>JALAZF010000017.1:12727500-22727500 GCA_022829125.1 Lathyrus tuberosus
TTACAGGGTTGTTTTTGGGATTTGGCCTATATGGCAGGGTCCAAAAGGGGTATTAACCCTAAACTGAAATTGTAATAAGTATGTAACATATACATTTTAAGGTGAAAATAAATCACAAGGAGTAAAGTGGCCTAGTGGTAGGTGCCCCCTTATGTATGCTCAATGTCAGGTTTAATTTTTTTACAACTTTCAATTTCTGTAAACAATAAAATAATAATAAATAAGTAAAAATTAAAAATCCAGTTGACAGCCACATTAGCAATAAAATAATAATAAAAAGTCACATGAAAGCGCCATGTCACCCAAAATGTTGACCAAATCCATTCAGGGAACAAAATAGAGGTATCTTAAAATGACAATGAGGGAATCTTGATTTTTGACGGTTTTTTTTTTAAAGCTCGCCCATATGACAAGGGTAAAATGCCTATTAACCCTTATATCTATTCATTAGACAAAAGTTGTGATTAATTGTGGGGACGAAATTCACTCGCAAATCAACTTCCATGTCATTTAAACTTTCTTTAACAACATGCTAAAACATTTAACTAATTGCTTCTTTTTTTCCTTTCTATAACTTCCGTATAGCAACCCTTAAATCAGTCAGGATCACATATTTTTTAATTCTTGTCAATTAATAACGGGGAATGTTCACTCCATGGATGAGGTGTGTCCTACATCTCTGAAAAATCAAAAAATGTTCTTACCGATGTTTGAAGATACATCTCCAGACGCACTTAAAATCACATCAGTCCTCATATTTCAGCCAACCACCCTATTTTTTCAAAATCTTTTTCGAAGATGCGTCTCTGTATATTTTATGGGGTGAATCCAAAAGTGAATCTTCATAAAACCCTATGTATTCATTTATGGTGTTTTTATTCATCGTGTTGGTGTATTTAACAACTTAGTGACGATTCTGAATATGCATATCCGAAAATGTCAAGCGAAAAATTGAATAAAACACCACCTTGCATGTTTTTCTTCCTCATGATCAAACTCAAATTCACTCTGAAAATCCTTTAAAAAAACTCTTCCATTCTCAATCAATTTTTCAACACCAAAACATCATATTTGAGGTAAAGTTCATTCATTTCATTCTTCATTCCTTGCATTAATCTAATTTTTGAACTGAAAAAGAAAAACGTTAAGTCTAAATATGCATCCTGGACAAAGTTTCATGTGTTCTAGAGATGCATGTCGGAATTTGTCTGATACTTTTGAGTTTTTAATCTATTTTTCAGTTATGATTGATATTAGATATGGTGCACCATGATATGTTTCCTAAAACTACTGTGAGGATGGATGTTAAACCGGATGAAGTGAATGATGATGTTAAATCAGATGTTAAACTGGATGAAGTGAATGATGATGTTAAACCGGGTGCTAGACCAATTGTTGTCGAGGTAGATGTTCATGAACATTTTACAAATAAACAAGAGTTTATTGTTCGTGAATATGTGCTACAATGGGTCTCCATGGAGGCCGAAAAATTGGGATTTGACATTGTAATTGAAAGGTATGACGATGGTTCTAATATAAGGCAAACATTTATAACAATGAGATGCGGAAGAAGTGGCACGTACCAACCACCAATTCAAAAATTAAAATGTGATTACACCGAATCTAGAAATTATGAGTGTTTGTTTAAATTGTGTGGATACCGTAGGCAAATGATACATGAAAATTTAATGTGGTTTTCAGTATACATAATCATGCATTATGTCACAAGCTAGTCGGTCATTCCATTGTATGTCGCCTTATTTAGAAGGAGAAATAACTTGTTTCGAACATGATTTCAAACATGGTGGTGCCGAAAAACATACTTGCAACTTTGAAACAGAAAAGACCTCAAAGTGTTTCAAGTATCAAGGAAGTATACAATATGTGTGCCCAAAAAAAGAAAATTACGATGCGATTCTCAATGCTTTTTTCCTTGTGTTAACGGCCCAACACTGTTTGAAAAATGGACGAGCTTCCCAGAAATGTGGCATCTTATAGCAAGTGTTTATGATATGTTGTGTATCGATCTAACAAGATATGATTTCTCGAAAACATTTTTTTCACTTCGAAGTAAGCCACCTCAAAATTCATCTGGACGCATCATGTGTATTGGGTGGCTTTCAAAAAGACAACATGTTCAAGATTATTTGAAATTGGAGTGTCCTATTCTAAAGACATCATCGGAGTGGATGACACATTTTACAAAAGAGGCTGAAACTTGGTTGGATCACTTTTTAGAAAGGATGGAACAGTTCACCAAGTTAAGCAACGTTAAAAAAGAGTCAAATAAGGAAATGTCAAAGAAGGAACCATCAATAGATATAGAGTTAGGTGGTAACACATGGTTTGATACATTTTAGTTTTTATCTAACAATGTAACTCTTTTTTTTTGTAATGTTGGCAATGATGTAATTTCAATACAATTTGAAACATACATAATGTATATGCTACATTAATGTTTATAGAATTTGGAGGTAATTTTTAGACACTTTTTTCTGTTTCAAAATTTGGCCCTACATATTAATTGGTTATGTAATAACAATACTCTAGCTTATTCTTGATATGTATCTTTGAAGACATCTTATTTTAATTGTAAAAACAACCAATTAGAGGATTTTACAGACGTGCATATCCATGAAAACCCTTATTTTGTAAGAAAAAATAAGGCATATCCAGATATGCATATCTGAAATATGTCTTTTTGATAGGATATTGTTTCTAAGGTCCAAATTGATCTAAAACTTGTATAAATAAGGGACTTCATTCCCATTTATATGCAAAAACACAACGCACTAGAATGAATAAATATCCCTATTTTGCATTTGTGTATTTCAATGGCGCAAAGCTCTCACTTCAGTTTAGGGTCTCCGAGAACATAACTCTTATCGATCTAAAATCCAAAATAAATACTCTCCTGCGATATTCAAAAAATCAAAGAGTTATCAAACTCAAGTATCGATCACCCTCGATTAACGATGAAGAGAAGAATAGGTTCATCACGCTTGAACTGGAGAGAGATGAAGATTTAAATGTTATGTGGAATGCATTTTACTGTTACTCATCAAAAGGTCCAATTAAGGTGGATGTGACAATTGCAGAATCAACCGAAAATATTCTAAAGATATTGCAACGTCCTAAACTACCAATTTGTAATGAAATGTAATGTTAAAATTATGTTAATGATTATCTATGTAATCTTAAGTATTTGAATGCTAATTAGCGTTGTTTTTATAATATTCTGGAACTGTTTATGGTTTGACCTAACAGAGCATATTTCAGATATGCATCTTCTTAAAACTCACTAAATTTTAAATTAAAGATGGTTACGGAAATGCATCTCTAAACTCACCCTAATGCAGATATGGAGATACATTTTTAGACTAAATTTTGACAATAAAGATCGCACACCAATTTTTGTTGATGAGTGTAAAAAGAGTACATCTGAAAATGCACCTCCGAATTCTATGAGCAATTGTGACTTGTGGAAGCACATATGGGGTGTAGAGTACGTCCCTAATAACTCGAGATTTTGAGATTGTCTCTTAAATTCAAGTCTCCATTCCATTAACCATAGTCCCCTTTAACCATAGTCCCTTTGTCCCAACTCTTTGTCCCTTCAAAAAAATGTCTTAAATTGAACTAGGCTATGTGATTGGTGAGAATCCTTTCCCTAATTTATTCGTTGATATAAATATTTGTTGGAGGCAAAGATATTGCAATATATATGCCATATTAAACTGAATAAATGTATTGAATAAAGACAAAGTATAATCATATATCAACACATAACATGTAAAAATCAAAAAACTATAAACCAGTATTTAAAATAAAAGGTTAATCCAATGGATGGTTACATCTGATCCGAACTAACCCTGCAAATTGGAGTTGACGAGAAACAATATTGTCACAGTCACAGCGCCTTTTCATTTATCTAAACATGCATAATGAATGAAAAATTAAAGAAATCAATGTCATATGAAATTGTCTAAATACTTATGGTCCACACCACACATAGCAATATAAATTAGTATATTATTAAGTCAACACCACTAACCAAAAACAAGAAACAAACATATGTGCTACACTCATTTGCAGTATGTCGGCCGGCAAATTCGACCATTTGCTTGGGTCTCAAGTTCTGTCTTAAAACAGTTTGAATGGTTGGGTTAAATGGGTGAAAGAGAGTGAAAAGGAAGAGCTTCTAATTTCTGCCACTGGATCTTTAATTGTTTCAATTTGGTCAAAGAAAATGAAGATGTTGAGTTGTTCGTATTTCGCTGTAAAATAAACTAATTCAACTCAGATATTGGAGACTCATTTGTTTCACACCACTCAATTTCTCAGAAGCAGGGATCATGATTTGATGCAATCAACAAATTGACACAGTCACACTATCATAGATTGGGATTCGTTCGATTTAGATCCGACAATCTAAATTTATCTAATTATTTTTTAACATCTCAGAATTTTTTAGTTATACCGTAAACATTAAACATGCATTATTTTGAACCACTCAATCGAGATCGGACAGTCAACAATATCCCGAATGCGTGACTGCATGAAATTATAGACGGCAGGGAATCCTATTTCACCTTACACACAGCAAACCTAGCAATCTGCAGTGCACCTTCAGAAAACTTCATGCAGTGAAGAACAAAATGAACACTTGCTTTAGTGCAAAGTGAGAATAGTTACAATTTACATTAATTTGGATTTATTGGTTAAAAAATCACGAAAACAATCAAACTCAAAGAATGATAAGTTAATACCAGAAGTAACATCCCTTAGTATAATTCACAATACTATACAAATTGACAGCTCACTTAGAACAGCAGTCTTGCAGAATAATGTGTTGTTACCAACACCGATCTAACCAATTGAGTATGAGGGATATACTCACAGAATTATGAACATATCAAGAATAACTTCCATTGACTTCATTGAAGTTTAATGCCACATTAGCACAACTATCCAAATAAATCACATCTGCAAACCCAGGACTAACAACTTGGAACACAGAAATCTAAGAATCAATAGTAATATCCCATAATTTAATGTGTTTTCAAGAATGGCTAGAAAACTTCATTGGAAAGGAAAAGAATAACCCGGTAGTTACAAACTACCACCATGATGGAATACAGAAAAGATCAAACCGATTATGCATCTATCAAATGCAGTATTAGCTAGGAAGGCAGATATGCAAAAGTTTAAAATTAAATACAAATAAGTATTAGTGAGCCATTACTTGTATCATTCGCCTCAACCCCACCACAATTATAGTCATCTGACAACTTAGCAAGATATAACCAATAATAAATATCAGTAAAAAACAATATTAAATATCGAAAAGGTTCACAAAAAACATATATGGAAAACATGTGTCTTATTGTCAGATATTCGCAAGAGCAGTAAAACACCTTAAAGCAGCGAACTTGTACCAAACAAGACAATTCAGTGAAATTTATATTAAATAAATTAGACAAATTTCAAGAACAAGCCATAGTCTGAATCTCTAACGAGCGCGATAGTAGACGAATTTCAAAGGGTTCAACTTGATCCTAACGAAAGTAATCGTAATTCTCGACTGCAAGGTTGGTCACTTGCCTCTCACAAACACAACGTCCCCAATACAAGCGATTCCTACATAGAATTGTCGTTTCACGATTAAAGCCCAATTAACCATTCATATTGAAGTTTTAATTCAGCACCCAATGAGCATTAATAACAGAGGGTGAGCGGTTCGAAATGACAGCATTAATCACCTGTGGAACGCATAATTCAACGCTTGCCACGATGCCCTGGACCTGACCTCGCACCGGGGTTGCGAGCGAATTGGAAACGTAAACTGACCGAGTTGCGGTCAAGCTCGTCAAATTTGTAACCTGCAAAATTAAGGTTCATTGTTTTACGATGAAAAACTAACCACGTTCTGGACGACGAAAGAGGGTGGCAGCAGGCAAATGTTATAAAACGTGTACTGTACCTTACCTCAGCTTAAAACACAATAATCCTGAAATACATCTGTAAACGTTCAAACCCATTATCCAACATAGGGGGAATGTGATACCTTCACTCAATACAAAAGGGATTGAACTTGCTACTTAAGAGAAGGAAGAGGAAGAAGGGCGAGTAATCTTCCGTTAGTCTCCATTCCCCATTGTTGGACAGTCTCTGCCTTTGGGCATTTGGCAAAACGAAGACGACTAGAAGAATATATTCTAGTAAAAGTTTAAGGATCTACGCAGCAGTAAAACATAACTTGACATGAAAGGGTGGTTACGCTGCTAGTAGTTGGAAATATGATAGTCGGAAACACAGAGAGCATAATTGGTCAGGAAGGCAATGTATTTTGTGCAGTAAACGAGCGCAGATGAATAACTCACACTAGGAAGAGAGCACCCTTTATAATATGGAAATATCAAAATGGATGGCAGCATTCATAGCCTTTTCCTCACAATTTCAATAAAAAATGATAAAATACCGGTGTTACTGTTAGCTTTATCAATGAGCACAACAAAGTTGGGATAGACGAGAAAATCTATTCACGCGGTTAAACACGGTGCTATTTTTTAGTTTATTGTGAATAACTGCCGAATAGTACTCCCCACTCTTATCCAGATGCTTGCTTAATATCCTTGCAATAATTTCTTTATATCATTTCCAATGAGCACTTTCCATTTACACAGTCAGTTTTATCAATATCAGTTATCTAGGAGCAGTTTCACAATCATAATGCAATGGCATGGGAGGAAGACTGGTCATAAATCACTCAAA
Source organism: Lathyrus tuberosus (assembly GCA_022829125.1). Lineage (NCBI taxonomy): Eukaryota > Viridiplantae > Streptophyta > Magnoliopsida > Fabales > Fabaceae > Lathyrus > Lathyrus tuberosus. The sequence goes on from JALAZF010000017.1 coordinate 12,734,275, forward strand.
TACACATTGTTATCACCTAGTCTGTGAAGGGAATAAAGAATACTGCCTAGTCTATGAAGGGAATAAAAAATACTGCCTGGGAATAAAGAAAAGGAGATATTACCATGCAATGCATCCATGGCAGTTGCTGCATGAGCCGGGCTTACAAAATCAACAAAACAAAGTAACAGTGGATCACCCCCAGGCTGCAAATAATCCCAGTCAAAAATCCACCAATGCAAATAATATAATGTTTAAACTTTTTAATTAAACTTACTTGTCTTGATTCCTTGCTGACAAGTCTAACTTCTTTGTAGCCAACAAAAGGACGGAAAATATCTGTACCACTGTGTTAAGGTCTTAACATTGAGGAATCGACAATGTAAAACAATAGACTAAGGAGAACCAGATGAAAGGATACGAGCTACTTCCCGTCTTGTACAGTTGGAAGGTAAACCCTCCACAAATACTGTATTTGTAGCACCATGCGGAAGCGAATGATCGGACCTTCCACCACTTAATTCCTGGATTTTGTCATTTACATTTGATCTTCGGTCTACTCCTCCAATATTAGCGACATGAGACTCGTCAACAGAATGACTGGGAACTCCCCCATCAATGGTTCTAGTAGGCTGGGCAGGACCATAAGTTGAAATCTGCTACAACATTTACCACAAATTAGCCTAAAACATATAGGCTTGTTTATTTACATGCCATGCCATATTTGTCTTGTGATGAACCTAAGATTGAACAGTGTCCAATCCAGTTACCTAAGTTATCCCATCACATGCTCAGAGTGAATGGATGGAGTTTCAGAACAAGGTAGAATTTAAAATCTCGCGTTCACAATGTAATGATAGGAAAGAGTAATTCCTCAAATTTTCTAAAACCTTTAAGAAAAAGGGAATTTTTTTTTTGTGCCCTCGAAATCTCCCCGTGAGAAATTTTGAGCTAAAACGTAATTTAATGGAAATAATTTGAGAACGAGTCTAAGGATTAAAAATACATTTGATCAATTATGAATCTTATCTCTATTCATATACATACCAAAAGCAAGATAGAGTAAATAGATCCTAGTGGCCTTAATAATTCCAAAGGGACAAATAGGGCCGTAAAAAACAAGAACAGATAACTGGTCATTTAAGAACATGAAAAATAATAATTTACCGCATTACGGAGATAACGCTCATAGGATGCATCAAGGGATTCAGTATCCCTAACTACTTGGAGCCTTCCTCTATCGGCGTCATGGGGAAAGTAATTGGCCAAGTCATGAACGCCAGAGACATCTTCAAAATTAAGCAATATCGAAATTAATGAGAAAAGAAAGACTATAGCAAGGGAGAAAGGAATCATTTGCTTGATTAATGTAAATTAATACATTGAAAAATAAGCCTAAAGATACGACAATTTTGAATTTTAAACTGCACAACTTGGCTATTCATTGTTGAGTCATACATCTCTGAATGAGAAAGATTCGCCAAAAAATTAGACAGAAACTGGATTAGGATGTATACAATAGCATGTTTGGAAAATAAATGAGGAAAAATCATTCAGAGAAAAAACTCTTCACAATTCAGCGGAGGGGTTGTGCCCTGCAGTCTATTTCTAATTTTAAGTTCATCAAATGCTATTGTCAGCATGCTTATAAATCAGTCATGAATATGATAACTAGCAAGTTCAGCACATTGAATTATGTTCAATTAAGAGATGTGATGAATGATTCTTGGTGGCATTATGTAAGCCATATCTTCAAGGAGGAAAATATTTTCAAAAAAATTATAGTTAGCATAAAAAAAAAATTATTTTGAAATCTTGGTATTCGGCCTTGCGCATAAAAAAAAATTGAAATTTTGGTATACGGCCTTGCGACTGACTAATCCAAGGGGATCAATCCCACCGTTCACTTGCAGGGCCGGTTTAAAGCCGAAGCAAAGTTCTGTATGTACTTGGTCCAACACAAAAATTGTTTATACCTAATAGGATTTGAACCTCTAGGGACCTTGAGAGGAGCACACCCTCGGGACGCAAGGCTTCCCCACTAGGCCAACCCCTAGGGTTTAGCATAAAAGTATCCTAAAAGCTTGTTTTTTCTAAACATTAAAATAGCTGCCAAAGATTGATTCCAACAAAAATTAACTTGATACCAATAATATAACTTTCAATCTCATTGATTGGCAACATTGAATAAGTTGAGAAATTAGCTTGTGACTAGTGATCCCCTGATTTACAAATCATTATCTGGCTTAAATCCACTATAACATGAATCAAATTTATGATCAACGGTGTACATCAACACAAATCGATAAAAACGGTTTCACAATCAACCCAAATAGATTAATCAAATACACGGGAACAAGGTGTCTAGGGCATAACTTTAAGTCAACGATTTAGCACAAGAAATGGTTTAGAGTTAAAAGAATGAGGTTTAGCAAACCCTGGAATTGAAAAGGGTGAAATTATCCAACATGATTATAAATTTCGAAAAGAAAACATAGCGAATGAGAAATGATGAATAGGGGGAATAGAAACCCTAAATTGAAAAAAGAGGTAGTAAAGGGAAGACGATTGGTACCGTAATCGGGACGGGGACGTTTGGCGGGGATGGCGGAGGGGGCGTGCTGGGATTCGGCGTATCTCCAATAAGCGTCGGACATGGCGGCGTTAGTGACGGAGAGAGAATGATGAAGTAGAAAATGAGTTTGAGAATGTATATGGCGTGTGTTTGTTTGGTGAAGTCTAAAAACTCAACAGAAACGTCACACGAGACAACACAAATTCCTGTTGGATGTTACAAACTCCTATCTCGATTTGTCTCCGTCTTACTATAGGGCCTTTACTAAGGGAAATATTCAAGTACGAATTTTTTATTTAAATAACTCAGTTTTTAAAAAAAAAAATTAAAATACTCCATTTTTTAAAAATATTCCTAGACTATTCCATTTAGGTTTTCTGCATACACAAAGGCGTTATTTTAATTGGCGGTCCTTTGTTAAAGTCATAAGGGTGCCGCCAATTAGATTGAAGAGACCTCATAAAATATCCAATTCAATTGGCGACTTGGTTCAAGACTTAAAGCCCTGTGGCCAATTCATCTAGAGACAGGGTGTACTTTGTAATTTTTTTGCCAAAATTAAATAAAATTATCATTAATTAAATAAAGTATTACATAAATTAATGTTGGCGATCGGGTGGATCATACCGGCCACCGGTTCCACATCCTCTAGATACCCTCACTCATTGCACTCGTCCCCTCGTTTCCTTCGTTGTTGATTCACGCCAAGTGTTTGAGGAGTTGGAGTCTCAGGAACATTCACAGATGGTTCTCTAAGGATTTCTTGCATTTCCATGAAGTCTTGCGTGTTGAAACTGAGCGTGCGACCCATGCCAGAGTAGTTTGGATGTGATGAAGGGGTCATTGGTGTGCGGTCTGGACGATTGCAGGGGGACATTGGTGTGAAGGATTCGTTGGTGAAAGGTTGAAATGGTAGTGGTGTTTGAAAGCCATAAGGTTGTTGAGTGTGTTGGCTAGGGTATGTTGTTTGGGTGTTTATGGTTATGGAAAGATGTTTGCCCAATATGGTTATGGTATGATATACCCTCATTTTGGTTGTATCTTGGTGTTGTGTTGGGGGCATAGCCATATTGGTTTTCTTGATAGTAATCACTTTGTTGGAGATGGTATGAGGGACGTTCTTGGTGTTGTAGTTAGGTGTTTGGCAAGTTTGGATGGTTAATGGGTTGGTAATTTTGTTGGGTAGGGGGTTGTGAGTAACATGGTCTTCTAGGTGGGTCAGACGTTAAGGCTTCTTGTGTGTAGGTGGTCTGACGTGGGTCGTATAAATACCTGTCTTTGGAGACAAACCCAATTGCACCCGATCTGTACCAAGGCATATAATTATTAGTTGGAATATACGGGGTTGCCATCACCGGGTCACGTAAGACATGGTTGTTGCGGTTCATCCATTTACGACGCTCAGATTTTGCAAAATCCTTTCAGTCGTTAAAGTCTCATTGATCATTAACTCTTTTTAGATGTCATTTACTGATGTCAACAGGAGGATCTGGGATGTTTTGATGCATTCCAAATTGCAGTTTGACACGATAATTGTTGTGCATCTCCACAGTTGTGAATCTGATGATCGGGACGTATGCAGTCCAAACAGCAACATCTTCATCTCTGACTTCATGTAGGTGTTCCATGTTTAGATATGGACGCCATATGAACTGAAGAAGAGAAAAATATTAGATAATAAAATAGTTAATATAAAAATATAAATTGATTTGTTTAGAGGCTGTTAGCTCTTTGATTGGCTGGAATTTTGGTAAAACAAAGTATGTTCAATGTTGATGTCATGGTGTTGATGTTGCAACATTGAAGCCTTAACACTGGGTTGTGTTTGAAGCTGGATGTCTGATGTCACACAGGCGATGTTGTGACATTAGATCTGCAGAACTGATAACATCAGGTTGTGATGTTATTAGGGTTCGCGTGTTAGCTGGAATTGTGGAGAGTGATTGACTCATTGGATGAGAATATCTTGGGATAGATATTTTCTGTTACATGGGAGATTTGATTGCAGGTCTGTTGGAGAATTAAAAGGTTGAAGTTTTAAAAAGATTTTGGGGATAAAATCTGTTTTGAAGATTCAGTTTTAATTAACAAATCTGATCAAATATTGTGACAAGTCCAAGCCCAATTCAAGGAGCTATATAAAGCGCACAAGACCAAAGGAAAAGGTACAGAAATACAAAGAGAAGATCAAGAGCATAGGCTGAGTGTCTTGAGTATCTTGTACGAGTTGTATAACCAGAATTCTATGGTGAATTGCTGAGTCGTTTTCTGTCCTCTCTAAAGTTGTTAAGCAGAGAGAGTTGTGTAACTTGATCAAAGCTGTGAAGCAGAATCAAGGGTTCTCAAAGAGGGTGTTCTTTGAGTATTGTTTTAGAGATTGAGTAGTGTTCTCATATCTAAGTGGTTTCTTAGGTAGGAAGTCATTAGTAGAGTATAAGTTTAGGAGATTGTCAACGGGTTGTTGAGTCTGTAAATTATATCTACAAATAGTGAATTCCATCCCTGGCTTGGTAGCCCCCAGACGTAGGTAGTTAGACCGAACTGGGTGAACAATTCTTTGTGTTATTCTGCTATTTATTTTGTCCATTGTGCAGAGTGTGTTGTTGTGACATCGCACCTTAACATCACACGTCTGGTACCAGAATTTCAATTGGTATCAGAGCAGGCATCCTGTCTGTCTCTGGGTGAGATCTAGGGAAGTTACTTTCTGGTGTAAAGATGGACAAAGAAGTTGGAGGATTCGTCAACAGACCCCCTATTTTGGATGGATCCAATTATGATTATTGGAAACCAAGGATGACCACCTTCTTAAAATCCTTGGACAGCAGGGCTTGGAAGGTTGTTATTAAAGAGTGGAAAGCACCTGTTGTGTGTGAAAAAGATGATGCTGACAAAGACAAAGAAGACACCTCAAAGCCTAAGCCTGAAGAGGATTGGACCAAGGAAGAAGATGAGCTTGCCCTTGGAAATTCCAAAGCCCTAAATGCTATCTTCAATGGAGTGGATAAGAATATCTTCAGGTTAATCAATACCTGTGAAGTTGCTAAGGAAGCATGGGATATTTTGCAGGCAACACATGAAGGAACATCTAGAGTCAAGATGTCGAGACTTCAGATTTTAACATCAAAATTTGAAAGCCTGAAGATGAAGGATGATGAAACTATTCATGACTTCCACATGAATGTTCTGGAGCTGGCTAATGCTTCTAGTGCTCTTGGTGAGAAAATGTCAGATGAAAAGCTTGTAAGGAAGATCCTTAGATCCCTTCCTAAGAAGTATAAGATGAAGGTTACTGCCATTGAAGAATCACAAGACATCAGCAAGATGAGAGTTGATGAACTCATTGGATCTCTTCAAACCTTTGAGCTTGGCTTAAATGAGGAAGAACCTGAAAAGAAGCCAAAGAGTATAGCCTTGGTGTCAAATAATGCAGAAGAAAAAGGAAAGAGTTCTGAATCCCAGGAGGATCTGTAACGCCCCAGTTTTGCCAATTTTATTTTATTGAGTCTTTTGATTATTTTATTATTATTTTATTTTATTTTCGACTTTTGTGTGAAAATATGTTATTTTTCGTCGTGGTTATATTTTATCGCGTTTTGGGAACGGTTGCGAGATATTTGAGTGTGGGGGTATTTTGGGCATTTCATAGATAATTGTTAAGTTAGTAAGAAAGAAAATAGAATAGAAAAAGGGAAAGAAAGAAAAATAGAGAGAAAGAAAGTGGAAGAGAAGAAAAAGAGAAGAAAAGAAGAGAAGAGAGAAAATTGAAGAAAGTGTGGAAAAATCATCAAGATCAAGTTCTAGAATCGATTAAATCGGGTAAGGGTGCGAAACTCGATTATGGTATGATTGTATACGATTATGTATGTGTGTTTGTTGTTGTTTTGGATTGAATTGGAGAAAAATGGGTAAAAATCATATTTGGTAGAATTGATTAGAAATTGATTTGAATGTGTCAAAACATTTGCTGATTGTATTCTTGATTGCTTATGTATGTTTGTTATGTGTTATTACAATTCAAATTGGTGATTTTCTGAGTTTTAGGTGAAAAATGGGATGAATTTGGGTGGAAAACGCAGAAAATTGTTCTGCAGAATTTTTCTGGGTCTGTCCTGGCCATACGCGTAAGGGACATGCTAGTACGCGTATGAGCCTAGGCGTTACGCGTATCATTGGCCTGTTCTTGGGCCAATACGCGTATGAAATGCATGTTTTACCGGCCTTCTGGTGATACGCGTAAGGGCGAGGTGCGTACGCGTATGGTTTTTGGCAACGTGGTTTTGTGAAGGAAATTGATTCTGGTGATACGCGTATGGACATAGGGTGGTACGCGTATGGACAGGAGAATGTTGAAAATGTGATTTTTTGAAAATGTCGTTTCGTTTCAGTCCGTAACTTTTATTCCGATTATCCGATTTTTACGTTTTTGGTGTTGTTGGAAAGGTATCGAGATGTACTTCATGACTGTGGTGTTTTGGAAATCGTTAGCCAATTTAATTATGTCGGAAAATGTGAATAGTGTCGAATCTCGACTTTTGTCGTTTTAATGGTGTGTATTTGACGTGTATTATGCTATATGGTGTTGCTTTGAATGTGGTATGACTTATGTGCTGTTGTGTTGATGATTTGTGGTCGAAAGGCAAGAAAATGCTAAGTGTGGTATTTGATGAGATATGCATGATTATGAATGTGGGCATGTGTGCAATGTGAATGTCATGAGTCATTGTATGCCAAGCATCATGATATGCATTGTTGAACGTCCTGAGTGACGGTTTGGTTCCCGAGGGAATCTGCTATAACATCGTGGGCCTTGAAAATATGAGGCGATGCCTGAGGACTTAAAGCGATAGGTATAGACGATTGTGAGCTCCTTTGGAGACTTAAAGCAATCCTTAACGTCGTGTGCCTCGAAAATATGAGGCGATGCCTGAGGACCTAAAGCGACGGGTGAACATCGTAGGCCCGACGGGGTGTTATTTGAGTAAGTCTCAGTAACGAGCGATGGTTCCAATAGTTCCTGAGTGAACTGGTTTTGAGAAATGTTGGAAGTCGGTACCGCATGGCATGTGCATAGAGTCGTTGTGTCGGTCTCTGTGCATTTGCATAAATCATGAATTAATTGTGCATGGAATTGTAAATGTGATTGATGAGATGGAATATGTGTAATCGTATTGTGAATGATTGATGTGCATTAGTATTTGATGCGTAAGAATTGTACTGTATTGCGGTATATTCGATGTGTTGTGCATTTGTGGTGAGAATGTGTTTAGATTGAATAACTGTTGTGTTAATATATAATTTTATGCAATTATATTATGGTTGTTTTTCTCACTCTTCTGCTGTTTTATAACGCTCTATGAGGCGTTGCAGATTAGAGTTGCTGGAGGTATTCTTTTTGTGAAGCTTTGCGTCTTCATTCTTTTGTCGGTCGGCTCTAATATGTGACTCCGGGTAGCTAGGGTGGCCGTTTGCGATTATTTTGTATATCTGATGATATATTTTGGTTGTATATGTATAACTGGATGTATGACAGACATGTTTATATGTATATATGTATATATGTTATTCAGATTTTAGATTTTTCCGCTTTAATTCTAATTTCTGAAAGTGGGTGTAAGGAACAAAGTTTCCTCTGTATGATTTGCTACCCCACTGTTGCATATCTTTATGGGCAGGTGTTGTATGCTATGTTTTGTTACAGTTGATGTGATTTCTCCCTTTCTATGTCGCGAATTCAAATGTACTCTGACGAAATTTCGAATTTTCTTTTAGTGCTTTAATTGCATGTTAATTGGGGGTATAGATTGGGGGCGTCACATTAAGTGGTATCAGAGCCAGTCCGTGTCAGTTGTGTCAGTTGTGTTTGTTGTGTTTGTTGTGTCTGGCATATTGGGCGAGTTGTGTTGAACGAGTTGTTGTTTAACCATAGTTTTTGTGTTTGGACGAACAGAATATGGCTGGTCGTAATGATGTTGCTTTGGCTGCGGCGATGGAGGCTATGGCACGAGCTGTGCAGGGTGCACCGAATGCTGCAGGAAATGATGAGTTTAGAAAGAATAAGCCGCCGGTCTTTAAAGGGAAGCATGATCCGGATGGTGCGCAGTTGTGGTTGAAAGAGATTGAGAGGATTTTCAGGGTAATGGATTGTGATGACGATGATGATAAGGTGAGGCTGGGCACTCGTATGTTACACGAAGAGGCTGATGACTGGTGGGTCAGTACTCGACAGGTGTTGGAAGCTGAGGAGGAGGAAGAAGAGATCACTTGGGAGGTGTTTAGCCGAGAGTTTCTAAGGAAGTATTTTCCCGAGGATGTCCGAGGAAAGAAGGAGATTGAGTTTTTAGAGCTAAAACAAGGTAATATGTCGGTTATTGACTATACTGCTAAGTTTGTGGAACTTGTTCAGTTTTATCCTCATTATGTGGAAGCGACTGCTGAATTTTCAAAGTGTGTGAAGTATGAAAGTGGCTTGCGTCCTGAGATAAAGCAGGCTATTGGTTATCAGAGGATCCGAAGGTTTGCTGATTTGGTGGAATGCTGTAGGATTTATGATGAAGATAGTAAGGCTCGTTCTGCTCACTATAAAAGTGTAAGTGACAGGAAAGGGAAACAACAGTTCCGTGGTGGTCCGTATGTATCACCGGCTGATAAAGGTAAACAAAGGGGTAATTTTGATCGAAGGTCAGGTGGAGGAGGTATGTCTAATGCTCCTAGGTGTTTTAAATGTGGTGAATTGGGTCATCGCCAGATTGAATGTAGGAAGAAGGTGGATAAGTGTTCTAATTGTGGTGGTATCGGACATGTTTTAGCTGATTGTAAAAGGAAGAATGTAGTGAAGTGTTTTAGTTGTGGGGAACCAGGTCACATTAGTACGAAGTGTCCTAATCAGAAGAAAGCTCCAACTAGTGGGAAAGTGTTTTCATTGGCGGGAACTCAGACTTCAAGTGCTGATCGTCTGATAAGAGGTACTTGCTTTATTAATAATACGCCTTTAATTGCTATTATTGATACTGGAGCGACTCATTTGTTTATTCCGTCTGAGTGCGTGGAACGTTTGAATCTTGGGTTGTCTTCGATGGATGGTGAGATGGTTATTGATACTCCAGCGATGGGGTCAGTAACTACTTCTTTGGTGTGTTTGAGTTGTCCTTTGACCATTTATGGTAAAGACTTTGTGATGGATTTGGTGTGTTTGTCATTGGAAGGTTTAGATGTGGTGTTGGGAATGAATTGGTTGCAATTCAATCGGGTGCACATTGATTGTTATCATAAGCTGGTAGGGTTTCCTTCTCTTGAGGAAGATGAAGACTCGAGTTTCCTATCTACCAAAGAGTTGAAGAAACTTTTGGCGGATGAAGCTCAGTTGTTTGGATTATTTGCATCATTAACTGTGGATAGTCAAGTTTCATTGGAGGTGTTTCCTGTTGTGTGTGATTTTCCTGAAGTGTTTCCTGAGGATATTTCAGATGTACCGCCGGAGAGAGAGGTGGAATTTTCTATAGATCTAGTTCCTGGTACTAGACCTGTTTCTATGGCACCTTATAGAATGTCGGCATCTGAATTGGTGGAGTTGAAGAAGCAGTTAAGTGAGTTGTTGGAAAAGAGGTTTGTGAGGCCAAGTGTTTCTCCTTGGGGTGCTCCAGTTTTGTTAGTGAAAAAGAAGGATGGGAGTATGCGATTATGTATTGATTATCGCCAGTTGAACAAAGTGACGATTAAGAATAAGTATCCGCTTCCAAGGATTGATGATCTGATCGATCAGTTGGTTGGTGCTTGTGTATTTAGTAAGATCGATTTGAGATCGGGATATCATCAGATAAGAGTGAAAGAAGAGGATATTCAGAAGACGGCCTTTAGGACACGTTACGGTCATTATGAATATTCAGTGATTCCGTTCGGGGTTTCTAACGCGCCTGGTGTGTTTATGGAATACATGAATCGTATTTTCCACGAGCATTTGGATCATTTTGTCGTGGTGTTTATTGATGATATTTTAATCTATTCTAAGTCTCGTGAGGAACATGCAGGGCATTTGCGTATTATTTTGCAGGTTTTTAAGGAAAGGAAGCTTTTTGCCAAATTGTCCAAGTGTGAATTCTGGTTGTCTGAGGTGAGTTTTCTTGGGCACGTAATTTCAGGTAATGGTATTGCTGTGGATCCATCTAAAGTAGAAGCAGTTCTACAATGGGAGGCTCCTAGATCCGTTACTGAAATTCGAAGCTTTTTGGGTTTGGCTGGTTATTACCGGAGGTTCATTGAAGGTTTTTCTAAGCTAGCTCTTCCTTTGACGCAGTTGACTTGTAAGGGCAAGGCGTTCATTTGGGATATTCAATGTGAAGAAAGTTTTTGTGAGCTGAAGAGAAGATTGACGACAGCTCCGATTCTGATTTTACCGAATCCTAATGAACCATTTGTTGTGTATTGTGATGCTTCTTTAATTGGTTTGGGTGGTGTTCTGATGCAGGAAGGTAAGGTTGTAGCTTATGCTTCAAGGCAGTTAAGAGTTCATGAGAAAAACTATCCTACTCATGATCTTGAGTTAGCGGCTGTAGTTTTTGTGTTGAAGATTTGGAGGCACTATCTCTATGGTGCAAGGTTCGAAGTCTTTAGTGATCATAAAAGCTTGAAATATTTATTTGATCAGAAAGAGTTGAACATGAGGCAGCGGAGATGGTTGGAATTCTTGAAAGACTACGACTTTGGCTTGAATTACCATCCTGGTAAAGCTAATGTGGTAGCTGATGCATTGAGCCGAAAATCGTTGCATATGTCCGCATTGATGGTGAAAGAGTAGGAACTTTTGGAATCGTTTAGAGACTTGAGTTTGGTTTGTGAAGTGACTTCAGATAGTGTAAAGCTTGGAATGTTGAAGGTTACTAATGAATTTTTGTTGTCGGTTAGTGAGAAACAAAAGCTGGATTTGAAATTTGTTGATTTGATGATGAATGAGAATGTGGATTTCAAGGTTGATAATTTTGGTGTTTTGAGATTTCGTGGTCGTATTTGCATTCCTGATGATGCGGAGTTGAAAAGAATGATTTTGGAGGAAGGACACCGGAGTAATTTAAGTATACATCCGGGTGCGAATAAGATGTACCAAGATTTGAAGAAGATTTTCTGGTGGTCTGGTTTGAAAAGAGATGTGGCTCAGTTTATGTATGCATGTTTGACTTGTCAGAAATCGAAAGTGGAACATCTGAGGCCTAGTGGTTTGTTGCAACCGTTGGATATTCCTGAGTGGAAGTGGGATAGCATTTCGATGGATTTTGTAACGGGATTGCCGAATACGCAAAGAGGTCATAATGCTATTTGGGTGATTGTTGATAGGCTGACTAAATCGGCTCATTTTATTCCGATTGACATCAGTTTTTCTTTGGAGCGGTTAGCTGAAATTTATATCAGTATGGTTGTGAAATTGCATGGGATTCCATTGAGTATTGTTTCTGATCGAGATCCTAGGTTTACATCGAGATTTTGGGAAAGTTTACAGAAGGCTTTGGGTTCTAGAGTGAGGTTGAGTTCGGCTTATCATCTGCAGACGGATGGTCAGACCGAAAGAACTATTCAGTCGTTGGAGGATTTGTTGAGAATGTGTGTTTTGGAACAAGGTGGTGCGTGGGACGGTTATCTTGCTTTGGTTGAGTTCACGTATAATAACAGTTTCCATTCTAGTATTGGAATGGCACCTTTTGAGGCTTTATATGGGTGAAGATGTCGAACGCCGTTGTGTTGGTACGAAACAGGTGAGAGTTCGGTGGTTGGACCGGAGTTGGTGCAACAGACGACGGAAAAGGTAAAGTTTATTCGTGAGAAAATGAAGGCTTCTCAGAGTAGACAAAAGAGTTATCATGATCGGAGACGGAAGGATCTTGAGTTTCAAGAGGGTGATCACGTATTTCTGAGAGTTACGCCGGTAACGGGTGTTGGTCGTGCTTTGAAATCTAAGAAGCTTACTTCTCGATTTATTGGTCCTTACCAGATATCTGCGAGAGTTGGTGTTGTGGCGTATCGTGTGGCGTTGCCGCCGAATCTGTCGAATTTGCATGATGTGTTTCATGTTTCACAGCTTCGAAAGTATGTTCCGGACCCTTCACATGTTATTCCAATGGACGAGGTTGAGGTAAGAGATAACCTTACGGTCGAGGCATTACCGGTTAGTATTTTGGATCGCGAGGTGAAGCGGTTAAGGGGCAAAGAGATTGCACTTGTGAAAGTGGCGTGGGGAGGCGCTGCTGAGGGAAATTTGACGTGGGAGTTGGAGAGTAGGATGCGGGAGTCGTATCCAGAGTTGTTTGTATCAGGTAATATTTTCGAGGACGAAAATTTCTAAGTGGGGGAGAGTTGTAACGCCCCAGTTTTGCCAATTTTATTTTATTGAGTCTTTTGATTATTTTATTATTATTTTATTTTATTTTCGACTTTTGTGTGAAAATATGTTATTTTTCGTCGTGATTATATTTTATCGCGTTTTGGGAACGGTTGCGAGATATTTGAGTGTGGGGGTATTTTGGGCATTTCATAGATAATTGTTAAGTTAGTAAGAAAGAAAAGAGAATAGAAAAAGGGAAAGAAAGAAAAATAGAGAGAAAGAAAGTGGAAGAGAAGAAAAAGAGAAGAAAAGAAGAGAAGAGAGAAAATTGAAGAAAGTGTGAAAAAATCATCAAGATCAAGTTCTAGAATCGATTAAATCGGGTAAGGGTGCGAAACTCGATTATGGTATGATTGTATACGATTATGTATGTGTGTTTGTTGTTGTTTTGGATTGAATTGGAGAAAAATGGGTAAAAATCATATTTGGTAGAATTGATTAGAAATTGATTTGAATGTGTCAAAACATTTGCTGATTGTATTCTTGATTGCTTATGTATGTTTGTTATGTGTTATTACAATTCAAATTGGTGATTTTCTGAGTTTTAGGTGAAAAATGGGATGAATTGGGGTGGAAAACGCAGAAAATTATTCTGCAGAATTTTTCTGGGTCTGTCCTGGCCATACGCGTAAGGGACATGCCAGTACGCGTATGAGCCTAGGCGTTACGCGTATCATTGGCCTGTTCTTGGGCCAATACGCGTATGAAATGCATGTTTTACCGGCCTTCTGGTGATACGCGTAAGGGCGAGGTGCGTACGCGTATGGTTTTTGGCAACGTGGTTTTGTGAAGGAAATTGATTCTGGTGATACGCGTATGGACATAGGGTGGTACGCGTATGGACAGGAGAATGTTGAAAATGTGATTTTTTGAAAATGTCGTTTTGTTTTAGTCCGTAACTTTTATTCTGATTATCCGATTTTTACGTTTTTGGTGTCGTTGGAAAGGTATCGAGATGTACTTCATGATTGTGGTGTTTTGGAAATCGTTAGCCGATTTAATTATGTCGGAAAATGTGAATAGTGTCGAATCTCGACTTTTGCCGTTTTAATGGTGTGTATTTGACGTGTATTATGCTGTATGGTGTTGCTTTGAATGTGGTATGACTTATGTTCTGTTGTGTTGATGATTTGTGGCCGAAAGGCAAGAAAATGCTAAGTGTGGTATTTGATGAGATATGCATGATTATGAATGTGGGCATGTGTGCAATGTGAATGTCATGAGTCATTGTATGCCAAACATCATGATATGCATTGTTGAACGTCCTGAGTGACGGTTTGGTTCCCGAGGGAATCTGCTATAACATCGTGGGCCTCGAAAATATGAGGCGATGCCTGAGGACTTAAAGCGATGGGTATAGACGATTGTGGGCTCCTTTGGAGACTTAAAGCAATCCTTAACGTCGTGTGCCTCGAAAATATGAGGCGATGCCTGAGGACCTAAAGCGACGGGTGAACATCGTAGGCCCGACGGGGTGTTATTTGAGTAAGTCTCAGTAACGAGCAATGGTTCCAATAGTTCCTGAGTGAACTGGTTTTGAGAAATGTTGGAAGTCGGTACCGCATGGCATGTGCATAGAGTCGTTGTGTCGGTCTCTGTGCATTTGCATAAATCATGAATTAATTGTGCATGGAATTGTAAATGTGATTGATGAGATGGAATATGTGTAATTGTATTGTGAATGATTGATGTGCATTAGTATTTGATGCGTAAGAATTGTACTGTATTGCGGTATATTCGATGTGTTGTGCATTTGTGGTGAGAATGTGTTTAGATTGAATAACTGTTGTGTTAATATATAATTTTATGCAATTATATTATGGTTGTTTTTCTCACCCTTCTGCTGTTTTATAATGCTCTATGAGGCGTTGCAGATTAGAGTTGCTGGAGGTATTCTTTTTGTGAAGCTTTGCGTCTTCATTCTTTTGTCGGTCGGCTCTGATATGTGACTCCGGGTAGCTAGGGTGGCCGTTTGCGATTATTTTGTATATCTGATGATATATTTTGGTTGTATATGTATAACTGGATGTATGACAGACATGTTTATATGTATATATGTATATATGTTATTCAGATTTTAGATTTTTCCGCTTTAATTCTAATTTCTGAAAGTGGGTGTAAGGAACAAAGTTTCCTCTGTATGATTTGCTACCCCACTGTTGCATATCTTTATGGGCAGGTGTTGTATGCTATGTTTTGTTACAGTTGATGTGATTTCTCCCTTTCTATGCCGCGAATTCAAATGTACTCTGACGAAATTTCGAATTTTCTTTTAGTGCTTTAATTGCATGTTAATTGGGGGTATAGATTGGGGGCGTCACAGGATCTATCTCAGGCCATAGTGATGTTGGGAAGACAGTTCACCAAAGTATTCAAGAGAATGAATAATAACTCCAGGCCTAATGTCAAAAACATGACTTCTGACACCAACAAGAAGGATGAAGAGAAAACCACCCAAGATAAAAGAGTTCAGTGCTTTGAGTATGAAGGGTATGGACATGTCAGGAAAGAATGTCCCACCTTCTTGAAAAAGCAGAAGAAGAGCATGAGAGTCTTCTGGTCTGACTCGGATAGTGAGAGTGAAGGTGAGTCAGCAAAGCATGTGAGAGCTTTAACAGGAGCTGTGGTTTCTGATGATGATTCTAGTGATGGAGAAGTAACTTATGAGGAGTTAGCATCTACCTATCAAGAGTTGTGTTTAAAAAGTGCTGAGATTTGTTAAGAGAAGAAGTGCCACAAGCAACAAATTGCTCAGCTAGAGAATGAAAAGACTGATCTGGAAAATGAAGTGGTGCTAGTTAGAGCTCACCTTGATCAAATGACCAAGTCGGTTAGGATGCTGAGCTGTGGTACAGACACACTTGACAAGATCCTTCAGTCAGAAAGGGTAGCTGGAGACAGGACTGGATTAGGATTTGTGGTTGAGGGAAAGGTATCTACTGAAGCAAGCACTTCAGGAACCAAAGTAGAGATGTCTCAACCTATGTCTCAACTTCAGGACCCTAAACTTGAACAGGCGACTCAATCACAACCCCAGAATATTGAGAAGAAGAATGGTCCTCATCAGAAGAGAAAGCATCCACAAGGAGCCAGTCAGTATATGCCTCCACAATACCACAAGAGCATGCAAGCTGCTCAGTTCAAACAGCACATGTCTCTTCAGGTGTCTCAACATCAGAGGCATGGTCCCCATATCTATGGAAGAAGAAAACCACACCATCATGGGAGACAATCCAGGAAACAGAATTCTCAGCCTTCTTATGGAAGAAGATACCAGCATAATAGAAGGCAGGTCAGTTATGGTAGGAGGAGAGCACATTATGGATGACAACCTAAGCAATCACATCCTGGCAGAAGATTCAGAGATGAAAGGGTGAGATGCTATTATTGTGGAAGGTGTGGACATATGTAGTACTCGTGCTACAAGCTGCATGGATACCCTCAGTCTCAAAACAGATGGAGAGAGTACAGGCCCAAAGTTGTTAAACAATGGGTACCTAAGGAGAAGGTGAAATGTTTACTGGCTCACATGGATGACAGAGAGCTTAAAGAAGGAACTTGGTATTTTGACAGTGGGTGTTCCAAACACATGTTTGGATGTAGATCTATGTTTGCTGAAGTCAGTCATTGTTCCTCTCATGAGGTTGTGTTTGGCAATGGAGAGAAAGGTATAGTCGCAGGAGTTGGGAAAGTGAAAGGTGATGGTAGACCTGAACTTGACAATGTTCTGTTTGTCAGTGGATTAAAAGCTAATTTGATCAGCATAAGCCAGTTGTGTGATGAGGGTTACAAGGTAAACTACACTAAGCATGAGTGTGTGGTTTCTAATGAGCATAATCAGATTGTTATGAAGGGTGCCAGAACCAAAGACAACTGCTATTAGTGGATTTCTCTTGAAGGAAATTCAACTATTGATGCTCAAGTTGATGTTACAACATCAGACTATGACATCAGGATGCTGAAAGGTCACTCAGAGTTAGTGAGTCCTGATGTGAATTTTTTTAAAGGAAAGTCTTTATGGAGGGAGAAAATTATTAATTGGTCTTTAAGGGATACACAAAATCTGGCGCCATACCTCAGACCATCATTCTCTATTGTAACAAGATCACGGTTCATCAAAGAGCATATCTCCCATCTGTTCGTCTCCTTCAACAAGAAGAATCATCTGAACTCATACTGCTTCAAGGGAACCATGTTAAACCAGACGTCGTCTCCATCAATGAAATCTGTCGCTCAAAGCGCTTCGCGAGATAAGGCTAGGGTTTCTTCAAAAGAGGGATTTCCAGAAGAAGCGTTGAATATATAACCTATCTCAATGATGTTCCCAGAATCAGGTACTTCGAGACCCACTAAACTAACTCCTAAGAGACCTGCTACTGTTTTTAAGAATCCTGAAACAATGATAGTTGTTACTAGTGTGTTATTTAGAGACAAACCTAGAACTACCAACCCAAGTCCACAAACTGGTGAAGAAATGGTTGATGTTGATAAGAGCATGGGGCAAATTGTTGATAAGATCCTTGAGAAAGGGCTTCCTATTAAGGGTATATCCAGACCCCTGAGACAAATGGCTGCGGATCAGTGTACAAGAGAAAAGAGGGACATGCAAAGTGCTGCAACGAATCTTCATATACTTGCTATGTCTGTTATTAAAGATTCTGAAGGTATTGAAGATGCTGATCAAAAAGGAGACGTGCCTGAGGAAACAAATGTTGAAGAAAATTTTAGAACATCACCTGACCCTGCTTCTGGAGGTAAAGACAATGTTGATGCAATCAACGTAGTTGATTTATTAGATGATGAGGTGATAGCTAGGGTTGTTCCAAGCATTGCCAAGAGGTTGAAAACCAGGAAGGGAAAGAAGGCTGAACCCTCACCTAAGAAAGCTTCTGATAAGAAGAAGAACATTGTTATTGGGCCAACAAAAGCATGGAGTAAGGTCGATGTGAATCCCAGAAAAAGGAAGCAAATGGAAGAATCTGAATCAGAGTATGATGTTCAAAACATCACTCCTGTCAGAAAGTCAATCTTGAAGAGAATTGCTGACAAGATACCTGAGGTCGCTGTTGATAACCTTTCATTCCATTATGCAAGCAGTGCCTCTATGTGGAAGTTTATCTATCAAAGAAGACTTGCTCTTGAAAGAGAGATTGGGAAAGAGATAATGGAGATGAAAGAAGTCATAGAGGTGATAGAGGCTGCTGATCTGATGAAAACGGTTCATGGATTCTCCAAGTGCTATGACAGCCTGGTTAAGGAATTTGTGGTTAATATTCCTGTGAATATTTCTGACAAGAGCAGTGTGGACTACATGAAAGTGTTTGTAAGGGGAAAATGTATTGAATTCTCTCCTGAAGTTATAAATAAGTATCTAGGAAGAAAAGATGAAGAGTTTGCTGAGCTAGAAGCCACTGATAATGATGTCTGTAAGGAAATAACTGCTGGTCAAGTTAAGGTGTGGCCCTTGAAAGGGAAATTGCCAACTAGCAAACTTAGTGTTAAGTATGCTATCTTGCACAGAATTGGTGCCGCAAATTGGGTGCCTACCATTCATAAAACCACAACAGCTGTGGGACTAGGGAGGCTCATTTATGCTGTGGGTACTAAGAAGAAATTTGACTATGGAACATATGTTTTTGAACAGACTGCTAGACATGCCACCACTAATGCTATCAAACTACCTATAGCATTTCCTTCTCTCATTTGTGAAGTTATTCTGAACCAACATCCTGGCATATTGACAAGTTCTGATAAAGCCTGCAAGAGGGAGTCTACCTTATCCCTGCATCCAAAATTGTTTGCTGGAAGTCATGTTCCAGACCTTGTCTCAACATCAGATGCGGGTGCCAAGAAGAAAAGTACCAAGGCTGAGTTGCTTGCTGGATTGAAGGCTACTTACAAGGATCTGGATGTTGTGATCAGTACCAGTATGACTAGGAAGAAGGAGATTGAGAAAATGATTCAGTCCTTGGAACAAGATGAGAACGATGATGTTCATGCGGAATGTGTCAATGCTGAAAGTGAAGAGGATGATGAAGATGGTACCAGCTCAGATGAAGACAAACTTCCATCTGCTGGTTTTAGATAGTAGTGTTAGTTTTTTTTGGCATTGTTGTTTTTGTTTCAGCACTTAATGTGCTTGGGTTGTAATTTGAATATTGTGCTGTTTTATGCACTGTTTTTGTTTTAGTTTCCTTCTGTGATTTGTTTGGCCTGGTTGCTAACTGTGAGGCTAACAATGAGAGCTAGGGTGTACTGACTATAGTTGTTAGGACTTCTGACTGAAGTTTGCCTAATTGTGGCTAAAAAGGGGGAGAAGTAGAGCCAAATGAAAGTAACCATAGAAAGAATGAAAGTAGTCAAAGATAAAAAAATTGCCATGAAGAAGGGTGCTGCTAATAGTTAAAGGTGTTTAGTTGAAAAAGTTGAAAAGTGCTGATGCAGTTATTGAGGGGGAGTTCAGACTGAGCTGCTAGTGAAGATATCATAGCAATCGAAGAGTGCAGCCAAGCAGACATTAAGGGGGAGATGTTGCTGCACATTATGAGCTACTGAACAGCTGTGATACTGGTTCATGTTTTTGAGGGGGAGCACCAATTGGCTGTTGTCAATAATGAAGATGGTCCTGCAGCAGATCAAGTAACGAAGACTATGATGTTTGTCAAACTGCTGCTGATGAAGTGTATTTCAAAATTACTGAAGGTTTTCCGCTGCTGAAGACTCTGACGTTCAGAGGATGTTTTAGCCAAAATTAGCCAAAGGGGGAGATTGTTAGCTCTTGGATTGGCTGGAATTTTGGTAAAACAAAGTATGTTCAATGTTGATGTCATGGTGTTGATGTTGCAACATTGAAGCCTTAACACTGGGCTGTGTTTGAAGCTGGATGTCTGATGTCACACAGGCGATGTTGTGACATTAGATCTGCAGAACTGATAACATC
This sequence comes from Lathyrus tuberosus, assembly GCA_022829125.1. Classification (NCBI taxonomy): domain Eukaryota; kingdom Viridiplantae; phylum Streptophyta; class Magnoliopsida; order Fabales; family Fabaceae; genus Lathyrus; species Lathyrus tuberosus. Next base: position 12,754,138 of record JALAZF010000017.1, read on the forward strand.
AGGTTGTGATGTTATTAGGGTTCGCGTGTTAGCTGGAATTGTGGAGAGTGGTTGACTCATTGGATGAGAATATCTTGGGATAGATATTTTCTGTTACATGGGAGATTTGATTGCAGGTCTGTTGGAGAATTAAAAGGTTGAAGTTTTAAAAAGATTTTGGGGATAAAATCTGTTTTGAAGATTCAGTTTAAATTAACAAATCTGATCAAATATTGTGACAAGTCCAAGCCCAATTCAAGGAGCTATATAAAGCGCACAAGACCAAAGGAAAAGGTACAAAAATACAGAGAGAAGATCAAGAGCATAGGCTGAGTGTCTTGAGTATCTTGTACGAGTTGTATAACCAGAATTCTAGGGTGAATTGCTGAGTCGTTTTCTGTCCTCTCTAAAGCTGTTAAGCAGAGAGAGTTGTGTAACTTGATCAAAGCTGTGAAGCAGAATCAAGGGTTCTCAAAGAGGGTGTTCTTTGAGTATTGTTTTAGGGATTGAGTGGTGTTCTCATATCTAAGTGGTTTCTTAGGTAGGAAGTCATTAGTAGAGTATAAGTTTAGGAGATTGTCAACGGGTTGTTGAGTCTGTAAATTATATCTACAAGTAGTGAATTCCACCCCTGGCTTGGTAGCCCTCAGATGTAGGTAGTTAGACCGAACTGGGTGAACAATTCTTTGTGTTATTCTGCTGTTTATTTTGTCCATTGTGCAGAGTGTGTTGTTGTGACATCGCACCTTAACATCACACGTCTGGTACCAGAATTTCAGAGGCCTTACATCTGCAGGTGTTAGGTGATCCAATAGATTGCGGAATTGAATGATACAATGTTTACGACATCTATTGTAACTCATACCCTTAGCCGACCATCTAAACAACAAGAAGTGGAAATTCAATTAGTTAGACACAATAATTGGTAAGGTGAAAAAAACTAATATTAAGTTATTAACTTACTTTTGTGCATACGGGAAGGAAAAGTTATTGTGGTTGACGGGGTTAGAGATGGCAATCTAGACCAACCCCAAACTTGAAGCAAAACAGCGCATCCAAAAAAAGTAGATGTGTTTTTTTGCCGCACTTACATAAAGAGCTATACAAATAAGACAGACAAGCGGAACCCCAACTATATTCTCTTGTTTGATTTAAATCTCACAATAAGAGTAAATACATAATGTGCATAGAAGAACCAATACCCTCGGAAAATAAAAATAAACCAATTAAAAGCATAAGATAACACCTCATTTTCATTATTTTCATTTCTTCTATAGAATCTTTAGTTAATATAAAACCGGCGTACCGTGATTTTAGTTACGAGAGTAAGATACCTTGGCCTCTCGAGCTCTCATATAGCAAGTCGACACCCAAAAGTTCCTCACAAATTGATGAGTCAAGGTTTGTTGGTCCATTGACTGCTTTACCATTAATACGCAAACCGAGTAACATGAACACATCCTCTAAGGTCACGGTATATTCACCGGTTGGAAAAAATAAGGTGTGTGTCTTTGGGCGCCATATCTCTTGCAAAGCTAGTATAAACTTTGCATCAACCGAGTAAGACATGATTTTACTTACATGTTTGAAATCGGCGAGCTCAATATATGGTTAAATTAGTTCGCCGGGTGCAACGTATTCATGGGAACGAGGTCGAAATCTAGAAACATCCTGCATAATTATCAATTTATAAACAAAATAATTAGAGACATTAAAAATTAATAGACAGAAAAAGAAATAACAAAATAAATAAAAATTAACAAAGACAATAAAAATAAATGGAGACATTAAAAATTAACGCTTACATAATCTGCGATATTTGCGACAGTGCCTCTATGCGTTTCACCCATTGTCAACAAAGCCATTATAACTGATTAAATGTGACACTCTAGACTTGATTTTACCTCTCTGCAACTAGTATGATTCAGATGATTTTACCTTTCTGCAACACTCTAGCTTCCTTATATAGTGCATAGGAGTCACATGTGAGACAATTCAGTTGAACCATGTCGCCAGATGAATTAGCGAATGTTCTCGCCCCTTACAAATGGTCGACCGTCCAAATGGAGACTGCATCTATCTATTCATGTAGCCTGAGCCTAGCTGGAAGTTGCTTCATGCATGCATAGCATGCTGACACCCACCTGGCGACACGGTATTTAATGTCTGTACCATGTCGCCAATTAATATGGCGACTTCATTTAATAGTCTGAACCATGTCGCCAATTAATGTAGCGACTTTAATTTGACCTCATTAATATGTCGCCAATTAGGGTGGCGAGTATGTTATGTATTAATATGTATATTAATATGTCTCATGCATGCAATTAAAGTATGTTCCCAAAACAAGCAAAAATAGTATAATTCAAAATAGTAAGTCTGTCTCTAACAAGTCCTTTTGGTATGTCATCTGCACAGAGATACATTGTTAACGGTCATTACAACGGAGAGATATATGTCTCTGATGTATCTGGGTTTGGTTTTCAAAACAGTGATATTGTCCGATTCACAGTCAATAGAAACACAAGTTTCTTGCATTTTAAAGAAAGATTGGAATCGAAATTAGGGCTTGGTCCTATAGCATAAATAATATATTGAAACCCTGTTTTTTTAAAACCAACCAAGTTAAATTTTATCCACTTAAATTGCAAGATGACGAAGATGTTGAAAATATGTTCGTTAGTCACGAACATCCTGGTTTAACTATATTGAGTTGTATACATTTCTCCAACAAAATATTCCATCTCAACAGTCTCAGATCATAAATCAATCAACAGGTGTAAACTCAGATGAAACCGAAACAGAATACTCAAATGAAATTGAACCGGAGGTCAACGTCGCTGATGATGAAGAAGAAAGCGAGACGCTGGTCGATTAAATATTGAACGACAACGTTAAGGATGACGAACAACTGCCCATACCTCCAGGTCATGTATATTGTTCGGCTCAACATATGAAAGACTTGGACTTGCAAGACGATGATCCTTCCGCAGATATGTTTTACAACTCGTATATGCGGTCAAGGAGTGAATTAAAAGAAGGAGACAAGTTTCGTACCAAAGAAGATTGTGTACAAGCCATAAAAAAATATCACATGGATAACTTTGCTGATTATAGTGTACACCGAACGAATTCGAGAAGGTATGTCATTATTTGTCGTAATCCACTTTGCAAGTTTCGGCTTGCTGCTTCTTACATAAACAGAAGCGATTCTTGGAAGATAGCTTCCATAAAGCCACCTCACAGTTGCACTGCCACAAATATTGTTCAGGATCACCGAAAGCTAAGCGCAAAATTGATATGTCAAGATATTTTACCACTTGTTAGTAAGGATCCTTCAGTCAAGGTGAGTATAATAATCTCTCATATCGTGACGCGGTATAACTATACTCCCTTGTAGAATAAGGCGTGGATTGCAAGGACAAAGGCTGTTGAACAGGTGTTTGGCAACTGGGAGGATTCGTACAAGGAATTACAGCGATTTTTGGTAGCCTTGAAGATATACACACCGGGAACTGTTGCAATCATGCAGACAGTGCCGACATGTAGGCCAGATGGAACTATTGTTGATGGAAATGTCATTTTCACCATCTCTTTTGGTCGTTTCAACCATGCATAAGAGGTTTTGTATTCTGCAAACCTGTTATTCAAATTGATGAAACATGGCTCTACGGAAAATACAAGGGCACCTTGCTCATGGCTATTGCATAAGATGGCAACAATAATGTCTTTCCCATAGCATTTGCTCTGGTTGAGGGTGAGACCGTTTCTGCTTGGAGTTTCTTCCTTAAGAATCTCAGAACACATGTCGCTCCACAAGCCAATCTCTGTTCGATTTCAGACAACCATGCTGCTATAGAGAGTGCCTACAATAACCATGGTAACAGGTGGCATAATCCTTCTTCTACCCATGTATATTGCATTGGACATATTGCACAAAACTTCATGCGTGTAATCAAAGACAAGAACCTTCGCAAAAAGTAGTGAATGTCGGGTATGCTCTAACACAACCAACATTTCAATACTACCTTAACGAAATTAGGATGTCAAATGCAGATGCATGAAGATGGTTGGATAACATTCCACTGGAAAAATGGACAAGGGCTTTTAATGGTGGATGTCGTTGGGGCCACATGACGACAAACCTTGTGGAGTCAATGAACAGGGTATTCAAAGGAATTAGAAACCTTTCAATCACCGCTTTAGTGAGATCAACCTATTATAGGTTGGCATCACTTTTCGCAACAAGAGGCGAAAGATGGGCCGCAGTGTTAACGTCGGGTCAAGTATTCAATGAAAGCATAATGAAATTGATGAAAAAGGATACTATCAGAGCCAACACAATGCAGTTACAGTCTTTGACTGTCATAGGCAAACATTCGGTGTACAAGAAACAATGGACCATAATGAGGGAAGGCCTAATTTATTTTATGCTGTCAGACTAAATAGATGTTGGTGTGACTGTGGCAAGTACCAGGCGTTACATGTACCTTGCTCACACGTCATTGCGGCATGCGCACATGCTCTTCGGGATGTTTATGGCTATCTATCTAATGTTTACAAGGTGATTAATGTTATGAATGTATACAACGAATGTTTCATAGTGCTGCCAATGGAGGATTATTGGCCTCCATACCAAGGTGACATAGTTTGGCACAACGATGAGATGAGAAGAAAGAAAAAGGGACGCCCAAACAACAAACGTATAAGAACCGAAATGGATACCGCTGATAAAATGATAAAATTATACAGTATATGTTGTCAGCCCGGACACAACCGAAAAAATTGTCCCAATGTCGAAGAAACATCTGCATCATGATTTAGCTTATCGTTTCATTTGTTGTAACTAAATATTTTCATATATTAATGAGTCTTTGTTACAACAATGTTAACAACAAACAACACTAACACAAACAACACTAACAATAAACAACAATGTTAACAACAAACAACAATAACAACAATGTTAACAACAAACAACACTAACAACATAATACATTTCTAACTGATTACAACAATCAAACTAATTTCATTCGGTCCAAACATGACTTCCCTCGCATCTTTGTCAGTCTTAACACGAACCCATCCATGCAGCCGATCAAGTCTCTCGATACTTCAGATTTCCCCCCTTCACCAATGTCTCCCTTTAACCACCGATTCAACTCCCTCTTAAGTTGATTGAAACTTTGTATGTTCCAAAACAGCATGTCCATCGGAGGCTTCTCTCTCGAATAAACGATTTTTCCCCAACGACGACGATACATGTTATCAGTAGAACAAAGATATGAGATGAGATGTGGAACTAAATCATCAGAACACCTCTATTTATAGGAAAAAATTCAGTTTCTAAGGAGTCTCCAAGTGAATTGGCGACTCCCTTTAAGTCTTGAACCAAGTCGCCAATTGAATTGGAGACTACATGAGGTGTCTCCAATCCAATTGGAGACACCCTTATGACCTTAACAAAGGGTCGCCAATTGGAATGGCGCCCTTAGGTAAACCCAAACCCTAAGTGGGGTAGTTTGGGAATATTTTTGAAAAGTGGGGTATTTTGGGATTTTTTTTGAAAAACTGAGTTATTTGGGTAAAAAATTCCTCAAATACCCGTGGAAATCTAAATTTTAGTTATAATAACCATTTGGTTTAAATGCATTTTTGATCTCCTAATTTGATATTTTTTAATTTTTAGTCTTTTCATTTTTAAAATCGGGTTTTTTATCTCTAAATTTTATTTTGTTTTGGATTTTCATGATCCCTCCAATTTTGCAGACATGTCAATGATGATTAGAAGAAAAAAAATATTTTTAATGACATGGAATTTATGACTAAGCTAATTTATGAATTAATATTTTTTATAGATAAATTAGTAATTAATCATATTAATTTTTTGAAATTAATTATTTTTAAATAGTACAAATTTTTAAAATAAATTATTTTGGGCTTGAGGCATATTACACTAAAACTTCTTTTCAACCCACATATATGAATTTTCTACTATTTGAATAAGCTATATAAACAATGAATATAACTCTAACAATATATATGTGAGACTAACATTACATCAACAAGAAAGAACTCGTTCATGGAAGAACTCTTTCATTCTCAACAAACATAAGAAGCACTTTTTCATGAAAGAACTCTTTCACGTGGGACTTGCTTATTACCTTCATTTTTCTCTCAACAACAAACATTAACCATTCATGTCAGTTACTCGGTTACTCAGTTCTTTATCTTGAATGCTTCAACGCTTCAACTTTAATATGTGCAGCAGTGTGCTTTTGAGAACAACAGACCACTATATTAAACTCATCTAATTTGATACCTTTGACACCAGTATAACTTATAAAGAAGATATATGTTTGTTTCATTCATTGTGGAACATCCTCAACTAATTTTATATGGATAACTTCATAATGAATTACAAATAATTTGACCATGATATTATTACAACAAGAAAATATAAACACTTCAAATGACAATGCCATTAACGACATGGAAAACTATGCATGTCAGTCTTAAATATGCTTATAGATTCCTTTTTCTTATAGTTGCTTCCTTGTTTTATAATCAAGTTTATTATAATCGGATGGAAAGTAAATATTGAAATGAGGTTACTTAATGACAACTTCAAGAGAAATTTGGCATTACAGTTATTTCAAAAACAAAAAATAGAAAGAATATGTTCAAAGGTTGATCAAGAAAATGCATAGCTAAGAGATATGGTTGCACCAAAAGAATAGTAAATTATGTTACTTTGTTTGGACTGGGAAAAGGCAATCTTGGAACTGACAACCTTCCTTCTTGAAGGCTTTGGATTTCTCAAAGATGTTTATGGCAAAATTCAAAACATGTTTTCATCATTTCTAAAGGTCAACACCGGGATTAGTGAACATGTTGGTATGACTGTCAAAAAGTATAACTAGAAGGAGGAAACAAGTCATCAACAACAAACTAGCTTGGAGGAAGCACGGAAGATGATAATGAAAATCTAAGAATAGAGTGATGTTTAATGCTAATTATTTGTTCAATTGGTATTAACTTAGTAAAATACATACTGTTGTTTTTTTAATTATGCATTATTTAAGACCCATTTCTCTCTCATGGCTGCTATTCTTTATTACAAGTGTTGGCTCCATTAAAGTACTCACTGCATTATATCTGTTTTCATAGATTGCTTCCTTTGGTGTTGTTCTCAACAGTCCCACATGTTTGTTAAGAAAACATTTTAGTGTTTATAAAGGTTATTCCTGCATTCATATATGCATTGAAAAGGTACAATGAGAAAATGGATCAAAAAGGTTGGGTCCAATAGGTTTCATTAAAATATTTTAATTAATTAATTAATTTTAAAATAAAAATATAATTAAACATATTAATAATTAATTTATTTATTAATTAAATTAATAAATTATTCCAATCGGACACATCATCAAAAAGAAATTTTTTGTCCTAATCATGGACCAACAAAATGTCAAGTGATGTAAAGTTCTGGGACAAAAAATTTGAATTTTAAAATGGAAGAATTAAAATTTAAAAATTATCAAATTAGGGGACCTAAAATGCATTTAAACCCAACTATTTTATGATTTTCATAGAGATTAAATATATGAAAAATAATATGTAAATTTGATTAATTTTAGATTTTGTTGAAAATATTCAAAAATATATATTAAAAAAAAAATTAAAAGATATAACAAACAGCCTTTAATAACATAAACTATAATCTATTTAAAAAAAACTTTTTTTAAAAAAAATTAAAGGAATCTACAAGTTTAAATAATAAAATTGAGATTTTATATTGTGTATGACTATAACCATATTAGTCTCTTTTAAAAAAAAATATGATATTGACAAAAAAAATTAACGTGATATATTCAAAGAAGCTTTTAAAAGAGATGAATTGTGTACTTTAAAAATTTTAATAAAAAAATTGAAGTATAATGAGGAAAATAAATTATGATAAATAATTTTATTTAAATAATAAATTGAAATATATAAATTAAACTATATAAAATAAATTTTTGCTAAATCAAATGGTGTAAAATAAATGATTGAAATAAAATTGAATTAAATAAATGGTTGATGTTAAGTAGCAGTAAAATAAAAGTTTGCAAATCATATTTTAACTAGGAAAAGTCGATATTGTTAAGTTAAATTATATTATCAAAATTCAAACTTTAAATTTCACAGTTTGTATATGTGAATTTCTAATGATTGTTATTACGTCATTTATAGGTAAAAAATACAAAAAAAAAAAAAATTAATAAAAAAAGAGAAAGATAACACGAAAAAATTATTTTGGTTCAACACTAGTAACCTAAATCAAGTCTCTTATAGGTTCTTAAAAAAAATCAAGTGGTGGTTTGGTCGATGGTCAATCGAGATTCGTTTTCTCTTTTCCTTCTGCAATCAAAACAAGTGTCATATCTTTTCTTTTTGTAATGAAAACACTGCACTATTTTTCAGCTAGATAATGATTGAAAAACAAAAGGGTTAAATATACAAAATTCCCCTGCAATGTTAGCGAATTCTTATTTTAGTCTCTGACAAAGTTTTTTTTTTTTAAATTCCCTCATCTTAATTTGATTCTCTCACTTAGACCCCTGGCTGCCACATTGCAGCAAAGATTCCTTTATATTGTTTGCGTGGCATGCCACGTGGCATTTTTAATTTTATTTTTTTATTATTTTATTATTATTATTTTTTTTTTTTTTTTTTTGTTTTTATTTTTTTAATTTTTTTTAATTTTTTTTTTTTAATTTTTTTTTTGTTTTATTTATTTTTATTATAATTTTTTTAATTTTATTCTTTTTTTTTTCGTTTTTATTTATATATATATATATATATATATATATATATATATATATATATATATATATATTTTTTTTTTTTTTTTTTTTTTTTTCGTTTTTGGACCTAATTTTTATTTTTAATTCTATTTTAAACAAATTGTTCTTTTAAAAATTAGTTTCATTATACTAATCCATTTATTTCAATTTATTACCATACTAATCCATTTATTCTCATACTAATTTCAATTCAACAATACTTATGAGTGATTTCTTTATAAACACTAATGGTGCCCCTAACCAACCGATGTGGGACATTGAAAACACTTCAAACCTGTTGAAACTTTACCAGTAAGAACACTTCATATATGTTAATAATTTGAGAGGAGAAGGATTTTTTGTACAAAGAACATATGAATGTGCATGTAAGGGGAAGATAAGGATGTTGTATCTATCTTGAATCCAAAGAGAAGAGTCCAAAAGGGTAATACTCACAAGTGTCCCACATCGAAAACTATTTACTAAATAAAAGTGTTTATATATGTTACTTGTCAATCATATAACAAATGAAATAATATATGGGCCAGAAAAAGTGGAGTTATAATGGGTTTGTGTGTGTTTGTTTGTGACCTAATTAAACTAATTTTTAAAATAACAATTTGTTTAAAATAGAATTAAAAATAAAAATTAGGTCCAAAAATGAAAAATAAAAAAAAAGTAAAAAAAAAATATAACAATTTTTTGTTTCGTTTTTATTTATATATATATTTTTTACTTTTTTTATTTATATAAAAACGAAAAAGAAATAAAAAAATAAAAAAAAATTATAAAAATTATAATAAAAACAAATAAAAAAATAAAAAAATAAAAAAAAATTTTAAAAAAATTTAAAAAAAAATAAAAAAAATTAAAAAAATAATAATAAAAAAATAATATTAAAAATGCCACCTGGCATGCCACGCAAGCAATAGAAAGGAATCTTTGCTGCAATGTGGCAGTCAGGGGCCTAAGTGATGGAATCTGGATATTAAGAGGGGGTGTTTAAAAAAAAAAAATTTACAGGGACTAAAATGAAAACTCGTTAACATTGCAGGGGGATTTTGTATATTTAATCCAAAAAAAAATCCTCCGAGAAAGAAAACAAGATTCATTCTCATTTCTCCTTTTGCAATTAAAACAATAGCCCTCTTTTTTCCTTCTGCAGTGAAAACAAGAGTTGGGTGTTCTCTTATTTATGCAATCTCTTCTCATAACAATCTTCTCTTTTATATGTTTTGAATCTCCTCGTTTGCAGCATTTACAGGTCTCTAAAATCTACTTAGTTATCTTCAACTCCTTTTTTGTACCTTTTTGTCGTGTTTCCTCTAGCCGATTTGTGGTGTGTCATGTGATTGGCACTGGTGCAACCTAGCGTTTCCTGCGGCTTTTTCGAGTTACAGTCCTTGTTAACCTTGTTTTCTTCTATTTTATCCATAGTCACAGAATTCGTTGGTCCCCCCAGAGAACCGCGAATTGGTTCGCGCGTACCACTTCATGGTACTTTTGCAAATTGGTACGTCAAAATTCGCACAAAATTCGCAAAAACTGACGTACCAAAGTACTAGGGGTGATAAAGTGGACGGCCCGTCCCGTTTAGGCCCGCCCCATTTAAACCCGTCCAAAAGCTGGGCGGACTAACTTAGACGTCCGAGTTTAAAAGTCAAGTCCGCCCCGCCAATTTTTTTTACAATTTGATTACAAAATTGTTAATCATTATCAAAGAGACCGACAAATTTTAACGACGCATAGTAAAACTTTAACAAGTCTTAATGTAAATGTCATATTCTTCAACATAAATAAAAAACGTAACTATAATACAAAAAACTTAAAACAAACACGATAAAATCCCAAAATAATCCTTTTTGTTCAAAAACTCAACAAGCACAACCTAGTTAAGGACATATAGGGACACAAATTGATCTGGACTGGGCAGGCGCTTGGCCCATAGTAGGGCAAGGCTCAATCCAGTCCAGCTCTTGGCAAGGCCCAATAACTGGATTCAACCAATATAGTCGTTGGGCACAATCTAGTTGTTGGGCACAACATAGCCGTTGGCCACAATATGACCGTTGGGGGCGTCCCCCTCATGCGCTTTATAGTTCACGCGACCAACTGCCTCACCGGATCTCACAGAAATAGTTAGACCAGGTCAAAGGGTCACGCGTCTGACCCTCCACCTGGCAGTCTCCCATTGGCCTACCAGATAATTCGGCCACATGGGAGACCTTGGCCCCGCGCTGGGGGTTACTTCTATAAATGCCCTCTCACTTGTGAGGAACATGTTTGATCACTATTCAATACTCTAAATCATACCTAAAAGCTTTGTACTTGCTTTCTCTCTAGCCCAAACTTACTTTGGCATCAGAGTATCTTGCAGGTACACCCCCTTCTCTCCTATATCCATCATCTCTGCCCTACACGGAAGGCCACGACGATCCAGTCTGATCACACCAAATCAATGGCACCGTCTGTGGGAAACATCGCTTCCCCGTCTTTTTGAACCAAGATTCCTCATCTTTTCACCCTAAAGACCAAAGCTTATTCTCCAAATTTCACTTGATCATCATGGCCTACAACATAAATGATGATGCCAATCAAGAACCTATTGTCACAGTTACCATGGATAACTGTTAAGTGCAGATTTGACCTAAAAATGGACTATCGTTCTTTGCACTTTTTCTACTCAATTCTCATGTTTTCATTGATTTTACTCTTGATTGTTGTTATTCTTCTAACATTGAGAATATGCCTTTGGTGCTTGTAATATGTGTGTTATTGTGCAGGAAAGTGCACTAATTGATCAAAGTTGGAAGACACAAGGAATTGATGCAGGCTGCCAAAGAACAGAGGAATGCATCAGTTGGTTTGCTTTGCGAAGAGGAAAGCGAAGGCCAGTGAATGTTCGCTTTGCGAACCCTGGCGAGTAAACCAGTGAATGAGCCCAGATTTGGACAGGGGCAAAAGGACCTAAAATTCGCTTTGCGAACGGGAAAACGAGTGTTCGCTTTGCGAACAAATCCTTCGCAGTGCAAAGTCACGAGAAAACTCTGTGGCGGTTTAACTGTTTGAGGCACCTGAGGTGCCATATTTTACCATTCGTTGTGCGAATGAATGGTTCGCAGTGCGAATGTGTAAATTCCTGAATTGTATAAATAGGATTTTCAAACTTTTTAGGTTATATGTTTTTAGTTTTGGAGAGTGAGAACTTGTAGTTTTCAGCATAGAACATTACATTTCTTCATTTCCAAGGGAGAAAAGGTAAGAGCTTTGATTTCTTGTTGGAGAGGGATGTAATCTTTTGATACCTTATGTATTTCCTCTAATGTATGTTTGTGAATTAATTCTGATTCTCTATTGTTGTTGTCTTTGATTGATTATTTGTGGTCTTGACAAAACCTTTACAAATCCTTGATCTTAGACTTTCATCTATCAATGAGTAAAACTTTTGACATGGTTTTGTGAGTTGATATTCATTGTATCTTTTGTTGTATTGTGTTGATTAAGTAGCATGGCTAGCATGAGTAGGATCCATACGGTATTGCGAGGATGCGTGATAATAGTGATGAAGAACGATATTCACATTCATTTGGCAAATTAGTTGAATACATGTAAAAAGGGTTAAACGTATGTACGTATTCTGATCATTGGCATTTTATATGAAGCAATCATTTATCTGATTTGGGTGTCATCTTTGTTTAACTGTTTATCTTTGATTTGAACCGCTATAGACATATACTCTTCAGATCTGGATCTAGGATGATTATCTGTTTTGTTCTAAACTCTAGAAATAGATTTAGCCTTAACACTTGCGTGAGTATTAGCTCTTAATGCTCTGTGTTGGTTTTTGTTGTGTGAGACATCACCAATGAGGCAATACGGCCGATCTCTCGACGTTACGTTAGACATAACCTCTGTCGTGGGTGATACGTGAGGATATTAGGCGAATGATTGATTTATGTATAATATGATTAGAAGAATGCATGTGTTATCAATTGATGAGATCCAATTCCAGCAAGGCTCCGTTTATAATTCAGTCTTTACTTTATATTTTCCGTCTTTACATTTTCTGCATTTAATTTCGGTTCCTTAAAATCTTTTGAACTAAAACTTTTGAACCATAAGCTTAGAAACATAGATACCGTCGAATGACATTCTTTCCCTCGCACTGATCCCTGTGGATACGATAAAAACAGGGTTACTTATATATTTTTGCTTGATGTTATTCTAGCTTCAACAAAATTGCGTCGTTGCCAGGGATTGGTGTTTAGATATTGAATCGCATTGCGATAGTTTCTATATTTTTGAGCTTTGTGCATTTGTTTATATTGTTTGTATTTGTTTTCTTTTATGTTTTCTCTAGTGTGATCAGGAATGATGAGAACTCCTTCTAGATTGGTTGATATTTGTATAAAAGTATTCAATGAAGCTTCGATCGAGTTTGGATGGTGAGATTTGAATGTTTGTGAGGTAAATTGTACTACTTCATAGAATGTTAGAATGATTTAAGAATTTTGTGCTTTGTGCAAATGTGTATTTTTGTTTCATTTTGCAACTAATAGTTTGAATGCTTGTTTCACTTAGGTCCAAAAGCCACAAATTGTGAGAAACCTCCATTGTTTACTAAATGCTTGGATTATTGATAAACTTTGTTTAATTCGTTTGATTCATGCTTTATCTTTTTATTAATGTGATTTTGTGGAAGCCTTAGAAATGATCAAGACATTTGTTTATATTGAGCACAACCGTATCCAAACGTATCTTACCCGTGAGTAGTGTGAATTTGTTAGCCCCTTTGAGCCTAAACAGTTTAGATCTCATTTTAGTGATGAACTTGTTTATGTACATATTGTGAAAGTGTGGTTCATCATTGAATTTTGTGTGTTTCTAAAAATTTCTTCTTGAACCTTTGAACATTGTTTTAAATTAATTTCCTTGCCTTAATACTTAAGGATCATTCAATTGAGGTTTGGTTGAATTCAAGTTGGGGAGAATGAAAAAGAAGATTGGTAGGATGCTAAAACTTTTGAAAAAGTTCAAACAAGCATGAAAAGAAAAAGTGTGAATATGAATGTGAAAAACAAAGAAAAAGAGTGCTTGTTTGATGAGAAAAATAGAGTGAAATAATTGTGCAAAAAGGAAGTTTGAGAAGGTTGGTGATAAAGGAATGAAAATTGGTGACTGAAGTTGTGATGTGTAAATACCATGTATAGTGAATGTTTCTTTTTGCATCGGCAATTTCGATTCAATGGCCTTTATAAACGTCCCTTTGTTGTGAATCCGACCAAGCTACAACCTTTAAAGTCCTCAGTGATCTTTTTGCTTCTATATTTTCTTGTTTGATTGTTAGATGTTGTATGAATTAGATTGTTATTTGCATTGTTTGTCGGGTGAGTGAAATTTCCCCGCGGTTGCAAACGCGTCAATTTCTTCATTCTTATTTTAAAGAGGAGTGTTAGAGTGATTCAAGTATGAAAATTTAGTTGTTCTTTGAACCATGATGATATTTGTTTTAAGAACTTAATTCTTTGTCATTGTTCAATTCTATTGAGTGGTTAATGTTGCTTGTGCGCATTTTCATGCTTAACTTTGGTTGATTCTTATGCATGAGTAAATCCTCTTGTTTTCATGAGGGACATACTTTGCTTAAGGACAAGCAAAAATATAGTTGGGGAGATTTGTTAGGTGCCGATTTGACCTAAAAATGGACTATCGTTCTTTGCACTTTTTCTACTCAATTCACATGTTTTCATTGATTTTACTCTTGATTGTTGTTATTCTTCTAACATTGAGAATATGCCTTTGGTGCTTGTAATATGTGTGTTATTGTGCAGGAAAGTGCACTAATTGATCAAAGTTGGAAGACACAAGGAATTGATGCAGGCTGCCAAAGAACAGAGAAATGCATCAGTTGGTTCGCTTTGCGAAGAGGAATGCGAAGGCCAGCGAATGTTTGCTTTACGAACCCTGGCGAGTAAACCAGTGAATGAGCCCAGATTTGGACACGGGCAAAAGGACCTAAAATTCGCTTTGCAAACGGGAAAGAGAGTGTTCGCTTTGCGAACAAATCCTTCGCAGTGCGAAGTCACGAGAAAAGTCTGTGGCGGTTTAACTGTTTGAGGCACCTGAGGTGCCATATTTTACCATTCACTGTGCGAATGAATGGTTCGCAGTGCGAACGTGTAAATTCCTGAATTGTATAAATAGGATTTTCACACTTTTTAGGTTATATGTTTTTAGATTTGGAGAGTGAAAACTTTT
The DNA here is from genome assembly GCA_022829125.1 of Lathyrus tuberosus. Taxonomy (NCBI): domain Eukaryota; kingdom Viridiplantae; phylum Streptophyta; class Magnoliopsida; order Fabales; family Fabaceae; genus Lathyrus; species Lathyrus tuberosus. The sequence goes on from JALAZF010000017.1 coordinate 12,769,203, forward strand.
AGTTTTCAGTATAGAACATTACATTTCTTCATTTCCAAGGGAGAAAAGGTAAGAGCTTTGATTTCTTTTTGGAGAGGGATGTAATATTTTGATACCTTATGTATTTCCTCTAATGTATGTTTGTGAATGAATTCTGATTCTCTATTGTTGTGGTCTTTGATTGATTGTTTGTGGTCTTGACAAAACCTTTACAAATCCTTGATCTTTGATTTTCATCTATCAATGAGTAAAACTTTTGACATGGTTTTGTGAGTTGATATTCATTGTATCTTTTGTTGTATTATGTTGATTAAGTAGCATGGCTAGCATGAGTAGGATCCATACGGTATTGCGAGGATGCGTGATAATAGTGATGAAGAACGATATTCACATTAATTTGGAAAATTAGTTGAATACATGTAAAAGGAGTCAAACGTATGTACGTATTCTGATCATTGGCATTTTATATGAAGCAATCATTTATCTGATTAGGGTGTCATCTTTGTTTACCTGTTTATCTTTGATTTCAACCGCTATAGACATAAACTCTTCAGATATGGATCTAGGATGATTATCTGTTTTGTTCTAAACTCTAGAAATAGATTTAGGCTTAACACTTGCATGAGTATCAGCTCTTAATGCTCTGTGTTGGTTTTTGTTGCGTGAGACATCACCAATGAGGCCATATGGTCGATCTCTCGATGTTGTGTTAGACATAACCTCTGTCGTGGGTGATACGTGGGGATATTAGGCGAATGTTTGATTTATGTATAATATGATTAGAAGAATGCATGTGTTATCAATTGATAAGATCCAATTCCAACAAGGCTCCGTTTATAATTCAGTCTTTACTTTATATTTTCCGTCTTTACATTTTCTGCATTTAATTTCGGTTCCTTAAAATCTTTTGAACCAAAACTTTTGAACCATAAGCTTAGAAACATAAATATCGTCGAACGACATTCTTTCCCTCGCACTGATCTCTGTGGATACGATAATATTGGATTACTTATATATTTTTGGTTGCTGCTATTCTAGCTTCAACAAAATGGCGTCGTTGCTAGGGATTGGTGTTTAGATATTGAATCGCATTACGATAGTTTCTATATTTTTGAGATTTGTGCATTTGTTTATATTGTTTGTATTTGTTTTCTTTTATGTTTTCTCTAGTGTGATCAGGAATGATGAGAACTCCTTCTAGATTGGTTGCTATTTGTATAAAAGTATTCAATTAAGCTTCGATCAAGTCTGGATGGTGAGATTTGAATGTTTGCGAGGTAAATTGTACTACTTCATAGAATGTTAGAATGATTTAAGAATTTTGTGCTTTGTGCAAATGTGTATTTTTGTTTTATTTTGCAACTTGTTTGAATTCTTGTTTCACTTAGGTCCAAAAGCCACAAATTGTGAGAAACCTCCATTGTTTACTAAATGCTTGGATGACTGATAAACTATGTTTAATTCGTTTGATTCATGCTTTATCTATTGATTATTATGATTTTGTGGAAGCATTAGAAATGATCAAGGCATTTGTTTATATTGAGCACAACCGTATCCAAACGTATCTTACTCGTGAGTAGTGTGAATTCGTTAGCCCCTTTGAGCCTAAACAGTTTAGATCTCATTTTAGTGATGAACTTGTTTATGTACATATTGTGAAAGTGTGGTTCATCATTGAATTTTGTGAGTTTCTAAAAATTTTTTATTGAACCTTTGAACATTGTTTTAAATTGATTTCCTTGCCTTAATACTTAAGGATCATTCAATTGAGGTTTGGTTGAATTCAAGTTGGGGAGAATGAAAAAGAAGATTGGTAGGATGCTAAAACTTTTGAAAAAGTTCAAACAAGCATGAAAAGAAAAAGTGTGAATATGAATGTGAAAAACAAAGAAAATGAGTGCTTGTTTGATGAGAAAAATAGAGTGAAATAATTATGCAAAAATTAAGTTTGAGAAGGTTGGTGATAAAGGAATGAAAATTGGTGAATGAAGTTGTGATGTGTAAATATCATGTATAGTGAATGTTTCTTTTTGCATCGGCAATTTCGATACAATGGCATTTATAAATGTCCCTTTGTTGTGAACCCGATCAAGCTACAACCTTTAAAGTCCTTAGTGATCTTTTTGCTTCCATATTTTCATGTTTGATTGTTAGATGTTGTATGAATTGGATTGTTATTTTCATTGTTTGTCGGGTGAGTGAAATTTCCCCGCGGTTGAAAATGCGTCAATTTCTTCATTCTTATTTTAAAAAGGAGTGTTAGAGTGATTCAAGTATGAAAATTTAGCTGTTCTTTGAACCATGATGATATTTCTTTTAAGCACTTAATTCTTTGTCATTGTTTAATTCTATTGAGTGGTGAACGTTGCTTGTGCGCATTTTCATGCTTAACTTTGGTTGATTCTTATGCTTGAGCAAATCCTCCTGTTTTAATAAGGGACATACTTTGCTTAAGGACAAGCAAAAATCTAGTTGGGGAGAGTTGTTAGGTGCAGATTTGACCTAAAAATGGACTATCGTTCTTTGCACTTTTTCTACTCAATTCTCATGTTTTCATTGATTTTACTCTTTATTGTTGTTTTTCTTCTAACATTGAGAATATGCCTTTGGTGCTTGTAATATGTGTGTTATTGTGCAGGAAAGTGCACTAATTGATCAAAGTTGGAAGACACAAGGAATTGATGCAGGCTGCCAAAGAACAGAGGAATGCATCAGTTGGTTCGCTTTGCGAAGAGGAAAACGAAGGCCAGCGAATGTTTGCTTTGCGAACCCTGGCGAGTAAACCAGTGAATGAGCCCATATTTGGCCAGGGGAAAAATGACCTAAAATTCGCTTTGCGAACGGGAAAGCGAGTGTTCGCTTTGCGAACAAATCCTCCGCAGTGCGAAGTCACGAGAAAATTCTGTGGCGGTTTAACTATTTGAGGCACCTGAGGTGCCATATTTTACCATTCGTTGTGCGAATGAATGGTTTGCAGTGCGAACGTGTAAATTCATGAATTGTATAAATAGGATTTTCACACTTTTTAGGCTATATGTTTTTAGTTTTGGAGAGTGAGAACTTGTAGTTTTCAGATAGAACATTACATTTCTTCATTTCCAAGGGAGAAAAGGTAAGAGCTTTGATTTCTTGTTGGAGAGGGATGTAATCTTTTGATACCTTATGTATTTCCTCTAATGTATGTTTGTGAATGAATTTTGATTCTCTATTGCTGTTGTCTTTGATTGATTATTTGTGGTCTTGACAAAACCTTTACAAATCCTTGATCTTAGATTTTCATCTCTCAATAAGTAAAACTTTTGACATGGTTTTGTGAGTTGATATTCATTGTATCTTTTGTTGTATTGTGTTGATTAAGTAGCATGGCTAGCATGAGTAGGATCCATACGGTATTGCGAGGATGCGTGATAATAGTGACGAAGAACGATATTCACATTCATTTAGTAAATTAGTTGAATACATGTAAAAAGGGTTAAACGTATGTACGTATTCTGATCATTGGCATTTTATATGAAGCAATCATTTATCTGATTTGGGTGTCATCTTTTGTTTACCTGTTTATCTTTGATTTGAACCGCTATAGACATATACTCTTCAGATCTAGATCTAGGATGATTATCTGTTTTGTTCTAAACTCTAGAAATAGATTTAGGCTTAACACTTGCGTGAGTATCAGCTCTTAATGCTCTATGTTGGGTTTTGTTGCGTGAGACATCACCAATGAGGCAATACGGTCGATCTCTCGACGTTACGTTAGACATAACCTCTGTCGTGGGTGATACGTGAGGATATTAAGCAAATGATTGATTTATGTATAATATGATTAGAAGAATGCATGTGTTATCAATTAATGAGATCCAATTCCAACAAGGCTCCATTTATAATTCAGTCTTTACTTTATATTTTCCGTCTTTACATTTTCTGCATTTAATTTCGATTCCTTAAAATATTTTAAACCATAAGCTTAGAAACATAGATACCGTCGAACGACATTCTTTCCCTCGCACTGATCCCTGTGGATACGACAAAACTGGGTTACTTATATATTTTTGCTTGCTGCTATTCTAGCTTCAATAAAATGGCGCCGTTGTCGGGGATTGGTGTTTAGATATTGAATCGCATTGCGATAGTTTCTATATTTTTGAGCTTTGTGCATTTGTTTATATTGTTTATATTTGTTTTCTTTTATGTTTTCTCTAGTGTGATCAGGAATGATGAGAACTCCTTCTAGATTGGTTGCTATTTGTATAAAAGTATTCAATGAAGCTTCGATCGAGTCTGGATGGCGAGATTTGAATGTTTGCGAGGTAAATTGTACTACTTCATAGAATGTTAGAATGATTTAAGAATTTTGTGCTTTGTGCAAATGTGTATTATTGTTTCATTTTGTAACTTGTTTGAATGCTTGTTTCACTTAGGTCCAAAAGCCACAAATTGTGAGAAACCTCAATTGTTTACTAAATGCTTTATCTTTTGATTATTGTGATTTTGTGGAAGCATTAGAAATGATCAAGGCATTTTTTTATATTGAGCACAACCGTATCCAAACGTATCTTACCCGTGAGTAGTGTGAATTCGTTAGCCCCTTTGAGCCTAAACAGTTTAGATCTTATTTTAGTGATGAACTTGTTTATGTACATATTGTGAAAGTGTGGTTCATAATTGAATTTTGTGAGTTTCTAAAAATTTCTTCTTGAACCTTTTAACATTGTTTTAAATTGATTTCCTTGCCTTAAAACTTAAGGATCATTCAATTGAGGTTTGGTTGAATTCAAGTTGGGGAGAATGAAAAAGAAGATTGGTAGGATGCTAAAACTTTTGAAAAAGTTTAAACAAGCATGAAAAGAAAAAGTGTGAATATGAATGTGAAAAACAAAGAAAAAGAGTGCTTGTTTGATGAGAAAAATAGAGTGAAATAATTGTGCAAAAAGGAAGTTTGAGAAGGTTGGTGATAAAGGAATGAAAATTGGTGAATGAAGTTGTGATGTGTAAATACCTTGTATAGTGAATGTTTCTTTTTTCATCGGCAATTTCGATTCAATGGCCTTTTTAAATGTCCCTTTGTTGTGAACTCGACCAAGCTACAACCTTTAAAGTCCTTAGTGATCGCTTTGCTTCCATATTTTCATGTTTGATTGTTAGATGTTGTATGAATTTGATTGTTATTTGCATTGTTTGTCGGGTGAATGGAATTTATCCGCGGTTGCAAACGCGTCAATATTTTCATTCTTATTTTGAAGAGGAGTTTTAGAGTGATTCAAGTATGAAAATTTAGTTGTTCTTTGAACCATGATGATATTTGTTTTAAAAACTTAATTCTTTGTCATTGTTCAATTCTATTGAGTGGTGAACGTTGCTTGTGCGCATTTTCATGCTTAACTTTGGTTGATTCTTATGCTTGAGCAAATCCTCTTGTTTTCATGAGGGGCATACTTTGCTTAAGGACAAGCAAAAATCTAGTTGGGGAGAGTTGTTAGGTGCAGATTTGACCTAAAAATGGATTATCATTCTTTGCACTTTTTCTACTCAATTCTCATGTTTTCATTGAATTTACTCTTGATTGTTGTTATTCTTCTAACATTGAGAATATGCCTTTGGTGCATGTAATATGTGTGTTATTGTGCAGGAAAGTGCACTAATTGATCAAAGTTAGAAGACACAAGGAATTGATGCAGGCTGCCAAAGAACAGAGGAATGCATCAGTTGGTTCGCTTTGCAAAGAGGATAGTGAAGGCCAGCGAATGTTCGCTTTGCGAACCCTGGTGAGTAAACTAGTGAATGAGCCCAGATTTGGACAGGGGAAAAAGTACCTAAAATTTGCTTTGCGAATGGGAAAGCGAGTGTTCGCTTTGCGAACAAATCCTTCGCAGTGCGAAGTCACGAGAAAAGTCTGTGGCGGTTTAACTGTTTGAGGCACCTGAGGTGCCATATTTTACCATTCCCTGTGCGAATGAATGGTTCGCAGTGCGAACGTGTAAATTCCTGAATTGTATAAATAGGATTTTCACACTTTTTAGATTATATGTTTTTAGTTTTGGAGAGTGAGAACTTGTAGTTTTCACCATAGAACATTACATTTCTTCATTTTCAAGGGAGAAAAGGTAAGAGCTTTGATTTCTTGTTGGAGAGGGATGTAATCTTTTGATACCTTATGTATTTTCTCTAATTTATGTTTGTGAATGAATTCTGATTCTCTATTGTTGTTGTCTTTGATTGATTATTTGTGGTATTGACAAAACCTTTACAAATCCTTGATCTTAGATTTTCATCTATCAATGAGTAAAACTTTTGACATGGTTTTGTGAGTTGATATTCATTGTATCTTTTGTTGTATTGTGTTGATTAAGTAGCATGACTAGCATGAGTAGGATCCATACGGTATTGCGAGGATGCGTGATAATAGTGATGAAGAACGATATTCACATTCATTTGGCAAATTAGTTGAATACATTTAAAAAGGGTTAAACGTATGTACGTATTCTGATCATTGGAATTTTATATGAAGCAATCATTTATATGATTTGGGTGTCATCTTTGTTTACCTGTTTATCTTTAATTTGAACCGCTATAAACATATACTCTTCAGATATGGATCTAGGACGATTATCTGTTTTGTTCTAAACTCTAGAAATAGATTTTGGCTTAACACTTGCGTGAGTATCAGCTCTTAATGCTTTGTGTTGGTTTTTGTTGCGTGAGACATCACCAATGAGGCAATACGGCCGATCTCTCAACGTTGCGTTAGACATAACCTCTGTCGTGGGTGATACGTGAGGATATTAGGCGAATGATTGATTTATGTATAATATTATTAGAAGAATGCATGTGTTATCAATTGATGAGATCCAATTCCAACAAGGCTCCATTTATAATTCAGTCTTTACTTTATATTTTCCGTCTTTACCTTTTCTGAATTTAATTTTGGTTCCTTAAAATCTTTTAAACCATAAGCTTAGAAACATAGATATCGTCGAACGTTATTCTTTCCCTCGCACTGATCCTTGTGGATACGACAAAACTGGGTTACTTATATATTTTTGCTTGCTGCTATTCTAGCTTCAACAATAACGTCGACCACCATAACCTCGAAGCTGCGGTCCATGAGACCGATCACAGGGACGGAAGGACTGAGTCTCCTCCTTCCGACGATGTGAAGCCGCGTGCACAGGCTGTCGCTCACGTCTTTGAGCCTATACCTGTCCCTCAAAACGCTGACCCCGACATTGCTGCCCTCATTGCCTCTCTCTACAGGTCCAACCTCCTAATCTTCCAACAGGGCGAGAAGATCAACATTCTCGAGCATGTCCTCCAGGAGCGATTTCCTTTGCAAAAGCCTAGCAGTCCCTCTCCACGCCCGTAGTCTCCTCCTCAGAAATGTCGGCGACACATATCCAGGAGCATTTCTTTTGTCAGGGGATGATCAAGATCGGATGAACCTGAGTCAGAAGTCTCTAAAAGACGACACCGTTCTCCTCCGCGAAGATCTAGACGTTCTCCTACCCCGAATAGGACCAGACCCTCAGAAAAGCATCATGAGCATCGTCGGTCGCGCAGACACTCTCCTCGACGCAGTAGAAGTCGCGGGCGCAGCCACTCCCCATGTCGGTCATCGAGCGCGAGCAGTGATGACTATGTTCATAGACCACTATCTCAGGAGATCATGGACACTCGTATTCCTCACAGGCTGGAGAAGCCCCTTCCTCTGGTAACTTATGATGGGACCACCGACCCAGGCGAGCATATAGAAAATATCTAAGGCATGCTCTAATACCACAATGTGAGCGGAGCCATTAAGTGCAGGTTGTTCCCCATCACTCTCAGGAAGGGGGCTATGGCCTGGTATAAGCAGCTTCCCCGAGGTTAGGTCACGTCCTGGAGGGATTTAAAGAACCAATTTGCCCGACACTTTACTGCTTCCCAACGCCATCCCAAGTCGGAAGCCACTCTCGAAGTCATCATACAGGGCAAGGATGAGCCCTTGCGTGCATACATCAAGAGGTTCAACAAGGAAGCTATTGAGGTCTGCACAACAGACCATATAAAGAAATATCTCTTTGAGATGGGGCTTAGACCAAAGAGAGAATTTTGCAAACTGGTGGACATCGAGATCCCTCGTACCTTGGCCGAACTCCTCCGTAAGGCTCAAGCGTATATATAGTATGAGGAGAAAGAACCCACGTACAAGGCCCGAGACTTAAGGGATCAAGAGAGTTCTCGGGCAACAAAAAAAGACGTATCAGAGGCCCCTAGGCGTGATAGAGAGGGACGACGAGACGACTGTCCTTGCGAAAGCCAGGGACCTGCTGGTCGCTTCACATAGTACACCCTGTTGACAACTCCCAGCAAGCGCATTCTCTCCGAATGCAGTAACGCGGAGTTCAAGCAGGGGGTCCGGTTCCCCAAGCCAACGGCGTCAAAGGGAAACACGGACACGAGCAAATACTGCCGCTTCCACTGCAGTCACAGCCACGTGAGTGAAGATTGCGTTCACCTGAAAGACGCTATTGAGATCCTCATCAAGAAGGGCCACCTAAAATAGTATACCAAAAAGGGTGAGTCTTTTCGACCAGAAACTTCGGAGTCCAAGAAGGAAACAGAGTCTTCACCACCCAGTCCTCCCCCGCATGTCGCCATGTCAATCAAGCTGCCAGAGGACTTCATCATCCCCGACTACCTTGAGGATTCTACCTAGATATCCGCACACAACACCTGGGAGATCGTCCCCACGACCATGGTTATCTCTTGTGGCAGACACAATGAGTCACTGTAGGGTCGGTCAAGAGGAAATTCAACCAGCTAATTGACTGTAGTCCTAACCGGTTATCCACGCACGATAAATTTTGGGGGCGTTCTCAGCCTATCACATTCTACCGTGAAGAACTGCCTGGGGGGCTCCCCGAATTCACACATTCTTCTGCTCATCAGGGCAAGACTGGCAGGTACTGATGTCCGACGGATCCTGGTCGACCAGGGCAGTTCGGTGGACATCATGTACACCGGTTTATTCTGCGCTTTGAAGCTTGACCAGAAGAATCTGTCACCATATGTGGGATCCAACCTACTAGGATTTAATGGAGCTACCGCCAGACCCTGGGGATACGTGGAGCTTCCAGTCACGTTCGGGGAGGAGGAGACGTCCAAGTCTATCAAAACTCAATTTTTGGTAATCGACTGTCCATCATTGTACCAATGTATCCGGGGGAGACCAACCCTCGCATAGCTGATCATTGTCCTTTCAACCGTTTATCTCAAGATGAAATATTATACGGAGAAGGGCTACGTCGCAACTTTGCACGAAGATATAAAGGTTGTGAGGAGATGCTTTGAAGCAGCTACCCGAGGACAAAGCTCGATTGGTACAACACCCAAGGGCACCAAATGGGTAAGGGATGAAGATCTTCCCGGCGAAGAAAGTCAGCCTGACAAGAAGCCAGCTCTCCTGATGCACACAATTGACCTCGGCTGCTGGATTTCTGAAGAAGGCGAGAAAGACAACAACGAAGGCATTTCAACAGTATCATGCAGCTCCCTGGCATCAACCATCATGCGTCTGATACCAGATGGGGAATTCGAAGCAATCACCTTCGGAGACAACCCGAACAGAGGGGTAAAGATAGGCGCAGGGCTTCCCGACGAGGTAAAGCAGCAATTGAAGACATGCCTGGAGGACAATGCATACTTATTTACTTAGAGCACCGCAGTCATGCCCGACCTTGACCCTGAGACTGTATGCCACCAACTCACCTCGACCCAGCTGCTTGGGCGGTGGCACAACGCAGGTGCAAGTAATCTGATGAAAAGGCACAGGCTGCCGAAAAAACTTGTACAACACCTCTTAGAGGTAAAATTTATCTCGGAGGCCAGGTATACAACCTGGCTCTCCAATATTGTACTTGTCACAAAACATAATGGAAAATGACGCATGTGCATTGATTATTCTAATCTCAACCGGGCTTGACCAAAGGATGCTTATCCTCTGCCCAGCATAGATAAGCTCACAGACAATTCTGCAGGTTTCAAACTTTTGTCCTTCATGGACGTCTATTCAGGATACAACCAAATTCCCATGGCCAGAAAGGATAAGAAATATACCGCGTTCATGACCTCGTCAGGGAACTATTACTACAACGTAATGCCCTTCGGTCTGAAAAATGTTGGGGCCACGTACTAGCGTATGATGAACAAGGTCTTCCGATAAAAAATAGGAGACATGCTCGAAGTATACATGGACGACATAAAAATGTTGTTTTCACGAGCATGTCCTTGCATATAAAGGCAACAGTATACAAGGCTACTCAAGTCATCACTTTTCCTCAGAACAAAGACTTGGGGGGACTCCTGTTCTGGACTGGGCAGGCGCTTGATCCACAGTAGGGCAAGGCCCAATCCAGTCCAGCTCTTGGCAATGCCCAATCCAGTCCAGCTCTTGGCAAGGCCCGATAACTGGATTCAACCAATATAGCCGTTGGGCACAATCTAGCCGTTGGGCACAACATAGCCATTGGGCACAATATGACCGTTGGGGGCGCCCCCTCACGCGCTTGACAGTTCACGTGACCAACTGCCTCCCCGAATCTCACGGAAACTGACCCTCCACCTAGCAGTCTCCCATTGTTCGACCAGATAATTCGGCCACATGGGAGACCTTGGCCCAACGCTGAGGGTCACTTCTATAAATTCCCTCTCACTTGTGAGGGTCAGGTTTGATCACTATTTAATACTCTAAATCATACCTAAAAGCTTTGTACTTACTTTCTCTTTAGCCCAAACTTACTTTGGCATCGGAGTACCTTGCAGGTACAACGCTCTTGTCTCCTACATCCATCATCTCTGCCCTACACGGAAGGCCACGACGATCCAGTCTGATCACACCAGATCACAAATCAAGAACATAAACTAGCACAAGCTAAATAAAGACCACTAAGAACCAATAACAAAAAACCAATCTTAAATACTCCATGACAAACACTTCATCAATCATCATCTATGTCGTGAACATACGAAGCTTCGGATGATATTATAGCCATTGGATGAAACCCTCAATCTCTCTCCTTTTCGTCACCCACTATTTAATTAGTTCAAACTTTTAAATAATGATGTAGCGAGCGATTTTGAACGCGGTTCTTAAGCGCGGTCGCTCTCTGCGGTTGAGCTTACTACAGGTCGATTCATTTTTTATCCTATTAAAGCCGACGAAGGAAGGGAAATAGATGTCTCCAATTAACCCTGCTTTGCATACTGAGTTTAAACAGCGGTCTGTTAGGTTACGGATGCGATCAATGTGGAGGGGCCTTTGTATTGGTTATTTGTATTTTCGCCAATACTGGTTTCTTTCTGGGATTTTGTTAGGATATTGCTTCAGATTATGATATATGGGATTTGGTTTTTGTTTAGTGTGCTCGCTAAGATCTTTTCTTTCGATCTTATGCCTACGTATTCCCGTTTACTGAAACAGGGAAATCAGAGCGTTCGTAGTTCCTCCTATTTTATGGGAGGAAGTGGGTGTTTTAGTGTCTTGTTCAAAGCCCAAGACGTGAAGCTAAAGGTAGCTTTTATCTTGATCGAAGCCCAAGATGTGAAGCTGAAAGGGTTTGACTTTAGAGAGAAATCTTTTGGTATCTCGTATAAAGTCTGAGATGAAGGCTAGTTGACTCAACAAGAGAGTTTTTGTATCTCCTACAAAGCCCGAGATAGAGGCTAACATTTGTTTGGCTCAATAAGAACCTTTTTTTATCTCGTATAAAGCCCGAGATGAAGGCCAAAGGGGTGATTGACTCAATGAGGGAGTCTCTTATATGTCTCGTACAAAGCCCGAGAGAGAGGCTAAACGTTGTTTGACTCAACGAGGGAGTCTTTTGTATCTCGTACGAAGCCTGAGATGGAGGCTATTGTAACTGTTTCAGTTGAGTGACAGGTCCAGTATACTGATTTAAAGATAAAATCAGTTCTTATATGAGCAACGCTGTACTCAAGGATTTGATTCGAGGATCGGGGTTATTTCTTGTTCTTTAAGGAAATGGAAAATTCAAAGGGTATTGAGACTGTCCAAGTCTACGGGTTTCCTTCTTATTTAACGAAGGGTGCTTGAGAATGACTTTGAGACTCAAGGAAGTTAGACTGTCCAAGTCTAGAGTTTCATCTTTTGTATTATGTTTTGAGAAATATTAGTAGACTCTTTGAAAGGACTATTTTATGCAGATTACTAAGTTCTGTTCATATACCTCTAGGAGGTCATCGGGACAATTTGTACGAAGCCCAAGAGGAGGCTGGAAACTTTTAAGAAGCCGAGAGGTCCTTGTACGAAGCCCAAGAGGAGGCTATCATTCCCGGAGGAAGAGATCATTATACGAAGCCTAAGAGGAGGCGGTGAATACTTCTAAGAAGCCGTAGGGTCCTTGTACTAAGCCCAAAAGGAGGCGAGGTTACTTTTAGGAAGCCTGTGGGTCCTTGTACGATGCCCAAGAGGAGGCCGATGCTTTTAAGAAGCTCGTGGGTCCCCAAACCCCGAGAAATTCAAGGCAATGCTATTCACCGAGAATAGATCAAAGTCAGTAAAGTTCGAGAATTTGGAAGAAACTCAAAGATGCCATTCACGGAGAATACATTCATCTTTGGGAGTATAGTTTCTTGATAATTCCTAATGAGGACAGCCGTAGAGAAGACTGTATCTGGTGATCCTATTGGGGATCTAGTTGTCTATTTCTACGAATAAACAAAACGGCGTCACTTAGTTCTAGACGTAGCTGCCGGGGAAACTCTAAATATCTATACTATTATTACACAATACAGTTATATGTATATGAAAGCGGTAAATGAAAGCAATAAACACTTACTCGGTGTCACTCCCAGGATTTTCATCCAGGTACAAACGCGAGAGTGGTATGGAAAATAGAGTCGCCAGCCGTGTAAATTTATCCCAAGAGAGGGAAAGGGAACACTGCATAAACTTGAGGAATAGGGAAAGGAATGGTCATCGCAACCATAGCCTGGGTTCGGGAGTCGGTTACGCGAGGGGAAGGTGCTAGCACCCCACGCGTCCATCGTACTCGATGGGATCCACGCTTGTTGTCTATTCTAAGGGTGAGTTATCCTATCATCTATGGCTGCACTAAAACGGGGAAGGGGAAAACTAAGACAGACTCGGTAGGACATCGTCGTCCTAGGCCTACGTACCCCCTTTGTGCAATGGGGAATTCAGAGTCAACGTAGTTCGGACCAAGTTCTTTTTGTGTTTTTTATGAGCGCCGTTAAGCTCGCGTCCGACAGTTAGGGTCGATGCCTGTTTGCGACTCAGACGGAAAGTAACGTGCCCTTTTTGAAAATAGCCTTTAGTTTGACGATCCCGAAGGACAAAAAGGTTTGAAGTTTGTTTGTATTTTTTAGGACAGAAGTGACTTGAGTTAGTTCATAACTCAACTTGAACCAAAGTCTATGACACAGGAGCGAATGTGTCGCATGGTCGCCCCCAATGGGACGTATGCTCAACACTCTAGAAGAGAGAAGGGGGACCCCTCAATCTTCATTTCCTATGTTTAAGGCTCGTGTGCAAGGCAAGTTGACCTTATTAAGTATCTTAGAAATGTTATAAGATGAGAAGAGGGACTCAAAAGAAGAACACTACGGGGAAAATCTATCCTAATGTTATCATGCAAAGATGGCCCTAAGAGGAGGTTTAGAGGGAGACTATCCTATGGAATCTAGTCTTAATGTTATCATGCAAAGGTGGCCCTAAGGGGAGGTTTGGCGACAACCTAATCCTAAAGAAAGGAAAAGATGAGAGGAAGAAAGAGTGAGAGTGGACATGGATAACTATCCACACCCTCAAATAACTTACCTTAGCCCCTGCATAAAAGGTTAGTACAGACAGATATAAATGACAGTAAGACTAATGAAACTCAAACAACTTACAAACCAAAGAGAAATGATCATGAACCAAGTGAAATCAACCAAGACAGAATGTGGATAACCTAAACATGCATTGTGAATTCAAAGAAACACACCCAAATGATGGCACAAATGCCTTTTCAAACAAGTGATTAGACATGGTCAAAGAAGTGCATATAAGAAGACCTCAAATAAAAGCAATCAAACAATTAGCGAAACATCTTCTAAAATCACCAAATTAATTATCAACATATCTCAAGTAGGAGTAAGCAACATGTCCAAAACTAATGCGAAAATTCAAGATATAAGTCACCCAAACAATCGTGCAAAGTCAAGAGAGAATCATGGTTCAATGTGCAGAAGAAAAGGACTAAAATGCAACATGAAATGATTTAAAAAATGAGAGAAAAATATTTTAATGCAATTCAATGTGTTGATGAATGAATACAAAATGAATGAGTCTAAAATATTTTGTATGCTATGAGAACAAAATTCTACAAGTTTAGGTATCCATGATATGAACAATTCAAAAAGAAAATAAACAAATAATTATTTTAGATGATAAAAATAAAATAATAAAAAAATAAAATTTGAGAATATTTTATAAAACTAAAAATATGATTCATGAATTTTTTGGGAATTTTTTTAATGCAATTAACTATTTTTAAAAATTAAAAATGAAACAATGTAATTAAATGTAAAATAAAATAGAGAAATAAGCAGGGGGTGTGTTCAGCAGATAAATCACGTACAGAAAGGCAACTTGGCTCATATGGGGGGTGCGAACAGAAGGCCCAATCCAAAATCCATCAGAAAAAAAATAAAAATAATAAAAAGGATGCACGCGTGAACTTAGTCAATGGTCAGACTCAATACCAGCCCTTGGATTGATCCTTCGCTTATCATTAAGTCATCCAAATAAAAAGTAATAAAGATTAATTGCTATGATTACCAGACATACCATAATAACCATGCATGCACACACACACAATTGGTCAGAAATAAATAAAAAAACACGTGCGTATCATACTCCCTCATTAATGAGTTGGCCTTATAATGGCCATCAGATTCATCCTACGCATGGCATTGAGTCAACAAAAAAGAAAGTAGTTAAGATAAGAGAACATGATATGATGCACACGATAGTAACCATGGGGTAATGAACACACAATCATTAAAATAAAAACTCAAAAATAAAAAACGTGGCACAATATGGAACGTTGGATCTGGGCAACGGACGATCACGATTATCTCTTCTACCTCCAAACCCTAGCTCGCAGGAGAGAAGGCCAGACGCCGGAGCCCTAGCTCCGGTCGTCTTCTCCGGCCACCTGCAACCAAAACTTGCCCAGAAATTTCATGCTAGTACATCATCTTGACCAGAAAATCATCAAGATCTCAAATATCCAATCAAAAATCACAAATAACCAATGCATAAGGAGATTCGAATGAAAAAGGTTAGGGTTCAAAAACTTTAAACACACGATACAACCAATATACGCATCCAAACTAAAAAAAACTACATCAGAATGATCAGTGGGCATCACACATAAATATGCACGTCAAAAATCTGAGTTTTAAGATCGTGAAAAATACCACCAACCTGAGATCACGCCTCCTATTCCCTTGCTATCAGCTTCAAGTGATGATTGCTTTGTGCTCTATGGATCCTCAGGACTCAGATGGTGAAAGAAGTTTTGGAAAAACTCTTCTTGATTGAGAGATAAGAATGATTCAAGTTTTAGGGTTCAAACTTTTTTCTTTTCCAAAATTACATGTTCTCCTTCTAACCCTAGCATGAGTTAACTTAAATAGATTAGGTTAATCCACTGATGATCACTTGGGCCTTGGTAATTCCCCACTTAATGAGTTTTGGGTGATTTTAGAAAATTGCATTATGTGAAATACACCCTCCTCCATGCATGTATATCCAAACATTCTATGATGGATCACTTATTGATCAATTTATAATCACACCTAAATTGAAATTGGCCTTGAGACATCTTGGTTCATGAGTTTTCAATAATTTGGCAATTTTGCACCATGTGAAATAAGTAATGAATAATTCATGGAATCCCTTGATTCAAAGGCCAAAAATAATCCTTATGGATTGTACTTTGAGGTTAGAATATGACATGAAGCAATGGAACCAAATATAGGTCACTATGTCCCAAAATGCAAAAATGGAATCATGAGAAACCCTAAAAACCACTTTGCCTTCTTTTGATCATAACTTGAGTTTCACAAATGATATGGAGACCCACTAGTACTTGTTGGAAAGGGGAGAAAAATATCTTCAACTTTCATGTTTGAGGAAAATTCATTTGAAGCTTCTTTGATGATGAAAAGTCAAGTTGAATGTAATGTAAGAACTTGCCCAAAAAGGAAACTTTCAAATTATAGGCCATTTCCATATTTAGTAACTTTTGTACCAACCCTTGATTCCTGATAAATGGTATAAGACTTGACTCTTGAAGGCCATATGAGGATGTGAGACCTTGAAAACCTTGGAGAGAACCTCAAAATTCCACAGTTGACTTCCCCTTCTATTGTTGACCTTTCCCCTGATTCTCCTGATTTGCAATCCACTGGCCAATTAAATCTCTCATGAACCACACTGATGGACCATATTCCATTCCTAGATACTTAGGGACCCAAGGAATACCATGGAATCAAGTCTTGCCCAAAAAATCAGAAATAAACTGACTTTATAGCAAACCCTAATCTTGGTACCCTCAGTCTAGGAGGAAATAACACAGTCTCCAAATCCAAATTACTTTTAATATGATGTGTATCCTCTCCAACAAAGATAAGATATGCCATTTGGTGATGATAAAAAACCCAAGAAGCTTGCCATTGGAGCAATAAACCCAAGAATCTCAAAACCTTAATTTCTGCACTGGTTAGGAGAGAGTGGTCCACTTGAGCTCTCTTGGACAATATAAGGACTCTTGCTTGAAGGACATCTTCTCCTCTTGCACTGCCTCAGGCACCTTGACCCCATGCTAAGAACCAATGATATGCACCCATGATAATGCAAAATGAAGTGAAGCATAAGCCAGTTAGTAATAAAATAAGGAGGGCAAATTTTGGGGTGCTACAGCTGCCCCTATTCAATCAACTTGGTCCTGAGGGTATGATAGCGAAGGCTTTAAGACAATCGGGATACACGGAGATTGAATACAAAAGAACCCGAAAATTTGCAATCCTCAAAGGAGGGACGACTCCACTGGGGAACAAGCAATAAATGATGCACTTGCCACAACACGTACGAGTGTTGGAAAACAACACGAACAATGTATTGGAATGTCATGAAATAAACACAACCGGGTGTTAACTATGCTGGGGATAAACACGGACGGGTGTCAAGGAGTCAAAGATATCAGATACGAACAGGATACCGAAAGGATACACTGACGGGTGTGAAAAGGTTTATTACGGACGGGCATCGAAACAAAAGTTCAAACACGGACGGGTGCTACAAGGATAAATCTACTGGGGGTTAATCTCGCTGGTGAATGGAAGACAACACGGACGGGTGTCATCAAAAGGTCAATACGGACAGGCATTGAAGGTCAATACGGACGGGCATTGAAACAAAAGTTCAAACACTGATGGGTGCATCAAAGGTCAATACGGACGGGCATTTAAACAAAAGTTCAAACACTGACGGGTGTTGAAAGGAACACGGACGTGTGTTAACAGTCAATACGGACGGGCATTGAAACAAAAGGTTCAAACACGGACGGGTGCTGAAAGGACACAGACGGGTGCTGAAAGGACACGAACGGGCGTCAAAGGTCAATACGGACGGGCATTGAAACAAAAGTTCAAACACTGACGGGTGCTGAAAGGAACACGAACGGGCGTCAACAGTCAATACGGACGGGCATTGAAACAAAAGGTTCAAACACAGACGGGTGCTGAAAGGACACGGACGGGCGTCAAAGGTCAATACGGACGGGCATTGAAACAAAAGGTTCAAACACGGACGGGTGCTGAAGGGAACACAAACGGGCACCAAATGTCAATACGGACGGGCATTGAAACAAAAGGTTCAAACACGGACGGGTGCTAAAAGGACACGGACGGGCGTCAAAGGTCAATACGGATGGGCATTGAAACAAAAGGTTCAAACACGGACGGGTGCTGAAAGGAACACGGACGGGTGCCAAACGGTAAAAACTCTTGAGGGAATAAACCAAAGGACCACCTGGACGAAGGGGTAAAAAAGAATCATGGATTAACGCTCCTGGCAAACAACTCTACAAGGGAATGTCAAATATTGACTAACCCAATACTTGTGAAGTAAAGTCGAATGATATTCTCTGAAATCTGCTTGTTTCTCGATGAAGGAAAACTCAAACCTGGCTTATGCTCGGATGCATATGTTTGAATTTTGTCGTAATGCTCCACACGAAGTGGAAATGCTACGCTTTTGAGGATGCAATGCAAATGCTTATGATATGCAAAAAGGGTCCCTCCAGCAAAATAAATGCTGGAGTGAAAAGACCAATTCAGCTGGGGATGACAAAAATAAATTGTCCTCTGAATCCAGGAACTCTGCTGAGAAGGATCACACTGACCGACTCTTTGGATCCACAACTTCTACCGGGGATGAAATCCCAAAGCATATACACTCTACCGGGGATTACACATGTCCTTTACTGAAGGTGACATCGAACCTAAGATTCCTCCTCTGTTGGGGGAGTTGAGAATGAATGCCAATAACGGAACCGGAAGTCTGTTGCTGAGGATTGCTAATAACCAATGGGCTTAGAACTTGCTGGGGGATGCCAGCCCATAATACCATCCTGCTTGGGGAAAACAGTCCATGATACCATCCTGCTTGGGGATACTGCTGAACTTAGCCTGCTGATGGGGAAAATGACTTTACTCCCATCTTACTGGGGATTAGAATATGACATCGTCGGTGAAAGCACGCTTTTTGACTGGATGGGGAAAGTGAACACCCTGATTTTGTGGGGAAATAACGTCTTGATCCGGAGAAAATACTTCCCAAGTCTCCTGCTGGGGAAAGTCTGCTTTGCTGAGGAAAGTGCAATCTCAATGCTGGGGAGAGCCAACTGCTGGGGAAGTACAATCTTGTTGCCCTGCAACCTGACTAGTCATAAGCAGCTCTTTGAACTTTTCACTTGCCCCAGACCACCAGGTCTAATGGAAGAAATCATCTCAAGAGGATTTTATAGAAGATCGGGCGTTCGCACTGCCCCAGGGTCTTCGAACTCTTGGAGAGATTTATCATATCTCGACATAACTGCCCCAGTCTTCATAATCCATGAGGTACATTACCTCGAAAGGAATTGTAATGACTTGAAAATACTCTGCTTTAGTATCTTGAACCTTGAGGAGGTGTTTTCAATTAACCATTTTCAGGAGTGGGCAATCTCCCACGCTCTATAGGTGGCCTGCCCCAATATGAGCTTTGAAGTGACTTTGCCCCTGATTTTAGAATGAATGCCCGAGAATAACTGAATTTCAGAGAGATTTCTCGACGTGACTGCCCCAGATTGGCTACATCCTAACACGACTTACTGGGGAGAGCCCACTCTACACTGAGTCTCTTGGCAACATGCCCTTTGATATGATTGTCCTTCAGAATTTTCAAGCACCCCAACTTGGCAGGATCAAGCTTCTTGACTGGCGTTCACTGTGTAAGCTGCATTGATGCTTAGACACATGTATGCAAACAGAGCAAGTTATTTATGAGAATGATAATTCTAATGTAACAAATATGTTAACCTTGAAGTTTTTATTGAAGATGCGTCGTCAAGCCCCGTGAATGAATCACTAGCTGGGATGCGACCTTGATTTTGAATGGAAAAACAATGCGCACATGCAATACCAACAAATCTTATTAGCACAACTCATAGGAGTCAGGAACTCTGTCCTGTTGAAGTACGCTTTAGGAAAAAACCCTGTTTCAATTAGGACTTCTAAGGGTTGTAACGTGGTCTGGTTCACGGTTTTAGAAAAAAGGATTTATGGCTCAAAATTTATCGGTGCCCACCCGCTCTTCGTGATGTTCTCCAGTCCTATGTTCAATTAATCCGACACAAACACTCATCTCTCAAAAGGTTTATGATCTTCAAGGAACCCATGCAACTAATGGTTTGACACCTAAGGAGGCTTTGGAGTGACAGTCATTCCTTTTGTGTACGAATTTGTTCTTATCGAGGATTTTCTCTTGTAATGCTTTTCGCTTTTTCTTTCTTTTGCTCTTTTTCTGATCCCTAATTTTTGCCTGGACTGACTCTTTTGAGTTTTTTTCGATTTTGAAGTCCAGCGGGATGCCCTGACTTTTGCCTAAGTCACTTGTTTACAAGTTTCGACTTAGCAGGCTTCTCTATTTTTTTTTTATTCCCCTCTTTTGAACAAAGCGTGTGACACTGGTTGTCTTACTTGCTTGAGAGGGTTGTGACCGCCTCACTCCTTGATTGTTGATGGATAACCATTACGGTTTCACATCTCTTGACCTCTTGACGGTGGGATAGAAGGTAATGGTTCCTCGGGTGCACACTCCCCTTGAAATTTGAACGCTCGGTCAAACTAACTGACGCCTACCCTGCCCCTGGGTTAAGTATGAGGGTTTTTTCGTACGAAAGAAGCTCGTACTTCAAGGCTCAAAAGGGGTCAACAAGGGTCTATCTCCCTTATATCTCCAGTGTTTAGGGGTTTGAAACAATGCCTGTACATCCTCAACAGGGTTCTATCCTTGAACATACAACCAGAGATTTTGCGTTTTTGTCTCATCATCCTCCCTCAAGAGTTCTAAACAAGAAAATTGGTATTGCAGTGCATATAAACATTTAAGAGTGAACACGAATGGATCACTTCAAGGAAAACATACTCATTGCATTAATATCATCATTAAAAACAAACAAGTCTTACATGCATACAATGCTTTAACAAGAAATGAAAAACTACAAATGAAAATGCAGTAAAGAAGCTAAAGATTGTCATTGCTGAGGAAGTTTAATTCTGTCTGGACGTACTTGTAGACTGAGTGTTCATTTGAGAAAAGAGGCTTCCATTGATGTACATATCATCTTCAGTGAGTACAATGATCTCTGAGTCTACCAGGTCTTGCACCTTGTGCTTGAACACGTTGCAGTTTTCAATTGAATGACCCAGTGTATCTGAGTGATATTCACATCTGGCATCCAGATCATAATCAGGAGGAATAGGGTCGGGAACATGCTTGGCATCCCTTAGTTGAACCAAAGAACTTTCAAGTAGATGGGCAAGGACATGGCTGTGAGGAATAGGGAGTGGGTCAAACCTTCTCTCAGGCCTCCGTGATCTTTGTTGTCTCCTTTCAGAGCAGTTCTCTTATTGACCCTGATTCGAGCGCATAATCTTTTCAGGCACTTTTCTCTTCAGACTTAGTCGAGGCGTAGGCAGCATTTGCGGATGTGGGGATTCCAAGACCCAGGACTGCAAGAAATGCCCCTGACCTGATGTGGCTTTGGGAGAAGCAACGGGGATACCCACTTCTTTTTCAATAGCTAGAGTGGGACCACCTTGTATGCTTACGCCGCTTGGTGTGAATTCAATTTTCCTCGAATCAATCAGATCCTGGACAGCGTGCTGAAGGGCCATACACTTCTCCACAGTATGCCCTGGTGCCCCAGAATGGAAATCACAATGGGCTCTTGCATTGTAGCCTGGTGGGGGATTACCAGTGAGAGGAGCCAAAGTCCTTTTCTGTACCAGTTGCAACTGAAGGAGATGCTGCAATAGTTGAGAATATGGCATAGGGAGCAGATGAAAAACTCTTTCAGGCTGCTTCGGTCTCTGTGCACACTTTTTATTCTTAGGCTTATCTTGGGAGACACGACCTGGTTGCGGTTGGGAAAGTCATGGAACTTCAGCTTGTGGAAGAGATTCACGAGGCAATCCACGATCAAATCCCAAAGAGATGGGAGGAGTAAGGACCTCTGTTGTGGGAGCGAGCACATGACTGTTTTCCTTCTTTAACACTATTTTTAAGATTTCCATGACCAAACCCATATGAGTCTTCATCTGACTAACCTCCTCCCTCAGCATCTTCTACTCCTGGGACATGACCAGTATGTCTTCTCCAAATTGCCTTATCTGAACCTTCATCTCAAGCATCTCTCCACGGAGTTATTCCATGGCTATCCTCTGGTTATCACGGACTGAGTAGAATACCGATGAACTGGCTGATCAATTATGTATTGCAGAGGAGACCAAAGTAAGAACACCTGAGATAAACACCTGTTATGCAAAATGATTATGCAAAATGATTATGAATATGATTATGAATATGCAAATGCAAATGAACATGTTGAGAAATTCGCAGGGCGATCCACCCCTTGATTCCAGTTTAACAACAAGATAGAACAAAACTTCTGCTCATATATTAAGAAAACCAGAGGAAAACCAAATGTCAATAATCACAATCCAAGATAACAAGTCTGAACATAATAATCATAGATCCCAACCAACAAGCCTGGCGGTGGTCCAAATAATGAAGGAAAATAGAAAACTACAGCATGTCATCAAAGTCCACAAGTGTCAATCCTCCCCATCCATTATGCTTTTTGCTCCAGTCTTGAATTTCCTTGAACAGTTTTTTGGTGTCGGGATGCTTCGGTCTCTGAATTAGCTCCTGAATGGGAACGTCTCTCCTATGCATGATCCCTTCTAAGTATCGGCAATGCAACTCCCAAGCATCTTCTCCAGAAACACCATCCATGCTAGGACCCTCATTTCTAGGTCTCTTCACTTCAGCTTGGATCTTCAATTTCTCTATGGAGGCTATGGCTTCATTGAGTCGACCTTCGACTGCTTGTCTCTTGAATACCCCTGATAGGATCTCAGCGTCTTTCTTCTTGAGCTTCAACTTCAATTGCTCAATCTGAGCTAGATAATCGTCTTCTTTTCGCTTATTCTCAGCCATTGCAGTTTCTCGGTGGGCATTGAACCTGTGAATTTTTAACAAAGCCTTGTCCAATTCCTCCTTCTTAAACTCGAGAACCTTACTGATACCATATAGAGCTTGCTTCATCCTTTGTCTGGCTGCGACCTTATCAGCTAGCTCCTGTTCTATCTTAGCGAGAAGCTTTGTCTTCAACTTGGCGATATGAACAGCTTCACCCCGCTCATGCTTCAACTGATAAATCTCTCTTCGTAGCTTACTATTTTCTTCTCGCAGCTTTTCTTTTTCAGCCCATAACTTGTTAAACTTCTCTATCTCAACTGTGGTAGGAGGCTCAATCAGCAAGGGGTAAGATGGTGGTTCTTTGGAGAATGGCAAAAGCTCTTCCTCTACCCTCTTCTGAATCCAATCTTCATATGCAGGCAATGTTCTGTTGTTGCTCTTCCCAAAATAAGTCTTCCCTTTCTTATGACGATCTTCCCAAGTATTTGCAGCTTCTTTTAACTGTTCTGGATTGATTTCCCCACTCAGATATAGAGATTCTTGGACCTCCTCGTCTCTTGGTGGCTCTTTCAAGGCATACCCGAATTGCCTAATAGCAAGAATAAGGTTGTAGTTAATTCCCCATTTCCTTCCTATTAGAGGCACATTTGGGAGACCTCCACAACTAATCATGATATCTTGGCCCAACAAGTCACGGTTAACCCAAATTAGATTATTTGCTCTCAAGCCCATCAATCTTTTGGACCACTCCAAAGTTCCTTGAGTATCTACAAATGCCCCAGATTCGGGAAAACGATCAGCAAACCATTTGTAGAAGATTGGCGCACAAAAATAAAGGGGTTCTCCCCTCCTCTTCTCGTTCTTATAATGCACTGAATAATACAGATCTCCAAGCAAAGTAGGTACCGAATTCTTCATGGTAAATATTCAGACAGCGTGCATGTCTACAAAATCCTTCACATTTGGAAACAACGCCGTCCCATAGACACACATAGCCAAGATGGCGTTGAAAACTGACCAACATCTAGCCTTAGCATACACAGCAGCCTGTTCTATCAAAAATTTCACATGAAAACCTTTACACCCTCCCTTACTGGCAATGTTATTTTTCAACAAAGATGGATCCAAATGCAAAGCCTTGGAGACCCTTTCTAAATCAGGAAGTTCTTCAGAAGGATAGAAAGGAGCTTCTTCTTTAATGGCAACATCTAGAATAAGAGAAAATTCCTCAAATGTCGGAGCCAAAAGATAATCAGTGAATAGAAAGCAACGCAGGTGAGGGTCATAGAATTGCACCAGAGTGTGCAAAGCCCTATACTCGTATTCAGTGATGTTGCGAGCAAAATTCAGAATTCTTCCATACTCTTCTCTAAAGTTTACCAATACCTCGGGTTCTGCCATAGACACAATCTTGTGAACAGTATCCAGAAAAAGTAATGGGGACTTGTACACTATGATGTTCTTTCTCTTCTCAGTACTCATCCTTAATAGTCTTCTAAAACCAGAATCAAAGTTAGGATGCAGCCCTGCAAATGAACAAACATGTTAGGATGCAGAATGATGATGCAAATGCACGCATGGGATCAAGGATGCCACACAGACTGGACAACTGCTACACTGAACCACTGTATAATCTCAAGGATCTACCAAAATACCCAGAATACCAGAATAACCATAGTGCGACACTGATAAATTTGCTGATTAGAAAACCGGGTATGTTGAAGGTCAAGGTTACCTGCAAACCTGTAAACACCCTGCCCTCTCACATGTAGGTACTAGAAAGCCGAGGATCCTCAATATCACGGGCTCTCAGGTCGAGAAATGATGATACGTTCACCATTTCTGGTTTGGCATCATCACCAATCAAGGAGGCCTCAACTGATTCCCCTCTAAAAGAAAATATCCCATAGTAAGTCCTCAGCTTCGGAACTGAGGTCGAGAAGCAATAGTACATTCATCCCTCGGGGTACAGTACTATCGCCAAATGAGGAGTGCTTCCACCGATTCTTTTCTAAAGGACACCCTATAGCAAGTTCCCAGTATTGGGTCCTCGGATAGACATGTGCAATGAGTTTGCCATTTCTGGTCTGCCATTATCACGTCTCGGGAGGAGTGCCGTTACTGAGTTCTCGAGAATGGTCGCCAAAGTCGACAGTTTTCCAGGTTAGATTCAATCATCTGCACCAATGCGCAGGATAGAACGTTACCAAAGAGAACCTCGTCTGGATGTAGAGTTTTCATGTATACTACGTCTGGCCAAATGCCACACGAGTCACACTACTTGCCACGCTAATCCTACATGTATGCTCAAGCCTGGGTATTGGGCTTACCTCTCAGAACTCCCAACCCGCCAAACAGGAAAATAGTGCAGCAGCTGATAATAATATGCAATGCAGAAATGCGGCAAAAATAAAATACAACAAATAAAGCAAAACAAAAACAAAAACACCCAAAGAGAACAAAGACAAGCAAGCACTAGGATTGACTCGCTTAGGGATGGACCAGCATAGGTCAACCAGAGTCCCCAACAGAGTCGCCAGCTGTCGCTCCCAGGATTTTCATCCAGGTACAAACGCGAGAGTGGCGCTGAAAACAGAGTCGCCAGCCGTGTAAATTTATCCCAAGAGAGGGAAAGGGAACACCGCATAAACCTGAGAAAGAGGGAAAGGAATGGTCATCGCAACCATAGCCTGGGTTCGGGAGTCGGTTACGTGAGGGAAGGTGCTAGCACCCCACGCGTCCATTGTACTCGATGGGATCCACGCTTGTTGTCTATTCTAAGGGTGAGTTATCCTATCATCTATGGCTGCACTAAAACGGGGAAGGGGAAAACTAAGACAGACTCGGTAGGACGTCGTCGTCCTAGCCCTACGTACCCCCTTTGTGCAATGGGGAATTCAGAGTCAACGTAGTTCGGACCAAGTTCTTTTTGTGTTTTTTATGAGCGCCGTTAAGCTCGCGTCCGACAGTTAGGGTCGATGCCTGTTTGCGACTCAGACGGAAAGTAACGTGCCCTTTTTGAAAATAACCTTTAGTTTGACGATCCCGAAGGACAAAAAGGTTTGAAGTTTGTTTGTATTTTTTAGGACAGAAGTGACTTGAGTTAGTTCATAACTCAACTTGAACCAAATTCTATGACACGGGAGCGAATGCGTCGCATGGTCGCCCCCAATGGGACGTATGCTCAACACTCTAGAAGAGAGAAGGGGGACCCCTCAATCTTCATTTCCTATGTTTAAGGCTCGTGTGCAAGGCAAGTTGACCTTATTAAGTATCTTAGAGATGTTATAAGATGAGAAGAGGGACTCAAAAGAAGAACACTACGGGGAAAATCTATCCTAATGTTATCATGCAAAGATGGCCCTAAGGGGAGGTTTAGAGGGAGACTATCCTATGGAATCTAGTCCTAATGTTATCATGCAAAGGTGGCCCTAAGGGGAGGTTTGGCGACAACTTAATCCTAAAGAAAGGAAAAGATGAGAGGAAGAAAGAGTGAGAGTGGACATGGATAATTATCCACACCCTCAAATAACTTACCTTAGCCCCTGCATAAAAGGTTAGTACAGACAGATATAAATGACAGTAAGACTAATGAAATTCAAACAACTTACAAACCAAAGAGAAATGATCATGAACCAAGTGAAATCAACCAAGACAGAATGTGGATGACCTAAACATGCATTGTGAAGTCAAAGAAACACACCCAAATGATGGCACAAATGCCTTTTCAAACAAGTGATTAGACATGGTCAAAGAAGTGCACATAAGAAGACCTCAAATAAAAGCAATCAAACAATTAGCGAAACATCTTCTAAAATCACCAAATTAATTATCAACATATCTCAACCAGGAGCAAGCAACATGTCCAAAACTCATGCCAAAATTCAAGATATAAGTCACCCAAACAATCATGCAAAGTCAAGAGAGAATCATGGTTCAATGTGCAGAAGAAAAGGACTAAAATGCAACATGAAATGATTTTAAAAATGAGAGAAAAATATTTTAATGCAATTCAATGTGTTGATGAATGAATGCAAAAGGAATGAGTCCAAAATATTTTGTATGCTATGAGAACAAAATTCTACAAGTTTAGGTATGCATGATATGAACAATTCAAAAAGAAAATAAACAAATAATTATTTTAGATGATAAAAATAAAATAAAAATAAAAAATAAAACTTTAGAAAATTTTATAAAACTAAAAATATGATTCATAAATTTTTTGGGAATTTTTTAATGTAATTAACTATTTTTAAAAATTAAAAATGAAACAATGTAATTAAATGTAAAATAAAATAGAGAAATAAGCAGGGGGTGTGTTCAACAGATAAATCACGTACAGAAAGGCAATTGGGCTCATATGGGGGGTGCGAACAGAAGGCCCAATCCAAAATCCATCAGAAAAAAAAAATAATAAAAAGGATGCACGCGTGAACTTAGTCAATGGTCAGACTCAATACCAGCCCTTGGATTGATCCTTCGCTTATCATTAAGTCATCCAAATAAAAAGTAATAAAGATTAATGGCTATGATTACCAGACATACCATAATAACCATGCATGCACACACACACAATTGGTCAGAAATAAATAAAAAAACACGTGCGTATCATACTCCCTCATTAATGCGCTGGCCTTATAATGGCCATCAGATTCATCCTACGCATGGCATTGAGTCAACAAAAAAGAAAGTAGTTAAGATGAGAGAACATGATATGATGCACACGGTAGTAACCATGGGGTAATGAACACACAATCATTAAAATAAAAACTCAAAAATAAAAAACATGGCACAATATGGAGCGTTGGATCTGGGCAACGGACGGTCACGATTATCTCTTCTACCTCCAAACCCTAGCTCGCCGGAGAGAAGGCCAGACGCCGGAGCCCTAGCTCCGATCGTCTTCTCCGGCCACCTGCAACCAAAACTTGCCCAGAAATTTCATGCTAGTACATCATCTTGACCAGAAAATCATCAGGATCTCAAATATCCAATCAAAAATCACAAATAACCAATGCATAAGGAGATTCGAATGAAAAAGGTTAGGGTTCAAAAACTTTAAACACACGATACAACCAATATACGCATCCAAACTAAAAAAAAACTACATCAGAATGATCAGTGGGCATCACGCATCAATATGCACGTCAAAAAGCTGAGTTTTAAGATCGTGAAAAATACCACCAACCTGAGATCACGCCTCCTATTCCCTTGCTATCAACTTCAAGTGATGATTGCTTTGTGCTCTATGGATCCTCAGGACTCAGACGGTGAAAGAAGTTTTGGAAAAGCTCTTCTTGATTGAGAGATACGAATGATTTAAGTTTTAGGGTTCAAACTTTTTTCTTCTCCAAAATTACGTGTTCTCCTTCTAACCCTAGCATGAGTTAGCTTAAATAGATTAGGTTAATCCACTGATGATCACTTGGGCCTTGGTAATTCCCCACTTAATGAGTTTTGGGTGATTTTAGAAAATTGCATTATGTGAAATACACCCTCCTCTATGCATGTATATCCAAACATTCTATGATGGATCACTTATTGATCAATTGCTAATCACACCTAAATTGAAATTGGGCCTTGAGACATCTTGGTTCATGAGTTTTCAATAATTTGGCAATTTTGCACCATGTGAAATAAGTAATGAATAATTCATGGAATCCCTTGATTCAAAGGCCAAAAATAGTCCTTATGGATTGTACTTTGAGGTTAGAATATGACATGAAGCAATGGAACCAAATATAGGTCACTATGTCCCAAAATGCAAAAATGGAATCATGAGAAACCCTAAAAACCACTTTGCCTTCTTTTGATCATAATTTGATTTTCACAAATGATATGGAGACCCACTAGTACTTGTTGGAAAGGGGAGAAAAATACATTCAACTTTCATGTTTGAGGAAAATTCATTTGAAGCTTCTTTGATGATGAAAAGTCAAGTTGAATGTAATGTAAGAACTTGCCCAAAAAGGAAACTTTCAAATTATAGGCCATTTCCATATTTAGTAACTTTTGTACCAACCCTTGATTCCTGATAAATGGTATGAGACTTGACTCTTGAAGGCCATATAAGGATGTGAGACCTTGAAAACCTTAGAGAGAACCTCAAAATTCCACAGTTGACTTCCCCTTTTACTGTTGACCTTTCCCCTGATTCTCCTGATTTGCAATCCACTGGCCAATTGAATCTCTCATGAACCACGCTGATGGACCATCTTCCATTCCTAGATACTTAGGGACCCAAGGAATACCATGGAATCAAGTCTTGCCCAAAAAATCATAAATAAACTGACTTTATAGCAAACCCTAATCTTGGTACCCTTAGTCTAGGAGGAAATAACACAGTCTCCAAATCCAAATTCCTCTGAATATGATGTGTATGCTCTCCAACAAAGATAAGATATGCCATTTGGTGATGATAAAAACCCAAGAAGCTTGCCATTGGAGCAATAAACCCAAGAATTTCAAAACCTTAATTTCTGCACTGGTTAGGAGAGAGTGATCCACTTGAGCTCTCTTGGACAATATAAGGACTCTTACTTGAAGGACATCTTCTCCTCTTGTACTGCCTCAGGCACCTTGACCCCATGCTAAGAACCAATGATATGCACCCATGATAATGCAAAATGAAGTGAAGCATAAGCCAGTTAGTAATAAAATAAGGAGGGCAAATTTTGGGGTGCTACACTCGGTTGTAGAGCTTCCATGCTGTTTGGTTAGTTGTTCAACAAAGAAAGATTGAAAACAACAGTATATTCAAAATTAAAGGAGAAAGTGCTTTGAAAAAGAAAGATTTGGGGCTTACAGCTCAAGGAGAGGCCCAGATGTTTTTATCAGTGATTGCACTGTTGAATTTATACAGAGGGACTTATACAAGTGACTGAGGCCCAAAAAGGTTTTCTGTACAAAGGGATGGGTCTTACACTCTCTCAAGAGGCCCAAAAAGTTTAAAAGAAAAAAGAGTGGGGCTTATAACACGAGGGTAGGCCCAATTGATTTTTCGTTTAAAATGGCGATCGTGCCGAGATTTTCTTTTAACGCAGAGGGACTTATATAATAAGTGAGGCCCAAAATTGTTTTGGTTAAAAGGGGGTTGGGTCTTACACTCTATTAGAGGCCTAAAAGTTTTGAATGGGTCTTATAGCTCAAGGAGAGGCCCAAAAGTTATTTTTCAAAAGGCGACGATCGCGCCGTTTGTTTTTGACGGTATCGGGACTTATACAATACACTGAGGCCCAAAAATGATTTGGTCAAAAAAAGGATTGGGTCTTACACTCTATTAGAGGCCCATTAGTTTTTAAAGAAAAGAAATGGGTCTTACTACTCGAGGGTAGGCCCAAAGTTTATTTTTTTCAACGGATGATGATCGCGTCGAACTTTTTGAAATACCACGGGACTTATACAATAAGTGAGGCCCAAAATAGGTGGTATTTACAAAGGATTGGGTCTTACACTCTATTAGAGACCCAAAGTGTTTTGAAAATGATTTATGAGGGTTGAATTAATCCAAAAACCCTAATTTGTTTTCAAAATGTATTTAATTGAATAAAAATTCAATTAAAATGATCAAAATTGTTTAACATATGGAAAACAAATTGTGATCTTGGATTAATGCTTCAAAAATTAAGTATTGACCTACAAAATAATTAGAAAGCATTAAAAGTTGCAAAATCAAGGTGGAAAAAATATTTTAAATGTTAAAAACAATTAAAACATTAATTCTTTGCAAAATATCAATTATACAAAATAAATAATATTTTTGGGATTTTTTGGGAAAATAAAATATTTTAACATTTTTGTGAATTATTAAAAAAAGAATCAACTCAAAATTATTAAAACTCATAGAGAAATTAATTTTTGAATCAATTAAATAAAATCACAAAATTCAAATATTCAAATATTGGAAAATGGCGCCAAGAACAAAGGCAAGAACACGCGCGTTTTTCAGTTTTGCCCAGATTTGCATTTTCTCTCCAATCTCACTGAATACTTAATCATATCATGTAATCCACATACCAATCAACTCGTTTCAACCTCACGATCATGTCTATGGTATTTAATTTCATATAACAAGAAATCATGAAAAATTCTCAAGAACCCTAATTTCTGCATGAAGGCTAGGATTTTTGATACACGATTCAAACAATGTAATTAATTGAGGGGAAACATTCCATGCATGATTATGAACATATGGCCAAATTATTGTGCAGCAAAAATTGCATGGATCATAGAGTTAGAAGAGCTCATGCTTACCACTTGCAGCTGGTGATCGTGATTTGTGTTGGAGGTGTTACAGCTAGGTTCCAATGATCTGGATAGCTTCCCTAGGTGCCATGGAGTGTGTATGAATGCTTGTAATGGATTGAAATGATCTGGAACTTGAGATGGTACCCCAACTGCAAATCTGTCAAGAACTTGAGCAATTGGCTGATGATTTTGTGAAATCTGTGTTCCAAATGTTATATGAGTGTTTGGATCACTTCTATATGATGTATGTGAGGTGTGTGTGTGATTGGTTTGATTGGAAAAGCTCTCAAACTCAAAACCCGATAGTGACTTGCCTTAGAAGGCAAAATTAGAGTGAAAGAAGAGATTTTGAGGAAAGCATCTGTTTGATGGCTTTGGTGTACTCAAACTGATCACAAATGAGCTCTATTTATAGTAGAGCAAGTTTGTTTTGCAAGGAATAGTGAATGGCAACTGCTGAGTAGGTTTGGCCAATGTTGGCAAATAAAAATCCAAGTCTCCTCTAGCCATTGACTAGAGGTTAGGGCACAGAGTTGTGGTTCCCTTGGTCTTGGATAAGTCTTGACTGAATTCAGTTCAGAATGGCTCAGTCCATGCCACCTTGATGCTTCCATTGAATGCTCCAATCCAAAATTGGAGTCTTGTCCCTATTTTGGCAATTCTAGGTTCAACATGCTATTTCTTGTTCCAAAGACTTTGGAGGCTTGGCTCAGTGATTGTCCCCTTTAGATTCAATCCTCAGAGGTGTCCAAGTGGATAGGAGCATTTGGATTTGGCTGATTTTGGCAAATCGACCAAAAGTGCAAAAATCTACCTTGCCTTGACAGATTTCAGCAAGGCAACTTGCCAATGTCATATCTCATGGCTCAAATTGAATTTGGTAATGTTCTTGGGCATTTTGGAAAGCCCTTACATGATACAACAACTGTTTGAACATGTTTTATTTTGATATCTTTTGAATCCAAGTGAAATATCCCCCTACATTTGGTAAAAAGTAAGGTAAAATCTGACTTAGTGAAATTTTCACTAAGTGTTGGAACAAAGTGACTTTTCTTGATTTTGATCACTCCATAA
This sequence comes from Lathyrus tuberosus, assembly GCA_022829125.1. NCBI lineage: Eukaryota > Viridiplantae > Streptophyta > Magnoliopsida > Fabales > Fabaceae > Lathyrus > Lathyrus tuberosus. The sequence goes on from JALAZF010000017.1 coordinate 12,801,316, forward strand.
CTCAAAATCCATGAGGAATTTAGACATAAGTTAGTATGAAGCTTTTGTAGAGGGCAATGTGATCTACAAATCAAGGTTTGAATGGGGAATAATGGCCTTGTGGTTTAGGAGTTATGGTCCTCCAAAGTTGGCACAATAGTGTCACTTTTTCCATAACTTAGAAATTTTTCTAAGTTTTTATGGTTACCCCTTTTACAAGTTATCCCACTTTCTTTGATTTTTCTTGATGAATGATGATTCAAATCATACATTAACATCATTTTAGGGTTAAAAATCCATTTTGGTGAAAAATCTCAAAAAGTCAAAGTTGACTTTTGTGCACAGTTGACTTTTTATCAGATGAATTCCAAATTGTGCAATTCTTTAGGAAATCATGTCCTTGACCTAAATCAAACTTGATGGACATGTTCCATGGGTGTTATAGGGTATATTGAATCATGTATTAGGGTTTGGGAGCATGTACTGGTCAAAAGTCAAAGCTACAGTTGACTTTCTTCACGAAACCCTAATTATGGTGCAGATGAAATTGAGACTCGTTGCTCAAGCTTCTTGGATTAATCCATTGTTGCAAATGGATCAATATAGTATATTAAAGCCCCCCAAATCATGTCTCTAGGCCTTGGTTCATGATTTGTCCCAAAAGTCAACTTAGGGGTAAATTAGGTCAAGAAACCCTAATTCCTGATTTTTGATGTATGCATCCCCTGAGGCAAAATTGACTTGATGATTGGGTCCATGAGGCTCCATGGAGTATATTAGGTTATGTTTTGGATCTTTGGCTTGTGCCCAGATGATATTTTCTATCTGGAGGCCCTGGTCGACCAAAACCCTAATTTGGTGATACCTGCGACCTTGAGGCTTGATCCACCTAGAAGGGAGCAGTTTTGTGCTTAATCCTTGGAGTGGGAGTCCTTTTGATCCTTTGTAGCTACTTGAGAGGTTAGACAAGTTGAATATCATGTCATTCCTTGATTGATCCTTTGTCAAAAGCTCTGAGAGGGCTTAAAACCCTAATTTTGATTGTAGTGAATGCTCAACAACCCTTGAGGCATTTGATGAGGCATGATGGTTCATCCATATTGTGATGGTGATTTGCACAATGATGGGAAATCTCAGTGGTCAAAATTTGGGGTATGACAAATGAAGCTTTGATTTTTCTTGGATTGATAAATGTTTGGCCCCACCAACTGCAAGATTCATTGATAGTTGTATTGAATTTTAAAGTAAGAAGTGCAAAATATATTTATAAGTATTATTTAGTCTCAAGTAAAGTAAGGGTTACTGATGTGGAACTTATGCATATATCTCTTTCTCAATGTTGGCCTCAATTTTATATGGCATCAGCTTAGTAGTTATGGTAATAAAAAGTAATTTTTTTAATCTAAATTAATTATTTATGTTCTACATATTAAATTATTTTATGATTAAATAAATAAAAATAATTTTATTAACTAAATAAATAGTGAATTTATTTTAAATAATTTTTTTTATATAACGCATCGATTATTTTATTTGAACGTACCACGAATCCAAATAACGTACCAATTATGCAGACCCCCACGTACCTAATTCTTTGAGAGTTGCGTACCGCGTACCCAAATTCAAACCACGTACCGAAGCAAATTGCAAACCGTGTGACTATGGTTTTATTCATCGTTTTTGTTCTCTATGTTTTATTTCTCTTTTGGTATGTTTTCTTCGGTGTGTCCCGAATCAACTTTCTTCCCTTTTCTCATATTCTTGTTTTTTTCTTACTAGAAACATGTGTTTGATGATGATGAAAGGGAGAATAAGCCATCCAAAAACCAGGAATTATCTGTCGCTCCCTGGATTTTCATCCTAGTACAAACGCGAAAGTGGCACCGAAACAGAGTCGCCAGCAATGTGTATTTATCCCAATAGAGGGAAAGGAAACACCGCGTAAACCTGAAGAAAGGAAAGAGCATGGTCTTGCGACCAAGAGAACTGGGCTCGGGAGTCGGTTACGCGAGAGGAAGGTATTAGCACCCCCACGCGTCCATCGTACCCGATGGGATCCACGCTTGCTTGTCTCAATCAAAGGGTGTCGTCAACTGGAGCTCCGCTGCTGCTGGAAAGAAAAAGGAACGGGAAAAAGGAAAAAGAAAGGAGAGAGAGAAAAGAAACAAATGTAGGGAAAATAAAAGAAGTGCTCGAATGGGCCCTACCCCACTGCCTACGTATCTCATCGGGAGCATGAGAATCAAAGCGACGTAGTTCCCCTCATCGAGGGATGGATTGTTTGTGTTTTTAAGGGAACGGCTAACGTTCTAGCTCAGGTGTTGCAGACTCGCTGGTCCGAGTGCTTTACCATCTTGCGAGAGAACGAGTAGGAGCACGTTTGTACGTTGAGAGTGAGTGAGATGAGAAAAGAATTTCCGAAGGAAAGACGTTATTGTTGGTTTGAAGTTTTTTAGCAAGAAGTGTTTTTCACAGTTATTTGTAACTTGCATTGCACCAAAGTCTACCATGCGGGAACGAGTGAATCGCATGGTCGCCCCCAAATGGAACGTATTCTAAACACTCTAGAAGAGGAGGGGGACCCCTCGTTCTTCATTTCCTACATTTAAGGCTCGGACGCAATACACGCTAACCTTTATTAAGTATTTTTTACTTTTCTTTTGAGATGAGAAGAAAGAAAACGCAAAGGAAACTCTAAGGGGAGACTAAGACTCAATCCTACTGTTATCATACTTGGATGGTCCTAAGGTTAATGAGGTATGAGAAACCTAAACTAAAAGAGAAAGAGGGATAACACTACCTAATGCATATCCTACCTCACTTTAATCAAAGATTAAAGGTGAGCTAAGATCCCTAAGGGTGTGGATAAGTTGTACACACAAAGCATTATATCATGCTATTCATAAAAGAGAAATTAGAAATTAATCAACAATGAGCAATGAAATTATGGTCAACAATTAATCAACACTAACCAAGTTAGAATTAAAATGCGAAGTAAAAAACAAAATTAAATTCTAACAAGAAAAGTTAATCTAAAATTAAAAACTAATTCTAAATTTGAAACTAAAGTTAATTCCAATTAATTTCTAATTAAAATCAAGTTCTAACTAAACAAATTCTAAAGTTAAAAGTAAATATTAAAAGCTAATTAACCAAAAAATTAGTGATTTCAGAAATACTAACTAATCCTAATTATCCTAAGTCAAATTTTAACAAAGTCTAACCTAATTAAACTAAGCATCTAAAAAACAAACTAAAACAAGAAAACTCAGGGGGGAGGGGCGAACAGTATAATGGCAGGTTGGAAAAGAAATTCGGGAGCTGGGCTTGCCCGTTTAAGGCCCATAAATTCTCAAGAAGCTAGGGGGCGCGTTAGTCAAAATCCAGGTGTAGGAAGGAAAATAAATAAATTAGGCCTTGAGCCCGGTCCACAATTCACAAAGACTTATCTTAAAAAAACCAAATTAGGGTTCAGTAAACCCACAATTCAGCCGTGTTTCATCTTCTCCAAATTTCTTCTTCTCCTTCGAAACAACGGCTGCTCCCTCCAAAACATTATCCCTCCGCCAGACTTTCCTTCATTAAACCTTGTCGGATTCCACACAACCAACGAACCTCTCCAACATCAACACTTCCCTCTTCCTTACCAACTCGTCCGCTATGCTCAACCTTCTCCATCTCCTTCCCAAATCGCCGCCATAATCCTCACTCAGCCTCCAACGAATCGCCGCCATCAAAACACCTTTCTCCGTTCGCTTCTTCCATCGCCTCATCGTTTCTCGCCAAAAACCCGTGCCGCACCGAAAACTCCTTCCTCGGCCTCATCATCAAATCCTTCAATTCCGCCTTCAACAAAACTCGCCGGAGATCTAACAGTCTCCGCCGCGCCATGGCATCGCGCCGGCGGTGGCGAAATCAGCAACTACACTGACAAACAACCAGCTCACAAGAACTCAACCAATCACTCAGAAAAACTCGGGTTATCCGAATACGAGGCAAAAGAAAGAGAAATCCATAAACAAATATCACAATCACATGAACATGTGAACTACAGATGCGAGAATCAAGTCACACAAAATCCAAGTGCGAAGCGAGGTTTACGTACCTACCGGAGATAGTCCGGCGCTTCTTCACTCGTGAACGAAACAGTGCGAACTGAGAATCTTCAGGTATGTTTAATCTACTCATTTTCTGCTCTTTCTCGATCTTATTCTGGCTTGAACTTCTTCTCCTTGCGTATGAGATTCGCCATTGCTGCGAATTCCTTCTTCTTTTCTAACTCTGCTTTATACTGTTGCTTTGGATTTGCGAACTGCTTCGGAACTGCATCGTCGTTGAGATCACAGATCGTTGAATTGATTCTGCTTTGTGCTATTAAGATTTTGTTGACGTTGTGCTTCAATCGACAGGTCTTGTGATGTTGATGAAGTGTTTGCGAATTCTTCTTGCAAGTTGATGAATCGGAGATGATGAAGAGTATCCTGCTGTTATTTCTGCAGATTGTCAATTGCGATGAAGATGCGGTGATGGAGAGGCTTTGGAAGGAGCAGAGCTCGCCATTTCAAGAATTGATGATGTTCGTGAGTTTTTTGTTATGAAATTCAGTTGCAGTGAAAGGAGGTTCTCCTTTGAGGTGATGAAAAAACGAATCTCCCCCCATTCAATCACTGCTGCTTGAATTTTATACCATGAATTTGGAGAGGGTAGTTTAGGAAATAGGTTGTGAAATTCTGTTTTGAAAAATGGTCGTGGATTTCATCGTGTAAAGAGTCACGCATTTTGTACTGCTATATCATTCTTCTTTTTATTTTCTGCTTATTTTCTGATGTGAATTTTTCCTTGTTAAAACTTTTATTTCTCTGTGTAATTCCACCACTTATGCGTTGGTACAAAATATGGTCTGGGCTACATTCTACAAACTCATCTCGTTAATTCCCTGGCCAGGGTACAAGCACATCTACAAATTGCTATCACTATTTTTCACCTTCGCTTAGTAATATGGGCCATTTGTACAAATGTGATATTTCATGGGCCTTTGGATATTAAAAAGTGGATTGAATGGATACTTGGTTAAGAGTTTGGATTTAGAAAGTAAAAGGTTTAGAATAGCATTGGAAATGGAAAATTAAGTGGATAAAAATGGATCTAAATGAATTTAAAATTTGGAATGAAAATTAAAATAAAAATGGTTTAGGGTGGTTTTAGACCTGGCTCATTTTATATTACAATGGATAATGGATTTTTATGGATAAGTAACTGGTTTTAGAATGAAATTTGATATGGATATATGGAAAGAAAAGGAATGGATAAAAAAAGTAAATTGGAAAGAATTAGATATTAATGGATATTTAAAAGAATGGATATGGACAAAGAATGAATTTTGAATAAAAATGGATATCTAGAAAGTGGATAATTGAAAAGTGAAAATAGACAATGGGTTTAATGGTTAGAAATGGATTTTGACTAAAAAATGGATAGAAAAATGGACAAAGAAAGGTGGAAATGAATAATGGGTTTATGATAGAAATTTGAATTCCAAGTAGCCCACACAACTAATCTTGCCACGCCCGATTCTACACCAAACTCATATCTTCAATGAATTCCAACAATTCAATCAGTCAGCTCAATCAACCATGACCCCGTGCTCCTCAAATCAATCCACAAATGCTTTGTCTGGATATCCATTGATTTCCTCAACCTAATCTCCCGATCTTCCATTGATAATTGTCCCTTGGATCTTGATGAACCTCTGAATAGGAAAATACCAATAGCATGCAAACTCTTCGATCCCGTGTTTCAGAAAACTAATGCAATGATATGATTATGACTTATGACCTAATGGATATGCAAACGATCGCGAAACACAAGCCAGAAAAAGGTAGGGTAAATTTTGGGGTGCTACAGCTGCCCCTATTCAATCAACTTGGACCTGAAAGGATGATAGCAACTGCTTTCAGACATTCAAGGTACAAGATGATTGAATACAAAAAGAACCGCAAAATTTGCACTCTGTGGAGAAGAAAAAAAAAGGATATAAACCCAACTAAATGAACACTGCTTGGATAAAACTCTGGTGGGAAGAATAGCATTAGAGAGATGTCTTTTATACAACGCCAGACGACTACTGGCCTGCCACACTACGGGTGGACTTTAACAACGTCTTTTGTACAATGCCAGACGACTACTGGCCTGCCACACTACGGGTGGACTTTAACAGTGTCTTTTGTACAACGTCAGATGACTACTGGCCTGCCACACTACGGGTGGACTTTAACAATGTCTTTTGTACAACGCCAGACGACTACTGGCTTGCCACACTACGGGTGGACTTTAACAATGTCTTTTGTACAATGCCAGATGACTACTAGCTTGCCACACTACGGGTGGACTTTGGCAATGTCTTTTGTTCAATGCCAGACGACTACTGGCTTGCCACACCACGGGTGGACTGTCTTTTTTGAATGGAGTCAGAAGACTACTGACTTGCCACACTACGGGTGGACTTTTGCCAATCTACGGTTGAACTTTCCGATAATTTGCCACCCTTGGATGGTCCTTTGCCAATCTACAGTTGGACTTCGCTGATTTGCTTTGCCACCCTAAGATGGACTTTTGCCAATCTACGGTTGGACTTTAAGAATTTGCCACCCTAAGATGGACTTTTGCTAATCTACGGTTGGACTTTAAGAATTTTCCACCCTTGGATGGACCTTTCGCCAATCTACGGTTGGACTTTAAGAATTCAACATTGGATTACACTCTGCATACATATCAGACATCTCTGCTGACTCTGCTGAGGAACAATGATTAATGATTTGATCTCAGAGACTCCTGAAAGGATAGTATCTCTGCTGGAGAATGAATGAATAATCCGTCTGCTTCGAATTGTCAAGTTTGCCAAAAATAAATTAGACTTTGGGATATGAGGGGAGTGATGAGCCTGCCAGTAATTATTCCATCTGTCTGGGGGGATGAATTCTGGTCACCGCAACTCTGCTGGGGATGAGAATTTCTTTACATGACGTCTTGCTAGGGAAGAAAAGTCATCAAACCTCTGCTTGAGGATCTATCTAACCTGAGATCCTTTGCGGGGAGACTCAACCTGTTATCCGGCTAGGGAAAACACGTACTAACACTCTGCCGAGGAATAGATTTTGTTGATCAACAGGCCTCTGTGGGGACAAAATAACTCAGCTGGGGAGTATTGTTAACAAGATTCAAAGCTGAACTCTGTGGGGATACTGCTACCAGAGATACGATCCTGCTGGGGATCAGGGCTACTCTGCCGGGGATATGCGAATCCTGATTAGAACATTTCACTGCAACTTGTTGGGAAAGAGTCCTTAAAGATCTGCTAGGGAAACCCAAAGTAATTCCACGGTAGTCTACTGAGCAATAAGACTGTCGAGCTTAGGATAAGTATCACAATGCCCCATGTTAGGCGAACTTTCCGTTTGACGACTCCGTTGGGGATAAGAGGGTAGACCATCAACTCTGAGGTTGAGAAATTTTTTGAAGTAAACAATAACACTGAGGTTGAAGACATGCCATAACTTCAACTCTGAGGTTAGAAGAAGGATATACGTCAACTCTGAGATTGGTAAAAGGGTATACATCGATTTTGAAATCGGAGATAAAATCACTGACTTCAACTCTGAGGTTGGGAAAAGAAAAGCATTTTCATCAACTCTGAGGTTGAGAAAGGGTATACAACAACTTTGAAGTTGGAGAAAGGAGGGAGTCAACTCAGAGGTTGGACAAAGGGACGTCAACTCGGAGGTTGGGAAGAAAAAGACGTTCATCAACTCTGAGGTTGAGAAGAGGTACACGACAACTTTGAAGTTGGTATAAAGAGGCGTCAACTCTGAGGTTGGAGAAAGGCTATACAACAGCTCTAAGGTTGGTAAAAATGGTGCGACAACTCTGAGGTTGGGAGCAAAAGACATACGGTAACTCGGAGGTTGGTAAAAAGGGCTTCAACTCTGAGTTTGGAGAAAATAAGCATCAACTCTGAGGTTGGGGATCACTGCTTTGATTGAGGGTTGATCGGGGCTTTCGCACAAGGTACTAAATCTGGCTTATGCTTCGATGCATGTTTGAATTTCTTTCTATGGCGTAATGCTCCATATAACATGGAAATGCTACACGTTTTAAGGATGCAATGCAATGATGATTACTATATGCAAGAATGAGAGGACACCCCACCGAGGAATGCACAGAACAGAACAAGCAAACCTCACTGAGGAAGGGATCACCAATATCTGACCTCCTGTGGGGAGATAACCAACTGTACCACCAATAACCACTAGTGATGCAAACCCTGTCGGGGAACTGCAAGCTGAATTGCAAACTCTGTTGGGGAGATGCCAATAAAGATTGGACTTTGAACTGCTGAGAATGCCAATAACCGTTGGACTTTGATCTGCGGGGAAATACCAAATATAACTGTTGAGGAGGAAAGTACTCTGACTTCTCATCATCTTCAAACTACTTGAAGATACTCCATCGTCATACTCTGCTGAGAATGAGGAGTCCACCTAAACTGCTGGGATAAGAAATCTTCATAAAGAACCCTTTTCCGATTTGAGGACGACTCTCTGCTTGGGGAAGAATGTCAACTCCAACACCTTGCTGGAAAAGATACCTTCTGGCTCTTTGCTGGGGAAGAGACTTAGAAAGCTTAGCGCTTCAAGTTTCTGTTGATTGACTGCGTACCGATTATCAAGAGTGAACAACAGTTCTTTTAACTCTCGACTTGCCCCAGACCACAGGGTCCATTGAAAGAAATCATCTCAAGAGGATTTTACAGAAGACCGAGCGTTCACACTGCCCCAGGGTCTTCAAACTCTTGGAGAGATTCATTGGATCTCGACGTAACTTCCCCCGAATGTACGATCTGTGAAGGAATTTGCCTCGAGAGGACTTGTAATGACCTGCGATGCTCTGCCTCAGCATTTTAAACCTTGAAGAGGTATTTTTGATCAACTGCCTTCTTCTTATGCTCAGGAGGTGGCATGTCTCGATACGAGCTTTGAAATGGATTTTCCCCTGATCTTCAAATGAATGCCCCAGAATAACTGAACTTCAGAGAGATTTCTCGACGTGACTGCCCCAGACTGGCTACATCTCATCACGACATACTGGGGAGAGCCCACGACACTGAGTCTTTTGGCAACATGCCCCTTGATATGATTGTCCTTTAGAATTTTCAAGCATCCCTAACTCGGCCGGATCAAGCTTTTCGACTAGCATTTACTGTGTAAGCTTCATTGATGCTTAGGCACATGTATGCAAGCAGAACAAGTTTGTTATGAGAATGATAATTCTAATGCAACAAACATGTCAACCTTGAAGTTCATTGAAAATATGTCACAAAACCTTGTGAACGAGTCACTAGTTACGACATTGATTTTTGAATGGAAAACAATACGCACATGCAATACCAACCAAAATCTTATTAGCACAACTCATGGGAGTCAGGAACGCTATCTTGTCGAAGTACGCCGTCAGAATAAACCCTGTTTCAATTAGGACTTCTAAGGGTTGTAACGTGGCTTGGTTCATGGTTTTAGAAAAAAGGATTTATGGCTCAAAATTTTGTTTGTACCCACCCATTCTCCTTGATGTTCTCCAGTCCTACATCCAGTTAATTTGGCACAAGCGCTCCTCCCAAAAGGATTTTTGTTTTGTGAGGTTTTTGGAGTGACAGTCACCCTTTTTTGTCTTCAGTGTTTCGGTCACACGACTTTGTTCTTATTTGAGGATTTTCTCTTTTGATCATTTCTTTTTCATTTTTCGCCTCTTTATTTCCCTGATTTTGCCTGGACTGATTCTTTCTGAATTTTTTGATTTTTGAAGTCCAGAGGGATGCCCTAACTTTTGCCTAAATCGCTTGTTTTCAAGTTTCGACTTAGCGGGCTTTCTTTCTTTTCTTTTTCTTTTTTTTTCTTTTTGAACCAATCGTGTGACACTGGTTGTCTGACTTGCTTCACAGGGTGGTGACTACCTCATTACTTGGCCGATGAGGGATAACCACTATTTTCACATCTTTTGACCTCTTCAAGGTAATGAATCCTCAGATGCTCACTCCTTTCGAAATTCGAACGCTTGGTCAAATTACCGACAACTACCCTGCCCCTGGTTAAATGTGAGGGTTTTTTCGATTAAAAAGAAACTCCTGCTTCAAGGCTGAAAGGGGTTGACGAGGGTCTATCTCCCTTATATCTCCGGTGTTTGGGGATTTGAAGCAATGCCTGTACATCCTCAACAGGGTTTTATCCAAAAGCACACAACCAAAGATTTTACGTTTTTGCCTCATCATCCTCCCTCCAAGAGTTTAAGCAAGGAAATTGGTATTGCAATGCGCAGAAACATTATATGAATAAAAAATGAATTACTTCAAGAAAAAAACATATTCATTGCATTAAAACATCATTCAGAACACAAACAAGTTTTTAATGCATATAACGCTTTAACAAGAAATGAAAAACTATAAATAAAAATGCAGTAGAGAAGCTGAAGATTGCCATCCCTGAGGAGGCTTGATTCTGTCTGGACGTCCTTGCAAACTGAGTGCTCACTTGAGATAGGAGGCTTCAATTGATGTACATATCATCTTCAGTGAATGCAATGATCTCTGAATCCACCAGGTCTTGCACCTTGTGCTTGAACACGTTGCAATTTTCAATGGAATGTCCCGGTGTGTCTGAGTGATACTCGCATCTAGCATTCAGATCATAATCAGGAGGAATAGGGTCAGGGACAAGCTTGGCATCCCTTAGTTCAACCAGAGAACTCTCAAGTAGACGGGCAAGAACATCACTGTGAGGAATAGGTAGTGGATCGAACCTTCTCGCAGGCCTCCGTGATCTTTGTTGTCTCTGTTACTGAGGAGCATAAGGTCGCTGATGCTGAACAGGCTGTTGAACAATAGGAGGAATATACACAACACTAGTTTCTCCTTCCTTTCCCTTGGAGGACCCAGCATAAGGTTTCTTTGCATCTTCAGTAGAAATTCGAATCTTTCCCGTTTTGATGCCATTTTCGACTCTTTCTCCTGCCAATACAAGGCCCGAAAATACAGCTGACAAACATCCAACCAATTTCTCATAATAATGCCCCTGAAGCGTATCCATGAACATATCAACGAGCTCTCTTTCCAACATCGGAGGTTGAACTTGGGAAGCCAATTCACGCCACCTCTGGGCGTATTCTTTGAAGCTTTCGTTTTGTCTCTGAGAAAGACTCTGCAATTGTATTCTGTTGGGCGCCATGTCCGTGTTGTATTGGTAGTGCTTGATGAAAGCCTCTGCCAAATCTCTCCAGCTTTTAATATGTGTTCTCTCCAAGCTCATATACCAGTCTAAAGATGCCCCAGTTAAGCTGTCCTGAAATAAATGCATCAGCAGCTTCTCATCATCCGTATAGGCAGACATTTTGCTGGAGTATGCCCTGATGTGGAGCTTAGGGCAGGTGCTTCCGTTGTACTTTTCGAAAGTAGGTGCCTTGAACTTCGGAGGAACTTTCACACCTGGGACCAACCCTAAGTCATACATGTCCATACCCAAATCATTATGGCCTTTTAAAGCATTCACTATCTCTTCGAGCATACGGAACTTCTTGTCCACCTCAGTAGGAAAATTCATCTCAGCATCATAAAATTGTTCTTCCTGATTATCCACCTTCTGACAAGGAACACGAATCTCAGCAGCACCTCTTCTGGGTTGACTCATAGGAGGAAGTGGAGGAAGATCAACACGTGGAAGATTCACAACTCCGCCCGGAGTATTACCAACAACATTCCCATTACCAGCCTCTGGGATAACAACAACAGTCCTTTGAATAACTGCCCCTAGTTCCTCTTGTTGTTGAGCCATGCCCTACAGCATCTCAAAGCACTGAGCCATACGAGTATGGAATTCCGACAACTCTGCTCGCATCTGATCCATGATCCTCCTCCGATTGCTTTAAGTTGCGTAGTGGTGAGAAGTCAAGTTTGCAGTTCTGAAGAAAATACCAAGTCAGAATAAGAATCCCCCTTCTGAGAATACCTGTTATGCATATGAGTATGAGAATGCAAAATGTCATGCAATGCAAATGCAAAGACACGGGATCAAGGTATCCACCAAGCTCTGGATAAGTGTTGTGCTACTGTCTGAATAAGTTCATAGGTCGGCTCTGAAGAGAACACCAGAATACCAGATGATCAGAATACCAGAACACCAGGCTGATAAGTCCACACTGATAAGAAGACCAGAAAACCAGGTAGGATGAAAGTCAAGGTTACCTGCAAACCTGTAAATAACCCGCCCCTCTCACATGTGGGTACTAGGATCCTCAGTATCCCGGGGTCTCAGGTCGAGAAATAATGATACGTTCACCATTTCTGGTTTGGCATCATCATCAATCGAGGAGGCCTCAACTGATTCCCCTCAAAAGAAAACAACCTATGGCAAGTCTTCAGCTTCGGCACTGAGGTCGAGAAGCAATAGTACATTCATCCCTTGGGATACAGTACTATCGCCAATCGAGGAGTGCTTCCACTGATTCCTTTCCAAAAGGAAACCCTATAGCAAGTTCCCAGTATTGGGTCCTCGGATCGATAAGCGTAATGGATTTGCCACAGAGCGTGGTCTGCCATTATCACGTCTCGGGAGGAGTGCCGTTACTGAGTTCTCGGGAAACGGTCGCCAGAGTTGACAGCTTTCCAGGTTATATTCCATCGTCTGCCCCAAATGGACAGGACAGAATATTACCAAGAAAATCTCGTCTGGATGTGGAGTTTTCATGTATACTTCGTCTGGCCAAATGCCAAACAAGTCACACTACTTTCCACGCTAATCAAAGGTGTATGCTCAAGCCTTGGTTTTGGGCTTTTCTCTCATGAATCCATCTCACCCTACGAACAAAAAACCAGCAGCAGAACAGCACAGCAATATCCAGTATGACAGTAATAATATGAAATGCAATGCAATAAAAGCTGTAAAAATAGTAAAGCAGTAAAGTAAAAATACAGTAAATAGCAATACAGTAATATACAACAAAGCAGAGCACCACAGAAAAAACATCCTATGAGATAAAACAAACAAGCGCTAGGATTGACTCGCTAAGGAAACCAGAGATTCTGGGTTCGGTCCCCAGCAGAGTCGCCAGCTGTCGCTCCCTGGATTTTCATCCTAGTACAAACGCGAAAGTGGCACCGAAACAGAGTCGCCAGCAATGTGTATTTATCCCAAGAGAAGGAAAGGAAACACCACGTAAACCTGAAGAAAGGAAAGAGCATGGTCTTGCGACCAAGAGAACTGGGCTCGGGAGTCGGTTACGCGAGAGGAAGGTATTAGCACCCCCACGCGTCCATCGTACCCGATGGGATCCACGCTTGCTTGTCTCGATCAAAGGGTGTCGTCAACTGGAGCTCCGCTGCTGCTGGAAAGAAAAAGGAACGGGAAAAAGGAAAAAGAAAGGAGAGAGAGAAAAGAAATAAATGTAGGGAAAATAAAAGAAGTGCTCGAATGGGCCCTACCCCACTGCCTACGTATCTGATCGGGAGCATGAGAATCAGAGCGACGTAGTTCCCCTCACCGAGGGATGGATTGTTTGTGTTTTTTAGGGAACGGCTAACATTCTAGCTCAGGTGTTGCAGGCTCGCTGGTCCGAGTGCGTTACCATCTTGCGAGAGAACGAGTAGGAGCACGTTCGTACGTTGAGAGTGAGTGAGATGAGAAAAGAATTCCCGAAGGAAAGACGTTATTGTTGGTTTGAAGTTTTTTAGCAAGAAGTGTTTTTTACAGTTATTTGTAACTTGCATTGCACCAAAGTCTACCATGCGGGAACGAGTGAATCGCATGGTCGCCCCCAAATGGAACGTATGCTAAACACTCTAGAAGAGGAGGGGGGACCCTTCGTTCTTCATTTCCTACATTTAAGGCTCGGACGCAATACACGCTAACCTTTATTAAGTATTTTTTACTTTTCTTTTGAGATGAGAAGAGAGAAAACGCAAAGGAAACTCTAAGGGGAGACGAAGACTCAATCCTACTGTTATCATACTTGGATGGTCCTAAGGTTAATGAGGTATGAGAAACCTAAACTAAAAGAGAAAGAGGGATAACACTACCTAATGCATATCCTACCTCACTTTAATCAAAGATTAAAGGTGAGCTAAGATCCCTAAGGGTGTGGATAAGTTGTACACATAAAGCATTATATCATGCTATTCATAAAAGAGAAATTAGAAATTAATCAACAATGAGCAATGAAATTATGGTCAACAATTAATCAACACTAACCAAGTTAGAATTAAAATGCGAAGTAAAAAACAAAATTAAATTCTAACAAGAAAAGTTAATCTAAAATTAAAAACTAATTCTAAATTTGAAACTAAAGTTAATTCCAATTAATTTCTAATTAAAATCAAGTTCTAACTAAACAAATTCTAAAGTTAAAACTAAATATTAAAAGCTAATTAACCAAAAAATTAGTGATTTCAGAAATACTAACTAATCCTAATTATCCTAAGTCAAATTTTAACAAAGTCTAACCTAATTAAACTAAGCATCTAAAAAACAAACTAAAACAAGAAAACTCAGGGGGGAGGGGCGAACAGTATAATGGCAGGTTGGAAAAGAAATTCGGGCGCTGGGCTTGCCCGTTTAAGGCCCATAAATTCTCAAGAAGCTAGCGGGTGCGTTAGTCAAAATCCAGGTGTAGGAAGGAAAATAAATAAATTGGGCCTTGAGCCCGGTCTACAATTCACAAAGACTTATCTTAAAAAAACCAAATTAGGGTTCAGTAAACCCACAATTCAGCCGTGTTTCATCTTCTCCAAATTTCTTCTTCTCCTTCGAAACAACGGCTGCTCCCTCCAAAACATTATCCCTCCGCCACACTTTCCTTCATTAAACCTTGTCGGATTCCACACAACCAACGAACCTCTCCAACATCAACACTTCCCTCTTCCTTACCAACTCGTCCGCTACGCTCAACCTTCTCCATCTCCTTCCCAAATCGCCGCCATAATCCTCACTCAGCCTCCAACGAATCGCCGCCATCAAAACACCTTTCTCCGTTCGCTTCTTCCATCGCCTCATCGTTTCTCGCCAAAAACCCGTGCCGCACCAGAAACTCCTTCCTCGGCCTCATCATCAAATCCTTCAATTCCGCCTTCAACAAAACTCGCCGGAGGTCTAACAGTCTCCGCCGCGCCATGGCATCGCGCCGGCGGTGGCGAAATCAGCAACTACACTGATAAACAACCAGCTCACAAGAACTCAACCAATCACTCAGAAAAACTCGGGCGATCCGAATACGAGGCAAAAGAAAGAGAAATCCATAAACAAATATCACAATCACATGAACACGTGAACTACAGATGCGAGAATCAAGTCACACAAAATCCAAGTGCGAAGCGAGGTTTACGTACCTACCGGAGATAGTCCGGCGCTTCTTCACTCGTGAACGAAATGGTGCGAACTGAGAATCTTCAGGTATGTTTAATCTACTCGTTTTCCGCTCTTTCTCGATCTTATTCTGGCTTGAACTTCTTCTCCTTGCGTATGAGATTCGCCATTGCTGCGAATTCCTTCTTCTTTTCTAACTCTGCTTCATACTGTTGCTTTGGATTTGCGAACTGCTTCGGAACTGCATCGTCGTTGAGATCACAGATCGTTGAATTAATTCTGCTTTGTGCTATTGAGATTTTGTTGACGTTGTGCTTTAATCGACAGGTCTTGTGATGTTGATGAAGTGTTTGCGAATTCTTCTTGCAAGTTGATGAATCGGAGATGATGAAGAGTATCCTGCTGTTATTTCTGCAGATTGTCAATTGCGATGAAGATGCGGTGATGGAGAGGCTTTGGAAGGAGCAGAGCTCGCCATTTCAAGAATTGATGATGTTCGTGAGTTTTTTGTTATGGAATTCAGTTGCAGTGAAAGGAGGTTCTCCTTTGAGGTGATGAAAAAACGAATCTCCCCCCATTCAATCACTGCTGCTTGAATTTTATACCATGAATTTGGAGAGGGTAGTTTAGGAAATAGGTTGTGAAATTTTGTTATGAAAAATGGCTGTGGATTTCATCGTGTAAAGAGTCACGCATTTTGTACTGCTATATCATTCTTCTTTTTATTTTCTGCTCATTTTCTGATGTGAATTTTTCCTTGTTAAAACTTTTATTTCGCTGTGTAATTCCACCACTTATGCGTTGGTACAAAATATGGTCTGGGCTACATTCTACAAACTCATCTCGTTAATTCCCTGGCCAGGTTACAAGCACATCTACAAATTGCTATCACTATTTTTCACCTTCGCTTAGTAATATGGGCCATTTGTACAAATGTGATATTTCATGGGCCTTTGGATATTAAAAAGTGTATTGAATGGATACTTGGTTAAGAATTTGGATTTAGAAAGTAAAAGGTTTAGAATAGCATTGGAAATGGAAAATTAAGTGGATAAAAATGGATCTAAATGAATTTAAAATGTGGAATGAAAATAAAAATAAAAATGGTTTAGGGTGGTTTTAGAAATGGCTCATTTTATATTACAATGGATAATGGATTTTTATGGATAAGTAACTGGTTTTAGAATGAAATTTGATATGGATATATGGAAAGAAAAGGAATGGATAAAAAAAGTAAATTGGAAAGAATTAGATATTAATGGATATTTAAAAGAATGGATATGGACAAAGAATGAATTTTGAATAAAAATGGATATCTAGAAAGTGGATAATTGAAAAGTGAAAATAGACAATGGGTTTAATGGTTAGAAATGGATTTTGACTAAAAAATGGATAGAAAAATGGACAAAGAAAGGTGGAAATGAATAATGGGTTTATGGTAGAAATTTGAATTCCAAGTAGCCCACACAACTAATCTTGCCACGCCCGATTCTACACCAAACTCATATCTTCAATGAATTCCAACAATTCAATCAGTCAGCTCAATCAACCATGACCCCGTGCTCCTCAAATTAATCCACAAATGCTTTGTCTGGATAACCATTGATTTCCTCAACCTAATCTCCCGATCTTCCATTGATAATTGTCCCTTGGATCTTGATGAACCTCTGAATAGGAAAATACCAATAGCATGCAAACTCTTCGATCCCGTGTTTCAGAAAACTAATGCAATGATATGATTATGACTTATGACCTAATGGATATGCAAATGATTATGACTTGATGAACCTCTGAATAGGAAAATACCAATAGCATGCAAACTCTTCGATCCCGTGTTTCAGAAAACTAATGCAATGATATGATTATGACTTATGACCTAATGGATATGCAAACGATCGCGAAACACAAGCCAGAAAAAGGTAGGGCAAATTTTGGGGTGCTACATTATCCATCTTACAAATTCCCCCGTATCCAAACCTACATATAAACAACATCATTCCAAAAATAAATAATATCAAGAATCCTAGTTCTGATAACCAATATGAGTAAGAAGACGAAGAATTTTGTAAATGGGACGACAATGATGAAAAACCTGAATTTCAACAGAACCAACAAGCCATAACAGGTAAATTCTTATATGAGAAATTGATGCATAAAAACTTAATTGTTGTAGGTTTATCTTGAAGGTGTTAAAAGTACACAAGAAGGGGGTTTGAATTATGTTTCGCGTTTTCTTATTATTTAGCTTCTAATCAGAGTTTCATAATCATAATTGATGTTCAGATTTTGAGTTAATTCAGTTGGCAGCGAATATAGCAGAAGTAAACAAAATAACAGTTGAAGACACAAAAGATTTATACTGGTTCCTCCCCTAACTGAGAGTAGTCCATTCCCATTGCCTCACAAGAGATTTTCATTATAACCACTTCTTGATTACAATTGATTATGCTTCTACATAAGTATTTTACAACTGCTCAAACCAACTGTCTGAGACTTCCATTGCTTAGAGCGCATGTCTAAGACTTACCTTTTTCTCACACCGTCAGACAGAGCCGCTTGCTCATATGCACTTTGGTTTAGACTTTCCCTTGCTTAGAGCATATGTCAAAGATTTTCCTTTGCTCACACCATCAGACTAAGTCGTCTGCTCATCTGTCTTCTGGCTGAGATTTTCCTTTGCTTAGAGCACATGTCTAAGACTTTACATTGCTCACACCTTCAGACTGAGCCGCCTGCTCATCTATCTTCAGGCTGAGACTTACCTTTGCTTAGACCAAATGTCTAAGACTTTACTTTTGCTCAATCAGACTGGCTGAATAAGACTTTCACAGCTCAAGCACTTAAGCAATGAAACTTATGTGGCTTAAGCATCTTGGCTCAAGACTTGTTGCTTGAATCCCAATGAGACAAGATTTTTTGCTCTAGCACATAGCAGGAGACTTAATCTAAACTACTGAAGGATCAGCAGAATAGAGAACAATGTGTACATGATGCAAACATCAGAGGTATGAGAGATCACCATAATAAAGACCTAAAGCACTTAAGATTTCTAAATATATACAAGGGTAAGAAATCTTAAGGCTTTTACAATTACAACCTACAACAGAAAATATGCCTATTACATAGAGTTGATAATTGCTTGATCTTGCTACTCCTTCAACTGAAGAATTCTTGTTAAAAACTCAGGCTTGAATCTTCAGCTATATATATATATATATATATATAGCCTTTCCAGAAACTAGTTGTTGAGAAATTTACTTGATCAAGTGGCTTTGCTTCTGTTCCAAAGTACAAGAGACGTTGAAGATGGATGCACAACAAATTTCTGAATCCATTGTGTAACACGTTTAACCTTTAAGTCTTCAAGAGGTTATGTACTAATAGATTCGTTGGGAGTAGACATCCATAGAACGTATTAGCTTTTATTGAGCTTTGCAATACTGTAGACTCAAGTTGGCAGGCTGATAAGACAATACAACATGCTTTCAGTAGTACAGATAGTCCATAGCTTTATCACCAACTCTGAATGGTACCAGAAGCTGATATATAATTACTAAGTGTAGAAACTCATCTGAATGCTGAGGCCTTCAGTTTAGAGTCTACGTTAAGCCTCACTTAGAAATTTATCTTCAGACTCTGCCACCAGAAGCTAACAATGAAGCAGCTCCAAGTGTATCTTAGATAAACTGATTCTGATTATTTATGTACAAGAACCTGCATAAATAAACCACACATCAAATAAACCATTGTTATTTTAATACTTTTGTTATCATCAAAACTGTTCTGGACTGGGCCGAGGCTGCCCAACAGTCGAGCAGGCCCAACCCATATAGCATGGGGAGGCCCAATAAGACCCCTCTGCGGGGCACTTGACTGCTGCAAGCATACCAACGTTTCCCCCGAGCACTTTACAGTGTCGGGCACAAACGGGCCAACAGAGCAGGAGGACCTCGCACCCCGGCGGATAGGTATATCCCCGACATACCAGCTTCTCCCCGCGAGAATACCGCATATCACTCCTCGACAGACATGGCTCCTCCCCGCGAGGCCATGTCCATCGTACGGCTTGACGGTCCTTGACACAGAAGGCTCCTCCCCCCGCGAGGAGTGTCTAACGGACCGTACCACGTGGACACGTTCCAAGTAACCACTCCACTCCCGAAGGATTCGGTCTGCCCTAGTCCCGGAAATCTAGGAGCGGTTACCCCAGGGAGAAGACCACGTGCTGGTCTTCACTACGCCACGTAATCCCTGGCAGTTACTTGGATTGGGCCTGACAATCCAGCCCAATGCAAGTAACCGTTGGCCCCGCGCTGGGGGTCCTCTATAAATACCCTCTCACTTGAGAGGGTCAGGTTAAGTCATTTTTCTCACTCTTCTTGTATTTGCTGTTACTCTGTGCACTCCCTAACTTGAGCGTCGGAGTACCTTGCAGGTACACCCCCCCCCCCCCCCCCCCGCCGTCCTTCAACCTCACCGGAGCCGGAGCTCAACGGACGTCGTTGGCCACCAGTAACTGTCTGATCCAGGTACGATCAGCGGCGCCGTCTGTGGGACGAAGCAGCACTTCACGTCGGTCGAGCACCCTCAAACGAACGGACAGGCTGAGACCGCGAATAGAGTGATCCTTCGGGGATTAAGACGGAGACTGGGCGATGCCAAACAACGGTGGGTCGAAGAGCTACACAGCGTTCTCTGGGCCTACCGAACAACCCCACACTCCACGACCGGGGAGACCCCTTTCCGTTTGACCTATGGAACGGAGGCAATGATCCCCGTGGAGATCAGAGAACCCTCGAGGAGGACGGAAGCCCCCCTCGACGGGAACACGAACGACGAAGCCTTGAGGGAAGAACTCGACTTCGTCGAGGAAACACGCTCGGGCGCTTCTCTCCGAGAGGCGTCACTTAAACAAAAAATAACACTACGTTATAATGACAAAGTCATTAAACGTGATTTTCAGGTGGGCACCCTCGTCCTACGAAGGAACCAGAAAGACTCGCGGGAGGGCAAACTCGCCGCAAACTAGGAGGGCCCGTACCGCGTCCGCGCGAAAACGGGGACAGAAGCCTATTTCCTCGAAAATCTGCACGGGGAAGAACTTGCTCGACCATGGAACGCTGAAAAGCTAAAACAATATTACAGTTAAACACTGCCCGCGGCTCACTAGCACCGCGATTACGGGGACGCGCTGGGGTACAAGCGCGACACCCCTATAAGAACACGACAATCAGAGACCGCGTTGTGTGTGCGCGAGGACGTTTGATCCGGCGGGGATACCTCGATCGAGGCCCACCGTCGTCGTGCCAACCGGGCATAACACCCAGCTCGCGATGGGAAGTTCATGCCACGAGACTAGGACCTCGACCGAGCTCTTAGCCTCGTTGAAGGTCGGAGTCCTCCTCCGGCCGCCCGACCAGCTCTCCACGCGGTCAGGGACTATCAAGGTCGAGCAAATCCCGAAGCCTTATTACTTAGGCAAAAATAAAGTATAACAAACACCACATCACACACAAGGAAAATTAACAAAGAGGTATTATAAAGTACGAATAGCGGGCAAAACCCTTAGTCCAAAAAGTTACAAATATGAGCCCACAAGCCGGGCAAAAATAACCATTGTGCAAATAGTACATCAACTAAGCCCACAAGCCGGGCGAAACAAAACGGCTCACAGGCCGACCAAAACAAAGATAAAAAACCTACTCAGCTGCAGTCCCGTCAGGCTCCTCGTGCACATGAATGTCGTTCTCCCGCAGAGGATACACGATCTGGCCATCCACCACCTCAGCGTCGGGGTCAATCCCTTCAATGACGAGGTCGGGGTT
Organism: Lathyrus tuberosus; assembly: GCA_022829125.1. NCBI lineage: Eukaryota > Viridiplantae > Streptophyta > Magnoliopsida > Fabales > Fabaceae > Lathyrus > Lathyrus tuberosus. The sequence goes on from JALAZF010000017.1 coordinate 12,822,518, forward strand.
GAGAACTCGAAGCTGCGCCACGGCGCTGCGGAACCCTATACCCGCGGTTTCAATAGAATCATCCTCGGACACTCGGAGATCCTGCTCAAGCTTCCGGAGCTGAGCCACAAACGCCGCACGAGTGGTTAGGAGCTTGTCCTCCTCAATTTCCCCTTCGGCTGGCCGCACCGCATCTTCCAACTCGGCAATCCTTACCTTAAGCCGCTTCTCCTCCAACTCCAGCTCAGCGATTCGGGCAAGGTGGCCTTTCTTTGTCTCCTCGGCTTCCTTAAGCTTGGCCTCGACCAACTGCTGCTGCTTGCTTTGCTCTTTGTTCAGATCTCGGCACTCTTTTAGTTCCTTGCGCATACCGAGCATCTCAGCGCCCAAGGTATCCAGCGCCTCCTGCAGGCGGGCCAGTTCAGCAGCAGGGCGGGTCTCGTCATTTAGAATGATGGCAGTCGAGCAGACACGCATGACAGCCGACAGGTCCTCAAAAAGCATCTTCCTCCTCACTTCAGTAGCGGTCCCCAGCACGGTTTGGATCTCGGAGGGAAGGGTACAAGGATAAGTGACCTCGGAGAAGAAGTGAGGTTTTTGATGGCAGGGGGGAAGGTCAAAGATGGAAGGAACCGGGGGACTGTCTTCACCACCCAGGTCGACGACCTCCGCAACGCGTTGCCTCTTCGGAGTCCCTTGGGTAGCTGGGGATTGGCTTCCCGCAGGAGTTGTGCGGTCACCCGCGGTCCCCGACACAGCGGCAGCAGGCTGAGACTGAGTGGATCCTTCGGGGGCAGCGACCGTGGAAACACCCTCGTGCGGGGCCCCAGAAGGGACAACTTCCTGATCTTTGGAGCGCGACGCCTCTTCCCGGGCCTGCGCTTCCCGGGCCCTCTTCGCTTTCAGTTTCTTCAACCTCTCCTCGGCTCCGGCCATTGTCCCTGCAAAAGGAAAGAAAGCGTTAGTAAAGCGAGAAACACAGATACGAGGAAGACCTAAAGCGAGGACGTTTTCACCACCTAACAATTCGATGGCCTCCTCGTCGGAGAAGGTCTCGAGCAGAACGCGGGTGTTTATCAGGCGACGTTCTTTCTTCACCTGCCCATCTGCACCTATTATAGGCTGGCCGTCCAGCGTCTCATGTCGAGCTTCGGTAAAACTGTCAACGAAAGCTACGATTTTATCGTAGGCTTCCCGCTCGTAGGCCTCCATCTGAACAGGTTTCGTTTTATATTTGTCAACTCCCTTCTTAAAGTGTTCCTCCGTCCAGTACAGAGGAAACTTTGGCACCAGCACCTCCTCGGAACGGCCGTCGACCTCGCGGGTGACTTTCCGGTACAATGAATATATCGCCTCGAGGGTGACCAACTTCACATAGAAATAGCGGAACTTGAAATCTCGGATGGAATCCAAGTAAGTGTGAAACAACGCCTTGCTCTGCTTGAAGGACACCCAGTCGTGTCGACCTCCGACCTCCGACCGTTGGAGGTGGAATATGCGGAAGAAAAGGCGAACGGTCGGCACGATCTCCAAATATTTGCATACGAGCTCGAAGGCCCGGATGAAGGCCAGCGAGTTCGGATGAATCTACGAAGGGGCCAACTTCAACCAGTCAAAGATCCCCTCCTGAAAATCCGTGAAAGGCAGCCTCCACCCCGCCTTCTCGAACATAAACTCGTATAAGGGGACCCGCATTCCCCGGTAAGGGGAGCATATCCGGTGATGCTCCTCGGGACGAAAAACCTTCCAGGATTGACCACTTCCGATTAGTCGGTGCTCGACGGTACAAAGAGCATCGCCCACATCTGGGTACACGAAGATGGACGACATCTCCAGGGCTTCGCTACAGACCCATTCCTCGAGCGGCCTCTCCTGCGCGAAGGCCATGTGAGCCATGGGGGAGTCGGGCTGGTCGTCGTCGTTTTTCTTGAAATATCCTGCGGCCACCTCCGCAGCCAAATCGTCCATTTACCTGAAAAGCAGAAGGAAACGGTGAATTCGATTGGTTGTATCAAATTCACCCCTCCACCGCTGTTCAAGCGAACAGGCGAGGAAGGGGCAAGGCTTTCTCAACTCCCCGACGTGAACGGCCGAGAATCAACTTGCCCACCGGGGAACTCATCGTCTCCCCGGAAGGTTCTGCCCCGTGACCCCGCGACACTAACAAATATACTGATTATCAAGGACCCCGAGACATTCAACGGGTCCCCGACGTGTTCGTCCCTGATCCCCGAGATATTCATCGAAAGCGAGCAAGAATCTTCGCACTCTCTCTCTCCACAACTAAAGATTCCCGCCGTATTCGCCAGGAATCCCTTCGTTTCTCATGGGAATGTCATCAATTCACCAAGGAAACGTCCTACACTAGTTAAAATCGAAGAAAAACGCAAAATAAAGGTCTGGTTTGAAGCAAATACCTGGTAAGCGGCGGTGTAGGGTTCCGGTACGGAGGTTTCCGGCTATGGTACGACGGCGAACGGCGGTCCTAGCGGAGGAAATGCTTCCGACAGAGAGTGCCCGGCGATTGACGGCAGCGAGCTACGGCGGAAGAGGTTAGAGAAAGAGGGAGAAAGTTTCTTGAGAGAGAAGCGGAAAAGTGAAGAATGAGCGAGGGGAGCGGCTTTTATAAGCAGTTCTCGCGAGACCCGAGGGGCGTAGGGCACTCGAGTGCGCTACCCTAGCCAGCCTCCCTAGGTAATGATGGCAGGCGACACGTGGCACGCATGCAGCCACCCGTCTCCCCACGCGTGTCATTTCGGTTTTCCCCAACGCTTCGAATCCGAAACCCTTCATTTCCCCGACCATACGACCAGACACATCTGTCCGACGCCCGACGCTCATCCGGCCGAAGGGATTTCGCATAGGAGAACGACCTCCTCAGTTCCTCTCTTAGCGTATCCTCGACATACAATAACCCTTAAGTCATTACTCTGCCACCTCAGAGCAACGACTTGGGGGGCTCCTGTTCTGGACTGGGCTGAGGCTGCCCAACAGTCGAGCAGGCCCAACCCATATAGCATGGGGAGGCCCAATAAGACCCCTCTGCAGGGCACTTGACTGCTGTAAGCATACCAACGTTTCCCCCGAGCACTTTACAGTGTCGGGCACTTGGCCAACAGGGCAGGAGGACCTCGCACCCCCGGCGGATAGGTACATCCCCGACATACCAGCTTCTCCCCCGCGAGAATTAAAGAGCTCGTTGTAGAATTTTACCATATCTCAATGGAGAACCCTTCAGACACTAAGAGGATTCTCAAAGGCAATCCTTGGATTTTTAGAAATGCTTGGCTATCTGTTAAGCCCTGGTTTCATGACTATGATCTGCAACCTGACATGTTTTACAAAGTTCTAGTTTATGTTCACTTTTGAGGCATTCCCCAAAAAATCTGAAAACACTCAAATGGAGGAAAATATGTTCCAAATGTGGGATGGTTCTTGAATCCAATCTACACACATACCCTCAAAACAACATTATTGTCAAATCTAAGATCCTCATGAACATAAAAAAACATGAAATTCATATAGGCAGCAAGAAAAAGGGGGCCACATGGATATCATTCAAGTATGAAAAACTTCAGATGCTTTGTTTTAACTGTGGAATAGTGGGCCACAATGAGGAATTATGCCCTTGAGAGTTCCAGAAGGTGGGAGATGGCCAAAGCAACTCCTATGGTGCGTGGTAAGATCCACTAAATTCGACAGGAAAATAAAAGACAACATAAAGCGCGACAAATTTAGTAACCCTTTGAAATATCCTAATTATGGGGAGAAAAGTCCCATCCTGCACACTATGTTACAGAAGCTATGATAGCTCTAAATCATATAAAAAAGGCAGCACCAGACAAAAGGGAAACACTACTCAATTAACAAAATTTTTTTTATCAAAATATGCTTGAAATTACTCAACCAGAAAACAAAAGAAAAATGCTGGCTGAAGGCCATATCGCTTAAGAGGCAAAACAACCTTACGAAGTAGCGACAAAGTCCTATAAGAGGGCCACCCGGGAATTATGAAAAACTTTTGCTAGAATTGTTGGGGGGTTAGGGAACCCCCGTACAATTTGTGCGTTAAATCAGTTTATCAAATCCTAGGGTCCATATATATATATATATATCATATTTTTATCGGAAGTTAAAATTCTTTCTTCATCCTTCCAAAAAAATCTTTTTTCATTTCAAGTATAATATGTCTAATAGTTTTGTGATTGATTCTTCTAATCCTTAATCGCACATACTATGTTGGAGAAACTTAGGAGGCATCAACTAACAAAAAACAATCAGAATCAAATTAAGGATATTGAAAAGGACATTGATAACTATCTTAAACTTGAAGAAATTAGGTGAAGCCAAAGAGCCAAAAGTGTCTGGCTGAAGGAAAAAGATAAAAGTACCAAGTATTTCCATCTTAAAGTTGACCAACACAGGGCTATCAACCAAATATCTCAAGTCCAATGAGAGAATGGTACTATATACATAGAGGAAGAAGACATAAATTTTTTTTAACACTTATTTTAAAAACATTTACAAAGAAGACTTTACAATACAACAAAGAAACATCTTTGACGTGGTCGAAAATAAAATCAGTAATGAGATGCGCACCAATATCAATAAAATTACATGACTGAGAACATAAATAAACTATCCAACATATGAAGGGTACTGCCTCCCCAGGTGCGGATGGGTTAACAACATGTTTCTATCAACATTATAGGGAGATTGTTGGTCAATATCTTATGGATTTAGCTCTTAATATCCTCAAAGGTAATGATAATGTTGCAAAGTTTAGCAACATCTATATTTGTCTGATTCCTAAGGTAAAAAAGCCTAAAACTTCGGTTGAGTATCGAACTATATCTCTTTGCAATGTTACGCTGTTTACCGGTGTTTTTGGTAAACAACACTACGCCAAAATTGCTTTTTGGCAGCACAACATAGACATCACTTTTGATCAAAAGCGCTGCTATATGTTTTAAAAAAAACACGCTGAAAAAAAGCGCTGCATAAAGGCCTACTTTAGATAGCGCTTCCTAAAAGCGCTGTTAAAAGCCATATAAATGTGACACCTTAGAAAGCGCTGCTAAAGGCACACTTTAGAAAGCGCTTTTAATAAGCGCTGCTAAAGGCCTTACGTAGGTCACACATTAGAAAGCGCTGCTATAGGCAATTAAAAAGAAAGCGCTTTCATAGAAAAAGTGCTGCTAAAGCTAATACATAAGAAAACGCTTTCCAAAAGCGCTGTCTTATGTTATTATTTCATAAATATATATTAAAAAACTTTTCATTGTTTCAGAAGCCCTAATCATTTCTTTTTTTTTCTCCCTCTCTCGCGACTTCTTCCTCCGCCGTTTCTCCCCATCTCTCGCGACTTCTCCCTCCGCACTGTTCGTCTTCTCCGACCGGCGTTCCTCTGTCAGTCTTCTCCGACCGGCACTGTTCATCGTCTTCTCTTAAGGGTTTGTTCTTGAGCATCTTGTTTTGTTTTTAGTTTGAATGTGTTGAATTTGATTTTATTTTGATTTTGAAATTGTTGTTGTAGATTAGTTTTGATTTTGAAATTGTTGTTGTAGATTAGTTTTAACAAAACAAGTTTCAATGACATAGGAAGTTTCAACGACCTGCGCAATACTTTAACATGAGCACTTTCCCAAAAAACTCCGCGGCCAAGAAGGTGACCGAGAAAATGAAGAAGGACGGTCCAAATGTTGCAATATTTACTGCATCATCAATCGGAGCAACCTTGTCCGGGAAGAAATCTGTGACAAAGATGAAATCCCTCACAAAAGACCGCGCTCCAAAACGTGATTTTGGTGCAGATGTTGATGAGGACTGGTTCAATTTTCTTCATTCAGGAGGTTGGAGAGAGAACGATTAGCTTCTAGAGGGGAAGCTGCATTTTGTTGTTGTTTTGATTGTCCTGTTATATGGTTGTTTTGGGGTTGTTATTTTGTTGTTTTTGATTGTTTCTTTTTAATTATACAATGTTTTGGCTCATCTGAGGCATTTTATATAATATGTCGTTTTTCCTCCTGCAAGGAATTACCCTTTTAAGTACCAAGCGTTATTTTTTTGCCTTTTTATTTTTTGAGACTTTATATTAGCTCAATCACTCAGACGTACACAAGAAGCCCCACTTTAGAAAGCATAAAAGACTAGAAAAAGCGCTGCTAAAGGCCCAATTTAGAAAGCGTTTTTCCAGAAAAAGCGCTACTAAAGGCCTACATTAGAAAGCGCTTTTCCAGAAAAAAGCGCTGCTAAAGGCCTACATAAGGCAGCGCTTTTGCATAAAACAAAAGCGCGGTCTTTACCTATAGCAGCGCCACCTTAGGCAGCACTTTTAGGCGCTGTTAAAAGCCAAAAAAGCGCTGTCTTTTCCCTTCTGTGGCATAGTGCAATCACGAGTTTGAAAGTATGTCAGATTAACTCAAAAAATCTACAAAGTAATTTTTGCAAATAACTTGTGTGAATACACATGCGTGTGAATACACATGCATGTGAATTGAATGCAGTCGTCGCGTGAACAATAATAGTATAGAAAAAGACTTGAAATGAAGTGAGGTTATGATAAATGATAAGGTAAAATGCAATAAATGACATTAAACAAAGCAAAGGTAAAAATACATGTTTTGTTTAAGGAAGCAAAAAAGACTAATGAAAAGATTGAACGTAGACGCATACATGTGTTCTTGCTCAACTATTTCACCCTTTGACTCGGGTACTCCAATGGTATGGAGAGTATGTATGATATTTTGCGACCTTTGATCCCATGTATGCGACTGCTATTTATTCTATTTACAAAGCAACTAACGACAACGATTATGACCACTAAGGGACTACTGCATTTACTCCATGTTCAATCTTCAAGTTTCCATTAGTATGCTTACATGTCATCCAAGACACTCTCTATTCAAAACCTACGTTGAGTTATAACTCCTTCCCACTTCTTCACGAACCCTTGATAGTAACTACTCCAACGTACTATCGACGCTTCCTATTAAGGACTCAATACTTGCAAATTTACTAAGTCTTTTATCTCACATGGTGTAGTCGACTGGTCCTCCTGGTGGGACAACGGCTTCTTTCGACTGCCCTTTTCGAGATTTTGGACATGTTTCCCAGCAATCAAGACCTCGAGAATTTATCCTTGAGAGCCCTCAAAACCATATCTCCCCGTGTCGATGACTCGGTCGATCCCTCGTCGTTGGTCTGTCGACACTTTAACATTAACGCTCTTAACGACACTTCATCAATGCTTTCTCACAACAAATGTCTTTTCATTGACATTCTTTGCTGTCATTCTAGTAGCTGAAAAATCCAAGTGTAACATAAGTTAAAGGTTATCCTAAAAGTGATAACTAACAAAATAAATCTGATTTTAGGCCATGTTATTTACCTTTTCCAAAGCGCCTTTGTTTCGGGTAGACTCATAACAGACAACATTATTCTTGCCTTTGAGACCTTTTATTCTCTTAATAAAAACAAGAATAAATTAAAAGATTTTATGGAGATGAAGCTTAATATGACGAAAGATTATGATAGGCTTAAGTTGGGGTTTACTTATAATACACTTAAAGCCATGAGGTTCCCAAATATGATGACTGACACCATCATGAGCTATGTCAAGACAAGATCTTTCTCCATCCTTATTAATGAAAACCCTATTAATAATTTCACCCATTCTAAAGGTATTATATGCCGAGGTCCTTTCGAGAATAATAACTAATAACATCAATAATCATAACGTCTTAGGTTTTGATGGATTGATTCGAAATGCTAATGGTGATTGTGTTCATGGTTTTGCGGGTAATGCTGAGCTGATGACCCTATATCATGGTTTGTGTATGACTTGAGATCTTGGCATGAAAGACCTAATGTATTATTCTAACTCCAACTCTGTTATCAAACTTATCTGTTAATGTTTGACATCACTATGTCGCGATTCTTTAAAACATTAAAAGAACTTATCTCTAGAGAATGATACGTTCAAATATTCCATACTCTTAAAAAAGGAAATGTCGGTGCTGACCATTTGACAAAACACGAAGCTGATAATGATGCAACATATCAGTCTTTTGCAAAACTTCCTGTTCGAATCGTCACTTTCCTATTAGCTGATATTAATGAGATTTTATTTTTTAATTATTTTTTAATTATTTTTTTCTTTTCCTTTACCCACTTGTAAAAAAATAATAATCTAGGTTTATGGTGTTGTCTACCTTGAGTAAAAAAAGAGGGCGTTCTCTAATTTCACATCCCAACACTAATTACTACTGGTAATTACTTTTATCTTTTTTACTCTTACTAGTAAGATACCCGTGCTCCCGCACGGGTAAAATTATTTGATATGGTATAAAAAATATTTAAATGTATATATAAATTTAGTATGATATAAAATGTATTTATATACATATCTAAATATGAAATTAGATATTAATTTTAAAATAAACAATAATTATATAAATTCAATTGTATTAAAATACAAAGAGACAAAAAGAGACTCGTGAGATAAAAAAATATTATTTAATATTTAAAAATAAGGATTTAACTTTTAAAATTAAGATAATTATTGATTAAAATAAAATATGTATTGTTCTGATAGTGACCCGTGAAATATAAAGTTTATTTGATACAATATAAATGTATTTAGACACAGATGTAATTATGCAAAAAGAGAAAAATGACTCGTGAGATGAAGAAAGATAAAAACATATTTTTTATTTATTTTGAAATAAATATTTTATCTTTCAAATTAAGACAAATTGTTGATAAAAATAAAATAGACATTGTGCTGATAATAACCCGTGAAATAAAAAATATTTGATGTGATATAATATGTATTTAGATACAAATGCAAAATTTAAAATAATTTACTTAATTGTTAAATTACTAATAATCTATAAATTTAATTGTATTAAATAATTATATTAAAAGTAGAAAAATATTAAATTGTGAGATGGAGAAAGAAAAAAATTAATATTTTAAAAAGGATTTTGTCTCACAAATTAAAACAATTGTTAATTAAATTAAAATAGATATTGTGTTGATAGTGACCCGTGAGATAAATAAAATTATAATTTTATTAAAATTAAAAAAATAGATTATTAACATTTTTAGTGATAATAAATAAATAGAAAAAAAAATAAAATGAAAGTAAGAAAGTAGGTGAGAAAAAGAAATGTGAAAACAATTTGAAATTTGAATGAAGAGAGAGAATGAATGCCACTTGTCATGTTGTAGTAGTAGATGAGAATGGAAAAAAATAGACATTAGTTGATTACTAAAATATCCTTTTGGTAGTGTAAATAATTTTTGATAAAAGGACAATTTAGGGAGTTCGTGCAATTGAATTTGTATATATAGATACTCGATTAGGTTTAGGGTGTTCCTTTTTTTTCCCCTTCTTTTTGGAGCCAAAAACAACGTGTATGCGATGCGGGATAAGCCACCATTTCCACTATTCTAAATTTCATTTCACTTCAGGGCTGAGTACAGAACAGCCATAGAAACCGTAGCTACCACCGCCTCCGTTGACCTGTTTGACCACCGCTGTCACACTTCTCTTCTATCTCGGTGAGTCGATTTCACATTCCCTTTACTATTCTATTAGCTGTACTGTTGATTTTTATTCTATGTTTGCGAAGTTTTGGGAATTGGATTCAACCACGGATCCTAATTGCCGTTAAAGGTGATTTTGTTTCAGTGGTTCATGTAAAAGTGATGATTGGGGATGTACGTTTTCTCACTTTGATAGCATGTTGGATCCACTAGCTTATGTGTTACATCATCTGAAATTTAGTGTAAAAATAGTTTACTATCTGTATTAATTTGGTAGTTCACTATGATAATACTCATCCTTTTCTCCAATGTATCTAAGAGAGGGACATTTTTATGTTAGAATAATATGAGTAATAAGTCTTATATCTTAACAATTTTAGGTATTTGTTTGTGCTCAACATGGAAGTTTTAGGGAATTTAAACATTTAGTTTGGTCCTTAGAGTTACAAGTGGTAATTGGAAATGGGAAGATTCAGTCATCATGTGAAATTCGGTTCTTAGATGAGGAAGATAATAAATTTGAAGTTTGAAGTCTCTATTTTGTTTAGGGGTGTTCATTGGTATGGGTCAACCTGCGAACCCACTCACCCAACCCAACCCAACCCTTATTTTACCCAACCCAATCATGTACGGGTCCAACCCAAACCAACCCATTCAAACCCATTAGTATTTGGTTCGGATAACGGGTTTGAAATTTTAAATCCACGAATCCGCGGACTCAACCCATTGATATGTCACACTATTTTTATTTTATTTTATTTATTGTAAAAGGTTAAGTCTAAATCAAATTTGAGAGATCACCTTTATTTATTCAAAGAGAGATATATCTTACCTTTTAAATTATACTTTACACCATTGGTATATTTTTCTAACTTTATATGGATCGTAAAAGAGTTTTGAGGTATTAACCAATTAATTTTATTCAAATTGAATACTAAAAGTTTATGATTTTTTAATATTTTTGTAATATAAATGTGTTAATTAATTTAATATATTTTATTTAGAATTAAAAATTATATTTAGTGAATGACCCACAAATCCAACCCAACCCATTGATGAGCGGGTTGGTTTGGTTCGGGTTTAATCTTAAAAGTACTTGTTGAACATTTAACCTGACCCAAAGAATATTGATCGGGTCGGATATTTGATTTAATCAAATTAGACCCAATCCAACCCGCGAACACCCCTAATTTTGTTTAAGGAGTGAAACTGTTTCCCATGGCAGAGTATTTTCCCCTTTTTTGTCTCTGTCTTCATTGCGTTCTTGTGACGTTCTTTCATGATCTGCTAAATGGCGAGTGAGTGGCTATATGCGTATTTGTGTGTGCCAAATGGGATGCCTATGTGGATCAATATTGACAAATTATACTTTTGGAAAAACAAGTGAATGAAAAGTTTGATTCCTTTATCAAGAAAAATAAAACTTACTGTCTTGAGAATTATAAAAATTCATCCCAGATTGATTATCTAGTTTTCAATGCCCATTTGAGAAGTTTGAAGTCAAGCTTTACAATCTCGGACACACTCCAAATGAGTTTGGGTCTAGTAGTACATACCAACCAAAGCAATTTTCCTAACAATTTAAGTAGTGTTTGAATAAACAATTTAATTAGATATTTAGTAAGTTATTTGTGTTTGGTTTGGGTTAAAAAATTGAATCGCTATTTGTGCTTTCAACATTTGCTTTTACTATAAAAGTGGAATTGGAGATGAGAATTGAAAATGTGACTTGGGTATACTATGTCTAAGTTGTTACCTTAAGATATCTTAAGGAACTTATCAAAATAAGAAGAATATACTTACACAAGTCGTTATATATGAGAGAGACAGGCTATAAAAAAACTCCAAAGAAACTCTTTCTCTCTTTAGATGTGACCCTAATAGAGATGTAGTGTAGGGATAATAACGCGCAATGCTAGTTTCCATTGGTGAAGATGTTAAATAAGAATGAATGGCGGAGACATAGAAAAGGTATTTGCAAGTTGCAAGTTAATTTTTAGCTTAAATTATGTAAAGAGTGCGAGGACCAAAATATTGAGCAAAGATTGTCATACTTGAGGTCTTGTGCCTGTAATTATAGGGATACTATGTGTTACAGTTGGGATTTGCTTGCCATGTGATTGGGCTGTTCAATGTTTGTTTTGCTCCATGAGTCTAACTCTACTTCATAATGGCCGTTGGAGGATTTGAATGACAAAGTATTCATGATTTTGTTACGTTTCATTTTGCTAGCATGTTAGGCTGTAGTTGTCACCGTGAACCGGAATAATGGTTTGCATTCATTGAAGTGATCACATGTATAAACATATACTAATATATATTTAGCAGGTAATGATTTTTAAATTAAGCCAATTAAGGTTTAGATGCACTTTAGTTCCTTAATTTTGACAAAAATTAACTTTTAGCTCCCTATTTTTTAAAATGGAATTTTAATCCCCGATTTTGCAATCTTTGACTTTTCTTAGTCCCCATCATTTATGATGATATGGTTAAATATTCCAACATCAACGGTTCCACTTAGGACCTCTAACACTTTGTTCTCGATTTTCGTCTCTAAAAAAGTTTCGAGATCTCATGGTTGTTGAGCATGGAAAGCTCGATTTTGGGAATGTAATATAGTTTCACTTCGAGATCCTCAATTCAAGTTGTAAAATAGAAGGGCCAAAACTCCGTTTTAAGAAATGAGACTAAAAGTTAATATTGATCAAAATAAAGAGACTAAGTGCATTTAAGCTAATATAATATTATTTCTTCATTTCGTTTTTTATATTAAGAAAATCTTTTACTTTTAAAGTTCTTCTCAATTTCAATTTAAATATTGGACTTAGGGGTGGTAATCGGGCATGCCTGCCCCGTTTAGGCCCGTCCTGCAAAAGTCCGCAAAGAAACGGGGCGGACATAGTTGAGATTGCGGGCCTAAAACCTTGGTCCGCTCCCACACTAAAAGTAATGGCGGGGCGGGCCCGTGGACATTGCACATTTTATGCCAAAAAGTACAAAATTTATGTTAATGTCCGTGCCCACAAAAAAAACGGGGTGGGGCAGAGCAGACACATTAGATGGTGCGGGCCTAAACCCTTGGCCCGCCCCACACTAAAGTGCGGGCAAAACAGACATGCCGAACGGGCCGAGCCCGTTTTGCCACCCCTAATTGGACTAGCCTAAAACTAAGGGTTTTTATAAGGTGGCTAAATTGGCTCAATCCATACGAGCTGAGTTGGATTGGGTATCTCTATAAAGCTAATTCAAGTTTTGTAGATCCATTGACAACCTGCTGAATCCCATTGCAGAAAACCCAAAAAACCCGTTGTATTGGGTACCATACTAAATTGGCCTGAAATTCTTCCAATTGGAGCTTCTCTCACCTTTGCTGCTCGAAGTTATTGCAGAGTTAGCTATTTGGATCACACATGGATGTCACACCAGACGCCCAATCTCAATGGGATTTTAGCTGGTTACTCTCTTTCTCTTTCTCTAGATTTTATAATTTCAATGAAATTTTTTATCATCTTTATTGTTACTCATGCTTTTTAGTTTTAACTTTCTTGCAGTGTAGCAGTGTGTATACCTGTTTCATATCAATATTGTTTTGAAAAACTACTGATGTTTTCAAATTATTTGAGTTTAGTTTACACTAGTAATCACATCATTTATGGTATTGTTTTACTTAAGGCCACTTTATAAATTTTGCATGGCTTGGTTTTGTATCCTACACTAGTTCTTTGAGCTTGAAATGAAAGTTTTAGGATTTAGAACTTCACAACTTTCTTAATGGTCTATAGGGAAAATAAAAATCTTAATTTTGGAATTCATTATTTAAATTTGTAAGATTAAATAATAGCATTTTCTTATTACTTTTAAGAATCATCTATTCTAGTAAGTGGTGACAATATATGTTCTATGTCATCATGATAATAAAATATATATGTACATGTACTACAATTGTGGGAACTGCAAAGATTTTCATAATTATGAACATTCACTTCTAGAGAAAAGCTTGTAATGATAAGTATGAGATTGTGTATCAAAATTATTTACTGTACTGTTCATCATTGCAGTGACCTAGAAGTGGATTTTGGATCTGAAGAGAATGCTTCTATTGTGTATGCTACCATAATCGTTGACAAGGAAGTGAGTGTTTGAAGATATGGCTTTCTGATTCTGTATTAGTAGTTTCTCAACTAGTTTTTCATTATTTCTATGTCTTCTGCAGTTGCAACCTGGTAAAGTAAAACGAGTCATGACAGTTTCTAATGGAAAGTTAATAGTGTGAGTCGATCATCATTTCCCGCAATGCAATAAATGTTATTTTCTCAAGGTTATGTTTTGATGAGTTTGCATTGCAATCTATTGCATAAATAGATTAATACTGCAACATGTTTGGTTTAGCTCTAAAGGCACACTGCCGAATTTGTAGTCTTGCTTAATCTTTCCTCATTCTTCTCTTCAGGCACTTTGAGGCAACAGAAGCCAGATTTCTTCGCGCGTCGTTCAGTGCTCTTATGGACGTCCTTACACTAGCAACCAAAACAATTGAAGAATTTGGTCAAGGAATGGAGTTGTGAGAGATCAGCTTCTCTCGTGGTTGTTGCATTATTTAAACGTGCTCTATAACTTCAAATGTTAAAATGTAGCACTACTATTACTTTTTGTATGATTATTTAAGCATCAAGAGTTTTTAATACATGATGGATGATTTAAGCTATAGCAGTGTCTGCAAGACTGCAATATGGAAATGGAATGCTTAAACCATCTAATTTCAATCATAGCTTATGTTTGATTCAACAATTAAAAAAATTGATTTTGAGTAAATTGATTTGTTAAAAGTGAACTGAATGTAAAATTATTTATATTTGAATAATTTTATTAAAAAAAAGCGTTGAATTGGAAGTAAATTTCAATGTAAAAATTATGTAAAGTGATTTATCTTTTTCTCCAAAATTCAACTTCAAACAAAACTAAAATGTTCGTATCCACGGCAAAACAGCCCCAAACGCACATCTGCCCAAAAGCTAGAATTTTCAGCTTTTGTAAATTAAAGGTAGAAATGGCTTTGGAGAAAAAGCGGTGTTAAAAAGCATACATTCTGCCGCTTTAACACCGTTTCAATTTCTTCGTTTTTAAGAAAATCGCCGTTTCAATTTCATAAAATACGCGCGTGGTGATATTCCTGATGGAGCGCGTGGAAACTAAAAAATAATGATCCCAAAATAGTAAAAATGATCACTTCAGCTACCTAACGAAAATCAGAGTTAGGTTTTTTAAAATTTTAGAATTACAAGATTAAAATAAGCGGCTATGTGTTTATCCGATGAGATATTATTTATTTAGAGAAAGAATATTCAGTTATCTGTGTGATGAATGAATTAATTAATTCATAGTTGCACGCTATCATTCATTCTTATCTTGTTATTATTGCAGACTCTATCGTATTGGTCACGCATCTGAGTTATTTTCAATCTGAAATTATTCATGGCGGAACTCATAGTGCCTCGTTTGTACAGTTGCTGTAATTGTAGAAACCATGTTTCACTCCACGATGATATCATTTCCAAGGCTTTTCAGGTACTAACTAAAACCATCTCTTTTTTACTTGGAAATTATAGGGTTGAGATTTCCAGAGATGAAAACAATTGCAGCTTATGCTTTTCAATAAAAAAACGGTACTAGATTCACTAGACCGCGTTTCTGAAGCTAAATGTTTACATTTTTTTATTTTGTTTGGTGTAATGATTACATGATATATAGAATAAGTGAAATTCCCAATTTCTAATGAGTTGTGAGTCTTAAGAACCACATATGGAGGCGTGGAGATAAATGGTGGATGCCTCGACAGCGAAACCTTATAGCAGGTGGCCCAACGGATTTTAGACCAGGCTTTGATACTATCTTAAAAATTGTGGTTGGGCCTAACTAATAAAACCGACTTAGGTGAGGATTGCCTCCACTTATAAACATATGATCAGACCATACATTGTCCGATGCGAGAGTTTTAACAATGGGTTTTTCAGATATAAGATAGTTTGTGTTTGTGGTTTGAGTGTTAGAGTGAGACACTTAGGCTGATACTTTGCCTATAGTATAATGCAGATATTGTGTTATCCGCATATGATGCAAACACTCAATTAGTTGTGCAAACCTTTGTATTTAGGAGTTAGTAGCTTATGTTTTGTAGTAAATATCATAATTATGCAACTATATTTAGAATGAATGCACTGATACATGTATTATACTGAGAATCAACGAGGGATATGACAAAGCAATTTTGTTACAGAATACTGGTGATAGTAGCAATTAGGTTGTTAACACCGAAAACACGTTTTCTATCAAATATTTGCTTATTCAAAAAGTGATTCCCTGTGGTTGTAGATGCCTGTTGAGAGTGGGTGTAGTGGTGATTTTAGATGCATAGTTATCATATTTGTGACAACGCTTTTGGTTGAAAAACGACATTTTAAAAGTGGATGGAAGTCTATGACACTTTAACAGATGAAATATGTGATTATCAAAACAAACAAAAACAGATGAGATATGTTGAGGAAAGGAGGTGATTAAGATCTTCAACTTTTAACAGTTTTTTTCTTAGATAAAAAATGGTTTTACTGACATAACAGCCAAACATCACGACTGGAAATATTTCAACAGTTGCATGTTTGGTAGTCAAAAACATTCTCAAGGGATCATTGGTTGTTTTCGGATTTGAACTTCAAGTTTTCTCCAACTTAAAGTCTGTATTTGTTCTTATTTTTGGAACTTACTTTTCCGTGTTATGATTTTATCTCACACAAAAGCTTGCCTAGATCATTTGCTGATATTCTTTTCATAAATTTTTCTACTAGGGAAAAAACGGGCGAGCCTTTCTGTTTTCCCATGCCATGAATGTTATCACTGGGCCAAAAGAAGACAGGCATCTCTTAACTGGCCTCCACACCGTTGCTGATGTTTACTGCGGTGATTGCCGTGAAGTTCTGGGTTGGAAATACGAAAGAGCTTATGATGCTTCCCAGAAGTACAAAGAAGGAAAATTCATCCTTGAAAAGTCAAAAATCGTTAAGGAGAACTGGTAGCGTTTTCCCTTTTGCCCTCAATCCATTCATTCCATTTGTGTTATAGATTTACTCATGCTTTAGAGTGTGCACTATGTACAGGAAGTACTCCTCTTTATCTATTTTAAATTTTGTCATTGCTTATCCAACTTCATTATATTTCCTCATGTTATGACTAGAAGTAAAATTGTAATATAAATTGTTTATTCCACCGTTGATAAACTTCTCTTTTGGGATATGAACATTGCTGACATGAAAAGTTTTGCTTTAGCTTCACTTATGGATTAACATGTTGGCTGAGCTTCAATATTTAAGATTTTGGTTTTGGATTCTCCCATTTCCCTAATGAATAGTGGGAACTTTTGAAGTTCATGTTTCCTTGTATGCAAAACTTGTTTAAGCCAGAGTAACTCATTTATCCCAAGTCACATGCTCACTCCACTTGCTCCACTACTAGGTTAAAACTAAGTGGGCATGACCAGATTTGTTCGTACCTGAACCAGTCTTCTCAACAATTCATGAATCAAGTAACCGTGTCTATAAATACTCTAGCTAGATAGCTAGATAAATTATTGACTCATTTACATATAGGAACACAGTTTTCTTAGGCATCCCATCGCAGACCGAGTAATTTTTATGTAATCACCAGAAGTTCAAGGTCCTTTAAACTTATGTGTAGATACTGTATTTTATTAAAAGATTTATTTTCTATTTTTTAAACAAAATTTAGTTTAAATAGTTTATCACAACTTTTTTTAAAAAAAGTATGTTATCTTTTTGCTTTGATTTTTTTTTTTTTTAAATTCAAACTTATTTTATTTTTTGAATAATTTTTCATAGGAGTGAGGAGTAACTTAATTAATATGTATTAATTAAGTTATAAGAGATCTGAGATTCAATGTCTAAAAAATGCATTATATAATTTAGAACAGACAGAGTTAATATGTCTAACGAAATTTTATTTATTTTAAATAGCCTTCGAAATATATTTTATTGAAAAACTATGTGATTTTATTATATTAGTTTTTTAATATTTAATATTTGAATGATTAGATATTAAAAAAAAAAATATTTTTAATTTAAAAATAAATAAATAAAAATTATTTATATAAAATTTCAAGAAGTCTTTGTAAAAATAATTTTTAAAAAATATAATATTTTAAAAATCAATATTAAAAGGGCTAAATATGCCCGACAAACTCGCAACAACATTAAATTCAAAGCATCACTATTATAAATAATATATTTTTAATATATTTTTTTTAGTTCATTGAATAATTGATACATCTGATATATAATAATGATTAGATATATCATTTATTCAATAAATTTAATTTTTATTGTTATTTATAATAGTAACCAAAGAATATATTATGGCTCCAATCAATACAATCTTAACGATCACCAATATCACAGAATAACTTTGTAAATAATAGATTCATGATTTTTTTTTTTTGTGTTTTCTTATTTTTTATTGGAGTTTCTTATTTCCCCTTTTATCTCACATTGTATCACTTTAAAAAAAAAAGAAATATATTAGCCATTATCAAAAAAACTATAGATCACCGTAGAAACTTTTTTTTTAATGGAAAAAGAACTTCAATAGATAAGATGAAAGAAGAACAAAGATGGGGCAAAACCAAACCCATCAAACAAGCATAATTTTAAATTTGGAAAACCTCAATCTATTTTAGTTAAAGACATCTAAACAACAATTGAGAATAGAATAAAACCAATTAAATCTCGAAAGAAAGAGACTGAGATTAGCAAGCTTATTCGTGACGACATTACCTTCTCTAAGAGCATGAGAAATAGTGAAATTCAAATATCGAACACGCACCAAACAATTGCACCATCTATTTCTTAACATCCAAAGAACCTTAAAAGGAGAATTATAAGCAAGAATGACAAGCTTTGAATCAGTTCCAGCTTAAGAGTGACATTGTCTGGACGACATCCACATAGAACATGAGGGCTTACCATTAGACAGACGAGAGGAAGTCCACTATAATTACTTGAAGAATATGTAGTCAACAATCTCCCCTAATCATGAGGGAGCGCTTGCCGCCTCTAAGGGTTTAATAAATCCTAGGCTCAAAAATCCTTTATAAATATTTCTCCTTTAAAGAGAGAGGGAAAAAAAATCCTATTTCATACACTTACATCTAAGTGTTGGTGCGTGAGACACTTTTAGTGAGGAGAGAAAGAGAGAATGAAGAATAAGGATTGTATTATTGATTATTGTGTTACCAAACTGAAGTACAAAGTATCTATTTATATATAACTAAGTGACTTGACTACTAAGTAACAAATATAACAAACCCTAACCCTAACTAACTTGGGTTTGTGTTTCAACTTGGATTATACTCTCAACATACTCCTTTATAATCCAAGTTACTAAGCACTACCTAATCATAATCGATTTGAACTATTCCTAATTTCTTTCTCAAAGTTAGGAATCTTTGGATCTTCAATCCTTTGGTGAAAATGTCGGCCAACTATGCTTCACTTGAGCAATGCCTCATGATCGGAGCTGATCAGACTGGATCGTCGTGGCCTTCGTGTAAGGCAGATGAGGATACTTGTAGGAGAGGAAAGGGGGTTGTACCTGTAAGGTACTCCGATGTCAAAGTAAGTGATTGGGCCAGAGAGAAAGCAAGTACAAAGGTAAGATTTCAAGTATTGAATATTGAATACCTGCCCCTCTTAAGTGAGAGGGTATTTATAGAAGTAAACCCCGACGCGGGGCCAAGGTCTCCCATGTGGCCGAAGTATCTGGTCGACCAATGGGAGACTGCCAGGTGGAGGGTCAAGCGCGTGACCCTTTGACCTGGTCCAACTGCTTCTGTGAAATCTGGGGAGGCAGTTGGTCGCATGAATTGTCAAACGCGTGAATGGGATGTCCCCAACGGCTAGTTCCTGCCCAACGGCTAGTTTCTGTCCAACGGCTAGTTTCTGCCCAACAACTAGTTTCTGGCTATTGGGCTTGACCAAGAGCATGACTGAATTGGTTAATCACTGAATTCCTCTTGGGTTAATCACCTTCTCTTGGTTAATCACCCGTCTCTTCAGTTAATCACAGTCCATCGGTTAATACTGAACCTCTTGGGTTAATCACCTTCTTTTGGTTAATCACCCATCTCTTCAGTTAATCACATTCCGTCTGTTAATACTGAGTTCTTCTCGAGTTAATCACCTTCTCTTGGTTAATCACTCGTTTTTCTCTTCAGTTAACCACAGTCCGTCTATTAAAATACTGAACCCTTTCGAGTTAATCACCTTCTTTTGGTTAATCACTCGCTTCTTTCGGTTAATCAAAGTCCTTCTGTAAACACCGAATCCCCCGCAGTTGGCAACCTCCTCTTGGTTTGAATACTTGCACCCTTGGGTTAGTAACCTTTCTTTGGTTCAAATACCCTTTCTTCGGTTGAGTACTGTTTGTTCAGTCAGTTTACCGAACCCCTTTTGGGTCACGACCTTTGCTCGGTCCTACACCCGTCCTTTGGGTCACGACCTTTGTTCGGTCCTACACCCTTCCTTTTGGGTCACGACCTTTGCTCGGTCCTACACCCGTCCTTTTGGGTCACGACCTTTGCTCGGTCCTACACCCGTTCTTTGGGTTACGACCTTTGCTCGGTCCTACACCCGTTCTTTGGGTCACGACCTTTGTTCGGTCCTACACCCGTTCTTTGGGTCACAACCTTCGCTCGGTCCTACACCCGTTCTTTGGGTCGCGACCTTTGCTCGGTCCTACACCCGTCCTTTGGGTCACGACCTTTGCTCGGTCCTACACCCGTCCTTTGGGTCACGATCTTTATTCGGTCCTACACCCGTTTTTCTGGTTAATCACAGTTTTCTCTGTTAAAACCAATGCTTCTCTATCCCCACAGAGTTGCAGTCTTTTCTTCCCCGGTTAACCACTGCCAGCCAGTTAATATACCGATTCTCTCTTTTCTCTTGGTTTTGACACCGTCCCTTTATTTGGATCCCCAGCGGAGTCCTTCCTATTCCCTTTGCTCTTACTTTCTTGGTTTCGACACTGATCCTCTTTGTTATCCCCAGTAGAGTTTCTCTCTCATCTCTTGCTCTTGGTTTAGACACCATTTCGCTCTTATTCTCTTATTCCCTTGGTTTAGACACCATTTCTCTCTTATTCCCTTATTCCCTTGGTTTGGACACCATTTCCCCTTTATTCCTTTATTCTCTTGGTTTCGACACCATTCTCGCACTTTATTCTCAGTACGGTTACTATTCCTTTTCTTTACACTCTTTTCTTGGTTTTGACACCATTTCTTTGGAATCCCCTGTGGAATTTCCTTCTTTCTCTTTTCTTGGTTTTGAAACCATTTCTTTGGAATCCTCAGTGGAATTTCCTTCTTTCTTTTGCTCTTGGTTTCGACACCACTTCTTTCGTCTCCTTATTTCTTTCATGTTTTCCTTTTCCGTTCAGTTCCCTGAACTACGGAAGCTCTGATTCTGCATTCTTTTGAATGTATGATACGTAGGCACGAGACACAATGTCTTGGCGAGCACACTTCCACCCTTTCTTTCCTTCTCCTTTTCTTCCTTCTTTTTTGTCCCCTGGTTCCATGAACTACGACGCTCTGATTTCCTCATTGCACTATGAGGGTACGTAGGCACGAGGGCCCCAATCCTCCGCGAGCACCTTCTTTCTTTCTTTTCTTTTTTCCCCTTTCTCTCTCTCTCCTCTTTCTTTAGCTAGAAGCCTTTAGATAGATAACCCATCCAAGCCTAGAAGCAAGTGAAATGGTTCTCGTCGAGTACGACAGATGCGTTAGGTGCTAATACCTTCCTTTCGCATAACCGGCCCTCCGTTCCCGTTTCTTTTCCCCTCGGGTTTTATCGATATTTTCCCTGTTCTTTGGGACTAAATAAAGTTCGGTGGCGACTCTGTTGTTATCTTTGAGTGTGCGATTCACTCAGGTAGAAACCAACCATCTTCAACATCGAGTGCATTTTCTCAAATAAACTCCAAAAAAACCTAAAACTATTAGACTCTTTTCACGAATAACATGAAAAAGGAACGTGGTGTAGTCCACGAGCTCCCAAGAGATGGGATACGAGATGTAGTTCTCGACCATCCGAGCTCTCGTCATCACCCAAAAAGATATCCAAGATATCAAACTTATTTTTCTCGCCGCCGCGCGATCTTTCTAACCCTTTTCCCAAACGAAAGGTATTTCGTTTTAAGACGATGCAAGATAACACTTCATCCACTTATATGTGTGAGTAAGCTAGCGACACTTTTCTGTGAATGTTGATATGTCTATCCATTTGGTTAGATGCAAACGTTCCCTTCTCCACTGTTTTGGATAGCAAGCAATGTTTTTCCGTCGATTGAGACAAAATAGCTTCCGTTAAAATCGACCAACTAAGATACATTTTCTACCCAGAACTACGTAGCCTTGAGTTCTCCATCATACCCGGAGATACCTAGGAGCGAGATTCAAAGTCTCATCAGGCACCCTGATAATAAATGCACATTTTAGTCCTATTCTTTTCCCTTTTTATTAACTCGAAAAGCTAACATTTCTAAGCTAACAATAATGTGCACAACTAACTAAACGGTCCTCGTTGAGTATAATGGACGTGGGGGGTGCTAATACATTCCCCTTGCGTAATCGACTCCCGAACCTGATATTGGTTGCAACAACTTTATCATTGTCGTTATTTTATGGGTTTTATCAATATTTTCCTTTTCTCCCTTTGGGAATAAATAAAGTTTGGTGGCAACTCAGTTAAACCCATCCCGCGAGTGCGCGATTGCACTTTGCGAGCGTCGTGTTCTCTTTTTTCGAGGTACAAAAGCTCTAGCTCTGAAGGGAGATATAATGGGTCCTAAACCAGGTAGGTGGTGCAAGTTCCATAGAGTCAAGGGACACCACAATGAGGATTGTTACCAACTCAATAAAGAAATTGAGAGGCTAATCCAAGAGGGACACCCCAAGAAATATGTGAAGGGAGATTCATCTCGTGGGTCAGAAAAGTCCAACTCCAACTCGCAAGGGAGAGATGACGCGGGAATCCCAGACCCAAAAAAGAAAAAGAGACATCCCAAGGAGAGGGTAAATAAGTTATGCGCCTAACGCTCAATACTATAGTAGGAGGATATGTCAGAGCGAGGAGACTAGCTCTGCCCGTAAAAGGTACGCTTACAAAATTTTAAATATAGACTACCTCCCCAATATTGAAGGCAAAGGTGATCCGAAGGCGCTAGAAGCCAAAATCACCTTTTTTGAGAAAGATGCAGCTGATAATCACAATGATGACCCTATGGTCATTACCGCAAGATGCAATGAATTAGAAATAAAAAAAATCTCATAGACCAAGGAAGTTATGAAGAAATTTTATATTGGGAGGCATTTGAAATCCTTGCCGCTCTATGAGGCGATCAAAATTCTCGATCCCTAAGTGGGATCCTCGTCACCCTATAAGGCGATCAAAATGTTGGATCCCTAAGTGGGATCCTTGCCGCCCTATGAGTCAATCAAATTGATGAATCCCCAAGTATGATACTTGCTACCCTATTAGGCAATCAAAACACTCAACCCCTAAGTGAGACCTTTGTTGCCCTATGAGGCGATCAAAATGCTGGATCCCTATATGGGATCCTTGGCACCCTAAGAGGCAATAAAAAATTTTGGATCCCTACTTAGGATCTTTTCCACCCTCGAAGGCGGAAAAAATGTTGGGTAAGAGGAACCTTTGCATTCCTTGTAAGCGGTCAAATCATTGTAAAAGGAGCGACAAACATGAATTCTGCCTCATAAGAGTACAATATTAACAAATACCCCTAAATAAGGGATAAAAGAACAATCAGACATAAATGATTATGGAAGAGAATAACAATAAAGGCAATTAACCTAAAAGGCTCCCCAAGCGGCGCCACTATTTTTACAATTAAAAAAATCCCTCGAAGGGGAAATGAAATATAAATAAGGCCACCAGGGACCAAGAAACATTACAAGAAAACCAAGCCATCAATTCTTTTTTTTGAATTTTCTCCTTCTTAACAACATCCTCTAGCTGAGAGACCCCATATTCATTTTCTGCTATCGCCCCGCCCTTGTCCTGGGTGTCCTTGGCAGGAGCATAACCTTTAGGCTCTGAAGGGGCCTCCATCTCTTCATCCACTAGCTGGTCATCACAAACAACTTCAAGTAAGTTATATTTGCTTAAGTCCAATTTAGGATAGAGGAAGGAAACCTACTCTTTTTCCCACTCAAAGTAGATGATAGAGGTCGACACCAACTTATTAGTAAGCTCTAACACCTCTCCCTCCAACTAATTTTTAGAAAGGAGGGCGACATCTAGGGATTCCTAAAAGAACTTGTCCTTATTGAAGATTTCCTCAGCCCTGGACTTCACATCCATCAACTTCTCCTCCCAGGTCTCCTTGTCTTTCTAAAGAGCCTTTAGTAGCCTCTAACACCTCTCCCTCCAACTAATTTTTAGAAAGGAGGGCGACATCCGAGGATTCCTGCAAGAACTTTGTTGAAGCGGTATAGCGGCAAGCAACAAAAAAATTTGGAAGTATTTTTCCGGGAATTATCGTGTCCACAGAGATCGGTGCTACTGAACTGCCGTTCGACAATTTAATTGTTAATGAGTTTGGTTTAAAATGGTTTTAAGGTAAATGCAGAAAATTAAATAAAAACATAAAAAGAATACATTCTTTGAAGAGAAGAAACCTATCAAGCATGTATATATTCCACTCGTCACAAACATAAATTTACCGACCAACTATACTCCACCTGCAATACTCGTCAAAATCATCCAATATCGCTCACAACAGTGTCCATCTCTGGCACACTGAGTTGAGAAGCAACCGTATCACTCTCTTCGTCACTCTCGCGCACGAAGCCTCGAAACACGGAAGGCATTTAAGTTCCGACACCATAAAGATTATCATCTAAATCTATCTCTAGCATCTAGACAATAGATATCCATCCCTAATCAAGATTTGTGAAGTTTATCTCTAACACAACACAAATCCAAACATAAATGCAAAAAGATCAAGGAAGACATCGATAATGATTTGTAAAGCAAGCTTTATACAATATTATGATCAACAAAGATACATATGTTCATAGTAAATATACAAACACCCAACAAAAAGAGAAAAACATAGAGAAGAAATGGAGAAAAACCAAACATCTCTTGAGTTGTCGGCTCCGATTGATGAAGGATTCGACTCCGGATCATCCTAATGCATGCTCCAATGTGTTTTCTAGCCAATTTCTAGTCAAAAAATGCTATTGGATGGATTTGGAACTAAAAATATCAAACCCCTCCTAAAAAATGAGTTTTTGGGGCTTTAATGGAGTTTCTGTCCGTCAAAAATCGCCCGGCGGAATTCTGGCTTCGCCCGGCGGCGAAAGGCGGCCATTCTGCAAGTTTTTCACAATTTTGGAGTGTCCGGACCGCTCCTGCACCGCCCGGCGGCGCAGAGGCGCAGCACACCAGTCTGCAGAATTTTTCTGCACTGTTTTATTCGTAACTTTTGAACCGTAACTCCGTTTTTCGCCCGGTTTGAAGCGTTGGAAAGCTTATTCAATGCTCTATCTAACAATGGCAAGACATCCTTGATTGGACACCTGCAAAAATTGAGAAAAAATCAATTAAACTCAATGATATTTACACTATACGCAATATACACACGAAAACGTAAAGTAAACGTATTTACAAACAAAGCGGGGTTTATTCGTATGATATTTAACAAAAAGTATAGATAAGTGCAACAAAACTCATATACAAAAATAGGTACATTTTGCACTTATCAACTCTCCCCAACTTACATAATTGTTTGTCCACAAACAAGAATCAAACAACTTGAAAACACAAAAGCGATATCCAAAGAAAGACGAATCAACAGGTTTTGAAAAACGGAAACGAATGAATGGTTCAAATGAAAATGGTACACATAAAAAGTAAATACTTACCACTAAACTACAACAACAACATAGTCACGAAACAAATGCAAAATACAGAAATTCATGCCGAACATTCTAAAACAACACAAGTTCCAAAGTGAATCACACCTAGTAAAAACAATCATCGGTAGATGAAAAACACACAATAAGGTACTTTACACTCACACAACACTCATGCAAACAAAAGACTAAATTATGCATACATCCATAAATTCACATTGAACATACAAAGACAAGAATCACAAGGACTTTCAAGGTTGTAGCGTGGTCGGGTAAACAAACAAGGGGCAATTCCTAAAGCTAATCGAAACAAAAACTTGCCTAAACCTAAGGGAGTGATCAACTCACAAAAGTTCAAAAACCAAATTCCAATCAACTTCTTCTTTCATCCCAAGTGTTACACAAAACACAATACTTATTTAGCACAATTATTTGATACTCTTTTTGTTTCCTTTTTCAAGGATTTTCTGTTTTTTCCTTTTTTCTTTCTTTTTCTCTTTCACAAATTTTTCTCTTATTTTTCTTTTCTTTTTCAATCCTCATAGAATCCAACCAATGAGTATAAAATCATCCTCTCCCCAACTTGAATTCAACCGCACCATCATGTGAATACTCCCTACTTTCTAAGCAAGGAAAAAACTCATACAACAACACAAAGTTGAGGGTTCAAGAAAAAATAATCAATCAAAATCCATACAAAAAGTAAATTTGACACTCATAGACAAGCATCAAACTCAAACAACATGGATAATGACCAAAGGCTCAAAGGGGTTACAAATGATCACACACTTACAAGGTGAATTGACTATTTGGCTAGGGTGGTTGTGCTCAAAATGAAACAATTGCCTTGATCCTTTTCACGCATTCATATACACAACACAACCAACAGATTCAACATAATAAAATCCAGTTAGAACAAGAATGTTGGAACTCCGAGCATATATGAACAATGGAAGGCTTCCTCACAAAAAGGTTGGGAACTAAAGTGATTCATTACAAGAACAAGTATACAAAAGAATGAATGGCATGAAGTTTGTAAAATGCCTAAGTAACATGAATATGCTAAAGTCAAGAAAGCGATAAATACATACCTCAGACGTGTACAAAACTTAACAAAATCATTACCATACATCCGCAAGTTGCAACGAACCAACTTGGAAAATCACCAAAGCATCCTCAAATAAGTCAATCAAAATTTGCGAGCAAACAACAACCAAAAACATTAGAAATGAAAAACAATAAAAACATGCTTGTTTTACGTCATAAGCTCGACGCCTTTACGGTGCTTAATTAGAAACTTCCTCTCTTCATGCCGTGGTGATGTCTCACCGCGCAACCAAAAGCAAGCGTCCTAACCAAACACTTGAACAAACGTTAAAATATACAAGTATCATAATAAACAAGTGAAAATATACAAAATGTACGATATCTACAAAACTAAAAAACAACGAAACTATCGCAAAGCAAGAACAATAAAAACCAATCCCCGGCAACGGCGCCATTTTGTTGATGCGGTATAGCGGCAAGCAACAAAAAAATTTGGAAGTATTTTTCCGGGAATTATCGTGTCCACAGAGATCGGTGCTACTGAACTGCCGTTCGACAATTTAATTGTTAATGAGTTTGGTTTAAAATGATTTTAAGGTAAATGCAGAAAAGTAAATAAAAACATAAAAAGAATACATTCTTTGAAGAGAAGAAACCTATCAAGCATGTATATATTCCACTCGTCACAAACATAAATTTACCGACCAACTATACTCCACCTGCAATACTCGTCAAAATCATCCAATATCGCTCACAACAGTGTCCATCTCTGGCACACTGAGTTGAGAAGCAACCGTATCACTCTCTTCGTCACTCTCGCGCACGAAGCCTCGAAACACGGAAGGCATTTAAGTTCCGACACCATAAAGATTATCATCTAAATCTATCTCTAGCATCTAGACAATAGATATCCATCCCTAATCAAGATTTGTGAAGTTTATCTCTAACACAACACAAATCCAAACATAAATGCAAAAAGATCAAGGAAGACATCGATAATGATTTGTAAAGCAAGCTTTATACAATATTATGATCAACAAAGATACATATGTTCATAGTAAATATACAAACACCCAACAAAAAGAGAAAAACATAGAGAAGAAATGGAGAAAAACCAAACATCTCTTGAGTTGTCGGCTCCGATTGATGAAGGATTCGACTCCGGATCATCCTAATGCATGCTCCAATGTGTTTTTTAGCTAATTTCTAGTCAAAAAATGCTATTGGATGGATTTGGAACTAAAAATATCAAACCCCTCCTAAAAAATGAGTTTTTGGGGCTTTAATGGAGTTTCTGTCCGTCAAAAATCGCCCGGCGGAATTCTGGCTTCGCCCGGCGGCAAAAGGCGGCCATTCTGTAAGTTTTTCACAATTTTGGAGTGTCCGGACCGCCCCTGCACTGTTTTATTCGTAACTTTTGAACCGTAACTCCGTTTTTTGCCCGGTTCGAAGCGTTGGAAAACTTATTCAATGCTCTATCTAACAATGGAAAGACATCCTTGATTGGTCACCTGCAAAAATTGAGAAAAAATCAATTAAACTCAATGATATTTACACTATACGCAATATACACACGAAAACGTAAAGTAAACGTATTTACAAACAAAGCGGGGTTTATTCGTATGATATTTAACAAAAAGTATAGATAAGTGCAACAAAACTTATATACAAAAATAGGTACATTTTGCACTTATCAAACTTCTCCTTATTGAAGATCTCCTCAGCCTTGGACTTTGCATCCGCCAACTTCTCCTCCTAAGTCTCCTTGTCTTTCTAAAGAGCCTTTAGCAGCCTCTGGCTCTCATTATAGGCATCCACATATTTCTGGAGCTTCGCCTTCATCTCCTTCTCATCTTTATCATGCCTCTTCCGATCGAAATCTTCTAGCATCAACGCCCTTAGTAGAAGGTTATCCTTCATGATTACAATTGCAGTAGTCGATGTAGATTGGAAGGCCTGGTAGTCACCAGGAAACTCTTATGATAAAGGGAGGTGAAAACTCTTAAATTGGAGAGTGCCAAAACCGGCGTCACTCCACAAAGTAGAAAGGGATGAGGCAACTTGCCCTCATATGGTGCCTGGACTCTCGCCTACCCAGAATTGGGCAAAACGATACTAGCAATGGGGGAAGAACCCCCTTCTAACCTTTGAGCCTTTGTGCTGAGAGAATTTGGAGCTGGATTCATAGCTTGCCTTTTCCTCCCCTTTATGGTGAAAACCTCTTGGTGACTCTAGAGGCTATTAGTCTCCCCACAAACAATTTGGATCCTCTTCCATCTTCTTATCTTCTACTCAGAAGTAATCTTTCTAATATGCAAAACAATGCATATATGTCACATATGTTGTTTGCAAATACCTACAAGAGAAAAAAGGGTGTTAAAAATTATCTAAGTAAACGGAGAGATAATTGTTGCCCTCCAACTCCAACTGCAGTTCAATTACTATATGCAAGTCCATAAATTCAAACTCCCATAGAAGGCAAACAATCCTCGCCTCTTCAAGGGTAAGATACTCCTTGTTATATACCATGATCACCAGAAGATCATTCGCTTAGGATAAGGGAAAGAGAGGAGCGCCAACATCCCCTGACACCCCAAGAGAACCCTCTCGCTCCCTCACACGAGAGAGCTTTTCCTTCCAATTTTTGTAGTGATTGGAGTGAGATGTAAAAAGGGTCTTCTTTGGCAGATGACCTAAAGACACCCAACTACCCTTCGCAGGTTTGGTGGTGTAAAAAGAGAAAAAGATTCCTACAATAGGAGTAATATCCAGGTGTTCACAAACGATTTCAAAAGCCTTAATAAAACCCCAACAGTTAGAGAACAAATAGGAGGGCACAATGTTGAGAACCCTCATAACCTCTATTGAAAAAGAAGAAAAGGGAAAACATATCCTTGATAAAGGGGAGGTAGAAATAAATATAGGGAGGTGACAAATTAGAGGAGACGGGCCTGGTCACCCTCTTCGATGGTGAACAAACCTCCAGAATAAACATTTACTCATCTTTCGAAGAGGAAACATCCACTCCTGTTAGTAAATTAAAGATCTATTCATTAGAAATGTAATAAGATCCAATGTCCTCGAGGTCCTTGGGCATGATAGAAGGGGCAACCCTTGTTTTTTTCTTAGGAAAATAGTATAACAAAAAGAAATCACCACCATTTTTGCAATTTTCAAAGCTGATACCTATAACCCTCAAAACATACAACTCTATATTAACCTAACCCTATTTTGAAAATTTATTCATAAACCCTACTCCTTATAGAGCTAGGGGAGAGAAAACGAATTCATACCTGGAAAAAGGATGACAATAAAGAATCAGGGGCATATAAGAGCTGTGCAGTTCAGATGAGCTTGCACAAGTTGTGGGAGAAAAATATAGAAATGAAGCGGAAGGAGAAACTTTTATAAGGGTGTTAAAACTACAAGTTACCTTTTAGGCTCCCCCATAATTTTGAAAATCCCAACAGACTTCTAATAAGTGGCATTAGCTTTTAGGGTCTCGAAAAACTGACCATCATTACTTACATTAAATAAAAATAAGTGTAACCATCTGAAAGATTGATTAACACTCCTCAGCTAAAATTTTATCTAATCACGAGATGGGTTGAAAAGGGGACTCGATAGGATCTCATAATCCTATGCCTATGTATTCTCTTGTGCAATGAGAAAGTCAGAGTCATCGTAGTTCGAAGGACTACAGGTGAATTGGTGGGAGGTTGCTCGCAAAGATCTAACAATCTTATGCCTACGTATCTTCATTGATGAATGAAGAATCAGAGTGTCCGTAGCTTATGGGACCACGGGTTGCTGGTCTCGATCGCACGGGGGGGGAGAGAGAAAATTTGTTGTTTTTGGTGGGCGAGGTTAACGTTCACGTTCTAGCAGTTAAGCGTTGCTTGTATTGCGGTAGAATGGAGGTAATGTGCCATTTAGGAAGGTTTTTTAAAGTGATGCCCTAAGGAAAAGGTAATTTGAGGAGTGAAAGTTGTTTATTTTTTATGAGTCTAATCGTAGGTACTTAGAGGGGGGAGAGTATCCAACCATAGGCTAAGTACGGTCCACAATCAAATACTCGAGAGTTGAGGGGACAATGGTATCCCAACCACTCATATTCACCCTATTATGAACTCTTGTTTGGGTTAGGTGTTTTGGGGAAAGTTTGAATCTTATTATGAAAAAGGTGGATGGAATGTAGTGGAAAGAATGATAGATTGAAATAGGGTAGGTTGATGGCGATGCGCAAGGCTATCGACTTACAAGGTGCGTATATACAAGGCATTGCTTGGTTAAGTGGGATGAAATGGCGTTTTGGATGTTTGAGAGGAGGAGAGGGAATGATGGAATCCCTAAAGTGGAGTGTGTGATTCCCTAAGGTTCTACTTATTTGTTTTTGAAAAGAGTTAGACATTGGATCTAACTTGTTTTTATTTTTGTTTTTGAAAACGTTTTCTAAGCGCTTTTGCTTTTATCTTTTCTAACCTATTAAAATTAAAGCATACAAGCATATACAAGAAAGTAAAGGTCCTAAACTATTATATTGTGAATGGGGAGGGGAAGTATGAAAAACCCACCAAGGGGGGATAATTCTAATCTAAAACATAAAGAAATAAATGGGATGAATCATGAATGTTCAACAAAATGAACAAAGTTTCAAATGTCAAAGTGTAGGAAGTCCTCAAGTATCGCCTCACAAAAAAAAACGAGAGTTAGTATATGAGATGAGGTAATGAATGTATAAGATGTCCAAGATGAAAATTAACACATGAATATCAAAGGTGAACCATAAGATCAAATGGCAAACAAGTAAAATCATGGATGAGATGCTCATGAAACATCAAGATGAAATCAAACATGGATAATAAGATCTAAAGGCAAGTGATAAATCAAGGAAAGCTCAAAGGAACTATACATAAGATATGAGGAATGAAAAGCACCTAAGCTAGGGTTAGGGGAAGAACTACCTTAATGTTATCATGCTAGCATAAACGTCATACTATCTTTGATTTAATTTAATCAATTAAATTAAATTAATTAAATTGAATCAAATATTTTCAGGGGAACATGTGAAACAAATAACAAGCTAAGAATATCACAAGGTCACAAGAACTCAAATAATCAATCATGAATCAAGGCATCATCATCAAGTATCATTTCACACAATTACAAATTCTAAAGAATGAAAATAAAGTGCAAAATCAAACGAAGAGCATCAACAAAATTAAATCAACTTCCAAACAGAAAATAGATTCAATAAAATGAAAGAAAATTAAATTTCATGCAATTTGAAAAAAAATCTAAAAAAGCTTTTAAAATGAAAAAGTTATGAAATAAATAAAACTAGGGGTGAAATAGTGAAATAGGAGTGCAACTAGTAATTTGCTAAGCTCACACACAAGAAAGCCCATCGCTGCTATTTTTTGGACAAAAAGAATTTATCATACATCCTCATCATGCCCAGCCCTTGGATTACAATCGCGCGGCGCAATTCCAATTACACAATGATCAAACATCAACCATACGATCTAAATAATTAATAAGTACACAAAATAGGCGGTCACGATTCAAGTGTTTATGTGAGCCGCACTTCAAGTGAGTGTACATTGGCTAAAAAATTTCATTAATCCATCAGCAAGCAGCATGACCACACGTGGCATTATAACTAAAAAAAAAAAAACTAACAACCCTAGCATGGCATCCCGTGTACTTCACCATCATCTTCTTCAATGATCCACAAAAATGGAGCTTCGTGACATGTGATAAAAATGCAAAGCAACACCACTATCCCAAGCGATTTTTCATGAGGAACTCGAATATGCGTTCAGTTTTCTCTCATACGACATGGTTAATGAGAAAATCAAGCAAACTCAAAACACACCAAAACCGATTCATGCTTATTTCATGACATTTGCACATGGAAAATGAAAACTAACAGTAGATTCATCATCATGAGAGCAAGATGAACATATTAGCATCAATAAACTCAAGAAAAGCTCACGAAATTACCGGTCCCGTCGTGATCAAAGTGCTCTGAAGATGTGTTTCTGTCTCAATCCACAGTGCTCCGTTTGGCTTGATCTTTGTTGCATTTTCTTCCTTGTTCTTCCTACTTGAGATCTGGACTAAGAACTCTCACTGAGGTTGCTTGGATTATGTTCACGAGCTCCACTTCCAGAGGCGTTTAGACACAATTTGAGCAGAATTTCTTTGGCTCTCCAAGCTTGTGAAATGCAATGCAAGAGTTCTCTATTCATAGAGAAGTGAGGTAGGGTGAGGTAGAGTTAGATCCACTTGCTTTTTGAACGAAAATGAGAGAGTGAGATTCAGTCTCCATAACTAACTTTGCCACCTCATTATTCTCTCTCTTGGAGCCATTTACAATGTGCAAATTTGAATGGAAATGATGAGGGAATGATTTACTAATGATTGGCAATGTTGACTTGTCCATGATCTAGAATATTCTCAAGTTTTGTCTTACTTGAAAATGCTTGGTGCAGTGAGTTTTTGCACACTTTATACCTTGCTCACGTGCTTAATTCTCCACCTTTGGATCCAATCTTAGATGCTTTACAAAGTGTGCTATGATGTGAATCACTAGCCTTTGGATTTGTCTTGATTGGTGCCTTGGTTTGAAATATATGATATCTTGAACATAGTGTCATGAAATTGTCATAAGCTTGCATTCACACTTGGAGTTTTCTTGCATGGGAGGATTATGGACCTTTGGACATAAAGCATAGATGACCTATAATCTCAAGAATGGACCTATAACTTGATCCTTTGTGAATTTCGCATCATGCACAACTTGGTAGCAAAAATATCCATGGTTCAAAACATGTCGACATGGCTACTTTGGACGACCATAACTTGAGGTAGGATTATTCAAATGGAGCAAACTTGGTATCCCTGGAAAGGTCTTGATGCAAAGTACAATTTTCATGTTGGAACATTTTTGAGATGAGGCTTACATGATACAAAATCGAAGGCATGAAGTTGGGACATCAATGTTGTCTGACACTTAGAAAAATTCTAGGTTATTGGCAGTTTTGCACAATGTTGAACCCCTTACTTTAGCTTCAAACATCTCCCACTTGGAGGATGATTCTTGGACCAAATTTTGCACCATGGTGTAATATCAAATGCCATTTTTAATTTCATACCCCATGTGTCTCCATTGAGTGTTTGGATCTGTAACACCTCAAAATTTTCCCTCTTATTTATACTCAATAAGTGGCTTATGCTTCACACTTCATTTGCATCTAGGACATAAACATTTGCATATGCATCATTAGCTTTCATAAGGCATGGTATCAAGGGTGTCACCACCTCTGTATTGTGCAAGGCAAGGAGAAGGAGATACTAATTCATCAGTTCACAAAGGCTTGCCATACCTCAAAGGCAACTCATGTGGTCCATCAGGGCATCAAGATTTTGAACTTGGCAAGAGAATGAAGAAAGAGAGCACTCCCATGATGATTGATCATCAATTAGGGTTTTGACCATTTGAGCTTGGGATACCCTCATAAGCAAAGTGCTTGGGTCTTTAACATCATATCATCACATGAATCATCTAAGTTTGAAGCAATCTTCAACATGGTCAAAGGAATTTGAATTTTGAAAACCCATCATCTCCTCCTGACTTTTAGGATCCAAATTAGGATTTTGCATAAAAGTCAGCTTATTTCTGATTTTTGGACAAAAATTGATTCCATGATACTCCACATGTCTCTAAGTGTCTATGAATGAAATTTGAGCCATAAATGTTTTTCACAAGGGTTTTAGTTGGCCAGATGATTGAAAATCAGATACATTGGATTTAAAGTCAACTACTCAATGAAAAAGTCAACTCTTGACTTTTTGGGGTCAAAATCATTTTCATCATGTCAAATATGTCCAATGGGTGAAATTTGATCAAGAAATGTCAAAGGAATCATCAAGAATTAAGGTTGTGTTGAAAGTTACCATTTGTGGAAATCTTACTATTTTTGGAAAGTCTCTTTTTAGAACTTTCCTTTTATAGTAAGTTTCAAGTGATAATGTGTTAACTTCCAAGCCAAATTCAGCCATGATGCAAGCTTCAATCTAATTTTGGTTAAACATGAAAGTTGTAGAGTGTTTTTCAAGCTTTCCAAATATGTAAACAACTTATCATTTGGATTCATGAATTAAAAGTTATGACCATTCAAAGTATGGAGCTCAAAATTGCATTTCTCAACAAAACACTTAGAAAATTCTTAAGTTCCAAAATCAATGTTGTACCCATGATTTCAAGACATATTTTTAGCATATTCTAGACCTTGATTCAACTTGTCATAAACACAAAAAATGTTGTATCAAACATCCTCTTTCCATAGCAACAAAAACCACACCATTTGGATTAAAATTCAAAGAGTTATGTACCATTCAAGTCATGACCATCAAGTTGTCAAAAGTATGGATAATACTTAGAATTTTTTCAACATAAAATCAGTTGGCATCATAGAGTTTTCAAGGGTACCTTTCATAGGTTTCTAAGTTTCAAATCCATTCTCCACCAACATGGAACTTTCTCTATTCAAGCTCTTCTTTCATATGACTCCAAGATCATGCTATTTGATTCCATATGCATGGAGATATGTCCCCTCCAAGCCAGCTGCATGAATAGGTTTCTCATTGCCATGTTTCATTCAAAAATCTTAAGAAAACTTCACATCATTGTCACTGCCTAGCATTATGCGCATATGTCCTCATATTTACTTCATTTGGCCATGCAATCTCTTCACATAGCATGCACCATACAATGCTTTTCCTCTTATATCACATAGACTTAGCATACAAGTTGTTCTCATCATGTCAGCATCATCACCTCATCATAAGGTATTCCACCATAAGAAGTATACAACCACACATACAATAAACTTGGAATTCTAACTCGTGTTCACACATAACCTTTCCTTACCATTTTTCTAAGTTTTCACTAACCATAGCTCCAACTAACTTCCTAACCCTGGTAGAACTCTAACCACACTCTAGCTTCACCTATATAAAGTCCTAACCACCCTGCAACTGATTCAGTCAGGCACATTCATCAATTCAGAGCATTTTTTCCATTTTGGTACCCACACTTTGAAGCTTGGGAATCTCTCACATCTTGGAGGATTTTAGTGAAGTTTCTTCATCAATCTCATCATCAATCTTCATTCTCACTTCTGTTTGCAAGTAAAAGCATCTGGAAGTGCTACATTGGTATGTTCAGCTTCATCAACACATCACCATCAACTCAGAGATTGCACGATTTAAGAAGATCCTAGGCATTTATTTTGCCTCAGCATTGATTTGAAGAACAAGCAGAAGTTGGTCTAGGGTTTCTTGATGCATTTACATCACACTTCCATTGAGGTCAGTGGACTTTCTTTTCTTGCTTTTTGTTTGCCTGAATAATGTGATAAAAGTGATGGAGAAGAGGTGTATTGAAGTCCTATGAAGTGTAGGCCATGTTTGCTGATTAGAGAATAGGAATATGTGGAGTTTCAGTTTTAAGATCTAAAATTTTCTCTCTTCGATTCTCATTATATGCGCATAGTATGAAGATTTAATTGGTATATCTGTGATCTACGTAAAAAATGGGACAAAATGATGTATGCATGCGCAATTTCTGGAATTAGCACCGCCACTCAGGTGGCTCTCCCACCGGAGAAGACGACCGGAGTTGAGCTCCGGCGTCTAAACCCTAGGTCCTGAACATTTTCAAGTGATGGCCATGATTTAATCCTAGCCGTGTATACATTTTGATCCAATGGTGAGGGAGATGCCAACGCATTAAAATTCTCGTGCGCGTCACGTGCTTTGTTTTTTTTCCTTTTTATTTTCTTTTTTTATTTTCTGAATAATTTGGATGGTGGTGTGTGTGTGTGTGTGTTGTACGCGCATGTTATTATGATCATTCGTTCCTGGCCCTTGGATTGGCATACATCTTGCCTTGACTTGATCATGTGGCTCCCAGTGAGTCAATAGGTTTGACTGAAGACTATACTATGAACCACAGGCTCCATACACGCGTTGGGATTAACATAATTGCTCTCCACACCCCCATTCTTGAGCCCATTTAGAATTGTAACGTGCCTTTTGCTAGTATTGCACCCCCTGGTGTTGTTTCTCCTTTTTTTTATTTTCTTTTCTAATTGTTTCAAATTTCTTTTATTAAAAATAGCAGAAAATACTTAATAATTACCAATTAATTCATGAGACCCTATGTATGTGTCAATTAATTTTCTACTTTTTTTTATTTTCAATTTTAACACATTTTGATATTTTTTCTATAATTTTCTTTTAAACATGTTCATTTGCTCATATCTTTTGATACACACTTCATAAAAGATTTTTATTAAATAGTTTCAAAGTGAATTTTTGTACATAACCAGAGACTTAAACTTGACACATGTTAAGGGAATTCAAATAATTTTTTGGGATTTTTTAGGATATTTTTGAATGAGTTTTAAGGCCATTTTCATGCTTGTTAGTTCATTGACTATAGTGGATTGTTTAAGCATTGTTTGAGCTTGATAAAAGAGGAGTTTTGATCCTATTTGTTAGGTGATGTTTGGCTACTGATCCCATACTAACTTTTTTGGTTTCTTTTATTTTTTAAAGCACTTTATCATGTCCTTTTGGATTGTATAAATGCATTTTGTTTGTGTGATTGCTAGAGACTATGCATTAGGGTTTTGTGATTGCTTCTATGCCATTCAATGTGAAGACTTGTTGAAGCAATTGAATACTTGTATTGGGATAATTATAGGTCCTTGGAACCCAAGTTATAGGTCATTAATTATTCAACTTTGAATGACTTGTGTATGCTTATTTGAACATGAACTTGCCCTCTTGATTTGCACTTTCCTTGTGGTTCTTTTTATGATATTCCTTCACTAATTCTTTTAGGACTTAGAAAGTTAATTGAAATATGACATGCTTACTGACCTTGAATACCATGGATCATTCCCATTTGATTTCTAATCTCATTCTACTCCTTTTAAAGTTGCATGGCTTGTAAATGTGGCATTAATGCATAAACTTGTGTCTACTTGTGTGTTTGTGTAGCATGCCTTAACATAATGCTTCTAATTTGCATTTCAACACATCATACATGACCTATAATGTCCACATCTACTTTCATGAAGCATAATAACCTCTAATTGCATTTCATATCTTATGGAACATAAACTTGTTTTTTACACTTTCTAGTTGAACATGGTTTGCTAGTTGCTTAACCTTTATATGCTCCATCTTATTCTAACTCTTTTAGGATTTAGATAGGACTTATTAGAGATCATTAGGTACTAAACTTGACGCATCCAACATGTGTATACTCCTTTCATGTTTCTCTTTTGCTTGTGTTACAAGTATGCTAATTTCTAAGAACTTAAATGACATTGTTTGGTGTTTGTTTCACTCTAGCTTCTAAACTTGAAATATTATGAAATCCCAATGCTAATTGAAATTTGTTTAAGGCATCTTTAACATGACATCATTTCTGACTTTGAACTTTTCCATAGCATACATCCATCCTTGCATGTCTTTTACTTAAACTTGAATCATATGTTGCATACTAGTTGATTACTTTTGCACTTAACTTGCTTAATCATTGAGAATACTTTAATACATGGTTCCTATACTAATTAAATGACATTTGAATCCATTCTTCCATGTTACACACTTCTGACCTAGATGTAAAATAATGTTATAGTTCACTTGCATAACTCTTAAGCACTCATGTCTTCTAGTTTGTGCACAACTTGCATTTGTATGATGTTTTAGCACAAAGTTTGACATAGTTTGACTTCTTTTAACATGTTAACATAAATAAAAATCACTTAGACATAGCTACTGACTTGTATGAGATCCTTAACCCTTAGGACTCACTTTGCTTTGTTTACTCATGTATGTTACCTTAAACACCAATGCAAACTAACTAGTCTTAGTTTAGGAGTTGTATACTTAACTTTTCTAATCAATTAGCAACTAATGCTTATGTGTTACATTCTTTAATCAATGTTTCTTAGGTTTCTTGCAAGGTAAGACACTTGAGTACATGAGTACTCATTCTTCTTCCATATCTTATTTCTTTTGCTTACTCCTATTCCTTTACTTGTGGATTGTGTGATATAATGCTTGTTTGAATAACTCTTTCACACCCCTTTGGGATCTTAGCTTAACCTTAATTTTTTATTAAGGTAAGGTAAGATAAGCATTAAGTAGTGAAATCCCTCCTTGTCTGTTAGGTAGATGTCCTTTTCTTAACTCAACCATAAGGCCATCAATACATGATAACATTAGGAACACAATTAGTCTCCCCTTAGTTGTTTTCTCTTTCAACTTTGAGTCGCTCTCTTCTCATCTCAAAACAAAATAAAAAACACTTAATAAATACTACATGTTGAGTGCGCCATGAGCCTTAAGTACATGGGAAATTGAGAGCGAGGGATTT
Organism: Lathyrus tuberosus; assembly: GCA_022829125.1. NCBI lineage: Eukaryota > Viridiplantae > Streptophyta > Magnoliopsida > Fabales > Fabaceae > Lathyrus > Lathyrus tuberosus. The sequence continues at coordinate 12,861,559 of JALAZF010000017.1, forward strand.
TCCTTCACTTTCCTAGAGTGTTTAGCAAGCGTCCCGTCTTGGGTCGATTTGCGACGTATTCGATCCTATGTCATAGACTTTAGCACGATATATGTTACAAACACAATCAATCAAAACACCTTCTTCTAAAAAACAAAAACAAATAATTCTCTTCTCATCTCACCCATTCCCTTATAAAGGATGCGTCTTTTCCGTTCTACCGCAAACAGGTAAATGCGTAAGACTCCGTACAACGAGTGGCGACACCTAAACTGCTGGAACGTGAACGTTGGCGTCTTCCACTAAAAAACACAAACAAAGCAAAGTCACCCCTAGTGAGGGGAACTACGTCGCTCTGATTCTTCATTGGTTAATGGAGATACGTAGTCAGGAGATCGTGCGAGATCTCTGCGAGCACAACCTTATTTATCAAACCCTCTTCTCTCGCCAGCGTGCGATCGAGACTCTTTCACCAAACAAAATAAAACCGACCTCGTTAGGTCGAACTACGACTGCTCTGATTTCCTCTCTTTGGTTAGATTGAGGATACGTAGGCACGAGACGTGATCTCTTGGCGAGCAACCTTCCCCCCACAAAACCGTAGTCCGAACTACGTTGACTCTGACTTTGCCGCACCTGAGGGAATACGTAGGCCTAAGACGGCGATGTCCTATCGAGTCACTTTTCTTTTCTTTTCCGCTTTTTCTTTTCTTCTCCCCGTATTTCCCGTTTCCCTTTCATTTTCCTTTCCAGTTTAGCATTAGAGCTTCAGATAACCTACACCCTTTGATCGATAACAAACAAGCATGGATCCCATCGAGTACGATGGACGCGAGGGGGGTGCTAATACCTTTCTCTCGCGTAACCGACTCCCGAACCCAGACTATGGTTGCGACGACCATTCCTTTCCCTTTGTTGAGGTTTTCTTCGATCATTTCCTTTCCCTGCGTCGGGATAAATAACGTTCAGTGGCGACTCTTCTGTTCTTTTCTGCCGGTTGATTTTTGCAGATACGATAGGATCAACCACAAAATGCTTTGAAAGTCATGAACATGAACATGTTTCAACACATAGAAAAGTTTCTAAGTTATTGGAATTTGTACAAAGAGTGAACCCTTCACTTTGGCACCAAATATCTCTCAAATAGAGGAAGATTTTGAGTTCAAACCTTTTTCCAACATGTAGTATCAAGTGAGATCTTCAATGGAAGCCCTTGTTTGGCAATTTTGGATGCTTGAGTCAAACTCCACAACCTTGGAAAGTTGGCCAAATGAACATGATTTTTGGTACTTAGAAAATATTCCAAACACCTCAAATTCACATTTTTCTTGATTTTCATGATTCTTGTTGATTAACCTTGATCAAAACTTCATATTTCATGGATCTTGACTTGGAATGATCATGGTTGACCAAAACCCCCAAAAGTCAAACTTTGACTTTGAGTAACAGTTGACTTTTTGGTAGTTGAATCCATTTTTTTTCAATTATCAACACCTCATGCTTATCAAGCCAATTGAACCATATGAGTGGACCAAAATGTTGTGTCGGGATACCTTAAATCATGTATTGGACCATGAGATCATGTTGTGGTCCAAAAGTCAATATCAAGTTTGACGTTGACCAAAACCCTAGTTTGGTGTTTGTGATGAAATGCAAATCCCTAGGTTGGCCCTTGATGTGAGGAAGCTCTTGAATCAATGAATATGTGGTGGAACTTTGAGAGAGATGATCAAGATCTTGTGAACTCAACTTTTGTTTCTACTTGTGTAGTAGCCAGATGAATCTCCTTTTGTGTAGGGCAACCCTAATATAAGAAGTTCCCTGATCCCAATGCTTAGAAGCTTAATGCAAGTGAATGATCATGGATGCATGATATGCCATTATGTAAATGCTAGATATGAGGTATATGAATCTTAAGATGTAGGTGAAAAGGCTAGAGAAAATTTTGGGGTGTGACACACGTACGCAAGAGAGATGTAAAATATGTTGCCTCGATTCATTTTATTTCCAGCAAGAAACAATTTGAGAAGGTTCAATTGTCTGAAATAAAAATTTAAATACATAGATTCATCAACATATTAAGTTGATAAATAGAATTGGGAGAAATATCAACCTTTAGGCTGCTAGATCTTTTACCATACGCTAACCAAAAATAGTCATTCTTCTAGGATAATGATGTATCTCTTTCATTTTGGGATGACAGCGGAATCATACCATTATCTTGACTTGAAATGAGAACGAAGCAATTTATGTTGCTAGTTCATTTATCCCTCGCCAACAAAAAATAGGCTTGTCTTCTAAAATTAGAAATGTATCCCTTTCATTTTTAAAGAAGACGAAATTATACTATTATCTTAACTCAAAATGCGAACAAAGCAACCAAAAATAGGCGCTTTAGAAGTTATGTATCCGATGAGTGAGGAATTATACCTATTGAAAAAAAAATATTTTTTTGTATAATGTTGTGTGCCTAATAACATCACACTAAAAATATATTTATACTTATATGAGTTGTATACAATAAGATAATGCATTTAATACAATTGATACATATTGATTCTAATTGATACACATAAATTCTAATCGATTCTTAACAACACCATTATCTTGGCTCGGAATGAGAGCAAATTTTGAAGCCTAACGTCATGTTGTAAGAGATGGAACAATTAGGGTTTCAAAAAGAATGAAGGAAAAAAGAGAATAAAAATAATATTATTAAGTAAAAGCTGAAGTGATTACAATGAAGTTATTATATGAAAAACTACAAAGCACTACGCCAAAAATGACTTTTACTAGCGCACCTTAGACAACGCTTTTATGTAAAAGCGCTGCTATAAGTTAAATAAAAAATAAAACACGGAAACTGTATACGAAAAAGAGTAAAAAGCGCTGCTAAAAGTCCTACCTTAGACAGCGCTTTTTTAAAAGCGCTGGTAAAGGACCACATTAGCCAGGGCTTCTGAGAAGCGCTGCTAAAGGCCTATATTAGCCAGCGCTTTTCTCAAAAGCGCTTTCTAGAGTCATATAAATTTAAAAAAAAAATAATCTCAAAAGCGCTGCTAAAGGCCAATATTAGCCAGCGCTTGTAAAAAGCGCTGCTAAAGGCCTATATTAGCCAGCGCTTTTCTAAAAAGCGCTATTTAAGGTCTTATTAATTAAAATAAAAAACTGATTAGTATCAGTATTCTATTTTTCATATCTCTATTCTTTCCCTCTGCTGCGAACTGCGAACGACGAGAACGAACGAAGAACAGCTCACGCCACCGTCGTCCACCTTCCCCCACCGTCTCGGTTACAGTCTCGCTGTCGTCCTTCCTCCATTGTCCTCCACCGTACTCCACCGTTCTCCACCGTTTCGGTAAGATTTCTTCTTTTCTGTTATGGTTAACGTTAGAGATGGTTAGGGTCATAACAAGACTCCATTACTTTAATCATTACAAGTTTTTTCTCAGTCATCCAACAACTGTTCCATGGATTTGTAAGGTCCATTTTCTGATATGAACATTTATGCTTTTAGGGTTCTTCTTTGAGGAATCGGATTGATGTAAACCATACTGTCTCTTTTATAAACAACTATGCCTTGATTAACCAAAAAAAATTAAATCAAGATATAGAGTGGGGTATAGGTACTAAGTGTTTTGTTGTTCTCTTATGGATATTAATATCTTGGTTTTATGCTATTAAATTCAAAACTATAAACGATTCAATTTTGGAATTCTTCAATGGCTTATTCCTGCCTTAATCTCTCTTGTGATTGTTCTTTTCAGATTGTTGTTTGAGGAGAATTTGTTTTGAACCAAGTGCTACTACGAGAAAGGTATTTTATTCTTGCACTCAAATCTTCATATGGTAGACGATACGTGAAATAAAAGTTTGTATTAATCTTTTTTTATGTTCTTTTGAAATAGTTGCGTGAATAATTATAGTAGTGTTTTTGTTTACCTTAATAAGTAGGAAAACCATGGATAAAAAATGGATGTCTGCCGATCGATTGTCCAAAGAGTACGAGAATGGGGTATTGGAATTCGTTAAGTTTGCTGTTCAACACGTTGAAAACCCCAGTCGAATGAAATGTCCTTGCTTGGGTTGTTGTTATGTGGGTCGGGTTAACGCAGATGGATTGAAATTGCATTTACTGATGCATGGAATTGATCGAAGTTATAAGTGTTGGATATTTCATGGTGAGAAAACTAACGAGAATGTTGAACCGAGTGGGAAAAGTAATACGACCTATGCTTCAGACGACAAAGACACGGAAACATACGATTGTGATCGAGTCGAAGAGATCGTAGAAGCACTTGAAGAAGATCTTCATGATTGTCCCAAAATGTTTGAGAGGTTAGTAAGCGATACAGAGAAACCGTTGTATAAAGGTTGCACTAAATTCACAAGACTGTCTGCGGTATTAAAGTTGTACAACTTAAAGGCGGGCAATGGATGGTCGGATAAAAGTTTCACAGAGTTGTTGGCCCTTATGAGAGAAATGCTACCGGAGGATAATGTTCTTCCTAATCGAACCTATGAGGCCAAAAAAATGTTGTGCTCTATTGGCATGAGCTATGATAAGATACATGCTTGTCCAAACGATTGCGTTTTGTTTCGAAACGAATATGCATCGTTAACTGAATGCCCGAAATGCGGTTTGTCTCGATATAAGAAAAAATTGTCTCCAGCAAAAGTCTTATGGTATTTTCCTATAATTCCGAGATTTAGGCGTATGTTTCGTAGTGAAACCGATGCAAGACACCTGACTTGGCATGCAGATGAAAGAATTATTGATGGAAAGTATCGACATCCGGCTGATTCACCACAGTGGTCGAAAATTGATAATGATTATCCTGACTTTGGAGAAGAAGCAAGAAACCTTCGCTTGGCATTATCTACTGATGGAATAAACCCGCATGGCCTTCAAAGTATCTCACATACCACATGGCCTGTGATTCTTATGATTTATAACCTACCTCAATGGCTATGTATGAAGCGTAAGTACATGATGTTATCTATGTTAATTTCTGGGCCTAAACAACCAGGGAATGACATAGACGTATACTTGGCACCCTTAATCGAAGCTTTAAAGTTTTTGTGGGAGAATGGTGTGGAGGTTTATGATGGGTATAGGAAAGAAAGTTTCAACTTGAGGGCGATGTTGTTTGGCACAATTAATGATTTTCCAGCATACAGAAATCTATCAGGGTACAGCATAAAAGGTCAAGATGCGTGTCCTATTTGTGAAGATAAAACATATTCGACGCAATTGGAGTTTGGTCAGAAGAATGTCTTTCTCGGTCATCGTAGATTCTTAAATTCTAATCATCACTACCGTGGGTGGAGAAAAGCATTCAATGGAGACACCGAACAACGTAAAGCTCCACCTGCATTGTCAGGTGACCAAGTTTTTGAAAAGGTGAAAGATGTGCGTACTCAGTTTGGCAAGCCTTTTGCATATAAGGTTGTCAAAGGTGGGTGGAAGAAGAGGTCGATATTTTTTGAATTGCCATATTGGAAGTCTTTGTACGTGAGACATTTTCTCGATGTTATGCATATTGAAAAAAATGTATTTGAAAGTGTTATTGGTACATTACTCAATATAAAAGGAAAGTTTAAGGATGGCCTTACAGCAAGGGAGGACATGTTAAAAATGGGAATAAGAACTGAATTAGCACCCGTGAAGAAAGGAAGACGAACATATCTACCACCTGCTGCTTTTACTCTATCAAGAAAGGAGAAAAAAATATTGTGTAAGTTTCTGAGTGAAGTTAAAGTTCCAGAAGGATATTCTTCAGATATTAGAAGACTTGTGTCTATGAAAGACCTCAAGTTGAAGAGTTTAAAGACACATGATTGCCATGTTATAATGGAACATTTTCTACCAATAGGTATACGTTCTATTTTGCCAGAAAAAGTAAGAAGCGCCATAACTAAATTATGTTTTTTCTTTAGGTCAATTTGTAGTAAGGTGATCGATCCTGAGATCTTACCAACACTACAAAACGAAATAGTTATTACCTTGTGTGAGCTTGAAATGTATTTTCCTCCCTCTTTTTTTGACATAATGGTACATCTAGTTGTTCATCTTGTGAAAGAGACACAGTTGTGTGGACCAGCTTATATGAGATGGATGTACCCTGCTGAACATTATATGAAAATATTAAAAGGGTACGTGAAAAACCGAAGTCGACCAGAGGGTTGTATTGTTGAACGATACATTGTTGAAGAAGCGGTTGAGTTTTGTACTGAATATTTGTCCAATGTTCAATCGATTGGACTCCCCAAAACTCATATTTTCGAAAAAAATGAAGGTAAACAATTAATTGGAAATAAAATTGTGACAATATCAATGGATGAACGAGATCAAGTGCATTTGTATGTTCTGCACAATGATAACGAGGTTGAGCCATATGTTGAAATGCACAAGGATGTACTCCGAAGGTTAAATCAAAACATAAATGAAAATTGGATAGTACGAGAGCACAATCAAAGTTTTATACAATGGTTAAAGGATCATATTTATTCGAAGCGCTCTTCAGATCCCGCTTCAGTAACAGAAAGGTTGAAATGTTTGGCATATGGTCCAAGTTTGCATGTGTTTTCTTATAGCGCATACGCAATTAATGGATACACATTTTATACCTAAGAACAAGATGATAAAAGTACTATGCAAAATAGTGGTGTCACCGTGCTAGTTGAAGCAATGCACATATCAAGTATGAAAGACTTAAACCCCAAATATGCAAATCTGTCATATTTTGGAGTTATTGAGCACATTTGGGTGTTTGATTACGAGAAGTTTCAGATTCCTATCTTTGGTTGCAAGTGGGTAAATAGTAGTGGTATACGAATGGATAAGTCAGGATTTTTGCAAGTGGATCTTAATAAGGTGGGGTACAAAGATGAGCCTTTTATTCTAGCATCTCAAGCTAAACAAGTGTTCTATGTCACTGACCCGACGAGTACGAAATGGTCTATAGTGCTTTTATCTAACAAAGTTGTTGATGATAGCGGTGTAGATCAATGTGATATTGATGTTGAGAATGAGTCATGCATTAGAAGGAATGAGTTGTATAATAGAAATGATCAAGATGAGGATCTTATAGCGGATGAGTCACATATCAGAAATGATCATAACGAGGGAATTTGGATCAATTCATCCGTCCGCATTGCTAAGAAACAAGTAATTCATATTCCAACCAAGAAAAGAAAGAGATGTTAGTGAAAGAGGTAATATAATAACATGATATATATTATAATTTTTTATTCATTCATTTATTTATTTATTTATGTGAATTGTTCTAAATATTCATTTATATTTTATTAGCATTATATGGATTGGAGTGAAGGTATATTAATTATCACATTTTTGATTATATTAGTGATGATACTTGATAAAACTTAGGATTTATCCATATTTTGTTTTCATGTGTAGTGTCCTCGGCAACGTAATGATATAGATTGCGGTTATTTCATGTTGAGGTTTATGAGAGAAACTCTTTTTTTGGATCGAATAGAGATTCCATCCGATGTATGTATTTCTAACTTATGAGTTATTTTAATATTTAACACATATTTCTCATATAATTAAATAGTTGAAACTAAATCAAACTATGTTATATTATTATGTAGTACTTTGATGAATTCAAGTGTGCGTATTACTCAAGAGATCATTTGGATGAAATTAAAGAGGATTGGTGTCAAATCATTATTGAGCTCGGAGTTTTATAAGGTATATTGTACTCTTACTTTAATTGATGAGAATTTTGAGTATGTATAACTTTGTAACTATAGACATTGTTTATGTCTTGTTTTAATTGAATTACAATCTTTTTGTGCTGTTTCAGGTTATATGTGCAAAGTAGAAGATAAAGTTATATTGATGTGCATTGCTTTTTGCTTAGCATTTCTATAAGTAATATGTAGATTTGAAGCAAAATGTTTTGTTGGATGAAATGATTTGTATCATCAATTGTTTTGTATATATAAATTGTTGGATGAAAATTGTATATATAAATTGGCAAAATTGGTGCGTATATATTGGTTTGAAACTCCAATTTATAATATTTTGGTGCAAAATGTGGTTGAAAAACAGGTGCAAATTGTGGTTGAAAACCTGGTGCAAATTCTGGTTTAAAAACAGGTGCATATAAACTGTATAAAACAAACAGCGCTTTTTTAAAGTAATTTATATAAAAAATTTCGTATACCTTAGACATCGCTTTACACTAAACGCGCTGTCTAAGGTGGAGTTTAGACAACACTTTTGCAAAAAGTGCTGGCTAAAGTGGAGTTTAGACAGCGCTTATACCAACATGCGCTGTCTAAGGTATACCAATAAAAGCAAAAGCGCTGTCTAAGGTATACTAAAAAAAAAAGGAAAAAAGCGCTGTCTAAAGAACCATTTAGACAGCGCCTTTACAAAAAAAGCGCTGTCTAAAATATAAACAAAAGCGCTGTCTATTGTAAAAGCGCTGTCTAAAGCGGTGCTTTGACAGCGTTTTTTCAGTCAAAACACCCCTTTAGACGGCGCTTCTTACATTAACCAAAGCGCTGTCTAATCTTTTAGCAGCGCCAGTTTAGACAGCGCTTTTAAGCGTTGTGTAATGCCAAAAAAAGCGCTGTCTAAAGGCTTTTATGGCATAGTGAAGGTATATGCCTATATATATGGAACCAATACCCAAGCCCAAAACATACAGCACAAACCCACTTCGACATAACAGCTATATCAACTGACTCTACAGATACATCGACTATGTTAAACACTCTTCAGTCGAAAACAACTTTCATATAAATAATGAATTACAACTTCTAACACCCCCTAATTCATGTTTTGCACTGAAGAAGGTATATAGCACGAGATCACTGCATCCTATACACCTCGGCATAATGGTATAACTGAGAGGAGAAACATAAGTATACTAAACATAACTAAGAGCTGTTAGATTAATTATTTAATTAATCAAATGGATTTAAATAATCAATTATTAATTAATTATAGTATGGTCAATTGTTATTAAACACTAATTATTTATGAATTATTTGATTGGGTTTTGTGCCTGAATGGACTGTGATGAGTTGGATCATTCAGTTAAGCCCAATGAGAGATCCCTGCCCTCCGCTGTTTAATTATTTAAGTGTCGCCCCATTAGACAATTAACATACTCTGAAAACCCTAAACGGCAATGAGGGTAGTAATCCTTTCATAATCACTCTCACCGTCAACAACTTCTCCATTTCTACAAGGTACACCATTCCTATAATATTTGATTATTCTTTGATATAATAGTATGCTATAATTTATATCTATCGATTTAATTAAACTTTTATCAATTGGTATCAGAGCCTGGTTAGATACGTTTTATAGCTCTTGTCACTAAATTTAAAGAATAAATATACAATTGTTCTCTCATTATTCTTAATGTTTTCCAACACTTATTTTAATATATGCTACAAAACTCAAATAATCTCACGATCCAATTTTTCCAAAGGCGGCGTTGTGTATGACTTGGTTCTTATGGCTAAAGTTTTTTATTTTATTTAATTGCAAAATTTGATAATGAGAAGTTTATTACTTAAATTTTCTTAAAGTCATGGATTGACGAGGGAGAAAAATCCATGTTGTACATATTCCTAATTTCTGCATCCTATAAACAAACTTAATTACAAACTTAATATGATATTAACATACATTTTAACTACATGATCAGATTTTATATCAAATAATATTTGTGAAAATTCTTCGTAAAAATAAAATAATAATAATCAACAGAAATTACTCAAATTTTTTACTGTCTTTATAGCTATTGTGTAGATCATATATTAATCATAATTCTTGATTTTGATTTGGTGATAATGAAATCATTTATGTATTTGGAATTATGATTAGCCGATTTGAAGTTTATGTCAAATGATTGATCAATTTTATATTTTATGAATTTGGAATAACTTAAAAGTTAAATTGTACCCAAAATCTTTTGCATAATCAATTTTTAAAATTTTGATATCACCCTTTTAATTTTTAGAATTGTAATTTTATTTGAATGCTATAAATATCTGATATCAATTAATTTGAGAATTGTACATAAATTTTAAATAATATGTTATTAATTTCGTAAATTCTATTATCAGATATTATAGAATAAAAATCTTGCAATTATTATATAAATTAGAGGTTGTCTTATTATTGTTTACATGTTCATTAAAATAAAATATTTATTTTAAACAATTCTTAAGTTGTATTATCCTTGTATCGTATATTTGTATCAAATTAAAATAGAATATTGTATTTTGATATAATGATTTATTGTTGATTTATGAGTTTTTGAGATGACAATACAATACTCTACAAATCATCAAAGAATCAAAGATTCTACAAAAGGATGCAAGACACTCTCTTCGAGATTAGTCGAAATTGAAGTATTATTTTAAATATCTTGTGACATATTATATAGATGCATATAAGGAGAAATTTATGTCTAATATTATTTTATCCTTTGAGAATTACAAAATATACATTTATATAAAGTGAAACTAATTTTCAGAATATTCTGAATTAAAAACTCCTTATTTATTGTCACAAATTTATTTCTTGTTATATACTCAAATAAATAAATAAATATATAATTTTATGAGTATATTTGAAATCTGATTATTTTGAAAGTTTTATTCTAGATAATTAAATAGTAACCTTTAATTTGTATAACTGTAATCTCACCTATCATGGATACAATTGTACAAATTTTATTTAGTAAAATAATTAAATTTATTTTAATTATAATAAATATTATATTGATAATAGTTATACCCTATCGGTGTGTTATTATTAATATAATTTATTATTTTTCAATGTACTTGTGATTTATGATTAAGTAAATTATGGTTCGAGTACCCTATCGGTATTAGAATTTTGTTTGTGACATAATATTTGTACATTGTTATATTTCTTATTTAAAATTATTGAAAGTATTATTTGAGAAATAAAAAAATTATTTTAAAGACATGTAATACTTTATTAAATCCAATAATTTTTATTTAATTTTTTTAAAAATGGATTTCAATTTTTTTATATTATGTAAGTGATGGACATACCCTATCGGTGTGACGTTACTTGACATGATTATTGTGTGATAGAGAAAATAGTTGAATATTTGTTTAAAATTTTTTCAAAACTCTTAATCTTAGTTCAACTATTATTCTCTATCAAGTGGGAGAATTTAACATGTCAATTGTATAGAAATGATTATCAAATATTATTTCTTTAATATAATATTATTTTATGGAGACATATATTAAGGATATTATAGTCTTATGTTTTTGATGGAAATTTATGACTATTGATGTTATATCCTCAATAATAGTTAAGTTTAAGTCTCATGTTTTTCCACTGCATATAACATAATATAATTCTCAAATGTTGTTGTTATCATTGTAACATTTGAGTTTTGAGTGAGTTATTAATATGTTGTATATAATCCTATATTCTATTTAAAGTTATATGGATTTGATCTCACTCAAATGTTGGTAAATCTTTTATATAACCATCATACTCCTTCATGTGAAATTATCTAAACAATGATATATTCTATTTACATGCAAAATTTATGGTTGAGTTTATAAAACTCTAATTATGATATATTATACAACCATTTCTCTCTATAGTTTTGCACTAAAATAAAATTAGTATCCCATTGTATAATCAGAGTATTTAATACTAATGGACTCTGATAAATCTTTATTCTATTGGATCAGTGGGAGTGCATGTGCACTTAATTATATAATCTAAAAATTTTAGATTATTATTCTCATAGTGTCATATATTCTTGCGCGCACTGTAAATATGACATATTCTAAAAGGACTTCAAAATATGAAATAATTAAAAGAAGTCTTATTCTGTTATATATATATATATATATATTATTCTCTTAATCTTAGGAAATATCATAATTTGATGTTTAGTTCGATATTGAAAAGACACAATAATTCTTTAGCATGCAATAATATTGTGTTATTCTATCTTCAATAGTTCACATTTGTCAGGTCATAATATGAAAGTACAAGTAAATATCAATATTTCTATCGAGTATGATATTGTGTTATGAAGGTACTTATGATTAAATGTAATTACTCTCGTAATAGGGTATCCCTATATGTAATTACTATTCTTAGACCTATGTGGATATTCTATGACCTATAATTTAAAACTCATTAGTATAATCACTAACCATAGACTTATACACATAAGTCTTATGATATTTTGGGTTAGTGGGAGTTTACCATTAGCATATTCATATGCTTGGGCTATTCTTTATAACATAGTACTCTTAACTTAAATATGTTACTCTAAATTCATAATTCTTTATATAAAGTTGTGAGTTGTAATATGTATGATTTCTCTTCTCTATCGGACACAATTTTTGCAACGTTGAAATTTACTTTTTTCGTATTGATTAGTGTTTTGACCATTATTAATATTCTAATATTAAAATCAATATTTTTTTAATAATTGATTATTGTCATCCAAGTGGGAGATTGTTAGATTAATTATTTAATTAATCAAATGGATTTAAATAATCAATTATTAATTAATTATAGTATGGTCAATTGTTATTAAACACTAATTATTTATGAATTATTTGATTGGGTTTTGTGCCTGAATGGACTGTGATTGGTTGGATCATTCAGTTAAGCCCAATGAGAGGTCCCTTCCCGCATCCGTTTAGCTATTTAAGTGTCGCCCCATTAGACAATTAACATACTCTGAAAACCCTAAACGGTAATGAGGGTAGTAATCCTTTCATAATCACTCTTACCGTCGACAACTTCTCCAATTCTACAAGATACACCGTTCTTATAATATTTTATTATTCTTTGATATAATAGTATGCTATAATTTGTATCTATCGATTTAATTAAATTTTTATCAAGAGCATGTTAAAAGCTAAAGAAATGTCAAAGAGATTTTGTGGTGAATCAGTTTCGACAGCAGTATACATTCTAAACAGATGTCCAACAAAGAAAATAATCGAGAAGACACCTTTTGAGGCTTGGACAAGACAAAAGACAAATGTTGGTCATTTTAGAGTCTTTGAATCAATGTGTTTCACTGCAGGTAAAATATTGTTCATAATATCAACCACATTTTAAAATCTGAAGATGACCTTCATTTGCGAAACCTATCTCTCATAGTTCTCCCTTTTGGAAATAGATAAATTCTCTAAAAATTGCGTTGATTTTATATTACCATTTACCATTTCAAATTCTATCTGAATTGCTATCAGACTTGTTGATACTAATTTGTTAGAACAAATAGAACAATTAGAATTTCAAGAAGAATGATGAAGAGAGAAAAGAGAGAATGTTATTGAGTAAAAATTGAAATGATTACAATGAAGTTATTATATGAACAACTATAAAGATATACTTATATATAAGCAACTAAGATCCAAATCCAAAATATAAAGTCCAAGTCTACTTCAACATAACAACAATCGAAAAATATTTCTTCTAAATAATAAATTATAACTTTTAACACAGCCAATGGACTCCAACTTTCTTTCTAAACAAAAGTTACTCTAACTAGATTAGTACATGTTGACAACAAAATTGAATCTTAAAAGATTTTTAATATTATATTTTGATATAATTTCTTTTTTCTACCCGCGCTTATATGCTGACTGACCGAAACAAACACTTAAGTTAAACCTTCAATTCTTAGAAAAACTGAATCACTTGAATGAGAAGATAACAAAAACCAAACTAAAAAGTTGTGTTCCACTCAAAAATCCATATTTATCAATAATAGCAGCTTACAATTAAACAAACAATTTTACTACACCACCACGGTCTCTTTTATAAACACATTTTCCACTAACAAAAGTGATTACCAAAAGGAATTGAGATAGCATTATTATATCATATACCACTACTGTGACAGACTGTTAGTATTAACTTGTATTACTGTTACAATGAACCCAATTTAGTTAGCTTGAGCATTAACTCATGGAAGCCTCAGCATCGTACACTAAACAAAAGCTATGTATATTACTGTCACGTTAACAGATCCATTACAAAGAAAGGACTATGGCGGCACTGTTATAGGATCTGACACTTCTGATCACTTTGCAAGCAAAGCAAAAAGAAAGGAGACCACTTTCGCTGTAACCGATTTGACACCCATCATTCCATCTTCACTTTCTTGTCCCAACACAACACTCACTCACTCACAGTTATACAAGAAAAAAAAGGCATGATAAATTAAAGATAGAAAAAAAACCTAGATAAAAACTTTAAATGGATTATAAAAATCATAACAACAACCATAAATAATATAATACACCTATCTATTTTGTTAGTGGTTCTGATCATGACTCCAAAGTTCAAACATCCAAAAGATAAAGATGAGAAAAAGGTAAAAATAAATAAACATTAAAGAAACTAAACTAAATTAAGAACATCACAACCCCTTTACCATGATCCACCACCTAACATACCATTCCAATAACCAGTTGAATCTCCTTGGCTTCTATTATTCTGCTGATGATTCTGCTGATGATGATGTTGTTCAAACTCACCACTATTTGGAACTTGTTGCTTATTACTATTATTCAACTCATCCACAACAGGAAACAACATCCTTGCACCACCACCACCACCACCACCACCAGAACTTTCTTGATTATTAATCCCTTGTAAACCACCATAGCCATTCTCAAATCCTTCTAAGCTAAAATTAAGACCAGGCTTAAAATCTTGCAAAGCGAAACCAGTTGAATTATACATTGCACTAGATTCAGCTAAAGAGATAGGCATAAAAGAATTCAAACCCCTTGATGAAGAAGCAGCAGCAGCAATCCCGGTTTTGAGTAACTCCATAGCGGAAAGCGGCGACGATGAATTAGTACCATTAGTACCATTCTGATAATGAGTTTTTTCTTGTTCAGTTGTGTAAGGAAGTTCAATGAATTTAGATATGGTGTTATAACTATCATCACTTGGTGGTGGTGGATAAGCTAGGTTAAGATCCTGTCCTTGATGGATCTTAGGGTTTTGAGAAGCAGATTGAGGAAAGCTATTATTCTGTGAGGCAGAAAGATCAGGAATAATAATATTTTTTGTTATTGAGGATGGTGGTGGTGGTTGTTGTGAAATGGAAGGTGATGGTGATGGTGATGATCTTTTGTTTTTTCTTGAACCACCACCTACAGGCACATTTCTCAAAGAACCACCTTCAGTCCAATACCGTCTACAGGTTTTGCAGAAGTACCTTGGTTGAGAGAGACTATAATTATTATAGTAACAGAATTTTGTGTTGGTTGAATTGCACCTTGGACAGTTCAAAGCTTGATCTTTCTGTGGCCTTGCTCTTCTCTCTATCATAGGAGCTTTTGAGCCTTCCATTTGTTTAACCAGTCCAATATTCCCCTAAAAATATATCCAAATTCCAAAAAAGGAGATGAAAAGTTCATAATAAGATAGAAACGAAACAAACAAGAGAAGAAGGTGTAGCAATAATACAAACAAATTTATCAACTTTTTCTTAGGGTCCTTTAGTTCTTTATCAGAAAAACTTGGAAAAAGAAAGGTGAAGTACAGTTAATTAAATGAAAGAAAAGGATCTAAAAAAAAGACAAGAACAAACAATGAAAATTTTCTGTTGAGGATCAGGGAAAAAAGTAATAAAGGATATATATATATATAAAGTGAAACTTTCCTTAGAACTATCAATAATCAAGATAATTTATGAAACAAAGAAGCTTTATTATGGTTGATAATTAATTACAAATTCAAGATCAAAATAATCAAGATAATTTTTCCATGATTATAACAAGGAAAAAAGAAAAGAAAAAGGTATTATGTTTACCTGTGCCCACTGAGTTGTGTCCATTGATTTAAGATGAAAAATGGAAAAAAGGAAAAGTTATATGAGTGTTGTTCAGAGAAAGAAAAACACCCACTTTTTTTCTAGTTTCTAGAGGAGAGTGAAAAGCACAAAGCTTTTGAAAGATGGAATTGGAATATAGTAGTAGTGGTGTGGTGTGGTGTGGTGTGGTGAGGTAATGGTAGTGGTTCCATTTCCATAAAGGGGTAAGATAGTAATTTCGATAATATTCTAATTATACTATATGATGTGATGACACGTACTTGAAATTTGTGTACATGACATGAAGCCTACTTGTGTGATAAATAAAGTATTTTACATAGGTCAATAATATTCTTCTTTGGTGTCTTTTTGTAGAAGCTAGCACAGTGTGAAATTTTTTTAGTCGGTTAAGATCATCAGAGAAGGAGAAATGCCTTTTTCTTCATCCTATTCTTGCTCATCAAGTGTTTTGACTAATTACTAATCCTTTTTTTTCAGTACTTTAGTGTCTGTTATATTTATATATATGATTTTATTTATTTATTTATTTATTTCAAAAAAAACTTATCTAAGACAAAAAAATTCAAACATAAATTATTATTACCTAGCTGAATTTTAAAGATTGATTGTGAAATAATAGTTCATAGACTGTTAATTAGGGAATCACGAGGCAATGATAAAGCAACATTTTGAATCATCCAACGTTAATAAAACTTCAAAAGCATCTTTCATAGAGTTAATTCAGGAAAATTAGAGAGATTAATTTCAACAAGATAATTTATGTAAAGCATCTAGGTACGTAGCCCATTCATTCTTGTGTCTTGACTTTAAAATGTTCCCATATGTAGCCAAACAAATTGCTTAGAGTTGATTCCAATGGTGCACATTTCTTAACATAATTCCGCAACAAATTTTGAATCATCACCTGTTTGCACATATATGGTCCCGCACCTACATGAATAATTACCATTTGTGTCCTTATTGTTAGAGCTTGTCTACTACGTAGAAACCCTAATGTACATAAAATTTAAAGGTCATCATTGGAGAGAAGAAGCTATAAAATTGTCCTCTAGGTTTTCATATACAATGTCTATACTCTCTACATACATCATCTTTTGTCATAAGGAATGAGAATTTTAGATGAATTAATTCATTCCTTTTCCAAACCCTAAAAATAGATGACTCATTATTCGAGAGAATTTAATTCAAGATCCATTGTAAATATGAGCACATGCTTAACATGTTACAATAATTAGGGTAAAGACATGGATATTAAATTAACATATTAGCAAGATCTATATAGTATATTATTATAAAATAATACTAATAAATTAGTATAAAGTTTATATGAAGATGGATGAGAATTTGCAGTGGAGGATATTATGATTCTTGCACGGTTATCAACAGGAATGTTTGTAGGACCCTTCCTCACTGGAAAAGAAAGAGACCAGAGTCAAGGTCCAGCTTCTTTGGCTTTAAGTATAAGAAAAGAAAAAAGAAGCACATGTGGGAGATATACAAAGTGCAATTAATAAATCTTCACAAAATGGAGAAAATTGAATGAAATTTGAAAAAAAAAAAAGAAATATAGTGAGGTCATGAAAGACACGGGAATCCATCTCTTAGACAAATTTTGGTATATGATGGCTGATTATATTTAATTAAAGGTAATCAAAATAAATTTCTCTTTAGACATATCTTTCAAATGAGATAGTGTCATTATCTTATATAATCTTATTTTCATCTCACAAAACTCGGATAGAATTTCCATACCATGAATAAGAGATTTGCATTTTTAGCAACAGAAAAGTAATAAAAGATATATATATATTGAAATTTTCCTTTTTTTTTAATAAGCAAAAATATATTATAACGATACAAAGAAGTATCTTAACTCATCTACAAAAGAAACTCTACCCACTTTATAATCACCTTATATAAAATCACAAGGTGATTTAAACGAATCGTAATAATTACACGTAAAAACTTTCTTTGATTTTTTCCCAATCCACCACCATTAAAGATTGATTATGGTTGATAATTAATTACAAATTCAAGATCAAAACAATCAAGATAATTTTTCCATGATTATAAGAAGGAAAAAGAGAAAACAAAAATGTATTATGTTTACCTGTGCCCACTGAGTTGTGTCCATTGATTTAAGATAAAAAATGGAAAAAAGGAAAAGTTATATGAGTGTTGTTCAGAGAAAGAAAAACACTCACTTTTTTTCTAGTTTCTAGAGGAGCTTGAAAAGCACAAAGCTTTTGAAAGATGGAATTGGAATATAGTAGTAGCGGTGTGGTGTGGTGTGGTGTGGTGTGGTAATGGTAGTGGTTCCATTTCCATGAAGGGGTAAGATAGTAATTTCGAAAATATACTATATGATGTGATGACACGTACTTGTGTGATAAATAATATTTTATATAAGTCAATAATATTCTTCTTTGGTGTCTTTTTGTAGAAGCTAGCACAGTGTGAAATTTTTTTAATCGGTTAAGATCATCAGAGAAGGAGAAATGCCTTTTTCTTCGTACTATTCTTGCGTTTCGAGTAATTAGTAATGGGAAATGGTAACACACACTTAAAATAGATGGGTTTCCCATAAAAATATATTATATATATATTTTTTTTAAGGTGAGTTCTACTCAAAAATAGTATATCTCATACAAAAATACAGTAAGGTGTATGTTGCTAATACATATGGTGTGCATTAGCATGATGCATTACTAATATTTTTTTCCACCCAAAACATTAAAAATAATAGAATATTATTTGCTATATAATAATAATAATTACTAAGTAATTTTTAAAAAAATTGAAATATTTTATGTGAAATACAGAAGCTTATCATGATTATAGTTGCAGAAGTAGTACAGCATTCTATATCAGATTCTGCAGTTATGTGAAAGAGAATTTAAATGTACGTATGTTAAATTAAACTTCTGTAGGAAAGGAAACATTAAAGTGAGTATGAAATTGAAAAGAACTCTTAAATGCTGCTCTACGTTTCCTTGACTGCAAAGAATATATTCGATATCATTGTATCCGTGCATAGGGCTGTTTTCGGTCCGGTCCGGTCCGGGTATTTGTTATCTCGAGAACCAGACCGAAACAGGAATGGATTAACGTAGGACCGGACCGAAACAGTAATGAATAATTTTTTTGGATCAAAACTGGACCGTTACTCCGGATATCCGATAAAAATATTCAAAAAGTATCTAATATAGTATCCATTTTTGGTATCGGATAAAAAAAATTATTCATTCCCGGATCGAGTAGATTTCGGTCGATCCATTGATCCGGTTCTCTCAGACCGGTTATCGGGCCGATTCCCGGTTTTTAAGACCCAATAATAGCCTATCCGTGCACAAGTGGACAGTGATCAATGCAATTCATGCCATAGAATATATAAAAAATAATCATTTTATATCAAAGTTTTGATGCTAATAATGATGTGTTTTAAAATTTATATATATTTATAAAACATAAATAAAAATAAATATATGTAGTCAACTTTTTAAAATTTATATATATTTATAAAAGATAAATAAAAATAAATATATGTAGTTAACTTCCTATAAGAATGGGAGATGCTTAGTCTCTCACTAAAATAGCCTTCCAATCAAATTAAATTTACACTACATTTTATCCTTTATAGTAATTAACTAATACATTATTATTGGCTAATGAGAACATCTCTTTTGTCCAAGTGGCGTAATTATTGTCTAAATTTCAATCTCTCTCTCTCTCTCTCTCTCTCTCTCTCTCTCTCTCCAAGTGGCGTATATATATATATATCTCGTCACAACCTACCCCTATCTCTCTCCCATTTTCTCTCTTTTCCTCTCTCTTTGGCCATCAAACCCTAGCGCGCCGCCGCCGAATCTCGATGAAATGGAAGACAAAGCGATCTCGCAAATGCAGAAACTCATGGCTCCACAAATCTTCGTCTTCGATTCTATGGTATCGTAGAAACTCATATTTCATTTCAATCTCTCTTTCACTCCTTTTCATTTTATTTATAGTTCACGGTGGCTACGGGTTTGTTAACAATTATGGTTATTTTCTTTTTTGTCTCAGTTTTGATTTTAGGATCTATTCACATTTTGGGAATGACTAAGTCGTTGAATGTTTCTCCTAAGGGCAATTTCAGTTTCGACCTCTGCAGAATAAATGATAAACTTGAAAAGAAGAGTCTGAAACCCTCTGCTTACTTGAAGACTAGAACCACTATTGTTGGTTTTGTTTTCCAGGTCTGAATAATAATGGTTTTAATTTCTAACTTTTGTTTAATAATTTTAGTGCTTTAATTTCTAACTTTTGTCTAATATTATATTTTCTTCTTGTTGTTTTTGTTTTGATGTATGATTTTGTTTTGAAGACGTTGGGTGTGAAAAAATATAATTATGTTGATTATGTTTAGAAAAGAATTTCTGAAGTTATAGATGAACTTGAGTATTTTAAAATTGTTTCAGGCTTTCTGTTGCTGTAGTGCCAATCAAACTTTTTGATTATTTCATTTCCTTTTCTTTTCCAGGGAAACGAACTCATGAAAACGCTGTAACATTTTCTCGGTATGATGCAGTTGATGTTGAACCTCAACCTGAACTTCAACCATATGAAAACTCATCATTTCCCTTAGCCACTGAGAGAACAAGAAGAAAAGATCCTTTAGATGGCTTCAATGAGTACACAAATGGATGGAACATCAGTGACCACCATTATTGGGCTGTAACTTCATTCAACCCTTACTCCTTTTGTACTTTTTTAGTTTCAACTTTTGTAGTATGCAAACAGTTAGGTTTAGTTACCTATCACTGTTAAGATTTAACATTTGAGCTTAGTTTATCTTTTTCTACAAAATACAGAAATATATAACTAATTAAGTTCTGTGTATGGCTAATTTTAGTTGATTTTGCAATTCTCGCAAAATTTTAAGTGGTTAATGTAGCTAAAATAGACGGCTAATCAAGATTTTAGATGTGATTAACCATAATTTGAAGGTGTTAAGATCTATAGGCTTAACTGTGAGTGTTTTTTTCTTGAATGCAATCAGTGGCATATACATCAGTTCCTGTATTCATCATTGCAGCAATCTGGTTCTTAGGCTTTTGCTTATGTTTATTACTTCTCATTGTTTGTTACTCCTGTCTTAAATCCGAGCCTTATGGTTATTCTCCAACATGCTACACATTTTCCCTTATTCTTCTCATATTGTTCACAATTACAACAATGTATGTACAATTTCTCCCTTTCTTTGTTTTATTGATTTCAGATTTAGTTTAATCTGCATAAAAAATTACGCGTCTCTCTGTGTTAACAGGATTGGATGTGCGGTTCTATATTTTGGCCAAGGTAGTTTTATCGCAGCACGACATCAACGTTGCAGTATGTGGTATATCAAGTTGACTCTATTGTGGATAAACTAAGGAATGGTTCTGATTTTCTTGCTCAAGATAAGCAAGTTGGAATCGACCGTGTTTTTCTCCCTGTGAATGTTCAAACTGATATCGATGAGGCAAAAACGGATATCAACGCTTCTGCTGGCACAATTTCTGATAAAACAAAGGATAATTCAAACAACATTCAAGATCTATTAGATTCTGTGTAATGATTTTATAGTTGATTGGTCATTACGCTTTCAGCTTCATATATTTTTTCTTTTTGGGTTTTCTCTATAAAATGAATATCGTGAGCCTAATACAGGAGGATGGTGCTCATCATAATAGTCGTATCAAGGTAATGGAATAGGCATGGGTGGACGAATGGGCGGTGGGCGTGGTTTTGGTGATTCTCTTTCATTCATCATTTTTTACATTTTTAAAGTGATTTATGTCTTTGAAAAATAAAATTAATATGTTGATGGGTGGTTATGTGATTATTATTAATTTAACCGACGGTTTTAAAAACAATTTCGTCTCATTTTGTGTGTGTTCATAGTTAAGACCATGAATTTCGTAAGATTGATTTTTAGTGTTGGAAACAAACAAACACAGGGGGAAGATTCAGAAGAGTATGGAAGTTTGGTGCTTTCAGCATATACAATAGTTGGCACTATAAAGTCTCACTCAGAGGAACTTTTGAAGTCCATTAATTCAGAAGTTTCTCCTAAGACAATTGTACTCAAAGCTAAATACACACACTGTCCCAACCTTATCATTATTGACAACCTTGGTTTTGTTCTCAAGGTATTTGTTGTTATCTTTGAATGATAGGTGATTCAAGTCATGGTTTGTTTAATTGGTAATTTGTGTGTGACCTGATGGGTCATATGACAGACTAAGAATGGTGAACCGGAGGACACATCTGAGAAGATTTCATCCACCTGTGTACCTTTCATTCATTTTTGTAATTATATTTTCCTGTTACATCTTATTATAGTACATGTGGTTAAGGTTGTGAATGTATATTACATCATTGTTGCAGATGATTCTATTCCATGTGGTAGATTTCTTGTGGACCTTCTTTTCATATCATTGTTGATTTAAGTTATAATTGATTAACTATATTTTTCAGGTGAATGTACAAATGAAATATTCTAGGAATGTTGGTCTTGTTGATGCTACTAGAGCTCTATTTGGAGTTGTTGATTCCAGACTAATGGATTTTGGATTAGTATTCCTATTATCCTCCAGGAAAGCTGACAATGACCAAGCCCTTTCAGTTGCTGCTCATACAAGTCAACAAACTGGGTTGAATGTCGGTGAATTGATAATTGGTTGTGGCTTTGGAACTGTCATTAGACATCGCGACTTCGAAGAGAGATCTAAATCGTGGCCAAACCTGATCACATATTGAAATTGAAGAAACAAGTTTGTCCTAATGTTGCACTTGGACATGTTCCTCATCCTGTTGCTGTTAAGGGAGTTCCAGTGGCTAGAAGGGTGGAAATTCTTAAACCCACTCCTGCCCCCGCCTAGAAGTAATGAATGTTCATTTACTCATTATTATACATAGCCACACTCCACCACCATATAAAGAGGTCTGGTAAATAGTGGAAGCATCCCAAATCCAATTGAGCAAGTGTAGGTAATCACCTACTGGAAAGCGTGTCATGTGAGTGGATATTTATCATTCTTTATAATATGCTATACTGAAACTTTTAGGGTGATACATACACAACATGATGAGTTTTCAAGTTTCTATAGAACTTATTTGAAATATTGCACATTTGTTAGAGCTTTCGGATGTAGGCAAAAGAAGTCAAAACACATATATAAATTCTTGTGTGCGCTATCACTTTCTTTCTGGTGGGCACATATCAATTTCAAAGATCGTTGGTTAATTGTTGAACAATCTGTTTTGAATTGTTGCAATGTGTCAAAGATCTCCTACATAATTCTTGGAAGTGTTCTGTAAAATGTAAATTGGTTTGATGTAGTATGTGTTAGATATTAGAATAATTTAAACATGCCTATATTTTTGCCAATTTAGATATCAAAAAAAAAATGAGAGAAATGACCTAAGTTTATATCTTTTGCAGATGATGATAAATCAGATTCTGATGACCTTTCTCTGTTCATCGAGACTAAGGACGAGGAGGAACCAAATCACTGCTTGCTAAATACACCAAATGGTGATGTTGCATTTTTAGAGGAAAAACCAGTTAGGATGGCGCGAGATCACCTATGAGTTTTACTGGCTTATCTTCTGTTTCGTGTTCTTTCATTGATCTTTTTGCTTCTACCATATCTATGATATTAAATTTGAGTGTAACAAGTTTCACAACTAGATTATTTATTCAAGACTCAAAATACATGCTCTGTAGGTCATAGAACAAATAAGATAATATGTTGTATAATGTTTATATGTATATTCCCTACTGTGCGTGTAAAAGTACAAGCAAAATTGTTCAGGTATACTTTTATAAATCTCATTAACTATTGCTACCAAGTGGCAACAATGTTGAAGTCACATAAAGTGAAAAAAAAAATTATAAGTTGACTTAGGTTTTGTGCTTTTGATGCAGGTATGTTTTAATGGCAGAACTTGATCACAAATTGAAATTGAAGAAACAGGTTTGTCCTAATGTTGCACCTGGACCTGTTTCTCATCCTGTTGCTGTTAAGGGAGTTCCAATGGCTAGAAGAGTGGCAGTGGCCCCTAAACCTGTTCAGAAGAAAGCCACTACAAAACCAAAGTCTGTGGAAGTAATTTATATAATAAGTTATGAAGAAGAGAGCAGTAAAGAAAATTTTGTGCACAACAGAAAGGAAGGAGAGGTTAATTCCAAGAAGAAATCATCATGCACTCTTACTTCTGTTCTCACAACTAGAATCAAGGTTTGTTTATTGGTTTTTTTGTTGAGACATGCTATGGATTGGATAGGTCTTTTATATGTTCATTTCTTCACATGTTTTCTTTTCATAATCTATTAGGATGCTTTTCGTTTGACAAACAAACCAAAGGAGATTGTTGACATTGATGTTGCTGATGCTAACAATGAACTTGCTGCTGGGGCTGGTAAGTTAAACCACACCTATAATGTGTTTATTTATGAAACTGCACTTTTTCTAGAAGGAACATAGTTTTGAAATTGCATCACTACCAAGTTACTTCATTGTTGTTTGTTTGATGGTAGTCATCTTTTGCAATTGAGCTTATACAATGTCTATTTTATGGGTGGATTAAGGAGTACATTGGGTTAATAGTTGAAATATACATTTTCTAACATATTTAATAATTTACAATTTCATATTGTTCTATGAGAATCATATCTAAGATAGGCCGCTTTCTTGTTGATGGCTCGAAGGATGATGCACAAAAGTTTATTTCTAAGACCAATAGTATTAATGAAACGTAGGTGATGGAAGATTGGAAGATGTCAATCCAACACTTCTATAGTAGTTTACCTTTGGTGTTAGGGCAATATTGAACCCTATGGCTGCCATGTTTGGTGGCATTGTAGGACAAGAGGTTCTAAGGCGTGCTCTGGAAACTTTCATCCACTTTTCCAGGTAATTAGCTTTTTTTTTTATTGCTAACACTATATCATAAGGTATTTTTAAATATTATTTGTGGTGCAAGTCAAATGAGCCCATAGGAAAGTACTTCACTATAATAGTGCTCCCAAGTTTGGTAGTCGTTTGAGTTTTGTATTTACAGTTTGTTGCTTCGGTTGAGTTTTTTTTACACAGTCATGTTGAGTTTTTTAGAAGTAGATATATGCATTTTCTTATGTCTTTGGTAGAAATAATTCTTAGGCATAACATAACTATATTTTAAACAAAGACATCCTATATCTGATCTTGGATCTTAGGAAAAAGCGTCCCCCATATTTGAGCAAAATACTTTGTTGAAAATGATGCTTACAATAAATGAAATTTGGTCTAGACTATCATTCAATTATTTTGATTTTGGACTATTTTTGTAATATCCGCGGTTCTCCCAAGTCTTGTAGTATTGCACGTTCTTCCATCTGAGTGTTCATCAACCTGTCTAAAATTGATCCATATCTTGAGGCAATGTTATAAGTTTTCAAAACAGTTCCTAGATATATTGGGATTAGTATGTTTTTGGGTAGCTTATAGAATACTAAAGTTAGGAGAATATCATGTTTTAACTTCTGAAAATTTTGTATTTGTCGTTGTTGTTTTAACTTTTATTTCTCTTCTGACCTCTACAGTTTTTCTACTTTGACTCGGTGGAATCACTTCTGACCTCTACAGTTTTATTATTATTTCTCAAAACCTTTAGAATTAGTAATTTTTCCTTTCCGTTTATTTTCCATAATTCCTTAGCCTTAGCTTTACACTGCAATTATTGATTGCATTAGTTTGATTATCCTTTCCCTGTGGGTTCGACAGCCTTATTTAAAACTACGCGAACAGCTATATACTTGCAGTCTTTATCCGACGGACACATTAGTGCCTTCGAGCCGCATCAAGTTTTTGGCGCCATTGCCGGGGAAAGTTGATTTAGTCAATATTGTGAATCCGTTGTTGCGCAGTATAGACTAAGGCACAAAAAATTTTCCTTTTTCTCTAATTCGTCGATTGTATGCCAAACACTCGTTCAAGAGGCGACAAACTTGAGCAACCGATTGACAATATTGAGCGTTTTATTAATTTAAGACGCCGAATTAACGAATTCCGGATTAAGTATAATCTTTTAAAACCTGAAATTCCTTACCCAGAATTACCAATACCCCGGGCTGAGAACCCACAAAAGCGTCCTCTTAAGGATTACACTGTCCCATCACAAGATGAACTGCATAAAAGCATTACTGCCCCTACCATTAATCGAAACAATTTTGAGCTGAAACCTTCGTTGTTACAAGCCGTTCAACAGAACCAATTTTCTGAAAGTTCCACAGATGATCCGAACCTTCATTTATCAATGTTTGTGCAATATGCTGATGCCTTAAAAGCAAATGGTGTTAGTAACGAAGCCATACGACTACATCTTTTTCCTTTCTCTTTAAGAGATAGAGATAGAGCTTGGCTCCAGTCTCTACCATCCAACTCTATCACTACGTGGGACGAGTTGAAGAAAGTATTTTTAGCCCGACATTTCCCGCCGAGCAAAACTGCTATGCTAAGAGCCCAAATTAACGGGTTTAGGCAAAAAGACAATGAATCTCTTTTTGATGCTTGGTAAAGATACAAGGACATGCTAAGGCTATGCCCACACCATGGACTTGAACAATGGTTGATAATCCATACTTTCTACAATGGTCTTATTTACAACACAAAGCTAAATCTAAACGCTGCAGCTGGTGGCACTCTGATGAACAAACCATATGAAGACGCTTATCAACTCATTGAAAATATGGCTCAAAACCACTTCGAATGGGGAGGTGAGAGAACTCCAACAGAAAAACCTACTACGAAGAACGGAATGTACGAAGTTAACAGTTTGGACCGTGTCAGTGCTAAAGTGGATGCGCTTACTCAAAAGATCGAAAGTTTGATCGTAGCTCCAGCAGCCACCGTGGCCGCTATGAAGTCAAATTGTGAATTGTACGGAACCTCTGGTCATAGTAACGTTGAATGTCATTTACTAGCCAATATTCCTACCGACCAAGTGAATTACGCCCAAGGGAACCTGTACTCAAACACCTACAATCCTGGCTGGAAGAATCATCCAAACTTCTCATACAAGAATAATAACGCTTTATTTTCCCCAACTCAAGCCCCTGTAGTTCCTCCAGGATATCAAAAGGGAGCAGCTGCTACCCCTCAAGAACCAAGAAAGTCAAACGTTGAGGTTTTACTAGAAAATTTCATCGCAACCCAAACTCAACAAAACAAAGAGTTTTCCAACCAAAATGTGCACACAAGAGAATTATTAAAACAAATGGCAACTAAGCTTGATGACGCCATGGCTATCCATAACAAAATGTTAGAAACTCAAATATCTCAAGTAGCCCAACAACAAGCAACAGTAGCAGCCCCTGCAAGAACATTTCCTGGACAACCACAACCAAACCCAAAAGGACATGCTAATGCTATCACATTGCGAAGCGAAACTGAACTAGATGAACCACTGGATCCAAGACTCCAAAACCCTGCCATGTATCAAAATCCTGGTAAAGGAGCCGAAAAGGTAATAGAACCGAAAAATGACAAAAAGGAAGACAAAAGTGAAGAGGCCTTAGAGAAAGAAACACCTTATGTGCCTCCACCGCCATACAAACCACCGATACTTATCCACAAAGGCTCGCTAAGCCTAAAAATGAAGGACAATTCAAAAAGTTTATGGAGCTTCTAAAAAAACTCAATATTACTATACCTTTCACATAAGCCATAACACAAATGCATTCATATGCCAAATTCCTTAAAGAGATCATGTATAATAAGAAGAAGTTCGAGGATAACGAAACTGTTATGCTCACTGCCGAGTGTAGCGCTATCATTCAAAATAACATGCCTCCTAAACTGAAAAACCCAGGTAGTTTCTCGATATCATGTGTAATTGGAAAGTACGTAATAGACAACACTCTATGTGATTTAGGAGCCAATGTTAGTCTAATGCCCTTATCCACCTGTAAAAAGCTCGACTTAGGAGAGTTGCGACCAACGAAAATGTCTCTACAACTAGCGAACCATTATGTTAAATTTCCTATAGGTATGCTAGAGAACGTGCTCGTTCGTATAGGACAATTCTACATTCCTACTCATTTTGTGGTAATGGATATAAAAGAGGATTCCAATATTCCTATTATTTTGGGAAAACCCTTTTTAGCTATAGCCGAAGCGATCATTGATGTTAAGAAAGGAAAGCTAACTTTTGAAGTTGGTGAAGAAAAAGTTGAATTTATTCTAGCCTAATTCTTGAAAGCTCCTGCTATAGATGATTCATGTTGTTTTCTCGACGTCATCGACGAATGCGTAAAATAAATGAAGATAGAATCATTTAAGTTTACAGAAATACTAAAGATTCCAGGACCTCCTATACTCGAAGACGATAATTGGTGCGAGCCATATGTAGATGACAGTCTGAGGGAATGCCTATGACTAACACCCGATCTAATACCATGCCCGAAGAAACCTTCTGTAGAACTTAAGACACTACCCAAAAACCTAAGGTATGAATTCCTAGACACCGAACTGGAGCAACCAGTGATAGTTAACGCTGACTTGGGACAGATAGAGACCAAAAAACTCCTACATGTTCTAAAAACGTATCCTAAAGCGCTGGGGTATAACATTTCAGACCTGAAAGGAATAAGTTCTACTATATGCATGCATCGCATTATGCTCGAAGATGACTGTAAGACCTCCAGAGAGCACCAAAGAAGGATAAATCATATCTCAAGCGATGTAGTAAAAAACGAGGTACAAAAACTACTAGAAGCAGGAATCATATACCCGATATCTGATAGTAACTAGGTTAGTCCTGTGCACGTCGTGCCAAAGAAGGGAGGTGTTACGGTTGTTAGTAACTAAAAAGGCGAATCCATTGCAAAACAAACTCAAACTGGCTGGAGAATGTGCATAGACTATAGAAAACTAAACAAAGCCACTCGCAAGGATCATTTTCCTTTACCCTTTATAGATCAAATGCTTGAGTGTCTGGCTAAGCATTCTCACTTCTGCTATTTAGACGGATACTCAGAATTTTTCTAAATTCCTATCCATCCCGACGGTCAAGAAAAAACTACATTTACCTGCGCTTACGGTACGTTTGCTTACAGACAAATGTCGTTCGGACTGTGTAATGCACCCGCAACCTTTCAGAGATGCATGATGACAATCTTTGCCGACTTTATAGACAATATAATGGAAGTATTCATGGATGACTTCTCTGTATGTGGGGAAAGTTTTGAAGGATGTTTATCGAACCTAGAAATGGTACTCGAACGTTGCGTTAAAGTCAATCTAGTGTTGAATTGGGAGAAATGCCATTTCATGGTTCGAGAAGGAATTGTGCTTGGACATGTAGTATCTAATCGAGGAATTGAAGTTGATAAAGCAAAAATTGAAATTATAGAAAACCTTCAACCTCCAAAAACTGTTAGAGAAATCCGAAGTTTTCTAGGACACGCCGGTTTTTACCGACGATTCATTAAAGATTTCTCTAAGATAACCAAACCACTAACGGGCTTGTTAATGAAAGACGTTGAATTTGTATTTAATGAGGATTGCTTGAGAGTATTCGAACATCTGAAAAAAGGCTCTCATAACTGCACCTATTATGCAACCGCCCGATTGGAGTAGACCGTTCAAAATAATGTGCGACGCTAGTGACTATGCTGTTGGTGCTGTCTTAGGACAAAGAAAATACAAAAGGCTTCATGCTATATATTATGCAAGTAGAACCTTAGACAGTGCACATATGAACTACGCTACCACAGAAAAGGAACTCCTAGCTGTTGTGTTCGCTCTAGATAAATTCCGTTCTTACTTAGTGGGAGCGAAAATCATTATCTATACCGATCACGCCGCAATTAAGTACATGTTGAATAAGAAGTTTGCCAAACTGAGACTTTTAAGATGGATCTTGCTTTTGCAAGAGTTTGATCTAGAAATCAAAGATAAGAAAGGAACCAGAAATGTAGTAGCAGATCATTTTTCTAGAACCGAAGATCAAGAATTTGAGCGAGTCCCCATCAACGACGATTTTCCATATGATAGACTTGTAGCCCAGTTAGAAAATGAAAGCGAAACGAGTGAATGCTCTTTAATTTATCATGATGCAGAAACAAATGAAGTCGTGGAGTCAATATGCTTAAAGACCAAACTACTGTGGTATGCTGACTTTGTCAACTACCTAGCAGCTGGGGTACTTCCACCATATTTATCCTACCAACAAAAGAAGAAATTCTTCCATGATCTCAAACACTATTATTGAGATGAGCCCCTACTTTTCAAGCGATGCGCCGATGGAATTTTTCGTCGATGTGTCCCTAAATCTGAAGTTGAAGATATCATATCTCATTGCCACTCTGCACCTTATGGAGGGCATGCAAGCATTTCAAAGACCTGCGCAAAGATTTTACAATCCGGCCTATTCTGGCCTAACCTTTGGAAGGACGTCCACATCGCTGTTACAAATTACGACCGATGCCAACGCACTGGTAACATTTCTAGACGCAATGAGATGCCACTAAGGGGTATTCTAGAAGCAGAAGTCTTTGATGTTTGGGGGATGGATTTCATGGGCCCTTTTCCGTCATCCTTTGGTAACAAATACATACCTGTTGCAGTCGATTATGTTTCAAAGTGGATCAAAGCAATAGCTTCTCCCACCAACGATGCACGAGTAGTCATAACACTCTTCAAGAATGTTATATTTCCTAGATTCAGTGTGCCGAGAGTTGTCATTAGCGACAATGGATCCCATTTTATCTCGAATATCTTTGGGAAACTATTGCTTAAATATGGAGTGCGACATCGAGTAGCAACACCATATCACTCTCAAACGAGTGGACAAGTTGAGGTTTCCAATAGAGAGATCAAGCAGGTTTTGAAGAAAACAGTTGCGACCTCTAGGATGGATTGGTCTGCGAAACTTCATGAAGCTCTGTGGGCTTATAGATCAACTTACAAAACTCCAATAGGAACCACCCCATTCAAACTAGTTTATGGCAAATCATGTCATCTGCCTGTCGAACTTGAGCATAAATCTTTTTGGGCCATTAAGACCCTGAATATGAACTATACAATGGCAGGAGATTAAAGAATTCTTGATATCCATGAACTAGAGGAACTTAGATTGGACGCATACGAAAATGCCCGAATTTATAAGGAAATAATCAAACAGTGGCATGACAGACGAATAGCTAGATAAGAGTTCAGCCAAGGTGACATAGTTCTCCTTTTAAACTCTCGAATTAAGTTGTTTCTTGGTAAACTTCGTTCCCGATGGTCTGGCCCATTTGAAGTTATAAAAGTTCTCCAAAGCGGAGCAGTAGAAATTAAGGGAAAATCTGACAAGACTTTCATTGTTAATGGGCAGAGACTTAAACACTACCATAACATTGAGAACAAAGATTTTTGTGTAAGCTATAATTTGGGGGAGCTACCCGCTCTTTCGAAGGACTAGTTCGACCCTGATGTCGAGCTAAAGACATTAAACAAGCGTTGCGTGGGAGGCAACCCACGACCCTTAGATTTTTTTGAACTTTTATTTTTATTTTTTCTTTTATCTTTATTATTTGTTTTTGTGTTTGTTCGCTATTATTATTATTATTATTATTATTACTATTTTTAACACCTTCACGGTATAGTTCATTGATAGTGTACTCTTTGTCTATTTTCAGGCTAGCTTAGCTTAGGATAACCTTCATTGACTTAGAGTATGAATCACAACACTGATGTGGAGATTGTGTTTAAGAATGATGCTTAGAGACGCCGATTCGATATTCTGGTTCAGAGGGAGTTGGAATTACCTATATACCCTGATGGACGTGCTTTGACCACCCTAGGATTGAGGGACATTATTATGTACTTGCTCGACCAGATTGGTTGGGTGAACTTTGGTGTAAGGCACAGATATAGCCCTTACCGTATGCTGACCCTAGAGTTTCTTAGCTCACTGTATTATGACCAAAACTGAGGTCTTGGTTTTGGCCGAGGATTAGCCGCCTTTAGGTTGTTCAACACAAAACACCGCTTTACCCATCATGAAATGGCCAACCTATTAGAATCTCCTAATGGACCTGATGCCCATTCATTGACACCTGATGATGCTTTTACTGACCTCGGCCTTAACTACTTCTGGGGAACCATTACCGATAACTACCATCCCGAACCTCACACCATGTTCTCAAGTAACATACATAACCCGTCTTTTAGGTATTTTCATAAGATTTTGGCTCACACCTTGTTTTGTAAGGAAGAGAATATCACCTCTATTTCTAAGGATGAATTGTTTATTATGTATTGTGTTTCACAGGGGAGGCCTGTGAATGCTGCTTCCTTTATGTTGGCTAGTTTGAACCACATAGCTCAAGAGACCGATGGTTCTATCCTCGCTGGAGGTTTAGTAACCATGATTGCTAAAGCCATAGGTTTTTGTTACCAACTTAACCGTATCCGTGCTTATGGAAGCATCCATCCGATGCACTTGAATTTCTGTTTTAACCGTGGTATGTTGGCTAACTTAGGACCAGCCGTGTTTGAATTCCTAATTGATAATAAAGTGGTCCACAATTTTACCTTGCCTAACCACGAGAGGACAAATGTGCATAGTAAGAACAACTGGCTATATGACCTTGAGGAGGAGAGTGAATCACCTACACCACCCTATAACCCTCAGCCTTATGAAGTACCTGATGTCAATCTCCCTGATGCCACTTCTCATGTCTCTAGAGCTCGTGTAGATTATGCTGCTGCCATTGGTGCTCTACAGTGCCAAGTGGACACTCTTAGGGATGAGATCACTTCCATCCGAGGAGATCTCACTGGATTCATGGATGTTGCTAATAAGCAGTTTGACCATTTGTTTCAGCAAGTCCACTCTTTCACTCGGCACTTTAGCAAATGAATTATGACTTGTACCGATGGAGTTCTTGTTGCTTTTATGTTTTAGTTTGTTTTGGTTTTTATTGTATTTCATTCTGTTGTAATTTGTACTTTCTGTATCGTCGATTCATCGGCGAAGACATGCTGTTCTAGATGTTGAATTAATGTGATTTTCATTTTTGTCTTTTATATTGGTTCATAATATTTCATGCTTATTTTTATTTTTCTGCAATCTTAATCTCACAATAATATTCCTACAGTCACTCCTATGTATTATATTTATTTAATTCATCAAAAAACCCAAACAATTCTGACTCTGAACCATAAACTTGAAATTTGCGCATTTTTGCCTGATGGTGTTCGCTATGGCATGATGGCGTTCGCCATTAGCTCTTTATTTTTTAATATCCAACGTTTAAACACATGGCATTCTCCATGTGCTTAATGGAGTTCGCCATGGAGACGGAACGTGCAGTTTTTTCTGCGCGTATTCTGTTGCAGAAAGTGCGCGGGTTTCAAACTAAACCCTTTCGAATTCCCATACATCTTTATAACCACCAAAATAACTCCTCATTAATCATTATCTTAACTCCTAACCACCCATATACCCCTTCTTCTTCTATTTAAACCTTACAAACCTTATTCTACACCATCATCACCTACTCTCTCAAACTCTCTTGCTTACTGTTCTTGCTTCCAAACTCTCCAAACCCTTTCCAAAAAAAATTCAGAATGCCTCCTAAAGTTGCTTGTGACATTGACTACATGGGAATCGATTTTCCCGAAGGTATCCTTGGTGAGTGACAGCGGGCTGTTTTTCACAAAATTTACAAAAGACTTATCGAAGCCACGCGATATGCTCATATCGACACTGTCCGTGCACTAGGGATGTATGACAACATCAACTGGATGCTGACTAATGTAGGTTTGTCTCACTTTTTCTCTAATCATAGTCCTACCTACATTAGATTAACTTATGAGTTTTTGAGTTCTTTCCAATACTTGCATGACGCGTCCCGTACCACTGGCACTACTAACTTTAGGATGTTTAATAGAGATTATTCGCTGCCATAAGAGAGGATAGGTGAGATTTTCAGTTTTCGCGTGGCAAAGATTACACTTGTTAGGCGCCGCTTGAAAGCGGGTGGGAAGCCAATGTTTTAGGCTTCTGGCGCCAAATCACTGGAAAAACCACGTCCACGTGGGAAGGCCTAAAAGCCACTTCTATTCACAACCCCGCGAATAGGTACTTTCACCGCGTTCTTGCGAGCACTATTTTTGGTAGAGAGAACACGGGGAACGTGAATTCCAAGGATTTGTTTTTCATTCATTGTGATTTGTCGGAGACTAAAGTTAATCCTACCTCTTTCCTATTAGCCCACCTTGGTTATGCCTCCGGTAGGTCCGGTGGTCACATCTGTGTCGGAGGAGTGATTACCTCCATTGCTTTTGCTCTAGGACTGCATGATGAGTTGGTTACCCTCGAGGGACTATCCATTCCTTTTGTTGATTTAGATTTCTGTTGCAACATGCGCCTTATCAAGAATGTGCCAAGCGGCAAGTATAGGCTTATGATTAGGAACATAGAGGTGAAGAGTATTAATTTACCCTGTACATCGCACATTAATGTGCGCGTTAGCACAAATTGGTTGTTTGACACTGAGGCCCCAAACTTAGACGATGAAGCTATTAATAGGGCATATGTTGAGACCATGGGATTTGCACCACAGGCTGGCCCCCGTGTCAATGCTGACATCCCAGGGCCGAGTCACAGAGCACACACTGCACCCACTTTCTCTGGCCAATTTTTAGGTACATACCAGCCTCGGGAGGAATATGACTACGTCGCCATCAGGAGCAGTTTAGATGATATCTTGTCCGAACTACGGTTTTGGAATGACAGGGAGGCGGAGCGTGACTTATTGCTCCAGAGCTTGCAGCGTCGGCAGGAGGACATCAGAGTTACTGTGGATCTCGCCAACCAACAGCAGGTTGACTTTGCAGAGCGTATAGAGCTTGATATGGCAGATCTAACTGAGCAGATGGAGGGCATGAGGATGCAGGTTACCACTTTGAGAGAGTATGTTCAGCATGTTCCTAACCCTGCCCTTGGCAGAGGTTTTGGACGACATCGCGGCCGAGGCCGCAACCATTGATTACTCCAGGTTTTTCTATTCCTTTTTCACCTTGTACTAAAACATTAGGGACAATGTTCCGTTATTTTCATGTTATTTTTATGCTTTTCTAGTTAGTTTCTTTTATGTCGAGTCTTTTATGCGTTAATTGAGTCCTATTGTATGTTACATTTTTCTTTCGTTAGAAAAATTCCCCTTAGATTGATAAAAAGCGACCCCAACGAATTTTTTTTCATCCGATTCAATAGCATGACACTTTAGCACATTTAGGCTAAGTTGATTAGACTTGGGAAAGTATTGACATCGTCGATACCGTTTTAGCACCCTAGACTCCCTAAGTATACTACACCGATCTAAATAACCATTATGCCGAGACCTTGATTTCTGAGTTTTTATAGTAGTCTCTTGAGTGGTTTATGTTAGCGGTCAGCACCATCTAAAAAATACACGCTAAGTAATAAACCGATGCAAATATATGGTGATCTCGGAAAAATAATAATAATTTGAATTGAGTTGTTTTGTAGAAAAGCAAATGAAAGAGTTCGTTTCCTTCTAAGTTAGGTGGCCCTCACCCGGCCATTTAGCCCAACAGATCGGTTTTTTGAAATTCGAAAAGAAAAAGAAAAGAAAAAAAATGCAAAAAGTTAAAAATCGAGATCATAAACACTAACAGGTTCACTTACCATGCGAGTGTGAGGATAACGGGCTTAATGTGATCGCGCGAGAATGAAAAAGAGGGAAAAAGAAACAAGGAATATGGGTCGAGTTATAATGGTATGATTTGGATTAGTATTGCATATGGGGGACTCTTTGTCCGCAAGTGCGGAGATGTGACATTACGATATCCTCGTTGTCGAAGTCTAGTACCCATCTTTTAACATTAGCCTATTAGTCGTGTTCCGTTTTAAAGTCGTGTCGTGCTTTCGTTTCGGATGTTGTACTTACTATTTTTGTTTGTGTCGGGAGTTTGCTTGAGGACAAGCAAAAGCCTTAGTGTGGGGGAGTTTGATAACGAGAAACCATATCGTACTTTTTGGCTCATTACACATATGTTTCATTCATTTTTATTCGAGTTTTATTTGTATTTAGTTGTGTTTTATGTGTTTGGCAGTTGGCAACTTCATCTATTGCGAAATTGTAAGAAAGATCGAAAAAGAGTGAACGAAGAGGAAAATTCAGTAAGAGAGTACATAATCTGCCATTTTACTGATATGGCATTCACCATCACCATATGGCGCTCGCCATGAACAAGACTGCTACGTAATTAAAAAGGTTAGGACCATGGCATCCGACATGGCCTGGTGGCGCTCGCCATGACAACGCAGTTGCAGAATTCAAATTCTGCAACTGCTTTGGGCAGTTTCTTCCTCCCTACTTTCCTTCCACTTCAGATGCACTATTTGGAAGTTACACCCTGAATATTTCTCTATATATAGGACCCTCCAGTCATGTTCCGGACACCCAATTTTAGACGCGGAAGCTCTGTCGAATTCCGTTTAGGTATATATTTACTTTAAAAGTGCCAATTACTCACATTGAGGAA
The DNA here is from genome assembly GCA_022829125.1 of Lathyrus tuberosus. Classification (NCBI taxonomy): domain Eukaryota; kingdom Viridiplantae; phylum Streptophyta; class Magnoliopsida; order Fabales; family Fabaceae; genus Lathyrus; species Lathyrus tuberosus. The sequence continues at coordinate 12,897,980 of JALAZF010000017.1, forward strand.
TTGCCTCAATTTCTTGTAATTTACGTTCAGTTGTTGTACTTTGATTCTGAACAAGCATGTCGACATTTTCTCTGCAATTCAATTTCATATTTTACTTTACAGGTTATTTGACTTGTTTTACTTTTGTTTTGCAATTTAACTTCCTTTGTCTTGTATGCTATGTATTTTTCCATGTTAATCACTGTTACTATGTTTGGAATTAAAATCACCATGCGTTGCTAAATTTGCTTGAGTTCGGCGTGTGAGGACCGTCGTTACCGACAGGACTCCGTAGAAAATGTAGGCGCGACATTATTTGAATGCATGCTAGTTTTGGTCTTTGTTTCTATTTTTCATGTTTTATTATTCCGACACGAGATTGAGGAATATACTAAGTTCGGACCGATAGTGCGAGAGTGTGAGGAATGAATAGATAGTAGAAACTAGGCATCGATCCTAAAAACAGCGAGAGTGCTTTAGGCATCGTTTAGGATTTCATTAACTTCCAAAATACGCTTTTTAATTAAAACGGTCGAGCGAGAGCAAAATCATGTGGTTGTTAGGTGTGGTTCTTGTCGATAGCGCGATAGTGTGAGACAGAGTCTTTAAGTTAGTACTTCCTACGGAACGAAGTGCAGTCATATTTAACACCCGACTTCTACAAGTCCCTTAGGTACGCGGAATCCATATTACGGACTCGATTTTATTATTATTACTCAAAACCTTTAGAATTAGTACTTTTTCCTTTCCGTTTATTTTCTGTAAATCCTTAGCCTTAGCTTTACACTGTATTATTGATTGCATTAGTTTGATTATCCCTTCCCTGTGGGTTCAACAACCTTATTTAAAACTATGCGAATAGCTGTATACTTGCAGTCTTTATCTGACAGGCACGTTAGTGCCTTCGGGCTGCATCATTAGGTTAGTTGTTCGTGTTAGTGTTTGTTTAGGAATTAGGCTTCTCAAATTATTAAAAGAGGAAACGCCTCTTATATCAACTCAAATAGTTTGTGGACGAAGCAATGTTTTGCATCGTCTCAAGGAATAATATCTCATATTTAGAAAAAGGGGGTTTGAAAGATCGCATGGCGGCGGAAAAAAAAGAGTATGATGTGTTGAAGTATTTTGAATTGATGATAGAGATCGGACAGTTGAGAACTACATCTCGTGTCCTCCTTCTCGGGAGACGTTGACTACACCCTGCTCCTTTTTCATATTTATTAATGAAAAGTGTTTAAATATTTTTAGGTATTTTGAGGTTTTGATTGAGAAAAGGCAATCGATGTTGATAAAGGTTTATTCATGATTACAAAAGGGTTTGAAGTGAAATGAAAGAAAGAGGTTGATGGCGATGCGTGAAGCAATCGACTTACAAGTTGGGTAATGGAGTGAAGTTGAATGGTGATCAATTGGTGTTGACCAATGCTTTTGAAAATGGAACTTGGTATTGACCAAGTTATTTGATTTTTGAAAGATTGATTTTATACTTTTGGTTTTGTTTTTAATTGGTTAATCTACCTAGATAAATAAATAACAAAAGAGAGCAAAACAAAATTACAATCAAATGGTGGGGATACATTTGACAATCGGGGAATAATAAACATAACATAAAGCTAATGAAATATCCATAATATTAGACAAATTATGCAAAATGATAATTAAAAGCAACCAAACAAGATATAAAGAACACACCATGAACTGATATATTACTAATATGTTTTCCTAGATATTATTATATTTTTAGGTTTTTAAATATGAAAATAAAATAATGGAAAATAGATAAACAAGACAAAATAAATAAAAATATATTTTTTGAGTTTTTAATTTGAAAAAATATAAATGACAAAATAAATAATCAAAAGAAATATATATATTTTTGAGTTTTTAATGTGAAAAATTAAAATAATAAACTAAAAAAAATTAAGGGAAATAAATATATTTTAGTTTTTTAATATGAAATTATAAATGAAAAAATAAATAATCAAAGAGAAAAATAAATATTATTTTTTTACTTAATAATAGGACTTAATAATACATAAATAAAAGAAGACAAAAAAAGAAAAGAGAAGAAATTAAATTAAAATGAAATGAGAAAAAGAAAAGGAAAGGAAAGAAGAAGAAGGAAAGGAAAGAAAATGTGAGAAAAGGTGGTAAAAAGGGGGGCCGGTGGGTATTGAACCCACGACCTCAAGGTTACAGCAAAACAAGTTTACCACTACACCAGGTCGATTGGCCTTTCTTTATGCCCCCACGAAATAATAACATATTAAAACAATTTTTTGAAAACAGAAAAAAAACTCGTGCAACCTGCACTTCATCTTCTTCCTCGTGACCTCCATAATTTCAAAAATGTAACTTTCCCAAATATGAACCAAAATGTACATGTGAATACACCATTTCACTCAAAATTTCACAAGGAATCCAAATATGGTCTTAGTTTTCATTTATTTTTACTCTATCACATGAATTTATCTAAAAACCAGAGGAACCCTAAATTTTCAAAACAAAATTAAATGACATATGTTAACAATCAATGGACAAAAGCTTAGGGCTTTCACTCACAACATCAAAACGAGTATGATGGTAACAAGAATGGAGCAAAATGAAGCTTGCAAGTATGAGAACCAAAGGATGAAAATGGTACCTGAGGGAGTGAATCTGTGGACCCTTCAAATGTACTTCCAATAATGAAATGATGTTTCCTTTAGCTTCCTTGAATCCCTAGAAGTGTGATGATGCATTTAGAATTTCCTGGAACCTCCTAAATTGCTCTGACCAAATTAACTTGCAAATGGAAAAGTGAGGTTTGAAATATGGTGACGAAGGTGTTACAGATGAGTTTTGATGCATACAGTTGGTTTTAGATAATGTATGAAAGGTGTTTGTGAAATAAAATTTGAAGGAAAGCCAAGGAATTGTGAGTTTCGAATTTGAGCTTTAATGGAGTTTTTGGATTTTTGATTCAAGGTGTTCTCTCTGCTCTTTCTTGATGCTGGTGTTATGAGGTTCCTCTTACATTTATAGAGGTTTGAAATAGGTTCAGAACTTGGTTTGGATCAGATGTGAGGTTTGGCATTTGGCTTGTATGTCCAATTTCACAAAAATGACAAAGTGAGGTACCCTATGTTATGGCTTGGATTTTGACTTGTATGACATTTTGAGCATTCATTTTTAGGTTAGGAAAACTGGCTTTGGCATCAGAAGTCAGTTGATATCAGCTCACAACTTGTGGAACAAGTTTTGACCAAAATGGTTTTTTCACATATAGGTCAACATGAACAATTTGCAGCAGGTTTTGTCTTATTTGTAGTTGGTCAATTTGCACAAAAATGGCATCCTTGTAAAGTTGGCACATAAAGGAGAAAGTTTGGTGTTCATGACAAGTTGAGGAAAGACTTGGAAAGTGCCCAAAAGTGGCCTCAACTCTTCAAGTCGGGCACCATCATCTAAGGATATCATTAGTGATCATCAAACCCTAAGTCTTCATATTTATTCGATAGAATAACTTAATCACCCATATTCTTCATCTTTGACCGCTTGAATCAACTTTAACCCTTGTTTGTCTTCATGCATTGTTTCCATAAAAGTTACTTTAAAGGATGTTACACCTTCAAGTTTTTTCATCAAAAAAATCATGATGTTATCAGGGATATGAATATCTTGCATATCTAGGAGCTTTAATTACTTCCTTATTAAACGTGCAAACACACAGTTCAACATTATCTCCATTTTTTAGGATGACAATGCCTCTTTTAGGGAGGTGATAAAAGAAAATCCAGGTAGATAAATTTGGAGTGTTTAAACTCTATCTCACATTAGTAGAGAGTATACTCTACTCCAACTAAGAGTATACTTTTCCTAATTTGCCATAATAAAAAGGGTGGGTAAATATGTAAGAGCAAAATTTAAATATGCAAGCACATAAAACACATAGTCCAGCATTTAGAAAGGGAAAAATTGCATTGATTCAAATTATACTGGAATTTAAAGTACAAAAAATGAGAAATTGTAGAAAGGAAAATACACTACTATGGAAAACCCATTTAACAACAGTTGGGAAAGGTATGTAATCACGCGTGCACATGCGTTGTTATGTAGAGTGACGTTGTATATATGATACTTACAATTACGGACCAGTAACCGTTGTATTAAACTAGAAAGAGTGCTACCTATCACAACGGTTTATACAACCAACCGTTATGATAAAGTAATTGTCCTAGGTTCGATTCCCAACTGCGATGTTTTGATATTTATTTTTTTCTGGACAGCGCATGAGATATTGTAACGGTTGTGTAATATAATCGTTGTTAAAGCATAAGATATTATTACGGTTATGATGTATAACCGTTGTTACATATTCTGCAGAATTAAGAAAAAGACTACTGATTTTATAATTAATCCCTTTTTTTAACCTGTATTATTATTCACCATATCACAACAGAAAATACAACTAACATTTGTGATAAAGTAATCATAATAATGTTAATTGTATCATATTCATAATATCACATAATTGTATCATATTCAATTGTAACAAATATCTTACAATTTATCAGAACAAACAACCTACAGTTTACACATTACATAACATCACATAATCGTATCATATTCAATTGTAACAAATATCTTAATTTATCAGAATAAACAACCTACAGTTTACACATTACATAACATCACATAGTTGTATCATACTTAATTGTAACAAATATCTTACAATTTATCAGAACAAACAACCTACAGTTTACACATTACATAACATCACATAATTGTAACTTGGTGTATTGGTTTCTTGTCTCTTGGTGTCTTGACTCTAAAGACCTATGATTTCAAATAATTATACTTGTTAGTAAAAATATTTAGAAACTATAACATAAAATTAATATATTATGAATAAAGACTAAATTACATACTTGTTAATTTTCCCATATGCCTTCTTCATGATCGATTCGAATAGCGTGCACGACATCTCCATCAACTTCATCATATGAGGTAGGGACTTGTGTTGTGTAAGAAGATGTAGACGGAATATCAAGACTTCCATCACTACGAGGAATATGTTTTCCTTGGAGAATGATTGACCATGTCCTCGATATGTCCGATGGGTCGGTAACATAGAAAACTTATTTTGCTTGAGAAGCCATGATGAATGGTTCGGTCATAAAAGATGCCATGCCAAGGTTGACCTGTGTGAATCCTAAGTCATCAATGTGAAAACCATTACTATTATTGGGAACCCATTTGCATTTAAATAAAGCCACTTTGAAAATAACATAATCAATCTCCCAAATCTCATCAATGACACCATAAAATGCGGTAGTTGCCAATACAGGATTCTTATCTTTCGAACTAGAGAAATACATCGATTCGGCTTCAAACATAACCCCACTATTTTTTGCATTGTACTACGATCATCTTTTGATTTTGTATAAAAGGTATAATGACCAATGTCATATGCAGTCCAAGTAATGACACCAAATTTTGGCTCGTACGACAACCATTTAAGTATCTCAGATGCACTACGATCATTAGATACACTTTTATTAAACCATTCTATGAATCTCTTGTTATGCTCTATCAACAACAACTTGTCACTCATTTGGGGATATTTTTTCCTCAAAAGTCCTTTGAGAGTATCTATGAAAGGTTGGACTTCATCTATATTATTCACTATATAGAAATGTGCTTGAATAACTATATCCTGAGCCATTGACTTAACATTTAGACCTTGAATACCTCTTATGTCTGTGTCAGCATGACGAGAAATTGGAATTCCTATAGAATCTGCGTCCGACAAATATTTTATACAAAACTCAACAACTTTTTCTGTGATGTATCTTTCAACAATCGAAGCTTCCGGTCAGTGATGATTCTTCGTATATTCTTTAAAGATCTACATATATCGCTCTATTGGATACACCCACCTTAAATAAACTGGACCATAAATTCTAATTTCTCTGACTAGATGAACAAGTAAGTGAACCATAATGTCAAAAAATGATGGAGGAAAATACATCTCCAATTGACACAAGATTATGGCAGCCTCATCTTCTAATTCATCTAATTTTTTGAAATCAAGAACTTTATTACATATGGCATTGAAGAATAAGCACAATCTCATTATAGTTACTCTCACATTTTTTGGTAGGATCCCACGGATAGCCACTGGTAGAAGTTATTGCATCAATACATGACAATCATGAGATTTTAAACCAATTAACTTGAGATCTTTCATTGATACAAGTTTCTTGATGTTTGATGAGTAACCTTGCGGAACTTTAATACCTTGCAAACACTCTCATAAAATTTTCTTTTCCTTTTTAGAAAGAGTGTGACATGCTGGAGGTAGATAAGTTCTTTTTCCTTTCTCTATTGGAGCCAACTGTTTTCTTATACCCATCTTCTCCACATTAAGACGAGAAGTCTTACTATCTTTAGTCTTGCCTGGAATGTTTAGAAGTGTGCTAATCAAACTACCACACACATTTTTCTCCACATGAATCACATCAAGACAATGTCTAACATCAAGACTTGACCAATACAGAAGATCAAAGAAGATGAACCTCTTTTTCCAAATTTTTTTGCAACTTCCCCTTTTTCTTTTTTTCTCTTCCCAAAGACAATATTAATGTGTTCATGTCGTTGATAAACTTCTTCCTCAGTTAAAGGTTTAGGTGCCTCATCATACTCTTTCTCTCCATTAAAAGGCTTCTGCAATCTACGATAAGGATGATCGGGTTTTAGAAATTTTCGATGCCCATGGTAAACAGTCTTTTTTCCAAACTCAAGTTGGTGATAACAAGTATCATCTTCACACATAGAACACGCTCTATGTCCTTTGACACTATATCCAGCCAAGTTACCGTAAACAGGAAAGTCGTTGATTATGCAAAATAACATTGCACGCATCTTAAACTTTCCCCCAGAATATGCATCATCAAATTCAATGCCTTCATCCCACAAGAGTCGTAAATCATCAATTAATGGACTTAGATAAACATCTATGTCGTTACGAGGTTGTCGTGGTCCAGAAATCATCATACTTAACAGTATATACTTGTGCTTCATACTTAACCAAGGAGATAGGTTGTAAATAGTGAGAAGAACAGGCCACAAAGTATGATTAGTGCTCAGATTACCAAAGGGGTTCATTCCATCGGTGGCAAGTCCAAGCCTAAGGTTTCTTGGCTCAACTCCAAAATCCGGAAGAAACGAATCAATTTTCTTCCATTGCAACGAATCAGCAACATGGCAAATGTTTCCATCACAAGTTCTTTCATCTGCATGCCATCTAAGATTCTTTGCGTCATTCGAATTATCAAAAAGTCTCTTAAATTGTGAAATTATTGGCAAGTACCATAACACTTTAGCAGGAGGATGCTTCCTACTAACATTGTCATAGTCATTGTCATCACCACTATTGGCCTTCAGCTTGTAACGTGACACACCATATTTCGGACATTGATACAAGTCTTCATACTCTTTCCGGTATAATATGCAATCATTAGGGAAAACATGTATTTTGTTATACTCCAGACCCATTGGACATAGTATCTTCTTGGCCTCATAACAACGATCTGACAATTTAATATCTTTTGGTAACATTTCCTTTAGAAGTTCAAGTAATTCCGTGAAACTTTTATCCGACCATCCATTTTTTGCCTTCAGATTAAACAACTTTAACACCACCGACAATCGTGTAAAATCTGTGTATCCCTTATATAAAGGGGTGTCTTTATCACTACATAAAGTATCATAAATATGAGCATTCTTAAAATAATTTTCCCCAATATCACGAAACATATCCTCTAGTTGATCTTCCATATATTCATCTTCATCGACTCTTTAACTTTGTGACGCACGACTTTCCTCCACTTCACCATGCCACGTCCATATTATATAATTTTAATATATACCATCACAGCAAAGGTGATGGAATATTTCATCCTTTCTACACTTTTTGATATTCGCGCAAAGAACACAAGGACAATAAAAGATACCATTAATTTCGGAAAGATGTTTATCAGCGTATTCAAGAAATTCAAGAACTCCTTTCTCATAAAGCAAAATGACACACCAAAATGTAATCCAAAAACTTAATATATATATGAAAATCTAAACCTAAAGCATATAAAACATTTACTCTAATACTGACTTGAGCATAAACAGCACAAACACACTGACTTGAGCATATACAACATAAACAAAGAAAAAAGGAATGAAGATGTTGAAGAATACCGTACTTCGAAGCTGAAGAATCAAATGAACGAAGAGGGTGTGAAGATTTGAGCTACGAAGAGGGTAAAGTTTACCCCGCCGCTGTCGTCCCTGGCTAGCTTGTTCAACTAGGGCGTCTTTTGAAAGAAATAATACAGAATAAGTTTTGTTTTAATTTATCAGTAAACCCTTTAATTGCGGTTGGAAAACACAACCGTAGTGGAATTGAAGACCTCTTACAACGGTTGTTTTACTTCACCGTTGTAAACTATTTTACAATTTATTTTTAAAATAATGGAGTTAAGTCCTATAACAACGGTTGGTTTAATAAACCGTTGTAAAATCATTTATAATTTATTTTATAAATAATGGACTTAAGTGACAAATGCTTAATGTACTCTAAAAAATGGAAAAGTGTAACTGCTGGGAATCGAAGCTTGCTGCACAATATTTATTACTACGGTCTTTTAAAACAACCGTCATTATATTTCTGTTTATACGTACGACTACTTACTGGGCACGCAAATTTTAACCTATTACAACGGTTTAGATGAATCCGTTGTAAACCTGGCGTTGTTGTTTGCGCGTTTTGTAGTAGTGATAATGTCTGAAGAATGAAAAATAAATACACTTAAAGACTACACACATAAGTTAGATTAATCTTTAATATCTTCAACATCATTAGTGAACATCCCTAGACGTAAATGTCTTAATCCTGTTGGATTGATCAAGAATGATGAGGTAGAAGTCTTGTAGTTGAAGTTGCCACATTGTTCACCTGGATTGAATGAGCTCCAGCAATTGCGCGATCGCTTTTTCTAGCTATTCTGCGAACCATCAAACAAACATTAGAAGAAACAATTCATCGACACTGACACATGTCTCATACTAGGGAATAAATATCCTGCAAAAACCTGGATGGACAGACCAACCTGCTCTGATACGACTATCTAACACCCAAACCCCAAAACTTATATAAAAAGGGTTACTCGACAATTTTAGGTGTTATCAACGACAACCCTTTAACAAAACATAGACATTTTTAAAACATGCAGCGAAAAAGTAAACAACATAAAACACATATCATCGCATGTTCACCTTCAATTAGGGTATCATTGCAGCGGAATCACATTAATCGCAGTAATAAAACATGTTGACTTCATTTGGGTCTTATAAAAACGTAACTTGGAAAAATGGTTCAAAAGGGAATTCAATATCCAACTCTCATCAATTTCAAAACAACTCAACATAATAGTTATTAAACTTCAACCAAACAAGTAAGTTGTCGTTAAACATAATAAATGAAAACATTGTTCGCCCCCAATGCTACACAATAAGAGCATAGAGACTAAAAATGCAATAACTAATTGTAGCGGGGAAATTTGTGAGTGTAAGCTATTGATTAACTTAACTCAAAAAGCAAGCGTCGCCACCACACTTTTATTTATTCCACAAAGGAAAAGGAAAAAATAGCGAATAAATCCTAAGAAGTCTAAAAAAGAAAAAGCTAAAAAAGACAAAGAGAAATGGGTAAGGGGTTTGGTTACGCAATGGGAAGGTGTTAGCACCCAAAACGTCTATAGTACTCTATAGGAACCCTTTGAAGTATCTACCGCTTTTTGGTCTGAAAATGGTTTGCTTGAAAAAGAGATTGGGGAGATGAGAAGAGAAGTATTTTTTAGATTTTTGTGTTTGGAGAGACTTATTGCCTCATGCCTACGTACCCACGAAGTGCAATGTAGGATCCAAACCTCGTAGTTCGTGGTACAAAGAACAAAAATTTGTTTATTTTGGTTGATTTTAAGTGTAAAGACAGTCGTCATTTCCAAGCAAATAATTCCGCTTAAAGAAATGAATCATGTCTAAACTTATGAAAAAGTTTTAAAAGGAAAAGGTGCACAAAGCACAAAAAGAGTTTGATGAGTTTTGTACTTTTTTATGTCTTTTTGAAATGGTCAAAATATGATTAACATGGATTGACATTTATTAAAGAAAACAAAGTTTAAAAAAAATCACTTGACCGAAGTCAAGGTTTTATTATGAAAGCGGTTTTAAGTTTGAAAACAAGAAAGTTTTGAAAAAGAGGGGAGATTTTGACAATTGAAGAAGGGGTGGAGAAGAAGTGACTATCCTAGTGCATAAAGTAAAAGCTAAGGATAAGAAAGATCTAACCACAAATGTAGCTATCTTCACCATAAACCAAACAAAAGCACAAGGCTTCAAAGTGTTCAAACCATAATTCCAAAGAAAAGGGAAAAGGTCCTAGGTCTAAGTCCATAAGTCCGTAATCAAGAGCATAGGTCCTCCAATGCAAAGGATAGTGGCCATAGTCCAATAATTAAGAGCACAAGTCTTTTAGTGGTTTAATCCTTTATTAATGTTTTTGAGTCCAAAATAGACAAAAGAAAAACAAAGCACAAGATAATATGGTCCAAGTGGACAAAAGAAAAATGACATAAACATAAACATGATATGATAAAATAAGCAATAAAGCATAAAAAATAGAGATAGGGAGCGAGAAGGAAAATGTAAAGAAGTTAGAAGTTAGTGATTAGTAGCACAAGGCTCTAGTGCCATAAGCCTTCACCGATTATTCTGTTTCGCGTCTTGAACTATAGTGATTAAACAATGTACTTAGGTCAAGTTTAATGAAGACTTGTTAGAAGATTGATAGAATCAAAGCCTCTACAACAACAAGCTTCAACAATTTTGAACCTAATACAAAAGATCAATCACCATTGGGTTGACGCGACCAATCAAGGTCCGGACCACGAAAGTTCAAATTCCGAATTGGATAAAGAGGGACAAATGTTGCGCTATGTTAAGCAATCACCGAGTAATTTACGGAGTAATTACCCTACAATGAGGCCGATCAATAGATCTTTGTGCTAATGCATGCTAGATGAACGATATGTAGATCGTCATCCGAAAGCAATACCGCACGAAAATAAAATAGGTAACAATCTAGTCTTGATTAAGAATTCAACAAAGAAATTCTAAGATCCATAAGACTTTCATCGGTAAAAAAAAAAGAGAAATAGATGAAGAGAAAGCCAAATTGAATTACAAAGTCAAGATCCTTTCATCTTCAAGTTCAATCACCTTTAGTTGATAGATTTAAGTGTGAAAACATATCACTAATTCAAAGCACCTCAAATGAATTCAACAATTCATTTAAAGATAGTTTTGAACTAATGAATGTTTAATTACTCTAACCATATCCAAAGTCCATTGAAATTGAAGAGAAATTAATCTCAACAATGTGTTTCAAGGTGTAATACCCCAAATTTTGACCACTTAGATTTCCCATCATTGTGAAAATCATCATCACAATATGGATGAACCATCATGCTTCATCAGTCTCCCCAAAGATGGGTGAGCATCCAATACAATTAAAATTAGGGTTTCAAGCCCTCTCTGAGTGCTTAGACAAAGGATCAATCAAGAAATGACATGATCTTCAACTTGTCTAATCTCTCAAACATCCACAATGGATCAAAAAGGACTCCCACTTCAAGGATTAAGCACAAGGCTGCTCCCTTCTAGGTGGATCAAGTCTCAAGATCGACAGTGTCACCAAATTAGGGTTTTGGTCGACCAGGGTCTCCAGATGGAAATTTTCATCTGGGCACAAGGAAATGATCCAAAACATGACCTAATATACTTCATGGAACCTCATGAACCCATGCATCAAGTCAATTTTGCCTCAGGGGATGCATTCATCAAAAATCAGGAATTAGGGTTTCTTGACCTAATTCACCCCTAAGTTGACTTTTGGGACAAACCATGAGCCAAGACCTCAAGAGATGATTTGAGGGTCTCTAATACACCATATTAATCCATTTGGAACAATGGATTGGTCCAAGAAGTTTGAGCAACAAGTCTCAATTTCATCTGCACCACAATTAGGGTTTTAAGGGAAAAGTCAACTGTAACTTTGACTTTTGACCAAGACATGCTCCCAAACCCTAATACATGATTGAATATACCCTATGACACCCATGGAACATGTCCATCAAGTTTGATTTAGGTCAAGGACATGATTTCCTGAAGAATTGCACAGTTTGGAATTCATCTGATAAAAAGTCAACTGTGCACAAAAGTCAACTTTGACTTTTTGAGATTTTTCACCAAAATGGATTTTTAGCCCTAAAATGATGTTAATGTATGATTTGAATCATCATTCATCAAGAAAAATCAAGGAAAGTGAAATAACTTGTAAAAGGGGTAACCATAAAACTTTGAAATTTTTCTAAGTTAAAAATAAAGTGGCAAAGGTACCAACTTTGGAGGACCATAACTCCTAAACCACAAGGCCATTTTTTCTCATCCAAAGATGGATTTGTAGCCCTCATTATCACCTACAAAAACTTCAACTACAAGTCATTCCAATTCATTAAGGATTTTGAGTTATGGAGTGATCAAAGTGGCTGAAAAGTGAAAATGTCACTTTTTCCAACACTTAGTGAAATTTTCACTAAGTCAGATTCTGCCTCACTTTTTGCCAAATGTAGGGGGGATTTTTCACTTGGAATCAAAAGAGATCAAAACCAAACTTGTTCAAACAGTTGTTGTATCATGTAAGAGCTTTCCAAAATGGCCAAGAACATTGCCAAATTCAACCTACATCATGAGATACAACATTGGCAAGTTGCCTTGCTGTAATCTGTCAAAGCAAGGCAGAATTTGCATTTTGGCTCGATTTGCCAAAATCAGCCAATTTCAATTGCTCCAATCCACTTGGACACCTCAGAGGATTGAATCTAAAGGGGACAATCACTGAGCCAAGCCTCCAAGGTCCAAGGAATAAGGAATAGCATGTTGAACCTAGAGTTGCCAAAATAGTGACAAGACTTCAAATTTGGAATGAGGCATTCAATGGAACCATCAAGGTGGCATGGACTGAGCCATTCTCATCTGAAATCAGTCAAGACTTATCCAAGACCAAGGGGACCAAAGCTCTGTGCCCTAACCTCTAGTCAATGGCTAGAGGAGACTTGGATTTTCATTTGCCAACATTGGCCAAACCTACTTACCAGCTGCCATGCACTATTCCTTGCAAAACAAACTTGCTCTACTATAAATAGAGCTCAATTGTGGTCAGTTTAAGTACACCAAAGCCATCTAACAGATGCTTTCCTCAAAATCTCTTTCTCTTGGCAAAAATGCCTTTCTTAGCAAGGTAGCTATCGGGTTTTGAGTTTGAGAGCAATTCTGCACAAACCAATCACTCACACACCTCACATACATCACATATGAGCTGATCAAACACTCACATAACTTCTAAAACAACAATTTCATGAAATCACCAGCTGGTTGCTCAAAATTTCAAACAAGGTGCAGCTGAGGTACCACAAAATGATCCAGCCAATTTCAATCAAGTCCAACCATCCAAACACAATCCATAGGGTGTAGGGAAGTTGTCCAGATCATCACAACTCATCTGTAACACCTCCAAATCAAAAATCACTTTGAACTTGCTGTCACGGCTTGGAGGTAAGCACATACTTGGTCATCTCTCAATCTATGCATATTTCCTCGCACAATAATTTGGCCATATGTTCATAATCATGCATGGAATGTTTTCCCTCAATTAATTGCATTGTTTGAATCGTGTATCAAAAATCCTAGCCTTCATGCAGAAATTAGGGTTCTTGAGGTTTCTTCGTGATTTCTTGTTGTATGTTTAATTTAAATGAAATTAAAGTACATATACATGATCGTGAGGTTGAGACGAGCATAATGATATGTGGATTGCATGATATGATTACGTATTCATGGAGATTGGATAGAAAACGCAAATCTGAGAAACCAAGAACACGCGCGTGTTCTTCAGCTTGTTCTTGGCGCCTTTTTTTCAAATTCAAATATTTGAATTTTGTGATTTTGTTTAATTGATTCAAAAATTAATTTCTCTCTGAGTTTTAATGATTTTGAGTTGATTCTTTTTTTTAATAATTCACAAAAATGTTAAAATATTTTATTTTATCAAAAAATCCCAAAAATATTATTTATTTCATATAATTGATATTTTTGCAAAGAATTAATATTTTGATTGTTTTTGGAATTTTAAATATTTTTTCTACATTGATTTTGCAACTTTTAATGCTTTCTAATTATTTTGTAGGTCAATACTTAATTTTTGAAGCATTAATCCAAGATCACAATTTGTTTTCCATGTGTTAAACAATTTTTGATCATTTTAATTGAATTTTTATTCAATTAAATACATTTTGAAAACAAATTAGGGTTTTGGATTAATTCAACCCTCATAAATCATTTTCAAAACACTTTGGGCCTCTATTAGAGTGTAAGACCCAATCCTTTTTTTTGACCAAATCATCTTTGGCCCTCACTTATTGTATAAGTCCTGATACCCTCAAAAAACAAATGGCGCGATCGTCGCCTTTTCAAAAATCATCTGGGCCTACCCTCGAGTAGTAAGACCCATTTATTTTTCTTCAAAACCCTCTTTGGGCCTCTTGAGAGAGTGTAAGACCCATCCCCCTTGTACAGAAACCTTTTTGGGCCCCAGTCACTTGTATAAGTCCCTCTGTACAAATTCAAACAGTGCGCTCACTGATAAAACCCTGGGCCTCTCCTTGAGCTGTAAGCCCCAAATCTTTCTTTTTCAAAGCACTTTCTCCTTTGATTTTGAATATATTGTTGTTTTTAATCTTTTTTTGTTGAACAACTAACCAAACAGCATGGAAGCACTACAACCGAGTAAGTGGTTATTGCTTTTATTTACTACTTTCATATTATAAACTGTATTGTGGGGCTGCTCACTGTAAGTCTCCTATCATAAACTCATATCTACTGTGTAATAATAGTATAGATATTTCGAGTTTCCCCGGCAACTACGTCTAGAACTAGGTGACGCCGTTTCATTTATTCGTAGAAATAGACGCCTAGATCCCCAATAGGAGCACCAGATACAGTCTTCTCTTCGACTGTCCTCCTTAGGAATCGTCAAGAAGCTCTACTCCCCAAGATGAATGTATTCTCCGTGAATGGCATCTTTGAGTTTCTTCCCAATTCTCGAACTTTCCTGACTTGATCTATTCCTTGTGGATAGCTTGCCCTGAATGTCTCGGGGTTTGGGTACCCACTACGGTCATAATCTTGGACCTTAACTAAGGAACCCTCTTTAAAAGCTAAAAGTCACTGGATAGTAAACCTCGCACGTTTACCAGTGGTTTTCATCTTTAAAAGAGTTATCTCTCCTAATGGAAAGGAGATGATAGACCCACGGGCTTCTTAAAAGCATCGGCCTCCTCTTGGGCATTATTCAAGGACACTACGGCTTCTTAGAAGTATTCACAGCCTCCTCTTAGGCTTCGTATAATGATCTCTTCCTCCGGGAATGATAGACTCCTCTTGGGCTTCGTACAAGGACCCGTCGGCTTCTTAAAAGATTCCAGCCTCCTCTTGGGCTTCGTACAAATTGTCCCGACGACCTCCTAGAGGTATAGGAACAGAACCTAGTCATCCTCATAGAACAATCCTTTCATAGAGTCTACTACTGTTTCTCGAAGCATAGTACAAAAGATAAAACTCTAGACTTGGACAGTCTAACTTCCTTGAGTCTCAAAGACATTCTCAAGAACCCTTCGTTAAATAGGAAGGAAACCCGCAGACTCGGATAGTCTCGATACCCTTTGGATTTCCCGTT
This sequence comes from Lathyrus tuberosus, assembly GCA_022829125.1. Lineage (NCBI taxonomy): Eukaryota > Viridiplantae > Streptophyta > Magnoliopsida > Fabales > Fabaceae > Lathyrus > Lathyrus tuberosus. Next base: position 12,913,848 of record JALAZF010000017.1, read on the forward strand.
TCCTCAAAGAGAAGGAAATATCCCTGATCCTCAAATTAAATCCCTGTGTACAGTGTTACTCATATAAGAACTGATTTTCTCTTTTAAATCAGTATATTGGATCTGTCACTCAACTGAAACAGTTACAATAGCCTCCATCTCGGGCTTCGTACGAGATACCAAAATTCTCCCTAGTGGAGTCAAAACAACCTTTTCGCCTCTCTCTCGGGCTTTGTACGAGATACAAAAACACTCTCTTACTGAGTATAAAAGATTCTCTAACTGAGTCAACTCTTTGCTAGCCTCCTCTTAGGCTTTGTATAACGATATGCCCCACTGGGTCAAAAACTTTTAGCCTCTCTCTCGGGCTTTGTACGAGACACAAAATAGCCTCATCTTAGGCTTTGTATAATGATTTTCCTAGCGGAAATTAGCCTCCTCTTAGGCTTTGTATAAGAAAACCACTGGTTGATCCAATCGACCTTTTAGCATCAAAGTTGTGCCTCGTTCACAGTACACAAACATCAATAACTCCTTTCCCTTCATCTAATCGCTGTAAGCGGCAAGCCTCTGGATCATCTATATCCATGCCACTGTCCCTCTTTTAGCATGAGAAATTCCTAAGGAAAGATGGCATTGCTCTACACTGAGTTAAAGTCTTCTCCTTCAGGTTAAAACCCTTTCTTCGGAAATTATGGCATTGCTCGGATCCGCGTATCCCAGTTAAAGTAATTCTCCTTCTCCCCTCTTTAGAGATGACAAATTCTCTCTAAAGCCGAGGTCTTTCAGCTTCACGTCTTGGGCTTTAAACAAGACACAAATAGACCTTTTAGCTTCACATCTTGGGTTTTGAACAAGATACAAATCACCTTTCGCTTCATGTCTTGGGCTTTGAACAAGACACCAAAAACCAATTTCCTCCCATATAATAGGAGGAACTACGAACGCTCTGATTTCCCTGTTTCGGTAAACGGGAATACGTAGGCATAAGATCGAAAGAAAAGATCTTAGCGAGCACAATCAACAAAAAACCCAAATCCCATATCTCCATCAATTAAAAGCAGTAATTCAAAAGCACCAGTCCTAACATCCTAATCCTTATTCCCCGCCAGAAACCTTCTGGCCAGATCGAAAGAAAGAAACCTGTATTGGCGAAATACGAATAACCAGTACAAAGGCCCCCCCCACATTGATAGCATCCGTAACCTAACAGACCGCTGTTTAAACTCAGTATGCAAGCAGGGTCAATTGGAGACATCTATTTCCCTTCCTTATTCAGCTCACAATAGGATAAAAAATGAATCGACTTGTAGTCAAAGCTCAAACCGCAGAGAGCGACCAACTCTTAAGAACCGCGTCCAAAATCGCTCGCTACAGAAAAGTGGCGCCCACCGTGGGGCCTATCTTTCTTTCTGTTTCTGTTTTCCTTGCAAATGGCGACTCTGCTGGGGAGTCTCCTTTTCTGCCTTAGGGCATCATCCCCGTTTTCTACGGAAAATGGGAACTCTACCGAAGAGAAAGATTGACCTATACTGGTCCATCTCTTAGGCAGGGAACCACAGATTGGGGCTTCCGCCGGGGAACCCATTTCTGTCAGGAACTTAAGATTCATAGCTTTATAAGTCTAGGATGATTAGGACAAATATATATACTGCTTTTCCTAATTGCTATACGTGTTTATTTTTCTGCTACTGGGAATGCGTGTGATGCCGCATATGGTGAGAATGAGTATACACCTAGAAAAGCCAAACCCTTTCGTAGTGCGGAAGCTATCGGAAATAGCCGTTACGCGATACTACCCTTATTTGAGGCTGGTGATCTATTCTCGGTGAATAGCACTTACTCTAAGATTGCACACAACTCGCTGGCGATCCGCTTGTTGTTTTGCTTTCCTGGGAGGACCTGAGGATAATGAGTACAGGTACAAAAATCACCCTAGTATAAACCTTTGGGGATGGGTAGAGCCTTGACTTTATGACAACGACCCTTTGACCCCATGTTTTTTCTATGTTTTTGTGTGCTGCATTCATGCATTCATTTAATAAAACATTAAAACATTCAAAAAAATTTCTCTTCTAGTCTCTCTGTTTTTCAAATTAAACTAAGACTGTGATTGCAAATATCAGAGAAAAAGATTGCATTAATGGATTTCGGTAGAAGGAGAACTCACCAGTATACCTTCAAGGTTCCAAAACTAGGGGATTTGAGAAAGTTAGCGAGGATGATCGTTAACCCAGAGGCTTTCAGAGCCAAGCACGGTGGTTTGCTACCACTGTTAAGAGTCCATGTGATTAAGGGAATCATGGATGCGCTCATTCAGTTTTACGATCCAGTTTATCACTGTTTCACATTCCCGGATTACCAGCTATCACCAACGCTGGAGGAGTATTCTCATCTGACTGATTTACATATCACTGATCGAGCTCCGTTTTCTGGACTGGAAGAAATTCCAAAGAATCAGACTATTGCAATAGCGATTCATTTGGACGAGTCTGAGGTCAGGACTCACATGACCACTAAGGGTGGCATCCAAGGTTTGCCAGCCCAGTTCTTGACAAAGAAAGCTCTGTACTTCGCTAGTATAGGGAACGAGACTGCTTTTGAAAGCATCTTTGTCTTGCTCACCTACGAGTTATTTTTGTTTCCCAACATCAATAACTTCGTCGATATCAACGCTATTAAGGTTTTTCTCATTGGAAACCCTGTGCCGACTTTGCTCGCAGATGCGTATCATTCTGTACACTTAGGAAATTTGTACAGCAGAGGGGAGATCACATGCTGTGTACCTTTGCTCTACAAATGGTTTATCTCTCACTTGCCCAAGTTTGCCGCTTTTTGGGATTGCAAGAGTGTCTTACGTTGGTCGCAGAAGATCATGTCTCTCACCAACTCTGATATAGATTGGTGTAATAGGATTTATGACGGAATCAGAATCATTGACCGTTGTGGAAACTTCCCCAGCGTACTCCTCATAGGAACTAAGGGAGGAATCAACTATCATCCGATATTAGTTCTTCGTCAATTTGGATACCCGATGAGACACATCCCACTGGGTGTTCATCTGGAAGGTCTTTTCTTCAAAGAAGGAGAAAGTGACAGAGCACTAAAGATGGAAATAGTGCAAGCTTGGAAACATGTTCATAAGAAAGGACGAGAGTCTCTGGGAAAACCAAACTGTGTCTCGGTGGAGCCTTATCTCCATTGGGTACAAACTAGAGCTCTCAAGCTAAAAATGCCTTATCCTCGTTACGTAATTCTTCCGCCGAGGGAAATTGTCATGTACTTCATGACGGAAACTGAAAGGCTTCAGGTTACTCTCAACAGAGTTCAAAAGGAAAGAAGATCTTGGAAGAACAAGTACCGCACCCTCGACGTAGAGTGTATCCAAATACAACAACTACTAAAAGAGAAAGATGCTCTGATTGAAATTTTGGAGCAGCATGCTGTAGAGAATCAAGATGACCAAAGGAATTTGCTCGCTCCTTTCACCTGGCAAAGGAATGACAACCCGACAACGGCCCAAGCGCCCCGGTTAAAGAAGAGGACTCGGGACCCATTAGTTTAGGTTTCTGTTTCTGCACTTTGTAATCTACTGTATTTCCATTTCTGTAATCTTTTAGAATTCAATAAAAAGGGGTTTCCCCACTGTTTGATATTTGCAATCTAATTGTCGAAGTTTATTTTAATTAAACCTAAAAACAATTAATATAATCATTGCATTCATCATTCTCACATCGCGTATTCTCCTTACCTACGAATCTCACGTTTGTGTCACGATTCTAGAGTCAAACTGTCTCATTCGTATAATACTCGGGCCATTCGTCAGAAAAAGATGGATGATCTTGAGGAAGAAAATAGAGAGTTGAAAGAAGAGATCGACACTCTGAGAGAGGATATGAGAAAGCTTCGTAACGACATGCAAGCCATGGCAGAAGCGCAACTACAAAGAACTGTGATCTCAGAGATCACCTCAACGCCCATCATAGAAAAGTATGATCCTAGGTATCAGATGCCGAAAGATCGTCCTTGGGGCATGCCTGTTAACTATATCCCGAAAGGATATGTTCCGCCGATCACTGAAGATCAGGGAATCACAACAGAAGCCGCTGGGCCTGAAGGTTACAAACTTTGGGAAAGCGAAGATGCCAGGGGCATACTCAAGACTCCTGAAGGTTACAAACTTCGGGAGGCGCCAAGACTTACTGCCGTAGTCACGGTACCACCCCCTGTGGTGCACACTGTCCCGGAAGGACAGATTCCACCAACACCTTCTGATAAGAAGGAAACTATGTTTGACAGAATGGAGGAATTCCAGGAACAGTTCCTGGAAATGCAGAAAGAGCTGCAAGCCATTCGCGGTCAGGATCTATTTGGAAAAGACGCCGCAGACCTCTGCTTGGTCCCAAATGTGAAAGTCCCGCACAAGTTCCAAGTGCCCGACTTTGAAAAATACAAGGGTAACTCTTGCCCTCAGAGCCATCTGGTGATGTACGCTCGGCGGATGTCAGCTCAGACGGAGAATCAGGACCTGCTGATTCACTACTTCCAGGATAGTTTAACCGGTGCCGCACTCAAATGGTACATGGGTTTAAACCGTACTACGATCAGTACATTCAGAGATCTTGGTACTGCCTTTGTCCAACAATACAAGTACAATTTGGACATGGCACCCGACAGAGATCAACTCAGATCAATGTCGCAAAAGGACAAGGAAACCTTTAAGGAGTATGCTCAAAGGTGGCGTGAAATTGCCGCTCAAATTTGTCCACCTCTTGAGGAAAAAGAGATGACAAAGATCTTCTTAAAGACCTTAAGCTCATTTTACTATGACCGAATGGTCGCCAGTGCGCCCAGTGATTTCACCGAGATGGTCGGTATGGGTGTACGTCTTGAGGAAGCCGTCCGAGAAGGACGTTTGGTAAAAGACACTGGATCAACGAGCGGTACTAAAAAATACGGTAGTGCTCTCCCTAAGAAAAAAGAGCAAGATATTGGGAATATCTCTCTCGGAAAGCAAAGGCGACGTTATCAGCCAGTAGTAGCTGTTACTCCTGCTATCGGCCCCGCGCCTGTTCCTATGTATCAACCTCAGATTGCGCAGAGCCAACCTGACCAACAAAGGACACAACAGCCTCTTCAGCAGGCTCGTCCCCCATATAACAACAACCGTACAACACGGCCACCAAGATTTGATCCTATACCTGTAACGTACGCAGAACTGTTTCCGTTACTGCTAGCCAAGGGGCACATCCAGACTAAGTCTCCCCTTTCAGTTCCGGAAAATCCGCCTTTCTTGTTTAAGGTGGATCAAACATGCCCTTATCATCAAGGAGGTTCAGGGCATAACATTGAGACTTGTCTCAATTTCAAATCTGAAGTGCAAAAGCTTGTTAGGAGCGGGCTCTTATCTTTCAAAGATACGAATCCTAATGTTCTTACGAACCCGCTGCCTCAACATGAGAAAGCTGCAGTCAATCTGATTGAGAAAAAGACTAACAATGTCTATCAAATTCACGATGTACTCTTATTGGGGACCAATCTGGTCAAGATGCATTGTAGACAGAGTGGATATGGCCATGTGCCACCTCATAATTATCACCAGTGTGATATCTGCTCTAAAGACAATCAGGGATGTTCTGTAGTGCAATCAGCTCTACAGGAACAAATGGATCTTGGATGGATCCAGGAGCACCGAGTTCGTGGAGTTAACATGGTCTCTACGAATTCTAACGTCATTCAAAACCACGACATCCGTGTGATGAATGTCAACTTGGTGGCGATGCACTCAAGGCAAAGCCAGTATCATAATCTGCCGCGGCACGATTACAGTTCCTGTCTGATTTGCTCGGTAAACAAACAGGGACGCTCTTTCATACAAGAGGCCCTCCAGCGTCAGATGGATCTTGGATGGATCCAAGACTACCATGATAGGAACTCCTATCAAATCAACATGGTTCAGATATTTGACATCCGCGTGATGAATACCAATCTGGTAGAGTTACATGCTGAGCAGGTCCGACTCAGATTCTTAATATCACACGATTATCAAAATTGTAAAGTGGGTTGCGAAAATGATCGAGGTTGTACCCTTGTCCAGGAGGCACTTCAGCACTTGTTAAATCACTGGTGGATGCCAATCTATATGGACGAAGATACTCAGCAGATTAGTATCAATCACAGGAATCCTACTCGTCGTCAAAGTCAGGATGTCCGATCAATGGAAGATAACCTAGTGAGGTTACAATGCATTCAAAGTGGGCGTGGCCAGGTGCCACCACACAACTATGACAGTTGTAGCGTCTGTTCGGAAAGTAACCAAGGGTGTTACCTTGTGAGAGCAGCTCTTCAGGGTCAGGTCGATCATGGAGAAATTCATCCATATCCAGGTTCAGGACCCATCATTTGGTCGCCGAACTACCTTGCCGAGCAGGTTGAGGATGTTGTCACGATCTCTGGTCATCACCAGATCAGGGATGTTTTTGCCATCATCCCTCTACTTGACGAATCTAGAGTTCCCAACCGGGAACGGATCAAGGTTACTTATGATGGTCAGAAAAATCAGAAGGTTCCCATAGTCATCTATCTACCGGGACCATTACCGTATGAATCAGCTAAGGCGATCCCTTACAAATATGGTGCAACAACAATTGAGAATGAAAAGGAAATTCCATTACCCTCCGTCGTGAATATTACAGACGTCAGTCGTGTAACACGGAGTGGTAGAATCTTCAACCGAGGGGTTGGAGAATCCAACAAAGAAAAGGAACTTCAGGAGGAAATTCCTGATCCACCAGTCAATCAATCTGGTAATCTCGACTTTTCAAAAGACAAGGATGAGATGCTAAAGCTCATCCAAAGGAGTGAATATAACATTGTTGATCAACTGTTACAGACTCCTTCAAAGATCTCAGTATTATCATTGTTACTCAGTTCAGAAGCACACAGAGAGGCTCTACAGAAAGTCTTGGAGCAAGCCTTTGTGGAACAGGATGTAACAATCAGACAATTCGATAGCATTGTCTCTAACATCACTTCCTGCAATAATTTGGGATTTAGTGATGAGGAATTACCTGAAGAGGGTCGCCGTCATAACATGGCACTCAATATCACAGTTAACTGCCAGGGCGATGCTTTAGCCAACGTACTGGTAGACACAGGGTCAGCCCTGAATGTTATGCCGAAGTCCACCTTGATGTAATTATCATTCAAGGGCCCTCCGATGAGAGTCAGCGAGGTCGTCGTCAAAGCATTCGACGGATCCAGAAAAACAGTTATCGGCGAAGTTGATCTTCCCATAACTATTGGTCCTCACACTTTCCAAATCACTTTCCAGGTCATGGACATCCGGGCAACGTACAGTTGTTTATTAGGAAGACCTTGGATACATCAGGCTGGAGCGGTTACTTCAACCCTCCACCAAAAGCTAAAGTTCGTCAAGAACGATCAACTTGTCACGGTTTGTGGGGAACAAGCCTTGCTTGTAAGCAACTTATCATCATCTACTTGTGTGGAACCCGAGGAGGTTATTAGAACTCAGTTCCAAGCACTATCGGTGAGCAAGAACGATCAATCCGAAGAAGGAACTTCAATTTCTTCATACAAAGATGCTATCAAAGCGGTCGAGAGTACCGATACGACAGGATGGGGACGGCTTGTCATTCCTATTGACAATAAAACAAAGAAGGGTCTTGGTTTTTCTGCAACCTGTACCCAGACAGCCGCCAATGATGAAAGTCTTCATCCCCTTCAAAACTTCTTCCACAGTGGAGGTTTTCTTCACCCAGTGTCTCAGACAGTTCATGCTATCAATGAGGAAGATCCCTCAGACACAGATGAAGAATGGAAGTCCTACCTTAACAAGGACGGCTATATGTCTCAGGAAGAGGTGCCTATGCCTTTTTGCTTTCCTACAGAAAGTCCGAGATTTATACCAAGATCAGATGTCAAAATGATCTACGGAGACTGTGATCCGGAAGGATGCCGTGCTCCGCCAAATTCATTAGAGGAAGACACTCTGATGAAAGAAAACTTTGATCACAATTACTATGGCCCGATGGATGGTCTGCCAATGTGGCAGCCTTACTCAGGAAACTTGGGGCAAGAAAGTCAGCCGAACAATGAAAATCAGCTGAGTCTCATTGAACAGAATACCTGTGTCCCCGCCATGTCATGGGATCAACATTCAGGTCATTCAGAAACTACTCAACATGAGGTTGAATTTGCAACGTTTGCCGGACTTGAATTCATCAACTATGCTTTTCCCGAGGTCAACGTCATCGAGAGAAGTGACTCCTCCGGTTCCAAAGAAGTTTGGGACACTCTGGGACAACCAAGTGGAAAATTCGACTATATGGTCAAGTACACCGCTCCCGAAAGCTCTCGTATCAGGCTCGAAGATATCCAGTCAACTGGATGGGGAGATACAGCTGAGAGCACAAATGCTATGCAAAATACAACTGAGGAATTCTCATACGACAACTCTGCTTGGGAGACAGATTCCAATGATCCAGCTCCACCAGAAATCAGCGTCATTTCTGAAGACAAATCAAGGAAGGTGCCAGACTTTGTGATTCACCGAGGAGTTCGCCGCCAATGGGTTGTCGTCGAGGTTCCGAAGGTCGTTCGTCAGTCAAAGGAATTGCCATCTTTAAACCTTTCACCCTGCCCAGGTGGAACGAATATTTTGATAGGGCTCGCTTTTTGTAAATTTCCCTCTTCGCTTTGCCCAAAGCGACATAGTTTTGTTTTATAGGGCTGTAGTTTCAAGAGTCGACTTGTTCATTAATAAAATAACGTCGTTCTGTAATTTCCGCATTAATTGCTGTTTTCTCTTTTTGCTTTTTCAGAAAATGGTAATCCTAAAACACATTCAATAATAAAAACAAGCAGTAAAATCAAAACACTGCACACACTTGCATTTTCTCTATCTCTTCTAAACACGAATCATCACGTCATGCATATTGCTTGTTTTATACCCCGTTGAAACATACGATCCGATGCCTTCTTCCAACTTTGAGTTCCCGGTATTCGAGGCTGAAGAAGAAAATGACAACGAAATTCCAGAAGAGATCTCCCGACTACTCAGACAAGAGGAAAGGTCCATTGAACCTCACAAAGAACCGTTGGAAATGGTAAACTTGGGTTCAGAAAAAGAGAGAAAAGAAATCAGGATCGGAGCATTGCTCAGTCCAACTGCCAGAGAGGGTTTGATAAAGCTTCTTAAAGAATTCCCCGATGTGTTCGCTTGGTCCTATCAGGATATGCCAGGGTTGGATACCAGCATCGTGGAACATCACTTACCGTTGAGATTGGAATGTCCGCCAGTAAAGCAAAGGTTGAGACGCACTCACCCGGACATGGCCATCAAAATCAAAGAGGAGGTATAGAAACAGATCGACGCGGGTTTCCTCGCTACATCTGAATATCCTCAATGGTTATCCAACATCGTACACGTTCCCAAAAAGGACGGAAGGGTCAGAATGTGTGTTGATTACAGAGATTTGAACAAGGCAAGTCCAAAAGACGACTTTCCTTTACCACACATTGACATGCTGGTTGACAGCACAGCAAAGTTCAAAGTATTCTTCTTCATGGATGGATTCTCGGGCTATAACCAGATCAAAATGGCGCCGAAAGACATGGAGAAAACTTCGTTCATTACCCTATGGGGTACCTTTTGTTACAAGGTAATGCCGTTCGGTTTGAAGAATGCCGGGGCAACCTATCAAAGGGCCATGACTACTCTGTTTCATGACATGATACACAAAGAAATCGAGGTATATGTCGATGATTTGATTGTAAAATCAAGAACAGAGGATGAGCACGTTGAACATCTGTCAAAATTGTTCGAACGTCTAAGAAAATTCAAGCTCCGCTTGAATCCTAACAAGTGCACCTTCGGTGTCCGTTCAGGGAAATTACTAGGGTTCATCGTCAGCCAGAAAGGGATTGAGGTTGATCCTGACAAGGTCAAGGCCATTCAAGAAATGCCTTCTCCGAAAACTGAAAAACAAGTCAGAGGATTCCTGGGACGTTTGAACTAAATCTCCAGATTCATATTCTTTATGACCGCCACTTGTGCGCCGATTTTCAAGTTATTGAAAAAGAACCAGGATTGCGTTTGGTCAGAAGACTGCCAAACTGCCTTCGACAGTATTAAGGAATATTTGTTGAATCCTCCGATTCTATCACCTCCAGTGGAAGGAAGACCACTAATCATTTACCTCACAGTCCTAGAGGACTCAATGGGATGTGTACTTGGCCAACAAGACGAAACTAAAAGGAAAGAGTCTGCCATTTACTATTTAAGCAAGAAATTCACCGACTGCGAGACTCGGTACACAATGCTTGAGAAAACTTGTTGCACTTTGGCTTGGGCAGCCAAACGTCTTCGCCAGTACATGATTCGTCATACTACTTGGTTGGTCTCCGAAATGGATCCAATCAAGTACGTTTTCGAAAAACCTGCTCTCACGGGAAGGATTGCCCGTTGGCAGATGTTACTATCAGAATATGACATAGAGTACCATGCTTAGAAAGCCGTTAAGGGAAGTATTTTAGCCGATCATTTGGCTCATCAACCGATTGACGATCAAGAATCAATCGGGTTTGACTTCCCAGACGAAGATGTCATGTATCTAAAAATGAAAGATTGCGATGAACCGCTACCCAGTGAAGGGCCAGAACCAGGTTCCCAGTGGGGACTTATCTTTGACGGAGCTGTCAATCATTACGGAAACGGAATTGGGGCTACCCCTTTCTCTCTAGTATATGGCATGGAGGCAGTGCTCCCCATAGAAGTAGAGATCCCGTCAATCAGAGTATTGATGGAAGCTCAGCTCACCGAAGCTGAATGGTGTCAAAATCGACATGACGAACTGAACCTGATAGAAGAAAAGAGAATCACGGCACTATACCATGGTCAGCTGTATCAACAGAGAATGAAAAGGGCGTTCGACAAAAAGGTCCGACCTCGTGTCTTCAGGAAAGGAGACCTCGTGCTCAAGAAGATACAATCATTTCTCACTGACTCTCGGGGCAAATGGACCCCAAATTATGATGGCCCCTATGTGGTCACGAAAGCTTTCTCAGGCGGCGCCTTGAGACTTGCAACCATGGACGGAGAGGAATTTGCCTACCCCACGAATATTGATGTAGTCAAGAAATACTTCGCCTAAACTAAAAAAAAAAAGTCTCGGTGGATTGAAAACCCGAAAGGGCGGTCCAGGCAAAAGTTAGAGACATGAAAAAAAAAGAATCATCCCGATGGATTGGAAATCTCATAGTACAATCCAGGCAAAAGTTAGGGATAATGGCAAGTAACTATGTCCAACAGAGGCAAGTCCCTCAGCAGTAGTTACATCATCTATCGGAGGAAATCTCCAGTCAAAGGTCATCTTCGACAGAAGCTCAGGATGCCCCGAATTCAAAGTTGGTAGAAGGATAGTGGTCGTTATGTTTCAACGTAGCCCTTTTCCCTGTAAATTACCGTTTTCTAACTTTGTATATACTCTTTGGAATCACGCGTTTGGCTGATCTCCATCTTATCAATAAAATTTGAGCCCTTGTGCTTTTGTTTGTAATTCTTGCTTGTTTTAGCTTTACAGAACGACGTTGTTTAAACTTAATCAGCGATTCTTGAAATAAAACAAAAATGAATTTACTTGTTAAAACTTTTTCTGCTTTTAAAATAAAGATGGCAATTTCTTTTGACTGTTGAACATCAGAAGAACATCGATTGCTTCTCCCGAAGTAAGCGAACTTCAAAGTGCAGAATCAAAGTACTCCTTCTAAGCCAGTATGCCTGAATGAAGGGATCAACTGTGTCAGAGACCTTGTTTCGTCTGACATCCTCGGCCGAGTTCTCATCTCCTAAGCCCGATCAACATAGCTCCCAACGGGACTATCTCTCCTAAGCAAGGTGGAATTGCTATTTTGAATCAACGGTACTTCTTCGCCCCGCGATGGCCGAGTATCCAATTGTGTTCATCCATTAGTTTGTATGTCGCGTCTGTTTTGTCAGCATATACATACATACTTCATGCATTTTATTTGCGTTCGCATTTCGTATTGCATCACTATCACTCTAGTCGGTCCTGTCCCCTAGTGTTAGAAGTCATCTCAATCGAGTTTGTCAGTTCTTTCCTCATCAGGAAGTGTTGCGTCTGCACAATCTCGCCACCAGTGTATCTTTAGATCAGAGTCGGCACTTGGCCACTTTGATAACTTGAACCTCTGAAAAGCCAGAGAAAACTCTCAATAAACATCACTCTTCGCCATTGAAGATGATATCCTTGCTTTCCCGGATTAAGGAAAATCCACAGAGAAAGCCTCGTGATCAGAGATTCGGCAGCATGCCAGTTTTGCTCCGAAAGGACCGCTGATGAAAAGGTCATCGACCCCACAAAATTGGACCCCATCATATGGCGTTTCTCCGGGAAGATCCCGAGAAAAGTATGATGAAAGATCCCAAATGAAAACAGTCTCTCAAGAGACTCGTTTTCCCTAGTAGAAACAAATGGCGTCTCCAAAACAGAGAAGTTTGTACACCTCTACAACTCAGACGACTGGGTTCCCCAGCAAGTCTGACATCAAAACTTTTTCCACTCAAATGGCATCTCCCCAGGAAAATTCGGCGAGAAGTTTGAGGAAAGCCGCTGTGAATAGCGTCCCTTGTCAAGAAAGTTTATTGACAAAAGAAACTAAGACCAGTTCTTGGTAGGAAACCAGGATCGAGGGGAAGTTTAAATCAGAAACTAAGGCCAGTTCTTGGTAGGAAACCAGGATCGAGGGGAAGTTTAAATCAGAAACTAAGACCAGTTCCTTGGTTGGAAACCAGGATCGAGGGGAAGTTTACCTTTTCTAAGCATCATCGCTTAGCTAAAGAAGATGAATGCGTAAGCTACCATTCATAACCACCATCAAAATTTCGGATATTCCGATATTTAATCCTCTTGCACCCCGAATGCTCGAATCCCTTCGTCATTCACGCCTTCGGGTCCAAGAAGATTAAATAGGGGCATCTGTAATACCCCAAATTTTGACCACTTAGATTTCCCATCATTGTGAAAATCATCATCACAATATGGATGAACCATCATGCTTCATCAGTCTCCCCAAAGATGGATGAGCATCCAATACAATCAAAATTAGGGTTTCAAGCCCTCTCTGAGTGCTTAGACAAAGGATCAATCAAGAAATGACATGATCTTCAACTTGTCTAATCTCTCAAACATCCACAATGGATCAAAAAGGACTCCCACTTCAAGGATTAAGCACAAGGCTGCTCCCTTCTAGGTGGATCAAGTCTCAAGATCGACAGTGTCACCAAATTAGGGTTTTGGTCGACCAGGGTCTCCAGATGGAAATTTTCATCTGGGCACAAGGCAATGATCCAAAACATGACCTAATATACTTCATGGAACCTCATGAACCCATGCATCAAGTCAATTTTGCCCCAGGGGATGCATTCATAAAAAATCAGGAATTAGGGTTTCTTGACCTAATTCACCCCTAAGTTGACTTTTGGGACAAACCATGAGCCAAGACCTCAAGAGATGATTTGAGGGTCTCTAATACACCATATTGATCCATTTGGAACAATGGATTGATCCAAGAAGTTTGAGCAACAAGTCTCAATTTCATCTGCACCACAATTAGGGTTTTAAGGGAAAAGTCAACTGTAACTTTGACTTTTGACCAAGACATGCTCCCAAACCCTAATACATGATTGAATATACCCTATGACACCCATGGAACATGTCCATCAAGTTTGATTTAGGTCATGGACATGATTTCCTGAAGAATTGCACAGTTTGGAATTCATCTGATAAAAAGTCAACTGTGCACAAAAGTCAACTTTGACTTTTTGAGATTTTTCACCAAAATGGATTTTTAGCCCTAAAATGATGTTAATGTATGATTTGAATCATCATTCATCAAGAAAAATCAAGGAAAGTGAAATAACTTGTAAAAGGGGTAACCATAAAACTTTGAAATTTTTCTAAGTTAAAAATAAAGTGGCAAAGGTACCAACTTTGGAGGACCATAACTCCTAAACCACAAGGCCATTTTTTCTCATCTAAATATGGATTTGTAGCCCTCATTATCACCTACAAAAACTTCAACTACAAGTCATTCCAATTCATTAAGGATTTTGAGTTATGGAGTGATCAAAGTGGCTGAAAAGTGAAAATGTCAGCCAGATCCAACACTTAGTGAAATTTTCACTAAGTCAGATTCTGCCTCACTTTTTGCCAAATGTAGGGGGATTTTTCACTTGGAATCAAAAGAGATCAAAACTAAACTTGTTCAAACAGTTGTTGTATCATGTAAGAGCTTTCCAAAATGGCCAAGAACATTGCCAAATTCAACCTACATCATGTGATACAACATTGGCAAGTTGCCTTGCTGAAATCTGTCAAAGCAAGGCAGAATTTGCATTTTGGCTCGATTTGCCAAAATCAGCCAATTTCAATTGCTCCAATCCACTTGGACACCTCAGAGGATTGAATCTAAAGGGGACGATCACTGAGCCAAGCCTCAAAGGTCCAAGGAACAAGGAATAACATGTTGAACCTAGAGTTGCCAAAATAGGGCCAAGACTTTAAATTTGGAATGAGGCATTCAATGGAACCATCAAGGTGGCATGGACTGAGCCATTCTCGTCTGAAATCAGTCAAGACTTATCCAAGACCAAGGGGACCAAAGCTCTGTGCCCTAACCTCTAGTCAATGGCTAGAGGAGACTTGGATTTTCATTTGCCAACATTGGCCAAACCTACTTACCAGCTGCCATGCACTATTCCTTGCAAAACAAACTTGCTCTACTATAAATAGAGCTCAATTGTGGTCAGTTTAAGTACACCAAAGCCATCTAACACATGCTTTCCTCAAAATCTCTTTCTCTTGGCAAAAATGCCTTTCTTAGCAAGGTAGCTATCGGGTTTTGAGTTTGAGAGCAATTCTGCACAAACCAATCACTCACACACCTCACATACATCACATATGAGCTGATCAAACACTCACATAACTTCTGAAACATCAATTTCATGAAATCACCAGCTGGTTGCTCAAAATTTCAAACACTGTGCAACTGAGGTACCACAAAATGATCCAGCCAATTTCAATCAAGTCCAACCATCCAAACACAATCCATAGGGTGTAGGGAAGCTGTCCAGATCATCACAACTCATCTGTAACACCTCCAAATCAAAAATCACTTTGAACTTGCTGTCACGGCTTGGAGGTAAGCACATACTTGGTCATCTCTCAATCTATGCATATTTCCTCGCACAATAATTTGGCCATATGTTCATAATTATGCATGGAATGTTTTCCCTCAATTAATTGCATTGTTTGAATCGTGTATCAAAAATCCTAGCCTTCATGCAAAAATTAGGGTTCTTGAGGTTTCTTCGTGATTTCTTGTTGTATGTTTAATTTAAATGAAATTAAAGTACATAGACATGATCGTGAGGTTGAGACGAGCATAATGGTATGTGGATTGCATGATATGATTACGTATTCATGGAGATTGGATAGAAAACGCAAATCTGAGAAACCAAGAACACGCGCGTGTTCTTCAGCTTGTTCTTGGCGCCTTTTTTTCAAATTTAAATATTTGAATTTTGTGATTTTGTTTAATTGATTCAAAAATTAATTTCTCTCGGAGTTTTAATGATTTTGAGTTGATTCTTTTTTTTAATAATTCACAAAAATGTTAAAATATTTTATTTTATCAAAAAATCCCAAAAATATTATTTATTTCATATAATTGATATTTTTGCAAAGAATTAATATTTTGATTGTTTTTGGCATTTTAAATATTTTTTCTACATTGATTTTGCAACTTTTAATGCTTTCTAATTATTTTGTAGGTCAATACTTAATTTTTGAAGCATTAATCCAAGATCACAATTTGTTTTCCATGTGTTAAACAATTTTTGATCATTTTAATTGAATTTTTATTCAATTAAATACATTTTGAAAACAAATTAGGGTTTTGGATTAATTCAACCCTCATAAATCATTTTCAAAACACTTTGGGCCTCTATTAGAGTGTAAGACCCAATCCTTTTTTTTGACCAAATCATCTTTGGCCCTCACTTATTGTATACGTCCTGATACCCTCAAAAAACAAATGGCGCGATCGTCGCCTTTTCAAAAATCATCTGGGCCTACCCTCGAGTAGTAAGACCCATTTATTTTTCTTCAAAACCCTCTTTGGGCCTCTTGAGAGAGTGTAAGACCCATCCCCCCTTGTACAGAAACCTTTTTGGGCCCCAGTCACTTGTATAAGTCCCTCTGTACAAATTCAAACAGTGCGCTCACTGATAAAACCCTGGGCCTCTCCTTGAGCTGTAAGCCCCAAATCTTTCTTTTTCAAAGCACTTTCTCCTTTGATTTTGAATATACTGTTGTTTTTAATCTTTTTTTGTTGAACAACTAACCAAACAGCATGGAAGCACTACAACCGAGTAAGTGGTTATTGCTTTTATTTACTACTTTCATATTATAAACTGTATTGTGGGGCTGCTCACTGTAAGTCTCCTTTCATAAACTCATATCTACTGTGTAATAATAGTATAGATATTTTGAGTTTCCCCGGCAACTACGTCTAGAACTAGGTGACGCCGTTTCATTTATTCGTAGAAATAGACGCCTAAATCCCCAATAGGAGCACCAGATACAGTATTCTCTTCGGCTGTCCTCCTTAGGAATCGTCAAGAAGCTCTACTCCCCAAGATGAATGTATTCTCCGTGAATGGAATCTTTGAGTTTCTTCCTAATTCTCGAACTTTCCTGACTTGATCTATTCCTTGTGGATAGCTTGCCTTGAATGTCTCGGGGTTTGGGTACCCACTACGGTCATAATCTTGGACCTTAACTAAGGAACCCTCTTTAAAAGCTAAAAGTCGCTGGATAGTAAACCTCGCACGTTTACCAGTGGTTTTCATCTTTAAAAGAGTTATCTCTCCTAATGGAAAGGAGATGATAGACCCACGGGCTTCTTAAAAGCATCGGCCTCCTCTTGGGCATTATTCAAGGACACTACGGCTTCTTAGAAGTATTCACAACCTCCTCTTAGGCTTCGTATAATGATCTCTTCCTCCGGGAATGATAGCCTCCTCTTGGGCTTCGTACAAGGACCTGTCGGCTTCTTAAAAGATTCCAGCCTCCTCTTGGGCTTCGTACAAATTGTCCCAACGACCTCCTAGAGGTATAGGAACAGAACCTAGTCATCCTCATAGAACAGTCCTTTCATAGAGTCTACTACTGTTTCTCGAAGCATAGTACAAAAGATAAAACTCTAGACTTGGACAGTCTAACTTCCTTGAGTCTCAAAGACATTCTCAAGAACCCTTCGTTAAATAGGAAGGAAACCCGCAGACTCGGATAGTCTCGATACCCTTTGGATTTCCCGTTTCCTCAAAGAGAAGGAAATATCCCTGATCCTCAAATTAAATCCCTGTGTACAGTGTTACTCATATAAGAACTGATTTTCTCTTTTAAATCAGTATATTGGATCTGTCACTCAACTAAAATAGTTACAATAGCCTCCATCTCGGGCTTCGTACGAGATACCAAAATTCTCCCCAGTGGAGTCAAAACAACCTTTTCGCCTCTCTCTCGGGCTTTGTACGAGATACAAAAACACTCTCTTACTGAGTATAAAAGATTCTCTAACTGAGTCAACTCTTTGCTAGCCTCCTCTTAGGCTTTGTATAACGATATGCCCCACTGGGTCAAAAACTTTTAGCCTCTCTCTCGGGCTTTGTACGAGACACAAAATAGCCTCCTCTTAGGCTTTGTATAATGATTTTACTAGCGGAAATTAGCCTCCTCTTAGGCTTTGTATAAGAAAACCACTGGTTGATCCAATCGACCTTTTAGCATCAAAGCTGTGCCTCGTTCACAGTACACAAACATCAACAACTCCTTTCCCTTCATCTAATCGCTGTAAGCGGCAAGCCTCTGGATCATCTATATCCATGCCACTGTCCCCCTTTTAGCATGAGAAATTCCTAAGGAAAGATGGCATTGCTCTACACTGAGTTAAAGTCTTCTCCTTCAGGTTAAAACCCTTTCTTCGGAAATTATGGCATTGCTCGGATCCGTGTATCCCAGTTAAAGTAATTCTCCTTCTCCCCTATTTAGAGATGACAAATTCTCTCTAAAGCCGAGGTCTTTCAGCTTCACGTCTTGGGCTTTAAACAAGACACAAATAGACCTTTTAGCTTCACATCTTGGGCTTTGAACAAGATACGAATCACCTTTCGCTTCATGTCTTGGGCTTTGAACAAGACACCAAAAACTAATTTCCTCCCATAGAATAGGAGGAACTACGAACGCTCTGATTTCCCTGTTTCGGTAAACGGGAATACGTAGGCATAAGATCGAAAGAAAAGATCTTAGCGAGCACAATCAACAAAAAACCCAAATCCCATATCTCCATCAATTAAAAGCAGTAATTCAAAAGCACCAGTCCTAACATCCTAATCCTTATTCCCCGCCAGAAACCTTCTGGCCAGATCGAAAGAAAGAAACCTGTATTGGCGAAATACGAATAACCAGTACAAAGGCCCCCCCACATTGATAGCATCCGTAACCTAACAGACCGCTGTTTAAACTCAGTATGCAAGCAGGGTTAATTGGAGACATCTATTTCCCTTCCTTATTCAGCTCACAATAGGATAAAAAATGAATCGACCTGTAGTCAAAGCTCAAACCGCAGAGAGCGACCAGCGCTTAAGAACCGCGTCCAAAATCGCTCACTACACAAGGCTAAAACAAGAAGAAAGGGGAAGAAGGAGGAAGAAAAGCCAAAACAGCCCCAAAAACAAGTGAAAATGTGCATTCTGTTTTGAAGTAACCGGTTACTGCATATCTGCTAACCGGTTACTTAAATAGGCGCAGTTTTCCAAAATTACCACAGAGTAACCGGTTATTGCATATCTGCTAACCGGTTACTCTGCACCAGAATGCAGAAAATTGTGCAAAATTCAGCACGATCCACTTTCAAAACTTTTTACAAATACCTTGTGATCATGGAACTGAAATTGCACGAAATTTAAAGTAAAATAAAAGCAAAAACCAGCAATTAAACACAATTACAAGATACAAAGGATCAAGTAACAAAGATCTCCAAAGATCTACATTATGGAAGATGAAGATGAAGCTTCAACAATGGTGAAAGATGAATTACCACTTCAAATCTGAAAAATTCCTTCGAATTGCTTCAAGATCCAAAAACCAAAGCCTTGATCTATGAGAATTGATGAAGAAAACAAGCTTGGATGAAGGTTTAGCTCAAAGTTGAACAAGATTCAATGTGAATTCTTGTTAACTTTCAAAAGAAGAAAAGTGAGCTTTAGTGAAATTTGTGGTTGGGGATAGAATTTGCAAGAGGTTTGTTGGCTATCAAAAGCTTCTGAAATGAAGCTTCTATTTATAGAATTTAGGCTTGGGAATTTGGTGGTTTGGAATTAGGCTTGGAAGATCAAGATTAGGATTGGAATTCAAATTTGGGGGGAATTATCAAAAGAGTGGTGATTAGTGGAGGTACATGGTAGGAATTAATTATGATGATGTAGGGAATTAAAATGAGATGGTTTAGAATATCCCACATGTGATTAAAATGATGAAAATTGGTACCAAATTGCTGAAATTTGAATTTGCTACCATTTTTCAAAGTTTCACGAGGGTAACCGGTTACAGACTAAGTGATAACCGGTTACTTAGTGCAAAATTTGTGAAAAATGAGCATTTTGTTGCACTGTTGTGGTTCCGGCTCGATTCTCTTGCTTGTCAAAGAAGGCATGGAAATAAACACATGAACCTTGGAGTCTCTTGAATAATAATCAATTAAATCTTGGAAACTCTTGATCAAATGATTTTTGAATTAATTGCAGATCAACTTTGACTTTGTTCAGATAAAATTCATTCGAGTTGCGGGGCTGTTGGTATTTCTAACCTGTTCTTCCCCTGAAAATGTTAGTGAAAGAAAAACAAAATATTTTTGGATTTTGATTAAAGGTTAGTAAACATAAACAAATTAAGCAATAAAACAACTAACAAACACACACAAACTCAAAGATCCCTGCAAGGCACAATCCTACAAAAGAGGGGACGAATGTGTGATCTTGTTTGTGGTATGAAATGCAAAAAGACATGCTGGGACCTTAGGGGTAAAAATTAGGGTATTACAGCTATCCCTATTTAAGTTTCTTCTATCCAGAGATAAAAAGATTGACATCTTTGTCTCGACGAGATAGAAGAGACTTAAATATAACAATAAACCCAATTTTTGGCCCCAAGAGACCACAAAATGATATGATTATGCAGATGGTATGCAGACACAAGACCTCTGTGGAGAGAAAATGCCACAGGAGACAAACAAAAGCTGGGGACCAAAGAGAAAAGACTCCACAGGGGAAAACAAAAGGGGAAACATAACCCAACAGGGGAGGAAACAAACTCCACTGGGGAAGATAAAAGGGTAAGATTCCACTAAGGGAAAATTACCAATACCTAAAATAAAAGAGGGAAAACTCGTCCCAAAAGGGAAGTAAAAACCTCAGCTGGGGAAAAGATTATCCACTACCAGGCATCCGGTAATAGCATGATCATAGAGAAAAATTACCAACTACCAACAAAGTGGCAGTTACAACAAGGCAATCAACCAAAAAGATATGAGAAATATTACCTACTACCAACAAAGGGCAGGACGACAAAGGTAATAATCTCAAAAGATCCGAGAAATACCACGCACTACCAACAAAAGGGCAGGACGACGAAGGCGATAAACTCGAACAAGGGAAAGATTACCGACCATTAACCAAGTGATAGTTATGACAAGATAACCAAACCCGGTCACATTACCTACTACCAACTAAATGGGCAGGACGACAAAGGTAATAAGCCAGCTACATCACCTACCACCAACTAAATAGGCAGGACGACAAAGGTGATAAGCTCAAAAAGAGGGATTACCAACTATCAACCAAGTGATAGTTACGACGAGGTAATCAACCAAAAAAAGGGTACGAGAAATATTACCTACTACCAACAAAGGGCAGGACGACAAAGGTAATAAATCCGAAAAGAAAGGAGAAATTACCAACTATCAAACAAATGATAGCTACAACGAGGTAGTCAAACCCGACTATATTACCTACTACTAACTAAATGGGCAGTACGACAAAGGTAATAAGCCAACTATATCACCTACTACCAACTAAATGGGCAGGACGATGAAGGTGATAAGCCAAAAAGAGGGATTACCAACTATCAACCAAGTGACAGTTAAAACAAAGTAATCCACCAAGGGTATGCGAAATATTACCTACTACCAGCAAAGGGTAGGACAACAAAGGTAACAATTTCAAAAGATCCGAGAAATACCACTTACTACCAACAAAAGGGCAGGACGACGAAGGCGATAAACTCGAACAAGGGAAAAATTACTGGCTATCAACCAAGTGACAGCTATGACAAGGTAATCGAATCCGGCTATATTACCTACTACCAACTAAAGGGCAGGACGACAAAGGTAATAAGCCAGCTATATCACCTACTACCGACAAAACCGGTAGAACGACAAATGTGATAAGCTTCCATTGTCAAAGCAAGGGACCAAAATTCAATCTGGGAATAAACCAGCGAGAAACAGTCAAACAAGACTCATCCCGAGGAGGAAATATCTCAACTGGGGATTAATTCCATCCAGACAAATGAACTGGGGAGGAAGGCTAAAACAAAATATCTTCCACGAGGCATAAACTCAGTGGGGAATTAGCAAAGATATGCATTTTCTGCTTACGGGTCGACACTCTAAATGGAGAGAGGACACACATGCTCTGCGGGGATAACAACACCAGAGTAAAGAAGTACCAACACAAAAGCAAAATGCACAATGCACCAACGATATGCTATGCACAACGAAGAATGCGCATGCAATGCTCATGAGTATGAATATGCTGACAAAACAGACATAAGGACAAACAGAGGGCGGAATGAACATCACAACACCACTGAATACTCGGCTAATCTCATCAAGATGGAGATATCATTAGCAACTCTGCTAAGGATTCGTCGGCATGAATCTTGCAAGAGATAAACAAAAGCCATCAAAGGAAAATAAATCCTACTACAAGGCTCAAATCTTGCTGGAGAAAAAGAAGATACTCCTTGGGGGTTAAACCCAAATATCAATCTTCTAACATCGATGATCCACAGAGAGGATAACAACATAAACTCTGCTTTGAGGATGGCAGGAAAGCTGTTGGGGAATCATACAACCCAAATCTTTCTGAATCTTCCTGGGGATCATAAAAATTCACAGGAACTTCCATTCAAAAGGATGAAGAGATCTGCTGCAGAGAAATAAAGAATCTGCTGGGGATTGTAGACATATAAACATCTATGTAAAATTCATTGGGAATACAAGGCATATCTGCTGGAGATACAAGATAAAAGCTCTATGAAGATTAACCAAATCTGAGCAAAACATCTCGGACTTGCTGAGAAAACAGCAACAGGTCAAACTGTGGGGGATTTTAGATCAGTACTCATCATAAATGAGAGAAAACCCAACAGGTGACTAAAAGAGATATCATCAGCGACCCCACTGGGGAATAGCCGCATTAGTGATGCACAATCTTCACTAGGAGGATAAATCTGAATAAAACAATCTGGAGAGAAGTACATCCTGGACTTGCAGGGGGAAGTAAGAAATTAACATCATTGCTCTATGCTTGGGGAACAATCGAAACAGTAATATTCTGTCTCCGTTGGGGAATTAGCAAGGATAAATCAACCTGGAGAGAAATACATCCACAAAGCAAGATAAAAATCCGACAAACAGCCACTAAGTCAACGCTTCTTAAAGAAAAATAACATTTCTCTCTGTTTGGGGACAACAACACATCCAGAGGGTAAAACTCTGAGTGAGTGTCATACCCCAAATTTTGACCACTAAGATTTCCCATCATTGTGAAAATCATCATCACAATATGGAGGAACCATCATACTTCATCAGTCTCCCCAAAGATGGGTGAGCATTCACTACAATCAAAATTAGGGTTTCAAGCCCTCTCTGAGTGCTTAGACAAAGGATCAATCAAGAAATGACATGATCTTCAACTTGTCTAACCTCTTAAACATCCACAATGGATCAAAAGGACTCCCACTTCAAGGATTAAGCACAAGGCTACTCCCTTCTAGATGGATTAAGTCTCAAGATCGACAATGTCACCAAATTAGGGTTTTGGTAGACCAGGGCCTCCAGATGGAAAATTTTCATCTGGGCACAAGCCAATGATCCAAAACCTAACCTAATATACTCCATGGAACCTCATGGACCCAATCATCAAGTCAATTTTGCCTCAGGGGATGCATTCATCAAAAATCAGGAATTAGGGTTTCTTGACCTAATTCACCCCTAAGTTGACTTTTGGGACAAATCATGAGCCAAGACCTCAAGACATGATTTGAGGGTCTCTAATATACCATATTGATCCATTTGGAACAGTGGATTGGTCCAAGAAGCTTGAGCAACAAGTCTCAATTTCATCTGCACCACAGTTAGGGTTTTAAGGAAAAAGTCAACTGTAACTTTGACTTTTGACCAGGACATGCTCCCAAGCCCTATGACATGCGTCAATATACCCTATGACACCCATGGAACATGTCCATCAAGTTTGATTTAGGTCAAGGACATGATTTCCTGAAGAATTGCACAGTTTGGAATTCATCTGATAAAAAGTCAACTGTGCACAAAAGTCAACTTTGACTTTTTGAGATTTTTCACCAAAATGGATTTTTAACCCTAAAATGATGTTAATGTACGATTTGAATCATCTTTCATCAAGAAAAATCAAGAAAAATTGGGTAACTTGTAAAAGGGGTAACCATAAAAAACTTAGAAAATTTTCTAAGTTAAAAATAAAGTGGCTAGGGTACTAACTTTGGAGGGTCATAACTCCTAAACCACAAAGCCATTTTCTCCCATCCAAGGCTTGATTTATAGATCTCATTGCCCTCTACAAAAACTTCAACTAGACCTAATTCCAACTCCTCATGGATTTTGAGTTATGGAGTGATCAAAATCAAGAAAAGTCACTTTGTTCCAACACTTATTGTATCATGTAAGGGTTTTCCAAAATGACCAAGAACATTACCAAATTCAATTTGAGTCATGAGATATGACATTGGAAAGTTGCCTTGCTGAAATCTGCCAAGGCAAGGCAGAATTTGCATTTTTGCTCGATTTGCCAAAATCAACCAAATCCAAATGCTCCTATCCACTTGGACACCTTTGAGGATTGAATCTAAAGGGGACAATCACTGAGCCAAGCCTCCATAGTCTTTGGAACAAGAAATAGCATGTTGAACCTAAAATGGCCAAAATAGGGACAAGACTCCAATTTTGGATTGGAGCATTCAATGGAAGCATCAAGGTGGCATGGACTGAGCCATTTGCAGCTGAATTTAGTCAAGACTTATCCAAGACCAAGGGAACCACATCCCTGTGCCCTAACCTCTAGTCAATGGCTAGAGGAGACTTGGATTTCCATTGGCCAACATTGAACAAACACCTGCTGCAGTTGCCATTCACTGTGGATCCCAAAACAAAATTGCTCTACTATAAATAGAGCTCAATTGTGATCAGTTTGAGTACACCAAATCCATCAAACAGATGCTTTCCTCAAAATCTCTTCTTTCACTCCAATTTTGCCTTCTAAGGCAAGTCACTATCGAGTTTTGAGTTTGAGAGCTTTTCCAATCAAACCAATCACTCACACACCTCACATACATCATATAGAAGTGATCCAAACACTCACATAACATCTGGAACACAGATTTCACAAAATCACCAGTCAATTGCTCAAGGGTTTAACCAAGTTGCAGTTGAGATGCCATGAAGTGATCCAACCAATTTCCATCAAGTCCAAGCATTCAAACACACTCCATAGGGTGTAGGGAAGTTGTTCAGATCATCACAATTCATCTGTAACACCTCCTACTCAGAAATCAATTTGCTCTTGCTGTCACGACCTAGAGGTAAGCCTAAACTTGGTCATCTCTCAATCTATGCATATTTCCTCGCACAATACTTTTGCCAAATGTTCATAATCATGCATGGAATGTTTCCCCTCAAGTAATTGCTTTGTTTGAATTGTGTATAAAAAATCCTAGCCTTCATGCAGAAATTAGGGTTCTTGAGGATTTTTCATGATTTCTTGTTATATGTTTAATTTAAATGAAATTAAATACCATAGACATGATCGTGAGGTTGAAACGAGTTGATTGGTATGTGGATTACATGATATGATTAAGTATTCAGTGAGATTGGAGAGAAAATGCAAATCTGGGCCAAGCTGAAACACGCGCGTGTTCTTCAGTTGTTCTTGGCGCCATTTTTCATAAATTCAAATATTTGAATTTTGTGATTTTATTTAATTGATTCAAAAATTAATTTCTCTCTGAGTTTTAATGATTTTGAGTTGATTCTTTTTTTAATAATTCACAAAAATGTTAAAATATTTTATTTTCCCAAAAAATCCCAAAAATATTATTTATTGTATATAATTGATATTTTTGCAAAGAATTAATGTTTTAATTGTTTTTGACATTTGAAATGTTTTTTCCACCTTGATTTTACAACTTTTAATGCTTTCTAATTATTTTGTAGGTCAATACTTAATTTTTGAAGCATTAATCCAAGATCACAATTTGTTTTCCATATGTTAAACAATTTTAATCATTTTAATTGAATTTTTATTCAATTAAATACATTTTTGAAAATAAATTAGGGTTTTTGGATTAATTCAACCCTCATAAAACATTTTCAAAACACTTTGGGCCTCTGATAGAGTGTAAGACCCAATCCTTTTTTGACCAAACCATTTTTGGGCCTCAGATATTGTATAAGTCCCGATACCGTCAAAAACAAACGACGCGATCGTCGCCTTTTGAAAAATAACCTTTTGGGCTTCTCCTTGAGCTATAAGACCCATTCAAAACTTTTGGGCCTCTAAATAGAGTGTAAGACCCAACCCCCTTTTAACAAAAATCACTTTGGGCCTCAGATATTGTATAAGCCCCTCTGCGTTAAAAGAACACCTCGGCGCGATCGCCATTTCAAACGGAAAAATCATCTGGGCCTACCCTTGTGTTATAAGCCCCACTCTTTTTCTTTAAAACTTTTTGGGCCTCTTGAGAGAGTGTAAGACCCATCCCTTTATACAGAAAACAATTTTTGGGCCACAGTCACTTGTATAAGTCCCTCTGTACAAATTCAAACAGTGCGCTCACTGATAAAACCCTGGGCCTCTCCTTGAGCTGTAAGCCACAAATCTTTCTTTTTCAAAACACTTTCTCCTTTGATTTTGAATATACCATTGTTTTCAATCTTTCTTTGTTGAACAACTAACCAAACAGCATGGAAGCTCTACAACCGAGTAAGTGGTTATTGCTTTCATTTACCGCTTTTATATACATATAATTGTATTGTGGGGCGGTTTCGCTGTAAGTCTTCTTTCATAAACTCATATCAACTGTGTAATAATAGTATAGATATTTAGAGTTTCCCCGACAACTACGTTTAGCATTAAGCCCGTTGATCACTCTTAAATAGTCAAAACTAGATCCCCATAGGATTACCAGACACAGTTTTCCCTCCTCTTGGGGTTAAACAATATGGAGACATGAAATGCAGCATTCTCGGTGAACCCTTTCATAGACTGTCACTCGTAGAAGTTGTCAAAGAAACGATATTCCCCAGAGATGATCTTTTCTCCGTGAATGGCATCTCTTGAGTTTCTTCCAAATTCTCGGACTTTCCTGGCTTGATCTATTCTCGGTGAATGGCATGTCTTGAACTTCTCGGGGTTTGGGGACCCACAGGCTTCTTAAAAGCACTTGTCACGAAACTCTACTCCCTAGAGATGATCTTTTCTCCGTGAATGGCATCTCTTGAGTTTCTTCCAAATTCTCGAACTTTCCTGACTTGATCTATTCCTTGTGAATAGCTTGCCTTGAATTTCTCGGGGTTTGGGGACCCATCGGCTTCTTAAAAGCATCGGCCTCCTCTTGGGCATCGTACAAGGACCCACAGGCTTCTTAAAAGCATCGGCCTCCTCTTGGGCATCGTACAAGGACCCACCGGCTTCCTAAAAGTATCCCGGCCTCCTCTTGGGCTTAGTACAAGGTCCCTACGGCTTCTTAGAAGTATTCACAGCCTCCTCTTAGGCTTCGTATAATGATCTCTTCCTCCGAGAATGATAGCCTCCTCTTGGGCATCGTACAAGGACCCGTCAGCGTCTTAAAAGTTTCCAGCCTGCTCTTGGGCTTCGTACAAATTGTCCCGACGACCTCCTAGAGGTATAGGAACAGAACTTAGTCATCTGCATAGAACAGTCCTTTCATAGAGTCTACTACTATTTCTCAAACCACAGTACAAAAGATGACACTCTAGACTTGGACAGTCTAATCTCCTTGAGTCTAAAAGACATTCTCAAGTGCCCCCTTTGTTAAATAGGAAGAAAACCCGCAGACTCGGACAGTCTCAATACCCTTCGGATTTCCCACTTCCTTAAAGAACAGGAATAACCCGGATCCTCGAACCAAATCCTTGAGTACAACATTGCTCATATAAGAACTGATTTTCTCTTTCAAAATCAGTATACTCGACCTGTCACTTAACTGAACAGTCGCCATAGCCTCCTCTTAGGCTTTGTATAAAGATCTTTCTCCCGTGAAGTTAGCCTCTCTCTCTTGGGCTTTGTACAATGATTCTCCCCAACGGAGTCAAACAACGTTTAGCCTCTCTCTCAGGCTTTGTACGAGACACATAAGAGACTCCCTCGTTGAGTCAATCACCCTTTCGCCTCCATCTCGGGCTTTATACGAGATACAAAAAGGTTCATATTGAGCCGAACAAATTTTACCCTCCATCTCGGGCTTTATACGAGATACCGAAAGACTCCATCGTCGAGTCAAAACCTTTTAGCCTCTCTCTCGGGCTTTGTACGAGACACATAATAGCCTCCTCTTAGGCTTTGTATAAGAAAACCACTGGTTGATCCAATCAACCTTTTAGCATCAAAGCTGTGCCTCGTTCACAGTACATAAACATCAACAACTCCTTCCCCTTCATCTAATCGCTGTAAGCGGCAAGCCTCTGGATCATCTACATCCATGCCAATGTCCCTCTTTTAGTATGAGAAATTCCTAAGGAAAGATGGCATTACTCTACACTGAGTTAAAGTCTTATCCTTCAGGTTGAAATCCCCTATAAAGGAAATTATGGCATTGCCGGATTCACATATCCCGGTTAAAGTAATTCTCCTTTATAAACACTCGTAACAGACAAACCCCTCTTTAGAGATGACAAATTCTCTCTAAGGTTAACACTTTTAGCTTCACATCTTGGGCTTTGAACAAGATACAAACCACCTTTTGCTTCACGTCTTGGGCTTTGAACAAGACACCAAAACACCCATTTCCTCCCATAGAATAGGAGGAACTACGAACGCTCTGATTTTCCTGTTTCGGTAAACGGGAATACGTAGGCATAAGATTGAAAGAAAAATCTTAGTGAGCACACTAAACAAAAACCCAAAATCCCATACTTTCATATATATTCGTCCTAACATCTCAACCGATAGCCTAAAAGCACCCCTCGTCAACAAAATAAACCTAGAAAAAACCCCGATTCTTTGTAGCATCTGTAAACCAACAGTTTTGACTGTTTAATCTCAGTATGCAAGCAGGGTTAATTGGAGACATCTATTTCCCTTCCTTCATCAGATTTAATAGGATAAAAAATGAATCGAATTGTAGTACCAGAGCGATCGTGCTTCGCAACCACATCCAAAAATCACTCGCTACAGAAAAATGGCGACTCTGCTGGGGAGGATCGCAGGTCTCTTTAGGGATCTTGTTCTTTTTTGGGGAAACCTTGACGTCACTAGGATCTTAGGTCAAAACGCCGTTAATTTGGAATGAAACCACAGATTGGTGACTCCGCCGGGAAACCATTTTCTGTCAGGAACTTAAGATTCTTAGCTTTTAAAAGTCTAGGATGATTAGGACAAATCTATATACTGCTTTTCCTAATTGCTATACGTGTTTATTGTTCTGCTAATGGGAATGCGTGTGATTCCGCATGTGGAAAGATCGAGTATACACTTAAGATAAGTGATGGCGACGAGGTCGGACATCAACCTCAGTGGAGGCTGACCAATGCAACCCATTCTCTCACCTAGACAATGGGTCGATTGTGATGTCTGAGAAGCTGAGGAGCCAAACCCTTTTGTAGTGCGGAAACTATCGGGAATAGTTGTTACGCGATACTACCCTCATTTGAGGCTGGTGATCTATTCTCGGTGAATGGCACTTACTCTAAGATTGCTCTACAACTCGCTGGCGATCCGCTTGTTGTTTTGCTTTCCTGGGAGGAGCTGATGATAATGAGTACAGGTACAAAAATCACCTTAGTATAAACCTTTGGGGATGGGTAGAGCCTTGACTTCATGACAACGACCCTTTGACCCCATGTTTTTTCTATGTTTTTGTGTGCTGCATTCATGCATTCATTTAAAAAAACATTAAAACAAAAAAAATTTCTCTTCTAGTCTCTCTGTTTTTCAAATTAAACTGAGACTGTGATTGCAAATATCAGAGAGAAAAGGATTGCACTAATGGATTTTGGTAGAAGGAGAACTCATATTTACACCTTCAAGGTTCCAAAGCTAGAGGATTTGAGAAGGTTAGCGAGGATGATCACTAACCCAGAGGCTCTCAGAGCCAAGCACGGAGGTTTACTACCAATGTTAAGAGTCCATGTGATTGAGGGAATCATGGATGCGCTCATTCAGTTTTATGATCCGGTTTATCATTGTTTCACATTCCCGGATTACCAGCTCGCACCAACGCTGGAGGAGTATTTTCATCTGATTGATTTACACATTACTGATCGAGCTCCATTTTCCGGGCTGGAAGAAATTCCAAAGAGTCAGACCATTGCAAGAGCAATTCATTTGAACGAGTCTGAGGCCAGGACCCACCTAACTACCAAGGGTAGCATCCAAGGTTTGCCAGCCCAGTTCTTGACAAAGAAAGCCCTGTATTTTGCCAGTATAGGAAACATGACTGCTTTTGAAAGCGTCTTTGTCTTGCTCGGCTACGGGTTATTTTTGTTTCCCAACATTAATAATTTCGTCGATATCAAATCCATTAAGGTTTTTCTCATTGGAAACCCTGTGCCGACTTTGCTCGCAAATGCGTATCATTCTGTACACTTGGGAAATTTGTACAGCGGAGGGGAGATCATATGCTGTGTACCTCTGCTTTACAAGTGGTTTATCTCCCACTTGCCCAAGTCTGCTGCTTTTTGGGATTGTAAGGGTGCCTTACGTTGGTCGCAGAAGATCATGTCTCTTACTAACTCTGATATAGATTGGTGTAATAGAATCTATGATGGAATCAGGATCATTGACCGTTGTGGAAACTTCCCCAACGTACCCCTTATAGGAACTAAGGAAGGAATCAACTATCATCCAGTTCTCGTTCATCGTCAATTTGGATACCCGATGAGACACGTCCCACGGGGTGTTCATCTGGAAGGTATTTTCTTCAAAGAAGGAGAAAACGACAGAGCACTAAAGATGGAAATAGTGCACGCTTGGAAGCATGTTCATAAGAAAGGACGAGAGTCTCTGGGAAAACCAGACTGTGTCTCGGTGGAGCCTTACCTCCATTGGGTACAAACTAAAGCTCTCAAGCTAAAGATGCCTTATCCTCGTTACGGAATTCTTCCGCCGGGGGAATCTGTCATGTACTTCATGACGGAAACTGAAAAGCTTCAGGTTACTCTTAACAAAGTTCAAAAGGAGAGAAGGTCTTGGAAGAACAAGTACCGCACCCTCGACGTAGAGTGCATCAAAATACAGCAATTACTGAAAGATAAGGACACTCTGATTGAAATTTTGGAGCAACATGTTGTAGAGAATCAAGATGACCAAAGGAATTTGCTCGCTCCTTTCACATGGCAAAGGAATGACAACCCGACAACGGCCAAGAGCCCCGGTCAAAGAAAAGGAAGATACCAGAATCAGCACCCGATTTCTCTTCCGAGAGGACTCGGGACCCATTAGTTTAGGTTTCTGTTTCTGCACCTTGTAATCTACTGTATTTCCATTTCTGTAATCCTTTGAATTTCAATAAAAAAGGGTTTCCCCACTGTTTGATATTTGCAATCTAATTGTCGAAGTTTATTTTGATTAAACCAAAAAACAATTAATATAATCATTGCATTCGTCATTCTCACATCGCGTACTCTTCTTACCTACGAATCTCATGTTTGTGTCTCGGTTCTAGAGTCAAACTGTCTCATTCGTATAATACTCGGGCCAATCGTCAGAAAAAGATGGATGATCTTGAGGAAGAAAACAGAGAGTTGAAAGAAGAGATCGACGCTCTGAGAGAGGATATGAGAAAGCTTCGTAACGACATGCAGGCCATGGCAGAAGCTCAGCTACAACGAACTGTAATCTCAGAGATCACCTCAATGCCCATAGTGGAGAAGTATGATCCTAGGTTTCAAATACCGAAAGATCGTCCTTGGGGCATGCCTGTTAACTATATCCCAGAAGGATATGTTCCGCCGATCACTGAAGATCAGGGAATCACAACAGAGGCCGCTGGGCCTGAAGGTTACAAACTTCGGGAAAGCGAAGATGCCAGAGGCATACTGAAGACTCCTGAAGGTTACAAACTTTGGGAGACGCCAAGACTCACTACCGTAGTCACGGTACCACCCCCTGTGGTGCACACTGTCCCGGAAGGACAGATTCCACAGACACCTTCTGGTAAGAAGGAAACTATGTTTGACAGAATGGAGGAATTCCAGGAGCAGTTCTTGGAAATGTAGAAGGAACTGCAAGCCATTCGCGGTCAGGATCTATTTGGAAAGGACGCCGCAGATCTCTGCTTGGTCCCAAATGTGAAAGTCCCGCACAAATTTTAAGTGCCCGACTTTGAAAAGTACAAGGGTAACTCTTGCCCTCAAAGCCATCTGGTGATGTACGCCCGGCGGATGTCAGCTCAGACGGAAAATCAGGACCTACTGATTCACTACTTTCAGGATAGTTTAACCTGTGTTGCACTCAAATGGTACATGGGTTTAAACCGTGCTACGATAAGCACATTCAGAGATCTTGGCACTGCCTTCGTCCAACAATACAAATACAATTTGGACATGGCACCCGACAGAGATCAACTCAGATCGATGTCGCAAAAGGACAAGGAAACCTTTAAGGAGTACGCTGAAAGGTGGTGTGAAATCGCTGCTCAAATTTGTCCACCTCTGGAGGAAAAAGAGATGACAAAGATCTTCTTAAAGACCTTAAGCTCATTTTACTATGACCGAATGGTTTCCAGTGCACCCAGTGATTTCACAGAAATGGTCGGCATGGGCGTACGTCTTGAGGAAGCCGTCTGAGAAGGACGTTTGGCAAAAGACGCTGGATCATCGAGTAGTACAAAACGATACGGTAGTGCTCTCCCTAAGAAAAAAGAGCAGGATATTGGGAATATCTCTCTCGGAAAGCAAAGGCGACGTTATCAACCGGTAGCAGCTGTAACTCCTGCTATCAACCCTGCGTCTATTCCTACGTATAAACCTCAGGTTGCACAGAGCCAACCTGATCAACAAAGGACACAACAGCCTCTTCAGCAGGCTCGTCCTCCATACAACAACAACCGTACAACACGGCCACCAGGATTTGATCCTATACCCGTGTCGTACGTAGAGCTGTTTCCATTACTACTGGCTAAGGGGAACATTCAGACTAAATCTCCTCCTACAGTACCGGAAAATCCGCCTTTTTGGTTTAAGGTGGATCAAACTTGCCCTTATCATCAAGGAGGTCCAGGGCATAACATAGAGACTTGTCTCAATTTCAAGTCCGACGTGCAAAAACTTGTTAGGAGCGGGGTCTTATCCTTCAAGGATACAAATCCTAATGTTCTAACGAACCCGCTGCCTCAACACGAGAAGGCTGCAGTCAATTTGATAGAAGGAGAGACTGACGACGTTTATCAAATTCACGATGTACTCTTGTTGAAAACCAATTTGGTCAAGATGCATTATAGACAGAGTGGATATGGCCATCTGCCACCTCATAACTATCACCAGTGTGATATCTGCTCTAAAGACAATCAAGGATGTTCTGTGGTGCAAACAGCCCTACAGGAATAGTTGGATCTTGGATGGATCCAAGAGCACCGAGTTCGTGGAGTTAACATGGTTTACACGAATTCTAACGTCATTCAGAACCACGATATCCGTGCAATGAATGTTAACTTGGTGGCGATGCACTCAAGGCAAAGCGAATATCATAATCTGTCGTGGCACGATTACAGTTCCTGTCTGATTTGCTCGGTAAACAAACAGGGATGCTCTTTCATACAGGAGGCCCTCCAGCGTCAGATGGATCTTGGATGGATCCAAGACTACCATGATAGGAACTCCTATCAAATCAACATGGTTCAGATCTTCGATATTCGCGTGATGAATACCAACTTGGTAGAGTTACATGCTGAGCAGGTCCGACTCGGATTCTTAATATCACATGACAATCAAAGCTGTAAAGCAGGTTGCGAAAACGATCGAGGTTGTACCCTTGTCCAGGAGGCACTTCAGCACTTGTTAAATCACTGGTGGATGCCAATCTACATGGAAGAAGATACTCAGCAGATTAGTATCAATAACAGGAATCCTACTCGGCGTCAGAGTCAGGATGTCCGATCTGTGGAAGCTAACCTAGTGAGGTTACATTATATTCAAAGTGGGCATGGCCAGGTGCCACGACATAACTATGAACGTTGCGGCGTCTGTTTGGAAAGTAACCAAGGGTGTTACTTTGTGAGAGCACCTCTTCAGGGTCAGGTGGATCGTGGAGAGATTCGTCCATATCTGGGTTCTGGACCCATCAACTGGACGCCGAATTACCTTGCCGAGCAAGTTGAGGATGTTGTCATGATCTCTGGTCATCACAGGACCAGGGATGTTTTTGCCATTATCCCTCTACTTGACGAATCTAAAGTTCCCAACCGGGAACTGATCAAGATTAATTATGATGGTCAGAAAAATCAGAAGGCTCCTGTAGTTATCTATCTACCAGGACCGTTACCGTATGAGTCAGCTAAGGCTATCCCTTACAAATACAGTGCAACGACAGTTGAAAATGGAAAGGAAATTCCATTACCCTCCGTCGTGAATATTGCAGACATCGTTCGTGTAACACGGAGCGGTAGAATCTTCAACCGAGGAGTTGGAGAACCTAACAAGGACAAGGAACTTCAGACGGAAACTCCTGATCCACCAGTTGGTCAATCCAGTAATCCCGACCTTTCGAAAAATAATGATGAGATGTTGAAGCTCATCCAAAGGAGTGAATACAACATTGTTACAAACTCCTTCAAAGATCTCGGTATTATCGCTGTTACTCAGTTCAGAAGCCCACAGGGAGGCTCTACAGAAAGTCTTGGAGCAAGCCTTTATGGAACAGGATGTAACAATCAGACAGTTCGATAGTATTGTCTTTAACATCACTTCCTGCAATAATTTGGGATTTAGTGATGAGGAATTACCCGAAGAGGGTCGCCGTCATAACATGGCACTCGATATCACAGTTAACTACCAGGACGATGCTTTAGCCAGCGTACTGGTAGACACAGGGTCAGCCCTGAATGTTATACCGAAGTCTACTTTGATGCAATTATCATTCAAAAGCCCTCTGATGAGAATCAGCGAGGTCGTCGTCAAAGCGTTCGACGGATCCAGAAAAACAGTTATCGGCGAAGTTGATCTTCCCATAACCATTGGTCCTCACATTTTCCAAGTCACTTTCCAGGTCATGGACATCCGGGCAATGTACAGTTGTTTATTAGGAAGACCTTGGATACATCAGGCTGGAGCGGTCACTTCAACCCTCCACCAAAAGCTAAAGTTCGTCAAGAACGATCAACTTGTCACAGTTTGTGGGGAACAAGCCTTGCTTGTAAGCAATTTGTCACCGTCTACTGGTATAGAACCCGAGGAGGTTATTGGAACTCAGTTCCAAGCACTATCGGTGAGCAAGAACAATCAGTTCAAAGAAGGAACTTCAATTTCTTCATACAACGATGCTATCAAAGCGTTCGAGAGTACCGATACAACATGATGGGGACAACTTGTCATTCCTACTAGCAATGCAACAAAGAAGGGTCTTGGTTTTTCTGCAACCTGTACCCAGACAACTGCCAACGATGAAAGTCTTCATCCCCTTCAAAACTTCTTCCACAGTGGAGGTTTTCTTCACCCAGTGTCTCATGCAGTACATGCTATCAATGAGGAAGATCCCTCTGACACAGATGAAGAATGGAAGTCCTATCTTAATGAGGACGGTTATATGTCTCAGGAAGAGGTGCCTATGCCATTTTGCTTTCCCGCACAGAGTCCGAGATTTATACCAAGGTCGGATGTTGAAATGATATACGGAGGTTGTGATCCGGAAGGATGCCGTGCTCCGCCAAATTCATTAGAGAAGGACACTCTGATGAAAGACAACTTTGACCACAATTACTATGGCCCAATGGATGGTCTGCCAATGTGGCAGCCTTACCCAGGAAACTTGGGGCAAGAGAGTCAGCCGAACAATGAAAATCAGCTGACCATCATTGAACAGAATACCTGTGTCCCCACCATGTCATGGGATCAACACTCAGGTCATTCAGAAACTACTCAACATGAAGATGAATTTGCAACGTTTGCAGGACTTGAATTCATCAACTATGCTTTTCCCGAGGTCAACGTCATTGAGAGAGATGACTCCTCCAGTTTGAAAGAAGTGTGGGACACCTTGGGACAACCGAGTGGAAAATACGACTATATGGTCAAGTACACCGCTCCCGAAAGCTCTCGTATCAGGCTCGAAGATATCCAGCCTACTGGATGGGGAGATACAGCTGAGAGCACAAATGCTATGCAAAATGTAACAGAGGAATTCTCTCACGACAACTCTGCCTGGGAGACAGATTCCAATGATTCCGCTCCACCACAAATCAGCGTTATTTCTGAAGACAAATCAAGGAAGGTGCCAGACTTTGTGATTCACCGAGGAGTTCGCCGCCAATGGGTTGCTGTTAATGCTCCGAAGGTCGTTCGTCAGTCAAAGTAATTGCCATCTTTAACCTTTCACCCTGCCCATGTGAAACGGATGTTTTAATAGGGCTCGCTTTCTGTAAATTTCCCTCTTCGCTTAGCCCAAAGCGACAGAGTTTTGTTTTATAGGGCTGTAGTTTCAAGAATCGACTTGTTCATTAATAAAATAACGTCGTTCTGTAATTTCCACATTAATTGCTGTTTTCTCTTTTTGCTTTTTCAGAAAATGGTAATCCTAAAAAACAATTTAAATAAAAACAAGCAGTAAAATAAATACACTGCACACACTTGCATTTTCTCTATCTCTTCTAAACACGAATCATCACGTCATGCAGATTGCTTATTTTAAACCCCGTTGAAACATACGATCCGATGCCTTCTCCCAACTTTGAGTTCCCGGTATTCGAGGCTGAAGAAGAAAATGACGACAAAATTCCAAAAGAGATCTCTCGACTACTCAGACAAGAGGAAAGGTCCGTTGAACCTCACAAAGAGCCGTTGGAAACGGTAAACTTGGGTTCAGAACAAGAGAGAAAAGAAATTAGGATTGGGGCACTGCTCAGTCTAACTACCAAAGAGAGTTTGATAAAGCTTCTCAAAGAATTTCCCGATGTATTCGCTTGGTCCTATCGGGATATGCCAGGGTTGGATACCAGCATCGTGGAACATCACTTACCGTTGAGATCGGAATGTCCGCCAGTAAAGCAAAGGTTGAGACGCACTCACCCGGACATGGCCATCAAAATCAAAGAGGAGGTGCAGAAACACATCGACACAGGTTTCCTCGCTACATCTGAATATCCTCAATGGCTAGCCAACATCGTACCCGTTCCCAAAAAGGACGGAAGGGTCAGAATGTGTGTTGATTACAGGGATCTAAACAAGGCTAGTCCAAAGGACGACTTTCCTTTACCACATATTGACATGCTGGTAGACAGTACAGCAAAGTTCAAAGTCTTCTCCTTCATGGATGGATTCTCGGGCTATAACCAGATCAAAATGGCACCGAAAGACATGGAGAAAACTTCGTTCATTACCCCATGGGGCACCTTTTGTTACAAGGTAATGTCGTTCGGTTTGAAGAATTCCGGGGCAACCTATCAAAGGGCCATGACTACTCTGTTTCATGACATGATACACAAAGAAATCGAGGTATATGTTGATGATATGATTGCAAAATCAAAAATAGAGAGCGAGCACGTTGAACATCTGTCAAAATTGTTCGAACGTCTAAGAAAATTCAAGCTCTGCTTGAATCCCAACAAGTGCACCTTCGGTGTCCGTTCAGGGAATTGAGGTTGATCCTGACAAGGTCAAGGCCATTCAAGAAATGCCTTCTCCGAAAACTGAAAAACAAGTCAGAGGATTCCTGGGACGTTTGAACTACATCTCCAGGTTCATATTCCTTATGACCGCCACGTGTGCACCGATTTTCAAATTACTGAAATAGAACCAGGATTGCGTTTGGACAGAAGATTGTCAAACCGCCTTCGATAGTATCAAGGAATATCTGTTGAATCCTCTGATTCTATCACCTCCAGTGGAAGGAAGACCACTGATCATTTACCTCATAGTCCTAGAGGACTCAATGGGATGTGTACTTGGCCAACAAGACGAAACTAAACGGAAAGAGTCTGCCATTTACTATTTGAGCAAGAAATTCACCGACTGCGAAACTCGGTACACGATGCTCGAGAAAACTTGTTGTGCTTTGGCTTGGGTAGCCAAACGTCTTCGCCAATACATGATTTGTCATACTACTTGGTTAATCTCCGAAATGGATCCAATCAAGTACGTCTTCGAAAAACCTGCTCTCACGGGAAGAATCGCCCGTTGGCAGATGTTGTTATCAGAATATGACATAGAGTACCACGCTCAGAAAGCCGTTAAGGGGAGTATTTTAGCCAATCATTTGGCTCATCAATCGATTTACAATCAAGAATCAATCAGGTTTGACTTCCCAGACGAAGATGTCATGTATCTAAAAATGAAAGATTGCGATGAACCGTTACCCAGTGAAGGGCCAGAACCAGGTTCCCAATGAGGACTAATCTTTGACGGAGCAGTTAATCATTATGGAAACGGAATTGGGGCAATAATTGTTACCCCTCAGGGTACCCACATTCCTTTTACCGCCAGACTTACGTTCAAATGTATGAACAACGAGGCCGAATACGAAGCTTGTATCATGGGTCTCGAAGAAGCAATTGATTTAAGGATCAAAAACTTGGACGTATATGGTGACTCAGCCTTGGTTATCAATCAGATAAAAGGAGATTGGAACACATACCAATCAGGATTGATTCCTTACAAAGACTATGCAAGAAGGTTGTTACCCTTCTTTAACAGAGTCGAGTTTCATCATATCCCTCGTGAGGAGAATCACATGGCTGATGCATTAGCCACTCTCTCTTCCATGATTAGTGTAGGTCAATGGAACGACTTACCTAAGATCGACATAATGCGCCTTGAAAGGCCGGCTTACATCTTCATGATTGAAGCAGTCATAGACGACAAATCTTGGTATCACAATATCAAATGCTTCCTTCAGAAACAGGAGTACCCATCTGGGGCACTCAGAAAAGACAGAAAAACCCTCAGAAGATTGGCTGGAAACTTCTTCCTGAGCGGTGACACTCTCTATAAGAGAAATTTTGACATGGTCTTGCTCCGATGCGTCGACATACCAGAAGCAGACATGCTTATGAAAGAAATTCATGAAGGGTCCTTTGGCACTCATGCCAACAGACACACAATGGCGAGAAAAATTTTAAGAGCAGGGTACTATTGGTTGACAATGGAATCCGACTGCTACAAGTACATGAGGAGGTGTCACAAGTGTCAGATATACTCCGACAAAATTCATGTACCGCCATCACATCTCAAAGTTCTCTCTTCCCCATGGCCATTCTCGATATGGGGAATCGACATGATTGGCATGATTGAGCCCAAGGCTTCAAACGGACATCGGTTCATCCTGGTGGCCATTGACTATTTCACCAAGTGGGTCGAAGCAGCGTCATACGCTAATGTAACCCGACAAGTGGTGGTCCGATTTATCAAAAACAATATTATCTGCCGTTATGGTGTTCCGAGCCAGATC
The DNA here is from genome assembly GCA_022829125.1 of Lathyrus tuberosus. Lineage (NCBI taxonomy): Eukaryota > Viridiplantae > Streptophyta > Magnoliopsida > Fabales > Fabaceae > Lathyrus > Lathyrus tuberosus. Next base: position 12,953,143 of record JALAZF010000017.1, read on the forward strand.
ATTACTGATAATGGATCTAACTTGAACAACAAGATGATGAAAGAGTTGTGTGCAGAGTTCAAGATTGAACATCATAACTCATCTCCCTACCGAACCAAGATGAATGGAGCGGTAGAAGCGGCCAATAAGAACATCAAGAAGATCGTTCAAAAGATGGTTGTAACCTACAAAGACTGGCACGAGATGCTACCCTTTGCTCTTCACGATTATCGCACATCTGTCCGCACTTCAACATGGGCAACCCCTTTCTCTCTAGTGTATGGAATGGAAGCAGTGCTCCCCATAGAAGTAGAGATCCTGTCAATCCGAGTATTGATGGAAGCTAAGCTCACCGAAGCTGAATGGTGTCAAAGCCGACACGACGAGCTTAATCTGATCGAAGAAAAGAGAATCACGACACTATGTCATGGTCAATTGTATCAACAGAGAATGAAGAGGGCGTTTGACAAAAAGGTCCGACCTCGTGTCTTCAGAAAAGGAGACCTCGTGCTCAAGAAGATACAGTCATTTCTCACTGACTCCCGGGGCAAGTGGACCCCAAATTATGATGGCCCCTATGTGGTCACAAAAGCTTTCTTAGGCGGTACCTTGAGACTTGCAACCATGGACGGAGAGGAATTTACCTACCCCACAAATGTTGATGTAGTCAAGAAATACTTCGCCTAAACTAAAAAAAAACATCTCGGTGGATTGAAAACCCGAAAGGGCGGTCCAGGCAAAAGTTAGAGACATAAAAAAAAAATCATCCCGGTGGATTGGAAACGTCACAGTACAATCCAGGCAAAAGTTAGGGATAATGGTAAGTAACTATGTTCAACAGAGGCATGTCCCTCAGCAGCAGCAGTTACATCATCCGCCAGAAAACTCCAGTCAAGGTCATCTTCGACAGAAGCTCAGGATGTCCCGAATTCAAAGTTGGTAGAAGGATAGTGGTCGTTATGTTTCAGCGTAGCCCTTTTCCCTGTAAATTACCATTTTCTAACTTTGTAAATACTCTTTGGAATCACGCGTTTGGCTGATCTCCATCTTATCAATAAAATTTGAGCCTTTGTGCTTTTGTTTGTAATTCCTATTTGTTTTAGCTTTACGGAACGACATTTTAATATGATTAACGATTCTTGAAATAAAACAAAAATGAATTTACTTGTTAAAACTTTTTCTGCTTTTTAAAGACGGCAATTTCTTTTGACTGTTGAACATCGGTCGATTCTCCAGAAGTAATCGAACCTCAAAGTGCAGAATCAAAGTACTCCTTCTAACCCAGTACGCCTGAATGAAGGGATCAACAGTGTCAGATGCGACTATTTCGTCTGACACGCCTCGGCCGAGTTCTTATCTCCTAAGCCTGATCAACGGTATTCCCCACAGGGACTATCTCTCCTAAGCAAGGTGGAATTGCTATTCTGAACCAACGGTACTTCTTCGCCCCGCGATGGTCGAGTATCCAGTCATGTTGATCTTTTAGTTTGTATGTCGCGTCAGTTTTGTCAGCATATACATACATACATCATGCATTATTGATTTGCATATACATTTCATATTGCATCACTATCACTCTAGTCGGCCTTGTCCCCTAGTGATAAAAGTCATCTCAATCGAGTTGTCAGCCATTTCCTCGTCAGGAAGTGTTACGTCTGAACATTCTCTCTCCTCCAGTTTTATTTCTGGATTGAAATGGGGTCCTCGACCACTTTGATAACTTGAACCTCTGAAAGACAGAAAGCCCTCAATTAACATCACTCTTCGCCATTGAAGATGATATCCTTGCTTTCCCGGATTAAGGAAAATCCCGAGAGAAAGCCTCCTAATCAGAGATTCGGTGGTACAGTAGTTTTTCTCCGGAAAAACCACTGATGAAAAGGTCATCGGCACCTCAAAATTGGATCACATCATATGGCATTTCTCCGAGAAGATCTCCGAGAAAAGTATGATGTAAAGACCCCAAGCGAATGCAGTATCTCAAGGGGCTCGTATTCCCCAAGTAGAGTCAACAAATGACATCTCCAACAGAGAAGTTTGTACACCTCTACAACTCAGACGACTGGGTTCCCCAGCAAGTCTGACATCAAAACTTTTTCCACTCAAATGGCATATCCCTAGGAAAATTCGGCGAGAAGTTTGAAGGAAAGCCACTACGAATAGCGTCCCTTGTCAGTAAAGTTTATTGACGAAAGAAACTAAGACCAGTTCCTGTGTAGGAAACCAGGATCGAGGGGAAGTTTACATCAGAAACTAAGACCAGTTCCTGTGTAGGAAACCAGGATCGTGGGGAAGTTTACATCAGAAACTAAGACCAGTTTCTGTGTAGGAAACCAGGATCGAGGGGAAGTTTACATCAGAAACTAAGACCAGTTCCTTGCTAGGAAACCAGGATCGAGGGGAAGTTTATTTTAGAAACTGAGACCAGTTCCTCGGTAGGAAACCAGGATCGAGGGGAAGTTTACCTTTTCTAAGCATCATTGCTTAGCTAAATAAGATGAATGCGTAAGCTACCATTCATAACCACCATCAAAATTTCGGGTATTCCGATATTTAATCCTCTTGCACCCCGAATGCCCGAATACCTTCGTCATTCACACCTTCGTGTCCAAGAAGATTAAATAGGGGCATCTGTCATACCCCAAATTTTGACCACTAAGATTTCCCATCATTGTGAAAATCATCATCAAAATATGGAGGAACCATCATACTTCATCAGTCTCCCCAAAGATGGGTGAGCATTCACTACAATCAAAATTAGGGTTTCAAGCCCTCTCTGAGTGCTTAGACAAAGGATCAATCAAGGAATGACATGATCTTCAACTTGTCTAACCTCTCAAACATTCACAATGGATCAAAAGGACTCCCACTTCAAGGATTAAGCACAAGGCTGCTCCCTTCTAGGTGGATTAAGTCTCAAGATCGACAGTGTCACCAAATTAGGGTTTTGGTCGACCAGGGCCTCCAGATAGAAATTTTTCATCTGGGCACAAGCCAATGATATAAAACCTAACCTAATATACACCATAGAACCTCATGGACCCAATCATCAAGTCAATTTTGCCTCAGGGGATGCATTCATCAAAAATCAGGAATTAGGGTTTCTTGACCTAATTCACCCCTAAGTTGACTTTTGGGACAAATCATGAGCCAAGACCTCAAGATATGATTTGAGGGTCTCTAATATACCATATTGATCCATTTGGAACAATAGATTGGTCCAAGAAGCTTGAGCAACAAGTCTCAATTTCATCAGCACCACAGTTAGGGTTTTAAGGAAAAAGTCAACTGTAACTTTGACTTTTGACCAGGACATGTTCCCAAGCCCTATGACATGCATCAATATACCCTATGACACCCATGGAACATGTCCATCAAGTTTGATTTAGGTCAAGGACATGATTTCCTGAAGAATTGCACAGTTTGGAATTCATCTGATAGAAAGTCAACTGTGCACAAAAGTCAACTTTGACTTTTTGAGATTTTTCACCAAAATGGATTTTTAACCCTAAAATGATGTTAATGTATGATTTGAATCATCATTCATCAAGAAAAATCAAGAAAAGTTGGGTAACTTGTAGAAGGGGTAACCATAAAAAACTTAGAAAATTTTCTAAGTTAAAAATAAAGTGGCTAGGGTACTAACTTTGGAGGGTTATAACTCCTAAACCACAAAGCCATTTTCTCCCATCCAAGGCTTGATTTGTAGATCTCATTGCCCTATACAAAAACTTCAACTAGACCTAATTCCAACTCCTCATGGATTTTGAGTTATGGAGTGATCAAAATCAAGAAAAGTCACCTTGTTCCAACACTTAGTGAAAATTTCACTAAGTCAGATTTTACCCTACTTTTTGCCAAAAGTAGGGGGATTTTTCACTTGGATTCAAAATATATCAAAACCAAATATGTTCAAACATTTGTTGTATCATGTATGGGCTTTCCAAAATGACCAAGAACATTACCAAATTCAATTTGAGTCATGAGATATGACATTGGAAAGTTGCCTTGCTGAAATCTGCCAAGGCAAGGCAGAATTTGCATTTTTGCTCGATTTGCCAAAATCAGCCAAATCCAAATGCTCCTATCCACTTGGACACCTCTGAGGATTGAATCAAAAGGGGACAATCACTGAGCCAAGCCTCCAAAGTCTTTGGAACAAGAAATAGCATGTTGAACATAGAATGGCCAAAATAGGGACAAGACTCCAATTTTGGATTGGAGCATTCAATGGAAGCATCAAGGTGGCATGGACAAAGCCATTTGCAACTGAATTCAGTCAAGACTTATCCAAGACCAAGGGAACCACAACCCTGTGCCCTAACCTCTAGTCAATGGCTAGAGGAGACTTGGATTTCCATTGGCCAACATTGAACAAACACCTGCTGCAGTTGCCATTCACTGTGGATCCCAAAACAAATTTGCTCTACTATAAATAGAGCTCAATTGTGATCAGTTTGAGTACACCAAAGCCATCAAATAGATGCTTTCCTCAAAATCTCTTCTTTCACTCCAATTTTGCCTTCTAAGCCAAGTCACTATCGGGTTTTGAGTTTGAGAGATTTTCCAATCAAACCAATCACTCACACACCTCACATACATCAGATAGAAGTGATCCAAACACTCACATAACATCTGGAACACAGATTTCACAAAATCACCAGTCAATTGCTCAAGGTTTTAACCAAAGTGCAGTTGAGATGCCATGAAGTGATCCAGCCATTCTCAGTCAAGTCCAAGCATTCAAACACGCTCCATAGGGTGTAGGGAAGTTGTTCAGATCATCACAATTCATTTGTAACACCTCCTACTCAGAAATCAATTTGCTCTTGCTGTCACGACCTAGAGGTAAGCCTAAACTTGGTCATCTCTCAATCTATGCATATTTCCTCGCACAATACTTTTGCCAAATGTTCATAATCATGCATGGAATGTTTCCCCTCAAGTAATTGCTTTGTTTGAATTGTGTATAAAAAATCCTAGCCTTCATTCAGAAATTAGGGTCCTTGAGGATTTTTCATGATTTCTTGTTATATGTTTAATTTAAATGAAATTAAATACCATAGACATGATCGTGAGGTTGAAACGAGTTGATTGGTATGTGGATTACATGATATGATTAAGTATTCAGTGAGACTGGAGAGAAAATGCAAATCTGGGCCAAGCTGAAACACGCGCGTGTTCTTCAGCTGTTCTTGGCGCCATTTTTCATAAATTCAAATATTTGAATTTTGTGATTTTATTTAATTGATTCAAAAATTAATTTCTCTCTGAATTTTAATGATTTTGAGTTGATTCTTTTTTTAATAATTCACAAAAATGTTAAAATATTTTATTTTCCCAAAAATATTATTTATTGTATATAATTGATATTTTTGCAAAGAATTAATGTTTTAATTGTTTTTGACATTTGAAATATTTTTTCCACCTTGATTTTACAACTTTTAATGCTTTCTAATTATTTTGTAGGTCAATACTTAATTTTTGAAGCATTAATCCAAGATCACAATTTGTTTTCCATATGTTAAACAATTTTAATCATTTTAATTGAATTTTTATTCAATTAAATACATTTTTGAAAATAAATTAGGGTTTTTGGATTAATTCAACCCTCATAAAACATTTTCAAAACACTTTGGGCCTCTAATAGAGTGTAAGACCCAATCCTTTTTTGACCAAACCATTTTTGGGCCTCAGATATTGTATAAGTCTCGATACCGTCAAAAACAAACGACGCGATCGTCGCCTTTTGAAAAATAACCTTTTGGGCTTCTCCTTGAGCTATAAGACCCATTCAAAACTTTTGGGCCACTAAATAGAGTGTAAGACCCAACCCCTTTTTAACCAAAATCACTTTGGCCCTCAGATATTGTATAAGCCCCTCTGCGTTAAAAGAACACCTCGGCGCGATCGCCATTTCAAACGGAAAAATCATCTGGGCCTACCCTTGTGTTATAAGCCCCACTCTTTTTCTTTAAAACTTTTTGGGCCTCTTGAGAGAGTGTAAGACCCATCCCTTTATACAGAAAATAATTTTTGGGCCACAGTCACTTGTATAAGTCCCTCTGTACAAATTCAAACAGTGCGCTCACTGATAAAACCCTGGGCCTCTCCTTGAGCTGTAAGCCCCAAATCTTTCTTTTTCAAAACACTTTCTCCTTTGATTTTGAATATACCATTGTTTTCAATCTTTCTTTGTTGAACAACTAACCAAACAACATGGAAGCTCTACAACCGAGTAAGTGGTTATTGCTTTCATTTACCGCTTTTATATACATATAATTGTATTGTGGGGCTGTTTCGCTGTAAGTCTTCTTTCATAAACTCATATCAACTGTGTAATAATAGTATAGATATTTAGAGTTTCCCCGGCAACTACGTTTAGCATTAAGCCCGTTGATCACTCTTAAATAGTCAAAACTAGATCCCCATAGGATTACCAGACACAGTTTTCCCTCCTCTTGGGGTTAAACAATATGGAGACATGAAAGGCAGCATTCTCGGTGAACCCTTTCATAGACTGCCACTCGTAGAAGTTGTCAAAGAAACTCTATTCCCCAGAGATGATCTTTTCTCCGTGAATGGCATCTCTTGAGTTTCTTCCAAATTCTCGGACTTTCCTGGCTTGATCTATTCTCGGTGAATGGCATGTCTTGAACTTCTCGGGGTTTGGGGACCCACAGGCTTCTTAAAAGCACTTGTCAAGAAACTCTACTCCCCAGAGATGATCTTTTCTCGGTGAATGGCATCTCTTGAGTTTCTTCCAAATTCTCGAACTTTCCTGACTTGATTTATTCCTTGTGAATAGCTTGCCTTGAATTTCTCGGGGTTTTGGACCCATCGGCTTCTTAAAAGCATCGGCCTCCTCTTGGGCATCGTATAAGGACCCACAAGATTCTTAAAAGCATCGGCCCCCTCTTGGGCATCGTACAAGGACCCACAGGCTTCCTAAAAGTATCCCGGCCTCCTCTTGGGCTTAGTACAAGGACCCTACGGCTTCTTAGAAGTATTCATAGCCTCCTCTTAGGCTTCGTATAATGATCTCTTCCTCCGGGAATGATAGCCTCCTCTTGGGCATCGTACAAGGACCCGTCAGCGTCTTAAAAGTTTCCAGCCTCCTCTTGGGCTTCGTACAAATTGTCCCGACGACCTCCTAGAGGTATAGGAACAGAACTTAGTCATCTGCATAGAACAGTCCTTTCATAGAGTCTACTACTGTTTCTCAAAGCACAGTACAAAAGATGACACTCTAGACTTGGACAGTCTAATCTCCTTGAGTCTCAAAGACATTCTCAAGTGCCCCCTTCGTTAAATAGGAAGAAAACCCGCAGACTCAGACAGTCTCAATACCCTTCGGATTTCCCACTTCCTTAAAGAACAGGATTAACCCGGATCCTCGAACCAAATCCTTGAGTACAACATTGCTCATATAAGAACTGATTTTCTCATTCAAAATCAGTATACTGCACCTGTCACTTAACTGAACAGTCGCCATAGCCTCCTCTTAGGCTTTGTATAAAGATCCTTCTCCCGTGAAGTTAGCCTCTCTCTCTTGGGGTTTGTACAATGATTCTCCCCAGCGGAGTCAAACAACGTTTAGCCTCTCTCTCGGGATTACTCGTTGAGTCAATCACCCTTTCGCCTCCATCTCGGGCTTTATACGAGATACAAAAAGGTTCTTATTGAGCCAAACAAATTTTAGCCTCCATCTCGGGCTTTATACGAGATACCGAAAGACTCCATCGTCGAGTCAAAACCTTTTAGCCTCTCTCTCGGGCTTTGTACGAGACACATAATAGCCTCCTCTTAGGATTTGTATAAGAAAACCACTGGTTGATCCAATCAACCTTTTAGCATCAAAGTTGTGCCTCGTTCACAGTACATAAACATCAACAACTCCTTCCTCTTCATCTAATCGCTGTAAGCGGCAAGCCTCTGGATCATCTACATCCATGCCAATATCCCTCTTTTAGTATGAGAAATTCCTAAGGAAAGATGGCATTACTCTACACTGAGTTAAAGTCTTATCCTTCAGGTTGAAATCCCCTATAAAGGAAATTATGGCATTGCCGGATTCACATATCCCGGTTAAAGTAATTCTCCTTTATAAACAGTCGTAACAGACAAACGCCTCTTTAGAGATGACAAATTCTCTCTAAGGTCAACACTTTTAGCTTCACATCTTGGGCTTTGAACAAGAACCAAACCACCTTTCGCTTCCCGTCTTAGGCTTTGAACAAGACACCAAAACATCCATTTCCTCCCATAGAATAGGAGGAACTACGAACGCTCTGATTTCCCTATTTTGGTAAACGGGAATACGTAGGCATAAGATTGAAAGAAAAATCTTAGCGAGCACACTAAACAAAAACCCAAAATCCCATACTTTCATATATATTCGTCCTAACATCTCAACCGATAGCCTAAAAGCACCCCTCTTCAACAAAATAAACCTAGAAAAAACCCCGAATCTTTGTAGCATTTGTAAACCAACAGTTTTGACTGTTTAATCTCAGTATGCAAGCAGGGTTAATTGGAGACATCTATTTCCCTTCCTTCATCAGCTTTAATAGGATAAAAAATGAATCAAACTGTAGTACCAGAGCGATCGTGCTTCGCAACCACATCCAAAAATCACTCGCTACAGTGAGGATTCTTCATATGACTTTTGCTGGAGACAGCAAAAATGAATCCCTACATGAGGACTGTCATCAAGGAGAGGTGAACCTCAAAACTACTCAACTATCTGACCGTAACATAATCAGCTGGAGAAGATTCGAATCAAGACTTAGCTGGGGAAAAACCAAACAACATTGGTCCTTACAAATTCAACACATTATAACAAACCTATCACCTTGTTAACAGCTAAGCACATTCACAGGAACAAGCTCTGCTAAGGAAATATCAACAAACTCTACTGGGGATTTGTCAATAAATTCTGCCAAAAGAGCGAGAACGAACCCTGCTGAGGAAAACATTGATCCTACCATTCTTGGAGTAACCGTTGACATTCTTTTTTATATTTCATAAATCAAAGGAAAATGTTTTTAAAATTTTCAAAAATTTAAACAAATTATTCACATTTTGTTTGAAAAATCATCATAAAAAATAAATGAAATTCTGCAAACAGAAACAAAGTAAGAATTGCAAACAAAGGGACAAAGGCCCAAATTTTATTAATAGAATGGTAGTCCGCAAATGGCGTAACTCCATAGATCATTACAAAGTTTGAAAAATGGTAAATACATGGAAAGGGTTACATTGAAATACAATGACCACTATTCTCCCTAACAACTTTAAATTCCGATGTGCTCAGAACTTCAGTTGAGGATGGTTGAAATGGAATCCTTGATAGACAATATTGCTTTCAACGATCAAGACTGGCCAGATGCAGTTACTTGCCATAATCCCTAACTTTTGCCTAGATTGCCCTCTCGGGTTTTCAATCTACCGGGATGATTATTTTTGTTTTTGTCTCTAATTTTTGCCTGGACCGCCCTTTCGGGTTTTCAGCCCACCGAGACGCTCATTTTTGCCTAAGGCGCCCTTTCGGTTTCTCAACTTAGCGAGTTGTTCTTTTATTTTTTAGGCAAAGTATTTCTTGACTGCATCGGCATTCACAGGACGAGTGAACTCTTCACCATCCATAGTTGTAAGAAGTAATGCACCGCCAGAGAAGACTCTTTTAACAACATATGGGCCTTCATAGTTAGGAGTCCACTTGCCCCTAGAATCATTGGTAAAAGTCGAGATCTTTTTTAGCACGAGGTCGCCTTCCCTGAACACACGAGGTCGAAACTTCTTGTCAAAAACTTTATTCATTCTCTGTTGACATAATTGACCATGACACAGGGCCGTCATTCTTTTCTCTTCAATCAAATTCAACTGGTAATATCTGCTTTGGCACCATTCAGCCTCAGACAATTCAGTTTCCATCAAAACTCTCATAGAAGGGATTTCAACTTCCACCGGGAGCACTGCTTCCATACCATAAATAAGAGAGAAAGGGGTTGCCCCTGTTGAAGTGCGGACGGATGTACGATACCCATGCAAAGCCAAAGGGAGTATCTCATGCCAATCCTTGTAAGTAACAACCATCTTGTGAACAATCTTCTCGATATTCTTATTAGTAGCTTCAACAACTCTATTCATCTTAGGTCTGTAACGCCCAAGAGGAGGCGGGGATGCTTTTAGGAAGTCTGTGGGTCCCAAAACCCCGAGAAATTCAAGACAGGTTATTCATAAAGAATAGATCAAGCCAGGAAAGTTCGAGAATTTGGAAGAAACTCAAGAGATGTAATTCACGGAGAAGAGATCATCTCTGGGGAGTAGAGTTTCTTGACAAGTGCTTTTAAGAAGCTTGTAGGTCCCCAAACCTCGAGAAATTCAAGACAGGCTATTCACAAAGAATAGATCAAGCCAGGAAAGTTCGAGAATTTGGAAGAAACTCAAGAGATGCAATTCACGGAGAAGAGATCATCTCTGGGTAGTAGAGTTTCTTTGACAACTTCTACGAGTGACAGTCTATGAAAGGGTTCACCGAGAATGCTGCCTTTCATGTCTCCTTATTGTTTAACCCCAAGAGGAGGGAAGACTGTGTCTGGTAATCCTATGGGGATCTAGTTTTGACTATTTAAGAGTGATCAACGGGCTTAATGCTAGACGTAGTTGCCGGGGAAACTCTAAATATCTATACTATTATTACACAGTTGATATGAGTTTATGAAAGAAGACTTACAGTGAAACAGCCCCACAATACAGTTATATGTATATGAAAGCGGATAAAGAAAGCATATAAACACTTACTCGGTTGTAGAGCTTCCATGCTGTTTGGTTAGTTGTTCAACAAAGAAAAATTGAAAACAACAGTATATTCAAAATAAAAGGAGAAAGTATTTGAAAAAAAGTTGGGGCTTACAGCTCAAGGAGAGGCCCAGATGATTTATCAGTGATCGCACTATTGAATTTGTACAGAGGGACTTATACGAGTGACTGAGGCCCAAAAATTATTTTCTGTACAAAGGGATGGGTCTTACACTCTCTCAAGAGGCCCAAAAAGTTTTAAAGAAAAATAGTGGGGCTTATAACACGAGGGTAGGCCCAGATTATTTTTCGTTTGAAATGGCGATCGCGTCGAGATTTTCTTTTAACACAAAGGGGCTTATACAATATCTGAGGCCCAAATTTGTTTTTGGTTAAAAGGGGATTGGGTCTTACACTCTATTAGAGGCCCAAAAGTTTGAAATGGGTCTTACTACTCGAGGGTAGGCCCAGAGTTTGTTTTTCAACGGACGATGATCGCGCTGAACTTTTTGAAATACAACGGGACTTATACAATAAGTGAGGCCCAAAAAGGTTGTATTTACAAAGGGTTGGGTCTTACACTCTAATAGAGGCCCAACGTGTTTTGGAAATGATTTATGAGGGTTGAATTAATCAAAAATCCTAATTTGTTTTCGAAATGTGTTTTAATTGAATAAAAATTCAATTAAAATGTTCAAAATTGTTTAACATATGGAAAACAAATTGTGATCTTGGATTAATGCTTCAAAAATTAAGTATTGACCTACAAAATAATTAGAAGGCATTAAAATTTGCAAAATCAAGGTGGAAAAAATATTCAAAATGTCAAAAAACAATTAAAATATTAATTCTTTGCAAAAATATCAATTATATGAAATAAATAATATTTTTGGGATTTTTTGAGAAAATAAAATATTTTAACATTTTTGTGAATTATTCAAAAAAAGAATCAACTCAAAATCATTAAAACTCAGAGAGAAATTAATTTTTGAATTTGAGAGAAATGGCGCCAAGAACAGCTGAAGAACACGCGCGTTTTTCAGTTTTGCCCAGATTTGCATTTTCTATCCAATCTCACTGAATACTTGATCATATCATGCAATCCACATACCAATCAACTCGTTTCAACCTCACGATGATGTCTATGGCAATTAATTTCATTTAAATTAAGCATAAAACAAGAAATCATGAAAAATCCTCAAGAACCCTAAACTCTGCATGAAGGCTGGGATTTTTTATACACGATTCAAACAAAGCAATTACTTGAGGGGAAACATTCCATGCATGATTATGAACATTTGGCAAAAGTATTGTGCGAGGAAATATGCATAGATTGAGAGATGACAAAGTTTAGGCTTACCTCTAGGTCGTGACAGCAAGAGCAAATTGATTTATGAGTAGGAGGTGTTACAGATGAATTGTGATGATCTGAACAGCTTCCCTACACCCTATGGAGTGTGTTTGAATGCTTGGACTTGATGGAAATTGGTTGGATCACTTCATGGCATCTCAACTGCAACTTGGTTAAACCCTTGAGCAATTGACTGGTGATTCTGAGAAAGCAGTGTTCCATATGTTGTTTAAGTGTTTGATCAGCTCACATATGATGTATATGAGGTGTGTGTGTGATTGGTTTGAGTGGAATTGCTCTCTAATGAAAAACCCGATAGTGACTTGCTAAGAAAGGCATTTTTGAGAGTGAGAAGTGGATTTTGAGAAAGGCAAGTGTTGTAGGCCTTTGGTGTACTTAAACTGATCACAATTGAGCTCTATTTATAGTAGAGCAAGTTTGTTTTGCAAGGAATAGTGAATGGCAACTGCTGAGTAGGTTTGGCCAATGTTGGCAAATGAAAATCCAAGTCTCCTCTAGCCATTGACTAGAGGTTAGGGCACAGGCTGCTGGTTCCCTTGGTCTTGGATAAGTCTTGACTGAATTCAGTTGAGAATGGCTCAGTCCATGCCACCTTGGTGCTTCCATTGAATGCTCCAATCCAAAATTGGAGTCTTGTCCCTATTTTGGGCAATTCTAGGTTTAGCATGCTATTTCTTGTTCCAAGGACTTTGGAGGCTTGGTTCAGTGATTGCCCCCTTTGGATTTGATCCTCAGATATGTCCAAAATGATGACAAGGCTTGGAATTAGCTGATTTTTCCAAATTGAGCAAAAATGCAAAATTCTGCCTAGCCTTGGCAGTTTTCAGCAAGGCATATTGCCCTTGTCACATCTCATGGCTCAAGTGGAATTTGATGATGTTCTTGGTCATTTTGGAAAGCTCTTATATGATACAACAACTGTTTTATCATATTTGGTTTTGATACTTTTTGGATCCAAGTGAAAAATGTCCCTACATTTGGAAAAAAGTAAGGCAAAATCTGACTTAGTGAAATTTTCACTAAGTGTTGGAACAAAGTGACTTTTCTTGATTTTGATCACTCCATAACTCAAAATCCATGAGGAATTTGGACATAGGTCAGTATGAAGCTTTTGTAGAGGGCAATGAGATCTACAAATCATGCTTTGGATGGAAAAAAATGGCTTTGTGGTTTAGGAGTTATGATCCTCCAAAGTTGGTACCTTTGTCACTTTTTTTCATAACTTAGAAAATTTTCTAAGTTTTTATGGTTACCCCTTTTACAAGTTATCCCATTTTCTTTGATTTTTCTTGATGAATGATGATTCAAATCATACATTAACATCATTTTAGGGTTAAAAATCCATTTTTGTGAAAAATCTCAAAAAGTCAAAGTTGACTTTTGTGCACAGTTGACTTTTTGTCAGATGAATTCCAAACTGTGCAATTCTTCAAGAAATCATGTCCTTGACCTAAATCACACTTGATGGACATGTTCCATGGGTGTTATAGGGTATGTTGAATCATGTATTAGGGCTTGGGAGCATGTTCTGGTTAAAAGTCAAAGTTACAGTTGACTTTTCCCGCGAAACCCTAACTGTGGTTCAGATGAAATTGAAACTTGTTGCTTAAGCTTCTTGGATCAATCCATTGTCCCAAATGGATCAATATGGTATATTAGATACCCTCAAATCATGTCTTGAGGTCTTGGTTCATAATTTGTCCCAAAAGTCAACTTAAGGGTGAATTAGGTCAAGAAACCCTAACTCCTGATTTTTTATGAATGCATCCCCTGAGGCAAGATTGACTTAATGATTGAGTTTATGAGGTTCCATGGAGCATATTAGGTTATGTTTTGGATCTTTGGCATATGCCCAGATGAAAATTTCCATCTGGAGGCCCTGGTAGACCAAAACCCTAATTTGGTGACACTGTCGATCTTGAAGCTTGATCCATCTAGAAAGGAGCAACCTTGTGCTTAATCCTTGAAGTGGGAGTCCTCTTGATCCATTGTGGATGTTTGAGAGGTTTAGACAAGTTGAAGATCATGTCATTCCTTGATTGATCCTTTGTCTAAGCACTCAGAGTGGGCTTGAAACCCTAATTTTGATTGTGGTGAATGCTCAATAATTCCTTGAGGAAATTGATGAGGCATAAAGGTACATCCATATTGTGATGAGGATTTACACAATGATGGGAATCTTAGTGGTCAAAATTTGGGGTATGACACTCAGCAGAGCCATCATTTCCCCAACAATCGCCATTATGGTTCTCCGGAAAGGTTGGTTACCTTCCATTTCCCCGACAGATCCATAAGGTCTCCAGTAAAGTTGTCATGATGTACTCCGAAAGGAGACGATTGTTCTTTTCCCCAGCACTGGTTGTGTGTCATTCCCAGCATGTCAAAACTGTCTCGCACCAGCAACGGTACGATTTGGGTTCTCGTCTTCCTCAAGCAGAAAAGATTCCCTGAACCTTGGTAATTCCCTGCAGCAGAGTTAGTGGTAGTTTCTGGGATCATTTCCCTAGCAGAGTCAGTCATGATAAAAAGATTGACCTGATCGTCTCATCCGCGACAATGACTACAATGATAGTTTAGAAATCTGAGATTTCTCGATTTCTTTCCCAGCGGAGTCTTCACCATTTATGGGCTTTTCCACAACAGAGTTGTGTCCATTCAGGGGCCTTTTCCCATCAGGATCTACCTTTATCTGTGGGTTTTCTCCCTAACTGAGGATGTCGAGCTCATTTTGCTATAATCTCTGCCTGACTCACCGCACATTATCTCAACCAACACCTTTGTATTGCATGATATCAAGCATCATGTAGAACGCATACATGGCATATGCATCAAGCATACTCCCTTTCTTTTGGCCTGATCCATCTCTCCAGCAGATATTCATCCAAACTTTAAACACTCTCAAAACTCTTCTTTTGTTGTCTTCGGCCAAATTTTCGAGCTACTCTTTTATTTAATCCCCTTCTACCTCGAATCATCGAAAAGCTGGCGCACTTCGTACATTCAGGTCCAAGAGGATTAAATAGGGGCAGCTGTCGTAACCCAAAATTTGACCTCCCCCTTTTGGTTTTTGCATAAGCATGTGCATTCGCATCGCTGGCATACGCATTTGCTTTTTTTTTTCTCTTTGTTTCTTGTTGCATGATTTTCAGGTTTTTAGGCTCGATTAATCGAATCTTCACAAGGTCATCACATCATTAAAACAAGCATAAAATAAGGGTTTCCATGGTTATTCATCAAAGCAAGAGGTTGAAAATCGAAACCGTGGCCACAAAACCATTTTTCAAGCAAACTGGGCATTTTTTTGGCCTGGTTAATCGATTAACCATTTGCAGTGCAAATGTGTTAATCGATTAACACAGGAAAAATGGGCAAAATCTGCTGCTTTTTCATGACAGCAACTTTTCCTCCTCATTTTGGGATTCTACTTGATTCTAGCAGTGTGTGGAACATTCTAGACATTTCAAAACTACTCAAGACACTTCACTTGCATTTATTCCAATGCATCACTTTAAATTAAGTGCACCATGTTCCTTGATTTCCAAGCATGCCAACCTTTGATTTGAAGCTTACATTGGGATTGCTACCGAGTTAACTTCCTAACTAACCGAGTTAACAGCTTGACTCGGTGAGTCGAGTGTAACTAACTCCAAGCCTAATTCCAAACCACCCAAAGCTAGCTCCTAGCCTAATGCCAAACCTCTCACACTCCAAACCAAAAGTCTATATAAACAAACCTTCAATCATTTTTCAAGGGATCAACCATTCACACAAATTTCTCATACTTCACTCTCAATTCTCTCACATTCTCTCTTAATTTTTTTGCAACTTCTTCATCTTCATCTACATTTTCTTCCCAAACCTCACCATAGCTCTTCACCATTGAAGGATAATCACTTCTACATTGGAAGTGATTATTTCTTGAGCTTAACCTTCATCATCTTGCAATTATACTTGGATTTCTGGAGTTCTATTAGCTCTTGGATTCATCTCAAGTGTTTGCTTCAAGATTCTACAGTTCGAAGTCGTATTTTGGAAGCTTTGTCACAATTTGCTCAGTTTCATTACGATTCGGCTACAATTGAAGATTCCTCTGTTTTCTTTGATTATCTTCATCAAGATCACTTTGCAATAATATCCAAGGCACGTCTCAGCCTTGTAGGCTGGTATCTCTTTGCACATTTTACTGTTTTGAACGTTTTCGTATCATTCGCGATGTTGTTTCGATACTTTTTGTGTGTGAATTGATTATGCCATTGCTTGATCCGTGATCTTGTTGATTTAATTGACTCCATTGTTGATTTTTGGCTGTGATTAAACTTGATTTTCATGCATAATTGTTTGCCCTAGCATAGGAGTGATTGCACAACCCATAAGTGGCCAAAAGCACTTTTCAAAACTGTTTTTTCTGCCCCTGTTTCAGTGTTAATCGATTAACACTTTGCAGTGAAAAAGTGTTAATTGATTAACCAGTGTAAATTTGCTGATTTGCAAGTGTTAATCGATTAACACTTTGCAGTGCAAAAAGTGTTAATCGATTAACACTGCTCCAGATTGCCATTTTCATTTTTTTTCAAGTGTGTTTGCTATGCTTTCTTCCTCTAATTTCCATGGGTTGATATGCTTGATTTTTATGGATGTTTTAGGTGTCATTTAACTTCTGTTTGAAGCATGCTCATGAATTTTTGATGCGCGATTTCGATTATGCAATTGTTCATATTTTTTGGCATTGTATGAACATGATCATTCTTGCACTTTTTTTGATCACATGATATATGATTTGTGATGCATACTAAGTGTCATTTGGTACTGTTTTGCACTTTCATTCATGTTAACATTAAGTTTTTTCTTCAAAGGATAAGCTTAATCTTGTACAATCAATAATCTACCCTTGTTGCTTTAATAATTTTTCAATTCATTTTGGAAAGTTACTAGCATACTCCTCCCTCTTGATTAGTTAATCAAAACTTCATTTCGATTATTGAGCCTCACTTTAACACTTCTCTTTAAGCTTCCTTTAGAGCTTTCTTTCTCTCTTCCCCCGCGGAGTTGGAGTTTCGCCAGACGCACTACAGCATGGCACGAGAGCACTGTACAAAGTGGAGCTGTTGCGCTGCCCGTTTCAATTTCCGCACTGTACTTTGAGTGCTAGAGAAGGAATGGGGATGTAATTGTCCTACCCTCATTCTGGCTATTTCTTGGGTAAGGGCGTCTAGCCCTCTCTCTATCCTCAAGCTGTAGTGTTTCTCCCTCCCCAGTCGAGTCGATCCTTGATCACTTGTGCTCCTCTTAATCTCTCTTTTGATCAATCACCATTCTCTTGGTTAAAGATCATTGTTTCTTGGGTTAACACCCGTCTCTTGCCTCAGTATCCTTCTTCTTTGGTCAATAATTTTACTTTGATTCCCCAGAGGAGTCTCAATTCCTTTTTCGTCGGTTAAACACAGTCTTCTTGTTAAACACCGAAACCCTTGCAGAGTTCGCAACCTTCTCTTGGTTCTTCTCCCTTTGATTGGTTAACCACTTCCTGTCAGTTAAAACACCAATTTGCTTTTCTTCTCAGTTAACCACAGTCTACCTGTTAACATACTGAGTTTCCTTTTGGGTTAATCACCCTTCCTTGGTTAATCACCCATTTTTTCAGTTAACCACAACCAGTCTGTTAAAACACTGAACCTTTTTCGAGTTAATCACCTTTGCTTAGTTAATCACTTATTTCTTTTCGGTTAATCACAGTTTCTTCTGTTAACACGGAATCCTCAGCGGTTAGCAACCGCTTTTGGTTCAATACCCTTTTTGTTGGTAAAGTACTATTGGTTTAGTCAGTACCAACATCCCTTTTCCTTTGGTTAACCACTGTTATCAGTTAATATACTAAAACCCTTTCAAGGTCAACACCTTCTTTTGGTTCAGTACTCTCTCTTCTGGTTAATCACTTCCTATCTGTTAAAACCTTTATCCCCACCAGAGTTCTTATCTTTTTCCCTTCGGTTGACCACTGCCAGTCAGTTAATATACCAAACCTTTTTATCTTGGTTTTGACACCATCCTTTTGCTTGTTCCCCAGTAGGGTCGCTTATCCTCTGATCCCCCGCACAGTTGCTTTGTTCTATTACCTCCCCAGTGGAGTCTTTTCTGTTCCTTTTGTTCCTTTCTCTTCTTGGTTTCGACACCACTCTTACACGTTATTCTCAGTACAACTTTTGTCTTTCCTTTTTACATTTCTTTTTTGGTTTTGACACCATTTTCTTGGAAATCCCCAGCGGAGTTTCCTTCTTTCTCTTGCTCTTGGTTTCGACACCACTCTTGTACGTTATTCTCAGTACAATTTTTGTTTTTCCTTTTTGCATTTCTTTCTTGGTTTTGACACCATTTTCTTGGGAATCCTCAGCGGAGTTTCCTTCTTTCTCTTGCTCTTGGTTTTGACACTAGTTTCCTTTTCCTTTTCCGTCTTAGTTCCCCGAACTATGGAAGCTCTGATTTTGCATTCATTCAAGTGTATGATACGTAGGCGCGAGATCGCGATGATCTTGGCGAGCACCCTTCCACCTTCTTCCATTCTTCTTCTCTTCCCTGGTTCCATGAACTACGACGCTCTGATTTCCTCATTGCACTATGAAGGTACGTAGGCACGAAGGCCCTAATCCTCCGCGAGCAATTTCTTTCTTTCCTCTTTTCTTTTCTCCTATTTCCTCCTTCATATTTTAGCTAGAAGCCTTTATATAGATAACCCATCCAAGCCTAGAAGCAAGCGAAATGGTTCCCGTCGAGTACGACGGATGTATAAGGTGCTAGTACCTTCCTTTCGGATAACCGACCCTCGTTCCCGTTTCTCTTCCCTTTGGGTTTTATCGATATTTTCCCTGTCTGTTGGGGCTAAATAAAGTTCGGTGGCGACTCTATGTTATATTTGAGTGTACGATTCACTCAGGTATAAACCAGCCATCTTCACTATGAAGAGGTTTTCTCTTAACTGGAGAAAGGTCTTTGTATATATGAAGCCCAAGAGGAGGCTGGTGTTTTAAGGGAGAAGAATCAACCCTAAACTGGTTTGAGGTTCTGACTCTTTGGAGGATTGAACTAGCAAAAGATGACTAGGTTTTGTCCTATACCTGTAGGAGGTCATTTGGGTCCTTGTACTAAGCCCAAGAGGAGGTTGAGAACTTATAAGAAGCCTGAGGGTCCTTGTACAAAGCCCAAAAGGAGGCTGGGGATGCTTTTAGGAAGCCTGTGGGTCCAAACCTAAGAAAAGTTCAAGCAAGCTTTCACCGGGAATAATCCTTTCTTTAGTGAACAGTTCTAGGGTTTGAAGAAATTCAAAAGAGGTTTCACCGGGAATTAATCCTCTTTGGGGAAATGAATTTCTTGTACAAATTTCTAGTAGTGACAGTCTTGAGAAAAGTTTCACTGGGAATAATGCCTTTCTCTGTTCCATATTGTATAAGCCCAAGAGGAGGCAAGACTGTATTTGGAATTTCCTATGGGGGAACTATTTTGATTGTGTTGAAAGAGTGACCACTGGTTTGATCTAATCCTATACCTAATGGCTGGGGAAAACTCTAAGCAAGCAATATACATGTATATATATACAGATGAAATATCTACCATATAAGAAAAGTTTATACCACTAAAATTACTTTGCTACCCTCTGGGACACGTGTCAACCATGCAGACCACCTATGCTAATTCAAAATTTTCTTTGCTTTCCTGTTTCAGTTACCCATACTACATTCCTTCTATTCACTTTCTCTCTCTCTCTCTCTCTCTCTCTCTCTCTCTCTCTCTCGTCATTTTTCTTTCTCTTTCTCTCTCTCTTTTCTCTTCCTCTCTGTCGATTTTCTTCCTCTTCTACATCTTCTCCGTCCATTTACTAATATATTATGTTTATTTTTTTCAGGTTTTTCTTCTTCATCGATTTTTTTCAACCATAGCCATCAAGATTAACAAAGGTTTCAATTTTAAAATTTTTAGTTTACTGCATCTCAATTTCATGAAGATCTTATACTTTTGTTGAATTTCTGTGTTTTTTGTTTATTATGTTCATGGGAGGGATGACTTTCTGGATTTCAGTTGAATATTGAATGAATATGGTAGAATATTGTTGAGTTTTCAGGTTTGTTTTCTTGATTTTCTGAGTTATTCGTTGAAGGTGTTCAGTTTGTGAATCTACATGAAGGCGTAAATTTGATTTCAAATTTTAAGTTTTTTTTTTTTTCAGGTTGTAGATCTATATTAAAAATGTAAGTTTTAACATAAAAGTTTTGTTTGTTCAGATTCTGGATCTACACAAGATGGAATTTGAATTTATAAGTGTAAGTTTTATTCTTCTTATTTTTTTTGTTTTTGGTTTGATTTTCTGGTTTTTCTTA
Organism: Lathyrus tuberosus; assembly: GCA_022829125.1. Taxonomy (NCBI): domain Eukaryota; kingdom Viridiplantae; phylum Streptophyta; class Magnoliopsida; order Fabales; family Fabaceae; genus Lathyrus; species Lathyrus tuberosus. Next base: position 12,973,663 of record JALAZF010000017.1, read on the forward strand.
ATGAACTTCAAATTTCACTCTTTCAGATTGTGTAGGAGATTCCCAAGCGTTGGACATTATTGCACTTTTAATTAGCATCTGGACTTTTTTTATATTTTCACCTTCTCTTGTGATTTCACTGTTTCAAACTGTTTTTGTATTTACAAGTTTCTCACTTTTTCATTATAAGATCAAAATAGAAGAACTTAAGAAAATAACATAAAAATAGTTTTTGAATAATGTCATGTTGTTTTCACAAGTTATCCAAAACAGACTCTCAAATCTTATGTCAGTAGATAAAATCAAATAAGTCAATCCAAACAGCTCCTTATTTTGTGGTCTGAATTGCAACTCATATGTTCCATTTGGGTCCTTTGGTGGTGTGACTTTTTGTTGGTGTTTGAGACTGTGCAACAGGCGCATGATGTTTCATTTGGGTCCTATTTTGAGGTACATAATACTTACAATGTTTGTGATCAATTTTTAGCTATTATTACTAATTTCAAATTTTCTCATATTCAATTTCTTTACTAATTTTTTATGTGAACTTATTTTTTTCTGCTATTATTTGTTGTTTAAACTCTAAATAATTGATTTTTCTGGAAAGGCATAGTCTTCTCATTCTCTCTGTAGAGCATTTTCCACCTCAGGAAAGGTGAAACCAGAGGAGGCTGTTCATAATGCGGTGCGTGATTTTTTTTGTAATTTCATTGTTGAGGGGATCCAATTAATCTATTTTTTCCTTTTCTTCCCCAGGTGATTGTAATCGAGAGAGTATGGCAATCATTTGAGACACTGCCATCTATAACAAGTGATGGTGTTATGGCTCTTGTAAGAACTTAACTCCAATTTTTTACATCGTAGTAAATCATATTGAAATTTTGTTGTTGATTCCATTATGGTTCCATCAGTTTGATTGGCTATAATTGAAATCTTAATGATAAAAGTGTAATTTTTAAGTCTAAAGCTCATATCACTTTTGATAGAATTGATAGCATTGAAGCAGCTTTGGGTGCTAAGTATGGTGAGAATTAGGAAAGATAAATTTTGTAAATGTAACTATTCCCAAATGAAGGTGAGAAAGTACTAATTTATAGAGGAAAGGTGAGTGACTTTGTGACATTGTTGTTGTGCCGTTTTTGCATATTTTGTGCGTTTTGAATTGAGTTATTGTTGCTGTGAAATTCTGTACGTTTGGAATTTGTTTTGATTTTTCATATCGTACAAGTGGTTCATGGTGTGATGCGTATCTCACGGCTTGGAGTATATTGGTGTGTATTTGGTGATTTGCTGTTATTGATTGTGTGAATCATGGCTTGGTAATTGTAGTACAATACATGACGGTTTGTTATTATTTTGTTGTTGTACAGGTTGTGGTATATGGCTAATTGATGCGAACTTGCTGCAAGTGAACCAACCATATGCTTCGAAGGGTGAAATTTTTGTTCACTTTTGTATGGTCATGGCATGAAGTGGGTGGTAGCAATTGAAGTGACCAAGGCTTTAGCAGCTTGCAATTTGTGGCTGAGATTGAAGGTTATTAGCTCAAGTTGTGTGGCTCAAGGTTTTTTTTCCGTGAAATAGGCTTTGTCCTATGTGCACACAAAAAATGGTTAAATGTGTGTATTATCATTCAAAGTTGTGGAATTTGGTGTATTGTGACTCATGTGTGGTAATATGATTATGAAGCTGTTATAGACAGTGTGCGTTGCGTGAGTTGTATGTGTCACGGAAGGATTTTGTATATGGTTGGTAGCTAATAGAAATGAGTAGTATCAAGGTTTGGCTATTTGAATTGGGCCACTTCTACTGTAATAACAAGACTTTAAGGTAACAATAAGGGTAGATACCCTAAATGACATAATGGAGTTATTATGCTAATAAAATATATTTAATACTTAATTTATAATATTTTACTATTGACAAGTATACCATATATATTTGATATAATTGTTCCAAAAAAATTACAATAAAACATAACAAATATTTGGCATCTATAATATAAAGAAATACATGATACAAATAGTTATGCTATTATTCCTTTTACAAAATATTTTTATTTTTTCTAATTGAAAAAAAAAATATATCATCTAAAATTACAAATACTATAACATATTAAAATAAAATCAATGATATTGAAATTTATTTATGATAAATGAAAATATAACAAAAATATTTTAATTATTTAAATATGTTTATGTTATAATATATATATAGTATGTTATCAATTGAAATTTATATAATTATATAGTATTAAATTATATGATAATATCAAAATTAAATGTTGATTAATTCTGAGTAAATGTTGATTAGTTGTTACATAAGGAAAGCTCATCATACTTTTCCTCCATTCTCACGTTTCTTCAATATTTTGTATTAAATATTTTTTTCAATATTTTTACACTTTTTAAGTTTCATTTTATGAACCAATTTTTTTTAGGAAAATTTCCTTTAATATGATTTAAGTTACTTGATTTCCAATTTTTTCAATATTTTGTTTTAAATATTATTCAATGTTTTTTCATAATTTTTTAAGTTTTATTTTATGAACCTGTTTTTTATTTTATTTTAATTTTATCTTATTTGTTTTTATTGATAGAGTGGGGTTGTAGTTGAGGCACAAATATTTTTCTATTTCATATAAGATACGAATATCATTATTTTCATTGACTCACCTTTATGTGCATTTAAAATATTAATGGAGTTATTATGCTAATAAAATATATTTAATACTGAATTTATAATATTTTTACTATTAACAAGTATACCATATATATTTGATATAATTGTTCCAAAAAAATCACAATAAAACATAACAAATATTTTTCATCTATAATATAAAGAAATACATGATACAAATAGTTATGTTATTATTCCTTTTACAAAATAGTTTTGTTTTTTTCTATTTGAAAATATTAATATATCATCTAAAATTACAAATACTATAACATATAAAAATAAAATCAATGATATTGAAATTTATTTATGATAAATGAAAATATAACAAAAATATTTTAATTATTTAAATATGATTATGTTATAATATATATATATATATATATATATATATATATATATATATATATATATATATATATATATATATATATATATATATATATATATATATATATATATATATATATATATAGTATGTTATCAATTGAAATTTATATAATTATATAGTATCAAAATTATATGATAATATGAAATATTCTTAATTATTTTACACAACTAAAACAATGATTACAAAAATGTATTTTATTGGTGTAAATAGCGAAAATATATGTCTACGGGAAAAATGTAATACTAATCCAAATAGAAAAATATATCTCTTATAAATTAGTTTAGCAAGTTTTCACATCAATAACTAAATCTTTATTTTTTTTTTTAAAATTTTGTCATGTTAAAATAATACAATTCCCATAGTGTATGTCGTCTCATACGGTTGAAATTAGATTATCATTTTTGTGTATTTGATACAAGTATATAAAATCACACGGGGAGAAATTGAGTTAATGATCCAAACATTAAAAAAATTAGATTATCATTTTTGAGTAGTTGATACACGTATATAAAATTACGCGGGAAGAAAATAAGTTATTGATTATCATTTTTAGTAGTAGTTTATTACTAAATAAATTTTTAATATAATTATTAATCCTATTAATATAATTATAATATTATTGATATGTTACTATTATAACTTTTATAAACAATACTAAAACAAAATTAATATTTACGAATCAAAATATTTAATATTAACGGGAATTTAAATTTATTGATAAAAAATTTGAATATTAACGGGAACACGAAGTTATTGATTAAAATATTGAATATTAACGGGAATATGAAGTTATTGATCAAAATATTGAATATTAACGGGAGCATGAAGTTACTGAGCAAAATGTTGAATATTAACGGGAACATGAACTTACTGATCAAAATATTAAAAATTAACCGGAACATGAAGTTTCTGATCAAAATTCTAATTTGTGCAAAATGAACATAAAGTTGTTGATCAAAATTTTGAACACAATTGGCTTTCTATTGGGTGTTATTATTTTAATTTATTTTTTTAAATTTATAACGTAATAGATGACGTATCCACGGTCCACATCGGAACCCGTGCGGACGCACGGGTTTCCCACTAGTATAAACAAGTATGTAAAAGAAGACAGTAGAACTTACAGGTGAGCAAGCTTCCAGCATTATAAATATAACTGTATGGTTAGTTATTCAAGAAATTGAAGAAAGATTTGATAACAACTATGAATTTGAATCTAAATCAAAAGGAAAGTTGTTTTAAAAGGAATTTTGGGGCTTATACTCAAGGAGAGGCCCAGATGAATTCTTCTGAAAAGGCGATGATCGCGTCATAGTTTTGAAAACAACATAGGGACTTATACGATGACTAAGGCCCAAATTTATTGTATTTACAAAAGAGATGGGTCTTACACTCTATTAGAGGCCAAAGAGTTTATTTTTATACAAGATATGGGGCTTACAACTCAAGGAGAGGCCCAAATGAAAAACAGTGATCGTACCGTTTATTCTGAAAGTTGTACCGAGACTTCTACAATGACTGAGGCCCAAATTATTTATGTACAATGGGGGGGTCTTACACTCTAATAGAGGTCCAAAAGTGTTTGAAAATAAGAAAGATGTGACTTACAACACAAGGGGAGGCCCAGGTTAAAATTGTTTGAAAAACGGCGATCGCGCCGAGATTTTTAAAATCGTATCGGGACTTATACAATGACTGAGGCCCAAAATGGGTTGTGTGTTACAAGGGATGGGTCTTACACTCTATTAGAGGCCCAAAAGTGTTTTTAAAAATGTTTGTGAGGGTGAAAATAATCAAAACCCTAATTTAATTAAAAATGTATTTAATTTGAATAAAAAAACATTTTAAATGATCAAAATTATCAAACATGTGTAAAAAATAAATTGTGATTTTGGATAAATGTTTGAAAAATCATGTTTAATCACATAAAAATTTAAAATTCATTTGAAATGAAAAGATCAAAGTGAGAATTTCATTTTAAAATGTTTAAAAACAAATAAAAATGAAATTAATTACAAAAATTCTAACTATATTAAATAAATAATATAAATTAGAATTTTTTGCAAAATAAAATAATTTAACATTTTTGTGACTTTTTACAAAAAGAACCAATAAAAAATGATAAAAAAATGAGAGAGAAATTAATTTTTGAAATCAATTAAATAAAATATCAAAAATTTAAAAATTTAAAAATTTGAAAAAGGGCGCCAAGAACACTAGTTCTTGCCCGCGTGCCTTGTTTTTTCCAGATTTGCATTTTCTCACTTTTCTCTCTGATTACTCAATGGTTTTGCACGATTTAAACACCAATCACACTCGTTTTTTAACAAGGATCACAACCATATAGATTAATTGCATTTATATTAAGTATGGAGTGAGAAATCAGAGGATAAACTCAAGAACCCTAATTTCAGCATGAACACTATGAAATTTCATACACGATTCATACATAGCAATTGATTGAGGGTTATCACTCTATATACATACAGAAACAAGATGGTAACTCAAAAATTCATTTATGATGCATGTAATATGGAGTTTGAAGGCTTCAGGCTTACCCCTTGCAGCTGGTGATCGAATTCTATGTTGGAGGTGTTACAGATGTTGTGTAATGATCTGGACAGCTCCAATAGACCTCAAGTAATGTGTTTGAAAGCTTGGAATGGATTGAATCATCCCAGAACTTATTGTGGCACCTTAACTGCAAACATACCAAAAGCTTGAGCAAATGAATGGTGATTTTGTGATTATGAGGTTCCAGATGTGTTTCAAGGCCATGGATCACTTATATATGATGTATATGAGGTGTTGGCATGATTGGTTTGGTTTGAATTGTTTCCTATTTCAAAATTCGATAGTGACTTGAAAAAGAAGAAAAATCTGGTTTTTTGAGAGTGATTTTGAGGAAAGCATCAGTTTGGGTGCTTTGGTGTACTCAAATTGATCACAATTTATGTCTATTTATAGTGCAACAAGTTTGTTTTGGCATCAATAGTGAATGGAGGCTTGGACAGTCCCTTGGCCAATGGTGATCAAATGGAATCTCAAGTCTCCTCTAGCCATTGACTTGAGGTTAGGGCACAAGCTACGAGTTATTTGGTTCAGAGATAAGGCTTGACTCAATTCAGTCATCAATGTCTTGATGCTTGCCACCTTGTGAATCCATTGAAACAAAATTGGAGTCTTTGAGATTCTTAGTCTTTTTAGGGGTCACATAGCTATATGTAGATCCTTGGGCTTAGGAGGCTTGTGGATCAGATATTGTCCCTTAGATGTTATCCCTTGAGGTGTCCAAATGGATAACAAGACTTGTAATTGTCTAATTTAGCCAACTCGAGCAAAATGCACAAATCTGTCTTGTAAAAATCTGTTCTGAATGACCAACTTTCAATGGATGTAGCTCTTAGCTTAAGTTGAATTAGAAGAAGTTCTTGTACTTTTTGGAAAGCCCTTATGACATACTCTAACTTTGATGTCCAACATTGGTCTTGGTTCAGCTTGTATCAAGGTGAAAAATGGCCTCAAAGTTTGGAAAAATTGAAACATATTCTGACTTGTTGAAAATTTTACTAAGTGTTGGAAAAAGTGGTCATTTTCAGTTTTTGTGATTTTGATCAATCCATAACTCAGAATCCATGAGGATTTGGAATGAGATGTAGTTGACACATTTGAAGTATGTCATGTGAACTTTCATTTGAGCGTTGGATGGGAGAAAAAGGCCTTGTGGTTTAGGAGTTATGACCTTGCAAAGTTGGTACCAAATCACCTTTGTCCCATAACGTAGAAAAAATTTAGTTTCTTATGGTTGCCCCTTTTGCAAGAAACCTCACTTTTCTTGATTTTTCTTGATGAATGATGATCAAAACCATACATTAACATTGTTTTTTACTTAGGGGAACCATATTTGTGAAAAATTCCAAAAAGTCAAACTTGATTTTAGGCACAGTTGACTTTTTGTCAGATGAATTCCAAACTGTGTGATCCTCTATGAAATCAAGTCCTTGACCTAATTCAAACCTAATGGATGGATTCCATAGGTGTTTTAGGGTGTCTTGAACCATGTCCCAAGGTTTGAGAACATGTCTTGGTCAAAAGTCAAAGATACAGTTGACTTTTTCTTCAAAACCCTAATTGTGGTCCTAATGAAATTGAAACTTGTGGATCAAGCTTCTTGGGCCAATCCATTGTTGTAAATGGATCAATATGGTGTATTTGAGGCCCTCAAATCATGTCTTGAGGTCTTGGTTCATGTCTTGCCTCAAAAGTCAACTTAGGGGTGAATTAAGTCAAGAAACCCTAATTCTTGATTTTTGATGAATGCTTCCCCTGAGTTTGTTCTGACTTGATGATTAGGTCCATGAGATCCCTTGGAGTATCTTGGGTTATGCTTTGAAGCATTGGCTCATGCCCAGATGAAAATTTTCATCTGGAGGCCTTGGTCGACCAAAACCCTAATTTGGTGACACTGGCGATCTTGAGGCTTAATCCACCTGGAAAGTTGCAATCCTGTGCTTGATTCTTGATGTGGGAGACCTTTTGATCCTTTATGGGTGTTTTAGAGGTTAGACAAGTTGAAAATAATGTCATTTCTTGATAGATCCTTTGTCTAAGTGCTCTGGGAGGGCTCAAAACCCTAATTCTTGGTTGTAGTGAATGTTCAACCATCCTTGAGGAGATTGATGAGGTATGATGGTACATCCATATTGTGGTACTGATTTACACAATGATGGGAAATCTTGTGGTCAAAATTTGGGGTATGACAACACCCAACAATAAAATAATCATAAAATATACACAATTAAATAAAAAAGACTTACATAAAATAAATTACTAAAATTAGGGTGTTACAACTCTCCCCCACTTAAAGAATTTTCGCCCTAAAAAATTACTTGATGCAAACAAAGTTGGATACGACTCTCTCATCTGCTTTTCACGCTCCCAAGTCATGCTTCCACCAGCTGGTCCTCCCCAAACTACCTTTACCAAGGAAATCTCTTTACCCAGTAACTGCTTCACCTCTCGATCCTCTATCCGTATGGGTGATGCCTCCATAGTCAGGTTATCTCTCACCTACACATCATCCACTTGGATCACATGAGACGGATCTGGAATGTATCTCCTTAATTGAGACACATGAAACACATCATGAAGATTAGCAAGCAGCGGTGACAAAGCAATCTGATAGGCCACCTCTCCCATCCACTATAAAATCTGGTACGAACCAACAAAACACAGCGTGAGCTTTCGAGACTTCAAAGCTTTAAACCAACACCCATTACTGGTATGACTCTCAAAAACACGTGATATCCCTCCTAGAACTAAAGTGTTTTCCTCCTCTAGTCATGGCAGCTTTTCTAACGACTCTGCGACACTTTCTTCTTTTCTTGGATCATCTTGATCTTTTTAGCCGTCTGGTGAACTACACTGAATTCAAAGCATTAGCAACTACACGATTGTTTCTTCCACCCATTATGCACACCATCAAACAGACATTAGAAGAAATAATGCATCGACAATGTACACACACATGTCGTATACTAGGGAACAATTATCATGCAAAAACCTGGCTGGACGTGCCTACCTGCTCTGATACCACTATGTAACACCCTAAACCCCGAAGCTTATATATATATATATATATATATATATATATATATATATATATATATATATATAGAGGATTTTACTCGCTCATTGATAGAGGATCGAGAGGTTATCTTTCAACAAAACATAGACATTTTGAAAACATGCAGTGGAAAAGTAAAAACCATATAACAGATGTCATCGCTGCTCACCTTCACTTAGGATATCATTGCAGCAGAATCACATTAGTCATAGTAATAAAACATTCTGACTTCATTTGGGCCTTATAAAAACTTAACTTGCACAAAATAGTTCAAAAGGGAATTCAATATCCAACTCTCAACAATTTCAAAATAACTCAACATAATAGTTATTAAACTTCAACCAAACAAGTAAGTCTACCTCAAACATAATAAAAGAAAACATCGTTCACCCCCAGTGTATAGAATCAGAGCATATTGACTAAAAATACAATAAATAATGAAAATAACTCCAAGTTCTATTTTTTACTCACAACAGCAACTCTACTCTTGAGTATCTGCAAGATGTCCATGGTGGACAACATCAAAGCAAATGGGGTGAGAATTCACATTAATAATTTAACGGAATAAGCTACAAGGTAGAATTAAAATATCTACACATTCAACAACAATTACACAACATCATTCTCACTCCAATCCATCAACATACACAAAGCAATCACATATTCATCACTTACATTATGCAATGAGACTCACAACTTCAACCAGACTCATATGCATGTGGTACTATATCATCATCAAATGGTTCACTCAGGAACCAGGTTCTCCCTGCTCGAACCCCAAATCCACCTTTCTTGGATTCGGGACAAGTCACCAAGCCACCCTGCTCGGATTGCAACTTGCCTTTTTCAACAACAACAATGACATAACGAATGCATGTCACAACACGTTAATGCCACAACAACATAATGTTTAAAGTTCCCTCCCGACAATAAACAAAGCATGCATTGACCCAATGATAATAGTTCCTTTCCCGAACTATCACCCTACAACAACATACTCACAATTCAACAACATATCATCATCACAATTCACAGCAATTAACACAACATCATTGTCATGTGTGCACATATCCATCATTCGTCAAATAACTAATAGATTCGGCTAAAATCATGTTTAAATCGTTAAGTCCTTCCAAAACATCATTTAAAAAGTAGCTAACATAGTATAACAGTGACCAAAACACACACAAATGTCAAAAATTCGAAATTTGTCACTTAATATCATCAAATAAGTATTTACGCTCACTGAAGGCTCATGACGGGTTACTTGTCATGGTCGTGGCATCCGTCACCGACCCTAATACTTCAGAACGTCACCTATGTTACGACCGACTTGGAAAAAATCCTGGCAGTGTGACAGGTTACCTCTCACCAGCGTGACGGCCGTCAGCACTCTGTAACTTGCAGAATTCATCTTTCTCATGGATTTCAATGTAAAACTCTTAATTCTCAATCCACACATCCAAAATCGATCCAAAATATTACACATATGTTATACATTCATCAATAACATCTAATTTCATCAAATCAATACCTTTATTTCATGGTTTTTATAAAATCATATTATTCCCAAAACCTTTAAAATAGCAACAATGATGAATATACATTAACTCATAAAAATATAATTTGTCATACATCATAGCACACGAATTTCATCATCATATTAGAGGTTAAGGACTCCTCAATTCTACCCCTCATGCATATACCCATTATTGAGATATTCCTCCCCTTACTTGGTTATCCTAGCAGCAGTGTAAAATTATGGTTTGTTAATTCTCTAATCCCCTCCAAGTTCTAAGCTTTTTCTAGCACTTTCTCTAGCCTATTTTTCATTCTCCAATTCCGGTTTTATGTACTGATGAAACTCCCTAAAACTATGTTATGTTTCTAATTTATATCATTAGGGTAAATCTTATTGTAATTCTAATTATGGCCTAAACTCTTATTTCTCTTACTCCTTCCCCTTCTAATCCTCATAAATTACACTTTGGCCCGAAACTCTCTATTTTCTATTAAATTAAATAAATCTAAAAAAAATACTATTATTTTAATTATTAAAATAAACTCTAATAATTTAATAAAACTCTACTAGCCTCTAATTAATCTCCACACTCTCACTTCAATGTCACACACCACCACCACCCTTATTTATTTAATTAATATTGCCCAATAATCAAATAAATACATAAAAATCATAATAAATCAAATAATTTTAATAAATCAAATAATTTCAATAAATCAAAAACTAGGCTATTACAAATGTTATTAATTTTAGATCTTTAAAGACCTTGAAGAATTCACATTCTCGAAAGATTTTAGTATCCAAGTAATTTATTCCCAAGATGGTTCTCCTTGCGAGATATTGAAAGAACCTTCTTCCTTGTTGTTGTGATGAGAAATCATTAGTGAGAGGAGATGACTGAGAAGAAAATCTCAGCCTTCTGGGTGCCATGATGATGATGATGGAACACTAAATGGGGTATTCCCATTCATACAAGAATAAAAGAATATAAGAAAATATGAAATGCAAAAGATGGGAATAATGTTACCTATTTATAACAAACCTTTTGGTGGTTTTGAGTGTGCAAAATTCATACAAAATCAATGAGGATTTTTCCCAATTAAATATAAGAACCAAATTTTTCCAGAATGAGCTATCTATCTGATTAGTTTAAGTCCCCAATAGATTAGATCCTAATATTTTTGGAGATCTCGTGTGTTTACCATTATTGCACAGATTTGATTAACTTGGAGGAAAAGTTTAAATCTGATTTGATATGAAATTATAAGCGCGCAAGTCTCCTAATTGATTAGGCTTTTGCACTCCAGCGTACTTGATAATTTTTGGGCCCTGGGTTTAACTTTTTCTTTGTCTCATTTTCTTTTGCACCCCTGACCAATTCGTTAGCACCCCTTTCTTGACAAAATCTAGAAAACTTATTAAGTTGCTAGTAAAAATATTTTTAACAGATGAGAGAATATTAAATGCACTTATTTAAAGGATTAATAAGAGTTTTATGATTATTCAATCTTTAAGTAGTGTACTACCTTGATTACCAAGTAACCTTGATAGAAAATCCCCTTTTCGAGGGAATGACAACATAATGTTGCACGTCCTTCTATAGGATAGTTCGATATGAGAGTTGGTTAAAATACGAGATAGATACGTCCACTACAGACTTATCTTATCAACCTAATAAGAGGTTAGATAATCATCATAGATCAAATATGTTGAGACCATCCTCAATGAACATTTGCTTTGATAACGGTCGTTGATTTAAACCATCAGCGAGCATCATTGAATTATAGGATTCAAATCAAACCATGTATTGTTGTATACTCTAAGGTATATGCTTTGCTTTGAACAATATAATTTAATATGCACTTAGGCTTCATAAAAGTTGCAAAACATCCCTGCAAAACATACTAGGATTTCATCTTTGGTGCCCAAGCAATTGGGACAACGCCTTCATAAAGAGCAACAATTAGATATCTTTTCCTTCCTATTTTGAACTTACAATCAGTTGTATTTTAAGCTTCCAATTAATTGTAAGAACATGCCAATTGCTTGGAAAGTAATAAAATACATTTATTGGAAATTCCTTTATGAGCCAACCTCTGGCCTATAAATAGAGGTTCCTTTTCTCATTTCATTTAATCCAGGACCGTATTTTGACACCTCTCTCTCTCTCTCTCCCTCCCTCTCTCTCTCTCTCTCTCCATCTCTCTCTATAAAGTTTAATTTAACTTTCTTTCACTAATATTTTAGCTAGAGTGCTTTTGTGAGAAAAGATATTTTGTGAGTGAAGATATTATTGTAATTCCGGAAAGGGTAGAATAGTAAATTCACCAATTAGGGATTTATTTTGGTTAGAAGCTAAACTCTTAAAATCTTTGGGTTGGGATTATTTGATTTAGTTCCAAGTTAGTTCGAGATTATCCCGTTATAAAATCTCTTAGGTTCTTGGTCAACCCAGTATCAAAACCAAAATTAGATTTGAAAGTTCATCTAGTATAAAAGCTTTCGACAGGTTCAAGCTCAGCTCATATAAAAGCATGGAAGGTTCGAGATCAGCCCGATATAAAATCTCATAGGTTATTGGTTATCCCATATAAAATAAAGGATTAAAGGTTTGTGATCTCAAACCGTGCAAAAGCTTACAATGTTCATGGAAAGAAGACCAACAACTTTAATATAAAATTTATGGAGAAGAAGACTAACCACTTCAATTCACCATGAGAAGACACACAAGATAAATATATCTTTTTGTATTAATTAGTAGGAGGTCAACCATCATTTCCTTATATAAGGGAGTTCGTAAGTCTTTCCTATGAAAAAGATATCAATTATTATAGGAAACTCTCAAGATTAATTATTGGAGAGAGGAGTAGGTATTTTTGTTTTTGACTAAACTTCTATATATCGTGGTGTTCATCTCTTTCCATTAAACTCCTTTAAATTTCTGCAATTTATTTTCTACTGTTTACTTTTCTCCTGCTAAGGTTTTGAAAATGTTTTTAAACTCTGATTTTATTGGTTAAAGTTTTTCAAAACCAAGATTTTCCAAACCCCACAACTCACCCCCTCTTGTGTATGAAGTCTCAAGTCCAACAAATGGCATAAGAGCTTAACTCCTGTATAAGGACTAATCTCCTTAGGAGGAAAATGACTTCTAAAAATAAATCATTTTTAAACACCTTACCATTTTTTAATGATAGTAAATATTGAAGGTGAGGAAAATGCACAAGAAAGGGGGGGGGGGTTGAATTATGTTCACCAAAATAAAAACATTTATGCTTTTGAACAGAGTTCAGACTCTAAACGTTGGTTCATAATCTGATCATAGGTGCAGCGGAATAATATATCAGAAGTAGAGTAAACAGAACAATGAACACATCAGATTTATCTTGGCTCCTCTCCCAACTGAGAGTACTCCAGTCCCCTTGCCTTGCAAGAGATTTTCCACTATAATCAACTCATGATTACAACTGTTTATGCACTCAAGCATAAGGCTTTCACTGCTCAGACCTACAGTGTAAGACTTCCCTACTCAATCAGCACCTAATCAAGACTTCCTGCTTAGATCCTCATATTCTAAGACTTTCCATGCTTAAACCACCTAGTTCAAGACTTTCCTACTTAAATACACCGCCTAAGACTTTCCTTGCTCAGATCCTCGATCCAAGACTTCCCTGCTTAGACGCACCATCTAAGATTTTCCTGCTTAGACCTTTTGTCTAAGACTTCCTTTGCTCAGATTCACTCTTTAAGACTTTGTTGTTTAATCAAAACAGATCAAGACTTTCAATACTCAAGCACACAGCAAGAGACTTACTTAGCTCAAGCTTTTCAACTGGATACTTTGATGCTCAAACACATAGTATGAGACTTTTAATCTTATTTGCTGAACAACATGTTCAGTAGAAAAAAGAACAAGTTGTACTTGATCTTGAATCAGAGGTACATGGTAATAACCTTAACAAAGACCTTAAGCTCTCAAGATTTCCAGAATATTCAATGTTTAGGAAACCTTAAGGCTATTTACAATTTACAACAATTAACAGAAGATTCTGGATATTCAGTAGTGTTGCTTATTGTTGATCTTGTTATTTCTCCATTCAGATAGAGGCGTTGAACACCTTTATCTTCTTTGGTAATCCTTCTTCCCCTTTTTTATGATGTATATCATGAGCATATCTTGTTCTAACAATCTCCCCCTTTTTTATGATGACAAATACAAGTATTTAAAGGACAATGTTTGGGCTATTTTAATTTTTCTTAGACAACATCAGAGCATGAGGTTTGTAAGCTCATTCTGAGTCTTGATAGATCAAAGGTTGAGTTTTATAAGCTCCCCCTAAGTTATATTTCTAAGAAATCCTAAAATATATTTAGCTTTCTCAACAACATCAGGGTATGAGGTTTGTTAGCTCCCTCTAAGTCTAATAGGCCAATAGGTTAGTTCTTAGAACCCACCCTAAGTACCATTTTCAAGAAAACTATAATTTTAACTTTCTTAGCAACATCAAAATATGAGGTTTGTAAGCTCTTTCTGAGTCTAATATGCTAAGGTTGAGGTTTGTAAGCTCCCCCTTAGATCTATATACAAGAAAAGTTAAAATAATTTACCTGGGCAAGATAATCATAATAATATATAGAAAAATTAAATGAACAGAAATGATAATACTTATAGCGTTGGCATTGAATCTGAAGGGGTATAAATTCATATTTAAATACTTCTATATTTCTCCCCCTTTTTCACATAAAAAAGGTATAACCACAAAAGAGAGAACAGTTAAAATAAGCAAAATTCAGAAGTGCAAGGCCCTAAGACGGTCAAGGATGCTTTAGTCAGAATCAAGTAAATGCAGTGTTCCAAGATGGTCAAAAAATCATTAAATATTGGTTTACTGATGTACTTGACTAAATACATAAAGCACACTATAAAAGTAACCTTGCTTCCTCAAAGTTTCATCCAGTTCTTAAGAAATACTTCAAGAAAGAGATAGCTATGAAGAAAAAATATCATAACCGCATACTTCACAAGAGTGAGAGGCACGATATTGCAAGAGAATTTGAATTTCTGAAGAAGGCTGAAATAGCAAAAGAAAGACGTTTGGCAAACAAGGAACGTTCTGCACAAATTCTTGCAGATGCAGCAAAGGAGAGTCTGAAACTGAAGGAAGAGAATGGCATTCAAACTAGATTGGCTACCTACAGAGCTCAGACTTCAAGATCAAAGAAGCACAAAAATGCTTCTGAGGATCCTTCAGCAGAAGATGAGGAAGCAGAACAATACTGGAGAAAGTAGTTTATTATATTGTCAAGTAACACATAGAAAGATGACTGAAGCAACAAAGAAGACTAGGAATAGACTAGTTTATTATATTGTCATATCTTTACTCGAGTAACTTTTGAATACCAAAGAAGTTTTCTCTTTAATAAATTTATTAATCAATTTTGCCACCAAATGCAAGTCTCAATTATACTTTAAATAAGGCACAACAAATATGAGCTATGACCATTTAAACACACATAATCATGATATATATAAAAGCATTCAGATACATAATCATAAAGCATTATAAAGATTCACAAACAAGATAAATTCACATGATAAAGTTTCAAAACTAAAACAAAGGAGCATATACAAAAGAGTTCTACATCCTAGACCTACGGTTTCTTCAACAATTCCATGATCACCTTAAGGTCAGAACCAATTTCTTCTTGCCTCTCAACCATAGACTTAAGTTGATCATCCACTAAGAGTTGATTTCTATCCATTTTAATTTTCATAAGCTCGTGATATTCAGTAACTACAATGATTTTGGCTTCAAGATTGAGCAGTTACTTCTGGCTAGTTGCAACAACTTCCTTTGATGAAGAATTCTTCAGATCTTCAATATCTAAGTTGACAAGTCTTCTGAAGCATTCCCATTTAGCATTGTAAACCATAGGATCAGTGGATGTAAGTCCTTCTTCCACATGTACTTTTGTCTCATTAAAACACCCAGTCCTAAAGACTTCTAACTGAGAATGTATATGATTGGGTAGAGAATGGTGGTTGGTTAGGTGCTGAGATGGTTTGGATATGTTGGTTTCATTTTTTCGGGTTTCATGAATAGATTCAGATGTGGTATCCTTTTCAAAGACATGATTTGATTGAGATTTGGGTTGGTCAATTTGATGAATTGATGGTAAGGATTGATTTTGGCAATTGTTTTCTGAATGTTGTTCAGACTCAGCATACTCAGGTCCATCATTAAGAAAGTCTTGAATAGGTTGATCTGTCAAAGTTTTGGTGGAGCTGCTAGAAGGTGATGCAATTTTGAGAGGCTTAGCATCCAAACCACTTCCAGTTTCACCAGGAATTGGTGAAGTTAGATCAATTTGAATATAAGTATCAATGTCTCGAATTGTGTGGTCAAGAGATGGCTCATCAGTGTAACGAAAAATCAATGTTCAGAGGAATGATTGATAGTGCAGAGGTTTGGTTAGGTTTAACAAGTGAAAGTGTGGGAAAATTTCTCATAGAAGTATTAAGATTAAAGTCATGAATGGATTTAGCTTCAGTACCTGATCCTGCTGCAAGTGAGACAAGCTTTTCTGTAACTTCTGTTCCATTGACATCATCCTCTGGTTTTTCATTCAAACAATTTCTGGACTCATTATCTTCTTCGCAGATACCTCTTCAGTTTCTCCTTCCGAAGCAACTTCCTCTACTGCCTTATGCCTATCTTTAGTACCAATAGCATCCTTTTTGTACTTCTCAATAAACTCTTGAGTCATATGAATAACTTCAGAAGAGTTTATAATAGAATCTCCCAGATGTTCTCTTAAGATCTTCCTGCCTTTCTTTAAGAGTTCTGCTGATTCCTTAATACGATTTTCCTTAACCATTTCTTCAGAAACTACATCCATATCAGTCAAAATAAAGGTTGTGAAGAGCTACTTAACTTCCTTCAAAACCTGAGCTTTCTTTGCTTCCCTTTCTTATTCTTCTATTTGGCTCAAACTAGACAGTTTCCTTTTCTTGGATACAGTAGTTTCCTTGTCTAAATTATAGCTAGATCCTCCTCCTCTCGTCTTGGTAGGAAGGATTTGAGTGGTTTCTTTGAGTTCATCAACTTCTTGTTGCAAAGCCTCCTTGGAGCTATGAGGATTTCCTTTCTTTTTACCCTTATGAACACGTCTTTCTTCCTCCTTATGCATTACTTTCTGAGCATCTCCCATTAGTTTCTTCCTAACAAGTGCATGAGCTATAGTTTCTTCGTCAGACTTTTCATAAGTGATTACCATGCATTTTCCTTTTCTCCTAGAGTCATACTCATTATGAGACTTAACAGAAAGATGATCAAGATGATCCTAA
Source organism: Lathyrus tuberosus (assembly GCA_022829125.1). NCBI lineage: Eukaryota > Viridiplantae > Streptophyta > Magnoliopsida > Fabales > Fabaceae > Lathyrus > Lathyrus tuberosus. The sequence goes on from JALAZF010000017.1 coordinate 12,991,205, forward strand.
GAAATGATCACCCCACATTCCTTCTTGGCTTTTTCAATAAGCAATCTGATGACTTTTGGAGAATCTTCTTTCGTTATCATAGGAAAGTTATCCAAAAACTTTCTTTTTTTATCTTTTCTGATTCTGATAGGATTGTCAATCATTATGATGTCCTTTTTTCAACCTATCTTTCATGTTATCCAGAACGGAGGAAAACAACACACTTCCATAAGCATCATCTAAGTCTTGAGTGGCTCCATATTCTATCATCAAGTTGATTAGTTTGCCTTGATAGAAAAGTTCAGTTAGTAACCTTGCATAAGGTATTGTTTTTTTAAGATTTTTATAGGAGTCTTTAGTGGATTCACACAAATAATGAAAGATGTAACCAAGAAGGTTTAACCTTTGATCAGTTGTAAGATACCACAGAAATATTTTGTGATCCCAAGAAATTTGATCAGAGCTACCATCACGAGGGTTCAAACATCCAATAAGAATTTTGAACAATAGTTTTTGTTCCAGAAGCATATTCTTCACTTTACCAAAGCCATCTTTCTTTTTTAAGAGAAGTTTCTTAATATTCTTGGCATAAATTCCACCCTCCTTTGAGTTAAGAATTACCATACCTTTATTCTTAGCCCCGATTAGCTGAGCAATATTGTCCTGAGTTATTGCAACCTTTATACCCATTACAGTAGATCTAATTTCAACACAGTTGAATTCCTTCATACCCATTTCTTCTCTTGATTTTCCTTTCAAACTTCGGCTATTTTCTATAGCAATTCTTTCTTCATTCTGACCAGAGAACTCATCTTACACTTCTGCTCTGATCCATAAATCTTTTACCAGAGTTGGATAAGTTGGTCCATTTAGCATGTCGAAAAATTTCATCCATCCTTGAAACTCAAAGTACTTCTTCAACCAACAACCATTTGCAGCAAAACTTTTCGAAATCAACAACTTGCTAAATAAGAAGCTTTAAATCTTTTTGATTGAGAGAAATAGTCTTTGGTTTGATCTTAAGGTCTTGCATGGAATTTATACTTAACGGATTGACAGAGGATGCCATAGAAAAGGTAAAAATATTTTTCTAGGGTTTACATTTAGAGCACAAGAATGACCGTGATAAAGGTTGTGTGTGTTGAAAATGCGCTGAGAGAATTAAATGGCATTAAAATGATTTTAAACATACAAATATTTAAAACAAATTCAATTCCCTTCAAACTCAAGTCACCAATAATTTCAAGCGTACTGAAGACATTTTAGACATGTGTAAAGAGTGATATAGGTGTCAAAATAGATTTTCACTCTTTGTGCATGTGAGAAACAAGGAATTATTTATGCAAGATTCTGAATCAGAAATTTTTTAGAGATTATCTTAGTTAAAAAGTTTTTCTACCAAAGACTTTGATTAGGACAATTTCTGACAATTATCAGATTCAGATTCTCCAATTGGAATCAAGCATAAACTACTAAGTTCAGAGTTCTTTTTCACTAAATAACTCTTGATAGAGTTATTAGATGAAACAGTTCAGGGAAGAACACAATATATTAATTTGTTCTGAACAATAATAATAGAGCTTTCTTCAAAAAGTGTTCAAAAGAATTCTTTATTTCAACATGACATAGATATTGTCACAAAAGGTGGGAATATCCACCATACCAGTTTTGAGGTATCTTAAGTTAGTTTCTTCCAAAATATCTGAGCATGAAGATTACTTATGCTGAAATATTTTGTTCAGAAGGTTTACACTTGAAATAATGAATAATAGAACTTACTTGGATAGAGTTTCTGATTTTGGATTTGTATTCTGTTTTGATGAAGTATTTCTGACTTGTTCAGGAGTCAGCATCTTGAACTATTTTCTTCACAAGAATAACACCATTGAGAAGGAAACATGTTGCTTTAAGTATGTTCCTTCATCTTGTAACCACCTTTCTTTTCATAGTGAAATGAAAATATACTTTCCTCACAATATCTTTATCTGCACCACTGTAAAGTGTTATGCACAGACCAAGGCTTTGATGCCAATTGAAGGTGAGGAAAATACACAAGAAGGGGGGTTGAATTGTTTTCACCAAAGTAAAAACATTTACGTTTCTGAAAAGAGTTTAGACTCTAAATGTTGGTTCAGAGTCTGATCAAAGATGCAGCAGAACAATATATCAAAAGTAGAGTAAACAGAACAATGAACACATCAGATTTATCCTGGTTCCTCTCCCAACTGAGAGTACTCCAGTCCCCTTGCCTTGCCAGAGATTTTCCACTATAATCAACTCATGATTACAACTAATTATGCACTCAAGCATAAGACTTTCACTGCTCAGACCTATAGTCAAAGACTTCCCTGCTCAATCAGTACCTGATCAAGACTTCCTGCTTAGATCCTCAGATCCTAAGACTTTCCTTGCTTAAACCACCTAGTTAAAGACTTTCCTGCTTAAACACACTGCCTAAGGCTTTCCTTGCTCAGATCCTCGATCCGAGACTTCCCTACTTAGACGCACCATCTAAGACTTTCCTGCTCAGACCTTCTATCTAAGACTTCCTTTGCTCAGATTCACACTCTAAGACTTTGCTGCTTAATCAAAATAGATCAAGACTTTCAATGCTCAAGCACACATCAAGAGACTTACCTGGCTTAAGCTTTTCAATTGGAGACTTTGATTCTCAAACACATAGTATGAGACTTTTAATCCTATCTACTGAACAACATGATCAGCAAAAAAAAAAGAACATGTTGTACTTGATCTTAAATCAGAGGTACATGGTAATAACCTTAACAAAGAACTTAAGCTCCCAAGATTTCCATAATATTCAATGTTTAGGTAACCTTAAGGCTATTTACAATTTACAATAATTTACAGAAGATTATGCATATTCAGTAGTGTTGCTCATTGTTGATATTGTAATTTCTTCATTCAGATAGAGGCGTTAAACACCTTTATCTTCTTTGGCATTCCTTCTTCTTCTTATTCGTTGTTGAAGATTCAAGTAGAACCTTCAGCTACTTATATAGCAGATTTCAGGGAACTAGCCATTGGGAGAGATAACTTGATCAAATGTCTTTGTTCTTTTCCATAGTACAAGAGACGTTGAGGATAGATACACAAAAGATCTTGATCCATTGTATAATTTGTTTAACCAAAGCATCTTCAGAAGTATCCTGTACTATAGAGCCGTTGAGAGTTGTTATCTGTAAAGCATGTCAACTCTTCTTGAGCCTTATGATCATCAACTCTAGCTGACTAGCTGATTTGACATTACAACTTACTTTCTGGTACGGATAGCTTCAGTTTCACAATAACTTCTGAACAATCATCAGAAGCCAATACAATTACCAAGTGTAGAAATAATGTGTTGCTTCTTCTGATGCTGAGACCTTCAACTTCAGAGTCTCCACCACACCGCACTTAGCGAGTGTTCCTTCAAATTCTGTGTCATCAGAAACACGTAACTTAGCTTCACTCAAGTGTGCCTTCATATCAGATTCTGAATATATCTTTTAAGTATAAGAACTTGCATACTTTAACACACATTAGGTAACACCATTGTTCTTTTAATACTTTTTTTATCATCAACACTAAGGATATATATCATGAACAGATCTTGTTCTAACAAATATAATATTTCAAAAGCCAGATTTAAAATTTATCTTCAAAGTTTAAATCATGAATTGTGGGTAACAATTGGCAATGACCTGTGTATCTCTACTCATCATGTAAATAATTAAGTAGTAGAAAAACCCAATTTCCTTTGGATTGAAGAGGAAAAGAGAAATTTTGAAATAAATTTGAAAACCAAAATATTTATAACAATATGTTTAGATGATACAAAATTGTACTATGTTCATCATTGCAATAGCACCAAGGAAAAATGGAATACTCTTGAAATGATATATGGAGTCTCTCCAGGTATCGAACAAGAGAAGATGGACACACGAGGCGAAGAAGATGAAGATACCAATCATGGGTGTTTTTCAAAATTTTGAAATATTGGAAATTTTGTTGGAAACTATATTACTGATAAAAATCTAAGAATTAAGAATTGGGTACTTTTTCCAAATCTTAAATCAATGGATGAGAGCCTTCATGAATTTCACGAAGAATCAAGAAAGAAGGAAAATTTGAACGAACCAATTCAATATTTAAAGATGAAGAAATCCAAAATGATGAATCATCATCATAATCCTTCTCCTACTCCAATCATACAACTCCTATGCAATCCTTCAAAATAACATACTTAGTAGTTGAACGATCTTCGAAAAATTCAACATCAAAGAAAGGATCTTCTTATTCAAGGAATAAAGAAGATGATTTTTTTTTCAACATTCGAACGAAGAAGAGGAGTAGCAACATCCATCTCAGGGAGAAATATAAAATAATCCTCTTCCAAAAGAAGAACATTAAATCTACTCAATATCACCCTATGAGAAAAATACTATTTTAGGTATCAAACCCTCTTATGATAAATTCTTTAGATTAAACAATATCTTAAAAGAAAATTCTAGACTACGAGAAACTCTAGGAAAATTTATAAAAGGGAAAAAAGTTTGACCCAATATTATCAAGTCAAAGTTTCTCATTACATAAAAATAGTCTATTATTTAAAAGGAAAAGAAAAACTAGAAAGGATTTAGAGGAAAATAAGCATTCAGTGTATAAAGGCAGTCACTGCAAGAGATTAGATCATCTAAAATCCTTTTGTTTTGATAAAATAAAAAGATCTAAAGGTAACAACCTTAGATATTTTGTATCTAATATACCTGGGCCCTAGAAGATAGGGGCACCAAAGGTAAAACCTTAGTGTTTTGCAGGTAGGCTTTGCAGCTTGGAGTTTTTACAATTATTAAAGGAAAGCTATACAAAGCAACAATATATGTGTGATCCATAAAGATCACTTGAATGAAAATGTCTGTAATAGACCTATTCATTTTATGGATTTATCAACTCTCACATTCAATGATGTGTAGAGTATTACACACCATTTGTGTTTTTCCATCATGGTAAATATTTATCAAGAATTCTTGATAAAATAGGTCAAAACTATTTTATGGTTGAAATAATCAGGAAAATGTAATTAACCCCTTAAAATAATATTTTTAAAATTTTTACTCATCTAAATAAAATTATCTTTTAACCCATATAAATGAGTGTTGAAGTATTTTTAGCAATCGGGGTGCAAAAATTTACAATTGGGGATGCTAAAAAGTAGAAATCCAACCTAAGGTCCAATCATGAACAAAGAAAGTTGAACAAAAAAAGCTTGAAATGAATATTTTCATATCAATTCTAAGCTTTTCTTGCGCCATAAGTAATCAAATCAAGCCTTAATGAAGAACGTACAAAATCTTGAGAAAATTGATGGTATAACCGATTAGCCAATCGGTTAGGAGCTCAAAAAAGAAAGATATTGATCTGATTTTCAATTAGCACAATCTACATTAAAAACTTGCTAGGAGTGCACGCTCAAATCCTCAAATGGCACACTATAAATAGGTACCCCCCTTCTCACACATTTGGATCACATACTTTCTTATCCTCTTGTGAGTTCTTTCTCTTGTCATAAGTATCACCATGACTTCCCGAAATCCAAGACCCATAATTTCACCACAAAATAGAGATGCCATATTAGTTGTAATAGTGAACGAACATGACGAAGATAAGAAGATGATCCTAGAAAAGAATATATAGAACCATGGTTTATGGAAAAAACCTTCATGATAGGATATAAACCCTACTCACACAACTGCCAAGCATCCTTAAGATCATTCTTCACAAAAGCACTTGATAAAATCCTTCCAGATTTAGTACAAGAACTCTACACCAACCTGAACATCTTTGGAAAAACCTTGACATCATCAATAAAGAATGTAAATATAGTAATCCATAGAGAACTCTTTGGAAGAATGTTTGAAATACCCTTCCTAGGAACATCCTACAAATCTAAAAAATGCACAGGACTAAAAAAAAATTAAAACAAAGCATAACCCTAAACTCTTTCATAACTAATCCCATGGAGAAAAGAATAACTACCTTCATAACCACTCTCATGAAATCAAAAGTTCAAATTCTTAACTACCTTATTACAAGAATCCTGCTCCCAAGAAACATCAATATCGACTATGTCATCAAAGACGATATTGTTCCCCTCAGGCTCCAGACACAAAACATTCCAACAAATTAGGTAGAAGGAGTGTTTAATCACATGTCCCACTCAAAATAAAAATCTTTAGTTGATATTCCATATAAGGAAATGATTACAAAGATCTTAAAAACCTTCAACATCAATACTCTAAAGTAAAGGTCAATCTCATCCAAAAACAAGATCGATTATACAAGCCTCTAAAACATGAAGGTCAACATAAAAAATGAAGAACTAAGGGATGACTGAGAGAATGAAGAGTAAGAAATAGAAGAAATAGAATACATAAAGATAAAGCATGTTTGGGAAGTCTGCCAAGTCATGGCAAGAGACACTACTAGAAATAATACATTTTATTAAAAAAAAATTCACCTCGACCCACCAATAACTGAGGTATATGTCCCTGCAGTGCCATCATTTTTTTTATAAATATATACAACTTATACTTTCGGTTATTCCCTAAACCGAAGGGATATAACTACGAGGGAGATCACATCGAATCCTAATAATTGCATTTTATGTTTTATTTTTATTTTTAATTATTTTAGCGTCAAATGGCGCCTTCCCCCTTTCCCCTATTTATTTATTTTTTATTTGTATTACCCTCGGTAATATTGGTCAACCGAGGGGTAATATCTTTTTCATTAACATTCTCAAATACCTTTTTTACTTTTTTAATATTACTTTTGATTATTATTTAATATAATACCTCGATTTCTTCTTAAAACCGACATGATAGTTAATTAAACGAATTCCCATAATATGGCGCTATATGGGGCTTTTTAAATTTATTTTTTTAATTTTTAATTATTATATTCCCCCGATTTTGCCTAAAAACTGACATGTTGGATCATTTGCATGAATACTTCAGAGAAATAGGCTTTAAATTTTCATTTACGTATTGATCTTCACGGCTGATCAGAACCTGAAATGGGCCAAGAAAGACGTCTGTGATGCTGGGTGTGTGAGATGAGGAGGGGGTGTACCTGCAAGGCACTTTGATGCTAAAGTAAGAATCGGGAGAGAGAAAAAGGCAAGTACAAAAGTATATGTTTCGTAAGATGATTTCGAATACCCGACCCTCTCAAATGATATGCTTTTTATAATGCCCCCAGTGCGTGGCCAATGGTCCCTATTTTCGGGGCGAGATAACCGTTTCTCGAAGAATATGTAACTATAAAAAACTAGCCGTTATGACAGGCAGAGATGCCTGAAACTATCCGTTGCCACGGGCAAAGATGTAGTTTCGGGCACGGGCGTCGTGACTGTTTCTGGATGGTAGAGCCATGCATTCTGGGCAGGAATGCGGAGGAGGAGCGGATGACCCTGCGGGTCATCTGACCATATTTGCCCAGTAAAGGGGCAGAAAGGTAAATGCTGCCCCACATTGGCTAGACTTAGGCAATTGGGTCGTTCTGGGAGCAGAAGTGGATTGGGCCATGCCTAGTCAATGGTCCAGTCTGGAACAGGAGCCCCCCAAGTCGTTGCTCCCGAGCATGGGAGTGATGACTTAAGGATAATTCGCAGTCCCGGGGAGATCTGGAAAGGGTCGTCGCTTGTCGACGAGGTGGAGTTATTTCATGATGCCCGGGGGAGTTGGTGCCTACGGGATATGTAACGTTGTATGGCGTGCCCGGCGTGCGGGGAAACCAACAGTTGATGTGATCGGAAGAGATTGGACGCCACGTGTGCCTCGAGCCTTATACTGCATTAAATGCGTCATGATGGTTAGGCTAGGGTCATGATGATGCCCCTAGCCGCGCGTGTTCGTGCACGTGCCTTCAGAGTGCCTATAAATAGAGGGAGAAACCGCTCATTTGTACTTTTCGCTTCACTCTCCTCCTTCACTCTTCTCTCTGAGTTCTCCAGTTCGTCGCCGTTCAGACCGTCATTAGCTGTCATTTCCGCCGCCGTACGAGTTTCGAGCAGCATCTTCGACCCTCTAAAGCTTCCCCGACCACATAAGTTGTTCATCTCTACTCTAGTTCTTAGCTTTTTTTTCTTCTTGTTTTGCTAGAATGCGTGCAGTTAGGATGATTCTAGGTAGTTACAGTAGCAGTTTCCGGTGATCGTTGGTGGTAGACAGTGCCTTGGCCACTTTCTGTTGCTGTCGTGGTCGTCGGAGCTTTAGGAACCTGTAGATTTAGGTTGTTTTTGAAGCCGTTACGACGACGAGCGTGTGCGTTACCGGCGGAGCTCATGAATTTTCTAGCGTTCCTATGAATTTTCCGGTGGGTTCATGAGTTTTCTGGTGAAGCTTCAAATGGAGTTCTGGGTAGTGACCCGGGGAGAATCTCCCCGTATGCGTAGGAGGGGTTGTCCCGGGCATCTCCTCGCACAATACTTTTGTGCCATTTGATTAGGGCTTAGGCCGAGGACGCTGTCCTCGACCCTTTGCGCGCCCTTTTACTTGACTAGCGGTGGAAGGGTGGATTTGATATTGTCATCAAATTCACTTTTGTCCTCTGCTTTTCAGGTGAAAAAGATGGCTCGCGAACCTGAGCAAGAGATTTTAATACACTCGTCTGAGGAGAGCTCCTCAGAGAGAAGCGATACAGAAGTTTTGACCGCTCTCAGTGATGTCAGGGAGACTCCCCCTGATAGTACCTTCGCAGAGGATTGGACAGTTGCATAGCCTGCCGAACATGCTTCTGTCTTCTCCTCGTTTACTGGGGATGCCTTCACGACTGTGGGCCAGAAGGGGAGTGGAAGGTGCACTTTCCAGGTGAGGACGACCGTATTTGTACAGATTACGGGGAGCTCCTCGCCTATTCCTTCTCCTGCCCAGAGTTCTCTGGTGCCTGGGACTTCAAGGTTCAAGCGAATCCACCAGAACGAGGTAGTGGATCTTAGCCGGGCGAGGGAGAAGAGCAAATTCGAGCTTTCTCCATACCTTCACGACAAAAGGTTCTTTGGTCTCTTCCTTGACGGTTCCTCGGGCAGAGTCCCTAAAGTTCGAGGGAATGGAACGCCCGAGCAAGAGGGCGATGCTGGTACAAGATGCCTCTGCACTGATCAGGGTACTGGAGATGGCGCAGTCTATGCTGAAGAAGACTCCCCTTCTGAGTCTGAGCTGAAGAAGGCCCAGGCGACGATATCAGCCCTGGAGGAGAAGGTGAAGAAGGCCAAGAAGGAGGCCAAGGTTGTCGATGAGGCGAGGAGGAAGTCTCAGGAGGAGGTGGCTAAGTTAAAAGGGGAGAATGACACCCTGGTCGCTGAGAAGAAGGCTGCTGAGGACTTGGTGGAGCAGATGAGGTCCGCGGCGGCTCCAACTGAAGATGAGCACGATGACCTGAAGAAGCTAAAGACTCAGGCTGAGCTGGTTGCCCGTATCGTGCGGTCCGAGGATGACGTCTGCGCCACCAGGGAGGAATATATTAACAATGTCGTGGCTCAACTCAAAATTGTGAATCCAAGGGTTCAACTGTCCATGGAGGGGACCAGTTATCTGAACCATGTTAAAGATGGTAAGATTGTCACTCCTGACTTCTTCCAGATTGGCGAGGAGCATGCCCATATCCTCGACGAGGAGCCTCAGCCAACGCAGACTATCCCTGAGGAGACCGAGCAAATGGAAGAGTGATGTCTCTTTTTCGTTGTTGTTATATCTCTGGCCTACGATCCATGTTTTATGTAATTTATTATTTTGTATGGGGCATGGCCCCTTTTCTATGTAACAAGTACAATTGTGGTCCTCGTGACCACTAATAATTGTGGAATGTAAGTGTCCGGCTGTCCTGGTCGGTTTTGTATGCTTTATATTCGCGCATGGCTTTATTTGTTTTTATTTTCGCCTAGTGTAGTGACTTTGCTCGATACGTGTGAGTGCCCATAATAAGGGTAACTTTGAATGATTTTCTGCATTGGGGTTTGCTCGACTGAGATGTGTTCGCCAGTGAGGGGGACTGTACGAATGGCCAGGGTAGTATTCGGGCATGAGAGTGGAGCTCAGGTCGTGTTTGAGGCCTGAGTTCGCGGTGTGAACCTCCCATCGCAAGCTGGGTGTTCTGCCTATAATGGTACTTTAACGATGGTGGGCTCGATTGAGGAACCGCCGTCGGGCGCGGGTCCTGCTCGTTCCTGATCGAGATCCTGCCTTAGTTGAAATACGACGCTTGTACCTGGGCGCGCACCGTAGTCGGGACGTTATGCTCGTTGCTCTGACGAAGCAAACCGACGATTAGGGCCTTAGCTATAATATAGTTTTAGTTTTTCGGCATTCCATGGTCGAGCGAGTTCTTCCCCATTGAAGTGTTCTAGGTAGAAGGCCTCATTCTCCGTCTTTTCTCGGACGCGATAGGGTCCTTCCCAGTTTGCGGCGAGTTTGTCTTCTCGAGAATCCTTGTGGTTCCTCCTTAAGACAAGGCTGCCCACTTGTAATTCTCGCAGTATAACCTTGGCGTTGTGCCTGATTGCAATTTTCTGTTTTAATGAAGCTTCGCAGAGAGTTGCTTCTGATCGGACCTCTTCGACGAGGTCGAGCTCTTCCCTCAGTGCCTCGCTATTTGTCTTCTCGTCCAGGGGGGATTCAGTCCACCTGGATGGCACGTGTATCTCAATGGGGATCACTGCCTCAGTCCCGTAAGCTAGGCGGAAAGGTCTTTCCCCGGTTGAAGAGTGGGGTGTAGTACGGTAGGCCCAGAGTACGCTATGCAGTTCCTCGACCCATGCTTTCTTTGATTCGTCCAACCTTCCCGTTAGTTTGGGGATGTTCGACGGATGCGAAGTATTGTTTCGTGCTTAGTTGGGCGACGAAGTCCTAAAATTTTATGTCTGTGAACTGCGTCCCGTTGTCGGTGACTATTGCTTGGGGGATGCCGAAGAGGGCAAGGATGTTCCGCTTGTAGAAGCGAAGTGTGTTGTGGGCCGTTATTTTGGCCAGAGCCTCTATTGCTATCCACTTGGTGAAGTAGTCAACACCCACTATCAAGTACTTGTTCTGGTTCGACCCCACGACGAATGGTCCCAGGATGTCTAAACCTCACCATATAAAGGGCCACGGGGAAGACATAGCTTTGAGCTCGTTGGGTGGAGCCAGGTGCATGTCCCCGTGCCATTGGCATTTGTCGCGCTTCTTTACGTGTTCTTTTGCATCATGCTACATGGTCGGCCAGTAGTACCCTGCTCGTAGGACTTTCCTGGCGAGGGATCTCCCCCCGAGGTGTTGGGCATTGATTCCTTCGTGGATTTTGCACAAGACGTGGGCGACCATCTCTTCCTCGATGCATAAAAGGATAGATAACCCTCGCCTGTAGAGCTTGTTTTCGACCAGGACGTAGGAGCAGGCCGTGCACCTGACTACGCTTGCCTCTTTAGGGTCGGATGAGAGTTCATCCTTAGCGAGGTAATTATAAATGGGGGTCATCCAGCAGTTGCTTTCACCGATCACTTTCACGTCGTGGAGGTGAACTTCGGGATCGTCAGCGATCCTTCCTCGTCTTAGGGGATCTTGGTCAGGAAGATTCCTCCAAGGCTCCAATCCTCTCGTTTTGTTGGAGGATTAAGAAGTTGGTTTTGTTGAGAGCTTCAAGAAGGGCCGCGACGGCAGGATCGATATTGGGCGGAACTGGAACGGGCAGGAGGTCCAAGAACGGTTGGTCTTTAACACGATCAGTGCGAGTGGGGAAGGGAGATACAGTAGCTCTATCTCTCATATGGTGGGCGTCTCCTCTGAGGAAGGGCGCAGAACCGTCAACATCGGTCTTGCTAACGAGGATAAAAGAGGGATTCCGAGCATCATGGGCGTGATCTTGGCTTGCCATGATCGGAATCTTGGACAGAGAGCTGTTTTGGTCTTGAATCTATGGTGGATGTTAAGACGGGGATAACATGTTTCCCACAGACGGTGCCACTGATCTTGACGGCTGATTAGAACCTGAGGTGGGCCAAGAAAGACGTCTGTGATGCTGGGTGTGTGAGATGAGGAGGGGGTGTACTTGCAAGGCACTCCGATGCTAAAGTAAGAATCGGGAGAGAGAAAAAGGCAAATACAAAAGTATGTGTTTCGTATGATGATTTCGAATACCCGACCCTCTCAAATGAGAGGGTTTTTATAATGCCCCCAGCGCGTGGCCAACATTTCCCGAAGAATAGGTAACTTCCAAAAACTATCTGTTAGGACGGCCAGAGGTGTCCGAAACTAGCCGTTGTCACGGGAAAAGATGTAGTTTCGGGCACGAGCGTCGTGACTGTTTCTGGATGGTAAAGTCGTGCATGACGGGCAGGAATGCCGAGGAGGAGCGGATGACCCTGCGGGTCATTTGACCATATTTGCCTGGTAAAGGGGCAGAAAGGTAATGCTGCCCCACATTGGCTGGACTTAGGCAATTGGGTCGTTCTGGGAGCAGAAGTGGGTTGGGACATGCCTAGTCATTGGTCCAGTCCAAAACACATATCAACAAACACTCTAACTTCATCGTCATTCTCTTAAAAAAAACCTATGATATTTTCATCAAAACTCTTCCATCATTAACTCGAACATCATCTCTTTTCAACGTCAACTCTTTCAACATCAACTTGAACATCATCTCTTTTCAAAACTCGTTGAAGCTTCGCCTTCACGTTTGAGGTACATGACTCACCACTGAAATGTTCATATGTCATAGAAATGGTAATACCACTAAAGTTTTGTTTGAAATATTGTTAGAAATGTAGTTAACATTGAAATGTTGTTTGAAATGTTCATAAAACTCAAACAGTTACCACCGATATGTTTCATTATAATTTGTATTCTGATTGTGGTTTTGTTGTTTTGAAATGTAATACCACTGAAATGTAATACTACTAAGATGTTTTAGCTGTTGTAGTCTGATTGTGGTTTAGTAGTTGTAGTCCGAACTAAGAAAATCAAGACATATGATAACATCACTTTACTAAGAAAACCAATGTAAACCTTAGTAAAAACAAGTGTTTTATAGACAAAGTTTATAAATTTTTGTTTACCACATTGTCATTAAAATCCATCTTGGTGATTAATGTCCAACTTTTTGTCCATCGTTTAGATAACACACTTGTTAAGAACTTAAGTGTATGTTTCTATTGTTGTTGTTTCTATGTTCTACTTAAACACCAAAGAAAAATGTGAAATATTTAGTTTGGTTGTTGTTTCAAAATGTTAAATCTTTTCATAACACAAAAGACAAAATATTTCACAACGAATTCTTTTCAAGATATTTTGAATACCTTAATGTGAATTGCACAAACAAACTAAACTTACCTTAATGTGAATCACAAGGAATACATTAATTGAGGTTCAGTGTGCTTACAATCGATATATAAGTTGTTATTTTTCATAATTTACACAGACATGGGTGATTCGACAAGTACGTCTCATACAACTTCTACTGCAATCCCTGTTAATACAAAAAGTATAAGAAAATCTAGAGGTGCCACGATGTGTACTAAGGTTAAAAAAGCCCACGAAAACATTGTTCGCTCCCCGGTTAATTTTGATCTGAGAACCATAAAGCCTTATGGTAAAAATGTTGGTGATTCTAAGGTTTACGTGGCATTACAAGGTAGAAGCAAAATGAATATTTTGATAGATAATTGGTGATCAGTAAATTAGCAAGTGTACTGATATTCCAAAATAGTAATAATGGAAAATCCCATAGTATCGATCTCAAGGACTGCGTGATGATATAGATTTTGCGTTTTAATATAGTTAAACAAAAGCAATTTGGGGTTTTGTTTGGGTTTTTAATTTAAAAGAGTAAATAACAACAAATTAACTAGAGTAGGAAATAATATGAATAGTGCATGCTAGGAATAGGTATTTGAACCTGAATTATTAGCAATCCTAAATTGAACTTTTAACGACTTATTTTATTCCTACTGATTACCAGTTCTCAAGTGTGTTTGCTCCTAAGTCCTTAGTGAGTAAACCTTTAAACATTCAAATTAACCCCTATGTCCATAGTGAATTATAGATGAAATTAAGCATTTAATTATCAAAAACAAATCGATTTCTATTGGGTATCCCTAGTCCTAGACAATATCTACTATAAAATACTTGAACCAAACGTTACTGTTGAAAGTCCTTCCTAACAGGTAACCATAAATGAATTCTCAATTTGACCGAAAGAGAAAGTATTAAACTCAGATAAAAGTAAATCAGATAAATAGAAAAAATAAATCATTACAAGGTTCAATTCAAAATAATCAACAAATTCAAGAACATGGACACCCCTTAGCATTAAAGGGTTTAGCTACTCATAATAATAATAAAAATAAACATCTGAATCTTTTCAAACATTACAGAAAGAGGAAGATGAAGAGTCTTTAATGGAGGAAATCTTTTACAGATGTTGCTCCACCTTACTCTACTGTGTTTTCTAGCCTCCAAATCGCACTTTTTTCCTTAAAAAATCAGTCACCCTTCAAAAATCACTTCCTGACACTCAATAGTTAAAATTGGGCTTTTTTTTAATATTCTGGGCACCCATACGCGTATGGGGGGGCCATACCCGTATGGGGGCATATGGGGCAGCTCATATGCATATTTGTACGTATTGGAGTGTCTTATACATGTATGGTGCGTATGGGGTCAGTTAATACGCATATGGGGGCTGCCATATGCATATGGGCAGAAATACACACTTTTTAGATCTGATACGCATATGGGACAATTGATATGCGTATGGGCAGAAAATTATGAATTAGCTTTTGGTGCCTTCAAAAAAATTGTAGCACTTAATGTTAGCTTTCATTTTCCGTCGACCCCAGGTACACTCTAGATATGATCAAAATACCACACGCTTATCATGATATAAAACGTGCTAAAAAATATACTTTGTGAATCCTTATAACAATTAGTCGCGTTCCTTTTTTGGCCATATCTTTGACTTCCTCTAACCTACAAAAAACTTTAACCTTCCCAAAAAGATAAAAATACCATGAATAATTAAAACATAGACAAATATGAAATTAAAGAAACTGACATATACACCACACAAACTATATGCAAAATGCCAATAACTCGCATATTTTCACCTGTTAAAATAATAATAACTATAGCAAAAATGGTGAATGATCAATTGGAACGAGGTTGATGGTGATTTGAAACATAGCATATGGATCAATATTATGGTATTTATTACGAATTTTTTATTTGTTTTACAAGTATATATGACCATTTATTTTTTTGGTTTAATACTAATATCAACTCTATTAATTATGTAAATGTAGGAAGTGTTTAATGTTCCAGAGGATAGTACACTAAAAAAAATGGCTTGCATATGATGATGAGTGTTGGAGGAGCTTTAAGACACAACTCACAGATGAATATATTAAAAATCCAAAAGATAAAGTAGCGCCTCCATACAAAAGGTATTCATTTATTGATAAGAAAGTTTAGGAGGATTATGTAAAGTCTCGCAACACTTTTGAATTCTTGGCTAAGAGCCAAAAAGGAAAGGAGAATAGAGCTAGAAATATCTCTCCATATGATTGTCGCGTGGAGGGTATGATAAAATTAAACAGAGAATGATTAATGAAAAAAGAAAACAAAGGGAACTAGAGTTGGGAGATGCTTCTAGAAGCCTTGATCGCAATCCATCTCCACCATCATAACATGAGAAATGGAATAGGACACATCAAAGACTAGAAGACTTGTTCACATAAGAGGCTACATACGAAGTGGTTGAAAAAATTGTAGGGAGACACTTTTTTCAACATTACTTATTTTAGTTAATTCAATGTGTTGTAGGATGTACTGGTTGCACAAGCCAAAGTTGGTAGCTTCGTTCCACAAGCCTGTCATGACATCTTGGTAGAAACGATTGTAACAGAGGAGCATGTAGGTTGTTCCCGTAATCTTAGAAGAGGCGTCGGCTTGAAGCTACATTTTGGACCATCTCAATCAATTAACAAAGTAAATTGTAGGAGTGAAATTGAAGAGATAATTGTTAAAAAAGATAGAGAAATTATTAAAACAAGAGCGGGATAAGTGGAATCAGGATGAGCGATATAGGACATTGCAGGAGGAGCGGGAGAAGATGTTGTAGGAGGTGCGGAAGGAGCACGAGAGGTTGGTTGAGGTTGACCAAGAGAAGTGTACCCGCAATATTATTGAGGTATAAATATAATTTAAAATATGTTCTATATGTTGTTGTTATTGTTTATGTATTTTAATTTTGTATTGTATTCAATTGCTTTTATGATGCAGGAATTGAAACCAATGAGTGTACTTAACCACCTAAATCTATATCAGTTGGACATGCCTGAGAAAGTTGTTATGGGTGGTACAAGCACGAAAGATAGTTGTTCTACCCCGGTTTACAATATTGAGACCACACCACCTCAACTAGATAACACTCAGAGATGATCTAGTGTGATAGATGAGATTCCAAATGTTTGCGAGTTTAAATTAAAACATCAACCAACACAAGAATATATGCTTCATAAGAGTTGTCCAGTGGAATTTTTGAAGGGAGAAGATTGGCTAGAAATACTCGTAATACAATTGTGATGCTCGTAAGTATATTTCTTACGGTGATTTCAATTTATATTCATTTTTCTCATAATTTAACCTAAAGTTATGACATTTGCATTAACTTTAAATTAGGGTCTTGCATGAGATGATTGTTGAAAATAAATTTAAAATTATTATTTCGTAGATCCATTGAACATTCAATTTCAAGGTAATTTAGCAAACACTATCATGACGCACATACAAATCAAGTTGGTTAAGGAGAATAAAGATTGTTACATGGCACCGTTTATCCATAAGTAAGCATATGGTTTAATTTTAGTTTTCTTTTATTAATCAATTTTATATACGTTATCAATTATTCTGAGTGTTTATGTAGGGAACATTGTCAACTAATTATTTTATGTCCGAAGCAAAATATTTTTGTTATGTTATGTTCGTTATACTATCATCTTGATGAAGATTTGAAAAAGGTTTTGAGCGGGTAAGTGATATTATTTGTATTACTCAGGTTTTACCTTTAGTTTTGAATAGTTTTTATTCATGTTTAATTTTTACCGACATATAAAGCTATGAAGGGATACAATTTTGTTAAACATAATCTACAAGGTAGAAAGCCAAAGTTTATAGAACCAAATGTAAGTATTAATTGTGATTTTTGACATTCTTTTATTTTTCTAATGTATTATTTGTGCTTTGTGTGTATTAATTAGTCACTATATGAAAATTATTTATAGTCGCATAAATAACCCAACGACTATAAATGTGGATACTATGTGATGAGATATATGTTTAATATTGTCTCTATAGGCATCTCAATTCATGAACTAAGGTATTAACTATCCATATACATGTAATTTATGTATATTTGTTAAGTTAATATTGTTGTTATTAGTTTGTCGTAATTTAAATTTTGATAAAATTATAGGGGTTTAGCGACGAAGAACCATTTTCAAGAGAAGATGTAGAGGAAATCTAATCACTGTAGCTCTGGTTTTCGTGACGCGACCACTACCGCATTTTGTGCTACTTTTCGATTTCTAATATTTATCCTATGATGCTTAAAAGGAAGGGGAATATACCTTAAACAAACCCTGCTCGCAAGTGTTTTTCCTACAAATGCTAAGAGATCTGGAATCGGGGGTTGGTTATACAAAGGGAAACTATTAACACCCTGAGTATCTATAGTAATCTATATGAACCTTTATTGTATATATTTTTACTGTTGAATTACTTGTTTTCTTAAGTTTGTTTGCTGTTTAATTGAGAAAGTTTCTCCTTTGTGAAAATTGAGGAAAAGTTTTTGTTTTTTTTTTCTGGTTTTCTATTGTTTTTGGGAAGGTACCTAGACCTAAGGTTTTTTAATAATGTGCTCGCTAAGATCTCGCAATCTTATGCCCGCGCATTCCCTAAAAATGAGAATTGGGAAATCAGAGCATTCGTAGTTCCTCCTAATCTATGGGAGGAAAAAGTTTGTTTTGTATCTTGTTTAAAGCCCAAGATGATGAAGCTAAAAGAGTGTTTGAAAGATTTGACAAATTGTCGTCTTTAAGGGAGATATCTCACCTATTCACTACGATCGTTTGAAAGTGATGTCATAAGGGAAGAAGCTTTAAACTTATTGTGTTAAGCGTTGCCACTTTTTCCTTTATGATTTCTTTACATGCTAACAGAAAGGCTTTAAGTTGGATATAGAATCGACAAGTGTGCCACTTACATCAGTTAGATGAAAGAAAAGTTTTGAACCATTATAAAGGAGGGACTCCAACTTGGATTTTGAATCAACAAGTGTGCCACTTACATCAATTATCTGGAACAAGTTTTGATTGTTTGATTGGAATTGTAGTGATTAGAAGATATATCTTCTTACAGAGATGACTCAAAGTCTCATATGTAAGGAGATGGATTTATTTAGGTATCTTGATTGAAGCCCAAGATATGAAGCTGAAAAAAGATTGAAAACTGACTCCACTGGGGAGTTTTATCTGTCTTGTACAAAGCCCAAGATTGAGGCTGATTGACTGGGGAAATTATTTCTATAAAAGCCTGAGAGAAGGCTAATAACTGTTGAGCAAATTTGAAGAGACTGACTCAATACTGAGGATTTGAGTGACTCTTTTTGGGGATTTTTATTTTGTTTCCTGTATAAAGCTCAAGATGAATGAGGCTAAAAGAATTTATTGTATCTAGTACAAAGCCCAGGATGGAGAGGCTAAAAGAATTTATTGTATAGATGACTAAGACTTGACTTATGCTTTTAAGAAGCCTGAGGGTCCTTGTATGAAGCCCAAGAGGAGGCTATCTTGCTGGGGAGATTCTTTGTATGATGCCCAAAAGGAGGCAATAATGCTTGTATAAGGCCCAAGAGGAGGCCAGGGAACTAGTTGTTTGAACTAAGTTGTGATTGAAGATTTTAACAAGTATAGACATTGATATGACATGTTTTGAATGTTCTATTGGGTCTTATATTCTAAGAAGAGGCCCAAGACTTATTGAAAAGAAAGGAAAAGGTGGTGGGTCTTACACTCTTGACAGAGGCCCAAAGATTTATTCTATTTACAAAGGTGTTGGGTCTTACACTCTAAGCAGAGGCCCAAGACTTATTCTTGTTTTGAAAACAGAAGATGATTTTGAAAGAGAAGGATGAGACTTACACTCTAATAGAGGCCCAAAAAGTTAAAACAATTGATTTTGAAAAATGTGAAAAGTGATGGGTCTTACACTCTAATAGAGGCCCAAAGATTTTGATGATTTGAAAATTAAAAAGGGTTGGGACTGACACTCTAGCAGAGGCCCAAGGATTTTTGAAAATGAAATTGAATCAAACCAAGAGATGTATTCATCATGGTGAGGGTTTTATGAAGGAAAGACTTGAACATGTAAGCAAGTGTACAAGTTGAACATGTTAAGACAAGTTGGTAACAATCAAACATTCACGTTAGGGTTTAATCATGGCCTTGAACAAAATGGAAATATCACAAAGGTTCAATACAAATAAACATGCATATAAAAGCATTTTCAGGGCAAAGTTCAAGTGTTTTAGGAGCACATAAACATGGTATGATCAACACAAAGGCATATAAACATATCAAAGTCATGTAAACATGGAAGAAAATTAACATGTTATTGCAAATGATCAAGCAAAAAATCATGGCATGATTGAAAGCTCAACATTCATTTACATGTAAACATACACTTAAAAATGCATTAAAATCAAGTAAGGACAAGGATGTATAAATTCACAACATCATTTAAGGTTCATACAAGATGTATATGGTTCAAACAAGTCATTATAAGCAAGGAAAGGCAAGGAACCATTCAAAAGAATAAAAAAGAAACTTAAGAAACCCTAAAAAAATCATACACTTTAAGCACTCATAAATATGAGAAAAATAATTATTTTTGATATTTTATTTTCACAACTAGAAAATAGACATTAACATGAACAATTTGAAAAAAGAATGGGTTTAAAATGATAAAAAATGAGAGAGTTATGATAGTTTGAAAATGTGAAGAAAGTTAAGAAAATAAGTGATTAAAAATAAGGGGAATGATCCCCATGGGTGTTGAACCCATGACCATTCGCTCACAGCACAAAACACTAGCCAAACCAACCACACACGCGTAATTTAAAATGGTGGGAACAAGGTATTATATGTGTTGATCATTTGAAATCCAGAAAAATTAAAAAGAACTGGGGCAAGGGGGATTCGAACCCCAGTTATGTAGGTTACAAGATACAAAGGCGTGCAGGTTTAACCACTGGGGTGGTGATACATCCGTTGTATCATCTCCCCAAATTAATTGATAAGCTAAAACATGACCTATGACCAGAACAAAACAAGGGCGCCATGGCTGATTTGCCCAAGAGCTTAAGTTTCAACCATTTGCAAAACCTATTGTAAATTTGCCATTTCTCCATGAAAATGGATGAAACAAAGATGAAACTTGCTTGAAATTTCCTAAGGAATCCAATGGCGGTGTTAGATTTTTCTAAAAATGCCTACATTTTAAAACCCGATAGTGGTTCCTAAAAGGATTCAAATTTGCAAGTTCTATGCTACAACTATATACAATCAATAATAACATTATAAAATGGTTCAAACACAATAAATAAGACATATATGGCATGATTATGATCAATGTACATCAAAGCAAAGCATATTTCTTAAAGTTCAAGTTCTTTGGAGGCTTACCTCTTGAAGATCACTTGCCAATTTCCAAGAGACTTGTTACAGAAGCAAACCAATGCCTTGGACACCTCCAATACACCTTATAGAAGCTTCTTGGATGCTTGGAACCAAAGGGAACCCTCTAGAACATAATCTGGCTCCTTCTTGCAAAATGTGTCAAAAGTGGCCAAAATGGAAACTCTACCAAAGATATGGTTGAGAAACTATGGTTAGAACAGTTTAAGGATGTTATTTAGAGAGTGTTTGGAGTGTTGGATGGTTTTGAAATGGAGAGAAGCAAGACATGGCTTGAAAAATGCAGAAAGTCAAAGATATGAGGTTTTGATAGTTGAATTTCTGATTTTGGTGGTTTGAGATGAAGATGAAGGTTTGAACACCTTTAATGGATGATTTGTGATGTGTTTGGATGGTTGTTTAAGTGCTTTAAGCTCTGAGATGAGAAATTCGATTTCTCAAGTTTTGAACTATGCAACTTTGAAACAAGAGAGGGAATGTGAGAAAACAAGCTTTGGTATTGTTTTGTTGTATTTGAATTGATGCAAAATGACCTTTATTTATAGGAGAATTTATTTGTTTTGGATGAATAGAGTTGGATGAGGGAGCATGCTATTGTCTAATGGATATAGCCATGTAGCCTTTAACTTAAATGCTAAGGTACCAAAAGTATTTTATAGCATGACTAGAATCTTGACCCAATTGTCATTTGCAGGTTTGAACACTCATTATTTTTTAACTGATCTAAAATGGTGTTACTCATTTCATGCCAATTCAATGTTTCACATAAATGCACAAAAACAAACTTGACTTCATGGACTTGTAATGATGATTCTCACATGCTAAGAGATAGAATCCTTGACTTATGGTTCAAAATTGAAGATATTATGTGATTCAACAAGATTCCTTCTGATCTTGAAGGATGACAAGGCTTGTAAAGTGAAAAAAATTGAAGGTGAAAATCGTGTGACACAAGTAATGCACCAATGCTGTCTTGAAAATTAGTTTGATCAAGGCATGTTGTGAGGATCATATCTCCTTGATCAAGTAGAATTAATGGATGTTCTTGTACTTTTAGGAAAGCTGAGATATCCTAATTTAACTTTGATGTTTGCATTTGGTCTTGATTCATCTTGGATTTTGGAGAAAAATGGTCTCAAAGTTGGTTAAAACACAAAACAGATTCTGCCTAAAAAATTTCTAAGTGTCAAAGCTTAAAAAGTCTTGAAACCCTAACTTCATGGCTTCATATCTCAAAATCTATGCACTTTTTGGGAATTCACCCTCATTGAAAAAGTTGTAGTATGTAACAAGCTCTTCAATTTGGTCTTTGGATCCAAGAAAATGGTTACTTGGTTTGGAAGTTATGACCTTACAAAGTAGGGAAAAATCACTGTTTTTCCAAACTTAGAAAAATTTCTAAGTTTCCTAAGGTTGCCCTTTTTACAAGTAACCTTACTTTTCTTGATTTTTCTTGATTAATCATGATTCAAATCACATATTAACATTGTTATTGGCTTGAAGATACTATGATTGACCAAAAAACCCAAAAAGTCAAACTTGATTTTGGACATAGTTGACTTTTTGTATCAGATGAATCTTGAACTTTGTGATCCTTTATGAAATCAAACCCTTGGGCTATTTTAAACATCATGGATGGATTCCAAGGGTGTTTTTGAGTGTCTTGAATCATGTTCCAAGGTTTGAGATCATGTTTCAGTCAAAAGTCAAAGGTATGGTTGACTTTTTATCAGAAACTCCAGTTTGTGGTCCAGATGAATTTTACTTCTTGCATAGCTTATAAATAAAGTCCTTTGGGTTAATCCAATAATATGAAGGGATTAATATGAGGAATTTGATGTCCTTGAAACGTATTTGGAGGTTTGGGATCAAGCCTTGCTTCAAAATTCAACTCAGGGACTGAATTAGGTCAAAACCCTAATTATGGTGTACTCGAGGTCTTGAGGCTTGATGAGCTTGTCATGATGCAATTTTGCACTTGATTATTGATGGGTGAAAGTTCTTGATCTTCATGGATGATATAGAGACTTGTGGTGTTGAATATGATGCTTATCCCTTGATAATTCATCTGCTTGAGCTTTAGGGGGATCACCTAACCTGTGAAGCAAGTAAGCACACATATCTTGTACTTGTGATGGGTTTGTGATGCATGAAAGGATATTCATATGATATGAAAATGATGTGGGATCTTAGGGTCAAAATTTAGGGTATGACAATCACGTTGGGCCAGTGCCTTCTTATCTTATCTTGAATCTCGTTATAAACACTACTTTTCCTTGGTTTACATCTTTACACTAGCATTGTATAAAGTTTTTTTCATTATAGGTGAAAATATGTATAAGTCCAAATATGTATAGGTTCTCTTGGTAGAGGTTTTGTGTATCCCAAGTCATTATAAGTATTGTAAGCATTGTACAGTTGGTTTTGTAAAAAAAATGTAATTTTGGTATTTTGTGTTATGTTCTGTATTAAATACAAATGATTTGATTTTGTCACATTATAATGTAGGTTCTGTGTAAAAAAATGATCTAGGCCAGTCAAAATGGGATTTAAAACAAAAAAAAATGGTTATACCCCTCGGTTATTAACAAAATCTGAAGTAAATAGGGGAATATTTCCCTTGGTTATATACAAGACAAATAGGTATATGCCTCGCACTACATTGTTTTGAAAGTAAAAAAAAAATGTTGTTGATGAGGATCGAACTAATGACCTTTTCACCTATCCCTTCGGTTATTCAAAATTGTTGGCTAAAGTGGCAGTTTTTATGACGCCCTTTGTTACCTCGCCTTTGTAAATGAGGTAAACTCCCCTTTGTGTCTGAGGTAAAATTAATGTATTTGTAGTAGTGAGAAGTAAAAGAGATGAAGGAAATAATCTCAAGAGGATAACGACACTTATGTATATATGTGAACTCACTTATGTGCTTTCTTTTTGCAAAGAAAAAATCAACATTTTTCCTTCATGTACTTTCAATTCAGTAAACTTCATTTCTATAGTTTGAATTCTGAGTAATATGAGTTGATGTTCTCTTTTCTCTTAAATTTCTAAATTGCCATTGTCTGCATATTTATTTAAACCAATGCATCTTTACCCGCCTTTTTGATTTTGACAAAAAGAGAGAAGTATACTCTCAGGAGGAGTAGGGTATACTCTCTATTTAATTCAAGGGGAGTTTAATCACTCCAAACATATATGTACTATTTTCTTTTACCACCTCCCGTAAGCGATGTGTTGTCATCATAAAAAGGGGGAGAATGTGGAACCTTGTTTTGCATGTGATATGTTTTTAACAAGGATATCTACATTTGATCATAACAACTAATATGATAAGTCAAGCAATGAATTGATAAGTGGATAAAGATGCAAACTGAAGGTTTGATGGACTTGACTATCCGATGATGGCAATCTAAATGGAAAATAAGCTAAAACTTCATGTCAAGATACTCATGCAAGTGCTCACATAAGAGAAAGCATTTGGATAAGTCTTGAAATAATATGGTACCTTCTATTTTAGTAGTGAGTGAATAAATTGTAAAGTAAAAGATCTTTATCGTAAAAGCACGTGGCTAAAAGTACACACACACATGCACTAAAATGAATCTCAACATACTTTTTACTAAAGAAAATATATTCAAAAAAATATCTCAAAGTTGTGCCAGATGAATTAGGAGCTGTCAAAATAGTTATAGGGAAAATTCTAACTTCTTCAATCGATTGAAGTATTTTACCACAAGCGATTGAGCCACAAGCGATTTGGACAACACCTTCATAAAGAAAAATGGGTAGATATATTTTCCTTCCTATTTTAAACTTACAATCAATTGTATTTCAAGCTTCCAATTGATTGTAAAAATGTGCCAATCGATTGGAAAGTAATAAAATGCATTTACTGAAAATTCCGTTTTGAGCCAACCTCTAGCATAGATGTCCCTTTTCTCATTTCATTTTATTCAGAATTGTGTTTTGACACATATCTCTCTAAATTTTATTTAACTAGTTTGAGATAAGCCCAATATAAAATCTCAGAGGTTATTAGGTATCCTATATAAAACCAGGGATTAAAGGTTTGTGAGTTCAGCCCATGTAAAAATATACAAAGTTCGCGAAAAGAAGACTAACCGTTTCAATCTATCATTTGTGGAGAAGAAGAATAACCGCTTCAATTCACCAAGAGAAGACACACAAGCTAAATATATCGTCTTATATTATTTGGTTGGTGGTCAACCATCATTTCTTTATATAAGGAGGTTCGTGTGTCTTTCCTACTATAAATTCTAAATTATTATTAGAGACTGTCAAGATCAATTCTTGAGAAAATGAGTAGGTCATTTTGTTTTTGACCGAACCTTTATCTATCATGGTGTTCATCTCTTTCCCTTAAACACCTTTAAATTTCTGCAATTTATTTTTTGTTGTTTACTTTTCCGCTGCTAAGGTTTTGAAAATGTGTTTAAACTCTGATTATATTTCTCAAAGTTTTTCAAAACCACACAATTCACCCCTTCTTGTGTGTGAAGTCTAAAGTCCAACAACTAATCCACAATAATACTGAGAAAAGTATATCTCCTATTTGGATCTTAACTTATACACACCCTTTATCCCGAACTCTCTGCGAAATATTTACTCGATTCTTGCATCTTGAATTTTCCAACTTCACCAATCTGCTCACAGTCTTCGTGTGTGGCAATCACCCCTGATCCCACCGATTTCTTGAGCGGTGAAATGTCTGAAGATTATGAAGAACTCCTACCCTGCTTGTATACTTTCACACAACACTACCGAGGTAAACCTGGAAAGAAGAACCTCATTCTTTTCACTAGAAATTGTCACTACCAATCACAACAATCACAATCTTGCAAGTTTCCTTAAAATCTTTGTTTGGATAGAGTATTAAAATGATTCATTTTAAAATTTTGGGGTCATTTTTATAAATTTTAAAAAATTTTAGGCCAAATTTAAAATATGAAAAATAGGGACCAATTGTTAATTTTGAAAATTTTAAGGGACCAATTTGTAAAATTTAAAAATTATTAAGGACTTATTTGCAATTTTTGAAAAGTTTAAGGATGAATATGAAATTTTTATAAAATATGAGGACCATCTTGCAAATTTAAAAAGTTAATAATTAACAATTTAACATTTGCATTATATAGAGTGAAAAAACAATTTTAAATTCTTTAGTTTTTGATGTTATTTAAAATTTTTTAAATTTAGTTTTAATAAAATTCTTAATAAATTTACATTATTTTAATAATTTTCCATATTTATTATCTAAATATTTTGATCAAGTTATTTTAATTTTTTTTTTAAAATACTTTTCTTTATTAAAATATTTCATCGATGACACACCTTCAGAATTTTGAGAAATTATAGGTTTGAGATGATCACAAACAAACCATGCACATAGGTCATATAAAAAGGATTTTCAAAATTGAACTTTGAGAATAACCTACACATAATCATTACTAAAATCTCAAGTGATTTTAAAAAATGAGGTGATAAATAAGAGTCAACGAAAGACAACATTAGTAAAATACAAATCTGATATATTTTTTTTTTTTAAGCAAGATAACTATTAACATTAAAGGAGGTACTAGGGGTACCCCAAACCCAATTACAAAAGGACCATAAGGTTTAATTCAAACCTTACAAAAAATCAAATGGATATAAATGCCATTGATAAAAATTACAAGGTATATTTCCCCTATGTAACAAAAGAAGCCACCACCAAGATTGAAATTTAATTCTATTTACTATTCCTTCCGGATCACATATACCATCCTGAAAAATAATTTGGTTTCTGGCCCACCAAATTCCTTCACAAACCAACAACCAGAAACTAAACGCCACTTTACTCGATTTCTTGTTTTTCACATTCACCAGCCAGCGTACAATATGTCTAGATGGAGTGGACTCTCTAAAGTAATTTACATCCAACCAGTCACAAATTTTTTTCCAAATGAGAGTTGATTTGGAACAAGAGAAGAAGAGATGCACGGTATTCTCAATATGTAAAAAACAGAAAGGACATACCGTTTTGTGAGGATTTGAGATAATGTTACGGCGAAGAAGATTACATCTTGTTGGAAGTCTATCTAGAAGCAAACGCCAACCGAAAATCTGTACTTTCAATGCAACCGGGCAGCCCCACATCTCTTTCAAAATCGTCTTAATTTCGTCTTCAATATGCGATCCACTTCCCCCTCTAATCAGCTCTTGATAGTACGATTTTACCGAATAATTGTTAGACCGACTTTTGAACCAAACAAATGAATCTTCCACCTCTCTTTGAATGGATACGCCATGAAGTAATTGTAGCATCTCATTGTATTCTGCCAAAACCTCCGGGGATGTATTGGCCAGTTGAAAATCCCACCACCAATAATCATTTTCCCACTTTCCCATATCAGCCACCACCCCATCTTGATTTTCCACCGAAAGAAAAACAAGAGGAAAATAGTATTTCAAAGGGACATTCCCAATCCATCTTGCCTTCCAAAACAATATCGATTCACCGTTTCCCAACCTGCAAGAGATTGTAATTTCCAAAAAGGGCAGACTCTGGGATGTTCCTGTTATACCAAATATCTCTCCACCATTGTCAATCTTTTACACCTATACCATGATTTTCATTACTCGCGAGAAATTTGAGTTGGTCGCCATAACGCTCTCTCATTAATGGACTCCA
This sequence comes from Lathyrus tuberosus, assembly GCA_022829125.1. Lineage (NCBI taxonomy): Eukaryota > Viridiplantae > Streptophyta > Magnoliopsida > Fabales > Fabaceae > Lathyrus > Lathyrus tuberosus. Next base: position 13,018,657 of record JALAZF010000017.1, read on the forward strand.
TATAGCCTCCTTCTCAGTTAGGATTCTCTGTTTCCACTTGGATATAAGGGCAACATTAAATAAACCAAGATTCTTCACCCCCAAACCACCCTCTTCTTTACTTTGCACGTATCCGACCAACTTATCCATGTAATACCCTTTTTGAATTCACAACCTTGCCATAAAAAACCTCTCTGAATACTAGTCAAAACTTTCAAAACTTTGGTAGGAGCCTTATAGAATGAAAGGCTGTGAATAGGCAAGTTTGTGATAACTGAATTTAACAAAGTTACTCTCCCTCCAATGGAAAGTAACCTGCCCCTCCACCCAGCCAGCCGGCGCTTGAAACAGCTTACTATAGGTTCCCAATATGACAGTCTTTTATGGTTATCCCCAACTTTAATTCCAAGAAATAGAAACGGAATCTTACCTGATCTGCAATTCAAGAACTGTTCTGCAACACTGATAAAGGAGTTCTCCACATTGATTCCAAAAATAATGCTTTTACTCATATTAACATTCAACCCAGAAACCAAAGCAAATCCTTTCAATATTGCCTTAATAGCCCACAAGTTGTACCAAGCTCCATTACAAACAATTACCGTGTCGTCAGCGAACTGAAGTAACTTGTAAGTTGTACCACTAACATGAAAACCCTGCAGCAGGCCTTTGGAAGAAGCTCTTTCAACTAAACATGCCAGACCTTCAGCAGCTATTGCAAAAAGAAATGGAGAGAGTGGGTCGCCTTGGCGTAACCCACGGTGAACCTTAAAATCAGAAGTCGGACTCCCATTAACTAACACAGACATATAACTCGTAAAAACTCCACCGTCTATCCAATTTAACCACCGCTTCCCGAAACCCATCGCAACTAAAATTGTTCTCAAATAATCCCAGTCCACACAATCACAAGCTTTTGAAAAATCAACCTTAAACAGAACACAACTTTGCTTTTTCTTTTTCGCAACATCTATAACTTCATTTAAAACCAATACTCCATCTAACAGTTGGCGACCAGGTATAAAAGCTGTCTGAGATTTCGAAATCACCTTATCTATCACCATCCTTAGTCTTCCTGCCATCAGTTTTGCCACAACTTTATATACACAACCAATAAGGCATATTGGTCGATATTCTGACAGATTCTGGGGGTTCTCCACTTTTGGGATCAGAGTTAAGAAAGATGAACTCATTGCCTTTGACAACTTAGACGAAGTGAAGAATTCTTGAACACAATTGATGAAATCTTCTTGAACAATCTCCCAACATTTCTGAATAAAACCCAATGAGAAACCATCAGGTCCGGGGCTTCGATCCGGAGCACAACTGCGAACAACTTCCAGAATTTCATCATTTTCGAAATCCCTTTCCAACATCAAGCTCTCCTCCACAGACAATCTCAGTAAACCATCAAAATTAAGAAGTGGTCTTGTCATGTTTTCCTTACAGAACATTTGGCTAAAGTGTTCCACCACTGCCGACTTCACTCGACCAACATCCTCGAATGTCTCACTCCCAACTGTCACAGAATTGATGTTATTCTTCCTCTGCCTTGATTTGAGTAAACAGTGAAAATACTTTGAATTGTTATCTCCCTGCTGAATCCATCTTACTCTAGATTTCTGATGTAGCAAACTCTCCTTCATTTGTAGTGTTTTCCATAGATCTCTCTGAGTCATTCCTCTATCATTAAGATTCTCAACAGTTGCCTTTCCACCAGAATCAGCTAATTCTCCCTCCACCCTGTTTATAGTCTCTATACTCATATCAGCTTGTAAATCAACCCATCCAAACACGTGAGTGTTCCACCATCGCAATCTTGCACGTAAGAGCTTAAACTTCTTGGTAAGAACATAAGAAGCAGTCCCCTCAATCTCAAATGACTCTCATTCCTCCTTTACGAATTCCAAAAAATTTGGATGATCAAACCAAGAATCAAAAACTTTGAAGGGCTTAGGTCCCCAATTGGTATTTCTCCCTCTAAGCCACACGGGTCGATGATCTGAAATATCTCTTAATCCCACGTTTTGGTTTATCGTATTCCACATATTCGCGATATCGCTCGAAACGATATATCTATCCAGCCTACTCATACATGATCCAGAATGATTACAATATGTAAACTTACTCCCCACTGTAGGCAAGTCTACCAAGTCCATTATATCCAGAAAATCTCTAAACTCCCTCATCTCTGCCTTGTACACAACCCCTCTGCCAATTCTTTCCCCTGAATTTTTTATAGCGTTGAAATCTCCTCCAATCACCCAGCTTGCCTCTTGATGTTTAGCTTTCAATTCAATTAAAGATGTCCAAAGGCTTCTTTTGTCAGATATATTACATCCAGAATAAATGTTGATGAAGAAGATATTTTTGTTTCTCCATATTGAATTAATGCACAAGGAACCTGGTCCCCTAAGACTTGAAACAGGTTTAATAAAACCTTTTCTCCACATTGTGACCATCCCCCCTGATAGTCCTTCTGAATTACTTGCTGACCACTCTACATCATCACCACCCCATAACCTTTGAACTAATTTGTTATTCATTAATTTGCACTTTGTTTCTTGCAAATAACATATGTCTGCACTTCCTTTCATTATAGTATTTCTGATTTTCCTAACTTTCAGGCTTCCACCACACCTTCTTATATTAAATGAGAGACAATTCATTTCACCCCTTTAGCTGACACCTTTATTTCCTCGTATTGTAATCTGTCTTTCTCTTCCATCATTCTGATTTTTTCCACCAAACGGTCTTCATCCTCTAAGCCACCAATTCCTATGCTCTTCATAACAGACCGTAATTTAGCCGGAAGGTCTTCAACAGTTTTTTTAATTCGATGGTTACTTTGGACAACATCTCCATCACTTACTGATTCGCAGCAAAGAATACTTCCCCCTGAGAATCTTGAATCAGAATCTTCAACCTCCACCATATGCTTTCCATTTTCCATGAGAGGTTCAATCTGTTTTGGCTGCTCAGAATGTAACAAGGCAGCAAAATAAGAAGGAGAGAAAGGTATTTGTATGCTGGAATAGATATCCTTGATGGATTTCTTCCTTCTACTCTTTGAGACCCTCAATTCTTCAACCACCTTCAATCTCTCATTTTGATTTTGGCTCACCCTTAACTGTACAAAATTTTGATTATAATCCTCAGGACCACTCTGAATTACCAAGCATCCATCCTTTTCGCACTCCTCATTCAATGAGTTTTCTCTTAATTCTGGGCCTCCATAGTCCTGTCCAAGGTATCCCCTCGCACCCTCTGGCAATGTTTTCTCCACCATTCTATCCTGATTTATATTCATATTTGTAGCAGAAATTATCTCCAAACTGTTCAGACTTAAAATAGTGTTTTCTTCTGAGTCTGCAACCTCCTTATTGTTTTTTCCACAACCTGTCACATCCCTGCCACCCAAATTCTCAACCAATTGACCTCTTAAGTTCACCTCTTTACTGGTAGTTTGTTCTTGCTTGTCATGATTGTTTTGTGACATTGTATCCTCATCACTATCACCAGCATCTCCTTCTTCTGAATTGTCCCAACCTTTTCCTCCCTCTCTATGTTCAGCCTCACTACTAAATTCATCATCCTCATCTTCATTCGCAGATTCATTCACCATTTCGTCTCCCTCCTCCACCATAATCCTCTTAGGCCCATGAAATTCTTCAATAATTTTGATATTGTAGATATCGTCGTTTACACCTAAATTAAACGACTCATTCAAGTTCAGAACATATTTTGTTTTGATCAAAAATCTTGCAACATCAAACAGCTCAAGCTTCTCAGTTTGGACGTCGCTTCTGATAAATTCACCAACAGTTCCAGAAATCAACTTGAAAGTTTCTTGATTCCAGGCGTGGCAGGGTAATCCGTAACAGCGTACCCACGTAAGTCTCTCGTTATCCACATCACTTGGAGACCATGGATGAATTTCAGAAAACCATTTGTTTATCCAAGCACTATCTTCCTCTATCAGCTCCTTAACTTCACCTGCATCTATGTCTTCTAATAAGCACAGGTTCGCCCCCAATGGTATAGCTTTGATTCTAAAGCAACCTTTCGCGTGCAGGGCATCTTGTATGTTATAAGTATTTACACTTTGATTGACTCTCCCAACAAAGCATTTCTCAAATCTAGCAAGTTCTCTATCCGCCACCTTTACTTCTAAATGAGCAAACTTTGGTTTTTTTTACCCATAGAATTTCTTTGCTTCCTTAAAATTAATCTTTCCACCCCCATTCTTTGTTCCAGATACCATCTGGGCAAAAGACACATTTCCTCTAACATTATGCCAAGTTCTTCCTTCTTGATGAGGTCTCACACCCCCCATCAAATCTCCTATCACCCACTTTCTTGTTGTTTCCTTCATATCCATTAGTCACATTTCTCTCAAATCGTGGTAAATTTGCGAAGATTTTCCTCCCAGAGATGAAGATGTTATCTAGCTGAATCCCCAATAATCTAGGGTTATCTACTTCCCTAAATCTAACAAAACCAAATCGTTTACCCCTTCTATCTCTTCTAGACGGAATAAATACTTCCTCAACTACCTCATACTCTTTGAAGATACTGAACATTTCCTTAGCATTGTAATCGTTCGGAAATTCAGTAAAGAAAAAGCTGGTAATAGAAGCTGAGTTTTCACTCTTACCTTTTCCCCCATTTGCCTTCGATATTGAAGTATTTTCCTTCTTATTGAACTCTGGTTTTTTTCCTCGTTTCTCAATCCAAACACCCATTTCCAACCACACAAAAACCTAATATAACCAGACCACAAGAGAAGGGAAACTAGCTCAGAGGAAGGAAGGTCCCTAATCCTAAGATTAGGACTTTAAACCAAATCCTCCGAACTAATCACATACTCCTTCTCAGGGATCGAGCCTAGTGGTTCAAGTGGGATTAAGATTGAGTATTCAACCTAAAGTGTTGAAATGTTTTCCGCCGCCGCCGCCGCCGCCGTGTTTCGTCGTGTTCGCCTTTTAAAAAAATACAAATCTGATGACAAAATGGTCATGAAAAAGAAATCAAAAACCATATAAAGATACTAAACACTAAAATAAATGTAGAAAATGAGAAGAATAACTTACCAATAAAATAAAATAAAATAAAATGCTAAAAGATTATGTAAATTAAATAAGTCACGAAATCCACAATGCAATTGATATTTCAAAAACAAATTAGAGTGTGTTTGAATGAGATAATTGAAAATTTTTAAGGAATTCAAAATTTTAAGTAATTTAAATGATTCAATTGAAATTCATTTATTTTAAAACTTTTTTGTTTGGATAAAATATTAAAATAATTCATTTTAAAATTTTGGGGTCATTTTCATAAATTTTAAAAAAGTTGTGCCAAATTTTAAATATGAAAAATAGGGACCAATTTTTAATTTTTGAAAATTTAAAGGACCACTTTTTAATATTTAAAAATTATTAAGGATTTATTTGCAATTTTGAAAATTTTAGGGGTGAATATGACATTTTTATAAAATATGAGGATCATATTGCAAAATTTGAAAAGTTAATAATAAATAATATTTGCAATATATAAAGTGAAAAAACAATTTCAAATTTTTTATTTTTTGATATTATTTGAAATTTCTTAAATTTAACTTTAATAAAATATTTTATAAATTAATATTATTTTAACAATTTTTCATTTTTTTTATCCGAATAATAGATTTTAGTCAAATTAGTTTAATTTTTTTTTTTAAAATTACTTTCTTTCATTAAAATATTTTATCCAAATGCACACTTACAATTTTGAGAAGTTATATAGATTTGAGAGGAATCACAAACAAGCACTTAGGTCACATAAAAAGGATTTTCGAAATTGAACTTTGAGAATAACCTACACATAATCATTAGTAAAATCTCAAAAGTGATTTTAAAATAAATGCCCTTATTAACGAGTAACGAGTCATTTTCTTTAACTCTATGAAGGGAAAACAACTTTATGCATAATCTAGGATCCGAATGTAATTTCCATCTCAAAAGAAGCACATTCATTTTCCGGCCAGTAAACTCAATCAATCACAAGAGGCATTTCCATGGGTCTTCATCACTATCTTTTGCATTAGGTGGAACCCACTAAATATATATTAATTAATTAAACTTAGTGACTCATTGAAAAAGTAGACCCTTCTTAAGAATGATTGAGACACAATTTATGCAGAAAATCTACCATTTCTTTATATACCTAAACTTTTGTATCACTTGGCCACTCCTTTCTTGACTTGTGTGTATAGTGCTTTTCCTAACAATCAATCTTTCACTTATTATTTAATTGTAACCCCAATTATATCAAATCTTTGTGATTTAGGATGACCCAACTCAACTTTGTTTATTGTATATATACTAGATAAAGTTTCGCATGTTTATTTAAAGTAAAAAAAAGTTGTAACACAATTTCTAACAAGAAGAATCCAATTAAAGAGGTACTAACTCTAATGTATAGTACAAAGGTGAATATGAAATAATGTTGTTTGTAATTACACGATGACAAATTCTAAGTATTCAACAACCTTTGTTTTGAAGTCAAACTCGTGATAACCTTTAAACATTCTTTTCCTAAGAATAATTTTATAATTCCACCATCAAAGCCGTTTAGGCCGGTTCTTTTGTCCCCTAATTCCGTACAATAGGACCCTTTTAACTTTCTCTGCTCTAATTGGGACACTGTCTTTAATATGTTTACTCAACACTCTCAATTCAATTATTAGTTGAAATTTTACAAATTTATGTAAGTCCCATTTTCTATGGTTATTGGTGAGCTCGAGTTCAAAGTAATGGAATTTATATAAAATTTAACAAGTTAAAGGTAGAGAGTATTGGATGAAGAAATCGAAGAATGTTTTACCAACTCTTCCTGCCTCTAAGGAAGAGTGGTAAAAAGACATTTCCGTCCATGTAAAATTTTCTTATATAAAAATCTACACAAAAAAATGAGGTAGGATAGAGCGGACATTGTTGAGACATAAACTTAAAACTTTGATCTTTTTCGAAAAAAAATGAGAACGGAGTGGGGCTTGCATGCACTTCATCTTGTAAGCCTAAAAAATACAAAATATCATGTTAATAATCGTGTCCGTAAAAAAAAAAAAACAAGATGGCCGAGACATACGTATTAAAAGATGCAGACAAAAAATCTTGTTCTAACTTGCAAAAACAAAAGCGGTCAAAAGGAGCATGCCTAACCGACCGAATTCATTTTATCATCCCTAATTCTATTTGCGAAAGAGCTGTAAATTCAGCCAATAAAATACTGAGTTGGTAGAAAAATTCTTTTAGGATCCATTATTTTTATTATGTTCTACATCAAACAATTAACCCACTTAATAAAAAAATTGAGCAGTACAAACACATAGGTAGTGTTTGAATTTTTCATAATGCATGCATGGAATATAAAATAATCCAATAATATATTGTGAAAACTCACAAATATCATGAAATTGTTGATAGCTTCAAAACACTAAGAAGAAATTTGGTGTGTGGAATAAAATACAACCATAATCAAAATAAATAGTTACAAGTAACATAGTAATTGATAAATTGTCAAGAGTGAAGATAAATCTACAACAAATCAGAAGAAGATAAAAGAAAAGAACACAAAAAAAAGTACTTTTCTAATTCAATCAAGCTGATCTATTATAAAAGAGAGAACAACTATCTGATTCACTATACTTCTATAAGTTATTACAAGAGAATAAAAGAGTTATAAAAAAAATACTCACTCATGTTCCTAAGAACATACCTTTTTTTTTACCCAAGTATTTTTCAATCTCTCCAACTGTCTATATATGAGTCACACAAATCCAATGTGTTTAAAAGTGTTTCTCAATTATCTTATATACTTCCAAGGATCTTCTAAATTACAAAAACTCCAAATAATTTTTAGAGTTGCCTCTCTAAGTCTCCCAATAGCATTTCTAACACTTCTCTTTGTCATCATCTATGAAGTTATGAAGATTGTAAATACAAGAAAGATAGAGATACATATTATTAATTGCTGAAATTCAATAGGTTTTTAATGGGTCCAAAACATAAATGATTAACGGACAAACCGTTGTGAGGTTAAGTGTGATTGTAAGTGTGTAGTTTACAATAACGCCTATTTCTCGTTGTAGTAAATAGGATAACACACTACATATAATAACAATTATTTTAAACAACCGTTGTGAAATAATTTATAGGTCTTGAGTTCGATAACCAACAACGCCATTTTTGGCATTTATTATTCTTGCACTACTACGAAAAACTCATTTAACAACGATTGTGAAAGATATATAATCACGCGGATTCAGGCGTTGTTATGTAGAGTGTCGTTGTATATATGATACTTACAATCACGGCTCAGTAACCGTTGTAATAAACTGGAAAGCGTGCTACTTATAATCACGGTTATATTAAATACTCGTTGTTCTATGTCTTTTAATAAAATTAAAAGAAAAGCAGCATTAGAACTACGTATAATCACGGTTACTTTAAAAACCCGTTGTTGTATGTCTTTTAATAAAATTAAAAAAAAAAATTGCAGCATTAGAACAAGAACAACAACATAAGAACAACAAGAATAACAACAAGAACAACAATAAGAACAACAACAAAAATAACAAAAACAAGAACAACAACAACAACAATAATAATAAGAAAAAGAAGAACAACAACAACAACATAAACAACAACAAAACAACATCAAGAACAACAATATAATAACAACAAGAACAACAATAATAAAAAAAAAGCACCAAAAACTAACATTGCTAACTCGAATCCATACTTTTCTTGTCTCATTCAAGTTGTAGAAGAGATGATGGAGTTCTAAAATTTGTTAATGAAAGAAATGATATTTTCGAGTTTTGTTTATGAAAGAAATGTTGTTTTCGAGTTTGGTTTAGTGCAGAAATAGAGTATCGTAAATGAAATATGATGTTTGGAGGTAGAAGATGTAGTTTGTCTAAGTTGGAAGTTCGTCTAAGATTTAGGTTTCACGCGGATCACTAATAGTAGTGTCTTGACCGTTGATAATCACTAATGGACGACCAAGATTTGTTTAAGGACAGTTAATAAACTCAATAAGCACGCCACCTATAATGTTGGTGTTGGGACTTGAAAAAATAAGTAAAAAACCAAAAATGTTGGTGTTGGGATTTGAACCCATGACCAAACGCTACCTATAATCACGGTTTTTTAAATACCCGTGGTGAAAGACCTGTCAACATTTTGAAAAAATAAGTAAAAAACGCTACATATAATCACGGTTTTTTAAATACCCGTGGTTAAAGTTCTGTCAGCATTTTAACAAAATAAGTAAAAAAACCAAAAATGTTGGTGTTGGGGCTTAAACTCATGACTAGACGCTACCTATAATCACAGTTTTTAAATAACCGTGGTGAAAGGTCTCACTTTTCACCACGGTTGGAATTTTAACCGCGATTAAAAGTATTTTAATAAAATAAAAAAATGCACGTTCCTAAATATCACATATTGCTACGGTGAATAGGAAATCGTTGTTACTTTGACGTTGTTGTTTACACGTTTTGTAGTAGTGTTGATACTGCCCTGCTTATAACAACGGTTTTATTAAAACTCTGTTGTAAAATTTTTGTTTTTTTTAATATATTATTTTTATTTTACATAATTCACAATTTTTAACCTGAAATTTTCTAAATCGCATCAGACCAGAAACAACTACACACCCATTTTTGAATTGAATTAGACCAAAATTGTATTATATAATTTTGGATCTCGAGAAAGTTACTTCATCAAATTGAGCAAGTATCTCTATGGGTTAAAAAAACATGGACACATGTGGTATAATTGTCACAATCAATATTTGCTAAGGGAGAGATATACAAATAAGGCCATATGTCCTTATATTTTTATGAAAATATCTAAAAAATAATTTTCTATAGTAGTTGTCTATGTAATGTAGATGACATAAAATTATTGGAACTCCTGAAGAGATTTCAAAAGCTATAAATTATTTAAAGAAATTATTTGAGATGAAGGACTTGGAAAATAAAAAGTCCTTACTAAATGAACATTTAGACAATAGAACTTTTATACACCAAGAAGGTTATATAGAAAAAATGTTAAAATGTTTTTATATGAGAAAATATCATATATAGAAAAAATGTAAAAATGTTCTTATATGGACAAATCTCGTATATTGTCTACCTTTATGATGTTAGATCAAGAGATGTGCAAACGATTCTTTTAGACCTCAAGAAGAGGATGAAAAACTAATTGGTCATAAAGTACCATATCCTAGTGTAATTTAAGCACTAATCTAGCTTGCTAATTATAGACACCATGATATGTTAATTTATATAAATCTACTATCAAGATATAATTCTTTACCTATACGAAGAAATTTGAACGGAGTCAAACATATACTTCGTTATCTTAGGGGTAAATGAACATGAGTTTATTTTATTCCAAAGTGTCTAAATTAGAATTAACAGGTTATACAAATGCATGTTACTTGTTAGACCCTCATAATGGTAGATCATAAAAAAAAACTATTTGTTTACTAATGGTGGTACAACTACTTCATGGAGATCTGTGAAATAAACCATAACAACAACTTCATCTAATTATGAAGAAATTTTGAGTACTATATAGGCAAGTCGAGAATGCGTTTGGTTGAGTTCCCTAATTTAACACACACAAAATACACGTGGTTTGACTTCTGGAAAAAGAAATACAACAATCATATATGAAGATAATAATGCATGCATTGCTCAATTGAAATATGGTTACATTAAAGGAGATTGAACAAAACACATTTCTCCAAAATTCTTTTTCACTCATGATCTTCACAAAAGTGGTGATATAAGTTCCAACAAATTTGTTCATGTGATAATCTTGAAGACCTTTTTACAAAGTCACTCCCTAGTGGAACTTTTAACCAAACAGTGCAAAAGATTGGTCTTCATCGTCGAAGAAATGATCATTCAGCTGAGGGGGAGAAATGAATTCGTTCAGCTGAGGGGGAGAAATGAAATTTTCTTAAAAGGATATTGTACTCTTTTTCCTTCACTAGATTTTTTCCCACTGGGCTTTTTCTTGTAAGGTTTTAACGAGGCATATCCTGAACAAACATCCAAGGGGGACTGTTATAAATTATGGATGATTATATACCTATAATTTTCTTTCTTACTTGTAATAATTTGTATTAATTTGTCACGAGGTAGTTTCCTCCCAAAAAATGTTGTAATCTTTTTCCTTCACTAGAATTTTTCCCACTGAATTTTTTTCTAGTAAGGATATCACGAGACATATTATTTATGGATATCCAAGGGGGAGTGTTATAAAAGGAGTGATTATGGATGTCGATCAATTAGAAGATTTCATATTGATTTTCTATTTATTATATATTTCATATAAATATGGCTCATATTATATTTGAATGACTCACTTAGAATGAGAATAATATAATAACATCTCTTTTTCTCTTTCTCTCATTCGTCTTTAGTCTTCTATTATACTGGATCTTATTAATTTCATAACAGTATGATTTTTTTATAAATAGATCTCGATAGAAAAAATATAAATTTTATTTTTCCATAAGTTAATTTTTTTGTCGAAATTAGTTCATGAGAATAAATAGGAGAATTTTATTATGTATATGTGTTTTTGTATTTCTGTAAGTTAAATTTTGTTATATATTTTATAATAAATTTTGATTTTTCATAAGTTAATTTTTTGCCGAAATTGTCGACATTATTGTGTATTTTGTATATGTGTTTGATTTTTTATATAATTTATTATATTTGAAATTTTAGGTTTGATGAGATGTGGTAAAAGTTGCATACTTAGATGGACCAATTTATACTAATATATAATTTTTTTCTTCATATTTACAAGTTATAAACGAAGATGATCCTCAAGATGAAAAAGATGATGATCTCCAAGATGGAAATGATCTTCATTATGATCAAGATGATGATGACCTTCAATATGATCAAGATGACAATGATCTTCAATATGATCAAGTTGACGATTCTCAAGATAATGATTCTTATGATCCTTAACACAATGAATGTGATGAAGACTGTCATTGATTCAAATGTTGAAGATTATGTTTTGTTTTATGTCGATTGGATTTATTTTGAAAATATTTGTTTTATACATTTTGTAATGCCCTAATTTTTACCCCTAAGATCCCACATTTCATTTGCATCTCATACCACAAACAAGATCACAAGCTTTGATTCGCTGGCCTTCCTTTGTAGGTTTGTTCTTGAGGGAGACACCAAACACCTCTATTTTCTTGTTTGCTTGATATTTGTTCATGTTTATGTTTATTAACCCTTAATTAAAATCTAAAAATATATTTGTTTTCTTTTTATTAACTTTTTCGGGAAGAGGTTGGGATCAAGAATGTAAAATATCAGTTCCTCAGCTCAGATGAAATTCATCTGAACAAAGTCAAAATTGATCTGCAAACAATTCAAAATCATTTGATCCAGAGTTTCCCAAGATTTGATTGACTATTATTCAAGAGACTCCAAGGTTCATGTGTTTATTTCCATGTCTTATTTGACAAGCAAAATAATCGAGCCAGAGCCATAGCAGTGCAACAAAAAGGTAAATTTTCACAATTTTGTTGTGTTGATCGATTAACACTATATGGTTAATCGCTTAACCATGCGCAAAATTGTGAAAAATGAGCCAAATTCAAATTCTACAGCATTTGGCACTAAAATTTCACTTTTTTTCATCATGAGAATATTCTAGATCACCTTATTTTAATTCCTCTACATGATCATAACTAATTCCCACCATACACCTTCATTAATCACCACTTGATCTTGATTTTGCCTCCGAATTCAAATTTCAAGCCTAAATTTAGCTCCAAACCAGGCTTCAAGCCACCAAAATTTCCAAGCCTAAATCCTATAAAATAGAGGCCTCATTTCATTCATTCTACAAGCTTTTGATAGGTAAATTCACCTTGCAAAATTTTTTCTCAATTTTTTTCATCTACCCAAATTCACCAAAGCTCTTTCTTCCATTAAAAGTTCGTAAGCTTTTCATTGAAACTTACTAATCTTTGAGCTAAACCTCCATCAAAACACGTTTTCATCATCAATTTCTGTAGATCAAGGCTTTGAAGTGTGTTTCTTGAAGTTAATTTGAAGCATTTTCTGATTTGAAGTGGTAATTCACTTATTCCACCATTGTTGTGTTTGATTCATCTTCCACAATGTGATCTCTTGTTAATCCTTGTTGCTTGATCTTTGGATCTTTCAAATTGTGTTCCATTGGTGTTATTTGTTGTTGTTTTACTTGAATTTTCATGCACAATTTCATCCTTGATCATGAGGTGTTTGAAGAAATGATTGATCAAGAATTTTGCATTTTTCAAACTGATTTTCTGTTGTTTTAGCATGTGTAATCGATTAACCTCCTGGTGTTAATCGATTAACACCTGTTTTTGCATTCCTGAATTTGCTGTTTTTGCTGTGTTAATCGATTAACACCATATGGTTAACCGATTAACACAATCCATAATGTGTTTTTTGGCTCTGTTTTAGGACTGTTTTGGTTCCTTTTCTTTCTTCTTCCACTTCCTTTTGATCTTTGCCTTGGTTTGCAATTTTAAGGTCCTATTTCTCTTTAAATTCAATGGACTTAGGGTGTCAATGAAGTTGGATAAACATTCACTAATTCAAATCTATCTTTAAAGTGATTTGTTTAATTCATTTTAGGTGCTTTGAGTTAATGATATGTTTAGTGCTTTAATCCACCAAGATGAGTGGTTGAACTTAAATATAGAATAATTTTAGAATTGTGATTCAATTTGGCTTCCCTTGCCCTCTTCTTCTTTTTCTTTTGATCGATAAAAATCTTCAATATCATTGGAACTTATTTAAAGTTCTTGATGAAGATGAGATCGTTACCTCTTTTCTTTTCATGCGGTATTGCTTTCGGAGAGTGATCTACATATCACTTCTCTAGCACGCATTAGCACTAATATTGTTATTGACCGGCCTCAAATAGTCGTGGCTTCTACATAAATCTGATTACGATTGCTTAACATAATAAACCTTGACTTTGGTCAAGTTTTTTTTTCAAACTTTGTTTTCTTTAATAAATGTCAATCAATGTTAATCATACTTTGACTAATTTCAAAAAGACATAAAAAATACATAAACTCATTCAAATCTTTTGTGCCTTTGTGCACTTTTTCTTTTAAAACTTTTCAAAAAGTTTAGACATGAGTCATTTTCATAGTTAAGATGTAATTCTCCTATTCCCCATAGTATTCAAGATGTTGACATTTTCCACTTAGATGTTGAGTGATAGATTTGTTGATTTTAATCCAAGCAAAAATCTTCCATCTTAAGATGATGCAAATGTTATTTTCTTATACTTGTGGGCGACTAGTCGTAGTTTTCTCCTTAAAATGATGACTTGTCTTTACATTTAAAATCAACCCAGATAAATCATTTTTGTTATTTGTACCACAAACTACGAGGTTTTAATCCTATATTGCACTTTGTGGGTACGTAGGCATGAGGCGATAAGTCTCTCCAAACACAAAAATCTAAAAAATATTTTTCTTCTCATCTCCCCAATCTCATTTCAAACAAACCTTTTCAAAGCAAAAAGAGTAGATATTTCAAAGGGTTCCTATAGAGTACTATAGACGTTTTGGGTGCTAACACCTTCCCTTAGCGTAACCAACCCCCTTACACAGTCTCTATTTATTTGTTCTTATTTTAGAACTTGTTTAGGTTTTGTTCGCTCTTTTTCCCTTCCTTTTGAATAAAATAAAAGTGCAGTGGTGACTGATCAGTGCATTTTGATGCACATTCCTCTATGCTTAGAATTTGGCATTTCTTTGGTTTGGTTTGTTTATTTTTCTATTTTAAGATATTTTTATAATTTAATTTATTTTCAGCCTTATTTGATTTTCATTTGTTATTTTCAGCATTAGCAGCTTTTAATAAAAAAATCATAACTGGAGCTACAGGAATCAGATTGAGGTGTTCTACCAGTCGTTGGAAATCTAAGAGAAAGAGCTACAACTTTCATTTGGAAGCTAGAAGCTGATTCGGAGTACAGATGCCTCAGAAAATTCGTTGAAGTTTCAGTCATGAGAAACAATTAGTTTTGGACCGTTTTTGGGCCGGTTTTTATCTTATTTTAGACCCAGTTGGGTTATGACCCGATTTTCCTTCTCTTGTATAAGGAGAGAACCGTGTTACTGTTCATTCTCTCGTCTTTTCATGAATTTTTCTTTGGCTTGTACAATTTGAATGGATACCTATCCTTAAGGTTGATCTACTGTAATTGCGCCTCCATCATACTTTGAGGTTCTTATGTTTCTCAATTAAATTTATTTTCCTTTCAATTATTCTCTTTGATTTTTTGTTTGCTTAATTCGACTTTTCTTAGAGTTGATTGATTAATTTCGATGATTGTATGTTCCTATAACTTTTAATCTCCGTTTACGTCGCTTTGTCGTTAAATCGCGTTTCTATATCGTGTTTGCTTAATTCACGATTGTGTTTATCCGTTTGCTTATTTCGGAAATTAGGAATATATATCTTTTAGTATCAATTGCGCTTGTTGATTGATATTGTAATTGAAAAGGGAATAAAGTTCGCTTAGGGATTGAGAATTATTCGGATTAATGATAAGTAGGAGACCGATACAGTAGATCAGCTTATTTTATAATCACTTTTTATAATCACTTATTTTCTCATCATTTTTCTAAATCAAAACCAAAACCCCCCACTAAACCTTTTCTTTAGTTGGTTGAATCATACAAGAATCCTTGTGAGAACGATACTCGAGTTGTCGTTACCTTTACTACTATTTTAAAAAAATACTCGTTTTTGATCCGTGCGCGACAGCGGATCAAATTGGCGCCGTTGCCGGAGATTCTTGTTGATTTTAGCCAATTTTAGAATTTTAGTTTAGAGTTTTTTGTTTTTTGTTTTTACTTGTTGATTTTCAGGGTTGCAGTACAGTGTTAAAAATTCCAGCCTGTCAGGTAAGTTTGGAAGCTACTGTTTCAATTTGCCTCGAATTTTTTCCAGAAAATTAGAAAAAAATCGACGAACATTACTTATTTAGAATAAAAGTCGAAAAGATTTTGAACCTGAAAATCACAAATTCGTTAATTTTCTATTTTATTTGATTTATTTTCTATTTTCATATTTTCAAAAAAATCCGAAATTTTTTGTACAGACTCATTATGATTTGATTTGATTTTTTGTTATATTTTCATAATTTTTAGATTTTATTTAATTCGCTTTTCTATTTTTCCATTATTTTCTTAATGAGGATATTGTAGGTATTTTCTTAATTGTTACTGCATTGTTGAGTTAGTTATGTGTTTTCTTTTTCTTTGTTGATTTTTTTTCTTATTAAATTTAACATGGATAATCAAAGAACTCTTAGAGAATTTGCAGCTCCTGATGTTCATTACAATGGTTTATGTATTGAATATACTGATTTTGCTGTACCTTTTGAATGGAATTCTGGTTTAATACACTTGTTGCCAAGCTTTAATGGTCTTGCAGGTGAGGATCCGAATAAGCATCTGAAGGAATTCCAAATTGTGTGCTCTACACCTTCCGAACCTTCACTAGAGGACCTTATCAAGCAAATGGCTACCAATGATCTCCAATTTCAGCAACGAATAGATTCTAGTATTCAGGCCTTGCAGACTCAGATTGGACAACTTGTTTGCAGCTGATTTTCCATCATTGTCTGATTTTGATGATGTTTACTCTTGTGATGTTTGTACTAACATTAAAATTTGCTTTGTTTGTGCTGAAATTGATGTTGCCTTGCAAGGTGATATTGTTACTGCAGATGAGGTTGCAAATGAAGTTGTTCATGTAGATGAAGCTCTCGACACCCCGGATGCCTGGAACAAACCATCCACCGAGAAACCACCCTCTTTAGAGCTGAAACCACTTCCTAATAATTTATTTGAATTTGTGCAGGAAGAGAAATCATTGCAGGAACATAAGAAGGGAATTGGATGGACCTTGGTTGACACTTGTGATATTGGCCCATCCATGAGTATGCATAGGATCTCAATTGAAGATGGAAGAAAAGCAGTGAGGCAGCCCTATAATTCTTTAATGTTTGATGTTGTGAAAAAACAGATCACATTCACGTGCCCATTCGACACTTTTATTCATCGAAGATTCTTCTTTGATCCTGGAATAAAAGGTGAAGGCACTAATAAATATTCCAAGGTCAATGGATGTTATGCAAAGTTACTTTATGACATCCCCACTTTGGAAGAGGAGCCTACAGAAGATCTCTCTTTGGGAAAAGCTGCTTATATGATCACCTATCCACCTTGACTCCTCGGGTGTGTCCTTTCCTATCTCTCCTCACTCTTATTTTATATTTCTGTTCTTTCATTGAGGACAATGTATGTTTTAAGTGTGGGGGAGGGAACCTATGGTTTTCATTTTGTTTTCTTTGTTTTTGTTTATTTCTTTTTCAATAAATTTTTTTTTTATTTAAATTGCATGCTTTTTCGTTGGTTATTTAGTTACAACTGTGAGTTTGCTCTATGTTCTTTGACAAAAGACTTGTGGTGTGATGCCATTGATTCTTTTTGTGCATTCTTAGTGTAATATGTAGGACTAATCTCTGAATTGTACATCATTGGTGGTAGATCACTAAACCTTGTGAGATTTTGAGCCTAATAATGGATATACATAAAAATCCATCTCTTTCTTTCTTGTGTGATTTCACTCATGTTTGTTAGTCTCAAGAACTTGAATTGACTCTTGTTGAAGCTTTTTATTTACTTGTGCACACTGAAATGATAAAGGCATTTTGTTTTGTTTTATTTTTGACTAGTTAGCCAAAAAGCCAACCTTGATAATATTACCTCTTGTTTTCAAGCCCCTTTGAGCCTATTATCCTTTTTTTGTTTAAAACTCATTACAAGCCGAAAAGTGAAAAACAATGAAATAACCCTATCCAAAGGGTTAAGAGAGTCTTGTGTGGAGTTATGTGGGGTTGAGCATTATTTTTGAATGATTGTTGTAATGTTGTTATGATGTTGGCAGAAAAAAAAAATGATGAAAAAAAAAATTAAAAAAATAGAGAAGGATGTCAATTCATAATCCTTCCGAAAAAAAAGAAGAATAAAAGGAAAAAGAGAAGAGAAATAAGTTGTGAGGTTGTTGTTTGAAAGCAATTGATGTATCATGTAGTTCAACTCCCGCAATTCTTTCAATTTTCTTTTAACTCTTTGATTTTAGCCTAGTACCCCTTAGGATCTATCCTACCCTTCCCTTGGCCACGTTACAACCTTAATAAAAGTCCTTTTGATCTTTGTGTGCATGTAAGTCAATTGTGAATGTTAGAGTCTTTTCAAGCGTATGGTAGTACTAACTCTCATGTTGTGCTTTGAGTGTAAACAGTAACCTAAACACTTGAGAGTTGAGTGGAAACAGTTTATCTTGTGAGGATCTTGATGCTTGTGATGTACTTTTTGGTCATCTGTTTTTCATATATACTTTGAATGTCACAAAAGAGTTAATCACTAATGTCATATTCTGGAAGCTTATAGTTAGAAGTTGCTTGCACCTTGTATCCATAGAACCTTTGAGATTGCATGTTCTGTTTGGTTTTGTTTTGAAGTTTTCTGTTTTAAATTCTTGATTTTGCTCGGAGTGCAAAAGTTCAAGTGTGGGGGAATTTGATCAGTGCATTTTGATGCACATTCCTCTATGCTTAGAATTAGGCATTTCTTTGGTTTGGTTTGTTTATTTTTCTATTTTAAGATATTTTTATAATTTAATTTATTTTCAGCCTTATTTGATTTTCGTTTGTTATTTTCAGCATTAGCAGCTTTTAATAAAAAAATCATAACTGGAGCTACAGGAATCGGATTGAGGTGTTCTACCAGTCGTTGGAAATCTAAGAGAAAGAGCTACAACTTTCATTTGGAAGCTAGAAGCTGATTCAGAGTACAGATGCCTCGGAAAATTCGTTGAAGTTTCAGTCATGAGAAACAATTAGTTTTGGACCGTTTTTGGGCTGGTTTTTATCTTATTTTAGACCCAGTTGGGTTATGACCCGATTTTCCTTCTCTTGTATAAGGAGAGAAACGTGTTACTGTTCATTCTCTCTTCTTTTCATGAATTTTTCTTTGGCTTGTACAATTTGAATGGATACCTATCCTTAAGGTTGATCTACTGTAATCGCGCCTCCATCATACTTTGAGGTTCTTATGTTTCTCAATTAAATTTATTTTCCTTTCAATTATTCTCTTTGATTTGTTGTTTGCTTAATTCGACTTTTCTTAGAGTTGATTGATTAATTTCGATGATTGTATGTTCCTATAACTTTTAATCGCCGTTTACGTCGCTTTGTCGTTAAATCGCGTTTCTATATCGTGTTTGCTTAATTCGCGATTGTGTTTATCCGTTTGCTTAATTCGGAAATTAGGAATATATATCTTTTAGTATCAATTGCGCTTGTTGATTGATATTGTAATTCAAAAGGGAATAAAGTCCGCTTAGGGATTGAGAATTATTCGGATCAATGATAAGTAGGAGACCGATACGGTAGATCAGCTTATTTTATAATCACTTTTTATAATCACTTATTTTCTCATTATTTTTCTAAATCAAAACCAAAACCCCCCACTAAACCTTTTCTTTAGTTGGTTGAATCATACAAGAATCCTTGTGAGAACGATACTCGAGTTGTCGTTACCGTTACTACTATTTTAAAAAAATACTCGTTTTTGATCCGTGCGCGACAGCGGATCAGTGACTCTTGCATTTTTGAGTTAAGTTAATCAATAACTTACACTCACAAATTTCTCCGCTACACATTTCAAAGAGTTTATTACACTTTATCTTATTAGTACTTCATGTTGATATGTTTTTAATCTTTAAATGTGCTTCTTATATTAATAGGCTTAATACTCTTTTTGGTCTCGTATCTTAACCCCAGGGTTCATTTTGGTCTCTTAACTTTAAAAAGGTCCATATTGGTCCCTTAACTCTTTAAAATGTTTTGTATTAGTCCTTTTTGTCTAATTAGCGACGAATTTAGCGACTGATTTTTGAATTTTTCCGTCGCTAATAGGACAAAAAGGACTAATATGGAACGTTTTGAAGAGTTAAGGGACCAATATGGACCTTTTTAAAGTTAAGGGACCAAAATGAACCTCGAGGTTAAGATACAGGATAAAAAAGGGTATTAAGCCGAATTAATAATATTGTCAAATAATCTATTAGAATAATGTGAAGGTATATGACCGCAAATATATCACCATATAAATGAATAGGAAATTATATACTAATTATATCTTTAAAATTCTAAAGTGCCCAACATCGAAGTTACAAGATTTAACATTTATGATTTGTTTGTCAATCTATAGACAATGTTTTAATGTGTTTCTTATTAAAAACCGTGGACCTTTCCTAAGTTTTAAGCACAATTATATTTGCTGTTTAAATGAAAGTATATATTACACTATGGTTTTCATTTGTTGCTTATTAGTAAATGTTTCCTTTTCATTTGCTTTGGGGACGGTTATATTATGTTGCTACTTGAAAACCGTGGCCTAAAACTACAATTAAAATAGTAAACTTTTGATATTCAAAGTGACGGAGTTCATAATCCGCGGAAAGAAATAAAAATACTACATTCTAAAGGAACAGGCAACAACCGTTTATTCCACGCCTGATAAACCGTCCCCTAAAACCTTAAGCAACACTTTTGTATCTATAGTAGACAATTTTTCCATTGTTTCCTAAATTCATATTTGTTGCAGTGATATGAATGTGCAGTTTATATAAAGTTTTCAAAGTATATTGAAAAAGATTCATCGATTTATAAATTTGCATCTAATTTTAAGAAATTGGTGGGGAAAATCAAAGCTAAAGATTAATGTCTGCGCATCTTTGATTTTTTTTTTTTTTGCAACTATCATAATATAATCTTCATCTTCCTCATGTTCAAAGTTTGCAACAGACCTCTAAAACAATATGTAACATAGGATCTGAATACAATAATGTAGAGTAATACAATACTGAGAATAACATAGGATCTGAATATTTAGCTTAGCCATCTATTTAGTGAATGCAATATATATATATATAAATATATAACATAGCTTGCTTAAGACTCATGTAAGAAACTATATTAAGTGTAACAAAGTAAGCTTAACTAATTTAACTGAAAATACATTCAATATTGTTTAATAGCCTCCCTAAAACTGAAACATAATTAATGGAGGTGCCAAGCTTGGACATGATGAGAGAAAAAGGTTGAGGATCAAGAGGCTTAGTGAATATGTCGGCCAGTTGTGCAGAGGTTGGAATTGGTAACAACTGGAACAGTTTGGTAAGGAGTTTTTCACGTACAACATGACAATCGATTTCAATATGTTTCATTCTTTCGTGGAACAAAGCATTTTCCACAATATGTCATGGAGATTGGTTTTCATAATAAAGAAGCACATGTGTGGTGAAATTGACATGGAAGTCATGTAGCAACTAAGTGAGCCATTGTAACTCAGAATCTATTGAAGCAAGAGCACAATACTCAATTCTGAGGAATATCTAGAGATAATGATTTTCTTCTTTGACTTTCAAGAAATCACCGAGTCTCCTAAGAAAATGCATAAACTTGTAATGAACCTTTGTGTGTCACTGCATGAGGCCTAATCGAAATCACTAAAAGCCTTGAGTTGGAGTGTAGATGCTGAGGAAAAGAATAACCCTTTATAAGGGGATTGATTGATATGTGAGTCTAGAAAAAGTAAGGAATAATCCAGAATTTTTGTGTCTTGAGGATTAGGGGTGATGGATGGCATGATGAAGGGAAATGAGTTTTCGTAAAACTAAACATTCCTAAAGATGAAAATATCTCCTGTGTTGAGATTCATGACAATGTAATTGTGAGTGCTAATTTCCGTTAGGTGTATTGTGAATGATTTCAAAACTAGGATAGTGTAGCGTTAATGTATATTGGACAATATCCTCCTATTCTAGACGAATATCTCAATATTACGAAGCATTAAAATGGTTTAGAAAAGGATTTTACATCATACATGCATTGAAAACAAGGCTTTATGAAAATGCATTGAAAAACAAGTTTTTGTGAAAACAATACATCTTAGGTCGACACATACGTGTTTAGGTCGACCTATAGAAGTTTGAAGTTTAGTATAAGTCGACACATAACCATCTTAAGTCGATACCCATGCACCAATAAGAAAGCATGTAGCCACTGTCCTTAGGTCGCCTCACTTAGGTCGACACAAGACCTTCATAGGCCGACCTGAGACCTTCGTGGACCGACCTGACTACCTTGATAGGCTGACATATTCCTTTAATAGGCCAACACACACGATTCCCTTTGTTAAAATTTTATTTTTCCTTCATCCATTTGCATCTCATTTGCTTCATATCTCTCATATCTCTTTTATATATATATATATATATATATATATATATATATATATATATATATATATATATATATATATATATATATATATATATACATACACACACACACACATACATGCATCAGTGTCTAGCAAGGTACTAGCGTAAAACCTAAAAGAAACCAGAATTACAAAGATACTCATCATCTTTAACCTCTCTTCTATGCATACACACAATCAAACTACACATAATCATTTTTTGATTGTGTGACCATCTAGATTAGGGTTGATAACGTCTAATTAGGTTGGTGTAACCGAGAATATTGGGTTGAGTTCTTTGTGTGTTTCAAATAAGAAAACCAAGTTGGGGTTTTCCTTCAAGACCATGGAGGATTTGAAGGTTTTGGACAAGATTACGCAAATACGGATCCGATCGAGTGAAGGCCTTGGGACAACGTAGGCGGTACCTTGCTAGGGAGTAGCGTGAGACAGTGAATCATGTTCGTGAATCTTGGGTTCAACAATTGTGTGCTAGGGATTAGTCCAACCGAGCGAAAACCTTGAGACGAGAGGACTTGTAAGGTAGTAACGAGAACTGGTGGATTGAAGCAACATTGTTGGTGACTTTATCAAACTTTGATCAACGGTTTTGAAGGTGGTAGAATCAACAACAAACCATAGGGTTTGTAGGGTTAAAGTTCTTCATCTCTTGTATATACATTCTTTGCAAAGTAAGTTTAATTGAAACTATCTCAATTCGAATTCGAATTGAGGGCAGACG
This sequence comes from Lathyrus tuberosus, assembly GCA_022829125.1. NCBI lineage: Eukaryota > Viridiplantae > Streptophyta > Magnoliopsida > Fabales > Fabaceae > Lathyrus > Lathyrus tuberosus. The sequence continues at coordinate 13,041,830 of JALAZF010000017.1, forward strand.
TACTCATAACAAGGCCAATTGGGGAATTGCCTAAACAAATCCTTCTCTCTCTCTCTCTCTCTCTCTCTCTCTCTATATATATATATATATATATATATATATATATATATATATATATATATATATATATATATATATATCTTTAAATTTTTGTATTTGCAAATTATTGAATTCGTTGTTGTTTTGATCATTTCATTTGGAAATCAAATTTTGATTACATTTTGAATTAAGGTTTGTTGATATAATCATAATCACTTTGATTCTGATTGGTTTTAACATCAATAAATCAAATTAAATTTCCAAACGTTATCGATTGCACACAAGGTATTTGATAAGTTGTCTTAAGTGTTTTTAATTGATTTTTGATCATTGGAAATAAGATCTACGTGTAGCTTAACATTTAATTGGTTTGTGATTAATCATTGTTGAACAATTTGTATTCATTACCATTCAATTGTGTAACTTTACGCATATACAGATTTTTGATAGTAGGTTCGATTAAAGATTCGATTCTGGTTGTTTCCGTTGTGCGATAAAACTTTTGAAAACCATTTTCGCAAAAATTTCAATTTTTCAAATTTTTGATTTATTCACCCCCCTCTAGATCGAAGCCTATCGTTTAACAGTAACCTTTGCTGCCTTGTTAAATCCAAGGAAGACACATTTTGTGGCACGATGGTCAAATTTTTTGTGCCCTTAGATAGAAGTTGATGCAAAGGCTAGACATCCAAAGACCTTGAGATTTGTGTAGTCAGGTAGAGTGTGATGAAGAACTTCATTAGGAGGCTGAGAAGTGATGATAGGAGATAGTAGTGTTTGAACTGCAGTAAAGCAGCAAGAATAAAAATTTTAGTTTGGAAGGATTCCCTCCGAGATTTATATCGTCTCCACAGGGATCAGTGCAAGGGAAAGAATGTCATTCAATAGTCTACATTTCAAAGTTTGTGGTGAAATATTTTGGCTGAAAGATTCAAGGTACCATAAATAAATAAAAGCGGAAAATATAAAGACAGAAAAGATAAAGTAAAGACTTTAATATAAACGGAGCCTTGTTGAGATTGGATCTCATCAATTGATAACACATGCATTCTTCAAATCAGTTAAACACAAATCAATCATTCGTCTAATATACTCATGTATCACCCACAACTAAGGTTATGTCTAACTCAAAGTTGAGAGAACAACCATATTGTCTCATTGGTGATGTCTCACACAACTCAACAACACAGAGAATTAAGAACTGATACTCAAGCAAATGTTAAGCGTACATTTATGTCTAGAGTCTAGAACCTAACAGATATTCATCCTAGATCTAGATCTAAAAAATATATGTCTATAACGGTTCAAATCAAATATAAACAGGTAAACAAAGATGATATCCATATCAGCTTCATGATTGATTCATATAAAATGCCATGATCAAAATACGTACGCACACTTAACCCTTTTTACATGCATTCAACTAATTTGCCAAATGTAAGTGAACATAGTTTCTTATCTCTATTATCACGCATCCTCACAATACCGTATTGATCCTACTCATGCTACTAATCAACACAATAAAATATAAGATACGAGTGAATGTCAACCTACAAGACTATGTCAAAAGTTTGCTCATTAATAGATGAAAATCTAAGATCTAAGATTTGAAAAGGTTTTGTCAAGACCCACAAATAAGAAATCAAAGACAACATCAATATTGAATCAAAAATAGTTCACCAATATATATTAGATGAAATACATAAGGTATCAAAAGATTACTGATATTCTGGTACATGTGCAGAATTCAGATGTCCTAGAACATGTCGTTCGACATCTGGTCCGACATGATCACAAGGGCAAGGTATATTGCACTAATCATGGTACTGAAAAGATAAGAGCAAGACACACAAAATTGTTAACCCAGTTCGGTCTAATACACCTACTCTGGGGGCTACCAAGCCAGGGAAGAAGTCCACTATCAACAGTATCAATTCAAAGCCAAACTCTTCGTTTACAACTCATCACTTAATCACTGCCCAATGACCCTTCTACCTAGATCCTCTCTAGCTATGAGAAACACTTCTCACTCCCAATCATCGCAATGATGTCTAGCAGTCGACAATCCGCCACTGCGTCAATGACTCTTAACCTATACAACAATTCAGCAAGGAACGACACCTTTCCAAGACACAACTTAGAGTTACTTAAAAGCTTCCTCCAAGAACAATACTCCTCTTACTTAACAGCTTCGAGTGGTATAGGACCCAACCCTAATACTAGAACTTTTACATCTTTGGTTGCGTTACAAAACTAGGTTACAAAACATCTATATACAACATATTCCCAACTGGATTTGGGCCTACAAAAACACAGCAAATGAGTTGCTACAAGTCAGCAGAAACTTCTGCTACAAAATAGGACTTCAATCTATAACTTCCTAAAATATCTCCATATTTAGAAAGTGTATATTTTCCAATATTCTTCTCAATTTCAGACTTGAATCTTCAGACCTTTTAGTTCAGCGCCACATGGAATTTGCATATTGTTTCCTGAATCTTCTGCATCTGTTAAGACATATCAGAATTCTGAATTCTCTTCAGTTCTGGCGCGATGTAGAATGAACCTAAATGGGATATCTTGATACGACATGTTATACCAGATGTTGAAACTACTTCAGCTCAACATGTTCCATTGCACACTAGAACTCCTTGCTCAGCTTGTTCTTCCTTAGCAAGATAAACTATCCTATCTAACACATTGCTGCTATTATTTGTTTTACAAAATTAATGCCAACCCTTAAAAATAAAGAACTAACATTCTCCCCCTTTGGCAAATTTTGGCTAAAACAAATACATAAACATTACAACTCAGAGTACAGCAGCAATCACAACTCTTATACTAATGTCAGTAGTCATCAATAACTACTGATCCTAACAGTAACCATCAGTAGCTACTGTGAACAGCAATCCTGGAGAATTATCTTCTAGGGAATACTTGAATGATGTTAGGACATCATGTTTGACAACTCTTTTGGCAGCACATTTCTATGAGCTCCATAACATCACCTTCGAGCACCACATCACAATTACTTCAGGCAGCACATCAGGAGGTAAGAAGTAGAAAGTCCCGAAGTTATGCACATGAGGAAGAAGATATCTGGTGTACATGAGGAAGAAGATTTCTGACTCCCCCTTAATCCCACACATTTCTTTTTCCTTCCAGCTCAGACCTGGATAATTATAGAAGACTCCTCCAGAAAAGAAACGTCTGTCTTCACACAAAAGACCAATGGTGGCATACGAGATTTCTGCACACCTTTCTTGATCAGACGCCCCTAGTCAACCTGTGGCATAAGATAAAACTTAAGAAGTATTAATCTATCAACCCAGGTAACTCAGAACACAAGTCACAACTGTGTTCATAACTCAGGACACAAGTCACAATCGGAACTCAACAGCACATCAAGGAAATGACACCCTCTTCGCAAACAATTGGAACTGCAGATTCCAAACAAAGCATCTGCATAACCCATTTTACACACTCTTTCTCCCCATTTTTAGCCAAAAATTGGCAAAGAAGGCCCTCATAGAACCAGACCCAAGTGATGCTTACCCAAATACGAACAAACGCCATAACACTTGTGAAACAAGATCACTCACTTGGCTGAAGGAGAAGAGAACAAACCCTATAAATAGCAGATCAGTTACTTTGGAATTAACGAGTTTTGAATATTTCAAGGTTCTTGGTCAAAGAAACGCTATTTTAGGTACCAAAAACTCCATTCAACATTCAATGCCTACCTTCCAAAAAACTGCCTTGACTGCCTTAAATGTTTCTCAACTGAATCTTACCATAAATTAAGCCAATAACGTTCCATGCATAGGCAGAGACACATGTTTCACCTTATCCTTCCACTACCGACCAGAATAATTCCTTGTTTGGCTCAAGAGAAACATGTCTTGTACCATGTTCTGACATCTTACCAAAACAGTTTGTCTGCTTGCTCATAAAATTATCAGCCCAAGACTCCACAGAACCTTATACAAACCCATCTTCTTATCTAAAGGGTACTGAGACGACTTCTCTCAATCCCTTCTAGATTCCTTCAAGGCAGCAGAGCAAAAATAAAGTCACCCAGAACCACCAAATCTACTTTTTAGACCTCTCCTACACAGCTATGATATGTCCCATCATGAAGTTTGACATCACACTACACAAACTTAACCAGCACACATGCTACACAGAAATCAGCACACTTACAGCAATATGCTATAGACAACAGCCTTAACATGCAATGCACTTTATGATATCACACCAATATTTCCCCATTCTGATATATGTTGAGCAAGGCCTCACCATGTTGATTTTGGATACAAGGTCTGCCAAGTCCAATAAACACAAGTCCACTTGATTTGAAATTTCTCACACATTTTAAACAAATGTCTTGCAACACAAGATAAGGACTGCCACCACTTTTTACTTGTATAAGAAGGAACCTCTTGGCAACAACCTTATAACACCCTAATAGAGTCTTCAACATGAAAGTAGCCATGTATTTCCAGAACTACTTACCATCAAGATTAGAATCTGCCCATTCTAATCCACATTATGTCATAACTGCCACTTCAGACGATAATGCTGCTTCTTCCAACTCCATAAGTATGGTACACGACAAACAAAAATGTTGTAACAAAATGTAGGACATCAGCACGAGACAAAAGAACACACCACTTGGTCACAACCAGCACCAGCAGTTATACCAAAAGCAAACTCATCAGACAACCAGACAAGAGCTAGGCTTATCCTACTAGGATAACCTCTACCAAGGCACCAAACACAAAGTTCTGGTATCCAATGTGCCAAGAAAAAAACAGTTTCCCAAGAAGGACAAATTTCCACACCAAAGACTACTTTGACTAGTCAGGCGATACAAACAATGACTCTTTATCCATTATAAAGAACAAGCCTCCTTGCTCTTATCAGCACACCGCAGAAGGAATCATGAGTCAGTCTAACAAGAATGCAGGAAAGAGACACATGCAGGAAATCAAGAAGCCAGATCCACAGAAGTTGAAGGACACACCACAGTCTACAGCTGGAGCAACTTCTGGAGCAACAAGAACACGAAGGACATCAGAGACAAGGATGAAGACCATCAAGAAAAACCTAGTGCAACTTCATGCTTCTGATGATGAATGGGACGAAGATTGGAAAACTTTTCTTGATTCGGGGGGTTGGGATAACCTTTAGACCCTTTGTTTGGTGTATTTACTAATCTTGTATGCTCTCAAAAATTCAATAAATTTCTGTTTTCAATTCTGTTCCATTAAACATTACAAAAGCAATAAGGATCACATCACAGCACACCTAATCCTTATGTATGCAAATTCCTAATTTGCTTAAAAAAAAAAACAGTGCCAACACCAAAAGCAGCAGACTTATCAATCTCCCCCTTACCATCACACGTCCAGCTGCATAAAATAGTAACACTCTCCCCCTATCACGAATAGGATGTGCTTCTTCGTACCTTGAAGAATGGAAAACATGAGACTCATCTTCATGTCTTCAAGAGCTCACTCTTTGTTCAACTCACAAGTTGAACACAATCATCACTTGTACCAATACACACATGATCCCAATCTGATTAACTTTTCTCTATCTAAGACCACCAGTACTCCTTTGCAAGAAGAACACCTTAAATGAATGGAGAACATGAGACTCGTCTTCATGTCTTCAAGAGCGCACCCTCTGTTCAACACACCTGCTGAACACATTCACCTACGGCTTGACCCTTACATCAGTACATAAATCAGGTAGCGGCTTGTGATCTCAGGAGATAACCACCATAACATTCTGAACACAATGTTTTGCCAACAGATGTTAAGACATCAGTCTTGACATCATGAACAGAATCCAGCTGCACTAAGAAGAACACCACATTCCAAAACAGAATCTCCAACCTCTTCCCCCTTTAAGCCTCGGGACTAGAACCAACCATCATAACCCATCACATCACAGAAGCATGAGAGTAGTATTCTCTAACTCTCCAATCTGTAATCAATCACCTTTAACAGCAACACAGGCTATGATTGAATCACACACAGACAGTACTATCTAGCTTCACACGATTATTCAGATGATACTCAAAAAAATCATGCCTCTTTGATCTTTGACCTTCATGTCCAAGAAGTCTGCAAGCGAGAATACTTCTTGAAATCTCAAGTTCTCCACTCCTGCAGCAAGGACCAGAAATAAACTGACCTCAGGAGTAAATAACATGTTGATCACACCTTGACCAACTCACACATCTAAGATAAGTTCCAGGGCCAGAACCTTCTTAGACAAACCACCCAGATGCCTCCTCTTCCAGATCAGGAGTAGGTTCCAAACTCATGTGATCAAACCACATTAGTTTAGCACCCAGAGCATCTGCTATGCCATTCCTTTAGCACAATTTTGACGAGATGTTCTAACACAAGATAGGACATCATTCCAATGAACACATCAAGAGATCAAAGGCTGGAGATTAGCCCTTTTAGGAATAGCGGCAAAAGTAAATAACTTTTCTTCCTTACAACTTCACTTATCAATGCCTTTATGAGTGGACTTGAACAAAAATCTTCAAGTATCGTTGACAAAGTAAGTTGAAGCAGTTTTGCATATATCCCATCACCATAATGTATACATTAAGAGAAGAATAACCACCTCAATTGCAACCTCAGGAGTTTTCAGATAGATACGCAGCGGATCAAAACACAAACTCCTCAAAACCTTCAGGTGTCACATATTACCCCTAGCATCATAGTCAGGGTGACACCACAATACCACAGGTTTGAAAATAAATCAAACCTAACGTAACCACAACACAGCAGCTTTTCAACCAAACCTCCAAGCCTTCAGCATATGCCACTGCCTGTCACGAACAGTCCATCCTCCACTTCTAGGGACCATTCTCACATCTATATGAACTACTCCAAGTTCAAACAACTTTTCAGTAGAAAGCTTCTACCTTGACCATGAACCAGAAAGTATTTTCCCTTGGATCTCATCCAGATACAGAACAGAATAACCAGGCTCTGATACCAATTGAAATTCTGGTACATGTGCAGAATTCAGATGTCCTAGAATATGTCGTTCGACATCTGGTCCGACATGATCACAAGGGCAAGGTATATTGCACTAATCATGGTACTGAAAAGATAAGAGCAAGACACACAAAATTGTTAACCCAGTTTGGTCTAATACACCTACTCTGGGGGCTACCAAGCCAGGGATGAAGTCCACTATCAGCAGTATCAATTCAAAGCTAAACTCTCCGTTTACAACTCATCACTCAATCACTGCCCAATGACCCTTCTACCTAGATCCTCTCTAGCTATAAGAAACACTTCTCACTCCTAATCATCGCAATGATGTATAGCAGTCGACAATCCGCCACTGCGTCAACGGCTCTTAACCTATACAACAATTTAGCAAGGAATGACACCTTTCCAAGACACAGCTTAGAGTTACTTAAAAGCTTCCTCTAAGAACAATACTCCTCTTACTTAACAGCTTCGAGGATCACACTTACAAACTGTCCAACTCACAGGTCGAGTGGTACAGGAACCAACCCTAATACTAGAACTTTTACATCTTTGGTTGCGTTACAAAACTAGGTTACAAAACATCTATATATAACCTATTCCCAACTGGATTTGGGCCTACAAAAACACAACAAATGAGCTGCTACAAGTCAGCAGAAACTTCTGCTACAAAATAGGACTTCAATCTATAACTTCCTAAAATATCTCCATATTTAGAAAGTGTATATTTTCCAACATTCTTCTCAATTTCAGACTTGAATCTTCAGACCTTTTAATTCAGCGCCACATGGAATTTGCATATTGTTTCCTGAATCTTCTGCATCTGTTAAGACATATCAGAATTCTGAATTCTCTTCAGTTCTGGCGCGATGTCGAATGAACCTGCATGGGACATCTTGATACGACATGTTATACCAGATGTTGAAACTACTTCAGCTTAACATGTTCCATTGCACACTAAAACTCCTTACTCAACCTGTTCTTCCTTAGCAAGATAAACTATCCTATCTAACACATTGCTGCTATTATTTGTTTTACAAAATTAATGCCAACCCTTAAAAATAAAGAACTAATAATTACATCCAAACCCAACAAGAGATCTAAGCTCTTACTTTCTCCCTCTTAGGGTTTGTGTTTCTCTCTCAAGAATATGCTTGAAATGAAGAGAGATAAAGTTCTATTCTGAAAAGTATACAAGTTATAAAAGGTATCTTCTGAAAAGAAAGAAAAAAAGTACTTATATAGTAAAACAAAAATCTATCTTGTTCGCCTAGTGAACACCTTCTTTGCACAACGAAGACCACTTTTAGGCACTTAAAGTGCCTCAGGAACTGTTAAACTGACCTTGGAAAATATCTGAGTTCACAGTGCGAGCACTTCTTCACACAGCGAACTTCTTTGCTTTGGCTTCGCACAGCGAACTTTGGATCCTTTTCCTACTGCCATCCAAGGCATCCTCTTCGCTGGAACCTCGCTGTAACTTCTAACAATGAACATTCACTGGCTGCTCGCTGGTGTTCCCACAACAAACATGCTGATTCGTCTTATATTATTTGGCTTCCTTGTTAATTCACTTGTGTCTTGATCTTGGATAGTTTATGCCTAAATCCTGCACAATAACACTCATATCAAAGCATCCAAAGGTATTTGTAATATAATTGAAGAATCACACAAGAACATGTAATAAATCCATTAAAACATGGAGAAATGAATTGAAAAATGCCAAGATAGATGATTCAATCTAAGTCAAAATTTGCACTTAAGAAACTCTCCCCAACTATATTTTTGCTTGTCCTCAAGCAAAGTATGCCCCTCATGAAAACAAGACTATTTTCTCAAGCATAAGATTCAACTAAGAAAGGATTAACGGTTCAAATTCAAAAAAGAGAGATTTGCTCAAACAAGAGGATTTGCTCAAGCATGAGAATACGCACAAGCAATGTTCACCACTTAATAGAATCGAACAATAATAAAGAAGTTAGTTCTTAAACAAATATCATGCAATGTTTCAAATAATAACTAAATTCTCATACTTGAATCACTCTAACACTCTTCTTTCGGAATAAGAATGAAGAAATTAACACGTTTGCAACCGCAGGACAATTTCACTCATCTGACAAACAATGCAAATAACAATCCAATTCATACATTCATCTAATCAATCAAAAATAAAATCATGGAAGCAAAAATATCACAAAGGGCTTTTAAGGTTGTAACTTGGTCAGGCTCACAATAAAGGGTCATTTCTAAAGGCCATTGAATCGAAATTACCAATCCAAAAGAAACATTCATTATACATGGTATTTACACATCACGACTTCTTTTCACCATTTTCTTCCCTAATGCAAACCTTCTCAAACTTCCTTATTGCATATTATTTCATTCTCTAATTTCCTTTTTCAAACAAGCATTATTTTCCTCTTGTTTTTCACATTCATAATCACACTTTTTCTTTACATGCTTGCTTGAAATTTTTCAAACTTTTTAGTAACCTACCATTTTCCTTTTTGTTCTCTCCAACTTGAATTCAAACAAACCTCAAGTGAATGCTCCTTGCTTTTTATGGCAAGGAAATCAATTTAAAACAATGTTCAAAGGTTTCAAGAAATTTTTTTAGAATCCCACAAAATTCAATGATGAACTTAACTTTTAATTTATGTACACACACAAAGTTCATCACCAAATTAGGATCTAATCTATTAGGGTCAAATAGGTTAACAAATTCTCGCTTCTCACGGGTAAGTTACTTTTAGATCTGGTTGTGCTCAATTTAAACAATTTCCTTGATCTTTTCTAATGCTTCCACAAAATTACAATAATCAAAAGATTAAGCATGAATCAAATGAATTAAACAAAGTTTATCAGTCATCCTAGCCTATAGTAAACAATGGATGTTTCTCATAAATTGTGGCTATTGGACCTAAGTGAAACAACCATTCACACAAATTTGCACAATGAATTAAAATTACACATTTGCACAAAGCACAAAATTCTTAAATCATTCTAACATTCTATAAAGCGTTGCAATTTACCTTTCTTGCATTCACATGTTCAACATCCTACCATCACCATCCAAACTTGGGAGAATCTTCATTTGATACTTTTATAAATATAGCAACCAATCTAGGAAAAGTTCTCATCATTCATCCCCTAACCAAAACTTGAAAAAATGTGAAAGGAAACAAGTATATATACAATATAAACAACTGTACAAAGCTCACAAATATAGAAACTATTGCAATGCGACTTAATATTTAAACACCAATCCCCGGCAACAACGCCATTTTGTTCGAACTGCAGTAAAGCAGCAAGAAGCAATAATTTAGTTTTTGAAGGATTTCCTCAGGGATTTATATCGTCTTCACAGGGATCGATGCGAGGGAAAGAATGATGTTCAACGCTCTCTACATTTCTAAGCTTGTGGTAAAATATTTTGGTTGAAAGATTCAAGGTACCATAAATAAATAAAAGCGGAAAATATAAAGACGGAAAATATAAAGTAAAGACTTTAATATAAACGGAGCCTTGTTGGGATTGGATCTCATCAATTGATAACACATGCATTCTTCTAATCAGTTAAACACAAATCAATTATTCGTCTAATATCCTCATGTATCACCCACAACTGAGGTTATGTCTAACGCAAAGTTGAGAGAACAACCGTATTATCTCATTAGTGATGTCTCACGTAACTCAACTACACAGAGCATTAAGAACAGATACTCAAGCAAATAATAAGCCTAAATTTATGTCTAGAGTCTAGAACCTAACAGATATTCATCCTAGATCCAGATCTGAAGAGTACATGTCTATAATGGTTCAAATCAAAGATAAACAAGTAAACAAAGATGACATCCATATCAGCTTCATGATTGATGCATATAAAACTCCATGATCAGAATACATACATACGCTTAACCCTTTTTACATGCATTCAACTAATTTGCCAAATGTAAGTAAACATAGTTTCTCATCTCTATTATCATGCATCCTCACAATACCGTATTGATCCTACTAAGGCTACTAATCAACACAATAAAATAGAGGATACAAGTGAATATCAACTTACAAGACTATGTCAAAAGTTTGCTCATTGATAGATGAAAATCTAAGATCTAAGATTTGAAAAGGTTTTGTCAAGACCCACAAATAATAAATCAAAGACAACATCAATATTGAATCAAAAATAGTTCACCAATATATATTAGATAAAATACATAAGGTATCAAAAGATTACATCCAAATCCAACAAGAGATCTAAGCTCTTACTTTCTCCCTCTTAGGGTTTGTGTTTCTCTCTTAAGAATATGCTTGAAATGAAGAGAGATAAAGTTCTATTATGAAAAGTATACAAGTTATAAAAGGTATCTCCTAAAAAGAAAGAAAAAAGTACTTATATAGTAAAACAAAAATCTATCTTGTTCGCCTAGTGAACACCTTCTTTGCACAACGAAGACCACTTTTAGGCACTTCAAGTGCCTCGGGAACAGTTAAACCGCCCTTGGAAAATATATGAGTTCGCAGTGCGAGCACTTCTTCACACAACGAACTTATTCGCTTTGGCTTCGCACAATGAACTTTGGATCCTTTTCCTACTGCCATCCAAGTCTTCCTCTTCGCTGAACCTCGTTGTAACTTCGCACAACGAACATTCACTGACTGCTCGCTGGTGTTCCCACAATGAACATGCTGATTCATCTTATTTTCTTTGGTTGCCTTGTTAATTCACTTGTGTCTTGATCTTTGATAGTTTATGCCTAAATCCAGCACAATAACACACATATCAAAGCATCCAAAGGTATTTGTAATATAATTGAAGAATCACACAAGAACATGGAATAAATCCCTTAAAACATGGAGAAATGAGTTGAAAAATGCCAAGATAGATGGTTCAATCTAAGTCAAAATTTGCACTTAACAAACTTTCCCCAACTAGATTTTTGCTTGTCGTCAAGCAAAGTATGCCCCTCATGAAAACAAGACTATTTGCTCAAGCATAAGATTCAAATAAGAAAGAATTAACGGTTCAAATTCAAAAAAGAGAGATTTGCTCAAACAAGAAGATTTGCTCAAGCATGAGAATGCGCACAAGCAATGTTCACCACTTAATAGAATCGAACAATAATAAAGAAGTTAGTTCTTAAACAAATATCATGCAATGTTTCAAATAATAACTAAATTCTCATACTTGAATCACTCTAAAACTCTTCTTTCGGAATAAGAATGAAGAAATTAACACGTTTGCAACCGCAGCACAATTTCACTCGTCTGACAAACAGTGCAAATAACAATCTAATTCATACATTCATCTAATCAATCAAAAATAAAATCATGGAAGCAAAAATATCACAAAGGGATTTTAAGGTTTTAGCTTGGTCAGACTCACAACAAAGGGTCATTTCTAAAGGCCATTGAATCAAAATTACCAATGCAAAAGAAACATTCATTATACATGGTATTTACACATCACGACTTCTTTTCACCATTTTCTTCCCTAACGCAAACCTTCTCAAACTTCCTTATTGCATATTATTTCATTCTCTATTTTTCTTTTTCAAACAAGCATTATTTTCCTTTTGTTTTTCACATTCATAATCACACTTTTTCTTTACATGCTTGCTTGAAATTTTTCAAAATTTTTAGTAACCTACCATTTTCCTTTTTGTTCTCCCCAACTTGAATTCAAACAAACCTCAACTGAATGCTCCTTGCTTTTTATGGCAAGGAAATCAATTTAAAACAATGTTCAAAGGTTTCAAGAAAATTTTTTAGAATCCCACAAAATTCAATGATGAACTTAACTTTTAATTTATGTACACACACAAAGTTCATCGCCAAATTAGGATATAATCTATTAGGGTCAAATAGACTAACAAATTCTCGCTACTCACGGGTAAGTTACTTTTAGATCTGGTTGTGCTCAATATAAACAATTTCCTTGATCATTTTTAATGCTTCCACAAAATTACAATAATCAAAAGATTAAGCATGAATCAAATGAAATAAACAAAGTTTATCAGTCATCCTAGCATATAGTAAACAATGGATGTTTCTCACAAATTGTGGCTATTGGACCTAAGTGAAACAACCATTCACACAAATTTGCAAAATGAATTAAAATTACACATTTGCACAAAGCAAAAAATTCTTAAATCATTCTAAAATTCTATAAAGCGGTACAATTTGCCTTTCTTGCATTCACATGTTCAACATCCAACCATCACCATCCAAACTTGGGAGAATCTTCATTGGATACTTTTATAAATATAGCAACCAATCTAGAAGAAGTTCTCATCATTCATCCCATAACCAAAACTTGAAAAAATGTGAAAGGAAACAAGTATATATACAATATAAACAACTGTACAAAGCTCACAAATATAGAAACTATTGCAATGCGACTTAATATCTAAACACCAATCCCCGACAACAACGCCATTTTGTTCGAACTACAGTAAAGCGGCAAGAAGCAAAAATTTAGTTTTGGAAGGATTCCCTCAGGGATTTAAATCGTCTCCACAGGGATCGGTGCAAGGGAAAGAATGATGTTCAACGGTCTCTACATTTCTAAGATTGTGGAAAAATATTTTGGTTGAAAGATTCAAGGTACCATAAATAAATAAAAGTGAAAAATATAAAGACGGAAAATATAAAGTAAAGACTTTAATATAAACGGAGCCTTGTTGTGATTGGATCTCATCATTTGATAACACATGCATTCTTCTAATCAGTTAAACACAAATCAATCATTCATCTAATATCCTCATGTATCACCCACAACCGAGGTTATGTCTAACACAAAGTCGAGAGAACAACCGTATTATCTCATTGGTGATGTCTCAGGCAACTCAACAACACAGAGTATTAAGAACTGATACTCAAGCAAATAATAAGCCTAAATCTATGTCTAGAGTCTAGAACCTAACAAATATTCATCCTAGATCCAGATCTGAAGAGTATATGTCTATAGGGTTCAAATCAAAGATAAACAGATAAACAAAGATGGCATCCATATCAGCTTCATGATTGATTCATATAAAATGCCATGATCAAAAAACATACATACGCTTAACCCTTTTTACATGAATTCAACTAATTTGCCAAATGTAAGTGAACATAATTTCTCATCTCTATTATCACGCATCCTCACATTACCGTATTGATTTTACTCATGTTATTAATCAATACAATAAAATAGAAGATACAAGTGAATATCAACTTACAAGACTATGTCAAAAGTTTTCTCATTGATAGAAGAAAATCTAAGATGTAAGATTTGAAAAGGTTTTGTCAAGACCCTCAAATAAGAAATCAAATACAACATTAATATTGAATCAAAACTAGTTCACCAACATATATTAGATGAAATACATAAGGTATCAAAAGATTACATCCAAACCCAACAAGAGATCTAAGCTCTGACCTTGTTCCTCTTAGGGTTTCTGTTTCTCTCTCAAGAATATGCTTGAAATGAAGAGAGATAAATTTCTACTTTGAAAAATATAAAGTTATAAAAGTTATCTTCTAAAAAGAAAGAAAAAATACATATATAGTAAAATACAAATCTCTCTTGTTCGCCTAGCGAACACCTTCTTTGCACAGCGAATACCACTTTTAGGCACTTCAAGTGTCTTAGGAACAGTTAAACCGCCCTTGGAAAATATTTGAGTTCTCAGTGCGAGCACTTCTTCGCACAACAACCTTCTTTGCTTTGGCTTCACACAAATAACTTTGGGTCCTTTTCCTACTACCATCCAAGGTTTCCTCTTTGTTGGGACCTCGCTGCAACTTCGCACAGTGAACATTCGTTGGTTGCTCGCCGGTGTTCGCACAACGAACATAATGATTCTTCTTCTTTTCTTTGGCTTCCTTGTCAATTCACTTGTGTCTTGATCTTTGATAGTTTATGCCTAAATCCTGCACAATAACACACATATAAAAGCATCCAAAGGTATTTGAAATATAATTGAAGAATAACACACGAACATGGAATAAATCCATTAAAAAATGATAAATAAGTTGAAAAATGCCAAGAAAGGTGGTTCAATTTAAGTCAAAATGTGCACTTAACAGGTAGTCAATTAATCAAATAGACTGCATGACTGGTAGCAAAATTCTAAAAAAGCTTTGGTAGATTGGATTGGAACATGATGGCTCGGGCAACATTGAGAATAAGCCTATGTTTTCTCTCTTTAAAAACATTTTTTGTGGTGCTTCTATGCATTTATCTTATGAATGATGCCTTTTTCCTCGAAAAAGCTATCCATGATAAATTCTTTTACAATATCTAATATGATCTTCTTGATGGTCTTGCATGATCAAAGGTATTGTCTAAAACTTCTTTTTTATTAGGAAGGCCCATGTATTCCTTGTGAAGTCATCTACAATGGATAGAAAATAAGAGTGTCCTTGGACAGATGAGGGTGTGAAAGGGCCGCAAATGTCCATGTGAATTAGTTCAAAAGAAGATGTAGTTTGATTATTTCCCAAAGGAAAAGAATGTTTTGTTTGATTTGCATAATGGCAATAGTCACATATGGATTTAATACGATCACACACAACATAAAGTCTTTGTTGAATTATTTTGATTACATTATGATTTGGGTGTCCAAGTCTTTGATGCCAAAAACTAAACTTATTTTGTGCATCAGGATTACATGGAGTCATATTTACATCAACATTATATGCAAAAGCTAAGAAACATTCTTCACATAACATGTACAAGTTATTGTGAACATTTGCAAGCCCAATCATCTTTAATGAAGGATTTTCCTTAATAATACAAGAACAATGCTAAAATATAAGATGACATTTATTATGTGATGATAATTGACTTGCAAAAATGAGATTATACTTGAATGTATTATAATTGAATGTAGGGACAAAAAGAACACTGTATAGAGTTAAATGGTTATTCAATTTAACAGTTCCTGATATTGTGGATAAAATATGAGATCCATTTGGTAATTTGATAGCAATTGGTGAAATATTATGATAAGAACAGAAGATTTAAGAGAGCAACAAATGTGGTCAGTTGCTACTGTATCAATAATCAAGCTATGATTCAAAGCACTACTAGTGACATGAATTAAAGAATGAGTCAAACCTGAAAAGGATTCATTGATGATGTGAGAATCAGAATGACGTGAAGATTCAGTTTTGTATTTTGAGTCAAACTAAACCGAATCAAACTGATAACCGCAAAAAACCACATTTGGTTCGAATGTGTTTGAACCATTTTTCAACAAAATTACAGTTCGGTTTGGTTTGCGGTTTGTATTTTGCAAACTAAACCAAACCAAACCGCATTATGTAGAGGTGGTAAAACGGGATGTTCGCCAAAAAAATGAGCGGGGCGCGCAAGCGCGCCAAGTGAAATTAGGTTTAAAGATCTTGTATGTTCCTCCAAGGTGACGGGTTGGCGGGGGGCGGGCTTACCCGCCTATTATATATATATATCCTTTTTAATAGATTAATCATCTTTTTCACCTAAAATAGAACAATCAACAAGAGTTCCAAGACTATAGTTCAAGTATTAACCTTCAACCAACCAAAATAAGTATCTTTAAGAAGAAAAAAAAATCCATCATAAGTATTAAGTACAACACCAATGTTTAGTGATTCAAATTACATAACATTGTCTAACAAAACAAGAGTGAAACATTCTAAAGTCTAAATCCTAATCATCAAGGCCAATAATATTAGATGCACTCTTAGAACAAGTCAGACCCTCTTTTTCATCTTCATTGTTATCATAATTTCCATATACATTACAAAACAATAAATTAAATTCAATGGTTAGTAAAATTATATTAAAAAATAGTAGATAACCATATTTATGGAGAGTTGCGTGACTGTTTGTCTTCGACTTAGCTGCCATTTGTTTGCGTGTTTTGTGACTCCGTTGCGTATCAATATCATAACCTAATTTCTAAATGGAATGGGATGTTTTTTTCTTCTTATATATTTACTTTTTTTTAATTAAGCATGTTTAGTGAGCCAACCCGCCCCGTTATGTCTTTAGCTCGCGAGGTTTTTTATTTTGGCGGGTGAGCGGACCGTGATGTTAGAACAAGATTTGGTTTTGCAAGATATCTCTTTGTTTGGATAATAACAAAGTTGTATTTGTGTGAGAACAATTTTGGTACTCTAACATTTGTTATTTTAAGTATTGACAAACAGGTGTTGACGTTGATAAAGATATTTCCGACTCTGATAAAGATAGCTCTGACTCTGATAGAGATCATGTGAAACCTCACTCTCAAATTCTCAAAATTCGCTTCTGCTTCAAAGAAGCAAGTTTGCTTCTGATCTATTGTGCTTCAGAAATACTCTAAGAAGACAATATGTTGCTGCTGCAATGTTCTCTTGGATTCTGGCTCTGAATTTAACTCTGATACTTATCTTCTGAAGACTAAGTGCTAACAACTCTGAAGACAAGGTTCTGATGAACAACGTTCTGAAGACTCTGAAGACTTAAGTTTCTGAAGACCAAGTTCTGAATACTCTGAAGACAAGGTTCTGCTGAACAAGTTTTGAAGACTCTGAAGACTTATGTTTCTGATAACCAAGGGTTCTAAAGAAGAAGTGCTGAAGGATAATTTAAGTGTATGATGTTTATCCCAGCATAACGACATTATTTCAAGTCGCCAGTATTTTAATGATATTCCTGATCTGCCCTTCAACGGATCTTTTTTTGGCTATATAAAGACTTGATCATTCAAAGAATCATGTGTGACACCAAGTATTAAAAAGAGAGATATACAAAAACATTGATTCATACGAGAAAGAACTCAAGAAATAGAGAAATCCATGAGTGAACAGTAAAGCACCATAATACAAAGAAGAAGATTGTTCTCACTGTATAGATTCTCTCTAAGTTAGTTTGAGCTAGAAATTGTGTTTATATCAGCTTATGTAAGAAGCATTTCATTGTAAACATTTTATTTGATCAAACAGTTATTTGAATTCCTTAAGGGACCAGTTGGGCCAGAATCCTTAAGAAGAGACAGTTAATCTGTGTATTGTTAGTCACCGGCAGTTTCTAGTGCAGTTATAATCAGTTTGGTTATAGTGGATTAAGTCCTTGTGTATAAGGTGAAATCACCTTGGCGGGTGAACTGGATTAACTTGATAGTTTTCAAGTGAACCAGGATATATCGTGTGTCTTTCTCTATTGTTAGTCTATTTGTGATCTTTGTTTGAGTTTCACAAAAAGCTTTCATTTTGAAAACCCAATTCAAACCCCCTTTTATTGTGTTTTTCTTACACCATCAATTAGCATCAGAGCTCTGGTTCTAATTGAGATAAAATGATTTATCAACACTTCACCGTGTTTAGTACCGATCTAGTATTTGTGTGAGATATTATGGCTGCTACAGCTAATGTTAATCCTGTTGTAGAAGAGAAAGATCATTACAGTGCCAAATCACCAGTCTTTGATGGTGAAAAGTTTGACTACTGGAAAGACAGAATATAAAGCTTCTTTCTTGGTTATGATGTAGATCTTTGGGATCTGGTAGTCGATGGATACACTCACCCAGTTTGATGCTACAGGTGCTAAAATATCCAGAAGTGATATGACCAACCAACAAAAGAAAGATTATAAGAATCATCACAAGGCAAGAACCATATTGCTAAATGCTATCTCTTATACTGAGTATGAGAAGATAACAAATAGAGATACTGCCAAATCCATTTTTGATTCTCTAAAAATGACTCGTGAAGGAATGCTCAAGTTAAGGAGACAAAGGCGCTGACCCTAATCCAAAAATATGAGGCATTCAGAATGGAGGATGATGAAATAGTTGAGACCATGTTTTCAAGGTTTCAAATGCTAGTCACAGGACTTAAAGTTCTGGACAAAGGTTATTCAACTACTGATCATGTTAAAAATATCGTCAGAAGTCTTCCCAAGAAATGGAGACCTATGGGAACAGCTTTAAAGCTATCTAAGGATCTCAACAACATAAGTCTTGAAGAGCTTGTTAGTTCTTTAAGAAGTCATGAGATAGAGCTGGAAGAAGATGAACCTCAGAAGAAAAGCAAATCTATCGCTCTTAAGTCTAAACCTGAAAAGGCAAAGGCTTATCAAGCTGAGGAAGAATCGTAAGATTCTGGTGAAGAATCAGAAGATGAGTTGTCGCTAATCTCCAAAAGGATCAACAAACTCTGGAAGCATAGGCAAGGAAACTTCAGAGGATTTAGAAGAAACAAAGGTCGCTCTGAGTCATCATCTGGACAAAAGAAGCAGAACTCCGAAAGGAAGTTATCTACTATGAGTGTAATGAGCCAGGTCATTACAAGAATGAGTGTCCAAAGATCAAGAAAGACAAAAAGCCTAAGAAGAATTACTCCAAAGCGAAGAAAGGACTAATGGCAACTTGGGACGACTCTGATTCTGAAAAAGAAGACTCTGATGAAGAACAAGTAAATGTTGCGCTAGTAGCAACAATTGACGATGTAGTTTCTGGAGAACCAGAAGACATAATATCATCAGAACCAGAATCAGACTCTGACTCTGACTCAGAGGTATTATGTAAACTCTCTCGTGGTGAATTAGAGTCATGTCTTTCGGAAATGCTGGAAAAGTATTAAACTCTTCTGAGTAAATACAAAGTTCTTAAAAGATCACATGTAATTGCTTCTGAGGAAAAAGAAAAGCTTGGGCAGAATAATTCTTCTCTAAATGAAAACATTTTTTGCTTAAAAAATAGTAATTATGCCTTGAAAAGAAAAGTTGCTAAATTAGAAGAAGAATTAATCTCCAATGTCTCTGACACAAGCTGTATCAACAAGTATGATAGAGCATTCCAGTATTTTCTAGCTAAAAGCATAGATAGAAGCAGAATAGCTTCCATGATTTATGGAGTGAGCAGAAATGGTAACAAAGGTTTGGGATGTACAAAATCATCTGAAATTGACGAAAGTCAAAATGTTAAACCAAAACCTCTCTATGACCATTTTATGCCTTCTGGCACTGAGATTGTTTTCTCTGAGCTTGCACAAGAACCCCCGCCGACACAGAAATCTGTTTCTAAAGTTAAATATCATGCACAAATTCCACTTGATTATCCTGTTGCACAAAAGCCCAAAGTTGTGAAACACTCTGGGAAAGCTAACAAGAGAGGACCCAAAAAATGGGTACCTAAGGACAAGATAATCTATGTTGCAGATATCCTTAGCAACACAGTTGAAACACCAGTCATGGTACCTGGACAGTGGTTGCTCGCAACACATGACGGGAAGAAGGCATATGTTCCAAAGTCTGGAACTTAAGCCTGAAGGCTTCGTCAGTTTCGGAGGAAACCAGAAAGGAAAAATCATTGGCTCTGGAACCGTTGGTAATGGTAACCTTCCTTCTATTACTGATGTTCTTTTAGTCGATGGTTTGATGCATAACTTATTGTAAATTAGTCAACTTAGTAACAATGGTTATGATATCATCTTTAATCAAAAGTCCTGTAAGGCTGTAAGTCAGAAAGATGGTTCAATCCTATTTGTCGGAAAGAGGACAAATAACATTTATAAGATTAGACTTTCTGATCTTCGTGAACAGAATGTCAAATGCTTAATGTCTGTTAATGAAGAGCAATGGGTATGGCATAGACGTTTAGGCCATATTAGCATGAGGAGGATTTCTCAACTAAATAAGCTTGAACTTTTCAGAGGCTTGCCAAATCTGAAGTATTCTTCAGATGCTCTTTGTGAAGCATGTCAGAAAGGAAAGTTTTCTAAAACTTCCTTTAAAGCAAAGAATGTTGTGTCCACCTCTAGACCGTTAGAACTTCTACACATTGATTTGTTTGGACCAGTGAAAACTGCGTCAATCAGTGGAAAGAAGTATGGATTAGTAATCATTGATGATTATAATCGTTGGATATGGGTACAATTCTTGAAACACAAGGATAAGTCTCATTCTGTGTTCTCTACCTTTTTCTCTCAAGTGCAAATAGAGAAGGATTGTAAAATAGTCAAAGTCAAAAGTGATTATGGCGGAGAATTTGAGAACATATACTTTGAGAATATTTTTTATTCCCATGGTATTTCCCATGATTTCTCCTGTCCCAGAACTCCACAACAAAATGGAGTAGTGGAAAGGAAGAATAGGACTTTGCAAGAAATGGTTCATACCATGATCCAAGAAACTGACATGGCTAAGCACTTCTGGGCAGAGGCAGTAAATACAGCATGTTGCTTTCAGAACAGGGTTTCAATAAGACATATTCTGGGTAAGACTCCTTATGAATTGTGGAAGAATAGAAAACCTAACATTTCATATTTTCATCCTTTTGGCTGTATTTGTTTTATGTCAAACACTAAAGAGAATCTTGGCAAGTTTGACTCCAAAGCTCAAAAGTGTTTACTGTTAGGATACTCTGAACGCTCTAAAGGCTACATAATCTATAACACAGAAACACGAATTATTGAGGAATCAATTCATGTCAGATTCAATGATAAGATTGACCCTGAAAAGTCAAAGCTAGTTGAAAATTTTGCAGATCTAAAGATCACCTTATCAGAATCTAAAGAAGAAGAAGATTAAAGAGAAGCTGACAAAGATGCAGATTCTCCAGATTCAGATACAACCTTACCAGAAACTGAAAATAACCCATCTCATCAGAAGAAGAACAGATAAAAGACTTCTCATTCTAAAGAATTGATTCTAGGAGATAAAGCTGATCCAATTAAAACTCGTTCATCATTCAGACATTCTGAAGAAACCCTTCTGGGTTTGGTTTCTCTGATAGAACCAACAATAGTTGATGAAGCTCTTAAGGAGAATGAGTGGATTCTGGCCATGCAAGAAGAACTAAATTAATTCACCAGAAATGACGTATGGGATCTTGTTCCAAAACCCAAAGGTGTCCACGTCATTGGAACTAAATGGGTATTCAGAAATAAGTTAGATGAGAAAGGTGAGGTCATAAGAAACAAAGCACGACTGGTTGCACAAGGTTATAGTCAACAAGAAGGGATAGACTATACAGAAACCTTTGCACCAGTTTCCAGGTTAGAATCTATTCGCATTTTAATCTCATTCGTTGTGAATCATGACATTACTTTATATCAGATGGATGTAAAGAGTGCATTTTTAAATGGGTATATTTCTGAAGAAGTATATGTTCACCAACCTCTTGGTTTTCAGAGTTCTGAAAACCCGGATTTTTTTTCGAACTTAAAAAATCGTTATATGGTCTGAAACAGGCTCCCAGAGCTTGGTATGAAAGGCAAAGCAACTTTCTTTTGGAAAATGACTTTACCAGAGGAAAAGTGGATACAACACTCTTTTGTAAAACCTTTAAAAATGACATTCTGATTGTTTAAATCTACGTTGATGACATTATATTTGGTTCTGCTAATATTTCCTTGTGCAAGGAATTTTCCAAGTTAATGTAGGATGAATTTGAAATAAGTCTGATGGGAGAACTCAGATTCTTTCTGGGAATTCAAATTGATCAATGATCAGAAGGAACATACATTCATCAAAGCATGTATGCAAAAAGAACTTCTAAAGAAATTCAATATGTCAGAAAGTAAACCTGCTATGACTCCGATGCATCCGACATGCATTTTGGAGAAAGAAGATGTAAGTAAAAAGGTTTGTCAGAAGCTCTATCATGGTATGATAGGATCTCTTCTGTATTTGACAGCTTCTCGTCCAGATATTCTATTCATCATATGTCTTTGTGCTCGTTTCTAATCAGATCTGCGGGAAACTCACTTAACTGCTGTTAAGAGAATCCTAAGGTATCTAAAAGGAACAACTAACCATGGCTTGATGTATAATAAAACATCAGAGTACAAGCTTTATGGTTACTGTGATGCAGATTATGCTAGAGACAGATTGGAAAGGAAAAGTACTTCTGGAAACTGTCAGCTTCTGGGAAGTAACCTCGTCTCCTGGCCAAGCAAGAGACAATCAACAATTTCTCTCTCTCTCTCTCTCTCTCTCTTTATTGCAGAAGCAGAATACATATCAGGATCTCTGTGCAGTACTCAGATACTCTAGATGAAGAATCAACTTGAAGATTATCAGATACACGAGTGTAACATTCCTATCTTCTGTGATATTACTTCTGCCATTTGTTTATCTAAGAATACTATTCTACATTCTAGGGCAAAACATATTGAAATAAAACATCACTTTTTACGTGACTATGTTTAGAAGGGTACTTTTCAGTTAAAATTTGTGGATACAGATCACCAGTGGGCTGATATTTTCACAAAACCCCTGGCTGAAGATAGATTCGTATTCATTATGGAAAACTTATTTATCAAACCTTGTCCAAAATGAGATGATAATATTTTAATGTGTCAGGCTACCAAAATGTTTGATATAAGATTCTGATGTTAAGCAAAGTGTGTTATTTTTTATTGACTTTCTGATTCATGATACTTTTACAAGTTAGAAAATGTCCTTATCAGAAATTAGTCTAGTCAGATACCTCTTGGTATTCTTGACGTTGGGAACATCAAAACGTGCTCTCTTGAAAACAAACAACTATGATTATTTGTGACACGTGTCCAAAATCAAATCATACCTACTGTTGAAGAGACACCTCGAGCGTTGTGATTTCGTGAGATTAGGTTTCAAGTAATTATTTCCTATTAATCCCACCTTGTCATAATCATTATTTTTTTTTATAAATACGCACTCTCTCACTTCACACACTACTCTACTCTCACTTCCCACACTTTTTGTCTTAGAAAACCTAAAACCCTTTTGTTCTCTGCAACTCCATCATCTTCTTACAATGGATTCTCAACAACAAAGCGTTTTTGAATTCTTTTAACAGCATCAAGAAGCAGAATCGGCATCAATGGCCTCATCAACAAATGCTCAAACGAAATCAACTTCTCTCCATCAATCACTCTCCACTTTTCAAAAACCTATTGTAGTTCACATAGTAGATCTTCCTGCTCATATTCATATGGCTGCTCCCTTCTCAGAACTTGAAGTTCTAAGTGAATGGCTGGTAGACTTTGATAACCTAAAGGAAAATGGAATAGACTTGACCAAGAATCTAAATGCTCAAGGTTGGAAAACCTATTTCGATCATCTGTACGGTCCCATTTACTCAAATATTGTCAACGAATTCTGGAGATATGCTGACGCTGATGAACACTTTATTGTCTCATATGTTTTGGGAAACAAGTTCATCATTACTGAGAAATCCATAGCCACACTACTTGGTATGGAAAACTCTGGAGGAAAGATAATTTACAAGATGAACCATAAATCAAAGTTTCTATCTGATGTGGTTTACCGAACAATTTTTACTCAATCTTCTAGTGGAAAACCACCCTTCAAAACTCTGGAATTATCAAAGGTACTTCGTGTTTGGCTGAAAATTATTGTGGGATGCATCTATCATAGACCAAATTCAAGTTCTTCTAATTTTCTCAACACTGATCAGAAGTTCATGCTTTACTATCTGATGAAAGGAGAGAAAATCTGTCTTCCCTCAATTCTATTCAGATAACTTAGAGATTCAGTATGAGAACCAAGATATCAATCAAAGAAATCTAAGAATTACATTCCTTTCGGTAGTTTGATCTCAGATATTCTAGTTGAGAGTGGAATGATTGATCACTTGTCAACTATACCAGTCACAAATGAATTGAATGTCATTACCGGAACTCCTCTGAATAGCAAAAATCTAAAGAGAATCTAGATTATTGATGAAATCAGAGTTGAACCAAGCATAGCTATAGATTCAGAAAGTCTGAAGTCAAAAAGAATGGTGTTAGATGGATATCCTCTATTCACTAAACATGATAATCCAGAGGTTATAGAAGCATATATTCAGCTACGAGAGGAAGAAAGCTATGATATGTCTAACTTCAGTCTTGACGATCTGATGGGTCACCCACCTGATATGGTGAAGAAGAAAAGACATTCCTCCAACACAGCTCCTCAAATGAAATCTACAAAGAGGCAGAAGGAATATCCTGGTGAAGCTAACACAAGGAACATCTCTCTGAAATCATATCTAGAAGAACAAAGTAAGTCTTTTGAATCTCTATCTGTAACTGCACCTGTTTCTATTGACAGAAATTTGTCTTCATCTCTTCCCATTTCATCACCACCACCTATAACTCAACCATTATTCTCCACTCCTCCGCCAATATTTTCTACTGTTGTCACCACCTCTCCAACACCCATTTCTAAATCTCCTACTGAAGAAATTCCTTTTTCTACACCATTTTCACCACAGTCTCTTGAACTTACCTCTACTCAACCAACTTCCACCATTTTTATCCAACCAACTATTGTCACTTCTGTTCAACCATCTCCAACCATTCAAATCATTGAAGAGATTCTCACCGAACATCCACAAACAACCATCTCACCATCACCAACTCCAATTACTGCTCCACAACAAATTCCAGAATCAATAATAAATAATCCCGAACCTTCTCTAAATAATGATACCATCATTCTTGATAACTCTGTTGAAGATGATCAACTCTTACCTAAAAATCAAACCTCTGACCTTCCTCCTAACCTAGATGAAGCAATATCTGTTTTTAAGGACAGTGTGGTTATGAGATTCAGGACACTATCTAATGAATCAAATTCTAGTGTAGATTCTTCTGATTTGGGTGCTTCATGGGATCAATTCAATTAGTGGATGTCTGAGGAATTTCAGAAGATTCAAACTCTTTCTGTTCAGAAAAAGGGTTATTTTATTCAACAAGTTGAAAAGAGGTTGCAGGAGAAGAAGGAAGTTGAAGCTAAGCTAGCTACAGAAAAGGAACTGGCAGAAAGGTTAGCCAAAGAAGAGGCTGAAAGATTAGCTAAGGAGGCTAAAGATCAAGCTGAAAAAGAAGCTGCTGAAAACTCCTCTTCTGATCCATTGTTGAAAACTCTGGCTACCCTTCAGAAGGAACATGAGTTGTTTAGCGCAAGAATGGACATGCAAGATGAATTTAGCATCAACATTCAGAATGCTCTTGCTCAGATTCTTCAGAGGCTCCCTCCTCCTTCTCAACCTTAGGCACTTTTTTAGGCTACCCCATAGTTTGTCTTTGACTGTTTGTTTTTGGTTTGATGTACTTTTGGATTATCATTTTGATTACCCATTTTTATTATAACAAAAAAGGGGAGTATTATTATGGAAAGTTATTTTGATAAATATCTTGTCTCTAATCATAAGCTCTAACATTCTAACACTGTAAATTGCATATCTTTTTAGAATGTCTTTCAGGAAAAATATTTATATTGGCAAAATGACTCTGATATCAATCAGGCTCTGATTTACTTAATCAAGCTCTGTTATCAGAATGCATCACCATTATAATCAAGCTCTGATATTTTGGATTTGTCTAGATCTTTGCAATCAGGCTCTGTATCCCAAATCTTATAAGATTTTGTTAAGTCTTAGATTCAGGGGGAGCTTGATAAAGGGAAGTTTACTTTGAACTTACCTGAGTCAATTCTTATTATCGTCGTACAAAATTGTGTTATCAAAATACATTATTTTGTCATTATCAAAAAGGGTGAGATTGTTAGAAAAATATTTGGTTCTGCAAGATATCTCTTTGTTTTGATCATAACAAAGTTGTATTTGTGAGAGAATAATTTTGGTACTCTAACGTTTGTTTTCTTAAGTATTGATAAACAGGTCCTGACACTGATAAAGATATTTCTGACTTTGATAAAGATAACTCTCACTCTGATAAAGATCATGTGAAACGTCACTCTCAAATTCCCAAAAGTCGCTTCTGCGTCAAAGAAGCAAGTTTGCTTCTGATCTACTGTGCTTCAGAAAGACTCTAAGAGACAATATGTTGTTGCTGCAATGTTCTCTTGGATTCTGGCTCTGAATTTAACTTTGATACTTATCTTCTGAAGACTAAGTTCTGAAGACAAGGTTCTGATGAACAACGCTCTAAAGACTCTGAAGACTTAAGTTTCTGAAGACCAAGTTCTGAAGACTTTGAAGACAAGGTTCTGCTGAACAAGTTCTAAAGACTCTGAAGACTTATGTTTCTGATAACCAAGGGTTCTGAAGAAGGAGTGCTGAAGACTCTGAAGACAAGGTTCTGCAGAACAAGTTCTGAAGACTCCGAAGACTCAAGACTCTGAAGACCCAGTGATTCATTCTTCTGATTATGCTTCAATATTATCAATTCTGAAGCCTCTGATGGATAGAAGAAGATGAAACGTTTGCGAGGGAAAATAGTACATAGTACAGATCAAACACGTTCTTTTCCACTGCCATTCCACTACCCTGATTTGGTGGTCCAAAGGACAATTTCAGTGTATGATGTTCATCCCAGCATAACGACATTATTTCAAGTCGCCAGTATTTTATTGATATTCCTGATCTGCCCTTCAGCATATCTTTTTCTGGCAATATAAAGACTTGATCATTCAAAGAATCATGTGTGACACCAAGTATGAAAAAGAGAGATATACAAAAACATTGATTCATTCGACAAAGAACTAAAGAAATAGAGAAATCCATGAGTGAACAGTAAAGCACCACAATACAAAGAAGAAGATTGTTCTTACTGTATAGATTCTCTCTAAGTTAGTTTGAGCTAGAAATTGTGTTTATATCAGCTTATGTAAGAAGAATTTCTTTGTAAACATTTTATTTGATCAAACAGTTGTTTGAATTCCTTAAGGGACCAGTTGGGTCAGAATTTTTAAGAATAGACAGTTAGTCTGTGTATTGTAAGTCACCAGCAGTGGCTAGTGCAATTGTAATCGATTTGGTTATAGTGGATTAAGTCCTTGTGTATAAGGAAAAATCACCTTGGCGGGTGGACTGGATTAACTTGATAGTTTTCAAGTGAACCAGGATATATTGTATGTCTTTCTCTATTGTTAGTCTATTTTTTATCTTTGTTTGAGTTTCATAAAAAGCTTTCATTTAGAAAACCCAATTCAACCCCCCCTTTCTTGTGTTTTTCTCACACCTTCACGTGTAACACCCCAGAATAATTATAGTATTTAGTTAATTGATTTATTATAATTATTCTTGACCTTTGGTGAGTTTTGATGAAATGTTGTGACGCATAGTGTATTTGTATTGAGTTGTGGGGTATTGTTGAGCTAAGGGAATAATGAGAGCATTTTAGAAATTTAAGTCATTAATTAGAATTATTTTAGTAGTAATAATAATAGAATAATGTGAACAATATTATTTAGATTATTATTAATATTTAAAATAAAAGGGAGTGAAACACTATGGGCAATGTGGTATTTTGTAAGGGAATAAGTGAGGGTATGATAGGAAAATCATAATAGGGGTCCAAGGGGTAAGAATGACAAAAGGAAAAGTGGGATTAGGGAAGTTCACTCTGTACGATCGTGAAAAGTTAAGAGAACAGAGAAAAGGAGATTTAAGGCACAGAGAACCGGGGGAATCATCTATAGAACACAGAGAAAGAAACAACTGCTGAGAATTCGAGGTATGGGGGTGATCCGGGTTGTTATATCTGATATGGGGTTTAAGGTAGTTATAGGTTTTATGTGCTACGTGCCCATTGATGATGAAGTGTGAAGTATTGTGATGAATTGTGACGAATGTGATTGATGCTATATTATGATGTTTGATGAATACTCATGAATGATGATGCAATTATGACGATCTTATGATGGTGATTATTATGACGTTTACATCATGTATTTATGGCATATCTAGGACTTCGGTCTAGTGACGAGGTTAGGACTCCGGTCCAGTGGTGGCTTCAATCCCATTGTGTGGATTGAAGTGTTTTGTAACGAGCTCTGGTTCCAAGGGGAATCGATCCTATGGTGGAGATCTTTGGAGGGTGATGGCCCAATGTCCACCAAATGAGTTGGTACCACATGCATGAGTCCATGATGTTGCATTCCATACTATGTGGCATTGCATAATTATTGAGTGATTGACGTGTTAATGATGTTGTAAACTGATTGATGTTCTGTGGTAATTGTGACTTGATACTGTCATACCCCAAATTTTGACCACTAAGATTTCCCATCATTGTGAAAATCATCATTACAATATGGAGGAACCACCAACTTTGGAGGACCATAACTCCTAAACCACAAAGCCATTTTTCCTCATCCAAAGATGGATTTGTAGCCCTCATTACCCTCTACGAAAACTTCAACTAGACCTAAGTCCAATTCATTAAGGATTTTGAGTTATGGAGTGATCAAAATCAAGAGAAAACACTTTGTTCCAACACTTAGTGAAAATTTCACTAAGTCAGATTTTGCCTTACTTTTTGCCAAATGTAGGGGGATTTTTCACTTGGATTCAAAAGAGATCAAAACCAAACATGTTCAAACAGTTGTTGTATCATGTAAGGGCTTTCCAAAATGGTCAAGAACATTACCAAATTCAACTTACACCATGAGATATGACATTGGAAAGTTGCCTTGCTGAAATCTGTCAAAGGCAAGGCAGAATTTTCAATTTTGCTCGATTTGCCAAAATCAGCCAAATTCAAATGCTCCTATCCACTTGGACACATCTGAGGATTGAATCTAAAGGGGACAATCACTGAGCCAAGCCTCCAAAGTCCATGGAACAAGAAATAGCATGTTGACCTAGAATGGCCAAAATAGGGACAAGACTCCAAATTTGGATTGGAGCATTCAATGGAAGCATCAAGGTGGCATGGACTGAGCCATTCTCATCTGAAATCAGTCAAGACTTATCCAAGACCAAGGGGACCAGCAGCCTGTCCCCTAACCTCTAGTCAATGGCTAGAGGAGACTTGGATTTTCATTTGCCAACATTGGCCAAACCTACTCAGCAGTTGCCATTCACTATTCCTTGCAAAACAAACTTGCTCTACTATAAATAGAGCTCAATTGTGTTCAGTTTAAGTACACCAAAGGCCTACAACACTTGCCTTTCTCAAAATCTTTTTCTCTTGGCAAAAATGCCTTTCTTAGCAAGGTACCTATCGGGTTTTGAGCTAGAGGGCAATTCCACTCAAACCAACCACTCACACACCTCATATACATCACATATGAGTTGATCAAACACTTAAACAACAACTTGAACATTGATTTCTCAGAATCACCAGTCAATTGCTCAAGGTTTTAACCAAAGTACAGTTGAGATGCCATGAAGTGATCCAGCCAATTTCCATCAAGTCCAAGCATTCAAACACACTCCATAGCACCTAGGGAAGCTGTTCAGATCATCACAACACAACTGTAACACCTCCTACACAAATCACGATCACCAGCTGCAAGTGGTAAGCACGAGCTCTTCTAACTCTATGTTCCATGCAATTTTTGCTGCACAATAATTTGGCCATATGTTCATAATCATGCATGGAATGTTTTCCCTCAATTAATTGCTTTGTTTGAATCGTGTATCAAAAATCCTAGCCTTCATGCAGAAATTAGGGTTCTTGAGGTTTTTTCGTGATTTCATGTTGTATGTTTAATTTAAATGAAATTAAATACCATAGACATGATCGTGAGGTTGAAACGAGTTGATTGGTATGTGGATTACATGATATGATCAAGTATTCAGTGAGATTGAAGAGAAAATGCAAATCTGGGCAAACCCAGAACACGCGCGTGTTCTTGGGTGTTCTTGGCGCCATTTTTGAATATTTGAATATTTGAATTTTGTGATTTTATTTAATTGATTCAAAAATTAATTTCTCTCTGAGTTTTAATGATTTTGAGTTGATTCCTTTTTTAATAATTCACAAAAATGTTAAAATATTTTATTTTATCAAAAAATCCCAAAAATATTATTTATTTTATATAATTGATATTTTTGCAATGAATTAATATTTTAATTGTTTTTGACATTTTAAATATTTTTTCCACATTGATTTTGCAACTTTTAATGCTTTCTAATTATTTTGTAGGTCAATACTTAATTTTTGAAGCATTAATCCAAGATCACAATTTGTTTTTCATATGTTAAACAATTTTGATAATTTTAATTGAATTTTTATTCAATTAAATACATTTTTTGAAAACAAATTAGGGTTTTTGGATTAATTCAACCCTCATAAATCATTTTCAAAGCACTTTTGGGCCTCTTTTAGAGTGTAAGACCCAACCCACTTTGTACAGATAACATTTTTGGGCCTCATTCGTTGTATAAGTCCCTCTGTACATTTTCAAATAAACGACGCGATCGTCGCCTTTTCAAAATAACATTGGGCCTCTCCTCGAGCTATAAGACCCATTCAAAACTCTTGGGCCTCTAATAGAGTGTAAAACCCAATCCTTTTTTGAACAAATCATTTTTGGGCCTCAGTGTATTGTATAAGTCCCGATACCGTCAAAAACAAACGGCGCGATCGTCTCCTTTTGAAAAATAACCTTTTGGGCCTCTCCTTGAGCTATAAGACCCATTCAAAACTTTTTGGGCCTCTAAATAGAGTGTAAGACCCAACCCCCTTTTAACCAAAAACTTTGGGCCTCACTTATTGTATAAGTCCCCTCTACGTTAAAAGAAAATCTCGGCGCGATCGCCATTTCAAACGGAAAAATCATCTGGGCCTACCCTCGTGTTATAAGCCCCACTTTTTTCTTTAAGACTTTTTGGGCCTCTTGAGAGAGTGTAAGACCCATTCCTTTGTACAGAAAACATTTTGGGCCTCAGTCACTTGTATAAGTCTCTCTGTACAAATTCAAACAGTGCGCTCACTGATAAACATTTGGGCTTCTCCTTGAGCTGTAAGCCCCAAATCTTTCTTTTTCAAAGCACTTTCTCCTTTGATTTTGAATATACTGTTGTTCTCAATCTTTCTTTGTTGAACAACTAACCAAACAGCATGGAAGCTCTACAACCGAGTAAGTAGTTATTGCTTTCTTTATCCGCTTTCATATACATATAACTGTATTGTGGGGTTGTTTCGTTGTAAGTCTTCTTTCATAAACTCATATCAACTGTGTAATAATAGTATAGATATTTAGAGTTTCCCCGGAAACTACGTCTAGCATTAAGCCCATTGATCACTCTTAGAAATAGTCTAAACTAGATCCCTATAGGATTACCAGACACAATCTTCCCTCCTCTTGGGGTTAAACAATAT
Source organism: Lathyrus tuberosus (assembly GCA_022829125.1). Classification (NCBI taxonomy): domain Eukaryota; kingdom Viridiplantae; phylum Streptophyta; class Magnoliopsida; order Fabales; family Fabaceae; genus Lathyrus; species Lathyrus tuberosus. The sequence continues at coordinate 13,073,923 of JALAZF010000017.1, forward strand.
GGAGACATGAAAGGCAGCATTCTCTGTGAACCCTTTCATAGACTGTCACTCATAGAAGTTGTCAAAGAAACTCTATTCCCCAGAGATGATCTTTTCTCCGTGAATGGCATCTCTTGAGTTTCTTCCAAATTCTCGAACTTTCCTGGCTTGATCTATTCTCGGTGAATGGCATGTCTTGAATTTCTCGGGGTTTGGGGACCCACAGGCTTCTTAAAAGCACTTGTCAAGAAACTCTACTCCCCAGAGATGATCTTTTCTCCGTGAATGGCATCTCTTGAGTTTCTTCCAAATTCTCGAACTTTCCTGACTTGATCTATTCCTTGTGAATAGCTTGCCTTGAATTTCTCGGGGTTTGGGGACCCACGGGCTTCTTAAGAGCATCGGCCTCCTCTTGGGCATCGTACAAGGACCCACAGGCTTCCTAAAAGCAAACCCCGCCTCCTCTTGGGCTTAGTACAAGGACCTCTCGACTTCTTAGAAGTATTCACAGCCTCCTCTTTGGCTTCATATAATGATCTCTTCCTCCGGGAATGATAGCCTCCTCTTGGGCTTCGTACAAGGGCCCGTCGGCTTCTTAAAAGTTTCCAGCCTCCTCTTGGGCTTCGTACAAATTGTCTCGATGACCTCTTAAAGGTATAGGAACAGAACTTAATCATCTGCATAGAACAGTCTTTTTAAGAGTCTACTACTGTTTCTCAAAGCATAGTACAAAAGATAAAACTTTAGACTTGGACAGTCTAATCTCCTTGAGTCTCAAAGACATTCTCAAGTGACCCCTTCGTTAAATAGGAAGAAAACCCGTAGACTCGGACAGTCTCAATACCCTTTGGATTTCCCACTTCCTTAAAGAACAGGAATAACCCGGATCCTCGAATCAAATCCATGAGTACGGCATTGCTCATATAAGAACTGATTTTCTCTTTAAAATCAGTATGCTGGACCTGTCACTCAACTGAAACAGTAACCATAGCCTCATCTTAGGCTTTGTATAATGATCCTTCTCCAGTAAAAGTAGCCTCTCTCTTGGGCTTTGTACAATGATTCTCCCCAGCGGAGTCAAACAATTTTAGCCTCTTTCTCTGGGTTTGTACGAGACACATAAGAGGCTCCCTCGTTGAGTCAATCACCCTTTCGCCTCCATCTCGGGCTTCGTACGAGATACAAAAAACTCTCTTGTTAAATAGCCTCCATCTCGGGCTTTGTACAAGATACAAAAACTCTCTTGTTGAGTCAAACAGCCTCCATCTCGGGCTTTATACGAGATACCAAAAGATTCCCTCGTTGAGTCAAAACCTTTTAACCTCTCTCTCGGGCTTTGTACGAGACACATAATAGCCTCCTCTTAGGCTTTATATAAGAAAACCACTGATTAATCCAATTAACCTTTTAGCCTCAAAGTTGTGCCTCGTTCACAATACACAAACATCAACAACTCTTTCCCCTTCCTCTAACTGCTGTAAGCGGCAAGCCTCTGGATTATTTACATCCACACCACTGTCCCTCTTTTAGCATGAGAAATTCCTAAGGAAAGATGGCATTGCTCTAAACTGAGTTAAAGTCTTCTCCTTCAGGTTAAAATCCCCTATAAAGGAAATTATGGCATTGCCGGATTCACAAATCCCGGTTAAAGTAATCCTCCTTTACAGTCAGTCACCCAACAGTTGTGACATACAACCCCCTCTTTAGAGATGACAAATTCTCTCTAAAGTCAACACCTTTTAGCTTCACATCTTGGGCTTTGAACAAGATACAAATATACTCTTCAGCTTCACATCTTGGGCTTTGAACAAGATACAAACCACCTTTCGCTTCACGTCTTGGGCTTTGAACAAGACACAAAAAACAACCATTTCCTCCCATAGAATAGGAGGAACTACGAACGCTCTGATTTCCCTGTTTCGGTAAACGGGAATACGTAGGCATAAGATTGAAAAAAAATCTTAGCGAGCACACTAAACAAAAACCCAAAATCCCATACTCTCATGTATCTATCAAAAGCATCAGTCCTAACATCCTAAATCCTTGTTCCCCGCTAGAAAATCCTAGAAAGAGAGAAAACCGTATTGGCGAAAATACAAATAACCAGTACAAAGGTCCCCCCACATTGATAGCATTCGCAACCTAACAGACCGCTGTTTAAACTCAGTATGCAAAGCAGGGTTAATTGGAGATATCTATTTCCCTTCCTTATTCAGCTCACAATAGGATAAAAAATGAATCGACCTGTAGTTAAAACTCAACCGCAGAGAGCGACCAACGCTTAAGAACCGCGTCCAAAATCGCTCGCTACAGATACTATAATGGCGTTATGGATGAATTAATGATGATATGTGTGACTACTATATCTTTTACCTCATATCTTGTAGAATGATTTGTAATTACTCACCCAACCTGTTTGAATGTTGCCTCTGCGTGGGTAACGTGCAGGTAATCAAGATTAGCTCTCTTGGTGCATGAAGACTTAGCTTGAAGTATTATGGTTCTTTTCGTTGATTAGAGGGTCTTGCTCTAATATATAACATCGGGTCGGGACGTTTGAGTTAAACGATTGTGTTCCTTTTTCTTGTTGACAATCACGATGTTATGAGTTTCTTGTTTTAAGACGTTTTGAACTATAAATTGTGTTGAGTTTTGATATTTCCGTTGCGTAGCATTTGATTGAAATTATGATGACATAACCCGTGTTATGGAGTAGTTTTTTATTTTTAAGTTTTATAACAAAATGTGGCACCCTTGTGGTGATGTACTCTGATATAATTGTTTTGTAATTATCGTGAATGCTTGTTGGGTAAAAAGGGTGTTACATTAGTGGTATCAAAGCAGGTCGGTCCGTCTGGCCAGGTTTTGTATGATGTCAGCCCCCTGTTAGTCGACGAGTGTGTGTACACTGTCAATGATTTGTTTCTTCTAATGTTGTTGATGGTGTGTAGGATGGCTGAAAGAAACGACCGTGCTATCACTGATGCATTGGAATCACTTGCTTAAGCGATGGCTTAGAACAATCAGAATGGTGAAGCTCCGGACGAGTTTTGTGCTTTGGGGAAGTTCCAGAGGAACAATCTTTCAACTTTTGTGGGAACTCATGATCCAGAGAGTGCACAGAAGTGGCTCAAGGTAATTGAGAAGATCTTCCAAGTGATGGCCTGTACTAACGCTTAACAGGTTGAGTTAGGAACTCATATGCTGTCAGAAGAAGCTGAGGATTAATGGGATAATACCCGTCAGAGACTGGAAGATGTTGGTACTGAAATAACTTGGGATGTGTTTAAGCGAGAATTTTTGGGGAAGTATTTTCCAGAAGAATTTCGCGGCAAGAAGGAGGTGGAATTCCTTGAATTGAAGCAAGGAAACATGACGGTGGCAAAGTATGCTGCAAAGTTTGAGGTGTAACGCCCCGGTCAGTTCTGTCAGTTTTGTCTTTTTAATTAATTGAGTCGTTTTGAGTATTTTATTATTATATTACTTTATTTTTGACTTTTATGTGAAAATATGTTATTTTTCGTCGTGAATATATTTTATCGCGTTTTGGGAACATTTGTGAGATATTTGAGTGTAGGGGTATTTTGGGCATTTTGATTTATTTTGTTAAGTTAGAATATAATAGAAAATAGAAAGAGAGAAAAATAGTAAGAGAAAGAAAAAGAAGAGAAGAAGAAAAGAAAAGGAGAAGAGAAGAAAAGAGAGAATTTGGGAAAACTTGGAAATCAATCACCGACTTTCTAGAACACGATTAAATCGGGTAAGGGTGCGAAACTCGATTATACTATATTTGTGTATGATTATGTATGTGTTTGCTTGGATGTTTCTTGTCTTTCCATGGCTTTTGAGTTCTAGGTCGAAAATGATAAAATGATAAAATGATTAGGAATCGATGTTTTTGCGGTCAGAATTCGATATAATTTGCGTTGTATGATCACTATGTGTTTATGAATCATTGCTGATAATTGTTTTGCCGTTGGAAGTGATTTGGAATGAAAAATGAGGTTTTTGGGGGGGTTTTAGATCGTGTAACCCGTAACAGAATTTTTCTGGTTCTGGTGTGATTCGCCAGGCGAATTTGGGATTCGCCAGGCGAATTGAGTCTCGCCACTAGTTTGCCAGGCGAAGTGCTGGCGAAGGGAGATTCGCCAGGCGAATTCGTAAGTCGCCAGGCGAAATCGGAATTACAGAAAGGGGGTAGCTTCTGTAACTCTTGGGGTTTTTCCTAAATTGGTGACTCGCCACTAGTTCGCCAGGCGAAGTGCTGGCGAATGGGATTCGCTAGGCGAAATCCATGGCGAATGGGAATCCGGCAGGTGAATTCCTAAGTCGCCAGGCGAATTTGGCTGTATCTCAATAAATTCTTTTCTTTGAAAGTTCATAACTTTTGATCTGTGGTTCGGTTTGAGGCGTGGTTTGATGCGTTAGAAAGCTTATAAAATGTACTTTATTATGATGATGGTTTTGAGAATTATTGGCCGATTAAATTATGTCGGGAATTAGAAAATGTGTTGTTTTGTTGTCGACTTTTGCTGTTTAATTGTGCGAACTTGATGTGTATGTGCAATATGCTGTTGGTGTGGATATTGTATGACTTGTGTACTGTTGAGTGATGAAATTGCATGAAATACATATTGTGATGATGGTTGGTGGCCTTACGGCAAGAAAATGCGATGTATGGTAATTGTTGATATATGCATGATTATGGATGTGTATATGTGTGCATATTAAATGTCATGAGTCATTGTATGCCAAGCATCATGATATGCATTGTTGTGACGTCCTGAGTGACGGATTGATTCCAGAGGGAATCTGCTATAACATCGTGCGCCTTAAAAATAAGAGGACCTAAAGCGATTTGATATATCGTGCGCCTTAAAAATAAGAGGACCTAAAGCGATGGTTATAGACGATCGTGTGCCCATGTGGGGTGTGAGCGATCGGATTGTGCGCCTTATACCAAGAGGACCTAAAGCAATCCATAAACGTCGTGCGCCTTGTACCAAGAGGACCTAAAGCGACGGGGAACATCGTAGGCCCGACGGGGTGTTACTTGAGTGATCCTCGGTAACGAGCGATGATTCCAGCAGAGTTCCTGAGTGAACTAGTGATGAGAAATATTGGAAGTCGGTACCGCATGGCATGTACATAGAGTCGTTGTGTCGGTCTCTGTGCATTTGTATAAATCATGGATTAATTGTGCATGGAATTGTGAATGTGAGGGATGAGATGGAATATGTGTAATTGTATTGATGATGAGTGTATTGTGTATGATTGATGTGTAGTGGTATTTGATACTTGAGAATTGTACTGTGTTGTGTTGTATTTGATTGGGGTGCAATTGTGGTGAGAATATTTTACTTGTGCATTTCTGTGTTAATATATAATTATATGCAACTATAATATGATTGTTTTTATCACCCTTCTGCTGTTTTATAATGCTCTATGAGGCATTACAGATTAGAGTTGCTGGAGGTCTTTTTGTGAAGCTTTGCGTCTTCATTCTTTTGTCGGTCGGCTCTGATATGTGACACAGGGTAGTTAGGGTGGCCGTTTGTGATTATTTGTATTATGTATATGTATCTTTTGAATTGTACATGTATGCTTGTACATGACGAACAAACTTTCATGATATATATATATATATATATATATATATGTTGATACTCAGTTACGGATTTTCCACTCTCATTCTGTAATTGGATTGTGGGTGTATTACTACCTGAGTTGTTACATATCTGTATGAGCAGGTGTTGTGTGTTTGTTTCAAATTGATGTGACCCCTCGGTCTATGCTGTGATATTTTAAATATACTCTGATGAAATTTTTTATTTTATTTATCGCTTTAATAGCTTGGGGTATAGAAGGGGGTGTTACATTAAGTGGTATCAGAGCCAGTCCGTGACATTCTGTGTCAGTTCGTGTCTGGTTGTGTTAGTCTTTGTCGGTGTGGGAAGCTGGGGATGAAGAAGTTACTTGGGAATTGTTTAGCCAGGAGTTTCTGAGGAAGTATTTTCACGAGGATGTTAGAGGAAAGAAGGAAATTGAGTTCTTGGAACTGAAACAAGGTAGTATGTCTGTTGTTGATTATACTGCTAAGTTTATGAAGCTTGTGCAGTTTTATCCTCATTATGCTAAAGCGACTGCATAGTTTTCTAAGTGTGTGAAGTTTGAGAGTGGATTGCGTCCTGAGATTAAGCAGGAAATCGATTATCAGAGGATAAGAAGGTTTTCTGATTTGGTGGAATGTTGTAGGATTTATGAAGAGGATAGTAAGGCTCGTTCTACTCACTACAAGAGTGTGAGTGATAGGAAAGGGAAGCAACAGTTTCTTAGTGGTCCGTATGTAACACCAGCTGATAAAGGTAAGCAAAGGGGTACTTTTGATCGAAGGTCAGGTGGAGGAGGTATGTCTAATTCTCCGAGATGTTTTAAATGTGGTGAGTTGGGGCATCGTCAGTTTGAGTGCAGGAAAGATGTGAGAAAGTGTTCTAATTGTGGAGGTGTCGGACATGTCGTAGCTGATTGTAAACGGAAGAATGTGGTGAAGTGTTTCAACTGTGGTGAACCTGGTCATATTAGCACGAAGTGTCAGAAACCGAAGCAAGCTCCAACTAGTGGAAAGGTATTTTCATTGGCAGGGACTCAGACTTCAAGTGCAGATCGTCTAATCAGAGGTACTTATTTTATCAATAGTACGCCTTTAGTTGCTATTATTGATACTGGAGTGACTCATTCGTTTATTTCGTCTGAGTGCGCGAAGTGTTTGAATCTTGTGTTGTCTTTGATGGATGGTGAGATGGTTATTGATACTCCAGCAATGGGGTCAGTAACTACTTCTTTGGTTTGTTTGAGTTGTCCTTTGACCATTTATGGTAAAGACTTTGAAATGGATTTAGTGTGTTTGCCGTTGGAAGGGTTAGATGTGGTTCTGGGAATGAATTGGTTGCAATTCAATCGGGTTCATATTGATTGTTATCATAAGCTTGTAAGGTTTCCTTCTCTTGAGGAAGACGAAGACTCGAGTTTCTTATCTACCAAAGAGTTGAAGAGACTTTTGGCGGAGGAAGCTCAGTTGTTTGGGTTGTTTGCGTCGTTGACTGTGGATAGCCAAGTTTCACTTGATGTGTTTCTGGTTGTGTGTGATTTTCCTGAAGTGTTTCCTGAGGATATTTCAGACTTGCTGCCAGAGAGAGAGGTGGAGTTTTCGATAGATCTAGTTCCTGGTACTAGACCTGTTTCTATGGCACCTTATCGTATGTCAGCATCTGAGTTGGTAGAGTTGAAGATGCAATTAAATGAGTTGTTGGAAAGGAGGTTTGTGAGGCCAAGTGTTTCTCCTTGGGGTGCTCCAGTTTTATTGGTGAAAAAGAAAGACGGAAGTATGCGATTGTGTATTAATTATTGCCAGTTGAATAAGGTGATGATTAAGAATAAGTATCCTCTTCCGAGAATTGGTGATTTGATGGATCAGTTGGTTGGTGCTTGTGTGTTCAGTAAGATTGATCTGAGGTCGGGATATCATCAGATTAGGGTGAAAGAGGAAGATATTCAGAAGACGGCTTTTAGGACACGTTACGGTCATTATGAATATTCTGTGATGTCGTTCGGGGTTTCTAATGCGCCAGGTGTGTTTATGGAGTACATGAATCGTATTTTCCACGAGCATTTGGATTGATTTGTTGTTGTGTTTATTGATGACATATTGATTTATTCTAAGTCTCGGGAGGAGCACGCAGAGCATTTGCGTATTGTTTTGCCGGTTTTGAAGGAAAAGAAGCTTTTTGCCAAATTGTCTAAGTGTGAATTTTGATTGTCGGAAGTGAGTTTTCTTGGACACGTAATTTCAGGTAATGGTATTGCTGTGGATCCATCTAAAGTAGAAGCAGTTCTACAATGGGAGGCTCCGAGATCTGTTACTGAAATTTGAAGCTTTTTGGGTTTGACCGGTTATTATCGAAGGTTTATTGAAGGTTTTTCTAAGCTAGCACTTCCTTTGACCCAGTTGACTTGTAAAGGGAAAGCGTTCATTTGGGATATTCAGTGTGAAGAAAGTTTTAATGAGCTGAAGAGAAGATTGACGACAGCTCCGATTTTGATTTTGCCGAATCCTCATGAACCGTTTGTGGTGTATTGTGATGCTTCTTTGATTGGTCTAGGTGGTGTGCTAATGCAAGACGGTAAGGTCGTGGCGTATGCTTCGAGGCAGTTGAGAGTGCATGAGAAGAATTACCCTACGCATGACTTGGAGTTAGCAGCTGTGGTTTTTGTGTTGAAAATTTGGAGGCATTATCTTTTTGGTGCGAGGTTTGAAGTCTTTAGTGATCACAAGAGTTTGAAATATCTATTTGATCAGAAGGAATTGAATATGAGGCAACGAAGATGGTTGGAATTTTTGAAGGACTACGACTTTGGCTTGAATTACCATCCTGGTAAAGCTAATGTGGTAGCTGATGCATTGAGCCGAAAATCTTTACATATGTCCGCTTTAATGGTTAAGGAGTGGGAGCTTTTGGAATCGTTTAGAGATTTGAGTTTGGTATGTGAAGTGTCATCGGATAGTGTGAGGCTGGGTATGTTGAAGGTTACTAATGATTTTCTGATGACGGTGAGGGAGAAACAGAAGTTGGACGTGAAATTGGTGGATTTGATGTTGGTCGACGAAAAAGAGGCGAGTGGTGATTTTCAAGTGGATATTAATGGTGTGTTGAGGTTCCGTGGGCGAATTTGTATTCCGGATGATTCGAATTTGAAAAGAATGAGTTTGGAAGAAGGGCACCGGAGTAATTTGAGTATACATCCGAGAGCGAACAAGATGTACCAAGATTTGAAAAAGATTTTCTGGTGGTCTGGATTGAAAAGAGATTTGGCTGAGTTTGTGTATGCTTGTTTGACGTGCCAGAAGTCGAAAGTGGAACATCAGAGGCCGAGTGGTTTGTTGCAACCGTTGGATATTCCGGAATGGAAATGGGATAGCATTTCTATGGATTTTGTAACGGGGTTGCCGAATACTCAGCGAGGGCATAATGCTATTTGGGTAGTTGTGGACAGATTGACTAAATCGGTTCATTTCATTCCGATTGACATCAGTTTTTCTTTGGAGCGGTTAGCTGAGATTTATATCAGTGTGATTGTGAAGTTGCATGGAGTTCCGTTAAGTATTGTTTCGAATCGAGATCCAAGGTTTACCTCGAGATTTTGGGAAAGTTTACAGAAGGCATTGGGTTCTAAATTGAGGTTGAGTTCGGCTTATCATCTGCAGACGGATGGGCAGTCGGAGAGAACGATTCAGTCTTTGGAAGATTTATTGAGAGCGTGTGTTCTTGAACAAGGTGGTGCGTGGGATAGTTATCTTGTGTTGATTGAATTCACGTATAATAACAGTTTCCATTCTAGTATTGGAATGGCACCGTTTGAAGCATTATATGGACGAAGATGTCGAACACCGTTGTGTTGGCGCGAATCTGGTAAGAGAACGGTGGTTGGACCGGAGTTGGTGTAGCAGACTACGGAAAAAGTGAAGTTTATTCGTGAGAAAATGAAGGCTTCTCAGAGCAGATAAAAGAGTTATCATGATCGGAGAGGGAAGGATCTTGAGCTTCAAGAGGGCGATCATGTATTTCTGAGGGTTACGCCGGTAACGGGTGTTGGTCGTGCATTGAAATCGAAGAAGCTTACTTTTCGGTTTATTGTTCCTTACCAGATATCTGCGAGAGTGGGTGCTGTGGCTTATAGGGTGGCGTTGCCGCCGAGTCTGTCGAATTTGCATGTTGTGTTCCATGTTTCACAGCTTCGGAAGTATATTCCGGATCCGTCGCATGTGATTCCGATGGATGAGGTTGAGGTAAGGGAGAACCTTACGGTTGAGGCTTTGCCGGTGAGTATTTTGGATCGCGAGTTGAAGATGTTGCGGGGCAAGGATATTGCACTTGTGAAGGTGGCGTGGGGAGGCGCTGCTGAGGGCAATTTGACTTGGGAGTTGGAGAGTCGGATGCGGGAGTCGTATCCAGAGTTGTTCGTCTTAGGTAAGATTTTCGAGGACGAAAATTTCTAAGTGGGGGAGAGTTGTAACGCCGTGGTCAGTTCTGTCAGTTTTGTCTTTTTAATTAATTGAGTTGTTTTGAGTATTTTATTATTATATTACTTTATTTCTGACTTTTATGTGAAAATATGTTATTTTTCGTCGTGAATATATTTTATCGCGTTTTGGGAACATTTGCGAGATATTTGAGTGTAGGGGTATTTTGGGCATTTTGATTTATTTTGTTAAGTTAGAATTTAATAGAAAATAGAAAGAGAGAAAAATAGTAAGAGAAAGAAAAAGAAGAGAAGAAGAAAAGAAAAGGAGAAGAGAAGAAAAGAGAGAATTTGGGAAAACTTGGAAATCAATCAACCGACTTTCTAGAACACGATTAAATCGGGTAAGGGTGCGAAACTCGATTATACAATGTTTGTGTATGATTATGTATGTGTTTGCTTGGATGTTTCTTGTCTTTCCATGGCTTTTGAGTTCTAGGTCGAAAATGATAAAATGATTAGGAATCGATGTTTTCGCGGTCGGAATTCGATATAATTTGCGTTGTATGATCACCATGTGTTTATGAATCATTGCTGATAATTGTTTTGCTGTTGGAAGTGATTTGGAATGAAAAATGAGGTTTTTGGGGGTTTTGGATCGTGTAACCCGTAACATAATTTTTCTGGTTCTGGTGTGATTCGCCAGGCGAATTTGGGATTCGCCAGGCGAAATCGGAATTACAGAAATGGGGTAGCTTCTGTAACTCTTGGGGTTTTTCCTAAATTGGTGACTCGCCACTAGTTCGCCAGGCGAAGTGCTGGCGAATGGGCTAGGCGAAATCCATGGCGAATGGCTGGCGAATGGGAATCCGCCAGGCGAATTCCTAAGTCGCCAGGCGAATTTGGCTGTATCTCAATAAATTCTTTTCTTTGAAAGTTCATAACTTTTGATCTGTGGTTCGGTTTGAGGCGTGGTTTGATGCGTTAGAAAGCTTATAAATGTACTTTATTATGATGATGGTTTTGAGAAATGTTGGCCGATTAAATTATGTCAGGAATTAGAAAATGTGTTGTTTTGTTGTCGACTTTTGCCGTTTAATTGTGTGAACTTGATGTGTATGTGTAATATGTTGTTGGTGTGGATATTGTATGACTTGTGTACCGTTGAGTGATGAAATTGCATGAAATACATATTGTGATGATGGTTGGTGGCCTTACGGCAAGAAAATGCGATGTATGGTAATTGTTGATATATGCATGATTATGGATGTGTATATGTGTGCATATTAAATGTCATGAGTCATTGTATGCCAAGCATCATGATATGCATTATTGTGACGTCCTGAGTGACGGATTGATTCCAGAGGGAATCTGCTATAACATCGTGCGCCTTAAAAATAAAAGGACCTAAAGCGATTTGATATATCGTGCGCCTTGAAAATAAGAGGACCTAAAGCGATGATTATAGACGATCGTGTGCCCATGTGGGGTGTGAGCGATCGGATTGTGCGCCTTATACTAAGAGGACCTAAAGCAATCCATAAACGCCGTGCTCCTTATACCAAGAGGACCTAAAGTGACGGGGAACATCGTAGGCCCGACGGGGTGTTACTTGAGTGATCCTCAGTAACAAGCGATGATTCCAGCAGAGTTCCTGAGTGAACTAGTGATGAGAAATATTGGAAGTCGGTACCGCATGGCATGTGCATAGAGTCGTTGTGTCGGTCTCTGTGCATTTACATAAATCATGGATTAATTGTGCATGGAATTGTGAATGTGAGGGATGAGATGGAATATGTGTAATGGTATTGATGATGAGTGTATTGTGTATGATTGATGTGTAGTGGTATTTGATACTTGAGAATTGTACTGTGTTGTGTTGTATTTGATTGGGGTGCAATTGTGGTGAGAATATTTTACTTGTGCATTTCTGTGTTAATATATAATTATATGCAACTGTAATATGATTGTTTTTCTCACCCTTCTGCTGTTTTATAATGCTCTATGAGGCATTGCAGATTAGACTTGCTGGAGGTCTTTTTGTGAAGCTTTGCGTCTTCATTCTTTTGTCGGTCGGCTCTGATATGTGACACCGGGTAGTTAGGGTGGCCATTTGTGATTAATTGTATTATGTATATGTATCTTTTGAATTGTACATGTATGGTTGTACATGACGAACAAACTTTCATGATATATATTTATATATATATATATATTTATATATATATATGTTGATATTCAGTTACGAATTTTCCGCTTTCATTCTGTAATTGGATTGTGGGTGTATTACTACCTGAGTTTTTGCATATCTGTATGAGCAGGTGTTGTGTGTTTGTTTCAAATTGATGTGACCCCTCGGTCTATGCCGTGATATTTTAAATATACTCTGATGAAATTTTGTATTTTATTTATCGCTTTAATAGCTTGGGGGTATAGAAGGGGGTGTTACATGAGGCGCTGGTGAAGTTCTGTCCTCATTACAACCGTGTTGATACTGAGATGTCTAAATGTCTCAAGTTCGAGAATAGGCTGAGGCCAGAGATCAAGCAGGGTATTGGATACCAACAAATTTGCAGGTATGCTGAGATGGTGGATAAGAGTAGGATCTATGATGAGGATAACCGAGCTTGATCTGCTCATTATAAGCATCTTAGTGAGAAGAAATAGAAAGGTCAGTTTAAAGGAAAACCTTATGTGACTCCAACTGACAAAGGGAAACAAAAGACTTCAGATGGGAAGAAGACAAGTGAGGGAGCAGCCACCGGTTGTGTTCAGTGTTACAGGTGTGGCGAGTAAGGCCACCGTGCTGAAGGTTGCAACAATAATGTATTGAGGTGATACTGATGTGGTAAGAGAGGCCATAGAGCTACCGATTACAAAGATGAAGGTGCAACTTGTTTCAACTGTGGTGAAAAGGGTCACATCAATACCCAGTGTCAGAAGCCGAAGAAAACTACTACTGTTGCTCAGACCAATGGCCGAGTGTTTGCTTTGAGTGGTTCAGAAGTTCCCAAGAAATATAATTTGATTTGAGGTACTTGTTTTATTAATAATGTTGAGTTGGTCGCTATTATTGATACTGGTGCTACTCATTCGTTTATTTTGTTTGAATGTGCTACTAGATTGGGTTTGAAATTGTCTGATATGAATGGTAGTATGGTAATAGAAACTCCTGCCAATGGTTATGTTACTACTACTTTTGTGTGTCCGAGATGTCCTTTGATGAAATTTGGGAAGAGTTTCGTGATGGATTTGGTCTGTTTACCCTTGAACCAAATCGATGTAATCCTTGGAATAAACTGGTTAGAGTTCAACTATGTTCATCTCAACTGTTATAATAAGACCGTAGAGTTTCCTGAGTTTGGTGAAAATGGGGAGTTGATGTTCTTGTCTACTAAGCAAGTAGACGAACTTCTAGAAGACGAAGCCTCGATGTTTGCGCTGTTTGCATCGTTGCAAGTTGATTGTGAAGCTGCGAGTGTCGAATTACCTATTGTCCGTGAATTTTTAGATGTGTTTCTGGATGACATAAGTGATTTGCCTCCATAGCGTGAGGTAGAGTTTGCAGTGGACTTGATACCACGTACGAGTCCAGTGTCAATGGCTCCTTACAGGATGTCCGCTTCTGAGTTAAGTGAATTGAAGAAACAATTGGAAGAATTTATTGAGATAAAATTTTTTCAACCGAGTGTTTCTCCGTGGGGTGCTCTTGTGCTGTTTGTTAAGAAGAAAGACGGTAGTATGAGGTTGTGTGTTGATTACAGGCAATTGAATAAAGTGACTATCAAGAATAAATATCCATTCCCGAGGATTGACGATTTGATGGATCAGTTAGTAGGCACTTTTTTGTTTAGCAAGATTGATTTGAGGTCTGGTTATCATCAGATTCATGTTAAGCCTGATGATATTCCGAAGACAGCTTTCAGGACGAGGTATGGTCACTCTGAATACACTGTGATGCAGTTTGGTGTATCCAATGCACCAGGTGTGTTCATGGAGTATATGAATCAGATTTTTCATGAATATTTAGATAAGTTTGTTGTGGTTTTCATTGATGATATTCTGATATACTCTAAATCTAAAGAAGAGCATGCTAAGCATTTGAGAACTATGTTGCAAGTGTTGAAAGAGAAGAAGTTGTATTCAAAATTGTCAAAATGTGAATTCTGGTTGAAGGAAGTGAGTTTCCTTGGCCATGTAATATCAAGTGGTGGAATTGCTGTTGATCCTTCTTAGATTGACGTTGTGTTACAGTGGGAGACCCCGAAGTCTGCTACTGAGATACGAAGTTTTCTTGGGTTGGAGGGTTATTACCGCAAATTTATCGAAGGTTTTTCTAAATTCAAATTACCTTTGACTCAGTTGTCTCGAAAGGGGCAAGCTTACGTGTGGGATGTGCCATGTGAATAGAGTTTTGTGGAATTGAAAAAGAGGTTAACGACCGCTCCGATATTGATTTTACCTAATCCAAGTGAGTCTTTTGGGGTATATTATGATGCGTCGAAGATGGGTCTTGGTGGAGTATTGATGCAGAATGGTCAAGTTGTTGCTTATGCTTCGAGGAAATTGAAGATTCGTGAAATGAATTATCCTACACATGACTTAGAGTTGGCAGCTGTAGTGTTTGCGTTAAAAATTTGGAGATATTATCTTTTTGGCTCTAAATTTGAAGTGTTCAGCGATCATAAGAGTTTGAAGTACTTATTTGATCAGAAAGAGTTGAATATGAGGCAGAGAAGGTGGTTGGAATTTTTGAAGGATTATGACTTTGATTTGAATTACCATCCTGGTAAAGCAAATGTGGTGGCTGATGCATTGTGCAGGAAGTCATTGCATATGTCGATGCTTATGGTGAGAGAATTGGAATTAATCGAGAAATTTTGAGACCTGAGTTTAGTATGTCAAGAGACTCCAGACAGTGTGAGGTTGGGTATGTTCAAACTAACTAGTGGTATTCTGGAAGAAATCAAAATGGGTCAGCAATCTGACTTGAGGTTGGTCGATCAATCGACCTTGATTAACCAAGGTAACAGGGGTGAATTCTGAATGGATGAGAATGGTGTGATGAGGTTCAGGAATAGAGTGTGTGTTTTAGATATTCCAGCAATTAAGATGAGTATTCTTGAGGAAGGGCATCGAAGTAGATTGAGTATTCACCCCGGTGCTACGAAGATGTACCAGGATTTACAGAAATTATTTTGGTGGCCAGGTATGAAGAAGGATATTGCAGAGTTTGTTTACGCATGTTTGACTTGCCAAAAGTCAAAGATTGAACACCAGAAGCCTTTGGGTATGATGAAGCCGTTGAATATTCCAGAATGGAAATGGGATAGTATTTCCATAGATTTTGTGTATGGGTTGCCGAAAATTGCGAAAGGGACTGATTCGATTTGGGTGATTGTGGATAGATTAACTAAATCGACTTATTTCTTATCGATGGAGATTAATAATTCTATGCAGAGGCTAGTAGAGATGTACATTGAGGTAATTGTGAGGTTGCATTGGATACCTTCGAGTATTGTGTCAGATAGAGGCCCGAGATTTATGTCGAGGTTCTGGAACAGTTTATAAGAAGCTTTGGGTACTAAGTTGATGATGAGTTCTGCATATCATCCGCAGACATATGGTCAGTCAGAGAGGATTATCCAATCTTTGGAGGACTTGCTAAGGGCTTGTGTGTTGGACAAAGGAGGATCTTGGGATAACCACTTTTCGTTGATTGAGTTCACATACAACAACAATTTTCATGCTAGTATTGGGATGGCACCGTATGAAGCGTTGTACGGTAGAAGGTGTAGGACTCCATTGTGTTGGTATGAGTCAGGTGAGAGTATCGTACTCGAATCTGAGATTGTGCAGGAGACGACTGAAAAGATTAAGATGATCGAAGGAAGGATGAGAGCTTCGCAGAGTCGTCAGAAGAGTTATCACGATAAGAGAAGGCAAGCACTTGAATTCCAAGAGGGAGATCATATGTTTTGGAAAGTTACGCCGGTGACTGGTGTGGGTCGAGCTTTGAAGTCTAGGAAGCTCACTCCACATTTTTTGGCCGTATCAGATTATGTATAGGATAGAAGAAGTAGCTTATCGGATTGCTTTACCACCGTCGCTTGCGAATTTACATGATGTGTTTCATGTGTCGCAGTTGGGAAAATACATTCCAAATTCGTCGCATGTGATCCAAATGTATAACGTACAGGTGAGCGATAACCTTACTGTTGAAGCATTACCTGTACGGATTGATGGACGAGAAATGAAATAACTGCGGGGTAAAGACATAGCTTTGGTGAAGGTGTTATGGGGTAGACTAGCTGGTGAGAGTTGGACTTGGGAGCGCGAAGATCAGATGAAGGAGTCATATCCGACTCTGTTTCCTTCAGGTAATTTTCGAGGACAAAAATTCTTTAAGTGGGGGAGAGTTCTAATACCCTAGAATAATTATAATATTTATTTAAATGATTTATTATAATTATTCTTTATCTTTGGTGAGTTTTGATGAAATGTTGTGACACATGGTGTATTTGTATTGTGTTGTGGGGTATTATTGAGCTAAGGGAATAATGAGAGCATTTTAGAAATTTAAGTGATTAATTAGAATTATTTCAGTAGTAATAATAATAGAATAATGTGAACAATATTATTTAGATTATTATTATTATTGTTTAAAATAAAAGGGAGTGAGACACTAAGGGCAAGGTGGTATTTTGTAAGTGAATAGGTGATGGTAAGATAGGAAAATCATAATAGGGGTCCAAGGGGTAAGAATGACAAAAGGAAAAGTGGGATTAGGGAAGTTCACTATGTACGATCGTGAAAAGTTAAGAGAACGGACAAAAGGAGAGCCAGGGCACAGAGAACCGAGGGAATCATCTGTAGAACGCAGAGAAAGAAAAAACTGTTGAGAATTCGAGGTATGGGGGGTGATCCAGGTTGTTATATCTGACATGGGGTTTAAGGTAGATGTAGGTTTTATGTGTTATGTGCCCATTGATGAAAATATGATGAAATTGTATGATAATCATTGTGAATTGTATGTATATGATGTCTGCTATGAATTTCGTGTTGAATGCTGTCATTGTTGTGAAATTCGTATGAGTATATGTTGTTGTTGTGATGAACTTTGAACCAGATCTGAAACTGTGGGTTTGGGGTTAACGATTTAGGTTGTGATAAGAAAAAAATTGATGAAAACAATGAAGTAGAATTAGAACCTTGAATCTGTAATGAATCGAAGTAGTTTTGGATATGATTTAGAAGTTTGATGGTGCTGAAATGGGGAAAATTTCGCACAGATGCGAAATCTAGATTTTTGGCGTGCGTCTGGTCATACGCGTATGGAGGGAGGCCATACGCGTATGAAGGGGACATTCCCATGGTGATACGTGTATGGTACGCACCCGTCCCGAGAGCCAGCACGGCCCTCTGCTAGTACGCGTAGAGTACGCGTATAGTGGAGTAGCCATACACGTATGGCAGGGCCAGAACGCGTATGGGGAACTTGTGGAAGGGACCATACGTGTATGGGAAGTATGGGAGGAATTTCAAGAGGGGAACCCTCTCTGGTCATATGCGTAAGGCTCAAGGCGATACGCGTATGGATGGCCTTGGCAAATTGCCCTACGCGTAAGGTACGTAGGCCAGGGGGCGAGGGAAGAGGGTCATACGCGTGCGGGGCATGGCCATACGCGAATGGGCAGAGCTGTAGACATAATTCTCCGTTTTTGCGATTTCTGTCCCGATTTCACGTGTTTTGCAATTTTTCTCGAACCGTAAAACTAAGATGGTGTAATTGAACATAGGGAAAACTAGTAACGATACTAAATGGGATAAATGAATAGATTTGTGTTGTGATTATTATAATATGATGAATTGTGAAGTATTTTGATGAATTGTGACGAATGTGATTGATGCTATATTATGATGTTTGATGAATACTCATGAATGATGATGCAATTGTGACGATTCTATGATGGTGATTATTATGACGTTTGCATCATGCATTCATGGCATATCTAGGGCTTCAGTCCAAAGACGAGGTTAGGACTCCGGTCCAGTGGTGGCTTCAATCCCATTGTATGGATTAAAGTGTTTTGTGACGAGCTCCAGTTCCAAGGGGAATCGATCCTATGGTGGGGATCTTTGGAGGGGGATGTAACACCCCCAATTCCCATTGCGAATAAATAATACATAAATAAATCAGAGTAAATAAAAATTTATTTTTCCGACAGAAACAAGGATGTCACATTTAAAGAAAGAAAACACAATCCCTGCTCATACATTTGATACATAACACAAAATGGAATAAACCCAAAAGGGAAACTTTTTACATACAAAAGGAAAGTTCAATTATGGAATAAAGCGGAAAGATCCATAACTGACTTATTTCACAAAATAAATTGTTTTATAACATCAAAATATTCATACAAGTTAATACAAAATAGATCCAACATATATATATATATATATATATATATATATATATATATATATATATATATATATATATATATATATATATATAACAAAAGCGTTTCCTGACTCCCGTGTTACGTATCAGAGCAGACAGACCGACAAAAGGGTGGAGAACTAAACTTCACAAAAGCCTCCAAGACACAAATCTGCAATTGCCTCATAGAGCAACAAACCACAGCAGAAGGGTGAGAAATAACAACTAAATTAGGATTGCATAATAATATGCAAACACATATAAATTCACATGCATAATTATTCTCACCACAAGCATCACATACCAATACATATAGCATGCCACAGATACATAACATATTCCTAATAATCCAAACACATATCATATATCAATTATACCAACATAATAACATATTCACACAAAATGCATACCAAAGTTATGACATATGGAAATACACCACCACATCACATAGCATATCTCTATACATAAAACATATTATCCACAATCAATGCATTTATCACAAATGCATATCAAATCACCAATGTTATCACAAGCTCAACACATAATCAATCCATTCATGATTTTCCACACATAATCAATCCACTCACGATTTTCCAAACATAATCAATCCATTCATGATTTATGCAAATGCAAAGAGAGCGACACAACGACTCTATGCAAATGCAGTACCATCCATCCATCATTCTCATCATTAGTTCACTCAGGAACTATTAGAATGATTGCTTGTTACTTAGTGTAACTCCCCGTCGGTCAAACGATGTTCCCCATCGCTTTAGGTCCTATTGGTATAAGGCTCACGACGTTTATGGATCGTGTTTGGTCCTCTTTGTATAAGGCTCACGATCCGATCGCTTTAGGTCCTCTCGGTATAAGGCTCACGATGTTATAGCAGATTCCCTCTGGAACCGTTTCGTCGCTCACACCCCACATGGGCACACGACATCACAAGATGCATATCATGATGCTTGGCATACAAGGACTCATGACAATCAATGCAGCTTCACAAATCAACAATATGAATTATCTCATCATCATTATTCATGCATTGGAAATCAATTCAAACAATGCATTCACTTGCCATAAGGCCACCAAATAACACACATTGAGTTTCACATAAACAATGCATTTCATCATAATCCACAAACCACAACAATCCCACCAAACATCATAACAACATACATTGATATTCAATCAAACAATGCATTTTACCACACCACAATATCATTAATCATGCATTGCAATCACACCCAAAACAATGCATTTATTTGTCCACAAGACCACAAACCTTCATCACAACATTTCATCACATATGCTCACATCATACAATAGTACACAACTCATACGTTATATATCAAAGGCATATTGTATGATAACACATCAATTACACACAGTTAAGACGGTAAAAGTCGACAAAACGACACATTTCCAAATTCCCAACATAATTAAATCGGCCACAAATCTCCAAGCAATTTTAATACGAAAGTGCATTTCATAAGCTTTCCAACGGTACCAAGAACGCCTCGATCCGAGTTACGGATCAAAAGTTATGAATTTTCAAAGAAAATAATTTATTGAGAAACAGCTAGATTCGCCTGGCGACTTAGGATTTCTCCTGGCGGATCCCCCTTCGCCAGCATTTCGCCTGGCGAACTAGTGGCGAACCACAATTTTAGAAGAACCCCAAGAGTTCCAGTAGCTAACACATTTCTGGTTTTCCGTTTTCGCCTGGCGACTTACGATTTTGCCTGGCGAATCCCCCTTCGCCAGCACTTCGCCTGGCGAACTAGTAGCGAGACCTAATTCGCCTGGCGAATTCCCAATTCTCCTGGCGAATCGCACCAGAACCATAATTTTCTGCTGCGGGTTACATGGTTCCAAAACCCCCAAAAATCCCATTTTTCATCCCAAATCAATTCCAACAGCAAAACAAGTATCAGCAATTGTACCTAGACACAGTGTGATCATACAATGCAATTTATATCGAATTCCGACCGTGAAAACATCGATTTCTACCCGTTTATCTCATTTCGACCTATAATTGAAAAACTAAGAGAAACAAGTAAACATTCAAACATACACCTACATATACATATACAAGCAAGATATAATCGAAACTTCTCACCCTTACCCGATTAATCGCGATTGAAACAGAGGTTTTCCCGATTTTCCTCTTTCTCCTCTTCTCTCTTTCTTTCTTCTCCTTTTCCTTCTTTCTCTCTTTTTTTTCTCTTCTTTTTCTTTTCTTTCTATTTCCCTCTAATCTCTATTTATATAAAAATATCTAAACCCCTAAAAAGACTATTTTACCCCTCAGCTCAAATATCTCGCAACGCTCTCAAAATGCGATAAAACATAAACAGCGATGAAATATATTTTGGGAAATAAAAATTGAAAAGAAATTATAATTTATTGCAAATATTTTACGTATCAGGGAAATTAACCAATTAACTCAATTAGCAGGTAAAATACAATAAATTCACACATTTCACAAAATTCACATAAATAAAATAAATAAATACAATTTAAACAAATCGGGGCGTTACAATTCTCCCCCACTTAAACATTTTCGTCCTCGAAAATATAACTAAGACGAACAACTCCGGATACGACTCTCGCATCCGACTAACCAACTAACACGCCAACACTAGGCACACCACGAATAACACAAACTGACAAACCACCTCGCTAACAACAACTACAACAACGACACGACAACAACGACAAATACAACGACAAGATGCAAAGCTCATACAATGCACTTGACGACTAACTCACGACTCAAAGAAAACCATGTTGCCAACACCCAGGTAACACTCCATAATCTCCCACAAGGAATTAGCTACTCCCACTAGAACCAACACGATAGAGACGAGGCAACAACACAAACAAGAACATAAAGTTTCACGACCCAACATCGATTCAACAACCTCCACATAACCATAATACCAACATCCTTGTCACACAACAATATTACAACAATGCTATGCACTCTGATTACTCGTAACCATCAAAACTACCAATTTCACGTCCAAGGTCTAACTTTCTCATATTCACCAAAAATCACTATTCCCTTTTTAATATACCCAACCTCACACTCTACTGTGTTATCCCACACACCGAACACAAGTCTCGGAATTGCTCAATTAATTTTAATCCTCTGACCATCAAAACCGACATGTATAGAAACTTCCGACTTAACTCATCACGCACGACATCAACGTTACCAATAGGATAATTCCAGCTAAAGTCATAACTCATCACAAATTCCAACCATCCTCGCTATCTTATACTATATTCCTTCCGACCAAACGGGTACTCAATATTCTTGTGATTACTCAACATTTCGAACCTAGAACCATAAAGATAACACCTCCAAATATTCCAACACAATACAACCGCAACCAATTCCAAATCTTGAATAGTATAGATCCTCTTATGAATCCTCAATTATCGTAAAGCATAAGCCACGACTTTACCCTCTTGCATTAACACACTGACTAAACTCATCAAAGACGCATCCCAATACCTCACCAATGGTTTATTAGGATCACACAGAATCAAAACTGAAGCCGTAGACAAATTCTACTTTAGCCCTCTCAAACTTTCCTCATAATAAACATCTAAAGCAAACGACTTACCCTCTGCAAGTCAACTTAAGTAACGAAAATGCTAACTCGGAAAAGCCTTCCATAACCTTCGGTAATAACCAACTAAAGTCCAAAAAGATTCTAATCTCCTTAATCAACTTCGGAGTCCCCCATTGTAGAATTGTATCTACTCCCGATGGATCCATTAACCATACTCTCATTCGAAATAACATATCCAAGAAAACTAATCTTTTTCAACCAAAATTCTCACTCGAATAACTTAGCATAAAACTTCGTCTCTTTTCAACACTTGTAATTCAAATCTCAAACACTCTACCTGTTCTTCCTCTGAGTTTATAACAGATCCGAATACCCTCAATCAAAACCACCACGACCTCATCCAAGTAAATATGGAAGATACAATTCATCTACTCCAGAAACATTACAGACGCATTACTAACACCAAATAACATCACTGTACGTTGTAATGCCCAACCAAATTCCAAAAGATATAAATTCTGAAAGCTTTTGCAAAACTTTTCACTGGGTAACTGGTTACTCACATACAAGCTTAACCGAGTAAATAACAGCCTATCCCGATGATAACAAACATAACCAGTCACATTAAATCGATCAAAGCCTCAACTCACACAATTCACCACTCTTATCAAACATTCCAAACAATTGAAATTTCACTCAAACTCAACCAAACCATTCCAGTTATCTATTCATGAAAGTGGACACTTATTCTTAATCGTTACCTTATTCAACTGTTAGTAGTCCATACACAATTTCTTCTCTTAACAATCCAAATTCCATAAATCCCAACATGTAGCAACAACCAACCAAAAAGAACTCTCAAATATTACTTCCACACCTAGGGTTTTCTCAGGATTTCCATTAATGCTCTAAAACTCCAAAGACTCCAAACCTCACCAGAACTCTAAGTTTTACTTTCCATAGTCTCAATACCATTATACACATCATGCTTGTTATTCCGTTCAATCATCCATCCTTTTTGTTACTAACAATACTGGAGCTCTCTAAGACAACACCCTAATGTTCCATCCAAAAACACATCTGAAAACCATGCACAACTGACGGCCCATCACTGTGACTTCCTGCCAATTTCTAGAACACTATCATCACAGACAAAACAAACATCTTAGTCCCATCGATTAAGAGTTTTCTACTTAGCAGATATAAATCTCAACTATTCGCCTTCGTCCAATTTAAGTTCACTCTCTACTCTCTGAGAAGCAGCCATTAATAATACCCAATCATTCTCTCTCAATTACTTCCCAACTGGACCAACATACCAAAACCTCTAATCCGCCTCATCTTCCGATATAAGAATCTTCATCGACTCGTCAAAACAATATGTACTCACTGGCTTAGCTCCAAATGATTCACAAAGCATACTATCAAAGCTAGAAAGACACGTCTATTCCATCCAACATAATTCCCGTCTGCTATCAACAAGAGATTAAGGGTGATAAGTTCCTCAATTTGCCAATAGACAGCCGACAATCATGATGGGGCATAAACTGTCTTTACCAAACTATAATAGCATTTCTTGCATCTTGTGCACAAAACTACCTAAGACACAAATCCTTAGTTAACACAAACCTTACCTCCGCATTCCCTCCACAATCGGGAACAACACTGTCCAAACAACACTTAAACTCTTGCAACCAACGACACACAACTGAAGCAACTTGGAGAAGCACCAACTTCTCCCCCACTTATCTCATTCTCACACCTGAAGACAAAGGATTAGAAAAACCAGAAAGTACTGACAGTGTTTCACACACATATCACGTACTAAGGGACAAATAACATCGACAGTATTCAACTGTCACACCAACCGACTCAACAACTTGGCCGGACGGACCGACCTGCTTGATACCACTATTGTAACACCCCAAATTCCCATTGCGAATAAATAATACATAAATAAATCAGAGTAAATAAAAATTTATTTTTTTGACAGAAACAAGGATGTCACATTTAAAGAAAGAAAACACAATCCCTGCTCATAAATTTGATACATAACACAAAATGGAATAAACCCAAAAGGGAAACTTTTTACATACAAAAGGAAAGTTCAATTATGGAATAAAGCGGAAAGATCCGTAACTGACTTGTTTAACAAAATAAATTGTTTTATAACATCCAAATATTCATACAAGTTAATACAAAATAGATCCAACAAATATATACATATATAACAAAAGCGTTCCCCGACTCCTGTGTTACGTATCAGAGCAGACAGACCGACAAAAGGGTGGATAACTAAACTTCACAAAAGCCTCCAAGACACAAATCTGCAATTGCCTCATAGAGCAACAAACCACAGCAGAAGGTTGAGAAATAACAACTAAATCAGGATTGCATAATAATATGCAAACACATATAAATTCACATGCATAATTATTCTCAACACAAGCATCACATACCAATACATATAGCATGCCACAGATACATAACATATTCCTAATAATCCAAACACATATCATATATCAATTATACCAACATAATAACATATTCACACATAATGCATACCAAAGTTATGACATATGGAAACACACCACCACATCACATAGCATATGTCTATACATAAAACATATAAGCCACAACCAATGCATTTATCACAAATGTATATCAAATCACCAATGCTATCACAAGCTCAACACATAATCAATCCATTCATGATTTTCCACACATAATCAATCCATTCATGATTTTCCACACATAATCAATCCATTCATGATTTATGCAAATGCAAAGAGACCGACACAACGACTCTATGCAAATGCGGTACCATCTATCCATCATTCTCATCATTAGTTCACTCAGGAACTATTGGAATCATCGCTTGTTACTTAGTGTAACTCCCCGTCGGGCAAACGATGTTCCCCGTCGCTTTAGGTCCTCTTGGTATAAGGCTCACGACGTTTATGGATCGCTTTAGGTCCTCTTTGTATAAGGCTCACGATCCGATCGCTTTAGGTTCTCTCGGTATAAGGTTCACAATGTTATAGCAGATTCCCTCTGGAACCGTTTCGTCGCTCACACCCCACAAGGGCACACGACATCACAAGATGCATATCATGATGCTTGGCATACAAGGACTCATGACAATCAATGCATCTTCACAAATCAACAATATGAATTATCTCATCATCATTATTCATGCATTGGAAATCAATTCAAACAATGCATTCACTTGCCATAAGGCCACCAAATAACACACATTGAGTTTCACATAAACAATGCATTTCATCATAATCCACAAACCACAACAATCCCACCAAACATCATAATAACATACATTTATATTCAATCAAACAATGCAATTTACCACACAACAATATCATTAATCATGCATTGCAATCACACCCAAAAACAATACATTTATTTCTCCACAAGACCACAAACCTTCATCACAACATTTCATCACATATGTTCACATCATACAACAGTACACAACTCATACGTTATATATCAAAGGTATTTTGTATGATAACACATCAATTACACACAGTTAAGACGGTAAAAGTCGACAAAACGACCCATTTCCAAATTCCCGACATAATTAAATCGGCCACAAATCTCCAAACCATTTTAATACGAAAGAGAATTTCATAAGCTTTCCAACGGTACCAAGAACGCCTCGATCCGAGTTACGGATCAAAAGTTATGAATTTTCAAAGAAAAGAATTTATTGAGAAACAACCAGATTCGCCTGGCAACTTAGGACTTCGCCTGGTGGATCCCCCTTTGCCAACACTTCGCCTGGCGAACTAGTGGCGAACCACAATTTTAGAAAAACCCCAAGAGTTCCAGTAGCTAACACATTTCTGTTTTTCCATTTTCGCCTGGCGACTTACGATTTCGCCTGGCGAATCCCCCTTCGCCAGCACTTCGTCTGGCGAACTAGTAGCGAGACCTAATTCGCCTGGCGAATTCCCAATTCACCTGGCGAATCGCACCAGAACCAGAATTTTATGCTGCGGTTACATGGTTCCAAAACCCCCAAAAATCCCGTTTTTTATCCCAAATCAATTCCAACAGCAAAACAAGTATCAGCAATTGTTCCTAGACACAATGTGATCATACAACGCAATTTATATCAAATTCCGACCGTGAAAACATCGATTTCTACTCGTTTATCTCATTTCGACCTATAATTGAAAAACTAAGAGAAACAAGTAAACATTCAAACATACACCTACATATACATATACAAGCAAGATATAATCGAAACTTCTCACCCTTACCCGATTAATCGCGATTGAAACAGAGGTTTTTCCCGATTTTCCTCTTTCTCCTCTTCTCTCTTTCTTTCTTCTCCTTTTCCTTCTTTCTCTCTTTTTTTCCCTTCTTTTTCTTTTCTTTCTATTTCCCTCTAATCTCTATTTATATAAAAATATCTAAACCCCTAAAAAGACTATTTTACCCCTCAGCTCAGACATCTCACAACGCTCTCAAAATGCGATAAAACATAAACAGCGATGAAATATATTTCGGGAAATAAAAGTTGAAAAGAAATTATAATTTATTGCAAATATTTTACCTATCAGGGAAATTAACTAATTAACTTAATTAGCAGGTAAAATACAATAAATTCACACATTTCACAAAATTCACATAAATGAAATAAATAAATATAATTTAAACAAATCGGGGCGTTATAGGGGATGGCCCAATGTCCACCAAATGAGTTGGTACCACATGCATGAGTCCATGATGTTGCATCCCATACTATGTGGCATTGCATAATTATTGAGTGATTGACGTGTTAATGATGTTGTAAAATGCTTGATGTTCTGTGGTGATTGTGACTTGATAGTATAATGGCGTTGTGGATGAATTAATGATGATATGCGTGACTACTATATCTTCTACGTTATCTCTTGTATAATGAGTTGTGATTACTCACCCTGCTTGTTTGAATGTTGCCTCCGCGTGGGTGACGTGAAGATGATTAGAATTAGCTCTCTTGGTGCATGAAGACTTAGCTTGAAGTATTATGGTTATTTTTCGTTTATTAGAGGGTCTTGCTCTAATATGTAACATCGGGTCGGGACGTTTGAGTCGAATGATTGTGTTCTTTTTCTTGTTGACAATCATGATGTTATTAGTTTCTTGTTTTAAGACGTTTTGAATTATAAATTGTGTTGAGTTTTGATTTTTCTGCTACGTAGCATTTGATTGAAATTATGATGACATAACCCGTGTTACAGAGCAGTTTGTTATTTTGACGTTTTATGACGAAATGTGGCACCCTTGTGGTGATGTACTCTGATATAATTGTTTTGTAATTATTGTGAATGCTTGTTGGGTAAAAAGGGTGTTACAGACCGGCCCAGTGGACCACGACCCGTTTTGAAACCCTTAGTATTATGTTACAACCCAAATTTTGCTTAGCTACACACAACCCAAACCAAAACCCTTTAATGCCTTAACCTTACGATTATGAAAGATTTTCTCTTCCTCACACTTATGGTTTCAGTTTCAGTTTCAGCCTTCTTTAATCTCTTCTATTAGTAACACGTCTTCTTCTTATTATTTTTTTCAGGTACATCTCGTATCTTCTTCTCTAATATCTAGTCTCATATGTTCTTTCTTTTTCATCTTCTCATATTTATGTCAGTGTTCTCTTTTTTAATTACGTTTTATTGCACATCTTCTTCTCTAATCTTTTATCTCTTATTTTCTTTCGTTTTCATCGTCTCTAATCTCTCATCTACTCTGTTTTTTCTATTTCATTATAATGTTTTTGATATTGTTTTATTTTACTATTTTATGTTTTTTATTCCACTTTTGTCTAATATGATTTTTGTATATTAAATGAGAAATTTATGTCCAAATATGATGAGTTTTTGTTGTTATTTGGTAATGTATGAATGATAAAATACAAAGTTATGTTGTCCTATATATTTGTATGTATAGACCAATAAAAATCTTGTAAATAACTGAACCAACCGAACTAACACAAACTACATTAGTTTGATTTGGTTTGGCTCAGTTTTATTTCCAAAAGCCAATTGAACCAAACCGAACTGCATGTTTTTTCTCTTGTGGTTTGGTTGACTTTTAGCATCAAAATTGCTCCAATCGCACCGCGAACACCTTTAAGCATGTCTATGAGCTTGTCATACATGTCATGGGTGATTCCAACTTTGTTGGGAGGTTGATTAAGATTGTAGGTAGCTAGAGATTGAGTCTCATCAATTGTATTAACATTGTTAGATGAGTCAATCTAATCTTTCAACTTGAAGCTCAAGAGAAATCTATGTTTAAAGTAGCAAGAATCAAGGGTGTATCCAGTTTTACCACAGAAGGAACAAATTTTGTAGTTGTATGAAGGTTTTCCTTGAAAATTCGGTATACCCACAACCTTTTCCTTGTTTGTTAAGAAATTAACCATTATCTGGAGAAGTGTTTGTGTTTGCCACGAGAATCTTGGAAGATTCAGAAGGAATAGAAGAGGATAATGAGTGTTTTTGCTGCAAGATAAAGGAGAAAACCTTGGTGACATTAGGGAGAGGTTCAACTATGAGTATCTGTGATTTGACATGGTTGAAGTCATCATTCAAACCTTTTAAGTAATAAATTACATACTCTATGTCACGTTGCTTCTTGATTGTGGCTTGAGCTCCATAGGTGCAATGTGGAAGAATCCTAAGAGTTTCTAAATCTTCTCAAAGACTCTTTTAACTTGTTAAAATATGTAGTTACAGATTTTGTTGCCTTGCCTAAAGGAATGAATTTGCTGTAGAAGATCGAACAAACATAAATGACCAGTTTTAGAGAACCAGTTTTGCAGATCAGTCCAGAGTTGTGCCACTGTTGGCTGTAAGATTTTGATTGAGCAGGAAGAAGGAAGAGATGATGAAAAGGCCAACATGTAGGTCGACTTCAGAAGGAAAAGATGGTGAGAAGGCCAACACGCAGGTCGACACCAGCAAGAGACGTGTAGGAAGTCGACCCAAAGGCTATGCTGTCGAAGGGCTTCGACTGATGGCCAACGAAACCGATACAAAGCGGAAGGATCTTTTGGCGGGAAGAGATTTGAAATGTGGATTACTTGGGGGAAGTTACGAAGATGGTGGGGCAACACGTGTCACGTCCAGAGCCAATCCTGAGAGAATAGCAGTTATTTTATTTCTCTATTTAAGCAATGTTCATTTTCATTTTGAAGGGTCGCATTTGTAACATTGTCAAAGGAATACATTCGAAGTACCGAGCGTTAAGAGAAAAGAGTTCATTTCCACAAAATGTATGATAGCGTCCACAATTCCTTTTAAGCAATTTACATTACCAAGTTTTAATATATCTTGCCATTTACGTTTGACCTGTTTACTTATTAATTCGCACACACCCCTTTTCTGCAAGTTTTTTCCAACTTCCTCAAAATCAAAACCACCCTACCAACAACACATAGAATCCAACCATTTTGTCCTGGGATTTCGTGGCCGATCCTGCAAGTAAACCTGCGATAGGAGGCCAGAGGTTGTTTGCAAAAGAATCGCGTGCGAACAAATTGGCATGCTTAGTGGGACTCGTTGAGTTGAGTGTATGCATTTACGTAGTGGTAAGATGGCGACACCACGTCCGAACGAAGAACCATCTTCGATGAAAAGTACGGTTGTGACGCAAATAACTCATGTAGGCTCTGGCACCGTGTCTGCGGTTTCGACCGTGCATAGTGGGCCGGCCACAACACCATGTCGACCTGAACCTAGGTCGACAATGACGGGGAATGCGGGGCAGCATGTGCCTAGTTTCACAATGCCCATGCCTCGAGCTTTTGGGATGCCGACAGAGTTCATGTCAAGTCTACATCCTAGTGGTCCGGTGTTTTGGGAAAGTTTGTCGTCAGCTTTCTCACCGTATCAAGGATTAGGGCCTTTGGCAAACCAAGTTAATCAACCCCCAGGGTTCAGTCTTCTATCTCAATCAGTTCCAACTTTCAGCTCAAGTTCGGTCGCAATCATGAGACAGCAGATGGATGAGAGTAATCACGAAATGGTTCACATGTTGACTCAGCAAATGGGCACCATATTAAGACCATTAATACAAGATTCAACCCAGAGTTACCAACAATTGGCAACTCAGATGACACGGATATGTGATTTCCTAGGGGCTCCTAGGACACCGGGTCGACAAACTCCTCCACCTCGGCCGAAGACACCAGTTCGACAAGAAGAAGTCTTCGAGGAAACAATTGACTAATAACCCCATGAGGTTGAACACACTTCTAGGGTGGCCCAAAGGAATCCCGTTATGTTAGTTCATAGGAACTAATATCCGTACTACGTATCAGGCAGGTTCGACACGATGCCATGGCTGGCGAATCGAACTTAGAAGCTATGGTTGAACGAATAATGGTTCGGAACGAAGCGAACCCAGGCCTTCGACGACCAACATATACGTCCCCACTACCAGATTTTGTTTTACAAACACAATTTCATAGGGGATGAAAGGTCCCAAAGTTTACCATATTCGCCGGAGAGACTGAAGTGTCCACCTTCGAACACGTTGCCAGATATCAAACTGATGCTGGTGACATAGCCAATAAGGAGGATTTGAAAATGAAATACTTTCCATGTTCCCCACAAAGAATGTGTTTACTTGGTTCACCACGTTACCTCCACAGTCTGTCCATACATGGGCACAACTAGAAAGATTGTTTCATGAACAGTTTTACATGGGACAATCGAAAATTATCCTGAAAGAATTGGCCAGTGTTAAACGGAAGGCCAAAGAGTCGGTGGACCAATATCTCAACAGGTTTAGACTCTTGAAAGCACGATGCTTCACTCAAGTCCCTGAACATGAGCTGGTCGAGATGGATGCTGGCGGCCTAGATTATTCAATCAGGAAAAAGTTAGACACGCAATATTTCAGAGATATGGCGTAGTTAGCCGATAGGGTCCGACAGGTCGGACGTTTGAAAGCAAAAAAAACCAAAACTAGCAGATACCATAAGAAAGAGAAAGTTTTGTATGTAGCCGCTGACGAATACTCTTCTAACGATGAAGAGATCGTCGACGAAAGCGGGTTTAATGTGGCTCAACTCAAGCCAGGGCCTCCATACACGTGTAAATTATTAAAACCATCGAACAGGAAAAATCCTATCGAAACTGAAAAAACAGATAAATACATTGCAAAAACTTATACTTTTGATGTATCTAAGTGTGACGAAATATTTGATTTATTAGTTAAAGATGGTTAGATTATTATCCCTCCCGGTTTGAAAGATCCCCCATTAGAGCAAAAGAAGAAAATGGAATTTTGTAAGTTTCATAATTTCCTTGGTCATAAGACATCTCAATGTGTTCTTTTCTGGGATTTGGTGCAGAAAGCTTTGAAGGAAGGCCGTCTTCAATTTGGCGAAAGGCCGAAGATGCAAGTTGACACGGACCCTCTGAAGGTCGAAGAAGCCTTGTACTCTGAGATGTATGACTGCATGATGGTTGAGACTACTAAAGGTCTCACCAAACCTTTGACAACTGAATCTTTTGAATGCATGATGGTCGAGACTACTAATGGTTCCAAAAAAAGACTGAAGAAGAACTAAAGGCAGTCTACCCTTAAGCTAGCGAAAGCCTGACAGATTTCCAGGGGAAATGCAGGGTGAGTGGGTCGAAGGATGTGTTATGCCCAAGGTGCAACGCCGTCTTTGACGAAAAGGCTGCTGAGAAATATGAAGTTGGCAAGAAAGAGACACTGCGAGATGGTAAACTGCCTGTTCCAAGATTTGTGTTCGACCAAAGCGGTGCCCCTCGGCGAAATGAGGAGTACAGGAAGTTGTTCTAGTCAACACGACCCAAGACCTTTGTGACACCATCAGATACTCCACAAGAGAAGTGGGTGGAACCCGTGAGTCAGATAGGGAGCAAGAGGCCAAAATAGAAGGTGTTGGATCTTGAGAAGGAGGCTAAGATCTTCGACAAAAGGGTCGAACCCAGGGGCTATATGGTGTCTCCCGATTACAAAGGGAGTAATCCTATGACAAGGACTCAGTAGAGGTGTTATCAGTGAAATAAAAAGGCTGGGAAAGAGGCTTCGACTTCACAGTTGAAACCTGTCGGAACCTCGGGACAGAAAAGGCAATACCTAAAAGGAAGGTGGGTCGAGATGGAAAAAAATCATGACGAATCAAACAATGGCAGTGACTGTTGAAGCTTCAGGAGAAAAGGGGGTGGTATCAACCCAAAGCTCGAAGTGCACATCTTTGGTCGAGAGCAAGAAAGAGCCAGAGTACACTCCCCAGTCAGATGAAGAAGAGCCAAAGTATTCACCCCAGCCAGATGGAGAATATACCTCGTCACCAGAAGACAACTTCGACGAAGATATGTATGCTGATACCAATGATGACACGTACGGTGAAGATTTCGTCGTAAACTGTGGTATCGTGTCAATATTGCCAGCGGAGTATGATATGGTGTCGGAAGTCTCTGAAGCAGACGAAGATTTCGTGCCAGATGAAACTGCGGAAGACAAACCGCTATGTTACTATGTTATGAACAGTGGTGTGGTAGAAGTGCAGATGGTCGTGTTAGAGAAACCTAGTGCCGGAATGATGTACCATTTGAAACCATTATTCATAAAAGCAAAGGTCGACGGAGCGGCAGTCAACAAAGTGTTCGTGGATGGAGAGGCAGCTGTCAATTTAATGCCTCATACTTTATTTAAGAAGATTGGGAAAACTGAGGCTGACCTCCGACAACATAATATGGTTTTATCCAATTAAGAAAGGAAAAATAGCAACATTCATGGGGTTGTCCAAGTCGACTTAGCCGTGGGTACAACCATTAGATCAACACTCTTCATGGTTATAAATTCGAAGGCCAATTTCATCTTGCTGTTGGGTCGAGAGTGGATCCATGGGATAGGGGCAGTGCCTTCGACTTTACATCAGAGATTAAGTATCTGGAGGAAAGATGGCATTGTCAAAAATATGGAGGCTGATCAGAGCTATTACAAGATTGACGAAGCGAAGGGTACGAAGAAATATTTTGATCAACACCTGGCCAATGTGGCAACTTGTGACGATGGATCGGGGTCTTATACCTCTGTCGATACGAGTCGCGTCTTGAATTTGGATTCTGATTATGGGTTTATTTGGGATGCTGCTGACGAGACAATGGAGCCTACAAAAGAAAATCCACCTGCTGGGTGGCTAGTAGTCAATGAAAATGACTACTGAGTCAGAAAGTTTGACTCGAATTTCAGCCTATTTGGCTGAAAACAAAAGAAAGTCGGCACTAGAAGCGGAGAAGCAAAAAGATTTAGCTAGTGAAGCCAACAACAATGCCCACATAAATGGCCAACGAGGCCAAACAACAGCTTCAGAAAGCCGGAGGCTTGATTGCATCTACGACAATGAGCCTTTGGGGTTTGAGAAAGACCCATCCAATGAGGTGCAGAGAATGCAAGCGCAAGACCCACTCAAGGAGACAAACCTAGGAGATGGGATTACAAAAAGACCCACCTACGTAAGCACTAAAATTGGGTCGAAGATGAAGGCCAAGCTGATCGAGGTACTGAAAGAATACAAGGATTGCTTCGCCTGGAATTAAGGCGAAATGCCTGGTTTGAGTTGAAGTGTAGTGGAGCATCGACTACCAATTCATCCAAGCAAAAGGCCAGTAAAGCAGCAACCTTGAAAATTCTCTCCAGAAATTACTCTAAAGATCAAGCAGGAGAACGAGAGACTGCTCAAAAGCCGGTTCATCAGAACTGCAAGGTACGTCGAATGGATAGCGAACATAGTACCTGTTATCAAGAAAAATGGAACCCTTCGAGTCTGTATAGATTTTAGGGACCTGAACAACGCTACCCCAAAAGACGAGTATTCGATGCTTGTGGCAGAAATGCTAGTCAATTCAATTGTAAGTTTCAAATATTTTAGTATGCTCGACGATTATTCTGGCTATAATCAAATTCTCATAGCCGAAGATGATGTCCCCAAAACTGCGTTCCGATGCCTTGGGGCTTTGGGAACATACGAATGGGTTGTGATACCGTTTGGGTTAAAGAACGCTGGGGAAACCTATCAAAGAGCCATGAACGCTATATTCCACGATTTTATTGAGAAATTTAAGCAGATGTATATTGATGACATTGTAATAAAATCCTCATTCGAGAATGGTCACTTAGACGACCTTCGACGTTCGTTTGAAAGAATGAGAAAATATGGATTAAAAATGAATCCACTAAAATGTGATTTTGGTGTTCACGCAGGAGACTTCCTAGGATTTGTGATTCACAAAAAAGCATCGAGATAAACCAAAACAAGACAAAGGCAATATTGGATCTCAAGCCTCCTTCGAAAAAGAAATAACTCCAATCTTTGTTGGGGAAGATAAACTTCTTGAGAAGGTTTATATCAAATCTAAGTGGCAAGACGAATTTGTTCTCGCTATTGCTCAAGGTCAAGAAGGAAAGTAATTTTCACTAGGAACGGGAGCAACAGGAGGCTTTTGACGCCATTAAAGAATACCTCACAAGGCCTCCTATTTTATTGCCACCTAGTATTAATAAGAGTATGAAGTTGTATATTGCTGCGTCGGACACGACCATGGGAAGCATGTTAGCACAAGAGGATAATAGTGGCTTCAAAAGACCCATTTATTACCCTAGTCGAATGTTAATAGATGCTGAAACTAGGTACGCTATGATTGAAAAGTTGTGCCTATGCTTGTACTTCTCATGTATGAAACTAAAGCAATATATCAAACCTGTTGATGTTTATGTTTCATCGCATTTTGATGTTATTAAGCATATGTTGTCTAAGCCCATTCTGCATAGTCGAATTGGGAAATGAGCACTAGCATTAACTGAATTTTCCTTGACGTATGTCCCTCTAAGGGCTATGAAAGGTCAAATAGTGGCAAACTTTATTGTCGATCACGCAGTGGTCGAACCGTCGCTATGTATCGTCAATGTTGACCCTTGGAAGTTATACTTTGATGGGTCGGGTCATAAAAATGGGACAAGTATTGGAATCTTAATAATTTTCCCGCAAGGTATTCCGACTAAATTCAAGTGTAAGGTCGACGAAAAATGTTCCAATAGCGAGGCAGAATATGAAGCCTTAATCACTGGCCTCAAAATACTCAAGGATTTGGGGGCCAAGAAAGTTGAAATAAAGGGCGATTCTGAACTGGTGATTAAACAGATCACGAGAGAATATAAATGCATCAAAGAACAACTTTTGATGTACTTCGCAAAGGCGAAGCGACTGTTGGAACGCTTCGAGGTTGTCAGCATTACGCACGTGCCAGAATAGAAAATCAAGAGGAAAACGATTTGGCGCAGATCGCCTCCGGGTACAAAGTGTCAGAAGAGAAGTTGAAAGGCTTCATTGAGATTAAGGAGAAGATGGTGTCAAACGTGCTACCATCACCAAGCTTGTCAATCCCAAAGGCTGGAGGGGCTAACGTCTCGACAGAGAGTTTAGTCGAAAGTTTTGGAAATTATGAAGTTTTTGCTATCAGCAATCTAACGCCGTCAGATTGGAGAAGACCAATCATCGAGTATTTGAAGAATCCGGTGGGAAGTACTGATAGGAAGACTAAGTACAGAGCTTTAAGTTACGTTCTAATGGGAAACGAGTTGTTGAAAAAGACTCTACAAGGAGTGTTGCTCAAGTGTCTGGGAGACACAGATGCATACCTAGCAATTTCTGAAGTCCATAGCAGGACATGTGGAGCTCACTAAGCTGACCATAAGATGAAATGGTTGTTATTTTGACAAGGTGTCTATTGGCCAAGCATGCTCAAAGATTGCATGGACTTTGCAAAAGGATGCCAATACTGTCAAAAATGTGCAAACATTCAGCATGTACCATCCAGCGAATTACATGTAATTATCAAGCCATGACCCTTTCCAGGATGGGCGTTGGATGTCATAGGCGAAATTCGACCTGCATCGTTGAAAAAACAGAAACTCATCCTTGTGGGTATAGACTACTTCACAAAATGGATAGAGGTTGTACCTCTAGTAAAAGTGGACCAGGAAGTTGTGATCGAATTCATCCAGAATCATATTTTGTATAGGTTCGGGATCCCTGAAACCATCACTACAGATCAAGGTTCCGTATTTGTTGGCCAGAAAATGCAGGAATTTGCAGCCGAAACAGGTTTCAAGTTAATTACTTCGACGCCATATTATGCTCAAGCAAACGGCCAGGTTGAAGCAGCCAACAAAGTAGTAATTGGACTCATCAAGAAACACGTTGCCAGGAAACCTAAATATTGGCACAAGACATTAGATAAAATTTTATGGGCTTGTCAAACATCCCTTGAGAAATCAACCAACATGACGCTGTTTCGTTCGTATTCGGTCACGATCCCGTATTGCCAGCAGAGATTTGTCTACAGTCAATTAGGGTGCAACGTCAAAATGAGATTCCGTCGTAACAATACTAAAGCATGATGCTAGACGAAACCGTAGACTTGGACGAAGAAAGGATGGCAGTGTTAAATGTATTATTATGCCAGAAGGCACGAGTTGCCAAAGCATATAACAAGAAGGTTAGAGAGAAGACTTTTCTAGTTAATGATTATGTATGGAAAGCAGTGTTGCCCATGGATAGAAGGGTTCGAACGTTAGGAAAATGGTCTCCAAATTGGGAGGGACCATTCTGAGTAATCCAAGTGTTCAGCAACAACGCGTACGAGATTCAAGAAATAGGTATGGACCAACGAATCTTAAGAGTAAATGGGAAATATTTTAAAAAATATAAACCTATGTTACAAGAGATTCAAATCAAAAGGTAACTTTTCATTGATAATTAGCCAAAATGGACTAAGGGCTAAGATGGCTTACAAAATTCTCCAAACGGAGTTACAAAAGTTCGACGACTGAAAACGTAAATTAAAATTAAACAGGGAATCGGGATTTGAAGTCTTCAAAAAGAGTCTTTTCATAAGTAATCTTGTTGTCGAGGAGGGTCTTCTTTTTCTGCATTTGGCGGATCGTATCCTTTAGTGCAAGGGCCGTTTTGACATGAGCAATTCCCTTGGTGATTTCTTGATCAATCACTTCTTGAGCAGGCAGAGGTTCAGTGGAGTCCAGAGTAACTTTTTGTTTCTCAACCTCAGGAATTTTCCTTGTAAGTCCGGCTATTTGAGCCTGATAGTCGGAAATCTGTTGGTCGAAGGCTTGTTGCTTATCAGAACGCTCCTGTTTTTTGACCTCGAAATCCCCAAGTTTCTTTTCGCAAAGTGCACTGAGGTGCCACTCACGTTTCATCTCATTGGTCTTCGTTCTGATCTGAGCGTCGGCCTGTCAACAAACAGTAAGATCCTTAGACATTTAGGTAAAGAGGGCCTCGAATTCGATCAAGTACTTGGCCATGGAAGTAGGGACTTGGAACTGGGAAAGTTCATCAAGTAGCTTGAAGATGTCACGAGCTACAGCTGCTTCTTCTGCGACGACAGCCAGAATTTCGTCCTCAAACAGGTACGTTTTCTACTGTTGGAGCCTG
Organism: Lathyrus tuberosus; assembly: GCA_022829125.1. Lineage (NCBI taxonomy): Eukaryota > Viridiplantae > Streptophyta > Magnoliopsida > Fabales > Fabaceae > Lathyrus > Lathyrus tuberosus. The sequence continues at coordinate 13,111,463 of JALAZF010000017.1, forward strand.
AGGGTGAAAGAAACATCCGTTTCTAGGTTGGGAATGACCGTCGAGCTAGTGGTTTGAACGTTCACAGATTCCTAGAGAAGCTTGTGCAATGCCCTCAGGGTTTTTGCTGGGTTCGTCTGCTTCGTCGCCAAAATCTCCTCTAGAGTAAGCGTTTTATTGGCATTTTGCGTAGGCGTGTTGGGGCCACCTTCAGTAGAAGCTTGAGGATTTAGGTTATCCTCAGCAGTAGTAGCAACAGTCGAATGGTTTTCACCACCACTGGTGGTTGCACCACCCTTGCCCGCCACAGTTGAGGTGTTTTGAGTTTGAGGTGTCTTTGCCGCTAGATTATCTTCTGTCGACGCTCCTTGGAACTCATCAATTTTTTGGGGACTCAAAAGGGTTGCCGTCTCAGGCGGGTTTTCAACATTAGCCGTTGCGCTATTATCCTCAGCGATGGTCGAATCTGCCATTGTTTCCTACAAGAGGAGGATCAGTGAGAAAATACCCAAAAGTAAGATATAAGCCAAGAGAACAAGGACGACTAATACCTAAGTAGTGTGTTTTGGAGGCGGTGCATCGGAGTCAGCAGGTTTGAAAACCTCAGTAAGATCTCCAGGAACAGTGGGTTTCACGGTCGAAGTGACCGTTTTGGAGGGCGTCTTCTTGGTTGGGATTCTTCTTTACTTTGTCAACGGAGTAGCCAGAGTGGATGCTGAGACTTCAGAGGGAAAGATACGAGAGTGGGTACTTTCATCAGAGACTTCACCCTCAGGAGATGATACTTTTTCAGAGGCCTAACAAATGACAGAGTAAGATAACGGTAGAAGCAAGTGCAAAGGAACGTCGAAACATGTTATACTTGTGGTTTCAAGACCTTCAACTTTTTTACAATCTTGGTTGAGGCCGATGCAGCAGCTGGGTCTCGTTTTCGACTCTGGGAAATAAGCACTAACGATTTGCTAATGACAATTAATGAAATAAAAGTGAAGAGTTTAGGAGTTACCTTCTTTGGTGGGTCTTCTTTGGCATCATCCCTCTGGTTGTTCTCGATAGGCGCAACAATTGTCGAAGTAGGTGCTTCGCCAGCAAGGGAAGCAAAGGCATCAACCATGTTTTCCAAAAAGAGGTCACGATGAAAACATTGATTTTAATATTCTGACCACCAGACATCAAAGTCTTGTGTAGTGAAGAAAGATGGTTGGAACGTAAAAACAGGCAACTCAAGGCGTTGAGTCGACTTAGAAAATTTAAGGCAATTTTTGTGACCTATCAGGTTCAGCTGTCGACCAGCCCAAACAATATCAGAAGAATGTCACACTAAGGACTTAGGCAGCATCTGGCTTAAGCCAAATTGACGGGCCACCAAATTGGGCTGGTAGTTCATAAACCCGTAACCTGTACTCCCCGTCTCAATTCGGAAGGATAACATGGTGGGAGTTAGAAACGCCCTCCATATAGAATTCGACTGCGCTACTATTTTGGTAGAAGCACTAGGAAACAAATTTCTGAACCACGTCAGACCAAACTTTCGATCCACGAAGGGTGCCATACCTTGGACGAATGATGTGGTTTCCACGAACATGTTGAGGTACTTCATGAAGAGAGTATTATTGGGAGTTTCCTGAGTTGTCATCAGGGCAAGTCGAACACCTTTTATGGGACGTTCTTAGTTTAAGCGCTGTATTTTTCCAGATACAGGATAACCCAGCTGGTATTCGAATGTGGCAATAAGCCAATGTTGCAACAACCACAGAGGCCCTGAAATATTCAAGGCCTTGAGAGTCTCATGGAGGAGTTTTAGTTTCAGGGCTGATAGCCCAAGAGAGTGATAAAGGAAGGCTAACAAGAGCTTACCCAAATATACCTGTCGACCCTCATGAATTTGGATCGCCAGGTTGATGTAGCTTTTAGCTATCTGCAGAGAGCCAGGACAGAAGAGATAGTACGACAACCAAAGAGTCAGAAAAGCAATCTGTTCTTCGTCCGGCACTTCGGCGGAATCCTGATCATGATGGCCTTTGATATAGTTTTGAAAGCCAACACGGTCAAAGTCGAAGGAGTTGGTCGTGTCAAGAGTTGGGTCGAAAGTTTCACCCAATGGTGAGGGGCCAGTAATGGCCGCCACGTCGAAGAGTGTCGACGTTAACAGACCACAGGGGAGGTGGAATGTGTTGGTCGAACCCTCCCAAAAATACATCGATGCTAGCAACATACAAGGGTTAATCCTGTGAGCATTCCTAGAGAGCTGGATGGCGTCGAAGATGTCAACTATTTTCCATTGTTCCTGACATTTACCTTGGACTTTGTTAAGCCAAGCGATGTAGTCTTTGTTGCCAGGTGTGGGCATCGACCAAAAGACCCTAGCCTTGGGCCCCATGAACTTAAGGTCGAAGGTACCACCTTTCTCAAAAGCAAGTGGTATGGTAGGAGCCTAGCAAGGAAAAAACAATTGGAGTTCTTGGTGGTTTGGTTTAGTATCAGGATATGGCCCATAGAAAGCATGAAGTTTGTCAGCCACCACGAAGGGAATGACCATCTGACGTTGCCAAGTTACTATCACCGCGTCATCAGCAGATGTCAGTTGAGGAAGGGGTTGGAGAGACTCACTTTCAGAAAGGACGTAAGCGATCGAGTTGTTTCCAATTTTGTGAGTAGCAGAATCGGTGAGAATTGCAGAAGAAGACATTGTAACGGCAACGAAGGCAAAAAGAACTTTGGGAAGCAAAAGAGCTTGTGAAGGAGATGAAAGTGTGACAGAATGAAGGAAAAGAAAACCAGACGTTGGGGAAGGTATTTATAGGCAAATGCATGCAACCCAAAGGTCAAGGAAGCAATTGTTCTGATTTTGCAGAAGGAAGTTAGTGGGAATTGTTTAAAACCCATAACTTAGGGTGAGACTAGCCATGATGAAATTTCTTGGAAATTGTGGCGCAGAAAGGTGCCATCATTACGTCAGACATCGTGTGACGCGTGGTTGAGATTCGATAGAAGAAAAAACGATTAAGTTACTGGGTCGAAACGAAGGTACAGTCGAAATCTCGCAGGAAAAACAAAACGCGAAGTTTCTCGGTCGACATAGTGCTCAGTCGAAACTGGCCTTTTGGGGGGGGCAACTTGTTGGCTGGAAGATTTCGACTGAGCAGGAAGAAGGAAGAGATGATGAAAATGACAACATCTAGGCCGACTTCAGAAGGAAAAGATGGTGAGAAGGCCAACACGCAGGTCGACACCAACAAGAGACGTGTCGGAAGTCGACCCAAAGGCTATGCTGTCGAAGGGCTTCGACTGATGGCCAACGAAACCGACACAAAGCTGAAGGATCTTCGGGCGGGAAGAGATGAAATGTTGAGAATGTGGGGGAAGTTACAAAAATGGTGGGGCGACACGTGTCACATCCAGAGCCAATCCTGGGAGAATAGCAGTTATTTTATTTCTCTATTTAAGCAATATACATTTTCATTTTGAAGGGTTGCATTTGTAACATTGTCAAAGGAATACACTCGAAGTACCGAGCGTTAAGAGAAAAGAGTTCATTTTCGCAAAATGTATGATAGCGTCTACATTTCCTTTTAAGCAATTTACATTACCAAGTTTTAATATATCTTGTCATTTATGTTTGACCTGTTTACTTATTAATTCACACACACCCCTTTTCTGCAAGTTTTTTCCAACTTCCTCTAAATCAAAACCACCCTACCAACATCACATATACTTCAACCATTTTGTCTTAGGATTTCGTGGCCGATCCCGTAAGTAAACCTGTGATAGGAGGCCAGAGGTTATTCGCGCGGGAATCGCGTGCGAACAACCATGTTATCAACATAAATTGTGATTTGAGAGATGTCAGGAGAAAACGATGCAGATATCCAAGAAAACACTATATTGTTACATATTTTCTATGCATCAAAGAGAAGATCGTCTTCTTGAGGTGCAATGAATTTTCCATTGATGAAATTGATCTTGTTCTTGCTCAAAAGAGCTATTTTCATCGAACGACTTCAAAATTCGTAATTGTTTTCTAATAATGGTAGAAAATCAAGGATTGCACCATGATTTTTGAAAGGATGAAGATAATATGGGCTGGATTGATCAAAGGACTAGGTTTTTAATGGAATTATTGTTTGCGTTCTGATTGTTATTGTTGTACTGTATTGTGTTGTTGTCTTGTGTGACGGAGGTGTCATGATCACGATTCATCATTGTTGAAGTTCAAATGAAGAATCAATGAAAAAGAAAAAGATTAAAAATCTTTTAATTACTAACGCTACTGATACCATAATACAATATTGAGAATCACACAAGATCTTAATATTTGGCTTGATGGATGCTTTAAAAAAAGTAATAGACTGTTCTTTTGAAGCTTTAGAAAGACAGTTTTGCATTACTTTGAAACAAAATGATCTCAACATAGACATTTGACAGATATTTCATATTCTAGTCACGACTTGATGGATGCTTGATGGTATAAACATATGCTGTGGCTAGATGATTTTTATGTGAGGCAGATGCTCTATACTAGAAGCATCGCATGTCTTGCTTCATATTAAGATTTGAACACTTAAACATGCATCATGGCAACAAAATTATTCTCATAATCTATAATTATAAAAAACTAATTAAGAGTCATTGCTCATTGTTCAGAAAACTAAGTTGGTTACAAATCACTTTTTTAATGGCTAAAATCATTTCTCTTATTGATGGAACATTTAATTCATTAACACTTAGAGACTAACTACTTATCATTGAACCTAACAAACTTGACTTTCTTATTCTTGATCAATACTGTATTTTTTTTTTGTAAGTGGTGGGATCATTGAATTCAAAGACACCTATTTCTGACCATGAAAGGACATTCTTAAAATAAATAAAGTTTGATTATATGTAAAAGTGTAACAATATATGTATTTCAGGTTGAATATGTTAAATGCAATTCAATGGAAGAAGATAACACAAAAATTGACAAGCCCTCAGTGCATTCATTCAGTCACATGAAACTCAACTCACAATGGCAAAATGAAGTGCCATTGGTTCATCTTCCATCAACTGAGCTTTCCATGATTCAGTTTACGAATAATTAATAGGACAATTTTGGCCAACACATCGCACTCACATTAAAATGATTTTTCTGAATTAACCAAGAAATATCTAACAGTACAAACAACCAACACATGTGAGCCAGTAGCATTTTTCATTTATTTATAAGCTTTGGGGTACAGCTTTAGCCCATTGAAAGGATATTAAAGGGTCCACTCAGCAGAATACATAGCAACGAATAGGTCACAAACAGTATGATAGCCTACCTTAATGGATAAGTAAAATAGATTCATTATTACAATTCATTAGTTACATGTGAACGAATTTTTTTCCCACACTCTTCTAAAAAAATTTCTTGAAAATCTAAGAATACATTCAGATTTGAGTAATAGAATTAGAAATTGACCTTACTAAATTTTATAAACACAGTTTGTAAGGTGAACAATATTACTTTCTCCGTCCTACCATAAGTAATCCAATTGATTATTGTATATAGATTAAAAAAATAATAATAAATGAAAGAGAGAAAGTATCATTTATTAAGTATTGAAAATGATAAAAATAATATAAATTAGAGTGTACAATTGAAAAATATGCATTGAAAATTGAAATGGATAATTTATTTTGGGATACTAATTTATTTTAAATAGGTCATTCATTGTGGGACTATGGGAGAATTGTATATAACCCCTTTGTAGACTCCGTGTTAAATCAATGTGGGATTTGAAATTTTCCTAATACACCCCTCACGTCCAACACTATTGAGTTTGGTGCGTGGATATAAATGGTTGGTGATTCAAATTATCGATGTGTAGGACTTAGTTTTTTCAATACACCCCAGGCACCTAACACTTTTTTTTGGCTTGGTGCGCATGTATAAATGATGGATGTCTCGAATCGATAAGCTCATAATACTATAATAAAATTAGAGTTTGGTCTAATTCAACCAAACAAAACCAGCTTATAAGGTGAGGGTGTCACTTCATATAAAGCTTTTGTGACCTCTATTTTTAATCAATATGGAACTTGAATTTTTTTCTAATATAGAGCATTTGTTTAAATATTCGGATATAACCACGTTGTGTGGATTCGAGAATCTGAGCGTCCCATATAACCACGACTCGTATTACACCATGAAGAAGTTAGAGAATACTAACGTGTCCCTCAAGAAATCCTAAAAATAGTTAGAATTAGTTAGTTTACACAAAATATATTAGAAGTTGTTAGTAGTTGGTTATGGTAGTTAGGAAATTCTAATTGTATAGAGATGCTCTACCATAACTATCATGCAACAATAGTAATTATAAAAATACTATTGTAAACCTTCATGATCAATAATGAAGAACATTTATTTATCACAACTTGTTCTTCTCTCCCATAACTTCTACCAAACTATTTTGAGTATAAAAAAAACTTAAATTTAAAACCTACAAAAATCTTTTGGAGTGTCTCATTTTTTTTGTTTAAGTTTGGTTATATTCATCACGTCATTAAAGTTTTCAGTTTTTAAACAAAAGGTTAATACATACTTTTTCAAATCTAAGTGTGATTAGTTCATTTTTTTTCTTCTGTTATGATGGTTAAGTTCAGATTCCTGAATATAAGCATGCACCATATATATGTTCAGATTATAGAATTCGAACTTGCATCATACTACAAACATTCAAAATATTGTAGATTTTATGCATTTTTTTTTTATTTCTCTATGTGTTGATTTGTCTATGTGATGATTTCTTATCGCCAACATGTGTTGAGTTATTTATATTTTTGTAAAATTTTCAGCAATGGACAAGAATGTTCTCAAAGATTTAGTAAGGGGGAACAAAGTATTGGTCAATGCGTCTTCTATGTAGGAGCATCAACAGAAGAATAAAGTTGATAAAGCTGAACCATCTGAGCCACAATCTCAGCCTCAACATGATCCATAACCCGGGGAGCATAAGATGGAGGATGAGTCACATTCTAGAGGCCCATACAAGACGTAAGTATTGACACTTTAAGGGGGACCACATGGATAAACATATACGGGAGGGAGATGTATAATACATTCGACCGTTTAATATTTTAAAAATTTACTTTCATTTCTTGTTTTATATGGATTTCAATTTATTCCATGTTTTTTTCATTACTTGAGTGTACGCCATCACAATTTTATATACTCTTGCACAAAGTGTACGCCATCAGAGGGCATCTGTTTTATTTTGTGAACCCGACCATATTCTCAGACAATAGCGTCGTATACACTCATTTGGTATACTTGCAATGTTTCATCGATCTATATGTGGTCGATGACTTCGCATGGGAAACTACATCCTTGAATTAGTTATATAGGGAGCTTAATACTACCACAATGTTTAAGACAAAATAGTTGGTAGGATATATGAAACCACTTTTGGTAAAATATTCATATTAGTTGTTAAAACTATTATACTCATGTTGTTTACATATTAGTATATGTTGATGTAGGCATGGATCTTTCAACACTTTTTTAGCATTGAAAGACACAATCATGATTCTACTTACACAGAGATTGAATTATAGACTGACCAATTCTCTCTGACCAAAGGAAATATTATTCCCACACAATATTGAGAGTGTCCACATTGGATAATATATCAAGATGCGTTCTCCTATTTCTACAATGATCACTACTCGACACACACGGTGGATAAGATATGCTTCTGCATAGGTTGGATAAGATGTGAATCATATATGTTGTGCTAACTTCATAAGCGAGTCTTGAGCCATTTCAAGTACATATATACTATTCCAAGACATATAGACGTGTTTGTTGGGCTTCTAACTACTCAAAAGTAAGTTGATCATGTGTATGATGAATACTTGGACCATAAGTTGTATGCACATGACCAATGCATTCGTATTCTACATGGTTGGGAGACTGAGACATGATACATGATACATGAGGTCACATATTTGTATATCACATCTCTACATGTTACCAACGCCTAAAGTAGGGCTCTGTCTGTCGTGAGAGATTTCAATAGGTCTCTCACGTAAGAGACCTCATTAGCGACGGACTTTTACCGTCACTAAATATTACTATTTATTTAACAATAGATTTTTTCCGTCGCTCAATGGTACTATTTATTTTAGCGACGGATTTTGTACCGTCGCTAAATGTTACTATTCATTTTTGTGACGGTAAAAATTCGTCGCTAAATGAATAATAACATTTAGCGACGGATTTTTACCGTCGCTAAATGTTACTATTCATTTTTAGTAACGAAAAAATATGTCGCTAAATGAATAGTAACATTTAGTGACAGTAAAAGTCCGTCACTAATGAGGTCTCTCACGAGATGGAACCCTAAAGTAGAGCCACTAAAACAAACTAAGTAGGAAGTAGAAGAATAAGAAAAAGAAGAGAGTGACAATGCAGGTAGTCTGATCCTTGATCCTTGTACGCACATGTATATGAGATTTGACAATTAACCTATAATCTGGTTTCACAGAGTTGTCTAACATATTTAGATGGAGGTTGAGTGCCCCTCGTACCACACGAGGTTAAAAAGGGACAGATAGGTCGTGAGTGATACAATAAGATGTATTTTTATATTATGTATTTTATTTAAAATCTTTTAAAATTATTTATTTATATATTATATAATCTATTTTTTTTGGATAACATGAATTACATATTTTTTTAGTACTTTTTGTTACAATATTACTTTATATTACGTTGTTATGTTATGGTTTTTTTTAAGCAAAAAAATTCCTTCAAAAGGGATACAAAGGGGTATCCCAACTCGTATACAAGGACACAACTAAACCAAGTGAAAGCTACAAAAATTCATAGGGAAAGTTGAACCAATCATAATAATTACAAGTAACTTTGTTAAATTTCTTTCCGATCCACCACCACGTGGTTGTGATGCATCTATTCAACAATTGTTCACTATCCCAAAATCCATCATTAAATATAATGCTATTTCTACTGGACCATATGACCCAACATATAGACACCCACATGGCCATTGCGTTCCTAACTGCAACCTTCCTTTCAAGCAACTTTTGAATCCAACACTGCACACGGTCCTCCAATTCAATATGATGATCTAATAGAATCCCCATCCAATGCGCTATTTTTTGCCAAACCCCTACACTTGGCACCGAATCTACATGTGTACAATACTCTCGTCCTCCATAAAACAAAACGGACACGGGAGCTCATGATTATTACTAATGACATAGTGCCTCCATAAGTTATCCCGCGTAGGGAGTCTGTCATGAAACAACCTCCAACCAAAGGTTTTTACCTTCGCCGGAGCTGATGACAACCAACAAAGCTTTATGGCAGTTAGGCTTTCTGCACTCAGTCCAGAATTCGAACCACCCTCCTCCTCCAAGTGTTATGTTATGGTTATTATTGTTGTTTTTAAAACTAAATGTCAAACATAAAAAAAACAATGACTTAGATCTATAATATGAACATAGATTGATAGGGTATTTTACTTTTTCATATTATATATGAACATGTGTAAAACATGTTCATTTTAAGTTTCAATTTGAACCTGAACAACACTTGATTTTTTGATGTGTAGTCTAGATTACACTGATAGTTTATGTGGACTATAAAACGCATAACCTTGTATAAATTGATGTGTTTGGTTCATTATAATACACAATACAAAACAATGATTTTGTATCCATACCCGATGAAAATAAACTCTAACTTAACTTCAATTTGTTATGATAATAGGACTTTTTCCTATTTGTTTAAGATCAATGCCGATATTATATTGTCTGATCTGAATAACCAACTCAATCGTTATCTCAACCACCACGACACAAGAATGATGGTCAATATTTAGTATCATTGTAACTTCAAAAGTATTTGATTAATATATTTCTTAGACATTTGATGAAACCGAGGTGTGCTTGATTAACACTAATAGCATCATTTAATTGAATGATGAATGGCATTCACAACAAAATTGAAAAGATATATGAGTATTCATGTTTAAATAATATAAATTGAAAAAAAAAACATCACCAACATATTTGTAATAATATGTTGTATGAATTTTTCAAATTTTAAATATAATATTAATTATTGTTTTATTTTTTTGGAAGAAAAAAGGATCGAAGTTCAAAGATAAGATTACATAACAATCAACCTAGGAGTAGAGACTCCAATACAATCAGCTAACAAAAGAAGAGAAATTTGAGCAGGAACTTGCTCATAGAGCATCAAATTAGAATATATATTACACTCCATGTTGGCAAGTGCATACGCACAAGTGTTCGACTCACGATAAATATGACAAACACACACCTCCTAATCCAGTTTGAACAACTGTTAAATTTATTGCATCAATCACATTCCAATTATACTACCCTGTCTAGAATACAAAATGTTTTGAACATACACATTGGAATCTATATGAAGCTAAATAGCTTGAAACCCAGGCTCTCTTTCTAATCGTAATTCTTCTATTACATCCCAAAGTCCAACAATATATGCACCAAAATAATCCAAATATCTTGAAAATTCTCCAAGCGACACACTCATATAACCTCTTTAAGACCCTCACATCTAGTTATTAAGTCATTCTTATTAGCTTCATCCGTGTTTAATCGCATTCAACCCAAAGGAGAAGAATCCACCTTATATGCATACCTTATTGATCTAAATCCATGTTACCTAGATGTACCTTCGTTGCCAAAAAATAATCACGAGAAACTTTAGTAATATGCCACCACAAAAGTTTAGGTCTCACAAAATTCTCATCATGTTGTTCCTTATTCCTCCACATCCAAAGTGCAAATTAGTGTCTATTCACTCCTTAACATTATTAGTTTAAAAAGAGCCCATGATATCCAACTTAACCACATTAGTTTAAATAGCAAAAGTCATATGGCTTTCACCTAAGACATGTATAATGGATTCCACCTCTGTTCCACAATGACTACAAAGGGCTATCATGGTTGAATTTTTTTTTTCCTCTCATTGGTCATTATCCTACCGTGATACACTAACCAAATAAATGACCTTATTCGTTCAGGGACTTTAAGCTTCCATATCAACCTCAAATTAACCTCGTCATTTTTCCTACCAAAATTGCAAATTAATTTATAGCTTGATGAAACAATATCTTCACCTTTTATATCACTTTGCCAAAAAACAAATATCTTTTCCACTATTACCATTAAGATGGGGAATATCTAGAATTTTAGTCACCACATTTTAAAAAAATAGATGCTTTAAAAGATCCACATTCTTGACCATGTTGATCTAATAAGTTTGTTAAATGATAATAAGAAATAGTATTAACACCATGTGTATTAATATCCATCAAATTCATACTTGGTTCAACCCAATAATGATAGGAAAGGCTTCAATAACATCTTTAGAGAGAGTTATCTGGCCTACAAAAGAAATGTGTTGAGCTTTCCAAGATGTAATACCCCGTATTTGATAAAATGCTCTAAATAATATTAGTTGAGATCAACTGGGTTCCCGTGTGCTTTGAGAGTTATCTATTGAGATAATTAGAGCAACATATGAGCTCAAATTTGATTTAATTAATATTATCTGACTCTGAGGTTTTATTATTTGATACATTAGAGACATTTTGGATACCCTTAATTTTGGACATTAAACCAAGTTAGTCTTACTAACTTCTCATGTTACCTCATTGCGCCTTTTGTTCTATTTTGTGGGAAAAGGGATATAAAGGAAAAAGAAGGGAAAGAAGAATAGAGAGAAAGAAGAGAAAGAAGGGAGAAAGAAGAAGAAACCATAGAAGAAGAGGAACCTTCACCATTCACTATCTCATCTTCATCATCAAGAACTTCTTCATCATCATCTAAAGGTGGGTTCTAGGTAGAAACTCAAAGTTAGAGTTATTGGATAGAATGCTAGAAATTAGGTTTGTTGTGTTCTTGTTTCCATTCTCTTAAAGATACATGATTCTTGTTGTGATTCATGATATTGCTTCTCGAAATGTTATTCTCATGCCTTAATATATTGGTACCTTGTTGGATTGAGTTTGGGAAGGAGTGGGGTGAAGAAACCCCTTGGAACTGCCTTATTTTATGCAAAAAAAAATTGAGAAATCGCAAAGCTCACACAGCGAGCTGAAGGCGAGGCGAAGGCGAACATTCTCCCAGGGCTTGCACAATGACCATTGAGCCCTTTTGATACTGCCTCTAAATTTTCCTGTCTCTCCAGAGTTCTCACAGCGAACTCAAGGCGAAGGGACCTCGTCTGGCCTTCGCACTACGAGCTTGGTAGTATTTTTCATACTTTGTTTTGATGCTTGCTTGGTTGTTTCACATGCACGTTTATTGTTACTACATCTTGTTTACATTGATTATTATGAGTAACATGCATGTGGATTTGTTGATGGTGGATTGATTAAAATGATTATTATGTGATTAAAAAGGATTAAGAAAAAGTAAGGAAAACCTTATCACAATTCAATGAAATGACCTAGTGATGTAGCTAGGAAATGATAGATGACTTAGATGATAATTCTTGTGCATTTGATGCCTAGGTGTGCATTCTTAACTAGTAGTTATCTAGTGGAGAGGTGAGACATTATATGGAACATGTGTTGGTTTTGTGTTACTTTGAGAATAAGGTGAATGTGTTTGCCTTGTGATTTTCGAATACAATCATGTTTGCGTATGTGTTCATGTAGTCGGAACTAATTCCCTTGAGATGTGTCGTTTCGAGAGTGGAGGCTTATATAGAGAGCTCATCTGAAATGTTTCCACTAGTACTTTGACAGGTTTGATTCCTGTTGTATGAATAGAGCCTACGGGCAAAGAGACTTGTGATAGGATATGGCCCATGAGAAGTGACGATTCATGTGGACAATGTTTCCCTTGGATCCGAATCCATTTCGTATGTCAAATTAGATGCAAGGATCCGTGACCCGTGTTGATAACTCTAGACGTAGGGTTGACCGAGAAAATATTCCTTGACGTGATTTTTGATTAGTGATAGTTTGAGTTGTTAAACTCAAGCAACATGTTTCCATATAGTTTGTGGGTTGTGATGCCAAGTCTTATCCCTTCCCTTTTGACTTGAGGTAGGATTCGGTTAGAACCTTGTAAATTTGAGAGAACTCATAAGATAGGGAACCCACTGGGATTATTATCTCACCCCATTTTGTTGATTATATTTCAGGTGGTTCCGGTTCCATGAAGGGTAAGGATAAAGCAGTTTGATATCCTTACTTGTCTTGGCTATATTGGGATGGCATTGTTTCCACTGTGAAAACTCTATTTTGAGATCATTTGATATGATCTAGTTTTTAGTCTTTAGAGCATCTTGTGTATATTATGCCATTGTTTTTAAATTTTATGTTTTGGCATGTAATGTATACAATGTGCTACTAGGAACTTATTTGTATTTCAGTACCAAACTTGTAAACATGTATAATATATATCTTCTAGATATAGGTATTTTTATATGGATGTTACAGTTGGTATCATAGCAGGTTGTATCCTCGACCTAGCCATGAAATATTTATAGGGTTGAGCCTGATTAACTTGATTCTATTTGTATAACATTTAGGGACATGGTTGACGGACGTAGAAGACATGTAGGCCTGTAACTCCGAAATCCGACTCGAATCCTCCAAGTGGTAGTGAGAATGTTTAATGGCCCCAGTTCATGAAATAGATGCAGCAACAACAGAACTAATTCATGCAGCAGATGATGCATCAACTGAATGGATGACTCCATCCTCCAGTGGTTACTCCATAAGCTGCGAGTGGGAGCTTTCGAGATTTTTTCTGCATGAATCCTCTAGAATTTCATGGCGGACTAGATCTTGTGAAGGCTCATGAATGGGTGCCTGGTATGGAGAGAATCTTCCAGATTGTGCAACGTAGTGAGGTGGATAAGGTGGTGTTTTCTTCCCACATGTTGAAGGGTGCTGCCATGAGGAGGTGGGAAAGTACTTCAACAATAATGAAGATTCAAGGTGTGCCTAAGGTGTGGGAGCAATTCAATACTACCTTTATGGATAAGTATTTTCCTAGTTCTTTGAGGACTCAGAAGGAGTTTGAATTCCAACATTTAAGGAAATGTAATTGTACATGCCAAATATATTTGATGTCGAGTTAAGTAGTCGGATAAGGGTGAACACGGGCCAGACGATAATAGCAGGAGGAATCGTACAATGAAGAAAGCTAGACAAGCCTCGTGCACAACCCAGGCCGAGCATAGAGCCTGATTCCCGCCACGCCGAGCTATCGTGAGGCCGAGTACTTCATCCTACCCGGCGTCGATGCCGGACACATACTCATCAGGTGTCACTCCATCTTTCGTAACGGTGGCGGTGCATCAATACGAACGTTATCATGGGCTTCAAAGCCTGTATTCATGGATGAAGGTTACGACAATGATGGCCACATAACGCCAGAAGTCCAAGAGGCTTCTTTTAATGGCTTGAATTAAAGAACAAATTATATAATGGGGCTCCCGCGTGAGGGTTAAGCAAGACATTCATCTTGAGGTAACATACAATGCTTGTATAGCCCTCAAATCCCTAGATATTAATCTCAACACATTAAGTAAAATAGGCAGCGTAACTCTCTTCGACCAAATAGCAGGAGAGTTAGCACTTTTGGTGGTCTAATCATTTTTGGCTAGAACATTTGGCGCCCACTGTGGGGCATATGTAAAACTTTCCCAGGCCACACCCCTTACCGACAACATGACTTCTGAAGGAGACCCTCCAGACATGGCTCAATTACTAGCCATGATGGAAACTATGAGACAACAGAATGAAACACTACAAGATAGTATACAAGACTTGCAACTGCAAAGTCAAGCTGACGCTGATAGTGGGGAGGAGGTTCTCGAACCTCAACCTCTCTATCAAGAGATTTGGGACAACCACGTACCCGAAAACTTCAAAGCACCATCATTAGCTTCCTATGATGGGAAAATAGATCCTCAGGAGCATGTCACCGCCATCAACAATCAGATGGCCAAAGTTGCCCCTTCGGACTCACTGAAATGTAAACTCATGGCCGAAAATTTGAAAGACGTAGCCCTAAGATGGTACATGAGCCTTCCTCGACTCTCTATCACAAGCTACCAGGAACTAACTAAGAAGCTAGTTCAGCACTTCTCGGCAAAAAAACACCGGAAAGTGTCCACGACTGCATTGTTCAATGTTCGACAGAAGCAGACGGAACCGTTACGTGAATACTTGGCTCAGTTCAACGAGGAAACCCTCAAAGTATCCCATCCGAATCAAGAGCTGTTTGTGGGGGATTTTCAACATGGAGTGTGAGCCGGGCAATTCAATGGGTCCTTGGCTCAGAAGCCGGCTATCAGCATGGACGAGATCACTACCCGGGCCGAATGTTACATCAAAGGGGAGGAGAGTAACCAAGAGAAAAGAGCCCACGATGATAATGAAAAGACAAAAAGCAAAGAAGAGGTGTTAAACAGGAGGAAGGATCATCCTCGAGGATCTGCGAGCGAACGATATGCTCCCAGACCTTATAGACAGCCACACGAGCCAATCAGAGATCTCACCCCGCTAAATACAAGCAGGGGAGACATCCTCAAAGAAATCGACCACATGGATCTGTTACCTGAGCCTCAACATCCCAAAAGAGCCAACGCAATCATGGGAAGACAGCCTGAGGCTTGGTGTAACTACCACCGTATACGAGGACATCACTCTAAGGACTTCCAGTAGCTAAAAAAGGAAATTGAAGCCCTAATCCAAAGGGGACACCTCTTGGCGTACGTGAAAGATTCCCAGCCACAAAATAACAAAAGAAGTCCTTACCAAGATGATCGGGGAATAGAAAAAGTATCCCGAAAGAAAAGTTTAAACGCTGAAGAGGGTCACGAAACAAAGATAGCCCAGCACACCCTATACACCATTTCCAGGGGGGGGGGGGGTTGGGGGTGGAGAAACAAGTTCAGCTAGAAAGAGGTATGCTAGAGCAGTTATGCATATTGACCAGAAATCCCCAGAGAAAACAGAGGGCGACTTAGATGATGTAACATTCTCCAAACAAGACACCATAAGAGTCTTGGAGCATGAGATTGACGTACTGTATTGGGATTCATTTAGAGGAATGGGGCTTGATGCGACCGAGTTGCTACCATTCAAAGGCAGTCTAGTAGGATTTTCAGGAGAACAAGTTCAAGTGCTCAGACATCTAGCATTACCGACCACCTTTGGCAACACGGCAAATGCAAAGACCGCCCGAGTAAGGTACTTAATAGTCAATGTTGCTTCACCCTATAATATCATTATAGGCCGACCGTCATTCAACGCCTTGGAAGCTTCACTTTCAACCCTATATCTTACAATGAAATTCCCACTTGGAGGGGGCCGGGTTGGAATTGTCAAAGACGACCAGGGGCTAGCCAGAAAATGTTACAAGGACAACTTGAAGTTGAAAAGAAAAGAGTCAAGAGAAGAAGCGGATCCCAAGACTTCACTCAAAGTCAATGTGGTTGACATTGATCCACGTGATGATGCAGTTGAAGAGAATATAATCCTCAACGAAGAAACAAAGCAAGTTCAGATTGGACATCAACCCTCCCATGTTACACATGTTGGAGTCAATTTGTCCCCGGAAGAAGAGAAAGAGATCATCCAAGTACTAAAAGACAACGTGGACCTTTTCGCATGGAAGCCCTCAAACATGCTTGAGATAGATCCCAATTTCATGTGTCATCATTTGGCAATTGACCCAGACATCAAGCCAGTCTCTCAAAGGAAAAGAAAGTGTGTCGATGAAAAGAGGAAGGCAATAGCAGAGGAAGTCGAGAAGTTGTTACAAGTCGGGTTCATCAAGTAGATCAAATATCCAACTTGGTTATCCAACGTAGTGAAGGTGAAGAAGAAATTCGGAAAATGGCGAATGTGTGTGGACTTTACGGACCTCAACAAAGCATGTCCTAAAGATCCGTATCCACTGCCAAATATTGACTGACTAATAGATGTGCTACCTCAGGTTTCCATCTACTCAGTTTCATGGATGCATATTCTGGGTATAACCAGATCCGTATGAACCCCATTGAAGCCCCAAAAACCACTTTCATGACCCATCAGAGCAATTACTACTATGAGGTCATGCCGTTCGGACTCAAAAATGTTGGGGCTACTTATCAGAGGTTAATGGATAAGGTATTTGCTACTCAGATAGGGAGGAACCTGGAGGTCTATGTAGATGACATGGTGATTAAGACAAGTAAAATCTGGTCAAATGTGAAGGATCTAACTGAAACCTTTGCATCCATCAAAAGTTAAAACATGAGGTTGAACCCGGACAAATGTACCTTTGGAGTACAAGCCGGGAAATTGTTTTTATTCATGCTCTCTAACTGAGGAATAGAAGCAAACTCATACAAGTTCCAGGCGGTAATAGATATGAGAAGTCCAACCACGAAAAAAGAGGTCCAACAGCTGACAGGGAGGTTGGCAGCATTGTCAGGATTTCTATCATACGCAGGGGACAAGTCAATTCATTTCTTTGCAGCCATAGGGAAATCTAAGGAGTTCGAATGGACAGAGGCATACGAAGAAGCTTTTCAAGAAGTAAAGTGTTTCCTGTCCTCGCCTCCTATCCTAGTAACGCCCAAAGAAAATACACCTCTTGTCCTATATTTGTCAGTCACTAATAAAGCCTTGAGCTCGGTTTTGGTACAAGATGGAGAAGATGGAGAGCGACATGTATACTTTATCAGCAAAGTCCTAAAAGGAGCAAAGCTAAGATACCAAAAGATTGAACATTTTGCATTGGCAGTAGTCGTTACAGCCCGGAAACTGAGACATTATTTCAAGGTCATCCCATCACAGTAAAGACGAACTACCCCATCAAACAGATACTAAGGAAGCCCGACTTAGCAGGACGGATGGTCAAGTGGAAAATAGAGCTTTCCAAATACGACATCAACTTTATACCCCAGACCAGCATTAAGTCACAGACGCTAGTCGATTTTGTGGTTAAGTTAAGTTCACCGACTAGAGAAGAAATCTCAAACAGATGGATCCTCTATGTAGATGGATCTTCAAATCTCAAGGGGAGTGGAGTAGGGGTCATTTTGGAAGGACCCGAAGAGCTAACATTAGAATACTCTTTATGTTTCAATTTTCAGGTTAGTAACAACCAGGCAGAGTACGAAGCCTTGATTGTCGGAATGAAATTGGCAACAGAAGTCGGAGTAATAAACTTGTTAGTCAAAACTGATTCTCAGCTAGTGGTCGGACAAATGAAGAATGAGTACCAGGCAAAGGATTCCATCCTGATAAAATACCTTCAAAAAGCTTGAGGAATGTCCAAAACATTTTTGGAATTCGAAGTCGTCCACATCCCAAGAGAAGATAATGCCTGGGCCGACCTCTTATCCCGGCTAGCCAGCTCAAAGAATTCAGGAATAAATAAGACCATGATTCAAGAAATTCTCGAAGCACCTAACATTCAATTAGAAGAAGTGTTAGCCATAAAGAATGTCCAAGGGTGGATGAGACCCATCATCACTTATTTTACACATGAAGTGTTACCAGAAGACATCAACGAAGCTCGAAAGATTAGAAGGATAGCTTCCCGGTATATCATAATCTCGGACATGCTGTATAAGATGGGAAGGTCGAAACCTATGCTAAGATGTGTGTCAGAAATATTCACTCTCCAGAAGGAGCATGTGGTAGCCACATCGGTGGGAGATCACTCTCCAGAAAGATTCTAAGAGTCGGGTACTATTGGCCACATATGATACGAGACTGCACCGAATACGTTAGTAAATGTGAAAAATGCCAAGTATTTACTCCACTCAATCAGTTGCCAGCCGAGTCGCTTCATCTGATAACATCCCCATGGCCGTTCTACCAGTGGGGAACAGATATCTTAGGCCTATTTCCAGTCACTTCAGGACAGATCAAATTCTTAATTGTCGCAGTCGATTATTTTACAAAATGGGTAGAAGTCGAGGTTGTTGCACGGATCTCTACCGAGAAACTCTGCAAGTTTTATCGGAAGAACATCATATGCCAATTTGGTTTGCCAGGAGTTATAGTTTCAGACAACGGAACTCAGTTCGCGAGCACATTGGTTGTAGATTTTTGTAAGGATTATGCAATATAGAATAGGTTCACATCGGTAGAACATCCACAAGCCAACGGCCAAGAAGAAGCCGCCAACACGGTTATCCTAAACGGCATAAAGAAGAAGCTGGAGGAAGCAAAAGGAATGTGGGCCGAGTACTTGCCAGAGATCTTGTGATCATATCATACAGCACCGCATTCCACCACTAATGAAACACCTTTCAGGATGGTATATGGAGCTGATGCAATGATACCGGTGGAAATCAACACCCCGACTTAGAGGCGCGAGCATTTTGATGAAATCACCAACATCGAGAATTTGAACATCTCGACCAAACAAATGGAAGAAATCAGAGAAATAGCACAGATCAGAGAAGTTGCTGCAAAATAGGGGGTGGCAAGAAGGTACAACCTAAAAGTCCGACAGAGGGAGTTCCAAGAGGGCGACCTGGTCGTGAAGAAAATAACAGACCCAAAAAGCAAGGGAAAGCTCGCCCCCAATTGGGAAGGTCCGTTCAGGGTGGTTCGAAAGGTAAACAACGGAGCATACAAGTTGGAAACATTAGAAGGAATAGAAATACCTAGGACATGGAATGTATCCAATCTTAGGCTGTATTTCAGCTGAAATTTATGTAATCCAATAATGAATAAAAGATCTGAGTTGCACTCTTTTCCCTTGCAAGGGCAAGGGTTTTTAACGAAGCACCCGGACTTAAAAAATGGCCATGTCTTGTTTATAGGTGATCGGCTGGAAATGGCGAGTTACAACTCGAAAACCCTATAAATGTGTCGACTTGCTCCGCGTACATAGGTCACCCATAAACGGGTTGATTAAAACCCTATAAATGTGTCGACTTGCTCCGCGTACATAGGTCGTCCATAAACGGGTTGATTAAAACCCTTTAAACGTGTCGACTTGCTCCGCGTACATAGGTCGCCCATAAACGGGTTGATTAAAAACCTATAAATGTGCCGACTTGCTCCGCGTACATAGGTCGCCCATAAACGGGTCTAATAATATGTTTCATAGCTCCGTGAAAAAAAGACGGACAATCTGATATAAAGATGATGAAATGCCTAAGCTCAAAGCATGTCGAAAGATACTAAGAGCTTGTAAGCAAAGAATCATAGAGGGGCAAATTGCCAACAAGAAAGACACGAATCTTGTTAAGGCGCCCGGGTACATACCATAATCGGAGCTTATGCTTATAAGAGTCCAGAACTCTCAAGAGTGTGAAGATTAAACACACAAGATAACTAAAAGGCCCCTTAACAATCAGACAAAAGAAAAAATGCCCGACAATCTATAGTCGGACACATTAAGTTATTCTAACTTAGTGCCTGAGGGGCTGGATATATACATGACTATTTTGCAAAGAAATACGATAAGCGGAAATGACACAAACAAAAGCCTCAGAAGGGCCAAAATAAATTGTACAAAGCCGGAGGGCTAAATATTCATAAGCATAAGGGGGGACAACACCACACTTCCTTGCCAAAATACATCAAAATGCATCCAAAAGGATGACTAACTAGACACAGGAAAGATTAAAAAATCATTCAATAACTGGGGTACTATTAGCGCCAACACCATCAAGGGTCTCATGCCCGTCATTATTAGGAGCAGAAGTATTCTATGGATTATTCTTTTCGAGCTCGGCTAGATCTATAAAGCGGCCATCCCACTCCACCTTGAAGTAGTCGACTTCACACAGATCTAGCCAGGGATGAAGACGCAAAACTTACTCCTTTGCCCTGTCAAAGGCCTCATCACCAGTGGAGAGAACTTCAATCTGAGCCTTCTTAAGAGACTCAGTGAGATCGGCACAGGAAGCTTTGATTTTCCGTAACTCCTCAGTAGCCTTGGACAAAGCCGACTTGTGCTCAGACTCAAGGGTCTCTCTGTTCTTCTTCCCGTCAGCTAAGCTTTTCTCTAAATCGGAAAGTTTTTTTGATTGAGCCGTGAGATTTTCCTGCAACCGGGTTGCCTCTTCTTTCAACCTAGGCTTCTCTGCCTCATAATCGTCGCTAGATTCAAATAGACCCCTGGCGAGAATGACACACTGCATGAGGTAGGAGCTAATATTTTGAGTAATCTTCTACCGGCCAATGGACTTCACTTTATTAACATCCTCAGTTGCGTTGAGATGGTCGTAGTAGAACCTAAGCCCGTCAAAGCTGTTAGACCAGAACTTAAACTCCCCAGATGCAACACTTTCCTCGGGAACTCGCATAAGGGAATTGATCTCCATGTCAGCCCGACAGACATTGTCGGTCACAAGGGGTTTCAAACTCTTGGGAGCACCTTGTGAAGTTTCTTCCTGGGATGGAGGAGCACAAGATTGAGGTTCATTCTTACTTGGGGTAGCCTTTGCACTGGTACCCCGGGTCCATTTTGGTTGTCGGATTTCCAACCCACTCATATCCGACTTAGAAGGAACAACCTCTCCGGATCTTTTTCGGGCAGCATTAGCCTCCAACATTAATTTCTTCTGTTCAGCTACTAACAATTTAGTCATGGTATCTGTAAAAAAAAGTAATAAACGTTAAAACGAGGATGATAAATCATATGTACGAATTGTAAGCAAGCAATTACCCAGGTAGGCGAGTAGTTGCTCGTCGCTCAAAGGTAACAACTCCTTAAACTTCATCATACGGAAGGAGTCAAGAACAATCAAAGATTGGGTTTCCAATTCACTCAGTTTCTCAAAGTTGAAACCAGTGATCGGCAATGGGTTCCCGACCCAATAGAAAGGGAAACGAGGCTGGCTATCCAGAGAGTACAACATATGTGGACATCTCGGTCCCCTCTTTACCCTTAGGAAACAGTTCTTATAATTTTTATAATTAGAAGTAAATGCATGGAGAAAACTCCGTCCGGGAATCCCGCTGATTTGTATCCAACTACAGTTATTAACTCCTTTCACTTCAAAGAAAGAGAAGAATAAACCAATTGTAAGGATGATATCTAAGACCTCACAAACCCGCTCGAAAGACTTTATGAATCCCCAACTGTTGGGACGAAGTTGAGAGGGAGCTATATTCACAGCTTTCAACAAGTCCGCTTCAAAGTCATAAAAAAGTATTTGTATATTGAAATCTTCTAGAACCCTGACATAGAAGTAGAAAAAGTCTTCTTTAACCCCTTTGGGGCAAAGTATACAAACACACTCTCCGGGAATACATGATTCCAAGATAACATCATCTTCGGACCCAGTTGAAGATATGTGTCTTAAGGACCGGAGTTTCGCGATCTCTACATCATCAAAGGTACTAGTCTTATGATTCATGACTTCAAGATCAAAAGGAGCAGTTGTCGTCATTGAAACCTCTATAAAACCTAAGGAAGATGAGCCAGAATGAAAATTATTCCCAGAAGTAAGAATATCGCCATAGATTTCGTTCATGACTCGTCTATACTCCTCTGGCCCGAAAGCGCTTTCTATTTCCCACATGCATTGTTCCCATAACTCTTTTCTCTCCATGGCGTTCATACGAACTTCGCTACTATTACCCTCACCTTCTCGCTTACTAAAAACTACCATAGTAAATAGAAACAAAATTGAAGAGTAAAATTGAAATTAGAAGTGTTTGAAGGATACCTGCGATTAAAGAAGCCTTAGAGATTGGAAGATGTTCTGGCTGATGAAGAAGGAAGACGATTCAGAAATGAGAAGAGAGAAAGAAGGACTTTGATAAAAGGCTCGAGAGTAGCTAAGGAGTAGCCTTTAATAGTCATCATTATATTGAGGAAACTGAAAGGACACGACCTCCCAAGAAATTCTTGACACGTAAGGACCTAAGAAGAAAGGCCGATCTACAGCTCAGTACCTAGCAAATATATTCGGGCTTGTGTCACTGCCGAGTACTACATCCCTATGAGCGGGTACAGTACTCGTGGGGCTTATGTATATGCCAAATATATTTGATGTCGAGTTAAGTAGTCGGATAAGGGTGAACACGCTCCAAAAGATATTAGTAGGAGAAATCATACAATGAAGAGAGCTAGACAAGCCTCGTGCACAACCCGGACCGAGCGTGGAGCCCGATTCCCGCCATGTCGAGCTATCGCGAGGCCGAGTACTTCACCCTACCCGACATCGATGTCGGACACATACTCGTCAGGTGTCACTTCATCTTTCATAATGGCGGTGGCGCATCAATACAGACATTATCAAGGGCTTTAAAGCCTGTATTCAAGGATGAAGGTTACGGAAATGATGGCCACATAACGCTAGAAGTCCAAGAGGCTTCTCTTAATGACTTGAATTAAAGAATAGATTATATAATGGGGCTCCCGCATGAGGGTTAAGCAAGACATTCATATTGAGGTAACATACAACGCTTGTATAGCCCTTAAATCTCCAGATATTCATCTCAACATATTCAGTAGAATAGACAGCGTAACTCTCTTCAACCAAAGAGCAGGAGAGTTAGCACTTTTGGTGGTCTAACCATTTTTGGCTAGAACAGTATTATGACACTAGCTGCTTATGCTGAGAAGCTTGAGGACATGGTTTCTTAACCTAGGAAGACCGTGTATGCTCCGGATGAGAAATTGAAGATTGATCAATTTCTATTTAGATTGAAAGCTGAGATCTCCCATAGTGTGTCTCAAAGAGAGTTCGCTAGTTATGCTGAGTTACTAAGGCAGTGTTATGTGGCTGAGAATAGTATGAAGAAATTCCAAGAAGAGAGGATTTTGAGTAGGATGGTTTAGAAGGGCCAAGGAAGACCAAGTCAACAGTTAGGCCTATACCACAAACCTTCAAAGGGAAACAAATGCAGAGTGCTAGACCTAGTACTCCTCCTGTGGTAAGATGCATTACGGAAGGTGTAACTGTCATACCCTAAATTTTGACCACCAAGATTTCCCATCATTGTGCAAATTATCACCACAATATGGATGCACCTTCACCTCATCAATCTTCTCAAAGAATGTTGAGTATTCTCTTCAACCAAGACTTAGGATTTCAAGCCCTCTCAGAGCACTTAGACAAAGGATCAATCAAACGGGGTTCCCCTAACAATGGGCTTCCCCCAACAAGTCTACAACTCAGACTAATGGGTTTCCCCCAACAAGTCTGACCTTCAATCTTTTCAATCAAATGGCATCTCCCTAGTAAACTCGGCGAGAAGTTTGATGAAAACCGCTACACATAGCGTCCCTTGTCAAGAAAGGAACTCGACAAGAAGAAACGGAGACCAGTTCCCTGGCTGAAGACCAGGATCAAGGGGAAGTTTATCAAGAAACTGAGACTAGTTCCCTGGCTGAAGACCATAATCGAGGGGAAGTTTATTTCAAAGAAAACTAAGACCAGCTCCATGGCTGAAGACCAGGATTGAGGGGATGTTTGTTTCAAAGAAAACTAAGACCATTTCCGTGGCTGAAGACCAGGATCGAGGGGAAGTTTTATCCCTTTTTAAGCATCGTTGCTTAGCAAAAGAAGATGGATAAGCAAACTGCCATTCATAACTACACTCAAAATTTCGGGTATTCCGATATTTAATCCTCTTGCACCCTGAATGTTTGAATATCTTCGCCATTCACACCTTCGGGTCCAAGAAGATTAAATAGGGGCATCTGTCATACCCCAAATTTTAACCACCAAGATTTGCCATCATTGTACAAATCATCACCACAATATGGATGCACCTTCACCTCATCAATCTTCTCAAAGATTGTTGAGTATTCACTTCAACCAAGACTTAGGGATTCAAGCCCTCTCATAGCACTTAGATAAAGGATCAATCAAGAAATAACATGATCTTCAACTTGTCTAACCTCTTAAACACACGTAAGGGATCAAGAGGACTCCCACATCAAGAATCAAGCACAAAGTTGCAACATTCCAAGTGGATCAAGCCTCAAGATCGCCAGTGTCACCAAATTAGGGTTTTGGTCGACCAAGGCCTCCAGATGAAAATTTTCTTCTGGGCATGAGCCAATGCTTCAAAGCACAACCCAAGATACTCCAAGGGACCTCATGGACCCAATCATCAAGTCAATTTAGCCTCAGGGGATGCATTCATAAATAATCAGGAATTAGGGTTTCTTTACCTAATTCACCCCTAAGTTGACTTTTGGGGAAAAGCATGAGCCAAGACCTCAAGACATGATTTGAGGGCCTAAAATACACTGCATTGATCCATTTGCAACAATGGATTAACCCAAGAAGCTTGGTTCACAAGTTTCAATTTCATCTGGACCACAATTAGGGTTTTGAAGGAAAAGATAACTGTGCCTTTGACTTTTGACCAGGACATGCTCCCAAACCTTGGGACATGATTCAAGACACCCTAAAACACCTATGGAATCCATCCATTAGGTTTGAATTAAGTCAAAAACTTGATTGCACAAAGGATCGCACAGTTTGGATTTCATTTGACAAAAAGTCACCTGTGCCCAAAATCAAGTTTGACTTTTTGGAATTTTTCACAAATATGGTTCCCCTAAGTAAAAAATAATGTTAATGTATGGTATTGATCATCATTCATTAAGAAAAATCAAGAAAAGTAAGGTTTCTTGCAAAAGGGGCAACCATGAGAAACCAAAATTTTTCTAAGTTATGGAACAAAAGTGATTTTGTACCAACTTTGCAAGGTCATAACTCCTAAACCACAAGGCCTTTTTCTCCCATTCAAAGCTCAAATGAAAGTCCATCTGACTACTTTAAAAGTTTCAACTACAAGAGATTCCAAATCCTCATGGATTTTGAGTTATGGATGGATCAAAATCACAAAAACATGAAAATAACCACTTTTCCAACACTTAGTGAAATTTTCAATAAGTCAGAATCTGCCTTACTTTTTCCAAAATGTAGGGACATTTTTCACCTTGATCCAAGTTAAACCAGGTCCATAGGTGAACATCAAAGTTGAAGTATTCCATGAGGGCTTTCCAACAAGTACCAGATTATCTCGAAGTTCAATTTAAGTAGGGAGATACAACCCTTGGAACATGGCATCATGGACTGATTTTTACAAGGCAGATTTGTGCATTTTGCTCAAGTTAGCTAATTTGGACGACTCCAAGCCTTGTAATCTATTTGGACACATCAGAGGATAACATCCAAGAGAAAAGATCTGATCCACAAGCCTCCCAAGTCCAAGGAACTACATGTAGCCATAAGTGCCCTAAAAAGGCTAAAAAGCTCAAAGACTCCAATTTTGTTTCCAAGCATTCAATGGATGCATCAAGGTGGCATGGACTGAGACATTCCTAACTGAATGAGTCAAGATTCATCTCTGAATCAAAGGACCATGGTCTGTGCCCTAACCTCAAGTCAATGGCTATAGGAGACTAAAGATGCCTTTATGCTACAATTGGCCAGGGACTGTCCAAGTTGCCATTCACTATTGCTTGCAAAACAAACTTGCTCTACTATAAATAGAGCTCATTTATGATCAGTTTGAGTACCCCAAAGCACTACAACTGATGCTTTCCTCAAAATCTCTCTCTTTAGGCCAAAATGGCTTCTTTTGCAAGTCATCTCTAAGTTTTTGAGTTAGAGAGCAATTCCACCACAGCTCATGATCCAAACACGTCCAATGTATCATATCTAAGCTGTTCAAACACTCACGTTTGATCTGAAACACCAAAATCAGAAAGTCAACCTCCAAAACCTCAAAATTTTGACTTTTCTGCATTTTTCAAGCTATGTCTTAATTCAGTCACTTCCAAAACCAAACCAAGCCTCAAACACACTCTAAATATCATCCTCAAACAGTCCAAATTGGTTTCCCTCATCGGGAACACCATTTGAGAGAGTTACTATCTTGGTCACTTTTGCCCCTTTTGCAAGAAATAGCCAATTCTTGTTCCTGAGAATTCCAGCTGGTTTTGATCATCCTAAAAGTTTCTAGGGGATCAATCAAGAATGTTCAAAGCATTGGATTACTTCTGGCACAAGGAACTTGACAGATAGCACAAGGAGCTTCAAGAGGTAAGTGCATCACAACTTGAACTCTCTAAATCATGCATTGCTTTGAGGTCCATTGATCATGGACATCTCATACATATCATATATGTTGTGTTTGAACCAATTTACCATGCTACTACTGCATGTATGATGAGATAGCATAAAACATGCAAATCTAGGTCTATTTTGAAATCAATATCGGATTTTAAAATAGGACATTTTCTAAAAATTCCAAGGGCACCATTGGATTCCTCATGAAATTCTAGGCAAGATACACCTAAATTTTGTCCCAATCCATGGAGAAATGAGGAAGTTAGAGCCTTCACGCAAGAGGCCTAAAATCAGGCCTTGCCTTGGGCAAGGGTCAGGCCATGGCGCCTTGGTCAGGCCTAAAAACAAGGCCCTCATATATATTCATGGGGTGGTTTTGATACACGGATGTATCACCACTCCAGTGGTAGCGCACATGTGTGTTTGTTTGGCAGGTCGTGGGTTCAACACCCCCAGACCATTTTGCCATTTCTCATGTTTTTTGCTATTTTTCACAATTTTATGGTTTTTATTAATTAATTTCTCTCTCAATTTTAATTATTTTTTATTGGTTCTTTTTTTGAAAATTCCCAAAAATGTTTAAATATTTTATTCTATAAAAATTTCACAAAAATATTATGTATTTGATATATTTTGTATAAGTCCTAGAACAGTTTTCAAAAACGACGGTGCAACCACTGTCTTTCCATGGGCCTCTCCTTGAGTATAAGCCCCAATTTTCTTTTCAAAAAAACTTTCCCTTTTGATTTGGGTTCAAATTCATATTTGTTATCAAAACTTTTTTTAATTTCTTGAACAACTAACCATACAGCTGTTAACATGGAAGCTTGCTTACTTGTAAGTTTTATCAGCTTTCTTTTACATATGTGCGCGCACACACACACACACACACACACACACACACACACACACACACACACACACACACACAGATATATATATATATATATTTTTTTTTTTTTTTTTTTTTGCTTGCTCACCTGTAAGTCCTCCTACCCTCTTTTTACATATAGTATATATTTCATCTGTACATATATACTTGTATATTATTTGCTTAGAGTTTTCCCTGACAATTAGGTCTAGGATTAGATAAAGCCAGTGGTCACTCTTTCAACACAGTCAAAACTAGTTCCCCATAGGAATTCCAGATACAGTCTTGCCTCCTCTTGGGCTTATACAATATGGAACAAAGAGAAAGGCATTATTCCCGGTGAAACTTTTCTCAGACTGTCACTATTAGAAAATTGTCAAAGAAATTCATTTCCCCCAGAGAGGATTAACTCCCGGTGAAACCTCTCTTGAATTTCTTCAAACCCTAGAATAGTTCGCTAAAGAAAAGATTATTCCCAGTTAAACTTTTCTTGAACTTTTCTTAAGTTTGGACCCACAGGCTTCCTAAAAGCATCCCAGCCTCCTCTTGGGCTTTGTACAAGGACCCTCCGGCTTCTTAGAAGTTCTCATGCCTTCTGTTGGGCTTAATACAAGGACCCTGAAGACCTCTTAAAGGTATAAGACTGAACTTAGTCATCCTTTGTTAGAGGAGTCTTTACGAAGAGTCAAGACCTCAGACCAATTTAAGGGTTGATTCTCATCCCTTAAAGCACCAGCCTCCTCTTGGGCATCATACAAAGATAAACTCTTCCATAACAGTAGACTTGGACAGTCTAATCTCCTCTTGGATCTCAAAGACATTCTCAAGTTCCCTACAAACACAGGAAAAACCCTGGTCATTTAACCAATCTCCAGTAGAGTTAAAACCCTCACAGGTTCTAAAACTCAGTCTTTCATCCTAAATTTCCCCAGCTAGGGACATATTATCATCAGGATAACACTATCCCAAATCAGAGCCTCAAGGCATCTGATACCTCAACTCTTCTGTAAACCCTCAACAAGAGTTGATCCCCCGACTTGGACCTCCCTCTGGATCTCAATAATCCTCAGCAGGAGACAACCTCCTCTTAGGCTTTGTATAATGATATTCCTCAGCAGAGTCATGTCATGCCCTAAATTTTGACCACTAAGATTTCTCATCATTGTGAAAATCATCATCACAATATGGATGTACCTATATGTCTCCTCAATCTCCTCAGGAATTGTTAGGCATTCTCTACCATCAAAAATTAGGGTTTTGAGCCCTCTCAGAACACTTAAACAAATGATCAATCAAGAAATGACATGATCTTTAACTTGTCTAGCCTCTCAAACACCCACAATGGAACAAGAGGACTCCCACATCAAGAATCAAGCACAAAGTTGCAGCATTCCAAGTGGATAAAGCCTCAAGATCGATAGTGTCACCAAATTAGGGTTTTGGTCGACTGAGGCCTCCAGATGTAAATTTTCCTCTAGGCATGAGCCAATGCTTCAAAGCATAACCCAATATACTACAAGGGACCTCATGGAGCCAATCATCAAGTCAGCTTAAACCCGCGGGATGCATTCATCAAAAATCAGGAATTAGGGTTTCTTGACCTAATTCACCCATAAGTTGACTTTCGGGACCAAGCATGAGCTAAGACCTCAAGACATCATTTGAGGGTCTCAAATACACTACATTTATCCATTTTCAACAATGGATTGATCCAAGAAGCTTGATTCATAAGTTTCAATTTCACCAGGACCACAATTAGGGTTTCGAGGGAAAAGTCAACTCTACCTTTGACTTTTGACCCAGACATGCTCCCAAACCTTGGGACATGATTCAATACACCCTATAACACCTATGAAATGTATCCATTAGGTTTGATTTAGTTCAAGTACTTGATTTCACAAAGGATCGCACAGTTTGGATTTCATCCGATAAAAAGTCAACTATGCACAAAAGTCAAGTTTGACTTTTTGAGATTTTTCACAATTATGGTTCCTTGACCCTAAAATGATGTTAATGTGTGATTGGAATCATCATTCATCAAGAAAAATCAAATAAATTGAGTTAACTTGTAAAAGGGGAAACCATAAAAAAACTTATAATTTTTCTAAGTTATGGAGCAAAGTGGCTAGGGTACCAACTTCCAAGGATCATAACTTGAGATCCAAGCAACCATTTTGGATGGTCCAAAGCTGGATTTGTAGATCTCATGGCATACTTTAAAAGTGTCAACTACAGATCATTCCAATTCCTCTTGGATTTTTAGTTATGGATTGATCAAAATGGCTGAAAACACAAAAGTGACATTTTTCCAACACTTAGTGAAATTTTCACTAAGTCAGAATCTGCCTTATTTTTTACCAAATGTAGAGGAATTTTTCATTATAATTCAGGTTGACTCAAAACCAAAGTTGGACATCATGTTAAAATAGGATATGTCAGCTTTCCAAAATGCTCAAGAACTCCATCAAGTTCCATCTGAGATAGGAGTTATGACAGTTGCAACATGCCTTGCTGCAAATTGTCTTGGCAAGGCAGATTTGTGCATTAGTGCTCGAATTTCCCAAATTCTGCAACTTCTTGCATGGTTATCCATCTGCACACCTCAAGGGGGAACAACCAAGGGACAAGCACTGATCCATAAGCCTCCCAAGTCTTTGGAACTACATATAGTTTTGGCACCCCTAAAAGCTAAAGATGCCTCAAGACTCCAATTTTGTTTTGAGGCATTCAATGGATGCTTAGAGGTGGCTTGTATCAGAGCAAAGATGAACACTTCAGTCAAGCCTTATCCTTGAATCAGAGAACCATAGGCATATGCTCTAATCTCAAGTCAATGGCTAGAGGAGACTTGAGATTCCATTTGATCCACATTGGCCAAAGGCCTGCTGCAATTGCCATTCCCTATTCCTTGCAAAACAAACTTGCTCTACTATAAATAGAGCTCATTTATGATCAGTTTGAGTACACCAAAGCACCCAAACTGATGCTTTCCTCAAAATTACCTCTTTCACTCCAAATTTGCCTTCTAACTCAAGTCACTATCAGGTTTTGAGTTTGAGAGCAATTCCAACCAAACCAATCACACACATACCTCACATATAACATATAAAAGTGATTCAGACTCTCACATAACATCTGGAACACTAATTGCACAAAATCACCAGCCATATGCGCAAGCTTTTGATAGATTTGTAGTTGAGATGCCAAATCAAGTTCCAGCTCAATTCAATCCACTTCAAGCATTTAGACACACTCCATAGCACCTAGGGAAGCTGTCCACATCATTGGAACCAAGCTGTAACACCTCCAACCTAGAACTCGATCACCAGCTGCAAGAGGTAAGCCTCAACTTGGTCATCTCATGATTCATGTATATTTCCTCGCACAATAATTTTGTCGTATGTTCATAATCATGTATATAGTGTTTCCCCTCAATTAATTGCTTTGTATGAATCGTATATGGAATTTCTTAGCCTTCATGCAAAAATTAGGGTTCTTGAGGTTTCTCTTTGATTTCTTATTCCATGCTTAAAATAAATGAAATTAAAGACCATAGACATGATCGTATGGTGAAAACGAGTAGATTGATATGTGGGTTGTGTGATTTCATCAAGTATTCAGTGAGATTGATGAGAAAATGCAAATCTGGGCAAAACAAAGCACGCGGGCAAAACCAAGGTGTTCTTGGCGCCCTTTTTCAAACTTTCAAATATTTGAATTTTGTGATTTTACTTAGTTGATTCAAAAATTAATTTCTCTCTGAATTTTAATGATTTTGAGTTGATTCTTTTTTTAATAATTCACAAAAATGTTAAAATATTTTATTTTACAAAAATTTCCCAAAAATGTTATTTATTTCACATATTTGATATTTTTGCAAAGAATTAATTTTTATTTGCTTTTTGACATTTAAAATATTTTTTCCTTCTTGATTTTCCAAACTTAAATGGTTTTCAATCATTTTGTGGATAAAAACATGATTTTTGAAACATTGATCCAAGATCACCACTCATTTTTCACATGTTTTCAATCATTTTTATTAATTTTTAAACAAAATTAATTCCATTTTTAAAACAAAATCACGGGCCTCTAATAGAGTGTAAGTCCCATCCCTTTGTAAATAATACCTTTTTAGGCCTCACACATTGTATAAGTCCCTCTGTATATTTTCAAAAGTTCGGCGCGATCGTCGCCTTTTTAACAAAATCAACTGGGCTTCTCCTTGAGCTATAAGACCCATCTTTATTCATATTCAAACTCTTTGGGCCTCTAATAGAGTGTAAGACCCAATCTCCTTTTAACCAAAACCTTTTTGGGCCTCAGATATTGTATAAGTCCCTCTGCGTTAAAAAATCTCAGCGCGATCGCCAGTTCAAAATCAAATCATCCGGGCCTACCCTCGTGTTGTAAGTCCCATTTCTTTTTCTTTTTAAAACACCTTTTGGGCTTCTCCTTGAGTTGTAAGACCTGTCCCTTTTGTAAATAAACCTTTCTGGGCCTCACACATTGTATAAGTCCCGATACGGTATTCAAAACAACGGTGCGATCACTGTTAAAACCTTGGGCCTCTCTGTGAGCTGTAAGCCCTAACTATATTTTTAAAACAACTTTTCTTGTGATTTAAATTCAAATATATATATTTTTATCAAAACTTTCTTTAATTTCTTTGAACAACTAACAATACAGCATGGAAGCTTGCTCGCCTGTAAGTTTTAAACAGCTTTCATTTACATGCTTTGATATATATATAATTGTATTGTGGGAAGCTGCGCATGGTTAGTCTTCTTTCATACCCTTTTAAATACTTGTCATATATCAACTGTATATAACTAGTATAGTTATTTAGAGTTTTCCCCGACAACTAGGTCTAGAACTAGGTAAAGCCCCGTTGGTCGCTCTTAAATAAAAACAAAAATAGATCCCCCATAGGATTTCCAGATACAGTCTTGCCTTCTCTTGGGCTTAAATAATATGGAACAAAGAGAAAGGCAGTATTCTTCGTGAACCTTTTCTCAGACTGTCACCCCTAGAAATTGTCAAAGAAATTCTACTCCCTAGAGTTGATCTATTCTCGGTGAATAGCATCTCTTGAGTTTCTTCAAACCTAAGAATTTTCACTAAATGATCTATTCTCGGTGAATAGCATTTCTTGAACTTTTCTTGGTTTGAGACCCACGGGCTTCCTACAAGTATCCCCGCCTCCTCTTGGGCTTTGTACAAGGACCCTCCGACTTCTTTGAAGTTCTCATGCCTTCTCTTGGGCTTAATACAAGGACCTTGATAACCTCTTAAAGGTATAAGACCGAACTTGTTCATCCTTTGCTAGAGCGGTCTTTCTTGAGTCAAAACCTCA
Source organism: Lathyrus tuberosus (assembly GCA_022829125.1). NCBI lineage: Eukaryota > Viridiplantae > Streptophyta > Magnoliopsida > Fabales > Fabaceae > Lathyrus > Lathyrus tuberosus. Next base: position 13,144,736 of record JALAZF010000017.1, read on the forward strand.
GGCCATTTTAGGGTTGATTCTCATCCCTTAATGACAGTGCCTCCTCTTGGGCATCATACAAAAGATAAAACTCTTCCACACCAGTAGACTTGGACAGTCTAATCCCCTTGAGTCTCAAAGACATTCTCAAGTTCCTTACAAATATAGGAAGAAACCCCGGGTTCTCTGGATCAATCTCCAACAGAAACCCAGCCTCTCTCTTAAGAGTTCCCCAACCAGGGTCAGCTTATCCCAAATCATAACCTTAAGTTCTCTGATATCTCAACTCTTCTATAATCCTCAGCAAGAGTTGATTCCCCATTTGGACCTGCCTCGGGATCTTAACAATCCCCGGCAAAAGTTAGCCTCCTCTTAGGCTTTGTATAATGATCTTTTCCTCAACACAGTCAGCCTCCTCTTGGGCTTTGTACAAAGATTCTCCCCAGCAGAGCTCACCTTTTCAGACTCTCTTGTTGAGTCAATCACCTTTTCAGACTCTCTTGTTGAGTCAATCACCTTTTCAGACTCTCTTGTTAAGCCAATCACTTTTTCAGACTCTCTTGTTGAGTCAGCCTTTTTAGCCTCAATCTCGGGCTTTGTACGAGATAGATAAAAATACTCTCTTGTTGAGTCAGCCTTTTTAGCCTCAATCTCGGGCTTTGTACGAGACAGATAAAAATACTCTCTTGTTGAGTCAGCCTTTTTAGTCTCAATCTCGGGTTTTGTACGAGACAGATAAAAATACTCTCTTGTTGAGTCAACCTTTTTAGCCTCAATCTTGGGCTTTGTACAAAACAGATAAAAACACTCTCTTGTTGAGTCAAACCCTTTCATCCTCAATCTTGGGCTTGGTACAAGACATAAATCTCTCTCTCTTGAGCTTGGGACAGACAACTTCCCTAGCAAAGTCATTTCCTCCCATCCTTCTTCTAGGCTTTGAAGAATGATTTTCCCGAAGAAGAGTCAAACTCATTTCATCCTCAATCTTGGGTTTCGTACAAGACACATAAAAATATCCTCACCAGAGTCATCTAAATTTCTCATTTTAGCCTCAATCTTGGGCTTTGTACAAGATAGATAATACTCTCCAGCAAGAGTCAAACTCGTTTCAGCCTCAATCTTGGGCTTTGTACAAGATACAACAAATCTCCCCGACGGAGTCAAAATCCTTTTAGCCTCAATCTTGGGCTTTGTACAAGACAGATAGAACATTTTCTCCTGGAAAAGTCAAACTTCTAGCCTCCTCTTAGGCTTTGTATATGATATCCCCAAAGAGACAGTCTCTTTTTTGCCTCAATCTTGGGCTTTGTACAAGACACCAATATATACACTCTCTTGTTGAGTCGGTCATTTTCAGCCTCCTCTTAGGCTTTGTATAAAAAAATCCCCTAGTGGAGTCAATCAATCTCTTAGCTTCAACCTTGGGCTTTGATCAAGGCACACAAAAGATTACGAAATCTTAGCGAGCATACTAATCAAAAACCCTAGGTCCAGTGCCTTCATATCAATCAAAACTTAGGTCCAGTACCTTACCAAAAACATCACCATCAACTGACTCACTCATACTTCCCAAGAAATTTTCTCAACCCATTAACGGATAAACACCATCAATTACAAAGAAAAACCTAAAGCTAATATTCTGTGGATAACCACATATAGGATGGGTAATTGACAACTCCCCATTGTATAACCTGACCCCGGACCCCTAATCTCTTTAAAGCGTTTGTTCAGTTAAACATTCGCGTGCAAGGTTAGTTTTAGATAGCTTCCCTTTCCCTTCTAGCTTCATGGGATAAATAAGAAATCATAAAGTAGCACCCCCTCCTCCTCATTGCGATGAGGAAAACCCAGCGATAAGGTGGTCGCATCGCCGACAAAAGTCGCTCGCTACAGAAAAATGGCGACTCTGCTGGCGACGTCTTTGATCTATTTAGGACTATAGACTAGAATTCTTAAGAGGTCTAGGATGTTAGTTTTAGGAATGAATATATATATATATATATATATATATATATATATATATATATATATATCGCTTTTCCTAATTGATATCTGTGTTTATTTTTCCGCTAATGGGACTGCGGGTGATGCCGCATCTGGAAAGTTTGAGTGACACCTAAGATAAGTGGTGGCACTAGACGGGTAATCTTATAGGGAGTGACTCCCAAATAAGAGACCACGGTCGACCATCGAATCAGTGGAGAGACCCTTTGCGGATTCAATGCATATACGACTTCGGTTGTTGAAAGCAGATTGTTCGATTGTGGTATTCTATGAAACTGAGGATTTAGTAGGCTGAAACCATGTTACTATTTTGTAGTGCGGAAGCTATCGGAAATAGTTGTCACACGATATTACCCTCATTTGAGATCGCTCTAAGATACTGCAGCTCGCTCGGGTGAACCAGCTTGCTGTTGTTATCCCAAGGGGGGTCAATGATTGTGAGGACAGGTACAAAAAATCACCAGTACAACCTTTGGGGATGGGTAGACCCATGACTTCATGACACCGAACCTTTGACCCCATGTTTTTTCTATGTTTTTGTGTGCTGTATTCATGCATTCATTTCATTAAAAAAACATTAAAACAAAGAAAATTTTCTCTTCTAGTCTCTCTTTTTCAAATTGAACTAAGACAATGATTGCAAATATCAGAGGAGAAAGATTGCGTTATGGATTTCGGTAGAAGGAAGACTCGTAAGTACACCTTCAAGGTTCCAAAATTAGAGGATTTGAGAGGGTTGGAAAGGATGATCACCAACCCTGATGCTTTCAGAGCTAAGTACAGAGGATTGTTGTCTCTGTTAAGGGCCCATGTAATTGAAGGAATCATGTCTACACTCATTCAGTTTTACGATCCGGTTTATCACTGTTTCATGTTCCCAGATTATCAACTAGCACCAACGCTGAAGGTGTACTCTCACCTGACTGATTTACCCATTATTGACCAAGCTCCCTTTTCTGGACTGGAAGAAATTCCAAAAGATCAAACCATTGCAAGAGTAATCTATTTGGACAAGTCAGAAGTCAGGACTCGAATGACCACTAAGGGTGGAATCCAGGGTTTTCCAGCCAAGTTTTTGATAAAGAAAACTCTGTACTTTGCTAGTATAGGGAACGTAACTGCTTTCGAGAGCGTCTTTGTTCTGCTCACCTACGGGTTATTTATGTTTCCCAACATTGATAACTTCGTTGATATCAATGCCATTAATATTTTTCTGATTGGAAGACCTGTACTGACCTTGCTCACAGATACTTATCATTCTGTACACTTAAGGAGTTTGTATAGCGGAGGAATGATCACATACTGTGTACCCCTGCTATACAAATGGTTCACTTCCCATTTACCCAAGTCTGCTGCATTTTGGGATCATAAGAGTACTTTACGTTGGTCGCAGAGAATCATGTCTCTTACCAACTCTGACATCGATTGGTACAATCGAATCTATGAAGGGATCAGAATCATTGACCGTTGTGGAAACTTCCCTAATGTACCCCTCATAGGAACTAAAGGAGGAATCAATTATCATTCAGTTTTAGTTCGTCGTCAATTTGGATACCCGGTAAGGCATGTCCCGCATAATGCTCATCTGGAAGGTCTTTTCTTCAAGGAAGGAGAAAATGACAGGGCACTAAAGACAGAAATAGTGCATGTCTGGAAACATGTTAACAGGAAAGGGAGAGAGTCTCTAGGAAAACCAGACTGTATCTCTGTGGAACCTTATCTCCATTGGGTACAAACTAGAGCTCTCAAGCTGAGGATGTCTTACCCTCGTCAAGAAGTTCTTCTGTTAAAGGAATCTGTCCTTTATTTTATGTGTGATACGGAAAAGCTTTAGGTTACTCTCAACAAAGTTCAACAGGAAAAGAGGTCTTGGAAGAACAAGTACCGTATTCTCAATGTGGAGTGTAAGAAAATACGGCAACTGTTAAAATAAAAAGATGCTCTGATCGAGATTTTAGAGCAGCATACTGTAGAGAATCAAGAAGACCAAAGGAATTTGCTCGCTCATTTCACTTGGCAAAGGAATGACAACCCGACAACGGCTCAAGATCCCCGGTCAAAGAAAAGGAAAGTACCAGAACCAGCACCTGAGCTCTCCTCAGAGGGTACTCAGGATCCATAAAGCTTAGACATTTCCTTTTATAGCACTTTGTAAATTACTGTATTTCCGTTTCCGCAATCTTTGAATTCAATAAAACGGGGTTTCCCCACTGTTTGATATTTGCAATCTAATTGTTGAAGTTTCTTTTGATTAACCAAAAAAATTAATTAATATAAACCATTGCATATCATTCATCATTCTCACATAACGCATTCGTATTACCTACGAATCTCACGTTTGTGTCTCGATTCTAGAGTCAAACTGTCTCATTCGTACAATACTCGGGCCAGTCAACAAAAGAAAATTGATAATCTCGAGGAAGAGAGCAGAGAGTTGAGAGAAGAACTCGACGCTCTGAAAGAAGATCTGAGAAAGCTTCATAATGACATGCAAGCTCTGGCAGCAGCCCAGATACAACAACAAAGGACTGTGATCTCAGAGATCACATCGACGCCCATAGTGGAAAAGTATGATCCTCGGTATAACATGCCTAAAGATCGTCCTTGGGGCATGCCACTTAACTATATCCCGGAAGGATATATTCCGCCGATCTCGGAAGATCCGGAAACTGCAGCAGGAGCCGCTGGGCCTGAAGGTTACAAACTTCGGGAAAGCGAAGATGCAATGGGCATGACAGTAACTCCTGAAGGTTACAAACTTCGGGAGAGGGAAGCACCAAGAGTCACAACCATGATGACTATACCACCACCCGTGGTACACACTGTCCCAGAAGGACAGATTCCCCAGATACCGTCTGGGGGGAATGAAAGTACGTTTGACAGAATGAGTGAGTTCCAGAAACTATTCCTGGAAATACAGGAGGAGTTGCAAGCCATTCGCGGTCAGGATCTATTCGGAAAGGACGCCGCAGACCTTTGTCTGGTCCCTAATGTGAAAGTTCCGCACAAATTCAAGGTGCTCGAATTTGAAAATTACAAGGGTAACTCTTGCCCTCAAAGTCATTTGGTGATGTACGCTCGGAGGATGTCAACTCAGAAAGAGAACCAATAGCTACTGATCCACTATTTCCAGGATAGTTTAACCGGTGCCGCTCTCAAATGGTACATGGGTTTAAACTGCATTAAGATCGTTACTTTCAGAGATCTTGGCACTGCCTTCGTTCAACAATATAAGTATAACCTGGACATGGCACCGGATAGAGATCAACTCAGAGCCATGTCGCAGAAGGACAAGGAAACCTTCAAGGAATATGCTTAGAGATAGCGTTAAATTGCCGTCCAGATTTGTCTACCTCTTAAGGAAAAAGAGATGACAAAGATCTTCTTGACAACCTTGAGCTCATTTTACTATGACAGAATGGTCGCCAGTGCATCCAGCGATTTCACTGAGATGGTAGGCATGGGAGTTCATCTTGAAGAAGCAGTTCGAGAAGGACGTCTGGTCAAAGATGCCGGACCATCAAGCAGTACCAAAAGATACGGTAGTGCTCTCCCTAAGAAAAAAGAGAAAGATATTGGTAATATCTCTCTCGGAAAGCAAAGGTGGCAGTACCAACCAGTAGCAACTGTAACTCCTGTTATTAACCCTGCGCCTATTCAAACGTATCAATCTCCGGTTCTCAAAGCCAATCGATTCAACAATAATATCAGCAAAGGACACAACAACCTCTTCAGCAGGCTCGTCCTCAATACAACAACAACCGTACAACTCGACCACCAAGGTTCGACCCTAAACCAATGTTGTAGGCAGAACTATTTACACTACTATTGGTTAAGGGACATGTCCAAACCAGGGCTCCTCTTACAGTACCAGAAAATCCACCTTTTTGGTTCAAAGCGGATCAGACTTGCCCATACCATCAAGGAGGACCAGGGCATAACATAGAAAACTGTCTCAGTTTCAAATCCGACGTACAAAATCTTGTCAGAAGCGGGGTCTTATCCTTCAAGGATACAAATCCAAATGTTCAGACGAACCCGCTACCTCAACACGAGAAAGCTGCGAAAAATTTGATAGAAGAAGAGGCTAAGCATAGCTATCAAATTCATGATGTACTCTTATTGGGAACCAACCTGGTCAAGATGCATCATAGACAGAGTGGATATGGTCATGTATCGTCTCACAATAATCACCAGTGTGATATCTGCTCTAAAAACGACCAAGGATGTTCTATGGTACAATCCGCTCTACAGGAACAGATGGGTCTCGGATGGATCCAGGATCACCGAATTCGTGAAGTCAACATGACTTATACGAATTCTAACATCATTTAGAACTACAACATTTTGGCAATGAATGTCAACTTGGTGGCAATGCACTCAAGGCAAAGCCAACATCATAATCTGCCACGGTACGATTACGATTCCTGTCTGATTTGCTCGGTAAACAATCAGGGATGCTCTTTTGTACAAGAGACCCTCCAACGTTAGATGGATCTTGGATGGATTTAAGATTACCATGATTGAAGTCAGTATCAAGTTAATATGATTCAAATTTTCGATATTCGCTTGATGAATACCAGCTTGGTGGAATTACACGCTAAACAAGTCCAGCTCGGTTTTCTGACTTCGCATAATTATCAGAACTATAAGGGATGTTGTGAGAGCAACCAAGGATATACTCTCGTTCAAAGAACTTTGCAACACTTGTTAAACCACTGGTGGCTTCTGATTTATATGGACGAATACACACAACAAGTCAGCGTGATTAACGGGAACCCTACTAGGCATCAGAGTCAGGATGTTCGATCAATGGGAATAGACCTAGTGAGGTTACACTGCATTCAAAGCGGACGTGGCCAGGTGCCGCCACACAACTATGAGCGCTGTAGAGTTTGCTCTGAAGATAATCAAGGATGTTACCTCGTGCCAGCAACCCTGCAAAGTTAGTCGGACCACAAAGAGATTCGACCGTGTCCAAGTTCTGGGTCAATCAACTTGATGCCCGACTATTTCGCTGATCAGATCAGAGATGTTGTCGTAATCTCTGATCATAAGAGGACCAAAGATGTTTGTACCATAATCCCTCTACTTGAAGAATCAAGAATTCCTTTGACAGTAGAAAAGTTCCCAACCAGGAACTGATTGAAATTACTTACAATGGTCAAAAAAACCAGAAGGCGCCTATAGTTATCTATCTGCCGAGACTGCTACCGTATGAATCAACTAAGGTTATCCCTTACAAATACGGTGCAACAACAATTGAGAATGGAAAGGAAACTCCATTACCCTCCGTCGTGAATATTGCAGACATCAGTCGAGTAACACGGAGTGGTCGAATCTTCAACCGAGGAGTTGAAGAACCCATCAAGGAAAAGGAATCTTAGGCAGAAGTTCATGATCAACCAGTCGGTCAATCCAGTGATCCCGACCTTTCAAAAAACAACGATGAAATGCTGAAGCTCATCCAGAGGAGTGAATACAACATTGTTGATCAACTGTTGCAAACTCCTTCAAAAATCTCAGTATTATCACTTCTACTCAGTTCCGAAGCACACAGGGAAGCTTTACAAAAAGTCTTTGAGCAAGCCTTTGTGGAACAAGATGTAACAATAAGACAATTCAACAGCATCATCTCCAACATCACTTCCTGCAACAACTTGGGATTCAGTGATGAGGAATTGTCGGAAGAGGGCCCAAATCATAACATGGCACTCAATATTACAGCCAACTGCCAAGATGATGCTTTAGCCAGCGTACTGGTAGACACCGGATCAGCTCTAAATGTGATGCCGAAATCTACTCTAATGTGACTATCATTCAAAGGATCTCCGATGAGAGGCAGTGAGGTCATCGTCAAAGTATTTGACAGATCCCAAAATATAGTTATCGGCGAAGTCGACCTTCCCATAACTATCAGTCCTCACACTTTCCTAGTCACTTTCCAGGTCATAGACATCCGGGCAGCATACAGTTGTTTTTTAGGAAGACCTTGGATACACGAGGCTGGGGCAGTCACTTCGACACTTCACCAGAAGCTGAAGTTTGTCAAGAACAACCAACTAGTCACAGTCTGCGGAGAGCAAGCCTTGATCATGAGTAACTTATCATCGTCCACTTGTGTAGAACCAGAGGAGGTAATCGGAACCCAGTTCCAAGCACTTTCGGTGAGTAATGACAAACAATCAGAAAAAGGAACGTAGATTTCCTCGTGCAAAGATGCTCTCAAAGTGATCAAAAGTGACAATGCAAAAGGATGGGGAAAACTTGTCATTCATTATGTTAACAAAACAAAGAAAGGTCTTGGTTTTTCTTCAACCTGTACCCTGACTGCTACTAACGATGAAAGTCTTCATCCCATGCAAAACTTCTTCCACGGTGGAGGTTTCCTTCACCCAGTGTCTCAAGAAGTACATACCATCAACGAGGGTGATTCCTCCGATACAGATGAAGAATGGAAGTCCTACCTTAATGAGGACGGTTATATGTCTCAGGAAGAGGTGCCTACGCCATTTTGCTTTCTGGCACAGAGTACGAGATATATACCAAGGTCAGATATCAAGATGATATACGGAGATTGTGATCCGAAAGGATATCGTGCTCCACCAAACTCATTAGAGGAGGACACTCTGATGAAAGACAACTTTGACCACGACTATTATGGCCCAATGGATGGCCTACCTATTTGGCAGCCGTACCCAGGAGACACAGGGCAAGAGCATCATTGAAAAGAATACATGTGTCCCCACCGAATCATGGGATCATTACTCAAGGTATTCAAAAAATATCCAGTACAATAATGAATTTGCAACAATTGCAGGATAGCAGTTCATCAACTACTCTTTTCCTGAGGTCAACGTCATCGAAAGGGATGACACCTCCAGTTCCAAAGAAGTGTGGGACACCTTAGGGCAACCGAGTGGTAAGTACGACTACTTGGTCAAGTACACCGCTCCTGAGAGCTCTCGTATCAGGTTCGAAGACATCCATCCCACTGGATAGGGAGATCCACCTGAGAGTGCAAACACTGTGCAAGATACAACTGAGGAATCCTCCTATGACAACTCTGCCTGGGAGACAGATTCCAACGATCCTGCTCCACCAGAAATCAGTGTTATTTCTGAAGATAAATCAAGAAGGAAAGTACCAAACTTTGTGATTCACCGAGGGGTTCGCCGCCAATGGGTTGCTATCAACGTTCCGAAAGTTGTTCATAAGTCGAAGTAATTGTTGTCTTTACTTTAACCTTTCACCCTGCCCAGGTGAAACAGATGTTTTTATAGGGCTCACTTTCTATAAATGTACCTCTTCGCTTTTCCCGAAGCGACAGAGTTTTGTTTTATAGGGTTGTAGTTTCAAGAATAGACAAGATCATAAATAAAATAACATCGTTCTGTGATTTCCGCATTTATTGCTATTTTCTCTTTTCGCTTTTTCGGAAAATGGTAATCCTAAAAAACAACTCGAATAATAAAAACAAGCAGTAAAAAAAATATACACTGCACACACTCTTGCATTCTCTCTATCTCTTCTAAAAACAAATCATCACGTCATGCAGATTGCTTGTTTTAAACCCCATTGAAACATACGATCCAATGCCTTCTCCCAACTTTGAATTCCCGGTATTTGAGGCTGAAGAAGAAAATGACGAAGAAATTCCAGAAAAGATCTCCCGATTACTCAGACAAGAGGAAAGGTCCATTAAACCTTACAAAGAGCCGTTGGAAGCGGTCAACATGGGTTCAGAGGAAGAGAGAAAAGAAGTCAAGATTGGGGCACCGCTCAGTCCGACTGTCAAAGAAGGTTTGATAAGGCTTCTCAAAGAGTTTCCCGATGTATTCGCTTGGTCCTATCAGGATATGCCAGGGTTGGATACCAGCATTGTGGAACATTATCTACCGCTAAGATCAGAATGTCCGCCAGTAAAACAAAGGCTAAGATGGACTCATCCAGACATGGCCATCAAAATCAAGGAGGAAGTACAGAAACAGATTGATGCAGGTTTCCTCGCCACATCAGAATATCCTCAATGGTTAGCCAACATAGTACCAGTTCCGAAAAAAGACGGAAATGTCAGAATGTGTGTAGACTACAGGGATCTAAACAAAGCCAGCCCAAAGGATGACTTTCCCTTACCACACATAGACATATTGGTAGACAGTACAACAAAGTTCAAAGTTTTCTCCTTCATGGATGGATTCTCGGGCTATAAGCAGATAAAAATGGCGCCGAAAGACATGGAAAAAACTTCGTTCATTACCCCATGGGGTACCTTTTGTTACAAGGTAATGTCGTTCGATTTGAAGAATGTCGGGGCAACCTATCAAAGGGCCATGACTACTCTGTTTCATGACATGATACACAAAGAAATCGAGGTATATGTCGATGATATGATTGCCAAATCTAAAACAGAGGAGGAGCATGTGACCCATCTGTCAAAGCTATTCGAACGGTTGAGAAAGTACAAACTCCGCTTGAATCCCAATAAGTGCACATCCGGTGTCCGCTCAGGGAAACTGCTAGGATTCATCGTCAGCCAAAAAGGAATTGAGGTTGATCCCAAAAAAGTCAAGGCCATTCAAGAAATGCCTTCTCCAAAGACTGAAAAATAAGTCAGGGGATTCCTGGGACGTTTGAACTATATTTCTAGATTTATATTCCTCATGACCACGACCTGCGCGCCGATTTTCAAGTTACTCAAAAAGAATCAGGACTGTGTTTGGACAGAAGACTGCCAAATCGCCTTCGACAGTATCAAGGAATACCTGTTGAACCCACCGATTCTATCACCTCCAGTGGAAGGAAGACCACTGATCATCTACTTAACAGTCTTGGAAGACTCAATGGGTTGCGTGCTTGGCCAACAAGATGAAACAAAGAGGAAAGAGTCTGCCATCTACTATTTGAGCAAGAAATTCACCAACTACGAGACTCGGTACACTATGCTTGAGAAAACTTACTGTGCTCTGGCTTGGGCAGCAAAATGTCTTCGCCAGTATATGATTCGTCACACTACTTGGTTAATCTCCGAAATGGATCCGACCAAGTATGTCTTTGAAAAACCTGCTCTCACGGGAAGGATTGCTCGTTGGCAGATGATGTTATCAGAATACAACATTGAGTACCATGCTCAGAAAGCCGTCAAAGGAAGTGTTTTAGCCGATCATTTGGCTCATCATCCGATTGACAATCAAGAATTAGTCGGGTTTGACTTCCCAGACGAAGATGTCATGTACTTAAAAATGAAAAATTACGATGAACCGCTACCCAGTGAAGGGCCAGAACCAGGTTCCCAATGGGGACTTATCTTTGACGGAGCTATTAATCATTATGGAAACGGAATTGGGGCAATCATCATAACACCTCAGGGTACCCACATTCCTTTCACTGTCAGATTAACATTCAAATGTACAAACAACGAGGCCGAATATGAAGCTTGTATCATGGGTCTCGAAGAAGCGATTGACTTAAGGATTAAGAACTTGGATGTATATGGAGACTCAGCCCTGGTTATCAATCATATTAAAGGAGATTGGAACACATACCAATCAGGATTGATTCCTTACAAAGATTACGCGAGAAGGTTGTTACCATTCTTCAACAGAATCGAGTTTCATCACATTCCTCGTGAAGTGAATCACATGGCTGATGCATTAGCCACTCTCTCTTCCATGATTAGGGTAGGTCAATGGAATGACATACCTAAGATCGACATAATGCGCCTTGAACGGCCCGCTTACATTTTCACAATAGAAGCAATCATAGACAACAAACCTTGGTATCACGATATCAAGTGCTTCCTGCAGAAACAAGAATACCCACCTGGGGCATCCAGAAAAGACAAAAAGACCCTCAGAAGGCTGGCTGGCAGATTCTTCCTGAGCGGTGATACACTCTATAAGAGAAACTTTGACATGGTCTTGCTTCGATGTGTAGACAGACCAAAAGCAAACATGCTGATAAAAGAAATTCACGAAGGATCCTTTGGCACTCATGCCAACAGACACACGATGGATAGAAAAATTCTGAGGGCAGGATACTATTGGTTGACCATGGAATCCGACTGCTAAAGTACATGAGGAGGTGTCACAAGTGTCATATATACTCAGACAGAATACATGTACCGCCAACGCATCTCAAAGTTCTTTCTTCCCCATGGCCTTTTTCCATATGGGGAATCGACATGATTGGTATGATTGAACCCAAAGCTTCGAATGGACATCGGTTCATCCTGGTGGCCATTGATTACTTCACCAAGTAGGTCGAAGCAGCTTCATTCGCCAATGTAACCTGATAAGTGGTGGTCCGACTTATCAAAAACAATCTCATATGCCGTTATGGTATTCCTAGCCAGATCATTACTGATAATGGATCCAACTTGAACAATAAGATGATGAAGGAGTTGTGTGCTGAATTCAAAATCGAACACCATAACTCATCTCCCTACCGACCTAAGATGAATGGAGCGGTAGAAGCAGCTAACAAGAACATCAAGAAGATTGTTCAGAAGATGGTTGTAACTTACAAAGACTAGCACGAGATGCTACCCTATGCTCTTCACGGTTATCGCACGTTTGTCCGCACTTCAACAGGGGCAACCTCTTTCTCTCTAGTATATGGCATGGAAGGAGTTCTTCCCGTAGAAGTAGAGATCCCATCAGTCTGGGTATTGATGGAAGCTAAGCTAACAGAGGCTGAATGGTGCCAAAGTCGGCACGACGAACTGAATCTGATCGAAGAAAAGCAAATAACGGCTTTATGCCATGGTCAGTTATATCAACAAAGAATGAAGAAGGCGTTCGACAAAAAAGTCCGACCTCGCGTCTTCAGGAAAGGAGACCTCGTGTTCAAGAAGGTACAATCATTCCTCACTGATTCTCGGGGCAAATGGACTCCAAATTATGACGGCCCTTATGTGGCCAAGAAATCCTTCTCGGGCGGTGCCTTAAGACTTGCAACCATGGATGGAGAAGAATTTGCCTACCCCACAAATGTTGATGTAGTCAAGAAATACTTCGCCTAGAGACATGATAAAAAATCATCCTGATGGATTGAAAATCTCAAAGTACAATCCCGGCAAAAGTTAGGGATTAATGGCAAGTAACTACGTCCGACAAAGGGGCAAATCCCTCAACAGCAGTCATGCCATCCATCAGGAAGACTCCAAGTAAGGTCATCTTCGACAGAAGCTCAGGATGTCCCGAATTCAAATTTGGTAGAAGAATAGTGGTCGTTACGTTTCATTGTAGCCCTTTTCCCTTTAATTATCATTTTCTAACTTTGTAAATACTCTATGGAATCACGCGTTTGGCTGATTTCCATCCTATCAATGTGTTCATCCATTAGTCCGTATGTCGCGTCAGTTTTGTCAGCATATACATACATACATCATGCATTATTGATTCACATGCATATTCATATTACATCACTATCACTCTAGTCAGTCTTATTCCCAAGTGATAAAAGTCCTCTTATTAATCGAGTTGTTAGTTTTTTCCTCGTCAGGAAATGTTGCGTCTGAACAATCTTTCCTCCAGTTTATTTCTGGATTGGAGCCGATCCTCGACCACTTTGATAACTTGAACCTCTGAAAAGCAAGAAAACTTTCGACGAACGTCACTCTTCGCCACTAAAGATGATATCTTCGCTTTCCCGGATTAAGGAAAATCCCCAGAGAAAGCCACTTAATCAAATACTCGACAGTACATCAGTTTTTCTCTGAAAAATTCGCTGACGAAAAGGTCATCAGCACCTCAAAATTGGATTACATCATATGGCATTTCTCTGAGAAGGTCTCGAGGAAAAGTATGATGTAATGTCCCCAAACAGGAAGCAGTCTCTCAAGAGACTCATTTTCCCCAGTAGAGTCGACAAATGGCGTCTCCAAAACAGAGAAGTTTGTACACCTCTACAGCTCAGACAGATGGGTTCCCCAGCAAGTCTGACATCAAAATTTTTTCAATCAAATGGCATCTCCCCAGGAAAATTCAGCGAGAAGTTTGATAAAGACCGCTACGCATAGCGTCCCTTGTCAAGGAAGAAACTCAACAAGAAGAAACTAAGACCAGTTCCTTGGTAGGAAACCAGGATCGAGGGGAAGTTTATATCAGAAACTGAGACCAGTTCCTTGGTAGGAAACCAGGATCGAGGGGAAGTTTATTTCAAAAGAAACTGAGACCAGTTCCTTGACTAAAGACCAGGATCGAGGGGAAGTTTTTACCCTTTTCTAAAGCATCATTGCTTAGCGAAAGAAGATGGATGAGCAAGTTGCCATTCATAACCACCATCAAAATTTTGGGTATTCCAATATTTAATCCTCTTGCACCCTGAATGCCCGAATACCTTCTCCATTCACACCTTCGGGTCCAAGAAGATTAAATAGGGGTATTTGTCATACCCCAAATTTTGACCACTAAGATTTCCCATCATTTTGAAAATCATCATCACAATATGGATGTACCTATATGTCTCCTCAATCTCCTCAGGAATTGTTAGGCATTCTCTACCATCAAAGATTAGGGTTTTGAGCTCTCTCAGAACACTTAGACAAAGGATCAATCAAGAAATGACATGATATTTAACTTGTCTAGCCTCTCAAACACCCACAATGGATCAAGAGGACTCCCACATCAAAAATCAAGCACAAAGTTACAGCATTCCAAGTGGATCAAGCCTCAAGATCGATAGTGTCACCAAATTAGGGTTTTGGTCGACTGAGGCCTCCAGATGGAAATTTTCCTCTGGGCATGAGCCAATGCTTCAAAGTACAACCCAAGATACTACAAGGGACCTCATAGACCCAATCATCAAGTTAGTTTAAACCCAGGGGATGCATTCATCAAAAATCAGGAATTAGGGTTTCTTGACCTAATTCACCCCTAAGTTGACTTTTGGGACCAAGCATGAGCCAAGACCTCAAGACATGATTTGAGGGTCTCCAATACACTACATTGATCCATTTACAACAATGGATTGATCCAAGAAGCTTGATTCACAAGTTTCAATTTCACCAGGACCACAATTAGGGTTTCGAGGGAGAAGTCAACTCTACCTTTGACTTTTGACCCAGACATGCTCCCAAACCTTAGGACATGATTCAATTCACCCAATAACACTTATGGAATGTATCCATTAAGTTTTATTTATGTCAAGGAGTTGATTTCACAAAGGATCACACAGTTTGGATTTCATCCGATAAAAGGTCAACTGTGCATAAAAGTCAAGTTTGACTTTTTGAGATTTTTCACAATTATGGTTCCTTAACCCTAAAATGATGTTAATGTGTGATTGGAATCATCATTCATCAAGAAAAATCAAAGAAAGTGAGTTAACTTGTAAAAGGAAACTTAAAATTTTTCTAAGTTATGGAGCAAAGTGGCTAGGGTACCAACTTTCAAGGATCATAACTTGAGATCCAAGCAACCATTTTGGATGGTCTAAAGCTGGATTTTAGATATCATGGCATACTTTAAAAGTTTCAACTACAGCTCATTCCAATTCCTCATGGATTTTTATTTATGGATTGATCAAAATGGCTGAAAACACAAAAGTGACATTTTTCCAACACTTAGTGAAATTTTCACTAAGTCAGAATCAGCCTTATTTTTTTCCAAATGCAGAGGAATTTTTCATTATAATTCAGGTTGACTCAAAACCAAAGTTAGACATCATGTTGAAATAGGACATGTTAGCTTTCCAAAATGCCCAAGAACTCCATCAAATTCCATCTGAGCTAGGAGTTATGACAGCTGCAACATGCCTTGCTGCAAACTGTCTTGGCAAGGCAGATTTGTGCATTAGTGCTCGAATTACCCAAATTGTGCAACTTCAAGCATGGTTATCCATCTGCACACCTCAAGGGGGAACAACCAAGGGACAAGCACTGATCCATAAGCCTCCCAAGTCTTTGGAACTACATATAGGTTTGGCACCCCTAAAAGCTAAAGATGCCTCAAGACTCCAATTTTGTTTTGAGGAATTCAATGGATGCTTAGAGGTGGCATGTATCCGAGCAAAGATGAACACTTCAGTCAAGCCTTATCCTTGAATCAGAGAACCATAGGCCTGTGCTCTAATCTCAAGTCAAGGGCTAGAGGAGACTTGAGATTCCATTTGATCCACATAGGCCAAAGGCCTGCTGCAGTTGTCATTCCCTATTCCTTGCAAAACAAACATGCTCTACTATAAATAGAGCTCATTTGTGATCAGTTTGAGTACACCAAAACACCCAAACTGATGCTTTCCTAAAAATCACCTCTTTCACTCTAAATTTGCCTTCTAACTAAAGTCACTATCGGGTTTTGAGTTTGAGAGCAATTCCAACCAAACCAGTCACACACACACCTCACATATAACATATAGAAGTGATCCAAACTCTCACATAACATCTGGAACACCAATTTCACAAAATCACTAGCCATCTTCACAAGCTTTTGACAGATTTGCAGTTGAGGTGCCAAATCAAGTTCCAGCTCAATTCAATCCACTTCAAGCATTCAGACACACTCCATAGCACCTAGGGAAGTTGTCCACATCATTGGAACCAAGTTGTAACACCTCCAACCTAGAACTCGATCACCAGCTGCAAGAGGTAAGCCTCAACTTGGTCTCTTGGTATGAATCGTGTATGGAATTTCTTAGCCTTCATGCATAAATTAGGGTTCTTGAGGTTTCTCTTTGATTTCTTATTCCATGCTTAAAATAAATGAAATTAAAGACCATAGACATGATCGTGAGGTGAAAACGAGTAGATTGATATGTGGATTGTGTGATTTCATCAAGTATTCAGTGAGATTGATGAGAAAATGAAAATCTGGGCAAAGCAGAAAACGAGTTGATTGATATGTGGATTGTGTGATTTCTTGGCGCCCTTTTTCAAACTTTCAAATATTTGAATTTTGTGATTTTATTTAATTGATTCAAAAATTAATTTCTCTCTGAATTTTAATGATTTTGAGTTGATTCTTTTTTTAATAATTCACAAAAATGTTAAAATATTTTATTTTACAAAAATTTCCCAAAAATATTATTTATTTCACATATTTGATATTTTTGCAAAGAATTAATTTTTATTTGCTTTTTAACATTTAAAATATTTTTTCCTTCTTGATTTTCCAAACTAAATGGTTTTCAATCATTTTGTGGATAAAAACATGATTTTTGAAACATAGATCCAAGATCACCACTCATTTTTCACATGTTTTTGATAATTTTTATTAATTTTTAAACAAAATTAATTCCATTTTTAAAACAAAATTGGGGTTTTGATTAATTCCACCCTCATAAATCTTTTTCAAACACTCATGGGCCTCTAATAGAGTGTAAGTCCCATCCCTTTGTAAATAATACCTTTTTGGGCCTCACACATTGTATAAGTCTCTCTGTATATTTTCAAAAGTTCGGCGCGGTTGTCGCCTTTTTAACAAAATCAACTGGGCTTCTCCTTGAGCTATAAGACCCATCTTTATTCATTTTTAAACTCTTTGGGCCTCTAATAGAGTGTAAGACCCAATCCCCTTTTAACCAAAACCTTTTTGGGCCTCAGATATTGTATAAGTCCCTCTGTGTTAAAAAATCTCGGCGCGATCGCCAGTTCAAAATCAAATCATCTGGGCCTACCCTCGTGTTGTAAGTCCCATTTCTTTTTATTTTTAAAACACCTTTTGGGCTTCTCCTTGAGTTGTAAGACCCATCCCTTTTGTAAATAAACCTTTCTGGGCATCACACATTGTATAAGTCCCGATACGGTATTCAAAACAACGGTGCGATCACTGTTAAAACCTTGGGCCTCTCCGTGAGCTGTAAACCCCAACGATCTTTTCAAACAACTTTCCTTGTGATTTAAATTCAAATATATATATTTTTATCAAAACTTTCTTTAATTTCTTTGAACAACTAACAATACAGCGTGGAAGCTTGCTCGCCTGTAAGTTTTAAACAGCTTTCATTTACATGCTTTGATATATATATATAACTGTATTGTGGGAAGCTGCGCATGGTTAGTCTTCTTTCATACCCTTTTAAATACTTGTCATATATCAACTGTATATATACTAGTATAGTTATTTAGAGTTTTCCCCGACAACTAGGTCTAGAACTAGGTAAAGCCCCGTTGGTCGCTCTTAAATACAAACAAAACTAGATCCCCCATAGGATTTCCAGATACAGTCTTACCTTCTCTTGGGCTTAAACAATATAGAACAAAGAGAAAGGCAGTATTCTTCGTGAACCTTTTCTCAGACTGTCACCCCTAGAAATTGTCAAAGAAATTCTACTCCCCAGAGTTGATCTATTCACGGTGAATAGCATCTCTTGAATTTCTTCAAACCTCCGAATTTTCACTAAATGATCTATTCTCGGTGAATAGCATTTCTTGAACTTTTCTTGGTTTGAGACCCACGGGCTTCCTACAAGCATCCCCGCCTCCTCTTGGGCTTTGTACAAGGACCCTCTGGCTTATTAAAAGTTCTTATGCCTTCTCTTGGGCTTAATACAAGGACCCCTGACGACCTCTTAAAGGTATAAGACAGAACTTAGTCATCCTTTGCTAGAGCAATCTTTCTTGAGTCAAAACCTCAGGCCACTTTAGGGTTGATTCTCATCCCTTAATGCCCGTGCCTCCTCTTGGGCATCATACAAAATATAAAACTTTTCCACACCAGTAGACTTGGATAGTCTAATCCCCTTGAGTCTCAAAGACATTCTCAAGTTCCTTACAAATATAGGAAGAACCCTCGGGTTCTCTGGATCAATCTCCAACAGAAACCCAGCCTCTCTCTTAAGAGTTCCCCAACCAGAGTCAGCTTATCTCAAATCAGAACCTCAAGGTCTCTGATATCTCAACTCTTCTGTAATCCTCAGCAAGAGTTGATTCCCCATTTGGAGCTGCCTCGGGATCTTAACAATCCCCAGCAAAAGTTAGCCTTCTTTTAGGCTTTCTATAATGATCTTTTCCTCAGCACAGTCAGCCTCCTCTTGGGCTTTGTACAAAGATTCTCCCAAGCGGAACTCACCTTTTCAGACTCTCTTGTTAAGTCAATCACCTTTTCAGACTCTCTTGTTGAGCCAATCACCTTTTCAGTCTCTCTTGTTGAGTCACCTTTTTAGCCTCAATCTCGGGCATTGTACGAGACAGATAAAAATACTCTCTTGTTGAGTCATCCTTTTTAGCCTTAATCTAGGGCTTTGTATGCGACAGATAAAAATACTCTCTTGTTGAGTCAGCCTTTTTAGCTTCAATCTCTGGCTTTGTACGAGACAGATAAAAATACTCTCTTGTTAAGTTAACCTTTTTAGCCTCAATCTTGGGCTTTGTACAAGACAGATAAAAACACTCTCTTGTTGAGTCAAACCCTTTCAGCCTCAATCTTGGGCTTAGTACAAGACATAAATCTCTCTCTCTTGAGCTTGGGACAGACATCTTCCCTAGCAAAGTCATTTCCTCACAGCCTTCTTCTAGGCTTTGAAGAATGATTTTCCCCAAGAAGAGTCAAACTCATTTCAGCCTCAATCTTAGGTTTCGTACAAGACACATAAAAATATCCTCACCAGAGTCAGTTAAATTTCTCATTTCAGCCTCAATCTTGGGCTTTGTACAAGACAGATAATACTCTCCAGCAAGAGTCAAACTCGTTTTAGCCTCAATCTTGGGCTTTGTACAAGACACATACAAATCTCCCCGACAGAGTCAAAATCCTTTTAGCCTCAATCTTGGGTTTTGTACAAGACAGATAGAACATTTTCCCCCGGAAAAGTCAGACTTCTAGCCACCTCTTAGGCTTTGTATAATGATATCCCCAAAGAGCCAGACTCTTTTTTGCCTCAATCTTGGGCTTTGTACAAGACACCAATATATACACTCTCTTGTTGAGTCGATCATTTTCATCCTTCTCTTAGGCTTTGTATAAAGAAATCCCCTAGCGGAGTCAATTAACCTCTTAGCTTCAACCTTGGGCTTTGATCAAGGCACACAAAAATAACCATTCCCTCTTTCGAGATGATGAGTTCTCTCTCAGTCACTAAACCTTTTAGCTTCAATCTTGAGCTTTGAACAAGACACAAATAAACTTTTTAACTTCAATCTTGGACTTTGAACAAGACACCAAAACATCTTTTTTCTCCCTTAGAATAGGAGGAACTATGGTTTCTCTGATTTCCCTGTTTCGTTTAAACGGGAATACGTAGGCATAAGATTGCGAAATCTTAGCGAGCATACCAATCGAAAACCCTAGGTCAAGTACCTTCATATCAATCAAAACTTAGGTCCAATACCTTACCAAAAACATCAACATCAACTCACTCACTCATACTTCCCAAGAAATTTTCCCAACCCATTAATGGATAAACACCATCAATTACAAAGCGAAACCTAAAGCTAATATCCTGTGGATAACCACGTATAGGATGGGTAATTGACAACTCCCCATTGTATAACCTGACCCCGGACCCCCAATCTCTTTAAAGCGTTTGTTCAGTTAAACATTCGTGTGCAAGGTTAGTTTTAGATAGCTTCTCTTTCCCTTCCAGCTTCATGGGATAAATAAGAAATCAGAAAGTAGCACCCCCTCCTCCTCATTGCGGTGAGGAAAACCCAACAATAAGGTGGTCGCGTCACCGACAAAACTCACTCGCTACAAGTTAACCTCAAAACCACTCTCTTGTTGAGTCAATCACCTTTTGAGCACTCTCTTGTTGAGTCAATCTCCTAAAAGCACTCTTTTGTTGAATTAACCCTTTTCAGCCTCAATCTTGGGCTTTGTACAAGATAGATAAAAACACTCTCTTGTTGAGTCAACCCTTTTCAGCCTCAATCTTGGGTTTTGTACAAGACAGATAAAAACACCCTCTTGTTGAGTCAATCATCTTTTCAGCCTCAATCTTGGGCTTTATACAAGACACCCATAAATATCTTCAGCTGAGTCAGTCAAATATCTTTTAGCCTCAATCTTGGGCTTTGTACAAGACATATAAAATTTCCCTAAGCAAAGCCAATCCTCTTTTCAGCCTCAATCTTGGGCTTTGTACAATACAAATCATACTCTCCAGCAAAGTCAATCTTCTTTTAGCCACAATCTTGGGATTTGTACAAGACAGATAAAACATCTCACCAGTAGAGTCAGTTTTCCCTTTTAGCCTCAATCTTGGACTTTGTACAAGATAGACAAAATCTTTCCCCGAAAAAAGTCAACTTTCAGCCTCCTCTTAGGCTTTGTATAATGATATCCCCAAAAGAGTCAATTCTCTTTTAGCCTCAATCTCGGGCGTTGTACAAGACAAATAAACACTCTCTTGTTGAGTCAGTCTTTTCCAGCCTCCTCTTAGGCTTTGTATAATGACCTCCCCCAGTAGAGCCAATCAATCTCTTAGCTTCAACCTTGGGCTTTGATCAAGGCACACAAAAATCAACATTCCCCTCATAGGAAATCAAAAACTCTCTGTAGGAAGACATTTCTCTGTACAATCACACATCAAAATAGATAAATCAAACAAGCCTTAATCCCAAATAACTGTTATAAGTGGCACACTTGTTGACTCAAATATCTAAGTTGTAGTCCATCTATTATCCTGATAAATCCCCTCTTTCATCTAACTGCTGTAAGTGGCAAGCCTCTGGATTATTTACATCCACGCCATTGTCCCTCTCTTAGCATGAAAGACTCCTAAGGAAAAATGGTATTGCTCAACACTGAGTTAAAGTTTTCTCCTTCAGGACAAATCCCGCATAAAGGAAATTATGGCATTGCTGGATTCACATATCCCAGTTAAAGTAATCCTCCTTTATAATCAGTCACCCAACAGTTGTGATAAATAGACGAGATGTCTCCCTTTAGAGATAACAAATTCTCTCTCAGTCAAATCTTTAGCTTCAATCTTGGGCTTTGAACAAAACACAAATACTCCTTTAGCTTTAATCTTGGGCTTTGAACAAGACACCAAAACATACTTTTCCTCCCATAGAATAGGAGGAACTACGATTGCTCTGATTTCCCTGTTTTCTTTAACGGGAATACGTAGGCATAAGATTGCGAAATCTTAGCGAGCACACCAATAAAAAACTTTAGGTCCAGTACCTTCACGCACCAATCAAAACATAGGTCCAGTACCTTTTCAAAATCATAAAAAAAAAACTCTCTCTCTCTCTCTCTCAAAAACCTTCCAAAGGAGAAACTTTCCCAACCCACAACAGACAAACACCGGTAAGTAGAAAGCAGTAAGGATAATTACTAACAACCTGTGGATAACCACATATAGGATGGGTAATTGACAACTCCCCATTGTATAACCTGACCCCGAACTCCTCAATATCTTTAAGTATTTGTTCAGTTAAACATTTGCGTGCAAGGTTAGTAGGATAAATAAGAAATTAAAAAGTAGCACCCCACTTCTACCATTGCGGTGAGGAGAAACCCATGGCGATAAGGTGGTCGCGTCATCGACAAAAATCGCACACTACAGTAACCTCAAAAATGTGACATGTTATCAGTCTCAAAGAGTAGGCCATGTGGTTAAGGATTGTCCTCAAAATAAGAATCATATGCAAGGGAAGAACACCGGTCGGATGTATACCTTGGATGCGAAGAAGACTAAGGGTGACAACTCTTTGATTGTTGGTACGTGTTTCGTTAATGAACATCCTTGTTTTGTATTGTGTAATTGTGGAGTAACACACTATTTTGTGTCGATGCAATGAATGAAGTGGCTTGGGATGCAAGCTTTTCCTTCGTCTCCTCCCATGGTGGTTACTACCGCCATGGATAAGATGGTTGAGACACCATTGATTTGTGAAAATTGTGTGTTATCGGTGAATGGTAGAGTTTTTCAGATTGATCTTATTTGTTTGCCGCTAAAGAAGGTTGATGTAGTCTTGGGGATAGGTTAGCTTTCTGCTAATTCGGTGTTTGTTGGTTGTGAGGAAAAGTTAATCATCATTCCGCATAGGGAAGCTACTCCGAAAGATGTTTGACTACTATTTTGGAAGGTATGGTTGGTATGGTTAATTTCTTGTTTAAGAAGGAGAAGTCTGTTCTTTCGGTTCTCACTAAGTAGGCAAGTAACAACCTAAAAGTTTTTCAAATCACTGTAGTCTGTGAGTTTCCATAATTTTTCCCCACGGATGTCACTTCTCTCCCTCTGGAGAGGGAAGTGGAATTCTCTATTGACCTGGTACCCGGAACGACTCCCATATCCGTTTCTCTGTATCGGATGGCACTACTTAAGTTAAGAGAATTGAAGGAACAATTGGAAGAATTGTTGGAAAAACATTTTGTTTGACCTAGTGTTTCACCCTGTGGAGCCCCAATATTGCTAGTAAAGAAGAAGGATGGTGGAATGCGGTTGTGTATTGATTACCGCTAGTTGAATAAAGTCACCATCAAGAAGAAGTACCCCCTTCCCTGAATAGAAGACCTGCTAGATCAATTGAAAAGAGCCTGTGTGTTCTCGAAGATTGATTTACGGTCGGGTTACCATCAAATCTGTGTGAAGAGTTCAGATGTACCAAATACTGCATTTAGAACCCGTTATGGCCATTATGATTTTTTTGTGATGCCTTTCGGTGTGACGAATGCTCCAGCTGTTTTCATGGATTACATGAATCGGATATTTCAACCTTACTTGGACCAATTTTTGGTGATCTTTATTGATGACATTCTCATTTATTCTTGTACTCCACAAGAGCACGGAGAACATTTAAGAATTGTCCTATCGATATTGCAAGAGAGACAAGTTTTTGCCAAGTTAAGCAAGTGTGAGTTTTGGATGATGGAAGTTAGATTTCTTGGTCATGTTATATCCCAAGGAGGTGTAGTGGTAGATCCATCGAAGGTTGAAGCAGTAATTAATTGGGAAAGACCGAAGAATGCTTCAGAAGTCAGAAGTTTCTTAGAATTGGCAGATTACTATAAAATGTTCATTAAAGGCTTTTCTCACTTGGCTTTACCCATGACTAGAATTACCCGAAAAGAGTTTCCTTATAGTTGGGATTCACGTTGTGAGCAAAGTTTTATGAGTTTGAAGAAACGGTTGACGACTGCTCCTCTTTTGATTATTCATGCTCCTAACAAGTTGTATGAAGTATTTTGTGATGCTTCCAATAGGGGATTATGAGGTGTGTTAATGCAGGGTGGTCAGGTTGTAGCTTATGCTTCTCGTCCGTTGAAGGTTCATAAAGAGAACTATCTAACTCATGATTTAGAGTTAGCGGCTGTAGTTTTTACACTGAAGGTGTGGCGTCATTACTTGTATGGAGTGCATTTTGAGATGTTCAGTGACCTTAAGAGTTTAAAGTATTTGTTTTATCAAAAGGAATTGAACATGCAGAAAAGGAGATGGATGAAGTAATTGAAGGATTTGATTTTGAACTGAAGTACCATCCAGGTAAAGTAAACAAAGTGGAAGATGCGTTAATTCAGAAGGAAGTACATAAAGTCGAGCTAATGATGTGTGAGTATGCATTGTTGGAAAAGTTTCGAGATCTTAATCTTCAATTTGTTTGGACTCTAGATGGTGTGATAATGGGAAACTTGAATGTTAATTCTACTTTAAGAGATGAAATCCAGCAAGGGCAAGTGCTAGATGCGAAGTTACAAGAGATTGAGTTCAACCGGGTTTCACATGAGCCGTAGATGGAGTTATTCTATTTAATCAAAGGATTTGTGTTCCAGATGATGCGGTATTAAAAAGGAAGATTTTAGAGGAAGCTCATAAAGGTGCTTTTGCTATACATCCTAACTCCTCGAAGATGTATCAAGACTTGAAAAAGGAATATTGGTGGTCCGGGATGAAAAGAGATATTGCAGAGTATGTGTCAGAATGTGTAGTGTGCTAACAGGTGAAGATCGAACACCAAAGACCGGGTGGTTTGTTGCAACCGTTAGAGATTTTGGTATGGAAATGGGATATCATTTCAATGGATTTTGTTGTTGGGTTACCTCGTATGCAAGGTGGTTATGACTCTATTTGGGTGATTATGGATCGATTGATGAAGTCCACTCATTTCTTGGCCATGAAGACTACTTACAAGGCAAGTCATCTTGCAAGGTTGTTTATTGCATAAATTGTGAGACTTCATAGTGTTCCCTATAGCATTGCATCTGATAGATATCTAAAGTTTACTTCAAGATTTTGGAGAGCTTTTCAACAAGCCATGGGATCTAAGTTGTCTTTGAGTACGTTGAATCATCCGCAAACGGACAGTCAGATGAAACAGACGATACAAACTTTGGAAGTCATGTTAAGAGCTTGTGTGCTTGAAAGTGGAGGAAATTGGAATGAACTTTTACCATTGATTGAGTTTGCATACAACAATAGTTACCATGTGAGTATCAGTATGGCTCCTTACAAAGATTTATACGGAAGGAAATGTAGAACACCTTTGTATTGGACGGAAGTTGGTGAAGAAAGGATTTTAGGACAGGAGATTGTTCAAGAGACTACGGAAAAGATTAGAATGATTCGTGACAAGGTTAAGAAAGCACAAGACCGTCAGAAGAGTTATACAGATAACCAAAGGAGACCGTTAGAATTTGAAGAAAGTGATCATGTGTTTTTGAAAGTTACTCCAAGGTTGAGATTGAAAGGATCGTTTAAGTCGCGGAAGTTAAGTCTGAGATACGTAGGGCTATATCATATTTTAGAGAGGATTGATGAAGTAGCTTACATATTAGGCTTACCATCTTCCCTATCTGAGATGCATGATGTTTTTCACATGTCTGAACTCCGCATATTCATTCTCGATCCTCTTCAACCAGTTCTTCCAGATGCAATTGAGATAGAAGTAGATTTAACTTTTGAACCTCTACCAAGCCGTGTTGTGGGAAGAGAAACTAAGGTGTTGAGAAACAAAGAGATTCCTCTTATTAAGGTTCAATGGGACGAAACACATCCGGGTGATGCTACTTCGGAGCTTGAGTCCGAGATGCAGGATGCTTACCCTCACTTTTTTCAGGTCATATTTAAATTTGAGGATGGATTTTTATTTAAGAGGGGATGTAATACCTCATATTTGATAAAATGCTCTAAATAATATTAAGTGAGATCAACTGGGTTCCGATGTGCTCTAAGAGTAGTCTATTGAGATAATTAGAGCAATCGATGAGCTCAGATTTGATTTAATTAATATTATCTAACTCTGAGGTTTTATTATTTGGTACATTAGAGACATTTTGGATACCCTTAATTTTGGACATTAAACTAAGTTAGTCTTACTAACTTCTCATGTTACCTCTCTGTGACTTTTGTTCTATTTTGTGGGAAAAGTGATATAAAGGAAAAAGAAGGAAAAGAAGAATAGAGAGAAAGAAGAGAAAGAAGGGAGAAAGAAGAAGAAACCCTAGAAGAAGAGGAAACTTCACCATTCATCATCAATAACTTCTTCATCATCATCTAAAGGTGGGTTCTAGGTAGAAACTCAAAGTTAGAGTTATTAGATAGAATGCTAGAAGTTAGGTTTGTTGTGTTCTTGTTTCCATTCTCTTAAAGATACATGATTCTTGTTGTGATTCATGATATTGCTACTTGAAATGTTGTTCTCATGCCTTAATATATTGGTACCATGTTGGATTGAGTTTGGGAAGGAGTGGGGTGAAGAAACCCTTTGGAACTGCCTTATTTTATACAGAGAAATTTTGGAAATCGCAGAGCTCACACAACGAGCTGAAGGCGAACGTGGCAGTCTGTCAACCTCACACTGCGAGCTGAAGGCAAACATTCGCCCAGGGCTCGCACAACGACCACTAAGCCCTTTTGCTACTGCCTCTAAATATTCCTGTCTTGCCCAGAGTTTGCACAACAAACTCAAGGTGATGGGACTTTGCCTGGTCTTCACACTGCGAACATGGCAGTGTTTTTCATACTCTGTTTTGATGCTTGCTTGGTTGTTTCACATGCACGTTTATTGTTACTACATCTTGTTTACATTGATTATTATGAGTAACACGCATGTGGATTTGTGGATGGTGGATTGATTAAAATGATGATTATGTGATTAAAAAGGATTAAGAAAAAGTGAGGAAAACCTTATCACAATTCAATGGAATGATCTAGTGAAGTAGCTAGGAAATGATAGATAACTTAGATGACAATGCTTGTACATTTGATGCCTAGGTGTCCATCCTTGACTAGTAGTTGTCTAGTGGAGAGGTGAGACATTATATGGAACAAGTGTTAGTTTTGTGTTACTTTAAGAATAAGTTCAATGTGTTCACCTTATGATTGTTGAATACAATCATGTTTGCATGTGTGTTCACATAGTCGGAACCAATTCCCTTGAGATGTTTCATTCTGAGAGTGGAGGCTTATATAGAGAGCTCCTCCAGAATGTTTGCACTAGTACTTTGACAGGTTTGATTCTCGTTGTACGAATGGAGCCTACGGGTAAAGAGACTTGTGATGGGGTACGGCCCATGAGAACTGACGATTCATGTGGATAATGTTTCCCTTGGATCCGAATTTATTTCGTATGTCAAAGTAGATGTAAGGACCTGTGACCCGTGTTGATAACTCTAGACGTAGGATTGGCCGGGGAAAGATGCCTTGACGTAATTTTTTATTAGTGATAGTTTGAATTGTTGAACTCAAGCAACATGTTTCCATATAGTGTGTGGGTTGTGAGCTCAAGTCTTATCCCTTCCCTTTTGACTTGAGGTAGGATTCGGTAAGAACCTTGTAAAGCCAAGAGAACTCATAAGATAGGGAACCCACTGAGATTATTATCTCACCCCATGTTGTCGATTATATTTCATGTGGTTCCGGTTCCGTGAAGGGTAGGGATAAAGCAATTTTATATCCTTACTTGTCTTGGCTATTTTGGGATGGCAATGTTTCCGATGTGAAGACTCTATTTTAAGATCATTTTATATGATCTAGTTCTTAGTCTTTGGAGCATCTTGTGTATATTATGCCATTGTTTTTAGATTTTATGTTTTGGCATATAATGCATACAATGTGCTACTAGGAACTTATTTGTATTTTAGTACCAAACTTGTAAACATGTATAATATATATCTTCTAGACATATGTATTTATATATGAGTGTTACACAAGAGGCCGACTTCGAAAGTGTTTTGAGGGGATTGATAAGTATAAAAGTACAAAGTACACCGTGACCACATAAGGACAATCCTTTGTTACTATGTTATTGAAACACTCCCACATTGACCGTTGGGAACAAAATAGCTAGATTTCTGTTTCCCATTCTACCTTTCAACAGATCTATTTTCAGCAATAAAATGAAGACATGGAAGATTTGGAAAGCTAGCAATCTCCTCTACAAAACTTACGCTGAAACGCTGCACTAATCTCTTTTGAGATATATTTTATAGTTTTGTAAATTAGCAAGGAACTTTTGTTCTATCCATCTCATTATTCTTGAGATCTTTCTTAATAACTTCTCTGATGGTCTTTCTAGGTCTTCCCATTCCTCTAATTGTTTGCCTTATCTTCATATGGTTTACCCTCCTTACTATAGAATCTACTGGTCTTCTCTCTACATTTCCAAACCACCTAAGTCTATTTTCCACCATCTTCCCTATAGGAGGTACCCCGACACTCTCTCTAATATTTTCATTTCTAATTTTATCACGCCGAGTCTTACGACACATCCCCCGCAACATCCTCATCAATGCAACACTTAATTTATTCTTGTTATGATTTTTAACTGCCCAACATTTTGTCCCGTAAAAAACCACAGGTCTTACCGCAGTCCGATAAAACTTTCAATTAAAATTGATCGGTATCTTTGCATCACATAAAACACTTGACGCCTTTCTCCATTTCAACAACCTAGCTTGAATACGACGTTTTCCATCCCCTTCTGTTTCTCCATCATTTTGTATTATGGACCTAAGATATTTAAATCGTGTTACTTGAGGGATAATATGGTCTCCAACTTTCACCTCTAGGTTAGACGCGCTTATTCTTTTGTTGAACTTACATTCCATATACTCCGTCTTACTTTTACTTAGGAGAAAATCATGTGTTTCTAAAGCTCAACTCCAAGTTTCCAAC
This sequence comes from Lathyrus tuberosus, assembly GCA_022829125.1. Lineage (NCBI taxonomy): Eukaryota > Viridiplantae > Streptophyta > Magnoliopsida > Fabales > Fabaceae > Lathyrus > Lathyrus tuberosus. The sequence goes on from JALAZF010000017.1 coordinate 13,173,722, forward strand.
CTCACATTTAAATCCTTCTTCGATTCTCCAAGAAGAACTATATCATCTTTAAAAAGCATGCATCTTGGTGTTAGCTCTTGGATGTGAGTACATAAAAAATTAAGGTAAAAAGGTCGGGGCTTAGGGTTAAACCTTGATGCAAACACTCCTCCTTTTTTCTGAAGAACTTGCAATATCATTAAAATCTCCTGCGACCAACCACACACTCTGCATAGAAGCTGCAATAATTGTCAAATAATTCCCACAAAGCTCTTCTACCATTTTCATTCTCACTAGAATAAATTGTTGAATAAAACCAATCAGTACCACTTGGAAACACACTCCTCAAGTAGATATATTGAAATTTTTTCTCAATTAATCTCATGCTAACACCACCTTCTCTCCATGCAACCATGATACCCCCCATATAACCTCTAACGTCAATGCATGCCAGCCATATAAACCCTATAATTGTAAGGTTTTCTTGATATGATTAAGATCACATTTGGTTTCCAAAATTACTAGGATACTAGGATGGTACATATCCACATATAATTTACAAGTATAATAAAATATAGAACTCGCTGCCCTACGACAGTTAAACATAAGAATACTATTGTGTTGACTAATCATAACAAACAATTTATCAAGAAGCATCAAACCTTCTTGTTGAATATGGTAAGAGAGGTCCAAAGTCACTGGAGCCACCTCCATGTCAGAAACTTCATGGCTTGAAACAAATTTGTCATGAGCATCCAATAATTCATCTTTCTCTAATCCCTTTTGGCCACTGTCTATCTCAATATTGTTCTGCAAGTTTGCATGTTTCAAGTTGGAATCGGGGAGTCTAGGGAAATTAGAAACCTGAATATGATCCTTGTCATATTTTGCTAGAACTGAGTACACTTCATTAATTTGTGAACCATAATTATTATGTAGATTAGTATTTTATTGAGCTATTACATTAGCTCTTGTCTTGTCTTGTGTGTTTCGTTGGTAGGAGCATGAGTAGAGTTTTTGAAATGACTAGTAATGAATGTTTCCATATTATTGAAATCATGGATTTCCGCAACTTACTCAGCAACTAACATAGTCGTATTCCCATGTTGTCCTTTAATGTTATCACATGGTACTTGAAAATTACCTTTTTTATCATTAGATTTATTTTAGACGATTATGTACGAAAATTATACACTCTTCCTAGAAGGTCCATTTAAAGTCCCCCTTTTATATTCTTGTTCCATACACACTCTCTTTATTGATTCGGTATGATCTTTTGCGTGATATTCTCTCCCATTATTTGTGTAACACCCCGAAATTTGATTAATTTATTTAATCAAATTATTTATATTTTTATGTAATTAATTAGTATGTGGTGTGCTTTTAATTAAATATGTATTATGCGTTGTGTGTGTGTGTGTGTGGTATAGGGTATTGGTGGGTGTAGGCTCCTAATTTCGACGCCTGGATTTTTTTTAAAGGAAATAAAAGGTTGATACTTTCTAGAGTATTTCGACAGAAATCTGTTTTTTATAAAGAGGATCAGTCGAAAACAAGGATTATTTGGAACAGAGGAGTTAAAGATTTTTCTAAGTGTTGGAAACATTTCGACACGATTATATGGAGGTCTCTTTTCTCCTGGTTTTTTGAAATTCAAATAAAGGAGGGAATTGTGTTTTTAAACGGGAGACGCGTGGAATGCATCTAAGAGGTAAAGGAATGCAGGATGCCATTTGTTTTCATTAGGTGAAATGATCGTTGTTGACGGCTATTTCGACTATATATAAATAGGGAGTCATAGTGTTAGATTTCCGTGTGTGTATTCAAAATTTGTGCAAGTTACTCAAAAATACTTAAAGTACCCGTATGAGAGAAAAGAGTTATCATTGAGAAAATGTACGTTTGGAAAAACACCAGTTTCATTCTTTACATTTCAATGAAGTTTTAAGTTATTTATTTTCAATTTATTCTACATTTCTGCAATTTCATTCATGCACTTTGATTACGTTTTCGTTATTTATTTTAAGAACAAAATTTTATCATTTCTATCCAAGTCATATTATTCCATGAGAACGATGATGAACATAATAAATAAAAGATTTGATTTCTATACATGTTGTCGAAACTCTTAAAGCACATTGTCCTAGGATTTATATGGTCGATCCTGTAAGTAAACTAATTTTTATAAATTAGGAGACCAGCGGTTGTTTGCAAATTTTCGAGGCAAACAAATTGGCATGCCCAGTGGGACCTTGTGCTATTGGCAAGATAAAACCTTTATTTTTACATTTACTCTTACGAAACCTTCTTCACTTCGTTGTATGAGATTAAGAAGTGGTAAGATAGCCATAAATAACTAAGAAATACCTAGAAGAAGACGAGTAAGGAGAATGGCGAATCCAAATCCGCCAAATAATCAGAATTCCATAAATGATGGAGTGCCACCACCTATTTCGTCGACTAGGGGCAGTACAACCTCAACACCAGTATCAGAGGCCATACCATCAACAGCGGGTTTGACACCAGCGCATTCAATCCCCCAAAGTGCGCCTAGTTTCTCTACCGTAGGACCCCAAGTTCCTCAAATAACCCCTCCCTCTTCAGGGAATATGTACAGGCCTTTTATATCTGGTTTTTCGATGCCTCCACTAAATCAAAAACATCTGTATGGAATGCCAACATCAGTAATGGCAAGTTTACATAATGCGTCATCAGCATTTACAGATCCAATGGTAAACGTAACTTCGCCTTTACAAGAATCTGGTTCTGGTGTAAACCATATGGGTAGGATTAGCCAGCCTTTAGGAACGGGATATCAAACATATATGACAAACATTACTCATAATTATGCAGTAGTAATAAGGCAGCAAATTGACAAAAGCAACCATGACATGGTTCATATGCTAGCCCAACAGATGGGGATTATATTTAACCCCTTGATTCAAAACACTACACAAATAAACCTGCAATTGGCAGCGCAAATGATGTGTATTGCCAATTTCTTTGGTGTCCCTCAACTTCCCCAAAGGGAACGTGTAATTCATAATCCAGGAGTAGTCGTCGAAGAAGAACCTACCATAAATCAAAGACAACCAAATATCCCTCAGGCAGACGTGTTGAACCAAGGAGGAGTAGTCGAACAGCCAGGAGTCAAAATTCCTATTCAACAAGAACCAAGGGTAGTATTAGTTAATAGAAACCAAAATGCTGATAATGTTATACAACAAATGCAACATAACGATATGCCTGCAGAAAATAATTTGGCAGCCATGGTCGAAAGGATTATGGTACGAAATGGAATGAATGTGCGCTTGCAGAGGCCCAGTTATACTTCCCCTTTATCTGAATATATTTTGCAGCAAGATTTACCCCCAAGATGGAAGGTTCCCAGGTTTAGGAAATTTTCAGGGGATACTAGTGAATCAACGGTCGAACACATGGCGCGATATTTGATTGAAGCGGGCGAAATAGTAAATAATGAAATTTTGAAAGTGAAATATTTCCCAAGTTCTCTAACAAAAAACGCTTTTACTTGGTTTACCACACTACCTGCAAATTCGATACATACCTGGACCCAATTTGAGAGATTGTTCCATAAACAATTCTACATGGGACAAACAAAGATAAGTTTGAAGGAATTGGCTAGCGTCAAGAGAAAGTTCTCAGAGCCGATTGATGACTACTTGAATAGGTTTAGGTTGCTCAAGGCAAAGTGTTTTACACAGGTGCCTGAACACGAGTTAGTCGAAATGGCCGCGGGTGGCCTCGACTATTCAATTAGAAAGAAATTAGATACCCAGTACTTAAGAGACATGGCCCAATTGGCTGATAGGGTTAGGCAGGTCGAACGACTAAAAGCCGAAAAAGCTAGGGCTAACAAGAATAAAAAAGAAAGAGTAGCCTATGTCGGAGTTTGTGAGGATAATGACGAAGACGAATCATTGAATTTCGACGAACTTGAGGTCGATTTGGAGTTAAAATAGGGTCCGCCATATGATTGCAAAGTCTTGGCTCCTTTAAATGGGAAAAACCCAATTGAATCGGAAAAGAACGAAAAGTTCCCCAAAAGAACTTATACGTTCGACGTCGCAAAGTGTGACGAAATATTTGATCTGTTAGTCAATGATGGCCAAATGATAGTGCCGCCTGGTGCTAAAGCGCCTCCTTTAGAACAGCAGAAAAAGAGACGGTTTTGCAAATACCATAATTTTTTGGGTCATAAAACGTCTCAATGTTTCCTTTTCAGGGATCTAGTGCAAAATGCAATCAGAAATGGAAGGCTCAAATTCGGGGATAAGTCGAAGCCCCAGATGAAGATAGATTCGAACCCTTTGCAAGTGGCGGAAGCCCACTACGCTGAGCCATCCGTGGTGAACATGGTCAAAGTTGCTGAAGGCTTCGACAACAACATGGATATGATCGAGGCCGCTGAGGACTTTGACAATAATGTGAACATGGTGGAGGTTACTGAGGATCCCGCCGACAAAAGTGACATGGTCGAAGTTACTAATGACTTTGTAAACCAGGTTGTGATGGTTAAGGTTACTGAAGACCTTAACGGAAATATTATAGAGAATTACATTGGTGAGGCCACTGATGGCGTCAACCACGGAGCTACTGAGGGCTTCGCCAGAATCAACAACGAAATTACTGATGGTTTTGTCCAAATCGATAACGGGACCACTAATGGTTTCGTCTAGGTTAACAAAGGGACTACTGAGGGTTCCTATAAGCAGGCTGTTGTGGGCCTCCTCCGGAGAACCATGGAGGATCCAAAGGAGAGGGCTGTCGGATTTGTCAGCCAACAGGTTACCAAGGGTCTGCGTCTAAAGGTACCAACAAAGGAAACCATTGAGGGTTTCAACCTTGTCAAGAAAGATCACGAGGTTAATGAAGGCCTCAGTTTGAAGTTAAACAAATTAAGCATTGCCACAGAGACAACTGCCAATGTGAACATGGTGGAGGTGCCTCAGGATGTTTCAATGCAAGTCGATGAAAAGCGTCGACGTGAGGAATACCACAAATTAACATACCCTAAAGAAGAGGAAAACTTGGCAGATTTTATCCACAGATGCCAGAGAAAGAGGTCTGAAATAATGCTATGTCCTTGTTGTAGTGCCATCTACGACAAAAGGGCAGCACAAAACCTAGAAGGAGTAGAAAGGGCAAAAAGAAGGGGAAATTGGAAGCCTTCACAACCAGCAGGAGGAGAAAGATTCGACCCCAGAAGAGGAGACCAAAACAGGAAAAAACCTGGAGGAAGGTACCCTAACACATTCAAGCCTACGAATAAGGCTCCAGATGACAAATGGGTTAATCCAATCCGGCAAGCCCAAGGACAAAGGGAGTGGAAAGATTTCGAAGTACAAAGGGGATCTTCTTTATCATATATGAAAGAATTCCAAAAATCTAAGAGGATGACTTACCCATCTAAAAACTACAAGGGTAAGAACCTTATGAAAAAATCACAATGGAGAAGGTATCAACGTCGAAAGAAAGCAGAAAAAGAGGCTGCATGAATGGCTAAACTAGAAACCAACAGTAATGTTCAAGCCTCGAACCAGAAAGAGAAATTGAAGGATAGAAAGTCATTCGTTGCTCCAGAACAAGTGTCTTCGAAGGAGGACGTAATTAGAGATGATGAAATGACTGATGATTTCAACTCAGGGTCAGAAGCATCTTTCGACGTGATGTGTAACGTTGTGTCAGTACTCCCTAGGGAGTATGACGAGATAATGGAAGTTGAAGATGAGGAAGAGGCCATGGAAGTCGAAACGGCCAGGCACATGCCTGTTTGTTATTACATTATGAACAATGGGTGCGTGGAAGAACAAAACGCATTTTTTGAAAGGCCAGATGATTCGATGAGGAGTCACTTAAAACCCCTGTTCATTAAAGGAAAGGTGGGCAACATAGGGGTAAACAAGATTCTGGTTGATGGGGGCGCGACAGTCAATTTGATGCCGCATTACATGCTTAAGAAGATTGGAAAAGATGATTCCGACACCAAACCTCATAACACGATGTTGTCGAATTACGAGGGTAAAGAGGGAACCAACATGGGTGTAATACAAGTGGATCTAACAGTCGGAACCATCACAAGGCAGACAATGTTTATGGTAATTACCTCAAAGGCAAATTATAACCTACTGTTAGGTAGGGAATGGATACACGGCATAGGTGTCGTCCCTTCGTCGATGCACCAATGAATAACAATATGGCATACCGACGGGATTGTCAAGAATATAGAGGCGGACCAAAGCTACTTTTTGGCCGAAATAAATCAGGTTGACAAGCGAAGCTTTGACAGAAATTTGTCTCATATTGCTCCTTGTAGTCCTGCAACATTCGACATAACGCCAACTCACAACGCCTTCTGCTCCCTATACCTTCATCCCACCCATGGGTTTCAGTGGGATAGAGAAGTAGTTGGCAAAGAAAATTATATTTTTGGAACCTCACACATCCAGCCAACTGGCTGGGGTAGCGGATTTAGTGACAATGAGTGAGTCACTAGTTCTGTAGAAGATTGCAGCTTATATAGCCGAGAATAAACTCAAAGCGGCCTTAGAGGCCGAAGTAAAGTACATGGATGTCGAAGCAAACGAGATCGAAGTAGATCAACAAGGTCCTGGAATGGACTTTAATTCAGATCCACCTGACAAAGATCTGAGAGATTTACAAAACCAGAGGATCGACGCGATATATGACGATGAACCTTTGGGCTTTGAGAAGGATCTATTAGCAGTAAACATCAAGATGATGGCACAGGATCCACTCGAAGAAATCGACTTGGGGTCGGGGGCAGAAAAAAGACCAACCTACATCAGTGTAAAAGTCAGCCCCTAACTCAAGGTCGAAATAGTCCAGTTGCTGAAGGAATTCAAGGATTGTTTCGCGTGGGACTATGAAATAATGCCCGGTCTGGATAGGAATTTGGTCGAACTAAAGCTACCAATAAAACCTGGGAGGAAACCTGTTAAGCAAACTCCAAGGAAATTCGCACCAGAGATCCTCTCAAAGATTAAAGAAGAATTTGAAAGGCTCCTCATATGCAAGTTTATCCGCACGACCAGGTATGTCAAATGGATTGCCAATATAGTTCCAGTAATAAAGAAAAATGGCAAATTAAGGGTATGCATAGATTTTTGAGACTTGAACTCTACTACCCCAAAGGATGAATATCCTATGCCAGTGGCGAAAATGCTTGTCGATTCTGCCACAGGCATGAGTACCTTAGTATACTTGATGGGTACTCTGGTTACAATCAAATTTTTATTGCTGAGGAAGATGTTCCTAAAACAGCATTTCGATGCCCTGGAGCCATAGCCACCTATGAATGGTTGGTGATGCCTTTTTGTTTAAAAATGATGGGGAAACATACCAGCGAGCAATGAATTCGATTTTTCACGATTTCATTGACTTTCATGCAGATTTATATTGACGATATTGTTGTTAAGTCTATTTTAGGAAAAAGTCATATAGACCATCTTCGACAGTCCTTTGAAAGGATGAGGAAGTTTGGCTTGAAGATGAACCCTCTCAAATGTGTGTTTTGTGTGCAGGCGGGAGATTTCCTAGGCTTTATGGTCCACAAGAAAGGGATCGAAATCATTCAAAATAAGGCCAAGGCAATAATGGAAGTAAAAGCGCCATCTACAAAGAAGGAATTGCAGTCTCTACTTGGCAAGATTAATTTTCTTAGGAGGTTTATCTCCAACCTCAGTGGCAAGACACAAGCCTTCTCCCCTCTACTTCAACTGAAAAAAGAAGACTTCGAATGGGGGCAAGCGTAGCAAGATGCCTTCGACAAGATCAAGGTGTACCTGACGCATCCTCCAATTTTATGTCACCTTGTAGAAGTAGGAGTATGAGGCTGTACATATCTGCGTCAGACAAGACATTAGGGAGCATATTGGCTCAAGAGGATGAGAATGGTGTCGAAAGAGCCATTTATTACCTCAGTAGGGTCTTGAACGATGCGGAAACTAGATATAGTGTAGTCGAAAAACTGTGTTTATGTTTATACTTTTCATGTATGAAATTGAAGCACTATATAAAAACAGTGGATGTTTTCGTTTCTTCTCATTTCGATGTTATTAAATATATGTTATCCAAACCAATTTTACACAGTCGAATTGGAAAGTGGGCGTTAGCGTTAGCTGAGTATTCTTTGACATACTTACCTCTAAAAGCTGTCAAAGGACAAGCGGTGACTGATTTCATAGTCGACCACGCTATAAATGAAAAGTCTTTGGACTACATTGAACTAGAACCATGGAAGTTATACTTCGACGGCTCTAGTCATAAAAATGGAACTGGTATAGGAGTTCTAATTATTTCTCCTAATAAAATTCCACCAAAATTCAAGTATAAAATCGAAGGTCTATGTTCAAATAATGAGGCAGAATATGAGGCTTTAATAGCCGGACTTGAAATTTTATTGGAATTGGGGGTAACTCGGGTCGAAATAATGGGCGACTCAGAGTTAGTCATAAAGCAAATAACAAAGGAGTACAAATGTGTCAAAGAAAATTTGATCATGTACTTTGTAGTAGCCAATCGACTCTTGAAAAGATTCGATATGGTAACAATTCGACATATCCCTCGAATAGAGAACCAGGAGGAAAATGACTTAGCGCAAATTGCTACTGGCTACAAAATATCAAATGAAAATCTTAAAAAAGCAATTGAGGTTAGGGGAAGAGTCGTGTCAGCAAGATTATCCCCCATCAGATTTGGAAACAATAAAGCTAGGATACGCTGACGAAGAAAATTTTGAAATCTTTAACATAAATAGTTCGACAATTAAAGACTGGAGGAAGCCTATAATAGAGTATCTGCAAAATCCGACAGGAACAGTCGAACGGAAAATTAGGTATTGAGCTTTGAGTTATGTTATTTTGGGTAATGAATTATTTAAGAAAACTCCTGAGGGGATATTACTTAAGTGCCTGAGTGAATCTGAGGCATACATAGCCCTATCGAATGTATACAGTGGGGCATGCGGCGCGCACCAGGTAGGCCATAAAATGAAGTGGTTATTGTTTCGACAAGGAATGTATTGGCCAACCATGTTGAAAGATTGCGTCGAATTCGTGAAAGGATGTCAAGAATGCTAGATACACGCAGGGATACAAAACATTCCTGCAACCGAGTTGCATTCTATAGTAAAACCTTGGCCCTTTAGGGGTTGGGCTTTGGATTTAATTGGAGAAATCCGACCAGCATCATCAAAAAATCAGAAGTTTATTTTGGTGGGTGTTGATTATTTCACAAAATGGATCGAAGCCATACCCTTAGTGAATGTGGATCAAGAAGCTGTGATCGAATTTATTCAAAAACACATTATTTATAGGTTCGGGATCCCAGATACTATAACAACATATCAAGGATCTGTTTTTACTGGTAAAAAAATATGCAAGCTTTTGCGAAAGATACGGGGTTCAAACTTCTCACATCAATGTCTTACTATGCTCAAGCCAATGGCCAAGTCGAAGCAGCAAATAAGGTTATAATTGGTTTGATAAAGAAACAAGTGGGAAAGAAACCAAAGAATTGGAACAAAACTTTGGACCAAATTCTGTGGGCCTGTCGAACCTCTCCTAAGGAAGCTACAAATGCTACGCCTTTTCGATTAACATAAGGTCAAGATGCAGTTCCACCGGTCGAGATATATTTACTGTCGACAAGAGTCCGAAGGCATCATGAAATTCCATCAGACTCATATTGGAATATGATGATGGATGAACTGGTGGATTTATACGAAGAAAGATTAAATGTGCTAGAATTGTTAAAGAGGCAGAAAGAAAGGCTGAAAAAATACTATAATAAAAGAGTCAAAAACAAGACATTTTCGATTGGTGATCTCGTTTGGAAAGTTATTCTTCCTATGGATCGAAAAGATAGATTTATGGGGAAATGGTCTCCTAAATGGGAAGGGCCATTTCAAATTATTAAAGTATTTTCGAACGGCGCATATGAAGTTGAAGAATTAGATAAAGATAAGCGAGTGCTAAAAATAAACGGGAAATATTTGAAAAAATATAGGCCTGTATTGCAAGAAGTAAAGATGGAAGTCGAATAATCATGCAAAGAAAATAACTAACTTGGTGAATTAAAATTCTTTTCGCCAAAAACATGGCTCAAAGTCATTACAAAATTAGGCCTCAAAAGGCCAAATAAAATTACAAGTTTCAAACAGGGAAAGACTTCTTCAGTTTCTCAAATTTGGACCTCTGAATCTGAAGGCGACGTTCGCAGAGGGCTTTACTGGTAGAAAGTTCTTCGATTTATTTGACAAGCTTTTGAGCTCTTTCAACATGATGCACCCCAACTTCAAGCTCTTTAGCTATCTCCTCTTGGTTGATTTGTTGCAGTTCTTCTTTGAGCTTTTTGGCCTGAGAAATTTTTTCTTGAAGGACTGTGATTTGTTTCTCCCATTTGCGAATGTTTTTGTCACAGCTTGTTGCCTCTTTATTGTTCTGTTCAGAAGTCTTCTCCAGTTCAGTCACCCTGATGGTAGAGTTCGAGGTGGCATACCATTCAGCAAGTTGAGGACCCGACTTATTTTCAAGTTTTTTCGAGTAATCTCGAAGTCAGTTAAAATCTGCCACCACAAGGTCAATCAGTGTGGTCAGATCTACAACAACGTCAGTTACTTCAGGGGGAGCTTCTAGAATATTGACTTGTTTCAAAATCTTTTTTAGGTTGAATTGGGCAGAGGAATCTTTCTCTAAGAGTTGAAACAAGTCTATATTGATGATTTTTTCTCAAATCTGGGTTAGCACTTCATCCATAGATTTTTCGCCAGAAAGAGTCCCTGAGGTGGTCGAACCGCTGGTGGTGGTGTCACAGAAATTGTAGCGTGTACTAAGCATAGCCTTCAGATACTCCAATGGTTTTTGCACCTTCAAGTTTTCAAGTTCTTCATGAGAGAAACTGGTCGAAGTAGTGTGTGTAGAAGCAGCTTTGGGACGATCATTAAGGTTTTCCTCGTCCTTTCTTCCTTCTTCACCAGCAGCATTCTCTGGAGTTGTTTGCTTTTCGCCATCTTTTTCTTCTTCCTTTTCGCCATCAGCTTCAACATCCTCATCCTTCTCTTCATTATCATCTTTTGGGTTGATAGGGGAGTTGTCTTCAGGATCTTCTTCTATGGTGAGTTCTGCAAACATCAACTAAAATATCTTCCTCGGGACCAGCTTTCTCTTATATCACGTCATGAGATGGGGTTGTGGTGATGATATGGGGAAGTTTCTCAGAAGCATTGGTGGGCTAATTCACTTTAGTAGCATACTCTTTGGTCGAATCCTTTGGGGAAGGCTTGGAGAGGCTTGTTGGTTTGTAAGTTGGATCGCTGCTTGTTTTGGGAAGAACATGGACAAGAGGATGTCCATGAGTATCAACAATAACCTGAAAGGTTAATAAGTCAAAATTTTATTATAAGTGAAAGTGGCTGTAAATGTCAAAATTTGAAAAAGAACATACCTTTGGAATTTCAGTCTTGAGACTAGAATTTTCACTTTCTGCTGGGGCTGGAGTGGTTTGTTCGAAAGGCTTTTTGTGAGAAGTCATTTCCAATACTCTGGAAGCAGAAGGTTTGGATTGTTGAATTTTCGACGGTTTCTTCTTTTTCTTCAAAGGCTTAATTTGGTCAGGAAAATTGTCACCATCGTCAAATTTAATAACATGAATATCAGGTTCCACTTATTTTCTTTTCTTTGGTGTCGAAGGAGGTTTCCGACTTCCCTGCAAAAAAGATTTTGCTAATACATTTTAGATGGCGAGAATAAAAAATAATAATAAAATATAACAATTAGGGAAAAGAAAAGACCATACCTTCGCCACGGGTTTCTTGGTTGTGTCCTTTTGGTATTCTTCGTCTTCTGTTGTTGACCCCTCGACAATAGCCGATTTCTTAGCATGAATTTTTACAGCTAAGAAAAGAGAAAAGAGGAAAAATTAAAATATGAGCTAAGAAGAAGAAAACATATATAAACAGAAGGAATTAGTGTCAAATATCTTCCCATTCAACACCTTCATATATAGGAGATTCCACGCGAACGATGTACTTAGTCGGAACCACTCGCTTAGCCCGTTTTTGGTTGTCTTGGCGAAGGTTTTTCATTGAATTCCCACAGATGAACCAGACTGGAAATGGAGGGCTAAAAGCCACACCAAATTCAGCAGACGGTAAAGGAGGGAACTTCGGTGGATAGATATTAAAAGCTAACTTATAACGTTGATCTGGTCGAACGTATGAAGGTAGTTTTAACTCATCCAGCTTCCTTGTAAATTTTTCTTTCAAAGTAACGGTTGCTTCGCTTATGGTTTGACTAAGTTCATTGGGTCTATAGGCAGTTTCAAAGTACTTCTGGAATGCTTGGATTTCTTTGATGTGTCTTGAAGTACCTTTCTTTGATTTGTCCTGTACAAGGGTGAAAGCTTTGGTCAATTGAATAGTAAAAGAAGGCACGTCGGAGAATTGTGAATTATAGTAATCCCTCCACCAGTCATCGAACTCTTTGGTACAAAGGAAGCTGGGTTTGAAAGGCACTGGTTGAATTTCGACCAAGTTTGAGTATTTCGCCAACAGTTTGGTACACTCAGCTTCGTTATGGGTCATATTGTAGTGTATCAGAGAACCTTTCTTTGAAATAAGAGGTTTGGGTTTTATTTGAATTAATCCAAACTGTCGAGAGACCAAATTAGGTTGGTAGTTGACAAGCAAGATTTTTAGCTTTGATGGGTTGATCCTTGAGGCTAAAAGCCTGGGGGTTAGAAAAGATTCCCAGACATTGATAAATTCCGCCTCTTGTGCTTTTGACTCTAGCGGGAACTTCCTGGTAAACCATTCTGGTCCAATTTTTCTGTTTGCAAAAGGGGCCATATTAGAAGTAAAGTTATGACGTTTAGCAAACATCATAACATAGCCAGTGAATGTTTGTTGGAGGCTCAGACCTTCATCATTGGGCGTCAGCAGTGCCAGCCTAGTTCCTTCGACCCTTCTATCCTTTAGAGCAGCTTCGTACACAGGGTTTTTATTGGAAAGAGAAGCTTCAAATGTGGAATTTAGCCACAGTTGTAGGAGCCAGAATGGTCCCGACAACAGAAGATTTCCCTTATCCTTAATATTTTTCAGTAAAGTAACTCCTTCTCCAAGGGATTCATACAGATTGGCTAAGATGATTTCACTAAGGCATAGTTTGTGTCCAGCATGGAGTTGATTCGCCATAATAATGTATCTTTTCGCCACCTGGAGAGACCTGGAGCAAAAGACGCACCTCGACAGCCAGAGAGCCAGGAAAGCCACGTGTTCTTAGTCAGAGACTTCAGTAGTTTCCTTGTCATGATAGTTCGCGATGTAGGAGGTAAAGGTAGCCTTATTGGTGTCGAAACCTATGGAATCATCAGCTAAGAGGTTGGGATCATAATCCACCCCAAGAGGGCTTAGACTAGTTATGGCAGCTATGTCGAAGAGGGCGGGGGTGATCATTCCACAAGGAAGGTGAAAATTATTGTAGGTACTGTCCCAAAAGTAAAGGGAAGCCAAAAGCATAGATGGACAATATCCAGGTCCTACTTTTGACAACTAGATAAGGTCGAAAATGCCCATAGTTTTCCAAGCCTCAAATTTGGCTGCCTCTATTTTTGTTAGCCAAGATAAGTAGTCGGATGGGTCTTTCGACAGGGGGCAAGACCTAAAAATCCTAAAGTTGTTCATATACTCTAGGTTATGACATCCCTAGAGGAGGGTGACCCTTGACCATCTACCTTAGATTTTTCATCTATGGCTATTTCTTGCTCAGTCCTAGGCCTAACTCCATTAGCTATTAGCTTATAACGATGATAAGCTGGAAAAAATTCCTTTACTTTTAAAGGATCTAACTTTAAATCAGGCAAAGGTCCTAAGATTGTATGGGATTTACCAAAAATGAGGATGGGGATTAATACCTGTGATTGATAAATGCGCCTTTTCTCTTCTTCATTGAAAGGTTCTGGTACATATTGTTGATTCCCCACAACGTTTGGACCAAGGATCCTGTGAACAGGTGGCAAACCTTTGGATTTTTGGGAATCTTTGTTCTTGGTGTTGGTTCCTTGAGGAGCTGTGGAAGAGGACACGGTTGTTCGCAGAAAAGTTCAGAGAGGAAATGAAGAAGATGAAGTTGCGTGAAGTAAGTTTTTGTTTAGGAAAGAGAAACGGGAAAAGTGAATTGAGGAAAACTTTCACTTATTTATAAGTGGTAAAAAGGAGACTGAAGTGGTTACTATTCAAAGAGGTTTCCATTTAATGAAAAGGAATTGTGGGACACGTGTTAGCCATGAATGGACTGATTCGACGGTGGCAGTTATTTTCGACCCACGATCTCCTAGGGACTAGGATCGTGATGATTAAAAAGATTTCAGAATGTGGGCTGAAAAGACGTTTCAGAAAAGGTGTAAAGATGATTCTAACGTCACAGAATGTCAAGTCATATAAACAGTCGTTTCGTCGAATTAGTCAAGGCGTCGAATTTTGTTTGTCAAAAAATGCTTTTTCTCCTTTGTGGAAATATTTTTTATAAAGAGGATCAGTCAAAAACAAGGATTATTTGGAACAGAGGAGTTGAAGATTTTTCTAAGTGTTGGAAACATTTCGACACGATTATATGGAGGTCTCTTTTCGCCTGGTTTTTTGAAATTCAAATAAAGGAGGGAATTGTGTTTTTAAACTGAAGACGCGTGGAATGCATCTAAGAGGCGAAGGCATGTAGGATGCCATTTGTCTTCATTAGGTGAATGATCGTTGTTGACGGTTATTTTGTCTGTATATAAATAGGGAGTCATAGTGTTAGATTTCTGTGTGTGTATTCAAAATTTGTGCAAGTTACTCAAAAATACTCAAAGTACCCGTGTGAGAGAAAAGAGTTATCATTGAGAAAATTAACGTTTGGAAAAACACCAGTTTCATTCTTTACATTTCAATGAAGTTTTAAGTTATTTATTTTCAATTTATTCTACATTTATGCAATTTCATTCCTGCACTTTGATTACGTTTTCGTTATTTCTTTTAAGAACAAAATTTTATCATTTCTATCCAAGTCATATTATTCCATGAGAACGATGATGACCATAATAAATAAAAGGGTTGATTTCTATACATGTTGTCGAAACTCTTAAAGCACATTGTCCTAGGATTTATATGGTCGATCCTGTAAGTAAACTAATATTTATAAATTAGGAGACCAGCGGTTGTTTGCAAATTTTCGAGGCAAACTGTGGGTAGAATAATAAAATTAGTTAGAAATAACTAGAATGGATAATTATTTTTAATTAATTAATTCAAATAAAATGGAAATAGAGTTTTTGGGTGGAAAATAAGAAATAAGGAGAAAATAAGGGAGTGATGAGAATTAAGAGATATGTTGGGCCTTAATGTAATTATCAAGAAATTAAATTAGGTTTTTGAGATAAAAATAGATTAGAGACATAAGAGTTGTCAATACGTGACAAAGAATTTTAAAGAGCAAGGAAGGCTAGGGCTTAAAGAGGAAAAAACAAACCAACACCAATTCTGAATTTTAGCAAGGTATGAGTGTATTGCATGAAAGGTTAGAGAAGAGAGACATTACTCTCTTTAGGGATAATGTAAAATTCATAGGAATTGTTGTTGTTATATGTTGCTATGAAAGTTTATGTTGTAAAATGTGTTTATCCAAATTTCGTGAGTGATTCCGTGCATGTATGATTCTGTTTATGTGTATGTGTATTCATGCCATTGTTGGAGTTGTGAGGGTTTGAACATAAACATGAATTTGATGAAATTGATAAATAATTTGTGTGATTTTGTGAATTAGCATGTTATAGTGATGTTATTACATGTGATACTATTTTTTGGGCATGTTGGGGTGATTGGGGGTCAAAATTTGGAGTTCAAGGGGACTCCCATGGAAAAAATCGTGTTTTTGCCTTCTGGTGCAGGGTGACGGGCGTCACCCAGATGATGAGTTACCCGTCATGTTCCTTGAGACACTGGCGGGTGTCAGCACTCTGACGGGGAGACCGTCATAGTCTCCAAGCTTGGTTTTCCAAGTTGTTCGTTAGTATGGTGACGGTCTGGGAGTTTTAAGCCGGTGACAGGTCTCTCGTCATACTGTTAGAAGGGGCATTCTCGTCCCTGTTAAATGGTCTGAGTTGTCGATTCAGATTTTCGATGTTGTGCTGCTGTTTAGGTGATAATTAATGACTGTTTAGCTATGTTAAGGTTGTTAAGTAACTATCATGAATTAAATTAATTTTGTAGAATTATCTTTGTTGAATGATAATTAATTTAGTTACATTTTGATGTTATATGATGTGGATATAACTGGTATTGTGATTGCAATGCATGACTATTTGGTGATTAATTATATATTGTTGGTGTGCATATGTTATTATTATTGGTGGATAGTAATTCAGATGGGTAGATTACTATTGTATGTCAATGTATGTTGTATATGGTCATAAGGGAGTCCGTAAGCATTATTATTGATGTTGCATTGATTTGTATGGACATGCATCAATGTGCCGTGTCATTGGAAGAGGCATGTTTGCTAGTTCAGAAGGGGGACTAGTGGCTTGTACCAAGCTCAAATGGGGGGCTCATGGGTTGAGAAGGGGGAACCCGGTTCTAGAGAGAACTAAATGTTAAGTTGGTACCATATTCATAAGTGTCACGTTGTGTCGTGATTCGCATTACATATATTTGCATATTATTGAAAATGGGTGTGAGATTATGGTGATGTTGATTGTGTATTGGATGTATGATATGTTGTATATTTCTTTACCTTTGAATCCCTTACACCGTTCATATTGAAGTTGTTTCTCACCCCTTTACTTAATGTTGTCTACCATGGAAATCTTGCAGATACTCGGGAGTAAAGTTATTGCTATGTGTGAAAGGTGGCTTGTTGGAGCTACTTTTCTTTTTATTTACCGCTTTATCGTACATTAGTTTTTTCGCTCTGATCTTGTAAGATCGGGAACGAGGCATCAATTTTTTTTTTTTAGTTAATGTTGATTTTGGTGTTTAAAAATTTAATACTTTATTCATGGAGTTTAAAAATAAAGTTGTTATGAAATGATTTTTCTGCTTCGTGTTGTCATGTGATTTCATGAGTTTTGGATGGTGGTCGTTGGTGACACATTAAATAGTCGAAAAAATCATTTTATATAAGTTTCGAGGTTTAGGGTGTTATAATAGTGGTATCAGAGCTGGTTGGTCCATCCGGCCAGGTTTTTGTAATGTTTTTTGTTCCCTAGTATTCAAAGAGTGTATGAACACTGTTGGTGCAATGTTTTTTCTAATGTCTTTTTATTGGTGTGAATAATATGGCAGAGGGAAGAAACGACTGAGCGGTTGATAATGCTTTGGAAGCAATGGCTCAGGCGCTACAGAATCAGCAAAATCAGGGCGCAGATGATGGATTCTGTGGATTAGGGAAGTTTCAGAGAAACAACCTGCTAACCTTCAAGGCAGATATGATCCAGAGGGTGCACATACATGGATCAAAGACTGGTGGGATTGCACTGAAGTTTTTTGAGTGATGGATTGCACTGAAGTTCAGAAGGTACAGTTTGGTACTCACATGTTGTTAGAAGAGGCCAAAGACTGGTGGGATAATGCGCGTCAGAGACTGGAGGTTGTTGGTGCTGAGATTACTTGGGTTGTGTTCATGGCTATTTTTTTTCAGAACGAGTTTCTCGAGCTAAAGTAGGGAAATGTGACAGTTACTAAGTATGTTGTTAAGTTTGAAGAGCTAGTAAAGTTTTGTCCACACTACAATGGTGTGGCTGCTGAAGGGTCGAAGTGTATCAAGTTTTAAAGCGGATTGCGTCCCGAGATTATTCAAGGTATTTCTTATTAGGATATTTTCTGATTTTCTATGTCGCTGAACAAGTGTAGGATATATGATGTGGATAGCAGAGCTCGTTCTACTCATAATAAGAGTCTTAGTGAGAAGAAAGGGAGATACCAATATTGCGAGAAACAGTATAGTGCTCCAGCTAATAAAGGGAGGCATAAGGCTTCAGATGAGAAAAGGCCAAATGGGGGAGAGATTCCCGCTTCTATTAAGTACTTTAGGTGTGGGGCCACGGGTCATCATGCCAATGACTGCGAAGATCTGGGAAGAGATGCTTCATGTGTGGAAAGACTAGACATCTTATCGCTGATTGTAAGAGTAGCTCGTTGACTTGCTTCAACTTTAGGAAACCAGGTCACATTAGCACTTATTTCCATAAAACAAAGAAGGCTTATTCTAGAGGAAGGGTTTCTTATTTTACTGGGTCAGAGACTACTAGGTCAGACAGATTGATTGAGGTACATGTTTTAATGGTATTCCACTTATTGCTATTATTGAAACGGGTGCAACACATTCCTTTATTTTGCTTGATTGTGCTAAGAGGTTGGATTTAAAGTTGTCTTCTATGGTTGTTAGTATGGTTATTCATACCCCAACTAATGGTTTGGTGACTACTTCGTGGATGTGTTTGAACTGTCTGCTGACTATTTATGGTAAGAGTTTTGGGATGGACTTAATCTGTTTACCGTTGAATTAACTCGATTTTATCCTTGGAATGAACTGTTTGTAGTTCAACCATGTTTATATCAAATGTTTTAACAAGTCGGTGTCATTTCTAGAAATTGATGCAAGTGACGAGTTGTGTGTGTCTACTAAGCAAGTAGATGAATTCATGAAGAATGATGTTAATGTGTTTGTGATATTAGCTTCTATGAAGGCTAAAATAAAAGTTGTGATTAGTGAATTACATGTGGTGTGCGGTATTCCAGAAGTGTTTCCACATGATATCACTGATTTGCCGCCGGAGCGCGGGGTTGAGTTGGCCATAGACTTAGTACGTGGTACTAGTCCTGTGTCAATGACTCCTTATAGAATGTCTGCTTCAAATTTGAGTGAGCTAAACAAATAATTAGAGTACCTGCTTGAGAAAAGTTTGTTCGACCAAATGTTTCTCCACGGGGAGCACTGGTGTTGTTTGTCAAGAAGAAATATGGTAGCATGAGGTTGTGTGTTGACTATCAACAACTAAATAAAGTGACGATCAAGAACAAGTATCCACTTCTGAGAACTGGTGATTTGATGAATTAGTTGGTTGGTGCTTACGTGTTCAGTAAGTTTGATTTGTGGTCGGGTTATCATCAAAATCGTGTGAAACCAGAAGATATTCTGAAGACTGCATTCAAAATGAGATATGGTCACTATGAGTATTCTGTGATGTTGTTTGGTGTGTCTAATACGCCAGGAGTGTTCATGGAGTACATGAATAGAATATTCCATATGCACATAGATCATTTTGTGGTTGTGTTCATCGATGCCATTTAGATATATTCTAAGTCTGATGAAGAGCATGTGGAACATTAGAAAGTTGTGTTGCAAACTTTGAAAGAAAATAGGTTGTATGCGAAGTTATCTAAGTACGAGTTATGGTTGAAGGAAGTGAGTTGCCTTGGTCCTGTGATATCTAGTGGTGGTATTATAGTGGATCCATTGTAGATAGATGCAATGTTGCAATGGGAGACTCTGAAATGTGTTACTGAGATCAGAAGTTTTCTTGGTTTGGCTGGTTACTACATAAGGTTTATCAAAAAAATTTCAAAGTTGGAATTCCCTCTGACTCAGTTTACTCAAAAAGGTCAAGCTTATGTGTGGCGTGTGATAACACAAAAATGTATCATATTTTGGCCTCGATTTACATTCAATTATTATATCATTTTCATCTAATATCCGATTTTCTCGAGAATATTTAAGTGTTTTTGCAGGTATTTCTATTTCCAAGTTAAAAGTATGCAAAGTGGAGAAAAGAAGCAAAACAAGGAAGAAAAGATGAAGAAAAGAGCAGAAAAGAGCAGAATCCAAATTCTGCTGGTGTGACGACCGTGGCAGGTCCACCACGACCGTGGCAGACACAAATTTCATCACGACCGTCACACCCTTGTCACGACCATAACACATTGCTTAAGGGTGACGAGCGTCACACCCCTTGTCACGACCGACACGCACAACCTTCCCAGATTTTAAATTTAAGTTACGTGGCCTCTCTCAATGGATGTAACTCAACAAATCCACGATCAACCACCGTCCACTAACATCATTACTTGGAAGTTACTTCAGAAAGTCAACCGCCCACTACTTCTCCAACTTCCCACTTCTCCCATTTTCTCCACCACTCTTTTATGCTCCATAGAAGTTAGAAAACGAAATCCCCCTCTATATATAGGGTTTCCCTTGTCATTTTTTATCATCCAAGTTTTTATGCGCGAAAGCGCTGTAGAATTTATTTTCATAGTTTTAGGCAGATATTACCTTTGTAAAAGTGGTAGTTTCTCACATCGAGGAACTACTACACCATTATTATTTAGGCCTGCAATTTATGTAATTCTTGGATCATCAATCTTGTCGCCATTAATAAAAGTCGTTTCAGTTCTGCATTTATTCCAAGTCCCGCAATTTACTTCAAGTCTTTACAGGTTCTTTATCGCATTGCTTATTATTATTGTTTATCGCTTTCTTAAATTAATTATCATGGTGTTTTCAAATTCAATTATAATGTTTATGTTGTCTTCATTTAATTCCATGTCCGACTAAATGTTTAGAGTCCGGTTTGTGAGGACCGTCGTTCCGACGGGACTCGGTAATTAAATTAGCGTTAACTTATAATAAATTCAGTTTTGGTCTTTGTTTCTAAGTTTAATTTAAATAACTTCATCACGAGAGTGAGAGGTTATTTAACATTGTTTCGTCACGAGAGTGAGAAGCAATAAAGGTTAGAGCCGGCATTGCGAGAGCGTGGGGATCGAACCAGATAGTGGGAACGGGGCATTGATCCTAAAAACAGCGAGAGCGCTTTAGGTATCGATTAGGATCTAATTGATTTTAAAAATACGTTTTCTAATTAAAGCGGGCGAGCGAGAGCAAAATCATGTGGTTAGGAGATGTGGCTTTAGTCTATAACGCGAGAGTGTGAGGCGGAGTCTTTAAACCAATATTTTCTACGGAACATACGTAAATTAGCGCCAACAATTGCTGAGTGCCTGAGGTACACGAAATTCACATTCCGGTCTCTCTCTTTTCTTTCATATTTTTCTAAGTTTTATTCTAGTTTTAGTCTTAGTTTCCCCTTAATCAATCATTCATTAGCCTTAGCTTTGCAAAGCAACGATAGATAACGATAGGTTGATATTGGTCTCTGTGGGTTCGACAATCTTTTATATTACTTTGATATTTGCGTGCACTTGTGGAGCATCAAGTTTTTGGCGCCGCTGCCGAGGACCAACAGTCAATATTGTGATTCCGTTGTTGCACCGTATAGACTAAGGCACTCCTATAAAAAAAATAATAATAAAAAAATTTAAAAAAAATTAAAAACTATGTATCACCCAAATTTTCTCTATGATAACCACTCACAATATCTTGAGGAGCCGCACCCAAATTTTTTTTACAATTACCAACCGCAATACTCCCAATATTTTGAGGAACCGTAACCAAATTTTTCCTATGATTACCATTCCCAAAATTTTGAGGAACCCCAAGAATCGTACAATTCCAAACTCGAAATACTAATGGAAGATTTCCACGCGACGCTATCTCATTTCCGCCCAAATCACCACTCTCAATATTTTGAAGAACCGCAAGAATTCGTTCAGTCCAACCTCGAAACATTAATGGAGGATTTCATTGAAACATCAACCAATGCTAGACTAGAATCTATGATGGAGCACTTTGTGGACGCACAAACTATCCAGAATAAAGAGCTTAAAAGACAACATCTCGATAATCCTGAGACCCTTAGGCGGCTGAACACCGTGGTCGAGTCCCTTGTGACTCACACTGAGGCATTGGAGACCCAAACCTTACTACTTGCACTGACACCTATAGGTCCCTCCCCTGAGGAGAATGTGTATGTTATAACAACCAGTAGTGAAGGACAACTCGAAAATCCCGAGGAGAGTGATAATGAGGTTGATGAGAGTTATGGTGAGAAAAGAGTTGAGATTGAGACAAATTCACCAACACCATCCACAAACGAGGTTATCAAAGAGGTAGAGAATGAAGCACAAATTGTTGATCACCCTCCATATACCCCACCATATCCTTTCCCGTATAAGTTTGCAGACTCCAAAACGTATGTGCATGTATGGAAAATTATCCACACACCCTTGTCTGAGGTCTTGCATAAAAAGAGAAAATTTGAAGACCAAACTAAGAAAATCATTAGTGCTAAGAGGGTAAGGTTAGACTTTAAGGTGATGGATGAAACGACTAAGCCCAAACTAGAAAAGCTAGTACTTAGCATAGATCCAGAACCACCACCACAAGTTCAAAAGAATGAACCACCCCACAGAAGGAAGAAAAGGAAAGGTGAAGGATATGTGAGATGGCTTCATAAATGGCCATGGAAACCGAAGATCGACACTCATAATCGTCGAGCTATCGACGTTAAACAAAACTCTGCGTGGGTGGTAACCCACGAGTTTTTAATTTAATGTTTTCCTTTTATTGTTTGTGTTTGCAGAAAATAAAGAATTGTATCGCTTGTCACGTCTCAGCTACATTTAGGCAAAAGATCTTTAGATGACAATCCCTTGAGATGACCTGGTGCCCACGCACATTCCTGCGAATGTCGCTGCTGGTGGTAACACCAATGACGAGTATGATAGGAGACAGCATGTCTCTCCCATTCGTAACTTACATCCTCCTTGTTCTTTGCATGGTCAGGTTCCACCTGCACACACCGCACCGTATTTTTCTAACAATTTTTGCAGATACTTCCTTCAGAAATAGGCAATATAATGAGCGGCTTCAAGAAAATGAAGTTTCATCAAATTCAGATAACTCGTAGTACAAGACGCCGGAGTAGAAGTGGCCAGCGAAGACTGGGACAACAAGGGAAGAATCAGCGCGAATTTGGCTATGGTAGCACACATTGGCAGTCATACAGGTTCTATCTTTCCTTTACCACCTTTTATCAAAACATTGAGGACAATGTTTGGTTTAAGTGTGGGGGAGGAACTCTACCACTTTCATTTTAACGCATTTTAGTTAGATTTATTGCTTTCTAGCATGATTTTAAATTTTTTTTCTATTTTCGTTGCGTCTTTGCATGTGCTGTCAAGTCTTTATATGCGATTTTGTGTTTACCGATTTCCCACTCCCTTGAGCCACACCAAATATTTTGAAAATTTTTGCGTTAAAAATAGGGTTTCTTTTGAAAATCTTAGGTTACAGACGAAATTAAGGTTAGATTGTGAGTCGTGGGAAAAATTCCGCAAAATCGATATCGTCTTAACACCGTGAGCCTCCCTATTATGGAAATTGATTTGAGTACTTGTTATGCCATAGCCTTAAGTTTTCACCCCTTTAGTAGTCCCTAATTAGTTTATTTAGCAGTCAGCACCATCCTAAGCACTCACTAAGTAGGAAGCCGATGCAAATAAGTGTATGATCTCATGTTTAAATGGTAAATTGAAAAGAAAAAAAATGAATGAAAAGAAATGCTCCTTCTAAGTTAGGTGATCCTCACCCGATCATTTAGCCCAACGGTGCAAACTTCTTTATTTTATTGATATTTAAGCCAATGTGCAAAAGAAAGAAAAAAAAATTGATAATAATAATGAGATCATAGTCATTAACAGGTTATCCTACCATGAGTGTGAAAGGATAACGGGCTTAATGTGATTGCGCCAGAATGAAAAGGGATGAAAGAAGGATGAGTTAGTTAGGTTTAGGTATAATGACATGATTCGGATTGGTTTGTATAGGAGGGAGGTTGATGACCGCAAAAGCGGAATTGTGTTGTTACGATATCCTTGGTGTGTAAGCTAGTACCTATGACACAAACTCAACCGAAGTAGAGTTGGTAGCTTAGGATGAGTATCCGTATGCACTATTTTTCTTACGAGTCATTGTTTGCTTGAGGACAAGCAAAGGTTTAAGTGTGGGGGTGTTTGATAACACAAAAATGTATCGTATTTTGGCCTCGATTTACATTCAATTATTATATCATTTTCGTCTAATATCCGATTTTCTCGAGAATATTTAAGTGTTTTTGCAGGTATTTCTATTTCCAAGTTAAAAGTATGCAAAGTGGAGAAAAGAAGCAAAACAAGGAAGAAAAGATGCAGAAAATAGCAGAATCCAAATTCTCCTGGTGTGACGACCGTGGCAGGTCCACCACAACCGTGGCAGACACAAATTTCATCACGACCGTCACACCCTTGTCACGACCGTAACACATTGCTTAAGGGTGACGAGCGTCACACCCCTTGTCACGACCGGCACGCACAACCTTCCCAGATATTAAATTTAAGTTACGTGGCCTCTCTCAACGGATGTAACTCAACAAATCCACGATCAACCACCATCCACTAACATCATTACTTGGAAGTTACTTCAGAAAGTCAACCGCCCACTACTTCTCCAACTTCCCACTTCTCCCATTTTCTCCACCACTCTTTTATGCTCCATAGAAGTTAGAAAATGAAATCCCCCTCTATATATAGGATTTCCCTTGTCATTTTTTATCATCCAAGTTTTTATGCGCGAAAGCGCTGTAGAATTTATTTTCATAGTTTTAGGCAGATATTACCTTTGTAAAAGTGGTAGTTTCTCACATCGAGGAACTACTACACCATTATTATTTAGACCTACAATTTATGTAATTCTTGGATCATCAATCTTGTCGCCATTAATAAAAGTCGTTTCAGTTCTGCATTTATTCCAAGTCCCGCAATTTACTTCAAGTCTTTACAGGTTCTTTATCGCATTGCTTATTATTATTGTTTATCGCTTTCCTAAATTAATTATCATGATGTTTTCAAATTCAATTATAATGTTTATGTTGTCTTTATTTAATTCCATGTCCGACTAAATGTTTAGAGTCCGGTTTGTGAGGACCGTCGTTCCGACGGGACTCGGTAATTAAATTAGCGTTAACTTATAATAAATTCAGTTTTGGTCTTTGTTTCTAAGTTTAATTTAAATAACTTCATCACGAGAGTGAGAGGTTATTTAACACTGTTTCGTCACGAGATTGAGAAGCAATAAAGGTTAGAGTCGGCACTGCGAGAGCGTGGGGATTGAACCAGATAGTGGGAACGGGGCATTGATCCTAAAAACAGCGAGAGCGCTTTAGGTATCGATTAGGATCTAATTGATTTTCAAAATACGTTTTCTAATTAAAGCGGGCGAGCTAGAGCAAAATCCTGTGGTTAGGAGATGTGGCTTTAGTCAATAACGCGAGAGTGTGAGGCGGAGTCTTTAAACCAATATTTTCTACGGAACATACGTAAATTAGCGCCAACAATTGCTGAGTGCCTGAGGTACACGGAATTCACATTCCGGTCTCTCTTTTTTCTTTCATATTTTTCAAAGTTTTATTCTAGTTTTAGTCTTAGTTTCCCCTTAATCAATCATTCATTAGCCTTAGCTTTGTAAAGCAACGATAGATAATGATAGGTTGATATTGTTCTCTGTGGGTTCGACAATCTTTTATATTACTTCGATATTTCCTTGCACTTGCGGAGCATCAGCGTGTTCAGTGTGAAGAGATTTTTCAAGATCTCAAGAAGAAGCTGACCTCAGCTCTAGTTTTAATTTTGTCAAGTCTAAGTGAATTCTTTGTTGTGTATTGCAATACTTCAAAGATAGGTCTAGGTGGTGTATTGATGCAAAATGGTCAGATTATGGCTTATGTTCCTAAACATTTGAAATTTCATGGCAGGAAATATCCTACGCATGATCTAGAGTTGGAAGCTGTGGTGTTTGTGTTAAAAATGTGTAGGCATTATTTGTTTGGTTCCAGATTTGAAGTTTTTAGTGACCACAAGAGTTTGAAGTACTTGTTCGATAAAAAATCGTTGAATATAAGATAGATGGGATGGCTTGAGCTTTTAAAGGATTATGATTTTGGCTTGACTTACCATCTGGGTAAAGCCAATGTTGTAGTTTATGCATTAAGTAAGAAGTCATTGCATATGTTAATGCTAATGGTTCGAGAGCTGGAATTGATTGAGAAATTCAAAGACATGAGTTTGGTGTGTGAAGAGACTCCTAGCAGTGTGAGGTTGGGCATGTTGACGCTGAACAATGGTATCCTTGAAGAAATCAGAGAAGGACAAAAAATCGACTTGGGATTGTTCAACCGATTGGTGTTAATTAATCAAGATAAAGGAGGTGATTTTAAAATCAACAAGAATGGTGTGATGAGATTCAGAGTCAGGGTTTGTATACTAGATGTACCAGAACTTAAGAAGAGTATTCTTGAGGAAGGTCATAGGAGTGGTCTAGGTATTTATCCTGATATCACTAAGATGTATCAAGACTTGAAGAAAATGTTTTGGTGGCCAAGAATAAAGAAGGAAGTAGTTGAGTTTGTTTACACTTGCTTGACTTGTCAGAAGTCGAAGATTGAACATTATAAGCCGTTGGGTCTGATGCAACCGTTGAGCATTCCTGAGTGGAAAAGGGACAACATTTCCATGGATTTTGTGACAATATTTCCAAAGACGACGAAGGGATGTGAGTCTATTTGGGTTATTGTTGATAGAATGACTAAATTGGCTCATTTAATTCTAATTAAGATGAGTTATCCCTTGTAGAAGTTAGTTGAGTTGTATATTGAGAAAGTTGTTAGATTGCCTAGAGTTACGTCGAGTATTGTTTTGGATAGAAATCTGATATTCACATAGAGGTTTTGGCAGATTTTGCAGGAAGCCATGGATAATAAGTCGAAGTTAAGTTCTGCTTATCATCCGTAGATGAACGACCAGACAGAAAGAACTATCCAATCTTTGGAGGATCTGTTGAGGGTGTGTGTGATGGAACAAGGACGTGCTTGCAATAACTACTTACCTTTGGTTGAGTTCACTTACAACAACAATTTATATTCAAGTATTGGAATGGCGGTGTTTGTGGCATTGTATGGTAGAAAGTGTAGGACACCTTTGTGTTGGTCTGAATCATATGAGAGTGTTGTGCTTGGACCTGAGATTGTTTAGCAGACCTTTGAGAAGATCAAGATGATCCAAGTGAAGATGAAAACTTCACAGAGTCGGTAGAAGAGTTACCATGATAAGAGGATAAAAACATTTGAGTTTCTTAAGGGAGATCGTGTGTTTTGGCGGGTTACCCCGGTAACGGCTGTTGGTTAAGATTTGAAGTCTCGAAAGCTCACGTCGCGTTTCATTGGTCCTTGTCAGATTATGAAGCGAGTATGAGAAGTGGCCTACAGAATTGCTTTACCACCGTTTTTTTAATCTTCATGATGTCTTTCATGTGTCTCGGTTGAAGAAGTATATTCATGATTTGTCTCATGTGATTCGAGTTAACGATATGCAAGTTAGAGAGAACTTGACTATTGAGGTATCCCCCTTGAGAGTGGAGGATCGCAAAGTGAGGCACTTGAGAAGCAATGAGATTGCACTGGTGAAGGTGGTATGGGGAGGAACTGCTGGTGGAAGCATAACGTAAGAGCTGGAGAGCCAGATGAGAGAGTCGTATCCGACTCTGTTTCCTTCAGGTGATTTTCGAGGTCAAAAATTCTCTAAGTGAGGGAGATTTGTAACACCTTGAAATTTGATTAATTTATTTAATCAAATTATCTGTGTCTTTATATAATTAATTAGTATGTGGTGTGCTTTTAATTAAATATGTATATGGGTTGTGTGTATATGTTGTGTAGGGTATTGGTGGGTAGAATAATTAAAATAGTTAGAAATAATTAGAATGGATATTTATTTTTAATTAATTAATTCAAATAAAATAGAAATATATTTTTTGGGTGGAAAATAAGAAATAACGAGAAAATAAGGGAGTGTGAAAATTAAGAGATATGTTGGGCCTTAATGTAATTATCAAGATATTAAATTAGTTTTTTGAGATAAAAATGGATTAGAGACCTAAGAGTTGTCATTACGTGAAATAAAGTTTTGAAGAGCAAGGGAGACTAGGGCTTGAAGAGGGAAGAACAAACCATCACCAATTCTGAATTTTAGCAGGGAATCTAAGGTAAGGGGGAGAGAAAGGACTTTCATATGAGTGTATGGCATGAAAGTGTAGAGAAGAGAGACCCGAAGTCTCTTTAGGGATAATATGAAATTTATATGAATTGTTGTTGTTATATGTTGTTCTGCAAATTCATGTTGTAAAGTGTGTTCATCAAATTTTCGTGCCTGGTTTTGTGCATGTATAATTTTGTTTATGTGTATATATTTTCATGCTATTGTTGGAGTTGTGAAGGTTTGAACATAAACTTGAATTTGATGGGAATGTTGAATAATTTGTGTGATTCTGTGAATTAGCATGTTATAATGATGTTATTACATGTGATATTATTTTTTGGGCGTGTTGGGGTGATTAGGGATTGAAATTTAGAGTTCAAGGGGACTCTCATGGCAAAAATCATGTTTTTTCCTTCTGGTGCAGGATGACGGGTGTCACCCAGATGACAAGTTATCTGTCATGCACATTGATACGCTAACATGCGTCAGCGCTCTGACGGGGAGACCGTCATGGTATCCAGGCTTGGTTTTCGAAGCTGGTCGTTATTATGGTGACGGACTTGGAGTTTCAAGTAGGTGACGGGCGTCACTAGGGTAACAGATTACTTATCATGCTCTCAATAAATGATGTTCTCGTCCCTGCTGCATGGTCTGAGCTGTCAATTTAGATTTTTCGATGTTATGCTGCTATTTGAGTGAAAATTAGTGACTATTTGGATATGTTGAGGTTGTTAAGGAATTATCATGAATTAAATTAATTTTGTAGAATTATCATTGTTAAATGATAATTGATTTACTTACATATTGATGTTATATGATGTGAATATCACTGGAATTTTTATTGCAATGCATGATTATATGGTGATTAATTATGTATTGGTTGTGTCGTGTCGTTGAAAAGGGAATATTTGTTATTTTAGAAGGGTGGACTAGTGACTTATCTCAAGCTCAGTAAAGGGGGACTTAGAGCTCAGAAGGGGGGCTCATGGGTTCAAAAGGAGGACCTGGTTCCAGAGAGAACCAAATGTTGAGTTGGCACCACATGCATAAGTGTCAAGTTGTTTCGTGAGTCGCATTACATATATTTGCATATTGTTGTGAATGGGTGTTAGATTATGGTGATGTTGATTATGTATTGGATGTATGATATGTTGTGTATTTCTCTACCTTTGCATCCCTTACACTGTTCATATTAAAGTTGTTCTCACCTTTTGCTTAATGTTGTCCACCATGGACATCTTGTAGATACTTAGAGGTAAAGTTGTTGTTCTGTGTGGAAGGTGGCTTGTTGGAGCTACTTTTTGTTTTATGTACCGCTTTATCGTACATTAGTGGTTTTAGTGCTCTGATCTTGTAACATCGGGAACAGGGTGTCTATTATGTTTTTGAGTTAATGTTGATTTTGGTGTTTAAGAGTTTAATACTTTTACCATGGAGTTTAAAATGAAGTTGTTATGAAATGATTTTACCGCTGCGTGTTGTCACATGATTTGATGAGTTTTGGATGGTGGTCGTTGGTGACACCTTAAATAGTCAAATAAATCTTTTTATATAAATTTCGGGGTTTAGGGTGTTACAATTTGCTCCTCCAAATTCTCAACTTCTAGATCCGGGATATCTTTACCTAAAATATATATTTTTTATCCCATTGTTTTTTCTCCAACAGTAATTGCTAACGAAACATTCATCGGATCACCATGCACCATCGTCAAATCAATCCCTTTGTTTTTCCTTGGGTTGCACTGTTTTCTGACAATCGACCAAGGAATCTCTTGCACCATATTACCACCTTGAATATCATTGGCCTTCACATTCTTTTCTCCCTCCTGAACAACATCCTTTTCCTTAGCTACATGAGTTGCTTTCTCTCTACAATTTTCCATATAGTGACCAAACTTCCCACAATTGAGACATAACAAATGTAACCTTTTGTATTCTACCTTATAGACTCTACCTCTAATTGTGAATATAACAAGTAGTGTTTTTGATAAATCAACCTCCACGCTTAATCTCACATACTTGCTTTGTTCCTGAAAAAGAGTGTTTTTTCACCTTCATTGTTCTATTGATTATGGTACTAGTGAATGTAAGAACTTTTGTATCATAATATTAAATTGGTAACCCTGAAAATCTCACCCAAACCACCACCTTCTCAATTTGATCACTATCCGAATGAAAATTAGGGCTCCATTCTCTAACAATGAAACAGTCATCATATGTTAACCAAGAGTCAATCATTAAAGCATGATATTAATCATCTTTATCGGAAAAATTCACAAATAAGTCGTCACTCAGATATATAATATTGATAATGCAATCCCTCACTCACACCTGTTTCAAAAATGAGTTTCCAATGCCTTGTAATGTTCCTACTAAGAAGTTGAACAATAACTCTAGAATTCTATGGTTTGACAATCATTTCCTCTTCTTTGCCCAAAATATGAAAGTTGTACAATCATATTGACCCGTCTTTCTTTCTTTTACTAGTATAAATTTTTCCTCATCATCCATTAAGAGACTGTCTATTTATTCATCAGTTAAAATAATAGTTATAATACTATTATTCTACTCGTGTCCATTAGAATTTTCCATCATTAAATATTTGTCGGACTTTTTAGGTGCAAAAATTTATTGATCATTCTTCACCATTACAACCACATCCTCATACGCAAATGCATGCTCGAGCCTTGCTTGAAATTTTAATAACTACCTTTGACTGTTTTAGAGTTGCACTCTAAAAGATCTTGTTCATCTTATGAGATTTCATGTTTTTCAACCACACTCTAGCAGAGAATTTTTACCCATGCAAACCCTAGAACTACGATTAAGCTAATTTCAAGTAAAGATCGTGTGACACAAGTTTTGGTTTGCAAGAAAAATCTCTCTTGATTTCAGCTAATGCTCTCTCTTGATTTCAGCTAGTGCAATTTTAAGCTGGTTGAAGGTATCGACGGCTCTACAAAATTCAGGTTTGGAAAACTTTAGACAATTTAGTCATTTAATCGATTTTGGTAAAGGGAAGGCTGATACGATCAAGGCGGTGTGGTTTGCGTCCATCTGAAATGTGTGGAAATGTCGGAATTATAAGATCTTCCGGAAGCAGGACTTGAATACAGTTGATCGACAATATAAAATTATTGTCTTGGTCTTGGTTAAAGTGTAACTTGTCCGGATTTAATTACCCGTTGGAATTGTGGACTCTAAATCCGACTGATTGTGTGAGTTAAGAAGTGGAGAGCTGTAATCTAATTGGTGAGGTATTGTGTCAGTCGGTTAGGTTTTGTAGTGGGGTTAAGTTTGCTTTGATCGCTGCTGCGCGAAAGTGTTGTCTTGTTGCAGGTAAATGTGCTTTGTGGGCGTCATTTTATTGGGTTTGCCTGCGGTGTTATTTACTACAGTTCTCCCTTTTGGGTTTAGTAGCGGGAGCCCTGTTAGTAGGTACTGGTTTGCGTCGTTTTGTTTATCTTTGGCGGCTGCGGAGGCTTTTTTTAGTTGCTTTGTTCTGGGGAGAGTTGGGTATTATTTGCTGTGTTGTTATTAGTGTCTGTGTTGCTGATAATTTTTCTGGTTTTTGGGGCTGTGTTCTAGGTGGTGGGTGTTCTGGTTTAGTCTGCTAGTGGTGGTGTGGCCCTTTCATTTCCCAAAGACTATTTTATTAGCGTAAATATATTGTGAGGGACTGTCTTGGCATCCTTTGGCAGGAATGCAGTCGTAAGTGTGAGAATATCAAAGGTGTTGGGGGTTTCTCATCCAAGAGCAGCAAAATTGTCACTTGCGGTTGCTGTGATTTCTTCATTTCTGATTGGTCTAATTCTTTCAATGATTGTGATAATCTTCTGGGAACAATATTCTATATTGTTTTTAAATGATCCAGAAGTGAGAAAGGCAATGATTGAGCTAACATCAATGTTGGCATTATGAATTGTCACCTACAATATTCAACCTGTTCTTTCAGGAGTTGCCATTGGTGCTGGGTGGCAAGTAGCTATTGCTTTCGGACCGTTCTACAAACTCTTATCCTATTCTACTTGGTCTATAGAACTGCCTAGAATATAGAGGCATCACTTGCGGAAGCAAGGATAAACAGGTCTTCTATTTCAGCGGTTTGTTTTTGTTGGAGATTTTTATCTGTCCGAAGATTCAGTGTTGCGGTGGCAAATGTGGTTTTGCTTCAGTGGTTTGGTTTTGGCTTGTGTTCGGCAGATTCGGGTATCATTGGTGTAGTTTGTGAAGTGGGGGATGGTTTGGTAGTAGCGGAGTACCTCTTTGTCCATCTTGCTCTCTATAGCCACCAGCGCAGGTTCGTTCGCGTGTTTGAGATGATGAATCTATTCTCATGTGCTTGATAGTGGACTGCATTCTCTTGTCGTGCAATCGGGGAGGTCTTAGCTGTGGAGTGTGCCTTTGCAGTTAGGCATAGTATTTTTTGTTTTAGAGCAGGATTTGTTTGTTGGTTTAGAAGTCTGGTGTTTCATTTGTATCACCTCAGGGTGTTTAGCTTGCACTGAGTTTGGAAGTTGTTAATTGTCTAGTCTTGTAACTTTCGTTCTGTGTGCTTGGGAGTGTTGGTGTTAGTTTGGCAGTTTCAATAGCCATCTCTTTGTAACTGGCATTCCTTATGCCTGTTAATAATTAAATCTTCCTTTTTCCTTTCAAAAAAAAATTATATATAATATTAATTATTTTAATTGTATTATAATTTAGAGCATTGCTACCTTGACACCCAACCTTTACACTACACCGTATTAAAAATAATTTTTAACAGTCACCAAACTTGGTTAATGCAGTGTAAAAAGTTGGTTAATACAGTTATGAAGTTAGTTAATAACTATTCAGATATTAAAAATTTTTTTTTAAATTTTTTTTTAAAATTCAAAAAAAATAATAATAATAAATAATATTATAATATTTCACTGTTCACCGTATTGGTGAACAGTGAAATACGGTGTAGGTGTAGAGGGTGGTGTAGGAATATCATTTCTCTATAATTTATGTTATTTTATATTTATGATATTATGGGAAAACACCCCTACTTATTTTTATGATAACTACACGATAAAAATAATTAAATAAAAATACTATTCTATCATTTCATATATATATATATATATATATATAGTCTTTTGATCCCTGTAAGTTAGCGCATTTTTGAATTTGGTCCCTGTATTTTTTTTTTTTGTATGAGTCCTTAACATTTGATTTCTTTTTGCGATTAGTTTCTGACGTTAAACTTCCGTTACAAAAATAGCATTGTTTTGTTAATTGAGTATTAAATGAGAAATACTATTCTATCATTTCATATATATATATATATATATATATATATATATATATATATATATATATATATATATATATATATATATATATATAGGGTTCATATCCTATGAGAATGCAATTTTTATGTAAGAACATGAGAATGAATCTGAACCATTAGATTTTAAAATAAATGGTGGAGATTATGTGTGGTTTTTGTTTTTCTCTCTCCTCCATTATTAAAATAAATGATGGAGGAGAGAGAAAAAAAACTGACACATAATCTTCACCATTTATTTTAAAATCTAATGGTTCAGATTCATTCTCATGTTCTTACATAAAAATGACATTCTCATATGATACGTTTCCTATATATATATATATATATATATATTGAATTTGGTTTCTGTATTTTTTTTATGAGTCCTTAATATTTGATTACTTTTTGCGATTAGTCCCTGACGTTAAACTTCCGTAACAAAAATAGCATTGTTTTGTTTATTGACTATTAAATGAGAAATGCAAAATCTTTCAAAAATGGTCCTATTTGGTTTTGAACCCAAGACCTTTTGGTTTCAACAATAAGTTTCCACCAAGCCATTTACTTCTTTTGGTTTCTATTTGTAATGCATATACTAATATACTAATATTACTGCATATAATAGAATAAATATTTAATAAACTAAATAATTAAAATATTTTATAAACTATTTAATAGACTAATTATTAAATATTTAATAGACTAATTATTAAATAGATTATTTAATATTTAATAAAATAACTATTAATAGACTAAATATTTAAAATTTAATAAATTAATTATATAATAGAATAAATATTTAATAAACTAAATAATTAAAATATTTTATAAACTATTTAATAATATCAATATTATTTCATAGTACCAATAAAAATTAAATTAAAATATAATATTAAATATTTACTAAATATTAAATAGTAACATTAATATTATTGCATCTATTAATAAAATACATTTTTTTGTAAAATAATTTTTTTAATAGTTTATTAAATAAATTTTTAAAATACTTGATAAAATAGACTAGTTATTAATTAATATTTCAACTATTAATTAATGATCTAGTTTATTTAATATTTATATTTTAACTATTTTGTTAAATATTGATAAAATATTAATATAATTAATTAATAGACTAATTATTAAATAGTTTATTTAATATTTAATAAAATTATTATTAATAGACTAAATATTTAATATTTAATAAAGTAATTATATAATAGAATAAATATTTAAGAAACTAAATAATTGAAATATTTTATAAACTATATAATAGAATAATGAATCTAGAATTATCTAAATAGTTTATTAAATAGTTTAATTATTTCATAAATAGTTTAATTATCTAAATAGTTAAAATATTGAATAAATTAATTATTTAATAAATTAAATAAGTTAGTTTAAACTATTTAATATAATAATTGAACTAGTTATATAAATAGTTATTTAATGATATTAATATTTTATTAAATATTTAATAAAATTGTTAAAATATAAATATTAAATAAACTATTTTATCTATTTAGTAAAAATTAAAAAATAAATTAATTAATAACTTATTTAATATTTAAAAAACTATTTATCAAGTATTTTAAAAAACTATTTAACAAACTATTTATTAATGTTAATTAATGTTATATATATGCAGTATATATTCAGTATATATATGCAGTATATATTTGTTGCATATATTCAGTTAATTAATGTTATATATATGCAGTATATATTCAACTATTTAATAAATTATTTAAGATAATTCTAATTTCATTTATGTAATATATATATTTGTTGCAATAAATTAAACAAATGTGCTGGTTGGTTTAGTGGTTATGTATTAGTATGTGAATCCAATGGTCATGTGACTTAAAAAAAAGTTCGCTAATTTACCTAGACCAAAGGATTATATCTAATCTCTTTCTATTTTTTTCCTTCATTTTTCTAAAGTGGATCCCACCTAAAATTGTTGGGCTCCATACAAAAATACACTAAGGTGTATATTTCTAATGTACACCTACATGAATGTGTATTAGCATGATCCTATATATATATATATATTTCTACTTAAAATTGGAAGTCACTAACGGTGGGGCAGAGAGTGAATTGGAGGTAGATTGTAAGAGAATACTTTGCTCTGACTTATCAATAATAAAAATATATAAGAGAAAACGACATTTTCTTTAGTGGACAACTATGGAGGTCACCATCACTAAAATGGACATACCTTCTAAAGTAAATTTAGTCACTCAATTTGCAAGCGTCAATGAAATAATGCATTACGGTATTGGGTTTACTGTTTTAAAGACAAGCATATAACGTGCAATTAGAAAGTTTGCTTCTACGTCATATACACTTTAGTACTGGAAATGTGCATCTTAACGACTAATAATGTCCACCTTTCAAAATATCAAGGTGAGTTTGGTATTGTAATTGATTATTGGTTAGCAATGCTCAATTTATTTTCACTTTTCTTCTTTTGTTTCCTCTTTAATCAAATGGATGGTTGAAGGAGAAATGCATAACTGATGTTTCCTACATAAAAAGTGAAGATTCCATCTAAATCTATGGAAAAGAAAGCGTTTGTGTCAGTTCAAATGATACAAGTATATTTCATTGTTTCAGTTTGGGTGTATCGTCATTTTGTAAAGAAATGTTAAATTCAATATATATATATATATATATATATATATATATATATATATATATATATATATATATATATATATATATATATATATAAGTCTATCAAACAACAGCATCTACTGGTAATATTTATGCAATTGTTGGGCGCTATGGGTTTTTCTTTTTATAAGAAAACTAGTGGGAGACGCACGGGTATTGGTATGGTATGCGCATTTATTTTAAATGAAAATTAAAAAAATTTAAATTTTCAACAAAAAAAATAATTATTTTTAAAAGATATAATAATTTAGTGGGTATATTCAACAACGAATTTGAACCCGTATAATAACATATGCGTTTTCACGGATAGTTGCGTGGATACTCGTGCGTTTGAACGAAGACTGGTGTGTTACACATATTAGTTTTTAACGATCTCTTTCACCGTCGCAACAACGTCTATAGCCGTCGTCTTTCCGCGGCTATCATATTGAAGTTGAACATCACAAAGTTGAACAAAAAAACATCAAGGGTAACATACAAATAGAAATTTTAAGTAAAAGAAACACATATAAATGAGCAAATAATTTGCAAAATTGAAAAACATTTTTACATGTAAATTATGATGAAAATTATTTGTGTTCAAATTTTTGAACTTCTCTATTAACTTTAATTCACCAACCTGTACAGAGAATAACATTTATAACATTTTCTGAGAAATGTATGATTAGCGAATCCTTTCTCCACTCACCACTAAAGGTTAACAATTGTGGTTTTATACTATCAAAAATTGTAAGAGCTTGTAAAGAATAATTTTCAACTTTAAAAGCCGAAGCTTCAAATAATGCAGTAAACTATTGCATATCATTTAAAGTGTCCGGGTATAATGAATGAGGTTTAGAATTTATGTCCGTTATTCAACAAATAATTTTTCAATCGTGCTCTCAAACTGATTCCTCGCACCAATAGTTGTTAGTAAGAACATATTTTGAATTCTCAGTAGTATTATGGGTTCATATGCTACTCTTTAGGTGCAATGTTGCTATCTGTGTTGAGTATGTATTGTAATCCGACATGAGATCATAATGATAACCGTGTTGGTAAAACTTAATGTTCAGCCTTGTAAGTTGGTTACTCTTCTATCATCCAAAATTTGAAGGAATACAAATTTCAACAAAGAAGGTGTAACTTGATGTAGCCTCTATCAATAGCTTCAATGTTGGTAATTTGTGACAAGATGATTTAATATGTAAAATAACCTACATACGTTAATAATGAAGATGAAAGATAATACCAATAACATTGCACAAAGAAAAAAAAAACCAAAGCAACAACTAAATAACTAAGATGAATGAATAACAACTTAACCATATGAAGATGAGTACTGACAGAGTATCACCTAAAATAATGCAAAAGCAAACAATATGCCTAAATAAAATGGCAAGTTTACAAACGAAGGGTGATCAATTTTTCCATTTACCTTGACGACCTCATCAAGCAGTTTGACATCCAAAATGCTTGGTATGTAACCTGCAACAAACTCTCCGATACAGTTAAAAACTAAGGAAATATCATTCAGGTGAATATGAAGGCGGAAAAATGAAATAGTAAAGGCAATGATTCATACATTTTGGAAAAGATTCATACCTGGATTGTCTCTTGAGATTATACTTCTATTTGTAGGTTCCACCCCAACCACCTAGTTAAAACCATATATGGCATAATTTAATGCTTGGTGAAGATACTAAAACAGATAAGGCCTCACTTGCACTTTAAATGTAGAAGCATACAGAAATAATTGTGAAACAGATGTCAACTACATCCAAAAATAAACCTTGCTCCATCGACTGAGGCCTTCATGTTTGGCTTGTTATTCCAATGTCAATTCTGCCAAACAAAACCACATAAACAAAATTCAGCAATGACATGTAGATATAATATAATTTAAACACAACAAACGTCCACACAATCACATAGTACACAATCCAACCTTTTCCCATCCTCCTGAAACAACCCACTTGCTCTTTCTGATAACGTAATAAAAAGGTTGTTGTTGCATCCGATGCAGTTGGTTTTTTGACTTTCATCATCTAAAGTAAAAGCACACAATTGAGTTCAAAAAATGATATTATGCCTTAGATTCAAAATAAGTATGATAACAAAGGTTTCTACCATTTTGAAGTCAGCTCGTGCTTCGTCAAAATCTCTATTAGCCATGTAGGCCATTCCACGACGAAATGCAGCTTGAATCTATACATAAGAAACCATCTATGAAAGAGAAAATTATACACTGATGATAATCAGTTATTTTATTAATCTTGTGAACAATAAAGTCATAAATAGTTTACCTGAGAGATATGATTGGAAACCAGTATAGGTTCTCATTGTTTACTATATGAATAGAGAACAGGCTCAAAAAAATTCTGGATCGAAGAAACGTCAAAAGTAGCGATAAAAGTTTTGAAAAAAGAATGAAAATTATGATTTTTACAATAAGAACTACATTATTAAAAACATAACAAAGTGAGCACCTAATCAACCTATAATATATAACATCATACATCAACACTTCCATTTGTAAAGTCAGCATTGTAAATTGTAAAGCCTAAGAAAGTATATGCTAAAAATTGTAAATCCTCACTGTTTTAGTTTTCAGTATTTTGATTATGCTGAGTTTATCAGAAGATTCAACTTCATTGATTTATAATTCGACTGACTCCTTTAGAGTACTAATTTCAGCTTCAGCTTCTTGAGGTGGATAAATTCTCTTTTAAATTGTTTTAGCTTCTTCTTCTCTTCCTTTTCGAAACAACCAATGCGGCGATTTAGGGAGCATTATCCTCAACGCGAATTTTAATATAGCTAGTATTGCTGCTACTCCTAACATCCACCTCCATGTTCGTGGTGCCTGAATAAATTATCACCAAACAAATACTATAAAATCAGTTTTATATAAGCTTACATTTGAATTCTCACAATATCAACAATAATAAGTTGAACTGATGAAGAAACTACGCTCACTTTTGTGAAGGCTAAGTTGATGAGGTAAGAGAGAAATTGTCCACCAGTGATGAGAAATCAATTGAGACTAACTAAGGCACCTCAAGCTGGAGTTGGAGAAGCTTCTGAGATGTATAACGACGATGCCATTGAAGCCATTCCAAAACCAAGACCAACAAAAACTCTACTTGTACTTGTTGTATTGTTCCATAATTATCTTTGATAATTATTCTCTTATTGTCGTAATCATCATCAAAAACTCAAATTTGTGTGACCTGGAAATAATGACAGAAATCAGTTTGGGCCTCGGGAGACCGGACATCGTGAAGAAGCTTGTTAAGTTAACTGTAGGTTCCAAGGCAGGCGTTGGTCGATCATACGCTGGTCTGAAAACCTCGACGATGCCAGAGAACGATGATTCGTCAAGTGACTTGTAATTCTCGAATGTAAGTGAGAGTATCTGTTCAATTCCTTCCTTGTTTTCTCCAAGAAGATGAGAGGATTTTCAGAAATAACACTACACAATAGAAGCCAAATAAAATGCCAGTGCTGTGTAAATGTCACAAAATGGACATGCTTACCAAACTATGACCCCTGCATGCGGGAATCTTTAGGGGCAGAATGCTCGGAGACAAGTAAACCTTGGATGATGTCGTGGTCCACGAAAATGTGTCAAAATTCAGCACCTGAGAATGAAAAGCAAAAGCAACATGACCATATTCACATCAAATGACAGTTCTATAAATGAAGGGTCAAACTAAAGTAAATAATAAGATGGTAATATCACCAAAGTTTTGAAGATACATTCATTAGGTGCTGACATATTATAGGCTACGGATGAGTCAAGTTTTGATGAACTCTTCCAAAATCATTATAACGAATGAGTCAAGTTTACAAAACACAAAATAATAAAAAAATAATAATAAACAGCAAAACAGAAGTTTACAATTTGAGATTACAGAAAGTCAAAAAATTACCATTAGATACCATTTCTAAGGATTCATATGTTGTTTCTTCTCCATTTCCTGCTTCTCCCAGTCTTGTTCACTCAAAGTCAACTCCACTAAGGTTTTCTCAAGATCAACAACATTTGTGATACATAAAATCAAGGATGAAATGGGAAAAAAAGTTAACATTATTTTGTAGATCTAAAAATCAAATAGTCAGCATATCAAGTTTTCAGATTTAAATATAAAAAATTAACAAAAACTAGCCAAACCACTGAAGAACAAATAAAAAAATCACGATCATAACGAACATGTGACCTAAACCTCCAAAACCCTAGAACCAACAAAAACCAGGTAAACCACTGATGAACAAAATAACAAATCCATCCATTCATAAAATTATGGGTTAAATAAAAAATCATCAACTATTGAATGTGAAGAACAAATAATATAGTAAATTAAAAAAAATTGAAAAAAACGAAACAATAAAGCAATCACATACGTTTTCTACCACTGAGCACATTGTGAAGCCACTTCTCCCTGCCTAAAATCCTACAAACCTTATTCTTCAGGGAAGAAGGTGACAAAGTTTTCTTATCTTTCTCTTCTTCTCTTTCTCGTTGTCAGAATCTAACGACGAAGAAGGTGAATCATGATTATGAATCTTCCCCGAAATCTTGCAAAGATGTGATTTTGGGAAGGAAGAAAAATGGTTTTGAGAAGAGAAGTATGTGAAGAAGACGAAACTAGATAGAAAAGGAAGGAAAAAGTTACTGTTGGTATAAGCTTGTGGAAGATGATAAGTGATACATAGGGAAGATGTTTAGACATTGGGAAGAAGAAAGGTTGGAAAATAAATGTTCTCAGTTGAAATAAGGGTTGATTGTTTCTCAATACATGTAGTGTATAACCGTGTAGCCAATGGGGTGATTTCATGAGCATTCCAAGTCAATAAGCGTGAAAGGAAATTAATCATGAGAGTGTAGTTAAGTTAGTTCAGCCTAATTGGTAGTAATTATGTGATTAAGGACATAAAATACCCTCAAATTGGAGAATTGGAAAAAGATTAAGAAGGGTTAATTGTGTCTTATCCAGAACAGTAAATTTTCTTATATTATAGATATTATGTCTTAGAAGAGTACATATAAAGTGTAAAATGAGTTTATAAACAGTGACCCATCTCTTATCTTATAAAAATATAATATAACAATAGTCTATCAATCTAAATTATTGAGTATATATATATTCACGTTATAAACCAAACACATGTCTTATCTTATAAATATATAATTTAATAATAGAGTCTATCAAGCTTCGGTATTTATATTCACGTACTAAACCCAACATTGTTGAGTGTGATAGAGTGTATTTCCTTTTGGATGGAGGTCTAATTCATTTTCCTTCACTTCACCAAATATTTGGCATCAATCCATTTAGTTGGTCTGTCGGATTAATTCAACGGTCCTCTAAAACGGTCGATGGCATATCTATTCGGAGGAAGACTAAAAAATCTTGACTATATGAAATGGCCATGCCCTAGCATCATACAAGATCGAGACTAACCAAGTATTCAAGTAACCTTTGGATCAAATAAACACCTAGATCCGCTGACGCCATCTCACTTAGGCATTTATCCATAAAAAAGATTCTAGTACTTCAGAAGTTTGAGCAGATCTTCCCCTAGAAGTACACCTAATGAAATATAACAAAGCCTTCGAGACCCTTATATTGTACTATACGTGATCTCCTAACATGTACCTTTGAGACAATTGTGACTAACAGAAGTTTCTAGGGCCCTAAAACCCTAGAACCTCACTAGAAAAGACACATTACAAATCTGACTCAAATATGCACAATTCTAAACCACCTCACACTTAGAATCGTCACTCACTTGATTGTTGAAGTTTTTGCAAGTACATTCCCTATCATTTTACAAAGTTTAATGAACACTGCTACAGTTTGTCATCAGACTCATTACTATTAACAACACTTGAATATGAAAGGTCTTCAAATGATTTCATGTTTTTTATCGAATCCATATATGATGGTGAATCACAAGAACAAACGAGGAGATCAGGGTTTTGATAAACCTCTATCATATCCCAACTAACGCTAGCGGGATCATAAATGTGATTATAATCTAAGAGTTAAAGGCACCCCAACAAACCTATATCCTCACTCAATGCGAACATGCTCGCCCACTATACCCAGTCTATTGAATAAGTGACTCCAAGCACAAAAGGGGAAAAGGTAAATTCTGGTATTCAAAATATGCGATTAATTTAATATTAGTTACTGAAAACAACAATTTGTTTTAGTATATTTAAAAATAGAGATAGCAGTGAAAAATGGAAGGAAATAAATATAAAGGAAAGTAAATGACTGAAAATAAATAGAGAAAGAGTTAAGAGAGATTGCACCATGATTTATAGAGGTTAGGCCCATCTCTTTCCCTAATCCTCTCCTCAACAATAAAAAATTCTTAAGAGTTCCATTAATAAATGCTTTTGAGCTTTTTCTAAGTGCCTACAAACTTTATTACAATGGACTAAGAGATTTTCACATGCTGAGCTCACGAATCAAGAACAAGATATTGATCGGCTAATCATGGAAACAAAAAAGAGGTTTTGTAGGACAACCTCCACAACCAACTAAAAGAGACTACAACAGAATCACACGCTTGATAAAATATTTGAACATCAATACA
Source organism: Lathyrus tuberosus (assembly GCA_022829125.1). Lineage (NCBI taxonomy): Eukaryota > Viridiplantae > Streptophyta > Magnoliopsida > Fabales > Fabaceae > Lathyrus > Lathyrus tuberosus. Next base: position 13,216,306 of record JALAZF010000017.1, read on the forward strand.
ACTAAAATCTCAAAAGTATTTGACTCACAAAGGAACTAAGGAAACTTTTAGTGAAAAAAGAATGTGTATGTGTGTGTGAGAGAGAGAGGGGTTAGAAGAGATAAGAATGACTTAAAATCAAATTCAAGTGTGAGAAATAGCGAGGAGGTGCCCTCCTTATATAAGAGAAAATGTAACTCAAAAAGGAAAATGGCCTATGGGATTTTTAATACTCATAATCAATTATTCGATAGGGATAATCGATTATGCAGTGAAAAATGGAAAATTTTTAAATTTTGTTGTTACTAGTCATTTGTCAACCCCGATAATCAATTATGAGGAGTTACAATTGAGATAATTGACTGGGCCTATTGGATAATCGATTATTTAGTGTAATTTTTACCTATAATTGATTATTTGAGTTTGTAATCAACTAGCTATATGCGAAAAACATTTTTAGGTGATTTTATCAACAACAAAAAAGAGGGTCATAAAAATATTTCTGAGTGTGTGAGAGTTTCCTTAGTAACTTAATAGTTACTCCACCATATTATAATACTCTGGTCACTCAAACACTATGTTAAGCGCACTATTGACTAGGAGAGCTTTCACACTTCCTCTCTTTCACAACTTTGAAGCTTCAAGTTCCTTGTTACATTGTATTTGACTTTGGCACTTCAGTGGAACCTTGAATCTTATCCTTGATGAGACTTGAGAAAACTTCATGATGAGCACCATCATCAGAGACAATTAGAAAAACATTACCATAGATCAACTTGACCAATACCTGGATTAACCATCATGACTCCACCGAACATATGAGTTATCATCAAAACCATATGATCATTTAAATGACCAAGGCATCATCAAATACAGTACATGCAAGCCCATATGTCCACATGTTTCCCCTTTTTTATGATGACAACACATCTCTCAAGAAGGAGGATAAAACAAGAAAACTCAGGTGATAGATTGGATTGGTTAAACTCCCTGTGCAGATATAGAGAGTATAAAAGTATATTTCTCCCTATTTAGCATTATCAAAAAAGGTGGAAGAAAATAAACATACGCAAGCACGTAGATCATATAATCCACATAGAGAAAGAGAAGAAAAAGAAGGAAAAATGACAATTAGCATGTATTAATCCATGCATGATTGATTCAATATCCCTAACTCAGTTTTTATGAAATATAAATATTCTTTAGGTAGCAGTTTGGTAAAAATATCTGTGAGTTGATTATATGAAGACACATGCTCAAGTATGTAGTCCCCTTTTTCAATATGATCTATATTGAAATGGTTTGTAATCTCAATGTTTTTTGTCCGAGAGTAAAGTATCATATTCTTTGTAAGGGTTATGGAACTAGTGTTGTCTTTTTTATCGGGACAACACCAAGATTAACTACATAATCGCTTAGTTGGTGTTTGATCCAGATAATTTGCATGCAATAACTACATGTAGCAATACATTTTGCCTTAGCTATGATATTTATCCACTTTCTTATTTCTTGCTATGCCATGAGACAAGCTAGGTTCCAAGTAAGTGACACGTACCATTGGTACTCTTTTGATCTAATTTGCACTAAACAAAATTAGAGTCAGAGTACCCCAACTAAGACACAATCAGTCCCTTTGGGGTACCATAAACCCAGCTAGTGTGTGCCAATGAGATATCTCATAATACATTTTACCATAGTGAGATATGGTTCTTTCTGGATGCTTGAAAAGGTGCACACAAACAAACAACAAACATAACATCAAGATGAGATGCAGTAAGATAAAGGAGAGAATCGATCATACCTTGATATATGTTTTCTTCAACTGGATTTCCTCCTTCATCTTTGTTGAAGTTGTAGGAGATATAGTAAGATATACTAGGGCAGCAAGGATAGCGCAAAGAGGAATATTTCATCCAACTGATCGAAAAATCACTTCGTCCCTAAGAATATGAAGAAGTCTCAATGGGTTGGAACGCATAATGGAATAACAAAACCTAAAACCATGTGGAAAATGTGAATATTATTCTCATTTTCTAGGAAGATAGAGGTCCAACGAAGTGAAAATTATTTTTGATCACATTAAAGGAGCATAAGATGATGTGGTTTAAGGGAATCAAGCCTTAATGCATCACCTCTTGGCGAGAATTATGCAAATGCTTCATGTCCCACTTCACTGTATTCATATGACATACCAGTTCAATGGAAAGCCTAGGAGAATCTGTTCAGAAGATAGAAAAATTTCCAAGGTCCTACATTGAGAGGTTTAATAGGGAAATCGTTCTAGTAAAGTGTGAAGAAGACAAGATGAGAACATTTTATGATTTTTAGACTTCATAAAGGGTGGGTTCAACATTCCTTGAAAGCATGGGGATTGAATAGTCCAAAAGATTCAATGATTTCCACATGCAAGAAAATGTGCATCTGACAAGGAAAACAAATGGACTATTTTGTTTAAATACAAGGAATATGTGTATTTGAACTCCTATAGAGAGTGTATTCTCCAAGAGTGCACCAATGCTACCTTCAGGGAGAAAGATAGGGAGTTACCTAAGAAGGTTATGGAATGAGCAAGGCTATATAGGTCAAAATATTGATGTTTCCATAAAAGAAACGACCATAATACTTACTATTGAATTAACTTGAAGGATGTGATCAAGGATATTAAAGAGGTTCAAGGCAAGTCTCCTCCTCTAAGAAGAATGTTAAAATCTATTAGAAGAAAAGGAAGAGAAATATATTTGTGCGCGTATGCCATTCTTGGGAGCATGTTCTTTAAATGAGAGAATTTCCATGTCACCACGAAAGTGAGTGGGGAAACTTGCCATTCTTTGTAGGTTCTCCCCGGAAATGCCTATGGGAAGAGGGAATACCAAAGAGAATGGAAATGAATCTGAGCATTCCTTTTGAAAATTCATTAAATAGGAAAGGGAGATGATAAGTTCGGCAGGAAAGCAGGATCAAAGGTCGAAGAAAAAAAACTTCATCTGTTGTCATTTATGACAAACTATTTTTTTCAGTGGAACCATACACCATTATATTCGGCTTCTGGTGAGAGGGATGGTGGAGAATTATGTTGCATGTTAGGTTGTGTTCAATAGAGGGAACTCATATGACATCATGTATTTAGATTTGTTCAACACCCTATAACTAAAACATGAGGACTTGTGATTGGTAAATTAGCAAGTGTACTAATCTGCTGAAATAGTTATAATGGGAAATCCCACAGTATCGATCTCAAGGACTGCGTGATGATATAGAGTTCGAGTTTCAATTTAGTTAAACAAAACTAATTGAGAGTTTTGTTTGGGGTTTAATTCAAAAGAGAAAATAACAGGTAATTTAGAGAAATGCGAGAGAATAGAAACTAATATGAGTACAACATGCTAGGAATGTGTGTTTGAACTTGAGGTATAAATAATCCTAAATTGACCTTATAATGACTTATTTTATCCCTATTAATTACCGGTTCTCAAGCATGTTTACTCCCAAGTCCTTAGTGAATAATCCTTTAATCATTTAAATTAATCCCTATTTCCATAGTGAATTAGAGATTTAATTAAGCAATTAAATAACAAAAACAATATGGTTTTTATAGGGTATCCCTAGTCCTAGGTGATATCTACTATAAAATACTTGAATCAAGTGTTACTGTTGAAAGTCATTCCTAGCATGTAACTGTAAATCAATTCTCAATTTGACCAAAAGAGAATGCATTAAACTCAGATAAAAGTAAATCAGATAAATATAAAATATAGGTCATTACAAGGTTCAAATAAGAATAATCACCATATGTGCCCAGGGGTGGGGGTTTCTCCAGCCCTTTGGGAAATCGGGTGGCCATGATCTTCTGGGACAATGGGCCTCGAGGCTCGTCATCGTTGTAGTTGTTCGACCGCAAACGAGAGTGGGCCTTCCTGCCAAGGTGAGGACCGTGATCTCGATGGGGAAAAGGAGTTCGTGGTCAGCCCTTAGATCTGGGCGGAGGTGAACGCTGGTGTTCTTCCCGCAGATCTCTTCTTATTCTCTTGGCCCCTGGGGAGTGCTGGATCCGAGGAGGAGTATGGCCGCGTTTCCTTATTACCAAGGATTCTGGCTCCGCTGGCACCTCGGCGGAGGAGATCTTGGACGACGAGTCTCTTCCAAGGCTCCAATTCTTGCATTCTGTTGGAGTATCAGAAGATTCATCTTATTGAGGGCTTCGACCAGGGCTTCCATAGTCGAGTCGGCGTTGGGCGGAACTGGGATGAGCTGATGGCCCTCTGAGGACTGGACCTCTACGTTGTTGGCGCGATTCGGGGAGGGAGACACGGTGGTTCTGTCGCTCTGCTGATGAGCGTCGTCTCCAAGAAAGGGGTTTGCCCCATCATTATCTATCTTGCTGACGGGGAAGATGATGGTGTTGTAAGCATCGTTGACGTTGTCATGGCTGGCCATGATCAGAATCTTAAAAAACTGCTTTGATCTTTGGTTTACGGGGAAAGAAAGATGGGGAGAATAGAGTTTCCCAAAGATGGCGCCACTGATCTTCCAGTTCATCAGAACCTGAAGTGGGCCAGAGACTTCGACTTCGATGCTGGATTCCAAGGAGGAGGAGGGGTGTACCTGCAAGGCACTCCGATGCTAAAGTAAGAATCGGGAGAAGAGAAGGCAAGTACAGAGTGAGTATGTCTTAGGATTATTTTTTAATACCTAGCCCTCTCAAAGGAGAGGGTATTTATAATGCCCCCAGCGCCTGGCCATTAGTCCCTATTTTCGGGGCGAGATATTCTCTCCCTAAAAATAGGTAACTTCCAGAAACTAGCCGTTGAGATGGGCAGACATGCTCAAAACTAGCCGTTGCTACGAGCAAGGGCGTGGTTATGGGCAAGAGCGTTGTGACCGCTCCTGGATGGTGGAACCGTGCGTGACAGGCAGATATGTGACGAAGAGCAGCTGATCTTGGGGGTCAGTTGGCCAGCCCTCCTCGGCAGAGGGGCAGAAGAGAAAATGCTTTCCTTTACCCTTAATTGGCAGGGCTTAGGTTATTGGGCCGTTCTGGGTGCAGAAGTGGATTACTCATCTAGAATTGAAGGATACCGTCCAATATAAATTATCGTTACACTATCCTAGTTTTGACATCATTCAAAATACACCTAACAAAGAGAAACACTCGCATACTCCCCCTTTTTCATGATGGAAAAGCATGAGACGATGCGTTTCACGCCGTTGTTGTCTTCATGAAGACTCCGCCTGAATATATGCATCCAACATTCATCTTGTATACTTCTCCCCCTTTAACAACATCAAAAAGAGAACAAGAAAACCATGAGAAGTATCTTAATTCACATACAAACCAAAATATAATACAAAGGCAATTTGCAAAGATAAGAATATCAACATGATATAATTAACATAGAATGATATTCTCAATGAAATAGAATGGTTAAACATAAATACAAGCATACAAAGTAACAATATAACACAATTGCCACTTATATATATATATATATATATATATATATATATATATATATGCCAAATAACATATCACAAACATGAAACACGAGAAATACAATGTCATCAAAAACCCATTAGGTTGCTACAAAAGCGACATGATTACGTGACATATGCCTTTGGTGCTCCCGAAATGCTGCATACGCATGTGCTCTAGCAAGGAGATACAAATTCATCACCACTCAAACCAAAAATAGAGTTGTAACCATAACAATGACACACAACAAGAATTTAATAACATCATAACATGTTCAACCATAGTTCATGCAAAAATACATAACAAGTCATATGCACCAAAAGTATATTTCATGCATATATATGGAATAGCTCAACATCACTATAATCATATAATTGACATACATCAATAGAAGTTGTTGGAGTGAATAATCATGCACTATTTCAAACATCAAGAATATCAATTATTTGGAACCAAGAAACATGCAACAATGAAAGGCTTACAAAAGAAGAGAGAAGTGGAACGATATTACCTTGTTCATGAATTGATGAAGGGTGCACTCTTAGGTAATAGAACTTCCAATGAAAGTTAAAGAAATAGTATATAAAGTGTATGCAACAATTCGCATTTAGGAAAGATTTGAGATATCAAGTATCTTCAATTCCATTCGGATGTTGAAAAATGGCTCGGTCGCAAGAGGTTTTGTAAAAATATCTGTAAGTTGATGTTTACTATCAACATGCTCAAATACGACATCCCTTTTTTCAAAATGGTCACGTAGGAAATGGTGACGAATCTCAATATGCTTAGTGCGAGAATGTAACACTGGATTTTTGGTTAAGTTAATAGCACTAGTGTTGTTGAACATAATAGGAATACGTTGGAGTTTTATATGAAAGTCAAGTAATTATTGCTTAAGCCACAAAATATGCACGCAACAACTACCGAATGCAACGTATTCCGCCTCAGCGGTTGACAAAGCAATGAAAACTTGCTTCTTGTTATGCCAACTTACTAAGGCATTTGAAAACATGTGGTAAGTTCCACTAGTACCCTTCCTATTCGATTTGCAACCGTAAAAATATGAATCATTGTAACCAACCAAATTACAATCACTTACCTTAGAATACCAAAGCCCATAACTAGAAGTACCATGAAGATACTTAAGAATACATTTTACGGCTTTTAATTGAGATTCTTTGGGAGCCGATTGATAACGGTGCACATATACACGCTAAACATAATGTTCGGCCTAGATGCAGTGAGATATAGAAGAGAACCAATCATACCTATATATTTCTTCACATCTAGATCCTTAATATTCTCGTTCTTTTCCAAGTTACCATTTGTAGCAATCATAGTATCAATAGACTTTGCATCTTCCATGCCAACTCTCTTTAGCAAGTCTTTGCAATATTTGGTTTGACAAACAAATGTGCCTTCATTCATTTGTTTTATTTGAAGACCAAGGAAGTAGTTTAACTCCCCCATAAGGATCATCTCAAACTCTCCCTGCATAAGCTTAGAGAAATCTTCTACAAGTTACATATTAGTTGATCCAAAAATAATATCATCGACATAAACTTGAACTAGAAGAGTATGTTTTCCTTGGCGCTTAATGAATAATGTAGTGTCTAATTTTACCCTTGAGTATCCTTGATCAATTAAAAATTTACTTAATCGCTCATGCCAAGCCCTATGGGCTTGTTTGAGACCATACAAATCTCTTTTGAGTTTGTATACATAATTTAGTTACTCGTGACTTTCAAAACCTGGGGGTTGAGCTACATACACTTCTTCATTAATATAGCCATCAAGAACATACTTTTCACGTTCATTTGAAATAACTTTAAATTTTTAGCGCAAGCATAGGCTAGTAGAAGGCGTATAGCCTCAAGGTGAGCCACCAAAGCATAAGTCTCCTCATAATCTATGCATTCCTCTTGGTTATTCCCTTGAGCCACTAGTCGGGCTTTATTGCGGGTTATCACTCCATTTTCATCAAGCTTATTTCTAAAAAACCATCGGGTGCCAATTACTTGATGATTTTTAGGACGGGGAACAAGGTCCCAAACGTCATTACTTTTAAATTGATTTAGTTCATCTTGCATGGCCATAATCTAATGCTCATCAAGTAATGTATCTTTAGCATTTTTAGGTTCGACTTAAGAAACGAACGCAAAGTGATAACAAAAATTACTTATCTTAGAGCTCGTTGTCACGCTTTTGGTGATATCCTCAAGTATGTTGTCAATAGGGTGATCTTTTGATGTTTTCTAAGTCAAAGATAGATCTTCCACTGCATCTAGACTTTGAACCTTCTCCTCTTCGCTTTCGTCATCTCCTTTCTTCTCAAATTCCACCGCTTTAGGTTGATCAATTATTTGTTCGGTTCCATTGAGAATTTCTTGCAAAGATACACCTACATGATGAAAAGAAACACCTTTCCCAACATCTTTTGGGTAAGACTCATCAAACGTGACATGTATAGACTCCTCAACAATAAGTAATCTCTTGTTATAAACCTTATACTCTTCACTAGATTGTGAGTATTCGAGGAAGATACCCTCATCGGCTTTTGCATCAAATTTACCAAGATTATCCCTTCCATTGTTCAAAATATAACATTTACATCCGAAAACGTGTATATGAGAAACATTAGGTTTTCTACCTCTAAGTAGTTCATAGGTGGTTTTGTCTAAAGTAGGACATATGAGAATCCTATTCATGACATAAAAAGTCGTGTTAACGGCGCCTGCCCATAAATACTTAGGCAAATTACCTTCATTAAACATAGTCCTCGCCAACTCCTCTAAAATCCGATTTTTACGCTCCACAACGACATTTTTTTGTGGAGTTTTAGGAACGGAAAATTTGTGCTCAATGCCATGTTTGTCACAATACTTCTCAAAGAGGTGCTTTTGATATTCTCCTCCATGATCACTTCGGATGGAAACGATTTTCAAATTCATTTTATTTTGGAATAATCTAGCAAATTGTTTAAAAGTCAGATAGGTCTCATCTTTACTAGAAAAAAAACAAAACCCAACAAAATCTTGAGTAATCATCTACAATAACAAAGCCATAATAGTTTCCACCTATGTTTTTGGTCTTTGAGGGACCAAAAAGGCCCATATGGAGAAGCTCATAAGGTCTCGAGGTAGAAACAATATTTATCGATTTAAAAGAGATTCTCGTTTACTTCCTCATTTGACATGTTTCACATAGATGGTATTTAGTGAAATTCATTTTAGGTAGACCAATTATTAAATCTCTTGAGGCTATTTTTTTAGTAAGTCAAAATTAAGATGAGTTAGGCGTCTATGCAATAACCAAGAGTTTTCACTCATGGTAGCTAGACACTTAGTTCCAACCAAGGATACCTCATCTAAGTTAAACATATAAGTATTATTAACCCTCAAGCCATTAAACATGCATTCCTTCTTTTCATCATGCACAAATATGCAACAAGTATTTGTAAAAGTAACTTTAAAATTATCACAAAGTTGACTAATGCTTAGAAGGTTATGTTTAAGGCCATCGACTAGCATAACATCGGAGATAGTAGTAGATGAAGGATTACCTACACTACCTTTTCCAAGTATAGCTCCTATGTTATTGTCTTCATAAGTGACAAACCCGTTTTTATTTGGCACAAAGTCAATGAAGAGAGATATGTCACCCGTCATGTGCCTTGAACATCCACTATTAAGATACCACATATTTTCGGTAGAGTAAAGACATTCAACCTGTGGAATCAAACAAACGAGATAGGTACCCAATTTTCATTGGGTCCTTGAGAGTGAGTGAAATCAAAGTTGCATTTGGGCAAAAATTGAGTAGCTCTTTTAGGAACCAAAAGTTTCCTAAATTTGCACCTTTCAATAGTATGACCTTTTTTGCAACAATAATGACAAGATAGGTTTTTATGAGATGTGTTATTGCTATTTGAGTCCATATGAAAATATCTATGTTTTTTATTCACACGTTTTCGGATGTTTTATCTTGAAGAGCTTATGCCACTTGGGAGAGTGCAAGTGACTCCTCTAGTGATAAATCACAATTTCCAGTGTTGAATTGGCTCGAATTTTCCTTATAGCAAATAGAAAGAAAAATAAAAATGTAAGTCTCTCTAAGCTTGAATCTATTAATGATTTATCCTATTCCCAATTACAAAAATCCTTTGAAGATCTTCATAGAGAGGCCTTGAGAGATTTTAACAAGTTAGCTTCACATGAAAAAGTGATAGAACCTGTATGAATGCCGTTGCATGCTACCACAACCAAATTCGCGCTGATTCTTCCCTTGTCGTCCCTGTCATCACTGGCCACTTCTACTCTAGTGTCTTGTACTACGAGTTATCTGAATTTGCTAAAACTTCATTTTCTTGAAGCCGCTCATTATATTGCCTATTTCCGAAGAAAGTACCTGCAAAAAATGTTAGAAAAATATGGATAACTCGTAGTACAAGACACCGGAGTAGAAGTGGCCAGCAAAGACAGGGATGACAAGGGAAGAATCAGCGCGAATTTGGTTGTGGTAGCACGCAACAGCATTCATACAGGTTCTATCTTTCCTCCAACGGCGCCAAAAACTTGATGCGTCCGCAAGCACACGGATTTATCGAAGTAATATAAAAGATTTTCGAACCCACAGAGACCAATGTCAACCTACCGTTATCATTAGCCTTAGCTTTACATCGCAGCAATAGATAACGGTAGGTTGACATTGGTCTATGTGGGTTCGACAATCTTTTATATTACTTCGATAAATCCGTGCGCTTGCGGACGCATCAAGTTTTTTAAAAAACTTGATGCGTCCGCAAGCGCACGGATTTATCGAAGTAATATAAAAGATTGTCGAACCCACAGAGACCAATGTCAACCTACCGTTATCTATTGCTGCGATGTAAAGCTAAGGCTAATGATATTCGATAAAAGGGGAACTAGAACTAAAACTAAAAATGGACTTAGAAAATATGATAATAAAGAGAGGCCGGAATATGGATTCCACGTTCCTAAAGGACTTTGTAGAATTCGGGTACTAATTACAACTATAATTTAGTTTCGTAGAATATACCGACTTAAAAACTCCACCTCACGCTCTCGCGGTATTAACTAAAGTCATGTTCCCTAATCCCAAGATTTTTCTCTCGCTCGCCCGGTAACTAAGAAATATATTTTGAAATCCAATAATCCTAAACGTATCTAAAGCGCTCTCACTGTATTTAGATATGTTGCCTAATTTCTACTATTCGGTTCGATCCCCACGCTCTCGCAGTGCCGGCTCTAACCTTTATTAATTTCTCATTCTCGTGACAAAATTGTGTTAAATACCCTCTCACTCTCGTGACAAAGCTATTTAAATTAGACTTGGAAATTAAAACCAAAACAGAATTTTAATCATAAGTTCGTACCTATTATTTTCTACCGAGTTCCGTCGGTAACGACGGTCCTCATACGCCGGACTCAGGACAATTTAGCAAGACATGGAATTAAACGTAAACAAATGAAAGATTATAATTGCATTTGAAAACATCATAATAATTAATTTAGGAAAGCGATAAATAATAATAATAAGCAATGCGATAAAGAACCTGTAAAGACTTGAAGTAAAATGCGGGAAATAAAGAAACTTGAATTAACTTTAACTTCAATAATGACGGCAAGATTGTTGATCCAAGCAAGTTACATAGAACATAGGTCTAATACTAATGGTGTGGTAGTTCCTCGATGTGAGAAACTACCACTTTTACAATGATAATTTATGCCTAAAACTATGAAGGAAAAAATTGCACAAAACTTCCTCCCCTCGGTAAAGCTAAGAAGAAGCCTATATATAGAGGGAAATTTCGTTTTGTAACTTCCATGGAGCATAAATGAGTGGTGGAGAAAGTGGGAGTAGTGGGAAGTTGGAGACTGGGTTGAGTGAGTCCAGGAGAAAGTGTTGAACGTGCGTGACTGAATTGGCCCTTCGTATCCACGTCTGTATTCTGAACGTTATAACTATTATGTGCGTGTGACGGTCGTGGTGCTCTCGTGACGAGCGTGGTGGCCTTTAATTTGCGTGACGGTCGTGGTGGCTTGTGTGACGGTCGTCACACACACCACTTTCTATTTTTCTGCTTTTTCTCTGTCATTTCTTCCTGTTTCTTCTCATTTCTTCATATTTTTCTACTTTGCTCATTTTTAGCTTGGACAATGAAATACCTGCGAAAATACTAGAATACTCGCGGAATAATCGGAACTTAAGCTGAAATAACGTAATTATTAGCCGTAAATCAAGGCAAATATATTATACATTTTCGTGTTATCAAACTCCCCCACACTTAAACCTTTGCTTGTTCTCAAGCAAACCATGACTCGCGAGAAAAATAGTGTATACGGATACTCATCCTAGGCTACCAACTCTACTTCGGTTAAGTTTGTGTCGATAGGTACTTGCTCACGCACTAAGGATATTGTAACAACACAATTCCGCTTTTGCGGTCATCGACCTCCATCCCATACAAACCACTCCGAATCATGACATTATACTTATGCCTAGCTCACTCATCCTTCTTACGTCCCTTTTCATTCTGGCACAATCACATTAAACCCGTTATCCTTTCACACTCATGGTAGGATGGCCTGTTAGTGACTATGATCTCATTATTATCATTTTTTTCTTTTGGCACATTGGCTTAAAAATCAATAAAATAAAGAAGTTTGCACTGTTGGCCTAAATGATCGGGTGAGGATCACCTAACTTAGAAGGAGCATTCATGTTTTTCTTTTCTTAATTTACCTTTTTAAGCCTGAGATCATACACTTATTTGCATCGGCTTCCTACTTAGTGCGTGCTTAGGATGGTGCTGACTGCTAAATAAATTACTTAGGGACTACTAGGGGTGAGAACTTAAGGCTATGGCATAACAAGTACTCAAATCGATTTCCATAATTTAGAGGCTCACGGTGTTAAGACGATACCGATCTTGCAGAATTTTCCCAAGTCTCACAATCTAACCTCAATTTCGTCTGTAACCTAAGATTTTCAAAAGAAACACTATTTTTAACTAAAAAATTTTCAAAATATTTGGTATGGCTCAAGAGAATGGGAAAATCGATAAACGACATAAAATCAGCATAAAGACTCGACCGCACATGCACAGATGGACGAAACATTTAAAATAGAAAAAATTTTAAACTCATGCTAGAAAACAGTAAATTTAACTAGAAAGCGGTAAAATGAAAGCATTTAAAACAGAAAAAATTTTAAACTCATGCTAGAAAACAGTAAATTTAACTAGAAAGCGGTAAAATGAAAGCATTTAAAATAGAAAAAATTTTAAACTCGTGCTAGAAAACAGTAAATTTAACTAAAAAGCAGTAAAATGAAAGCTGTACAGTTCCTCCCCCACACTTAAACCAAACATTGTCCTTAATGTTTTGATAAAAGGCGAAAAAGGAAAGATAGAACCTGTATGAATGCCATTGCGTGCTACCACGACCAAATTCGCGCCGATTCTTCCCTTGTTGTCCCTGTCTTTGCTGGCCACTTCTACTTCGGCGTCTTGTACTACGAGTTATCTGAATTTGCTTAAACTTCATTTTCTTGAAGCCGCTCATCATATTGCCTATTTTCGAAGGAAATACCTTCAAAAATTGTTAGAAAAATATGGTGCAGTGTGTGCAAGTGGAACCTGACCAAGCAAAAGGACAAGGAGGAGGTGAGTTACGAACGGGAGAGACATGTTTTCTCCCATCATACTCATCATGGGTGTCACCACCAGCAACGACATTCGTAGGAATGTGCGTGGGCACCAACTCATCTTAAGGGATTGTCATCTAGAGATCTTTCGCCTAAATGTAGCTGAGACGTGACAAGCGATACAATTATTTATTTTCTGCAAATAATAACATTAAATTAAAAACTCGTGGGTTTCCTCCCACGCAGGGCTTTGTTTAATGTCGATAGCTCGACGGCTAATAATTTTTGGTTTCCATGGCCACTTATCAAGCCATCTCACATATCCCTCACCTTTTCTTCTCTTCCTTCTGTGGGGTGATTCATTCTTTTGAACTTGTGATGGCGGTTCTGGATCTATCCTAAGTAATAGCTTTTCGAGTTTGGGCTTAGTTATTTCGTCCATCACCTCAAAGTTTAACCTTACCCTCTTAACAGTAATGATATCCCTAGTTTCATGGTCCTCGAATTTTCTCTTTTTATGCGTGACCTCAAACAAAGATGAATCGGTGTAGATATTTTCCAATACCTCCGCATACGTTTTGGATTGGGATTCTACCTTTGGTGGGGTATATGGAGGAGGAACGACATTAGGTGCTTCCTTCGCTGCCTCTTTGACGACCTCCCTTTCAGGTGATCCCAGTGATTTTTTCTCAATCTCTACTTCTTCCTCACCAGAACTCTCCTCAACTTCAATATCACTCTCTTCAACCTCATTATCACTCTCCTCGGGATTCTCGATTTGTTTTTCATTAATAGTTATTACAACATCCACATGCTCCTCAGGGGAGGGTCCTATAGGTGTCTTTGTAAGCAGGGAGATTTGAGTCTTCAATGCCTCAGTGTGAGTCGCGAGGGACTCGACTATTGTGTTTATCTGCCTAAGGTTTTCATAAGTATCGAGATGTTGTCTTCTCAACTTTTCATTCTGGAGAGTTTGTGTCTCCGCAAAGTGCTCCATCATGGATTCTAGCCTCGAATTAGTTGTTGTTTCAATGAAATCCTCCATTAATGTTTCGAGGTTGGAATTAATGGATTCTTGTGGTTCCTCAAAATATTGGGAGTGGTAATTTGGGTGGAAGTGAGTTGGTGTCGCGTTGAAATCCTTCATTAGTATTTCGAGATTGGAATTATGTGATTCTTGCGGTTCCTCGAAATTTTGGGAATGATAATCATAGAAAAAATTTGGTTGTGGTTCCTCAAAATATTGGGAGTATTGTGGTTGGTAATTGTAGAGAAAATTTGGGTGCGGCTCCTCAAGATATTGTGAGTGGTTATCATAGAGAAAATTTGGGTGATACATGGTTTTTAAAGTTTTAATTTTTTAATTTTATTTTTTTTATGGGAGTGCCTTAGTCTATACGGTGCAACAACGGAATAACAATATTGACTGTTGGTCCCCGGCAATGGCGCCAAAAACTTGATGCGTCCGCAAGCGCACGGATTTATCGAAGTAATATAAAAGATTGTCGAACCCACAGAGACCAATGTCAACCTACCGTTATCTATTGCTGCGATGTAAAGCTAAGGCTAATGATATTCGATAAAAGGGGAACTAGAACTAAAACTAAAAATGGACTTAGAAAATATGATAATAAAGAGAGGCCAGAATATGGATTCCGCGTTCCTAAAGGACTTTGTAGAATTCGGGTACTAATTACAACAATAATTTAGTTTCTTAGAATATACCGACTTAAAAACTCCGCCTCACGCTCTCGCGGTATTAACTAAAGTCATGTTCCCTAATCCCAAGATTTTGCTCTCGCTCGCCCGGTAACTAAGAAATATATTTTGAAAGCCAATAATATCCTAAACGTATCTAAAGCGCTCTCACTGTATTTAGATATGTTGTCTAATTTCTACTATCCGGTTCGATCCCCACGCTTTCGCAGTGTCGGCTCTAACCTTTATTAATTTCTCACTCTCGTGACAAAATTGTGTTAAATACCCTCTCACTCTCGTGACAAAGCTATTTAAATTAGACTTGGAAATTAAAACCAAAACAGAATTTTAATCATAAGTTCGTACCTATTATTTTCTACCGAGTCCCGTCGGTAACGACGGTCCTCATGCGCCGGACTCAGGACAATTTAGCAAGACATGGAATTAAACGTAAACAAATGAAAGATTATAATTGCATTTGAAAGCATCATAATAATTAATTTAGGAAAGCGATAAACAATAATAATAAGCAATGCGATAAAGAACCTGTAAAGACTTGAAGTAAAATGTGGGAAATAAAGAAACTTGAATTAACTTTAACTTCAATAATGACGGCAAGATTGTTGATCCAAGCAAGTTACATAGAACATAGGTCTAATACTAATGGTGTGGTAGTTCCTCGATGTGAGAAACTACCACTTTTACAATGATAATTTATGCCTAAAACTATGAAGGAATAAATTGCACAAAACTTCCTCCCCTCGGTAAAGCCAAGAAGAAGCCTATATATAGAGGGAAATTTCGTTTTGTAACTTCCATGGAGCATAAATGAGTGGTGGAGAAAGTGGGAGTAGTGGGAAGTTGGAGACTGGGTTGAGTGAGTCCAGGAGAAAGTGTTGAACGTGCGTGACTGAATTGGCCCTTCGTATCCACGTCTGTATATAACCATTATGTGTGTGTGACGGTCGTGGTGATCTCGTGACGAGCGTGGTGGCCTTTAATTTGCGTGACGGTCGTGGTGGCTTGTGTGACGGTCGTCACACACACCACTTTCTATTTTTCTGCGTTTTCTCTGTCATTTCTTCCTGTTTCTTCTCATTTCTTCATATTTTTCTACTTTGCTCATTTTTAGCTTGGACAATGAAATACCTGCGAAAATACTAGAATACTCGCGGAATAATCGGAACTTAAGCTGAAATAACGTAATTATTAGTTGTAAATCAAGGCAAATATATTATACATTTTCGTGTTATCAAAAAGTCATTTTAAATTTAGAAGCTAAAGTGTTAGAATCCAAAACGAAATTTAAAGTTATTAAGAATATGATCGATTTTCGAAGTGACAAGAATGAGGATATAAAACCTCCTAGGTTTGGTTGTGAACATTGTCATAATAGACATGAGGAGATAAAATATCTTCAAGTAAAATTGGATGATGCCTTACATAAGGACTCAAATATATAGCAATAACACATCTCATATTTTGCTAAGCAAGTGAGTTCTTGTTCATGCTCTTCTAATTTGCTGAACAAAGTCATGAGATCAAGCACTTTAAGATCATTTCTCTCCTTGATGGTGGTGACCTTGGGTTGTCATTCCCTACTCAGACATCTCAAAACTTTTTTAGTAGCAATATCATTGGAAATAGGCTTACCTAGCGCATTTAATCGATTGATAAGATGTGTGAATTGTTTTCTCATGTCCGCAATGGTTCCACCATGCTCAATACAAACGACTCAAACTCTTGATTTAATGTGTTGATCCTAGCTTGTTTGACATCATTAGTGCCCTTATGGGCAACTTCTAATGCATCCTACACAGCCTTGGCGGTCTCACAATGAGAAACGCGATAATACTCATCAACACCTCAAGCGGATGTGAGAATATTTTTCACTTTCCAATCATGTGACCACAATTTCCATTCATTAGCATCCCATTGTGCTTTCGATTTGAGTAATGTAACACCTTCATCATTAGTCACGGTTATTTCACTCTGACCCTTTTTTATGGCGTCCCATATACCCTTGTAAAGGGAGTTGACATGAATACACATATAAGCTTTCCAATAGCCATAATTTTCGCAGGTGAAAATTGGTGCTCTATTACACGCTCCCTTAGGTTCGGTAGCCATTCTTCTAAAAAGTAAATCTTACGTACGGAATTAACCGGAGCTGGTGATACCACTTGTTAGACGATAGGCTTCAATCTAGAAGAGGGTGAATAGATCACTAATTTAAAAATTGAACTTTTGGCAAAAATGGTTTTCAAAAGTTTTATGGCACAGTGCAAACAACTCGAATTGTTCAACAACGATTAATCACAAACCAATTAAATGCTAAGCTATATGTAGAGATTAATTCCAATGATAAAAAAAATCAATTAAAAGCAATAGACACAATTTATCAAACACCTTGTGTGTAATCGATAATGTTAGGAATTTTAATTTGATTTGTTGATGTTAAAGCCAATCACAATCAAAGTGATTATGATTATATCAATAACCCTTAATTCAAAACATAATCAAAAAGTTTATTTCCAAACGAATTAATCAAAACAACAAAGATTTGATAATTTTAAAAAACACAAAATTTGAGAGACACAGAGAGAGAGAGAGAGAGAGAGGTTTTTCTTAGGCAATTC
Organism: Lathyrus tuberosus; assembly: GCA_022829125.1. Lineage (NCBI taxonomy): Eukaryota > Viridiplantae > Streptophyta > Magnoliopsida > Fabales > Fabaceae > Lathyrus > Lathyrus tuberosus. The sequence continues at coordinate 13,233,760 of JALAZF010000017.1, forward strand.
CCCAACCGACCTCGCTATGGGTTCATCTGCCCTTAATTCAAAATTGAATTGAGATAGATGCAATTAACTTTACTTAGTAAATAATGCATATACAAGAAATGAAGAACTCTAACCCTACAAACCCCATGGTTTGTTGTTGATTCTACCACCTCCAAACCCTTGATCAAAGTTTGATCAAGTCACCAACAATGCTGATGCGATCCACTAGTTCTTGTTACTACCTTGCAAGACCTCCCGTCTCAAGGTTTTCGCTCGGTCAGATTAATCTCAAGCACGCACGTGTTGAACCCAAGATTCACGAACACATTCTATAGTCTCACGCTACTCCCTTATAAGGCACCACCTACCTTGTCCCAAGGCCTTCACTCGATTGAATTCGTATATGCGTGATCATGTCCAAAACATTCAAATCCTCAATGATCTTGAAGGAAACCCCTAAATTTTTTTTCTTATTTGAAACACACAAAGAACTCAACCCAATATTCTAGGTTACACCAACCTAATGGGATGTTATCAACCTTAATCTAGATGGTCACCCAATCGAAAAATGATTATGTGTAGTTTGATTGTGTGTATGCATTGAAGAAAGGTTGAAGATGATGAGTTTACTTTGTAATTGTGGTTTCGTTTAGGTTTTACACTAGTACCTTGCTAGAAAATAATGCTTGTATATGTATATGTGTGTGTGTGTGTGTGTGAGACAGACAGAGACAGAGAGACAGAGAGATATATATGAAGCAAAAGGAATACAGATAGATGGAGGAAAAAATAAGATTTTTTAAGAAAGGGCATCGTTTGTGTCGGCCTATTAAAGCAATAGGTCGGCCAGTGAAGGTCTTCGGCCGACCTGTGAAGGTCTTGTGTCGATCTAAGTGAGGCGACCTAAAGGCAGTGCCTACAGGCTTTATTATTGATGCATGGGTGTCGACCTAATATGGCTATATGTCAACCTATACTGAAGTTCAAACTTCTATAGGTCGACCTAAACACGTACATGTCGACCTAAGATGTATTATTTTCACAAAAACTTGTTTTTCAATGCATTTTTCACAAAAACTTACTTTCAATGCATGTATGATGTAAAATCCTTTTCCTAAGCATTTTAATGCTTCCTAATACTAATATGCTCATTTAGAATATGAGGATACCGTCCAATATACATTAACGCTACGCTATCCTAGTTTTGACATCATTCAAAATACACCTAACGGAGAGAGGCACTCAAACAAGTTACTTCTCTCCTATGCTATTTATCATGATATCATTCTATATCAAATGGATGTTAAGAGTGCATTTTTAAATGGTTTCATTTCTGAAGAGGTATATGTAAAACAACCACCTGTATTTAAGAATTCAATCCATCCATAACATGTTTTCAAACTTAAGAAATCACTCTATGGACTCAAACAGGCTCCCAGAGCCTGGTATGAGAGATTGAGTAACTTCATCTTATAAAATGTTTTCAAAAAGGGCAAGTTGATACTAAACTTTTTAGAAAAACATTGAAAAACGATATCTTAATTGTTCAGGTGTATGTAGATGATATTATGTTTGGTTTCACTAATACTACCCTTTGCAAGGAGTTTTCTAAGACTATGTAAGATGAATTTGAGATGAGCATGATGAGGGAATTAAAGTTCTTCCTTGGAATTCAAATAAACCAAAGGAAAGATAGAGTTTATGTTCATCAGTCAAAGTATACAAAAGAGCTTCTGAAGAAGTTCAAGCTGGAAGACTGCAAAGTAATGAACACTCTTATGCATCCAACATGCAATCTTAATAAAGAGGAAGGAAGCTCTAAAGTCTGTCAGAAGCTGTATAGAGATATGATTGGCTTTTTACTCTACTTAACAGTTTCTAGGCTAGATATTTTGTTCAATGTGTGTATGTGTGCAAGATTCCAATCAGATCCTAGGGAGACTCACTTAACTGCTGTTAAGAAGATCTTTATGTATATGAAAATAACAATTAATATGGGGTTTCTTTATAAAAATCCCTAGATTACAAGCTAGTTGGATTTTGTGATGTTGGTTATGCTGGGGATAGAATTGAGAGGAAATTGACTAGTGGAAACTGTGAATTCATAGATGAAAACCTAATATCCTGGGCTAGATGTTGCACACAACTCTTCTGGATGAAATATCAGCTTGAAGATTATCAGATTTATGGAAACAGTATTCCCATCTTCTATGATAATATTGTTGCCATTTGTTTAACAAAAAAATCCAGTTCAACATTCTAGATCCAAGTACATAGAAATAAAACATCTTTTTATTAGAGATTATGTTCACAAATGTGTAGTAGATATCCAATTCATTGATACAGATCATCAATGGGTTGATATATTTACTAAGCCTCTTACTATAGAAAGATTTAATTTCATTAAAAAGAATCTGAACATGCATTTTGTGAAAGATTAGTGCTTGCTTCTAAATGAAGGATCAGAGTTTGATGATGATCATAAGCTCTAAACCAGCTTTTGATGTGTGGTAGCCTCTGAAGCATCTCAGCCTTTAATGCTCTGAACTTTTTTGTTTGTTTCTGATGGAATATAAGTGACTTGTCTCTTTAAACTTTTTATAATCTTTTATCCATTCATGTGTTACAAATCTGAAGAGTCTTATCTTGGTCTTATTTTTGTTAAGATTTATGTTTCTTATTATGCTCTATCTTTGAGCTATATTAACCGTGGGAAATCTTTGTCTGATAAGATAATAGCATGTTTTGAAAATCTCCTTGGATATCATTTAGTTTAAATTTGTTCAAAAAAAAATTTAATTCACTACACACACATGACTTTGGTGGTTGAAAAGAAATCCAGACAAAAACTATGGGACAAAGATTTGATTTTATTCAATAAAAAAGGGTAACATGATTCTGAAAAACAAAAAGGCAATATAGAGGCTACTCAATCTTTGTGACCACTCCATCCTAGTGACATGAGGTAGCTCATCCAGCCCTCATCCCACTCATCATCAAATATGCCAATGACTTCCTTCTTGTGGTTGCCCTTGGATCTCTTCATCTTGGTCTTTGTAGTTCTTCAAACTCTGGATGCCCCAACAGAAGTTCTAGTCTATTTCTCATCCTTCTGATTCTTCATAGCTTTCTTCACTTCTTCAGCAGAATCTTTCTTGGAGTTTTCACCTGTGTTACTCATTCTGATAAAGGGAAAAGATTTATCAAAGAATGAGGAATGGATTTTCTGTGTGTTATAACCTGGCTTTTATAGGTAAAATGGGAACAAGTGAAATATGTACTATTTAATGTGCACCAATGGTATCAAGAGAGATGCATGATTGGTTTTCAGTCTCCATGTTCAAAGTTTAACTGTTATATCTCATTGGCCAAGAAGCAGGTTGGAATATCTCGTGAGTCTCAGAACTTTTTCCAACCACTCAAGTTATTTATGGTCATCACATTAGTTTACTAGCACGTTTTTTTTACTGATGACAAGGGGAGAACAAAACCTAATTATTAATTATTTTTACTCATCTCTGATTATTTCCCATAAAAAAAAATTTTTAGTATCTTTTCTTTTCCCTATCTTTTTGTTGGTGACAAAAGGGGGGAGATAAAGAGTATTTAAGCACCTAAATATCATGATTATTATTACTGTGCTTATTTTTTGAAGATGAATGTTATTATACTTTTAAATGAATTTAATTAACTAAGATATGACTTAGGAGGGAGCTTACAAACATCTCCTTTTGGACTATCAGATTTAAAGGGAGCTTACAAACCTCAAACCCTAAATGGGAAGATTGCTGGGAAAAAATGGTTGATACTATATCCCTTGGGTTTTGATGATAACAAAGTATTAAAAGAACAATTGGGCATTCTAATATTTGTTCAAGTATGCAGGTTATGAGACTAAGAACAGATGAAGAAAAGCTTGAGGATTCTGATCTGAAGTTGAGACTCTGGCTCTGATGGCGATCCATCCTCTAACAAAATTAACTCTGAAGAAAGTCAGTCTCTAGTGATCCAGACTCTGAAGCTTCAGATGCCGAGAAGTAGACTCTGAAGTGATCAGCCTCTAAAGGGTGAATTCAACTTCTGAAGCATCTTCTTTTCTTTTGAGGCAACACTGACAGTCTCAGAGACTTTTTTATCACGTGAAGACTTAAGGAAAAATATCTTCTTTGGTGTCTAAGCTTCATCGGATAATTCCTCTTACAAAAATATGCTTTCTTGATGTGTATAATCAAGTACAAAGCTTGCCTAAGCTTTTGGTGAAAGTATTCAACGTGTCTTTTCTTCCTCTCTATATAATAACTAGAAGACCTGAAGAAGAGGACACTAAGCTATAATACAACACCACAAGACTCTGAAAATTAAAATTCAAAGAGAAGTTACTCATTCAAAAAATGTAGACTTAGAACATTTTAACACTTGTATATTTTAGAAGTTCTTAAGTCTTAAAGTCTTTCTAAGTTGCATTTTGTCTACAACTCTGATTATATATCCCGTGTAGTTGTTACTCAAATCTCTTAGCAGTTTTTCATAGAGTCAGAAGTCTCTTGCTTTAGTGCTTGAGCATTTGATGTCTCTTGTCTATGTGCTTGAGCATAGAAGTCTTTTACTTGAGGGTTTGAGAAAAGGAAGTCTCTTGCTTGTGTGCTTGAGCAAAGAAGTCTCTTACTTAAGGGTTTGAGCAAAGGAAGTCTCTTGCTTGTGTGTTTGAGCAAAGAAGTCTATTACTCGTGGGTTTGAGCAAAGGAAGTCTCTTACTTATGTGCTTGAGCATTTGTAATCAATTTGGTTATAGTGGTAATCCCTTGGAAGTGCAAGAGGACTGGACTACTCTCAGGTTGTGAGAGGAACTAGGATAACTGCTTGTGTTTTTGCCTTTACTTTCCTTGCTTCTGCACTTAATATTTCGCTGTTATCAACTCTTATACTTTCTGTCAAATTCTTATTTTGAATCTCCTAAGGACCTTCAGAAGTATATCAAGTTTTCTGAATTCAAACTATGAACTAAGTGTTTAGAATCTTATTAAGAACCATCAGAAGTAGAAGGTGAAAATGCTTTGAAAAAGATTTGAAGAGAAAAAGTCAACACAATTCACCCCTTTCTTGTGTTTGTCTCGCCTTCATGATGTCTCCTTGGTCCCCATCGATGGTGGAAGCTCCTGCTACATAATATACTCGGAATTGTTTGAGAATATGGGCCTCAACAGGGGTAGCTTATGGTCGTACGAAGGTTCCAACCTCCAAGATTTCAATGAAAAAATTACCGGTCCTTCGGGAAATATAGAGATGATGATATTCGTAGGCGATGAGAAGAACATTTGAACGGTAAATTCACAATTCCTTTTTTTTTCGCATGCAGGAGTGTCTACAAGTACGTTTGGAAAGATCTTTTGCAGCCAAACTAGACATCGTCGCTTCACTGGAAATGAGGAGAATAAGTGGCGGCTGACCTGCTTGATTATGTTTTCCTTTTTTCCCATTCATGTTAAAGGCTATGATTGCATCATCATATTCTTTATGTACGAAAATATCTCACAATAGGTAATGAAATATGATATTTTATGAAATCTTCGTTTCTTTGTGATTTTACGTAGTAACTGCAAACCCAGGGTACAACCGATGTGATCAAGGACCAATACATCTAAAGTTAGGGGTGCTACCGTAGAAACTTTGCACATTTGACTAAAGTAACCAATTCCCAGCCGAAATTCAGGGGTGTTGTCTGAGACGCATTGCATGTCTGACTAAAGCAATCAATTCCCCACCAAAACTCAGGGGTGTTGTCGGAGACACTTTACACGTCTCAATAAAGAAATCAACTCCCCACCAAAAGATAGGGGTGTTGCCGGAGACGCATTCTATGTCCAACTACAACAACCAATTCCTCACAAGCAAGAATGACCTACCCCTATATGGAAGCTAGCCACTCCATATGTTGTGGTGGGTCTGGAAGACATCGAACTCCGACTGAGTTTTCATATAGTTGAGGAAAGGGGAAACAACCCTTGGTCAGTAACAACCCAGTGTTGTCCAATTAACTTTGAAGGAAGACCTTGTTAAGTCGCAAAGATCCAAAGCTATGCCCTCAAAATCCAACAAACACATCTCTAATAGGTACAAAAGTAAGGAAAAATCATTACATTCAAAAAATGATTGTATCTATATACATATGCTTCCATTACTGGGTACTCTACATGCAATACACACACAGACACACACACACACACAAAGGGCCGACATGGCTACTTTTGCAGAGAAACATTCTTTCCATCTTTGACTACTTGATCCGTCAAGATTTTCTCCCTAGAGATAGTTAGAGGGAGGTGAAAATGCTCCACTTATTTCAAAGCATTCTCAAACGACTTTGAAACTTCCTCAAGGGTGCAAATACTTCAATTCTCTCTGAGCAGATGATACATTCCCCCAAATATAAGTCAAATTCTTTTTCTTCTTTGCCACGATATTCACCAAAGGAGTTACCTGGTCGCAAAGAGAACAAGCAAGATTCGGGGGAAGTAAAGCATTCCTTACCCTGGTAAGTGTGATAGAAAATATCTTCATTTCATGAAGGTATTTACCACGCTGAAGCTTTAAGCTTTGAATTCTCTATTCTAACCGGTGCTTCTTAACATTATATTGGTCAACCCAAAGAGTTTTCCACTGACTAGCTCCACCAAGAGCTAAGGCAGAACAAGCACGTTAGACACATCGAATTAGAGTTTCCAGTTATTCCTCTAGAGCAGGCCCAAATAGATTAGCAAAGTAAGAGCAGTCCTCGTCTGAGCAGCAGCAGCAGACGCACATTCAGACCCAAAATACTCAGAAAAGTTGACAATGTCTCCACAACAACGCCACTCTCGATCGACTATATTCCCTGATTTATCATCTAGATTCGTACTTTGTCCCTCATGTAATTTTCACACAATGATCTCTAAAAGAAAATACATCATTAATATGCGGAGTAAAAAAAAGAGCTCAAAGTTTCCAGAACTTACCAAAATTAACTTTTTGTACTCCTTTAATAACGAGGCATTCATGAGGCGCTGCATGTGTTTCTTCTTAGCCTCCTCCATGGGGGTTCCTCCTTCGAAGTATCCCTCGTTTTTAATAAAGCTCATCCTTATATACATATATATTGTTTCTGTAGCAGGAAAATTTGAGATTAAGCTATTGATTAACTTAACTCACAAAACAAGTGTCGCCACCGCACTTTTATTTTATCCAAAGGAAAGGTAAAAGAGCGAATAAAACCTAAAGAAGTTCTAAAACAAGAACAAATAAATAGAGACAGGGTAAGGGGGTTGGTTAGGCAAAGGGAAGGTGTTAGTACCCAAAACGTATATAATACTCTATATGAACCTCTTTGTAAATCTAGCGTTTGGCTTATAAAAAAGGTGTTGTTTGCAAAAGATGGTGGAGGTGAGAAGAGGAGTGTTTTTTTTATAATTTTTTGTTTGACAAGACTTCCTGATCCTTGTGCCTACGTACCCACAAAGTGCAATGGAGGATCAAAATGTCTTAGTCTGTGGTACAAATAACCAGAATAGTTTGTTATGATTCATTTTAAATGAAAAGGCAACTTGTCATTTTAAGGAGAAAACTTTAACTAATAACCCTCAAGTGTGTGAAAATGGACTTGTGCATCACCATGAGAAGGGCTCCAACTTGGATAAAATCAACAAGTATGCCACTAGCTCTCAATGGTGGAAAAGTGTCAACTCAATTCAAATAATACTATGGGGATATGAGGATCACATCTCAACTTTAAATGACTCATGTCTTAACTTTATGAAAAGTTTTAAAACAAAAAGTGCACAAAGGGACAAAATGATTTGAATGAATTAAGTGTTTTTTAAGTCTTTTTAAAATGCTCTAAGTATGCTTAATATTGATTAGCATTTATTAAGAAAATGAAGTTTGAAAATGCACTTGACAAAGTCAAGGTTTATTATGAAAGAGGTTCTAGTTTGAAAACAAGAAGGTTTTGAAAAAAGGAGAAGATTTTGAAAATTAAAGAATGGGGAGGAGATGGAGAGACTATCCTAAAACATAAAATAAAATCTAAGGAACAAAAGATCTAACCAAGATACAAGTTGTCATACCCCAAATTTTACCCTCAGATATTCTGATCATTTTCATATCATTTTACGTCAGCCATTTTGCATTTTTTTTAAGCATCTCAGTATTCATCAATCATGCCTTTTTGTCGATTTTGTCATTCCACTTTAAATTTGTCTTAGATTTATTTGGAATTTAGTTAGTTTAATTAGAATATTAGCTCATCTTTTATATAGTTTTTTATTTAAGTTAGTTTATCTTTAACCATAACTTTACTTTTAAAAATTTTATTTAATTTTAATTTTAAGTTTAGCTTTTATATTAATTCTAATTTAAGTTTAGTTTTAATTAGTTTTCATTTCATTTTTAACTTTGTTTATTATTTATTATTATTATTGCTGATATTTATTATTATTGTTATCTTTATTATTATCATTTTTTTAGTATTATATTTATTATTATTACAAATCCAAGGTCCAAATATCTCCTTATACCACAGACTACACTGCCAACACGCTACCCCCATGCCAATTCGTCCAGCCTGTTATCACAGTCAAAACACGCTAATCCATTTTCCACAATACAGGACCCAAATATCTTACGCAAAAGTGGCAAGTTCTGCAATACACCAGTTATCACAGTCAAAACAATTTCACCAAAACGTGAAACCATGTCTACGTTCCACGACAAACCTGCAACCTGCACTCTGCAACACTGATGCAACAGACCTGCTATTGAGAGCAACCATACAAATAACAAGACAAAAAATACAAGTTTAGAGAGCAAGATTTGAATTGATAAAAAGGGAGGAGAACAGCAACATAAAAACCAGGAGATGGAGGGGAAAACGAGGAGAGAAAACCTTTGAAATGTTCATACGCAAACCTCACTTATCCTCATTCAAACTAAACCACCACACTTACACCTATTAAACAACCAGCACAGTTAAACAGCCAACGCAAAAACCTTCAACCATATTCAAATTCAAACCATAACACCAAAATAATCTCAACCTCCATTTTCGAACAACCTTTCAACAAATTTTCACAACCTCATCACCTTTTCCTCTTTCAATCCAACCACAACCCGTTTTCAACTCATACCCAAACATAAAATCAAATCTTCTCCAATAAACACCTACCCCAAATCGGCCAAAATCACAGAACAGAGGAAGAAATATAGATAGAGTGAACAACCAAATGATATCGAAAGCAAGAAACTGAATCGCAAACCTCGAATCTCCAAACCTGAACGAAACCTGAATCGAGCGGATTGTAGCGAGAAAACGAGACTGGGACGTGTTGAGGTCTTCGTTCGCGAGAAGGAGGTTGAGTTTGTTGTTGATTTTCCCTTTGAATACTGTTGATGATTATCGTGGATGATTGTACATCGCCGCCTTTGGACTGTGTATCCATTGCCCTTATTTGATCGTTGAATCCTAAGAACTTTGGTTTTATAAAAATCTTTCCACCAAATGTTTTGACTGATGTGCATATAGTTTGGTTTATGGTCGAGTCATTATGGCCCTTTGATTCATTGATATTGTTTTTTTTCCTTTCCTAATCATGTTTGGGAGAATTAATGATGGGTTGGGCCCACATGATTTCATTCTTTGCTATACACTCTCCTGAATCCAGCGCACACACCCTTCTTTATGTGCATTCAAACCATTCTTATTCTTTTTTTTATTTCATCCATTTTTTAAATAATTATTATAACCTTTTTGTTGTTAATTGGATTCATATTTTTTAAACAAAATTTGTTGTTTAAGTTATTTGAGATTTTGTGTGAGAATTTCCATTTTTATTTTGATTTTAAATCACCTTTATACTTTCTTTTTATTTCAACTATGGGTCAATGATATATAAAAGATCTTGATTGGTTGATTTTATTCAAATCATTAAAAATCTTGATAAATATGAGGCCATATTTCATTTTTATGTTATCGGTCAATGAAAGTCAAATATCATTAGATTATCGATTTCTCCATTAAATTTTGATTAAGACGAGACCATTTCGATTTTCATTTTATTAAACAATTTTTATTAACTCGGACGAATAAGATCCGTCAAGATCTAGCATCTTGGCACAACTCTTTGAACAATTGACTTGCATCAAATGTTCGCTGTCCGATAAATAACTTTAAGTCTCGACTTGGACGAATAAGAGCCGTCAAGATCTAAAATCTTGGCACAACTCTTTGAACAATTGATTTTCGTCAAGTGTTCGTCGTCCATCAAACAACTTTCATATCAATTCGGACAAATAAGGACCGTTAAAATCTAGCATCTTGACATAACCCTTTTGAGCTTTTTTATCATCGAAAGCTTGTTGTCCTCAAAACAATCTTAATCATAACTTGGATGAATAAGAGCCGTCAAGATCAAGCATCTTGGCACAACTCTTCGAACAATTGATTATCTTCAAGAGTTCATTGTCCATCAAATATTTTTCATTTCAACTTGGATGAATAAGAGCCGTCAAGATCTAGCATCTTGGCGCAACTCTTGAACCATTGATCACTATCAATGTTCATCGTCCAACAAACAAATTTTACAACCAATCTTGAATGAAAAGGGTTGTTAGAGTCTAGCACTCTGGCATAACCCTTTGGCATTCTTAAAACATATTCAAGCCACTTTTAAACCACTAGCTTTTTCAAGAGATAGCCATTAATCTCTTCTCCTTCACCAACCTTTAACCCTTCATTCAAATCCTTTCATAAGAGATAGCCATTAATCTCTTCTCCTAAACAACCAATCCTCACAAGCTTTGCTTTCAAGCTTTTTCCCCGTAGTACCCAGAACTACGGACGCTCTGATTTCTCATCTTACAATGAGAATACGTAGGCATGAGGGCCCTAATCCTTGGCGAGACACCTTTTATTTTTTTCTACCTTTTCCTTTTTCCTTTACATCCAATGCCTTCTTGGATTCCACCTTTCCATTTTTTCATCGTAGCCCCGTACTACGAAGGCTCTGAGTTCCTCATTGCACTATGAGGATACGTAGGCACGAGATTGCAAAGTCTTGTCGAGCCCCCTAGTAATAAAACCTTTAGGTCCTTTCTCTTTAATAAAAAATATAAAAACATTATTTCTCTCCCTTTCCTCAAGTAGAAGATTAGAAACAAACCTTAAGCTAACATACATTTAACCCTAACTAAATGGTTCCCGTTAAGTACAACGGACGTGAGGGGTGCTAATACCTTCCCCTTGCGTAACCGACTCCCGAACTCAGACATTGGTTGCGATGACCATATTCTTATCCTTTCTTTTTAGGGGTTTTATTCGATATTTTCCCTTTCCTTCTATGGAATAAATAAAGATCGGTGGCGACTCTGTTAAGTCCATCCGGCGGGCGTGCTATTGCGCTTCGCGAGGTCGTTCTCATTTTTCGAGGTACGACACAAGCCTTTGACATAACAAGCCAAAACTTCCATCCTTTGGACTCAAGCAACCAAGTAAGCAATAAGATAAGCAGAGAAAACCAAGCAGATAGATAGCCAAGCAAAGGGAACAAAGCATCCAAACCAAGTCTTCACATAGGTCTCTCAAGGTCAAAGTCTCAAATAGGATCCAAGATCTCAAGGTGATACTCCAAAGCAATAGGTCAAGGATCCTAATTCTATGTTGAAAGCACCTTTGGTTTGACAGAATTTTGGTAAAACAATTTTAATGATAAAGATGAAGAAATCTGGCCCTGAACAAAGATGTCGAAGAAGATGTCTTAACCTGAAGACATGACATCCTGGAGTACTGCATTGATTTAGCAAGTTTTAAATTTGTAACAAATCTGCCCAAGATTTGATGCGCTTTATAGGAATGGATCAAAGACCAGAGATACGAAGCCCAAGGAAACTGAAGCCTATAAATAGAAGACTTAGACCTAGGATCATATGTATCTCGAATGTAACCTAGTTCTCTTGTGTAAAAATAAGGGTTTAAGGTTTGAGAGTTGTAGGCTCTCTAGGTTGTAAGTCTCCCTCTGTATCGGTTTGATACATTGTGGAACACATAGGTACTGCATAGATCCATAAGCCTTGAGGTATTGGATTGTGTATTATTCTTGGATGAAGCTTTTAAGCAAATCCAAGTTAGCGTGTTGGTCAAGAAAGCTTGACAGAATTCTGTATTGACAGGGATGATGTAGATATCAAGGGTTGTGATTAAGGGAAATGAGTGGGGTATCTCGTATCAAAGAGGTTGTTCTTTGATAAAGTCTTCATTGGGTAGAGATTAGGATATAAAGTTGTAAACGGGGGAGTTTAGCTTTGTAACAATTCTACAGATAGTGGAGCCTTCTTCCTGGATTGGTATCCCCTAGATGTAGGTGAGTTGCACCAAACTGGGTTAACAATTATTGTGTTCTTTATCATTTTGCAGATTGACTTTTCTGTTAGGGTTCATGATAAACATGTTGGAACAGCTGTCGTAACATCTGTGTTGTTGTGGTTCTGATATTCAAGGTATCAGTTTTCTGTGTTAGGACATCTGTTGTCTGAATTGCCAGAATTTCAATTGGTATCAGAGCAGGCATCATGTCTGCTTCTGGATGAGATCTTTGGGAGATACTTTCTGGCGTTTAAACAAGGAGAAGTTTTGAAGATCAGATCAATCCACTCAGACATACTCAAGGGTATTAATGGATGAGATGGATGTTCTGGATCGAAGGTAACAACCTAAAGGTTGTTTATGTTGCTGAGGAGGTTCTACAACAACTGCAGGAGAAGTGGCTAGTTCTCTTGTTGGGGTGTCTTATAAGATGTTCCGACATCTTATTAGGACAAGAAGAATTTGTTCCTTGGTGGTTCCGCTTCATATGTTTCTGATGGAAAAGCTCTAGAATTATGGGATTCTGGAGTTGTTACTGAAGACAGATGGTGGAAGGTCTCAATCGTCGGCCTCTATATATGAAGATATCTGCATTCTTTTATTCTTAAGTCGGGAGCGATGGAATGAAGGGAGTTGTTGGAAGATGTCTGTTATGGTTACTTGGTACTTGGAATCTTGGTTCCATGGTATAATTTGAAGTCAGTTGAAGAGGAGAGGAGTTGAGTTTAGGTTTATCAAGTTCTTGCTCTGGGAGTTTGATAAATTATTAATCGGCTAGGTTGTCAAAGATACTTGAGAATTCTCTCAAGCCCACTCATAAAGTCGTCTTAGTCATGCATCTGGAGTCTTCTAGTTATTCTTCTGACTAGGTTGTGTTTCTATGAAACATAAATTTGAAGAAAGTGGAGGTGATTTATTTTCACTATCCAAAACAGCAAGGAAGGATTCATCTCTCTTAACCCTAAGGGTGGATCCAATCTAATTTGAGTTCTCAAATCATTGAGGTAAATGGGATTCATTCAGAGAGAATCTTAGTTACTTGAGTCAAGGGTGGCAGCCTTGGTATCTCAACATTGTTTATTTAAGAAGATACTTGCAAAAAGATTGAATACTTGATAAGTGTTCATGAAGTGATCTGGTGGAGCTTAGCTACAACAGTGAAGAAGGGTTATTAGACAAGGATTTAAGATCAATTGCTATTTGTGGAATTCACAAGTATTTAATTGATTATCCTTGAAAGTCAAGATTGCTGATGTTCAATAAAATGTTGGAACATCTCATCATCAGAGTTTGTGCAGAATCATGGGAGGGTATTGCATTCACTTGAGCATCTATTTTAGTCTTGGGTGTTGACCTAAGAATCGGCTTCAGTCTGGTGTGACAGAAGCATGTGATCTCTGGAGAGTTTCCTGGCAAGAAACTGGTCTGGACTTTGGTGCTGTTGAAGATGAAGATGAAGACATCATAATCTTGATGGTTATTTCTTGGATGAGTTTATTTCTGATCTAAGAGTTTTGGAGTGCAGCAGGTGTGGTCAAGTTGATACTAGAAGCATCTGGTGTTTATTTGGAAAGTGTCATAGCAAGAGACTTGTCCAGAATAGAGTATTGGTGATGGCACAACTTGGATCAGTTTATTTCTGATCTAGGTACTTGGGAGTATGGGATCTTGTTCATTTTGAAAGTCAAGGTTAAGTGGCAGTTATCTCTGACTTTCTATAGACAACTCTACTAAGGAAAGTGGCATTCGTTGGTATGGCTATGGTGTAGTCTAGGACTACTTTATCTTCTGAAGATTCAGACGTGGCAGGTGTGAAGTCTTTGGAGTTTTAAAGCAGATAGTTATTCATCAAGGTGTGAGCTTAAAGGTAATATCTATGATAAGCAAGATGGATGTTGTCTACTCAAACTTGGTTGTTGAATCAAGTCTATGAGAGCATGGAACTCTTGTTCTGTAATAGGGAGGAGGTTCTTCTAAGTGGCAGAAGAAGGAGCTGAATTCAGCAGCTGGATGTCATATCAGAATGTTCTGACATCTAGCTTAACATCAGGATCTCAGCTGGTGATGTGGCACATCAGCTTAAGATAATGTGATCTACAGGAGAATGGAAATTATGGATGCTTCAAAAAGGTCTATCTCATGCAGTTTATGGGATATGTGGTTTGAGAAGATGTTACATATCTAGAGGATTGGTGGATCTAAGATGTCTTGCTATGGAGCAAGTAGTTCATGTGACTTGAAGATCAGATTTCATTGGTGGATCAGTGTATCTTGTGGGAGTTCTGAAGAAGAGTGAGATCAATCAAAAGGTGGCATTTGGTTGGTTTCATAGTGTGCATTCAAGCAGGGTGCTTGGAACTAATTACTCTTGGGAAGAAGGGTAGTTGGTTGAAAACGTAAGAATGTTCTGGTTCTGGTCTATCTTGGAGCTTGTGGTAGAAGTTCTAGGTTGATAATAGAAGTATACCTTCTTTTGGTGGATGAGAGTTTATTTCTCTCTAGGTTTATGGAGTTCTCTTTGTTCAAGCTGGTGGCGCAGTGTTGTGTGAAGATCTTCAGTTGGATTACTATACAGATAGTAAGTCCAGTAGTGGAACATATCAAGAACCATGGTGTGTGGTGTCTATGATGTGTGATGGATGTCCTAACTAATGTTAGAACATTTTCTGGGTTGGTTATCCTTGGAGTAGGATACTAAGTTCTGTGAGGAACTTATTATTTACATCATTTCTAAGAAGTATCTACATTGTCATACGGGAGAATGATGAAGTAGGAGAGTTATCTTGGAAGTCTGATGTCAAGGTTTTGGTAAGACTGTAATGGATCACAAGTTGGTTGCATGAAGGTCTGGATTCTGATGCATTCAGAATATGGAAGTGGATATTCACCAGGAGAATCAGAAGTATTCCAGATTATCATACGGGAGAATGATGAAGGAATAATTGTCTTGGATTGTAGGGTGTCTATCAAATTTATTGGCCTTGCTGAGGTCAGTAGAAAAGCTTGTGGAGGGGATATCGCCCTTGCTACGAGTCATGCTAGAAAGAAGTGGATCATTTTGGCACGATGATAAATTATGGAGCATGTATACGATATATGACACTGTTAAGAAGATAACAAACTAAGAGGTATGGTATCTCTTTGAGGAATGTGGATCATTCCAGATCAATTAGATTTTATCTCAAGGAACATGGAGGTCCATACATGAGAATGCAAGAGGAATTCGTGCGGCGTATAGATGGGTTCAAGAAGAGGGGGATCAATGGAGCTTTGATCTTAAACCAAGAGTTTGTTAATTTAGGATGGTGATCCTAATGTGACCTCACGGGAAGCATGATGGTGTTCATGTGTGAGTAATTATTGGTTCTTGTCAGAAGAAGCAATAAGTGGAGTTGATGATTGTGTTCAGCAGGTAGGTTGGACAAAGGGTGCGCTCTTGAAGACATGAAGATGCGTCTTATGTTTTCCATTCATCTACATAAGTGTTCATTGGAGGAGAACTGATTATCTTAGATAAGGGGAGTTGCTCTTTGATCTAAGATATATTACTGTAGGGGTACAGTTCTGGATCCAGTTTGTTTGGAGGTCAAGCAACCTGTGAGAATTTTGAAGCTGAGATGTCAAGTAGGATGTCTTGACATTGCTCTACTGCTGCAGACTGTGAAGGTATTGATAAATACAGAAGTTTTCTTTGGTAGATAATGTCTGACATAATGTTAGAACATTGTTAAGGACATGTGATAAAAGTAACTGGTCTTGTGGTCGGAGGAGAACATGCGTGTTCATCGTAACTTACATTATTTTTGGACGGTTTTCTTCAAAGAAGAAACAGTCAAAGCATTCTTAACTGGTGCACATTAGTAATGGTGAAGTTACATCCTTGGATTAATGAGGTCATTGAATTAACCATTGCTATTTTCAAAGGCTTGTTACATTCTAAGGAAATTTCTTGGGTATTTAAGGGAGTCCTTGGATCAGTTTGTCTCAGGCTGTGTTTTCTTTACGGTGTGTTTCAAATGTATTTTGTTCGAGTCTTGATTAGTATTGGTTGGGTATGGGAATTCCTTGGCTACCATTGCCAATTTTTGGCTAAAAAGGGGGAGTATGAGTCACGGGAACAGGGAATGTATGTGTTGTTTTTGGAGTTGTTTTGCAAGAACATTGAACAAGGTGTTGGCTTTATCATCTTGTCTATGTTTCTCTTGTGACTTGAGTTAAAGATCAAGTTATGTCTTATGACTTAAGTTACATGCTTTATGTACTCAGATCCACGAAGTCTACAAATAATCTCTAGAGGGGTAGTGTGTTTAAAAGGAGTGTCCAGTGTTCAGATGTTTCATACTTTCTTTCTGAGTCTCAACTTCTGGACCTTTTCCAACTTCACTCACCCTGGGAAGAGGAAGGTTGTATTATCTTCCTCCTCATGTACACCAACATGAATCCAACATGCTCAGTATTTCAATCATAACAGCCATTCAAACTAAAAGGAGTTTTAGCCAAAATTTGTCAAAAGGGGGAGATTGAAAGCACCTTTGGTTTGACAAAATTTTGGTAAAATAATTTTAATGATAAAGATGAAGAAATCTGACCCTGAACAACGATGTCGAAGAAGATGTCTTAACCTGAAGACATGACATCCTGGAGTACTGCACTGATTTAGCAGGTTTTAAATCTGTAACAAATCTGCCCAAGATTTGATGCGCTATCTAGGAATGGATCAAAGACCAGAGATATGAAGCCCAAGGAAATTGAAGCCTACAAATAGAAGACTTAGACCTAGGATTGTACGTACCTCGAATGTAACCTAGTTCTCTTGTGTAAAAATAAGGGTTTAGGGTTTGAGATTCGTAGGCTCTCTAGGTTGTAAGTCTCCCTCTGTATCGGTTTGATACATTGTGGAAGACATAGGTACTGCACATATCCATAAGCCTTGAGGTATTGGATTATGTTTTGTTCTTGGATAAAGCTTTTAAGCAAATCCAAGTTAGCGTGTTGGTCAAGAAAGCTTGATAGAATTTTGTATTGATAAGGATGATATAGATATCACAGATTGTGATTAAGGGAAGTGAGTGGAGTATCTCGTATCAAAGAGGCTGTTCTTTGATAAAGTCTTCATTGAGTAGAGATTAGGATATAAGTTGTAAACAGGGGAGTTTAGCTTTGTAACAATTCTACAGATAGTGGAGTCTTCTTCCTGGATTGGTATCCCCCAGATGTAGGTGAGTTGCACCGAACTGTGTTAACAATTGTTGTGTTCTTTATCATTCTGCAGATTAACTTTTCTGTTAGGGTTCATGATAAACATGTTGGAACATATGTCATAACATTTGTGTTGTTACAGTTCTAATATTCAAGGTATCAGTCTGCTGTGTTGTTCCTTGTTTAAATGTTTATGCAGAACAATGTCTTGACAAGTGTTAAGACATCTGCTGTCTGCATTGCCAGAATTTCATATGTCCATAATCCATGAGCAAATGATAGTCACCAAGATAGTCCAAGGAGCATATTAAGAGTTTTAAGATGTTTAGGCCTTTATTCATGTCTTAAAAAGAAAAAGAAAGTCCAAATGGACAAAGAGAAAAAGGCATAAACATAAACAAGATGAATAATATGATATGATAATGAGCAGAAAAAGAATAAAGAGCATAAAATAAAGAAGCATAAAGTAAAGAAGCATAAAAGTAAATGAACATAGAAATAAAGGCATAAGGTAAAAGTTAGTACAATTAAAAGTTAGTGTTAGTGAATATATTTTGTCATTTGAAGTAGATTACTCAACTAATCAACCCAACAAGTGTTAGATCTTCGCATCACCCTTTGAGAAGGGCTCTAACTTTGATAAAATCGACAAGTATGCCACTAGCTCTCTTAGGTGCAAAAGAAACTACACATTATGGAGATAGTCGATTTACATCTAGACTAAAGATGACTTATATCTAAAATTGGACCAATATGGTCACTTTTCGATTAGGGACAAACGTAGCGCTATGTTAAGCAATGGTAGCACAACTTATAACGAAGTTCATACTATGGGAGGCCGGTCAATAAACTTTATGTATCATACATGTTAGAGATGTGATATAAAGATCACACTTCTAAAACATGTAGCACAAGTCAAAACAAGGTTGATCAAGACCTAAGTCAAAGAAAGATGGATCCACTACATCAATCAACTTCTTGTAGTACTTTGGACAAACTTGTGCATCAATCCAAAGTACCTCAATTGATCTAATGATCAATCAAATGGTAGATTTGAATTGATGAAAGTTCATTAAGCACTACTCAAGATCTCATGAACAAGGTGACCTACAACATCTTCTAATTGATCCAAGAAAGGGTGAAAAATAAAAGGAAAGAAGTTAAGAAGAAGAGAACAACCAAATTGAATCTCAAATCGATTAAATCATCATCAATATCAATCACCTCTCTCGGTAGATTAGAATTTTCTATCAACACCCAAAGTCCATTGATATTGATGAGATCCTTATCAAAAATCAAGATCCAAGGCAACAACCAACGATCAATATAATCAAGAATCAACAAGAAAATAAAATCAGTCAATATATCAATTCACATGAATTTTCAAAAAAAAATTTAAACAAAAATTCATAAAAATATCAAAATCAAAGAAATAAAACAAGATCTAACAAAATTTATTCAAGAAACAAATTAAGAGACAAATATGAAGAACTAATTAAAACTTTGAAATAAAAAAATGGAAACAAAATTTTTGAAAAAGAAAAAGAATGAAAGGAGGTTTAGGAGAAAATAGGATGGTGATGGTAGTCACAAAATCCATGCGCAAGGCCCAGCCCATGGCATTATGAAGGTATTTTTTTATAAAAAAAAAAGCAAAAGGAAAAAGAAATCAGAATGAAAACATCATCTTCTTCCTTATTCACGCGAGAGAGAAAACTTCCATAGCCAACACTTTCTCCGCGCTCCGGAGCTCCGTTCTGGCAGCGGCGAAGCTCAAAAATTATATGAAAATGATCGTAATGCAATGCTCTATACAACAGTATAAACAATTCCAAGAGGATGTATCAAATGGCTCAAGTAAGTATCAAATGAACTTTCCTCTTGCTTCTCTTATTATTCTGGCTAGTTCTTGTGTTTCAATTGGAATGAATTTGAAGAAAACAAGTAGAGGAAGAAGATGACCGAAATGGTTTCGTAAGTGAAATTCGGAGAGAAAAATCTGCAGAGTTTTATTGACTTGAAAGTTTAGGTGAAATGAATGAGTGGTGCGGTGCTTCTTATTTATAGATGGAGAATGGAATGAAATTAGTTTGAAACTTTTCACTTGCGTTTCGTCAATACGTATTGCGTGACCTCTTGCTGAATTTTTTGATGTCGTTTTGCAATTGTAGCTTGCGGCTTTGTGCATTGCAATATTAGCTCACGTAATGAATTTTCATTGGGGACAACTTCATTATCCATCACAAAAAGTTAGGTAGTATACCTTCAACCAATTCAGTAATGCCATATCATTTTATTATACTTAATTATTTATTTAATAATTTAAATTTTGTAGATTTCCAATGCAATGTAGTCTAATTTACTCTATGGGTAATTCTACCTAACTTTTTAAGGTGGGTAGATAAGAATTCACCATTTTCATTTTGCTGCAGCTTGTGAATTTTCTTTGTGGCTCGCGAGTGAGATTGTTAGCTAGCATGGCTTGGAATGTTTTTGAAGTGGCACGGCTGGAGCTTGTATTAGCTTGCTTGGATTGGTTTACTTCATTGGAGCTATCCATTATCTGTTTCCCTTTAGCTTGTGAATTGCTACTTTTCCGAACAACACTGGACCTTTGGCGCCTCAAAATGGTGTCTTTACGTAAATTACTACTCATTCCATTGAAAGAAATATCAGAATCAACTTGACTTCCCACTTGTATTTGTTGTTCTGATTGTGAATGGTAATTTTGGTGATTAAGGCTTGCAACCATAACGTTTTCTCTTGTATCAACTCCAAATTGTGCATACTCTTCATTTATGTTGTGGTTGACTTCATTAGAACTATCAACTAAATGCTTATCAGTTTGTGATTTTCCACTTTTTCGAACAATATTCAACCTTTTTTGTTTAGCCATGGTACCTGGAGTGTCTCGCGGATATTACAAAGCTTGGTGTATGGCTTGCTTTCATGAGGCTTTGCACATGAGGTGTATGTATCATAAAGCCTTTGTTTTGGTGGCTTGGAGTTTGTATTCATGAAGCATGAGCTAGGAATACTTGTCATGCGTCTTGTTGTTAGTATGAAATTAGCATGAAATTGGAAAGTGTGGCTAGGCTTGGCAAGTTGGAATGTGCAAGTTGTCACGTTGGAAGTCGTCGTGGCTTGGCAAGATATGTGTTCATGAAGGTTTGTGATGAACTTGTTTCACATTATTTATTTTTTTTGCGATTTTGTCTTGGTCATGACTTGGAAAGTGGTAACATGAGGCATGAGGCATAAGATTGGCATGAAGAAACATGTACAAGATCTTATGATGACATTGTGTGGGCTTATCTTGAGTTTGGTTTTTGGCCTTTTTTTTTGTTATTTTTTGCAAGTATTTGTAACTCATGGGCTTGGTTGAATTTTTGTAAAGGCCTAATTGGACATTGATGATTTTTTGTGCAATGGACAATGGTTAGAAAAAATATAGTTGAAAATTTGGTTATGAGTATGAAAAAATGGATATATATATATATATATATATATATATATATATATATATATATATATATATATATATATATATATATATATATATATGGATAATGGATTTTAAGAAAAAAAGGTTAATGGACAATGGATATGGTTTAGAAAGGAAATGGTTAGGAAAATGGATAATTGAAAAATGTGGATATTAAACAAAAGTGAAATGGAAATGGATATGAAATGTGGGTTTAGGAATTGAGCTTAGGATATGGAGAATGGATAATGAATAAAGGTGAACTTAGGAAAGAAATGGATCTTGAAACTTTGAATGATACATGCCTTAAACTTATATTCTAAGCAAGCCATAAACAATGAATCTTTCAACTTGAACTAAATCTTGAGTGAAACAAGTTCATAAGAACTTGATGCCATGATGAATCCAAAGATCAACACTTGTATCTCAATAAATAAAACGCCTTGATTTAGCAGAATTCTCCTCACATTGATGATCTAACCACATAGATAAATCCTTGATGAATCCTCATTGAAGATATTGACTTGTGAAGCAGGTAACTAAGAAACCTTGAAATGATGATGAACTTGCTATAGAGAAAGAATAATGTTTTTGAAATGAAACCCTAGCACCATGAACTTCAACTAAGGAACCATTATCAAGAAAAATGAATTGAAACCCTAATTCCCTTGTTCTTGAGAAATCTTTGATGAAGATATCTTTGTGGTTTGATGAATCTGATTTTGAACTAAGCTTCTTATGAACCACTACTTGATAACCATAAGACAACATGACTTTGGATATAAATAGCCTGAGAAATAGCCCACTGATGCAAATAACTTGCAATTGAAGCAGACTCTTGATGATTTGACCAAGATAAGGTCAAACTTCCATCTGATTTTGACTTGAATGAATAGCCACATTTGACTTAGAACCAATGCCTTTGCCATTAATCTCCCTGCAAAACCCTAGACACACAGAGAAAGGAAACAAGCAAACTACAACATATTTTTGGTATTTAGGTTAGAGGTGTCGCGGTTAGAATCGGAGACCATAGCTATTGAGTTAGCTAGGCTTCACAAATCTTAAGATATCACCACCGATCTTTAATTTATCCAAGGGAAGGGGAAAAGAAAGAATAACCCATAAATACGCAATGCAAAGACAAAGCAATAAAGAGATCTAAGATACGGGGGTTGGTTATACTAAGGGAAGGTATTAGCACCCTAAGTATCTATAGTATCCTATAGGAACCTCTTGTTGTATTTGTGTTATTGTTAAAGTTGTTAGCTATTTAGGATTATTGAGGAGATGAGAAGAGAAATGTTTTTTTATTGTTTTTGTGTTTGGCAAGACACAAAATCTTGTGCCTACGTACCAATGAAGGATCAAAACCTCGTAGTTCAGGGTACAAATTGAAAAGGGTTTGTTATGGTGGATTTTAATAAAGAAGAGACAAGTTATCATCTGGAGGAGAATACTCAACTTATCCACCACAAACATGTGGAAGAGGGAGATTAGCTTCACATTGAGATAAAGGCTCCAACTTGGATATAGAATCAACAAGTATGCCACATACCTCTCTCAAACAACATCTTTCTCAACAATGTTATGGGGTAGGAGATTTATATCTCAACTAAGGATGAATCATGTCTAATCTATTTGAGAATGTTTTAAATTGAAAAGCCAAGTGGCAAAGTTTGAATAAGGTTTGTGTCTTTTACTCTTATGAAAAGGTTTGAGTGTGCTTAAGATGTCTTAAAGCATTTATTAAGAAAAAGGTTTTGAAAAGTCAATGACCTAAGGTCAAGGTTTCTTTTGAAAGAGATTTTGAGTTTGAAAGAGGGGAAACCCTAATTGAGTTATCTAGAGTTGATTCAATCCTAAGGGAAACTTCCTAAGGATATCAAGTCGTGTAAAATATGTACAAGACTATAAAGATGCATATGCAAATGACATGAAGTCAACAAAGAGTCCCTTCCTTGGATTAGGCAACATGGTGAACATTTGAGATTAAAGGTATGATAGGATCATTAACATGTGAATAGGCAAGGAATGAACACAAAGAAAGGTGTACATAAACGTAGTTCAAGCATGAGCAAAGATCAACAATCAATAGGCATAATACAAACATTAACAAGGACTAGGTCAAAGAAATGCAAAAGAGTGTACAAGTTAAATACAAACATTTAAAATAATCAAAGTGTATATTTGAAATAAAAAAAAATTATTGAATTTAAATAAATACAAAGTATAAGTATTTTTGGTCTTTTTCTATTATTAAAAGTGTAAAATAAATAATAAAAAATAAATGATTTTAAACAAAGTAATAATGGATTTTGAATGATAAAGGTTTAAATAAAAAAATGTTTAATAAATAAAAAAAATATAAAAAGTTTAAGAAAAATAAATAAAAATAAATAAAAGATAAAATATATATATTAAATAAAAGATAAAATAAATATATTAAAAATAAAATAATAAAATAAATAAAAGGAAATTATAAACAAAAATATAAATAAATAAAAGAAGTTAAAATAAATAATAAAAGATAAGTAAATAATAAAAATAAAATAAAATAAAATAAAAGTTTGATTTAAAATGATAAAAGAAGAAAAACAAATTAAATAAAAGAAATAAAGAAAAAGAAAGAAAAGAGAGAAAGAGAGAAAAAAAAGGAAAAGTGTGGAAAAAAAATAAGGGAATGTAGGCAGGCAAGAATCAAATCAAGGACCTCTACTTCATCAGCCAACCACACAACCAACAGAGCTACGTGCGCGACTTGTCCAGGTAATGCCTTCAATTTAAAATAATTAAAAATTAAATTAAATTATAAAAAAAAAGGCGCCAGTTTCCCCTTCTTCTTCCTCGTGCCCGTATTCCACCATTGTTACAATCTTCAAACTTCAACTATTCATAACTTTCTCATTTTTTAACCAAATTCAACAAAATAAAACACTATCTCACTTAAATTTCATGAGGATTCCAAATATGCAATCCAAATTCATTTATTTTAACTATAACTCATGAATTTCTAACAAAACCAGAAAACCCTAGAAACTTCAAACAAAAATTAAATTCCAAACTTGATCAATCAATGGCAACTAACTTAGGGTTATCATTCCTCATATCATGGCAAACAGAATGGTATCAAGAATGACTTAAAATGATGCTTAAAACATTGAGTTACAAAAGTGACAACATACCTTTAAAGTGTGAAATCGTGTTCTTTGATTGAGCACTTCCAGATGCACGATTTTGATTCCTACAGCTCCACTGAGGTCCCAAGAATGTGTCGCAATGCTTGGCTTGTGTTGAAACCTTCTGAAACTCCCTATCCAAATCAAGTTGCAAGTTGGAAAAATGAAGTTGGGATGGATATGTTGGAGTTGTTACTGTTGGGTTCTAAGGCTTTGGACAAGTTGTGTGATGTTTGTAGATGGTGTTCGGATGGATAAATGGTATAAAAGGTGTCTAGAATGTGAAATTCGAATTTCACTTCCAATGGATTTTGAAAAAATGTAAAAATGGTGATTATGAGATTGAGGAGTTCTTGCAATGTTTTTGTGTCGTTTCTGATGTTTTGAAACCTCTTATTTATAGTGAAATGATCTTAAGGCAATGGGTAATAGCAATGTTTGATGGATTTTGAAGGAAAACCAACAAATGGACAAAAGTACAAAAGTTGGTATGCTTTAGTAGCTTCTAAAATGCTTTACTCAACATATTTTCTTCAGCAAATCAAACTTATTCCGATCCTTAGATTGTGTCCTTGAATCAAGGAAAAGGTTTAATTATCAAATTTCACTTTTCTTGCAAGACACAAAAAAGTTTAGGATGACATGTTGGATTCATGTTTTCCATGGTGAATGAAGATCAATTCTTGTGAAATTTGAGATCATAGTGAAGATATTGTGGTATGCAACAAGTTTCTAGTTGATGAGAAGCTTTGAAAATGATCAGAAAGTAGCCAAAAGTGTCCTTGAATTCATGCACTTGTACTTAGCCAAAATCTGCCTTTAAAAATCAGTTATATCATGGCTTCTTCCAAAAATCATAACTTCATGTTCAAGCAAAAGAAATTTATGCTCTTGGTACCATTGGAAAGAAGACATCATGTACTACAACTTTCATGTTGATCACTTGAAGAAATTCACCTTGGATTATGGAGAAAACTGGCCATGAACATTGGACTATGTGGTTGTTTGAGACCTAGAAAAATTTCTAAGTCCTTTGACATTTTCAGCATCCTAAAAATCCAAACTTTGCAACTTCATAACTTCCAATCCTTATGAGTTTTGAATTCAATTCTTCCACAAGATTGAAGTGTATGATGTTAACTTTAAGTGCATACATTGGGCATGAAAAATGATGGCTTGAATTGATCACAAATTGGTCACAAAGTAGTGCACTTGTTAAGGTGAAAATCTTGGAAATTTTTCTAAGTGTTTGGAATTTTAAAATGTTAAGAATTCCCAACCTTGATCAATCATAACTTCCACTTCAAGAAAGCTTTTGGCTTGATATTTCTTCCATCTTGTAGTGTGAGATGTCATCTTTACATACATTATTCAAGTATTTCCATTGGATGTTTTGAGGAAAAAGTTATGATCTTGGGAAATAGGTCACTTATTCAAGCATTTCCATAACTTGGAAAAAACAAGAAACCCTAATTTTGCAAATTTAGTTCCTTTTGTAATATTCTTGATTCAACTTGATCAAATGAATCCATTAACCATATTTTAATGATTCTTGACTTGAGGAGTTCATGGTTGACTAAAATTCAAACTTTGACTTTGTGCACCAGTTAACTTTATTATCAGATGAACTTGAATTTGCAATCTTTAAAGGATCAATATTTTTAGGCAATTTAGATCATGTGAATGGACTTAAAAGATGTTCTTGAGACCCTTGAATCATTTCTTGAAGTATGGGATCATTCTCATATGATAAAGTCAACTGCAAGCCATCTTAGGCCAAAACCCTAATTTGGTACATTAGATGAACTTGAGGCTTGGTGAATTGTTGGATCACTGTGTGAGGTCCTTGCCGCCCATTATGGATATCAATCGTTGGATATCTATATGAGATTCCTGCCGCCCATTGAGGAAATCAATCGTTGTATCTTTATACAAAGTCCTTGCCTCCCATTGAGGAGATCGATTGATGGATCTCTATGCGAAGTCCTTGGCGCCCATAGAGGCCATCAATCGATGGGTTCTCAAGTGAGATCTTTGCCGCCCATAGAGGCGATCATCTTGATGAACCCTTAAGTGATATTCTCTCCGCCCTTAGATGCGATCAATTTGCTAAGTCCTTAAGTTGGACCCTTTCCATCTTTAGAAATGGCCAAAACGCCTTGATGAAACGGCCAAAACGCCTTTCCATCCTTAAGTTGGACCCTTTCCATCTTTAGAAGCGGGATCCTTGTCAAGTCCCCTTGTGAGCAATTATATTATTGGAAAGGGGGCTATGATGAAAAACACTCACAGTTGAACACTAAAGGGATAAAATCACACAGATAATTACAAAAGATAACAAGAGCATTTAGCATAAAATGTGCCCTCAAGGGGCACTATTGTTTAGTACAATTTTAAAAGCCCCCAAAGGGGGGAGAAATACAACAAAATTCCCAAAAAGGGTACAAGAAACATAAATCTAATAGGGATCAGGAAAACCCAAATCATTCTTCCTCTTGTGGCATCTCTTCCTCCACAACATTCTATGGTTGAGGGTCTCCAGACTCTCCGCCTCCTTCACCTCACCCTGAGCAATTTCTAGGGAGGCAGGATTCCCAAGCTCTGAAGAGGTCACTACATCCTTATCCACTAGCTTTCCACTACAAACAACTTTGAAAAAGTCCATGGGGCTCAAGTCCAGGTTAGGGTAGAGTAAGAGGACCTGCTCCTTGGTGTGCTCGAAATAGACGCCATAAGTAAACACCACCTCATCGGTGAGCTCCGACACTTCTTTCTCCAACTCTTTTTTTCGAAGGAGAACATCATCTAGAGATTTTTGTAGGGATTCCTTCTCATATTAAATTTCCTTGGCCTTGGCTTTTACATCTTCCATTTCTCCTCCCATTTTACTTGTATTTCTAGAGAGACTTAAGCAGCCTCTGACTCTCATTAAAAACATTCACCTGCTCTTAGAGCTTCGCCTCCAATTATTTTCCATCTATGTCACGTATTTCCTGATCAAACTCGTACAACATGAGAGCTCTTAGTAATAGAATATCCTTCATGTACATAATGGCAGAGGTCAGTTTGGAATGAAAGGTCTGGTAATCAGCATGGAACTCTTTGGAGAAAGGGAGGTGAAAACTATTGAATCGAAGGGCGTCAAAACCAATGTTGCTCCATAGAGTCAAGAAGCCATGCTATTATGGGGTGTCTAGGAACTCGCATTCCTCGTAGAAGGAGAAAAGGTCTTCCTCTAGCCTTTGATCCTCCACGATAGGCGCGTCAGGGACTGAGTCCTCAACTTGCCTTTCTTCACCTTGACATTGAATCCTTTAGGATGACTCTGGGGATTATTAGTGCCTGAACCAACACTCTAGAGCTTCTCCCACCTATGCCTCTTTTCCTCAATAGAAATCTTCGATATCTAATATGCAAAAAAAACAAGTAAAATATCACAAATGTTGTTTAGAAATGATTATAAAAGGAAAAGAGGTATGCGACTTACTTAAGTAGGCGGCGAGGTGTTTGCCACCTCCCAGCCAGAGCCTAATCACTTTGTGACAGTCCATAACCTCGAACTTCCACAAAAGGCAGACTATCCTCTTCTCCTCAAGGGTAAGGAACACATGGTCTTATCTTGTGATCGCCACAGGGTCATCCGTCCAAGATAAAGGAAAGAAGGGACACCGTCAGCTCCCAACACATCGAGGGAATCACCTCGCCCCCTCATGCGTACAAACTTATCTTTTCGATGCTTATAATGATTAGAATGAGCTACAAAGAGAGCATTCCCAAGCTGAGTACTCAAAGTTACACACCTACCTTCTTCGGTTTGGTGATGTAGAAAGAGGAAAGGACTCCCACAACCGGAGTAACATCTAGGTCCTCATAGACCATCTCAAAATCCCCAATATAACCCCAATTGTTAGAGAACAGCTGAAATAGATAATAAGTCATAATGATCACACCCCTTACACGCTTACTACAAGCACATCATCCATCCACAAAGTCTCTCACCTCACGTGAGCAAGACTCCTAAAACCACCACAAAACACCACCTTACAGAGCTTCTCACCACCACCAGCAAGCTCTAACCACTATACAATGTAATATACCTACCAAGCCCTCTAAGTCCCCCTGCTCTTCCAGGAGGAACATGTTAGAACAAGATTTGGTTCTGCCGGATATCTCTAAGTTTTGATAATAATAAAGTAGTATTTGTGTGAGAATAATTTTGGTACTCTAACGTTTGTTTTTCTGAAGGATTAACAAACAGGCTCAGACTCTGATAGAAAAGGCTCTGATTCTTATAGAGACCATGTACAACGTTACTCTGATTTGACCAAAAGTCGCTTCTGCACCAAAGAAACAAGTCTGCTTCTGATATACTCACATTCAGAAAGATTCTATGAAGACAATATGTTGTTGCTGCAATGCTCTCTTGGATTTTGCCTCTGAGCGTAACTCTGATGATTTACTTCTGAAGGCTTTCTAGCTTCTGAAGTCATTATCTTCTGAAGACTAAGTGCTGAAGACTCTAAAGACAAGGTTCTGCTGAACAACGTTCTGAAGACTCTGAAGACTTGAGTTTCTGAAGACTAAGTGTTGAAGACTCTGAAGACAAGGTTCTGCTTAACGACGTTCTAAAGACTCTGAAGACTTAAGTTTCTGAAGATCAAGGGTTCTAAAGACTGAGTGCTAAAAATTCTGAAGACAAGGTTCTGGTTAACAAGTTCTAAAGACTCTGAAGACCCAGTGATCAATTCTTCTACTCATGCTTCAATCATCTCTATTCAGAAGCCTCTGATGTACAGAAGATAAGATCAAATGTTTGCGAGGGAAAATAGTACATAGTACGTATCAAACACGTTCTTTTCCACTACCATTCCACTACCCTGATTTGGTGGTACAAAGGACAACTTTTGTGTACGATTTTCATCCATGCGTAACAACATTATTTTAAGTCGCCAGCTATCTCAAGGATATTTCGGATCTGCCCTCCAACGGATCTCTTACTGGCTATATAAGGACTTGATCACTTGAAGAACAAGAGATATACATGTGTGAGACAATGAACCAAGAACAGTGAAGCACCACAATACAACGCAAGAAACATTGTTCATACTGTATAAATTTTCTTTAAGTTATTTGAGTTATTCATAGTTTTTATATCTGCTTGTGTAGAAGCAATTCATTGTAAGCATTAATTTCTTTCAAACAGTTGTTTGTATTCCTTAAGGGGCCAGTTAGGTCAGAATCCTTAAGAAGAGACAGTTAGTCTTGTGCTTGTTAGTCGCCAGTAGTTGCTAGTGCAGTGTAATCAGTTGATTATAGTGGATTAAGTCCTTGTGTATAAGGCGAAATCACTTTGGCGGGTGGACTGGATTAGCTTGATAGTTTTCAAGTGAACCAGGATATATCATGTCTCTTTCTCTCTTGTTAGTTTCTTTGTGATCTTTGTTTGAGTTTCAAAAAAAGCTTTCATTTTTGAAAACCCAATTCAAACCCCCTTTTCTTGTGTTTTCTCACACCTTCAGAACATGTACACTTGTACTTTTTTACCAATACAAGTACATTCCTTGCCATAAAAAAGACATCCTTAAAGTGATCAAAGGATTTAAATAACGAGCTTAACAAGAGTAGAGTAAAATAGACTTGATAATAATTTTTCGAGTGTTTTAGATTTACATAATTAGATAAATGAGAAATAATAAGCGGAAAACACAATCTAAATAAATCTCATTCAATTTGTGTAATTCAAAGAGGGGTAGTTTGTTAAACTATTAAGCTTTTGAGAATGTAGATGGAAGGAGAAATTTTCAAATGAGGATCATTCATTACACACCTCATGTTTTACTCACATATCCTGGCAAAATTTCCAAAATACCCTTAAAATCCTTATTTTGGAATTTGGATGCACCAAAAAACACACCAAATAAAAGTAAAAAATGTCTAAATTTTGGAACCAGGGCGCATCACAACAAACCCAGCCTTAAAACCCTGACCAAAATCAAAATAAAAGAAATGTTTATATATTAAACTCTAGATTCTTAAGGATTTCAAAATTGGGACGCTTTCATTTAAGTACTCGCGCCCCGTCTTTCCCTCTTCTTTCCCTTACATTTGAAACAAAATAACATCAATGTTGCAGAAGAAAAGCTCTCATCTCTCATATAGTTCCAACTCATAATCCATGGAGTACGATATACAGTTATATCCAATGATTTTATATAGTATCACATCCTTACATGATACCAGAGCCAAAATAAGAGTTACTAAAAGAGGAACAAGCGGGGGCAGACCATGTTGTAGATGTACTACTAATATGTCATTGTATTGTTGATATTAGAATATAGGTCATATTTAAATGAGAGTTTCAGAAAGGCATTCTTGTGAGGGTCACTCTACAGGAAATCTTAGCAAAGGAATGACATGCATTGCAATATAGGAGGAGAAAAAGGAACATGTTAGATATACACAATAATAGTTGTATTTTTATTTTGTATTTTTTAACCAATTTGAAAATTTATATGGTTAGCTATATTTTATGAATGATTGATGTATGGTTTTAAAATGAGTTTATCGAAAATTTATCTTAGTTATGTATGACTTATGTGTATGGTTTATTATGTAAATAATGAATGCCTTGCCAAATGATATGAATTTGTTTCCCAAAGTATTGTCAAGGGTTCATAACACTGTCCAGGGGTGTGTCAATATTTTGAAATCCCGGTCCATTTCATTATTCTGAAATATAGGCCTATGCAATGCGTAAAATACTATTCATGGGTGTATCCCGATTCATCCATATGCTTGACGCACACAAGCAAAACATACTGATAATAGTGTTTTAAGAGTGAGTTTGGAGATTAAAATCCAGACTAATTTTTATTTGAATCGAGTTGTTTTTTATATGAAGAAAATTATTGTATAATTGATGTGTAAGAAAAATTCAGACATTTGAATTTCTATAGAATTAATGATCATACAATGCTTTTCAAATTAACCTGAAATTTTTAGCTTGTACTAAACCCATAAAGTTATACGCATGAAACTGGCCACAATACTATCCAACATATTAGCCTACGCATGTTTTGTTTGTAGGGTTAAATATATTTTGATCTCTATAAAATTATCAAATTTAATTTTTAGTTTTTATTAAAAAAATAGTGTGTTTTGATCTCTACAAATAATTATGCATGTAATTTTAGTTCCTACTGTTAAACTGTTCTGGACTGGACCAATGGTTAGGCATGGTCCAATCCACTTCTGTTCCAGAACGACCCAAATTGCCTAAGTCCAATCCACAAAGGAGAAACAGTTATATTTCTGCCCCTCCAACCGGGCAGGGACTGCATCGCTCCTCCCCGGAAACAACGCACGTTACGCACGGCTTATCCACTCCCCGAACAGTTGGGGGCATGTGCCCGAAACTAAGCTTGTGCCCGACATAACGGCTAGTTTCGGGCACCCTGTCCAACATAACGGCTACTTTGGGTAGTTACATATTCTTCGAGAAAACGGTTATTTTGCCCCGAAAATAAGACCGTTGGCCACGCGCTGGGGGCTCTATATAAACCCTCTCGCTTGAGAGGGTCAGGTATCCAATATTCACCCTACGAATTCATACTTTGTACTTGCCCCTTTTCTCTGACCTTTTCTTACTTGAGCGTCAGAGTGTCATGCAGGTACACCCCCTCCTCCTCTTCATACGACCAGCACCTCAGACGTACTTGGTGACCCACTTCTACAGGATCTGATCCAGCCTTCACGATCAGTGGCGCCGTCTATGGGAAACATTGTTTTCCCCATCTTTCTTTCCCCGGAAATCGAAAATCAAAGCATATTCCAAGATCATCATCATGGCCTCTCAAGATCACGCCAAAGGTGCTCTCCAAACCGCTATCATCCCCGTCAACAAGACTGGCGTTGACGGTCCATCATCTCTTCTCCGAGATGCCCGTTTTCTGAGGGACGGGGCCACAGCTTCTCCTTCCCCTACCCCTGCTGACCGCAACAACGATCAGCCCTCGCTGGACGTCCAGCCCGTTCCTGTTCCGCTCAACGCCGACCCGGCCGTGGCAGCCCTCCTGGAGGCGATCAACAAAACCAACACCCTGATCCTGCAGCAGAACGAGAGGATCGGGGCATTAAAGGAGTCCAACCGTTCAAGATCCCCTCCTCCGCGGAGAAACCAGCGACGATCAAGGAGCCCGCAGCCCCGAAGAGATATCGACCGAAGACTGCACCAAGAGTCTGACCATCACGCCGTCCGGAAGCGTGACCAGATTTCCCCGTGTAACCACCACTCTCCCGGCCACAAGAGGACCTGATAGAACGAGCAGTCACCCTCGGTCAAGTCCAAAGGTCGGGTCCGATCGCCTTCTCCCCGAAGGAACCCCTCACATTTTCCCTGAAGGAACCGCCGCCGCGAGTGTACCCTTCGGTCCCCGTCATTCACCAGTTTCAGCAGCGACGATGAGCCTCGCGGCCTATTGTCCCAAGAAATCTTGGCTACCCGTCTCCCTAAGGGCACGGAGAAGCCTCCGTCACTGGGCACGTACTACGGGACTGCTGACCCCGACGAACACATCGAGAACATCGATGCGTTGTTGGACTACCGTGGCGTACGGGGCGCCATCAAGTGCCGGTTATTTCTGGCCACACTCCGAAAAGGGGCGATGACATGGTACAAGCAGCTGCCCGAAGAGTCCATTACCTCATGGAGGCAACTGGGCAGATTGTTCTCACGATATTTCACAGCTTCTCGCCGTCACCCCAAGACTGAGGCCTCCCTTGGAGCCATAATCCAAGGGAAGGACGAACCTCTCCGCGCATATATCGAGAGGTTCAACAAAGAAGCAGTACAGGTCCCTACAACGGACGAGATGAAAAAGTTTCTGCTTGAGCAAAGACTCCGCCCGGGCTCCGAATTCTCTAAAGTCGTCGGTCTCGCACCGCTGAGGACCCTGGATGCCCCCCTCCTCAAAGCCCAATCGCACATTCAGTACGAAGAGAAGGTTGCGGCCAACAACGTCCGAGCATCACGCCATCAGGAGAACGCTCGGGCCTCCCGAGACGAGGAAGCCTCAACATCTCGTCGAGGTGAAAGGAGGCGCGAGGACCGTCCTCGGGACTCCCACGACAACAAGGGGCCCTCCGGGAGATTCCATGACTATACCCCTCTGACCGTCTCCAGGGAGAAGATACTGTCCGAGTGTGCAAATTCAGAATTCAAGCAGGCAGGGGTCCGCTTCCCCAAACAACTGCCGACCAAACCCAACGCGGACAAATAAAACTACTGCCGTTTCCAGAAGAGTCACGGCCACACTACTGAAGACTGTATCCATCTGAAGGATGCTATTGAGATAATGATCAGGGACGGCCACCTGAAACAGTTCGCAAAGAAGAAGGACACTCCTCGGCAGGACGCCCAGGAATCCAAGAAGATAGAGGAAGAAGTACCCTCCTCGAAAGAAGCTAACATCCAGGTCGCTATGTCTATATCGCGACCAGAGGACTTCTACGTCCCGGACGGGCTCAGTGCCCCTGCTTATTTCGCGGCCCACAGCCCGTGGCAGACGTTTCCCTCCGCCATGGTTATCTCCAGCGGGGGCTTCAACAAAGTCACGGTGGGCTCCGTGAAACGAAAATTCGAGCATCTGATCAACACAAGCTCTAATAGGGTGACCACGCTCGATCAGGCCCAGAAGGGCTCTATCCCCATCTCCTTCTACCGGGAAGAGCTCCTCGGGGGGTCTCCCAACTCGAGCATACCTTTACTCGTCAGAGCCCGAATGGAGAACTTCGACGTCCGTAGAATCCTCGTCGACTAGGGAAGCTCGGTCGACATCATGTACTCCCAGCTGTTTTCAACACTTCAGCTAGACGAATCACACCTTACCCCCTATATGGGGTCTGATTTGCAGGGATTCAACAAATCAGTGACCAAGCCATGGGGATACGTCGAACTGATCGTAACCTTCGGATCAGCTGAGACGGCTAGATCCGTCAAGGTATAATTTCTGGTGATCGACTGCCCGTTGCTTTACCAGTGCATATTCGGAAGACCGCCTCTGGCTGAATTCGTAGTTGTGCCTTCAACAGTTCACCTCAAGATGAAGTATTACACTTCTAAAGGGATGGTCGCCACCCTCCACGGCGTCATCGAAGCTGCACGAAGGTGTTTCGAAGCAGCCACAAAGGGGCTCAACGCCATTGCATCCAAGCCAAAGGTATCGAGCAAGCCCACCTTGCCCAGCAGCTCCGAGGAAGCCAAGCCTCTGCCTCAGGTCGACTCTATCAACCTCGACAGCCGTTTCACCGAGGAGGACCAACAGAAGGACCGGGCAGCTTCAACCGACTCATCCAGCAGCAGCTCCCATCCGATGCACCCAATCCCAGATGGCAACTTCGAGCTCGTTCTGTTCGGTGATGACCCTCAGCGGGGAGTGAAGATTGGAGCAGACCTGCCCGACATAGCGAAGAAGCAGCTCAAAGCATGCCTCCGCGAGAACGCCGAACTCTTCGCCTAGAGCGCCACCGAGATGCCCGACTTGGACCCGTCCGTTGCCTGCCACCAACTGACAATTGACCCGGCCGTCAAGGCCGTAGCACAACATAGGAGAAAGCAGTCTCCGGAGAAAACGGAGGCTGCAGAAAAAGCTATAAAGGACCTCCTCGAGGCCAAATTTATTTCGGAAGCCAAGTACACCACTTGGCTGTCCAACGTTGTACTTGTGAAAAAATCTAATGGAAAATGGCGAATGTGTATTGATTACACTATCTTAACAAGGCATGCCCGAAGGACGCCTATCCCCTCCCCAATATTGATAAACTTGTTGATAATTCTGCTGGTTTTAAACTTTTATCGTTCATGGACGCCTATTCAGGCTATAATCAAATTCCAATGGCGATGGCCGACAAAAAATACGCGGCCTTCATGATCGAATCGGGCAATTATTACTACAACATAATGCCTTTTGGCCTGAAGAACGCCGGAGCGACCTATCAAAGAATGATGAACAAAGTCTTCCGGGGAGAGATAGGCGACATGCTCGAAGTCTACATGGATGACATGATCGTAAAATCCCACGAGGAAACCGATCACACTACCCATTTAAGGAAGGTCTTCAAACAGGCCAGAAAATACAAAATGTGTTTCAACCCGGAGAAGTGCACGTTCGGTGTCCGGGCAGGAAAATTCCTCGGTTTCTATTTAACATAGCGGGGAATCGAGGCCAATCCCGATAAAGTTCGAGCATTCTCCGAGTTTCCAACGCCCAAGTCAAAGAAATCCATCCAGTCCCTCAACGGGATGCTCGCTTCGCTATCTCGTTTCGTGGCCAAATCTGCCCAGCACGCCCTGCCATTCTTCAAACTCCTCCGCAAGGAGGCAACGTTCGAATGGACCGAGGAATGTGACAAGGATCTTCGCCATCTGAAACTAACGCTCTCAGAGCCACCAGTGCTCTCTCGCCCAGACAATGGAGAAACTTTGTACCTGTACCTCTCCGTAGCAACCGAAGCAGTAGTGTCGCTCTCATCTGCGAGACCCCTAACAGACAGAAACCCATATATTTCACGAGCAAAGCACTGCAAGGACCAGACTTAAGATACCAACAGATAGAGAAAGTGGCTCTGGCCCTCATTAATGCAGCCAGAAGATTAAGGCACTACTTCCTGGCCCACACGATCGTGGTTCGAACAGATCAACCCAAAAAGCAGCTGCTGGGACGATCTGACATGGCCGGTCGAATGCTCAAATGGACGCTTGAACTATCCGAATTTGACATCCAGTACGAAGGCAAGAAACCCCTCAAAGCCCAGGCTCTGGCCGACTTCATCGCAGAAATGACATTCGCAGACTCCCCCGCGAGTGAAGCGCGCAAATGGACCATTTTTGTGGACGGTGCCTCAAGCTCGGCAAGGATCGGCGCGGGCATCATACTGGAAAGCGACGAAGGAATCATCGTTGAAGTATCACTCACCCTGTCCTTCCCAACCTCTAACAACCAGGCTGAATACGAGGCTTTCCTCGCTGGGTTACGCCTAGCCGAGGACCTGGGCGCAGAAGAAGTCGTCATTTACACAGATTCACAACTCGTGGCCCTTCAGGTCCGAGGAGAATATCAAGCCAAAAACGACAACCTGACCGAATACCTATCCCTGGTCAAAAGGGAAATGGCAAAGTTTGCAACAGTAGAAGTGAAACATGTTCCCCGCGAACATAATGTGCGAGCAGGCGTTCTATCCAAACTAGCCAGTACAAAGAAGAAAAGCGGAAACAAGTCCGTCATACAGGAGGTACTTCCTCGACCCAGTATCGAGAAGGCCTCCCCAACCCTCGACGTACAGGTGATCGACGACAACAACTGCTGGATGACCCCAGTTTACAACTATCTCGCTAAAGACGAACTTCCGTCCGACCCAAAAGAGGCCAGCGTAGTTAGGCGAAGAGCTTGCTCCTACGTCCTGGTCGAGGATAAACTCTACAGGCGAGGACTCTCCATTCCGCTGCTCAAGTGTGTCGAGAAAGAAATGGTCGCACACACCTTGCGCGAAATCCACGAGGGAATCAACGCCCAACATCTCGGCAAAAAGCCCCTTGCCCGAAAGGCCCTTCGAGCAGGATATTATTGGCCGACCATGCAGCACGACGCTAAAGAACACGTGAAAAAGTGCATAAATGCCAACGACATGGGGACATACACCTGGCTGCACCTAACGAGCTAAAGGAAATGTCCTCCCCGTGGCCATTTGCCTGGTAGGGCCTAGACATCCTAGGACCCTTCGTAGTCGGATCAAATCAGAACAAATACCTAATAGTGGGCGTAGACTACTTCATAAAATGGATAGAAGCAGAGGCTCTAGCCAAAATAACTGCCCTCAACATACTACGTTTCCACAAACGAAACATCCTTGCACGTTTTGGCGTCCCCCAGGCGATAGTCACGGACAATGGGACACAATTCACATACAGGAAGTTCTAGGACTTCGTCGCCCAGCTAGGTACGAAGCAACACTTCGCATCCGTCGAACATCCCCATACAAATGGGCAAGCCGAAGCGGCGAATCGGGTCATCCTTCGAGGCCTCAAATGAAGGCTGGACGAAATGAAGAAGGTTTGGGTCGAGGAGCTGCACAGCGTGTTATGGGCATATACCGCATAACTCCACATTCTACAACCGGGGAAGCACCTTTCCGTCTAGCGTATGAAACTGAGGTTGTAATCCCCGTCGAAGTTCACGTACCCTCCAGGCGGACAGAGTCGCCCCTAGACGAGGATATAAACAACGAATCATTAAGAGAAGACCTCGACCTCGTCCAGGAAATCCGAACAAGGGAAGCCCTCCGCGAAGCCTCACTAAAACAAAAAAATTACCATCAGGCACAACGCCAAGGTGATACGACAAGAGTTCTACGTGGGAAGCCTTGTTCTAAGGAGAAACCACAAAGACTCTCACGAAGGCAAACTAGCCGCCAACTGGGAAGGACCCTATCGTGTCCGAGCAAAAACGGAAAATGGGGCCTATTACCTAGAACATCTTAACGGGGAAGAAATTGCTCGATCATAGAACGCCGAAAAGCTAAAACAATACTATAGCTAAGGCCCTAATTCTCGGTTCGACTCGTCGCGATAACGAACGTCAACTGCCGACCACTATGCACGCCTAGGTACAAGCATCGCATAACAATAAAGCAGAACCCCACTCAGTAACAAGCTGAGTAACTGCTCGACAGCGGTCCTCAATTGACATCGCCTTCGTCAAAGTACCATGACTGGCAGAACCCCAGCTCGCGATGGGACGTTCACGCCGCGAACTCAGGCCTCAAACGCGACATGAGCTCCGCACCCCCGCCAGGATATTCCCTGGTCGTTCGACCAGTACCCCTCACTGCCGAACACATCTACAACAAGCAACCCCCTGAAACTTCACATAAGTCAAATACTCCCTATCACTGGCAGACATACATTCACAACAAGCATGAGTACAACACTTAGCAGAAAATAAAAGCAAGTAAAACCATGCAAATAACAGAACAGGCCACCAAGACCGGGTATATAATTTAAACATAATAAGTGGCCACTAGGACTACGATTGTGCTGAATTACATAAACCGGGGGCCATGCCTCTAAAATAAGTTACAACAATTACGTGGCACGCAGGCCGGACAAATTACAATAGCATAAAGAAAACCCCTCACTCATCCATCTGGGCGGCGGGATCGGGCTGAGGATCCTGGTTCTCCGCGGGTTGTTCCTCAGCATTCTCTTCGAGGAGGGCAGCAGGCATAACGATCCGGCCATCCTCAACATGCGCCAGATAATGGGTACCCTCGACAGAGAAGTCAAGCTCGGGGTTCACCATCCGCAGTTGAGACACAACATTTTTGAAGGATTCATCCGCGACGACAATGCTGTCATCCTCGGCCATCAGCATACGGGCAACCAGCTCGGACCTTGTCTTTAATTCCTTCACATCTTTAGGTTCATCCTCGTCCAGGGCATTGACCGCCCTCAGATGCTGGACCAATTCCTTGGTCTCCTTCTTCTCCGCAACCACCGTAGAATTCTTCATCTTCAACCTGGCCACCTCCTCCTCAGCCTTCTTCTGAGCATCGTCTGCACTCTTGACCTTTTCTTTGAGGGACGCCATGGTAGCCTGATAAGTGCAAATTGTAGCTATTGTTGTATATAAGTTTTGTTGCACTTATCGATACTTTTTGTTAAAATCGTTCGAATAAACTCCACTTTGTATGTAAATGTGTATATTTAGTGTATAATAAATTTTTAGAGTATTTGTGTATCGTTTGATAGTTTTCTACTCATTTTGTAGGTATTGAGGTGTATTTGGAGCATGAGCAATAAAGTGTCGAAGACACGGCTTCAAACGCGCGATTTTGAGCAACTCATCAACGAATAAGGCTCAAAATGAGGATAATATAAATCACCAATTTGGTTGATATTTATGCATTGTTAGATAGGAAATTGAATAAGCTTTCCAACGCTTCGAACCGGGCGAAAAACGGAGTTACGGTTCTCAAGTTATGGCCGAAACATTTTTCATGGTAGCAGGTAGCGCGCTTAGCACGCTTTTAAGGCGGTTTAACATTAATAAGGGCGCGCTTAGCGCGGTCTGCGATGATGACAGCAATAAATATGGGTAAAAAACACATTTTTAGGGATGGTTTTGGGGTTTTTTTCTCCCAACTCCATCAAACTTCATTTTTCTTGTAGATTAGCTTAGAAAACATCATTGGAGCTTGCATTTGGATGATCCGGAGTCGAATCTCTCGTCGATTGGTGTTGACAAACCAATAAATGTTTGGTTCCTCTTCTCTCTTCTCTTTGTAATTTCTCTGTTGGGTGTTTGTATAGTTACTTTGAACATATGTATCTTTGTTGATCATAATATTATATGAAATTTGCTTTACAAATCATTATCGATGTCTTCCTTGATCTTTTTGCATTTATGTTTGGATTTGTGTTGTGTTAGAGATAAACATCACGAATTTTGATTAGGGATGGATATCTATTATCTAGATGCTAGAGATAGATTTAGATGATAATATTTTGGGTGTCGGAACTTAATATCTTCCGTGTTTTGAGGCGTCGTGCGCGAGAGTGACGACGAGAGTAATACGGTTGTCTCTCAGCTTAATGTGCCAGAGATGGACACTGTTGTGAGTGATGCTGGATGATTTTGATGAGTATTGCAGGTGGAGTATAATTGGTCGGTAAATTTATGTTTGTGACGAGTGGATTATATGTATGCTTGATAAGTTCGTCTTATTGAAGAATGAATTGTTTTTATGTTTTTATTTACTTTTCTGTTTTTACGCTTTAAACCATTTAAACCCAAACTCATTAACATTGATATTGTCGAACGAAAATTCAATAGCACCGATCTCTGTGGACACAATAAATTCCCGGAAAAATACTTCCAAAACTTTTGTTGCTTGCCGCTATACCGCTTCCAACAAAATGGCGCCGTTGCCGGGGATCGATGTTTTTATTGAATCACATTGCGATAGTTTCTTTGTTTTTGAGTTTTGTAGATATCGTATATATTATCTATTTTCACTTGTTTATATTGATACTTGTATATGTTTACCATATTTGTGAATTTTACATGTTTTGCATAATTGTAAATATAGTGTATATATTTGTTTCTCTTCACGTTTGCTAAGTATTTGGTTAGGTTTCGTCGTCGATGAGCACTAACAGTGTAAAGAGGCAACTTGGAGAATTGTGTATAAATAATAGACGTCGAGCTTACGACGTAAAACAAGCATGTTTTATCATTTTTTGTTCCGTTATTACTTGTTCATTATGATATTTTGTATATGAGATTGTGTAGGTGTTAAGTGGAGGCCTACACCAGAACCCTGTTGCTGTACTGATTTTTCTGGTTCTGGTGTAGCGCGCTTAGCGCGGGTCTGCGCGCTCTGCTGTGCTGAACCAGTGAATTCTTTTAATTGTTCACTTGGTTCCCCCTTCTACCCACTTCCACCAAGGCCTTATATATTAGTAATTATTAGTAATTTTTCTAATTCTTTTGTTGTTGTTTGGACTCAAATTTTGGCTCGATTGCTTGAAGTCGCATTCGGTGATTTTTCGATTTTGAGTGTTTCAACTTGCGAATGCGTGGTAATGATAGTGTTTAAAGTTTTGTACACGTTCAAGGTATGTGTTTATCGCTTTCTTGACTTTATCGTATTCATGATACTTAGGCTTTTTACAACTGTTATGCCATTCATTCTTTTATATACTTGTTCGTATGTGAATCACTTTAGTTCCCACCCTTTTTGTGAGGAAGCATTCCATTGTTCATATATGCTCGGAGTACCAATATTATTGTTTTAACTGGATTTTATTATGCTTAATCTTTTGTTTGTGTTGATTATTTGAAAGCATGAAAAGGATTAAGGCACTTGTTTCATTTTGAGCACAACTACCTTAGCCAAATAGTCAATTCACCTTGTGAGTGTGTGAGAATTTGTAACCCCTTTGAGCTTTTTGATCCATGTTTCTATTTGAACTTAATGCTTGTCTATGAGTATTTAGTTCACTTATTTTTGAATGGATTTTATTTTTTCTTGGACCTCAATTTTGTGTTGTTGTATGGATTTTTTTTCCTTGCCTTAGAAAGTAGGGAGTATTCACATGATGGTGCGGTTGAATTCAAGTTGGGGAGAGAATGATTGTGTATTCATTAGTTGGATTCTATGAGGATTGAAAAAGAAAAGAAAAAAGAGAAAAATATGACAAGAGAAAAGAAAAAGAAAAAAAGAAAGAAAAAAAAATCCTTGAGAAAGGAAACAAAAAGAGTTCCAATAATTGTGCTAAATAAGTTGTGTGTTTTGTGTAACACTTGGGATTTTGGAAGAAGTTTGATTGAAATTTTTGGTTTGAGTCTTTTGTGAGTTAATCACTCCTTTAGGTTTAGGCAAGTTTTTGTTTTGATTAGCTTTAGGAATTACCCCTTGTTTGTTTACCCGACCACATTACAGCCTTGAAAGTCCTTGTGATTCTTGCCTTTGTATGTTCAATGTGAATTTTTGGATGGACGCATAATTTAGTCTGTTGTTTGCAGGATTGTTGTGTGAGTGAAAAATCCCTCATTTTATGTTTTTCATCTACCGATGATTGTTTTTTCTAGGTGTGATTCACATTTGAACTTGTGTTGTTTTAGAATGTTTGGCATGACTTTTGTATTTAGCATTTGTTTCGGGATTATGTTATCGTTGTAGTTTAGTGGTAAGTATTTACTTTGTGTGTACCGTTTTCGATTGAACCATTGCATTTGTTTTTGTTTGTAAAAACTTGTTGATTCATGATTCTTTGGTTATTGCTTTTGTGTTTTTAAGTTTGTTTGGCTTTGTTTGAGGACAAACAATTATGTAAGTTGGGGAGAGTGTCATTTTGTTGGAAGCGGTATAGCGGCAAGCAACAAAAGTTTTGGAAGTATTTTTTTGGGAATTTATCGTGTGCACAGAGATCGGTGCTACTGAATTGCCGTTCGACAATATCAATGTTAATGAGTTTGGGTTTAAATGGTTTAAAGCGTAAAAACAGAAAAGTAAATAAAAACATAAAAACAATTCATTCTTCAACAAGACAAACTTATCAAGCATACATATAATCCACTCATCACAAACATAAATTTACCGACTAATTATACTCCACCTGCAATACTCGTCAAAATCATCCAGCATCACTCACAACAGTGTCCATCTCTGGCACATTGAGCTGAGAGACAATCGTATTACTCTCGTCGTCACTCTCGCGCACGACGCC
This sequence comes from Lathyrus tuberosus, assembly GCA_022829125.1. Classification (NCBI taxonomy): domain Eukaryota; kingdom Viridiplantae; phylum Streptophyta; class Magnoliopsida; order Fabales; family Fabaceae; genus Lathyrus; species Lathyrus tuberosus. The sequence goes on from JALAZF010000017.1 coordinate 13,276,275, forward strand.
TTGAAACACGGAAGACATTAAGTTCCGACATCCAAAAGATTATCATCTAAATCCATCTCTAGCATCTAGACAATAGATATCCATCCCTAATCAAGATTCGTGATATTTATCTCTAACACAACACAAATCCAAACATAAATGCAAAAAGATCAAGGAAGACATCGATAATGATTTGTAAAGCAAATTTCATATAATATTATGATCAACAAAGATACATATGTTCAAAGTAACTATACAAACACCCAACAAAGAAATTACAAAGAGAAGAGAGAATAGGAACCAAACATTTCTTGGTTTGTCAACACCAATCGACGAGAGATTCGACTCCGGATCATCCAAATGCAAGCTCTAATGATGTTTTCTAAGCTAATCTACAAGAAAAATGAAGTTTGATGGAGTTGGGAGAAAAAAAACCCCAAAACCATCCCTAAAAATGTGATTTTTACCCATATTTATTGTTGTCATCATCGCAGACCGCGCTAAGCGCGCCCTTATTAATGTTAAACTGCCTTAAAAGCGCGCTAAGCGCGCTACCTGCTGCCATGAAAAATGTTTCGGCCATAACTTGAGAACCGTAACTCCGTTTTTCGCCCGGTTCGAAGCGTTGGAAAACTTATTCAATTTCCTATCTAAAAATGCATAAATATAAACCAAACTGGTGATTTATATTATCCTCATTTTGGGCCTTATTCGTTGATGAGTTGCTCAAAATCGCGCGTTTGAAGCCGTGTCTTCGACACTTTATTGCTCATGCTCCAAATACACCTCAATACCTACAAAATGAGTAGAAAACTATCAAACGGTACACAAATACTCTAAAACATGATTATATACTAAATATACACATTTACATACAAAGTGGGGTTCATTCGAACGATTTTAACAAAAGTATCGATAAGTGCAACAAAACTTATATACAACAATAGCTACAATTTGCACTTATCATAGCCCGGGCAACATTAAGTTCGGACTCAGTTGCAGAGTCCCCTTCAGCATAAACAGCTGCCATCTCCAGCATCCTGACCAAAGCAGAAGCATCCTGAGCCACCAACACCCTCTTGCTCTAGCGGTCCATGCTTTCCAAACGAAGAGATTCTGCCCAAGGCACGACCAAGGAGTTCCCCTCAAAGAATCTCCTATCAAGGATGCAAGGAGGAAGCTCAAACTTCCCTTTCTCCGAGGCCCAGCTGAGATCCACAGCGTCAGCAACCCTTGGCCACTTGGATCGTCTGGTCAAAGACAGAGGAGATCCCCGGGGAGCGGGAGTGGGAGAAGAAGTCCCCGCAGCAGACAGAATCGGAGTGGGAGCACGCGCACCAGCGAATCAAGACTTGAGGGGGACCGCTCCGACCTTGTTCCTCGCAAGAGCATTCTTCACAACCTTCTCATGGGCTTGAGGCATCTCACCTGCACAAACAAAAGTCGAGCACGTTAGATACGAGGAAAAGAAATAGTGCGAACAAATCTAAATAACTAAGACTACCAAGCAGCTTCTCGACTTCCGCAGGAGTCTTGCACTCCATGAGTGCCTTGGTGTTAATAAATCGGTATTCAACCCTCTGACTACCGTCCTCCTCGAAGATCGGGTTACCCTTATTCATCCAGCATTCCGCGAGCCTGAAGGAGTTAACGTACTTCACCAACGCCTCGTACGCCACGACATCCTGCCTGTGTAGCTCGTGCGATTGGAGAACGTAGTCCCCGGGCTTCTTGGCGAAATGGTCAGGTGCCCAATGGATAGGGAACTTGTAGATTCTCTGCCCAATAAGTTTCCCCGTCTTGTCGCGCATGTCATTTCCATCCTCATCAACCTCGATCTCCCAGACATATGTACTATCCTGGGCAGCTTCGGACACGGGCTCGATAACATAGTACTGCTCCTTAAACGTCTGTATCGACTCCGAAAAAGGTTTAAATAATTTGCGAGGCTGCTTCAAAGAGACCCAACCATACTGCCTCCCCGACAGCTGCCTTTGAAGATGGAAGACGGTGAAAAATAGAGAAAGAGTAGCCCCTATGGCGAGGTACCCGCACACCAGCTCGAACGCCCGGATGAAGGCCGACGAATTAGGGTGCAACTGCGTAGGGGCCAACTTCAAGTGCGCAAACACCGACTGCTGAAAATCGGTGAACGACAACCTCACCTTGAAGGCATACTCATACATAGCAAACCGGTCCCCGTAATTCGTGCAGACCCTGTCATCCTTAGAAGAAAAGTGCACCTTTCACTCCCCTTCTAGCCCAACATCTGTAAAGACATCCCCTAAGTACTTTGCAAAAGTAGACACATGTTCGGCAGGTTCGGCCACCTCCCATTCCTCCACGGAACCCTCGACGACATCCTCGTCCATATCTTCCAACTCCTCCTCCTCCCCGACCTCACTGGGGGTACTCGAAGCCGTTGAACTACTACTATCCGAGGAACTTATTTCTTCCTCGGATGAATCTAGGATAATCTCTCCATCTGGCCCCGTCGCCATATCGATCACCTGAAAAACAGAGAAAAAAGTGAATTCGACAATAAATCAAATCCACCCTTCCACCGCTAGTCAAGTGAAAGGGTACGCAAAGGGCTGAGGACAACGTCCCCGGCCTAAGCCCTAACATCAAAGGAAAAACTGAAACCTCCCCACGAGGAGACGCTCGAAACAAATCATCCCCAAGCGAGGAGCTTCCCCACACTCATACCCAGTTTCCGTTTGAAGCTTCGCCAGAAACCGCAAAGCTTCACCGGAATCTGGGAATATTCGACCGGAAAATTCATCACCAGCTCAGAAGATGAACAAACACAGCAGTTACACATCCGTCACCGTCACAACGACGCCGTGAAACGCCCTCCTCACTAAGACGTACCAAAACATCCGGCGACGTACCAGAAGTGAAAAATGACACGACCATCGTCCACCACCAGCAATCACCGGAAAATAATTTATTTCATCTTCTACACCTAAACCTAACCGCATGCAAGACTACAAACAACCGTTTAATGGGTAAAAAAGCACAGAATAAGCAAACTTACTTGATTTAGAAGATAAAAGACGGTTCCCCGGAAGCTAACGCGGTGGCCGGAGTAGCAGATGACGGTGACGAGCAGAAATTCTGAAGAAGACGAAGAGAAATCAGAGTGAAAAGTTCAAAATGAAGTGAGTTTCCCCTTTTTATACAGAGGGGCACGTGCAGTGGCACGCGCTCGTAGGTCATGATGGCTATTAACTAGCCATCATTGCCTAGTAACTGCTACACTGAGCTCTAGGCACACGTGGCACCCTAACGTTTCCAATTCTGACTAACCGTTAGTCTCCCCGGACACCGGGCAACACGGTCACGGTCACGAATGCCACAGACACTAGGGGTCACGAACACCACCAGTCACGGGCGCCCCGATGCGGCCTTCCTCGCCACCAAACGACGAATTCACGCTAGCTCCCCGGAGCAACGAGATGTCCTTAAAGTCATCACTCCCATGCTCGGAAGCAACAACTTGGGGGCTCCTGTTCTGGACTGGACCAATGGCTAGGCATGGCCCAATCCACTTCTGCTCCAGAACGGCCCAAATTGCCTAAGTACAATCCACAAAGGGGCAAAAGTTACCTTTCTGCCTCTCCAGCCGGGCAGGGACTGCATCGCTCCTCCCCGGAAACAACGCCTGCTACGTCTGGCTTATTCACTCCCCGAACAGTTGGGGGCATGTGCCCGAAACTAAGCTTGTGTCCGACATAACGGCTAGTTTCGGGCACCCTGCCCGACATAACGGCTAGTTTGGGTAGTTACCTATTCTTCGGGAAAACGGTTATTTTGCCCCGAAAATAGGACCGTTGGCCACGCGCTGGGGGCTCTATATAAACCCTCTCGCTTGAGAGGGTCAGGTATCCAATATTCACCCTACGAATTCATACTTTGTATTTGCCCCTTTTCTCTGACCCTTTCTTACTTGAGCGTCGAAGTGCCTTGCAGGTACACCCCTTCCTCCTCTTCATACGACCAGCACCTCAGACATACTTGGTGACCCACTTCTACAGGATCTGATTCAGCCTTCACGATCATAAACTAATATGTATTTTTGAATGATTATTTTGCGGATATGTTTAGAACGTTATAAAAAGTTCCTCGAAAAAAAAAACTCAAAATTTAATTTATAAGTCAAAATTTTCATTACTTTTATCATTATATTTTGAAATTTAAAAAATTCATATTTAATTCTTCTCTTTTTAAAAAGTTATATAATTCGATAAAGAAATATTTTATAGTAATCTAAACACGTATGAAAAATATTATTAAAAAATTTAAAAGTTTAAGGGTAATTAAATGGTTTTTAAAATTTTAAAAATAGTAAGGATTAAAAATGCATGCATACAAATTTTATAAGGATCAAAATATGTTATTTTTTTATAAGAACTAAAAATGAAAAGTAAAATATTTATAAGAACCAAAAACATATTTAATTCTTGTTTTTAACAAGTGGATTGTGTGAGATACTTATAATTAAGTTTATCTCAATTAAAACATGTTAATTACTCAAACTCAACTATTTGATTAGTGAAAGAGTTAGTCTTACTCAAAGAAACACATACGTAAAATAACAGAACCAAGTGATAATTTTGGAAAATGAACACTTAATTTGCTAAAAGGATTTTCTTCTTGATTGTAGGATCATTTGCTAAAAGGATTTCTAGTCGTTGTTGGTTAATCTACTCCCTCTTTTTTCGTGTCGGAAAAGATAGCTCAGACCAATTTAAATAGAGAAAAATGTAGTATAACTGTATTACTTTTTGGCCAAAATATATAACTGTACTCCATTCGATGAGATAAAGCATATCAAGATATCCCATTAAATAAATTTAGCGTATATAAACTTCTAGCCGAACAAATAACACAACGGATCTGTGGCGCAATGGTAGCGCGTCTGACTCCAGATCAGAAGGTTGCGTGTTCGATTCACGTCAGGTTCAAGCTTTTTAGTTATGTTTTTTCAGATTTTTGTCTCCTGCTGCGCACACTTTGTTAAACTTCCAATAACTTTTCTTTTGCAAGTGCATCAAATGTCACACGAAGTCTAACACTATTTATTGTATGTGTCCTGAGAAGTTTATCAATATTGAGTTTATTTTTAAGAATAAAATAAGTATAAATGTTATGGGTTTATTACATAGTATATGGATTGTAAAAAAATGATTTTGATATTTGTAACTTAGATATTATTTTCTTGAAATAAAAAACAGAAATTATTTTGTTGTACTTTATTTTATTTGATAAAATAAAAACCACTTTTTGAAAGAAAAAAAATCAATTATTTAGATAAACCACAAAAAAAATTAATTAAATTAAATGTGTTAATAATTGGCCGAAATATAGCACCATAGCCATATTAGGGATGTCAACTTGTATCAATTAAAAGAGATTTCTGCGGAGACTTTTCTGTTTGAGGTCCCAAAAATGAAGAATTTTTTTCTGGAAGACAGGGATAGAGAATAAAATTCTTTCAAAGACACTTTAAGGACGAGAGCGACAAATATATCCCCGCTCGGTGGAGTCTCCGCCCCATCTAAAATACCATAATATTCTTAATTAATATATAATTTTGGATTTATATGTTGATTTATTTGTTATTATATATAACATATTTAGTAAACAAATTTAAAACACATATATAATGTTAGTAAAATAGAGAGATTTGGATGATTATTTTAAATTTTTTATAGGCTTAAATGCACTTTTGGTCCCCCTAGTTTAAGCAATTTAAACAATTGGTCCCCCTATTACAAAATCTGCGAATTTGGTCCCTTAAGTTAGATCCACTTTGGATTTACTTGGTCCCCAATCCTTTTTGCTTATGTGGCAGTTTCATTAATGAGGTGGCATGTAACAATGGAATCCATGTCATCAAATTGTAATATTTTAATTTCAACTAGATAATTTAATTCAGAAACTATTAAAATGAATTTTTTAAATTAAAGAAACAAATTAAAAATTGATGGAAATAGAATATATACTTAGGTCAAGTATTTTCCCCCAATTCACACCATCGTTGTTCAGAAGGTAAAAAACCATAATCCCCCATTAAAACCCTTCCGTCATAACGAGCGAAATTTTGTAATCCCTCAATCACAACCATAATCCAACGTGTTCAATAGTTAACATCGAAGTTGTGTAGCTGTGTTTCAGAGGTGTTTGGTTTGACGAAGATGATGAACCCAACAAGTCAAAATGAGAGAAACGAAAGAGTCAAATACTGTGTAAGGTACGTATCGATGTCCTTGTGGTAACGAGGTTAATGTATTCTTGTGGTCCCTTGTTTCAGAGGTGTCAGTTTATGTTTTGTTTACTTAATGTATTGTTGTTGTCGTGCTTGTGGTCCCGTCTGTTTAGTATTGTTTATGTAATTTTGTGGTCCCTGGTGCTTGTGGTCCCGACTGTTAAGTATTGTTTATCCTTGTTTGATTCTAGTTTTGTCAATTTTTTTCTCAGACCAACTAAGACTAATAAGATTGGGTTGAGAATACATCATAGGGAAAAGTTAGTTGAAACACCTGTTAAGTGGTATGTAAATGGGAAAGTTACTGAGATGAATTGGAGTTGGGATGTCGATTATAAGTCGTACATGGAATTGGATAATATCATTAAGAGTGAGGGTTACGTAAATATTAAGTGTATGTGGTATTGGAACCCTGCATATAGATTCTCTCGTGATTTTAGACCCTTGAACAATGATAAGGATGTTCTGCAGTTTTCAAAAGATGTTGTAGGATATGATGTAATAGATGTGTATGTGAAACATAGTGTGGGGATACCTGAGATTATTGATGATAGTGAAGTTAATGCTAACATTAAGGATGATGAGGAAGATGATGTGCAATGTACACGGTTTAAGAGTACATATGTTAACCTTGATGCTGATTGTGAAGATGTTGTGCATGATAACAATGATGAAGCTGTAGGAGATACTAATGTTGATGAAGATAAGACTGATGAAGTATTAAGAGATACTAATGTTGATGAAGATAAGACTGATGAAGTATTAGGAGATACTAATGTTGATGAAGCTGTAGGAGATACTAATGTTGATGAAGCTGTAGGAGATACTAATTTTGATGATGCTGGAGAAAATAGCATGGATGATGATTATGTTGCAAGTGAGAGTAGTTTTGAGGATAGTGAGTTCCATGTTAGTGAAGACTCAAATGTGAGTGAGATGAACTGAACTAAGGTTCTTCCCCAAGAGACATTAGGTGAGGTTGCTAGCTGTCAAAAAAAGTGCTTTGGGCAGCTGCTAAGGCAACAACAATTCCTGCTTAGGAAAAGGCAATGCTGAAAATGAAAGCAATGAAAGAAGAGGCATGGAAAGATACGATGGAAGTCCCTACTAGCCAATGAAGTAGATCACACTTTAGAACTTATTCAAAGTGTGATTTACATGTCAACAACATGTGTGAAGTATTCAATAGGGCGATTCTGGAGCATAGGGAAAAAGCCTATTATCACCCTATTAGAAGGCATCAAACATTACATCACCAAGAGGATTGCAAGTCAGAAGGAATTGCTACAGGGCTACACAGGATCCATATGCTCTAAAATTCAGTTAGTACTTGAGAAGAATACGAAGCAAGCACAAGGGTGGAGTCCTACATGGCATGGTGATGATGACTTATCCATATTTGGTGTCAACAATGGCATTGATGCTTATTGTGTTGATTTGAAGAAGGAAACTTGCTCATGTAGGAAGTGGGAATTGAATGGTATACCTTGCTGCCATGTAATTGCATGCATATGGAACATCAAGAAACAACGTGAGGATTATGTTGCTACAGGTTATAGGTTAGATGATAAGTGTCATTTTGTAGTGTTTTTGTGTATATAGTTTTGTGACACTTATCGAGTTTTAGTGTAATTTTAGTGAATAATTCTCCAATTTTGTGTATAAATACATTAGTTAGTGTATACTTGTGTTTTTAATTCAATTATGTAATGAGTAATAGTTTTTCATTCATTTTATAGGTAATTAAGCATTGTTGGAGCAATGAGGAATAAAAGCTCCAAGATGTGCTAATTGGATCAATAAATGGAAGAAAGCAAATAAAGAAGTGCAGCAGAAAAATGTTGTTCTGTCAAATTCGCCAGGCAAATTTTCCTTTCGTCGGGCGAGTTTGAGAATTTCACCGGGCAAGGCTGTGGCGAGGTTGTGGCGTGAGAAAAGTTGGAAATTCTAGTAGCTGCTGTCTTGTGCTCGCGTCTTGTTCGCCAGGCGAGTTTTGAGACTTTCGTCGGGCGAATTTTCCCTTTGCCGGGCGAATGTAGATATTTTTGCCAGGCTATTTTATTGCGCAGCTGGTGTGAGAGAAAAAGGGGAATCCGACGGGCGAATTTTCATTTCGCCGGGCGAATTTGTCTGAACCAGAATTTTGTATTTAATTCATTTTACTTCATTTTTGTTAGGTTATGTTGTTTGGGGGTGATTTTTGCTCTTCCAACTTCATCAACCTCATTCTTTAGTAGATTAGCTTAGAAAACATCATGGAAGCTTGCATTTGGATGATCCGGGATGGATTTCTCATCGATCGGCTCTGACAACCCGTGAAGTGTTTGATTCATTTTTGATTTTCTTCATGTCTTTCTTCTTTGTTGGGTTTGTATATGTTTTTACTTTGATCTTATGTACATTTGTCGCCCATGGCATTATATTTAATTTGCTTTACAAATCTCTATTGGTGATTGTTCTTTATTTTTGCTTAAATGCGCGGGGTTTGGGTCGTGTTAGAGATAAACTTCACAAACTTCGATTTAGGATGATTATCTGTTAGTTTCTGGATGCTAGAGATAGATTTAGGGCTAACAATCCGTATGGGTGTCGAAACTTAATGCCTCCGTGTCTTGAGTCGGGTGCGAGAGTGCCGATGAGGGTATCATGGTTGAGTGTGCCAGAGATGGACATGTGTTGTGAACGATACCGGGTGATATTGAGGAGTATTGTAGGTTGAGTGTAACTGGTCGATAGGTTTAAGTTTGTGATGAGTGGAATATATACATGCTTGATAAGTCTTTTCTCTCTGATGAATGAATTTTCTTGTGTTAATATTTACTTTTCTGTTTTTATACTTTAAAACTGTTCTAAACCCAAACTCATTAACAATTAAACCGTCGAATGGCAGTTCAATCCCAATCTCTGTGGACACGATAATTCCCGAAAAAATACTTCCAAATCTTTTTGTTGCTTGCCGTTTTACCGCACCAACAAAATGGCGTCGTTGTCGGGGATTGGTTTATTGTTCTTGCATTGCGATAATTTCGTTGTTTTTGAGTTTTGTAGATATCGTACATATTGTATATTTTCACTTGTTTATATTGATACTTGTATATTTTAACATTTGTTTAAGTGTTTGGTTAGGTCGCTTGCATTTGGTTGCGTGGTGAGGCATCACCATGGCATGAAGAGAGGAAGTTTCTAGCTAAGCACCGTAAAGGCGTCGAGCTTACGACGTAAAACAAGCATGTTTTATTTTATTTTGGTGTTGTTTAGTTTAGGTAGTATGGTGCAATTGTCTAAACAAATTTAGATCGGACCAGCTCTTAAATTTCAAATCTTTACTTTTAAATTTGTTTAGACAATTTTTGCTGGTTTTTAGTTTGTGTATACTAATAGTTTGTGTGTTTGCCTTTGATCTTGTTTTGAGTAGCTTGAGGAACTTTTGGTGACGTTCCAAGTTTGATCATTTCAACTTGCGGATGTATGGTAATGATCTTGTTAAGTTTTGTGCACGTCCAAGGTATGTGTTTATCGCTTTCTATACTTTAGCATATTCATGATACTTAGGCTTTTTACAAACTTCCATGCCATTCATTCTTTTGTATATTTGTTCTTGTTGTGAATCACTTTAGTTCCCACCCTTTTTTGTGAGGTAGCTTTCCATTGTTCATATATGCGTGGAGTACCAACATTCTTGTTCTAACTGGATTTTATTATGCTTAATCTTTTGTTTGTGTTGATTATATGAAAGCATGAAAAGGATCAAGGCATTTTATTTCATTTTGAGCACAACTACCTAGCCAAATAATCTATTCACCTTGTGAGTGTGTGATCAATTGTAACCCCTTTGAGCTTTTTGATCCATGTTGTTTGAACTTAATGCTTGTCTATGAGTATTGAATTCACTTTTTGTATGGATTTTGATTGATTGTTTTTTCTTGAACCCTCAACTTTGTGTTGTTGTATGAATTTTTTCCTTGCTTTAAAAAGTAGGGAGTATTCACATGATGATGTGGTTGAATTCAAGTTGGGGAGAGAATGTTTGCTCACTTATGTGGTTGGTTTCTATGAGGTTGAAAAAGAAAAAAAAAGAGAAAAAAAGAAAAGAACAGAAAAAAAGAAAGAAAAAGAAAATCCTTGAGAAAGGAAACAAAAAGAGTTTAAATAATTGTGCTAAATAAGTATTGTGTTTTGTGTAACACTTGGGATTTTGGAAGAAGTTGATTGGAATTTTGTGTTTGAGTCTTTGTGAGTTGATCACTCCCTTAGGTTTAGGCAAGTTTTTGTTTCAATTACCTTTAGAAATTGCCCATTGTTTGTTTACCCGACCACATTACAACCTTGAAAAGTCCTTGTGATTCTTGCCTTTGTATGTTCATTGTGAATTTTTGGATGGATGCATAATTTAGTCTTTTGTTTGCAAGATTGTTGTGTGAGTGAAAGTGCCTCATTTTGTGTTTTTCATCTACCGATGATTGTTTTTGCTAGGTGTGATTCACATTTGAACTTGTGTTGTTTTAGAATGTTCGGCATGAATTTTTGTATTTTGCATTTGTTTCGTGACTATGGTACCGTTGTAGTGTAGTGATAAGTATTTACTTTGTGTGTACCGTTTTTCATTTGAACAATACATTTGTTTCCATTTTTCAAAACCTGTTGATTCGTGATTCTTGGGGTTTTGCATTTGTTTCCTTGAGTTAGTGATTCTTGTTTGAGGACAAACAAGTTTAAGTTGGGGAGAGTTTGATAAATGTCATTTTGTAGTGTTTTTGTGTATATAGTTTTGTGACACTTATCGAGTTTTAGTGTAATTTCAGTGAATAATTCTCCAATTTTGTGTATAAATACATTAGTTCGTGTATACTTGTGTTTTTAATTCAATTATGTAATGAGTACTAGTTTTCCATTCATTTAATAGATAATTAAGCATTGTTGGTGCAATGAGGAATAAAAGCTCCAAGATGTGCCAATTGGATCAATAAATGAAAGAAAGCAAATAAAGAAGTGCAGCAGAAAAATGTTGTTCTATCAAATTCGCTAGACAAATTTTCCTTTCGCCGGGCGAGTTTGAGAATTTCGTCGGGCGAGGCTGTGGCGAGTTTGTGGCGTGAGAAAAGTTGGAAATTTCAGTAGCTGTTGTCCTGTGCTCGCGTCTTGTTCTCCAGGCGAGTTTTGAGACTTTCGCCGGGCGAATTTTCCTTTCGTCGGGCGAATGTAGATATTTTTGTCAGGTTGTTTTATTGCGCAACTGGTGTGAGAGAAAAAGGGGATTCCGCCAGGCAAATTTTCATTTCATCGGGCGAATTTGTCTGAACCAGAATTTTGTATTTAATTCATTTTACTTCATTTTTGTTAGGTTATGTTGTTTGGGGGTGATTTTTGCTCTCCCAACTTCATCAACCTCATTCTTTAGTAGATTAGCTTAGAAAACATCATGGAAGCTTGCATTTGGATGACCCGGGATAGATTTCTAATCGATCGGCTCTGACAACCCGTGAAGTGTTTGGTTCATTTATGATTTTCTTCATGTCTTTCTTTTTTGTTGGGTTTGTATATGTTTTTACTTTGATCTTATGTACATTTGTCGTCCATGGCGTTATATTTAATTTGCTTTACAAATCTCTATTGGTGATTGTTCTTGATTTTTGCTTAAATGCGCGGGGTTTGGGTCGTATTAGAGATAAACTTCACAAACTTCGATTAAGGATGATTATCTATTAGTTTCTGGATGCTAGAGATAGATTTAGGGCTAACAATCCGTATAGGTGTCGAAACTTAATGCCTCCGTGTCTTGAGTCGGGTGCGAGAGTGCCGATGAGGGTAGCATGGTTGAGTGTGCCAGAGATGGACATGTGCTGTGAACGATACCGGGTGATATTGAGGAGTATTGTAGGTTGAGTGTAACTGGTCGATAGGTTTAAGTTTGTGATGAGTGGAATATATACATGCTTGATAAGTCTTTTCTCTCTGATGAATGAATTTTCTTGTGTTAATATTTACTTTTCTGTTTTTATACTTTAAAACCATTCTAAACCCAAACTCATTAACAATTAAACCGTCGAATGGCAGTTTAATCCCAATCTCTGTGGACACGATAATTCCCAAAAAAATACTTCCAAATCTTTTTGTTGCTTGCCGCTTTACCGCACCAACATTAGACTTATGTAAAAATTATATTTATTTACTTCTTATGTTGAATATTATTGTATGAATTTTTTACTGTTGTGATTGCATTCTGTAGGAAATCAACATTTATGGAAACTTACTCCCACATTGTGTTTCCAACCAATGGACCACGATTGTGGCTTGTAGCTGATGTGAATAAAGTGGTACCATCTGTTATGAGAAGAGCTACTGGAAGACCAAAAAATAGAGAAACAAAACAAATGATGAACCTAGAAATCCTCACATTCTTCCAAGGAAGTTTTCAACTGTCACATGTGCAAAATGTGGTGCTATGGGGCATAACAAGAGGAACTACAAGGGGAAAAAGGCTGCAGAAAGGGTATTCCAAAGGGTGGCAATAAACCAAAGAAGGCTAGGAAAGTGAATGCTAAGAAAGTGAAAGCTAACTCTAAAGAAAAACAAACAGAAAATGGTCAAAGTTCACAAGCTCCTCAACTAACTCAAGAGTAGTGTCCTCTAGGTTTAAATTGTTGTAATGTAGTCTAGGTTTCTTTTTGACTCAAATTGTGTCTTGGGTGTTATTTTGGTTGATATTTTGACTAAACAATGTTAAAGTCATGGGATAGTTATTTTGGTGATGAGCAGACAAATATGTTACTGTCAAGCAATGTTACTGTCAAGCAATATATAAGTATGTTTATGGAAAATTATAAGTATGTTTATTCTGGTGTATGTAGCAAACTGTTATAAGCAAATTATAAGTATGTTTATTATGGTATATGTTGCAGACTACTATAACTTACTGTCAAGCAATATATAAGGCATGGTAATTGTTATGTCAACTTATAGGTCCACTGTCAAGCAATATATAAGGCATGGTAATTGTTAAGTCAAATTATAGGTCCACTGTCAAATTATAAGGCATGGTAATTGTTATGCCAAATTATAGGTCCACGACCAAATTATAAGGCATGGTAATTGTTATGCCAATTTATAGGTCCATTGTCAAATTATAAGGCATGGTAATTGTTATGTCAAATTATATGTCCACTGTCAAATTATAAGGCATGGTAATTGTTCTGTCAAATTACAGGTCCATTGTTAGGTCATTGTTATGTCAAATTAAAATTCATTGTAAATTATAAGCCATTGTTATAGGTCAAATTATAAACCATTGTTAGGTCATTGTTATGTAAATTACAGGTCACTAACATTAACACAATAACATGAATACCATAACATTAACTTTCCACCATTACATCAATGTCATGTCAAATTACAAAGAACATTACAAATACACCATAACATCATGATCATCAATCCAAGGTAACCAATACACTAACCATTACACCATCAATTAACATACAAACCTAATCAACTATATCATATTTCATCATTGTTGTTCAAACAAATGCAATGAACATTACAAATAACAAAATCCAGGTAATCTTCAACTGTTTCTTCAGGATCTTCACCTTCATCTTCAATTCTCCCTCCTTTGCTTTGTGGTTGTTAACCATCTCCTTCTCCTCATTCAAGTTCTTTACTAGTGAAGAAATTATCTGTTTTGTCCTAGGATCCATTTCCTCATCCAACCAAGCAAAGTGAGTGCATTTTGTGTATCCTTGAATCTTATACATCCCACAACCATAGAAACAGCGACCTGAGTTTGAATTCGCCCGTGTCGTCATCAATGGAGCGTCGAGACCACACTTGCATACGTACCTTGAACGACTTGAGGACCTGCTTCCATGGCTACAACCGGTCTGCTGAGACATTTTAATGGAAGGATTTGATGTTAACTTGAAGAAACTGAGTGAGAAGACGAAGAACAATGACTTGGGGAAGAAGAAGACGAAGAACAATTGAAAAGGGGAAGAGGAAGACAAACTTTTAATCTGATGACAATTTAATCTAGTATCCATAATTTATAAACAATTATAATAATGTTATATGTAATTAAAAAACATGACATGGAAAACATTTGGTGACATGGAAAACATATAGGACTGTCACCTCATTAAAAAACATGACACATCATCAGAATTGTATGGGGGACCAAGTAAATCCAAAGTGAATTTAATTTAAGGGACTAAATTTACAGGTTTTGTAATAGGAGAATCAATTCTTTTAATTGCCTATACTAAAGAGACCAAAAGTGCGTTTATACCTTTTTTAATAATTTGAAAATTTGGTGTTCATTAACTATTATTAATACAATATATTTATAATAAATTATTAGTTTTTTAATTTCTCTTTTAAATTTTTTTCTATTAATTTATTTAAAAATAATAAATAAATAAATTATGTTTATGAATCTCTACATAAACCAAGGAAATCCGTGGAGATCAACAAAAACAGGGATGAATGTTAAAAATCCAAGACTGAGATAGAGAATAAATTAATGGGTGGAGATTGAGACGGAATGTATTCCCCACCCACCCTCTCCTATTGACATTCCTAAGTGATATTGATATCATATTATCAAATTATTATATCTCAATAACTTTTACTAGTAGTTGTTAAGTATTAGTTGTATAACTTGTATTACTAAACCTATATTCTATGACTGTTACGTTGTTTACAAACCTAGGTACATTTTAAGTTGATTAATTAAAGAATAAAAACACTTTAACTTGTTCACTTCAAATAACAACACTAAAAAAAATACTCTAGGAGACCTAACTAACTAATTTGAATCATGTTATGACTAATGAATTCGGTTGCCAAACTTTTTTTTTTTTTTAAAGGCAAAAGAAAGATTATATTACTAATAAGGCATAAGTAATGCCAGTTACAGACCAATGTTTATAGAATCCGATAAAACTACAACACCAACCCACGACAAAGGATGAAAGCTACAAAACTAGCCTCCCATTACACCAGACTAACAACCAAGCCAGAGGAACAACCTAAAGTGATATAATAATAACATCATGCCACTAATACAACATACAAATCCTGCATATAAAGCACATGAGGTTAGAAAACATCCTCCCAAGCAAGATGACACGATAGACTTGCCTGCACTGATAGCTATAACAACAAACAAGACAAAAATAACTCCTCTACTGATATCTCTCCCTCCACCTCAAGGACTACGCCAATTACACAAGAAACTGCAAGAAAGAGAACCACAACCCCAGCAACTGGCCAAGTCCGCACTAAAATTGAGAAAATGTCCACACAAGAAACTGCGAGGACTGATCAAGCCACACCAGCGCACAACCAAAACTCTCCATTCAAAGAGAGAGATGTCTTCAAAATTTTATCGTTTTCAAAATATCTTATTTATTTATAAAAATTATCTATTTTCATTAATTGTATCTATTTCTCTTTTAATATGACTTTTATATAAATTAGCATTTAATATGGACCTGAGTGATATCACTTATGTTTTTAATCAGACATTCATCGAGTTTGTATCCCTTTTTTTTCAGTGAGGCGGTGACTAGTTTGTAATATATGATTTTTAATCAGACATTCATCGAGTTTGTATCCCTTTTTTTTTTCAGTGAGGCGGTGACTAGTTTGTAATATATGATTTTTAAGAGGTTTGGATGATAGTTATTCATTCTAGTAAAAAAAAATTGCTTGAGTTGCTTAGATCTTAAAGATTATATATATGATTAGAGTTATCTTGATTCTGCTTGAACACTTGTAGTGTGGACAATTTAGATCTTATATTCTCATGTACAAGAGGATAAAAATTAGGGGTGTTCAAAAATATGGTTAACTGAATTGTATATTAAAATTGAATTGCATTGCACTGCAAAAAACTGAACCATTTAAATAGTTAATGAACTGAATCATTTAATTAAAACAATTCAAATTCAGTAAAAAACCGGTTCAAAGCCAATTTTGTTTTATAAACTGATTTAATTATATACATTAATTAGTTTTTAATAAAAGGAATAAAAAATTTACTGAAAATTTAAAAAATTCTGAAAATTAAAAAAAAATCGAAAATTAAAAAAAAGTTCTAGAAAATATATTTTTTATTTTCTGAAAATAATTTTTTTCCTGGAAATAAAAACTAATATCGATTTTGTCCAAAAAATCGATTTTTTTCGAAAATAAGAAACATGGATTTTTTTCTGAAATACAATAAATCGATTTTTTTTTCAAAAATACGAAAAAAAATCTAGTTTTTTCAGAAATACAAAAAATCGAGTATTTTTGAAAATATGAAAAAGTCAAGTTTTTTTCGAAAATATGAAAAAGTCGAGATTTTTTGGAAATATGAAGAAGTCGAGTTTTTTCGAAAATATGAAAAAGTCTAGTTTCTTCAGAAATACAGAAATTCGAGTTTTTTTGAAAATACAAAAAATCGATTTTTTTCAAAAATACGAAAAATCGAGTTTTTTAGAAACACGAAAATTCAATATTTTTTTTCAAAAATACAAAAAACAATTTTTTTGTAAATGTGAAAAACGAGTTTTTTTCAAAAATATGAAAAAAAAAATACGGAAAAACGAGAAAGCATTTTTTTCGAAATACAAAATATGAAAATAAAAAAAAATTGAAAATACATTTTTTGTAGAATATATTTTTTTAATATAAAAAAATTTAAATGTTTATGAAGTTAAAAAATTTGGTTTTAAAAGAGTTCAAAATATATAATTAGTTTAAAATTGTAAACTGATTATAAATTAGTTTATAATTATAAACTAGTTCTAAACTAGTTTTTAATTGAATTGTCAGTTAACTGAATTTTTATTGAAATGATTATTGCAAACTGAACCAAACTTTAAATGTGGTTCGGTTCAATGCAGTTCATGAACCATGAACATGAACACCCATAATAAAAGTACATTCTCTTCTTAAAAATGATACATTAGTAAGATTTTTTTTCTTCTATTCTTGCACTTTTTATGTGTGACTGGTGTAACCTTTTCTCTGATGAGCCAGTAGCATCTTGAGGATCTGTTGTTTTATACATCCATGTTGCCAAACCAAAGAGAAATCAATGGATAACATGTCATATTAATCTATTCCGTTGTAGCACACCTGGTAAAACTTTGTATTTGAGTTTTCAGGTTCAACACTCGGTGGGGTAGCTCAATTGGCGATTACTAGTTGAGTTAGAGGATTGTAAACTGTATGTCCAAGTTCAACTTCTTGCAGCAGCATTTATTTGTTGATGTTTATAAATCAACACCATTAAAAAAATGGTTAAATATGTTTTTCGTCCCTATAAATATTCCAAACTTCCTGTTTCGTCCCTCTAAAATTTTTGTTTAAAGAATAGTCGCTTAAAAGTTTTCCGTCCCCAAATTTCATCCCTGTCGTCTATCTAAGTTAACGACTGCTGACGTGGAGGCTGATATGTCATTCATTTTTATTTTTATTAATGTTTTTACTGATGTAAGAATGTCATACATTGCCACACCATGCCACATAATGTAAGTTTCTTACATTTGTATCATTGCTGACTTTTCACTTTAGATTTACTTAACCCTAGATTAACTCTTCACTTGCCAAAAGTTAACATTGACATTGTGCAAAGGTATTCTGCTCTCTCTCGTTCTGAAGGTGAGCTCAAAAAAGTTTCCTTTTCAAACGTTTCGTTTTCAAACCCTAAAGTTTGTTTCGTAACCTTGTTTTGGTAACATTGTTTTGCAGTTTTTGTGTTTGAGTTGCTCTGTGGTCCCAACATTCTTTTTGGAAGCTGCTGCAAGTTTGTGGTCCCTCGACAACGAAACTTGAGGTAGGTCCACATGTTCTTTATTAGATTCTGTTTTATTGAACTTTGATATAAGTATAGTATTTTAATGGTAGTGTATTCATCATTGAGTCTTAAATTATTTTCTTTACT
This sequence comes from Lathyrus tuberosus, assembly GCA_022829125.1. Classification (NCBI taxonomy): domain Eukaryota; kingdom Viridiplantae; phylum Streptophyta; class Magnoliopsida; order Fabales; family Fabaceae; genus Lathyrus; species Lathyrus tuberosus. Next base: position 13,294,457 of record JALAZF010000017.1, read on the forward strand.
GTATAGATTCTGTTTTTAGGGTTTTTTTGTTATAGGTCCATCATTGACTGTAAAAGTATTTTCAATATGTAGGGATGGGGGTCTTTAAAGTAATATTTTTCACTAAGGGTTCTTTTGTAAAAAGACCTTATGCTAAAGTATGTGGGTGGGGAGGTATACGCCTTTAATGGGCAAGACAGTCAAAGTTGGTCTTTTTTTTTATGCTTGTGATTTAATTAAGGGGATGGATCCTGGATTTGAATATAGTAGTGTTAGGATGTGGTGGAAACATGGTGAAGGTACCTTAGAGAGTGATCTAAAACCATTTAAGGATGATTGTGATGCTTTTGAGATTGGTGCTTTTATGAACGAATACAAGGATGATGTTGAAATATACACTGAAGAGATACCAAGTAAGGGGGCTAAAACCTTTATGGAGACTGCAAGAAGGAGGAACAAATGCCCAAAATTTGAAGATAAGGTTGATTCTGGTTCAGAGGATGAGAGTTCTAGTGATGAGTCATTGAAAGATATTAAGTTTGAAGATAGTGAAGAGGAAAGGATGAATCCTGTTGATGAGGGTTTTGATGATAGTATTAATGTTCAATTTGATAGTATCCCATCAAATGTACATGCTGGAGATGATGTGGCTGGTTTTAGTGAGGTAGTTAAGGAAAGCTTGATTACACCAGAGATGGGCAAAGAACATGTAATTAAAGATGAGTATTTAACTGATGAGCTTGATAGTGGAGCTAAAGATGATAGTGATGATGAAAGGCCAGGTGTTGTTAGGTATAATGATGTTGATGGTATTACAAACGATTATAAGTTCAAGGTGGGAATGGAGTTTTTATCACTTAGGCAGTTTAAGAATGCTATTTTGGAACATAATGTCCTGAATGGGAGGGATGCTAGATTTGTGAAGAATGATGCAGTGAGATGTAGGGTGGTTTGCAAGGAGAAATCTCTATGTGATTACATTGTCCTTTGCAACAAAGTGTTGGCATCTACCACCTTTAGAATTAAGACATTGTTTGATAAACATAAGTTTGAAAGACAGTTTTTTAACAAAAGTGCAAAGGCTGAATGGGTTGCAAAAGTGATTATAAATAGGATGAAGAACAACAATAAAATGAAGTTGAATGAGGTAATTGTTGATGTTAGAGTTAGATATGCTACTGAAATTCCAGGTTGTAGGGCTTTTAAGGCAAGACAAATTGCCAAGAGGATTGTGGAGGGAGATTCTAGCAAACAATATAGTTTTTTATGGTCTTATGGGGCTGAATTGAGGAGAGCTTCAAACGGAAACATTTTCAAGATGAACATCCAAACTCTAGGTCCAGGTTTGTTATCAAGATTTGAAAGATGTTACATGTGCTTTGATGGAACAAAGAAAGCCTTGAAACATGCTTGTAGGACATTTATTGGACTTGATGGTTATCATCTAAAACATAAATATGGTGGTATACTATTGATAGCAGTGGGACGAGATCCTAATGACCAGTATCTACCTCTTGCATTTGGAGTTGTAGAAACTGAGTCAAAAGACACTTGGAGTTGGTTTATGCAACTACTTATTGAAGACATTGGTGACCAAATGTGGTGTTTTATTTCTGACCAACAAAAGGCAAGTGTACAACTTTTTATTTTTTGTGGATTATTTACATTTCTTGTTGAAGTGTTTTATGTAGCTGTTCTAATTGTATACAGGGTCTTGTACAAGTGTTTGAGGAACAATACCCAGCATTTGAGCATAGATTTTGTGTGAGGCATCTTTATGCTAACTTTAAAAAGAGGTTTGGTGGTGGTACCCTCTTTAGGGACCTAATGATGGCTGCAACAAAGGCTACTTATCTTGAAGCTCATGAACAATTCATGCAAAAGATCAAGGAAGTCAAAAATGATGCCTATGAATGGTTGGAGGCCATACCAAAAACAAAGTGGTGTAAGCATGCCTTTCCTTTGTTTTCTAAGTGGGATGTACTGATGAATAATTTAAGTGAAACATTTAATGCCACTATTCTGCTTTAGAGGGATAAACCTATTATTACAATGTTTGAATGGATTAGGTCTTATCCTATGGGTAGGTTTGCAACTTTAAGGGAAAAGGTTAATGGTTATAATGGTAGGATTATGTCAAAGCCACTTAGGAGATTGGATAGAGAGATTGAGAAGAGTGCAAGTTGGACATCAACTTATGCTGGACAACTAATATTCCAGGTTACCCATGTGATGTTCACTGATAGTTTTGTAGTTAACAAATCACCCCTCAAGGCAACTACACCAAAACCTACATGTGTCAAGGTATTTTTCGGAAAACAACCCAAAATTTGCAGAAACAAGCCATTCAAGCCACCAGGTATTAGAACAGTCATTTCAAGACTAGCATGCAGTGAGCCTCTAAAGTTTAAAACCCAGAGCAGGTACAAGACTCAATCTGAGGGTTCAGTTGAAAAGAGGCATTCTGATAGGCTAAGGAGTTTGAAGACCAAGAACATACCTGGCCCTGGGAAGAAAGCTGATGATCCAGTTGTTATACCTGAAGTAGACTGATGAAAGACCATCTGTTTTGTTTTCATTGTTGTGAATTTTGTCTATGTAATGTTGTTAAGTAATCTATAGACATTGATTGACTAAGTTGTTTTGTTAAGTACTAATTTTTGTGTAGTCTTGGCGCATCTACAACTAAGGTCATGTATTTGATCAGACTATGCACTATATTTTGTTGTAATTTTTGTTGGTATACTTGTTAAGCTCAAGTTATTCTGTATCCCTTGGATTGAATTCTATTTCAATAGATTCTACAAACTAATTTTGGTGGATCAAGTTAATGTCCATGATGTCTAATTTAACTCATTATGTATCAATTGTGAATACTATCCATTTAGATGATGTCAATTTACATTACGTATCAAGTGTGAATACTGTCTATTTTAACTCATTATTTCAACTAATTTTGGTGAATCAACTGTCTATGTCAATAACTCTACACAACTGTAATCTTTTACATTAAGGGTTCATCATTTCATTGACAATAGTTTAGTTACATTCATCAATTCCAATTTCAAGTTGCCAAATACTGTCAAGGTGTCAAATACTATCAAAGTGCCATACTGTAATCATTTCATCAACAACAGTTTGGTTACATTCTACAATACCAATTTCATTACATTCATCAACACCTTTGGTCATCAACAACTATTTCATTTCAATTTCATCAACAACCATTTCATTACATTAATCAACCAAGATTTCATTACAATTTCATCAACAACAACTTCATTACATTCATCAACCAAAATTACACAACTACTAATTTCAACAGTTACACTTCATTACAATGAATACATTAATCAGCAAAGACACCACAACACATATAAGCTTTATTTTCCCAGCCAATGCCTCTGCTCTCAATTTTGTTTGCAGCTTCAAATTCTTCTTCTTCGCACCTTCATACAACTCCCTAAGCAACTCATTTGTCTCTACTTCCTTAATCCTATACTTTTCTGTTTGTTCATTGTCATTAACATCTGAATCGAGCAGATCTTCATCCCAAACAAACAAATCGCAAGTATTTTCAGTCTGTCAATAAGGGCATCTCCAGAAAAACCTACCTTTGTTGCGACCATTTTTACAGACATATGATACCATACGAGCATCACAACCACAATTCCTTCCCCGTCGGATTCGCACAGAGCAACTAGACATGTTAATGTGTTTTGAATCACTTGTTCTTGAACACGCCATCAAACAAATTCTGCTGAACTTAACCAAAAAAAGAACAAAGACGAAATCAGAGGAAGAAAAATAAAAAGACCAAGATGAAATTAGGTTAACATAGGAGAAAGAGGAAAACGATAGACATGAAGTTTGGTAAACAAAAGAGAAAGAGAAAATGAACTTAAGGCATTCACGTCTGCTGATGTGTCTATTCATCTTATGACGTGGATATTACAACAGATCCAATGATCTAAGACAAATTGTCAGTTCATCATCCACGTCTTCATCCGTTATCATAAATAGACATCAGGGGTGAAAATTGGGGACGGAAAACTTTAGGGGGGCGAAACATTGAACGGAAAATTTTAGAGGGACTAAATCCAAAGTTTGAGTTATTTACAGGGACCTAAAATATACTTAACCCTTAAAAAAATGAAGAAAAAGATTATTATTAATTAAGTAATATAGTTGTTGGTAACTACATAACTCATCATATTAACTAAAATTATTTTAAAATTAAAATAATTGAACCAATTAATAATATCAAGTAACACTCTCCCACAAGTTGGACCGTGGATGTCATAAAGTCCAAGGTTGGATATGAAAGTAAGTAATTGAGAATTATGTAGGGGCTTTGGAAGAACGTCGGTTGTTTGCACGACCAAGGTGGGAAACAATCGCATCAAGTTGCTTTAAATATTCTCTTTGATAATGTAGTAATATATTTCAATGTGTTTAGTAAGTTCATGGAAAAAAATGATTATGGTAAAGACAAATGGCTGATTTTTTGTCACAGGAAACACAAGCATTAAAAGCAAACGAGAAGTGCAGATCTTAAAAGAGGTAAATCAACCAGACAGAGCTGTTAAAATGGGTCTAGCCAATTAAGTTGATTTAATGCATACCGAATTATAAAAAATCTTTAAAAACACGACCCCCCGACTACAAGGCCTATGTTTTTCATAAGTTAGGTAAAGCCGGTCAAACGGACTTCGAGTTGGCCCATTAAAAATATTAAAAATAATAATTGATTTTGATAAAAAAATTTAAAAAATAATTTTAGTTAATTTTGAAGAAAAATATTGGGTTAAGATATGTAAAAGAAAAGCTCCAAACAATTACAACTTTAACCTATTATTATAATATTTTGAAAGAAATATAAGAGAAAGTAGGAATGTTCGCAGTTTGGTTTGAATCGGTTTTGAAGCAAAATATCATCCGATCTAAAGATAAATTTACTCACGGTTTAGTTCAGTTTTAAATGATTGATTAAAAAAATCCGATCTGATATGATATAATTTAATACGATTTAATTTGGATCGATTTTTTGGATATCCAAATTACAAATTATAGCTTTTATTAATATTATAAAAGTACTATTAAATAATAAGTTTGACATAATATATACTGGACTAAAGAAGCACATGAGAACCTATTTTCTAAGGGTCATTATCAGATTTAGGGTTTTTGTCTCAACGCAATTCATTTCTTCTTCATCATCATTATTTGACCCAGAGAAAATCCCAATACCAAATTTTCTTAATTCGTGATTATTCTTCTAATTTGTGATTTGTTGATTTTGAATTTCTCTATATTAGTGTATTTTTCCATTTCATATTATGTTGTTTTTCTACTAGACATTTGGTCAACCATTGAGCAAGACATCATTTTTAAAGACAAGTATTAATAATAAAATTTTAAATTATATTATTTTATTTTTCTATCAAAACTTAATTTGAATAGTTTTTTGCATGTCTAATTTTAGGAATAATATCATCAAGAAAAATACAAAAAAATTCAAAAAATGGTGAGTCCAAACGTAAATTGTACTTGGATGAAAAATGTATGGATGATAATGTAGATATTTCTCAATATTAGAAATTAAGGGGTGTTTGATTTCCTCAACTTTATATAACGCTAGTGGCTTTTTAAGTATTCCAATCACAACTATGGTTGTTAAATCTTTATATAACACTAAAAAAAAATTTAGATTTTGTCCTGCCATTTGAAATTTTTTTTTATTATTTTAATATGACATATTAGTTTAGTTGGAATTTTATTTATTTATTTTATATATTTTAATTACACGCGTGACATTTTTGTATTATTTTAATATTTGAATATTGAACTGTTATTTGAATATTGAAATGTTTAAAGATCAAAAGTTCAAAATTTTGCCCACTCCAAGGATTGAACTCATGACTTAGTGCATGCAATAATCTTGCCGTAACACTAGACTGTTATACTTTAGTGGTTATTGGTTTGTGTCAAATATATATAATATAAACTAAACTAAACTAAATTTAATATAAACTAAACTAAACTAAATTTAGTTTAAAATAAATTAATATTATATTTATTTATTTATTTTATTTCAGTTTAATATAAATATTTAATTTTTGTTTAACGTTAAAATATTTATATTTTTAGTTTAATTTTAATTATTTAACGTTAAGATATTTATATTTTATTTTAATTTAACGTTAAGATATTTAAATTAGATTATATTTTTTGTTTATTTAACGCTAAGATATTTGAAATTATTATTAATTTAAAAATAATATTTTAAGTTTATTATTAATTATTAATATTAAAAACTGTTATTTTAATTAAAAATATTTTTATTTTCAGTTTATTATTAATTATTAATATTAAAAACTGTTATTTTAATTAAAAATATTTTTATTTTAAATTTATTATTAATTATTAATATTAAAAACTGTTATTTTAATTAAAAATATTTTTATTTTCAGTTTATTATTAATTATTAATATTAAAAACTGTTATTTTATTTAAAAATATTTTTATTTTCAGTTTATTATTAATTATTAATATTAAAAACTGTTATTTTAATTAAAATTATTTTTATTTTCAGTTTATTATTAATTATTAAAATTAAAAACTGTTATTTTAATTAAAAATATTTTTATTTTCAGTTTATTTATTATTTAACATTTAAATATTTAATACAAAGTTTAATATTTTATATTTATTTTCAGTTTATTTATTATTTAATATTTAAATATTTATTACTAAATTTAATATTTAATATTTAATACTAATATTATCATTTTAACAAAACTATAATAAATTAATATTAATGTAGTGTGATGAAATAAACTGAAATAATTAACATATTAAAATGAAATAATTAATAATAAACTGAAAATAAAAATATTTTAATTTAATATAATTTATTAATGTTTGTATTTTTTAATAATATTTTAATTTAATATAATTTAATATAATTAATAATAAACTGAAATAATTTATTATATTTTTTAAACTAAATTATTAAATATAAATATAATAAATATATATATTAACGTTTGTATAAAAAAAACTAAATTATTTAAACTAAATATTTATATTAACATCTAATATTTAAAAACTAAACTAATTTAATATTTATACTAATTTATTTTATTAAAAATAAATATAATAAATTATTAATTATTTAAATATTTATAATAAATATTTAAATATAATTTATATTAATGTTTGTATAATAAATTTTTATATTAGTGTTTAATATTTACTAAACATTATTAAAGGACCAAAATGTTCTAACATATACATTTAAAGCAAACAATATATCAACTAAGACATTCTAGCCTAGTGGTGAAGGATGCCCATTCTTGTCCATGAGAATGACATTTTTATGTGAGAACATGAAAATGAATCTGAACCATTATATTTTAAAATAAATGGTGGAGATTATGTGTCGTGTTTTTTTTTTTTTTTTCTATCTGCTCCATTATATATATTGCTTACTCCTTGAAATTGTGCAAATTTTAATTTAAGTTGTAAATTGTAATTAATAGTCATTGCATTTTATTTTCAATTTGCATTTATTTTTCGATTGGACCTCATATTTCACTTTCACTTACGCAACCTTTACTCTTACCTAGTTTCCAATTACTGTGAACTAACGAATTTCTGAAAAGCATGTACAACATCGTTCGATAGCAGAATTTGCAAGCAATAAAGGAAATATTGTTGCGCCTCGAAGAAAGCCTCTATAATGCTCCTCCATGAGGTAATACTATTCAAGCATTAAAAGAAAGAAAGACTAATCTCAAGGAGAACTCATAGAATCACCCCCGAGTCGACCGCAACAAAGAAAAACTAATCTCCTAAATCAAGAAATCAACATAGGAGGGGGAAACATCAAACTCCTTCATAAAGCCCCGAGGCAGATCAAGACACCCACATTTCTCCACTGGATCAAATGAAAAACTACTTGGTGAAGGTTCAGCAGAAGCATCAACTTTGCACAAAGATTTTGGAAAGAAAAATACCAAAATCCATGGAGAAGCCGCCCAAGCTAGCTGAGTACGATGGAAAGGGATGTGGACGAGCACATGCATCTTGTCAATGATCGACTAAACTACTTAGGTGTTGACGAAGCTTCTAAGTGGAAGTAGTTTTCCTTGACCCTGGTCGGGCCGACCATGCTATGGTTCACCGGTATGCCTGAAGAGAGCATTGAATCATGGACTGATTTTTGTGAACTATTATATGCACACTTTATGGCCCGAAAGAGGTAGCCTATAACAGTGGCTGCTTTGAGTGGGATTGTCTAGGGGAAGAAGGAGAGCTTATGATCTTATATCACCCAGTTTACTCAGGTTGTTGTTAAAGTAGAAGAAGCCTAAGAAGGCTTTAAGTGATGGATTTTCAAAAATGATCTTCTGCGTGTGAAGACATAACTTCTCAATGGTTTTGATGAAGACAACAATGTTCATTCAAGGTTTTATGTACAAAATAAAATGGATCAAAGACTTCAAAGCTAGAACAAGTTTCATATTAATTCAAGTCTTGAAGATTTCTCAAAGAAGGAAAAAGAAGAAATGCATAAGACATGACTACACTTGCAAGATATGATTAATCAAACTTTTAGGTATATGAAATTCTTGACTAAAACAAATCTTAGTGCTCAAGTTTTATAATCATGTTTTAAAAAGTCATTCTTTCATTTAAAACCTTGAGAAAACATTTTTCAAAGTTTATCTAAAGTCTTGGTCATAATTTGAGATGGTATATGGCTTAGAATCATTTGCATTAAAATTTATTCAAATTTTACACTGATGCAATTGATTGTCATCCTGATGCAATCGGTTGCACTCGGCTAAATTTTCAAATTTTTTGCACGTTACACTTGGTGCAACCGATTGTCATTCTGATGCAATCGATTGCACCTGAAGCTTTTTTGAAAAATTCCTTGTTTAAAAGCACCTTTTCATGATACCTCTTGCATGCATCTTTTCCATTCATTGTATAATAATTTTCAGAAATTCTTTCAAGCATTGTCTTGATTATTGAATGGGTGCATGCTCACTATATATTGAATTCAAAGTTTCTTTTGTAAGTCACCTCTTTCAAAAAACTCTCTACAATCTCTAAGCATATTTTTCCATAACAGAAATTTTATACAAGATACTTTTTGAATACCATTTTCATATTACATACATAAAAGTATCATTTGAGCACTTAGAGAGTTTATGATATTGAAATTTCATATTTGAAAGAGAAGAAGTCCTTCATAGGATTTATATACTACAAACTTGTTTCAAAAACTCTTGTTGTAACATATCTTATTTTTCCAGGATTGTTGGATATAAGATTGTTTGGTTGTAAACCTTGTTATCCGGATTGTGGATACAAGAGGTCCATTTGTGAGAGGTTGATTCTCGGTTGGACTTTAAGCTTGTAAAATCCAAGAGGGTGTTCTTGGTGTGGATTGTTAGAGTCTTGTATAGGAAGACTAGGTATGTCTTGTCCTAAGATCTAACATTAGTGAAAATCTCTTTCGTGTTGAAAGGCGAGTGGAGTACTCTCGACCTGTGAGGGGAACCACTATACGTCTTGGTGTTCTTTACTTTCCGCATTTACCATTTCAACACTTAGAAATCTTTAGGAAAGTAAAAATAAAAAATCGTCAAAAATCGGGATAATCTTCTAAGAACCTAATTCACCCCCCTCTTAGGCACATTTATAACTTACAATTGGTATCAGAGCAGGTTATAGGTAACATGTTCCTACATATCCAGTATGGCTTCCGTATGCACAAACCCGGTATTCAAAGACGGTGGAAGTATTAACAAGCCCCCACTTTTCTCTGGAGAGTATTTTGACTTTTGGAAAATCCGCATGAAGGCACATCTTGAAGCACAAGGAGAAGGTATATGGGAAGCCATTGAGAATGGTCTGCATAATTCGGCTAATGTGGTCGATGGTGTTGGTACTCCAAAGTTAAAAAATACATATGATGAAGATGACAAGAAAAGAATCTTGAATGAAAAGAAAGCTGTCAATATTCTTCAGAGTGCATTAAGTATGGATGAGTTCTTTCGTGTTTGTCAATGTAAATCGGCTAAAGAAATATGGGATACGTTGGTAGAAACACATGAAGGTACGGCTGAAGTAAAAAGATCCAGACTAAACACTTTAAGTCAAGAATATGAAATGTTCCGAATGCAGCCCAGAGAATCCATTGTTGCATTACAGAAGAGATTTGTTCATTTGACTAACCACTTAATGGCACTTGGTAAAACATTCTCAAATGATGAATTAAATCTTAAAATTCTAAGATCATTGACTAGAGAATGGCAACCAAAATTAATGGCAATATCGGAAAAGAAAAGCCTCTCTACGATGACTTCCGCATCTCTATTTAGTAAACTTCAAGAGCATGAGTTAGAAGTTGAAAGATTGGAGAATCATGAAATACAAGTAAAAGATTCAAAAGGCGTTGCCTTAAAGACAAAAGTAAAAAATTATGATAGCAATCAAGAGGATGAGTCCAATAGTGATGAAAATGATGATCTTATCAAAAAGTTTGAAAAGTTTCTAAGAAAAGAAAGGAAAAAGGAGATCACTAAAGGGGAAGCACCAACGAGAAAGATTAAATGCTTTGAATGTGGAGAAAGAGGACATGTTAAAAGTGAATGTCCTACACTTCAAAAGAAAAATAAATTCAAGAAAAAGAATCATAAAAAGGAAAGGAAAACATATGTAGACAACGAAATAAGTACATCTTCAGATGAAGAACATGTAAATCTTGCATTGATAACATCACACCACTCCGATGATGAAGAAGATGAGGTTAGTAATAATTCTTTTGATAGTGATGCACAAGGTGCCATAAATGAATTGTTAAATGAATGCAAAATTCTATATAAAACTATATCATCTCAAAAGAAACAAATTTCAACTTTAGAAGAAAAAAATGTTTCATTAGAAAAAGAGATCGAAAATGAGAAACAAAAGATGATTAGTGAAAAACATAATTTTGTATGTAAAAATTGTGAATCTCTCTCTTTTCAAATTGTTCAATTAAAAAGAGTACTTGAAAGGTATGAGAAAGGACAAATTGGATTGGAATAAGTCCTTAGTCAACAAAGATATTCAAATGATAAAAGTGGACTTGGCTATTCAAAGTTTTCTAAACCAAGTTCAAGTAAAACTATATTTATTAAGGCTAAGGATCAAACTTCCAAAGAGAAAGTGAACAAACCTAGGAATGTGCATCCTAATCCTAAAAAGAAAATATTTCTTAAAAAGAAATATTATGTTCCAAGATATAAGAGCAACTTTGAACCTACTTGTTTTTATTGTGGTATTGTTGGCCATACACCTAATGCTTGCTATGTAAGAAACTTTAGTGTTGCAAGTGGGCATTATGTGTGGGTAAAGAAAGGTACTAACTTTGATGGACCCAAATCACATTGGGTACCAAATCAAACTTAATTTGTTTTGTAGGGTCGCTTGAGGACCACTTTAAATCTATGTTGTTTTGATAAGTGGTGGCTCTAAGCTTTTGGTGGGAGACATAAACTAACTTTCAAGTCTAGTTCTAGTCCAAGGGTTATTTCAATTGGGGAATACCTTAAAATAAAAATTCTTGGCATTGGCAAAGTCGAAGCACTAACTTTCACATTCATTGAAGATGTACTTTATGTTAAAAGACTAAAGCAATATCTTCTAAACAAAGCCAACTTTGTGACAAAGGCTTCAAGATCATGTTCACCAAAGATGAATGTTTTGATGAAGTCAATCATGAGGTAAAGCTCATAGGTAAAAATTGTTTTTATTTTTCATAATTTCTTTATATACTTCAAGTCTTTTCCCATCCTTTTTGTTAATGACAAAGGGGGAGAAGAATTGTGTATTATTGCTTGGTTTCTCTAACAAAATGTGCAGATTTCAAAACTCTCTAAAATCATGGATTAAGGGGGAGCAATATCCAAAGGGGAGCAAGCTTTGGTTAGAGAAACAAGATTGGATCGAATTTTCAATAATTGGGTTGTCATCATCAAAAAGGGGGAGAATGTGAAGACATAACTTCTCAATGGTTTTGATGAAGACAACAATGTTCATTCAAGGTTTTATGTACAAAAGGAAATGGATCAAAGACTTCAAAGCTAGAACAAGTTTCATATTAATTCAAGTCTTAAAGATTTCTCAAATAAGGAAAAAGAAGAAATGCATAAGACATGACTACACTTGCAAGATATGATTAATCAAACTTTTAGGTATATGAAATTCTTGACTAAAACAAATCTTAGTGCTCAAGTTTTATAATCATGTTTTAAAAAGTCATTCTTTCATTAAAAACCTTGAGAAAACATTTTTCAAAGTTTATCTAAAGTCTTGGTCATAATTTGAGATGGTATATGGCTTAGAATCATTTGCATTAAAATTTTTTCAAATTTTACACTGATGCAATCGATTGTCATCCTGATGCGATCGATTGCACTAGGCTAAATTTTCAAATTTTTTGCACGTTACACTTGGTGCAACCGATTGTCATTCTGATGCAATCGATTGCACCTGAAGCTTTTTTGAAAAATTCCTTGTTTAAAAGCACCTTTTCATGATACCTCTTGCATGCATCTTTTCCATTCATTGTATAATAATTTTCAGAAATTCTTTCAAGCATTGCCTTAATTATTAAATGGGTGCATGCACACTATATATTGAATTCAAAGTTTCTTTTGTAATTCACCTCTTTCAAAAAAAACTCTCTACAATCTCTAAGCATATTTTTCCATAACAGAAATTTTATACAAGATACTTTTTTAATACCATTTTCATATTACATACATAAAAGTATCATTTGAGCACTTAGAGAGTTTATGATATTGAAATTTCATATTTGAAAGAGAAGAAGTCCTTCATAGGATTTATATACTACAAACTTGTTTCAAAAACTCTTGTTGTAACATATCTTATTTTTCTAGGATTGTTGGATATAAGATTGTTTGGTTGTAAACCTTGTTATCCGGATTGTGGATACAAGAGGTCCATTTGTGAGAGGTTGATTCTCGGTTGGACTTTAAACTTGTAAAATCCAAGAGGGTGTTCTTGGTGTGGATTGTTAGAGTCTTGTATAGGAAGACTATGTGTGTCTTGTCCTAAGATCTAACATTAGTGAAAATCTTTTTCATGTTGAAAGGGGAGTGGAGTACTCTCGACCTGTGAGGGGAACCACTATACGTCTTGGTGTTCTTTACTTTCCGCATTTACCATTTCAACACTTAGAAATCTTTAGGAAAGTAAAAATCAAAAATCGTCAAAAATCGGGATAATCTTCTAAGAACCTAATTCACCCCCCTCTTAGGCACATTTATAACTTACACTGAGCAACCATCGCTTTAGGTTGAAGATATGAAAGAAAAAATTATGAACCACCTAGGATATTCTGAGCATGGCTCTATCTTACATGATCCTGAAAGATAAGTTGAACACCTACTTCAATAACCACGTATTCGTCGACACCAAATCCAGTTGCCCTGCTGAGAAGGAGTCTCACTCATAGAAGAACGACTCTAACTGAGGTATGTAGAGACGGTACGAAAACTACACTCCTCTGACCCTTTCTCAGGAGAAGATTTACCAGGACTACGCCAACACAGAGTTTTTGAAAGGAGGAATCTGACCCCTTTACCCTATCAGTGAGACATCTCAAACTAACAAGTCAATGTATGTCCGCTTTCATGAAGGATTCCATTGAAGGGCTGATCAAGACAGGCCAGCGGGCCAAGGATGTGAAAGGGGGCAAATGAGATATGGAATAATCACTGAAAGGTTAATCTTCCCCAAAGACTACAGATGATGAGACCAGTGTAGAGAGCAACGATACCACTAAGGGGACGCGCACGTATATCACTGTTATTACTAGAGGAGCACCCTAAGAAAACCTTCCTTCCAACGGGACCGTAAAGAGGAAAATTATCGATATGTTGGTTATCCACAAAAATGGTGCAGGTACGTCGGAAAAGATCCTTGACTAACCTAAGTTAGGGTTCCAGGACTTAGAGAAAGAAGGAGGAGTCCCCAATAAAATTTTTCCATTAGTGATAACGACTACACTCGGGTAGTTTACCTCTCCTAGATCCTGATTAATGGTGGCAGCTCCCATGGATTTATGTATTCAGAGTTGTTTGAGAAGACGGGCCTTGAAAGAGGCAGCTTATGGTCGTATGAAAGCTCTCAATTGGAGACATTCAAGGGAATGACTACCCATCCATGGGGATAAATTAAGCTGATGATATCAGTATGCAACAAGAAGTATGTTTGTACAGTTAATTCACAATCCCTCGTCGTCCCTTACAGAATTTCCTATAATTGCATTATGGGAATGCCTTTTGCATCCATTATAGACGTCGTAGCCTCGCTGGTGCATCTCAAAATCAAGTACCATAATCTTCAAAGAGAGTCGGTTACCATTAATATTAATCTTAAAGAAGAAATTTTTTTTTATCAAGCGCTTCAAAAAAAACTCAAGGAGAAGTCGTAGCCCGGGAGATTATTGTGGCTTCTCTGACCTTCCAACTTAGTAGGACACACATTAGTCCCCCAAGAATTAGATAGAAAAAAATGCAAATTGGGAGAATAAGCGGAGGTCATCCTACATGGTAATGTTTTCTTTCATATTCTATACTAAATGCTATGTTTGTATGATCCATCTCCTCACGTACAGGAGCAATTATCGATTATGAATGACATGTGATCATTTCTAAAATATTCGTTTCTTTTTTATTATGCATAATGACAACAAATCTGGAGTATGAACGACGTGATCGAGGCTCGAAACTGAGAAGTTGAAGGTGTTGTCAGAGACTCTTTGCATGTGCGACTAAAAAAATCGATTCGCCACAACATAAAGTACACACTAAAAAGTCATGGGTGCTGTTGTAGACGCTTTGCACGTGCGACTACAACAATAAATTACCCACCGAGAAGTCAGGGGTATTGTCATAGACGCTTTGCACATGCGACTATAGTAATCAATTCCCGACTGAAAGTTAGGGGTGTTGTCATAAACATTTTTCTCATGAGACTACAATAATCAAATCCCACAGGAAATAACGACCCACCCCCTCTAGAAACTAGAAACTCCAGAGGCCGTAATGGGTTGGCCAAACGTCTACCCCAGACCTGGTTTTCAACTGGGAGGAGGAGGAAAATGAACCAACCCTTGGCCAGGAACGGTCCTAGTAAATTCGAGGGAAGACCTTGTAAATTCGCATTAGATCCAGAGCTCTCACTCGGGATCACACAAATACACCTCAGACAGGTAAAAATTCATCTCATTCAATAAAATAAAATAGATACACATATATTATTCAATTACAAAGTACCTTACATATAATACACACACAAAAAAATGTTGGCTAGCAGGGCTATTTCAGCAAAGAGATAATCTCTCCATCTTTGAGAAATTGATTCGGCTGAACCTGCTTCTTCGAGATAAGCAGAGGACTGTGAAAGTGCTCCACTTGCTGCAAGGCATTTTCAAAAGACTGCGACACCTCCCCAAGGATGGAATCCGCATATTCATCAGGACTCTGGTTCAGATAAGCATTCTTAAGGCACAAAGACTCTTATTCCCTTTGAGCAAATGATAGATTTCCCCTATCATAAGCCAAAACTTGGTTCTTCCTTGCCACAATCCTCATTGGATGAATAACCGGGTCGATAAAAGAATCAGGAAGATTAAGGGGGAGAAAAGTGTGTTAGACGATGGCTATGGATCTAGAAGGGGGTGTTGAATAGATCCCTTGAGTTTTACACGCAAATGGTTACCAAAAATTTTGTTTTAAAAATGTTTAACGGAGGCAACCACTGGATAGAACGTCTACAACGAACCTTCTACTAAAAGGATCGGATATGCACGAATATATCGAGAATGAGTATGGAAGAGAAAAATTCAGTTTGATTACTACACTTAAAAAACGCAGTCAACAAAATATCACTTGCTTGATGTTTAATCCAAACCAATGAGGTAAAATGATAAGCAACTAAAAGCAATGTGTTTGATTTTTGCTTTGAAACAAATTATCAAACACCTAGTGTGCGTAAAACACACTAAGTGCAGAATTTCTATGGAATGTAATATAGAGCTGCTCCAAGATACAATTCAAGGAATTGTATCGATTTAACAAATAGTTTCTCAGCTCGAAATTGCACTACGACAGAAATTTTGATAAATTGCGACTTCACAAATTCGAACAAACTGAAATGTAAAAGAGTTAAGGGAAAGAGAGAACAAACAAGATTTGATTAGGCAGTTCCCCAATCGTCCCCGCTTTGGGTACGTCTGCCCCTAACTCCACAATTGGAATTGAGATATATATATATATATATATATATATATATATATATATATGTGTGTGTGTGTGTGTGTGTGTGTGTGTGTGTAGCTGTTGCAAATTGTTTATTACAAGAGAAAACTATGAGCATCCAAACCCTCGAACGTCTTCGATCGTTGATGCAGAATTTTCTCTCCCCTTGATTCAAGATGAATCAAGTCCTTTGAATATGGTTGATCCAATTACCATCTCACGCTACTAAACCGAAAGAATCCACCGTTCTTCGGTTACCTTCACTCGATGAATTGCGATCTACCAAAAAATCGAACCCAAACCTCTCTTCTACGATCCTCTGATTACAGCTACTAAACCGAACAATTGCGTCAATTTCCGGTTACCTTCGCCCAGCCGAATCCCTGTAGAACGAAACGGTTTGTACAAAAACCCCCCAAAATCTACTCGATTCTTGGAGGACAAAACCAACTGGTTTTATTCAAGAAACACCTGCCAAGCTCTCAACCCAGAAGATGAAGATCACACTTCCTAAATTCTGAACATTATCACTTCGATCAATGGGCGACACAAACAAAGATGATTATGTGTGATTGTTTGTTTACTCAAAGAAAGAGATGAAGATAAAGAGAGAAATGGCATGAATTTTCATGTTTCTTGTTATTTGAATAATGAGATGATCAAAACTATTTATAGGAAAATGAAATGACCCACACAAAATAATAATAGAAATAACAGAAGAAAAAATTAAGTGAAAAACACTGATTCAGGAAATCATGCGTCGATGCACAGATGAAAATTTTTGTGTCAATTAAAGTTACGCGCTTTCCCGCAGGTTTGTGTAGGTTAGCACATGAACTGAGAGGTTAGCGCATGAACTGGAAGGGTTAGCGCATGAACTGCATTTTTTTAGGAAATTCAATTTTCTACTCATTTTCACCTGACCAAGTTCAGAAACACATACTAGACGCTACTAAAATGATAATGGACATTTATTTATGGGAAAGACAAGGTCCTATGCGTCTAGACACATGAACGATAATGATTAGATGCAATATGCCCGACACGTGAAGTGATACCGCTCAAATTACAATCTAATTTCTCACATATTTGTTGACATCATTAAAACAAAGTAGATAGAAGAATAACCCTCACATACACCCCCTTTTTGATGATGGCAACACTTTCTTAGCTTTCATGAGATTTGTAGTTTGAGAGTGAACAAAGTGAACAAAGCCCCCCTGTCTTGAACACTTGGTTAATCCCTGTTAAAATTTCTGCTTGTTGTTATTCTTCTCCCCCTTTGACAACATCAAAAAGAAGAAAAGAAGGTGGTCAAAATAAAACACTATAATACGTAAGGAATCATCACAGATTTGCAACATTCGACCATTAACACACATCCACATATGATACAGCTAATGGAAAATTAGGAATGGATAAATAAGGAACAAAAACATAAAAGCAATACATTCAATCCGGAAGAGTTTAAACAAACGGAAGCAAAAGTCAAAGTTAAGCAACAGTAGAAAAACATGAAAAAAAAAGCAAACCACAAAACATAAATGCAAGCACAAATGAAATATGATGCCCTAAACTCTATGGCCTTCTCCCCCTAAATGGATGACCTCTTCCCTTATAGTGTTGGCTTGGTGGTGGGAAATCCTCTAGATGTAGGTTGAGTTCAATCAACGTGCTGTTTAGGGTGCAAAGACTATTTACCAGGTTCTGGTTTTATTGAGTCAAGTTGGCGTCCATCTGATTGAAACGATTCATAGCGGCGTTAGCAAAATTATTGAAGTTGGTAATGTGAGATGAAACTTGATTAGACAGATTGGTGAACCGTTCTTCCTGAGCAGTGTAGCGAGTATCTTGCAGAGCTTGGAATTCTTGATGTTGAAGTGTCAATTCATTTAACCTAGCCAGAATTTCTTCAGAAGCCTGCGGATCATGCTGAGACGGTGGAGTTGGAGGAACAGAATTGTCAGGTTGCTGCCATTCAGAGTCCTCACCATAGGTTGGAGGAACATAGGCGTTTCCAAAAATAGCCCAGCAATTTTGTTGCCACTGACGCCAGCCCTGATTTTCAGAAGGTTCTTTAGGTTGATAGCCCATCCATGCCTCATTGTCCTCTTCTTGCATAACCACATCTTCATCATTAACATCTTGATTAGCATTTTCTAGAACATCCTCATCATCATTTCCTTCAGGATGGGTGGATCGAGGTCGATAAGTAAACTTGTTCTCACGTGAATCCCAAAAGTAACCCATCATGGTAAGGGTTTTCGCAAGGAATTGTTGTTCAGCTGTAATATGAATGTGACAAATCTTTGGAACAGGAATATCAAAGTGATGCAAAATGTTTGCAACAACGGATGCATAACCAAGTGTCGGAAGTTTGTTGGAGCTGCGAGAATCGAACATCCTATAAGAAAAATAGTATGGCCAGTTGATTTTGATTCGATTCTTTAGGATATAGATGAGATGAACCTCTGCCTGCTTAACTCTTGAGTACCCTCCTTTCTTAGGCCTCAAGATGTGAGCAACAATCCATTGAAGAATTCGGTCTTCAAATTTCAAATGGCCGGTAGTGACATTTTTCAGAAATAATCCACTTGCCACAACATCATCTGGATATGGTTCCCGTAACATAGAATTCAGAGCAGTTTTGAACTTATAGTTCTGAACAAAAGTTTTATCAGTGACCTTTGGGAGAGTGTCATCAGTGTCCAATGCAAATAGTGTAGACCATACATCATTGGTCACTTCATATTGTGCATTATTCATAGAAAATTTAAATTCAACCCCCTGAAATTTACCCTTGATTCCACAGTAGAACAACCGAGTCAAATCTTCACTATACCTATCATCACATTCTAGAAATTCACTAAGATTTTGAAAATTCAGAAGTTCAGAAATCTCAGGAATGTGAAAATCTGGACCCATCAGAGGATAAAAACCATGTTGTCTTATAACCGCACGGTTACAGAACAGTGTCTCAAAAGGATTAGCTAGCCTTTCAGAAATTAAAGACTTAAAGGTTACTCGTTGTGAAGATGATGTGCTGGTTGCTGCTGGTTGTGAAGATGAACCTCTTGTTCCCCTTCTACTAGGATTTCTTCTTGAAGCCATGGTTGATGAAGAGTTGAAAGAAGATGATGAACACTTGATTTTCGCAGAAAGTGAAGAGGAGATATGTGCAGCCCTTAGAAACCCTTGTATTAGTAATATAGAGAATTCACTCATGGTGGGTTTTTGATTTTTAGGGTTTTTGATGAGGATTTAATGGAGAATAATGGGTATTTATGAGGTTTAATGGAGGAAAATAAGGAGAGACAGACCACAAAATCCAATGAGATGACATGCAATAAACATACATCAATGTGCAATGAAAATATGTAGCAAAAAATAGGCAGCACTGGGTCGGCGCACGCTTTCCAATAAAGCAGAGATTCTTAATTCCGCATCTATGCGTCAACCTATTGACCGCGTGCGTCGGCGCATGATTCATGGATTTTCTTTAAAAATTTGAACATTTGGTTATGCGCTATCCCAAAAGTTTTTACTAGGTCAGCGCATAAATCATGCGTCGACGCATGCACATGCAAACTTGAACCAGAAATGAAATTTTTGCAATTTAAGTTCCAAAAGATAAATAAACATGCACATATATAGAACAAAATATCCACATGAATGATATGTACTCAAAATACAATAAACATCAAGATTTAGGTACTTAACATGGCACAACATATATTAAACATGTATAAATCGGAACGATATTACCTTGATTGCTTTTTAAGATGAGAATCCTCACATATAGCCAAAAAAAAAATCTTTTTCATTTGTTAGTTAAAAGAATAAACAAGCATATATATATATATGAGAAGATTACTATCTTAGAACATGCACTAAACATGATCCGAGATATCGAGAATGCCAAGTTCCCTACGGATGTGAAAGAAGGGCTCTGTAGCTAACGGTTTTGTCTAAATATCAGCAAGTTGATTCTTAGTGTCAACATGCTCAAAAATAACATCACCTTTCTCTACATGATCCCTAAGAAAATGATGGCGTATCTCGATATGCTTGGTGCGTGAATGCAATACGGGGTTCTTAGTTAGATTAATCGCACTAGTGTTATCGCACAAAATTGGAATACGTTTAAGTTTTAAGTTGAAATCAAGTAATTGTTGTTTAAGCCATAAGACTTGAGCACAACAACTACCGGCGGCAACGTATTCTGCCTCAGCTGTTGACAAAGCAACGGAAACCTGTTGCTTGCTATGCCAACTCACCAAGGAGTTTGCAAAAAGGTGACACGTGCCACTAGTACTTTTCCTATCCAACTTGCACCCGGCAAAGTCAGAATCGGAATAACCAACTAAGGAACAAACACTACCTTTGGAATACCACAGCCCATACTTTGGAGTACCGGACAGGTATCGAAGTATGCGCTTAACAGCTTTTAAGTGGGATTCCTTGGGATGTGCCTGATACCTCGCACACATGCATACACTAAACATTATATCGGGACGTGATGTGGTAAGATAAAGAAGAGATCCAATCATACCTCGATACTTCTTTACCTCAACATCCTTACCCTTTTCGTCATGATCAAGATTGGCACTTATAGGCATAGGAGTGTCTATTGCTTTGCAGTTTAGCATATCAAAATATTTTAGTAACTCAAGACAATATTTCGTTTGACTCACGAATGTTCCCTCTTCAAGTTGTTTGATTTGCAATCCGAGGAAATAGTTGAGCTCCCCCATCATGCTCATTTCAAACTCCCCCTGCATCAAACTAGAAAACTCCTTGACCAAGGTCATGTTAGTAGACCCAAATATAATATCGTCAACATAAATTTGTACAAAAATTAAGTGTTTTCCTTGACGTTTAATAAAGAGGGCTGTGTCAACCTTTCCTCTTGAATACCCTTGATCAAGTAAAAATTTGCTTTGATGTTCATACCAAGCCCTAGGGGCTTGTTTAAATTCGTGCAAAGCTCGTTTAAGTTTATAAACATGATCACGATATTCGTGGGATTCAAAACCCGGAGGTTGGGCTACATAAACCTCTTCATTTATGTATCCGTTAAGGAATGCACTTTTAACAACCATTTGGAATAATTTAAAGTTCTTTGTGCAAGCATAGGCAAGTAGAAGGCGTATGGCCTCGAGTCGGGCAACCGACGCATAAGTTTCCTCATAGTCGATTCCTTCCTCTTGGTTATAGCCTTGCGCTACAAGCCTAGCTTTGTTACGCGTTATTACTCCATTTTCATCAAGTTTATTCCTAAACACCCATCGGGTGCCGATTACTCGATGATCTCGCGGAGGGGGGACAAGGTCCCAAACCTCATTTCTCCTGAATTGATTTAGTTCATCTTGCATTGATAGAAACCAATGCTCATCGAGTAACACCTCCTTAGCATTTTTAGGTTCAACTTGGGAGACAAAAGCAGAGTAATAACAAAAGTTACTAAGTTTAGAGCGTGTGGTTACTCCCTTAGAGATATCACCGAGAATGTTGTCAATTGGATGGTCTTTTGAAGACTTCCAAGCTGGAGGAAGTTCATCTTTATCAGAATGATGATCATCCTCACTTTTCACGGGTTGATGATCCTTTTCCTCCTCAATACGCACTGCTTCAGGCTGATCAGTTCCCTTATCAGTGTCCTTGAGTATGTCTTCAGTAGGTACACCTGCACCATGAAAAGAACTACCTACTCCGACATTTCTCGGATAAGACTCGTCAAAGGTAACATGAACTAACTCTTTAACTACACGTAACCTTTTATTATAAATTCTATACGATTTACTCGACTGAGAGTATCCAAGAAAAATACCCTCGTCGGCCTTGGCATCAAACTTACCAAGAGTCTCTTTCCCATTGTTTAACACAAAGCATTTGCAGCCAAATACATGAAGGTAAGAAATGTTTGGCTTACGCCCTTTTAAAAGCTCATACGGTGTCTTGTTTAGAATAGGCCGGATGAGCACCCTATTCAAAACATAACAAGCCGTACTTATGGCGTCGGCCCAAAAGTATTTTGGTAATCCACTATTATTAATCATAGTCCTTCCAAGTTCCTCCAAAACTCTATTCTTACGTTCCACTACCCCATTTTGTTGAGGGGTACGTGGTGCAGAAAAATTATGATCAATTCCGTTGGAATCACAAAATGCTTCAAACAAATGATTTTCAAACTCACCCCCATGGTCACTTCTAATTGACCCAATGTTTGTGTTTAACTTGTTCTGAGATAAGTTAGCAAATCGTTCAAAGGCCGAAAAGGTATCACTCTTATTTACTAAGAAAATGGTCCAGCAAAACCTAGAAAAATCATCGACTATTACAAACCCATAATAGTTACCACCTAGGATTTTAACCCTATGGTCCAAAGAGGTCCATATGGAGGAGCTCAAGGGGTCTCATAGTTGAAACAATGTTTTTAGATTTGAATGAGATCCTTGTTTGCTTCCCCATTTGACACACATCACAAAGGTGATCCTTTGTGAATTTAATTTTGGGCAAACCGATGACTAGGTCTTTAGAGATAATTTTGTTAAGCAAATCAAAGTTGATGTAAGCCAACCGTCTATGCCACAACCATGAATCTTCATTCATAGCGACTAGACACTTGTCTCCATTCAACGATACCTCATTTAAGTCTAGCATATAGATGTTGTTCACCCTCAAGCCCTTAAACACATTCTTTTTGTCATTATCTTCAACTATGCAACAATCCTTTGAAAAAAATACTTTATAATTCTTGTCACATAGTTGACTAATACTTAAAAGGTTGTGTCTAAGACCTTCCACAAGCAGCACATCAGAGATAGTAGTAGATGAGGGATTACCTACACTACCTTTGTCGAGAATCTGTCCCTTGTTGTTATCTCCGTAGGTGACAAACCCCTTTTTCTTTGCCACAAAGTCGATGAAAATAGAAATGTCTCCGGTCATATGTCTCGAGTAGCCACTATCCAGAACCCATCTTCTTTCGGTGGTCTCAAGACTTTGTACCTACAAAAACCGTCAAGGGAGAGTAGGTACCCAATTCTCATTGGGTCCTTTAAGGTGAGTGAAACCAGGACTGCACTTGGGCAACCATTGGTAGATGCCTTCCGGAACAAGAAACCTTCTGAAGCGGCATTTTGCAACAGTATGACCAGGCTTACAACAGTAAAGACAATTACGGTTCATTTGGAATTTACCTTTGCTATCACTATCTCGAATCACATAGGTATACCTTTGAAATGGATTATTCATGCTCTCGCAAAAATGTGCTCGATCGATAGTAAACGTAACTTTTGGCTTAAGAGCCTTGTCCAATTTGGCCTTGAGGGTTCTCACCTCTCGTTGCCAAATGTGACAAGTGTCACAGCCCCAATTAAACCAAGAGGTAGGGTCATCTTTAACCATGGCTTTTGATGTGTCCACTATAGAGTTTTTGAGGGCTTCCAATTCCTTTTCGGAATCAGAAACCTTCTTCTCTAGATACGAGAAAATCCTTTTATTTGAGGCTAAGCGTTGAAATGCTTCCTTAGCCTCATAGTGTAACATGTCAAAAGCCTTTTGTAACTCTAAATGCGACATAGTATTAGCATGATCATATTTAGAATGCTTTACCTCTTTTACTTTATTGTGGCGTGCCATAAGACAAAAGTTAACGGATTCACTTTCGTCACTTGAGGAATCATCTTTCTCCGACTCACTATCGCTTTCCCAAGCGATGTATGCTCGTCGAGACTTGCTGGACTTTTTGTTTGAGCGACTCTTGTCATTATCCTTATCTTTGTCTTTCTTTAGGGATGGACAATCCGGCTTGTAGTGCCCGGATTTTCCACAGTTGTAGCACGTCCCTTTTACCTTGCCATTTTTATTTCCTTCACTTCTAGATTGCTTCCTAAACTTGACTAGATTTCTATCCGAGTGTTGAATATCGTTCTTACGAACATATCTATTGTACCTCTTCATAAATAAGCCCATACCATCATCGGGTTCTTCATCTTTGTCATTATTGGCTTCATCATCACTTAGCTCTTGATGTGTGGACTTTGAACAAGAAGCCTTAAGAGCTATCGACTTCTTCTCCGTATCTTTCGCCTTCTCTTTCTTGATACTCTTTTCATGTTTATCCAAGCTAATGAGCACTTGCTCATGCTCATCGAGTTTTCCAAAAAGTGTTGTGAGGTCTAGTGTAGCAAGATTGTTGGCCTCCTTGATAGCGGTGACCTTCGGTTGCCATTCCCTGTTTAAACACCTCAAAATCTTGTTAGTAACAACCTCATTTGAAATTGGTTTACCAAGAACATGCAATTTATTGATAATGTGAGTAAATCATTTTTGCATATCCGCAATGGTTTCCCCTTCCTTCATGTAAAACAAATCAAACTCTTGCGTTAGTGTATTGATACCAGCCATCTTAACATCATTAGTGCCTTTGTGGGCTACTTGTAAAGCATCCCACATGGCTTTGGCCGTTTCATAATGGAAGACTCGATAATACTCGTCAACTCCCAAGGAGGAGATGATTATATTACGAGCCTTCCAATCATAGATGTACTTTTTCTCGTCCTCCCCATTCCATTGAGCTTCGGGTTTAGGAACGACAATGCCTTCCGCATTTGTCATAGTAATTTCCATGGGACCGTTTAAAATAACGTTCCAAACCTTCCGATCTATGGAATTTATATGAACGTGCATACAATCTTTCTAGCAGCTGTAATTTCTGATTTTAAAAACCGGAGCTCTATTATAAGCCCCTTTAGGTTCGTTCACCATGATCCAAGAAGTTTTACCGAAACACCCGAATTAACTAGAGCTCGTGATACCACTTGTTAGACGATGGCTATGGATCTAGAAGGGGGGTTGAATAGATCCCTTGAGTTTTACACGCAAATGGTTACCAAAAATTTTGTTTTAAAAATGTTTAGCGGAAGCAACCACTGGATAGAACCTCTACAACGAACCTTCTACTAAAAGGATCGGATATGCACAAATATATCGAGAATGAGTATGGAAGAGAAAAATTCAGTTTGATTACTACACTTAAAAAACACAGTCAACAAAATATCACTTGCTTGATGTTTAATCCAAACTAATGAGGTAAAATGATAAGCAACTAAAAGCAATGTGTTCGATTTTTGCTTTGAAACAAATTATCAAACACCTAGTGTGCGTAAAACACACTAAGTGCAGAATTTCTATGGAATGTAAT
Organism: Lathyrus tuberosus; assembly: GCA_022829125.1. NCBI lineage: Eukaryota > Viridiplantae > Streptophyta > Magnoliopsida > Fabales > Fabaceae > Lathyrus > Lathyrus tuberosus. The sequence continues at coordinate 13,319,996 of JALAZF010000017.1, forward strand.
ATAGAGCTGCTCTAAGATACAATTCAAGGAATTGTATCGATTTAACAAATAGTTTCTCAACTCGAAATTGCACTACGACAGAAATTTCAATAAATTGCGACTTCACAAATTCGAACAAACTGAAATGTAAAAAAGTTAAGGGAAAGAGAGAACAAACGAGATTTGATTAGGCAGTTCCCCAATCGTCCCCGCTTTGGGTACGTCTGCCCCCAACTCCACAATTGGAATTGATATATATATATATATATATATATATATATATATATATATATATATATATATATATATATATATATATATATATATAGCTGTTGCAAATTGTTTATTACAAGAGAAAACTATGAACATCCAAACCCTCGAACGTCTTTGATCGTTGATGCAAAATTTTCTCTCCCCTTGATTCAAGATGAATCAAGTCCTTCGAATATGGTTGATCCAATTACCGTCCCACGCTACTAAACCGAAAGAATCCACCGTTCTTCAGTTACCTTCACTCGATCAATTGCGATCTACCAAAAATTCGAACCCAAACCTCTCTTCTACGATTCTCTGATTACAACTACTAAACCGAACAATTGCGTCAATTTTCGGTTACCTTCGCCCAGGCGAATCCCTGTAGAACGAAACGGTTTGTGCAAAAACCCCCAAAATCTAGTCGATTCTTGGAGGACAAAATCAACTGGTTTTATTCAAGAAACACCTGCCAAGCTCTCAACCCAGAAGATGAAGATCACACTTCCTAAATTCTGAACGTTATCACTTCGATCAATGGGAGACACAAACAAAGATGATTATGTGTGATTGTTTGTTTACTCAAAGAAGGAGATGAAGATGAAGAGAGAAATGGCATGAATTTTCACGTTTCTTGTTATTTGAATAATGAGATAACCAAAACTATTTATAGGAAAATGAAATGACCCACACAAAATAATAACAGAAATAACAGAAGAAAAAATTAAGTGAAAAACACTGATCCAGGAAATCATACGTCGACCTACAACCTTCATGCATCGACGCACAGATGCAAATTTTTGTGTCAATTAAAGTTATGCGCTTTCCCGCAGGTTTGTCTAGGTTAGCGCATGAACTGGGAGGTTAGCGCATGAACTAGGAGGGTTAGCGCATGAACTGCATTTTTTCAGGAAATTCAATTTTCCGCGCATTTTCATCTGACCTAGTTCAGAAACACATACTAGACACTACTAAAATGATAATGGACATTTATTTATGGGAAAGACAAGGTCCTATGCATCTAGACACATGAACGATAATGATTAGATACAATATACCCGACACGTGAAGTGATACCGCTCAAATTACAATCTAATTTCTCACATATTTGTTGACATCATTAAAACAAAGTAGATAGAAGAATAACCCTCACAAAGTGTCCCTTATCCCAGTGAGAGAGGTAGAAGTTGCATGTATTTCTTGCATGTACCTATCCTGCTGAAGCTCTATATTGCTAACGGTTTCTTCTAGACAATGATTTTCCTTGAGTTGTTGGTCTGACAAAAGAGCATTCTAGCATCTGGCTCCCACGAGGGCTAAAGTAGCATAAGCACGCTGGGTATACCGAGCCATAGTCACCAATTCTTCCTCCGAGGCATGCCTTAACAGATTGGCCAAATACAACAGTCACACATTTCTAAATGTACAAAATGTGAGAAAAATGATGTAGAAATCACCCTAAAGGACCAAGTTGTTATAATAAAAAAAAACTTAAAGGACTGACATGTTAAAAAAATAATAACTTAAAGGACCTCTAGTATAATTTTACCAATTTTATTTTAAATGTTCATATCTTGTTTCTTTCACCTTGTTCATCCTTGCGACTGCAATTTTGATCTTGTTCATCGATCCAAATCAACATATATTAGTGCATTGCACCTCAATTTTATTGTATAAATATTAAATAATCATTTTATGTTCATCATTTTGTAAAAACTCAACTCATACAGACCATTATCAATCTGCACATGCATTCAACAATATAAATATGATGCTTTACAACTTGCTCAAAATTACATACTTGAAGATCAAATTTATCCAATTTATGAAAAGCAAAAATGACACATTCTATGTTGTGAAGACATGAGTGTTGCTTAAGGATCATCTTCCTTCCATTAATCAAATCTATTCTCTAGTTATCCAAGAAAAAAACAATCATAAGTATCTCATGCAGATTGAAGATAATTTTACATCTTAGTTAATGATGCACACATACCTGATTTCAAGAACAAAGGTACTTTTCATAATTTCAATTCAAAGAATTCAAATATAGCTTGAAATTTTGTCATAGCAGTGGACACACCATTTATTTGTGCTACCAAAAACATGGACATCTCAACTTTAACAAGAATAAACCTTTTAAGAATATGGCTAATGATGATGGCAATGAAACTACTCAACCTATTTTGGGGAAATTGAGGGGACTTTAAAATGTTCTTATTTATCAAGCTCAATATTATCAACTTGTAAACTTGCTTCAACAATCAAACTTAGCAAACTCGGTACACGCTTCAACCACAGATGAAATTTCAATCTCTTCTATGGTTAACAATCATTCACTTGTTATGTCCAAATAAGATATAATTTGTAATAACTTTACTAAAACAGTTAACTAAATTGATTCTTGGATCTTGTACATTGGTGCCAATGATCTTGTGTGCTTATCTTTGTATTTATTTAGTTCCTACTAAAAAACCAAACCTATAAAGGTTAGTCTACCTAATGGAAAATTTGTTCTTGTCAAATATGATGGTAACATCACTTTCTCACCTACCATATATCTTACTCATGTTTTGCTGTTACTAGATTTTCACTTAAACTTAGTTTCTATTTCAAAGCTATGTCAAACATTAAACTGTTATATCATATCTTCTGCTTAAAAATGTGTTTTGCAGGACTTGAGTACCAAGAAAATAATTGGATTTTGAAGTCAAGTAGAAGGCCTATATAGATTGTAGATAAATGTTTCTCACCTTGAAGCTGAAGCCAACTCAAATGTTAGTATGTATTTTTTTATTTGTTTTGTGTTGATTTACATTTATTACTAAAAAATTCATATGGGTTGTTCAGATTCTTACTGATCTTTTTGTAGTCAAGGGAAACTGGTAAAAAATATGCCTTTTTTTTGTTATCATGAACTGAAGAAAGCATCGTGTTTTCGAGGGTGTGTGGTTTCATGGTGACAGGTATGTGGTGGTGGCAACTCATTTTTGACGGCGATTGCGGTGGTGGTCAGATTCAAAACTGTGTTAATCTCACCTAAAAAAATATTCAGGTTACTATCTATTCATATTTTTCAAATGTTAGTATGTATTTTTTTAATTTCTTTTTCAATCTATTATATTTGTTTTGTGTTGATTTGCATTTATTACTCAAAACTTCATATGGGTTGTTCAGATTTTTATTGATCTCTTTGTATTCAAGGGAAACCGGTGGAAAAGATGGTTTTTTTAGTTATCATGATCCGATCAAAGCAACACATTTTCGGCGGTGTGAGGTTTCGCTATGGTATATCTGTAATTTCCTTGCATTTAAAACAGGTTTGGTTTTTTTTTTTAATTTTTTAAAAAATAACAAGTGTTGTTTTTGTTATAGGTTGCAGGAAGAAGACGAGGAAGAGAAACAAATTTTGTTACAGTTTCACCCTTCTTTTGTTTTCTTTATTTTTCTTTTCGTTTTTGTTTTGTTTTTGTTTTATATTAAATATTATTATTATTATTATTATTGTTATTATTATTATTATTATTATTATTATTATTATTATTAACAAGTGTTGTTGTTGTTGTTGTTACAAATTGGCGGAAGAAGATGAGGAAGAGAAACAAATTTGTTAGTGGTTAGGGTTTTTAGAATAGAAATTAAGTTTGTTCATTTTGAGTAATTATCGATGTGGTACATAATCCTTAGAATAGAACTACTTAACTTCTATTTTATATCCATTATTATTTGCTATAGAAAAATTTAACCTGATTTTTCAGAGTCTGTTGTTCAATGCTTGCGATGTTTTTTTTCTGCTTATGGTTCTTGACCCATTTTCTGTGTTTATTTCTTAATGTCAATTGTTTGATTTGTTTGGTTAGGTTGGTATATCTCAAAGTGAGATTGATTCTTGCAATGTTTTATGATTGTCCACTAATAGGAAGGCATCCATGTTATAACAAGCACATGACTTATGAGTGATACGACGAAGATACGAATGATACCGCAACAAGATAGAAATGATAAGGTAACACCAAATGTTTTTTTTAGTATTCTAATGAATTGTATTTTCTTATTATTAATTAGGTAGTTTATCATAATAATTACATCAAAAAATATTCTTAATTGAAATTACTGTCAAAATTCTGTTTAATTTAACTTTTTTCTAACAATAATTTCACTTGCTTAGTGGTTACCATCATTTATTGGTCGAGTGAGGTGTGCAGTTGCAGTGACTGGAACAAGAGGGAGGATGGAGATGGAGAGGAAATAGAGGGTAACAAAAGCTGAGGCGTTGGTTGAGAAAGCAATGAAAGGGAATGGTGCTTCTCACGATGCAGCACATGTTTGGAGGGTTTGCGACCTCGCTCTCTCCCTTGCCTCTAAGGAAGGCCTCTCTTCTGATCTGCATTCCATGGAAATCGTAACTATCCTACGTTCTTTGTATATCTACTTTACCATTATAAAATGTACACTTTTGTTTTTTTTAATCTTCCTATGCTCGCGTCATTCTTGTTTTTCTATTCAGGTAGAGCTTGTTGCACTTCCATGATATAGGTAATCAAATATCGATTATCAGCTATAATTGTTGGCAGAATGTTTTGTCCATGTATCCATGTGTGTGGTTTTTATTTTAATTAATAAAAATCAAATTGTAATTGGCTAATAAATTCATTTTTCTGTTGATAACTACAGGTGATTACAAATACCTAAGACTAGTATTATAATTTTATCATTTTGGTTAATTTTGTTCATATTTTCCCATTCTCCTCATATGAGCTAACACTGTCATTTAGAGACCCATCTGAGGAAGAAACTGTTGAAAAATTTCTCACTGAAGAGGGAGTTGAGGAGAATAAGAAATCAAAAATTTTGGAAATCATTAAAGGAATGGGTAAGTTGGCAAAGCTAAAATTTTCTTTCTTTTTTCATGTTTTTTAATTGGAATTGATATAGTTAAGCATTAATTTAGGACATAATTGAAATTGAAATTGATATAGTTTTAAAGACTCATTGTTGATGCTGCTTCCAATATTCAGGTTTTAAGGAGGAGGTAACAGGAAGAGGAAATATCGTATTCCTGGAAAACGGGGAATAATTCCCTTTGATCGCAGAAATATGAATGCTTTTCGAGGCTTCATATTTCTGCAATATTAGTGGCATATCTCAGATGCGTCATGGTGTCCGATACAACACCAATATTCGAAATTGCTACTTATATATGATATATTTAAATCAAATTCTTCCTCTGCTTCCAATATTAGGAATTGCATGGTGCTTCACCTTTGGCGGCAGTAAGAAGAGAGCGCTGCACGATCCAACCATTTTACCAAGATCTGATATATCTAAGGGACAATACATGAAGAAAGAGCAACAAACTACAATTAATCATTTTTATGAGAAACTTCTCAAGCTTAAAGATATGATGACAACCAAGGTACATACAACTGTATTACTATTTTCAACGACCTTATGAAATTTTCACAATTTCTCTGTTGCATTCGTAAAAATATTTACATTAATTTAATAAGTCTGTCAAGTATATTCCAGTGCATTAGAATTTGTCGAGGAGTTACAATTTAAGCAATCTATTTTAGGCTGGGAAAAGTAGGGAATATATGCCATTGAGTTTTAGTTTAGAGAATTTGAATTATTTTCTTATTATGCAGTGATTTTTTTTTTGTTTTGAGGATTTGTAAAAATGAATAGATTTTAATATAATAAAGCATATCAACATCTTGTAGAAAGTAACAGTAGACTTGTGAGGTCCTATCAACATCTTGCAGAAAGTAATAGTCCATGCCATTATCTTGCAGAAAATACCTATCAACATCAAATACACTGAGGTCCTGTGCACAGTAACAGCAGACTGACTTGTGCCCAGTTTGTGTAGACTTCTACATTTTAATGCTTATACAAATCTTTCTCATGATCTTCAATAATGGTTTTGAGTTCCTCCTAAGACTTTTTTTTTTCAATTTTTTCTTTGTTGCACAAATAAAATGGATTCAGAAGATCTTATGAATGATAGCTTGTATAATTTTTATTTGTTGTTGTCCGGACTTGGGGGGTTTTCCAATTCTCCCACTCTCTTCTTATATTAATTTAATTCATATATGTCTTTTTTATAGGTGTTTCTTTTACTGGATATCATTATAAATTAAATAATATTAAAATTATATGATATTAATTTTTGTAAATATAATAGTATTATAAATTATATTTTATTGAATAATTATTTCTAGAACAAAGACATAATTAATAATTAATTAATTCATTTTAAGCTAATCAAATATAATATGTTAATTTTTTTAAAAAAAATCGTTAGGTAAAAGTCTTATTAAGAAATGTATTTTCAGCATTACCTATAGTTAATATGTTATCTCTACAATAATTTTTCATTAATATCCTAATAATTATCGTTATCACAATTTAAGAAGTAATAATATGACATTAAAAGAAATGAATTATTCCTATAAACGTAAATGAAATAATTACAACTTAATCTTCCATTTATTTAAAATATTTGAAATAATCAAGTAAACATAAAACAAATGTATTAATTGAAAATAGCATTGTAGTCATCACTCAAAACTTATGAAAAGGTATTGAAAAATATTCAAAGGGTGTAATCATTATATATTTTATCATTATATTATTTATTATTTTAATTATCATTTATATTATATTATAATTATTATTATCCTATTATTATTATTATTATTATTATTATTATTATTATTTATATTAAATTATTATTATGATTATTGTCAATTATTATTTTTTGCTATTATCATTTATTGATTATTATTATTATGGGAAAAAGGAATATACACTGACAGTGTAAAATACTTTTACACTGTCAACCAATGACAGACATGTATCCCGCCATATCACACTTTTAATTTTAAAATACTGTTATGATTTGACACTTTAAAATAATCTGATTGGATGTCTGTGTAATATTTCTTTACACCGACAGTGCACTACCTTTAAACTCTATTATTATTATTGTTGTTAATATTTATTGATTAATTACATATTCTTAATAAGTTTTCTTTTTTTTATATTTTCTTTCCTTATTAGTTTATCATTATCGTCTCTTATTAATTATTTTTATTATATGATTAATATTTTTGTCTCATAAATGATACTCCCTCCGGTCACTATTATAAGCAAAAAAAACACCTTAAATCTTGGTCACTATTATAAGCAAAAGTCATTAAATTTTAGACTAATTAATACTTGTATTACTATTATACCCTTAATTTAATTCAAAAGCATTTAATGTTGAAAGTTGATTCATCAAATAAACTAAGGATATTATCATAAATTTTACTTTAATTGTACATGAAATCAAGAAAATTAATTACACTTAACTAACTTTCTTAATACGTGTGAAAGTAACTATTTTGGCTTATAATTGTGACCGGAGAGAGTATGATTTTCTTTTTAATATTTCACATGCGCTCATTTTGGTATACACATGTATGATATGATTAATATTTTTGTCTCATACATGATATGATTTTCTTTTTAATATTTCACATGTGCTTATTTTAGAAATTAAAATTAATAAAATTGGACCATTTAATTTATTTAAAGAAATTATTAAATGAAGGAATTGAAAATGTTAACTTTAATTATATTTTATTCAAATTAAAAATTAAATCAAAAACTTTAATTTTCACTCAATTCAAAAAATATTGTATAATTATAAGTTTTGTTTAAGTCTAACTAATTGTTTATATAATTTTTTTTACTGCATGTTTATATTATTGTTTACATATAGCAAACAAAAAGTTTTTAAAATGTTTTTAGTTATTATTATTACAATTATTAATATGTTCCGATTTAATACAATGGGAATAAATATTTAAAAATATAAGATTTGTGGCAATAAATAATTCATTCCAATTTTGATTTTCTATTTATAATGATAATTTATATGAAGTATTATTTATTAATATGACTTTGTGCATAGTCTTTTGTGCAGAATTTGCAACGGTAACCATGTTTCTTTCAAAGTTTATTAGTATTTGTTGCCTTCCGTAACTTTTGATCTTAGTATCTATTGTTCCAGAGGATTGTGGGTGAGATCAAGTCTTTTTCATCTCATGGGTAAGTGGCACCAAGTTTTTAAAATTTAAATTATATTTTTTATATTTACTAATTTTTATTAATCCTATTATTTTTTTCAAATTTTAAATGTAGATAAATGCGCGTCACCGACGAGTACGCGTGCGAAGGCACGAGTATCCCGCTAGACTATCAAACTCAATTTGAACTTAGTATTTGACACATGGTATAAAAAATATGTGATTATTGATAAAAATATATTTAATTTTTATTTTAAAGTAATCAAAATAATTTTAAAGGTGTATAATTGATTTTTGAGTTTGATTACTTTATAAAATGGATTAAACTAAATTTTTTATTTTTTTATTTATAAAAAATGTATCGTTAATATATATCATTAAATATATTTTATTATGTATTAAATATTTCTGAAAAATAGTGATAAATTTAACATTTTATTCTAGAAATGAGTCAAATATCAATACTTGAAATTTTAAATTTATTTTCAAAAATCGTTAATTATTTAAAATTTTGTTACTTAATTATGATCTTTATAGGTATCCCACAAAAGAGATATTTTTAATAATACTTATATAAATTAGAAAATTGTAAGAGAAAATATATAACTATGGGAAAAACTGAATTACTGAAACGGGAAAAATGAAATCAGTGATAATATAGTAATGTATACGAGACATATATATTTTTATACACGGGAAAAATTTAAATACTTTAGATTGAACTTTATTTTTATATATGAAAAAATAGTGTATGGATGATCCAAATACTTTTATTATTGGAAACAAGTTTTTTATTCATCAAAATATTTTTATAAATAATGTAAAAACAAAATTATAATTATGGTACAATTAAAGAAAATAAAGGTAAATATATTTAAAGCTATGTTGTTAATCTCGGAAAGCGGCGCGGCGCGGTCACTCCGAAAATGGGAGCGGTACGGAAACGGGGAGCGGCGCGGGCGCTATTTCTTCGACGCGGGCGCGAAAATATACTAATAAATATATTTTAAAAAATTGTAACTCGAGTATCGTAATACGGATCGCAAGATTCTACTAATATATAAAAAAAATATTTTTATATAAATATATATATAAATTATCATAGATTAAGAAAATAATCTTTAAATCATAATATTAAATTAACTAAGTTCATTATTTTTTACTTTTTAAGAGAATTAATTATTATAATTTTAATCAAATTTGGATTAATTATTATAAGTATTGATGTTATTATTTGTTTCAATTAAAATCATATTTATGTTGTGGTATACAGCTGTCACATGCTTTGGAAAATGTTTTATTTGACTTTTCAACCCTCCTTTTCACATTATTGTTATTTATTGATTTATTGATTAAACATTTTCTGACTCCACCATTTCAACTCTTCTTCTTCTTCTTCTTCTTCTCGTGTCATCTTCTCATCTGACTCCACCATTTCAACTCTTCTTCTTCTCGTGTCATCTTCTCATCGTATCTGTGCCTTTCATCTTCTTTTTTTTTATGCGAACTCCACCGCTATGCCTTTCATATTCTTTTTCTTACACAGAGGAAGAAGACATAACATACAGAGGAAGAAGAAAAAAAATAGAGAAACTCGGCCGCTACTGCACCGATCCGCACCCAGAAAAGCGGCCGCGCAATCCGCGATATCGCCGCTATGCCCTAAAGCGCCGAACCGGCTTTGCTTGACGCGGCAAGGCCGTTTTTGTCGCGGAGCGCCGCGATCGCGGCCGCATCGACCACTATTGACAACATAGATTTAAAGTTAAGCAAGAATCCAAACACGGATAAAATGTATTTATTAATGTTACTAATATTTATTTATACAATTAAATTAATATTTACAAATACTATGTTATTATTTGATATTTTTTAAAACTAAATTATTACAAAAACATTTTTATAAAAAATATCAACCGATGTCTGCGGGTATTGATTCTATTTTTTTAAATATAAATTATATTTACTAATTTTTATTAATCATATTTTTTGACAAATTTTTAAATGTAGACAAATGCGCGTCACTGACGGGTACCCGAGCGAAGGCACGGGTATCCCGCTAGTCTACCATATAAGAAAATCTATAACCACTGAAATATTTGTTTTGCCCTTCTAATCACACAGCTTGCCACATGGATGGTCTTACAAACCCCCCCTCTACTATTTTTATTGGATGCTCTCATTTGGTTCCACTACAACATCTCTCTCTCTCTTTCCTCTTTTTCAAGCTTTCAATCTTTTTCCTCTTTCCTCTTTTCCTACGCATAACAGACCAGTAATGTTGGTTCCTCTTCTTCTTCCTTCTCCCTCTTTTTCTTCCTTCTTCCTCTTCTTTACAAACCCTAAGGATACTGTCAAAGTTCTTCCAACTAAAAATCCAGATCCTTACTCAGTAACACGTCGCTAACGAATCCCTAACCGAAGCCGATAAAGATATCGAACTCGATCCTACAGATGTGATTTCTTATCTTCTCAAAGCTATAGATGCCTTTGGCTTACCATTTCGTATTTGATTTTTTGTTGTTATTTTTTCAGAAAGTATGGAACCGGGATTCCAACGGGTAAGCCAATCTTTTGGTTACTTCAATCTATGTTGCCGCTGAAACTTAATCTTTTCAAGCAAACCCAAAAAGTTGATTTGCTGATTCAAGATATGAAATCAGAAGGGTTAGTATCAAACAAGGTTTGTTTTCCTATTCTATTGTTGGATTATTAAATTGTTAAAAGTTTGAATGTTTGAAGTTTATTTAGTGTTATTCTTCAGCATATTTTTAGGGTTCTTTTAGATTTATTTTAAATCTCAAGGTTTCTTTTTTTAGGTTTTTTTTATGTGGTGTGACATTTCTGTTTTATTGGGGTTTAGTTCATGTTGTTGGATTTGCCATAAGTCTTGTTCTTCCTGCTTATGGAAGCTTTCTAACATGTCTTCTTTCTACTTCTATAGGTAAGGAAACCATATACTATAACAAAACAAAGAGAATAATGGACAGATGAAGAACATAAGAAGTTTGTTGAAGAAAATATGATTGTGTTTGGTTTAAGTTTTGAGATTCTTTAATTTCACCACAGAACATCAAAAGGGTTAATACCAAACAATGTTTGTTTTCCTTGTCTTAATGCAGATGTCATATTGTGTTAGCTAACCCTAAAATCTGTGACAAGTAAACTAAATCAACCATTCTTCCTATATTTGTGAAACAAGTAATTTCTTAGACCATCAATTTATAATAATATTTGTGTGTGTCTGCAACTTCGTTTTTTATAAAAGTATTGAAGAAATTGTAAATTTTTGTTATTTGAGGAATTTCAGGAGCTTGAAGCACTTGCAGATCCAATGAAAAAGTAAGTTTAAGTTATTTGAGGAATTTCAGGAGCTTGAAGCACTTGCAGATCCAATGAAAAAATAAGTTTCAGGAGCTGTGAAAAAGGTTTTGTTTTTTTATGCATTGCTGAATGATTTGAAATTTGTTTTTGTGAGTGTTATGTGTTTGTGATATTTTCTGTATAAAAAATGGAGATAAACTGAAATTTTGCAGGCCTATGCACTTTTGGCCTTGCCTATTATTTACTAGCTAGAGTTTTTTCAGCCATTTTCGGGTTAATCTTATATGCTCTTTCTTTTTTATTGAAATCCACACTGATGTGCTTTTTATTGATATATTCATCATCACTTACTGTTTCAAGTTGTATTTTTATTGAAAAAAAGGATGTTGTAGTTACAAAAGTTTTATAGTCTGCACCAGGAAAAAGGCTGTTAAACCTGCTCGAAGTGGAAATGTCCACCATGCTCATCGTAAAGTTAAGCGAGGTCATCCAGACCAGTATATAACATGAAGTTGACTCCTACTTTTTTTAGACAAGTTTAGGTATACTTGTCACTTTCACATTTAAGTTCTTTGACTCTTGATTGCATTAATGTATTGCGAGTTTTTGAAAAAGTGTTATATGAGTTTTATCGAAATGACTCTAAAAAGGTTAATTTAGTATAGTTGGAAATTATATGTTTTTGGCAATATATGTTTTTGGTACCGTGTAAATGAAAGTATAGTTGGAAATTATTGTGTTCGATTTGCTACAGCTTTTATATCAACACTGATGGAGGTTTGTATTGATTCTTATTAGACTGATAGAATAATTCAAAGCTACTACAGCAGGGTATTCATGGCAATTGCAACCATGGCTACTACAGCAGGTGCAACTGCTCTTTTGTACTATATGTTGAATATGAAATTGCAGTCTCAAAATACAATTGATTATGATGAAGATAGTGGTAGTGACGCACCAACGGATGGGCGGTCCCGTGTTACTCATAGGTTAATTCAAGCCCCTGCTACATGGTTGGAAACAATTTCAACGTTGTCTCAAATTCTTAGGTTTACGTATTCGGAGACACTTGGAAAATAGCCCATTGGGGATTTAACATTTGGTATCAGCTTTCTTCTCAAGAGACAGGTAATGACAAATGGTGGGATTTTGATTTTTTGTTGGTGCTGTGATTTTTAAGCAACTTAGAAGGGACAAAAAGCTGAGGACTTTTGTGTTTGCATCTATTAACCTTAATAACTTTTAAAGTATAGGATAAGATATGTAAAACTAAATCTATAAGTAGGATATTTAATTTCAAAAGACAGTTCATATCTTTCAAGTAGAACTATAGTTGCAACCCGCATATTGTGCAACTCACATAATTGACATAAAAATTGATCATCCTTAACATTAGAGAAATGGATGGTATTAACCAATGCTATGCAAATTATGTGAACTTTTTTAGATGTAAGTAACATTATAGATAATTTAGTGGTTGGGGGACAATTTAATGCTTAACAGTTACCAACTCAGTAAAAAATTTATGATTTTTGAAGAAATAGAACATTTGGAGAGCAATGTTATTGAATATATTATATATAAATGTATCCTCGCAATTAATTAACAATTTTATTTGAGTTTTTGTTTTCTTTTTTAAGCTTTCTTGACATCCCACTGGATTGAATTTATAACTTATAAATTTTCTATATTTTAACTTCTACTGTTATGCATTATCACTTTGAAATTGTCGTATAATAATATATTATCCTTGGATTTTATGACTTGTGTGAAATAATTCCTATTTCTGTTTTCAAATGATTAATGTGCTATTTTCTACAAAATGAGTCCCCTATTGAACCGCAACATTTTGCAGATACCCCATGCAACATTATGTAATTGATCTTGGTCGAAATCATATGTCAATCAAATTATCCTTGGTAGCAGTGCTTAGTTTAAGCTTTTCATATTAAGTCTTAAGCCATAATTTGTGCATTTTAATCAGATATCTTCTTTTTTTAATGGTTTAGCTCAGAAGTTATGCCATGTTTGTTTGGATTTTGTGCCCTTCAAAATATGTTTCGGACGGGTACCCGTGCTTGAACTTCTGGAATGCCACGACCAACACCTCTTTTTTCTGCGTTGCCGTCGTCGAGACCGACGTTGCCTTTGTCTGTGATTCCACGGCCGCCACCGACGACTCCTTTGTCTTGGGTAGGATCTACCATTGATAGGGTTGAGTTAGAAAAAGGATTAAGAGGAATAACATTGTAGAGAGTAATATTGTTATATATTGTTATGAATACAGGGGCTCCTTTTATTGGAGAAAATACAATTAATCAACTCCTTAATTTCAGGAGAGATATAAGAAAATAAAATAAACATAAATTTATAATAATAAAAAAAGAATTATTATATTTCAACAGTAGCCATATGTACTTTCTAGAGTAATTGTTATAGACATTTATCAACATCTTTTGATCCATGCGAGTTGTATCTCGATTTTATAGAAACCTGAATCCAATTGATTTGAATCCTTAGTGTATATCTATTTTGAATATGATTGATTCCTAATGAATCGCTACCTAAACTTATTATAGCCAACCACTTTATTGTCCTTTAATTTATGGTTTGAATTATGAATATTTTTATTATTTCATCTGTTCTTACTTGAAAATGTCATATTTATATTGGTATCTTTTGATTCATAATAATGTTTGATTCACCTTTTGGACAAAAAGGTATTCCAATTCATGATTTGAAGCTGTATTTGATAAAACCATGATCGCAAACCTTATATGAATAAGTTTCATTTCAGGTCTCTTATAAAAATAAAGTTTAAGTGTCGAGTTATGTTATGTCAGGTTGTGAAACCTTGAAATAAACACTTGGTAGAATTTTCTCTTTTGTTCTAATCTATATTCTCATCCTCCTTGTATTATACGCGAAGTATTTGCCGATGAGCCACCATATTCATTAACTTTTGTTGGGAAAATAGTTATTTATAATTTCTATTTAAATATATCAAAAAGCCACCACCATTCAAATTTTTATGAATTCCAGAAAATTCTTGTGTCATTGCTGATTTATTAAAATTTTGCTCCCCGCGGGATCCTGGTAACCTTGGTACATTGCTCAGATCAGCTGTGACCTTTAGATGGGTAAGCTATTATCCTCAATTCCTTTGTTCTTGCTATATTCTGATCCTGTTGTTATGTACAGAATCATTTTCCTATGATTACGTTTTACCATCTTCAGTGTATTGTAACATATATTTTCATCGATGAGTAGCCGAATCTATACTTTCTCACCAATCGTTCTTACTTGCCGAATAAATTAGCTTTAACTGGTTGTTGATACTAAATTAATTCCCATTGTCAACATGATGGTGTTTTTCTGCTTCCTGGATGTTGTGATCCATTCAATGAGAAAGCGCTTCGAGCTAGCCGTGGCGCCTCCTTTCAGCTCCCTACAGGAATAATGAATGACTATCATTTGATGAAATGAACTCATTGTACATATAATCTAACATTTTGTAAATTAACAGATGCTCTTAGTGCTTTTTGCCACAGTAGGAACTGTTATGTCATTGAAAAAATTTGAGAATTTATTTGATAACAATCATTAAAGATTAGGTCTAGCACTTTATGGTGCTTTACTGCTGCAAGCTTTCATTGGATTTTTCAGACCTCACATGAGAAAGAAAGTGAGGAGTTATTGGTACTTAGTACATTGGATATTGGAAATGTTCTGGACTGGACCAATGGCTAGACATGGCCCAATCCACTTCTGCTCCAGAACGGCCCAAATTGCCTAAGTCCAATCCACAAAGGGGCAAAAGTTACCTTTCTGCCCCTCCAACCGGGCAGGGACTGCGTCGCTCCTCCCCGGAAATGCTTCCCGTTACACACGACTTATCCACTCCCCGAATAGTTGAGGGCATGTGCCTGAAACTACGTTTATGCCCGATATAACGGCTAGTTTCGGGCAAACTGCCCGACATAACGGCTAGTTTCGGGCACACTGCCCGACATAACGGCTAGTTTGGGTAGTTACCTATTCTTCGGGAAAACGGTTATTTTGTCCCGAAAATAGGACCGTTGGCCACGCGCCGGGGGCTCTATATAAACCCTCTCACTTGAGAGGGTCAGGTATCCAATAATCACCCTTGAAACTCATACTTTGTACTTGCCCCTTTTCTCTGACCCTTTTCTTACTTGAGCGTTGGAGTGCCTTGCAGGTACACCCCCTCCTCCTCTCCATATGACCAGCACCTCAGACGTACTTGGAGGCCCATTTCTACAGGATCTGATCCAGCCTTCATGATCAGTGGCGCCGTCTGTGGGAACTCTTGTTCTCCCCATCTTTCTTTCCCCGGAAACCAAAGATCAAAGCAAATTTTCAAGATCATCATCATGGCCTCTCAAGATCACGCCAAAAGTGCTCTCCAACCCGCTGTCCTCCCCACCAACAAGACTGACGTTGACGGCCCGTCATCTCTTCTCCGAGATGCCCGTTTTCTGAGGGACGGGGTCACAACTTGTCCTTCCCCTACCCCTGCTGACCGCAACAACGACCAGCCCTCGTTGGACGTCCATCCCATTCCTATTTCGCCCAAAGCCGACTCGGCCGTGGCGGCCCTCCTGGAGGCGATCAACAAAACCAACGCCCTGATCCTGCAGCAGAACGAGAGGATCGGGGCACTAGAGGAGTCCAACCGTCCAAGATCCCCTCCTCCGAGGAGGAACCAACGACGATCAAGGAGCCCGCAGCCCCAGAGAGATACGACCGAAGACTGCGCCAAGAGCCTGACCCTCACGCCATCCAGAAGCGTAACCAGGTTTCCCCGCATAACCAACACTCTCCCGGCCACAAGAGGACCCGAAGGAACGAGAAGTCACCCCCGGTCCAGTCTAAAGGTCGGGCCCGATCACCTTCTCCCCGAAGGAACTGCCGCCGCGAGTGTACCCTTCGGTCCCCGTCATTCACCAGTTCCAGCATCGACGATGAGCCTCGCGGCCCATTGTCCCAGGAAATCTTGACTACCTGTCTCCCTAAGGGCCTAGAGAAGCCCCCGTCACTGGGCACGTACGACGGGACTACTGACCCCGACGAACACATCGAGAACATCGATGCGCTATTGGACTACCGTGGCGTACGGGGCACCATCAAGTGCCAGCTATTTCCGACCACGCTCCAAAAAGGGGTGATGACATGGTACAAGGAGCTGCCCGAAGAGTCCATTACCTCATGGAGGCAACTGGGCACAATGTTCTCACGGCATTTCACAGCTTCTCACCGTCACCCTAAGACTGAGGCCTCCCTCGGAGCCATAATCCAAGGAAAGGACGAACCTCTCCGCGCATATATCGAGAGGTTCAACAAAGAAACAGTACAGGTCCCTACAACGGATGAGATGAAAAAGTTTCTGCTCGAGCAAGGACTCCGCCCGGGCTCCGAGTTCTCTAAAGTCGTTGGTCTCGCACCGCCGAGGAACCTAGATGCCTCCTCTTCAAAGCCCAATCGCACATTTAGTACGAAGAGAAGGTTGTGGCCAACAACGTTCGAGCATCACGCCATCAGGAGAACGCTCGGGCCTCTAGAGGCAAGGAAACCTCAACATCTCGTCGAGGCGAAAGGAGGTGCGAGGACCGTCCCCGGGACTCCCGCGACAGCAAGGGGCCATCCGGGCGATTCCACGACTATACCCCCTGACCATCTCCAGGGAGAAGATACTGTCTGAGTGCACGAATTCAGAATTCAAACAGGTGGGGGTTCGTTTTCCCAAACAACTGCCGGCCAAACCCAACGCCGACATATCGAAGTACTGCCGTTTCCACAAGAGTCACGGCCACACTACTGAAGACTGCATCCATCTGAAGGACG
Source organism: Lathyrus tuberosus (assembly GCA_022829125.1). Taxonomy (NCBI): domain Eukaryota; kingdom Viridiplantae; phylum Streptophyta; class Magnoliopsida; order Fabales; family Fabaceae; genus Lathyrus; species Lathyrus tuberosus. The sequence goes on from JALAZF010000017.1 coordinate 13,337,494, forward strand.
CTATCGAGATACTAATCAGGGACGGCCACCTGAAACAGTTCGCGAAGAAGAAGGACACTCCTCAGCAGGACGCCCAGGAGTCCAAGAAAATAGAGGAAGAGGTACCCTCCTCGGAAGAAGCCAACATCCAGGTCGCTATGTCCATATTGCGACCAGAGGACTTCTACGTCTCGGACGAGCTCGGTGCCCCTGCTTATTTCGCGGCCCATAGCCCGTGGGAGACGTTTCCCTCCGCCGTGGTTATCTCTGGCGGGGGCTTCAACAAAGTCACAGTGGGCTCCGTGAAACGAAAATTCGAGCATCTGATCAACACAAGCTCTAATAAGGTGACCGCGCTCGATCAGGCCCAGGGGGGCTCTATCCCTATCTCCTTCTATCGGGAAGAGCTCCTCGGGGGGTCTCCAAACTCGAGCATACCTTTGCTCGTCAGAGCCTGAATGGCAAACTTTGACGTTCCCAGAATCCTCGTTGACCAGGGCAGCTCGGTCGACATCATGTACTCCCAGCTATTTTCAACACTTTAGCTGGATGAATCACACCTTACCCCCTATGTGGGGTCTGATTTATAGGGATTCAACGGATCAGTGACCAAGCTATGGGGATACGTCGAACTGATCGTAACCTTCGGATCAGCTGAGACGACTAGATCTGTCAAGGTATAATTTCTGGTAATCGACTGCCAGTCACTTTACCAGTGCATATTCGGAAGACCAACTCTGGCCGAGTTGGTAGTTGTGCCTTCAACAGTCCACCTCAAGATGAAGTATTACACTTCTAAAGGGATGGTCGCCACCCTCCACGGCGACATCGAAGCTGCACGACGGTGTTTCGAAGCAGCCACAAAGGGGCTCAACGCCATTGCATCCAAGCCAAAGGTATCAAGCAAGCCAGCCTTGCCCAGCAGCTCCGAGGAAGCCAAGCCTCTTCCTCAGGTTGACTCCATCGACCTCGAGAGCCGCTTCATCGAGGAGGACCAACAGGAGAATCGGGTAGCTTCAACCGACTCATCCAGTAGCAGCTCTCATCCAATGCGCCCAATCCCGGATGGCAACTTTGAGCTCATTCTGTTCGGCGAAGACCCTCAGCGGGGAGTGAAGATTGGAGCAGACCTGCCCGACATAGCGAGGAAGCAGCTCAAAGCATGCCTCCGTGAGAACGCCGACCTCTTCGCCTGGAGCGCCGCCGAGATGCTCGGCTTGGACCCGTCCGTCTCCTGCCACCAACTGACAATTAACCCAGCCGTCAAGGTCGTAGCACAACGTAGGAGAAAGCAGTCTCCGGAGAAAACGGAGGCTGCAGAAAAAGCTGTAAAGGACCTCCTCGAGGCCAAATTTATTTCGAAGGCCAAGTACACCACTTAGCTATCCAACGTTGTACTTGTGAAAAAATCTAATGGCAAATGGCGAATGTGCATTAATTACACCGATCTTAACAATGCATGCCCGAATGATGCCTATCCCCTCCCCAATATTGATAAACTTGTTGATAATTCTGTCGGTTTTAAACTTTTATCGTTCATTGACGCCTACTCAGGCTATAATAAAATTCCAATGTGTAATACCCCAAATTTTGACCACTTAGATTTCCCATCATTGTGAAAATCATCATCACAATATGGATGAACCATCATGCTTCATCAGTCTCCCCAAAGATGGGTGAGCATCCAATACAATCAAAATTAGGGTTTCAAGCCCTCTCTGAGTGCTTAGACAAAGGATCAATCAAGAAATGACATGATATTCAACTTGTCTAATCTCTCAAACATCCACAATGGATCAAAAAGGACTCCCACTTCAAGGATTAAGCACAAGGCTGCTCCCTTCTAGGTGGATCAAGTCTCAAGATCGACAGTGTCACCAAATTAGGGTTTTGGTCGACCAGGGCCTCCAGATGGAAATTTTCATCTGGGCACAAGGCAATGATCCAAAACATGACCTAATATACTTCATGGAACCTCATGAACCCATGCATCAAGTCAATTTTGCCTCAGGGGATGCATTCATCAAAAATCAGGAATTAGGGTTTCTTGACCTAATTCACCCCTAAGTTGACTTTTGGGACAAACCATGAGCCAAGACCTCAAGAGATGATTTGAGGGTCTCTAATACACCATATTTTAGAACAATGGATTGATCCAAGAAGCTTGAGCAACAAGTCTCATTTTCATCTGCACCACAATTAGGGTTTTAAGGGAAAAGTCAACTGTAACTTTGACTTTTGACCAAGACATGCTCCCAAACCCTAATACATGATTGAATATACCCTATGACACCCATGGAACATGTCCATCAAGTTTGATTTAGGTCAAGGACATGATTTCCTGAAGAATTGCACAGTTTGGAATTCATCTGATAAAAAGTCAACTGTGCACAAAAGTCAACTTGACTTTTTGAGATTTTTCACCAAAATGGATTTTTAACCCTAAAATGATGTTAATGTATGATTTGAATCATCATTCATCAAGAAAAATCAAGAAAAGTGAGATAACTTGTAAAAGGGGTAACCATAAAACTTAGAAATTTTTCTAAGTTAAAAATAAAGTGGCAAAGGTACCAACTTTGGAGGACCATAACTCCTAAACCACAAGGCCATTTTTTCTCATCCAAAAATGGATTTGTAGCCCTCATTATCACCTACAAAAACTTCAACTACAAGTCATTCCAATTCATTAAGGATTTTGAGTTATGGAGTGATCAAAGTGGCTGAAAAGTGAAAAAGTCACTTTTTCCAACACTTAGTGAAATTTTCACTAAGTCAGATTTTGCCTCACTTTTTACCAAATGTAGGGGGATTTTTCACTTGGAATCAAAAGAGATCAAAACCAAACTTGTTCAAACAGTTGTTGTATCATGTAAGAGCTTTCCAAAATGGCCAAGAACATTGCCAAATTCAACCTACATCATGAGATACAACATTGTCAAGTTGCCTTGCTGAAATCTGTCAAGGCAAGGCAGAATTTGAACTTTGGCTCGATTTGCCAAAATCAGCCAATTCCAATTGCTCCAATCCACTTGGACACCTCAGAGGATTGAATCCAAAGGGGACAATCACTGAGCCAAGCCTCAAAGGTCCAAGGAACAAAGAATAACATGTTGAACCTAGAATGGCCAAAATAGGGACAAGACTTCAAATTTGGAATGAGGCATTCAATGGAACCATCAAGGTGGCATGGACTGAGCCATTCTCATCTGAAATCAGTCAAGACTTATCCAAGACCAAGGGGACCAAAGCTCTGTGCCCTAACCTCTAGCCATTGGCTAGAGGAGACTTTCATTTCCATTGGCCAACATTGAGGAAAGCTACTTACCAGCTGCCATGTACTATTCCTTGCAAAACAAACTTGCTCTACTATAAATAGAGCTCAATTGTGGTCAGTTTAAGTACACCAAAGCCATCTAACAGATGCTTTCCTCAAAATCTCTTTCTCTTGGCAAAAATGCCTTTCTTAGCAAGGTAGCTATCGGGTTTTGAGTTTGAGAGCAATTCTGCACAAACCAATCACTCACACACCTCACATACATCACATATGAGCTGATCAAACACTCACATAACATCTGAAACATCAATTTCACAAAATCACTTGCCATCCACACAAGTTTGAAGTGAAGTTGCAGCTGAGATGCCATAAACTGATCCAGTCCATTTCAATTCAATCCAAGTGTTCAAACACACTCCATATGGTGTAGGGAAGCTGTCCAGATCATCACAACTTGTCTGTAACACCTCCAACTCAAAATCACATTTGTTCTTGCTGTCACGACTTGGAGGTAAGCACATACTTGGTCATCTCTCAATCTATGCATATTTCCTCGCACAATAATTTGGCCATATGTTCATAATCATGCATGGAATGTTTTCCCTCAATTAATTACATTGTTTGAATCGTGTATCAAAAATCCTAGCCTTCATGCAGAAATTAGGGTTCTTGAGGTTTCTTCGTGATTTCTTGTTGTATGTTTAATTTAAATGAAATTAAAGTACATAGACATGATCGTGATGTTGAGACGAGCATAATGATATGTGGATTGCATGTTATAATTACGTATTCAGTGAGATTGGATGGAAAATGCAAATCTGGGCAAACTGAAAAACGCGCGTGTTCTTGGTGATTGTTCTTGGCGCCATTTTCATATATTTGAATATTTGAATTTTGTGATTTTGTTTAATTGATTCAAAAATTAATTTCTCTCTGAGTTTTAATGATTTTGAGTTGATTCTTTTTTTAATAATTCACAAAAATGTTAAAATATTTTATTTTATCAAAAAAATCCCAAAAATATTATTTATTTTGTATAATTGATATTTTTGTAAAGAATTAATATTTTGATTGTTTTTGGCATTTTAAATATTTTTTCTACATTGATTTTGCAACTTTTAATGCTTTCTAATTATTTTGTAGGTCAATACTTAATTTTTGAAGCATTAATCCAAGATCACAATTTGTTTTCCATGTGTTAAACAATTTTTGATCATTTTAATTGAATTTTTATTCAATTAAATACACTTTGAAAACAAATTAGGGTTTTGGATTAATTCAACCCTCATAAATCATTTTCAAAACACTTTGGGCCTCTATTAGAGTGTAAGACCCAATCCTTTTTTTGACCAAATCATCTTTGGGCCTCACTTATTGTATAAGTCCCGATACCGTCAAAAAACAAACGGCGCGATCGTCGCCTTTTCAAAAATCATCTGGGCCTACCCTCGAGTAGTAAGACCCATTTATTTTTCTTCAAAACTCTTTGGGCCTCTTGAGAGAGTGTAAGCCCCATCCCCCCTTGTACAAAACCATTTTGGGCCTCACTCATTGTATAAGTCCCTCTGTACAAGTAAACGGCGCGATCGTCGTCCGTTTAGAAATAAAAACCATTTGGGCCTCTCCTTGAGCTATAAGACCCATTCAAAACACTTTGGGCCTCTATTAGAGTGTAAGACCCAATCCCCCTTTTAACCAAAACATTTTGGGCCTCACTTATTGTATAAGTCCCTCTGCGTTAAAAGAAAACCTCGACGCGATCGCCATTTTAAACGGAAAAATCATTTGGGCCTACCCTCGTGTTATAAGCCCCACTCTTTTCTTTAAACCTTTTTTTTGGGCCTCTTGAGAGAGTGTAAGACCCATCCCTTTGTACAGAAAACCTTTTTGGGCCTCAGTCACTTGTATAAGTCCCTCTGTACAAATTCAAACAGTGCGCTCACTGATAAAACCCTGGGCCTCTCCTTGAGCTGTAAGCCCCAAATCTTTCTTTTTCAAAGCACTTTCTCCTTTGATTTTGAATATACTTTTGTTTTCAATCTTTCTTTGTTGAATAACTAACCAAACAGCATGGAAGCACTCCAACCGAGTAAGTGGTTATCGCTTTCGTTTACTGCTTTCATATAATAAACTGTATTGTGGGGCTGCTCACTGTAAGTCTCCTTTCATAAACTCATATCTACTGCGTAATAATAGTATAGATATTTCGAGTTTCCCCGGCTACTACGTCTAGAACTAGGTGACGCCGTTTCACTTATTCGTAGAAATAGACGCCTAGATCCCCAATAGGAGCACCAGATACAGTCTTCTCTTCGGCTGTCCTCCTTAGGAATCGTCAAGAAGCTCTACTCCCCAAGATGAATGTATTCTCCGTGAATGGCATCTTTGAGTTTCTTCCAAATTCTCGAACTTTCCTGACTTGATCTATTCCTTGTGGATAGCTTGCCTTGAATGTCTCGGGGTTTGGGTACCCACTACGGTCATAATCTTGGACCTTAACTAAGGAACCCTCTTTAAAAGGTTAAAAGTCGCTGGATAGTAAACCTCGCACGTTTACTAGTAGTTTTCATCTTTAAAAGAGTTATCTCTCCTAATGGAAAGGAGATGATAGACCCACGGGCTTCTTACAAGCATCGGCCTCCTCTTGGGCATTATTCAAGGACCCTACGACTTCTTAGAAGTATTCACAGCCTCCTCTTAGGCTTCGTATAATGATCTCTTCCTCCAGGAATGATAGCCTCCTCTTGGGCTTAGTACAAGGACCCGTCGGCTTCTTAAAAGTTTCCAGCCTCCTCTTGGGCTTCGTACAAATTGTCCCGACGACCTCCTAGAGGTATAGGAACAGAACCTAGTCATCCTCATAGAACAGTCCTTTCATAGAGTCTACTACTGTTTCTCGAAGCATAGTACAAAAGATAAAACTCTAGACTTGGACAGTCTAACTTCCTTGAGTCTCAAAGACATTCTCAAGCACCCTTCGTTAAATAGGAAGGAAACCCGCAGACTCGGATAGTCTCGATACCCTTTGGATTTCCCGTTTCCTCAAAGAGAAGGAAATATCCCTGATCCTCAAATTAAATCGCTGTGTACAGTGTTACTCATATAAGAACTGATTTTCTCTTTTAAATCAGTATATTGGATCTGTCACTCAATCAAAACAACCTTTTAGCCTCCATCTCGGGCTTCGTACGAGATACCAAAATTCTCCCCAGTGGAGTCAAAATAACCTTTTCGCCTCTCTCTCGGGCTTTGTACGAGATACAAAAACACTCTCTTACTGAGTATAAAAGATTCTCCAACTGAGTCAACTCTTTGCTAGCCTCCTCTTAGGCTTTGTATAACGATATGCCCCACTGGGTCAAAAACTTTTAGCCTCTCTCTCGGGCTTTGTACGAGACACAAAATAGCCTCCTCTTAGGCTTTGTATAATGATTTTCCTAGCAGAAATTAGCCTCCTCTTAGGCTTTGTATAAGAAAACCACTGGTTGATTCAATCAACCTTTTAGCATCAAACCTGTGCCTCGTTCACAGTACACAAACATCAACAACTCCTTTCCTTTCATCTAATCGCTGTAAGTGGCAAGCCTCTGGATCATCTACATCCATGCCACTGTCCCTCTTTTAGCATGAGAAATTCCTAAGGAAAGATGGCATTGCTCTACACTGAGTTAAAGTTTTCTCCTTCAGGTTAAAACCCTTTCTTCGGAAATTATGGCATTGCTCGGATCCGCGCATCCCAGTTAAAGTAATTCTCCTTCTCCCCTCTTTAGAGATGACAAATTCTCTCTAAAGCCGAGGTCTTTTAGCTTCACGTCTTGGGCTTTGAACAAGACACAAATAGACCTTTTAGCTTCACATCTTGGGCTTTGAACAAGATACAAATCACCTTTCGCTTCATGTCTTGGGCTTTGAACAAGACACCAAAAACCAATTTCCTCCCATAGAATAGGAGGAACTACGAACGCTCTGATTTCCCTGTTTCGGTAAACGGGAATACGTAGGCATAAGATCGAAAGAAAAGATCTTAGCAAGCGTAATCAACAAAAAACCCAAATCCCATATCTCCATCAATCAAAAGCAGTATTTCAAAAGCACCAGTCCTAACATCCTAATCCTTGTTCCCCGCCAGAAACCTTTTGCCCAAGCCCTAGAAAGAAAGAACCTGTATTGGCGAAATACGAATAACCAGTACAAAGGCCCCCCACATTGAAAGCATCCGTAACCTAACAGACCGCTGTTTAAACTCAGTATGCAAGCAGGGTTAATTGGAGACATCTATTTCCCTTCCTTATTCAGCTCACAATAGGATAAAAAATGAATCGACCTGTAGTTTAAAGCTCAAACCGCAGAGAGCGACCAGCGCTTAAGAACTGCGTCCAAAATCGCTCGCTACAGAAAAGTGGCGCCCACCGTGGGGCCTGTTCCTTTCTTTCTACTTCTCTTGTGTGAAAAATTACACAAATGGCGACTCTGCTGGGGAGTCTCCTTTTCTGCCTTAGGGCATCATCCCCGTTTTCTACGGAAAATGGGAACTCTACCGAAGAGAAAGATTGACCTATGCTGGTCCATCTCTTAGGCAGAGAACCACAGATTGGGGCTTCCGCCGGGGAACCCATTTCTGTCAGGAACTTAAGAATCGTAGCTTTATAAGTCTAGGATGATTAGGACAAATATATATATACTGCTTTTCCTAATTGCTATACGTGTTTATTTTTCTGCTACTGGGAATGCGTGTGATGCCGCATGTGGTGAGATTGAGTATACACTTAAGAAAAGCCAACCTTTTTCGTAGTGCGGAAGCTATCGGAAATAACTGTTACACGATACTACCCTCATTTGAGGCTGGTGATCTATTCTCGGTGAATGGCACTTACTCTAAGATTGTACACAACTCGCTGGCGATCCGCTTGTTGTCTGCCTTCCTGGGAGGAGCTGATGATAATGAGTACAGGTACAAAAATCACCCTAGTATAAACCTTTGGGGATGGGTAGAGCCTTGACTTCATGACAACGACCCTTTGGCCCCATGTTTTTTCTATGTTTTTGTGTGCTGCATTCATGCATTCATTTAATAAAACATTAAAACATTCAAAAAACTTCTCTTCTAGTCTCTCTATTTTTCAAATTAAACTAAGACTGTGATTGCAAATATCAGAGAAAAAGATTGCATCAATGGATTTCGGTAGAAGGAGAACTCGCCAGTATACCTTCAAGGTTCCAAAACTAGGGGATTTGAGAAAGTTAGCGAGGATGATCGTTAACCCAGAGGCTTTCAGAGCCAAGCACGGTGGTTTGCTACCACTGTTAAGAGTCCATGTGATTGAGGGAATCATGGATGCGCTCATTCAATTCTACGATCCGGTTTATCACTGTTTCACGTTCCCGGATTACCAGCTATCACCAACGCTGGAGGAGTATTCTCATCTGACTGATTTACATATCACTGATCGAGCTCCATTTTTTGGACTGGAAGAAATTCCAAAGAATCAGACTATTGCAATAGCAATTCATTTGGACGAGTCTGAGGTCAAGACTCACATGACCACTAAGGGTGGCATCCAAGGTTTGCCAACCCAGTTCTTGACAAAGAAAGCTCTGTGCTTCGCTAGTATAGGGAACGGGACTGCTTTTGAAAGCATCTTTGTCTTGCTCACCTACGGATTATTTTTGTTTCCCAACATCAATAACTTCGTCGATATCAACGCTATTAAGGTTTTTCTCATTGGAAACCCTGTGCCGACTTTTCTCGCAGATGCGTATCATTCTGTACACTTGGGAAATTTGTACAGCGGAGGGGAGATCACATGCTGTGTACCTCTGCTTTATAAGTGGTTTATCTCGCACTTGCCCAAGTCTGCCGCTTTTTGGGATTGCAAGAGTGTCTTACGTTGGTCGCAGAAGATCATGTCTCTCACCAACTCTGATATAGATTGGTGTAATAGGATTTATGAGGGAATCAGAATCATTGACCGTTGTGGAAACTTCCCCAGCGTACCCCTCATAGGAACTAAGGGAGGAATCAACTATCATCCGATATTAGTTCTTCGTCAATTTGGATACCCGATGAGACACATCCCACTGGGTGTTCATCTGGAAGGTCTTTTCTTCAAAGAAGGAGAAAGTGACAGAGCACTAAAGATGGAAATAGTGCAAGCTTGGAAACAGGTTCATAAGAAAGGACGAGAGTCTCTGGGAAAACTGGACTGTGTCTCGGTGGAGCCTTATCTCCATTGGGTACAAACTAGAGCTCTCAAGCTAAAGATGCCTTATCCTCGTTACGGAATTCTTCCACCGAGGGAAACTGTCATGTACTTCATGACGGAAACTGAAAAGCTTCAGGTTACTCTCAACAAAGTTCAAAAGGAAAGAAGATCTTGGAAGAACAAGTACCGCACCCTCGACGTAGAGTGTATCCAAATACAGCAATTACTGAAAGAGAAAGATGCTCTGATTGAAATTTTGGAGCAGCATGCTGTGGAGAATCAAGATGACCAAAGGAATTTGCTCACTCCTTTCACCTGGCAAAGGAATGACAACCCGACAACGGCCCAAGCACCCCGGTCAAAGAAAAGGAAGATACCAGAATCAGCACCCGGTTTCTCTTCAGAGAGGACTCGGGACCCATTAGTTTAGGTTTCTGTTTCTGCACTTAGTAATCTACTGTACTTCCATTTCTGTAATCCTTTGGAATTCAATAAAAAGGGGTTTCCCCACTGTTTGATATTTGCAATATAATTGTCGAAGTTTATTTTAATTAAACCTAAAAACAATTAATATAATCATTGCATTCATCATTCTCACATCGCGTATTCTCCTTACCTACGAATCTCACGTTTGTGTCTCGATTCTAGAGTCAAATTGTCTCATTCGTATAATACTCGGGCCAATCGTCAGAAAAAGATGGATGATCTTGAGGAAGAAAATAGAGAGTTGAAAGAAGAGATCGACGCTCTGAGAGAGGATATGAGAAAGCTTCGTAACGACATGCAAGCCATGGCAGAAGCTCAGCTACAAAGAACTGTGATCTCAGAGTTCACCTCAACGCCCATCATAGAAAAGTATGATCCTAGGTATCAGATGCCGAAAGATCGTCCTTGGGGCATGCCTGTTAACTATATCCCGGAAGGATATGTTCCGCCGATCACTGAAGATCAGGGAATCGCAACAGAAGCCGCTGGGCCTGAAGGTTACAAACTTCGGGAAAGCGAAGATGCCAGGGGCATACTCAAGACTCCTTAAGGTTACAAACTTCGGGAGGCGCCAAGACTTACTGCCGTAGTCACGGTACCACCCCCTGTGGTGCACACTGTCCCGGAAGGACAGATTCCACCAACACCTTCTGGTAAGAAGGAAACAATGTTTGACAGAATGGATGAATTCCAGGAGCAGTTCTTGGAAATGCAGAAAGAGCTGCAAGCCATTCGCGGTCAGGATCTATTTGGAAAGGACGCCGCAGACCTCTGCTTGGTCCCAAATGTGAAAGTCCCGCACAAGTTCCAAGTGCCCGCCTTTGAAAAATACAAGGGTAACTCTTGCCCTCAAAGCCATCTGGTGATGTACGCTCGGCGGATTTCAGCCCAGACGGAGAATCAGGACCTGCTGATTCACTACTTCCAGGATAGTTTAACCGGTGCCGTACTCAAATGGTACATGGGTTTAAACCGTACTACGATAAGTACATTCAGAGATCTTGGTATTGCCTTCGTCCAACAATACAAGTACAATTTGGACATGGCACCCGACAGAGATCAACTCAGATCAATGTCGCAAAAGGAAAAGGAAACCTTTAAGGAGTATGCTCAAAGGTGGCGTGAAATTGCCGCTCAAATTTGTCCACCTCTTGAGGAAAAAGAGATGACAAAGATCTTCTTAAAGACCTTAAGCTCATTTTACTATGACCGAATGATTGCCAGTGCGCCCAGTGATTTCACCGAAATGGTTGGCATGGGTGTATATCTTGAGGAAGCCGTCCGAGAAGGGCGTTTGGTAAAAGACACTGGATCAACGAGCGGTACTAAAAAATATGGTAGTGCTCTCCCTAAGAAAAAAGAGCAAGATATTGGGAATATCTCTCTCGGAAAGCAAAGGCGACGTTATCAGCCAGTAGCAGCTGTCACTCCTGCTATCGGCCCCGCGCCTGTTCCTATGTATCAACCTCAGGTTGCGCAGAGCCAACCTGACCAACCAAGGACACAACAGCCTCTTCAGCAGGCTCGTCCTCCATATGACAACAACCGTACAACACAGCCACCAGGATTTGATCCTATACCCGTAACGTACGCAGAGTTGTTTCCGTTACTGCTGGCTAAGGGGCACATTCAGACTAAGTCTCCCCTTTCAGTTCCGGAAAATCCGCCTTTTTGGTTTAAAGCGGATCAAACATGTCCTTATCATCAAGGAGGTTCAGGGCATAACATTGAGACTTGTCTCAATTTCAAATCTGACGTGCAAAAGCTTGTTAGGAGCGAGCTCTTATCTTTCAAAGATACGAATCCTAATGTTCTTACGAACCCGCTGCCTCAACACGAGAAAGCTGCAGTCAATCTGATTGAGAAAGAGACTAACAATGTCTATCAAATTCACGATGTACTCTTATTGGGGACCAATCTGGTCAAGATGCATTGTAGACAGAGTGGATATGGCCATGTGCCACCTCATAATTATCACCAGTGTGATATCTGCTCTAAAGATAACCAAGGATGTTCTGTAGTGCAAGCAGCTCTACAGGAACAAATGGATCTCGGATGGATCCAGGAGCACCGAGTTCGTGGAGTTAACATGGTCTCTACGAATTCTAACGTCATTCAAAACCACGACATCCGTGTGATGAATGTCAACTTGGTGGCGATGCACTCAAGGCAAAGCCAGTATCATAATCTACCGCGGCACGATTACAGTTCCTGTCTGATTTGCTCGGTAAACAAACAGGGATGCTCTTTCATACAAGAGGCCCTCCAGCGTCAGATGGAACTTGGATGGATCCAAGACTACCATGATAGGAACTCCTATCAAATCAACATGGTTCAGATCTTTGACATCCGCGTGATGAATACTAATCTGGTAGAGTTACATGCTGAGCAGGTCCGACTCGGATTCTTAATATCACACGATTATCAAAGCTGTAAAGCGGGTTGCGAAAACGATCGAGGTTGTACCCTTGTCCAGGAGGCACTTCAGCACTTGTTATATCACTGGTGGATGCCAATCTATATGGACGAAGATACTCAGCAGATTAGTATCAATAACAGGAATCCTACTCGTCGTCAAAGTCAGGATGTTCGATCAATGGAAGGTAACCTAGTGAGGTTACATTGTATTCAAAGTAGGCGTGGCCAAGTACCACCACACAACTATGACAATTGTAGCGTCTGTTCGGAAAGTAACCAAGGGTGTTACCTTGTGAGAGCAGATATTCAGGGTCAGATCGATCATGGATAAATTCGTCCATATCCAGGTTCAGGACCCATCATTTGGTCGCCGAACTACCTTGCCGATCAAGTTGAGGATGTTGTCACGATCTCTGGTCATCACCAGATCAGGGATGTTTTTGCCATCATCCCTCTACTTGACGAACCTAAGGTTCCCAACTGGGAACGGATCGAGATTACTTATGATGGTCAGAAAAATCAGAAGGTTCCCATAGTCATCTATCTACCGGGGCCACTACCGTATGAATCACCTAAGGCAATCTCTTACAAATACGGTACAACAATAATCGAGAATGGAAAGGAAATTCCATTACCCTCCGTCGTGAATATTGCAGACATCAGTCGTGTAACACGGAGCGGTCGAATCTTCAACCGAGGGGTTGGAGAATCCAACAAAGAAAAGGAACTTCAGGCAGAAATTCCTGATCCACCAGTCGGTCAATCTAGTAATCCCAACTTTTCAAAAGACAAAGATGAGATGCTAAAGCTCATCCAAAGGAGTGAATATAACATTGTTGATCAACTGTTGCAGACTCCTTCAAAGATCTCAGTATTATCACTGTTACTCAGTTCAGAAGCACACAGAGAGGCTCTACAGAAAGTCTTGGAGCAAGCCTTTGTGGAACAGGATGTAACAATCAGACAATTCGATAGCATTGTCTCTAACATCACTTCCTGCAATAATTTGGGATTTAGTGATGAGGAATTACCTGAAGAGGGTCGTCGTCATAACATGGCACTCAACATTACAGTTAACTGCCAGGGCGATGCTTTAGCCAACGTACTGGTAGACACAGGGTCAGCCCTGAATGTTATGCCGAAGTCCACTTTGATGCAATTATCATTCAAGGGCCCTCCGATGAGAGTCAGCGAGGTCGTCGTCAAAGCATTCGACGGATCCAGAAAAACAGTTATCGGCGAAGTTGATCTTCCCATAACTATTGGTCCTCACACTTTAAAAAATCACTTTCCAGGTCATGGACATCCGGGCAACATACAGTTGTTTATTAGGAAGACCTTGGATACATCAGGCTGGAGCGGTTACTTCAACCCTCCACCAAAAGCTAAAGTTCGTCCAGAACGATCAACTTGTCACGGTTTGTGGGGAACAAGCCTTGCTTGTGAGCAACTTATCATCATCTACTTGTGTGGAACCCGAGGAGGTTATTGGAACTCAGTTCCAAGCACTATCGGTGAGCAAGAACGATCAATCCGAAGAAGGAACTTCAATTTCTTCATACAAAGATGCTATCAAAGCGGTCGAGAGTATCGATACAACCAGATGGGGACGGCTTGTCATTCCTATTGACAATAAAACAAAGAAGGGTCTTGGTTTTTCTGCGACCTGTACCCAGACAGCCGCCAACGATGAAAGTCTTCATCCCCTTCAAAACTTCTTCCACAGTGGAGGTTTTCTTCACCCAGTGTCTCAGACAGTTCATGCTATCAATGAGGAAGATCCCTCTGACCCAGATGAAGAATGGAAGTCCTACCTTAACAAGGACGGCTATATGTCTCAGGAAGAGGTGCCTATGCCTTTTTGCTTTCCTACAGAAAGTCCGAGATTTATACCAAGATCAGATGTCGAAATGATCTACGGAGATTGTGATCCGGAAGGATGTCGTGCTCCGCCAAATTCATTAGAGGAGGACACTCTGATGAAAGACAACTTTGACCATAATTACTATGGCTCGATGGATGGTCTGCCAATGTGGCAGCCTTACCCAGGAAACTTGGGGCAAGAAAGTCAGCCGAGTAATGAAACTCAGCTGAGCGTCATTGAACAGAATACATGTGTCCCCACCATGTCATGGGATCAACACTCAGGTCATTCAGAAACTACTCAACATGAAGATGAATTCGCAACGTTTGCAGGACTAGAATTCATCAACTATGCTTTTCCCGAGGTCAACGTCATCGAGAGGGATGACTTCTCCAGTTCCAAAGAAGTTTGGGACACCCTGGGACAACCAAGTGGAAAATTCGACTTTATGGTCAAGTACACCGCTCCCAAAAGCTCTCGTATCAGGCTCGAAGATATCCAGTCAACTGGATGGGGAGATACAGCTGAGATCACAAATGCTATGCAAAATGCAATAGAGGAATCCTCCTACGACAATTCTGCTTGGGAGACAGATTCCAATGATCCTGCTTCACCAGAAATCAGCGTTATTTCTGAAGACAAATCAAGGAAGGTGCCAAACTTTGTGATTCACCGAGGAGTTCACCGCCAATGGGTTGCTGTCGAGGTTCCGAAGGTCGTTCATCAGTCAAAGTAATTGCCATCTTTAACCTTTCACCCTGCCCAGGTGAAACGGATGTTTTGATAGGGCTCGCTTTCTGTAAAATTTCCCTCTTCGCTTTGCCCAAAGCGACAGAGTTTTGTTTTATAGGGCTGTAGTTTCAAGATTCGACTTGTTCATTAATAAAATAACGTCGTTCTGTAATTTCCGCATTAATTGTTGTTTTCTCTTTTTGCTTTTTCAGAAAATGGTAATCCTAAAAAACAATTCAAAAATAAAAACAAGTAGTAAAATAAATACACTGCACACACTTACATTTTCTCTATCTCTTCTAAACACGAATCATCACGTCATGCAGATTGCTCATTTTATACCCCGTTGAAACATACGATCCGATGCCTTCTTCCAACTTTGAGTTCCCGGTATTCGAGGCTGAAGAAGAAAATGACAACGAAATTCCAGAAGAGATCTCCCGACTACTCAGACAAGAGGAAAGGTCCATCGAACCTCACAAAGAGCCGTTGGAAACGGTAAACTTGGGTTCAGAAAAAGAGAGAAAAGAAATCAGGATCGGAGCACTGCTTAGTCCAACTGTCAGAGAAGATCTGATAAAGCTTCTCAAAGAATTCCCCGATGTGTTCGCTTGGTCCTATCAGGATATGCCTGGGTTGGATACCAGCATCGTGGAACATCACTTACCGTTGAGATCGGAATGTCCGCCAGTAAAGCAAAGGTTGAGACGCACTCACCCGGACATGGCCATCAAAATCAAAGAGGAGGTACAGAAACAGATCGACGCGGGTTTCCTCGCTACATCTGAATATCCTCAATGGTTAGCCAACATCGTACCCGTTCCCAAAAAGGACAGAAAGGTCAGAATGTGTGTTGATTACAGAGATTTGAATAAGGCAAGTCCAAAGGACGACTTTCCTTTACCACACATTGACATGCTGGTTGACAGCACAGCAAGGTTCAAAGTATTCTCCTCCATGGATGGATTCTCGGGCTATAACCAGATCAAAATGGCGCCGAAAGACATGGAGAAAACTTCGTTCATTACCCCATGGGGTACCTTTTGTTACAAGGTAATGCCGTTCGGTTTAAAGAATGCTGGGGCAACCTATCAAAGGGCCATGACTACTCTGTTTCATGACATGATACACAAAGAAATCGAGGTATATGTCGATGATTTGATTGCAAAATCAAGAACAGAGGATGAGCACGTTGAACATCTGTCAAAATTGTTTGAACGTCTAAGAAAATTCAAGCTCCGCTTGAATCCCAACAAGTGCACCTTCGGTGTCCGTTCAGGGAAACTACTAGGGTTCATCGTCAGCCATAAAGGAATTGAAGTTAATCCTGACAAGGTCAAGGTCATTCAAGAAATGCCTTCTCCGAAAACTGAAAAACAAGTCAGAGGATTCCTGGGACGTTTAAACTACATCTCCAGATTCATATTCCTTATGACCGCCACTTGTGCGCCGATTTTCAAATTACTCAAAAAGAACCAGGATTGCGTTTGGTCAGAAGACTGCCAAACTGCCTTCGACAGTATTAAGGAATATCTGTTGAATCCGCCGATTCTATCACCTCCAGTGGAAGGAAGACCACTGATCATTTACCTCACAGTCTTAGAGGACTCAATGGGATGTGTACTTGGCCAACAAGACGAAACTAAAAGGAAAGAGTCTGCCATTTACTATCTAAGCAAGAAATTCACCGACTGCGAGACTCGGTACACAATGCTTGAGAAAACTTGTTGCGCTTTGGCTTGGGCAGCCAAACGTCTTCGCCAGTACATGATTCGTCATACTACTTGGTTGGTCTCCGAAATGGATCCAATCAAGTACGTTTTCGAAAAACCTGCTCTCACGGGAAGGATTGCCCGTTGGCAGATGCTACTATCAGAATATGACATAGAGTACCACGCTCAAAAAGCTGTTAAAGGAAGTATTTTAGCCGATCATTTGGCTCATCAACCGATTGACGATCAAGAATCAATCGAGTTTGACTTCCCAGACGAAGATGTCATGTATCTCAAAATGAAATATTACGATGAACCGCTACCCAGTGAAGGGGCAGAACCAGGTTCCCAGTGGGGACTTATCTTTGACGGAGCAGTCAATCATTATGGAAACGGAATTGGGGCAATCATTGTTACCCCTCAGGGTTCCCACATTCCTTTCACTGCCAGACTTACGTTCAAATGTACGAACAACGAGGCCGAATACGAAGCATGTATTATGGGTCTCGAAGAAGCGATTGATTTAAGGATCAAAAACTTGGACGTATAAGGCGATTCATCCCTGGTTATTAACCAGATAAAAGGAGATTGGAACACATACCAATCGGGATTGATTCCTTACAAAGACTATGCAAGAAGGTTGTTACCCTTCTTCAACAGAGTCAACTTTCATCACATCCCTCGTGATGAGAATCACATGGCTGATGCATTAGCCACTCTCTCTTCCATGATTAGTGTAGGTCAATGGAATGACATACCTAAGATCGACATCATGCGCCTTGAACGGCCCGCTTACATCTTCACAATTGAAGCAGTCATAGACGATAAACCTTGGTATCATGATATCAAATGCTTCCTTCAGAAACAAGAGTACCCATCTGGGGCACTCAGAAAAGACAGGAAAACCCTCAGAAGATTGGCTGGAAACTTCTTCCTGAGCGGTGACACTCTTTATAAGAGAAATTTTGACATGGTCTTGCTCCGATGTGTCGACAGACCAGAAGCAGACATGCTCATGAAAGAAATTCATGAAGGATCCTTTGGCACTCATGCCAACGGACACACAATGGCGAGAAAAATTCTCAGGGCCGGGTATTATTGGTTGACCATGGAATCCGACTGCTACAAGTACATGAGGAGGTGTCACAAGTGTCAGATATACTCCGACAAAATTCATGTACCGCCATCACATCTCAAAGTTCTTTCTTCCCCGTGGCCTTTTTCCATATGGGGAATCGACATGATTGGTATGATTGAGCCCAAGGCTTCAAACGGACATCGGTTCATCCTGGTAGCCATTGACTATTTCACCAAGTGGGTCGAAGCAGTGTCATACGCTAATGTAACCCGACAAGTGGTGGTCCGATTTATCAAAAACAATATCATATGCCGTTATGGTGTTCCAAGCGAGATCATTACTGATAATGGATCTAACTTGAACAATAAGATGATGAAAGAGTTGTGTGCAGAGTTCAAGATCGAACACCATAACTCATCTCCCTACCGACCCAAGATGAACGGAGCAGTAGAAGCGGCTAACAAGAACATCAAGAAGATCGTTCAAAAAATGGTTGTAACCTATAAAGATTGGCACGAGATGCTACCCTTTTCTCTTCATGGCTATCGCACATCTGTCCGCACTTCAACAGGGGCTACCCCTTTCTCTCTAGTATATGGCATGGAGGCAGTTCTCCCCATAGAAGTAGAGATCCCATCAATCCGGGTATTGATGGAAGCTCAGCTCACCGAAGCTGAATGGTGTCAAAGTCGACACGACGAACTGAACCTGATTAAAGAAAAGAGAATCACGACACTATGCCACGGTTAGTTGTATCAACAGAGAATGAAGAGGGCGTTCGACAAAAAGGTACGACCTCGTGTCTTCAGAAAAGGAGACCTCGTGCTCAAGAAGATACAATCATTTCTCACTGACTCTCGGGGCAAATGGACCCCAAATTATGATGGCCCCTATGTGGTCACGAAAGCTTTCTCAGGCGGCGCCTTGAGACTTGCAACCATGGACGGAGAGGAATTTGCCTACCCCACGAATCTTGATGTAGTCAAGAAATACTTCGCCTAAACTGGAAAAAAAAAAAAAACGTCTCGGTGGATTGAAAACCCGAAAGGGCGGTCCAGGCAAAAGTTAGAGACATGAAAAAAAAAAGAATCATCCCGATGGATTGGAAATCTCATAGTACAATCCAGGCAAAAATTAGGGATAATGGCAAGTAACTATGTTCAACAGAGGCAAGTCCCTCAGCAGCAGTTGCAGCATCATCTATCGGAGGAAATCTCCAGTCAAAAGTCATCTTCGACAGAAGCTCAGGATGCCCCGAATTCAAAGTTGCTAGAAGGATAGTGGTCGTTATGTTTCAACGTAGCCCTTTTCCCTGTAAATTACCATTTTCTAACTTTGTATATATTCTTTGGAATCACGCGTTTGGCTGATCTCCATCTTATCAATAAAATTTGAGCCCTTGTGCTTTTGTTTGTAATTTTTGCTTGTTTTAGCTTTACAGAACGATGTTGTTTAAACTTAATTAGCGATTCTTGAAATAAAACAAAAATGAATTTACTTGTTAAAACTTTTTCTGCTTTTAAATTAAAGATGGCGATTTCTTTTGACTGTTGAACATCAGAAGAACATCGATCGCTTCTCCCGAAGTAAGCGAACTTCAAAGTGCAGAATCAAAGTACTCCTTCTAAGCCAGTATGCCTGAATGAAGGGATCAACTGTGTCAGAGACCTTGTTTCGTCTGACACGCCTCGGCCGAGTTCTCATCTCCTAAGCCCGATCAACATAGCTCCCAACGGGACTATCTCTCCTAAGCAAGGTGGAATTGCTATTCTGAACCAACGGTACTTCTTCGCCCCGCGATGGCCGAGTATCCAATTGTGTTTATCCAGTAGTCTGTATGTCGCGTCAGTTTTGTCAGCATATACATGCATACTTCATGCATTTTGATTTGCATTTACATTTCATATTGCATCGTTATCACTCTAGTCGGTCTTGTCCCCTAGTGATAAACAGTTTTCTCAATCGAGTTTGTCAGTTCTTTCCTCGTCAGGAAGTGTTGCGCCTGCACAATCTCGCCACCAGTGTATCTTTAGATCAGAGTCGGCACTTGGCCACTTTAATAACTTGAACTTCTGAAAGATCAGAGAACCTTCAACAGATGTCACTCTTCGCCATTGAAGATGATATCCTCGCTTTCCCGGATTAAGGAAAATCCACAGAGAAAGCCTCGTGATCAGAGATTCGGCAGTACATCAGTTTTGCTCCGAAAAACCGCTGATGAAAAGGTCATTGGCACCTCAAAATTGGACCCCATCATATGGCGTTTCTCCGGGAAGATCCCGAGAAAAGTATGATGAAAGATCCCGAACGAAAACAGTCTCTTAAGAGACTCGTTTTCCCCAGTAGAATTGATAAATGGCGTCTCCAAAACAAGAGAAGTTTGTGTACCTCTACCATTCAGACGACTGGGTTCCCCAGCAAGTCTGACATCAAAACTTTTTCCACTTAAATGGTATCTCCCCAGGAAAATTCGGCGAGAAGTTTGAAGGAAAGCCGCTACTAATAGCGTCCCTTGTCAGTAAAGTTTATTGACAAAAGAAACTAAGACCAGTTCCTTGGTAGGAAACCAGGATCGAGGGGAAGTTTAAATCAGAAACTAAGACCAGTTCCTTGGTAAGAAACCAGGATCGAGGGGAAGTTTGTTTCCACGACGGAGACCAGTTCCTTGGTAGGAAACCAAGAACGAGGGGAGGTTTATTTCAAAAGAAAACTGAGACCAGTTCCTTGGCTGAAGACCAGGATCGAGGGGAAGTTTACCTTTTCTAAGCATCATTGCTTAGCTAAAGAAGATGAATGCGTAAGCTACCATTCATAACCACCATCAAAATTTCGGATATTCTGATATTTAATCCTCTTGCACCCCGAATGCTCGAATACCTTCGTCATTCACACCTTCGGGTCCAAGAAGATTAAATAGGGGCATCTGTAATACCCCAAATTTTGACCACTTAGATTTCCCATCATTGTGAAAATCATCATCACAATATGGATGAACCATCATGCTTCATCAGTCTCCCCAAAGATGGGTGAGCATCCAATACAATTAAAATTAGGGTTTCAAGCCCTCTCTGAGTGCTTAGACAAAGGATCAATCAAGAAATGACATGATCTTCAACTTGTCTAATCTCTCAAACATCCACAATGGATCAAAAAGGACTCCCACTTCAAGGATTAAGCACAAGGCTGCTCCCTTCTAGGTGGATCAAGTCTCAAGATCGATAGTGTCACCAAATTAGGGTTTTGGTCGACCAGGGCCTCCAGATGGAAATTTTCATCTGGGCACAAGGCAATGATCCAAAAAATGACCTAATATACTTCATGGAACCTCATGAACCCATGCAACAAGTCAATTTTGCCTCAGGGGATGCATTCATCAAAAATCAGGAATTAGGGTTTCTTGACCTAATTCACCCCTAAGTTGACTTTTGGGACAAACCATGAGCCAAGACCTCAAGAGATGATTTGAGGGTCTCTAATACACCATATTGATCCATTTGGAACAATGGATTGATCCAAGAAGCTTGAGCAACAAGTCTCATTTTCATCTGCACCACAATTAGGGTTTTAAGGGAAAAGTCAACTGTAACTTTGACTTTTGACCAAGACATGCTCCCAAACCCTAATACATGATTGAATATACCCTATGACACCCATGGAACATGTCCATCAAGTTTGATTTAGGTCAAGGACATGATTTCCTGAAGAATTGCACAATTTGGAATTCATCTGATAAAAAGTCAACTGTGCACAAAAGTCAACTTTGACTTTTTGAGATTTTTCACCAAAATGGATTTTTAACCCTAAAATGATGTTAATGTATGATTTGAATCATCATTCATCAAGAAAAATCAAGAAAAGTGAGATAACTTGTAAAAGGGGTAACCATAAAACTTAGAAATTTTTCTAAGTTAAAAATAAAGTGGCAAAGGTACCAAGTTTGGAGGACCATAACTCCTAAACCACAAGGCCATTTTTTCTCATCCAAAGATGGATTTGTAGCCCTCATTATCACCTACAAAAACTTCAACTACAAGTCATTCCAATTCATTAAGGATTTTGAGTTATGGAGTCATCAAAGTGGCTGAAAAGTGAAAAAGTCACTTTTTCCAACACTTAGTGAAATTTTCACTAAGTCAGATTTTGCCTCACTTTTTGCCAAATGTAGGGAGATTTTTCACTTGGAATCAAAAGAGATCAAAACCAAACTTGTTCAAACAGTTGTTGTATCATGTAAGAGCTTTCCAAAATGGCCAAGAACATTGCCAAATTCAACCTACATCATGAGATACAACATTGTCAAGTTGCCTTGCTGAAATCTGTCAAGGCAAGGCAGAATTTGCACTTTGGCTCGATTTGCCAAAATCAGCCAAATCCAATTGCTCCAATCCACTTGGACACCTCAGAGGATTGAATCCAAAGGGGACAATCACTGAGCCAAGCCTCCAAGGTCCAAGGAACAAAGAATAGCATGTTGAACCTAGAATGGCCAAAATAGGGACAAGACTTCAAATTTGGAATGAGGCATTCAATGGAACCATCAAGGTGGCATAGACTGAGCCATTCTCATCTGAAATCAGTCAAGACTTATCCAAGACCAAGGGGACCAAAGCTCTGTGCCCTAACCTCTAGTCAATGGCTAGAGGAGACTTTCATTTCCATTGGCCAACATTGAGGAAACCTACTTACCAGCTGTCATGTACTATTCCTTGCAAAACAAACTTGCTCTACTATAAATAGAGCTCAATTGTGGTCAGTTTAAGTACACCAAAGCCATCTAACAGATGCTTTCCTCAAAATATCTTTCTCTTGGCAAAAATGCCTTTCTTAGCAAGGTAGCTATCGGGTTTTGAGTTTGAGAGCAATTCTGCACAAACCAATCACTCACACACCTCACATACATCACATATGAGCTGATCAAACACTCACTTAACATCTGAAACATCAATTTCACAAAATCACTTGCCATCCACACAAGTTTGAAGTGAAGTTGCAGCTGAGATGCCATAAACTGATCCAGTCCATTTCAATTCAATCCAAGTGTTCAAACACACTCCATATGGTGTAGGGAAGCTGTCCAGATCATCACAACTTGTCTATAACACCTCCAACTCAAAATCACATCTGCTCTTGCTGTCACGACTTGGAGGTAAGCACATACTTGGTCATCTCTCAATCTATGCATATTTCCTCGCACAATAATTTGGCCATATGTTCATAATCATGCATGGAATGTTTTCCCTCAATTAATTACATTATTTGAATCGTGTATCAAAAATCCTAGCCTTCATGCAGAAATTAGGGTTCTTGAGGTTTCTTCGTGATTTCTTGTTGTATGTTTAATTTAAATGAAATTAAAGTACATAGACATGATCGTGATGTTGAGACGAGCATAATGATATGTGGATTGCATGTTATAATTACGTATTCAGTGAGATTGGATGGAAAATGCAAATCTGGGCAAACTGAAAAACGCGCGTGTTCTTGGTGATTGTTCTTGGCGCCATTTTCATATATTTGAATATTTGAATTTTGTGATTTTGTTTAATTGATTCAAAAATTAATTTCTCTCTGAGTTTTAATGATTTTGAGTTGATTCTTTTTTTAATAATTCACAAAAATGTTAAAATATTTTATTTTATCAAAAAAATCCCAAAAATATTATTTATTTTGTATAATTGATATTTTTGTAAAGAATTAATATTTTGATTGTTTTTGGCATTTTAAATATTTTTTCTACATTGATTTTGCAACTTTTAATGCTTTCTAATTATTTTGTAGGTCAATACTTAATTTTTGAAGCATTAATCCAAGATCACAATTTGTTTTCCATGTGTTAAACAATTTTTGATAATTTTAATTGAATTTTTATTCAATTAAATACATTTTGAAAACAAATTAGGGTTTTGGATTAATTCAACCCTCATAAATCATTTTCAAAACACTTTGGGCCTCTATTAGAGTGTAAGACCCAATCCTTTTTTGACCAAATCATCTTTGGGCCTCACTTATTGTATAAGTCCCGATACCGTCAAAAAACAAACGGCGCGATCGTCGCCTTTTCAAAAATCATCTGGGCCTACCCTCGAGTAGTAAGACCCATTTATTTTTCTTCAAAACTCTTTGGGCCTCTTGAGAGAGTGTAAGACCCATCCCCCCTTGTACAAAAACATTTTGGGTCTCACTCATTGTATAAGTCCCTCTGTACAAGTAAACGGCGCGATCGTCGCCCGTTTAGAAATAAAAACCATCTGGGCCTCTCCTTGAGCTATAAGACCCATTCAAAACACTTTGGGCCTCTATTAGAGTGTAAGACCCAATCCCCCTTTTAACCAAAACATTTTGGGCCTCACTTATTGTATAAGTCCATCTGCGTTAAAAGAAATCCTCGGCGCGATCGCCATTTTAAACGGAAAAATCATTTGGGCCTACCCTCGTGTTATAAGTCCCACTCTTTTCTTTAAACCTTTTTTTGGGCCTCTTGAGAGAGTGTAAGACCCATCCCTTTGTACAGAAAACCTTTTTGGGCCTCAGTCACTTGTATAAGTCCCTCTATACAAATTCAAACAGTGCGCTCACTGATAAAACCCTGGGCCTCTCCTTGAGCTGTAAGCCCCAAATCTTTCTTTTTCAAAGCACTTTCTCCTTTGATTTTGAATATACTATTGTTTTCAATCTTTCTTTGTTGAACAACTAACCAAACAGCATGGAAGCACTCCAACCAAGTAAGTGGTTATCGCTTTCGTTTACTGCTTTCATATTATAAACTGTATTGTGGGGCTGCTCACTGTAAGTCTCCTTTCATAAACTCATATCTACTGTGTAATAATAGTATAGATGTTTCGAGTTTCCCCGGCTACTACGTCTAGAACTAGGTGACGCCGTTTCACTTATTCGTAGAAATAGACGCCTTGATCCCCAATAGGAGCACCAGATACAGTCTTCTCTTCGGCTGTCCTCCTTAGGAATCGTCAAGAAGCTCTACTCCCCAAGATGAATGTATTCTCCGTGAATGGCATCTTTGAGTTTCTTCCAAATTCTCAAACTTTCCTGACTTGATCTATTCCTTGTGGATAGCTTGCCTTGAGTGTCTCGGGGTTTGGGTACCCACTACGGTCATAATCTTGGACCTTAACTAAGGAACCCTCTTTAAAAGGTTAAAAGTCGCTGGATAGTAAACCTCGCACGTTTACCAGTGGTTTTCATCTTTAAAAGAGTTATCTCTCCTAATGGAAAGGAGATGATAGACCCACGGGCTTCTTAAAAGCATCGGCCTCCTCTTGGGCATTATTCAAGGACCCTACGGCTTCTTAGAAGTATTCACAGCCTCCTCTTAGGCTTCGTATAATGATCTCTTCCTCCGAGAATGATAGCCTCCTCTTGGGCTTAGTACAAGGACCCGTCGGCTTCTTAAAAGTTTCCAGCCTCCTCTTGGGCTTCGTACAAATTGTCCCGACGACCTCCTAGAGGTATAGGAACAGAACCTAGTCATCCTCATAGAACAGTCCTTTCATAGAGTCTACTACTGTTTCTCGAAGCATAGTACAAAAGATAAAACTCTAGACTTGGACAGTCTAACTTCCTTGAGTCTCAAAGACATTCTCAAGCACCCTTCGTTAAATAGGAAGGAAACCCGCAGACTCGGATAGTCTCGATACCCTTTGGATTTCCCGTTTCCTCAAAGAGAAGGAAATATCCTTGATCCTCAAATTAAATCCCTGTGTACAGTGTTACTCATATAAGAACTGACTTTCTCTTTTAAATCAGTATATTGGATCTGTCACTCAATCAAAACAACCTTTTAGCCTCCATCTCGGGCTTCGTACGACATACCAAAATTCTCCCTAGTGGAGTCAAAATAACCTTTTCGCCTCTCTCTCGGGCTTTGTACGAGATACAAAAACACTCTCTTACTGAGTATAAAAGATTCTCCAACTGAGTCAACTCTTTGCTAGCCTCCTCTTAGGCTTTGTATAACGATATGCCCCACTGGGTCAAAAACTTTTAGCCTCTCTCTCGGGCTTTGTACGAGACATAAAATAGCCTCCTCTTAGGCTTTGTATAATGATTTTCCTAGCGGAAATTAGCCTCCTCTTAGGCTTTGTATAAGAAAACCACTGGTTGATTCAATCAACCTTTTAGCATCAAACATGTGCCTCGTTCACAGTACACAAACATCAACAACTCCTTTCCTTTCATCTAATCGCTGTAAGTGGCAAGCCTCTGGATCATCCACATCCATGCAACTGTCCCTCTTTTAGCATGAGAAATTCCTAAGGAAAGATGGCATTGCTCTACACTGAGTTAAAGTCTTCTCCTTCAGGTTAAAACCATTTCTTCGGAAATTATGGCATTGCTCGGATCCGCGCATCCCAGTTAAAGTAATTCTCCTTCTCCCCTCTTTAGAGATGACAAATTCTCTCTAAAGCCGAGGTCTTTTAGCTTCACGTCTTGGGCTTTGAACAAGACACAAATAGACCTTTTAGCTTCACATCTTAGGCTTTGAACAAGATACAAATCACCTTTCGCTTCATGTCTTGGGCTTTGAACAAGACACCAAAAACCAATTTCCTCCCATAGAATAGGAGGAACTACGAACGCTCTGATTTCCCTGTTTCGGTAAACGGGAATACGTAGGCATAAGATCGAAAGAAAAGATCTTAGCGAGCGCAATCAACAAAAAACCCAAATCCCATATCTCCATCAATCAAAAGCAGTATTTCAAAAGCACCAGTCCTAACATCCTAATCCTTGTTCCCCGCCAGAAACCTTTTCCCCAAGCCCTAGAAAGAAAGAACCTGTATTGGCGAAATACGAATAACCAGTACAAAGGCCCCCCACATTGAAAGCATATGTAACCTAACAGACCGCTGTTTAAACTCAGTATGCAAGCAGGGTTAATTGGAGACATCTATTTCCCTTCCTTATTCAGCTCACAATAGGATAAAAAATGAATCGACCTGTAGTTTAAAGCTCAAACCGCAGAGAGCGACCAGCGCTTAAGAACCGCGTCCAAAATCGCTCGCTACACAATGGAGATGGCCGACAAAAAATACACGGCCTTCATGACCGAATCGGGAAATTATTACTACAACGTAATGCCCTTCGGCCTGAAGAACACCAGAGCGACCTATCAAATAATGATGAACAAAGTCTTCCGGGGAGAGATAGGCGACATGCTCGAAGTCTACATGGATGACATGATCGTAAAATCCCACGAGGAAACCGATCACACTGCCCATTTAAGGAAGGTCTTCGAACAGGCCAAAAAATACAAAATGCGTTTCAACCCAGAGAAGTGCACGTTCGGTGTCCGGGCAGGAAAGTTCCTCGGCTTCTATTTAACAGAGCAGGGAATCAAGGCCAATCCTGATAAGTTCCGAGCATTCTCCGAGTTTCCAACGCCCAAGTCAAAGAAATCCATCCAGTCCCTCAACGGGATGCTCGTGTCACTATCTCGTTTCGTGGCCAAATCTGCCCAGTACGCCCTACCATTCTTCAAACTCCTTCGCAAGGAGGCAGCGTTCGAATGGACCGAGGAATGTGATAAGGCTCTTCTTCATCTAAAACGGGCACTCTCAGAGCCACCAGTCCTCTCTCGCCCGGACAATGGTGAAACTTTGTACCTGTACCTCGCCGTAGCAACCAAAGCAGCGAGTGTCGCTCTCATCCGCGAGACTCCTGACGAACATAAGCCTATATATTTCACGAGCAAAGCATTGCAAGGACCAGAGTTAAGATACCAACAAATAGAGAAAGTGGCTCTGGCCCTCATTGTAATACCCCAAATTTTGACCACTTAGATTTCCCATCATTGTGAAAATCATCATCACAATATGGATGTACCTTTATGCTTCATTAGTCTCCCCCAAAGATGGGTGAGCATCCACTACAATCAAAATTAGGGTTTCAAGCCCTCTCTGAGTGCTTAGACAAAGGATCAATCAAGAAATGACATGATCTTCAACTTGTCTAATCTCTTAAACATCCACAATGGATCAAAAAGGACTCCCACTTCAAGGATTAAGCACAAGGCTGTTCCCTTCTAGGTGGATCAAGTCTCAAGATCGACAGTGTCACCAAATTAGGGTTTTGGTCGACCAGGGCCTCCAGATGGAAATTTTCATCTGGGCACAAGGCATTGATCCAAAACATGACCTAATATACTTCATGGAACCTCATGAACCCATGCATCAAGTCAATTTTGCCTCAGGGGATGCATTCATCAAAAATCAGGAATTAGGGTTTCTTGACCTAATTCACCCCTAAGTTGACTTTTGGGACAAACCATGAGCCAAGACCTCAAGAGATGATTTGAGGGTCTCTAATATACCTTATTGATCCATTTGGGACAATGGATTAATCCAAGAAGCTTGAGCAACAAGTCTCAATTTCATCTGCACCACAATTAGGGTTTTAAGGGAAAAGTCAACTGTAACTTTGACTTTTGACCTGGACATGCTCCCAAACCCTAATACATGATTGAATATACCCTATGACACCCATGGAACATGTCCATCAAGTTTGATTTAGGTCAAGGACATGATTTCCTGAAGAATTGCACAGTTTGGAATTCATCTGATAAAAAGTCAACTGTGCACAAAAGTCAACTTTGACTTTTTGAGATTTTTCACCAAAATGGATTTTTAACCCTAAAATGATGTTAATGTATGATTTGAATCATCATTCATCAAGAAAAATCAAGAAAAGTGAGATAACTTGTAAAAAGGGTAACCATAAAACTTAGAAATTTTTCTAAGTTAAAAATAAAGTGGCAAAGGTACCAACTTTGGAGGACCATAACTCCTAAACCACAAGGCCATTTTTTCTCATCCAAAGATGAATTTGTAGCCCTCATTATCACCTACAAAAACTTCAACTACAAGTCATTCCAATTCATTAAGGATTTTGAGTTATGGAGTGATCAAAGTGGCAGAAAAGTGAAAAAGTCACTTTTTCCAACACTTAGTGAAATTTTCACTAAGTCAGATTTTGCCTCACTTTTTGCCAAATGTAGGGGGATTTTTCACTTGGAATCAAAAGAGATCAAAACCAAACTTGTTCAAACAGTTGTTGTATCATGTAAGAGCTTTCCAAAATGGCCAAGAACATTGCCAAATTCAACCTACACCATGAGATACAACATTGCCAAGTTGCCTTGCTGAAATCTGTCAAGGCAAGGCAGAATTTGCAACTTTGGTCGATTTGCCAAAATCAGCCAAATTCAATTGCTCCAATCCACTTGGACACCTCATAGGATTGAATCCAAATGGGACAATCACTGAGCCAAGCCTCCAAGGTCCAAGGAACAAGGAATAGCATGTTGAACCTAGAGTTGCCAAAATAGGGACAAGACTTCAAATTTGGAATGAGGCATTCAATGGAACCATCAAGGTGGCATGGACTGAGCCATTCTCATCTGAAATCAGTCAAGACTTATCCAAGACCAAGGGGACCAAAGCTCTGTGCCCTAACCTCTAGTCAATGGCTAGAGGAGACTTGGATTCTCATTAGACAACATTGGCCAAACCTACTTACCAGCTGCCATGCACTATTCCTTGCAAAACAAACTTGCTCTACTATAAATAGAGCTCAATTGTGGTCAGTTTGAGTACACCAAAGCCATCTAACAGATGCTTTCCTCAAAATCTCTTTCTCTTGGCAAAAATGCCTTTCTTAGCAAGGTAGCTATCGGGTTTTGAGTTTGAGAGCAATTCTAATCAAACCAATCACTCACACACCTCAAATACATCACATATGAGCTGATCAAACACTCACATAACATCTGGAACATCAAAATCTCAAAATCACTTGCCATCCACACAAGTTTGAAGTGAAGTTGCAGCTGAGATGCCATAAACTGATCCAGTCCATTTCAATTCAATCCAAGTGTTCAAACACACTCCATATGGTGTAGGGAAGCTGTCCAGATCATCACAACTTGTCTGTAACACCTCCAACTCAAAATCACATCTGCTCTTGCTGTCACGACTTGGAGGTAAGCACATACTTGGTCATCTCTCAATCTATGCATATTTCCTCGCACAATAATTTAGCCATATGTTCATAATCATGCATGGAATGTTTTCCCTCAATTAATTGCATTGTTTGAATCGTGTATCAAAAATCCTAGCCTTCATGCAGAAATTAGGGCTCTTGAGGTCTCTTCGTGATTTCTTGTTGTATGTTTAATTTAAATGAAATTAAAGTACATAGACATGATCGTGAGGTTGAGACGAGCATAATGATATGTTGATTGCATGATATGATTACGTATTCATGGAGATTGGATAGAAAATAAAAATCTGAGAATTCAAGAACACGCGCGTGTTCTTCAGCTTGTTCTTGGCGCCATTTTTAGAAACTCAAATATTTGAATTTTGTGATTTTGTTTAATTGATTCAAAAATTAATTTCTCTCTGAGTTTTAATGATTTTGAGTTGATTCTTTTTTTAATAATTCACAAAAATGTTAAAATATTTTATTTTCCCAAAAAATCCCAAAAATATTATTTATTTCATATAATTGATATTTTTGCAAAGAATTAATATTTTAATTGTTTTTGGCATTTTAAATATTTTTTCTACATTGATTTTGCAACTTTTAATGCTTTCTAATTATTTTGTAGGTCAATACTTAATTTTTGAAGCATTAATCCAAGATCACAATTTGTTTTCCATGTGTTAAACAATTTTTGATCATTTTAATTGAATTTTTATTCAATTAAATACATTTTGAAAACAAATTAGGGTTTTGGATTAATTCAACCCTCATAAATCATTTTCAAAACACTCATGGGCCTCTATTAGAGTGTAAGACCCAATCCTTTTTTTGACCAAATCATTTTTGGGCCTCACTTATTGTATAAGTCCCGATACCGTCAAAAAACAAACGGCACGATCGTCGCCTTTTCAAAAATCATCTGGGCCTACCCTCGAGTAATAAGACCCATTTATTTTCTTTCAAAACTTTTTGGGCCTCTTGAGAGAGTGTAAGACCCATCCCCCCTTGTACAAAAACTTTTTGGGCCTCACTCATTGTATAAGTCCCTCTGTACAAGTAAACGGCGCGATCGTCGCCCGTTTAAAAATAAAAATCATCTGGGCCTCTCCTTGAGCTATAAGACCCATTCAAAACACTTTGGGCCTCTATTAGAGTGTAAGACCCAATCCCCCTTTTAACCAAAACATTTTGGGCCTCACTTATTGTATAAGTCCCTCTGCGTTAAAAGAAAACCTCGGCGCGATCGCCATTTTTAAACGAAAAATCATTTGGGCCTACCCTCGTGTTATAAGCCCCGCTCTCTTTTCTTTAAACCTTTTTGGGCCTCTTGAGAGAGTGTAAGACCCATCCCTTTGTACAGAAAACCTTTTTGGGCCCCAGTCACTTGTATAAGTCCCGCTGTACAAAGTCAAACAGTGCGCTCACTAATAAAACCCTGGGCCTCTCCTTGAGCTGTAAGCCCCAAATCTTTCTTTTTCAAAGCACTTTCTCCTTTGATTTTGAATATACTGTTGTTTTTAATCTTTCTTTGTTGAACAACTAACCAAACAGTATGGAAGCACTACAACCGAGTAAGTGGTTATCGCTTTCATTTACTGCTTTCATATTATAAACTGTATTGTGGGGCTGCTCACTGTAAGTCTCCTTTCATAAACTCATATCTACTGTGTAATAATAGTATAGATATTTCGAGTTTCCCCGGCAACTACGTCTAGAACTAGGTGACGCCGTTTCACTTATTCGTAGAAATAGATGCCTAGATCCCCAATAGGAGCACCAGATACAGTCTTCTCTTCGGCTGTCCTCCTTAGGAATCGTCAAGAAGCTCTACTCCCCAAGATGAATGTATTCTCCGTGAATGGCATCTTTGAGTTTCTTCCAAATTCTCGAACTTTCCTGACTTGATCTATTCCTTGTGGATAGCTTGCCTTGAATGTCTCGGGGTTTGGGTACCCACTACGGTCATAATCTTGGACCTTAACTAAGGAACTCTCTTTAAAAGCTAAAAGTCGCTGGATAGTAAACCTCGCGCGTTTACCAGTGGTTTTTATCTTTAAAAGAGTTATCTCTCCTAATGGAAAGGAGGTGATAGACCCACGGGCTTCTTAAAAGAATCGACCTCCTCTTGGGCATTATTCAAGGACACTACGGCTTCTTAGAAGTATTCACAAGCCTCCTCTTAGGCTTCGTATAATGATCTCTTCCTTCGGGAATGATAGCCTCCTCTTGGGCTTCGTACAAGGACCCGTCGGCTTCTTAAAAGTTTCCAGCCTCCTCTTGGGCTTCGTACAAATTGTCCCGACGACCTCCTAGAGGTATAGGAACAGAACCTAGTCATCCTCATAGAACAGTCCTTTCATAGAGTCTACTACTGTTTCTTAAAGCATAGTACAAAAGAAAAAAAAACTCTAGACTTGGACAGTCTAACTTCCTTGAGTCTCAAAGACATTCTCAAGTGATCCCTTCGTTAAATAGGAAGGAAACCTGCAGACTCGGACAGTCTCAATACCCTTTGGATTTCCCGTTTCCTCAAAGAGAAGGAAATATCCCTGATCCTCAAATCAAATCCCTGAGTACAGTGTTGCTCATATAAGAACTGATTTTCTCTTTTAAAATCAGTATATTGGATCTGTCACTCAACTGAAACAAACTTTTCGCCTCTATCTCGGGCTTTGTACGAGACACATAAGAAACTCCCTCGTTGAGTCAATCCCCATTTCGCCTCCATCTCGGGCTTTGTACGAGATACAAAAAGATTCTTATTGAGCCAAACAAACTTTTAGCCCCTCTCTCGGGCTTTATACGAGATACCAAAAGACTCCATCGTCGGGTCAAAATCTTTTAGCCTCTCTCTCGGGCTTTATACGAGACACAAAATAGCCTCCTCTTAGGCTTTGTATAATGATTTTCCTAGCGGAAATTAGCCTCCTCTTAGGCTTTGTATATAAAAACCACTGGTTAATCCAATTAACCTTTTAGCATCAAATCTGTGCCTCATTCACAGTATATAAACATCAACAACTCCTTTCCTTTCATCTAATCGCTGTAAGCGGCAAGCCTCTGGATCATCTATATCCACTCCACTGCCCCTCTTTTAGCATGAGAAATTCCTAAGGAAAGATGGCATTGCTCTACACTGAGTTAAAGTCTTCTCCTTCAGGCTAAAACCCTTTCTTCGGAAATTATGGCATTGCTCGGATCCGCGTATCCCAGTTAAAGTAATTCTCCTTCTCCCTTCTTTAGAGATGACAAATTCTCTCTAAAGTCGAGGTCTTTCAGCTTCACGTCTTGGGCTTTGAACAAGACACAAATAGACCTTTCAGCTTCACATCTTGGGCTTTGAACAAGATACAAACAACCTTTTCGCTTCACGTCTTGGGCTTTGAACAAGACACCAAAACACCAAAAACACCCATTTCCTCCCATAGAATAGGAGGAACTACGAACGCTCTGATTTCCCTGTTTCGGTAAACGGGAATACGTAGGCATAAGATCGAAAGAAAAGATCTTAGCGAGCGCAATCAACAAAAAACCCAAATCCTATATCTCCATCAATTAAAAGCAGTATTTCAAAAGCACCAGTCCTAACATCCTAATCCTTGTTCCCCGCCAGAAACCTTCTGCCCAGGTAAAAAGAAAGAAAACTGTATTGGCAAAAATACAAATAACCAGTACAAAGGCCCCCCCACATTGATAGCATCCGTAACCTAACAGACCGCTGTTTAAACTCAGTATGCAAAGCAGGGTTAATTGGAGACATCTATTTCCCTTCCTTATTCAGCTCACAATAGGATAAAAAATGAATCGACCTGTAGTTTTAAGCTCAAACCGCAGAGAGCGACCAGCGCTTAAGAACCGCGTCCAAAATCGCTCACTACAGAAAAGTGGTGCCCACCGTGGGGCCGTTCACTGACTTTCTTAAAATTTAAGGTGAAAACCTTGGACGAATCTTTTTCATGGCGGTGGCCGCCACAGAAAAGTGGCGCCCACCGTGGGGCCCGTTCCTTTCTTTCTATTTCTCTTGTGTGAAAAATTACACAAAAGGCGACTCTACTGGGGAGTCTCCTTTTCTGCCTTAGGGCATCATCCCCGTTTTCTACGGAAAATGGGAACTCTACCGAAGAGAAAGATTGACCTATGCTGGTCCATCTCTTAGGCAGGGAACCACAGATTGGGGCTTCCGCCGGGGAACCCATTTCTGTCAGGAACTTAAGAATCGTAGCTTTATAAGTCTAGGATGATGAGGACAAATATATATACTGCTTTTCCTAATTGCTATACGTGTTTATTTTTCTGCTACTGGGAATGCGTGTGATGCCGTATGTGGTGAGATTGAGTATACACTTAAGAAAAGCCAACCTTTTTTGTAGTGCGGAAGCTATCAGAAATAGCTGTTACGCGATACTACCCTCATTTGAGGCTGGTGATCTATTCTCGGTGAATGGCACTTACTCTAAGATTGCACACAACTCGCTGGCGATCCGCTTGTTGTCTGCCTTCCTGGGAGGAGCTGATGATAATGAGTACAGGTACAAAAATCACCCTAGTATAAACCTTTGGGGATGGGTAGAGCCTTGACTTCATGACAACGACCCTCTGACCCCATGTTTTTTCTATGTTTTTGTGTGCTGCATTCATGCATCCATTTAATAAAACATTAAAACATTCAAAAAACTTTCTCTTCTAGTCTCTCTGTTTTTCAAATTAAACTAAGACTGTGATTGCAAATATCAAAGAAAAAGATTACGCTAATGGATTTCGGTAGAAGGAGAACTCACCAGTATACCTTCAAGGTTCCAAAACTAGGGGATTTGAGAAGGTTAGCAAGGATGATCGCTAACCCTGAGGCTTTCAGAGCCAAGCACGGTGGTTTGCTACCACTGTTAAGAGTCCATGTGATTGAGGGAATCATGGATGCGCTCATTCAATTCTACGATCCAGTTTATCACTGTTTCACGTTCCCGGATTACCAGCTATCACCAACGCTGGAGAAGTATTCTCATCTGGCTGATTTACATATCACTGATCGAGCTCCATTTTCTGGACTGGAAGAAATTCCAAAGAATCAGACTATTGCAAGAGCAATTCATTTGGACGAGTCTGAGGTCAAGACTCACATGATTACTAAGGGTGGCATCCAAGGTTTGCCAGCCCAGTTCTTGACAAAAAAGGCTCTATACTTCGCTAGTATATGGAACGAGACTGCTTTTGAAAGCATCTTTGTCTTGCTCACCTACGGGTTATTTTTGTTTCCCAACATCAATAACTTCGTCGATATCAACGCTATTAAGGTTTTTCTCATTGGAAACCCTGTGCCGACTTTGCTCGCAGATGCGTATCATTCTGTACACTTGGGAAATTTGTACAGCGTAGGGGAGATCACATGCTGTGTACCTTTGCTCTATAAATGGTTTATCTCGCACTTGCCCAAGTCTGCTGCTTTTTGGGATTGCAAGAGTGTCTTACGTTGGTCGCAGAAGATCATGTCTCTCACCAATTCCGATATAGATTGGTGTAATAGGATTTATGAGGGAATCAGAATCATTGACTGTTGTGTAAACTTCCCCAATGTACCCCTCATAGGAACTAAAGGAGGAATCAACTATCATCCGATATTGGTTCTTCGTCAATTTGGATACCCGATGAGACATATCCCACTGGGTGTTCATCTGGAAGGTCTTTTCTTCAAAGAAGGAGAAAGTGACAGAGCACTAAAAACGGAAATAGTGCACGCTTGGAAACAGGTTCATAAGAAAGGACGAGAGTCTCTGGGAAAACCAAATTGTATCTCGGTGGAGCCTTATCTCCATTGGGTACAAACTAGAGCTCTCAAGCTAAAGATGCCTTATCCTCGTTACGGAATTCTTCCGCCGAGGGAATCTGTCATGTACTTCATGACGAAAACTGAAAAGCTTCAGGTTACTCTCAACAAAGTTCAAAAGGAAAGAAGATCTTGGAAGAACAAGTACCGCACCCTCGACGTAGAGTGTATCCAAGTACAACAACTACTAAAAGAGAAAGATGCTCTGATTGAAATTTTGGAGCAGCATGCTGTGGAGAATCAAGATGGCCAAAGGAATTTGCTCACTCCTTTCACTTGGCAAAAGAATGACAACCCGACAACGGCCCCAGAGCCCCGGTCGAAGAAAAGAAAGATATCAGAATCAGCACCCGACTTCTCTTCAGAGAGGACTCGGGACCCATTACTTAGGTTTCTGTTTCTGCACTTTGTAATCTACTGTATTTCCATTTCTGTAATCCTTTGGAATTCAATAAGAAGGGGTTTCCCCAGTGTTTGATATTTGCAATCTAATTGTCGAAGTTTATTTTGATTAAACCAAAAAAATAACAATTAATATAATCATTGCATTCATCATTCTCACATCGCGTATTCTTCTTCCCTACGAATCTCACGTTTGTGTCTCGATTCTAGAGTCAAACTGTCTCATTCGTATAATACTCGGGCCAATCGTCAGAAAAAGATGGATGATCTTGAGGAAGAAAACAGAGAGTTGAAAGAAGAGATCGACGCTCTGAGAGAGGATATGAGAAAGCTTTGTAACGACATGCAAGCCATGGCAGAAGCTCAGCTACAAAGAACTGTGATCTCAGAGATCGCCTCAACGCCCATAATAGAAAAGTATGATCCTAGGTATCAGATGCCGAAAGATCGTCCTTGGGGCATGCCTGTTAACTATATCCCGGAAGGATATGTTCCGCCTTTCACTGAAGATCGGGGAATCGCAACAGAAGCCGCTGGGCCTGAAGGTTACAAACTTCAGGAAAGCGAAGATGCCAGGGGCATACTGAAGACTCCTGAAGGTTACAAACTTCGGGAAACGCCAAGACTTACTGCCGTATTCACGGTACCACCCCCTGTGGTGCACACTGTCCCGGAGGGACAGATTCCACAGACACCTTCTGGTAAGAAGGAAACTATGTTTGACAAAATGGATGAATTCCAGGAGCAGTTCTTGGAAATGCAGAAAGAGCTGCAAGCCATTCGCGGTCAGGATCTATTTGGAAAGGACGCCGCAGATCTCTGCTTGGTCCCAAATGTGAAAGTCCCGCACAAGTTCCAAGTGCCCGACTTTGAAAAATACAAGGGTAACTCTTGCCCTCAAAGCCATCTGGTGATGTACGCTCGGCGGATGTCAGCTCAGACGGAGAATCAGGACCTACTGATTCACTACTTTCAGGATAGTTTAACCGGTGCCGCACTCAAATGGTACATGGGTTTAAACCGTACTACGATCAGTACATTCAGAGATCTTGGTACTGCCTTCGTCCAACAATACAAGTACAATTTGGACATGGCACCCGACAGAGATCAACTCAGCTCAATGTCGCAAAAGGAAAAGGAAACCTTTAAGGAGTATGCTCAAAGGTGGCGTGAAATTGCCGCTCAAATTTGTCCACCTCTTGAGGAAAAAGAGACGACAAAAATCTTCTTAAAGACCTTAAGCTCATTTTACTATGACCGAATGATCGCCAGTGCACCCAGTGATTTCACCGAAATGGTCGGCATGGGTGTACGTCTTGAGGAAGCCGTCCGAGAAGGGCGTTTGGTAAAAGACACTGGATCAACGAGCAGTACTAAAAACTACGGTGGTGCTCTCCCTAAGAAAAAAGAGCAAGATATTGGGAATATCTCTCTCGCAAAGCAAAGGCGACGTTACCAGCCAGTAGCAGCTGTTACTCCTGCTATCGGCCCCGCGCCTGTTCCTATGTATCAACCTCAGGTTGCGCAGAGCCAACCTGACCAACAAAGGACACAACAGCCTCTTCAGCAGGCTCGTCCTCCATATAACAACAACCGTACAACACGGCCACCAGGATTTGATCCTATACCCGTAACGTACGCAGAGCTGTTTCTGTTACTGCTGGCTAAGGGGCACATCCAGACTAAGTCTCCCCTTTCAGTTCCAGAAAATCCGCCTTTTTGGTTTAAAGCGGATCAAACATGCCCTTATCATCAAGGAGGTTCAGGGCATAACATTGAGACTTGTCTCAATTTCAAATCCGACGTGCAAAAGCTTGTTAGGAGCGGGCTCTTATCTTTCAAAGATACGAATCCTAATGTTCTTACGAACCCGCTGCCTCAACACGAGAAAGCTGCAGTCAATCTGATTGAGAAAGAGACTAACGATGTCTATCAAATTCACGATGTACTCTTATTGGGGACCAATCTGGTCAAGATGCATTGTAGACAGAGTGGATATGGCCATGTGCCACCTCATAATAATCACCAGTGTGATATCTGCTCTAAAGACAACCAGGGATGTTTTGTAGTGCAAGCAGCTCTACAGGAACAAATGGATCTTGGATGGATCCAAGAGCACAAAGTTCGTGGAGCTAACATGGTTTACACGAATTCCAATGTCATTCAAAACCACGACATCCGTGCGATGAATGTCAACTTGGTGGCGATGCACTCAAGGCAAAGCCAGTATCATAATCTGCCGCAGCACGATTACAGTTCCTGTCTGATTTGCTCGGTAAACAAACAGGGATACTCTTTCATACAAGAGGCCCTCCAGCGTCAGATGGATCTGAAATGGATCCAAGACTACCATGATAGGAATCCCTATCAAATCAATATGGTTCAGATCTTCGACATCCGCATAATGAATACCAACCTGGTAGAGTTACATGCTGAACAGGTCCGACTCGGATTCTTAATATCACATGATTATCAAAACTGTAAAGCGGGTTGCGAAAACGATCGAGGTTGTACCCTTGTCCAGGAGGCACTTCAGCACTTGTTAAATCACTGGTGGATGCCAATCTATATGGACGAAGATACTCAGCAGATTAGTAGCAATCACAGGAATCCTACTCGTCGTCAAAGTCAGGATGTCGGATCAATGGAAGATAACCTAGTGAGGTTACATTGTATTCAAAGTGGGCGTGGCCAGGTGCCACCACACAACTATGACAGTTGTAGCGTCTGTTCGGAAAGTAACCAAGGGTGTTACCTTGTGAGAGCAGCTCTTCAGGGTCAGGTCGATCATGGAGAAATTCGTCCATATCCAGGTTCAGGACCCATCATTTGGTCGCCGAACTACCTTGCCGAGCAAGTTGAGGATGTTGTCACGATCTCTGGCCATCACAGGACCAGGGATGTTTTTTCCATCATCCCTCTACTTGACGAATCTAGAGTTCCCAACCAGGAACGGATCAAGGTTACTTATGATGGTCAGAAAAATCAGAAGGTTCCCATAGTCATCTATCTACCGGGGCCACTACCGTATGAATCAGCTAAGGCAATCCCTTATAAATACGGTGCAACAATAATCGAGAATGGAAAGGAAATTCCATTACCCTCCGTCGTGAATATTGCAGACATCAGTCGTGTAACACGGAGCGGTCGAATCTTCAACCGAGGGGTTGGAGAATCCAACAAAGAAAAGGAACTTCAGGCGGAAATTCCTGATCCACCAGTCGGTCAATCTGGTAATCCCGACTTTTCAAAAGACAAAGATGAGATGCTTAAGCTCATCCAAAGGAGTGAATACAACATTGTTGATCAACTGTTACAGACTCCTTCAAAGATCTCGGTATTATCACTGTTACTCAGTTCAGAAGCACACAGAGAGGCTCTACAGAAAGACTTGGAGCAAGCCTTTGTGGAACAGGATGTAACAATCAGACAATTCGATAGCATTGTCTCTAACATCACTTCCTGCAATAATTTGGGATTTAGTGATGAGGAATTACCCGAAGAGGGTCGCCGTCATAATATGGCGCTCAATATCACAGTTAACTGCCAGGGCGATGCTTTAGCCAGCGTACTGGTAGACACAGGGTCAGCCCTGAATGTTATGCCGAAGTCCACTTTGATGCAATTATCATTCAAGGGCCCTCCGATGAGAGTCAGCGAGGTCGTCGTCAAAGCATTCGACGGATCCAGAAAAACAGTTATCGACGAAGTTGATCTTCCCATAAC
This sequence comes from Lathyrus tuberosus, assembly GCA_022829125.1. Lineage (NCBI taxonomy): Eukaryota > Viridiplantae > Streptophyta > Magnoliopsida > Fabales > Fabaceae > Lathyrus > Lathyrus tuberosus. The sequence goes on from JALAZF010000017.1 coordinate 13,377,192, forward strand.
TATTGGTCCTCGCACTTTTCAAATCACTTTCCAGGTCATGGACATCCGGGCAACATACAGTTGTTTATTAGGAAGACCTTAAATACATCAGGCTGGAGTAGTTACTTCAACCCTCCACCAAAAGCTAAAGTTCGTCAAGAACGATCAACTTGTCACGGTTTGTGGGGAACAAGCCTTGCTTGTAAGCAACTTATCATCATCTGCTTGTGTAGAACCCGAGGAGGTTATTGGAACTCAGTTCCAAGCACTATCGGTGAGCAAGGACAATCAGTTCAAAGAAGGAACTTCAATTTCTTCATACAAAGATGCTATCAAAGCGGTCGAGAGTACCGATACAAAAGGATGGGGACGGCTTGTCATTCCTATTGACAATAAAACAAAGAAGGGTTTTAGTTTTTCTGTAACCTGTACTCAGACAGCCGCCAACGATGAGAGTCTTCATCCCCTTCAAAACTTCTTCCACAGTGGAGGTTTTCTTCACCCAGTGTCTCAGACAGTTCATGCTATCAATGAGGAAGATCCCTCTGACACAGATGAAGAATGGAAGTCCTACCTTAACAAGGACGGCTATATGTCTCAGGAAGAGGTGCCTATGCCTTTTTGCTTTCCTACAGAAAGTCCGAGATTTATACCAAGATCAGATGTCGAAATGATCTACGGAGATTGTGATCCGGAAGGATGCCGTGCTCCGCCAAATTCATTAGAGGAAGACACTCTGATGAAAGAAAACTTTGATCACAATTACTATGGCCCAATGGATGGTCTGCCAATGTGGCAGCCTTACCCAGGAAACTTGGGGCAAGAAAGTCATCCGAGTAATGAAACTCAGCTGAGCGTCATTGAACAGAATACCTGTGTCCCCGCCATGTCATGGGATCAACACTCAGGTCATTCGGAAATTACTCAACATGAAGATGAATTCGCAACGTTTGCAGGACTAGAATTCATCAACTATGCTTTTCCTGAGGTCAACGTCATCGAGAGGGATGACTTCTCCAGTTCCAAAGAAGTTTGGGACACTCTGGGACAACCGAGTGGAAAATACGACTTTATGGTCAAGTACACTGCTCCCGAAAGCTCTCGTATCAGGCTCGAAGATATCCAGTCAACTGGATGGGGAGATACAGCTGAGAGCACAAATGCTATGCAAAATGCAGTAGAGGAATCCTCCTACGAAAATTCTGCTTGGGAGACAGATTCCAATGATCCTACTCCACCAGAAATCAGCGTCATTTCTGAAGACAAATCAAGGAAGGTGCCAGACTTTGTGATTCACCGAGGAGTTCGCCGCCAATGGGTTGCTGTCGAGGTTCCGAAGGTCGTTCGTCGGTCAAAGTAATTGCCATCTTTAACCTTTCACCCTGACCAGGTGAAACGGATGTTTTGATAGGGCTCACTTTTTGTAAATTTCCCTCTTCGCTTCGCCCAAAGCGACAGAGTTTTGTTTTATAGGGCTGTAGTTTCAAGATTCGACTTGTTCATTAATAAAATAACGTCGTTCTGTAATTTCCGCATTAATTGATGTTTTCTCTTTTTGCTTTTTCAGAAAATGGTAATCCTAAAAAACATTCAAAAATAAAAACAAGCAGTAAAATAAATACACTGCACACACTTGCATTTTCTCTATCTCTTCTAAACACGAATCATCACGTCATGCAGATTGCTTGTTTTATACCCCGTTGAAACATACGATCCGATGCCTTCTCCCAACTTTGAGTTCCCGGTATTCGAGGCTGAAGAAGAAAATGACAACGAAATTCCAGAAGAGATCTCCCGACTACTCAGACAAGAGGAAAGGTCCATTGAACCTCACAAAGAGCCGTTGGAAACAGTAAACTTGGGTTCAGAAAAAGAGAGAAAAGAAATTAGGATTGGAGCACTGCTCAGTCCAACTACCAGAGAGGGTTTGATAAAGCTTCTCAAAGAATTTCCCAATGTATTCGCTTGGTCCTATCAGGATATGCCAGGGTTGGATACCAGCATCGTGGAACATCACTTACCGCTAAGATCGGAATGTCCGCCAGTAAAGCAAAGGTTGAGACGGACTCACCCGGACATGGCCATCAAAATCAAAGAGGAGGTACAGAAACAGATCGACGCGGGTTTCCTCGCTACATCTGAATATCCTCAATGGTTAGCCAACATCGTACCCGTTCCCAAAAAGGACGGAAAGGTCAGAATGTGTGTTGATTACAGAGATCTAAACGAGGCAAGTCTAAAGGACGACTTTCCTTTACCACACATTGACATGCTGGTTGACAGCATAGCAAAGTTCAAAGTATTCTCCTTCATGGATGGATTCTCGGGCTATAACCAGATCAAAATGGCGCCGAAAGACATGGAGAAAACTTCGTTCATTACCCCATGGGGTACCTTTTGTTACAAGGTAATGCCGTTCGGTTTGAAGAATGTCGGGGCAACCTATCAAAGGGCCATGACTACTCTGTTTCATGACATGATACACAAAGAAATTGAGGTATATGTCGATGATTTGATTGCAAAATCAAAAACAGAGAGTGAGCACGTTGAACATCTGTCAAAATTGTTCGAACGTCTAAGAAAATTCAAGCTCCGCTTGAATCCCAACAAGTGCACCTTCGGTGTCCGTTCGGGGAAATTATTAGGGTTCATCGTCAGCCAGAAAGGAATTGAAGTTGATCCTGACAAGGTCAAGGCCATTCAAGAAATGCCTTCTTCGAAAACTGAAAAACAAGTCAGAGGATTCCTGGGACGTTTGAACTACATCTCCAGATTCATATTCCTCATGACCGCGACGTGTGCGCCGATTTTCAAATTACTGAAAAAGAACCAGGATTGCGTTTGGTCAGAAGATTTCCAAACCGCCATCGACAGTATCAAGGAATATCTGTTGAATCCTCCGATCCTATCACCTCCAGTGGAAGGAAGACCACTGATCATTTACCTCACAGTCCTAGAGGACTCAATGGGATGTGTACTTGGCCAACAAGACGAAACTAAAAGGAAAGAGTCTGCCATTTACTATCTAAGCAAGAAATTCACCGACTGCGAGACTCGGTACACAATGCTTGAGAAAACTTGTTGCGCTTTGGCTTGGGCAACCAAACGTCTTCGCCAGTACATGATTCGTCATACTACTTGGTTGGTCTCCGAAATGGATCCAATCAAATACGTTTTCGAAAAACCTGCTCTCACGGGAAGGATTGCCCGTTGGCAGATGTTACTATCAGAATATGACATAGAGTACCATGCTCAGAAAGCCGTTAAAGGAAGTATTTTAGCTGATCATTTGGCTCATCAACCGATTGATGATCAAGAATCAATCGGGTTTGACTTCCCAGACGAAGATGTCATGTATCTAAAGATGAAAGATTGCGATGAACCGCTACCCAGTGAAGGGCCAGAACCAGGTTCCTAGTGGGGACTTATCTTTGACGGAGCAGTCAATCATTATGGAAACAGAATTAGGGCAATCATTGTTACCCCTCAGGGTACCCACATTCCTTTCACTGCTAGACTTACGTTCAAATGTACGAACAACGAGGCCGAATACGAAGCATGTATCATGGGTCTCGAAGAAGCGATTGATTTAAGGATCAAGAATTTGGACGTATACGGCGACTCAGCCTTGGTTATTAACCAGATTAAAGGAGATTGGAACACATACCAATCAGGATTGATTCCTTACAAAGACTACGCAAGGAGGTTGTTACCCTTCTTCAACAGAGTCGACTTTCATCACATCCCTCGTGATGAGAATCACATGGCTGATGCATTAACCACTCTCTCTTCCATGATTAGTGTAGGTCGATGGAATGACATACCTAAGATCGACATAATGCGCCTTGAACGGCCCGCTTACATCTTCGCGATTGAAGCAGTCATAGACGACAGACCTTGGTATCACGATATCAAATGCTTCCTTCAGAAACAAGAGTACCCACCTGGGGCATCCAGAAAAGACAGGAAAACCCTTAGAAGATTGGCTGGAAACTTTTTCCTGAGCGGTGACACTCTTTATAAGAGAAATTTTGACATGGTCTTGCTCCGATGCATCGACAGACCAGAAGCAGACATGCTCATGAAAGAAATTCATGAAGGATCCTTTGGCACTCATGCCAACGGACACACAATGGCGAGAAAAATTCTCAGGGCCGGGTACTATTGGTTGACAATGGAATCCGACTGCTACAAGTACATGAGGAGGTGTCACAAGTGTCAGATATACTCCGACAAAATTCATGTACCGCCATCACATCTCAAAGTTCTTTCTTCCCCGTGGCCTTTTTCCATATGGGGAATTGACATGATTGGTATGATTGAGCCCAAGGCTTCAAACGGACATCGGTTCATCCTGGTAGCCATTGACTATTTCACCAAGTGGGTCGAAGCAGCGTCATACGCTAATGTAACCCGACAAGTGGTGGTCCGATTTATCAAAAACAATCTCATCTGCCGTTATGGTGTTCCAAGCGAGATCATTACTGATAATGGATCTAACTTGAACAATAAGATGATGAAAGAGTTGTGTGCAGAGTTCAATATCGAACACCATAACTCATCTCTCTACCGACCCAAGATGAACGGAGCGGTAGAAGCGGCTAACAAGAACATCAAGAAGATTGTTCAAAAGATGGTTGTAACCTATAAAGATTGGCACGAGATGCTACCCTTTGCTCTTCAAGGTTATCGTACATCTGTCCGTACTTCAACAGGGGCAACCCCTTTCTCTCTAGTATATGGCATGGAGGCAGTTCTCCCCATAGAAGTAGAGATCCCATCAATCCGGGCATTGATGGAAGCTAAGCTCACCGAAGCTGAATGGTGTCAAAGTCGACATGACGAATTGAATCTGATCGAGGAAAAACGAATCACGGCACTATGCCACGGTCAGTTATATTAGCAGAGAATGAAAAAGGCGTTCGACAAAAAGGTCCGACCTCGTATTTTCAGAAAAGGAGACCTCGTGCTCAAGAAGATACAATCATTTCTCACTGATTCTCAGGGCAAATGGACCCCAAATTATGATGGCCCCTATGTGGTCACGAAAGATTTCTCAGGCGGTGCCTTGAGACTTGCAACCATGGACGGAGAGGAATTTGCCTACCCCACGAATGTTGATGTAGTCAAGAAATACTTCGCCTAAAACTAAAAAAAAAAACGTCTCGGTGGATTGAAAACCCGAAAGGGCGGTCCAGGCAAAAGTTAGAGACATGAAAAGAATCATCCCGATGGATTGGAAATCTCATAGTACAATCCAGGCAAAAGTTAGGGATAATGGCAAGTAACTATGTTCAACAGAGGCAAGTCCCTCAGCAGCAGCAGTTACATCATCCATCGGAGGAAATCTCCAGTCAAAGGTCATCTTCGACAGAAGCTCAGGATGTCCCGAATTCAAAGTTGGTAGAAGGATAGTGGTCGTTATGTTTCAACGTAGCCCTTTTCCCTGTAAATTACCATTTTCTAACTTTGTATATACTCTTTGGAATCACGCGTTTGGCTGATCTCCATCTTATCAATAAAATTTGAGCCCTTGTGCTTTTTGTTTGTAATTCTTTACTTGTTTTAGCTTTACAGAACGACGTTGTTTAAACTTAATCAGCGATTCTTGAAATAAAACAAAAATGAATTTACTTGTTAAACTTTTTCTGCTTTTAAATTAAAGATGGCATTTCTTTTGACTGTTGAACATCAGAAAAACATCGATCGCTTCTCCCGGAGTAAGCGGACTTCAAAGTGCAGAATCAAAGTACTCCTTCTAAGCCAGTGCGCCTGAATGAAGGATCAACTGTATCACATGCGGTTTTCCCGTCTGATACCCTCGGCCGAGTTCTCATCTCCTAAGCCCGATCAACATAGCTCCCCGCGTGGACTATTTCTCCTAAGCAAGGTGGAATTGCTATTTTGAACCAACGGTACTTCTTCGCCCCGCGATGGCCGAGTATCCAATTGTGTTCATCCATTAGTCTGTATGTCGCGTCAGTTTTGTCAGCATATACATACGTACTTCATGCATTTTTGATTTGCATTTACATTTCATATTGCATCGTTATCACTCTAGCCGGTCTTGTCCCCTAGTGATAAACAGTTTTCTCAATCGAGTTTGTCAGTTCTTTCCTCGTCAGGAAGTGTTGCGTCTGCACAATCTCGCCACCAGTGTATCTTTAGATCAGAGTCGGCACTTGGCCACTTTGATAACTTGAACCTCTGAAAGATCAGAGAACCTTCAACAGATGTCACTCTTCGCCATTGAAGATGATATCCCCGCTTTCCCGGATTAAGGAAAATCCCCAGAGAAAGCCTCTTAAACAGAGATTCGGCAGTACATCAGTAGTTCTCCGAAAAGTCGTTGATGAAAAGGTCATCGACACCTCAAATTTGGACCCCGTCATATGGCGTTTCTCCGGGAAGATCCCGAGAAAAGTATGACGAAAGATCCTAAACGAAAACAGTCTCTCAAGAGACTCGCTTTCCCCAGTAGAATCGACAAATGGCGTCACCAAAACAGAGAAGTTTGTGTACCTCTACAATTCAGACGAATGGGTTCCCCAGTAAGTCTGACATCAAAACTTTTTCCTCTCAAATGGCATCTCCCCAGGAAAATTCGGCGAGAAGTTTGAAGGAAAGTCGCTACGAATAGCGTCCCTTGTCAGTAAAGTTTATTGACAAAAGAAACTAAGACCAGTTCCTTGGTAAGAAACCAGGATCGAGGGGAAGTTTAAATCAGAAACTAAGACCAGTTCCTTGGTAAGAAACCAGGATCGAGGGGAAGTTTAAATCAGAAACCAATACCAGTTCCTTGGTAGGAAACCAGGAACGAGGGGAAGTTCATTTCAGAGACTGAGACCAGTTCTTGGTAGGAAACCAAGAACGAGGGGAAGTTCAAAAGAAACCAAGACCAGTTCCTTGGCTGAAGACCAGGATCGAGGGGAAGTTTACCTTTTCTAAGCATCATTGCTTAGCTAAAGAAGATGAATGCGTAAGCTACCATTCATAACCGCCATCAAAATTTTGGATATTCCGATATTTAATCCTCTTGCACCCCGAATGCTCGAATACCTTCGTCATTCACACCTTCGGGTCCAAGAAGATTAAATAGGGGCATCTATAATGCCCCAAATTTTGACCACTTAGATTTCCCATCATTGTGAAAATCATCATCACAATATGGATGTACCTTTATGCTTCATTAGTCTCCCCAAAGATGGGTGAGCATCCACTACAATCAAAATTAGGGTTTCAAGCCCTCTCTGAGTGCTTAGACAAAGGATCAATCAAGAAATGACATGATCTTCAACTTTTATAATCTCTTAAACATCCACAATGGATCAAAAAGGACTCCCACTTCAAGGATTAAGCACAAGACTGCTCCCTTCTAGGTGGATCAAGTCTCAAGATCGATAGTGTCACCAAATTAGGGTTTTGGTCGACCAGGGCCTCCAGATGGAAATTTTTATCTGGGCACAAGGCATTGATCCAAAACATGACCTAATATACTTCATGGAACCTCATGAACCCATTCATCAAGTCAATTTTGCCTCAGGGGATGCATTCATCAAAAACCAGGAATTAGGGTTTCTTGACCTAATTCACCCCTAAGTTGACTTTTGGGACAAACCATGAGCCAAGACCTCAAGAGATGATTTGAGGGTCTCTAATATACCATATTGATCCATTTGGGAGAATGGATTAATCCAAGAAGCTTGAGCAACAAGTCTCAATTTCATCTGCACCACAATTAGGGTTTTAAGGGAAAAGTCAACTATAACTTTGAGTTTTGACCTGGACATGCTCCCAAACCCTAATACATGATTGAATATACCCTATGACACCCATGGAACATGTCCATCAAGTTTGATTTAAGTCAAGGACATGATTTCCTGAAGAATTGCACAGTTTGGAATTCATCTGATAAAAAGTCAACTGTGCACAAAAGTCAACTTTGACTTTTTGAGATTTTTCACCAAAATGGATTTTTAACCCTAAAATGTTGTTAATGTATGATTTGAATCATCATTCATCAAGAAAAATCAAGAAAAGTGAGATAACTTGTAAAAGGGGTAACCATAAAACTTAGAAATTTTTCTAAGTTAAAAATAAAGTGGCAAAGGTACCAAGTTTGGAGGACCATAACTCCTAAACCACAAGGCCATTTTTTCTCATCCAAAGATGGATTTGTAGCCCTCATTATCACCTACAAAAACTTCAACTACAAGTCATTCCAATTCATTAAGGATTTTGAGTTATGGAGTGATCAAAGTGGCTGAAAAGTGAAAAAGTCACTTTTTCCAACACTTAGTGAAATTTTCACTAAGTCAGATTTTGCCTCACTTTTTGCCAAATGTAGGGGGATTTTTCACTTGGAATCAAAAGAGATCAAAACCAAACTTGTTCAAACAGTTGTTGTATCATGTAAGAGCTTTCCAAAATGGCCAAGAACATTGCCAAATTCAACCTACACCATGAGATACAACATTGCCAAGTTGCATTGCTGAAATCTGTCAAGGCAAGGCAGAATTTGCAACTTTGGTCGATTTGCCAAAATCAGCCAAATTCAATTGCTCCAATCCACTTGGACACCTCAGAGGATTGAATCCAAAGGGGACAATCACTGAGCCAAGCCTCCAAGGTCCAAGGAACAAGGAATAACATGTTGAACCTAGAGTTGCCAAAATAGGGACAAGACTTCAAATTTGGAATGAGGCATTCAATGGAACCATCAAGGTGGCATGGACTAAGCCATTCTCATCTGAAATCATTCAAGACTTATCCAAGACCAAGGGGACCAAAGCTCTGTGCCCTAACCTCTAGTCAATGGCTAGAGGAGACTTGGATTCTCATTGGACAACATTGGCCAAACCTACTTACCAGCTGCCATGCACTATTCCTTGCAAAACAAACTTGCTCTACTATAAATAGAGCTTAATTGTGGTCAGTTTGAGTACACCAAAGCCATCTAACAGATGCTTTCCTCAAAATCTCTTTCTCTTGGCAAAAATGCCTTTCTTAGCAAGGTAGCTATCGGGTTTTGAGTTTGAGAGCAATTCTAATCAAACCAATCACTCACACACCTCACATACATCACATATGAGCTGATCAAACACTCACATAACATCTGGAACATCAAAATCTCAAAATCACTTGCCATCCACACAAGTTTGAAGTGAAGTTGCAGCTGAGATGCCATAAACTGATCCAGTCCATTTCAATTCAATCCAAGTGTTCAAACACACTCCATATGGTGTAGGGAAGCTGTCTAGATCATCACAACTTGTCTGTAACACCTCCAACTCAAAATCACATCTGCTCTTGCTGTCACGACTTGGAGGTAAGCACATACTTGGTCATCTCTCAATCTATGCATATTTCCTCGCACAATAATTTGGCCATATGTTCATAATCATGCATGGAATGTTTTCCCTCAATTAATTGCATTGTTTGAATCGTGTATCAAAAATCCTAGCCTTCATGCAGAAATTAGGGTTCTTGAGGTCTCTTCGTGATTTCTTGTTGTATGTTTAATTTAAATGAAATTAAAGTACATAGACATGATCGTGAGGTTAAGACGAGCATAATGATATGTTGATTGCATGATATGATTACGTATTCATGGAGATTGGATAGAAAATGCAAATCTGAGAATTCAAGAACACGCGCGTGTTCTTCAGCTTGTTCTTGGCGCCATTTTTAGAAATTCAAATATTTGAATTTTGTGATTTTGTTTAATTGATTCAAAAATTAATTTCTCTCTGAGTTTTAATGATTTTGAGTTGATTCTTTTTTTAATAATTCACAAAAATGTTAAAATATTTTATTTTCCCAAAAAATCCCAAAAATATTATTTATTTCATATAATTGATATTTTTGCAAAGAATTAATATTTTAATTGTTTTTGGCATTTTAAATATTTTTTCTACATTGATTTTGCAACTTTTAATGCTTTCTAATTATTTTGTAGGTCAATACTTAATTTTTGAAGCATAAATCCAAGATCACAATTTGTTTTCCATGTGTTAAACAATTTTTGATCATTTTAATTGAATTTTTATTCAATTAAATACATTTTGAAAACAAATTAGGGTTTTGGATTAATTCAACCCTCATAAATCATTTTCAAAGCACTCATGGGCCTCTATTAGAGTGTAAGACTCAATCCTTTTTTTGACCAAATCATTTTTCGGCCTCACTTATTGTATAAGTCCCGATACCGTCAAAAAACAAACGGCGCGATTGTCGCCTTTTCAAAAATCATCTGGGCCTACCCTCGAGTAGTAAGACCCATTTCTTTTCTTTCAAAACTTTTTGGGCCTCTTGAGAGAGTGTAAGACCCATCCCCCATTGTACAAAAACTTTTTGGGCCTCACTCAATGTATAAGTCCCTCTGTACAAGTAAACGGCGCGATCGTCGCCCGTTTAAAAATAAAAATCATCTGGGCCTCTCCTTGAGCTATAAGACCCATTCAAAACACTTTGGGCCTCTATTAGAGTGTAAGACCCAGTCCCCCTTTTAACCAAAACATTTTGGGCCTCACTTATTGTATAAGTCCCTCTGCGTTAAAAGAAAACCTCGGCGCGATCGCCATTTTTAAACGAAAAATCATTTGGGCCTACCCTCGTGTTATAAGCCCCACTCTCTTTTCTTTAAACCTTTTTGGGCCTCTTGAGAGAGTGTAAGACCCATCCCTTTGTACAGAAAACCTTTTTGGGCCCCAGTCACTTGTATAAGTCCCGCTGTACAAAGTCAAACAGTGCGCTCACTGATAAAACCCTGGGTCTCTCCTTGAGCTGTAAGCCCCAAATCTTTCTTTTTCAAAGCACTTTCTCCTTTGATTTTGAATATACTGTTGTTTTCAATCTTTCTTTGTTGAACAACTAACCAAACAGCATGGAAGCACTACAACCGAGTAAGTGGTTATCGCTTTCATTTACTGCTTTCATATTATAAACTGTATTGTGGGGCTGCTCACTGTAAGTCTCCTTTCATAAACTCATATCTACTGTGTAATAATAGTATAGATATTTCGAGTTTCCCCGGCAACTACGTCTAGAACTAGGTGACGCCGTTTCACTTATTCGTAGAAATAGATGCCTAGATCCCCAATAGGAGCACCAGATACAGTCTTCTCTTCGGCTGTCCTCCTTAGGAATCGTCAAGAAGCTCTACTCCCCAAGATGAATGTATTCTCCATGAATGGCATCTTTGAGTTTCTTCCAAATTCTCGAACTTTCCTAACTTGATCTATTCCTTGTGGATAGCTTGCCTTGAATGTCTCGGGGTTTGGGTACCCACTACGGTCATAATCTTGGACCTTAACTAAGGAACCCTCTTTAAAAGCTAAAAGTCGCTGGATAGTAAACCTCGCACGTTTACCAGTGGTTTTTATCTTTAAAAGAGTTATCTCTCCTAATGGAAAGGAGGTGATAGACCCACGGGCTTCTTAAAAGCATCGGTCTCCTCTTGGGCATTATTCAAGGACACTACGACTTCTTAGAAGTATTCACAAGCCTCCTCTTAGGCTTCGTATAATGATCTCTTCCTTCGGGAATGATAGCCTCCTCTTGGGCTTCGTACAAGGACCCGTCGGCTTCTTAAAAGTTTCCAGCCTCCTCTTGGGCTTCGTACAAATTGTCCCGACGACCTCCTAGAGGTATAGGAACAGAACCTAGTCATCCTCATAGAACAGTCCTTTCATAGAGTCTACTATTGTTTCTTAAAGCATAGTACAAAAGAAAAAAAACTCTAGACTTGGACAGTCTAACTTCCTTGAGTCTCAAAGACATTCTCAAGTGATCCCTTCGTTAAATAGGAAGGAAACCCGCAGACTCGGACAGTCTCAATACCCTTTGGATTTCCCGTTTCCTCAAAGAGAAGGAAATATCCCTGATCCTCAAATCAAATCCCTGAGTACAGTGTTGCTCATATAAGAACTGATTTTCTCTTTTAAAATCAGTATATTGGATCTGTCACTCAACTGAAACAAACTTTTCGCCTCTATCTCGGGCTTTGTACGAGACACATAAGAAACTCCCTCGTTGAGTCAATCCCCCTTTCGCCTCCATCTCGGGCTTTGTACGAGATACAAAAAGGTTCTTATTGAGCCAAACAAACTTTTAGCCTCTCTCTCGGGCTTTATACGAGATACCAAAAGACTCCATCGTCGGGTCAAAATCTTTTAGCCTCTCTCTCGGGCTTTGTACGAGACATAAAATAGCCTCCTCTTAGGCTTTGTATAATGATTTTCCTAGCGGAAATTAGCCTCCTCTTAGGCTTTGTATAAGAAAACCACTGGTTAATCCAATTAACCTTTTAGCATCAAAGCTGTGCCTCGTTCACAGCATACAAACATCAACAACTCCTTTCCTTTCATCTAATCGCTGTAAGTGGCAAGCCTCTGGATCATCTATATCCACGCCACTGCCCATCTTTTAGCATGAGAAATTCCTAAGGAAAGATGGCATTGCTCTACACTGAGTTAAAGTCTTCTCCTTCAGGTTAAAACCCTTTCTTCGGAAATTATGGCATTGCTCGGATCCGCGTATCCCAGTTAAAGTAATTCTCCTTCTCCCTTCTTTAGAGATGAAAAATTCTCTCTAAAGTCGAGGTCTTTCAGCTTCACGTCTTGGGCTTTGAATAAGACACAAATAGACCTTTCAGCTTCACATCTTGGGCTTTGAACAAGATACAAACAACCTTTTCGCTTCACGTCTTGGGCTTTGAACAAGACACCAAAACACCAAAAACACCCATTTCCTCCCATAGAATAGGAGGAACTACGAACGCTCTGATTTCCCTGTTTCGGTAAACGGGAATACGTAGGCATAAGATCGAAAGAAAAGATCTTAGCGAGCGCAATCAACAAAAAACCCAAATCCCATATCTCCATCAATTAAAAGCAGTATTTCAAAAGCACCAGTCCTAACATCCTAATCCTTGTTCCCCACCAGAAACCTTCTGCCCAGGTAAAAAGAAAGAAAACTGTATTGGCAAAAATACAAATAACCAGTACAAAGCCCCCCCCACATTGATAGCATCCGTAACCTAACAGACCGCTGTTTAAACTCAGTATGCAAAGCAGGGTTAATTGGAGACATCTATTTCCCTTCCTTATTCAGCTCACAATAGGATAAAAAATGAATCGACCTGTAGTTTTAAGCTCAAACCGCAGAGAGCGACCAGCGCTTAAGAACCGCGTCCAAAATCGCTCGCTACACTCATCAACGCAGCCAGAAGATTAAGACATTACTTTCTGGCCCACACGATCATGGTTCGAACAGATCAACCCATAAAGCAACTGCTGGGACGACCTGACATGGTCGGTCGAATGCTCAAATGGTCGCTTGAACTATCCGAATTTGACATCCAGTATGAAGGCAGGAAAGCCCTCAAAACCCTGGCTCTGGCCGACTTCGTCGCAGAAATGACATTCGCAGACTCCCCCACGAACGAAGCGCGGAAATGGACCATTTTTGTGGACGGTACCTCAAGCTCGGCAGGGAGCGGCGCGGACATCATACTGGAAAGCAACGAAGGAATCATCGTTGAAGTATCACTCACCCTGTCCTTCCCAACCTCTAACAACCAGGCTAAATACGAAGCCTTCCTCGTTGGATTGCGCCTAGCCGAGGACCTAGGCGCGGAAGAAATCGTCATTTGCACAGACTCACAACTCGTGGCCCTTCAGGTCCGAGGAGAATATCAAGCCAAAAACGACAACCTGACCCAATACTTAGCCCTGGTCAAAAAGGAAATGACGAAGTTTGCAGCGGTGGAGGTAAGACATGTTCCACGCGAACATAATGTCCGGGCAGACGTTCTATCCAAACTAGCCATCACAAAAAAGAAAGGCGGAAACAAGTCCATCATACAGGAGGTACTTCCTCGACCCAGTATCGAGAAGGCCTCCCCGACCCTCGACGTACAGGAGATCGGCGACAACAACTGCTGGATGACCTATGTTTACAACTATCTCACTAAAGACAAACTTCCGTCCGACCCAAAAGAGGCCAGCATAGTTAGGCGAAGAGCTTGCTCCTACGTCCTGGTCGAAGATAAACTCTACAGGCGAGGATTCTCCATTCCGATGCTCAAGTGTGTCGAGGAAGAAATGGTCGCATACATCTTGCGCGAAATCCACGAGGGAATCAACGCCCAACATCTCGGTGGAAGGTCCCTTGCCCGAAAGGCCCTCCGAGCAGGATATTACTGGCCGACCATGCAGCACGACGCTAAAGAACACATGAAGAAATGCGATAAATGCCAACGGCACGGGGACATGCACCTGGCTCCACCTAACGAGCTCAAGGTTATGTCCTCCCTGTGGCTATTTGCCTGGTGGGGCCTAGACATCCTAGGACCCTTCGTGGTAGGATCAAATCAGAACAAATACCTAATAGTGGGCGTAGGTTACTTCACAAAATGGATAGAAGCAGAGGCTCTGGCCAAAATCATTGCCCACAATATACTACGCTTCTACAAATGAAACATCCTCGCACGTTTCAGCATCTCCCAAGCGATAGTAACAGATAATGGGACACAATTCACGGACAGGAAGTTCTAGGACTTTGTCGCCCAGCTAGGTACGAAGCAACACTTCGCATCTGTCGAACATCCCCAGACAAACGGACAAGCCGAAGCGGCGAACTGGGTCATCCTTCAAGGCCCCAAACGAAGGCTGGACGAAATGAAGAAGACTTGGGTCGAGGAGCTGCACAGTGTGTTATGGGCATACCACACAACTCCACACTCTACAACCGGGGAAACACCTTTCCGTCTAGCATACGGGGCGGAGGCTGTAATCCCCATCGAAGTTCACGTACCCTCCAAGCGGACAGAGTCTCCCCTAGACGAGGAGATGAACGACGAATCATTAAGAGAAGAATTCGACCTCGTCGAGGAAATCTGAACTGGGGTAGCCCTCCGCGAAGCCTCACTAAAACAAAAAATTACCATCAGGCACAATGCCAAGGTGATACGACGAGAGTTCAACGTAGGAAGCCTTGTTCTAAGGAGAAACCACAAAGACTCTCGCAAGGGCAAACTAGCCGCCAACTGGGAAGGACCCTATCGTGTCCGAGCAAAAATGGAGAATGGGGCCTATTACCTAGAACATCTCAACGGGGAAGAACTCTCTCGACCATAGAACGCCAAAAAACTAAAACAATACTATAGCTAATTCTCGGTTCGACCCGTCACGACGACGGACGTCAGCTACCGACCACTATGCACGCCTAGGTACAAGCGTCGCATACCAATAAAGCATAACCACGCTCAGTAACGTGTCGGGTAACTGCTCGACAGCGGTCCTCGATCGAGCATCGCCGTCGTCAAAGTACCATGACTAGCAGAACCCCAGCTCGCGATGGGACGTTCACGCCGCGAACTCAGGCCTCAAATGCGACCTGAGCTCCGCACCCCCGCCAGGATATTCCCCGGCCGTTCGACCTGTACCCCTCACTTCCGAACACATCTACAACGAGCAATCCCCTGAAATTTCACATGAGTCAAATACTCCCTATCACGGGCAGACATACATTCACAACAAGCATGAGTACAATACTTAGCAGAAAATAAAAGCAAGTAAAACCATGCAAATAACAGAACCGGCCACCAAGACCGAGAATATAATTTAATATGATAAGTGGCCACTAGGACCATGATTGTGCTGGATTACATAGAACGGGGGTCATGCCTCCTAAATAGATTACAACAAATACGCGGCGCGTAGGCCAGACAAAATTACAACAAGGAAATCATTCATTCATCCATACAATCAACCTGCTCGGAGTTGGACGGAGGCTCCTGGCTACCCACGGTCTGATCCTCGATTTGCTCTTCGAGGAGGGCGTCAGGCATAACGATCCGACCATCCTCGACACATGCCAGGTAGTGGGTACCCTCGACAGAGAAGT
Source organism: Lathyrus tuberosus (assembly GCA_022829125.1). NCBI lineage: Eukaryota > Viridiplantae > Streptophyta > Magnoliopsida > Fabales > Fabaceae > Lathyrus > Lathyrus tuberosus. The sequence goes on from JALAZF010000017.1 coordinate 13,393,080, forward strand.
CAAGCTCGGGGTTCACCACCCGCAGTTGAGACACGGCGTCTCTGAAGGATTCATCCGTGATGGCGATACTGTTATCCTCGGCCATCAGCATACGGGCGACCAGCTCGGACCTTGTCTTTAATTCCTTCACATCTTCAGGTTCATCTTCGCCCGGGGCATTGACCGCCCTCAGCTGCTGGACTAGCTCCTCGACCGTTTTCTTCTCCGCAGCCAGCGTAGAATTCTCCTTCTTCAACCTGGCCACCTCCTTCTCAACCTTCTTCCGAGCATCGTCTGCACTCTTGACTTCTTCTTTGAGGGACGCCATGGTAGCCCGGGCAACATTAAGTTCGGACTCAGTTGCAGAGTCCCCTTCAGCATAAATGGTTGTCATCTCCAACATCCTAACCAAAGCAGAAGCATCTTGAGCCACCAACGCCCTCTTGCTCAGGCGGTCCATGCTTTCCAGACGAAGAGATTCCGCCCGAGGCACGACCAAGGAGTTCCCCTCAAAGAATCTCCTATCCAGTATGTAAGGAGGAAGCTCGAACTTCCCTTTCTCTGGGGCCCGACTGAGATCCATAGTGTCAGTAACCCTTGGCCGCTTGGATCGTCCGCTCAAAGGCAGGGGAGGCCCCCGAGGAGCGGGAGTGGGAGAAGAGGTCCCCGCAGCAGACTGAACCGGAGTGGGAACACGCGCACCAGCGAATCGAGACTTGAGGAGGGCCGCTCCGGCCTTGTTCCTCGCAAGAGCATTCTTCACAACCCTCTCATAGGCCTGAGGCATCTCACCTGCACAAACAAAAGTCGAGCACGTTAGATACGAGGAAAAGAAATAGTGCGAAAAATCTAAATAATTAAGACTACCAAGCAGCTTCTCGACTTCCGCAGGAGTCTTGCACTCCAGGAGGGCCTTGGTATTAATAAAATAATACTCAACCCTCTGGCTACCATCCTCCTTGAAAATCGGAGACCCCTTCTTCGTCCAGCATTCAGCGAGCCGGAAGGAGTTAACGTTCTTCACCAACGCCTCGTACGCCACGGCATCCTGCCCGTGTAGCTCGTGCGGTTGGAGAACGTAGTCACCGGGCTTCCTGGTGAAATGGTCGGGTCCCCAGTGAATAGGGAACTTGTATATCCTCTCCCTGACGAACTTCCCCGTCTCGTCACGCAGGTCATTTCCCTCCTCATCAACCTCGATCTCCCAGATGTATGTGCTATCTTGGGCAGCTTCGGACATAGGCTCGATAATATAGTACCGCTCCTTAAACATCTGTATCGACTCCGAAAAAGGTTTAAACAATTTACGAGGCTGCTTAAAAGAGACTCAACCATACTGCCTCCCCGACAGCTGCATTTGAAGATGGAAGACGGTGAAAAATAGAGGAAGAGTAGCCCCTATGGTGAGATACTCGCACACCAGCTCGAACGCTCGGATGAAGGCCAACGAGTTAGGGTGCAGCTGCGTAGGGGCCAACTTCAAGTGCACAAACACCGACTGCTGAAAATCGGTGAACGGCAACCTCAGACCCGGCTCCTTGAAGGCATACTCATACATAGCAAAGCGGTCACCGTAATTCGTGCAGACTCTGTTATCCTCAGAGGGAAAGTGCACCTTCCACTCCCCCTCTGTCCCGACTTCCGTAAAGACATCCCCTAAGTACGTCGCAAAAGTAGACACATGTTCGGCAGGTTCGGCCACCTCCCACTCCTCCACGGAACCATCAACGATATCCTCGTCCATATCTTCCAACTCCTCTTCCTCCCCGACCTCACTGGGGGTACTCAAAGTCGTCGAACTACTACTGTCCGAGGAACTTGTTTCTTCCTAGGACGAATCCAGGATAATCTCTCCATCTGGCCCCGTCGCCATATCGATCACCTGAAAAGTAGAGAAAAAAGTGAATTCGACAATAAATCAAATCCACCCTTCCATCGCTAGTCAAGTGAAAGGGCGCGCAAAGGGCTGAGGACAACGTCCCCGACGTAAGCCCTAACATCAAAAGAAAAATTGAAACCTCCCCGCGAGGAGACGCTCGAGACAAATTATCCCCAGGCGAGGAGCTTCCCCGGGCTCATACCCAGATTCCATTTGAAGCTTCATCAAAAACCGCAAAGCTTCACCAGAATCTGGGAGTATTCCACCGGATAATTCATCACCAACCCAGAAGATGAAAGACCGTGACGGTTACACATGCGTCGCCGTCGCAACAATGTCGTGAACCGCCCCCTCACTAAAAATAGCCCGGCGACACATCATAGGTGGAGAGTGGCATAACCACCGTCCACCACCAACAACCGCCAAAAACGAAGCTAATCATCCTCTAAACCTAGCCTTAACCACATGCAATCTACCATTGACCACCAAAAAGAGCGAAAACAAGCACATAATCGGAAACTTACTTGGTTTAGGAAGACAAAAAGTGGTCGCTCGAAGCTTGGTGCGGTGGCCGGAATAGCAGACGACGGTGACGGGCAAACGCTCTGAAGATGACGAAGAGAAGCGAGAGTGAAAAGTCCAAAATGAGATGGATTTTCCCCTTTTATACGAAGAGGCATGTGCAGTGGCACGCGCTCGTAGGTCATGATGGCTATTAACTAGCCATCATTGCCTAGCAACTGCTGTACAGGGCTCTAAGCACACGTGGCGCACCAACGTTTCCAATTCCAACCAACTGTCAGTCTCCCCGTGCAACGGGCAAACTAGACTCGAGCATGGGGGTCACGAACACCACCAGTCACGGGCACCCCTGATGCGGCCTCCCTCGTCACCAAACGATGACTTTACGCTAGCTCCCCGGAGCAACGAGCTGTCCTTAAGTCATCACTCCCATGCTCGGGAGCAACGACTTAGGGGGCTCCTGTTCTGGACTGGACTAATGGCTAGACATGGCCCAATCCATTTCTGCTCCAGAACGGCCCAAATTTCCTAAGTCCAGTCCACAAAGGGGCAAAAGTTACCTTTTTGCCCCTCCAACCTGGCAGGGACTGCATCGCTCATCCCCGAAAATGTTGCCCGTTACGCACGACTTATCTACTCTCCGAACAGTTGAGGACATGTCCCCGAAACTACGTTTATGCCCGACATAACGGCTAGTTTCGGGCACACTGCCCGACATAACGGCTAGTTTGGGTAGTTACATATTCTTCGGGAAAACGGTTATTTCGCCCCGAAAATAGGACCGTTGGCCACGCGCTGGGGGCTCTATATAAACCCTCTCGCTTGAGAGGGCCAGGTATCCAATAATCAGCCTTGAAACTCATACTTTGTACTTGCCCCTTTTCTCTGGCCCTTTCTTACTTGAGCGTCGGAGTGCCTTGCAGGTACACCCCCTCCTCCTCTCCATACGACCAGCACCTCAGACGTACTTGGCGGCCCATTTCTACAGGATCTAATCCAACCTTCACGATCAGGAAACAATAGTGTCCCTTATTGGGACTATCAATGTTTACACAGAATTAATAGCAAAACATGTTTTGGAGTATATAAATTCTACATTTATATATAATTTATATATAAATTCTCTCCGCGGGTATTGATTCTATTTTTTATAAATCATTTCAAGTAAAAAATAATATTCATATACGGTGAAAAAATTATAAACTCTACCTTTATATTCTTTTTTAAATATTTATACACGGGGAAAATTGTTCTATTTACATTTCATTTTCTACATGTATATTTTTGAAAAATAATAAATTCTTTTGATGGAATTACGGGGAAAATGAAGTCATTGACAATATAGAAAAGCGAAAATTTTAAATATTTTAGATTGAATTTTATTTTTATATATGAAAAAAGTGTATGGCTGAACCAAATAGTTTTATAATTAGAAATGAGTTTTTTATTCATCAAAATATTTTTATAAATGATTGCATAAATATTTTTGTAAAAAATATCAATCGATGTCTGTGGATATTGATTCTATATTTTTTTTAAATATAAATTATATTTTTTATATTTACTAATTTTTATTAATCCTATTTTTGACAAATTTTTAAATATAGACAAATGCACGTCACCAACGGGTACCTGTGCTAAAGCACGAGTATCCCTCTAGTTTTTATTGAAATATAATGCCACATGTGACATCTGTCATTTAGCTAGGCAAAGAAAGTTACCATGTAAATCAAGTCATTCTATTGCCTCAAGTAAAGTTGAATTGTTGTATTTTTATATTTGGGGTCCATTAGCAGTTTCACCTATGCATAATCATAAATATTTTCTAACCATCCTGGATGACCATACCAGATTTATATGATCATACTACTCAAATATTAATCAGAAGTATCTCAACATGTTCAAAAATGCATCGCCGTGATAACTAATCAATTCAACATAACACCTTAATCTGTCAAGACAGATAATGGTCATGATTTTATGATAAACTAGTTTTATGCATCCAAAGACACAGTCCATCAAAATTTTGTGTTAAAACTCCCTAAAATAATGGTAGAATTTGAAAGAAAAAAAAAACAACTAATACTTACTTAATGTTGGGAGATATATTTTATATTAATCTAAAACCCTATTAGTCCTATGTCATTCAGTTTTCCATATATCATAAATAGAGTGGCCACTTCTATTTCACAAAACAGTTATCCCTATGAAATCATGTATAGTAAAATTTCTGACATTAATTCATTTAAAGTTTTTGGTTCATTATGTTTTTTTTTTTTACTAAGCGAAAAATATATTCCATCTGGATACAAAAGGGTGTATCCAACCCATCTACAAAATTACCAACTTAAACCCAAATGATGCTACAAAAATTCACAAGGGTAGTTGGCCCAATTATAGTAATTACAAGTATATCTCCCGTTAGTCCGTTTTCCTACCCACCACCAAGTATAAAAAATGATTCTCCTTTCTATAAAACCAAAATCTCAAACTTCACTATTAAACACTATGTTGTTCCTTGTTGACCATAGCCCCCATCCTATAGTCAACCAAAGACCAACTGCATTTTTGATAGACACCTTCCTAACCAACAGAACTTGAATCCAATTATGAAACATATCTAACAGGGAATCATGATTTCCAATAACAATGTCTAGCCATCTCTCCACAAAACTCCAAATCTTCTTAGAATTGTCACACAAATATAACAAATGAAGTAAACTCGCCTCCTCACCATGACAGAAAGGACAGGACATAGCATTATTATTCATCACAATGCGTCTTTTTCGTAAATTATCTGCTGTAGCCAACCTATCCCGAAACAGCCTCCAACCAAACAACTGGATTTTTGGGTGAGCAGATGACAGCAAAATCAATTTGTAAACCTCACCCAAATTATGTTGAACCTGATGTAGACAGTGAGACCTAAACAACAGCTCATACCCCGAACCAACCGTGTAATGGTCTATATCTCCCAACTCCCAAATGACATAATCATCTCCTGTCATCAACAATGAATCTACAGGTAACATACTAATCAACTCACACCATTCTCGCGACCTGCTGCCGGTTGCTGAGTTGTTATTCAAATCAAGAGGCCACATTACTGTACTTGTATTGTTGCTGCAAAACTCCATAACTCTGCCTTTTTTATTACCAGAATCCTCCCATAAACTAGGAAATCTAACAGCTAACGGTTCATTTCCACACCATTTAGATAACCAAAAAAAAGTTTTATCACCACAGCCAATCTCATGTTTTATATGATGAATAAATCCTTCTGCTCCATACATTTTCCAAATAGAAAACAAATCTCTCCACCACAATGAAGGTTCAACATTATACTCAGGCAAGACACCGACATGTAGATCAGCATTGTAATCCGGGTATCTAACCTCCATAATTCCTTGCCATAACCTCCTTTTTAGAGTTAACAACTTCCATAACCATTTTGACATTAAAGCTACGTTAAACCATTTGACATGTTTGACTCCCAGCCCACAATCCTCCTTCGCCTTACAGACTTCATTCCACCTGATCCAGGAAATTATTTTGGCCAACGTAGATCCCCCCAAAGAAATCGACATTGAATACTAGTAATGAGCCTAATTACTTTCCTTTCCACGTTGAAAGCCGTCCTTGAATTTTCTGCACCATTGGTTTCCAAAAGGAGATCTTCCTGTGATTTCCCCCAAGATACGCTCCTAAAAATTTGAACGGTAATGTATCTATATGAACACCAAGAAAACATTATGCAGCTTTTAAAATATTCTCCTCCACTCCAATTCCATACAAAGAGCTTTTGTTGTAGTTTATTTGCAGACCCGACACCAGTTGGAAGCCTTTCAACAAGGCCTTGATAGTCCAAAGATTCGACCAGGAACCTTCTCCCACTAATATAGTGTCATCAGCATATTGTAATAATTCATACGAAACCTCCGAGTTGAGTTTTAGACCATGGAACGTACCAACCTGAGTAGCTCTTTTAACCAACACCGTTAAGCCTTCTGCAGCAATTGCAAAGAGAAAGGGAGAAATAGGATCGCCTTGACGTAAACCTCGTGAAACCTTGAAATCCCAGGTTGGGCTCCCGTTCACCATAACAGACATAAAACTGCGCATCACCGTTCCTTCTATCCAACCCATAAATTTACTTCCAAAACCCATATGTTGCATAATGTCTTTTAAATAACGCCATTCCACCCTGTCATAAGCTAAAGCAAAATCCACTTTTAACATCAGCGCCTTAGACTTACTTCTCTTTGTAAAATCCATCAGCTCATTTAGGACCAAGACTCCATCCAAAATGTTACGCCCTTCTATAAATGCCGTTTGAGTAACAGAGACAATATTGTCCATAACTTTCTTAAGTCTCGTGACCAAAAGCTTTGAGACCACTTTGTAAACAGACCCTATCAAGCAAATAGGACGAAAGTCCTCCAAGCCACAAGGTTCATCCTTCTTCGAAATTAGAGCAATGAAGGATGATGTAAACACCTTTGGTAGAACAATGTTCTCAAAGAAGTGCAGTATGCAATTAGAGAAATCATTGCCCACCACCTCCTAGTAATGCTTTATGAATTTCAAGTTAAAACCGTCTGGTCCAGGGCTCTTATCACCATCACTTGAGAACACTGCCTGTTTCACATCTTCAAACGTGAATTGATCCTCCAGCAGCCTACTTTCAACTTCAGACATTCTCTTGAACCCATCACTGCCAATCCTAGAAATTACTCTGCATTCTTTCTTGAATCTTCTTTCAAAGTGATTTGCCACAACTTCTTTGATACCATTGACATCTTCAATTACTTCTCCTTCAACTTGAATCGAGCTAATTGTGTTCAACCTATTTCTATTTCTTATGGCTGTATGGTAAAACTTAGTGTTGGCATCTCCCTCATTAATCCATTTCATTCTCGCTTTCTGATTAAGAATGTTTTCCCTAATTCTCATATGTTTCCATAACTCGTCTTCAGCTGTCTTTCTTGATTTCAACAGATCATTATTAGTCTCTTCCCTGTTTTGAGCAATACAATCTTCAACATCATTAATGGTAGTGGTATACTCGCTTATCTTAGTATCGATCCATCCAAAGACATTAGCATTCCACCACCTTAACCTATTCCTTAGATGATTAAACTTCTTGGATAATATGTAAAACATGTCAACCTCCACCTTGTACGAGTCCCAAACATCTCTAATAAATTGTAGGAACTCATGATGCTCCAGCCAGCAGTTCAACACTTTAAACGGCTTCGGCCCCCAATTGATATTTTTTGCATTTATCGTCACATGCCTGTGGTCAGAAATGTCCCTAGACCCAATATTCTGAGTGATCGAATTCCACTTACTAAGCAGACCAGGTGAGATGATAAACCTGTCTAGCCTACTAGCAGCCTTTCCAGAAGCATTAAACCAAGTATACCTATTACCTCGCACTGGGATATCTATACATCCAGATAATTCAATGAATTCTTTAAAGTCTTCTATAATTCTTCTGCTTTGAATACAACTTCCCATTCGCTCACATCTATTTTTGATGGCGTTAAAGTCACCGCCAATGACCCATTCACCTGCTGGCATAGTATCTTTGAGTTGAATAATTTTGTTCCACAGTATTCTCTTCTCTGAATTGGAGCATGATGAGTAAATGTTCACGAAATAAACATTGTGACCATCCCATAGAGCATTCACTCCAAGGTATCTCTGTCCTTTAAAAGTGCTAACAGGAACCAAGTAATTTTTCCTCCATATAGTGAGGATTCCACCTGCATGACCAATAGCACCTGCCTCAGACCACAAGCAACTATCGTTTCCCCACATTTCTGTAACTAGTTTATCAGTCATTAACTCACATTTGGTTTCTTGTAAGAAAACAACGTCTACACCTTCATTTTGTATAAGTTTCTGAATTCTTCTCCTCTTAATACTACTGCCGCATCCTCTTATATTGTATGTCAAGAAATTCATATCCTACCCTTAGCTGCATCCTTCTTAACTCTGTTTCCCCATCTCTCCTCTGTTTCAAAATTCCTAATGTAGTTCTCGAAAATCTCATCATCTTCTTCTGCCTCTACTCCCATCTTCTTTATGGCATCCCAAATTCTAGAAGGAAGATTGTCTAACTTCCTTTTTATCCTCGAATTGCTTTTCTGTACCTCCTCGTCACCTATGGAAACGCCACCAGATGATGGAGTTCCCCCACTACTAGAAATTTCATCTTCTGATTCAAAACTTGAGATAATTGGTTTAGATGTGATATCTCCATACGTTCTATTTTTATTCAGGAGTGTTGAATAATACGACGGGGCAAAAGGAATCTTGATTTTTTGGTAAATTTCATCAAGTAAAACTACCTTTTTCTGTTTCCTCTTCTCTGAGCCTCTTATATGTTGGTTTAGCTTTTCAAAACTTTCTCTCACCTCATTACCTCCACCAACGACTAATGTACCATCCCCCACGTCTCTACTTACTTTAGAAGTATTTACCCGTGATTCTTCTGCTATATTCTGACGTTGCATTTCTTTGTGTAAAGTAATCTGTGTTTCTGCCAATTGAACAGATGCACCAACCTGTCCACCTGATTCCTTATTGCCATCTGTCCTAGTCAACTCCTTATTCCCAACAACCAAAGGGCTACTTGTCATACCCCAAATTTGTCCTACCTGTGCATATTTTCATCTGTACATTCATCCACTAGTTGTTATTCAGAAAAATCCAAAAATATGTTGTCTTCAACTTCATCCCTCTTTTAATTTTTTATCCATATGTATTTAACTATTTTAGTCCTTTATCCAGTTAAATAACCACATCCATTATTATCTCATTCAAATTCAATTTTCAATAACCATTTTTTTTTTTTTATCCATTTCATTAAAAGTTCAATTATCCAATTATTTGTTCTTCTAACCATATCCACTTTTAATATCCATTCAAATATCCATTCTTTTAGTTAGTTATCCATTTGTCTCATTACCCATTTAAAATAAAATAAAATAAATCCAATCTACTCTTTTTCAATAACCAAATCACCATTTTCTTATCATTAAACCATTAGTTATTTTCAAACCATATCCAAAACCACAAATCCACATTCTAAGCCCATGTTACTTTTTTTTTTCCAAATCCACTTTCCATTACAAAAATAAGTTCATAAAGGAATGCCCAATTTAATGTTCATGTACAACCACCAAAACTCTAAACTAGGAAATTCCACACAAGATGAAAATAACTCCTGCTGCTACCACACCCAACAGCTGCTGCCGAAATCCTCTCCAAAAAAGCACACACCAAAAGGAAACCACCATGCAGCAGGAAGCCACTAAGCCACCAAGAGACCACCAAAACAGCGGCGACGAAATCAACATTAGACTAATTCTGATAAGATGAGATGACAGAATGTGTAAAACCTCACAAAAGAAATCAATCAAAAGGACTCCACAATGTCATTACAAACCTGAATGTACGACAAAAATGAGCTGACCCCACCTTCAAACCGTTACGCAGCCCTCATTTGCAACAAGTCGTTTCGCACAACAATATGATTTGCAACGCACATAACCTGCACAAACAGATCAAAACAGCAATCCATCAGAATAATTCACAGCTATAATTCCTCAATCCATTCCTATTTTACCCCATCAATTTCTCTATAAATAAAATGTTCTCCTTCAATACGAGAGGCCACCACGAAACCGAAAAAAAAAACTCCTCCAAACTTTCAACCCAGAAACTCAACAAAACCTCACTCTTTCCTCAACTTCATCTAGCCTAACTCTCCATCGTCACCTTCGGACAACAACACTAAACCTCATTCATTTTTCCGGCGACCTCACTCCTCCTTCAGCCTTCTCCACCACTCACCTCACTCAACCTTCACAACCTCAAATGTCCACAACCCACCTTCAACCTTCAACCCTTTCCTTCCATATCAACAACAACATAATTTTCGCTTATCAACAACAAACCCACTTGAACTGCAAAACAAGTTCTCCCGTCTGTCACTAAACCGCAACAATCCAACAACCATCAAATAACCCTTCTCCACCCAAACCTTCATCTTCTTTCAACCTAAATCCAACCATACCCGTTCATACACAAACCCATTCAAACGACAATCAATCACAACGTTTGAACCTCAATCGTTCTTCTTCAACCCCAACAAACCTCAACCGTAAACACCCAACCATCATCTTCTTCAATAAACCCAACCCACAACCGAAACAGAATGGAGTAGAAGAAGGTTTCGAAACCAAATAAATACGAAATACTAACCTGAGCCTGGATCAAAAGAGTACAAATCAAGCACAAGCGAGCGAGGAAAGAGTGAAAAAGACGGAGCGATTGAAGAAGGTTGAGTGTGGAAACGCTTCACTTCAGTTTCTTTTTTTTACTTTTCTTTTTTTTCTTTTTTGACTGATGGTTTTATTTTTTAGAAGGAGTAGAAGTTGGATCAGATCACCATGCCTTTCTTTCATTGTTTTTGTTTTATTTTATGTTTGGTTTTTAGGATGATGGGCTTACGGCGCCCCATTGTCAGCCCAAATGATTCCTACTTCACACACTCCCTTTCATTTCCTAACCCCCCTTGCTCTTTAGAGTTCTTTCTTTTTAGTTTAATGTTCTAAGTTTTTGTCAGCATGTTGTTTTAATCTAATTATTGTTAGGTTTTCTCTATTTTTTTTGGTTAAGTTTTCAATTCTATTTCGATCTAGGGCCAATGATCTAGTAATATTCATGATTTAATTGGTTTGTTCAAACCAATGGAATTTTGATATGTATGAGGCCTACTTATTTATTTATTTTTATTTCAATTTATTCACTATTTTTACATTTATTTTGGGTCAATGAAAACCAAACATCGACGATTTGTCGATTTCTCGACTTAATCTCGATAAAGGTGAGACCTTTATTATTTTTCATGTCATTTTCAATTTTATTTTATTTCATTTTCATTATTTTTGTCCATTATTCTTATTCATTTTGGGTCGATGAAAACCAAATATCGATCGATTTATCGATTTCTCGATTAAATCTCGATAAAGGTGAGACCTTTGTTCTTTTTCCTATTTATTTCGATTTTATTTCATTTCTATTCATTTTTATTATGTTTATTCATTTTGGGTCGATGAAAACCAAATATCGATCGATTTATCGAATTCTCGATTAAATCTCGATAAAGGTGAGACCTTTATGCTTTGTATTCGTATTTTCGATTTAATTTCTTAATTGTCACTTTATATTCTTTTCTTTTCCTTTTGGGTCAATGAAAGTCGAAAGTCATCGATTATCGATTTATCGATTAAATTCCGATTAAGACGAGACCAATTTTATTTTATGTCAATATTATATCTTGTCATATTATCTTGATTATACTATTGTTCATATTATTTTATTATTATTGTCTATATCATATCCATATTCATATTTATCTAACCATTTCATTTGTTCACCATTAATAAAAACATTAACAACTATCGAAACCTAAAAAAATATTTGATGGACTGTTGGTTATGATCACCCACTTGCTCGACGTTTGCTCAAGGTTTAGTTAGGACACCTCGCACACACACGGCTTTCTCTTGGGCTACCTTACAACGAGACCCTTTATTTCATGTCATCACTTGTATTTTACATGTACCCCTCTCCCATTCCGATGTACGCATTTATTATTGCTTTGATTGTGGTTTGTTTACTAGGAGCACCCCTAGGGACTAGTATAGACAACCCATTTTCAAACTAATTCTCGATTCGTCGTCGAGCCATTTTCAAACAAACCCATTTTCAAACCAAACTCTTGATTCGTCGTCGAGCCATTTTCAACCAAACCCTTGATTCGTCGTCGAGTCATCTTCAAACTAAACTCTTTTCACCAATAAACCCTTGATCCAACGTCAAGCGGATTTTCATAATCAAACTCCAAAAATAACTAACAACTATCGCAACTCTTTTAAGGTGAAAAATGGGGGTTCAAGTCTTTGATCTTCCTTCGATTGCTTGGGTGCGAGTTCTCTTACTCGTGTGTGAACAATTGACGCCTATTCTTTTAACAAATCAAATCTTTTTTTTAAAATAACCAAGCGCATACAATAAACCCTTGATCCCACGTCAAGCGGATTTTCATAATAAAACTCAAAAATGACTAACAATTATCGTAATTCTTTTTCAAGGTGAAAAATGGGGGTTTAAGTCTTTGATCTCTCTTCGATTGTTTGGGTGCGAGTTCTCTTACTCGTGTGTGAGAAATTGGCGCCTCTTTAAAACAAATCAACCAACTCCCTTGTTTCGTGGGCGTACCACGAACTACGACTGCTCTGATTCTTTACTCTCGTCTGAGTAAAGATACGTAGGCACAAGATTGCGACGATCTTGGCGAGCACACTTTTTTCTTTTTCACCCGTTTGCGTCCACACTACCATCTTTTTCCGTCAAACCCCGTAGACAAACTACGATTGCTCTGATTTCTCATTCTCGTCCGAATGAGCATACGTAGGCCTGAGGTCGCGATGAATTTGCCGAGCACCCTATCCTTAGACCACCCATTTCCCCTTAGCATTCGTTTCCTCTTATCTTTACCTTTCCGCATTTATTTTAGAGAAGAAAATAGACAAACTTAGCTAACGAGCATCGCGATTCGAACTAAGAGGTTCCCGTTGAGTACAACGGACGTGAGGGGGTGCGCGTACCTTCCCCCCACGTAACCGACTCCCGAACCTAGAATGTGGTTGCGACGACCATGTTCTTATCCGCTCTCTTAAAGGTTTTCTCGATATTTTCCTTTCCCTCTTTTTGGGATAAATAAAGTTCGGTGGCGACTCTGTCAAACCGTTTTCTGCGCCTTTCTTGCGAGGGTCGTATTTTTGATGAATTTTTCGAGGTGCGACACTACTTTGCTTGTCCCACTGGTTCATGTCAGAACAAAGTACAGACCTGCTCACCTCGGGCCCCTCCCTATCATCGTTTGCATCACTCTCTACATTAGCTTTTTTGTTTTCCCCATGACAACCTCTCACCTCTCCTTTCTCAGCACATTCAACTACACCCTCTTTCTGGATATCATCGTCTACCTTCTGAGTACCATTGTCTTCTTCGTTCACATTAATAATGGACTCATCATCTTCACTATCCGACGATGAGATATTTGAACTATCATCCTTGTAAACTTCATTCGCACCCCAAGGTTTTCTAATGCCCAATGAATCTTCTCGCACTTTGATTATATACACATTTCCATTCACTTCAATATTGAATACTTCATTGAAGTTTATAGCAAATTTAGTCCTGACCAAAATCCTAGCAACATCCAATCTTGACATATTTTTTGTCTCCTCATCTGCTTTCACATACTCACCTATCCGCCCCGCCAGGAATTTGTAGAACTTGTCCCCCCAGACATGGCAGGGTAATCCATATATGCTTATCCAAGTTAATTTTTCCTTGTCAACATCTGCAGGAGACCAAGGATGAATATCAGAGAACCAACTGGATATCCATTCTTCATCTTCTATCACCATTTCATTACTCCCCCTAGCTCCTCCTCCACCAATAAACACAGATTCGCCCCTAATGGAGTTGCTTTGATATTAAAATATCATTCGATATGCAATGCCTCCTGAACTTCAAAAGCAGTACCAGGTTCCTCCAAAACACCGACAAAAGCTTTTTCGAATCTTGTCATTTCTTCCTTGTCAACATTGAACATAAGATGTGCGAACTCCGGTTTATCTCCCATTAACATATGATTCGTTATCTTTTTTTGGCCCTCTTGATGCCTTCTACCCGCTTGAATAACCTGGGCATAAGTTAGGTTACCGTTCTCACCTATTTTCACATTGTTGCTTTTGTTCCTAAAGTCAATCGTATTCCTCCCAACCGTTTGATGAAACAACTGGACCTTAGGTTGACCTTCTATCTCTCTCCTTTGAAATCTAGGTTTATTAGCGAAAATCTTCTTGCCATTAATGACAATGTTGTCCAATTTAATGGCCATAAGATGTTCATCATCCACCTTTTTAAACTTCACGAAGCCAAAGCGCTTTCCCCGCTTGTCTCTTCTTATGCATATACTTTTCATGTCAATATAACTAAACTTAATCCAAAAGCAAAAAAATGTCTTTTTCTAAGTTATACACCTAGTTTGAAAGGAAAATTTCTAATTAACATGACCTCAAAAGAAATATTTGTTTCTAGACATGTATCCTTCCAAGAAATATTTGTTTCTAGACATGTATCCTTCCATGAACATACCCTTTTTTTACCAAACAACTTCACAATCATCATATACATCATGTAACTAATTTCCATATACACCAGAAAATACTAATACGTGCTAACTTACCACAAACATTACACTGATCACGCCTTCTTATTGCACTCAACCACCTAAAAATCTAAATGTTTGTCACATTTCCACAAATTTTGATCCAACCATATGATCCCAACCAAATCAACCACACACACAAACCATAACTTCTTCAAGAGTAAAACATCATCCATCTTATTTGCAAGACTATGTATGCAATTCCATTAATGCCACAAATCAATCATCTAAAGATAATCTTTATCATTTGTCTTATTCATTTCTTATGATAATATTCTTTTTTAGAAAGCAAGAAATATATATTCATCAAAAGAGTACAAAAAGTACTCTACCTGATACAAAGTAACGGCCGAGACAAAACTCGCCAGAATCAATAGAAATTACAAACCAAATTGCGCTAAGACATGAAAAACAAGGGATCCTTGTCAAAATCGTATAAGTTGCAATTGGAATGAGCAATTTCCCCGATCAAACGCCTCTTTCATAAGGAAACCTTAATCTTTCACACTATATCTAAAATATTCCACTTCAAATTACAAAAAATGATTCCATTCCTAACTAACCAAATGTTCCAACAAACCGCAAGCCAAATATTACCCAGTCTACCTTTCGGAACTTTTCTGGATTTGCTAAAAGTGAACCAACCCAAAAAACTCCCTTTAATATCATTAGGCACCTCAACTTTGTTATCCACCCAATCCGATATATCTTTCCAAACCAATCTCGCTACAATACAACGAAGCAAAAGATGATCAACCGTCTCCGGTTCCAAACCGCAAAAAGGACAAAGCAACTCGATCAGATCCACACTACCTCCTATAACCGACAAAACAATTTTAGATGGTAATCTATTCCGGAAGCTACGCCACCCAAACACTCTAATTTTTAGCGGAACCGACAAATGCCAAATCAAAACAAACGCCCCATCAGAACAGTTCGGAGGACCTAAAGGAATATGATGACTCAAAGCTAGCATGTAGAAAGATTTGACGGAATACCTGCCGTCCTCCTCACCGCACCAGACAACCGAATCCGATTTAAAATTCTGCGGCACAAACTGCAGCAGCAAAGTTCTCAGCTGGCGAAACCCATGCCCGCGCGAAAATCCCCTCCAAACCCAGCAGGAACCACAGTAAAACTCGGACCTATAAACTCGGAGAAAGACGCAGAACCAGACCCCACACTTGCTGAGCAACCGGATCAGGAGGAGCCACGTAATAGCGTGGCCAATCACTAAAACTATCCGCGAGCAAACCTGTTTCCCTCCCAACTGTATCGTAAGCCATAAAAACATCTATCTCCTGGTGAAAAGAAAAAGCTGCTACTGGAGCAGTATCAGGATTTAAATTGCCAGTACCTGCAAGAGAAACATTGTTAGTAAAAACCACTCCACCATCTCCATCTTCACCCAAATCTCCCCACATCCAAGCCTCATCCACCCAACCTCCCATCACCGCAATGGAAACTTCCTGCAAACGAGAAGCCGAGAACGCGTTCGGAAATAACCGCGAAAGCGGGCCCCTACCAGTCCAGTCAGCATACCAAAAAGAGGAAGCGAAACCATTTTCGACCACCGCCCTGCTATTATCCACCATAACGTCCTCCTTACTTGAATTGTTGTAAGACAAAAGATCCAACAACCAAGTGGAATAACCAGAGCCTTTGTAATTACAAACCCTTCCGTTCCACATCATCATCCAAATATCCCCATACTTCGCCTTGAGAACGTGAAACCACAAATCTTCCGAACCTCCCAAAATCCTCCACCTCCATTTACAAAGAAGAGCCTCATTAAAAACATCCATTCTTTTCAAGTTTAAACCCCCGTTGGCATACGACAAACAAACAGTCTCCCAATCTATCCAATGGATCTTTCTCTTGCCTTCCGAACTCCCTCATAAGAAACAATAATGAATCCTCATCATCTCCTTCCAAATTTTCACCAGAGCTTTATAAAAGGATAGATGGAAAATAGACGAACTACTCAAAACGGATTTAATCAAAGTAACTCTCCCACCTAAAGATAAAAACCGACCTTGCCAAATCGAAAGCCTTTTTCGGAACTTGGCAATCAACGAGGTCCAAGAGTTGGCCCTCCTAGGATTTGCGCCTATCGGAATGCCAAGGAAATTAAAATGATGAGATTCCGTCCTACAAGAAAGAAAATTTGCCGCCGCTTCAATAACACTATCCGAAACATTCATTCCAATGATTTTTCTTTTATGAAAATTAATGCCGAGACCCGAGACCAACTCAAAAGCTCTAAGCACCGCCTTAATGGCCCAAAAGTGACTCCAACTTCCATCTCCAACCAACAAAGTGTCATCCGCATATTGTAAAACATCAATGCGACATGCACGATTAATAGTAAAACCGGCGAAATCACCCAAACTAACTGAATTACAAATCAATCCCGACAAACCCTCCGTAACTAAGACAAAAAGAAATGGGGACAACGGATCTCCTTGTCTTTATCCTCTTTCAACCACAAACTCATTAGTAGGGCTACCGTTAACAATCACAGACATTTTACTAGAAAAAACCAACGCCTTCATCCATCCCATCCACAAATCACCGAAACGCATCCTTCTTGACATGTACCTAAGGAAGTTCCAA
This sequence comes from Lathyrus tuberosus, assembly GCA_022829125.1. Lineage (NCBI taxonomy): Eukaryota > Viridiplantae > Streptophyta > Magnoliopsida > Fabales > Fabaceae > Lathyrus > Lathyrus tuberosus. The sequence continues at coordinate 13,410,395 of JALAZF010000017.1, forward strand.
GATATTTTGTCGTAAGCCTTTTCAAAATCAACTTTGAAAAGAGTACATTCCCTTTTTTCCTTTATCGCAAAATCCACCAACTCGTTGGTAACTAAAACTCCATCTAGCAATTGCCGGCCCGGAACAAAAGTCGTTTGACAAGGAAAGACAATAGACTTTAAAACCTCCTTCAATCTAGAAGCTAAGAGCTTTGACAAAGCCTTATAAAGACATCCCACGAGGTAAATAGGTCTATACTCGTCTAGACCCAAAGGATTATCCTTTTTCAGAATTAAAGTGAGAAACGACGATACTATAGATTTAGATAGAATAGCATTATGGTGAAAATCCGCAAAAAAATGGGTGAAATCATCCTTTAAAAAATACCAACATTTTTTGAGGAAAGTGAAAGAAAAACAATCCGGCCCCGGACTCTTAGAGCCCCCACAACTCCAAACCGCCTCCTTCATCTCCTCCTCCGAAAAAGGCGCCTCAAGAAACTCTTTTTGTAAAAGAGAGATAGTGTTAAAAGAGACACCATCAAGAGTTGGTCTATGATTATCGGGCTCCTTAAACTTTCTCGCAAAGTGATCATAAACCACCTTTCTCACCCCTTCCACCGAGCCCACCATGCCATCGTCCGTATTAAAAGCACCCAAGAAGTTGCGATGCCTACGCTCCTTCATAACACAATGGAAAAATCTAGAGTTTTCATCTCCATCGTTCAACCACTTCAATCTAGCCTTTTGAATGAGCATGTTCTCTTTAAGTCTCAAATTTAACCAAAACTTCCTAGAATCCTCGACGAGATCCTCCACATGAAAATCCCCACACAAAGCCAATTCCTCATCTCCATCATTTAAACCCTTCATGCCCAAATTAACTTCTAAATCGAGTTTACCAAAAACCTCCATATTCCACCTACGAAGACTAGTCTTAATCAAACGAAACTTTTCTTTAATAACAAAATCACTCATACCATGCATGTAATACCCCGTATTACTTAAGTGCTCAATTGGATGTCAAAAGAGATCAATTATTTTATCAAAGAGACGGATTAATAATTGATAGTTCAAGAAAGGATTTAATGGCAACTTTAAATAATTGATCAATTGGGTTGAGACGATAAAATATCAATTGGGGATATTTCACCCAGTTAGATTTATATTGTATAATAAGGTTATATATATATATATATATATATATATATATATATATATATATATATATATATATATATATATATTTGGTAAGAGAAAGAGAAAGAAAAGGAAATAGAAAGAAGAAGAAGAAAAAGAGGAAGAAGAGAAAGGAGGAGAAGAGGAAAAGAGAGAAAAGCTTGGATCATCATCTTCTTCAAACTCCTCTTCGATTATCAGGTGGGTTCTAGATAGAAACTCTAAGTTCTAGAAATCAATGATTTGAACTTAGGTTAGATTTGAGAGAAAATGATTAACCGGATAAAATCAATGAATCTAACGGATGAAATATGGAATAGCCTGTGTAGAATACTTATTTCTATGATTGGAGTATGTTTTGATTGTTATGGTGTGATTTGGAAGTGTTTGGATTGAGAAAATAATTGTTTTGGATGAGTAACAACGCTGTTGAGATGTTGGGTTTCCCAGGGTTCGCCTAGCGAACCTGGAGCGAAGCGCAACGAACAGCTTTAGAGGGTTCGCCTAGCGAACTCGGCAGTGAAGGTTAGCGAATGTTCGCCAACGACGTTCGCCTAGCGAACTTTGTATCTTTTCAGTTCTGTTTGGTTCTGCCTTGGTTCGCCCAGAGATTCGTGAAGCGAACGGCAAGGCGAAGGTTCGCCAAGGGGTTCACCTAGCAAACTTTGTGTCTGTTATGGTCTGGTTGTTGATTTTCCTGGAGCTTCGCCTAGCGAAGGCGGTAGCGAACGCTCGCTGGGAGGTTCGCCTAGCGAACATGACAGTTGTGCAGTTTTGTTTCCTTCATAACTTTTGATCCGTAACTCGGATCGGGACGTTCTTGGTGTCATTAGAAAGCTATGACGACCCTCTATCCGATAAGAAGTGAAAATATTGGGTATGATGTGGGATAAATTATTTAGTGGAAAATAAAGGAAAGTAATGTTTTGTGAAATGTTAGAATTGACATCTTTTGGATCATAAGTCCGATTGCGGCGTAGGGATAGTCGTTGGTAAGCCGTGGAAATATCCTACGGGATAAGAGTGAGAATATTGATTTCGTTAACCGATTAAATGAATCGGAGGGAACCTAGGAATGGGGTTAACTACGTTGCTGAGTGAAAATAATGTTTATGTGATATGTTGTGTTAAATGTTTTACATTGTGTTATACCATATCTATTTAATTGTGAATTAAGAATGAAATAAATATGCATGTTTAAAATATGAATTAGGAAGAGTGAGGAAACTTTACCCCAAAACAAAATGGTATGATTCTAGGTTGTGACTAGAAATTGATAGAAACTCTGGATGGCGACGCTCGTGCATTCATTGATGAGTTCTGGCCTGGAGTAGATAACCTAGATGGCGATGCTCGGGCACTTGATGTATAACGGTGCATCCGTGACGAGTATTGGTCTAGGAGAGAGTGAACACTAGTATGGAACATGTGTAATTGTTATGTTTTATTTTGAGAAAAGGAAAAAGAGGCCTTAAGGCGAATATGGCCTTGTGATTGTCGAATACAATCACGTTGTGTATATGATCACATAATCGTAACCATTTATCTTGAGGTGTAGTTTCATGAGACTCGAGCTCCTCCTCTAAAACGTATGCACAATTACTTGGCAGGTTTGATTCCCGCGTGTAGTACGAATGGAACCTATATGGTAAAGAGACTTGTGATGGTTAACAGGCCATGAGAAGTGATGGTTCACGGTTAACAGGCCGATGATCCCGAATCTATTTCGTATGTCAAGTAACTACAAGGATCCATGACTCGGGTCGACTTCTAGACGTAGAAGCGGACGGGAAAAGGGGATGCCTTGGTAAGGTTATCGATTAGAGGGATTCTTGAGTTAACAGGCTCAGGACGTAATTCCCTTCGTGTGATATTTTTATGAGTTAACAGACTCATGGCATGTTTCCATATAGTGTGAGATTGTGAAAATTGTGCACTCAAAGTCATTTCCCTTCCCATTGACTTGAGTTAGGATGGATAGAACCCTGTAAAGTCGAGAGAATCTATAGGATAGGGAACTCACTGAGATTTGATGTATCTCACCCCACTATAGTTGCTTTATTTCAGGTGCAGGTTTGGTTACAAGTGGAACGATGCAAAGATGTTTCAAGAGAAGCTTAGTTAAGTTTTTTCCGCTGTGTATTATCTTGTTGTATACAATTGAGGATATTGTATATTATTCTTAGTTTTTATTATTTTGGCTAGTTCCATGACTTGTGCCATGTAGTGTATTTATGTTTTAGAAATGGACAAGTATGTGAACTATGCCATTAGGCACTTTTGATGTGTCAGTACCAAATAAAATGCTTGTATGGTATTATTCTAGATATATATTATACAGGGCATTACAATGCACTTGGATTCTTTTTCATTCCTCTTCAACAAAAGGTAAAAACTTTTCATTGCTAAACCATTCGTTGTTCACTTTAAACGGTTTAGGCCCCCAATCGGCAAAGTCTGACACCAACCACACCGGAAAATGATCCGAAACATCCCTCATACCAATTAATTGGCCCACTATACCCCATCTAGAAATAGCACTTTCCGACACAAGAAAATGGCCAAGCCTACTCATCGAATAACCATCCCCACTATACCAAGAAAATTTCCTACCTTTGCAAGGAACGTCCACCAAATCGCATTCGGCAATGAAATCCGAAAACTCCCTCATCTCCACCATCCTATTATCCACCCTCCGACCCTTCTGTTCCCCTTCATTTGCGATAGCGTTAAAATCACCCCCAATGCACCAATCTTCATCATTGAAAGTAGACTTCAAACGCACTAAATCTCGCCATAATTTCCTCTTTAACGTTAACACACAAGAAGAATAAACATTGACTATATAATAAAAATGTTGTTTCCACGCCACCTTGACTCCAACGTAACCATCCCCACAAAAGCTGCATAATACTTCCACGTTGGAATTCCATAAAATAATCAAACCCCTCGAAGCACCATTCAAAATAGAAAAAATCCAACCCGCATCACCATTCCAGAGACTTTTGGCAATCCCCTCAAAGACACTACTCATCTTGGATTCTTGAATTAAAAAAATATCTGCATTTCCTTTCTGAATAGTCTGGCTAATTCGTTTTCTTTTCACCCGACTACCTCCCCCTCTAATATTCAAGGTCCCAATAATCATTGGACCCTTGAATTAGACGCCATCACCCCTTCCTTGATCAACAAATTAGTTCTCTCTAGATCATTCAGCTTCGTGACCACCTCCATTTTCGACTCTGAGACGGCAACCCCGAGCTTTTCAATCGCCTCCCAAAGTTTGTCTCCCACCATCGAACTCATATTGTTCCACATACTACTGTTACTCCTGATAATACCAGATTCTTCAGAATTAAAACCGTGATAACGTGAGTCATTTCTAATCGTTCCAGAAGAAAGTTGAAATTGGTCTCTCAGAAAGGGGCGCCGTATTTTCCAAACTTTTCCTTAAATACCTCTTCTTCCTACCACTTCTTCTAATTCCATTAAAAAAGTCAATATTTTTTAATTTAACTTTTTTAAGGTTTGTATGACAATTTCTCTCTCCCCCATTTGCTGACTTCAAACCGGGACCCACCAACAAAGCATTGCCTAGCGTACCATCCTTCCCTCCTGCAAAGCAGTCACTGTCACCCTCTTTACTTTCCAAAACGCCTTTTTGAATAGAAAGCTGGTTCCGCGCAACCCTATCATCCGTAATATAACAAGTACCTTTTGCCTTGGTAATCGCGGAGTCAAAACATCCCACCTTAACTGTGGAAAATAAATTTCCAGCGCTATCCTTCCCCTCTGTTGTCCTACGGTTAATATCCAAAATGTCAGCCTCTTGAACCACTTTAGCAGAATTATCCTTAGGACCAACATCAAGTTCTGCATTTCTTTCATCGACATGACCACTCCTAGAGAGGAAAATCGAATCCTTCGCCATCTGGTCAGGAAGAGTAAACGCCTCCATCTGATCCCTGAACGCGTCCGCATCCCCTTCCACACTTCCTGTCTCCATTATTTCCTCCATTATAGAGTCACAAGAGGAAGAATCATCCTCCACCGAACACTTCGGAATCGTCACCGCAATGGGAGACGAGAAACCGTGACTATCCTCTCTTAAAAGCAACCTAAACTCTTTTTCGTCAATCTTCGCCGAACAAAAATCCTGAAGTTCATGGAATAAAGGAACTCTAACCATCACTCTAGCAACACCCATAGAGCTCCCCTTTCCTGTATTCTCATCACAGCAAATAAAGCTCCCAAAAGAATTCGCCAACGTTTCAAAAAATTCGACACACCATGCATGCACTGGAACCCCGTAGATTCGAACCCAATATGTCTACACACCATGCACATTAATTTATGTATTTAACCTCACAAACTAAACCTAAGTCTTATGATAAGGCCGACAATTTTGAATGTTGGAATCAAGCCATGCATCTTAAATTTAATGTACTTAAGAAAATAGGAACATGGAAAATTTTGAATTTACCTCCAAATGTTAAGCCAATTGGTTGAAGGCGGATATACAAAATAAAGCACCTAGTTGATGGTTCAATTGATAGGTTCAAAGCTAAATTAGTTGGAAAAAGATACAATAAAATTGAGGGACTTGACTATTTTAATACCTACTCCTCAATTGCCAAACTCACTTCTATTAGAACGATAATAGAGTTGGAAACCCTCAATAATCAGAACCTACATCAGTTTGATACAAATAATGCATTCTTGCATGGTTAGCTTTGCATATTGTAGCAAATATGATGTTCCATTAAAGGACCAATCATCTTAAAATTGATTGTCATATTGTAAGAAAGAAACAATCAACATTAGTTATGAATTTTTTACCAGTTAAATTCAAGGATTAATTAACATTATTTTTACAAAATGGTTACTCCCTCAACCATTTCACACACTTTTGCCCAAGTTAAAGATGGTAAACATATACTAACCTTCAAATTGTGAAGGGCCATTGAAGGATGAGATTAAGCAAACCAATGAGTCATAACAATTAGTTAACATGCCCATTATTAGTCAAAATTTTGTTATAGGTAGTTAAAAAATAGTCATGACAATTACTTGTTTTAAAAGTTACAATTATATAGTGCAAACATATGGTAGTTTAGTGTGCAAGCTACCTTATTTTAATATATGTATGAGCATTATAGCATTTTCATTGATATTTCAATGAGAAAATACTTTGAGACTCAGTGGCGGATACATGCATGATAATAAGGAGGCTCAAGCCCTCATAAAAAAAAATTACTTTAAAAAGTATTATACTTCTATATATTTGTCCTCATAAAAAATAGTTGTTGTTTAAATAAATCAATTTTTTTTAAATAACAATAAGTCATGTAAAGAGTCATGGAATAGATAAGATAAGATACATTAATAGTTTTAATCTTTATCACTTATTTTAAAAAAAAAATTAGTATTTTTTAATATAAACCACACATTATAATTTAAAATGTCATAATTTTAAGAAAAAATAGTCCTACATATGATATAATATTTTGGCAAAGTTTATCTATTAAGTCGTATATTTAATAATTTTACTATAAAGCAGAAACATCTTTTGGAGTAAGCGTGTCGTGGTATCGACACTTGTATGACATTTGTACGATATTTGTTAAAAAAATCAAACCATTGTTAAAAAAGTTAAACAAGTATCTTCAAGAAAATAGTTTTTTTTTGTTTTGACTCTCTTTAAATTGATATTCGAAATTCGTATGACACTTATACAAAACATGTTAGACAATTCAAACAATTATTTAATTATTTTGTTTTTGTTTTTAATTCTACTTCAAAACACCATAAATATTTTTTAGACAAATTTGACGCATATTTTAAAGGGATAAGCATTTATTGAAACAATATTATCAATGAATAATTAAAGACATTAATCTTGATTATAATATTGTTAACTCTTTTAACAATAGATGATCAAATAAATATCAAATATTATCTTTTATATATATATATATATATATATATATATATATATATATATATATATATATATATATATATATATATATCGGTGTCGTGTCCTAATAATAGTGTCAAAATCTATGTTTTGTATTAATTTTATAAATTTTAAAATATATTCTTTTTGTAAGTTTATTATCGATTTTTTTTTTCAATTTCAAATATTTTTAAATTCGCGATTGATGAGATTGTTCAGTTATGAACTTATAAGTTATTGTTGGAACATTATGTAATTATTTCAATATAGGGATGAATTTAAAAATTTTCCAAGTCCCACATTGCTTAGATAACATTCTTTGACTAGCTTATTTCACTATATAAGGAAAGCATATGCTTCATTATAAAATACAACAAAAATTTATTTCGAGTTTTTCCTTCCTCGCTCTCATAATTTTCAATTGTTCGAATTGCCAAAGAGCCAACTTCTCCCCCTTTCGTTCTAATCGTTGAATTTTCTGAATGTTTTATTGAGTTTTTATAGAGAAATTTTTAAATTTTTCCTCATTTGAGTTGAGAGATTATTAGGTGTTAAATTTTGGATTCTCTTTTGAGAATTAATTGAATATCTCCTTAATTGAAAAATTAGTTTGAGTGGTCAAATGACCAATATTTATTTCTCTTTGAGAATTATTTGAATTTCTCATCTTTTGAGAAATTATTATGACTGGTCTATATACCAGATACTGTGAGTGGTACTTATACAACATCAACTGATTTTGAACCATTATAGGGTGTATTTCTAAACCGATTATCTACTGTGCAAGTACTAATCATACAGTTTAGAACTAGGTTGTTTTATCCTTGAGACGACATAGTTGAGTGACTGTTTTGCATAACTTTGGGTAGTGCCACGAAACGTCTGAAAGAGAGCGACTTAGTCTACAATATTTTTTAAATAGTAAAACAACAAATTTAAGACAATTCAAACTGTCATGACTACTGAAGAAATTATTGGCACTTTTGCAGCTGTTTTCTGTTACAAACTGTTCAAGTTTGATGGAAGTCACTTCAAACGCTGGCAACAAAATTTACAATTTTTCTGAAAAAAGTTTACCAATGTTCTGACTGATGACATTCATATTGCTCCTTATGGATCAACTTAGAAAATTAACGGTATGAAATATGTTGGTTCAAATGGAACATTGAATAGTACTGAAGCTGAATTTACTGCACAAATTAAAGCGAATGATTTCCAATTCAGAAAAGAAATTGCCTTATCAAAAGAGAATGTTTATCTCTACAAAATCATATTTTTAATGGACTCGCAGATTATCTATATAATTATTACAGTAACTGGGATACTACAAAATAGGTTTGGAAGGCTTTGAAAAAGACATATGACATCGAAGAAGTTGGAGCAAAGAAGTATGTTGTTAGTCGTTACCTAAAGTATCAGATGGTATAAATGAAAGGTCTATGGAGGCTTAATGTTACGAACTTCAAAAGATTGCTTATAAGATCATCATAAAAGGTATGTTCTTAAATGAACAATTTCAAATTGCTTTTATTATTGACAAATTGCTCACTTGTTTTAAAGTTTTTAAAAGTTTTGCTTCAGCACAAAACAAAAGAATTTTTAATTAAGAGTCTAATTATTCGCCTTCGAGTTGAAGAAGAATCTCATATACAAGATCAAAAAGAAAAGTTCTTGGTTGTTTCAAACAACAAAAGGAAATCCATTGTAGTTCTGAAGCCATTTGGAAAATGATTAAAGAATTGGAACTGCAATGTTGTGAATCGAATTAAGAATGAAAACCCTACAACGGCCTCAATAACTCTAATTGATAGGCAACAACCACCACCATAAAGAAATAAAACTGATATTTTCTCTTTGTTCAACTATGGAAAACTAGGTCATACGATTAAGAAATGCAAGATCAGGCTTAAACCTAGTGTTGCCCCTAATGCACATGTTAATCTGACTGATGGGCAATTTATTGCATTGATCACTGAAACCAACATAATTGGGGAATCTTATGGTTGGTGGTTAGACATTGGCTCCTCTCGTTGTATCTTTTATGATCGTGCAATGTTCAAAACTACAAGAATATGAAAGTGTCATTAGGAGTTGCCCACACTACAAATGTTTTCGGCATTAGAGAAGTGGAGCAGAGTCCACCTCTGAAAAGACTTTAATCTTGAAGGATGTCATGCATACTTCAGAGATTATATAGAATCTAGTTTCTAGTTTTCTTCTAAATAAGGTAGGTTTAGTCAGTCTAATTGGTCAGATTTGTACACCATCACTAAGAATGATATTTTTGTGAATGAAATTAAAAATCAATTTAGTAAGAAAATTAGGAGGCTTCGTAGTGGTAGATGAACTGAGTATGATTCTAGCTTATTTAATAAATTTTATAAACAACTAGGAATTATACATGAAAAGCCTGCACCATACTCTCCTGAAATGAATGGTAAAGCAGAAAGAAAGAATATAACTCTTACTGAACTTGTTGTTGCAATTATGTTGAATTCTGGTGTTGCGCTTCCTTTGTGGGGCGTAAATTTTATTGATTGTTTGCTATGTCCTGAATAGAGTTATCAAGTCTAAAAATAAGATATCTTCTTATGAGATATTGAATAAAAGACAACCAAACTTGCCTTACTTTAGAACTTGGGGCTTTTTGGCTTATGTCAAAATTATGAATCATAAGCGAGTTAAACTCGCTAGTAGAGCCTGTGAATGTGTATTCATTGTGTATCTAACTATGAACATTAAAAAAGAAGCATGGAGATCATATTTTGATGTATCAGAAGCTAAAGAAATGAGTTTAAAGATGTCATCTTCTAAAAGATGGCAACATTCAAACATAAGAGTGTGAAGGAATCAGCCTCTAAAGAATAGACTTTGGAGAAGTATACTTCTGGTAATCAGAACCTGAGCTAGTCAAAGCGTACGGACCAATATGACATTGATAGGTCATTGTTTATCTCTGACATACTTTATCATGTGATGACCTAAGCTCTAGTTTCTTTATAGAGTCTGCTGGGATACAACGGCTAATTCCTTTTGTAGCAAAGCTTTTTCAAACTAGGTTTCACCTAACCTGACAATTTGGTGAAACATCCCAACGTCTCCCAGCATCTCTCTTGAAGCTTATGAATCTACTATGATTCATTTCAACGACTATTTTCTCCTCTATTTAAAGAGCTAAAAGACTTAAAAAAGATACACACAGATACATGTTAAACATGTTAAAAATCAACGATTGACAACTAAGGAGAAGTTACTCTGTCAAAGTTTTAGCACAAGATAAACTTAGGATTTCTTATCCTTTTATATCTTAGAAATCCTTAAGTCTTAAAATTGTCTTATTGCATTGCATTATTTATACACCTTTGATTGCATATCAAGTGTATTCATCCAACAATCATTTATCTCCTAGGTGGATTGTTATGAGTCTCTTACTAAGTGTTTCAACAAGGAAGTCTCAAGATTGTGTGCTTGAGCAAGGAAGTCTCAAACTTGTGAGAAAGGAAGTCTCGCACTTGTGTGTTTGAGCAAGGAAGTCTCTAGCCTGTGTGCTAGAGCAAGGAAGTCTCTTACTTATGTGTTTGAACAAGGAATTTTCTAGCTTGTGTGCTAGCGCAAGGAAGTCTCGTACATGTGTGTTTGAGCAAGGAAATCTCTAGCTTGCGTTCTAGAGCAAGGAAGTCTCTTACATGTGTGTTTGAGCAAAGGAAGTTTATTTCTTGTATGCTTGAGCAAATTGTAATCTTGTATGATTATAGTGAAAATCTCTTGTGTACAAAGGGACTGTATTACTCTCAATTTGTGAGAGAAACCATGATAAATTTATGTATTATTCTTCTTTCTTGAAATTTATATATGCTGCCTATTACTAAATAACTTATATTCTATACCTGTGTGTTTAGAATCTGACTTAAGAGTCTTAAGAAAAAGAAAAAGACTGCACAATTCAACCCCCCCCCCCCCTTTTATGTTTTTCTCACCTTCATATAGGTGTTATGAACTAAATGCTAAAGTGATAATAGAATTAAATGACGTTGAATTCTATGAAGACAAATTTTCTTTCAAATAGAGAAATAGTAGGGGCACTGAATTTTATCACATTCCTGTGATAATAAGCATCAAAAGCAACGACGGAGTCAAAACAAAACTTTGACGAAGTAAATGAGTAAAAGTTGATAAATACTATGGGCACGATTATGTGTCATATACAGTAGAAGAAGATCCAACAATCTTCAAGAAACCTTGTCATTTCTGGATACAGATTTGTGGCAAGAAGCTATTAACAATGAGATAGATTCTATGGAATCTAACATGATATAGAACTTAGTAGACTTGCCTCCTGATTGCAAACCAATCGGTCAAAAATGGGTTTTGAAAAAGAAACCAAAACCTGATGGAACAATTGATAAGTACAAGGCTCGCCTTGTAGCCAAAGGTTTTAGTCAAAGAGAAAATATATATTTCTTCTATACCTTTTCATCAGTCAATAGAATTGCATCCATTAGAGTACTGATTTCAATTGCTACTATTTAAAACTTAATAGTACACCAAATGGATGTTAAAACAAATTTTTTAAATGGTGACTTAGAAGACGAAATCTATATTGACCAACTGGAAGGGTTTGTGATTCATGGGAAAGAAAACAAGGTTTATAAGTTAGATAAGTTTTTTTATGGTCTAAAACAAACTCCAAAGCAATGGCTTGAAATGTTTGATAACTTAAGGATATTGAATGGGTACAAAGTGAATGAAAGTGACAAATGTGCTTACTACAATTATGAGGATCACATTTTCACTATCATATGTCTCTATGTAGACTATCTACTAATATTTGGATCAAACATTATGGCCGATAATAATGTGAAATCATTGTTGAGCCACAACTTTGATATGAAAGACCTCGGAGAAGCAGGTGTGATTCTTGGTATCAAGATCACTAGATCCAAAAAAGGAATTTCTTTGGATAAATCTCATTATGTAGTGAAGATCTTAAAGAAATATAACGATTTTGACTGTGAACCTGCTTGCACACAATTCTATGTTGGACTATTTATGAACACTGTTGATAATGTTAGACAACCTGAGTATGAGTGTATCATTGGAAGTCATAGGTAGTGTCATTGATTGTATTAGACCCGACATTTCATATGTCATAGGATTATTGTGTAGGTTTACAAGTAGATCGAGCGATGACCATTGAAAAACCATTGAGAGAGTCATGTAATACCTTAAGAGGAACATGAATCTCGATTTTTACATTATTAAAGATTTCTTATTGTACTTGAAGGATACAATGATGTAGATTGGAATACCTTATCAGATGATTCCAAAGTAACCAGTGGCTATATACTCAATGTAGCTAGAGGAGTTATATCTTTGAAATCAAAGAAATAAACTATCTTGGCTCAGTCCACGATGGAGCTTAAAATGATAGCATTAGCGACTGCTAGTGAAGAAGCAAGTTGGTCAAGATGCTTGCTATCTGATATCACTTTATGAGAAAAACCTAAGCCAGTTGTGTTAATCCACTGCGTAGTACCGCGACTATTGCAAAAATTGAGAAACCTTAGTATAATGGTAAGTGACGTCAAATAAGGAGAAAGCACAACACTATTAAAGACTATATCTCTAAAGGAGTTGTAATAGTAGATCATGTACACACTAATGAAAATTTAGCAGATCCTTTTGACAAAAGGATTGGCTAAAGAGAAAGTTCATAATATATCCAATAAGATGAGACTAATGCCTAAAGTGAGTTGCTTATGATGGTAACCCGGCCTAATAGACTAGAGATCCCAAGAAATATATTCAATGGGTAATAACAAGTTATGTGTAATATGAGGGGGTCATGCTAGTGTAAATAAGAGAAGCATAAATCTTGAAGCAATAAGAGGATAAGATGATATAATCTCTTAATAAGATTTATATTGTGTATGAGGGAGTACCTAGGCTACATGAGTACTCTTGATATACTAACCTATGTGATTGTGGAACTTAGGCCGATTCTTATGAAATTTTGAGGCATAATTTCTAGAGCCTTCACTAAACTGGGATACATGTGCAGGGCCATTAAAGTACGTGCTATTAGAATACACCTTAAGAAAATGGTGCGTGCAGGTTTGAAGTCTGAGATAGAGTTCAATACAATTGTGTCACTCTTATTGAATCAGAATCATACTTACTACGCAAAGGTTCAAGTCGTAGACACCTCTGCTTATGCATAATCTTAGAAATGTTTGTTGTTTCTTCTGGAATCATTTTTTAAATTCATGGGGGATTATTGGAACATTATGTCATTATTCCAATATAGGGTTGAATTAAAAATTCTCCAAGTCTCACGTTGCTTAGATAACATTCTTTGGCTAGTTTACTTCACTATATAAGGAAAGGATATGCTTCATTCCAAAATACACCAAAAAAATTATTGAGTTTTTCCTTCATCACTCTCATAATTTGGCGTCTTTCGAATAATCAAAACACCTTCTCTCCCTTTCTTTCTACCCATTGGATTTTCCGAATATTTTCTTAAATTCTCTTTAGAGGATTATTTTTATTTCTCCTCATTTGAGTTGAGAAATTATAAAATATTAATTTTTAAATTTTTTTTTTTTAGAATTAATTAAATTTCTCCTTAATTGAAAAATTATTTTGAGCGATCAAATAACCATTATTGAATTCACTTTGAGAATTATTTGAATTTCTCATTGTTTGAGGAATTATTATGACTAATATATATACCAAATACTACGATAGGTACTTATACCATATTTGACCGGTTTTGAACCATTATAGGATGTATGTATTGACCGATTATCTACCGTGGAAATAATAATCTTAGAGTATAGAACTGAATTATTTTATTCTAAGGTCGACGTGGTAGAATGACTACTTTACATAACTTTTGACAGTACAAAATATCTTAAAAAGAACGATCTAATCTGCAACTCGACACGATAATTTCTTCAATAACAATATTCACTAGTGCAGGAAAGACTTTTTACATCCGGCGAAAAACACATTTTACATCGGGTCTGGGTCCGATGTAAAGCCAAGCGATGTAGAAAATCAAAGACATTTTACATCGGGCAATAACCCGATGTGAAAAATACACATACTACGTCGGTTAACTGTTACGTCTGATGTGAAATATGGGTTTAACTTTATCTTTTTTTTAAATAAATGCACATTTAACATCGGTTGCATTTCTGGCCCGATGTAAAATGTAGGTTTTTACATCGGTTGCCTTTCTGACCTGATGTAAAATGTAGGTGGTTACATCGGTTGCATTTCTGACCCGATGTAAAATGTAGGTTTTTACATCGGTTGCCTTTCTGGCCTGATGCAAAAAGTAAGCTTTTACATCGGTTGCAAGGCGCGTCCGATGTAATATGTATGCTATCTTTCTTAAAAAATTAGACTATTTAAGTCGAGGTGGAATCCCTATATTTTTTTTTGGTACTTAATTTTTCATATTTTTTCAACATCACACCGACCACATTTAAGTCGCTATTTGATATCTAATTTTTCATATTTTTCCAACCAGCCTGCATACATATATCTCTAATTTTTGGTACACATAATTTAACAATTAAATAGTATGTAAAGAATCACATTTTCAAAGGAAAGAGAATATAAATGCTAATTACGTAATATTTAAGCAAGTTTAATTGTAGAAGCTAGATGCAGAATCACATTTTCAAAATGCTTACTAATATTAATTAGCTTATGCAGAAAGTTAATCACTAGTAACTTGTTTCATATCTAGAACCGTCCTTTGAAATTTTTATATGTCACCAAAATAAAATTTCTAGTGTTATACTACCTTTAAATTTCCTATATAGTTATAGTCAATATACTATGCAATATAGCTTTCAATACTTGACTTTGTGTCACTTTCTTATGCACCACAATTTATGTTTCTTTACTGTTATTTAATTGTTAAATTATGTGTATCATACGAAGAATTTACATTTCTCTATGGTATTTTCTCAACTAGTATATAATTTATTAACACGTTACCGTCATGGTTTCGATCGAAGAATGCAACGAGTTTTGCCAGAACATTTTGAAATAAATAAAAAATAAAATGTATCTGTTCTGGACTGGGCTGGAGTCTGCCCATCAATCGAGCAGGCCCAACCCCCTCGTCTGGAGATGGCCCAACAGGGGGACTCTTATCACAACTGATGTCGAGCGCAGGCCCGAACCAACTATGTCGGGCACGTACCACAACCTCGGCAGTGCTCGGGCGCAGGCAGCATAGAGCGCCGGGCAGAGGCCCTAAGCCTCTCCGAGCTCACCTCCCCTTGGCGACCTCGTGCTCCCCAAGATTCTCATTCATGCCCGCACATGAGTCCTCCCCGCGAGGACACGTCTCTCCCCGCGAGGACACGTTCTCATGTAACTGCCCACTCCCGATGGAATCGGTCTGCCCTAATTCTAAAAATCTAGGAGCAGTTACCCCAGGGCGAAGACCACATGCTGGTATTCACTACGCCACGTAAGCCCTGACAGTTGCTTGGATTGGGCCTGGCAATCCAGCCCAGTGCTAGTGACCGTTGGCCCCGCGTTGGGGGCTCTCTATAAATACCTCTCACTTGAGAGGGTCAGGTTACGTTCACTTTCTTACTCACCTCTGTACTTGCTATTTCTCTGACAGTCACCTTACTTGAGCGTCGGAGTACCTTGCAGGTACACCCCCCCCGGCCGTCTTTCAACCGCACCGGAGCTGAAGCCCAGATGAAGTTGTTGGCCACGGAAACTGTCTGATCCAGGTACGATCAGTGGCGCCGTCAGTGGGAATCGAACCCACGACCACGTGGTCGTGGGTTCGATTCCCACAGACGACGCCCCTGTTCTGGACTGGGTCGGGGTCTGCCCATCAATCGAGCAGGCCCAACCCACTCGTTTGGGGATGGCCCAACAGGGGGCCTCTTATCACAACCGACGTCGAGCGCAGGCTCGAACCAACTATGTCGGGCACGTACCACAACCTCGGCAGTGCTCGGGCGCAGGCAGCATAGAACAACGGGCAGAGGCACTAAGCCTCTCCGAGCTCGCCTCCCCTTGGCGACCACGTGCTCCCCAAGATTCTCATTCATGCCCGCACATGAGTCCTCCCCGCGAGGACACGTTCTCATGTAACTTTCCACTCCAGATGGAATCGATCTGCCCTAATTCCAGAAATCTAGGAGCAGTTACCCCAGGGCGAAGACCACGTGCTGGTCTTCACTACGCCACGTAAGCCCTGGCAGTTGCTTGGATTGGGCCTGGCAATCCAGCCCAGTGCTAGTGACCGTTGGCCCCGCGCTGGGGGCTCTCTATAAATACCTCTCACTTGAGAGGGCCAGTTTACGTTCACTTTCTTACTCACCTCTGTACTTGTTATTTCTCTGACAGTCACCTTACTTGAGCGTCGGAGTACCTTGCAGGTACACCCCCCCGGCCGTCTTTCAACCGCACCGGAGCTGAAGCCCAGACGAAGTTGTTGGCCACGGAAACTGTCTGATCCAGGTACGATCAGTGGCGCCGTCTGTGGGAACCCTTTGCTTCCCCGTTTTTCCTCCGTTAAACCAAAGCAACTCTCATTCATCACCGTCATGGCCGGCAATCCGTCCGCTACCAAAGCTCTGGACACCGTCCTCGCGCAACTCGAGAACGGGAACCACCTCGAAGATGTTGCTGCCCTCCACGTCGAAGAAGGCGACGTGAGAGATGGGCAGACCGCCTCCCCAGACTCCCAAGACGCGACTTACAACGCCGCCCACCAAGACGATCAGCTGGCCGTTTTTCAGCCAGTTGCTCCGCCACCCAATGCAGATGCGAGCACCATGGCCCTGTTCGCCTTGATCAATCAGACCAATCAACTGATCGTGCACCAGAATACCAGAATTGAAGCGCTGGAGCACAGGCGGGCACGACGATCTTCCCCGCGAAGACTTCGCCGTCCACCGTCGCCTCGTCGTTCCCCTTCCCCGCGAAGGACTCCTTCAGACGAATCTCGAACCCCGTCGCCGGTACGCCAGGGTCGTCGACCACGTCTCGAGCGCCCCCAGCCGACGATCTCCCAGAAACGCCCTCGTTCCCCGCCTCGGAAGGAACCCAGGGCCTCCACCACTTCCAAGAAATCCAAGCAGGTCGAAGAGAGGCTGAGACACCGCTCGAGGAATTCCCCTCCACGACATCAACGATCCCCTTCGGTGTCCCCGACAGGAAGTGACGACGACGACCAGAGGACCCCGCTGTCGTGGGAAATTATGAATGCCCCAATCCCCGCGGGCATGGAGAAACCTCCGCCGCTGGGGACCTACGACGGTCTCTCCGACCCCGATGATCACATCGAGAGTTTTGAAGCAATGCTCGACTTCCGAAACGTCAGAGGAGCCATCAGGTGCAGGCTTTTCCCCACCACCTTGCAGAAAGGCGCTATGACTTGGTACAAGGGTCTGGAACCTGGGTCGATCACATCCTGGAGGCAGCTAAGACGACGCTTCACCGAACACTTTACTGCGTCCCGGCGACACCCGAAGACGGAAGCTGCCTTAGAAAGCATCTTCCAGGGGAAGAACGAACCTCTCCGAAATTACATCGAGAGATTCAACAGAGAAGCTGTCGAGGTCCATACGACCGACGACATGGAGAAGTATTTAATCATCCATGGGCTGCGTGCCAGATCTGATTTCGCCAAGTCCGTAGGTCTCCGTAGACCCCGCCGTCTCGAGGACCTCCTCCAACGAGCTCAGTCGTATATCGAGCTCGAGGAATCCGAGGTAGCGCAGATCGCCCTAGAGTCGAGGCGCAAGAAAGGCCCCCGCGGCCACAGAGATGAAGACTCTCCTTCCCGGCGGGGAGGAGAAAGAAAGAAAGAAAATCGCTCCCGTGATCCTCGTGAACCGCGCGGACCAGCTGGCCGGTTCACCGAGTACACCCCACTCAACGCTCCCCGCGCGCGTATCCTCTCCGAGTGCCAGAACTCAGAATTTGTGAAAGGAGGAGTCCGCTTTCCGAAGCCCACTGCCCCCAAATCAAACGTCGACAAGTCAAAATACTGTAGATTCCACCGGAGTCACGGGCATGTGACGGAAGACTGCATCCATCTCAAAGATGCGATCGAAATCCTGATCAAGGAGGGGCACTTGAAGAAATACGCCCAAAAGAACGATACTCCTCGTCCCAGCTCCCAGGAAGCCCAGAACGTCGAGGAGACGACGCCTCCTCCCGAAGAGAGTCGCCTTCAAGTCGCCCTCAGTGTCACCCGACCCGAAGACTTCTTTGTCCCCCCAATCATTGAAGGACAAGAGGCAATTCGCAACATGTGGGCGACATTCCCCCACGAGGACCCCGTTACTGCCCGTAGCACCTGGGAAAGCTTCCCCAGGGTGATGGTCATCTCCGGGGGAGGTCCAGAGAAGCTGTCTGTCGGATCGATCAAGCGGAAGTTTGACGAGCTGGAATCCGCAACGTCGGCGAAGGCAACCACCCTCGAGAAAGTGCGGGGAAACTCCAACCCCATCACCTTCTACCTCGAGGAACTCCCCGGGGGAGTACCAAACGCCACCATTCCCCTCCTGATCAGGGCGCAGATGGCGAACTTTGACGTTCGAAGGATTCTAGTCGACCAGGGGAGTTCGGTCGACATCATGTATGTTCACCTGTTCGGGACCCTTCAGCTCGACGAAAGGCATCTGACCCCGTACGTCGGTTCAGATGGAACCATGGGGCTACATGGAGCTAATGGTTACATTCGGGGCTGAAGACACTGCCCGACAGGTGAAGATCCGTTTCCTGGTGGTCGAATGCCCGTCTCTTTACAACTACATCCTCGGGAAGACCACCCTGGCTGAACTTACGGCGGTACCATCAACGGTCCACCTCAAAATAAAGTACTACACGACCAAGGGACGAGTAGTGTTGATGCATGGGGACATCGACGCGGCCAGAAGATGCTTCGACGCCGCCATTAAAGGATTGAGTTCCATCGGCCCCAAACCCAAGACCGTGGGCAAGCCACCCCAGGACGCCGAACAGGCACCTCTCCCGCGCGTCAACGCGGTCGAACTCAACAACAGGTTCCTGGGCGAACCCGATGAAGACGGGGCGGAAGACCTCGACCTCCAGGCAGAGAACAACGGGCGGCCTCTCTACCCAACGCGCCCCATTCCAGATGGAGACTTTGAGCTCGTGGTCTTCGAGGATGACCCAGATTGTAACGTAAAGATTGGCACCAGGATCCCCGACCTGGCAAAGGAGTAGCTGAAGGCATGTCTGAGGGAGAACGCTGATCTCTTCGCATGGAGCGCATCCGAGATGCCTGGCCTCGACCCCGAGGTGGCTTGCCATCAGCTCGCAGTAGACCTGGCCGCTAGGGCCATAGCACAACGTAGGCGTAAGCAGTCTCCCAAAAAAGCGGAGGCTGCCGAAAAAACTGTAAAAGACCTCCTAGAGGCAAATTTTATTTCGGAGGCCAAATACACGACCTGGTTGTCCAACGTTGTACTTGTTAAAAAGAATAATGGAAAATGGAGAATGTGCGTTGATTATACTAATCTTAACCGAGCTTACCCGAAAGACTGTTATCCCTTGCCTAACATCGACCAACTGGTCGACAATTCTGCAGGTTACAAACTACTATCCTTCATGGACGCTTACTCGGGATACAATCAAATTCCCATGGACAAGGTCGACAAGCAACACACGGCCTTCTTGACCGCGTCGGGCAACTACTACTACAACGTAATGCCCTTCGGTCTGAAGAACGCCGGTGCGACCTACCAACGGATGATGAACAAGGTTTTTCGGGCCGAAATCGGCAACATGCTCGAGGTCTACATGGACGACATGATCGTCAAATCCGCAGAAGAAGTCGACCACGCCGTTCACCTCAAGAGGGTGTTCGACACGGCGAGGAGATGCCGCATGAGGTTTAACCCCGACAAGTGCACCTTCGGCGTTCGGGCAGGTAAGTTCCTCGGATTTTACCTCACAGAACAAGGAATCGAGGCCAACCCCGACAAGTGTAGGGCTTTTTCCAAGCTCCCTACCCCGGACTCAAAGAAGTCGATACAATCATTGAACGGGATGCTCACCGCCCTTTCCCGCTTTGTCGCCAAGTCCGCACAGTACGCACTCCTATTTTTCAAACTTCTTCGACAAAAAGCAGAGTTTGAATGGAGCGAGGAATACGAGCAGGCGCTCGTCCACTTAAAACAAGTCCTATCACAACCCCCCGTCCTCTCACAGCCTGAGAACGAGGAGACACTCTTCTTGTATCTTACGATCACGAGTGAAGCAGTCAGCGTCGTACTCATTCAGGAAACCCCGGACGGGCAGAAGCCGGTTTACTTCACGAGCAAAGCCCTCCAAGGCCCCAAGCTCAGATATCAGCAGATTGAGAAAGTCGTCCTAGCCCTCGTCACCGCAGCCAGGAGGCTACGCCACTACTTCCTCGCCCACACCGTCGTCGTAAGGACCGAACAGCCTATAAGGAAACTCCTCAGACGACCGGACATGGCGGGGAGGATGCTTAGGTTGTCACTCGAGCTCGCCGAGTTTGAAATCCAATACGAAGGGAGGAAAGCCCTGAAGGCACAGGTATTGGCCGACGTCGTAGCGGAGATGACCGTCCCGGAACCTTCGACCAACGGATCATAGAAATGGACGATCTATGTCGACGGAGCGTCCAGCCCAAAGGGAAGCGGGGCGGGCATCATCCTCGAATACGAGGAAGGCATCTTGATCGAGGTATCCCTCGAACTGTCCTTCCCGACATCGAACAACCAGGCCGAATATGAGGCCTTCCTCGCAGGACTCCGGCTGGCCGAGGACCTCGGCGCCAAGGAGGTCAAACTTTTCACCGACTCCCAGCTCGTGGCCTCGCAAGTCCGAGGAGAGTACCAAGCCAAGAATGAAAGCCTCATAGAATACTTGGCCTTGGTAAAAGAAAAGATGAAAAAGTTCACCTCCGCGGAAGTAACTCACATCCCCCGCGAGCACAATGCCCGAGCAGATGTCTTGTCCAAATTGGCGAGCACAAATAAGAAAGGCGGGAACAAATCTGTCATACAAGAAGTGCTTTCCCACCCGAGCATCGACAAATCGGCCATGGTTTCAAACATCAACACCATCGGAGACAACAACTGCTGAATGACCCCGGTATATGAATACCTCATGACAGGCAAACTGCCCGAAGATCCCACAGAAGCAGGAATGGTCAAGAGGCGGGCGTGCTCGTACACTATAGTCGAGGAAAAGCTATACCGGTGAGGGTTCTCTATTCCCCTCCTCAGGTGTGTCGAGGAGACCAAGGTCCCCGGCATACTCCAGGAGATCCATGAGGGAATCAATGCACAGCACCTCGGCGGGCGATCGTTGGCCCGTAAGGCGCTTCGAGCAGGGTATTACTGGCCCACCATGCAACAGGACGCCAAGGAACACGTCAAGAAGTGCGACAGATGCCAACAACAAGGGGATATGCACCTCGCTCCTCCTAACGAGCTCGGTCCGCTGTCCTCCCCGTGGCCGTTTGCGCGGTGGGGAATGGATATCCTCGGACCTTTCGTCCAGGGGCCGTATCAAAATAAATACCTCATCGTCGGGGTGGACTACTTCACGAAGTGGATTAAGGCAGATGCGTTGGCCAAAATCACGGCCTTCAACATACTATGTTTTTACAAAAGACATATCCTTGCCCGGTTCGACGTGCCACAAGCTATCGTCACCGACAACGAAATACAGTTCACTGACAGGACTTTCAAGACTTCGTCGCAAAACTAGGCACGAAGCAACACTTCACGTCGGTCGAGCACCCTCAAAATAACGGACAGGCTGAGGCGGCGAACAGGGTGATCCTCCGAGGATTAAGACGTCGACTAGGCGACGCCAAGCAGCGGTGGGTCGAGGAGCTACACAGCGTCCTTTGGGCCTACCGGACGACTCCACATTCCACAACTAGGGAGACCCCCTTCCGTTTGACCTACGGAACCGAAGCGGTGATCCCCATGGAGATCAAGGAACCCTCGAGGAGGACAGAAGCCCCCCTCGACGGGGACGCGAATGACGAAGCCTTGAGGGAAGAGCTTGATTTTGTCGAGGAGATACGTTCGGGCGCTTCTCTCCGAGAAGCTTCGCTTAAACAGAAAATAACACTGTGTTATAACGACAAAGTTATCAAACGTGATTTTCAGGTAGGCACCCTCGTCTTACAAAGGAACCAAAAAGACTCGCGAGAAGGCAAACTCGCCGCGAACTGGGAGAGCCCGTACCGCGTCCGCGAGAAAACGTGGATAGGAGCCTATTTCCTCAAAAATCTGCACGGGGAAGAACTTGCTCGACCATGGAACGCTGAAAAGCTAAAACAATATTACAGTTAAGCATTGCCCACGACGCACTAGCACTGCGGCTACGGGGACGCGCTAAGGTACGAGCGCGACACCCCTAGACAACACGGTGATCAAAGACTGCGTTGTGTGTGCGCGGGGACTTTGATTCGACGGGGATACCTCGACCGAGCTCCACCGTCGTTGTACCAATCAGGCAGAACACCCAGCTCACGATGGGAAGTTCACGCCACAAAGCTAAGACCTCGACCGAGCTCATAGCCTCGTCGAAGGTCGGAATGCGCCTCCGACCACCCGACCGGCTCTCCACGCGGTCGGGAACTATCAATGTCGAGCAAATCCAAAGTCTTTAATACTTAGACAAAAAACAAAGTATAGCAAATACATTAACATCACACACAATTAAAACCATGCAAATAATACTAGCAGATAAACAAAGTTACATTAAAACGGGCAGAAGCCCCGTATACAAGTATCACAAACAAGTGTCAAAAACGCCCTTGGCACGCAGGCCGGGCACATATCATTACAAAGAAAAAATGGCACGCAGGCCAAACAATCAAAAGAACTACACGGCAATCTCATCCTCGACTCGTCTTCCCTCTTCCTCTTCCTCCTCCTCTGGTAAGTCCAGCTTGCCATCGACCACGCGAAGGAACGGGCTGATCCTGTCGAGCACCAGCTGAGCACCTGGATTCTCGGCGCCGATCTGCTCCACGGTATTCTTGAAACCTATCTCCAGAGCCTCCAGACTATCTTGCTGAAGTTCCCAAAGTTTGGCAATCAAGGATGCGCGGTCGGCAAGATTTTTCTCCCCGGCAGATTCGTCCTCCGTGGGATGGACAGCAGCTTCCAACTCTCTAACCCTGGTCTGAGAGCGATCAAGCTCCTCTTGAGTCGCCTTCAGGGCAGCCTTGGCCTCGTTCAGCTCGCGGAGGGTGTTGGCGTGGTCCTCGCACTGGGCCTAGGCCTTCTGCAGATCAGTCGCGACCTTGTCCTTCTCCTTCTCAAGGGCAGTGTAGTCGTCCTTCAGCTTCTGTAGCTCGGAGGCAGAGGGGGCCCCATCATTCAATATCAAGGCAGTCTCAAAGACCTGCATCATGGCCGCAAGGTCCTCGATAAGCGCCTCTCTCCTGGCCACCCCGTCCATACCCAGAACTGCCTTCACCTCGGCATCAACAATGACAGGGGGGCTTCCCCCGAAGAAATTCCGCAGGAGGTGGCAAGCGGGCATCAGAAACTTCTCCGGCGAGACAGGGTCCACGAGATCCACGAGGACAGGCCCCTCGGTCCTCGCTTTCTTGGCAGGGGTGCTCTCCGGAGGAGGAGACTGGCTGCACTGTGGCGAGGCGGAGCCACTCGTCGTCCCAGCCGGTGTCGCAGTCTGAATAATTTCTCAGACACGGCTCTTAGTTCGCTTGGGTGCCCGCTCGACGGCCAACTTCATGATACGCTCGGTGGCGTTAGACATTTGAGCTGCAAGAGAAAACATGGAAAAAGTTAGCACAAAGAGACAAAGTTAAATGGAGGCCCGAACAGGACGAGGAGATCCCACCTAAGAACCTCTTGGCCTCATCAGGAGACTTGCATTCGAGGAGACCCCGGGTGTTTATATAACGAGTCGCGGTCACGACCCTCCCTTGGGAGTCGAGGAGGTAGTTTCCATCCCTACCAACGCACTCTGCCCGATTGAAACCATTGATATATGCGACCAATGTGGCGTATGCCCCCCTGTCATCCTCCGACGCCTCGCTATGCTTCACGTGGTAATCCTCCGTACCGAGCGCGAAGTGCGCATCCTCCCACTCCAGGGGGCACTTGGACATGAACCTCTCTCCCCCGGATCCGTCGGGCATAATGTCATAGACCGTACCCACAGCCGAGTGCGTCGCGGGCATGACGTAGTAGAACCTACTCTTGAAACCCCTTATTGAGTCCGAGTACGCCTTGAATAACTTCCTGGGCTGTTTGAAAGAGACCCAATTATGTCGCCCGTTGTCCGTTGAACGTTGCAAATGGAAGACGCGGAAGAAGAGCTTGAGGGTGATCCCGATCTGGAGATAGTCACAGACGATTTCAAACGCCCGCATGAAAGCGAGCGCGTTAGAATAAAGCTGCGATGGCGCCAAGTGCAGACGGTTGAAAACCCCCAATTGAAAGCTATTGAAGGGGAGGCAAATGTCGGCCTCTTTAAAGGCAAACTCATACATGGGAAACCGCAACCCGCGATAGTTCGAACAAATGCGATGGTGTGCCCGAGGCTGGTAAGCCGTCCACTTGGCCTTCTCTCCTTCGGGGACGTTCTCGACAAAGTCGAAAGCGTCTGTGTCGTCGACGGAGAAATACGACCCTATGTGTAGAGGTTCTTCCCCGGCCCACTCATCGGCCGGACGCACGAGCATCTCCCCGGGAATCTAAGCAGGTCCATCCACGTTGGATTCGGTGTCTATTTGGAGAATTTCCGGAATCCTCGCGGCCATGTTTTACCTGAAAAGCAGAGGAAATAGGTGAATTCGTGGCCACGACCAAATCCACCCTTCCATCGCCGATCAAGTGAAAGGGCAGCGAGCAAGAAAACATTCGGGGACGCGGCGAACTGCCCGAGTCCGTCACCTCGTCTTTTCATCTTTCGTTCTCCAATCCTCCCATCTCACTTCCCCGTGACATTCATCACATGTCCTCGGGATGTTCATGGAATCATTGGGACATTCATTGAGTACTCGGGATATTCATCTCAAACCTCCGTCGAATCCTGCCGGAACCCTAGGAATGCCCCACCATTCCCGGCCAGAACCCTAACGGAGTACCGGGAACTTCCTCAACTCACCGGAAAACTACTAAAAAAGGAAAAAAAGAACCAGAAGGGATTAAGAGCTTACTTGAGCGGTGGCAGAGAGCGGACTAGAACAGTAAAAACGGCAATGCACGGCGGTGTACGGCGGCGGAGCGGCAACGGTGAATAGAAGAAATATGAAGCGAAAAAGGTGGGAACGTGCAAATGGCACGAACTCGCCCCCTTTATAGGCCCCTCACGAGCCTCGAGGGTTTCCTAGGCAATCGATTACGCTACCCTAGGGTAGCCGCCCTATGCAACGATGAGGTGTGACGCGTGGCACACGCTTCCCAGGTACGCCTTCTCATCTCCCCAACACGTCTCTTCATTCACCTCGGCCCTGACTCCTCGTGTCCCCGTGAAGTCGCCCGCACGCGGCCGGTCTAGCATGAGCAGATCTATTCGTCCTGCTCGGTTTACCAACTGTTCCTCATTTTGAGTCTCTTCCCTGACTGGGCAAGTCCTCGACCTAGCTGGCCCTTAAGTCATTACTCCGACACCTCGGAGCAACGACTTGGGGGGCTCCTGTTCTGGACTGGGCCGGGGTCTGCCCATCAATCGAGCAGGCCCAACCCACTCGTCTGGGGATGGCCCAACAGGGGGCCTCTTATCACAACCGACGTCGAGCGCATGCTCGAACCAACTATGTCGGGCACATACCACAACCTCGGCAGTGCTCGGGCGCAGGCAGCATAGAACGCCGGGCAGAGGCACTAAGCTTCTCCGAGCTCGCCTCCCCTTGTCGACCACGTGCTCCCCAAGATTCTCATTCATGCCCGCACATGAGTCCTCCCCGCGAGGACACGTCTCTCCCCGCGAGGACACATTCTCGTGTAATTGCCCACTCCCGATGGAATCGGTCTGCCCTAATTCTGGAAATCTATGAGCAGTTAACCCAGGGCGAAGACCACGTGTTGGTCTTCACTACGCCACGTAAGCCCTGGCAATTGCTTGGATTGGCCCGGCAATCCAGCCCAGTGCTAGTGACCATTGGCCCCGCGCTGGGGGCTCTCTATAAATACCTCTCACTTGAGAGGGCCAGGTTACGTTCACTTTCTTACTCACCTCTGTACTTGCTATTTCTCTGACAGTCACCTTACTTGAGCGTCGGAGTACCTTGCAGGTACACCCCCCTCCCCCCCCCCCCCCCGGCCGTCTTTCAACCGCACCGGAGCTAAAGCCCAGACGAAGTTGTTGGCCACGGAAACTGTCTGATCCAGGTACAATCAGTATCAAAATTAATATCGCATCAGATAATGGGAAAGAAGGGAATAAAATCCAACCAGTATACTCGTTATCGATATGTAGTTTGTTGTCGTTACTGCTTGCTCGTCGTTGTTGTCGTAGAGTTGTTGTTGATGTTGGACTCAAAATAGAACAGTGGAACCGCCGAGTTCGCGTTGTTGTTGATGTTGTCGCTCGCTCACCGTTGTTGTGTTGATACCGTTACGACTCCTTAACTCAGTGGCAGCGAAGACGAAATCAAAATGCGTGATGTTTTCGGTGTTGTTGTTGTGCACAGCGAGATGATTTTGTGGTTCGAATTTGTGGTGTGGTTGTTGCTATTGTTCGGCAATTGAGAAGGAAATATATGGGTTTTTTGTGCAAAGTTTCAAGCTGTGAAGATTGTGTTGCAGAATGGTGGAAGAATGGTGAAAGACACTGTTGCGGATGGAATTGTTTTGTGTTTAGTGAGGAGTTTCAGGGTAGGAATTTTCACATCGGTTGATAGAGGCCCGATGTAAAGGTCTACCTTTTCACATCGGGTGCAAATCCAGGCCTGATGTGAAATCCTTTATTATAAAATTTCATAGAACTTTTCACATCGGGTGCAAATCCAGACCCGATGTGAAATCCTTTATAATAAAATTTCATATTATTTACGAAACTGCCACCTTGTTATTTTTTCATCAGTGAACTTTTCACATCGGGTGCTAATCCAGACCCGATGTGAAATCCTTTATAACAAAATTTTATATTATTTACGAAACTGTCACCGCGTTATTTTTTCATCAGTGAACTTTTCACATCAGTTGCAAATCCAGGCCCGATGTGAAATCGTTTATAACAAAATTTTATATTATTTACAAAACTGCCACCGTGTTATTTTTCACATCAATGGAAATAAATATCTGATGTAAGACCCCTAAATTAAATATTTTTCACTTCACATTGTTATGAAATCTGATGTAAAATCCTTTGACAAATATTTTTCACATCATATATTAATATATTTTGAAATTTTATGTAAAATCATTTAATCAAATGTTTTATTTTTAGTAGTGATTTTTCAAAACGTCTTGAAAAGAACATTTATCACACTATCAAAGTATATAGTGTGCTTTAAGAAGTTCCTTTGTTTATTATTCTTGTGAGTTGTGGTACATTTTTTGTGTCTTTTTCATTTTGTTTCTTTTTTAGATATATCTACATACTACTTATTTTCATCTGTATCATTATATTTGCTATTAAAAAATTAGAGTATTTTTTCTTAATTGTTTTTTTTTTTTTTAATTAAAATATATAATGGTCGGCTTTAAGATCACTTTGTAAAAGTTTATAATAGACATACACTTGTGTGTGCACACACACATATAAACTTCTCATTAAAAAGCTAGTCGTGCAACATTAGTAAAGAGGCAACAATGTAGTTAAGAGATGGGCGGTAGAAGCAACTGTTGGTGATTTTGCTGTCATGGAAATGAGAAGTCAAATATAAGTAGCCTGAGAGTTGAGAAAGAAACAGTATCAGTGTGTGGGAAGTCCACATGTCACAACCATGGTTTGAATCATCTTTTTCTTCTTGAAAACGATGGCCCTCAATTTCTAAGCCGTGAATACCACGTTGATTCGCAAATCTTGGAATGTTTGTTTAACTACTTTTCATTTTTGGTTTTAGGTCGGTGTGTAAATTAAACGTATTATTTAAGGATTATAAAGAAAAACTTCATTGAAAAATAACGCAAGTGTAACACTTGTCAAAATAATGCCTAAATTTTTTTTATACCGAGTAATTTCTTCTCCCTTAATTACAATACTCTTTTTTTTTTTTTTTCATTTTTGCAATTCATATATATATATATATATATATATATATATATATATATATTATATTTGATACTTTATGTGAATCAAATATATGATAGTATAAGTCTTATCAAATCTATATTATATTTTATTTTTATTCTACTTTATACTCTATCACGTATCTATCATATTTTATCCACTAAACGAACACTTAAGTTAAAAAAAAAAAAAAACTATATGACTACTTATAAATACAAAATTCTATTGATAAATTTATGAAAATCAAGAAACTTAATAATAATATTAAATTAATTAGTAATAACTAATGTTGTATTTATAATTTTTTTTTTAAAGAAACAATTAGTTTTTATTTTCAAGATAATACTTCTTCTTAATTGTAAAAAATGATGTAATATAAATAGAAGTATATTGCTAAAAAATAATAATTAATAAATTTTAAAATTTATAGAAACTATTATAAAATAAAAAATAAAAAAATTCTCTAAGATACTTTTATTGCTAGGTAGTTCAAAACTAATTGTTGAAAACTAATTTATGTTGGAAAACAAGCAAATGTGAGTTAAGAAGTGTTGAGAAATAAAGTGTGAAAAAATTTCATATTGATTAGAAAAATGAGAATTTGAGTATTTATAAGTGAGAGAATTCACACATTTATCACCTTAAAGTTTTGGGTGAGTATAAAGTGTGTCTCTTATAAGGTGTCTCGCTCATAAGGAAATGCCCCAACAAAAATGTTCACTCTCGAATTGTTGATCAATAATGGTATTAGAAGTCTTTGGTTCGAGTGAGTGACCGACTTCTTTGTATCGAAAGTCCTTTTCACATAGTGGTGAATAGGAGGCATGTGTTGTTGAAAGAGTGTCAACGCGGTACAAAAGTACGTGGATGAAAAATCTTCCACTTGAGATGAGCATTGTTGATAAATTTACACTTGAGAGACAATGTTAAAAAAAACAAATGTGAATTAAGAAGTGTTGAGAAATAAAGTGTGAGTAAATTTTACATTGATTAAAAAAATAAAAATGTGAATATTTATAAGAGAGAAATTCACACATCTATCATTTTAAAATTTTAAGAAAAATATATGTTAACCTTCAAATTATTGAACCTTGAGTTTAATAGATACAAACAGTATTTTTGGATACAACTAAATCAACTTTATAAAAAAAAAGGGAATTTCTTAATGCACCACCCAAGTTTCTTAGGCACCACGTGAAATTATTTTTTTGCCCCTATATTCCGGATGTGCACATCCGGACGCACCAAATTTTTAAAAAACGCTGAAGTTTTCCAGATATGCATATCCGGAAACAATTCTGATGTGCACATCCGGAAGTATTTCTTATTAGTTCGCGCCAGACGTTCTTCCCCCTCATTATTCACCTTTCCATTTCCACTCCTTCTCAAACTCTCTCAAACTCTCAAATTTTCAATCACCACAAATCTCGATTTTTTCCACTCGAGTTCGGCGCAGAGCAACTACTACAACGATCAACACACTCCAAATCCTCTGTATCACATTTTAATCGGTAAGTTTTCAAATTTTAGAGTTTCGGAGTAATTTTCGAGTAATCGATTTAGAGTAGATATTTAGGTGTAGAAATTGTTAGGTTGTATGAATAACATAGGTTAAAGACAATGTAGGTCATTTTTACTGCTTCAAACGGACGATCAGGGCATAAAATTGCCCTTTCGGTTGTTACAGTGGCCATGAGTGTCGTTTTTAAACTTCAAAATACGTACCGGATGTACAGATCCGAAAACATTGAAACGTTTAGTGTTTCCGGATGTGCACATCCGAAAATACCTAACGTTTAAAATTCTGAGTCCTTCCGGATGTGCACATCCGGAAGACTTTTTTTTTTTCCTTTTTTAATTTTGCTTGTTTGTTTGTTTTTGTTTAATTATTTTTAAACAAAATTTAATTTATTTATTATGCTTTGCAAATTACATGGCTGGCAGAGACGATTGTACCATACATGGACGGACAGCTCAGCACGCATCTGTCTGACGTGAGCGGATGCAGTCTACAGCCCAGGCTTCCGACGCAGAGGGAGTTGGGGTAGCCCCTACAGCTGAGGGACATCCTACACCACAGGTTCAGGCCACTTCCACATCACAGGTTCAGGCCACTCCTCCGTCAGCCGCCGATTCTACATCTCGGAGGCGTCGGGATTCTACTGCTAGTTCATCAGAATCCCAGCCCGCACGCAGGCGTTGTCGGGAGACTCCAGCTCCATCAGCTGCTCCTCCTCGTTCCCCTGTTCCTGTTCCTGTTCCAGAGGGTGATCACCCAACACATGGGGGTGTTGACGATGATGACGATTTCGATGAGCTGGGCGGTTACCCCGGGGGACCGTCTAATATGTCCCTACTCGCGGGGTACTCTGAGCATACTGCCAGATTTGTCTGGCTAGGACAGGTAACCTTTCTCGGTTTATTTATAGAATTGTATTCGTTGAAAATATGTTCATTTGTAACATTGTTTTATTTGGAAATTTTCAGGATAAGGATTCACTGAAGTTCTATAACCATGGGGGCAAGGTTATGGACACGATTGAGATGCTGCCTACAGCTGAGTGGTTCACGTCTGCAGTTGCGGAGTCTGGTCTTGGAGGCCTGTCTAGGATTGGGTATTCCCAGATCCAGTACGGTATCCTGATGGCATTTGTTGAGAGATGGCACCCTGAGACATCCTCATTCCATCTACCGTACGGCGAGATCACGATCACGCTAGACGACATCTCGTGCCTCTTACATCTACCAATCACGGGTACCCTTCTGAGTCACGGTAGGATGACGAAGGCGGACGACATAGAGTTGTTGGTTACAGAGCTTGGGGCTAGCCCAGAGAAGGCACATGCGGAGGTGTACCAGTTGAGGGGCGCACACGTCCGGTTCTCATTTTTGATGGATAGATTTACTGAGGCGCTTGCAGAGGCAGAACGGGCAGATGGTGATCCAGCTGAGGTGGCGATCCACAGGACGCGTGCCCTAAGGTGCTACTACTTGTTTTTGCTAGGCACGCAGGTGTTTGTGGACACCAGCGCCTATTATGTTGATATCGTCTACCTCAGGTACCTTTCGGATCAGACAGAGATCCATCGGTACAACTGGGGGGCTGCTGCGCTGGCATTCACCTATTCTAGGCTCTCTGATGGTTGCCGCTGGGCAGCCAAGACTGTGGCAGGCAGCTGTACGCTATACGTGGTAACAATCTAATATTCTAAGTGATTTTTTCATTTCTTTTCTTTCTGTATTCATTATAATGTTTGACACCCATGTTATGTTTTCCATTTCAGGCGTGGATTTTACAGCACTTTCCCTATATTACTGGTTGGGGGAGTGCCCAGGGGTACACTGAGGATATGCCACGTGCTGCTGCATTTGTCCTGCTCAGAGGGAACCAGGCGCCGGACCCCTTCAGAGTGTATCTAGATCGGATTGCTGCTGAGGACGTTTTGTATTGCCCCTATGCCGATCACCGTGTGACGCGCCCGTTCGATGAGGTTTGTTTGTTCTCAGGATGGCTGGCATGCAGTTTGACTGTTACTGCCCGATACCTGCCAGAGCGCGTCTTGCGTCAGTTCGGTTACACGCAGACGATACCCAGGATGCCTCATGAGTCTGCTCCTCTAGGCTTGACCCGCAGGCAGATAGATGAGCTATATGCTGACTACCAGTCCCACTTGGTACCGGAGGAGGCTCGGGCGACCAGAGTGGAGACAGACTGGAGCGTTGTTGCTGGGTACATCGTGTGGTTCTACACCGTCTCACACCCATGCATGGTGCCCACTGCTGAGGGATCGCCACCTAGACATGCTCATCAGGAGATATTAGAGGAGCGGCAGTCTTAGCTGGACCACACTCAGGATGTCCTACCACGCTGTCGTGAGATAGAGCAGATAGCGCGGCAGGCCATTGCGGACGGTCACCTCCCTGAGGGCTCTGGTGCCAGACTTGCCGTGGACAGGATTATTGCGATTGCTCAGGGGGCACTTCAGTACCGCAGACATCGATCCAGGATGGCGGGTAGGGGCAGAGGAGCAGGGAAGCCAGGAGAGATCCTTCGCCATACGCAGTAGTTTTTTGTTTGATGTATTATATTTATATTAGATGTATGCACTGTATTTTGACAGAGATTTATTTTATATATATATATATATATATATATATATATATATATATATATATATATATATATATATATATATATCATTTTATTTTATATATGGATGTTATCAAATGTATATTAAATTGCGACGATTTATTAACATATGCGACCAAGCAAAAAAATCGATTTTTAAAAAAAAAATAATGTTCTGCCTTTTTTCCTGATCTGCAGATCATGAATGTTTTTGGATGTGCACATCCGGAAAGAATCAGCGTTTTTAAAAAAATTGGTGCGTCCGAATGTGCACATCCGAAATCAGGGGGCAAAACCAGAAATTTAAATGGTGCCTAAGAAACAAGGGTGGTGTGATAAGAAATGTCCAAAAAAAATCCACAAAAATGCTTGTTTATGTTAACCTTCGAATTATTGAACCATGAGTTTAATAGATACAAACAGTATTTTTGGATGCAACTAAATCAACTTTATAATAAATAAAAAAAACAAGAACTGAAATCTTGAAGAAAAAAAAAACAAGAACATGACAAAAGGTTTAAACATTGAATCATTTTGTTTGGGTTTTCACCTAGAGTGCTTATTAAATTGAATAAAATATATTATCCCCTTTTGTTAACTCTCTTTTTCAGTACTACTTGTCAAGCTTTTGTCATATAATTATATTGCTTTTACACTTTAATCAAGCATAATTAGACATATACCAAACACATTGAAGTTAAACTTGAGAGTGGTAAGTAATAAACGACTATAAAGAGTTAATGACCAATTAAAAGCATCTTGTTGGATTAAATGGAAACAATGGTTGGCACCTTCTTTTGACTTTCTTCGACTTGTATGGTCTTAAAGGAGACAACAATCCCCCTAATCCGACTTCATTAACAACACATATACATACAATTAAGTAATCTCTTTATTTCATCCTAAACTACATTTGTTTTACAATTTAATGAATGTATTTTTAGAAAAGAAAATTTACTTAAAATGATATTAATTTGACTCTTCAATATAAAAATAATTAATTTGTTTAATTCTACCTTTTAAATAATACTTTTAGAGAATTGTATTTTATATTTATGGTGAGATAAAACACATAAAAATGTGCAATTGTGCAAATTAATTGTAAGATAAGAACATAAAAACATCTTTAAAATAATTGAAAAAGTCTCAAAATCTAATTCAACCCCCCCCCCCCCCCCCCCCCTCTTATATTGCACTCTTATATTTACAAATGGTATTAGAGCGGGTTAAGGTAACTTTCTCTTATATCCGAATAAAGATATTTTCCGTCAATCTGATTTTTAGAGATGGTGACAGTAGCAACAAACCTCCATGTTTTGTTGGTGAACACTATGATTTTTGGAAGATTCACATGCAAGCATATCTAGAAGCACAAGGAGAAGATATATGGGATGTTGTTGAAAATGGTCATTTCGTTCCGACAACGGTCATTAACAATGTAGAACAAGTCAAAGTAAAAGGTTCATGGAATTGTGATGATAAGAAGAAAGTCTTATTTGACAAGAAGGCAAAAATATGCTATCAGCACAATGTATGGATGAATTCTTTCGTATATCTCATTGTAAAACAACAAAGGTGATTTGGGATACTTTAGAAGTCACACGTGAAGGCACAATATAGGTAAGAGTATCTAAAGTAAACACTTTATCACAAGAATATAAAATGTTTAGAATGCAGCCTCATGAATCTATTTTTTATTTTTAAAAGAGATTTAATCATTTAACATATCATTTGATGGTTCTCGGCAAAACTTTTACAAATGATGAATTAAATCTAAATTGGTTAGATCTTTGACAAAAGTTGGGCAGCCAAAGGTAACAACTATTTTGGAAAAGAAAAGTCTTTCAAAAATGTCTTCTGCAACATTGTTCGGTAAACTTCAAGAACACGAGATAGAACTTGAAAATCTTAAAAGGCATAAAAATGAAAGAAATAACTCAAAAAGTCTTGCCTTAAGGACTAGAGTAAAAAATCATGATAGCAATCAAGAGAATGAGTCAACTAATGATAAAGATGATGATCTTATCAAAAGGTTTAAAAAGTTTTTAAGAAAAGAAAGGAAAAAAGGAGATTATTCAGAAAGAAACACCAATAAGAAATGTTACATGATTTGAATGTGGAAAAAGAGGACATGTCAATAGTGAATGTCCTACACTTGAAAAGAAAAGTACATTTAAAAGCATTAAGGACAAAATGCCAAAGAAAGCAGATGCAGCATGGGATGACGATGAAATAATTACATCTTCATATGAAGACCATGCAAGCAAGGCATTGATGACATCACATCATTCAAGTGATGAAGAAAATGAAGTTAGTGATTCTGAAATTGATGATATTCCTTCATATGATGAATTACAAAATGCTTTTCATGAAATACATGAAGAATTTTTGAAACTTTCTAGACAACGTTCAAATTAAAAGAAAACTATTTTAAAACTAGAAAGTATGGCTAATGACACAAAAGTGAAATTAGAAGAAGTCAAAAATTCTACATGCAATACTTTTTCCATTGTTTATTAGATTAGCTTCTCAACCTAGGGATTGAGATCTTTGTAAGGAGGTTCATTTTCTGATTAATGTTTTATGAAATTTTTTGAAGATTTTCGTTTGACATCTTTATGTGGTTGTGGTTGAGATTGACAATCTAGATGTGAAAAAGAAAGAGGTTATTCTCTATAAGATGGCTTGTGTTGAGATGTGTGGAAGTTACTACATACGAAGTTGGGGGTTTTCTCATCTTCAATGCCCAGACAGAGAACCGACATAACTAAGTATGGATGTATTATTTCGTATATCTCATTGTAAAACAACAAATGTGATTTGTGATACTTTAGAAGTCACACATGAAGGCACGGTGTAGGTAAAAAAAATCTAAACTAAACACTTTATCACAAGAATATGAAATATTTAGAATGTAGCCCCGTGAATCTATTCTTGATTGTCAAAAGAGATTTAGTCATTTAATAAATCATTTGATGGCTCTCAGTAAAACTTTTACAAATGATGAATTGAATATAAAAGTGCTTAGATCTTTGACAAAAGCTTGGCAACCAAAGGTAACAGCTATTTCGAAAAAGAAAAGTATTTCAAAAATATCTTCTGCAGCATTGTTCGGTAAACTACAAGAACACGAGATAGAACTTGATAATCTCGGAAGGCATGAAGATAAAATTAAGAACTCAAAAAGTCTTGCCATAAGGACGAGAGTAAAAAATCCTAATAGCAATCAAGAAAATGAGTCAACTAATGATGAAGATAATGATCTTATCAAAAGGTTTGGAATTTTTTTAAGAAAAGAAAGGAAAAAAGGAGATTATTCAGAAAGAAGCACCAATAAGGAATGTTACATGATTTGAATGTGGAAAAAGAGGACATGTCAATAGTGAATGTCCCACACTTGAAAAGAAAAGTAAATTCAAAAGCAATAAGGACAAAATGCCAAAGAAATCATATGTAGCATGGGATGACAATGAAATAATTTCATCTTCATATGAAGATCATGCAAGCAAGGCATTGATGTCATCGCATCATTCAAGTGATGAATAAAATGAGATTAGTGATTCTGAAATTGATGATATTCCTTCATATGATGATTTACAAAATGTTTATCATGAAATGCATGACGAATATTTAAAACTTTCTAGACAATGTTCAAGTTAAAAGAAAACTATGTTAAAACTAGAAAGTATGGTTAATGACACAAAAGTGAAATTAGAAGAAGTCAAAAATTCTACATGCAATATTTCTTCCATTGTTTATTAGATCAGCTTCTCAACCTAGGGTGTAAGATCTTTGTGAGGAGGTTCATTTTGTGATTAACGTTTTGTGAAGAATTTTGAAGATTTCAAGTTGACATCTTGTTGTGGTTGTGGTTGGGGACTTGGGGTTGACAATCTAGATGTGAAAAAAGAAGGAGGTTTGTCTCTATAAGATTACTTATGTTGACCTGTGTGGAAGTTGCTACAGACGAAGCTGGGGTTTTTTTCATCTTCAAGGCCCAGACAGAGAACCGATATGACTAAGTAAAGGTCGTTGCAAAACAAACTCTTGGATCATAAATTCTTAAAGCTAGAAGCTATAAGTTGAGATCAAGTAAATACTTTGCAAAACCAATGTCATACGTGTTGTACAATCAAATAGGATTCAGATCAAAGATAGTTTATTTTTAGCATTATCTCGAATTGTGATTGTATTAAAAGAATCTATGTGATATTGTCAAAATCATAGTGGAAGAACAAAAAAATTACAATGGGAAACCATTGGAGAGTGGAGTAGGCACAAGCGAGAATGAAGTATCGAACCACTGTAAATTCAGCATAGTCTCTCTCTCTCTCTCTCTCTCTCTCTCTCTCTCTCTTCTCTCTCTTTCTCTCTCTCTCTCTCTCTCTCACTATATATATATATATATAATCTAGAATTGCATTTTAGGTTTAATGTTTTTTCAGAATCACATGATGTTAGGCTTTACCGTTTTGGTAGTGATTTCGTATAAGATTTAGGTATGTTTTAGAATGAGATCCTAAATATTCTTACTTTTAGTAAATCTAAAAAATGTAATAATAGATTTCTTGCTCATTTACACATCTTGTGTAAATTGACTTTCGGTCACTTGAAATGCTGACCAGTTTAGTATTTTCATTTATCATTCATTTTGTTTATGATTAAGTTTATATTACGATCAACCCAAAAAAAAAATATTTTATACAAAAATTCCACTACACTAACCAATTTTTATCAAACTCAGATTTTTAAAAAGTAAACGTTTTAAGTTAGTCTTTTTAGAAAAGGTCTATTCACTTATTACTTCTAAACCATTCGACTCCATATTCTCCCTTGACAACTAGTGAATGACAATGAGTGTGGCCTATGTTAATTTTACATGGGGCCACAATAGGCATACAATAAGGACAACCCTATTTTTAAAGGGTTATACGTGATATTTGTGAGAGCAAGAATTGTCTCTACAAGTCAATCTGTGTTTTTATGATAACAATAAGTATTTGTGAAAGAACCATTTTATGGTCTAACGTGTGTTGTGTGTAGATCATAAGAACTAAAGATATCATAACCAACATACACCAGCTAAAAGTACTATGATTGAATATATACATATGCAAAGTTACTATGTGTGACTAAAGTCGCCAGAAGCAAGAACGCTTCTTTATCTAGTCATGATCGGCCAGATCCAAGGATGCCAAGATTGTTGTTGCAATGCTCTTGTGGATGCTCTCTGAAAGTGATTGAGATTCTGAAGATAGCGAAGCTTCTGAAGAAGTACACTCTAAAAAGAACCAAAGTGCGGAAGACTCCTATGACTTGAAGTTCTGATGGTTGAAGGCGCTGAAGATCAAGTGCAGAAAGAATCTGAAGACTGATGAGTTCTGAAGATCAAGGTTTCAAATAAGAAGTTCTGAAGACTCTGAAGATAGGCTCTGAAGATTCAGAAGACTTGAAGCAGAAAAGAATAACGTTCTTAAAGACCAAGTGCTGAAGTTCTGAAGACTGATTCCTAATGGACTTCTTCAATCGACGGAAGACTTGAAGCATCAGATATTCTGCTTAGAAGACTCTACTCATGCTTCATCAAATTAACATTAGAAGCCACTGAAGTTTTGAAGTCTAAATATTACCGTTGTGAGTTAAATGTACACACTGCCTAATAAAAGATGTTCGGTCACTTCTTCCTCTGCAAAAAGAAGATGTGTCAGTACAACTCATTATATCACAACGTCTCTTTTCCAAACTGCTAACAGTATTCTTTAACGGCTATATTTCTACTGGCTATTTAATGGAAAGAGTTTTTGCTTCTGATGTGTCGATCACTTTTAGAATCACGAACTGAATGTTCATCTACAAAATTGACCAAGTCATTGTGAAGATAGCAACAACGATGAGTTCTCATTGTTGTTAAAACTCAAGAAGACAAATCAATACAACAACAACAATCAAACAGAAATTGTTGATGAAGAAGACAACATTGAAGATCTGTCAAGTCATCAACCTACCTTCTCGTCAAGACTACATTGAAGATCTGAAGCAAGGAGTTGTTGCTCATAGCTTGCTCAACCAGAAGACGAAGAAGAAGAAGATCTATAAGATTTCAACAATTGTAATATCTAAATACATCTTTGTAGTTTCTTAGGAAATCAAGGAGTTGATTGCTCATAACTTGCTTGAACACATGTGTGTGTTCTTTGTACTTAAACTTAGGAGAAACATGCTTATTAAGAAGCATAATTTGTAATCTCCAGTTTGCCAATTCGACTAAATGAATTAAGACTCCTCAAGTGAACGTTATATCATGAAGGGATCCCTGAACGGTTCAGCTGTGAGTTGAGGCCCTTGAGTAGATCACGTGGTGATCAGATACTTGAGATGACAATGGCTGAGGGTCATTGTGCAAAATCCTGAAATATGGTCAGTAGCGTTATATTCATTGTGATGAATCCCTGAACGGCTAGCTGTGAAATCCCAGCAGTGGGTCTGCTCGGTCAATGAACGTTATATCCTGTTGGATCCCTGAACGGTTCATTGGATTATTAGTCACAGTGCGGCTGTGCAAGTTGTTAGTCACCGGCGTGGCCCGTGCAAGTGTAATCATGATTTGATTATAGTGGATTAAGTCCTTGTGTTCAAGGCAAAATCACCTGAGAAGGATGGACTGGATTAGCCCGCGTGGTGAACCAAGATATATCGTGTGTCCTTTACTCTCTTGCTTAGTATCTCTATTTATGTTTATGCATTGAATATCAGAACCTCATATTAAGCAAAGTCAGAACCTTGCAGCCTATCTCTGATAAGCTTCCGCAATGCAAGTTCTGAGTATCGTATCTTATGATCAGAACCTATATGGTTCTCATGCTCCATAGTTAAGAGATCAGAATCTCTCAACGAACATTGAAGGTTCTTGAGTATCTCTTTAAAAAGATGCGAAAAGTTACAAAGAGAGTAAATACACAATTCAAACCCCCCTTTCTTGTGTCTTTCTCGCACCTTCAATTGGTATCAGAGCTCCGGTTCTATTTTTGATTTACATCAAACACTTAATAGTGTCAGAAAAAGATCCAGATGTGGTGCGTAGAAGTACTCTTGGTGAGATTGAAATCCACTTACCATTTCTGTAACAGTTCAGCAGTTGACTGTGTACAAAATTGTAATCAATCTGATTACTTCTTGAGCAACTCACTGACTCTAAATGAAGTCTCATTAAACATTGAAGAATCAGCTGATAAGATAAATTCATCAGATAAGAAACTGTATCTGTTGAATGCTCAACCTGAAAATACGTATGGATAAAACCACGTATATGATTAAAAGATGAATCATCAGAAAGCAAGAAATCTTATTTGCTGAAGATTAATTCTTTATGAGTTTCTGAGATGTTTTCAAGAAACGGATTAGGTCCACCCTTAACTTTCTCGTTTGAAACTCATTCAGAACCTCTTCATGTAAAGAAGAAAAGATTGTTGTTTTAAGACTTTGAATTTCAGAAAGGAATCTGTTAAAATCAAATTCTGAAAAATTCAAATTATTAGAAATGATTCAATGTCAGAATCTGAAATGATCAAAGATTCAATGAAGAACTGAATCCCAAAGATTCAGTAAATACTTGATTCTGAACAAACTCTTAAGCGATTAACTGGTTCAGTAACCAAGCTTCAACAACTTGAGATTATCCTTGTAGAATAAAATGTCGATAATCTGATTTTCGCTAGATCAAGTGTTCACAGAACCACTTGAGTTATGAAATTAGAAGCTATCAATCCAGACATCTAGGTTCTCTAACTCATGTTTTAAAAGATGATGTTAATGATGTTCTTTTGAAGAAATCAGTTAACTCATAGATATGCATGACCAACCCCAAATAAGTTGATCAGCATTATGAGAACAAGAAGGTTCATACAAACCATGTCTAGTGATGGGGCATAATGATGTTTTGGTTCTGAACAAGTTCTAAAACAACCTTGAGGAACAAAGTCAGATGTTGATATGTCAATTCCTCCTTGAATAACCTCTCAAAGGTTCTCACTAATCTTGTGAAATCAATCATCTTTCAAAGACAAGAAACTCTCACAAACGCAAACTGAATTCAGGCTATGAAAGGAGAACTCAACCAATTCTCAAAGTTTGTCATTTAAGATTCAGATCCATATCTTAAGAACTGTATCGAAACTAAACAGGTTCTATAGATCAAGGAAATGAGAAGTGAGAGGCACTCAAAAACAGATGTAATCTGTTGCTTATGAATGGGGTCATCAAATGGAACTTACTATTCACTCAGTACTGCTCCCACGCATATGAGTGTTACTTTTTCTTTCAGAACATTCGTTACATCGCCTTACCAAAAGGATTGCATGTAATTGGCTAAGTTCAGATGGAGCGGTTACTCTGATCTTGTTAAGTCCTAATCTCGGTTATTAGAGAACTAACGGACAAGGTTGAACAAGAAAAGAGAGAAAGTTGTAATTCAACCAGGATCACTTTCCAAGAAAATATTCTTTTTCATCAGAAGTCAGAAGACAAGCGTATCCTGAAGAACCCAAGAAACATCTGCAGCTTACTCAGAAATAGGCAGAATCAGAAAGATACTCAAAGATTCAGAGAGTCAGAAAGGAATGCCTTCACGAAAAGGTTTAGCTAAAAGATTCTCTTCAAAAGTTCAGCATCCCTAAGGTACTTTTTTTAACCCATAAAATAATTTTTTTACTAGTTAAAAGTTTAGGATTCACTAGGAAAATCATTTGAATATCTTAGCTAAAAGAAATAAAAGAAAATCCTTTAACGAAATCTACACGCAAAGGGAACACCATAATAAATGCGAATCTTTTGAAAACATAACATATCTCTGACAACTTAATAAAACCTGAGATCTTTTTGTAAGACTTCTCCCATCAGCGTCTAGTCATATCCTATCACCCATAGGTATGGTTCAACCAACACCTCTCTAGAACTTAATCTCTCCTCTCTCTCTCTCTCTCTCTCTCTCTCTCTCTCTCTTATAGAGTCTCTTATACAATCCACTAAAAAGATTTAAAATTTTGAATTATATAAACAGCAAAATCCTTGCACTACAATCTGTGCCTAGTCAAACTTGTTATATATATATATATATATATATATATATATATATATATATATATATCTAAGGTCTAGGATAAAACTCACACTTCTCTAATTCCTGGTTTAATCTCCTCAAAAGACTTCCTCACCATTTTCATGGCAAACCTATCCTTGACCCCAAGAACCTTCTTTGGCGACGACAACTCTCTTGAAATCATTAGTGAAAAATAACCTAAGCTAATGGATGTTGATCATAATTTTCATCTGGGCGTTCATTCACAAAATTGGAATGGGTACATTCATATACTTAGAGGTCTCATTTATCCAAACACCGTAAAAACCTTTTGGATCAACGCTGCTGTCAGCCATGATGGTCTGACCATCTCTTCAGACATCTATGGTATCCCTCTCTCCTTCAACGCTTCAAAAATCGCTGAAGTCATTGAATGTCCACTGGAAGGCATCACTTTCAGTCATGCATCCATTCGATGCAATCCTGATGCAAAATTACACTACTTGTTTGATAAAGGTTCTGCCTTCGAACCAACTAATCCTGAGAAACTCCTGCCCCATGCCAGAGGCTAGTTTAAATTCATTCTGACAAACATCAAACCTCGAAGCACATACAAAAACCTTCTGTATCATGATGACAAGCTCCTAATCATGTGTCTTCTTAAGCAAGCTCGTATAAATCTGCCCCAAATTATATTTGACCATCTCAAGGACACCATTCTCGTGTCAAGAACTACACTTGAAATGACGATCCCTTACGGAAGAGTCTTAACTGAAGTGTTTTTCAAAACAGGAGTTCTGCAGTCAACTAGCAGGATTAGATGCAGTCCTGATAATGCCTTTGCTAAAAGTTCTTGTGAAACTTTTGACAGTACCTGGCTCTCGGAAAACAAATTGGTTAACAATCTGAAATAGATTAGGATTCTAGATATTTAAGTGCATGCCTGTACTATCTATGTTATTAGATAATAGGATATATATATATATATATATATATATATATATATATATGTTATCTTCTGATATTTATGTTGTCTGGCAACCACTAATAAAAATCTTAATAAAGCATTAAAATATTGCATAAAATGTCATGTCATCACTTTTAAAATAAGTTTTTTTTTGGAGGCTCAAGAAATCTTCATTAATATCATGAATGCAAAGCAGTTACTAACCTCTTACACTTCCCACACGATCACGCCTTTTAGGATATCCTAATTAATCATGATCACCTAAGAAATAGTAAACCTAAATCCTTATGTACCAATTTAGTCATCACACTCCTCACTATCATTCACCTATAAAGAATAGGATTCTGCTTCATCCTCGCTCATCCTCACTAACCTTCATTTAAAATCTTCTGTGTGTTAACAAATGGCTTCTCCAACATTTAGAGGAAATGTAGAAACTCTAGAAGTTATCCCAGAGAAAAGACCAAATCTAGCTAGACTTCAAAATAATGGTCTGGAAATTGTAAGAAGCATGCAGATTCAATCTTGGAATGGTTATTATTCACTGCTAAACGACCCTGTCTTTCCAGTTCTTGTGAA
This sequence comes from Lathyrus tuberosus, assembly GCA_022829125.1. NCBI lineage: Eukaryota > Viridiplantae > Streptophyta > Magnoliopsida > Fabales > Fabaceae > Lathyrus > Lathyrus tuberosus. The sequence goes on from JALAZF010000017.1 coordinate 13,453,490, forward strand.
AGAATTATGGAAATACGCCAGAATCAGTAATGATGGCAACACTATCTGGTCTGAAGTATATAACTTTCCAATCACTATCTCCATTCCCTCATTAGAAAAGATCATAAATTGTGTCGCCTCTGGAGTCACTGTTGAAGACTTTCAATCTGACCTGAGCTTAGTAGAGAGATGCAAGGTTTTATATGATGATTTGGTTCCTTATGAACCAAACAACCCTGAGAAACTTCTTCCTTCACCCAGAACATGGTTCAGATTCTCTCTAACCAATCATCGACCTCGTGCAACTACAAGGAGCACGCTGTCCCAAGATGACAGAGTATTTGTCTTCCTCCTAACACACCACTTTAGGATCAATCTTCCTAAAACCATTTTCAATCACCTGAAACATTCTATCAGAGTTTCAAGAACTCAGTTGAACTCTTACGTCCTTACGGGAGAATAATATTTGAAATTATGCTGAAAGAGAATTTCTGGGGGTTAGTAAGCAGACTCGGACCAGAACCTTCAGTAACTGAGACAAGATGTGATAGGGTAGACAATGTTGAAGATTTTGATGACTAAAATTTCAAATCCTGATGTAGTGTCAAAAAAAAGTACTATGTCTTGTTGCTTATCGTTCTATTTTGTGCTGATGTTTTTATCCTTTTTCAGTCAATTAAAATATGATGTCTTCTGTGTTTTATGCATATACCAACATCAAATTCATAATAATCTGAGACAAATGATTAAAATACCTAAAACATCATAATAACTGATAGAATCAAACAGTAATGCATTAGCATCCCTCAAGGATTATGCAATCTAAAAGATTCAAAGCTTAGTAGAAGCTTTCAATTACTGTATGGACTCCATGGAAATAAGAACTATCTAGACTGAGTTCCACGAATGGATCTCAGAAGAAATTGTGAAGAGCAAGTGGTTGGGAATGACTCAAGTAGAAGAGAGGTTGCATGTCTCAAGAAATGATGATTCTAAAAATCTTCTCTCATCTTCTTCATCATCCTTAGGATCGCTCTAGTATAACTCATAAAGACCCATGAAAACTCAGTTTCATTAAGTCTACGATTACTAAAAACGTTTCTCATTAGGAATCTGTGTTTGAATTATCTATGTTTTGGTTATCTTGAACTTTTCAAGATTAAGCTTAACCCATGCTATGCATCTTAAAACTACTTTATGCGGATGCCTCTATCTGATTGTTCATAAATGAAATGATGTTATCAATCTTTACAGATGATCTAAAACCTTCAATTAGTAATCAGATGATTCCATCTAAAAATCCTTCAAATGAATTTATTATGGTTAAAGATGGTTATCACTAAATGACTTGGATTGCTTTTAACTGCTCAAATGTTGGCTTTATGGTTCTATATTGTTTGACATATCCAGTATATGTATGATGATGTTAAGATGCTTAAATGCTTAAATGCTCAAATGAGGAAGAAATATATGATGTTATATGCCCTTATGCTCTAGCACTTTTTGATGATGTCAAAAAGGGGGAGAAAATATAATTGATTTTGATTGAAAGAAGGAAATCTGAAAGAATGCGGAACTCAAACAAAGTACTCTTATAAAATGCGTTGAATGCGTTGCTACTAACGTTTGTTGTTTGATGTTATCCGAGGAACTCTAAACAAGTTCACTAGGCATTCTAAAGGCAGGATAAGAAGAAGAACTCTGATCATATAATAGAAGTTATCTAAGAAGATCTGTACAAATCAGAAGTCAAGAACTGTCTGCAGAATCAGTAAGAAATCTCTAAAAGCAGTCAAGACAAAATCTACATCTCAAGATGCTCACTCAGAAGATCTGTGCAAATCAGAAGTCAAGAACTGTCTTAAGATCCGGATTGAAGATCCAAGAAAGAAATCGTTCTGATGTTTACCAAGAACCATTGGAAATGAAAACGATCTAGTATCAGACTAAATCAACAACTGGTAATCAAACTCAATACACAAAGATCAGTATCAGACTCATCAATCAGAGCAAAAGCTGTGGATTACTGTCAAAATACCTTCATTGGTATCAATATCAGAACTCTAATGAATTACCTCTTAAGCGTATGAGAAGAAATTCTTCACTTAGTATCAGACTCAACATACTCTGGTATAAGACTCAGCACATCACATAGTAACAGATCAAAATTAAATCATGAGTATCAGATTCAGAATCAAGCGTTGATTGATCACTTTAATATTAACCTTCAATTAGTATCTGATAAAAAATCAAGCTTTGATAAATTACTAAGTATGACTTTAACAAGGTTCTGAGATGGAGACCTGTGTTCAAAAGTCAAAACAGTCATGATCTACATTGGTGTTTAAAATCTTATCATCCAGAATTATAATTCTGAAGATCCCAATATCTGACGTATAGGAATTAGGGGGAGACTGCCCTGAAGATCAAATTGCAAAATCTCAAATCTTCACAAAGTCTGAAACTCAGGGGGAGTTTCCTTTAAAGACAGTGTCTGTCTCTGATAGATAGCAAGGCTACGGCTATCAGTTAAGAACTGTTCTGATCTTGTGCTTAATGGAATCTGCTGAAAAGTAGAAATGCTTCAGACGTCTCTGAAGATAAACAAGCTCTGATACGACAACAAAGAAAACCGAGTTCTGAAGATCTGAAGATGGAAGTTCTGATGAACTAGTCCAGATGCTAAAGACTCCTCGTTTTCCTAAAAGACATGATAGAGAAGTAACTCTTTTCTATTCCTGTTCTGACAACTCAAGTTATTATTCTGTATATCTTTGGATTACATAAAATCCTAGATGATCTCAGATAAAGCTTTGAGGATAACTCATTCATGGGGAGCTGCTGTTCCAAACTCTAAATTTGTTTGTTTTGGTGATTACCTTATATAAACTGTTCAATCAAATACTTGGTTTTGTCATCATCAAAAAGGGGGAGATTGTGAGAGCAAGAATTGTCTCTACAAGTCAATCTGTGTTTTGATGATAAAAATAAGTAGTTGTGAAAGAACCATTTTATGGTTTAACGTGTGTTGTGTGCAGATCATAAGAACTAAAGATATCAGAACCAACATACACCAGCTAGAAGTACTATGATTGGATATATACATATGCGAAGCTACTATGTGTGACTAAAGTCGCGAGAAGCAAGAACGCTTCTTTATCTAGTCATGATCAGCCAGATCCAAGGATGCCAAGATTGCTGTTGCAATGCTCTTGTGGATGCTCTCTGAAAGTGATTAAGATTCTGAAGATAGCGAAGCTTATGAAGAAGTACACTCTTAAAAGAACCAAAGTGCGGAAGACTCCTATGACTTGAAGTTCTAATGGCTGAAGGCGCTGAAGACCAAGTGCAGAAAGAATCTGAAGACTGATGAGTTCTGAAGATCAAGGTTTCAAATAAGAAGTTCTGAAGACTCTGAAGACAGGCTCTGAAGATTCGGAAGACTTGAACCAGAAAATAATAACGTTCTTAAAGACCAAGTGCTGAATTTTTGAAGACTGATTCCTAATGGACTTCTTCAATCGACGGAAGACTTGAAGCATCAGATATTCTGCTAAGAAGACTCTACTCATGCTTCATCAAATTAACATCAGAAGCCACTAAAGTTTTGAAGTCTAAATATTACCGTTGTGAGTTAAATGTACACACTGCCTAAGAAAAGATGTTCGGTCACTTCTTCCTCTGCAAAAAGAAGATGTGTCAGTACAACTCATTATATCACAATGTCTCTTTTCCAAACTGCCAACTGTATTCTCTAACGGCTATATTTCTACTAGCTATTTAATGGAAAAAGTTTTTGCTTCTGATGTGTCGATCACTTGTAGAATCACAAACTGAATGTTCATCTACAAAATTGACCAAGTCATTATGAAGATAGCAACAACGATGAGTTCTCGTTGTAACACTTAACATATTCAGAGCTATCATCATTTCACTAATGGCGATTGTTGTTAAAACTCAAGAAGACAAATCAATACAACAACAACAATCAAACAGAAGCTGTTGATGAAGAAGATAACATTGAAGATCTGTCAAGTCATCAACCTACCTTCTCGTCAAGACTACATTGAACATCTGAAGCAAGGAGTTGTTGCTCATAGCTTGCTCAATCAGAAGACGAAGAAGAAGAAGATCTACAAGATGTCAACAATTGTAATATCTAAATACATCTTTGTAGTTTCTTAGGAAAGCAAGGAGCTGATTGCTCATAACTTGCTTGAACACATGTGTGTGTTCTTTGTACTTAAACTTAGGAGAAACATGCTTATTAAGAAGCACAATTTGTAATCTCCAGTTTGCCAATTTGACTAAATGAATTGAGATTCCTCAAGTGAATGTTATATCCTGAAGGGATCCCTGAACGATTCAGCTGTGAGTTGAGGCCCTTGAATAGATCACGTGGTGATCAGATACTTGAGATGACAATGGCTGAGGGTCATTGTGGAAAATCCTGAAATATGGTCAGTAGCGTTATATTCATTGTGATGAATCCCTGAACGGCTAGCTGTGAAATCCCAGCAGTGGGTCTGCTCGGTCAATGTACATTATATCCTGTTAGATCCCTAAACGGTTCATTGGATTGTTAGTCATAGTGCGGCTGTGCAAGTTGTTAGTCACCAGCGTGGCCCGTGCAAGTGTAATCATGATTTGATTATAGTGGATTAAGTCCTTGTGTTCAAGGCGAAATCACCTGAGGAGGGTGGACTGGATTAGCCTACATGGTGAAACAGGATATATCGTGTGTCCTTTACTCTCTTGCTTAGTATCTTTATTTATGTTTATGCATTGAATATCAGAACCTCATATTAAGCAAAGTCAAAACCTTGCAGCCTATCTCTGATAAGCTTCCGCACTGCAAGTTGTGAGTATCGTATCTTATGATCAGAACCTATATGGTTCTCATGCTCCATAGTTAAGAGATCAGAATCTCTCAATGAACATTGAAGGTTCTTGAGTATCTCTTTAACAAAATGCGGAAAGTTACAAAGAGAGTAAATACACAATTCAAACCCCCCTTTCTTGTGTCTTTCTCGCACCTTCAATTTAGGGTTGTTGATGGTGTTTAGAGATAGCTCACACAGAGTGGTCAAAAGCTATGTTTTTGTGGTTTTAGGTGAATCATCTCATTTCCTCAACCCTAAAGTGGAGGTATTTAAAGATACTCCTTAGGTTTGGATACTTAGATCTAGGGACTGGTTGTTCTTCCAAGTGATCAATCAATCTTAAATTCTTGAATTAAACCAAGTGATCAATAAATATGAAAAAGATTAAATTGGCTTAGAAAATGTGTTAAGTAGTCAAAGATATTCAATTATAAATGTGAACTTGGTTTTTCTAATTTCGATAAACCTAATACATGTCAAACTATCTTTGTAAAGGCTACTAAAAAATTTCAATAATAAGGAATCAAATAAAGTACATGTTGTAAAGACAAAAGGCTATCTAGAACCCATTTTATGTTTTTTCTTTGCTCAGACTTACATTTTGTGAACAATATCCCCTAGCACTATAGGAATTTTCTCAATCTACGAATCGCTCCTCACTACCTTCATCTGAGTTAGAGTAAACCATATTTCCTCAGCACCCTTCTCTTCTTCTTCTTAAGCATCTTCTTCTTCTTTTTGGCCTTCCTCACCCTTATTGCATCTCAGACAGTGGTCGACCTAGATGGTTGGGCCTCTTCATCCGACTATTGCTAGTATTGCACCAAGGTTGTGGTTGTGGTCTCAAGGATAGTCTTTTTTGAGACAATGCTCTTAGCTTTCTCTGAAGGAGAACTCACGGCATTGGGATGTAAGAAGAATTGATGGAAGATATGAGAATTATGTCTATAAAGTTGTGCTTTTATCGAAGAATTTGAGTGACTTGTACATTGCGTTTGGAAAATGAAACATCTGGTGATTTAATACTCCAGCTCGTTATTGCAATAATTACCTTTAATAGTTGAAATTCCTGATTGACGTGTGTCTGTCTTGAGAAATGTACAAACATTTCAACCAATCTTGGGAAGTGCAAAAGTTATTTTCTGCTATATTTATCAGATTTTAATTCTTTCCAACATATTTCGTTCTTAAATACTTTTTTCTCCTCTTATGCTGCATGTCCGAACTCACTTTTTGTTGATGACAAAAGGGAGAGAAATTCATGGGAGTATTTAAGAGGATTAAAAGTATTTATTGAATGCTTTTAACTTACTTAAACCCTAATTATTTTGATATTGTTTTCATTTGAACATTATTTTATCAAATAAATTTAAATTAACTTGTATATGAAGGTGAGAAAATACACAAGAAGGGGAGTTGAATTATGTTCTCCAATTTGCGTTGCTTCTGAACAGAGTTCAAATTCTAAACAATCTATTCAGATTCTGATAATATGTATGCAACAGAATCATTATCAGAAGCAAGTAAATGATAAATGAATACACACAGATTTATTTGGGTTCCTCCCAAACTGATAATAGTTCAATCCCCTTGCAGCACAAGAGATTTTTCACTATAATCAAACCATGATTACAATTGCTTATGCCCTTGAGCATAAGACTTTTCTTTGCTCAGACCTACAGCCAAAGACTTTCCTGCTCAATCAAAACCTGATCAAGACTTCTTACTTAGATCCTCATATCCTAAGACTTTACTGCTTATACCCTCAAGTACAAAACTTCCTGCTCAGACTCACAGCATAATACTTTCCTGCTTAGATTCCACAAATCCAATACTTCCTAATTAAATCACATGGATTCAAGACTTCTTGCTCAGACTCTCAGCCTAATACTTTCCTTTTTAGATTCCATGAATCCAAGACTTCCTGCTTAAATCCCATGGATTCAAGATTTCCTGCTCATACCCTCGAGTACAAGACTTCTTGCTTAGATTCCACGAATCCAAGACTTTCCCGCTTAGACCTTCAGTTCAAGACTTCCTTGATTAATCAACAATTTGATCAAGGCTTCAATGCTCAAGCACATAGTAGGAGAGTTACTTGGCTCAAGCTCACAGTAAGAGACTTTGATGCTCAAGCACATAGCAAGAGACTTTCTTTATAAACTACTAAACAACCTGTTTAGCATAATAGACAACAAGTTGTACTTGATATACAATCCGAGGTACATCGAAATAATTATAACAAAGATCATAACGCTTAAGATTTCTAAAATATTCATTGTTTGAGAAACCTAAAGGCTTTGTACAATTTATAACAGATAACAGAAACTCTCCATACTCGATGTTGTTGTTGATCTTGTTATTCTTCCATTTTGATATAAGCGTTAAACGTTCCTTTTTCTGCTTGACCCTCTTTCTTTTTGTTCCTTGTTAATTCCTAAGACTGAATCTTCACTACTTAAATAACAGATACAAAAGAATAGTCGTTGGAAGACATAACTTGAACAAGTGTCTTTGTTACTCCATAGTACTAAGAGATGTTGAAGATAGATACACAAAAAGATCTTTATCCATTGTGTAACTTGTTTAACCATAGCGTCTTCCTTGTGAGTTGTACTATAGATTTGTTCATAGTGGATATTCGTAAAGCATGTCAACTCTCCTTGAGCCATGTGAACACAGACTCTAGCTGCCAAACTGATTTGACATTATAGCCTGCTTTATGCAGTATGAATCACTTAGCTTTGTCTATGGTTCTGAATGATCACCAGAAGCTGATACATTCAATAAGTGTAGAGATAACATATTGCTCTTTTGCTGCTGATACATTCAGCTTCAGAGTCTGTGCAATCCTATATCATCAGACGTCACTTAAGAACGTTCTTCAGTTCTGAACCATCAAAAGCCAAGATCTCAGTTTCTCTCAAATGCGTTCTCTTAACAGATTCTGAGTAGATTCTCTTTAAGCTTTGTAACCTTCATACTTATAACACACAATTAGATACACCATTTTTCTTTTAATACTTCGTTTTCATCAAAACCTATAGGATATATGTCATGAACAAATCTTGTTCTAACAATCTCCCCCTTTTTGGTGACGACAAACATAAGTATTTAAGAACAATGTTGGGCTATTTTAATTTGCTTGACAACATCAGAGTCTGAAGTTTGTGAGCTCCCCCTGAGTCTAATAGTTCAAAGGTTGAGGTTTGTAAGTGCCCCTTAAGTTCTATATTCAAGAAAAATAAAATATATCTCCTGGGTAAACAAATTACCGTAATAACAGAATTTTAAAATATTTAAAATAAATAACATTTAAAATCTGAAGGGTTCAGATTCTCTTTAAATACTTCTATATTTTTCTCCCCATTTTATCACATCAAAAAGATTAAAATAAAATTTTAAAACAGAGAGAAGAAAACAAAACGAAATGTTTCATAAATGCAAAATAGATCATCATTACTTGAGTTGTTCCCAAAGAAGAGAAATGAACCAGGTAATAGAGAGCATTAAAAGCATGCACATTGCATTCTTAATAGTTATTGATCGTGGCACTTCCAAAGATCAAGAAAAATATTTAACCCAACCATTTAGTCTGTTTGGACTCCACTATAAAAGCAACCAAATCCTAAGTCATTTTTATCAACATCTTTTAGAACACTATGGAATCCACAAATGAAAGTACCAACATCTCTACAATAACAGAGATTTTAGAGGAAATCACAAGTCTGAAGACGCCAAGTCCACAGACTCCGGATGCTTTTGTAGCTTCTGAAGCAAGTTCTTAAACAACTGCATTGAAACCTAAGAATGTGACAATGAAGAAGAAGAAGAGAACAAGAGATAAAAGGGTGTTTCATATTGAATTTCAGATTCTGAAGATGAAGATGAACCAAATTATACTTGGGAAAACTTCATGGGTCTCAAGGCTTTAGAATAATTAGATTAATGTAATTTTAATATCTGCATCCTTTTTGTAATCCTTCTTTGATTAATGAAAGTTATTTTTTACTACTATTATTTTGCAGTACATTCTTTTACTTTCCTTTTTTATTTTCTGACATTTGCATAAATGAAGTAAAAAGAAAATAGATTATTAAAAAGAAAGCAAGTAGCTTTTAAATGACAGTTACAGTTGTTTAAGAGAATCTTTATTAGGGGTAGATACTAGACATCGCTTCCCAAGAGTCAAAAGTTAAAAGATTGATTTGACCAATCAACACAGAGATAATAAGGACTCGAGGAAATGAATTAATAAACTCTATAAAATGACTAGCATACTGTCTATCCAAATCACTTCATCTTTAGAACTCAAAAATGTATAAGCAAAAACAAATCTGGGTTCCAAAGAGAGATTTTAGAAAGGCAGCCTTTCTAAGAGCAGTAAATTAGACAAACGAGAATAATGTAGCAACTGAAGAGTCTTTAAACAAGCAGAGTTCTTCAGAGGCACATACAACAACAACAACCTTTGTTGAGACACGTAGAAGGAAAAGAATTTCTAGGTCAAAACGCAGAAATCTCCAGAAGAAGAAGACTATTGAGTTTGCAAAGGAAGATTGGGAGGACTACTTGAACAATCTAGAGATGTCAGATGATCCTAGGGATTACCTTAGAGCATATCCAAATGTCTAGAAAGTTCTTGATAGAGGTGTAACAACTACCAATCTTTTAATGAGAATGTTGCTTGTTTTTAGTGTTTAATCCTAATTTTATGATTCTCTGAACAACACAAGTTATGCACATATAACAGTTAAAACAACACAAGAACATAAACAATTTTTATTAAAACAAAATATTGCTTAATACAAGATGATAACAGTTACAAGGCATATATTGCATATAACCAACATTAGAACCTCTCATAGATAGCTTCAAACTTATCTCTCAAGATTTTAAAAGAATCATCCTCTAATGTTATGACACTTCCTTGTTGGGTTAACAATTCAGAAAGAATTCATCCATAAGGAATGAAGAATGTATTTCCCTTGTGAAAGGATGAAAGATTCCTTTTCAGATGGTCAAACATAATTTGAGGTAGATCAACCTGTATGTCTGAATTGAGAAGAAGTAGCAAATCTTTTTCAATAGAACCCACAAGTTCTAGATCCTTGTCCTTAGGTAGCAAATTTGAGTTCAGAATCTGGTTCCAAACAATTGCATCAGGATGAAGATTTAAGACCTGAGAAAGGTTTGACGGATCTACAAAAGTATGCCAAGTAGGAAGATAGTATTACCAAACAATAGTACTTGGGATTTCACCAATTTCCTCACTGTTGATTACATTAGAAATCGTCTTAGAGGTTACTGTTATAAGAACACCAGAAACCATGGAAAGGATAGCATACTCAAGATTTAGCTCAACAATGGATGCATTAACCCAAAATTCTTTGACAAGATTTGGATAAGTAAAACCACAGAGCATTTCAAAGTATCCATTACAACCTTGTTCATAAACAATCTTCCATAAGTTAAAACCTAGCTTAAACAGCTCTTCAAAATCCACAAACTTTTCATTGATGACAACTAGTTAATTTGGTGAAGAATTGACTAGAGAATTCATCTCAGGTTTGGTTTGATTAACACAAATGAAAAGAATATAAAGAAAGAATTGGACAAGATTCTAGACACAAAAGAATAAAAATCTTGTCAAAAGGACAGAAAAGGTGACAAGAAATGATGTTACACAAAGACAAGGGATAGAGACCATAGATGTAATAAAAAGAAAACATCATTATCCAAGAGTTCTTACCCATCAAATTTCTTGAACACACTAGATGATTCTCAACTTTATGGAATTTAAGTAAGACAAGGATTTAAAATAATTTTTACTTAAAATGCTTATAAGAAGCAAAGATTCATTTTCTGAATCTCAGAGACTGATAATTTTCAAAAGCTATCTGTCATCAGAGTCTAGTAGGATTAGACTTTGAGTGAGACATCTTCTGTTAGTCATCAATCTTTGATATTCCATTCAAAGTTACGCATTTTCTCTTTGAAACTAAACGTTAGTTTTTTAGATAGATGTGCTTGATTTATGAATGTTGAATTGGTTTTTACGACTACTAATTAGCAGCAATATTATCACAAAAAGTTAGAATACTATTTCCATAAGCATGGTCATCTTCTAGTTAATGACTTATTCAGTATAGTTAAGTACATCATAGTTTCTTTTTAAAGATTTCTGAAGATTATTTTGTTATCAGCAAAAAGAATTTCTCTAGAGATCTAACAGAGACTTTGTATTTACTCATACTTAAATAGTTCATTGAGTTAAAGAGTTTGCAAAGTAAAGAACTCAACATACTTTTTTTAAGTTTTTCTTGGTCAAGCTTCAGGCCAGTATTCATATTTGACCATAGAATCTGATTTCTGACTTATGTAGATCTTGAGTCAATGGTACTTATACCAGTGATTTCACTTTCTTCTCCAAACTCCACATGTTTTGCATCTTTCAGCTTTTGAGTTTGGTATGTAGGCTTTTCGTCCATCAAATGTTGTAAGCAACCATTTATCAGGTATCATGGAAGATGCCTTTCTCCTTTATTTTGTGATATCTACAGTAAATACAATTTTAGATTTTGGTATCCATATTTCTGTGGGTTATAAATTGTTAGTTCTAACATGCTTTCTTTTACTGCATGCCCTAGTCTGATAGTAGTGCCTTGATTCATTCCAAAATTTAAGTCTAGGATGAGTTTTGGCTATAACAAAACCTGTTCTTAGCAGAGTCTTTGATTTCATTATCCTGGATTCATCTATTATCAAATCTTTTAACTTTATAATCCTTGATTTTAAAATCTCTGACTAGCATAGATTCAGATAGTGTTTTCTATCAAAGGTTAGCATAAAATAAGTTTTCAGCACTGTCTGAGTATTTCCAGAATAAAAAGAATTGAATGGTTTCTCAAGGAATTGTTCTTTAACACAAATTCTATGATAGCCTTCAACTTCCTTAGGAGCCATGGAGTCACTTAAGATTTGAATCTTGAGAAGCAGACTCCTTATTATCAAAACAAAATTTTCAAGAGACTTCATTTTCTCTTGAGAGATTGTTAGATCTTCTTTTAGATGATCAATATCTAGCTTCATGATTCCAGCTTGTTTGTTAAAACAGATTAAGAGATCAAGAGCTCATAAAAAATATTGAAGTTACCTCTTTCTCTTCAACATTTGATTTATTCCTGGATTCACGTGCTTCTTCAGAAGATGTAATGGCCAGCAGTGTCAGATTACTCTTTTCAACACTTTCTGAATCCTTAACTTTGTCAGCTTCATCAGGATATGCTTTGAAGCTCTTTGACATTTTTTTGTCTGGTAGCTTTTCTCCTTGCTCTTAAGATTGGGATAATCAGTTGAAATGTGATTATTTCTGAAGCTTCTGAAGTTACTCTTTCCATCAACAGATTTATCATTCCTTTTAGCCAGCTAAAAGAATATTTTGATAAGGAAGACCATTTCCTCATCATCAGACATTCCATGGGAATTTTCTTTAACAAGATTAAGGAAATTTGATTTCTTTGACAGCTTATATTCATCTAATTCCATTTCATTTTTTTAAAGATCGCTAATCAAACTTTCAAGACTCATCATATTCAAATTTTTGGCTTCTTGAATAGTTGTGACTTTTGGTCTGAATCTAGCAGGAAGACTTCTCAGAATTTTCTTAGAAAGATTAGATGAAGTGTAACTTGTTAAGCACTTGTTGATTCCCTTCATATTTAGAACACATGGATCCAAAGATAGTCTTAGCAGTAGACATATAAATGATTTTGATATACTCATAAGGAGGTAGAGTATCTACCAAAATGCTTATAACTCAAGGATGATTTCTGTAAAGCCAATTTTGAGCTGGTGTGAAAGATTTTCTATCTTTGATCATCCCAACACAATCAACTTCTATAGCAATACCTTCTTCAAGTATATCACATAGTTCTTCATTAAAACCCTTTTATCAATACCAATGATATATGAGTAAGCTTTGCTTTTCCACCATTCAAATTCAGCGAAGTCACCACTGAAGATGGGAGGATTAGCAGAGCAATAATTTTTTTCTCATATGGTACTTGATTTCTTCTTGAAAAATCTTCAGCAAACATATTATTCTCTTTGGATCATTATCTGCACCACTGTTATGTGTTATGCACAAACCATGCTCTAATGCCAATTGAAGGTGAGAAAAATACACAAAAGGGGGGTGAATTATATTCTTCAATTTGCGTTGCTTCTAGGACAGAGTTCAGATTCTAAACAATATGTTCATATTCTGATAAAATGTATTTTGGGGAATAATAATCAGAAGTGAGTAAAAGATAAATGAACATACAGAGATTTATCATGGTTCCTCCCAAACTGAAAGTAGTATAGTCCCCTTGCAGCACAAGACATTTTTCACTATAATTAAACCATGATTATAATTGCTTATGCCCTCGAGCATAAGACTTTTCTTTGCTCAAAACTACAGCCAAAGACTTGCCTGCTCAATCAGCACCTGATTAAGACTTCCTGCTTAGATCCTCATATCCTAAGACTTTCCTGCTTATAGCCTTAAGTATAAGACTTCCTGCTCAGACTTACAACCTAAGACTTTTCTGCTTAGATTCCACAAATCCAAGACTTCCTGCTTAAATCCCACGGATTCAAGACTTCATGCTCAGACTCTCTGCCTAAAACTTTCCTGCTTAGATTACACGGATCCAAGACTTCATGCTAAAATCCCACGAATTCAAGAATTCCTGCTCATACCCTCGAGGGAAAGACTTCTTGCTCAGATTCCATGAATCTAAGACTTGCCTGCTTAGACCTTCAGTCCAAGACTTCCTTGCTTATTCAATAATTTGATCAAGGCTTCAATGCCCAAGCACATAGCATGAGACTTACTTGGTTCAAGCTCACAGCAAGAGACTTCGATGCTCAAGAACATAGCAAGATACTTTCTTTATAAACTATTAAACAACCTATTTAGCGAAATAGACAACAAGGTGTACTTGATATACAATCAGAGGTACAGGGTAATAACTATAACAAAGATCATAACACTTAATATTTCTAAGATATTCATTGTTTAATAAATCTTAAGGCTTTGTATAATTTACAACAGATAACAAAAACTCTGCATACTCGATGTTGTTATAGAACTTGTTATTCTTCCATTTTGATAGAAGCGTGAAACGCTCCTTTTTCTTCTTGGCCCTCTTTATTTTTGTTCCTTGTTAATTCATCAGATTGAATCTTTAGCTACTTAAATAGCAGCTACAAAATAATAGTTGTTGGAAGAGATAACTTGCACAAGTGTCTTTGTTACTCCATAGTACTAAGTGACATTGAAGATAGATACACAAAAAAATATTTATCCATTGCGTAACTTGTATAACTGTAGCATCTTCCTTATGATTTGTACTATAGATCCGTTGAGAGTGGATATTTGTAAAGCATGTCAATTCTCCTTGAGCCATGGGAACACAAACTCTAGCTGACAAAGTGATTTAACATTGTAGCTTGCTTTATGCAGTACAAATCACTTAGCTTTGTCTACGGTTCTTAATGATCACCAGAAGATGATACATTCAATAAGTGTAGAGATAACATATTGCTCTTCTGCTGCTGATACATTCAGCTTCAGAGTCTATGCAATCCAATATCATCATATTCATTTAAGAACATCCTTCAGTTCTGAACCATCTGAAGCCAAGAACTCAGCTTCTCTCAAATGCGTTCTCTTAACAGATTATGAGTAGATTCTCTTTAATCTTTGGAACCTGCATACTTAGAACACACATTAGATGACACCATTATTCTTTCAATATTTTGTTATCATCAAAACCTAAAGGATATATGTCATGAAAAAATATTATTCTAACATTATATAACTTAGAGGGAGCTTACAAAACTCAACCTTTGGAATATTAGACTCAGGGGGAGCTTACAAACCTCAGACTCTGATATTTTCAAGTTAGTTAAACTGACCAACAATTGTTCTTAAATACATTTGTTTATCATCATAAAAAAGGGAGATTGTTGGAACAAGATTGTTCATATCCCTTGGGTTTTGATGATAATAAAGTACTTAAAGAACAAATACGTATACTAACATATGTTCAATTGTGCATGATCACAAACATAGAGTTAGAAGCATCTGTGGAGAAGCAATGTAACTCAGATTCTAAATTATCAGAATTTGGTGACTCTGAATGTATTCATCAGTCTCTAAAGGTTCAGACTCTGGTCATGTGTTCAAGCCTTTGGTGACAACTCAGACTATGTAGGCTAAAGTTGCCTCTGATTTGTTCCATGTACCAAAAGCATACCAGTCTTGTCAAAGTGCTAGATTTCTGGAGAGAGTCAACTAGGGTTTCGTTTTGCAAGGCTCAAGGAATAGTGATGTGACCTCTGCAGTATGTTCTACCTTTTGGTAGATACCTAGTACTTTAAAAGTTGTTGTAAACAATGCCTTTATTCACTGGACAATGGTTCTAACCGGATACATCCTCCAACGTCTCTATTGGCATGTTTTTCAATGAAGTTAGCTCTTATGCTCAACCTTCCAACAACTATTTTTATGCCTCTATAAAAGGAAACTAAAGATTTGAAGGAAGGTTACAATAACACAAAACAATATCTTGACACATAACTCTTAGCTTTTATTTGTAACTTTTATTGCATAAGATCTTAAGAATTCTTATCTTTGTTTATCTTAGAAATCTTAAGAGGTTAAGAACATTTGTGGTTGTTGCACAACTATTATACTTCTAATTGTGTATTTAAGTATAATGGAAGTCTTTTTCACTACTAAACTATTTGTTTAAAGTTGATGAATTCTTTTGCCTACGTGCTTAAGCAATGAAGTCTCTTTCCTGTGTGCTTGAGCAGTGAAGTCTCGTGCCTATGTGTTTGAGTTGTGAAGTCTCTTGCTAGATTGATTAAGCAGAAGTCTCTTTCTGGATTGATTGAGCAGTGAAGTCTCTTGCTAGTTTGCTTGATCAAAGTGTAATCAGTTTGATTATAGTGAAAAGCTCTTGTTGAGGCAAGGGGACTGGATTACTCTCTGTTGAGAAGAGGAACCAAAATAAACTTTGTGTGTTTCCTACTTTTTACTTCTAATTAATATTCTTTCTGTTGCCATTGTTATTTCTGATATCATACTTCAAACTTTGTTCAGATTCTGGAGTATCTTTTTAAAAGCTAAATGGTTTTGAAATACATAATTCAATCCGATTTCTTGTGTATTTTTCTCACCATCACGTCCATGAGCTACCGATGGGTAGCGCCGACGTTCTTGAGGGCAAAGGTCATGACATTGTAGTAGTAGTTACCATGATTCAACATGAAGGTTATTTTGGGCGAGTACATGGGATCCATTAGAATTTGGTTGTACCATGAGTATGATTCCATGAAGCTCAACATGTTGCATCCCAATTAGCCATCGATGAGGCGATTAATTTCTAGCAACATGTATTAGTGTTTGGAACAGGCGACCTTCATGTCAGTGAAATCCACACATATGCGCCACTTGTTATTAGCATTCCGTACTAGAACCACGTTCACTAGCTAGGTGGGGTCTTTTGTTTCCCTGATGAATCTGACGCCAACTAGTTTCCTTGCTTTTTCATCAATGGCGTCCATTTTCTACTAGCCTACTTTTTGCTTCCTCTATGCCACTAGTCTGGCAGAAGGGTGGATGACGAGGAAATGACTCATTACTTTGGTGTATATCCCTGACATGTCTGAGGGAGCCCAAGCAAACAAGTCGACATTCTTAATGAGTTGGTCGACTAGTTCTCGTTCCTCTTACGGACAATTAAGTGCCTATATTCCTCACTTGGTGGGCATGATGACCTATCTAGACCTTCTTCAAATCTTCTATGGGGGTGAGCCTTTCCACTTCCACACCCAGTCTGGAGTCCTAACACTCGAGATCAATATTTAGAACTTCAGAATAAGGGGCACCAACAAGGGATAATTGTTCCCTTGTTACTTCCAAACTAATTTGGTAGCATTCTCGAGTGGCTCGTTGGTCTTTTCGGATTGTACCGACTTTCCCATTAAGAAATGGGTATCTTAAGGCCAGGTACAAGGTGGAAATGAATGCCCCCCCTCGACATTGATGGTCGGTTGCCCAAAGATGATATTATACAGTGACATGGCTTCTACAATAAGGTAGCTAACGTCAATTTCCTTGGTGTCTACTACCTCTCCACAAGTGTTTTTTCAGGTTTACATGGCCTATTATTTGTACCTACTTGCCTGATAACCCCATTAAAGAACCACTAAACATTTTTATGTCGTTAGGGTCAAGTTGTAGTTTCTAGAAGGAGTCCCAAAATAGAATGTCAGCAGAGCTGCCAGGATCTATCAAGATGCACTTGATATCTTAGTTGTCATGTTGCACACTTATGACCAATGGATCATTATCGTGAAGGTTGATGGTTATGGCGGCCTCCTCGAAGAAGATAGTGTTAACCCTTGTTTTACCCCGGATGCTCATGGGAAAGCTAAGGGATATTACATTCACTGCAGACACTTACCTTGCGTATTTCCTTCAGGAGGATCTGAAGTTACCTCCACTAGAGAAACTCCTACAATGGGGTTTGTGTTGTAATCTAGGGTTTTGACGACCATCTTTGGAGGGAAGATAAAGGGAGTTAGAATATGGGTGTGGCCAAAGTTAGTTTTACTGGGGCCCCAACAGTAGAAGCCATTGTAGTGGTCAAATAATACAGGTTTGCGTGTTCTTCCTGCAAGGGCAGGGGGACTCGGAGACCTTAGTAAGTATATTATATTGTATGGTGGTCAGGGCTTACCCATAATGGCAAGAAACCATATACGATGGTTTTAAAAGTCCTGCTCCCGTGAGGTGAAAAACTCTACGGATGAATGATATGCTTAGGTATAAATGTGTGAGGGGTGTGATCAGTATGATTTATGATCTGTCTATGCGTTATGCATAAGATGTAATGATTTTTCTATCCTTCTACGAGAGAGGTGTATTTATTGAGACCTCTAAGGCCTAAGGTTGTAAAGCCCACATATACATACATACATCAAAGCATATATCATACATGAATAATACGTTTAATACTGAAATATATATGTACAAGTTCCTAGTTAACACATTGTATACATTAAATGCCCTAAATACAAAGTTCTAAAGCCTACGGCATAACGTATACAAGATGCCCCAAAATACACTAAGAACTAGATCCATACAATGATCTCCAAAAAAACCGCCATAGCGGAAGCCATGCCATCTCAAAAGCTACGATCTGTAAGGAAAAGTCAAACCACTTTGTCCTTACCCTTCGCCGAACCTGCAGAACCTGTGATGTAAACAACAACAGTGGGGTGAGATACATCAAATCTCAGTGAGTTCGCTATCTTATAGTCCTCTCAGCTTTACAAGGTTCTAATAAACCTAACTCAAGTCAAAGGGAAGGGAAGTGACTTTGAGTACACACACGATATAAATACATTCACACTCGTGAGCATGTTAACTCACAATAGTACCAAAGTAAGTTCTGAGCCTGTTACTCCAGAATCTCACAAATCAATAACCATACCAAGGCATCCCCTATTCCCATCCGCTTCTACGTCTAGAAGACGACCCGAGTCATGGATCCTTGTATATACTTGGCATACGAATTGGATTCGGGATCATCGACCCGTACACCGTGATCTGTCACTTCACACGGCCCGTACACCGTCACAAGTCTCTTTACCCATAGGCTCCAATCGTACTATATGAGGGAATCAAACCTGCCAAGTAAATGTGCATACGTTTCAGAGGAGGTGCTCGAGTCTCATGAAACTACACCGCAAGATAAACCGGTTATTATTACTAGACCCACGCCTCGGCCTCTTTTGCACGAGCGTTGTCACAATGTTATTCCACACTACCCAACAATTGTTCACGGTGATATTCCTCACTCTACCTATTTCATATTTTAACATGCATACATACTCAACATGCTTAACACTAAGAACATAGGCAATTATTTATCAATCACACAATTAAACCACATAATTCCACATATCGTATATTACGCCGATCAACGGTTCCCTCCGATTTATTTAATCGGGCATCAAAACCAGTATTTCTCCCTTCTATTAAATAGAGGTTATTCACAGTTTCACATCGATATCCAGAATACGTAAAACGGATAAACGATGCAAAAGTTATGAGCGAAACAAGATTACAAAACCTACCATGTTCGCTAGGCGAAAGTCCCAGCGAGCCTTCGCTCCAGCCTTCGCTAGGCGAAGCTCCTGGCGAATGCACAAACAGAATAAAAACAGACATAAAGTTTGCTTCACGAACTTCCTGGCGAGCATTCGCCTCGCCCTTCGCTTCGCGAGCAACTTAGCGAAGCAAGGCAGTAACAAACAACAGTGAAAGGGCACCAAGTTCGCTAGGCGAACGTCATTAGCGAACATTCACTGACCTTCTCTGGCGGGTTTGCTAAGCAAACCCTCGAAAATCCATTCGCTGAGACTCGCCCCAGGTTCGCTAGGCGAAGCCTGGAAAGTCCCACTTCTCAACAGCGCTGTTCTTGAACCCCAAACCAAATATTTTCCAATCATAACACTTCCAAACCTCATTATAGTCATCAAAACATAGTATAATCATAACAACAAGTATTTAACAACGATTATCTCGCATTTCATCCGTTAAATTCATGATTTTAACATAATTACTCATTTTCTCACAATTTCAACCTAACTCTAAATCACATTGAATTCTACATCTAGAGCATCTATCTAGAACCCACCTTATTCAGAGAATGATGATGAAGAAGATGAGTCGATTCGATGAAGATTGGATGATGGTTGAGGATTTGGTGTTCTTGAGCTTTTTCTCTTCATTCCTTTCCTTTCTCTCCCTTTTCTTTCTATCTTTTCCTTTCTTTGGTTCTAAAGAGGAAAATGAAGGAAAAGAAAAAGATATAGTAAAACATCATCAATTACCAACACTACTAATTGTCCAAAAAGTCTCTAAAGTCCAAGTATTTAAATATCTCAAAGTCAGATAATATTAATTGGATTTACTCTAAATCCAACAGTTACCCTAATTATCTCTGCAGATAATTTATCAGAGTACACTGGGACTCAGTTGATCACAACTAATATTATCCAAAGTAAGATAATTTACGGGGTATTACATCCTCCCCCCCTTAAATAGAAATTCGCCCACGAATTTAAAAAAATTACCTGAAAAGATGAGGGTAGACCTCCCGCATCTCCGATTCCAATTCCCAAGTTGCATCACCCGGATGCGTCTCATCCCACTGGACCTTAACAAGAGAAATCTCTTTATTCCTTAACACTTTAGTTTCTCTTCCGGTGATACGACTCGGTTGAGGCTCAAATGTCAAATCTGCTTCTATCTCAATGGTATCTGGTAAAATTGGCTGAAAAGGATCTGGGACAAATTTCCGAAGTTGAGATACATGAAAAACATCGTGCATCTCGGACAGAGAAGGCGGTAAGGCTAATCTGTAGGCTACTTCACCAATTTTTTCCAAAATCTGATACGGTCCCACGTATCTTGGACTTAACTTCCGTGATCGAAATGGTCCCTTCAACCACAATCTCAGAGTGACTTTTAAAAACACGTGATCGCCTTCATCAAATTCTAAAGGCCTTCTACGGTTATCCGCATAACTTTTCTGACGATCTTGGGCTTGTTTGATCTTATCCCGGATCATCTTAATTTTCTCCGTAGTCTCATGAATGATCTCGGGTCCCAACGTCCTATCTTCCCCCACCTCTGCCCAACACAAAGGGGTCCTACACTTCCTCCCATATAATGCCTCATACGGAGCCATACCAATACTTGCGTGATAACTGTTGTTGTAAGAGAATTCAATCAATGGCAATAGTGTTATCCAATTTCCGCCACTTTCCAACACACAAGCTCTCAACATATCCTCCATGGTCTGTATTGTCCGTTCCGTCTGACCATCCGTTTGCGGATGATTCGACGTGCTCATACACAACTTCGTCCCCATAGCTTGTTGAAAAGCTCTCCAAAAACTAGACGTAAATTTTGGATCTCTATCCGAAACAATACTAGTAGGAATACCATGCAACCTCACTATCTCCGAAATAAACAACCTTGCGAGATGACTCGCCTTATAAGTAGTCTTTACAGCCAAGAAATGAGCAGACTTCGTCAACCGATCCACAATCACCCAAATTGAATCATAACCACCTTGGGCACGAGGTAATCCCACGGCGAAATCCATCGAAATACTATCCCATTTCCACACCAGAATTTCTAAAGGTTGCAACAAGCCACCCGGCCTTTGGTGTTCGATCTTTACTTGTTGACACACCGCACATTCCGACACATACACCGCAATATCCCTTTTCATCCCGGACTACCAACAGTCCCTCTTTATGTCTTGGTACATCTTAGAAGATCCCGAATGTATAGTAAAAGCACCCTTGTGCGCTTCTTCCAAAATCCTCCTTTTTAACTCCGTGTTGTTCGGAATACAAATCCTTTGGTTAAACAAAATAATTCCATCGGTAGCTCGCATAAAACCCGGTTGCAATAACACTCCTTGCAACTTCTCATCTAACTCTTGCTCTTGTTGGATTTCTTCACGAAGAGTATAAGGGATATTCAAATTTCCCATAATCACAAAATTTGGAGTCCAATTAAATTGAAGATTTAGATCCCGAAATTTTTCCAATAAAGTATACTCTAACATCATCAAGTCGGCACTATGCAACACTTTCCTGCTTAAAGCATCCGCCACTTTATTGGCTTTACTCGGATGGTATCTTAGTTCCAAGTCATAATCTTTCAAATATTCCATCCACCTCCTTTGACGCATGTTCAACTCCTTCTGATCAAAAAGATACTGTAAGCTCTTGTGGTCACTAAACATCTCAAAACGTACACCATATAAATAGTGACGCCACACCTTCAAGGTAAAAACAACTGCCGCCAATTCTAAATCATGCGTTGGATAATTCTCTTCATGGACTTTCAAGTGTCGTGAAGCATAAGCCACTACATGTCCATCTTGCATTAACACCCCTCCTAATCCCATCTTCGACGCATCACAATACACCTCATACGACTTGCTAGTATCAGGAATAACCAAAATAGGAGCAGTCGTCAATCTCTCTTTCAAGCTCATAAAACTTTGCTCATAAGCCGAATCCCATTCATAATAACAATCCTTCCGAGTAAGTCTCGTCATCGGTAAAGCCAGTTGGGAAAAGCCTTTAATAAACCTTCTATAATAACCTGCTAGTCCTAAAAAGCTTATAACTTCAGACACATTCTTCGGTCTCTCCCAATTCATCACTGCTTCAACTTTTGATGGATCAACCTCTACACCCCCTTGAGATATGACATGTCCAAGGAAATTCATCTCCGACATCCAAAATTCACACTTACCTAGCTTAGCAAAAAGTTGTCACTCTTGCAAAATGGATAAAACGATTCCTAGGTGTTCTCCGTGCTCTTGAGGGTCACGAGAATAGATGAGAATGTCATCAATGAAAATCACCACAAATTGGTCCAACTAAGGTTGAAATATCCGATTCATGTAATCCATGAAAACTGCCGGAGCATTCGTCACACCGAAAGGCATCACCAAAAATTCATAATGACCATAACGGGTTCTAAATGCAGTCTTTGGTACGTCTGAACTCTTCACCCGAATCTGATGATAACCCGACCGTAAATTAATTTTCGAGATCACACAAGCTCCTTTCAATTGATCTAACAAATCGTCTATCCTTGGCAATGGGTATTTGTTCTTGATGGTGACCTTATTCAATTGACGGTAATCAATACACAACCGCATTCCACCATCCTTTTTCTTTACCAACAACACTGGAGCTCCCCAGGGTGAAACACTGGGTCGAACAAAATGCTTAGCCAACAACTCTTCCAATTGGTCCTTTAATTCTCTTAATTCAAGTGGTGCCATCCGATACGGAGAAACTGATATTGGAGCCGTTCCCGGTATCAGGTCAATAGAGAATTCCACTTCCCGCTCCGGAGGAAGAGAAGTGATATCCTCGGGGAAAACTTCAGGAAAGTCACAAACTACTGGAATACTCGAAACTTGAAGGTTACTACTCCCCTCCTTAGTAAGAATCATAAGAACATACTTTTCCTCTTCAAACAAGAAATTAATCATTCCAACCGTACCTTCTAAAATAGTAGTTAACACATCCTTCGGAGTAGCTTCAGTAGATGGAATAATGATTAGTTTTTCTTCACACCCGATAAATACCGAATTAGCTGAAAGCCAATCCATTCCCAGAACAACATCCACTTTCTTAAGCGGCAAACAAATAAGATCAATCTAGAAGACTCTTTCATTCACCGACAATACACAATTTTCACACATCAACGGTCTTTCAACAATTTCATCCATGGCAGTAGTAACCACCATGGGTGGAGACAAAGGAACAACTTGCAACCCAAGTCGCTTCACGCATCGCGTGGACACAAAAGAATGCATTGCCCCACAATCAAATAAAACAAAACAAGGATTTCCATTCACAAAACACGTACCCGCAATCAAGGAGTTATCACCCTTTGTCTTCCTTGCATCCAAGGTATATACTCGTCCGATATTCTTTTCTTGTATCTGATTCCTCTTCTGAGGACAATCCCTCGATAAATGACCCACCTTGTTACACTGATAACATCTTATTCCTTCCCAATTGCACCTCCCAAAATGATTCCTACCACAAGTACGGCATACCGGAGGCGCACTAGACTTAGAACTCTGAACTTGTTTCCCTTTGAAAAGTTGTTGTCTCGGTCTAAATTGTTGATTCGATCGCCCACGATCACTTTGATTCACCCTACTTAACTCTCCTTCTGCTTGTACCTTCTTCAAACTATGCCGAGCCACATAACACTGTCGTAACAATTCAGCATAGCTAGTAAATTCTCTATGGGACACACTATGTGAAATTTCAGCCCTTAAATCAAAAAGAAACTGATCAATCTTCCATCTTTCATCGGGAGCATACATGGCTTGTCTAGAATAAGCAACCATAACCTCGAACTTTTCCGCATAAGAAGCCACTGTCAAGTTACCTTGCCTCAGCTGTTGAAATTCGAATTCCTTCTGAGACCTCGAGGAACTTGGAAAATACTTCTCCATAAAAATTATCTTAAACTGCTCTCACACTTTCGGTACCTCTTGAATTGTCATTAATGCTGAAGCGCTTTCCCACCATCTCATGGCAGTGCCCTTTAACAAGTGAGAAGCAAAAACAACCTCATTTTCTTCACTACACTGAATAATCAAGAAAATCCGTTCCATACCGGATATCCATTCATGCGCCTTTACTGGATTTAACCCTCCCAGAAACTCCGGAGGATTCATATGAATAAAATCCCTAAAGGTTCCCCCTGCAGCTTCAGGAACAACCACTGGAGGATGCACGCCACCAGCCATTTGTTGGACCATCTGTTGCACAAACTGATTTTGCTGCTGCTGCATCTGTTGCATGAATTGATACAGAGGGGCATTCCCTTCGTCCCCTGGCGGATTTGTCCCTGCTGGAGTAGTTCTCGGTCTACCATGGTTGTTTCTGCGCCAGTCAGCCATGTTCCTAAATGTCATACAGATAGGATTAAGTTGATCAGGCTCAATACCATAAATATAACACGTAAGACCAATGGCGACACAACACATATGAAACGGAAAGAAACACTTATACTATTTCATGAGTAGGTCGAGGATACGACCTGCTCTGATACCAACTGTAAAGCCCACATATACATACATACATCAAAGCATATATCATACATGAATAATACGTTTGGTACTGAAATATATATGTACAAGTTCCTAGTTAACACATTGTATACATTAAATGCCCTAAATACAAAGTTCTAAAGCCTACGGCATAACGTATACAAGATGTCCCGAAATACACTAAGAACTAGATCCATACAATTATCTATAAAAAAGACGCCATAGCGGAAGCCATGCCATCTCAAAAGCTATGATCCGTAAGGAAAAGTCAAACCACTTTGTCCTTACCCTTCGCCGAACCTGCAAAACCTGTGATGTAAACAACAACAGTGGGGTGAGATACATTAAATCTCAGTGAGTTCGCTATCTTATAGTCCTCTCGGCTTTAAAGGTTCTAATAAACCTAACTCAAGTCAAAGGGAAGGGAAGTGACTTTGAGTACACATACGATATAAATACATTCACACTCGTGAGCCTGTTAACTCACAATAGTACCAAAGTAAGTTCTGAGCCTGTTACTCCAGAATCTCACAAATCAATAACCGTACCAAGTCATCCCCTATTCCCATCCGCTTCTACGTCTAGAAGACAACCTGAGTCATGGATCCTTGTATTTACTTGGCATACGAATTGGATTCGGGATCATCGGCCCGTACACCGTGATCCGTCACTTCACACGGCCCGTACACCATCACAAGTCTCTTTACCCGTAGGCTCCAATCGTACTATACGCGGGAATCAAACCTGCCCAGTAATTGTGCATATGTTTCAGATGAGGTGCTCGAGTCTCATGAAACTACACCGCAAGATAAACCGGTTATTATTACTAGACACACGCCTCGACCTCTTTTGCACGAGCGTTGTCACAATGTTATTCCACACTACCCGAAAATTGTTCACAGTGATATTCCTCACTCTACCTATTTCATATTTTAACATGCATACATACTCAACATGCTTAACACTAAGAACATAGGCAATTATTTATCAATCACACAATTAAACCACATAATTCCACATATCGCATATTATGCCGATTAATGGTTCCCTCTGATTTATTTAATCGGGCATCAAAACCAGTATTTCTCCCTTCTATTAAATAGAGGTTGTTCACAGTTTCACATCGATATCCAGAATACACAAAACGGATAAACGATGCAAAAGTTATGAGAGAAACAAGATTACAAAACCTGCCATGTTCGCTAGGCGAAAGTCCCAGCGAGCCTTCGCTCCAGCCTTCGCTAGGCGAAGCTCCTGGCGAATACACAAACAGAATAAAAACAGACATAAAGTTCGCTTCGCGAACTTCCTGGCGAGCATTCGCCTCGCCCTTCGCTTCGCGAGCAACTTAGCGAAGCAAGGCATTAGGAAATAGCACTGAAAGTAGCACTGAAAGGGCACCAAGTTCGCTAGGCGAACGTCATTAGCGAACATTCGCTGACCTTCGTTGGCGGGTTTGCTAGGTGAACCCTCAAAAATCCATTCGCTGAGACTCGCCCCAGGTTCGCTAGGCGAAGCCTGGAAAATCCCACTTCTCAACAGCACTGTTCTTGAACCCCAAACCAAATATTTTCCAATCATAACACTTCCAAACCTCATTATAGTCATCAAAACATAGTATAATCATAACAACAAGTATTTAACAACGATTATCTCGCATTTCATTCGTTAAATTCATGATTTTAACATAATTACACATTTTCTCACAATTTCAACCTAACTCTAAATCACATGGAATTCTACATCTAGAGCATCTATCTAGAACCCACCTTATTCAGAGGATGATGATGAAGAAGATGAGTCGATTCGATGAAGATTGGATGATGGTTGAGGATTTGGTGTTCTTGAGCTTTTTCTCTTCTTTCCTCTCCTTTCTCTCCCTTTTCTTTCTATCTTTTCCTTTCTTTGGTTCTAAAGAGGAAAATGAAGGAAAAGAAAAAGATATAGTAAAACATCATCAATTACCAACACTACTAATTGTCCAAAAAGTCTCTAAAGTCCAAGTATTTAAATATCTCAGAGTCAGATAATATTAATTGGATTTACTCTAAATCCAACAGTTACCCTAATCATCTCTGCAGATAATTTATCAGAGTACACTGGGACTCAGTTGATCACAACTAATATTATCCAAAGTAAGATAATTTACGGGGTATTACAAAGGTTCACTAGGGAAAGGTCATCGCTGATGTTGTCGCAAGTGCATGGCTTTGTCGGTTTTAATATAAAAGATGTTGAATCCCACAGGGACCAATGGACAATTATTGTATTCTGTTATCACTTTGCTTATCTAAGGCGGTGCATATGGGTTTGTTCGCGTAATTAGAAAAATAGATTGGTTTTAAATTAATTTTAATAACGAGAGACCGGAATTAGATTCTCGTCGACCTATGGCACTCGCAAAATCGTATTTCATAATTATAACAAGGAAACATTTTCTTTGTAGGAAAATATTACGTTAAAAGGGCTATTCATTTTCGCGTGACCAGTACCGGATATCAACTTTATAATCTAATTAACCACTTTCTCATGTACATGTTATAACTCTAAATATTGTTTGGAAAATAATCAGTTCTTACTTTAAAAAATTTATTTTTAGTAGAAAAGTAATTTAAAGGTATCGTCCGCTTTCGCATTACCGCTATTGAATTTTAAGCGTATAAACCCTTGTTTTCCCGTGTCCGCATATAATCCTAAAATCGCTTTTTTGAAAATTAGATTTCCCTATATTAATTAGAAAAGGTCTTTCGCTTTATTTTAAAATTAATTTCCAAATTTTCTACAGTTAGATACATGTTTCACTCTTTTGAGCAGAAACCACTATCATCTTATTTCTACTTTCGCGGTAAATTTTTAACATTAAAAACATAATTTTCAAACCTAAAAATAATCCTTGCTTTAATTATTACTCATACGATTTATTAGAGTATCGTTGGTATGACAGTCCTCACATTCCAAACTCATCTAATTTAAGCTAACATATTAAAAATGGTAAAATTAAAGCATGTATTATTCATGTTCATATTGAAAGTAGTAAACATTGAATAAAGCATAAAGAAAATAGCAGTAAAAGTAAATCAATGAGATATAGAACCTGAATAGCAGTAAATCAGTAAAAGTAAACATTCGTAACTGCTTCATCTTGCGATCCTCGATCCTTATCGGCATCACCTACATGGTAAGATTATCCCGAATCTGCACTTCATCCCTCTGAAGCACATGGGACGGATCAGGAATGTACTTCCGAAGTTGCGACACATGAAACACATCATGTAAGTTTAAAAGTTCGGGTGGCAGCGCCACTCTATACGCAACAACTCCAACTCTCTGCAAAATCTGATACGGTCCAATGAACTTAGGATCCAGCTTTTTCGATTTTAGTGCACGACCAACACCGGTCACAGGATTGACCCTTAGAAACACATGGTCGCCCTTGCTGAATTCCAAATCTTTCCTCCTATTATCATGATAACTTTTGTGTATACTATGGGATGCTTTCATCTTCTCATTATTCATTTGGATCATCTCAATAGTCTGTTGCACAATTTCGGGTCCAAGTACAGTGCTCTCACCCGACTCATACCAGCATATAGGTGTCCTACACCTCTTACCATACAACACTTCAAAAGGTGTCATTCCAATACTAGAATGGTAACTATTATTGTATGTAAATTCAATCAACAGTAAATGGGTATCCCAAGCACCTCCCTGCTCGAGTATAGAAGCCATCAACAAGTCTTCCAATGACTCAATAATCCTCTCAGATTGCCTATCTGTCTGTGGATGATAAGGAGAACTCAACTTCAAACTAGAACCCACAGTCTCCTGCAAGCTCTTCCAAAATCCTAAAGTAAACCTCGGGTCTCTGTCAGAAACTATGCTCGACGAAACCCCATGCAACTTCACTATTATTCTGATATAAATCTCTGCTAACTTTGACAAAGGAAAACTGATGTTAATCAGTATAAAATGTGCTGATTTTGTCAGTCTATTCACAATCACCCAAATAGCATCAAAGTCTCTCGCTGTATTCGGTAAGCTAGTCACAAAGTCCATCGCGATACTATCCCACTTCCACTCTGGTATTTCCATTGGTTGCATCTGAAGGTGCGAGAAAGACACAAGAAATGGGGGTTTGAATTGTGTTTTAACTATTTAACTGCTTTTTGCAAACTTATCGTTCTCGTGCTTATAGAAAATCAGAGTTGCGTTGAGAGACTCTGACTAAGTGATGCTTGAATCAGAGTTGCAATGCGAAAGCTTATCAGAGATATGTTGCAAGGTTCTGACTTACCATGCAAGGTTCTGATAACAGATATAGAAACATAAACAATAATTCAAAGCATAAGCAAGAGTAAAGAACACACGATATATCCTGGTTCACTTGAGCCATTCTCAAGCTAGTCCAGTCCACCATTCCAAGGTGATTTCGCCTTGAACACAAGGACTTAATCCACTATAATCAAACACAGATTACAGATGCACGGGCAATAGTCGGTGACTAACATCCTGCACAACCACAGCTGTGACTAACCCACAATGAACCATTCAGGGATTCAACTTAATGAATATAACAAACATTGACCTAATAGGTTCCAATCTTGCAAGATCTACTATCAGGATTTCACAGCTAAACGCTCAGGGATTTGACTTAACGAATATAACGTTTACTGACCATTCTTTCAGGATTTTCAATGAGTTCCATCAGTGATCTCACAAGAGTCTGACTCACAACTGGTCCTCTTTGAGATATGACTATCATTGACCAAATTTCAGGATTTCCACAATGACATCAAGCCATTGTCTTCTCAAGTCTCTGATCACACTGATCACTTGAGGAATCCTAATTCACATAGAATTAGTTGTTTTGGAGATTACATAAATTGCTTCTACATAAGCAGATAACTCCTAAATTTAAGTACAAAAGAACACATAAGTGTTCGAGCAAGAAATGAGTAACAACTCCTTGCTATCTTCAGATTCTACAAAGATGTATGTTGTTTGACAGTTGATGACATCTTGTAGATCTTCTTCTTCATCTTCTTTGTTGAGCAAGGTTTTAGCAACAACTCCTTGCTTCAAATCTTCAATATAGCTCAGATGTTGAAGTTGGTTGATGACTTGACTGATTTACAATGTTGTCTTGTTCATCAACAGCTTCTGTTCCAATTGATTGTTGTTGTGTTGAATGATGATCTTTGAGCTTCAACAACGATGGTCGTGTGTTAATGGTGATAGCTTTGAATGTTTAGTGTAACAACGATTAATTGATCGTTGCGACTATCATCACATCGACACCTTCAGAAGCGCATTCTTCTTTCCTTTAAATAGCCAAGTAAATTATAGTCGTTAAAGAGTTGTTGGCTGTTTGAAAAGAGTCATTATGAAATGATGAAAGTTGTACTGCCATATCTTCTCTTTACTGTAGATGAAGTGATGGGATAGATCTTTTTAGCACGGTGTACAGTCATTGCTAACGGTAATATTTGTCTTCAAATCTTCAGAGGCTTCTGATGGTAATTAATTGAAGCATGAGTAGAGACTTTATAACTGGGTCTTCAGAAACTTCAGAACCTTGTTCACTCAAAACGCTGTCTTCACAGTCTTCAGCACTTGACTTTTAGAACCATAAATCTTCATAACACTTCAGTCTTCAGAGTCTTTTTGCACTTGGTCTTCATAGCCTTTAGCCTTCAGAGCTTCAAGTTATGAGAATCTTCAGCACTTCGGTTCTCCACAAGATTATTTCTTCAGAAGCTTCGTTATCTTCAGAATCATAACTACTTTCAGAGTAGCATCCACAAGGGCATTGCAACAGCAATATCGGCATCCTTGGATCTATCTAATTATGATCAGATACAGAAGCATACTTGCTTCTTGCGACTTGTGTTATACATAGTAACTCGCATATGATCATTTACGCACATCTTGCTGGTGTTTGTTGGATCTGATATCTTCTATGATTATGATCTGCACACAACACACATTAGAACATAAAATAATTCTTTCACAAATACTCGTTGTTATCATCAAAACTTAGAGATGACTTGCAGAGACAACTCTTGCTCCTACAATCTCCCCCCTTTTTTATGATGACAAAACCATGTATTTTGATTGAACATTTTATACAAGGTAATCACCAAACATTAACATATTCAGAGTCCGGAACAACAGCTCCCCCTGAATGTGTTAACCCCAAAATTTTATTTGTGATTGTCTAGAATCTTATCTGATCCAAAGACTCACAAAATAACAATTTGAGTTATCAGAACATAGAATAGAGAAGGGCTACTTCCCTATCTGTCTTAAGGAGACAAAAGTCTTCACCATCTGGACTTGTTCATCAGAACTTCTATCTTCAGATCTTTAGAACTTAGTTCCTTTGGTCATCATATCAGAGCTCATAATATTCAGAGTCTTCTGAAGCAATTTCTATTTTTCAGCAGAATCATTTTAGCACAGAAATAGAACAATTCTTTTCTAATAACTTAGCCACGCTATTTATCAAAATTGAACTTGTCTTTTGACGTAATAAACTCCCCCTGAGTTTCTGACTTGATGATCTTCAGATTCTTGATTTGATCATACTGATTCTGATCATCGTTTAAGATCTTGATTTTTTAGAGTTTGACTTGAACACAGGCCTTCATCTCAAAACCTTGTTACTTGTCACAACTCATTGGTTCATCAAAGCTTGATTCTTGATCTGATTGAAAAATATTTTTGTGATCAATCGAAGCTTGATTCTGAATCTGATACCAACGTACTTTTGATTCTAAGTCTGCTGAGTTTGATACCAATTGTAGATTTAATCTGATGCCAAATCATTTTCTTCTGAGTTGAACTCTTGGTTTATCAGAACTTCTTTTTCTTGGATCTTTTATCCTGATCTTCAGACAGTCTTCGACTTCTGATTTGCTCAGTTCTTCTGAAAAGCATCTTGGATTGTGGACTTTGTCTTGACAGCTTTCAGGAAGGTTTCTTCTTCTGATTCTTATGTTCTGAATATTATATCCTTAGACAGCTTACAACTTCTGAACAACGTGAAACAAGAATCACGATAACTTTGACTTTCAGACAGTTTTCAACTTCTGAACAGTACTGGGTAAATTTGATTCTGAAC
This sequence comes from Lathyrus tuberosus, assembly GCA_022829125.1. NCBI lineage: Eukaryota > Viridiplantae > Streptophyta > Magnoliopsida > Fabales > Fabaceae > Lathyrus > Lathyrus tuberosus. The sequence continues at coordinate 13,485,217 of JALAZF010000017.1, forward strand.
ACATGTTCACGAAGTGTACAACTTCGAGAATATGAACAAACATTTCATAAGAACTTTCAACAGAGTTATTTCATTTTAACCTGTTCTAAGAATGCCTAGTGAACTTGTCCAGAGTTCCTCGGTTAAACATCAAACAGATGTTATTGGTAAACGCATTTTATATCATAGTTGATGTTTAGCATTCTTTAACATATAAATCAAAATCATATTCTATTTCTCCCCCTTTTTGACATCATCAAAAAGTTAGATTATGTTAAGCATTACAAATTGTGATGATGATGAATCTTAATGAGAATTCAGATTTAATTTTATTCAAGACTGAGGATAGAGCAGTGCAGGTATGAGTGAAAGATAGTTCAAAAATAGAACAGAAGGCAACACATACTTCATTAATCATAAATACAAGGCATGAACAACACAAAACATTACAAACCGATAACTTAGCCTAATTATAGCACACAGTAATTTTATTTTATGAGAACCATCTGCTGTCGAAGGTTTCACAAAATTTTCTATCAAGAGCAGTGTCTGGACCGCCTCTAACTCTACAAATTGTTTGCATGATTCCTGCTCTGAATAGAACTTCAGATAAGACTCTTCCATAAGGGATAAATGATTTGTTCATAGTTCTTGACAGAAGGATTGACTCTTTAAGATGGTCAAAGATTACTTGGGACATATCTATATAGGTTGGCTTAAGAAGACTCGTGATGAGAAGCTTATCATCATGATACAGAAAATCTTTGTTAATATTGCGAGGATGAAGATTTGTCAGAATGAACTTAAACCATCCTTTTGCAACGGGCAGAAGTTTTTTTGGATTTGTAGGTTAAAAAGCAGAGCCTTTGTCAAACAAGTGATGCATTTCAGCATTGGAAGTACATCGAATGGAGTTGTGATGGGTTATGATACCATCTTTGGGACAATCAATGGCTTCAGCAATGTTTGCAGAGTTGAAGGAAACTGGAAGACCATAGATGTTTGAAGAGATAGACAGACCATCATTACTGACATAGGCATTGATCCAAAAGGATTTTAAGATGTTTTTATATATTGAACCTCTTAACATAGACTGGTATCCATTCCAATTTTGAGAATGAATCCCAAGAAGAAAGTCTTGGCTAGCATCTACTGGATTTGGTCGTTTTTCATTGATGACTTCTAAGAGATCATCGTTGCCATGAAAGGTTCTTGGAGTCATTTTGATGTTTTTAGTTTTGAACAAAAGATAGTGAAGAATTATAGGAATTAGATATGACTTTAAATAGCCAACTGGAGAGACTTAAAGTGAATGGGTTAATAATTGAGAGTGACTTGAAATGACTGATTCATAATTACCTAAATACGAGAGTAGGTATGAATAGTGTAAAAGACAAGGATAAGTACAAAGTATAACAGTCTTTTAATCTAGGGAAAATCAAAGGATCACGCATACGATTTCTTTTATCTACTTTTTTTACTGAAGTCAAAACTTACAATAAATACATACTTGTGAGTAGTACTTGATTACTTGCGTGAAGTCACAACAGAGAATATATTGCTTATGAGAGTACACAGATGTTGGGTTGAGCAAATGCGTTGTTACTTTTTATTTAGTCAGTTCATAACTAAACAATGTTGGTAGTTGATGTACAATTACTATGATACGTATTAAACACCTTTGATGATATGTTACTTTCTATGGTCAGATCAAGTAAGAATAATGATTTTCATGCAATTCTTCTTAAGAATAAAATCCTAAAGTAAACCATTTATGATTTTAGAATCAAGGGATAATTCATTCATGTTCTTAAAGAGAATACATAGTGCAAGAGACAGAGCAACAAAACAGAGAGTAAAAAAACCATAATCCTATTATATGATTCTTCAGGGATTCATAGAGAATTCCACATAATTCATAGGTGAACATTCTACGGTTGCCCCAATGTTTTCTATCCTAGTGATCACATCTTGAATCTCAAGGACACGAGATATGACCCTTCCATATGGAATACTAAAGGAAAACTTATCTTTAGATAAGAGGATTTGTTCTTGCAAGTAATTGAACATGGTTTAAGGGAGGTTTATTTTTCTTCTATAGACCAGAAGGAAAATAAATAGTCGGTCTGAGTGAGACAACAATCCTGCTCCTATTTCTCTAGGACGTAAGTTTGTTTCCATGATCCTGTGCCAGACTTTAGCTGAGGGAGTGAGTGTGGAGGCACAGTTGGAGGGACCATTTCCATAATGGATTTTGTGAATGAGATCGGTGAAGATATTTCTTTCTTTGTAATCTTCAGTGGTATCACCAATTTCATCACACTTGATGGCTTGTACAATGACAGAGGGATTAATCAAAATAGGGATTCTAGAGATGACTGACTGAATGATGTGTTGATTATGCACGTTTGAAAAGACATCAGCATTTACCCAAAATTCTTTAACTTGATCGGTGTAAATAAGGCCTGGAAGCATGTTGAGATAACCCTCCCATTTCTGACACCGTAACTCAGACGAAGTTCTTATCATGCCCTGTTCTTTTAGAGAACTGGTGTTCACAGTAAGTTCATTTAGGACTTTTAACTCCGAGATTTCACCCTTAGCAGCTTTAGAATGTGAGTTAGACATTTTGGAGGTGAGGGGATACAAGAGAGAAAAACTATCCGAGATGGGCTGGAATGATGGATAGAGAAGTGAACACGGTGCCTTAAATAGGCGATGAATAGAGTGAGTTAATAAATGCTTGTGGATCCACACGACAGGTTCATCATATCCTAGATTAGGTATGAATAGGGTAAGGACGGATACTAGCACTAAGTCTAACAGTCTCTCAATCTTTTGAGAAACCAAGAGATCATGCATAAAATTTTCTAATTAATTCTTGATATGAGTCAAAATTTTGCAATAAATGCATATGTAAGGGTAGCATTTGAAAACATTAGCTAGGAGTGAAAGCAGAGAGACACATTGCCTAATTTCAAGAGGATTTATCTTACATATCTACTAAGTGCACATACATAGAGGTAAGCATAAAGATTTTTACTATTTTAACAAGAAGGTGAATCCTAGTTTGTCAGTTTATGATCACGTCTAGTTAGTAGATGCGAAGATTTTAAGGCAAAACTAAGGTTACATGCATTGGAGATCCTATTATTCTGGTGACACGTATAGATTTTTAGAGACCGAAAAACTAGAGGATTCCCAATGAAGGGCATGGAACAGTTATGAGAATATTGACAGAGTTGCATGTTTCATACTAAAGATTTGTAGATCATTTTCGGGAGAACTTGTATCGTGATTATTTAAGATTCATAATTATGACTGAGGTACGTTGATTGAACACGTTTTCCAGGGATTTGATCAAAAGATTTTTCTTGGAAGGAGGGAATATTTCAGATAATTAATACTTTTACTTACCAGATAATTTACAGTTTGATCTTGCAGTGACATTTAATTAGTCATTGATAAGGAGAGTCATACCTTAGAGAGTCTGAAATCCTTTCCGTGATACTTCATCTGAGTGCTTTCCATTTCGACTCTGAGTTTCTGATCATCACCTTTCAGCTTCTGCTTCCTTCAGAGTGATCTGACGTTGAAGAGTATCGAAGTCTTCTAAACCCAGATCTCTAGTCTGAGAACTAGAATCAATCTTCTCTTTGGATGATCCTTGTTCAGAAATATTCATCTGACTTCTGAGAGCAATCTTTAGAGATTCTGATCTTTATTATCAGAACGTCTATCTTTCATCAGGCTTCCATTGCATAATATCTTCTGACTCTATTTCATCAAACAAGTGCAGAGCTTGTTCAGAAACAAGTATCATCAAACATGTGTGTAACACATGACACAGTTTGCATGACAGTCTTGTTCTTGCAAAACTGATCTAACTTGTTTAGATTTACTCCATCAGAGGATTGACAGCATATCTGCTTCTGAAAAGAGTGTCAGCTGATTTCTTCATTCTGAACAACATCAGTGACTTAGATCCTTTTTGGTTTCGAGTGGATGACTTCTGTCTCTGCATCTAGTTGAGCATCTTCTGATTCCAGAATTTATGCAATATGAACTTTTGAGAGACATATCAGATAACATTCTGACCAATTACAGTTAGTTCAACTGAGATAGAACAGAACTTAATTGTCTATGTTATTTTAATCAAGACTCAGACATTGTTCTTAACTAGATTCCTGATGAATTTCTAAATTTCCTCTTTCTAAAGGTTCTTCAGTTTTTCTGCAAGGTTTCTTCTGCAGACTTAATTCTAAAGTTCAAAATCATAGAACAACAATCTTTCTTCTTTACATGAAGAAATTCTTAATGTGCTCTAAATGAGAAAGTCAAGGGTGGACTAATCCGTTTCTTGAAAACATCTCAAAAACTCATAAAGAGATAATCTTCAGCAAACAAGATTTCTTATTTTCTGATGATTCAATCTTGAGCAGATACGTTGTTTATCCAAACGTATCTTCTAAGATAAGCATTCAACATATATTACTACATATCTGATGAATCTATCTTGTCAGCTGATTCTTCAATCTTTTCTAAAGTTTTATAGAGGAAGATTTTGTTGTTGACAACAACAAAACTTCAAGAATCAGTGACTTGCTCCGGTAATCCGATTGATTACAATTTAGTACATAGTCATCTTCTGAACTGATACTAAAATTGTAAGTGGATTGTAATCTTACCCAGAGTATTTCTACACACCATGACTGGATCTTTTTCTGACACTGTTAAGTGTTTGATATCCATCAATAACAGGACCGGAGCTCTGAAACCAATTAAAGGTGTAAAAAAGACACAAGACAGGGGGGTTTGAATCGTGTTTTAACTATTTAACCGCTTTTTGCAAACTTATCATTCTCGTGCTTATAGAAAATCAGAGTTGCATTGAGAGACTCTGACTTTGCGATGCGTCATTTAGATTCTGCTATGCAAGAAGCATAAGCGACAGGGAGAATCTGAATAAGTGATGCTTGAATCAGAGATGCAATGCGAAAGCTTATCAGAGATATGTTGCAAGGTTTTGACTTGCCATGCAAGGTTCTGATAACATATATAGAAACATAAACAATAATTCAAAGCATAAGCAAGAGTAAAGAACACACGATATATCCTGGTTCACTTGAGCCATTCTCAAGCTAGTCCAGTCTACCCTTCCAAGGTGATTTCACCTTGAACACAAGGACTTAATCCACTATAATCAAACACAGATTACAAATGCACGGGCAACAGTCGGTGACTAACATCCTGCACAACCGCAGCTATGACTAACCCACAATGAACCGTTCAGGGATTCAACTTAATGAATATAACGAACATTGACCTAATAGGTTCCAATCTCGCAAGATCTACTATAAGGATTTCACAGCTAAACGTTCAGGGATTCGACTTAACTAATATAATGTTTACTGACCATTCTTTCGGGATTTTCAATGAGTTCCATCAGTGATCTCACAAGAGTCTGACTCACAACTGGTCCTCTTTAAGATATGACTATCATTGACCATATTTCAGGATTTCCACAACTACATCAAGCCATTGTCTTCTCAAGTCTTTGATCACACTGATCACTTGAGGAATCCTAATTCACATAGAATTAGTTGTTTTGGAGATTACATAAATTGCTTCTACATATGCAGATAACTCCTAAATTTAAGTACAAAAGAACACATAAGTGTTCGAGCAAGATATGAGCAATAGCTCCTTGCTATCTTCAGATTCTACAAAGATGTATGTTGATTTGACAGTTGATGACATCTTGTAGATCTTCTTCTTCATCTTCTTTGTTGAGCAAGCTTTGAGCAACAACTTCTTGCTTCAGATCTTCAATATAACTCAGATGATGAAGTTGGTTGATGACTTGACTGATTTGCAATGTTGTCTTATTCATCAACAACTTCTGTTTTAATTGATTGTTGTTGTGTTGAATGATGATCTTTGAGCTTCAACAACAATGGTCGCGTGTTAATGGTGATAGCTTTGAATGTTTAGTGTAACAACGATTAACTGATCGTTGCGACTATCATCACATCGACACCTTTAGAAGCGCATTCTCCTTTCCTTTAAATAACCAAGTAAATTATAGCTGTTGAAGAGCTGTTGGCTATTTGAAAAGAGTCGTTATGCAATAATGAAAGTTGTACTACCATATCTTCTTTTTACTGTAGATGAAGTGATGGGATAGATCTTTTTAGCACGGTGTACAGTCATTGCTAACAGTAATATTTGTCTTCAAATCTTCAGAGGCTTCTGATGGTAATGAATTGAAGCATGAGTAGAGACTTTATAACTGGGTCTTCAGAAACTTCAGAACCTTGTTCACTCAGAACGCTGTCTTCAGAGTCTTTAGCACTTGACTTTTAGAACCATAATCTTCAGAACACTTCAGTCTTCAGAATCTTTCTGCACTTGGTCTTCAGAGCCTTCAGCCTTCAGAGCTTCAAGTCATGAGAATCTTCAGCACTTCAGTTCTCCACAAAATTATTTCTTCAGAAGCTTCGCTATCTTCAGAATCATAACCACTTTCAGTGTAGTATCCATAAGAGCATTGTAACAGCAGTATTGACATCCTTAGATCTATCTAATTATGATCAAATACAGAAGCATACTTGCTTCTTGCGACTTGTGTTATACATAGTAACTCACATATGATCATTTACACACATCTTGCTGGTGTTTGTTGGATCTGATATCTTCTATGATTATGATCTCCACACAACACACATTAGAACATAAAATAGTTCTTTCACAAATACTCGTTGTTATCATCAAAACATTGAGATGACTTGCAGAGACAACTCTTGCTCATACAGCATCAACCCGGAAGGTTTATGATGTTCCACTTTTGACTTCTAGCAAGTTAAACAAGCATACACAAATCGAGCTACATCTTTGTTCATACTTGGCCACCAAAACAATTTTTTAAGGTCCTGATACATTTTCGTAGCTCCTGGATGAATACTCAAGCTACTCCTGTGGCTCTCCTCTAAGATCATTTTCCTTAGCTCAGGATTATCCAGCACACAAATTTTGCCTCGAAATCTCAACACACCAAAATCATCTACCTTAAAGTCACCTTCTGAATCCGATCCTCCTGTGGTCATCAAATCCACCAGCTTCAAATCGAGTTTCTGAATCTCTCTAACTTCATTAAGAAACTCATTATTAACTTTCAGCATACCCTACATCACACTCTCATGAGTCAGTTCACAAACCATACTCAAGTTTCTAAATTGTTCAATTAAGTTCATCTCCTTAATCATTAATGTCGACATATGAATCGTCTTCCGACTTAAAGCATCCGTTATGACATTAGCTTTGCCTGGATGGTAACTCAAGCTAAAATCATAGTCCTTCAAGAACTCCAACCATCTTCTCTGTCTCATATTCAATTCTTTCTAGTCGAATAAATATTTCAGACTTTTATGATCACTGAACACTTCAAACCTTGATCCGTACAAGTAATGTCTCCAAATTTTCAATACAAAAACTACTGCAGCTCACTCAAGATCATGAGTAGGATAATTTTGTTCATGTACCTTTAGTTATCGTGAGGCATAAGCCACGACTTTACCATCCTGCATCAATACTCCGCCTAATCCCATTTTAGACGCGTCACAATATACCATTAAAGGTTCATTTGGATTTGGTAGAATCAATATTGGCACTGTAGTTAACCTCTTCTTCAATTCTCGGAAACTCTCTTCACACAAGATATCCCACACAAAGGTATGACCTTTTATAGTCAACTGAGCCTGAGGAAGGGCCAAATTAGAAAACCCTTCGATAAACCTGCGGTAATAACCTGCTAAACCGAAGAAACTCCTAATCTCTGTCACTGATTTCGAAGGTTCCCATTGAAGTACAACACTCACTTTGGATGGATCCACTGCTATGCCATCACCAGAAATAACATGTCCCAGAAAAATCACTTCGTGCAGCCAAAACTCACATTTTGAAAGTTTCGCAAACAACTTGTTATCTTTTAACACTTGCAACACAATCCTCAGATGTTCTGCATGATCCCTTTCCGACCTGGAGTAAATCAAAATGTCGTCAATAAAAACTACAACAAACTGATCTAAGTAGGCAGGGAAGATACGATTCATATACTCCATGAATACGCCCGACGCATTGGACACTCCGAATGGCATCACAACATATTCGTAATGTCCATACCGTGTCCTGAAAGCCGTCTTCTGAATATCATCCTCTTTCACCCGAATCTGATGGTAACCTGATCTCAAATCAATCTTACAGAAAACACGAGCTCCCACGAGTTGATCCATCAATTCTTGGAAGCTGATATTTTTTCTTGATGGTCACTTTATTCAGCTGACGATAATCAATGCATAATCTCATAATACCGTCCTTCTTCTTAACCAACAACACTTGAGCTCCCCACGGTGACATACTGGGTATAATAAACTTCTTATCAAGAAATTTTCCTAGCTGAGATTTCAGCTCTGCCAATTCTGACGCTGACATTCTGTATGGTGCAATAGATATGGGTCTGGTATCAAGGACAAGATCAATTGCAAATTCCACCTCTCGCTTCGAAGGCAACTCTGAAATATCGTCCGGAAACACTTTTGGAAACTTTTTCACTACAGGTAATTCATTAATCGACGTTTTTCCCTCAACAAACAATGAGGCAAACACCGTAAACATTTTAGCTTCATCTTCCAACAAGGTTCTCAATTCCTTGGTAGATATAAAATTAGCCAACTCTTCCTCCTCTGGGGTAAGGAATAACAACCTCTTCCTATAACAGTCAATGTAAACATCATTGCTATCTAGCCAATTCATTCCTAAAACAATATCCAGATCACTGAGTGGTAAGTAAATCAAATCCACCCCGAAGTATTTACCAAGGATTGAGAAAGGACAACTCAAGCACACTAAGGACGTAGTTATCGACCCAATAGATGAAGTATCATTCACTATCCCCTTACTCAAAGTAGACGACACCAGTCATAATTTCTTCACACAATCAACAGAAATAAACGAGTGGGTCGCACCCGTATCAATGTTATCAATCAAAGGAGTATTATTGGTATAACAAGTACCTCTGACCAAACGATCCTTACTGGTAGGCTGAGCCCCCACCAATGCAAATACCTTCCCACCAGTCGGTAACTTCTTCGGCATCTGACAATGGGTGCTGATGTGACCCTGTTCACCATAGTTGTAGCAGGTAGGTGTATTGGTCCTACAATCTGCCACAACATGACCTGGCTTCCTGCATTTGAAACATTTCTCACCTCATTCTGACATTCATTAGCATAGTGACCCATGCCACCACATTTGAAACACTTGATAAGGTTGGAAGAATTCCCTACCATACTTGGCTTCTTGCCAACAAAAGTTTTCTGCTTCCCTTTATCGGCTGGAGCACTATAAGGTGTACTCCCGTGTGTTTGCTTACCTCTTTTGTCACTCATGGCCTTGTAGTGAGCAACCTGAGCCCTGTTATCTTCATCATCAATCCTGCACCTGTTTACCAACTCAAGGAAGTATCTAATCTTCTGATAACTGATACCTTGTTTGATCTCGAGATGCAACCAGTTCTCAAACTTGATACACTTTGAACTCATATCAGCATCAGTATTTTAATGAGGACAATACTTCACCAGTTCCTCGAACTTGGCCGCATATTCTGCAAATGTCGAGTTTCCATCCTTCAATTCTAGGAATTCAATCTCTTTCTTACCACGAATATCTTCTAGAAAATACCGCTCCAAAAACCCAGCCCTGAACACCGTCTAAGTAATAGGACTACTTGCATGTTCTAACCTTTGATGAGTGTTATCCCACCGATCTTCAGCTTCCTCAGTCAATAAATGAGTGCTAAACTGCACCTTTTAAGCTTCGGTGCATCCCATGACTCTGAAGATCTTCTCAATGTCCTTCAGCCACTTTCGCGCGGCATCCGGTTCATACCTACCCTCAAACTTAGGCGGCTTGTTGTTCTGGAACTTCTCCAAATTGCAGAACTCGACATCCCTAGCATTCTGATTTGTATTCTACACCATTTGCACAACAGCTTGTAACGCAGCAACAATCACAACATCATTCCTACCCGCCATACTGTCCAACATCAACAATACAGGTTAGAAGAAACACATGATTATATTCACTCTATAGCTAGACTCTACTACAACACTGGCCGGACGGACCGATCTGCTCTGATACCAATTGTGACACCCTACTCTCCCCATTGATTTAATAAATAAAAATATGAAAATAGTTTAAGGAAAAATCAGAGTTACACACGTAGGATGCCACATCAACATAAAATCTCATGAAGTATCATGCCACTTCACATCTTATTTCCTCATAAAAATAAATTGATTAAATAGCAGAATATTCAAATAGTTTAGCACTAAGGCCCAAATACATCAAACTCCACAAAATTTGTGGTTCAACATCATTAAACAAAATAAACCAAGATACACAACGAATGGAAAATAACATAAAGAATAACGAATCTCCAACCCTTCCCGTGTTACGTATCAGAGCGACTCCTAAGACTTGATCAATAGTAACACATGCTCCAAGCACTACTCAGGTACCTGATTATCTGTACCCCCCCCAAAGGAGTACAGACACAACAACAGAAAAAGGTGAGAATTACATTCAATAATTATATGGTGAAAATCACATGCTAAGGAGTAGTATTAACACAATTCACACCAATCAAACACACAAAACGCTCATACTAGTGCCACGTCAATATTCAACATGTTCAGCCCACATTCACTCATAGATATATGCAATGTGATTCGACTGACACGACACCATGCATGCGGTACCAACATAATCCATACGGTTCACTCTTTGAACCCAATTTCCGTCGGAATCTGGATAAGTCATATGCGTTCCTATGAACTACAACTTATCTCCACTCAACTCTGACATAGAGTCCGGACGAGACTAGGCAGGCACCCATCATGGATTCCCTCATAGTCTCATCTCCACATGACAAACATGAATGCATGACATACACTTATGCATAAAATAATTATCATTAATGCATAACACACAATCAACATTGATCACACGCGAGCCACATACTCACCGTAATTCTCTCTGGCATTACCACCACTGCCCAAGACTGTCCACATAATAATAATTTTAGCAACACAACCATCAAACACACATCATAAAGAAAACCACACAGAAATTCCATATTTTACCACATTCATTATCGTTACTGGTTCCCCTATGTCCAATTATATCATTTTAGTCTTACAAACTAAGAGGAATTGCATCGCACGCGAAATCGGGAAAGAAATTGCGAAAATGGGAAAATCACCACCCAGTCCTACCCATACGCTTATGACCCTGCCCATATGTGTATGGACTTATTTCCTTGCCCCAGGCCTGCGTAAGCTACGTGTAGTGCCTTAGATGCCCACTCATTCATACGCGTAATGCCCCGACCTTACGCGTACGACCAGAGGGCCATTTTTCCTCAAAACCCTCCCAAGAACTCTCCATACGTGTAATGGCTACCCCATACGCGTATGGCCCATTCCCCTTACGCGTATCTTATGCAACGGCAGAAGGTCATACTGGCCATGGGGACAGGGCGCGTATCATACGCGTAAGCCCCTGGGAACGTCCCCTATGCGCGTATGGCCCCCTGGCATACGTGTATGGCCAGTCTGCACAGAGAAAAAACCATTTTCACATCAGTACGATCTTTCCCCCATTGGAGCCCTTTCAAGGTTCTATTTCTGACCCAAAATAGCATCAATACCAATATAATCCTAAAGTCTCCCTTCTACTTCATTAATCTATCATTTTAACAATGTTTTCTACAATTTGAACCCATTTTTGTTAACCCTAAAACCCCATATTCTCCAGATCTGTTCTTATGGTGAAGCACAACAACAACACACAGATTACACGAATTTTCACATCAGGACAGTACACAAAAACACAATTTCACAACAGCAATTACACGAACATGGAAACAAACAAGAAAGAAGAAGGATGCACATGGAAACACACATAAATTCTAAGAGGGAAAGGAACCCTCACTACCCTCTCATGTTCTAAACATCATTAATGAACCCATTCTCCCCCCTTAACTTGATTCCAAGTTTGCTCTCTAACAATGGTGGAACCTTGATTTTCTCTCTTGCCCTTACTCTGCTTATTTCTTCTCTCTTTTCTCTTTTCACGTGTAATTGACAATCTGATCTATTTTCCCCACTTCTCTCTAATTATGGTTTATTCCCTTAATTTTAATAATAATAATCATAATAATATTAATAATCATAATTATAATAACAATAATAATATTATTACCATTATTATTAGGGACAATATCTCATCTACTCTCATTGATATTATTTATTATCATAACATTATTATTCCAAGTTTTAATTCTAATTAGCTTATTACACTAAGCTTTCACACCCACCCTTACACACATACCCTCAACTAACCTAATGCCAAGAATGATTACATGCCTAAAATCACAAAATGACTAAATATTTAAATGGGGTGTTACATAACACATGCATAGACTCGATAAAACTAATTAACAATAAAAATTAAAGGACCTAAACTAAAAAGCATGGGTATCCTAATCTAGAAATCAAGTAAATTAAACTAAAAAGCAAGTAAATCTAATCTATGAAAGCATGAAAATCCTCCTCCACGCTTAAATTATGTGTTATCCTTAATGTCATGACATACGTGTGAAAAGGAAGGAAAAACATGGTTCAATCATCATTTTCGGGAATGGTTAAAGGTCGCATTCCATGGTACACCATACAAAACCACACGTCCTCGATCATATCATCTCGTTGGCGGCTGTGGGGAGCTTTCTCTGCCTCTCGGTGATGTCTTTCCTGAACTTCGAGGTGCAAAGTGGAAACCTCATGGCGGAGCATGTTGAGCTCATAGTCAACGTTGCTGCAATGGTGATAAGTGTTACCTGCAAAATAAGAAGAAGAAAAACAAGAAGGCAAATATGGAAAAGGGGTGGCATGACCGTTATCAGTACCTACTGGAGCTTCTATGGTATATAAATAGTTCATGTTAACATGAGCATTTATTAGCGTCGGGTTTGGTAGCACAATACTCTTGATCACCTTATAATTAATCAATAGATAATACTCATTTCCCTTCTTAAGTTTGACCAAATTTTGGGATAGACACAAGTTAAGGTCTAGAGAAGAGCTCCCCTCAAGAGGGATAAGTCGTGCAACCTATCTTTCTAATCCTAAAGTTAAGGATATGGAGGTAGCCAATCCTCCAACAACAATACCCCATTTCTTTTCCCTGACTATCTTGTCCATCTACGCGAGCATGAAAGACGCAAAAAATAATAAATAATTCTTTCGTATTAACGGTTCTTGCGCTATTGCTTTTGCAAAAAATAATGTGTCCCAAGACCCTATGGAAATACTGGATGGTCGGGTTATGAATTTGGAAAGATTTCTTCCCTTCCATACTAGATGTAAATTCCCCGGTTAACCGTTCCTAGAAGCTACTGAATTTAAGCTGCCAAAATCCATCAGTGGGGACCTTAGTGATGGCATCGGGGTCGGTTTGAAATTTTAACAACTCACCTATTTTATTATGTTTCAATATATACTCAGTCCCAAATAGCCGAAATACATACTGACCCTTACCTGAATTTGCCTTGCAGCGAGGATAATAATTAAATAAGCTGAGAAACTTAAGCGTGAGTCTCTCATAACTTAGGTTGCGCAGGGTCGAGAAATGGTCCTAACCTATTCTATTGAACATGAAAAAAATACTATCAGAAAAGCCTAACGTTCTAAGTCAAGAGTCGTCGAGATACCTTATCGGAGTGATAATCCTCTAAGCCAGTGCTTCAAAACACTTTTATTGAGTACCATTCTTGAATCAATTCCTATGTAGTATGATTTCTGAATTCTCGAGGCACGGTGAAAGAATTTCAGATTTAGGAGGAGGTAGTGATGAGACCCGAATTTAGGTTTTGAGTAAAATGGTAGAGAGTAATGTGTTATGAGTGTAGAAGTGGGTCTTAGGAAGGTTTATGATGGGGTATGTGGTTTTTGTTTCGGATTTGGTGAAGAAATTAAGGGTTTGGTTTAAGCTTTAATGGAGGTGTTGGTTGTTTTTATGGAGAGGAATGAGTATTTGAGGTGTAGGTGAAGAATGGTTCGGGTATTTAGGTGGGATAGAATGAAATTTTGACTTTTTAAAGAGAGTTAAAGTGATTAAACACGAAGTTTAGTGAAATGTCTTAACCAAACGTGGTCTTGACAACTCTGACGGGCGTCAGCCTAGTTGATGGTCTGCCCGCCAACGCTAGAATGGTCAGATTTTCTTTTTAAAATGCATGACGCCTCTCACACTTCCTTGGATACCTGTGACGCCTGTCAGGTCTTGTATGAATCATTTTTCCAAGTTTGCTGTCAGATGAAAGTGATTCTTCTTTAGCTCTTCACTTTGATTGATTTCGTTCATTTATTCATTAATTAAAAGAAAAAATTTGACTAAAACTTAAAACCTGTGGGTAGCCTCCCACACATTGCTTTTTTACGTTGGTAGCTTGACATCATTAAAGTTTAGCCCTCCAAGGGAACTTTTAAGGCATAAGTAATGCTTTGTTCTACAATATTGTTTGTTGGGTGATAATATTTCAACCTTTGTCCATTCCCTAAGAATTTTCCAGTTGAATTACTCCATATTTCTACTGCACTAAATTCGCTTACTCTAGTTACCTCAAAAGGTCCCGACCATCTAGATCTAAACTTCCATGGGAATAATCTTAGCATAGAATTAAAGAGTAGCACTAGTTCTCCCTCATTAAATTCTCTTCTTGTAATACGTCTGTCATGCCACTTTTTGGTTTTTTCTTTTTAAATTAGGGCATTCTCATACGCATCCAACCTTAACTCTTCCAACTCATGCAAACCCAACATCCTCTTTCTTCTGGCAACACTAATGTTCATGTTTAGGGACTTAATGGTCCAATAAGCTTTATGCTCAAGCTCTACCAGAAGGTGGCAGAATTTTCCATAAACAAGTTTAAAGGGTGTAGTTCTTATAGGTGTTTTGTAAGCGGTCCTATAAGCCCAGAGTGCATAATTTAACTTTGAAGACTAGTCCTTTTATTGAGGTGGAAATTATTTTCTCAAGGATTTGCTTTATCTCTTTGTTAAAGATTTCCACTTGTTCATTGGTTTGCAGATAATAAGGGGTAACGAATCTGTGTCTCACTCCATATTTCTTTAACATGTTTTTAAATACTTTTGATATGAAGTGAGACCCACCATTACTTATAACAGGTCTTGGTACGCCAAATCTCGGAAAGATGACATTTTTTAGCATCTTCATCACTACCAAAGCATCATTAGTGGGAGAAGCAATCACCTCAATCCAATTCGACGCATAGTCGACAATAACTAGAATGAACTTGTTTCCCATCGAATATGGAAAAGGACCCATAAAATCTACTCCCCAGATGTCAAAGATTTTCGCTTCCAAGATGTTTTTCAATGGAATTTCATCTCTTCTTGAAATATTCCCAGTGAACTGACACCAGCCACATTCGGTGGTAAAAATATGTGCATCTCTGAAAATGGTAGGCTAGTAAAGGCCAACCTCAAGAATTTTAGATGCAGTTTTGGAAATACTCACATGCCTTCCATAGGGAGAGACATGGCAGTGGGTGATGACGCCCTCTATTTCCTTATCAGAGACACATTGGCGAAAGATACCATTGACACCTCTCTTGAATAGGAGAGGATCTTCCCAATAATAATGTTTAAGGTCATGGAAGAGCTTTTTCTTCTACTAATAGGTAAGATCTAGAGGCAAGACTCTCGTAGCGAGGTGGTTGATGAAATCAGCGTACCATGGAACGCTAGACTTAGCTAATGTTATTGGCTCATTTGGTTTTGTTATTATTCCTAAGTTGTCCTCATCGAGGCAATCTTCTAGATGAGCGTATCGGGGCGCCTCGACTCTTAAAAATACTATAAGTTTATCATAAGAGAAGTAGTCATTTATAGGAAACTCTTCAATTTTCTCATTGTTAATCCTGGACAAGTGACTCGCTACTAAATTTTATGTTCCCTTTTTATTGCAGATCTCCATGTCAAACTCTTGTAGTAGTAGTATCCACCGTATAAGCCTAGGTTTTGCATCTTTCTTACTTAGTATGTACCTAATAGCCGTATGGTTTGCGTAAACAATAATCTTCGATCCTTCTAGGTAGGAACAAAATTTATCGATCACAAAGATGATGGTTAGAAGCTCGTTTTCCATTGTGGCGTAATTGATATGAGCCTAGTCGAGGGTCCTTCTAGCATAATAGATGGCATGTAACCTTTTATCTTTGCGCTATCCTAAAACAACGCATACTGCATAGTCACTTGCATCGCACATGATCTCAAAAGGTAGACTCCAATCTAGAGGCTGCATTATAGGGGCAAAGATCAATGTGTGCTTTAATAGGTGAAAGGACTCATGGCATCATTCATCGACGATGAACTCTGCATTCTTCATCAGCAAACTAGTCAAAGGTTAGTAATTTTAGAGAAGTCTTTGATGGATCGCTGGTAGAAACCAGTGTGTTTAAGAAAACTCTAGACTTCTCTCAAGGTAGTGGATGACTGTAGTTTCTCAATCACTTCTATCTTGGCCTTGTCAACCTCAATTCCTCTTGAGGACACTAGATGTTCGAGGACTATGCCTTCCTTCACCATGAAGTTGCATTTTTCAAAATTTAAAATATGGTTGACCTTGATATACATTTCAAGTACTTTTTTCTAGATTGGCTAGACAGTTTTCAAAGTTTTACCCACATATAAAAGAATCGTCCATGAAGACTTCCATGATATCCTATATAAAGTCAACAAATATTTCCATCATACACCTCTGAAATGTGGTTGGAGCATTACACAACCCAAATGGCATTTGTTAGTAGGAAAACATACCATAAGGGCGTGTGAAAGTTATTTTCTCTTGATCACTCAGGTGAATCAGGATTTGAAAGAATCTTGAATACTTGTCTGGGTAACAGAAGTGCGAGTGTTTGGCTAAGTGCTCAAGCATATGATCAATGAACGGGAGAGGGACGTGATCTTTCCTTGTGGCTTTATTTATCTTTCTATAATCAATACACATTCTTGATCCCGTTACTGTACATGTGGCCACAAAATCTCTTTTTTCGTTCTTTACCATTGTCATTCCATATTTCTATGGTACCACGTGTACCAAACTAACCCAGTTACTATTAGAGATAGGATAGATTATCCGACATCAAGAAGCTTCGGTACTTATTTCTTTACCACCTCACTCTTGTTCGGGTCCAGCCTCTTATGGTACTCTCTTGAGATTGTGGAATCTCTTTCAAGTAGAATCTTATGTATACACATGGATGAACTAATTCCTTTTAGGTCATTGATGGTGTATCCAATTGCTTCGGGATATATTTTTAAAATAATAAGGAGTTTCTTAGTTTCTCTTTACCTAGATCGATATTTACTATGACAGGTCAGTTAAGCTCACTATCTAGAAACTTGTATCTTAGATTTTTTGGTAATAACTTAAGCTCTATTTTCGGTTTCCCTGGCTCTGGCAATGGAGCTGGAGTAAGGGTGAGACACTATTTTAGACTTGCATATAAATAGTCATGATAATCTTTAGCCCCGTCTTTCTTTAACTCTTCTGTCTGAGGCACATCCAACTCTTCGGATGGTGTTACCTCTGATGTAAGCTCCTTAATTTACTCATATATTCTATCTACAAAGCAACACGTGTCATCAATGGCAGGGGTTTTCATGAATTGAGATAAGATAAATTCGATCTTTTCCTTGCCAACCTCGAAGGTAAGATTTCCTTTCTTTACATCTGTGATAGCTCCGATAGTGGATAAGAAAGGTCTTCATAATAAGATTGGGATATGATTATCTTCTTCAATGTCCATTACTACAAAATATGTAGGAATATACAACTAGTTGATTGTTACTAGGATGTCTTCCAGTATTCCCACTAGGTACTTTACTGATCGTTCAACTAGATGAAGCGACATCTTTGTTGGTTTTTGGTATCCTAAATTGAGCGTCTCACGGATAGAAAGAGACATCAAGCTTACACTATCTCCTAAATCGCACAAAGCTTTGTCGATGACATATTTACCGATAGCACAAGGAATTGAGAAGCTCTCTGAATCTTTTAATTTGGGTGGCATCCTATTATGGATTATAACGTTGCACTCTTCAGTTTACGCCACTATTCCATCTTCATCAAGCTTCCTTTTGTTGGTCAAGATTTCTTTCAGGAATTTAGCATACCTCAAAAAGGAATAATGATATGAAGTGTCTTAAAGAGCTCCACAAACTTCTTAAATTGTCCATCGGTTTTATACTTTACATGTCTATTGAGGGTAAGGAATGTGTGGCTTGTAAGGAGGATGGGGTACATAAGGTTGTTCATTTTCCTTCTCTTCCTTTGATGGGTTTTCAGTTAGGATTCATGGTTTATAACTCTCATGTCGATGGGGCCCTCTAACTCTATCCCGCTTCGCAACGTTATAGCGTTAGCGTGTCCCTTGGGATTAGGTTGCGGTTGGGCAGGAAACATACTAGTTGGGGCAGTGACATCTTCCTCTTGTTATGCTACTTCAGAGATCTAGGTCTCTAGCATTTTTTTATGAGTGGTCATAAAATCCACTTTATTGGCCAATTGCTTAATTAACTCATTGGTATGAACATTTTGGTTCATAAACTTTTTATTTTGCTGATTTTGAAACAAGATAAAATTTCCATCATTAGCTCCAAATTTAACTTCTTCAGAGCAGTGGGAGAAGCATGGGCTCCTTTATGACTTTGGAAACCTGGTGGAGTAGTGGGTACAAGCCTAGGTGGAAACAGAGCATTGTTGTTCTTGTATGAGAAATTTGGATGATTTATCCATCCATGATTATACATGTTAGAATATGGGCTTCCTTGCGCATAATTGGCTTGGTCAGGGATGGGCTCAGCTAATAACTGACATTCTGCAATGACATGTCCAGGGACTCCACAAGTCTCAAAGTTAGGAGTCATGGTAAATACGGTAGCTGCATGAGTAATGGTCAAATTATCGATCTTTTGGGTGAGGACATCTACTTTAGCGTTCATGTGATTGAAACTATTCACTTCGTACATATCACCTTTAGGTCGCGTCTTCTCAACCGAAGCACGTTCACTTCCTAATTGATAGTGATTTTGAGCAATACTTTCGATCAGAGCGTAGGCATCAACAAAAGGTTTATTCATCAGAGCTCCGCCAGGGGTGGCATCAATAGTCATTCTCGTATTATTGAGAATACCCTTATAGAATGTATGGACAATCAACCACTTTTCTAGACTGTGGTGTGGGCATGCTCTCATAATCTTCTTATAGATCTCTCACAAATCAAAGAGAGATTCTCCATCATTCTGCAAGAAGCATGTGATTTGGTTCTTTAATTACAATGTTTTGCTCGGTGGAAATTATCGAGCGATGAACACTTTCTTTAGCTCATTCCATACTGTTACGAAACCAAACAAGAGAGACTGTAGCCAAGCTTTGTCTCTGTCTCTTAAGGAGAAAGGAAATAGTCGTAATCGAATTACTTCAAGATCGATGTCATTACTTTTTCAGCGTGTCAGCGAATTGAACAAACACTGAGAGATGTAGGTTTCAGTCCTCCGTCGGGCTACCGAAGAACTGGTTCAGCTGCACGATTTGCACCAGAGAAGGTTTTAGTTAGGAATTGTGAGCCTGGATCGCCGGGTAAACAATACTCGAATGCGGCTTGTCTTGAGAGGGGACTGAAAATTCTTTAAGAGGACAATTATCGCTATTATTATCCATTTGAGCGCAGAGTTATTATATACGGCGTGTGATATGTAACCAACGCTCAGGTTCATCTAACGGTTGGACTAATTACTCGAAGGTTCAAGTCTTTTTCATACAAGTATACAACCGAAAAATAAAAATTAAAAGCAAGAAAATGCCTAAGTCTAGACGGTGTGATAACAGAGTTACGATATCGGCGTTATTGGTCTCCGACAACGACGCCAAAAACTTGATGTTGCCGCAAGTGCATGACTTTTTTTATTTTAATATAAAAGATGTCAAATCCCATAAGGACCAATGGACAACTAATGTATTATGTTATCACTTTGTTTATCTAAGGCGATGTTATTGGGTTTGTTTGCGTAATTAGAAAAATAGACTGGTTTTAAATTAATTATAATAAGAGAGACCGGAATGAGATTTTCGTCGAACTATGGTACTCGCAAAATCATATTTCATAATTATAATAAGGAAATGTTTTCTTTGTAGGAAAAGATTGCGTTAAAGGGACTGTTCGCTTTCGCGTGGTCGGTGCTGAATTTCGACTCTATAATGTAATTTACCGCTTTCTCGTGTACATGTTATAGCTCTAAATCTTGTTTGGAAAATAATCAATTCTTACTTCAAAAAGTTATTTTTAGTAGAAAAAAAATTTAAAGGTATCGTCTGCTTTCGCGTGACCGGTATCAAATTTTAAGTGTATAAATGCTCGCTTTCGCGTGTCCGCTTATAATCTTAAGACCGCCTTTTTGAGAATTAGATTTTCCTAAATTAATTAGAAAAATGCTTACGCAGTATTTTAAAAATAATTTTCAAATTTTCTACAGTCAAATACAAGTTTCACTTTTTCGAACTGAAATCAGTATCGCCTTATAACTACTTTCGTAGTAAATTTTTAACATCAAAAACAAAAATTTCAAACTTAAAAATAATTCTTATTTTAATCATCACCCATACGATTTATTAGAGTACCGTTGGTACGATGATCCTCACGTTCCAGACTCAGCTGATATAAGATAACATACTAAAAATAATATTAAAAGCATGTATTATTCATGTTCATATTGAAAGCAGTAAACATTGAATAAAGCATAAAGAAAATACTAGTTAAAGTAAAGCAATGAGAGAATCAGGTTAATAAATAATACTTTAATAAATTAAACTACTCCAAACAGAGACTTTAATTCTGATACAAGTACGAAACAACAACAACAAAAATAAATCAACAATAAATGAAATGAAAATAACAATTACAATTTGCAGAAAATTAAATCTCCAAGCTTTTAAAACAAATGTTGCAAGTACACCTCAATGCAAGATGTAAGTGCTTTTACAAGTAAATTTCTAGCTATGACAAAGATTTGATTCCTTAAACTGAGTATTAAAAGCCTATTTATAGTGTCTAATTCGTACTGGTAGTTGTGCAAAACGTGCTAAGGTAGTAGGAGAAAATGGGGGAAGAGGGGAAAATTGCAGTAACTGATGCGAAGTTTTTGGCCTTCAGCGTTATGACAGGTGTCGGCTTGACTGACGGCCTACCCGCCATGACCTCTTCAAAAGGAACCCCTGATCGTGGACCTTGACAGGCGTCAGCTTGGTTGATGGCCTTCCCTTCATGGTGTTTTTGACTATTTTCTTCTACTTCTTTGACTCATGGCTGACGGTTTGATCCTCCTTGGGCATGACAACCATCATGACAGCAGTGTGTCCATCATGATAGTAGAAAACTTGCATTTTCTTCCTTTCTCGCTGTTTTTCATCTTTTTAATGCGCAGAGGCCTCTAGTTTACAGATACCTGAAATAAACACACAATAACAACATATCACTACAAAAATCTAGAGAATTGACACTAAAACATATGCAAATCAAGCTAATAAAAGTAGTGCATTTTACGTGTTATCAACCAACCACTCACTTAATGGTTGACAATTGAATCCCTATTTTCAAAGAAGACTTGGATCAGTTAATGACCTTGACTTCTTTCTACCCTAAAAATGTTTTTCTCACATTTCTCATGACTAGACAATATGTTGAGGCGATATCCCCCTTTGGGCAACGTATTATCTTCGCCTCTCTTTAGACAACCTATAACCATCACCCTAATATAATCCTTTTATAAATATAACACTACACATTTCACTCAACACGAATATCACTCAACACGAATGACGCAGAATTCACACAAAAAGAAGGATGTGGCGGAGTGTAAAGGAATAATCATGGTATTTTGAATAGAGAAATGTTATTTTGACACCATTTCCCTACACCTACACCGTATTTCACTGTTCACCAATACGGTGAACAGTGAAATATTATAATAATACTTTTTTTTAAATTAAAAAAAAAATTTACAACTAAAAATTATTTTTTACATCTAGACGTTTATTAACCAAGTTCATCACTCCATTAACCAACTTTTTACATTGCATTAACCAACTTTATTTTACTACTAAAAATTATTTTTACACCTGGACGTTTATTAACCAAGTTCATAACTTCATTAACCAACTTTTTACATTGTATTAACCAACTTTATTTTACTAGTAAAAATTATTTTTAATATCTGGACATTTATTAACCAACTTCATCACTATATTAACTAAGTTTTTACATTTCATTAACCAAATTTGATTTACTATTAAAAGACACTGTTCACAGATACTGTTCACGACACTATTCATGTACGGTTTACTGTTCACGGTAACTGTACATGTACGGATTTACTATTCACGTGCACTGTTCATGTACGGATAAACAGTGCATATGATGTAGGTGTAGGGGAGTGGTGTCAAGGTAGGATATCTGTTTTGAATATGAGGCTTCATACTAACCGTCTCATTTTCAATATTTTTTTATTTTAAATTAATTTTTATTAATTTTTATATTTCAACTCAACTAACTAAGCGCACACGTAACATCCCTACACTGCACACACATAGACACATTGCTCTCCAAGTCCAAATAGATACTAACTTTTTTAATTTTGTTTTACTCTTTTTTTATTTTACTACTTTTATTACCAAACATTTCTCGTTTCTTCCATTGAAAACCAACGGATTTTCATCTTCCACACCTCTCTCTCTCTCTCTCTCTCTAACAGTATATTCACACGCACCATATATATACACACTTACACATGTCCTCTCTCTATTCTCCTCTTCTTCATACTCCTTCCCATTTTTGCTTCCTCTTCTCTTCCAAACTACCATGCTCTGCAACATCATCCCAATTTCCAAACACATAACCATCTTCTCATCAACAATACGCCCCGTGTGAGTAACCACACTTCCTCATTTCTATGTTCTTTTTGCCTTCACGCCTTTTCATGTTCTTTTCACCGTTTCATTTCTATTTTTATCCTTGAATGTTTGTTTATTTTATAAGACTTGGTTTTATGGTTTCTATGTATGGATTGGGATCTATGTGGATTGAATTTCTTGGTTTCTGTTTACTTATTGTTAAACTAAATTGTTTTATTCTATTTGCTGATATTGGTTTCTGTGCTGTTTTTTTTTTTGTATGTGTAGTTTATGATCTGGTTGGCTTCGTTTGAAGAGAAAAATTGGATTTTGACTTATACCCAGTGGTTAAAAGTGTTGTTGTTTCCCTGAAGGGGTTTTTCAATTTTCATGGGTTGAACTTTGATAATTATGGGTAGTTTCAGTGGAGATGAGGATTGTCAGTTTTTTGATGCTCAAGAGGATGTTGTGTCAATTGGGTATGCAGATTCTGATGATGATAATGATAAAAAGTTATGTGTTGATTTTGATTATGATGTGTGGATTCGGAGTCCGAAGAGTGTGAGAGAGCGTAGGGGGGAGTTTATGAAGAGCATGGGAATGAGTTTAGATGGAATTGTTGTTGAAGATTCGTTAGAAGTTGAGAAGGAAGAGATGATAGATAGAGTAAGAGGAAGTAGTTGTTTTGAAGAGGAGTTTAGTTCGAGTCGGTTGTTGATGTCTTGTTGCTCTAGTGCAAGTTTTTCAGAGGAGTTTGGTTTAGGGGATAATGATAACTTACCATGTCAAGATGAAAGTTTGGAGATAGGAGTAGGGACTAATGTGAATGATGGATCGGATCATTTGGTGGTTGCTAGGAAATCTGAGGATGCCGCGAATGTTAAAGTTTTGGGGGTGTCTCCTACTCGAGGATTGGTAGGTAGAGATTTTGAGGATTCAGATGGTGACGCAGTTACTGGAATCTTAAATAGGGTGAGAAGGGGTTGGTTAAGAAGATTGAAATCGATGACGTGCATGGTTGATACGCAAGGGGAAGGTGATGATTATAATGGGAGAGGAGAAGGGAGAATGTCAGTTTCAGGGTGTAGGCTTCAGAAAGTAAAGGTCCGTCAAAGTAAGAAAAAAATCAAGGAGCTTTCGTCGCTTTACTTGAGGCAAGATATTCAAGCGCACGAAGGTTCAATTTTGACAATGAAATTCAGTCCCGACGGACAGTATCTAGCCACTGGCGGCGAAGATGGCGTAGTTCGTGTGTGGCAAGTAGTTGAGGAGGATAGATGTAATGAAATTCACATTCCAGAAATTGACCCTTCATGCATTTACTTTACAGTGAATAATCACTCTCAATTGACACCATTGTTTATGGATAAGGAAAAACTTAGCCAACTGAAGAGTATGAGAAAAACGCCAGATTCCGCTTGTGTCGTTTTCCCGCCCAAGATATTCCGGTTGTTGGAAAAACCATTGCACGAGTTCCGTGGTCATGGAAGTGAAGTTCTGGATCTATCTTGGTCGAAGAAGAATGTGAGTAAATGTTGTTAACCGTTAAGTTATTTAATTTAATGATATAGACGAAGCTAATGGGAAATTAATTGGTTCTTCATCTTCCTTTTGAATGTAGTATCTTCTCTCATCGTCCGTTGACAAAACTGTCCGACTATGGAAAGTGAGTCACGAGCATTGCTTGAAAGTGTTTTCACACAGTAATTATGGTGCGCATTGTTGCATTTCTATTCCGATTTTCAGGCTTTTTCAATTGTTATCATAATTTGTTTGATCACAACATTTTGTCTCACAATTTGTTTGTATTTGATGGTGTTGTACAGTGACATGTATACAATTCAATCCTATTGATGAAGATTATTTCATTAGCGGATCCATAGACGGGAAAGTGCGAATATGGGCAATTCCTGATTGTCAGGTTGTTGATTGGACTGATGTCCTAGATATAGTGACTGCAGTATGTTATCGGCCCGACGGGCAGGTATTATTTTGAAAAACAATTTCAATTTACTTTGAACATATGCTATTGCTATAAAGGAAATGATTTCATTTGAATAATATGATGCATAACAGGGAGGGATTGTTGGTTCTTTGGCGGGAAATTGTCGGTTTTATAAAATATCAGGTATGATCTTTAACAAGAATCTGTATACCTCAAAACGTTAATCGATTTATATTCAGATGTTGTGATTGTCTTGCTCGTTAAAACTACAACAATCATTTAAGGCTCATGCAATGTCCTTAACTCATTTGGTTTTCGTTTTTGGTTGAACCAGATAATCACTTGGAGTTAGATTCTCAACTATGCTTAATTGGTAAAAAGAAACTTCCTGGCAGAGGGATATTGGGCTTTCAGGTATTTTGCTTTTTCTTTTTGTGTTAATTAACATTTTTTGTGACTGTCCATATTTTCACAATGTCTCGGTGAACTGATGAAATGTTATTTATTTCAGTTTCTTCCTCAAGATTCCAACAAAGTTATGGTTACCTGTGCTGATTCACAAGTTAGAATCCTCGACGGGCTGAATGTGATTTGTAAATACAAAAGTATGTTCCCTTTGAATCCCTACATTCTTGTTATTGATTCCGTAGTATCATCTAGTTTGAATTTTATTTCATTATATGTTCTGTCACTAAGGTTCTTTAAATTTTATTTTCAGGCCTCAACTCAGGGAGCCCAATGTGTGCATCCTTTACTTCAGACGGGAAACATATTTTATCAGCATGCGAGGACTCGAATGTATATCTATGGAACATTGATCAGGATGAGTCTAATGCGACGAAATCTAAGAAAATCAGGTCTTGTGAGCGGTTTTTCTCAAACGCATCCGTTGCAGTACCTTGGCATGGTTTGAAACCTCAAATTACTGAAAATGAACAACTGAATGTCTCGGATAAAAAATCACCTGAAGCTGCTATACAACTACACTCCACTCCACCCGCATCTTTCTCTTTAGGCCAAGAGTTTTTCTTGGAGTCTTTTCCGAAGGGATCTGCTACCTGGCCCGAGGAGAAACTTCCTGTTTCGAGCTCCAAGGCTAAAAAAACGACATTTATGCGCAATTCCGAATACAAGTTCTTGAAATCTTCATGCAAGAGCACCAACCGCTCTCACGCGTGGGGTATGGTTATCGTGACTGCAGGCTGGGACGGGAGGATAAAATCATTCCAAAATTACGGGCTACCTGTACCGGCTTGAAATGAAAATGTGACTGACTTTTCCTACTTTGTTGGACGGCATGCTGTAACTACATGGTGCAGTTAAAGATCTCAACCTTCCGCTTTCAAATCATTGGCCGAGATAGTTTAAAACTAATTTAGTGTAACTGCATGATGTTTGAAGTGAGGGGAATCCAGATCCAAAGTTATTGGAGGCTTGAGAGTGATGTCAAATCAGGCAGCATCAGGTAACAAAGCAGTTTGAGGTCAAAACCATGTGCAGAGGAACAAAAGATTGTTGAGATTAATTACAAGTGGTGACAATGTTGTGCTTAGCAAATGGCCAAGTATGAGTTTGTCTTGATCTTAAAGTCTTAATTGGCTTTTGGTACACTAAGAATCTGCTGGCCCCTAAACGAGATGCAAAGTCATGTGTTGAAAAACCTGGAAGGGCCCTTAAAAAAGGAAACTTTGATATATTGTGGGACCTTTGAACACCCTTTTGGTTGCTAAGGTGAAAGGTTGAGATTTCAAGAGTTGGTTGGTGGCTCAAGTTCACTCTTGATCAATCAAAATGCTAAGAGTGAATCTCTTTGTCTGCCAATTTTGCCTTCCATGTGATTCTGTGGTCATTTGTACAAAAGGGTCATTTTAGCTTCCTATTGCTTGCTGCAATGATACTCCACAAACAATGTGATTATGATTTGTTTAGTGGCTCAAAATCTTTGGCAACTTGTGTAGTTCTCTGCCAAATGTTACTATCACTAACAAAAATATTCTGTACATGGTCTCAATTTTAGGCCAACATCACTTTTGATTAGTTGAGCTACAACTATATTGGTTCTTACTAATTTAATGTAAATTTGTAATTTGTTCGTGTAAGTAATAGTATTTTATTTATTTGGCTTTTGGTTGAGGGAAATAGAAGTTTCTTTGTATGATAATGATTGCTCTTTTTGGTCATCAAGAAAATAAAACTACATTATAGTGGGACACGTGTAGACATAATAGATGTATTTTGATTGCTATAATTCAAATTCAACCATGTGCTATAATATCTTGTGGTTGGAGGAGATTAAGAAAATGTATCTTTCCAGATCATATTTCAACATTTTGAAAGCAATCAATGGAATTAAATAGTTTCTAAGATTGTGATTAGGAAAAATAAAATAAAATAAAATAGACTAGTGCTAATTCACCTGTTTAACCAAATAGTGATTCATGAACTTGGAGACAGAATGGAGATGGAATATTGCCTATCATCTATTTTTAATATTCAAAGCCGTCCTCTCTATAACAAGATATGCCAAAGAGCTAAACTATATGGTTCAGAGTACATTTTAAACTAAAATGAGGATCCTTTTTAAGGAAATGGTTGGCCTAATTTTTAGATAAAAAATGTCAAAATAGCTTGAACTTTACTTTACCCAATGGCCAGTATAAATTTTCTATTGAAAAATAAGTCTATTAAAAAATAAGTTTATGATCTAGCATTGAAGGGCCTTTTCGGCTCCCTCTACTTCTATTACAACATGAATGAATCGATCAATGTATGAACACAGACTTTCTTTTACTCCTCGCATTATGCTGCTGAAGGTCTCTATAGTAACCGATTGTCTTTTTTAGACGGTGAGGCGATCGCAAAAATCTACCCATGACCCACCGTCGGAAAGACCAATGGACCACAATCTAGTTGGTACGAACAAGGTGTTGTTCCTTTTAGATTGACTGCATTTTAAAAAAAATCACATATAAGTGTTCAAGGTTAATCTAACTTGCTTAAGCTGTATAGAGGTGCAGAAGGGATACATGCTAGACGCGATGTCACTGCATTTTGGTACGACATATGGGCTTTGCGCAACAGATCTATGCTACTACGTTTTAGAAGATTTTTTGGTCAAAGATTGGATCAGATTTTATTGCTCTTGGTTTAGAAATATGATTAAGTGATTTGTTTAAAAGCTGAATGAAGATAAATTTAGATTTAAATTTGAATTTAAATTGTAACAAATCATATCTTGTTGGAGAAATTTATGGAACAGATAATATCCAACCGATTTTGCATTAATTCTGGACTAAATTAAAGCTAAGATGCAAGGAGAAAAGTCTAGAATTATTATGCTATATAATGAGCTCAAACCTAGATTGAAAAAAAAAACATTCACATTGAAGATTTTAGAGTGCTAGGATTTACAAGAGTCCTTGTTATTATATGTACACCACACTATGTTTCAGTAACTTGGCATAGTTATATGTTTGTCTAGCTGAGTAGTAGATTCAACATCTTTATGTACACCTCTATGTTTCAATAATTTGGCGTAGAATGTTTGTCTAGTTGAGTTGTAATATTCAACATTGATAATTGGGTTAAGCACCAATCACTAGGGTTTAGTGATTGAGAAACTGTGAGAGGGGTTCTCATATTTAGAGGGAGGCCTAAATAGAAAGTCATTGGGTAGTGTTAGGAAGAGACATTGAACAACATAGGGTTTGTTGTTGCTTGTAAGACTAGTTGTACCAAACTATTAATAGTGAATTTTCTTTCTTCCAACCCTTTAGACGTAAGTCTTGTTGCATCAAACTGGGTTACCAATTATTGTGTTCTTTATTAATTTTCTGCTCCATCATCTTGTACAATTGAATTTGTGTTAATTGTGGTGATTCAGGTTCATCTTCTCAAATCAATTTTCTAGGACATCGTGTTCGACATCTGTTCCTGAGGAACAAAATTTCACAAGGTTAATGCTAGTAGCTTATACTTGGAAGCATTGTCAGTACTATAGTAATCTAGTCGATCATTTATGAGCTGGACGTGTTCGTCGAGGTTTCCATCTCCATCATACGCCCCTAATTTAGGAAGTTTTACATTGACTTGGGGATCTTGCTTGCCATGATTCGGGCACATACAGGACGCTTAGGTTGTACCCAAATTCATGGATATTCATTTTGAGGATGGAGCATAACTGCCTCGTCTCCCACAAAACTCTGAGGAGGAGGATTATGTTTTCTGTCTTTAGAGCGGTCTTCCAACTTCTGAAATTTGCTCCCCTTCGCCGCGGAAGGCTCTGACCTATTGGGATAATTTCTCTCAGATGTGGCTTCTTGAACTGAATTTGCTCGATGTTGAGCATGGTAGAGGCTTTCCTCTATTTGAAGGAACCTTTCCTTCATAGATTTTGAGTTTTGTTGTTGAACAATGTTGTAGATGCCATTGATAAGTTCGTCTGCGTCCTGAATGCCTAGGTTTTCCTCGAGGATGTCGAAACCGTGCGATATCTCAGGTCGTTCAACAGGTAGAGGAGCTGGAACTCCAAGCGGTGGAACTTGGATACTCCTTGCTCTTGGAGGAGGAAGAACTATATTTGGCCTTGGAAGAACGTCGACGTCAAGATTCATTTCTCCAGGAGGAGGAGTTGCGTTTGGTCGATTGAGTGTTATCGTTTCTATGACGATGACAGCTAATGCGGCTTCATGTGGAATGGCAGAATTAGTAGCTCTAGATCCAACCATTTTTCACATACCAAAGAAGTTAGAGATACAGAGAATTCAAGATCCATAAAATTGATGGATTGCAAAAGGTGTAAGATTCGAATCGATTGATCGTAACCGAATTTTATGCTTGATTTTCTGAATTTAGATCAGGCATTCAAGAGAACTGTACGTTCAAAAGTTAAATGCAGAGGTACCAAGTCTTGAGAATGCGGGAATCAAAAGTCGTTTCCCACATAGAACGCCACTGTTCTGTTCTAGAACTAAAAATAGAGTGAGATGTAAAAGTTGCGGCGGAGTAGAGCTTCTGATGCAGTGGAGCAGGGGTATACCTGCAAAGTTAAAACTGTGACGCTCAAGTCAGTATGTGAAATAATAAAGAGTATTCATATTGTGTTTGAAACTTGTCACCTAAAACTGCGTCATTCCTTAAATATAGTGAAGAGGAATAACAATTTTTTCTATCTTTCAGGTGTGGAATGCGGAGGACCATTGGATGTTCCTGAGGCATAAATCCTTGTAGCGAGACACATGATAGTCTAGTAGTCAGGAGAAGATTCTAGAAGCGCGATTGAGCTGTCGATTGAAACGTTCTTGGTCTGAGGTATTTTATCACAGGGTGGTCGAATAGAGAAAGGTGTGACCGGCCCAGAACACATAGTATATTAAAAACTAATATTAAAAAATGAGAATGATCGATTATGGTTGAATAAAATGAAATAATCAAAATAAATAAATTAAAACAAACTAATAAATATTATTAAAAAAAAATAAGTATCATAAAATAATAAATTAACACAATATATCATATTAATAAAAATAAAATAAAAAATAAATAAGTATAAAAATATGCGCTTCAGTTTAGTTTGGATCGATTTTGAAAAATCTATATGAAATCTGATCTAAGCCGAGCAATTTTTATAAAATAACATCCAAACAAATTCAATAATATTCAATTTTTTGCAGTATTCGGTTTTTTTAGATTGGTTAGCGATTTTTATCTGGATCGATTTGAATTTGAACACCCCTACTTTTGACAATTAAGAGTGAATTTTCTTTCTTGGGTTAACGTCCTCCAAACGTAAGTGACATTGCACTGAACTGGATTAACAGTTTCTCATTTTCTTTTATATATTATCTTTAGTTTTCTGTCTGAATATTAATCTTGTCTTACACATTGTTGTGACATCGTCTGTGACATCTAGTCAGTCATAGAACAAAATTTCACATCCAAAAAATGTATTTTAGAGGGTTTGTAATTTTTCTGTCTAAAAATTGTAGTTGATAGAGGGTTTGCAATTTTTCTATTCAAAAATTATAGTTTGAGAGGTTTGTGATTTTCTCTTTAAAAATTACAATTGTATGGAGAGTTTATAATTTTTGTCTTTGAAAAAATTAGAAATTGAATTTGTGAGTTGTGTTTTTTGAAATTTTACTTCTTTTTCTTCTTTTATAGATGTGCTTTCGTGTGCACTAATATTTGTTTATTTGCTACTTTTACGACAACCGTATAATTTTTTGTCAAATTAAAATAATTTTGTTTTTTCATCAAAATTATTAATTTATAAATATTAATAATTTGTTTACAATATTATATTATAAAAAATGCTGCTAGTGGGAATTAAATCCCAAATCACTAACTTATGACTTGTTTGTTTTAACTTTAAAAAAATAGTTTTTTTATTTGTATTTTTAAAAATAAATTTTATAAAATCATTTTTTAAAATATTACAAGTTTTTTATATGCGTTTTTTCTAAATTAAAAGATTAATTTTGATAGCCTATCACATAAACATATATTATTGAAGATCAAAATATAGTCGAAATCACAATTTTTTCAAAAAAATTAAATCTCAAAAATGATTTTTATAAAAAATTATTTGAAATAATTTCAAAATTAAATAATTTTTTAAAATTTTGATATAAAAAAAAAAGTTTCAATAAAATAAAAATATATTTAAAATAATATTTTAAAAATAAATATTAAAATTAAAATTTTATTTCAACCTTTTATAAAAAAAATTACAAATTTTTTTATACAAAATTATATTACATTGTTATAAAAATTACTTTTGCATTCCACCTTCACAATTTCTTAATCACATGTGGAATCGGAGTGGTCCTAAAGTTGATGCTTGCTTCTTACTTTTTTGGTATGGATTTTCAATAAAATTTAAACTGTTCATTATAACAACTTTTCAGTTGAAAATTTTGATTTTTTTTTTTTTTTTTTTGTTGAAAGCAATAGCTATTTTTTCCTTCAGATTACACTCTTCTCCACATTAAAAATGGTGAGTAGTTGCTTCTACATCCATCCTATAATATTTATAGTGTTTGCTACTTATATATATATATATATATATATATATATATATATATATATATATATATATATATATAAAATTAAAGTTTCTTCAATCTCATTCCTTCTTCATCAAACAAATTCATATCTAACTCATCTAGTCATAGTCATATCTAACTATCCACATTCATATTCCATGATATATCTATGGTGTGTTTGCCCTAACTTTGTTTTAGTCTTACAAATCATTTCAAAATTAAAGTTTCAAATAAAAGTTAAAGAAAAAGTCAAGTTGTTTGGTAAAAATAATCAGTTTTAAAAAAATATATTTTACAAAATACTTTCAGTTTTATTTAGAATTATCATATTTAAAAGAAATATTAAAAAAGCAAAATTCTTTAAATCCTTTTAAGTCAAGCCAAACACTACCTAATTATTAAAGAAACAAAAAATGATCATCTTAAAATAAAACAGTTAGAAACCAGACACTGTAGAAGAAACAAAAAATGATCATCATTAAACCCCTACAAGAAACCATAAAGCACACAGAGACAAACCAGATCAAAAAGCACATGATTAAACATTACACGAGCACATAATAGACACTTTAAAGGAATCTAATCTAATCAATGACAAAACAAGATAAAAGAAAAAGATGATTACTCTTTTTTAGGAAGTGTAATTAGACTTTGCTTGCAATCTTACTTAACCTACTCCCTCCGTCCCAAATTATAAGACGTTTTGGACTTTTCACACAAATTAAGAAACTTAATTATTATTTTATGGGAAAGACAAATTATGTATAACTTTACAGTAATGTCCCTCATAATTATATAGGAGAGAGAAATTAAAAGAGTTGAAAGAATAAATAATAATAAATATTTTAGGGTATATTGGGGAAGATGTCATTTATATTGCATTGGGAATGTAAGGTGACTTATAATTTGGGACAAATTTTTTTAACAAAGTGACTTATAATTTGAGACGGAGGGAGTAATTTGTTTATTGTATTTTGAACTGCTTTATCCGTAACAGTTTAACTTTTTGACATTAGGCCAACCAATAGTACACATTGTTACCTACCAAAGAACATGTTACGGAGAATCAAATGTTAAAAGCTGTGTTAATCGATGAGTAAAAGACAAAAAGCAAAACTTTGGATTAACCTAGCAGAGAGATGTGTTTTGATAAAATTATACACAAACCCGACAAAGAAACATGCAACAATTGTCAAAGTACATCATCATTATAGTTAATTAATTGTTTAATAATTACATTAAAAAATTTGTTGGATAGTATTCTCTCCGTCCTACAATGAGTGATCCAGTTGACTTTTCACACAAATTAAGAAAAAGAGAATAAATGAAGGAGAGAGAATAATATTTTTACTAAAGTGCCCTTGTAATATATTGGGAATGATGAAAGTAATATTAATTAGAGGGTAAAATATGAAATGTTGCATTAGAAAGTGAAATGGATTATATATTTTGGGACACTATTTTATTTTAAATGGACCACTCATTGTGGGACGGAGGAAATATATATATATATATATATATATATATATATCACATAGCCGGGGTAGCAGAGGGAGTATCTAAGGTTTCTCCTTCAGGGGTAATCCAAGATCTTTGTAAAACAAAGATATTTTTTTGGGTTCTTTTTATAAAAAAACTAACAAACCAATGAACAAAAGTAACAGGGACTTGTGTCTCGATTAATTCTTTATAAAAGAGTTTCATAAATTCATGCAATTCATTTTTTGAGAATTTTTTAAAATACCATTGTCTAAACTCATGGTTTTTAACACTTCTAAATTCATTATTAATGAATTTTCTCATTTCACTTCCTTGAGAAAAATCTATCATAAGTTTTTTTTAAAGGAAATTGAATTGATAAGAGAATACCAAAGGTATTCCACCCTTACAAACAGAAGGAAAAAAATCCAAACCAACACCACTCTAACGATAACAGACCTAACAAGGGTTCATAAAGAAATCATAAAAGCTAAGGTTGGAATAAGGATTTTCACCTAAACAGCTCCAATTCCAAACTGAAAGTTTAATTTGCCAACAAACATCGTTAACGTTGATCAATCCTTCCTTGAAAACTATTTCGTTTCTAACCTTCCACTGGGTCCAAACTACCGCTAACCAAACAAACTTTCTGAACTTTTTTTCAGCAGCCAATGTAACAGAACCTACCCAACTCAGAAAATGGTTACAAATATCCCCAGGATGAACCGTTCCAGCACCACACCAAATAGCAGTAATCTTCCAAATGTTAGCGGCTATATGGCAATCAAGCAACAGATGAGATATATTTTCCTCCGCAAAACCACAGAAGCCGCACCGCATATCGCAAGAAATGCCCCTTTTAGAGACTAAATCCTTGGTAGCCAGTCAACCCCATAACACTTTCCAACCAAATACGCGAATTCTAGCCGGGACGAAGAAGCTCCATAGAAGCTTAAAAGCTTTAGCTTGATATAAAGGTAACTGCTCAGAGCTATTCGAAACAATTAATTTATAGTACTTGCTCACCGTGAAATAGTCGATTCCCTTCCCCTCCCATTTAATCTCATCCATATCATACATGGAGGGATGACTGTCCTCTAACAGAGACAACAAGTTAACCAGACCCTCATGCACTTCAGAGTCGTTAACTTTCAAAATCCCCAAGTCATTCCAACGCCACGAGCCTTCTCTCCAGCTCCCCATATCCATGACCTTGTAATCCTTGAAATGACTACTTTTGTATAAAGGTCTGAAAGCTTCAGGAAAAGAAGTCGTAGAGGCCCAATTCGCCGACCAGAAAGGAATCTTAGCACCGTTACCAATCGCGAATTCGATGTTAGACTTAAAAATATACCTTTTCTCGACAGGATTCAAAGAAGAATTACAAAGGAGCAAGTCCTTCCACCAAAATGAAGCAGCCTTATTGAAAGAAGAACCCTCCATCAACGTCCAATGCTCTATCACACCATATCTCGTTTTCAGAATATTTTTCCACCAAGAGTTCTCTTCAGACAAAATCCTCCATTTCCATTTAATCAGCAAAGCCAAGTTGAATTCTTTGATTCTCTTCACACCCAATCCTCCCAATTCCTTTTCTCTGCAAACTATATCCCACTTCAGCCAATGAATGTTTCTCTTGCCATCTGTCTCCCCCCCACAAAAACCGACGTCTAATCTTATCAATTTCCTTCCAAATAGAGACAGGAGCCTTGTAGAACGAAAACCAGAAAATAGGTAAACTAGATAAAACAGAATTAATTAAAGACACTCTACCTGCCATTGAAAGCAGTCTGCCTTTCCACACCGCCAACCTCTTTTTGAACTTCTCCATAATCGGTTTCCACGTTAAGATTCTTCTTGGATTACAACCAATAGAGATCCCCAAGAAGGAGAACTTTAAGTTCTCAACCTTACATGCGAGGAAACTAGAAGCAGCCTGAAGAAAATGAGAGCTTAAGTTTACGCCAACAATTCTGCTTTTATGAAAATTAACCCCCAGACCCGAAACCAATTCGAAACCTCTTAAAATCGCCTTAATACTCCACAGATTTCTCCATCCCCCCTGCCACCATTAAAGTGTCGTCTGCAAACTGAATTACCTCGAACGAAGTCTCACTATCGAACTTAAAGCCAACATAATCTCCTAGTGAATACGCCTTTTTTACCATAGCTGTTAAGCCTTCAGTAACCAAAACAAAAAGAAACGGAGATAAAGGGTCACCCTGCATTAAACCGCGATGAATCTTGAAATCCTTAGTTGGACTCCCATTGACCAAAACCGAAAGAAACCCCTTGAACACACAAGCCTCCATCCACTTCATCCAAATTGCTCCGAAACCCATCTTTCTCATCATACTCCTAAGAAAATCCCAGTTAACACAATCGTAAGCCTTCTCGAAATCCACCTTGAACAACACACATTCCAAATTGTCCCTAGTTGCCTTGTCAATAACCTCGTTAGCGATAACAATTCCATCCAAAAGCTGACGACCAGGGATGAATGCAGATTGATTACAGGATATTAAACTCCCTAAAACCTTTTTGAGACGAGCCGCAAGTAACTTGGCCAGAACCTTATACATACTCCCCACCAAGCATATCGGCCTAAAATCTTTCAGACACAAAGGAGAAGAAACTTTGGGAATCAGAGTCAGAAAAGAGGAGGAAAAAGCTTTAGGCAAATAACCTGAGGAATGGAAATCCATCACAAAGTTGCAGATGTCTTCCTTCTAAAAAGACCAACATTTCTTAATAAAGAGGAGATTAAATCCATCCGGCCCCGGACTTTTACTACCCTCGCAATTCCACACAGCCTGTTTAACTTCAACTTCAGAAAAGGGTGCCTCCAGGAGAGATATGTCATAAGCAGACAAATAGTTAAAATCAAGGCCTTCAAGAACAGGTCTAACAGGGGAGGGTTCAGAATATTTCTCAGAAAAGAAAGAGAACACTGAGTCCTTGATTCCTTCCACAGAATCCACAATACCAACAGAAGTATCCACCGATCCTATGAAGTTTCTGGTTGATCTGCCTTTCACCACAACATGAAAAAACTTGGAGTTCAAGTCTCCCTCTAATTTCCACTTCACCCGAGCTTTTTGGATGAGCATATTATCTCTAATATAAAGATTCTTCCACACTTCTCTATTTGCCTCCGCTCTCTTGAAAACCAACCCCTCAATCTCAGAACCATCAGCAGAGCACAAAGAAGCATCCAAATCGTTAATTAGATCCACTCCCTTTTCAATACAAAGGTCATGCCAACCAAAGAATTCATTGTTCCAATTTCTAAGAAACGATTTTAATCTGCTGAATTTTTCTTTAAGAACATAATCACTTCTTCCCTCCACTTTGATACCCTTCCATTTTTCCTCGACGAACTTCAAAAACTTAGGATTATCAAACCACACATCATTGGTTTTGAACAGTTTGGGACCCCAATTCCTCTCACACACCTTTAACCAGATAGGACAATGATCGGAGACGTCTCTCTTGCCCACCCTCTGCTCCGTTAACCCCCAACAATCCAGGAAAGAAGAGTCCACCAAAAACCTATATATTCTGCTCATGGATTTCCCATCCCCACTAAACCAAGTGAATCGATTGCCTTTGATAGGAAGGTCAACAAGACCCAAATCCCTGATGAAGCCAGCAAACTCTCTAACTTCAGAACTCCTATTAGGATAAGAGATACCCTTTCTTTCGGAAGAATTAGAGACAAAATTAAAGTCTCCCCCGACTATCCATTGGCCATCCGTCCACTTTCTTTTGAGAAGACTAAGTTCCTTCCATAACTTACGTTTAGATCCCATTGAACAACCTGAATAAACGTTGACAACATAATAAACCATATTTTTCCAAACAAGTTTAACTCCCAGAAAGCCCTCCCCTGAAAACGAATGAATAGACTTGAACATATACTCGTTCCAGATAGTTATGATTCCCCCTGAAGCTCCTTACGACCTCGTATACGACCATCCCACTTCACCCAAATTACATAAACTAACAATAACAAACAAATTCACCTCCTTCAACTTTGACTTTTGAACTAGAAAAATATCAGCCTTACTCGAGTTAATAATATGCTTGATCCTTTTCCTCTTGGAAAGATTTCCTCCTCCTCTGATATTGAATGAACAAATAATCATTGATCACTTATATTTATCGCCTTCTTCCCTCTGAGCAAGGACCTATCTTTTGCTTCTATGCCCAAAATCTTTTTAGAATAATCCACTTTGGCCCCTTTGCTAGTTACTCCAAATCTGGAAGCAGCACTCCAAACTTTCTCTCCAACGTTGGACTCCATGTTCTCCCAAAACTTTAAATTACAACCCCCAACGTCAGAGTCGATAATAGAATCACAACAAAGGATTGCACCGATAGACAAAGCGCTCGATCCATCATCTCTGGGTTTGCTGAACGACGATGAAGAATGAATATGGTTTTTGGAATTCAAAACATTGAAAAAAGAGGGTTGGGAAAATTGTTCATTGGGGTCTTCCGAGGTAGACAAAGGCCCCTCTAACACTAGACCTAAGCTCCTCTTCTTGGGCTTGAATTTAAGTTTATTACAAGGCCTAATAATATCAACCAACTTTCTAGATTTCTTTGAAATATTTTTGCGACCCGGCCCATAAGACTTTGGCGGACTTTTAAGAGCTCCCTTCAAATCAAGATCAGAGGGGTCAACTAAAGCCACCTCATCCTCGTTATCCTCGATTACCCCACCAATAGCTAACCTAGGAGAGTCAACCTCCGATTGGTTCTTAGCTTCTGAGACTACTTTTGCAGCTAAAATAGCCTCATCACATACCATTATACTAGGTATAGAGTCTGCTACTCCTGACGCTACCTTTTCCCTCTGCTGCCTCTCTACCACCTAACAATTACCATCGGACAAAGCGAGATCAACGACCAACTGATTGGAAGAGTTGGACACCACTTTGTCTTCTGGGTTTTCCACAGGTTCTGAACCCCAAGCTTCTTCATCTTCCTCATTGTTGAACTTACTCCAATAGCTCTCAGAAACAGAAGAGTCCGAAGACGCTATCTTGCCTTCTCCACTATTGCCAACCGAAATATGAAGTAGCCCATGCACATCCTCAACCATTTTGATTCTAAAAATCACACCACTTATCTCCACATTAAAAGACTCGTTCAAGACCACAACACAAGACATTCTAACCAAGATTCTAGCCACGTCCATGCATACGCCATTTTGAGTATTGTCATCCACACAAACATAAGAACTAACCATCTTAGCCATGGTTTCAAAAAAAGAGTAGTTCCAAGCTTGACAGGGAATGCCATGGCACCTTAACCAAGTCAACCTCTCAGAATCTACATCACTAACCTTCCATTTCCGTATTTCAACGAACCACTGCTTCCACCACGACTCCACTTCTCTTATCAAATCTCTGATTTCTCCTTCTTCGCTTTCTTCCAACAAACACAAATTTGCACCTAGGGGAGTAACTTTGATAGAGAAATAACCCTCTAATTCAAAGTTGTTTTGAATATTATAAGACATGCCAGGTTCCGCCACCACACCGACAAACGCTTTTTCAAACCTGGTGTAACTCTTCTTCTTCGCCTGGAATTTCAGTCGTGGAAGTACCTTGGCGAAAATAGGATCTGATGACTTGTTGACAACGACATCAGCAAAGGATCTATTTCCCGTCCTACTCTCGGCGAACCCCTTTCTCCCCATAACACTTCCTTTCGACTTCTCGATCCTTACCTTCGCCCCAAAATTTGCACCTCCTCCTGCCTTCTCAAACTCCGATCTGTTAAACTGAGGAATATTGGCATGAATCTTAACACTATCGATCATGATGTTATCAAGTTTGATAGCTAAGACCCTAGCATCATCCACCTCCATAAACCTTGCAAACCCAAATATTTTCCCAAACTTGTTTCTTTTGGGAGGAATCACGACTTCCTTAACAGCACCATAAACCTCAAAAAGCTTGAAATGAAATGACATTTCTGATTGAGTTGGAGATTCAACTCTGGGTTCAACTTTCTGATAAATTCCATGGGGAATCCTATTGTCACTTAGTCTAATATTTTCAACATATTCAGGTTCAATAACTTCTTCTCTTGTCTGAGAAGTAGATGCCCTAGGTATTGTACTTGGGGCTATGACAAAGTCACTATGAGAAGAGTACATGGCTGATAAATCCCTTGGTATTTTAAATCTACGTTGGGGATTAAATCTTATTTCAATATCCCCTTCAGTAGTTTGAATAATTTGGTCTATATCCTTATTAAGGATTGGTTCTGCCTCAATTTCTTGAGGTAAAGACCATGTTTCAGGAAAGTCTATTTCATTCCATTTTATCAATCTATTAGTGGCAACATTAGACGTAAGCAAATTTGTTTGCACTAATGTTGTAGATCTAGATGGTGAAATATTTTTCACTTTGGGGTTCAAGGTATTTAATACCTTATAATAGACCCTATATCATATTGCTATAATTTCACTACCTGGCTTAAAATTATAGCCATTACTGTGAATAGTTAATTGTAAAGCATCCAACAAATTTTTGTCAGTCATAGATAAACTCAAATTAGGTGAGACATCAAAGTAAACTGGCCCATGGCACAGACTAGTCTCTATAACAGCTGCTAGAGATTGTTTAAAATCTCTGCATCTTCCATCTCTGACGTATGCCATAAGACTGGAATTTAACCCCAACATTGTTAGAGGTTTGAAGGCAACCTGTATTAATCCAATATGGATAAAGTTGTAACCTTTAAAAGGAAGCAAATCTTTTTTGCTTAATAACTCAATAATTTGAGTTGAATTAGAGAGAGGTATGGTTTGCTCTGTGGTTTTAACCGCAAACCTGGACATTACATCAAACATATCAAATTTATAAATTTGTTTAGATGGTACGGATGGAATTATCCATTTATTCAATTTATCTAAATCTTTGGAAAATTCATTGTTTTCCTCATTTTTTATCAAAGGATTTTGACAATTATTATTGTCATTTCCAATGGGTTCAATATGTGAATCCATAATATAATTCAGCTAAAAATGTTGTGGTAAGCGTCAGATGGATAACCTTGATAATAATGAATAAATTTGACCCATAATCATATTAGTATAACATTCTTATCTCTCAACCTAGCCATCTTTGCAAACAGAAAACTGTTTAACAATCAACCCAAAAAAATAGGGGAATTTGACAGAGCCAAACATTAACCCAAAAGGGGATCAAAGGACTAGGTCCTAAATCAAAGATGTTAAAGATGTTTTTAGCAAAAGTTTCTAAAGATTGCTCATGAACGTCCTTCCCCAGAAAAAAAATGGAGCAGTAGAAATCACTAAAAAACATCTCTAGTTTAAAAACACAAGGTCTAAACATAAGAATATGATACTAATATTATTACATGAAAAATTTAATCCTTACATCCTTAGATAATCATCAGAGCCACCACAACAGTGGTTTAGCTATTATTTTTCATTACAAACAGTATAATTTTACCATTAAAAAAGGCTCGGTGATACCAGGAACAGTGTATGGCGCAGCCCTGGATATAATATATGTGGAGAGCTATGGGATAATGGTGGTTGTGGAGATTATACTGAAGGGAAGCGTAAGTAAAGGAAACTGGAAGATTATATTGATAGAGAGAGTATGTTACAAAATCAGAGCGTGCTTACAAATGAGAAAATAAATCCCTTATATGGGGAAAAGGTTTCCTATTGAAACCGGTAAAAAGGTACAAAAAACCTGCTAAAACAGGTCAAAAGAAACATAAAAGAGAATCATTTAAGCTGGGTGCGCTGTGGGCCCCATCGACACTTTAATGATTACAAACAACAAAAGAAAAGATAAAATTTAAAAGCAAAAGCAGATTCTGCTACGTCCTTTTCAACTTTAGGTGGGTGGACGTCTTAGTCACTTTTAATGAGTGGGAAAATGAGTGGGAAACTTCATTGTTGTGGGTCCCACTAGTTTTGTCCTCTTATGATTATTGAGAGGCTTTTCCTTTATTGACTCTCTGAGTCATGGAGTGGATGAGGGCGTCCCAGAAATCTTCATCTGTGGGGTCTGGCTCTTGAGACTCGCCAGCTAGCATAGCATCCATTGATCCTTGGGATAAACTTGTCTTCATTGAGACATTTTCTTCCTTAGCCGTTGGGAAGGCGCTGAAGAATTGAT
Source organism: Lathyrus tuberosus (assembly GCA_022829125.1). NCBI lineage: Eukaryota > Viridiplantae > Streptophyta > Magnoliopsida > Fabales > Fabaceae > Lathyrus > Lathyrus tuberosus. The sequence continues at coordinate 13,526,931 of JALAZF010000017.1, forward strand.
TCTTCATATGGTCAAGAACTCTGACCATAATGTCTTCTTCATTTTCTTTAGGAAACTTTCTCTGAAAGTATTCTTTCAGCCGAGTCATAGACATTTGAGGAGAACTTTGGCTTCCGACCTGACTATTTTTGTCATTATCAATTGTGGCAGTTATTAAGGCTACCTTCTCCTGGAGATCTTTAGGATCCATTTTTATCCACCATTTACAGAAGAAATTTCTATGCAAAATAGGAATGTTATATTTATCCCTTGAGATGGTTATTGTCCATCTCTATATCCAAGGAAGCTGAAATTTAGTAAAATACATATATGGACATTGTCCAGTTATTACATTTTTTGATAACACCTTTGAAATTAAAGGAGTACACCAAGGTGTGTATAAATCCATTAAATTTGTTGGTAAAATTTCCAGAGATGGTCCAAATTTTAGCCACCAATTATAAAACCAATTTGGAATAGGTTTTTCCAGAATTTCTGGATTAATAGAGAAAAACCACGAATGTTTATTCTTTGGATTCTGATAATAAAATGCTTTAGAAAAAGCTTGGATATAATCCCAATAATTATAATAGACATGTTTGCCTTCAGCAATTTTAATTGCCTTTTCTCCATTTGGATTTAATCCCCATTCTCTGGGTTGCAATATCTTATTGATATGACATTTGGAAAAGTTTATAAAACTAGCAGGATTATTATTCTGATAGTGATGGGTAATAGTGACTGATTCAGTCATAAGAAGTAATATTTCCAAATTTGGCCTAGATTTACCATAAAGTCCAGGATATCCTCTAGACAATGGTTTGAACTGACCAGCCATCATTGTTGGCGATCTGAATATCTTCTTCCTCTATGAACATAATTTGTTCAGTAATAGGATTTTCAAAATAGTCAGTTGTTTGTTCTTGCACAGGATCATTAACAGCAATCTCTTTATAAGAAATATTTTTCTTAGAAATGGATGAGGATGAGGAAGATTCTTCCTTATTATTATTTTTTGTGGGTGCAGGCAATTGCTGCATTTTTTGTCTGTTTGGATAGACAGTTGTCCATTCTCATATTAGGGGAATGTTTTGCTCTATCTGGGGTAACATATGGTTACTCCCTCTGCTACCCCGGCCAAAAGAACGGCCGCCTCTTCCTCCCTTATAAGGGGTGCTCATTGCCCTGCAAGAATTCACGAGTAAGGAAATCAGCAAGAGAATTATTTTCTCCTTTAATGTATTGAATATCAAATTCAAAAGCACTTAATTGAGCTTGCCAGGAAGCAAAAATTTGTTTAGCCACAAGATTCTTAACATCTTTCTCAATTATTGACTTAGCAGAACTACAATTAATTCTTAATAAAAATTTTTGGTTTAACAAATCAGTTTAAAATTTAGAAATGCATTTAATAATAGAAAGCATTTCCTTCTTCACCGTAGAATATTTAGATTGTGTCTGGTTCCATTTTCCAGAGGTAAATCTAACCAAGACTTCTTTGGAAGTCTCAGGTATAACCTGCTTAAGAATACCTCCATAACCTTGGTCAGAGGCATCAGTTTCAACAATTTTAAAATATTTAAGGTTAGCAAGAGATAGACAAGGTAAACACTTTACTTTGCCTTTAATCTTTTGGACAGCCTGAGTATGTTTCTCAGTCTAAGGTCCAGGGACCTTCTTCAGCTTATTATAGAGGATAGTCGTGTCTTTAGCTAAATCTTTGTAGTAATCAGAGATGTAATTAAGACTTCCTAAAAATCTCTGAAGTTGTTTTTTATCAGATAATATATCTGGAAATTTAGAAGCAAATTCAATACTTCTGTTAATAGGAACAATGGTTCCTTTATCAATCTCATGACCTAAGAATCTAATTTTGGTTTGGAAGAGTTTCATCTTGGGCGCAGATATGACTAGCCCGTTATGTTTAACAATTCCTTTAAAAAAATTTAAATGTTTAATTTGCTGTTCTAAAGATTTTGAGAAAACTAACACATCATCAATATAAATAATGATAAATTCAGAATAAGGATTGAAAATATCATTCATGATATTTTGGAACTCAGAAGGGGCATTCTTTAGCCCGAACAGCAGGACGTTCCATTCAAAGTGACCAAAAGGCATTGTGAAGGCAGTTTTATATTTATCAGATTCCTTTATCTGAATTTGCCAATATCCTGATTTCATATCAAACTTGGAAAAGATTAAAGCATCATTTAATCTATCTAACAAATCCTTTTTGTTAGGGATAGGATATCTAATCCATTTAAGCACCTTATTCAAGGGTTTATAATTTATGACAAGTCTAGGAACACCTCGTTCCTTTTCAGCAGCATTGTTAACATAAAATGATGTCCAAGACCAAGGGGATTTTGAAGGTCTTATTAAGCCTTTAGTTTGTAAAGACTCAATTTCCTTTTTACAGAGTTCTAAATAGTCTCTGTTCATTTGGGCTGGCCTAGCTTTAGTAGGTATCCGTCTTTCATTAAAGTCATCCAGGTAGGGTAGAGAAATGACATGTTTCTTTCTTTCCCATAAGGCATTAGGGAGATCACTGCAAACCTCAGACTTAAATTGATCATTAATTAATTTAATTTGTTTTTTAATGTCTTCTTTATTAAGTTGTTCTTCTATGCTTAATAAACTAATTTCTTCTTTTTAAAAACATAATTGTTTCTCTTTATGCTTAAGAAGCATATCTTTGACCTTATTTAACATCCTCGTATGAGGATCAGTAATAAATTCAAACTTAATAGTTTTATTATTCATAACTGTGGTTATTCCCTTCTGATCAACATTCCTGGTAGGCATAATATTATGCAGAAAAGGAGTTCCTAATATTATCCTATGCGTTAGATTTTTAACAAGGATAAAGGAAGTTGGAAGGCATATATCTTGATTGCAGATATATGCGTTACAAATCTTATAGTTGACTTTTAACTTGTCTCCTTCAGCTTGGGTAGGAGACTGGGTGGTTTTAGAAAAATACTTTGTAGGGATAATTCCCTCTTGAAGGCAGTTTAAGTCTGCACCACTATCAATGAGTGCAATCTCATCTTTTAGAATGAAGCTTCTATTGGCCACAAGGGTAACTTTCACAAACCATTTTTGCGAAGTAACTTGATCTAGGAGATTCAAATAATCTTCACTAGAAGGGGGGGATGAATTATTTCTTTTCCCTTTTCAAGAGCACTCAATCTTTGATTAAGAGTTCTAACTTGATCTAGGAGATTCAGATAATCTTCACTAGAAGGGGGGGGGGGGGGGGGCGAATGAATTTTTTTTTATTTCTTTTCCCTTTTCAAGAACAATCAATCTTTGATTAAGAGTTCTATTACTCTTTTTTATTTGACTAATTTCAGATTTTAATTGGGAAATTTCACTCTTAAGATCATTTAGAGAAGTAGGGGTTTCTCTAATATTAGACTGGTGAAATCTGGATAAGACTTCGCTCAACTGGTAAGGAGCCTCAATCATACGAGGAGCTTCAGCTTTATAATGTTCTTGGATAAGAACTTCTATCATTTTTATTTTGATTTTAGGATCTGAAATAGCCTCAATGGCTTTTAAGGCTTCATCCTGTTTATTGGTTAAAACATTTAATCCATTCATCAGAAGATTCATCTTCAGAGCTGGACTCAATGAGAAGAATTTTCTCAAGTTGAGAACGAAGCTTTTCATCCTCAATATCATTGAGAGCTTTTTAGTCCAACACCTATTAGCGTAGTGACCTGGTTTACCACATTTGTGGCAGGTAATATCAAGCTTATTAGCTTTCCTTTTACCTTTGGTATACAAGGTTTTTCTGTAGGTCTAGGCTTTTTCTTCTTGAAATTTCTTTTTCCATATTTTTTGTATGGAGTTTTATAGAAGTCTTGAGCTTTGTTCTTAGAAGGGTTTTTTCCCTTGCTATACTTGGGGTTTTTATTTCTTTTTTCCCCAGGAGGTTTTCCTATGTCAAAGGCAAATTGGTCACAGAATTCACCAAGTTGGTGTTTTTCAGAAAGCTTTTGCTTTTTGAGTTGATGTTTAAGTTTAATATCATTGCATAGAGCTAATCCTTCAGATATGCAACTATTGATGATGTGACCATAGGTCAAATTCGAATAGTTAATGTTTATTCCATCATTTTTATCTCTAAGGGTCTTTCTAACTCTTCAGAGAAAAGATGTGGTAGACCATCAATGAATTTGGCTTTCCAATGAGCAGAGTTATAGTTATTCAATTGGAAAACTCTGGAAAGGAAAGTATCCTTATACCACCTAAAATGTGTTAAGGAAGGACATCTAAGATTTTGAGGGAGAGTCTGAATTTTCTCCCCTATGGGTTGGTTTGACCCTACAAAATGTTGTAGGATTGTGGGAGTACTGAGTCCCTCAGTTTTGACAAGCTTTTTATGAGAAATAATGTCTTTTCTATGGGATTCAGTGAGATAATGATCCCACCAGCCTCGTAACTGGCCAACAAAACTAGTGGTTATAAACGAGGCAACAGAACTATCAGAGTTCCCATTTTGTTTACAGACTGTAGCATACATAAGCATTCTATGTATCATGTCAAGAGTCTGTTTTTCATTAAGACCATCTATGTTCCATTCATATATGGCTTTACCAGAATAAGAGTTCTGATAACTATCCGGTTCTTCAAAAAGAAAATCTTGAGGGGTAGGTCTTTTGTAGTAATATTTTTCTACAGCCTTAGTCATATGGATAGGATTTATCTGATGGTTTTGGTTGAGGTTTTGTTCAGCAAACATCTCGGTTAACTGGTTAATGTTCTCTATATCCTCACTTTCTTCTTCAGAGGCGTAGTCCTCTTCAGAAGAACTATCTCATTGAGACAAAATTCTTAGGTGTAAACTTTTGAGTTTATTTTCCAGAATTTTCATAAATCGTTATGATTTTCATCCATTTTAAATCCACTAATTTGAATTGGAGGTTGGACGATAGGGGTATCAGGGATATTTCTAGAAGAGGGTTCTTCTTGAAAGGGAATAATAGGAGTTTTAGTTTTAGACAATTAGTCTAAAATCAGATTTTGTTGATTCATCTGCTTCTCCAGATTCTCTTTAACAGAGATAATTAGCTTCTAAAGAGAGATCATATGATCTCCAAGACAGGTTAGAAAAGCATTAGTAAAGTTCTGAGCTCTAATCAAAGAATTTAATTCTCTAATGGTAACTTGACTATTTTCAAGTTTTTTAAGACTATTGTAAGCACCAGCCTCAGCATTCTCGGCTAGATGTAAAGTCTTTTCTGGGGGGTAAGGAGCATCTAAGCTTTCTCCTTCAGGGGTAATCCAAGGTCTTTGTAAAACAAAGATATTTTCTTGGGTTCTTTTTATAAAAAAGCTAACAAACCAATGAACAAAAGTAACAGGGGCTTGTGTCTCGGTTAATTCTTTATAAAAGAGTTCCCTAAATTCATGCAATTCATTTTTTGAGAATTTTTTAATATACCATTGTCTAAACTCATGGTTTTTAACACTTCAAAATTCATTATTAATGAATTTTCTCATTTCACTTCCTTGAGAGAAATCTATCATAGGTGAAATGACATTTTTGATTGAGTTGGAGATTCAACTCTGGGTTCAACTTTCTGATAAATTCCATGGGGAATCCTATTGTCACTTAGTCTAATATTTTCAACATATTCAGGTTCAATAACTTCTTCTCTTGTCTGAGAAGTAGATGCCCTAGGTATTGTACTTGGGCTGTGACAAAGTCACTATGAGAAGAATACCTGGCTGATAAAGCCCTTGGTATTTTAAATCTACGTTGGGGATTAAATCTTATTTCAATATCCCCTTCAGTATTTTGAATAATTTGGTCTATATCCTTATTAAGGATTGGTTCTGGCTCAATTTCTTGAGGTAAAGACCTTTTTTCAGGAAAGTCTATTTCATTCCATTTTATCAATCTATTAGTGGAAACATTAGACGTAAGCAAATTTGTTTGCACTAATGTTGTAGATCCAGATGGTGGAATATTTTTCACTTTGGGGTTAAATTCCAGTCTCATGGCACATGTCAGAGATGGATGATGCAGAGATTTTAAACAATCTCTAGCAACTGTTATAGAGACTAGTCTGTGCCATGGGCTAGTTTACTTTGACATCTCACCTAATTTGAGTTTATCTATGACTGACAAAAATTTGTTATATATGATTCCGCAATTAGTACCTGACACCCCCAAATTGTCTATGTTATTACAATTTCGAACTTTTATAAAAGCTCTCTAATTTTTCGGTTTTTTTTAGAGACACTACCGCACATTTGTGTTTGATGACAAGTCAATTTGAATTTTTACCGTTGTTTTAACGTTTTTCCGGACTTTTCTTGAATTTTTATCAAATATTCCAAAAAGTCTATAAAAAATACATATTTTTCTAGATATTTTGAAAATGCCCGATAAAAATGCATAAGTTCTTCTGTTTATTTCGAAAAATGCAGAAGAAATGCATAATTTTTTTTGGATTTTTTAAATAATCGGAAAAAATACATACATTCAAACGAACATTTAAAAAACCATAAATATGTTTTTCGTCCCTCTAAATATTCCAAACTTCGTTTTTAGTCCTCCAAAAATTTTTGTTTAAAGAATCGCCCCCCTAAAGTTTTCCGTCGCCAAATTTCATCTCTGTCATCAATTTAAGTTAACGGTTGATGACGTGAAGGCTAATATGTCATTTATTTTTATTTTTGATTAGTGTTGTTGCTGATGTAACAATGCCACACAATGCCACATAATTTGTCTTTCTGAATATCTATTAAACTCTTAGCCACGTTAAAATTACTCTCAAAAGTTAAAAAAACCCTAGATTAACTTTTCACTCCCAAAAGTTAACATTTACACTCTCAAAGAAATTCTGCTATGTCTCGTTCCCAAGGTGATTGAACATTGTTTCCTTTGTAATCCCTAAAGTTTGTTTGATGTTTCGTTTTAGTATGTGCTATTAAATCGTTCGTAACCTTTTTTTGCAGTACTTTGTGATTGTGTTGCTCTGTGCTCCCAACATTGTTTTTGGAAGATGCTGCAAATCCGTGGTGCCTCAATAGCGAAACTTGAGGTAGGTGCACATGTTATTTATTAGATTCTGTTTTATTGAACTTTGGTATAGGTATAGTATTTTAATGGTAATGTATTCATCAATATGTTTGTTTTTATGGTTTTTTGTGGGTCCATCATTGACTGTAAATTTACTTTCAATATGTAGGGATGGGGATCTTTAAGGTAATTTTTTTCACTAAGGGTTCTTTTGTAAAAGACCCTATCCTAAAGTATGAAGGTGGGGATGTATACACTTTTAATGGGCATGATAGTCAATGTTGGTTATTTTTTTATGCTTGTGATTTAATTAAGGGGATGGATTCTGGCTTTGAGTATAGTAGTGTTAGGATGTGGTGGAAACATGGTGAAGGTACCTTAGAGAGTGATCTAAAACCATTTAAGGATGATTGTGATACTTTTGAGATTGGTGCCTTTATGAACTAATGCAAGGATGATGTTGAAATATACACTGAAGAGATACCAAGTAAGGGGGTTGAAACCTTTATAGAGACTGCAAGAAGGAGGAACAAATGCCCAAAATTTGAAGATAAGGTTGATTATGGTTCCGATGATGAGTGTTTTTGTGATGAGTCAGTGAAAGATATTAAGTTTGAAGATAGTGAAGAAGAAAGGATGAATCCTATTGATGAGGGTTTTGATGATGGTATTAATGAGCAATTTGATAGTCATCTATCAAATGTACATGTTGATGATGTTGTGGCTGGTTCTAGTGAGGTAGCTAAAGAAAGCTTGATTACACTAGAGATGGGTAAAGAACATGTTATTGAAGATGAGTATTTAACTGATGAGCTTGATAGTGGAGCTGAAGATGATAGTGATGATGATAGGCTAAGTGTTGTTAGGTATAATGATGTTGATGGTATTACAAAGGATTATAAGTTCAAGGTGGGAATGGAGTTTTCATCACTTAGGCAGTTTAAGAATGCTATTTTGGAACATAATGTACTGAATAGGAGGGATGTTAGATTTATGAAGAATGATGCAGTGAGATGTAGGGTGGTTTGCAAGGAGAAATATCTATGTGATTACATTGTCCTTTGCAGTAAAGTGTTGACATCTACCACCTTTAGAATTAAGACCTTGTATGATAAACATAAGTGTAGAAGATAATTTTTTAACAAAAATGCAAAAGCTGATTGGGTTGCAAAGGCGATTGTTGATAGGATGAAGAACAACAATTAAATGAAGTTGAATGAGGTGGTTGCTAATGTTAGGGTTATATATGCTACTGAAATTCCAGGTTGTAGGGCTTTTAAGGCAAGACAAATTGCCAAGAGGACAGTGGAGGGAGATTCTAGCAAACAATATAGTTTGTTATGGTCTTATGGGGCTGAATTGAGGAGAGCTTCACAAGGAAATACTTTTAAGATGAACATTCAAACTCCAGGTCCGGGTTTATTACCAAGGTTTGAAAGATGTTACATGTGCTTTGATGGAACAAAGAAAGCCTTGAAACATGCTTGTAGGCCATTTATTGGACTTGATGGTTATCATCTAAAACATAAGTATGGTGGGATACTATTGATAGCAGTGGGACGAGATCTTAATGACCAGTACCTACCTCTTGCATTTGGAGTTGTAGAAACTGAGTCAAAGGACACTTGGAGTTGGTTTATGCAACTACTTATTGAAGACATTGGTGACCAAAGGTGGTGTTTTATTTCTGACTAACAAAAGGCAAGTGTGCATCTTTATAATTTTTGTATATTAATTGCATTTCTTGATCAATTAATTTATATAGTTGTTCTAATTGTATACAGGGTCTTGTACAAGTGTTTGAGGAACAATACCCAGCATTTGAGCATATATTTTATGTGAGGCATCTGTATGCTAATTTTAAAAAGAAGTTTGGTGGTGGTACCCTCTTTAGGGACCTAATGATTATCGCAGCAAAGGCTACATATCTGGAAGCTCATGAACAATTCATGCAAAAGATCAAGGAAGTCAGCAATGATGCTTATGAATGGTTGGAGGCCATACCAAAAACAAAGTGGTGTAAGCGTGATTTTCCTTTGTTTTTTAAGTGTGATGTAATGATGAATAATTTAAGTGAATAATTTAATTCCACTATTCTGCTTCAGAGGGACAAACCTGTTATTACAATGTTTGAATGGATTAGGTCTTATCTTATGGGTATGTTTGCAACTTTAAGGGAAAAGGTTAATGGTTATAATGGTAGGATTATGTCAAAGCCGCTTAAGAGATTGGATAAAGAGATTGAAAAGAGTGAAAGTTGGACAACAACTTATGCTGGACAACTAACATTCCAGGTTACCCATGTAATGTTTACTGATAGTTTTGTAGTTGATCTGAATAACAAGACATGTTCATGTAATTTTTGGGATCTCACTGGAATTCCATGTAGACATGCAGTTTTTACGATCCATAGGAAAGTAGATGATCCCATAAATTATTTCCATAAATGTTACCACAAGTCAACATATGTCAGATGTTATGAAGAAGGTATCACTTCTTTGAATGGCCAAAATAAGTGGCCAAAAACTGATGACCCAGCCATATACCCTCCTATGTTCAAAAGAGGCCCAGGGAGGCCAAAAAAGCTTAGGGGGAGAGAACCTGATGAGGGAGGCCAAACAAAATGGAAAAGAACTAACATAAACCTTATGTGCAAGTTATGTTTTGAGCTTGGACACAACAAAAGAACATGCAAGAAAAACAAGCAGATTGTGCTTCTTCCATCAGGAAGTACAAATGCTGCATGTTAAGGTAGGCCCACAGATGCAAGTCAAGGAATACCTACAGATGCAAGTCAAGGAATACCTACAGAAGCAAGCCAAGGAATACCTACACAAGCTAGTCATACAAGTCAAGTCAAATTGGCACCTAAAAAAAGGGTATTGTCATATTGTCTTACTTTACATATTGAGATTGTTATTGTGGTTGTTATGAATGCTATTGTGATTGTTTATATTATGATTGTTTCTTACAGGGGAGACCTAAAGGATCTACTGCCAAGGGAACAACTAAGGAACCCAAGAAGTCAAAAATAAAGGATCCAAAAGAACTAAAGAAAAACAACACAACTGTCAAGAATGGAACAAGCAAAGATGCATACAAGGAGTCAAATATCAATACTGCAACTAACACAAATGATTCAACTGTTCCAACTGTTAGTGATGAGCCTACCAAAGAAGGTGATGAAGTTGTCACTAGTGTACCTATCAATGGAGCTTTAACTAAGTCTAATGAAGAAACTGATGTTGTCACTGGTGAGCCCATGAAGACTGCAGCTGAGCCAAAAGAACCTGATGTTGTGGTAACTAAGGCCATGAAGACTGCAACTGAGCCAAAAGAACCTGATGTTGTGGTAACTGAGCCCATGAAGACTGCAAATGAACTTGTTGAACCTGATGTTGTGGTAACTGAGCCCATGAAGACTGGAAATGGACCTGCTACAAGTTTGGATGATACTCTGGCAGCATTATTACGGGGTGATGTTGTCTTGGACATTCAACCTTTGAATGTTGACAAATCACCCCTCAAGGCAACTAAACCAAAACCTATAGGTGCCAAAGTTTTCTTTGGTAAACAACCCAAAATTTGCAGAAACAAACCATTCAAGCCACCTGGTATTCGAACAGTTCTTTCAAGACCAACCTGCAGCGAGCATGTAAAGTTTAAAACCCAGAGCAGGTACAAGACTCAATCTGAGGATTCAGTTGAAAAGAGGCAGTCTGATAGGCTAAGGACTTTGAAGACCAAGAACATACCTGGCCCTGGAAAGAAAGTTGATGATCCACTTGTTATACCTAAAGAAGACCAATGAAGACCATCTATTTTGTTTTGATTATTATGCATTTTGTCTATGTAATGTTCTTAAGTAATCTGAAGACTTTAATTAACTAAGTTATTTTGTTATGTACTACATTTTGGTTTAGTTTTGGTGTATCTTCAAACTAAAGTTATGTATTGGATCAAACTATGTACTATATTTTGTTGTAATTTTGGTTGATCTACAAACTAAGATCAAGTCATTCTGTATCAATTATGAATGAATTCTATTTCAATGGATTCTATTTTGGTGCATCTACAAACTAATTTTGGTAGATCAAACTAATGTCAATGAATTCTATTTCAACTCATTATGTATCAATTGTGAATGCCAAATAATGTCAATGTGCCATACTGTAATGATTTACATTAAGGGTTCATCGACAATAATTTACATTAATAACACATATCATTTCATTGACAATTTACATTCATCAACAATTTACATTACATTCATCAACAGTTTACATTAATTGTCTTACTTTACATTAAGGGTTCAAACATAATAGAAGACATTTCATCAACAACAATTTGGTTCATCAACAACAATTTCATTACATTCATCAACAACATTAGGTTTACATTCATCAACAACAATTTCATTACATTCATCAACACCAATTTCATTACATTGCATTCATCAACAACAATTCCACAACTGCTAATTTCAACATTTACATTTCATTAAAAGGAATACATTAATCAGCAAAGATGCCACAACACATATAAGCTTTATTTTCCCAACCAATGCCTCTGCTCTCAATTTCGATTGCAGCTTCAAATTCTTCTTCTTCGCACCTTCATACAACTCCCTCAGCAACCCATTTGTCTCTAATTCCTTCATCCTATACTTTTCTGGTTGTTCAACACCATTAACATCTGAATTGAGCAGATCTTCACATTAAACGAATAAATTGCAAGTTTCTTTAGTCTACCAAAAAGGGCATCTCCAGAAAAGCCTACCTTTGTTGCGACCATTTTTACAGACATATGATACCATACGAGCATCACAACCACAATTCCTTCCCCGTCGGGTTTGCACAGAGCAACTAGACATGTTAATGTGTTTTGTATCACTTGTTCTTGAACACGCCATCAAAGAAATTCTGCTGAAATTAACGAAGAATGGAACAAGAAAGAAGAAATCAGAAGGACGAAAAATCTAAATAAAAAGATGAAATTAGGTTAACAGATGAGAAAAAGTAGAAAGATTGACATGATATTTGGTTAAAATCCAAATAAGAATAAGTAATTTATCTCTGCTGATGTGTCTACTCATAACCCACGTGGATTTTACAACACATTCAATGAACTCAAAAAATTTGCCAGTTCATCATCCACGTCTTCATCCGTTAACTTAAATAGATGTCAGGGATGAAAATTGGGGATGGAAAACTTTATGGGGACGAATCATTGAACGAATATCTTTGAGGGACTAAATCTGAAGTTTGGGTTATGTAGAGGGACCTAAAACATACTTAACCCTTCAAAATATTCAGAAATAATTATGCATTTTTTCTGCATTTTTAGAAAAATTCAGAAATATTTATGTATTTTTTCCGCACATTTAAAAAGTCCAGAAACTCCATTTTTTTTCGCACATTTAGAAAAATCTAGAAGGTTATAAAATTTTGTTTTTTTTTCAATGAAGATCTGAGGCATAGATGGTACGATAGTCGGTCAATAGTGTGATAGAGATGGTGTGGGGGCTAGACAGAGGAGAGGTGATGTAGAGGACTCGTATCTCAGGGCATGGAGAATGACACTGACTGGCATACACAAGAGGCGGTTGGTTAATCATGCTCAGTTTCATGCACCCTGCACTATCCAATGCAGAGGATCTAGATCTGTTACTAGATGGACGAAAGATGATGGGGATGAGCTAGTTGATGTTCAGGCACCATCTGCACCAGCTCAAGATGACATTTAGATGGTGGTAGAGGCTGATGTGCCCCATTCGGTAGAGGTACCTCATCATTCTGAGGCAGAGGCAACATCGATTTTAGAGGTTAATCTGCTTATTGCTGATGAGGCACCACCTAGTGATGATGTGGAGGTTACTCCACCTGTTGAGACACATGACACTGCTCCTGCTTCAACAGACCCATTTGTGCACACAGATGAGGGGTTTCCTGGTGGGCCCATTGACACTTATGTTCTCACAGGATATACGGACCATATGGCTTTCAAGTTATGACAGAGAGAGGTATGTATATGATATACCGACGATGTTACTTTATTTATTAATGATACTATGAAATTAACTTATCTTTTTTCTTTGGTTTGTTACAAGATCGAATTCCGCTTAAGGTGCCCACCCATGGGATGAAGCTGAAGAAGTTCTCTGATGTTGTGATGCCACCAGAGGTAAAGGCGATAATTGATGAGTGGGGTCTCCTTCCACTGGTGGATAGTTCGCTAACCATGTTGGATGGTTAGCTATTGACATCATTTATTGAGCGGTGGCACAAGGAGACATCTTCATTCCATTTTCTATTTTATGAGATGACGATTACATTGGATGATGTCTCATCGCTCTTCCATATTCTGCTGGCAGGTAGTTTCTTCACTGCTTCTATCATTAGTCAGGAGACTGCACGTATGACAGTTGTATAATACTTCAAGGTTACTGAGTTGCAGGTGATAGATGAGTTTAAGTTTATGAGGGGTGTTCACTTTCGCCTATCTTGGTTGCGGGATAGGTATGGCGAGCTAGTGCATCAAGGAATGTATGAGGCATCCACTAGGGTATACATGTTACATCTTGTATGATGTACTATCTTAGTGGATAAGTCTCATGTGTACATCAATGAAAAGTGCATGTGGTTGTTTAACAACCTTGAGCATTATAGCTAGGCATGAGGGTGTGTTGCATTGACAGTTCTATACTCTGTCCTTGGAGAGGCAACTATTTTTGAGACCCTAAAGCTTGTCTATTATATGAGTTTATTTCAAGTATGAGTTTTTCTTATTATGTTAGTTATATTTATGATATTATTTTTGGATATATAAGTCTTTATTATTGTGTGCATTATTAGATATACGAGCATTTCCCGTCCATTTGTGACAGACGGGTTGTTGCTACCACTGTTGTCCCCACGGGCCTAGAGATGAAGAAGTAAACATGCACATTCGGGAGGTGTTGTGGAGTACGGAAGGAGGATTGACGCACTGACTGTAGATAAAGTCATCTAGACACCTGACACATGCCATAAAGTGGATGTAGAGGTCAATGATGCTATACTTTTTTCTAGTTACCTGTGATGGGAGGTGTTAATAGCTAGACACTTACCTGAGAGGTGCCTACGCCAGTATGAATATGTACAAGACATTCCACGACCAGTCCCTACTATTCCATCTGAGGCATTATATTTGTGGTAACATTATGAGTTATGCACGTGCCATTAGAGATCATGTAGTGGAGGTTCAGTTCCTTGCAAAGTGTGTGGATGGTATTTGGATTGGTACCTTATTGTATTACACCCTCGCATTTATTAGAACAAGATTTGTTCATGACATATATTCCTTGGGTTTTGATGATAACAAAGTATTAAAAGAACAATGGTGTTATCTAATGTGTGTTCCAAGTATGCAGGTTCTAATGCTTAAAGTTATATATTCAAAATCTGTTATATAAGGATGCACTTGAGAGAAGCTGAATTACTAGCTTCTGGTGGTGCAGAATTTGAAGAACACTCTCTAAGTGATGTCTGGCGTAGACTCTGAAGCTTAAGATCTCAGCATCAGAAGAAGCTAGATATTGTCTCTACAGTTAGTGAATGTAATTAGCTTCTGGTGATCATTCAGAATTAGTGATAAAGTTAAAGTTATCCGTACCTCAGAAAGCAATTTGCATTGTCAAATGAGTTTGTCAGCTAGAGTCTAAGTTCACAAAGCTCAATAAGAGTTGACATGCTTTACGGATATCTACTCTCAACGGCTCTATAGTAAAAAATACATGGAAGACACAATGGTGAAACATGTTACACAATGGATTAAGATCTTTTGGTATATCTCTCTTCAACGTATCTTGTACTATGGAGAAACAAAGATACTTATTCAAGTTATCTCTTCCAATGGCTAGTCTTCTAAAATTGTTAGATAAGCTACTGAAGATTCAAACTGAAGTCTTGAATAAGGGAGCAATCAAAATGGAAAATATAGAAGGAAAGCCAAGAAGGATAGAAGTGTTATACACTTCTGTCTGGATGGAGGAATAACAAGATCATACAATGAGCAACGCAATTGAGTATGCAAATTTTCTGTTATATGTTGTAAATTGTAATAAGCCTTAAGATTTATTAAACATTGAATATCTTAGAAATCTTAAGTGCTTAGAGGTCTTTGTTAAGGTGATTACCATGTACCTTTGATAATTGTATCAAGTACACCTTGTTCTTTATTCTGTTGAACATGTTGTTTAGCAGTTTAGATAAAGTCTCTTGTTATGTGCTTGAGCAGCAAAGTCTCTTGCTGAGAAGCTTGAGCCAAGTAAGTCTCCTACTATGTGCTAGAGCATTGAAAGTCTAAATCAATTGTTGATTGAGTAGAAGTCTTGAATCTGTGGGATTTAAGCAAGGAAGTCTTGGACTGTTAGTCTAAGCAAGGAAGTATTGGGCCTGAGGGGCTTGAGCAGGAGTCTTGGGTTAGTGGAACCTAAGCAAGGAAGTCTTGAGTTCGTGGAATTTAAGCAAGGAAGTCTTGGGCCTGAGGGGCTTGAGCAAAAGCCTTGGATTCTGAGCAGGGAAGTCTTGGATCAAGGGTCTGAGCAGAAGTCTTGAGTCTGAGGGGCTTAAGAAAGGAAGTCTTGGGTTCGTGGAACCTGAGTAGAATTCTTGGACCTGAGGGGTTTAAGTAGGAAGTCTCAGGCTGAGGTTCTGAGCAAAGAAACGTCTTATGCTTAAGTGCGTAAGTGATTGTAATCATGTTTTAATTATAGTGATAATCTCTTGTGCTGCAAGGGGACTGAACTACTCTCATTTGGGAGGAACCATTATAAATCTCTAAGTGTTCTGTTATTATTTATTTGCTTCTGTTAACATAAGTTGAAATGTATAATCAGAATCTGAACACCAGTTTAGATTTTAAACTCTGATTAGATGCAAACTAAAGAAATGGAAAACACAATTCAACCCCCCTTCTTGTGTATTTTTCTCACCTTCAGTTGGTTTTAGAGTCTGGTCTATGCATAACACTTAACAATGGTGCAGATAATGATCTAATGAGAAAAATATGTTTGTTAAAGACTTTCCTTCAAGAAAGAGTCAAGTACCGCATGAAAAATATTACATTGCTTTTTCTACCATATTCAAAGGGTGATTCCGCTAAATTTAAATGATGGAAAAGCAAAATATATTTTTAATTCATTGGTCTTGATAAAGGGTTTTGATGAAGGTCTATAGAATACACTTGAGAAAGGTATTACTATAGAAGTTGATCATGTATGGATGATCAAAGTTTGAAAGTCTCTCACACCAACACAGAAGAAGCTTATTGTGAATATCTTTAGTTAGATGCATTCTGGTAGGTGCTCTATCATAATTCTGAGTATATCAACATCATTGATACGGCTAATGATCAGACTATCTTTAAATCCTTGTGTTCAAATTTGTGGGAGTCAGTAAAGAAGCTTGTCCAGTTACACTTCCTCTAATCTTTCCAAGCAAATTATGAGAAGATTGCCTAATGGATTCAAACCTAAAGTCACAATTATTCAAGCTGTCATAAAACTTGAGTATGTTGTGTATTGAAGGTTTATCTAGCAATATTCGAAGAAAAAAATGGAATTAGATGATGAAAAACTATCAAACAGATAAATCCTCCTTAAGCCTGTTGAAGAAAATTCCTATGGAATACCTGATGATGGGAATTAACCTTCCTTATCAAAAGATTTTGCCAACTGGCTAAGTGGAATGTTATATCTGTTGATAGAAGAGTAACTTCAGAAGCTTCTAAAATATTCGTATTTCAACTGGTTTCCCAAATCTTAAGAACAAGGAGAAATACTACAAGAAAAACCCAAAATGTCATAGATCTTCACTACTTATTCATGTGAAGCTGACATAGGGCAGAATTCAGAAGAAAAAGTAATCTGGCTCTGCTGGTCATTACTGCTTCTGAAGAAGCATCTGAATCCTAGAATAAAAATTAATTATTGAAGAGAAAGTGATAATGTCAAATATATCTTGATTCAATATTGAAAATAAGGAGTCTGCTCTTCAAGATAATATTTTAAGTGACTCCATTGCTCCTAAAAATTGAAGGTCATCCTTGAATTTGTGTTAAAGGACAATTCCATGAGAAACCTTCAATTCTTCGTGTTCTGCCAGCAATACTATGACAGTGCTCTAAATTTGTTTTATGCCAATCTCTTATAGCAAACACTATCTGGTTTTATGCTTGTCAAAGATTTCAAAGTCAAAATATTTAATCCAAGACATTGAAATCAGTGACTTTGCTGAGAACAAGATATTGTTCATACCATAACTCATCCTAGACTTATACTCTGCAATGAATCATGGTACTGTTATCAGATTAAGGCATAAAGTAAAGAAAAGCTTGTCAGGACTAACATTTCTAGACTCATAGAAATATGAGTACCATTACTCAAAATGTATTTGTTGCAGATATTGAAGAAAGGAGCAAAGGCATCTTCCATGGTACTTAATCAAAAGTTGTTTATAACATTTGATGGAAGAATAGCCTACATCCCAGACTCAAGAGCTGGAGACAATGAGTTTGGTGAAAAAAGTGGAGTCAATGGTTTAACAGCCATTAAATCAGAATCCACTCAATACAGTATTCAGATTCTATGGTCAAATTTGAATACTCATCTGGAGTCTGGCCAAGAAAATAAAATAAAAAAACAAAAAGATGTATGTCTGTTCTTCCCTGGCTTACTTCTTGATTCAGTGAGATATTTATGTATTAGCAAATACAAAGTCTCTGTTAGATCACTAGAGAAATTCTTTTGTTAAAAGAATCTTCAAAAACCTTTAAGAAGAAACTATGTTGTATTTTTCTATACTGAGTATATCATTAGCTAGATGATAGTCATATTTATGGAAATAGTTTCCTCACTTTTAGTGATGATACTGCAGCTTGTTAGCTGTCAAAGAAACCAATTCAATATTCATTAATTAAGCATGACTCTAGTTTCAAGAGAAAAAGCTTGATTCTAAATAGAATATCAAAGACTGAAGATTGACAGAAGATATCTCACTCATAGTCTAGATCTACTAGACTCTGATGGATGATAGCTTCTGAAAAATTATCAGTCTCTGAGATTCTAAAAAGGATTATTTACTTCTGATTAAGCTGTTTAAGTAAAAAAAATTAAAACTTTTATATTACTTAAATTTCATGAAGTTGAAAATCATCTAGTGGATTCAGGAAATCTGCTGGGTAAAAACCTTTGTGTAATGATGTTTTTCTTTTTTATATACTATCTTTATCTCTATCCCCTGTCTTGTGAAACATAATTTTGTGTCCTTTTTCTGACAAGATTCTTATTCTTTTGGAATCTTGTTCAGTTGTTTTCTTTTCTTTTTATTTTCTTTGGCTGTGTGCGCTGATCAAACCAAACCTGATATGAATTCTCTAGTCAATTCTCCTTTGAATCAACTAGTTGTCATCAATGAAAAGTTTGTGGATTTTGAAGAATTGCTTAAGCTAGGTTTTAACTTCTGGAAGAATTTTCCTGAAAAAAGTTGGAATGGATACTTTGAAATGCTCGGTGGTTTCACTTATCCAAGGTTTGTCAAAGAGTTTTGGATTAATGCTTCTATTGTCAAGCTGAATTCTGGGTGTGCTATTCTTTCTAAGGTGTCTGGTGTTTCTATAACAGTAACCTCTAAATCAATTTCTAATGTGATCAATTGTGAGGAGATTAGAGAAATCTCAAGAACTCTTGTTTGGAAACACTACCTTTCTACCTGACGTACTTTTGTAGATCCATCTAACACATCTCTGGTCTCAAATATTTGTTCTAATGCAATTGTTTGGAATCAGATTCTGAACTCAAACTTGCTTCCTAAGGACAAAGATCTAGACCTTGTGGACCTTATTAAAAATATTTGCTACTTCTTCTCAATTCAGACTTGCAGATTGATCTTTCTCAAGTTATGTTTGACTATCTGAAAAAGACTCTTTCATCCTTTCACAAGGAAAAAACTTTCTTCATTCCTTATGGACGAGTTCTTTCAGAAATACTGGTCCAACAGGGAGTTATCATAAGTTCAGAGGATGATTCTTCTAAAATATAGAGAGAAAAGTTTGAAGCTATCTATGAGAGTTTATGATGTTAGACTTCTGTAAATTTTTGCCTTGTATTTGTTAAAACTTCGCGTATTAAGCAATCTTGTTATCCAAATTTGTTCATGCTCTTGTGAGTCTTAACTATTATATATATATATATATATATATATATATATATATATATATATATATATATATATATATATATATATATATTATTGTTCAAAGAGGATAAATTAAATAGGACTAAAAATTAAAAACATGCAACATTCTCATTAAAATGGAAGCTATTACAAATTTGTTAAAACTCTCTAGGCATTTGGATTTGTCCTAAGGTATTCCCTAGGATCATCCGACATATCTAGATTGTCTAAATAATCCTTCCATTCTTCCTTTGCAAACTCTACAACTTCCTTTCTCAGTTGATTTCTGCATTTTGACCTAAATCGAAGTTCTTTTTCTTCTTTGTGTCTCAATGAAGGTTGCTGAAGAAGTATGTGCTTCTGAAGTTATCTGC
This sequence comes from Lathyrus tuberosus, assembly GCA_022829125.1. Lineage (NCBI taxonomy): Eukaryota > Viridiplantae > Streptophyta > Magnoliopsida > Fabales > Fabaceae > Lathyrus > Lathyrus tuberosus. The sequence goes on from JALAZF010000017.1 coordinate 13,546,541, forward strand.
TTGCTTATAGATCCTTCAGTTGCTGCATTACTCTTGTTTGCTTGAGCTGTTTCATTTAGCATGATTGTATTTCTGAAATCTCTCTTTGGAACCCAAATTTGTTTTTGTTTATACATCTTTGTGTTCAGAAGATTAAATGATTATGAAAGTGAGCCTGCTAAGGGTTTTTATAGAATCATCATATTCATAACCTTGAGTATTCGTTATTTTAATATTAATTAAGTCAAATCAATTTTTAAATACTGACTCTTGGAAATGATGTCTAGTATTCTGACCTATTAAAATCCTCTTAACAGATGTAAATTTTCTTGTTAACTAGTTAACTATTGTTTCTGTTCATCTCCTTACTTCATTAATGCTTTTGTCAGAAAATATAAAGGGAAAATAAAGAGATTGTATGACTACATAATATGTAATGATCAAAATAACTTTTTCATTAATCAAGCATTGAAAGGATTACAATAAAAAAAAGGGCTGGATTGAACTAAAAGATTAAACTTAATCTAAATCATTCATGGCCTTGTAATACATCCAGTTATCCCAACTGATATCAGATTCATCCTCATCAATATCCTTCTCTTCTGCCTCTGGGATAACAAGTTGATAAAACATCTCGCTTATCCTCTTTTTCTGTGTCCTCTTCATGGATTTCTTCCTTGGCTTCAAAACAGCTGCCAATGGACCTGCTTCTATTGGTCTTTGAGGTGCTGAGGACGAAGCCTCGTCTGAAGTGTCCAGTGTTGAGGATACAGGCCCAGTTGCAGATACTTCAAAAACCACTGGCTTCTGAAGGTCTTGGGTTTTCAGACTTGTAAAGTTCTTTGTGACTTCTGTCACAACATATACTTTTTCGCTCTCAGTTGAGGACTCCATGATGTTTTGATGGATGTTGATGAAAATAATTTCGACTTCGGTTGCTTTTATAGTGGATTCTGGGTAACCTAATCGATGGAATAAAATCCTTTGCTTGATTCTTGGAACTGTTACGACCAATAAATATTTAACATGCACTGTACAATCCTTAATGATCTCTTTTACTTGATTGATTTCTCTTCCTTGGGAACTGGTCACGTAATGATGCTCTGCTACGCATTTATGACTGTAATTTTTTTCTTTTTCTTTTATTGTTTTTTATGTGACGAAAGGGGGAGAGAAGATATAGTAGTATTTAATTAGAAACTGAACCCATTCAATTTGTACATGTTGTCTATTTTAAATTTCTGTTATTTTGGTTATGTTACCCGGGAAACATATTTTAGATTTCATAAAAATAGTTCTAAGAGGGAGCTTACAAACCTCAACCTTAGACTATTAGACTCAGAAGGAGCTTACAAACCTCAGATTCTGATGTTGCCAAGAAAGTTAAAATATTTTAGTTATCTTGAATATAGAATTTAGGTGAGTTTACAAAACTCAACCTTAGATTATTAGACTCAGAGGGAGCTTTCAAACCTCGTACCTTATTGTTGGCAAGAAAATTAAGATATATTTTATTTTTATTAAAGATAGAACTTAGAGGGAGCTTACAAACCTCAACCTTTGAACTATCAGACTCAGAGGGAGCTTACAAACCTCAGACTCTGATGAAACTAAGAAAATTAAAATAGCACAACATTGTCCTTTAAATACTTATGTTTGTCATCATAAAAAAGGGAGAGATTGTTAGAACACGGTTTGTTCATGACATATATTCCTTGGGTTTTAATGATAACAAAGTATTAAAAAAACAATGGTGTTATCTAATGTGTGATCCAAGTATACAGATTCTAATGCTTAAAGTTATATATTCAGAATCTATTATATAAGGATGCACTTGAGAGAAGCTGAATTACTAGCTTGTGGTGGTGCAAAATCTGAAGAACAATCTCTAAGTGATGTTTGGGGTAGACTCTGAAGCTGAAGGTCTCAGCATCAGAAGCAACAACATATTGTTTCTACACTTAGTAAATGTAATTAGCTTCTGGTGATCATTCAGAATTAGTGATAAAGCTAAAGTTATTTGTACCGCAGAAACAAGTTGTATTGTCAAATCAGTTTGTCAGCAAGAGTCTAAGTTCACAAGGCTCAAGAAGAGTTGACATACTTTACGGATATCTACTCTCAACGGATTTATAGTACAAGACTACATGGAAGACACAATGATGAAACATGTTACACAATGGTTTAAGATCTTTTGGTGTATCTCTCTTCAAGTCTCTTGTACTATGGAGAGAAAAATATACTTGTTCAAGTTATCTTTTCCAACGGCTAGTCTTCTACAACTGCTATATAAGCTACTGAAGATTCAAACTGAATTCTTGAACAAGGGAGCAATCAAAAGGGCAAATATAGAAGGAAAGCCAAGAAGGATAGAAGTGTTCCACACTTCTGTCTGGATGGAGGAATAACAAGATCATACAATGAGCAACGCAATCGAGTATGCAGATTTTCTGTTATATGTTGTAAATTTTAATAAGCCTTAAGATTTCTTAAACATTGAATATCTTAGAAATCTTAAGTTCTTAGAGGTCTTTGTTAAGGTGATTACCATGTACCTCTGATAATTGTATCAAGTACACCTTGTTCTCTATTATATTGAACATATTGTTTAGCAGTTTAGATAAAGTCTCTTGCTATGTGCTTGAGCAACAAAGTATAATCAGAATCTGAACACTAGTTTAAATTCTGAACTCTGGTCAGATGCAAACTAAATGAACAGAAAACACAATTCAACCCCCCCATTCTTGTGTATTTTTCTTACCTTCGACATCATCCCACCAAGGTAGCATGGAGATGACGTTGGACCATCTCATATTACTTCTTCACATGATGGTTATTCTCATATTGATGTTGGGGTACCTTCTGATGACATGGCGCCGCCTCCACATGGTGCAGATGACGTTCATTGCCTGCAGATAATAACATTCATTATGAATAACCTCATGGATTTGGTGAACCCAAATGGTGAGGTTTATAGTTTGGCAGCGCAGATAGCACATTGCCCGTGGGGGGCCTATTTATATATTTGATTTTATATTTGTATTATTTGAATATTTTGTTACTCATCTTGGATGTGAAGGAGGTGAGACATCCCGTTGAAGTACACTTCTGCCTTGAGCAGAAATCGAGGAAGATGCATTGTATTATGTTATGCAATACAATTTTGGAGTCATTCTGGATCACACAATGTGTTCGGTACAATCACGGTCATCTAAAAGTGTCGACAAAATCGTAGTCATTTAATTGTGCACTCTTTTATAACTACCAAAATTTTCAATAATGGACTAAATATCAGATAGTTTCTGATTTTTTACAAAAAGCCAGTAATACCCAAATATTCAGGATATTTTCATATATCTGATACACTGGATATTTTGGTCAGTATTAGAATTTTTTGTTTTAACTACCAGATTTTTGGTCTTAACTCCCCACAAGAGCAACTTCGATATTATTAAAATATGGGGTGCCAGGTATAAAATAGGAGGAGCCGGAAGATTCCTCTATATTATTGGGGAATTCGGGGAGCGAGGCCCAGAAGTGTCAATGGGCTAAACGTTCATGGTTCCAAGAGACCTTAACACCACATATCCACCCAAAAACTTTAAAGCAATGAGTGTATGAATCAGATCTCTTATATATATATATATATATATATATATATATATATATATATATTCCATTGAGTTATTAATATACAAAGAATATACAATGATTCGAAAGAATATATGACACAGATAAATTGTGATGAAATGATAAGATTTTATGCAATGTATTTTCAATTCCCTCTCTTACCCCGCTAATAGAGAAATAATAAAATATTTTTATAATAACAATTAATTTGTTGTGTAAAAACACATTTATATTCTTTTATAAATTAAATACCATTTGCGTATAATTGTATAGATTAAAATTTAATACTAAATAGTACTAAAATCAAGAGGAAAGTTTTTTATAATGTTACATTTTTATGATTAAATTCAAATCTCAGAAATGCAAAGGGTAAAAACTTGATTCGAAAAGAGTCACACTGGATGACAAAACACTTTTAAAAAATTTAGAGCATTTTTTAATACACCATCCAAGTTTCTTAGGCACCACGTGAAATTTCTTTTTTGCCTTCTGTTTCCGGATGTGCACAACTGGACGCACCAATTTTTTAAAAAACGCTGATGTATTCCAGATATGCATATCCAAAAACATTTCTGATGTGCACTTCCGGAAGGATTTCTTATTAATTCGCGCCAGACCTTCTTCCTCCCCCTCATTCTTCACTTTTTCATTTCCAAACTCTCTCAAACTCTCTTAAACTCTCAAATTTTCAATCACCACAAATCTCGATTTTTTCCACTCGCGCTCGGTGCAGAGCAACATCTACAACGATCAAGAGACTCCAAATCCTCCGTATCTCATTTTAATTGGTAAGTTTTTAAATTTTAGAGTTTCGGAGTTATTTTCGAGTAATCGATTTAGAGTAGACATTTAGGTGTAGAAATTGTTAGGTTGTATGAATAACATAGGTTAGAGACAATGTAGGTCTTGTTTTCTGCTTCAAACGGATGATCAGGGCATTAAAATGCCCTTTTGCATGGTACAATAGCCATGGCTGCCACTTTTAAACTTCAAAATACGTACCGGATGTACAGATCCAGAAAGATAGTAACGTTTAGTATTCTGAGTATTTCCGGATGTGCATATTCGGAAATACCCAACGTTAAAAATTCTGTGCCCTTTCGGATGTGCACATCCGGAAGACATAGAACGTTAAATATTTTGCATATTTCCGGATGTGTACGTCCGGAAGACACTTGGTATTTTTTTTGAGTTTGTTTGTTTGTTTTTTTTAATTATTTTTAAAAAATTCAAATTTATTTATTATGCTTTGCAGATTAGATGGCTGGCAGAGACGATCGTGTCATACATGGACGTACAACACAACACGCATCTGTCCGACATGAGCGAATGCAGTCTACAGCCGAGACTTTCGACGCAGAAGGAGTTGGGGTAGCCCCTACAGCTAAGGGACATCCTACACCACAACCATCCACATCACAGGTTCAGACCACTTCCACATCTCAGGTACATGCCACTCCCCCTTCAGCCGCCGATTCTACATCTCGGAGATGTCGCATTTCTACTGGTAGTTCATTAAGGTCCCAGCCCGCACGCAGTCGTCGTCGGGAGATGTTAAAAGTGGACGCGATGGAGATGCTGATTGCAGAGCTTGGGGCTAGCCCATATAAGGCACTTGTGGAGGTGACCCAGTTGAAGGGCGCACACCTCCGGTTCTCCTTTCTGATACGCATATTTGGTGAGGTGCTTGACGAGGCAGGACAGGCAGAAGGGGATGCAGCTGAGGTGGAGATCCACAGGCAGCGTGCCCTGAGATGCTACTACTTGTTTTTGCTCGGCACGCAGGTGTTTGTGGACACCAGCGCCTATTATGTTGATTTCGTCTACCTCAGGTACCTTTTGGATCAGACAGAGATCCATAGGTACAACTGGGGGGTGGCAGCACTGGCATACACCTATGCTAGGCTCTCCGATGGTTGCCTCTGGGCATCCAAGACTGTGGCAGACAGATGTACGCTATACGTGGTAACAATATACTATTCTAAGTGATTTTTTCATTTATTATCTTTCTATATTTATTATAATGTTTGACACCCATGTTATGTTTTCCATTTCAGGCGTGGATTTTACAGCACTTTCCCAAGATTACTGGTTGGGGGAGTGTTGACGGGTACACTGAGGATATGCCTCGTGCTACTACATTTCTCCTGCTCAGAGGGAACCAGGTGCCCGACCCCTATAGAGTGTATCTTGATCGGATGGCTGCTGAGGACATTTTGTATCATCCCTATGCCGATCACCGTGTGACGCACCCGTTCGATGAGGTTTCGATGTTCTCAGGCTAGTTGGCATGCAGTTCGACCATTACTGCTCGATACCTGCTGGAGTGCGTCTTGCGTCAGTTTGGTTACACGCAGACAATTCCCAGGATGCCTCATGAGTCTTCTCCTCTAGGCTTGACCCGCAGGCAGATAGATGAGATATATGTTGACTTCCAGTCCCACTTGGTACCGGAAGAGGCTCGGCCGACCAGAGCGGAGAAAGACTGGAGCGTTGTTGCCGGGTACATCGTGTGGTTCTACACCGTCTCACACCCATGCATGGTGCCCACTGCTGAGGGATCGCCACCCAGACCTGCTCATCAGGAGATATTAGAGGAGCAACAGTCTCAGTTGGACCACACTCAGGATGTACTACCTCGTTGTCGTCAGATAGAGCAGATAGTACGGCAGGCCATTACGGACGGTCACCTCCCTGAGGGCTCTGGTGCCATACTTGTCGTGGATAGGATTTTTGAGATTGTTCGGTGGTGTTATCTCATAAATTCGACGCCTATATGAAGTTGGAAGTATTGATGGAAATATTAAACTCTTGAAGAGGTTTAAAGAGGCTTTCGACGGGATCTGTATGATAGGTTTTAGTCGAAGATGCTCACAAGAAGAGAGGATGCTTTTTGGGACTCAGAAAATATTTCTAAGAGTTGAAGAGGTCACCTTCGACCGACAACACTGCTAATGTGTGACGTTGGGAAATTCAAATTCAAATAAGGGAGGGAGTAGTTACTTTGGTTCGCTCTTGAAGAAAGACAAGTGGCGTGTATCCAAGCAATGGAAGCATGCAATGCGACACTTGTCATTTATTGATTATTTCAGGCAGTTTATAGCAGTTAGTTTTAGTATTATAAATAGGGGTTCTAGCAATAGGATTCGGGGTGTGTGATGTTCACTTTGTACAAGTAACTCCAAATTTACTCAAAGTATCCGCGTGTTGAGAAAAGAGTTTTGTGAGAATGTACGTGATGTAAACACCATTTATCCTTCAATTCAATTTACTTCAATCTTTCGTTAAGTTTTTATCTTCTATTTAACGCAAGTTATGTTTCTGCACTTTTCATATTTTCAACCTTTACTGCAAGCCTTCGACCTTCTCTTTTACATTTTTAGCCTTTTAACTTAACACTTTAAAACGTTGTTTAGATTGTGTTTTCAACGAACTTTTCTTTATGAGTATTATCGAAGTATTCATTTCTTCAGAATTTACCTTAGATTAATTGTTAGCACATGTCCTAGGATCAATCTGATCGATCCTGGGAGTCACCAAAGTTAGATTTGGAAGATCAGCGGTTGTTTACCAATTTTCACGGTAAACAAATTGGCACTCCTAGTGGGACAGTGCTAACTTTATAAAGATCTTTCTAAATTTTTAAAATATTCATTCATTAATCGTTTCCTTCTTAAAAAGCTTCGTTGCATGTTATTGAGAAGTGGTAAGGTAGCCACTACAAACGAAGAGAGACCAAAGAGAAGATATACTAGAAAAATGGTGACGAACACTAGTCAGCCAAACAATCCAAACCCTCAAGGGAGTGGTTCTAATCCTCAGTCAAGTAATTCGAATGCCCAACCTAGTAACACTAACCCTAAAAATGTGTCCAGGAACGATGTGGTACCACTTCTAGTTCCTTCGACAGGAGAGCCAATACCACCTCCTGTTATGTCCGACTCAATGCCATCAATGACAGGATTAGGGTCGACATATATAAGGGCTTACACTCAATCTATTTTGGAGTACGTTGGGCCACAAGCATCTAATCCCCAAACTCCACCAGGAGGAACTTCGACGTTTAGGCATTTTCCCCCTCCAGGATTCTCACAACCATTACCAAGGAATCCACCTTATGGAAAGCCAACGTCAATAATGCAAAGCCTCCAAAATGCCCCCCAGTATTCTCAGAAAATGTAATGTCTTCGCCATTACAAGGGTCAGGATCTGGGACAAATATAGGTCGAAACAGTCAAAGTGTAGGTGTGGGGTATTCCACTCAAGGTCCTAGTCTGACAAACACGTCTATAGCATGTTTAAGACAACAAATGGATGAGAGTAACCTACAAATGGTACAAACCTTGTCCCAAACTATGGGGGAAATTTTCCAGCCCTTGATCCAGAACACTACCCAAACTAACCAGCAATTAGCAGCGCAATTGGCGCGCATGGCAGAATTTATGGGGCTACCAGCCCCTGTACGAGGTGCGACCGTGGTGGAGAATATCCCGCGGCGGAACCTTGGGACTATACCTGAGGCAAACCTAGAACCCCCTAGAGTTGAACTCCCCAGAGTCGAACCACCAAGGAACCAAGTGCCAATTCCTGAAGAAGGGGAACAAGGGGTAGTGATAGTAAATACAAACCAAGATGCTGACCATGTTGTACAATAGGTTCGACGTAACAATATAGTAGCAGATAACAACCTACCAGCCATGGTCGAAAGGATAATGGCTCGAAATGGGGTAAATTCTGGCTTTACTAGGCCAAAGTATACATCACCCATAGTGGATTATATTCTACAATCAGAATTACCTCCTAGGACGAAGGTCCCAAAGTTTACCAAGTTCTCAGGAGACACAACTGAATCTACTGTCGAACACGTAGCCCGGTATATGATTGAGGCTAGAGAGATTGTAAATGACGAAAGTCTTAGGGTAAAATATTTCCCAAGTTCTCTCACCAAAAATGCTTTTACTTGGTTTACAACCCTACCTCCTAACTCAATCTGTAATTGGACCCAGTTAGAGCGTTTGTTCCATGAACAATTCTATATGGGACAAACTAAGATTAGTTTGAAGGAGTTGGCTAGCATAAAGCAAAAGTTTACTGAGCCAATAGACGATTACCTAAACAGGTTTCGATTACTTAAGGCTAGGTGTTTTACTCAAGTGCCAGAGCATGAGTTGGTTGAAATGGCCGCTGGTGGTCTTGATTACTCTATTAGAAAGAAATTGGATACCTAGTATCTAAGAGATATGGCCCAACTGGCTAATAGGGTTCAACAGTTAGAACGTCTGAAAGACGAAAAAGCTAAGTTTAATAAGAGTAAGAAGGTAGCCTATGTTGAATATAATGAGGATGTTTAAGGTTCATATGATGAACCATTGTATTTCGACGAAAATGAGATAGATGTTGCTGAATTAAAGTAGGGCCCTCCGTATGCTTGTAAAACATTAGCCCCTTCGACTGGAAAAAATTCTGTCGAATCTGAAAAGAATGATAAGTTTCCTTAGAAAACATATACTTTCGACATCACTAAATGTGACAAAATTTTTTATTTGTTAGTTAAAGATGGACAAATGTTAGTGCCTGCTGGCGCCAAAATGCCACCTTTAGAATAAAGAAAAAAGAGAGGATTTTGTAAGTACCATAATTTTCTGGGTCATAAAACTTCTCAGTGTTTTCTTTTCAGGGATCTGGTGCAAAATGCTATTCAGGAGAGCAGGCTAAAGTTCGGAGAGAAAATCAAAAGTCAAATGAAAATTGACACTGACCCATTGCAAACAGTGGAGGCCCATTATGCTGAGCCAGAGGTACACATGGTAGAAGTTACTGATGACTTCGACTGTTCAATTAATATGGTGGAAATTGCTGAAGATTTCGCCAATGGTGTTGTTTTAGCCAAGGTTACTGAAGTCCTTGACATCAATACAATAGAGAAATTCATGAGCGAGGCCGCTGACGGCTTCCAAAATGATGCTGGTTACCAAGGAAACTGCTGAGAGTTTCGTTAAGATGGATGAGGCTGCTGAAGGCCTCAATGTAGACTTCTGCAATCTGAATCTTAGTGCTGATGTCGACATGGACGTAAATATGGTCGAGATTACACAACATAGGACCATGGAGGTTGATGAAGCAAGCTGCCAAGAGGAGCGTAATAAAATGGCGTATCCAAAACAGGAAGAAACTATCATTGAATTCCTTAACCGCTGCCAAAAGAAGGGATCAGGTGTCATGTTATGCCCCAGATGCAGTGCAATCTTCGATCAAAAGGCTGCTCATAATCTTGAAGGGGTTAGGAAAGCTAAGGAAAGAAGGGAGCAGAAAACATCTCATGGTCAAAGGGGTTTCGACCCTAGAAGGTCCTCTTCAAAACAAGTAGGGGGAAAAATACAGTTCCCAGGGGCCAGACCCAGTACCTTCAAACCAACAAGCAATGCACCAATAGGAAGCTGGATGAAACCTGTCGAAGGAAAGGAAAAAGGTCAAAAAAATGGCAGAAGTTTGATGTGGCAGAGGCTCTTCAATAGAATACCAAAAATAATTTCAGACTTCCAACAAATCAGCATATATCTCTGAAAATTATAAGGGGAAGAACCCGATGTCGCGATCCCAATGGAGGAGAGAACAACGTCGAAGGAAGGCTCAGTCGAAGGATCAAGGAGAGTCCAGTACTAATATCCCTACTGATAATAATGGAGGGAATCAAATAAAGAGTGCTGAAAAAGTGCTCGTGGGGCGAAAATTGTTTTCCTCTCAAGAGGACGAACGTGAAAAGTCTGCCGAAGATGATGACGAAATGACAGACAACTTCGACTCTGAGTCTGATGCTTCTCTCGACATCATAGTCAATATGGTGTCTGTAATGCCTAGGGAGTTCGACCAAATTACAGAAGTCAAAGATTTGGATGCCTGTACTGAAGCAGAAATGGCAGAACACAAGCCTGTGTGCTACTATATCATGAATAATGGGTGCGTTGAAGAGCAGAACGCCTTCTTCGAGTGACCTACAGAGGCGATGAAAAGCCACCTAAAGCCCCTCTACATTACTGGCAAGGTGGAGAACATGCCAATAAATAAGATATTGGTTGATTGTGGTGCAACAGTAAACTTGATGCCACATTTCTTATTGAACAAGATTGGCAAGTATGATACTGATACTAAGCCACATAATATGGTTCTTTCAAATTATGAAGGAAAGGTTAGCTCTACACTGGGTGTGATACAAGTTGACTTAACAGTTGGGATAATCACTAGGCCCACGGTCTTCATGGTAGTGGAAATAAAAGCCAACTACAATCTGCTTTTAGGACGAGGGTGGATACATGGCATTGGTGCAGTGCCATCTTCGATGCATCAACGAATCACCATCTGGAGGCCAGATGGCATAGTCGAGAACATTGAAGCTAATCAGGGGTATTTTAAAGCGCCTATAAATCATGTCGACAGGCGTCAGTTCGATAAACATTTGGCTCACATTGCCCCCTGTGGCCCAGCAGACTTTGAGTTTGTCCAGATGACGAGACATTTTGCTCATTGTACTTACATCCCGTCGAGGGTTTCGGCTGGGATAAGGAGGTGCCAGGGGAAAGACTTTCATACCTTGGCGAGCCTGCAGTAGACCCCACAGGGTGGGGAAGTGAATTCAGTGATAATGACTGAGTTCGAAGCATTGAGAAGAATTTCGGCCTACGTGGCTGAAACCAGACTGCAAGCGGCTTTGGAGGCTGCTAACAAATATACGGCTGGCAAAGCCAATCCTGAATTCCACCAAGAAGGTCCTGGTAAGGACTTCGACCCAGATCCACCTGATAAGGTTCAGGGTGTAGAGCAAGGCCAGAGGCTTGACGCCATTTATTACGATGAGCCTTTGGGGTTCGAAAAGGATCCGCTGGCAAATAACATTAAAATGCTAGCCCAATATCCGTTGGAAGAAATCGACCTAGGAGAAGGGGTAACTAGAAGGCCAATATATGTTAGTGCCAATCTTGACCCACAACTTAATTTAGAAATTACCCAGTTGTTGCAGGAGTTTAAAGACTGGTTCGCCTGGGACTACGATGAAATGCCTGGTTTGAGTAGAGAGTTAGTCGAACATAAGTTGTCAATCAAGCCTGGGAAGAAGCCAGTTAAACAGAATCCAAGATGGTTTGCCCTAGAAATTCTCTCAAAGATAAAGGAAGAAGTCGAAAGACTCCTTCGATGCAAATTTATCCGCACTGCTAGGTATGTCGAATGGTTAGCTAACATTGTACCTGTTATTAAAAAGAATGGTTCCTTAAGAGTTTGCATAGACTTTAGAGATTTAAATTCTGCAACTCCTAAGGATGAGTATTCTATACCTGTGGCAGAAATGCTAGTCGATTCCGCTGCATGACATGAGTATCTCAGTATGTTAGATGGGTACTCTGGTTATAACCAAATATTCATTGCTGAAGATGATGTCCCCAAAATAGCTTTTCGTTGTCCTTGAGCCTTAGGCACATACGAGTGGGTAGTAATGCCTTTTGGCCTAAAAAATGATGGGGAAACATATCAACGAGCAATGAACTCAATCTTCCATGATTATATAGAGACTTTCATGCAAATATATATTGATGATATTGTGGTTAAGTCTGTTTCAGGGAAGAGTCACTTAGACCATCTTCGACACTCCTTTGAAAGGATGAGAAAGCATGGTCTTAAAATGAATCCTCTTCAATGTACGTTTTGTGTGCAGGCAGGGGATTTTCTAGGCTTTGTGGGCCATAAAAAGGGGATCAAGATCAACCAGAATAAGACTAAAGCCATCATGGAAGCGAAAATGCCATCAACAAAAAGGAGCTGCAATCGCTGTTGGGCAAGATTAATTTCTTGCGAAGGTTCATATCGAATCTAAGTGGAAAAACACAGGCCTTTTCACCATTGCTTCGATTCAATAAAGATGGGTTCGAATGGGGGCAGGAGCAGTAGGAAGCCTTCGACAAGATCAAGGAATACCCGAATCATCCTCCAATTCTTTCACCACCTTGTAGGAATAGGAGTATGAGATTGTACATAGCTGCCTCAGACAAAACCATAGGGAGCATGTTGGCTCAAGAGGATGAGGATGGTGTCGAGAGATCCATTTACTACCTCAGTAGAGTTTTGAATGATGCAGAAACTAGGCATAGCATGATAGAAAAATTATGCATATGCTTATATTTCTCTTGTACAGAATTGAAGCAATATATAAAACCAGTTGATGTTTATGTTTCGTCTCATTTTGATGTTATCAAACATATGTTGTCTAAACCTATCTTGCATAGTCGAATTGGTAAATGGGCACTGGCATTGACTGAGTACGCTTTAACATATAAACCTTTGAAAGCAGTTAAAGGACAGGTGATAGCAGACTTTATAGTCGACCACTCCATAAATGAAAACGTTTTGAATTACGTCGAATTAGAACCTTGGAAGTTATACTTTGATGGTTCTAGCCAAAAAGATGGAACAGGCGTAGGCATGCTAATTATTTCGCCTGATAAAATTCCAACAAAATTTGAGTACAAGGTCGAAGGACTTTGTTCCAACAACGAGGCTGAGTATGAAGCCTTAATAGTTGGACTTGAAATTTTGTTAGAATTGGGGGCAACTCGAGTCGAAATAATGGGAGACTCAGAGTTGGTCATAAAGCAAATTACAAAGGAATACAAATGTGTTAAGGAAAATCTTATCATGTACTTTGTAGTGGCAACAGGCTACTAAAGAAATTCGAAGTAGTAAGCATTCGACACATACCTCGACTAGAGAATCAAGTGGCCAATGACTTGGCTCAGATTGCTTCTGGGTATAAGGTTTCGAAGGAAAATTTACAAGAGGAAATCGAGGCTAGAGGTAAAGTTGTGTCTGTTGGATTATGCCCATCAGATCTAGAAGTGACGAAGCTTGGGTACGCTGATGATGAAAATTTTGAGATTTTTGCAATAGATAGCTTGATTAACAAAGACTGGAGGAAGCCTATAGTCGAGTACTTGCAAAACCCGACAGTGTCCACAGAGCGAAAGGTTAGGTATCAAGCCTTAATTTATGTCCTCTAGGCAATGAATTGTTTAAAAAGACCCCTGAGGGAGTCTTACTTAAATGTCTTAATGAAACAGAAGCGTATCTTCCCCTTTCGACTGTCCATAGTGGGGCATGTGGGGCACATCAAGTAGGCGATAAGATGAAGTGGCTATTGTTTCGACAAGGCATGTATTGGCCTACTATGCTAAAAGACTGCATTGAATTCGCCAAGGGTTGCCAAGAATGTCAAGTTCATGCTGGCATACAGCATATCCCTGCGAGCGAGTTGCATTCCATAGTCAAACCATGGCCTTTTAGAGGTTGGGCTTTGGATCTAATTGGAGAGATTTGACCGACGTCCCCTAAGAATCAGAGATACATTTTGGTAGGGATTGATTACTTTACGAAGTGGATCGAAGCGATACCTTTACCAAATATAGATCAAGAGGATGTGATCGAGTTATTCAAAAATACATCATTTATAGGTTTGGAATCCCAGAAATGATCACAACAGATCAAGGATCAGTCTTTATTGGTCAAAAGATGCATGGGTTTGCTAAAGAGATGGGTTTTAAACTCTTAACATCTACACCTTATTATACTCAGGCTAACGGTCAAGTCGAAGCAGCTAATAAAGTGGTGATTGGTTTGATCAAGAAACACGTGGGAAAGAAGCCTAAAAATTGGCATAAGACATTGGACCAGATCCTCTAGGCATGTCGAACCTCTCCCAAGGAAGCAACCAACACTACTCCTTTTCGATTGACTTTTGGTCACGATGTAGTGTTACCTGTTGAGATCTATCTCCAGTCGACTAGGATTCAGAGACATCATGAAATTCCTTCTGAGCTTTATTGGAATATGATGTTAGACGAACTGGTAGATTTGGGCGAAGAAAGACTTAAAGCTTTATAACTTTTGAAGAGACAAAAGAAAAGAGTGGAGAAGTCTTATAATAAAAAGGTTATAATCAAGACCTTTTCGCTTGGAGATTTAGTTTGGAAGGTAATCCTGCCTATGGATCGAAAGGTTAGAGCCTTGGGCAAATGGTCCCCAAAATGGGAGGGCCCGTTTCAAATTACGTAAGTATTTTCTAATGGAGCCTATGAAGTTGAAGAATTAAATGAGGATAAAAGAATCTTGAAAGTAAATGGCAAGTATTTGAAAAAATATAAACCAACACTTCAAGAAATTAAAATTGTTAAAGAGTAATTCGAAGTAACAAGGGCAAAGCCAATAATGGTATTTATGAATGCCAAAATGGCTTAAAAGTCATTACATATAAAAGCCTCAAAGCGCCATGGAGCATCAAATTAAAAATTACAAAGAAAGTAACAAGCTAAAAGGGGAGATTCTCCTTCATTTTCAAGTACTTCGACTTCTGGAGGTCATGACGCTTTTCACACAAGGCCTTGTCAAATTTTAAGTGTGCAACTTCTTCTTCAGTTGTTGAGCTTTCTCGGCAAAAGCGATGACATTTTCAAGCTCTTTCAACGCGCCAGAGTCATCAAAGGCAGACAACTCAGCGTTGCGCTTTTTGGCCTTTGAGATCTTGGCTGAAAGCTTCTTGATCTTTCGCTCCCAGGAAGCAATGTTTTGTTCATTGGAGGTGATCTCTTGCTTGTTCTTCTCTTTGGTTTCCTCTGATTCTGCTACCTTATTCTCAGAGTCAGTGGCAGAGGCCCAAGTGACAGCCTTACTACCAGCTTTGGTTGAAATTGCATTTTCGATTTGGGGCAGGCGTTTGAGGTCACCATGGACTTGGTCAATCATAGTGCCAAGCTCTAAGATGACGTTGGCATATTCTGGAGAAATAGCGTGAATGTCAACTTGTTGGAGGAGATTTTTCAGAGAGATATGAGTGACATCATCCATCTATAAGAGTGTGAAAAGGTCACCCTTAAAGATCTTATTTTTGATCTTCAGAAGGATATTGTCCTCAGGTTTGCTTGAAGGCTGATCCCCAGAGGTAGTCAAAGCACTGGGAGTTTTATCAGATGAGCTTCCTCGACGGCCGAGAAGGATCTTTATGTATTATCGAGGATTGTTAGTCTTCAAGGCATCCAGCTCTTTTTCAGAAAGGCCTGCTCCATACACAGTTGAGGTGGCCTTGCCTTTAGTAGCAACAGTAGTTGTTGGGGTGGTAGTAGCTTCGACATGGGTTGGCTCGTTGATAGGTCCTTTGTCAGCCTTCTCCTACTTACCTTAGTCCTCTCTCTCTTCATCTTCGTCCATTTTGTCATCATCATTTTCATCACTATGGCCATTAAGTTCAGATTGGTGCATGGTCTCATCATCATCTTCTTCCATTTCTTCCTCTCTTTCTGGGTTAACATTGGCAGCCCCAATGGGTTCATCTATTAGGGATCCCTTTTCATCGACCAAGGGTGTATCTTCATCCATGGCAGCAGATTTTGGATTTTCTGTGTCAGGATCCTGTTGAACATCGTCTGCCTCATGGTCGGAGCCATCTGTTTGAGACAGCTGGGTAACAGTCTTTGCTGGTGAAGGGGGAGCTGTTTCAAAACCAGGTTTGTTAATTTCACCTAGTGAACTCATTCCAGAGCCCAAGTCAGAAGTGGGCTGGTATGTGGGGTCACCTTGGCTATTTAGGAGAGTGATGGGAGAAGGAGGATTATCCACCGGTGGCTTTAAACCACTTGCGTCAGCTTGAATCAAATCGAAGCAAGTCAGATCAAGGGAAACAAGGTAAATAAGTTGTTATTTAAAGAAAAAATATGACAAGTTACCTTGACATCTTCAGCATCAAGACTAGAGTTATTGCTTTCAGCATGACCTGCAGCTGGTTTAGAGGCGGTTCCAGAAGAGGCTTCTGCAACTTTACTCGTAGTAGTGGTCTTTTTGGGGACTTTAGCTATTTTAGGCTCAGATTAGCCACTAGCAGCACTGGATTCTTGGCTTGGTTTCTTCCTCTTCTTAAGTTTCAAGTCTTCAGGAGGAGATTGGCTCTCATCCTCTGAATCGAAGATAATTTGGGCAGTGCCCCTCTTTGACTTTCTTTGAGGTGTCGGAGGTGGTTTGCGAGAAGCCTGAAATGATGATAAGCATTAAGGGAAGAATGAGTAATCAGGGAAAGGAAAAGGGTGTGGGATGTACCTTGCTGCCTTCACCTTTGGCTTCGACCAGTTGCTGAGGTGTGTTCCTTTTGGGTATAGTTGTAAAACAAACCAAATTACCACAAGTCAGTAATGATAAAGTTCGAATAAAAAAACATAAAATTGGAGAATCCAAACCTTCATGGATTTTGGATTCGATGCGAACATCTTCGATACCTATATGAAGGTGTCCTTTGAAACTGTCTAGCGTACGCTTAGTCGGAACCACCCGATGAGCCTTGGGTTTCGACTGCTGGCAGAGGATCTGTATAGAATCCCCACAGATGAACCAATCTAGAAATGGAGGGGCAAGAGCCACTCCAAAATCAGCAGATGGCAGTCGAGGAGTTTTTGGAGGAAATAGTGCGAAAGCCACTTCATAGCATTTCTCAGGAGGAACATATGAAGGGAGTTTCAAACTCTCCATTTTCTTTAAAAAATTCTCCTTTAGCGTAACCGCGGTTTCACGGACGGTTCGACTAATATCATCTGGTCGATAAACAGTTTCAAAGTACTTCTGGAAGGCTTGAATCTCCTTAATGTGAGTGGATGTACCTTTCTTGATCTTCTTTTGCACATCAACAAAAGCTTGGTCAATCAACTGAGCGAAGCTGGAGACATCAAGGAACTCTGTAGCATAATGTTTCGACCACCAGTCGTGGAACTCTTGGGTGCAGAGATGAGAAGGTTCAAAGTAGACGGGAGTTAGGAGTGATCGATGAGCATGTCGAGCAAGGTGTGTCGAACTCTCTATGGCATCTTAGATAGTATTGGGAAGGATAACATGGACTTTCTTCTCATACAGGCACTTGGGTAGATTCTGGACTAAACCAAATTGTCGAGAGACAAGATTTGGTTGATAGGCCATCAGAGAGGTTTGGCCCTTTAGCAAGTTGAGTCGATGAACGATAAGTCGAGGGATCAGGAATGCCTCCCAGACACGCTGCGATTCTTATTCATGTTTTTTGAATGAAGGAGGAAAGGGCCTGGTAAACCATTCAGGCCCATATTTTCGTTCAGTAAAGGGTGCCATCTTTGGTGTGAATTCATAATGCTTGGCAAACATTTTGATGAAGCCAGAGAAAGATTCCCTAAGTGTCTGCCCTTCTTCGTTTGGGGTCAGTTGCACCAGTCGAACCCATTCGACTCGTCTCTCTTTAATCTCCGCAGCGTCTTCGTCCACAGACCCTTTGTTAGGGAGGATGGCTTCAAAAGTGGCATTAAGCCAAAGATGAAGTAACCAAAAGGGTCCTGATAGCAGGAGGTTCTCGTTGCTCTCTTGGTCTTTCAGGCGACCAGCACCTTCGCTCAAAGACTCGTACAGACTGGCCAATATCATTTCACTTAGGCAAATGCCTCGATTAAGGTGTAATTAATTGGCTAGAGTCAGATATTTTCTTGCCACCTGCAAGGATTTGGTACAGAATACGCAGCGAGAAAGCCACATAGCTAGAAATGCTATGTGCTCTTTGTCTTCGACTGTGTCAGTTTGCTTGTCGTGGTAATGGTTCATGAAATGAGTATAAGTGTGTTTGGTGGTGGCGAATCCTATAGTGTCTAGAGCATCTATTTCAGGGTCGTAAACTAACTCATATGGTCTTAGCCATGTGATAGAGGTTATGTCGAACAGGGTGGGTGTCATCATCCCACAAGGGAGATGGAAAGTATAATGGGTACTATCCCAAAAATACAAAGATGATGCTAATAAAGTTGGACAGTAAACGGGACCTGTCTTCGACATCATGATCAAGTCGTAGATTCCTAGGCTCTTCCAAGTTTCTGCTTTCACTTTCTCTAACTTGGTCAACCAGTTCAAATAGAGGTCAGAATCCTTAAAATACGGGGTTGCCCTAAATAGCCTAGACCCATCATTCAGATACTTCAAATCTATGTTCTTTAGGGCTACATTGTCATGGGGTTCAGATGTTACCCTAGCTTTGTCTTTCTGCCCTAAAGGTTTGGTTTTACGATATGATGGAAAGAAGTCACTAATGGCTGTATAATTTGTATCTAAAGAAGACAAGGGACCAGATAAAGCTAATGGTTTCCCAGAAACGGTAATAGGAATCAGTACTTGGGATTCGTAGACATGTCTTTTTTCCTTCTTGAGAGGCTCAGGGATGAATTGCTGATTCTTTACCACCTTGGGTCCATTTAATGTAGCAAATGGAGGAAGTAGTGGTACGCTCTTGTCGCGGCCGGCAAAAATATCGAGTCGCCATCATATTTTTTCTAAGGAAAATAACGATAAACCTAAAATCCTAATCCCAAGGGTAGAGATTCCTACGGTTCGGGAGTCGGTTAAGTGAAGGGAAGGTGTGAGACACCCCTCACTTCCATTGTACTCAATGGGATCCACCTTTGAATTTAGGGTATATTTGTTTGTCTAAGTTATAGGAAAACCTAAGTTTTTTATTAATTATACTCGCTAGGGTTGGTTTGCAACCCTATGCCTACGTACCCTCAATTTTGAAGGATCAGAGTAACCGTAGTTCACCTCCCCTATTCCTACCCCCTAATCTTATTCTCATTCCTAATCCTAAACCCAATCCACTATTTATACTCTTGGATAAAGAGTTCTATCCCTTAAATCTAGTGTTTATACTCCTAGATGAGGAGTTCTATCCCTTAAATCCCTTAAATCCCTATCCATTATTTAGACTCTCGGAGGAAGAGTTTTATCCCTTAATCCTTTTATTTATACTCTCGGATATCAAGAGTGCTATCCCTAAATCCTTATCCCCTATCCCTTATTTAGGCTCTCGGACCAAGAGCTTTATCCCTTAATCCTTTTATTTATACTCTCGGATATCAAGAGTTCTATCCCTTATCCCATCCTTTATTTAGGCTCTCGGACCAAGAGCTTTATCCCAAGTTAAAATCCCTTAAAGAAAAATTCCTTAAATATCCTTTAGAAAGCAAATTTCTAATTTTCACAGAAAAAGAAATAAAAAGTTAAACATGTCATTATGATAAAAAAACAAAATTTATATCCAGATTAATCCGAAGAATAATATCTAAATTCCAAATAATCCCTAAAAAATATATTTATATCCCAAAAGTAAAGTTAAATAAAAATTCAATTTATTTTTATCCCAACCCTATATTTTATAAAAAGTAAATTCCTTGAAATAAATCCTAAGTATAGATTTTATAAAAAATTAACCTAAGTATATAAACCCTTCATAAAAAATATAAAAGAAAGTAATTATTTATTTTAATATTAAAATCCTTAAAATCCTATTTTCTAAACCTTACTTATTAAAAAAACAAAACTCTAAGTGAAAATTAATTAACAAATTAAATTAAGTAATTAATTTAATTGTTAAAATGAAACTAAAAAATTAAAACCTATTTTAACAATTTCAATTAAGTAATTAATTTAATTGTTAAAAAAACTAAAAAATTAAAACCCATTTTAACAACTTAAATTAAGTAATTAATTTAATTGTTAAAAAACTAAAAAAATTAAAACCTATTTTAACAACTTAAATTAAGTAATTATCTTAATTGTTAAAAAACTAAAAAATTAAAACCTATTTTAACAACTTAAATTAAGTAATTAATTTAATTGTTAAAAAACTAAAAAATTAAAACCTATTTTAACAACTTAAATTAAGTAATTAATTTAATTGTTAAAAAAACTAAAATGATTTTTAATCCCTTAAACATCCCTTAGCATTTTTATTCCAAATTAAAAATTCCTAAGAAAAATGATTTGATTCCAATTATCTTTTTAAAGTAAATTATAATAATAATTTCCAAATAAACAAACCAAATTTAAAACCCAAAATTATAAATTTATAACAAACATAAATAAACTCACATTTAAAAAAATAAATAATTATTATAAATCCAAAATTATAAGAAACTTAAGTAAATTAGATAATCAACAGTTTAGAGATACCAACTTGAAATGCCGTGACCCATTTAAGCTGCTTCCCACTCCCTTTTCCCTTCCCTTTATGCCCTTTCCCCTTCTTTTCCCTTTGTGTCTTTTTCCCTTCTTTGCCTTTTTCCCTTCTTTGCCTTTTCCTCATGGTGGTGATTTCCTTGTATCCTTGTGTGAGATCTCTTTTCCTTTCCTTTTCCCTGAGATCTCTTTTCTTTTCCTTTTTCCTTTTGGCTCGGAGGGATGTTGAGAGTATAGGGTTTAATATTGTTGAGGGTTTAAGGTTTACCTTTTTTTTGCCTTTGAGGGATGTTGAAGGTTTATGGTTTAATATTGTTGAGGGTTTAAGGTTCTCCTTTTTTTTTTGCCTTTGCCTTTGAGGGATGTTGAAGGTTTATGGTTTTATTGGTGTTGAGGGTTTTATTGTTGTTGTTCTTCGATATGTGAAGAACAACAACTTTTTATCGTATGGTTTGTAAAATTGCCCCCCTTTTAGTGTTGTTGTTCTTCAATGTGAAGAACAACAACCTTTTTTATATTGATTATTGTGAATTTGTCGGTGAGTTAAAATGTGGAAAATAGAGTCTATTTATAGATGAAAAATTAGGTCAGACATTGAATAAAATTTTTCAATTTAGGAAGGTTTTAATCTGACCTGATTTTCCTCTATTTCTTGGAGCCCAAGCAAATGAATCTGGATGGATTCATGGCTTCGTGAATTTAAATAAAAAAATTAATATTAAATAAGAGAAATATCCTAATAGTGATAATGAGAAGAAAAAATTTGATTGATTTTTATTTTTATTTTTATGATTTTTGATATTTTTTCCATAAAATATTGATTTTAATGAAAAAATCATATTTTTAAAATTGCATTAAATACAAATACGAAAATTAAAAAAATAAATATTAAAAAATGATATTTTTGTATTTTTTATTAAAAATAAAAATAAAAATAAAAAGTTAGTAGTAAAGATAAAACAAATACAACATTAAAAATGAAAAATGTGGGATTCGAACTCACAACCTCTCCGTCTTGTAACTCCTTATAGTCCCCTTGCTACCAACTGTACCATTTTATTTATTCAAAATAAAACAACATTAGCGGGTATTTTAATAATAATTCAATGATAATATTAATATTAATAATAATATTAATATTAACATTAATCCTCTAATAACCCCACTATGACCCTATTATAATTCGATTAAAAATTAATATGACCCTAATTAACCCCTATATATAAAAATAACAGTAATCTAACCCTATTTAACTCATAATGCCATCATAATTTATTCTACCCCTGCTATTAAAATAAATAAACCCCTCAATACAAAAAGCAAAAAAAAGAGAATAGACGAGTGGTCAAAATTTGGGGTACGACAACTCTTTTGACCTTTGAGCTTCTGGCTTTTCTTTGGGTCTTGAGTAGTAGCGGTTGAAGAAGCCATTGGTGAAAATTTGAGGAAAATGGGTTTGTTGAATGTGAAGGGTTGAACGTTTTTGAAGAGAGGAGAAAGTGCGTAGTAGATACTTTGGAGTTGAAAAAATGAAAATAGGTTCTGAAGAGACTATTTATAAAATGTTTTGGAAACACTAAAAGGTCACTAATCATCATTAAGGAGCTAGAGCTAGTGGGACACGTGTTATCCCAGGAGCCAAAGTAGGGGCGGTGACAGTTGCTACCTATGTCCACGATCTCCTAGACGCTAGGAGAGGTTATGATGGTTTGGGTTTTGATGTGATTTCCGAGGAGACGTTTTAGTCATAATCATAATTGGCTATGATGTCATAAATTTGATTGAAAAGAAACTGAATAGTTTCTTGAGACGTGGGTTAGTCAGTTTTTGATGGACACCTATGCATGGTCGAAAGATGGCGTCGAATGGACACTATCAAAAAATGCCCTTTTTTTCAGTACTGTCGAAAAAGACATTTTTGGGGGGCAATTTGTTAGCTCATAAATTCGACGCCTATATGAAGTTGGAAGTATTGATGGGAATATTAAACTCTTGAAAAGGTTTAAAGAGGCTTTCGACGGGATCTGTATGATAGGTTTTAGTCGAAGATGCTCACAAGAAGAGAGGATGCTTTTTTGGACTTAGAAAATATTTCTAAGAGCTGAAGAGGTCACCTTCGACCGATAACACTGCTAATGTCTGACGTTGGGAAATTCAAATTCATATAAGGGAGGGAGTAGTTACTTTGGTTCGCTCATGAAGAAAGACAAGTGGCGTGTATCCAAGCAATGGAAGCATGCAATGCGACACTTGTCATTTATTGATTATTTCAGGCAGTTTATAGCAGTTAGTTTTAGTATTATAAATAGGGGTTCTAACAATAGGATTCGGGGTGTGTAATGTTCACTTTGTATAAGTAACTCCAAATTTACTCAAAGTATCCGCGTGTTGAGAAAAGAGTCTTGTGAGAATGTACGTGATGTAAACACCATTTATCCTTCAATGCAATTTACTTCAATCTTTCGTTAAGTTTTTATCTTCTATTTAACGCAAGTTATGTTTATGCACTTTTCATATTTTCAACCTTTACTGCACGCCTTCGACCTTCTCTCTTACATTTTTAGCCTTTTAGCTTAACACTTTAAAACGTTGTTTAGATTGTGTTTTCAACGAACTTTTCTTTATGAGTATTGTCGAAGTATTCATTTCTTCAGAATTTACCTTAGATTAATTGTTAGCACATGTCCTAGGATCAATCTGATCGATCCTGTGAGTCACCAAAGTTAGATTTGGAAGATCAGCGGTTGTTTACCAATTTTCACGGTAAACAGGGGGCACTTCAGTACCGCAGACATCGAACCAGGATTGCGGGTAGGGGCAGAGGAGCTAGGGAGCCAGGAGAGATCCTTCGCCATACACAGTAGTTTTTTGTTTGATGTATTCTATTTATGTATGTATTGTATTTTGACAGAGGTTTATTATGTATGTATATTATTTTATTTGATATATGGATGTTGTCGAATGTATATTAAGTTGCGACGATATATTAACATATGCGACCAACCAACAAAACCGATTTTAAAAAAAAAAAATAAAGTTCTGCTGTTTTCCGGATCTGCAGATCCGGAATGTTTCCAGATGTGCACTTCCGGAACACATCAGCGTTTTTTAAAAAATTGGTGCGTCCGGATGTGCACATCCGAAATCAGGGGGTAAAACCGGAAATTCAGGTGGTGCCTAAGAAACATGGGTAGTGTGATAAGAAATTCCCAAAATTTAACATTGTTGTTTTTAGAAGTAGATTATAACTCAATTCTTTTCGATTAAACTCTGAGATCTTGTTATATCATAAGTACTTTTGAATAATCACAATTATACTGAAATAGCTATGGTAATTATTGAGAAGGAAAATAAATTTTGCTATTAATTTGTCTTTTAATTTACAATGTAAAGGAATTTACTAAACTTACAATAAGGAATTACATTTAACATATAAGATTTCTAGTTTCTTGTAGATTGAGTTGACAACATCAGAGTGCATCATATTTTAATCTTTCCATGCAAAAGAACAAAAACATTCTTATTTGTTTGGAAGGATCTTTCCATAAGTGATTTAAATGGCTCTAAAATGATTCTTCCGAACGATATTGCAATTAAAATTATACAATAAATTTGAATATAAATCAATGGACAGAGATATAGAAATACATTACATGTGGTTTAGAATGCTGGCGAGGTTGATGGTGTCGAAAAACAAATTAATTGTTTGTCCAAACATAATAATTAAATAAAAGAGAAGGTTTTGTGAATGTTTTAGAAAATATGAGATAAAATGTTGAATAAGGTTTGAAAATATATATATATAGGGACGGACCCACTCTTGTAACTATGTGGGCACATGCCCCCACTTAAATCTCAAATTGGTTTCTTTAAAATAAATGATTTCACTCTGAATGATACAAGTTATATTATATATCAGTAATATTAAATGTTATTGAAAAGCTCTTAAATATTGACATATCAATATGTTAAGATATCAAGTTATTACCATCATTTACAATATATCGATAATTTAATAATTTTTGACTTTCTATGAGAGTGATAAAAATGAAACAAATCCTCCCTTGCTTCAAAACTATAAAATTTATTGAAAAAAGTTGTGATATATATTTATACTTTAAAAAAATAATATATTAAATTTTTAGTGTTTAATATATATAATTTTTGCCCCCACTTAATAAATTTTCTGGGTCCGTCGCTATATATATATATATATATATATATATATATATATATATATATATATATATATCCGCTCCTGAATGATGCTTTCAAAATAAGATGTGTTTGAAAGGATCTTTCAAAATAATGTTTATATGGTTATTTTTTTAGAGGCCCTTGAGAGATAAATGAGGTGGATTGAGAATTTCCCTAAAAGAGTAACATAATCTTATGTTAGAACCAAGATTGTTTGAAGAACAATGTTCTTAATACTCGGTTTTCATTATTGGGTAGTTGAGCAATGATCGGGATTTGTTTATGGCATTAGAAGAGTCTTTAAGGGTGGTTAAACAATGGTTATGTGGAAGGTGTATGAGCATCCATGTCACGAGTTGGACATCTCATCATCTTGATGGTCTAGTTCGTGTTACTCATGGGACAAGGGAGATCGGAAGTCACATTGTGAGTGTTGTAAAACCATCTATTAAAAACTCTGACAACCTCAACACAAATGAATGGCTTGTTTTGGATGAAAGGTTAGTAGAGAGAGTCTTCCCAACACCTATCTTCATCATGAAGAGTATACCTCTTAGGTGTGATTTTTCTTTCTCTTAAGCATTCAAAGATGCTCCTTATAAGGTGGTTGTTGAGCCTATATCTGTAGGTGATTTTCATCTCTTCCTCGTTTCACTCTACAGGTGGTTAAGTCTCAAAATAGGTAGGTTCGTAGGTTTGGAAATCGAAAGTCGTTGCAACAATAACACATTTTGGAGTGCTTAACTACTTTGAGAGAGCAGATGGTCTTATCAAGTTATTTGATAATACGTTATGAAGTTCCTAGAAATATAATTTGGTTCATGAGGGAGTTCATGTGTAAAAGAAAGATAAAAACATGAGCTTTAATGTCAAGCAACACCTAGTTGCAAGTGGCCACTTCACAACGAGTGTGAAAGTGGTGGGGGCCTTATAATAGATATTCAACAAAGATTTTGGAGGCTAATTGCCCATATATAACACATCCCTCTATGTTGACCACCTTGTTCTCCTAGGATTCTCTAGTGGTTAAATGTTACACTATCTTCAGGTGCATTAAATCATTTTCCAAAGGACATCGTGTGGTAGAGATGGTTTCCGAGAACCACGTATATTAGACCCACTGTGTGGAAAAGGTTTTATTTTGGCAAGATATTTATGTGAAATCACTCTAGTTGTTAACTTATGGATGAGATAAAAATGTCTGATGAGTTTGACAGAGTTTGATGCCTCTGCACCCTTGACGCCGTCATTAAAGCTTGATTGTGGCATACGAGCTATTGTTATGGGTTCCATTTATAGATAGTTACTATCCAAGGTTTCTGTGAAATGAGCCAGTAAAGATATGACACAATATCTCCGTGATTTCTAGTTTAGGGTTGGGGTATCAGGTGGTGCTAAGACCAATTTGCATTGTGCCAATAAGGTGTTAAGTAATCGAATGAAGATGATTCTTTGACTATGCTCACGGTAGATTTCTTAAATTCTTTCAACATAGTAGATTGAGTAGCATTTTTTGTGTGAGGTGAGGTTAAGATACCCATATATTTATTTGTAGGTTGAGTTTATTTATGGAAAGGTGGCGAGGTTATACCTTGAGGGTGGACATATCATGTCAGATGCTGGAGTGAAATAAGGTGACCTATAAGGGTCGCTCATTTTTGCTCTTGTGCTACACCTAATAAATAATCATATTAGATACAATTGTAATTTTTTCTTCATGCCAGATATCTTGATAACGGGACCATCATAGGGGATTCATAGGGTATGGCTAAAGCTATTGACATTATCTAGAAGATGGGTACAATATAAGGTCTCGAATTGAATATTCGTAAGATTGAGATCTTTTAGCCTTTGTATGATGGTAGTAAACCTCGTGAAGGATTGTTCCCATCGAACATTGAAAGGTTTTTTTTATCCATGAAGAAAGGTGATAGGGTTGTTGAGTTAATTCATATTCCGCCACAACTAAAGGATCCTTAGAGTGAGCTTCTTCTACTTAGATCCTGCATAGATATCACCAAACTGTTTTTTGGCCTAAGAACTTGTCAACCTAATCATATGGAGGAAACAACGATTTAGTTTGATAAAGATTGGTGAAGGGCGGTTGAATACATCTCGGTTGTTAGAGATCCTTTCTTCGGGGACATATAATGAAGAGTGGCTTCTTTACCCATTTGAGTTAGGAGGTTGGGTTTGCACTCAGCAGTAGAGGCTGCCTCATACGGTTTTCTTACTTCTTAGGCCAAATCTTAGGTGTTATAGTTATTGTCAAATAGAACAAAAGTGCTCGAAATAATGAAATTCCCCTTATGTGTTCCACTCTATAAGTAAATGTCAGAGTCATTATCATCACTGGGTGGAGAAATTATCATCAATCTATTCAACATGTCTTGTGGAAGGAAATTCTATAACCATTCCCACTTCCACTCTCCATTTATGTCCACAAGGTCAATAACATTGTATTAAAGATGAGCTTCAAACAGAGTATAAATAAATTTGATGAGATTTACTCTTGATGCAATCCAATCATCATTCCAAACCTTCACCATTTCTCTATTGCCAATCAACCACAAAGTCATTTCCTGCAAAACCTGCCAGATATTCACAATATTTTCCCACAAGATTGAGTTACTGATTTTTGTTTCCAAAGTGTTGTGATTTTTATTCCTTGCATATTTTCCTTTCATAAATTGACACCATAGAGAGTCTTCGCCATTTTTAATTTTGTTGCCAAGCTTGAGAAGACAATCTTTGTTCATATCCACTAGATTCTGCATTCCTAGGCTTCATTTCCTATTAGCCTTTGCTATAACATCCCATTTAACAGTGGGGATTTGCTTGTCCTCCCCAATGTTACACCATATGAATATTTTTTTATCCTTTGGATTTCTTTCAAGTAAGCCTTGGGAACTAAGCCATTTATCATGGGATATGTATGAATGACTTCTATTATTGATTTAGCTAACTGACTCTTCCTGTAAAAGATAATTGATTCCATTTCTAAGCTGTAAGATTATATTTGACTTGATCAATTAGGTATTGGTAATCTCTCACTCTTGGGCTTCTTCTTGTCAATGGAATTCCCAAAGATTTTCCTAAATCCTTTGTCTCTTTAGATCCTGAAAGATGAACAAGCTCCCTCTTGATCTGCATTGGATTATTCTTTGAGAACATAACATTGGTCTTATCATTGTTTATTTTTTAACCTAAAATGTCACAAAATTATACAAAATCTTCATTATATGCATCATCTAGTTCTCAAAGGCTCTCCCAAAAAGTAAAAAATTATTTGTAAATATCATATGAAAGATGATTGGACCCTTTTTCTCAAATTTCTAACATTCCTAATTACCCCTATCCATTACTTCACTGATCATGTGGGATAGTTTGTCCATGCACAAAACAAAGAGATAAGGGGATATTGAATTTCCTTGTCTTAACCCTTTTTTGGGAACAAAATGGAATTCCCATTCTCCATTCCACAACACCTTCATCTTAACTAAAGTAATTATTGCCATTACCACTTTTAAGAACTTGGGAGAAAACCTTACTTCTTGTAATATGTTTCCAATAAAACTCTAGTTGAGTTTGTCGTGTACTTTATCTAGATAAACTTTGATGGCAAAAAAAAACTTTCTTACCCTTCAATCTTTGCATGCTATGGAGAATTTCTTGTATAATAATGATATTATCATGGATGCTCTTGCCATGAGGGAAACATCCATTTGAGTTTGTCATATGCTTTAGCTAGATCAACTTTGATTGCAAAAAAAAAGCATTTCTCGTCCTCAATCTTTGCATGTTATGGAGCATTTCTTGAAAAACTATGGTATTATCATGGATACTCTTGCCATGAAGGAAGCGTGTTTGGTACAGATAGATAATCTTGTTGATACTACTCTTCAGCTTATTCACTGACACTTTGCTTAATATTTTGTAATTTGAGTAGCACACGGATATTGGCCTAAAATGTTGGACATATGAGGGTGTGCCACTTTAGGAATTAGGCATATATCAATCTCATAAATATCAGTTATGCTATCTGGATTATCCCACATGTTCTTGACAAAATTACAAGCACTCTCCCCTATTATGTTCTAGGTATGTTGATAAAAGCTTATTGGGTAGCCATAAGCACCTAGAGCCTTCCAAGGGGCCATATCAAAAACAACTCTTCTAATTTCATTATCACATACATCCTTGTCCACTTCAGTGCATATACTTTCATCTATTAGAAATATTCATTAAACTTGTTTTTTTTATTTTCCCTATGTCTTCATTCCATTCACCATTTTCCTTTATAATCATAGTAATTATATTCTTTCTCCTCCTTTGCACAACTTTGACATGATAATACCTTATGTTCTTGTCACCATCAATAAACCATTTTGCTCTGGAAAACCACACAAGCTCTTCATGGTGGAGGATTTTAGCTAATTATTGTTGTATACTTGTTTCACGTGTCCTAATTCCATTATGGCATCTACCATTCTGCATTGTTGTTTGAATGTCTTTTAATCTCCCCATAAAATTTTTCTTTTTCCTCTGAATTTAATAAAGTGAATACAAATTCCATTTTACAATTTTATTTTTGACTTGCTCTAGGTTGTTGTTAAAGCGATTATGATGGTTCCAAGAACTTGTAACTATGTCTTCATAGAAGTTTTCCAACAACCACTCACTCTAAAATCAAAATTTATTATCCATTCTTCTTGTATCATTTATGTGAGTTGTGATAATAACTGGATGATGTTCAGAGAAGTCCATTCTAGTAAGGACTTTGACAAATGCATTTGGAAATTGGGTCATCCGAAATTCATTTTCAAAGTACTCAATCCAATCTTTCATGGAAATTTCTTAATGCACCTTATGTATTACTAGGCCACGTGAAAATACAAAAATGCCTCTAGATTCCAGAGATGCATCTCCGGACGCACCCTAAGTCAATATAAGTCTGACTTAATGTGAAAAACTATGGAGATGCATCTCCAGACGCTGCTTGTACATAATGCGCCAGAACCCTTCTTTTTTCTCACTTGTTAAAAAACAAAGTTTTCTATAAAACTCTCTCAAAATCACATTGTCTCAAAATCAATCAAGTAACATTAAAGCTTCTTCAATCATCACTGAACGACATGAAAGAGCTCATTCAACAACATTAACTTCAAAGATTCCTCACTTCTTGTAAGTTTTTTTATTATTGTAAACTTTTTTTAGTTTATGTATAAATTTGTAGAAATTGATTATTAGGTATTGAAATACATAGTTTATGCATATTTGATAGTTGATACATTGTGAGAAATGTGATTCATAGTTGAAAGTAACAATCAATGCATTACTTTTGGGAGTTTGGTGGCTTGTATTAGCGCCATTGAAGAAAATGAAAGTTGCAGGAAATTCTGGAGATGCATCTCTGTATATTTTCAACGTTTGGATTCCTAGGAACCGAGATGCATCTCTGTATTTTATCTATCTGTTTTTTTTTCTTTTCTTGCTTGTAAGGTTGCCTGTAGTAATTGTGTAACATTTGTATGGTTACTTACAGGCATTATGGCTGATAGAAATGACAAATTAAGGTACCGGGGGATTGTACAACATGCATTTTTCTAGAAGGAAAAAAATTAGGTTTCGGAGGCTCCTGTTTCCTCTAGCCTAGTTGATGCGAAGGCATCGACTTCTTGGGCTTATATATCTCCACATTTTTCTTCCCGTAGGAGACAGGTGTCACCTACTGACATATCACTGCCTCTATCTTCTTGTTGGCCACATGTTTTACCTATTCAGGCGCTAGAGGTACATGAGTCATCAGAGGTACCTGGGGAACCAGTGCAACCCCAGGAACCGAAAGGGACCTCAGGCTGATGATCCAGTGCCACCTCAGGATGATGAGTCAGTGCCACCTTAGATATTTGGAAGAGGCTCATTAGAGTTGTCACTGTTACCTATATCTGGGATAGAGAGGTAAAATTAGTTAGATTCATTCTTTTAAATTACGTTTTTTATTAAATTACAAGTTTCTGACGATGATTTATTTTTTTGCATGACGGTGATTGCTGAAATTCATTAACCATGGACGGAATATTTTTTGCTTGCATCGTCCTAATGACAAGTGGTTTCTGGGTGCTTTGTCCCTATCTGGAATGAAGGACTTATGCAAGATCGGTTATGTTACGGTGAACCACAGGATGATTAATGCATTTGTAGAGAGATGGCATACCAAGACCTCATCATTTCATCTACCACTTGGTTGAGATGTTTATCACACTCGACGATGTGTCGTGTCTGCTACATCTTCTGATTAGGAGGAAGCTTTTAGATCATGGGAGGATTAGCAAAGATGGGTTACTTGAGTTGATGGTAAACTATCGAGGAGTTAACCTTGAGGCTGCCATGATGGATTTTGAAAAAAATAAGAGGGGCTCATGCTAGGTTTGAATTCCTGAAAAGGGTATATACATATGAGCTGCTTAGAGTAGAGCATGCTAGAGGTGATGAGGAGCAGGTGGGGAGCATAGAGCATATGTTATGAGAGCATACCTATTATATTTGACTGGCACTGCCATTTTTGTGGACAAGAGTGCCACTTATGTGGATGTCCTCTACCTACGATACTTCGAGGACTTTGAGTAGATCCATGAGTACAATTGGGGGGCCGCTTGTTTGTTATACTTGTACTCTAAGTTATTTTAGGGATGTAGGTGGAAGACATAGCAGATGACAGGCAACATCACACTTTTGACGGTAATATTTATTGGTCTTTTAGTTTTTATGTGACATTTTCATTACATTTTTGCAACGCCATTTCTAATGAGTTATGTGTTCCAACACTTTTCGGACTTGTATCCTCTAGCACTTCCCACGCATCTCTGGTTGGTCGTGTGTACCGACCTATACTAAGCATATGTCGCATGCTTCTGCATTTGTCCCGCTCAGAGAGAACTCGGTGATAGAGTCATTTCGAGTGTAACTTCACCAATTAGTAGCAGAGGATATGTACTTTAACAACTATGTCAATCACCGTAAGGCGCAACCATTTGATGACATAATGTTATACTCGGGATGGTTGGATTACGATTCATGTTTGACATTTTCTCATCTACCTGAGCTCGTCGTGCAACATTTTGACTACACCCAGACTATTCCCAGACACCCAGTTGTCTCTGTTCCTTCTACTATGACACGTAGAGATATGGATGCTATGTTTGATGATTATCTTAGTCATCTGGTACCGAAGGAGATACAAAGGACCATAGTTCAGAGAGACTGGAGCTATGTAGACGACTACATCAGGTGGTTCTTTAGGGTGTCATACCCATATATGGTGTAGGCTGCTTCAGGAGTTCCACCAAAGCCAGCTCATCAGGAGATACTAGAGGAGGATCAGGCTAGGTTAGAAAATGCTCATGATATGTTGCCCAGATGTCTCTGTATTGTGGAGATTGCGCATGCATGCATTGACAGAGGTATGTTTCCTGATGGTTCTGAGGTGAGAGAGGTCCTAGATGCCATTATGATGGAGACACGAGAGACACTAATGTACTAGAGACAACGTAGGAGGACAGGGAGCAGAAGAGCCCGAGGAGATCTAGTCCGACATACGCAGTAGTTGATAGTTTTTCTAGTTTGGATTTATGTTTGGTTGTTTTTTATTTTTACATATTTCGACTTCATTATATATTTTGATTTTATTTTGTATATCATGATGACTTATTTTGACTCCAGATTTATGTATGTCATTTTTTGCATATTGTTTATATGGTTTAATGCTCATCACATAACAGAGACCCTAACATTTATAAATCGTCATTTTCATCTGAGTAACCATAAAACTAACTTAGCTTGCACTGTTTTGACTAGTTTCGTAGATGCATCTCTGTAAACCCTAAACGGAGATGCATCTCCGGATCAATAAATGTTTAAAATGGGTCTTTCAGAGAGGGGTGTATGGGGTGTGTTTTGAAATGTTTCGGATATGCATCTCCGGATAAGTTGTAACGTTTTGACTTAAGACAAGATGCGTCCGGAGATGCATCTCCGAAATCAGAGGGACATTTTGAATTTTCCATAGAGTATTTTTTCATCCTATATCATGGGATAATAAATCTCCATCTTTCATAAATTCTAGTTCATCCGTGATAAATTGACCCTCTCTAAATAAACATGTGACCAACAAAGCCCAAATTCATGAGTTTACAATCGTCTATTCTAATCATGAAAATTTCACATTTCCTCTTACAAGCACTCG
This sequence comes from Lathyrus tuberosus, assembly GCA_022829125.1. NCBI lineage: Eukaryota > Viridiplantae > Streptophyta > Magnoliopsida > Fabales > Fabaceae > Lathyrus > Lathyrus tuberosus. The sequence goes on from JALAZF010000017.1 coordinate 13,579,629, forward strand.
TTCCTCCCTCTTATCAGAAACACACAATATATCGTCTCATCCTAAAAGCCATTCACCTTTAACGCTGGACTCAAGAATCTTCAATTCATCCCAGAGCTCTTCTTTTTCAACTTCTTCTGACTAGCGTAAATGGTCGTAAAATACCAATCTTCTCCTCGAGTCCTCCTGTATTTCTAATTTTTACATGCGTAAATTATTTTTAATTCTTCAATATCATTTTATTTTTTAAACTTTTTAAGTATTTGTCTTTTAACCTCTCTAAGTAGTTGTTCGCATGGCAAGCCGGTCCAATGGTTTTAGGAGCCAAAAGCAAACTTAAAAATAATAACACACGACTTATGAACTGAGAATATAATTTAATAATTTTTTTTATGAATGCAAGATTAAAACTTGTGACAAAGAAGATTGCAGTCAAACATTTTAAATCTTTGACCAAATAAACTATGCAAACATCAACCACTTATCTACAGACCAGCCCAATCAATTTAGGGGCCCTAATCTAATTTAAAATATAGGCCTAAAAAATATGAATTTATACGTAATTTTTGAAAAAACAGTATAAAATCATAGATTCCAGGTTAGGGTATTATAATAGTTATAATACTAAAAAAGAAACATGATGAGAAGAAGGAGAGGAACGAAGAAAAAAAAGAAGAAACAAACGTGAGAAGAAGAAGAGAGGATAAACACTTGTCTTCAAGCGTCTTCAACCGTTTTTCGGCTACCTGAATCGCCGCTTCTTCAACCGTCTTCTCCATTTTTTCTCCCATCTTCTCGCCAACTACCCGAGTCAAGGTCCTATATAAATATTAGTGTTGTCCATTTTTTTTTTCTTTTAATCTTCACTCTTGCATTTATATTATCTATGTAGATGGAAGTAAGATGTAAGAAACATGGGGAAGAAATACCTGCATTAGTTCCTCGGACTGATTACTTTTTCTTTTAGTGGTTTGAAGACGTTATCGCCGAGGCGAAACCGGATCGAAAAATAGATAAAGTAAAAAACTTGCAGTGCGGTAAAATATTGTGATACTTAGAACCGACCCAATCAATCTAGGGGTCATGTTCTAATTTAAAAGATAGACCTAAAAAATATGAATTTATACGTAATTTTTGAAAAAAAACGGTCGAAAATCATAGATTTTAGGTTAGGGTATTATAATAGTTATAATACTAAAAAAACAAACGTGATGAGAAGAAGGAAACGAGAAAAGAAAAACAAAGAAGAAACAAACGTTAGGAGAAGAAGGAGATGAGAAACCCTTGTCTCAGTGACATTTGTCAGCTACCTGAACTGCCGCTTCTTCAACTGTCTTCGCCGTTTTTTCTCCCATCTTCTCGCCAACTACCCGAATCAAGGTCATATATAAATATTGGTGTTGTCCATTCTTTTGTTTCTTTTAATCTTCACTCTTGCATTTATATTATCTATGAAGATGGAAGTAAGATGTAAATAATATGGGGAAGAAAGACCTGCATCACTTTCTCGGACTGATTACTTTTTCTTGTAGTGGTTTGAAGACGTTATCAAGGCAAAATCAGATTAGAAAGCTGATAAAGTAAAAAAAAACTTGCAGGTGCAGTAAAATATTGTGATACTCAAGACCGACCCAATCAATCTAGGAGTCATGTTCTAATTTAAAAGATAGGCCTAAAAAATATGAATTTATACGTGATTTTTGAAAAAAAAAAAAAGGGTATAAAATCATAGATTCCAGGTTAGGGTATTATAATAGTTATAATAGTAAAAAAAAATAGTTAGTTTTATTTTAATTTATTTTTAGTTTTTTTTAAAGTAAAAAGTAAATAAATTTGTTATTTTAAAACTAAACCATTCAATATTTTTTACAGATCATAGAAAACTCTATTTATAATTACACATATTTTTAGTTTAAATTAAGTATTTTAGCGTTTTCAAAATAATTAAGCTAACATACTCTATAATCATTTAGAAGAATTAATCACAGATTAAAAACTAAAACCACAAATTAAAAATTAAAATCACAAATAATAAATTAATAAAAATAATCAGGAGTTAATTAGCAATTGATATGTAAAATCACAAATTAAAAAAGAAAAATAAATTAGAGAATTTAAAATAAGAAAAACTAATAATTGAAAAAAAAATATATATTAAATTTTATTTTGGTTTTATATGTTCTTTTTATCATAAAATTGATTTTTGTCTTGTTTAATCGAATTTTTTACGTAAATACCCCTAATTTTGGAAAAAATTCCCTAAATAACCCATGTTTCAAAAATATTTCCAAAATACCCCCATTAGGGTTTTGGTTTGAACTATGTCGCCATTGGAATTGGCGACTCCCTTGTAGAGGTCTAACCATGTCGCCAATGCAACTGGAGACACCCTTCCAAGTCGCCAGTGCAATTGGCGACATAGTGTAATGGTTAAACCAAGTCGCCAATCCAAGTGGAGACACCCTTCAAACTGAAAATTTTCACTATAAATAGGGGTGTTAAGCTTGGTTTGCTCCACATCTCTTCTCACAACATTGTTTTACTCATAAAATGTATCGTCGTCGTTGGGGTAAAGTTATTTTTTCGCGAGACAAGCCACCGATCGACATGATGTTTTGGAACATACAAGGTATCAATCAACTTATTGTTGTATGTTGTTTAAATTGTTATAACAAAGAGAAATGCATTAATGAAAACATTTGGTTACAACAAACGAAAAGATAAGATAAATTATGATGCAGATGTTCCTCCAACATTGGGACAATGTTTTTTGTTGTGGCCGGGCTGATGACTGATACTGCATAGTCGTATCATTTTATCAGCGATATCCATTTCGGTTCTTATACGCTTGCTGTTTGGGCGCCCTTTTTTCTTTCTTCTCATTTCATCGTTGTGCCAAACTATTTCACCTTGGTATGGAGGCCAATAATCCTCCATTGGTAGCACTGCGAAGCCTTTGCTGTATACATTCATAACATTAACCACCTTGTAAATATCAGATAGATAGCCATAAGCATCTTGACGAGCATGTGCGCATGCTGCAATGGCATGTGAGCAAGGTACACGGAGGACCTGGAACCTGCCACAATCACACCAACCTCTGTTTAGCCTGACAGCATACAATAAATTGGGCCTCCCCTCAATAAAATCCATTATTTCTTGTACACTGAATGATTGCCTATGTCGGTCAAAGATTGTAACTGCATGTGTGCTAGCTTTGATAGCATCATCCTTCATCAATTTCATAACGCTCTCACTGTATACTTAACCAGACGCTAACAGTGAACTCCATCTTTCACCTCTTGTTGCGAAAAGTGATGCCAACCTATAATAGGTTGATCTCACCAAAGCAGTGATTGGAAGGTTTCTTATTCCTTTGAATACTCCATTCATGGACTCCACAAGGTTTGTTGTCATGTGACCCCATCGACAACCCCCATCAAAAGATTACCAACCCATTATCCATCCAAAATTACCCAGCAAAATTACCAACCCATTATCCATCCAAACATTGCCATACACCCAACCACAATACCAAGAACGTCCCCCATATCATCTTCAACAAAATGATTATTATCAAGAGACTCAATATGGCTATGCCCCCAACATGTCACAAAGATACAACCAAAACGAGGGTACATCATACAATAGCCAAATTGGGCAAACATCTTTTCATAGCCCAAACGCCCAAACATCATACCCTAGCCAATACAATCAACCTTCTCAACATCCTTATGGCTTTCAAACACCATTTCAACCTTTCATCAACGAATCCTTCACACCAATGTCTCCCTTCAATCGGCCTGCCCGCACACCAATCACCCCTCAAACTACCCCGACATGAGTCGCACGCTCAGTTTCAGTCCCCAAGACTTCACAGGAATGCAAGACATCCTAAGGGAACCATCTCGGACTGTTCCTGAGATTTCGACTCCTCAAACACCCGGCGTGAATCAACAACAAGGGGAACAAGGGGGCCGAGTACAACGAGTGCAACGAGTGAGGGTCCCTAGGAGATGTGGAACTGGTGGCCGGTGGAATGCACCCGGTCACGAATATTAATTAATGTAATATTTTATTAAATTAATGAAAATTTTATGTCATTGTGCAAACAAAATCAACGTAAACTAAAAAAAAAACAAAACACACCATGTCTCCACTTGGATTGGCGACTTGGTTTAACCATTACACTATGTCGCCAATTGCACTGGCGACTTGGAAGGGTGTCTCCAGTTGCATTGGCGACATGGTTAGACCTCTTCAAGGGAGTCGCCAATTCCAATGGCGACATAGTTCAAACCAAAACCCTAATGGGGGCATTTTGGAAATATTTTTGAAACATGGGTTATTTAGGGATTTTTTTTCCAAAATTAAGGGTATTTACGTAAAAAATTCTGTTTAATCACCTCTCAGACTCTCATAGTATCCAGATATCCTAATTTCGCCCAATAACATAAAAGATCGACTCTTCAACCGCCCAACTATCTATTCTAGTTGATAACTTATTTATATCATATTAATTTGAATATATTTTTTATATTAATTTGAATATATTTTTGTTTATTATTTTTTAAAGATTATTTTTTAAAGACGAGGCCCTCCAAATTTGAAGGCCCTGTATTAAGGTTGCACTTGTGCAGGGCCGGCCCTTATCTATCTTATTATGTGTAAAGTTTTCATAGTTGTAAACTTTTATTTGGACTTAAACTACTTCTTAGTTGGGGTTAATTGTGGGGTGGGGCGGGGCTGTTAGATTAGGTCTACATGTTTTCGCTTTTACTACCTAATTGAGATTTATGCCCCTCTCATTCTTCGATTAATTCATTTTTCCAGTTAGACAATAAAATGAATAAAACATGTGGAAATAAGGATGTTCATGTAACATGATCAATCTCATTATGATAATGAGCAACTCAGAAGATAAAAGTGATACCATGATCTTAAGAGGGTTATTATACTATGAAAACATAGTCACTAGAATCATTTTTAGGACGTACATGATGGACTGTCGTATATGGTTTACAAATTTTCACATGATGTAAAACTTTTCACCTATATATTGTTGTTAAAGAGAACCTCTAAAAACTTTTCACCTTGTTAAAGAGAACCTCTAAAAATATTTGTATGTTAAATTGTGACGAAATAAATAGGATTGAACAACTTAAACAAGACCTAAAAATTTATGATAAACTCTTTTTTTAGTGGCACCAAAAACGTGTGTATAAGATGGAAACTTTGTTTCAAACTTCCCACTATGCAGGAACATCATGCAAAGCCGCAACATCTCACTTGTGCTGAATCACAACCACTAGGCTATCTGATAAACAAAAACTAACTTTGTTTCAAACAAATGCTGAGAACCTTGATACTTTTTTTTTCCTCCACTAGAATCTGACCCACTACATCGCCATTTCAATTACATTTTCTTAACTTTGATGTACTATTAATTCTTGAACCAACGCGTTCAAATACGAAATCACTCTCTAGTTCATTCAACTCAAATGTACTAATCAGCAAAAATTAGTGATCCCCATACAGTGATAAAATGATCAAGTACCAACATTAAAATCTAATTAAGTGTTAATCTAAAGGTTAATTATAAGTTATATGGATTTTAAAATCTAATCAGTTATAACCATACATGAAATTGAAACAAGAGAAATAGAAAAATCATGTATATTATCAGAAATTACAATCCGCGTTGTTTATTGAGAAAGAAAACAAAACCTAAGACAGAGAAAGAAAAAGGGAAGGGGGAGATTATTATTATAATAATAATAATTATAACTACCGGAATTCTGATCGGACTCAGACAGCAGCGGCGTCGATAGTTGCATTGGACGGAGTAGGAGGAGCAGGAGGAGAGGTCGGATGTGAAGATCCATCGGTAAATCGTAGAGAATCGGGAGGAAGGACGAGAAGAGCATCGTCGGGATCATCGGAGGTTGAGAGATTGATGCAAGAACAGCGTTCGAGAGATGAGAAGAAAGCGGTAGCGAGATTCATACCTATCCAGCTGGCCATGCCGTTCCAGCAAAAGCCTTCACCGTCTCTCTCCATAATGGATTGATCGATTCCTTTGCTTCTTCTGCTGAAGAATGGAATCGGAATGAGAATTAAGAGAATAAACAAATTCTTGATTCGTTTGAATTTATGTTTATTACAATAAATAAATAATGAGGGATTTGGGTAAACGCGTTACTCTTTTTTGGACACAGTATTTTCGGATCGATGGGCTGTCGGATTGACTTGCCATCTATTTTCATCTTTCCGTTCTTACCCTTTTATTTTATTTTTTCGTTTTCACCCCTCCCCTATATAACCAGGGTGTAATACAAATTGATGAATCTTATTATAGATACAAACTATCTGCATTTTAAAACATTATATTTACAGTGAGATCTTTTAAAACAAAATGAAAAATAAAAGGGATATATATATATATATATATATATATATATATATATATATAATCAAAATCCAGGAACAACTTTAATTGAAAGATTATATATATAATTAAAGCTCCAAACCCTTCTCCAAAACCTTAGGTGTCCTTCCCTAACACATTTTAGGTGGTATAAAGATACCTTCCTATCTAGGGTCTTTCAATTAAAAAACTCTAATTCTGTTCATTGGAAAGCCAAATTTATAGATGGCCTTCCCCATCTGTTCTCTGAAAGGGTTAGGAAAACCCTTAGAGACAAAAATGATGGAATTAATATCAATTACCCAGACCTGACCTATGGTCAAATTATTAATAGCTGCATAACAGAAGGATTATCGTTATGCAATGACATTAAGCTCAAACACCAACTCAAAAAGCAAAAGCTTTCTGAGAAACATCAATTAGGTGAATTTTGTGACCAATTCGTGTATGATACTGGGAAACCACCAGTAGAAAGGAAAAAGAAATCCCTTAAGCATGGTAAGAAAAAAGATTCTTACAAAGGTAAAAATCCTTACCAACCTTATAAGAAAAAGAATTTCAGAAGAAAGGAACCTAGACCCGAACCTAAACCCTCTTATAAGAAGGGAAAAAGGAGAGCTAAGAAGCTTGACATAACCTGCCACAAATGTGGAAAACCGGGGCATTATGCTAATAGATGTTGGACCAAAAAGGCCCTTAACGAAGTTGAAGATGAAAAACTTCGTGCTCAGCTAGAAAAGATCTTGCTGATAAATTATAGTTCTGAAGAAAAAGAATCTTCAAGTGAAGAGATTGACATTATCAATTCCTCTGATTCTGAATCTTCAGAATCTTCCACTAATGATTGTGAATGCAATGAGCTTAACTATTGGAAGTCCATTGCAGATATGAATGGAGTGTTCGTTCTTACCAGCGATCAAGACAGTGCCTTAAAGGCCATTGAAGCTATTACTGATCCTAGCATAAAGAGAAAAATGCTAGAGATCCTCCTTCATAATCAACCCAGGGTAGAGGCTCCCAAGATGATCGAAGCCCCTTACCAACTTAGCGAAGTCTTAACTAGATTTCATAAATCTAACCTTAAAGAAGTTCCCACTTCCTTAAGTGACCTCAAAGGAGAAATTTCTCAACTCAAATCTGAAATAAGTCAGATTAAGAAAACCAATAAGACTCTCAATCAAAGAGTCACGAATCTTGAGAAAGGAAAAGAAATTGTCCAAACTATTGATGAAGAATATTTAAGTCTTCAAGAAAGGATCAATACCCTTAAAGCCATCTCTCAGCAAATAGGGTCCTCTAAAGAGAAAGAAACCCAAAGAGATGAGGAAGAAGAACTTCCTAATGAAGAGAGTTACTTAAACCTTCTTGATAGAGTAACTTCTAAAAAATGGTATATCAAAATTACCCTTGTCATTGATAGAAAATATATTATCAAAGATGAGATTGCCCTTGTTGACAGCGGTGCTGATTTAAATTGCATTCAGGAGGGAATGATCCCTACTAAGTTTTTTTATAAAACTACGCAATCCCTCACGCAAGCAGGCGGGAAAAAACTTAAGGTCAAATACAAATTGTCCAAGACCCACATTTGCAACCACGAGGTTTTCCTTCCTACCTCCTTCATTCTTGTCAAGAATCTTACAAGAAGAATTATCTTAGGAACTCCTTTCCTTAACAGTATTTTGCCAGCTAAACTTAGCCGGCATGGATTAATAGGTGAAGTTGATAGAAAACCTGTTAGGTTTGACTTCATTACTGACCCTCAGACAAGGATAATCAATGAGGTAAAGGATATTCTCCTTGAACACAAAGAAAATAAATTATGCTTTCTTCAAGATGAAGTAAACCTGCTAAGCATCGAAGAGCAGCTTGGCAAAGACTCTATGAAAAACCAAATTAAGGTCATAGAAAACCAGTTTAAAACTGAGGTTTGCAGTGATCTTCCCAATGCGTTTTGGGAAAGAAAGAAACATGTCGTTTCTCTTCCTTATTTGGATGAATTTAATGAAGATCAAATTCCTACCAAGGCTAGACCTGCCCAGATGAACAAAGATTATTTAAATCTTTGCCAAAAGGAAATTGAATCCTTGCAATCCAAAGGATTAATAAGACCTTCAAAATCTCCTTGGTCTTGTACTGCTTTTTATGTTAACAATGCAGCTGAAAAGGAACGTGGTGTTCCTAGGCTTGTCATCAATTATAAACCCTTAAACAAGGTTCTTAAGTGGATTAGATATCCTATTCCCAATAAGAAAGATTTACTTGATAGATTAAGCAATGCCTTAATCTTTTCCAAATTTGACATGAAATCAGGTTATTGGCAAATTCAAATTGAAGAAGCCGATAAATATAAAACTGCTTTCACAGTGCCTTTTGGTCAATTTGAATGGAACGTTCTCCCCTTCAGTCTCAAGAACACTCCTTCTGAATTTCAGAAGATTATGAATGATATTCTTAATCCCTTTTCTGAATTTATTATTGTTTATATTGACGATGTGTTGATTTTTTCCCAATCTTTAGATCAGCATATCAAACATTTAAAAATATTTAAAGGTGTTATCAGACATAACGGTCTTGTGATTTCAGCTCCTAAGATGAAGCTTTTTCAAACAAAAGTTAGATTTTTGGGTCATGAAATCAACAAAGGAACAATTGTTCCTATCAGCAGAAGCATTGAATTTGCTTCTAAATTCCCAGATATATTATCTGAAAAGAAGCAGTTACAGAGGTTTCTAGGAAGCCTTAATTACATTTCTGATTACTACAAAGATTTGGCTAAAGATACAGCCATCCTTTACCAGAGACTTAAGAAAGTCCCTAAGTCGTGGACTGAGAAGCATACCTTTGTTGTCCAAGAAATTAAAAAGAAAGTCAAATTCTTGCCTTGTCTTTCCCTAGCTAACCCTAGCTATTTCAAAATAGTTGAAACAGATGCCTCTGACATAGGTTATGGAGGAATTCTTAAACAGATGAACCCAGAAACTTCTAAAGAAGTCTTGGTTAGATTCACTTCTGGTAAATGGAACCAGACACAGGCTAAGTACTCTACGGTTAAGAAAGAAATGCTTTCTATTATTAAATGTGTCTCTAAATTTCAAACTGATTTACTAAATCAAAAATTTCTGTTAAAAATTGATTGCAGTTCTGCAAAATCAATTATTGAAAAGGATATTAAAAACCTTGTTTCAAAACAAATTTTTGCCTCATGGCAAGCTCAATTAAGTGTCTTTGAATTTGACATTCAATATATTAAAGGAGAAAATAATTCTCTTGCTGACTTTTTAACCCGTGAATTTTTGCAGGGCAATGAGCGCCCCATTTAGGACCAGAGGAGGAGGTCGCTCCTTTGGCCGGGGAGGAGGAAGAGGGAGCAGCAATTTGTTGCCCCATTCAGATAAAAGCATTCCCCTAATAGGGGATTGGACCACTGTCTATCCAAATAGACAAAGAATGCAGACATTAACTGCATCCTCCAAAAATAAGAATAAGGAAGAATCTTCCTCAGCCCAGTCTAAGAACAATGATTCTTACAAGACTGCCGCTACTAGCGAACCATTGCAAGAACAAGCAGCAGATTATTTTGAAAATCCAACTTTGGAATTTATTATGTATGTAGAACATGAAGATGTTCAAATCACCAACAATGATGGTTGGGCTATTCAAACCAGATATCTTGAATCAAGAGGTTATGCTGGTCTTTCTGGCAAATCCAGACCCAACATGGAGATATTACTCCTAATGACCGGATCGGCCACCATTAATCATCACTATCAGAATAATAATCCTGATAGTTTTATCAATTTTTCCAAATGCCATATCAATAAGGTATTGCATCCCAGAGAATGGGGCCTTAATCCAAACAGCGAAAAATCTATTAAGCTGGCTGATGGTAAAATGGTTTACTATAATTATTGGGACTATGTCCAAGCCTTTTCTAAGGCCTTTTATTACCAGAATCCTAAGAACAAGCATTCTTGGTTCTTCTCTGTTAACCCAGAAATTCTGGAAAAACAATTGCCAAGCTGGTTCTACACTTGGTGGTCTAAATTTGGGCCATCCTTGGAAATATTACCCAAAGAATTAGATGATCTCTATACACCTTGGTGTGATGAAAGTCCTTTAATTGAAAAGGTTTTATCAAAAAATTTAATTACAGGACAATGTCCATTTTTATATTTTGCTAAGTTTCAGATCCCATGGATTTGGAGATAGACAATTTCTGTCACGAAGAATAGTCTCAATATCCCCCATTTACAAAGACATTTCTTTACCAAATGGTGGAGCAAAATGGATGCCAAAGATTTTCAAGACAAGATTAAGCTAATTAAAGCTACCATCGAGGAAGACAAAATTAGTCCAACCAGAAAGCAAGCCTCTGCTCAAATGAATTTAATTCAGCTCAAAGAATACTTCCAAAAGAAGTATCCCCAAGAAGACGATGAAGATCTTATGGTCAGAATTCTTGACCACATGAAAGGCCAATTCTTCACAGCCTTTCCCACGGTTAGAGAAGATAGTTCTATGAAGACCAGTTCTTCTCAGGGTTTGTTGGATGCTATCCTAGCTGGCGAATCACAAGTGCCTGAGCCCACAGCTGATGACTTTTGGGATTCCCTTACAGTTTCCATGGCACAAAAGGCCAACAAAGGGAAAGATCCTCAGCATTGAAGATAAGGATCATTGAGCTGTAATACAGAGCTGTTTCCCACTAATTAAAGTGATAGCAACGTCCACCCAACCACAGCTGGAAATAGACAGCAAAATCTGCTTTTCTTTTGCTTTTGCTTTACTTTTTCTTTTGTCGGTTGTCGTTTGTGATCATTAAGTGTCGATGGGGCCCATTGAGCACTCGGCTTAATTGATTTTCTCTTGTAACCGTTTGGTGTGGGTTTTCTTTTCTTTTTACCGGATACAATAGGTATCCTCTTCCCTATATAAAGGGATTCTTGTGCTTCATTTAGAGCACGCTTCCATTGTACAATATTCCCTCTCTCTAAATAATATTACCGTTTTCTCTACTCTCTCTCTTTTCACTTAAGTTTCTTCAAAAATAATCCCCCAACTACCAAATAGTATCCAAAATAATCAGAGATCCAGGTTGCGCTACTGTTCCTGGTATATATATATATATATATATTGACGGAGCTATTATGAAGAAAGGGTATTGAACCAAAATTTAATATTATATATAATATATTAACATATTTAATGTATTAACCCCCAAGTGTTGGCCTAGTGGTGGAGGCTTGGGTCTTGAGAGTGTGCTCCTTTTAAGGTCTAAGATTCGAATCCTACTAGGTGCAATCAACTCTTGTGTGTGGTCGCAATGTCGGATACCAAGATTTCCAAAAAAAAAAAAACATATTTAATGTATTAAAAATTATGAAGTAAAACTAATAAATGCCCCCTTTAAAAAATGATTCGGAGATTATACACCCACTTAAATATCCAATTAATTGTTTTATTTTTTCTTTAAAAAACAATTAGTTCTATATAATAAATAAAATAAATGTTTTAAATAAAATTAAAAAAACTTAACGTTTTCTAATTTTATTCCTATTATTCCTCTTTCTCTCACTCCTCTTTCTCTTACCACAAAGAGGCTCTCTCTATTACTAGTTTCTTCTCTATTGTTGATCTTTTAAAAGGTAAAAATTTTAATTTTAATCTTAATGAATTTATAATTTTTTTTAATATTGTAATAAAAGTAAAAATATATCATTATATTATTGAGCTAGAGATTATGTTAATTGCAGAAAATGTATTTTTAGAGTTTTGTAGTATTTATTTGAAATTGTTATGTTTGTATCAATTTTATAGTATTATTATAAATTTTCGGGTTAATACCCCTTTTGCCCCCTGCCATATGGGCGAAATCCCAAAAACAACTCTGTAAAAAAAACACAGATTCCCCCATTGTCATTTGAAGATTCTACTGTTTTGACCCCTATTGAAATCCAGTCAACAATTTCTATGACGTGGCAATGCTTTTTTATTTATTATTATTATTTTTAATTACGTGGACGAATTATGTGGCATTTTTTATTATTTTTTATTTTTTAAATTTCATGTGGCATTTTTTTCGTATTATTTTTTATTTTTAATTTAATTCTATTTTTTTTCAAATTAATAATTTAAAAATTATTTTATTTGGGCCAAGTACATATTCCAAATTTATTAGCCCAAGTACATATTTCAAATTTATTAGCCCAAGTATTTTTCTATTTAATATACATTACACAAGTGGCTTATATAAAGCCTATATTTTTTCCTACATCAAACGATGTGGGACAACAGTTCTCTTCATCATCAATTTGCATCACACTGTTCATCAAAAGCAAGAAAATAGATATAATTGTTGTTTTAAGTTCCAAATATTGATACTAAAAATTTGTGTTTCTTCTCATCAGTCACTATACAAATTGTGTTTCTTAAGGACATGTGCGCGGGAACTTTCATTGGCTGCACCAACTTGTTTACATCTTTCACAGGTTTTACACATTTTCCAATTTAGAAAAAGGTCCTTTTTGACAGTTATCGCCTATATTGATATCATCATCATGCTTTCAGGTCCAAATTGTTGCGTAAACCCTTTGATGATGAATACATTTTTGGATCACGAGCCTCAGCCAACAACAACAAAGAACATGATTCATCTATCTCAGAGTAAGTGGCCATATTTTCCTAATTCTAGAAGAATTGTTTGTATTATACGGAGGGAATTGAATTTGAATCCTATGAATATTATGACAGTGATCAGAGAAGGAACCATATCAATGTTTGATTATGAGAATCAAGACGAGAATATGAGACACTACGGACAGTCCACTCCACCGATATACGACATGACAAGACTTCCAAACGAGCTTCCTCTTTTTGTTAGTTATGGAGGTGCGGATGCTCTTTCTAATGTCAAAGATGTGCAACTTCTGTTAGAAAGTCTGAAAGATCATGATGCAGATAAACTTGTAGTTCAGTATAGAAATGATTATGCACATGCAGATTTTGTTATAGGACAAAATGCTAAACAAGATGTATATGAACCACTCATATCTTTCTTTAAGCTTCAGTGATCTTTAAGGAATATATATAGTATACTACACAACTTATAGAATTTTTTGAAATTACTTTGTTTCCATGTAAAACAAATTCTTAGTACAGAAAATTCAGAATGTAAGCATACAGAAGGTATTGTTAATAAAGGAAATTACTATATACTTTTCGGTTTTTGTGGACATCCTTTGATGAACAGTGTGATGCAAATTGATGATGAAGAGAACTGTTGTCCCACATCGTTTGATGTAAGAAAAAATATAGGCTTTATATAAGCCACTTGTGTAATGTATATTAAATAGAAAAATACCTGGGCTAATAAATTTGGAATATGTACTTGGCCCAAATAAAATAATTTTTAAATTATTAATTTGAAAAAAAATAGAATTAAATTAAAAATAAAAAAATAATACGAAAAAAATGCCACATGAAATTTAAAAAATAAAAAATAAAAAAAAATGCCACATAATTCATCCACGTAATTAAAAATAATAATAATAAATAAAAAAGCATTGCCACGTCATAGAAATTGTTGACTGGATTTCAAGAAGGGTCAAAACAGTAGAATCTTCAAATGACAAAGGGGGAATCTGTGTTTTTTTTTTACAGGGTTGTTTTTGGGATTTCGCTCATATGGCAGGGGGCAAAAGGGGTATTAACCCTAAATTTTCTGAATAGGATTTCAATTGTGATTTTTTTGTTTTGTTTTTAGTAATAAGCAATGGAAAAATATTTCAAAAGAAAATCAACAGAGCAATCATCAACTCCTAATCCTCTAACACCTAATGAAGGTTGAAGCCTCAGACTGAGTCCTCCCATGAAAAAAAGGTTTTTGGAGTTTGAATTGGAAAAACTTCCTAATGATCCCGGTTTAAGGCCAAAAATGTCAGATTATCATCCAAGTGATAGAGATGAAATAAGAAGATACTATTTGCAAAAGGGTCCTTGTCAACCAAAAGAAATTATTTTTCCACAAAGAAAATTTGGAGATACCTTTCGTAAGTTTAATTCGGATTGGTATTTAAAATATGGTAGTTGGTTGGAATATAGTCAAAGCGAGGATGTTGCATATTGTTTATGTTGTTATCTTATGAGGTCACATGTTGAAGAACATAAAGGTTGCGGTGATGCATTTATAACAGAAGGCTTTACAAATTGGAAAAAAAGTGAAAGGTTTCGAGTTCATCTTGGAGATGTAAATAGCTCTCACAATCAAGCATGGAGAAAAGCTCTAATGAAACAAAAGCAACACATTGAAGGTGTCTTGTGTAAACAATCCAATCAAGTTAAAGAGGACTATCGAATTCATTTGACAAGTATAATTGATTGCATTCGATGTTTATTAGCACAAGGTTTAGCTTTTCGTGGTAATGATGAGTCAATTTCATCTAGAAATAAGGGGAATTTTCTTGAACTTATGAATTTTCTTGTTAACCACAATGAAGATATTTATAAAGTTTGGAAAAATTGTCGTGGAAATCTTAAGTTAACATCTCCTGATATTCAAAAGGATATTGTTAAAGTTGCTACAACAGTCACTACTCAAGTTATACTAGATGATCTTAGAGATGATTTATTTGCTATTTTAATTGATGAATCTCGTGATATCTCAGTGAAGGAGCAAATGGTTGTGGTTATACGTTATGTAAATAATGAAGGAAAAGTTATTGAGCGTTTTCTTGGTGTTGTTCATGTTTCAAATACTAGTGCTATAACATTGACATCGGCTTTGGAGTCATTATTTGCAAAATATGGATTAAGATTGTCAAGGATACGTGGACAAGACTATGATAGAGCAAGTAATATGTAAGTTTGTCAAGAATTATTCTGCATTTTTTATTCATTGTTTTGCCCATCAACTCCAATTAGCTCTTGTGACATTAGCAAAAATATATTCTATAATTGCTTTATTTTTTAATTTGGTTGCTTATTTGTATAATGTTGTTGGAGCATCATGTAAGCGCCGAGATATTCTTCGTGAAAGTCAAGCTACAAAGGTGAAAGAAGCATTAGAAAATGGAGAAATCTCTAGTGGGCGTGGCTTGAATCAAGAAATGATAATTAAGAAGGCGGGGGAAACAAGATGGAGCTCACATTATGGTACATTACTTAGTATAGTTTCTCTATTCTCTTCTATGATTGATGTGCTAGAAATGGTTGAGGAAGATGGAACAGATTTAGATAAAAAAATGTGAAGCATTAATGCTGATGAATTATATGCAATCTTTTGAATTTATTTTCATCTTGCACTTGATGAAAATAGTTTTAGGAATTACACATGATTTATCTCAAGCATTACAAATAAATGATCAAGATATTAGTAAAAGTGTCCAAAATAAGGCTGCGAGCTATAAGAGATAATGGTTGGGATTCTTTGTTGAATGATGTTTCATTATTTTGTGAGCATAATGATATTGATATTCCAGATATGGATGACACTTTTCAACCGACACAAAAAATGTCAAAGAGAAAAATGGAGAAAGTATCTAATTTACATCATTTTCAAGTTGAATTGTTTTATGAAGTGATTGATTGATAACTTCAAGAGTTGAATATCCGTTTTAAAGAAGTGAATACTGAGTTGCTCCTTTGTGTAGCTTGTTTAAGTACAAGAGATTCATTTTTTGCATTTGATAAGGAAAGATTGATCCGTTTAGCTCAATTTTATCCTTCAGAGTTTTCTCAAGTGGAATTATTGGCACTAGATTGTCAGCTTGAAAACTATTTCTTAGATGTATGCTCTGACACTGAATTTTCATAATTAGAGGGGTGATCTTTCTATCAAGCTCGTAGAGACCAAAAAATATGTTGTGTACTCGTTGGTATATTTGCTTTTAAAGTTATCTCTGATATTACCAGTGGCAACTGCAACAGCTGAAAGAGCTTTCTCTGCTATGAATATTATCAAGAATCGATTGCGAAATCGTATGGGTGATGATTGGTTAAATGATTGTTTAGTTACTTACATTGAGAGAGATATTTTTGTTGATGTTAAAAATGAAAAAATCATTCAATATTTTCAGAACATGAAAAGTCGTAGAGAACAATTATAGTTTATATTTATATTTTTGAAAATGAAATACTATATTTATATTGACCCCACTACTCAAAATTTCTGCCTCTGTCCCTATATATATATATATATATTAAGAAAAATAATATTATAATAAATAGCAGTCAAACAAATAATAAGTTGCGTTATAATATTTTTTTTAATGGTAAAATCAATCCTATTAAAAACTACATTTATTATCCTAGGAGACACAACATTATTATGCGTGAGTCTTTTCTGTAAAAGATCGATTGCTTCTAGTGTTAGAAATCAAAAGTGTCAAAGGCAACTGGTATGAAAGCATGTTGATTGTCGGAACATGTTTTCTCATGCTTAATCACTTTACTTGAAGCGGGTTTGAGAGTTGTTTGTCCCACAGTAAAACCATCACTCCTCAATTCCCCCAATGAGGAAACCCCAGCCAAGTTTACACATGCATGCTTCCCTCCTACCCACCCGTACACCAGAACATATGTTGGTCTAAGTGTTGATATCCCCTCATGTGGGTCAGTTAAGAAATTCACATGTGTCTTTTTCTTCACAGGACCCTAACAGGCCTAAGTATATCAAATAACACATCCCTAACAAAGTCATGTCGGTATTGTAATTCTAGAAGCTCCTTATAATGAAAGGCGTGTTCCCCAAATATATCCAAGCACGCCTTATGGCAAACAGGATAAACCTCGTCAACAGAAAATAATGGAATCATAAGCTCAAATTTAAGGATGATACAGTACTCTCATAGGGACTTATGTCGGCCTAAACCATCAATGAGGATAACAGGGAGACAATCTTGAGCATGTGCTACTTGCAAACAACCAAATATAGATTTATATCTTGTAGTCATGTCAAATTTTACATCCATATCCTGAATACTTTTACTAAAAAATACACTCTCTAAAACGTGCTTTAGGAATGACGGTGTCCTTTCTAGTAAAACCGCTAAGGTTAAAATCTAGAATCATAGCACTGAGACCATACAAAGCTCTGTCGAAATCAATGTCCATCCAACATATCCCATTGTCTCTCAACTTATGATCTTGTAACACCCAAGATTGGGCCCTAGAAGCCACAAATGCATATGAGACAGCATTTACTACTAAGTGCAGACCCAATCCCCTAACTATAATAGGTAAAGAAGCCACCCTCCATTGAAGATCCCTGAAGAAAGGACATTCACCAACCACGATATCTTCAATCACCCTTCGCAACTTTTTAACAAACCAAACAACTTTCTCTATATGATTAGGTTGACATGTTTTAAGGCCAAAAGAGAGTTTGACGATACTCATGCATGAACAAAACAGAAGAATCTCACTCGGAGGATCCCTTAGTTGTGACAGAAGATGCATTAACTCAATAAATGTTGTCGCTCTCTTCATGGACAACCTTCAATAAAGCCTTCATCTCTACTAACATCCACTTTAGGAAAATTCATCCCCAACATCGGCCTCCCAATTTTGAAGGAAACAACTCCCAACGAAGTTTACTACCATCATAAGAAGGTCAAAAGATCTTAGTTTTATGAATACCCAATTCAATACTTAATCATAGACTGGTCTCACGAATGATGTCAAGGCCTTTAGCCATCACTTTTTGAATCCCTTATGATGTTCCCATAAGATACCAGACATGAAGAAGCTTATAGTTGTCGCAGATTTGATGAATACGTGGGTGTAACACAAAGTCAAAATGGAGCGGCCTTAACAGGACACCCTGTTGCACTCTAGTGGCTGACATAATATGTTCAGCCTCAAGGTATAACCTTGCTTACTAACCATAGATAAACTCAACTCACAAGGAAATATAGAGGCATCTCACCCTCACCTCTCGCAGTATGTCTGATTGATCTATGAAGTTTGAAACATTCGTGAAATTTATCCTCGACAAAGTCAAAGAGTCATCTCCATGTATCAAAATTTTGAATTTGGGTCTAGTAACATATCAAGATTTCATATATATTCTCTTCGACGTTTTGATTTCATGCATATAAGAGTTTAGTGCACCATGGGAAAGAAATTACAGAAGATTGTGAAGAAAACACGGAAGAATATTCAATCGTCATGGGTGGACTCTATCTACACTTCTATCGTGTCCGTATTTGCCAAAGAATGTAACTTGAATGAGGATTTCTCTGAAGTAGGCATGTTATCTCATTGGGGGAGTCTTGACCTCTTCATAAGATCACAAGATATGTAGTGAATAAGGTAACTGCCATATCCCTTTCTATGAATCTCTCTTCCAAAAGATAGGTGTTTGTCTACCCTTTGTTGTGTTTCAGATTGCGATTCTCAACAACTTGGGGGTGCCTGCTTCACAACTCCACCTAGCAAGTTAGACGTACATTAAGGTATATTAGTACTAGTGTGAATACCTGAAGGGGAAACCTTCACAATTCCTTTACTTTTCTTTTGTTTTTTTAGTTGTCACTGAGGTACTGCATCAGAGTAGAGGGGGAAAAGATTGCTTTATCTGGTTCCAACGATGCAGGCCTTTGGAGCCTTGCATTAGCTTGGGCCTTTTCAGGATCATTTATTCATTATTTCCTCCCTTACTCCCAAATCTCATGCGATTGTGTTGCATAATTGGGCAAGGAGTAGAGGGTAGATGTGCCCCATTGTTTCCTCAGTATTAGTCGAATGGCCACTTTGGGTTTGAGAATGGGATATACATGTATAAAGATCAAGACCTACCCACGAAGATCTATACCAGAAGAAACATCTGGTAGGTTTCATTGCTAGTCTGGGTTATCTAGGACGCGACGTCCCTTCGGAGGAGGCCGCCAAGAAACTCCTAAAGTGCCTCGTTGATGTTCAAATGATTCTCAAAACTCGCACTCGAGAGGGTCAGAAGGTCGCCTTTGGTAAGCTTTGGGAACTTTTTCGGCTGTTAATCCTTATTTGATTGTTTCTTATGTGCTTACCATTGACAATGATCACAATTATATGCAGATACAATGAAGAATTAAGTGTGACTCTGGCTTCTCAAGCAGTGAATAGAGATAGGAAACACTAGGACCGACCATTCCCCCACTTTGGAATCTCCTTGGAGTGTTTTTTCTCCTACTCCAGGGTTAGGGTCTGTCGCTTCTATTGACCAACGAGAGTCTATTTTTTGTGAGGATTATACTTATCTGGTTAGTCTGTCTGGGAAGGTTATGGAACAAGAATTGACAAACTTGGCTCGATCTTCTAGGCAAGCCTCAATTGTTTTGGCCCTAGGAGGGTCTGGTCGTTGGACTGCACTTTAGTCTGATCGAGCACGCAAAGAGAAAAGCCGATTGGAAGAAAGCATTTAGAGCCTTACTCTCAAGCGAGACAACTGTTTGGAAGAAATTCAAATAACTTCTATAACCTTCAAGGATATAAGTACTACTTTAGCCCCTCTTAAACCTTTTGCCACCTTGGTCGATTAGGTGTTTCACCTAGTGAAGACAATGGAGAGGAAGGACAAGGCTTTGACCTCTGTTGGGGATAATATATTGCCTGCTAAGGCATCTCTATTGGTATCTCAAGAAGAACTGAAGACTCTCATTAGTGAGAACACGTCTCTGACTTAAAGTCTGGCAAAGCATACCCGGAGTTTGGAAGAGTGTACATCGGATAGCCTTGGATGGCTTCAGAATCCTTTGGGAATACTTTAGATGTATTTTCCTGCTAATGTCCATAACAGGAAGTAGATCAATTTTCTTGAGCTGAAACAAGGAAACATGATTGTTAATGATGATGCTGTGAAATTTGAGAAGTTGTCTAGGTTCTGCTCGCATTACAATGGAGTATGAGCTGAGGGTTTTAAGTGTATCAAGTTTGAAAGTGGCTTGCGCCCAGAGATCAAGCAATTCATCAGGTACCGGGATATTCCTAATTCTTTGTGCTAGTTAATAAGTGTAGAATCTATGATGAAGATAGTCATGCTAGATCTACTCACCATAAGAGTACTAGTGAGAAGGAAAGTGGAAATCAAAACCGTGGAAAACCTTATAAGGCTTCAGTCGATAAAAGGAATCGAAAGGCTTCAGAAAGGAAATATACAAGTAGGGCCACCTATGACATTTCGTCATTACATATAATCAGTCGAAGAATTAGGGAAAACGAGTAAAAGAAGAGCCAAATGATGAAGAAAGACTAAAAAATGAGTGAAAAATAGCCAAGTATGGAAGAATGGGACTAAGTGAAAATTCTGGTGAAAAAGGGTGAAAAAACACACAGCTACTGGAATAATCACGCGCAGCATCGCATGCCATCTCGTGCAAAGAGGCGAAAATATTGCATCGTGTGCGCGATGCTTTCATAATGCGTGCGATGGTTATTTTTTCTGCGCTTTTTCTGACATGTTCTGATAGTTTTAAAAGGGAATTTTCTGTACTTTTACAAGGGTTACATAATTTGGCACTGGGAGCACGATTTTACAGCATCAAAGAGTGATTTGGAGAGCATTGGAAGCCATTGGAGGTCAATCCTTCAAGGGAATTCATATGATATTCTTATTTATTCAATTGGTACTATAATTTTTATTATGAGTCGTTAAATTGTCTTAGGTTAGGTTGTGTTATGATAAACTTTATTTAATCTTGTTGGCATTATATGGCGGTTTGACTTTGTGTGAATCCTTTGAATTATAATCTTATTCAGTTATTGCTTATGCTTAATGCTTTTTATTTGAAATACTCTGTTAATATGTTGTTAGATACATAAGGATTCCTGACCCATAGCCTATGTATTGGACCTAGGGACATTGTTCTACTTAAGTCGGTTGAATATGGATAGGAGACCTTGAGTAGTGGCATAGGAATTAACGGTCTGTACATCCCCTAACACTACTTACGTTGGCGGACTAGGGATAGAAAGCTCTGAGTAGTTGTTAGTGAGTTATTTCGTGAGGGACTAGCTATAACGGTTTTGTTAATTTGTTGTAAGATTATAAGGATAAGATCATTCATACAAGGCATCGTACATCAACAAGAGAGGATAAAGGGATTCTAAAATACAACATGACCGCTTTCGTGACCTAGTTTTCTCATTTATTACTTTTTGCGGTGAACACTTGCAAAAACCCCACTTTTACTATTTTTATTTAATATTGCACAAGTCTTTGTTCTGTTCGAACACAGTCCTTGTGGGTTCGATTTTTTTATTACCGCGACATTATCGGCACACTTGCCGAGAAGTCATTACCACTCCTGCTTCTATCAGATGTTTTAGTTATAGAGGGATGAATCATCGTGCTAATGAATGCAAGAGTTTCGGACATAAATGTTTCAAGTGTGGGAAGCTAGAACACTGTATTGATGATTGTAAGAGAAATGTTCTGACTTGCTTCAACTGGGGATAACAAGGTCACATTAGCACCCAGTTCCAGAAACCAAAGAAAGCTCAGTCTGGAGGAAAATTTTTTGCTTTGAGTGGAGCGAAGACTACTAGATCTGATAACTTGATTTGAGGTGCATGCTTTATCAATGGCGTTTCTCGAATTTCTATGATTGACAAGGGCGTGACACATTCATTCATATCTCTTGATTTTGCTAGAAAGTTGAATCTTGAAATATTTTATATGTTTGGGAGTATGGTCATTAATACCCCAGCTAATAGTTTAGTGACTACTTCGTGTGTTTGCTTGAATTGCAATTTCCATTCATCTGTGTTTTTTTATATAAAATAAAAAATGTCATAATAATTTCCTATACAATCATGGCTAATTAATTACAATCATTGATATTCTAAATATAGGGCTATACAGATAATAATCTAATACTAGTAACTGACTAATCAATTACAATTTTTGTTATTCTAAATATAGATATATGCATATAATAGCCTAATACACCCCTGTAGTTGAAATTGGAGGTTGGCGATTATTGAGACTATCACGAAAATCATCAGAGATTTGCACCAAAAGTCCTTTGATGAATATGGTAGCAAGTTGATAACATAAGGGAACATGTAAAACTCGTACTTAGTTGGGAGCAATTTGTCACGCACGAAATGCATGTCCATCTCGATGTGTTGGTGGATAAATAAATTGCACTCAAATTATCACGATAGACTAGAGTAGTTGTTGTGACTATGCAATGTAGTTCTAAGATTAATTTTTGATCCAACAAGATTTAGATACCACATTAGTTATTATGTGGTACTCGACTTCTGCACTGGAATGAGATAAAGTGTGTTATTATTTGGCAAACCACGAAATCAAATTGTCACCAAGATGTGGATCATCTAGTGTCTGGAGTTCTATCACAATGTGCATTTGTGTAAGATATCAGTTTGTTGACATATGAAGGATATAAGTGAAGGAAAAAATCAAGAGTGTCATGAATATAATAAATAATACGCTCCAGAGCTGATATATGTTGCATTTTAGGGTCATACATAAATAAGCATACTTGTTGAATTCCATAAGAGATTTTATATCTTGTGAAAGTTATATATTGTAATGCATAAGCAAAACTTCAATATTTTGTTGGGTCATAATAAGGAATTCCATAACAGTTATTAAGTTTTACCTTGGTGCCCACTGGTGTGGGTGATCACTTGCAAGAAGACATACCTATTTGTTCTATAATATCCTCTTCGTATTTTTGAGATAAAAAATACCACTTGCGTGTTTGGTGATAGATATTCTTAAAAAAATATGTCAAAGAACCCAAATCCTTCTTGGAAAATAAGCAATATGTCAGAGGACCTAAATTGAGACATAATGATTTCACGAAAAGCATCGGAGAAAACAATAAGAATGATATCATTGGCATATAGAAGAATATAAGCAATATGAATTTTATGATGATAAATAAATAAATAAAGAGTGTTCGAAAATGCTGTGAGAGAACCCCAATTTATCAACATAATCAATGAATCTTTGGTACCAAACACGAGGTGCTTGTTTGAGACCATAAAGAGACTTTTTGAGTAGACACACATGTTCAAGATGCAATGGATCACATCATTAAGTACAAGACGAGTTTTGTATCGCTCAAAAGAACCATTCAAATCCATATTCTCTTCCAACATTATGTTCCAAAAGAATGCATGAAACTAGTCCATTTCTTTCTTTCTTTATATATATATATATATATATATATATATATATATATATATATATATATATATATATATATATATATATATATATATATATATATATATATATACTGGATATGTGGTTGTTTGACTGGGAGGAGATTTTATGGAAGAATTTATGTATAGAGTATAGTGGAAGCTTAGTAAGGAGAATATATGAAGAGAAACTTAGGAAATTATATTGATGGAAGATATGTTACAAAGTGAAGCCCGATTACAAATGAGAAATGAAAGCCCTTATATAAGGGAAAGGTTTCCTATTGAAACCGATAAAAGGTGCAGAAAACCTGCTAAAACAAGTAAGAAGAGACACAAAGATAATCATTTTAGCCGGGTACACTAATGGGCCCCATCGACACTAAATGATTACAAACGACAAAGAAAAGATAAAAAGATAAAGTGAAAGCAGATTCTGCTACGTCTTTATCAGCTTTAGTTGGGTGGACGTCTAAATCATCTTTTAGATAGTGGAAAACTGAGTTGGAAATTTCATTATTATGGACCCCACTGGTCTTGTCCTCTTCTGATTATTGAGGAGTTTTTCCTCTGCTGACTCTTTGAGTCATAGAGTGGGTAAGAGCGTCCTAAAAGTCTTCAGCTGTGGGGTCTGTCTCTTGAGATTCGCCAGCTAACATGGCTTCCATTGATCCTTGCGAAGAACTTGTCTTCATTAAGACACTATCTTCCTTGGCTGTTGGGAAGGCACTGAAGAACTGATTCTTCATATAGTCAAGAATTCTGACCATGATATCTTCTTCGTTTTCTTTGGGAAACTTTCTTTGGAAATATTCCTTTAACTGAGTCATTGACATCTGAGGAGAGTTTTGGCTCTTAGTTTGACTATTTTGTTCATCATAAATAATGGCAGTTATTAAGGCCACCTTCTCCTTGAGATCTTTAGGATCCATTTTGGTCCACCATTTGCAGAAGAAATTTCTCTGCAAGATTGGAATGTTATAACTATCTCTTGAGACGGTTATTGTCCATCTCCATATCCACGGGAGCTGAAATTTAGCAAAATAAATGAATGGACATTGTCCAATTATCAAAATTTTTGATAAAACCTTTGAAATTAAAGGACTATCAGTACACCAAGGGGTGTACAAATTCATTAATTCTATTGGTAAAATTTCTAAGGATGGTCCAAATTTTAACCACCAATTAAAACACCAATTTGGAATGGGTTTTTCCAGAATTTTTGGATTAATTGAGAAAAATCAAGAATGTTTATTCTTGGGATTCTGATAGTAAAATGCCTTAGAAAAGGCTTGGATATAATCCCAGTAATTGTAGTAGACATGCTTGCCATCAACAATTTTTATTTATTTTTCCCCATTTGGGTTTAACCCCCATTCTCTAGGTTGCAATATCTTATTGATATGACATTTGGAAAACTTTATAAAACTACCAGGATTATTATTATGATAGTGATGAGTGACGGTGACTGATCCAGTCACAAGGAGCAATATCTCCAAATTTGGTCTAGATTTTTCAAAGAGTCTAGGATATCCTCTTGATTCAAGATATCGAGTCTGGATAGCCCAGCCATCATTGTTGACTATTTGAATGTCTTCTTCCTCTATGAACATAATTTGTTCAGCAGTGGGATTTTTGAAGTAGTCTACTGTTTGTTCCTGTACAGGATCATTAACAGCAATTTCTTTATAAGAATCATTATTCTTGGAATTGGACGAGGAAGATTCTTCCTTGTTATTATTTTTTGGAGGTGCAGGAAATTGCTGCATTCTTTGTCTATTAGGATTGACCGTTGTCCATTCTCCTATTAGGGGAATGTGTTGTTCTTGCTGGGGTAACATATTGTTACTCCCTCTTCCTCCTCGCCCAAAAGAACGACCGCCTCTTCCCCTATAAGGGGTGCTCATTACCCTGCAAGAATTCACGAGTGAGGAAATCAGCAAGAGAATTATTTTCTCCTTTAATATATTGAATATCAAATTCAAAAGCACTTAATTGAGCTTGCCAAGAAGCAAAGATTTGTTTTGCCACAAGATTCTTAATATCCTTTTCAATTATGGACTTGGCAGAACTACAATCATTTCTTAATAAAAACTTTTGATTTAATAAATCAGTTTGAGATTTAGAAATTCATTTAATAATGGAAAGCATTTCTTTCTTCACAGTAGAATATTTAGATTGCGTTTGGTTCCATTTACCAGAAGTAAATCTAACAAGGACTTCCTTAGAAGTCTCAGGTATAACTTTTTTAAGAATACCTCCATAACCCTGGTCAGAGACATCAGTCTCCACAATTTTAAAATAACTATGGTTGGCTAGAGAAAGGCAAGGTAAACATTTAACCTTGATTTTAACCTTTTGGACAGCCTGAGTATGTTTCTCAGTCCAAGGTTCAGGGACCTTCTTCAACCTCTTATAGAGGATAGCTGTGTCCATAGCTAGATCTTTATAATAATCGGAAATGTAGTTGAGACTTCCTAAAAATCTCTGAAGTTGTTTTTTCTCAGATAATATATCTGGAAATTTGGAGGCAAATTCAATGCTTCTACTAATAGGAACAATGGTTCCTTTATTTATTTCATGGCCTAGAAATCTGACCTTAGTTTGAAAAAGTTTCATTTTGGGTGCAGATATGACTATCCCGTTATGTTTAACAATTCCTTTAAAAAAAATTTAAATGTTTAATGTGTTGTTCCAAAGATTTTGAAAAAACTAACACATCATAAATGTAAACAATAATAAATTTAGAATAAGGATTTAAGATATCATTCATGATATTTTGAAATTCAGAAGGGGCATTCTTAAGCCTAAAAGACAAGACATTCCATTCAAAGTGCCCAAAGGGTACGGTAAACGCGGTCTTATACTTGTCAGACTCATCAATTTAAATTTGCCATTACCCAGATTTCATATCAAATTTTAAAAAGATTAAGGCGTCGTTTAACCTATCTAACAAATCTTTTTGTTAGGGATAGGATACCTAATCCATTTAAGCACCTTATTGAGAGGCTTGTAATTTATGACAAGTCTGGGAACTCCACGTTCCTTCTCAGCAGCATTGTTAACATAGAATGTTGTGCAAGACCAAGGGGATTTAGAAGGTCTTATTAAACCTTTAGTTTGTAAAGATTCAATCTCTCTTTTATAGAGTTTTAAATAGTCTTTGTTCATCTGGGCAGGTCTAGCCTTAGTAGGTATTTGACTTTCATTTAAGCCATCCAAATAGGGAAGAGAAACGACATGTTTCTTCCTTTCCCAGAAGGCATTAGGGGGATCACTACAAACCTCAGATTTTAATTGATTTTCAATTAATTTAATTTGTTTCTTAACATTATCCTTATGAGCTGATCTTCAATGCTCAAAAGACTAATCTCTTCCTTTAAGAAACATAATTGTTTTTCCTTATGCTTGAGAAGCATATCTCTAACCTCATTCAACATTCTTGTTTGAGGATCAGTAATAAACTCAAACTTAATAATTTTATTATCTATGGCAGTGGTTATTCCATGCTGATCAACATTGGTAATGGGCATAATACTATGTAGAAAGGGGGTTCCTAATATTATCCAATGTGTAAGATTTTTAACAAGGATAGAGGAGGTAGGAAGGCATATATCCTGATTACAGACATAAGCATCAGACAATTTATACTTAACTTTAAGCTTTTTCCCTCCAGCTTGGGTAAGGGATTGAGTGGTTTTTGAAAAATACTTAGTAGGGATAATTCCCTCTTGAAGACAGTTTAAATTTACACCACTATCAATGAGTGCAACCTCATCTTTAAGGATGAAGCTTCTATTAGCTACAAGGGTAATTTTAATAAACCATTTTTGAGAAGTAACTTTATCAAGGAGGTTAAGATAATCTTCTCTAGGAGGTGAAGGAATCCCTTCACTTTCTTTTCCTTCAATTTCCTCATTGTCAAGAGCAATTAATCTTTGACTAAGGGTTTTAAGAGTGTTGACTTGTTCATGAAGATCCGAGTAATCTTCGGAAGAAGAATGACTTTTAGCAATTCTTTTCCCTTTTTCAAGAACAGTTAACCTTTGGTTAAGAGCTTTATTGCTCTTTTTTATCTGACTAATTTCAGACTTTAGTTGAGAAATTTCACTCTTAAGGTCATTCAAAGAGGTAGGGGTTTCCTTAACCTTAGATTGATGAAATCTGGACAGGACTTCACTTAACTGATAAGGGGTTTCAATTATGCAAGGAGCTTCTATCTTAGAATGTTCTTGGATAAGAATTTCTATCATTTTTCTTTTCATCCGAGGATCAGAAATAACTTCAATAGCCTTTAAGGCTTTATCTTGATCATCGGTTAAAAAATTTAACCCATTCATGTCAACTATGGATTTCCAATAATTGAGCTCATTACATTGGCAATCGTTGGTAGATGACTCTGAGGACTCAGAATCAGAGGAGTTAATAACTCCAAGTTCTTCACTAGAAGAATTGTCTTCAGAACTGAACTCTATGAGAAGAACCTTTTCAAGCTGAGAACGAAGCTTATCATCCTCAATCTCATTGAGAGCTTTCTTAGTCAAACACATATTAGCGTAGTGACCTGGTTTACCACATTTGTGGGAGGTAACGTCAAACTTCTTAGCTTTTCATTTCCCTTTGTTATACAAGGGTTTCTCCATAGGTTTAGGCCTTTTCTACTTATAGTTCCTTTTCTTATAATTCTTATAAGGGGTTTGGTAGGACTCATGAGTCTTGCTTTTATTGGGATTTTACCCTTTACTACGCTTAAGGGTTTTCATTCTCTTTTCTCCAGGAGGTTTTCTTAGGTTAAAAGCAAATTGATCGCAAAACTCACCAAGTTGGTGTTTTTCAGAAAGCTTTTGCTTTTTGAGTTGGTGTTTGAGTTTAATGTCGTTGCATAGAGCTAATCCTTCAGATATGCAACTGTTGATAATATGCCCATAGGTTAATTTAGAGTAGTTGATGTTAATTCCATCATTTTTATCTCTAAGAGCTTTCCTAACCTTTTCAGAGAAAAGGTGGGGAAGACCATCAATGAATTTGGATTTCCAATGAGCCGAATTTGAGTTATTCAACTGGAAAACTCTAGAAAGGAAAGTGTCCTTATACCACCTGAAATGTGTCAAAGATGGACATCTAAGGTTTTGAATGAGGGTTTGGATTTTCTCTCCTATTGGTTGGTTTGAGCCTACGAAATGTTGTAGGATAGAAATACTTAGGGTATACATTGCGTCTTCCTCACCGGTAGTTGCAACAGTGGGAGTACTAGTTCCCTCAGTTTTAACAAGTTTTTTATGAGAAAGAATATCTTTCCTCTGGGATTAAGTGAGATAATAATCCCACCAACCTCTTAACTGGCCAACAAAGCCAGTGGTAATAAATGAGGCAACAGAACTATCCAAGTTCCTATTTTGCTTACAAACTGTAGCATACATAAGCATCCTATGTATCATATCAAGAATTTGTTTTTCATTAAGGCCATCTATGTTCCATTCATATATGGCTTTACCAGAGTAAGAGTTCTGATAACTATCAGGTTCTTCAAAAAGAACATCTTGAGGGGTAGGTCTTTTGTAGTAATATTTTTCTACCGCCTTGGTCGAATAGATAGGATTTATCTGGGTGTCATTATTGAGGTTTTGCTCAACAAAAATCTGGGTGAGTTGGTTAATATTTCTTATAACGTCACTGTCTTCCTCTGAGGTGTAATCTTCTTCACTAGAAGAATTATCTTCATGAGACAAAATCCTCAGGTGTAAATTTTTGAGTTTGTTTTCAAGAATTTTCATAAATTCCTCATGATCTTCATTCATCTTAAATCCACTAATTTGTATAGGGGGTTGAACTATAGAAATATCCTGAATTTTCCTAGAAGAGGATTCTTCTTGAAAGGGAATACTGAGGGTTTTATTTTTAGACCATTAGTCTAAGATCAAGTCTTGTTGATTCACTTGTTTTTCCAAGTTTTCTTTAACAGAGATAATAAGGTTTTCAAGAGAGATCATATGATCTCCAAGACAGGTTAGAAAGGCATTGGTAAAGTTCTGAGCCCTAATCAGGGAATTTAATTCTCTGATGGTAACTTGACTATTTTCAAGCTTCTTAAGACCATTATACGCACTAGCCTCAGCAGTCTCAGCTAGCTGTAATGTTTTTTCAGGGGGGTAAGGTGTCTCTAAGGTTTCTCCTTCAGGAGTAATCCAAGGTCTTTGCAAAACAAGAATATTATCTTGGGTTCTTTTAATAAAAAAAGGTAATAAACCAATGAATAAAAGGAACATGAGTTTGTTTTTCTGTTAATTCTTTATAAAAGAGGTCTCTGAACTCATGTAATTCCCTTTTAGAGAATTTTTCAAAATACCATTGTTTAAACTCATCGTTCTTGACATTTCTAAACTCATTATTAATGAGTTTTCTCATCTTACTACCCTTAGAAAAATCTATCATAGGTGGAATGACATTTCAGATTGAGTTGGGGATTCAACTCAGGGTTCAGCCTTAGTATAGATCCCATGGGGAATTCTATTTTCACTTAACCTAATATTTTCAACATATTCAGGTTCAAGGGCTTCTTATCTTGCCTGAGAAGTAGATGCCATATGTAATGTACTAGGGGCCGTGACATAATCACTTTGGGTAGAATACCTGGTTGATAACGCTCTTGGTATTTTAATTCTACGTTGAGGAGTAAATTTTATTTCAACATCTCCTTCAGTGGTTTGAACAATTTTTTCTATATCCCTATTAAGGACGAGTTCTGGCTCAACCTCTTGAGGTAAGGACCATGTTTCAGGAAATTTAATTTCACTCCACTTTATTAACCTATTGGTAGCAACATTGGAGGTAAGCAAATTAGTCTGAACTAAAGTTGTAGATCCAACGGGTGAAATATTTTTTACTTTAGGATTTAAGGTATTTAATACCTTATAATAGACCCTATAGCATATTGCTATAATTTCACTACCTGGCTTATAATTGTAGCCATTGGTGTGAATAGTTAATTTCAGAGCATCCAACAAATTTTTGTCAGTCATGGATAGGCTCAAATTGGGTGAGACCTCAAAGTAGACTGGCCCATGGCACAGACTAGTCTCTATAACAACTGCTAAAGATTGCTTGAAATTTCTGCATCTTCCATCTCTAACATAAGCTATGAGACTGGAATTTAACCCTAACATGGTTAGAGGTTTAAAAGCAACTTGTATTAATCCAATATGGATAAAGTTGTATCCTTTAAAAGGAAGCAAATCTTTTTTTCTTAATAACTCAATATTTTGAGTTGAACTTGAAACAGGAATGGTTTGCTCTATGGTTTTAACCGCAAACCTGGATATTACATCAAACATACCAAATTTATAAATTTGTTTAGATGGTACTGATGGAATTATCCATTTATTCAACCTGTCTAAATCTTTGGGAAATTCATAGTTTTCCTCATTTTTTATTAAAGGATTTTGACAATTATTATTGTCATTAGCAACTGATTCAATACTTGAATCCATGAATGATTCAGCTAAAAAGTGTTGTGGTGAGTGTCAGATGGATAATCTTTCAAGATAACCACTAAATTTAACCCATAATCATATTAGTATAACATTCTTAACTTTCTCAACTTTGCAAACAGAGACTGTTTAACGATCAACCCAAAAAATATGGGAGTTCGACTGAGTCAAACATCAACCCACAAGAGGATCAAAGGAACACTATTGATGATTTAGTACGGGGCGTTGTTCACCTGAAGTTAGGCCTTTGGTAATTATTATTCTGAAGAACAAAACAATTACCTATCCAACAAAGGTTGGGCGCCAGGGTACAGTATTCCAGCCAAAATACCAATAAATCAAGAGATAAAAAGTCCTAAATCAAAGATGTTAGGGATATTTTTAGTAAAAGTTTCTGAAAATTGCTCAAGAACATCCTTCCCCGGACAAAAGAGCTACAGAAAGCACTAAAAATATCTCTAAGTTAAAAACATAAGAATAAGATACTAATATCATTACACGAAAAACTCAGTTTTTATAAATTAAGATTATCATCTGGACCACCACAACAGTGGTTTAGCTACTATTTATCATTACAAACAGTAGTGTCTACCTTTAAAAAGGTTCGGTGACAAATAGTAGCTAAACCATTGTTGTGGTGGTCCAAATGATAATCTTAATTTATAAAAACTGAGTTTTTCGTGTAATGATATTAGTAATTCTTATGTTTTAAACTTAGAGATATTTTTAGTGCTTTCTGTAGCTCTTTTGTCCCGGGAAGGATGTTCTTGAGCAATTTTCAGAAACTTTTACTAAAAATATCCCCAACATCTTTGATTTAGGACTTTTTATCTCTTGATTTATTGGTATATTGGCTGGAATACTGTACCTGGCGCCCAACCTTTGTTGGATAGGTAATTGTTTTGTTCTTCAGAATAATAATTACCAAAGGCCTAACTTCAGGTGAACAACGCCCCGTACCAATTCATCAATAGTGTTCCTTTGATCCCCTTGTGGGTTGACGTTTGGCTCAGTCGAACTCCCCTATTTTTTGGGTTGATCGTTAAACAGTCTCTGTTTGCAAAGTTGACAAAGTTAAGAATGTTATACTAATATGATTATGGGTTAAATTTAGTGGTTATCTTGAAAGATTATCCATCTGACACTCACCACAACACTTTTTAGCTGAATCATTCATGGATCAAGTATTGAATCAGTTGCTAATGACAATAATAATTGTCAAAATCCTTTAATAAAAAATGAGGAAAACTATGAATTTTCCAAAGATTTAGACAGGTTGAATAAATGGATAATTTCATCAGTACCATCTAAACAAATTTATAAATTTGGTATGTTTGATGTAATATCCAGGTTTGCGATTAAAACCATAGAGCAAACCATTCCTGTTTCAAGTTCAACTCAAAATACTGAGTTATTAAGCAAAAAAGATTGCTTCCTTTTAAAGGATACAACTTTATCCATATTGGATTAATACAAGTTGCTTTTAAACCTCTAACCATATTAGGGTTAAATTCCAGTCTCATAGCTTATGTTAGAGATGGAAGATGCAGAAATTTCAAGCAATCTTTAGCTGCTGTTATAAAGACTAGTTTGTGCCATGGACCAGTCTACTTTGAGGTCTCACCCAATTTGAGCCTATCCATGACTGACAAAAATTTGTTGGGTGCTCTGAAATTAACTATTCACACCAATGGCTACAATTTTAAGCCAGGTAGTGAAGTTATAGCAATATGCTATAGGGCCTATTATAAGGTATTAAATACCTTAAACCCTAAAGTGAAAAATATTTCACCCGTTGGATCTACAGCTTTAGTTCAGACTAATTTGCTTACCTCCAATGTTGCTACCAATAGGTTAATAAAGTGGAGTGAAATTAACTTTCCTGAAACATGGTCCTTACCTCAAGAGGTTGAGCCATAACCCATCCTTAATAGGGATATAGACCATGAAATTCGGGTACAGATGTGTGATGTCAAGTGCAATGTCACAACATCGCAATCTGCTGTATGAACAAGGCAATAAGAGTAACAGTAAATCAACACAAAGATTGTTCACCTAGTTCGGTCCATCAACCTACATCTGGGGGCATACCAAGCCAGGAAGGAATTTCACTATTAGTAGTATCAAATTACAGACTCAGCAGACCAGTTGACAATATACCTAATTTAATCACTACCCAATGACCCTTCTACCTAAGTCCTCCCTAGATAAGAGACTCCATCTCACTCCCAATCATCGCAATGATGTCTAGCAGTCAACATCTCCGCCACTGCATCAACAGCTTGATTACCAACAACTTTTCAAGACCAACTGAAAAGTAGAAGACACACTTCCATGACACACATTGGAGTTGCTTCAAAGCTTCCTCCAAGATCAATACAATACTCATTACCTACAGGTTTCTGAGTAAGGACACAGTGACCATCTCACAACCCGAGTGGTTCACTTAGACTAAGCCCTAATGATCTACATCTTGGACTCGTCCCTCTTCTAGATTACAAGTATTCTATTTATAACTTTTTCCCAACTGGATTTGGGCCTTCAAATCATATCAAATCTTCTGCTACCAATCTGCAAAAGATTCTGCTACTAAATAGATCTTTAATTAAATCTTCAATCAACTCTTCATAATTAACTCTAATTATTCTCCATATCTTTATGCATTAAATTAGTAACCAACTAATCTTCTTCATAACTGATTGTAACAGACCATATCTCATCCATGATATTCGCCTGCAATCTCTTATTCTCTTCAGCAGATCATCTCATTAAACCAAAACCACGTGCAGCCCTAAACAGACATTTCAGACCTGATGTTCACTACTGATGTCACGACATCGGGTGTAACATCAGCACACAGCTGCAACCCTTACATCTTTAACATACCTGAATGTTACCTAAACATATTAATAATGTTAGAAGCTCATGTTGAAACATCAACCATGACATCAGCATTGTTTTAACAAAAT
The DNA here is from genome assembly GCA_022829125.1 of Lathyrus tuberosus. Classification (NCBI taxonomy): domain Eukaryota; kingdom Viridiplantae; phylum Streptophyta; class Magnoliopsida; order Fabales; family Fabaceae; genus Lathyrus; species Lathyrus tuberosus. The sequence goes on from JALAZF010000017.1 coordinate 13,613,648, forward strand.
TTTAGCCAATTACAAGAACTTACAATCTCCCCTTTTGGCTAATTTTGGCTAAAACAAATATATAAACATTACAGCTCAAATTACAGCAGCAATTACAACCCTATACTACTTGTTAGAAGTCATCTGATCCTAACAATAATCATCAGTAATCATCAGTAGCTACTGTGTACTGCATCCATGGAGAATCATCTTCTTGGCTAATTTTGAATGATGTTAGAACATCATGTTTAACAACTTTTTCCAGCACAACAACTTCAGGCAGCACATTAGGACCTAAGAAATAGAAAGTCTTGAAGTATTGGTGCACATGAGGAAGAAGATATCTGACACTCCCCCTCAACACAACACATTTCTTTTTCCTTCCAGGACAGACCCAGAACAAATGTAGAAGACTCGTCCAGAAAAGAAATGTTTGTCTATTCATCAAAGACCAATGGTGGCATAAGATAATTCTGCACACCTTCATTGATCAGACACTGGGTATAATCTGTGGCATAAGATGAAACTTAAGAAGTGCCATTCTGCCAATCCAGGTAACTCAGAACACAAGTCACAACTGTGTTCATAACTCAGGACACAAGTCACAAAGACTCAACACCAACTTAAGGATAGGACATCCTCTGCAACATCTGGAACTGCAGACTCCCGACATAACATCTGCGCAAACCATTTAGCCAAACCCTTTCCTTTCTCCCCCTTTTTAGCCACAAATTGGCAAAGGAAGCCCTCACAGAACCAGACCCAAGTAGTGCTCACCCAAAAACAAACAAAAGCCATAAGACTTATGAAACAAGAACACTCACTGGCTAAAGGAGAGAAGAATAACCCCTATAAATAGCTGATCAGTTACATTGGAATTAACGAGCTTTGAATAGTCAAAGTTCTTGGTCATAGAAACGCTATTTTAGGAACAAAAAATTCCATCCAAATTCAATGTCTACCATCCAAAACAGTCTTGACCACTTTTATTGTTTCCTAACTGATTTTTACCATAAATTGTGCCAAAACAGTTCCATGCACAGTCGAAGCCACGTGTTTCACCTTATCCTTACACCACCGTCAAAAATACTTCCTTGTTTGGCTCAAGAAAAACATGTCCTATACCATGTTCTGACATCTTATCAGACATTGTCTGCTGGCTCACAATATTAACAACCCAAGACTCCTCAGAATATTATGCACACAAGCATAACTATCATTGATCAGCACAACTCACAACCCCTTCTAGATTCCTTCAGAACAGCAGAGAAAAACAACTTCTTCAACAAAAGATCAACTCCCCCTTTCTAAGATAACTAGTGCTCCTTTGCAAGAAGAACACCTTAAATGAATGGAAAACATAAGACTCATCTTCATGTCTTCAAGAGCGCACCCTCTGTTCAACTCACCTGCTGAATGCATTCACTTAATGCTTAATCCTCAAACAATCCAAATACTAAAACTCACATGATTCCCTCTTGGTTGGTTATCTTCTCATGCTCCAAAACTCATATCTTGCCAAGCTGATCAAGTTCTCTCAGGAATGAACTTCTTGATCATAACATTTGGAAAATCCAGACATAGTCTTCATTCATCCAGTCAAGAATGCTTCACACAAACATCCACAAGTTCTGAGGCACAAATACACTGCCTTCGACTACACTTTAAGTCAAGTCCTCTTACTTTGAATTAAAAACACACACCTAGACAAGTGTGACATCTCCCATCAACAAAAACCCCTACTGAGTTCTTCCAGAAATTGCAGAGAAAAGCAAATTCTCCCAGACACAAACAAAGCTGCCCTTCAGACTCCTCCTCAGAAGCATGTGTGCATATGATTCAAATAATTAGCTTCATATGTCCACACCAACATGTCATTCAACAACCTAATGTCATAACATGTTATCTGACATTATACCCTCATAAGATTCAACCAATCTTCACACTCGTGATCAGCATGCAATCTTCACAATGTATATACCTTTGCAGCAAAATCCATTGACAAGTACTCCCTCAGTCATGGTTAACTAATGCTCTAGATGAACATTTGAGCACACTTGCTTAGCACATGCATTTTGGTACCATTGTCCCTTTCTCCAAAGGCATTCATTCCCTATCATACTCTTCATCTTCAGACTTCTAATCAATCAATACCTGATCTACTTCAGTCTTCTCTACATTCTCCATCCAAGGCAGACCTTCTACTTCATCATTCTCCCGTATGACTATGTAGACGCTCCTTAGGCATAATGTAGGCACCAAGCTCCTGAACCAGGGCATAATCATCCTTCACCTAGGATATCCAACCAGATAATGTCCCAACACAAGTTAGAGCATCTTCTCCTTGAGTCTTCAACTCATCACCCTTCTACCCAAAAGTAACTTGTTCCAAGACAATCCTCAATAGTAACCAGCTGCCACACTCTGATTATCTTGATTCTTCGAAACCACTACTGAGATCAACCAAAAGCCACAGTTTGATCACCGAATCCTCATGTCACATTTTGACCTTTTTCATGTTTGTCAGAACTCTCACAAAGATATCTTGATCCACCAAGGAAACTTGATCTTCAAGTCACATGTTCCACTTGCTCAAAAGCAAACACACTTAGACTCCCTAAGCCATGGTCATGTAACATCTTCTCCTTCCTGCAGCTCCCACAAACTGCCATGAGAATGATCTTTTTGAAGCATCCTATTGTTCATTCCTGTAGATCTCCTTATCATTAGCTGATGTGCCACATCACCAGCTGAGACTCCTGATGTTAAGCTAGATGTCAGAACATCCAACTGTTGAATTCAGCTCTACCTTCTGCCACTCAGAAGAACCTCCTCCCTTTGCAGAAATAGATTTCCATGCTCTCATAGACTTGATTCAACAACCAAGTTTGAGTAGACAACTTCCATCCTGCTTAGAAACTCCAAAGACTTCAAACCTACCACATCTGAATCTTCAAAAAATAAGTAGTCCAAGACTACCCCATAGCAATACTAAAGAAAGTCACTTCCCTTAGTAGAGCCGTCAGTAGAAAGCCAGAGATAATTGCCACTTATCCTCGACCTTCACAACCAGAGCAAACACCATGCTTCAAACCACTTAGGTCAGAAAAAACTTATCCAAGCTGTAACCATCAAGATTTGATATCTTCATATCTTTCAGCCTTAAAACCAGCAACTTGTCTGACTTTGAGATGTTGGATGCCATCAACATTTCACAATCAATCTGCCTCTCATCCCAGACAATTTGGATGATACTCCATAGTCACCAATCAACCCCACCAGTTGATTCAACTCCAAAGTGCTTAACCCTTGAAAAAACTTCCAAAACAGCCACATAGAGAAAAGTAAATTCTCAACACTTCTGCAGTCCAGCACTTTTACCTCAGACATATACATAGTCTCCCGTTAATGTATATGCACAACATTATCAAAAGCAGACAAATACTCAACAATTGTCAAGCTATTTATCACAAGATACAACATTTGATCTGGTCTGACATCCTTTTCCCGCAGACTTGAGGCACTAGTTGATCCCTCTTTTGCTAATCCAAACCACTGATCACTTCAGATTCGGTAAGTGGCTTGACCTGATACTTCACCATGAGCACAACTAACTTTCTTTGGCTGAGAAAGCAAAGAACTGAAATGATGTTTCAACATCAGTTCCGACATCAGTCTACAACACATTACACAACTGTTATGGCTTTGGAGACTACATCCACACATATCTCTTGTAGCGAACACATGAGAATAAATCAAGCTCAGCTTCTTTCTTGATGAACCTTCCTCCAGTTCATGTATCTTCAGATATACAAGAACTATATCATAACCAGAAAGATCCTCCTAATTAGGTCACCACTACTAAGCTTAAGAGATAACTTATCAAGATTTTCACTCCCACATGAAAGATTTGACAGTGGTACTCTTTTGCTTTGGTTCCACCCTCTTCTTTCATTTTTTTGTCACTTCTTTCCCCAAAACAAAGATATGAGATAATCCTTAAGTGACTTTGGTATCTCTAACAAAACGGTTGAAGCTGTCTTGCCTAACCTCCAACATCATAGAGTATCCTGCTGAGGAGACCAAACCCTAATGTCTTTCCAAGAGACCACCTTCCTAGAATCTCACCACCAGAGAAACAAGGACCAATCAGGGTTACATCAGATACCATGCAGCGGAACACATAACAACTCCTCAACAACCTTCAGGCACTACTCAATAATCCTATCACCAAAAACCAAGTGCCAACAACAGTTCTCCTGATAACAACAGACAAGTCCAATACATACCGTGACATGAATAGTCCATCCTTCACTACAAGGGATCATACAAGCACCAATGTGAACTGACCAAGTCCATAACTATCTTCCTTGCTCATGAACCAAAAAGTATCTTCCCTAGATCTCATCCAGAAACAGACAGGAAACCAGGCTCTGATACCAATTGAAATTCTGGTACAGATGTGTGATGTCAAGTGCAATGTCACAACATCGCAATCTGCTGTATGAACAAGGCAATAATAGTAACAGTAAATCAACACAAGGATTGTTCACCCAGTTCGGTCCATCAACCTACATCTGGGGGCATACCAAGCCAGGAAGGAATTTCATTATTAGTAGTATCAAATTACAGACTCAACAGACCAGTTGACAATCTACCTAATTTAATCACTACTCAATGACCCTTCTATCTAAGTCCTCCCTAGATAAGAGACTCCATCTCACTCCCAATCATCGCAATGATGTCTAGCAGTCAACATCTCCGTCACTGCATCAACAACTTGATTACCAACAACTTTTCAAGACCAACAGAAAAGTAGAAGACACACTTCCATGACACACCTTGGAGTTGCTTCAAAGCTTCCTCCAAGATCAATACAATACTCATTACCTACAAGTTTCTGAGTAAGGACACAGTGACCATCTCACAACCCGAGTGGTTCACTTAGACTAATCCCTAATGATCTACATCTTGGACTCGTGCCTCTTCTAGATTACAAGTATTCTATTTATAACTTTTTCCCAACTGGATTTGGGCCTTCAAATCATAACAATCTTCTGCTACCAATCTGCAAAAGATTCTGCTACTAAATAGATCTTTAATTAAATCTTCAATCAACTCTTCATAATTAACTCTAATTATTCTCCATATCTTTATGCATTAAATTAGTAACCAACTAATCTTCTTCATAACTGATTGCAACAGACCATATCTCATCCATGATATTCGCCTGCAATCTCTGATTCTCTTCAGCAGATCATCTCATTAAACCAAAACCATGTGCAGCCCTAAACAGACATTTCAGACCTGATGTTCACTACTGATGTCACGACATCGAGTGTAACATCAGCACACAGCTGTAACCCTTACATCTTTAAGATACCTGAATGTTACCTAAACATATCAATAATTTTAGAAGCTCATGTTGAAACATCAACCATGACATCAGCATTGTTTTAACAAAATTTCAGCCAATTACAAGAACTTACAGACCAAGTTGTTCAAACCACTGAAGGAGATGTTGAAATAAAATTTACTCCTCAACGTAGAATTAAAATACCAAAAGCGTTATCAGCCAGGTATTATACCCAAAGTGATTATCTCACGGCCCATAGTACATTACATAGGGCATCTACTTCTCAGGCAAGAGAAGAAGCCCTTGAACCCGAATATGTTGAAAATATTAGGTTAAGTGAAAATAGAATTCCCCATGGGATCTATACTAAGGCTGAACCCAGAGTTGAATCCCCAACTCAATCTGAAATGTCATTCCACCTATGATAGATTTTTCTAAGGGTAGTAAGATGAGAAACTCATTAATAATGAGTTTATAAATGTCAAGAACGATGAGTTTAGACAATGGTATTTTGAAAAATTCTCTAAAAGGGAATTACATGAGTTCAGAGAACTCTTTTATAAAGAATTAACGGAAAAACAAACTCCTGTTCCTTTTATTCATTGGTTTATTACCTTTTTTGTTAAAAGAACCCAAGCTAATATTCTTGTTTTGCAAAGACCTTGGATTACTCCTGAAAGAGAAACCTTAGAGACACCTTACCCCCCTGAAAAAACATTACACCTAGCTGAGAATGTTGAGGCTAGTGCGTATAATGATCTTAAGAAGCTTGAAAATAGTCAAGTTACCATCAGAGAATTAAATTCCCTGATTAGGGCTCATAACTTTACCAATGCCTTTCTAACCTGTCTTGGAGATCATATGAACTCTCTTGAAAATCTTATTATCTCTGTTAAAGAAAACTTGGAAAAACAAGTGAATCAATAAGACTTGATCTTAAACCAATGGTCTAAAAATAAAACCCTTAGTATTCCCTTTCAAGAAGAATCCTCTTCTAGGAAAGTTCAGGATATTCCTATAGTTTAACCCCCTATACAAATTAGTGGATTTAAGATGAATGAATATCATGAGGAATTTATGAAAATTCTTGAAAACAAACTAAAAAATTTACACCTGAGGATTTCGTCTCATGAAGATGATTCTTCTAGTGAAGAAGATTACACCTTAGAGGAAGACAGTGATGTTATAGGAAATATTAACCAACTCACCCAGATGTTTGCTGAGTAAAACCTCAACAATGACACCCAGATAAATCATATCTATTCGACCAAGGCGGTAGAAAAATATTACTACAAAAAACCTACCCCTCAAGATGTTCTTTTTGAAGAACCTGATAGTTATTAGAACTCTTACTCTGGTAAAGCCATATATGAATGGAACATAGATGGCCTTAATGAAAAATAAATTCTTGATATGATACATAAAATGCTTATGTATGCTACAGTTTGTAAGCAAAATGGGAACTTGGATAGTTATGTTGCCTCATTTATTACCACTGGCTTTGTTGGCCAGTTAAGAGGTAGGTGGGATCATTATCTCACTGAATCCCAGAGGAAAGATATTCTTTCTCATAAAAAACTTGTTAAAACTGAGGGAACTAGTACTCCCACTGTTGCAACTACCGGTGAGGAAGACGCAGTTTATACCCTAAGTCTTTCTATCCTATAACATTTCGTAGGCTCAAACCAACCAATAGGAGAGAAAATCCAAACCCTCCTTCAAAACCTTAGATGTCCATCTTTGACACATTTCAGGTGGTATAAGGACACTTTCCTTTCTAGAGTTTTCCAGTTGAATAACTCAAATTCGGCTCACTGGAAAGCCAAATTCATTGATGGTCTTCCCCATATTTTCTCTGAAAGGGTTAGGAAAGCTCTTAGAGATAAAAATGATGGAATTAACATCAACTACTCTGAATTAACCTATGGTCATATTATCAACACTTGCATATCTGAAGGATTAGCTCTATGCAACGACATTAAACTCAAACACCAACTCAAAAAGCAAAAGCTTTCTAAAAAACACCAACTTGGTGAGTTTTGCGATCAATTTTCTTTTGACCTAGGAAAACCTCCTGGAGAAAAGAAAATGAAAACCCTTAAGCATTGCAAAGGGAAAAATCCCAATAAAAGCAAGACTCATGAGTCCTACCAAACCCCTTATAAGAATTATAAGAAAAGGAACTATAAGAAGAAAAGGCCTAAACCTATGGAGAAACCCTTGTATAACAAAGGGAAACGAAAAGCTAAGAAGCTTGACGTTACTTGCCACAAATGTGGTAAACCAGGTCACTACGCTAATAGGTGTTGGACTAAGAAAGCTCTCAATGAGATTGAGGATGATAAGCTTCATTCTCAGCTTGAAAAGGTTCTTCTCATAGAGTCCAGTTCTGAAGACAATTCTTCTAGTGAAGAACTTGGAGTTATCAACTCCTCTGATTCTGAGTCCTCAGAGTCATCTACCAACGATTGCCAATGCAATGAGCTCAATTATTGGAAATCCATAGTTGACACGAATGGGTTAAATGTTTTAACCGATGATCAAGATAAAGCCTTAAAGGCCATTGAAGCTATTTCTAATCCTCGGATGAAAAGAAAAATGATAGAAATTCTTATCCAAGAGCATTCTAAGATAGAAGCTCCTCGCATAATTGAAACCCCTTATCAGTTAAGTGAAGTCCTGTCCAGATTTCATCAATCTAAGGTTAAGGAAACCCTACCTCTTTGAATGACCTTAGGAGTGAAATTTCTCAACTCAAGTGTGAAATTAGTCAGATAAAAAAGAGCAATAAAGCTCTTAACCAAAGGTTAACTGTTCTTGAAAATGGGAAAAGAATTGCTAAAAGCCATTCTTCTTCCGAAGATTACTTGGATCTTCAAGAACAAGTCAACACTCTTAAAACCCCTAGTCAAAGATTAATTGCTCTTGAAAATGAGGAAATTGAAGGAAAAGAAAGTGAAGGGATTCCTTCACCTCCTAGAGAAGAATATCTTAACCTCCTTGATAGAGTTACTTCTCAAAAATGGTTTATTAAAATTACCCTTGTAGCTAATAGAAGCTTCATCCTTAAATATGAGGTTGCACTCATTGATAGTGGTGCAGATTTAAACTGTCTTCAAGAGGGAATTATCCCTACTAAGTATTTTTCAAAAACCACTCAATCCCTTACCCAAGCCGGAGGGAAAAAGCTTAAAGTTAAGTATAAATTGTTTGATGCTTATGTCTGTAATCAGGATATATGCCTTCCTACCTCCTTTATCCTTGTTAAAAATCTTACACATAGGATAATATTAGGAACCCCCTTTCTCCATAGTATTATGCCCATTACCAATGTTGATCAGCATGGAATAACCACTGCCATAGATAATAAAATTATTAAGTTTGAGTTTATTACTGATCCACAAACAAGAATGTTGAATGAGGTTAGAGATATGCTTCTCAAGCATAAGGAAAAACAATTATGTTTCTTAAAGGAAGAGATTAATCTTTTGAGCATTGAAGATCAGCTCAATAAGGATAATGTTAAGAAACAAATTAAATTAATTGAAGATCAATTCAAATCTGAGGTTTGTAGTGATCTCCCTAATGTCTTCTGGGAAAGGAAGAAACATGTCGTTTCTCTTCCCTATTTGGATGGCTTTAATGAAAGTCAAATACCTACTAAGGCTAGACCTGCCCAGATGAACAGAGACTATTTAGAACTCTGTAAAGAGAGATTGAATCTTTACAAACTAAAGGTTTAATAAGACCTTCTAAATCCCCTTGGTCTTGCACAACATTCTATGTTAACAATGCTGCTGAGAAGGAACGTGGAGTTCCCAGACTTGTCATAAATTACAAGCCTCTCAATAAGGTGCTTAAATGGATTAGGTATCCTATCCCTAACAAAAAATATTTGTTAGATAGGTTAAACGACGCCTTAATCTTTTCAAAATTTGATATGAAATCTGGGTACTGGCAAATTCAAATTGATGAGTCTGACAAGTATAAGACTGCGTTTACCGTACCCTTTGGGCATTTTGAATGGAATGTCTTGCCTTTTGGGTTTAAGAATGCCCCTTCTGAATTTCAAAATATCATGAATGATATCTTAAATCCTTATTCTGAATTTATTATTGGTTACATTGATGATGTGTTAGTTTTTTCAAAATCTTTGGAACAACACATTAAACATTTAATTTTTTTTAAGGGAATTGTTAAACATAACGGGCTAGTCATATCTGCGCCCAAAATGAAACTTTTTCAAACTAAGGTCAGATTTCTAGGCCATGAAATAAATAAAGGAACCATTATTCCTATTAGTATAAGTATTGAATTTGCCTCCAAATTTCTAGATATATTATCTGAGAAAAAACAACTTCAGAGATTTCTAGGAAGTCTCAACTACATTTCCGATTATTATAAAGATCTAGCTAAGGACACAACTATCCTCTATAAGAGGTTGAAGAAGGTCCATGAACCTTGGTCTGAGAAACATACCCAGGCTGTCCAAAAGGTTAAAAGCAAGGTTAAATGTTTACCTTGCATTTCTCTAGCCAACCCTAGTTATTTTAAAATTGTGGAGACTGATGCCTCTAACTAGGGTTATGGAGGTATTCTTAAACAAGTTATACCTGAGACTTCTAAGGAAGTCCTTGTTAGATTTACTTCTGGTAAATGGAACCAAACGCAATCTAAATATTCTACTGTGAAGAAAGAAATGCTTTCCATGATTAAATAAATTTCTAAATTTCAAACTGATTTATTAAATCAAAAGTTTTTATTAAGAATTGATTGTAGTTCTGCCAAGTCCATAATTGAAAAGGATATTAAGAATCTTGTGGCAAAACAAATCTTTGCTTCTTGGAAAGCTCAATTAAGTGCTTTTGAATTTGATATTCAATATATTAAAGGAGAAAATAATTCTCTTGCTGATTTCCTCACTCGTGAATTCTTGCAGGGTAATGAGCACCCCTTATAGGGGAAGAGGCGGGCCGTTCTTTTTGCCGAGGAGGAAGAGGGAGTAACAATATGTTACCCCAGCAAGAACAACACATTCCCCTAATAGGAGAATGGACAACGGTCTATCCTAATAGACAAAGAATGCAGCAATTGCCTGCACCTCCAAAAAATAATAACAAGGAAGAATCTTCCTCGTCCAATTCCAAGAATAATGATTCTTATAAAGAAATTGCTGCTAATGATCCTGTACAGGAACAAACAGTAGACTACTTTGAAAATCCCACTGCTGAACAAATTATGTTCATAGAGGAAGAAGACATTCAAATAGTCAACAATGATTGCTGGGCTATCCAGACTCGATATCTTGAATCAAGAGGATATCCTGGACTCTTTGGAAAATCTAGACCAAATTTGGAGATATTGCTCCTTGTGACTGGATCAGTCACCATCACTCATCACTATCATAATAATAATCCTGGTAGTTTTATAAAGTTTTCCAAATGTCATATCAATAAGATATTGCAACCCAGAGAATGGGGGTTAAACCCAAATGGGGAAAAATAAATAAAAATTGCTGATGGCAAGCATGTCTACTACAATTACTGGGATTATATCCAAGCCTTTTCTAAGGCATTTTACTATCAGAATCCCAAGAATAAACATTCTTGGTTTTTCTCAATTAATTCAGAAATTCTGGAAAAATCCATTCCAAATTGGTTTTTTAATTGGTGGTTAAAATTTGGACCATCCTTAGAAATTTTACCAATAGAATTAATGAATTTGTACACCCCTTGGTGTACTGATAGTCCTTTAATTTCAAAGGTTTTATCAAAAAATTTGATAACTGGACAATGTCCATTCATTTATTTTGCTAAATTTCAGCCCCCGTGGATGTGGAGATGAACAATAATTGTCTCAAGAGATAGTCATAACATTCCAATCTTGCAGAGAAATTTCTTCTGCAAATGGTGGACCAAAATGGATCCTAAAGATCTCAAGGAGAAGGTGGCCTTAATAATTGTCATTATTAATGATGACCAAAATAGTCAAACTAAGAGCCAAAGCTCTCCTCAGATGTCAATGACTCAGTTAAAGGAATATTTCCAAAGAAAGTTTCCCAAAGAAAACGAAGAAGATATCATGGTCAGAATTCCTTACTATATGAAGAATCAGTTCTTCAGTGCCTTCCCAACAGCCAAGGAAGATAGTGTCTCAATGAAGACAAGTTCTTCGCAAGGATCAATGGAAGCCATGCTAGCTGGCGAATCTCAAGAGGCAGACCCCACAGCTGAAGACTTTTGGGACGCTCTTACCCACTCTATGACTCAAAGAGTCAGCAGAGGAAAAGCTCCTCAATAATCAGAAGAGGACAAGACCAGTAGGATCCATAATAATGAAATTTCCAACTCAGTTTCCTACTATCTAAAAGATGATTTAGACGTCCACCCAACTAAAGCTGATAAGGACGTAGCAGAATCTACTTTCACTTTATCTTTTTATCTTTTCTTTGTCGTTTGTAATCATTTAGTGTCGATGGGGCCCATTAGTGTACCCGACTAAAATGATTATCTTTGTGTCTCTTTTTACTTGTTTTAGTAGGTTTCCTGCACCTTTTACCGGTTTCAATAGGAAACCTTTCCCCTATATAAGGGCTTTCATTTCTCATTTGTAATCGGGCTTCACTTTGTAACATATCTTCCATCAATATAATTTCCTAAGTTTCTCTTCATATATTCTCCTTACTACGCTTCCACTATACTCTATACATAAATTCTTCCATAAAATCTCCTCCCAGTCAAACAACCACATATCCAAGACTGTGCATATATATATATATATATATATATATATATATATATATATATATATATATATATATATATATATATATAATCTAAACGTAATTCTAGCTTCTATTCCTAAAAGACGTCAAGTAAAAATCTTTATTTTTGCCTATGGCGTTTCGGCTAGTATTCATAAATAAAAAAATTTAATAAATATTTTTCTTTTAACCTCATTGACATTTTGGCTTTTTTATCTATAAAGAAAATAAATAGTTACCTGAATGTTTGTTTGAAGTCTAAAAAATATTATATCTATGTTTGATATAAAGTTTGAAAAAGTTTATTCCTATGTATAAATATTCCTAAGAATGAATTAACTTTCAATAACTTTCATATTTTCATGTTTTATTATCATATGAGAAAGTGAGGATGTCTATTTCTATAAAATTTTATATAAATATAATTTCAAAAAAATAGTAAAATTAATATTATTTATCATAATATTTTTTTTAATTGTAATTAGTGAGATAGTTAAATATAGTGAAAGTTAATAAGTAAAAGTATAATAGTGAAAAAATATTAAATATTAAATTAATATAAAAAAGACAATTTTTTTTAAACAAATAAAATACAATTGAGAAAAAATATTATGAGACAGATACATTGTTTTATAGATAGATAAATAGATATATTATCACAGTGCCACGTATGATGACATGTAACATATTTATCCGAAGATAACCAACGTGTGGAGTGGTCTGAATTCTGAATGTTCCAAAATTAGAAAGCGAAGAAAAAAAATGGCAAACATTTCAATTCCACTCCCACGAACCGGTTTGTTGTCCATACGCAACTGCTCAACCAAACGTTCATCTTTCGCCACTTCAGCTCTACCTTTCAGAATTACTTGCTCTGGTATGAGTCTCTTTCAACTCTTGTTTTCTTCTTGTTGAAAATTCAGCGAAGACAGTGAAATTTGTTTGTTCTGTTGTAGTTGTAGGAGAAGCTGAGTTAGACGGATCTGAAAATAAAGCAAGGTTGTTTAGTTTTAATACAATCAAGGGCGTTGCTTGTGGTATTCTTGCAGCTTATACTGTTACCTCTGCTTCGTTTCCCGTTATTGCTGCTACTCAGGTTCAAATTCAACTTCAATATTACTACCACTCATAACTAGGTTCTATTGGTTGCCTAATTAACTTGCTTGCAATTGTGAACATATGTTGCATTGCATAATTGATTAAGGAATTGTTTGGATAATGTTGGAATTCAAACAAGAATGGTTAAGCCTCGCATCAACTACAAAGGAAATATTAGATATAAAAAAAAAATTGGCCCATATATCTAATGTCATAATATTTTTGGGAGATATGTGTTGTTAAGGTCCCTTAAGGGTTTGGTGCTCTTGGAGACTCCCCAACATATAATAACTTAAGTAAGGGCTTATAGTTATAGAATAAATGCTTATTATACAAGCACTTATGCATAATTATTTAAATGAAATAAAGTCGTCGTATTTTTTAAATAAATTATATCTTGTTTTAACAAACTATCCTGAAAAACTTGTGAAAATTAGCTAAAAACAGAGTCTGTGGACTTATCATAAGCTGTTTCATTATCTTTTACAAATGTTCAGTTTAGAACTAGAGATGATCAAATGGTGAGGTAATGCATCGCTGCGTTGGACTTGTGCATTCGGTGTGGTGGAGAGGGGCTGACCTGCAAGGTTATCACTCAATGTCCAAGTCAACGCCCAAGTCAGGGAGAGAATGAGAAGTAAATGAGAGGTAATGTGAGAGTGAAAATTGATTTGAATACCTGAGAATGACGAGTTTTCTCTCTTATATAGTGAGAGCGGTTAAAACCGTCTGCGAAGAGTCCGGCGTGCAATGCGAACAACTGTCTAATTGATCTGGACGGTGGTTGATACCTCAGGGGCGGCGTTGTCTGTGAGAATGGGAAAACACATGTTCATCGAGTTCGCTTCCTTTACTTTGTCTCTTGGCCTTTCTTCTTGGGCCTTGTGGGCGGCCCAGAACAACAAACAATTTCACAAGTGCTAGATAAACTTAAATACGTCACACTAAAGTTATTAACTTATTTTTTAAAATCATTTTGTGGTAGTGTAGTGTGTACTGAACAATAAAATTTAACAAACGAATGTTTTTCAAACAAAAGTTCAATGAGACCCCTTGATTTGGCTGCTGTTAAAATCTGCACCAAATAACTTACATTTGCATGATAGTGCGGAGCTTATTGGTGTCTTTTTTAGCAACAATATTAGAAACAGATTTCAATCTCAAAATTATCCACTGAGGTTGGAAAAGATCATATGGTTTCTTTCTCAATGAATATTTTGATTCTTTTCCTGTGAACATGATTTCTAGTATCAATGTATCCGGTGTCAGAGTTGATCGGGAGAATTTTTCTTGGTTAACAACTTAACTTACAAGTGACTCTATGTTCAAATTAAAACATGTAGGTTTTGACGCAGTTGGGCACTTATGGAGGTTAAGGTAAACCACTATTGTGTTTGGAGTGTGGTGGTAGGAACTAACTGGTATAGAAGAAGAAAAAGGACTTCACTATTGAAATGAATGAGTGATCCATTCTTAGGTTATTCAAGAAAATTTGATCACTTGTAATCTCAATTTGATTCACCAACTGAAATGCCCTTCCTCGCAAATACCATCATATATGTAGCGGTGTCGATGTTCTATGATTATGACATTATTGGTGTCAGAGTATCTCGGTCTAGTCTGTGTCGAAGTCAGTGCTTCATAGTTTATAATTATATCATTCTTTATTTTCTTGCAGAGGTTGCCCCCATTGTCAACTGAGCCCAATCGCTGCGAGCGAGCATTTGTCGGAAACACAATTGGTCAGGCAAATGGCGTGTACGACAAACCATTAGATCTTCGAAAATGTGACTTTACAAATGAAAAATCCAACCTAAAAGGGAAGACGCTGTCTGCTGCACTAATGTCCGATGCCAAGTTCGATGGCGCTGACATGACAGAAGTTGTAATGTCCAAGGCTTATGCTGTTGGGGGCAGCTTCAAAGGTAGTAACATTTTTTAGTACAAAATCCACTGAATGCTGATGCTATTTTTAGCCTTCATAGATGACCAAACACACGGAACATCTACTAAGTTTTGATATTGTTCATTTTCCGCAACGATTGCTCGACTTAGAGATCTTCTGCTATACAGTCAAGACACTGACTCAATTATGATCTTTTACAGGTGTTGACTTCTCAAATGCAGTGTTGGACCGTGTTAATTTCGGGAAAGCCGACCTCCAAGGAGCTGTATTTAGGAACACGGTTTTGTCGGGCTCCACCTTTGACGAAGCTAAGCTGGAAGGAGCTGTTTTTGAGGACACTATCATTGGTTACATTGATCTCCAGAAGATATGCAGAAATACGAGCATCGGCGAGGAAGGAAGAGCGGAGTTAGGATGTCGATGATAATTACGAAATGTCTTTCATTCATGTCTTTTTGTAAGCTGCTATAACATGAATCCATGATATAGGAAAGTGCATTGGTGAGAGGAGAAATAGTAGATGTTTGTTGCTGCATTACATCCAAAAGTAAATCCAATTGTTTTCTTTTCATTTGTAATGTATTATTTTATTTGAAATACAGTTCAACTTATAATTTGAAATACATCCAGCTTATTATTTTCACTTGTTTATTCTTTCAAATCCGTTAATTTTTCAGTTTCTGTCACAAGCGTTGTGTGAAATGCATGAATTTTTATTTTAAATGTTAATGTTAGATATAAAAGGTGTCTTATAAGAACTTAAAATTTATTAAACAATAGGCCATGAACAGAACAACAAGGCGCATCTGGTGTAGTGGTATCATAGTACCCTCCCACGGTACTGACCAGGGTTCGATTCCCTGGATGCGCAGCAATCATTTTGTTTTTGAAGCCTATTTCTCTTTAATAGTGATCGTGTTTTGTATTTGCGATACGATTTTTATTTGTGATATTTGGTTCAGATCTTCATCTTGGGACTTTGAAGTTGTTGAAGGGATGAGGGTTTTAATTTATCTTTTAAGATATCTTTTTTGGGACTTCGAGTTTCTTGAAGGGCATGAATAATATGAGTGAAGGGTTGAAAGATGATGATTTTTTTTAATTTTATTTAACTTAATTTTTATTTAAAATAATAATTTGTATTATTAATAAAATAAATAATAATAAATGACATGCATTTAAATTTTGTAAATGTGACAACACATTGTTACACCAAGTGTCATGTCATTAAAAATTGTTCTCAAATTGAAAATGGACTAAAATTATAACAAAACTTTAAAAATGGACTAAAAATCCGAATTTTAAAATTAGAGAAGTAAAACCGAAAAAAAGAAAAACATGGAGACCAAAATTGCAATTAAATATTTTCTTTATATTACTAACCATGTGATCATTTTAACAAATTTCACACTTTTAGATCTTGATGTTCCTATTAATTCTAACCGTACATCATAAACACTTAATACTCTTTAGATATCATCATCTTCTTCCTCATTCTTCTTCATCTTCATCACATTCGGCATTGATCTTCATAAAAATCTAGAAATTCCATAAAGAACAAAATCTAAACAACTCAACATCATCATTAAATTTGTGCTTCTCTAAAATTTATGATAAGAATGGCATGTTTAGTGCTATTGTTCCACGTGGCGAGGGGTATGTTTTGGTGAATGATACCTTTTGATTGAAAGATGGGATACATGAAAAATTCAGAATCATTATTAGTTCTGAAACACTTTAATGTGGTGTGAAATTAGTTTTTTATGTACACCTTCTGGTCATTATTATAAACAAAAAAAATAGGTTCATTAAATAATTGATGTATCTGATATATAATAATGACCAGATACATCATATATTCAATGAAACTAAAAAAAATTGCTTATAATAATGACTGGATGATGTATGAGACAAAGTTGACGATGTTGGTTATAGTCTCATCTTTGGTTTTTAGGAAAATAATTCAAGTATACCTGCTAAAGTCATCTACCAAAATGAGAAAATATTTGTGGCATAAGAGAGATACAATTGAAATTGGGCCCCAAATATCACCATGTAGTAAATCAAAAAGAGCATGAGAAATAGAAGTACTAAGGGAAAAGGCAATTCTTTTTGTTTAGCATAATGGCAAGATTCACAAGGAGACTAAGTATTCTTAATAGATACGAAGGGAAAAAAAACTTTGAAATGGCATGCAAACTAATATGAGAAGTGTGACCTAGTCTATAGTGCCATATAGTAGAATTGGCTTTATAAACAAAATTACATATAGATTTATTAGACCTAATATTTGCAGCGTCAATCACATCTAATCCCTTGTGCATTCTAATTATACAAATCACTGCCTTGGTAGAGGTATTCAAAATATGACAATATTCAGAAGTAAATTGAACAAAATAGTTATTGGGCAAGGCAAGTTTAACGATGAAAATGAGTTTGACATGAAAATAATGAATGTATAAGATATGATACAATGTAAGAGTTAGGGAAAGTATGACAAAACCAGAGATGTGAGTGATGACAGTTGTAACATTAGGTAAGAACAAAAATCTTACCTAATGAAGAACAAAAATCTAAACAACCCAACACCATCATTAAATTTGTGCTTCTCTAAAATTTATGCTATGAATGGCATGTTGAGTGCTATTGTTCCACATGGAGAGGGGTATGTTGGACTGGAAAGAGAGGGATTTAGCCATATTAAGGACATGTTGGTGTTTTCTCTCCACCACACCATGTTGCTATGAAGTTTAAACATATGACCTTTGGTGAATGATACCCTTTGATTGAAAGAAGGGATCCATGGAAAATTTAGAATCATTATTAGTTCTGAAACACTTTAATGTGGTGTGAAATTAGTTTTCTATTATTATAAGCAACAAAAAAAATTAGGTTCATTGAATAATTGATATATCTGATATATAATAATGATTAGATACATCATCTATTCAATGAAACTAAAAAAAATTGCTTATAATAATGACCGAAGGGTGTATGAGATAAAGTTGACGATGGTGGTTATAGTCTCATCTTTGGTTTTTTAGGAAAATAATTCAAGTATACATGCTAAAGTCATCTACCAAAATGAGAAAATATTTGTGGCCTAAAAGAGATACAATTGAAATGGGGCCCCAAAGATCACCATGTAGTAAATAAAAAAGAGCACGAGAAATAGAAGTACTTAAGGGAAAAGACAATTCTTTTTATTTAGCATAATGCAAGAGTCACAAGGAGACTAAGTATTCTTAATAGATACGAAGGGAAAAAAAACTTTTAAATGACATGCAAACCAATATGAGAAGTGTGACATAGTCTATAGTGCCATATAGTAGAATTGGCATTATAAAAAAATACATATAGATTTATCAGACCTAATATTTGCAGTGTCAATCACATCTAATCCCTTGTGCATTCTAGTTATACAAATCATTTCCTTGGTAGAGGTATGCAAAATATGACAATATTCAGAAGTAAATTGAACAAAACAGTTATTGGACAAGGCAAGTTTAACAATGAAAATGAGTTTGACATGAAAATAATGAATGTATAAGACATGATGCAATGTAAGGGTTGGGAAAAGTATGACAGAACCAGAGATATGAGTGATGACAGTTGTACCATTAGGTAAGAAAACTGAAATTGGTTATATGGAATTATAGGACAAGAAAGAAGTGAGAGTGAAAGTAATGTGATTAGTGACACCAGTGTCCAAGAACCAAAAATTAGGGTGCTTATTGTAACATCCGAGGCAGAAGAGTACGAAGAGTGGTTACATGTAACACCCGAGGGTGAGGGAGTGGTTATCGGTGCACGAGGTATGAAAATAAGACACTCATAGCATCTTCTAGGGAAAAATCAGATTCATATTGGAATGAGAGGGATCTTGAGGTTGTGCAGGTATGAGACTGCATGGTTGAAGGAAGACTTATAAGGATTAATTGGTACTACCTATGCCAACAAGATGCATCTCCTTTTCGGTAGCCTAATCAATAAGAACTCTGTAGTTAAACGTGCTTGAATTGGAGTAATATTGGGATGGGTGACCTTCTCAGAAGTTTCCAGGAAAGCGTGTGATTAAGGACAAAGCATGCTGAAAAGGCTCGTGTTAGTTTGTGGAGTCGGTCGGTAATCCTAAAAGTAGTATGGGGTGTTACATATGGTATCAGATCAGAACTCTCCCAGTATGATGTGGTATGGGAATGAACCAAGCGGAAGCTGGTGGGCATGTAACACTCGTGGAAGAAGAGGACGGAGAATGGTTACATGTAACACCCGAGGGAGAGGGAGTGGTTGTCGATGTACAAGGCATGACAATGAGACACTCCTAGCAGCTTCTAGGGGAAAATCAAATTCACATCGGAATAAGAGGGATCTTGAGGATGTGCAGGTATGGAACTGCATGGTTGAAGGAAGGCTAATAAGGATTACTTGGTACTACCTATGCCAATAAGATGCATCTTCTTTTCGGTAGCCTAACCAATAATAACTTTGTAGTTAAGCGTGCTTGAATCGGAGTAATATTGGGATGGGTAACCTTTCGGGAAGTTTCCTGGAAAGCGTGTGATTAAGGACAAAGCATGCTGAAAAGACCCGTGTTAGTTTGTAAAAGCAGTCTGGGACATTGCACTTACGATCAAGTGAATATGACTTGGAAGTCAAGGCAAGATGATTACTAGAAACAACATTGAATTTAGGGTTTGAACTAGGTTGTGATTGTTGTAACAAGACAAAGAGATTGTGATATTGTTCTTGAGTAAAACCAAAGGACTTGGAGCTTTAAGAACCAACACCAGATGTGCCATTGTTACCCTTGGAATCATCATAACCATTTAATTGAGAGACCTTACCTTTATTCTCGAATCTTGGAGGATATTCATGCTTCACAGGACAAGTATCAACAGTGTGATTTATCCTTCCACAATGAGTACAAGCTCGATTAGTGCCTCAAAGGGGACCTGTCCATTTCCAATTGGGCTTGACTTGAGAAGTATTAACCAAGAAAGTTGCAAGGGTGGAATATTGGTCAGATTCATCAGAGGAAGGGATACCAAGAAAAGGAATAGAAAATTATCTTTCTTATTAAATGACCAATGAGAAAACAACTACAATGCCTAACAAAGGAGTTATAACCATTATTTGAGATTAGGTGGAATTGAACTTCTTATTGACTCCTTTAAGAAAGAAAATGACATAGTCATTATTAAGATAGAACTGCAAAGAAGCAATGGCATTGCAGCTGCATTGAATCGAGCATTTACAAGGATGAATATGACGATAATTCTCCAACTCATCCTAAAGAACCTTCATCTCGGTGAAGTAATATGAAATCTCTAAAGCACTTTGTCGAAGCCTGTAGAGTTCTTCTTGAATATCATAGATTCAAAAAATGTCACTTTGAGAGAACTGAGTATTGAGATTTAACCTTACTCAATTTGTAGATTTGATCCAAAGAATTGATCTTGCAATGTGAAATTCTGGCCTATGCAGACAGCAGATGTCCTAACACATGTCAAGACATTGTGCTACATAATCATTTAAACTCAGAGGCGCCACAGCAGACTGATACCTTGAAAATCAGAACTGCACAATCACAGATGTCACGACATCTGATCCAACATGTCAGTCAAGAATAATAACAAAACTGTAAATTGCAGAATGTTAAATAAGATAGTATATGTTAACCCACTTCGGTGCAAATCACCTACATCTGGGGGATACCAATCCAGGACGAAGACTTCACTATCTGTAGAACTGTTACAAAGTTAAACTCCCCCGTTTACAACTTTATACCTAACATTTACCCAATGAACATCTTTACCAAGGCTAAACTCAAATGTTTACAACCCTGATATGAGATATCCCACTCACATCCTAATCACAACCTGTAAAATCTCTGTCTTCTGCCAATATAGAATCTGTCGCAGTTTCTTGACCTCCAAGTTATCTTGGACTTGCTTCAAAGCTTCGTCCAAGAACAATACAACAACCATTACCAACAAGCTTCTGGTTGTATCCCTGTAACTATGCCTTCCACTCTGCATCCCATATTACAGAGTGGAGACTTACAACTCCTAAGAGAGCCAACGACTCTCAAACCCTAAACCCTTATTCAACACAAGAGAACTAGGTTACAAAGTTATAAGTGATACAAAAGTACAGTCTTTAACCCTAGGTCTAAGTATCCTTATATAGTCTTCTATTGTCTTGGGCTTTCAATCTTTTCTCCTGTGATTCCTTGATCCGCTCCTTAATTCTTGCAATATATTAAAACCTGCTAACTTAGTAAGTCAGTCAGGATGTCGAGATATTTCCTTCGACATCTTTTTCTTCTGCAGATTCTTCAAGTTTATCATCAGAATGTTTTAGCAAAATTTAGTCAAACATCAGGTGCTTTCAATCTCCCTCTTTTAACAAATTTTGGCTAAAACATTTTCTTATGCATTATGTAATCAGCAAGACTCCTTCATCAAGACTCCTTCATCTTGAGAATTGATTGGAGCTAAGGTATGAGAGAGTCTCCCCCTCAACATATTCCCCCTCCTTTCAAGAGAGGTCTTGAGACCCAGAAGACTCCTCCAGAAAAGAAATAACTGTTGTAGGCTTCGTAACACTGAGAGCATAGATTGCGTAACTTAGGTCACAAGACACAACCTGTTTCACAACTCAGATCACAAGACACAAGACAAATGAAAAGATTGTTAAGATGTCAGAACACCTTAACCAACATTCTTGCAAAACAACTGCAGGAATGTATCAAATCCCAGAAAACATCAGAAAACCATTCTCCCCCTTTTTAGCCAAAACTTGGCAAAAGTGACCAAGACAGCCCCAAACCCTGACACAACATACCCAGATTTTGAAGAACCTCGTCTACCACCAACCCAAAGAGAGAGTATTGAGACTAAAGAAGATCAAAGCAATCCTATTTATAGCCAAGCCATTTTCTTAGAAAGTAACGAACCACAGAAAATAACGCTAGTTAATTCAAAGGGCCATTAATCGAAGGCAATAACTCCACCAGTACCGCACTGACCAAGACTGCTTTGACTGTTTCTTCTTTTAAGAACGCCGACCAAAGAACCTATTACATGCACACATGTTTTATAACAATGTCCTGACATTATGTTAGACATTGTCTATTCTTCATAGATTTTTCTTCTGATTTGACATTGCAGAGATTTCTTTACAAAATTATGATCACAGTCTGCAGAGAAAAATAAATTCTCCTAGACTCATCAATGATTCTTAAGTATCCAATAAGAACCATAACACATGCACTGCCAAGTCTCCCCCAACTTACAACAGTACAAAATGCTAAGACATCCTTCTTGACATCCCATCCTCCCAGGATAGACACATAATCACAGGTTGCTTGACGCACAAATGCAAACCGGAACTCCAATTACATCCTCGCAGTAAACCATCTTAGATCAATGAGCAACTCCCCCTATCTAAGGTAACCAGTGCTCCTCCACAGAACACCTAGCTAATGAATGGAAAACATAAGACGCATCTTCATGTCTTCAAGAGCGCACCCTCAGTTCAAGCCACCTGCTGAACACAAGCATCAACTCTCTTATTGCTTCTTCTGACAAGAACCAATAATCACTCACACATGATCACCATCATGCTACCCGTGAGGAAATAATAAAAGGATAACAATCCTACCATAACAAACTCTTGGCTTAAGATCAAAGCCCCATTGACCCCCCCATCATGCAACCATTTACACACTACACGAACTCCTCTTGAATTCTCATGTATAGAGCTCCAGCTGCTTAAGGCACAAACCAATTGAATCAGAATGCTTCGCATTCCTCAAAGAGACGCACAGGGCCCCTTAGTTTGTTATAACGATGTCAGATATCGTATGCATGCTCCAAAACTTCACAGCTGCCAAACTGATCCACTACTAGCATGACTCACAGCCAGGGGCAATATCCCCTTCGCAAGATTTTCCACTGACTTCACCAAGCCAGTAATAGAGATAGACACCCCACAATCCAAGACAGTAATTCCTTATCATTCTCCCGTATGATAACCTGGAATACTTCTGATTTTCTGGTGAATCTCTACTTCTGAACACATCAGAAACCAGACCTTCATGCAATCAACATATAATCCACTCCAGTCTTCTCAAAACCTTACATCAACCTTCCAAGACAATTCTCCTACTCCATCATTCTCCCATATGACAATGTAGATACTTCTTAGACACAATGCAAGTAACCAGTTCCTCACAGAACCTGAAATCCTCCACCAAGGATAACTAACCTAAAGATGTTCTAACATCAGTTAGGACATCTTCCACACATCACAGACACCACACACCATGGTTCTTGATATGCTCCACCACTGGACTTACTATCAGCATAGTAATCCAAACTGAAGATATTCACACAACACTGCGCCACCAACTTGAACAAAGAAAGCTTTAGAAACCCAGAGAGAAATAAACTCTCAACCACCAAAAGAAGGTATACTTCCATCCTCATCCCAGAACTTCTGCCACAAGCTCCCAGAGAACCATAACCTCCTTACATTTTCAACTAACTACCCTTCTTCACAAGAGCAATATGTTTCAAGCATCCTGCTTGAATCCACACTATGAAACCAACCAAATGCCACCTTTTGATTGATCTCAATCTTCTTCAGAACTCACACAAGATACACTGATCCACCAATGAAATCAGATCTTCAAGTCACATGAACTACTTGCCCCATAGCAAGACATCTTGGATCCACCAAGCCTCTTAGTCATGTAACATCTTCCCGTCCACAGCTCCCGCAAACTGCATGAGATAGACCTTTTTGGAGCATCCATAACTTCCATTCTCCTGTAGATCACCTTATCTTAAGCTGATGTGCCATATCACTAGCTGAGACTTCTGATGTTAAGCTAGATGTCAGAACATTCTGATATGACATCCAACTGTTGAATTCAGCTCCTTCATCTGCCACTTAGAAGAACCTCATCCCTTTGCAGAACAAGAGTTCAATGCTCTCATAGACTTGATCCAACAACCAAGTTTGAGTAGACAACCTCCATCCTTCTTTATAACTCCAAATACTTCATACCTTCCACGTCTGAATCTTTAGAAAATACGTAGTCCAAGACTGCACCATAGATATACCAAAGAATGCCACTTTCCTTAGTAGAGCAGACTGTAGAAAGTCAGAGATAACTGCCACTTATCTTTGACCTTCAAGAAGAGCAAGATCCATGCTCCAAAGCACCTAGATCAGAAATAAACTGATCCAAGCAGTAACTATCAAGATTATGATGTCTTCATCTTCATCTTCAACAACATCAAAGTCCAGACTAGTTTCTTGCCAGTAGGGGTAGGAATAGGCCAGGTCGGCCTACAGGGGCCTATAGCCTAGCCTACTTAAGGCCAGGTCAGGCCAGGCTTTTTTAATAAAAAGGCCAGGCTTAGGCTTTTTTAAAAGCCTATTTAATTAAATAGGTCAGGCTTAGGCTATTAAAACAAGCCTATGAAGCCTTATAGGTCGGCCTATATTTTCATATATATTAAAAATATGCTAAATAGGTTGTCATGTATATGCATATATATTAGAAAAAAGGATACTTATATATGCATATATATTAGAACAAAGGCTAAATAGGTCGGCCTATATATGTATATATAGGTCAGCATATAAAGCTTCTTAAGTAATATGGAATAATTGAGAACCATAATGAGAATAAGGCTTGTAAATAGGCTTTCAGGCCAGGCCAGACTTTTAAAAAGGCCAGGCCAGGCCAAAAAAGAGAGCCTATAATAGGCCATAGGCCAGGCTCAGGCCTTTTAAGTTTATCGTAGGCCAGGCCCAGGCCTTATAAAGCCTAGCCTAGCCTAGCCTATTTCCACCCCTACTTGCCAGGAAACTCTCCAGAGAACACATGCTTCTGTCACACCCGACTGAAGCCACTTCTTAGGTTACCACCTAAGACAAAAATAGATGCTAAAGCATATGCAGTACCCCTCCCATGATTCTGCACAAACTTTGATGATGAGATGTTCCAACACCTTGTTAAACATCAGCAATCTTGACTTTCAAGGATAATCAATTAAATACTTGTGGATTCCACAAATAGCAATTGATCTTAAATCCTTTTCCAATAACCCTTCTTCACTGTTGTAGCTGAGCTCCACCAGATCACTTCATGAACACTTATAAAGTATTCAATCTATTTGTAAGCATCTTCTTCAAAGGACAATGTTGAGATACCAAGGCTGCCACCCTTGACTCAAGTAACTAAGACTTTCTCTGATCAAATCTTATTTACCTCAACAATTCTTCAATAAGATTGGATCCACTCTTAGGGTCAAGAGAGATGAATCCTTCCTTGCTGTTTTTGGATGGTGAAAATAAATCACCTCCACTTTCTTCAGATTGTATTTCAAAGAAACACCTTCTAGTCAGAAGAGTAACTAGAAGACTCCAGATACACGACATAGATGCCTTTATGAGTGGACTTGAGAGAATTCTCAAGTATCTTTGACAACCTAGCCGATCAATAGTTTATCAAACTCCTAGAGCAAGAAACTGATAAACTTAAACTCAACTCCTCTCCTCTTCAACTGACTTCAACTGCACCAAGAAACCAAACTTCCAAGTACCAAGTCACCATACCAGATATCTAACCACAACTCCCTTCACTCAATTGCTCCCGACTTTGGAATAAAAGAATGCAGATATCTTCAAATATAGAGGCTGGCGATTGAGACCTTCCACCAACTGTCTTCGGTAACAACTCCAGAATCCCATAATTCTAGAGTTTTTCCATCCGAAACACATGCAGCGGTACCACCAAGGAACAGATCCTGCTTGCCCTAATAAGATGTCACAACATCTTATAAGACACACCAACAAGAGAACTAGCCACTTCTCCTGTAGTTGTTGTAGAATCTCCTCAGTAACATGAACAACCTCCGGGTTGCTCCCTTCAATCCAAAACATTCATCTCATCCATTAATACCCTTGAGTATGTCTGAGTTAATTGATCAGATCTTCAAAAACCCTCCTTGTTTAAACGCCAGAAAGTATATCCCAAAGATCTCATCCAGAACCAGACAAGATGCCTGCTCTGATACCAATTGAAATTGCAGATAGCAGATGTCCTAACACATGTCAAGACATTGTGCTACATAATTATTTAAACTCAGAGGCGCCACAGCATACTGATACCTTGAATATCATAACTGTACAATCACAGATGTCATGACATCTGATCTAACATGTCAGTCAAGAACAATAACAAAACTGTAAATTGCAGAATATTAAATAAGACAGTATGTGTTAACCCAGTTCGGTACAAATCACCTACATCTGGGGAATACCAATCCAGGACGAAGACTTCACTATCTGTAGAACTGTTACAAAGTTAAACTCCCCCGTTTACAACTTTATACCTAACATCTACCCAATGAACATCTTTACCAAGGCTAAACTCAAACATTTACAACCCTGATATGAGATACCCCACTCACATCCTAATCACAACCTGTAAAATCTTTGTCTTCTTCCAATACAGAATCTGTCGCAGTTTCTTGACCTCCAAGTTATCTTGGACTTGCTTCAAAGCTTCGTCCAAGAACAATACAACAACCATTACCTACAGGCTTCTGGTTGTATCCCTGTACATATGCCTTCCACTTTACATCCCATATTACAGAGTGGAGACTTACAACTCCTAAGAGAGCCAACAACTCTCAAACCCTAAACCCTTATTCAACACAAGAGAACTAGGTTACAAAGTTATAAGTGATACAAAAGTACAGTGTTTAGCCCTAGGTCTAAGTCTCCTTATATAGTCTTCTGTTGTCTTAGGCTTTCAATCTTTTCTCCTGTGATTCCTTGATCCGCTCCTTAATTCTTGCAATATATTAAAACCTGCTAACTTAGTAAGTCAATCAGGATGTCGAGACATTTCCTTCGACATCTTTTTATTCTGCAGATTCTTCAAGTTTATCATCAGAATGTTTTAGCAAAATTTAGTCAAACATCAGGTGCTTTCACAGTGGATTCACCAATGGAATTATGAAGCCATGCAAGAACCATGGTGTTGTAGCATATCCATGGTGCATACAACAGATTTGATACATTTGGTTTGGAAATAATTCCATCTACAAAATTTTCTTTATTCTTGGAGATCAATGCAATATGCTTTGAACGGGCCCAAGAATGATAATTCTTGTTAATGGAGGTGACACAAGAATGAGAGCTCGACTTTCGTTAGGGTGAAGATAATAGGGATTAAAAGAATTGGTTGAAAAAACTCCATAATAGACAAGGGCCATTGGAGGGATAAGCAAAGAAGAAGAAAAAGAAGAAGAAGAAATCAAAGGTGAAGAAAGGATGCGAAAATTTCTCGTGATACCATGTTAATGGAATAACTTGCGAAGAAAAAAACTCATCTTTAATAATGAAGGAATGATACTTTGCATACATTGAATATGAGTGTGATCTTCCATATATATAGTGATCAAAGGAAGTTAATTCACTAACCAAATAACCAATTTTCTAACAAACTAACTAACTATCCAAAAATAGGAAAAAATGGAAAACTTGTACATCAAGTAACTATAATATCAACACTTTTCAAAATTGATTTTACTTGAAATCGTGATTTGTAGTTTTTTAATATAAACATGATTTTTACACTGAAATTTACTATTCAATGCACTTTTGCAACAATTTATTTAAATATAAATTAATTTATCTTCAACTCACTTTTAAATTAAAATTAATTTTATAAAATTTATTCATTCAAAATTAATCAATTTTATAATATCAATTCACTAAAATCAAAAATTTTCACCGTAAGACTAAATACATGCTATGTGTTTCTTATGCACGGTTAATATTTGATTATAAACTATTCTAATAACTTTTATTTCTTGTACTTTTCCCATTTTAATGGGAAGACTCGAATATTTCTTACACCAATACAATAATTTTAAGAAATAAATTTATTAAATAGCCAATTAGTAAGTTTTTATGATATAAATAGTAATAAAGTGCAAAATACTTACTGACAATTGATTTAAAAATATAATAAATGATCTTTTCTCAAAATAAAAATTGATGACTCTATTCTAAAGATGAGGGCAAGATGGTTTTAGAAATATTTAAAATAAAAACTCAACAAAGTGATAGTACAAATAAAAGATAAAAAATATACAATTGACTAAGAAATATTTAATGGTGACTATGGGTGTATATGGGTTGGATAAATCTATCAAATTCGGTCAAATCGATCTAAAAAAAGGTGGTTTGAATGAATAAATGGGTCAATATAGGTTTCTAAAATATAAAACCGTTTAAGAAATATTTTATCTCATACCCTCATCATTGTCCCTCTATTCCTATATTTTTAAAATATTTCAATTCTACCCTTTTTTACTTATCAAATCATTTTATTATTTAATATTTATTATTTTCCGGTATGTATTTTTCCTTCACCAAATAATTTCTAATCAAGTTTTCTGGTATGTATTTTTTCTTCACGAAATAACTTGCAATGAAGTTTTTCGGTATGTAATTTTTCTTCACCGAATAACTTGCAATCAAGTTTTCTGGTATGTATTTTTCTTCATCAAATAACTTGCAATCATATTTTCTGGTATGTAATTTTTATTCACCGGAAATTTGCAATCAAATTTTTCAATATGTAATTTTTCTTCGTCGAATAACTTGAGTTTAGGCAACAAGAAAAAATTGTGGCCTAAAGTAAATAAAATCGTTGTATAAAGTGGCAACGGTTTTTCATGCGTGGAATATACAATTTTTCATAAGTTGAAAAAATTGTGGTCTAAAGTAAATAAAATCGTTGCCTAAAATACTAAGCAGCGATTTTTTATGAGTGGGATATACAATATTTCATAAGTTGCAAAAATCATTTCTATTAGAATAGATCACGGTTTATTTAATTTAGGCCAAAAAAATTCATTGTTGCCTAAAACTCAAGTTATTTGATGAAGAAAAATTATATACCGAAAAACTTGATTGCGGGTTATTCAGTGAATAAAAATTACATATCAGAAAACTTAATTGCAAGTTATTTGGTGAGGAAAAAATACATACCGAAAAACTTGATTGTAAGTTATCTGATGAAGAAAAAATACATATCGAAAAACTTGATTGCAAGTTATTTGGTGAAGAAAAAATACATATTGGAAAACTTGATTCCAAATTATCTTGTGAAGAAAAATTACATACCGGAAAACTTTGAAAAAGTTATTTGATACACTTTAGTAGGGGTGTGAAATGATAAATATTAAATAATAAAATTATTTGATAAGTGAAAAGGGTAGTGTTTTGGACTGGGCCAACGGCCATGCGCGGCCCAATCCATGATTGCTACAGTAACGGCCCAAATGCTTGGATCCAGTCCACTAAGGGAGCAAAAGTCCCCTTTCGCCCCTACAACGGGTCACGGACGACCCAGTCTTGCCCGGAATTATTGCCCGTCACACACGGCTACAGCTCCCCAATAGCCGACGATCAGATGCCCGTAATTACCTCTCTGCCCGATATAACGGCCAGATGGGCATCCTGCCCGTCATAACGGCTAGTTTGGGCAGTTACCTATTCTTCAGGAAAACAGTTATCTCGCCCTGAAAATAGGACCGTTGGCCACGCGCTAGGGAACATTATATAAACCCTCTCATTCGAGAGGGCCAGGTATCATATTTTCACCCTAAGAATACGCTTTGTACTTGCCCCTTTTCTCTGACCCTTTCTTACTTGAGCGTCGGAGTGCATTGCAGGTACACCCCATCCTCTCCTCATCACAATTCCGAGCACCTTGCCCATCTGACGACCAGCTTATGTGGACCTGTTCGAATACTCCAGATCAGTGGCGTCGTCTGTGGGAACGCCTTGTTCTCCCCTTCTTTCTTTCCTCCTCGGAAACTAAAAGATCAAAACATACTTTCTTTGATCCGCCCACATATGGCCGCTCAGGACTCCGCAAAAGGTGCTGACGTTACGATTCTCGTTCCCGTCAACAAGATGGACGTTGACGGCAGATCTCCGTTACTTTCTGATCCCCGTTTCCTTCGAGA
This sequence comes from Lathyrus tuberosus, assembly GCA_022829125.1. Lineage (NCBI taxonomy): Eukaryota > Viridiplantae > Streptophyta > Magnoliopsida > Fabales > Fabaceae > Lathyrus > Lathyrus tuberosus. The sequence continues at coordinate 13,643,824 of JALAZF010000017.1, forward strand.
CGGGGCTACTGCGTCTCCAACTCCTCCTCCCACCGAGCAAGGAGGCAAGCAGCTACCGCCGGGTGAACGACCAATTCCTGGCCCTCCCAGTGCCGACCTGGCCGTTGCAGCTCTTTTGGAAGCTGTCAACCACACAAACCTCCTTATCTTGCAGCAAGGAGAGAGAATAAGAGCTCTCGAGGAAGCATCTCTTCCAAGATCCTCTCCTCCAAAGAGTAAGCACCAAAAATCAAGAAGCTCGCCACCTAGGTGTGGGGAAGACCATAGATCCAGGCATGAGCCTGAATCACAGCACGACCAAATCTCCCCGCGAGATCGATCATCACCAAGACACAAGAGAACGAGGCAGGATAGGCATTCTCCACCGGGCAGACCTCGTGACCGGCTACGTTCACCATCGCCCCACAGAGACCACCACTGCGAGCGCAGACGACGGTCACCATCAACTCCAAGTTCAGACAGCGACGACGAGCCTCGCGGCCCGTTGTCCCGCAGGATCTTGGCTACTCGCCTCCCTAAAGGACTAGAGAAGCCTCCGTCTCTAGGGACTTATAATGGAACCACTGACCCAGACGAGCACATAGAAAACATAGATGCTCTTTTGGACTACAGAGGGGTACGAGGAGCCATCAAACGCCGCCTGTTCCCGACCACGCTCTGGAAAGGAGCAATGACATGGTACAAGCAACTGCCAGAAGAATCCATTACATCCTGGAGGCAGCTGGGGAGGATTTTCTCCCGTCACTTTACTGCATCGCGACGCCATCTAAAGACCGAGGCATCCCTCGGAGCTGTCGTACAGGGACGAGATGAGCCTCTTCGGGCTTACATTGAGCGGTTCAACAAGGAGGCCGTCCAAGTGCCAACGACCGACGGCATGAAGAAATTCCTGCTCGAGCAGGGATTACGTCCTGGCTCAGACTTCGCAAAAGCCATCGGCCTCGATCCGCCGAGGAACCTTAACACCCTTCTCCTCCAAGCCCAATCGCATATACAATACGAAGAGAAGGTTGCTGCACACTCTGTCAGGGCCTCTCGACACCAAGAAGGTGCCCGTTCATCCAGAGCTGAAGAGGCCTCGACATCCCGTCGAGGAGATAAAAGACGCGATGATCGGCCTCGCGATGCACGCGAACAGAAGGGACCTTCTGGGCGGTTCCATGACTATACCCCCCTCGCTACCTTGAGGGAGAAAATCTTGTCCGAGTGTGCCAACTCGGAGTTCAAGCAGGCGGGAGTCCGTTTCCCCAAACAGCTGCCGGCCAGACCAGGTGTAGACAAATCCAAGTATTACCGCTTCCACAAGAGTCACGGTCATACGACGGAAGAATGCATCCACCTCAGGGATGCAATAGAGATCCTTATTCGTGACGGCCACCTGAAGCAGTTCACAAAAAAGAAAGATGCTCCCCGGCAGGAAACCCAGGAGAACAAAAAGGTTGCAGAAGAGACTCCACCCTCTGATGACACCAACGTACAGGTCGCTATGTCCATAACTCGGCCAGAGGACTTCTGCGTCCCTGATAGTCTGCCCGTCTCCACGTACCTCGCTGCTCACAGCCCGTGGGAGACCTTCCCGTCAGCCATGGTCATTTCTGGTGGTGGATTCAACAAAATCACAGTCGGCTCATTCAAGAGGAGATTCGATCAACTGATCAGCAAAAGCTCCAATGAAGTCACTACGCTGGACACCTCTCACAAGGGATCCGTTCCTATTTCCTTCTACAAGGAGGAGCTCCTCGGCAGGGCACCGAACTCAAGTATCCCGCTGCTTATCCGGGCAAAGATGGTGAACTTTGACGTTCGCAGAATACTCGTGGACCAGGGCAGTTCGATCGATATAATGTACAACCACCTGTTCGAAATGCTGCAGCTGAACGACTCTCACCTTACTCCATACGTTGGATCCGACCTGCAGGGATTCAACGGAGCAGTGACAAAGCCCCGGGGTTACGTAGAGCTCATCGTAACCTTCGGTTCGGGAAAGACAACCCGAGCAATTAAAGCACAATTTCTGGTAATTGAATACCCGTCACTATACCAGTGCATTTTTGGAAGGCCAACCCTGGCAGAATTGATTGTAGTACCTTCCACCGTACATCTCAAGATGAAGTACTACACTTCTGAAGGGATGGTCGCCACCCTCCACGGCGACATCGAAGTTGCCCGTTGGTGTTTTGAAGCAGCATCAAAGGGACTCAGCACCATCTCAGTAGGACCAAGGACTTCTAGTCATCCCCCTCTGCCCAGCAGCTCCGAGCAGCCAAAACCGCTCCCCCGGGTCGAATCTATCCACCTGGACAGCCGTTTCAGCAAGGACGACCACGCCAGAGACCCAACAACTTTGAGCAGCCAGTTCAACAACAATAGCCATCTCGTACGCCCTGTCCCAGATGGCGACTTCAAGATCATTCCGTTCGGAGAAGACCCCCAACGGGGAGTAAAGATCGGAGCAGACCTCCCCGACCTAGCCAGGAGTCAACTAAAAGCGTGCCTCCGGGAGAACGCAGACTTGTTCTCATGGAGCGCTGCTAAAATGCCAGGATTGGACCCATCCGTCGCTTGCCACTAACTTACAATCGATCCGGCCATCAAAGCCGATGCCCAGCGCAGAATGAAACAGTCCCCGGAAAAGATGGAAGCCGCGGAGAAAGCTGTCAAAGACCTTCTAGAAGCTAGGTTTATTTCTGAGGCCAAATACACTACATGGCTCTCAAACGTTGTACTTGTAAGAAAAAATAATGGCAAATGGAGGATGTGTGTTGATTATACCGATGTTAATAAGGCCTGTCCGAAGGACGCCTACCCCCTCCCCAATATCGATAAGCTCGTAGATAACTCAGCAGGTTTTAAACTTTTATCTTTCCTCGACGCCTACTCGGGCTACAATCAAATCACAATGGCCGCGAGCGATAAAACTTACACGGCCTTCATGACCGAATCGGGCAACTATTACTATAATGTAATGCCCTTCGGGCTGAAGAACGCCGGCGCTACGTACCAACGAATGATGAACAGAGTCTTCCAAGGACAAATAGGCGACATGCTCGAAGTATACATGAACGATATGATCGTCAAGTCCCACGAGGAGCTAGATCATGTCGCCCATCTTCGAAAAATCTTCGAGCAAGCAAGAAAGTATCGAATGCGTTTTAACCCAGAGAAGTGCACGTTTGGAGTACGGGCAGGTAAATTCCTTGGCTTCTACCTAACAGAACGAGGAATCGAAGCTAACCTCGACAAGTGTCGGGCATTCTCTGAGTTCTCGACGCCCACGTCTAAGAAGAACATCTAATCCCTCAACGGGGTGCTCACTTCGTTGTCCCGCTTCGTGGCAAAATCTGCCCAGCACGCCCTTCCTTTCTTCAAGCTCTTACGGAAAGAAGCAGCGTTTGAATGGACCGAGGAATGTGAAACATCCCTCCTTCACTTGAAGCAAGCTCTGTCGAAACCGCCCGTATTATCACGACCAGATAGCGGGGAAGTCTTGTTCCTATACCTCGCCATCACTGCCGAGGCCGTTAGCGCCGTTCTCAATCGAGAGAATACTGGCGGACTGGCAGGACACAGAGCTACGATATCAACAGATAGAGAAGGTAGCATTGGCCCTCGTCAACGCTGCCAGATGACTGAGACACTATTTCTTGGCCCACACGATCGTGGTAAGAACAGATCAGCCCGTAAAGCAATTACTGGGACGACCAGACATGGCCCACAGAATGCTCAAATGGTCGTTGGAACTATCCGAGTTCGACATCCAGTATGAAAGCAGGAAAGCTCTTAAGGCCTGAGCTCTGGCCGATTTCGTAGCAGAAATGAAGTTCTCAGACTCCCCGGTCCATGTAGCAAACAGATGGACCATCTACGTAGACGGAGCATCCAGCTCGACAGGCAGCGGGGCAGGAGTAATTTTGGAGAACGACGAAGGGACCATAGTCGAGGCTTCTCTCACGTTGCCCTTTCCCACGTCGAATAACCAGGCCGAGTATGAAGCCTTCCTCGCCGGTTTGCACCTAGCTGAAGACTTAGGGGCTGAAGAAATCATCATCTGCACGGACTCCCAGCTCGTAGCCCACCAGATATCAGGAGAGTATCAGACCAAAAACGATAGTCTCTCTGAATACCTAACTCTAGTCAAGGGAAAAATGTCGAAGTTCAAGACGGTAGAAGTAAGACATGTTCCACGCGAACATAATGTGCGAGCAGACGTCTTGTCCAAACTAGCAAGCACTAAGAGGAAAGGTGGAAACAGGTCTGTCATCCAAGAGATTCTTCCCCGATCCAGCACCGATAAGGGATCCTCGACCCTACACCTACACGTACACACGATTGGGGACAATGATTGATGGATGACACCCGTATACAACTACCTCACCAGGGACGAGCTTCCGGACGACCCCAAGGAAGCCAGCACCATCAGACGAAGAGCTTGCTCGTACGTCATCCTCGAAAACAAACTCTATCGATGAGGCTTCTCCATCCCACTGCTCAAATGCATAGAGGAAGAAGTTGTCCCCCACGTATTACGAGAAATCCACGAAGGCATTAACGCCCAACACCTAGGAGGAAGGTCCCTTGCCCGCAAGGCCCTCCGGGCAGGGTATTATTGGCCAACCATGCAGCACGATGCCAAGGAGCATGTGAAGATATGCGACAAATGCCAACGACACGGGGATGTGCACCTAGCTCCACCCAACGAACTGAAGAGCATGACCTCCCCATGGCCATTTGCCTGGTGGGGCCTAGACATCCTAGGACCCTTTGTGATGGGGTCCAGCCAAAACAAATACCTGATAGTGGGCGTAGACTATTTCACAAAATGGATAGAAGCAGAAGCCTTAGCAAAGATAACATCACTTAACATTCTGCGCTTCTACAAGCGGAACATCCTTGCCCGCTTTGGGATTCCCCAAGCAATTGTCACATACAAGAAGTTCCAAGACTTTGTCGCCCATCTCGGAACAAAGCAACATTTTGCTTCGGTAGAACATCCCCAGACCAACGGGCAGGCAGAAACAGCCAATCGCATCATTCTTCGTGGCCTCAAGCAAAGACTGGATGAAACCAAGAAAGCCTGGGTCGAGGAGCTCCACAGCGTCTTATGGGCGTACCGCACCACTCCTCAGTCTACCACCGGAGAAACACCTTTCCGCTTAGCATATGGCACGGAGGCTGTTTTACCCATTGAAATTCACGTACCGTCCAGGAGGACCGAATCACCTCTAGACGAGGAAATGAATGACGAAGCAATAAGAGAGGAGCTCGACCTTGTCGAGGAAATCCGAACAGGAGCAGCCCTCCGTGAAGCATCTCTTAAGCAAAAAATAGAAATCAGGCACAACGCTAAAGTCTTACGACGAGAGTTCGATGTGGGCAGCCTTGTCCTGCGAAGAAACCACAAAGACTCTCGCGAAGGCAAACTAGCAGCCAACTGGGAAGAGCTGTATGAGTCCGCGCCAAAACGGAGAATGGTGCCTACTTCCTCGAGACCCTCAACGGGGATGAAATCCCTCGACCATGGAACGCTGAAAAACTTAAGCAGTACTACAACTAAAGTCACAATAGGCTTCCTCGCATCAAAGGACCACCTAATGGTCATCATGCTCGTCCAGGTACAAATGACGCATACGTACAAAGTAGAATCCCGCTCAAGTAAATGAGCCAGAACTTTGCTCGTCGGCGGTCCTCAACCGAGCACCGCCTTCGCACAAGTACCATGATTGGTAGAACCCCAGCTCGCGATGGGACGTTCACGCCGCGACCTCAGGCCTCAATCGCGACCTGAGATCCGCAACCTCACCAGGACCTTCCCCGGCTATTCGACCAGTTCTCCACACTGACGAATTCACACACAACGAGCTATCTTTCAAAAGAAAAATCTGTTAACTGACACACCCTCCGACGGGCAGTCATACATGCACAACTAATGTAAAGTACAATAATATAAAAAAATTTGTATAAATAGCAAAACCGGCTAACTAAACCGGGCATGAAGTAAAAAAGGCCACAAGGGCCAAAGATTGTACGAGTTACATAAAAAGGGGTAGGCCACGCCCCCCCAAATCAAATAAGATTACAACAAACTACACGGCACGCAGGCCGGCAAAACATCCACACATGCTAATATAACATCATTCCTCGGTGTCTTCGACTCGTTCATCATTGGGAGGAGAAGTCTGGGCTCTAGCTTGGTCGGCAAGGAGAGACTCTGGCATCACAATTTGCCCGTCTTTAACGTACGCAAGGAAATTGGTGCCTTCGGTCACTAAACCAACACCAGGATTCACCACCTGAAGCTGAGACACTGCGTTCTGGAAGGATTCCTCGCCAAGCACTAAGTTGTCCTCCTCAGCCACCACCAGTCGGGCAACCAACTCTGACCTGGTCATTACCTTCACGTCCTCGGGCTCCTCCTCGCCAGGGGCATTGGCCGCCCGCAATTGTGCGACCAAATCCTCAGCGGCCTTTTTCTCAGCCTCAAGAGTAGCCATCTCCCTCTTTAACCGGGCAACCTCCTCGCCCTCCTTTTCCCTCGCCTCCTTGGCAACCCTAGCTTCCTCCCGGGCTTTCCTCAAGCTCTCCTCGAGAGCGGTCACCTTACCTTGGGCAATAGTCAGCTCACTCTCAGTGGTCGTGTCCCCCTCGGCATAGGTGGCCGCCATCTCCAGCAATCTGACCATCGCAGAGGCATCCTGGGCCACCAGCGCCCTCTTGCTCGGACGATCCAGGCTTTGTAGATGCAGAGAATCAGCATGAGGAATCATCAAAGAGGTCCCTTCAAAGAACCTCTTATCTAATACACAAGGCGGCAACTCGAATTTCGCTTTCTCTGGCGCCTTGCCCATATCCACTGCCTCGTTCCTTGGGCACTTAGACCTGGTCGCCAGGGGCATTGGAGACCGTTGAACATTGGCCGGAGAAGCATTCCCCTGAGGAGGCTGGGAAGGACCAACCGCACGGGCAGGGGAAGGACGAACCTTAGTAGTAGCAGCTGCAGCAGCTTGTTTCCGCGCAACCAAGTTCCTCACCATCCTTTCATGAGCTGAAGGCATAGTAGCTGCAAAAGACAAAAATAAGCATCAAATAACAGAAAATAATGAGCAATGCAAAGCAATATGCTAAGGTTAAATACCGAGCAGATCCATGGTATCTCTATAAGTTTTGCACCCCAGCAGTGCCCTAACATTAATGAAACGAGGCTCCACCCGCTGGCTACCATCGGCCTCGAGGATCGCCTCATTCTTCTTCGTAATACACTCGGCCATCCGGAACGAGGTCACGTACTGCAACAACCTTTCATATGAAGCAGCATCCCCCTCGTCCAAATCCACAGGCCCAAAGACATAGTCTTTGGGGGGCTTCGTAAAGTGCTCCCCGGTCCATTGGAAGGGATATTTCAACAACCTCCGCCCGATGTATTTCCCCTCCTCATTAATCTTATCCTCGCCGTTCTCGTCCACTTCAAGCTCCCAGCAGAACCTGCTATCCTGGGCAGCCTCTGACACGGGCTCCACGACGAAATACCTCGTCTTAAATGTCCGTATGGACTCAGAGAAAGGTTTGAACAACTTGCGCGGCTGCTTCAGGGAGACCCAACCGTAGCTCATCCCAGAAGTCTGTCGTTGGAGGTGAAAGATGGTGAAGAAGAAGGGGATGGTCGCCCCTATGCGCAGGTGCTCGTACACCAACTCGAACGCTCGCAGAAAGGCTAACGAGTTGGGATGGAGCTGAGTGGGGTCCAAGTGGAGATGTAAGAAGACAGACTGCTGGAAATCTGTGAATGGAAGCCTCAAGCCCAGCTCTTTGAAAACATACTCGTACATTGTGAAGCGCTCCCATAGTTCATGCAAACGCGCTCGTCAGCGGTGGGGAAATGGACTCTCCAGTCCCTGTCACCCCCACCGTCTAGAAACAATCCCCTGTGTAAGTCGCAAATTCAGACGCGTGCTCAGAGGGTTCCGCCACCTCCCATTCCTTGGCCTTATTCTCCGCTGCATCTTCCTCAGATACCTCCTCCCCAGGCACCTCTTCCTGATCGTCATCCCGCAGTTTGTCCTCTTGCTCATAGTCCGTATCCTGCTCGGTGGACCCACTCGAGGACTGGGTGCTACTACTCCCCGAGGAACTAGATTCCTCCTCGAACGAATCTAATACAATTTCTCCATGGGGCCCAGTCGCCGTCACCTGAAAAGCAGAGAAAGACAGTGAATTCGACAGCTAATCAAATCCACCCTTCCACCACTGAACAAGTGAAAGGGTGCGCTAAGGGCTGAGGACGACGTCCCCGGCCAAAGCCCTGACAACACTACGAAAAAGTCTCCCCGCGGGATAACGCCCGGAACTCTCCTATCACACGAGGAACTTCTCCAAAGCAAGATCACAAGGTTTTCAACCAACTCGCAACTCCATGAAATGCAGCGCTAGAACGGTCACGTGCACGTCACCATCGCGACGACGTCACGGATAGACTCTTCACACATAACGTAACAACAGGCTAACGACGGTGGAGACGGCGGAGCCATCATCCACCACCAGCGGCTACCACATATACTACCCTAAGTCTCCCAAAATCTAACCTAATCGCATGCAATGTCTAAATAAACATCAATAAGAAGCAAAAGTAGGAAAATAGATGACTTACTTATAAATAGAAGACTGGGAAAAGTTGCTCGGAGCTCGAACGACGAAGTATGCAACGGGCAGATTTCGCGAGCAAGAAATTTGGTGAAGATTGAAGGAAAAAGCTCAGAGTGAAAATTTTCCCTCCTATTTATACAGGAGGTCACGTGCAGCCCCACGCACGCATAGGTCATAATGACTACCCGCTAGCCATCATTGCCTAAGCGGCGGCGGCACAAGTTCCAACACGCACGTGGCAACCCCCGTATCGTTTCATATTCCAGTAGACTGTTGGTATCCATCTGTAACGGGCAACGCTTAACGCCTGTCGCTCCCAGGATTTTCATCCAGGTACAAACACGAGAGTGGCGCGGAAAAACAGAGTCGTCAGCCGTGTAAATTTATCCCAAGAGAGGGAAAGGGAACACCGCATAAACCTGAGGAAGAGGGAAAGGAATGGTCATCGCAACCATAGCCTGGGTTCGGGAGTTGGTTACGCGAGGGGAAGGTGCTAGCACCCCACGCGTCCATCGTACTCGATGGGATCCACGCTTGTTGTCTATTCTAAGGGTGAGTTATCCTATCATCTAGGGTTGTACTAAAACGGAGAAGGGGAAGACAAAGACAGACTCGGTAGGACGTCGACATCCTAGGCCTACGTACCCCCTTTGTGCAATGGGGAATTTAGAGTCAACGTAGTTCGGACCAAGTTCTTTTTGTGTTTTTTATGAGCGACGTTAAGTTCGCGTCCAACAGTTAGGGTCGATGCCTGTTTGCGACTCAGACGGAAGGTAATGTGCCCTTTTTGAAAATAGCCTTTAGTTAGACAATCCCGAAGGACAAAAAGGTTTGAAGTTTGTTTGTATTTTTTAGGACAGAAGTGGCTTAAGTTAGTTCATAAGTTGCATTGTACCAAAGTCTAGGGCACATGGGCGAATACTTAACGCATCGTCCCAAGACAGGACGCTCGCTAAGCACTCTTGAAAGATGAGAGGAAGCCCCTCATTTCTCATTCCCCACGCTTAAGGCTCGTGCGCAATACACTTTATACTTATTAAGTGTTTTCAAGAAGTTTGAGATGAGAAGAGAGAAGACACAAAGGAAACTCTAAGGGGGACTAAGAGTCCTAAAGTTATCATGCGTGGGTGACCTACGGTTAGTGAGGTTTGACGACAACCTAAGCCTAAAGGAAATAAAAGGTGAGAGAAGGAAAGAGTAAGGGTGAATATGGATGACTATCCATACCCTCCAATAACTTACCTTAGTCCCTGCGTAAAAGGTTAGTACGAAACAGACATAAGTAAAAGAAATGAGATAGATGAGACCCAAGCAAAGACATACTATGGCAATCATGTGACCAATAACAACCAAACATGAATTAAGAAATCAAAGAAACAAACCCCAAAGCAATGGCACAAGTGCCTTTTCAAACAAATGATCAGACATGATTAAGGATGCATACAAGAAAGACCTCAAACAAAAGCAATCAAATAATTAGAGAAACACTTCTAAAATTGCCAAAATAAATATCAACATTGCTCAACCAAAGACAAACAATATATCAAAAACCCCTGCAAAAATTCAAGATGTTAGTCACTCAAACAATTATGCAAAGCTCAGATGAGAAGTAGGGTTCAATGTGCCAAAGGGAAGGACTAAAATGCAATATGAAATAATTTTTAAAAATGATAGAAAAATATTTTAATGCATTTTAGGATGTTATCTAACAAATGCAAAAAGAACGGATTGAAAATATTTTATGGATGCAGAGAAATAAAATAAACAAATTTAAGTATGCATGATATGAGTAATTCAAAAAGAAAATAAACCAAATATTAATTTCAGATGCTAAAAATAAAATAAAAATAAAAAATAACATTTGTGAAAATCTTATAAAATGATAAAAAGTATGCATGAATTTTCTTGGAATTTTTAAATGCAATTAAATATTTTTAATAAATTAAAAATGAAATGTAATAAATAAATAAAGTAAAAATAGAAAGAAAATGCAAGGGGTGTAAATAGTGATCCAAACATGTTGAAAGAGAATATGGGCTGAAGGGTGGGGGTGTCAATAGCGAGGCCCAAACATCTGAACCCAACAGAAAAATGAAATAAAATAAAATAAACAAAAAAAGTACGCGTGGACTTCAGTCCACCAGTTGACCAACCACTTACCCTTGGATGCATCCAACGCATGCCATTAGTCAACCAAACAAAAAAGTAATCATGATGGTCGTCCAGGATCACATGACCATCATAACTATCATGAGCGCGCGCACACCAAGCTAGCCAGACTGCCCTACACTCCCACGTGCTAGGCACGTGAATATTTTAATGCGTTGGCGTTATCTCAGCCGCACAAATCATCCAACGCGTTATAATTGGTCAACATCAGAAAAAGTAATTGAAATAAAAAAACATAATTGGTGGAACACGGTAGCTATGGTGGGGTAATAAACACAAGATTACATAAAATAAAAACCAAAAAAATAAAACGTGGCACGCCAAGGACCGTCAGATCTCTAGATCCAACGGCCAAAACATCATCATCTACCTCCAGCCACCTTCGCCGGACTGGTTCGACCGCCGCCGCCGGAGCTAGGGTTCCGCCCCCTTCTCCGGTCACCTGCAACTCAGACTTACCCATAAGTTTCATGCGAATACACCATTTTGATCAGAAAAATGTGAGGATTCCAAATATGCAATCAAAAACCTCTAATAACCGACGCATAATGAAAAACGAAAAGAAATATGTTAGGGCTCAAAACTTGAAACTCACGATACAAGCAATACATACGTCCAAACACCAAACAAATTACATCAGAGTTATCAGTGACAACCACACATTAATTTACGCACTTAAAAATTGAGTTTTATGATGATCAAAAGAATGGCTAACTTGAGATGGCACAACACGTATCTCCACTATTAACTTCAAAGGGTGATTGGTTCGTGCTCTAGAGATCCCAAGGGTTCTGTTGGCGAAAGAATTTCTTGAAAACTCCTTGTAGATTGAGAGATATGAATGTGAGATGCTTTAGGGTTTAAGCTTTCTACTCCTCCAAATATCACGTGAAATCTGTCCTAACCAGTGCATGAATGAGTTTAAATACTCTAGGGTTTCTCACTGATAATGGTTTGGGCCTTGGAAATTCCTTTGTTAAAGAGTTTTGGGCAATTTTGGAAAATCACAAAATGTGAGATACACCTCCTCCCATGCATGGATATCCAAATATTCTATGATGGATCACTTGTGTTTGAATTGCTAATCACACCCACATTGAAATTGGGCCTTGAAACATTTTGATTCATGAGCTTTTAATGACTGGGCAATTTTGAATAATAGAGAATAAGTGATAAATACACCATGGATTCACTTGATTCAAAGGCCTAAAATTATCCTTGAGGAGTGCTCTTTGATGTTAGCAAGTGCCTTGAAGCAATGGAATTAATTATAGGTCCATATGTCCCAAAGTGCAAAAATTGTGAAAATGGAACCCTAAAAACCACTTTGCCTTCTTTTGGTCATAACCTGAGTTTCACAAATGATATGGAGACCCACTAGTACTTGTTGGAAAGAGGAGAAAAATATATTCAACTTTCATGTTGGAGAAAAATTCATTTGAAGCTTTATTGATGATGAAAAGTCAAGTTGAATGCAGTGCAAAAACTTGCCCAAAAAGGAAACTTTCAAATTATAGGTCATTTCCCTATTTAGTAACTTTTGCACCAACTCCTGATTCTTGATAAATGGCATGAAACTTGACTCTTGAAGACCATATGAGGATGTGGGACCTTGAAAACCTTGGAGAGAACCTCAAAATTCCACAGTTGACTTCCCCTCTCACTGTTGACTTTTACCCAATTCACCTGATTCCCAATCCATTGGCCAATTGAATCTCTCCTGAATCAAACTGATGGACAACCTCCCATCCCTAGATACTTAGGGACCCAAGGAATACCATAGAATCAATTCTTGCCCAAAAAATCAGAAATAAACTGACCTTATAGCAAACCCTAGTTTTGGTACCCTCAGTCTAGGAGGAAATATCACAGTCTCCAAATCCAAATTCCTCTGAATATGATGTGTATCCTCTCTAACAAAGATAAGATATGCCATTTGGTGATGATAAAAACCCAAGGAGCTTGCCCATTGGAGCAATAAACCCAAGAATCTCAAAACCCTAATTTCTGCACTGGTTAGGAGGAAGTGATCCACTTGAACTCTCTTGCTTGACCCTTTGAAGAACATCTTCTCCTCTTGAACATGCCTCAGGCACCTTGACCCCATGCGAAGAACCAATGATATGCACACATGATAATGCAAAAATGAAATGAAACATAAGCCAGTTAGTACTAAAGTAAGAAGGGCAAATTTTGGGGTGCAACCGCTGCCCCTATTCAATCAACTTGGTCCTGAGGGTATGATAGTGACGACTTTCAGACAATCAGGATGCATGGAGATTGAATACCAAAGAACCCGGAAATTTGCAATCCTCCACCAGAGAATTAGCCATAAATGCTGTACTGTCACAATACGGACGAGCGCCAGGTATGCTGGGTATAAAATGAAGCAAACTCTCCCAGGTTATGTCATCTCTGCTGATAAAGAGAACTGACAAAGGAGTCTCAAAATATGCCATCCCTGCTGATAAAGGGAGCTGACGAGAGAAATCTCCAAAGCATTGCCATCTCTGCTGATAAAGAGAACTAGCAAAATAACTGCCATCCCTGCTGATAAAGGGAGCTGACGAGAAAAAAATCCAAAAGATTGATATCTCTGCTGATAAAGAGAACTAGCAAAATAAATGCCATCCCTGCTGATAAAGGGAACTGACGAAGAAAATATCCGAAAGATTGCTATCTCTGCTGATAAAGAGAACTAGCAAAATAAATGCCATCCCTGCTGATAAAGGGAACTGACGAAGAAAATATCCGAAAGATTGCTATCTCTGCTGATAAAGAGAACTAGCAACATAAATGCCATCCCTGCTGATAAAGGGAACTGACGAAAGAACTCCAAAAGATTGCTATCTCTGCTGATAAAGAGACCTAGCAAAACCAATGCCATCCCTGCTGATAAAGGGAACTGACGAAAGAAAATCTTCAGAAGATTGCTATCTCTGCTGATAAAGAGACCTAGCAAAACCAATGCCATCCCTGCTGATAAAGGGAACTGACGAAAGAAAATCTTCAGAAGATTGCTATCTCTGCTGATAAAGAGAACTAGCAAAACTAATGCCATCCCTGCTGATCAAGGGAACTAGCAAAATAAATGCCATCCCTGCTGATAAAGGGAACTGACGAAAAAAATCTTCAAAAGACTGCTATCTCTGCTGATAAAAAGACCTAGCAAAACCAATGCCATCCCTGCTGATAAAGGGAACTGACGAAGAAAATCTTCAAAAGACTGCTATCTCTGCTGATAAAGAGAACTAGCAAAATAAAAGGCGACTTCACTGGGGATGACGTGAAACAAAACTTCTGGTTCAAACCACCTCTGGCAAACAAAATATGTCAAGCGAGAACAGGATTTCACAAAAGAGAAAGGCCAAACAAACTTCTAATGGACCCATGATCCACAGATAAGATGACTCTGCCGGGGAAAGGAGAAGTCTAACTAAAAGACTCTGTCGGGGAGCACAAGTATGAGGAACGCATCCCTCCAAAATCTCCTGAGTTATGCCATCTCTGCTGGGAAAGAGAAACTGGCAAAGAAAGTACCAAACCTGGCTTATGCTTCGAATACAAATGTTTGAATTTTGGCGTAATGCTCCATACGAAATGGAAATGCTACGCGTTTGAGGATGCAATACAAATGCTCATGATATGCAAAAGGGATCCCTCCAGCAAAATAAATGCCAGAGAGAAAATACCAATTCAGCTGGGGATGACAAAAATAAATTGTCCTCTAGATCTAGGAACTCTGCTGAGAAGGGTCATACTGATCGACTCTTCGGATCAACAACTTCTGCTGGGGATGAAATCCCGAGAGAACTGCCGGGGCCACACCTGTCTTTTATCCAAAACCTGAGATTTCTCCTCTGCTGGGGGGAGTTGAGAATGAACGCCAATAACAGAACCGGAAGTCTGTTACTGACAATTGCCAATAACAGATGGGCTTAAGACCTGCCGGGGGGATACCAGCCCATAATACCATCATGCTTGGGGAAATAATCCATAATACCATCTTGCTTGGGGATACTGCTGAACTTAGCCTGCTGATGGGGAGAATGTCTTTACTCCCTTCTTACTGGGGATTAGAATATGACATCGTCGGTGAAGGCACGCTTCCTGACTAGATGGGGAGGGTGAACACCCTGATTCCGTGGGGAAATAACGTCTTGATCCGGAGAAAATACTTCCCAATTCTTCTGCTGGGGAAGGTCTGCTCTGTTGAGAAAAGGTGCGATCTCAATGCTGGGGAGAGCCAACTGCTGGGGGGAGTATAATGTTGTTGCCCTGCAAGTCAAGTAACAACAAATAGAATATGCCACAACATGACTATCACCGTTAACACTTAAGTAATTTCTACTGCTTTTCGTTATGCTCCGCAAAGCTCGAAGATTTATATGCAATGTTTATAAAAAATATCGGACGTTTTTTGCAAACAAAACCGTAAAAGTAAAACAAACAACAGAAAGCTGAGTGAAATGAATATTTTATTGAGAAAAGTGGCCTGTAAATAGGCATTTACAATAGGAAGCAATTCCTAAAAGAGGTAATTGCGCAAAAGCAAAAAGAAAATACACATGTTGGCAATGTGGGAACAGATATCCACCATGATTCGACTCAGCTATGACCCATATGTCTTGCTTGTCCACAAATGTCTTGACCTTCGAAGAGACTAACTGTACTGATTCCTTTCCTTCAGAATTTCCAGGCATCGAAAGTATTCACAGATCGAGCGCAGACCGTAGCCTTTCGCTTATAAATCCCTAACTTTTGTCTGGATCGCCCTTTTCGGGTTTTCAATCCATCGGGATACCCATTTTTTCCAAAGTTGCCTTTGCCGGTTTTCAACTTTGCGGGTTTACTCATTTCTTTTTACATTTTATCCCTAATTTTTGCCCGAACCTTTTCCTTTTTTATGGTTCGCCGGGATGCCCCTTTTTTGCCTGGACTTTCTTTTTATGTCCAGCGGGTCTCTTTTATGCGAAGTATTTTTTGACTACATCTGCGTTCACAGGGGAGGTAAAATCTTCGCCATCCATAGTTGAAAGTAGTAAGGCTCCACCAGAGAAAACCTTTCTTACTACATACGACCCCTCGTAATTTGGAGTCCACTTGCCCATGAAATCTGTCTGAGGAGGAAGGATCCTTTTCAAAACCAATTCACCTGTCTGAAAACTCTAAGGGCGCACTTTCTGGTCAAAGGCGTGCTTCATCCTGCTCTGATACAAACGACCATGTGCGATGGCTGCCAATCTCTTTTCTTCAATAAGGTTCAACTGATCCAACCTGGAACGCACCCACTCAGCTTCATCAAGCTTCACATCTGCCAGAACTCTCAAAGACGGAATCTCGACCTCTAAGGGTAACACTGCTTCCATACCATATACCAATGAGAAAGGGGTTGCCCCAGTTAACGTACGCACTGAAGTACGATAACCATGTAGAGCATAAGGTAGCATCTCGTGCCAGTCTTTATACGTTACCACCATCTTCTGCACAATCTTCTTGATATTCTTATTCGCCCCCTCAACAGCACCATTCATCTTCGGACGATATGGAGAAGAATTGTGATGCTCGATCTTGAAACTCTGACATAGTTCCTTCATTATCTTGTTGTTCAAATTCAAGCCATTATCAGTAATGATTCTCTCCGAGACCCCATAACGACAGATGATATCCTTCTTTATAAATCGGGCTACCACTTGCTTGGCGACGTTGGCATACGAGGCTGGCTCTACCCATTTTGTGAAATAGTCAATGGCAACCAAAATGAAACGATGCCCATTGGAAGCAGTGGGCTCAATCTTTCCAATCATATATATGCCCCACATTGCGAAAGGCTAAGGAGATGACAACACATTCAGAGGCGTAGGCGGTACATGCATCTTATCTGCATAAATTTGACATTTATGGCACTTTCGAGCGTACTTGAAGCAATCAGACTCCATAGTCATCCAATAATATCCTGCCCTCAACAACTTTCTAGCCATGGTGTGTCCACTGGAATGAGTACCAAAAGAACCCTCGTGAACTTCCTCCATCAACAAACCTGCCTCGTGTTCGTCAACACAACGTAGCAAGACCATATCGAAGTTCCTCTTATATAACACATCATCCTTGTTCAAAAAGAAGTTCCCTGCCAACCTTCTCAGAGTCTCCTTATCTTTGGTGGAGGCACCCTCTGGATACTCTTGTTTCTTCAGAAAAACCTTAATATCGTGATACCACGGTTTGCCATCTGACACATCTTCAATTGCAAACACAAAAGCTGGCCTGTCCAGACGCATAATTCTAATCGACGGAGTCTCATTCCACCGGTTCACCTTATACATGGACGCCAATGTTGCCAAAGCATCAACCATCTGATTCTCAGCTCGGGGCACATGGTGAAAATCCACTCTGTCAAAGAACGGTAACAACATTCTGGCATAGTTGTTGTAAGGTACCAAATTTGCCTGACAAGTCTCCCATTCTCCTGTAATCTGATTAACTACCAACGCGGAATCACCATAGACATCGAGGTTCTTAATTCTCAAATCAATTGCTTCTTCCAACCCCATGATGCATGCTTCATAGTCCGCCTCATTGTTGGTACATACGAATGCTAATCGGGCAGTGAAAGGTATATGAGAACCCTTCGGGGTCGTAATGATTGCCCCAATTCCATTACCATATGAATTGACATCCCCATCAAAAATCATCTTCCACTGAGACCCAATCTCAGGTCCCTCATCAGGCAGAGGCTCTTCACAATATTTCATTTTCAGAAACATAACATGCTCGTCTGGAAACTCAAACTTCATTGGCTGATAATCCTTGACCGGCTGTTCAGCAAGATATTCTGACAGAACACTTCCCTTAATGGCTTTCTGAGAAACATACTGAATGTCGTACTCTGTCAAAACCATCTGCCAACGAGCTATCCTTCCAGAAAGTGCTTGCTTCTCAAACACGTACTTAATCGGATCCATCTTCGAAATCAACAAGGTTGTGTGGTTTAACATATACTGCCTTAGGCATTTGGCTGCCCAAGTGAGCGCACAACATGTCTTCTCCAACATAGAGTATCTTGATTAGCAATCAGTGAACTTCTTACTCAGGTAGTAAATGGCGTGGTCTTTCCTACATGTCTCGTCGTGTTGACCGAGCACACAACCCATCGAATTCTCAAGAACCGTACGGTACATAATCAACGGTCTCCCAGACATTGGTGGCATAAGGACTGGAGGTTCCTGCAAATACGTCTTTATCCTTTCAAACGCCTCTCGACAATTTTCATTCCACCTGACCTCTTGATCCTTTCTTAACAACTTGAAAATTGGTTCACACGTGGCTGTCAGATGAGAGATGAACCTGGCAATGTAATTCAACCTCCCCAAGAAACCACGAACCTCTTTCTCTGTTCTTGGCTCAGGCATCTCTTGTATAGCTCTTATCTTTGCAGGATCAACCTCGATACCTCTTTCGCTAACAATGAATCCCAGCAGTTTACCAGACCTCACACCGAAAGTGCACTTGTTCGGATTCAATCTCAATCTGAACTTCCTCAACCTTTCAAACAGCTTCTGGAGGTTTACCAAGTGTTCTTCCTCTGTTTGTGACTTCGCAATCATTTCATCAACATAAACTTCAATTTCCTTGTGAATCATATCATGAAAGAGAGTCACCATTACCTGCTGATTGGTTGCCCCAACATTTTTCAATCCAAAGGGCATTACCTTGTAGCAAAATGTTCCCCACGGTGTTATGAACGTAGTCTTCTCCATGTCCTCTGGGGCCATTTTGATTTGGTTATACCCAGAGAAGCCATCCATGAATGAAAACACAGAATATTGAGCAGTATTATTCACCAACACGTCAATGTGAGGGAGCGGGAAATCATCTTTTGGGCTTGCCCTGTTCAAATCTCGGTAATCAACACACATCCTGACCTTCCCATCCTTATTAGGTACAGGTACAATATTAGCAACCCACGGAGGATAATTCGTCACAGCAAGAAATCCGGCGTCCAACTATTTCTGAACCTCTTCCTTGATCTTGACAGCCATATCTGGTTTCGTCCTTCTCAGTTTTTGCTTGACTAGAGTACAACCCTCTTTAAGCGGCAGTCTGTGTGAAACAATGTCAGTGTCAAGCCCAGGCATGTCTTGGTAAGACCAGGCGAAGATATCCATATATTCTCGAAGTAACTCAACCAATCTTCCCTTAACAGTGTCTTCCAAAGCGGCCCCAACCTTTACTTCTCGTTTAACATCCTCGGTTCCCAGATTAACAGTCTCAACTTCCTCCTGATGAGGTAGAATAACCCTTTCCTCTTGTTTCAGTAGCCTGGCTAATTCTTCTGGTAAGTCACAGTCTTCGTCAGTCTCTTCTTTGGCCTGATAGATAGGATTGTCGAAGTCATATCGGGCCATAGCTAAGTCATGGGTGGAATCTGAACAAAGGAACCTGCATGATGGATGTTTTATGTTTATTATGAGTGCAACAAACAAGAAAACACATTGCCATTTTGATGTGGGTTAATGCAAAAAGTAAAAAATAGAAAGACAGGGATCAAAATATTTGAATGAAAAAAACGTCCTTTATTGATTATAAAAAATAGCAAATAAAACATCCAAGCCCTACAAATAAATATCACTACGTCTTGCGCAGAACGCAGGACTCAACATAACAGAAAACAAAAGTAAATTACTCCAGGCGCGTCACTTGGATGACTTTCTCGGAGGACCAGTTGCCTAAACTCTGACCGGGGGTGTAGGGACGGATCCACTCATCCATGTCACAATCACTATCTCCTTCATCCTCAATAGCATTGACTCTGTCGAAGAAAACACCAGCACTGGTGAAACGGACGGGACCATAGAACTTGGGAGGCTCTTCAGAATGCCTAGGTGGCCTGTAACCCAGTCCATGAGTATCTTGCTTTCTTTTAACATCAATGACACTGCCCCACTTCTGAGAACCACCAGCTTCAACTATAACGTGCGCCTCTTTGAAAGAGGACATTGGAACTTCTGGTTGTCTGACAACTTCAGGTTGGGCAACCACCTCAGGCTGACTGACTTCCTTTGGGGGTTCCTCAGGGATCTTCACAGCTTCAAAGGCTTGGCACAAAGTTTCTTGTATCTCACCATCTACCTCTACATACTTAAAGGTCGATAAGTGACTCACCATGATGTCTTCTTCACCACAAACAGTCATAACGTGGCCATCAACCATATACTTCAACTTCTGGTGCAGCGTAGAAGTTACTGCCCCAGCACCATGGATCCAAGGGCGACCCAACAAACAACTATAAGCAGGCTGAATATCCATTATGTAAAAGGTGGTGTTGAAAATCTCAGGACCCACCTTGATTGGCAGAACTAACTCTCCAAACACTGACCTCTTGGAGCCATCGAAAGCACGTACCACCAAGTCACTTGATGTACAAATCAGCCCACGAGTATCCAGTTTCATCAAAGCCTTCTTCGGTAACACATTCAAAGACGACCCAATATCAACTAACACATGCGACATTAAAGAACCACGGCATTCCACTAAAATATGCAGAGTGTTGTTGTGATTCCTCCCATCCGGAGTCAAATCTAAAGTAGTGAAACCCAAACCATTACCAGCATTCACATGAGCCACAACCCCTTCTAACTGATTGACGGATATTTCCTGCGGTACATAAGCCATATTCAGAACCTTCAGCAACGCATTCCGGTGTGCCTCAGAGCACAACAGTAAGGATAGAATGGAAATCTTCGATGGAGTATGGTGAAGTTGATCAACAATCTTGTAATCACTCTTCCTAATCAACCTCATAAACTCTTCTACGTCTTCTGAGAAAGTATCCCCAACCTGCTTTGTCATGGAATTATTTTCTTCCTGCCTCTGTGCAGACTCATCCATCATCTGTTTACCTTTGTCTTGTCTTGAACTGCCAGCTTGATTCTCGGACAGAATAAAAACTCTACCACTCCTAGTGATAGCCCCTGCTTCAACAAGATTTCCAACCCCTGTATTCACAGCTGATGTCTCTTCCAATTCCTGCTTCTTGCCATTAACAAACACCTCGGCCCCATAGTTCCATGGGATGGCCTTGGTACTCTCATACGGGACTGGTCCAGGAACAGTGATAGTGATCGGCGCTGGTCTCGCCGGCGCTGATATCGTTATTGTCTTGAACGGAATTGTTATCGTGGCAACATCAATCTCTCTGTCAGTAACATTACTCTGCTTACAACCTCTGTCAAACTGTAATATCCCTTCGCTGATCATTTTCTGAATACCTGCTTTCAATAAATCACAACCGCCTGGCTGCGATGCACATCCTACACAACCTTCATCACAGCCTGGAAATACTCCTCCCTTCAATAACCTTTCCTTCACTACACCCAAGGGAGTTTGGACCTCGTTCACATCTGAAATCAAACTCAAATCTTCACAGTCTTTAATAATAGCATTGACCCTCGGCTCACCGTGATTCGGCATCGGGTTCTGGTTCACATTCGGAACATCATTGGAGAAATTGATGGCCTTGGAATCCACTAAGTCTTGGACCTTATGCTTAAAAGCTTTACAGTTCTCAATATGATGTCCGGGTGCCCCAGAATGAAACTTACAGTGGGCGTTGGCGTCATAGCCGGGAGGTGGATTACCAGTAGGTGGAGCCAATGTTCTCGTCTGAATTAACTGCAGTTTTAACAAGTGCTGGAATAATTGAGAGTAGGACATAGGTGGAGTGTCAAAATGCCTATCCCGCCTAGTCACATTCTGTGGTCTGCGAGGAACCTGATTTTGTTGTTGAGACACTGCTGGCTGCTGAGGTGCTGCTGGGATGGTTATAGAAGCCACTTGCTGATTGGAGTTCTGACGAGGTCCATCTCTACCACGATATGATGACACAAAGTTTGTATCTCCCTCCTTCTTCTTGTAACCACTAGCATAAGGCTTCTTACTTCCTCCAGATGAGGACCCATCACCGCCTGATATTTTTCCTGCCTTAATTCTGCTCTCCACCATCTCTCCTACCAAGATCAAATCAGCAAACTTTCCAGTCATACACGGTACCAGCTTTTCATAGTAATGACCCTGCAAGGTAGCCATAAACATGGTTATCATTTCACGTTCCAACATGGGAGGCTGAACCCTCGCTGCCAGTTCACGCCACCTTTGGGCGTACTCCTTGAAACTCTCATTGTTCTTCTGTGACAAGTTCTGCAACTGTGTTCTGTTAGGAGCCATGTCAGTGTTATACTGATAGTGTCTAATGAATGCCCCTGCCAGATCTCTCCAACTACGCACATCCTTCCTCTCTAGTTGCATGTACCACTCCAGGGATGCCCCAGATAGGCTATCCTGGAAGCAATGCATCATCAGCTTCTCATTCTTCGCATGCGCAGCCATCTTACTTGCGTATGCCCTGACGTGTGTCCTTGGGCAAGTCGTGCCATTATACTTCTCAAAAGTAGGAGTTTGAAACTTGTGCGAAATAACAACGCCTGGAACCAACCCCAAATCCTCTAGATCCATACCCAAAGCATCCTGATTCACAACACCCCTTAGCTGTTCCTCAATCAAACAGAGCCTTTGATCATTGTCAGTCTGGGGACCAGCATCCCCACCTGGGATAGAGAATGCATCATCTTGAACATCATCATACTGACGGCCATGAACTGCGCCAGCACCAATACCACCTCCCCCAACATTAGGAATCACAACACTTTCTCCTCCGCCCGGAGGAATCACAACACCAGCAACAGGAATACTTCCGCCCGGAGGGCCATTCTGAACATTGTTACCAGTAACACCAGTATGAACGACACCATCCTCATCAACCCTTGCAATCAGTGGCTGAACGAGAGTCCTCAACTGCTCTTGGCCTTGAGCGACACCTTGCATTAATTCCATGAATTGGTTCATGCGAGTCCGCATCTCAATGATCTCATTCTGTAGCTGATCCATGAGTCTCTTCTGATTTTGTCTGGTAGGATACCGGTGAATGTGTTGATCTGCAATCATTAGAATAAGATAAGAATACCGTAGATAAACACCTGTCATGCAAAATGATTATGCAAAATGATTATGAATATGCAAATGCAAATGGACATGCTTGAAAATTCGCAGGGCGATCCACCCCTTGATTCCAGTTTAACAATAATATAGAATGGAACTTCCGCTCATATATTAAGAAAACCAGAGCAAAACCAAATGTCAACAATCGCAAATCCAAGATAACAAGTCTGAACATAATAATCAAAGATCCCAACCAACAAGCCTGGTGGTGGTCCAAATAATGAAAGGAAAAAGAAAACTATGGCATATCATCAAAGTCTACAAGTGTCAATCCCCCCCATCCATTATGCTTTCTGCTCCAATCTTGAATCTCCTTGAACAGCTTTCTGGTGTCGGGATGCTTCGGCCTCTGAATTAGCTCTTGAATGAGGATGTCTCTCCTATGCATGATCCCTTCCAAGTATCGGCAATGTAACTCCCAAGCGTCTTCTCCAGAAACACCATCTATACTAGGTCCCTTATTTCTAGATCTCTTCACTTCAGCTTGGATCTTCAGTTCCTCTATGGAGGCTATAGCTTCATTGAGTTAACCCTCGACTGCTTGTCTCTTGAATATCCCTGATAAGATCTCAACTTCTTTCTTCTTGAGCTTCGACTTCAACTCATCAATCTGAGCTAGATAACCGTCATCCTTTCTCTTATTCTCAGCCATTGCAGTTTCTCGGTGATCATTGAACCTGTGAATTTTTAACAAAGCCTCGTCCAATTCCTCCTTCTTAGACTCGAGAACCTTACTGATACCATCCAAAGCTTGCTTCATCCTTCGTCTGGATATGACCATGTCAGCTAGCTCTTTTTCTGCCTTAGCAAGGAGCTCTGTCTTCAATTTGGCGGTATGAACAACTTCACCCCGCTCATGCTTCAACTGATAAATCTCTTTTTTTAGCTCACTATTTTCTTCCCGCAGTCTTTCCTTTTCAGCCCACAACTTGTTAAACTTCTCTATCTCAACTGTGGTAGGAGGCTCGATCGTCAAGGGATACAAAGGTGGCTCCACCGGGAAGGGAAGAAGCTCCTCTTCTGCTCTCTTCTTAATCCACTCTTTATAGGAAGGGAAGGCCCAGTTGTTACATTTCCCGAATGAAGTTTTACCCTTCTTGGTCACCTGTTTCCAAGCATTCATAATCTTCCTCATCATTTCTTGATCCTTAGTACCATTGAAGAATAAGGACTCTCTGACATCTCGCTCTTCAGGTGGACCTTTCAAAGGATAACCAAACTGCCTGATAACAAGGGAAGGATTATAGTTAATTCCACCTCTTCTTCCTATCAAGGGTACATTAGGGAATTCTCCGCACTTGCAAATAATCTCCATTCTTAGCAAATCATGGTTGAACCAGACAATGTTGTCAGCAGTCAAGCCTATTACCCTCTTTGACCACTTCAGAGAATCCTTCGTGTCAACGAAGGCGCCAGTTTCGGGGAGGTAGCTCAGAAACCAAGTAGATAAGAGTGGTGGACAATAACTCACGGTTTTTCCCCGCCTATTTTCATTCTTGTAGTGGACTGAATGATACACATCACCTAGCAAGGTAGGTATAGGATTCTTCGAAATAAAGATTCTGACAGCATGCATATCCACCAGATCAGGAACATTGGGAAACAAAACAATCCCATAGATGCACATAGCCAGAATAGCTTGGAAAGCAGTCCAATTCTTCTCTTTAACATGTATGCAAGCTTGATCAAACAAGAACTTCAATAAGAAACCATTAGCTCCTTGTTTTTCCTCAATATTACTGCTCAGAACGGATTCACTAATATGAAGAGCAACGACCATTTCTTTTATCTCGGGGTGTTCTTCGGAAAAGAATACTATGTCATGCCTGATGGGGATTCCCAAAATAAATGAGAACTCCTCCAACGTTGGGGCCAAGATGTAATCTGGGAAAGTGAAGCAACGCAAAGACGGATCGTAAAACTGAAGAAGTGTATGAATGGCATCCTTCTCATACTTGGAGATATTATAAACAAACTTCAGAAGTCTCCCATACCCTCCACTGAACTCTGTACGAACTCCAGGGCCTGCCATACTAATCAGCTTGTGAATCAATGTCAAGGTCGGCTCTGGGAACGAATAGGCAACAGTCTTCTTTCTCTGGACATCCATGCCAAGGCAACCTCAGAAAACCGGAATCAAGAGTAAGATGCAAGCCCTGAAAAATGTCAAACATGTCAGAATGCAAGATAAATGATATGCTCATGGAAACATGGGGTCAAGGCAACACTGCTGGATGTGCTGTGCTGTTAACTGAACGAGAACCGCAACCCAGAAAACCAGAATTCCGAACCACTGAGATAACCAGGAACCCAAATAATCAGACACTGATGAGAAATCCAGAAAACCGGGTAGGTTGAAAGTTTCGGTTACCTGCAAACCCATCCCCTATCACGTGTGGGTACTATGATGTTCAGTATCCCGGGCACTCAGGTCGAGAAATGATGATACGTTCACCATTTCTGGTTTGGCATCATCATCAATCGAGGAGGCCTCAACTGATTTTCCAAAGCGGAAGGTCCTCAGCTTTGGCACTGAGGTCGAGAAACAATAGTACATTCATCCCTCGGGGTACAGTACTATCATCAATCGAGGAGTGCCTCCACTGATTCTCTTCAAAAGATAGGGGCCATCCTATGCAAGTTCCAAAGTGGGCCCTCGGGTGCGAATGGGTTTGCCACAGGATGTGGTCTGCCACTGTCACCACTAAAGAGGGATGTTTCCACTAAGGTCCTCGATGATCGGTCACCAGAGTCGACAGCTCTCTAGATCAACACCCCAACATGCGCAAGACACACACGTTAGAATGCGTCCCAAGATAGCCTCGTCTGGTTGTGAATTTTGTGAACACACAAACGTACCAAGCGGGCAAGTAGGTCCCACTACTTTCCACTCTAGTCCTAGGGTGTACTCAAGCCTGGGTATTGGGCTTATCTCTCAGAACCACCCAACCTGCAAAACAAAAACATGCCAGCACAACACAGCAGCATCCAATATGACAGTAATAAAAATGGAATGTAATGCAGAAAATGCGGTAAAAATAAAATACAACCAATAAAGCAAAACAAAAACAAAAACACCCAAAGAGAACAAAGACAAGCAAGTGCTAGGACTGGCTCTCTTAGGGATGGACCAACATAGGTCAACCAGAGTCCCCAGCAGAGTCGCCAGCTGTCGCTCCTAGGATTTTCATCCAGGTACAAACGCGAGAGTGGCGCGGAAAAACAGAGTCGCCAGCCGTGTAAATTTATCCCAAGAGAGGGAAAGGGAACATCGCATAAACCTGAGGAAGAGGGAAAGGAATGGTCATCACAACCATAGCCTGGGTTCGGGAGTCGGTTACGCGAGGGGAAGGTGCTAGCACCCCACGCGTCCATCGTACTCGATGGGATCCACGCTTGTTGTCTATTCTAAGGGTGAGTTATCCTATCATCTAGGGTTGTACTAAAACGGAGAAGGGGAAGACAAAGACAGACTCGGTAGGACGTCGACATCCTAGGCCTACGTACCCCCTTTGTGCAATGGGGAATTTAGAGTCAACGTAGTTCAGACCAAGTTCTTTTTGTGTTTTTTATGAGCGACGTTAAGTTCGCGTCCGGCAGTTAGGGTCGATGCCTGTTTGCGACTCAGACGGAAGGTAACGTGCCCTTTTTGAAAATAGCCTTTAGTTTGACAATCCCGAAGGACAAAAAGGTTTGAAGTTTGTTTGTATTTTTTAGGACAGAAGTGGCTTAAGTTAGTTCATAAGTTGCATTGCACCAAAGTCTAGGGCACAGGGGCGAATACTTAACGCATCGTCCCAAGACAGGACGCTCGCTAAGCACTCTAGAAATATGAGAGGAAGCCCCTCATTTCTCATTCCCCATGCTTAAGGCTCGTGCACAATACACTTTATACTTATTAAGTGTTTTCTAGAAGTTTGAGATGAGAAGAGAGAAGACACAAAGGAAACTCTAAGGGGGACTAAGAGTCCTAAAGTTATCATGCGTGGGTGACCTACGGTTAGTGAGGTTTGACGACAACCTAAGCCTAAAGGAAAGAAAAGGTGAGAGAAGGAAAGAGTAAGGGTGAATATGGATGACTATCCATACCCTCAAATAACTTACCTTAGTCCCCGCGTAAAAGGTTAGTACGAAACAGACATAAGTAAAAGAAATGAGATAGATGAGACCCAAGCAAAGACATACTATGGCAATCAGGTGACCAATAACAACCAAACATGAATTAAGAAATCAAAGAAACAAACCCCAAAGCAATGGCACAAGTGCCTTTTCAAACAAATGATCAGACATGATTAAGGATGCATACAAGAAAGACCTCAAACAAAAGCAATCAAATAATTAGAGAAACACTTATAAAATTGCCAAAATAAATATCAACATTTCTCAATCAGAGGCAAACAACATATCAAAAACCCCTGCAAAAATTCAAGATGTTAGTCACTCAAACAATTATGCAAAGCTCAGATGAGAAGTAGGGTTCAATATGCCAAAGGGAAGGACTAAAATGCAATATGAAATAATTTTTAAAAATGATAGAAAAATATTTTAATGCATTTTAGGATGTTATCTAACAAATGCAAAAAGGACGAATTGAAAATATTTTATGGATGCAGAGAAATAAAATAAACAAATTTAAGTATGCATGATATGAGTAATTCAAAAAGAAAATAAACCAAATATTAATTTCAGATGCTAAAAATAAAATAAAAATAAAAAAATAAAATTTGTGAAAATCTTATAAAATGATAAAAAGTATGCATGAATTTTCTTGGAATTTTTAAATGCAATTAAATATTTTTAATAAATTAAAAATGAAATGTAATAAATAAATAAAGTAAAAATAGAAAGAAAATGCAAGGGGGTGTAAATAGTGATTCAAACATGTTGAAAGAGAATATGGGCTGAAGGGTGGGGGTGTCAATAGCGAGGCCCAAACATCTGAACCCAACAGAAAAATGAAATAAAATAAAATAAACAAAAAAAGTACGCGTGGACTTCAGTCCACCAGTTGACCAACCACTTACCCTTGGATGCATCCAACGCATGCCATTAGTCAACCAAACAAAAAAGTAATCATGATGGTCGTCCAGGATCACATGACCATCATAACTATCATGAGCGCGCGCACACCAAGCTAGTTAGACTGCCCTACACTCCCACATGCTAGGCACGTGAATATTTTAATGCGTTGGCGTTATCTCAGCCGCACAAATCATCCAACGCGTTATAATTGGTCAACATCAGAAAAAGTAATTGAAATAAAAAAACATAATTGGTGGAACACGGTAGCTATGGTGGGGTAATAAACACAAGATTACATAAAATAAAAACCAAAAAAATAAAACGTGGCACGCCAAGGACCGTCAGATCTCTAGATCCAACGGCCAAAACATCATCATCTACCTCCAGCCACCTTCGCCGGACTGGTTCGACCGCCGCCGCCGGAGCTAGGGTTCCGCCCCCTTCTCCGGTCACCTGTAACTCAGACTTACCCATAAGTTTCATGCGAATACACCATTTTGATCAGAAAAATGTGAGGATTCCAAATATGCAATCAAAAACCTCTAATAACCGACGCATAATGAAAAACGAAAAGAAATATGTTAGGGCTCAAAACATGAAACTCACGATACAAGCAATACATACGTCCAAACACCAAACAAATTACATCAGAGTTATCAGTGACAACCACACATTAATTTGCGCACTTAAAAACTGAGTTTTATGATGATCAAAAGAATGGCTAACCTGAGATGGCACAACACG
The DNA here is from genome assembly GCA_022829125.1 of Lathyrus tuberosus. Classification (NCBI taxonomy): domain Eukaryota; kingdom Viridiplantae; phylum Streptophyta; class Magnoliopsida; order Fabales; family Fabaceae; genus Lathyrus; species Lathyrus tuberosus. The sequence goes on from JALAZF010000017.1 coordinate 13,672,450, forward strand.
TATCTCCACTATTAGCTTCAAAGGGTGATTGGTTCGTGCTCTAGAGATCCCAAGGGTTCTGTTGGTGAAAGAGTTTCTTGAAAACTCCTTGTAGATTGAGAGATATGAATGTGAGATGCTTTAGGGTTCAAGCTTTCTACTCCTCCAAATATCACGTGAAATCTGTCCTAACCAGTGCATGAATGAGTTTAAATACTCTAGGGTTTCTCACTGATAATGGTTTGGGCCTTGGAAATTCCTTTGTTAAAGAGTTTTGGGCAATTTTGGAAAATCACATAATGTGAGATACACCTCCTCCCATGCATGGATATCCAAATATTCTATGATGGATCACTTGCGTTTGAATTGCTAATCACACCCACATTGAAATTGGGCCTTGAAACATTTTGATTCATGAGCTTTTAATGTCTGGGCAATTTTGAATAATAGAGAATAAGTGATAAATACACCATGGATTCACTTGATTCAAAGGCCTAAAATTATCCTTGAGGAGTGCCCTTTGATGTTAGCAAGTGCCTTGAAGCAATGGAATTAATTATAGGTCCATATGTCCCAAAGTGCAAAAATTGTGAAAATGGAACCCTAAAAACCACTTTGCCTTCTTTTGGTCATAACCTGAGTTTCACAAATGATATGGAGACCCACTAGTACTTGTTGGAAAGAGGAGAAAAATATATTCAACTTTCATGTTGGAGAAAAATTCATTTGAAGCTTTCTTGATGATGAAAAGTCAAGTTGAATGCAGTGCAGGAACTTGCCCAAAAAGGAAACTTTCAAATTATAGGTCATTTTCCTATTTAGTAACTTTTGCACCAACTCCTGATTCTTGATAAATGGCATGAAACTTGACTCTTGAAGACCATATGAGGATGTGGGACCTTGAAAACCTTGGAGAGAACCTCAAAATTCCACAGTTGACTTCCCCTCTCACTGTTGACTTTTACCCAATTCACCTGATTCCCAATCCATTGGCCAATTGAATCTCTCCTGAATCAAACTGATGGACAAACTCCCATACCTAGATACTTAGGGACCCAAGGAATACCATAGAATCAAGTCTTGCCCAAAAAATCAGAAATAAACTGACCTTATAGCAAACCCTAGTTTTGGTACCCTCAGTCTAGGAGGAAATAGCACAGTCTCCAAATCCAAATTCCTCTGAATATGATGTGTATCCTCTCTAACAAAGATAAGATATGCCATTTGGTGATGATAAAAACCCAAGGAGCTTGCCCATTGGAGCAATAAACCCAAGAATCTCAAAACCCTAATTTCTGCACTGGTTAGGAGGAAGTGATCCACTTGAACTCTCTTGCTTGACCCTTTGAAGAACATCTTCTCATCTTGAACATGCCTCAGGCACCTTGACCCCATGCTAAGAACCAATGATATGCACACATGATAATGCAAAAATGAAATGAAACATAAGCCAGTTAGTACTAAATTAAGGAGGGCAAATTTTGGGGTGCAACAACGCCCACGACCAACAGCCACAGTAGGCAGTAGAAACCACGGGTATCCACATCCAACGAGCAACACACTCCACTTCCCCGGAACTATACGCTATCCTTAAGTCATCACCTCCACGCTCGGAAGTAACGACTTGGGGGACTACTGTTCTGGACTGGGCCAACGGCCATGCGCGGCCCAATCCATGATTGCTACAGTAACGACCCAAATGCTTGGATCCAGTCCACTAAGGGAGCAAAAGTCCCCTTTCGCCCCTACAACCGGTCACGGACGGCCCAGTCCTGCCCAGAATTATTGCCCATCACACACGGCTACAACTCCCCAATAGCCGACGAACAAATGCCCACAATTACCTCCCTGCCCGGTATAACGGCCAGATTGGGCATCCTGCCCGTCATAACGGCTAGTTTGGGCAGTTACTTATTCTTCAGGAAAACAGTTATCTCGCCCTGAAAATAGGACCGTTGGCCACGTGCTGGGGAACATTATATAAACCCTCTCATTCGAGAGGGCCAGGTATCATATTTTCACCCTAAGAATACGCTTTGTACTTGCCCCTTTTCTCTGACCCTTTCTTACTTGAGCGTCGGAGTGCCTTGCAGGTACACCCCCTCCTCTCCTCATCAACATTCCGAGCACCTTGCCCATCTGACGACCAGCTTACGTGGACCTATTCGAATACTCCGGATCAGGTAGAATTGGAATATTTTAAAAAAATGAAGGGGTATAGGGATAATGGTAGGGGTATGAGGTCAAACTTTCCCATTTAAAATAATTGGATTTTGGGTAAACAAATACACAACTCATAAAACTCAATCAACCTTCTCAATTCATAAATTTGATTATTAACTACTATATATTTTTGTTTTTTATGTCTCATAATGAATTGATATATTAACTAATATTTATATTTTTATCATTGGAATTTGGTTGAAGATGTTAATGTTGAAATCAATAATTCTTTTTTAAATTGTGGAGGATATTTGATCAATGTTATTGGCTTTTTTTTGTATTTGATGAGTGATGACTTTGATGTATTTATACTTCGTTGCTTTAATTTTAGGTGCTTATTTTATGAGACATGATTTTAAATTATTTAGCATGTTGTATTTTGATTATTTTGATATGAATACTAGTAAGTTCTAGATAATTTATGTAATTCTAGTTTTAGGTATTGTCGTAATACAACTTTGATTTTTGAAAATATTTTTCTTAAAAGTTTCATAGAATGTTAAGACATTTGATGTTAAAAAAATATTTAATAGGGATAAATTATTTTGTAGGAAAAAATAGTTTGAAGCAATTTTTGAAAAATAATATGACACGTCATTTAGAATTATATAAGAAAAATGGGAAAAATTGGGTAAACCGCAACTCAACCTAACCCACAAATTTATGGTTTTATTCAAACCGAGCCAATGATATTGTGGACGGTTATTTTACCTCACCCAAACCAATATATATTGTGTGGTTTGGGTTATAATTTTGACCAAACTCATACCAAATTGACCCATGTACACCCCTAGTGGTGACAACTGTACCAATACTAAATAAATTTGTAAAAATAACCAATAATAAATGAAGTCAAAATTCACAAAATAAATAAAGATATGAATACAGTAACTACTCATTCAGATAACTGAATATAAATGTAAGTACAAATATCTTAATATGTTTTTTTGAATAAACTCGGGCTCAACCCATATATTAAAGAAAATGAAACATACAAAAAAGAGAGGTGTGTGTGTGGGTGGGGGGGAATCAAACCCCTAAATCCATCTAATATCAAGGAACCCAATTTTGTTACACAAGAAATCCTTTCTAATATCCACATTCAAATTTCTAAGCAAAGAAGAGGTTATATTCTTCAAACCAATGCCCACGAGACCGTCTGCGCACATGTTGCCCTCCCGATAAATATGAGTGATCAAAAAGCTCAAGCCTTGCATCCTATTGAGACAATTTATCTAACGATCTTTAATATTTACCGTTTCAATCCAACCTAAAGAATGAGGCTTCCAAAAAACCTCAATGCAAGTTCTCAGGTTGGCTGGATGGATTGAAATGTTGAAGGACTTCATGATGGAAAAATTATGAATAGATACTTCAGAGGTCTTGGTAGTGTTGTTTCCAACCAATCTAACAACCTTAATAATTATTTTCATGCTCTTTTTCTAAGCAACATTCTGATCATCAAATCTAGCTAAATTTCTGGCTAACCAAATCTCAAACAAGCTAATTTGAATCATTTCAGAAATAATAACCATGCATTGAGGTGACCATCCTCTTGTTAGCTAGGATTTTCAACTAGGAGAAAAACCCTAGCAAACAAGAGCAAAGAAGGGGAGATTTTAGTTCGACCACAATCTTGGACTAAGAGAAAATTTTGGAAGTTGCAAGAAACATTTCGACACCAATATGCCTCGACCATGTAGGTCTTACCACAGCGATATGTTGATCGAAGGATCGATTATTTGGGCGTGTCCTATCATGTTCAAATATTGATAACTGCTTGAGTTTTCCTTTCTGAAGAGACACGTAGAGGAAGTTTGAAGATGGATTGCATGCAGAGCTGCACGTGGCAAACTCTGGGAGTAGGAACGTTGGGGGTAGTTATTTTATACTTGTATATATATGAGTTCTCTATGTAGAATTAGGGGATTCATTGTGTTTCAAAATTCTCACAGAAAACTCAAAGTACCAGCGTTTAGAGAAACGAGCGAATGACTAAGAGAATGTAGGAGCAAATGAATCACCATGCTTTATTTTCAATGCAAAGTTTCTTGTTTCATTTTGTTTACATTTGATTTGTGTTCTTTACTTATATTTGTTTTCAAACCACTTAATTCGGCATTTCCAGTTTTGATTACTTTGTTAGGCATTTCTTAAGTAATCGAAATCTTCTTGCATTTTACTAAGAATTACGTTTCGACAAATTCCAAAGTATTTAATCTAAAAACATAAGAAATCTCATAACGGAAAGGTTATTTGGCATTATTTCCTAGGATTCATTGGTTGATCCTGTAAGTAACCCTTAAATTGGAGACCAACAGTTGTTTACCATTTTTCAGCGTAAACAAATTGGCACGTCCAGTGGGACATGTGCTAAAAGTTTCCTATAAATTCAGAGTTTTCTTTGTTTTCTTCACATTTTGAAAATAGTATTTTATTCCTAAGAGTCCTTTCTAGGTATTTTGTATGCAATTAAGGAGTTGTAAGGTTTTGTCTAGTATGTCTTGTCCTCTTGTAGATAACGTTGATCCCCAGAATAACCCTCAAGATGTAGGACAACAACTAGCTGTGTCAACGGTTGTAGAGCCAGTTCTATCGACACCAGTTAGAAGGAATGCTCCAACAGTATCAGTGGTGTCGGTCGCAGCGACACCATCTCAAGGGGTGACATCCTCACCACAACCAGGAAACTCTCTTAATAAGCATGCGCTTGCAAGATCGTTGTTTGGGTTCTTAATGCCACCGCCTGGTAGAGATTACCCTTATGGTATGCCAACGTCTATGATGGATAACCTCTTAGAACAAGATTTGGTTCTGTTCATTATCTCTATGTTTTGATAATAACAAGATAGTATTTGTGTGGAAACTATTTTGGTACTCTAACAGTTTGTTATTCTGAAGTTGTAATAAACAGGTTCTGACTCTGATAGAAACCATGTGCAACGACAATCTGATTTGACCAAAAGTCCCTTCTGCGCCAAAGAAGCAAGTCTGCTTCTGATCTACTCACATTCAGAAAGATTCTAAGAAGACAGTATGTTGCTGCTACAATGCTCGCTTGGATTCTGGTTCTGAGGGTGACTCTGATGATTTACTTCTGAAGGCTTTCTACCTTCTGAAGTCGTTATCTTCTGAAGACTAAGTGCTGAAGACTCTGAAGACAAGGTTCTGCTAAACAAAGTTCTAAAGATTCTGAAGACTTGAGTTTCTGAAGACTAAGTTTTGAATGTCACTACCCGAAAAATGACACAGAGTCGCCACCAAATTTTATTTATCCCAAAGAGGGAAATGGAAATATCGATAAAACCTTTAGGGAAATAACGTGGTCATCGCAACCAAGTTTTGGGTTCGGAAGTCGGTTATGTGAGAGGAAGGTATTAGCACCCCTCACATCCATTGTACTCGATGGGAACCATCTAAGTTGTCTAGCTCGAATGGGCGTTCTAATCTAAAATTCTACTTGCTAAAGGGAAAGAGGGTTGGTTTTTTTAATTAGAGTGCTCGCCAAGGATTAAGGCCATTGTGCCTACGTATCTTCAATTGAAAGAAGTGAAGAATCAGAGCGTCCGAAGTTTGTGGGACTATGGTGAAAAATGGGGAGTTTGCTCACTAGGATCATCGTAATCCTATGCCAATGTATTCTCAACAAGTATGAGAAATTAGAGCGTCTGTAGTTCGGACTACGGTTTGTTGGTGTTTTTTATGGACGATGCTAACGTGCGGGTTCTAGCAGTTAGGTGTTTTGCAGATCGCTCTTGGAGTCTTGTGTGTTACCTGTTTGCGGTAGAACGGACGTAACATGCCCTTTTTGAAAAGGTTTTTAAGGGAATCCCGAAGGATGAAAAGATTTGGATTTGTTGGAGTGTTTTTGTTATGGTTTTGAAAAGAAGTTTGAGGTGTGCGTTGTACTAAAGTCTATGGGTAAAGGTGAATATTTCAAATGACCAAGCCGAGCGTCTTGTACTTAAAATACTCAGAATGAGTGTAGGAGAAGCTACATTCTCACTCCTTCTCCACCACGTACTACACACATCGTGTTTATTGAGTGTTTGGGATTTTATTGAGAAAAATTCCACTCGACGTTGGATCAAGGGTTTTATTGCTTAATGAAAAAACTTTGAAGTGATGCGGATAAGGTTGATAGCGATGCACAAGGCAATCGACTTATGAGTTGGGGTATGACTTGATATGTGTATCAAGAATGCTTTTGGGGTTTGATTGATCATAATTCCTAAGATAGCTAACAAAGGGAAACGAAAACAAGATAACAAAGTACATCAAATGGGGGAGGGATACATGGAAAATACAAGGGATGATCAATGCGAGAAATAAAGAGTAAACTACAAGTTAAAAAAGATCACAAGCGGTGCAAGTGCAACTAGGGATGGCAATGAACCAAACCAACTCGAAAATAGTTCGAAATTCGATTCGAAAATTAAATCATTGAACTAGGTTCATGAACCAAATGAGCTAAAAACTAAGTTCGTTAACTAAATGATCTGAACTTGAACTATACATAGTTCAACTCGTTAGGTTCATGAGTCAATTCGATTATATATGAGATAGATTATATTGTCTTTAAGATTAGGTTTAAAGATTTGTTCTAAATCTTAGTCTCATATTTTCTTTTAATCTAACGGTTTTAATTGATAATTTATATTCTCAAGTGAGTAAAATATTTCTACGAATAATTATACAAATAAAATTAACATCCTATAAATTCCAATCTTATAACTTTTATTTTATTTCTATATTTTTTATTTAAAAAATATTAATTTAAAATGTCAAATATATATATAAATATATATATATATATATATATATATATATATATATATATATATATATATATATATATATATATATATATATATAATAGACTTTAAAAAATTACTTTTAAGTCTGTGAAATAAGAGAGTTGAACCTAACAAGATAAACCTAACGAGTTGAACCGAGATATTCGTGAACTTCTAACAAGTCGAGTTTGACCTGAAAAAAAGTTCGTGATGAACTCGAACTCGAACTCGAACTCGGTCAATTCTTAACGAGTCGAGTTTGAGCTGAAAAAGCAGTTCGTGATGAACTCGACCTCGAACTCGAACTCGAACTCGGCTAATTCTTAACGAGTCGAACTGAGCTAAGGCGAGTTCGACTCGACTCGACTCATTTCCAGCCCTAGGTGCAACGATAACCGCTTTGCAATTTTAAGATTACAAATCTCAAATAACGCCTAAGTCACTCATGAGGTCCAATGGCTTCTTCACGAAAAAAAAAAGTCATATCTCAAACTTAATCCTAAAAACTAAATATTTTTGTATTTTTGTTCATTTTTTAATAATAGTTAAGAATTATAGTTCCTAAAACTACAATTAAATAGTAAAACATTAAGTCATGAAATTTAAAATTACTAACTAAAAACTTTTAAAGAAACTAAACCTAAGGTTCTAAATTACTAATCCTAAATTTAAAAATAATGATCCTAAAATTAAAACCTCTAATCCTAATAATAATCAAAATCATAAAATTATAATCCTAATCCTAAAATTACTAATTAAAAAGGTTATAAAAGAAATTAATCTTAAAATTTTGTTATGTTTATTTTTTAAAGAAAAATTTGAAGTTTCAAAAATTAAAGTCATAAAAAAACTAATTAAACTAAAAAGAAATGATAAAAAAAGAAAGACTTAAATGCACTTTTGGTCCCCTTAGTTTTGAAGAAACGAAAAACACAAGAAAGGGGGTTTGAATTGGGGTTTTCAAAAATTAAAGCAAAAGGAACACGTTGGTTATCCTGGTTCGTTTGAACTCAAACTACTCCAGTCCACCCGCCAAGGTGATTTCGCCTCTCTCTCTTGAGGACTTAATCCACTAAATAATCAAGGTTACACAATCACAGAGACAACTGTCAATGTCTTCTTGAGTTTTAACCACAGTTCGGTTTTCTCAAGGAATTTCAAAAGTAAATGAACAAGTGTATAAGGTGCTTCTAATAAGCTGTATCACAACTGTGATGTTTACACAATGTTTTTGATCTAATTTGAAAACAGATGAAAACTTGATGAATTGTAAAGTGTATGCGCGCAAGTGAGTTTGTCATCTGTGCAAGGGCTCCTTTAAATAGATGAAATTATTTGATCCGTTGGAGACGTGAGAAATATTTTTGGGGATTGATAAAATGCCATTGAATGCTCTTTCCAAAAATACAGATTTTGTCTGGCACAATCCGTTACTTTGTGATACTCATAATTGTGAAGGATAGCGTATCAGAGTCCATGTTGATTTGTTGAATGATCAGAGTTTCTGGCTCAAGGCAGCTTTGGTGCTGAAGCGTGACACATTCTTCATCAGAACTTCGCTTGATTTGAACTTCGCTAGTTTAGATCTTGTGATACTTCCATATCAGAGCTTCGCTTGATTAGAACTTCGCTTAGATTAGATCTTGTGATACTTCCATATCAGAACTTCGTTTGATTGGAACTTCGCTAGTCTAGATCTTGTGATGCTTCTATATCAGAACTTCTTTACATTAGAACTTCCCTACATATCATAATAAATGAATTAAGGAGCATCAAGTTCTAAATAATATAGTGTTTGTTATCATCAAAACTATTAGGAATGTAGAATCAATTCTTGTTCTAACAATCTCCCCCTTTTTGATGATGACAAAAACTTATATTTTGATAATTAATTAAAAGAGTATGGAGTATAGAGGACTCCCCCTGAGTTGAAGATTTCCTTGAAAATGTTTTGATTTAAGATTTCCAAGAAGTTCTGATTGCCATTTTCCTGCTATCTTAACAATATGTGGAAACAGAGGTTAAAATGTTCGAGACATAGTCCCTGTGCACTGTTATATTTCAAAATATTCTACGTTCTCCCCCTTTGTCATTAATCAAAAAGCGAAAAGATACATGAGAACATAAGTAAGCAATATGAGCAAGATAAAGCACAAAATAAGCAAGGCAATAGAAACATAAAAGAATCTAAGGTTGAGGAGCAAGTGGAAGTCTTGTGAACAATGCTTCCAGAAGGCCTTTGATCTGATTAGCGGATTCTTCTTGCTTGCCAAGCATCCCTTTAATTTCTGCGTTTGTTTCATCCTGTTTGTCCAATCTTTTTCTTACTGCCTCATTCTCTTTCTTCAACTCATCCAGAGTTTTCAGCACTAGAGCAGATGAAGTTGACTCTACAGAAGATACCAAATTCTCAGAGCTTTTAGCAGAATCTTTCTTTGGAGAGGCTTCAGGAGACTGTTCTTCGACTTCAGTAATAACCAGAGTTTGATGCTCAGAGATTTCTTCCTGAGGTTCTAAAACCATAGGAGCTTTCCAGCCTAGAGGAAGAATGGGTTTCTTTTCCCAGAATCTTAGAACCTGCTCATTGAAGATCTTCATATGGTCACAGAAGTTCTGTTGGGCTAAGTCATAGCTGAGTTCCTTCATCTTCTGAGATTCAGAATTAAACCACTTTTTGAATTTGGTCCAGAGATAGTCAGAAGCAGCTGGATTCAGATTCTCCATACAACCCTGCTTCAGAAAGTTAATCCACTCCTGCATTTCTACCTCGAATGCCAATAAAGAGTTACCAACATCTGATTTGGAGGTTTTTGGTTTTGGTTTGGGAATGGCTATTTTGTGAGAGGTTGAGGTAAGTTTGTCTAGAGCTTCTAAGTCAATTATAGTTCTGAGGGGATCTTCTGAGAGATTTGTTGGAGGAGAGTCAGAAATGAGAATGGGAGAGGTAGGTGATGTAATTTCTGAAGAGATGACATCTTGTGGGGGACTGGTGAAATTAGGTGAGGGTTGAAAGAAGTTGAGAGGACAGTTGATACCAGGAATAGAGGTGTTAGAGTTTTGAATTTGATGTTCTGGTTGGGAAGAAGTGAAGAGAGGTTCAAGATCAATGTCAGACAGAACTTGTGCAAGTTCTGGTTGTGGGTCAATAAAATCAGAAGGAGTGGGGTCAATATCGATGTCAAAATTGTCAAGAGTTTGTGGTGAAGGTGATGGATTTTCAGAAGGTTTAGGAGAAGATGAGGTTTCAGATGTTGATACCAATATGGATTCGACGACAGAAATGAAAGAAGAGTTACCTTTCTTTTTAGCAGCTTTGGGGGTTTTCTGAGGCGTTCCTTCAGAGGCTTTCCTTTTTCTTGATGTTCTGATGGCAACTTCTGGAGGTGCTTGCCTGAGCTGTTGCAAAGAAACTTCTGGAATGGTTCCATCAGATTTACACGCATCCAGATATCTGAGAACAATTTCTGGATGAGTATCTTCTGAGAAGAGAGGAAAATCTTTCAGAGGTATTTTCCTGGTGGTGATGACTTCCTTAGTGATTTGGGTTGGATCCTTCTTGATGGTCTCAATGATTTTCATCTTCTTGAGGTTCTTTGCATTGAGTGGTCTTCCAGCAATAGTTTCTAGATCAGAAATTTTTTGAGCTTCAGTTAGGTGTTATATCAGCTTGTTCTCTGTTAGAATATCTGAGATAAGTCTACCTAGAGGGATCCAATCTCTCTTGGTTCTTTAGTATTCTCTTGTTTCCTTGACAGTGTTCTTCAGATGACTGAATAGACTGTGAGGAAGATTCACTTTGGTAAAGGTGGAGATGAGGTACAGAAGGTACTGTTGATCGTTGTTGATGTAGTCAGAAGAGCTTGTAGGTTTCCTGTGATAGATACAACCAAGAATGATTCTGGCCCAAATTCTGTGACGATCCTTTAGGTCTTTGATTTTGTTGGAGTGTTGTCCGGAGGTGAAGATTTCCTTTGAGATAGTGTTTAGATCAGTGCTCTTTTCCATCTCACTGCATCTAATTCCTGATCCATCATGATCAATCAGTTTACCAATAAGAGCTTCAGTGATGACAATCTTCTTTCCCATTACATACGAAGTTACTTGATGATTAGAGACCGATGCAAAAATCCAGAATTCCTTAACGAGTTGGGGAAAAACTGGACCCATTAAGCGGTTAAAGTATTTGGTCCATCCTTGAAACTCAACCTCAGGAGTAAGGTCATACCCATTTTCTTTCATGCTTTCAAAATCCACGATGAGTTCACAGAGAACTTCAAGAGAGGCAATGGGAGTGAGAAGAGTTCTTAAGGGCTCAACGTACCTTTCTTCAATGATTTAGTCAGTAGATTCTTGCGACATTGCTTGTTGAGAGCTTTGTTGAGAGCAGGAGGCCATTGTTCACAGACTTAGGGTTTTGTAGAACACAGAGGAACAAGAAATGTAGAAACCAAAACAAGAATGCAAATAAGAAGGAGAAAGCGATAGAGAGCTGAGTGAGTGATAGTGAGCGTGTGAGGGTGTTAGAAGTGACATATATATAAGAGTGACCAAGAAATAAATAGCAATTAAAGACAATAAACATAATGATTAATAGCTGTAATGATTTCTGACAAGGGAGATAGCGTGAAAATTTTTGGGAACAGTTACCGATGTGACTTGGCGCCTCGATATGTCAACACAGACGTTTCAGTTTTCCAGAGTTTGACACGTGTTCATCGTCAGAGAAAATCTGGAGCGTAGGTTGACAGGTGTTTGCTAGAGTGAACTTAATGATCTATCCTTGAAATGAAAAGTTCAGATCTTCTGGATAGATTCTGAGGCAATCTTTCTTCTCACTTCTGAAGAATTATTGGTCAGATGTTCACAAAAAGAAATTCTGAGAGTTAAAAATATAGAAATTACATTTTCATTCTGGACATAATTCCATACAGATATTTTTCATAATGAAATTAAATCTATCTTCAGTAAGGGGTTTGGTGAAAACATCAGCCCATTGATGGTATGTGTCTATAAATTTTAAACAAAGAATTCCCTTCTGAGTATAGTCCCTAATGAAGTGATGTTTAATTTCTATATGTTTAGCCCTAGAATGCAAAATAGGATTTTTAGAAAGATAGATGGCAGAAGTATTGTCACAGAGGATAGGGATGTTACTCTCGTAAATGTGAATATCTTCAAGCTGATTCTTCATCCAGAGCATCTGAGTACTGCATCCAGCTGCAGCTATATATTCAGCTTTAGCAGTTGATAGTGCAATGGTGGATTGTCTTTTGCTGGACCAAGAGATTAAGTTGTCTCCCAGAAAATGGCAGCTTCCAGAGGTACTTTTTCTTTCTATTCTATCTCCAGCAAAGTCAGCGTCACAGTATCCTACCAATTTGTATTCTCTGGACTTTCTATAGCAAAGACCAAGATTAGTAGTACCTTTCAGATATCTGAAAATTCGCTTAACTGCTATTAAGTGAGATTCTCTAGGATCTGATTGGAATCTAGCACAAAGACAGACGCTATAGAGAATATCAGGTCTTGAAGCGGTTAAATAAAGGAGAGAACCAATCATACCTCTGTAGAGCTTCTGTTCTACTTTCTTACTTACCTCATCCTTTTCCCGAATGCATGTGGGACGCATAGGAGTTTTGGAAGGCTTACTTTCTGGCATTTCAAATTTCTTCAGAAGATCTCTGACATACTTGCTTTGATGTATATAAGTTCCTTCTGGAGTTTGATTGATTTGAATTCCCAAGAAAAACTTGAGTTCTCCCATTAAGCTCATTTCAAATTCTGCCTGCATAGTCTTAGCAAATTCTTTGCCCAAGGAGCTTTTAGTGGATCCAAAAATTATATCATCTACGTATATTTGACAGATCAGAATGTGATTTTTAAATGACACCTTCCCTCTGGTAAAATCATTTTCTAAGAGAAAGTTACTTAGTCTCTCATACCAACCTCTGGGAGCTTGTTTTAGACCATATAACGATTTCTTAAGTTTATAAACATATTCTGGATGTTTTGTGTTTTCAAAACCAGGGGGTTGATGTACGTAAACTTCTTCATCAATGTAACCATTTAAAAACGCACTTTTGACATCCATCTGATAAAGAGTGATGTCATTATTTACAGCAAATGAAATTAAAAGTCTGATAGATTCTAACCTTGCGACTGGAGCAAAGGTTTCTGTATAGTCTATCCCTTCTTGCTGACTATAACCTTGTGCAACCAGTCGTGCTTTGTTTCTGACAACTTCTCCTTGTTCATTCAGTTTGTTTCTGAAGACCCATTTGGTTCCAATGATGTTGAAGCCTTTGGGTTTAGGGACTAGATCCCATACGTCGTTTCTGGTGAACTGATTCAATTCTTCCTGCATTACGAGTATCCAATCATTGTCTGAGAGTGCTTCGTCAATAGAAGTGGGTTCAACCAGAGAGACTAATCCCACGAGAGATTATTCAGTCTTTTTGAATGAGGATCTTGTTCTGATTGGGTCATCTTTCTTTCCCAGAATTTTGTCTTCGGGATGTGTTAGAGAACTTCTGGATTGTCTTTTCTGGATGGGTTTGTAGCACCCCAAAATTTGCCCTCCTTACTTTAGTACTAACTGGCTTATGTTTCATTTAATTTTTTGCATTATCATGTATGCGTATCATTAGCATGGGGTCAAGGTGCTCGAGGCAGTTCAAGAAGGTCCTATCTGGTCTATCACATCATCAAGAGTTCACAAGTGACAAGGGATCTCAAGTGGATCACTCTCTCCTAACTAGTGCAGGAATTAGGGTTTTGAGATTCTTGGGTTTATTGCTCCAATGGGCAAGCTCCTTGGGTTTTTATCATCACCAAATGACATATCTTATCCTTGTTGGAGAGGATACACATCATATTCAGAGGAATTTGGATTTGGAGACTGTGCTATTTCCTCCTAGACTGAGGGTACCAAAACTAGGGTTTGCTATAAAGTCAACTTATTTCTGATTTTTTGGGCAAGACTTGATTCCATGGTATTCCTTGGGTCCCTAAGTATCTAGGGATGGGAGGTTGTCCATCAGTTTGGTTCAGGAGGAGTTCAATTGGCCAATGGATTAGGCATCAGGTGAATTGGGCAAAAGTCAACAGTGAGAGGAGAATTCAACTGTGGGATTTTGAGGTTCTCTCCAAGGTTTTCAAGGTCTCACATCCTCATATGGTCATCAAAAGTCAAGTTTCATGCCATTTATCAAAAATCAGGAGTTGGTGCAAAAGTTACTAAATTTGGAAATGACCTATAATTTGAAAGTTTCCTTTTTGGGCAAGTTCCTGCACTGAATTCAACTTGACTTTTAATCATCAAATATGCTTCAAATGAATTTTTCTCCAACATGAAAGTTGAAGATCTTTTTCTCCTCTTTCCAACAAGTACTAGTGGGTCCCCATATCATTTGTGAAACTCAACTTATGATCAAAAGAAGGCAAAGTGGTTTTTAGGGTTTCATTTTCACAACTTTTGGATTTTGGGACATATGGACCTATAATTTATGCCATTGCTTCAAGGCACTTTTTAACATCAAAGGACACTCCTCAAAGATCATTTTTAGGCTTTTAAATCAAGTGGTTTCTGTCGCTCCCGGGATTTTCATCCAAGTACAAACGCGAAAGTGGCACCGAAACAGAGTCGCCAGCAATGTGTATTTATCCCAAGAGAGGGAAAGGAAACACTGCGTAAACCTGAAGGAAGGAAAGAACATGGTCTTGCGACCAAGAGAACTGGGTTCGGGAGTCGGTTACGCACGAGGAAGGTATTAGCACCCCCACGCGTCCATCGTACCCGATGGGATCCACGCTTGCTTGTCTCAATCAAAGGGTGTCGTCGTCTGGAGCTACGCTGCTACTGGAAAGGAAAGGGAACGGGAAAAAGGAAAAAAGAAAGGAGAGAGAGAGAGAGCAAGAAACAAATATAGGGAAAATAAAATAAGTGCACGAATGGGCCATACCCCACTGCCTACGTATCTCATAGGGAACATGAGAATCAGAGCGACGTAGTTCCCCTCAACGAGAGTCGCTTGTGTTTTTTAAGGAACGACTTACGTTCTAGCTCAGGTGTTGCAGGCTCGCTGGTCCGAGTGCGTTACCATCTTGCAAGAGAATGAGTAGGAGCATGTTCGTACGCTGAGAGTGAGTGAGATGAGAAGAGAATTCCCGAAGGAAAGACGTTATTGTTTATTTTAAGTCTTTTAAAAAGAAGTGTTTTGATTGTTTTCTGTTTTGTAACACACATTGTATTTAAGTCCTTCATGTAAGATCGAATGCCTCGCATAACGACCCGAGATGGGACGCACGCTAAACATTCTAAGAAAATGAGAGAAGATCCCTCACCATCTTATTCTTACATGAAAGGCCTAAATACAATATTTGTTTTGCCTTTATTAAGTATTTTTTAACTTTTGTTTGAAGATGAGAAGAGAGAAAACGCAAAGGAAACTCTAAAGGGAGACTAAGGGTCCTAATGTTATCATGCATGGATGTCCTATGGTTAGTGAGGTTTAGGAGAAAAGACTACCTAAAACCTAATGCTAATCCTACTCCAAGCTTAATCAAAAATTAAGTTGGACTAGGTAGCTCTAAAGGGAAAGAATCCAAGACTTGAACAAGTCTTGAGATTCATGGGATGTGAAAGAGTGAAAGAGAAGAAAAGAAGAGAGATGAGATACAATAAGTGGCAGCAAACACATGATAATCATCATATCCAAATCACATCATTAAACATGCCTCAAGATCACACAAGAACATCTCAAGTGTACAAGTGAAATCACACAAAAAGGGATGCAAGTAAACTTGCATAAGAAGTACAATTAAGCATCAATGAACTTTACACAAAGATGAAATGGATAAAGTAAGATGAACATGAATCCAAGTCAGAACTTAAGACACCTCATAATTAATCAATTCAAGCATACAAAAGTATTTCGCATCATGATGCATTATGAGCCAAAGAAGCAACAAAACATTTGATAATGATATGCATCATACAAATCATCCCAAAATGAACATGTGAAGTGAAAATCAAGTAATGAACTCAAGAGGGAAGTATCATGTGCATCAACAACATATCAAGATCAAGCTCAAGTCACACAAGATGAATCATTAAGCAACACATTCAAAACATGCATCAAAGTTAATCAAAACATCCACTCATCAATCATGCAAGCAAAGCAAAGGACATGTGAAGAAAAGAGTGAGAACATGTCACATAAGGCAACTTAAACCCAAAGGGTCAGAACCTCTAACATGTCATTCAAGTCATACAAAAGCCTCATGCATTGGTGGTATCAAACAAAGAAACATTTCACATGATTAAGTCAAACATACCACAAAATTCAAGTCAAAACAACATCAACTTAGAAAATCAGGATCAAATGGGAAAATGGACCAATGAGGATGAATCTAAAGCCATAAACAAGCTCAAACAGAATAGGATCACACCATATAATCATTTCAAACATCAATCAATCACAAGTAAACACATACACTCAAACTAGTTCAAGTGTCTAAGCATGCTTCAATCAAATTCAAACCACAAGTAAAAATCAACCAAAAATAGAAAAATGGTTCAATAAATTCCCAAATAAAATTAAAAGACAATTTTAATCATCCAATTAACAAGTTCAAAAGGATTGGAACAGAACTAGATCAATAGCATGTTCAAAAGTGCTTCACAAGTCAAGATATGCACATAACCGGACAAAGATCGAGGGTCCACAAAAGTTGAATGGAAAATCACTAAAACATAACTCAAACCATCATCAAACCAGAATCAAAACAATCTCATATCAAGGTATAAGGATGGAAAAAAAATCAGCTTCATAAGGATGAGCAAAGTCACAAAACATAAGTATGAATCACATGAATAAGCATGGAGGACACTTTGGAAAAGAAAGTCATAATTAATTATGAAAATAAATGGAAAATAAAAATAAAATTCATAGAAAATTAAATAAGACATTAAAAAACGTTCATGAATTTTTTTGGAATTTTTGAATAAAAGGAAATATTTTTAATAATAATAAAAAAACGGAAACAACAAAAAAAGAAAATAAAAAGGGAATAGAAATGGAGGGTGTATTAGCAATGGAAAAGGGGAAGGCCACGAATTGGGCCGGTACAGTAAGGTGCGAATTGGAATTCGCTGGCCCATGATAACTATTCAATAAGTTCAGAATTTTATTTTATTAAATGAAATAAGTGAAAAAAAATGTAACACATGCTATGTAAACTAGATATCAATTGGTCATGTAAACTTAAGTTACTAAAGACAAAATAAAACCAACAACCACTCAAACCTTGCCACATCATCACCATCAGGCTTCAGCCATGCAAATATTTCAGCCCACGTGAACAGTAGTGCCCGGAAAAAATTGCAGCACCGCCCCGGTCTGGCCGGCGGCGGACGGTCCGGCCGGAAACGGAGAAACAAAGACACCCTCAGTTTTTCGCGTAGAATCCAAAAATCAACTTAGTTTTCATGTTTAAAGCCTCTAACATCCTCAAAAATAGCCATAAAGAAAAGAGTCATGGTGCACAACTTTCACAAATCAAAACAACAACCATACAAACATCTTATGCATCAACTCAAGATTCCAAATATGCAAATAACAATCTCAAAACACGTAAGACATGAGAGAAAAGAGTTGAAGAAAGGTTACCAAAAGTGGAGCTCTTGATACTTTCTACCTTTGCTCCAAAGCTTCAAAAACCCTCTCCTTCTAGCCTTTTAGGACTTCTAAGATGATGATGGAAGCAAGAATGGGGAGAAAAAGCCTCTTGTGAGTAAAATCCGAATCTTGAAAGTTTTTTTTTGAGAGAGAGTGAACTTTTTGGTTTTTTTTCACACAATGAGCAGCCACCCCCTCCCTTCTCTAGGGTTTGTAAGCTCTTAAATATCATGGGTTGGAAAGTGGTTTTGGGCCTGAGATGAAGTGGGATGTTTGGTCCAAAAATCTTGCCAAAAGGAAACCGAGAGAGTGAGGTACGGGTCGTGGTGTTGTTGTGTAATTTTGTGATAGCAATGAGCAAAAGAAATCAGAATGAGAGAGAGTAGAGGGGACAAACTTAGTGCACAAGTTTATGGTATTCCTCATTTGGCAAGTGTTGTTTAAAATGGTGCATGGTAAAGAGACAATGTTTGGCTTTCTTAGGCAAGGAAAATGGTACATGCACATGATTTGGGATGAATAATTCTGCTGCCATATGCCAAGAGAAAATCAAGGATGATACACTTAAAACTTGTTGAAACCTTCAAATTCACATGCACATAACTTGGTGAATACCACTCCAAAAAACAAACTCTTGAGCTTACCTTAAAGTAGGGAAAGAAATGAACAAATTTGATGTCCAAAGTTCTTTGAGAAAAGGTCCATAAAATCATGCAAAATGACCTTGAAACCATGTCCCCAAAACTGGTCCAACTAACTTAGAAAAAACTAAGTTTTAAGCTCAACATGAACATGAAAATCTTGGACTTCAAGAAACCATAACTTGCTCAATATTGATCCAATTAAGGCATACTTATACTCTTTGGAAAGAGGGGATTTCCCTCTACAACTCTTATGTTAGAGGTTTCTTAATTTAAGGCTTGGAAGTCACTCAAAATTGGCCATGAACATATATGTACCAAGCTGTCAAAAGTAACTTAGAAAAAATTCTAAGTTTTCAAATTTTACAACTTGAAAACTCCAACTTTGAGACACCATAACTTTCTCAAAAATAATCTAAATGAGACAAACTTTACATGGTTAGAAAGCTTGGAACAAGCTCTTCAACTTTCATGTTTGAGAAAAATTGAAATGAAGCATGCATCATGATGGAAATTGGCTTAGAAGACGGCTGAATTCATGTTAAAACTTTCCCAAAATGGCAACTTCCTAAAAAACTAGATTTCCAAAAATAACAACTTTTCCACATTCTTGATCTTTCCTGAATCCTTGAACATTTCTTGATCAAATCTCATACATGAACCATATTTGACTTGAAAATCATGATGTTGACCTCAAAAGGTCAGGAGTTGACTTTTTTCACTACACAGTTGACTTTATTCCCAATTTTCCTGATTTTGAAATTTCTGATCAATCGAAAACCCTTCTGAACCCATTGATGGATGGTTCTCCATTCCTAGACACTTGGGGACACGAGGAATGCCATGAGATCAAGTCTTGCCCAAAAAATCAGGAATAAACTGATTCTAAAGCAAACCCTAATTTTGGTACCTTCTGGTTAGGAGGAAATAACACATCTTCCAAATCCAAATTCCTCTGAATATGTTGTGTATCCTCTCAAACAATAATGAGATATGCCATTTGGAGATGACAAAAACTCAAAGAGCTTGCCCATTTGGGGGTCAGATCCCAACTGTGGACTACCTTGTGTAGGAAATTATGCACTGTCCAATCTTCTTGATGAATTCCCCTCTTTCAATGACTTGTGAGATCAAATGGAGATGATACATGATGTAAGAGATCCTTGAGGCTTGTGAGAAACACTTGGCCTTCTTCTTTAGCTTTGGATGATCAACACCTTGGAGAATCACCTGATCCCATGCCCTTATGCAAGATGCAATGCTAGATGCTCGATGTTTATTTTTCTATGCTTGAATGCAATGCAATGAAATGAAAGCTCATGCTACATGATATGAAGGAATGAGAGGGCAAATTTTGGGGTATTACAGCTGCCCCTATTCAATCACTGTAGACCTGAACGGATGATAGTGATTGCTGTCAGACTTTCAAGGTATAAAGGGATTGAATACCATGAATAACCCGAAAATTTGCACTCCGCTGGGAAGAAGAAAAGGGATAAACCCAACCAAATGAACTCTGCTTGAAGAAAACTCTGACGATGAAAACCACTGGGAAGATGTCTTTTATATAACGCCAGACGACTACTGGTCTGCCACACTACGAGTGGACTTTTAACAATGTCTTTTAGCACAACGCCAGACGACTACTGGCCTGCCACACTACGGGTGGAGTTTTAACAATGTCTTTTAGCACAACGCCAGACGACTATTGGCCTGCCACACTACGGGTGGACTTTTAACAATGTCTTTTAGCACAACGCCAGACGACTACTGGCCTGCCACACTACGGGTGGACTTTTAACAATGTCTTTTAGCACAACGCCAGACGACTACTGGCCTGCCACACTATGGGTGGACTTTTAACAATGTCTTTTAGCACA
Source organism: Lathyrus tuberosus (assembly GCA_022829125.1). Taxonomy (NCBI): domain Eukaryota; kingdom Viridiplantae; phylum Streptophyta; class Magnoliopsida; order Fabales; family Fabaceae; genus Lathyrus; species Lathyrus tuberosus. The sequence continues at coordinate 13,692,648 of JALAZF010000017.1, forward strand.
GCGCCAGACGACTACTGGCCTGCCACACTATGGGCGGACTTTCGCCAATCTACGGTTGGACTTTGCAGCTGAGTTACCACACTACGGGGGACTTTTGCCAATCTACAGTTGGACTTGCTGAGTTGCCACACTACGGGGGACTTTTGCCAATCTACGGTTGGACTTGCTGAGATGCCACACTACGGGGGACTTTTGCCAATCTACGGTTGGACTTAGCTGCGGTCTTTTAAAGGGAATCAGACGACTACTGACTTGCCACACTACGGGTGGACTTCCCAATGATTTGCCACCCATGGATTGACCTTTCGCCACTCTACGGTTGGACTTTAAGAATTTGCCACCCTTGGATGGACCTTTCGCCACTCTACGGTTGGACTTTCCACTGATTTTCCACCCTTGGATGGACCTTTCGCCACTCTACGGTTGGACTTTAAGAATTTGCCAACCTTGGATGGACCTTTCGCCACTCTACGGTTGGACTTTAAGAATTCCAATACTGGATTAATCTCTACATACGTGTCAGACATCTCTGCTGACTCTGCTGAGGAACAATGATCAATGATTGATTTCGGAGACTCCTGAAAGGATAGTATCTCTGCTGAAGAAAGAATGAACAATCCATCTGCTTCGAACTGTCAAGTTTGCCAAAAATAAATTGGACTTTGGAATATGGGGAGCAATGATTCTGCCAGGAATTACTTCACCTGTTTGGGGATGAACTCTGGTCACAGCAACTCTGCTGGGGGTGAGAATTTCTTTGCATGACGTCTTGCTAGGGAAGAAAAGTCATTAACTCTGCTTGAGGACCTGAGATCCTTTGCGGGGAGACTTAAACTTCTAACCGTCTGGGGAAAGAATATACCGTCACTCTGCTGAGGAATAGATTTTGTTGATCAATAAACCTCTGTGAGGACAAACCAACTCATCTGGGGAGTGTTGTTGACAAGATTTAATGCTGAACTCTGTGGGGATACCATTACCAGAGATACGATCTTACTGGGAATCAAGGCTACTCTGTCGAGGATATACAAATCCTGGTTAGAAGACGTTCTGCTGCCATATGCTGGGAAAAAGTCCTTAGATCTACTGGGGAAATCCAAAGCAACTCCACAGTAATCTGCTGAGGCATAAGATTGTTGAGCTTAGGATAAGTACCACCATGGCCCATGCTAGGCGAACTTTCCGTTTGACGACTCCGTTGGGGGATAATGAGTTTACAATAAACTCTGCTGGAGAAAAATGCTTTAAAGCGTCTCGTGCTGGGGAATGCCTTTTGAGAGGATTTTACAGAAGACCAAACGTCCTCAAACTCTTCTGGGGATAATAGACCTGGAATATCTCTTGCTGGGGAAATCCAAAATGCCCCATGCCTGGGAAGGTCAACAACTTGCTTCCTTACCTGGAGAAACGTCATAAGAGGATTTTACGGGAGATTGAGCATCTTCAAACTCCTGACGGCATCAACCTCGGTGTCTGCGAAGTAACTCTACTGAGGAATTCACAACCGTTATCGACACAGAAAAGCTTGTAACTGTTGGAAGTACTGAACGAGAGAATCAACTTAATATGATACAACGATACCCAATTGAACTCAATTCACTGATATCGAGACATCGTGAACGACCGTCGACTAAATGATGGACTCAATCAGTAAACGTTGTGACAAAAGGGGCCAAGTGAACCCTTCCCTGAAAATGATTGCCCCAGTCTCTTGCGTGGGAACAAGTGATTACTCGTCTTGTGCTTGAAATCATCTGAATATGTTATCTGTAACAAAAGGATATGCACATGTGCCCCGTGCCGGATATGACTTCTGCAACTGAGAAAATCCAACTGTGAACCACCACTTGTTGGGGAGAAAGGTTTTGATGCATCTCTTTCCGGGAGCATCATTAATGAAGCCCGCTGAAGACGGGGACCACAAACACCTTGGGTTGGAATGCCCCTGTGTTTCAAACCTTTTGGCTGACCGATTGCATATGCGTGACCACAATTTTTCTTCACTTTCCCCCAGACCAGCATAGATTACTTAGAAGAAGTCATCTCAAGAGGATTTTACAGAAGACTTGGCATCCTCAATGCCTCAGTGTCTTCAAACTCTTGGAGAGATTCGTTAGATATCGACGTAACTGCCCCAGACTATATGGTCTACAGAGGAATCTGGGAGTAATTGCCCCAATTTTTTGAACTCTGAAGAGATTTTTTGACGTGATTGACTCAGATGAGGTACGCCTTAAAGAGATGGTTCGACGTGACTTCCCCAGATCGACTACGTCTTAGCACAACTTGTTGGGAAAAACCTCAAAAATTCCAGAGGAAGTACCATTGGATGTGGCTGCCCTTTGGGAGTTTCCGGATTCTCAACTCGGCAGGATGAAGCTTCTGAACTGAATTTCCATATGTAAACTTCTTTTGATGTCAAACAAATGTATGCAAGCAGAAAATGTTTTAGTCTGAGAATGAAAATTCAAATGCAACACACATGTTAATCTTGAAGTCTTACTGCAAAGATGTCGCAAAGCTGTGAACGAATCACTGCTTAGGATACGACATTGACTTTTGAATGAAAGAAATGCAATGCACATGCAACACCAACAAAGATCTTTTAGCACAACTCATAGGAGTCAGGAACGCTGTCTCTCGGTAGTGTGCTTTTGAAATAACCCTGTTTCAATTAGGACTTTTGAGGGTTGTATCGTGGTCTGGTTCACGGTTTTGAAAAAAAAAATTTAAGGCTCAAAGTTTATGGGTGCCCACCCGCTCTTCGTGATGTTCTCCAGTCCTACATTCAGCTAATTTGACACAAGCTCTCATCTTTCAAAAGATTTTGATTTTTAAGGAATCCATGCATCTGATGGTTTGACACCTAATGAGGTTTTGGAGTAATAGTCACCCTTTTGTCTTTTGTTCGTAATCACACGACTTTGTTCTTGCTCGAGGATTTTCTTTCGTAATCCTTTTGTTTTTTTACTTTCTCATTCTTTTGCTTATCCCTAACTTTTGCCTGGACAGATTCTCTTGCATCTTTTGATTTTGAAGTCCAGCGGGATGCCCTAACTTTTGCCTAAGTTGCTTGTTTCCAAGTTTCAACTTAGCGGGCTTTTTTCTCTTTTTTTAATTCTTTTTCTTTTTTGGGAACAAATCGTGCGACACTGGCTTGTCTTGACTTTGTTAAAGGGTTATGACTGCCTCACTCTTTGGTTGTTGATGGATAACCATTATGGTTTCACACCTCTTGACCTCTTGACGGTGGAGTAGAAGGTAATGAGTCCTCAGATGCACACTCCTTTGAAATGTGAACGCTCGGTCAAATTAACTGACACCTACCCTGCCCCTGGGTTAAACGTGAGGGTTTTTTCGTACAAAAAGAAAACTCCTACTTCAAGGCTCAAAGGGGTTAACGAGGGTCTATCTCCCTTATATATTCAGTGTTTGGGGAGTTGAAATAATGCCTGTACATCCTCAACAGGGTTCTGTTCAAAAGCACACCATTAGAGATTTTACATTTTTACCTCATCATCCTCCCTCATAGAGTTTAAGCAAGAAAAATTGGTATCGCAATGCACATTAGCATTAAATGAGAACACAAATGAAATTAATCAAGAAAACATATCCATTGCATTAAAATCATCAAACCAAATACAAACAAGTTTTAACATGCAAACAATGTCTGAACAAACAAATAAAGACTACATATGTAAATGCAGCAAAGAAACTAAATGATTGCCACTGTTGAGGAGGCTTGACTCCGTCCGGACTGGCTGCTTCTGATGATGTCTTTCCCTTTTTAAGTGCTAGCTTGGGAAACTTTAGTTAACATACAGCCCATCTGCAGTGAAAATAATGAGCCCAGCATCAATCAGATCTTGCACTTTATGCCTGAACACTTTACAATCTTCAATGGCATGCCCCGGTGCCCCTGAGTGGTACCCGCACGTAACATTCTTATCATAACCTGGCGGAAAAGGATACGGGACTGGAGCAACTTCCTTTAACTGAATCAAAGAGTCTTGAAGCAAACGGTCGAGCAGCTGACTGTGAGGAACAGTAATAGGATCAAATTTTCTCTCAGGCCTCCTTGGTCTTTGATATCTCCTCTGGGAGCTAGCCTGCCGTTGACACTGATTCGGGTACTCCTCTTTTCTCATCACTTTTCTTTTCAAACTTGGCCTAAGATCGGGAACAAGTTGCTGATATAGGGATTTTGAGACCAAAGACTGCAAGATAGGCCCTTGATTAAATGCTACTTCAAGAGGGAATGCTAGGGAATTCACATTTTCTGCAGCAGGAGGAGTAGAGTTACTCTGTATGCTTATGCCGTCCGGCGCGAAATTTATCGCCTTTGAATCAATCAAATCTTGAACCACATTATGAAAGGCTTTGCATTTTTCCACATTGTGCCCCGGCGCACCAGAGTGAAAGTCGCAATGGGCACTTGCATCATAATTGAGTGGGAGCTTTCCATCGGGGCAATTTATCGTCCGCAGTTCAACCAATTGGAGTTGAATCAGGTGCCTCAACAGCTGAGAATAAGACATGGGAAGCGGATCAAAGATTCTGTCAGGTTTCTTCGACTTCGGTAGGTACTTCCTAGCCTTGGGGCCATCTTGGGAAACAAGAGGTAACTGCTGGTGAGTAAGTTTCAGAACTCCCGGTGTTGCAAAAAATCCGTGAGACACATCACTTTTGGGAATAGGTTCCACAGGGAAGGGTGGAACGACAACCTCTGTTGTAGCCTCAGATGTGGGATTACTATCCTTTCTGAGCACATTTCTCACAACTTCCATAACAAAACTCATCTAGGTCTTCACTTGATTGACCTCTTCTTGCAGCATTTTCTGGCCCTGAATCAAAGCTTGCATGTCCACCATAAAGTGCCCCAGTTGGGCTTTCATCTCAGTCACCTCTGCTCGGAGTTGTTCCAAATCTGAACCCTGATTGTGGTGAATGGAGTAGTCGGAAGAAGACATGTTTGCTAAACCTGCAGAGAATACCCAGTCAGAATGAGAAATCCGCTCCGGAACACCTGTTATGCAAAAATGCTTATGATTATGAGGATGCAAATGTAATGTTTATTCATTTTGAGGCATTCCTTCCTTCGATTCCAGTTTGACCGAAAGAGAAGAGCGCATATCCCTGCAGTTGCTAACAGTGACAGAACGCCAGAGGTGAATACTAAAAATTCAGAATACCCATCATACAATCTGATGAAGAATCTACCTCAATAATTACCAACAAATCCAATAACATGAAAAATAATCCCACAGCCACGTGTGGAACAGTCAAATACAAATTATTTTCGAGCGAATACAACTGAAAAGCATGAATACAAATAAAGGGAAAACCATCAACAAGCCTGATGGTGATTCCCAGAATAGCAACAAAATAACTCATACACTGAGCCCATATAAATCTTCCTGGACCTCTTTGAGAAGCGCTTCAGTAACTGGATCATCTGGGCGCTCCGTGAGACCTCTGATCAATTGGCTCCTTAATTTGACAGCTTCTTCTAGCTTTCGGATTTGATCTTTGACAGCTAGCTCTTTGGCTCTCTTCACTCCAGCACAGACTTTCAGATCTTCGATCTCTTGATTAGCTAAACTTAGTTGTTGGAGAAATTCACTTTCTTTGCTCTTCAAATTTTTCCTCAACTCATCGTTTTCAGCCCTGATTCTCGCCTCTATCTCCCTCCGACATTCAGAAAACTCATCCCACCTCTGTTGTCCTTTGGCAAGGGCATTCTCTGACTTGGTCAACTGCTCATTGATGCGCTTGCATGCCTCTTTTAGCGCCATCTCATTCTGTTTGACCTTACGAATATAGATAGTGTCTTCGGCAATTCTTTTTTCATTGGCCTCGTGATGCTCAGTCAACTTCTGCAGTTCATACTCAACCTTACGCTTGTCACAAAGCATCTTTCTGAGTCCTTCACTCAGCTTCTCATTCTTTTTGACAGTCTTATCCATCTCTGCTTTAAGCTTGTCATATTCGGCAATGCTTATCATGGTCACTGGTTCCACGGCAACTGGATCTGACGGTCTAACCTGAAAAAATGGCAAAAGAGTAATCTGAACCCTCTTTTTCAACCAGGCATCATATTGAGAGGAAGACACATTGTTGCACTTTCCGAAGACGACTTTACCCTTCATTTGCAGATTACCCCAAGCTCCAGCCGCTTGCCTTACCAACAAAAGGTTATCCTTCACAGGGAAAAAGAAAGACTCTTCCAAATCACTGTCCCTTGGAGGCTCTGCTAAGGCAAATCCTAATTGTCTCCTGAGAATAACGGGGTTATAATTAATGCAACCTTTTACTCCCAAGAGTGGCACGTTAGGATGTCTTCCACAGTTGCTGATGAAATCTTCCCCCATGGTCCTCTGATTGAGCCAATGGATATCCTTTGCTGTCAACTGAATCTCCTCTTAGCCCAATTCTTTGCAGGATGAGGATTCAAAAAGGCCTCTGAATTTGGTAAATGACCCATAAGCCACCTATGGAACAGAGGTGCACAACATCTAACCAAACCTCCTCGCTTCTTCTCATTTTTAAAGTGCAGAGAATAGTACAGATCACCCAGGAGGGTAGGTATGGGATTCTTCATTACAAAAATATGGATTGCGCTCATGTCCACAAACTTAGGTTCATCAGCAAACAGCATAATTCCATAGATACTCAAAGCCAGGATTGCACAAACGGTTTCCCACTGAGACTTAGCAGCACATTCTTCAGCTTTGGCAACCAAGAAGTCCAGGTGAAAACCAGATAAACTTCCTTTGGTGGTGAGGTTATCTGCTACCACAGGTGCGCTCATATGGAGAGCCTTAGCTATTTCTTCATGCTTTGGAGGGCGTATGTCAGAGTTGAAGGGAATCTGGTACTTGAGAGGCACACTTAGCAGCAAAGCATACTCTTCTGGCATTGGGCCCAACTGAAAATCCGAGAAAGTGAAGCACCTTAGCTGTGGATCATAAAACTGTAAGAACGTATGGATGACACTCCTCTCTGAAGCATCCAAGTCAACAACCACAGTCATAATCTCCCCATAAGCCTTTCGAAACATACCCACATGGTCTGGAGTAATAAGAGAAATCATCTTTCGTAACTATCCCACCTTTGTGTCAAAGAAAGTATAATGAACATTGTTCTTCCTCGGAGCATCCATAACTGCAAAAGGGAACTGTCGACTGGAACCGAAAGGAAGTATACCCTCCAAATGAATAAACATGAAGGTTAAATGCAAGAATGCTAATGATGATATGTATGCAAGGGCATGTGATCAGCGCTGCACAACTAAAGCCGGATCCACTGTACTGCAATCTGAGTTTGGTGAGATATACAACAACCAGGATAAGAAATCCAATGACAAAAATAGAATCACATGTGAGCTGATCAGGATCATAGCTTCAGTAACCAATCCAGAACAAATAACAAAACCAGGTATTCTGAAGGTCAAGGGTTCCTGCACACCTGTAAACAATCCCCCAATCTCACATGTAGGTACTAGGATGTTCAGTATCCCGGGCTCTCAGGTCGAGAAATGATGATACGTTCACCATTTCTGGTTTGGTATCATCATCAATAGAGGAGGCCTCAATTGATTCTCCAAAACAGAAGATCCTCAGCTTCAGAGGTTTGAGAAGCAATAACAGATTCAGCCCGAAGGATACAATGCTATCGCCAATCAAAGAGGTCGTCTGCTGATTCTCTTCAAAACAAAGAGGGGTCATCCTAACAGGTCATCCAGACTTAACAACTCTTCCAGATAGCTCTACCATCGTGGGAAATCCACAACGCAGAATTCTCTAGAGAGAACCACATCCAGATTGTGTTTCATATTCCCTCCTCGAACCGAGATGGAACGCGAGAGGATATGTCACATGCTAATCCTAAGTGCACTCAGGCTTGGGTATTGGGCCTATCTCTCAGAATATCCCCATCCCACCAAACAGAAAATAGTACAGCAGTGCAGCATAATACATCATACGAAATGAAAATAAAAAAATGCAGTAAATATGTAATATACAGTAAAGCAGTAATACAGTAAACAATAATACAGTAAAGCAGTAAATATAATACAACAGTAAACACCCAATGAAAGAAAACAGACAAGCGCTAGGATTGACTCGCTAAGGAAACCAGAGATTCTGGGTTCGTTCCCCAGCAGAGTCGTCAGCTGTCGCTCCCGGGATTTTCATCCAAGTACAAACGCGAAAGTGGCACCGAAACAGAGTCGCCAGCAATGTGTATTTATCCCAAGAGAGGGAAAGGAAACACTGCGTAAACCTGAAGGAAGGAAAGAGCATGGTCTTGCGACCAAGAGAACTGGGTTCGGGAGTCGGTTACGCGCGAGGAAGGTATTAGCACCCCCACGCGTCCATCGTACCCGATGGGATCCACGCTTGCTTGTCTCGATCAAAGGATGTCGTCGTCTGGAGCTCCGCTGCTACTGGAAAGGAAAGGGAATGGGAAAAAGGAAAAAAGAAAGGAGAGAGAGAGAGCAAGAAACAAATGTAGGGAAAATAAAAGAAGTGCTCGAATGGGCCCTACCCCACTGCCTACGTATCTCATCGGGAACATGAGAATCAGAGCGACGTAGTTCCCCTCAACGAAGTGTTTTGATTGTTTTGTGTTTTGTAATGCACATTGTATTTAAGTCCCTCATGTAAGATCGAATGCCTCGCATAACGACCCGAGATGGGACGCACGCTAAACATTCTAAGAAAATGAGAGAAGATCCCTCACCATCTTATTCTTACATGAAAGGCCTAAATACAATATTTGTTTTTCCTTTATTAAGTATTTTTTAACTTTTGTTTGAAGATGAGAAGAGAGAAAACGCAAAGGAAACTCTAAAGGGAGACTAAGGGTCCTAATGTTATCATGCATGGATGTCCTATGGTTAGTGAGGTTTAGGAGAAAAGACTACCTAAAACCTAATGCTAATCCTACTCCAAGCTTAATCAAAAATTAAGTTGGACTAGGTAGCTCTAAAGGGAAAGAATCCAAGACTTGAACAAGTCTTGAGATTCATGGGATGTGAAAGAGTGAAAGAGAAGAAAAGAAGAGAGATGAGATACAATAAGTGGCAGCAAGCACATCATAATCATCATATCCAAATCACATCATTAAACATGCCTCAAGATCACACAAGAACACCTCAAGTGTACAAGTGAAAGCACACAAAAAGGGATGCAAGTAAACTTGCATAAGAAGTACAATTAAGCATCAATGAACTTTACACAAAGATGAAATGGATAAAGTAAGATGAACATGAATCCAAGTAAGAACTTAAGACACCTCATAATCAATCAATTCAAGCATACAAAAGTATTTCGTATCATGATGCATTATGAGCCAACAAAACATTTGATAATGATATGCATCATACAAATCATCCCAAAATGTACATGTGAAGTGAAAATCAAGTAATGAACTCAAGAGGGAAGTATCATGTGCATCAACAACATATCAAGATCAAGCTCAAGTCACACAAGATGAATCATTAAGCAACACATTCAAAACATGCATCAAAGTTAATCAAAACATCCACTCATCAATCATGCAAGCAAAGCAAAGGACATGTGAAGAAAAGAGTGAGAACATGTCACATAAAGCAACTTAAACCCAAAGGGTCAGAACCTCTAACATGTCATTCAAGTCATACAAAAGCCTCATGCATTGGTGGTATCAAACAAAGAAACATTTCACATGATTAAGTCAAACATACCACAAAATTCAAGTCAAAACAACATCAACCTAGAAAATCAGGATCAAATGGGAAAATGGACCAATGAGGATGACTCTAAATCCATAAACAATATCAAACAGAATAGGATCACACCATATAATTATTTCAAACATCAATCAATCACAAGTAAACAAATGCACTCAAACTAGGTCAAGTGTCTAAGCATGCTTCAATCAAATTCAAACCACAAGTAAAAATCAACCAAAAATAGGAAAATGGTTCAATAAATTCCCAAATAAAATTAAAAGACAATTTTAATCATCCAATTAACATGTTCAAAAGGATTGGAACAGAACTAGATCAATAGCATGTTCAAAAGTGCTTCACAAGTCAAGATATGCACATAACCGAACAAAGATCGAGGGTCCACAAAAGTTGAATGAAAAATCACTAAAAAATAACTTAAACCATCATCAAACCAGCATCAAAACAATCTCATATCAAGTTCTAAGGATGAAAAAAAAAATCAGCTTCATAAGGATGAGCAAAATCACAAAACATAAGTATGAATCACATGAATAAGCATGGAGGACATTTTGGAAAAGAAAGTCAGAATTAATTATGAAAATAAATGTAAAATGAAAATAAAATTCATATAAAATTAAATAAAACATTAAAAAACATTCATGAATTTTTTTGGAATTTTTGAATAAAAGGAAATATTTTTAATAATAATAAAAAAACGGAAAAAACAAAAAAAGAAAATAAAAAGGGAATAGAAATGGAGGGTGTATTAGCAATGGAAAAGGGGAAGGCCACGAATTGGGCCGGTACAGTAGGGTGCGAATTGGAGTTCCCTGGCCCATGATAGCTATTCAATAAGTTCAGAATTTTATTTTATTAAATGAAATAAGTGAAAAAAAATGTAACACATGCTATTAAACTAGATATCAATTGGTCATGTAAACTTAAGTTACTAAAGACAAAATAAAACCAACAACCACTCAAACCTTGCCACATCATCACCATCAAGCTTCAGCCATGCAAATATTTCAGCCCACGTGAACAGTAGTGCCCGGAAAAAATTGCAGCACCGCGCCGGTCCGGCCGGCCACCGTCGGCGGCGGATGGTCCGGCCGGAAACGGAGAAACAAAGACACCCCCCCTCAGTTTTTCGCGTAGAATTCAAGAATCAACTTAGTTTTCATGTTTAAAGCCTCTAACATCCTCAAAAATAGCCATAAAGAAAAGAGTCATGGTGCACAACTTTCACAAATCAAAACAACAACCATACAAACATCTTATGCATCAACTCAAGATTCCAAATATGCAAATAACAATCTCAAAACACGTAAGACATGAGAGAAAAGAGTTGAAGAAAGGTTACCAAAAGTGGAGCTCTTGATACTTTCTACCTTTTCTCCAAAGCTTCAAAAACCCTCTCCTTCTAGCCTTTTAGGACTTCTAAGATGATGATGGAAGCAAGAATGGGGAGAAAAAGCCTCTTGTGAGTAAAATCCGAATCTTGAAAGTTTTTTTTTAGAGAGAGTGAACTTTTTGGTTTTTTTTTCACACAATGAGCAACCACCCCCTCCCTTCTCTAGGGTTTGTAAGCTCTTAAATATCATGGGTTGGAAAGTGGTTTTGGGCCTGAGATGAAGTGGGATGTTTGGTCCAAAAATCTTGCCAAAAGGAAACCGAGAGAGTGAGGTACGGGTCGTGGTGTTGTTGTGTAATTTTGTGATAGCAATGAGCAAAAGAAATCAGAATGAGAGAGAGTAGAGGGGACAAACTTAGTGCACAAGTTTATGGTATTCCTCATTTGGCAAGTGTTGTTTAAAATGGTGCATGGTACAGAGACAATGTTTGGCTTTCTTAGGCAAGGAAAATGGTACATGCACATGATTTGGGATGAATAATTCTGCTGCCATATGCCAAGAGAAAATCAAGGATGATACACTTAAAACTTGTTGAAACCTTCAAATTCACATGCGCATAACTTGGTGAATACCACTCCAAAAAACAAACTCTTGAGCTTACCTTAAAGTAGGGAAAGAAATGAACAAATTTGATGTCCAAAGTTCTTTGAGAAAAGGTCCATAAAATCATGCAAAATGACCTTGAAACCATGTCCCCAAAACTGGTCCAACTAACTTAGAAAAAACTAAGTTTTAAGCTCAACATGAACATGAAAATCTTGGACTTCAAGAAACCATAACTTGCTCAATATTGATCCAATTAAGGCATACTTGTACTCTTTGGAAAGAGGGGATTTCCCTCTACAACTCTTATGTTAGAGGTTTCTCAATTTAAGGCTTGGAAGTCACTCAAAATTGGCGATGAACATATATGTACCAAGCTGTCAAAAGCAACTTAGAAAAAATTCTAAGTTTTCAAATTTTACAACTTGAAAACTCCAACTTTGAGACACCATAACTTTCTCAAAAATAATCCAAATGATACAAACTTTACATGGTTAGAAAGCTTGGAACAAGCTCTACAACTTTCATGTTTGAGAAAAATTGAAATGAAGCATGAATCATGATGGAAATTGGCTTGGAAGACGGCTGAATTCATGTTAAAACTTTCCCAAAATGGCAACTTCCTAAAAAACTAGATTTCCAAAAATAACAACTTTTCCACATTCTTGATTTTTCCTGAATCCTTGAACATTTCTTGATCAAATCTCATACATGAACCATATTTGACTTGAAAATCATGATGTTGACCTCAAAAGGTCAGGAGTTGACTTTTTTCACTGCACAGTTGACTTTATTCCCAATTTTCCTGATTTTGAAATTTCTGATCAATCGAAAACCCTTCTGAACCCATTGATGGATGGTTCTCCATTACTAGATACTTGGGGACATGAGGAATGCCATGAGATCAAGTCTTGTCCAAAAAATCAGGAATAAATTGATTCTAAAGCAAACCCTAATTTTGGTACCCTCTGGTTAGGAGGAAATAACACATCTTCCAAATCCAAATTCCTCTGAATATGTTGTGTATCCTCTCAAACAATAATGAGATATGCCATTTGGAGATGACAAAAACTCAAAGAGCTTGCCCATTTGGGGGTCAGATCCCAACTGTGGACTACCTTGTGTAGGAAATTATGCACTGTCCAATCTTCTTGATGAATTCCCCTCTTTCAATGACTTGTGAGATCAAATGGAGATGATACATGATGTAAGAGATCTTTGAGGCTTGTGAGAAACACTTGGCCTTCTTCTTTAGCTTTGGATGATCAACACCTTAGAGAATCACCTGATCCCATGCCCTTATGCAAGATGCAATGCTAGATGCTCGATGTTTATTTTTCTATGCTTGAATGCAATGCAATGCAATGTAATGAAAGCTCATGCTACATGATATGAAGGAATGAGAGGGCAAATTTTGGGGTATTACAGTTTCATGGTGTATTCTTCACTTATTCTCCATTATGCCAAATTGCCAAATTATTAAAAACTCATGAATCAAATAGTTTCAAGGCCCAAATCAAACTTAGGTGTAATTAGCAATTCAAACACAAGTGATCCATCATGAAATAGTTGGATGTCCATGCATGGGAGGAGGTGTATCTCACATAATACAAAATTCCAAATTTGTCCAAAACTCATTAAACAAGGAATTACCCAAGCCCAAATCATTATCAGTGAAAAACCCTAGTCTATTTAAACCCATTCATGCATTGGTTAGGGTTTCATCACGTGTATTTGGAGGAGAATTGAAGTGTGCAACCCCAAAGCTTTTCTTCAACAAATCTCACAATCCATAAGGCTTTTTTCAAGAACTTCTTCCACAAACCTCTTCCTGGTGATCCAGAGAGTAAAAACCAACCATCACTCGTAGCTAAAAGCAAGGATTAGGAGTGCACCATCTCAGGTTAGTCACTTTTTTCATGATCACGAAACTCTCCTTTTAAGTATGCATATTGATGTGTGATGTCTGCTGATCATCCTGATATAGTTTTTGTTGAGATTGGACGTGTGTATTGCTTGTATCGTGAGTTTGAATTTTTGAGCCCTAACCTTGTTTCGTTCGTTTTTGATTATGCACTTGTTATTTGCAAATTTGGATGGGATATTTGGAATCCTCACGATTTTCTGGTCAAGAACATGTACCCCTTTGCGTTTTCTGGGTATTTTTAAGATTGCAGGTGAAGCAAGGGGCGGCCGGAGCTAGGGCTCCGGCGACCTGGGGATTTCCGGCCGGTGAAGGGTTTTGAGGAAGAAGACATAATCCCAGCCGTCCATGCTTTTCATCTGACGGTCCTTAGCTCGCCATGTGTTTTATTCTTTATTTTTTTTTCTGAGTTTTATTTAATAATCGTGTGTTATTCACCCCACCATAGCTACCATGTTTCACCAATTACGTTTTTTTATTTCGTTTACTTTTTACTCCGTTGACCTAAGCATGTACATTGGATGAATCGTGGGGACAGGACGATGCCAACAAATTAATGAAAAGCATGTGCCTGGCACATGGTGTGTGCATGGTGCTCTAACCATTCGTGTGCGTGCGTACGTATCGTTGCTACGGTGTGCTTTTAATCTAAGCCCCTTATCATGATTACTGTTTATTTTGTTTGACTATTTGTGAACACAGGATCAATCCAAGGGCCCATGTTAAGTCAATTCGTTGACTAAAGACTATTGTTATTTTTTTATTTTTTTTTCTGACTAATTGTGTGGACGGGCCTTCTATTTACACCCCACCTTCGCCAACCCATTAACATTCCAACGTGGGTGGCTTGCTAAACGCACCCCCATGCCCATTTCATATTTTATTTTTATTAATTCATTATTATTTTCATTTTTAATTATTAAAATTAGTTAATTGCATTTAAAAAATCCCAGAAAATTCATGCATACCTTTTATCATTTTATAAAATTTTCACAAATTTTATTTTATTATTTTAATATTTTTTTTATCATCTAAATTAATTATTTTTCAATTATCCACATCATGCATATCTAATTTTGTTTATTTTATTTCTTTGCATCCATAAAATATTTTCAATCCGTTCTTTTTGTATTTGTTAGATAACATTCTGAAATGCATTAAAATATTTTTATATCATTTTTAATTACTATTTCATATTGCATTTTGGTCCTTCCCTTTGGCACACTGAACCCTACTTCTCACCTGAGCTTTGCCCAATTGTTTAAATGGCTAACATCTTGATTTTTTTGCAGGAGTTTTTGGTTTTTGGTTTGTCTCTGGTTGAACAACTTTTATATTTAATTTGGTGATTTTAGAAATTGTCTTACTATTTGTTTAATGGCTCTTTGTGTGAGATTTTCTTGTATGCGCATCCTTGATCTTGTCTGATTATCTGCTTGAAAAGGCACTAGTGCCATTGTCTTGGGGTTGTTTATTTGACTTCTTAATTCATGTTTGGATTGTTATCACTATTATATGCCATTGTTTGGTTTTCATTTGCTTTGATATCACCTGTGTCTGTTTCATACTGACCTTTTATGCAGGGACTAAGGTAAGTTCTTTAAGGGTATGGATAAGTACCCATGGTCACCCTTACTCTTTCCTTCTTTCATCTTTTCCCTTTAGGTTTAGGTTGTCGTCAAACCTCACTAACCGTAGGTCACCCATGCATGATAACATTAGGACTCTTAGTTTCCCTTTAGAGTTTCCTTTGTGTCTTCTCTCTTCTCATCTCAAAACTTCTTGAAAACACTTAATAAGGATAAAGTGTATTGCGCATGAGCCTTAAGCGTGGGGAATGAGAAATGAGGGGCTTCCTCTCATCTTTCTAGAGTGCTTAGCGAGCGTCCTGTCTTGGGATGATGCGTTAAGTATTCGCCCCTGTGCCCTAGACTTTGGTGCAAAGCAAGTTATGAACTAACTCAAGTCACTTCTGTCTTAAAAAATACAAACAAACTTCAAACCTTTTTGTCCTTCGGGATTGTCAAACTAAAGACTATTTTCAAAAAGGGCACGTTACTTTCCGTCTGAGTCGCAAACAGGCATCGACCCTAACTGCCGGACGCGGACTTAACGTCGCTCATAAAAAACACAAAAAGAACTTGGTCCGAACTACGTTGACTCTGAATTCCCCATTGCACAAAGGGGGTGCGTAGGCCTAGGACGTCGACGTCCTACCGAGTCTGTCTTTGTCTTTCCCCTCTCTCGTTTTAGCACAACCCTAGATGATAGGATAACTCACCCTTAGAATAGACAACAAGCATGGATCCCATCGAGTACGATGGACGCTTGGGGTGCTAGCACCTTCCCCTCGCGTAACCGACTCCCGAACCCAGGCTATGGTGGCGATGACCATTCCTTTCCCTCTTTCTCAGGTTTATGCGGTGTTCCCTTTCCCTCTCTTGGGATAAATTTACACGGCTGGCGACTCTGTTTTTCCGCGCCACTCTCGCATTTGTACCTGGATGAAAATCCTGGGAGCGACAGCTGGCGACTCTACTGGGGAATCTGGTTGATCTATGCTGGTCCATCCCTAAGCGAGTCAGTCCTAACGCTTGCTTGTCTTTGTTCTCTTTTGGTGTTTTGTGTTTGTTTTGTTTTATTTGTTGTATTTTATTTTTTACAGCTTTTCTGCATTGCATTTCATTTTTATTACTGTCATACTGTTGTGTTGTGCTGGCTGTGTTTGTTTTGCAGGTTGGGTGGTTTTGAGAGATAAGCCCAACACCCAGGCTTGAGTATACCCTAGGACTAGAGTGGAGAGTAGTGGGACCTACGTGCCCGCTTGGTACGTTTGTGTGTTCACGAAATTCACAACCAGACGAGGCTATCTTGGGACGCATTCTAACGTGTGTGTCATGCACATGTTAGGGTGTTGATCTAGAGAGCTGTCGACTCTGGTGACCGATCATCGAGGACCTTAGTGGAAACATCCCTCTTTAGTGGTGACAGTGGCAGACCACATCCTGTGGCAAACCCATTCGCACCCGAGGGACCACTTTGGAACTTGCATAAGATGGCCCCTATCTTTTGAAGAGAATCCGTGGAGGCACTCCTCGATTGACGATAGTACTGTACCCCGAGGGATGAATGTACTATTGTTTCTCGACCTCAGTTCCAGAAGCTGAGGACCTTCCGTTCTGGAGAATCAGTTGAGGCCTCCTCGATTGATGATGATGCCAAACCAGAAATGGTGAACGTATCATCATTTCTCTACCTGAGAGCCCGGGATACTGAACATCCTAGTACCTACACGTGAGAGGGGATGGGTGTTTGCAGGTTTGTAGGTAACCGAAACCTTCAACCTACCCGGTTTTCTGGATTTCTCATCAATGTCTGATTATTTGGGTTCCTGGTTATCTCAGTGGTTTGGAATTCTGGTTTTCTGGGTTATGGTTCTCATTCAGTTAACAGTACAACACATCCAGCAGTGTTGCCTTGACCCCATGTTTGCATGAGCATATCATTTTTTTTGCGTTCTGACATGTTTGACATTTTCAGGGCTTGCATCCTACTCTTGATTCTGGTTTTCTGAGGTTACCTTGACATGGATGTCCAGAGAAAGAAGACTGTTGCCTATTCGTTCCCAGATCCAACCTTGACGTTGATTCATAAGCTGATTAATATGGCTGGTTCCGGAGTTCGTACAGAGTTCAGTGGAAGGTATGGGAGACTTCTGAAATTTGTCTACAATATCTCCAAGTATGAGAAGGATGCCATTCACACACTTCTTCAGTTTTATGATCCGTCTTTGCGTTGCTTCGCTTTCCCAGACTACATCTTGGCCCCAACGTTGGAGGAGTTCTCATTTATTTTGGGAATCCCCATCAGGCATGATATAGTTTTCTTTTCTGAAGAACACCCCGGGGTAAAAGAAATGGTTGTTGCTCTTCATATTAGTGAATCTGTTCTGAACAGTAATATTGAGGAAAAACAAGGAGCTAAGGGTTTCTTATTGAAGTTCTTGTTTGACCAAGCTTGCATACATGTTAAAGAGAAGAATTGGACTACTTTCCAAGCTATTCTGGCTATGTGCATCTATGGGATTGTCCTGTTTCCCAATGTTCCTGATCTGGTGGATATGCATGCTGTCAGAATCTTTATTTCAAAGAATCCTATACCTACCTTGCTAGGTGATGTGTATCACTCAATTCACTACAAGAATGAGAATAGGCGTGGAAAAACTGTGAGTTGTTATGCACCACTCTTATCTACTTGGTTTCTGAGTCGTCTCCCCGAATCTGGCGCTTTCGTTGATACAAAAGATTCTCTGAAGTGGTCAAAGAGGGTTATGGGCTTGACTGCTGACAACATTGTTTGGATCAATCATGACTTGCTAGGAATGGAGATTATTTACAAGTGCGGAGAATTCCCTAATGTACCCTTGATAGGGAGGAAAGGTGGAATTAACTACAATCCTTCCCTAGTTATCAGGCAGTTTGGTTATCCTTTGAAAAGTCCACCCGAAGAGCGAGATGTCAGAGAGTCTTTATTCTTCAATGGTATTAAGGATCAAGAGATGATAAGGAAGGTTGTGAATGCTTGGAAACAGGTAACCAAGAAGGGTAAAATGTCATTCGGGAAATGTAATAACCGGGCTTTCCCGTCCTATAAAGAGTGGATTAAGAAGAGAGCAGAAAAGGAGCTTCTTCCCATCCCGGTGGAACCACCTTTGTATCCTTTGATGGTCGAGCCTTCTACCACAGTTGAGTTGGAGAAGTATAATAGGTTATGGGCTAAAAAGGAAAGGCTGCGGGAAGAAAATAGTGAGATAAAAAGAGAGATTTATCAGTGGAAACATGAGCGGGGTGAAGTTGTTCATACCGCCAAGATGAAGACAGAGCTTCTTGCTAAGGCAGAAAGAGAGCTAGCTGACATGGTCACATCTAGACAAAGGATGAAAGAAGCTTTGGATGGTATCAGTAAGGTTCTCGAGTCCAAGAAGGAGGAATTAGACAAGGCTTTGTTGAAGATTCACAGGTTCAATGATCACCAAGAGACTGCCATGGTTGAGAATAAGAGAAAGGAAGACGGTTATCTAGCCCAGATTGATGAGTTAAAGTTGAAGCTCAAGAAGAAAGACGCTGAGATACTGTCAGGGGTATTCAAGAGGCAAGCAGTCGAGGGTAGACTTAATGAAGCCATAGCCTCCATAGAGGAGTTGAAGGTCCAAGCTGAAGTGAAGAGATCTAGACATGAGGAACCTAGCATGGATGGTGTTTCTGAAGAAGACGCTTGGGAGTTACATTGCCGATACTTGGATGGGATCATACACAGGAGAGACCTTCTCATTCAAGAACTAATTCAGAGACCAAAGCATCCCGACACCAGAAATCTGTTCAAGGAGATTCAAGACTGGTGCAGAAAGCATAATGGATGAGGGGGATTGACACTTGTGAATTTTGATGACATGTCGTAGTTTCTTACTCTTTTTATTGTATTTGGATCACCACCAGGCTTGTTGGTTGGGACCTATGATTCTTATGTTCAGACTTGTTACCTCAGAATATGATTGTTGACATTTGGCTTTTCTCTGGTTTTCTTAATATATGAGCAGAGGTTCCATTATATCTTGTTGTTAAACCGGAATCAAGGGGTGGATCGCCCTGTGAATTTTCAAGCATGTCCATTTGCATTTGCATATTCATAACCATTTTGCATAATCATTTTGCATGACAGGTGTTTATCTCCGGTGTTCTTATCTTGTTATAATCTCAGGATTGCAGATCAGCACATTCATCGGTATCCTACCAGACAAAATCAGAAGAGATTCATGGATCAGCTACAGAATGAGATCATTGAGATGCGGACTCGCATGAACCAATTCATGGAATTAATGCAGGGTGTTGCTCAAGGCCAAGAGCAGTTGTGGACTCTCGTTCAGCCACTGATTGCGAGGGTTGATGATGACGGTGTCCTTCATGGAGGACTTCATACTGGTGTTACTGGCAATAATGGTCAGAATGGCCCTACTGGCGGGGGTATTCCTGTTTCTGGTGTTGTGATTCCTCCGGGCGGAGCTGAAAACGCTGAGGGAGGTGGTGTTGGTGCTGGCGCAGTTCATGGTCGTCAGTATGATGATGTTCAAGATGATGCATTTTCTCTGCCAGGTGGGGATGCTGGTCCCCAGATTGATAATGATCAGAGAATCAGGTTGATTGAGGAACAACTAAGGGGTGTTGTGAATCAGGATTCTGTGGGAATGGATCTAGAGGATTTGGGGCTGGTTCCAGGCGTTGTTATTCCGCACAAATTTCAGACTCCCACTTTCGAGAAGTATAATGGTATGTCTTGTCCAAGGACCCACGTGAGAGCATACGCAAGTAAGATGGCTGCGCATGTGAAGAATGAGAAGCTGATGATGCACTGCTTCCAGAATAGCCTATCTGGGGCATCCCTGGAGTGGTACATGCAACTAGAAAGGAAGGATGTGCGTAGTTGGAGAGATCTGGCAGGGGCACTCATTAGACACTATCAGTATAATACTGATATGGCTCCGAACAGAACACAGCTGCAGAACTTATCACAGATAAACAATGAGAGTTTCAAGGAGTACGCCCAGAGGTGGCGTGAGCTGGCAGCAAGGGTTCAGCCTCCCATGCTGGAACGTGAAATGATAACTATGTTTATGGCCACCTTGCAGGGTCATTACTATGAAAAGTTGGTACCGTGTATGACTGGAAAGTTTGCTGACTTGATATTAGTAGGAGAGATGGTGGAAAGCAGAATTAAGGCGGGAAAGATATCAGGCGGTGATGGGTCCTCATCTGGAGGAAGTAAGAAGCCTTATGCCAGTGGTTATAAGAAGAAGGAGGGAGATACAAACTCTGTGTCATCATATCGTGGTAGAGATGGACCTCATCAGAACTTCAATCAGCAGGTGGCTTCTGTAACCATCCCAGCAGCACCTCAGCAGCCAGCAGTGACTCAACAACAAAATCAGGCTCCTCGCCGGTCTCAGCCTTTGACTAGGCGGGATAGGCATTTTGACACTCCACCTCTTCCCTACGCTCAGTTATTTCAGTACTTGTTAAAGCTACAGTTAATTCAGAAGAGAACATTGGCTCTGCCTACTGGTAATCCACCTCCCGGCTATGATGCTAACGCCCACTGTGAGTTTCATTCGGGGGCACCCGGACATTATATTGAGAACTGTAAAGCTTTTAAGCATCAGGTTCAAGATTTGCTGGATTCCAAGGCCATCAATTTCTCCAATGATGTTCCAAATGTGAATCAGAACCCGATGCCGAATCACGGTGAGCCGAGGGTCAATACTATTATTAAAGACTGTGAAGACTTGAGTTTGATTTCAGATGTGAGCGAAGTCCAAACTCCTTTGAGTGTGGTGAAGGAAAGGCTGTTGAAGGGAGGGGTATTCCCCGGTTGTGATGAAGGTTGTGTAGAATATGTGTCGCAGCCAGGCGGTTGTGACTTTTTGAAAGCAGGTATTCAGAAAATGATCAGCGAAGGGGTATTACAGTTTGACAGGGGTTGTAGGCAGAGTAATGTTATTGACAGAGAGATTGATGTTACCACGATAACAATTCCATTCAAGACAATAACTATATCAGCGCCAGCGAGACCAGCGCTGGTCACTATCACTGTTCCTGGACCAGTCCCGTATGAGAGTACCAAGGCCATCCCATGGAACTATGGGGCCGAGGTGTTTGTTAATGGTAAGAAGCTGGAATTGGAAGAGACATCAGCTGTGAATACAGGGGTTGAAAATCTTGTTGAAGCAGGGGCTATCACTAGGAGTGGTAGAGTCTTTATTCCGCCCGAGAATTAAGCCGGCAGTTCAAGACAAGACAAAGGTAAACAGATGATGGATGAGTCTGCACAGAGGCAAGAAACAAATAATTCTATGACAAAGCCAGGTGGGGATACTTTCTCAGAAGACGTAGAAGAGTTTATGAGGTTGATCAGAAAAAGTGATTACAAGATTGTTGACCAACTTCACCAAACTCCATTGAAGATTTCCATTTTATCCTTACTGTTGTGCTCCGAGGCACACCGAAATGCATTGCTGAAGGTTCTGAATATGGCTTATATACCGCAGGAAATATCTGTCAATCAATTAGAAGGGGTTGTGGCTCATGTGAATGCTGGTAATGGTTTGGGTTTCACCGATTTAGATCTGACTCCGGCTGGGAGGAATCACAACAACACTCTGCATATTTCAGTGGAATGCCATGGTTCTTTGATGTCGCATGTGTTAGTTGATACTGGGTCGTCTTTGAATGTGTTACCAAAGAAGGCTTTGATAAAGTTGGATACTCGTGGGTTGATTTGTACACCAAGTGACTTAGTGGTACGTGCTTTTGATGGCTCCAAGAGGTCAGTTTTTGGAGAGTTAGTTCTGCCGATCAAGGTGGGTCCTGAGATTTTCAACACCACCTTTTATATAATGGATATTCAGCCTGCCTATAGTTGTTTGTTGGGTCGCCCTTGGATCCATGGTGTTGGGGCAGTAACTTCTACGCTGCACCTGAAGTTGAAGTATATGGTGGATGGCCACGTTATGACTGTTTGTGGTGAAGAAGATATCATGGTTAGTCACCTATCGACCTTCAAGTATGTAGAGGTAGATGGTGAGATACAGGAAACTTTGTGCCAGGCCTTTGAAGTTGTGAAGATTCCTGAGGAACCCCCAAAGGCAGTCAATCAGCCTGAGGTGGTTGCCCAACCTGAAGTCATCAGACAACCAGAGATTCCAATGTCCTCTTTCAAATAGGCGCGTGCTATAGTTGAAGCTGGTGGTTCTTAGAAGTGGGGCAGTGTTATTGATGTTCAAAGAAAGCAAGATACTCATGGACTGGGTTACAAGCCACCTAGGAGTTCTGGAGAGCCTCCCAAGTTCTATGGTCCAGTCCGTTTCACCAGTGCTGGTGTTTTCTTCGATAGAGTCAATGCTATTGAGGATGAAGGAGATAATGATTGTGACATGGACGAGTGGATCCGTCCCTGCATTCCTGGTCAGAGTTTAGGCAACTGGTCCTCCGAGAAAGTTATCCAAGTGACGCGCCCGGAGTAATTTACTTTTGTTTTCAGTTATGTTGAGTCCTATGTTCTGCCCAAGACGTAGTGATATTTATTTGTAGGGCTTGGATGTTTTATTTGCTATTTTTATCATCAATAAAGGACGTTTTTTCATTCAAATATTTTGATCCCTGTCTTTCTATTTTTACTTTTTGCATTAACCCACATCAAAATGGCAATGTGTTTTCTTGTTTGTTGCACTCATAATAAACATAAAACATCCATCATGCAGGTTCCTTTGTTCAGATTCCACCCAGGACTTAGCTATTGCCCGATATGACTTCGACAATCCTATCTATCAGGCCGAAAAAGAGACTGACGAAGACTGTGACTTACCAGAAGAATTAGCCAGGCTACTGAAATAAGAGGAAAGGGTTATTCTACCTCATCAGGAGGAAGTTGAGACTGTTAATCTTGGAACCGAGGATGTTAAACGAGAAGTAAAGGTTGGGGCTGCCCTGGAAGACACCGTTAAGGGAAGATTGATTGAGTTACTTCGAGAGTATGTGGATATCTTTGCCTGGTCTTACGAAGACATGCCTGGGCTTGACACTGACATTGTTTCACACCGGCTGCCGCTTAAAGAGGGTTGTGCTCCAGTCAAACAGAAATTGAGAAGGACGAAACCAGATATGGCTGTCAAGATCAAGGAAGAGGTTCAGAAACAGTTGGACGCCAGATTTCTTACTGTGACAAATTATCCTCCGTGGGTTGCTAATATTGTACCTGTACCTAAGAAGGATGGGAAGGCCAGGATGTGTGTTGATTACTGAGATTTGAATAGGGCGAGCCCGAAGGATGATTTCCCACTCCCCCACATTGACGTGTTAGTGGACAATACTGCTCAATATTCTGTGTTTTCCTTCATGGATGGCTTCTCTGGGTATAACCAAATCAAAATGGCCCCAGAGGACATGGAGAAAACTACGTTCATAACATCGTGGGGAACATTTTGCTACAAGGTAATGCCCTTCGGATTGAAGAATGCTGGGGCAACCTATCAGCGGGCGATGGTGACTCTCTTTCATGATATGATTCACCAGGAGATTGAAGTCTATGTTGATGACATGATTGCGAAGTCACAGACAGAGGAAGAACACTTGGTAAACCTCCAGAAGTTGTTTGAAAGGTTGAGGAAGTTCAGACTGAGATTGAATTCGAACAAGTGCACTTTCAGGGTGAGGTCTGGTAAATTGCTGGGGTTCATTGTTAGTGAAAGAGGTATCGAGGTTGATCCTGCAAAAATAAGAGCCATACAAGAGATGCCTGAGCCAAGGACAGAGAAAGAGGTTCGTGGTTTCTTGGGGAGGTTGAATTATATTGCTAGGTTTATCTCTCATCTGACAGCTACATGTGAACCAATTTTCAAGTTGTTAAGAAAGGATCAAGAGGTCAGGTGGAATGAAAATTGTCAAGAGGCGTTCGAAAGGATAAAGACTTATTTGCAGGAACCTCCAGTCCTTATGCCACCAGTGTCTGGGAGACCATTGATTATGTACCTTACGGTTCTTGAGAATTCGATGGGTTGTGTGCTCGGTCAACACGACGAGACAGGTAGGAAAGAGCATGCCATTTACTACCTGAGTAAGAAGTTCACCGATTGCGAATCAAGATATTCTGTGCTGGAGAAGTCATGTTGTGCACTCGCTTGGGTAGCCAAGCGCTTAAGGCAGTATATGTTGAACCACACAACCTTGTTGATTTCGAAGATGGATCCGATTAAGTACGTGTTTGAGAAGCAAACACTTTTTGGAAGGATAGCCCGTTGGCAGATGGTTTTGACAGAGTACGATATTCAGTATGTTTCTCAGAAGGCCATTAAGGGAAGTGTTCTATCAGAATACCTTGCTGAACAGCCGGTCGAGGATTATCAGCCTATGAAGTTTGAGTTTCCGGACGAGCATGTTATGTTTCTGAAAATGAAGGATTGTGAAGAGCCTCTGCCTGACGAAGGACCTGAGATTGGATCTCAGTGGAAGATGATTTTTGACGGGGCTGTCAACTCATATGGTAATGGAATTGGGGCAATCATTACGACCCCGAAAGGATCTCATATACCTTTCACTACCCGGTTAGCATTCATGTGTACCAACAACGAGGCGGAGTATGAAGCATGCATCATGGGGTTAGAAGAAGCAATTGATTTGAGAATTAAGAACCTCGATGTCTATGGTGATTTTGTGTTGGTAGTTAATCAGATTACAGGAGAATGGGAGACTCGTCAGGCGAATTTGGTACCTTATAACAACTATGCCAGAAGGTTGTTACCTTTCTTTGATAGGGTGGATTTTCATCATGTGCCCCGAGCTGAGAATCAGATGGCTGATGCGTTGGCGACATTGGCATCCATGTATAAAGTGAACCGTTGGAACGAAACTCCATCGATTAGAATTATGCGTCTGGACAGACCAGCTTTTGTGTTTGCAATTGAGGATGTGTCTGATGGCAAACCGTGGTATCATGATATTAAGGTTTTTCTGAAGAGACAGGAGTATCCAGAGGGTGCCTCCACCAAGGATAAGAAGACTCTGAGAAGGTTGGCCGAAAGCTTCTTTCTGAACAAGGATGATGTGTTATATAAGAGGAACTTCGATATGGTCTTGCTACGTTGTGTTGTTGAACACGAGGCAGGTTTGTTGATGGAGGAAGTTCACGAGGACTCTATTGGTACTCATTCCAGTGGACACACCATGGCTAGAAAGCTGTTGAGGGCAGGGTACTACTGGATGACTATGGAGTTTGATTGTTTCAAGTATGCTCGGAAGTGCCATAAATGCCAGATTTATGCAGATAAGATGCATGTACCGCCTACGCCTCTAAATGTGTTGTCGTCTCCTTGGCCTTTAGCAATGTGGGGCATAGATATGATTGGAAAGATTGAGCCTACTGCTTCCAACGGGCATCGTTTCATTCTGGTTGCCATTGACTATTTCACGAAGTGGGTGAAAGCAGCCTCGTACGCCAACGTTACCAAGCAAGTGGTAGCCCGGTTTATAAAGAAGGACATCATCTGTCGCTATGGGGTCCCAGAAAGAATCATTACTGATAATGGCTCGAATTTGAACAACAAGATGATGAAGGAACTATGTCAGAGTTTCAAGATCGAGCATCACAATTCTTCTCCATATCGTCCGAAGATGAATGGCGCTGTTGAGGCGGCGAATAAGAATATCAAGAAGATTGTGCAGAAGATGGTGGTAACGTATAAAGACTGGCACGAGATGTTACCTTATGCCCTACATGGTTACCGTACTTCGGTGCGTACGTCAACTGGGGCAACCCCTTTCTCATTGGTATATGGTATGGAAGCAGTTTTACCCTTAGAGGTCGAGATTCCGTCTTTGAGAGTTTTGGCAGACGTGAAGCTTGATGAACCTGAATGGGTGCGTTCCAGATTGGATCAGTTGAACCTTATTGAAGAAAAGAGGTTGGCAGCCATCGCACATGGTCGTTTGTATCAGAGCAGGATGAAGCACGCCTTTGACCAGAAAGTGCGTCCTCGGAGTTTTCAGATAGGCGAGTTGGTTTTGAAAAGGATCCTTCCTCCTCAGACAAATCACAGGGGCAAATGGACTCCAAACTACGAAGGGCCGTATGTAGTCAGAAAGGTTTTTTCTGGTGGAGCCTTACTACTTTCAACTATGGATGGCGAAGATTTTACATCCCCTGTAAACGCAGACGTAGTCAAAAAATACTTCGCATAAAAGAGACCCGCTGGACATAAAAAGAAAATCCAGGCAAAAAAGGGGCATCCCGGCGAACCATAAAAAGGAAAAGGTTCGGGGAAAAGTTAGGGACAGAATGTAAAAAGAAATGTGTAAACCCGCAAAGTTGAAAACCTGAAAAGGCGACTTTGGCAAAAATGGGTATCCCGATGGATTGAAAACCCGAAAAGGGCGATCCAGGCAAAAGTTAGGGATTTATAAGCGAAAGGCTATGGTCTGCATTCAATCTGTGAGCACTTTCAATACTTGGAGATTCTGAAAGAAAGGAATCAGTACAGTTGGTCTCTTCAAGGTCAAGACATTTGTGGATAAGCAAGACATATGGGTCATATCTGAGTCAAATCATGGTGGATATTTGTTCCCACATTGTCGACATGTGTATTTTCTTTTTGCTTTTGCGCAATTACCTCTTTTTAGGAATTGCTTCCTATTGTAAATGCCTATTTACAGGCCACTTTTCTCAATAAAATATTCATTTCACTTAAAGAGCTTTCTATTGTTTGTTTTACTTTTACTGTTTTGTTTGTAAAAACGTCTGATATTTTTGATAAACATTGCATATAAATCTTCGAGCTTTGCGGAGCATAACGAAAAACAGTAGAAATTACTTAGGCGTTAACGGTGATAGTCATGTTGTGGCATATTCTATTTGTTGTTATTTGACTTGCAGGGCAACAACATTGTATTCCCCCAGCAGGTTGCTCTCCCCAGCATTGAGATTGCATTTTCCTCAGCAGAGCAGACCTTCCCCAGCAGGAGACTTGGGAAGCTTTTTCTCCGGATCAAGACGTTATTTCCCCACAGAATCAGGGTGTTCACCTTCCCCATTCAGTCAGGAAGCGTGCTCTCACCGCCGATGTCATATTCTAATCCCCAACAAGAAGGGAGTAAAGTCATTCTCCCCGTCAGCAGGTTAAGTTCAGCAGTATCCCCAAGCAGGATGGTAGTATGGGTTGGCATCCCCCAGTAGGTTCTGAGCCCAATTGGTTATTGGCAGTCCTCAGTAACAGACTTCCGGTTCCGTTATTGGCGTCCATTCTCAACTCCCCCAGCAGAGGAGAAATCTCAGGTTCTATGTCACTTTCAGTAGAGGACATGTATAATCCCCGGTGGTAGGGATGTTCTTTTGGGATTTCATCCCCAGTAGAAGTTGTTGATCCAAAGAGTCAATCAATATGATCTTTCTCAGTAGAGTTCCTGGATTCAGAGGACAATTTATTTTTGTCATCCCCAGCTGAATTGGTCTTTTCTCTCCAGCATTTATTTTGCTGGAGGGACCCCCGTTGCATATCATAAGCATTGGCATTGCATCCTCAAAATGCGTAGCATTTCCACTTCGTGTGGAGCATTACGACAAAATTCAAACATTTGCATTCAAAGCATAAGCCAGGTTTGACGCTTTCCATGCCAGTTCTCTTTCCCAGCAGAGATGGCATAACTCAGGAGATTTTGGAGGGATGCATTCCTCATGTTTGTGCTCCTCGACAGAGTCTTTTATTTAGACTTCTCCTTTCCCCATCGGAGTCATCTTGTTTGTGGATCTTGAGTCTGTTAGAAGTTTGCTTTTGTTTGGCCTTTCTCTTTTGTGAGATCCAGTTTACCAGTATCCTTTTCTCAGTAGGGGTGGTATGAACCAGAAGTTTTGTTTCACGTTATCCCCAGTGAAGTTGCCACTTTATGTTGGTTATCCTTTTGTGGGTACAATCGAGGTTGTATTTATTTTGTGGGTGCGATTGAGGTCGTATTCATGTTTTTCTTTGTGGGTAGAGTGATTGAGGTCAGTCTTCCTTTGTGGGTACAATTGAGGTTGTATTCGTTTTGTGGATGCGATCGAGGTCGTATTCGTGTTTGCTTTGTGGGTAGAGTGATTGAGGTCAGTCTTCCTTTGTGGGTACAATTGAGGTTGTATTCATTTTGTGGATGCGATCGAGGTCGTATTCGTGTTTTCTTTGTGGGTAGAGTGATTGAGGTCAGTCTTCCTTTGTGGGTACAATTGAGGTTGTATTCGTTTTGTGGATGCGATCGAGGTCGTATTCGTCTTTTCTTTGCGGGTAGAGTGATTGAGGTCAGTCTTCCTTTGTGGGTACAATTGAGGTTGTATTCGTTTTGTGATGCGATCGAGGTCGTATTCGTCTTTTCTTTGTGGGTAGAGTGATTGAGGTCAGTCTTCCTTTGTGGGTACAATTGAGGTTGTATTCGTTTTGTGGATGCGATCGAGGTCGTATTCGTATTTTCTTTGCGGGTAGAGTGATTGAGGTCAGTCTTCCTTTGCAGGTACAATCGAGGTTGTATTCGTTTTGTGGGTGCGATTGAGGTCGTATTCGTGTTTTTCTTTGCGGGTAGAGTGATTGAGGTCAGTCTTCCTTTGTGGGTACAATTGAGGTTGTATTCGTTTTGTGGATGCAATCGAGGTCGTATTCGTCTTTTCTTTGCGGGTAGAGTGATTGAGGTCAGTCTTCCTTTGTGGGTACAATTGAGGTTGTATTAGTTTTGTGATGCGACCGAGGTCGTATTCGTCTTTTCTTTGTGGGTAGAGTGATTGAGGTCAGTCTTCCTTTGTGGGTACAATTGAGGTTGTATTCGTTTTGTGGATGCGATCGAGGTCGTATTCGTCTTTTCTTTGCGGGTAGAGTGATTGAGGTTGGTCTTCCTTTGTGGGTACAATTGAGGTTGTATTCGTTTTTTGGGTGCGATCGAGGTCGTATTCGTATTTTTCTTGTGGATATGGTTGAGGTCATATTCCTTATTTTTCAGCACGCTCCATCTCGTTATTCTCATCATTAGCAAATTTCCGGAGCTCTTTTAGTATTCAATCCCCGTGTATCCTGGAATGTCTGAGATTCGTTGCTATCATACCCTCAGGACCAAGTTGATTGAATAGGGGCAGCTGTAGCACCCCAAAATTTGCCCTCCTTACTTTAGTACTAACTGGCTTATGTTTCATTTCACTTTTTGCATTATCATGTATGCGTATCATTAGCATGGGGTCAAGGTGCTCGAGGCAGTTCAAGAAGGTCCTATCTGGTCTATCACATCATCAAGAGTTCACAAGTGGCAAGGGATCTCAAGTGGATCACTCTCTCCTAACCAGTGCAGGAATTAGGGTTTTGAGATTCTTGGGTTTATTGCTCCAATGGGCAAGCTCCTTGGGTTTTTATCATCACCAAATGACATATCTTATCCTTGTTGGAGAGGATACACATCATATTCAGAGGAATTTGGATTTGGAGACTGTGCTATTTCCTCCTAGACTGAGGGTACCAAAACTAGGGTTTGCTATAAAGTCAGCTTATTTCTGATTTTTTGGGCAAGACTTGATTCCATGGTATTCCTTGGGTCCCTAAGTATCTAGGGATGGGAGGTTGTCCATTAGTTTGGTTCAGGAGGAGTTCAATTGGCCAATGGATTGGGCATCAGGTGAATTGGGCAAAAGTCAACAGTGAGAGGAGAATTCAACTGTGGGATTTTGAGGTTCTCTCCAAGGTTTTCAAGGTCTCACATCCTCATATGGTCTTAAAAATTCAAGTTTCATGCCATTTATCAAAAATTAGGAGTTGGTGCAAAAGTTACTAAATTTGGAAATGACCTATAATTTGAAAGTTTCCTTTTTGGGCAAGTTCCTGCACTGCATTCAACTTGACTTTTCATCATCAAAGAGGCTTCAAATGAATTTTTCTCCAACATTAAAGTTGAATATATTTTTCTCCTCTTTCCAACAAGTACTAGTGGGTCCCCATATCAATTGTGAAACTCAACTTATGATCAAAAGAAGGCAAAGTGGTTTTTAGGGTTTCATTTTCACAACTTTTGGATTTTGGGATATATGGACCTATAATTTATGCCATTTCTTCAAGGCACTTTTTAACATCAAAGGACACTCCTCAAGGATCATTTTTAGGCTTTTAAATCAAGTGGTTTCATGGTGTATTCTTCACTTATTCTCCATTATGCCAAATTGCCAAATTATTAAAAACTCATGAATCAAATAGTTTCAAGGCCCAAATCAAACTTAGGTGTAATTAGCAATTCAAACACAAGTGATCCATCATGAAATAGTTGGATGTCCATGAATGGGAGGAGGTGTATCTCACATAATACAAAATTCCAAATTTGTCCAAAACTCATTAAACAAGGAATTGCCCAAGCCCAAATCATTATCAGTGAAAAACCCTAGTCTATTTAAACCCATTCATGCATTGGTTAGGGTTTCATCACGTGCATTTCGAGGAGAATTGAAGTGTGCAACCCCAAAGCTTTTCTTCAACAAATCTCACAATCCACAAGGCTTTTTTCAAGAACTTCTTCCACAAACCTCTTCCTGGTGATCCAGAGAGTAAAAACCAACCATCACTCGCAGCTAAAAGCAAGGATTAGGAGTGCACCATCTCAGGTTAGTCACTTTTTTCATGATCACGAAACTCTCCTTTTAAGTATGCATATTGATGTGTGATGTCTGCTGATCATCCTGATATAGTTTTTGTTGAGATTGGACGTGTGTATTGCTTGTATCGTGAGTTTGAATTTTTGAGCCCTAACCTTGTTTCGTTCGTTTTTTATTATGCACTTGTTGTTTGCAAATTTGGATGGGATATTTGGAATCCTCACGATTTTCTAGTCAAGAACATGTACCCCTTTGCGTTTTCTGGGTATTTTTAAGATTGCAGGTGAAGCAAGGGGCGGCCGGAGCTAGGGCTCCGGCGACCTGGGGATTTCCGGCCGGTGAAGGGTTTTGAGGAAGAAGACATAATCCCAGCCGTCCATGCTTTTCATCTGACGGTCCTCAGCTCGCCATGTGTTTTATTCTTTATTTTTTTTTCTTATGAGTTTTATTTAATAATCGTGTGTTATTCACCCCACCATAGCTACCATGTTTCACCAATTACGTTTTTTTATTTCGTTTACTTTTTACTCCGTTGACCTAAGCATGTACATTGGATGAATCTTGGGGACAGGACGATGCCAACAAATTAATGAAAAGCATGTACGTGGCACATGGTGTGTGCATGGTGCTCTGACCATTCGTGTGCGTGCGTACGTATCGTTGCTACGGTGTGCTTTTAATCTAAGCCCCTTATCATGATTACTGTTTATTTTGTTTGACTATTTGTGAACACGTGATCAATCCAAGGGCCCATGTTAAGTCAATTCGTTGACTAAAGACTATTGTTCTTTTTTTATTTTTTTTCTGACTAATTGTGTGGACGGGCCTTCTATTTACACCCCACCTTCGCCAACCCATTAACATTCCAACGTGGGTGGCTTGCTAAACGCACCCCCATGCCCATTTCATATTTTATTTTTATTAATTCATTATTATTTTCATTTTTAATTATTAAAATTAGTTAATTACATTTAAAAAATCCCAGAAAATTCATGCATACCTTTTATCATTTTATAAAATTTTCACAAATTTTATTTTATTATTATTATTTTTTTTTTATCATCTAAATTAATTATTTTTCAATTATCCACATCATGCATATCTAATTTTGTTTATTTTATTTCTTTGCATCCATAAAATATTTTCAATCCGTTCTTTTTGCATTTGTTAGATAACATTCTGAAATGCATTAAAATATTTTTATATCATTTTTAATTACTATTTCATATTGCATTTTGGTCCTTCCCTTTGGCACACTGAACCCTACTTCTCACCTGAGCTTTGCCCAATTGTTTAAATGGCTAACATCTTGATTTTTTTGCAGGAGTTTTTGGTTTTTGGTTTGTCTCTGGTTGAGCAACTTTTATATTTAATTTGGTGATTTTAGAAATTGTCTTACTATTTGTTTAATGGCTCTTTGTGTGAGATTTTCTTGTATGCGCATCCTTGATCTTGTCTGATTATCTGCTTGAAAAGGCACTAGTGCCATTGTCTTGGGGTTGTTTATTTGACTTCTTAATTCATGTTTGGATTGTTATCACTATTATATGCCATTGTTTAGTTTTCATTTGCTTTGATATCACCTGTGTCTGTTTCATACAGACCTTTTATGCAGGGACTAAGGTAAGTTCTTTAAGGGTATGGATAAGTACCCATGGTCACCCTTACTCTTTCCTTCTTTCATCTTTTCCCTTTAGGTTTAGGTTGTCGTCAAACCTCACTAACCGTAGGTCACCCATGCATAATAACATTAGGACTCTTAGTTTCCCTTTAGAGTTTCCTTTGTGTCTTCTCTCTTCTCATCTCAAAACTTCTTGAAAACACTTAATAAGGATAAAGTGTATTGCGCACGAGCCTTAAGCGTGGGGAATGAGAAATGAGGGGCTTCCTCTCATCTTTCTAGAGTGCTTAGCGAGCGTCCTATCTTGGGACGATGCGTTAAGTATTCACCCATGTGCCCTAGACTTTGGTGCAATGCAAGTTATGAACTAACTCAAGTCACTTCTGTCTTAAAAAATACAAACAAACTTCAAACCTTTTTGTCCTTCGGGATTGTCAAACTAAAGGCTATTTTCAAAAAGGGCACGTTACTTTCCGTCTGAGTCGCAAATAGGCATCGACCCTAACTGCCGGACGCGGACTTAACGTCGCTCATAAAAAACACAAAAAGAACTTGGTCCGAACTACGTTGACTCTGAATTCCCCATTGCACAAAGGGGGTACGTAGGCCTAGGACGTCGACGTCCTACCAAGTCTGTCTTTGTCTTTCCCTTCTCTCGTTTTAGCACAACCCTAGATGATAGGATAACTCACCCTTAGAATAGACAACAAGCGTGGATCCCATCGAGTACGATGGACGCGTGGGGTGCTAGCACCTTCCCCTCGCGTAACCGACTCCCGAACCCAGGCTATGGTTGCAATGACCATTCCTTTCCCTCTTTCTCAGGTTTATGTGGTGTTCCATTTCCCTCTCTTGGGATAAATTTACACGGATGGTGACTCTGTTTTTCCGCGCCACTCTCGCGTTTGTACCTGGATGAAAATCCTGGGAGCGACAGGGTTCTTCAGAATTTGTTGTGACATTAGAGTTTCCTTCTGTTGTGTTTGACTGTTTTTATGATGATCTGGTTTCAGTGCCTGTAATTTGAACTTCTATTTCTGCAAGAGATTCATCATGCTTTGGCTTTTGAAGGCCAAGCTTATCATCAAATCTGACACAAATGGATTCTACCACATTTCGTGTTTCTGTGTTATATACTCTGTATCCTTTTGAACGTTCAGAGTATCCTAACATGAAACATTTTTGTGCCTTAGAATCAAACTTGTTCAGAGGATGATTAGTGTTTAAGATAAAGCATGTACATCCAAATGGATGAAAGTATGAAATGTTGGGCTTTCTGTTCTTCCACAATTCATATGGAGTCTTTTCCAGAATAGGTCTTATAGAGATTCTATTCTGAATGTAACACGCTGTATTAACTGCTTCTGCCCAAAAGTGTTTAGCCATGTTAGTCTCATTGATCATGGTTCTGGCCATTTCTTGTAGAGTTCTATTCTTGCGTTCTACAACTCCATTTTGTTGTGGAGTTCTAGGACAAGAGAAATCATGAGAAATGCCATTTTCATTAAAAAATGTTTCTAAATTTTTGTTTTCAAATTCCCCACCATGATCACTTCTGACTTTTACAATTCTAAACTCTTTTTCATTTTGAATTTGGTTACAGAAAGTAGAGAATACAGAGAGTGACCACTGATTGATGCAGTTTTCAGTGGTCCAAACAGATCTATATGTAGAAGTTCTAATGGTCTGGAGGTAGAAACAACATTTTTTGGTTTAAAAGAGGGTTTAGAAAACTTGCCTTTTTGACATGCTTCACACAGAACATCTGAGCTGAACTTCAGGTTAGGAAGTCCTCTGACCAGATTGAGTTTTTAATCTGAGATATTCTTCTCATACTAACATGCCCCAATCTTCTGTGCCAGACCCATTGCTCATCGTCAGCAGACAAAAGACATTTTACATTCTGACTTTTTAGTTCAGAAAGTTTTATTTTATAAATGTTGTTCTTTCTCTTTCCATTAAAGAGGATTGTTCCATCTTTCTGACTAACTGCCTTGCAGGACTTTTGATTGAATATTATATCATAACCGTTATCACTTAATTGACTTATGGATAACAAGTTATGCATTAATGCTTCTACTAATAAAACATTAGAAATAGAGGGTAGAGTACCGTTACCTATGGTTCTCGAGCCAATGATTTTACCTTTTTGATTGCCACCGAAACCTACATACCCTCCAGCTTTAAGTTCCAGACTTTGGAACATATGCTTTCTTCCCGTCATGTGTCGCGAGCATCCAGAGTCCAAGTACCATGATTGGTGTTTCAATCTTGCTGTTAAAGACATCTGCAACATATAGGATTGTATCCTTAGGTACCCATATTTCTTTGGGTCCTTGTTTGTTAGTGTTCACAGAATTCTGATTGAGTTTTGGTTTCTCAATAGAATTTGAAGAGTAAGATTCACTAGTATATTTTATATCATGTTTGTGTCCATATGTGAAGTGAGAGTTTAAAGGAGCGTATTTTATGATCATATCATCAACTTGTTTAGGTTTATATGGAGCTTCTCCTTTAGGATTAACATATCCTATGCCTTTTCTCCCATTTCTACTAACTCCATAGATCATTGAAGCCATTTTGCTTCTGTCTATGTTTTTAGCTATAAATTTTTGAAAATCATAGTCGTAATGTTTTAAAATGTTATCAGAACTAGTGGGAACTACTGAGTCAGATTTTTTCTGAGATTTTTGAGATTCAAAGGAGTTGAGTTTTGAAATGGTTTCTTTTAACTCAGAATTTTCTACTTTCAGTTTTCTGTTCTCTTCAGACTCAGATACCAGATCATGTTTCAGATTCTTATTTTTGAGCTGAAGTTTCTGATAATTTTAGAGAATTTCATATAGACTATCTTCTAATTGAGATATAGAAAATTTAGAGAATACCTCTTTAGTTTCTGAGTCAGAGTCTGATTCTGATGAGTTGTAATCATCTGATATGTTGGCCATTAGGGCAATGTTGGCGTGTTCATTTTCTGATTCGGATTCTGCTTCAGAAGATTCTGAGTCATCCCAGGTAGCCATAAGACTTTTCTTTATTTCCTTGTTAAACTTCTTATTTGGCCTTTCTTTCTGCAGCTTAGGACAATCACTTTTGTAGTGTCCAGGTTCCTTGCATTCGTAACACACCACTTCTTTGTTTCTTGACTTTTTGTGTCCAGAAGATGGTTCAGAATGACTGCTTGATCTTCTAGAGTTTCTGAATTTCCTTTGCCTATTTTTCCATAGTTGTTGGATTCTTCTGGAAAGGAGTGATAGTTCATCTTCTTCTGAGGAGCCACCAGAGCTTTCTTCTTCTGCCTGAAAAGCTTTAGTTTCATATTTATATTTAGATTTAAGAGCAACAGACTTACCTTTCTTCTGGGGTTCATCTTCTTCTAGTTCTATCTCGTGACTTCTTAGAGAGCTGATCAGTTCTTC
Source organism: Lathyrus tuberosus (assembly GCA_022829125.1). Classification (NCBI taxonomy): domain Eukaryota; kingdom Viridiplantae; phylum Streptophyta; class Magnoliopsida; order Fabales; family Fabaceae; genus Lathyrus; species Lathyrus tuberosus. The sequence continues at coordinate 13,728,466 of JALAZF010000017.1, forward strand.
AAGAGATATTTCGTTGAGGTTCTTGGAGAGCTTTAGTGCCGTGACCATGGGTCTCCACACCTTTAGTAAGCTTCTGATGATCTTCTTGACATGATCTGCTGTTGAGTACCCTTTATTCAGAACTTTTAATCCAGCAACTAGAATTTGAAACCTTGAGAACATTTTCTCAATTGTTTTATCTTCTTCCATTTTGAAGGCTTCATACTTCTGGATGAGTTCCAGAGCTTTGGTCTCTTTGACTTGAGTGTTGCCCTCATGCGTCATTCTCAGAGAATCAAATATGTGTTTGGCTGATTCTCTGTTTGTGATCTTCTCATATTCTGTGTGAGAGATCGCACTTAGGAGAATCGTTCTGGCCTTGTGATGATTTCTGAAGTCTTTCTTTTGTTGATCCGTCATATTTTTCCTTTCAATCTTCTGACCGTCTTTTCCAGCAGGATGAGTGTAACCATCAGTTACCATATCCCAGAGATCGCTGTCATGAGCCAGAAAGAAATTTTCGATTAAGTCTTTCCAGTAATCAAAATTTTCACCGTCGAACACTGGTGGTTTGCCACTGATTTTGTCATTGTAGTTTTGAACGGGTTCCGCCATAGTGTTTTTCTAGAAGGATCTTTTTTCTGACACGGTTAAGTGTTAGCACCCAGAACCAGGCACGCTGATGCCAATTGAAGAAACGAAAAACACAAGAAAGGGGGTTTGAATTGGGGTTTTCAAAAATTAAAGCAAAAGGAACACGTTGGTTATCCTGGTTCGTTTGAACTCAAACTACTCCAGTCCACCCGCCAAGGTGATTTCGCCTCTCTCTCTTGAGGACTTAATCCACTAAATAATCAAGGTTACACAATCACAGAGACAACTGTCAATGTCTTCTTGAGTTTTAACCACAGTTCGGTTTTCTCAAGGAATTTCAAAAGTAAATGAACAAGTGTATAAGGTGCTTCTAATAAGCTTTATCACAACTGTGATGTTTACACAATGTTTTTTATCTAATTTGAAAACAGATGAAAACTTGATGAATTGTAAAGTGTATGCGCGCAAGTGAGTTTGTCATCTGTGCAAGGGCTCCTTTAAATAGATGAAATTATTTGATCCGTTGGAGACGTGAGAAATATTTTTGGAGATTGATAAAATGCCATTGAATGCTCTTTCCAAAAATACAGATTTTGTCTGGCACAATCCGTTACTTTGTGATACTCATAATTGTGAAGGATAGCATATCAGAGTCCATGTTGATTTGTTGAATGATCAGAGTTTCTGGCTCAAGGCAGCTTTGGTGCTGAAGCGTGACACATTCTTCATCAGAACTTCGCTTGATTAGAACTTCGCTAGTTTAGATCTTGTGATACTTCCATATCAGAGCTTCGCTTGATTAGAACTTTGGTTAGATTAGATCTTGTGATACTTCCATATCAGAACTTCGTTTGATTGGAACTTCGCTAGTCTAGATCTTGTGATGCTTCTATATCAGAACTTCTTTACATTAGAACTTCCCTACATATCATAATAAATGAATTAAGGAGCATCAAGTTCTAAATAATATAGTGTTTGTTATCATCAAAACTATTAGGAATGTAGAATCAATTCTTGTTCTAACAAGTTTGACGTTTTTACACTTTTGATCCCCCTATTACAAAACCTGTGTTTTTGGTCCCTTTAGTTTGTTGCGTTTTGCATTTACTTGGCCCCCCTTACAAAACTGATGATTTGTCTTATTTTTTAATGACATGGCATATAATATTTTATTCCAACTCATAATAAATTTGACATGTCACAACTTATTTGTCTTGTCATATTTTTAATTCCATATAATGTTATTAATAAATTTGTTTTGGCTTATAAATTGGGGATTTTATTCCATAATTGTTTTTAATTCCCTTTTTCACAATTTCATCCAAACATATAAACTGGACCAAAATTAGATTGACATAACAGATAAGCCTGGCAATAAACTTCATCACTCCCTTCCTCTGCCTGTGAAGAAAAATCCAAAACACAATGTTCCATTAACACATGACTCATCCAAAAGAACAACAAACAAAAAAAACCAGCAAAAGGGTATTGTATTATTCTCTCCACCAATCAAAAGCACATTACAATTTATTCAAACAAAAAAGGGGAAAACAAAAAGGGTCATCACCCTATTCATAAATTTCTCATCTTTCAAAGAAATTAAGAAACCCTTTTCCTCATAATCAATTTTCCCAGTCAAAAACCCCAAAATCAAAAAACTGAGCAAAAGAAAAAAAAACTTACATGGAGCTTAACATCAAGAACACGACAGAAAACATGTGGTGGAATACTACAAGCAAAAACAGGACAATTATGAGCTTGTTCAAAGTGACTCTGTGCTTAATAGTTCTAAGCTTAATAGTTTTTCATCATTTTCCTGGTTTTGTCCTGGTTTTGTTTTGCAAGATACAACAAGTTGTTAAATCAAATCGTGAATCTAGGGATTATGGAATAGGGAAGATGAAGAGAGATGAAGAAAAGAGGATTATGGTTCTTGAGTAGATATGAAAAACAATTATTAAAAAAAAACAATTGATAAAATATAAAAAATTAATTATTAAATGTATTTTAAAATAAAATAATGATTTAATTGAAATAAAAGTCATATTTATTGACATGGCACCATAGTCAAAGTGCCACCTCATTAAAAAATAAGACAAATCATCAGTTTTGCAAGGGGGACCAAGTAAATGCAAAATGCAATAAACTAAAGGGACCAAAAACACAGGTTTTGTAATAGGGGGATCAAAAGTGTAAAAACACCAAACTAAGGGGACCAAAAGTGCATTTAAGCCAAAAAGAAATTAAAAAAATAAAAACATTAGGCTGAATGGAGCTAAGCCCAAACATTATCATCCTGGGTCGGTCTTTTGACCCGAACCCGGGTTAGCCAAGACTAAGAAGTGAAAGGGTATTGAAACCCTATGGCCGCACGGTAACGAGGGAAGGGAAAAAGAGACACGTTGAAAACAAAACTTTAGTAAGAAAAAGCTTTAGAGCCAAAGGGAAATCAACACCAGTTTGAACACGTCTCATCCTCCTGAAATCATGTCCGCTCACGAATTCTCTTCTCACATCGCGATCTAATTTCTCTATCGCGCTCGCTTTCTCTGCTTTATTTTCTCACCTGCGCGACCCCTTTTCAAATCGCTTCCTTCTTTCTGCTCGGTTTGCTTTAGGTTCGTTTGGGATTCATTCAATCTTCTCTTCTTTTCTCTTCTGGGGTCGATTTGAAATTGATTTTGGGTTTTGCAGGTGATGTTGATGATGGAGGAAGGTGTGTTTGAGTGGATATGTAGTTGTCGAAGATTGTTGGGGTAGTCGCAGAGGGTTGTTTAGAGGTTGAAAAGAGGAAATGTTTAATGGTTGTTGAAGGAAGATATTGAGGGAAATAAGGTGAGCAGAGTTTGCGTGTTGTTAGGGGTTGAGGAAAGTGACTGAGGGTTGAAAGAGAGTCCGAGAGTTTTTGAGGTTGGTGATTTGTTGTTCTGCTCGCGATTGTTGTTGTTGTGTGATGTTTCTGTTTGTAGAGAAATTTATCATGGAAAATGAGAGAGTTGAGAATGTGAAGGTGGGATGGTGGTTGCTGCAGTAGTGTGTGAAAGATATTGTTGTGAGGTAGTGTTCTTGGGACGAAAGGTAAATAAAGGTGAAGGAGAAAGTTCGTTGTTGTACTGAAGTTGGTAAGGGTTTAAGATGAAAGTTCGAAGGTCGAAGAACAAGTCTGTATTCTTCAAAATTCCTTTTGAAGGTGAGTATTTTTCTGCAGAGAATTATCCTCTCTCTTATTTCATATCTTTTTGTTACCGTTTCTCTATCTCTTCCTTTTAAAATAAAAAACAACTTGTTTGCTAAGTTTGAATTTGTCTTGTCTTGCTTGTATTGTCTTTCACCTGCGAAATGTCACTGCTGTTGTTGTTGGTTGTTTGTATTGCAGGTTGTGCATAGCAGTGAAACATCGCTGTTGTTGTTATGTTGAGTATGTGCAGGTCATGGAGTGTATATCAGGTTTTGGCTTGTTGCTTGTTTGGTGTTTGAAGGTTGTTTCACGGTTTTGATAGCAGGGTGTACAATTTCCTCACAGTTTCAGCAGGTTATGTGTTAAAAGTGGCGTGTAGGTACGATTTGGATGTTTTTCAGGTGGGGTAAGATTTGGATAGGTTTGGCAACTGGAAACTGTGTGCAGGTTTTGGTATGTACATTGCAGTGGTATGGTGATACTGAAGGTGGCTGGCTTTTTGTAATGTTCACAGGCTATCGTGGGAAATGTTTATTGACCAAAAATGTGACTTTGCAGAACTTGTACCTTTTTCTTTTGTCATTTTCTTCACTTGTAAACCAAATGTTACAAAATGGGCTCAACATTAAATTGGAATTGGATATTTGGATATGGATAAAGAGAAAAAAAAGTGGTTTGTGAATGGATATGGATTAAGAGTTGGAAAAACAAATGTCATTAACAATGGGTAATTTGAAAATAGAAGTGGTTTAGAAATGGATATTCAAGTGAAAGATGGAGGAAAGTGGTTACAGGAATAGACATAGGTAGGTAACAGTTTCTTCACACCTTCGCCAACGCTTGCACCAAAACATGAACCAAAAGTCTTGTCTCAAACAAATTAAATCCTGTGACTCACCTCAACCTCGAATAGAGGAGTCTGAAACCAGTTTCAACATTTTTAATGACAACACAACACATGAAACTGCCCTGAAGCAGTCTTGAGCTGAATGGCAATCCTGACTCCTCTTTTAAATCCATGACGAGGGCATAAAACATGTAATCAATTCTTGCAAGTATCTTGAAAACACACCAACTATTTTGAACTTAATTCCACCAGATGTCTTTAGCTTGACACGAAAAACCCTAATTTGACGATCTCCACATACACCACCTAACTCAATCACACCCTGGCCTTGATCTTGAAACAAAACTTGTCCGACCAAGATTAGGCCAGACTTAACTAGTCTTCAACCAACAATGAACATACACACTTGTACTGATAAACTTGAATGAGACTCAACTCTTGATCCACTGAATAATATGCAACCGTAGCAATTGTCATTTGAATCACAATTCTCTGAATCTCTGGTCAATAAGTTCTGAATCACTTTGGATGTCTTAATCAATCTTTGTGAAATAAATCCACATCTTGCCCAGTTAAACTAATGCCACTTTGATCATGATGAACCCAGAAACTTCACTGTGAGAGAATAATGCCTTGAAATTAGAGATTATGAATTGAGACATGGATTGCACTACACAAAACCTTGACAGGAGAATGATATGGACCATGAAGCAACTTGATTTGAACACAACCTGATGATGGAGCAAAACTCTTGTTTGACCAAGATTAGGTCAAACTTCCAATGAAATTCCAACCAATACTGCACACACCCTTAACTTGATTTCAAGCGAATCTGAATTGAACGACGTCTCTTCTCAAACAACAAAGGGGTGAGAAACCCTAATCTCCATGCTTTGGGTGCATACTGATGAAGAAAACAGCCTGAGAAGTTGACAACCAACAAAACCCTAGTTCCTCACTCTCCACTAGAACCATGATGAAAGCTTAATCACTTGATGTCTCTTGAGAAATCCTAAAGCAGATAAACTTGATACTTGATGAATCTCTGCAGAGGAAAGCCTTGTAGTTGGATGAACTTTGATGGAAATATGCTCATGATGATGAGAAATTAACCCTTGCTTCAAGCTTGAATGAAAGTACCTCAAAGCAAATAGGAACCCTGATTTAAAGGACCGTTGTAATCCCATGTCTTAGAAGACCAATGCGATGTATGATATGAGTTAATGGGATGCGGAAATGATATGATATGCAAGGTTAGGGTTAGGGTGAAAATGAGGGTGTGACAGATGCCCCTATTTAATCTTCTTGGACTTGAAGGTGACAATGGAAAAGGCTTTCTTACAATCAAGGTACAAGGGGATTAAATATAAGAATACCTAGAATTTTCAGCCGGAAAAGGAGTGGAATGAAAGTAGTTGAATTAGTGGGATTGCTTGACAAAGGCATCTATCATTCGGGAAAGGTAATTGGTTATGAGGGATATGATGATATGCTTGAGATGCAGTGCGAGATGAACATGAGTGCTTTTCCAGTCTCGAAAGAGGAGGCATCCCTGTAGCATCATGAGGACATATAACAGGTTATGAGATATTCCTTCTTCGAAAGGTAGATAGGACTCAAGAATAAAAGGATTGGGAGATATTCCTCCTATGAAAGGTAAAGAGGACTTACGAATAAAGGAGTGAGATATTTCTCTTACGAAAGGTAAAGAGGACTCAAACAGTAAGCGGAGGGGGAAAATGTCGGCAGGAATGCCCTACCCTACAGGAACTGGTTAAACAAGCATGCAATTGATGTTGAAATGTATGCAAAATGCTGGGGACATGAAGATGTGAGAGTATGGACTTTGCTGGAATAATGGCATATCAACTCGGGGGTTGAGAAAACAAATATATCATCGACTCGGGGGTCCTGAACAAATTGAAAAAACAAGTCAACTCGGGGGTTGAAAAAATAAAGAGATAAACTGTCATCAACTCGGGGATTGAAAAAAGGTAAAGGTAACAACATCGACTCGGGGGGTCAAGAAGATAAAGACAATATTGACTCGGAGGTCAAGAACTATAGCAAGATATCAACTCGGGTTGAGGAAGTAATAATAATGATATCGACTCAGGGTCAAGAAAATAAAGACAATATCGACTCTGAGGTAAAAAACAAATCAAAATATCAACTCCGGGGTTGAGGAAGATAATAACAATGATATCGACTCGGGGGTCAAGAAAAGAAAGACAATATTGACTCGGGGGTCATGAAGATAAAGACAATATCTACTCAGAGGTCTAGAATTATAGAAAGATATCAACTCGAGGGTTGAGGAAGGAATACCAAAGATGTCGACTCGGGGATCAAGAACTGAAACAAGATATCAACTCAGGGGTTGAGGAAGGAAATTGATTATGTTATATATACATATGGTTCATGTTAATTGTATGCGATGCATATGTGAATGCAAACGGGTGATCGGTTTTATGAAGGTGCCAACGGGGGGACTTTTGGTGGTTGCCAAGCAAGGTTGGTCTTTGGAAGGTGCCAAGCAGGGTTGGACTTTATTTGGTGAAAATATTTGACTTCCCGACACTCGGTCTTGGATGATGCTATGATCAATGGATAAAGGCAGATGCTATTAGTGCCCTAAGTCTGATCCTTTGCAGAAGTTATGTGCTTGTTCCTGAGAGAACCTCACTTGCTGACGTGCCATGATGGCTTGTAAATGATAGTGTGAGCGTAGCGACTTATCCAATGCATGTTGATTATACTTTTGCTCTGCCCCAAGGCTTTTTGACATTTGTTGAACTCCAAGGTTGCTGAGTGTATAACATGGTCAGCTTGACAAACTTGAAAGTATGAAGGGAATTTGATCCTTCGCAAACTGTCTTCCCCAGTCTGTAGGGTTTCTGAAGGAGTTCTCCTGGAAAGATTTATGCCACAACATAGTCTGAGATGATTTTCCCCAATGTCTGAATCTTGCAGTGGTTCATCCCTGTTTCAACCTCAGAAGGACTTGCCCCCGATTCATAAGGTCACGAGAAAGTCTTGATTCGTGCCAGTACCAGCTAATGATCAAGTTCCTCTTTGATTGCTCTTGGTTGGAATTTCCTTAATTTTAAGTACTGATTTGCAGCTAAAATAGTTTATTCAAAAATGATAATTTTAATGCGACATTCATGCAAGTTTTGAAATATCTTTTATTAGAATGATGTGAAAGTGTGTGACGAGTGGACCATTAGGCTAAACGTAATGCTGATTTACTGGTGTGTGAAAGATATGGCAAGAATATGACACCAATTCATAAGATTAACAAATCTCTAGGAGTCGGTTTACGCAACCTTGTTGTAGTATGCTTTCAGAATAAACTCCTCCTCAATTAGGTCTTTTGAGGGTTGTAACATGGTCTGGTTCACAGTTATGAAATAAAGGATATGTTCTAGACTGGACCAATGGCTAGAATTGGCCCAATCCGCCTATGCTCCAGAGCAGCCCAAATTGCCTAAGTCCAATCCACAGAGGGGCAAAAGTGACCTTTCTGCCCCTCTAACCGGGCAAGGAATGCAACGTTCCTCCCCGGCATTGATGCCCGTTACGCACGGGTTCCTCGCTGCCCGAACAGCAAAGGACAGGTGCCCGGAACTGCGTTTATGCCTGACATAACGACTAGTTTTGGGTACCCTGCCCGACATAACGACTAGTTTGAGTAGTTACCTATTCTTTGGGGAAAACGGTTATTTCGCTCCGAAAATAGGACCGTTGGCCACGCGCTGGGGGCTCTATATAAACCCTCTCGCTTGAGAGGGTCAGGTATCCAATATTCACCCTAAGAATTTATACTTTGTACTTGCCCCTTTTCTCTGACCCTTTCTCACTTGAGCGTCGGAGTGCCTTGCAGGTACACCCCCCTCCTCTCCATACGACTAGCATCCATGATGCACTTGGCGGCCTGATTCTACAGGATCTGATCCAGCTTTCACGATCAGTGGCGCTGTCTGTGGGAAATTTGTTCTCCCCATCTTTCCTTCCTCAGTAATCGAAGATCAAAACAATTCTCAAACATCATCACGATCATGGCCTCCCAAGATCGCTCCAAGGATGCTCTCCAATCAACCATCCTCCCCGTCAACAAATCTGACGTTGACGGCCAATCATCTCACCTCCGAGATGCCCATTTCCTTAGGGATGGAGCCACTGCCTCTCCTTCCCCTACCCCTGCTGATTGCAACAACGATCAACCGTCTCTCGACCTCCAGTCCGTTCCTGTTCCGCCCAACGCCAACCCGGCCGTGGCAGCCCTCCTAGAGGCACTCAACAAAACTAACACCCTGATCCAGCAGCAGAACGAGAGGATCGGGGCACTGGAAGAGTCTCGCCGTCCAAGATCCCCTCCTATATGGAGGAACCAGCGACGATAAAGAAGCCCGCAGTGACGGAGAGAAATCGACCGAAGACTGCGCTAAGAGCACGATCCTCTTGTAGCCCGAAAGCGCGACCAGATCTCCCCGCGTGACCATCACGCTCATGACCACAAAAGGACTCGAAGGAACGAGGAATCTCCGATCAAGTCCAAAGGACAGGCACACTCACCTTCTCCTCGAAGGAACCGCTCACCTTCTCCTCGAAGGAACCACTCACCTTCTCCACGAAGGAATCGCCGACGCGAGCAACCCGTCCGGTCACCATCATACACCAGTTCTAGTGACGACGACGAGCCTCGCGGCCCGTTGTCCCAGGAGATCTTGGCCACCCGTCTCCCAAAAGGCTTGGAGAAACCCCCGTCATTTGGCACATACGACGGGACCACCGACCCTGACGAGCACATCGAGAACATCGATGCGCTGCTAGACTACCGCGGCGTACGGGACGCCATCAAATGTAGACTGTTCCCGACCACGCTTCAGAAGGGAGCAATGACATGGTATAAATAACTGCCCAAGGAGCCCCCTCGTATTGAATATGAGATTGGGCTTTGAGGAGGAGGGCCAAGTTTATTTCGGAGGCCAAGTACACCACTTGGCTGTCCAACGCTGTATTGGTTAAAAAATCTAATGGAAAATGACGCATGTGCATTAATTATACCGATCTCAATAAGGCATGCACGAAGGATGCCTACCCCCTCCCCAATATTGATAAACTTGTTGATAATTCCGCTGGTTTTAAACTTTTATCGTTCATGGACGCCTACTCGGGCTACAATCAAATCCCAATGGCAATGTCCGACAAAAAATATACGGCCTTCATGACCGAATCGGGAAACTATTACTACAATGTAATGCCCTTCGGCCTGAAGAACGTCTGAGCAACATACCAACGAATGATGAACAAAGTGTTCCGGGGAGAAATAGGAGACATGCTCGAAGTCTACATGGACAACATGATCGTAAAATCCCACGAGGAAACCGATCACACCGCTCACCTACGAAAAGTCTTCGAACAGGTAAGGAAATACAAAATGCGTTTCAATCCGGAGAAGTGCACGTTCGGCGTCCGGGCAGGAAAATTCCTCGGCTTCTACTTAACAGAACGAGGAATCGAGGCCAACCCCGACAAATGTCGGGTATTCTCCGAGTTTCCTACGCCCAAGTCCAAAAAATCCATCCAGTCCCTCAACGGGATGCTCGCGTCACTATCTCGTTTCGTGGCCAAGTCCGTCCAGCACGCCCTGCCATTCTTCAAACTCCTTCGCAAAGAGGCAGCATTCGAATGGACCGAGGAGTGTGACAAAGCCCTTCTCCATCTGAAACGGGCACTCTCAGAGCCGCCGGTCCTCTCTCGACCAGACAACGGCGAAACGCTATACTTATATCTGGCCGTTGCGACCGAAGCAGTGAGTGTCGCTCTCATCCGCGAGACGCCTGACGGGCAGAAACCCATTTACTTCACAAGCAAAGCGTTGCAAGGACCAGAGTTAAGGTACCAGCAGATAGAGAAAGTGGCATTGGCCCTCATCAACGCAGCCAGGAGATTAAGACACTACTTCCTGGCTCACATGATCGTGGTTCGAACAGATCAGCCCATAAAGCAGCTTCTCGGACGACCAGATATGGCCGGCCAAATGCTCAAATGGTCGCTGGAGCTGTCCAAATTTGACATCCAATACGAAGGCAGAAAAGCCCTTGAGGCCCAAGCTTTGGCCGGCTTCGTCGTAGAGATGACATTCGCAGACTCCCCCGCGAGCGAAGCGCGCAAGTGGACCATCTTCGTCGATGGTGCCTCAAGCTCGGCAGGAAGCGGCGCGGGGATCATACTGGAGAGCGACGAAGGAATTATCATCGAGGTATCACTCACACTGTCTTTCCCAACCTCTAATAACCAGGTGGAATACGAAGCCTTCCTCGCCGGGCTACGCCTTGCCGAGGACCTGGGCGCACAAGAAGTCGTCATTTGCACGGATTCACAACTCGTGGCCCTCCAAGTCCGGGGCGAATACCAAGCCAAAAACGACAACCTGACCAAATACTTGGCCCTGGTAAAGAAGGAAATGGCGAAATTCACAACAGTGGAAGTGAAACACGTTCCCCGCGAACATAACGTACGAGCAGACGTGCTGTCTAAACTGGCCAGCACGAAGAAGAAAGGCAGAAACAAATCCATCATACAGGAAGTGCTTCCTCGACCCAGCATCGAGAAGGCCTCCCCGACACTCGACGTGCAGGTGATCGGCGACAACAACTGCTGGATGACCCCAGTCTACAACTATCTCGCCAAGGACAAACTCCCGTCCGACGCAAAGGAGGCCAGCACGATCAAGCGAAGAGCCTGCTCATATGTCCTGGTCGAAGGTAAACTATACAGGCGGGGATTCTCCATCCCACTGCTCAAATGTGTCGAGGAGGAAATGGTCGCACACATCCTGCGTGAAATCTACGAGGGAATCAACACCTAACATCTCAGAGGAAGGTCCCTTGCTCGCAAGGCTCTCCGAGCAGGGTACTACTGGCCGACCATGCAAAACGACGCGAAAGAACACGTGAAGAAATGCGACAAATGCCAACGGCACGGGGACATGCACCTGGCTCCACCTAATGAGCTCAAGGCTATGTCCTCCCCGTGGCCATTCACCTGGTGGGGCCTAGACATCCTAGGACCCTTCGTGGTAGGATCAAGTCAGAACAAGTACCTCATAGTGGGCGTAGGTTATTTCACAAAGTGGATAGAAGCAGAAGCTCTAGCCAAAATAACTGCCCTCAACATCCTACGTTTCTACAAACGAAACATCCTTGCACATTTCGGTATTCCCCAAGCGATAGTAACGGACAACGGGACGCAGTTCACGGACAGGAAGTTTCTGGACTTCGTCGCCCAACTGGGCACGAAGAAACACTTCGTATCCGTCGAACACCCTCAAACAAACGGGCAGGCTGAGGCAGCTAACCAAGTCATCCTTCGAGGCCTCAAGCGAAGGCTAGACGAAACAAAGAAGGCATGGGTCGAGGAGCTACACAGCGTGCTCTGGGCATACCGTACAACTCCCCATTCAACGACCGGGGAAACACCTTTCCGTTTAGCATACGGAACCGAGGCTGTAATTCCCGTCGAAGTTCACGTGCCCTATAGGCAGACAGATTCGCCCCTAGATGAGGAGATGAACGATGAATCTTTAAGGGAAGAGCTCGACCTCGTCGAGGAAATCAGAACCGGGGCAGCTCTCCGCGAAGCCTCACTGAAACAAAAGATCACCATCAGGCACAACGCCAAAGTGATACGACGAGAGTTTGACGTGGGAAGCCTTGTCCTAAGAAGAAACCACAAAGACTCTTGGGAAGGCAAACTAGCAGCCAATTGGGAGGGACCCTATCACGTCCGGGCAAAAATGGAAAATAGGGCCTACTACCTAGAACATCTCACCGGGGAAGAACTCGCTCGACCATGGAACGCTGAAAAGCTAAAACAATACTACAGCTAAATCCTCGGTTCGACTCGTCACAACGACGAACGTCAGTTACCGACCACTATGCGCATCTAGGTACAAGCGTCGCATACGACTAAAGCATAACCCCGCTCAGTAACGAACCCGGTAAGTGCTCGACAGCGGTCCTCGATCGAGCATCGTCGTCGTTAAAGTACCACGATTGGCAGAACCCCAGCTCGCAATGGGACGTTCACGCCGCGAACTCAGGCCTCAAACGCGACCTGAGCTCCGCTGCCCGCCAGGACATTCCCCGACAGTTCGACCAGTTCCCCACACTGCCGAACACATCTATTACGAGCAATCTCCCAAAAAAATAGTCTCACAAGTCGAGTACCCCCTATTACGGGTGGAAATACATTCACAGCAAGCATGCATACAACACTTTGCAGAAATAAAAGCAAGTAAAGTCATGCAAACAACAGAACTAAATATGCGATAATTTAACAAGTGGCCGCAAAGACCACAATTGTACATTGTTACATAAAACGGGGGCCATGCCCCCCAGAAATAAATTACAGTGATTACAACAGCACGCAGGCCGGACAAATTACAACGACATCAACAAAATAACAAATTCCTTATTCATCAGCGTGCTCGGCTGACTCTGGCTCGAGTCCCTGCTCCTCTGCGGGCTGATCCTCGGGGGTAACGGCAAGGAGACCTTCGGGCAAGACAATACGGCCATCATTAACACGCGCAAGATAGTGAGTGCCCTCGGCAGAGATTTCAAGCCCAGGGTTCACCACGCGCAGCTGAGCCACAACGTTTCTGAAAGACTCCTCCGCCACGGCGATGCCATCATCTTCGGCCAGCAGGATGCGGGCAACCAGCTCAGACCTAGTCTTCAGATCTTTCAAATCATCCGGCTCATCAGCACCCGGGGCATTGGCTGCCCTCAGCTCCTCGGCAGCTTTATTCTCCACCGACAACTTAGAGTTCTCCTCTTTTAGCCTGTCTGCTTCCTCCATCCTCCTTCTTCCGAGCCTCGCCGGCACCCTTGACTTCTTCCTTGAGGGATGCCACGGAAGCGCGGGCAACGTTGAGTTCGGATTCATTCGCGGAGTCCCCTTCAGCATACACAGCCGCCATCTCTAGCATCCTGACCAAGGCAGAAGCATCCTGGGCCACCAGCGCCCTCTTGCTCAGGAGATCCATACCTTCCAAGCGAAGAGATTCCGCCCGGGGAACAACTAAAGAATTACCTTCGAAGAAACTCCTATCAAGGATGCAGGGAGGAAGCTCGAACTTCCCTTTCTCCGCTACCCGAGTAAGGTCCACGGCATCAGTAATCCTTGGCCGCTTTGGTCACCCGGCCAAAGGCAGAGAAGATCCCCGGGGAGCAGGAGTCGGAGAAGTGGAGGTCCCCGCAGCAGCTTGAATGGGAGGAGGAGCACGAGTACCAGCGAACCGAGATTTCGGAGGAGCCGTTCCAGCTTTGTTCCTTGCCAGAGCATTCCTCACAACCCGATCGGGAGCCTGAGGCATCTCACCTGCACAAACAAAACACGAACATGTTAGATATGAGGAAAAGAAATAACGTGAACAAAATCTAAATGACTAAGACTACCAAGCAACGCCTCAGCGTCCGCAGGAGTCTTGCACTCCAGCAGTGCCTTAACGTTGAGGAACCGGCGCTCGACCCTCTGACTCCCATCTTCCTCGAAGATCGGGTTGTCCTTGCTAGTCCAACACTCAGCGAGACTGAAGGAGTTGACCCACTTCACCAACGCCTCATAAGCCACGGCGTCCTTCCCGCGCAGGTCGCCCAGTTGAAAAACGTAATCGCTGGGTTTCTTGGAGAAATGGTCGGGTGCCCAGCGGATGGGGAACCTGTAGAGCATCTGCCCGATGTACTTTCCCTCCTCATTAAGCAGCTCGTTTCCATCGTCGTCAACCTCTATCTCCCAGACATATGTGCTATCCTGGGCAACCTCGGACACGGGTTCAACAACGAAGTACCGCTGCTTGAATGTCCGGACTGACTCCGAAAACGGTTTGAACAGCTTGCGAGGCTACTTCAGAGAAACCCAGCCATACTTCTTCCCCGTCAGCTGCCTTTGTAGATGGAAAACAGCGAAGAACAGAGGGAGAGTGGCCCCCAAAGAAAGATGCTCGCACACCAATTCAAAAGCCCGGATGAAGGCCAGTGAATTAGGGTGCAGTTGTGTAGGGGCTAACTTCAGATGCTTGAACACCGACCGCTGAAAATTAGTAAAAGGCAGCCTCAGTCCCAGCTCTTTGAAGGCATACTCATACATTGTGAAGTGGTCCCCGAAGTCCGTGCAGACCCGCTCGTTCAAAGTAGGGAAATGCACCTTCCACTCCCCTTCCGGTCCTACCTCCGTAAAGACGTCCGCCAAAGACTTTGCGAACGTAGAAATGTGCTCAGAAGGTACGGCCACCTCCCACTCCTCCGCGGAGAACCCTTCGACGTCTTCCTCTATTACCTCCAACTCTTCTTCCTCCCCGGCATTGCTGGAGGAACTTGAGGTCGCCGAGCTCGAAGCCGTCGAGCTACTGTTCTCTCCAGAGCCAGTTTGCTCCTCGGACGTATCTAGAATGACCTCTCTGTCTGGCCCCGTCGCCATTACGATCACCTGAAAAGCAGAGAAGACAGTGAATTCGACAGCAAATCAAATCCACCCTTCCACTGCCAAGTCAATTGAAAGGGCGCGCAAAGGGCTGAGGACAACGTCCCCGACCTAAGCCCTAACATCAAAGGGAAAGCTGAAACCTCCCTGCGAGGAGACGCTCGAGACTGTCATCCCAGAATGAGGAGCTTCCCCGTGCTCTCACCTAGTTTCCGTCGAAGCTCCACCGGAAATCACGAAGCTTCACCGGAATCTGGAAACGATCCACCGGAAAACTCATCGCTCTGTCAAAAGATGGACAAACGCGGTGGTCACACACGCAACCTCGCCGTGGACCACCCTCCTCGCTAAACGTACTACATACCCCGGCAAAGTCCTGGAGGCAGAAAAATGGCACAACCACCGTCCACCACTTACACTCGCCAGAAACTCACTCATTTCGTCCTCTAAACTGGCCCTAACCGCATGCAAATCTACTACTAACAACGAAAAGGAGTAAAACAAGTCCCAGATCAGAAAACTTACTTGATTTTAGAATAAGGTAGAAGCTGCTCGAAGCTGGTGAAGGTGGTCGGAAAGCCTGAAGACAGTGACGGGCAAGAACTGAAAGAGACGAAGAGAAATCAGAAAGGAAAAGTTTCAAATGAAACGGTTTCCCCCCTTTTTATACAAAGGGGCACGTGCACACACGCGCCCGTAGGCCATAATGACTACCTACTAGCCATCATTGCCTATTAACTGCTACACGGAGCTCAAGGCACACGTGGCAACCCAACGTTTCCAATTCTGTCTGACACTTGATCTCCCCGAATGTCGGGCAATAAGGTCACGACCAAGAATCTCACGAACACCTGGGGTCACGAGCACTCTGAGACAACCCTCCTCATCTTCAAACGACGACTCTATGCTAGCTCCCCGGAGCAACGAGCAGCCCTTAAGTCATCACTCCCATGCTCGGGAGCAACGACTTGGGGGGCTCCTGTTCTAGACTGGACCAATGGCTAGAATTGGCCCAATCCGCCTCTGCTCCAGAGCGGCCCAAATTGCCTAAGTCCAATCTACAGAGGGGCAAAAGTGACATTTCTGTCCCTCCAACTGGGCAAGGAATGCAACGTTCCTCCCCGGCATTGATGCTCGTTACGCACGGCTTCCTCGCTACCCGAACAACAAAGGACAGGTGCCCAGAACTACGTTTATGCCCGACATAACGGCTAGTTTCGGGCACCCTGCCCAGCATAACGGCTAGTTTGGGCAGTTACCTATTCTTTGGGGAAAACGGTTATTTTGCCCCAAAAATAGGACCGTTGGCCACGCGCTGGGGGCTCTATATAAACCCTCTCGCTTGAGAGGGTTAGGTATCCAATATTCACCCTAAGAATTCATACTTTGTACTTACCCCTTTTCTCTGACCCTTTCTCACTTGAGCGTCGGAGTGCCTTGCAGGTACACCCCCTCCTCTCCATACTACCAGCATCCCTGACGCACTTGGCGGCCTGATTCTACAGGATCTGATCCAGCCTTTACGATCAGGATATAATGCTCAAATTTGATTTGTACCCACCCTTTCTTCGTGATGATTCTCCAGTCCTACGCTCAGTTAAATTGACACACACATCTAGAGTTTGACGGTGTAAGAGTGAAGATGATGATTCAATATTTTCTTAAAATGACAGTCACCTTATTTTATTTTTTTGGATGGATATCAGTGACCTTTTGATGGTGATCACTAAATTTTATTTTGTTTTGCTCGAGGATTTGAGGGCCTCTTTTGCTTTATTCATTTTTTATCCTTAACTTTTGCCTAAGTCGCCTCTTTGGGTGGTAGACCTAGCGAGTTTTTCTTTTCCTTTTTTTTTGAAGGGTTGTGACTGCTAAGTCTTTGGCCGTTGAAGAACAACCGCCATAACAGGAGGTTTCATCTTGAGATTCGAATGTGTAGTCAGGATAACTGAACACTACCCATGCCCCAAGTTAAGTGTAAGGGTTTGGAAATCTGAAGGAAACTCCTACTTCTAGGAACAAAGTGGTTGACTAGGGACTAACTCCTTATCTCTCCAATGTTTAGGGGATTTGAAACAATGCTTGTACATCATCGGCAGGATTTTATCCGAAAGCATACATTTTGCAATTATGGGTATTTTGTTTTCATCATCCTCCCTCAAATCTTTGCTAAAGCAACAATGATAAAGGAAGTGAAGTGGAGAAATGTTTTTGTGATTTTTTTTAATAAATGAGCAAAGATTAGTGAATACGAATGGACTTGTTCAAAAAATGCATGATCATTACATTACCAATACCATTAATAAACACAATGTCTAGAAGCAAATAGCACTGAACAGAAAAGAAACTACAAATGCATAGAAATGCCATGATCTAAAATTTGCCAACATTGGTGACTGGGTTTTTCTTTCTTGATTCACTGTTAGGCTAGCATTCTTGTTCATCGAGACCATTATGATAGCCTCCTTCACATACTCTTAAAAGCTTTTTCCATAACCGAAACGGACAAACCCACCTGACCAGATGAAGAGTTAACTTGAAGGCCTTGAGGCGTCACTGAGATCAACTTGGACTCAATCATATCTTGAATCTAGTGCTTGAGCGTCTTACAATCTTCAGTTGAATGCCTCATTGCGCCACAATGGAAATTACATCGGGCGTTAGCGTCAAATTATGGTGGGTATGGAAAAGAAACCGGTTTCATCTCTTTTACCACTAACAGTCCTCGTTTGATAAAATCTAGAAACACCTGACTGTAGGACATTGGTAGTGGAGTGAACTATCTCTCTGGCCTTCTCGGTATTTGTTGCCTCTTCTAGGAGCAGCTCTGTTGTGGATACTTATTTGGGCGTCCACCCTGTCAATACATTTTTCTCTTTAGATTTGGCTGGGGAACACGCAAAGGTTGCTGACGAGGAGGTTCCAGAACTTGCGATCGTGGAATATGCCCTTGTCTTGAGGTTGATCCAGGAGATAGGGAAGGGGCGTCCATCCTTTTTGCAGCATCTGGAGTAGGATTTCCTTGAACATTCGTGCCACCTGGCGTAAACTTGATTATCTTTGAATCAATGAGCTCTTGGACCTTGTACTTGAATTTCTTACAGTCTTCAATGCTATGTCCAGGTGCTCTAGAATGGAAATCACACCTAGTGTTGACATTATAGCCTGGAGGAACCTTTGTGAGAGGATGTTCCAAAGTGCAGAGCTTAATTAGCTGAAGCTTAAGCAGGTGTTGGAGTAGCTATGCATATGGCATTAGAATTGGATCAAACTTCTTCTCAGGCTCCCTCGACCTCTGTTCAAATTCTCTACTCTCAGGATTCCCTTGGGGAACAGGAAATGGCTGCTGATGACAGGGAGGTTCTGGAACCCTGGCTTATGGAGTAGATCCACGAGGTAATTCGTGACTAGGGAGAGATTCCACAGGAAGAGGAGGAACAACAACTTATATTGTAGCATCAGGTGTAGGATTACCTTCTTTCCTTAACACTGTCTTCAGGAGTTCCATGATCAGGCTCATCTGAGTCTTCAGTTGGCTAACCTCATCCCTTAGCAATTTCTGAACTTGGGAAAGAGCCTGCAGGTCTACCATAAATTGCCCCATCTGGGCCCCTATCTGGGTATGCATCTCCACCAACTCCGCTTGTAATTGCTCCATAATCATCCTTTGATCGCTTTGAGTCCAATACACGTCGGGAAGTCAACTGCGGGTTAAGGACAGAGGATGAATAAGCTCACTTGTTTCGGTTGAAGAATGATATGCAAAATGCTTATGCAAATGCAATGTTATGAATGCAATGGGATGCAGTGCGTATTTTTTTTAGTACAGGATCCAAGGTAAGATGGAGGATAATGGTTGATTGTTCGTAACAAAGGGTACTCACCAGGTGTGGTCTAAGGTTTAATAGGAAATCCAAAATCATAGGTTCACACGAATGTTTATCACATACAACATGAGCATGTCGGTTGATAACTCTATCTTATGAACCTCTTTTCGGTGAGATCTTCGTATCGAACCTCACGAGAAGAGCTTCTCGAGAACCCATACTACGAGACCATCGACACTGGGTTCTAGACACGGGTTTCAGAGTCATTAACTTTCTCAACTGTTTGTTACGTATGTCAGTCATTGCCCGACAACAACTCCATTAAGAAAGTCTTTTCTAAATAAGGTCTTCGTATCGATCCTCGCGAGAAGAGCTTCTTGGGGACCCATACTACGTGACCATCAATCTTAGTTGGCCAATGGTTTAGGGTTCTAAAAAGGTCCTTAGAGTCATGGATCCCAAGAACATATTTATTAAACAAGCCAAGAGCTTGACGACCGTCAATTTTCTCAATGGAATCTACTCTAAGCGAGGTTCTCGTATCGACTTTCACGAGATGAGCATCTCGGAAGCCCATACTACTCAACCTCTCTTATCTCAATTTTACACTCTAGACTCGGGTGTAGAGTCTTTCCCTCATGGTTTGCCACCAAGGTACCCAATCCATACCACAACATTAAGAGCCACACAAGATAAGATATAAGTAAATAAACAAAGGGGAAAGAAATAAAACAAAGCAAGCAAATAATAGAGAAAAACACCCAAACATGCGAAAAACAACCTAGACTAAGCTTGACTTGCTTAGGAAGTCCCCAGCAGAGTCGTCAGCTGTCGCTACGCGAAAAATGACACAGAGTCGCCACCAAATTTTATTTATCCCAAAGAGGGAAAGGGAAATATCGATACAACCTTTAGGGAAAGAATGTGGTCATCGTAACCAAGTTTTGGGTTTGGAAGTCGGTTATGTGAGGGGAAGGTATTAGCACCCCCTCACATCCATCATGCTCGATGAGAACCATCTAAGTTGTCTAGCTCGAATGGGTGTTCTAATATAAAATTCTACTTGTTAAAAGGAAAGAGGGTTGTTTTTTTTATTAGAGTGCTCTCCAAGGATTGAGGCCCTTGTGCCTACGTATCTTCACTTGAAAGAAGTGAAGAATCAGAGCGTCCGTAGTTCGTGGGACTATGGTGAAAAATGGGGAGTTTGCTCGCTAGGATCATCGCAATCCTATGACTACATATTCTTAATAAGTATGAGAAATCAGAGCGTTCGTAGTTCGGACTACGGTTTGTTGGTGTTTTTTATGGACGATGCTAACGTGCGGGTTCTAGCAGTTAGGCGTTTTGCAGCTGGCTTTTAGAGTCTTATGCGTTACCTGTTTGTGATAGAACGGACGTAACATGCCCTTTTTGAAAAGGTTTTTGAGGGAATCCCGAAGGATGAAAATATTTAGATTTGTTGGAGTGTTTTTGTTATAGTTTTGAAAAGAAGTTTGAGATGTGCGTTGTACTGAAGTCTCGGGTAAAGGTGAATATTTCGAATGACCAAGCCGAGCGTCTTGTATTCAAAATACTCAAAATGAGTGTATGAGAAGCTCAATTCTCACTCCTTCTCCACCACGTACTACACACATCATGTTTATTAAGTGTTTTGGATTTTATTAAGAAAAATGCCACTTGACGTTGGATCAAGGGTTTTATTGCTTATTGAAAAAAAGTTTGAAGTGATGCGGATAAGGTTGATGGCGATGCACAAGGCAATCGACTTATAAGTTGGGGTATGGCTTGATATGTGGATCAAGAATGCTTTTGGGGTTTGATCGATCCTAATTTCTAAGATAGCTAACAAAG
This sequence comes from Lathyrus tuberosus, assembly GCA_022829125.1. NCBI lineage: Eukaryota > Viridiplantae > Streptophyta > Magnoliopsida > Fabales > Fabaceae > Lathyrus > Lathyrus tuberosus. The sequence goes on from JALAZF010000017.1 coordinate 13,749,236, forward strand.
GGAAACCAAAACAAGATAACAAAGTACATCAAATGGGGGAGGGATACATGGAAAATACAAAGGATGATCAATGCAAGAAATAAAGAGTAAACTACAAGATAAAAAAGATCACAAATGGTGCAACGATAACCGATTTGCGATTTTAAGATCGCAAATCTCAAATAGCGCCCAAGTCACTCATGAGGTCCAATGGCTTCTTCACAGGAAAAAAATCATATCTCAAACTTAATCCTAAAAACTAAATATTTTTGTATTTTTTTTTTCATTTTTTAATAATAATTAAGAATTATAGTTCCTAAAACTAAAATTAAATAATAAAACATTAAGTCATAAAATTTAAAATTACGAACTAAAAACTTTTTTAAAAACTAAACCTAAGGGTCTAAATTACTAATCCTAAATTTAAAAATAATGATCCTAAAATTAAAACCTCTAATCCTAATAATAATCAAAATCATAAAATTATAATACTAATCCTAAAATTACTAATTAAAAAGGTTATAAAAGAATCTAATCCTAAAATTTTGTTATGTTTGTTTTTTTTTAAAAAAACTTTGAAGTTTCAAAAATTAAAGTCATAAAAAAAACTAATTAAACTAAAAAGAAATGATAAAAAAGAAATTAAAAAAGCAAAAACATTGGGATGAATGGAGCTAAGCCCAAACATTATCATCCTGGGTCGGGTCTTTTGACCCGAACCCGGTTCAACCAAGACTAAGAAGTGAAAGGGTATTGAAACCCTACGGCCGTACGGTAACGATGGAAGGGAAAGAGGGACAAGTTGAAAACAAAACTTTAGCAAGAAAGAGCTTCATAGCCAAAGGGAAATCAACACTAGTTTGAACACGTCTCATCCTCCTAAAATCATGTCCGCTCGCAATTTCTCTTCTCACCTCGTGATCTAATTTCTCTATCGCGCTCGCTTTCTCTGCTTCATTTTCTCACCTGCGCGACCCCTTTTCAAATCGTTTCCTTCTTTCTGCTCGGTTTGTTTTAGGTTCATTTGGGATTCGTTCAATCTTCTCTTCTTTTCTCTTCTGGGGTCGATTTGAAATTGATTTTGGGTTTTGCAGGTGATGTTGATGATGGAGGAAGGTGTGTTTGAGTGGATTTGTAGTTGTCGAAGATTGTTGGGGGTAGTCGCAGAGGGTTGTTTGGAGGTTGAAAAGAGGGAAGGTTTAATGGCTGTTGAAGGAAGATATTGAGGGAAAGAAGGTAAGCAAAGTTTGCGTGTCGTTAGGGGTTGAGGAAAGTGATTGAAGGTTGAAAGAGATTCCGAGAGTTTTTGAGGTTGGTGATTTGTTGTTCTGCTCGCGATTGTTGTTGTTGTGTGATGTTTCTATTTGCAGAGAAATTTATCATGGAAAACAAGAGAGTTGAGACTGTGAAGGTGGGATGGTGGTTGCTGCAGTAGTGTGTGAAAGATATTGTTGTGAGGTAGTGTTCTTGGTAAGGGTTTGGGATGAAAGTTCGAAGGTTGAAGAACAAGTCTGTACTCTTCAAAGTTCCTTTTGAAGGTGAGTATTTTTCTACAGAGAATTCTCCTCTCTCTTATTTTGTATCTTTTTTTACCATTTCTCTATCTCTTCCTTTTAAAATAAAAAACTTGTTTTCTAAGTTTGAATTTGTCGTGTCTTACTTGTGTTTTCTTTCAACAGCGAAATGCCACTGCTGTTGTTGTTGGCTGTTTGTATTGCAGGCTGTGAAGCACAGGTACTCCATTTTGAGTAAGGTACCGGTACCCGGTACGTACCGGGTACCGGTACGCGTACGGTACGCACCGAAGCCGTATCAATTTTTTCTTTTTAAAGTTGGTACTCCAACCGGTACACATTTGGTACACGTACCCAATTTTTTTAAATTTTTTTTTAAAATATAATGTGGGCTTTTTATTAAATAAAAATTAGGTTAATTTTACTATTTATAAATAAAAAAGTGAAAATAAAAACAAATCTTAACCCTATTCGTCTTCCCTGCCTCTTTGCCGATACGTTTTTCGTTGATCTTTTGGAAACTCAGCGTTCAAATTTCAACCTAAAAGAAAGGTATTATACTACTTTACTATTTTACTTTTTCTTTTTATAGTGTCACTGTTTGTGTTACTACTTTTTCTTTTAAAGACCACCGGTACACATCTCGTAAATTAGTTTTCTCTCTGTAACATGGTTTGATATATGATTCCTTTGATTTGTTCTTTAAAAACCACATGATCTTTTATCTTTCTTTTTTTTCTTTCGAATATAATATATATATAATATATTATTAGTATTACTGTAATGGTTTAAGATTACTATTACTATTATGTTTAGACTATTACACTACACATGCTTTTCGAATATAATATGTTTAGAGTATTACACTACACATGCTTTTCGAATATAATATATATATAATACTATTACACTATTACTATTATATTGTGTTAAATTTAGACTATTCTTTAAAAACCACATGATCTTTTCTCTCTCTGTAGCTGTTTTGAATTTAGACTATTATTTTGGAGTACATATGGATTTATTCACTCATTGAAAAGGAATAGGCTCAATCCAAAGAGGGCTGAGGATTTAGTTTTTGTTCATACAAATCTTCGTCTTCTCTCAAGAAAGAGTAAGATCTATAATGAAGGAGCAACAAAAATGTGGGATATTGGTGGAGATGAATGGGATCTATTTGATGGAGCTGGTATTCTTGAAGTTGCTAGTCTTTCTCTCGATGAACCTGAACTAGAAGCCGCTCTTTTTAATGATATTGGAGAGGAAAATATTGATATTTGATTTCATGATTTATTGATACTTTTTAAGTGTGATTTATTTATGTTATTGCACAGATATTAACTATTTTTAAGTAAATTATTTTTTAATTTTAATCTTTTGTTGTTATTTAAACAATATAATTTCTTAATTATTTTTATAATTCTATTTTTAAACAATATATATAATAACGTACCCGTACATTAGTTTTTCTAAAATTGCCGTACCCCGTACCAGTACCCGTACCGGGTACTGGGTACGTACCCGTACCTATGCAACGCAGATTGCAGGTTGTGCATAGCAGTGAAACGTTGTTGTTGATGTTATGTTGAGTATGTGCAGGTCATGTAGCGTATATCAGGTTTTGGCTTGTTGCTTGTTTGGTGTTTGAAGGTTGTTTCACGGTTTTGATAGTAAGGTGTACAATTTCCTCACAGTTTCAGCAGGTTATGTGTTAAAAGTGGCGTGTAGGTACGATTTGGATGTGTTTGAGGTGGGGTCAACTTTGGATAGGTTTGGCAGCTGGAAATTGTGTGCAGGTTTTAGTATGTTCATTGCAGGAACTTGTTTTGTGCAGCAATGGTATGGTGATACTGAAGGTGGCTGGCTTGTTGTTATGTGACTTTGCTGAACTTGTACCTTTTTTTTGTTATTTTCTTCACTTGTAAACTAAATATTACAAAAATGAGATCAACATTAAATTGAATTGGGCTTTTGTATTTGTGTGATGACTTTGTAATGGTAAATGCTGGTTTTTTTTAATTATGAATTTGTGAAAATAACATATGGACAATGATGAAATAATCTAGAATAAATGGACAATAATTAAAAAAAGAAAATAGTGGACAATGGATTTGGACTAAATGAATAAATGGATATTTGGAAATGTTTGAATGGGAGATTATTTTTTATAAATGTGGATTTTTGAAATATGAAAATAAAGTTTGGAAATTAATTAGAAAAAAAAAGGACTTAAGAGTATGGATTAAAAAAAGGTCATTGGATATTTGTATATGGATAAAGAGAAAAAAAGTGGTTCATGAATGGATATAGATTAAGAGTTGGAAAAACAAATGTCATTAACAATGGGTAATTTGAAAATAGAAGTGGTTTAGAAATGGATATTCAAGTGAAAGATGAAGGAAAGTGGTTACGGGAATAGACATAGGTAGGTAATGGTTTCTTCACACCTTCGCCAACGCTTGCACCAAAACATGAACCAAAAGTCTTGTCTCAAACAAATTAAATCTTGTGACCCACCTCAACCTCGAATAGAGGAGCCTGAAACCAGTTTCAACATTTTTATTGACAACACAACACATGAAACTGCCCTGAAGTGGTTTTGAGCTGAATGGAAATCCTGACTCCTCTTTTAAATCCATGACGAGGGCATGAAATATGTAATCAATTATTGCAAGTATCTTGAAAACACACCAACTGTTTTGAACTTAATTCCACCAGATGTCTCGAGTTTGACACGAAAAACCCTAATTTGACGATCTCCACGTACACCACCTAACTCAATCACACCCTGACCTTGATCTTGAAACAAAACTTGTCTGACCAAGATTAGGCCAGACTTAACTAGTCTTCAACTAACACTGAGCACACGCACTTGTACTGATAAACTTGAATGAGACTTAACTCCTGGTCCACTGAATGATCTGCAACCGTAGCAATTGTCATTTGAATCACAATTCTCTGAATCTCTGGTCAATAAGTTATGAATCACTTTGGATGTCTTAATCAATCTTTGGGAAATAAATCAACATCTTGCACAGTTAAACTAATGTCACTTTGATCATGATGAACCCAAAAACTTCACTGTGAGAGAATAATGCCTTGAAATTAGAGATTATGAATTGAGACATGGATTGCACTACACAAAACCCTGACAGGAGAATGATATGGACCATGAAGCAACTTGATTTGAACACAGCCTGATGATGGAGCAAAACTCTTGTTTGACCAAGATTAGGTCAAACTTCCAATGAATTTCCAACCAATGCTGCACACACCCTTGACCTGATTTCAAGCGAATCTGAATTGAACGACGTCTCTTCTCAAACAACAAAGGGGTGAGAAACCCTAATCTCCATGCTTTGGGTGCATACTGATGAAGAAAACAGTCTGAGATGTTGACAACCAACAAAACCCTAGTTACTCACTCTCCACTAGAACCATGATGAAACCTTAATCACTTGATGCCTCTTGAGAAATCCTGAAGCAGATAAACTTGATACTTGATAAATCTCGGCAGAGGAAAGCCTTGTAACTGGATGAACTTTGATGGAAATATGCTCATGATGATGAGAAATTAACCCTTGCTTCAAGCTTGAATGAAAGTACCTCAAAGCAAATAAGAACCCTGATTTAAAGGACCGTTGTAATCCCATGTCTTAGAAGACCAATGCAATGTATGATATGAGTTAATGGGATGCAAAAATGATATGATATGCAAGGTTAGGGTTAGGGTGAAAATGAGGGCGTGACACTAAAGACTCTGAAGACAAGGTTCTACTGAACAATGTTCTGAAGACTCTGAAGACTTAAGTTTCTGAAGACCAAGGGTTCTGAAGACTAAGTGCTAAAGATTCTGAAGACAAGGTTCTAGTGAACAAGTTCTGAAGACCCAGTGATTAACTCTTCTACTCATGCTTCAAACATCTCTATCCAGAAGCCACTGATGTACAGAAGATAAGATCAAAAGTTTACGAGGGAAAATAGTACATAGTACATATCAAAATGTTCCATTCCACTACCCTGATTTGGTGGTACAAAGGACAACTTTTGTACGATTTTCATCCCTACGTAACGACATTCTTTCAAGTCGCCAGCTCACTCAAGGATATTCCTGATGTGCCCTCCAACGGATCTTTTACTGGCTATATAAAGACTTGACAACTTGAAGAAAATAGAAAGAAAGCAAGCAAGCAAACAGTGAAACACAACAACGAAATATTCATACTGTGAAAATTTTCTTTAAGTAATTTTATTGATATTCATAGTGTTTATATCTGCTTGTGTAGAAGCAATTCATTGTAAACATTTATTTTTCACAAACTCTTGTTTGTAATTCCTTAAGGGACCAGTTAGGTCAGAATCCTTAAGAAGACTTAGACAATTAGTCTTTGTGGTTGTTAGTCACCAGCAGTTGCTAGTGCAAATTGTAATCAGTTGATTATAGTGGATTAAGTCCTTGTGTATAAGGAAAAATCACCTTGGCGGGTGGACTGGATTGGCTTAATAGTTTTCAAGTGAACCAAGATATATTGTGTGTCTTTCTCTCTTGTTGAGTTTCTTTGTGGTTTCTTTTTTAGTTTCATATAAAGCTTTCATTTTTAAAAACCCAATTCAAACCCCCCCCCCCCCCTTTCTTGTGTGTTTCTCACACCTTCAATTGGCATCAGAGCTCCAGTTCTGATTGTGATAAAAGTTTTATCAACACTTCACCGTGTTCAGTACCGATCCAGTATTTGTATAAGATATCATGGTTGCCGCTAACGCTAATCCTATTCCAGAAGAGAAAGATCACTACAGTGCCAAACCACCAGTCTTTGATGGTGAAAAGTTTGACTACTGGAAAGATAGAATTGAAACTTTCTTTCTTGGTTATGACGTAGATCTTTGGGATCTTGTAGTTGATGGCTACACTCACCTAGTTGATGCTACAAGAGTAAAAGTGTCAAGAAGTTCTATGACAAATCAACAAAAGAAAGAATACAAGAATCATCACAAGGCAAGAACTATATTGTTGAATGTTATTTCTTATACTGAGTATGAGAAAATAACAAATAAAGAAGCTGCCAAGTCCATTTTTGATTCACTACAAATGAATTCTAAAGGAAATGCTCAAGTAAATGAGACAAAGGCTCTTGCCCTAATCCAAAAATATGAAGCCTTTAAGATGGATGATGATGAATCTGTAGAAACTATGTTTTCAAGATTTCAGATGCTGGTAGCAGGACTCAGAGTGCTAAACAACGGATAATCAAGTGCTGATCATGTCAAGAAGATTATCAGAAGTCTTCCCAAGAAATGGAAACCTATGGTAACTGCTCTAAAGCTATCTAAAGATCTGAACAATATAAGTCTTGAAGAACTTATTAGTTCTTTAAGAAGTCATGAGATAGAGCTGGAGGAAGATGAACCTCAAAAGAAGAGTAAATCTATTGTTCTTAAGTCTAAACCTGAAAAGGCAAAGGCTTATCAAGCTGAGGAAGAATCAGAAGATTCTGATGAAGACTCAGAAGATGAGTTATCACTTATCTCTAGAAGGATCAACAAACTATGGAAACATATACAAGGGAAGTTCAGAGGATAAAGAATGAACAATGGTCGTTCTGACTCAACATCTAGACAGAAGAAGTAGAGTTCTGGAAAAGAAGTCATCTGCTATGAGTGTAATGAGCCAGGTCATTACAAGAATGGGTGTCCAAAGCTTTAGAAAGACAAGAAGCCTAAGAGAACTTCACCAAAGTCAAGAAGGGACTCATGGCAATTTAGGATGACTCTGATTCTGAAGAAGAAGATTCTGATGATGAACAGGCAAATACTGCGCTAGTGGCAACAACAATCAACATTGAATTTTCTGGAGAACCAGGAGACAAAATGCTATCAGAACCAGAATCAGATTCAGACTCTGACTCAGAGGTATTATCTAAACTCTCTCGTTATGAATTAGAGTCGTGTCTTTCAAAAATGCTGGAAAGATATCAAAATCTTCAAAGTAATTGTAAGGATCTTAAAAAATCCCATGTAATTACGTCTGAAGCTAGAGATAAGCTTGAACAGAATAATTCTTCTCTGAATGAAAATATTTTTTCTTCAAAAATTAGTAATTGTGCTTTGAAGAGCAAAATTTCTAAATTAGAAGAAGAATTAGTATCTAATATCTCTAACACTAATTGTGTCAACAAGTTTGATAGAGCATTCCAGCACTTTCTGCTAAAAGCATAGATAGAAGCAAAATGGCTTCCATGATCTATTGAGTTTGCAGAAATGGAAAGAAAGGTTTGGGGTGTACATAAACATTTGAAATTGACGAAAGTCAGCTTGTAAAACCAAAACCTCTCTATGATCATTTTGTGCCTTCTGGCATTGAGCTTGATTGTTCTGAGCTTGTGCAAGCACCTTCACGTACATAGAAATCTGATCTTAAACCTAAGTATCATGCACAAATTCCACTTTATTATCATGTTGCACAGAAACCCAAAGTCGTGAAAAACTCTGGGAAAACTAATAAAAGAGGACCCGAAAAGTGGGTACCTAAGGATAAGATAATCTATGTTGCAAATATCCTTAGCAGCTCAGTTGAAACACCAATCATAGTACCTGGACAGTGGTTGCTCGCGACACATGACGGGAAGAAGGCATATGTTCCAAAGTTTGGAACTTATGCCTGGAGGTTACGTTGGTTTCGGAGGAAACCAAAAGGGTAAGATCATTGGCTCTGGAACAATTGGTAATGGTAAACTTCCTTCTATTACTGATGTTCTTCTGGTCGATGGTTTGATGCATAACTTATTGTCAATTAGCCAACTTAGTGACAATGGTTATGATATCATTTTTAATCAAAAATCCTGTAAGGCTATTAGTCAGAAGGACGGCTCAATCCTTTTTAATGGAAAGAGGAAAAACAACATTTACAAAATCAGACTTTCTGATCTTAAGGACCAGAATGTTAAATTCTTAATGTCTGTAAATGAGGAGTAATGGGTATGGCATAGACGTTTGGGCCATGTTAGCATGAGAAAGATTTCTCAGCTAAATAAGCTTGGATTAGTCAGAGGTTTACCAAATCTAAAGTATTCTTCAGATGCTCTTTGTGAAGCAAGTCAGAAAGGCAAGTTTTCCAAAACCTCGTTTAGAGCGAAAAATGTTGTTTCTACCTCTAGAATATTAGAACTTCTGCATATTGATCTGTTTGGTCCAATGAAAATTGCCCCAATCAATGGTAAGAAATATAGGTTTGTCATAGTAGATGACTATAGTCGTTGGACATGGGTAAAATTCTTGAAACACGACGATGAGTCACATTATGTGTTCTCTACCTTTTGCTCACAAGTGCAAACAGAGAAGGATTGCAAAATAGTCAGAGTCAGAAGTGATCATGGTGGAGAATTCGAGAACATATACTTTGAGAATCTTTTTTATTGCCATGGCATTTCCCATGATTTCTCTTGTCCCAGAACTCCACAACATAATGGAGTAGTGGAAAGGAAGAATAGGACATTGCAAGAAATGGCTCATACCATTATCTAAGAAACCGACATGGCTAAGCACTTCTGGGCAGAGGCAGTAAACACATTATGTTATATTCAGAACATCATTTCTATCAGCCTTATTCTGTGTAAGACTCCTTATGAATTGTGGAAGAATAGAAAAACCCAACATCTCTTATTTTCATCCTTTTGGTTGTATTTGTTTTATGTTGAACACTAAAGAGAATCTTGGCAGGTTTGACTCCAAATCTCAAAAGTGTTTATTGTTAGGATACTCTGAATGCTCTAAAGGTAACAAAATCTATAACACAGAAACACAGATTGTTAAGGAATCAATTCATGTCAGATTCGATGATAAGCTTGACCCTGAAAAGTCAAAGCTAGTTTAAAAGCTTGCAGATTTGAAGATTACTTTATCACAATCCATGGAGGAAGATTCTAAAGAAGGAGACAAAGTTACAAAAATTAGAGAATCAGATACAACTTCACCAGAAACATCGAATAGTTCATCTCATCAGAAGAAGAATAGACTAAAGACTTATCATTCTGAAGAATTGATTATGGGAGATAAAGCTGATCCAGTCAGAACTCGTTCATCATTCAAACCTTCTGAATAAACTCTTCTGGGTTTGGTTTCACTTATAGAGCCAACATCAATTGATGAAGCTCTTTTGGAGAATGAGTGGATTCTGGCCATGCAAGAAGAACTGAATCAATTCACCAGAAACGATGTTTGGGATCTTGTTCAGAAACCAAAAGGCGTCCATGTCATTGGAACAAAATGGGTATTCAGAAACAAGCTTAATGAGAAAGGTGAGATCGTAAGAAACAAAGCTCGACTGGTTGCACAAGGCTATAGTCAGCAAGAGGGGATAGACTATACTGAAACCTTTGCACCAGTTGCCAGGTTAGAATCTATTCGCTTATTAGTTTCTTTTGTTGTTAATCATAACATCATTATTTATTAGATGGTTGTTAAGAGTGCATTCTTAAATGGGTACATTTCTGAAGAAGTGTATGTATATCAACCCCTGGATTTGAAAATTCTGAGAAATCAGATTATGTTTTTAAACTTAAGAAATCATTATATGGTCTGAAACAAGCTCCCAGAGCTTGGTATGACAGACTTAGTAATTTCCTTTTGGAAAATAATTTTACCAGAGGGAAGGTAGACACTACACTCTTTTGTAAAACCTTTAAGAATGATATTCTGATTGTGCAAATTTATGTAGATGATATTATTTTTGGTTTTGCTAATCCATCTTTGTGCAAGGAATTTTCTAAGTTAATGCAGACAGAATTTGAAATGAGTCTAATGGGAGAGCTCAAATTCTTTCTGGGAATTTAGATTGATCGAAGTCCAGAAGGAACGTATATTCATCAGAGCAAATATGCACGAGAACTTCTGAAGAAGTTTGAAATGTCAGATAGTAAACCTGCAAAAACTCCCATGCATCCTACATGTATTCTCGAGAAATAAGAAGTAAGTAAAAAGGTTTGTCAGAAGCTCTATTGTGGTATGATAAGCCCTCTTCTGTATTTAACTGCTTCTCATCCAGATATTATGTTTAGTGTATGTCTTTACGCTCGTTTCTAATCATGTCCAAGGGAAACTCATTTAACAGCTGTTAAGGGAATCCTAAGGTATCTAAAAGGAACAACTAACCTTGGCTTGATGTATAAGAAAACTTTAGAGTACAAGCTATCTGGTTACTGTGATGCAGATTATGCTGGAGACAAATTAGAAAGGAAAAGTACTTCTGGAAACTGTCAGTTTCTGGGCAACAACCTCATCTCTTGGGCAAGCAAATGGCAATCAACCATTGCACTATCAACTGCAGAAGCACAATACATCTCAACTTCACTTTGTAGTACTCAGATACTGTGGATGAAGAATCAACTAGAAGATTTTCAGATACACGAGGGCAACATTCCTATCTTCTGTGATAAAACAACTACTATTTGCCTAAGTAAGAATCCTATTTTACATTCTCGAGCTAAACACATTGAAACTAAACAACATTTCATCAGAGACTATGTTCATAAAGGGATTTTAACTCTAAAATTTATAGATACAGACCATCAGTGGGCTGATATCTTTACAAAATCCTTAGCTGAAGATAAATTTCAGTTCATTCTAAAAAACTTAAATATGGATTTTTGTCCAGAATGAGTTTTATCAAAATGTGTTTAATCTTCTTCTGTAAAATGAGATTCTGACGTTAAGCAAATATTTATGATTTATTTATTTGTCTTTCTAAATAAAGATACTTCTACCTGTTAGAAGATGTCTTGATCAGAAACGTGACTAGTCAGATACCTCTTGGTATTCTTAACTTTGGGAACATCAAATGCGTTCTCTTAAACAGACGGCTATGATTCTCTTGTGACACTTATCCAATATCAAATCATAACTTACTGTTGAAGAGACACCTCGAGCATTGTGATTTCGTGAGATTAGGTTTTCAAATAATTACTCTTTATTACTCCCTATTTTTCATAATCAATTTATATGTTTAAATACTCACTATCTCACCATCACACACTACGATACTCCTCACTTCCCACACTTTTTCTTAGAAACCCAAAACCCTAAAACCCCTTGTATTCTGTAACCTTCATTAACTTCACCAATGGATCCTCAACAACAAAGTGTATACGACTTTTCTCAACAACAACAACAACATGCGGGATCTTCTCAAATGGTTTCAACCACTGATCAACCTGCTTCAACGTCGCTACATCAATCGCTTTCTACATTCCCAAAACTAACTAAAGTTCATATTGTGGATCGTCCACCTCACATTCATCTTGCTACTCCTTTTACAGAATTGGAAGTTCTGTGTGAATGGTTGGTAGACTTTGATAACTTGCTAGAAAATGGAATTGATTTGTTTAAAGAACTGAATGCTCAAGGTTGGAGGAACTACTTTGATCATCTCTACGGTCCCATCTTTCTTAACCTAATCAAGGAATTATGGAGATTTGTTGATGCTGAAGAACACTTCATCGTGTCACATGTTTTGGGAAACAAGTTTATCATCACTGAGAAATCCATAGCTACATTACATGGAATGGAGAACTCTGGTGGAAAACCTATCTACAAGATGTGTTCTAAATCAAAATTTCTCTCTGATGTGATAAACCCATCTATCTTCACTCAGTCATTTGATGGTAAACCTCCCTTTAAGAGTCAGGATTTATCTAACGAGCTTCGTGTCTGGCTCAGGATTATTCTAGGATGTATCCATCACATACCTTCTTCTAGTTCATCTGATTTCATCAACAGTGATCAGAAATCCATGTTGTATTATCGTATGAAAGGTGAAAAGATCTTCCTCCCTTCCATTCTCTTTAGATACCTCAGAGACTCTGTAAGAGAAACCAGAAATGATTCAAAGAAGCTGAAGGACTACATTCCTCTTAGTCGATTGATCTCAAATATTATGATTGAGAGTGGTATGATTGATCATCTAGCAAAGTTGAATGTCAAAGATGAATTAGTTGTCATAACTGGAACACCTTTGAATAGCAGAAATCTGAAGAGATGCAGATTATAAATGAAATCAGAGTTGAACCAAGCATGGCTACAGATTGGAACAGCTTGAAGTCAAGAAGGATGATTATCAATGGATTTCCTCTGTTCACTAAGCATGATAATTCGGAGGTTATAAAGGAATACATAAAGCTACGAGAAGCTGAAGGATATGATCTATCTAGATTCAGGTTTGAAGAACTACCAGATAATCCCCCTGATCTGATGAAGAAGAAGAGACCCCACACCAAGACACCTCAAAAGAAGACTGCAAAGAAGAAGAAGAAAGGTTTGGGCGAAGCCAGCACAAAGAATATTTCACTGGCATCCTATCCAAAACAGACAAGTAAGTCTTCTCATTCTTCTGTAACTGCATTTGTTCTTTCTGATAGAAATGTATCTTCATCTATTTCACCACCACCAATATTTTCAACACCACTACAAATATCTTCAACACCACCACCAATATCTTTATTTATCCCAACATCACCTCTATTATGCTCAACCATAGTTACAACCTCATCCATACCTCTTTCTGAACCACCATCTCAGATAATTCCATCCTCTGCACCATCACAACTTCCTCCTCAGATATCTCAAACCACTTCCTCTCAACCAACTCCCACCATCTCCTTACCAATAACTCTCACAATATCTTTACAACCAACTCCTACCATCTTTTTACCCTTAACTTCTACCATCATCACTCAACCTATTTCTGAAGAATCTCCCACTTAACCTATTTCTACAACCAACTCTGGAGAAATTACTACTGAACTTATTCAAACCTCAAAAGCTAAAACCATCTCTGATAACTCTGACTCTTCATCATCAGATTCTGACCAAACTCTTTCATATCTAGCTACTTCTGATGAATAAAACCAAACAATCCCTGAACATCAACCTTCTGATCTTCCCCCTCCTAACCTTGATGAAGTCATTTCTATTTTTAAAGATAATGTAGTTAGGAGATTCAAGAAACTGTCTGATGAATCTAGTTTTAGCGATGACTCTTCTGCTCTGGGTGCTCCCTGGAATCGATTCAATCGATGGATGTCAGCAGAGTTTTAGAAGATAAAAAATCTCTCTGTTCATACAAAAGAGAACTTTGTCCAGAAAGCAGAAGAAAGATTGGAAGCTAAGAGGGAAGCTGAAGAAAAGCTAGTTGTTGAAAGGGAATTAGCAGAAAGACTAGCTAAGAAAGCTCTTGACAGAGAAGCTGAAAGAGAAGCTAAGGAAGCTCAAGAATTAGCTGAGAGAGAAGCTGACATGAAGAATCAAGAAGATGCTCTAAAAGCTGTTGAACGCTCTTATAACTCTACCTCTAATTCAGTGTTAAAGACTCTGGAAAGCATTCAGAAGGAACAAGAGTTGTTCAGAACCAAAATGGATAAACAAGATGAAGTCACTTCTAGCATTCAAAATGTACTTGCTCAGATCCTTCAGAGGCTCCCTCCTCTTCCTCAACCTTAGACACTCTTTAGGCTACCCCTTAGTTATTTTCTTTGTCTTTTTGTGTTTATCTTGTTTTGATTACCTTTTTTATTATGACAAAAGGGGGGAGTATTAATGAAGAAATTATTTTGATAAAAATATATTGTTCTCTGGATCATAATTCTGACATTCTAACATTATAATTGCACACAGTTTTTCTTAGAATATTTTTCAGGAATAATATTGAAACTTTGGCAATCATGACTATCTGATGCATATGATATAAACCAGCCTTAAACCTGCTTTGATAATTAATCAGTCAGACTCTGATAAGATCAATCAGGCTCTATTATATAATTAGGCTCTATTATCCCAAATCTGGTAAGATTTTTATAAGTCTTAGATTCAGGGGGAGCTTGATAAAGGGAAGTTTATTTCTAAACATATCTCTATCATTACATATTGATTATTTTTGTACAAAATTGTTTCATCAAAATAATTTGTTTTGTCATTATCAAAAAGGGGAAGATTATTAGAACAAGATTTGGTTCTGCTCATTATCTCTAAGTTTTGATAATAACAAGATAGTATTTTTGTGGAAATAATTTTGGTAATCTAATGGTTTGTTATTTTAAAGTTGTAACAAACAGGTTATGACTCTGATAGAGACCATGTGCAACAACAATCTGATTTGATCAAAAGTCGTTTATGCGTCAAAGAAGCAAGTATGCTTCTGATATACTCACATTCAGAAAGATTCTAAGAAGATAATATGTTGTTGCTGCAATGCTCTCTCGGATTCTGATTTTGAGGGTGACTCTGATGATTTACTTCTGAAGGCTTTCTAGCTTCTGAAGTCGTTATCTTCTGAAGACTAAGTGCTGAAGACTCTGAAGACAGGGTTCTGCTGAACAAAGTTCTGAAGATTCTGAAGAGTTGAGTTTCTAAAGACTAAGTGCTGAAGACTCTGAAGACAAGGTTCTGCTGAACAACGTTCTGAAGACTTAAGTTTCTAAAGACCAAGGGTTATGAAGACTAAGGGCTAAAGATTATGAAGACAAGGTTCTGGTGAACAAGTTCTAAAGACTCTGAAGACTTAAGACTCTGAAGACTTAAGACTCGAAAGACACAGTGATCAACTCTTCTCCTCACGCTTCAAACATCTCTATCCAGAAGCCTCTGATGTACAGAAGATAAGATCAAAAGTTTACAAGGGAAAATAGTACATAGTACATATCAAAACGTTCCATTCCACTACCCTGATTTGGTGGTATAAAGGACAACTTTTGTATGATTTTCATCCCTACGTAACAACATTCTTTCAAGTCGCCAGCTCACTCAAGGATATTCCTAATGTGCCCTCTAACGGATCTTTTACTGGCTATATAAAGACTTGACAACTTGAAGAAAATAGAAAGAAAGCAAGCAAGCAAACAGTGAAACACAACAACGAAATATTCATACTATGCAAATTTTCTTTAAGTCATTTCTTTGATATTCCTAGTGTTTATATCTGCTTGTGTAGAAGCAATTCATTGTAAACATTTTATTTTCACAAACTGTTGTTTGTAATTCCTTAAGGGACCAGTTAGGTCAGAATCCTTAAGAAGACTTAGACAATTAGTCTTTGTGGTTGTTAGTCACCAGCAATTTCTAGTGCAAATTGTAATCAGTTGATTATACTGGATTAAGTCCTTGTGTATAAAGCAAAATCACCTTGGCGGGTAGACTGGATTAACTTATAGTTTTCAAGTGAACCAAGATATATCACATGTCTTTCTCACTTGTTGAGTTTCTTTGTGGTTTATTTTTCAGTTTCATAAAAAGCTTTCATTTTTAAAAACCCAATTCAAACCCCTATTTCTTGTGTTTTTCTCACACCTTCATAACCTACAACCAAATATGTCAACTTTTAGTGATAATGTGACGGCCACATTGCCATTATATAATCCTTATAATGCCTCAGCGTCATCTATCAATAATATGGCGTGACTAGGAGGGGCAAATTATATCCCCCAGAGCACACCATCTTTGAATATAACTTCTATGATGGCTATGAGGCAGCAAATGGATAAGAGTAATTTAGAATTAGTGAATACCCTCACCTAACAAATGGGAACTATTTTTAACCCGTTGATTGCGAAATACAAATCAGACTTATGAGGTGTTAGAAAATAAAATGGGGCGCATTGTTGATATCTTTGGCACGCTCCAGGTACCAGTTCGACCAACTCCGCTGATGTCTAACACAAGAGTGGTTGAAACTCCAGAGAATGGGACAACACAAGCCAATGTGGTCCAGAACCATGGGTTGCATCAAGGAACTCTCTTAAATGGATATCAAATAAAACAAAACAACACTAGGCCTTTGATAGTTCAGAGAGATCAGAATGCTGACCAAGTACTCAGGTACGTCTAGCAAAACAATTTTGCAGGGTAGAACAATATAAAAAATATGGTCGAACAAATTTTTAATGTGGGACTCCACCAACCAAATTTCATTTCCGCACTGTTAGAATACATTCGACAGTCAGAGTTGCCCAAGGGGTTGAAAGTCCCAAAGTTTACTAAGTTTTTTGGAGACACCAATGAGTCGACAATAGAGCACGTTGCCCGGTATCAAATTGAGGCTGGCGACTTAGCGAGTAATGAGAATTTGAAATTAAAATATTTCCTAAATTCTCTAACCTAAAACGCCTTCACTTGGTTCATAACTCTTCCCCCCAATCTGTCCAATCATGGAGCCAGTTAGAAAGGTTATTCCATGAACAATTCTATATGGGACAGACAAAGATTAGTTTGAAGGAGTTGGCAAGTGTTAGGCGAAAGGTCCCTGAGTCGATAAAAGACTATCTGAATAGGTTTGGACTTCTCAAAGCCAGGTGCTTCACCCAGTTGCCCGAGCATGAGTTAGTCGAAATGGTCGCGGGTTACCTAGACTATTCAATTAGGAAAAAGTTGGATACTAATACTTGAGGGACATGGCACAACTTGCAGATAGGGTTTGTTTGGTCCAACGCCTAAAAGCTGAGAAAGCCAGACGTAGTAAATATCATAAAAAAGAAAAATTTTCCTACATAGATGCAGACGATTATGTCTCAGATGTAGGTGATGACTGTTTTGATGAAGGTGAGGTCAATGTGGCTGAATTAAAACCATGCCCCCCTTATGTTTGTAAACTATTGAAGCCATCGAACAGGAAAAATCATGTCGAGACTAACAAAAATGAGAAGTTCACCAATAGAACTTACACTTTTGACATTACAAAATGCAATGCAATATTTGATTTGTTAGTTAACGATGGTCAAATTATAGTACCTACTGGTTTGAAGACTCATCCTTTGGAAGAATGGAAGAAGAGAGGTTTTTGCAAATACCATAATTTCTTGGGTCATATGTCTTCTCAATGTGTTCTTTTTCAGGGATTTGGTTCAAAAGGCTTTGAATGATGGAAGATTGCAGTTTAGCGAGAAGTCGCAGTCAACTGTGAAGGTGGACTCAGACCCTGTGCAGATGGATGAGGCCTACTATGCTGAACCTATAGAGATCTTGATGGTGGAAGCTACTGATGGATCCAACATGGATGTCGACAAGGGAGAGCAGATCTTCGCTATTGCTGATTCTAACTTCCAAGAGGTTTACCCCCAGTCTGAAGAGGGGTTAATTTATTTTCTTGAGCGTTACAAGCTCAACGACTTTAAGACTGTGTTATGCCCATGCTGCAATGACGTGTTCGACGAGGAATCGACAACTAAGGTGGAGAGTTCTTGAAGGACTAACCCTAAGTATGGACGAGGGGGAGGTCGAACATCTAGGTTTATTCCTAATAGTGAGGGCAGGTCCCATAGGAACAAGGAGTATAGGAGGAAGATTCAGCAGCCTCGACAGAAAACCTTCAAGCCACCTACAAAATGAACTAAGAGATAAATGGGTAAAGCCCCTCAACCAAAAAGGGGCGAACCACACAAAGTGGAAGGAAGTTAACCCTAAGACTAGGATGGCAAGAGACAAGGCCCAGAAGAAGGTGAAAGGAAGATCACATGTCCCTCCGGCCTACAAGGGAAAGAACCCTATGACGCGTACTCAGTGGAGACGTCATAAGAGGAATAAGAAGGATGAAAGAGAAGCCTTGGTAAATGAGCATGGCACCCAGGGGCGAAGCGCAATGTAGTTGTGATGAAGCACGAATATAAACCTACTCTAAAAGGGTTAACAAGGGGGAGCATCCTCACCTTGTTCTGAAGACAGCTGCAAAACCCCCGCAGTTAAAAGGGGACTTAGAGTTAGGGAAAAGACTCCTGAATACTCCCCTCAATCAGAGGATAAAGCTGCAGGTTACACTCCTTAACCAGAAGAGAATGACCCTTATCACCATGATCCTGAATACTCCCTTGAGTCTGAGAATGCTTATTCACCCTACTATTCTCCTCGACCAAGGAAGAAGGAACCTGAATATACTCCTGGGTCAGATGAGATGGTAGAAAATAACTTCAGCGAAGGGTGATCCGATACCGCGCACGGATCAAAACGAGTAGTTTTAAAAATGGTAGTTTAACAACAATGACTCGAGTCGTATCACAAGGGTTTTTGTATTGAGTTAACCAACTAAAGTAAATGTTATGGGGGTTTTCAATTTCAATTTAGAAAAACAAGAGAAAATAAGTGATTATCAATTAAGCTAAAATGGCTAATCCTACTTATTCGGGTTTTGACTTATCATCGGTTACTATAACATCAATTCCTAAGCGGATTCGATCCTATTCGATTATGAGATCAATTAGACAAGCGCAATCAATATCATATGAATTATGTTCCTGTTTACCACATAAAGCATGACGGTTTAAAGATTAGGCGAAGCTAACGAAGAAGCTAAGTTAACATGTAACACCCTTCTACCCCACATACAATTTTAGGAAAAGATTTCATATTATCAGAGTAAAATCAACATGAAAGGTGCCACATATATTCAAAACATCAATTAACAATCATTTTCCTGTCCCGTAACGCGGGTTACCCATTCTTAATAATAAAATCAACAACTACGCAGCGGAAATCAACTTTTTATGTCAATTCAATAAAATACTTCATACTAAATGTATCCAAATCAAATCATCACCAACAATGAAAAAAATTCAACATAAAACAAAAGAACGCGAGGTTCACAACAAATCCCAACCCGATGTTACATGACACAGAGTAGGACACCTCTAAACTAAACAGCAATAACGACACACTTCAAGGCTACATCCTCCATCATCGCGAATCTACTCTTGGTTATCTGCAAGTTACCCACATAAGAGGCAACATTTCCAAGCAGGCAGGGTGAGAAACAATAATTCATTATAGTAATATAAAGACTTGGAAAATAAACAGAATAAGTAACAACAACATCGTATCATCATCAAATCCTTCGCAACACAATCACAAATACCTCATAAAATGCAATGTCAAATATAATGAAATGCAAGGAATGCATGTGGTACCGATTTTCTCCGTTTGATGGACACTGGCCATCAACCCTCCACAAGGGAGCACAACATTACAACATATCACTTCAATCCGCACAATGGGATTGAAGCTACCAATAGGCCGAAGCCCCAACATAATAAAATGCCATGAAATGCAATGATGCTAATTCTCCTCATTTCATCCAAATATCAACATGTGCATCATTCATTTCATTTTTCAGCAACATTCGTCATAAATTCATGTTTTATCATCCATATATCAACAACAACTCGACCACAAGGAATCAATACGAGAAAACATCTAGAAACCTCAAGAAACAGCAAAAACAAAACAAACAGTAGTCTGACACGGCCGCCCGTGTCCTGTGACACGGCCCGTGTCAGAAAACCTGAGACACGATTCCAAAACAACAAAAGTGTAGCAGGACAGCAACCTGACACGGTCACCCGTGTCCTGTGATACGGCCCGTGTCATAAAGTCTGAGATAAAATTCCCAAAAACCAAAAAAATTATACAGGAACAGTAGTCTGACACGGTCGCCCGTGTCCTGTGACACGGCCCGTGTCAGGCAACCTGTTAATAAAAATTTTCACACGCCCAACCAGAAAGCTGACACGGGTGCCCGTGTTGTGTGACACGGCCCGTGTCAGGGTGCGACAAAACCCAACTTTTCCCGAAAATTGATTTTCTGCGTTTTTGACTTTGATTACCCCAAAAATCAGTTTTCCCCCACGAAAATTCGATCAAAAGGCTCACATAATACACATATATCAACACATACCACTCAATTTCATCATATTCTCATCAAATCATTCATTCTACATCAACATTCACCACAATTATGCACAATTCATGAGTACCTAATCTATTCATCACCATGTCCTAAAGAACTATAAGAAATTATGAAATCTCCCCATACCTTAGAGTAATCCGAAACTTTTCCTTCTTTCTCCAAGATTCTCCTAGCAATCCTTTAAAACCCTAGGTTTTCTCCTCCTCTTCTCTTCTTCAGCGTTCTTCACAAAAATACGATTAGTTAGAAAATTGATCAATCTTTCTTCTTTAGTTACATTATCCCAGTTTATGAACTTCCAACTCTACCCTTACTCCTTTTCCTTTATGACCACCTTGCCCTTTTCTTATTAATTTTAATAATAGTAATAATCTAAATAATACATGATTATTCACTTTATTAAAATTATTTAAAAATACCCTTTTAATCCATAATTCTCCAAATTACCAAAAACCTCTTAATTCCTTCTAAATTAATTAAATAAATAAATAAATGATTAATTTAGATTTTCAGGTCGTTACAACTCTCCCCTACTTTAAGAATTTTTGTCCTCGAAAATTACCTGAAGTAAACAGAGTCGGATACGACTCTTTCGTCTGATCTTCACGCTCCCAAGTCCAACTATCACCAGCTGGTCTGCCCCACAATACTTTCACTAAAGCAAACTCTTTACCTCGCAGTTGCTTCAATTCTCGACCATCAATCCTCACAGGCAAAGCTTCTACTGTCAGGTTATCTCTCACCTAAACATCATCCATTTGAATCACATGCGACGGATCCGGAATATACTTCCTCAATTGCGACACATGAAACACATCGTGCAAATTCGCAAGTGACGGTGGTAAAGCCACCCGATAGGCAACCTCTCTTATCCTCTGCATAATCTGATACGGACCAACAAAGCGCTGAGTGAGCTTTCTAGACTTCAAAGCTCGTCCCACACCAGTCGTCGGAGTAACTCTTAAGAACACGTGGTCTCCCTCTTGGAATTCAAGTGCTTTTCTTCTCTTATCATGGTAACTCTTCTGACGACTCTGCGGCGTCTTCATTTTATCCCGAATCATTTTAATCTTCTTCGTTGTCTCTTGAACAATCTCAGGTCCAAGTACATAACTCTCTCCCGACTCATACCAACACAATGGAGTTCGACAACGTCTACCATACAATGCCTCATATGGAGCCATCCCAATACTAGCATGAAAGCTGTTGTTGTATGTAAACTCGATCAACGGCAAGTGACTATCCCAAGATCCTCCTTGATCCAGCACATAAGCTCTCAACAAATCTTCTAAAGATTGGATTGTTCTTTCCGTCTGACCATCTGTCTGCGGGTGATAAGCAGAACTCATCCTCAACTTAGTACCCAAAGCATCCTGTAGACTCTTCCAAAACCTTGACGTAAACCGCGGATCTCTATCCGATACAATACTCGAAGGTGTTCCATGCAACTTCACAATTTCATCAATATAAATCTCAGCTAACTTCTGCATAGAATGATTAATTCTCATCGGCAAGAAATGCGCCGACTTAGTTAACATATCCACAATCACCCATATCGAGTCATTACCTCTTGCAGTCTTCGGTAACCCAGTCACAAAATCCATGGAAATGCTATCCCATTTCCATTCAGGAACATTCAACGCTGCATCATACCTGAAGGCTTCTGATGTTCAATCTTGGACTTCTGGCAAGTCAAACATGCATACACAAATTCAGCAATATCTCTTTTCATACCTGGCCACCAAAACAATCTACGCAGGTCTTGATACATCTTCATAGCACCAGGATGAATACTAAATCGACTTCTATGCCCTTCCTCCAAAATACTCTTTTTTATTCCAGAAATATCCGAAATACATACTCTATCTCGAAATCTCAAAACTCCATCTTCATCAATTCGGAACTCACCTCCATTACCTTGATTAATCTTCATTAACTGGTCAACTAATTTCAAATCAGATTTCTGACCTTCCCGAATTTCCTCAGAAATTCCACTAGTCAGCTTTAGCATGCCCAATTTCACACTATCAACGGTCGTCTCACACAACAAACTCATGTCTCTGAATTGCTCAATCATTTCAAGTTCTCTCACCATAAGCATCGAAATATGCAATGACTTTCTACTCAAAGCATCAGCCACTACATTTGCTTTACCGGGATGATAATTCAAATCGAACTCAAAATCCTTTAACAATTCTAGCCACCTTCTCTGCCTCATGTTTAACTCTTTCTGATCGAACAAGTATTTCAAACTTTTATGATCACTGAATACCTCAAATTTCGAACCAAAAAGATAATGCCTCCAAATCTTCAGCATAAATACTACAGCAGCCAACTCTAAGTCGTGTGTAGGGTAATTCCTCTCATGGACTCTTAACTGCCTAGAAGCATAAGCGACCACTTTACCATTTTGCATCAAAACTCCACCAAGGCCCATCTTTGAAGCATCACAATAAACCACAAAGGACTCATTCGGGTCTGGCAAAACCAACACCGGAGCAGTTGTCAACTTTTTCTTTAGTTCCATAAAACTTTCCTCACAAGTGACATCCCATACATACGCTTGTCCCTTTCAAGTCAACTGCGTCAATGGCAAAGCCAACTTAGAAAAACCTTCAATGAATTTACGATAATAACCAGCCAATCCAAGAAAACTACGAATCTCCGTAGCAGACTTCGGAGTCTCCCACTGCAACACCGCATCAATCTTTGAGGGATCCACAGAAATTCCACCACTTGAAATCACATGGCCTAGGAAACTCACTTCCTTCAACCAGAACTCACACTTTGACAACTTAGCATACAATTTCTTTTCCCTCAACACTTGTAACACAATCTTCAAATGTTCCGCATGTTCTTCTTCTGATTTAAAATATATGTCATCTATGAAAACCACCACAAACTTATCAAGATATTCATGAAAGATCCTATTCATATACTCCATGAATACACCAGGTGCATTAGAAACTCCAAATGGCATCACCGTATATTCATAATGACCATACCTCGTTCTGAAAGCTATTTTCAGAATATCATCAGCTTTAACTCTAATCTGATGATAACCAGACCTCAGATCAATCTTAGTGAACACACAAGCACCTACGAGTTGATCCATCAAATCGTCGATTCTCGGAAGCGGATACTTATTCTTGATGGTCATCTTATTCAACTGTCGATAATCGACACACAATCTCATACTACCATCTTTCTTCTTAACGAGCAACACCGGAGCACCCCACGGAGAAACACTAGGTCGAATGAACTTCTTTTCTAATAATTCTTCTAGTTTTTTCTTCAGCTCACTCAATTCCGAAGCAGACATCCGATAAGGAGCCATCGACACTGGACTCGTACCTGGTATTAAGTCCACAACAAACTCAATTTCATGTTCCAGAGGTAAATCACTTATATCCTCAGGAAACACATCTTGAAACTCACAAACCACAGGCAACTCAACACTGACGGCTTCACCATCAACTTGCAACGATGCAAACACTGCGAACATCAACGCTTCATCTAATAAAAGTTCATCCACTTGCTTAGCAGATAAGAACATCAGTTCACCATTCTCACCTAACTCCGGAAACCTCACAGTCTTACTATAACAATTAATATGAACGTGGTTGAACTCCAACCAGTTCATACCAAGGATAACATCGATTTGGTGCAAAGGTAAGCACACTAAATCCATCATAAAATTCTTCTCAAAGATTGTCAAAGGACACTTCAAACAAACAAGCATGGTAGTCACATAACCATTAGCTGGAGTCTCTATTATCATACTACCATTCATGTTAGACAAATTCAAACCCAATCTAGTAGCACACTCAAGAGAGATAAATGAATGCGTAGCTCCAATATCAATAATAGCAATTAACTCAACATTGTTAATAAAACAAGTACCTCGAATCAAGTTGTCCTTCTTGGGAACTTCTGAGCCAGCCAAAGCAAACACCCTTCCAGTAGTCTGGGTAGCAGTAGCAGTCTTCTTTGGTTTCTGGCATTGAGTACTGATATGCCCCTGTTCACCACAGTTGAAACAGGTCGGACCCTCATTCGGACAATCACCAATTCTATGCCCAGTCTTACCACAACGGTAACATCTCAGAACTTTGTTAGTACACACATCAACTTTGTGACCTGACTCTCCATACTTATAGCACTTAGTAGGTGCATTAACGGCTCCCCCACTCTTTTTCTTTAAAACATTTGGGCCTCGTGAAAGAGTGTAAGACCCATCCCCTTGTATAGAAAAACATTTTCGGCCTCAGTCACTTGTATAAGTCCCTCTGTACAAATTCAAACAGTGCGCTCACTGATAAAACCCTGGGCCTCTCCTTGAGCTGTAAGCCCCAAATCTTTCTTTTTTAAAGCACCTTCTCCTTTGATTTTGAATATACTATTGTTTTCAATCTATCTTTGTTAAACAACTAACCAAATAGCATGGAAGCTCTACAACCGAGTAAGTGGTTATTGCTTTCATTTACTGCTTTCATATACATATAACTGTATTGTGGGGCTGTTTCACTGTAAGTCTTCTTTCATAAACTCATATCAACTGTGTAATAATAGTATAGATATTTCGAGTTTCCCCGGAAACTACGTCTAGAACTAGGTGACGCCGTTTCGTTTGTTCGTAGAAATAGACAACTAGATCCCCAATAGGATCACCAGATACAGTCTTCTCTTCGGCTGTCCTCATTAGGAATTGTCAAGAAACTCTATTCCCAGAGATGAATGTATTCTCCGTGAATGGCATCTTTGAGTTTCTTCCAAATTCTCGAACTTTCCTGACTTGATCTATTCCTTGTGAATAGCTTGCCTTGAATTTCTCGGGGTTTGGGGACCCATCGGCTTCCTAAAAGCATCGGCCTCCTCTTGGGCATTGTACAAGGACCCACAGGCTTCCTAAAAGCAACCCCGCCTCCTCTTGGGCTTAGTACAAGGACCCTACGGCTTCTTAGAAGTATTCACAGCCTCCTCTTAGGCTTCGTATAATGATCTCTTCCTCCGGGAATGATAGCCTTCTCTTGGGCTTAGTACAAGGACCGATCGGCTTCTTAAAAGTTTCCAGCCTCCTCTTGGGCTTCGTACAAATTGTCCTGACGACCTCCTAGAGGTATAGGAACAGAACTTAGTCATCTTCATAGAACAGTCATGTCAAAGAGTCTACTACTGTTTCTCAAAGCATAGTACAAAAGATGACACTCTAGACTTGGACAGTCTAAGACCCTTGAGTCTCCAAGACATTCTCAAGTGACCCCTTCGTTAAATAGGAAGGAAACCCGCAGACTCGGACAGTCTCAATACCCTTTGGATTTCCTGCTTCCTTAAAGAACAGGAATAACCCAGATCCTTGAATCAAATCCATGAGTACAGTGTTACTCATATAAGAACTGATTTTCTCTTTAAAATCAGTATACTGGACCTGTCACTCAACTGAAACAGTAACCATAGCCTCCCTCTTGGGCTTTGTACAATGATCCTCCCCAGCGGAGTTAAACAACGTTTAGCCTCTCTCTCGGGCTTTGTACGAGACACATAAGGGACTCCCTCGTTGAGTCAATCACCCTTTCGCCTCCATCTCGGGCTTTATACGAGATACAAAAAGGTTCATATTGAGCCAAACAAATGTTAGCCTCCATCTCGGGCTTCGTTCGAGATACAAAAAGTCTCTTGTTGGGTCAGACAGCCTCCATCTCGGGCTTTATACGAGATACCAAAAGATTCCCTCGTCGAGTCAAAACCTTTTAGCCTCTCTCTCGGGCTTTGTACGAGACACATATTAGCCTCCTCTTAGGCTTTGTATAAGAAAACCACTGGTTAATCTAATTAACCTTTTAGCATCAAAGCTGTGCCTCGTTCTCAGTACACAAACATCAACAACTCCTTGCTGTAAGCGGCAAGCCTCTGGATCATCTACATCCATGCCACTGTCCCTCTTTTAGCATGAGAAATTCCTAAGGAAAGATAGCATTGATCTACACTGAGTTAAAGTCTTCTCCTTCAGGATAAAATCCCCTATTAAGGAAATTATGGCATTGCCGGATTCACAAATCCCGGTTAAAGTAATTCTCCTTTATAAACAGTTGTGACATACAACCCCCCCTCTTTAGAGATAACAAATTCTCTCTAAAGTTAGGACCTTCAGCTTCACATCTTGGGCTTTGAACAAGATACAAATCACCTTTCGCTTCACGTCTTGGGCTTTGAACAAGACACCAAAAACACCCATTTCCTCCCATAGAATAGGAGGAACTACGAACGCTCTGATTTCCTTGTTTCGATAAACGGGAATACGTAGGCATAAGATTGAAAGAAAAATCTTAGCGAGCACACTAAACAAAAAAACCAAATCCCATACTCTCACATCAAAAAGCATCAGTCCTAACATCCTAATCCTTGTTCCCCGCCAGAAACCTTCTGTCAAGATAAAAAGAAAGAAATAGTATTGGCAAAAATACAAATAATCAGTACAAAGGCCCCCCACATTGATAGCATTTGTAACCTAACAGACCGCTGTTTAAATTCAGTATGCAAAGCAGGGTTAATTGGAGACATCTATTTCCCTTTCTTATTCAGCTCACAATAGGATAAAAAATGAATCGACCTGTAGTTTAAGCTCAACCGCAGAGAGCGACCTGCACTTAAGAACCGCGTCCAAAATCGCTCGCTACAGAAAAAATGGCGCCCACCGTGGGGCCGGTTTCTGCTTCCTTTTCACCTCTTGTGTGAAAACCACAGATTGGGGCTTCCGTCGGGGAATCCATTTTCTGTCAGGAACTTAGGATTCATAGCTTTAAAGTTCTAGGATGTTTTAGGACAAATATATATACTGCTTTTCCTAATTGCTATACATGTTTATTTTTCTGCTAATGAGAATGCGGGTGATGCCGTATGTGGAAAGATTGAGTATACACTTAAGATAAGTGATGGCGACGGGGTCGACCATCAACCTCAGTGGAGGCTGACCAACGCAACCCATTCTCTCACCTAGACAATGGGCCGGTTGTTAAGTCTGAGAAGCTGAGGAGCCAAACCCTTTCGTAGTGCGGAAACTATCGGAAATAGTTGTTACGCGATACTACCCTCATTTGAGGCTGGTGATCTATTCTCGGTGAATGGCACTTACTCTAAGATCGCTCTACAACTCGCTGGCGATCTGCTTGTTGTTTTGCTTTCCTGGGAGGAGCTGATGATAATGAGTACAGGTACAAAAATCACCCTAGTATAAACCTTTGGGGATGGGTAGAGCCTTGACTTCATGACAACGACCCTTTGACCCCGTGTTTTTTCTATGTTTTTGTGTGCTGCATTCATGCATTCATTTAAAAAACATTAAAACATTCAAAAAAAATTTCTCTTCTAGTCTCTCTATTTTTCAAATTAAACTAAGACTGTGATTGCAAATATCAGAGAAAGGGATTGCACTAATGGATTTCGGTAGAAGGAGAACTCATGCGTACACCTTCAAGGTTCCAAAGCTAGGGGATTTGAGAAGGTTAGCGAGGATGATCACTAACCCAGAGGCTTTCAGAGCCAAACATGGAGGTTTGCTACCGCTGTTAAGAGTCCATGTGATTGAGGGAATAATGGATGCGCTCATTCAGTTTTATGATCCAATTTATCACTGTTTCACATTCCCGGATTACCAGCTAGCACCAATGCTGGAGGAGTATTCTCATCTGATTGATCTACATATCACAGATCAAGCTCCATTTTCTGGACTGGAAGAAATTCCAAAGAATCAGACCATTGCAAGAGCAATTCATTTGGACGAATCTGAGGTCAGGATTCACATAACCACTAAGGGTGGCATCCAAGGTTTGCCAGCCCAGTTCTTGACAAAGAAAGCCCTGTATTTTGCCAGTATAGGAAACGTGACTGCTTTTGAAAGCATCTTTGTCTTGCTCACCTACGGGTTATTTTTGTTTCCCAACATTAATAATTCTGTCGATATTAACTCCATTAAGGTTTTTCTCATTGGAAATCTTGTGCCGACTTTGCTCGCAGATGCGTATCATTCTGTACACTTGGGAAATTTGTACAGCGGAGGGGAGATCACATGCTGTGTACCTTTGCTTTACAAATGGTTTATCTCTCACTTGCCCAAGTCTGCTGCTTTTTGGGATTGTAAGAGTGTCATACGTTGGTCGCAGAAGATCATGTCTCTTACCAACTCTGATATAGATTGGTGTAATAGGATTTATGAGGGAATCAGAATCATTGACCGTTGTGGAAACTTCCCCAGCGTACCCCTCATAGGAACTAAAGGAGGAATCAACTACCATCCGGTGTTGGTTCGCCGTTAATTTGGATACCCGATGAGGCACATCCCACTGGGTGTTCATCTGGAAGGTCTTTTCTTCAAGGAAGGAGAAAATGACAGAGCACTAAAGATGGAAATAGTGCATGCTTGGAAGCATGTTCATAAGAAAGGACGAGAGTCTCTAGGAAAACCGGACTGTGTCTCGGTGGAGCCTTATCTCCATTGGGTACAAACTAGAGCTCTCAAGCTAAAGATGCCTTATCCTCTTTACGGAATTCTTCCGCCAAAGGAATCTGTCATGTACTTCATGACTGAGACAGAAAAGCTTCAGGTTACTCTCAACAAAGTTCAAAAGGAGAGAAGGTCTTGGAAGAACAAGTACCGCACCCTCGACATAGAGTGCATCAAAATACAGCAATTACTGAAAGAGAAAGATGCTCTGATTGAAATTTTGGAGCAACATGCTGTAGAGAATCAAGATGACCAAAGGAATTTGTTCGCTCCTTTCACCTGGCAAAGGAATGACAACCCGACAACGGCC
The DNA here is from genome assembly GCA_022829125.1 of Lathyrus tuberosus. Classification (NCBI taxonomy): domain Eukaryota; kingdom Viridiplantae; phylum Streptophyta; class Magnoliopsida; order Fabales; family Fabaceae; genus Lathyrus; species Lathyrus tuberosus. Next base: position 13,778,251 of record JALAZF010000017.1, read on the forward strand.
CAAGAGTCCCGGTCAAAGAAAAGGAAGATACCAAAATCAGCACCCGATTTCTCTTCAGAGAGGACTCGGGACCCATTAGCTTAGGTTTCTGTTTCTGCACTTTGTAATCTACTGTATTTCCGTTTCTGTAATCCGTTGAATTCAATAAAAAGGGGTTTCCCCACCGTTTGATATTTGAAATCTAATTGTTGAAGTTTATTTTGATTAAACCTTAAACAATTAATATAATCATTGCATTCATCATTCTCACATCGCGTATTCTTCTTACCTACGAATCTCACGTTTGTGTCTCGGTTCTAGAGTCAAACTGTCTCATTCGTATAATACTCGGGCCAATCGTCAGAAAAAGATGGATGATCTTGAGGAAGAAAACAGAGAGTTGAAAGAAGAGATCGACGCTCTGAGAGAGGATATGAGAAAGCTTCGTAACGACATGCAAGCCATGGCAGAAGCTCAGCTACAAAGAACTGTGATCTCAGAGATCACCTCAACGCCCATAGTGGAGAAGTATGATCCTAGGTATCAGATACCGAAAGATCGTCCTTGGGGCATGCCTATTAACTATATCCCAGAAGGATATGTTCCGCCGATCACTGAAGATCAGGGAATCACAACAGAAGTCACTGGGCCTGAAGGTTACAAACTTCGAGAAATCGAAGATGCCAGGGGCATACTGAAGACTCCTGAAGGTTACAAACTTCGAGAGATGCCAAGACTCACTGCCGTAGTAACGGTACCACCCCCTGTGGTGCACACAGTCCCGGAAGGACAGATTCCACTGACAACTTCTGGTAAGAAGGAAACTATGTTTGACAGAATGGAGGAATTCCAGGAGCAGTTCTTAGAAATGCAGAAGGAACTGCAAGCCATTCGCGGTCAGGATCTATTTGGAAAGGACGTCGCAGACCTCTGCTTGGTCCCAAATGTGAAAGTCCCGCACAAATTTCAAGTGCCCGACTTTGAAAAGTACAAGGGTAACTCTTGCCCTCAGAGCCATCTGGTGATGTACGCTCGGCGAATGTCAGCCCAGACGGAGAATCAGGACCTACTGATTCACTACTTCCAGGATAGTTTAACCGGTGCCGCACTCAAATGGTACATGGGTTTAAACCGTGCCACGATCAGCACTTTCAGAGATCTTGGCACTGCCTTCGTCCAACAATACAAATACAATTTGGACATGGCACCCGACAGAGATCAACTCAGATCAATGTCGCAAAAGGACAAGGAAACCTTTAAGGAGTATGCTCAAAGGTGGCGTGAAATTTCCGCTCAAATTTGTCCACCTCTTGAGGAAAAAGAGATGACAAAGATCTTCTTAAAGACCTTAAGCTCATTTTACTATGACCGAATGGTTGCCAGTGCACCCAGTGATTTCACCGAGATGGTCGGCATGGGCGTACGTCTTGAGGAACCCGTCCGAGAAGGACGTTTGGTAAAAGACACTGGATCGACGAGCAGTACTAAAAAATATGGTAGTGCTCTCCCTAAGAAAAAAGAGCAAGATATTGGGAATATCTCTCTCGGAAAGCAAAGGCGACGTTATCAACCGGTAGCAGCTGTGACTCCTGCTATCAACCCTGCGTCTATTCCTTCGTATCAACCTCAGGTTGTGCAGAGCCAGCCTGATCAACAAAGGACACAACAGCCTCTTCAGCATGCTCGTCCTCCATATAACAACAACCGTACAACACAGCCACCAGGATTTGATCCTATACCCGTGTCGTACGCAGAGCTGTTTCCATTACTACTGGCTAAGGGGCACATTCAGACTAAATCTCCTCTTACAGTACCTGAAAATCCGCCTTTTTGGTTTAAGGTGGATCAAACTTGCCCTTATCATCAAGGAGGTGCAGGGCATAACATAAAGACTTGTCTCAATTTCAAGTCCGATGTGCAAAAACTTGTTAGGAGCGGGGTCTTATCCTTCAAGGATACGAATCCTAATGTTCTCACAAACCCGCTGCCTCAACATGAGAAGACTGCAGTCAATTTGATAGAAGGAGAGACTAAAGATGTCTATCAAATTCACGATGTACTCTTGTTGAAAACCAATCTGGTCAAGATGCATTGTAGACAGAGTGGATATGGCCATGTGCCACCTCATAACTATCATCAATGTGATATCTGCTCTAAAGATAACCAAGGATGTTCGGTAGTGCAATCAACTCTACAGGAACAGATGGATCTCGGATGGATCCAAGAGCACCGAGTTCGTGGAGTTAACATGGTTTACACGAATTATAACGTCATTCAGAACCACGACATCCGTGTGATGAATGTCAACTTGGTGGCAATGCACTCAAGGCAAAGCCAGCATCATAATCTACCGCGGCACGATTACAGTTCCTGTCTGACTTGGTCGGTAAATAAACAGGGATGCTCTTTCATACAAGAGGCCCTCCAGCGTCAGATGGATCTTGGATGGATCCAAGACTACCATGATAGGAACCCTTATCAGATCAACATGGTTTAAATCTTCGATATTCACGTGATGAATACCAACCTGGTAGAGTTACATGTTGAGCAGGTCTGACTCGGATTATTAATATCACATGACTATCAAAGCTGTAAAGCGGGTTGCGAAAATGATCGAGGTTTTACCCTTGTCCAGGAGGCACTTCAGCACTTGTTAAATCACTGGTGGATGCCAATTTATATGGATGAAGATACTCAATAAATTAGTATCAGTAACAGGAATCCTACTCGGCGTCAGAGTCAGGACATTCGATCTGTGGAAGCTAACCTAGTAAGGTTACATTGTATTCAAAGTGGGCGTGGCCAGATGCCACCACACAATTATGACCGTTGTAGCATCTGTTCGGAAAGTAACCAAGGGTGTTACCTTGTGAGAGCAGCTCTTCAGGGTCAGGTGGATCGTGGAGAAATTCGTCCATATCCGGGTTCTAGACCCATCGACTGGACGCCGAACTACCTTGCCGAGCAAGTTGAGGATGTTGTCACAATCTCTGGTCATCACAGGACCAGGGATGTTTTTGCCATTATCCCTCTACTTGACGAATCTAAAGTTCCCAACCGGGAACGAATCGAGATTACTTATGATGGTCAGAAAAATCAGAAGGTTCCCATAGTCATCTATCTACCGGGACCACTACCGTATGAATCAGCTAAGGTTATCCCTTACAAATACGGTGCAACGATAATTGAAAATGGAAAGGAAATTCCATTACCCTCCGTCGTGAATATTGCAGACATCAGTCGTTGAACACGGAGTGGTAGAATCTTCAACCGAGGAGTTGGAGAACTTAACAAGGAAAAGGAACTTCAGTCTGAAACTCCTGATCCACCAGTCGGTCAATCCAATAATCCCGACCTTTCGAAAAATAATGATGAGATGCTGAAGCTCATCCAAAGGAGTGAATACAACATTGTTGATCAACTATTATAGACTCCTTCAAAAATCTCGGTATTATCGCTATTACTCAGTTCAAAAGCCCACAGGGAGGCTCTACAGAAAGTCTTGGAGCAAGCCTTTATGGAACAGGATGTAACAATCAGACAGTTCGATAACATTATCTCTAACATCACTTCCTGCAATAATTTGGGATTTAGTGATGAGGAATTACCCGAAGAGGGTTGCCGTCATAACATGGCGCTCAACATTACAGTTAACTGCCAGGACGATGCTTTAGCCAGCGTACTGGTAGACACAGGGTCAGCCCTGAATGTTATGCCGAAGTCCACTTTGATGCAATTATCATTCGAAGGCCCTCCGAAGAGAGTCAGCGAGGTCGTCGTCAAAGCATTCAACAGATCCAGAAAAATAGTTATCGGCGAAGTTGATCTTCCCATAACTATTGGTCCTCACACTTTCCAAGTCACTTTCCAGGTCAGGGACATCCGAGCAACGTACAGTTGTTTATTAGGAAGACCTTGGATACATCAGGCTGGAGCGGTCACTTCGACCCTTCACCAAAAGCTAAAGTTCGTCAAGAACGATCAGCTTTTCACAGTCTGTGGAGAATAAGCCTTGCTTGTAAGCAACTTGTCATCATCTACTGGTATAGAACCCGAGGAGGTTATTGGAACGCAGTTCCAAGTACTGTCGATGAGCGAGAACAATCAGTTCAGAGGAGGAACTTCCATTTCTTCATACAACGATGCTATCAAAGCGGTCGAGAGTACCGATACAACAGGATGGGGATAGCTTGTCATTCCTACTTACAATAAAACAAAGAAGGGTCTTGGTTTTTCCGCAACCTGTACCCAGACAGCTGCCAATGATGAAAGTCTTCATCCCCTTCAAAATTTCTTCCACAGTGGAGGTTTCCTTCACCCAGTGTCTCAAGCAGTACATGCTATCAATGAGGAAGGTCCCTCTGACATAGATGAAGAATGGAAATCCTATCTTAATGAGGACGGTTATATGTCTCAGGAAGAGGTACCTATGCCTTTTTGCTTTCCCACAGAAAGTATGAGATTTATACCACGGTCAGACGTCGAAATGATCTATGGAGATTGTGATCCGGAAGGATGCCGTGCTCTGCCAAATTCATTAGAGGAGGACACTCCGATGAAAGACAATTTTGACCACAATTACTATGGCCCAATGGATGGTCTGCCAATGTGGCAACCTTACCCAGGAAACTTGGGGCAAGAGAGTCAGCCGAGTAATGAAACTCAGCTGACTGTCATTGAACAGAATACCTGTGTCCCCACCATGTCATGGGATCAACACTCAGGTCATTCAGAAACTACTCAACATGAAGATGAATTCGCAACGTTTGCAGGACTTGAATTCATCAACTATGCTTTTCCCGAGGTCAACGTCATCGAGGGGGATGACTCCTCCAGGTCCAAAGAGGTTTGGGACACTCTGGGAGAACCAAGTGGAAAATACGACTATATGGTCAAGTACACCGCTCCCGAAAGCTCTCGTATCAGGCTCGAAGATATCCAGCCAACTGGATGGGGAGATACAGCTGAGAGCACAAATGCTATGCAAAATGCAACAGAGGAATTCTCCTACGACAACTCTGCCTGGGAGACAGATTCCAATGATCCTGCTCCACCAGAAATCAGCGTTATTTCTGAAGATAAATCAAGGAAGGTGCCAGACTTTGTGATTCACCGAGGAGTTCGCCGCCAATGGGTTGCCGTCGATGTTCCGAAGATTGTTCATTAGTCAAAGTAATTGCCATCTTTAACCTTTCGCCCTGCCCAGGTGAAACGGGTGTTTTGATAGGGCTCGCTTTCTGTAAATATCCCTCTTCGCTTCGCCCAAAGCGACAGAGTTTTGTTTTATAGGGCTGTAGTTTCAAGAATCGACTTGTTCATTAATAAAATAACGTCGTTCTGTAATTTCCGCATTAATTGCTGTTTTCTCTTTTCGTTTTTCAGAAAATGGTAATCCTAAAAAACAATTCCATAATAAAAACAAGCAGTAAAAAAAATATATATACTGCACACACTTGCATTTTCCTCTATCTCGTCTAAACACGAATCATCACGTAATGCAGATTGCTTGTTTTAAACCCAGTTGAAATATACGATCCGATGCCTTCTCCCAACTTTGAGTTCCCGGTATTCGAGGCTGAAGAAGAAGATGACAACGAAATTTCAGAAGAGATCTCCCGACTACTCAGACAAGAGGAAAGGTCCATTGAACCTCACAAAGAGTCGTTGGAAACAGTAAACTTGGGTTTAGAAAAAGAGAGAAAAGAAATCAGGATTGGGGCACTGCTCAGTCCAACTGCCAGAGAGAGTTTGATAAAGCTTCTCAGAGGATTTCCCGATGTATTCGCTTGTTCTTATCAGGACATGCCAGGATTGGATACCAGCATCGTGGAACATCACTTACCATTGAGATTGGAATGTCCGCCAGTAAAGCAAAGGTTGAGACGGACTCACCCGGACATGGCCATCAAAATCAAAGAGGAGGTGCAGAAAAAGATTGACGTGGGTTTCCTCGCTACATCTGAATATCCTCAATGGTTAGCCAATATTGTACTCGTTCCCAAAAAGGATGGAAAGGTCAGAATGTGTGTTGATTACAGGGATCTGAACAAGGCAAGTCCAAAGGACGACTTTCCTTTACCACACATTGACATGCTGGTGGACAATACAGCAAAGTTCAAAGTTTTTTCCTTCATGGATGGATTCTCGGGCTATAACCAGATCAAAATGGCGCCGAAAGACATGGAGAAACTTCGTTCATTACACCATGGGGCACCTTTTGTTACAAGGTAATGCCGTTCGGTTTTAAGAACGCCGGGGCAACCTATCAAAGGGCCATGACTACTCTGTTTCATGACATGATACACAAAGAAATCGAAGTGTATGTCGATGATATGATTGCAAAATTAAAAACAGAGAGTGAGCACGTTGAACATCTGTCAAAATTGTTCGAACGTCTAAGAAAATTCAAGCTCCGCTTGAATCCGAACAAGTGCACCTTCGGTGTCCGTTCAGGGAAACTATTAGGGTTCATCGTTAGCCATAAAGGAATTGAGGTTGATCCTGACAAGGTCAAGGCCATTCAGGAAATGCCTTCCCCGAAAACTGAAAAACAAGTCAGAGGATTCCTGGGACGGTTGAACTACATCTCCAGATTCATATTCCTTATGACTGCCACGTGTGCGCCGATTTTCAAATTACTGAAAAAGAACCAGGATTACGTTTGGTCAGAAGATTGCCAAACTGCCTTCGACAGTATTAAGGAATACCTATTGAATCCTCCGATTCTATCACCTCCAGTGGAAGGAAGACCACTGATCATTTACCTCATAGTCCTAGAGGACTCAATGGGATGTGTACTTGGCCAACAAGACGAAACCAAAAGGAAAGCGTCTGCCATCTACTATTTGAGCAAGAAATTTATCGACTGCGAAACTCGGTACACGATGCTTGAGAAAACTTGTTGCGCTTTGGCTTGGGCAGCCAAACGTCTTCGCCAATACATGATTCGTCATACTACTTGGTTGGTCTCCGAAATGGATCCAATCAAGTACGTTTTCGAAAAGCCTGCTCTCACGGGAAGAATTACCCGTTGGCAGATGTTGTTATCAGAATATGACATAGAGTACCACGCTCAGAAATCCGTTAAGGGAAGTATTTTAGCCGATCATTTGGCTCATCAACCGATTAACGATCAAGAATCAATCAGGTTTGACTTCCCAGACGAAGATGTCATGTATCTAAAAATGAAAGATTGCGATGAATCGTTACCCAGTGAAGGGCCAGAACCAGGTTCCCAATGGGGACTTATCTTTGACGGAGCAGTTAATCATTACGGAAACAGAATTGGGCCAATCATTGTTACCCCTCAGGGTACCCACATTCATTTCACTGCTAGACTTACGTTCAAGTGTACGAACAACGAGGCCGAATACGAAGCTTGTATTATGGGTCTCGAAGAAGCGATTGATTTAAGGATCAAAAACTTGGACGTATACGGCGATTCAGCCTTGGTTATCAATCAGATAAAGGAGATTGGAACACATACCAATCAGGACTGATTCCTTACAAAGATTATGCAAGAAGGTTGTTACCTTTCTTCAACAGAGTTGAGTTTCATCACATCCCTCGTGAAGAGAATCACATGGCTGATGCATTAGCCACTCTCTCTTCCATGATTAGTGTAGGTCGATGGAATGACATACCTAAGATCGACATAATGCGCCTTGGAAGGCCCGCTTACATCTTCACGATTGAAGCAGTCATAGACGACAGACCTTGGTATCATGATATCAAATGCTTCCTTCAGAAACAAGAGTACCCATCTGGGGCACTCAGAAAAGACAGGAAAACCCTCAGAAGATTGGCTGGAAACTTCTTCCTGAGCGGTGACACTCTCTATAAGAGAAATTTTGACATGGTCTTGCTCCAATGTGTGGACAGACCAGAAGCAGACATGCTTATGAAAGAAATTCATGAAGGATCCTTTGGCACCCACGCCAACGGACACACAATGGCGAGAAAAATTCTAAGAGTAGGGTACTATTGGTTGACAATGGAATCCGACTGCTACAAGTACATGAGGAGGTGTCACAAGTGTCAGATATACTCCGACAAATTTCATGTACCACCATCGCATCTCAAAGTTCTTTCTTCCCCGTGGCCTTTTTTCATATGGGGAGTCGACATGATTGGCTTGATTGAACCTAAGGCTTCAAACGGACATCGGTTCATCCTAGTAGCCATTGACTATTTCACCAAGTGGGTCGAAGCAGCATCGTTCGCCAATGTAACCCGGCAAGTGGTGGTCCGATTTATCAAAAACAATCTCATCTGCCGTTATGGTGTTCCAAGCCAGATCATTACTGATAATGGATCTAACTTAAACAATAAGATGATGAAAGAGTTATGTGAAGAGTTCAAGATCGAACATCATAACTCATCTCCCTACCGACCCAAGATGAATGGAGCGGTAGAAGCGGCCAATAAGAACATCAAGAGATTGTTCAAAAGATGGTTGTAACCTACAAAGACTGGCACGAGATGCTACCCTTTGCTCTTCACGGTTATCGCACATCTGTCCGCACTTCAACAGGGGCAACCCCTTTCTCTCTAGTGTATGGCATGGAAGCAGTGCTCCCCATAGAAGTAGAGATCCCATCAATCCGAGTATTGATGGAAGTTAAGCTCACCGAAGCTGAATGGTGTCAAAGCCGACACGACGAACTGAATCTGGTCGAAGAAAAGAGAATCACGGCACTATGCCATGGTCAGCTGTATCAACAGAGAATGAAGAGGGCGTTCGACAAAAAGGTCCGACCTCGTGTCTTCAGAAAAGGAGACCTCGTGCTCAAGAGGATACAATCATTTCTCACTGACTCTCGGGGAAAGTGGACTCCGAATTATGATGGCCCCTATGTGGTCACGAAAGCTTTCTCAGGCGGCGCCTTGAGACTTGCAACCATGGACGGAGAGGAATTTGCCTACCCCACAAATGTTGATGTAGTCAAGAAATACTTCGCCTAAACTAAAAAAAAAAACGTCTCGGTGGATTGAAAACCCGAAAGGGCGGTCCAGGAAAAAGTTAGAGACATGAAAAAAAATCGTCCCGGTGGATTGGAAACATCAAAGTACAATCCAAGAAAAAATTAGGGATAATGGCAAGTAACTATGTTCAACAGAGGCAAATCCCTCAGCAGCAGAAGTTATACCATCCATGGAGGAAAACTCCAGTCAAGGTCATCTTCGACAGAAGCTCAGGATGCCCCGAAATCAAAGTTGGTAGAAGGATAGTGGTCGTTATGTTTCAACATAGCCCTTTTCCCTGTAAATTATCATTTTTTTTAACTTTGTAAATACTCTTTGGAATCACGGGTTTGGCTGATCTCCATCTTATCAATAAAATTTGAGCCTTTGTGTTTTTGTTTGTAATTCTTACTTGTTTTAGCTTTACAGAACGACGTTGTTAATGATTAACGATTCTTGAAATAAAACAAAAATGAATTTACTTGTTAAAATTTTTCTGCTTTTAAAATAAAGACGACAATTTCTTTTGACTGTTGAACATCGAAAGAACGTCGCTCGCTTCTCCAGAAGTAATCGAGCTTCAAAGTGCATAATCAAAGTACTCCTTCTAAGCCAGTGCACCTGAATGAAGGATCAGTTATGCCAGATACGGATACTCCGTCTGACACGCCTCGGCCGAGTTCTTACCTCCTAAGCCTGATCAACGGTAGCTCCCAACAGGGACTGTCTCTCCTAAGCAAGGTGGAATTGCTATCTTGAACCAGTGATATTTCTATATGCCCCGCAATGGCTGAGTATCCAGTCGTGTTCACCCGTCAGTTTGTATGTTGCGTCAGTTTTGTCAGCATATACATACATGCATCATGCATTATTTGAGTTGCATTCACATTTCATATTGCATCACTATCACTCTAGTCGGTCTTGTCCCCTAGTGATAACAGTCCTCTCAATCAAGTTGTCAGTTCTTGCCTCGTCAGGAAACGCTGCGTTTGAACAACCTCGCCTCTAGTTTATTTCTGAGAGGAAGTTGGCCTTTGACCACTTTGATAACTTGAACCTCTGAAAGACCAGAGAACCTTCAACCGATGTCACTCTTCTCCATTGAAGATGATATCCTTGCTTTCCCGGATTAAGGAAAATCCATAGAGAAAGCCTCGTAATCAGAGATTCAGCAGCATGCCAGTTTTGCTCTAAAAGAACCGCTGATGAAAAGGTCATCGGCACCTCAAAATTGGAGCCCATCATATGGAATTTCTCCGGGAAGATCCTGAGAAAAGTATAATGTAAGACCCCAAGCGGAAGAAGTCTCTCAAGAGACTCATTTTCCCCAGATAGAGTCGACAAATGGCGTCTCCAACAGAGAAGTTTGTGTACCTCTACAATTCAGACGACTGGGTTCTCCAGCAAGTCTGACATCAAAGCTTTTTCCATCAAATGGCATCTCCCCAGGAAAATTCGGCGAGAAGTTTGAGGGAAATCCGGTACAAATAGCGTTCCTTGTCAGTAAAGTTTATTGACAAAAGAAACTAAGACCAGTTCCTTGGTAGGAAACCAGGATCGAGGGGAAGTTTAAATCAGAAACTAAGACCAGTTCCTCGGTAGGAAACCAGGATCGAGGGGAAGTTTATTTCAGCAACTGAGACTAGTTCCTTGGTAGGAAACCAAGAACGAGGGGAAGTTGACAAAAGAAAACTAAGACCAGTTCCCTGGCTGAAGACCAGGATCGAGGGGAAGTTTGCCTTTTCTAAGCATCATTGCTTAGCAAAAGAATATGAATGCGCAAGCTGCCATTCATAGCCATCAAAATTTCGGGTATTCCGATATTTAATCCTCTTGCACCCCGAATGCCCGAATACCTTCGTCATTCACACATTTGGGTCCAAGAAGATTAAATAGGGGCATCTGTCATACCCCAAATTTTGACCACTAAGATTTCCCATCATTGTGAAAATCATCATCACAATATGGAAGAACCATCATACTTCATCAGTCTCCCCAAAGATGGGTGAGCATTCACTACAATCAAAACTAGGGTTTCAAGCCCTCTCTGAGTGCTTAGACAAAGGATCAGTCAAGGAATGACATGATCTTCAACTTTTCTAACCTCTCAAGCATCCAAAAAGGATCAAAAGGACTCCCACTCCAAGGATTAAGCACAAGGATGCTCCCTTCTAGGTGGATCAGGCCTCAAGATCGACAGTGTCACCAAATTAGGGTTTTGGTCGACCAGGGCCTCCAGATGGAAATTTTTCATCTGGGCATGGGCCAATGATCCAAAACACAACCTAATGTACTCCACGGAACCTCATGGACCCATTCATCAAGTCAATTTTGCCTCAGGGGTTGCACTCTTCAAAAATCAGGAATTAGGGTTTCTTGACCTAATTCACCCCTAAGTTGACTTTTGGGACAAATCATGAACCAAGACCTCAAGAGAGGGTTTAAGGGTCTCTAATGAACCATATTTATCCATTTGGAACAATGGATTAATCCAAGAAGCTTGAGCAACAAGTCTCAATTTCATCTGCACAACAATTAGGGTTTTAAGGAAAAAGTCAACTATAACTTTGACTTTTGACCAGGACATACTCCCAAGCCCTAAGACATGATTCAATATGCCCTATGACACCCATGGAACATGTCCATCAAGTTTGATTTAGGTCAAGGACATGATTTCCTGAAGAATTGCACAGTTTGGAATTCATCTGATAAAAAGTCAACTGTGCACAAAAGTCAACTTTGACTTTTTGAGATTTTTCACCAAAATGGTTTTTTAACCCTAAAATGATGTTAATGTATGATTTAAATCATCATTCATCAAGAAAAATCAAGAAAAGTTGGATAACTTGTAAAAGGGGTAACCATAAAAACTTAGAAAATTTTCTAAGTTCAAAATAAAGTGACAAGGGCACCAACTTTGAAGGATCATAACTCCTAAACCACAAAGCCATTTTTTTTCATCCAAAGATGGATTTGTATCCCTCATTACCCTCTACAAAAACTTCAACTAGACCTAAGTCTAATTCATTAAGGATTTGGAGTTATGGAGTGATCAAAATGGTTGAAATGTCACTTTTTCCAACACTTAGTGAAATTTTCACTAAGTCAGAATCTGCCTTCACTTTTTGCCAAATGTAGGGGGATTTTTCACTTGGATTCAAAAGAGATCAAAACCAAACATGTTCAAACAGTTGTTGTATCATGTAAGGGCTTTCCAAAATGGTCAAGAACATTACCAAATTCAACTTACACCATGAGATATGACATTGGCAAGTTGCCTTGCTGAAATCTGTCAAGGGCAAGGCAGAATTTGCAATTTTGCTCGATTTGCCAAAATCAGCCAAATTCAAATGCTCCTATCCACTTGGACACATCTAAGGATTGAATCTAAAGGGGAAAATCACTGAGCCAAGCCTCCAAAGTACATGGAACAAGAAATAGCATATTGAACCTAGAATGGCCAAAATAGGGACAAGACTCCAAATTTGGATTGAAGCATTCAATGGAAGCATCAAGGTGGCATGGACTGAGCCATTCTTATCTGAAATCAGTCAAGACTTATCCAAGACCAAGGGAACCAAAGCTCTGTGCCCTAACCTCTAGTCAATGGCTAGAGGAGACTTGGATTTTCATTTGCCAACATTGGCCAAACCTACTTACCAGGTTCCATTCACTATTCCTTGCAAAACAAACTTGCTCTACAATAAATAGAGCTCAATTGTGATCAGTTTGAGTACACCAAAGCCATCTAATAGATGCTTTCCTCAAAATCTCTTTCTCTTGGCAAAAATGCCTTTCTTAGCAATGTAGCTATCGGGTTTTGAGTTTGAGAGCTTTTCCAATCAAACCAATCACTCACACACCTCACATACATCATATAAAAGTGATCCAAACACTCACATAACATCTGGAACATAGATTTCACAAAATCACCAGCTGGTTGCTCAAACTTTCAATCAAGTTGCAGCTGAGGTACCACAAATCGTTCCAGCCATTTTCAATCAAGTCCAGGCATTCAAACACACTCCATAGGGTGTAAGGAAGCTGTTCAGATCATCACCACTCATCTGTAACACCTCCAAATCAAAAATCACATTGCACTTGCTGTCTCGGCCTAGAGGTAAGCATACACTTGGTCATCTCTCAATCTATGCATATTTCCTCGCACAATAATTTGGCCATATGTTTATAATCATGCATGGAATGTTTTCCCTCAATTAATTGCATTGTTTGAATCGTGTATCAAAAATCCTAGCCTTCATGCAGAAATTAGGGTTCTTCAGGATTTTTCATGATTTCTTGTTATATGTTTAATTTAAATGAAATTAATGGACATAGACATGATCGTGAGGTTGAGACGAGCATAATGATATGTGGATTGCATGTTATAATCAAGTATTCAGGGAGATTGGATAGAAAATGCAAATCAGCCAAACCCAGAACACGCGCGTGTTCTTCAGCTGTTCTTGGCGCCTTTTTTGAATTTTCAAATATTTGAATTTTGTGATTTTTCTTTAATTGATTCAAAAATTAATTTCTCTCTGAGTTTTAATGATTTTGAGTTGATTCTTTTTTTAATAATTCACAAAAATGTTAAAATATTTTATTTTCCCAAAAAATCCCAAAAATATTATTTATTTCATATAATTGATATTTTTGCAAAGAATTAATATTTTAATTGTTTTTGACATTTTAAATATTTTTTCCACATTGATTTTGCAACTTTTAATGCTTTCTAATTATTTTGTAGGTCAATACTTAATTTTTGAAGCATTAATCCAAGATCACAATTTGTTTTCCATATGTTAAACAATTTTGATCATTTTAATTGAATTTTTATTCAATTAAATACATTTTTGAAAACAAATTTGGGTTTTTGGATTAATTCAACCCTCATAAATCATTTTCAAAACACTTTGGGCATCTAATAGAGTGTAAGACCCAATCCTTTTTTGAAAAAACCATTTTTGGGCATCAGTGCATTGTATAAGTCCCGATACCGTCAAAAACAAATGGCGCGATCGTCGCCTATTCAAAAATAACCTTTTGGGCCTCTCCTTGAGCTATAAGACCCATTCAAAACTTTTGGGCCTCTAATAGAGTGTAAGACCCAACCCCCTTTTAACCAAACATTTTGGGTCTCACTTATTGTATAAGTCTCTCCGCGTTAAAAGAAAACCTCGGCGCGATCGCCATTTTAAACGGAAAAATCATCTGGGCCTACCCTCGTGTTATAAGCCCCACTCTTTTTCTTTAAAACATTTGGGCCTAGTGAAACAGTGTAAGACCCATCCCCTTGTACAGAAAAACATTTTGGGCCTCAGTCACTCGTATAAGTCCCTCTGTACAAATTCAAACAGTGCGCTCATTGATAAAACCCTGGGCCTCTCCTTGAGCTGTAAGCCCCAAATCTTTCTTTTTTAAAGCACCTTCTCCTTTGATTTTGAATATACTGTTGTTTTCAATCTATCTTTGTTGAACAACTAACCAAACAACATGGAAGCTCTACAACCGAGTAAGTGGTTATTGCTTTCATTTACTGCTTTCATATACATATAACTGTATTGTGGGGCTGTTTCACTGTAAGTCTTCTTTCATAAACTCATATCAACTGTGTAATAATAGTATAGATATTTCGAGTTTCCCCGGCAACTACGTCTAGAACTAGGTGACTCCGTTTCGTTTGTTCGTAGAAATAGACAACTAGATCCCCAATAGGATCACCAGATACAGTCTTCTCTTCGGCTGTCCTCATTAGGAATTGTCAAGAAACTCTATTCCCAGAGATGAATGTATTCTCTGTGAATGGCATCTTTGAGTTTCTTCCAAATTCTCGAACTTTCCTGACTTGATCTATTCCTTGTGAATAGCTTGCCTTGAATTTCTCGGGGCTTGGGGACCCATCGGCTTCCTAAAAGCATCGGCCTCCTCTTGGGCATCGTACAAGGACCCACAAGCTTCCTAAAAGCAACCCCGCCTCCTCTTGGGCTTAGTACAAGGACCCTACGGCTTCTTAGAAGTATTCACAGCCTCCTCTTAGGCTTCGTATAATGATCTCTTCCTCCGGGAATGATAGCCTTCTCCTGGGCTTAGTACAAGGACCGATCGGCTTCTTAAAAGTTTCCAGCCTCCTCTTGGGCTTCGTACAAATTGTCCTGACGACCTCCTAGAGGTATAGGAACAGAACTTAGTCATCTTCATAGAACAGTCCTGTCAAAGAGTCTACTACTGTTTCTCAAAGCATAGTACAAAAGATGACACTCTAGACTTGGACAGTCTAAGACCCTTGAGTCTCCAAGACATTCTCAAGTGACCCCTTCGTTAAATAGGAAGGAAACCCGCAGACTCGGATAGTCTCAATACCCTTTGGATTTCCCGCTTCCTTAAAGAACAGGAATAACCCGGATCCTTGAATCAAATCCATGAGTACAGTGTTACTCATATAAGAACTGATTTTCTCTTTAAAATCAGTATACTGGACCTGTCACTCAACTGAAACAGTAACCATAGCCTCCCTCTTGGGCTTTGTACAATGATCCTCCCCAGCGGAGTCAAACAATGTTTAGCCTCTCTCTCGGGCTTTGTACGAGACACATAAGGGACTCCCTCGTTGAGTCAATCACCCTTTCGCCTCCATCTCGGGCTTTATACGAGATACAAAAAGGTTCATATTGAGCCAAACAAATGTTAGCCTCCATATCGGGCTTCATTCGAGATACAAAAACTCTCTTGTTGGGTCAGACAGCCTCTATCTCGGGCTTTATACGAGATACCAAAAGATTCCCTCGTTGAGTCAAAACCTTTTAGCCTCTCTCTCGGGCTTTGTACGAGACACATATTAGCCTCCTCTTAGGCTTTGTATAAGAAACCCACTGGTTAATCCAATTAACCTTTTAGCATCAAAGTTGTGCCTCGTTCACAGTACACAAACATCAACAACTCCTTGCTGTAAGCGGCAAGTCTCTGGATCATCTACATCCATGCCACTGTCCCTCTTTTAGCATGAGAAATTCCTAAGGAAAGATAGCATTGCTCTACACTGAGTTAAAGTCTTCTCCTTCAGGTTAAAATCCCCTATAAAGGAAATTATGGCATTGTCGGATTCACAAATCCCGGTTAAAGTAATTCTCCTTTATAAACAGTTGTGACATACAACCCCCCCCCCCCCCCTCTTTAGAGATAACAAATTCTCTCTAAAGTTAGGACCTTCAGCTTCACATCTTGGGCTTTGAACAAGATACAAATCACCTTTCGCTTCACGTCTTGGGCTTTGAACAAGACACCAAAAACACCTATTTCCTCCCATAGAATAGGAGGAACTACGAACGCTCTGATTTCCCTGTTTCGGTAAACGGGAATACGTAGGCATAAGATTGAAAGAAAAATCTTAGCGAGCACACTAAACAAAAAAACCAAATCCCATACTCTCACATCAAAAAGCATCAGTCCTAACATCCTAATCCTTGTTCCCCGCCAGAAACCTTCTGTCAAGATAAAAAGAAAGAAACAGTATTGGCGAAAATACAAATAACCAGTACAAAGGCCCCCCACATTGATAGCATTCATAACCTAACAGACCGCTGTTTAAACTCAGTATGCAAAGCAGGGTTAATTGGAGACATATATTTCCCTTCCTTATTCAGCTCATAATAGGATAAAAAATGAATCGACCTGTAGTTTAAGCTCAACCGCAGAGAGCGACCAGCGCTTAAGAACCGCGTCCAAAATCGCTCGCTACAGGTGGTACCGGTTAGTGGATAGGTTGAGAGTGTTTTACCTATTCTGTTTGTTACCTTGATTGTAAAGGGTTACTGCATATGCTTGAGGTAACTCGGTGGTCTTTTCATGTTGTAGAATAGGACATGTATCAGTAGGATGGTCAAGAGGAGTACAAATACCACAAAACCTTGATGTTTAGGCTGCTTGAGCTACTTGGGTTTCTGTTTGAGCTTTACCTACCATGACCAATTGTTTCACTGAAGAGGTCAGCTCATCCATTCTATTTTCAAAGGCCTTGTTGGAAGAAGAAACATGAGCCTCATTCACACCTTTTATTTGGACATAATTGTTTTTAGTTGTGAATTGTTGGGATTTGAGTGACATATTCTCAATCAGGGCTTTGACAACAGCTGGAGTCTTATCAACAAGTGCTCCACCACTAGCAGTTTCTAAAATGTCCCTATCAATTGGTTGCAATCCCTCATAGAAATACTAAATGAGTAGTTGTTCGGTAATCTAGTGCTGAGGGCAACTTGAAACTAATTGTTTGAATCTCCCCCAATATTCAGACAATGATTCATTGTTGAGCTATCTAATACCACAAATATCTTTTCGGATTGAGGCAGTTTTAGAGGCAGAAAAGTATCTCTCTAGGAAGACCTTTTCAAATCATTCCAAGTTGTGACAAAATTTGGCTCAAGGTAATATAACCAATCTTTGGCAACACCTTGTAGTGAAAACGGGAAGGCTCTCAGCTTGATGTGATATTCTGTTATTCCTTCAGGCTTCAATAGGGTAGAACAGACAACATGAAACTCCTTAAGATGCTTGTGCGGATCCTCACCTGCAAGACCACTAAACCTTGGCAACAAGTGTATTAAACTAGATTTCAATTCAAAAGGAGTAGCAACATCAGCATATTCAATACACAAACCATTGTAATTAACATCAAGAGCAACAAGCTCTCTTAATGTTCTTTGTTCAGCCATGATATTATCAAAAGCAAATTCATAATCAGAATCAAGCAAGCAATGTGAAACAAAGAATAAGAATCACAGTCGTTAAGGGATGGTAAACTAGAGCTGGCCTGATTATCCCTAAGACATGCGTCCAAGGTTCTCTCTATCTCAAGATCAAAATAAAAAATGTCAGAACAAGCAGACCTAGTAGCCAGGACTAATGCAACAACAATTGCAAAAATGCCAATAATGTCCCTATATAGGTGTTGCAGTGAGAATCAGATATCAAGCTATTAATTAACTTGCATCGCACATCTTTGAAATTCACCACCGAGCTTTGATTTATCCAAAGGAAAGGTAAAGAATAAAAACCCTAAGTTAAGAGAATCTAGGTTCGGGGGTTGGTTATACTAAGGGAAGGTATTAGCACCCTAAGTATCTGTAGTACTCTACAGGAGCCTCTTGTTTGTATTTGTGTTATGTTAAAGTTGCTTGCTAAAGGAGATGTGCTAAGATGAAGGTAAAGACCTAAGGGTATGTACACTAAGTATGCTCGCCAAGACATCGCATCTTGTGCCTACGTATCCTGACGGGAATGGAATCAGAGCATTCGTAGTTCCCCTAAATGGGGTGAGGAACTCTTGACTATTGTAACACCCCGGTTTTTGTTAGATTCATTTAATCGAGTTGATTTAATTATTTTTGTTTTTATATTATTTTATTCTTGGTTTTTATTTGGTAAATGTGTTATGTTTATCGTTATTATGTTTTATCGCGTTTTGGGGACGTTTGCGAGAAAATTGAGTGTAGGGGTATTTTGGTATTTTTGGCTTGGTTAGATATTGTTTTTCATTTAAAATAGAAACATAGAAAGAAAAAGAGAGAAAAAGAAGTTAAGAGAAATAGAGAAGGAGAAGAAGAAAAAGAGGAAAACTTGGAGTGTAAGAAACCGATTCAACCGACACTTTGAAGCGCGATTAATCGGGTAAGGGTGTGAAACTCGGTTATGATATGCTTGTGTATGATTGTGTATGTGTGAGTTGGAATGTTTGTTGGTTTTTCCTAGCTTTTCAATTCTAGGTCGAAATGAGAGAAAACGATAGAAATTGATATTTTCGCGGTTGAAATGCGATATAAATGTTGTAGAATACTTGTTACTATAATTGGGATATGTTCTGGTTGTTATGTTATGGTTTGGAAGTGTTTTGGTGGATGAAATGTTGTGTTGGAGTGAACAACAGCGCTACTGAGATTTTATAGGTTCGCAGGTTCGCACTGCGAATAGGGCAGCGAAGGGGAAAATGAAGGTTCGTGGGAGTTTCGCATTGCGAACTTTATGCTGTTTTTTCTCTGCCACGGTTCGCAGGGAATTCGCATTGCGAAGGGGAAAGCAAAGGTTCGCTGGAAGTTCGCCTTGCGAACTTTATGCTGTTTTTTCTCTGACATGGTTCGTTGGGGGTTCGCATTGCGAATAGGAAAGCGAACATGACAGATTTTCCATTTTATTCTTGTCATAACTTTTGGGTCGTAACTCGGATTGAGGCGCGGTTGGAAGCGTTGGAAAGCTAATAAGATGTTCTTTCTTATAAAAATGGTTTTGGGGCTAGTGGCCGATTTAATTATGTCAGTAATTGGGAATGTGTCATTTTGTCGACTTTTACCGTCGTAATTGTGTGTAATTGATGTGTTAACATGCGATACGCTTTTGATATATAACGTATAGCTTGTGTGCTGTTATATAAGGTGAATGTATGTGATGATGGTTTGTGGCCTTATGGCAAACAAATGCATTATTTTGGGTTTGGTTTCAATGCATGATTATTGATGTTGAGATGGTTCACATGGTTATGTATGTTATGCATTTGATTGTCACGAGTCATTGTATGCCAAGCATCATGAAATGCATTCTTGTGATGTCGTGTGCCCTAGTGGGTGTGAGCGACGAAACGATTCCTGAGGGAATCTGCTGTAATGGTCATGTGCCTTATACAAAGAGGACCTAAAGCGACGTTATAGACGATCGTGTGCCTTATACAAAGAGGACCTAAAGCGATCGGATCGTGTGCCTTATACAAAGAGGACCTAAAGCGATCCATAAACGTCGTGTGCCTTATACAAAGAGGACCTAAAGCGATGGGGAACATCGTGTGCCCGACGGGGAGTTACACTAAGTAACAAGCGATGATTCCAATAATTCCTGAGTGAATTAATGATGAGAATGATACATGGAATGGTACCGTATTGCATTGCATAGAGTCGTTGTATCGGTCTCTGTGCATTTGCATAAGTCATGAATGGATTGATTATGTGTGGGAATTGTGAATGGAATTGATGAGTTGATATATATATATATATATATATATATATATATATATATATATATATATATGTTGGTGATAAATGTATTGAGCATGATTGATATGCCTTTGTGATGGACGTATGAGATATGAATTGTGTTGTTTTGTATTTGAATTATGGTGTAAGTTGTGGTGAGATTGTTTTACATGTGTATTTTGTGTTATTATATAATTGTATGCAACTATATTATAATTGTGTTTCTCACCCTTCTGCTGTTTTAAATGCTCTATGAGGCATTGCAGATTAGATGCTGGAGATATTTTTGTGAAGATTATCTCTTCATTCTTTTGTCGGTCGGCTCTGATATGTAGCACCGGGTAGTCGGGGAGATCGTTATGTGACATTATGTATATATATATATATATCTTCTTGGATTTTACATGTATGACTCTGTATATGACAGACAAACTTCTATGTTTATATAAATGAGATTTTAGTTGCAGATTTTCCGCTTTTATTCTGTATCTGAATGGTGGGTGTTAGGAACTGAGTTCCTCTGTTTATGTTGCTACCTGATTGTTGCATATCTTTATGAGCAGGTTATTATATTTCATCATCATGATGTGACGCTCTGTTTATGCCATGAATGTTTTAATTCTACTCTGATTATTTGTTATCGCTTTAATTACTCGGGTTATAGATTGGGGGTGTTACATTAAGTGGTATCAGAGCCTGGTTGTGTCAGTCCGTGCCAGTCTGTGTCGGTCGTTTTGACCAAGTTGTTTATTGTGCGTCAGTTGTGTTCTGGCGAGCTGATTGTTTAACCATAGTTACTGTTATTAGATATGAACAGAATATGGTTGTTAGGAATGAAGCTGCTCTTGCTGCTGCTATGCAAGCTATGGCTCAGGCTGTGCGGGGTGCACCTAATGCTGGTGGGAATGATGAGTTCAGGAAGAACAAACCGCCTATCTTCAAAGGAAGACATGATCCTAATGGTGCTCAGATTTGGCTTAAGGAGATTGAAAGAATCTTTCGAGTGATGGACTGTGCTGAGGAGGAGGCTGATGATTGGTGGGTTAGTATGCGTCATGTGTGGGAAGCTGCAGGTGAAGTTGTCACTTGGGATTTGTTTAGCAGTGAGTTCTTGAGGAAGTGTTTTCCTGAAGATGTTAGAGGAAAGAAGGAAATAGAGTTCTTGGAGTTGAAACAGGGTTACATGTCTGTTACTGATTACACTGCTAAGTTTGTGGAGCTTGTTCAGTTTTATCCACATTATGCTGAAGCAACTGTGGAGTTTTACAAATGTGTGAAGTTTGAGAACGGGCTGTGTCCCGAGATCAAACAGGCAATTGGTTATCAAAGAATTAGGAGGTTTTCGGATTTGGTGGATTGTTGTAGAATTTATGAGGAGGATAGCAAAGCTCGTCTACTCATTATAAGAGTGTGAACGAAAGGAAAGGAAAGCAACCGTTTCGTGGGGGTCCTTATGTGTCACTAGCTGACAGGGGTAAGCAAAGGGCTAATTTTGATAAAAGGCCAAGTGGGGGAGGTACGTATAATCCTCTGAGATGTTTTAGGTGTGGTGACTTAGGACATCGTCAGTTTGAATGTAGAAAGGATATAAGGAATTGTTCCAATTGTGGAGGTATAGGACATGTCACAACTGATTGCAAGAGGAATGTGGTGAAGTGTTTCAACTGTGGTGAACCTGGTCATGTTAGTACGAAGTGTCCGAAACCAAAGCAAACTCAAGCTGGAGGGAAAGTATTTGCATTGGCAGGAACTCAGACTACTAGTGCAAATCGTCTGATCAGAGGTACTTGTTTTATTAATAGTACGCCTTTAGTTGCTATTATTGACACCGAAGCGACTCATTCGTTTATTTCGTCTGAGTGTGCGCAACATTTGAATCTTTTGTTGTCGTCGATGGGTGGAGAGATGGTTATCGATACTCCAGCAATGGGGTCGGTAACTACTTCTTTGGTTTGTTTAAGTTGTCCTTTGACCATTTATGGTAGGGATTTTGCTATGGATTTGGTGTGTCTGCCGTTGGAGGGTTTAGACATGGTTCTGGGAATGAATTGGTTGCAGTTCAATCGAGTTCATATCCATTGTTATCATAAGTTGGTAAGATTTCCTTCTCTTGAGGCAGACGAGGAATCGAGTTTCTTATCTACCAAAGAGTTGAAGAAACTTTTGGCGGATGAAGCTCAGTTGTTCGGGTTGTTTGCATCGTTGACTGTGGATAATCAAGTTGCAATTGATGTGTTTCCCGTCGTGTGTGATTTTCCCGAGGTGTTTTCGGAGGATATTTCTGATGTGCTGCCAGAGAAAGAGGTGGAGTTTTCTATAGATCTAGTTCCTGGTACTAGATCTGTATCTATGGCACCTTATCGTATGTCGGCATCTGAGTTGGGTGAGTTGAAGAAGCAGTTGAATGAATTTTTAGAAAAGAGGTTTGTGAGGCCAAGTGTATCGCCTTGGGGTGCTCTAGTTTTATTGGTGAAAAAGAAAGATGGAAGTATGCGATTGTGTATTGATTATCGCCAGCTGAATAAGGTGACGATTAAGAATAAGTATCCTCTTCTGAGAATTGATGATTTGATGGACCAGTTGGTAAGTGCGCGTGTGTTTAGTAAAATTGATTTGAGGTCAGGTTATCATCAGATTAGAGTGAAAGAGGAAGATATTCAGAAGACAGCTTTTAGGACACGATACGGACATTACGAATATTCCGTGATGCCGTTCGGGGTTTCTAATGCGCCGGGAGTGTTTATGGAGTATATGAATCGCATTTTCCATGAGCATTTGGATCAATTTGTTGTTGTGTTTATCGATGACATCTTGATTTATTCTAAATCTCAGGAGGAACATGCGGAGCATTTGCATATTGTATGGCAAATTTTGAAGGAAAAGAGACTTTATGCCAAGTTGTCCAAGTGTGAGTTCTGGTTGTCAGAAGTGAGTTTTCTTGGGCATGTGATTTCAGGTAATGGTATTGCTGTGGATCCATCCAAAGTAGATGCATTTCTACAATGGGAGGCTCCTAGATCTGTTACTGAAATTAGAAGCTTTTTGGGTTTAGCTGGATATTATCGAAGATTCATTGAAGGCTTTTCCAAGTTAGCACTTCCTTTGACCCAGCTGACTTGTAAAGGTAAAGCATTTATTTGGGATATTCAGTGTGAGGAAAGTTTTAGTGAGCTGAAGAGACGATTGACTACAGCTCCGATTTTGATCTTACCGAATCCTAGTGAACCGTTTGTGGTGTATTGCTATGCGTCTTTGATTGGTTTAGGTGGAGTGTTGATGCAAGAAGGTAAGGTTGTGGCTTATACTTCGAGGCAATTGAGGGTTCATGAGAAGAATTACCCTACTCATGATTTGGAATTAGCGGCGGTGGTTTTTGCGTTGAAAATTTAGAGACATTATCTCTACGGTGCAAGATTCGAAGTCTTTAGTGATCATAAGAGTTTGAAATACTTGTTTGATCAGAAGGAGTTGAATATGAGGCAACGGAGATTGTTGGAATTTTTGAAGGACTATGATTTTAGCTTGAATTACCATCCTGGTAAAGCTAATGTGGTAGCCGATGCGTTAATCCGGAAATCTTTGCATATGTTTGCTTTGATGGTTAAAGATTGGGAACTTTTGGAAGAATTTAGAGATTTGAGTTTGGTGTGTGAATTGACATCTGACAGCGTAAGGCTTGGTATGTTAAGGGTCGTTAATGAGTTTCTGTTGACCGTTAGCGAGAAACAGAGGCTGGATGTGAAATTTGTTGATTTGACGACGGTTGGAGATAAAGGTGTGAATGGTGACTTTAAAGTGGATGATAAGGGTGTTTTGAGATTCCGTGGTAGAATTTGTATTCCTGATGATTCAGAATTGAAAAAGATGATTTTAGAGGAAGGACACCGGAGTAGTTTGAGTATACATCCGTGAGCTAATAAAATGTACCAAGATTTGAAGAAGATCTTTTGGTGGTCCGGATTGAAGAGGAATGTGGCTCAGTTTGTTTACGCATGTTTGACGTGTCATAAGTCAAAGGTAGAACATCAGAAGCCTAGTGGATTATTGCAACCGTTGGATATTCCCGAGTGGAAATGGGACAGCATTTCTATGGATTTTGTGACAGGGTTGCCGAATACTCAGAGGGGACATAATGCCATTTGGGTGATTGTGGATAGGCTGACTAGATCAGCGCATTTCATTCCGATTGACATTAGTTTTTCTTTGGAGAGGTTGGCTGAGATTTATATCCGTGTGATTGTGAAGCTACATGGTGTTCCGTTGTGTATTGTTTCAGATCGAGATCCGAGGTTTACTTCTAGATTTTGGAAAAGTTTGAAAAAGGCGTTAGGTTCCAAGTTAAGATTGAGTTCTTCTTATCATCCTCAGACGGATGGTCAGACCGAGAGAACTATTCAGTAATTGGAAGATTTGTTGCAGGCTTGTGTTCTTGAGCAAGGTGGTGCTTGGGATAGTTATCTTTCGTTGGTTGAATTCACGTATAACAATAGTTTCCATTCGAGTATTGGAATGACACCTTTTGAAACGTTGTATGGCAGAAGATGTCGAACACCGTTGTGTTGGCATGAATCTGGTGAGAGTTCGGTGGTTGGACCGGAGTTAATTCAACAAACTACGGAAAAGGTGAAACTTATTCGTGAGAAGATGAAGGCTTCTCAGAGTAGGCAGAAGAGTTATCATGATCGAAGGAGGAAAGATCTTGAGTTTCAAGAAGGCGATCATGTATTTTTGGAGAGTTACACCGGTGACGGGTGTTGGTCGTGCATTAAAGTCGAAGAAGCTTACTTCTCGGTTTATTAGTCCTTATCAGATATCCGCGAGAGTGGGTGTTATAGCTTATCGGGTGGCGTTGCCGCCGAATCTTTCGAATTTACATGTTGTGTTCCATGTTTCACAGCTTCAGAAGTATGTTCCAGATCCGCGCATGTGATTCTGATGGATGAGGTTGAGGTAAGGGAGAACCTTACGGTTGAGGCATTACCGGTGAGAGTTTTGGATCGCGAGTTGAAGCAGTTAAGAGGCAAGGATATTGCGCTTGTGAAAGTAGCGTGGGGAGGCGCTGCTGAGGGCAATTTGACTTGGGAGTTGGAGAGCCCGATACGGGAATCGTATCCGGAGTTGTTCGTCTCAGGTAATATTTTCGAGGACGAAAATTTCTAAGTGGGGGAGAGTTGTAACGCCCCAGTTTTTGTTAGATTTATTTAATCGAGTCGATTTAATTATTTTTGTTTTTATATTATTTTATTCTTGGATTTTATTTGGTAAATGTGTTATGTTTATCGTTATTATGTTTTATCGCGTTTTGGGGACGTTTGCGAGAAAATTGAGTGTAGGGGTATTTTGGTCTTTTTGGCTTGGTTAGATATTGTTTTTCATTTAAAATAGAAACATAGAAAGAAAAAGAGAGAAAAAGAAGTTAAGAGAAATAGAGAAGGAGAAGAAGAAAAAGAGGAAAACTTGGAGTGTAAGAAACTGATTCAACCGACACTTCGAAGCGCGATTAATCAGGTAAGGGTGCGAAACTCGGTTATGCCATGCTTGTGTATGATTGTGTATGTGTGTGTTGGAATGTTTGCTGGTTTTTCCTAGCTTTTCAATTCTAGTTCGAAATGAGAGAAAACGATAGAAATCGATGTTTTCGCGGTTGAAATACGATATAAATGTTGTAGAATACTTGTTACTATGATTGGGATATGTTCTGGTTGTTATGTTATGGTTTGGAAATGTTTTTGGTGGATGAAATGTTGTGTTAGAGTGAACAACAGTGCTGCTGAGATTTTCTGGGTTCGCAGGTTCGCACTACGAATAGGGCAGCGAAGGGGAAAGCGAAGGTTCGCGGGAGGTTCGCATTGCGAACTTTTTGCTGTTTTTTCTCTGCCACGGTTCGCAGGGAATTCGCATTGCGAAGTGGAAAGCGAAGGTTCGCTGGAAGTTCGCCTTGCGAACTTTATGCTGTTTTTTCTCTGCCATGGTTCGCTGGGTGTTCGCATTGCGAATAGGAAAGCGAACATGACAGATTTTCCATTTTGTTCTTGTCATAACTTTTGGGTCGTAACTCGGATTGAGGCGCGGTTGGTGTAACAACCCAGTTTTTGTTAGATTTATTTAATCGAGTCGATTTAATTATTTTTGTTTTTATATTATTTTATTCTTGACTTTTATTTGGTAATATGTTATTTTTCATCGTGATTATGTTTTATCGCGTTTTGGGAGCGTTTGCGAGATATTTGAGTGTAGGGGTATTTTGGTCATTTTACTTATTTTTCTTAAAATAGAACTTAGAGGTTAGAAAGAGAGAAAAATAGAGAGAAAGAAAAAGAGAAGAAGGAAAAGAGAAAGAAAAGAAGAAAAAAGGGAAAAACTTGGAGAGTAAGGAAACGATTCAACCGACACTTCGAAGCGCGATTAATCGGGTAAGGGTGCGAAACTCGGTTATGCTATGCTGTGTATGAATATGTATGTGTGTGGTTGAATGTTCTTTTGCCTTTCCATAGTTTTTGGATTATAGGTCGAAATGAGATAAACGAGTAGAAATCGATGTTTTCACGGTTGGAAATCGGTATAAATTGCGTTGTATGATCACACTATGTTTATGATCAATCGTTGATATTTGTTTTGCTGCTGGAATTGATTTGGGTTGGAAAAATGGGATTTTTGGGGTTTGAAACCGTGTAAAACGCAAGCAGATTTTTCTGTTTCTGGTGTAGACCGTCGGGCGGTGCTTTGGGCGTCGGGCGACGCTTGAGTTGCGCTGCTGCCCCGCCGGACGATACACTAGAGGCGCAGCTTGTCACGCTGCTGACTCTTTTAGGTTTTGGTGAGGGGGTTTTACGACGCTGTTTCACAGGGCGACGCAGAGGCGAAGGGGTACCGCCGGGAGAAATTTTGGTACCGTCGGGCGCTCCTGGGGAATTTCATTAGTTCTGTTTTCTTTAAAAATTCATAACTTGTGATTCGATGATCCGTTTTGAACGTTCTTTGTACAGTTGGAAAGCTTAGGAGATGTTATTTCTTATTAAAAATAGTTTTGATATTTGTGGCCGATTTAATTATGTCGGGATTTTGGAAATGTGTCGTTTTGTCGACTTTTACCGTTTTAATGGTGTGTATTTGATGTGTTATCATGCAATATGCTTTTGATATATATCGTAGACTTGTGTGATGTTATATCATGTGAATGCATGTGATGAAATGTTGTGATGATGGTTTGTGGCCTAAGGGCAAGAAAATGCATTGTGTTGTGTTTGATTATATATGCATGATTATGGATGTGTATATGTGTGCATTTGAATGTCATGAGTCATTGTATGCCAAGCATCATGATATGCATTCTTGTGATGTCGTGTGCCCTAGTGGGTGTGAGCGACGAAACGATTCCAGAGGGAATCCGCTATAATATCGTGTGCCTTATACAAAGAGGTGTGAGCGATGATTATGGACGATCGTGTGCCTTATACAAAGAGGTGTGAGCGATAGGGTCGTGTGCCTTATACAAAGAGGTGTGAGCGATCCATAAATGTCGTGTGCCTTATACAAAGAGGTGTGAGCGACGGGGAACATCGTTTGCCCGACGGGGAGTTACACTAAGTAACAAGCGATGATTCCAATAGTTCCTGACTGAACTAATGATGAGAATGATGGATGGAACGGTACCGCGTTGCATTGCATAGAGTCATTGTGTCGGTCTCTGTGCATTTGCATAAATCATGAACGGATTGATTTTGTGTGGAATTGTGAATGGAATTGATGAGTTGATATATATATATATATATATATATATATATATATTGTTCTGGACTGGGCAGGGCTTCCTGCCCTTAAGGATCAGGCCCAATCCATTATAGTTGGCGAACAGACCCAATAGGCATAATATAACCATTGGGCACGTCCCCCTCACTCGCTTGTCAGTTCACACGACCAACTACCTCCCCGGATCTTGCGGGGATAGTTGGACCAAGTCAAAGGACCACGCGCTGTGTCCTCCACTTGGCAGTCTCTCATTCGCCGAGCTGGCATCCTACTCGCGAGGAGAGATCTTGGCCCCGCGCTGGGGGTATATTATAAATACCCTCTCACTTGAGAGGGTCAGGTATCTAATCTCTTACGTTCTTACTTTGTACTTGCTTTTCTCCTCTTGTCCAAACTCTCACTTTGGCATCGGAGTACCTTGCAGGTACGCCCCCCCCATTCTCCTCTCCTACGAGCATCAACTCCTCCCCTACACAATTATAAATGTATTGTGCATGGTTGATATGCCTTTGTGACGTATGTATGAGATATGAATTGTGTTGTTTTGCATTTGACTTATGGTGTAAGTTGTGGTGAGAATGTTTTATATGTGTATTTTTTTTGTTATTATATAATTGTATGCAATTATATTATAATTGTGTTTCTCACCCTTTTGTTGTTTTAAATGCTCTATGAGGCATTGCAATTAGATGCTGGAGGTCTTTTTGTGAAGCTTAGGTCTTCATTCTTTTGTCGGACGGCTCTGATATGTAGCACCGGGTAGTCGGGGAGATCGTTTGTGATTATGTGTATATGTATATGTTCTTTTTGGATTGTACATGTATTACTCTGTGTACGACAGACAAACTTTTATGTTATATATATATGAGGTTCAGTTTCAGATTTTCCGCTTTTATTCTGTACCTGAATTGTGGGTGTTAGGAACTGAGTTCCTCTGTTGTGTGCTACCTAATTGTTGCATATCTATATGAGCTGGTTGTTGTATTTTGTTTCAATTGATGTGACGCCTCCGTCTATGCCATGAATATTTTAATTATACTCTGATTTATTTTTTATCGCTTTATTTGCTCGGGGCTTAGATTGGGGGTGTTACAGTTGGATGCGTTGGAAAGCTAATAAGATGTTCTTTCTTATAAAAATGGTTTTGGGGCTAGTGGCTGTTAACCCTCAATTTCGACGCTAGAAAGAATCAAAGCTATTTTATGTTAAAAAATTATTTTTAATATAAAGAAGGCTTAGACCCAGTTTTTGGAGAGGCCTGAGTCGAATAGAGGTGTAGGAACCTCAAAAAATGGCTAAGTGTTGGAAGGGTTTCGACCATGAGAATGTGGTAACAAGCGCTGCATTGGTTATATTAAGGTTGGAGGGAATTTCCAATATTTGAAATTTAAATCAGAGCAGTTGTGAACGTGGGAACAGTTGAGACCAAGGAGAAGGCGCCAAAATCCACACGTTCGAAGCAGTAACCACCACTTAGTAGTTATTTCCTAGCACTATAAATAAGAGTTAGTTCTAGGTAAATGGGGTGTTCATATTTTTTGCACAAGTTACTCAAAGAAACTCAAAGTACCCGCGTGTAGAGAAACGAGTTCGTGAGAATGTACGTAATGTAACACCTTTTTCTTTATTAATACAATTTATCTTCAGCATGTTTAAGATTCATCCCTTTACTTTCCATGCCTTTGCAGTTTTCTTGAACTTTATCTTCCATGTCAAATTTACTTTCAAAGTCATTTAAACTTTATGCGTTTACCTTCAACTGCACTTTTACGTTCAAGCATTTAATCTTCAAGCATTTACTTTTCAAAATCTTTTATTTTCAAGAACGTGGAGTTCTCCTTTAATCCATTGCATTTATTTTCAAAGTCTTTTACTTTCCTGCACTTTACTTTCGACAACACTTTTATTATCCCAGCCTTTACTTTCCAAGAACGTGGAATTCGTTGCATTTTACTTTCAAAGCTTTTTACTCATTGTCATTTCTTTTCGACGCCTTTAATTTCTGCACCCTTTACTTACATCCCTTTAAATTTCAAGTCTTTACTTTACTTTATTGCACGTAGTCGAACGTGGAGTTCAGTTAGATTTTATTTCAGCATTGTCGAACGTGGAGTTCAGTTTACATTTTCTTTAATTTTCACTTTGTCATTTACACTTGTCTCTCAAATTTAGCACATGTCCTAGGATTTGTGTGGTCGATCCTGCAAGTTAATAAATTTGCGTTTAGATTGATAGACCAGAGGTTGTTTATCAAAATTCACAGTAAACAAATTGGCACACCCGGTGGGACCCAGTGCTAAGTTATGCCTTTTTGTCAACCTCATCTCTCTTGGTGAAGAAGTACTTTCGTTGTATGTTATTGAGAAGTGGGAAGTTAGCCACAGCAAACGAAGGAATACCAAAGAGAAGATACACTAAGAAAATGGCAACCAATGCCAACCAACAAGTTGATCCTCAAGGGAGTATTTCAAACACTCAGTCAAGTAGCAGTATGGGGTCTCAAAGCACACCATCACCAGTGTCTTCGACAGGAGGACAGGCGTCACTTCCATTAGTAGTGTCTGAGTCAGGATCAACATATACAAAATCATATACTCAACCTGTGTTGGAATACATAGGACCACAAAGTTCTAACTCACCAACACCCCCAGGAGGAAATTCAATGTACAGGCACGTTCCTCCTCCAGGTTTTCCACATCCAGGGTCAAGGAGTCAACCCTATGGTATGCCTACATCAATGATGCAAAATCTGCAGAATGCTCCACCTGTATTTTCAGAAACTGTTGTGTCTTCGCCATTACAAGGGTCAGGATCAGGAGGGCGAAACAACCAGAATATAGGTGTTGGTTACTCTGTTCAAACTCCTAGCCTTACAAATACATCCATAAATTGTTTGAGACAGCAGATGGATGAAAGTAACATGCAAATGGTACATACGTTGTCTTAGACAATGGGAGAAGTTTTTCAACCTTTGATTCAAAATACGACCCAAACTAACCAACAATTGGCTGCACAAGTGGCACGCATGGCTGATTTCATGGGAGTACCAGCGCTAGATCGAAGAGCAACGGTTGTCAAAGATATTCCAAGACGTCATCCACGTCAGATACCTGATGCGAACTTGGAGGATCAAGTGATGATTGATCATTTTAGAGTCGAACCACCAAGGCACCAGATGCCATATCAGGTGGAGGAAGAACCAGTAGTGATGGTGAATAGGAACCAAAATGCAGATCAACTACTTAGACAGGTTCGACACCAAAATCAAGCAGAAGAAAATAATCTTGCAGCCATGGTAGAAAGGATAATGACTAGAAATGGTATGAATTTTGGCTTCACCAGACCAAATTATACTTCGCCTATAGTGGATTACATTCTCCAAGCAGAACTACCCCCTAGGATGAAGGTTCCAAAGTTCAGCAAGTTTTCAGGAGATACTACTGAGTCTACTGTCGAACATGTGGCTAGGTATTTGATCGAAGCAGGCGAGATTGCAGCTGACGAAAGCCTTAGGATCAAATACTTCCCAAGTTCCCTTACCTAGAATGCCTTCACATGGTTTACTACTTTGCCTCCAAATTCCATATATAATTGGACCCAACTAGAACGTTTGTTTCATGAAGAGTTCTACATGGGGCAAACTAAGATTTGTTTGAAAGAATTAGCTAGCATCAAGCGCAAAGTTACTGAGCCAATTGATGACTACCTGAATAGGTTTTGACTTCTTAAACCCAGGTGCTTTACACAAGTGCCAGAACATGAGTTGGTCGAAATGGCTGTTGGGGGTCTTGATTATTCCATAAGGAAGAAATTAGATACCCCATATCTAAGAGATATGGCCCAGTTGGCTGATAGGGTTCGACAGCTAGAAAGGCTAAAAGAAGAGAAGGCTAAATTCAGCAGGGGTAAAAAAGTAGCCTTTGTCGAATGCAATGAAGATGTGGAGAACCTGTATGGTGAAACGTCTTATTTCGACGGAAATGAGGTTGACGTTGCTGAGTTAAAGCAAGGTCCACCTTATGCCTGCAAATTATTAGCTCCTTCAGAAGGAAAAAATCCTGTCGAATCTAACGACAAATTTCCTAAGAAAACATATACTTTCGACGTCACTAAATGTGACGAAATTTTTGATTTGTTAGTTAAAGATGGGCAAATGATAGTGCATGCTGGTGCTAAAACGCCACCTTTAGAACAAAGAAAGAAAAGAGGTTTTTGTAAGTACCATAATTTTTTGGGTCATAAAACTTCTCAATGTTTTCTTTTCAGGGATTTGGTGCAAAATGCTATCCAAGAAGGAAGGCTAAAGTTTGGTGACAAAGGCAAAGCCCAGATGAAGATTAACTCTGACCCATTGCAAGTTGCAGAGGCTAACTATACAGAGCCTCACGAGGTTCAGATGGTGGAAGCCACAAAGGGATTCGACGAGTCAGTCAACATGGTGGAGGTTACTGAAGACACCACCAGTTCTGTGATAATTGAATGTTCTAGTAAGGCCGCAAGTGGCCTAAATGTGGAGGGTACCAGTCTAATGTTGGTGACCAAAGAAACTGCTGATAAGTTTGTTGAAATAGATAATGCTGCTAAGGTTTTGGATATGACCGTGAGCGGGTGGAAGATAAATGCCAATGAAGGCATTAACATGGTCGAGTTGGCTGGAGAAGCTGATGCTAGCTCAGATAGTGTCGACACCAATGAGGCTATGGGCAGAAATGCCCCCAAAGTCCAAGTTGTTAAGGAATTGGAAGATAACATGCTCTTGGTAGGAGAGATGCTAGACATGGATGGCTGT
This sequence comes from Lathyrus tuberosus, assembly GCA_022829125.1. NCBI lineage: Eukaryota > Viridiplantae > Streptophyta > Magnoliopsida > Fabales > Fabaceae > Lathyrus > Lathyrus tuberosus. The sequence continues at coordinate 13,810,744 of JALAZF010000017.1, forward strand.
TTGGTGGAAAATTGGATATGTATGGCTGCTTAAAATTTTTTCAAGACATCTCCTGATGTCGAGAGAGTCAATGCTGAAGAGATGGTTGAAGCTGAAAAAGCTGCTTGGCAAAAAGCTTCCCAAAGAGCTGCAAAAGCAGCTGCAGGTAGTGGTTGCTTGGCAAAGACCACTGAAAGTCTGGAAACCCATTTCTCCAAGATGCACTTAAAGGACAAAATGGATGTCAACATGGTCGAAATTACGGATCGAAAAGCTGAACAAGTGAGTAAGGCAGAGGAGCAAAAGAAGCATAACAAAATGGCTTATCCTAAGCAAGAAGAGACAATTGTGGATTTCTTGCATCGTTGCCAGAAGAAAGGCTCTGAAGTAATGTTGTGTCCCAGATGCAGCGCCATTTTTGATGAAAAAGCTGTCCACAAGCTAGAAGGTGTCAAGAAGGCTGGTGAAAACTGGGGGCAGAAGGTGAACAAAGGGCACAGAGGTTTTGACCATATGCGACTTTCGACAGGGCTAAAAAACCAAGCACCAGGAGTTAGGCCAGGTACGTTCAAACCAGCTGCGAATGTGCCAACAGGTAGTTGGATTAAGCCTATCGAAGGGAGAGGACAGAAGAAAAAGTGGGAAAATTTGATGTGGAAAGAGGTTCTTCGTTCTAGTATAGAAAAGAGAACCACACCACCAATAAATCAGCCTACATTTCTCAGAATTACAAGGGTAAAAACCCCATGTCTAGATCACAATGGCGAAGAGAGCAGCGCAGGCGAAAGGCTGTCAGGGAGGCTCAGGTGCAAGGAGAATCAAGCACCAATGTGGATAATCAAGCTGGGGCAATGGAGAAGATGCCCATACGATGAAAGTTGGTCACTGTTCAGCCAGAAAGGAAGGTCGAAGAGGATGAGAATATGACTGATAACTTCGACAATGAGTCAGCGGCTTCCCTGGATATTCTAGTAAATGTAGTGTCGGTAATGCCAAGAGAATTTGGTCAAGTCTCAGAGGTCGAAGACTTAGATCAAACTGCTGAATTGGAAATGTTGGCACACAAGCCTGTGTGCTATTACATCATGAACAATGGGTGCGTCGAAGAACAGAATGCTTTCTTCGAACGTCCCACAGAGGCAATGAAGGGTCATTTGAAGCCTCTTTATATTACTGGAAAAGTAAAAAACGTCCCTGTCAACAAAATTTTGGTAGACTGTGGTGCAGCGGTTAATTTGATGCCAAGATTTTTGCTGAGCAAGATTGGGAAATTTGAGACATATACCAAACCCCACAACATGGTTCTGTCGAACTATGAAGGAAAAGTGGGTTCCACCCTGGGAGTGATTCAGGTGGATCTCACTGTGGGAACTATTACCAGACCAACAGTGTTTATGGTCGTCGAGACGAAAGCTAACTACAATATACTCTTGGGTAGGGAGTAGATTCATGGGATAGGAGTTGTACCCTCATCTATGCATCAAAGGATCACCATTTGGAGACCGGATGGGATAGTTGAAAATATTGAAGCTGATCAAGGGTACTTTAAGGTTCCTGTTAATCATGTGGATAGTAGGCAATTTGAGAAACACCTGGCGAACATTGCTCCATGTCCTCCAGCTGATTTTGAGTTTACACCTGACGAGGAAACGTTTTATTCGTTGTATTTACACCCTGTTGAAGGTTTTAGATGGGACAGGGAGGTACTAGGAGGAAGGTTTCCATGCTTAGGCACACCTCCAATAGAGCCCACAGGGTGGGGAGATGAATTCAGTGATCATGACTGAGTTCGACGCTTTAAAAAGAATTTCGGCCTATGTGGCCGAAACAAAACTACAAGCGGCTTTGGAAGCCGCCAATGATTATATGGCTGGCGAAGCCATTTCTGAAGTATATCAAGAAGGTCCTGGTAAGGACTTCGACCCAAAACCTCCAGATAAGGTTGAAACTGGAGATCAAAGCCAGAGGCTCGACGCCATCTATGAAGATGAGCCTTTGGGATTTGAGAAGGATCCGTTGGCAAATAATATAAAAATGCTAGCACAAGATCCATTAGAAGAAGTTGACCTCAGTGAGGGGCAACCAAAAGGCCTACCTACATCAGTGCCAATCTTGATCCCCAGTTAAATGATGAAGTAGTTTAGCTGTTGAAAGAGTTCAAAGACTGCTTCGCCTAGGATTATGATGAGATGCCTGGTTTGAGCAGGGAGTTGGTCGAACACAGGTTGCCTATGACGCCTGGGAAAAAACCAGTCAAGCAAAACCCAAGACGGTTTGCACCAGAGATATTGTCAAAGATCAAAGAGGAAGTCGAAAGACTGCTTCGATGCAAATTCATTCGCACTGCAAGGTATGTCGAATGGTTGGCTAATATAGTACCTGTTATTAAAAAGAATGGGTCTTTGAGAGTTTGCATTGATTTTAGAGATTTAAACTCTGCAACTTCTAAAGATGAATATTCAATGCCAGTAGCAGAAATGTTAATAGATTCTGCAGCAGGACATGAATATCTTAGTATGCTGGATGGATATTCTGGCTACAACCAAATATTCATTGCTGAGGAAGATGTTCATAAAACTGCTTTTAGATGCCCTGGAGCCTTAGGCACCTATGAGTGGATAGTGATGCCTTTTGGTCTCAAGAATGCTGGTGCCACTTATCAAAGGGCAATGAATTCAATTTTCCACGATTTTATAGACACATTCATGCAAATTTATATTGATGATATTGTTATAAAGTCTATTTCTGGGAAAAGTCACATTGACCATCTTCGACAGTCCTTTGAAAGGATGAGGAAATATGGTCTTAAAATGAATCCTCTCAAATGTGCTTTTTGTGTGCAGGCAGGGGATTTCTTAGGCTTTGTGGTCCACAAGAAAGGGATTGAAATAAATCAGAATAAAACCAAAGCCATAATGGAGGCGAAAGCGCCATCAACTAAAAAGGAGTTGCAGTCGTTGTTGGGCAAAATCAACTTCTTAAGAAGGTTTATATCCAACCTGAGTGGCAAAACATAAGCTTTTTCGCCATTGCTTTGTTTTAACAAAGATGGTTTTGAGTGGGGGCAATTGCAGCAGGAAGCCTTCGACAAGATCAAGGAGTACCTAAGCTACCCTCCAATTCTTTCACCACCTTGTAGAAACAAGAGTATGAGATTGTATATAGCTGCATCAGATAAAACTCTAGGGAGCATGTTAGCTCAGGAGGATGAAAATGGAGTTGAAATAGCCATTTATTACCTTAGTCGAGTTTTAAATGATGCAGAAACTAGGTATAGCATGATTGAAAAGTTATGTTTATGCTTGTATTTCTCTTGTACTAAACTGAAGCAATATATAAAACCCGTTGATGTGTATGTTTCGTCTCACTTTGATGTTGTAAAACATATGTTGTCTAAACCTATTTTGCATAGTCGAATTGGCAAATGGGCATTAGCATTAACAGAATTTTCCTTAACATATCAACCTTTAAAAGCTGTTAAAGGGCAAATAGTTGCAGACTTTATAGTTGATCACTCCATAAATGAAAATGATTTGAATTACGTCGAATTAAAATCCTGGAAGTTATACTTTGATGGATCAAGTCATAAAAATGGGACAGGAGTGGGAATACACATTATTTCTCCTGAAAAAATTCCAACAAAATTCAAGTACAAGGTCGAAGGACCTTGCTCTAACAACGAGGCTGAATATGAAGCATTAATTGCTGGCCTTGAAATTTTGTTAGAATTTGGGGCAACTAGAGTCGAAATAATGGGAGATTCAGAATTGGTTATAAAACAAATCACAAAGGAGTATAAATGTGTTAAAGAAAATCTCATTATGTACTTTGTGATAGCCAATAGATTATTAAAGGAGTATAAATGTGTTAAAGAAAATCTCATTATGTACTTTGTGATAGCCAATAGATTATTAAAGGAGTATAAATGTGTTAAAGAAAATCTCATTATGTACTTTGTGATAGCCAATAGATTATTAAAGAAATTTGAGGTAGTGGCCATCCAACACATACCTAGAATAGAGAACCAAGTTGCTAACGACTTGGCTCAAATTGCCTCTGGATACAAGGTGTCGAAAGGAAACCTTTAAGAAGTAATTGAAGCAAGAGGTAAGGTGGTGGCTGTTGGATTATGCCCATCAGACTCAGAAACAACTAAGCTTGGGTGCATAGATGGCGAAAATTTTGAAATTTTTGCCATAGATAATTTAACAGATGAAGATTGGAGGAAGCCCATAGTTGAATATTTGCAAAACCCAACGGCTTCGACAGAGCAAAAAATCAGATATCAAGCTTTAAGCTATGTACTGGTGGGTAATGAATTGTTTAAAAAGACCCCTGAGGGAGTCTTATTAAAGTGCCTTAGTGAAGCAGAGGCATATTTGGCCCTTTCGACAGTACATAGTGGGGCATGTGGAGCACACCAAGTTGGCCAGAAAATGAAATGGTTGTTGTTTCGACAAGGCATGTATTGGCCCACTATGCTGAAGGATTGCATAGAATTTGCTAAAGGGTGCCAAGAATGTCAAATTCATGCTGGCATACAGCACATCCCTGCAAGTGAATTACATTCCATAGTGAAACCATGGCCTTTCAGAGGATGGGCTCTAAATATAGTGGGAGAGATTCGACCAGCATCTTCAAAGAACCAAAGATATATTTTGGTGGGAATTGATTATTTCACCAAGTGGATTGAGGCAATACCACTGGTGAATATAGGTCAAGAAGATGTTATTGAATTCATTCAGAATCACATTATTTATAGATTTGGTATTTCTGAAACAATTACTACAGATCAGGGATCAGTGTTCACTGGTCGAAAGATGCAGGAATTTGCCAAAGAAATAGGTTTTAAGTTATTAACTTCTACACCTTATTATGCTCAGGCCAATGGGCAAGTCGAAGCTGCCAATAAGGTAGTAATTGGACTAATTAAGAAGCATGTGGGAAAAAGTCCTAGAAATTGGCACAGGACGTTAGACCAAGTTCTTTGGGCGTGTCGAACATCCCCTAAAGAGGCTACCAACACTACCCCGTTTCGACTCACTTTTAGTCATGATGCAGTATTGCCTGTTGAGATTTATCTACAGTTTGTAAGAGTTCAAAGACATCATGAGATTCCCTCTGAGAATTATTGGGGAATGATGATTGATAAGTGCAAATTGTACCTATTTTTGTATATAAGTTTTGTTGCACTTATCCTTACATTGTGTTAAAATTGGTTGAATAAACCCCACTTTGTGTGTAAATACGTTTACTTTACGTTTTCGGTGTATAGTGTGTTACAGTGTAAATATCATTGAGTTTAATCGATTTTCATTTATTTTTGTAGGTGTTCCAGCAATGGGATTTTTCCATATTCATAAAGAGCATTGAATAATCTTTCCAACGCTTCAAACCGTGCGTCAATCGGAGTTACGGTTCAAGAGTTATGAAGAAAACAAATTCTGGTTTTCTGTCATGTTCGCTGGGCGAACCCCCGTAGCGACCACTCGCTAGCTTGTTCGCTAGGCGAACCGGGGCGAACAAAAAGTTCCAGAATCGTGAAAAAACTCAACTTTAAGGCGGTTTACGTTCGCCTAGCGAACGGGGACTCGCTAGGCGAACCTGGAAAGTCAATTTTGCCCATTTAAGCCATTTTTCATCATTTTTTATGTTATGTTTTTGGGGGAACTTTCTCCCAACTTCATCAAACATGTTTTAGGAGTAGATTAGCTTAGAAACAACATTGGATGATGCGTCTTGATGATTCGGAGTCGAATTTGCTTCGATCGACTTTGACACGCCGTGAGAAGTTTGTTTTTCTCCTTTCTTCTCTTTGTGTTCTCTTTTGTTGATGTTTGGTATGTAAATCTCTTGATACCTACTGTATTTCATCTAATCTATGTTTATGAATATGTTTTGATTATCTATTGATTGTTTGTCTTTGATTTATTATTTGTGGGTCGTGACAAAACCTATATTGAATCGTTAATCTTAGATTTTCATCTGTCAATGAGCAAGCTTTTGACAGGGGTTTGTGAATTGATATTCATTGTATCTTTTGTTGTATTGTGTTGATTAAGTAGCATGGGTAGCATGAGTAGGATCGATACGGTATTGCGAGGATTCGTGACAATAGCGATGAAGAACGGCGTTCGTATACAGTTGGTAAATTAGTTGAATGCAGGGTTAATCATATGTTTGTATTCTGATCAGGGCTTTGTATATGAATTACTCATGAGTTTGACATGGATGTTATAGTAATATCAGTTTTGTCAGAACTCTAGAGATAGATTTAGACTTAACACTTGCGTGAGTATCAATTCTTACTTCTCTGTGTTGTTGAGTTGCGTGAGACATCACCAATGAGACAATACCGTTGTTCTCTCGACGTTGCATTAGACATAACCTCTGTTGTGAGTGATACGTGAGGATATTAGACGAATGAGTGATTTGTGTATGAAATGGTCGGAAGAATGCATGTGTTATTGAGTGATCTCTATTGAGTTTCTTTCCTCCGAAGAATGTGTTATTGTTATTTACTTGCTTTTTGTACCTTTAATTTTCCGCATTTGCTTTTGGTTCGCTTTAAACCAGAACTTTTGATTCATGAGCTTAGAAATATAGAAACTGTTGAATGGCATTCTTTCCCTCGCACCGATCCCTGTGGAGAACGACAAAACTGGGTTACTTATATATTTTTGCTTGCTGCTATTCTAGCTTCAACAAATTGGCGCCGTTGCCGGGGACTGGTGTGTCGATATTGAGTTGCATCGCATAGTTTCTATGTTTTTAAGCTTCGTACATAATTGTCTATATTGTATATTTACTTGTATAATGGTGCATAGTTAGTTGGGGAGAGTTTGTTAGATGGCAAACATGTTATATATTTGTATGCATTACTTGGCATTTTTCATTTCTTTCCATGTGTAATGTATTGATTTTAGTGAGGAATGGTGTTGTTGTGCATTCATTGAAATATACTTGTGGTGCTTGTAATTTGTGTGCTAATGTGCAGGAATAGGCATAAAAAGATCAAGATTGTGTTACACAAATGTTTGAGGCAAGTTACCATTAAAGGAAGAAATCAACAGCAGCATTCGCTAGGCGAGTGTTGGCGAAGATGCCAGCGAAAGTTCGCCTAGCGAACGTTAGCGAGAGTGCCAGCGAGGGGGGTGGCAGAAAGTATGCAAAAACCTTCAGTAGGAAAACTGGGTAAACTCGCTGGGCGAGGGAGCCAGCGAATGCTCGCTGATGTATTCGCGTGGCGAAGGTGCCAGCGAGGGGGTGGCAGAAACTTTCACTTTTGAAAACTCCCAAACTTCACTGGAGCGAAGGTTGTAGCGAAGGCTCGCGTCGCGAATGATTTGGTTCGCCTAGCGAACAAAGCTTAACAAGTGTACATACTTGTTAATAGTTGTTTTCTATAAGTGATTGTATATATGTGTTTTCCATCATGTTTATGTGTGTGTACATATTTTTGTTTTTGGTTTACGTTTGCTTAAGTGTTGCAGATTTTATTTGGTATCTACCGGTGAGCGAAGCAACATGGAGGAGCTTGTACGTAAATAAGGTGTCGAGCTTACAACGTGAAACAAGCGCTTGTTGGGAGGCAACCCAACGATTTGAGTTTGTACAGTTTTATATTTAGTAGTATTGTAGTATTGTGTGAGATTGGATGGATTGAATGAGAGAAAAAAACTTGAAAAACTTAGCAAGCCTGTGCGCGCTTAGCGCGCAGAGGGCGCTTAGCGCGCCTTGCTTTTTGTGGAAAAACTCTCTTATTCTCTTATCCACTTTCACCCATTTTGTTAGTATATGTTTATTAGTTTTAGAAATTTTTTAGTTTGTTCTCAAGTTTTGTTTTTGATTAGCTTGAGGATGCATTGTGTGATTTTTCAATTTTGATTGTTTCAACAAGAAAATGTTATGGTAGTGTGAAAAGTTTAAAGAAAGTTGCATTGCGTTGGTTGGTGTTTATTGCTTTTCTAGAACATAACATGTTTATGAACCTTAGGATTTGTACAAATTACATGTCTTTCATTCTCTTGCAATATTTGTTCATTTATGAATCACTTTAGTTCATAGCCCCATGTGAGGAAACCTCCATTGTTGACTAAATGCTTGGATGACTGATAAACTTTGTTTAATTCGTTTGATTCATGCTTTATCTTCTGATTATTGTGATTTTGTGGAAGCATTATAAATGATCAAGTCATTTGTTTATATTGAACACAACCGTATCCAAAAGTATCTTACCCGTGAGTAGTGAGAATTTGTTAGCCCCTTTGAGACTAAAACAGTTTAGATCTCATTTTTAGTGATGAACTTGGTTTATGTACATAATTTGCAAGTTTGGTTCATCATTGAATTTAGTGAGTTTCTAAAATTTCTTCTTGAACCTTTGAAATTGTATACTTTGATTTCCTTGCTGTAAAAAGCATGGAGCATTCACTTGAGGTTTGGTTGAATTCAAGTTGGGGAGAATGAAAAAGAAGATGGTAAGTTGCTTGAAACTTTTGAAAAAGTTCAAACAAGCATGAAAAGAAAAAAAGTGTAAATATGAATGTGAAAAACATAGAAAAAGGATGCTTGTTTGATGAGAAAAAGAGAGAGTGAAATAATTGTGCATAAAGGTAGTTTGAGAAGGTTTGTGGTAAAGGAATGAGAATGGTGAATGAAGTTGTAATGTGTAAATATCATTTATCGGCAATTTCGATTCAATGGCCTGTAGAAATGTCCCTTTATTGTGAACCCGACCAAGCTACAACCCTTAAAGCCCTTAGTGATCTTTTTGCTTCCATATTTTCATTTTTGATTGTTAGATGTTGTATGAATTGAATTGTTATTTGCATTGTTTGTCAGATGAGTGAAATTTCCCCGCGGTTGCTAACGCGCATTAATTTCTTCATTCTTATTTGAAGTGGAGTGATAGGTGTGATTCATTCTTGAACATGTATTGCTTTTGGATGATTGACATTTGTTTTGTGCTTAGACTTTGTTTCATATTCGTGGTGTCGTTGTAGTTTAGTGGTAAGCATTGCTTTGCATGTACTTTTGATATTTGTACCATACGTTTATTCTCCATTTGTAAAAACTTGTTGAGCATGATTTCTTGATAATTGCTTTTGTTTCTTTGAGTTGATTGACTTTTGTTTGAGGACAAACAAAATAATAAGTTGGGGAGAGTTTGATAAGTGCAAATTGTACCTATTTTTGTATATAAGTTTTGTTGCACTTATCCTTACTTTGTGTTAAAATTGGTTGAATAAACCCCACTTTGTGTGTAAATACGTTTACTTTACGTTTTCGGTGTATAGTGCGTCACCGTGTAAATATCATTGAGTTTAATCGATTTTCATTTATTTTTGTAGGTGTTCCAGCAATGGTATTTTTCCATATTCATAAAGAGCATTGAATAAGCTTTCCAACGCTTCAAACCGTGCGTCAATCGGAGTTACGGTTCAAGAGTTATGAAGAAAACAAATTCTGGTTTTCTGTCATGTTCGCTAGGCGAACCCCCGTAGCGAGCACTCGCTAGCTTGTTCGCTAGGCGAACCGGGGCGAACAAAAAGTTCTAGAATCGTGAAAAAACTCAACTTTAAGGCGGTTTACGTTCGCCTAGCGAACGGGGACTCGCTAGGCGAACCTGGAAAGTCAATTTTGCCCATTTAAGCCATTTTTCATCATTTTTTATGTTATGTTTTTGGGGGAACTTTCTCCCAACTTCATCAAACATGTTTTAGGAGTATATTAGTTTAGAAACAACATTGGATGATGCGTCTTGATGATTCGGAGTCGAATTTGCTTCGATCGACTTTGACACGCCGTGAGAAGTTTGTTTTTCTCCTTTCTTCTCTTTGTGTTCTCTTTTGTTGATGTTTGGTATGTAAATCTCTTGATACCTATTGTATTTCATCTAATCTATGTTTATGAATATGTTTTGATTATCTATTGATTGTTTGTCTTTGATTGATTATTTGTGGGTCGTGACAAAACCTATATTGAATCGTTAATCTTAGATTTTCATCTGTCAATGAGCAAGCTTTTGACAGGGGTTTGTGAATTGATATTCATTGTATCTTTTGTTGTATTGTGTTGATTAAGTAGCATGGGTAGCATGAGTAGGATCGATACGGTATTGCGAGGATTCGTGACAATAGCGATGAAGAACGGCGTTCGTATATAGTTGGTAAATTAGTCGAATGCAGGGTTAATCATATGTTTGTATTCTGATCAGGGCTTTGTATATGAATTACTCATGAGTTTGACATGGATGTTATAGTAATATCAGTTTTGTCTGAACTCTAGAGATAGATTTAGACTTAACACTTGCGTAAGTATCAGTTCTTACTTCTCTGTGTTGTTGAGTTGCGTGAGACATCACCAATGAGACAATACCGTTGTTCTCTCGACGTTGCGTTAGACATAACCTCTGTTGTGAGTGATACGTGAGGATATTAGACGAATGAGTGATTTGTGTATGAAATGGTCGGAAGAATGCATGTGTTATTGAGTGATCTCTATTGAGTTTCTTTCCTCCGAAGAATGTGTTATTGTTATTTACTTGCTTTTTGTTCCTTTAATTTTCCGCATTTGCTTTTGGTTCACTTTAAACCAGAACTTTTGATTCATGAGCTTAGAAATATAGAAACCGTTGAATGGCATTCTTTCCCTCGCACCGATCCCTGTGGAGAACGACAAAACTGGGTTACTTATATATATTTGCTTGCTGCTATTCTAGCTTCAACAAATTGGCGCCGTTGTCGGGGACTGGTGTGTCGATATTGAGTTGCATCGCATAGTTTCTATGTTTTTAAGCTTCGTACATAATTGTCTATATTGTATATTTACTTGTATAATGGTGCATAGTTAGTTGGGGAGAGTTTGTTAGATGTCAAACATGTTATATATTTGTATGCATTACTTGGCATTTTTCATTTCTTTCCATGTGTAATGTATTGATTTTAGTGAGGAATGGTGTTGTTGTGCATTCATTGAAATATACTTGTGGTGCTTGTAATTTGTGTGCTAATGTGCAGGAATAGGCATAAAAAGATCAAGATTGTGTTACACAAATGTTTGAGGCAAGTTACCATTAAAGGAAGAAATCAACAGCAGCATTCGCTAGGCGAGTGTTGGCGAAGATGCCAGCGAAGGTTCGCCTAGCGAACGTTAGCGAGAGTGCCAGCGAGGGGGTGGCAAAAAGTATGCAAAAACCTTCAGTAGGAAAACTGGGTAAACTCGCTGGGCAAGGGAGCCAGCGAATGATCGCTGATGTGTTCACGTGGCGAAGGTGCCAGCGAGGGGGTGGCAGAAACTTTCACTTTTGAAAACTCCCAAACTTCGCTGGAGCGAAGGTTGTAGCGAAGGCTCGCGTCGCGAATGATTTGGTTCGCCTAGCGAACAAAGCTTAACAAGTGTACATACTTGTTAATAGTTGTTTTCCATAAGTGATTGTATATATGTGTTTTCCATCATGTTTATGTGTGTGTACATATTTTTGTTTTTGGTTTACGTTTGCTTAAGTGTTGCAGATTTTATTTGGTATCTACCGGTGAGCGAAGCAACATGGAGGAGCTTGTACGTAAATAAGGTGTCGAGCTTACGACGTGCAACAAGCGCTTGTTGGGAGGCAACCCAATGATTTGAGTTTGTACAGTTTTATATTTAGTAGTATTGTAGTATTGTGTGAGATTGGATGGATTGAATGAGAGAAAAAACTTGAAAAACTTAGCAAGCCTGTGCGCGCTTAGCGCGCAGAGGGCGCTTAGCGCGCCTTACTTTTTGTGGAAAAACTCTCTTATTCTCTTATCCACTTTCACCCATTTTGTTAGTATATGTTTATTAGTTTTAGAAATTTTTGAGTTTGTTCTCAAGTTTTGTTTTTGATTAGCTTGAGGATGCATTGTGTGATTTTTCAATTTTGATTGTTTCAACAAGAAAATGTTATGGTAGTGTGAAAAGTTTAAAGAAAGTTGCATTGCGTTGGTTGGTGTTTATTGCTTTTCTAGAGCATAACATGTTTATGAACCTTAGGATTTGTACAAATTACATGTCTTTCATTCTCTTGCAATATTTGTTCATTTATGAATCACTTTAGTTCATAGCCCCATGTGAGGAAACCTCCATTGTTGACTAAATGCTTGGATGACTGATAAACTTTGTTTAATTCGTTTGATTCATGCTTTATCTTCTGATTATTGTGATTTTGTGGAAGCATTAGAAATGATCAAGGCATTTGTTTATATTGAGCACAACCGTATCCAAAAGTATCTTACCCGTGAGTAGTGAGAATTTGTTAGCCCCTTTGAGACTAAAACAGTTTAGATCTCATTTTTAGTGATGAACTTGGTTTATGTACATAATTTGCAAGTTTGGTTCATCATTGAATTTAGTGAGTTTCTAAAATTTCTTCTTGAACCTTTGAAATTGTATACTTTGATTTCCTTGCTGTAAAAAGCATGGAGCATTCACTTGAGGTTTGGTTGAATTCAAGTTAGGGAGAATGAAAAAGAAGATGGTAAGTTGCTTGAAACTTTTGAAAAAGTTCAAACAAGCATGAAAAGAAAAAAAGTGTAAATATGAATGTGAAAAACATAGAAAAAGGATGCTTGTTTGATGAGAAAAAGAGAGAGTGAAATAATTGTGCATAAAGGTAGTTTGAGAAGGTTTGTGGTAAAGGAATGAGAATGGTGAATGAAGTTGTAATGTGTAAATATCATTTATCGGCAATTTCGATTCAATGGCCTGTAGAAATGTCCCTTTATTGTGAACCCGACCAAGCTACAACCCTTAAAGCCCTTAGTGATCTTTTTGCTTCCATATTTTCATTTTTGATTGTTAGATGTTGTATGAATTGAATTGTTATTTGCATTGTTTGTCAGATGAGTGAAATTTCCCCGCGGTTGCTAACGCGCATTAATTTCTTCATTCTTATTTGAAGTGGAGTGATAGGTGTGATTCATTCTTGAACATGTATTGCTTTTGGATGATTGACATTTGTTTTGTGCTTAGACTTTGTTTCATATTCGTGGTGTCGTTGTAGTTTAGTGGTAAGCATTGCTTTGCATGTACTTTTGATATTTGTACCATACGTTTATTCTCCATTTGTAAAAACTTGTCGAGCATGATTTCTTGATAATTGCTTTTGTTTCTTTGAGTTGATTGACTTTTGTTTGAGGACAAACAAAATAATAAGTTGGGGAGAGTTTGATAAGTGCAAATTGTACCTATTTTTGTATATAAGTTTTGTTGCACTTATCCTTACTTTGTGTTAAAATTGGTTGAATAAACCCCACTTTGTGTGTAAATACGTTTACTTTACGTTTTCGGTGTATAGTGCGTCACCGTGTAAATATCATTGAGTTTAATCGATTTTCATTTATTTTTGTAGGTGTTCCAGCAATGGGATTTTTCCATATTCATAAAGAGCATTGAATAAGCTTTCCAACGCTTCAAACCGTGCGTCAATCGGAGTTACGGTTCAAGAGTTATGAAGAAAACAAATTCTGGTTTTCTGTCATGTTCGCTAGGCGAACCCCCGTAGCGAGCACTCGCTAGCTTGTTCGCTAGGCGAACCGGGGCGAACAAAAAGTTCCAGAATCGTGAAAAAACTCAACTTTAAGGCGGTTTACGTTCGCCTAGCGAACGGGGACTCGCTAGGCGAACCTGGAAAGTCAATTTTGCCCATTTAAGCCATTTTTCATCATTTTTTATGTTATGTTTTTGGGGGAACTTTCTCCCAACTTCATCAAACATGTTTTAGGAGTATATTAGTTTAGAAACAACATTGGATGATGCGTCTTGATGATTCGGAGTCGAATTTGCTTCGATCGACTTTGACACGCCGTGAGAAGTTTGTTTTTCTCCTTTCTTCTCTTTGTGTTCTCTTTTGTTGATGTTTGGTATGTAAATCTCTTGATACCTATTGTATTTCATCTAATCTATGTTTATGAATATGTTTTGATTATCTATTGATTGTTTGTCTTTGATTGATTATTTGTGGGTCGTGACAAAACCTATATTGAATCGTTAATCTTAGATTTTCATCTGTCAATGAGCAAGCTTTTGACAGGGGTTTGTGAATTGATATTCATTGTATCTTTTGTTGTATTGTGTTGATTAAGTAGCATGGGTAGCATGAGTAGGATCGATACGGTATTGCGAGGATTCGTGACAATAGCGATGAAGAACGGCGTTCGTATACAGTTGGTAAATTAGTTGAATGCAGGGTTAATCATATGTTTGTATTCTGATCAGGGCTTTGTATATGAATTACTCATGAGTTTGACATGGATGTTATAGTAATATCAGTTTTGTCTGAACTCTAGAGATAGATTTAGACTTAACACTTGCGTGAGTATCAGTTCTTACTTCTCTGTGTTGTTGAGTTGCGTGAGACATCACCAATGAGACAATACCGTTGTTCTCTCGACGTTGCGTTAGACATAACCTCTGTTGTGAGTGATACGTGAGGATATTAGACGAATGAGTGATTTGTGTATGAAATGGTCGGAAGAGTGCATGTGTTATTGAGTGATCTCTATTGAGTTTCTTTCCTCCGAAGAATGTGTTATTGTTATTTACTTGCTTTTTGTTCCTTTAATTTTCCGCATTTGCTTTTGGTTCGCTTTAAACCAGAACTTTTGATTCATGAGCTTAGAAATATAGAAACCGTTGAATGGCATTCTTTCCCTCGCACTGATCCCTGTGGAGAACGACAAAACTGGGTTACTTATATATTTTTGCTTGCTGCTATTCTAGCTTAACAAATTGGCGCCGTTGCCGGGGACTGGTGTGTCGATATTGAGTTGCATCGCATAGTTTCTATGTTTTTAAGCTTCGTACATAATTGTCTATATTGTATATTTACTTGTATAATGGTGCATAGTTAGTTGGGGAGAGTTTGTTAGATGTCAAACATGTTATATATTTGTATGCATTACTTGGCATTTTTCATTTCTTTCCATGTGTAATGTATTGATTTTAGTGAGGAATGGTGTTGTTGTGCATTCATTGAAATATACTTGTGGTGCTTGTAATTTGTGTGCTAATGTGCAGGAATAGGCATAAAAAGATCAAGATTGTGTTACACAAATGTTGGAGGCAAGTTACCATTAAAGGAAGAAATCAATAGCAGCTTTCGCTAGGCGAGTGTTGGCGAAGATGCCAGCGAAGGTTCGCCTAGCGAACGTTAGCGAGAGTGCCAGTGAGGGGGTGGCAGAAAGTATGCAAAAACCTTCAGTAGGAAAACTAGGTAAACTCGCTGGGCGAGGGAGCCAGCGAATGCTCGATGTGTTCGCGTGGCGAAGGTGCCAGCGAGGGGGTGGCAGAAACTTTCACTTTTGAAAACTCCCAAACTTCGCTGGAGCGAAGGTTGTAGCGAAGGCTCGCGTCGCGAATGATTTGGTTCGCCTAGCGAACAAAGCTTAACAAGTGTACATACTTGTTAATAGTTGTTTTCCATAAGTGATTGTATATATGTGTTTTCCATCATGTTTATGTGTGTGTACATATTTTTGTTTTTGGTTTACGTTTGCTTAAGTGTTGCAGATTTTATTTGGTATCTACCGGTGAGCGAAGCAACATGGAGGAGCTTGTACGTAAATAAGGTGTCGAGCTTACGACGTGAAACAAGCGCTTGTTGGGAGGCAACCCAACGATTTGAGTTTGTACAGTTTTATATTTAGTAGTATTGTAGTATTGTGTGAGATTGGATGGATTGAATGAGAGAAAAAACTTGAAAAACTTAGCAAGCCTGTGCGCGCTTAGCGCGCAGAGGGCGCTTAGCGCGCCTTGCTTTTTGTGGAAAAACTCTCTTATTCTCTTATCCACTTTCACCCATTTTGTTAGTATATGTTTATTAGTTTTAGAAATTTTTTAGTTTGTTCTCAAGTTTTGTTTTTGATTAGCTTGAGGATGCATTGTGTGATTTTTCAATTTTGATTGTTTCAACAAGAAAATGTTATGGTAGTGTGAAAAGTTTAAAGAAAGTTGCATTGCGTTGGTTGGTGTTTATTGCTTTTCTAGAACATAACATGTTTATGAACCTTAGGATTTGTACAAATTACATGTCTTTCATTCTCTTGCAATTTTTGTTCATTTATGAATCACTTTAGTTCATAGCCCCGTGTGAGGAAACCTCCATTGTTGACTAAATGCTTGGATGACTGATAAACTTTGTTTAATTCGTTTGATTCATGCTTTATCTTCTGATTATTGTAATTTTGTGGAAGCATTAGAAATGATCAAGGCATTTGTTTATATTGAGCACAACCGTATCCAAAAGTATCTTACCCGTGAGTAGTGAGAATTTGTTAGCCCCTTTGAGACTAAAACAGTTTAGATCTCATTTTTAGTGATGAACTTGGTTTATGTACATAATTTGCAAGTTTGGTTCATCATTGAATTTAGTGAGTTTCTAAAATTTCTTCTTGAACCTATGAAATTGTATACTTTGATTTCCTTGCTGTAAAAAGCATGCAGCATTCACTTGAGGTTTGGTTGAATTCAAGTTGGGTAGAATGAAAAAGAAGATGGTAAGTTGCTTGAAACTTTTGAAAAAGTACAAACAAGCATGAAAAGAAAAAAAGTGTAAATATGAATGTGAAAAACCTAGAAAAAGGATGCTTGTTTGATGAGAAAAAGAGAGAGTGAAATAATTGTGCATAAAGGTAGTTTGAGAAGGTTTGTGGTAAAGGAATGAGAATGGTGAATGAAGTTGTAATGTGTAAATATCATTTATCGGCAATTTCGATTCAATGGCCTGTAGAAATGTCCCTTTATTGTGAACCCGACCAAGCTACAACCCTTAAAGCCCTTAGTGATCTTTTTGCTTCCATATTTTCATTTTTGATTGTTAGATGTTGTATGAATTGAATTGTTATTTGCATTGTTTGTCAGATGAGTGAAATTTCCCCGCGGTTGCTAACGCGCATTAATTTCTTCATTCTTATTTGAAGTGGTGTGATAGGTGTGATTCATTCTTGAACATGTATTGATTTTGGATGATTGACATTTGTTTTGTGCTTAGACTTTGTTTCATATTCGTGGTGTCGTTGTAGTTTAGTGGTAAGCATTGCTTTGCATGTACTTTTGATATTTGTACCATACGTTTATTCTCCATTTGTAAAAACTTGTTGAGCATGATTTCTTGATAATTGCTTTTGTTTCTTTAAGTTGATTGACTTTTGTTTGAGGACAAACAAAATAATAAGTTGGGGAGAGTTTGATAAGTGCAAATTGTACCTATTTTTGTATATAAGTTTTGTTGCACTTATCCTTACTTTGTGTTAAAATTGGTTGAATAAACCCCACTTTGTGTGTAAATACGTTTACTTTACGTTTTCGGTGTATAGTGCGTTACCGTGTAAATATCATTGAGTTTAATCGATTTTCATTTATTTTTGTAGGTGTTCCAGCAATGGGATTTTTCCATATTCATAAAGAGCATTGAATAATCTTTCCAACGCTTCAAACCGTGCGTCAATCGGAGTTACGGTTCAAGAGTTATGAAGAAAACAAATTCTGGTTTTCTGTCATATTCGCTGGGCGAACCCCCGTAGCGAGCACTCGCTAGCTTGTTCGCTAGGCGAACCAGGGCGAACAAAAAGTTCCAGAATCGTGAAAAAACTCAACTTTAAGGCGGTTTACGTTCGCCTAGCGAACGGGGACTCGCTAGGCGAACCTGGAAAGTCAATTTTGCCCATTTAAGCCATTTTTCATCATTTTTTATGTTATGTTTTTGGGGGAACTTTCTCCCAACTTCATCAAACATGTTTTAGGAGTAGATTAGCTTAGAAACAACATTGGATGATGCGTCTTGATGATTCGGAGTCGAATTTGCTTCGATCGACTTTGACACGCCGTGAGAAGTTTGTTTTTCTCCTTTCTTCTCTTTGTGTTCTCTTTTGTTGATGTTTGGTATGTAAATCTCTTGATACCTATTGTATTTCATCTAATCTATGTTTATGAATATGTTTTGATTATCTATTGATTGTTTGTCTTTGATTGATTATTTGTGGGTCGTGACAAAACCTATATTGAATCGTTAATCTTAGATTTTCATCTGTCAATGAGCAAGCTTTTGACAGGGGTTTGTGAATTGATATTCATTGTATCTTTTGTTGTATTGTGTTGATTAAGTAGCATGGGTAGCATGAGTAGGATCGATACGGTATTGCGAGGATTCGTGACAATAGCGATGAAGAACGGCGTTCGTATACAGTTGGTAAATTAGTTGAATGCAGGGTTAATCATATGTTTGTATTCTGATCAGGGCTTTGTATATGAATTACTCATGAGTTTGACATGGATGTTATAGTAATATCAGTTTTGTCTGAACTCTAGAGATAGATTTAGGCTTAACACTTGTGTGAGTATCAGTTCTTACTTCTCTGTGTTGTTGAGTTGCGTGAGACATCACCAATGAGACAATACCGTTGTTCTCTCGACGTTGCGTTAGATATAACCTCTGTTGTGAGTGATACGTGAGGATATTAGACGAATGAGTGATTTGTGTATGAAATGGTCGGAAGAATGCATGTGTTATTGAGTGATCTCTATTGAGTTTCTTTCCTCCGAAGAATGTGTTATTGTTATTTACTTGCTTTTTGTTCCTTTAATTTTCCGCATTTGCTTTTGGTTCGCTTTAAACCAGAACTTTTGATTCATGAGCTTAGAAATATAGAAACCGTTGAATGGCATTCTTTCCCTCGCACTGATCCCTGTGGAGAACGATAAAACTGGGTTACTTATATATTTTTGCTTGCTGCTATTCTAGCTTCAACAAATTGGCGCCGTTGCCGGGGACTGGTGTGTCGATATTGAGTTGCATCGCATAGTTTCTATGTTTTTAAGCTTCGTACATAATTGTCTATATTGTATATTTACTTGTATAATGGTGCATAGTTAGTTGGGGAGAGTTTGTTAGATGTCAAACATGTTATATATTTGTATGCATTACTTGGCATTTTTCATTTCTTTCCATGTGTAATGTATTGATTTTAGTGAGGAATGGTGTTGTTGTGCATTCATTGAAATATACTTGTGGTGCTTGTAATTTGTGTGCTAATGTGCAGGAATAGGCATAAAAAGATCAAGATTGTGTTACACAAATGTTGGAGGCAAGTTACCATTAAAGGAAGAAATCAACAGCAGCTTTCGCTAGGCGAGTGTTGGCGAAGATGCCAGCGAAGGTTCGCCTAGCGAACGTTAGCGAGAGTGCCAGCGAGGGGGTGGCAGAAAGTATGCAAAAACCTTCAGTAGGAAAACTGGGTAAACTCGCTGGGCGAGGGAGCCAGCGAATGCTCGATGTGTTCGCGTGGCGAAGGTGCAAGCGAGGGGGTGGCAGAAACTTTCACTTTTGAAAACTCCCAAACTTCGCTGGAGCGAAGGTTGTAGCGAAGGCTCACGTCGCGAATGATTTGGTTCGCCTAGCGAACAAAGCTTAACAAGTGTACATACTTGTTAATAGTTGTTTTCCATAAGTGATTGTATATATGTGTTTTCCATCATGTTTATGTGTGTGTACATATTTTTGTTTTTGGTTTACGTTTGCTTAAGTGTTGCAGATTTTATTTGGTATCTACCGGTGAGCGAAGCAACATGGAGGAGCTTGTACGTAAATAAGGTGTCGAGCTTACGACGTGAAACAAGCGCTTGTTGGGAGGCAACCCAACGATTTGAGTTTGTACAGTTTTATATTTAGTAGTATTGTAGTATTGTGTGAGATTGGATGGATTGAATGAGAGAAAAAACTTGAAAAACTTAGCAAGCCTGTGTGCGCTTAGCGCGCAGAGGGCGCTTAGCGCGCCTTGCTTTTTGTGGAAAAACTCTCTTATTCTCTTATCCACTTTCACCCATTTTGTTAGTATATGTTTATTAGTTTTAGAAATTTTTGAGTTTGTTCTCAAGTTTTGTTTTTGATTAGCTTGAGGATGCATTGTGTGATTTTTCAACTTTGATTGTTTCAACAAGAAAATGTTATGGTAGTGTGAAAAGTTTAAAGAAAGTTGCATTGCGTTGGTTGGTGTTTATTGCTTTTCTAGAACATAACATGTTTATGAACCTTAGGATTTGTACAAATTACATGTCTTTCATTCTCTTGCAATTTTTGTTCATTTATGAATCACTTTAGTTCATAGCCCCATGTGAGGAAACCTCCATTGTTGACTAAATGCTTGGATAACTGATAAACTTTGTTTAATTCGTTTGATTCATGCTTTATCTTCTGATTATTGTAATTTTGTGGAAGCATTAGAAATGATCAAGGCATTTGTTTATATTGAGCACAACCGTATCCAAAAGTATCTTACCCGTGAGTAGTGAGAATTTGTTAGCCCCTTTGAGACTAAAACAGTTTAGATCTCATTTTTAGTGATGAACTTGGTTTATGTACATAATTTGCAAGTTTGGTTCATCATTGAATTTAGTGAGTTTCTAAAATTTCTTCTTGAACCTTTGAAATTGTATACTTTGATTTCCTTGCTGTAAAAAGCATGGAGCATTCACTTGAGGTTTGGTTGAATTCAAGTTGGAGAGAATGAAAAAGAAGATGGTAAGTTGCTTGAAACTTTTGAAAAAGTTCAAACAAGCATGAAAAGAAAAAAAGTGTAAATATGAATGTGAAACACATAGAAAAAGGATGCTTGTTTGATGAGAAAAAGAGAGAGTGAAATAATTGTGCATAAAGGTAGTTTGAGAAGGTTTGTGGTAAAGGAATGAGAATGGTGAATGAAGTTGTAATGTGTAAATATCATTTATCGGCAATTTCGATTCCATGGCCTGTAGAAATGTCCCTTTATTGTGAACCCGACCAAGCTACAACCTTAAAGCCCTTAGTGATCTTTTTGCTTCCATATTTTCATTTTTGATTGTTAGATGTTGTATGAATTGAATTGTTATTTGCATTGTTTGTCAGATGAGTGAAATTTCCCCGCGGTTGCTAACGCGCATTAATTTCTTCATTCTTATTTGAAGTGGAGTGTTAGGTGTGATTCATTCTTGAACATGTATTGCTTTTGGATGATTGACATTTGTTTTGTGCTTAGACTTTGTTTCATATTCGTGGTGTCGTTGTAGTTTAGTGGTAAGCATTACTTTGCATGTACTTTTGATATTTGTACCATACGTTTATTCTCCATTTGTAAAAACTTGTTGAGCATGATTTCTTGATAATATCTTTTGTTTCTTTGAGTTGATTGACTTTTGTTTGAGGACAAACAAAATAATAAGTTGGGGAGAGTTTGATAAGTGCAAATTGTACCTATTTTTGTATATAAGTTTTGTTGCACTTATCCTTACTTTGTGTTAAAATTGGTTGAATAAACCCCACTTTGTGTGTAAATACGTTTACTTTACGTTTTCGGTGTATAGTGCGTTACCGTGTAAATATCATTGAGTTTAATCGATTTTCATTTATTTTTGTAGGTGTTCCAGCAATGGTATTTTTCCATATTCATAAAGAGCATTGAATAAGCTTTCCAACGCTTCAAACCGTGCGTCAATCGGAGTTACGGTTCAAGAGTTATGAAGAAAACAAATTCTGGTTTTCTGTCATGTTCGCTGGGCGAACCCCCATAGCGAGCACTCGCTAGCTTGTTCGCTAGGCGAACCGGGGCGAACAAAAAGTTCCAGAATCGTGAAAAAACTCAACTTTAAGGCGGTTTACGTTCGCCTAGCGAACGGGGACTCGCTAGGCGAACCTGGAAAGTCAATTTTGCCCATTTAAGCCATTTTTCATCATTTTTTATGTTATGTTTTTGGGGGAACTTTCTCCCAACTTCATCAAACATGTTTTAGGAGTAGATTAGCTTAGAAACAACATTGGATGATGCGTCTTGATGATTCGGAGTCGAATTTGCTTCGATCGACTTTGACACGCCGTGAGAAGTTTGTTTTTCTCCTTTCTTCTCTTTGTGTTCTCTTTTGTTGATGTTTGGTATGTAAATCTCTTGATACCTATTGTATTTCATCTAATCTATGTTTATGAATATGTTTTGATTATCTATTGATTGTTTGTCTTTGATTGATTATTTGTGGGTCGTGACAAAACCTATATTGAATCGTTAATCTTAGATTTTCATCTGTCAATGAGCAAGCTTTGGACAGGGGTTTGTGAATTGATATTCATTGTATCTTTTGTTGTATTGTGTTAATTAAGTAGCATGGGTAGCATGAGGAGGATCGATACGGTATTGCAAGGATTCGTGACAATAGCGATGAAGAACGGCGTTCGTATACAGTTGGTAAATTAGTTGAATGCAGGGTTAATCATATGTTTGTATTCTGATCAGGGCTTTGTATATGAATTACTCATGAGTTTGACATGGATGTTATAGTAATATCAGTTTTGTCTGAACTCTAGAGATAGATTTAGACTTAACACTTGCGTGAGTATCAGTTCTTACTTCTCTGTGTTGTTGAGTTGCGTGAGACATCACCAATGAGACAATACCGTTGTTCTCTCGACGTTGCGTTAGACATAACCTCTGTTGTGAGTGATACGTGAGGATATTAGACGAATGAGTGATTTGTGTATGAAATGGTCGGAAGAATGCATGTGTTATTGAGTGATCTCTATTGAGTTTCTTTCCTCCGAAGAATGTGTTATTGTTATTTACTTGCTTTTTGTTCCTTTAATTTTCCGCATTTGCTTTTGGTTCGCTTTAAACCAGAACTTTTGATTCATGAGCTTAGAAATATAGAAACCGTTGAATGGCATTCTTTCCCTCGCACTGATCCCTGTGGAGAACGACAAAACTGGGTTACTTATATATTTTTGCTTGCTGCTATTCTAGCTTCAACAAATTGGCGCCGTTGCGGGGGACTGGTGTGTCGATATTGAGTTGCATCGCATAGTTTCTATGTTTTTAAGCTTCGTACATAATTGTCTATATTGTATATTTACTTGTATAATGGTGCATAGTTAGTTGGGGAGAGTTTGTTAGATGTCAAACATGTTATATATTTGTATGCATTACTTGGCATTTTTCATTTCTTTCCATGTGTAATGTATTGATTTTAGTGAGGAATGGTATTGTTGTGCATTCATTGAAATATACTTGTGGTGCTTGTAATTTCTGTGCTAATGTGCAGGAATAGGCATAAAAAGATCAAGATTGTGTTACACAAATGTTGGAGGCAAGTTACCATTAAAGGAAGAAATCAACAGCAGCTTTCACTAGGCGAGTGTTGGCGAAGATGCCAACGAAGGTTCGCCTAGTGAACGTTAGCGAGAGTTCCAGCGAGGGGGTGGCAGAAAGTATGCAAAAACCTTCAGTAGGAAAACTGGGTAAACTCGCTGGGCGAGGGAGCCAGCGAATGCTCGATGTGTTCGTGTGGCGAAGGTGCCAGCGAGGGGGTGGCAGAAACTTTCACTTTTGAAAACTCCCAAACTTCGCTGGAGCGAAGGTTGTAGCGAAGGCTCGCGTCGCGAATGATTTGGTTCGCCTAGCGAACAAAGCTTAACAAGTGTACATACTTGTTAATAGTTGTTTTCCATAAGTGATTGTATATATGTGTTTTCCATCATGTTTATGTGTGTGTACATATTTTTGTTTTTGGTTTACGTTTGCTTAAGTGTTGCAGATTTTATTTGGTATCTACCGGTGAGCGAAGCAACATGGAGGAGCTTGTACGTAAATAAGGTGTCGAGCTTACGACGTGAAACAAACGCTTGTTGGGAGGCACCCCAACGATTTGAGTTTGTACAGTTTTATATTTAGTAGTATTGTAGTATTGTGTGAGATTGGATGGATTGAATGAGAGAAAAAACTTGAAAAACTTAGCAAGCCTGTGCGCGCTTAGCGCGCAGAGGGCGCTTAGCGCGCCTTGCTTTTTGTGGAAAAACTCTCTTATTCTCTTATCCACTTTCACCCATTTTGTTAGTATAAGTTTATTAGTTTTAGAAATTTTTTAGTTTGTTCTCAAGTTTTGTTTTTGATTAGCTTAAGGATGCATTGTGTGATTTTTCAATTTTGATTGTTTCAACAAGAAAATGTTATGGTAGTGTGAAAATTTTAAAGAAAGTTGCATTGCGTTGGTTGGTGTTTATTGCTTTTCTAGAACATAACATGTTTATGAACCTTAGGATTTGTACAAATTACATGTCTTTCATTCTCTTGCAATTTTTGTTCATTTATGAATCACTTTAGTTCATAGCCCCATGTGAGGAAACCTCCATTGTTGACTAAATGCTTGGATGACTGATAAACTTTGTTTAATTCGTTTGATTCATGCTTTATCTTCTGATTATTGTGATTTTGTGGAAGCATTAGAAATGATCAAGGCATTTGTTTATATTGAGCACAACCGTATCCAAAAGTATCTTACCTGTGAGTAGTGAGAATTTGTTAGCCCCTTTGAGACTAAAACAGTTTAGATCTCATTTTTAGTGATGAACTTGGTTTATGTACATAATTTGCAAGTTTGGTTCATCATTGAATTTAGTGAGTTTCTAAAATTTCTTCTTGAACCTTTGAAATTGTATACTTTGATTTCCTTGCTGTAAAAAGCATGGAGCATTCACTTGAGGTTTGGTTGAATTCAAGTTGGGGAGAATGAAAAAGAAGATGGTAAGTTGCTTGAAACTTTTGAAAAAGTTCAAACAAGCATGAAAAGAAAAAAAGTGTAAATATGAATGTGAAAAACATAGAAAAAGGATGCTTGTTTGATGAGAAAAAGAGAGAGTGAAATAATTGTGCATAAAGGTAGTTTGAGAAGGTTTGTGGTAAAGGAATGAGAATGGTGAATGAAGTTGTAATGTGTAAATATCATTTATCGGCAATTTCGATTCAATGGCCTGTAGAAATGTCCCTTTATTGTGAACCCGACCAAGCTACAACCCTTAAAGCCCTTAGTGATCTTTTTGCTTCCATATTTTCATTTTTGATTGTTAGATGTTGTGTGAATTGAATTGTTATTTGCATTGTTTGTCAGATGAGTGAAATTTCCCCGCGGTTGCTAACGCGCATTAATTTCTTCATTCTTATTTGAAGTGGAGTGATAGGTGTGATTCATTCTTGAACATGTATTGCTTTTGGATGATTGACATTTGTTTTGTGCTTAGACTTTGTTTCATATTCGTGGTGTCGTTGTAGTTTAGTGGTAAGCATTGCTTTGCATGTACTTTTGATATTTGTACCATACGTTTATTCTCCATTTGTAAAAACTTATTGAGCATGATTTCTTGATAATTGCTTTTGTTTCTTTGAGTTGATTGACTTTTGTTTGAGGACAAACAAAATAATAAGTTGGGGAGAGTTTGATAAGTGCAAATTGTACCTATTTTTGTATATAAGTTTTGTTGCACTTATCCTTACTTTGTGTTAAAATTGGTTGAATAAACCCCACTTTGTGTGTAAATACGTTTACTTTACATTTTCGGTGTATAGTGCGTTACCGTGTAAATATCATTGAGTTTAATCGATTTTCATTTATTTTTGTAGGTGTTCTAGCAATGGGATTTTTCCATATTCATAAAGAGCATTAATAAGCTTTCCAACGCTTCAAACCGTGCGTCAATCGGAGTTACGGTTCAAGAGTTATTAAGAAAACAAATTCTGGTATTCTGTCATGTTCGCTGGGCGAACCCCCGTAGCGAGCACTCGCTAGCTTGTTCGCTAGGCGAACCGGGGCGAACAAAGAGTTCCAGAATCATGAAAAAACTCAACTTTAAGGCGGTTTACGTTCGCCTAGCGAACGGGGACTCACTAGGCGAACCTGGAAAGTCAATTTTGCCCATTTAAGCCATTTTTCTTCATTTTTTATGTTATGTTTTTGGGGGAACTTTCTCCCAACTTCATCAAACATGTTTTAGGGGTAGATTAGCTTAGAAACAACATTGGATGATGCGTCTTGATGATTCGGAGTCGAATTTGCTTCGATCGACTTTGACACGCCGTGAGAAGTTTGTTCTTCTCCTTTCTTCTCTTTGTGTTCTCTTTTGTTGATGTTTGGTATGTAAATCTCTTGATACCTATTGTATTTCATCTAATCTATGTTTATGAATATGTTTTGATTATCTATTGATTGTTTGTCTTTGATTGATTATTTGTGGGTCGTGAAAAAACCTATATTGAATCGTTAATCTTAGATTTTCATCTGTCAATGAGCAAGCTTTTGACAGGGGTTTGTGAATTGATATTCATTGTATCTTTTGTTGAATTGTGTTGATTAAGTAGCATGGGTAGCATGAGTAGGATCGATACGGTATTGCGAGGATTCGTGACAATAGCGATGAAGAACGGCGTTCGTATACAGTTGGTAAATTAGTTGAATGCAGGGTTAATCATATGTTTGTATTCTGATCAGGGCTTTGTATATGAATTACTCATGAGTTTGACATGGATGTTATAGTAATATCAGTTTTGTCTGAACTCTAGAGATAGATTTAGACTTAACACTTGCGTGAGTATCAGTTCTTACTTCTCTGTGTTGTTGAGTTGCGTGAGACATCACCAATGAGACAATACCGTTGTTCTCTCGACGTTGCGTTAGACATAACCTCTGTTGTAAGTGATACGTGAGGATATTAGACGAATGAGTGATTTGTGTATGAAATGGTCGGAAGAATGCATGTGTTATTGAGTGATCTCTATTGAGTTTCTTTCCTCCGAAGAATGTGTTATTGTTATTTACTTGCTTTTTGTTCCTTTAATTTTCTGCATTTGCTTTTGGTTCGCTTTAAACCAGAACTTTTGATTCATGAGCTTAGAAATATAGAAACCGTTGAATGGCATTCTTTCCCTCGCACTGATCCCTGTGGAGAACGACAAAACTGGGTTACTTATATATTTTTGCTTGCTGTTATTCTAGCTTTTACAATGATGAATGAATTAGTGGACTTGGATGAAGAAAGGCTCAGAGCCTTGGAGTTGTTAAGAAGACAAAAGAAGAGGGTCGAAGAATCCTACAACAAAAAGGTCAAGTCTAAATCTATTGCATGTGGGGAATTGGTTTGGAAAGTGATTTTGCCCATGGATCGAAAGGATAGAACATTGGGCAAGTGGTCCCCTAAGTGGGAAGGTCCATTCCAAGTCATACAAGTTTTCTCTAATGGAGCTTATGAAGTGGAAGAGTTAGACAAAGATAAGAGAGTCTTGAAAGTAAATGGCAAGTATTTGAAAAAATATAAGCCTATGCTGCAAGAGATTCATATTAAAACATAAGCGTTATTTAATAAAAGAAAGCCAAAATAGGCCAAGTCAGGCTAATATGGCATACAAAGCAAAGAGAAACTAGTACAACAATTTTTAATCAAGGAAAGGTTATTCATAATCTCTCCAATCTATGGATTTGAGGAAGTCCATATAATCTGCATCTGGCTCATCATCAGAGTCTTGGGTGCTGGAGCGCCCATTCTTAGAGATCTTCATTTTAGTTTCTCTCTTCTTGGCTAGAGAAGTTGCTCCAATGGAGGCTTTAGGTTGCTGGGGCGCCTCCATCTTTTTTGTTTCCTCAATTGCCCTGGCCTTTCCAGCTATCTCCGTGGTTGAGGATTTCTCTGAATTATTCATGTTTGCTTCTACGCAAAACGTGGTCAGGTGGAAGAAATTTATAGAGGCTAATTACTGATTGGATTGGCCAGCCAAACGGTGGAAACACGTGAGTTATTCTTGGAAGTAGGCCTGAGGGCTATGCTATAAATGTTACTTTAAAGGCTAGAGGCTTACGCCTTGGAATTTAAAGCTGGAGAGGTGACTTTCCAAGAAAAAGATAGAATGCCTTAATTGCAAATTTGACTGATAAAAGACAACAATAAAGTACATCATCATGCAATATGGGTCGAAAGCAGTTAAAGGCAAAATAATAATGATTGATTAAATCAATCCCAAAAGGCATAAAATTGTCATTACATAAAAATCCTGAAAAGGCCAAGAAACAAGTGATGATTAAACAAATGAAGGTGTCGAAAGTATCAGAAGGGAAGCCTCGACGCTAACTGAGAAAAAGATTCTATGTGATGTTTGAGGCGAGCGTTGCACAAAGATTCGTCAAGTTTTGCTTCTGCGAGCTCTTTCTCATATCTTTGGGCCGCCTCAATACGATCAATAGCATTCTTTGTTTCTTCAGCTATCTCAGTGTCGTCGAAATGGTGCAAATCACGGTTGCGCTTTTCAGCATTTTCAATTTTGGCTTGTAGCTCCATGATTTGTTGCTTCCAGGCTTCAATGTCCTTCTGGTTGGAAGCTATCTCATCTTGCTTTTTCCTTTGATCATCCTCCATACGTTAAATCTCTTCGTACGCCTCTTTTGCACCACACCAGGCTGCACTCTCACAGCCAGATGTTCTCTCTATGGTATCCCTAATCGAGGGAAGCAGTTTTATTTCTGCAGCTATTTGGTTTACCACAGCAGTTAGCTCTATCAGAAAACCAAAAACATCTGGATTAAGAGTGGTAACCTCAACCTTTGCAATGGTGTCCTTCAAGTAAGCAGTTGCAGTTGGATCTGAGGCCAAAACTTTGTAAATATCCCCCCTGAAGAATTTTTTCTTGATGGCTTGGAGAATTGATTGGGCGAAGTCATCTGATGCTGGGGTCGAAGAGACAGAAGAAGAACCATACCTTTGCTCAAGAATCAATTTGGTAAACTCACGTGGGTTCGACCACTTGAGTGCTGTCAGCGAGTCCCCAGGTGGTGGAGTGACCATAGGCGAAGGAATATGGTGGGGGCAAGGCTCAGCTTGTTCTTCTTCCTCCTCTGCTGATTCTTCTCCTTCTTCATCTTGATCTTCTCCCATTTCTTCATCAGACTCTTCAGCAGCTGGTTGCATATTCTCCTGGTCATCAGCTGGTGTAGGAGGTAGTTCATTTGTCTCCTCAGGCGCAGCTGGATCAGGATTGGCGTTATGTGTTTGGACTTCGGTTTCATGCCTTTCTTCTTCAACCAACTGACCTTTATCCATGGAGGTAACCAGATTGAAAGGTGGTGGGCTTGAGGCGTCATCCTCATCAGAGTTAGCTCCATCAGCCTGTGCGTTTTGAGTAGGGGTTGGTGGTGGTGCAGTGGGTGTTGTAACATGTGGAGTAGGTTGATTAATCTCACTCAAACCAGAGCCAATATCAGAAGATGGGTGATAAGTTGGCTCACCTTGGCTGTTGAGGAGCGTGGTGGTGAGGCTTTCCAAAGTTGGGTGAGGAACAGAATTGTCAATTACGGTTGTGGCGAAGTTGCTTGGAGTTGGTCGGGAATCTAGATTGTTGATTATGGGTGCCTAAAGGACACAAGTGGAGAAAATGAGAATGAAATAATAAGCGAAAGATGTCAAGCATAATAGAAAAAGGCAATGGTGCACATACCTGAGTTTGTTCAATAGCAGGACTTGATTTATCACTCCCATGGTCACCAAGAGGGGTTCTCAAGGCCACCTGGGGGGTTTCCTTCTCGACACCACTTGTGGTGGATGCCTTTTCGAGTATTTTGGCCACCTTCGAAGGAGGTGGGCCAGTAGGTCCAGAGGCCTTTGTGGGTTTTTTCCTTTTCCTTGTGAGAACCTCCTCAGGAGATTCATCTGAGGCCTCTGAAGCTATAACCACAGCTGGGGTATCCTTCTTACCTTTCTTGGAAGGTGTTGGAGGTTTTCGACCAGTCTGAAGAGGCAGTGCAAAAATAAGAAAGAAATTCATATAGTACAAGCAGAAACAGGGGAGGTGAAATATACCAGTGTACTCTCTTGTTCTTTGCCACTTTGCAAGGTGGTAGCTCTAGTCGAAGCAGCTTTCCTAGGCACAGCTGAAAGATAGCACACAATTGTTACAGGTTAATGATTACATGGTTAGTCATAAAGCCATGGATTAAGGATTTCAAACCTTCATATATTTCAGATTCGACACGAACGTCCTAAATTCCTATATGAAGATGCCCTTTAAAACTGTCTAACGTATGCTTAGTCAAAACCACTCGTTGAGCCTTTGGCTGAGACTGCTGTCGAAGAAGTTTTAAATGCTCCCCACAGACAAACCAATCTGGAAATAGAGGGACAAGCGCCACTCCAAAATCAGCATTAGACAGTCGAGGGAACTTTGGAGGAAAAAGTTTAAAAGCTACCTCATAACGTTTCTCACGAGGGACGTTGGGAGGAATTTTTAGTTGATCCAGCCTTTCTAGAAATTTTCTCTTTAGAGTAACAGCGGCCTCATGAATGGTTCGACTAAGATCATCTGGTCGATAGATAGTTTCAAAGTATTTTTGGAAAGCCTGTATTTCTTCGATGTGAGTGAACTTACTTTTTTTCGTCTTGTCCTGCACATGGAGAAAAGCTTGGTCAAGTAACGAAGAAAACGTAGCCACATCAAGAAAGTGCTCGCTATAGTGCTTCGACCACCATTGGTGGAAGGATGAAGTGCATAGAAAGGAAGGTTCAAAAAACACAGGAGAGAGGATTCTTTTTTTTTCATTCCGGATGTCGAGTGTTTGGGAGACGTGTTCCTCGTCGAAGTAGGCGGTGTGAAGAATTACTTGGCCCTTTTTCTCATACAAGCACTGAGGGAAGCTCTGGGCCAGCCCAAACTGTCGAGAGACCAAGTTTGGTTGGTAGGCAATCAATGCTGATAGACCTCTCCCTAAGTTCAGCCTGTGGATAATGAATTTAGGAATCAAAAAGGCTTCCCAGATAGCAACAGATTCTGGATCAAGAGGTTGAAGAGGATTTGGAAATGGCCTTCGAAACCACTCAGGGCCATAGCTTCGTCGAGCAAAGGGTGTCATGCTAGGAGTGAACTCATAGCATTTGGCGAACATCATGATATAACTGATGAAAGCCTTTTGAAGGTTTTCACCATCATCATTAGGAGTGAGTTTGGCCAGACGTGTCCCTTCGACACTCCTTTCCTTGATCTCAGCAGAGGCTTCATCAACTATGCCTTTTCTGGGGAGGCTAGCCTCAAATGTAGCATTGAGCCACAATTGAAGTAGCCAAAGAGGACCACTTAAGTGCATAGGACCTTGGGCTTCCACATTCTTAAGTCGAGAAGCCCCTTCACTGATAGATTCGTAAAGGTTCGCCAGAATGAGTTCACTCAGGCAGGTCCCTCTGTTGTGGTGGAGTTGGTTCGCCAGGGGCAGGTACTTCTTAGCTACCTGCAAAGACTTTGTACAAAAAACATACCTCGACAGCCAGACTATGAGGAAAGCAATGTGCTCTTCATCAGACACCTCGTCATCTTCTTGTTTGAAGTGGTGTTTGATAAAGAGGGTGTAGGTCAGTTTGGAGCCTGAAATGTTGATAGTGTCCTTAGCATCAACATCAGGATTATAGACAAGGCCATCTGGACGAAGCCCCGTGATGGCAGCTACGTCGAAAAGGGTTGGAGTGACCATTCCACATGGCAGATGGAATGTATAATGGGTGCTGTCCCAGAAGTATAAAGATGCTGCCAACATGTTCAGACAATAGGGTATGCTGGTCTTCGACAGCATAAAAAGGTCATAAATCCCTATCTCCTTCCAATGGTCAGCTTTAACCTTCTCCATTTTTTGTCATCCATTGGTCGAATTCCTTTAAAGGGTTGACAGCTCTCACCAGCCTGGTGCCATCAGTGAGACAGCTAACGTGGATTTTGGGTAAAGGGATTTCTTCAGGGGAAGCTCCAACAGCGGAACTAATTTTGGGGAAACTCTTTTGCCCTAATGGTCTGGTTCTCCGGTACGAGGGGAAAAACTCACTTAGCCTCTCGTTAGAAATGTCCACATCAACCAAAGGACCAGATAACGCATAAGTTTTATCAGACATAACTATGGGAATCATTACCTGAGATTGGTAGATGGCTCTTGATTCTTTAGAGGTGGGTTCCGGCATGCAATGACGGTTATCTACCAGTTGGGGGCCTGAGATGTTAGCGAACACAGGGTGGGGAGATGAATTCAGTGATCATGACTGAGTTCGACGCTTTAAAAAGAATTTCGGCCTATGTGGCCGAAACAAAACTACAAGCAGCTTTGGAAGCCGCCAATGATTATATGGCTGGCGAAGCCATTTCTGAAGTATATCAAGAAGGTCCTGGTAAGGACTTTGACCCAAAACCTCTAGATAAGGTTGAAACTGGAGAGCAAAGCCAGAGGCTCGACGCCATCTATGAAGATGAGCCTTTGGGATTTGAGAAGGATCCGTTGGCAAATAATATAAAAATGCTAGCACAAGATCCATTAGAAGAAGTTGACCTCAGTGAGGGGGCAACCAAAAGGCCTACCTACATCAGTGCCAATCTTGATCCCCAGTTGAAGGATGAAGTAGTTCAGCAGTTGAATGAGTTCAAAGACTGATTCGCCTGGGATTATGATGAGATGCCTGGTTTGAGCAAGGAGTTGGTCGAACACAGGTTGCCTATGACCCCTGGGAAAAAACCAGTCAAGCAAAACCCAAGACGGTTTGCACCAGAGATATTGTCAAAGATCAAAGAGGAAGTCGAAAGACTGCTTCGATGCAAATTCATTCGCACTGCAAGGTATGTCGAGTGGTTGGCTAATATAGTACCTGTTATTAAAAAGAATGGGTCTTTGAGAGTTTGCATTGATTTTAGAGATTTAAACTCTGCAACTCCCAAAGATGAATATTCAATGCCAGTAGCAGAAATGTTAATAGATTTTGCAGCAGGACATGAATATCTTAGTATGCTGGATGGATATTCTGGCTACAACCAAATATTCATTGCTGAGGAAGATGTTCATAAAACTGCTTTTAGATGCCCTGGAGCCTTAGGCACCTATGAATGGGTAGTGATGCCTTTTGGTCTCAAGAATGTTGGTGCCACTTATCAAAGGGCAATGAATTCAATTTTCCACGATTTTATAGACACATTCATGCAAATTTATATTTATGATATTGTTATAAAGTCTATTTCTGGGAAAAGTCACATTGACCATCTTCGACAGTCCTTTAAAAGGATGAGGAAATATGGTCTTAAAATGAATCCTCTCAAATGTGCTTTTTGTGTGCAGGCAGGGGATTTCTTAGGCTTTGTGGTCCACAAGAAAGGGATTGAAATAAATCAGAATAAAACCAAAGCCATAATGGAGGTGAAAACGCCATCAACTAAAAAGGAGTTGCAGTCGTTGTTGGGCAAAATCAACTTCTTAAGAAGGTTTATATCCAACCTGAGTGGCAAAACACAAGCTTTTTCGCCATTGCTTCGTTTTAACAAATATGGTTTTGAGTGGGGGCAATTGCAGCAGGAAGCCTTCGACAAGATCAAGGAGTACCTAAGCCACCCTCCAATTCTTTCACCACCTTGTAGAAACAAGAGTATGAGATTGTATATAGCTGCATCAGATAAAACTCTAGGGAGCATGTTAGCTCAGGAGGATGAAAATGGAGTTGAAATAGCCATTTATTACCTTAGTCGAGTTTTAAATGATGTAGAAACTAGGTATAGCATGATTGAAAAGTTATGTTTATGCTTGTATTTCTCTTGTACTAAACTGAAGCAATATATAAAACCCGTTGATGTGTAAGTTTCGTCTCACTTTGATGTTGTAAAACATATGTTGTCTAAACCTATTTTGCATAGTCGAATTGGCAAATGGGCATTAGCATTAACAGAATTTTCCTTAACATATCTGTAGCGAGCGATTTTGGACGCGGTTCTTAAGCGCTGGTCGCTCTCTGCGGTTGAGCTTAAACTACAGGTCGATTCATTTTTTATCCTATTGTGAGCTGAATAAGGAAGGGAAATAGATGTCTCCAATTAACCCTGCTTGGCATACTGAGTTTAAACAGCGGTCTGTTAGGTTACGAATGCTATCAATGTGGGGGGGCCTTTGTACTGGTTATTTGTATTTTCGCCAATACTGTTTCTTTCTTTTTATCTTGGCAGAAGGTTTCTGGCGGGGAACAAGGATTAGGATGTTAGGACTGGTGCTTTTTGATGTGAGAGTATGGGATTTGGTTTTTTTGTTTAGTGTGCTCGCTAAGATTTTTCTTTCAATCTTATGCCTACGTATTCCCGTTTACCGAAACAGGGAAATCAGAGCGTTCGTAGTTCCTCCTATTCTATGGGAGGAAATGAGTGTTTTTGGTGTCTTGTTCAAAGCCCAAGACGTGAAGCGAAAGGTGATTTGTATCTTGATCAAAGCCCAAGATGTGAAGCTGAAAGTCCTGACTTTAGAGAGAATTTGTTATCTCTAAAGAGGGGGGTTGTATGTCACAACTATTTTATAAAGGAGAATTACTTTAACCGGGATTTGTGAATCCGGCAATGCCATAATTTCCTTTATAGGGGATTTTAACCTGAAGGAGAAGACTTTAACTCAGTGTAGAGTAATGCCATCTTTCCTTAGGAATTTCTTATGCTAAAAGAGGGACAGTGGCATAGATGTAGATGATCCAGAGGCTTACCGCTTACAGCAATTAGATGAAGGGGAAGGAGTTGTTGATGTTTGTGTACTATGAACGAGGCACATCTTTGATGCTAAAAGGTTAATTGGATTAACCATTGGTTTTCTTATATAAAGCCTAAGATGAGGCTAATATGTGTCTCGTACAAAGCCCGAGAGAGAGGCTAAAAGGTTTTGACTCAACGAGGGAATCTTTTGGTATCTCGTATAAAGCCCGAGATGGAGGCTGTCTGACCCAACAAGAGAGTTTTTGTATCTCGAACGAAGCCTGAGATAGAGGCTAACATTTGTTTGGCTCAATATGAACCTTTTTGTATCTCGTATAAAGCCCGAGATGGAGGCAAAAGGGTGATTGACTCAACGAGGAAGTCCCTTATGTGTCTCGTACAAAGCCCGAGAGAGAGGCTAAACGTTGTTTGACCCTGCTGGGGAGGATCATTGTACAAAGCCCAAGAGGGAGGCTATGGTTACTGTTTCAGTTGAGTGACAGGTCCAGTATACTGATTTTAAAGAGAAAATCAGTTTTTATATGAGTAACATTGTACTCATGGATTTGATTCAAGGATCCGGGTTATTCCTGTTCTTTAAGAAAGCGGGAAATCCAAAGGGTATTGAGACTGTCCGAGTCTGCGGGTTTCCTTCCTATTTAACGAAGGGGTCACTTGAGAATGTCTTGGAGACTCAAGGGTCTTAGACTGTCCAAGTCTAGAGTGTACCATGCTTTGAGAAACAGTAGTAGACTCTATGAAAGGACTTTTATATGAAGATGACTAAGTTCTATTCCTATACCTCTAGGAGGTCGTCGGGACAATTTGTACGAAGCCCAAGAGGAGGCTGGAAACTTTTAAGAAGCCGATCGGTCCTTGTACTAAGCCCAAGAGGAGGCTATCATTCCCGGAGGAAGAGATCATTATACGAAGCCTAAAAGGAGGCTATGAATACTTCTAAGAAGCCGTAGGGTCCTTGTACTAAGCCCAAGAGGAGGCGGGGTTGCTTTTAGGAAGCCTGTGGGTCCTTGTACGATGCCCAAGAGGAGGCTGATGCTTTTAGGAAGCCGATGGGTCCCCAAACCCCGAGAAATTCAAGGCAAGCTATTCACAAGGAATAGATCAAGTCAGAAAGTTCAAGAATTTGGAAGAAACTCAAAGATGCCATTCACGGAGAATACATTCATCTCTGGGAATAGAGTTTCTTGACAATTCCTATTAAGGACAGCTGAAGAGAAGACTGTATCTTGTGATCCTATTAGGGATCTAGTTGTCTATTTCTACGAACAAACGAAACGGTGTCACCTAGTTCTAGACGTAGTTGTCGGGGAAACTCGAAATATCTATACTATTATTACACAGTTGCTATGAGTTTATGAAAGAAGACTTATAGTGAAACAGCCCCACAATACAGTTATATGTATATGAAAGCAGTAAAATGAAAGCAATAACCACTTACTCGGTTGTAGAGCTTCTATGCTGTTTGGTTAGTTGTTCAACAAAGATAGATTGAAAACAACAGTATAT
Source organism: Lathyrus tuberosus (assembly GCA_022829125.1). NCBI lineage: Eukaryota > Viridiplantae > Streptophyta > Magnoliopsida > Fabales > Fabaceae > Lathyrus > Lathyrus tuberosus. The sequence goes on from JALAZF010000017.1 coordinate 13,846,554, forward strand.
TCAAAATCAAAGGAGAAGGTGCTTTAAAAAAGAAAGATTTGGGGCTTACAGCTCAAGGAGAGGCCCAAGGTTTTATCAGTGAGCGCACTGTTTGAATTTGTACAGAGGGACTTATACAAGTGACTGAGGCCCAAAATGTTTTCTGTACAAAGGAATGGGTCTTACACTCTCTCAAGAGGCCCAAATGTTTTAAAGAAAAAGAGTGGGGCTTATAACACGAGGGTAGGCCCAGATGATTTTTCTGTTTAACATGGCGATCGCGCCGAGGTTTTCTTTTAACGCAGAGGGACTTACACAATAAGTGAGGCCCAAAATGTTTTGGTTAAAAGTGGATTGGGTCTTACACTCTATTAGAGGCCCAAAGTGTTTTGAAAATGATTTATGAGGGTTGAATTAATCCAAAAACCCTAATTTGTTTTCAAAAATGTATTTAATTGAATAAAAATTCAATTAAAATGATCAAAATTGTTTAACATATTGAAAACAAATTGTGATCTTGGATTAATGCTTCAAAAATTAAGTATTGACCTACAAAATAATTAGAAAGCATTAAAAGTTGCAAAATCAATGTGGAAAAAATATTTAAAATGTCAAAAACAATTAAAATATTAATTCTTTGCAAAAATATCAATTATATGAAATAAATAATATTTTTGGGATTTTTTGGGAAAATAAAATATTTTAACATTTTTGTGAATTATTAAAAAAAGAATCAACTCAAAATCATTAAAACTCAGAGAGAAATTAATTTTTGAATCAATTAAAGAAAAATCACAAAATTCAAATATTTGAAAATTCAAAAAAGGCGCCAAGAACAGCTGAAGAACACGCGCGTGTTCTGGGTTTGGGTGATTTGCATTTTCTATCCAATCTCCCTGAATACTTGATTATAACATGCAATCCACATATCATTATGCTCGTCTCAACCTCACGATCATGTCTATGTCCATTAATTTCATTTAAATTAAACATATAACAAGAAATCATGAAAAATCCTCAAGAACCCTAATTTCTGCATGAAGGCTAGGATTTTTGATACACGATTCAAACAATGCAATTAATTGAGGGAAAACATTCCATGCATGATTATGAACATATGGCCAAATTATTGTGCGAGGAAATATGCATAGATTGAGAGATGACCAAGTGTATGCTTACCTCTAGGTCGTGACAGCAAGTGGAATGTGATTTTTGATTTGGAGGTGTTACAGATGAGTGGTGATGATCTGAACAGCTTCCTTACACCCTATGGAGTGTGTTTGAATTCCTGGACTTGATTGAAAATGGCTGGAACGATTTGTGGTACCTCAGCTGCAACTTGATTGAAAGTTTGAGCAACCAGCTGGTGATTTTGTGAAATCTGTGTTCCAGATGTTATGTGAGTGTTTGGATCACTTCTATATGATGTATGTGAGGTGTGTGAGTGATTGGTTTGATTGGAAAAGCTCTCAAACTCAAAACCCGATAGCTACCTTGCTAAGAAAGGCATTTTTGCCAAGAGAAAGAGATTTTGAGGAAAGCATCTGTTAGATGGCTTTGGTGTACTCAAACTGATCACAATTGAGCTCTATTTATAGTAGAGCAAGTTTGTTTTGCAAGGAATAGTGAATGGCAACTGGTAAGTAGGTTTGGCCAATGTTGGCAAATGAAAATCCAAGTCTCCTCTAGCCATTGACTAGAGATTAGGGCACAGAGCTTTGGTTCCCTTGGTCTTGGATAAGTCTTGACTGATTTCAGATGAGAATGGCTCAGTCCATGCCACCTTGATGCTTCCATTGAATGCTTCAATCCAAATTTGGAGTCTTGTCCCTATTTTGGCCATTCTAGGTTCAACATGCTATTTCTTGTTCCATGGACTTTGGAGGCTTGGCTCAGTGATTGTCCCCTTTAGATTCAATCCTCAGATTTGTCCAAGTGGATAGGAGCATTTGAATTTGGCTGATTTTGGAAAATCGAGCAAAATTGCAAATTCTGCATTGCCCTTGACAGATTTCAGCAAGGCAACTTGCCAATGTCATATCTCATGGTGTAAGTTGAATTTGGTAATGTTCTTGACCATTTTGGAAAGCCCTTACATGATACAACAACTGTTTGAACATGTTTGGTTTTGATCTCTTTTGAATCCAAGTGAAAAATCCCCCTACATTTGGCAAAAAGTGAAGGCAGATTCTGACTTAGTGAAAATTTCACTAAGTGTTGGAAAAAGTGACATTTTCACTTTTCAGCCATTTTGATCACTCCATAACTCCAAATCCTTAATGAATTGGACTTAGGTCTAGTTGAAGTTTTTGTAGAGGGTAATGAGGGCTACAAATCCATCTTTGGATGAAAAAAAATGGCTTTGTGGTTTAGGAGTTATGATCCTTTAAAGTTGGTGCCCTTGTCACTTTATTTTTAACTTAGAAAATTTTCTAAGTTTTTATGGTTACCCCTTTTACAAGTTATCCAACTTTTCTTGATTTTTCTTGATGAATGATGATTCAAATCATACATTAACATCATTTTAGGGTTAAAAAACCATTTTGGTGAAAAATCTCAAAAAGTTAAAGTTGACTTTTGTGCACAGTTGACTTTTTATCAGATGAATTCCAAACTGTACAATTCTTCAGGAAATCATGTCCTTGACCTAAATCAAACTTGATGGACATGTTCCATGGGTGTCATAGGGCATATTGAATAATGTCTTAGGGCTTGGGAGCATGTCTTGGTCAAAATTCAAAGTTACAGTTGACTTTTTCCGTAAAACCCTAATTGTTGTGCAGATGAAATTGAGACTTGTTGCTCAAGCTTCTTGGATTAATCCATTATTCCAAATGGATCAATATAGTTCATTAGAGACCCTCAAATCCTCTCTTGAGGTCTTGGTTCATGATTTGTCCCAAAAGTCAACTTAGGGGTGAATTAGGTCAAGAAACCCTAATTCCTGATTTTTGAAGAGTGCAACCCCTGAGGCAAAATTGACTTGATGAATGGGTCCATGAGGTTCCATGGAGTACATTAGGTTATGTTTTGGATCATTGGCTCATGCCCAGATGAAAATTTTCCATCTGGAGGCCCTGGTCGACCAAAACCCTAATTTGGTGACACTGTCGATCTTGAGGCCTGATCCACCTAGAAGGGAGCATCCTTGTGCTTAATCCTTGGAGTGGGAGTCCTTTTGATCCTTTGTGGATGCTTGAGAGGTTAGACAAGTTGAAGATCATGTCATTCCTTGACTGATCCTTTGCCTAAGCACTCAGAGAGGGCTTGAAACCCTAGTTTTGATTGTAGTGAATGCTCACCCATCTTTGGGGAGACTGATGAAGTATGATGGTTCTTCCATATTGTGATGATGATTTTCACAATGATGGGAAATCTTAGTGGTCAAAATTTGGGGTATGACAATATCAACCTTTAAAAGCTGTGAAAGGGCAAATAGTTGCAGACTTTATAGTTGATCACTCCATAAATGAAAATGATTTGAATTACGTCGAATTAAAATCCTGGAAGTTATACTTTGATGGATCAAGTCATAAAAATGGGACAGGAGTGGGAATACACATTATTTCTCCTGAAAAAATTCCAACAAAATTCAAGTACAAGGTCGAAGGACCTTGCTTTAACAACGAGGCTGAATATGAAGCATTAATTGCTGGCCTTGAAATTTTGTTAGAATTGGGGGCAACTAGAGTCGAAATAATGGGAGATTCAGAATTGGTTATAAAACAAATCACAAAGGAGTATAAATGTGTTAAAGAAAATCTCATTATGTACTTTGTGATAGCCAATAGATTATTAAATGAGTATAAATGTGTTAAAGAAAATCTCATTATGTACTTTGTGATAGCCAATAGATTATTAAAGAAATTTGAGGTAGTGGTCATCCAACACATACCTAGAATAGAGAACCAAGTTGCTAACGACTTGGCTCAAATTGCCTCTGGATACAAGGTGTCGAAAGGAAACCTTTAAGAAGTAATTGAAGCAAGAGGTAAGGTGGTGGCTGTTGTATTATGCCCATCAGACTTAGAAACAACTAAGCTTGGGTGCATAGATGGCGAAAATTTTGAAATTTTTGCCATAGATAATTTAACAGATGAAGATTGGAGGAAGCCCATAGTTGAATATTTGCAAAACCCAACGGCTTCGACAGAGCGAAAAATCAGATATCAAGCTTTAAGCTATGTACTGGTGGGTAATGAATTGTTTAAAAAGACCCCTGAGGGAGTCTTATTGAAGTGCCTTAGTGAAGCAGAGGCGTATTTGGCCCTTTCGACAATACATAGTGGGGCATGTGGAGCACACCAAGTTGGCCAGAAAATGAAATGGATGTTGTTTCGACAAGGCATGTATTGGCCCACTATGCTGAAGGATTGCATAGAATTTGCTAAAGGGTGCCAAGAATGTCAAATTCATGCTGGCATACAGCACATCCCTGCAAGTGAATTACATTCCATAGTGAAACCATGGCCTTTCAGAGGATGGGCTCTGGATATAGTGGGAGAGATTCGACCAGCATCTTCAAAGAACCAAAGATATATTTTGTTGGGAATTGATTATTTCACCAAGTGGATTAAGGCAATACCACTGGTGAATATAGGTCAAGAAGATGTTATTGAATTCATTCAGAATCACATTATTTATAGATTTGGTATTCCTGAAACAATTACTACAGATCAGGGATCAGTGTTCACTGGTCGAAAGATGCAGGAATTTGCCAAAGAAATAGGTTTTAAGTTATTAACTTCTACACCTTATTATGCTCAGGCCAATGGGCAAGTCGAAGCTGCCAATAAGGTAGTAATTGGACTAATTAAGAAGCATGTGGGAAAAAGGCCTAGAAATTGGCACAGGACGTTAGACCAAGTTCTTTGGGCGTGTCGAACATCCCCTAAAGAGGCTACCAACACTACCCCGTTTCGACTCACTTTTGGTCATGATGCAGTATTGCCTGTTGAGATTTATCTACAGTTTGTAAGAGTTCAAAGACATCATGAGATTCCCTCTGAGAATTATTGGGGAATGATGATGAATGAATTTGTGGACTTGGATGATGAAAGGCTCAGAGCCTTGGAGTTGTTAAGAAGACAAAAGAAGAGGGTCGAAGAATGGGTCGAAGAATCCTACAACAAAAAGGTCAAGTCTAAATCTTTTGCATGTGGGGAATTGGTTTGGAAAGTGATTTTGCCCATGGATCGAAAGGATAGAACATTGGGCAAGTGGTCCCCTAAGTGGGAAGGTCCATTCCAAGTCATACAAGTTTTCTCTAATGGAGCTTATGAAGTGGAAGAGTTAGACAAAGATAAGAGAGTCTTGAAAGCAAATGGCAAGTATTTGAAAAAATATAAGCTTATGCTGCAAGAGATTCATATTAAAACATAAGCGTTATTTAATAAAAGAAAGCCAAAATAGGCCAAGTCAGGCTAATATGGCATACAAAGCAAAGAGAAACTAGTACAACAATTTTTAATCAAGGAAAGGTTATTCATAATCTCTCCAATCTATGGATTTGAGGAAGTCCATATAATCTGCATCTGGCTCATCATCAGAGTCTTGGGTGCTGGAGCGCCCATTCTTAGAGATCTTCATTTTAGTTTCTCTCTTCTTGGCTAGAGAAGTTGCTCCAATGGAGGCTTTAGGTTGCTGGGGCGCCTCCATCTTTTTTGTTTCCTTAATTGCCTTGGCCTTTCCAGCTATCTCCGTGGTTGAGGATTTCTCTGAATTATTCATGTTTGCTTCTACGCAAAACGTGGTCAGGTGGAAGAAATTTATAGAGGCTAATTACTGATTGGATTGGCCAGCCAAACGGTGGAAACACGTGAGTTATTCTTGGAAGTAGGCCTGAGGGCTATGCTATAAATGTTACTTTAAAGGCTAGAGGCTTATGCCTTGGAATTTAAAGCTGGAGAGGTGACTTTCCAAGAAAAAGATAGAATGCCTTAATTGCAAATTTGACTGATAAAAGACAACAATAAAGTACATCATCATGCAATATGGGTCGAAAGCAGTTAAAGGCAAAATAATAATGATTGATTAAATCAATGCCAAAAGGCATAAAATTTTCATTACATAAAAAGCCTGAAAAGGCCAAGAAACAAGTGATGATTAAACAAATGAAGGTGTCGAAAGTATCAGAAGGGAAGCCTCGACGCCAACTGAGAAAAAGATTCTATGTGATGTTTGAGGCGAGCGTTACACAAAGATTCGTCAAGTTTTGCTTCTGCGAGCCCTTTCTCATATCTTTGGGCTGCCTCAATACGATCAATAACATTCTTTGTTTCTTCAGCTATCTCAGTGTCGTCGAAATGGTGCAAATCACGGTTGCATTTTTCAGCATTTTCAATTTTGGCTTGTAGCTCCGTGATTTGTTGCTTCCAGGCTTCAATGTCCTTCTGGTTGGAGGCTATCTCATCTTGCTTTTTCCTTTGATCAGCCTCCATACGTTGAATCTCTTCGTACGCCTCTTTTGCACCACACCAGGCTGCACTCTCACAGTCAGATGTTCTCTCTATGGTATCCCTGATCGAGGGAAGCAGTTTTATTTATGCAGCTATTTGGTTTACCACAGCAGTTAGCTCTATCAGAAAACCAGAAACATCTGGATTGAGAGTGGTAACCTCAACCTTTGCAAGGGTGTCTCTCAAGTAAGCAGTTGCAGTTGGATCTGAGGCCAAAACTTTGTAAATATCCCCCCTGAAGAATTTTTTCTTGATGGCTTGGAGAATTAATTGGGCGAAGTCATCTGATGCTGGGGTCGAAGAGACAGAAGAAGAACCATACCTTTGCTCAAGAATCAATTTGGTAAACTCACGTGGGTTCGACCACTTGAGTGCTGTCAGCGAGTCCCCAGGTGGTGGAGTGACCATAGGCGAAGGAATATGGTGGGGGCGAGGCTCAGCTTGTTCTTCTTCCTCCTCTGCTGATTCTTCTCCTTCTTCATCTTGGTCTTCTCCCATTTCTTCATCAGACTCTTCAGCAGCTGGTTGCATATTCCCCTGGTCATCAACTGGTGTAGGAGGTAGTTCATTTGTCTCCTCAGGCGCAGCTGGATCAGGATTGGCGTTATGTGTTTGGACTTCGAGTTCATGCCTTTCTTCTTCAACCAACAGACCTTTATCCATGGAGGTACCCAGATTGAAAGGTGGTGGGCTTGAGGCGTCATCCTCATCAGAGTTGGCTCCATCAGCCTGTGCGTTTTGAGTAGGGGTTGGTGGTGGTGCAGTGGGTGCTGTAACATGTGGAGTAGGTTGATTAATCTCACTCAAACCAGAGCCAATATTAGAAGATGGGTGATAAGTTGGCTCACCTTGGCTGTTGAGGAGCGTGGTGGTGAGGCTTTCCGAAGTTGGGTGAGTACAGAATCGTCAATTACGGTTGTGGCGAAGTTGCTTGGAGTTGGTCGGGAATCTGGATTGTTGATTATGGGGGCCTAAAGGACACGAGTGGAGAAAATGAGAATGAAATAATAAGCGAAAGATGTCAAGCATAATAGAAAAAGGAAATGGTGCACATACCTGAGTTTGTTCAACAGTAGGACTTGATTTATCACTCCCATGGTCACCAAGAGGGGTTCTCAAGGCCACCTGGGGGTTTCCTTCTCGACACCACTTGTGGTGGATGCCTTTTCGAGTATTTTGGCCACCTTCGAAGGAGGTGGGCCAGTAGGTCCAGAGGCCTTTGTGGGTTTTTTCCTTTTCCTTGTGAGAACCTCCTCAGGAGATTCATCTAAGACCTCTGAAGCTATAACCACAGTTGGGGTATCCTTCTTACCTTTCTTGGAAGGTGTTGGACGTTTTCGACCAGTCTGAAGAGGCAGTGCAAAAATAAGAAAGAAATTCATATAGTACAAGCAGAAACAGGGGAGGTGAAATATACCTGTGTACTCTCTTGTTCTTTCCCACTTTGCAAGGTGGCAGCTCTAGTCGAAGCAGCTTTCCTAGGCACAGCTGAAAGATAGCACACAATTGTTACAGGTTAATGATTACATGGTTAGTCATAAAGCCATGGATTAAGGATTTCAAACCTTCATATATTTCAGATTCGACACGAACGTCCTGAATTCCTATATGAAGATGCCCTTTAAAATTGTCTAACGTATGCTTAGTCGAAACCACTCGTTGAGCGTTTGGCTGAGACTGCTGTCGGAGAAGTTTTAAATGCTCCCCACAGACAAACCAATCTAGAAATAGAGGGGCAAGCGCCACTCCAAAATCAGCATTAGGCAGTCGAGGGAACTTTGGAGGAAAAAGTTTAAAAGCTACCTCATAACGTTTCTCACGAGGGACGTTGGGAGGAATTTTTAGTTAATCCAGCTTTTCTAGAAATTTTCTCTTTAGAGTAACAGCGGCCTCATGAATGGTTCGACTAAGATCATCTGGTCGATAGATAGTTTCAAAGTATTTTTGGAAAGCCTGTATTTCTTCGATGTGAGTGAACTTACTTTTTTTTGTCTTGTCCTACACATGGAGAAAAGCTTGGTCAAGTAACGAAGAAAACGTAGCCACATCAAGAAAGTGCTCGCTATAGTGCTTCGACCACCATTGGTGGAAGGATGAAGTGCATAGAAAGGAAGGTTCAAAAAACACAGGAGAGAGGATTCTTTTTTTTTCATTCTGGCTGTCGAGTGTTTGGGAGACGTGTTCCTCGTCGAAGCAGGCGGTGTGAAGAATTACTTGACCCTTTTTCTCATACAAGCACTAAGGGAAGCTCTGGGCCAGCCCAAACTGTCGAGAGACCAAGTTTGGTTGGTAGGCAATCAATGTTGATAGACCTCTCCCTAAGTTCAGCCTTTGGATAATGAATCTAGGAATCAAAAAGGCTTCCCAGATAGCAACAGATTCTGGATTAAGAGGTTGAAGAGGATTTGGAAATGGCCTTCGAAACCACCCAGGGCCATAGCTTCGTCGAGCAAAGGGTACCATGCTAGGAGTGAACTCATAGCGTTTGGCGAACATCATAATATAACTGATGAAAGCCTTTTGAAGGTTTTCACCATCATCATTAGGAGTGAGTTTGGCCATACGTGTCCCTTCGACACTCTTTTCCTTGATCTCAGCAGAGGCTTCATCAACTATGCCTTTTCTGGGGAGGCTAGCCTCAAATGTAGCATTGAGCCACAATTGAAGTAGCCAAAGATGACCACTTAAGTGCATAGGACCTTGGGATTCCACATTCTTAAGTCGAGAAGCCCCTTCACTGATAGATTCGTAAAGGTTCGCCAGAATGAGTTCACTCAGGCAGGTCCCTCTGTTGTGGTGGAGTTGGTTCGCCAGGGGCCGGTACTTCTTAGCTACCTGCAAAGACTTTGTACAAAAAACATACCTCGACAGCCAGACTGTGAGGAAAGTAATGTGCTCTTCATCAGACACCTCGTCATCTTCTTGTTTGAAGTGGTGTTTGATAAAGAGGGTGTAGGTCAGTTTGGAACCTGAAATGTTGATAGTGTCCTCAGCATCAACATCAGGATTATAGACAAGGCCATCTGGACGAAGCCCCGTGATGGCAGCTACGTCGAAAAGGGTTGGAGTGACCATTCCACATGGCAGATGGAATGTATAATGGGTGTTGTCCCAGAAGTATAAAGATGCTGTCAACATGTTCAGACAATAGGGTATGCTGGTCTTCGACAGCATAAGAAGGTCATAAATCCCTATCTCCTTCTAATGGTCAGCTTTAACCTTCTCCATTTTTTGCCATCCATTGGTCGAATTCCTTTAAAGGGTTGACAGCTCTCACCAGCCTGGTGCCATCAGTGAGATAGCTAACGTGGATTTTGGGTAAAGGGATTTCTTCAGGGGAAGCTCCAGCAGCGGAATTAATTTTGGGGAAACTCTTTTGCCCTAATGGTCTGGTTCTCCGGTACGAGGGGAAAAACTCACTTAGCCTCTCGTTAGAAATGTCCACATCAACCAAAGGACCAGATAACGCATAAGTTTTATCAGACATAACTATGGGAATCATTACCTGAGATTGGTAGATGGCTCTTGATTCTTTAGAGGTGGGTTCCGACATGCAATGACGGTTATCTACCAGTTGGGGGCCTGAGATGTTAGCGAACACAGGGTGGGGAGATGAATTCAGTGATCATGACTGAGTTCGACGCTTTAAAAAGAATTTCGGCCTATGTGGCCGAAACAAAACTACAAGCGGCTTTGGAAGCCGCCAATGATTATATGGCAGGCGAAGCCATTTCTGAAGTATATCAAGAAGGTCCTGGTAAGGACTTCGACCCAAAACCTCTAGATAAGGTTGAAACTGGAGAGCAAAGCTAGAGGCTCGACGCCATCTATGAAGATGAGCCTTTGGGATTTGAGAAGGATCCGTTGGCAAATAATATAAAAATGCTAGCACAAGATCCATTAGAAGAAGTTGACCTCAGTGAGGGGGCAACCAAAAGGCCTACCTACATCTGTGCCAATCTTGATCCCCAGTTGAAGGATGAAGTAGTTCAGCTGTTGAAAGAGTTCAAAGACTGCTTTGCCTGGGATTATGATGAGATGCCTGGTTTGAGCAGGGAGTTGGTCGAACACAGGTTGCCTATGACGCCTGGGAAAAAACCAGTCAAGCAAAACCCAAGACGGTTTGCACCAGAGATATTGTCAAAGATCAAAGAGGAAGTCGAAAGACTGCTTCGATGCAAATTCATTCGCACTGCAAGGTATGTCGAATGGTTGGCTAATATAGTACCGGTTATTAAAAAGAATGGGTCTTTGAGAGTTTACATTGATTTTAGATATTTAAACTCTGCAACTCCCAAAGATGAATATTCAATGCCAGTAGCAGAAATATTAATAGATTCTGCAGCAGGACATGAATATCTTAGTATGCTGGATGGATATTCTGGCTACAACCAAATATTCATTGCTGAGGAAGATGTTCATAAAACTGCTTTTAGATGCCCTGGAGCCTTAGGCACCTATGAATGGGTAGTGATGCCTTTTGGTCTCAAGAATGCTGGTGCCACTTATCAAAGGGAAATGAATTCAATTTTCCACGATTTTATAGACACATTCATGCAAATTTATATTGATGATATTGTTATAAAGTCTATTTCTGGGAAAAGTCACATTGACCATCTTCGACAGTCCTTTGAAAGGATGAGGAAATATGGTCTTAAAATGAATCCTCTCAAATGTGCTTTTTGTGTGCAGGAAGGGGATTTCTTAGGCTTTGTGGTCCACAAGAAAGGGATTGAAATAAATCAGAATAAAACCAAAGCCATAATGGAGGCGAAAGCGCCATCAACTAAAAAGGAGTTGCAGTCGTTGTTGGGCAAAATAAACTTCTTAAGAAGCTTTATATCCAACCTGAGTGGCAAAACACAAGCTTTTTCGCCATTGCTTCATTTTAACAAAGATGGTTTTGAGTGGGGGCAATTGCAGCAGGAAGCCTTCGACAAGATCAAGGAGTACCTAAGCCACCCTCCAATTCTTTCACCACCTTGTAGAAACAAGAGTATGAGATTGTATATAGCTGCATCAGATAAAACTCTAGGGAGCATGTTAGCTCAGGAGGATGAAAATGGAGTTGAAATAGCCATTTATTACCTTAGTCGAGTTTTAAATGATGTAGAAACTAGGTATAGCATGATTGAAAAGTTATGTTTATGCTTGTATTTCTCTTGTACTAAACTGAAGCAATATATAAAACCCGTTGATGTGTATGTTTCGTCTCACTTTGATGTTGTAAAACATATGTTGTCTAAACCTATTTTGCATAGTCAAATTGGCAAATGGGCATTAGCATTAACAGAATTTTCCTTAACATATCTGTAGCGAGCGATTTTGGACGCGGTTCATAAGCGCTGGTCGCTCTCTGCGGTTGAGCTTAAACTACAGTTCGATTCATTTTTTATCCTATTGTGAGCTGAATAAGGAAGGGAAATAGATGTCTCCAATTAACCCTGCTTGGCATACTGAATTTAAACAGCGGTCTGTTAGGTTACGAATGCTATCAATGTGGGGGGGCCTTTGTACTGGTTATTTGTATTTTCGCCAATACTGTTTCTTTCTTTTTATCTTGGCAGAAGGTTTCTGGCGGGGAACAAGGATTAGGATGTTAGGACTGATGCTTTTTGATGTGAGAGTATGGGATTTGGTTTTTTTGTTTAGTGTGCTCGCTAATATTTTTCTTTTAATCTTATGCTTACGTATTCCCGTTTACCGAAACAGGGAAATCAGAGCGTTCGTAGTTCCTCCTATTCTATGGGAGGAAATGAGTGTTTTTGGTGTCTTGTTCAAAGCCCAAGACGTGAAGCGAAATGTGATTTGTATCTTGATCACAGCCCAAGATGTGAAGCTGAAAGTCCTGACTTTAGACAGAATTTGTTATCTCTAAAGAGGGGGGTTGTATGTCACAACTATTTTATAAAGGAGAATTACTTTAACCGGGATTTGTGAATCCGGCAATGCCATAATTTCCTTTATAAGGGATTTTAACCTGAAGGAGAAGACTTTAACTCAGTGTAGAGTAATGCCATCTTTCCTTAGGAATTTCTTATGCTAAAAGAGGGACAGTGGCATGGATGTAGATGATCTAGAGGCTTGCCGCTTACAGCAATTAGATGAAGGGGAAGGAGTTGTTGATGTTTGTGTACTGTGAATGAGGCACAACTTTGATGCTAAAAGGTTAATTGGATTAACCAGTGGTTTTCTTATACAAAGCCTAAGAGGAGACTAATATGTGTCTCGTACAAAGCCCGAGAGAGAGGCTAAAAGGTTTTGACTCAACGAGGGAATCTTTTGGTATCTCGTATAAAGCCAGAGATGGAGGCTGTCTGGCCCAACAAGAGAGTTTTTGTATCTCGAACGAAGCCCGAGATGGAGGCTAACATTTGTTTGGCTCAATATGAACCTTTTTGTATCTCGTATAAAGCCCGAGATGGAGGAGAAAGGGTGATTGACTCAACGAGGGAGTCCCTTATGTGTCTCGTACAAAGCCCGAGAGAGAGGCTAAACGTTGTTTGACTCCGCTGGGGAGGATCATTGTACAAAGCCCAAGAGGGAGGCTATGGTTACTGTTTCAGTTGAGTGACAGGTCCAGTATATTGATTTTAAAGAGAAAATCAGTTTTTATATGTGTAACATTGTACTCATGGATTTGATTCAAGGATCCGGGTTATTCCTGTTCTTTAAGGAAGCGGGAAATCCAAAGGGTATTGAGACTGTCCGAGTCTGCGGGTTTCCTTCCTATTTAACGAAGGGGTCACTTGAGAATGTCTTGGAGACTCAAGGGTCTTAGATTGTCCAAGTCTAGAGTGTACCATGCTTTGAGAAACAGTAGTAGACTCTATGAAAGGACTTTTCTCTAGGAGGTCGTCGGGACAATTTGTACGAAGCCCAAGAGGAGGCTGGAAACTTTTAAGAAGCCGATCGGTCCTTGTACTAAGCCCAAGAGGAGGCTATCATTCCTGGAGGAAGAGATCATTATACGAAGCCTAAGAGGAGGCTATGAATACTTTTAAGATGCCGTAGGGTCCTTGTACTAAGCCCAAGAGGAGGCGGGGTTGCTTTTAGGAAGCCTGTGGGTCCTTGTACGATGCCCAAGAGGAGGCCGATGCTTTTAGGAAGTCGATGGGTCCCCAAACCCCGAGAAATTCAAGGCAAGCTATTCACAAGGAATAGATCAAGTCAGGAAAGTTCGAGAATTTGGAAGAAACTCAAAGATGCCATTCACGGAGAATACATTCATCTCTGGGAATAGAGTTTCTTGACAATTCCTAGTGAGGACAGCCGAAGAGAAGACTGTATCTGGTGATCCTATTGGGGATCTAGTTGTCTATTTCTACGAACAAACGAAACGGCGTCACCTAGTTCTAGACGTAGTTGTCGGGGAAACTCGAAATATCTATACTATTATTACACAGTTGATATGAGTTTATGAAAGAAGACTTACAGTGAAACAGCCCCACAATACAGTTATATGTATATGAAAGCAGTAAATGAAAGCAATAACCACTTACTCGGTTGTAGAGCTTCCATGCTGTTTGGTTAGTTGTTCAACAAAGATAGATTGAAAACAACAGTATATTCAAAATCAAAGGAGAAGGTGCTTTAAAAAAGAAAGATTTGGGGCTTACAACTCAAGGAGAGGCCCAAGGTTTTATCAGTGAGCGCACTGTTTGAATTTGTACAGAGGGACTTATACAAGTGACTGAGGCCCAAAATGTTTTCTGTACAAAGGGATGGGTCTTACACTCTCTCAAGAGGCCCAAATATTTTAAATAAAAAGAGTGGGGCTTATAACACGAGGGTAGGCCCAGATGATTTTTCCGTTTAACATGGCGATCGCGCCGAGGTTTTCTTTTAACGCAGAGGGACTTACCCAATAAGTGAGGCCCAAAATGTTTTGGTTAAAAGGGGATTGGGTCTTACACTCTATTAGAGGCCCAAAGTGTTTTGAAAATGATTTATGAGGGTTGAATTAATCCAAAAACCACTAATTTGTTTTCAAAAATGTATTTAATTGAATAAAAATTCAATTAAAATGATCAAAATTGTTTAACATATTGAAAACAAATTGTGATCTTGGATTAATGCTTCAAAAATTAAGTATTGACCTACAAAATAATTAGAAAGCATTAAAAGTTGCAAAATCAATGTGGAAAAAATATTTAAAATGTCAAAAACAATTAAAATATTAATTCTTTGCAAAAATATCAATTATATGAATTAAATAATATTTTTTGGATTTTTTGGGAAAATAAAATATTTTAACATTTTTGTGAATTATTAAAAAAAGAATCAACTCAAAATCATTAAAACTCAGAGAGAAATTAATTTTTGAATCAATTAAAGAAAAATCACAAAATTCAAATATTTGAAAATTCAAAAAAGGCGCCAAGAATAGCTGAAGAACACGCGCGTGTTCTGGGTTTGGCTGATTTGCATTTTCTATCCAATCTCCATGAATACTTGATTATAACATGCAATCCACATATCATTATGCTCGTCTCAACCTCACGATCATGTCTATGTCCATTAATTTCATTTAAATTAAACATATAACAAGAAATCATGAAAAATCCTCAAGAACCCTAATTTCTGCATGAAGGCTAGGATTTTTTATACACGATTCAAACAATGCAATTAATTGAGGGAAAACATTCCATGCATGATTATGAGCATGTGGCCAAATTATTGTGCGAGGAAATATGCATAGATTGAGAGATGACCAAGTGTATGCTTACCTCTAGGCCGTGACAGCAAGTGCAATGTGATTTTTGATTTGGAGGTGTTACAAATGAGTGGTGATGATCTGAACAGCTTCCTTACACCCTATGGAGTGTGTTTGAATGCCTGGACTTGATTGAAAATGGCTGGAACGATTTGTGGTACCTCAGCTGCAACTTCTTACACTCTATTAGAGGCCCAAAGTGTTTTGAAAATGATTTATGAGGGTTGAATTAATCCAAAAACCCTAATTTGTTTTCAAAAATGTATTTAATTGAATAAAAATTCAATTAAAATGATCAAAATTGTTTAACATATTGAAAACAAATTGTGATCTTGGATTAATGCTTCAAAAATTAAGTATTGACCTACAAAATAATTAGAAAGCATTAAAAGTTGCAAAATCAATGTGGAAAAAATATTTAAAATGTCAAAAACAATTAAAATATTAATTCTTTGCAAAAATATCAATTATATGAATTAAATAATATTTTTTGGATTTTTTGGGAAAATAAAATATTTTAACATTTTCGTGAATTATTAAAAAAAGAATCAACTCAAAATCATTAAAACTCAGAGAGAAATTAATTTTTGAATCAATTAAAGAAAAATCACAAAATTCAAATATTTGAAAATTCAAAAAAGGCGCCAAGAATAGCTGAAGAATACGCGCGTGTTCTGGGTTTGGCTGATTTGCATTTTCTATCCAATCTCCATGAATACTTGATTATAACATGCAATCCACATATCATTATGCTCGTCTCAACCTCACGATCATGTCTATGTCCATTAATTTCATTTAAATAAAACATATAACAAGAAATCATGAAAAATCCTCAAGAACCCTAATTTCTGCATGAAGGCTAGGATTTTTGATACACGATTCAAACAATGCAATTAATTGAGGGAAAACATTCCATGCATGATTATGAGCATGTGGCCAAATTATTGTGCGAGGAAATATGCATAGATTGAGAGATGACCAAGTGTATGCTTACCTCTAGGCCGTGACAGCAAGTGCAATGTGATTTTTGATTTGGAGGTGTTACAAATGAGTGGTGATGATCTGAACAGCTTCCTTACACCCTATGGAGTGTGTTTGAATGCCTGGACTTGATTGAAAATGGCTGGAACGATTTGTGGTACCTCAGCTGCAACTTCTTACACTCTATTAGAGGCCCAAAGTGTTTTGAAAATGATTTATGAGGGTTGAATTAATCCAAAAACCCTAATTTGTTTTCAAAAATGTATTTAATTGAATAAAAATTCAATTAAAATGATCAAAATTGTTTAACATATTGAAAACAAATTGTGATCTTGGATTAATGCTTCAAAAATTAAGTATTGACCTACAAAATAATTAGAAAGCATTAAAAGTTGCAAAATCAATGTGGAAAAAATATTTAAAATGTCAAAAACAATTAAAATATTAATTCTTTGCAAAAATATCAATTATATGAATTAAATAATATTTTTTGGATTTTTTGGGAAAATAAAATATTTTAACATTTTTGTGAATTATTAAAAAAAGAATCAACTCAAAATCATTAATACTCAGAGAGAAATTAATTTTTGAATCAATTAAAGAAAAATCACAAAATTCAAATATTTGAAAATTCAAAAAAGGCGCCAAGAATAGCTGAAGAACACGCGCGTGTTCTGGGTTTGGCTGATTTGCATTTTCTATCCAATCTCCATGAATACTTGATTATAACATGCAATCCACATATCATTATGCTCGTCTCAACCTCACGATCGTGTCTATGTCCATTAATTTCATTTAAATTAAACATATAACAAGAAATCATGAAAAATCCTCAAGAACCCTAATTTCTGCATGAAGGCAAGGATTTTTGATACACGATTCAAACAATGCAATTAATTGAGGGAAAACATTCCATGCATGATTATGAGCATGTGGCCAAATTATTGTGCGAGGAAATATGCATAGATTGAGAGATGACCAAGTGTATGCTTACCTCTAGGCCGTGACAGCAAGTGCAATGTGATTTTTGATTTGGAGGTGTTACAAATGAGTGGTGATGATCTGAACAGCTTCCTTACACCCTATGGAGTGTGTTTGAATGCCTGGACTTGATTGAAAATGGCTGGAACGATTTGTGGTACCTCAGCTGCAACTTCTTACACTCTATTAGAGGCCCAAAGTGTTTTGAAAATGATTTATGAGGGTTGAATTAATCCAAAAACCCTAATTTGTTTTCAAAAATGTATTTAATTGAATAAAAATTCAATTAAAATGATCAAAATTGTTTAACATATTGAAAACAAATTGTGATCTTGGATTAATGCTTCAAAAATTAAGTATTGACCTACAAAATAATTAGAAAGCATTAAAAGTTGCAAAATCAATGTGGAAAAAATATTTAAAATGTCAAAAACAATTAAAATATTAATTCTTTGCAAAAATATCAATTATATGAATTAAATAATATTTTTTGGATTTTTTGGGAAAATAAAATATTTTAACATTTTTGTGAATTATTAAAAAAAGAATCAACTCAAAATCATTAAAACTCAGAGAGAAATTAATTTTTGAATCAATTAAAGAAAAATCACAAAATTCAAATATTTGAAAATTCAAAAAAGGCGCCAAGAATAGCTGAAGAACACGCGCGTGTTCTGGGTTTGGCTGATTTGCATTTTCTATCCAATCTCCATGAATACTTGATTATAACATGCAATCCACATATCATTATGCTCGTCTCAACCTCACGATCGTGTCTATGTCCATTAATTTCATTTAAATTAAACATATAACAAGAAATCATGAAAAATCCTCAAGAACCCTAATTTCTGCATGAAGGCAAGGATTTTTGATACACGATTCAAACAATGCAATTAATTGAGGGAAAACATTCCATGCATGATTATGAGCATGTGGCCAAATTATTGTGCGAGGAAATATGCATAGATTGAGAGATGACCAAGTGTATGCTTACCTCTAGGCCGTGACAGCAAGTGCAATGTGATTTTTGATTTGGAGGTGTTACAAATGAGTGGTGATGATCTGAACAGCTTCCTTACACCCTATGGAGTGTGTTTGAATGCCTGGACTTGATTGAAAATGGCTGGAACGATTTGTGGTACCTCAGCTGCAACTTCTTACACTCTATTAGAGGCCCAAAGTGTTTTGAAAATGATTTATGAGGGTTGAATTAATCCAAAAACCCTAATTTGTTTTCAAAAATGTATTTTATTGAATAAAAATTCAATTAAAATGATCAAAATTGTTTAACATATTGAAAACAAATTGTGATCTTGGATTAATGCTTCAAAAATTAAGTATTGACCTACAAAATAATTAGAAAGCATTAAAAGTTGCAAAATCAATGTGGAAAAAATATTTAAAATGTCAAAAACAATTAAAATATTAATTCTTTGCAAAAATATCAATTATATGAATTAAATAATATTTTTTGGATTTTTTGGGAAAATAAAATATTTTAACATTTTTGTGAATTATTAAAAAAAGAATCAACTCAAAATCATTAATACTCAGAGAGAAATTAATTTTTGAATCAATTAAAGAAAAATCACAAAATTCAAATATTTGAAAATTCAAAAAAGGCGCCAAGAATAGCTGAAGAACACGCGCGTGTTCTGGGTTTGGCTGATTTGCATTTTCTATCCAATCTCCATGAATACTTGATTATAACATGCAATCCACATATCATTATGCTCGTCTCAACCTCACGATCGTGTCTATGTCCATTAATTTCATTTAAATTAAACATATAACAAGAAATCATGAAAAATCCTCAAGAACCCTAATTTCTGCATGAAGGCAAGGATTTTTGATACACGATTCAAACAATGCAATTAATTGAGGGAAAACATTCCATGCATGATTATGAGCATGTGGCCAAATTATTGTGCGAGGAAATATGCATAGATTGAGAGATGACCAAGTGTATGCTTACCTCTAGGCCGTGACAGCAAGTGCAATGTGATTTTTGATTTGGAGGTGTTACAAATGAGTGGTGATGATCTGAACAGCTTCCTTACACCCTATGGAGTGTGTTTGAATGCCTGGACTTGATTGAAAATGGCTGGAACGATTTGTGGTACCTCAGCTGCAACTTCTTACACTCTATTAGAGGCCCAAAGTGTTTTGAAAATGATTTATGAGGGTTGAATTAATCCAAAAACCCTAATTTGTTTTCAAAAATGTATTTAATTGAATAAAAATTCAATTAAAATGATCAAAATTGTTTAACATATTGAAAACAAATTGTGATCTTGGATTAATGCTTCAAAAATTAAGTATTGACCTACAAAATAATTAGAAAGCATTAAAAGTTGCAAAATCAATGTGGAAAAAATATTTAAAATGTCAAAAACAATTAAAATATTAATTCTTTGCAAAAATATCAATTATATGAATTAAATAATATTTTTTGGATTTTTTGGGAAAATAAAATATTTTAACATTTTTGTGAATTATTAAAAAAAGAATCAACTCAAAATCATTAAAACTCAGAGAGAAATTAATTTTTGAATCAATTAAAGAAAAATCACAAAATTCAAATATTTGAAAATTCAAAAAAGGCGCCAAGAATAGCTGAAGAACACGCGCGTGTTCTGGGTTTGGCTGATTTGCATTTTCTATCCAATCTCCATGAATACTTGATTATAACATGCAATCCACATATCATTATGCTCGTCTCAACCTCACGATCGTGTCTATGTCCATTAATTTCATTTAAATTAAACATATAACAAGAAATCATGAAAAATCCTCAAGAACCCTAATTTCTGCATGAAGGCAAGGATTTTTGATACACGATTCAAACAATGCAATTAATTGAGGGAAAACATTCCATGCATGATTATGAGCATGTGGCCAAATTATTGTGCGAGGAAATATGCATAGATTGAGAGATGACCAAGTGTATGCTTACCTCTAGGCCGTGACAGCAAGTGCAATGTGATTTTTGATTTGGAGGTGTTACAAATGAGTGGTGATGATCTGAACAGCTTCCTTACACCCTATGGAGTGTGTTTGAATGCCTGGACTTGATTGAAAATGGCTGGAACGATTTGTGGTACCTCAGCTGCAACTTCTTACACTCTATTAGAGGCCCAAAGTGTTTTGAAAATGATTTATGAGGGTTGAATTAATCCAAAAACCCTAATTTGTTTTCAAAAATGTATTTAATTGAATAAAAATTCAATTAAAATGATCAAAATTGTTTAACATATTGAAAACAAATTGTGATCTTGGATTAATGCTTCAAAAATTAAGTATTGACCTACAAAATAATTAGAAAGCATTAAAAGTTGCAAAATCAATGTGGAAAAAATATTTAAAATGTCAAAAACAATTAAAATATTAATTCTTTGCAAAAATATCAATTATATGAATTAAATAATATTTTTTGGATTTTTTGGGAAAATAAAATATTTTAACATTTTTTTGAATTATTAAAAAAAGAATCAACTCAAAATCATTAAAACTCAGAGAGAAATTAATTTTTGAATCAATTAAAGAAAAATCACAAAATTCAAATATTTGAAAATTCAAAAAAGGCGCCAAGAATAGCTGAAGAATACGCGCGTGTTCTGGGTTTGGCTGATTTGCATTTTCTATCCAATCTCCATGAATACTTGATTATAACATGCAATCCACATATCATTATGCTCGTCTCAACCTCACGATCATGTCTATGTCCATTAATTTCATTTAAATTAAACATATAACAAGAAATCATGAAAAATCCTCAAGAACCCTAATTTCTGCATGAAGGCTAGGATTTTTGATACACGATTCAAACAATGCAATTAATTGAGGGAAAACATTCCATGCATGATTATGAGCATGTGGCCAAATTATTGTGCGAGGAAATATGCATAGATTGAGAGATGACCAAGTGTATGCTTACCTCTAGGCCGTGACAGCAAGTGCAATGTGATTTTTGATTTGGAGGTGTTACAAATGAGTGGTGATGATCTGAACAGCTTCCTTACACCCTATGGAGTGTGTTTGAATGCCTGGACTTGATTGAAAATGGCTGGAACGATTTGTGGTACCTCAGCTGCAACTTCTTACACTCTATTAGAGGCCCAAAGTGTTTTGAAAATGATTTATGAGGTTTGAATTAATCCAAAAACCCTAATTTGTTTTCAAAAATGTATTTAATTGAATAAAAATTCAATTAAAATGATCAAAATTGTTTAACATATTGAAAACAAATTGTGATCTTGGATTAATGCTTCAAAAATTAAGTATTGACCTACAAAATAATTAGAAAGCATTAAAAGTTGCAAAATCAATGTGGAAAAAATATTTAAAATGTCAAAAACAATTAAAATATTAATTCTTTGCAAAAATATCAATTATATGAATTAAATAATATTTTTTGGATTTTTTGGGAAAATAAAATATTTTAACATTTTTGTGAATTATTAAAAAAAGAATCAACTCAAAATCATTAAAACTCAGAGAGAAATTAATTTTTGAATCAATTAAAGAAAAATCACAAAATTCAAATATTTGAAAATTCAAAAAAGGCGCCAAGAATAGCTGAAGAACACGCGCGTGTTCTGGGTTTGGCTGATTTGCATTTTCTATCCAATCTCCATGAATACTTGATTATAACATGCAATCCACATATCATTATGCTCGTCTCAACCTCACGATCGTGTCTATGTCCATTAATTTCATTTAAATTAAACATATAACAAGAAAT
Source organism: Lathyrus tuberosus (assembly GCA_022829125.1). Lineage (NCBI taxonomy): Eukaryota > Viridiplantae > Streptophyta > Magnoliopsida > Fabales > Fabaceae > Lathyrus > Lathyrus tuberosus. Next base: position 13,868,413 of record JALAZF010000017.1, read on the forward strand.
CATGAAAAATCCTCAAGAACCCTAATTTCTGCATGAAGGCAAGGATTTTTGATACACGATTCAAACAATGCAATTAATTGAGGGAAAACATTCCATGCATGATTATGAGCATGTGGCCAAATTATTGTGCGAGGAAATATGCATAGATTGAGAGATGACCAAGTGTATGCTTACCTCTAGGCCGTGACAGCAAGTGCAATGTGATTTTTGATTTGGAGGTGTTACAAATGAGTGGTGATGATCTGAACAGCTTCCTTACACCCTATGGAGTGTGTTTGAATGCCTGGACTTGATTGAAAATGGCTGGAACGATTTGTGGTACCTCAGCTGCAACTTCTTACACTCTATTAGAGGCCCAAAGTGTTTTGAAAATGATTTATGAGGGTTGAATTAATCCAAAAACCCTAATTTGTTTTCAAAAATGTATTTAATTGAATAAAAATTCAATTAAAATGATCAAAATTGTTTAACATATTGAAAACAAATTGTGATCTTGGATTAATGCTTCAAAAATTAAGTATTGACCTACAAAATAATTAGAAAGCATTAAAAGTTGCAAAATCAATGTGGAAAAAATATTTAAAATGTCAAAAACAATTAAAATATTAATTCTTTGCAAAAATATCAATTATATGAATTAAATAATATTTTTTGGATTTTTTGGGAAAATAAAATATTTTAACATTTTTTTGAATTATTAAAAAAAGAATCAACTCAAAATCATTAAAACTCAGAGAGAAATTAATTTTTGAATCAATTAAAGAAAAATCACAAAATTCAAATATTTAAAAATTCAAAAAAGGCGCCAAGAATAGCTGAAGAACACGCGCGTGTTCTGGGTTTGGCTGATTTGCATTTTCTATCCAATCTCCATGAATACTTGATTATAACATGCAATCCACATATCATTATGCTCGTCTCAACCTCACGATCATGTCTATGTCCATTAATTTCATTTAAATTAAACATATAACAAGAAATCATGAAAAATCCTCAAGAACCCTAATTTCTGCATGAAGGCTAGGATTTTTGATACACGATTCAAACAATGCAATTAATTGAGGGAAAACATTCCATGCATGATTATGAGCATGTGGCCAAATTATTGTGCGAGGAAATATGCATAGATTGAGAGATGACCAAGTGTATGCTTACCTCTAGGCCGTGACAGCAAGTGCAATGTGATTTTTGATTTGGAGGTGTTACAAATGAGTGGTGATGATCTGAACAGCTTCCTTACACCCTATGGAGTGTGTTTGAATGCCTGGACTTGATTGAAAATGGCTGGAACGATTTGTGGTACCTCAGCTGCAACTTCTTACACTCTATTAGAGGCCCAAAGTGTTTTGAAAATGATTTATGAGGGTTGAATTAATCCAAAAACCCTAATTTGTTTTCAAAAATGTATTTAATTGAATAAAAATTCAATTAAAATGATCAAAATTGTTTAACATATTGAAAACAAATTGTGATCTTGGATTAATGCTTCAAAAATTAAGTATTGACCTACAAAATAATTAGAAAGCATTAAAAGTTGCAAAATCAATGTGGAAAAAATATTTAAAATGTCAAAAACAATTAAAATATTAATTCTTTGCAAAAATATCAATTATATGAATTAAATAATATTTTTTGGATTTTTTGGGAAAATAAAATATTTTAACATTTTTGTGAATTATTAAAAAAAGAATCAACTCAAAATCATTAAAACTCAGAGAGAAATTAATTTTTGAATCAATTAAAGAAAAATCACAAAATTCAAATATTTGAAAATTCAAAAAAGGCGCCAAGAATAGCTGAAGAACACGCGCGTGTTCTGGGTTTGGCTGATTTGCATTTTCTATCCAATCTCCATGAATACTTGATTATAACATGCAATCCACATATCATTATGCTCGTCTCAACCTCACGATCATGTCTATGTCCATTAATTTCATTTAAATTAAACATATAACAAGAAATCACGAAAAATCCTCAAGAACCCTAATTTCTGCATGAAGGCTAGGATTTTTGATACACGATTCAAACAATGCAATTAATTGAGGGAAAACATTCCATGCATGATTATGAGCATGTGGCCAAATTATTGTGCGAGGAAATATGCATAGATTGGGAGATGACCAAGTGTATGCTTACCTCTAGGCCGTGACAGCAAGTGCAATGTGATTTTTGATTTGGAGGTGTTACAAATGAGTGGTGATGATCTGAACAGCTTCCTTACACCCTATGGAGTGTGTTTGAATGCCTGGACTTAATTGAAAATGGCTGGAACGATTTGTGGTACCTCAGCTGCAACTTCTTACACTCTATTAGAGGCCCAAAGTGTTTTGAAAATGATTTATGAGGGTTGAATTAATCCAAAAACCCTAATTTGTTTTCAAAAATGTATTTAATTGAATAAAAATTCAATTAAAATGATCAAAATTGTTTAACATATTGAAAACAAATTGTGATCTTGGATTAATGCTTCAAAAATTAAGTATTGACCTACAAAATAATTAGAAAGCATTAAAAGTTGCAAAATCAATGTGGACAAAATATTTAAAATGTCAAAAACAATTAAAATATTAATTCTTTGCAAAAATATCAATTATATGAATTAAATAATATTTTTTGGATTTTTTGGGAAAATAAAATATTTTAACATTTTTGTGAATTATTAAAAAAAGAATCAACTCAAAATCATTAAAACTCAGAGAGAAATTAATTTTTGAATCAATTAAAGAAAAATCACAAAATTCAAATATTTGAAAATTCAAAAAAGGCGCCAAAAATAGCTGAAGAACACGCGCGTGTTCTGGGTTTGGCTGATTTGCATTTTCTATCCAATCTCCATGAATACTTGATTATAACATGCAATCCACATATCATTATGCTCGTCTCAACCTCACGATCATGTCTATGTCCATTAATTTCATTTAAATTAAACATATAACAAGAAATCATGAAAAATCCTCAAGAACCCTAATTTCTGCATGAAGGCAAGGATTTTTGATACACGATTCAAACAATGCAATTAATTGAGGGAAAACATTCCATGCATGATTATGAGCATGTGGCCAAATTATTGTGCGAGGAAATATGCATAGATTGAGAGATGACCAAGTGTATGCTTACCTCTAGGCCGTGACAGCAAGTGCAATGTGATTTTTGATTTGGAGGTGTTACAAATGAGTGGTGATGATCTGAACAGCTTCCTTACACCCTATGGAGTGTGTTTGAATGCCTGGACTTGATTGAAAATGGCTGGAACGATTTGTGGTACCTCAGCTGCAACTTCTTACACTCTATTAGAGGCCCAAAGTGTTTTGAAAATGATTTATGAGGGTTGAATTAATCCAAAAACCCTAATTTGTTTTCAAAAATGTATTTAATTGAATAAAAATTCAATTAAAATGATCAAAATTGTTTAACATATTGAAAACAAATTGTGATCTTGGATTAATGCTTCAAAAATTAAGTATTGACCTACAAAATAATTAGAAAGCATTAAAAGTTGCAAAATCAATGTGGAAAAAATATTTAAAATGTCAAAAACAATTAAAATATTAATTCTTTGCAAAAATATCAATTATATGAATTAAATAATATTTTTTGGATTTTTTGGGAAAATAAAATATTTTAACATTTTTGTGAATTATTAAAAAAAGAATCAACTCAAAATCATTAAAACTCAGAGAGAAATTAATTTTTGAATCAATTAAAGAAAAATCACAAAATTCAAATATTTGAAAATTCAAAAAAGGCGCCAAGAATAGCTGAAGAACACGCGCGTGTTCTGGGTTTGGCTGATTTGCATTTTCTATCCAATCTCCATGAATACTTGATTATAACATGCAATCCACATATCATTATGCTCGTCTCAACCTCACGATCGTGTCTATGTCCATTAATTTCATTTAAATTAAACATATAACAAGAAATCATGAAAAATCCTCAAGAACCCTAATTTCTGCATGAAGGCAAGGATTTTTGATACACGATTCAAACAATGCAATTAATTGAGGGAAAACATTCCATGCATGATTATGAGCATGTGGCCAAATTATTGTGCGAGGAAATATGCATAGATTGAGAGATGACCAAGTGTATGCTTACCTCTAGGCCGTGACAGCAAGTGCAATGTGATTTTTGATTTGGAGGTGTTACAAATGAGTGGTGATGATCTGAACAGCTTCCTTACACCCTATGGAGTGTGTTTGAATGCCTGGACTTGATTGAAAATGGCTGGAACGATTTGTGGTACCTCAGCTGCAACTTCTTACACTCTATTAGAGGCCCAAAGTGTTTTGAAAATGATTTATGAGGGTTGAATTAATCCAAAAACCCTAATTTGTTTTCAAAAATGTATTTAATTGAATAAAAATTCAATTAAAATGATCAAAATTGTTTAACATATTGAAAACAAATTGTGATCTTGGATTAATGCTTCAAAAATTAAGTATTGACCTACAAAATAATTAGAAAGCATTAAAAGTTGCAAAATCAATGTGGAAAAAATATTTAAAATGTCAAAAACAATTAAAATATTAATTCTTTGCAAAAATATCAATTATATGAATTAAATAATATTTTTTGGATTTTTTGGGAAAATAAAATATTTTAACATTTTTTTGAATTATTAAAAAAAGAATCAACTCAAAATCATTAAAACTCAGAGAGAAATTAATTTTTGAATCAATTAAAGAAAAATCACAAAATTCAAATATTTGAAAATTCAAAAAAGGCGCCAAGAATAGCTGAAGAACACGCGCGTGTTCTGGGTTTGGCTGATTTGCATTTTCTATCCAATCTCCATGAATACTTGATTATAACATGCAATCCACATATCATTATGCTCGTCTCAACCTCACGATCATGTCTATGTCCATTAATTTCATTTAAATTAAACATATAACAAGAAATCATGAAAAATCCTCAAGAACCCTAATTTCTGCATGAAGGCTAGGATTTTTGATACACGATTCAAACAATGCAATTAATTGAGGGAAAACATTCCATGCATGATTATGAGCATGTGGCCAAATTATTGTGCGAGGAAATATGCATAGATTGAGAGATGACCAAGTGTATGCTTACCTCTAGGCCGTGACAGCAAGTGCAATGTGATTTTTGATTTGGAGGTGTTACAAATGAGTGGTGATGATCTGAACAGCTTCCTTACACCCTATGGAGTGTGTTTGAATGCCTGGACTTGATTGAAAATGGCTGGAACGATTTGTGGTACCTCAGCTGCAACTTCTTACACTCTATTAGAGGCCCAAAGTGTTTTGAAAATGATTTATGAGGGTTGAATTAATCCAAAAACCCTAATTTGTTTTCAAAAATGTATTTAATTGAATAAAAATTCAATTAAAATGATCAAAATTGTTTAACATATTGAAAACAAATTGTGATCTTGGATTAATGCTTCAAAAATTAAGTATTGACCTACAAAATAATTAGAAAGCATTAAAAGTTGCAAAATCAATGTGGAAAAAATATTTAAAATGTCAAAAACAATTAAAATATTAATTCTTTGCAAAAATATCAATTATATGAATTAAATAATATTTTTTGGATTTTTTGGGAAAATAAAATATTTTAACATTTTTGTGAATTATTAAAAAAAGAATCAACTCAAAATCATTAAAACTCAGAGAGAAATTAATTTTTGAATCAATTAAAGAAAAATCACAAAATTCAAATATTTGAAAATTCAAAAAAGGCGCCAAGAATAGCTGAAGAACACGCGCGTGTTCTGGGTTTGGCTGATTTGCATTTTCTATCCAATCTCCATGAATACTTGATTATAACATGCAATCCACATATCATTATGCTCGTCTCAACCTCACGATCATGTCTATGTCCATTAATTTCATTTAAATTAAACATATAACAAGAAATCATGAAAAATCCTCAAGAACCCTAATTTCTGCATGAAGGCTAGGATTTTTGATACACGATTCAAACAATGCAATTAATTGAGGGAAAACATTCCATGCATGATTATGAGCATGTGGCCAAATTATTGTGCGAGGAAATATGCATAGATTGGGAGATGACCAAGTGTATGCTTACCTCTAGGCCGTGACAGCAAGTGCAATGTGATTTTTGATTTGGAGGTGTTACAAATGAGTGGTGATGATCTGAACAGCTTCCTTACACCCTATGGAGTGTGTTTGAATGCCTGGACTTAATTGAAAATGGCTGGAACGATTTGTGGTACCTCAGCTGCAACTTCTTACACTCTATTAGAGGCCCAAAGTGTTTTGAAAATGATTTATGAGGGTTGAATTAATCCAAAAACCCTAATTTGTTTTCAAAAATGTATTTAATTGAATAAAAATTCAATTAAAATGATCAAAATTGTTTAACATATTGAAAACAAATTGTGATCTTGGATTAATGCTTCAAAAATTAAGTATTGACCTACAAAATAATTAGAAAGCATTAAAAGTTGCAAAATCAATGTGGACAAAATATTTAAAATGTCAAAAACAATTAAAATATTAATTCTTTGCAAAAATATCAATTATATGAATTAAATAATATTTTTTGGATTTTTTGGGAAAATAAAATATTTTAACATTTTTGTGAATTATTAAAAAAAGAATCAACTCAAAATCATTAAAACTCAGAGAGAAATTAATTTTTGAATCAATTAAAGAAAAATCACAAAATTCAAATATTTGAAAATTCAAAAAAGGCGCCAAAAATAGCTGAAGAACACGCGCGTGTTCTGGGTTTGGCTGATTTGCATTTTCTATCCAATCTCCATGAATACTTGATTATAACATGCAATCCACATATCATTATGCTCGTCTCAACCTCACGATCATGTCTATGTCCATTAATTTCATTTAAATTAAACATATAACAAGAAATCATGAAAAATCCTCAAGAACCCTAATTTCTGCATGAAGGCTAGGATTTTTGATACACGATTCAAACAATGCAATTAATTGAGGGAAAACATTCCATGCATGATTATGAGCATGTGGCCAAATTATTGTGCGAGGAAATATGCATAGATTGGGAGATGACCAAGTGTATGCTTACCTTTAGGCCGTGACAGCAAGTGCAATGTGATTTTTGATTTGGAGGTGTTACAAATGAGTGGTGATGATCTGAACAGCTTCCTTACACCCTATGGAGTGTGTTTGAATGCCTGGACTTAATTGAAAATGGCTGGAACGATTTGTGGTACCTCAGCTGCAACTTCTTACACTCTATTAGAGGCCCAAAGTGTTTTGAAAATGATTTATGAGGGTTGAATTAATCCAAAAACCCTAATTTGTTTTCAAAAATGTATTTAATTGAATAAAAATTCAATTAAAATGATCAAAATTGTTTAACATATTGAAAACAAATTGTGATCTTGGATTAATGCTTCAAAAATTAAGTATTGACCTACAAAATAATTAGAAAGCATTAAAAGTTGCAAAATCAATGTGGACAAAATATTTAAAATGTCAAAAACAATTAAAATATTAATTCTTTGCAAAAATATCAATTATATGAATTAAATAATATTTTTTGGATTTTTTGGGAAAATAAAATATTTTAACATTTTTGTGAATTATTAAAAAAAGAATCAACTCAAAATCATTAAAACTCAGAGAGAAATTAATTTTTGAATCAATTAAAGAAAAATCACAAAATTCAAATATTTGAAAATTCAAAAAAGGCGCCAAGAATAGCTGAAGAACACGCGCGTGTTCTGGGTTTGGCTGATTTGCATTTTCTATCCAATCTCCATGAATACTTGATTATAACATGCAATCCACATATCATTATGCTCGTCTCAACCTCACGATCATGTCTATGTCCATTAATTTCATTTAAATTAAACATATAACAAGAAATCATGAAAAATCCTCAAGAACCCTAATTTCTGCATGAAGGCTAGGATTTTTGATACACGATTCAAACAATGCAATTAATTGAGGGAAAACATTCCATGCATGATTATGAGCATGTGGCCAAATTATTGTGCGAGGAAATATGCATAGATTGGGAGATGACCAAGTGTATGCTTACCTTTAGGCCGTGACAGCAAGTGCAATGTGATTTTTGATTTGGAGGTGTTACAAATGAGTGGTGATGATCTGAACAGCTTCCTAACACCCTATGGAGTCTGTTTGAATGCCTGGACTTAATTGAAAATGGCTGGAACGATTTGTGGTACCTCAGCTGCAACTTCTTACACTCTATTAGAGGCCCAAAGTGTTTTGAAAATGATTTATGAGGGTTGAATTAATCCAAAAACCCTAATTTGTTTTCAAAAATGTATTTAATTGAATAAAAATTCAATTAAAATGATCAAAATTGTTTAACATATTGAAAACAAATTGTGATCTTGGATTAATGCTTCAAAAATTAAGTATTGACCTACAAAATAATTAGAAAGCATTAAAAGTTGCAAAATCAATGTGGAAAAAATATTTAAAATGTCAAAAACAATTAAAATATTAATTCTTTGCAAAAATATCAATTATATGAATTAAATAATATTTTTTGGATTTTTTGGGAAAATAAAATATTTTAACATTTTTTTGAATTATTAAAAAAAGAATCAACTCAAAATCATTAAAACTCAGAGAGAAATTAATTTTTGAATCAATTAAAGAAAAATCACAAAATTCAAATATTTGAAAATTCAAAAAAGGCGCCAAGAATAGCTGAAGAACACGCGCGTGTTCTGGGTTTGGCTGATTTGCATTTTCTATTCAATCTCCATGAATACTTGATTATAACATGCAATCCACATATCATTATGCTCGTCTCAACCTCACGATCATGTCTATGTCCATTAATTTCATTTAAATTAAACATATAACAAGAAATCATGAAAAATCCTCAAGAACCCTAATTTCTGCATGAAGGCTAGGATTTTTGATACACGATTCAAACAATGCAATTAATTGAGGGAAAACATTCCATGCATGATTATGAGCATGTGGCCAAATTATTGTGCGAGGAAATATGCATAGATTGAGAGATGACCAAGTGTATGCTTACCTCTAGGCCGTGACAGCAAGTGCAATGTGATTTTTGATTTGGAGGTGTTACAAATGAGTGGTGATGATCTGAACAGCTTCCTTACACCCTATGGAGTGTGTTTGAATGCCTGGACTTGATTGAAAATGGCTGGAACGATTTGTGGTACCTCAGCTGCAACTTCTTACACTCTATTAGAGGCCCAAAGTGTTTTGAAAATGATTTATGAGGGTTGAATTAATCCAAAAACCCTAATTTGTTTTCAAAAATGTATTTAATTGAATAAAAATTCAATTAAAATGATCAAAATTGTTTAACATATTGAAAACAAATTGTGATCTTGGATTAATGCTTCAAAAATTAAGTATTGACCTACAAAATAATTAGAAAGCATTAAAAGTTGCAAAATCAATGTGGAAAAAATATTTAAAATGTCAAAAATAATTAAAATATTAATTCTTTGCAAAAATATCAATTATATGAATTAAATAATATTTTTTGGATTTTTTGGGAAAATAAAATATTTTAACATTTTTGTGAATTATTAAAAAAAGAATCAACTCAAAATCATTAAAACTCAGAGAGAAATTAATTTTTGAATCAATTAAAGAAAAATCACAAAATTCAAATATTTGAAAATTCAAAAAAGGCGCCAAGAATAGCTGAAGAACACGCGCGTGTTCTGGGTTTGGCTGATTTGCATTTTCTATCCAATCTCCATGAATACTTGATTATAACATGCAATCCACATATCATTATGCTCGTCTCAACCTCACGATCATGTCTATGTCCATTAATTTCATTTAAATTAAACATATAACAAGAAATCATGAAAAATCCTCAAGAACCCTAATTTCTGCATGAAGGCTAGGATTTTTGATACACGATTCAAACAATGCAATTAATTGAGGGAAAACATTCCATGCATGATTATGAGCATGTGGCCAAATTATTGTGCGAGGAAATATGCATAGATTGGGAGATGACCAAGTGTATGCTTACCTTTAGGCCGTGACAGCAAGTGCAATGTGATTTTTGATTTGGAGGTGTTACAAATGAGTGGTGATGATCTGAACAGCTTCCTTACACCCTATGGAGTGTGTTTGAATGCCTGGACTTAATTGAAAATGGCTGGAACGATTTGTGGTACCTCAGCTGCAACTTCTTACACTCTATTAGAGGCCCAAAGTGTTTTGAAAATGATTTATGAGGGTTGAATTAATCCAAAAACCCTAATTTGTTTTCAAAAATGTATTTAATTGAATAAAAATTCAATTAAAATGATCAAAATTGTTTAACATATTGAAAACAAATTGTGATCTTGGATTAATGCTTCAAAAATTAAGTATTGACCTACAAAATAATTAGAAAGCATTAAAAGTTGCAAAATCAATGTGGACAAAATATTTAAAATGTCAAAAACAATTAAAATATTAATTCTTTGCAAAAATATCAATTATATGAATTAAATAATATTTTTTGGATTTTTTGGGAAAATAAAATATTTTAACATTTTTGTGAATTATTAAAAAAAGAATCAACTCAAAATCATTAAAACTCAGAGAGAAATTAATTTTTGAATCAATTAAAGAAAAATCACAAAATTCAAATATTTGAAAATTCAAAAAAGGCGCCAAGATTAGCTGAAGAACACGCGCGTGTTCTGGGTTTGGCTGATTTGCATTTTCTATCCAATCTCCATGAATACTTGATTATAACATGCAATCCACATATCATTATGCTCGTCTCAACCTCACGATCATGTCTATGTCCATTAATTTCATTTAAATTAAACATATAACAAGAAATCATGAAAAATCCTCAAGAACCCTAATTTCTGCATGAAGGCTAGGATTTTTGATACACGATTCAAACAATGCAATTAATTGAGGGAAAACATTCCATGCATGATTATGAGCATGTGGCCAAATTATTGTGCGAGGAAATATGCATAGATTGGGAGATGGCCAAGTGTATGCTTACCTCTAGGCCGTGACAGCAAGTGCAATGTGATTTTTGATTTGGAGGTGTTACAAATGAGTGGTGATGATCTGAACAGCTTCCTTACACCCTATGGAGTGTGTTTGAATGCCTGGACTTAATTGAAAATGGCTGGAACGATTTGTGGTACCTCAGCTGCAACTTCTTACACTCTATTAGAGGCCCAAAGTGTTTTGAAAATGATTTATGAGGGTTGAATTAATCCAAAAACCCTAATTTGTTTTCAAAAATGTATTTAATTGAATAAAAATTCAATTAAAATGATCAAAATTGTTTAACATATTGAAAACAAATTGTGATCTTGGATTAATGCTTCAAAAATTAAGTATTGACCTACAAAATAATTAGAAAGCATTAAAAGTTGCAAAATCAATGTGGAAAAAATATTTAAAATGTCAAAAACAATTAAAATATTAATTCTTTGCAAAAATATCAATTATATGAATTAAATAATATTTTTTGGATTTTTTGGGAAAATAAAATATTTTAACATTTTTTTGAATTATTAAAAAAAGAATCAACTCAAAATCATTAAAACTCAGAGAGAAATTAATTTTTGAATCAATTAAAGAAAAATCACAAAATTCAAATATTTGAAAATTCAAAAAAGGCGCCAAGAATAGCTGAAGAACACGCGCGTGTTCTGGGTTTGGCTGATTTGCATTTTCTATTCAATCTCCATGAATACTTGATTATAACATGCAATCCACATATCATTATGCTCGTCTCAACCTCACGATCATGTCTATGTCCATTAATTTCATTTAAATTAAACATATAACAAGAAATCATGAAAAATCCTCAAGAACCCTAATTTCTGCATGAAGGCTAGGATTTTTGATACACGATTCAAACAATGCAATTAATTGAGGGAAAACATTCCATGCATGATTATGAGCATGTGGCCAAATTATTGTGCGAGGAAATATGCATAGATTGAGAGATGACCAAGTGTATGCTTACCTCTAGGCCGTGACAGCAAGTGCAATGTGATTTTTGATTTGGAGGTGTTACAAATGAGTGGTGATGATCTGAACAGCTTCCTTACACCCTATGGAGTGTGTTTGAATGCCTGGACTTGATTGAAAATGGCTGGAACGATTTGTGGTACCTCAGCTGCAACTTCTTACACTCTATTAGAGGCCCAAAGTGTTTTGAAAATGATTTATGAGGGTTGAATTAATCCAAAAACCCTAATTTGTTTTCAAAAATGTATTTAATTGAATAAAAATTCAATTAAAATGATCAAAATTGTTTAACATATTGAAAACAAATTGTGATCTTGGATTAATGCTTCAAAAATTAAGTATTGACCTACAAAATAATTAGAAAGCATTAAAAGTTGCAAAATCAATGTGGAAAAAATATTTAAAATGTCAAAAACAATTAAAATATTAATTCTTTGCAAAAATATCAATTATATGAATTAAATAATATTTTTTGGATTTTTTGGGAAAATAAAATATTTTAACATTTTTTTGAATTATTAAAAAAAGAATCAACTCAAAATCATTAAAACTCAGAGAGAAATTAATTTTTGAATCAATTAAAGAAAAATCACAAAATTCAAATATTTGAAAATTCAAAAAAGGCGCCAAGAATAGCTGAAGAACACGCGCGTGTTCTGGGTTTGGCTGATTTGCATTTTCTATCCAATCTCCATGAATACTTGATTATAACATGCAATCCACATATCATTATGCTCGTCTCAACCTCACGATCATGTCTATGTCCATTAATTTCATTTAAATTAAACATATAACAAGAAATCATGAAAAATCCTCAAGAACCCTAATTTCTGCATGAAGGCTAGGATTTTTGATACACGATTCAAACAATGCAATTAATTGAGGGAAAACATTCCATGCATGATTATGAGCATGTGGCCAAATTATTGTGCGAGGAAATATGCATAGATTGAGAGATGACCAAGTGTATGCTTACCTCTAGGCCGTGACAGCAAGTGCAATGTGATTTTTGATTTGGAGGTGTTACAAATGAGTGGTGATGATCTGAACAGCTTCCTTACACCCTATGGAGTGTGTTTGAATGCCTGGACTTGATTGAAAATGGCTGGAACGATTTGTGGTACCTCAGCTGCAACTTCTTACACTCTATTAGAGGCCCAAAGTGTTTTGAAAATGATTTATGAGGGTTGAATTAATCCAAAAACCCTAATTTGTTTTCAAAAATGTATTTAATTGAATAAAAATTCAATTAAAATGATCAAAATTGTTTAACATATTGAAAACAAATTGTGATCTTGGATTAATGCTTCAAAAATTAAGTATTGACCTACAAAATAATTAGAAAGCATTAAAAGTTGCAAATTCAATGTGGAAAAAATATTTAAAATGTCAAAAACAATTAAAATATTAATTCTTTGCAAAAATATCAATTATATGAATTAAATAATATTTTTTGGATTTTTTGGGAAAATATAATATTTTAACATTTTTTTGAATTATTAAAAAAAGAATCAACTCAAAATCATTAAAACTCAGAGAGAAATTAATTTTTGAATCAATTAAAGAAAAATCACAAAATTCAAATATTTGAAAATTCAAAAAAGGCGCCAAGAATAGCTGAAGAACACGCGCGTGTTCTGGGTTTGGCTGATTTGCATTTTCTATCCAATCTCCATGAATACTTGATTATAACATGCAATCCACATATCATTATGCTCGTCTCAACCTCACGATCATGTCTATGTCCATTAATTTCATTTAAATTAAACATATAACAAGAAATCATGAAAAATCCTCAAGAACCCTAATTTCTGCATGAAGGCTAGGATTTTTGATACTCGATTCAAACAATGCAATTAATTGAGGGAAAACATTCCATGCATGATTATGAGCATGTGGCCAAATTATTGTGCGAGGAAATATGCATAGATTGAGAGATGACCAAGTGTATGCTTACCTCTAGGCCGTGACAGCAAGTGCAATGTGATTTTTGATTTGGAGGTGTTACAAATGAGTGGTGATGATCTGAACAGCTTCCTTACACCCTATGGAGTGTGTTTGAATGCCTGGACTTGATTGAAAATGGCTGGAACGATTTGTGGTACCTCAGCTGCAACTTCTTACACTCTATTAGAGGCCCAAAGTGTTTTGAAAATGATTTATGAGGGTTGAATTAATCCAAAAACCCTAATTTGTTTTCAAAAATGTATTTAATTGAATAAAAATTCAATTAAAATGATCAAAATTGTTTAACATATTGAAAACAAATTGTGATCTTGGATTAATGCTTCAAAAATTAAGTATTGACCTACAAAATAATTAGAAAGCATTAAAAGTTGCAAAATCAATGTGGAAAAAATATTTAAAATGTCAAAAACAATTAAAATATTAATTCTTTGCAAAAATATCAATTATATGAATTAAATAATATTTTTTGGATTTTTTGGGAAAATAAAATATTTTAACATTTTTTTGAATTATTAAAAAAAGAATCAACTCAAAATCATTAAAACTCAGAGAGAAATTAATTTTTGAATCAATTAAAGAAAAATCACAAAATTCAAATATTTGAAAATTCAAAAAAGGCGCCAAGAATAGCTGAAGAATACGCGCGTGTTCTGGGTTTGGCTGATTTGCATTTTCTATCCAATCTCAATGAATACTTGATTATAACATGCAATCCACATATCATTATGCTCGTCTCAACCTCACGATCATGTCTATGTCCATTAATTTCATTTAAATTAAACATATAACAAGAAATCATGAAAAATCCTCAAGAACCCTAATTTCTGCATGAAGGCTAGGATTTTTGATACACGATTCAAACAATGCAATTAATTGAGGGAAAACATTCCATGCATGATTATGAGCATGTGGCCAAATTATTGTGCGAGGAAATATGCATAGATTGAGAGATGACCAAGTGTATGCTTACCTCTAGGCCGTGACAGCAAGTGCAATGTGATTTTTGATTTGGAGGTGTTACAAATGAGTGGTGATGATCTGAACAGCTTCCTTACACCCTATGGAGTGTGTTTGAATGCCTGGACTTGATTGAAAATGGCTGGAACGATTTGTGGTACCTCAGCTGCAACTTCTTACACTCTATTAGAGGCCCAAAGTGTTTTGAAAATGATTTATGAGGGTTGAATTAATCCAAAAACCCTAATTTGTTTTCAAAAATGTATTTAATTGAATAAAAATTCAATTAAAATGATCAAAATTGTTTAACATATTGAAAACAAATTGTGATCTTGGATTAATGCTTCAAAAATTAAGTATTGACCTACAAAATAATTAGAAAGCATTAAAAGTTGCAAAATCAATGTGGAAAAAATATTTAAAATGTCAAAAATAATTAAAATATTAATTCTTTGCAAAAATATCAATTATATGAATTAACTAATATTTTTTGGATTTTTTGGGAAAATAAAATATTTTAACATTTTTTTGAATTATTAAAAAAAGAATCAACTCAAAATCATTAAAACTCAGAGAGAAATTAATTTTTGAATCAATTAAAGAAAAATCACAAAATTCAAATATTTGAAAATTCAAAAAAGGCGCCAAGAATAGCTGAAGAACACGCGCGTGTTCTGGGTTTGGCTGATTTGCATTTTCTATCCAATCTCCATGAATACTTGATTATAACATGCAATCCACATATCATTATGCTCGTCTCAACCTCACGATCATGTCTATGTCCATTAATTTCATTTAAATTAAACATATAACAAGAAATCATGAAAAATCCTCAAGAACCCTAATTTCTGCATGAAGGCTAGGATTTTTGATACACGATTCAAACAATGCAATTAATTGAGGGAAAACATTCCATGCATGATTATGAGCATGTGGCCAAATTATTGTGCGAGGAAATATGCATAGATTGAGAGATGACCAAGTGTATGCTTACCTCTAGGCCGTGACAGCAAGTGCAATGTGATTTTTGATTTGGAGGTGTTACAAATGAGTGGTGATGATCTGAACAGCTTCCTTACACCCTATGGAGTGTGTTTGAATGCCTGGACTTGATTGAAAATGGCTGGAACGATTTGTGGTACCTCAGCTGCAACTTCTTACACTCTATTAGAGGCCCAAAGTGTTTTGAAAATGATTTATGAGGGTTGAATTAATCCAAAAACCCTAATTTGTTTTCAAAAATGTATTTAATTGAATAAAAATTCAATTAAAATGATCAAAATTGTTTAACATATTGAAAACAAATTGTGATCTTGGATTAATGCTTCAAAAATTAAGTATTGACCTACAAAATAATTAGAAAGCATTAAAAGTTGCAAAATCAATGTGGAAAAAATATTTAAAATGTCAAAAACAATTAAAATATTAATTCTTTGCAAAAATATCAATTATATGAATTAAATAATATTTTTTGGATTTTTTGGGAAAATAAAATATTTTAACATTTTTTTGAATTATTAAAAAAAGAATCAACTCAAAATCATTAAAACTCAGAGAGAAATTAATTTTTGAATCAATTAAAGAAAAATCACAAAATTCAAATATTTGAAAATTCAAAAAAGGCGCCAAGAATAGCTGAAGAACACGCGCGTGTTCTGGGTTTGGCTGATTTGCATTTTCTATTCAATCTCCATGAATACTTGATTATAACATGCAATCCACATATCATTATGCTCGTCTCAACCTCACGATCATGTCTATGTCCATTAATTTCATTTAAATTAAACATATAACAAGAAATCATGAAAAATCCTCAAGAACCCTAATTTCTGCATGAAGGCTAGGATTTTTGATACACGATTCAAACAATGCAATTAATTGAGGGAAAACATTCCATGCATGATTATGAGCATGTGGCCAAATTATTGTGCGAGGAAATATGCATAGATTGAGAGATGACCAAGTGTATGCTTACCTCTAGGCCGTGACAGCAAGTGCAATGTGATTTTTGATTTGGAGGTGTTACAAATGAGTGGTGATGATCTGAACAGCTTCCTTACACCCTATGGAGTGTGTTTGAATGCCTGGACTTGATTGAAAATGGCTGGAACGATTTGTGGTACCTCAGCTGCAACTTCTTACACTCTATTAGAGGCCCAAAGTGTTTTGAAAATGATTTATGAGGGTTGAATTAATCCAAAAACCCTAATTTGTTTTCAAAAATGTATTTAATTGAATAAAAATTCAATTAAAATGATCAAAATTGTTTAACATATTGAAAACAAATTGTGATCTTGGATTAATGCATCAAAAATTAAGTATTGACCTACAAAATAATTAGAAAGCATTAAAAGTTGCAAAATCAATGTGGAAAAAATATTTAAAATGTCAAAAATAATTAAAATATTAATTCTTTGCAAAAATATCAATTATATGAATTAACTAATATTTTTTGGATTTTTTGGGAAAATAAAATATTTTAACATTTTTTTGAATTATTAAAAAAAGAATCAACTCAAAATCATTAAAACTCAGAGAGAAATTAATTTTTGAATCAATTAAAGAAAAATCACAAAATTCAAATATTTGAAAATTCAAAAAAGGCGCCAAGAATAGCTGAAGAACACGCGCGTGTTCTGGGTTTGGCTGATTTGCATTTTCTATCCAATCTCCATGAATACTTGATTATAACATGCAATCCACATATCATTATGCTCGTCTCAACCTCACGATCATGTCTATGTCCATTAATTTCATTTAAATTAAACATATAACAAGAAATCATGAAAAATCCTCAAGAACCCTAATTTCTGCATGAAGGCTAGGATTTTTGATACACGATTCAAACAATGCAATTAATTGAGGGAAAACATTCCATGCATGATTATGAGCATGTGGCCAAATTATTGTGCGAGGAAATATGCATAGATTGAGAGATGACCAAGTGTATGCTTACCTCTAGGCCGTGACAGCAAGTGCAATGTGATTTTTGATTTGGAGGTGTTACAAATGAGTGGTGATGATCTGAACAGCTTCCTTACACCCTATGGAGTGTGTTTGAATGCCTGGACTTGATTGAAAATGGCTGGAACGATTTGTGGTACCTCAGCTGCAACTTCTTACACTCTATTAGAGGCCCAAAGTGTTTTGAAAATGATTTATGAGGGTTGAATTAATCCAAAAACCCTAATTTGTTTTCAAAAATGTATTTAATTGAATAAAAATTCAATTAAAATGATCAAAATTGTTTAACATATTGAAAACAAATTGTGATCTTGGATTAATGCTTCAAAAATTAAGTATTGACCTACAAAATAATTAGAAAGCATTAAAAGTTGCAAAATCAATGTGGAAAAAATATTTAAAATGTCAAAAACAATTAAAATATTAATTCTTTGCAAAAATATCAATTATATGAATTAAATAATATTTTTTGGATTTTTTGGGAAAATAAAATATTTTAACATTTTTTTGAATTATTAAAAAAAGAATCAACTCAAAATCATTAAAACTCAGAGAGAAATTAATTTTTGAATCAATTAAAGAAAAATCACAAAATTCAAATATTTGAAAATTCAAAAAAGGCGCCAAGAATAGCTGAAGAACACGCGCGTGTTCTGGGTTTGGCTGATTTGCATTTTCTATCCAATCTCCATGAATACTTGATTATAACATGCAATCCACATATCATTATGCTCGTCTCAACCTCACGATCATGTCTATGTCCATTAATTTCATTTAAATTAAACATATAACAAGAAATCATGAAAAATCCTCAAGAACCCTAATTTCTGCATGAAGGCTAGGATTTTTGATACACGATTCAAACAATGCAATTAATTGAGGGAAAACATTCCATGCATGATTATGAGCATGTGGCCAAATTATTGTGCGAGGAAATATGCATAGATTGAGAGATGACCAAGTGTATGCTTACCTCTAGGCCGTGACAGCAAGTGCAATGTGATTTTTGATTTGGAGGTGTTACAAATGAGTGGTGATGATCTGAACAGCTTCCTTACACCCTATGGAGTGTGTTTGAATGCCTGGACTTGATTGAAAATGGCTGGAACGATTTGTGGTACCTCAGCTGCAACTTCTTACACTCTATTAGAGGCCCAAAGTGTTTTGAAAATGATTTATGAGGGTTGAATTAATCCAAAAACCCTAATTTGTTTTCAAAAATGTATTTAATTGAATAAAAATTCAATTAAAATGATCAAAATTGTTTAACATATTGAAAACAAATTGTGATCTTGGATTAATGCTTCAAAAATTAAGTATTGACCTACAAAATAATTAGAAAGCATTAAAAGTTGCAAAATCAATGTGGAAAAAATATTTAAAATGTCAAAAACAATTAAAATATTAATTCTTTGCAAAAATATCAATTATATGAATTAAATAATATTTTTTGGATTTTTTGGGAAAATAAAATATTTTAACATTTTTTTGAATTATTAAAAAAAGAATCAACTCAAAATCATTAAAACTCAGAGAGAAATTAATTTTTGAATCAATTAAAGAAAAATCACAAAATTCAAATATTTGAAAATTCAAAAAAGGCGCCAAGAATAGCTGAAGAACACGCGCGTGTTCTGGGTTTGGCTGATTTGCATTTTCTATCCAATCTCCATGAATACTTGATTATAACATGCAATCCACATATCATTATGCTCGTCTCAACCTCACGATCATGTCTATGTCCATTAATTTCATTTAAATTAAACATATAACAAGAAATCATGAAAAATCCTCAAGAACCCTAATTTCTGCATGAAGGCTAGGATTTTTGATACACGATTCAAACAATGCAATTAATTGAGGGAAAACATTCCATGCATGATTATGAGCATGTGGCCAAATTATTGTGCGAGGAAATATGCATAGATTGAGAGATGACCAAGTGTATGCTTACCTCTAGGCCGTGACAGCAAGTGCAATGTGATTTTTGATTTGGAGGTGTTACAAATGAGTGGTGATGATCTGAACAGCTTCCTTACACCCTATGGAGTGTGTTTGAATGCCTGGACTTGATTGAAAATGGCTGGAACGATTTGTGGTACCTCAGCTGCAACTTCTTACACTCTATTAGAGGCCCAAAGTGTTTTGAAAATGATTTATAAGGGTTGAATTAATCCAAAAACCCTAATTTGTTTTCAAAAATGTATTTAATTGAATAAAAATTCAATTAAAATGATCAAAATTGTTTAACATATTGAAAACAAATTGTGATCTTGGATTAATGCTTCAAAAATTAAGTATTGACCTACAAAATAATTAGAAAGCATTAAAAGTTGCAAAATCAATGTGGAAAAAATATTTAAAATGTCAAAAACAATTAAAATATTAATTCTTTGCAAAAATATCAATTATATGAATTAAATAATATTTTTTGGATTTTTTGGGAAAATAAAATATTTTAACATTTTTTTGAATTATTAAAAAAAGAATCAACTCAAAATCATTAAAACTCAGAGAGAAATTAATTTTTGAATCAATTAAAGAAAAATCACAAAATTCAAATATTTGAAAATTCAAAAAAGGCGCCAAGAATAGCTGAAGAACACGCGCGTGTTCTGGGTTTGGCTGATTTGCATTTTCTATTCAATCTCCATGAATACTTGATTATAACATGCAATCCACATATCATTATGCTCGTCTCAACCTCACGATCATGTCTATGTCCATTAATTTCATTTAAATTAAACATATAACAAGAAATCATGAAAAATCCTCAAGAACCCTAATTTCTGCATGAAGGCTAGGATTTTTGATACACGATTCAAACAATGCAATTAATTGAGGGAAAACATTCCATGCATGATTATGAGCATGTGGCCAAATTATTGTGCGAGGAAATATGCATAGATTGAGAGATGACCAAGTGTATGCTTACCTCTAGGCCGTGACAGCAAGTGCAATGTGATTTTTGATTTGGAGGTGTTACAAATGAGTGGTGATGATCTGAACAGCTTCCTTACACCCTATGGAGTGTGTTTGAATGCCTGGACTTGATTGAAAATGGCTGGAACGATTTGTGGTACCTCAGCTGCAACTTCTTACACTCTATTAGAGGCCCAAAGTGTTTTGAAAATGATTTATGAGGGTTGAATTAATCCAAAAACCCTAATTTGTTTTCAAAAATGTATTTAATTGAATAAAAATTCAATTAAAATGATCAAAATTGTTTAACATATTGAAAACAAATTGTGATCTTGGATTAATGCTTCAAAAATTAAGTATTGACCTACAAAATAATTAGAAAGCATTAAAAGTTGCAAAATCAATGTGGAAAAAATATTTAAAATGTCAAAAATAATTAAAATATTAATTCTTTGCAAAAATATCAATTATATGAATTAACTAATATTTTTTGGATTTTTTGGGAAAATAAAATATTTTAACATTTTTTTGAATTATTAAAAAAAGAATCAACTCAAAATCATTAAAACTCAGAGAGAAATTAATTTTTGAATCAATTAAAGAAAAATCACAAAATTCAAATATTTGAAAATTCAAAAAAGGCGCCAAGAATAGCTGAAGAACACGCGCGTGTTCTGGGTTTGGCTGATTTGCATTTTCTATCCAATCTCCATGAATACTTGATTATAACATGCAATCCACATATCATTATGCTCGTCTCAACCTCACGATCATGTCTATGTCCATTAATTTCATTTAAATTAAACATATAACAAGAAATCATGAAAAATCCTCAAGAACCCTAATTTCTGCATGAAGGCTAGGATTTTTGATACACGATTCAAACAATGCAATTAATTGAGGGAAAACATTCCATGCATGATTATGAGCATGTGGCCAAATTATTGTGCGAGGAAATATGCATAGATTGAGAGATGACCAAGTGTATGCTTACCTCTAGGCCGTGACAGCAAGTGCAATGTGATTTTTGATTTGGAGGTGTTACAAATGAGTGGTGATGATCTGAACAGCTTCCTTACACCCTATGGAGTGTGTTTGAATGCCTGGACTTGATTGAAAATGGCTGGAACGATTTGTGGTACCTCAGCTGCAACTTCTTACACTCTATTAGAGGCCCAAAGTGTTTTGAAAATGATTTATGAGGGTTGAATTAATCCAAAAACCCTAATTTGTTTTCAAAAATGTATTTAATTGAATAAAAATTCAATTAAAATGATCAAAATTGTTTAACATATTGAAAACAAATTGTGATCTTGGATTAATGCTTCAAAAATTAAGTATTGACCTACAAAATAATTAGAAAGCATTAAAAGTTGCAAAATCAATGTGGAAAAAATATTTAAAATGTCAAAAACAATTAAAATATTAATTCTTTGCAAAAATATCAATTATATGAATTAAATAATATTTTTTGGATTTTTTGGGAAAATAAAATATTTTAACATTTTTTTGAATTATTAAAAAAAGAATCAACTCAAAATCATTAAAACTCAGAGAGAAATTAATTTTTGACTCAATTAAAGAAAAATCACAAAATTCAAATATTTGAAAATTCAAAAAAGGCGCCAAGAATAGCTGAAGAATACGCGCGTGTTCTGGGTTTGGCTGATTTGCATTTTCTATCCAATCTCCATGAATACTTGATTATAACATGCAATCCACATATCATTATGCTCGTCTCAACCTCACGATCATGTCTATGTCCATTAATTTCATTTAAATTAAACATATAACAAGAAATCATGAAAAATCCTCAAGAACCCTAATTTCTGCATGAAGGCTAGGATTTTTGATACACGATTCAAACAATGCAATTAATTGAGGGAAAACATTCCATGCATGATTATGAGCATGTGGCCAAATTATTGTGCGAGGAAATATGCATAGATTGAGAGATGACCAAGTGTATGCTTACCTCTAGGCCGTGACAGCAAGTGCAATGTGATTTTTGATTTGGAGGTGTTACAAATGAGTGGTGATGATCTGAACAGCTTCCTTACACCCTATGGAGTGTGTTTGAATGCCTGGACTTGATTGAAAATGGCTGGAACGATTTGTGGTACCTCAGCT
Organism: Lathyrus tuberosus; assembly: GCA_022829125.1. Taxonomy (NCBI): domain Eukaryota; kingdom Viridiplantae; phylum Streptophyta; class Magnoliopsida; order Fabales; family Fabaceae; genus Lathyrus; species Lathyrus tuberosus. The sequence continues at coordinate 13,891,305 of JALAZF010000017.1, forward strand.
GCAACTTCTTACACTCTATTAGAGGCCCAAAGTGTTTTGAAAATGATTTATGAGGGTTGAATTAATCCAAAAACCCTAATTTGTTTTCAAAAATGTATTTAATTGAATAAAAATTCAATTAAAATGATCAAAATTGTTTAACATATTGAAAACAAATTGTGATCTTGGATTAATGCTTCAAAAATTAAGTATTGACCTACAAAATAATTAGAAAGCATTAAAAGTTGCAAAATCAATGTGGAAAAAATATTTAAAATGTCAAAAATAATTAAAATATTAATTCTTTGCAAAAATATCAATTATATGAATTAACTAATATTTTTTGGATTTTTTGGGAAAATAAAATATTTTAACATTTTTTTGAATTATTAAAAAAAGAATCAACTCAAAATCATTAAAACTCAGAGAGAAATTAATTTTTGAATCAATTAAAGAAAAATCACAAAATTCAAATATTTGAAAATTCAAAAAAGGCGCCAAGAATAGCTGAAGAACACGCGCGTGTTCTGGGTTTGGCTGATTTGCATTTTCTATCCAATCTCCATGAATACTTGATTATAACATGCAATCCACATATCATTATGCTCGTCTCAACCTCACGATCATGTCTATGTCCATTAATTTCATTTAAATTAAACATATAACAAGAAATCATGAAAAATCCTCAAGAACCCTAATTTCTGCATGAAGGCTAGGATTTTTGATACTCGATTCAAACAATGCAATTAATTGAGGGAAAACATTCCATGCATGATTATGAGCATGTGGCCAAATTATTGTGCGAGGAAATATGCATAGATTGAGAGATGACCAAGTGTATGCTTACCTCTAGGCCGTGACAGCAAGTGCAATGTGATTTTTGATTTGGAGGTGTTACAAATGAGTGGTGATGATCTGAACAGCTTCCTTACACCCTATGGAGTGTGTTTGAATGCCTGGACTTGATTGAAAATGGCTGGAACGATTTGTGGTACCTCAGCTGCAACTTCTTACACTCTATTAGAGGCCCAAAGTGTTTTGAAAATGATTTATGAGGGTTGAATTAATCCAAAAACCCTAATTTGTTTTCAAAAATGTATTTAATTGAATAAAAATTCAATTAAAATGATCAAAATTGTTTAACATATTGAAAACAAATTGTGATCTTGGATTAATGCTTCAAAAATTAAGTATTGACCTACAAAATAATTAGAAAGCATTAAAAGTTGCAAAATCAATGTGGAAAAAATATTTAAAATGTCAAAAACAATTAAAATATTAATTCTTTGCAAAAATATCAATTATATGAATTAAATAATATTTTTTGGATTTTTTGGGAAAATAAAATATTTTAACATTTTTTTGAATTATTAAAAAAAGAATCAACTCAAAATCATTAAAACTCAGAGAGAAATTAATTTTTGAATCAATTAAAGAAAAATCACAAAATTCAAATATTTGAAAATTCAAAAAAGGCGCCAAGAATAGCTGAAGAATACGCGCGTGTTCTGGGTTTGGCTGATTTGCATTTTCTATCCAATCTCCATGAATACTTGATTATAACATGCAATCCACATATCATTATGCTCGTCTCAACCTCACGATCATGTCTATGTCCATTAATTTCATTTAAATTAAACATATAACAAGAAATCATGAAAAATCCTCAAGAACCCTAATTTCTGCATGAAGGCTAGGATTTTTGATACTCGATTCAAACAATGCAATTAATTGAGGGAAAACATTCCATGCATGATTATGAGCATGTGGCCAAATTATTGTGCGAGGAAATATGCATAGATTGAGAGATGACCAAGTGTATGCTTACCTCTAGGCCGTGACAGCAAGTGCAATGTGATTTTTGATTTGGAGGTGTTACAAATGAGTGGTGATGATCTGAACAGCTTCCTTACACCCTATGGAGTGTGTTTGAATGCCTGGACTTGATTGAAAATGGCTGGAACGATTTGTGGTACCTCAGCTGCAACTTCTTACACTCTATTAGAGGCCCAAAGTGTTTTGAAAATGATTTATGAGGGTTGAATTAATCCAAAAACCCTAATTTGTTTTCAAAAATGTATTTAATTGAATAAAAATTCAATTAAAATGATCAAAATTGTTTAACATATTGAAAACAAATTGTGATCTTGGATTAATGCTTCAAAAATTAAGTATTGACCTACAAAATAATTAGAAAGCATTAAAAGTTGCAAAATCAATGTGGAAAAAATATTTAAAATGTCAAAAATAATTAAAATATTAATTCTTTGCAAAAATATCAATTATATGAATTAACTAATATTTTTTGGATTTTTTGGGAAAATAAAATATTTTAACATTTTTTTGAATTATTAAAAAAAGAATCAACTCAAAATCATTAAAACTCAGAGAGAAATTAATTTTTGAATCAATTAAAGAAAAATCACAAAATTCAAATATTTGAAAATTCAAAAAAGGCGCCAAGAATAGCTGAAGAACACGCGCGTGTTCTGGGTTTGGCTGATTTGCATTTTCTATCCAATCTCCATGAATACTTGATTATAACATGCAATCCACATATCATTATGCTCGTCTCAACCTCACGATCATGTCTATGTCCATTAATTTCATTTAAATTAAACATATAACAAGAAATCATGAAAAATCCTCAAGAACCCTAATTTCTGCATGAAGGCTAGGATTTTTGATACTCGATTCAAACAATGCAATTAATTGAGGGAAAACATTCCATGCATGATTATGAGCATGTGGCCAAATTATTGTGCGAGGAAATATGCATAGATTGAGAGATGACCAAGTGTATGCTTACCTCTAGGCCGTGACAGCAAGTGCAATGTGATTTTTGATTTGGAGGTGTTACAAATGAGTGGTGATGATCTGAACAGCTTCCTTACACCCTATGGAGTGTGTTTGAATGCCTGGACTTGATTGAAAATGGCTGGAACGATTTGTGGTACCTCAGCTGCAACTTCTTACACTCTATTAGAGGCCCAAAGTGTTTTGAAAATGATTTATGAGGGTTGAATTAATCCAAAAACCCTAATTTGTTTTCAAAAATGTATTTAATTGAATAAAAATTCAATTAAAATGATCAAAATTGTTTAACATATTGAAAACAAATTGTGATCTTGGATTAATGCTTCAAAAATTAAGTATTGACCTACAAAATAATTAGAAAGCATTAAAAGTTGCAAAATCAATGTGGAAAAAATATTTAAAATGTCAAAAATAATTAAAATATTAATTCTTTGCAAAAATATCAATTATATGAATTAACTAATATTTTTTGGATTTTTTGGGAAAATAAAATATTTTAACATTTTTTTGAATTATTAAAAAAAGAATCAACTCAAAATCATTAAAACTCAGAGAGAAATTAATTTTTGAATCAATTAAAGAAAAATCACAAAATTCAAATATTTGAAAATTCAAAAAAGGCGCCAAGAATAGCTGAAGAACACGCGCGTGTTCTGGGTTTGGCTGATTTGCATTTTCTATCCAATCTCCATGAATACTTGATTATAACATGCAATCCACATATCATTATGCTCGTCTCAACCTCACGATCATGTCTATGTCCATTAATTTCATTTAAATTAAACATATAACAAGAAATCATGAAAAATCCTCAAGAACCCTAATTTCTACATGAAGGCTAGGATTTTTGATACTCGATTCAAACAATGCAATTAATTGAGGGAAAACATTCCATGCATGATTATGAGCATGTGGCCAAATTATTGTGCGAGGAAATATGCATAGATTGAGAGATGACCAAGTGTATGCTTACCTCTAGGCCGTGACAGCAAGTGCAATGTGATTTTTGATTTGGAGGTGTTACAAATGAGTGGTGATGATCTGAACAGCTTCCTTACACCCTATGGAGTGTGTTTGAATGCCTGGACTTGATTGAAAATGGCTGGAACGATTTGTGGTACCTCAGCTGCAACTTCTTACACTCTATTAGAGGCCCAAAGTGTTTTGAAAATGATTTATGAGGGTTGAATTAATCCAAAAACCCTAATTTGTTTTCAAAAATGTATTTAATTGAATAAAAATTCAATTAAAATGATCAAAATTGTTTAACATATTGAAAACAAATTGTGATCTTGGATTAATGCTTCAAAAATTAAGTATTGACCTACAAAATAATTAGAAAGCATTAAAAGTTGCAAAATCAATGTGGAAAAAATATTTAAAATGTCAAAAACAATTAAAATATTAATTCTTTGCAAAAATATCAATTATATAAATAAATAATTTTTTTTGGAGTTTTTGGGAAAATAAAATATTTTAACATTTTTTTGAATTATTAAAAAAAGAATCAACTCAAAATCATTAAAACTCAGAGAGAAATTAATTTTTGAATCAATTAAAGAAAAATCACAAAATTCAAATATTTGAAAATTCAAAAAAGGCGCCAAGAATAGCTGAAGAATACGCGCGTGTTCTGGGTTTGGCTGATTTGCATTTTCTATCCAATCTCCATGAATACTTGATTATAACATGCAATCCACATATCATTATGCTCGTCTCAACCTCACGATCATGTCTATGTCCATTAATTTCATTTAAATTAAACATATAACAAGAAATCATGAAAAATCCTCAAGAACCCTAATTTCTGCATGAAGGCTAGGATTTTTGATACACGATTCAAACAATGCAATTAATTGAGGGAAAACATTCCATGCATGATTATGAGCATGTGGCCAAATTATTGTGCGAGGAAATATGCATAGATTGAGAGATGACCAAGTGTATGCTTACCTCTAGGCCGTGACAGCAAGTGCAATGTGATTTTTGATTTGGAGGTGTTACAAATGAGTGGTGATGATCTGAACAGCTTCCTTACACCCTATGGAGTGTGTTTGAATGCCTGGACTTGATTGAAAATGGCTGGAACGATTTGTGGTACCTCAGCTGCAACTTCTTACACTCTATTAGAGGCCCAAAGTGTTTTGAAAATGATTTATGAGGGTTGAATTAATCCAAAAACCCTAATTTGTTTTCAAAAATGTATTTAATTGAATAAAAATTCAATTAAAATGATCAAAATTGTTTAACATATTGAAAACAAATTGTGATCTTGGATTAATGCTTCAAAAATTAAGTATTGACCTACAAAATAATTAGAAAGCATTAAAAGTTGCAAAATCAATGTGGAAAAAATATTTAAAATGTCAAAAATAATTAAAATATTAATTCTTTGCAAAAATATCAATTATATGAATTAACTAATATTTTTTGGATTTTTTGGGAAAATAAAATATTTTAACATTTTTTTGAATTATTAAAAAAAGAATCAACTCAAAATCATTAAAACTCAGAGAGAAATTAATTTTTGAATCAATTAAAGAAAAATCACAAAATTCAAATATTTGAAAATTCAAAAAAGGCGCCAAGAATAGCTGAAGAACACGCGCGTGTTCTGGGTTTGGCTGATTTGCATTTTCTATCCAATCTCCATGAATACTTGATTATAACATGCAATCCACATATCATTATGCTCGTCTCAACCTCACGATCATGTCTATGTCCATTAATTTCATTTAAATTAAACATATAACAAGAAATCATGAAAAATCCTCAAGAACCCTAATTTCTGCATGAAGGCTAGGATTTTTGATACTCGATTCAAACAATGCAATTAATTGAGGGAAAACATTCCATGCATGATTATGAGCATGTGGCCAAATTATTGTGCGAGGAAATATGCATAGATTGAGAGATGACCAAGTGTATGCTTACCTCTAGGCCGTGACAGCAAGTGCAATGTGATTTTTGATTTGGAGGTGTTACAAATGAGTGGTGATGATCTGAACAGCTTCCTTACACCCTATGGAGTGTGTTTGAATGCCTGGACTTGATTGAAAATGGCTGGAACGATTTGTGGTACCTCAGCTGCAACTTCTTACACTCTATTAGAGGCCCAAAGTGTTTTGAAAATGATTTATGAGGGTTGAATTAATCCAAAAACCCTAATTTGTTTTCAAAAATGTATTTAATTGAATAAAAATTCAATTAAAATGATCAAAATTGTTTAACATATTGAAAACAAATTGTGATCTTGGATTAATGCTTCAAAAATTAAGTATTGACCTACAAAATAATTAGAAAGCATTAAAAGTTGCAAAATCAATGTGGAAAAAATATTTAAAATGTCAAAAACAATTAAAATATTAATTCTTTGCAAAAATATCAATTATATGAATTAAATAATATTTTTTGGATTTTTTGGGAAAATAAAATATTTTAACATTTTTTTGAATTATTAAAAAAAGAATCAACTCAAAATCATTAAAACTCAGAGAGAAATTAATTTTTGAATCAATTAAAGAAAAATCACAAAATTCAAATATTTGAAAATTCAAAAAAGGCGCCAAGAATAGCTGAAGAATACGCGCGTGTTCTGGGTTTGGCTGATTTGCATTTTCTATCCAATCTCAATGAATACTTGATTATAACATGCAATCCACATATCATTATGCTCGTCTCAACCTCACGATCATGTCTATGTCCATTAATTTCATTTAAATTAAACATATAACAAGAAATCATGAAAAATCCTCAAGAACCCTAATTTCTGCATGAAGGCTAGGATTTTTGATACACGATTCAAACAATGCAATTAATTGAGGGAAAACATTCCATGCATGATTATGAGCATGTGGCCAAATTATTGTGCGAGGAAATATGCATAGATTGAGAGATGACCAAGTGTATGCTTACCTCTAGGCCGTGACAGCAAGTGCAATGTGATTTTTGATTTGGAGGTGTTACAAATGAGTGGTGATGATCTGAACAGCTTCCTTACACCCTATGGAGTGTGTTTGAATGCCTGGACTTGATTGAAAATGGCTGGAACGATTTGTGGTACCTCAGCTGCAACTTCTTACACTCTATTAGAGGCCCAAAGTGTTTTGAAAATGATTTATGAGGGTTGAATTAATCCAAAAACCCTAATTTGTTTTCAAAAATGTATTTAATTGAATAAAAATTCAATTAAAATGATCAAAATTGTTTAACATATTGAAAACAAATTGTGATCTTGGATTAATGCTTCAAAAATTAAGTATTGACCTACAAAATAATTAGAAAGCATTAAAAGTTGCAAAATCAATGTGGAAAAAATATTTAAAATGTCAAAAATAATTAAAATATTAATTCTTTGCAAAAATATCAATTATATGAATTAACTAATATTTTTTGGATTTTTTGGGAAAATAAAATATTTTAACATTTTTTTGAATTATTAAAAAAAGAATCAACTCAAAATCATTAAAACTCAGAGAGAAATTAATTTTTGAATCAATTAAAGAAAAATCACAAAATTCAAATATTTGAAAATTCAAAAAAGGCGCCAAGAATAGCTGAAGAACACGCGCGTGTTCTGGGTTTGGCTGATTTGCATTTTCTATCCAATCTCCATGAATACTTGATTATAACATGCAATCCACATATCATTATGCTCGTCTCAACCTCACGATCATGTCTATGTCCATTAATTTCATTTAAATTAAACATATAACAAGAAATCATGAAAAATCCTCAAGAACCCTAATTTCTGCATGAAGGCTAGGATTTTTGATACTCGATTCAAACAATGCAATTAATTGAGGGAAAACATTCCATGCATGATTATGAGCATGTGGCCAAATTATTGTGCGAGGAAATATGCATAGATTGAGAGATGACCAAGTGTATGCTTACCTCTAGGCCGTGACAGCAAGTGCAATGTGATTTTTGATTTGGAGGTGTTACAAATGAGTGGTGATGATCTGAACAGCTTCCTTACACCCTATGGAGTGTGTTTGAATGCCTGGACTTGATTGAAAATGGCTGGAACGATTTGTGGTACCTCAGCTGCAACTTCTTACACTCTATTAGAGGCCCAAAGTGTTTTGAAAATGATTTATGAGGGTTGAATTAATCCAAAAACCCTAATTTGTTTTCAAAAATGTATTTAATTGAATAAAAATTCAATTAAAATGATCAAAATTGTTTAACATATTGAAAACAAATTGTGATCTTGGATTAATGCTTCAAAAATTAAGTATTGACCTACAAAATAATTAGAAAGCATTAAAAGTTGCAAAATCAATGTGGAAAAAATATTTAAAATGTCAAAAACAATTAAAATATTAATTCTTTGCAAAAATATCAATTATATGAATTAAATAATATTTTTTGGATTTTTTGGGAAAATAAAATATTTTAACATTTTTTTGAATTATTAAAAAAAGAATCAACTCAAAATCATTAAAACTCAGAGAGAAATTAATTTTTGAATCAATTAAAGAAAAATCACAAAATTCAAATATTTGAAAATTCAAAAAAGGCGCCAAGAATAGCTGAAGAATACGCGCGTGTTCTGGGTTTGGCTGATTTGCATTTTCTATCCAATCTCCATGAATACTTGATTATAACATGCAATCCACATATCATTATGCTCGTCTCAACCTCACGATCATGTCTATGTCCATTAATTTCATTTAAATTAAACATATAACAAGAAATCATGAAAAATCCTCAAGAACCCTAATTTCTGCATGAAGGCTAGGATTTTTGATACACGATTCAAACAATGCAATTAATTGAGGGAAAACATTCCATGCATGATTATGAGCATGTGGCCAAATTATTGTGCGAGGAAATATGCATAGATTGAGAGATGACCAAGTGTATGCTTACCTCTAGGCCGTGACAGCAAGTGCAATGTGATTTTTGATTTGGAGGTGTTACAAATGAGTGGTGATGATCTGAACAGCTTCCTTACACCCTATGGAGTGTGTTTGAATGCCTGGACTTGATTGAAAATGGCTGGAACGATTTGTGGTACCTCAGCTGCAACTTCTTACACTCTATTAGAGGCCCAAAGTGTTTTGAAAATGATTTATGAGGGTTGAATTAATCCAAAAACCCTAATTTGTTTTCAAAAATGTATTTAATTGAATAAAAATTCAATTAAAATGATCAAAATTGTTTAACATATTGAAAACAAATTGTGATCTTGGATTAATGCTTCAAAAATTAAGTATTGACCTACAAAATAATTAGAAAGCATTAAAAGTTGCAAAATCAATGTGGAAAAAATATTTAAAATGTCAAAAACAATTAAAATATTAATTCTTTGCAAAAATATCAATTATATGAATTAAATAATATTTTTTGGATTTTTTGGGAAAATAAAATATTTTAACATTTTTTTGAATTATTAAAAAAAGAATCAACTCAAAATCATTAAAACTCAGAGAGAAATTAATTTTTGAATCAATTAAAGAAAAATCACAAAATTCAAATATTTGAAAATTCAAAAAAGGCGCCAAGAATAGCTGAAGAATACGCGCGTGTTCTGGGTTTGGCTGATTTGCATTTTCTATCCAATCTCCATGAATACTTGATTATAACATGCAATCCACATATCATTATGCTCGTCTCAACCTCACGATCATGTCTATGTCCATTAATTTCATTTAAATTAAACATATAACAAGAAATCATGAAAAATCCTCAAGAACCCTAATTTCTGCATGAAGGCTAGGATTTTTGATACACGATTCAAACAATGCAATTAATTGAGGGAAAACATTCCATGCATGATTATGAGCATGTGGCCAAATTATTGTGCGAGGAAATATGCATAGATTGAGAGATGACCAAGTGTATGCTTACCTCTAGGCCGTGACAGCAAGTGCAATGTGATTTTTGATTTGGAGGTGTTACAAATGAGTGGTGATGATCTGAACAGCTTCCTTACACCCTATGGAGTGTGTTTGAATGCCTGGACTTGATTGAAAATGGCTGGAACGATTTGTGGTACCTCAGCTGCAACTTCTTACACTCTATTAGAGGCCCAAAGTGTTTTGAAAATGATTTATGAGGGTTGAATTAATCCAAAAACCCTAATTTGTTTTCAAAAATGTATTTAATTGAATAAAAATTCAATTAAAATGATCAAAATTGTTTAACATATTGAAAACAAATTGTGATCTTGGATTAATGCTTCAAAAATTAAGTATTGACCTACAAAATAATTAGAAAGCATTAAAAGTTGCAAAATCAATGTGGAAAAAATATTTAAAATGTCAAAAATAATTAAAATATTAATTCTTTGCAAAAATATCAATTATATGAATTAACTAATATTTTTTGGATTTTTTGGGAAAATAAAATATTTTAACATTTTTTTGAATTATTAAAAAAAGAATCAACTCAAAATCATTAAAACTCAGAGAGAAATTAATTTTTGAATCAATTAAAGAAAAATCACAAAATTCAAATATTTGAAAATTCAAAAAAGGCGCCAAGAATAGCTGAAGAACACGCGCGTGTTCTGGGTTTGGCTGATTTGCATTTTCTATCCAATCTCCATGAATACTTGATTATAACATGCAATCCACATATCATTATGCTCGTCTCAACCTCACGATCATGTCTATGTCCATTAATTTCATTTAAATTAAACATATAACAAGAAATCATGAAAAATCCTCAAGAACCCTAATTTCTGCATGAAGGCTAGGATTTTTGATACTCGATTCAAACAATGCAATTAATTGAGGGAAAACATTCCATGCATGATTATGAGCATGTGGCCAAATTATTGTGCGAGGAAATATGCATAGATTGAGAGATGACCAAGTGTATGCTTACCTCTAGGCCGTGACAGCAAGTGCAATGTGATTTTTGATTTGGAGGTGTTACAAATGAGTGGTGATGATCTGAACAGCTTCCTTACACCCTATGGAGTGTGTTTGAATGCCTGGACTTGATTGAAAATGGCTGGAACGATTTGTGGTACCTCAGCTGCAACTTCTTACACTCTATTAGAGGCCCAAAGTGTTTTGAAAATGATTTATGAGGGTTGAATTAATCCAAAAACCCTAATTTGTTTTCAAAAATGTATTTAATTGAATAAAAATTCAATTAAAATGATCAAAATTGTTTAACATATTGAAAACAAATTGTGATCTTGGATTAATGCTTCAAAAATTAAGTATTGGCCTACAAAATAATTAGAAAGCATTAAAAGTTGCAAAATCAATGTGGAAAAAATATTTAAAATGTCAAAAACAATTAAAATATTAATTCTTTGCAAAAATATCAATTATATGAATTAAATAATATTTTTTGGATTTTTTGGGAAAATAAAATATTTTAACATTTTTTTGAATTATTAAAAAAATAATCAACTCAAAATCATTAAAACTCAGAGAGAAATTAATTTTTGAATCAATTAAAGAAAAATCACAAAATTCAAATATTTGAAAATTCAAAAAAGGCGCCAAGAATAGCTGAAGAACACGCGCGTGTTCTGGGTTTGGCTGATTTGCATTTTTTATCCAATCTCCATGAATACTTGATTATAACATGCAATCCACATATCATTATGCTCGTCTCAACCTCACGATCATGTCTATGTCCATTAATTTCATTTAAATTAAACATATAACAAGAAATCATGAAAAATCCTCAAGAACCCTAATTTCTGCATGAAGGCTAGGATTTTTGATACACGATTCAAACAATGCAATTAATTGAGGGAAAACATTCCATGCATGATTATGAGCATGTGGCCAAATTATTGTGCGAGGAAATATGCATAGATTGAGAGATGACCAAGTGTATGCTTACCTCTAGGCCGTGACAGCAAGTGCAATGTGATTTTTGATTTGGAGGTGTTACAAATGAGTGGTGATGATCTGAACAGCTTCCTTACACCCTATGGAGTGTGTTTGAATGCCTGGACTTGATTGAAAATGGCTGGAACGATTTGTGGTACCTCAGCTGCAACTTCTTACACTCTATTAGAGTCCCAAAGTGTTTTGAAAATGATTTATGAGGGTTGAATTAATCCAAAAACCCTAATTTGTTTTCAAAAATGTATTTAATTGAATAAAAATTCAATTAAAATGATCAAAATTGTTTAACATATTGAAAACAAATTGTGATCTTGGATTAATGCTTCAAAAATTAAGTATTGACCTACAAAATAATTAGAAAGCATTAAAAGTTGCAAAATCAATGTGGAAAAAATATTTAAAATGTCAAAAACAATTAAAATATTAATTCTTTGCAAAAATATCAATTATATGAATTAAATAATATTTTTTGGATTTTTTGGGAAAATAAACTATTTTTAACATTTTTGTGAATTATTAAAAAAAGAATCAACTCAAAATCATTAAAACTCAGAGAGAAAATAATTTTTGAATCAATTAAAGAAAAATCACAAAATTCAAATATTTGAAAATTCAAAAAAGGCGCCAAGAATAGCTGAAGAACACGCGCGTGTTCTGGGTTTGGCTGATTTGCATTTTCTATCCAATCTTCATGAATACTTGATTATAACATGCAATCCACATATCATTATGCTCGTCTCAACCTCACGATCATGTCTATGTCCATTAATTTCATTTAAATTAAACATATAACAAGAAATCATGAAAAATCCTCAAGAACCCTAATTTCTGCATGAAGGCTAGGATTTTTGATACACGATTCAAACAATGCAATTAATTGAGGGAAAACATTCCATGCATGATTATGAGCATGTGGCCAAATTATTGTGCGAGGAAATATGCATAGATTGAGAGATGACCAAGTGTATGCTTACCTCTAGGCCGTGACAGCAAGTGCAATGTGATTTTTGATTTGGAGGTGTTACAAATGAGTGGTGATGATCTGAACAGCTTCCTTACACCCTATGGAGTGTGTTTGAATGCCTGGACTTGATTGAAAATGGCTGGAACGATTTGTGGTACCTCAGCTGCAACTTCTTACACTCTATTAGAGGCCCAAAGTGTTTTGAAAATGATTTATGAGGGTTGAATTAATCCAAAAACCCTAATTTATTTTCAAAAATGTATTTAATTGAATAAAAATTCAATTAAAATGATCAAAATTGTTTAACATATTGAAAACAAATTGTGATCTTGGATTAATGCTTCAAAAATTAAGTATTGACCTACAAAATAATTAGAAAGCATTAAAAGTTGCAAAATCAATGTGGACAAAATATTTAAAATGTCAAAAACAATTAAAATATTAATTCTTTGCAAAAATATCAATTATATGAATTAAATAATATTTTTTGGATTTTTTGGGAAAATAAAATATTTTAACATTTTTTTGAATTATTAAAAAAAGAATCAACTCAAAATCATTAAAACTCAGAGAGAAATTAATTTTTGAATCAATTAAAGAAAAATCACAAAATTCAAATATTTGAAAATTCAAAAAAGGCGCCAAGAATAGCTGAAGAACACGCGCGTGTTCTGGGTTTGGCTGATTTGCATTTTCTATCCAATCTCCATGAATACTTGATTATAACATGCAATCCACATATCATTATGCTCGTCTCAACCTCACGATCATGTCTATGTCCATTAATTTCATTTAAATTAAACATATAACAAGAAATCATGAAAAATCCTCAAGAACCCTAATTTCTGCATGAAGGCTAGGATTTTTGATACACGATTCAAACAATGCAATTAATTGAGGGAAAACATTCCATGCATGATTATGAGCATGTGGCCAAATTATTGTGCGAGGAAATATGCATAGATTGAGAGATGACCAAGTGTATGCTTACCTCTAGGCCGTGACAGCAAGTGCAATGTGATTTTTGATTTGGAGGTGTTACAAATGAGTGGTGATGATCTGAACAGCTTCCTTACACCCTATGGAGTGTGTTTGAATGCCTGGACTTGATTGAAAATGGCTGGAACGATTTGTGGTACCTCAGCTGCAACTTCTTACACTCTATTAGAGGCCCAAAGTGTTTTGAAAATGATTTATGAGGGTTGAATTAATCCAAAAACCCTAATTTGTTTTCAAAAATGTATTTAATTGAATAAAAATTCAATTAAAATGATCAAAATTGTTTAACATATTGAAAACAAATTGTGATCTTGGATTAATGCTTCAAAAATTAAGTATTGACCTACAAAATAATTAGAAAGCATTAAAAGTTGCAAAATCAATGTGGACAAAATATTTAAAATGTCAAAAACAATTAAAATATTAATTCTTTGCAAAAATATCAATTATATGAATTAAATAATATTTTTTGGATTTTTTGGGAAAATAAAATATTTTAACATTTTTTTGAATTATTAAAAAAAGAATCAACTCAAAATCATTAAATCTCAGAGAGAAATTAATTTTTGAATCAATTAAAGAAAAATCACAAAATTCAAATATTTGAAAATTCAAAAAAGGCGCCAAGAATAGCTGAAGAACACGCGCGTGTTCTGGGTTTGGCTGATTTGCATTTTCTATCCAATCTCCATGAATACTTGATTATAACATGCAATCCACATATCATTATGCTCGTCTCAACCTCACGATCATGTCTATGTCCATTAATTTCATTTAAATTAAACATATAACAAGAAATCATGAAAAATCCTCAAGAACCCTAATTTCTGCATGAAGGCTAGGATTTTTGATACACGATTCAAACAATGCAATTAATTGAGGGAAAACATTCCATGCATGATTATGAGCATGTGGCCAAATTATTGTGCGAGGAAATATGCATAGATTGAGAGATGACCAAGTGTATGCTTACCTCTAGGCCGTGACAGCAAGTGCAATGTGATTTTTGATTTGGAGGTGTTACAAATGAGTGGTGATGATCTGAACAGCTTCCTTACACCCTATGGAGTGTGTTTGAATGCCTGGACTTGATTGAAAATGGCTGGAACGATTTGTGGTACCTCAGCTGCAACTTCTTACACTCTATTAGAGGCCCAAAGTGTTTTGAAAATGATTTATGAGGGTTGAATTAATCCAAAAACCCTAATTTGTTTTCAAAAATGTATTTAATTGAATAAAAATTCAATTAAAATGATCAAAATTGTTTAACATATTGAAAACAAATTGTGATCTTGGATTAATGCTTCAAAAATTAAGTATTGACCTACAAAATAATTAGAAAGCATTAAAAGTTGCAAAATCAATGTGGAAAAAATATTTAAAATGTCAAAAACAATTAAAATATTAATTCTTTGCAAAAATATCAATTATATGAATTAAATAATATTTTTTGGATTTTTTGGGACAATAAAATATTTTAACATTTTTGTGAATTATTAAAAAAAGAATCAACTCAAAATCATTAAAACTCAGAGAGAAATTAATTTTTGAATCAATTAAAGAAAAATCACAAAATTCAAATATTTGAAAATTCAAAAAAGGCGCCAAGAATAGCTGAAGAACACGCGCGTGTTCTGGGTTTGGCTGATTTGCATTTTCTATCCAATCTCCATGAATACTTGATTATAACATGCAATCCACATATCATTATGCTCGTCTCAACCTCACGATCATGTCTATGTCCATTAATTTCATTTAAATTAAACATATAACAAGAAATCATGAAAAATCCTCAAGAACCCTAATTTTCTGCATGAAGGCTAGGATTTTTGATACACGATTCAAACAATGCAATTAATTGAGGGAAAACATTCCATGCATGATTATGAGCATGTGGCCAAATTATTGTGCGAGGAAATATGCATAGATTGAGAGATGACCAAGTGTATGCTTACCTCTAGGCCGTGACAGCAAGTGCAATGTGATTTTTGATTTGGAGGTGTTACAAATGAGTGGTGATGATCTGAACAGCTTCCTTACACCCTATGGAGTGTGTTTGAATGCCTGGACTTGATTGAAAATGGCTGGAACGATTTGTGGTACCTCAGCTGCAACTTCTTACACTCTATTAGAGGCCCAAAGTGTTTTGAAAATGATTTATGAGGGTTGAATTAATCCAAAAACCCTAATTTGTTTTCAAAAATGTATTTAATTGAATAAAAATTCAATTAAAATGATCAAAATTGTTTAACATATTGAAAACAAATTGTGATCTTGGATTAATGCTTCAAAAATTAAGTATTGACCTACAAAATAATTAGAAAGCATTAAAAGTTGCAAAATCAATGTGGACAAAATATTTAAAATGTCAAAAACAATTAAAATATTAATTCTTTGCAAAAATATCAATTATATGAATTAAATAATATTTTTTGGATTTTTTGGGAAAATAAAATATTTTAACATTTTTTTGAATTATTAAAAAAAGAATCAACTCAAAATCATTAAAACTCAGAGAGAAATTAATTTTTGAATCAATTAAAGAAAAATCACAAAATTCAAATATTTGAAAATTCAAAAAAGGCGCCAAGAATAGCTGAAGAACACGCGCGTGTTCTGGGTTTGGCTGATTTGCATTTTCTATCCAATCTCCATGAATACTTGATTATAACATGCAATCCACATATCATTATGCTCGTCTCAACCTCACGATCATGTCTATGTCCATTAATTTCATTTAAATTAAACATATAACAAGAAATCATGAAAAATCCTCAAGAACCCTAATTTCTGCATGAAGGCTAGGATTTTTGATACACGATTCAAACAATGCAATTAATTGAGGGAAAACATTCCATGCATGATTATGAGCATGTGGCCAAATTATTGTGCGAGGAAATATGCATAGATTGAGAGATGACCAAGTGTATGCTTACCTCTAGGCCGTGACAGCAAGTGCAATGTGATTTTTGATTTGGAGGTGTTACAAATGAGTGGTGATGATCTGAACAGCTTCCTTACACCCTATGGAGTGTGTTTGAATGCCTGGACTTGATTGAAAATGGCTGGAACGATTTGTGGTACCTCAGCTGCAACTTCTTACACTCTATTAGAGGCCCAAAGTGTTTTAAAAATGATTTATGAGGGTTGAATTAATCCAAAAACCCTAATTTGTTTTCAAAAATGTATTTAATTGAATAAAAATTCAATTAAAATGATCAAAATTGTTTAACATATTGAAAACAAATTGTGATCTTGGATTAATGCTTCAAAAATTAAGTATTGACCTACAAAATAATTAGAAAGCATTAAAAGTTGCAAAATCAATGTGGACAAAATATTTAAAATGTCAAAAACAATTAAAATATTAATTCTTTGCAAAAATATCAATTATATGAATTAAATAATATTTTTTGGATTTTTTGGGAAAATAAAATATTTTAACATTTTTTTGAATTATTAAAAAAAGAATCAACTCAAAATCATTAAAACTCAGAGAGAAATTAATTTTTGAATCAATTAAAGAAAAATCACAAAATTCAAATATTTGAAAATTCAAAAAAGGCGCCAAGAATAGCTGAAGAACACGCGCGTGTTCTGGGTTTGGCTGATTTGCATTTTCTATCCAATCTCCATGAATACTTGATTATAACATGCAATCCACATATCATTATGCTCGTCTCAACCTCACGATCATGTCTATGTCCATTAATTTCATTTAAATTAAACATATAACAAGAAATCATGAAAAATCCTCAAGAACCCTAATTTCTGCATGAAGGCTAGGATTTTTGATACACGATTCAAACAATGCAATTAATTGAGGGAAAACATTCCATGCATGATTATGAGCATGTGGCCAAATTATTGTGCGAGGAAATATGCATAGATTGAGAGATGACCAAGTGTATGCTTACCTCTAGGCCGTGACAGCAAGTGCAATGTGATTTTTGATTTGGAGGTGTTACAAATGAGTGGTGATGATCTGAACAGCTTCCTTACACCCTATGGAGTGTGTTTGAATGCCTGGACTTGATTGAAAATGGCTGGAACGATTTGTGGTACCTCAGCTGCAACTTCTTACACTCTATTAGAGGCCCAAAGTGTTTTGAAAATGATTTATGAGGGTTGAATTAATCCAAAAACCCTAATTTGTTTTCAAAAATGTATTTAATTGAATAAAAATTCAATTAAAATGATCAAAATTGTTTAACATATTGAAAACAAATTGTGATCTTGGATTAATGCTTCAAAAATTAAGTATTGACCTACAAAATAATTAGAAAGCATTAAAAGTTGCAAAATCAATGTGGAAAAAATATTTAAAATGTCAAAAACAATTAAAATATTAATTCTTTGCAAAAATATCAATTATATGAATTAAATAATATTTTTTGGATTTTTTGGGAAAATATAATATTTTAACATTTTTTTGAATTATTAAAAAAAGAATCAACTCAAAATCATTAAAACTCAGAGAGAAATTAATTTTTGAATCAATTAAAGAAAAATCACAAAATTCAAATATTTGAAAATTCAAAAAAGGCGCCAAGAATAGCTGAAGAACACGCGCGTGTTCTGGGTTTGGCTGATTTGCATTTTCTATCCAATCTCCATGAATACTTGATTATAACATGCAATCCACATATCATTATGCTCGTCTCAACCTCACGATCATGTCTATGTCCATTAATTTCATTTAAATTAAACATATAACAAGAAATCATGAAAAATCCTCAAGAACCCTAATTTCTGCATGAAGGCTAGGATTTTTGATACACGATTCAAACAATGCAATTAATTGAGGGAAAACATTCCATGCATGATTATGAGCATGTGGCCAAATTATTGTGCGAGGAAATATGCATAGATTGAGAGATGACCAAGTGTATGCTTACCTCTAGGCCGTGACAGCAAGTGCAATGTGATTTTTGATTTGGAGGTGTTACAAATGAGTGGTGATGATCTGAACAGCTTCCTTACACCCTATGGAGTGTGTTTGAATGCCTGGACTTGATTGAAAATGGCTGGAACGATTTGTGGTACCTCAGCTGCAACTTCTTACACTCTATTAGAGGCCCAAAGTGTTTTAAAAATGATTTATGAGGGTTGAATTAATCCAAAAACCCTAATTTGTTTTCAAAAATGTATTTAATTGAATAAAAATTCAATTAAAATGATCAAAATTGTTTAACATATTGAAAACAAATTGTGATCTTGGATTAATGCTTCAAAAATTAAGTATTGACCTACAAAATAATTAGAAAGCATTAAAAGTTGCAAAATCAATGTGGACAAAATATTTAAAATGTCAAAAACAATTAAAATATTAATTCTTTGCAAAAATATCAATTATATGAATTAAATAATATTTTTTGGATTTTTTGGGAAAATAAAATATTTTAACATTTTTTTGAATTATTAAAAAAAGAATCAACTCAAAATCATTAAAACTCAGAGAGAAATTAATTTTTGAATCAATTAAAGAAAAATCACAAAATTCAAATATTTGAAAATTCAAAAAAGGCGCCAAGAATAGCTGAAGAACACGCGCGTGTTCTGGGTTTGGCTGATTTGCATTTTCTATCCAATCTCCATGAATACTTGATTATAACATGCAATCCACATATCATTATGCTCGTCTCAACCTCACGATCATGTCTATGTCCATTAATTTCATTTAAATTAAACATATAACAAGAAATCATGAAAAATCCTCAAGAACCCTAATTTCTGCATGAAGGCTAGGATTTTTGATACACGATTCAAACAATGCAATTAATTGAGGGAAAACATTCCATGCATGATTATGAGCATGTGGCCAAATTATTGTGCGAGGAAATATGCATAGATTGAGAGATGACCAAGTGTATGCTTACCTCTAGGCCGTGACAGCAAGTGCAATGTGATTTTTGATTTGGAGGTGTTACAAATGAGTGGTGATGATCTGAACAGCTTCCTTACACCCTATGGAGTGTGTTTGAATGCCTGGACTTGATTGAAAATGGCTGGAACGATTTGTGGTACCTCAGCTGCAACTTCTTACACTCTATTAGAGGCCCAAAGTGTTTTGAAAATGATTTATGAGGGTTGAATTAATCCAAAAACCCTAATTTGTTTTCAAAAATGTATTTAATTGAATAAAAATTCAATTAAAATGATCAAAATTGTTTAACATATTGAAAACAAATTGTGATCTTGGATTAATGCTTCAAAAATTAAGTATTGACCTACAAAATAATTAGAAAGCATTAAAAGTTGCAAAATCAATGTGGAAAAAATATTTAAAATGTCAAAAACAATTAAAATATTAATTCTTTGCAAAAATATCAATTATATGAATTAAATAATATTTTTTGGATTTTTTGGGAAAATAAAATATTTTAACATTTTTTTGAATTATTAAAAAAAGAATCAACTCAAAATCATTAAAACTCAGAGAGAAATTAATTTTTGAATCAATTAAAGAAAAATCACAAAATTCAAATATTTGAAAATTCAAAAAAGGCGCCAAGAATAGCTGAAGAACACACGCGTGTTCTGGGTTTGGCTGATTTGCATTTTCTATCCAATCTCCATGAATACTTGATTATAACATGCAATCCACATATCATTATGCTCGTCTCAACCTCACGGTCATGTCTATGTCCATTAATTTCATTTAAATTAAACATATAACAAGAAATCATGAAAAATCCTCAAGAACCCTAATTTCTGCATGAAGGCTAGGATTTTTGATACACGATTCAAACAATGCAATTAATTGAGGGAAAACATTCCATGCATGATTATGAGCATGTGGCCAAATTATTGTGCGAGGAAATATGCATAGATTGAGAGATGACCAAGTGTATGCTTACCTCTAGGCCGTGACAGCAAGTGCAATGTGATTTTTGATTTGGAGGTGTTACAAATGAGTGGTGATGATCTGAACAGCTTCCTTACACCCTATGGAGTGTGTTTGAATGCCTGGACTTGATTGAAAATGGCTGGAACGATTTGTGGTACCTCAGCTGCAACTTCTTACACTCTATTAGAGGCCCAAAGTGTTTTGAAAATGATTTATGAGGGTTGAATTAATCCAAAAACCCTAATTTGTTTTCAAAAATGTATTTAATTGAATAAAAATTCAATTAAAATGATCAAAATTGTTTAACATATTGAAAACAAATTGTGATCTTGGATTAATGCTTCAAAAATTAAGTATTGACCTACAAAATAATTAGAAAGCATTAAAAGTTGCAAAATCAATGTGGAAAAAATATTTAAAATGTCAAAAACAATTAAAATATTAATTCTTTGCAAAAATATCAATTATATGAATTAAATAATATTTTTTGGATTTTTTGGGACAATAAAATATTTTAACATTTTTGTGAATTATTAAAAAAAGAATCAACTCAAAATCATTAAAACTCAGAGAGAAATTAATTTTTGAATCAATTAAAGAAAAATCACAAAATTCAAATATTTGAAAATTCAAAAAAGGCGCCAAGAATAGCTGAAGAACACGCGCGTGTTCTGGGTTTGGCTGATTTGCATTTTCTATCCAATCTCCATGAATACTTGATTATAACATGCAATCCACATAACATTATGCTCGTCTCAACCTCACGATCATGTCTATGTCCATTAATTTCATTTAAATTAAACATATAACAAGAAATCATGAAAAATCCTCAAGAACCCTAATTTCTGCATGAAGGCTAGGATTTTTGATACACGATTCAAACAATGCAATTAATTGAGGGAAAACATTCCATGCATGATTATGAGCATGTGGCCAAATTATTGTGCGAGGAAATATGCATAGATTGAGAGATGACCAAGTGTATGCTTACCTCTAGGCCGTGACAGCAAGTGCAATGTGATTTTTGATTTGGAGGTGTTACAAATGAGTGGTGATGATCTGAACAGCTTCCTTACACCCTATGGAGTGTGTTTGAATGCCTGGACTTGATTGAAAATGGCTGGAACGATTTGTGGTACCTCAGCTGCAACTTCTTACACTCTATTAGAGGCCCAAAGTGTTTTGAAAATGATTTATGAGGGTTGAATTAATCCAAAAACCCTAATTTGTTTTCAAAAATGTATTTAATTGAATAAAAATTCAATTAAAATGATCAAAATTGTTTAACATATTGAAAACAAATTGTGATCTTGGATTAATGCTTCAAAAATTAAGTATTGACCTACAAAATAATTAGAAAGCATTAAAAGTTGCAAAATCAATGTGGACAAAATATTTAAAATGTCAAAAACAATTAAAATATTAATTCTTTGCAAAAATATCAATTATATGAATTAAATAATATTTTTTGGATTTTTTGGGAAAATAAAATATTTTAACATTTTTTTGAATTATTAAAAAAAGAATCAACTCAAAATCATTAAAACTCAGAGAGAAATTAATTTTTGAATCAATTAAAGAAAAATCACAAAATTCAAATATTTGAAAATTCAAAAAAGGCGCCAAGAATAGCTGAAGAACACGCGCGTGTTCTGGGTTTGGCTGATTTGCATTTTCTATCCAATCTCCATGAATACTTGATTATAACATGCAATCCACATATCATTATGCTCGTCTCAACCTCACGATCATGTCTATGTCCATTAATTTCATTTAAATTAAACATATAACAAGAAATCATGAAAAATCCTCAAGAACCCTAATTTCTGCATGAAGGCTAGGATTTTTGATACACGATTCAAACAATGCAATTAATTGAGGGAAAACATTCCATGCATGATTATGAGCATGTGGCCAAATTATTGTGCGAGGAAATATGCATAGATTGAGAGATGACCAAGTGTATGCTTACCTCTAGGCCGTGACAGCAAGTGCAATGTGATTTTTGATTTGGAGGTGTTACAAATGAGTGGTGATGATCTGAACAGCTTCCTTACACCCTATGGAGTGTGTTTGAATGCCTGGACTTGATTGAAAATGGCTGGAACGATTTGTGGTACCTCAGCTGCAACTTCTTACACTCTATTAGAGGCCCAAAGTGTTTTGAAAATGATTTATGAGGGTTGAATTAATCCAAAAACCCTAATTTGTTTTCAAAAATGTATTTAATTGAATAAAAATTCAATTAAAATGATCAAAATTGTTTAACATATTGAAAACAAATTGTGATCTTGGATTAATGCTTCAAAAATTAAGTATTGACCTACAAAATAATTAGAAAGCATTAAAAGTTGCAAATTCAATGTGGAAAAAATATTTAAAATGTCAAAAACAATTAAAATATTAATTCTTTGCAAAAATATCAATTATATGAATTAAATAATATTTTTTGGATTTTTTGGGAAAATATAATATTTTAACATTTTTTTGAATTATTAAAAAAAGAATCAACTCAAAATCATTAAAACTCAGAGAGAAATTAATTTTTGAATCAATTAAAGAAAAATCACAAAATTCAAATATTTGAAAATTCAAAAAAGGCGCCAAGAATAGCTGAAGAACACGCGCGTGTTCTGGGTTTGGCTGATTTGCATTTTCTATCCAATCTCCATGAATACTTGATTATAACATGCAATCCACATATCATTATGCTCGTCTCAACCTCACGATCATGTCTATGTCCATTAATTTCATTTAAATTAAACATATAACAAGAAATCATGAAAAATCCTCAAGAACCCTAATTTCTGCATGAAGGCTAGGATTTTTGATACACGATTCAAACAATGCAATTAATTGAGGGAAAACATTCCATGCATGATTATGAGCATGTGGCCAAATTATTGTGCGAGGAAATATGCATAGATTGAGATATGACCAAGTGTATGCTTACCTCTAGGCCGTGACAGCAAGTGCAATGTGATTTTTGATTTGGAGGTGTTACAAATGAGTGGTGATGATCTGAACAGCTTCCTTACACCCTATGGAGTGTGTTTGAATGCCTGGACTTGATTGAAAATGGCTGGAACGATTTGTGGTACCTCAGCTGCAACTTCTTACACTCTATTAGAGGCCCAAAGTGTTTTGAAAATGATTTATGAGGGTTGAATTAATCCAAAAACCCTAATTTGTTTTCAAAAATGTATTTAATTGAATAAAAATTCAATTAAAATGATCAAAATTGTTTAACATATTGAAAACAAATTGTGATCTTGGATTAATGCTTCAAAAATTAAGTATTGACCTACAAAATAATTAGAAAGCATTAAAAGTTGCAAAATCAATGTGGAAAAAATATTTAAAATGTCAAAAACAATTAAAATATTAATTCTTTGCAAAAATATCAATTATATGAATTAAATAATATTTTTTGGATTTTTTGGGAAAATAAAATATTTTAACATTTTTTTGAATTATTAAAAAAAGAATCAACTCAAAATCATTAAAACTCAGAGAGAAATTAATTTTTGAATCAATTAAAGAAAAATCACAAAATTCAAATATTTGAAAATTCAAAAAAGGCGCCAAGAATAGCTGAAGAACACGCGCGTGTTCTGGGTTTGGCTGATTTGCATTTTCTATCCAATCTCCATGAATACTTGATTATAACATGCAATCCACATATCATTATGCTCGTCTCAACCTCACGATCATGTCTATGTCCATTAATTTCATTTAAATTAAACATATAACAAGAAATCATGAAAAATCCTCAAGAACCCTAATTTCTGCATGAAGGCTAGGATTTTTGATACACGATTCAAACAATGCAATTAATTGAGGGAAAACATTCCATGCATGATTATGAGCATGTGGCCAAATTATTGTGCGAGGAAATATGCATAGATTGAGAGATGACCAAGTGTATGCTTACCTCTAGGCCGTGACAGCAAGTGCAATGTGATTTTTGATTTGGAGGTGTTACAAATGAGTGGTGATGATCTGAACAGCTTCCTTACACCCTATGGAGTGTGTTTGAATGCCTGGACTTGATTGAAAATGGTTGGAACGATTTGTGGTACCTCAGCTGCAACTTCTTACACTCTATTAGAGGCCCAAAGTGTTTTGAAAATGATTTATGAGGGTTGAATTAATCCAAAAACCCTAATTTGTTTTCAAAAATGTATTTAATTGAATAAAAATTCAATTAAAATGATCAAAATTGTTTAACATATTGAAAACAAATTGTGATCTTGGATTAATGCTTCAAAAATTAAGTATTGACCTACAAAATAATTAGAAAGCATTAAAAGTTGCAAAATCAATGTGGAAAAAATATTTAAAATGTCAAAAACAATTAAAATATTAATTCTTTGCAAAAATATCAATTATATGAATTAAATAATATTTTTTGGATTTTTTGGGACAATAAAATATTTTAACATTTTTGTGAATTATTAAAAAAAGAATCAACTCAAAATCATTAAAACTCAGAGAGAAATTAATTTTTGAATCAATTAAAGAAAAATCACAAAATTCAAATATTTGAAAATTCAAAAAAGGCGCCAAGAATAGCTGAAGAACACGCGCGTGTTCTGGGTTTGGCTGATTTGCATTTTCTATCCAATCTCCATGAATACTTGATTATAACATGCAATCCACATATCATTATGCTCGTCTCAACCTCACGATCATGTCTATGTCCATTAATTTCATTTAAATTAAACATATAACAAGAAATCATGAAAAATCCTCAAGAACCCTAATTTCTGCATGAAGGCTAGGATTTTTGATACACGATTCAAACAATGCAATTAATTGAGGGAAAACATTCCATGCATGATTATGAGCATGTGGCCAAATTATTGTGCGAGGAAATATGCATAGATTGAGAGATGACCAAGTGTATGCTTACCTCTAGGCCGTGACAGCAAGTGCAATGTGATTTTTGATTTGGAGGTGTTACAAATGAGTGGTGATGATCTGAACAGCTTCCTTACACCCTATGGAGTGTGTTTGAATGCCTGGACTTGATTGAAAATGGCTGGAACGATTTGTGGTACCTCAGCTGCAACTTCTTACACTCTATTAGAGGCCCAAAGTGTTTTGAAAATGATTTATGAGGGTTGAATTAATCCAAAAACCCTAATTTGTTTTCAAAAATGTATTTAATTGAATAAAAATTCAATTAAAATGATCAAAATTGTTTAACATATTGAAAACAAATTGTGATCTTGGATTAATGCTTCAAAAATTAAGTATTGACCTACAAAATAATTAGAAAGCATTAAAAGTTGCAAAATCAATGTGGACAAAATATTTAAAATGTCAAAAACAATTAAAATATTAATTCTTTGCAAAAATATCAATTATATGAATTAAATAATATTTTTTGGATTTTTTGGGAAAATAAAATATTTTAACATTTTTTTGAATTATTAAAAAAAGAATCAACTCAAAATCATTAAAACTCAGAGAGAAATTAATTTTTGAATCAATTAAAGAAAAATCACAAAATTCAAATATTTGAAAATTCAAAAAAGGCGCCAAGAATAGCTGAAGAACACGCGCGTGTTCTGGGTTTGGCTGATTTGCATTTTCTATCCAATCTCCATGAATACTTGATTATAACATGCAATCCACATATCATTATGCTCGTCTCAACCTCACGATCATGTCTATGTCCATTAATTTCATTTAAATTAAACATATAACAAGAAATCATGAAAAATCCTCAAGAACCCTAATTTCTGCATGAAGGCTAGGATTTTTGATACACGATTCAAACAATGCAATTAATTGAGGGAAAACATTCCATGCATGATTATGAGCATGTGGCCAAATTATTGTGCGAGGAAATATGCATAGATTGAGAGATGACCAAGTGTATGCTTACCTCTAGGCCGTGACAGCAAGTGCAATGTGATTTTTGATTTGGAGGTGTTACAAATGAGTGGTGATGATCTGAACAGCTTCCTTACACCCTATGGAGTGTGTTTGAATGCCTGGACTTGATTGAAAATGGCTGGAACGATTTGTGGTACCTCAGCTGCAACTTCTTACACTCTATTAGAGGCCCAAAGTGTTTTGAAAATGATTTATGAGGGTTGAATTAATCCAAAAACCCTAATTTGTTTTCAAAAATGTATTTAATTGAATAAAAATTCAATTAAAATGATCAAAATTGTTTAACATATTGAAAACAAATTGTGATCTTGGATTAATGCTTCAAAAATTAAGTATTGACCTACAAAATAATTAGAAAGCATTAAAAGTTGCAAAATCAATGTGGAAAAAATATTTAAAATGTCAAAAACAATTAAAATATTAATTCTTTGCAAAAATATCAATTATATGAATTAAATAATATTTTTTGGATTTTTTGGGACAATAAAATATTTTAACATTTTTGTGAATTATTAAAAAAAGAATCAACTCAAAATCATTAAAACTCAGAGAGAAATTAATTTTTGAATCAATTAAAGAAAAATCACAAAATTCAAATATTTGAAAATTCAAAAAAGGCGCCAAGAATAGCTGAAGAACACGCGCGTGTTCTGGGTTTGGCTGATTTGCATTTTCTATCCAATCTCCATGAATACTTGATTATAACATGCAATCCACATATCATTATGCTCGTCTCAACCTCACGATCATGTCTATGTCCATTAATTTCATTTAAATTAAACATATAACAAGAAATCATGAAAAATCCTCAAGAACCCTAATTTCTGCATGAAGGCTAGGATTTTTGATACACGATTCAAACAATGCAATTAATTGAGGGAAAACATTCCATGCATGATTATGAGCATGTGGCCAAATTATTGTGCGAGGAAATATGCATAGATTGAGAGATGACCAAGTGTATGCTTACCTCTAGGCCGTGACAGCAAGTGCAATGTGATTTTTGATTTGGAGGTGTTACAAATGAGTGGTGATGATCTGAACAGCTTCCTTACACCCTATGGAGTGTGTTTGAATGCCTGGACTTGATTGAAAATGGCTGGAACGATTTGTGGTACCTCAGCTGCAACTTCTTACACTCTATTAGAGGCCCAAAGTGTTTTGAAAATGATTTATGAGGGTTGAATTAATCCAAAAACCCTAATTTGTTTTCAAAAATGTATTTAATTGAATAAAAATTCAATTAAAATGATCAAAATTGTTTAACATATTGAAAACAAATTGTGATCTTGGATTAATGCTTCAAAAATTAAGTATTGACCTACAAAATAATTAGAAAGCATTAAAAGTTGCAAAATCAATGTGGAAAAAATATTTAAAATGTCAAAAACAATTAAAATATTAATTCTTTGCAAAAATATCAATTATATGAATTAAATAATATTTTTTGGGTTTTTTGGGAAAATAAAATATTTTAACATTTTTTTGAATTATTAAAAAAAGAATCAACTCAAAATCATTAAAACTCAGAGAGAAATTAATTTTTGAATCAATTAAAGAAAAATCACAAAATTCAAATATTTGAAAATTCAAAAAAGGCGCCAAGAATAGCTGAAGAACACGCGCGTGTTCTGGGTTTGGCTGATTTGCATTTTCTATCCAATCTCCATGAATACTTGATTATAACATGCAATCCACATATCATTATGCTCGTCTCAACCTCACGATCATGTCTATGTCCATTAATTTCATTTAAATTAAACATATAACAAGAAATCATGAAAAATCCTCAAGAACCCTAATTTCTGCATGAAGGCTAGGATTTTTGATACACGATTCAAACAATGCAATTAATTGAGGGAAAACATTCCATGCATGATTATGAGCATGTGGCCAAATTATTGTGCGAGGAAATATGCATAGATTGAGAGATGACCAAGTGTATGCTTACCTCTAGGCCGTGACAGCAAGTGCAATGTGATTTTTGATTTGGAGGTGTTACAAATGAGTGGTGATGATCTGAACAGCTTCCTTACACCCTATGGAGTGTGTTTGAATGCCTGGACTTGATTGAAAATGGCTGGAACGATTTGTGGTACCTCAGCTGCAACTTCTTACACTCTATTAGAGGCCCAAAGTGTTTTGAAAATGATTTATGAGGGTTGAATTAATCCAAAAACCCTAATTTGTTTTCAAAAATGTATTTAATTGAATAAAAATTCAATTAAAATGATCAAAATTGTTTAACATATTGAAAACAAATTGTGATCTTGGATTAATGCTTCAAAAATTAAGTATTGACCTACAAAATAATTAGAAAGCATTAAAAGTTGCAAAATCAATGTGGAAAAAATATTTAAAATGTCAAAAACAATTAAAATATTAATTCTTTGCAAAAATATCAATTATATGAATTAAATAATATTTTTTGGATTTTTTGGGAAAATAAAATATTTTAACATTTTTTTGAATTATTAAAAAAAGAATCAACTCAAAATCATTAAAACTCAGAGAGAAATTAATTTTTGAATCAATTAAAGAAAAATCACAAAATTCAAATATTTGAAAATTCAAAAAAGGCGCCAAGAATAGCTGAAGAACACGCGCGTGTTCTGGGTTTGGCTGATTTGCATTTTCTATCCAATCTCCATGAATACTTGATTATAACATGCAATCCACATATCATTATGCTCGTCTCAACCTCACGATCATGTCTATGTCCATTAATTTCATTTAAATTAAACATATAACAAGAAATCATGAAAAATCCTCAAGAACCCTAATTTCTGCATGAAGGCTAGGATTTTTGATACACGATTCAAACAATGCAATTAATTGAGGGAAAACATTCCATGCATGATTATGAGCATGTGGCCAAATTATTGTGCGAGGAAATATGCATAGATTGAGAGATGACCAAGTGTATGCTTACCTCTAGGCCGTGACAGCAAGTGCAATGTGATTTTTGATTTGGAGGTGTTACAAATGAGTGGTGATGATCTGAACAGCTTCCTTACACCCTATGGAGTGTGTTTGAATGCCTGGACTTGATTGAAAATGGCTGGAACGATTTGTGGTACCTCAGCTGCAACTTCTTACACTCTATTAGAGGCCCAAAGTGTTTTGAAAATGATTTATGAGGGTTGAATTAATCCAAAAACCCTAATTTGTTTTCAAAAATGTATTTAATTGAATAAAAATTCAATTAAAATGATCAAAATTGTTTAACATATTGAAAACAAATTGTGATCTTGGATTAATGCTTCAAAAATTAAGTATTGACCTACAAAATAATTAGAAAGCATTAAAAGTTGCAAAATCAATGTGGAAAAAATATTTAAAATGTCAAAAACAATTAAAATATTAATTCTTTGCAAAAATATCAATTATATGAATTAAATAATATTTTTTGGATTTTTTGGGACAATAAAATATTTTAACATTTTTGTGAATTATTAAAAAAAGAATCAACTCAAAATCATTAAAACTCAGAGAGAAATTAATTTTTGAATCAATTAAAGAAAAATCACAAAATTCAAATATTTGAAAATTCAAAAAAGGCGCCAAGAATAGCTGAAGAACACGCGCGTGTTCTGGGTTTGGCTGATTTGCATTTTCTATCCAATATCCATGAATACTTGATTATAACATGCAATCCACATATCATTATGCTCGTCTCAACCTCACGATCATGTCTATGTCCATTAATTTCATTTAAATTAAACATATAACAAGAAATCATGAAAAATCCTCAAGAACCCTAATTTCTGCATGAAGGCTAGGATTTTTGATACACGATTCAAACAATGCAATTAATTGAGGGAAAACATTCCATGCATGATTATGAGCATGTGGCCAAATTATTGTGCGAGGAAATATGCATAGATTGAGAGATGACCAAGTGTATGCTTACCTCTAGGCCGTGACAGCAAGTGCAATGTGATTTTTGATTTGGAGGTGTTACAAATGAGTGGTGATGATCTGAACAGCTTCCTTACACCCTATGGAGTGTGTTTGAATGCCTGGACTTGATTGAAAATGGCTGGAACGATTTGTGGTACCTCAGCTGCAACTTCTTACACTCTATTAGAGGCCCAAAGTGTTTTGAAAATGATTTATGAGGGTTGAATTAATCCAAAAACCCTAATTTGTTTTCAAAAATGTATTTAATTGAATAAAAATTCAATTAAAATGATCAAAATTGTTTAACATATTGAAAACAAATTGTGATCTTGGATTAATGCTTCAAAAATTAAGTATTGACCTACAAAATAATTAGAAAGCATTAAAAGTTGCAAAATCAATGTGGAAAAAATATTTAAAATGTCAAAAACAATTAAAATATTAATTCTTTGCAAAAATATCAATTATATGAATTAAATAATATTTTTTGGATTTTTTGGGAAAATAAAATATTTTAACATTTTTTTGAATTATTAAAAAAAGAATCAACTCAAAATCATTAAAACTCAGAGAGAAATTAATTTTTGAATCAATTAAAGAAAAATCACAAAATTCAAATATTTGAAAATTCAAAAAAGGCGCCAAGAATAGCTGAAGAACACGCGCGTGTTCTGGGTTTGGCTGATTTGCATTTTCTATCCAATCTCCATGAATACTTGATTATAACATGCAATCCACATATCATTATGCTCGTCTCAACCTCACGATCATGTCTATGTCCATTAATTTCATTTAAATTAAACATATAACAAGAAATCATGAAAAATCCTCAAGAACCCTAATTTCTGCATGAAGGCTAGGATTTTTGATACACGATTCAAACAATGCAATTAATTGAGGGAAAACATTCCATGCATGATTATGAGCATGTGGCCAAATTATTGTGCGAGGAAATATGCATAGATTGAGAGATGACCAAGTGTATGCTTACCTCTAGGCCGTGACAGCAAGTGCAATGTGATTTTTGATTTGGAGGTGTTACAAATGAGTGGTGATGATCTGAACAGCTTCCTTACACCCTATGGAGTGTGTTTGAATGCCTGGACTTGATTGAAAATGGCTGGAACGATTTGTGGTACCTCAGCTGCAACTTCTTACACTCTATTAGAGGCCCAAAGTGTTTTGAAAATGATTTATGAGGGTTGAATTAATCCAAAAACCCTAATTTGTTTTCAAAAATGTATTTAATTGAATAAAAATTCAATTAAAATGATCAAAATTGTTTAACATATTGAAAACAAATTGTGATCTTGGATTAATGCTTCAAAAATTAAGTATTGACCTACAAAATAATTAGAAAGCATTAAAAGTTGCAAAATCAATGTGGAAAAAATATTTAAAATGTCAAAAACAATTAAAATATTAATTCTTTGCAAAAATATCAATTATATGAATTAAATAATATTTTTTGGATTTTTTGGGACAATAAAATATTTTAACATTTTTGTGAATTATTAAAAAAAGAATCAACTCAAAATCATTAAAACTCAGAGAGAAATTAATTTTTGAATCAATTAAAGAAAAATCACAAAATTCAAATATTTGAAAATTCAAAAAAGTCGCCAAGAATAGCTGAAGAACACGCGCGTGTTCTGGGTTTGGCTGATTTGCATTTTCTATCCAATCTCCATGAATACTTGATTATAACATGCAATCCACATATCATTATGCTCGTCTCAACCTCACGATCATGTCTATGTCCATTAATTTCATTTAAATTAAACATATAACAAGAAATCATGAAAAATCCTCAAGAACCCTAATTTCTGCATGAAGGCTAGGATTTTTGATACACGATTCAAACAATGCAATTAATTGAGGGAAAACATTCCATGCATGATTATGAGCATGTGGCCAAATTATTGTGCGAGGAAATATGCATAGATTGAGAGATGACCAAGTGTATGCTTACCTCTAGGCCGTGACAGCAAGTGCAATGTGATTTTTGATTTGGAGGTGTTACAAATGAGTGGTGATGATCTGAACAGCTTCCTTACACCCTATGGAGTGTGTTTGAATGCCTGGACTTGATTGAAAATGGCTGGAACGATTTGTGGTACCTCAGCTGCAACTTCTTACACTCTATTAGAGGCCCAAAGTGTTTTGAAAATGATTTATGAGGGTTGAATTAATCCAAAAAACCCTAATTTGTTTTCAAAAATGTATTTAATTGAATAAAAATTCAATTAAAATGATCAAAATTGTTTAACATATTGAAAACAAATTGTGATCTTGGATTAATGCTTCAAAAATTAAGTATTGACCTACAAAATAATTAGAAAGCATTAAAAGTTGCAAAATCAATGTGGACAAAATATTTAAAATGTCAAAAACAATTAAAATATTAATTCTTTGCAAAAATATCAATTATATGAATTAAATAATATTTTTTGGATTTTTTGGGAAAATAAAATATTTTAACATTTTTTTGAATTATTAAAAAAAGAATCAACTCAAAATCATTAAAACTCAGAGAGAAATTAATTTTTGAATCAATTAAAGAAAAATCACAAAATTCAAATATTTGAAAATTCAAAAAAGGCGCCAAGAATAGCTGAAGAACACGCGCGTGTTCTGGGTTTGGCTGATTTGCATTTTCTATCCAATCTCCATGAATACTTGATTATAACATGCAATCCACATATCATTATGCTCGTCTCAACCTCACGATCATGTCTATGTCCATTAATTTCATTTAAATTAAACATATAACAAGAAATCATGAAAAATCCTCAAGAACCCTAATTTCTGCATGAAGGCTAGGATTTTTGATACACGATTCAAACAATGCAATTAATTGAGGGAAAACATTCCATGCATGATTATGAGCATGTGGCCAAATTATTGTGCGAGGAAATATGCATAGATTGAGAGATGACCAAGTGTATGCTTACCTCTAGGCCGTGACAGCAAGTGCAATGTGATTTTTGATTTGGAGGTGTTACAAATGAGTGGTGATGATCTGAACAGCTTCCTTACACCCTATGGAGTGTGTTTGAATGCCTGGACTTGATTGAAAATGGCTGGAACGATTTGTGGTACCTCAGCTGCAACTTCTTACACTCTATTAGAGTCCCAAAGTGTTTTGAAAATGATTTATGAGGGTTGAATTAATCCAAAAACCCTAATTTGTTTTCAAAAATGTATTTAATTGAATAAAAATTCAATTAAAATGATCAAAATTGTTTAACATATTGAAAACAAATTGTGATCTTGGATTAATGCTTCAAAAATTAAGTATTGACCTACAAAATAATTAGAAAGCATTAAAAGTTGCAAAATCAATGTGGAAAAAATATTTAAAATGTCAAAAACAATTAAAATATTAATTCTTTGCAAAAATATCAATTATATGAATTAAATAATATTTTTTGGATTTTTTGGGACAATAAAATATTTTAACATTTTTTTGAATTATTAAAAAAAGAATCAACTCAAAATCATTAAAACTCAGAGAGAAATTAATTTTTGAATCAATTAAAGAAAAATCACAAAATTCAAATATTTGAAAATTCAAAAAAGGCGCCAAGAATAGCTGAAGAACACGCGCGTGTTCTGGGTTTGGCTGATTTGCATTTTCTATCCAATCTCCATGAATACTTGATTATAACATGCAATCCACATATCATTATGCTCGTCTCAACCTCACGATCATGTCTATGTCCATTAATTTCATTTAAATTAAACATATAACAAGAAATCATGAAAAATCCTCAAGAACCCTAATTTCTGCATGAAGGCTAGGATTTTTGATACACGATTCAAACAATGCAATTAATTGAGGGAAAACATTCCATGCATGATTATGAGCATGTGGCCAAATTATTGTGCGAGGAAATATGCATAGATTGAGAGATGACCAAGTGTATGCTTACCTCTAGGCCGTGACAGCAAGTGCAATGTGATTTTTGATTTGGAGGTGTTACAAATGAGTGGTGATGATCTGAACAGCTTCCTTACACCCTATGGAGTGTGTTTGAATGCCTGGACTTGATTGAAAATGGCTGGAACGATTTGTGGTACCTCAGCTGCAACTTCTTACACTCTATTAGAGGCCCAAAGTGTTTTGAAAATGATTTATGAGGGTTGAATTAATCCAAAAACCCTAATTTGTTTTCAAAAATGTATTTAATTGAATAAAAATTCAATTAAAATGATCAAAATTGTTTAACATATTGAAAACAAATTGTGATCTTGGATTAATGCTTCAAAAATTAAGTATTGACCTACAAAATAATTAGAAAGCATTAAAAGTTGCAAAATCAATGTGGAAAAAATATTTAAAATGTCAAAAACAATTAAAATATTAATTCTTTGCAAAAATATCAATTATATGAATTAAATAATATTTTTTGGATTTTTTGGGAAAATAAAATATTTTAACATTTTTTTGAATTATTAAAAAAAGAATCAACTCAAAATCATTAAAACTCAGAGAGAAATTAATTTTTGAATCAATTAAAGAAAAATCACAAAATTCAAATATTTGAAAATTCAAAAAAGGCGCCAAGAATAGCTGAAGAACACGCGCGTGTTCTGGGTTTGGCTGATTTGCATTTTCTATCCAATCTCCATGAATACTTGATTATAACATGCAATCCACATATCATTATGCTCGTCTCAACCTCACGATCATGTCTATGTCCATTAATTTCATTTAAATTAAACATATAACAAGAAATCATGAAAAATCCTCAAGAACCCTAATTTCTGCATGAAGGCTAGGATTTTTGATACACGATTCAAACAATGCAATTAATTGAGGGAAAACATTCCATGCATGATTATGAGCATGTGGCCAAATTATTGTGCGAGGAAATATGCATAGATTGAGAGATGACCAAGTGTATGCTTACCTCTAGGCCGTGACAGCAAGTGCAATGTGATTTTTGATTTGGAGGTGTTACAAATGAGTGGTGATGATCTGAACAGCTTCCTTACACCCTATGGAGTGTGTTTGAATGCCTGGACTTGATTGAAAATGGCTGGAACAATTTGTGGTACCTCAGCTGCAACTTCTTACACTCTATTAGAGGCCCAAAGTGTTTTGAAAATGATTTATGAGGGTTGAATTAATCCAAAAACCCTAATTTGTTTTCAAAAATGTATTTAATTGAATAAAAATTCAATTAAAATGATCAAAATTGTTTAACATATTGAAAACAAATTGTGATCTTGGATTAATGCTTCAAAAATTAAGTATTGACCTACAAAATAATTAGAAAGCATTAAAAGTTGCAAAATCAATGTGGACAAAATATTTAAAATGTCAAAAACAATTAAAATATTAATTCTTTGCAAAAATATCAATTATATGAATTAAATAATATTTTTTGGATTTTTTGGGAAAATAAAATATTTTAACATTTTTTTGAATTATTAAAAAAAGAATCAACTCAAAATCATTAAAACTCCGAGAGAAATTAATTTTTGAATCAATTAAAGAAAAATCACAAAATTCAAATATTTGAAAATTCAAAAAAGGCGCCAAGAATAGCTGAAGAACACGCGCGTGTTCTGGGTTTGGCTGATTTGCATTTTCTATCCAATCTCCATGAATACTTGATTATAACATGCAATCCACATATCATTATGCTCGTCTCAACCTCACGATCATGTCTATGTCCATTAATTTCATTTAAATTAAACATATAACAAGAAATCATGAAAAATCCTCAAGAACCCTAATTTCTGCATGAAGGCTAGGATTTTTGATACACGATTCAAACAATGCAATTAATTGAGGGAAAACATTCCATGCATGATTATGAGCATGTGGCCAAATTATTGTGCGAGGAAATATGCATAGATTGAGAGATGACCAAGTGTATGCTTACCTCTAGGCCGTGACAGCAAGTGCAATGTGATTTTTGATTTGGAGGTGTTACAAATGAGTGGTGATGATCTGAACAGCTTCCTTACACCCTATGGAGTGTGTTTGAATGCCTGGACTTGATTGAAAATGGCTGGAACGATTTGTGGTACCTCAGCTGCAACTTCTTACACTCTATTAGAGGCCCAAAGTGTTTTGAAAATGATTTATGAGGGTTGAATTAATCCAAAAACCCTAATTTGTTTTCAAAAATGTATTTAATTGAATAAAAATTCAATTAAAATGATCAAAATTGTTTAACATATTGAAAACAAATTGTGATCTTGGATTAATGCTTCAAAAATTAAGTATTGACCTACAAAATAATTAGAAAGCATTAAAAGTTGCAAAATCAATGTGGAAAAAATATTTAAAATGTCAAAAACAATTAAAATATTAATTCTTTGCAAAAATATCAATTATATGAATTAAATAATATTTTTTGAATTTTTTGATAAAATAAAATATTTTAACATTTTTTTGAATTATTAAAAAAAGAATCAACTCAAAATCATTAAAACTCAGAGAGAAATTAATTTTTGAATCAATTAAAGAAAAATCACAAAATTCAAATATTTGAAAATTCAAAAAAGGCGCCAAGAATAGCTGAAGAACACGCGCGTGTTATGGGTTTGGCTGATTTGCATTTTCTATCCAATCTCCATGAATACTTGATTATAACATGCAATCCACATATCATTATGCTCGTCTCAACCTCACGATCATGTCTATGTCCATTAATTTCATTTAAATTAAACATATAACAAGAAATCATGAAAAATCCTCAAGAACCCTAATTTCTGCATGAAGGCTAGGATTTTTTATACACGATTCAAACAATGCAATTAATTGAGGGAAAACATTCCATGCATGATTATGAGCATGTGGCCAAATTATTGTGCGAGGAAATATGCATAGATTGAGAGATGACCAAGTGTATGCTTACCTCTAGGCCGTGACAGCAAGTGCAATGTGATTTTTGATTTGGAGGTGTTACAAATGAGTGGTGATGATCTGAACAGCTTCCTTACACCCTATGGAGTGTGTTTGAATGCCTGGACTTGATTGAAAATGGCTGGAACGATTTGTGGTACCTCAGCTGCAACTTCTTACACTCTATTAGAGGCCCAAAGTGTTTTGAAAATGATTTATGAGGGTTGAATTAATCCAAAAACCCTAATTTGTTTTCAAAAATGTATTTAATTGAATAAAAATTCAATTAAAATGATCAAAATTGTTTAACATATTGAAAACAAATTGTGATCTTGGATTAATGCTTCAAAAATTAAGTATTGACCTACAAAATAATTAGAAAGCATTAAAAGTTGCAAAATCAATGTGGACAAAATATTTAAAATGTCAAAAACAATTAAAATATTAATTCTTTGCAAAAATATCAATTATATGAATTAAATAATAGTTTTTGGATTTTTTGGGAAAATAAAATATTTTAACATTTTTTTGAATTATTAAAAAAAGAATCAACTCAAAATCATTAAAACTCCGAGAGAAATTAATTTTTGAATCAATTAAAGAAAAATCACAAAATTCAAATATTTGAAAATTCAAAAAAGGCGCCAAGAATAGCTGAAGAACACGCGCGTGTTCTGGGTTTGGCTGATTTGCATTTTCTATCCAATCTCCATGAATACTTGATTATAACATGCAATCCACATATCATTATGCTCGTCTCAACCTCACGATCATGTCTATGTCCATTAATTTCATTTAAATTAAACATATAACAAGAAATCATGAAAAATCCTCAAGAACCCTAATTTCTGCATGAAGGCTAGGATTTTTGATACACGATTCAAACAATGCAATTAATTGAGGGAAAACATTCCATGCATGATTATGAGCATGTGGCCAAATTATTGTGCGAGGAAATATGCATAGATTGAGAGATGACCAAGTGTATGCTTACCTCTAGGCCGTGACAGCAAGTGCAATGTGATTTTTGATTTGGAGGTGTTACAAATGAGTGGTGATGATCTGAACAGCTTCCTTACACCCTATGGAGTGTGTTTGAATGCCTGGACTTGATTGAAAATGGCTGGAACGATTTGTGGTACCTCAGCTGCAACTTCTTACACTCTATTAGAGGCCCAAAGTGTTTTGAAAATGATTTATGAGGGTTGAATTAATCCGAAAACCCTAATTTGTTTTCAAAAATGTATTTAATTGAATAAAAATTCAATTAAAATGATCAAAATTGTTTAACATATTGAAAACAAATTGTGATCTTGGATTAATGCTTCAAAAATTAAGTATTGACCTACAAAATAATTAGAAAGCATTAAAAGTTGCAAAATCAATGTGGAAAAAATATTTAAAATGTCAAAAACAATTAAAATATTAATTCTTTGCAAAAATATCAATTATATGAATTAAATAATATTTTTTGGATTTTTTGATAAAATAAAATATTTTAACATTTTTTTGAATTATTAAAAAAAGAATCAACTCAAAATCATTAAAACTCAGAGAGAAATTAATTTTTGAATCAATTAAAGAAAAATCACAAAATTCAAATATTTGAAAATTCAAAAAAGGCGCCAAGAATAGCTGAAGAACACGCGCGTGTTCTGGGTTTGGCTGATTTGCATTTTCTATCCAATCTCCATGAATACTTGATTATAACATGCAATCCACATATCATTATGCTCGTCTCAACCTCACGATCATGTCTATGTCCATTAATTTCATTTAAATTAAACATATAACAAGAAATCATGAAAAATCCTCAAGAACCCTAATTTCTGCATGAAGGCTAGGATTTTTTATACACGATTCAAACAATGCAATTAATTGAGGGAAAACATTCCATGCATGATTATGAGCATGTGGCCAAATTATTGTGCGAGGAAATATGCATAGATTGAGAGATGGCCAAGTGTATGCTTACCTCTAGGCCGTGACAGCAAGTGCAATGTGATTTTTGATTTGGAGGTGTTACAAATGAGTGGTGATGATCTGAACAGCTTCCTTACACCCTATGGAGTGTGTTTGAATGCCTGGACTTGATTGAAAATGGCTGGAACGATTTGTGGTACCTCAGCTGCAACTTCTTACACTCTATTAGAGGCCCAAAGTGTTTTGAAAATGATTTATGAGGGTTGAATTAATCCAAAAACCCTAATTTGTTTTCAAAAATGTATTTAATTGAATAAAAATTCAATTAAAATGATCAAAATTGTTTAACATATTGAAAACAAATTGTGATCTTGGATTAATGCTTCAAAAATTAAGTATTGACCTACAAAATAATTAGAAAGCATTAAAAGTTGCAAAATCAATGTGGACAAAATATTTAAAATGTCAAAAACAATTAAAATATTAATTCTTTGCAAAAATATCAATTATATGAATTAAATAATATTTTTTGGATTTTTTGGGAAAATAAAATATTTTAACATTTTTTTGAATTATTAAAAAAAGAATCAACTCAAAATCATTAAAACTCAGAGAGAAATTAATTTTTGAATCAATTAAAGAAAAATCACAAAATTCAAATATTTGAAAATTCAAAAAAGGCGCCAAGAATAGCTGAAGAACACGCGCGTGTTCTGGGTTTGGGTGATTTGCATTTTCTATCCAATCTCCATGAATACTTGATTATAACATGCAATCCACATATCATTATGCTCGTCTCAACCTCACGATCATGTCTATGTCCATTAATTTCATTTAAATTAAACATATAACAAGAAATCATGAAAAATCCTCAAGAACCCTAATTTCTGCATGAAGGCTAGGATTTTTGATACACGATTCAAACAATGCAATTAATTGAGGGAAAACATTCCATGCATGATTATGAGCATGTGGCCAAATTATTGTGCGAGGAAATATGCATAGATTGAGAGATGACCAAATGTATGCTTACCTCTAGGCCGTGACAGCAAGTGCAATGTGATTTTTGATTTGGAGGTGTTACAAATGAGTGGTTATGATCTGAACAGCTTCCTTACACCCTATGGAGTGTGTTTGAATGCCTGGACTTGATTGAAAATGGCTGGAACGATTTGTGGTACCTCAGCTGCAACTTCTTACACTCTATTAGAGGCCCAAAGTGTTTTGAAAATGATTTATGAGGGTTGAATTAATCCAAAAACCCTAATTTGTTTTAAAAAATGTATTTAATTGAATAAAAATTCAATTAAAATGATCAAAATTGTTTAACATATTGAAAACAAATTGTGATCTTGGATTAATGCTTCAAAAATTAAGTATTGACCTACAAAATAATTAGAAAGCATTAAAAGTTGCAAAATCAATGTGGAAAAAATATTTAAAATGTCAAAAACAATTAAAATATTAATTCTTTGCCAAAATATCAATTATATGAATTAAATAATATTTTTTGGATTTTTTGGGAAAATAAAATATTTTAACATTTTTTTGAATTATTAAAAAAATAATCAACTCAAAATCATTAAAACTCAGAGAGAAATTAATTTTTGAATCAATTAAAGAAAAATCACAAAATTCAAATATTTGAAAATTCAAAAAAGGCGCCAAGAATAGCTGAAGAACACGCGCGTGTTCTGGGTTTGGCTGATTTGCATTTTCTATCCAATCTCCATGAATACTTGATTATAACATGCAATCCACATATCATTATGCTCGTCTCAACCTCACGATCATGTCTATGTCCATTAATTTCATTTAAATTAAACATATAACAAGAAATCATGAAAAATCCTCAAGAACCCTAATTTCTGCATGAAGGCTAGGATTTTTGATACACGATTCAAACAATGCAATTAATTGAGGGAAAACATTCCATGCATGATTATGAGCATGTGGCCAAATTATTGTGCGAGGAAATATGCATAGATTGAGAGATGACCAAATGTATGCTTACCTCTAGGCCGTGACAGCAAGTGCAATGTGATTTTTGATTTGGAGGTGTTACAAATGAGTGGTTATGATCTGAACAGCTTCCTTACACCCTATGGAGTGTGTTTGAATGCCTGGACTTGATTGAAAATGGCTGGAACGATTTGTGGTACCTCAGCTGCAACTTCTTACACTCTATTAGAGGCCCAAAGTGTTTTGAAAATGATTTATGAGGGTTGAATTAATCCAAAAACCCTAATTTGTTTTAAAAAATGTATTTAATTGAATAAAAATTCAATTAAAATGATCAAAATTGTTTAACATATTGAAAACAAATTGTGATCTTGGATTAATGCTTCAAAAATTAAGTATTGACCTACAAAATAATTAGAAAGCATTAAAAGTTGCAAAATCAATGTGGAAAAAATATTTAAAATGTCAAAAACAATTAAAATATTAATTCTTTGCCAAAATATCAATTATATGAATTAAATAATATTTTTTGGATTTTTTGGGAAAATAAAATATTTTAACATTTTTTTGAATTATTAAAAAAAGAATCAACTCAAAATCATTAAAACTCAGAGAGAAATTAATTTTTGAATCAATTAAAGAAAAATCACAAAATTCAAATATTTGAAAATTCAAAAAAGGCGCCAAGAATAGCTGAAGAACACGCGCGTGTTCTGGGTTTGGCTGATTTGCATTTTCTATCCAATCTCCATGAATACTTGATTATAACATGCAATCCACATATCATTATGCTCGTCTCAACCTCACGATCATGTCTATGTCCATTAATTTCATTTAAATTAAACATATAACAAGAAATCATGAAAAATCCTCAAGAACCCTAATTTCTGCATGAAGGCTAGGATTTTTGATACACGATTCAAACAATGCAATTAATTGAGGGAAAACATTCCATGCATGATTATGAGCATGTGGCCAAATTATTGTGCGAGGAAATATGCATAGATTGAGAGATGACCAAGTGTATGCTTACCTCTAGGCCGTGACAGCAAGTGCAATGTGATTTTTGATTTGGAGGTGTTACAAATGAGTGGTGATGATCTGAACAGCTTCCTTACACCCTATGGAGTGTGTTTGAATGCCTGGACTTGATTGAAAATGGCTGGAACGATTTGTGGTACCTCAGCTGCAACTTCTTACACTCTATTAGAGGCCCAAAGTGT
The DNA here is from genome assembly GCA_022829125.1 of Lathyrus tuberosus. Lineage (NCBI taxonomy): Eukaryota > Viridiplantae > Streptophyta > Magnoliopsida > Fabales > Fabaceae > Lathyrus > Lathyrus tuberosus. The sequence goes on from JALAZF010000017.1 coordinate 13,933,525, forward strand.
TTTGAAAATGATTTATGAGGGTTGAATTAATCCAAAAACCCTAATTTGTTTTCAAAAATGTATTTAATTGAATAAAAATTCAATTAAAATGATCAAAATTGTTTAACATATTGAAAACAAATTGTGATCTTGGATTAATGCTTCAAAAATTAAGTATAGACCTACAAAATAATTAGAAAGCATTAAAAGTTGCAAAATCAATGTGGAAAAAATATTTAAAATGTCAAAAACAATTAAAATATTAATTCTTTGCCAAAATATCAATTATATGAATTAAATAATATTTTTTGGATTTTTTGGGAAAATAAAATATTTTAACATTTTTTTGAATTATTAAAAAAAGAATCAACTCAAAATCATTAAAACTCAGAGAGAAATTAATTTTTGAATCAATTAAAGAAAAATCACAAAATTCAAATATTTGAAAATTCAAAAAAGGCGCCAAGATTAGCTGAAGAACACGCGCGTGTTCTGGGTTTGGCTGATTTGCATTTTCTATCCAATCTCCATGAATACTTGATTATAACATGCAATCCACATATCATTATGCTCGTCTCAACCTCACGATCATGTCTATGTCCATTAATTTCATTTAAATTAAACATATAACAAGAAATCATGAAAAATCCTCAAGAACCCTAATTTCTGCATGAAGGCTAGGATTTTTGATACACGATTCAAACAATGCAATTAATTGAGGGAAAACATTCCATGCATGATTATGAGCATGTGGCCAAATTATTGTGCGAGGAAATATGCATAGATTGGGAGATGACCAAGTGTATGCTTACCTTTAGGCCGTGACAGCAAGTGCAATGTGATTTTTGATTTGGAGGTGTTACAAATGAGTGGTGATGATCTGAACAGCTTCCTTACACCCTATGGAGTGTGTTTGAATGCCTGGACTTAATTGAAAATGGCTGGAACGATTTGTGGTACCTCAGCTGCAACTTCTTACACTCTATTAGAGGCCCAAAGTGTTTTGAAAATGATTTATGAGGGTTGAATTAATCCAAAAACCCTAATTTGTTTTCAAAAATGTATTTAATTGAATAAAAATTCAATTAAAATGATCAAAATTGTTTAACATATTGAAAACAAATTGTGATCTTGGATTAATGCTTCAAAAATTAAGTATTGACCTACAAAATAATTAGAAAGCATTAAAAGTTGCAAAATCAATGTGGAAAAAATATTTAAAATGTCAAAAACAATTAAAATATTAATTCTTTGCCAAAATATCAATTATATGAATTAAATAATATTTTTTGGATTTTTTGGGAAAATAAAATATTTTAACATTTTTTTGAATTATTAAAAAAAGAATCAACTCAAAATCATTAAAACTCAGAGAGAAATTAATTTTTGAATCAATTAAAGAAAAATCACAAAATTCAAATATTTGAAAATTCAAAAAAGGCGCCAAGAATAGCTGAAGAACACGCGCGTGTTCTGGGTTTGGCTGATTTGCATTTTCTATCCAATCTCCATGAATACTTGATTATAACATGCAATCCACATATCATTATGCTCGTCTCAACCTCACGATCATGTCTATGTCCATTAATTTCATTTAAATTAAACATATAACAAGAAATCATGAAAAATCCTCAAGAACCCTAATTTCTGCATGAAGGCTAGGATTTTTGATGCACGATTCAAACAATGCAATTAATTGAGGGAAAACATTCCATGCATAATTATGAGCATGTGGCCAAATTATTGTGCGAGGAAATATGCATAGATTGAGAGATGACCAAGTGTATGCTTACCTCTAGGCCGTGACAGCAAGTGCAATGTGATTTTTGATTTGGAGGTGTTACAAATGAGTGGTGATGATCTGAACAGCTTCCTTACACCCTATGGAGTGTGTTTGAATGCCTGGACTTGATTGAAAATGGCTGGAACGATTTGTGGTACCTCAGCTGCAACTTCTTACACTCTATTAGAGGCCCAAAGTGTTTTGAAAATGATTTATGAGGGTTGAATTAATCCAAAAACCCTAATTTGTTTTCAAAAATGTATTTAATTGAATAAAAATTCAATTAAAATGATCAAAATTGTTTAACATATTGAAAACAAATTGTGATCTTGGATTAATGCTTCAAAAATTAAGTATAGACCTACAAAATAATTAGAAAGCATTAAAAGTTGCAAAATCAATGTGGAAAAAATATTTAAAATGTCAAAAACAATTAAAATATTAATTCTTTGCAAAAATATCAATTATATGAATTAAATAATATTTTTTGGATTTTTTGGGAAAATAAAATATTTTAACATTTTTTTGAATTATTAAAAAAAGAATCAACTCAAAATCATTAAAACTCAGAGAGAAATTAATTTTTGAATCAATTAAAGAAAAATCACAAAATTCAAATATTTGAAAATTCAAAAAAGGCGCCAAGAATAGCTGAAGAACACGCGCGTGTTCTGGGTTTGGCTGATTTGCATTTTCTATCCAATCTCCATGAATACTTGATTATAACATGCAATCCACATATCATTATGCTCGTCTCAACCTCACGATCGTGTCTATGTCCATTAATTTCATTTAAATTAAACATATAACAAGAAATCATGAAAAATCCTCAAGAACCCTAATTTCTGCATGAAGGCTAGGATTTTTGATGCACGATTCAAACAATGCAATTAATTGAGGGAAAACATTCCATGCATGATTATGAGCATGTGGCCAAATTATTGTGCGAGGAAATATGCATAGATTGGGAGATGACCAAGTGTATGCTTACCTTTAGGCCGTGACAGCAAGTGCAATGTGATTTTTGATTTGGAGGTGTTACAAATGAGTGGTGATGATCTGAACAGCTTCCTTACACCCTATGGAGTGTGTTTGAATGCCTGGACTTGATTGAAAATGGCTGGAACGATTTGTGGTACCTCAGCTGCAACTTCTTACACTCTATTAGAGGCCCAAAGTGTTTTGAAAATGATTTATGAGGGTTGAATTAATCCAAAAACCCTAATTTGTTTTCAAAAATGTATTTAATTGAATAAAAATTCAATTAAAATGATCAAAATTGTTTAACATATTGAAAACAAATTGTGATCTTGGATTAATGCTTCAAAAATTAAGTATTGACCTACAAAATAATTAGAAAGCATTAAAAGTTGCAAAATCAATGTGGAAAAAATATTTAAAATGTCAAAAACAATTAAAATATTAATTCTTTGCAAAAATATCAATTATATGAATTAAATAATATTTTTTGGATTTTTTGGGAAAATAAAATATTTTAACATTTTTTTGAATTATTAAAAAAAGAATCAACTCAAAATCATTAAAACTCAGAGAGAAATTAATTTTTGAATCAATTAAAGAAAAATCACAAAATTCAAATATTTGAAAATTCAAAAAAGGCGCCAAGAATAGCTGAAGAACACGCGCGTGTTCTGGGTTTGGCTGATTTGCATTTTCTATCCAATCTCCATGAATACTTGATTATAACATGCAATCCACATATCATTATGCTCGTCTCAACCTCACGATCGTGTCTATGTCCATTAATTTCATTTAAATTAAACATATAACAAGAAATCATGAAAAATCCTCAAGAACCCTAATTTCTGCATGAAGGCTAGGATTTTTGATACACGATTCAAACAATGCAATTAATTGAGGGAAAACATTCCATGCATGATTATGAGCATGTGGCCAAATTATTGTGCGAGGAAATATGCATAGATTGAGAGATGACCAAGTGTATGCTTACCTCTAGGCCGTGACAGCAAGTGCAATGTGATTTTTGATTTGGAGGTGTTACAAATGAGTGGTGATGATCTGAACAGCTTCCTTACACCCTATGGAGTGTGTTTGAATGCCTGGACTTGATTGAAAATGGCTGGAACGATTTGTGGTACCTCAGCTGCAACTTCTTACACTCTATTAGAGGCCCAAAGTGTTTTGAAAATGATTTATGAGGGTTGAATTAATCCAAAAACCCTAATTTGTTTTCAAAAATGTATTTAATTGAATAAAAATTCAATTAAAATGATCAAAATTGTTTAACATATTGAAAACAAATTGTGATCTTGGATTAATGCTTCAAAAATTAAGTATTGACCTACAAAATAATTAGAAAGCATTAAAAGTTGCAAAATCAATGTGGAAAAAATATTTAAAATGTCAAAAACAATTAAAATATTAATTCTTTGCAAAAATATCAATTATATGAATTAAATAATATTTTTTGGATTTTTTGGGAAAATAAAATATTTTAACATTTTTTTGAATTATTAAAAAAAGAATCAACTCAAAATCATTAAAACTCAGAGAGAAATTAATTTTTGAATCAATTAAAGAAAAATCACAAAATTCAAATATTTGAAAATTCAAAAAAGGCGCCAAGAATAGCTGAAGAACACGCGCGTGTTCTGGGTTTGGCTGATTTGCATTTTCTATCCAATCTCCATGAATACTTGATTATAACATGCAATCCACATATCATTATGCTCGTCTCAACCTCACGATCGTGTCTATGTCCATTAATTTCATTTAAATTAAACATATAACAAGAAATCATGAAAAATCCTCAAGAACCCTAATTTCTGCATGAAGGCTAGGATTTTTGATGCACGATTCAAACAATGCAATTAATTGAGGGAAAACATTCCATGCATAATTATGAGCATGTGGCCAAATTATTGTGCGAGGAAATATGCATAGATTGAGAGATGACCAAGTGTATGATTACCTCTAGGCCGTGACAGCAAGTGCAATGTGATTTTTGATTTGGAGGTGTTACAAATGAGTGGTGATGATCTGAACAGCTTCCTTACACCCTATGGAGTGTGTTTGAATGCCTGGACTTGATTGAAAATGGCTGGAACGATTTGTGGTACCTCAGCTGCAACTTCTTACACTCTATTAGAGGCCCAAAGTGTTTTGAAAATGATTTATGAGGGTTGAATTAATCCAAAAACCCTAATTTGTTTTAAAAAATGTATTTAATTGAATAAAAATTCAATTAAAATGATCAAAATTGTTTAACATATTGAAAACAAATTGTGATCTTGGATTAATGCTTCAAAAATTAAGTATTGACCTACAAAATAATTAGAAAGCATTAAAAGTTGCAAAATCAATGTGGAAAAAATATTTAAAATGTCAAAAACAATTAAAATATTAATTCTTTGCAAAAATATCAATTATATGAATTAAATAATATTTTCTGGATTTTTTGGGAAAATAAAATATTTTAACATTTTTGTGAATTATTAAAAAAAGAATCAACTCAAAATCATTAAAACTCAGAGAGAAATTAATTTTTGAATCAATTAAAGAAAAATCACAAAATTCAAATATTTGAAAATTCAAAAAAGGCGCCAAGAATAGCTGAAGAACACGCGCGTGTTCTGGGTTTGGCTGATTTGCATTTTCTATCCAATCTCCATGAATACTTGATTATAACATGCAATCCACATATCATTATGCTCGTCTCAACCTCACGATCGTGTCTATGTCCATTAATTTCATTTAAATTAAACATATAACAAGAAATCATGAAAAATCCTCAAGAACCCTAATTTCTGCATGAAGGCTAGGATTTTTGATACACGATTCAAACAATGCAATTAATTGAGGGAAAACATTCCATGCATGATTATGAGCATGTGGCCAAATTATTGTGCGAGGAAATATGCATAGATTGAGAGATGACCAAGTGTATGCTTACCTCTAGGCCGTGACAGCAAGTGCAATGTGATTTTTGATTTGGAGGTGTTACAAATGAGTGGTGATGATCTGAACAGCTTCCTTACACCCTATGGAGTGTGTTTGAATGCCTGGACTTGATTGAAAATGGCTGGAACGATTTGTGGTACCTCAGCTGCAACTTCTTACACTCTATTAGAGGCCCAAAGTGTTTTGAAAATGATTTATGAGGGTTGAATTAATCCAAAAACCCTAATTTGTTTTCAAAAATGTATTTAATTGAATAAAAATTCAATTAAAATGATCAAAATTGTTTAACATATTGAAAACAAATTGTGATCTTGGATTAATGCTTCAAAAATTAAGTATTGACCTACAAAATAATTAGAAAGCATTAAAAGTTGCAAAATCAATGTGGAAAAAATATTTAAAATGTCAAAAACAATTAAAATATTAATTCTTTGCAAAAATATCAATTATATGAATTAAATAATATTTTTTGAATTTTTTGGGAAAATAAAATATTTTAACATTTTTTTGAATTATTAAAAAAAGAATCAACTCAAAATCATTAAAACTCAGAGAGAAATTAATTTTTGAATCAATTAAAGAAAAATCACAAAATTCAAATATTTGAAAATTCAAAAAAGGCGCCAAGAATAGCTGAAGAACACGCGCGTGTTCTGGGTTTGGCTGATTTGCATTTTCTATCCAATCTCCATGAATACTTGATTATAACATGCAATCCACATATCATTATGCTCGTCTCAACCTCACGATCATGTCTATGTCCATTAATTTCATTTAAATTAAACATATAACAAGAAATCATGAAAAATCCTCAAGAACCCTAATTTCTGCATGAAGGCTAGGATTTTTGATACACGATTCAAACAATGCAATTAATTGAGGGAAAACATTCCATGCATGATTATGAGCATGTGGCCAAATTATTGTGCGAGGAAATATGCATAGATTGAGAGATGACTAAGTGTATGCTTACCTCTAGGCCGTGACAGCAAGTGCAATGTGATTTTTGATTTGGAGGTGTTACAAATGAGTGGTGATGATCTGAACAGCTTCCTTACACCCTATGGAGTGTGTTTGAATGCCTGGACTTGATTGAAAATGGCTGGAACGATTTGTGGTACCTCAGCTGCAACTTCTTACACTCTATTAGAGGCCCAAAGTGTTTTGAAAATGATTTATGAGGGTTGAATTAATCCAAAAACCCTAATTTGTTTTAAAAAATGTATTTAATTGAATAAAAATTCAATTAAAATGATCAAAATTGTTTAACATATTGAAAACAAATTGTGATCTTGGATTAATGCTTCAAAAATTAAGTATTGACCTACAAAATAATTAGAAAGCATTAAAAGTTGCAAAATCAATGTGGAAAAAATATTTAAAATGTCAAAAACAATTAAAATATTAATTCTTTGCAAAAATATCAATTATATGAATTAAATAATATTTTTTGGATTTTTTGGGAAAATAAAATATTTTAACATTTTTGTGAATTATTAAAAAAAGAATCAACTCAAAATCATTAAAACTCAGAGAGAAATTAATTTTTGAATCAATTAAAGAAAAATCACAAAATTCAAATATTTGAAAATTCAAAAAAGGCGCCAAGAATAGCTGAAGAACACGCGCGTGTTCTGGGTTTGGCTGATTTGCATTTTCTATCCAATCTCCATGAATACTTGATTATAACATGCAATCCACATATCATTATGCTCGTCTCAACCTCACGATCATGTCTATGTCCATTAATTTCATTTAAATTAAACATATAACAAGAAATCATGAAAAATCCTCAAGAACCCTAATTTCTGCATGAAGGCTAGGATTTTTGATACACGATTCAAACAATGCAATTAATTGAGGGAAAACATTCCATGCATGATTATGAGCATGTGGCCAAATTATTGTGCGAGGAAATATGCATAGATTGAGAGATGACCAAGTGTATGCTTACCTCTAGGCCGTGACAGCAAGTGCAATGTGATTTTTGATTTGGAGGTGTTACAAATGAGTGGTGATGATCTGAACAGCTTCCTTACACCCTATGGAGTGTGTTTGAATGCCTGGACTTGATTGAAAATGGCTGGAACGATTTGTGGTACCTCAGCTGCAACTTCTTACACTCTATTAGAGGCCCAAAGTGTTTTGAAAATGATTTATGAGGGTTGAATTAATCCAAAAACCCTAATTTGTTTTCAAAAATGTATTTAATTGAATAAAAATTCAATTAAAATGATCAAAATTGTTTAACATATTGAAAACAAATTGTGATCTTGGATTAATGCTTCAAAAATTAAGTATTGACCTACAAAATAATTAGAAAGCATTAAAAGTTGCAAAATCAATGTGGAAAAAATATTTAAAATGTCAAAAACAATTAAAATATTAATTCTTTGCAAAAATATCAATTATATGAATTAAATAATATTTTTTGGATTTTTTGGGAAAATAAAATATTTTAACATTTTTTTGAATTATTAAAAAAAGAATCAACTCAAAATCATTAAAACTCAGAGAGAAATTAATTTTTGAATCAATTAAAGAAAAATCACAAAATTCAAATATTTGAAAATTCAAAAAAGACGCCAAGAATAGCTGAAGAACACGCGCGTGTTCTGGGTTTGGCTGATTTGCATTTTCTATCCAATCTCCATGAATACTTGATTATAACATGCAATCCACATATCATTATGCTCGTCTCAACCTCACGATCATGTCTATGTCCATTAATTTCATTTAAATTAAACATATAACAAGAAATCATGAAAAATCCTCAAGAACCCTAATTTCTGCATGAAGGCTAGGATTTTTGATACACGATTCAAACAATGCAATTAATTGAGGGAAAACATTCCATGCATGATTATGAGCATGTGGCCAAATTATTGTGCGAGGAAATATGCATAGATTGAGAGATGACCAAGTGTATGCTTACCTCTAGGCCGTGACAGCAAGTGCAATGTGATTTTTGATTTGGAGGTGTTACAAATGAGTGGTGATGATCTGAACAGCTTCCTTACACCCTATGGAGTGTGTTTGAATGCCTGGACTTGATTGAAAATGGCTGGAACGATTTGTGGTACCTCAGCTGCAACTTCTTACACTCTATTAGAGGCCCAAAGTGTTTTGAAAATGATTTATGAGGGTTGAATTAATCCAAAAACCCTAATTTGTTTTCAAAAATGTATTTAATTGAATAAAAATTCAATTAAAATGATCAAAATTGTTTAACATATTGAAAACAAATTGTGATCTTGGATTAATGCTTCAAAAATTAAGTATTGACCTACAAAATAATTAGAAAGCATTAAAAGTTGCAAAATCAATGTGGAAAAAATATTTAAAATGTCAAAAACAATTAAAATATTAATTCTTTGCAAAAATATCAATTATATGAATTAAATAATATTTTTTGGATTTTTTGGGAAAATAAAATATTTTAACATTTTTTTGAATTATTAAAAAAAGAATCAACTCAAAATCATTAAAACTCAGAGAGAAATTAATTTTTGAATCAATTAAAGAAAAATAACAAAATTCAAATATTTGAAAATTCAAAAAAGGCGCCAAGAATAGCTGAAGAACACGCGCGTGTTCTGGGTTTGGCTGATTTGCATTTTCTATCCAATCTCCATGAATACTTGATTATAACATGCAATCCACGTATCATTATGCTCGTCTCAACCTCACGATCATGTCTATGTCCATTAATTTCATTTAAATTAAACATATAACAAGAAATCATGAAAAATCCTCAAGAACCCTAATTTCTGCATGAAGGCTAGGATTTTTGATACACGATTCAAACAATGCAATTAATTGAGGGAAAACATTCCATGCATGATTATGAGCATGTGGCCAAATTATTGTGCGAGGAAATATGCATAGATTGAGAGATGACCAAGTGTATGCTTACCTCTAGGCCGTGACAGCAAGTGCAATGTGATTTTTGATTTGGAGGTGTTACAAATGAGTGGTGATGATCTGAACAGCTTTCTTACACCCTATGGAGTGTGTTTGAATGCCTGGACTTGATTGAAAATGGCTGGAACGATTTGTGGTACCTCAGCTGCAACTTCTTACACTCTATTAGAGGCCCAAAGTGTTTTGAAAATGATTTATGAGGGTTGAATTAATCCAAAAACCCTAATTTGTTTTCAAAAATGTATTTAATTGAATAAAAATTCAATTAAAATGATCAAAATTGTTTAACATATTGAAAACAAATTGTGATCTTGGATTAATGCTTCAAAAATTAAGTATTGACCTACAAAATAATTAGAAAACATTAAAAGTTGCAAAATCAATGTGGAAAAAATATTTAAAATGTCAAAAACAATAAAAATATTAATTCTTTGCAAAAATATCAATTATATGAATTAAATAATATTTTCTGGATTTTTTGGGAAAATAAAATATTTTAACATTTTTTTGAATTATTAAAAAAATAATCAACTCAAAATCATTAAAACTCAGAGAGAAATTAATTTTTGAATCAATTAAAGAAAAATCACAAAATTCAAATATTTGAAAATTCAAAAAAGGCGCCAAGAATAGCTGAAGAACACGCGCGTGTTCTGGGTTTGGCTGATTTGCATTTTCTATCCAATCTCCATGAATACTTGATTATAACATGCAATCCACATATCATTATGCTCGTCTCAACCTCACGATCATGTCTATGTCCATTAATTTCATTTAAATTAAACATATAACAAGAAATCATGAAAAATCCTCAAGAACCCTAATTTCTGCATGAAGGCTAGGATTTTTGATACACGATTCAAACAATGCAATTAATTGAGGGAAAACATTCCATGCATGATTATGAGCATGTGGCCAAATTATTGTGCGAGGAAATATGCATAGATTGAGAGATGACCAAGTGTATGCTTACCTCTAGGCCGTGACAGCAAGTGTAATGTGATTTTTGATTTGGAGGTGTTACAAATGAGTGGTGATGATCTGAACAGCTTCCTTACACCCTATGGAGTGTGTTTGAATGCCTGGACTTGATTGAAAATGGCTGGAACGATTTGTGGTACCTCAGCTGCAACTTCTTACACTCTATTAGAGGCCCAAAGTGTTTTGAAAATGATTTATGAGGGTTGAATTAATCCAAAAACCCTAATTTGTTTTCAAAAATGTATTTAATTGAATAAAAATTCAATTAAAATGATCAAAATTGTTTAACATATTGAAAACAAATTGTGATCTTGGATTAATGCTTCAAAAATTAAGTATTGACCTACAAAATAATTAGAAAGCATTAAAAGTTGCAAAATCAATGTGGAAAAAATATTTAAAATGTCAAAAACAATTAAAATATTAATTCTTTGCAAAAATATCAATTATATGAATTAAATAATATTTTTTGGATTTTTTGGGAAAATAAAATATTTTAACATTTTTTTGAATTATTAAAAAAAGAATCAACTCAAAATCATTAAAACTCAGAGAGAAATTAATTTTTGAATCAATTAAAGAAAAATAACAAAATTCAAATATTTGAAAATTCAAAAAAGGCGCCAAGAATAGCTGAAGAACACGCGCGTGTTCTGGGTTTGGCTGATTTGCATTTTCTATCCAATCTCCATGAATACTTGATTATAACATGCAATCCACGTATCATTATGCTCGTCTCAACCTCACGATCATGTCTATGTCCATTAATTTCATTTAAATTAAACATATAACAAGAAATCATGAAAAATCCTCAAGAACCCTAATTTCTGCATGAAGGCTAGGATTTTTGATACACGATTCAAACAATGCAATTAATTGAGGGAAAACATTCCATGCATGATTATGAGCATGTGGCCAAATTATTGTGCGAGGAAATATGCATAGATTGAGAGATGACCAAGTGTATGCTTACCTCTAGGCCGTGACAGCAAGTGCAATGTGATTTTTGATTTGGAGGTGTTACAAATGAGTGGTGATGATCTGAACAGCTTCCTTACACCCTATGGAGTGTGTTTGAATGCCTGGACTTGATTGAAAATGGCTGGAACGATTTGTGGTACCTCAGCTGCAACTTCTTACACTCTATTAGAGGCCCAAAGTGTTTTGAAAATGATTTATGAGGGTTGAATTAATCCAAAAACCCTAATTTATTTTCAAAAATGTATTTAATTGAATAAAAATTCAATTAAAATGATCAAAATTGTTTAACATGTTGAAAACAAATTGTGATCTTGGATTAATGCTTCAAAAATTAAGTATTGACCTACAAAATAATTAGAAAGCATTAAAAGTTGCAAAATCAATGTGGAAAAAATATTTAAAATGTCAAAAACAATTAAAATATTAATTCTTTGCAAAAATATCAATTATATGAATTAAATAATATTTTTTGGATTTTTTGGGAAAATAAAATATTTTAACATTTTTGTGAATTATTAAAAAAAGAATCAACTCAAAATCATTAAAACTCAGAGAGAAATTAATTTTTGAATCAATTAAAGAAAAATCACAAAATTCAAATATTTGAAAATTCAAAAAAGGCGCCAAGAATAGCTGAAGAACACGCGCGTGTTCTGGGTTTGGCTGATTTGCATTTTCTATCCAATCTCCATGAATACTTGATTATAACATGCAATCCACATATCATTATGCTCGTCTCAACCTCACGATCATGTCTATGTCCATTAATTTCATTTAAATTAAACATATAACAAGAAATCATGAAAAATCCTCAAGAACCCTAATTTCTGCATGAAGGCTAGGATTTTTGATACACGATTCAAACAATGCAATTAATTGAGGGAAAACATTCCATGCATGATTATGAGCATGTGGCCAAATTATTGTGCGAGGAAATATGCATAGATTGAGAGATGACCAAGTGTATGCTTACCTCTAGGCCGTGACAGCAAGTGCAATGTGATTTTTGATTTGGAGGTGTTACAAATGAGTGGTGATGATCTGAACAGCTTCCTTACACCCTATGGAGTGTGTTTGAATGCCTGGACTTGATTGAAAATGGCTGGAACGATTTGTGGTACCTCAGCTGCAACTTCTTACACTCTATTAGAGGCCCAAAGTGTTTTGAAAATGATTTATGAGGGTTGAATTAATCCAAAAACCCTAATTTATTTTCAAAAATGTATTTAATTGAATAAAAATTCAATTAAAATGATCAAAATTGTTTAACATGTTGAAAACAAATTGTGATCTTGGATTAATGCTTCAAAAATTAAGTATTGACCTACAAAATAATTAGAAAGCATTAAAAGTTGCAAAATCAATGTGGAAAAAATATTTAAAATGTCAAAAACAATTAAAATATTAATTATTTGCAAAAATATCAATTATATGAATTAAATAATATTTTTTGGATTTTTTGGGAAAATAAAATATTTTAACATTTTTGTGAATTATTAAAAAAAGTATCAACTCAAAATCATTAAAACTCAGAGAGAAATTAATTTTTGAATCAATTAAAGAAAAATCACAAAATTCAAATATTTGAAAATTCAAAAAAGGCGCCAAGACTAGCTGAAGAACACGCGCGTGTTCTGGGTTTGGCTGATTTGCATTTTCTATCCAATCTCCATGAATACTTGATTATAACATGCAATCCACATATCATTATGCTCGTCTCAACCTCACGATCATGTCTATGTCCATTAATTTCATTTAAATTAAACATATAACAAGAAATCATGAAAAATCCTCAAGAACCCTAATTTCTGCATGAAGGCTAGGATTTTTGATACACGATTCAAACAATGCAATTAATTGAGGGAAAACATTCCATGCATGATTATGAGCATGTGGCCAAATTATTGTGCGAGGAAATATGCATAGATTGAGAGATGACCAAGTGTATGCTTACCTCTAGGCCGTGACAGCAAGTGCAATGTGATTTTTGATTTGGAGGTGTTACAAATGAGTGGTGATGATCTGAACAGCTTCCTTACACACTATGGAGTGTGTTTGAATGCCTGGACTTGATTGAAAATGGCTGGAACGATTTGTGGTACCTCAGCTGCAACTTCTTACACTCTATTAGAGGCCCAAAGTGTTTTGAAAATGATTTATGAGGGTTGAATTAATCCAAAAACCCTAATTTGTTTTCAAAAATGTATTTAATTGAATAAAAATTCAATTAAAATGATCAAAATAGTTTAACATATTGAAAACAAATTGTGATCTTGGATTAATGCTTCAAAAATTAAGTATTGACCTACAAAATAATTAGAAAGCATTAAAAGTTGCAAAATCAATGTGGAAAAAATATTTAAAATGTCAAAAACAATTAAAATATTAATTCTTTGCAAAAATATCAATTATATGAATTAAATAATATTTTTTGGATTTTTTGGGAAAATAAAATATTTTAACATTTTTTGGAATTATTAAAAAAAGAATCAACTCAAAATCATTAAAAGTCAGAGAGAAATACATTTTTGAATCAATTAAAGAAAAATCACAAAATTCAAATATTTGAAAATTCAAAAAAGGCGCCAAGAATAGCTGAAGAACACGCGCGTGTTCTGGGTTTGGCTGATTTGCATTTTCTATCCAATCTCCATGAATACTTGATTATAACATGCAATCTACATATCATTATGCTCGTCTCAACCTCACGATCATGTCTATGTCCATTATTTTCATTTAAATTAAACATATAACAAGAAATCATGAAAAATCCTCAAGAACCCTAATCTCTGCATGAAGGCTAGGATTTTTGATACACGATTCAAACAATGCAATTAATTGAGGGAAAACATTCCATGCATGATTATGAGCATGTGGCCAAATTATTGTGCGAGGAAATATGCATAGATTGAGAGATGACCAAGTGTATGCTTACCTCTAGGTCGTGACAGCAAGTGCAATGTGATTTTTGATTTGGAGGTGTTACAAATGAGTGGTGATGATCTGAACAGCTTCCTTACACCCTATGGAGTGTGTTTGAATGCCTGGACTTGATTGAAAATGGCTAGAACGATTTGTGGTACCTCAGCTGCAACTTCTTACACTCTATTAGAGGCCCAAAGTGTTTTGAAAATGATTTATGAGGGTTGAATTAATCCAAAAACCCTAATTTGTTTTCAAAAATGTATTTAATTGAATAAAAATTCAATTAAAATGATCAAAATTGTTTAACATATTGAAAACAAATTGTGATATTGGATTAATGCTTCAAAAATTAAGTATTGACCTACAAAATAATTAGAAAGCATTAAAAGTTGCAAAATCAATGTGGAAAAAATATTTAAAATGTCAAAAACAATTAAAATATTAATTCTTTGCAAAAATATCAATTATATGAATTAAATAATATTTTTTGGATTTTTTGGCAAAATAAAATATTTTAACATTTTTTTGAATTATTAAACAAAGAATCAACTCAAAATCATTAAAACTCAGAGAGAAATTAATTTTTGAATCAATTAAAGAAAAATCACAAAATTCAAATATTTGAAAATTCAAAAAAGGCGCCAAGAATAGCTGAAGAACACGCGCGTGTTCTGGGTTTGGCTGATTTGCATTTTCTATCCAATCTCCATGAATACTTGATTATAACATGCAATCCACATATCATTATGCTCGTCTCAACCTCACGATCATGTCTATGTCCATTAATTTCATTTAAATTAAACATATAACAAGAAATCATGAAAAATCCTCAAGAACCCTAATTTCTGCATGAAGGCTAGGATTTTTGATACACGATTCAAACAATGCAATTAATTGAGGGAAAACATTCCATGCATGATTATGAGCATGTGGCCAAATTATTGTGCGAGGAAATATGCATAGATTGAGAGACGACCAAGTGTATGCGTACCTCTAGGCCGTGACAGCAAGTGCAATGTGATTTTTGATTTGGAGGTGTTACAAATGAGTGGTGATGATCTGAACAGCTTCCTTACACCCTATGGAGTGTGTTTGAATGCCTGGACTTGATTGAAAATGGCTGGAACGATTTGTGGTACCTCAGCTGCAACTTCTTACACTCTATTAGAGGCCCAAAGTGTTTTGAAAATGATTTATGAGGGTTGAATTAATCCGAAAACCCTAATTTGTTTTCAAAAATGTATTTAATTGAATAAAAATTCAATTAAAATGATCAAAATTGTTTAACATATTGAAAACAAATTGTGATCTTGGATTAATGCTTCAAAAATTAAGTATTGACCTACAAAATAATTAGAAAGCATTAAAAGTTGCAAAATCATGGTGGAAAAAATATTTAAAATGTCAAAAACAATTAAAATATTAATTCTTTGCAAAAATATCAATTATATGAATTAAATAATATTTTTTGGATTTTTTGGGAAAATAAAATATTTTAACATTTTTTTGAATTATTAAAAAAAGAATCAACTCAAAATCATTAAAACTCAGAGAGAAATTAATTTTTGAATCAATTAAAGAAAAATAACAAAATTCAAATATTTGAAAATTCAAAAAAGGCGCCAAGAATAGCTGAAGAACACGCGCGTGTTCTGGGTTTGGCTGATTTGCATTTTCTATCCAATCTCCATGAATACTTGATTATAACATGCAATCCACGTATCATTATGCTCGTCTCAACCTCACGATCATGTCTATGTCCATTAATTTCATTTAAATTAAACATATAACAAGAAATCATGAAAAATCCTCAAGAACCCTAATTTCTGCATGAAGGCTAGGATTTTTGATACACGATTCAAACAATGCAATTAATTGAGGGAAAACATTCCATGCATGATTATGAGCATGTGGCCAAATTATTGTGCGAGGAAATATGCATAGATTGAGAGATGACCAAGTGTATGCTTACCTCTAGGCCGTGACAGCAAGTGCAATGTGATTTTTGATTTGGAGGTGTTACAAATGAGTGGTGATGATCTGAACAGCTTCCTTACACCCTATGGAGTGTGTTTGAATGCCTGGACTTGATTGAAAATGGCTGGAACGATTTGTGGTACCTCAGCTGCAACTTCTTACACTCTATTAGAGGCCCAAAGTGTTTTGAAAATGATTTATGAGGGTTGAATTAATCCAAAAACCCTAATTTATTTTCAAAAATGTATTTAATTGAATAAAAATTCAATTAAAATGATCAAAATTGTTTAACATGTTGAAAACAAATTGTGATCTTGGATTAATGCTTCAAAAATTAAGTATTGACCTACAAAATAATTAGAAAGCATTAAAAGTTGCAAAATCAATGTGGAAAAAATATTTAAAATGTCAAAAACAATTAAAATATTAATTCTTTGCAAAAATATCAATTATATGAATTAAATAATATTTTTTGGATTTTTTGGGAAAATAAAATATTTTAACATTTTTGTGAATTATTAAAAAAAGAATCAACTCAAAATCATTAAAACTCAGAGAGAAATTAATTTTTGAATCAATTAAAGAAAAATCACAAAATTCAAATATTTGAAAATTCAAAAAAGGCGCCAAGAATAGCTGAAGAACACGCGCGTGTTCTGGGTTTGGCTGATTTGCATTTTCTATCCAATCTCCATGAATACTTGATTATAACATGCAATCCACATATCATTATGCTCGTCTCAACCTCACGATCATGTCTATGTCCATTAATTTCATTTAAATTAAACATATAACAAGAAATCATGAAAAATCCTCAAGAACCCTAATTTCTGCATGAAGGCTAGGATTTTTGATACACGATTCAAACAATGCAATTAATTGAGGGAAAACATTCCATGCATGATTATGAGCATGTGGCCAAATTATTGTGCGAGGAAATATGCATAGATTGAGAGATGACCAAGTGTATGCTTACCTCTAGGCCGTGACAGCAAGTGCAATGTGATTTTTGATTTGGAGGTGTTACAAATGAGTGGTGATGATCTGAACAGCTTCCTTACACCCTATGGAGTGTGTTTGAATGCCTGGACTTGATTGAAAATGGCTGGAACGATTTGTGGTACCTCAGCTGCAACTTCTTACACTCTATTAGAGGCCCAAAGTGTTTTGAAAATGATTTATGAGGGTTGAATTAATCCAAAAACCCTAATTTGTTTTCAAAAATGTATTTAATTGAATAAAAATTCAATTAAAATGATCAAAATAGTTTAACATATTGAAAACAAATTGTGATCTTGGATTAATGCTTCAAAAATTAAGTATTGACCTACAAAATAATTAGAAAGCATTAAAAGTTACAAAATCAATGTTGAAAAAATATTTAAAATGTCAAAAACAATTAAAATATTAATTCTTTGCAAAAATATCAATTATATGAATTAAATAATATTTTTTGGATTTTTTGGGAAAATAAAATATTTTAACATTTTTTGGAATTATTAAAAAAAGAATCAACTCAAAATCATTAAAACTCAGAGAGAAATACATTTTTGAATCAATTAAAGAAAAATCACAAAATTCAAATATTTGAAAATTCAAAAAAGGCGCCAAGAATAGCTGAAGAACACGCGCGTGTTCTGGGTTTGGCTGATTTGCATTTTCTATCCAATCTCCATGAATACTTGATTATAACATGCAATCTACATATCATTATGCTCGTCTCAACCTCACGATCATGTCTATGTCCATTATTTTCATTTAAATTAAACATATAACAAGAAATCATGAAAAATCCTCAAGAACCCTAATCTCTGCATGAAGGCTAGGATTTTTGATACACGATTCAAACAATGCAATTAATTGAGGGAAAACATTCCATGCATGATTATGAGCATGTGGCCAAATTATTGTGCGAGGAAATATGCATAGATTGAGAGATGACCAAGTGTATGCTTACCTCTAGGTCGTGACAGCAAGTGCAATGTGATTTTTGATTTGGAGGTGTTACAAATGAGTGGTGATGATCTGAACAGCTTCCTTACACCCTATGGAGTGTGTTTGAATGCCTGGACTTGATTGAAAATGGCTAGAACGATTTGTGGTACCTCAGCTGCAACTTCTTACACTTTATTAGAGGCCCAAAGTGTTTTGAAAATGATTTATGAGGGTTGAATTAATCCAAAAACCCTAATTTGTTTTCAAAAATGTATTTAATTGAATAAAAATTCAATTAAAATGATCAAAATTGTTTAACATATTGAAAACAAATTGTGATATTGGATTAATGCTTCAAAAATTAAGTATTGACCTACAAAATAATTAGAAAGCATTAAAAGTTGCAAAATCAATGTGGAAAAAATATTTAAAATGTCAAAAACAATTAAAATATTAATTCTTTGCAAAAATATCAATTATATGAATTAAATAATATTTTTTGGATTTTTTGGGAAAATAAAATATTTTAACATTTTTTTGAATTATTAAACAAAGAATCAACTCAAAATCATTAAAACTCAGAGAGAAATTAATTTTTGAATCAATTTAAGAAAAATCACAAAATTCAAATATTTGAAAATTCATAAAAGGCGCCAAGAATAGCTGAAGAACACGCGCTTGTTCTGGGTTTGGCTGATTTGCATTTTCTATCCAATCTCCATGAATACTTGATTATAACATGCAATCCACATATCATTATGCTCGTCTCAACCTCACGATCATGTCTATGTCCATTAATTTCATTTAAATTAAACATATAACAAGAAATCATGAAAAATCCTCAAGAACCCTAATTTCTGCATGAAGGCTAGGATTTTTGATACACGATCCAAACAATGCAATTAATTGAGGGAAAACATTCCATGCATGATTATGAGCATGTGGCCAAATTATTGTGCGAGGAAATATGCATAGATTGAGAGATGACCAAGTGTATGCTTACCTCTAGGACGTGACAGCAAGTGCAATGTGATTTTTGATTTGGAGGTGTTACAAATGAGTGGTGATGATCTGAACAGCTTCCTTACACCCTATGGAGTGTGTTTGAATGCCTGGACTTGATTGAAAATGGCTGGAACGATTTGTGGTACCTCAGCTGCAACTTCTTACACTCTATTAGAGGCCCAAAGTGTTTTGAAAATGATTTATGAGGGTTGAATTAATCCAAAAACCCTAATTTGTTTTCAAAAATGTATTTAATTGAATAAAAATTCAATTAAAATGATCAAAATTGTTTAACATATTGAAAACAAATTGTGATCCTGGATTAATGCTTCAAAAATTAAGTATTGACCTACAAAATAATAAGAAAGCATTAAAAGTTGCAAAATCAATGTGGAAAAAATATTTAAAATGTCAAAAACAATTAAAATATTAATTCTTTGCAAAAATATCAATTATATGAATTAAATAATATTTTTTGGATTTTTTGGGAAAATAAAATATTTTAACATTTTTGTGAATTATTAAAAAAAGAATCAACTCAAAATCATTAAAACTCAGAGAGAAATTAATTTTTGAATCAATTAAAGAAAAATCACAAAATTCAAATATTTGAAAATTCAAAAAAGGCGCCAAGAATAGCTGAAGAACACGCGCGTGTTCTGGGTTTGGCTGATTTACATTTTCTATCCAATCTCCATGAATACTTGATTATAACATGCAATCCACATATCATTATGCTCGTCTCAACCTCACGATCATGTCTATGTCCATTAATTTCATTTAAATTAAACATATAACAAGAAATCATGAAAAATCCTCAAGAACCCTAATTTCTGCATGAAGGCTAGGATTTTTGATACACGATTCAAACAATGCAATTAATTGAGGGAAAACATTCCATGCATGATTATGAGCATGTGGCCAAATTATTGTGCGAGGAAATATGCATAGATTGAGAGATGACCAAGTGTATGCTTACCTCTAGGTCGTGACAGCAAGTGCAATGTGATTTTTGATTTGGAGGTGTTACAAATGAGTGGTGATGATCTGAACAGCTTCCTTACACCCTATGGAGTGTGTTTGAATGCCTGGACTTGATTGAAAATGGCTAGAACGATTTGTGGTACCTCAGCTGCAACTTCTTACACTCTATTAGAGGCCCAAAGTGTTTTGAAAATGATTTATGAGGGTTGAATTAATCCAAAAACCCTAATTTGTTTTCAAAAATGTATTTAATTGAATAAAAATTCAATTAAAATGATCAAAATTGTTTAACATATTGAAAACAAATTGTGATCTTGGATTAATGCTTCAAAAATTAAGTATTGACCTGCAAAATAATTAGAAAGCATTAAAAGTTGCAAAATCAATGTGGAAAAAATATTTAAAATGTCAAAAACAATTAAAATATTAATTCTTTGCAAAAATATCAATTATATGAATTAAATAATATTTTTTGGATTTTTTGGGAAAATAAAATATTTTAACATTTTTGTGAATTATTAAAAAAAGAATCAACTCAAAATCATTAAAACTCAGAGAGAAATTAATTTTTGAATCAATTAAAGAAAAATCACAAAATTCAAATATTTGAAAATTCAAAAAAGGCGCCAAGAATAGCTGAAGAACACGCGCGTGTTCTGGGTTTGGCTGATTTGCATTTTCTATCCAATCTCCATGAATACTTGATTATAACATGCAATCCACATATCATTATGCTCGTCTCAACCTCACGATCATGTCTATGTCCATTAATTTCATTTAAATTAAACATATAACAAGAAATCATGAAAAATCCTCAAGAACCCTAATTTCTGCATGAAGGCTAGGATTTTTGATACACGATTCAAACAATGCAATTAATTGAGGGAAAACATTCCATGCATGATTATGAGCATGTGGCCAAATTATTGTGCCAGGAAATATGCATAGATTGAGAGATGACCAAGTGTATGCTTACCTCTAGGCCGTGACAGCAAGTGCAATGTGATTTTTGATTTGGAGGTGTTACAAATGAGTGGTGATGATCTGAACAGCTTCCTTACACCCTATGGAGTGTGTTTGAATGCCTGGACTTGATTGAAAATGGCTGGAACGATTTGTGGTACCTCAGCTGCAACTTCTTACACTCTATTAGAGGCCCAAAGTGTTTTGAAAATGATTTATGAGGGTTGAATTAATCCAAAAACCCTAATTTATTTTCAAAAATGTATTTAATTGAATAAAAATTCAATTAAAATGATCAAAATTGTTTAACATGTTGAAAACAAATTGTGATCTTGGATTAATGCTTCAAAAATTAAGTATTGACCTACAAAATAATTAGAAAGCATTAAAAGTTGCAAAATCAATGTGGAAAAAATATTTAAAATGTCAAAAACAATTAAAATATTAATTCTTTGCAAAAATATCAATTATATGAATTAAATAATATTTTTTGGATTTTTTGGGAAAATAAAATATTTTAACATTTTTGTGAATTATTAAAAAAAGAATCAACTCAAAATCATTAAAACTCAGAGAGAAATTAATTTTTGAATCAATTAAAGAAAAATCACAAAATTCAAATATTTGAAAATTCAAAAAAGGCGCCAAGAATAGCTGAAGAACACGCGCGTGTTCTGGGTTTGGCTGATTTGCATTTTCTATCCAATCTCCATGAATACTTGATTATAACATGCAATCCACATATCATTATGCTCGTCTCAACCTCACGATCATGTCTATGTCCATTAATTTCATTTAAATTAAACATATAACAAGAAATCATGAAAAATCCTCAAGAACCCTAATTTCTGCATGAAGGCTAGGATTTTTGATACACGATTCAAACAATGCAATTAATTGAGGGAAAACATTCCATGCATGATTATGAGCATGTGGCCAAATTATTGTGCGAGGAAATATGCATAGATTGAGAGATGACCAAGTGTATGCTTACCTCTAGGCCGTGACAGCAAGTGCAATGTGATTTTTGATTTGGAGGTGTTACAAATGAGTGGTGATGATCTGAACAGCTTCCTTACACCCTATGGAGTGTGTTTGAATGCCTGGACTTGATTGAAAATGGCTGGAACGATTTGTGGTACCTCAGCTGCAACTTCTTACACTCTATTAGAGGCCCAAAGTGTTTTGAAAATGATTTATGAGGGTTGAATTAATCCAAAAACCCTAATTTGTTTTCAAAAATGTATTTAATTGAATAAAAATTCAATTAAAATGATCAAAATAGTTTAACATATTGAAAACAAATTGTGATCTTGGATTAATGCTTCAAAAATTAAGTATTGACCTACAAAATAATTAGAAAGCATTAAAAGTTACAAAATCAATGTTGAAAAAATATTTAAAATGTCAAAAACAATTAAAATATTAATTCTTTGCAAAAATATCAATTATATGAATTAAATAATATTTTTTGGATTTTTTGGGAAAATAAAATATTTTAACATTTTTTGGAATTATTAAAAAAAGAATCAACTCAAAATCATTAAAACTCAGAGAGAAATACATTTTTGAATCAATTAAAGAAAAATCACAAAATTCAAATATTTGAAAATTCAAAAAAGGCGCCAAGAATAGCTGAAGAACACGCGCGTGTTCTGGGTTTGGCTGATTTGCATTTTCTATCCAATCTCCATGAATACTTGATTATAACATGCAATCTACATATCATTATGCTCGTCTCAACCTCACGATCATGTCTATGTCCATTATTTTCATTTAAATTAAACATATAACAAGAAATCATGAAAAATCCTCAAGAACCCTAATCTCTGCATGAAGGCTAGGATTTTTGATACACGATTCAAACAATGCAATTAATTGAGGGAAAACATTCCATGCATGATTATGAGCATGTGGCCAAATTATTGTGCGAGGAAATATGCATAGATTGAGAGATGACCAAGTGTATGCTTACCTCTAGGTCGTGACAGCAAGTGCAATGTGATTTTTGATTTGGAGGTGTTACAAATGAGTGGTGATGATCTGAACAGCTTCCTTACACCCTATGGAGTGTGTTTGAATGCCTGGACTTGATTGAAAATGGCTAGAACGATTTGTGGTACCTCAGCTGCAACTTCTTACACTTTATTAGAGGCCCAAAGTGTTTTGAAAATGATTTATGAGGGTTGAATTAATCCAAAAACCCTAATTTGTTTTCAAAAATGTATTTAATTGAATAAAAATTCAATTAAAATGATCAAAATTGTTTAACATATTGAAAACAAATTGTGATATTGGATTAATGCGTCAAAAATTAAGTATTGACCTACAAAATAATTAGAAAGCATTAAAAGTTGCAAAATCAATGTGGAAAAAATATTTAAAATGTCAAAAACAATTAAAATATTAATTCTTTGCAAAAATATCAATTATATGACTTAAATAATATTTTTTGGATTTTTTGGGAAAATAAAATATTTTAACATTTTTTTGAATTATTAAACAAAGAATCAACTCAAAATCATTAAAACTCAGAGAGAAATTAATTTTTGAATCAATTTAAGAAAAATCACAAAATTCAAATATTTGAAAATTCAAAAAAGGCGCCAAGAATAGCTGAAGAAC
This sequence comes from Lathyrus tuberosus, assembly GCA_022829125.1. Lineage (NCBI taxonomy): Eukaryota > Viridiplantae > Streptophyta > Magnoliopsida > Fabales > Fabaceae > Lathyrus > Lathyrus tuberosus. The sequence continues at coordinate 13,957,529 of JALAZF010000017.1, forward strand.
ACGCGCTTGTTCTGGGTTTGGCTGATTTGCATTTTCTATCCAATCTCCATGAATACTTGATTATAACATGCAATCCACATATCATTATGCTCGTCTCAACCTCACGATCATGTCTATGTCCATTAATTTCATTTAAATTAAACATATAACAAGAAATCATGAAAAATCCTCAAGAACCCTAATTTCTGCATGAAGGCTAGGATTTTTGATACACGATCCAAACAATGCAATTAATTGAGGGAAAACATTCCATGCATGATTATGAGCATGTGGCCAAATTATTGTGCGAGGAAATATGCATAGATTGAGAGATGACCAAGTGTATGCTTACCTCTAGGACGTGACAGCAAGTGCAATGTGATTTTTGATTTGGAGGTGTTACAAATGAGTGGTGATGATCTGAACAGCTTCCTTACACCCTATGGAGTGTGTTTGAATGCCTGGACTTGATTGAAAATGGCTGGAACGATTTGTGGTACCTCAGCTGCAACTTCTTACACTCTATTAGAGGCCCAAAGTGTTTTGAAAATGATTTATGAGGGTTGAATTAATCCAAAAACCCTAATTTGTTTTCAAAAATGTATTTAATTGAATAAAAATTCAATTAAAATGATCAAAATTGTTTAACATATTGAAAACAAATTGTGATCTTGGATTAATGCTTCAAAAATTAAGTATTGACCTACAAAATAATAAGAAAGCATTAAAAGTTGCAAAATCAATGTGGAAAAAATATTTAAAATGTCAAAAACAATTAAAATATTAATTCTTTGCAAAAATATCAATTATATGAATTAAATAATATTTTTTGGATTTTTTGGGAAAATAAAATATTTTAACATTTTTGTGAATTATTAAAAAAAGAATCAACTCAAAATCATTAAAACTCAGAGAGAAATTAATTTTTGAATCAATTAAAGAAAAATCACAAAATTCAAATATTTGAAAATTCAAAAAAGGCGCCAAGAATAGCTGAAGAACACGCGCGTGTTCTGGGTTTGGCTGATTTACATTTTCTATCCAATCTCCATGAATACTTGATTATAACATGCAATCCACATATCATTATGCTCGTCTCAACCTCACGATCATGTCTATGTCCATTAATTTCATTTAAATTAAACATATAACAAGAAATCATGAAAAATCCTCAAGAACCCTAATTTCTGCATGAAGGCTAGGATTTTTGATACACGATTCAAACAATGCAATTAATTGAGGGAAAACATTCCATGCATGATTATGAGCATGTGGCCAAATTATTGTGCGAGGAAATATGCATAGATTGAGAGATGACCAAGTGTATGCTTACCTCTAGGTCGTGACAGCAAGTGCAATGTGATTTTTGATTTGGAGGTGTTACAAATGAGTGGTGATGATCTGAACAGCTTCCTTACACCCTATGGAGTGTGTTTGAATGCCTGGACTTGATTGAAAATGGCTAGAACGATTTGTGGTACCTCAGCTGCAACTTCTTACACTCTATTAGAGGCCCAAAGTGTTTTGAAAATGATTTATGAGGGTTGAATTAATCCAAAAACCCTAATTTGTTTTCAAAAATGTATTTAATTGAATAAAAATTCAATTAAAATGATCAAAATTGTTTAACATATTGAAAACAAATTGTGATCTTGGATTAATGCTTCAAAAATTAAGTATTGACCTGCAAAATAATTAGAAAGCATTAAAAGTTGCAAAATCAATGTGGAAAAAATATTTAAAATGTCAAAAACAATTAAAATATTAATTCTTTGCAAAAATATCAATTATATGAATTAAATAATATTTTTTGGATTTTTTGGGAAAATAAAATATTTTAACATTTTTGTGAATTATTAAAAAAAGAATCAACTCAAAATCATTAAAACTCAGAGAGAAATTAATTTTTGAATCAATTAAAGAAAAATCACAAAATTCAAATATTTGAAAATTCAAAAAAGGCGCCAAGAATAGCTGAAGAACACGCGCGTGTTCTGGGTTTGGCTGATTTGCATTTTCTTTCCAATCTCCATGAATACTTGATTATAACATGCAATCCACATATCATTATGCTCGTCTCAACCTCACGATCATGTCTATGTCCATTAATTTCATTTAAATTAAACATATAACAAGAAATCATGAAAAATCCTCAAGAACCCTAATTTCTGCATGAAGGCTAGGATTTTTGATACACGATTCAAACAATGCAATTAATTGAGGGAAAACATTCCATGCATGATTATGAGCATGTGGCCAAATTATTGTGCCAGGAAATATGCATAGATTGAGAGATGACCAAGTGTATGCTTACCTCTAGGCCGTGACAGCAAGTGCAATGTGATTTTTGATTTGGAGGTGTTACAAATGAGTGGTGATGATCTGAACAGCTTCCTTACACCCTATGGAGTGTGTTTGAATGCCTGGACTTGATTGAAAATGGCTGGAACGATTTGTGGCACCTCAGCTGCAACTTCTTACACTCTATTAGAGGCCCAAAGTGTTTTGAAAATGATTTATGAGGGTTGAATTAATCCAAAAACCCTAATTTGTTTTCAAAAATGTATTTAATTGAATAAAAATTCAATTAAAATGATCAAAATTGTTTAACATATTGAAAACAAATTGTGATCTTGGATTAATGCTTCAAAAATTAAGTATTGACCTACAAAATAATTAGAAAGCATTAAAAGTTGCAAAATCAATGTGGAAAAAATATTTAAAATGTCAAAAACAATTAAAATATTAATTCTTTGCAAAAATATCAATTATATGAATTAAATAATATTTTTTGGATTTTTTGGGAAAATAAAATATTTTAACATTTTTGTGAATTATTAAAAAAAGAATCAACTCAAAATCATTAAAACTCAGAGAGAAATTAATTTTTGAATCAATTAAAGAAAAATCACAAAATTCAAATATTTGAAAATTCAAAAAAGGCGCCAAGAATAGCTGAAGAACACGCGCGTGTTCTAGGTTTGGCTGATTTGCATTTTCTATCCAATCTCCATGAATACTTGATTATAACATGCAATCCACATATCATTATGCTCGTCTCAACCTCACGATCATGTCTATGTCCATTAATTTCATTTAAATTAAACATATAACAAGAAATCATGAAAAATCCTCAAGAACCCTAATTTCTGCATGAAGGCTAGGATTTTTGATACACGATTCAAACAATGCAATTAATTGAGGGAAAACATTCCATGCATGATTATGAGCATGTGGCCAAATTATTGTGCGAGGAAATATGCATAGATTGAGAGATGACCAAGTGTATGCTTACCTCTAGGCCGTGACAGCAAGTGCAATGTGATTTTTGATTTGGAGGTGTTACAAATGAGTGGTGATGATCTGAACAGCTTCCTTACACCCTATGGAGTGTGTTTGAATGCCTGGACTTGATTGAAAATGGCTGGAACGATTTGTGGTACCTCAGCTGCAACTTCTTACACTCTATTAGAGGCCCAAAGTGTTTTGAAAATGATTTATGAGGGTTGAATTAATCCAAAAACCCTAATTTGTTTTCAAAAATGTATTTAATTGAATAAAAATTCAATTAAAATGATCAAAATTGTTTAACATATTGAAAACAAATTGTGATCTTGGATTAATGCTTCAAAAATTAAGTATTGACCTACAAAATAATTAGAAAGCATTAAAAGTTGCAAAATCAATGTGGAAAAAATATTTAAAATGTCAAAAACAATTAAAATATTAATTCTTTGCAAAAATATCAATTATATGAATTAAATAATATTTTTTGGATTTTTTGGGAAAATAAAATATTTTAACATTTTTTTGAATTATTAAAAAAAGAATCAACTCAAAATCATTAAAACTCAGAGAGAAATTAATTTTTGAATCAATTAAAGAAAAATCACAAAATTCAAATATTTGAAAATTCAAAAAAGGCGCCAAGAATATCTGAAGAACACGCGCGTGTTCTGGGTTTGGCTGATTTGCATTTTCTATCCAATCTCCATGAATACTTGATTATAACATGCAATCCACATATCATTATGCTCGTCTCAACCTCACGATCATGTCTATGTCCATTAATTTCATTTAAATTAAACATATAACAAGAAATCATGAAAAATCCTCAAGAACCCTAATTTCTGCATGAAGGCTAGGATTTTTGATACACGATTCAAACAATGCAATTAATTGAGGGAAAACATTCCATGCATGATTATGAGCATGTGGCCAAATTATTGTGCGAGGAAATATGCATAGATTGAGAGATGACCAAGTGTATGCTTACCTCTAGGCCGTGACAGCAAGTGCAATGTGATTTTTGATTTGGAGGTGTTACAAATGAGTGGTGATAATCTGAACAGCTTCCTTACACCCTATGGAGTGTGTTTGAATGCCTGGACTTGATTGAAAATGGCTGGAACGATTTGTGGTACCTCAGCTGCAACTTCTTACACTCTATTAGAGGCCCAAAGTGTTTTGAAAATGATTTATGAGGGTTGAATTAATCCAAAAACCCTAATTTGTTTTCAAAAATGTATTTAATTGAATAAAAATTCAATTAAAATGGTCAAAATTGTTTAACATATTGAAAACAAATTGTGATCTTGGATTAATGCTTCAAAAATTAAGTATTGACCTACAAAATAATTAGAAAGCATTAAAAGTTGCAAAATCAATGTGGAAAAAATATTTAAAATGTCAAAAACAATTAAAATATTAATTCTTTGCAAAAATATCAATTATATGAATTAAATAATATTTTTTGGATTTTTTGGGAAAATAAAATATTTTAACATTTTTGTGAATTATTAAAAAAAGAATCAACTCAAAATCATTAAAACTCATAGAGAAATTAATTTTTGAATCAATTAAAGAAAAATCACAAAATTCAAATATTTGAGAATTCAAAAAAGGCGCCAAGAATAGCTGAAGAACACGCGCGTGTTCTGGGTTTGGCTGATTTGCATTTTCTATCCAATCTCCATGAATACTTGATTATAACATGCAATCCACATATCATTATGCTCGTCTCAACCTCACGATCATGTCTATGTCCATTAATTTCATTTAAATTAAACATATAACAAGAAATCATGAAAAATCCTCAAGAACCCTAATTTCTGCATGAAGGCTAGGATTTTTGATACACGATTCAAACAATGCAATTAATTGAGGGAAAACATTCCATGCATGATTATGAGCATGTGGCCAAATTATTGTGCGAGGAAATATGCATAGATTGAGAGATGACCAAGTGTATGCTTACCTCTAGGCCATGACAGCAAGTGCAATGTGATTTTTGATTTGGAGGTGTTACAAATGAGTGGTGATGATCTGAACAGCTTCCTTACACCCTATGGAGTGTGTTTGAATGCCTGAACTTGATTGAAAATGGCTGGAACGATTTGTGGTACCTCAGCTGCAACTTCTTACACTCTATTAGAGGCCCAAAGTGTTTTGAAAATGATTTATGAGGGTTGAATTAATCCAAAAACCCTAATTTGTTTTCAAAAATGTATTTAATTGAATAAAAATTCAATTAAAATGGTCAAAATTGTTTAACATATTGAAAACAAATTGTGATCTTGGATTAATGCTTCAAAAATTAAGTATTGACCTACAAAATAATTAGAAAGCATTAAAAGTTGCAAAATCAATGTGGAAAAAATATTTAAAATGTCAAAAACAATTAAAATATTAATTCTTTGCAAAAATATCAATTATATGAATTAAATAATATTTTTTGGATTTTTTGGGAAAATAAAATATTTTAACATTTTTGTGAATTATTAAAAAAAGAATCAACTCAAAATCATTAAAACTCATAGAGAAATTAATTTTTGAATCAATTAAAGAAAAATCACAAAATTCAAATATTTGAAAATTCAAAAAAGGCGCCAAGAATAGCTGAAGAACACGCGCGTGTTCTGGGTTTGGCTGATTTGCATTTTCTATCCAATCTCCATGAATACTTGATTATAACATGCAATCCACATATCATTATGCTCGTCTCAACCTCACGATCATGTCTATGTCCATTAATTTCATTTAAATTAAACATATAACAAGAAATCATGAAAAATCCTCAAGAACCCTAATTTCTGCATGAAGGCTAGGATTTTTGATACACGATTCAAACAATGCAATTAATTGAGGGAAAACATTCCATGCATGATTATGAGCATGTGGCCAAATTATTGTGCGAGGAAATATGCATAGATTGAGAGATGACCAAGTGTATGCTTACCTCTAGGCCGTGACAGCAAGTGCAATGTGATTTTTGATTTGGAGGTGTTACAAATGAGTGGTGATGATCTGAACAGCTTCCTTACACCCTATGGAGTGTGTTTGAATGCCTGAACTTGATTGAAAATGGCTGGAACGATTTGTGGTACCTCAGCTGCAACTTCTTACACTCTATTAGAGGCCCAAAGTGTTTTGAAAATGATTTATGAGGGTTGAATTAATCCAAAAACCCTAATTTGTTTTCAAAAATGTATTTAATTGAATAAAAATTCAATTAAAATGATCAAAATTGTTTAACATATTGAAAACAAATTGTGATCTTGGATTAATGCTTCAAAAATTAAGTATTGACCTACAAAATAATTAGAAAGCATTAAAAGTTGCAAAATCAATGTGGAAAAAATATTTAAAATGTCAAAAACAATTAAAATATTAATTCTTTGCAAAAATATCAATTATATGAATTAAATAATATTTTATGGATATTTTGGGAAAATAAAATATTTTAACATTTTTGTGAATTATTAAAAAAAGAATCAACTCAAAATCATTAAAACTCAGAGAGAAATTAATTTTTGAATCAATTAAAGAAAAATCACAAAATTCAAATATTTGAAAATTCAAAAAAGGCGCCAAGAATAGCTGAAGAACACGCGCGTGTTCTGGGTTTGGCTGATTTGCATTTTCTATCCAATCTCCATGAATACTTGATTATAACATGCAATCCACATATCATTATGCTCGTCTCAACCTCACGATCATGTCTATGTCCATTAATTTCATTTAAATTAAACATATAACAAGAAATCATGAAAAATCCTCAAGAACCCTAATTTCTGCATGAAGGCTAGGATTTTTGATACACGATTCAAACAATGCAATTAATTGAGGGAAAACATTCCATGCATGATTATGAGCATGTGGCCAAATTATTGTGCGAGGAAATATGCATAGATTGAGAGATGACCAAGTGTATGCTTACCTCTAGGCCGTGACAGCAAGTGCAATGTGATTTTTGATTTGGAGGTGTTACAAATGAGTGGTGATGATCTGAACAGCTTCCTTACACCCTATGGAGTGTGTTTGAATGCCTGGACTTGATTGAAAATGGCTGGAACGATTTGTGGTACCTCAGCTGCAACTTCTTACACTCTATTAGAGGCCCAAAGTGTTTTGAAAATGATTTATGAGGGTTGAATTAATCCAAAAACCCTAATTTGTTTTCAAAAATGTATTTAATTGAATAAAAATTCAATTAAAATGGTCAAAATTGTTTAACATATTGAAAACAAATTGTGATCTTGGATTAATACTTCAAAAATTAAGTATTGACCTACAAAATAATTAGAAAGCATTAAAAGTTGCAAAATCAATGTGGAAAAAATATTTAAAATGTCAAAAACAATTAAAATATTAATTCTTTGCAAAAATATCAATTATATGAATTAAATAATATTTTTTGGATTTTTTGGGAAAATAAAATATTTTAACATTTTTGTGAATTATTAAAAAAAGAATCAACTCAAAATCATTAAAACTCATAGAGAAATTAATTTTTGAATCAATTAAAGAAAAATCACAAAATTCAAATATTTGAAAATTCAAAAAAGGCGCCAAGAATAGCTGAAGAACACGCGCGTGTTCTGGGTTTGGCTGATTTGCATTTTCTATCCAATCTCCATGAATACTTGATTATAACATGCAATCCACATATCATTATGCTCGTCTCAACCTCACGATCATGTCTATGTCCATTAATTTCATTTAAATTAAACATATAACAAGAAATCATGAAAAATCCTCAAGAACCCTAATTTCTGCATGAAGGCTAGGATTTTTGATACACGATTCAAACAATGCAATTAATTGAGGGAAAACATTCCATGCATGATTATGAGCATGTGGCCAAATTATTGTGCGAGGAAATATGCATAGATTGAGAGATGACCAAGTGTATGCTTACCTCTAGGCCGTGACAGCAAGTGCAATGTGATTTTTGATTTGGAGGTGTTACAAATGAGTGGTGATGATCTGAACAGCTTCCTTACACCCTATGGAGTGTGTTTGAATGCCTGAACTTGATTGAAAATGGCTGGAACGATTTGTGGTACCTCAGCTGCAACTTCTTACACTCTATTAGAGGCCCAAAGTGTTTTGAAAATGATTTATGAGGGTTGAATTAATCCAAAAACCCTAATTTGTTTTCAAAAATGTATTTAATTGAATAAAAATTCAATTAAAATGATCAAAATTGTTTAACATATTGAAAACAAATTGTGATCTTGGATTAATGCTTCAAAAATTAAGTATTGACCTACAAAATAATTAGAAAGCATTAAAAGTTGCAAAATCAATGTGGAAAAAATATTTAAAATGTCAAAAACAATTAAAATATTAATTCTTTGCAAAAATATCAATTATATGAATTAAATAATATTTTATGGATATTTTGGGAAAATAAAATATTTTAACATTTTTGTGAATTATTAAAAAAAGAATCAACTCAAAATCATTAAAACTCAGAGAGAAATTAATTTTTGAATCAATTAAAGAAAAATCACAAAATTCAAATATTTGAAAATTCAAAAAAGGCGCCAAGAATAGCTGAAGAACACGCGCGTGTTCTGGGTTTGGCTGATTTGCATTTTCTATCCAATCTCCATGAATACTTGATTATAACATGCAATCCACATATCATTATGCTCGTCTCAACCTCACGATCATGTCTATGTCCATTAATTTCATTTAAATTAAACATATAACAAGAAATCATGAAAAATCCTCAAGAACCCTAATTTCTGCATGAAGGCTAGGATTTTTGATACACGATTCAAACAATGCAATTAATTGAGGGAAAACATTCCATGCATGATTATGAGCATGTGGCCAAATTATTGTGCAAGGAAATATGCATAGATTGAGAGATGACCAAGTGTATGCTTACCTCTAGGCCGTGACAGCAAGTGCAATGTGATTTTTGATTTGGAGGTGTTACAAATGAGTGGTGATGATCTGAACAGCTTCCTTACACCCTATGGAGTGTGTTTGAATGCCTGGACTTGATTGAAAATGGCTGGAACGATTTGTGGTACCTCAGCTGCAACTTCTTACACTCTATTAGAGGCCCAAAGTGTTTTGAAAATGATTTATGAGGGTTGAATTAATCCAAAAACCCTAATTTGTTTTCAAAAATGTATTTAATTGAATAAAAATTCAATTAAAATGGTCAAAATTGTTTAACATATTGAAAACAAATTGTGATCTTGGATTAATGCTTCAAAAATTAAGTATTGACCTACAAAATAATTAGAAAGCATTAAAAGTTGCAAAATCAATGTGGAAAAAATATTTAAAATGTCAAAAACAATTAAAATATTAATTCTTTGCAAAAATATCAATTATATGAATTAAATAATATTTTTTGGATTTTTTGGGAAAATAAAATATTTTAACATTTTTGTGAATTATTAAAAAAAGAATCAACTCAAAATCATTAAAACTCATAGAGAAATTAATTTTTGAATCAATTAAAGAAAAATCACAAAATTCAAATATTTGAAAATTCAAAAAAGGCGCCAAGAATAGCTGAAGAACACGCGCGTGTTCTGGGTTTGGCTGATTTGCATTTTCTATCCAATCTCCATGAATACTTGATTATAACATGCAATCCACATATCATTATGCTCGTCTCAACCTCACGATCATGTCTATGTCCATTAATTTCATTTAAATTAAACATATAACAAGAAATCATGAAAAATCCTCAAGAACCCTAATTTCTGCATGAAGGCTAGGATTTTTGATACACGATTCAAACAATGCAATTAATTGAGGGAAAACATTCCATGCATGATTATGAGCATGTGGCCAAATTATTGTGCGAGGAAATATGCATAGATTGAGAGATGACCAAGTGTATGCTTACCTCTAGGCCGTGACAGCAAGTGCAATGTGATTTTTGATTTGGAGGTGTTACAAATGAGTGGTGATGATCTGAACAGCTTCCTTACACCCTATGGAGTGTGTTTGAATGCCTGAACTTGATTGAAAATGGCTGGAACGATTTGTGGTACCTCAGCTGCAACTTCTTACACTCTATTAGAGGCCCAAAGTGTTTTGAAAATGATTTATGAGGGTTGAATTAATCCAAAAACCCTAATTTGTTTTCAAAAATGTATTTAATTGAATAAAAATTCAATTAAAATGATCAAAATTGTTTAACATATTGAAAACAAATTGTGATCTTGGATTAATGCTTCAAAAATTAAGTATTGACCTACAAAATAATTAGAAAGCATTAAAAGTTGCAAAATCAATGTGGAAAAAATATTTAAAATGTCAAAAACAATTAAAATATTAATTCTTTGCAAAAATATCAATTATATGAATTAAATAATATTTTTTGGATATTTTGGGAAAATAAAATATTTTAACATTTTTGTGAATTATTAAAAAAAGAATCAACTCAAAATCATTAAAACTCAGAGAGAAATTAATTTTTGAATCAATTAAAGAAAAATCACAAAATTCAAATATTTGAAAATTCAAAAAAGGCGCCAAGAATAGCTGAAGAACACGCGCGTGTTCTGGGTTTGGCTGATTTGCATTTTCTATCCAATCTCCATGAATACTTGATTATAACATGCAATCCACATATCATTATGCTCGTCTCAACCTCACGATCATGTCTATGTCCATTAATTTCATTTAAATTAAACATATAACAAGAAATTATGAAAAATCCTCAAGAACCCTAATTTCTGCATGAAGGCTAGGATTTTTGATACACGATTCAAACAATGCAATTAATTGAGGGAAAACATTCCATGCATGATTATGAGCATGTGGCCAAATTATTGTGCGAGGAAATATGCATAGATTGAGAGATGACCAAGTGTATGCTTACCTCTAGGCCGTGACAGCAAGTGCAATGTGATTTTTGATTTGGAGGTGTTACAAATGAGTGGTGATGATCTGAACAGCTTCCTTACACCCTATGGAGTGTGTTTGAATGCCTGGACTTGATTGAAAATGGCTGGAACGATTTGTGGTACCTCAGCTGCAACTTCTTACACTCTATTAGAGGCCCAAAGTGTTTTGAAAATGATTTATGAGGGTTGAATTAATCCAAAAACCCTAATTTGTTTTCAAAAATGTATTTAATTGAATAAAAATTCAATTAAAATGATCAAAATTGTTTATAATATTGAAAACAAATTGTGATCTTGGATTAATGCTTCAAAAATTAAGTATTGACCTACAAAATAATTAGAAAGCATTAAAAGTTGCAAAATCAATGTGGAAAAAATATTTAAAATGTCAAAAACAATTAAAATATTAATTCTTTGCAAAAATATCAATTATATGAATTAAATAATATTTTTTGGATTTTTTGGGAAAATAAAATATTTTAACATTTTTGTGAATTATTAAAAAAAGAATCAACTCAAAATCATTAAAACTCAGAGAGAAATTAATTTTTGAATCAATTAAAGAAAAATCACAAAATTCAAATATTTGAAAATTCAAAAAAGGCGCCAAGAATAGCTGAAGAACACGCGCGTGTTCTGGGTTTGGCTGATTTGCATTTTCTATCCAATCTCCATGAATACTTGATTATAACATGCAATCCACATATCATTATGCTCGTCTCAACCTCACGATCATGTCTATGTCCATTAATTTCATTTAAATTAAACATATAACAAGAAATCATGAAAAATCCTCAAGAACCCTAATTTCTGCATGAAGGCTAGGATTTTTGATACACGATTCAAACAATGCAATTAATTGAGGGAAAACATTCCATGCATGATTATGAGCATGTGGCCAAATTATTGTGCGAGGAAATATGCATAGATTGAGAGATGACCAAGTGTATGCGTACCTCTAGGCCGTGACAGCAAGTGCAATGTGATTTTTGATTTGGAGGTGTTACAAATGAGTGGTGATGATCTGAACAGCTTCCTTACACCCTATGGAGTGTGTTTGAATGCCTGGACTTGATTGAAAATGGCTGGAACGATTTGTGGTACCTCAGCTGCAACTTCTTACACTCTATTAGAGGCCCAAAGTGTTTTGAAAATGATTTATGAGGGTTGAATTAATCCAAAAACCCTAATTTGTTTTCAAAAATGTATTTAATTGAATAAAAATTCAATTAAAATGATCAAAATTGTTTAACATATTGAAAACAAATTGTGATCTTGGATTAATGCTTCAAAAATTAAGTATTGACCTACAAAATAATTAGAAAGCATTAAAAGTTGCAAAATCAATGTGGAAAAAATATTTAAAATGTCAAAAACAATTAAAATATTAATTCTTTGCAAAAATATCAATTATATGAATTAAATAATATTTTTTGGATTTTTTGGGAAAATAAAATATTTTAACATTTTTGTGAATTATTAAAAAAAGAATCAACTCAAAATCATTAAAACTCATAGAGAAATTAATTTTTGAATCAATTAAAGAAAAATCACAAAATTCAAATATTTGAAAATTCAAAAAAGGCGCCAAGAATAGCTGAAGAACACGCGCGTGTTCTGGGTTTGGCTGATTTGCATTTTCTATCCAATCTCCATGAATACTTGATTATAACATGCAATCCACATATCATTATGCTCGTCTCAACCTCACGATCATGTCTATGTCCATTAATTTCATTTAAATTAAACATATAACAAGAAATCATGAAAAATCCTCAAGAACCCTAATTTCTGCATGAAGGCTAGGATTTTTGATACACGATTCAAACAATGCAATTAATTGAGGGAAAACATTCCATGCATGATTATGAGCATGTGGCCAAATTATTGTGCGAGGAAATATGCATAGATTGAGAGATGACCAAGTGTATGCTTACCTCTAGGCCGTGACAGCAAGTGCAATGTGATTTTTGATTTGGAGGTGTTACAAATGAGTGGTGATGATCTGAACAGCTTCCTTACACCCTATGGAGTGTGTTTGAATGCCTGAACTTGATTGAAAATGGCTGGAACGATTTGTGGTACCTCAGCTGCAACTTCTTACACTCTATTAGAGGCCCAAAGTGTTTTGAAAATGATTTATGAGGGTTGAATTAATCCAAAAACCCTAATTTGTTTTCAAAAATGTATTTAATTGAATAAAAATTCAATTAAAATGATCAAAATTGTTTAACATATTGAAAACAAATTGTGATCTTGGATTAATGCTTCAAAAATTAAGTATTGACCTACAAAATAATTAGAAAGCATTAAAAGTTGCAAAATCAATGTGGAAAAAATATTTAAAATGTCAAAAACAATTAAAATATTAATTCTTTGCAAAAATATCAATTATATGAATTAAATAATATTTTTTGGATATTTTGGGAAAATAAAATATTTTAACATTTTTGTGAATTATTAAAAAAAGAATCAACTCAAAATCATTAAAACTCAGAGAGAAATTAATTTTTGAATCAATTAAAGAAAAATCACAAAATTCAAATATTTGAAAATTCAAAAAAGGCGCCAAGAATAGCTGAAGAACACGCGCGTGTTCTGGGTTTGGCTGATTTGCATTTTCTATCCAATCTCCATGAATACTTGATTATAACATGCAATCCACATATCATTATGCTCGTCTCAACCTCACGATCATGTCTATGTCCATTAATTTCATTTAAATTAAACATATAACAAGAAATTATGAAAAATCCTCAAGAACCCTAATTTCTGCATGAAGGCTAGGATTTTTGATACACGATTCAAACAATGCAATTAATTGAGGGAAAACATTCCATGCATGATTATGAGCATGTGGCCAAATTATTGTGCGAGGAAATATGCATAGATTGAGAGATGACCAAGTGTATGCTTACCTCTAGGCCGTGACAGCAAGTGCAATGTGATTTTTGATTTGGAGGTGTTACAAATGAGTGGTGATGATCTGAACAGCTTCCTTACACCCTATGGAGTGTGTTTGAATGCCTGGACTTGATTGAAAATGGCTGGAACGATTTGTGGTACCTCAGCTGCAACTTCTTACACTCTATTAGAGGCCCAAAGTGTTTTGAAAATGATTTATGAGGGTTGAATTAATCCAAAAACCCTAATTTGTTTTCAAAAATGTATTTAATTGAATAAAAATTCAATTAAAATGATCAAAATTGTTTATAATATTGAAAACAAATTGTGATCTTGGATTAATGCTTCAAAAATTAAGTATTGACCTACAAAATAATTAGAAAGCATTAAAAGTTGCAAAATCAATGTGGAAAAAATATTTAAAATGTCAAAAACAATTAAAATATTAATTCTTTGCAAAAATATCAATTATATGAATTAAATAATATTTTTTGGATTTTTTGGGAAAATAAAATATTTTAACATTTTTGTGAATTATTAAAAAAAGAATCAACTCAAAATCATTAAAACTCAGAGAGAAATTAATTTTTGAATCAATTAAAGAAAAATCACAAAATTCAAATATTTGAAAATTCAAAAAAGGCGCCAAGAATAGCTGAAGAACACGCGCGTGTTCTGGGTTTGGCTGATTTGCATTTTCTATCCAATCTCCATGAATACTTGATTATAACATGCAATCCACATATCATTATGCTCGTCTCAACCTCACGATCATGTCTATGTCCATTAATTTCATTTAAATTAAACATATAACAAGAAATCATGAAAAATCCTCAAGAACCCTAATTTCTGCATGAAGGCTAGGATTTTTGATACACGATTCAAACAATGCAATTAATTGAGGGAAAACATTCCATGCATGATTATGAGCATGTGGCCAAATTATTGTGCGAGGAAATATGCATAGATTGAGAGATGACCAAGTGTATGCGTACCTCTAGGCCGTGACAGCAAGTGCAATGTGATTTTTGATTTGGAGGTGTTACAAATGAGTGGTGATGATCTGAACAGCTTCCTTACACCCTATGGAGTGTGTTTGAATGCCTGGACTTGATTGAAAATGGCTGGAACGATTTGTGGTACCTCAGCTGCAACTTCTTACACTCTATTAGAGGCCCAAAGTGTTTTGAAAATGATTTATGAGGGTTGAATTAATCCAAAAACCCTAATTTGTTTTCAAAAATGTATTTAATTGAATAAAAATTCAATTAAAATGATCAAAATTGTTTAACATATTGAAAACAAATTGTGATCTTGGATTAATGCTTCAAAAATTAAGTATTGACCTACAAAATAATTAGAAAGCATTAAAAGTTGCAAAATCAAGGTGGAAAAAATATTTAAAATGTCAAAAACAATTAAAATATTAATTCTTTGCAAAAATATCAATTATATGAATTAAATAATATTTTTTGGATTTTTTGGGAAAATAAAATATTTTAACATTTTTTTGAATTATTAAAAAAAGAATCAACTCAAAATCATTAAAACTCAGAGAGAAATTAAATTTTGAATCAATTAAAGAAAAATCACAAAATTCAAATATTTGAAAATTCAAAAAAGGCGTCAAGAATAGCTGAAGAACACGCGCGTGTTCTGGGTTTGGCTGATTTGCATTTTCTATCCAATCTCCATGAATACTTGATTATAACATGCAATCCACATATCATTATGCTCGTCTCAACCTCACGATCATGTCTATGTCCATTAATTTCATTTAAATTAAACATATAACAAGAAATCATGAAAAATCCTCAAGAACCCTAATTTCTGCATGAAGGCTAGGATTTTTGATACACGATTCAAACAATGCAATTAATTGAGGGAAAACATTCCATGCATGATTATGAGCATGTGGCCAAATTATTGTGCGAGGAAATATGCATAGATTGAGAGATGACCAAGTGTATGCTTACCTCTAGGCCGTGACAGCAAGTGCAATGTGATTTTTGATTTGGAGGTGTTACAAATGAGTGGTGATGATCTGAACAGCTTCCTTACACCCTATGGAGTGTGTTTGAATGCCTGGACTTGATTGAAAATGGCTGGAACGATTTGTGGTACCTCAGCTGCAACTTCTTACACTCTATTAGAGGCCCAAAGTGTTTTGAAAATGATTTATGAGGGTTGAATTAATCCGAAAACCCTAATTTGTTTTCAAAAATGTATTTAATTGAATAAAAATTCAATTAAAATGATCAAAATTGTTTAACATATTGAAAACAAATTGTGATCTTGGATTAATGCTTCAAAAATTAAGTATTGACCTACAAAATAATTAGAAAGCATTAAAAGTTGCAAAATCAATGTGGAAAAAATATTTAAAATGTCAAAAACAATTAAAATATTAATTCTTTGCAAAAATATCAATTATATGAATTAAATAATATTTTTTGGATTTTTTGGGAAAATAAAATATTTTAACATTTTTGTGAATTATTAAAAAAAGAATCAACTCAAAATCATTAAAACTCAGAGAGAAATTAATTTTTGAATCAATTAAAGAAAAATCACAAAATTCAAATATTTGAAAATTCAAAAAAGGCGCCAAGAATAGCTGAAGAACACGCGCGTGTTCTGGGTTTGGCTGATTTGCATTTTCTATCCAATCTCCATGAATACTTGATTATAACATGCAATCCACATATCATTATGCTCGTCTCAACCTCACGATCATGTCTATGTCCATTAATTTCATTTAAATTAAACATATAACAAGAAATCATGAAAAATCCTCAAGAACCCTAATTTCTGCATGAAGGCTAGGATTTTTGATACACGATTCAAACAATGCAATTAATTGAGGGAAAACATTCCATGCATGATTATGAGCATGTAGCCAAATTATTGTGCGAGGAAATATGCATAGATTGAGAGATGACCAAGTGTATGCTTACCTCTAGGCCGTGACAGCAAGTGCAATGTGATTTTTGATTTGGAGGTGTTACAAATGAGTGGTGATGATCTGAACAGCTTCCTTACACCCTATGGAGTGTGTTTGAATGCCTGGACTTGATTGAAAATGGCTGGAACGATTTGTGGTACCTCAGCTGCAACTTCTTACACTCTATTAGAGGCCCAAAGTGTTTTGAAAATGATTTATGAGGGTTGAATTAATCCAAAAATCCTAATTTGTTTTCAAAAATGTATTTAATTGAATAAAAATTCAATTAAAATGATCAAAATTGTTTAACATATTGAAAACAAATTGTGATCTTGGATTAATGCTTCAAAAATTAAGTATTGACCTACAAAATAATTAGAAAGCATTAAAAGTTGCAAAATCAATGTGGAAAAAATATTTAAAATGTCAAAAACAATTAAAATATTAATTCTTTGCAAAAATATCAATTATATGAATTAAATAATATTTTTTGGATTTTTTGGGAAAATAAAATATTTTAACATTTTTGTGAATTATTAAAAAAATAATCAACTCAAAATCATTAAAACTCAGAGAGAAATTAATTTTTGAACCAATTAAAGAAAAATCACAAAATTCAAATATTTGAAAATTCAAAAAAGGCGCCAAGAATAGCTGAAGAACACGCGCGTGTTCTGGGTTTGGCTGATTTGCATTTTCTATCCAATCTCCATGAATACTTGATTATAACATGCAATCCACATATCATTATGCTCGTCTCAACCTCACGATCATGTCTATGTCCATTAATTTCATTTAAATTAAACATATAACAAGAAATCATGAAAAATCCTCAAGAACCCTAATTTCTGCATGAAGGCTAGGATTTTTGATACACGATTCAAACAATGCAATTAATTGAGGGAAAACATTCCATGCATGATTATGAGCATGTGGCCAAATTATTGTGCGAGGAAATATGCATAGATTGAGAGATGACCAAGTGTATGCTTACCTCTAGGCCGTGACAGCAAGTGCAATGTGATTTTTGATTTGGAGGTGTTACAAATGAGTGGTGATGATCTGAACAGCTTCCTTACACCCTATGGAGTGTGTTTGAATGCCTGGACTTGATTGAAAATGGCTGGAACGATTTGTGGTACCTCAGCTGCAACTTCTTACACTCTATTAGAGGCCCAAAGTGTTTTGAAAATGATTTATGAGGGTTGAATTAATCCAAAAACCCTAATTTGTTTTCAAAAATGTATTTAATTGAATAAAAATTCAATTAAAATGATCAAAATTGTTTAACATATTGAAAACAAATTGTGATCTTGGATTAATGCTTCAAAAATTAAGTATTGACCTACAAAATAATTAGAAAGCATTAAAAGTTGCAAAATCAATGTGGAAAAAATATTTAAAATGTCAAAAACAATTAAAATATTAATTCTTTGCAAAAATATCAATTATATGAATTAAATAATATTTTTTGGATTTTTTGGGAAAATAAAATATTTTAACATTTTTGTGAATTATTAAAAAAAGAATCAACTCAAAATCATTAAAACTCAGAGAGAAATTAATTTTTGAATCAATTAAAGAAAAATCACAAAATTCAAATATTTGAAAATTCAAAAAAGGCGCCAAGAATAGCTGAAGAACACGCGCGTGTTCTGGGTTTGGCTGATTTGCATTTTCTATCCAATCTCCATGAATACTTGATTATAACATGCAATCCACATATCATTATGCTCGTCTCAACCTCACGATCATGTCTATGTCCATTAATTTCATTTAAATTAAACATATAACAAGAAATCATGAAAAATCCTCAAGAACCCTAATTTCTGCATGAAGGCTAGGATTTTTGATACACGATTCAAACAATGCAATTAATTGAGGGAAAACATTCCATGCATGATTATGAGCATGTAGCCAAATTATTGTGCGAGGAAATATGCATAGATTGAGAGATGACCAAGTGTATGCTTACCTCTAGGCCGTGACAGCAAGTGCAATGTGATTTTTGATTTGGAGGTGTTACAAATGAGTGGTGATGATCTGAACAGCTTCCTTACACCCTATGGAGTGTGTTTGAATGCCTGGACTTGATTGAAAATGGCTGGAACGATTTGTGGTACCTCAGCTGCAACTTCTTACACTCTATTAGAGGCCCAAAGTGTTTTGAAAATGATTTATGAGGGTTGAATTAATCCAAAAATCCTAATTTGTTTTCAAAAATGTATTTAATTGAATAAAAATTCAATTAAAATGATCAAAATTGTTTAACATATTGAAAACAAATTGTGATCTTGGATTAATGCTTCAAAAATTAAGTATTGACCTACAAAATAATTAGAAAGCATTAAAAGTTGCAAAATCAATGTGGAAAAAATATTTAAAATGTCAAAAACAATTAAAATATTAATTCTTTGCAAAAATATCAATTATATGAATTAAATAATATTTTTTGGATTTTTTGGGAAAATAAAATATTTTAACATTTTTGTGAATTATTAAAAAAATAATCAACTCAAAATCATTAAAACTCAGAGAGAAATTAATTTTTGAACCAATTAAAGAAAAATCACAAAATTCAAATATTTGAAAATTCAAAAAAGGCGCCAAGAATAGCTGAAGAACACGCGCGTGTCCTGGGTTTGGCTGATTTGCATTTTCTATCCAATCTCCATGAATACTTGATTATAACATGCAATCCACATATCATTATGCTCGTCTCAACCTCACGATCATGTCTATGTCCATTAATTTCATTTAAATTAAACATATAACAAGAAATCATGAAAAATCCTCAAGAACCCTAATTTCTGCATGAAGGCTAGGATTTTTGATACACGATTCAAACAATGCAATTAATTGAGGGAAAACATTCCATGCATGATTATGAGCATGTGGCCAAATTATTGTGCGAGGAAATATGCATAGATTGAGAGATGACCAAGTGTATGCTTACCTCTAGGCCGTGACAGCAAGGGCAATGTGATTTTTGATTTGGAGGTGTTACAAATGAGTGGTGATGATCTGAACAGCTTCCTTACACCCTATGGAGTGTGTTTGAATGCCTGGACTTGATTGAAAATGGCTGGAACGATTTGTGGTACCTCAGCTGCAACTTCTTACACTCTATTAGAGGCCCAAAGTGTTTTGAAAATGATTTATGAGGGTTGAATTAATCCAAAAACCCTAATTTGTTTTCAAAAATGTATTTAATTGAATAAAAATTCAATTAAAATGATCAAAATTGTTTAACATATTGAAAACAAATTGTGATCTTGGATTAATGCTTCAAAAATTAAGTATTGACCTACAAAATAATTAGAAAGCATTAAAAGTTGCAAAATCAATGTGGAAAAAATATTTAAAATGTCAAAAACAATTAAAATATTAATTCTTTGCAAAAATATCAATTATATGAATTAAATAATATTTTTTGGATTTTTTGGGAAAATAAAATATTTTAACATTTTTGTGAATTATTAAAAAAAGAATCAACTCAAAATCATTAAAACTCAGAGAGAAAATAATTTTTGAATCAATTAAAGAAAAATCACAAAATTCAAATATTTGAAAATTCAAAAAAGGCGCCAAGAATAGCTGAAGAACACGCACGTGTTCCGGGTTTGGCTGATTTGCATTTTCTATCCAATCTCCATGAATACTTGATTATAACATGCAATCCACATATCATTATGCTCGTCTCAACCTCACGATCATGTCTATGTCCATTAATTTCATTTAAATTAAACATATAACAAGAAATCATGAAAAATCCTCAAGAACCCTAATTTCTGCATGAAGGCTAGGATTTTTGATACACGATTCAAACAATGCAATTAATTGAGGGAAAACATTCCATGCATGATTATGAGCATGTGGCCAAATTATTGTGCGAGGAAATATGCATAGATTGAGAGATGACCAAGTGTATGCTTACCTCTAGGCCGTGACAGCAAGTGCAATGTGATTTTTGATTTGGAGGTGTTACAAATGAGTGGTGATGATCTGAACAGCTTCCTTACACCCTATGGAGTGTGTTTGAATGCCTGGACTTGATTGAAAATGGCTGGAACGATTTGTGGTACCTCAGCTGCAACTTCTTACACTCTATTAGAGGCCCAAAGTGTTTTGAAAATGATTTATGAGGGTTGAATTAATCCAAAAACCCTAATTTGTTTTCAAAAATGTATTTAATTGAATAAAAATTCAATTAAAATGATCAAAATTGTTTAACATATTGAAAACAAATTGTGATCTTCGATTAATGCTTCAAAAATTAAGTATTGACCTACAAAATAATTAGAAAGCATTAAAAGTTGCAAAATCAATGTGGAAAAAATATTTAAAATGTCAAAAACAATTAAAATATTAATTCTTTGCAAAAATATCAATTATATGAATTAAATAATATTTTTTGGATTTTTTGGGAAAATAAAATATTTTAACATTTTTGTGAATTATTAAAAAAAGAATCAACTCAAAATCATTAAAACTCAGAGAGAAATTAATTTTTGAATCAATTAAAGAAAAATCACAAAATTCAAATATTTGAAAATTCAAAAAAGGCGCCAAGAATAGCTGAAGAACACGCGCGTGTTCTGGTTTTGGCTGATTTGTATTTTCTATCCAATCTCCATGAATACTTGATTATAACATGCAATCCACATATCATTATGCTCGTCTCAACCTCACGATCATGTCTATGTCCATTAATTTCATTTAAATTAAACATATAACAAGAAATCATGAAAAATCCTCAAGAACCCTAATTTCTGCATGAAGGCTAGGATTTTTGATACACGATTCAAACAATGCAATTAATTGAGGGAAAACATTCCATGCATGATTATGAGCATGTGGCCAAATTATTGTGCGAGGAAATATGCATAGATTGAGAGATGACCAAGTGTATGCTTACCTCTAGGCCGTGACAGCAAGTGCAATGTGATTTTTGATTTGGAGGTGTTACAAATGAGTGGTGATGATCTGAACAGCTTCCTTACACCCTATGGAGTGTGTTTGAATGCCTGGACTTTATTGAAAATGGCTGGAACAATTTGTGGTACCTCAGCTGCAACTTCTTACACTCTATTAGAGGCCCAAAGTGTTTTGAAAATGATTTATGAGGGTTGAATTAATCCAAAAACCCTAATTTGTTTTCAAAAATGTATTTAATTGAATAAAAATTCAATTAAAATGATCAAAATTGTTTAACATATTGAAAACAAATTTTGATCTTGGATTAATGCTTCAAAAATTAAGTATTGACCTACAAAATAATTAGAAAGCATTAAAAGTTGCAAAATCAATGTGGAAAAAATATTTAAAATGTCAAAAACAATTAAAATATTAATTCTTTGCAAAAATATCAATTATATGAATTAAATAATATTTTTTGTATTTTTTGGGAAAATAAAATATTTTAACATTTTTGTGAATTATTAAAAAAAGAATCAACTCAAAATCATTAAAACTCAGAGAGAAATTAATTTTTGAATCAATTAAAGAAAAATCACAAAATTCAAATATTTGAAAATTCAAAAAAGGCGCCAAGAATAGCTGAAGAACACGCGCGTGTTCTGGGTTTGGCTGATTTGCATTTTCTATCCAATCTCCATGAATACTTGATTATAACATGCAATCCACATATCATTATGCTCGTCTCAACCTCACGATCATGTCTATGTCCATTAATTTCATTTAAATTAAACATATAATAAGAAATCATGAAAAATCCTCAAGAACCCTAATTTCTGCATGAAGGCTAGGATTTTTGATACACGATTCAAATAATGCAATTAATTGAGGGAAAACATTCCATGCATGATTATGAGCATGTGGCCAAATTATTGTGCGAGGAAATATGCATAGATTGAGAGATGACCAAGTGTATGCTTACCTCTAGGCCGTGACAGCAAGTGCAATGTGATTTTTGATTTGGAGGTGTTACAAATGAGTGGTGATGATCTGAACAGCTTCCTTACACCCTATGGAGTGTGTTTGAATGCCTGGACTTGATTGAAAATGGCTGGAACGATTTGTAGTACCTCAGCTGCAACTTCTTACACTCTATTAGAGGCCCAAAGTGTTTTGAAAATGATTTATGAGGGTTGAATTAATCCGAAAACCCTAATTTGTTTTCAAAAATGTATTTAATTGAATAAAAATTCAATTAAAATGATCAAAATTGTTTAACATATTGAAAACAAATTGTGATCTTGGATTAATGCTTCAAAAATTAAGTATTGACCTACAAAATAATTAGAAAGCATTAAAAGTTGCAAAATCAATGTGGAAAAAATATTTAAAATGTCAAAAACAATTAAAATATTAATTCTTTGCAAAAATATCAATTATATGAATTAAATAATATTTTTTGTATTTTTTGGGAAAATAAAATATTTTAACATTTTTGTGAATTATTAAAAAAAGAATCAACTCAAAATCATTAAAACTCAGAGAGAAATTAATTTTTGAATCAATTAAAGAAAAATCACAAAATTCAAATATTTGAAAATTCAAAAAAGGCGCCAAGAATAGCTGAAGAACACGCGCGTGTTCTGGGTTTGGCTGATTTGCATTTTCTATCCAATCTCCATGAATACTTGATTATAACATGCAATCCACATATCATTATGCTCGTCTCAACCTCACGATCATGTCTATGTCCATTAATTTCATTTAAATTAAACATATAACAAGAAATCATGAAAAATCCTCAAGAACCCTAATTTCTGCATGAAGGCTAGGATTTTTGATACACGATTCAAACAATGCAATTAATTGAGGGAAAACATTCCATGCATGATTATGAGCATGTGGCCAAATTATTGTGCGAGGAAATATGCATAGATTGAGAGATGACCAAGTGTATGCTTACCTCTAGGCCGTGACAGCAAGTGCAATGTGATTTTTGATTTGGAGGTGTTACAAATGAGTGGTGATGATCTGAACAGCTTCCTTACACCCTATGGAGTGTGTTTGAATGCCTGGACTTGATTGAAAATGGCTGGAACGATTTGTAGTACTTCAGCTGCAACTTCTTACACTCTATTAGAGGCCCAAAGTGTTTTGAAAATGATTTATGAGGGTTGAATTAATCCGAAAACCCTAATTTGTTTTCAAAAATGTATTTAATTGAATAAAAATTCAATTAAAATGATCAAAATTGTTTAACATATTGAAAACAAATTGTGATCTTGGATTAATGCTTCAAAAATTAAGTATTGACCTACAAAATAATTAGAAAGCATTAAAAGTTGCAAAATCAATGTGGAAAAAATATTTAAAATGTCAAAAACAATTAAAATATTAATTCTTTGCAAAAATATCAATTATATGAATTAAATAATATTTTTTGGATTTTTTGGGAAAATAAAATATTTTAACATTTTTGTGAATTATTAAAAAAATAATCAACTCAAAATCATTAAAACTCAGTGAGAAATTAATTTTTGAACCAATTAAAGAAAAATCACAAAATTCAAATATTTGAAAATTCAAAAAAGGCGCCAAGAATAGCTGAAGAACACGCGCGTGTTCTGGGTTTGGCTGATTTGCATTTTCTATCCAATCTCCATGAATACTTGATTATAACATGCAATCCACATATCATTATGCTCGTCTCAACCTCACGATCATGTCTATGTCCATTAATTTCATTTAAATTAAACATATAACAAGAAATCATGAAAAATCCTCAAGAACCCTAATTTCTGCATGAAGGCTAGGATTTTTGATACACGATTCAAACAATGCAATTAATTGAGGGAAAACATTCCATGCATGATTATGAGCATGTGGCCAAATTATTGTGCGAGGAAATATGCATAGATTGAGAGATGACCAAGTGTATGCTTACCTCTAGGCCGTGACAGCAAGTGCAATGTGATTTTTGATTTGGAGGTGTTACAAATGAGTGGTGATGATCTGAACAGCTTCCTTACACCCTATGGAGTGTGTTTGAATGCCTGGACTTGATTGAAAATGGCTGGAACGATTTGTGGTACCTCAGCTGCAACTTCTTACACTCTATTAGAGGCCCAAAGTGTTTTGAAAATGATTTATGAGGGTTGAATTAATCCAAAAACCCTAATTTGTTTTCAAAAATGTATTTAATTGAATAAAAATTCAATTAAAATGATCAAAATTGTTTAACATATTGAAAACAAATTGTGATCTTGGATTAATGCTTCAAAAATTAAGTATTGACCTACAAAATAATTAGAAAGCATTAAAAGTTGCAAAATCAATGTGGAAAAAATATTTAAAATGTCAAAAACAATTAAAATATTAATTCTTTGCAAAAATATCAATTATATGAATTAAATAATATTTTTTGGATTTTTTGGGAAAATAAAATATTTTAACATTTTTGTGAATTATTAAAAAAAGAATCAACTCAAAATCATTAAAACTCAGAGAGAAATTAATTTTTGAA
This sequence comes from Lathyrus tuberosus, assembly GCA_022829125.1. Taxonomy (NCBI): domain Eukaryota; kingdom Viridiplantae; phylum Streptophyta; class Magnoliopsida; order Fabales; family Fabaceae; genus Lathyrus; species Lathyrus tuberosus. Next base: position 13,982,964 of record JALAZF010000017.1, read on the forward strand.
TCAATTAAAGAAAAATCACAAAATTCAAATATTTGAAAATTCAAAAAAGGCGCCAAGAATAGCTGAAGAACACGCGCGTGTTCTGGTTTTGGCTGATTTGTATTTTCTATCCAATCTCCATGAATACTTGATTATAACATGCAATCCACATATCATTATGCTCGTCTCAACCTCACGATCATGTCTATGTCCATTAATTTCATTTAAATTAAACATATAACAAGAAATCATGAAAAATCCTCAAGAACCCTAATTTCTGCATGAAGGCTAGGATTTTTGATACACGATTCAAACAATGCAATTAATTGAGGGAAAACATTCCATGCATGATTATGAGCATGTGGCCAAATTATTGTGCGAGGAAATATGCATAGATTGAGAGATGACCAAGTGTATGCTTACCTCTAGGCCGTGACAGCAAGTGCAATGTGATTTTTGATTTGGAGGTGTTACAAATGAGTGGTGATGATCTGAACAGCTTCCTTACACCCTATGGAGTGTGTTTGAATGCCTGGACTTTATTGAAAATGGCTGGAACGATTTGTGGTACCTCAGCTGCAACTTCTTACACTCTATTAGAGGCCCAAAGTGTTTTGAAAATGATTTATGAGGGTTGAATTAATCCAAAAACCCTAATTTGTTTTCAAAAATGTATTTAATTGAATAAAAATTCAATTAAAATGATCAAAATTGTTTAACATATTGAAAAGAAATTGTGATCTTGGATTAATGCTTCAAAAATTAAGTATTGACCTACAAAATAATTAGAAAGCATTAAAAGTTGCAAAATCAATGTGGAAAAAATATTTAAAATGTCAAAAACAATTAAAATATTAATTCTTTGCAAAAATATCAATTATATGAATTAAATAATATTTTTTGGATTTTTTGGGAAAATAAAATATTTTAACATTTTTTTGAATTATTAAAAAAAGAATCAACTCAAAATCATTAAAACTCAGAGAGAAATTAATTTTTGAATCAATTAAAGAAAAATCACAAAATTCAAATATTTGAAAATTCAAAAAAGGCGCCAAGAATAGCTGAAGAACACGCGCGTGTTCTGGGTTTGGCTGATTTGCATTTTCTATCCAATCTCCATGAATACTTGATTATAACATGCAATCCACATATCATTATGCTCGTCTCAACCTCACGATCATGTCTATGTCCATTAATTTCATTTAAATTAAACATATAACAAGAAATCATGAAAAATCCTCAAGAACCCTAATTTCTGCATGAAGGCTAGGATTTTTGATACACGATTCAAACAATGCAATTAATTGAGGGAAAACATTCCATGCATGATTATGAGCATGTGGCCAAATTATTGTGCGAGGAAATATGCATAGATTGAGAGATGACCAAGTGTATGCTTACCTCTAGGCCGTGACAGCAAGTGCAATGTGATTTTTGATTTGGAGGTGTTACAAATGAGTGGTGATGATCTGAACAGCTTCCTTACACCCTATGGAGTGTGTTTGAATGCCTGGACTTGATTGAAAATGGCTGGAACGATTTGTGGTACCTCAGCTGCAACTTCTTACACTCTATTAGAGGCCCAAAGTGTTTTGAAAATGATTTATGAGGGTTGAATTAATCCGAAAACCCTAATTTGTTTTCAAAAATGTATTTAATTGAATAAAAATTCAATTAAAATGATCAAAATTGTTTAACATATTGAAAACAAATTGTGATCTTGGATTAATGCTTCAAAAATTAAGTATTGACCTACAAAATAATTAGAAAGCATTAAAAGTTGCAAAATCAATGTGGAAAAAATATTTAAAATGTCAAAAACAATTAAAATATTAATTCTTTGTAAAAATATCAATTATATGAATTAAATAATATTTTTTGGATTTTTTGGGAAAATAAAATATTTTAACATTTTTGTGAATTATTAAAAAAAGAATCAACTCAAAATCATTAAAACTCAGAGAGAAATTAATTTTTGAATCAATTAAAGAAAAATCACAAAATTCAAATATTTGAAAATTCAAAAAAGGCGCCAAGAATAGCTGAAGAACACGCGCGTGTTCTGGGTTTGGCTGATTTGCATTTTCTATCCAATCTCCATGAATACTTGATTATAACATGCAATCCACATATCATTATGCTCGTCTCAACCTCACGATCATGTCTATGTCCATTAATTTCATTTAAATTAAACATATAACAAGAAATCATGAAAAATCCTCAAGAACCCTAATTTCTGCATGAAGGCTAGGATTTTTGATACACGATTCAAACAATGCAATTAATTGAGGGAAAACATTCCATGCATGATTATGAGCATGTGGCCAAATTATTGTGCGAGGAAATATGCATAGATTGAGAGATGACCAAGTGTATGCTTACCTCTAGGTCGTGACAGCAAGTGCAATGTGATTTTTGATTTGGAGGTGTTACAAATGAGTGGTGATGATCTGAACAGCTTCCTTACACCCTATGGAGTGTGTTTGAATGCCTGGACTTGATTGAAAATGGCTAGAACGATTTGTGGTACCTCAGCTGCAACTTCTTACACTCTATTAGAGGCCCAAAGTGTTTCGAAAATGATTGATGAGGGTTGAATTAATCCAAAAACCCTAATTTGTTTTCAAAAATGTATTTAATTGAATAAAAATTCAATTAAAATGATCAAAATTGTTTAACATATTGAAAACAAATTGTGATCTTGGATTAATGCTTCAAAAATTAAGTATTGACCTACAAAATAATTAGAAAGCATTAAAAGTTGCAAAATCAATGTGGAAAAAATATTTAAAATGTCAAAAACAATTAAAATATTAATTCTTTGCAAAAATATCAATTATATGAATTAAATAATATTTTTTGGATTTTTTGGGAAAATAAAATATTTTAACATTTTTGTGAATTATTAAAAAAAGAATCAACTCAAAATCATTAAAACTCAGAGAGAAATTAATTTTTGAATCAATTAAAGAAAAATCACAAAATTCAAATATTTGAAAATTCAAAAAAGGCGCCAAGAATAGCTGAAGAACACGCGCGTGTTCTGGTTTTGGCTGATTTGTATTTTCTATCCAATCTCCATGAATACTTGATTATAACATGCAATCCACATATCATTATGCTCGTCTCAACCTCACGATCATGTCTATGTCCATTAATTTCATTTAAATTAAACATATAACAAGAAATCATGAAAAATCCTCAAGAACCCTAATTTCTGCATGAAGGCTAGGATTTTTGATACACGATTCAAACAATGCAATTAATTGAGGGAAAACATTCCATGCATGATTATGAGCATGTGGCCAAATTATTGTGCAAGGAAATATGCATAGATTGAGAGATGACCAAGTGTATGCTTACCTCTAGGCCGTGACAGCAAGTGCAATGTGATTTTTGATTTGGAGGTGTTACAAATGAGTGGTGATGATCTGAACAGCTTCCTTACACCCTATGGAGTGTGTTTGAATGCCTGGACTTTATTGAAAATGGCTGGAACGATTTGTGGTACCTCAGCTGCAACTTCTTACACTCTATTAGAGGCCCAAAGTGTTTTGAAAATGATTTATGAGGGTTGAATTAATCCAAAAACCCTAATTTGTTTTCAAAAATGTATTTAATTGAATAAAAATTCAATTAAAATGATCAAAATTGTTTAACATATTGAAAAGAAATTGTGATCTTGGATTAATGCTTCAAAAATTAAGTATTGACCTACAAAATAATTAGAAAGCATTAAAAGTTGCAAAATCAATGTGGAAAAAATATTTAAAATGTCAAAAACAATTAAAATATTAATTCTTTGCAAAAATATCAATTATATGAATTAAATAATATTTTTTGGATTTTTTGGGAAAATAAAATATTTTAACATTTTTTTGAATTATTAAAAAAAGAATCAACTCAAAATCATTAAAACTCAGAGAGAAATTAATTTTTGAATCAATTAAAGAAAAATCACAAAATTCAAATATTTGAAAATTCAAAAAAGGCGCCAAGAATAGCTGAAGAACACGCGCGTGTTCTGGGTTTGGCTGATTTGCATTTTCTATCCAATCTCCATGAATACTTGATTATAACATGCAATCCACATATCATTATGCTCGTCTCAACCTCACGATCATGTCTATGTCCATTAATTTCATTTAAATTAAACATATAACAAGAAATCATGAAAAATCCTCAAGAACCCTAATTTCTGCATGAAGGCTAGGATTTTTGATACACGATTCAAACAATGCAATTAATTGAGGGAAAACATTCCATGCATGATTATGAGCATGTGGCCAAATTATTGTGCGAGGAAATATGCATAGATTGAGAGATGACCAAGTGTATGCTTACCTCTAGGCCGTGACAGCAAGTGCAATGTGATTTTTGATTTGGAGGTGTTACAAATGAGTGGTGATGATCTGAACAGCTTCCTTACACCCTATGGAGTGTGTTTGAATGCCTGGACTTGATTGAAAATGGCTGGAACGATTTGTGGTACCTCAGCTGCAACTTCTTACACTCTATTAGAGGCCCAAAGTGTTTTGAAAATGATTTATGAGGGTTGAATTAATCCGAAAACCCTAATTTGTTTTCAAAAATGTATTTAATTGAATAAAAATTCAATTAAAATGATCAAAATTGTTTAACATATTGAAAACAAATTGTGATCTTGGATTAATGCTTCAAAAATTAAGTATTGACCTACAAAATAATTAGAAAGCATTAAAAGTTGCAAAATCAATGTGGAAAAAATATTTAAAATGTCAAAAACAATTAAAATATTAATTCTTTGTAAAAATATCAATTATATGAATTAAATAATATTTTTTGGATTTTTTGGGAAAATAAAATATTTTAACATTTTTGTGAATTATTAAAAAAAGAATCAACTCAAAATCATTAAAACTCAGAGAGAAATTAATTTTTGAATCAATTAAAGAAAAATCACAAAATTCAAATATTTGAAAATTCAAAAAAGGCGCCAAGAATAGCTGAAGAACACGCGCGTGTTCTGGGTTTGGCTGATTTGCATTTTCTATCCAATCTCCATGAATACTTGATTATAACATGCAATCCACATATCATTATGCTCGTCTCAACCTCACGATCATGTCTATGTCCATTAATTTCATTTAAATTAAACATATAACAAGAAATCATGAAAAATCCTCAAGAACCCTAATTTCTGCATGAAGGCTAGGATTTTTGATACACGATTCAAACAATGCAATTAATTGAGGGAAAACATTCCATGCATGATTATGAGCATGTGGCCAAATTATTGTGCGAGGAAATATGCATAGATTGAGAGATGACCAAGTGTATGCTTACCTCTAGGTCGTGACAGCAAGTGCAATGTGATTTTTGATTTGGAGGTGTTACAAATGAGTGGTGATGATCTGAACAGCTTCCTTACACCCTATGGAGTGTGTTTGAATGCCTGGACTTGATTGAAAATGGCTAGAACGATTTGTGGTACCTCAGCTGCAACTTCTTACACTCTATTAGAGGCCCAAAGTGTTTCGAAAATGATTGATGAGGGTTGAATTAATCCAAAAACCCTAATTTGTTTTCAAAAATGTATTTAATTGAATAAAAATTCAATTAAAATGATCAAAATTGTTTAACATATTGAAAACAAATTGTGATCTTGGATTAATGCTTCAAAAATTAAGTATTGACCTACAAAATAATTAGAAAGCATTAAAAGTTGCAAAATCAATGTGGAAAAAATATTTAAAATGTCAAAAACAATTAAAATATTAATTCTTTGCAAAAATATCAATTATATGAATTAAATAATATTTTTTGGATTTTTTGGGAAAATAAAATATTTTAACATTTTTTTGAATTATTAAAAAAAGAATCAACTCAAAATCATTAAAACTCAGAGAGAAATTAATTTTTGAATCAATTAAAGAAAAATCACAAAATTCAAATATTTGAAAATTCAAAAAAGGCGCCAAGAATAGCTGAAGAACACGCGCGTGTTCTGGGTTTGGCTGATTTGCATTTTCTATCCAATCTCCATGAATACTTGATTATAACATGCAATCCACATATCATTATGCTCGTCTCAACCTCACGATCATGTCTATGTCCATTAATTTCATTTAAATTAAACATATAACAAGAAATCATGAAAAATCCTCAAGAACCCTAATTTCTGCATGAAGGCTAGGATTTTTGATACACGATTCAAACAATGCAATTAATTGAGGGAAAACATTCCATGCATGATTATGAGCATGTGGCCAAATTATTGTGCGAGGAAATATGCATAGATTGAGAGATGACCAAGTGTATGCTTACCTCTAGGCCGTGACAGCAAGTGCAATGTGATTTTTGATTTGGAGGTGTTACAAATGAGTGGTGATGATCTGAACAGCTTCCTTACACCCTATGGAGTGTGTTTGAATGCCTGGACTTGATTGAAAATGCCTGGAACGATTTGTGGTACCTCAGCTACAACTTGATTGAAAGTTTGAGCAACCAGCTGGTGATTTTTTGAAATCTGTGTTCCAGATGTTATGTGAGTGTTTGGATCACTTCTATATGATGTATGTGAGGTGTGTGAGTGATTTGTTTGATTGGAAAAGCTCTCAAACTCAAAACCCGATAGCTACCTTGCTAAGAAAGGCATTTTTGCCAAGAGAAAGAGATTTTAAGGAAAGCATCTGTTAGATGGCTTTGGTGTACTCAAACTGATCACAATTGAGCTCTATTTATAGTAGAGCAAGTTTGTTTTGCAAGGAATAGTGAATGGCAACTGGTAAGTAGGTTTGGCCAATGTTGGCAAATGAAAATCCAAGTCTCCTCTAGCCATTGACTAGAGGTTAGGGCACAGAGCTTTGGTTCCCTTGGTCTTGGATAAGTCTTTACTGATTTCAGATGAGAATGGCTCATTCCATTCCACCTTGATGCTTCCATTGAATGCTTCAATCCAAATTTGGAGTCTTGTCCCTATTTTGGCCATTCTAGGTTCAACATGCTATTTCTTGTTCCATGGACTTTGGAGGCTTGGCTCAATGATTGTCCCCTTTAGATTCAATCCTCAGATGTGTCCAAGTGGATAGGAGCATTTGAATTTGGCTGATTTTGGCAAATCGAGCAAAATTGCAAATTCTGCCTTGCCCTTGACAGATTTCAGCAAGGCAACTTGCCAATGTCATATCTCATGGTGTAAGTTGAATTTGGTAATGTTCTTGACCATTTTGGAAAGCCCTTACATGATACAACAACTGTTTGAACATGTTTGGTTTTGATCTCTTTTGAATCCAAGTGAAAAATCCCCCTACATTTGGCAAAAAGTGAAGGCAGATTCTGACTTAGTGAAAATTTCACTAAGTGTTGGAAAAAGTGACATTTTCACTTTTCAGCCATTTTGATCACTCCATAACTCCAAATCCTTAATGAATTGGACTTAGGTCTAGTTGAAGTTTTTGTAGAGGGTAATGAGGGCTACAAATCCATCTTTGGATGAAAAAAAATGGCTTTGTGGTTTAGGAATTATGATCCTTCAAAGTTGGTGCCCTTGTCACTTTATTTTTAACTTAGAAAATTTTCTAAGTTTTTATGGTTACCCCTTTTACAAGTTATCCAACTTTTCTTGATTTTTCTTGATGAATGATGATTCAAATCATACATTAACATCATTTTAGGGTTAAAAACCATTTTGGTGAAAAATCTCAAAAAGTCAAAGTTGACTTTTGTGCACAGTTGACTTTTTATCAAATGAATTCCAAACTGTGCAATTCTTCAGGAAATCATGTCCTTGACCTAAATCAAACTTGATGGACATGTTCCATGGGTGTCATAGGGCATATTGAATCATGTCTTAGGGCTTGGGAGCATGTCCTGGTCAAAAGTCAAAGTTACAGTTGACTTTTTCCTTAAAACCCTAATTGTTGTGCAGATGAAATTGAGACTTGTTGCTCAAGCTTCTTGGATTAATCCATTGTTCCAAATGGATCAATATAGTTCATTAGAGACCCTCAAACCCTCTCTTGAGGTCTTGGTTCATGATTTGTCCCAAAAGTCAACTTAGGGGTGAATTAGGTCAAGAAACCCTAATTCCTGATTTTTGAATAGTGCAACCCCTGAGGCAAAATTGACTTGATGAATGGGTCCATGAGGTTCCATGGAGTACATTAGGTTGTGTTTTGGATCATTGGCTCATGCCCAGATGAAAAATTTCCATCTGGAGGCCCTGGTCAACCAAAACCTTAATTTGGTGACACTGTCGATCTTGAGGTCTGATCCACCTAGAAGGGAGCATCCTTGTGCTTAATCCTTGGAGTGGGAGTCATTTTGATCCTTTGTGGATGCTTGAGAGGTTAGACAAGTTGAAGATCATGTCATTCCTTGACTGATCCTTTGTCTAAGCACTCAGAGAGGGCTTGAAACCCTAGTTTTGATTGTAGTGAATGCTCACCCATCTTTGGGGAGACTGATGAAGTATGATGGTTCTTCCATATTGTGATGATGATTTTCACAATGATGGGAAATCTTAGTGGTCAAAATTTGGGGTATGACAGATGCCCCTATTTAATCTTCTTGGACCCGAATGTGTGAATGACGAAGGTATTCGGGCATTCAGGGTGCAAGAGGATTAAATATCGGAATACCCGAAATTTTGATGGCTATGAATGGCAGCTTGCGCATTCATCTTCTTTTGCTAAGCAATGATGCTTAGAAAAGGAAAACTTCCCCTCGATCCTAGTCTTCATCCAGGGAACTGGTCTTAGTTTTCTTTTGTCAACTTCCCCTCGTTCTTGGTTTCCTACCAAGGAACTAGTCTCAGTTGCTGAAACAAACTTCCCCTCGATCATAGTTTCCTACCGAGGAACTGGTCTTAGTTTCTGATTTAAACTTCCCCTCGATCCTGGTTTCCTACCAAGGAACTGGTCTTAGTTTCTTTTGTCAATAAACTTTGCTGATAAGGAACGCTATTTGTAGCGGATTTCCCTCAAACTTCTCGCCGAATTTTCCTGGGGAGATGTCATTTGATGGAAAAAGCTTTGATGTCAGACTTGCTGGAGAACCCAGTCGTCTGAATTGTAGAGGTACACAAACTTCTCTGTTGGACATGCCATTTGTCGACTCTATCTGGGGAAAATGAGTCTCTTGAGAGACTTCTTCCGCTTGGGGTCTTACATCATACTTTTCTCAGGATCTTCCCGGAGAAATGCCATATGATGGGCTCCAATTTTGAGGTGCCGATGACCTTTTCATCAGCGGTTCTTTCGGAGCGAAACTGGCATGCTGCCGAATCTCTGATTACGAGGCTTTCTCTGTGGATTTTCCTTAATCCGGGAAAGCAAGGATATCGTCTTCGATGGCGAAGAGCGACATTTGTTGAAAGTTTTCTCTGGCTTTTCAGAGGTTCAAGTTATCAAAGTGGTCAAAGGCCAACTTCCTCTCAGAAATAAACTGGAGACGAGGTTGTTCAAACGCAGCATTTCCTGACGAGGCAAGAACTGACAACTTGATTGAGAGGACTGTTATCACTAGGGGACAAGACCGACTAGAGTGATAGTGATACAATATGAAATGTGAATGCAAATCAAATAATGCATGATGCATGTATGTATATGCTGACAAAATTGACGCAATATACAAACTGACGGGTGAACACGACTGGATACTCGGCCATCGAGGGGCGTATAGAAATATCACTGGTTCAAGATAGCAATTCCACCTTGCTTAGGAGAGACAGTCCCTGTTGGGATCTACCGTTGATCGGGCTTAGGAGGTAAGAACTCGACCGAGGCGTGTCAGACGGAGTATCCGTATCTGGCATAACTGATCCTTCATTCAGGCGCACTGGCTTAGAAGGAGTACTTTGATTCTGCACTTTGAAGCTCGATTACTTCTGGAGAAGCGAGCGACGTTCTTTCGATGTTCAACAGTCAAAAGAAATTGTCGTCTTTATTTTAAAAGCAGAAAAAGTTTAACAAGTAAATTCATTTTTGTTTTATTTCAAGAATCGTTAATCATGTTAACAACGTCGTTCTGTAAAGCTAAAACAAGTAAGAATTACAAACAAAAGCACAAAGGCTCAAAGTGATTCCAAAGAGTATTTAGAAAGTTAAAAAAAAATGGTAATTTACAGGGAAAAGGGCTATGTTGAAACATAACGACCACTATCCTTCTACCAACTTTGAATTCGGGGCATCCTGAGCTTCTGTCGAAGATGACCTTGATTGGAGTTTTCCTCCGATGGATGGTATAACTGCTGCTGCTGAGGGATTTTCCTCTGTTGAACATAGTTACTTGCCATTATCCCTAATTTTTGTCTGGATTGTACTTGGATGTTTCCAATCCACCGGGACGATTTTTTTCATGTCTCTAACTTTTGCCTGGACCGCCCTTTCGGGTTTTCAATCCACCGAGACGTTTTTTTTTTTTAGTTTAGGCGAAGTATTTCTTGACTACATCAACATTTGTGGGGTAGGCAAATTCCTCTCCGTCCATGGTTGCAAGTCTCAAGGCGCCGCCTGAGAAAGCTTTCGTGACCACATAGGGGCCATCATAATTCGAAGTCCACTTGACCCGAGAGTCAGTGAGAAATGATTGTATCCTCTTGAGCACGAGGTCTCCTTTTCTGAAGACACGAGGTCGGACCTTTTTGTCGAACGCCCTCTTCATTCTCTGTTGATACAGCTGACCATGGCATAGTGTCGTGATTCTCTTTTCTTCGATCAGATTCAGTTCTTCGTGTCGGCTTTGACACCATTCAGCTTCGGTGAGCTTAACTTCCATCAATACTCGGATTGAATGGATCTCTACTTCTATGGGGAGCACTGCTTCCATGCCATACACTAGAGAGAAAGGGGTTGCCCCTGTTGAAGTGCGGACAGATGTGCGATAACCGTGAAGAGCAAAGGGTAGCATCTCGTGCCAGTCTTTGTAGGTTACAACCATCTTTTGAACGATCTTCTTGATGTTCTTATTGGCCGCTTCTACCGCTCCGTTCATCTTGGGTCGGTAGGGAGATGAGTTATGATGTTCGATCTTGAACTTTGCACACAACTCTTTCATCATCTTATTGTTCAAGTTAGATCCATTATCAGTAATGATTTGGCTTGGAACACCATAACGGCAGATGAGATTGTTTTTGATAAATCGGACCACCACTTGCCGGGTTACATTGGCGAACGACGCTGCTTCGACCCACTTGGTGAAATAGTCGATGGCTACTAGGATGAACCGATGTCCGTTTGAAGCCTTAGGTTTAATCAAGCCAATCATGTCGATTCCTCATATGGAAAAAGGCCGCGGGGAAGAAAGAACTTTGAGATGCGATGGCGGTACATGAATTTTGTCGGAGTATATCTGACATTTATGACACCTCTTCATGTACTTGTAGCAGTCGGATTCCATTGTCAACCAATAGTACCCTGCTCTTAGAATTTTTATCGCCATTGTGTGTCCGTTGGCATGAGTGCCAAAGGATCCTTCATGAATTTCTTTCATAAGCATGTCTGCTTCTGGTCTATCCACGAATTGGAGCAAGACCATGTCAAAATTTCTCTTATAGAGAGTGTCACCGCTCAGGAAGAAGTTTCTAGCCAATCTTCTGAGGGTTTTCCTGTCTTTTCTGAGTGCCCCAGATGGGTACTCTTGTTTCTGAAGGAAGCATTTGATATCGTGATACCAAGGTATGTCGTCTATGACTGCTTCAATCGTGAAGATGTAAGCGGGCCTTCCAAGGTGCATTATGTCGATCTTAGGTATGTCATTCCATCGACCTACACTAATCATGGAAGAGAGAGTGGCTAATGCATCAGCCATGTGATTCTCTTCACGAGGGATGTGATGAAACTCAACTCTGTTGAAGAAAGGTAACAACCTTCTTGCATAATCTTTGTAAGGAATCAGTCCTGATTGGTATGTGTTCCAATCTCCTTTTATCTGATTGATAACCAAGGCTGAATCGCCGTATACGTCCAAGTTTTTGATCCTTAAATCAATCGCTTCTTCGAGACCCATAATACAAGCTTCGTATTCGGCCTCGTTGTTCATACACTTGAACGTAAGTCTAGCAGTGAAAGGAATGTGGGTACCCTGAGGGGTAACAATGATTGCCCCAATTCTGTTTCCGTAATGATTAACTGCTCCGTCAAAGATAAGTCCCCATTGGGAACCTGGTTCTGGCCCTTCACTGGGTAACGGTTCATCGCAATCTTTCATTTTTAGATACATGACATCTTCGTCTGGGAAGTCAAACCCGATTGATTCTTGATCGTCAATCGATTGATGAGCCAAATGATCAGCTAAAATACTTTCCTTAATGGCTTTCTGAGCGTGGTACTCTATGTCATATTCTGATAACAACATCTGCCAACGGGCAATTCTTCCCTTGAGAGCAGGCTTTTCGAAACGTACTTGATTGGGTCCATTTCAGAGACCAACCAAGTAGTATGACGAATCATGTATTGGCGAATACGTTTGGCTGCCCAAGCCAAAGCGCAAAAAGTTTTCTCAAGCATCGTGTACCGAGTTTCGCAGTTGGTAAATTTCTTGCTCAAATAGTAGATGGCAGACTCTTTCCTTTTGGTTTCGTCTTGTTGGCCAAGTACACATCCCATTGAGTCCTCTAGGACTGTGAGGTAAATGATCAGTGGTCTTCCTTCCACTGGAGGTGATAGAATCGACGGATTCAACAGGTATTCCTTAATACTGTCGAAGGCAGTTTGGCAATCTTCTGACCAAACATAATCCTGGTTCTTTTTCAGTAATTTGAAAATCGACGCACACGTGGCAGTCATAAGGAATATGAATCTGGAGATGTAGTTCAACCGTCCCAGGAATCCTCTGACTTGTTTTTCAGTTTTCGGGGAAGGCATTTCCTAAATGGCCTTGACCTTGTCAGGATCAACCTCAATTCCTTTCTGGCTGACGATGAACCCTAATAGTTTCCCTGAACGGACACCGAAGGTGCACTTGTTCAGATTCAAGCGGAGCTTGAATTTTCTTAAACGTTCGAACAATTTTGACAGATGTTCAACGTGCTCACTCTCTATTTTTGATTTTGCAATCATATCATCGACATACACTTCGATTTCTTTGTGTATCATGTCATGAAACAGAGTAGTCATGGCCCTTTGATAGGTTGCCCCGGCGATCTTCAAACCGAACGACATTACCTTGTAACAAAAGGTGCCTCATGGTGTAATGAACGAAGTTTTCTCCATGTCTTTCGGCGCCATTTTGATCTGGTTATAGCCCGAGAATCCATCCATGAAGGAAAAAACTTTGAACTTTGTTGTACTGTCCACCAGCATGTCAATGTGTGGTAAAGGAAAGTCGTCCTTTGGACTTGCCTTGTTCAGATCCCTGTAATCAACACACATTCTGACCTTTCCATCCTTTTTGGGAACGGGTACAATATTGGCTAACCATTGAGGATATTCAGATGTAGCGAGGAAACCCGCGTCAATCTGTTTCTGCACCTCCTCTTTGATTTTGATGGCCATGTCCAGGTGAGTCCGTCTCAACCTTTGCTTTACTGGCGGACATTTCGATCTCAATGGTAAGTGATGTTCCACAATGCTGGTATCCAACCCTGGCATGTCCTGATAGGACTAAGCGAATACATCGGGGAATTCTTTGAGAAGATTTATCAAACTCTCTTTGGCAGTTGGACTGAGCAGTGCCCCAATCCTGATTTCTTTTCTCTCTTTTTCTGAACCCAAGTTTACCGTTTCCAACGGCTCTTTATGAGGTTCAATGGACCTTTCCTCTTGTCTGAGTAGTCGGGAGGTCTCTTCTGGAATTTCGTTGTCATCTTCTTCTTCAGCCTCGAATACCGGGAACTCAAAGTTGGGAGAAGGCATCGGATCGTATGTTTCAACTGGGTTTAAAACAAGCAATATGCATGACATGATGATTCGTGTTTAGAAGAGATAGAGGAAAATGCAAGTGTGTGCAGTGTATATTTTTTTACTGCTTGTTTTTATTATGGAATTGTTTTTTAGGATTACCATTTTCTGAAAAAGCAAAAAGAGAAAACAGCAATTAATGCGGAAATTACAGAACGACGTTATTTTATTAATGAACAAGTCGATTCTTGAAACTACAGCCCTATAAAACAAAACTCTGTCGCTTTGGGCGAAGCGAAGAGGGATATTTACAGAAAGCGAGCCCTATCAAAACATCCGTTTCACCTGGGCAGGGTGAAAGGTTAAAGACGACAATTACTTTGACTTATGAACAATCTTCGGAACATCGACGACAACCCATTGGTGGCGAACTCCTCGGTGAATCACAAAGTCTGGCACCTTCCTTGATTTGTCTTCAAAATAACGCTAATTTCTGGTGGAGCAGGATCATTGGAATCTGTCTCCCAGGCAGAGTTGTCGTAGGAGAATTCCTCTGTTGCATTTTGCATAGCATTTGTGCTCTCAGCTGTATCTCCCCATCCAGTTGGCTGGATATCTTCGAGCCTAATACGAGAGCTTTCGGGAGCGGTGTACTTTACCATATAGTCGTATTTTCCACTTGGTTCTCCCAGAGTGTCCCAAACCTCTTTGGAACTGGAGGAGTCATCCCCCTCGATGACGTTGACCTCAGGAAAAGCATAGTTGATGAATTCAAGTTATGTAAACGTTGCGAATTCATCTTCATGTTGAGTAGTTTCTGAATGACCTAAGTGTTGATCTCATGACATGGTGGGGACACAGGTATTCTGTTCAATGACGGTCAGCTGATTTTCATTACTCGGCTGACTCTCTTGCCCCAAGTTTCCTGGGTAAGGTTGCCACATTGGCAGACCATCCATTGGGCCATAGTAATTGTGGTCAAAATTGTCTTTCATCGGAGTGTCCTCCTCTAATGAATTTGGCGGAGCACGGCATCCTTCCGGATCACAATCTCCATAGATCATTTCGACGTCTGACCGTGGTATAAATCTCGGACTTTCTGTGGGAAAGCAAAAAGGCATAGGTACCTCTTCCTGAGACATATAACTGTCCTCATTAAGATAGGATTTCCATTCTTCATCTGTGTCAGAGGGACCTTCCTCATTGATAGCATGTACTGCTTGAGACACTGGGTGAAGGAAACCTCCACTGTGGAAGAAATTTTGAAGGGGATGAAGACTTTCATCATTGGCAGCTGTCTGGGTACAGGTTGCGGAAAAACCAAGACCCTTCTTTGTTTTATTGTCAGTAGGAATGACAAGCTGTCCCCATCCTGTTGTATCGGTACTCTCGACCCTTCTTTTTGTGAAGATTATGTCTTCATTCTTTTGTCGGCCGACTCTGATATGTAGCACCGAGTAGTCGGGGAGATCGTTATGTGACATTATGTATATATATCTTCTTGGATTTTACATGTATGACTCTGTATATGACAGACAAACTTCTATGTTTATATATATGAGATTTCAGTTGCAGATTTTCCGCTTTTATTCTGTATCTGAATGATGGGTGTTAGGAACTGAGTTCCTCTGTTTATGTTGCTACCTGATTGTTGCATATCTTTATGAGCAGATTATTATATTTCATCATCACGATGTGACGCTCCATCTATGCCATGAATGTTTTAATTCTACTATGATTATTTGTTATCGCTTTAATTACTCGGGTTATAGATTGGGGGTGTTACAATTGTGGCCAAGGTTCCAAGGGAAAGCAGGGTGAAAAGCTTGAAAGCAAAGCTTGTGAGGATTGATTATTTAGGAGAAGATATTAATACCAATCTCTTATGAAAGGATTGTGAAGGGTTAGACCGCCGTGAAGGAGAAGAGATTAATGGCTATCTCTTGGGAAGGTTAGGTTAAAAGGGAATGAAATGTTTGCGAGAAAGTAGGATCTGACAGCAAGACACCTACGTGGAGTGCGACGACTCCAAAGGTTGAGTTAAAATAGAGAAAGAAGTGTTCATGGGAAAGTAGGGTCTGACAGCAAGACGCCTACGCGGAGTACGACGACTCCAAGTCTAAGGCTAGGTTAAAAGGGTAATGAGTTATCTATGACCTTGCGGTCAATAGAGAGACTTTCCTTTGGAATCGGGAGATGATAACTTATGAACAAGAGTTAAAGGGGGTTGAAATTAAATGAACGGTACGCGTACGGCAAAGGTAATATTTTCAAAGTCTTGAAATCAGATACATGTCAAAGCTATGAAAATTAGCAACAGAAGCAAAACATATAAACAACAGAAGTGATTTTGTTCAAGTCAAAAAACCACAAACAAATATTTACATGCCAATTGAAAAGTTCTAAAAACTTACAGAAGTCAGTCGGTGGTTTTTCATAAAAAGAGTTCGAGAACCGAGTATGAAAATAAAGCATGTTTTTTTGTTTTTTTGAATTTTTTAGAAAGGAAATGAATATATTATGAGAACCATGCATATTTTGTTTTTAATATTTTTTAGAAAGAAAATGAATATGTTATGATAATAAAGTGAAATAAAAAAACAAAACAAAACCAATGTGGCAAGTGCCACCTTAATTCAATAAAACATTAAAAATGTGTGGCAAGTGCCTCCAAGGAATGTAGCAGGCGCCACTTCTTGTTTACATCATGTGGCAGGCGCCACATTTTGATCACAAAAATGGTGGCAGGCGCCACCTTGACATTTTTTACTTTTATTTTGTTTTGTTTTCTTTTTATGTTATTCATAATGAAACCAGACAAAACATAACATAATTATTTGCAATACATTTTCCAGAAAAATATTAACATGCTAATGAACTTGATAACAGCAAACAATGATCATGGTATTTTTGAAAACAGAAATAAGAAAGAGGTGAATGTTACCTAGTGGAGACGGTTCACTGCCTCTTCACAGGTACGTACTCTGAAAAGAAAACTGGTTGAATTTCTTCTTCCTGATTGCCACTGCAAGGTTGGACGGTGGAAAACTCGAACCGAAAAACTTTCATAACAATATTTAGAATAACAGTAACTGGGGGAGGAAAAATATAGAGAGTATTCAGCCTCTGTGTGGGGTGAATCTGGTGTCCTCCTGAAGTGGAGCGTGAGCCTCTATTTATAGGACAAAATGAGGACTTGAAGCATTGTCGGTTCTACCTTTTTTCAAATCTCCGCAAGCTGCCTTGTTGAAAAAGTCTTTGATTCAGAAAAATAGGCTCAGAGGATAGGTTGGATGAGGAGACGTGGAGCCATGTTTTGCTGAAAAGTTGTTTTCATTTCATGATGAATCGGAACCACTTGCATTAAAGCAAAACTATTTTATTTTTTTGGAAAATGCCACATTGATGTGGCAGAGGCTACCAAATCCTCATGGCAGGCGCCATGGGTTTGGAAATGAGGTGGTGGGCACCATGCCCTTTGGTGGCAAGTGCCACTAAGTGTGGCAAGCGCCACACTTTTTTTTTTCTTTTTATTCTTTCACCTTTTCTTCTTTCTTTCTGTCTTTCTTTATTTCTTTCTTTTTCTTTCTTTTCATCTTTTCTTCTTTATTTTCTTTTTCTTTCTTTTTTTATTCAAATAAAATTCAATGAATGCCTTGGTGATTTCTCGTGTTCCAACTTCATTTCGGTCCCAAAATATCAAAGTCAGAAGCTCGACTTTTTTTCGGTCAAAACCCTAATTTCCTCAGGAATTCCAACTGGATGGTCTTTGATGATTTTTCTTCTACACTTTCTTCCAAGGTCCAAAGATGGCCTCTAAGGATGTCCAATATCATGCAGAATCAAGTTCCAAAGCTTGGGAATATGCCCTGATCAAAATCAAAGCCAGTGGTTGACCGTCGCTGAGAAAACCCTGGCTTGAGGCATGGTGAATCCTGTGGCTCATGGCACTTGTAGTAAGAACCGAACACACTTAATTTCTTATTGAATAAGACCTCTTGAATGTAGGTGAGCTCAAATGGTTGCATTTGGAGTCGGAGACCTTGAAACATGGGAGAGTATGGCTTATTGACTTTTGTTATTTTTCCTGTGTAAACCTGACTTTCACAAAAGAAACAAACTAGCAAGATATTGTGGTTAGTTAACAATGCATAGGTGAATGAAACCTAAATGTAAGTGCAAAATGTTATGTCATCTAAGGGGTAAAATTTGGGGTACAACAGTTGCCCATATTTAAATAACTTTATCGGATAACACGAGGAATGAAGATCCTTGGGACATCAAGGTGAAAGGTATTTAAATATAGCAAACCGAAAATTTTCTCCTTAGATGGAATGCAAATGCTAAGGGCAAGCAACAGACATGCAAATGCTGACATGCAAATGAACTTCTAGTACGATGATATGATGTTATGATAGTGCAAAGATGCAGGTAGACAAGACACCAAAGATAAATGTTAAACAACCACAGGTGAGCATTACTAGGGATGGACGAAGGTTGATATCCACAAGGAAAATTTACTGGGGATACAGACTGGCCAACAAAAGAGACTCACTGGGGAGGCTTTGAGGAAACACTGGGGATAGAAAAATAAAACTGAGGGGAAACCTCACAGATCCTCACTAGGGATAGGAGCTAGACAGGCGTTCTCCACTGGGGAAAGATCCAGGGAGATGGTCAACAGGTTTATAGGTGACCGGACGACACTGGGGCAATGAAAGTACATTCTTTACTGGGCATGAAACCAGAAAGAAGACATGATCTCTATTAGGGATCAATTTGAAGTAAAAGGATAAACATCAATAAAAGATTTTCTGGGATTTTCTTATATTGAAGAGTTCAAACGGGATCTTCAAGAAAAGCCAAAAAAGACAGAGAAAGGTACATCCAAAAAAACCTCAGATGGTAAAAGAAACCAGGCATCCAATAATGGCTTTGAATGAAAGGTACAAATCACAATATCTAATAATAGCTTTAGATAAAAGTAAACAAAGCAAGGATCCAAGAAGGCATTGGATAAAAGAACACCAGTCATCCAATAATGGCTTTGAATGAAGTGTACAAATCACAATATCTGAGAAAGCATCAGATGAAACTGAACAAACAGGGATCCAAGACAGCATTGGATGCAAAGAAACCAATCATCCAATAATGGCTTTGAATGAAAGGTAAACTCATAATATCTGATAATGGCATCAGATGAAAGCAAGGGTAATCCAAGAAGGCATTGGATAAAAAGAAAACCAGACATCCAATAATGGCTTTGAATGAAGGGTACAAATCACAATATCTGAGAAGGCATCAGATCGACGTGAGAGAGGTAGAGATCCAAGAAAGCATTGGATACAAAGAAACTAATCATCCAATAATGGCTTTGAATGAAAGATAAACTCAATAATATCTGAGAAGGCATCAGATGAAAATGAGACAAAAGGTGAAATCCAAGAAGGCATTAGATAAACCACAATGTCCAAGAAAGCATTGAACGAATATGAACAAGGAGATACCCAAGAAAGCATTGGATAAAAGGAAATCACAATATCCAAGAAAGCATTGGATGAATGTGACCAAAAGTGAAGTCTTTATCCAAGACAGCATTGAATGACTGTGAACTTTCAGGAAGGGTACTGAAAGTAAAGGCAAATTACTATATTCAGGAATGGCACTGAATGATAGTGAGAAAGACATCCAATAAGGGCTTTAGATGAAAGGTAAACTCATCCAGGAATGACACTGAATGCAAAGGAAAACAATCATCCAATAATAGCTTTGAATGAAAAGGAGAAAACTCATACAGGAATGGTACTGAATGAACAAATAAGACTTTCAGGAATGGCACTGAAAGCTATCCAAGCAAATTTGATGTGGTTACAGGAGAGAGGCAAAACTTCCAGGAATAGCACTGGGAGAAACAAGAGGAACAAGATATCAAGGAATGGCACTGGAGATCACAAGAGACAGACATCCAGGAATGGCACTAGAGTGAGAGAATATAAAGATCCAGGAATAACACTGGAATGAGAGAAGACCAACATCTATCAACAGGATTATATGCTTAAGGAAACGGCAACATTCAGGAATGACACTGAATGAAAGGACATGTAACATTTTAGTAGGGTAAGACGTGGATAACAACACGACCTCTGGAGAAATGAAAATGAGGATGAAACACTCATGATATGCATATGTATATGAATTATACAGGTGATATATGATCAAATGCAAATGCAGATGCTGACGACACCGCTTGACTCTTTTGGTGAGAAGACAAGACTGGAAGACTAATTCCTCAACACGGAGATCAATGTCATTCTGCTTGGGGACTATTGATGCTACTGCTGAACATATCTCTGCCACACTGGTAAATTGTATCAAGTTGATGTTCCTTGTAGGAAGGATGAAGAGCTGCTTGGGGGTTTTCAAGTAAACTGCCCCAAATTAACTGACTGTTGTAGATGAGCTGATAATTGCTTCAGCTTGTCTGATTCAGAAATGACTGTTTCACGGTGCTCTTGGAAAGCTTGCCCCAGTCTGAGTCATGAAAGGTCTTCTGGATAAACCAATTCTGAGAAGGACTTGCCCCTGAACAACAAATCTTGAACTGATTCTTCAACAGGATTTGTAAAGAACTTTCCCCTGATAGGATCACCGACCAAGTTTCTTAATTGTTTGAAAATTCCTTGAGAGGAAAGCCAGTTTGCAAACAAAAGTATTTGTATAAACATGGTAATTTTAGAGCTCATGCAACTTTTGAAATCAAAATCTTTTTTTTTTAAGATGCAAAGCAAAATGAGTCATCGGCCTGAACACGGCGGTTCAAGACATTTAAAAGTGAATGGTATGAGTAAAAGGTGTAGTGGCCTGCAAAGATCTTTGGGAGTCAGTTTAGGCAACCTTGTTGTAGTATGCTTTCAAAACAACCTTGCTTCAGTTAGGTCTTTTGAGGGTTATAATGTGGTTTGGTTCACGGTTTAAGAAACAATGAATAAAGGCTCAAAGTTTATTTGTGCCTACCCAATCTTCGTGATGAACTTCGGTCTTATGCTCAGTTAAAACATGATATTCATCCAGGTTTCCACAGGTTGGGAATTGTACTGATGATAGTTGTCGATGATTATGACACCTTGGGTTGTCATTACTTCCTTACAACATTTGGTTGTCCTTTATTGCTGAGGCTTTGAGACCTTTTCTTGTCTTCATTGAGCTTTTGAGACCTCTTCTTGTCTTTGTTGAAGTTATGAGACCTCTTTTTTCTTTGATTGTCATTTGATTTGAGAGAGCTGACTGGTGTCTTGCATTGAGCACTTGCGTTAGAATGCATAACCAAATCAAACTGAGAAATACCCTGCCCCAAGGTTGAGATTTAAGGGGTTTGTGTTTTTTAATGAAAGAAAACTCCTACTTCTAGGCTCGAAGGGGTTAACAAGGGATTATCTTCCTTATTTCTCTAGTGTTTAGGGATTGAAACAATACCTTACATCGTCAGCAAAGTTTTGATTTGAAAGCATATCAACAGCAATTATGAGTATTTACAATTTCATCATCCTCCCTCCAATCTTTGCACAATAAAAAAGAAAGTGGAAAAAAAGATAAAATATTTTGCAAAAGAAAGCATAAAGATGTAAATAGTGGACAAAATGAATTGAATCAAAAGTTGCAATGCTCATTTCATTAATCACGAAAGTACAAACATAATTTGAAGGCAAACAGCCAGTACAAAATCAGGAAAATGCAAACAACAAGAAACAAGGCCTAATGACTAGTTAAACCCAAGGATGAGTTGTCCTGTCTTTAAGAAGTAGCTGAGCTGAAGTCGACTGAAGCTTCACTTGGCGTGCCCTAGAAGAGGGTTGCTTTGTACATTGGGATTATCCTTAAAGGAGAGGATTTTGTTTTTCATCAGTTCTTGTACTCTAGCCTTCAACGCAAAGCAACCTTCCAAGTTATGGCCTGCACCACCTTGATGGTATTCACAATGAAGATCAGCCTTATAGCCGTCTGAAAGAGGATTTGGAGGAGGAGGCATAGGCCTTGTGGTAATCAAACCTTGTTGAACCATACCAGGATAAAGTTCGGTGTATGTCATGGGAATAGGATCAAATTGATTCCTATTACGGTACTGGTTCTGTCCTACAGCCGGACGTTGGGAAGCTTGAGCTGGTCGTGGAGCAGTAACCACGGGTGTGACAGCAACAACAGTAGGGTGAATAGCATACTGAGGTTGGGGACGAGGCCTTCTCACTTCAACCACGACAGCGTTAGTCTGATCTTCTCTCTTTTTCTGAAAGTTCCCATAGGATTTCTTCACAGTATTGAAAGATTCAGCAGCCTTTGACACTTTTCCATTCTTGAGTCCTTCCTCGACCATTTGCCTAATAGTAACCAAATCAGTGAAATTGAAGGAAATGCTTCCAATCATCTTCTCCCAATAGAATTGAGAAAAGGTATCTATGAACATTCTAGTCAACTCTTTCTCGGCCAAAGGAGGTTCAACTTGGGAAGCTAACTCTCTCCAGCGCTGAGCATACTCCTTAAAAGATTCCTTCTCATGTTGAGTCATATTTTGCAGCTGGCGGCGATCAGGAGCCATGTCAAGGTTATACTTATATTGCTTCATGAAGGCATTTATGAGATCTTGGAAGCAGTGGATGGAGTTTTACTCGAGACCCATATACCATTTAAGTGATGCTCCACTCAAGCTATCATGAAAACAGTGGATAAGCAGCTTCTGATTTTTGGTATAAACAGCCATTTTGCGACAATATATGACCAAATGTGCCCTTAGACAAGAATGGCCCTTGTACTTCATAAATTCTGGAGTTTTGAACTTAGCAGGCATAACAAGGTCAGATACTAAGCACATGTTGTCTGCATCCACATTAAAGAAGTCATTACCCTCAACAGCTTTGAGTCTCTTATCTATGATCTGAAACTGCTCACGGACAACTTCAGGTTCAACAAAGTCTTCACAGTCTTCACCCTGAGCACTGGCAGCATTGTACTCAAAGAAGGGATTCTCAAAGAAAGCTCGAACAGTCTGTGGAACGACATGGACCGCAGGTCTGGGCTCGGTGAAAACAGGAACTTAAAATACAAGCATAGCAGTCTGACCAACCATAGTAGTAGATACAATCAGTGGAAAATAGTTGTGTGGCAAACCAAACTCGGGCCAAGTTGAAGGTGGCATTTGAACCGGTGGAGGTTCAGCACTTGAAACTTCCTGGATGACAGTTCTTTAGGGAGGCTCTCCACTAGCAATCAAAACTTGAAGCATCTCAGTGAGTTTAGTTATGCTCGACTTAAGGTCATTGATCTCCATTCGGACCTCAGCATTATGTACCTCTTGCTCTGACATCTTGCGTATGTAGTTAGCTCTAGTCTGGTATCGGTGTCGAGCAATCAGCTTGATGACTCACAGGTGACACTGGAAGATATAGACAACTGGAAATGAACCGCTGGACAAGCAGACGCATGCAATGAAACATGCAAAGATGCAAATGATATGCAATGCAATGCAACAGGATGCGAAACACATGAAACAGGATCAAGAGTTCGAGATCACAACATGGAGTCTGGGTAAAGAACCAACCACACGGTGTGTACTAGGGTTCTTGTATCTGTAGAACAGGGTTCTAAGAAGTTCCCAGAGTCAACAACCCATCTTTCGGATATTATAGATTTCCCGAATGACTCGGTAGTCAATAATATTCTCAAGAGAATCTCGTCTGAGTGTAGTATCACGTGACAACCATTTTAGGAATAGACTCCCTCATGGTCACCGCACTACATCCTAAAAAGGCCAAAGTGGGGTTAAAAGGTGACTAATGGTCATCAGTTTCACGGGCACCTAGGTAGAGAGTAGTAATGTTTTCACGAATAGACTCGTTCAACATGACTAAACTCTCAAGAGGGCCTCAACTGAGTGATGGTGTCTTAAGTCAACTTTTTCGGGAATCGACTCCCTCTAAGTCTCCTTGAATATACCATCCTCCTATCATAAGTGTACTCTCAAGTCTGGGTACAGGACTTATCCTCACCACTCAAAGTAACCACCTTGCATACAGAAAACCCAAGCACAACAGATATATACAGATATACAAAATATACAAGTATACAAGCAAGCAACCATATAAATAACACAAATGCAAACAAGGTGGGCTTAACCCTCTTTGTTATCTGATTCCCCAGTGAAGTCGCCATTTTTCTGTTGTGGTGAGAATCGGATATCAAGCTATTAATTAACTTACATCTTACATCTTTGAAATTCACCACCGAGCTTTGATTTATCCAAAGGATAGGGTAAAGAACGAAAATCCTAAGTTAAGGGAATATAGGTTCGGGGGTTGGTTATACTAAGGGAAGGTATTAGCACCCTAAGTATCAGTAGTACTCTACAGGAGCCTCTTGTTTGTATTTGTGTTATGTTAAAGTTGCTTGCTAAAGAAGATGTGCTAAGGTGAAGGTAAAGACCTAAGGGTATGTACACTAAGTATGCTCACCAAGACATCGCATCTCGTGCCTACGTATCTTGAAGGAAATGGAATCAAAGCATTCCTAGTTCCCCTCAATGGGGGTGAGGAACTCTTGACTGTGGTCGAGGTTCCAAGGGAAAGCAGGGTGAAATGCTTGAAAGCAAAGCTTGTGAGGATTGATTGTTTAGGAGAATAGATTAATGGCTATCTCTTATGAAAGGATTGTGAAGGGTTAGACCATCGTGAAGGAGAAGAGATTAATGGCTATCTCTTGGGAAGGTTAGGGTAAAAGGGAATGAAATATTCGTGGGAAAGTAGGGTCTGACAGCAAGACACTTACGTGGAGTGCGGCGACTCCAAAGGTTGAGTTAAAATAGGGAAAGAAGTGTTCATGGGAAAGTAGGGTCTGACAGCAAGACGCCTACGCGGAGTACGATGACTCCAAGCCTAAGGCTAGGTTAAAAGGGTAATGAGCTATCTATGACCTTGTGGATAATAGAGATACTTTCCTTTGGAATCAGGAGATGATAACTTATGAACAAGAGTTAAAGGGGGTTAAAATTAAATGAACGGTACGAGTACGACAAAGGTAATATTTTCAAAGTCTTGAAATCAGATACATGTCAAAGCTATGAAAATTAGCAACAAAAGCAAAACATATAAACAACATAAGTGATTTTGGTCAAGTCAAAAAACCACAAACAAATATTTACATGCCAATTGAAAAGTTCTAAAAACTTACAGAAGCTGGTCGGTGGTTTTTCATAAAAAGAGTTCGAGAACCGAGTATGAAAATAAAGCATGTTTTTTGTCTTTTTGAATTTTTTAGAAAGGAAATGAATATATTATGAGAACCATGCATATTTTGTTTTTGATATTTTTTAGAAAGAAAATGAATATGTTATGATGAGAAAGTGAAATAAAAAAAACAAAACAAAACCAATGTGGCAAGTGCCACCTTAATTCAATAAAACATTAAAAAAAGTGTGGCAAGTGCCACCAAGGAATGTGGCAGGCGCCACTTCTAGTTTACATCATGTGGCAGGTGCCACATTTTGATCACAAAAATGGTGGCAGGCACCACCTTGACATTTTTTTTACTTTTATTTTGTTTTGTTTTCTTTTTATGTTATTCATAATGAAACCAGACAAAACATAACATAATTATTTGCAATACATTTTTCAGAAAAATATTAACATGCTAATGAACTTGATAACATCAAACAATGATCATAGTATTTTTTTTTAAACGGAAATAAGAAAGAGGTGAATGTTACCTAGTGGAGACGGTTCACTGCCTCTTCACAGGTACGTACTCTGAAGAGAAAACCGGCCAAACTTCTTCTTCCTGATTGGCACTGCAAGGTTGGATGATGGAAAACTCGAACCGAAAAACTTTCGTAACAATATTTAGAATAACAGTAACTGGGGGAGGAAAAATATTGAGAGTATTCAGCCTCTGTGTGGGGTGAATCTGGTGTCCTCCTGAAGTGGAGCGTGAGCCTCTATTTATAGGAGAAAATGAGGACTTGAAGCATTGCCGGTTCTACCTTTTTTCAAATCTCCGCAAGCTGGCTTGTTGAAAAAGTCTTTGATTCAGAAAAATAGGCTCAGAGGATAGGTTGGATGAGGAGACGTGGAGCCATGCTTTGCTGAAAAGTTGTTTTCATTTCATGATGAATCGGAACCACTTGCATTAAAACAAAACTATTTCATTTTATTGGAAAATGCCACATTGATGTGGCGGGGGCCACCAAATCCTCATGGCAGGCGCCATGGGTTTGGAAATGAGGTGGTGGGCGACATGCCCTTTGGTGGCAAGTGCCACTAAGTGTGGTAGGCGCCACACTTTCTTTTTCTTTTCTTTCACCTTTTCTTCTTTCTTTCTTTCTTTCTTTTTTCTTTCTTTTCATCTTTTCTTCTTTCTTTTCTTTTTTTTTCTTTTTTTCTTCAAATAAAATTCAATGAATGCCTTGGTGATTTCTCGTGTTCCAACTTCATTTCGGTCCCAAAATATCAAAGTCAGAAGCTCGACTTTTTTTTGGTCAAAACCCTAATTTCCTCAGGAATTCCAACTGGATGGTCTTTGATGATTTTTCTTCTTCACTTTCTTCCAAGGTCCAAAGATGGCTTCTAAGGATGTCCAATATCATGCAGAATCAAGTTCCAAAGCTTGGGAATATGTCCTTATCAAAATCAAAGGCAATGCTTGACCGTCGCTGAGAAAACCCTAGCTTGAGGCATGGTGAATCCTGTGGCTCATGGCACTTGTAGTAAGAACCGAACACACTTAATTTCTTATTGAATAAGACCTCTTGAATGTAGGTGAGCTCAAATGGTTGCATTTGGAGCCGGAGACCTTGAAACATGGGAGAGTATGGCTTATTGACTTTTGTTATTTTTCCTGTGTAAACCTGGCTTTCACAAAAGAAACAAACTAGCAAGATATTGTGGTTAGTTAACAATGCATAGGTGAATGAAACCTAAATGTAAGTGCAAAATGTTATGTCGTCTAAGGGGTAAAATTTAGGGTAAAACAGTTGCCCATATTTAAATAACTTTATCGGATAACACGAGGAATGAAGATCCTTGGGACATCAAGGTGAAATGTATTTAAATATAGCAAACCGAAAATTTTCTCCTTAGATGGAATGCAAATGCTAAGGGCAAGCAACAGACATGCAAATGCTGACATGCAAATGAACTTCTAGTACGATGATATGATGTTATGATAGTGCAAAGATGCAGGTAGACAAGACACCAAAGATAAATGTTAAACAACCACAGGTGAGCATTACTAGGGATAAACGAAGGTTGATATCCACAAGGAAATTTTACTGGGGATACAGACTGGCCAACAAAAGAGACTCACTAGGGAGGCTTTGAGGAAACACTGGGGATAGAAAAATAAAACTGAGGGGAAACCTCACAGATCCTCACTAGGGATAGGAGCTAGAGAGGCGTTCTCCACTGGGGAAAGATCCAGGGAGATGGTTAACAGGTTTATAGGTGACCGGACGACACTGGGGCAATGAAAGTACATTCTTTAATGGGCATGAAACCAGAAAGAAGACATGATCTCTATTGGGGATCAATTTGAAGTAAAAGGATAGACATCAATAAGAGATTTTCTGGGATTTTCTTATACTGAAGAGTTCAAACGGGATCTTCAAGAAAAGCCAGAAAAGACAGAGAAAGGTACATCCAAAAAAACCTCAGATGGTAAAAGAAACCAGACATCCAATAATGGCTTTGAATGAAAGGTACAAATCACAATATCTAATAATGGCTTTATATAAAAGTAAACAAAGCAAGGATCTAAGAAGGCATTGGATAAAAGAACACCATTCATCCAATAATGGCTTTGAATGAAGTGTACAAATCACAATATCTGAGAAAGCATCAGATGAAAGTGAACAAACAGGGATCCAAGACAGCATTGGATGCAAAGAAACCAATCATCCAATAATGGCTTTGAATGAAAGGTAAAATCATAATATCTGATAATGGCATCAGATGAAAGCAAGGGTAATCCAAGAAGGCATTGGATAAAAAGAAAACCAGACATCCAATAATGGCTTTGAATGAAGGCTACAAATCACAATATCTGAGAAGGCATCAGATAAACGTGAGAGAGGTAGAGATCCAAGAAAGCATTGGATACAAAGAAACCAACCATCCAATAATGGCTTTGAATGAAAGGTAAACTCAATAATATATGAGAATGCATCAGATGCGAATGAGACAAAAGGTGAAATCCAAGAAGGCATTAGATAAACCACAACGTCCAAGAAAGCATTGAACGAATATGAACAAGGAGATACCCAAGAAAGCATTGGATAAAAGGAAATCACAATATCCAAGAAAGCATTGGATGAATGTGACCAAAAGTGAAGTCTTTATCCAAGACAACATTGAATGACTGTAAACTTTCAAGAATGGTACTGAAAGTAAAGGCAAATTACTATATTCAGTAATGACACTGAATGATAGTGAGAAAGACATCCAATAATAGCTTTGGATGAAAGGTAAAATCATCCAGGAAT
Organism: Lathyrus tuberosus; assembly: GCA_022829125.1. Taxonomy (NCBI): domain Eukaryota; kingdom Viridiplantae; phylum Streptophyta; class Magnoliopsida; order Fabales; family Fabaceae; genus Lathyrus; species Lathyrus tuberosus. Next base: position 14,011,284 of record JALAZF010000017.1, read on the forward strand.
GGTACCGAATGCAAAGGAAAACAATCATCCAATAATGGCTTTGAATGAAAGGGAGAAAACTCATCCAGGAATGGCACTGAATGAACAGATAAGACTTTCAGGAATGGCACTGAAAGCTATCCAAGCAAATTTGATGTGGTTATAGGAGAGAGGCAAAACTTCTAGGAATAGCACTGGAAGAAACAAGAGGAACAAGATATCTAGGAATGGCACTGGAGATCACAAGAGACGGACATCCAGGAATGGCACTAGAGTGAGAGAATATAAAGATCCAGGAATAGCACTGGAATGAAAGAAGACCAACATCTATCAATAGGATTAGATGCTTAAGGAAACGGCAACATTCAGGAATGACACTGAATGAAAGGACATGTGACGTTTTGGTAGGGTAAGACGTGGATAACGACACGACCTTAGGAGAAATGCAAATGAGGATGAAACACTCATGATATGCATATGTATATGAATTATGCAGATGATATATGATCCAATGCAAATGCAGATGCTGACGACATCGCTCGACTCTTTTAGTGAGAAGACAAGACTGGAAGACTAATTCCTCAACACGGATATCAATGTCATTCTGCTTGGGGACTATAGATGCTACTGCTGAACACATCTCTGCCACACTGGTAAACTGTATCAAGTTGATGTTCCTTGTAGGAAGGATGAATAGCTGCTTGGGGATTTTCAAGTAAACTGCCCCAAATTAACTGACTGTTGTAAATGAACTGATAATTGCTTCAGCTTGTCTGATTCTGAAATGACTGTTTCACGGTGCTCTTGGAAAGTTTGCCCCAGTCTGAGTCATGAAAGGTCTTCTGAAAAAACCAATTCTGAGAAGGACTTGCCCCTGAACAACAAATCTTGAACTGATTCTTCAACGGGATTTGGAAAGAACTTGCCCCAGATAGGATCACCGACCAAGTTTCTTAATTGTTTGAAAATTCCTTGAGAGGAAAGTCAGTTTGCAAACAAAAGTATTTGTATAAACATGGTGATTTTAGAGCTCATGCAACTTTTGAAATCAAAATCTTTTTTTTAAGATGCAAAGCAAAATGAGTCATCGGTCTGAACACGGCGGTTCAAGACATTTAAAAGTGAAAGGTATGAGTAAAAGGTGTAGTGACCTGCAAAGATCTTTGGGAGTCAGTTTACGCAACCTTGTTGTAGTATTCTTTCAAAACAACCTTGCTCCAGTTAGGTCTTTGAGGGTTATAATGTGGTTTGGTTCACGGTTTAAGAAACAAAGGATAAAGGCTCAAAGTTTATTTGTGCCCACCCAATCTTCGTGATGAACTTCAGTCCTATGCTCAGTTAAAACATGATATTCATCCAGGTTTCCACAGGTTAGGAATTGTACTGATGATAATTGGTTGTCCTTTATTGCTGAGGTTTTGGGACCTTTTCTTGTCTTCATTGAGGTTTTGAGACCTCTTCTTGTCTTTGTTGAAGTTATGAGACGTCTTTTTTCTTTGATTGTCATTTAATTTGAGAGAGCTGACTGGTGTCTTGCATTGAGCGCTTGCGTTAGAATGCATAACCAAATCAAACTGAGAACTACCCTGCCCCAAGGTTGAGATTTAAGGGTTTTGTGTTTTGTAATGAAAGAAAACTCCTACTTCTAGGCTCGAAGGGGTTAACGAGGGATTATCTTCCATATTTCTCCAGTGTTTAGGGATTGAAACAATGCCTTACATCGTCAGCAAAGTTTTGATTTGAAAGCATACCAACGGCAATTATGAGTATTTACATTTTCATCATCCTCCCTCCAATCTTTGCACAATAAAAAAGAAAGTGGAAAAAGAGATAAAATATTTTGCAAAAGAAAGCATAAAGATGTAAATAGTGGACAAAATGAATTGAATCAAATTTTCCAATGCTCATTTCATTAATCACGAAAGTACAAACATAATTTGAAGGCAAACAACCCGTACAAAATAAGGAAAATGCAAACAACAAGAAACAAGGCCTAGTGACTAGTTAAACACAAGGATGAGTTATCCTGTCTTTAAGAAGTAGCTGGGCTGAAGTCAACTGAAGCTTCACTTGGCGTGCCCTGGCAGAGGGTTGCTCTGTACATTGGGATTATCCTTAAAGGAGAGGATTTTGTTTCTCATAAGTTCTTGTACTCTAGCCTTCAACGCAAAGCAACCTTCCAAGTTATGGCCTGCACCACTTTGATGGTATTCACAATGAAGATCAACCTTATAGCCGGCTGAAAGAGGATTTGGAGGAGGAGGCATAAGCCTTGTGGTAATCAAACCTTGTTGAACCATACCAGGATAAAGTTCGGTGTATGTCATGGGAATAGGATCAAATTGATTCCTATTACGGTACTGGTTTTGTCCTGCAGCCGGACGTTGGGGAGCTTGAGTTGGTCGTGGAGCAGTAACCACGGGTGTGACAGCAACAACAGTAGGGTGAATAGCATATTGAGGTTGGGGACGAGGCCTTCTCACTTCAACCACGACGACGTTAGTCTGATCTTCTCTCTTCTTCTGAAAGTTCCCATAGGATTTCTTCACAGCATTGGAAGATTCAGCAGCCTTGAACACTTTTCCATTCTTGAGTCCTTCCTCGACCCTTTGCCCAATAGTAACCAAATCAGTGAAATTGAAGGAAATGCTTCCAATCATCTTCTCCCAGTAGAATGGAGAAAAGGTATCTATGAACATTCCAGTCAACTCTTTCTCGGCCAAAGGAGGTTCAACTTGGGAAGCCAACTCTCTCCAGCGCTGAGCATACTCCTTAAAAGATTCCTTCTCATGTTGAGTCATATTTTGCAGCTGGCGGCGATCAGGATCCATGTCAAGGTTATACTTATATTGCTTCATGAAGGCATTTATGAGATCTTGGAAGCAGTGGATGGAGTTTTTCTCGAGACCCATATACCATTTGAGTGATGCTCCACTCAAGCTATCCTAAAAACAGTGGATAAGCAGCTTCTGATTTTTGGTATAAACAGCCATCTTGCGACAATACATGACCAAATGAGCCCTTGGACAAGAATGGCCCTTGTACTTCATAAATTATGGAGTTTTGAACTTAGCAGGCATAACAAGGTCAGATACTAAGCACATGTTGTCTGCATCCACATTAAAGAAGTCATTACCCTCAACAGCTTTGAGTCTCTTATCTATGATATAAAACTATTCACGGACAACTTCAGGTTCAACAAAGTCTTCACAGTCTTCACCCTGAGCACTGGCAGCATTGTACTCAAAGAAGGGATTCTCAAAGGGAGCTCGAACAGTCTGTGGAACGGCATGTACCGCAGGTCTGGGCTCGGTGAAAATAGGAACTTGAAATACAGGCATAGCAGTCTAACCAACCATAGAAGTAGATACAATCGGTGGAGAATAGTTGTGTGGCAAACCAAACTCGGGCCAAGTTGAAGGTGGCATTTGAACCAGTGGAGGTTCAGCACTTGAAACTTCCTGGATGACAGTTATTTGGGGAGTCTCTCCTCTAGCAATCAAAACTTGAAGCATCTCAGTGAGTTTAGTCATGCTCGACTTAAGGTCATCGATCTCCATTCAGACCTCAGCATTGTGTACCTCTTGCTCTGACATCTTGCGTCTGTAGTTAGCTCTAACTCGGTACCGGTGTCGAGGAATCAGCTTGACGACTCACAGGTGACACTGAAAGATAGAGACAACTGGAAATGAGCCGCTGGACAAGCAGACGTATGCAATGAAACATGCAAATATGCAAATGATATGCAATGCAATGCAACAGGATGCGAAACACAAGAAACAGGATCAAGAGTTTGAGATCACAGCATGGAGTCTGGGTAAAGAACCAACCATATGGTGTGTACTAGGGTTCTTGTATCCGTAGAACAGGGTTCTAAGAAGTTTCCAGAGTCAACAACCCATCTTTTGGATATTATCGATTTCCTGAATGACTCGGTAGTCAATAATACTCTCAAGAGAATCTCGTATGAGTGTAGTATCGCGTGACAACCATTTCAGGAATAGACTCCCTCATGGTCACCACACTACATCCTAAAAAGGCCAAAGTGGGGTTAAAAGGTGACTAATGGTCATCAGTTTCACGGGCACCTAGGTCGAGAGTAGTAACATTTTCACGAATAGACTCGTTCAACATGACTAAACTCTCAAGAAGGCCTCAACTGAGTGATGGTGTCTCAAGTCAACTTTTTTGGGAATCGACTCCCTCAAAGTCTCCTTGAATATACCATCGTCCTATCATAAGTGTACTCTCAAGTCTGGGTACAAGACTTATCCTCACCACTCAAAGTAACCATCCTGCATACAGAAAACCCAAGCACAACAGATATATACAAATATCAAAAATATACAAGTATACAAGTAAGCAACCATATAAATAACACAAATGCAAACAAGGTGGGCTTAACCCTCTTTGTTATCTGATTCCCCAGTGAAGTCGCCATTTTTCTGTTGTGGTGAGAATCAGATATCAAGCTATTAATTAACTTGCATCGCACATCTTTGAAATTCACCACCGAGCTTTGATTTATCTAAAGGAAAGGGTAAAGAACGAAAATCCTAAGTTAAGAGAATCTAGGTTCGGGGGTTGGTTATACTAAGGGAAGGTATTAGCACCCTTGTGAGAACAAGATTTGGTTCTGCAATATTATCTCTAAGTTTTGATGATAACAAATGAGTATTGGTTGAACAATTTTGCACAACTAATGTTGTTACTTGTGAGAACCTAGCAAACAGGTTATGCTCCTGAGAATCAGTGCAATGTTTAAAGAAAGACACTTCGTATATGCACTTAAAAGAGCTGAACGAAGATAACACAAAAGACTTGAATTCGAAAGGAAAAGAGCATGAGTTCTGAAGATATGAAGACGAGGGTTCTGTGGAACGAAGTCCAGATGCTGAAGCCTCATGCTCTCTGATCAAGGTTCTGAAGACCTACCCAAAGTCGACTCTCATGCTTCAATCAAATATTATCAGAAGCCTCTGTAGATATAAAGAAAGTTGATTAAGAGAGCAAGGTTCTGAAAGACAAGTTCTGAAGATTCTGGAAGCTAGAGCTGATGATTCGAAGACTTGATAATCTCAAGAACCGAGCAATGTTTTCTCTTCTTACTCATGCTCACAAAAAGCCTCTGAAGTTGAGAAGCCAAGAAAACTTACCACACTGTACAGCTGTACCACATTACAACGTTAAAATTCTTGAAGACTGTGCGAAATACAAACAAGACAATCTGACACAGATAGGACGCGCAGCATGCAGAAGATTTTGTACCTGTCCTCACGCTTCTAGCCGTAAGCCTACTTAGCTATCATGATTCCATCTCAACAACTCTTTTCACTCGGCTATAAAAGGAAGCTCAAAGACTTGAGGAAAGACACACACACGAACTCCTACAATACTTTCTAACTCTGTTCTTTCTTAAGTCATTCTTGGTCTAAAAACTTGTTTACATTATCAGCTTGATAAGAACCAATTTTCTGTAAACTCATTGTATTTGAACTTAAAGTTGTATTCCTTAAGAGAGTCTTAGTGATTAGATCTCTTGAGAAGTATAGGATGTGTGTCTTAGTGATTGTGCCTTAAGTAAGACCTGTGTGGTTGGATTACTTGAGAAGTCTAGAACGTGTGAGTTCTAGAGGTTGTTGTTAGTCACCAGTTGTGTTAGCTTGTGCAGTGTACTATTTTGTTGAATAGCGGATTAAGACCTCGTTGAGAGAGGCGAAATCACCTTGGCGGGTGGACTAGATTAACTTGAGAGGTTCTCGAGTGAACTAGTTTAAACATAACGTGTTTATATCTCTTTGTTTAACCAAGTTGTGTTTCTTTAGAAAAGGGGTAAAGTTTTAAAGAGAAAGTTATTTTAAAGAAACGATTTATTTTGAAAAACCAATTCAAACCCCCCTTTCTTACGTTTTTCACACCTTCAATTGGCATCAGAGCTTTGGTTCTGAGGTGATAAAAAGATTGAATTTTTATCAAGCACTTAACAGTGTTCATTACCAATCCACGTGTGAAAAACAATGACTACGCCACCACCAACAACTTCTGAAACAAATGTTATTGAAAGAGAATCTTACACTGCAAAACCTCCTATCTTTGATGGCGAAAAGTTTGATTATTGGAAAGATAGAATTGAAATTTATTTCTTATCATTTGACCTAGATCTATGGGATCTAGTACTTGATGGCTATAGTCATCCTATAGATTCTGTAGGTAAAAGGATTGAAAGAAGTGAGTTTACAGATGCTCAGAAGAAAACTTACAAAAATCATTACAAAGCAAGAACCATTCTGTTGAACGCAATTTCTTATACCGAGCATGAGAAAATCACAAACAAAGAAATTGCAAAGTCCATCTTTGACTCTCTTCGTATGACTCACGAAGGAAATGCTCAAGTCAAGGAGACGAAGGCTCTTGCGCTAATCCAAAAATACGAAGTCTTCAAAATGGAGGATGATGAGTCTGTTGAAACCATGTTCTCAAGGTTTCAAATGTTTGTTGTCGGACTCAGAGTTTTGAACAAAGGCTATTCTACTACTGATCATGTCAAGAAAATCATTAGAAGTCTTCCGGCCAAATGGAGACCAATGGTGACTGCCTTGAAACTTGCAAAGGACTTGAATAATATCAGTCTTGAAGAACTTATAAGTTCTTTAAGAAGTCATGAAATAGAGCTTCAAGGAGATGAACCTCAGAAGAAAAACAAATCCATTGCAGTGAAGGCAAAGCCAGAAAAGAAGAAGGTGTATCAGGCAGAAGAAGAAATGGAAGAATCTGAAGAAGATTCAGAAGAAGGTGATATATCACTCATATCAAGAAAGATAAGTCAACTCTAGAAATACAGAAGGAACAAGTTCAAAGGACCAAGGAGAAGATCTGAATCTACATCCGATCAAAGAAGAAACTATGGAAAAGATGTTACGTGCTTTGAATGCAAAGAACCTGGACATCTCAAAAATGACTGTCCAAAGGCCAAGAAAGAAGAACAACCTAGGAAAGCCAAAAAGGGTCTCATGGCAACCTGTGATGATTCAGAACCTGAAGATGATGCTGATGAAGGTCGGGCCAACATGGCATTCATGGCAGAAACCAGAAGCGACTCGTCAGAGGAAGAATTATCAGACTCCGACGATGAAAGAGAGGTACTTTCCTCTTTATCACGTTCTGAACTTGAATTAGGATTAATTGAACTTATAAAAAGATATCAAAACCTTCAAAGCAAATTCAAAATCTTGAAAAAGAGTTTTATAGTTTCTTCAGAAGATCTTACTAAAAACAAGAAAACCATTTCTGAACAAAATGAGAAAATATTTGTCTTGGAAAACTCAAACACTGTCCTGAAATGTAAATTATCTAAGTTAGAAGAAGAAATTGTTTCAAACTCAACTAACACTAGTGAAGAAGACAAATATGATAACGCATTTAAAAACTTTCTTGCCAAAAGCGTAGATAGAAGCAAAATGGCTTCACTAATCTATGGAGTCAGTAGAAACGGCAGTAGAGGTATAGGATATTCAGGATCATCTCAACCATATGATGAAACCAAAAACATCAAAATAATACCTCTGTCCAAACAGTTTATTCCCTCTGGTACTAGCCTTAAGCATTCAGAACCAAAAGGTTCAAACACTAGGATTACACAAACACACACACTAAAGAAATATCTAAACACGGACACTATGCACAAACTCCACACCGTTTTGCTAACGTAAGAAAATCTAAAGGGGTCAGAACCTTTAGAAAAACTAATGTGAAAGGACCCACAAAATGGGTACCTAAAAACAAGATAATTAATGTTGCAGATATCCTTAATAGCTCCATTGAAACACCAGTTATGGTACCTGGATAGTGGGTGCTCGCGACACATGACGGGAGAAAGGCTTATGTTCCAAGATCTGAAACTTAAGCCTGGAGGCGTCGTCGGTTTCGGAGGAAATCAGAAAGGAAGAATCATTGGCTCCGGAAATGTTGGAAATGGTAAGCTTCCTTCCATTAAGAATGTTTTATTAGTAGAAAGGTCTAATGCATAATCTGTTGTCAATAAGTCAACTTAGTGACAGTGGCTATGATCTCATTTTTAATCAAACGTCTTGTAAAGCTGTAAGTCAGAAGGATGGATCTGTCCTATTCAACGAAAAGAGGAAAAACAACACTTACAAAATTAAATTATCTGATTTAAAACATCAAAATGTAAAATGTTTTCTTTCTGTAAACGAAGAGCAATGGATCTGGCACAGACGTCTTGGCCATGTTAGTTTGAGAAGAATCTCTCAGCTTAACAAGCTTGGTCTTGTTAGAGGCTTGCCAAATCTGAAATATTCGTCAGACGCTCTTTGTGAAGCATGTCAGAAAGGAAAGTTTTCAAAAACCTCCTTCAAAGCTAAAAATGTTGTTTCCACCTTTAGACCGTTGGAACTTCTTCACATTGATCTGTTTGGCCCTGTAAAAACGGCCTCTCTCAATGGTAAGAAATATGGACTAGTCATCGTTGATGACTACAGCAGATGGACATGGGTAAAATTGTTAAAACACAAGGATGAATCATATTATGTGTTTGCTTCCTTCTGCACTCAAGTACAAAATGAGAAAAATTGTAAAGTAGTCAGAGTCAGAAGTGATCATGGTGGAGAATTTGAAAACAAAAACTTTGAAGAACTTTTTTATTCACATGGAATATCTCACGATTTTTCTTGCCCTAGAACTCCACAACAAAATGGAGTTGTAGAAAGAAAGAATCCAACTTTACAAGAAATGGCTCGCACCATGATCCAAGAAACTGACATAGCTAAGCACTTCTGGGCAGAAGCAATTAACATAGCATGTTATATTCAAAATAGAATCTCTATAAGACCTATCTTGAATAAAACTCCATATGAATTGTGGAAGAATAAATTACCCAACATTTCTTATTTTCATCCATTTGGATGTGTCTGTTTTATGCTTAACACTAAAGAGAATCTTAGCAAGTTTGATTCCAAAGCACAGAAGTGTCTGTTGTTGGGATACTCTGAACGCTCGAAAGGCTACATAGTTTACAACACAGAATCAAGAATTGTGGAGGAATCTATTCATGTTAGATTCAATGACAAGCCTGACTCAGAAAAGTCAGAGCTAGTTGAGAAATTTGCAAATTTGGAAATCAGATTCTCCGAACCTAAGGAAAGGATAGATGAAGTTAAAGAACTGCAAGATCCTACACCAGAAACAACTGAAGTAACTCCAAATACCCTATCTCAACGAAGAAGAAGATTGTCCATATCCCATCCTGAGGAACTAATTTTGGGTAACAAAGATGCTCCTATCAGAACCAGATCAACCTTTAGACCATCAGAAGAAACACTTGTAGGACTAGTATCATTGATAGAACCAGCTACAATTGAAGAAGCTCTCATGGACAAAGACTGGGTTCTGGCTATGGAAGAAGAACTTAACCAGTTCTCCAAAAATGATGTTTGGAATCTAGTTCTTAAACCTAAGAATGTTCATGTAATAGGAACTAAGTGGGTATTTAGGAACAAGCTAAATGAAAAGGGAGAAGTTATCAGAAACAAAGCACGACTTGTTGCTCAAGGATACAATCAACAAGAAGGAATTGACTACAACGAAACATTTGCTCCAGTTGCTAGACTTGAAGCAATACGTTTACTAATATCCTTTTCAGTAAATCATAACATCATTGTATATCAAATGGATGTTAAGAGTGCATTCTTAAATGGTTATATATCAGAAGAAGTTTATGTCAAACAACCTCCTGGTTTTGAAATTCAGAAAAATCAGACTTTGTTTTTAAACTTAAAAAATCACTCTATGGTTTAAAGCAAGCTCCCAGAGCTTGGTACGATAGATTGAGCAAATTTTTATTAGAAAACAATTTCACCAGAGGAAAGGTTGACACAACTCTTTTCTGCAAAACATATAAGAATGACATTCTTATTGTTCAAATCTATGTTGATGACATTATTTTTGGTTCTGCTAACTCTTCTTTATGTGAATAATTTTCAAAGTTAATGCAGGCCAATTTTGAAATGAGCCTCATGAGAGTACTGAAGTTCTTCCTTGGAATTCAGATTGATCAAAGATCAGAGGCCACTTACATCCATCAAACCAAGTACACAAAAGAACTTCTGAAGAAGTTCAATATGACGGATTGCAACATTGCTAAAACACCAATGCATCCAACTTGTGTCATGGAAAAGGAAGAAACAGGAGTTAAGGTTTATCAAAAACTCTATCGTGGTATGATAGGTTCTAGACCTGATATATTATTCAGTGTACATCTATGTGCTAGATTCCAATCAGAGCCAAGAGAATCACATCTAACCGCTGTCAAGCGAATTCTAAGGTATCTGAAAGGAACAACTAACCTTGGCCTGATGTATAAGAAAACATCAGAGTATACTCTTTCTGGTTACTGCGATGCAGATTATGCTGGAGACATATTAGAAAGAAAGAGCACATCGGGGAACTGTCAGTTCTTAGGAAGCAACCTAATCCCATGGTCAAGCAAGAGATAATCTACAATTGCTCTCTCGACAGCAGAAGCAGAATACATACCAGCTTCCCTATGCAGCACTCAAATGCTATGGATGAAAAATCAGCTGGAAGACTATCAGATATATGAGAGTAACATTCCTATCTTCTGTGATAATACTGCTGCTATTTACTTAAGTAAAAATCCAATTTTGCATTCTAGGGCTAAACACATTGAAATAAAACATCATTTTATTAGGGACTATGTTCAGAAGGGAACTCTATGCTTAAAATTCATTGATACAGACCATCAGTGGGCTGACATTTTTACAAAACCCTAGGCTGAAGATAGATTTCTAATCATTCTAAAACACCTGAATATGGAGTACTGTTCAGAATAAAAACATTTTCAGAACCTCATGTGTTTAGTCAGAAGAAAAGTATTTTCAAACCATTAGAACCTTTTTCTTAACGCATCCCAAGTTCTGATAAATATGTGACATGTCATATATTCAGAAATTTATTTTTGCATGTGATTTAAATAAAATTAAGTCACTTTAATTATTCAAATTGAATGAACAACATTTTTCTCGAGATTGACTCAACTTTATCACATTTATTAGTTTATCTCCTCAAGAAGGTGTCTGTCCTTTAAACTCTCGAGAACATCTTCTCTCTCTCTCTCTCTCTCTCTCTCTCTCTCTCTCTCACACACACACACAAACCCTAAAAAGTTAATCGACTCATCTATTTCTCTCCCTATCCATCACTCCCTCAAAATCAACTCAAGTTCAATCCTCATTCTTTCTTACCACCGTAAGGATGATCACTCATCAACAAGATATTGTTCAAATCTCTCAAGAACTACCATCCTTATACAACACACCCACTACTACTCTCTCAACGGCTGAACCAGATGTTTCAAATCCATTAACCCTTCCCACAATTGATGCAACCATGTCACCCAGAAAACTCGCTCTGTGACATGTGTGACACATGCAAATGATCTAACTGTTCTGAAAGAGCTAGATGTTGACTTCAACAACCTCTCTGATAATGGGTTTAACCTAATTGATCAATTGGGTGCTCAAGAATGGAAAAATTACTTTGATAGACTAAGAGGTCCATGCTTTGATGATCTAGTGAAAGAATTCTGGAGACATGCAGATATAGATGAATTTTATGTGGTATCTTTTGTTCTGGAGCAGAAGATTATCATCACTGAGAGATCTATTTCAGAATTGCTAGGAATGAAGTTCTTGGAAGGAAAGAGGGTGTACGAAAAAACTGAAAAATCTGAGTTAGTTATCAACAAAGCTATCTTCAAAAACTGTCAATCAGGAACAACGGACTGCAAAAGCAAAAACTTGCGTGACAACCTAAGGATCAGGCACAAGATCATTCTTGGATGCATTAATCCAAGACCGGCGAAGAGTGCTACAGATTTTGCCAACACAAATCAAAAACAAATGTTGTACTACTTGTACAAACATGAGAAAATGTGCCTTCCCTCCATTCTATTCTACGATTTAAGGGATATGGTGCGCACGAGAAGAACAACGGCCTCACCAGAAAAGAAGATTGTTAACTACATTCCTTTTGGAAGGCTGATCTCTGACATTCTGGTTGAAAGCGGGTTAGTGAATTATCTGATCAAGGAAGCAAAGTTCACAGAATATCTGAATGAAAAAGTTGGAGAAGCCTTCAATGTTGTAAATCTTAAGCATATGAAGATGATTGCAAGTGTCGATGTGAAACCAACACCTATTTCTCCTGACACGGTGAAAAAGATCAGGAATCCAGTTGAAAACTATCCATTCTACCGCAAAGAAGATAATCCAACCGCAATAGCCTCTTACATTGCCATAATGAGAGAAGCAGAATCTAGAGTTGAAGGAGTTGTCCCTCAGTCAAAGCATATTACCAGAAGTAAGAGGAAACTCGCTAAAAAGGATGCAGAGTGCAAAAAGAAGAAAAAGGATGAAACTGAAATCTCCAGAAAATAAGCTCTTCTTCTTAAGAAAATCAGTAAAGTTGATGCAAATCCATCTGTTGCTGCACCATCTTCGTCACCAATCACCTCTACCTCCATTCCATAAGTAAGGTTTAAACCCCCATCTTTTTTGATTCCTTTACCAACCACTGATCAATCAACCACCAACCCATCAAAAACTACTCCAATCTTGTCTGAGACTGTTTTTACCTATATTTCAACAACAACTACCTCAACAATTCAGTCGAATAAACTAGAACCAATAAATCAAATCTATGAATCTCAAGCTCCCAATACTGAATCTAGTTCTGAGGGAACCTCCTATGAATCCCTAGAAATTGTCTTACCTGAAAACCTCATGAGCTCTGACAATCTAGAAGTAATTTCTCCTACCAATCAACAACAACCACCTGAACCTGCTGCTACTGAGATTGACTTATCTCAGCAACCACCACCTGAAACCAACTCTGATAAATCCAACCTCGCTCTGGTTATCTACAATGCTCCACCTCCAACATCCTTTGAAGAATGTACAAGTCAGTTTCATGACAAAGCACTTGAGATGTTTGCTAAGCTAAGAGCGGAACTTTGTACAAGCACAAAGCTCATGGAACTTGAGAGTGCCTGTCAAAATTTTCAAAAATGGCTGGACATGGAACTTACAAGAATTGTAAGTTTCTCAAATACAACCATAACTACTGAACTAACGAAGGCTAAGGAGAGAGTAGAAGCTGAAGCAAGAGTCAAAGTACTCAAGTTCTTGGCTGCCAAGCAGAAAGAAGCTGAAGAAAAGGCTGGTAAAGAAGCAGAAGAGCAAGCTGCTAGAAAGGCACAAGAAGCTGAAAGAGCTAAAGAAAGTGCTATGATTGCTTCCACTTCTGATCCTGTTATCAAGCGTCTGGGAGACGCCATTGATGAAATCAGAATTGAACAGAAGAACTTCAGAGAAAGGTTTGACAAGCAAGATACTGTCAATGAAAATCTTCAGATCATGATGAAGAAGATTTGGGACAAGATATCCTCTGGCAGCAAATGAACCTCTGTTTTTCTTTTAAGTTTTAGTTCTGTGTTTTTCACCTTTGGACTACCCTGTGTTTATCTTTTTGATTCATGACAAAAAGGGGGAGAAAGTATATGAATGTGATAATTTTGATCTTATAGTCATTCTCTGAAAAATAATGCTGCTTACATACTAACAGATAAATCTATCATCTTTATTAGATTGTTTTGTTGTATTTTTCCTCTGTGCAGATAACTCAGAACTCTGATGATGAAGAAAGACTCAAAAGGTTAATGAAGTCAGGGGGAGCCCGAGCACGAACCTTAATCAAATCTAATACTCAGGGGGAGCACTTCATAAAAAGGATAAGCTATCCTAAAAACCTTTTTCCATGTTCTCTGTGTTATATATTTATATATCAAAATTGCGTCATCAAATACATAGTTTTGTCATCATCAAAAAGGGGGAGATTCTGCAATATTATCTCTAAGTTTTGATGATAACAAATGAGTATTGGCTGAACAATTTTGCACAACTAATGTTGTTACTTGTGAGAACCTAGTAAACAGGTTATGCTCCTGAGAATCAGCGCAATGTTTAAAGAAAGACATTTCGTCTATGCACTTAAAAGAGCTGAACGAAGATAACACAAAAGACTTGAATTCAAAAGGAAAAGAGTATGAGTTCTGAAGATCTGAAGATGAGGGTTCTGTGGAACGAAGTCCAGATGCTGAAGCCTCACGCTCTCTAATCAAGGTTCTGAAGACCTACCCAAAGTCGACTCTCATGCTTCAATCAAATATTATCATAAGCCTCTATAGATATGAAGAAAGTGGATTAAGAGAGCAAGTCTCTGAAAGACAAGTTCTGAAGATTCTGGAAGCGCAGATCTGATGATTCGAAGACTTGATAATCTCAAGAACCGAGCAATGTTTTCTCTTCTTACTCATGCTCACAAAAAGACTCTGAAGTTGAGAAGCCAAGAAAACTTGCCACACTGTACAGCTGTACCACATTACAATGTTAAAATTCTTGAAGACTGTGCGAAATACAAACAAGACAATCTGACACAGACATGACGCGCAACATGCAGAAGATTTTGTACCTGTCCTCACGCTTCTAGCCGTAAGCCTACTTAGCTATCATGATTCCATCTCAACAGCTCTTTTCACTCGGCTATAAAAGGAAGCTCAAAGACTTGAAGAAAGACACACACGCGAACTCCTACAATACTTTCTAACTCTGTTCTTTCTTAAGTCATTCTTGGTCTAAAAACTTGTTTACATTATCAGCTTGATAAGAAGCAATTTTCTGTAAACTCATTGTATTTGAACTTAAAGTTGTATTCCTTAAGAGAGTTTTAGTGATTAGATCTCTTGAGAAGTCTAGGACGTGTGTCTTAGAGATTGTGCCTTAAGTAAGACCTGTGTGGTTGGATTACTTGAGAAGTTTAGAACGTGTGAGTTCTAGAGGTTGTTGTTAGTCACTAGCTGTGTTAGTTCGCACAGTGTACTATTTTGTTAAATAGTGGATTAAGACCTCATTGAGAGAGGCGAAATCACCTTGGCGGGTGGTCTAGATTAACTTGAGAGGTTCTCAAGTGAACTAGTATAAACGTAACGTGTTTATATCTCTTTGTTTAACCAAGTTGTTTTTCTTTAGAAAAGGGGTAAAGTTTTAAAGAGAAATTTATTTTAAAGAAATGATTTATTTTGAAAAACCAATTCAAACCCCCTTTCTTGCGTTTTTCACACCTTCAACCCTAAGTATCTGTAGTACTCTACAGGAGCCTCTTGTTTGTATTTGTGTTATGTTAAAGTTGCTTGCTAAAGGAGATATGTTAAGGTGAAGGTAAAGACCTAAGGGTATGTACACTAAGTATGCTCGCCAAGACATCGCATCTCGTGCCTACGTATCCCGACGGGAATGGAATCAGAGCATTCGTAGTTCCCTTCAATGGGGGTGAGGAACTCTTGACTGTGGTCAAGGTTCCAAGGGAAATCAGGGTGAAAAGCTTGAAAGCAAAGCTTGTGAGGATTGATTGTTTAGGAGAAGAGATTAATGACTATCTCTTATGAAAGGATTGTGAAGGGTTAGAGCGTTGTGAAGGAGAAGAGATTAATGGCTATCTCTTGGGAAGGTTAGGTTAAAAGGGAATGAAATGTTCGCGGGAAAGTAGGGTCTGACAGCAAGACACCTACGTGGAGTGCGGCGACTCCAAAGGTTTTGTTAAAACAGGGAAAAAAGTGTTCATGGGAAAGTAGGGTCTGACAGCAAGACGCCTACGCGGAGTACGACGACTCCAAGCCTAAGGCTAGGTTAAAAGGGTAATGAGCTATCTATGACCTTGCAGTCAATAGAGAGACTTTCATTTGGAATTGGGAGATGATAACTTATGAACAAGAGTTAAAAGGGGTTGAAATTAAATGAACGGTATGAGTACAACAAAGGTAATATTTTCAAAGTCTTGAAATCAGATACATGTCAAAGCTATGAAAATTAGCAACAGAAACAAAACATATAAACAATAGAAGTGATTTTGTTCAAGTCAAAAAACCACAAACAAATATTTACATGCTAATTGAAAAGTTCTAAAAACTTACAGAAACCGGTAGGTGGTTTTTCATAAAAAGAGTTCGAGAACCGAGTATGAAAATAAAGCATGTTTTTTGTCTTTTTGAATATTTTAGAATGGAAATGAATATATTATGAGAACCATGCATATTTTGTTTTTGATATTTTTTAGAAAGAAAATGAATATGTTATGATAAGAAAGTGAAATAAAAAAACAAAACAAAACTAATGTGGCAGGTGCCACCTTAATTCAATAAAACATTAAAAAAGTGTGGCAAGTGCCACCAAAGAATGTGGCAGGCGCCACTTCTTGTTTACATCATGTGGCAGGCGCCACATTTTGATCACAAAAATGGTGGCAGACACCACCTTGACATTGTTTTACTTTTATTTTGTTTTGTTTTCTTTTTATTTTATTCATAATGAAACCAGACAAAATATAACATAATTATTTGCAATACATTTTCCAGAAAAATATTAACATGCTAATGAACTTGATAACAGCAAACAATGATCATGGTATTTTTGAAAACGTAAATAAGAAAGAGGTGAATATTACCTAGTGGAGACGGTTCACTGCCTCTTCACAGGTACGTACTCTGAAAAGAAAACCGACCGAACTTCTTCTTCCTGATTGCCACTTCAAGGTTGGAAGGTGGAAAACTTGAACCGAAAAACTTTCGTAACAATATTTAGAATAACAGTAACTGGGGTAGGAAAAATATAGAGTATTCAGCCTCTGTGTGGGATGAATCTGGTGTCCTCCTAAAGTGGAGCGTGAGCCTCTATTTATAGGAGAAAATGAGGACTTGAAGCATTGCCGGTTCTACCTTTTTTCAAATCTCCGCAAGATGGCTTGTTGAAAATGTTGTTGATTTAGAAAAGTAGGCTCAGAGGATAGGTTGGCTGAGGAGACGTGGAGCCATGCTTTGCTGAAAAGTTATTTTCATTTCATGATGAATCGAAACCACTTGCATTAAAACAAAACTATTTTATTTTTTTGGAAAATGCGACATTGATGTGGCGGGGGCCACCAAATCCTCATGGTAGGCGCCATGGGTTTGGAAATGAGGTGGTGGGCGCCATGCCCTTTGGTGGCAGGCGCCACACTTTCTTTTTTTTTTCTTTTTTTTCTTTCACCTTTTCTTCTTTCTTTCTTTCTTTCTTTTTTCTTTCTTTTCATCTTTTCTTCTTTCTTTTCTTTTTCTTTCTTTTTTTCTTCAAATAAAATTCAATGAATGCCTTGGTGATTTCTCGTGTTCCAACTTCATTTCGGTCCCAAAATATCAAAGTCAGAAGCTCGACTTTTTTTTGTCAAAACCCTAATTTCCTCAGGAATTCCAACTGGATGGTCTTTGATGATTTTTCTTCTTCACTTTCTTCCAAGGTCCAAAGATGGCCTCTAAGGATGTCCAATATCATGCAGAATCAAGTTCTGAAGCTTGGGAATATGTTCTGATCAAAATCAAAGGCAATGGTTGACCGTCGCTGAGAAAACCCTAGCTTGAGGCATGGTGAATCCTGTGGCTCATGGCACTTGTAGTAAGAACCGAACAAACTTGATTTCTTGTTGAATAAGACCTCTTGAATGTAGGTGAGCTCAAATGGTTGCATTTGGAGCCGGAGACCTTGAAATATGGGAGAGTCTAGCTTATTGACTTTTGTTCTTTTTCCTGTGTAAACCTGGCTTTCACAAAAGAAACAAACTAGCAAGATATTGTGGTTAGTTAACAATGCATAGGTGAATGAAACCTAAATGTAAGTGCAAAATGTTATGTCATCTAAGGGGTAATATTTGAGGTACAACAATAGGCAAAAACAAAATCAAAGAAGAAATATGATTAAAATAAATTCAGAAAAATCTAAAAACACAAAACTTAATCTAATTAGGTAAAATAAAAATTTTGAGACTTTTTTTTGGAATTTTTTGAAACTATGAAAACAGTAAAAAATTCATTAAAAATATAAAAATGACTGAACGGTTTTTCTGCTCAGAATACACGAAGCAGATTTGGAAAAGGACACAGTTTTCCTGAAAACCGGTTTTTTTACTAGGTCGGACACAAGACGGACGTCTAGACGGGAAAACAACAAAACGCACTAATCGACACCTATGACTTAACTAATGGTTAAAAACGACAAGAATCCCTAGAAACAGCACCAATTTGATCCGCTGTCGCGCGCAGATCAAAACAAGTAGTTTAGCGACAATGACTCGAGTCGTATCACAAGGATTCTTGTATTAAATTAACCAACTTAAGTAAAGTTTATGGGGGTTTTCAATTTCGATTTAGAAAAACAAGAGAAAATAAGTGATTATTAATTAAACTAAAACGACTAATCCTACAGATTCGGGTTCCGACTTATCATCGGTTACTATAACATCAATCCCTAAGCATATTCAATCCTATTCAATTATGAGATCACTAAGATAAGCGCAATCAATATCATACGAATTATGTTCATGTTTACCGAATAAAGCATGACGGTTTAAAGATTAGGTGAAGTTAACGAAGAAGCTAAGTTAACACGCGATTAAAATTAGGAATATGCATACAATCAAATTTAATCAATTTTATCCTATGAACAGAAATCGAATTAAGCAAACAAAATCAATCGAATTAAGCAAACGACTTCATAGAAAAGAATTAAAAGTAATCGAAATTAAATTGATATTAGAGTAACCTCAAAGTAACGAAACCGTACAATAGGATTTTGCCCTTGGGAATTAGTTCTCCATTACAATTGTGCAAAGCAAAGAAAATTCATGAATAATGTGTGTGTGCTACAGTACCGTGACTGATCACTTTATAGAAAACAAGGATTATGAATTCTAATTCTAAACGGATTGGAAAACCTAAAAACTGGCCCACAACTAGTTATTCTCTAAAGTCTGAAACTTCAACGAATTATTCGAGTTTTATACACTCTGAATCAGCTCCTAGCTTCAACACGAAACTTGTAGCTATTTGTCTTAGCTTTCCAACGCCTATTAGAACGCTTCAATCTTATTCTCATAGCTCCAGTTATGGTCTGCACAGTGAACAAGTATCAAATAAATGTTAATACTGAAAATAAGTTGCGAAAATAAAATAAAGCTAGAAACAAACTTAAATATGAAAACACATTAAAATAGTAAAAATACTCAAATAAACTGTAGGAATACCTAAGTATAACAATGGAAGAATGTGCATGAAGATGCATTGATCAAAGGGTCAGGAGACGACCTGCAAATTAATTGTGGAATAGTGTCAGTTCTGCCGGTCGAATATGACTGGGTGTCAGAATTGTCTGAGGTCGAAGAGGATTTCGTTCCAGATGAGGTTGTTAATCAGAAGCCTCTATGCTACTATGTCATGAACAATGGCGTGGTCGAGGAACAACATGAAGCCTTCAAAAGGCCTGATCCCAACATGATGTACCACTTGAAGCCGCTATTTATCAGGGCAAAAGTAGATTCTAAGGCTGTTAACAAAATGTTCATGGATGGTGGTGCGGCGGTTAATTTAATGCCATATTTGGTTTTCAAAAGATTGGAAAAGACATACGGGGATCTTAGGCCCCACAACATGGTGTTATCCAACTATGAGGGTAAGACTAGTAATATACCGGATGTGATCCAGGTTAACTTGTCAGTTGGCTCCACATCCAGACCTACTTTATTTATGGTTATCAGATCCAATGCAAATTACAACTTGTTGTTGGGACATGAATGGATACATGGTATTGGAGCAGTACCATTGACCCTACACCAAAGGGTAGCCATATGGAGAGAATATGGCATCTTGGAAAATATTAAAGTCGACCAAAGCTACTATAAGGCCAAAATAGGCAAGGTCGGGAAGAAAGATTTCAATAGGAACTTGGCGAAAATACCTCCATGCTATGTTACTGAAGAGGTTTACACCTATGAGAAGGACTTAAACTACTATTTGAATTTACGCCCAAATTATGGATGCATTTGGGGACAAAGATCAAGTGGAAAATGTTCTTGTCGAAGAAGGGAGTCTGCTCCTAATGGGTGGACATGGTCAATGAAAATGACTCCTGAGTCACAGTCGCTGGCTCGGATTTCGGCCTATATGGCTGAAAACATAATAAAATCGGCCTTAGAGGCTGAAATGTCTTAGAATGTGGCTTATGAAGCCCGTGTCGAAACCTATGGAAACAGTGGAGAAGGCCCTATGGGCCAGACAACAGCTTTAGAGAGCCAGAGGCTCGATTGCATTTATGAAAACGAGCCTTTGGTGTTTTAAAAAGACGCGCTCAGAACTAATATGAAAATGCAGGCCTAAGATCCTTTAGAAGACATATACTTGGGCGAAGGAGCGGAGAAGCAACCAACCTACATCAGCGCCCAGATTAAGCCAGACATGAAGGAGAGGGTAGTTACGCTGATAAAGGAATACAAATATTTCTTCACGCGGGATTATAACGAAATGTCTGGCTTAAGTCAATATATGATGGAATTGAAACTACCAATTTGACTTGGGAAGAAACCAGTGAAGCAATCGCCGAGGAGATTTGCGCCTAAAGCGATGTCGAAGATCAAGGAAGAAATTGAAAGGCTGCTCAAAAACAAATTTATAAGAACAGTCAAGTACGTCGAATGGTTAGTTAATATCGTTCCAGTTATAAAGAAAAATGGTACACTTAGAGTTTGCATATACTTTAGGGATTTAAATAATGCTACACCTAAAGATGAATATCCCATGCCTGTGGCAAAAATGCTGGTCGATTCAGCCGCAGGTCATGAATATTTGAGTATGTTAGATTGTTACTCTGGGTATAACCAAATATTTATAGCTGAAGAAGATATACCTAAAACGGTGTTTCGATGCCCAAGTGCACCAGGCGTGTATGAATGGATAGTAATGCCCTTCGGTTTGAAAAATGTTGGGGCAACTTACCAACATGCCATGAATTCAATGTTTCATGATTTCATTAAGACCTTTTATGCAGGTTTACATTGATTATATCATTATAAAGTCCTCCTCAGAAAATGGTCACTTGGACCATCTTCGACAGTCCTTTCAAAGGATGAGGAAATATGGATTGAAGATAAGTCCATTGAAATGTGCTTTTGTGTTAATGTAGGGGACTTCTTAGGATTCGTGGTACACAAGAAAGGCATAGAGATCAAGCCTCCCTCGATAAAAGAAGCAGCTCCAATCTTTGTTGGGAAATATCAACTTCTTGAGAAGATTCATCTCCAATTTAAGTGGAAAATTTAATCATTCTCGCCACTCCTTCGAATCAAGAAAGATAATGACTTTATTTGGGGGAATGAGCAGAAATAGGATTTTGATAGCATCAAGCAATATCTAATGAGGGCTCCAGTACTATTACCTCCAAGTAGAAATATAAGCATGAAATTGTACATAGCCGCATCAGATTTGACCATAGGCAGTATGTTAGCACAGAAGGATGATAATCGCCGAAAGGGCTATATATTACCTCAGTCTAATCCTAATAGATGTGGAAACTATGAATAACTCAATTGAAAAATTATGTTTGTGCGCATACTTCTCTTGTACTAAATTAAAGCATTATATAAAACCAGTTGAAGTTTATGTTCATTCTCATTTTGACGTTATTAAACATATGCTATCAAAACCTATTCTCCATAGTCGAATAGGAAAGTAGGCATCAACACTCACTGAATATTCTTTAACTTATTGTCCTTTGAAATTAGTAAAAGGACAAATTGTCGTTGACTTCATTATTGACCATTCAGTGGTGGACATAGCAGCAGCGTATTGGGAACGAGACCTTGGAATTCGTACTTCGACGGTTCCAAACATAAGGATAGTTCAAGAGTAGGTATTTTTATACTTTCTCCAGAGAACATACCCACCAAGTTCAGATACAGGATTGAGGGGGTATGTTTTAATAACGAGGTAGAGTATGAATCCTTGATAACGGGCCTTCAGATTCTGTTAGACTTAGGGGCAAGAGAATTCGAAATAAAGGGAGACTCTGAGTTGCTGATTCGAAAGTTAAGGAATGAGTACAAGTGCATCAAAGAGAACTTGATGTTTTATTTTGTGCAAGCCAATCGTTTGCTGAAGCAATTCGACTATGTGTTGATTGACCACATCCCTTGTTTGAAAAATCAGGACACTAATGATTTGGCTCAGAGAGCCTCATGATATAAAATTTCAAAGGAAATGTTAGAAGACTTAGAAGAGATTAAGGAAAAACGGGTATCAAAAGATAACGCCCAAGACACCCTGTCAATGTTAAAGCTTTAAGGGGCATATGAGTGCGAAAATTCACGAGGATTATAAGATTTAGAAGTTGACAGAGGAATGAACTTTGAAGTTTTAGCTATTGACTTGATGTCAGATAATGACTGGTGAAAACCCATAGTTGATTATCTGCAGAATCCAAGAGGGACAACTGATAGAAAAATTAAGTACAGAGCTTTGAGTTATGTGGTTATGGGTAACAAATTACTGCCTGAAAAAGACTCGTGAAGGACTTATCCTCAAATTCATAGGCGAAAACGAAGCTTACTTGGCAATATATGAGGTTTATAAGGGGTCATGTGGTTCACACCAGGCTGACCATAAAATGAAATGGTTGTTATACCGACTAGGAGTATACCGGCCATCCATGTTGAAAGATTGTATAGACTTCGCCAAGGGTTGCCAGGAGTGCCAAAAATATTCAGGTATCCAACATGTGCCTTCTAGTGAGTTGCATGCAATATTAAAGCCATGGTCATTTAGAGGTTGGGCTTTAGACATAATTGGCGAAATCAAACCCTCTTCGTCAAAACGACATAAGTATGTCTTATTGGGAATAGATTATTTCACTAAGTGGATAGAGGTTACACCCTTACCCAATGTCGACCAAGAGGAGGTGATGAGTTTCACTCAAAACCATATCATATATAGGTTCAGGATTCATGAAACCATTACAACTGACCAAGGCTCAGTTTTCACATGGCATAAGATGGCGGAGTTCGCCTTCTTAATAGGATTTAAACTTTTGAATTCAAGACCATATTATGCTCAGGCCAATGGTCAGGTCGAAGCGGCCAATAAGATATTGATCGGGCTGATTAAGAAACATGTGGGGTAAAAGCCAAAGAATTGACATAAAACCCTGAATCAAGTCTTATGGGCATGTCGTAACTCTCCCAAAGATTCGAAGAAGTATACATATTTATGACTAGTATATGGACATGATGCAATGCTGTCTTTGGAAATTCACCTACAGTCGGTCAGGATTCAAAGGTAATCTGAAATCCCAACTGAGTTCTATTGGGGAATGATGTTCGACGAGTTGGCTCAGTTGGATGAAGATAGACTAATTGCTCTTGATGTCTTGATGAGACAAACAGATAGGGTCGCTAAACCTTACAACAAAAAGGTGAAACCCAAAGCGTTCAATGAGGGCGACCTAGTTTGGAAGATAATATTGCATATGGATCGAAAGGATAGGCTGTTGGGAAAGTGGTCCCAAATTGGGAAGGGCCTTTTAAGATTCTACAAACATTTTCAAATAATGTGTATGAAATTGAGGAGCTGACCTTGGAAGGTCGAATCTTGCGAATAAATAGCAAGTACTTAAAGTCATATCGACCTATTTTGCAGGAAATACATATAGAAGCAGAATAATAAATAAATTTAAAAATGAAGAAGTCTCAAAAAAAAGGATAGCCTTTAACATGGTTAAAAATGTCGTTAAAGGCACATTTAAAAGGTTACATCAGAATCAAAGTGTCACCACAAGCGGTAAAAGATAAATTAACAAAAAGTAAATAAAGTTGTTATCTTAGAAAGGGAAGTATGGCTTGAGGCGCTCATATTGGAATTTAGATGAGGTGAGTCAATGATCAATCTGGGAGAGGGTTGAGGAATAACTCGAAAGCTCAGTGTCAAGGACGGCGACTGTCTCTAAATATTGAATACCCTTCTGATTCTCTTTGTCCAGCTGTATTTGACTGAATCTTTGCAGATTGGTTTTATCTACTTCATCATCCTATATCTTCTTTTGCAACGCCTCTAATTCTTTCCTCCACCTAGCAATTTGTTTGTACAAAGCAGTAACATCAATATTCTCCAGGAGAAGAATTTCTTCAAATTCCTCCACACGTTATTCTGACTCACTGGCCAAGTATCATGCTTTGGATCTCTCAGTTGTTTTAAGCGCCATCTTCATCTTAGTATCATGTCGACGTTGAAAATCAGCCTGGATCTGGTCGAAGAGATGACCAAAAGCAACCAAGAAGTCGACCACTTCGACAGGGGCATCAGGAGTGTCCATCTTTTTTAGAAGGGTTTTGATGTTATAGCCGTATATGAAGTCTTTCTCTAAAGCTTCAAAAAGGTCGACATCGCAAACAAGAGTCTTGAGTTATTTCAAGATTGATTCAACAAATTCAGGACCAGTGGTGTCGCCGGACACAGTTGAAGAACTCAAACCTCTGTCAGTAGAATTGCCTTTAGTACTCATAACTAGTTTCACATAAGCTCTAGGGTTGGTCGCTTTCAGTGTGTCCATTTCTTCCTGCGATAAGGAAGTGTTTGGTGGAGTAATTTTCTTGGAATTTGAAGCACCTGGTTTCTCCGTTCCGGCATTGGGGGAAGTCTGAAAACTAGGATTGTTGTCTTAAGACGTATCAACGGTATCGTAGAGCAGTTGACTTTCCTTGTCTGGTTGGGGTTTGTCAGCATTTTGTGAAGGTTGTTCATTGGCAAGGTTGCTTACTGGGGAATTATTGTCTATATCCATCTGGTCTTGCTCCTCATGAGTCGATATTGAAGAAGATGAGTCGGTAAGGGACACTTTGCTAGTGGGTTGGTGAAAAGTGGTGTCTTCAATTTCTATGGGCTTGTTGACTTCGCCCATGACAGCTGTAATGGCAGAAGGTTGTTGGGCTGGAGAACTGATGGTTGGTGCAGGTTTAGTAGTTTAAATTAAAGGTGAGAAAAATACACAAGAAGGGGGGTTGAATTATGTTTTTCATTTCTTAATTTTGCCTTTTGATTAAGAGATCAAAATCTAAACTGATGTTCAGATCCTGGTTTATACGTTGCAGCAGAATGTTAACAGAAGCAAATAAAAAGATAAAGAACACACAAATTTATCTTGGTTCCTCCCAAACTGAGAGTAGTCCAGTCCCCTTGCAGCTCAAGAGATTTTTCACTATAATCAAAACATGATTACAATTTCTTATGCACTTAAGCATAAGACTTTTCTTTGCTCAGACCCTCAGCCCGAGACTTCCTACTTAAACCCCTTAGGTTCAAGACTTCCTACTCAGATTCCACGAGTCCAAGACTTGTTTCCTTATGCCCCTCCGGCTCAAGACTTCCTTGCTCAGACCCTCAAGTCCAAGACTTCCTGCTCAGGTTCCACGAACCCAAGACTTCCTTGCTCAAGACCCAAAAGGTGAAGGTATTGATTCTATAAATATGATCATCATCTAGTTAGTGACATATTTAGTATAGACAAATACAACATAGTTTCTTTTTAAAGATCTCTGAATATTCTTAAAAGAAATTCTCTAAAGATCTAACAGAGACTTTGTATTTACTCGCACATAAATATTTCATTGAGTCAAGAAGTTTGCAAGGAAAGAACAAAACATACCTTTTTTGTTTTCTTGGTCATACTTCAGATGAATATTCAGATCTGGCCATGGAATCTGAATATTGTCTTGAGTGGATTCTGATTCATTGGCCTTTAAACCAATTATTCCATTTTCTTCACTAAACTTCATGCTTTTAGCTCTTGAATCTGAGATGTAGATTATTCTTCCATCAAATATTGTAAACAACCTTTGATCAAGTACCATGGAAGATGCATTGCTCATTTCTTCTATGATATTTGCAACAAATACAAATTTGGATATTGGTACTCATATTTCTATGAGTCTATAAATGTTAGTCTTGACACGCTTTCTCTTGCTTTAAGCCTTAACTTGATAGTAGTACCATGATTCATTTCAGAGTATGAGTATAGGATGAGTAATGGCATTAACAAAATCTTGTTCTTAGCAGAGTCTTTGATTTCATTGTCTTGGATTAAATATTTTGACATTGAAATTTTTGGACAAGCATAGATTCAGATATTGTTTTCTACCAGAGATTGGCACAAAATAAGTTTACAGCACTGTCATAGTATTGCAAGAAATAAAAAAAGAAATGAAAGGTTTCTCATAGAATTGTCCTTTAACACAGATTCTATGATAGCCTTCAATTTCCGTAGGAGTAATAGAGTCACTTACGATATTATCTTGAGATGCAAACTCCTTATTATCAATATTGAAGCAAGATAGATTGGAAGTTATCTCTTTCTCTTCAATAATTGGTTTTATTCCTGGATTCAGATTGGTTCTTCAAAAGAAGTAATGGTCTGTAATGCCTGATTACCTTCTTCATCATATTCTGAATCTTCAACTATGTCAGTTTCATTAGAATATGCTTTGAAGATTTCTGAAATTTTTCTTTTTGGATTTTTTCTGGTAGTTTTTCTCATTGTTCTTAAGATTTGGGAAATTAGTTGAAATAAGATTATTTCAAAAGCTTCTGAAGTTACTCTTCTATCAAAAGATATCACATTCCATTTAGCCAGCTGAAAGAATATTTTGATAGGGAAGGTCGATTCCTCATCATCAAACATTCCATAGGAGTTTTCTTCAACAGGCTTGAGGAAGGGTGATTTGTTTGACAGCTTTTCATCATCTAATTCCATTTATTTACTTTAAAGAATGCTATTAAAACCTTAAAGACTCAGTCTACTCAAACTTTTGACTTCTTGAATAGATGTGACTTTTTGGTTTAACACTAGCAAGCAGACTTCTTAGAATTTGCTTGAAAAAGTAGATGAAGTGTAACTTAATAAGCTTATACCTGATTCCCTTCTAATTTAAACACAAGGATTCAAAGATAGTCTTGAGCATTAGACATATAAATGATGTTGATATACTCAGAATGAGATAGAGCGCCTACCAGAATGCATCTAACTCTAAAGATATTTTCAATAAGCTTCTTCTGAGCTGGCGTGAGAGACTTTCAGACATTGATCATCCCTAAACCATCAACTTCTATAGTAATACCTTTCTCAAGGGTATTCTATATACCTTCATCAAAACCCTTTATTAAGACCAATGACTTAAAAATATATTTTGCTTTTTCCATCATTTAAATTCAGCGGTGTCACCCTTTGAATATGGTAGGATTAGTAGTGTAATATTTTTCATGTGGTAGTTAACTCCTTCTTGAAGGAAAGTCTTTAACATATATATTTTTCTCAATGGATCATTATCTGCACCACTGTTATGTGTTATGCACAGACCATGCTCTAATAACAACTGAAGGTGAGAAAAATACACAAGAAGGGGGTTGAATTGTGTTTTCCATTTCTAAATTTTGCCTCTAATCAAGAGTTCAGTATATAAACTGATGTTCAGATCCTAATTAATAGGTTGCAGCGGAATGTTAACAAAAACAAATAAAAAGATAAAGAACACACTAATTTATCCCGGTTCCTCCCAAACTGAGAGTAGTCCAGTACCCTTGCAGCACAAGAGATTTTTCACTATAATCAAAACAAGATTGCAATTACTTATGCACTTAAGCATAAGACTTTTCTTTGCTTAGACCCTCAGCTCGAGACTTCCTGCTTAAACCCCTCAAGCTCAAGACTTTTTTGCTCAGACCCTCAATTCCAATACTTCCTGCTCAGGTTCCATGAACCTAAGACTTCCTTGCTCAAGCCCCTCAGGCTCAAGACTTCATTGCTCAGACCCTCAAGTCCAAAACTTCCTGCTTAGGTTCCACGAACCCAAGACCTTCTTGCTCAAGCCCCTTAGGCTCAAGACTTCTGCTCAGACTCATAGTCCAAGACTTTCATGCTTAATCAATGACTTATCAAGACTTTCAATGCTCTAGCACATAGCAGGAGACTTACTCGACTCAAGCTTCTCAGTAAGGGACTTTAATGCTCAAGCACATAGCAAGAGACTTTATCTAAACTACTAAATAAACTGTTTAGCATAATAGAGAACAAGGTGTACTTAATACAAAATCATAGGTACAAGTTAATCACCATAACAAAGGCCTTAAGCACTTGAGATTTTTAAGATATTCAACGTTTAAGAAATCTTAAGGCTTTGTACAATTTACAATAAATAATAGAATTTCTGCATACTCGACTGTGTTGCTTATTATTGATACTATTATTCTTCCACCCAGATAGAAGTGTGAAACACTCATATCCTTCTTGCCTTTCCTTCTCTATTGCTCCTTGTTCCTTGTTAAAGATTCATATTTAATCTTCAGCTACTTATATAGCAGTTATATAAGACTAGCCTTTGGAAGAGATAACTTGTACAAATGTCTTTGTTTCTCCATAGTACAAGAGACATTGAAGATAGATACACCAAAAGATCTTAATCCATCGTGTAACTTGTTTAACCATTGCGTCTTCTATGTAATCTTGTACTATAGATCCGTTGAGAGTATACATCCTTAAAGCATGTCAACTCTTCTTGAGCCTTATGAACATAGACTCTAGCTGACAAGCTGATTTGACAGTGCAACTTATTTTCTATGTTACGGATAACTTTAGCTTTATTACTAACTTTGAATACTCACCAGAAGCTGATACATTTACTAGGTGTAGAAACTATATGTTGCTCTTCTGATTCTGAGGCCTTCAGCTTTAGAGTCTATGCCAGACATAGTTTAGAGAGTGTTTTTCAGATTCTGAACCACCAGAGGCTAGTAACTCATCTTCTCTCAAGTGCATCCTTATATCAAATTCTAAAATTATTCTCTTTAAGATTTAGAATCTGCATACTTGGAGCACACATTAGATAACACCGTTGTTCTTTCAATACTTTGTTATCATCGAAACCCAAAGGATATATGTCATGAACAAATCTTGTTCTAACAGAAGTCGTCGCAGGTTGAGCTGCTGATTTGTCCTGCAGTATAAGGTACTTGTCAGTATATTATCAAAAAGAGAATAATAAGAAAGTTAAAGTTTAAAGTTACATTTAAGGTTTCGCCGTCAGGACTAGAATTGGGGCTTTCATTCGACGCTAATTTTTCGGCTGCTGGGGTGACCTTCACCATGTTGCTAGTAGCGACTTTCTTCCCTTGTTTAATTTTGGGAATTGGAGACACTCTCGGACTGGCTGGGATTTTCTTTGCTCCAGCACCCCTGTTCTTCTTCTTGTGTGGAGGAGGTTCCGGAGACTAATCTTTTGCATTAATAAGGCCAGTATTTGCAGCGCCATACGCACCGTCTGCAGTGTTGGCATCGACTTGCATGGCAAAGATGTGAGAAGACTGCAAATAAAGATGAAAACAAAATCAGCAAAATATCAAAGGTAGTTATTTTTTTAACACATACCTGAGCGGGGTTAGATGAGGTCCCTTCGACCTTGGGTTGGCTAAGTGTCGCCTCAGCCTTTACAGCTTCCCTTGTCATTTTCTTGTGCTCGACAGCTATGGTCAAAAAAGAAATAACAATAGATCCAGAGGTTAAAGATTGGAAAATAAGAGGTAAATCAGATTTAAGAGAGATCTTTTGCTTTCCTCACCCTCATGTATGGGAGTTTCGACCCTGACATTGTTTATGTTGACATGAAGGTGACTTTTGAAACTGTATAGATCCAGCTTAGTCAGAGTCACTCGCTGTGCAGACTTTAGACATTTGTTCTTGCGTACTTTAAAAAATTCCCCACAGACGAATCATTTTGGAAATGGAGGAGTGAAGGAAAGAGATATGTCGCTGGTTGGCATAGGGGGGAACTTTTGAGTGTAAAATTTGAGAGTGAAGTTGTATATGTCTTTTACATAGGCATGAACTTTTAAATCTGGAAGTTTCGCCTGCAGTTTGTCTTTCAGAGTCCTAGCTGCCTCACTGATCGTTCGTTTAAGATCATTTGGGTAGTATACAGTTTCAAAGTATTTTTGGAAGGCTTAAATCTCTTTGATGTGTGTCGATCTACCTTTTTTGAATTTTTTATGCAAAGAAGAAAAAACATAAGTGAGATGTTGTCGTATAGTAGCAACATCCATGAATTTTTGAGTGTAGTAATTTCTCCAACAAGTATCGAACGCTGAGGTGCAGTAGTAGCTGGGCTCGAAGCTGAAGAGGTTGAGAGTAGGTCGACAATTTACATGTCAAGTGCATCATTGGATCCAGTCATCCTCAGAATAGTCGATAGTTCTAAGGAAAAATTCACTATTCTTCCTGAAGAACGGACGAGGAATGGTTTGACAAATTCCAAACCTTCAATGCAAAAGGGACCATGAGTTCTTTTTGCAAAAGGGGCCATAGTCGAGGAAAAATTGTGGCGCTTGGAAAACATAAATAAATTATAGGCAAATGCGTCCCGGTCCGCACTGATCTTATTAGAAGAAGTTAGAAGATTCGGTCGAGCACCTCCAATGCGTCGGCCGCCGATAATTGGGTTGGTGTCGTCAGGGCGGTCGATATTCAACGAAGCTTCGAAAGTGGCATTAAGCCACAGTTGAAGGAGTCATAACGGTGTAGCAAACAGAAAATTATCCTTTGGTTTGATATTCCTCTAGGCTTCAATAGCTTCGCACAAAGATACATACAAGGATCCTATGATCAGTTGGATGAGGCATACATTTTTTCCCTCATGAATCTGGTTGGCAAGGGTCAAGTATCACCTCACTACTTTCACAGATTTGCAGCAGAAAATAAATCTGGATAACCATAAAGCCAAGAAGGCAATATATTCTTCAACAGAGACCTCATGATCGTTAATGACGTAGTAGTCTGCAATGTACCTCGTGAAACCAGCGTGTTTGCTGTCGAAATCAATGTTGTCGTCGTCTTGTTTAGTGGGGTTAAAATCATCACCATCCGGGCGAAGGCAGGTGATGGCCGCCACGTCAAAAAGCATGGGTGTTAACATTCCACAAGTTGAAAAGTGTTAGTCGTGCTCTCCCAATAGTAAAGGAAGGCGACAAGCATGTTTTGGAAATATGCTGCGCCAATCCTCGACAATTGGATTAGGTCAAAGATGCTCAGTTCTTTCCAGACATTGCCCATTTTGGCTTTTATCTTATATAGCCAAGATATGTAGTCATTGTGTTTTTTGGTTGGTGGAGCAGAGCGAAAAACTCGCAGATTAATGGTTTGATACTCTAAATCCATAGGTGTCTTAATGCTAGCTACATGTTTAGTCATATGGTAAGCAGGGAAGTAGTCTTTGGATTTGGTAAGATCCTCTTTAGGGTCAAACATAGGACCCATAAGAGCATGCTCAATACCAGAAAGGGTAAAAGGAATTAGTACCTGAGATTTGAAGATCCTGAGTTTTTATTCAAGGTTTGGAGGTTCCGGAACATATTCTCAGTTCCTTACCACAATGGTATTGTTCAGCGAGTAAGCATGAGGAACAGGTTCTTTTGAGGCTTAAGTGTTCTTGTTGGAAGGCGTTGTTGGTAGAGGAGTTGAAATTTTTTGAAGCTATGGAAAAGGGTTTCTCTAAGATGTTATTTGCGGTTGATGATTTTGAGAAAAATGTGGGAAAATTGTTTGAAAAGATGAAGATGTGTTATTTACAGTGAGAAGCTAAAGACCCCTTAATCTCTATTGTTTGAGTGGCATGTACGAAATAGGGGTGACATGGCGTCTCCTTGGGAGCGAAAGTTGGTAAGGTTTTCTACACGTAGATATCCTACCCTATGAATCTGGCGCCATGATGAGGAGAAGTATGGGGGAGTGGGAAAAACACGTTCTCGAGGTGACGGTTGACAGAAACATCACGATGAAAGTGACGTCAACCCACTAGGTGAATAGTGGCAAAAAAGGTCAAAAATACCCATATCTCCTAAGATCTTCGAAAAAGGCCTTTTTTTGGGGGGGGGGGATTTGTTAGCCATGATTTTTGACTAGGAGAAATCCCCAGCAAACAATAGCAAAGAAGGGGAGCTTTTAGTTCGACCACAATCTTGGACTTAGAGAAAAATTTGGATGTTGTAAGAAATGTTTCGACACCAATATGCCTCAACCATGTAGGTCTTACCACGACGACATGTTGGTCGAAGGAGCGGTTATTTGGGTGCGTCCTATCACGTTTAAATATTGGTAACTGCTTGAGTTTTCCTTTCTGAAGAGATACGTGGAGGAAGTCTGAAGATGGATTGCATGCAGAGCAGCACATGGCGAACTTAGTGAGTAGGAACGTTGGGGGTAATTATTTTATACATGTATAAATAGGATTTCACTATGTAGAATTAGGGGATTCATTGTGTTACACAAATCTTACTGAAAACTCAAAGTATCAGCGTTAAGAGAAACGAGCGAATGACTGAGAGAATGTAAGAGGAAATGAATCACCATACTTTACTTTCAATGAAAAGTTTCTAGTTTCATTCAGTTTACATTTGATTTGTGTTCTTTACTTATATTTCTTTTTAAACCACTTAATTCAACATTTCCAGTTTTGATTACTTTGTTAGGCATTTCTTAAGTAGTCGAAATCTTCTTGCATTTTACTAAGAATTACGTTTCGATAAATTCCAAAGTATTTACTCTAAAAACATAAGAAATATCATAACGAAAAGGTTATTTGGCATTATGTCCTAGGATTCACTGGTTGATCCTGCAAGTAACCCTTAATTTGGCGACCAGTGGTTGTTTACCATTTTTCAGCGTAAACACCTCTATCAATACATTTCTAGCAGTATATTAGACTCAAAATCATGAAGTTAATGACTGTAGAGAACTTTTTCTAGATGTGAGAAGCAAAGCTGCGATGAAAGAAAAGGTGATCAATGGTTTCCACATGCCTTAGACAGAGGCTACATTGAGAAGGAAATTGTATCCCACGAATATTCAAGATGTCATAAGAATGAATGAACCTGTGAATAATTCTCCAAAGAAGATTAGACTTTGATGAAGGAATGATGTAGTGCCACAAGATATTTCTCCAAAAAAAACATTGTTAGAGTGGCCATTGGTGAAAAGATAGGCTAGCTTAAGAGTGAGGATTCCATTTTCAGCATGATTCTAAGCCCTCATGTCCAAAGGAATGATATAAGAATAGGTGATGCTACTAGTGTCAAGGAAAACCAACAAAAGATTATGAGGTATTGTCTATTTCCCATCGGTGATATAGCTACTAACTTTAGCCTTGAGATGCTTGGATACATGATTGGGATGTTAAATCTAGAAGCTAGTGTCGTGCCACACTAGTTTCCCAGCAAGAAGTTAGTTTCCCTGCCATTGTCTATCAACCAATAGTAGTTTTCCATGATTAATGAGTGTTGAGATTTCATGCCTAACCAAATAGAGGATAAAATGTTGTTTTGACAGATATGTCATTTCTTAACACACTAGCTTTAAGAAGCTTTCCCCAACTACTGTCATGGTTGAGAAACTCTCAGAAAAGTTTTAAATTAGTGGTATTATTGCGAGAAATAGGAGACCTAAAACCCTTCCCTCATTCTTGTAAAGGTTTGCAACATTTGTGCCATACTATTTTAATGATCTTTCTTTTGTCAACATCACCACCCCACAAAAAATTCTTATCCATCTTTCAATGTCTTGCAGCAGCTTCAATGGCCAGTTATAAAGTTGAATAGAATGAAGAAGCATACTTTCCATAACAAATTTAGATAAATGTAAGCTACCTTTCAAAGATAAAAGGGAAGCCTTCCAACTGAAAAACTTGTGCTTTATCCTATCAGCTAGAAACGAAAAGTGTTTAATTATAGGCTTTATGCTAAAAATTGGCACACCAAGGTAAATGAAGGCATGTTTAGCCTTTTCAAATCAAAGAATATAAGCTAATGATTTATGCATATCGTGTTTCATAGCTCCTGTATATCTTATAGATTTTTTGGAGTTGCAAACTTGGCATGAGCATTCTTCATATCTTTTAAGAAGATGGTTAATGGATCCAATTGACTTGTTATCCTTTTACCAAACACCATAATGTCATTAGTAAAAAGAGAGTGGGAAGTAATCTTGCACTTCCTAGTACCATCCATGAGCTTTACCTTTCTATTAGAAACTAAGTTGGTGATTCCTTTAATTAATACATCTTCAACCAGACAAAATAGCACAAGAGATAATGTATCTCCTTGTCTCACACCATTGAGGCCGAAGAAGAAACCGAGTTGCTTTCCATTTGTTCCTAGTGATAAATTAGTTTACTTAAAGATAACAATAATCTAGATGCAAAATTTAGGGGAAAAACCAAACTTGGAAAAGGACCTTAAGGAGAAAAGGTCAATGTAAGGTATCAAAAGCTTTTGCCATATCTATTTTTAGGGCAACATTACCACCAAAAGACTTATTCTCCTTAAGATTGATAACTTCAGAAGCAATACATATTCCATCACTTATTTTTTAGCCAATTATATACTCATTTTGCTATTTAGAAATGATGTGAGGAAGAATAGATGCTAACCTGTCAGCTAGGATTTTTGTAATGATTTATGTTTAAAGTTATCTAGAGCTATATGCCTGTATTGATCAATGGTATTGGCTTCCTTAGTTTTTGGAATGAAGACAAGAGTGCTAGAATTGAAGTGAGGTAAAATCCAATCATCTTGGAATAATTGAGTGATTGCATTTATAACATCTTTGGAAATGATGTCCCATTATGTTTGAAAGAAATTTGCTCCAAATCCATCAGGCCCAGGAGCACTATCCTTATTAAGGTTCCACACTGCATCTTTAATCTCAATACTTGAAGGTAGGATAATCAATATGTCATTGGTCTGATCAGAGATTAAAGAAGGAATAATTTCTTCCACCAAGCCATTTTCATGCAAAACATAATGAATGTTAAAAAGAGCTTTATAGTGATTCACAATATGAGACTCAATCTTGGAAGGATCAGTTGTGACAACTCTCTATATAGATACAGAGGAGATCAAGTTAGTATCATTTTGAAGTAACTAGAAATGTCACGAGAATGGGGGGTGGGGTGGGTGAATTGTGACCCTTTTAAAATTTAGCTTTAGCTTATAATATAAAACACAATCTCTCAAGGAATCCTTAGTGAAGAAATATTAGAGTAAGTCTCATATAATATTTAATGTTGTGTGTGTAAGAATGTGATTAACAGTAGAATAAATAAATAAAGTAGAGTTTAAGAGAGACCATACAAGAGATTTATTCTGATTCACCAATGTGGTTAATCCAGTCCTCATAGTTTATGAGATTTCTTTACCGATGCTTGAAAATTTTTCTTCTTGTGCGCACCTTTACGACTATGTATTTTCTTAGCCTCAACAAGCTTACAATACTGGTTAATGTAGCTTAAGTAAGCTTACAAAGTAATGAACAAAATTTTGTATCTCTTGAGGATATATGATTTAAGAGAGTTTGTTGAGATCAAAGAAGGACTAAAACTTCACCATATGGTAGTGAGAGGTATGTTGAGAGATCTTTTATAAGGTTAGATGGTGATTCTGATTTGTGATGGCTTTGATGTGAGGAATATATTTCTTTGATGCTTTGATGTGTTTGTATTCTTCTTTCTTTTTTTAATGAAAAGCCACACAAGTAAATGAATGAAGTGTTTTTATTTATAGACCTTAATGTTTTGTCTTTGATTCCCCACTTGAAAATAACCATGAAACAACATGATAATTATGAGTGTGCCATTAATGTGAGAGAGAATGATTATGATCCTTAAGTGTGTTATGGTCCTCAAGCGTGTTTTGATCCTCAAGTGTGTTTTGATCCTTAGATTTCTTGTAGCCACATCAATGAATATAATATTCATTTTCCCAAAGCTTGGTGACCAAGTCATGACTTATGTCCTCGAGTGTGTTTTGGTCCTCAAGTGTTTTGATTTTCAAGTATGTTTTGATCCTCAGATTCATTTGAGTTCTCATAAATATAATATTAATTTTCTCAAAGCTTGGCTACCAAGTAAGTGTTTGAGTCCTCGAACTTGTCTTGGTACTTGCACCTTCAAAAAGACAACTAGTATTATTCTTTGTGTACTTGATGACATAAAGTGCATAGTATTTTGTCACATCACTATTTAAAATATCTTTTATGTTACTTGGTGCGCAAGTAACTTATGTATCTTCACACTTTCATCCTCGACACTTGTATCCACAGTGTGTTTGTATCCTCGATGCTTGTATCATTGCAACTTGTATCCTCTGTGCTTGTATCCTCAAATACTTTTTTATTTTCTTTTCATAACGAGTAATGCTATTCTTTTAAGGATAATTATACCATAGTATAATATCTTGACTGAGAACGAATGAATCTGTCTTATTTATTTCCACTCAAGAAAACACATTAAATAACAAATAAGATCATAATCTTAATTATATTTTCACAAGAATTGTTATCTTAAAAACATCAAAAAGGATTTTTCCTCAACACATTTTTTATTCTATTATATATGTGAAATTTTTGGTGTTCCTATCTCCATTGATGCACCAGGCATTTCCTTCCAAAAAAGCCTCTTCCATATTTAAAGCTTCATCCAATTTGAGTCGTGCATCATTTTATTGATCTTGAAAGAAATCAGTGAAACCAGTAGTGCCAATACACTTTTGAATGTTACTAAGATTTTCTTTAGCTAATTTTACATTTTTCTAGACATTACCAAAGTAACTTTTATTCCAATCCTTGAGTTTAGCTTTCAACAGCCTCAACTTCTTATTAAGGATGTACATGGGAAATCCATAAATTTTGGTTGCCCAGGATCTTGCAATGATGTCATGATAATATTTATGCAATGTCCACATATTGAGGAATTTGAACCGAGAGACAAACTTAGTTTCATTAACAAAAAATGTTAGTAAGATGGGATAATGATCTGATTTGTTCTTGATGAGAGTGTTACAAGAAACTGAAGTACAAGAATCAAGCCATCTGAAATCGCAAATTGCTATATCTAGCTTTTTTATTAATGTCATACCACTCATACCATTACTCCAAATAAAGTGGTTCCCCTTAATAGGAAGGTGGGTGTAATGGTTTGTATATAACTAGGCATGAAAATCCTCCATTGGAGATTTTGTAGGGCAGTGATTTCCTTGATATTGATTAGCACCAATGATTGCATTAAAGTCCCTAATAAAACATCAAGGGGGTATCAAGAATGATTTAAATAAGACTATTCCAAAAATTTATTCTAGTAATGTAATTTGTAGAAGCATAAACTGCAGAGATACCAAAAGTGACATTATTTAAGGAGAAAGTAAATGAAACATGTTGATAATCTCTCCTTAAAATTGTTGGAAACATGCCAACTTTAGAAATGCACAAAAGATTAAGGAGAATAATATCTCTATCATTCAAAGCAAACGCCTTCAGACAGAGATTTTTAAACCTTTTTTTTTATTTGTTTTTTGAGAATCCGTCTAAGGTTCATCTATTGACACTATGTCAGGTTTGTTAACCAAAATGATCCTTTTTAGGGCCAATCTGAAAGAGGCATTAGCAATGCCTCTTATGTTCTAGAAAATACATTTCATGTAGAATGCTTGACAGGACTAGGTTGGGACCTAATAATATAATTTCTTTTGGAGTTCTTCTTTCTTGTCTTATTTTTTTACTCCACTATTTTGAACCTTCCATTTTCCAATTCTTCTTCTTGATTTGCAAGATTAACCTAGGAGTTTTTCGAAAATTCCTGAACCAAAATTGGTTGTAATTCCATTTGAGTTTTCAAAACCCTTTCATCTTCAATTGCGACATCCACATAATCCATGTTTAGAGCTGCAATCAATGTCTGACTTTTCAGATACAATAACCAAAGGCATAGTGGAATTGTCTATTCCACTTGTTTCTCC
This sequence comes from Lathyrus tuberosus, assembly GCA_022829125.1. Lineage (NCBI taxonomy): Eukaryota > Viridiplantae > Streptophyta > Magnoliopsida > Fabales > Fabaceae > Lathyrus > Lathyrus tuberosus. The sequence continues at coordinate 14,049,082 of JALAZF010000017.1, forward strand.
ATAAAAGGCTTGATGCTTTTCCTTGAAGGGAAAGTCAACACAGTTTTCCTTATTTACCAAGTCAACATATTTTTCCTAGTTTACTAAGTCAACTGTCTCAACTAGTTTCTTCTGTTTCTTCTCCATATAGGTTTTACTTAAAATTCCTTAACCCTTCCATTTCCTTTATTTTGCATATTGTTTCTCTTGCAATTCTCTAAAATACGCCCAACACAACTGCACATAGTACAAAATCTGGGAGTCTCTCATACTCCACTTCTACAAAGAATGCAAACCTTATTCTTTTAACCAAGATTTTGTATCTCAAGTCCTTGAGTGAGTCTAAATCAACCAACACCCTTACATAGTGTCTAAAAAATCTATCGAAGAGTGTTTTGGGAAGCTGAGTCTATACATATTGAAGTTCCAATGCTACTTGCTATAGCAAAGAGGATTTTAGGTCTCCAATATTGCCGTGGTAGATCATGAATCTGAATCCAAACCTGTGTTGAAGTTTGGTTGATAGTAGAGGGGATGAAATCCTTGGTCAAAGGGAAGAGTTTTAGGATTCCAGGGTTGACATTCTAAGATTTAACTGACCTAACTCTTTTGACATCTTCCGATCAAGAGAAGGAAAGCTCAAAAAGTCTTTTGGCTAAAGATGTTATCCCCCATTTTTCATTGGAGGTCTAAAGATCAGTTAGCATGGCACGCAAGTTAACAACCGTTAATGGCGTTGAGCCCTTTAGCCAAATAATTATTCCATATAGGGTATCTTTGCAGGCTTCAAGACCAAGTTGGTATTCTTCCTCAAGAATAGAAATTGCAATGTGATCACCCTTGATGCATGAAACCTGAAACTGACTCAACGAAATGTTAAATACATTATTCACCACATGTGCAAATGTTTTGTTAACAGAAGGGGGTTTTTTAACCACGTTACTTGTCGCCACCACTTGAGCAACATATGTTTCAGAAAAGAAAATTTGGAATTGTTGGTCTAACATGATGAAAATGAATGAAAAAGAAGATGGAAGCATAAATCAACAATGTTTTTCCTGATATCTCCTTTGCTAGAGCTTGAGGTATTTCTAAATTTATACCATGCTTCATATATGTATAATATATATTTAAATATTTAAAAATTTAAATTCATATTATATAAGATGTATGTTAATTAATGATTAAAAATATATTATTAATAAATTATTATACATTTTAATATAAATATTCGTTTTTATAATTTAATGTTAAAATTTTGATTTTTTTACGTTATATATATATATATATTATGATCAATTGATTTATTTTTATTATATATATGTTTTTTTAGAAATGTAGATAATCGGAACGGATATACTCCTAATAAGTTGGTGAATTTTTCAAGAATAATAAATGATGAACGAAACAAACTTTCCGTGACATCACCGCTGATCAACAATAATATCGAAAATTAATCAACGCTTCCTTCCACGTGTTGATGGCGTTTCTCTAGAACCCACACCAGATAACTACCTCAGGCGCCAACTCCAGAGCATTTCTGTCTTGCATCACTTCTTGATCCAAATTCCATTCACAATCTTCCTCTTATTTCCTCCCAACCCTCTAACTCTCCTCTCATTAACAACACAAACAGGGTTTTACTTTTAGTTTAACCCTCTCAATTTCCATAAAACCTAGGTTTTTTCTCATTTATTCCCAATATTTTTCTAGGGTTTCACTTTCATTTCATTCACAACCATGGGTGGTGAGTGGCATGATTGGCAATCTCTTCTCCAATCCATTTTCCTCGGTCTCATTTTCTCTTACTTTCTCGCTAAGCTTATATCCATCGTCGTTTCATTCAACAACGACAATCTCACCATCACCCGCCACTCTAACATCGCCGCCACAGAACACCACGACGATGGTTCTAAGCACGACGACGTCGTTTCCGATATCGGACACCGTTTCGAAGCTGCCGAACGTGAGTCGGTCATGGCTGAGCAAGGTAGCGTCAGAAACGAAAGCGTTGACGGCGGTGATGACGACTATGACGACGATTGGGAAGGTGTCGAGAGTACTGAATTGGATGAAGCTTTCAGCGCCGCTACTGCCTTTGTTGCTGCCGCCGCCGCTGATCGTCTCTCTCAGAAGGTTTCTAATGATATTCAGCTTCAGCTTTATGGGTTGTATAAAATTGCCACTGAAGGTCCGTGTAGCACGCCGCAGCCTTCTCCTCTCAAAATGACGGCTCGTTCCAAATGGTATGAATTCTTCTTTCTCATAGCATTTGCTTTCTCTGAAACTGTTCTGTTCTGTGTGAATGTGTGAATCTTGTAGACGACAAAATAAAGGAAAAGTTTTAACAGTAAGCGACATAACTAAAGGAAAGTGTTGATAACATATTTGGAATCTTATGTTTGTGCTGGTTTAAGAGTTTTAATAACAATGTTTTTTCTGGCTATGTTCAAATAGCAAACTGAAGGTGGGATCCACTGTTTTTGAGATTATTTTAGATGTAATTATGTTGGTAACTTCAAATTTGGGAGCTTAATGATAATATCTCTCCAACCCTTTATAGGCAAGCGTGGCAGAAATTGGGTGCTATGCCTCCGGAAGATGCAATGCAGAAGTATATTGACATTGTGTCAGAGCTATATCCTACTTGGCTTGATGGTGCGCCTTTGGTGAGCTAATGAACCGGTTCTTGTGTTCTAAATGGATGAATCACTGATTCTTTCATTAGATTTGAGATGAAAGTAGTATGTTTGCTACTTACATTGGTTATGTGTGTCTTTGTGTATGTGACAGAGAAGCAAGACCGGAGATAGTGAGGGCCCTAGTTCAGAGGCCCGGGGACCAATGGGACCAGTATTCAGCTCTTTTGTTTATGAAGAAGAATGCAGCAGTGATTCGTAAGATTTTGTAAAACTCAAACTATATATCCGTTTTTGTGCATTTATCTACTTTAGATGCCACACATTACTAATTTACTATGAATTAAATGTAATCAATCGCCTTGATGGTTTCTCAATGTTTTTCCTGTGATTAGAATATCTACTGTAGATGGCCACACGTTACTAATTTGTTATGAATTAAATGTAATTGCCTTGATGTTTTCTCTATGTTTTTCCAGTAATTAGATTATCTATTGTAGATGGCCACATGCAATTGCTCTGATGTTTTCTCTATGTTTTTCCAGTAATTAGAATATCTACTGTAGATGGCCACGCGTTACTAATTTGTTATGAATTAAATGTATTTGCCTTGATATGTTCTTGTTGTTTTTCCAGTTATTAGAATGGAGGGATGTCTTGAATTGGTAATTCTAATAGTTTTGATTCTTTAACCTCTTTTGGTACTTAGAAGGTTTATGAATCTATCTGGAGCAAATTCTCGCTCCATGTACAAAGGCTCCTCTGCCCTTTTTTGGTACTTATGAGGTCTACAGATCTATCTGGAGTGAGACTAATCCTCGCTCCATGTACAAAGGCTCCTCTCCCCTTCTTTAATCTTGTCTTTGCTCGTATTTACTCTGAAGGCTCTGATGTGATCCTCCACAGTTCCTCTCTCTTATTTTCGGTTGTTATATATTATACCTTTATCATCTATGATTTATTATTATTTAAAAAAAAAAAAAAGACTGCATTTGGGTAACATGAACTCACATTTTGCTGCTTTTCGTGAGACTGCTTGGTTCACATTTTGTTGCTTCTCTATCTTTTCTTCAACCTAAAGTGTTATTTTTCAGCTTTTTCACCTCGACTCAAATGTAGTTGTTTCCCCTAATTTTTTTTGTTATATCCCAGGTTTAGGATACTCTCGAAGTGATGATAGGCCTTGTTGATTTGAAACCTTACAAATCAAATCCTTATTTTAACAGAGCAAGGATAATATTGTTTTTGGGTTCCAGGGATACTCTAATTTTTTTTGTTATATCCCAGGTTTAGGATACTCTCGAAGTGATGACAGCCTTCTGTAATTTGATTAATTCAATATTTTTTATGGAGTTGTGTGACTGATTTTCATATAAGTGTTTGTATTAGTTTCTTGTATTGTCAACTTAAAGTTTCCATGTTTTTTCATGATAGTGGGTAGGTTTGGATGGCTTAAAATCTTTGGTTTGCTCCTTTGGAGAGTCCTTTGCTTGACCATATTTGGCTCCTCTGAAATGAATGATTTACTTTAGAGGGTAAAGTAGGACATTCTAAATTGTTGGGGAGAACATTATACTATGTTAAAATATTAACATTGGTCAGAATTTATTACTTTACCCTCTGAACCAAGAGATCACTTTGGAGATGCCAAACATGCTTGATAAAACTAATACACATCCTGCCGCTAATGTATTTCATATTCGTGTCTCGCCCTCCTTCTTTTGCATTGCCTTTTTTTAACACTAACCACGAATTCTCACCTGTACCTATGATTTTTCCCATTATTTCATTAGTAGACTTTATGGACTGATCGCAAGATTACTTTATTAATTGACTGACATTATTTCCCTATAATATTCCTGGTACCAAGGGTAACTATTGATGTTTCATTATTTTCCTTTATAGGAAAATGGATGCCATTCACGGATTTGCTAGAGAGGGAGATATGACTAATCTACTCAAGTGTGTTGAAAATGGCATTTCAGTGAATTTGAAGGGTGAGTTATTTAGATATTTGCTTTTCCAAGTGTGTACATTATTCTCCGGTGCGCTACAGGTTGTCAATAGTTTTTTTTTTTTTTTTTATCTCCTGTCTTTTGGTTTTAAAATAGAGAAAGTCCCCCATTAACAGCTTTTATTCAGTGCAAATCGCCGACTTCAGTATGACATCATAAACTTGAATTTTAGCTGCATTGCATGACAAACCCTAACACAAGCATATGCATGCTCCAATGTCTTGGAATTGTTTATCAACTATGTTAGGTGCTATGTCTTTCTCAAAAAGCCTCATTAATTGGCTTAAATGCTTATTTGAAGATAGAAAGTTGATTGATAACTGAATCGGCATTTTTTTAAACAGCCCAAAAATCTAAACATATTAAAGCAAAACACATCTAATCCGGCACTTGACATGCACCAAAAAGAGAACAAAAAAATTACAAAATAAGTCTAGTGGTACGCCAAGGCACTTTGACGGATTGATCCACCAAAGATTTTAAGTTACAGTCGAAGCCCTAAGATTTTAAGTTATAGTCAAAGCCCTTTGCCTTTTCTTTAATCCACCGCCAAGCATGGATCTTCATTTCATCAATAATCACATCCATATGTGAATTGAATTAAAAGGAACTGATCTTGTTGGCCATGCTTTCTTTTTCATTTCAGTTATAAAAAATTAGCTAAGGTTAAGAATCTGTTTTGCTTTGCCACGCATCAAATTTCCACTTTGGCTTTTCACTCCCACTTGATTTCTCTTCAACCTTTGTACTTAGGGAGGAGTACACCCCTGATTCACTATCGGTGCTTTAAAATGGGAAGTTTTCGATGTATATTAAGTAGCTATAATCAGACCATATATTTCAGGTCTTCAACAATATCTTCCTTTAAGAAATGGTTGATTTTGTAAGAAAATATTTATAAGTTAAATTTATAAATGAAGTTAAGTTTATAGTAAAAAGTTAAATTGCTAATGTGGCGTGAGATAATGAATCTTATAGTCTTGTAGTAGATTTCTCTTGATGACCGTTGAAGTCCTATATATCTTCTGCATTCTTATTGTTATTGATTTTTCTGTCTCATGCTTCATAGGGTTATCCAATAATTTTTTGCTTTAGAATATTGTGATTGCTTTTCCTTATTTTTTGACAACATGCATTTTTTAAAATGTATTCAGACAGTGAGGGCCGGACACCATTACACTGGGCTGTGGATCGTGGCCACCTTAACGTCACAGAGCTTCTGCTCAGCAGGAATGCTGATGTAAACGCCAAGGTATTCATCAATATATGTACTTATGCAGACCTTCACTAGCATATTCCTTAATTGGATTTTGGTTATTCCTCACTTCATATGTTGGATATGATTTTCTACATATTTTAACTATTGGCACTATGTCAAACTCAGATTTACTACTTTCTGATCTTATGATTTCTATTTTGAAGGATAATGATGGACAAACTCCTCTGCACTACGCTGTAACATGCGAGAGAGAAGCCATAGCTGAATACTTAGTGAAACATAGTGCAGACATCAATTCAAAAGACAACGATGGCAGTTCTTCGCGTGACATCTGTAGTTCCAAGTGGCCGTTTATGCAGCATGAGGGAGAAGCAAAATGATTGTTTGCTTTGTATTTTACTGCTTTTGACTAGTACATCCTTGCCCAAATCCATTTAGGATGTACGTGTCCATATAACTCAATTTTTTTGCCCTTACTCTTGGCGTGTACACCCTTTTCACCGTAGTCTACACCTCTGCACCGTTTAGGTAATGGTTAAATGAAATATATTATGTTTTGTTACTGCAATTGATATCCAAATATGCACATGTGTTGGGTGGTTTGCCGAAAGGTAGGGTAGTAGTGGATGTAGTTTTAACGAGGTTATCATGCTAGGTTAAGGGTAATACTCCCTCCATTTCTATTTATAAGCAAATTTTAAAATTTTAGATTTATTAAGTAATTAATGCATCTAATCTATATAGTCTATATATATGACTCCTTCCGTCTCACAATAGGTGTCCTATTTTATTTTTTTATTTGTCTCAAATTATTTGTCTCTTTAAAATATCAATGTAATATTTATTATTTCTTTCCACTAACTTACCTTTATTTATTATATTTTAATTCATTTAACTACTTCACTATCTATTATTAATAAAGTTATTTTAGTAAATGACACTCGTTTTATCATTAAAATTAACATAATTAATCATTATTTTAAAAAGTGTAAAAATTTCAAAGAGGACACCTATTGTAAAACAGAGAGAGTATATATAGTCTATATACATTATTTATTGAATGAACCTAAAAAAAATAAAAATTTGCTTATAAAATAGTATAGAGGGAGGATGTTCGTATCAGTAAAATGGAATCTAAATTTGCTCTATTTGCTACTATACAATATTAGACATAGGTGGGTAGAATTAGAAATGATGAATTGATAGGATTTATTAATAAGATATACTTTTTAAATTAGTGGGACCTATTTAACATTTGTGTCTATCTATCTATCATAAATAAATAAGATTTATCAATAAATTATACTTTTTAAATTAGTGGGATCTATTTAATATTCGTATTTATCTATCTCATAAATAAAACTAGCCCAGATAAGTTTTGTAGTAAATAAATGTGATCCATCTACCCAGCTAAACCATTCAGTAAATAATTTTTTCCTAGACTTCATTTTTACTAAAATTTTCACTTTGTCTTTTCTTTTGCACTATGCCTCTAGTTAGGTTTTTGCATGGGTAACTTCTTTTGGAGAAGTATATATAGTCAAACTAGTAGGAAGGAAGTGATAAGAAGAAAATATCGATTTCATGAGAATTGTATTAAGAATAACGATTTTTATAGAAGAGTTTGGAAAGTAAGCATGACCAATGCTAATAAAATAGTGTCACAAGTTAAGGATATAAATTAATATAGTGGATTAACATATAAAACCACAAGTTAAGAATATGAAATTAATAGAGTGGCTTAACATGACAATGATGTATTCAATGGTTTCATCAGATTCATTTAATGTAAGAATTGATTCATTTAATGTATGAATATGATGTGAAGTGGCCTCACACATGAGATTATAACTCAACTCAATTTTGTGGTGTATGTCTACAATGTAAAAATATAAGTATGTATTTATTTACAATGTGAAGTGGCCTGACATATGAGATCATAACTCAAGTCGATCTTGTGGTGTATGTCTACAATGTAAAAATATGCATTTATTTACAACAGAACTAATGTCTTAGTTTCACACTAACATTAATACATTTCATATAAATATTTCATATAAAATTTGTTCTAATTACGCTTATGACCCTAGTCTTTTATGCCTAAAGTGATTAAGTAAGCATTTGTTTGCTTTTTAAATTTATTAGTTCATGAAATTTATTTATTATGATACATTGACCTATTATCTACTCTTAAGGTGATCAAGCGAAGGATTTTGATTATTTATTGATTTACGGATTTTAGTAGCACTAATTATTTTTTGTTAGGTATTTATCCTTTTACCAGATGAGATTCATTTGTAATGAGTCCAATGAATGGAAATCGCGATCCAAAACACAGTGGAGATTAAAATTTTCCTTTTAATGATCCTTATGAATGAGCATGATCAGTGATATAAATGGTTACCTCTTGAGGCGATAAAACCTTTGATGCTGAATCGAAGGAGTGATCACAAGTGTTGGATGATGAACAACGCCTCTACTCAGTCCACACAGACAGATTTCTTCAGTCTTAGTGCTAGCTGCTACGATTGAAGGCTTTGAGTGAGAGAGGGAAGGAAAATACGATTAGGGTTTTACATACTGAATTTTTATCAAGTGTGAAGGCCAAAAGATCATTAGCCCGTTCATCATTTCCTGTGAATGAGGACTTTGTCATCTTTCCAATTAAACAAGATTTGCATGTCTTATATGATTCATAATCAAAAGAGTCCAAAAGTCCATCTTTATGGAGTTTAGAAATGTGTTTCTCATTTATGCGGCCTAATCGACGGTGCCAAAGGTAAGTTGGATTTAAATAATTAGGTTTCATCCTTTTAGTATTAATGTTATAAATAGGCATTTCAAGATCAAGTACATATAGCCCATTGGTCATTTATGCAGTAGCATATAATATATCATTCAAATAAATGGAGCAACAATTATTCATTATTATGAATGAAAAATCACTTGTCCAAACAAGAAACAAAAATAATATTCATGCTAATTGCAGGTATATAATAACAATTCTCTAACTGAATTATTAAACCACTAGGTAAAGTCAATACATAAGTTTCTACAGCTAAAGCAACAACCTTTGCTCCATTGTAAACTCGTAGGTCAACTTTACCTTTTGCCAAATCTCTACTCATTTTTAGCCCATGCACATTAATACAAATGTGAGAACCACATCCAGTATCTAATACCCATGATGCAGAAGTAGATAAATTTATTTCTATAACAAAAATACCTGAAGTCGAAGTCTCAACTCCATTCTTCTTGTCTTCTAGGTACTTTGGGCAGTTTCTCTTCCAGTGTTCGGTCTTACCGCAATATAAGCAAATGCCCTCCTTTGTTATGCTCCGCTAGGCTTCAAAGCAGGAGTAGTATATTTGGGCTTAACAACTTCCTTGCCTTTCCATTTACCACCCTGCTTGGTGGGCCTTTTGTTCTGTTTCTTTTCATTACTGACCATCATAATGGATTTCCCTTTTGACTTCAGATTTTGCTCAGCAGTTCTTAACATGCTTAGCAATTCAGAAGAATTTTGTCCATATCATTCATATTGAAATTAAGAACAAATTGACAGAAGCTCTCCAGCAACAATTGTAAGATCAAATCAGTCGCAAGTTCCTTTTCAAGGGAAACCCTAACCTTTCAAGGTTCTCCACATACCCAATCATCTTGAGTACATGGGGACCTACAGAGGCCCCCTCAGCTAACTTACCTTGAAAAAAGGGCTTTTGAAACTTCAAACCTTTCATGCCTTGCCTGCTCTTGATAAAGCATCTTCAGGTGTTCGATCATATCGAACGCTGCGATGTTCTCATGTTGCTTCTATAACTTCGAGTTCATGGTAGTCAGCATGAGGCAGACAGCTTCATTGGCATCATCGTCATGCTTCTTATAAGCATCTCTTTCTGCCTTAGGTGCAGAACTAGGAGGCTCATCTTCAGGAACAGATGTCTCTAAGACATACAACTTTTTATCATGTTTGAGGACAATCCTAAGGTTTCGGTGCCAATCCAGAAAATTTGTCCCAGACAATTTTTCCTTTTCAAGGATTGATCGCAAAATGTTATTAGAGGTGTTTGTTGTCATGGTAATCTACATGGAAAAATATGAAATTACAAGTATCAATTAAAACCAGCATATTCAATTAGGCCTTTAATTAAATATGCTCCCACTATTTTACTCAAACCAAATGACCCTCACCATTTGATTCGAAAAATCCCGTTGGAAGATTTTTTAGTGGATCGAGATCCATATTTCACTTTGTTTTAAGTCAACGGTAGGCTGATTACACAAAACTCAGTTATTTAGGTAGGAACTTCTTCCAATTGTATCTAATACAATTCTCGGATATTTTTCAGTTGGGTGAATAACTCCTTATTCTAATCCATCATATGGATCATTCCCAACTCTTTCTTCTAAACATATATAATCTTATTATAATTTGCTTAGTTAAGTCTGATTCATTGTTTTAGAAATTGGATATTACATTTATCCCATCGCACCTTACTAATATAGAACATGCACCTCGCGTTAGGTGAAACCTACATTATTCGATACTAGTCTTGATGAGTGCTAAAACTTGGAAAGCATAAACTTAATATTCAATTTTCAGGGAATTTTCAATTAGTTTGATCTCACCGACTTATTTATCATATAAATCGTCTCTCATATGCATCAACATACATTCACATGCATCAACATACATACAAAATGAAACATTTATGACCCCTAGCGCAATTGTTCTCCCAAGCCAATGAGAGAACCTAAGCTAAACCTAATAATGATCTACGCTTCTCCAAGCAAGATCTCCAAGGTTGTCCTCATTTGATCTTGTATTCTTCTTTTTCTTCATTACATTACATTACATCAAATAATACCCGTTTTACATACGAGGGAGTGAGATGAGAAAAGAAGTTACATCAAGAGATTAAAAGAGAGGCACAACACGCAGGTTGTATTTTAAAATCCCAAAACAAAATAAAGGAAAACTAAGGCCATAACTGATCACCACAAGAGAACAATAATAAATACATTTTTATTATTATTAATTTAAATCATATTAATTAAATAAATTAAATTAAATTTTGACAAATGATCATACTATGCATAGTAGTCGGGTTGTTAGGAGCAGCGCCTCGACGCAAAATTTTAATGAACAATTCATTTGAAATCGGCGTCGTTTTTCACATCAACACTTGATATTTTTCATAACATTAAAGCACAACTTTTGTGCCGTCATAACCATATTCACATACCTTTTTGAGAACACAACCCTTGTGCCATCATGAACCCTAATGCAACAACTTCATATCGTCAACACACCATGATCAATAATTTAGTATGATTGATTGACATGTCATTGCTTCACCATACTAACGTCGGATTCCGAAGCAAATGAACATAGATCGCACAAAAGAATAACAATCACTACGCGATTGAATGGACGAAATAGAAACAATATATCCAATATACCATCTCTGCACCAGAGTTTTTTGTATCACATATAAAATTTGATCGATCATATTTATGTAAGTTAAGGACGGTCGATGCATCGCTGCTTCACCATACTAATGTCAGATTCCGAAGCATAGTCAATATCGATCATCCAAATCATACACAACAGGATGCCAAAATTCAATTACTTGATTATAATTTAATTTATTATGCGTTTTAATCGAATTAAAACAAAAAGTACAGAAAATAAATAACTATCAGATGCGTGGTTTTGTAAGAGGCTCTGATACCACTGAAGGGAAATCGCGATCCAAAATGCATCAGAAATTAAAATTCCCCCTTTAATGATCCTTACGAATGGGCATGATCAGTGATAGAAATGGTTACCTCTTGTGGCGATAAAACCTTTGATATTGAATCGAAGGAATGGTCACGAGCGTTGAATGATGAACAACGCCTCTACTCAGTCCACACGAACAAATTCCTTCAGTCTCAATGCTAGCTGTTACAATTGAAGGCTTTGAGTGAGTGAGTGAGAGAGAGAGAGAGAGAGAGAGAGAGAAGAAAAATACGATTAGGGTTTCACATACTGAATTTTCATCAAGTGTGAATGCTTCTACACAAGGGTTCTATTTATAGAACCACTTGTGTGGGCTACAAGCTAAAAATTCCATTTAAGTGCACTCGCACCATATCTTATGGTGTACCGTATATCACTTAAGCATGTGGTACCTTACCACATTCCGTATTCTACTTAAGTGCACCATACCTTATGGTGTTCTACATTTACTTAAGTGCATCGTACCTTATGGTGTTCGTTATTTACTCTACCTCTTATTAATCTGTCCTTACGTGTGTGACCCTGTAGGTTTTCCTAATGTTGGCAATTATATTAAATCACACATTTAACATAATAAACAGTGAGCGGTATCTAACAACATATCATTGCTACCAAGTCACGAAAAATGTCATGTGATCTGACAAAACCTTTTGTGATAATACTTGTGTGTACAATTACCCTTTTGCCTTTATGTCTATATTGAACACAAGACATATACTGTGTCATCCTTGTCCAGTTCAATATTGGGACCTTAGACATTTATCTTGTTACGCGGGATGGGAAAATTCCATCTAGGTCACCCATGTCCCTTAGCATGCTTTATGGAGTACTTATCAACTGTCTTTATGGTCATCCAGTTACGGACAATGTTTGATCAGCAAAAAAGTAGTCGACTCTACATCTAGGGTCTATAGTGGTTTCAGGTCGAAGGGTGGTATACACCACTATCGCCATGAGAGTAACTTATGACACTTTGCATAACATTCTATGTAGTACTCTCATAGCGGTTCAATCCAGTATAAATATTACTCCTAATATTCATACATATGTTAAGACTTGATAACGCCTTATCCATGATCCATGAGATATGATCATCAGTCTATCTACATAATAGTCTTAATGTTTTAAGGTTATCCCACTTCACAGTAAAGCTCGACTACGGATACTATAAGAATAATGTCGATATGTTTAATGAGATCTCATGATTAAGTCACACTTAATATTTCATTAAACGGACTAGCTATTCTAGGGACTTTATTATTTTGAAAAACAAACATAATAAAGAAATGCCTTTTATTATTAATAAATAATTCGATACAAGTACCAAAAGTATTGGCCTTTAAGGCTTACACCAACATCCTACCTACTACTAAGAGTGAACCACCCATTATTTCTCCAATTCTTGACACATAAACTTATTCACTGTTTCTGTTATTATTCTTTCATTTTTTATTTTATTGTTTTAACTTGCATTGGTAAGTAAAGTAACTCATTTTTTATAGCCTCTTTAATAGTGATTCAACCCCTAGACTTATTCTTAAAGCAATTTTAAGTCATAATGTTCTAAGTCGACTATATATCCTTTATCTGATCACCTTAAGTCATAACACTCCGGGCCAAAAGGTACCAAACGGTTACTCAATCACACTTCTAGAGCATTCTTCTAACCACGAGACTATCATTACACTTAGTTGCAGGAGATTCATGCCTTAAGCACATCCAACGCGAGGCATTTATTCCTCTCCCCTATATATAGGGAATGGAGCAATTTTAGGTAATAAGTTTCAAACACAATTAAATACTCTCTACTCGTTCACATACTGACATGAGCGTCAGAGTGTTAACTTTGTAAGTACATCTCCGCTCTGTCGCACCAGAAGCTCTACTCCGCCGCAATTTTCGTATCACACTCTATTTCTGATTCTTGAATGGAACAACGACACCGTCTATGAGAATCGACTTTCGGTTCCCGCGTGTTTCGTCAAGAACAACTAGTTTTTTACTTCAAGAAAGATCTCTACCATAAACCTATTAAGCACGAGTAGTAACATTCAAGAAGATGATTGAAAAATCTGGCTAAGCTTTGGATATGGTCTTTCATGAATCAACATCAATTGACGTATTTTGAAATGTTACTTCGTCTGATGATTTTCCATTCTCTGATTATTCCTTACTAGGCATTGATTCAAGATTTCAACAAATTGATAGATCAGAGTTAGGATTCCTAGATAGTGAAAAGATTGATGAAATTGCTAACTTCAAACTACCTTTAGTCATCGCGGAGAAAATTTATTAGCCTTCAATGCTTCTATTACTCGTCCTTGCGTATTGATAAACCTGACACTGTCGATTAGAGAAGGGGACAATCAGAGAGAAGATACTCTCACGTTTCTCATGGTACGACGCATAAGTGTTTTCAAATGCATTTGATGACTTCTCGGCAAGTGTACCAATAGTGTCGAAGTAATAAATAAGATCGAATCCATATGGACTGCTTTTTAACAAGACAAAATTGTGCAATGCTTATAAAATCGTAAATGGGGGGGGGGGTCGAGTTTGTAATGCGAAAAGTAAATAAATATTCAGACAATAACAAGAAAACGGCCAGGTTGTGTATAGAATTCTCTATTTCTCTATTGTTGATGTTTGATGCCTTAAATGAATAATCTTATCACTATAATCCCACGACGAATTAACAAAACTGCTATAACCAATCCCTTACGATATAACTCATTAATCACTACTCAAAGTTTACTATTCCTAATACACCGGCGTAAGTAGGATTAGGCAATGCAATAGAGCGTTAATTCACTAGCCACTACTTGGGGTTTCCTATTCCTATTCAACCAGCATAAGTACAACAATTTCACTAGGTCTAACACATAGACTAATGGTCAGTATTCCCTATATTCCCAAAATCATATTAAAAGAGTATCTCACTGTCATACCCCACAATTTTCCCTACATTTTATCATTCAATTCATATGGTAGGATTTTGTATTCATTGGCATACAAGGCTTTTTTTTAAATCATTAATTTAGGAGTCATTCATTCCCATCTGCATATGGTGACATTATTGGTTCAAAGGATCAATAGTAATGGATCCCATTTTTCAACTTGGTGTCTCAATATGTGGGCTATTAATGGATTGATCAGAGGTTTATTTTGGATTAAAGCTTTATCATAGGGTTGATGATCAGGTGTTTTATGGAGAATGCTTCCTCATTTGTGATTCATGGTGCAAAATTACAAGTATCACTTGATAAGAGTTACAATTCAAAGTCGTTACCCTAAGCCTACCTATTTGGATATCTACTTGAGGATTCGAAGAATATTGAAGCACAAAGACTGTTATTAAGTGTTCAAAAGTGGAACAAGTTACTTGGTGCACAAATGTTGACTTGGATTACAAGTTACAAGTCAAAGTTTTACAATAAGAGGAAATCATTACAAAAATATGTTCCGTATGGAAATTACAAGGAAATGTCAATTTTTGACCATTGACCCAAATATGACTCTTGACTTGAAATTCCTAAAACCTATCCCACTTCAATCTTCAATCTTCTCAAGTTGCTTTGCACCCAATTAATTTCAAGACCATGCTAACCATGTCAAGCCCGTGCCCAAGCAAACCTGCAAAGAAAACCCAAAATCAACCCAACCATACATATGCAGTACACACATGACTGTGGCATCACAAGTTCAATGTTCAGCAGTTCACACATTATAAACCAAGCCTACCACCAAAATTCAACAAATTCAAATATCAGTAACACAAAAAATTCCAACAATCCCTATTCCCCACTAATTGCTCACAACCTGCATATTGTCCAATCTACATTATCGTAACCATCACTACACTAACCTATTCTCATACTAACATAACTCATTCAATGACTAAATTCATTAACTCTCAAGCTTAATTCACACTAAATGATCTTAATTAACTAACAACCACCATCATATCAGCAACTAGCATACAAGCATGGTATCAACTCACTTCAGTCAAGTAACATACATAGCAGACATGGAATTTGCAAAAAAGATATTATCACTGTTAAACCTACTTGTGAAAATTGACAGATTCCCAACTGAACAAAACTACAAAACAAACAAAAATAGCTCATAATACTTCAATTTAAAACCAATGGTATAGCAGTTTATTTCCAACCTTCAATAATAGTTCACATTCCTAGCATAATGTTTTATCCTAAAAAGCTAACCAATAGTTCCAAACCATTCTCAACTAACATTTCAAACACTAACACATTTATTCAAAATACCATAAATCAATTGATAAAAAACATAGCAATAATAATCCCCAAGCATCCAATGACTAACATATCTTCCCATTTGATCTTAACTATCACATATTGCTAACCGAAATCAAGCTTATATCCACAGTAACCATTCAATTATTCCTATTTCTTTCTAAATTAACAAATAATTCAATTTTGTCCTAATGTTCCCACTCTACTGATGGAGATAATAACCATAGAATGGTTATTATCAATGTAACACTCAAATTCCCATCTAGCGTATAATTAATACATAATTAAATCAGAGTGAATAAAAAAAATTTCGACGGAAATAAGGATGCCACATTTGAGAAAACATAATCCACCTGCTCAAAACTTTGATATATAACACATAATGGAATACACAATAATAAGAAACTTTTTCCAACAAAAGGGAAGTTCAATTATGAACTAAAGCGGAACGATCCATAATTGACTCGTTTTACAAAATAAGTTGTTTCATAACATCAAAATCCACGTACAAGTTATCCAAAATATATATACATATATCTATTCACATATATAAACATCAATAACAAAATGTTTCCCCCCGACTCTCGTGTTACGTATCAGAGCAGACACCAACGAGCTAAGCAAAGAGAAGATCTACCTCTCCCACTAGCCTCCACGCCTCTACAGCGGCTAATCTGCACTATGCCATAAAAGCATATTCCAGCAGAAGGGTGAGAAATAACAACATAATCAAGATTGCATAATAATATGTAATCAGATAATTCACATATATTTTCAACTCACCCACACCCTACCTGCTAACACATATAGCATACAACGGTATCATATATTCATATACACAAGTTATGACAGATATATATATATATATATATATATATATATATATATATATATATATATATATAAACACTCCAACACATCGCATATATTCATATACACAGATATGATATATATGTCTCACATCAAACCACCACATACATCCATATCCACAGATATGACATAAAAATAACATATCAAAAGTGGTTCTTCAATAACCCACCAATTCCCGAAGGAAACACGGATACATCGTTATTCTCCCCACTGGGCTCACGATGATCCTACACAACCAAACATAATAATGCAATGTAACTCAATGCAAGTGGTACCACATAGCTTGGTTCATTCAATCGAACCCGATTCATAATTAAATCCGGATATACCACATATACCTCTACTTGGCAATGGTTTATCACCAAAACAACTCCACATTGGAGTCCGGAATAAATCACATACACTCCTCCTGAGCAATGATTTATCCCCACCACACTCCACAATGGAGTTCGGAATAAATCACATACACTCCTCCTGAGCAATGATTTATCCCCACCACACTCCACAATGGAGTTCGGATGAATCACATACACTCCTCCTGAGCAATGATTTCTCCCACCATACTCCACAATGGAGTTCGGATGAATCACATACACTCCTCCTGAGCAATGATTCATCACCACCTGACACGTCATGAAATGCACGACACAAATGATGCACACAACACACATGTATAATAAAATTATACATTCTCACGATCCTCCTGATCACACATAAAATAATCATTCGCCACAACACAAATTACACACAAAACACATGTATAATAATAATTATACATACACACGATCCTCCTGATCACACGTGGGATACACACTCTCCGTAATACACATTAGTATTACCACAACTGTCTAATCGATTCAACATAACACAAAATAACAAGAATTATGCACCAAACACATATATATCAATCAGTTATACATATACACGATCCTCCCGATCACACTAGTATTACTACCACTGTCAAGTTAATTCACCGCAATACACAAAAGTAAGGAAAAAACCTCACGAGGCCTTAATTAGTTAATTATCTAATTAATCCACCTAAATTCAATTTTTAATTATTTCCACCACCAATCCAAGGTTCAACAAGTTCTAACCCTACCTCAACCTCTCAGACCAAAAGGAATCGCATCGGACGCGAAGTCGGGAAAGAATTCGCGAAACGGCAAAGTTTTGCACTCACGCTGGCCATACGCGTATTGCCCTCACCCATACGCGTATTGCCCAGCTTGCTCGCCCACCATACGCGTATTGCCCAAAGTATTACGCGTATGAGCAGAGACTGATTTCTCTAAAAAATTCCATCTTGATTCCATATTAAATCCCTTACGCGTAATGCCTACCTCTTTACGCGTAATGCCTTGCCCCTTACGCGTACCATTACGTTTTTCAACAGAAGGCCGTGTTAAATGGGATCCATATGCATAACACCCATATTTCGCCCTTGCCATACGCGTATTGCCCTACCCAATACGCGTATTGCCTTGCCCGTTACGCGTATGGGCAGCGAAAACCCAGAATTTTCCTGCATAATTTCTGCTATGGGTTTTCCCTCAACTCCCCTCCAAATCTCATCTAAACCTCAATATACTACAGATTAAATACATAGTAACCTATATCTATCATGTAATCAACAATTAGGCACCTTAGATTATGATTTCCACTCAATCTACCAATCCTATCAAAGGTTAGAACTCTAACATTTCAACCAAAATTAAGCCAAACAACACATGCATATACATATACAATCAAGTTATAATTGGAACTTCTCACCCTTACCTGATTAATCGCGATTGAAATGGAGATTTTCCTCAATTTTCCTCTTCCTCCTCTTCTCCCTTTTCCTTCTCCTCTTTTCCTTCTTCTTCTTCTATCCCTTGTTTTCTTTCTTTTCTAACAAATATATATATAATACTTATTATATAATATAATCCAACAGGGTAAAATATCTCCAATTAATATTTTGTCATTTTAACCCAATTGATCAATTATTAGTGTTACCTTAAAATACTCTCTTTGACTAATAATTATTGATCTATCTCTTTCATTTAATAATAGATCTCTTCAGAGTTCTCCAGTTACTCTATTGATCCTAATCCGTTAAGGACGCTACACCTCCACGCCCAACTACACACACCCTATACAGGCCAAACAATTAAAATAACCCACGACGATTAAATAAATTAAAATGGGGTGTTACAATCAACGTACATCAAAATCCCAAAAGAGATCGACATCATTCGGTGGAATTTTTCTCACCAACAGTCTGTATCTTTTAGCATTTTAATCTAACAATAGTGGCACACTAACACAAGCTAACCTCTCATAGTTAACAATCTCACATAATTAATTAACTCACTCAAAAACTTATTCAAATCACTAACAATACTTCACTAACTCTTTCTAATAATTTAAGCTATCCAAACTGTCAACAACCAAAATCAAAGACTGTATAATTCATATTCACTCTAACATACATATGACTAAATACTAATTCAATATTAACAGCCTCACCGATTCTTTCATTAACCAAACTCTAATTTCCAACACTTCACTAAGTGATTCACGTCTTAACAGTCCCTAAGAGAGTTGTAACAGAGTTGTTGTAAATTAGGATGCCTTTAAACAAAATATACTCGGTTTCTTTATAGGCAAGAAACACATAAGGGTTATGGTTAACAAGAAAAAACAACAAGGATTGGTTATAACTGCTATTCTTTACTTTCTCTATAAAACAGATTACAAGTACTCAAGAATAACAAATAACCCTCTCACCCTAATTAAGATTTGCCACACCACACTTAAGATGAGAGACTAGTATGATGTTTATAATAAAACCTAACATACTAAACTAATGGGGTTTTTAACAATTACCCATTACAAGCTAACTTAACAATTGGATCATTAACACAAGGCCCAATTCGACAACTACATACTAGAACACAATTCGACTACAGCATGTAGGTCTTTAACAATAACATGTGAACAGACTTCGACGACATGCTTAACTAGAGTTCGATCCAATATCTCACATATCTCCACCCTGGATCTAACTTTATAACATCAAAAAACAAACTAGTTTTCTTCATGCAGCTTTATCAACTACATACAGTGGAAAAACTTGCAACTGGGCAACGTCTTAGTGATCATATCAGCAACATTATGATTTGTCAAAACCTTCAACACTTGGACTTCTCCACGCTCGATTACCCCTCTGACGAAATGCAGCCTTGCATCAATGTGCTTGGTTCGCTCATGATAGGCTGAATTCTTCGACAGGTGTATTGTACTTTGACTATCACATTTAACAGTGACAACTTGACCTTGAAGTTTCAACTCCTTTACAAAACCTTCAAGCCACAATGTTTCCTTCACAGCTTCAGTTAGGGCGATATATTCCGCTTCAGTGGTTGATAAGGAAACAACCTTCTGAAGTGTTGTTTTCCAACTGATTGTTGTGCCAAACATAGTGAACACATATCCAAAAATAGATTTTATGGAATACATACAACCTGCATAATCAGGGTCGACATATCCTTCGATTGCTGCTTTACTATCTTCACCCAAGGCTCCACCATAAATTAAGACTCTGTTCAGAGACCCATTTATTTACCTTAGAATCCACTTCAATACTTGCCAGTGAGCCTTTCCAGGATTCGCCATGTACCTGCTTACAAGACTTACTGCATATGCTATGTCGGGTCTAGTACAAACCATAACATACATCAAAGAACCCACTATATTAGCATATAGAATATTATTCATATAAGATCTTTTGACATTAGAACTGGGACACTGATCTATACTCAGCTTGAATTGAGGGTTTGTCGGAGTCACAACAGACTTTGAATTCAACATACCATACTTTTCGAGAATCTTCCGTAGGTATACCTCTTGAGATAACCATAATTTAGATTGCTTTCTATCTCTTCGGATGTCAATCCTAAGAATCGTGGACGCAACTCCTAGATCCTTCATGTCGAACTCCTTATTGAGTTCAGCCTTCACCCTCTTTACATCTTCGACATTGTTTATTGCTATTAGAATATCATTCACATAAAGCAACAAAATAACAAATGAATTACCATGTCAAA
This sequence comes from Lathyrus tuberosus, assembly GCA_022829125.1. Lineage (NCBI taxonomy): Eukaryota > Viridiplantae > Streptophyta > Magnoliopsida > Fabales > Fabaceae > Lathyrus > Lathyrus tuberosus. Next base: position 14,069,954 of record JALAZF010000017.1, read on the forward strand.
ATCTGAAGCAAACACAGTGGTCGAACTGACTTCTAATGAAACTTATGCATGCCATGAACTTGTCGAATCTCCTATTTCACTGTCGAGGAGATTGTTTCAGTCCATATAAAGATCTCTTCATCTTGCACACATAATCTTCCTTTCCCTTTTCGACATACCCTTCAGGTTTCCTCATCAGAATTATTTCATCTAGATCACTATACAAGAACACAATCTCAACATCCATCTGTTCTAGTTCAAGGTCTAACTATGCCACCATGGCACGCAACATTTGAATGGACTTGTGCTTCACAACATGAGAAAACACATCATTGAAGTCGACACCTTCTTTATGAGTGAAACCCCTAGCGACCAATCTTGCCTTGTATCTCTTCGATGCCACTCCTTGATTCCTTCCTTAACTTTGAAAATTCATTTATAGCTGACTAACCTGGCTCTAGCAGGTTTCTTGATTAGTTTCCAGGTGTTGTTATCTTAAAGATATTTCATCTCATCATCCATGGCCTTCAGCCATTCAGTCTTATTTCGGCTCCTCATAGCTTCCTTATAGTCTCTAGGTTCTTCGTCTAGACTCTCACTTGTAGAGATTAAGGCATAAGCTATAAGATCTGCATAGCCAAGTCTCTGAGGTAGCTTGATGACTCTCCTCGACCTATCTCTTGCTAGCAGGTAGTCATTATAAGTCTCCTCATCTTCGACACCATATTCTGCTTCTTCTTCGACTTCATCTGGGATACACAATTCAGCATCAACAAGCTCCACCTCAACAGGAATCTCTCCTTGTTCCAGATCTTTGTCAGCATCATCACTTTTCTTAAAAGTCATCTCAGCTTCATTGAAAACTACATCTCAATTGGTGATACACCTTCTGTGACCTGGCTCTAGTCACCATAGCCTATAAGCTTTGACTCCTTCAGGGTATCCCATGAACATGCATTTCAGAGCTCTAGGTTTGACCTTATCTTGCCTAATGTGAGCATAGGTCACGCAGCCAAATACTCTCAGTCTGTCGAGACTAGGTGGATGTCCTAACCAAACTTCTTCAGGTGTCTTCATATCTAACACAGTCGAAGGACATCAGTTTATCAGATATGTTGTTGTTGAAACAGCCTCATCCTAAAACACCTTCTTTAACCCAGCACTAGTAAACATGCATCTGACTCTTTCCAAAATAGTTTGATTAAACCTTTCTGCCAAACCATTTTGTTGTGGAGTACCTGCAGTAGTTTTGTGCCTTGCAATACCTGAGGCAGCACAAAAACTGTCGGACGCCTCATTGCAAAATTCAAGGCTATTGTCGGTTCTCAACCTCTTGACCTTTCTGCCAGTCTGATTTTCAACCAGAGTCTTCCAACCTTTGAAATTCTCAAAAGTTTCATCCTTAGTCTTATGGATGAATACCCATAACTTTCTGGAATAATCATCAACTATGGATAGAAAATACCTTGCTCCTGAATGTGACGGACACCTTGCAGGCCCCCAAAGATCAGCATGGATGTAATCAAGGGATCCATGAGTTCTTTGTTTTCCTTTGTTGAATTTCACTCTACAAGATTTTCCAAGTACACAGGGTTCACAAAATTTCAGCTTTCTAACTTTGTCTTCTCCAAGCAGATTTTGTTTTCCCAATTCGACCAGACCCCTTTCACTGACATGGCCTAATATCATGTTTCAAATTTCTGTCTTCGACAAATGTTTCGTGAATGCAACATTTGTCGAACCACTTACAACTTCAGCCTCAAGGGTATACAAGCCTTGTTTCTTCACGCCTCTCAAGACTTCCTTCGACCTCTTTATGACTCTTAGGATACTTTTCTCTCTTTGAAAAACATATCCCTTCTTGTCGAATTCACCAAGAGAAATTAAATTTCTCTTCAAATCAGGTACATATCTGACTTCAGTAAATAACCTTATTGACTCATCATGGAGCTTGAATCTCACACATCCAATACCTACAATTTTGCAAGCTTTGTTGTTTTCCAACAGCACTGATCCACCATCTTGATCACATAGCTCCTCAAATAATTCTCTGTTTGGAGTCATGTGCCAAGTGCAACATGAATCCACAATCCACTCCTTTCTTGAGTCGCCGCTTGAAACCACAAGAACATCAGATGATTCGAAGTCATCTTGAACAATGGTTGCGTTGCCATTATCCTTACCTCCATGATCTTTCAAGCGTCCAGGGCACACTTTTCTTGTGTGTCCTTCCTTTTTACAGTGATAGCATTGAATACCAGATGTCTCGCCACTATAAGACTTCTGCTAACTTTTACCTTTCTTCTTGTCGAACTTACCATCATTTCGCAAGAATTTTCCCTTAACGGCCAAACCTCCACCAACCTTTAAAGGTTTATGCTCCTTTCGTTCGTTCAAGTCCTTAGAGTACAAGGCTGATTGAACTTTTTCAAAGTTCAGGGACTCCCTTCCATACAGGAGAGTTTCTTTGAAGTGAGCATGTGTTCTGGGTAAAGCGCACAACAGTAATAGTGCTTGATCTTCATCGTCGATCTTCACATCAATATTTTCAAGATAAGAATCAGCTTGTTGAACATATCCAAATGCTCAACTAACACTTTGTCTTCACTCATCTTGAATGAATACAAAGCTTGCTTCAGGTAGAGTCGATTCACCAGAGATTTGGTCATGTACAAACTTTCAAGTTTCAACCATAACCCCGATGTCGTAGTCTCCTTTGATACCTGTCGAAGAACCTTATCACCAAGGCTTAACAATATTGCAATGTGGGCTTTCTCTATCATGGTCGTCTTTTCTTTTTCCGTTAACACAGCGTCCATGGCTGCCTCTCCCTTCAACGCTTCCAAACAACCCTGCTGAACCAGTAGGGCTTTCATCTTCAAGCGCCACAAACAGAAGTCGTTCACTCCGATGAACTTTTCAATCTCATACCTTATTGAAGGCATCTTCTCCATACTCACCGCACCAATTTTTTGTGAATTAGGATGACTTAAAACAAAATATACTCGGTTTCTTTATAGGCAAGAAACAGACAAGGGTTAGGGTTAACAAGGAAAAATAAGGAAAAATAATAAGGATTCGTTATAACTGTTATTCTTTACTTTCTCTATAAAACAGATAACAAGTACTCAAGAATATCAAATAACCCTCTCACCCTAATTAGGATTTGCCACACCACACTTAAGATGAGAGACTAGTATGCTATTTATAATAAAACCTAACATACTAAACTAATGGGTTTTTTTAACAATTACCCATTACAAGCTAACTTAGGGTACTAGCTAACTTAAACAATTGGATCCTTAACACAAGGCCTAATTCGACAACTACATACTAGAACACAATTCGACTACAACATGTAGGTCTTCGACAACAGCATGTGAACAGACTTCGACGACATGCTTAACTAGAGTTCGATCCAATATCTTACAAGAGTCATAACATCTAACTGATTTTTCCCCTCATTTCACTAAACCTTAACCCTTCCCTAACTGGATTAACAGATCTGCCTAAGCATTGCCCAATTTTGTTACGAGTCTCTCCTCTATATAACCTTGAACCACTCTTGGATCATCAATAAATCATTTGCTCATAAAAAATCCACAATCTCCAAACTCTCTCTCTCTATCTTTCTCTCTCTCTCTCTCTCCCTCTCTCTCCCTCTCTTTGTAACATTATATTCACACGCACCATATATATACACACTCACACATGTCCTCTTTCTATTCTCCTTTTCTTCTTCATACTCCTTCCCATTTTTGCTTCCGCCTCCTCCTCCTCCTCCTCCTCCTCTCTCTCTCTCTCTCTCTCTCTCTCTCCCATAGCACATGTACAATAGAGTATTATATAGCAACCACTACAACACAAGGAAGAGCAAGCACAACCTACAGACTAAGGGAAGAAGAAGAGAAATTTGTGAGGAAGAAAGGAAATTCAATTTGCTTACCTCAAGAAAGTCACTGGTATTCTTGTTGTGTTTTAACAACCTCCAAGACAAGCCTCGGTCTCGCAAGTAAGTGTTTGATTTTTCTTCTCCTTGCTAGAAATTTATTGCTGCAATGTAAGAATACGATAATGGAGCCAAACCCCTAGCGTTTGAGCTCCATTTAACATCTCATCACCATTTAATTGTTGATTTAGTGCTTTAGGGTTCGTGCACATTTTTGCTCGGTTTAGATTATCGATGAAGAATTCATTGATTTTAGTATGAGATTATCAAAGAGGGAGAAGGTGTTTGAACATCCGCCACCATCGGAGACAACTTACGACGCGACGGGGTTTTGGCTCAAGCGACACTCTGTTTAGAGGCTTGAACGTGAAACAAGGAAAAGAACATGAAATGAAGCATGCTAAACACTCTCACCTTTTCCCTTGGCTTGGTATTTTGGGCCTCTCAAGTCCCTTGGCCCAAACATTTTACTGACTACACATGTGAACCATCTCTACACCCCCTATCCTGAAACACCAACGATGCTAACTCCTTGGGCCTCCTCAGCTAGGCCTAGCAACACCTATTGCTGGCTACACGCGCCTGTTGGCCCATGCACCCCCCTATTTTGTTCTTTTTTTAATATTTGACTATCTATATTGTTTTTTAATCCTTTTAATGCATTAGTTTTTTTAATCAATACTACATTTTAATACTTTTTAACACACTTTATTTTGCTTAAAAGAAAAACACTTTGAAAATTAAATAAAAATGCCTAACTATTTTGAAAAACACTTTGAAAAATGCCTAACACTTTGAAAAACACTTTGAAAATTAAAACACTTTATTTTAATACATTTTAATATTTGACTATCTATTTTGTTCTTCATTAGAATTTAAGTTTGATTTAGTTATAGGATAACTTTCATTTAAATTTGTTGGTTAATTCTAGATTATATTTTATAAATTAATACACATGTTAACACTTTAATTTCTTTTTTATTCTAGAATCTAAAAATCCCTATTGTAACACCCCAAATTTATGAGAAATATTGATTTAATTTATTTAAATATAATATTTGTGAATTTTCCGTGAACTTTGGTGGTCCGTGTCGATGTCGGTGTTTTGTGGAGTTTTGGTTATTTTAATTAAATAATAGTATATAATATGAATATATTAGTATTATTATTAATTTAAAATAATATTAGAGGAATTAAGGGCAAAGTGGACAATTCAAGAGAATTAGTGAGGGCATTATGGAGAAAGCCCATATTTGAGGCCCAAGGGTTAAATTAACCAAAAAGGAGGAACTGAGAGAATTAGGATTCATTTTGTGGAGATCGTGAAAATAAGAAGGAAAGAAGGAGAGCTCTGAGGAAAAGAGGAAAAGGCGATGATTTTTGTGACGGTTTGCAAAGGCTCAAGAGAGAACACGTCGGATCGACAATCTAAGGTATCGGGAGTAATTGCCTTTCATTGTTTTCATTATAGGATTCGATTAATTAAAGTGGATTTTGGGGTTTTTGAGGGTTTATGGGTTTTGAGGTAAACTGGTGATTTTAAGGGCATTTTTGTGAATCGATCAATAACGTGGAATTGAACCGCTAAAGTAGACCTTGGGGCTGATTTCCCCGTCGTTGTTGTAGTTTTAACCTTGTGGGAAGGATTTATGGAGTTTATATGAAGTTTGAGAGTTTGTGAAGGTTTAGGTGATTTCGAGTTGGAATAGTGAAATTAATCGACCTAATAGTTGTAGGTTTTGTGTCTTTAATAGTTGTAATGCCTTACGAATGTTGTAGGGATGTTTTTGGGCGAACTGAGGTTGAATTTGTAATGTAATGGGGGTCTGGTATGCTGCTGATGCGTAGCAGCGATTCCCTGCAATCGCTAGTTCGCAAAGCGAACGAAACACTCGCAAGGCGGATGTTCACCTGGACTCGCAAAGCGAGTAGTGCAGCGAATGCGTGATAAATGTGATGATTCTGGGTTGATTTCTAAGAAGTGGTGTCGTGGGTTCGCACAACGAATGTCCCAGCAAAGGGCTTCGCAAAGCGAATGAAGTGGCGAAGAGAGGCAGAATGGGAGATTTGTTGGGATTTTGGGATTCGCTAGAGCTTCGCAAGGCGAAGGTCCCAGCAAATGTGTTCACACAGCGAACTCAACAGCGAACTGCTGCTGTTTTGTGAAATTTGTTTATGATGCTGTGATGTTCTGAGGTTTTGGTGTTGTGATATTTTGATGATTTACTATGATGTTATTGATGATATTGATGATGATGATTTGTGATGTTTTGATGAATATATGATGACGTGATTAACATGACGTTTTGGTGAATGATGATGCACATAATGATAATTTTTACGATAATGATTAATGATGTTGTGTATCATACATTCATATGCATACTCTGTGACGACGCTTCATTCCCATTGTGCGGATATGAGGTAATTATGACGTGCTCCGGTTTCGATTGCGGGATCGATCCTATTGACGGGGATCTTTGGAGGGTTGATGGCCTAGTGTCCATCTATTATGACGATTGGTACCACGTGCAGAGTCTTGTTATGCATTGCATTTTATGTGGCATTGATGAATTTGTGATATGGTGTTTCCTGATGTTTTCCTTGATGATGACCTTGATGATGTCGTTTACGAAGTTAAAGCCATTTTATGTATATCTTGTTTTATAATGATTATTATGAATTGTGATTACTCACCCTGCCTGTTTGAATGTTGTCTCCACGTGGGTAACGTGTAGGTGATCAGGTTTAGTTGTGGATGCTTCGAGGACCTTGAAGTTTATTTGCTTTTGGTCGATTTAGAGGGTCTTGCTCTGATAGTGTAACATCGGGTTGGGGTCCTTTGAGTCGAACTATGTTGTTTCCCTATTTTTGTTGTTATTTGATGATATGGTTTTAATTTGACTATTATGATGTTTGTTGAAAAACCTTTTTATTTGAAATTTGAGTTCTGCTGCCATTGAAGGCTTTTTGTGAAACTTTGAGGAAACCCTTTTGTTTACAGGGTAATTTATGTTATTTTGATTTAATGAGAAACGTGCACCCTTTGAGGGAACTTTTATGTTTTACTATGATATTTGAGTTGTTTCTGCTGCAACATTCGTGGGGGTAGAAAAGGGTGTTACATTAGTGGTATCAGAGCAGGTCGGTCCGTCCGGCCAGGTTTTTACTTGATGTCTATCCCTGTTAGTTGACGAGTGTGTGTACACTATCGATGGTTTACTTCTTCTAACCTTGTTGGTGGTATGCAGGATGGCTGGAAGAAATGATCGTGTGATTGCTGATGTGTTGGAATCGGTTGCTAATGTGGTGGCGCGGGTGAATCCAATTGGTGGAGCTCCTGATGAGTTTCAAGCTTTGGGTAAGTTCCAGAGGAACAATCCACCGACTTTTGTGGGTACGCATAATCCAGCAAGTGCACACAAGTGGCTAAAGGCGATTGAGAAGATTTTCCGAGTGATGGGGTGTTCTGATGAGCAACAGGTTCAGTTCGGAACACATATGCTGGAAGAGGAAGCTGAGGACTGGTGGGATAACACCCGTCAGAGACTTACGGATGTTGGCACTGTGATAACTTGGGCTGTGTTTAAGTAGGAGTTTCTGGGAAAGTATTTTCCAGAGGATGCTCGTGGCAAGAGAGAAGTGGAATTCCTTGAGCTGAAGCAAGGAGATATGACTGTGGCAAAGTATGCCGCGAAGTTTGAGAAGCTAGTGAAGTTCTGTCCGCGCTACAATCGTGCTGATGCTGAGATGTCTAAATGTCTCAAATTCGAGAATGGGCTGAGACCAGAGATTAAGCAAGGTATTAGGTATCAGCAGATCCACAGGTATGCTGAGTTGGTCGACAAGAGCAGGATCTACGATGAGGATAGCCGAGCTCAATCTGCTCACTATAAGCAGTTGAGTGAGAAGAAAGGGCAGTATTGGGGTAAGCCTTATACAACTTCATCTGACAAAGGGAAGCATAAGGCTTCAGAGGGGAAAAAGACAAGTGGGGGAGCAGATCCCACTTCTGGAAAGTGTCATAAGTGTGGCGAGCAAGGTCACCGTGCTGATGCATGTACTGTAACACCCCCTTCTACACCCCCCAGACTATTAAAGCGATAACAATTAATCAGAGTATAATTAACAATTCATGGCATAGACGAGAGTGTCACATCAAAAGGAATTAAAATCACGCAATAACCTGCTCATATAGATATGAAACAATTCAGGTAGCACATAACAAAGGAACTTAGTTCCTAACACCCACAATTCAGATACAGAATAAAAGCGGAAAATCTGTAACTGAATCTCATATATATACATTATAAAAAGTTTGTCTGTCATATACATATTCATACATGTACAATCCAAAATACGCGTGTACATAATACAAATAATCACATAACGATCTCCCCGACTACCCGGTGCTACATATCAGAGCCAACCGACAAATGAGTGAAGACCTAAGCTTCACAAAACGACCTCCAGCATCTAATCTGCAATGCCTCATAGAGCATTTAAAACAGCAGAAGGGGTGAGAAACACGATTATAATATAATTGCATACAATTATATAATAACACAACAATACACATGTAAAATATTCTCACCACAACTTCCACTAGAATTCAAATACAAAACAACACAATGCATATCTCATATATCCCTCACCAATGCATATTCATCATGCACAATACAATTATCACCAACATATATATATATATATATATATATATATATATATCTCAACTCATCAACTCCAATCACAATTCCACACAAAATCAATCCATTCATGATTTATGCATATGCACAGAGACCGACACAACGATTCTATGCAATGCAATATGGTACTATCCATCCATCATCTCAACACTAGTTCACTCAGGAACTATTAGAACCATCGCTTGTTACTTAGCGTAACTCCCCGTCGGGCAAACGATGTTCCCCGTCGCTTTCGGTCCTCTTTGTATAAGGCTCACGATCCGATCGCTTTCGGTCCTCTTTGTATAAGGCTCATAATCGTCTATAATCATCGCTTTCAGTCCTCTTTGTATAAGGCTCACGATGTTATAGCAGATTCCCTCTGGAATCGATTCGTCGCTCACACCCACTAGGGCACACGACATCACAAGAATGCATATCATGATGCTTGGCATACAATGACTCATGACATTCAAATGCACAATATATGCAACCATCTCAATCAACAATAATCATGCGTTACCATCAATCCCAAAACAATGCATTTACATCATACAACAACACACGAGTCATACCATATATATCAAAGGCGTATTGCATGATAACACATCAAATACACATAATTAAAATGGTACAAGTTGACAAAACGACACCTTTCCAAATTCTCGACATAATTTAATCGTCCAACAAAATCAAAACCATTTTAATAAGAAAGAACATGTCAAAAGCTTTCCAACGCACCAAACCGCGCCTCAAACCGACTTACGGATCAAAAGTTATAAAGAAAACAAATTGGGAAAAGCTGTCATGTTCGCAATGCGAAGCTCCTAGCGAGTCCTTCGCTCCCTCATTCGCAGTGCGAATGCCCCAGCGAACCATGGCAGAAAGGAAAATAGCCTATAGTTCGCAGTACGAGTCTCTGGCGAATGCCTAGCCAACACTGGTTCGCTGCCCCATTCGCAGTGCGAACGTCTGGCGAACCAAGTCAGAATTGAAATGAGGTAAAATTCGTAGTGCGAGTCTCTGGCGAATGCTCGCCATCACCTTCGCAGTGCGAATAGCCAGCGAATGCTCGCTTTCCCCTTCGCTAGGGGATTCGCAGTGCGAACCTGCGAATTCAGAAAACCCAGCAGCGCTGTTACACACTCCAAAACCATATTTTCCCCACCAAAACACTTCCAAACCAACACATAGCAATCAGAACATAACTCAATCATGGTAACAAATATTCCACAGCATTTACACCGATTTTCAACCGCGAAAACATCGATTTCTCTCTTCCGACCTAGAATCGAAAAGCTATAGAACACCACAAACATTCACACACACTCATACATAATCATACACAAGCATAAGATAATCGAGTTTTGCACCCTTACCCGATTTAATCGTGTTTTTGAAAGTCGGTTGATCGATTTCTTAATCCACAAGTTTTCTCTCTTTTCTTCTTTCTCTTCTATTTCCTTCTTTTTCTTTTTCTTTTTCTTCTCTTCTTTTTCTTTCCTTACTACTTTTCTCTCTTTTTCTTTCTATTATATGAAAAATATAATATCTACCCAAACAAAAGACCAAAATACCCCTACACTTAAATATCTCGCAAACGCTCCCAAAACGCGATAAAACATAACAACATTGAAAAATAATATATTTTCAAATAAAAGTCAAAAATAGAATAATATAATAATAAAATAATCAAAACGACTCAATTAAATAAAACTAACTAAAACTGGGGCGTTACATGTACCAATAATGTGGTGAGGTGCTATCGATGTGGTAAGAAGGGGCATAGAGCTACTGACTGCAAAGATGAGGGTCCGACTTGTTTCAGTTGTGGTGAGAAAGGTCATATCAGTACTCAATGCCAGAAGCCGAAGAAGACTGCTACTGCTGCCCAGACCAGTGGTCGTGTGTTTGCTTTGAGTGGTGCAGAAGTGCCAGAGAAGGATAGGGATGGCAATGGGCAGGGTATGGGTAGGGTAGTATAGTACCCGGGCCCATACCCGCAGTTGAAAAAAATCTCCGTACCCGAGCCCATACCCGCTTGGGTATCAAAATTGGCACCCGTCCCCGTACCCTATCGGTATATAAGTGTCTGTACCCGTACCCGTTACCCGCATTTCTAATAAAAATAAATTTATCAAGTATAAAATATCATAATATTTTAAATTTTTAAAAATATTAAAAAGTTTTTTAAATTTTTTATTGTTGAATTGTGAAATAAATGATCACTTATATTAAATATGTAGTAGTTTAAAATTGATTTTTTTTATAAATTTTATAAACATTTATTTTTATATAATAATATAAATTAAAATATATAAATATATATTGTGCGGGTATGGGGCGGGTTGGGTACCAAGGTGCATACTCGTACCCATCCCCGCTTATTTAAGTGGGTAATTATCCGAGCCCGTACACGTATCCATTTTTGCGGGTTTTTACTAGAGGTGTCAATTTAGGGGGCTGGGGCCTAAATTTCAAGGCCCAAAAAAATAGAAGGGCCCAAAATTTTAAAAATAAATGAGCCCAAAAATATGTAGGCCCCCTAAATTAAGGGCCTCAAAGCCCCAACATTTACAAAACTTTGACTTTTTTTTTTTAATAGATTTTTTCAATCAATTTTTTTTAAAATCGTTTTTTTTGGAAAAAAACTTTTTTTTTTTATTTTCGAAAAAAATCAATTTTTTTTATTTTTGAAAAAAATTAATTTTTTTATTTTCAAAAAAAATTGGTATTTTTCATTTTCGAAAAAAATCGGTTTTTTTTATATTCGAAAAAAATCGGGTTTTTGCATTTTCGGAAAAAATCGATTTTTTTCATTTTCTGAAAAAATCAATTTTTTTATATTCGAAAAAAATCAGTTTTTTTATTTTCGGAAAAAGTCAGTTTTTTTATATTCGAAAAAAATCGGTTTTTTTTATTTTCGGAAAATACGGTTTTTAAAATCGGTTTTTTCATTTTCGGAAAAAAATGATTTTTTTATATTCGAAAAAAATCGGTTTTTTTCATTTTCGGAAAAAATCGGTTTTTTTATTTTCGGAAAAAATCGAACTTTTTTATTTTTGGAAAAAATCGGTTTTTTTATTTTCGGAAAAAATCGATTTTTTTTTATTTTTGGAAAAAATCGGTTTTAGGAAAAAAACAGAAAAATATCTGTTTTAGAAAAAAATCGGTTTTATAATATAAAATATTTTATTTCAAATATATTAGATTTTGAGCCCTTCACTTAAGCCCCATTAAAGACAAAAATATGAAGGGGACTTAAAAATAAGGGGTCAAGAAAATATTCATTTAGTAAGAGGCCTAAAAAAATGGGGCCAACAAGGGGCCTAATTATTGGGGCTTTGTCATTTAGGGCTTTTTTGACACCTCTAGTTTTTACCCTACCCGTTGTGGGTACCCACTGGGGATGGGCCAAATTGCCATCCCTAGAGAAGGACAACCTGATTCGAGGTACTTGTTTTATTAATGATATCGAATTGGTTGCTATTATTGATACTGGTGCTACTCATTATTTTATCTCGCTTGAATGTGCTAATAGATTGGGTTTGAAGTTATCTGATATGAATGGTAATATGGTAATATAAACTTCAGCTAATGGTTCTGTTACTACAACCCTTGTGTGTTTGAGATGTACTATGACGATTTTTTAGAAGAGCTTTGTGATGGATTTGGTGTGCCTACCCTTGCACCAAATTGACGTGATCTTTGGAATGAACTGGTTGGAGTTCAACCGTGTTCATATCAATTGTTATAACAAGACTGTAGAGTTTCTTGAGATTGTTGATAGTGGGAAGTTGATGTTCTTGTCTGCAAAGCAAGTAGAGGAACTGCAAGAAGACGAAGCTTTGGTGTTTGCATCGTTGCAAATTGATCGTGAAGTTGCGAGTGTGGAGTTGTCGGTTGTATGTGAATTTCCAGATGTGTTTCCAGATGACATCATTGATTTGCCTCCAGAGCGTGAAGTAGAGTTTGCAGTGGACTTAATACCAGGTACGAGTCCAGTGTCGATGGCTCCTTATCGGATGTCAGCTTCTGAGTTAAGTGAATTGAAGAAACAGTTGGAAGAATTACTTGAGAAGAGGTTTGTTCGAACAAGTGTTTCTCCGTGGGGTGCTCCTCTGTTGTTAGTGAAGAAGAAAGATGGAAGTATGAGGTTGTGCGTTGATTATCGGCAGTTGAATAAAGTGACGATCAAGAATAAGTATCCACTTCCGAGAATTGACGATTTGATGGATCAGCTAGTAGGTGCTTATGTGTTTAGCAAGATTGATTTGAGGTCTGGTTATCATCAAGTTCAAGTTAAGCCTGATGATATTCTGAAGACGGCTTTCAGGACGAGGTATGGTCACTATGAATACACTGTGATGCCATTTGGTGTATCCAATGCACCTGGTGTGTTCATGGAGTATATGAATCGGATTTTTCATGAGTATTTGGATAAGTTTGTGGTGGTGTTTATCAATGATATCTTAATATATTCTCGATCTGAAGAAGAACATGTCGAGCATTTGAGGAATGTGTTGCAAGTGTTGAAAGAGATGAAGTTGTATGCAAAGCTGTCGAAGTGTGAGTTCTGGTTGAAGGAAGTGAGTTTCCTTGGCCATGTGATTTCGAGTGGAGGGATTGCTGTTGATCCTTCTAAGATTTACGCGGTGTTACAGTGGGAGACTCCGAAGTCTGCTACTGAGATACGAAGTTTTCTGGGATTAGCGGGTTACTACCGCAAGTTTATTGAAGGCTTTTCTAAGTTAGCATTACCTCTGACTCAGTTGACTCGAAAGGGTCAAACTTTTGTGTGGGATGTAGCTTCTGAAGAGAGTTTTGTGGAGTTGAAGAAGAGGTTGACTACTGCTTCAGTGCTGATTTTGCCTAATCCAAGTGAATCTCTTGTGGTGTATCGTGATGCGTCGAAGATGGGTCTTGGTGGAGTGTTGATGCAGAATGGACAAGTCGTTGCCTATGCTTCGAGACAATTGCGAGTTCATGAGAGAAATTATCCTACACATGACTTGGCTCTAAATTTGGAGACATTATCTGTTTGGCTCTAAATTTGAAGTGTTCAGTGATCATAAAAGTCTGAAGTACTTATTTAATCAGAAGGAATTGAATATGAGGCAGAGAAGGTGTATTTTGATGATTTACTATGATGTTATTGATGATATTGATGATGATGATTTGTGATGTTTTGATGAATATATGATGACGTGATTAACATGACGTTTTGGTGAATGATGATGCACATAATGATAATTTTTACGATAATGATTAATGATGTTGTGTATCATACATTCATATGCATACTCTGTGACGACGCTTCATTCCCATTGTGCGGATATGAGGTAATTATGACGTGCTCTGGTTTCGATTGCGGGATCGATCCTATTGACGGGGATCTTTGGAGGGTTGATGGCCTAGTGTCCATCCATTATGACGATTGGTACCACGTGCATGAATCTTGTTATGCATTGCATTTTATGTGGCATTGATGAATTTGTGATATGGTGTTTCCTGATGTTTTCCTTGATGATGACCTTGATGATGTCGTTTACGAAGTTAAAGCCATTTTATGTATATCTTGTTTTATAATGATTCTTATGAATTGTGATTACTCACCCTGCCTGTTTGAATGTTGCCTCCACGTGGGTAACGTGCAGGTGACCAGGTTTAGTTGTGGATGCTTCGAGGACCTTGAAGTTTATTTGCTTTTGGTCGATTTAGAGGGTCTTGCTCTGATAGTGTAACATCGAGTTGGGTTCCTTTGAGTCGAACTATGTTGTTTCCCTATTTTTGTTGTTATTTGATGATATGGTTTTAATTTGACTATTATGATGTTTGTTGAAAAACCTTTTTATTTGAAATTTGAGTTCCGCTGCCATTGAAGGCTTTTTGTGAAACTTTGAGGAAACCCTTTTGTTTACAGGGTAATTTATGTTATTTTGATTTAATGAGAAATGTGCACCCTTTGAGGGAACTTTTATGTTTTACTCAGATATTTGAGTTGTTTCTGCTGCAACATTTGTGGGGGTAGAAAAGGGTGTTACACCTATGCTTGTACACCTTGATCATGTCACTGATTGATTGATCAAAGTCGTCGTTGATCAATTAATCATTTGAAATTTATCTGCCTCCCTTATCCAGTCAAATGATCATAATCCTCTTGATCACTTGGTAGGATTAACCCTCTGCATTGGCACTGCACTGGACCTCAAGTCAAGTCAAGCTTCATACTCAAGGTTGTGAAAACTATGGACATTAAGACTAGATCACTGCTTCATCATTCAAGCACAACAGAAAGATTCTTCTTCAACATCTGTCAGTTATGATGCGAACTGTACGCCATAAGCCTTAAGTGGTGGAGAAGGAATAAGAGGGAGTATTCTTATCCTCATTATGAATATCTTTGGATACAGGATGTCTGACCCAGTTGTTCAAAGTATTCACATCCATTCATAGACTTTAGTGCAATTCAAATCAAATAATTTACAATTTTTCTTCCCCACAGAAAACACTGCAATCAACATCAACAGTACTCATTTATGCACCACGCTGCTTGGTTTGATTACCACTCTTATTTCTCTTAGTTTAAACACAATTCTTATTTTCTCTTGGTTTAAACACCATTTTCTTTTCCTTTGGTTTAAACACCGCTTTTGTTTCGTGCTCGGTCTAAACATCACACCTTTGGTTTAAACATTATTTTCATTATCCTCTGGTTTAAACACCACCCTTGTTTCCTTTTTGGGTTAAACATCACTTTTATTCCATGTTCGGTTTAAACATCACTTTTATTACTATTCGGTTTAAACACCACTCTTATTCCTACCCTATGGATTCAAACAATGCTTTCCTAATTCAAGCACCTCTTTTCCTTTTATTGCAATTCAAGCAACTTGTGTTGTTGTTATTTGATTAATTAAGCTGATTAAGTTGTAGATATAGTATTAGAAATAGTACTAGATTATATTATTTGGGCTTTGATGATTAGAAGTAGTAATAGTGGGGGTGTAGAAATGAGGCCCAATAAGACAAATAGAATATTATTATTATTATATTAGGTATTTAGAATTATGAGAAAAAAAAAGAATAGAACAGTAAGAACAGGTAGGTGTTTGGCAGAAAGAGGAGCAAGGGTTTGAAAGAGAATACGTAGAGGCTGCGAGAGCGAGAATCTAATCAGAGAGTAGAGCAACCTTCAATCCAAGGTAAGGGTGGGGTTCTGACTCTATAATAGGGTAGTTGATGAATAATATGTAGGATTTGGGTTTGTAAAATGGTCACTTTGTGTAAATTGTGTTGAGGAATACCGAATTCCAGTTGTTTTTGTATCTGGTTGTTATCACTGAAAAATTATGGGTTCTGTGAAAAAAATTAATGTTGCTAAGAAAAATTATGTGTTGTTTGGGTCTGTGTTCGGAATTATTTTGGACTGGGTTGAATTAAAAAAAACAAGGGGGTGGCGCAAGCCACCTGTGTGTGTGTGTGTGTGTGTGTGTGTGTGTGTGTGTGTGTATGTGTGTATGTGTGTGTGTGTGTGTGTGAAGGGTGGTGCAAGCCACCTCTGTGTGTGTGTGTGTGAAGGGTGACGCAAGCCACCTGTGTGTGTGTGTGTGCGTGTGTGTGTGTGTGTGTGTTTAGCATAAATATTAAGAAATATTAATAATATGTTAGTAACAGTAAAATAAAGGGGTGATACTAGAAAGCAGAACTAGTGAATTAGTAGGAAAATAATGTAGCCACTATTAGCTTCAGTTAATAGAAAAATGACAGCAAAGGCATGAACTAGCAGGTAGTATTTCAGTAGCAGTAACAGTGATAAATTAGTAGAAGAATAATCTAGCAGTATAGTGAGTAAACATAGCAGAACTTCTATAATAACAGTACCAGAATAGTCCTAATAACATTAAGACAGAGTAGAAACATTAGTAATTTTAGTAGAAGAATAATTAACCGGTTTTTAGTAGCACTGTCCGGATAATTTTGAGGAACGTTTGTAATATAGTTTGGATGATACGGAGTATGGTGTAAATTACGGTGGTATTGTTGTGGTTAATTATAAAGTTTCCGGTGTGAATTTTGTTGCATTGCCTCTAATTATTGGCAAGAATTAAGTTGTAGGCTTAATGCCAAAGTTGAATTGTGGTTATAATTGTTGTTGTAGTTGATGGTGTGTTCATAATGTTGTTGCATACATAGCATATCAAGTTGGAGCTGATGCTCGGTAAGTTGGTCTGGATTGGCAAATTAAGTTGAAGGCTTATGCCTTGTTGACGCCTCTATTAATTGGCAGATTTTTAAGTTGGGAGTTCTGCTCCAATGGTACCACATGCATGTGCATATTATGATTCGCATTCCATGTTGCATAAATTATTGTTGTGTTGTTGATTAATGTTGATGGTAATGTTGTGAAGTGGTGATTTTATATAATCCGATCTAATATATTGTTTATCATATACCCAATTATATTGTTTGATATCTCACCCCTTCTGTGTTTGGTGATGGTTTATACGCCATCCTGCAAGTAATCCAGAGTGAAGGTTGTCTACCATCATTAGTTCGAGTTGGTGTCGCCGCTCTGATACGTAACACTCGGGGGGATGAACGCATGTTTCCTTTATTGTTGATTTTAGTATTGTTGCTGAATTTTAAGTTGTTTTCATTAAAGACTTTTTGTTTTGAGGTTGTTTTAAGTGGACAAAGATGGTATGTCATTAAACTTGAATTTTTGTGAATCCGCTGCATAGTAATGATAGCTGTTTTATTTTTAATGACTGAGCAGGTTGTTATCGGTTCATCCAAAATTATGTGTTGTGTATCTGTTTTCCAGGTGATTAATTGTCGTTGTTTTAAGTAGAAAGTGTAACATTCCATATGTACGTTGAAAATTTGTAACTCTGATTTTATATTCTTCGAGGGGTAGAAATGGGGTGTTACAGTTAGAACTGTTGAAGGGTTTCGATTTTGATTTGAGTTATCATCCGGGCAAAGCAAATGTAGTGGTTGATGCATTGAGCAGAAAGTCATTGCGTATGTCGATGCTTATGGTGAAAGAATTGGAGTTGATTGAGCAATTCAGAGATTTGAGTTTGGTATGTGAAGCGACTCCTGACAGTGTGAAGTTGTGAATGTTGATGTTGCCTAGTAGTATTCTTGAAGAAATCAGAGTGGGACAGCAATCTGATTTAAAGTTGGTTGACCAATTGATTTTGATTAACCAAGGTAACGGAGGTGACTTCCAGATTGACGAGGATGGTGTGATGAGGTTTCGAGATAGAGTATGTGTCCCAGATGTTCCAGATATTAAGAAGAGCATTCTTGAAGAAGGACATCGAAGTAGGTTGAGTATTCATCCCGATGCTACGAAGATGTACCAAGATTTGAAAAAGTTGTTTTGGTGGCCAGGTATGAAGAAGGATGTTGCGGAGTTTGTCTATGCGTGTTTGACTTGTCAGAAGTCAAAGGTTGAGCATCAGAAGCCTTTAGGTATGATGCAGCCGTTGAGGATTCCAGAATGGAAATGTGATAGTATTTCCATGGATTTTGTGGAGGGATTGCCGAAGACTGCTAAGGGAAATGATTCAATTTGGGTGATCATGGATAAATTAACTAAGTCGGCTCATTTCTTACCGATGACGATTAATCATTCTATGCAGAAGCTAGTCGAGATGTATATTGAGGAGATTGTGAAGTTACATGGGGTACCTTCGAGTATTGTGTCAGATAGAGATCTGAGGTTTACGTCGAGGTTCTGGAAGAGTTTGCAAGATACGTTGGATACCAAGTTGAGGATGAGTTCTGCCTATCATCCGCAGACGGACGGTCAGACAGAAAGGACAATCCAATCTTTAGAGGATTTGCTGATGGCTTGTGTGTTGGATCATGGAGGATCGTGGGATAGCCATTTGCCGTTGATTGAGTTCACGTACAATAATAGTTTTCATGCTAGTATTGGAATGGCGCCCTACGAAGCTTTGTATGGGAGAAGGTGTAGGACTCCGTTGTGTTGGTATGAATCGGGCGAGAGTGCTGTACTCGGACCTGAAATTGTGCAAGAGACGACTGAGAAGATTAA
Source organism: Lathyrus tuberosus (assembly GCA_022829125.1). Classification (NCBI taxonomy): domain Eukaryota; kingdom Viridiplantae; phylum Streptophyta; class Magnoliopsida; order Fabales; family Fabaceae; genus Lathyrus; species Lathyrus tuberosus. The sequence goes on from JALAZF010000017.1 coordinate 14,088,639, forward strand.
TAAGATCCAAGAGAGGATGAAAGCTTCACAGAGTCGTCAGAAGAGTTACCATGATAAGAGGAGGAAAGCACTTGAATTCCAAGAGGGAGATCACGTGTTTTTGAGGGTGACGCACAACAAACTCAGCAGCGAACTGCTGCTGTTTTGTGAAATTTGTTTATGATGCTGTGATGTTTTGAGGTTTTGGTGCTGTGATATTTTGATGATTTACTATGATGTTATTGATGATATTGATGATGATGATTTGTGATGTTTTGATAAATATATGATGACGTGATTAACATGACATTTTGGTGAATGATGATGCACATAATGATAATTTTTACGATGATGATTAATGATGTTGTGTATCATACATTCATATGCATACTCTGTGACGACGCTTCATTCCCATTGTCCGGATATGAGGTAATTATGACGTGCTCCGGTTTTGATTGCGGGATCGATCCTATTGACGGGGATCTTTGGAGGGTTGATAGCCTAGTGTCCATACATTATGACGATTGGTACCACATGCATGAGTCTTGTTATGCATTGCATTTTATGTGGCATTGATGAATTTGTGATATAGTGTCTCCTGATGTTTTCCTTGATGATGACCTTAATGATGTCGTTTACGAAGTTAAAGCCATTTTATGTATATCTTATTTTATAATGATTATTATGAATTATGATTACTCACCCTGCCTATTTGAATGTTGCCTCCACGTGGGTAACGTGCAGGTGATTAGGTTTAGCTGTGGATGCTTTGAGGACCTTGAAGTTTATTTGCTTTTGGTCGATTTAGAGGGTCTTGCTCTGATAGTGTAACATCGGGTTGGGGTCCTTTGAGTCGAACTATGTTATTTCCCTATTTTTGTTGTTATTTGATGATATGGTTTTAATTTGACTATTATGATGTTTGTTGAAAAACCTTTTTATTTGAAATTTGAGTTCCGCTGCCATTGAAGGCTTTTTGTGAAACTTTGAGGAAACCCTTTTGTTTACAGGGTAATTTATGTTATTTTGATTTAATGAGAAATGTGCACCCTTTGAGGGAACTTTTATGTTTTACTCAGATATTTGAGTTGTTTCTGCTGCAACATTTGTGGGGGTAGAAAAGGGTGTTACACCTATGCTTGTACACCTTGATCATGTCACTGATTGATTGATCAAAGTCGTCTTTGATCAATTAATCATTTGAAATTTATCTGCCTCCCCTATCCAGTCAAGTGATCATAATCCTCTTGATCACTTGGTAGGATTAACCCTCTGCATTGGCACTGCACTGGACCTCGAGTCAAGTCAAGCTTCATACTCAAGGTTGTGAAAACTATGGACATCAAGACTAGATCACTGCTTCATCATTCAAGCACAACAGAAAGATTCTTCTTCAACACCTGTCAGTTATGATGTGAACTGTACGCCATGAGCCTTAAGTGGTGGAGAAGGAATAAGAGGGAGTATTCCTATCCTCATTATGAATATCTTTGGATACAGGATGTCTGACCCAGTTGTTCAAAGTATTCACATCCATTCATAGACTTTAGTGCAATTCAAATCAAATAATTTACAATTTTTCTTCCCCACAGAAAACACTGCAATCAACATCAACAGTACTCATTTATGCACCACAGTGCTTGGTTTGAACACCACTCTTATTTCTCTTAGTTTAAACACAATTCTTATTTTCTCTTGGTTTAAACACAATTTTCTTTTCCTTTGGTTTAAACACCGCTTTTGTTTCATGCTCGGTCTAAACATCACACCTCTGGTTTAAACATTATTTTCATTATCCTCTGGTTTAAACACCACCCTTGTTTCCTTTTTGGGTTAAACATCACTTTTATTCCATGTTCGGTTTAAACAACACTTTTATTACTATTCGGTTTAAACACCACTCTTATTCCTACCCTATGGATTCAAACAATGCTTTCCTAATTCAAGCACCTCTTTTCCTTTTATTGCAATTCAAGCAACTATTTCTTTCCTTTTATCACACAAACCTTTTCCAAAACAATTTTCTTTATTTTCATAAAAAAGAACTATCATAATTCATTTCTTAACAATCAAACTAAAAGCTTGGAGCATCCGAACGAGAATCAAATAAGCTAAAGTCTACATACTTCTAGGATACGATTATAACTGTTCCCTAAAAGTAACCAACACATCCGTATTTTTTACCATGAACTACGGAGCTCTGATTTCTCATTGCACTATGAGAATATGTAGGCACGATGGTTCGAATCCTTGGCAAGCACACTGATTTAAAACTTATTTTTTCTCTTTTCGCAAGTAACATTTAGATAGTAACACCCATCCATGCAAAGAACAATCAAAATGATTCTCGTTTAGTACAACAGATGTGAGGGATGCTAATACCTTTCCCTCGCATAACCGACTCCCTTTCCAGCTTCTCTTTCCCTTGGGTTTTATCGATATTTTCCCTTTCCTTTTGGAATAAATAAAGTTTGGTGGTGACTCTGTTGTATCATTGAGCGTGCGATGAGCTCAGGTATTTTTCACGCCGTGACAGCTGGCGACTCTGCTGAGGATTTAATTGATCCTACAAGATATAGTCAAGCCTAGTTTTGTTTGCTTCGTTGCATGTTTGAGGGTTTATCATTACTCTTTACTTGCCTTATCATTATGTTATTTATCGCATTCTTTATTTCTTTATATATTCATATTCTGGATTTTTTTATATTCTCTGATGTGGGTTGAAATTATGATACATGAGAGAAAAACTCTATACCTGAGCATGAGTATATACACATGATAGATTCGTGGATAGTCGTGTTAACCTGCATTTTGCGTGTTGGGTTGGAATGACACCCACACCTAGACTAGATTCACCAGGAAGTACTATTGTCTTGCAAGCATTTTCTATGGAAAGGTATATTCATTTGGATCTGTGGCACTGAGAGGCCTTTTAGGGATCACCTTTTGAAGACTAGTACCTACCTGTGAGGGGGTATTGAGTTTTTACAGGAAGCCAATACCCTACATACCTTTGTTTTCATGTACACGTCAGTCCATTGATCCTACATCGAGTTATATATACAGATTATCCAGAATATGCTGAGCCTTTGAATCAATGATGTTGCATATCATTACATCATATCAAAATTAATTTTTGCATATGCATTTCCAAGGAATTTAAGAGCTTAGTCTTTGTTGAGTATTCGAAAAGAAAATGAGTACTAGCAGAAGAAGCATTTACAGTTACAAGTTTGTGGAACCTCAGTTGAAGGCTTTGAAAGGATTGGGGACTCGTCTGATTCTTGACAACAAGGATGATTTCAAAAAGAACTATGGTAATCTCCTAGGCATTCTCAGCACTGAAGTCAACATAATGTCTATCCATACTCTTGTGCGATTCTATGATCCTCCGATAAGATGTTTCACTTTCTAAGACTATCATTTAGCGCCAACTTTGGAGTTATATTTTTATATCCCGGGGGTTGAGATTAAGGATCAAGTTCCTTTCATCAACACAAAGGAACTTCCCAAATTTCACCTCATAGATGAAGCACTCCACCTTGAGAAAAAAAAAGTAGAGACCAATCTTAAACCTAAGGGTGGCACTCATGGTTTCACTATGAATTTTTGATGGACAAAGTAACCACTTTTGTTGATGGTGGAAGCTGGAACGCCTTCAATGTTATTCTTGCTCTGCTGATATATGGGATAATGTTGTTTCCTAACATGGAGGATGTTTTAGATTTGCCTTCTATATGTATTTTCATGACTATGAATCATGTTCCGACTCTCCTAGCTGATACCTAATATTCTATTCATTTGAAGAATCATAAGAAGATAGGAACTATTGTATGGTGTGTTCCTCTTCTGTATAGGTGGTTCATGTCTCACTTGCCCAATAAAGGCCCTTTTGTCGAGAATAAGGGCAATCTCAAATGGTCTCAAAGGATCATGTCTCTGACGTCTGATGATATCTTGTGGTACTCTCGAAGCTATGACGATGTCAAGATCATCCTCAATTGTGGTCATTTCCATAATGTACCCCTCATAGGCACAAAAGGAGGAATTAACTTCAATCCAAGAATAGCACTACGCCAATTGGGTTACCTAATTCTTGACACCGAGCAATTGGAAGAGTTTGTCTTACACAAAGGGGTTGATAATCCAAATTTGCTGAAGAGGATTAACCGAGCTTGGAGAGAGATTGTTGTACCCCAAATTTTACCCTCAGATTCGTTGATCATTGTCATATCATCATAGATCAATTTCTTTTTTAGTTGAACATTTTCATCGATCATCAACCATATTTTTTTATCCAATTTTACCATTCCATCTTAGTTTTGTTTTCATTACCTTAAAATTTATTTAGAATTGATTTAATTTATTATATTTTTTATAACTTATTTTATCTTTTTTTTACAATAGTATATTTAAATTAGTTTATTTTAATTATAACCTTAATTTTAAAGTTAATTTAGTTTTAATTTTAGTTTAGATTTTTTATTTTTTTAGCTTAGTTTTGATTAACCTTAATTTTAATTTAATCTATTTAATTTAGTTTTATTAATTCAATTTAATTTTTCAATTTAGTTTAATTTTAATTAAGTTTAATTTTTAATATAGTTATTTTTAATATAGTTTATATTTTAGTTAAGTTTATGTTTTAATTTAATTTAATTAGTTAAATTTTTAACTAGCTCTTATTTTAATCCGTTTAAGTTCATTTAGGGTTTGTTTGTTTGAAGAGAAAAAGAGATGAGAGAAGTTGAAAGGAGAGAGGATGGAGAGAAGTGTCCCATCAAAGTTGTTTGGTGAGAAGAGAAATAGGAAAGAGAGATTTATTTTTGCTGGGTCCCACACCAAATTTGTTTCTCTGCTATGATGCGAAGAAATCAAAATTTTTTAGACTTTCTCCAATATATCCCCACCATAATACAAAGGCATTTTAATTTTTTTTTAGGATAAAGCTATTGTGTATTTCTTTGAACATTAACTCCGTCTAAGTATTTTTTATTTTAAATTCAATAAAATTAGTGTAAAAGTTTAATAAAAAAAAGTATTAAAATTTTATCATATAAAACTAATAATTAAAAAAATTAATCTACTATAATAATTCAATGTTAAGTAATGAACAATTTAACTAAATTACTAAATTGAAAAATTAAAAAATAATTATAGTATTAAATTTTTATGTAGAAATAATTAATTTAATTTATGAATTAAAATTAGAATAAAAAATAAAATAATTGATATATAAAATTAAATTAATATAATAAGAAACTACAAATTATATTTTTAAGATGAGGATATTTTAGTCTTTTTATATATTAAATACAATTCTTTCTCTTCTATTTCTCTCTTTGTTCTCTTATTCCAAACAATAGTGTAAATCTACTCTATTTCTCATCTTTTTCTCTCTTTTCACACTCTTTCTCATCTCTTTCTCTCTTCTTAATTTCTTCTTACATCCAAACATACCCTTAGTTTTGTTATTGTATTCCTTTCTTTTGTCTTAAAGAATTCAAAAAAAGCACCAAATTTTGTCTTCCCAACTCTCTGCTACCACATCACAAACCGTACAAAGCATGCATGCTATCACTACTACCCACAGACCTCTGCACACAACCCAGCCACGCAACAAAGACAACACTCTCAATTTTCTGCAATATCCACAAGCTTGCGCTACACGCACTGCAAATTTTTGCAATACAAAACAAAACACTCTCCCTTCGCGTCAAAGATCTCTCACAAACTTACAAACCTCACTACCCTCTCATCATCATTTTAAAAACAACCTTCATCCATTTAAGACACACACACCTCACCACTCTCCAACTCTACTTCTGTTTCCACACTCAACCGACAACCATCTCCAAAACAACTCACATCATCCTCCATTTTTTTAGCCTCACAAAACCATCTCATCATAACCACAACACTCCGACCTCGGTGACCACCACGAGTATCTCGTTTTCACGGCCGCGTGCACGAGTTTTCGCCAACAACGAGACAACTTGTATTTCAACAACACTGCAACGTTTCAACAAACTTCCATGGCCGCCACTTCAGTTTGCGAAGACTCCGGTGACGACACAAGAACAAACCACCACCTTCGTCTTCTCCATGAGTAGCTGTTGCATCACCACGCAAGCATCACAACCTTCCACACGTAGTCGAAACTTTGCGAACGGAGGTATCGGTTTCATCTCATTTTTCTCTAATTTTTCCATGCTTGTTTATTATGATATTTCGTGAGCGATGTTATTATTTAGGATGGTTGTTTTGTAAGTCGTGTTATTTTTGTTTTGTTATAGTTTTCATGGTTTTATACATGTGTGTGTGCTTTCTGGAGGAGATGACAATCGATTCATTTTGTTACTATTATTACAAATAGTTTGGGTTGTTAATACAAGGTTTTTAACACTGCTTTCTTCTTATTCCTTTTAGTTAATTACTTTTTAAATAAGATTTATTATTATTCAATCATAATGATGTAAGTCTTGTTGCTGTTGATTAGTTCCTTTGTCGTTTTGTCTTTTTCATATTGTGAGTATTTTTGTGAAAGTTTTATAAATGGGTCTGAGTATTAAATAAATGGTGTTGTTACTTTATATATATATATATATATATATATATATATATATATATATATATATATAAAGAAAAAGAACAAGTTCATTTTTGTGTGTATAATTTAAAAACAAAACAAAACAAATCTATATTTAGCTACTTGTTTCTTCTAATTTTTTAATTTGTACGATATTAATAAGAATACTGAAAAGTAATGTGTTCTTACGTTTTTTTATATATACTTTAGTTTTTTTTTAGTTTTTTTTAATTAGTTAACTGATTAGTTAAATTAGTAACTAGTTTAGTTGTTTAGAAATGTATTTAATTAGTTGAATTAGAATTAGATTAGTTAGCTTCTAATTAGATATTTCTCAATTTAGTTTTGTTTTAATTAGAATTAGTTTTATTTGAGTTAGCTAATTTTTAGAGTTTAGTCAATTAGTTTTTTTTTTAATTAGTTTATTTAGTTTTGTTTTAATTAATTTTAGAATTAAGTTAATTAGCTTTTTTTTATTTGATAATGATCTTTTAGATTTTGGTTGTTTAGACATTATTTATTTCTAATTTATTTTGACATTTTCCTTGTTTTAATCAATTCCTGATATTCATCCTGAGTTTATTTATTTTTGCTCTTGACTGTGATCAGTCCCTAGTTCCTGAGGTTCACTTTGAATTTAATTCTTGATGTATTCGCTATATATATTGCTATTTACTTTACACTTGAGACCCGAGGTATTCCTCCTTGCCCTTCTGTTTACCTCACATTCCAAAGGAAAGGGTTCTCCTCTATTGACTGCCATGTCATTTAGGATAGCCTTGTCCGTCATTCCATTATCTCACGCCGCCGCGCGATTGAGACTTCCTTTCCCGTATTGCCTAGCCTTAGGTTTGGAGTCGCTGCACTCCACGTATGTGTCTTGCTGTCAGGCCCTACTTTTCCCTTGGAACCTTAACCACAGTCGAGAGTTCTTCACCTCCATTGAGGGGAACTACGATCGCTCTGATTTCTCAAGTTCACCTTGAGAATACGTAGGCATAGGATTGTGAGATCCTAGCGAGCCACCTTTTGTTTTTCTATCTTTTCCTTTTTCCTTTACATCCGATGCCTTCTCGGATTCCTACATTTTCCTTTTTCCTTTACATCCGATGCCTTCTCGGATTCCTACCTTTTTGTTTTTCACCCTTTTTCGTTACATCCGATGCCTTCTCGGATTCCACCTTTTTTTACCGTTACCTCCGATGCCTTCTCGGATTCCCCATTTTATTTTACACCATTTTACCCCATTGAGGGGAACTACGAATGCTCTGATTCCATTACCGTCAGGATACGTAGGCAAGAGATGCGACGTGTTGGCGAGCATACTTAGTGTATATACCCCTAGGTCTTTCTTTACCTTAGCACATTTCCCTTTAGCAAGCAAACTTTAGAATAACACAATATAACAAGAGGTTCCTGTAGAGTACTACAGATACTTAGGGTGCTAATACCTTCCATTTGTATAACCAATCCCCGAACCTAGATTCTCTTTTTAGGGTTTTCGTTCTTTACCATTTCCTTTGGATAAATCAAAGCTCGGTGGTGAATTTAAAAGATGTGTGATGCAAGTTAATTCATAGCTTGTTATCCGATTCTCACCACAACAGAAATGGCGACTTCACTGGGGACATCCCCCTAAGAGGGTTAAGCCTATCTTGTTTGTATTTGTGTTATTTATATGTTTGCTTGTTCGTACATTTGTATATTTATATCTGTATATATATATATATACCTGTTGTGCTTAGGTTTTCTGTATGCAGGGTTGCTACTATTGAGTGGTGAGATAAGTCCTATACCCGGACTTGAGCATACACTTATGATAGGACGATGGTATTCAAGGAGGCTTCGAGGGAGTCGAATCCTGAAAAGTTAAATTAAGACACCATCACTCAGTTGAGGCCCTCTTGAGAGTCTAGTCATGTTGAACGAATCTGTTCGTGAAGACGTGCTACTCTCAACCTAGGAGCCCATGATATTGAGAACCGTAGTTACCAAACCCCACTTAAGCCTTTTTAGGATGTAGTGTAGTGACCATGATGGAGTCTATTTCTGAATTGGTTGTCATGCGATACTACACCCAGACGAGATTCTCTTGAGAATTTTATTGATTACCGAATCATTTGGGAAGTCAATAAAATCCGAAAGATAGATTGTTGACTCTGGGAACTTCTTAGAACCCTATTCTACGGATACAGTAACCCTAGTACACACCTCGTGGTTGGTTCTTTACCCAGACTCCATGCCGTGATCTCAAACCTTTGATCCTGTTGCATGTGTTTCGCTTCCTGTTTGCATTGCATTGCATATCATTTGCATCTTTGCATGATTCATTGCATATGTCTGTCTGTCTAGTGACTCATTTCCAACTGTCTCTATCTTCCAGTATCACCTGTGAGTCGTCAAGCTGATGCCTCGACACTGATACCAGACTAGAGCTGACTACAGATGCAAGATGTTAGAACAAGACGTACACAATGCTGAGATCCGAATAGAGATCGATGACCTTAAGTCAAGCGTGACCAAACTCACTGAGATGATTCAAGTTTTGATTGCTAGGGGAGAGCAACCTCAAATGACCGTCATCCAGGAGTTTTCAAATGCTGATCCTCAACCTGTTCAGGTGCCACCTTCAACTTGGCCAGAGTTTGATTTGCCACACAGTTATTCTCCACCTCTTGCATCTGCTGCTACGGTTGGTTAGACTGACATGCCAGCTCGAGCTCCTCCACGTCCGACTGCAGGACAAAACCAGTACCATAATAGAAATCATTTTGATCATATTCCCATGAAGTACACTGAACTGTATCCTATTCTGGTTGAGCAAGGTTTGATTACCACAAGGACTTTATCTCTTCCAAACCCTCTTCCAGCTGGATTTAGATCTGATCTCCACTGTGCATTCCATGAAGGTGGTGTAGGCCATAATTTGGAAGGTTGCTTTGCATTGAAGGCTAGAGTACAAGAGTTGATGAGAAACAAAATCCTCTCCTTTAAGGACAATCCCAATGTCCAGAGTAACCCTCTGCCAGGGCACGCCAAGTGAAGCTTCAGTCGACTTCAGCAGGCTATCCTCTTAAAAGCCAGTGTTTCAGACCAGATAGCTCATCCTTTTGTTGATTAGTCATTAGGCCGTTGTTTCTTGTTGTTTGCATTTTCTTTATTTTGTAATAGCTGTTTACTTTCAACTATGTTTGTACTTTCACAATTAATGAAATGAGCATTTGCAACTTTTTGATTCAATTCATTTGTGTTTGCTATTTACTTCTTAATGCTTTCCCTTTCAAAAAAAAATTCTCTTGTCCACGTTCTTTTGATTATGCAAAGATTAGAGGGAGGATGATGAAAACTTTATACTCATAACTGTTGTTTGTATGCTTTCAAATCAAGACTTTGCTGACGATGTAAGACATTGTTTCAACTCCTAAACACTGGAGACATAAGGAAGATAACTCCTCTTTAACCCCTTTGAGCCTAGAAGTAGGAGTTTCTTTCTTTACAAATGAAAAACCTGCAATCTTAACCTTGGGGTGGGTAGTTCTCAGTTAACTTAATTGTGCATTTAAATACAAGAGTAGCATTCAAGACGCCTTTCAACAAAAGGTTGCATTCACCAGTTTTCCTTCGCACACAACAAGCAAGTGTCGAAGATGTCTTTCAAGTCGAACGCCAACGATGGTTCGTCGTAATCCTTAAGCCAGGCAGTCACTAAAAAAAAAGAAGAAAAAATAAGAAAGAAAAGTTTGTATGACAACCAAAGGAGGAAATCTTTAAATCCTTTATCCTGGAAGTCCTCAATGGCAAACAACTTTGTAAGGAAGTAGTGACCGCCATTTCAAAGTCTCTTAACTTCTGAACCATCATCATCATCAGTGCAATTTCCAACCCTTAGGAACCTGAGTGCATAGTTTGAGTTAACTGAGCATAGGACTGAAGTTCATCACGTAGATTGGGGGGGTCACAAATAAACTTTAAGCCTTTATCCTTTGTTTCTTAAACCGTGAACCAGGCCACGTTATAACCCTCAAAAGACCTAACTGAAGCAAGGTTATTTTAAAAGCATACTACAGCAAGGTTGCGTAAACTGACTCCAAAAGATCTTTGCCGATCATCTATTTTGGGCATTACACCCTTTGCTTAAACTTTTCACTTTAATGTCTTGAACCACCGTGTTCTGACCAGTATCCTATATACTTTGCACCTCTTTCAAAATGATTTTGATGTCAAAAGTTGCATGAACTTTGCATTTACCATGTTTGTACAAATACTTTTGTTTGGAAACTAGCTTTCTTCTTAAGGAATTTTCAAACATTTGAGAAACTTGGTCGGTGATCCAATCAGGGGCAAGTTCCTTCCATATCCTGTTGAGAATCAGTTCAAGATTTGTGGTTTAATGGCAACTTCTTAGAATTGGTTTATTCAGAAGATACTTCAAGACTCATACTGGGGCAAGCAATCCCAGTGTACAGCAAAAAACAATCATCTTTCAAGACTTAGACTGGGGCAAGCTTTCCAGGAGCACTATGAAACGGTCATTTCTAGAATTAATCAAGCTGAAGCAATGATCAGTTCATCTACAACAGTCAGCTAATCTGGGGCAGTTAACTTGTAGAATCCCCAAACAGCTCTTCATCCTCCCTACAAGGATCATCACTTGATACAGTTTACCAGAGTGGCAGATATATGTTCAGTAATAGCATCTCTAGTCCCTAAGCAGAATGATAGTGATCTCTGTGTTGAGGAATCAGTCTTCCAGTCTTGTCTTCTCCCCAAAAGAGTCGAGTCGTGTCGTCGACATCTATATCTGCATTTGCATTTGATCATGAATCATCTGCATAATTCATATACATATGCATAACATGAGTGTTTCATCCTCATTTGCATTTCTCCCGAGATTGTGTCGTTATCCGCGTCTTACCTTGTGGTCAAAGTCCAACTTACTTAGCGCCTACCAAAATGTTACCTATCCTTTCATTCCAGTGCTATTCCTGGATACTCATATTCCTTCACTCCAGTGTCATTCCTGGATGTCTGCCTCTTTTGATTTCCAGTGCTATTCCTGGATACTCATATTCCTTCACTCCAGTGCCATTCCTGGATATCTGCCTCTTTTGATTTCCAGTACTATTCCTGGATACTCATATTCCTTCACTCTAGTGCCATTCCTGGATGTCTGCCTCTTTTGATTTCCAGTGCTATTCCTGGATACTCATATTCCTTCACTCCAATACCATTCCTGGATGTCTGCCTCTTTTGATCTCCAGTGCCATTCCCGGATATCTTATTCCTCTTGTTTCTCCCAGTGCTATTCCTGGAAAGTCTTATCTGTTCATTCAGTGCCATTCCTGGATGAGCTTTCTCCTTTGCATTCAGTGTCATTCCTGGATGTCTTTCTCACTATCATTTAATGCCATTCTTGAATATAGTGATTTGTCTTTACTTTCAGTGTCGTTCCTGAAAGTTCTTTCCTTGTATCCAATGCTTTCTTGGGTATTTCTTTGTTCAATGCTTTCTTGAACGTTGTTTTTTCCTTGTATCCAATGCTTTCTTGGGTATTTCTTTGTTCAATGCTTTCTTGAACATTGTTCTTTCCTTGTATCCAATGCTTTCTTGGGTATTTCTTTGTTCAATGCTTTCTTGAACGTTGTTCTTTCCTTGTATCCAATGCTTTCTTGGGTATTTCTTTGTTCAATGCTTTCTTGAACGTTGTTCTTTCCTTGTATCCAATGCTTTCTTGAGTATTTCTTTGTTTAAAGCTTTCTTGGACGTTGTTCTTTCTTTGTATCCAATGCTTTCTTGGATTTCTATCTTGTTCACTTTCATCTGATGCCTTATCAGATATTGTGAGTTATACCTTTCATCTAAAGCCATTATTGGATGACTGGCTCCTTTGTGTCCAATGCCTTCTTGGATTACCCTCTTTTTACCTCATTCTCATCTGATGCCTTCTTAGATATTATGAGTTATCCTTTCATTCAAAGTCATTATTGGATGTCAGGTTTCTTTTACATCTGATGTCTTCTCGGATGTGCCTTTCTCTTTCTGATGTTCTTCCAGATTGAGTCTTTGTTTTTTGATCCCCCAGTGGAGACCGTCTTTCCGGTGCCACTTCCATTGAGGATCTTGTGTTATATCTTCTTTCTAAGTGTCATTCGGTCACGCCTGAACTAGTTGCTTCATCACCTTAGATTATGCCCCAGTTTGTTTCAGCTTCCCCAGTGTTGTTGTCATCCCCAGTAAGTGATTGCTCATTGTGTGGGCTTTGTCCCTGTCTGCTTTCGTTCTTGTCTGCATTTTGCATTTATCATTCTATCATTTTCATCATACTAGAGTTCATGGCATGTAAGCATTTTGTCCATAGCATTGCATCTGCATTCCATCAAAGGGCAAAATTTTCAGTTTGCTATATTTAAATACCTTTCACCTTGATCTCTCGAGGATTTCCATCCCTCGTGCCATCAGGTAAAGCTATTTAAATAGGGGCAACTGTTGTACCCCAAATTTTATCCTCAGATTCGTTGATCATTGTCATATCATCATAGATCAATTTCTTTTTTAGTTGAACATTTTCATCGATCATCAACCATATTTTTTTTATCCAATTTTACCATTCCATCTTAGTTTTGTTTTCATTACCTTAAAATTTATTTAGAATTGATTTAATTTATTATATTTTTTATAACTTATTTTATCTTTTTTTTACAATAGTATATTTAAGTTAGTTTATTTTAATTATAACCTTAATTTTAAAGTTAATCTAGTTTTAATTTTAGTTTAGATTTTTTATTTTTTTAGCTTAGTTTTGATTAACCTTAATTTTAATTTAATCTATTTAATTTAGTTTTATTAATTCAGTTTAATTTTTCAATTTAGTTTAATTTTAATTAAGTTTAATTTTTAATATAGTTTATATTTTAGTTAAGTTTATGTTTTAATTTAATTTAATTTAATTAGTTTAATTTTTAACTAGCTCTTATTTTAATCCGTTTAAGTTCATTTAGTTTTGTTATTTTATTACTTTCTTTTGTCTTAAAGAATTCAAAAAAAGCACTAAATTTTGTCTTCCCGACTCCCTGCTATGTTGCGCATCCCACATCACAAACCGTACAAAGCATGCATGCTATCACTACTACCCACAGACCTATGCACACAACCCAGCCACGCAACAAAGACAACACTTTCAATTTTCTGCAATATCCACAAGCTTGTGCTACACGCACTGCAAATTTTGCAATACAAAACAAAACACTCTCCCTTCGCGTTAAAGATCTCTCACAAACTTACAAACCTCACTACCCTCTCATCATCATTTTAAAAACAACCTTCATCCATTTAAGACACACACACCTCACCACTCTCCAACTCTACTTCTGTTTCCACACTCAACCGACAACCATCTCCAAAACAACTCACATCATCCTCCATTTTTTTAGCCTCACAAAACCATCTCATCATAACCACAACACTCCGACCTCGGTGACCACCACGAGTATCTCGCTTTCACGGCCGCGTGCGCGAGTTTCCACCAACAACGAGATAACTTGTATTTCAACAACACTGCAACGTTTCAACAAACTTCCATGGCCGCCACTTCAGTTTGCGAAGACTCCGGTGACGACACAAGAACAAACCACCACCTTCGTCTTCTCCATGAGTAGCTGTTGCATCACCACACAAGCATCACAACCTTCTACACGTAGTCGAAACTTTGCGAACGAAGGTATCAGTTTCATCTTATTTTTCTCTAATTTTTCCATGCTTGTTTATTATGATATTTCGTGAGCGATGTTATTATTTAGGATGGTTGTTTTGTAAGTCGTGTTATTTTTGTTTTGTTATAGTTTTCATGGTTTTATACATGTGTGTGTGCTTTCTGGAGGAGATGACAAGCGATTCATTTTGTTACTGTTATTACAAATAGTCTGGGTTGTTAATACAAAGTTTTTAACACTGCTTTCTTCTTGTTCCTTTTAGTTAATTACTTTTTTAATAAGATTTATTATTATTCAATCATAATGATGTAAGTCTTGTTGCTGTTGATTAGTTCCATTGTCGTTTTGTCTTTTTCATATTGTGAGTATTTTTGTGAAAGTTTTATAAATGGGTATGAGTATTAAATAAATGGTGCTGCTACTTTTTTTTTTATATATATAAAGAAAAAGAACAAGTTCATTTTTGTGTATATAATTTAAAAACAAAACAAAACAAATCTATATTTAGCTACTTGTTTCTTCTAATTGTTTAATTTGTACGATATTAATAAGAATACTGAAGAGTAACGTGTTCTCACGTTTTTTTTATATATACTTTAGTTTACTTTTAGTTTTTAGTTTTTTTAATTAATTAACTGATTAGTTAAATTAGTAACTAGTTTAGTTGTTTAGAAATGTATTTAATTAGTTGAATTAGAATTAGATTAGTTAGCTTCTAATTAGATATTTCTCAATTTAGTTTTGTTTTAATTAGAATTAGTTTTATTTTAGTTAGCTAATTTTTAGAGTTTAGTCAATTAGTTTTTTTAAAAATTAGTTTATTTAGTTTTGTTTTAATTAATTTTAGAATTAAGTTAATTAGCTTTTTTTTATTTGATAATGATCTTTTAGATTTTGGTTGTTTAGACTTTATTAATTTCTAATTTATTTTGACATTTTCCTTGTTTTAATCAATTCCTGATATTCATTTTGAGTTTATTTATTTTTGCTCTTGACTGTGATTAGTCCCTAGTTCCTGATGTTCACTTTGAATTTAATTCTTGATGTATTCGTTGTATATATTGCTATTTACCTTACACTTGAGACCCGAGGTATTCCTCCTTGCCCTTCTGTTTACCTCACATTCCAAAGGAAAGGGTTCCCCTCTATTGACTGCCATGTCATTTAGGATAGCGTTGCCCATCATTCCATTGTCTCACGCCGTCGCGCGATTGAGATTTCCTTTCCCGTATTGCCTAGCCTTAGGTTTGGAGTCGCTGCACTCCACGTAGGTGTCTTGCTTTCAGACCCTACTTTTCCCTTGGAACCTTGACCACAATCGAGAGTTCTTCACCCTCATTGAGGGGAACTACGATCGCTCAGATTTCTCAAGTTCACCTTGAGAATACGTAGGCATAGGATTGCGAGATCCTAGCGAGCCACCTTTTTGTTTTTCTACCTTTTCCTTTTTCCTTTACATCTGATTCCTTCTCGGATTCCTACATTTTCCTTTTTCCTTTACATCCGATGCCTTCTCGGATTCCTACCTTTTTCTTTTTCACCCTTTTTCGTTACATCCGATGCCTTCTCGGATTCCACCCTTTTTACCTTTACCTCCGATGCCTTCTCGGATTCCCCATTTTCTTTTACACCCTTTTACCCCATTGAGGGGAACTATAAATGCTCTGATTCCATTCCCGTCAGGATATGTAGGCACAAGATGCGACGTCTTGGCGAGCATACTTAGTGTATATACCCCTAGGTCTTTCTTTACCTTAGCACATTTCCCTTTAGCAAGCAAACTTTAGAATAACACAATATAACAAGAGGTTTCTGTAGAGTACTACAGATACTTAGGGTGCTAATACCTTCCCTTTGTATAACCAACCCCCGAACCTAGATTCTCTTTTTAGGGTTTTCGTTCTTTACCCTTTCCTTTGGATAAATCAAATCTCGGTGGTGAATTTCAAAGATGTGTGATGCAAGTTAATTCATAGCTTGTTATCCGATTCTCACCGCAACAGAGATTCACCATCAAGGAAGGGCTAAACTGGGAAAGAAGAATTGTATAGCAAAAGAATCCTACACATGATGGGTTAGGTAAAGAGTTAAGGAAGTCCTACTTTTATTTCCATTTGAACCTTCTATGAGCCTCAAGCCTCATAGGCCTACTGTTGTTCCTATCTCTAAAGTTGTCAGGCTCAAGGAGACTATTAAGCTATTGGAAAATAAGAATGTTGATATTCGATCTGACCTTGGTAAACTCACGCAAGAGAAGGAAAACTTGAAGATTAACCTCAATCATAAGAGAGAGTGTATGCTCAAAGCGGTTGAAGATGCTCAAATATAACATAATAAGAGAAGGAAAGTTGATGAAGCTTTAAAGGGAACCTATGTTAGCCTCTCTGCTAAGATGAAATAACTCGTCAAGACTCAGTACCAAGCTAGCAAGATGGTTACTGTTTGGAACTACACTCTGACATCTCGCAAGGAGATGAAGGATATCTACAAGGCACGACTCAAAAAACTTCAAGACAAATTGAAGGATTACGATAAGGAGTTAGAAAAAGAACAAGATCGTGCTGAGAATCTTGTAGGCTCTCTCTCTCAACTTTAGCATGATCTTAATAAGTATTTTGAAGAAATCAGAGGGTTGAAGCACCAGAGCCAAGAAGATGTTAATTAGCTGAACCAAGAGGTCTCTCATTGGGAGCGACACAACCTTCATCTCCAAGTCCTCCTTGATCAGAAGGAAATGTTCCTGTAAGGCCTTATACATGGACCTAAACATACCTTATTGCATAATCTCTTCAAATATGCGCAATATTGGAGTGATAGGCATGCACTCCTGGCCATATTTGTTAATCATGTACTTGGAGATCTCTCGGGATTGCTGAAGGAAGCTTATGTTGATATGTTTCCACGCAAAACTCAGTGGGTTGTTTTTCAATTTGTATCTGTTTGTAGGGTTGTATTTAAGAGGTTCAGGGCTGATCTTCTTGTAGCCCAATGGGAAAATCTTTGAGTTGTAACGAATTGTACTATTTGTTTTTCCTTATTGAATAAAATGAGTATTTTTTCACTGCTGGCTATATCTTATGTATTTACTTTTATGCTTTTTTATCATTCTTAACAATAGGCAAAATCTCAGGAGTCCCCGAAAATTTAAAAAACTTTATTTTTGCATGCATTCATGCATTTCATCAATAAAAACACAATGTGCTCATACCATCTTCCTTCAGCTATTCAGAAAAGACGACGACTCGCCACAAGTATCTCACTAGAGCTAACAGACATAAAATCATGGCTAACATTGAGCAAGAAAATGTCACTTACAAGGAAACCTTGGATCATTTCCAAGGCAAAATAGATCAATTTCAGGGAAAGATGGAAACCATCATGGAGTACCTTCGTACTCAGAAGGACAATACCACAACTGTTGCTATTGAGACTCCTACCGAGACTGCTGCTCAACCTATCTCCAACCCATTAGGTTATATTCTTGGGCCTAGTGGTCACGTTGCTGCTTATCCCTGGGGTATGCCTTAGATTTTGCTCCTCAAACTGCTAATAGAGGTGCATTTATTCCGTATCAGTCGTTGGTTGTGCCTCTTGGCGATGGGAATTCTGCTGCTCACCCTTGGGGAATGCCTCCCCAGTTTTCTCCTCCGATGATCAATGTTGATACTGATGATGTTCTTCAAGAGCAACCTCGACAAAACTCCGTACCTGTAATTACTGAGGCACCTGCTGAGGCATCTCATTCATGTTCCAATTCCTCCTACAGTTGTTCAACCTACTGCACGGTATCCATATCAAGGCTTTCAATTTGTTCAACATCCACGTGCTTATATCGGGGCACCCTATGCTCCATATGGGCTCCAATATGGCCAAACTGTCAAATCGGGGACATAAATGGTTAATCTTGGGTTGATGTATCGTGCTCATATGTTTCCTCATTTCGCCACTCCGTAAGCGTCTGCTCAGGCTACTCCACAAGTTGCTTAGTTTCTTAATTCTTAGGTTTATCCTCAAGATCAATTTTCTACTCATAAATTTCTTGGTGCAAGTCAGAACAAGCATGTTGATTATGAGTTGTTAGATGAACGTAGAAGAGTTTTTCGCTTACAATATAGATGCAAAGGAGTTGTGTTTGGTACCAAATGTGGTTCTACTTCAGAAATTTAAAGTTCCTGGTCTACCAAAGTATAAAGGGTTGAGTTGTCCAAGGAGGCATATTGTAACACCCCCAATCTATACCCCCAAGCTATTAAAGCGGTAAAAGAAAATTCAAAATTTCATCAGAGTATAATTAAAACATGCACGGCATAGACCGGAGACGCCACATCAATTTGAAACAAACATACAACACCTGCTCATACAGATATGCAACAATTCAGGTAGTAATACACCCACGAATCAGAAAATAGAATAATAGCGGAAAATCTGCAACTGAATCTCATACATATATATATATCATGAAAGTTTGTTTGTCATATACAACCATACATGTACAATTCAAAAGATACATATACATAATACAAACTAATCACAAACGGCCACCCTAACTACCCGACGTCACATATCAGAGCCGACCGACAAAAGAATGAAGACGCAAAGCTTCACAAAAAGACCTCCAGCAACTCTAATCTGCAATGCCTCATAGAGCATTATAAAACAGCAGAAGGGTGAGAAACAAAATCATAACACAGTTGCATATAATCATATATTAACACAAAATGCACATATAAAATATTTTCACCACAATTGCACCACAACCAAATACAACACATATTCTATATATATATACGTCGCCGATGCATATCAATCATATACAATACTCTCGTCAACCACATAAATATACATATTTCGTCTCATCAGTCACATTCACAATTCCATACACAATTAATCCATGATTTATGCAAATGCACAGAGACCGACACAACGACTCCATGCAATGCACATCCGGTACCGACTCATCACATCTCAGAACCAGTTCACTCAGGAACTATTGGAACCATCGCTCGTTACTTAGTGTAACTCCCCGTCGGGCATACGATGTTCCCCGTCGCTTTCGGTCCTCTTTGTATAAGGCCCACGACGTTTATGGATTGCTTTCGGTCCTCTTTGTATAAGGCTCACAATCCGATCGCTCACACCCCACAAGGGCACACGATCGTCTATAACCATCGCTTTCGGTCCTCTTATTTTTAAGGCTCACGATATATCAAATCGCTTTAGGTCCTCTTATTTTTAAGGCTCGTGATGTTATAGCGGATTCCCATTGGAATCTATCCGTCGCTCGTACCCTCATGGTACTCGACTTCACAATATGCATATTATGATGCTTGGCATACAATGACTCATAACATTCATATGCACACATTTACTCATCCATAATCATGCATAACTCAACAATTACAACACATTGCAATTTCTTGCCGTAAGGCCACCAATCATCATTACGATATGTATTTCATGCAATTTCCTCACTCAACAGTACACAAGTCATAAAATATCCACACCAACAACATATTGCACATACACATCAAGTTCACATAATTAAACGGCAAAAGTCGACAACAAAACAACATATTTTCTAATTTCCGACATAATATAATCGGCCAACAATTCTCAAAACCATCATCAATATAAAGTACATTTTATGAGCTTTCTAACACATCAAACCACGCCTCAAACCGAACCACAGATCAAAAGTTATGAATTTTCAAAGAAAAGAATTTATTGAGATACAGCCAAATTCGCCTGGCAACTTGAGAATTCGCCTGGCGAATTCCATTCGCCAGCAGTTCGCCTGGTGAGCTAGTGGCGAATCACCAATCAGAAAAAAACCAAGAGTTACAGAAGCTACCCCCTTTCTGTAATTCCTATTTCGCCTGGCGATTTACGAATTCGCCTGGCGAATCCCATTCGCCAGCAGTTCGCCTGGCGAGCTAGTGGCGATACTCAATTCGCCTGGCGAATCACACCAGAACCAGAAAAATGCTGTTACGGGTTACACTATCCAAAAACCTCATTTTTCATTCCAAATCAATTCCAACACCAAAACAATTATCAGCAATGACTCATAAACACATGGTGATCATACTACGCAAATTATATCGATTTCCGACCGCGCAAATATCGATTCCTAATCATTTTATCATTCCGACCTAGAACTCAAAAGCCATGGAAAGACAAGAAACATCCAAGCAAACACATACATAATCATACACAAACATAGCATAATCGAGTTTCGCACCCTTACCCGATTAAATAGCGCGTAGAAAAATTGGTTGATTGATTTCTTCTTTCTCAAGTTTTTCTCTCTTTTCTTCTTTTCTCTTCTCTTCTCTTCTTTTCTCTTCTTACTATTTTTCTCTCTTTTTCTTTCTATTCTTAACTTAACCAAATAAATCAAAACGCCCAAAATACCCCTACACCCAAATATCTCGCAAACGCTCCCAAAACCCGATAAAATATAATCTCGACTAAAAATAACATATTTTCAGATAAAAGTCAGAAATAAAAATAAAATAATAATAATAGAATAATAAAAAACAACTCAAATAAATAAAACAGATTAAAACTGACAAAAACTGGGGCGTTACACATATCACCATGTATTGTAGGAAGACGGCTTCCTACATTAACAATGATGCCTTACTCATCCATTGATTTGAAGATATCCTTTATGGGGCTTCACTTGACTGGTACATGGGCTTGGAGCATAACAAGATCCGGTCCTGGAAGGATTTTCTGAATCTTTCTTGAAACTGTCCAAATATAATCTGGATATGGCTCATACCAGATTAGAATTGCAGAATCAGGCTCAGAGGACCAATGATACTTTTAAGGAGTATGCTCAAAGGTGGCAAGAAATGGCTGCACGTGTCTGACATCCGTTGTCTGACACTAAATTGGTAGATATTTTCATGGGTACGCTGCAAGGATTGTACTTTGAGAAAATGGTCGGTAGTATGTCCTCTAACATCTCTGATGATGTAATGATAGGGGAACGCATTGAAAACTGGAAAGATTGTTGGAACTGTTAATTAATAGGCAGTGGCTAAGAAACCCCAAGGTAGCTTCGCTAAGAAAAAGGAAAGGGAGACAAGTGTTGTGATGGAAAATGTTCACCATTAATTTCAAGCTCTTATGGCTCCTATGTCATACTACCCATATTTGTATGTTGCTGTAGCCTAATACCAACAACCACCATTTCAGTATCAGGCATCGCCTCAATATCAATAGCTTTCACATACTCAAGCTCCCCAAAATCAGCAACCACCTCAAAACAACAGAAACCAAGGCCAATGGCATAATAGACGTGGAAAAAATAATCAAAACGAAGACGACCTCAATTTGATAAAATTTTTGTGCCTTATACTCAGTTGTTACCCTATCTCGTCGGTGTGGGGGCGATTGTGCCAAAGGAGACACCACTTGCATCTTTCCCTTATTACCCAAGGCATGATCCTAATGTGTCGTGCACATTTCATGCTGGATACATAGGACACTCCATGGAAGATTGTCTAGTATTTAAGAACAAGGTACAAGAGCTCATTGATCAGAAGATTTTGTCTTTCTCTGAAGAACAACCCAACGTGAAAACTAATTCTTTGCCTGCCCACAATAGGCCGGTTGTTAATGTGATTGAGGAAAAAGAATGCACGAAAGTGGTTAAAAATATGGCTAAAGTAAAAAAAAACTCCTATGATAGTTGTTGTGAAGAAGCTGCAACAACATGGTTTCCTATAAGATCTCCATAATGTTTGTCCAGTTTATGAAGTATGATACCTAGGTGCCCATAAAAACTAACCATCCAAACTATATATCAGTGGACAGATACAAAGCATGATACCTAGGTGCCCCGTCCATTCAAAGAAGCACATAACACAATTCCCCATGGAGAGATCACGACCAGTGACCCCAGACACCGTTTGCCCACACTAGAGTCATTGTTGAAGGTTTATCTCCCCGACCATTTCATTGTGTATTTGTAATGAATTTAATTCATTATATATGTGTGTGCGTGTGTGTGCGCGTGTTTGTGTGTGTGTGTGTATGAGTGTGTGTGTACATGTGCGTGCGTGCGTACACGTGCGTGTGCATGTGTGTGTGCGTGTGTGTGAGCAGGAAGTCTTGAACCTGAGGGGCTTGAAGAAGGAAGTCTTGAACCTGAGGGGTTTAAGCAGGAAGTCTTGGGCTAAGGGTCTAAGCAGGAAGTATCAGGCTGAGGGTCTGAGCAGTAAAGTCTTGTGCTAAGGGCGCAAGCAATTATAATCATGATTTAATTATAGTGAAAATCTCTTGTGTTGCAAGGGGACTAGACTACTCTCAGTTTGGGAGGAATCAATATAAATCTCTGTGTGTTCTGTTGTTATTTATTTGCTTATGTTATTATTCTGCTACAATTAATTTTCAGAATCTGAACTCCGTTCAGAAGCAAACTAAAGAAAACGAATAACACAATTCAATCCCCTTTCTTGTGTATTTTTCTCACCTTCACAATATTTCTATGAGAGGCCATAGAACCTCGGCCAAACCTTGGCATAAGAGTTTTTTTTTTGCAACCTTGGAAAAAATGATAGAAAATCCACAGCTTGATACATCTTTATGTTCGAAAACCCCGATTTCATGATGTTCGAAGAAAGAATCAATAATGACAATCTCTTCTTGTGAGGCAGAGTATATTGCATCTTCGTTGTGTGCGTGTCAAGTCCTATGGTTGATGAATTTGTTGAAGGAGTTGTGCAACGAAGAGGATGAGGTTGTAATGCTCATGGTTGATAACATTTTTGCTATAAATCTTGCTAAGAATCACATAGCACATGGGAGACGCAAACATATTGAGATAAAATTTTACTACTTAAGAGAGCTTGTTAGTGAAGGAAATTTGAGGTTGGGGCATTGTAGAAGTGAAGACCAAATGGCCGATTTGTTGACCAAAGGAGTGATGATTGGCGTATTCAAGAGATTGAAGAAGCTTATAGGCATATAAGACTTGAAGCATATAAATTAAGGCGGTGTGTTAAGCGAAAAGTATCATTCAAATGTATATAACTGGTTGATGCGGGCTATAACCAATTACACCCCTTTAGCAATATGAAACAGAAGCAACGTGTAACCGATTACATCTTTGATGTAATCGATTACACCCCTTTGACAATATCAAACACAAGCAACATGTAACCAAATCCAACTATTAATTTTTTTTGGTCATCTCGGTAATAAATAATCCATCATTTTTACCTTTAATAACGACTCTCTCATTTTCTTTCTGTCACATTCTCCACATTAGAAATCACAATAACTGCGGTTCTCTTATTCTAAGAATGTTAATGTTAACAATTTTTTTATTTAAAAATAAAATACTAACCCACTACCATTTGAAATCTTTAATTATTTTAAAAAGATTTATAATTTTTTTTATAAAAAAGATCGGAGATAATAATAAATAAAAGATAAAATAAGAAGAAAAAAAAAGAAAACGATTTAACTTTATTTTATATATATACATTACTATCTGTACCTTTTACATGTACTTGATTTCTTCGCTTGTAAGTTGTGATGGAGAATGTTCAAATTGACAAGTTGGTTTTTATTTCAATTATTGTGAACGAAGGACACCACAAAGGCACAAATCAATCATGATAGTTTATCATTATTTATTGATTCATTATATTATGCGGGCCCGTCGCCCAGGCAAAAGACACGCCTTTACGCGCTGTACACAGCACACCATAAAGTCTAATTAATTTATTGGGAAGTGAAAAATATTAACATTAAATTTTATTAAATTTTACTAATTTTAATATTGTAAAATTAAATAAATTACATATTTTTTACTTTGTTTAATAATATTACTATTTAAGAGACATTGCACTCACATCGTATACTATAATAACATCGATACTCCTTTTCTAATTTTAAATACGAATTAAACTCTTATAAAATTTATTAAATTGATATCAAGACTCTTTTAAATTTTAATGACAATGAAAAAAATGGGGTTTTTATGATTTTTTTTGTTATTAAACATTTTTGTTATGAGAAAAAGATTGGTGCATTGATAGTGTAAATTATTTTTACACTGTCAACCAATGACAACTATCTATCCCGTCAAGTCAGCCTGTAAATTTTAAATAATTTATATGATTTGACACTTTAAAATATTTTGATTGGATATATGTGCAATATTTTTTTACACTGATAATGCACTACCATTAAATCTTTTTATTATTATATAATATGAATTTAAGAAAAATTAGTGCATATCTTAAAAAGACGTGTTGTTGTTATTTTATCATAAACAAAATGTGAGTGTAATTTTCCTTACTATTTATTAAACACTATTCTAATTTTATTTTACAATTTTTCTCTATTGTCATAGATTACAACTTCATAAAATAATTTTAAAATATATTTATTTTGAATTAGAAAATATAACTTTTTAAAAAAGTTATTAATTTATAAATATAAATAATTTATTTATATTAATATATAAGTAAATATAAATAAATATTATTGTTAGAGACTAAATTCTAAATTAACATCTTACATATATTTAATTCGAATATATTTAATTCAACTAGTATGAATGAATTTAGTTAATTTATCTACCAATTATAAAGCATTTATTAAAACTAAATTTTATCATGATAATTTTTTTTCAAGTGCAAACCTTAGTCGCTAGTATGATAAATTAAATACTTTTAAACTAGTTATTATTATTATTTATAATAAACTTTTAATTTAATTAAAAATATCAATAAGGATAGTTAAATGAATTTTCTCATTGATATTAAAATGAAAATTTTAGTAAATTCATGATATATTTTACATTCAAATTAAACATCGATTATAATCAGCTACATGTTTTATCATAGAAACACTTTATTTTAGGGGATTTTTTTGTCCCATTCTATAGGATGGAAAAATATTTTATGAAAAATCCAAAATGTACATCAGATTTTGGAGATGCATCTCTGTATACACTATTGTCTTAAATTAAAATGTTACAATTGATCTAAAGATGTATCTTCGAAATATTTAAAAACACACTCATGCATCCCACTGAACCACACCAACATATTTTATAACACAAATCCAAAGATGCTTCTCCGAAATATTTCAAAACACACCCCATG
The DNA here is from genome assembly GCA_022829125.1 of Lathyrus tuberosus. Lineage (NCBI taxonomy): Eukaryota > Viridiplantae > Streptophyta > Magnoliopsida > Fabales > Fabaceae > Lathyrus > Lathyrus tuberosus. The sequence continues at coordinate 14,114,048 of JALAZF010000017.1, forward strand.
CATCCCTTTTTCGAAAGGCTCATCTTAAACATTTATTGATTCAGAGAAAATGATGATTTATAAATGTTAAGACCCTTGTTATCTGATAAGCATTAAACCATACAACCGATATGCAAAAAAATGACATAAATTCGGAGTCAAAATAAGTCATCATGACATACACAATAAAGTCGAAATATACAATGAAGTCTAAATAAGTAAAAATTAAATACAATTGAACATAAATCCAAACTACAAATACTATCAACTACTGCGTATGTCGGACTCGAGCTCCTCGGCCTCCTCTGCGCCCGTGCTCCGATACTATCTCCAGTACATCAGTGTCTCTCGTGCCTCTGTCATAATGGCATCTAGGACCTCCCTCACTTCAAAACTATCAGGAAAGATACCTTTGTCAATACCTGCCTGCGCAATCTCTATAATACGGCGACATATAGGTAACACATCATGAGCATGGTCTAATATAGCCTACTCCTCATCTAGTATCTCCTGGTGAGCTGGCTTCAACGGATCTTTTGGAGTAGCTTGCACCATATATGGATGCAACACCCTGAAGAACCACCTGATGTACCCATCTACATAGCTCCAGTCGCTCTCCGCCATGGTACTTCGTGTCTCCTCTGATACCAGATGAATAAGATAATCATTAAACATGAAATACATATCTCTACGTGTTATAGCAGGAAGAGCATAGACAACAGGGTGTTTGGGAATAGTATGGGTGAAGCCGAATTACTGCATGACGCGCTCAGACAGATGAGAAAATGTCAGACATGAATCACAAGCCATCCATCCCGAGTATAAGACTACGTCATCGAATGGTCGCGTCTCACGGTGATCGACATAAGTGTTAAAGTGCATATCCTCTGCTACCAAGCGGTCAAGATACACTTGAAACAGATCTATCTCTTGGTTTCCTCTGAGCGGGGAAAATGTAGAAGTACACGATATATCCTTAGTATAAGTTGGTACACACGAACAACTAGACATGTGTTGGATGTGCTGGTGGATCCAAGCCTGAGAAGTGATGAAACACACAAATCATTAGTAAAGGTGTTGCAAAAATGTAATGAAAATGACACACAAACACTAAAAGACCAATAAATATTACCGTCAAAAGTGTGATGATGCGTGTCATCTACTTTGTCTTCCACATATAGCCCTCAGATAACTTAGAGTACAAGTATTCCAAACAAGCGACCCCCAGTTGTACTCATGGATCCACTCAAAGTCCTCGAATTATAGTAGGAATAGGGCATCCACATAAGTGGAACTCTTGTCCATAAAAATAGCAGTGCCAACCAAATATAACAGGTATGCTCTCATAGCATACGCTTTATGCTGCCTCACACGCTCCTCATCACCAGCAACCTGATCTGCTCTAACCAACTCATGTGTATATACCTTATCCAAAAATTGAAACCTAGCATGAGCCCCTTTGATGGCTTCAAACTCCCTCAAGGAAGCATCTGAATAAACTCCAAAATAGTCTACCATCAACTTAAGTGCCTCATATTTGCTAACCCTCCCATGATTTAAAAGCTTCTCCCTAATCAGAAGATGTAGTAGACACGACACATTGCCGAGTATGATAGACATCTCACCAAGTGGTAGATGAAATTATGAGGTCTCAATATGCCATCTCTCTACAAATGCATTAAGCATCTTGTGGTTTACCGTAACATAACCAATATTGTATAAGCCCTTCATCCCAGATAGTTGTAAAGTAGCCTGAAACCTCTCGTTAGTAGGCTGATGTAAGCCAATAATATTCCACCCGTGGTTAATGAATTTCAGAGGATCACGGTTCTGCAGAGGAAAAAAAATCATCGTTAGAAACTTGTAATATAATAATAAACGTAATTTAAAAATAATGAATCCAACTAATTTTACCTCTCTGTCCCATACATGTTTGGCAGTATGGACAGGGTAAAGACGCATGAGTGACACCTCTAATGAGCCTCATCCAAATACCTCTATTGCCTCATCAACCTGAGGTCCATCCAGTGCCTGGGGTGGCAGTGGTACCTCAAGTGATTGAGGTACCTCCGAGTAAGTGAAACTTGTCTCCTACGAGAAGATGAAGGCAGTGATGCATCACTGGGGAACAACTGTCTCTTCCGCATCAGTCGGGCTAGAAGGAACAAGAGCCAGTAAAACCTGTCTCATTTCCCTCCGGACAGATGCATGTTGTGCAATCCTGTCGTGCCTCAATATGCTGTCTCTTTTCCTACAACTTTCATTTTTGTCAATGGCGCTAATGCGGACCACCAAGACCCCAAAATTAATGCATTGATCGTTATTTTTAACTATGAAACACATTTTTCATAATGTATCAATTACCAAACATGCATAAACTATGTATTTCAATACCTAATCACAAATTTCTACAACTTTATACAAAAACTCAAAAAAGTTTACAATAATAAAAAACTTAAAGGTGAGGAATCTTTGAAGGTGATGTAGTTGAATGAACTCTTTGATGCAGTTGATGTTGATTAAAGAAGCTTTGATGGTTCTTGATTGATTTTGAGACAATTTGATTTTGAGAGAGTTTTAGAGAAAATTTTGTTTTTTTAACAAGTGAGGAAGAAGTAGGGTTTTGTCGTGTTATGTATAAGCAGCGCTCGGAGATGCATCTCCGTAATGTTTACCATCAATAATATAAATATACATTATTGAACATTAAAAGATAGTCAAGATTATATAATTTTTCAAAAATAAATACATCCAATTTTTTTTATGGAAAAATTATTCAAAATAATTTCAATTTTAAGTGATTTATTAAAATTTTGATATCCAGAAAAGTTATAATTTATGAATGTGTTTCGGGTCGGCTAAGAGACCCAACACCAAAGGCTCAACCCAAAATACACGTAGGAAACACTGTGAACATGTAGACCTTTGCTAGAGGACCCCATACAAAATCCAAACCATCCGCCTATCATTAACCATCATATCTAATCTGACAATCTATCGTATTCACTGCAGCATCAATTGAGAGAAATTTTAATAGTCCATTATATATAAGCTTACTCACGCATCATAACATGTACTTTTTCATTCATTCTTGCAAGTTACACCCTTGTAACTTCACTGACTTGAGCATTGAAATACTAACTCTGAAATCACTTATTTTTTATGTCGTACAAGAGATCAATACCATAGCATGGGAAAAGCTTATACTCACATGTCATCATTCTTTTGTTCTACAAAAAAATAGTGGTCCTGTTTGTGGACATTATCTTATAATACTTACAGATTTCTATGTAAAGTTTGTCATAACCTTTTTTGTTACACCACCACAAGAGTATTATCGTCTCATCTAATATTTATTAACTTAATTCACCAATAGTGGTAGCTTATAACTCAGATCGTGGCCCATATCACAATGTTTCCGCAGTGGAAGTCACTGCACCGGTCCTCGCTTCCACGTAAAAAATTCCACATTCTTTTGCGTGAGGGGCTAATCCAATCATACTAACTTCTTCGTCTGTCTCATCTCGTTAGGATCCAGTTCCTCCACTTATCGCTCGAAGCACTTTTTGGATCTTATCGTCCTTCCAGCATCTTAAACAGTTGCTTCAAGGCCAAACTTCTAGGCAACATAAACTGCAACCATAAACTACAAAATCTAAAATGTTCCAAAGCCTTCAACAAATTCTGACATCCCTTGGAATGAAATGAGGGAATGAATTGACCAGTAGCATCTACAATTTGGTGCAAAAATAAAATACAAATCTCCTAGGTGAAAGGTTCACACGAGGAGAAAAAAAAATCAACAAATAACTTCATCAAGGGGTTACATATAATGTGAAATAGCACAACACGATAACCTCATAGCCACGCCTCAGGAAATCCTCGGTGACACCATCTCACAACACCAGAGGGCTCCCGAATTATAAGAACATCGTCCTTCTAGTATTCATTAATCTTGAAATTCTGGTATCAGATATGTGATGTCGAGTGAGATGTCACAACATCAATATCTGCTATATGAACAAGACAATAAAAGTAACAGCACTTAAAAGCAATAAATAAACACAGAGAATTGTTCACCCAGTTCGGTCTAACAACCTACGTCTGGGGGCTACCAAGCCAGGGAGGAAGTCCACTATTAGTAGTATCAATTCATAGACTCTACAGCCAACACACCAGTTGATAATCTACTCACTTAATCACTACCCAATGAAACTTCTATCTAAGACACTCTCAGATATGAGACACCTCTCACTCCCCCTCAATCACAGCAGTGATAACAACTTATAATAAAGAAAGTAGAAGACACACTTCAAGGACAATACCTTGATCTTTCTTAAAAGCTTCAATCAAGAACAAACACTCGTGCTTAAAAGCTTAGAGTGGACAAATTACAACTCAACTAAATCAATCCAATTCAAACATCAAAACAGATGAATGAATGGCTCACAATACAAAGACGAAAACACAAACCCTAATACTTGACACTCAGTACACAATCTTTTGTCTTCGTATCGTCCAAGTAGGGTTGAGACTTCTTTAAATATAAACAGATTCTTGGGCTTGGGCTCTGTGAAAAAAAACACAGATTTGATGCACAATAAAAACAGATTTTATCTTCAAAACTTTTCGCCCTAAATATAGAAACAAACGATTGCATCTGAATAAATCTTCTCCAAGAATTTCGCCTGCAATCTCACAAACAGAATCTCTCAAAACATAACAATTAACACGCAGCCCTAAGACACATATCAGTCTTGACATGATGTTCTGTCAACAGATGTTAAGACATCAGTTTTGACATCATGCACAAAAGCTGCAATACCAAACAACACACCACAAGTAGAATGTTAGAAGCACATGTTAAGACATTATGAATGACATCTTGAACAAACACATTGTTTTACCAAAATTGCTGCCAATAACAGAACTAACAATCTTCCTCTTTGGCTAATTTTGGCTAAAACAATATCAGCACACATCAGAGATACCTGCAGCAGAAACACACCATAACACATCTAACATTCAGCAGCTGCACACCAATCAAAACTCAAACTCCCCTTCAAGCCAAGGGACCAGCAACAACCAGAAAGCCAACTACTAAGCCACAACATCAAAGCCAACTACTCTCCCCCTTTTTAGCCATAAATGACCAAAAGAACATCAAGCCCAATGTTCTGACACCTGGTCAAACATGGTCAAGTACCAAAAAAAACAATTATAACACAGCTTGGAAAGAGTGACACATTACTCAACAGAGAGAGGTGCACAGACACCAAACAACTTTGACTGACCAGGCGATACAAACAAGGGTTTCCATTTGAATTATAAAAACTACACCAGACTGCTTCTTACGACAGCCAATCTGAGAAGTAAACATGAGTCAGTCCTCCAAGACAGTTGAAACACACAAGGGTCAGTTGAAGCAAGACCAGAAGAACAAGATCACAAAACCAAAGGAGATGAAGTCCAAAGAAATGACAACAGGTGGATCCTCTACAGGGACAACAAGGACAGGAAGAAAAACAGAAACAAGGATGAAGACCAACAAGAAGGCTTCTGTGCAACTACACGATTCTGAGGATGAAGCAGATGAAGATTGGGTTAAATTCATTAACTCAGGTGGTTGGAATGAATAGCAGAATCCAAACATGAAAACTCCTTGCTTGTAGTTTCACAAATATTGTAATATTGAGTACTTCCAGCAATAAAAATGTTCTTGTATGTTTCCTAACATTCTTATTTTGTCAATTTCACCACATAAGACACCTGCACCAAAAACCACCTTCCTGCAAAAAAAATAAATCTACTAATCCTCATATATGCAAACCCCTAATTTGCTTCTTAAATTTTCAAATTGATTTGCATCTAAGGCCTTAGTAAAAATATCAGCTAATTGCATTTCAGTAGCAACATGTTCCAAAGCAACCACTTTATCTTCAACCATATCTCTTATAAAATGATGACGTATGTCAATATGCTTAGTCCTGCTATGTTGAATTGGGTTCTTGGAGATATTGATTGCACTCGGATTATCATAGTACAATGTCATAACATCTTGCTTGACATTGTATTCAGTTAACATTTGCTTCATCCAAACCAGTTGTGAATAGCTACTTCCTGCTGCTACGTACTCAGCCTCAGCAGTAGAGAGAGACACACAGTTATGCTTTTTGTTAAACCACGAGATAAGATTGTTCCCTAAGAAAAAGCATCCTCCAGAAGTACTCTTTCTATCATTAGCACTCCCTGCCCAATCAACATCACAATATCCACTCAGTTCAGTGCCTGATCCATGACTGTATAATATACCATAATCACTAGTACCATTCACATATTTCAGAATTCTCTTCACTTGATTCATGTGGCTAACCTTAGGTTCAGATTGATATCTGGCACAAACTCCTACAGCAGAGGAGATATCAGGTTTGCTAGCTGTGAGATACAGTAGGCTTCCAATCATGCTTCTGTATAGGCTTTGATCCACACTCACTCCATGTTCATCCTTGGACGGCTTCAGGTGAGTAGGAGCAGGTGTCCTCTTGTGATTAGCATTCTCCAGACCAAACTTCTTGACTATATTCTTTGCATACTTGCTCTGAGAGATAAATATGGAGTCTTCCATTTATCTAACTTGCAGACCCAGAAAATAGTTGAGTTCACCAACAAGACTCATCTCAAACTCAGACTGCATCTGTTTCACAAAATGTTGAACCATTGCTTCTGACATCCCACCAAACACTATGTCATCAACATATATTTGAGCTATCAGCAGTTTTCCTCCTTCCTCTTTGACAAACAATGTCTTGTCAATTCCTCCTTTTCTGTAACCATTCAGAGACAAGAATTCAGTAAGCCTGTCATACCAAGCTCTAGGTGCTTGCTTTAATCCATAAAAAGTTTTCCTTAGTTTGTAGACATGGTTAGGAAATGTTGGATCAATAAACCCCTTGGGTTGATCTACATAAACTTCTTCATTTAAGTACCCATTCAAGAAAGCACTCTTAACATCCATCTGGAATAACTTGAATTTGAGATTACAAGCCACACCTAAGAGTAACCTGATAGATTCCAATCTGGCCACAGGAGCAAAAGTCTCATCAAAATCAATTCCTTCTACCTGAGTGTAACCTTGGGCAACCAGTCTAGCCTTATTTCTGGTGACCACTCCTTGTTCATCAGATTTATTCTTGTAAATCCACTTGGTGCCAATCACATTTATTCCACCAGGTCTTGGTACAAGATCCCACACTTAATTCCTTTTGAATTGTCCCAGCTCTTCTTGCATGACATTAATCCAAAATTCATCTTTCAAGGCTTCTTTAACATTTTTGGGCTCAATTTTGGATACAAAGCAAGAATTTGACACAACTTCTCTTGACCTAGTGGTAACCCCTGAGTTTGGATCACCTATGATAAGCTCTTTTGGGTGGTCCTTTTGCACTCTGATGGATGGTCCCTTGTTAGGCTGCTCTGGTTCAGGTTCAGCAGTAGTAGGACTGGGATTTCCACTTCTATCTTCAGCTTCTGTTGATACATCATCAACAAATGTTCCAACATCATCCAGGACATCAACAACTTTATTCATTCCATAGTCATCAACAACCACATTTATAGATTCCATCATGACTCTGGTTATGGAGTTGAATACCCTATAAGCTCTGCTGTTTGTAGAGTATCCCAAAAAGATTCCCTCATCACTTTTAGGATCCATTTTCCTCCTCTGTTCACGATCTGACAGAATATAACATTTACTTCAAAGACATGAAATTAATTCACACTTGGTTTTCTTCCCTTCCACAACTCATATAAGGTAGCTGAAGTACCTCTTCTCAAAGTAACTCTGTTGTGAATGTAGCAGGCAGTATTCATAGCTTCAGCCCAGAAATGGTAAGGAAGCTTTTTGGCATGAATCATTGCTCTAGCAGATTCTTGAATGGTTCTGTTCTTCCTTTCAACAACTCCATTTTGCCGAGGAGTAATAGGTGAAGAAAACTCGTGACTGATGCCTTCAGTAGAACAATATTCAGCAAACTTGCTATTTTCAAACTCTCTTCCATGATCACTTCTTATTCTGATGACATTGATCTCCTTTTCTCTTTGGAGTCTTTGACAGAGATCTTTAAACACATCAAACACTTCTGTTTTGTCTTTGATAAAATTCACCCAAGTGTACCTGGAATAATCATCCACAACTACATAAGCATATTTCTTCCCACCTAGAATTTCCACCTGCATAGGCCTCATTAAGTCCATATGAAGAAGTTCCAACACTTTAGAAGTAGTGGGATGTTAAAGCTTTTGATGTGACATCTTGGTCTGCTTCCTTATCTGACAGTCTCCACACACTCTTCCTTCTTCAATTTTGAGCTCTGGGATTCCTCTTACTGCTTTTGTAGATATTATTCTCTTCATTCCCTCCAGATGTAGATGTCCCAACTTTTGATGACATACTTTGACTTCATCTTCTTTTGCAAGAACACATGTGGAGGAACTTGAGTCTTGTGACACCCATAGGTAACACTTGTCCTTAGACCTAGCACCCTTCATGATAACTTCACCTTTCTCATTTGTGACAATGCACTCAGTTTTTGTAAAATTAACTGAGTCCTTGATCACATAGTTGACTAATACTGATCAAATTTGCTGTCAACCCCTTGACTAGCAGTACATCATCAAGTCTAGGTGTACCTTCATAATTCAGCTTTCCCACACCCTTGATTTCTCCTTTGACACCATCACCAAAGGTCACATGGCCAGAAGAATGAAGTTTAACATCCACTAGCAAATTCTTCACTCCTGTCATGTGTCTTGAACAGCCACTGTCAAAGTACTAGTCTTCTTTAGCAGAGACTCTAAGAGAAGTATGAGCTATCAAGTTGACAACATCAGTTTTGGAGACCCATTGCTTCTTTTGCTTGATGACTTGATTACCTTTATGAATGACTTGTCTGGGTGCATAATTAGGATTACTTTTAGGATACCCATGCAACTTATAACAAAAAGCCTTTATGTGTCCAAAGCTCCCACAATGATGGCATCTCCAGCACCTGAATTTCTTCCTAGAGGGAGTCCTGTCAGGATGTTTCAACATCTGTTTCAACATCACTGGCTTAGAACTAGGAATAACATCATTTGAAGTAGATCCACAGTTAAACCCCAACCCACTTTTGTCTCCTGCAGTTCTTCCAACATCAAGAATCTTGTCTAGAACATCAGTTCCATTATTCAGCATTCTGATAAACTTGGACATAGATTCAAGTTTAGAGTTCAGCACAAATACTTCATCTTCCAGCTTGGCAATGGTTTCCAGATGCTCTGTCTTTTCAGCCTTGAATTGAGCAATGATCTTCTTCTGCCTCTCCCCTTCTTGACAGGCTTCTTCACTGTTAATGTATAACTCTCTATAAGAATCGGTAAGCTCATCATATGTGCTCTCTTCATCCCTAGAATCATCATCAGATGTATACCTTTCAGTCAATACCTTAACATGCTTGACAATCTCTTCATCTTCCTCACTTTCAGTATCAGACCAGGACACAGATATGCCATTTTTCTGCTTCTTAAGATATGTAGGGCATTTAGCTCTAATATGACCATAACCCTCACATCCATGACATTGGATTCCTTTGTCATAATTAGGCTTCTCCTCAGTTCTTGTTTTCTTCATCTGGTCACCTGACCTGTTGATGTCAGATGTGATGTTCTTGACATTAGGTTTATAGCTCATGTCCATTCTTTTCAAAACCCTATTAAACTGTCTTCCCAGCAGAACAATGGCATTGGATAGCTCTTCCTGAGTTTCAGGACCACACTCTTTCTCATCATCTTCTGTACTAGACACCAAAGCTATGCTTTTGACCTTCTTTTCAAATCTGTCATTCAACCTTAATTCAAATGTCTGAAGTGAACCAATCAATTCATCTACCCTCATCTGGATGATGTCTTGAGCTTCCTCTATAGCAGTCACCTTCATATCAAATCTCTTGGGAAGAGATCTGAGAATTTTTCTTACCAGCTTCTCATCAGACATCCTCCTAGGGCACTATAAGCATTTGACAGTTCAAGTATATTCATGTGAAAGTCATGAATGGTCTCTTCATCTTTCATCCTCAAACTTTCAAACTTTGTTGTTAGCAGCTGAAGTCTTGACATCTTGACCTTGGAAGTTCCTTCATGAGTTATTTTTAGGATATCCCAAGCCTCCTTAGCCACTTCACATGTGTTGACCAGCCTGAAAATGTTCTGTCAATACCATTAAATAAAGCATTCAAGGCCTTAGAGTTCCCAAGAGCGAGTTCATCTTCTTCCTTGGTCCACTCCTCCTCAGGTTTCAGCTTTGACACACCATCTTTTCCCACAAAGACAAGATGTTTCCATTCTGTCAGAACAACCTTCCAAGCCCTGCTGTCTAAAGATTTCAAAAAGGCAACCATGCGAGGTTTCCAATAGTCATAATTTGATCCATCTAGAATAGGGGGTCTATTCACAAATCCACCACTCTCCTTGTCCATTGCACCAGAAAGTAACAACCCTAGATCTCACCCAGATACAAAGCAGGATGACCTGCTCTAATACCAATTGAAATTCTGGTATCAGATATGTGATGTCGAGTGAGATGTCACAATATCAATATCTGCTATATGAACAAGACAATAAAAGTAACAGCACTTAAAAGCAATAAATAAACACAGAGAATTGTTCACCCAGTTCGGTCTAACAACCTACGTCTGGGGGCTACCAAGCCAGGGAGGAAGTCCGCTATTAGTAGTATCAATTCATAGACTCTACATCCAACACACCAGTTGACAATCTACTCACTTAATCACTACCCAATGACACTTCTATCTAAGACACTCTCAGATATGAGACACCTCTCACTCCCCCTCAATCACATCAGTGATAACAACTTACAATAAAGAAAGTAGAAGACACACTTCAATGCAATACCTTGATCTTGCTTAAAAGCTTCAATCAAGAACAAACACTCGTGCTTAAAAGCTTAGAGTGGACAAATTACAACTCAACTGAATCGGTCCAATTCAACCATCAAAACAGATGAATGAATGGCTCACAATACACAGACGAAAACACAAACCCTAATACTTGACAATCGGTACACAATCTCTTGTCTTCGTATCGTCCAAGTAGGGTTGAGACTTCTTTAAATAGAAATAGATTCTTGGGCTTGGGCTCTGTGAAAAAAACACAGATTTGATGCACAATAAAAACATATTTTATCTTCAAATCTTTTTGCCCTAAATATAGAAACAAACGATTGCATCTGAATAAATCTTCTTCAAGAATTTCGCCTGCAATCTCACAAACAGAATCTCTCAAAACATAACAATTAACACGCAGCCCTAAAACACATATCAGTCTTGACATGATGTTCTGTCAACAGATGTTAAGACATCAGTCTTGACATCATGCATAAAAGCTGCAATACCAAACAATACACCACAAGCAGAATGTTAGAAGCACATGTTAAGACATCATGCATGACATCTTGAACAAACACATTATTTTACCAAAATTGCTGCCAATAACAGAACTAATAAATCTCCCATCTTGGTTTTGGAGATGAAGACGGAACCAAATGCCTTGTGAAGATAATTATAGGGAAAAGTTATTTTGTGGGGTGAACTCTTGTCCCTATGTACTTTTCAGAGGGCGAAGGTTTTTAATGAGACACCTCTTTTTATTATATTAGAGAAATTATGTTTGCTGGCTATTCTGTTCTTCATAAGAAACCTAAAAGCTCGGGAGAAGATTGCCCAGTGAGGCTATCAAAATGCTGGATCTCTAAGTAGGATCCTTTTCACCCATGGGGGCAATCAAAATGTTGGATCCCTAAGTGGGATCCTTGCCTCCCATTGAGGCAATCCAAATGTTGGATCCCTAAGGGGAATCCTTGTCGCCCATTAAGGCAATCAAAACTCTGAATTTCTAAGTGAGATCCTTGCCGCTAATTGAGGCAATTAAAATGATGGTTCCCTAAGTGGGATCCTTGATGCCCTCCGAGGCAATCAAAACACTATATCCCTAAGTGAGATCCTTATTGCCCATTGAGGCAATCCAAATGCTATATTCTAAAGTGGAATTTTTGATGCCCTATAAGGCAAACAAAATGTTGGATTCCTAAGTGGGATCCTTGTTGCCCATTGAGGCAATCAAAATGTTAGATCCCTAAGGAGGGATCCTTGCCACCCATTGAGGTGATCAAAACTCTAGATCCTTAAGTGAGATCCTTATCGTCCATTGAGGCAATCCAAATGTTGGATCCCTAAGTGTGATCCTTGTCGCCCATTAAGGCAATCAAAACGTTGAATCCTAAGTGATATCCTTGTCGCACATTGAGGCGATCAAAATACTGGATCCCCGAGTGGGATCCTTGCCACCCATTGAGGCAATCAAATGTCAGTCCCTAAGGGGGTTCCTTGCCACCCATTGAGGCGATCAAAATGTTGGGTTCTTATGTGGGATCCTTGCCGCCTATTGAGGCAATTAAAATGTTAGATCCCTAAGTGGGATCTTTGAAACTCTCTGAGGCGATTAAAACAATGGATCCCTAAGTGAGATCATTGTCGCCCATTGAGGAAATTAAAATGCTAGACTTCATAGTGAAGATCCTTGCCACCCTTTAAGGAAAATATTTTGTATGCTAGACTTCATAGTGAAGATCCTTATCACCCTTTGAGGGAAATATTTTATATGGTGAACTTAGTAGCGAAGATCCTTTCCGCCCTTTGAACCAAATATTTTGTTTGTTGGACTTTATAGTGAAAATGCTTGCTGCCATTTGAGGAAAATATTTTGTATGTTAGACTTCATAGAAAAGATCCTTGTTGCCCTTTGAGGAAAATATTTTGTATGTTGGAATTCATAGTGAAGATCCATGTCGCCCTTTAAGGAAAATATTTTGTATGTCGGACTTCATAGCGATGATCTTTTCTGCCTTTTGAGGAAAATATTTTGTATGTTAAACTTCATAATGAAGATTCTTTCCGCTCTTTGAGGAAAATATTTTGTATGCCGAACTTCACAACAAAGATCTTTGCCTCTCCTTGAGGAAAATATTTTGTATGTTAGTCTTCATAACAAAGATCCTTGTCGCACCTTGAGGAAAATATTTTGTATGTTGAACTTCATTACAAAGATCCTTGTTACCCTTTGAGGAAAATATTTTATGATGGGCTTCCTAACGAAGATCCTTGCCACCCTTTGAGGCAAATATTTTATATGTTATACTTTATAACGTATATCCTTTATGCCCTTCAGGGCAGTACAAATAAGCTACTTAACTCTCTGCTTGCCCATGAGGCACAAATGAAGTCTAACCTAAGAGACAGAGTCACAAGATTTGTATGAAGGCTTGATAAAAGTTTTGCGTAAAGGCTACAACGCCTTGCCTGAGAGACTTATAGTCTCATCATCCATGCTACATGTAATATCACCTAAGGGACTTAGATTTCCTAGGCTACTTAACACTCCACTTGAGGGACTTAGAGTTTTCTCAGGCATGACCTAACATAGAAATCTCAACTGAGATGAGCAACTGAAGTCTATACTAAGAGACTTAGTCACAAGTCTTGCATGAGGGCTTATTAAAAGTCCTGCCCGAAGGGTCGAACATCGCCTGAGGGACTTACAGTCTCATCCAACCAGGATACTTGTGATCTCGCTTGAGGGACTTAGTTTTCTCAGGCTACTTAACTCTCTGCCCGAGGGACTTAAAGTTTCCTCGGGCAGGACCAAACATAGAAATATTGCTAGAGAGACGCTACCAATGTTTGGACTAAAACACTTAGTCACAAGTCTTGTTTGAGGGCTTGTTAGAAGTCTCGCTCGAAGGTTTAAATGCCTCGTTTGAGGGACTTACAATCTCATCATCCAGGCTACATGTAATCTCGCATGTGGGACTTAGATTTCCTAGGATACTTAACTCTCTATGTGAGGGACATAGAGTTTCCTCGGGCGGGACCAAACATCGAAATCTCGCCCGAGAGGCCTGACAGAAGCTTATCCTAAGAAACTTGGTCATAAGTCTTGTCTGAGGGCTTGATAGAAGTACCACCCGTAGGGTCCAACATCTCGCCTAAAGGACTTACAGTCTAATCATCCAGGCTGCATGTAATCTCACCCGAGGGATTTAAATTTCTCAGGCTACTTAACTCTTCGCCTGAAGGACTTAGAGTTTCATCGGGAGGGACCAAACATAAAACCTTGCCCATGAGGTGTCACCGAAGTATATCCTAAGAGACTTAGTCACAATACTTGTATGATGGCTTGATAGAAGTTTCGCTAGAATGGTCAAATGCTTTGCCCAAGAGACTTATGGTCTCCTTAACTAGGACACACGTAAGCTTGCTTGAGGGACATAGATTTCTCAGGCTACTTAACTCTCTGCCTAAGAGATTTAGAGTTTCCTCGGGTGGGACCCAACATAGAAATCTTGCGCGAGAGGCGTGACCGAGTCTGGCCTAAGAGACTTAGTCACAAGTCTTGTCTAAGGGCTTGATAGAAGTTCCAGAAAGGTCGAACGCCTCAATCTGGGGACTTAAAATTCCCTCGGGCGGGACCAAATAATATAAATTCTCCTAAAAAACCCGGAGTCTGACAGGCCTAGCATGGCACATATATCGTCAAAGAATTTAGGGCTTCAGGATACTCCCCCACACCATGGTCTAAAAAAACTTGTTCCTCTATCAAAGACCTCGTGTTTAAGGGACTGTGTAGTGTTTATTTTTCAAAATTCCTAGCGAGGGCGACAACCCTAAGTCGCCTTTAGGAAATGCAACAATCATAAGTCTCACTTAGGGAGGTACCACCTCACCCCATATGCTTTCCTCTCACCTAGTAATGGGAAACATGAGATAAGACGTTTCTTGGGCAAGGAGAAGTCAAGGTCAGTAACTGACCCACGCCCCCTTAGAAATAGGGATTCAACAAGCCATCATTATATGGGTGAACAATGACCTTTCCCAAGGAAACCATAGGCCCAAATCCTTTAAGAATACCTATCCCCTAGCTGGAGAGAATGGCTTATCCTAATTCATACACTTACACTTAAGCACAAAATGAGATACAAAGTCTCTCACCTCACATGAGGAGGAGCTATAAACCACCACAAGCACCATCGTACAAGGTTTCTCGCTACCGTTGGCAAGCCCTAACCACCATACAATGTTATATACCTACTAATGCATTCGAGTTCCTTTGCCTTTGCATGGGTTACATGTACACTTGTACTTTTTGACCAATACAAAATGTTTCGCTATTTGCTCTTAGCACGTAACCCTAGGAGTACAGGCTAGGGGATGATTCCCCTACTCAGGGCACTTGAGTTTTTTCGGTTCTCCGTTATTCTCGATGGGATGATTTTCTTGTTGCCCTTGGATCTTTCTCTTGTCTTTTATTTAGACCATTGATTATCGATTGACTTTTGTGATGATGTGGCATGAAAGTTAAATAAATTATTAATTAATATTTTTTAAATTTTTTTTAGAAATTCAAAATTCATATGAAAGTTAATTAATAAATTTTAAAAACATATTAATTGGGATGAAAGCCCATCTGTGCAACCCATAAGTTTATGTTTTACATTGTTTTTGAATGTTATATACACAATTAAATTAAACAGAATCCACACGACGCGTGACTTGGTATTACAAAACCACTACCTTCTTTTTCTATACACATTTTATGGAAATTGTGATCAAAGTAAATCTAGAAGACACATAACATTTACCTGAAATAGTTCACGAACCATCCTGCTAGCAACAACTCTGACTAATAGAGTTTTTCTAGTTTTTGGGGGATCATAACAAAATACACCCTTTGGAGGATCAATTTCGAGTTTTACAAATTTCTCAGGATGAAGCATGTGAAGTTCAACAACATAGTAGGGAAATTAAAAATTTAGTTACACCTGACTTATTTCCAATGTAATGTGGATATGGAAATAAAGAAAACTTCACACATATTTTCAATATTCTCTTTACAGCCACCATCATCATTATAAGTCACGTCTGATTTCTCTTCAACCGTCATCATGGTAACACTTGAATCAATTTTTGAAGGCAACGAACTCTGAATTTGATATTTGTTTTTATCAACACTACAATGATTAAATAAAGGTCAACCAAACATGAAGACAAAGTAATAATGATGTTACTCTTCTTCCCATGGGTGATACTTTATCATGAGAGGTATTCATTAGATACATACCCAACACACATTCCTTCCTCTATGTCAGTGGAGGAAATGTGTCTCCTAGCCCAAAAATAAACTGTTAGCATAAAAAATAATTTATCACTCAAGTGGTGTCTGAAACAAAGTGATTCCTGACATTGACAAACTAATATCTATCCAATAAATAAAGGGAAAATGGAAAATTTGTTGTGAAGTAGAGGTACGTTTGTAATCTTCTTCACATTGATGACATATTTGACATCTTTAGAGTTTGGGTTTATAATTTTTGTGCATCTGGCAGCCTGTTCAAGAAATTATCATGATTAGTCATTACTACAAATAATTTAAGCACTTTGAATAATTTCTACAAAATCAAAGTGAAACAAACTCACCTGAAGAGGCTACTCCTCCTGCATCATTTGCTTATCATAAACAAGATTCCACTGGATAGGTTCCTCTAAGCTAGTATCAGACTCCTTGATACATATTGTTACAATAGGAAGCTAACATCTAAGAAAATGTAAAATAATGACAACATTCAATTCAAGCATTGACGCAAACCACTATGAATGCAATGAAATAACACACTTATAAAAATATTAACTATTGTGTCCTTCTTTCAGTTTGAATTAAATTTAGAGATAAAACTATACACAATTAACAGATTACTAGTTACCATTAATGAAATTCTGGCATGTACATCACAGATGTCCTAATAACATGTCAAGACATTGATCTCTGCATCACTTTAAAACAAGGACAGAATAAATAAACTGATACTCTGAATATCAGCAAAAGAGTCACAACATATGTTTCAACATCTTTTACAACATGTTAATCAACAAGCAAATATTGAACTGTAAATTTGCAGAATGATAAATGACACAAGATATGTTAACCCAGTTCGGTGCAATTCACCTACACCTGGGGGCTACCAAGCCAGGAAGACGAATCAGCTATCAGTAGTATAGTTTTATGTAAACAACCTCTAGTTTACCTATCACTACCCAATGAAAACTTTATCATTAGAAATCCCATCTAATTGATAAGAGAACCCCATCTCACTCCCTTAATCACATCCAATGATATCTAACAGTTACAATTGACAACAACTGCATCATCCTACTTGAAAGAACCCTCTTTCAATGTAAAGTTCAGCCAAGCAACCTTGACTAACAATCCTCCTCGGATTTGCTTCAAAGCTTCATCCAAGAACAATATACAATTCATTACCTCAAGGCTTTTGAATCTGTATAAACATCTATGTCTACCACAATGTATCCAATCGATACAAAGGGAGACTTACAACACAAGAAAGTCTACGACTCTCAAAACCCTAAACCCGTATCTTCTACTTTACAAGTATTACACAAGGATTCTTAAATCTATCTATCCTAGGTCTTGGTCTTCCTTTTATAATCTTCAGCATTCAATGGGCTTCGAAATATCTATTTATTTCTTCTTTGATCCATGTTCTGATTGCTCCTTAAATCTTTGACCAGATTAGCAACAACCTGCTATATCAGGTCAAGATGTCGAGACACAAGCTAGGACATCTTATCTGACATGTCTTCTTCCATCAGACTTCATGTTATAACATCTTGCACAACATCCTATTTTACTAAAATTTGCTCAAATCTGCAGAGCCTTCAATCTCCCCCTTTTGACACATTTTGGCTAAAACTCCTTAGGTAGAAAAAAGAAAGTCCGGACGACATTGAATTTTATCCAGGGAATGGTGGTTGTGATTGGCACACTTTTGAGGCTCCCCCTTTCAGCTGAAATCCCTAGCTGCTTGTTGATGTACATGAGGAAGAGGATGTAACACACCCCCCTCAAACCTTTACTTGCCACAGAGGGATAAATCTTTCTCTTAAGAGGTATAAGAGAACCCATAAGAAGATCTAGAAAGAGCTTAAGAAGAAACAAATGTAGCATACGTAACACATAGTACATAGAGTATGTAACTCAGGTCACAACACACAACCTACTTCATAACTCAGATCACAAGGCACAAAGGAAAGACTCAGAGAAGAACCTGAGACTCAGACAGGATGTTAGAACATCCCATCCAACATCCTTGCAAAATAACTGCAAGAATGGACTCCACACCAAAAAGGACATCAATTGTGTGTTGTAAGGACCAACATACAGCTGAGATGAATACACACCCATTCTCCCCATTTTTAGCCAAAAATTGGCAAAAGTAGCCAACACAGTTCCATACCCATATGGTACTTACCCAAACCCGGACAAAAGCCATGAAGATACAAACCAGAACAAGAACCACAACCTGAGAATCCAGAAGCAGCAACCCCCTTTAAATACCCAAGCAATTTCTCTAGGAATTTACGGTCCATAGAAGTTACCGCTGAACAATTCAATGGAGAAATAAATTTAGGTAGGTAATTTCAACATAAATGACTATGCACCGTCCAACTAGGATTTGACTGTTTCAAATTTAGGATAAACCGTCCAAAGAATGCACATTCACCAAGACACATGTTAAACACACCTTCTCTAAGACACACTCTCCACCGTCCAAGTCAATCAACTTGGAAACAACCACACGTCATAAACAATGTCCTGACACCTTGTCATACTTTGTTCAATCCATCTTGTAAAATCTGAAGCATAGTCACAATGCCTTTTAATGAGCCCCAAGAATACTCCTTTCAACCAGAAGTAAAAAAACAACTAACCAAGATGTTAAGACATTCCTTCAAACATCTCCCAGTTAACAACAAAGACTCACACGAACCTTATGTAATTCTGCAGAGAAAAATAAATTCTCCCAGACACAAACAATGACTCTCAGGACACTCCCAAGAAGCTTGTACAACCCTGACTCAATCCATTGATAGCCAATGAAAGAACTAAAATCAACATGTCAAGTCCACCCAGAACTATAACAGTAACACAATGTCACGACATCTTGTCTGACATTACACCCTCACCAGAGGTATTCTATCACAAACTGCTTGAAGCCATAAACAATCTTGACAAACAACTGCACTACTGCAGCAACAGATCCTAGACAGAAGTCCAACTCCCCATATCAAGGATAACCAGAGCTCTTTTGCAAGAAGAACACTTTAAAGTGAATGGAAAACATAAGACTCATCTTCATGTCTTCAAGAGCCCCCTCTTTGTTTAACACACCTGCTGAATGCATTCACTCACTGTTTGATCCACAAGCAATCTATGTACCACAATAGTACACCCATCAGACAGAAGATCTCCTCCTATCTTTTATAAATGATGCTCCTTCCAACAAGAAGCACCCAAAATCACCACATGTTATCACATGACCAACTTCATGCTCGTATAGTGGGAAAGTACCAGGATCACATCCTTGTACCATAACCAACAAACTCTTGGATTGAGACCAAAATCACCATTGATCCCTCTCATCCTGAACCATCCATACCATGTACAAACCCACCTTGAATTTTACAGCCATATATATATCCTTGTTCCTTGAGAATAAATCCAATTGAACCTGGAATGCTCACATTCCTCAAAGAGACATACAAAATCTCTTAGTTTGTTAGCTAGACCAGATGTCATTCACACTTGAAAGACATAAAATACATTCTCCAGAAATCCTCAGCTTACTTGCTTCTCAAGCTCCAAACTGATCCACTTCTTTCTAGAGATACTTGCAGCAGAAGAAACAACCTTTCCATAAGCATTCTGACCTCAACAAGAGTCAGACTACCAGATAGACACCCCATAATCCAAGATAGTCTTCACCTCATCATTCTCCCTTATGATAAGTTAGAACACTTTTGATTCAACTGGTGAATATTAACTTCCACAATTTGAATTCCAATTTCAGAAAACATGATGATGTTCGAACATCAGTTAGGACATCCTTCTCATATCATAGATACCAAACACTATGGTTCTTGATACAATTACCACTAGACTTACTATTGCATAGTAATCTAACTAAAGATCTTTAGGGAACACAATTCGTACCAGTTTGATCATCAAGAACTTCAGACAACTATAGAGAGAAATAAACTCTCATACTCCCACTAAAGCAAGCTCTTTAAGCAAAGATCCCTTCAACAATCAGTCAGCCAGGAGCAAAACCAGCTCCTCCTTTGGTCTTCAAACAACCAACATTCTTCACAAAGGTAATTTGTTCAAAAGGCAAGATGAAACACATATCTTGGGTCCAAGTGACTATGGTTAAACACAGCCAAGTGTCACACAACTTCCTCCAGATTTCCAAGAGACAAAATACTCTTGGTTCAACCAAGAATCTGGGTCTTCAACAAACATCCTACTTTCTCCAAAGAAAGATATCTTAGACACACTAAGACTATGAAATGTAGCCTCTACTAGCTTATGCAATTCCCATATACTGCATAGGCTTTTTGAAGCATCCATTCCATTCATACCTGAGAATATCAGCTTCTCTCAAGATGATATACCTACACTATAACCAGATCCCATAGAGGGAACAGTCTGATGATAACCATGATGTGAGAACATCTGATTTTGACATCAATGTCACAACTTCCAGCTGATGAGCTCAAGTCTGTCTGATACAGTCTTGATAAACTCCCCCTTAGATATACCATCTTGAGGAACTTCTCAACTTCTACAAAACAAGAGTTCCATGCTCTCATAGACTTAATTAACATATCAAGTTTGAGTAGACAACCTCCATCCTATGTTAATGGTCTACAACCAATCTTAAGACCAGATACCTTGAAAAGCATCAGCTTCAAGAACTCATCCTCAGAAGAACCAAACATTCCAAAGCCTAATTTTTTAGGAAAGAGTAGTCAACAACTACAAGAAATCTAGCTTTCTTTAAGAAGAGAAATCTTTAAGATGTCAGAGATATTGTCCTGGACACTTATCCAGAACCTCCATGTTGAAATAGATCACATTCTCTCAACAGCTGCACTCTAATTCACCTAGATTAAAAATAAACTGATCCAAGCAATATTCATCAAGATTAAGATGTCTTCATCTTCACTTCCATCAACACCATATTCTAGATAAGTTTCTTGCCATAAAACTTCCTAGTCAGATTATGTGCCTCTGCAGATCCAACCAGAAGAAGGTTCCCAACACTTTATGTCAACACACAAAAGTTTGGTTCCCAGAGCATAAGCTGCTCCCCTCCCTTGTCCTAGAGATTCACTCCTTGAATCAATAAGATTCTGCACAAACTCTGTTGATGGGATGTTTCAACATCTGGTTGAACATCAGATCCTCATCTAATGAAATCTTCACTGATGACCTTGACTGCATCCAATTTTGAACACCACACACATGGATAATCAATTAAATACTTGTGGATTCCATAAATAGCAATTGATCTTAAATTTTTGTTCAGAAGGCCATACATCCAAGAGATATCAACACTTTAGGAATACCAATCAAGTGTTCTTTAGTGTAGGTACCTTCCTTGCCAAGCAGAATATTGAGACATAAAGACTGACACCCTTGACTCATGTTGACTTAGCTGGCACAATCCTATGCATCTTCCTTGCGAAGAAAAGCACTTTAGCTGATCTGAAGAAACACTACCTTGCACGTCATGGAAGG
The DNA here is from genome assembly GCA_022829125.1 of Lathyrus tuberosus. Lineage (NCBI taxonomy): Eukaryota > Viridiplantae > Streptophyta > Magnoliopsida > Fabales > Fabaceae > Lathyrus > Lathyrus tuberosus. The sequence goes on from JALAZF010000017.1 coordinate 14,135,795, forward strand.
TGAAAATAAATCACCCCAAATTCTTCAGATTGATGATCCTCAGGACCATCCTTGATCCAGAATAGCAACTAGAAGCCTCCAAAATTCCATCTTTTCCAAAAACACAAAAAAAGTCCTCGTGACAAAAGATGCCTTTATGAGTGGACTTAAGAGAGTTCTCAAGTGTCTTTGGCAACTTTATCATGACAAGGGTATTTACCAATTTCATAAACCGAGAAATTGATAACTTAGACCTCTCATATTCTGACTTCAAAAATACCTGAAGAAGCCAACCTTCCAAGTACCAAGACATCAAAGGTAAACAACAACAAACAACTTTCTCCATTCCATTACTCCCTGCTGGAACGGATAAAACTTCAATAGATGCTGACACCTTCATGAACAAAGTTTTCAATCTAGCTTTACCAACGTCCTTTCATCAGAAACAAATGCAGCGGAACACCAAAGAACACCTTCAACAGTCTTCAGTCAAGATGTCAAGACATCTTATGAGACATCATGCAGAGAAGAACCTCTCCACCAGCAGCAACTGGAGCATCTTCACAGTAGCAAAAAACAACCAAACAGTAGATGTCATCCTTGATCCAATACCAATCATTCTAGATATCCAATACCTTTGAAAACATCAGAATGAAAGGTCTGATCGCACAAACACACACCTTGTTTAATGAACCTGAAAGTATCTCCCAAGATTTCATCCAGAAACAGACCAGATGCCTGCTCTGATACCAATTAAAATTCTGGCATGCAGATCATAGATGTCCTAATAACATGTCAAGACATTGATCTCTGCATCACTTTAAAACAAGGACAGAATAAACAAGTTGATACTCTTAATATCAGCGAAAGAGTCACAACAAATGTTTCAACAAGCAAATACTGAACTGTAAATTTGTAGAATACTAAATAACACAAGATATGTTAACCCAGTTCGGTGCAATTCACTTACATCTGGGGGCTACCAAGCCAGGAAGAAGAATCCACTACCAGTAGTATAGTTTTATGTAAACAACCTCTGGTTTACAGTAAACAACCTCTGGTTTACCTATCACTACCCAATGAAAACTTTATCATTAGAAATCCCATCTAATTGATAAGAAAACCCCATCTCACTCTATTAATCACATCCTGTGATATCTAACAGTTACAATCGACAACAACGACATCATCCTACTTGAAAGAACCATCTTTTAATGCAAAGTTCAACCAAACAACCTTGACTAACAATCCTCCTCGGATTTGATTCAAAGCTTCATCCAAGAACAATATACAATTCTTACCTCAAGGCTTCTGAATTTGTATAAACATCAATGTCTACCACAATGTATCCAACCGATACAAAGGGAGACTTACAACACAAGAAAGCCTACGACTCTCAAAACCCTAAACTCTTATTTTCTACTTTACAAGTATTATACAAGGATTCTCAAATCTATCTACCCTAGGTCTTGGTCTTCCTTTTATAATCTTCAGCAGTTCATGGGCTTCGAAATATCTGTTTATTTCTTCCTTGATCCATGTTCTGATTGCTCCTTAAATCTTGGACCAGATTAGTAACAACCTGCTATATCAGGTCAAGATGTCGAGACACAAGCTAGGATATCTTGCCTGACATGTCTTTTTCTATCAGACTTCTTCATGTTGAAACATCTTGCACAACATCCTGTTTTACCAAAATTTGCTCAAATCTGCAGAGCCTTCAATTAAAACGAAAGAGTGCAAAGAGGTAATGCATATAAAACACAACTCTGATAAAGAGAAAAGAGTGGCACTGCAACATGTGGCAATGTGTATAGAAGAATAAAGTAATGGTTTAGTGTAAAAAATGCCTAAAAACAATCTGTATAGAAGAAGAAGGTAGTGGTTTTGTAATACCAATTCCCACATCGTGTGGATTCTATTTAATTTAATTGTACATATAACATTCACAAACAATGCAAAACATAAACTTGTGGGATGCAGAGAAGGGCTTCCAGCCCAATTAATATGTTTTTAAAATTTATTAATTACTTTTCATATGAATTTTGAATTTCTAAAAAACCTTTACAATTTTTTTTATTAATAATTTATTTACAAAATGACGTAGATAATAAAAAAATCAATAACTCTCATGCCACATAATAAAAAATGCCACGTATACGAAAATTTTACATCTCAGTGTTTTTTGACCAAAAACAGGGGAGTGATTTCGTGAGTAGAGCATAATAGGGGGGCAAAAACTGTAATTTAGCTAAAAATAAAAAATACAAATAAATACACAGTCAACGCGCCACCTAGGCGTATTGGATGAGTCAAATTTCCAAAATGTCGAAAAGAATCGAATCTTCAACATGCAAGGTTGGAATATAATTTTTTTTACAAAGTAAAGTGGAAGCTGTTTAATTGTAATTCCTTGTGTCGAAGAAAATTGCTCGATAGAGGCAATGAAGTTTTCGAAACGTATGTGTCTTAGACAGGTTCATTAGACTTAATTTTATTTGGTTATTTTATCTAAGTTTGTTTAAGTTAACTGGAGATTGCTTGGTGTGCAAGCAATCTCAACCTATAAATAGGAAGGTACCTTATTATTGATTGTAACACAACACAGAACTGTAGTTGCACAATTGAATAAAAAATCTCAGTTTAAGAGTAAAGAGAAATTTTGCAGATTTTACAATTTTTCTTCTTCATTTTCTTATCAAACCCTAAACCTCTCTTTCCCAATTTTTCTTTTCTTCTTTCAATAATCATTGTACAACGTTACAATCTTGCAACTAAGGTTAATTGATTCACTCAATTGAATAGTGAAGAACAAATGAGATAATTAATGAGAAAAATTGATTCTTATTCATCAAGATTTGGTTTGAAATTCTTTAAGATGTGGTGAAATTCCACCTTCGAAATTTAGTTTAGTTCCAACATAAATCTCCCATATGACAGAGAGAAAAAGAGTTATTAACTCATTAGAAAAAGATGTTTGGAAGTCTTTCTACTACCATATTTTGAAGTAGCTACCAAAAGGAAATAATTATTATAAAAGGAATTCAATTCTTTCAAATAAGAGACATTATTTGATCAACAGATGTCAAGGGATTATTAGACCAAAGACTTAAAGTAAACAACAACAAAATATACACTTTTGGCTAAGAGGAATTCTTCCTCAATATGCTGTCACCACTAAATATCTTCACCATAACTAATGATACTACCCTGAATATTTGAGCTATATTATTAACCAACTTAATTTCCAATGCAAAAAGACCTCTCTTTCATTTAAGATATAAAATCCAAACTTTATCCTTTTGATGATTCATACTCCCAACTAAGAGTCATGTTATACAAAGATTTGTAACAACCTTGGATACCAAACTCTCAAGATATATTTTCTATCCAAGGATTTTTTTTCAAAAATAAGTGACCAAATTATTTCCCATCTTCCTCGCAATGTCATTTTAGAACCAATATGTAACAATAACAAAATTTGACCAAAGAAAGAAAATTTCCTTCCACCAAAAAATGCATAACCATCATACCTCCCCTAACATGGATGAGATAACTCTGAGGCTCACATACGCCAGAGACAATGCCACGCCATAACTTGGAGCCATACGTAAACAGTCTTCGCCGTACTAAGTTTATCAAGCAAAAATCTCTAACTCTGTGTAATATTACACCTAATTATGATTGACATATCTTACGTGTAAAAAACAGTGAATAAATTAAATATGTAAGTGAGAAATTTAATTATCAATAATCCAAAAAAAATTAAGTTGTATATATCAATTGAATTATTTTATTTTTATTATTTAATATACTAAACTAGATTTTAAAAATTAAATGAAAAATAAATATTTTTATTCTTTTCTTTAAAATAGTTTTGAAAAATTAAACTATGAAACAAATTTTTTATAAATTTGTTTATCAAACAGATTTTTTATTTTTTACTTTTAAAAATTCTCTTCTAAAATTTTAAAAACTAAAAACCTAAATGCCCTTATTTTTTTATTTTTACTTTTTTTTTATGACAAAGAGGGCCCTTATTTTACCCTTATTGTTTCAAAAATTAATTTTATAAATTATTTATTTACTATTATTATTATTATTATTATTATTATTATTATTATTATTATTATTATTATTATTATTATTTATTTTAATTCGAACCCAGCGCTTGTTGTGATTGTAACCGCTGTTACAATCGTCTACTCTCTATTCTCTTCTCTCTCACTCACTTCTTCCTTCGCTGTTTCTTCAGATCTCTTCTCCGATTCTAGGTATCTTCGTTAATCCGATCTACTTTTTCCATTTTCGTTCTTTCCTTTCCGATTTCAATTTTCCGTTGTTATTTTTTATCGTGAATTTCGTTTTTGCGATTTAGGTTTTTGTATTAGGGTGTTTCGATACGTTAATTTTATTCTTTCTTTGGATTATGATCGATTTGAATCGGTTTTCGTATTGAATTGGATTCGATCTATCATCGTTTGTTTTATTCTATTTACTCGAATTGATTAATACTTGTGCAAGATGAAAATCAATGGCGCACGCAGTTGCCGCAGTCAAGTCAACTGTATATTATGCATTCGCTTAACCACAGATTTGATTTATTTTCTAATTTCATGTTGTAAATTGCTATCGATTGGAAAAAACTCGATTAATCTTTGATATATATGAACTTGCTACCATTAAAGAACATGTCTTTGTGTTATACTGAGAAATTCAGTTTTAATTTGAATATAATTTCGTAGTCAGTCTTTTTCCGGGTTCTTTATATATTGTTTATCTGGGATCCGGATAATTTATTAACAAAATAATTGCTTCTTCAATAAATTCATTATCTTGACTTACTTTTTATTTTTCTTTATTTTCAATATTTCTTTTAAGTGGGATATTGAGAGCTTATTGTTTTGTGCCATTAGGTATAGCATGTCGATGGAAGTTACTCAGGCACTTTTGAATGCTCAATCAATTGATGGAACTGTACGTAAGCAGGCTGAAGAAAGTCTGCGGCAATTTCAGGAGCAAAACCTTCCTGGTTTCTTGGTCTCTCTTTCTGGAGAGTTAGCGAATGAAGAAAAACCAGTTGATAGTCGCAAGTTAGCAGGTTTGATACTTAAAAATGCATTGGACGCCAAGGATGAAAACAGAAAGCGGGAATTGGTTCAGAGATGGTTGTCATTGGAGACCGCAGCAAAGGCCCAGGTTAAGGCATGCTTGCTACAGACACTCTCTTCTCTTGTACTTGACGCACGGTCAACGGCAACTCAAGTTGTTGCTAAAATTGCGGGAATTGAGCTTCCTCATAAACAGTGGCCTGAGCTGATAGGATCACTTTTATCAAATATTCATCAAGTTCCTGCTCATGTCAAGCAAGCAACTTTGGAGACTCTCGGGTATTTGTGTGAGGAAGTCTCTCACGAGGTTGTTGAACAAGATCAAGTAAATAAAATTCTTACTGCTGTAGTTCAAGGTATGAATTCATCTGAAAAGAACAATGATGTCAGACTTGCTGCTACTAGGGCATTATATAATGCTCTTGGATTTGCACAGGCTAATTTTAGCAATGATATGGAGCGTGAATATATCATGAGAGTTGTTTGTGAAACAACTATGTCTCCTGAAGTGAAAATTCGACAGGCAGCTTTTGAATGTTTGGTCTCAATTGCTGCCATGTATTATGTAAAATTGGCTCCTTACATCCAGGATATATATAACATCACAGCAAAGGCTGTTAGGGGTGATCAGGAGCCTGTTGCTCTCCAGGCCATTGAGTTCTGGAGTACGGTTTGTGATGAGGAGACTGATATCTTGGAAGAATATGTTGGCGATACCACTGGGGATTCTGATTTACCTTGTTTTTATTTCATTAAGCAAGCCCTTCCTGCACTCATCCCTCTGCTGTTGGAAACATTACTCAAACAAGAAGAGGATCAAGATCTGGATGAAGGTGCATGGAATATTGCAATGGCAGGTGGTACATGCCTTGGTTTAGTTGCTCGCACAACTGGAGATGATATTGTGCCACTGGTAATGCCCTTCATCGAGGAGAATATTACCAAACCTGATTGGAGACAGAGGGAAGCAGCCACATATGCGTTTGGCTCTATCTTGGAGGGCCCTTCTCCAGACAAACTCATACCCCTTGTTAATCATGCTTTACCTTTTATGCTCAGTGCTTTAGTGAAGGATCCGAGCAACCATGTTAAAGACACCACTGCTTGGACTTTGGGACGAATGTTTGAATTTCTTCACAGTTCAATTGTTGGCACACCAATTATTAATGAGGGAAATGCCCAACAGATTATTACAGTTCTCCTTCAAAGCATGAAGGATGTCCCTAATGTTGCTGAGAAAGCCTGTGGAGCCCTGTATTTTCTTGCCCAGGGTTACGAGGATGTGGGACAAACATCTCCTATTACTCCCTTTTTCCAAGAAATTGTTCAAGCACTTCTCACTGTTACTCACAGAGAGGATGCTACAGAATCACGATTAAGAGCGTCAGCTTATGAAACATTGAATGAAGTAGTAAGGTGTTCAACAGATGAAACAGCTCCTTTGGTTTTACAACTAGTTTCTGTCATCATGATGGAGCTACACAAATGTCTTGAAGCACAAAATCTTTCATCTGATGAAAGAGAAAAACAGAGTGAACTTATAGGCCTTCTTTGTGGATGCTTGCAAGTGATTATTCAGAAGCTAGGTTCTTCAGAAGCTACCAAATATGTTCTCTTGCAGTATGCTGATCAGATAATGGGACTATTCATCAGGGTTTTTGCATGTAGAAATGCCACTGCACACGAGGAGGCCATGCTAGCTATTGGAGCCCTTGCCTATGCAATAGGCCCTGATTTTGCTAAATACCTGCCAGAATTTTACCAGTTTCTGGAGATGGACCTTCAGAATTTTGAGGAGTACCAAGTTTGTGCTGTAACTGTTGGTGTAGTAGGCGACATATGCAGGGCATTGGAGGATAAAATACTGCCTTATTGTGATGGGATTATGACACAACTTCTCAGAAATTTGTCAAGTGATAACTTGCACCGTTCTGTTAAGCCGCCACTATTTTCATGCATTGGTGATATAGCACTTGCTATAGGAGACAACTTCAATAAGTACTTAATGTATGCGATGAACACGCTACAAATTGCTGCAGAGACTTACGCCCACACATCTGCCTTTGATTTGGAAATGACAGAGTACATTAACTCTCTGAGAAATGGGATATTAGAGGCATATTCTGGGATCTTCCAAGGTTTTAAGAATTCATCGAAAACCCAGCTCTTGATTCCTTATGCTCCCCACATCCTCCAGTTCTTGGATAGCATATACATGGAAAAAGACATGTAAGAAACAAAATAGTTAATTTTTTTGGTAATATATTCATTGTTTAAGCTAAGTGACTTCATTGACATTTCACATTTGCAGGGATGATGTGGTTATGAAAACAGCCATTGGAGTCCTTGGAGATTTAGCTGATACACTTGGAAGCAATGCTGGTTCTTTAATTCAACAATCTCTGTCAAGCAGAGATTTTTTAAATGAATGTTTGACCTCAGATGACCATATGATTAAAGAATCTGCTGAATGGGCCAAGTTGGCTATCAATCGTGCTATATCTGTTTGAGGTTCATCTCAGTTAGCATATCCTTTGTCATAGACTACTTGCATGCATTTGGGTGTGTCGAGGTGGGTCGTGAGATTGCATGTGTCACATTGTCTCCATGGTCAGACAGCAGAAGGTATCTATTTGAAGGCCTTCAAGTTGTCACTAACTCTTGCATCATCTCCAATGCATCACTGACCTTTGCATGAGCACCATTGAGTCTAGTACGTTCAAGATTGCATCACTGACTTTTGCATCAGCACCATCGAGTCCAGTACGTTCAAGAATGCATCACTAACTTTTGCATGAGCACCATTGAGTCCAGTACTTTCAAGAGAAAGAAGTTAGCGACAAGATTACAATGTGGGTTTAGATCTTCAAGAGGAGTGTAAGTTGAATGGCTGAGCAGCTGAGGGAAGGTAACTGATTCATGACTGAAACTACTAGTCTCATAGTCAGGCTTGGATGCTGAGTTTAAAGTTGAGATAAACCCGTTCTATGCTAAAAATGATTTTTTTTCCTGATCTAGTCGCGGGTTATTGGAATAGATGAACTCCCAGGGTTGAACTGGTTTTTGTCAACACCACCCAAGTTCTTTGTTTCTAGATATTTTCTTCCCTTTTCTGACTTTTAACCCTGCATCATCTTGAGTCATTTTTTTCATCACCTCACTGTGTATCCCTAGGCAGTTTATGATCCATATTTCTTTTTCTGCACATAACTGCTTTTCTATTCTGAGTCATTTGTGATTGTTGACCCAGGACATGAAAAGTTACTTCCTACTTGCATTATGCATTTCTTTTTTGATGTCATTTGGTTTATTAGGTCAAAATCATTTTGAATTCATGCAATCATCAAACCTTTATATTTTTGTTTTGAATTGCGTATGTAAAATCATATATTGGCTATTCCTGTGGATTGGTACAAAAGATGGTTGGATATAATGTGACGAGATCAAAAGAACCAACTGAATGTGGCGGATTGCTGTTTCCCTTATTGGAAGGCAGTCGTCTGGGTTTAAGCCTTTATTTGATATCTTTCCTTCGTGTCTATAAAAATTTGTGAATTTTGGTTTGTTCGGGCATTTTGTCATGTGTCCTGTATACCTTAAACCTTAATATGTTTTGGTGATATGATTTCTTTTTGGGTACTTTGATAAGATGAAATTGTATAATTTTGTTTTATTACTTTCATAGGCAGTCTTCATTTGGATATTTTTATGTTTCCTTGCATAATGTACCATTAGAGTACTTGAAACAAAATTCTTTTGTAGTTATACTACGTATCTTTCCGTTTATTATTATTTTCATCAAAATTGTGGTGCAGGAAGCAAATTGGTGAGGAACCAAATCCAAAAAAAAGTAATCTAGTTGAAAAATATAGATTAGATAACCAACACATCTAATCATTTTTGATATATTTGATAAATAGTTCACTATTCATGCTTATTATTCCAAAACAATCATATTGTTTTGATTTCAATTAACTTTTAGAGGGTTTAGGTCAATCCAATTTAATGAACACTCCCCGCAGATTAAATCCAAAATCCATTTATTTCTTACTCTACCAAGCTTGATATTGACAATGAAATATGATTACCCTCACTTCTCTTTTTATGAGATATTGTTAAGAGGGTTACTAATAGAGGGTCACTAATAGAGACATCGCAATCAAATCTTCATGCCTGCTTTTCCATGCCATGCTTTTAGATTCTAAATCTCTAAAAACTTAAGTAATTAATCTATGAAGAGCTTATAATATGAATATGTGCATTTTTGGTCTTTTGAGACCCGTGAAAAGCCATTTAAACTTCTGTATAATATGTAATGCGCACTTTTGGTCCTTTGAGACCCTTGAAAAGCCATTTAAACTTCTGTATAATATGTAATGTAGTTACTGTCTTACTCTAATCCAAAGTGGACGCAATAGTTCAAAGAAGAATATGATGAGTTAGGTGTTTTCCATGTTGTATATTAATTTGAGTTTTAATCGAATGGAGAACAAAAGGATCAAATGTGCTTTCTTACTTTCAAATTAGTTCAGAGAAAGTGCTTGTGACCTTTTATGATCTGACTGCCACCAATATATAACACCTAATAAAGTAGTGGTTTAGATATGCATGAGAAACTCCATTCTTTTTTTTCTCTAATAATACTTTTCAGTTAATCTTACATATGAAATTACATTGTTAGAATTTGTAGTCTTTGACTACTTACTATATGATATAGTACCATCCAAAATGAACAGAAACTCCACTTTTAGTATACATTTAGTGACTTAATGCATTCATCTATACTATTCAGTTCCAGCATTCAGAAAACAGTGTCACACACATGTGTATATAGTAGAGAAAAAGTTTTCACCAGTTTCGGTCAAACTTCTACAATGAATGAGAAGTGAGAACCGTGCATATGACGACACTTGATGGAATTGAAAGTCAAACATTTTAAAAATAATTATTTATTATTCTCTCCGTCTCATAAAAATGTCTTATTTATACTTTTTCTTTGTCTCAAAGTAATTATTCATTTACATTATTAATGTAGCATTAATTATTATTTTTCTACTATTATACATCTATTCATTAACTTTTAATTTATTCAACTATTTTATTAATTACATTTAATAGGAGTATTTTATTAAATGATATTAATATTTTCACTAAAATCAACACATCTAATCATTTTTTAAGAACCGTGCATTGCTCAAATATCACACTTTTATGAGAAGGAGGAAGTATCAATTTGTAAGGAGAATCCTGAGTGCAGCATTATTAACTTGCCTGACTTATTTTGATTTTTGACTATTGGCATGAATAATTGTAAGCCACACAACCAAGGGCTCCTCGTTTCGTCTTTGATAAGTATAAGGACTTATGAAGAATGGCCAATTGCACATATGGGCATAGATAGATACATGCACTTATTATGGTGGAATCTAACTCAATTATTACAAAATTAACTTACAATATCAACACTGTCTACCACTTACATATACATTTTAAATATACATTTTAACATGGTTGTAATCGGATCAGACAAAACCGAATAAATAAAAAAATTCAAATTAGATGAAATTCTAAAAAATAGATCTATTCCGGTTTGGCTTGAAAACCAAAACGAACCAATAAAAATCGAATTTGTTTGATTTGATTCTCGATTTTCATATTTGAAAATCGCAGAACTAGTGAACCGAACAAATGTGTATATTCATATTATATTTAGAGCTTATGAATAGTTGGCTCAACATAACACAATAATCGTATGTTGTTTCACTTGACTTCTTCGGTTCACAATTTATAAAAAATTCTAAGATAAAATCCGCCGCTCACCACAAACCTTAAGGTTCAGTGCTCAGTGTCTCAATTTCGATCGTTTCTATTGTTCCACTCACTTCCACCATTCCACCATTCTCCCAACTTATGTTCCAGTTGTCATCTTTATATTTTATTGTTATGGGTCAACCATTGACTTAAATAGCTAAGGTCCAATTCACTTCAAATCCATTCCACTTGACTCAAGGTATAGAGTCAGTTGACTCAAAAAACAAGGTATATTTTATGATCTCAACTTTTCACTACACTCATCTTGAATCTTGAACTGACTTAGGTGTTGGAGTGCTAACTTGTAGGTCAACCTCACACCACAGATTCAAGATCTTGAGTTCATCAACTGCATCCAATTCTGATTCCAGGACAGAACATTGGCTCTGTGTGTGGGAATCAACTTCTCATTCCCATGTTTTTCACAATTTGGCGCTCGCTCTTCAATTCGCCTGCGCATAACCTTTGATGATCACCAAATCAAGAATAGTACAATCCGAATCAAATGCGAAAATCCTTCATGTTCGATCCAATCAATCATCGTTTCAACTATGATTCATCGAATGTCTAGATCTCTGATTCCCGCGAGAACTCTGCGAAGTAATAGAATGAATGATCCTAGATTCGAGTCCAGATCTACGCTAAAATACCAAAGAATGAAGGTAATTGCCTTCAAGATCATACTGAAAATTTCTAATCAAACTTTTGATCTCGCTATACCTCAACCATCCGCCCCTAACACAATACTTACCATGTCGACTTCGAAGATACATCAAGTTCATAGCTACTACTGGCAAAGATGTGTCACCCATTTTCTTCAGGTAACGAAGGACCTTCTAATGAAGGATGAAGACTGCCTCAGACCAAATTTGATAGATCGTGATGAAGCTCGTATATCAAATAAAGCTACTTAGTCGCAACAAGGTGAAACAAACTTTCAGTGCAAAATTATATGCAATTGAAGCACTGATCACCATGGGTATGATTACTCACCGCCACGACGTGAAGTGTTGAACATTCGGGCTCTACTGCACATTCTCTTCAACACTTGGATCCAGAGCGCAGTTGCTTTCAAAGATGATCTCTTGGTAATATTTCTCTCTCATATGGTTGTTGAGCACTATGTCAAGAAATAAAAATGTTAGGTTAAAAATACATTTGAAGAACGAGGATATTGAGCAAACTACCATTACGGGCTGCTTGCCGATCATGGCAGTTTCCACCGACGTAGGAGGCCGAACGAGATAACAACGTTCTCTGAGCATTAATGTGCGATCTGACAAGGAGAAAATACCGAATCTCCATAGCTGAGCCTACAAGATAATAGAAATTCATCGAACACGCACAAAGGAATGACACCTAAACTCTGATAACGGGGGAACAAAGTCCCATCAAAGACACATCTGGTCATAAGTTATACTTAAACCCTTTCCCGACATCACTGTTGTGTATGGAGGTTGTCATGCCCCAAATTTTACCCCTAGTTCCATCATCATTTACATAGCATCTAACACATTTTAGGTGTGTCATTCATGCATAGCTAACCCTCAAAATTATCAAAATATTATCTTGCTTTGCTTTGTTTGTGAATTCGGGTTTGCATCAAGGAGATTATTGATTAATCAATCAATGTATCAAGTTCTCATGATCAAGAGTTTCCCTACATCAACATTCAAGTGTATTGTGGCCTTATTACAAGTTTATCAAGTTTCAAATTCATCTGGTCCACAAATTAGGCTTTTTGAGCCAAAGTCAACTGCACCTTTGACTTTTAACCAATACGTGATCTCAAGCCTTGGGGCATGATTCAAGACACTCAAAGACACCTTTGGAGTCCATCTATAGTGTTCAAATGACTCAAGACTTTGATTTCATTGAAGTATGCAATTTGGATTGCATTTGATACAAAAGTCAACCGCTGATCAAAGTCAAGTTTGGCTTTTGACTTTTTGGTCAAACATGGACTTCTCAAGTCAAGGATTATGAAAACATGTGATTTGGATGATGATCAATCAAGAAAATCAAGGAAAACATCAAAGAATCAAGATTTGTGAAAATTAGGGTTTCATGGTTTTTTTCTAAGTTATGAAAATCTATGATTTTTACTCAACTTGCCATGCTCATAACATCCTCATCAAGTAACCATTTTCTTTGCTCCAAAGACCAAATTGAAGAGCTTGTTCCATACTACAACTTTGTCCTAGAGGATGATTTCCCAAAAAATGCATGGATTGAGAAATATGAGGCCATGAAGTGGGAGGTTCATTACTTTTGGAACCAAAACACTTAGAAATTTTTTCAACAAAATCTGTCTTGTCATGAAGCCAACTTGTTGGCCATTTTTCATCATGATCCCTTTTGATTCAAGAAAAGTTGTCAACATGAAAGTTGTAGAGGATGTTTCAAGCTTCCCAAAAAGTCCATGAACACATTTTTATCATATTTGAGCTAGGAGTTTTGAAGAAGGGAAGTTGGCCTTGAAAACTTGAATTTTGGTTCATGTTCATGTCAAACTCTTGATGCAAAACCTAGCCAAACCTACATAATCTTGCTTTGCAGGTCATGTTACTTGCAAACCTTCCTCTAATCAGAAGTTTACACAAGTTTTTGATGATTGACCAAATATTTGAGCCATTAACCAAGTTGTAATGCTATTTAAGGATTTCTTTGCAAGAAAGTCACGTTGCCATTTGCATAAAGTGACTTTAATCAAGAAGTCAACTTGTCTTGGGCCCATACTTTATTCCTTCTGCACACAAACTCTTCTTGGCACAGAAGCAACACCTCTAAACTTTTCAATAACTCTAAAAAGGCATGGTACTATGTCTCGGAACCACAAAATCCATGAAACTATCACTTGGAATCCAACCAATCCATTTGCACAAAGCTTCCATTCTGCATAAGCTCAATCCCTCAAATTTTCCCTATAAGTAGAGACCATTTCCTTGCTCCAAAAACACACAAGAAATACACTGAAAACACATTTGAGTAACCCCTTACACCATAATTTGCAAAGAGATCTCCACCTTAGCCAAAAACCTCCATTTCCCACAAATCTGTCCAAAACACTCCACAGCCACAAAGACCTCAAACCAATCATTTACACACACCACAAAACACCTAACAAAGGTGTTCAGATCATCATCTTCATAAAAAACCCTCAAGATCAGAAAGTCAACTTTCAACACCAAGTTTGTTGACTTTTTGCCCAAAGCATCCCAAATCCTCATTCTGACATTTTCCAATCCAATCTAACAAAGGATTCTTGTAGAATGATCCAACATATTTGATAGTCTCGAAGGGCGACACGAATTCCCATGCAAACATCCAACATATATGTTCACCACGCGAGGTGATTTCAATAAAATATTTTCCGTTCCTCAGTTTCTCTTTAAATAAATAAATAGTCCAAATTCATATAATAAAGTGAATGGTCTCATCAAAAACCCATGTGCCCGTGGGCAGCATAAGGGAAAAAAGTGCTCTTCACAAAAATGAAGAATGTCACATATTTATGCTTACAAATGGCAAAGATTGTAACTCGCCTAAATAAGCCAAAATAATAAATAAAACTAAACTAAATGAAGCTCAACACTTTAACAATGATCATTATTTGATAAAAGATCTTTTCCCGTGCCCTTCGTGTCTACCTGGCCTGGAGTGGCCAAGTCCACATCCATGAGAGCTTTCTTTTGTGGCTTGGCCTCCAACTTCATGCCAACGAGGTTTACACTCACATACCTGATATAACTGGATAACCCTAACTCGTCCATCTAGGAACGCGTACTTAATGCACATGTATGGCATGGATAAGGCGGCTCCCAACTGGTTAAAAGTGGGTGTCCCTATAATAATTTTATATGAGGAAGGAGCATCAATGATAAGATACCTTACATTAATCTTTCAGGCATCTTCTTCCACTCTACAAGTGGCCTTTAACGTTATATAACCTTTCACAGGCACTTGTTTGCCCAAAAATACCATAAATGATCATTGGAAGGACTTAAGGTCATTTAAATCCAAGATGAGCCTTTGAAATTAATTTTAGTATAAAATGTCTTCAGCGTTTTCTTGATCAATTAAGACCCTCTTTATTTCCCACTCATCACATCTTATGGTGACGACTATGAGGTCATCTTTATGTGGGTGGATACATGCATCATCCTTCTAAAAAAAGGATGTTGGGTGTGAATATGGAAGTAGAAAAACGGTCTAGTGGGGGTGAATAAAACCAAAATAAAAAATGCAACAGCTGTTTTCCAAAATCAGAGTGTTTTCATAATTGAGTTACGAGCGGAAGGTTTGAAGAAAAAATGAAAATTTTACAGTTGAATATGATCAAGCTAACACAGTTTGTTCCACAAATATCTAAGATTATAAAGATAAAACGCTTGGTTTGGCTTGATTCAAATTGTGTAGTCACAAGTAGTGTACACAACTGATTACATGCATGGAATCCTAAATTCAATCAGTTTTCAAATTATCAATCACAATACTAGCTTGACTAGTTGTCAGTTTCCAACAAAACCTAAAGGTTTACATAATTAATCACTATCAAGAACAAAACGACATAATACGAAGGAATTAAAAAACCTATCATGCAATCACTATGAATATAAATGCAAGAGTAAGAGTTATAGATATGACACCAAGATTTATAGTGCTTCAGAGTTCGTCCTTACTTGGTTTACATACAATTTTCAATGGTTTCCCATTGGAACATGCATAGTTCCTTGTTATTTGACAAATCTTTCCAATGGTTCATACAATCACCAATCCATAATGTAGATGAGAAAATAAATCTCCTAATTTGGATCTTAACTTGTATACAACAAACTTGCCAAACTCTTCTATGTAATTTTTACTCTAATGCGTTTCTTGAACTTCCCAATTACACCAATTCTACTTCAAGCCTTTGTGTGTAGCTATCAACCCCTTGATCCTACCGATTCCTTGAGCGGTGAAATTGTCCAAAGATCTGAGAAGAACTCCGCCTTATCTGTATCTTTCCACACAGTTACAATTAAGGCAATGCTGGAGAGAAGAACCTACTTTTTTTCAATGAAATTTGTCACTATCATTGATAATTCCTTGTTCTTGCTAACAACCTAAAAACTCAACAAGACCTCCAAGAACGATTAGTTTCAAGTATGAGACTCCTTTAATCAATCTAAGAACTCTCGCTATGAAGATTTGAACTCAATTAAAGTTGAAGATGTGAGAAATTCGTAGCAAGACTTTGAACACTCAAACAACGAAAATTGATTTTCACACTGTTTACCGTGAAAATTGGTAAACAACCGCTGATCTTCCAAATCTAACTTTGGTGACTCACAGGATCGATCAGATTGATCCTAGGACATGTGCTAACAATTGATCTAAGGCAAATTCTAAAGAAATAAATACTTCAGAAAAGTTTGTTGAAAATACAATCTAGACAACGTTCTAAAAATGTTAAGTTACAAGGCTGAAAATGTAAAAGAAAAGGTCGAAGGCGTGCAGTAAAGGTTGAAAATATAGAAAGTTCAGAAACATAACTTGCATTAAATAGAAGATAAAAACTTAACGAAAGATCGAAGTAAATTGCATTGAAGGATAAATGGTGTTTACATCACGTACATTCTCACAAGACTCTTTTCTCAACACGCGGATACTTTGAGTAATTTTGGAGTTACTTGTACCAAGTGAACATCACACACCCCGAATCCTATTACTAGAACCCCTATTTATAATACTAGAACTAACTGCTATAAACTGCCTGAAATAATCAACGAATGACAAGTGTCGCATTGCATGCTTCCATCGCTTGGATATACGCCACCTGTCTTTCTTCAAGAGCGAACCAGAGTAACTACTCCCTCCTTTACTTGAATTTGAATTCCCAGCGTCGGACATCATCAACATTCTCGGTCGAAGGTGCCCTTTTCAACTCTTAGAAATATTTTCTAAGTCCCAAAATATATCCTTTCCTCTTATGAGCACCTTCGACTTAAAACTATCACACAAATCCTGTCGAAAGCTTCTCTAAACCTCTTCAAGAGCTTAACACTCCCATCAATACTTCCAACTTCATATGGGCGTCGAATTTATGAGCTAACAAATTGCCCCCCAAAAATGTCTTTTTCGACAGTACTGAAGAAAAGGGAATTTTTTGATAGTGTCCGTTCGACGCCATCTTTCGACCATGCATAGGTGTCCATCAAAAACTGATTAACCCACGTTCCAAGAAACTATTCAGTTTCTTTTCAATCAAATTTATGACATCACAACCAATTATGATTATGACTAAAACGTCCCCTCGGAAATCACATCAAACCGCAAATCACCATAACCTCTCCTAGAGTCTAGGAGATCATGGACATAGGTGGCAACTGCCACCGCCCCTACTTTGGCTCCTGGGAGGACACGTGTCCCACTAGCCTTAGCTCCTTAATGATGATTAGTGAGCCCTTTAGTGTTTCCAAAGCACTTTATAAGTAGTTTCTTCAGAAACTATTTTTATTTTTTCCACTCCTAAGTATCCACTACACACCTTCTCCTTTCTTCCAAAACGTTCAACCCTTCACCTTCAACAAACCCATTTTCTTCAAAAAATTTCACCAATGGCTTCTTCAACTGCTACTACTCAAGACCCAAAGAAAAACCAGAAGCCCAAAGGTCAAAAGAGTGTACCACTACTTCCTTCATTCGCTACATTAAATGGACCCAAGGTGGTAAAGAATCAGCAATTCATCCCTGAGCCTCTCAAGGAGGAGAAAATACACATCTACGAATCCCAGGTACTGATTCCTATCACCGTTTCTGGGAAACCATTAGCTTTATCTGGTCCTATGTCTTCTTTAGATACAAATTATACAGCCATTAGTGACTTCTTTCCATCATATCGTAAAACCAAACCTCTAGGGCAGAAAGACAAAGCTAGGGTAACATCTGAACCCCATGACAATGTAGCCCTAAAGAACATATATTTGAAGTATCTGAATGATGGGTCTAGGTTATTTAGGGCAACCCCGTATTTTAAGGATTCTGACCTCTATTTAAACTGGTTAACCAAGTTAGAGAAAGTAAAACCAGAAACTTGGAAGAGCTTAGGAATCTACGACTTGATCATGACGTCGAAGACTGGACCCGCTTACTGTCCGACTTTACTGGCATCATCTTTGTATTTTTAGGATAGTACCCACTATACCTTCCATCTCCCTTGTGGGATGATGACACCCACTCTGTTCGACGTAGCCGCTATCACAGGGCTAAAGCCTCATGGGTTAGTTTACGAACTTGAAATAGATGCTCTAGATACTATAGGATTCACCACCACCAAACATACTTATACTCATTTCATGAACCACTACCACGACAAGCAAACTGCACAGTCAAGGACAAAGAGCATATATCATTCTTGGCTATGTGGCTTTCTCGCTGCGTATTTTGTACCAAATCCTTGCAGGTGGCAAGAAAATATCTGACTCTAGCCAATCAACTACACCTTAATCGAGGCATTTGCCTAAGCGAAATGATATTGGCCAGTCTGTACGAGTCTTTGAGCGAAGGTGCTGGTCGTCTGAAATACCAAGAGAGCAACGAGACCTCCTGTTGTCAGGACCCTTTTGGTTACTTCAGCTTTGGCTTAATTCCACTTTCGAAGCCAGCCTCCCCAATAAAGGGTATGTGGACGAAGACGTTCCAGAGATTAAAGAGAGACGAGTCGAATGGGTTTGACTGGTGCAACTGACCCCAAACGAAGGAGGGCAGTCACTCAAGGCATCCTTCTCTGGCTTCGTCAAAATGTTTGCTAAGCGCTATGAGTTCACACCAAGGATGGCACCCTTTGCTGAACGAAAATATGGCCCTGAATGGTTTACCAGGCCCTTTCCTCCTTCGTTCAAAAAACATGAAGAAGATTCACAGCGTGTCTGGGAGGCATTCCTTATCCCTCGACTTATCGTTCGTCGACTCAACTTGCTAAAGGGCCAAACCTCTCTGATGGTCTATCAACCAAATCTTGTCTCTCGACAATTTGGTTTAGTCCAGACTCTGCCCAAGTGCCTGTATGAGAAGAAAGTCCAAGTTATCCTTCCCAACACTATCTACGATGCCATAGAGAGTTCAACACACCTTGCTCGACATGCTCATTGATCACTCCTGACTCCCGTCTACTTTAAACCTTCTCATCTCTGTACCCAAGAATTCTATGACTGGTGGTCGAAACATTATGCTGTAGAATTCCTTGATGTCTCCAGCTTCGCTCAGTTGATTGACCAAGCTTTTGTTGATGTGCAGGAGAAGATCAAAAAAGGTAAACCCGCTCATATTAAGGAGATCCAGGCCTTCCAAAAGTACTTTGAAACTGTTTATCAACCAGATGATATTAGTCAAACCGTCCGCGAAGCTGCGGTCACCCTAAAGGAGAAATTTTTAAAGAAAATGGAGAGTTTGAAACTCCCTTCATATGTTCCTCCTGAGAAATGCTATGAAGTGGCTTTCGCACTATTTCCTCCAAAGACTCCTCGACTGCCATCTGCTGATTTTGGAGTGGCTCTTGCCCCTCCATTTCTAGATTGGTTCATCTGTGGGGACTCTATAAAGATCCTTCGCCAGTAGTCGAAACCCAAGGCTCAGCGGGTGGTTCTGACTAAACATACGCTAGACAGTTTTAAAGGACACCTTCATATCAGTATCGATGATGTTCGCATCGAATCCGAAATACATGAAGGTTTGGATTCTTCAATTTTATGCTCTTTCGCTTGAACTTTATCATTAGTGACATGTGGTAACTTGGTTTGTTTTGCAGTTGTACCTAAAAAGAACACCCCTCAGTACCTGGTCGAAGCCAAAGGCGAAGGCAACAAGGTACATCACACACCTTTCCCTTTCGTTGATTATTCTTTCTCCCCCTAATGCTTCTCAATTTCAGGCTTCTCGCAAACCACCTCCGACACCTCAAAGGAAGTCAAAGAGGGGCACTGGCTAAATTATCTTTGATTCAGAGGATAAGGACCAATCTCCTCCTGAAGACTTGAAACTCAAGAAGAGGAAGAAACCAAGCCAAGAATCTGGTGCTGCTGGTGGCCAATCTGAGCCTACAACGGCTAAAGTCCTAAAAAAGACCACTACTACGAGTAAAGTTGCAGAAGCCTCTTCTGGAACCGCCTCTAAACCAGCTGCAGGTCATACTGAAAGCAATAACTCTAGCCCTGATGCTGAAGGTGTCAAGGTAACTTGTCATATTTTTCTTTAAATAATAACTTATTTACCTTGTTTCCTTTTGATCTGACTTGCTTCGACTTACTTTAGGCTGATGCTAGTGGTTCGAAACCATCGGTGGATAATCCTCCTTCTCCCATCACTCTCCTAAATAGCCAAGGTGAGCCCACATACCATCCCACTTCTGACTTGGGCTCTGGAATGAGTTCACTAGGTGAAATTAACAAGCTTGGTTTTGAAACAACTCCCCCTTCGCCAGTAAAGACTGCTACCCAGCAGTCTCAAACAGATGGCTCCGACCATGAGGCAGACGATGTTCAGCAGAATCCTGACACAGAAAATTCAAAAGCTGCTGCCATGGATGAAGACCCACCCTTGGTCGACGAAGAGGGATCCCCAAAATACGAACCCCTTGGGGCTGCCAATGTTAACCCAGAAGGAGAGGAGGAAATATGAGAAGATGATGATGAGACCATGCACCAATCTGAACTTAATGGCCAAAGTGATGAAAATGATGATGACAAAATAGACGAAGATGAAGAGGAGGAGAATAAAGGTGAGGAGGAGAAGGCTGGCAAATGACCTATCAACGAGCCAACTCATGTGTATGGAGCAGGACTTTCTGAAGAGGAACTGAATGCCTTGAAAACTAGCAACCCTCGTCAATACATAAAGATCCTTCTTGGGCGTCGAGGAAGCTCATCTGATAAAACTCCCAGTTCTTCGACTACCTCTGGGGATCAGCCTTCAAGCAAACCTGAGGATAATATCCTTCTGAAGATAAAAAACAAGATCTTTAAGGCTGACCTTTTCACACTTTTGTAGATGGATGATGTCACTCATATCTCTCTGAAAAACCTCCTCCAACAAGTCAACATCCATGCCATTTCTCTAGAATCTGCCAACATCATCTTAGAGCTTGGCACTATGATTGACCAAGTCCATGGTGACCTGAAACGCCTGCCTCAAATCGAAAAGGCCATTTCAACGAAAGCTGGAAGTGAGGCTGCCGCTTGGACTACTGCCACTGATTCTGAGAATAAGGTAGCAGAATTGGAGGAAACAAAAGAAAAGAACAAGCAAGAAATCACCTCCAATGAAGAAAGTATTGCTTTCTGGGAGCGAAAGATCAAGAAACTTCGAGCCAAGATCTCAAAGGCCAAAAAGCGTAACGCTGAATTGTCTGCCTTCAATGACTCTGGCTTGTCGAAAGAGCTTAAAAATGCCATAACTTTTGCTGAGAAAGCTCAACGGCTGGAGAAGGAGGTTACACATTTAAAATCCGACAAGGCCTTATGTGAAAGGGGTCTTGATCTCCAGAAGTCAAAGTACTTGAAGATGAAGGAGAGTCTCCCCTTTTAGCTTGTTAATTTCTTTGTAATTTTTAAATTGATGCTCCATGGCCCTTTGAGGCTTTTATATGTAATGACTACTAAGCCATTTTGGAATTCATAAATACCATTATTGGCTTTGCCCTTGTTACGTCGACTTACTCTTTAACAATTTTAATTTCTTGAAGTGCTGGTTTATATTTTTTTGAAATACTTGCCATTTACTTTCAAGATTCTTTTATCCTCATTTAGTTCTTCAACTTCATAGGCTCCATTAGAAAATACTTGCGTAATTTGAAACGGGCCCTCCCATTTTGGGGACCATTTGCCTAAGGCTCTAACCTTTCGATCTATAGGCAGGATCACCTTCCAAACTAAATCTCTAGGTGAAAAGGTCTTTATTCTAACCTTTTTATTATAAGACTTCTCCACTCATTTCTTTTGTCTCTTCAAAAGTTCTAAGGCTTTAAGTCTTTCTTCGTCCAAATCTACCAGTTCGTCTAACATCATATTCCAATAAAGCTCAGAAGGAATTTCATGATGTCTCTGAATCCTAGTCGATTGGAGATATATCTCCACAGGTAACACTGCATCGTGACCAAAAGTCAATCGAAAAGGAGTAGTGTTGGTTGCTTCCTTGGGAGAGGTTCGACATGCTCAGAGGATCTGGTCCAATGTCCTATGCCAATTTCTAGGCTTCTTTCCCACATGTTTCTTGATCAAACCAATCACCACTTTATTAGCTGCTTCGACTTGCCCGTTAGCCTGAGCATAATAAAGTGTAGAGGTTAAGAGTTTGAAACCCATCTCTTTTGCAAACTCCTGCATTTTTCGACCAGTAAAGACTGATCCTTGATCTGTTGTGATCGTTTCTGGGATTCCAAACTTATAAATGATGTATTTTTGAATAAACTCGATCACATCCTCTTGATCCACATTTGGTAAAGGTATCGCTTCGATCCACTTCGTAAAGTAGTCAATTCCTACCAAAATGTATCTCTGATTTTTGGAGGATGCTGGTCGAATCTCTCCAATCAGATCCAAACCCCAACCTCTAAAAGGCCATGGTTTGACTATGGAATGCAACTCGCTTGCAGGGATGTGCTGTATGCCAGCATGAACTTGACATTCTTGGCAACCCTTGGCGAATTCAATGCAGTCTTTTAGCATAGTAGGCCAATACATGCCTTGTCGAAACAATAGCCACTTCATCTTATGGCCTACTTGATGTGCCCCACATGCCCCACTATGGACAGTCGAAATGGCCAGATATGCTTCTGTTTCACTAAGACATTTAAGTAAGACCCCCTCAGGGGTCTTTTTAAGCAATTCATTGCCTAGAAGGACATAACTTAAGGCTTGATACCTAACCTTTCGCTCTGTGGACGCTGTCGGGTTTTGCAAGTACTCGACTATAGGCTTCCTCCAGTCTTTATCTGTCAAGCTGTATATTGTAAAAATCTCGAAAATTTCTTCATCACCATATCTAAGCTTTGTCACTTCTAGGTCTGATGGGTGTAAGACCCTAATTTTTGACCCCTAAGATTCCACATATCATTCGCATCTCATTTTGCATCTTTACCACAAACAAGATCACACATTGGTTCCTTTGACCCTCTCATCTTTGGGTTTATGCCTTGCAGGGTTTACCGAGCATCTGCGTGTTTCCTATTCACTGTATTGCTTCATTTGTTTATATTTTACTAACCTTTAATCAAAATCCAAAAATATGTTTGTTTTTGTCTTCACTAACTTTTTCAGGAAGGGAATCAAAGATATCAAACAGTCCCTCAGCTCGAATGAAATTCATCTGAGAAAAGTCAAAGTTGATCCGCAATCATGTCAAATTTATCTGATCAAGAGTTTCAAAGATTTAATTGATTATTATTCAAGAGACTCCAAGGTTCATGTGTTTATTTCCATGCCTTCTTTGACAAGCAAGAAAAATCGAGCCAAAACCAAGACAGCACATAAAAAAAAGCCATTTTTCTCATTTTCACTGTGTTAATCGATTAACCTAATTGCACTGTGAAATGGTTAATCGATTAACACATGCAATTTTTGAAAAAAATGTGCCAAATTCAAATTATGCAGCAATTAGCACCAATTCTCAACCCTTGATCACATGTGGAATATTCTAGACCATCTCATTTTTATTCCCTACATCACTTTGATCATTTCCTACCATACACCTTCACTAATCACCACTCTTTTATGAATTTCCCTCAAAATTTAAATTCCAAGCCTAATTTTCATTTCCAAACCAAATTCCAATCCACCAAATTTTCCAAGCCTAAACTCTATAAATAGAGCCCTCATTTCATTCATTCTTCAAGGTTTTGATAGCCAAAAAATCTCTTGCAATTTCTCTCCTCAACTACCAAATTCACCAAAGCTCACATTTTTTCTTTTGAAAGTTAACAAGAATTCACATTGGATCTTGTTCAACTTTGAGCTAAACCTTCATCCACACTTGTTTCCTTCATCAATTCTCATAGATCAAGACTTTGGAGTTTGGATCTTGGAGTAGTTTGAAGCAATTTTCAGATTTGGAGTGGTAATCTCATTTTCCACCATTGTTGTTCTTGATTTCATCTTTCACAATGTAGATCCTTTGTTGATCTTGTTTGCTTGATCTTTGGATCTTGCAATTTGTGTTGATTACTGGTTTTTGCTGCTGCTTTAATTGAAATTTCGTGCACAATTGCATCCTTAATCATGAGGTGCTTGAATAAATGATTGATCAAGGATTATGCAATTTTCAAATTGATTTTCTGCTGTTTTTACAGTGTTAATCGATTAACCAAAACATGCACGAATTGGTTAATCGATTAACAGTTGAATTTTGCACAAAAAACTGCAAGTTTGCACTGGTTAATCGATTAACCTAATTACACTGTGAAGTGGTTAATCGATTAACCAGCTGTAGCGAGCGATTTTGGACGCGGTTCTTAAGCGCTGGTCGCTCTCTGCGGTTTGAGCTTTGACTACAGGTCGATTCATTTTTTATCCTATTGTGAGCTGAATAAGGAAGGGAAATAGATGTCTCCAATTAACCCTGCTTTTCATACTGAGTTTAAACAGCGGTCTGTTAGGTTACGGATGCTATCAATGTGGGGGGGCCTTTGTACTGGTTATTTGTATTTTCGCCAATACTGTTTTCTTTCTTTTAATCTAGGCAAAGGATTTCTGACGGGGAACAAGGATTAGGATGTTAGGACTGATGCTTTTGAATTACTGCTTTTGATTGACTGAGATATGGGATTTGGGTTTTTTGTTGATTGCGCTCGCTAAGATCTTTTCTTTCGATCTTATGCCTACGTATTCCCGTTTACCGAAACAGGGAAATCAGAGCGTTCGTAGTTCCTCCTATTCTATGGGAGGAAATTGGTTTTTGGTGTCTTGTTCAAAGCCCAAGACGTGAAGCGAAATGTGGTTTGTATCTTGTTAAAAGCCCAAGATGTGAAGCTGAAAGACCTCGACTTTAGAGAGAATTTGTCATCTCCAAAGAGGGGAGAAGGAGAATTACTTTAACTGGGATACGCGGATTCGAGCAATGCCATAATTTCCGAAGAAAGGGTTTTTAACCTGAAGGAGAAGACTTTAACTCAGTGTAGAGCAATGCCATCTTTCCTTAGGAATTTCTCATGCTAAAAGAGGGACAGTGGCATGGATGTAGATGATCCAGAGGCTTGCCGCTTACAGCGATTAGATGAAGGGGAAGGAGTTGTTGATGTTTGTGTACTGTGAACGAGGCACAGCTTTGATGCTAAAAGTTTGATTGGATCAACCGGTGGTTTTCTTATACAAAGCCTAAGAGGAGGCTACTTTCCGCTAGGAAAATCATTATACAAAGCCTAAGAGGAGGCTATTTTGTGTCTCGTACAAAGCCCAAGAGAGAGGCTAAAAGGTTTTGACCCGACGATGGAGTCTTTTGTACTCAACAAGAGAGTTTTTTTTTGTATCTCGTATGAAGCCCGAGATGGAGGCTGTCATTTGTTTGGCTCAATAAGAACCTTTTTGTATCTCGTACAAAGCCCGAGATGGAGGTGAAAGGGGGATTGACTCAACGAGAGAGTCTCTTATGTGTCTCGTACAAAGCCCGAGAGAGAGGCTAAACATTGTTTGACTCCACTGGGGAGAATTTTGGTATCTCGTACGAAGCCCGAGATGGAGGCTATTGTAACTGTTTCAGTTGAGTGACAGATCCAATATACTGATTTTAAAAGAGAAAATCAGTTCTTATATGAGCAACACTGTACTCAGGGATTTGATTTGAGGATCAGGAATATTTCCTTCTCTTCGAGGAAACTGGAAATCCAAAGGGTATTGAGACTGTCCGAGTCTGCGGGTTTCCTTCCTATTTAACGAAGGGTGCTTGAGAATGTCTTTGAGACTCAAGGAAGTTTAGACTGTCCAAGTCTAGAGTTTTATCATTTGTACTATGCTTTGAGAAACAGTAGTAGACTCTATGAAAGGACTGTTCTATGGAGATGACTAAGTTCTGTTTCTATACCTCTAGAAGGTCGTCGGGACAATTTGTATGAAGCCCAAGAGGAGGCTAGAAATTTTTAAGAAGCCGATGGGTCCTTGTACGAAGCCCAAGAGGAGGCTATCATTCCCGGAGGAAGAGATCATTATACGAAGCCTAAGAGAAGGCTGTGAATACTTCTAAGAAGCCGTAGTGTCCTTGAATAATGCCCAAGAGGAGGCCGATGCTTTTAAGAAGCCCGTGGGTCTATCACCTCCTTTCCATTAGGAGAGATAACTCTTTTAAAGATAACAACCACTGGTAAACGTGCGAGGTTTACTATCCAGCGACTTCTAGCTTTTAAAGAGGGTTCCTTAGTTAAGGTCCAAGATTATGACCGTAGTGGGTACCCAAACCCCGAGACATTCAAGGCAAGCTATCCACGAGGAATAGATCAAGTCAGGAAAGTTCGAGAATTGGGAAGAAACTCAAAGATGCCATTCACGGAGAATACATTCATCTTGGGGAGTTGAGCTTCTTGACGATTCCTAAGGAGGACAGCCGAAGAGAAGACTGTATCTGGTGCTCCTATTGGGGATCTAGGCGTCTATTTCTAAGAATAAGTGAAACGGCATCACCTAGTTCTAGACGTAGTTGCCGGGGAAACTCGAAATATCTATACTATTATTACACAGTAGATATGAGTTTATGAAAGGAGACTTACAATGAGCAGCCCCACAATACAATTTATAATATGAAAGCAGTAAACGAAAGCGATAACCACTTACTCGGTTGGAGTGCTTCCATGCTGTTTGGTTAGTTGTTCAACAAAGAAAGATTGAAAACAACAGTATATTCCAAAATCAAAGGAGAAAGTGCTTTGAAAAAAGAAAGATTTGGGGCTTACAGCTCAAGGAGAGGCCCAGGGTTTTATCAGTGAGCGCACTGTTGAATTTGTACAGAGGGACTTATACAAGTGACTGGGGCCCAAAAAGGTTTTCTGTACAAAGGGATGGGTCTTACACTCTCCCAAGAGGCCCAAAAAGGTTTAAAGAAAAAGAGTGGGGCTTATAACACGAGGGTAGGCCCAAATGATTTTTTCGTTTGAAAATGGCGATCGCGCCGAGGTTTTCTTTTAACGCAGAGGGACTTATACAATAAGTGAGACCCAAAAATGTTTTGGTTAAAAGGGGATTGGGTCTTACACTCTAATAGAGGCCCAAATGATTTTTATTTTTAAACGGGCGACGATCGCGCCGTTTACTTGTACAGAGGGACTTGTACAATGAATGAGGCCCAAAAAGTTTTTGTACAAGGGGGGATGGGTCTTACACTCTCTCAAGAGGCCCAAAAAGTGTTTTGAAAATGATTTATGAGGGTTGAATTAATCCAAAACCCTAATTTGTTTTCAAAATGTATTTAATTGAATAAAAATTCAATTAAAATGATCAAAAATTGTTTAACACATGGAAAACAAATTGTGATCTTGGATTAATGCTTCAAAAATTAAGTATTGACCTACAAAATAATTAGAAAGCATTAAAAGTTGCAAAATCAATGTAGAGAAAATATTTAAAATGCCAAAAACAATCAAAATATTAAGTCTTTACAAAAATATCAATTATATGAAATAAATAATATTTTTGGGATTTTTTGTGAAAATAAAATATTTTAACATTTTTGTGAATTATTAAAAAAAGAATCAACTCAAAATCATTAAAACTCAGAGAGAAATTAATTTTTGAATCAATTAAACAAAATCACAAAATTCAAATATTTGAATTATTCAAAAATGGCGCCAAGAACAGCTGAAGAACACGCGCGTGTTCTTGGTTTCTCAGATTTGCATTTTCTATCCAATCTCCATGAATACGTAATCATATCATGCAATCCACATATCATTATGCTCGTCTCAACCTCACGATCATGTTTATAACACTTAATTTCATTTAAATTAAACATAAAACATGAAATCACGAAGAAACCTCAAGAACCCTAATTTCTGCATGAAGGCTAGGATTTTTGATACACGATTCAGACAATGCAATTAATTGAGGGAAAACATTCCATTCATGATTATGAACATATGGCCAAATTATTGTGCGAGGAAATATGCATAGATTGAGAGATGACCAAGTATGTGCTTACCTCCAAGTCGTGACAGCAAGTGCAATGTGATTTTTGATCTGGAGGTGTTACAGATGAGTGGTGATGATCTGAACAGCTTCCCTACACCCTATGGATTGTGTTTGGATGGTTGGACTTGATTGAAATTGGCTGGATCATTTTGTGGTACCTCAGCTGCACTTTGGTTAAAACCTTGAGCAACCAGCTGGTGATTTTGTGAAATTGATGTTCCAGATGTTATGTGAGTGTTTGATCAGCTCATATGTGATGTATGTGAGGTGTGTGAGTGATTGGTTTGATTGGAATAACTCTCAAACTCAAAACCCGATAGTGACTTGCCTTAGAAGGCAAAATTGGAGTGAAAGAAGAGACTTTGAGGAAAGCATCTGTTAGATGGCTTTGGTGTACTCAAACTGAACACAATTGAGCTCTATTTATAGTAGAGCAAGTTTGTTTTGCAAGGAATAGTGCATGACAGCTGGTAAGTAGGTTTGGCCAATGTTGGCAAATGAAAATCCAAGTCTCCTCTAGCCATTGACTAGAGGTTAGGGCACAGAGCTTTGGTCCCTTGGTCTTGGATAAGTCTTGACTGATTTCAGATGAGAATGGCTCAGTCCATGCCACCTTGATGGTTCCATTGAATGCCTCATTCCAAATTTGAAGTCTTGTCCCTATTTTGGCCATTCTAGGTTCAACATGCTATTTCTTGTTCCATGGACTTTGGAGGCTTGGCTCAGTGATTGTCCCCTTTAGATTCAATCCTCTGAGGTGTCCAAGTGGATAGGAGCAATTGAATTTGGCTAATTTTGGCAAATCGACCAAAGTTGCAAATTCTGCCTTGCCTTGACAGATTTCAGCAAGGCAACTTGGCAATGTTGTATCTCATGGTGTAGGTTGAATTTGGCAATGTTCTTGGCCATTTTGGAAAGCTCTTACATGATACAACAACTGTTTGAACAAGTTTGGTTTTGATCTCTTTTGATTCCAAGTGAAAAATCCCCCTACATTTGGCAAAAAGTGAGGCAGAATCTGACTTAGTGAAAATTTCACTAAGTGTTGGAAAAAGTGACATTTTCACTTTTCAGCCACTTTGATCACTCCATAACTCAAAATCCTTAATGAATTGGAATGACTTGTAGTTGAAGTTTTTGTAGGCGATAATGAGGGCTACAAATCCATCTTTGGATGAGAAAAAATGGCCTTGTGGTTTAGGAGTTATGGTCCTCCAAAGTTGGTACCTTTGCCACTTTATTTTTAACTTTGAAAAATTTCTAAGTTTTATGGTTACCCCTTTTACAAGTTATCTCACTTTTCTTGATTTTTCTTGATGAATGATGATTCAAATCATACATTAACATCATTTTAGGGTTAAAAATCCATTTTGGTGAAAAATCTCAAAAAGTCAAAGTTGACTTTTGTGCACAGTTGACTTTTTATCAGATGAATTCCAAACTGTGCAATTCTTCAGGAAATCATGTCCTTGACCTAAATCAAACTTGATGGACATGTTCCATGGGTGTCATAGGGTATATTCAATCATGTATTAGGGTTTGGGAGCATGTCCTGGTCAAAAGTCAAAGTTACAGTTGACTTTTCTCTTAAAACCCTAATTGTGGTGCAGATGAAATTGAGACTTGTTGCTCAAACTTCTTGGATCAATCCATTGTTCCAAATGGATCAATATGGTATATTAGAGACCCTCAAATCATATCTTGAGGTCTTGGCTCATGGTTTGTCCCAAAAGTCAACTTAGGGGTGAATTAGGTCAAGAAACCCTAATTCCTGATTTTTGATGAATGCATCCCCTGAGGCAAAATTGACTTGATGCATGGGTTCATGAGGTTCCATGAAGTATATTAGGTTATGTTTTGGATCATTGCCTTGTGCCCAGATGAAAATTTCCATCTGGAGGCCCTGGTCGACCAAGACCCTAATTTGGTGACACTGTCGATCTTGAGACTTGATCCACCTAGAAGGGAGCAGCCTTGTGCTTAATCCTTGAAGTGGGAGTCCTTTTTGATCCATTGTGGATGTTTGAGAGATTAGACAAGTTGAAGATCATGTCATTTCTTGATTGATCCTTTGTCTAAGCACTCAGAGAGGGCTTGAAACCCTAATTTTGATTGTATTGGATGCTCACCCATCTTTGGGGAGGCTAATGAAGCATAAAGGTACATCCATATTGTGATGATGATTTTCACAATGATGGGAAATCTAAGTGGTCAAAATTTGGGGTATTACAGATGCCCCTATTTAATCTTCTTGGACCCGAAGGTGTGAATGACGAAGGGATTCGGGCATTCGGGGTGCAAGAGGATTAAATATCGGAATACCCGAAATTTTGATGGTGGCTATGAATGGTAGCTTACGCATTCATCTTCTTTAGCTAAGAGATGATGCTTAGAAATGGTAAACTTCCCCTCGATCCTGGTTTCCTACCAAGGAACTGGTCTCTGTCTCTTTTGAAATAAACTTCCCCTCGATCCTGGTTTCCTACCAAGGAACTGGTCTTAGTTTCTTTTGTCAATAAACTTCCCCTCGATCCTGGTTTCCTACCAAGGAACTGGTCTTGGTTTCTTTTGAACTTCCCCTCGTTCTTGGTTTCCTACCAAGGAACTGGTCTTAGTTTCTTTTGAACTTCCCCTCGTTCTTGGTTTCCTACCAAGGAACTGGTCTCAGTCTCTGATTTAAACTTCCCCTCGATCCTGGTTTCCTACCAAGAACTGGTCTTAGTTTCTTTTGTCAATAAACTTTATTGACAAGGGACGCTATGTGTAGCGGTTTTCCTTCAAACTTCTCGCCGAATTTTCCTGGGGAGATGCCATTTGACGGAAAAAGGTTTGATGTCAGACTTGCTGGGGAACCCAATGTCTGAGTTGTAGAGTTGCACAAACTTCTCTGTTGGAGACGCCATTTGTCGATTCTACTGGGGAAAGCGAGTCTCTTGAGAGACTGTTTTCATTTGGGATCTTTCATCATACTTTTCTCGGGATCTTCCCAGAGAAACGCCATATGACGGGGTCCAATTTTGAGGTGCCGATGACCTTTTCATCAGCAGGTTTTTTTGGAGAATGACAGCTGTATTGCCAAATCTCTGGTTAGGAGGCTTTCTCTGTTGATTTTCCTTAATCCGGGAAAGCAAGGATATCATCTTCAATGGCGAAGAGTGATGTTTATTGAAAGTTCTCTGATCTTTTAGAGGTTCAAATTATCAAAGTGGCCAAGGACCAAATTCTTTCCAGAATTAACTGGAAGCGAGGTTGTTCAGACACAGTATTTCCTGACGAGGCAAGAACTGACAACTCGATTGAGAGGACTTCTACCACTAGGGGACAAGACCGACTAGAGTGATAGTGATGCAATATGAAATGTAAATGCAAATAAAAAATGCATGATGTATGTATGTATATGCTGACAAAACAGACACGACATACAGACTAATGGATGAACACAATTGGATACTCGGCCATCGCGGGGCGAAGAAGTACCGTTGATTCAAAATAGCAATTCCACCTTGCTTAGGAGAGATAGTCCCATTGGGAGCTATGATGATCGGGCTTAGGAGATGAGAACTCGGCCGAGGCGTGTCAGACGAAACAAGGTCTCTGACATTGTTGATCCCTTCATTCAGGCATACTAGCTTAGAAGGAGTACTTTGATTCTGCACTTTGAAGTTCGCTTACTTCGGGAGAAGCGATCGATGTTCTTCTGATGTTCAACAGTCAAAAGAAATGCCATCTCTAATTTAAAAGCAGAAAAAGTTTAACAAGTAAATTCATTTTTGTTTTATTTCAAGAATCGCTGATTAAGTTTAAACAACATCGTTCTGTAAAGCTAAAACAAGTAAAGAATTACAAACAAAAGCACGAGGGCTCAAATTTTATTGATAAGATGGAGATCAGCCAAACACGTGATTCCAAAGAGTATATACAAAGTTAGAAAATGGTAATTTACAGGGAAAAGGGCTACGTTGAAACATAACGACCACTATCCTTCTACCAACTTTGAATTCGGGACATCCTGAGCTTCTGTCGAAGATGACCTTTGACTGGAGATTTCCTCCGATAGATGATGCAACTGCTGCTGAGGGACTTGCCTCTATTGAACATAGTTACTTGCCATTATCCATAACTTTTGCCTGGATTGTACTATGAGATTTCCAATCCATCGGGATGATTTTTTTTCATGTCTCTAACTTTTTCCTGGACCGCCCTTTCGGGTTTTCAATCCACCGAGACGTTTTTTTTAGGCGAAGTATTTCTTGACTACATCAACATTCGTGGGGTAGGCAAATTCTTCTCCGTCCATGGTTGCAAGTCTCAAGGCGCCGCCTGAGAAAGCCTTCGTGACCACATAGGGGCCATCATAATTCGGGGTCCATTTGCCCCGAGAATCAGTGAGAAATGATTGTATCTTCTTGAGCACAAGGTCTCCTTTCCTGAAGACACGAGGTCGGACCTTTTTGTCGAATGCCCTCTTCATTCTCTGTTGATATAACTGACCATGGCATAGTGCCGTGATTCGCTTCTCTTCGATCAGGTTCAGTTCGTCGTGTCGACTTTGACACCATTCAGCTTCGGTAAGCTTAGCTTCCATCAATACCCTGATTGACGGGATCTCTACTTCTATGGGGAGAACTGCCTCCATGCCATATATTAGAGAGAAAGGGGTTGCCACTGTTGAAGTACGGACAGATGTGCGATAACCATGAAGAGCAAAGGGTAGCATTTCCTGCCAATCTTTATAGGTTACAATCATCTTTTGAACAATCTTTTTGATGTTCTTGTTAGCCGCTTCTACCGCTCCGTTCATCTTGGGTCGGTAGGGAGATAAGTTATGGTGCTCGATCTTGAACTCTGCACACAACTCTTTCATCATCTTATTGTTCAAGTTAGATCCATTATCAGTAATGATCTCGCTTGGAACACCATAACGGCAAATGATATTGTTTTTGATAAATCGGACCACCACTTGTCGGGTTACATTGGCGAATGACACTGCTTTGATCCACTTGGTGAAATAGTCAATGGCTACCAGGATGAACCGATGTCCGTTTGAAGCCTTGGGCTCAATCAAACCAATCATGTCGATTCCCCATATGGAAAATGGCCACGGGGAAGAAAGAACCTTGAGATGTGATGGCGGTACATGAATTTTGTCGGAGTATATCTGACACTTGTGACACCTCCTCATGTACTTGTAGCAGTCGGATTCCATGGTCAACCAATAATACCCGGCCCTGAGAATTTTTCTCGCCATTGTGTGTCCGTTGGCATGAGTGCCAAAGGATCCTTCATGAATTTCTTTCATGAGCATGTCTGCTTCTGGTCTGTCGACGCATCGGAGCAAGACCATGTCAAAATCTCTCTTATAAAGAGTGTCACCGCTCAGGAAGAAGTTTCCAGCCAGTCTTCTGAGGGTCTTTCTATCTTTTCTGAGTGCCCCAGGTGGGTACTCTTGTTTCTGAAGGAAGCATTTGATATCGTGATACCAAGGTCTGTCGTCTATGACTGCTTCAATTGTGAAGATGTAAGCGGGCCGTTCAAGGCGCATGATGTCGATCTTAGGTATGTCATTCCATCGACCTACACTAATCATGGAAGAGAGAGTGGCTAATGCGTCAGCCATGTGATTCTCCTCATGAGGGATGTGATGAAAGTCGACTCTGTTGAAGAAGGGTAACAACCTCCTCGCATAGTCTTTATAAGGAATCAATCCTGATTGGTATGTGTTCCAATCTCCTTTTATCTAGTTAATAACCAAGGCTGAGTCGCCGTATACGTCCAAATTTTTTATCCTTAAATCAATCGCTTCTCCGAGACCCATGATACATGCTTCGTATTCGGCCTCGTTGTTCGTACATTTGAACGTAAGTCTGGCAGTGAAAGGAATGTGGGAACCCTGAGGGGTAACAATGATTGCCCCAATTCCGTTTCCATAATGATTAACTGCTCCGTCAAAGATAAGTCCCCACTGGGAACCTGGTTCTGGCCCTTCACTGGGTAGCGGTTCATCGCAATCTTTCATCTTTAGATACATGACATCTTCGTCTGGAAAGTCAAACCCGATTGATTCTTGATCGTCAATCGGTTGATGAGCCAAATGATCGGCTAAAATACTTCCTTTAACGGCTTTCTGAGCATGGTACTCTATCTCATATTCTGATAACAGCATCTGCCAACGGGCAATTCTTCCTGTGAGAGCAGGTTTTTCAAAAACGTACTTGATTGGATCCATTTCGGAGACCAACCAAGTAGTATGACGAATCATGTACTGGCGAAGACGTTTGGCTGCCCAAGCCAAAGCGCAACAAGTTTTCTCAAGCATTGTGTACCGAGTTTCGCAGTCGGTGAATTTCTTGCTTAGATAGTAAATGGCAGACTCTTTCCTTTTAGTTTCGTCTTGTTGGCCAAGTACACATCCCATTGAGTCCTCTAGGACTGTGAGGTAAATGATCAGTGGTCTTCCTTCCATTGGAGGTGATAGAATCGGAGGATTCAACAGATATTCTTTGATACTGTCGAAGGCGGTTTGGCAATCTTCTGACCAAACGCAATCCTGGTTCTTTTTGAGTAATTTGAAAATCGGCGCACACGTCGCGGTCATGAGGAATATGAATCTGGAGATGTAGTTCAAACGTCCCAGGAATCCTCTGACTTGTTTTTCAGTTTTCGGAGAAGGCATTTCTTGAATGGCCTTGACCTTGTCAGGATCAACCTCAATTCCTTTCTGGATGACGATGAACCCTAGTAATTTCCCCGAACGGACACCGAAGGTGCACTTGTTGGCATTCAAGCGGAGCTTGAATTTTCTTAGACGTTCGAACAATTTTGACAGATGTTCAACGTGCTCCTCCTCTGTTCTTGATTTTGCAATCAAATCATTGACATATACCTCGATTTTTTTGTGTATCATGTCATGAAACAGAGTAGTCATGGCCCTTTGATAGGTTGCCCCGACGTTCTTCAAACCGAACGACATTACCTTGTAACAAAAGGTACCCCATGGGGTAATGAACGAAGTTTTCTCCATGTCTTTCGGCGCCATTTTGATCTGGTTATATCCCGAGAATCCATCCATGAAGGAGAATACTTTAAACCTTACTGTGCTGTCAACCAGCATGTCAATGTGTGGTAAAGGAAAGTCGTCCTTTGGACTTGCCTTGTTCAGATCTCTGTAATCAACACACATTCTGACCCTTCCGTCCTTTTTGGGAACGGGTACGATGTTGGCTAACCATTGGGGATATTCAGATGTGGCGAGGAATCCTGCGTCGATCTGTTTCTGTACCTCCTCCTTGATTTTGATGGCCATGTCCGGGTGAGTACGTCTCAACCTTTGCTTTACTGGTGGACATTCTGATCTCAACGGTAAGTGATGTTCCATGATGCTGGTATCCAACCCTGGCATATCCTGATAGGACCAAGCGAATACATCGGGGAATTCTTTGAGAAGCTTTATCAAACTTTCTTTGGTAGTTGGACTGAGCAGTGCTCCGATCCTGATTTCTTTTCTCTCTTGCTCTGAACCCAAGTTTACCGTTTCCAACGGTTCTTTGTGAGGTTCAATGGACCTTTCCTCTTGTCTGAGTAGTCGGGAGATCTCTTATGGAATTTCGTTGTCATTTTCTTCTTCAGCCTCGAATAACGGGAACTCAAAGTTGGAAGAAGGCATCGGATCGTATGTTTCAACGGGGTATAAAACAAGCAATCTGCATGACGTGATGATTCGTGTTTAGAAGAGATAGAGAAAATGTAAGTGTGTGCAGTGTTTTGATTTTACTGCTTGTTTTTATTATTGAATGTTTTTTAGGATTACCATTTTCTGAAAAAGAAAAAAGAGAAAACAGCAATTAATGCGGAAATTACAGAACGACGTTATTTTATTAATGAACAAGTCGAATCTCGAAACTACAGCCCTATAAAACAAAACTCACTCGCTCTGGGCAAAGCGAAGAGGGAAATTTACAAAAAGCGAGCCCTATCAAAACATCCGTTTCACCTGGGCAGGGTGAAAGGTTAAAGATGGCAATTACTTTGACTGACGAACGACCTTCGGAACCTCGACAACAACCCATTGGCGGCGAACTCCTCGGTGAATCACAAAGTCTGGCACCTTCCTTGATTTGTCTTCAGAAATGACGCTGATTTCTGGTGGAGTAGGATCATTGGAATCTGTCTCCCAGGAAGAATTGTCGTAGGAGGATTCCTCTGTTGTATTTTGCATAGCATTTGTGCTCTCAGCTGTATCTCCCCATCCAGTTGGTTGGATATCTTCGAGCCTGATACGAGAGCTTTCAGGAGCAGTGTACTTGACCAAATAGTCGTATCTTCCACTTGGTTGTCCCAGAGTGTCCCAAAATTCTTTGGAACTGGAGGAGTCATCTTTCTCGATGACGTTGACCTCAGGAAAAGCATAATTGATGAATTCTAGTCCTGCAAACATTGCGAATTCATCTTCGTGTTGAGTAGTTTCTGAATGACCTGAGTGTTGATCCCATGACATGGCGGGGACACAGGTATTCTGTTCAATGACGCTCAGCTGAGTTTCATTACTCGGCTGACTTTCTTGCCCCAAGTTTCCTGGGTAAGGCTGCCACATTGGCAGGCCATCCATCGGGCCATAGTAATTGTGGTCAAAATTGTCTTTCATCAGAGTGTCTTCCTCTAATGAATTTGGCGGAGCACGGCATCCTTCCGGATCACAATCTCCATATATCATCTCGACGTCTGACCTTGGTATAAATCTCGGACCTTCTGTAGGAAAGCAAAAAGGCATAGGCACCTCTTCCTGAGACATATAACCGTCCTTGTTAAGATAGGACTTCCATTCTTCATCCGTGTCAGAGGGATCTTCCTCATCGATAACATGAACTGTCTGAGACACTGGGTGAAGAAAACCTCCACTGTGGAAGAAGTTTTGAAGGGGATGAAGACTTTCATCATTGGCAACTGTCTGGGTACAGGTTGCAGAAAAACCAAGACCCTTCTTTGTTTTATTGTCGATAGGAATGACAAGTCGTCCCCATCCTGTCGTATCGGTACTCTCGACCGCTTTGATAGCATCTTTGTATGAAGAAATTGAAGTTCCTTCTTCACATTAATCGTTCTTGCTCACCGATAGTGCTTGGAACTGAGTTCCAATAACCTCCTCGGGTTCCACACAAGTAGATGATGATAAGTTACTCACAAGCAAGGCTTGTTCCTCACAAACCGTGACAAGTTGATCATTCTTGACGAACTTTAGCTTTTGGTGGAGGGTTGAAGTAACCGCTCCAGCCTGATGTATCCAGTGTCTTCCTAATAAACAACTGTATGTTGCCCGGATGTCCATGACCTGGAAAGTGATTTGGAAAGTGTGAGGACCAATAGTTATGGGAAGATCAACTTCGCCGATAACCGTTTTTCTGGATCCGTCGAATGCTTTGATAACGACCTCGCTGACTCTCATCGGAGGGCCCTTGAATGATAATTGCATCAAGGTGGACTTCAGCATAACATTCAGGGCTGACCCTGTGTCTACCAGTACGTTGGCTAAAGCATCGCCCTGGCAGTTAACTGTAATGTTGAGCGCCATGTTATGACGGCGACCCTCTTCAGGTAATTCTTCATCACTAAATCCCAAATTATTGTAGGAAGTGATGTTAGAGACAATACTATCGAACTGTCTAATTGTTACATCCTATTCCACAAAGGCTTGCTCCAAGACTTTCTGTAGAGCCTCTCTGTGTGCTTCTGAACTGAGTAACAGTGATAATACCGAGATCTTTGAAGGAGTCTGTAACAGTTGATCGACAATGTTATATTCACTCCTTTGGATGAGCTTTAGCATCTCATCTTTGTCTTTTGAAAAGTCGGGATTACTAGATTGACCGACTAGTGGATCAGGAATTTCTGCCTGAAGTTCCTTTTCTTTGTTGGATTCTCCAACCCCCCGGTTAAAGATTCGACCGCTCCGTGTTACACGACTGATGTCTGCAATATTCACGATGGAGGGTAATGGAATTTCCTTTCCATTCTCGATCATTGTTGCACCGTATTTGTAAGGGATTGCCTTAGCTGATTCATACGGTAGTGGCCCCGGTAGATAGATGACTATGGGAACCTTCTGATTTTTCTGACCATCATAAGTAACCTTGATCCGTTCCCGGTTGGGAACTCTAGATTCATCAAATAGAGGGATGATGGCAAAAACATCCCTGGTCTGGTGATGACCAGAGATGGTGACAGCATCCTCAACTTGCTCGGCAAGGTAGTTCGGCGACCAAATGATGGGTCCTGAACATGGATATGGACGAATTTCTCCATGATCGACCTGACCCTGAAGAGCTGCTCTCACAAGGTAACACCCTTGGTTACTTTCCGAACAGACGCTGCAACTGTCATAGTTGTGTGGTGGCACCTGGCCACGCCCACTTTGAATGCAATGTAACCTCACTAGGTTATCTTCCATTGATCGGACATCCTGACTTTGACGACGAGTAGGATTCCTGTGATTGATACTAATCTGCTGAGTATCTTCGTCCATGTAGAGTGGCATCCACCAGTGATTTAACAAGTGCTGAAGTGCCTCCTGGACAAGGGTACAACCTCGATCGTTTTCGCAACCCGCTTTACAATTTTGATAGTCATGTGATATTAAGAATCCAAGTCGGACCTGCTCAGCATGTAACTCTACCAGGTTGGTATTCATTATGCGGATATCGAAGATCTGAACCATGTTGATTTGATAGGAGTTCCTATCATGGTAGTCTCGGATCCATCCAAGATCCATCTGACGCTGGAGGGCCTCTTGTATGAAAGAGCATCCCTGTTTGTTTACCGAGCAAGTCAGACAAGAACTGTAATCGTGCCGCGGAAGATTATGATACTGGCTTTGCCTTGAGTGCATTGCCACCAAGTTGACATTCATTGCACGGATATCGTGGTTTTGAATGACGTTGGAATTCGTGTAAACCATGTTAACTCCACGAACTCGGTGCTCTTGGATCCATCCAAGATCCATTTGTTCCTGTAGAGCTGCTTGCACTACAGAACATCCCTGGTTGTCTTTAGAGCAGACATCACACTGGTGATAATTATGAGGTGGCACATGGCCATATCCACTCTGTCTACAATGCATCTTGACCAAATTGGTTCCCAATGAGAGTACATCATGAATTTGATAGACATTGTTAGTCTCTTTCTCAATCAGATTGACTGCAGCTTTCTCATGTTGAGGCAGCGGGTTCGTGAGAACATTAGGATTCGTATCTTTGAAAGATAAGAGCCCGCTCCTAACAAGCTTTTGCACGTCGGATTTGAAATTGAGACAAGTCTCAATGTTATGCCCTGAACCTCCTTGATGATAAGGGCATGTCTGATCCGACTTAAACCAAAAAGGCGGATTTTCCGGAACTGAAAGGGGAGACTTAGTCTGGATGCGCCCCTTAGCCAACAGTAACGGAAATAGCTCTGCATACAACATGGGTATAGGATCAAATCCTGGTGGCCGTGTTGTACGGTTGTTGTTATATGGAGGACGAGCCTGCTGAAGAGGCTGTTGTGTCCTTTGCTGGTCAGGTTGGCTCTGAGCAACCTGAGGTTGATACCTAGGAACAGGCGCGGGGCCGATAGCAGGAGTAACAGCTGCTACTGGCTGATAACGTCGCCTTTGCTTTCCGAGAGAGATATTCCCAATATCTTGCTCTTTTTTCTTAGGGAGAGCACTACCGTATTTTTTAGTACCACTCGTCGATCCAGTGTCTTTTACTAAACGTCCTTCTCGGACGGCTTCCTCAAGACGTACGCCCATGCCGACCATCTCGGTGAAATCACTGGGTGCACTGGCAATCATTCGGTCATAGTAAAATGAGCTTAAGGTCTTTAAGAAGATTTTTGTCATCTCTTTTTCCTCAAGAGGTGGACAAATTTGAGCGGCAATTTCACGCCACCTTTGAGCATACTCCTTAAAGGTTTCCTTGTCCTTTTGTGACATTGATCTGAGTTGATCTCTGTCGGGTGCCATGTCCAAATTGTACTTGTATTGTTGGACGAAGGCAGTACCAAGATCCCTGAATGTACTGA
This sequence comes from Lathyrus tuberosus, assembly GCA_022829125.1. Lineage (NCBI taxonomy): Eukaryota > Viridiplantae > Streptophyta > Magnoliopsida > Fabales > Fabaceae > Lathyrus > Lathyrus tuberosus. The sequence goes on from JALAZF010000017.1 coordinate 14,175,894, forward strand.
TCCTAGTACGGTTTAAACCCATGTACCATTTGAGTGCGACATCGGTTAAACTATCCTGGAAGTAGTGAATCAGCAGGTCCTGATTCTCCGTCTGAGCTGACATCCGCCGAGCGTACATCACCAGATGGCTCTGAGGGCAAGAGTTACCCTTGTATTTTTCAAAGTCGGGCACTTGGAACTTGTGCGGGACTTTCACATTTGGGACCAAGCAGAGGTCTGCGGCGTCCTTTCCAAATAGATCCTGACCGCGAATGGCTTGCAGTTCTTTCTGCATTTCCAAGAACTGCTCCTGGAATTTATCCATTCTGTCAAACATAGTTTCCTTCTTACCAGAAGGTGTCTGTGGAATCTGTCCTTCCGGGACAGTGTGCACCACAGGGGGTGTTACTGTGACTACGGTAGTAAGTCTTGGCGCTTCCCGAAGTTTGTAACCTTCAGGAGTCTTGAGTATGCCCCTGGCATCTTCGCTTTCCCAAAGTTTGTAACCTTCAGGCCCAGCGGCTTCTGTTGCGATTCCCTGATCTTCAGTGATCGGCGGAACATATCCTTCCGGGATATAGTTAACAGGCATGCCCCAAGGACGATCTTTCGGCATCTGATACCTAGGATCATACTTTTCTATGATGGGCGTTGAGGTGATCTCTGAGATCACAGTCCTTTGTAGCTGAGCTTCTGCCATGGCTTGCATGTCATTACGAAGCTTTCTCATATCCTCTCTCAGAGCGTCGAGCTCTTCTGTCAACTCTCTGTTTTCTTCCTCAAGATCATCCATCTTTTTCTGACGATTGGCCCGAGTATTATACGAATGAGACAGTTTGACTCTAGAATCGAGACACAAACGTGAGATTCGTAGGTAAGGAGAATACGCGATGTAAGAATGATGAATGCAATGATTATATTAATTGTTTTTTTTTGGTTTAATCAAAATAAAATTCGACAATTAGATTGCAAATATCAAACAGTGGGGAAACCCCTTTTTATTGAATTCCAAAGGATTACAGAAACAGAAACCTAAACTAATGGGTCCCGAGTCCTCTTCTTTGACCGGGGCGCTTGGGCCGTTGTCGGGTTGTCATTCCTTTGCCAGGCGAAAGGAGCGACCAAATTCCTTTGGTCATCTTGATTCTCTACAGCATGCTACTCCAAAATTTCAATCAGAGCATCTTTCTCTTTTAGTAGTTGCTGTATTTGGATACACTCTACGTCGAGGGTGCGGTACTTGTTCTTCCAAGACCTTCTTTCCTTTTGAACCTTGTTGAGAGTAACCTGAAGCTTTTCAGTTTCCGTCATGAAGTACATGACAGTTTCCCTCGGTGGAAGAATTCCGTAACGAGGATAAGGCATCTTTAGCTTGAGAGCTCTAGCTTGTACCCAATGGAGATAAGGCTCCACCGAGACACAGTCCGGTTTTCCCAGAGACTCTCGTCCTTTCTTATGAACATGTTTCCAAGCTTGCACTATTTCCATCTTTAGTGCTCTGTCGTTTTCTCCTTCTTTGAAGAAAAGACCTTCCAGATGAACACCTAGTGGGATGTGTCTCATCGGGTATCCAAATTGACGAAGAACCAATATCGGATGATAGTTGATTCCACCTTTAGTTCCTATGAGGGGTACGATGGGGAAGTTTCCACAACGGTCAATGATTCTAATTCCCTCATAAATCCTATTACACCAATCTATATCAGAGTTGGTAAGAGACATGATCTTCTGCGACCAACGTAAGACACTCTTGCAATCCCAAAAAGCAGCAGACTTGGGCAAGTGTGAGATAAACCACTTATAAAGCAGAGGTACACAGCATGTGATCTCCCCTCCACTGTACAAATTTCCTAAGTGTACAGAATGATACGCATCTGCGAGCAAAGTCGGCACAGGGTTTCCAATGAGAAAAACCTTAATAACGTTGATATCGACGAAGTTATTGATGTTGGGAAACAAAAATAACCCGTAGGTGAGCAAGACAAAGATGCTTTCAAAAGCAGTCCCGTTCCCTATACTAGCGAAGTATAGAGCTTTCTTTGTCAGGAACTGGGCTGGCAAACCTTGGATGCCACCCTTAGTGGTCATGTGAGTCCTGACCTCAGACTCGTCCAAATGAATTGCTATTGCAATAGTCTGATTCTTTGGAATTTCTTCCAGTCCAGAAAATGGAGCTCGATTAGTGATATGTAAATCAGTCAAATAAGAATACTCCTCCAGCGTTGGTGATAGCTGGTAATCCGGGAATAGATCACCAGCCTCAAATGAGGGAATCTTCAGTAATTTCCACCATGTTGACTGAACGATCGAAGTCATCAGTAACCTCAACCATATGTACCTCTGGGTCAGCATAATGAGCATCTGCTGTTTGTAATAGGTCGGAGTCAATTTTCATCTGACCTTTGCTCTTCTCTCCGAATTTCAACCTGCCCTCCTGAATAGCATTTTGCACCAAATCCCTGAAAAGAAAACACTGAGAAGTTTTATGACCCAGAAAATTATGGTAGTTACAAAATCCTCTCTTTTTTCTTTGTTCTAAAGGTGGTATTTTAGCGCCATAAGGCACTATCATCTACCCATCTTTTACTAACAAATAAAAAATTTCGTCACATTTGGTGATATCGAAGGTGTATGTTTTCTTGGGAAACTTATCATTCTTTTCAGATTCGACAGAATTTTTTCCAGTCGAAGGGGCTAACGTTTTACAAGAATATGGAGGACCTTGCTTTAACTCCAACGTCTACCTCACTCTCGTCGAAATATAATGGTTCGTCGTACAAACCTTCGACATCCTCATTATATTCAACATAAGCTACATTTTTACCCTTATTGAACTTAGCCTTTTCGTCTTTCAGACGTTCTAACTGTCGAACCCTATCAGCCAGTTGGGACATATCTCTCAGATACTGGGTATCTAATTTCTTTCTAATAGAGTAATCAAGGCCACCAGCGGCCATTTCGACCAACTCATGCTCTGGCACTTGAGTAAAACACCTAGCCTTAAGTAATCGAAACCTATTTAGGTAATCGTCTATTGGCTCAGTAAAATTTCGCTTTATGCTAGCTAAATCCTTCAAACTAATCTTAGTTTGTCCCATATAAAATTGTTCATGGAACATACACTCTAACTGGGTCTAATTACAGATTGAGTTAGGAGGTAGGGCTGTAAACCAAGTGAAAGCATTTTTGGTGAGAGAACTTGAGAAATATTTTACCCTAAGACTTTCGCCATTTGCAATCTCTCCAGCCTCAATCATATACCGAGATACGTGTTAGACAGTAGATTCAGTTGTATCTCCTGAGAACTTGGTAAACTTTGGGACCTTCTTCCTAGGAGGTAATTCTGATTGTAGAATATAATCCACTATGGGTGAGGTATAATTTGGCCTAGTAAAGCCAAAACTTACCCCATTTCGAGCCATTATCCTTTCGACCATGGCTGCTAGGTTGTTATCTGCTGCTATGTTGTTACGCCGAACCTGTTGTACAACATGGTCAACATCTTGGTTTCTATTTACTATCACTACCCCTTGCTCCCTTTCTTCAGGAATTGGCACTTGGTTCCTAGGTGGTTCGACTCTGGGGAGTTCGACTCTAGGAGGCTCTAGATTGGCCTCAGGTATAGTCTCTAGGTTCCGCCGTGGGATATTCTCCACCGCAGTCGCACCTCGTACAGGGGCCGACACCCCCATAAATTCTGCCATGCGTACCAATTGCCCTGCTAGTTGTTGGTTAGTTTGGATAGTGTTTTGAATCAAGGGCTGGAAAATTTCCCCCATAGTTTGGGACAAGGTTTGTACCATTTGTAGGTTACTCTCATCCATTTGTTGTCTTAGACATGCTATAGAAGTATTTGTCAGACTAGGACCTTGAGTGGAATATCCCACACCTACACTTTGGCTGTTTCGACCCACATTTATCCCCGATCCCGATCCTTGTAATGGCGAAGACATTACATTGTCTGAGAATACTGGGGGAGGGGGCATTTTGGAAGCTTTTCATTATTGACGTTGGTATTCCATAAGGTGGATTCCTTGGTAAGGGTTGTGAAAATCCTGGAGGGGCAAAATGCCTAAATGTCGAAGTTCCTCCTGGTGGAGTTTGGGGATTAGATGCTTGTGGCCCACCGTACTCCAAAATAGGTTGAGTGTAAGCCCTTATATGTGTGACCCTGGTCCTGTCATTGATGGCATTGGGTCAGACATAACAGGAGGTGGGATTGGCTCTCCTGTCGAAGGAACTGGAGGTGGTATCACATCGTTCCTAGACACATTTTGAGGGTTTGTGTTACTAGGCTGGGCATTCCAATTACTTGACCGAGGATTAGAACCACTCCCTTGAGGGTTTAGATTGTTTGGCTGATTAGTGTTCGTCGCCATTTTTCTAGTATATCTTCTCTTTGGTCTCTCTTCATTTGTAGTGGCTACCTTACCACTTCTCAATAACATGCAACGAAGCTTTTTGAGAAGGACACGATGAATGAAGATTTTCAAAAATTTAGAATGATCTTTATCAATTTAGCACTGTCCCACAGGGCGTGCCAATTTTTTTACCGTGAAAATTGGTAAACAACCGCTGATCTTCCAAATCTAACTTTGGTGACTCACAGGATCAATCAGATTGATCCTAGGACATGTGCTAACAATTGATCTAAGGTAAATTCTAAAGAAATAAATACTTCGACAGGACTCATAAAGAAAAGTTTGTTGAAAATACAATCTAGACAACGTTCTAAAAATGTTAAGTTACAAGGCTGAAAATGTAAAATAAAAGGTCGAAGGCGTGCAGTAAAGGTTGAAAATATAGAAAATGCAGAAACATAACTTGCGTTAAATAGAAGATAAAAACTTAACAAAAGATCGAAGTAAATTGCATTGAAGGATAAATGGTGTTTACATCACGTACATTCTCACAAGACTCTTTTCTCAACACGCGGATACTTTGAGTAATTTTGGAGTTACTTGTACAAAGTGAACATCACACACCCCGAATCCTATTACTAGAACCCCTATTTATAATACTAGAACTAACTGCTATAAACTGCCTGAAATAATCAATGAATGACAAGTGTCGCATTGCATGCTTCCATTGCTTGGATATACGCCACCTGTCTTTCTTCAAGAGCGAACCAGAGTAACTACTCCCTCCTTTATTTGAATTTGAATTCGCGTCGGACATCATCAGCATTCTCGGTCGAAGGTGCCCTCTTCAACTCTTAGAAATATTTTCTAAGTCCCAAAAGATATCCTTTCCTCTTATGAGCACCTTCGACTTAAAACTATCACACAGATCCTGTCGAAAGCTTCTCTAAACCTCTTCAAGAGCTTAACACTCCCATCAACACTTCCAACTTCATATGGGCGTCAAATTTATGAGCTAACACAAACAAAATCACACTGAAAAATCTTAACAGAATGATAGTTTTTATGTGTAGAATGATGACAAAAATGATTTATATATGCTTGAGATAAAGCACACAAAATGGTCGAAATAAGGTGGTTAAATTTGGTCCAGAAAAATATGATTTTAATAAAATAAGCAAAATGAAAGAAATAACCAATTTTTGAAAAATATGCCAGTTGATTCGGATAAAAGAAAACTTGATTTGAGTTAAATACCTTCTGATTCGAGTCAAGAACACAATTTGATTCGGATCAAATGACCCAGAAATGACTTTATTTTTGGGCAAATGGATTTGATTTAGATCATGTTCAAAGTTTGATTCGGATCAAATTAAATAGAAACAAACATGATTTTTGAAAAATGAAATTGATTCGAATCATGTACAAATTTTGATATGAATCAAATTAGACAAAATATGTTCCCAAGAAAATGATCAGGATCAAGTGTAAAATTTGATCAGGATCAAATTGATGAGTTGAGTTACTGTCCAATTTGACTAGGATAAAAAATTCAGTGTAAAACTAAATGATTCGAATCAATCTTGTAAAATCTAAAATTTTCAAATTTTTAATAGATTTTTTAGATTTTACCCTGAATCAAAGTTTGTCCAAAAACACAAAGTAATTTCATTACACTATCATATGCTATTAATAAAAGAACACTTAGATCAAGATCAAATCTAACCAAAGTTCTATGCATGCTAAACACGAGAAATGAAATCATGAAGGAGACTCAACGAATCAAAATAAAACAAAGATGAAAGCGTTAAGACAAGCAAAAAATAATCGGATAGTAGAGACATGTAACTACAAAGGCTATCTCAGCTTTTAGAGCCTCCAGCTCGCCCAGATCAGAGGTGCTCGGCGAGCCTTCTATGGTTAAGATATGAAGAGTGTACCTTCTGTGGGCGTAGTTGGTCTCTCCTCCATCAACGGATCTTCCTATGATGGTATTAAGGTTTTTGCTGATATCATTGTCGTTGCCTTCATTGTTTGGTTCTTTTCTTTTTTTTTGATCTAGGAATCTCAAAGGCATCTCTCCATGAGAGTTATATCCACCTGGTACTCAAGCGGAGTTTCCCTTAACATACTTCTTTAGTTTCCTCTCTTGGATCATATGCTCTATCTCCTTCTTAAGCTGATAGCAGTCCTCAATAGAATTCCCCCTGAATTTGTTGAACTTGTACCAACTGCCAGGCTCTGGCCTTGTGACATCTGAGATTGGGGCTGGAAATTGTGGGATGTTATGCATGTGGAGGAATTATTTCCATATCTTTTCTCGGTGAGTGTTCATAGGTGTGAAGTTCTTAGTGGGTTTTGCACTTATCTTGAACGTCCTTTTGTCTTTGACAAGCAAGGTAGAATGACCCATTTGTGACTACTGTTAGCTATCAACATTGTAGGTGCACTCATTCACATCTCTTCCCTTTTTTTTAGCATTGCTTTCATCGCCCTTGATGTAACATTCCTCCCGTGACATAACCTTAACCATGGTTGTCGTTGGCCTATAGGAGAGGGATTCATTGAAGTGTCCCTACTTGAGCCCATTATGAAATGCTCCTACAAACATTTCTTGGTTGGGATGGATTATCTTAATTTTAGCCTCATTCATGAGGGTGAGGTACTCCCTTAGATATTGAGAAGGGCCTTAGCGAAGGTTGAAGAGATTAGTGGGAGCCATCTTTCTGTGTCCGCTTGCTGCAAACCGATGGACTGGTTTATTCATTATGTCTAAATAGTTGGTGGTAGAGAGGTGAAGCAGGCCCATATACTACTTTACGAACACGTGTGTGAAAATGATAAAGAGAAGCCTGCATTTCAAAGAATCAGGGGCTCCAATGATGTAAATTTGTGTGTTAATGAAGGCAGCATGTTCGTATGGATCGGTGTGGCCATCGAACTTAGCTAATGAAGGCACCTTGAAATTCTTAGGGATGAACACCTTCCATATTTCGTCTGAAAGAGGTTGAGAGAGTCTAACATCTCCACCTCATATGAAAGGTCAACCTCTTGTTGGCATTGCTCGATATGGCGACATAGATCATCATAGCAGCACACATCTCTACTATGATTCTTTCCTCGCCTCTAATTTCTTCCCTGGACGGAGTTGTTATCCTTTTGTTCACCAAGATGGTTAGAAAAGTTGAGCGTGAGGACAATAATCTAGGAGAGTGTTCTGATGGTGGCCTATGTCAGTTTTACTAGGGCCCCACGACGGGCGTCAATCGTACTTAATAAAAACATACAATGTTACAACCCCTAGGGATTAAAGAATGTCAAAGGATTTAGGATGTGTTGTAGAGTTTGTAGTTAGTTCACGTAAGGAGGTGACAAATTACATATATATAGTTTTTATGTGATTATGTGTTTGTCCTCTCAACCTAAGGGTTAAGTATTTATAACTATGTTGAGCTTGAATTCTAGGCCCATTGGAAATAACAACCACCTCCGAGAGAATATGAGAATGGATAGTCAATCCCCTGTTATTCAGGAGAGTATGGTTAACTTCCCTATGACTTCTTCCATCTCGTCGTGGATCATGGACACACCACTTCCCCCATTTTCCCACATTGGGCGAGTTATCCCATAAATAGGCGACATATTTAATAAAAAAAGCACCACATCCAGTAAATAAGGGATCGATCTGGTAGACGGGTAATCAGGAGGGCTTTATGAGCGAGGCGTTGCATCACTCACACCCCCTGGTTGCCTCTCATATACCCCTTACTAATATACCAATACATTAAGTATCACATTTACTTGATTTTAAGGAATGTTATCTAAACTCATTAAATTTAATGCTAAGTCTATCATTATTACGTTCAAGATAGTCAATATGATATTTCAAAGTTGAGATGTTTCATTCTAAGTTTTCAATTTTCTTTCTAAAAGCATAACACTTAAGACAAACATTCTTTTGTAAGTTTGGGTTGTTACCACACCATCATCCTCTTCATTGGTAGATTTAAAGCAAACATTTCCTCTTCATATTATTTTTTAGTTGATCTTCTAGAAGATGCTTCACTTGAATTTTACAATGAATCTTTGGATGAAGCTATGAAAGATGAAGATGTTTCGTTAACTAACTCTTCATATGTAGTTACAACTTCATCTTGTGACGCTATACAATTTTTATATGTTGGATTGGAATTTTGATATGATGATTCTTCATACGATTTTTTCGATGATGACTCTCCAAAAGATCCTTCATATATAGTGTTTGTGCGTTCATATGAAACTTTTGGTGATGATTTTCAAAAATTTCTTATTTAGATGATGAAATTTTTTCGAATGTATCTGAATTATTTTCTTCATTCTTAAGCACTTGAATTAATTCTATAAACTTCATGACAATTTCCTTTTTTATTTGATTTTTATTGAAATTTATAAAAAAAAAATTATCTTTATAGTCAAGTATCAAATCAGGTTTATGATAATAATTCTTGAATCTTAAATATTTGTTAGAAACAAAATTTATGACATTAAATTCAATATTTGACTATCTCTGTTTAAATTTATGATTAAATTAGTAAATACTGTTTTTTTCTCTCCTTTTTTGTCAGTGCACCCACTAAGGGCATTCCACATCCAATTCTCTTCTGTAGACCACTCTCCATGCTTGTCTCCATCTATTGCCTAAAAATTGTGATGAAAGCCAAAATAAGAATATCAAAAGCATCATTTCATTTTTATGCCGTGATTAGTACCACGGAAAATTTTCAAAACTACGAGAAGGATTTATCAACTTTCACCACTATACCAATTCATGTGAATGTGGTTGATTTTCCATAAGCTAATTGAAAATGACCTTAAACATTTTATTAACATGGGCTTAAAATATTGACAAGCACATAAGAAAATAAAATAAATTATATAGCAATGTTGCAAGTGCAACTCACAGTTGACTTATGAAAAGGTGGACATAATCAGACAACACAAGATGTAATGGACTAATGGCTAGCTGATTTTTAGCCATGCAGGGTAATTTTAGGTGCACATGCAAATTAAAAATAGAAACTGTTTGTCTTTTCCTGATGCAGATACATGGAATATTATAGTTGACTTAACAAGTGTTGTGAAAAGTTATTGCATTTCATCATGACAAGAGCACTCTCTTTCAGTTTTAAAAGGGGTGCCCCTATCTTCATTTCCTTGCCAAGACATTTATATGTAGTTTCTCATTAAGAGAGGAACAATAATATACATATCCCTTCATTGCATATACTTGCCATGGAACATAAAATCAAAATTTTCCTTTTAGTCACACTCTTGGTCTTAATAATTCCTTTTCCTTTATCTTCTGGTAAGCAAGTTATTAATTTATATAAGTAGAGTAAATTTTTTAGAGATTAATTCAACTCATTTAATGTTATATATATATATATATATATATATATATATAAAATAAAGATTATACAGATAAACAGATTCTGAAAAAATATATATTTCTTTTCTTTTAGGGTTAGCTGATGAAGGATTCAGAGAAAATATGCTTCCTACTCATCACTATTTTCACAAGGTATTTTATTTTATATATATATATATATATATATATATATATATATATATATATTTTCTTTCTTATTATTTGATGTTTAGATATTGTTCTTTTTAGTTAACAAGTATTATGGTTTCATTTTGTTTTTGAATGAAGGATGGTATAAAGACAAACTCAAGGAAGCTATTGTCCCATGATTTTGTGTTGGATTATGATGAAGCAGGACCCAACCCAAAGCATTCAAAGAAACCTGGCAATGGCAAGGGTCCTTGAAAAACTTAACAACTAACTAATTATATTCATATCTCATCGTATAATAAAACTATATTATCATATTGATATTATGTATTTCCCCTCAAAATGTTTTATTCATGTATGAGGAGACATGATATGGTTATATAGACAACCACAGGAGACACTATTTGTATGAGATGTAACTTATGAGGTATTAAATAAATGAAGTATGATTGATATTTTACTTTTATGTTCACTTTGATTATGAAGTAATTATCCCACTTGAGTTGTATGCATAATCAAATGCTAATGAATTGATCAATATCTTACCATTGGTATTCAGAGCCAACACCAGATTCTCTTTGTTTTCAAAATGCAGTTTTATTAGTTGCACTTCCTTTTTAATCTTGTTTGTGTTCATCAAGATTCTTCTTCTTACATTTTGTTTTGTCCTCAATTTGGACACTAATTCAAATTCGCACCACCTTCTATCCGGAAATTTGATGGTTTTTATGATCATTGGGCATAACTTATAAAAATTGTATTGAAGCCTTATTGAAGATGGTGCCATTGTGGCTCCTGCAGATACCACACCAGAGTAGGTGAAACTTGCTGCTGGTAGAAAACTCTGAGATTTAAAGGTGAATACTTTCTTGTTTCAATCCATTGATCTCTCCATTTTTTAACACATCTTGGTGTGTAACACTGGAATGGACATGTAGGAGCTTGTAGAATGCTACAAGTGTCTCAAGTTGGAACACTATTAGAATGAGAATAGTGGGGAATGAAAATTTAACAAAATTCGATGATACCAAAGAGCTATTATTATTCATGACCAGTGTAGTCAAAATCGTGTGTTGGATCTTAAGATCTTACGTGTGATAGGATACTAATGATAAACCTTAATAAGACTAGAGAAAACTAAGAAAGACAATAAAACTATTTAATAAAATAAAGACAATTTTCATTCATTTGCTTCCTTTCTAATGTGTCAAAAACACTACATATATAATGATACTAATGGACCATTAACTAAATTCCCAAATACTAATAGAAGCCCAATTCAATAACAATTAAATAGGAATAACAACTAATATAAAACATTAAATTAATAATAACTCTAAATAAACTAAAATATTCAAATATAACTCAACACTCTCTATCATTACCTACCCCTTCAAGATCAACCTTGTCCTCAAAGTTGTAAAACTTTCATGGATCCAATGCTTGATGTGATAAGATCTTCTTAATATAGACACACCCAAATTTTGACCTGAACTCCAATGGGGGAATCCACTAAGAGATGAAAGCCCAAATAACAAAGACAACCACCATTTTACCAAAGAGGATTGCTGCGAGAGATCCATAGAATATAGCAAGAGTATTTAAGATAAATCCAATTCCATGAACCTTATCTATACAGTAACCTTTCTCCCTTTGCAGTAACCAGTTGTTGAAAACCATTGGCATCTATCTGATATGAAAACTTACCATCAGAAGGATCATAAGGACTTTTCCATGATCTGATATATTTATATGGACTAGTAACTAAATTACTTTTTAGCTTCATTCCAGCAAGGAAAGTGTTACCAGGGTAATCAAAACTTTCCCTCAATAAATCCATATATTCACTAGTTTTCTCACTTCTAACAATAAGATCCAACCTGTTAAGAACTTGGGCTGTTATTAACTCATGTGCAGTGAAACAAAGCCTAAGAATTAGTCTAAAAAATTTGAGCCAGAGTTGTTGTAATTTCTCCACTTTCATTTTTTTTCACTCAAAGGGTTGTTTTCAACACTGTTTTGTTCCACATCTATTGTTAATCTTTCTTTGTAGTCAAACAATTCTTGAGTTTTGGAAAGGCTAGTTGTTTCTGATAGAATCTTCATTGAGGGTAAAAGTGCCATCAAAGAATCCATAATTTTTTGTCTCAAAATAGGAACTCTTGTTCCATATTTTCCTTTACCAGTAACTACATATCTTATGCAAGAGGACCACTCAAGAACTGATTCAACAGATGGTGTTAAAATTATATTCTTCAACTGTGGCATCAGCGAGCTTTCCCATGCTCCTGATAAACCGTCAATATCAGAATGTAACACACCTGCCAATGCTTCAGCAGCTACACATTGTTTAAACCTCTCCTTGAAAATTATAAACTCATCTACTACACATTTAAGTGCCAACACTACCGGCATGCCACATTCTTGTACTAACCTCTTGAAAATACGAGCAAAACTGAAGTAGAATGTATCACTTCCAAAAAACGAGACCCAACTAGGAGTATGTGGCCATGAAGCCGAAAATTCAAAATAAAAACGAGTTATGGATTTGTTTGCTAAGCGTTGAATACTTGAATCTCCTTGATTTCCTCTTGAAGCATATTCGTTATTAGTTATTATATAAACATGAGAAAGACTGGTGATTGTATCATTGAAGAAACCATCTTCCTGAAACATTTGGGTTAAAGCTCCTTTAAGGGATGACTTGACATGGTCTTTCAAATTCTTGAGTACGTTAGATTTCACACTAGATGGATTCCACAATTTGGATTTCGGTGCCAAATATTGCACAATACTTTGCAGACATGTGTTTAATGTGATTACATCTTCTCTAGGAAGATAGAGGAAAATGAAGTCCCTGTTTGGCATTTGATCAAACACCTTGCTCGCACTATTCAGATAATTCATTTGGCAATATATATTGAAGATATCAGCCCCATTGACAAAATAAGTGTGAGCGAACAAAGCCCAACTGAAAACATCGAGTTTTCTCTATAATGTATGGATATTAAAACTGATTTTTGTGGTTGAAGGTGGCAAGGAGAGAGAGCCTGGATCGAAAGGTGTGTTGGAAATTGACGCATCCATAACGAGAGTGAAAACAACATCATTGAGATGAGGGAGTGGTGAATGAGACTCAACAAACAGTAAGTGATTGTTGTTGTGAAAATATAAATTCTTGGAGGGTACCTGAGCAGGGCGTGGAAAGCAGTCCAAGTCTGAATGTGACCTAGTGTCGTCATCAACATCTTCAGATGGTTGCAAGGGTAGCGGTGGTACAGAAAGTTGATCAGAGAGCATCTCCACTAGTGATTTTGTTTCGTCATCTTCGCACAAAAAGGGAGGAGGCATGTTTGTGTCGAGATTCAAAGTGCCGTTGTTGTTGATGTTGAAATTAGGATCCGGTGAGGTCTTCAAATCCGGGGGTTTAGGTGGTGGAAACGATGTCGGAGCTAAAACTAAAGATGAAGATGGTGGTTGTGGTGAAGGTTGTGACGAGTGGGCAGAAGCTGGAAGTGTAGTAAGTGACTCTGATTTTAGTGAAAAATCTGGTTCTATCTCGATAGTTGCAGGAGCTGGTTCTCTGAATTTGTCTTCAATAGACTCCATCGATTCATGTATAAGTTCCATTTCCTCTTCTAGTTCTAAGAAAGAGTGTCTCCATTTGGGTTTAAAATGCCAAAATAATATTTCTGTGAAAGTATTCCAAGACATAGATGGATGAGGTTGAATTCTCCAGAGCCACCATTTAAGAGCACAACCTCTCATTGTCATTGTAGCTACCTTCATCTTCTCCTTATCCTCCACAATATTTTTGATTCTAAAATATTTATCAATAGAAAAGATCCACCAATATGAATCTTCTACTCCATAAAAATGCCATAAGAACCCCATTTAGCAAGAATGAGATCGAAATGAGAGCACTAATTGATAGGATACTAATGATAAACCCTAACAAGACTAGAGAAAACTAAGAAAGACAATAAAACTATTTAATAAAATAAAGACAATTTTCATTCATTTGCTTCCTTTCTAATGTGTCAAAGACACTACATATATGCCATTAACTAAATTCCCAAATACTAATAGAAGCCCAATTCAATAACAATTAAATAGGAATAACAACTAATATAAAACCTTAAATTAATAATAACTCTAAATAAACTAAAATATTCAAATATAACTCAACACTCTCTATCATTGAAGTTGTCTTTTAGTGCTACGATTTGAGAAAAGATTTTTTTTCGTGCATTTTGTCGTCAAGATTGAGTGTTGCATCTTAAGATCTTACGTGCTGAAGTTGGTCTTTTATATACTATCATGATATGGAAATACATATATCTTCGACAATTAGACTTATTTGTTAGATTTAAATAAGCTACTTATTTTGAACAAAGTCTTTTGAACATGTTAAATGATGGAACGATGGTTATGAGTTATTAATTAAATTAATTGAATTTTGTGATTTATAAGTTATTTTGTTCATGTATTATTACTTTCGTGTTTATATATATATATATAAATATATAATTACCATTTTATCTTTTGGTAAGATCTTAAGTGTCGTGTTACGATCCTAGTTTTACGATCTTTTACAGGCCATCTGATCCTATTTAAGATCTCGTACTTGATTAACTTGCTCATGACTCAATACATCTATGAAGCTCCGACACAGCTATCAGAGGACATGTGCCCACATCAGACATGTATCCGACACGGATACGCGTACGACACTCGTACAAACTATTTCAGATACGCTTTTAAAGTTTCCAACGAAAATTAATGAAACGCAGCGACCACAAATATACAACATATTATTTCAAATAACGGACACGGCCCAACTCAAATTCTCAGGATTTTAAAAAAATAACATTTTTTACTTTTCCTATTTCACTTCTTACTATAAAAACAATACGATATATCATATTCCACCTTTCATATTATCTTTAGTATTGTGTTTTTCTGAAGGTGACAAGAAATACACGAAATTGAGGTTTTAATTGGGTTTCTAAGATAAAACGTTTTCGTACCCAAAACACTCAAAGATGAATCAAGAACAAAAGTAAATGAACCTAAATTATTTTTATCCTGGTTCTTTATTAACTAAGCTAGTCCAGTCTACCCGCCAAGGTGATTTCGCCTTATCAACAAGGATAATCCACTATAATCAACTGACACACAAAAACAACATGTCAATATATTCTCGAGAATCCTGACTATACCCTAGTCTCTCAAGGAATACAAACTCAATCAATGAGATACAAGAAATGTGTCTACAAAGTTGCTTCTAAGAAAACAGATTACACAATTTTAAGTACAATGAATTTATCACACAAAAACGAACAAAAGCTCTATGTGTGTTTTCTTTTCTATATTCACAAGAATATTCAATTCAGCAAAAGCGTTGTGATGTAGCGTGAATTAGCGTAAACTAGCCGCTTCATTCATTCTTCCAAGTCTCCTTTATATATGCAATGAAAAGATCCGTTGGAGGGTAGAATGAAAATCTTTACAAATAAGCTGTCACTTTGCATAACGGTCTGCAAAGGTGGGAGACAAAATGGTACAATAGTACAATCCTTATTCCACAAAATTAGCATAGTGGAAGAAATACTATATCATGTACTGTGTACTATTTTCTTACGTAAAACCTGTTGATCTTATCTTCTAATCTCAGAGACTTCTGAGTAAATATTGTCGAAACATGTTTAGAAGGATCAAAACTGAGTAGAGAGTCTTCAGAACCTTGTCTTCAGAATCTTCAAAACTTGGTCTTAAGAACTTAAGAGCGCAAAATCTTGAGAGCTTGATAAACCTTCAGAGTCTTTTCTATCAGAATCATAGTCAGAAGTCACTACGCCAAAATTGTTTTTCAGAAGCACTACATAGACAACGCTTTTTATCAAAAGCGCTGCTATATGTGTTAAAAAAACACGCTGAAAAAAAGCGCTGCCTAAAGGCCTACTTTAGAAATCGCTTCCTAAAAGCGCTGCTAAAAGCCATACAAATGTGGCACCTTAGAAAGCGCTTTTAGGAAAGTGCTGCTAAAGGTCTTACGTAGGTCACACATTAGAAAGCGCTTTATGAAAGCGCTGCTATAGGCAATTAAAAAGAAAGCACTTTTAGATAAAAAGTGCTGCTAAATCTAATACATAAGAAAGCGCTTTCCAAAAGCGGTGTCTTATGTTATTATTTCATAAATATTAAAAAACTTTTCATTATTTCAGAACGCCCTAATCATTTGTTTTCTTTCTCCCTCTCTCTCGCGACTTCTCCCTCCACTGTGTCTCCCCCTCTCTCGCGACTTCTCCCTCCGCACTGTTCCTCTGTTCGTCTTCTCCGACCGGCGTTCCTCTATCCGTCTTTTTCGACCGGAACTGTTCCTCTGTTCGTATCTCCATCTTCTCCGACCTGCATTCCTCCGTGAGTGTCACTGTTTCTTTTGTTTGTTCTTGAGTTTCAGTGATTATTTAATGTTCTTGAGCTTGCTTTATAGTTTCTTTTGTTTGTTCTTGAGGGTTTGTTCTTGAGCATCTTGTTTTGTTTTTGTTTTGTTTTTAGTTTGAATGTAGTTTGAATGAGTGTTGTTATATTATAGGAAATTATATCCATTACAAAAATGAGGGTTGTTAGAAAAATGTGTGTTATAGAAATATGAGTGTTGTTAAAGTATCAAAGTGTTGATGTGGTTGTTGTCGATTTGGTGAATTAGTGTTGATGTGGTGGTTGTTTGAATTTGATTTTGAAATTGTTGTTGTAGTAAAGTTGAAGATGATAAATAGTGATATTTGTGGTGGATTTATGTTGGGAATTGGTGTTAATTTTGTAAGTTGATGTTGAATGTTAGTGATGATTTGTTGAAATTAATTGATGATAATGACATTGTTGATGGATACTTTTTAGTGATTACTTTATTTTAATCTAATTGTTGATTGAAAATGATAATGAAATTAATTGTTATATTTGGTATGTTAGTGATGAAAATGAAAATGAAATTGTTGAAATTAATTGATTCTTGAGACTTTGACTTATTTCTCTGATATATCTTGTTTGTCCTATTATATACTAAATTTGTCGTGTTATATTTGGCATACACCATCATCACTAACTTAGTGAATTTGCTATAGCGGTTACTTGTGAAGAGTGAAAGTATGATTGTTTCCAAGAATCTTACACTATGTGGGTCCAGAAGCTGTTGACTTCCCTACAGGTAAATAGTTTTTATTTTGTTTTTGTTTAGCTTAATTAGTAAAACCATGGATAAGAAATGGATGTCTTCAAGTCGATTGTAGAAAGAGTACGAGAATGGGGTATCAGAATTCGTTAAGTTTGCTGCTGCGCATGCCAAAGACCCCAGTCGAATGACATGCCCTTGCTTGGATTGCTGTTATGGAAGTCGGGTTGACATGGTTCAGTTGGCATCGAATTTAATGAGGCACGGAATTGATCGAAGTTATACATCTTGGAATTTGCATGGTGATCAGTGCATTTTGATGCACATTCCTCTATGCTTAGAATTAGGCATTTCTTTGGTTTGGTTTGTTTATTTTTCTATTTTATGATATTTTTATAATTTAATTTATTTTCAGCCTTATTTGATTTTCGTTTGTTATTTTCAGCATTAGCAGCTTTTAATAAAAAAATCATAACTGGAGCTACAGGAATCGGATTGAGGCGTTCTACCAGTCGTTGGAAAGCTAAGAGAAAGAGCTACAACTTTCATTTGGAAGACAGAAGCTGATTCGGACTACAAATGCCTCGGAAAATTCGTTGAAGTTTCAGTCATGAGAAACAATTAGTTTTGGACCGTTTTTGGGCCGGTTTTTATCTTATTTTAGACCCAGTTGGGTTATGACCCGATTTCCCTTCTCTTGTATAAGGAGAGAACCGTGTTACTGTTCATTCTCTCTTCTTTTCATGAATTTTTCTTTGGCTTGTACATTTGGAATAGATAACTAATCCTTAAGGTTGATCTACTGTAATCGCGCCTCCATCATACTTTGAGGTTCTTATGTTTCTCAATTAAATTTATTTTCCTTTCAATTATTCTCTTTGATTTGTTGTTTGCTTAATTCGACTTTTCTTAGAGTTGATTGATTAATTTCGATGATTGTATGTTCCTATAACTTTTAATCGCCGTTTACGTCGCTTTGTCGTTAAATCGCGTTTCTATATCGTGTTTGCTTAATTCGCGATTGTGTTTATCCGTTTGCTTAATTCGGAAATTAGGAATATATATCTTTTAGTATCAATTGCGCTTGTTGATTGATATTGTAATCGAAAAGGGAATAGAGTCCGCTTAGGGATTGAGAATTATTCGGATCAATGATAAGTAGGAGACCGATATGGTAGATCAGCTTATTTCATAATCACTTTTTATAATCACTTATTTTCTCATTATTTTTCTAAATCAAAACCAAAACCCCCCACTAAACCTTTTCTTTAGTTGGTTGAATCATACAAGAATCCTTGTGAGAACGATACTCGAGTCATTGTCGCTTTACTACATTTTTAAAATAACTCGTTTTTGATCC
Organism: Lathyrus tuberosus; assembly: GCA_022829125.1. Taxonomy (NCBI): domain Eukaryota; kingdom Viridiplantae; phylum Streptophyta; class Magnoliopsida; order Fabales; family Fabaceae; genus Lathyrus; species Lathyrus tuberosus. The sequence continues at coordinate 14,194,325 of JALAZF010000017.1, forward strand.
GTGCGCGACAGCGGATAAAATTGGCGCCGTTGCCGGGGATTCTTGTTGATTTTAGCCAATTTTAGGATTTTAGTTTAGAGTTTTGTTAGAGTTTTTTGTTTTTTGTTTTTACTTGTTGATTTTCAGGGTTGCAGTACAGTGTTAAAAATTCCAGCCTGTCAGGTAAGTTTGGAAGCTACTGTTTCGATTTGCCTCAAATTTTTTCCAAAAAATTAGAAAAAAATCGATGAACATTACTCATTTAGAATAAAATTCTAAAAGATTTTGAACCTGAAAATCGCAAATTCGTTAATTTTCTATTTTATTTTATTTATTTTCTATTTTCATATTTTCAAAAAAATCTGAAATTTTTTGTACAGACTCATTATGATTTGATTTGATTTTTAGTTATATTTTCATAATTTTTAGATTTTATTTTATTCGCTTTTCTATTTTTCCATTATTTTCTTAATGAGGACATTGTAGGTATTTTCTTAATTGTTACTGCATTGCTGAGTTAGTTATGTGTTTTCTTTTTCTTTGTTGATTTTTTTTTCTTATTAAATTTAACATGGATAATCAAAGAACTCTTAGAGAATTTGCAGCTCCTGATGTTCATTATAATGGTTTATGTATTGAATATACTAATTTTGCTGTACCTTTTGAATGGAATTCTGGTTTAATACACTTGTTGCCAAGCTTTAATGGTCTTGCAGGTGAGGATCCGAATAAGCATCTGAAGGAATTCCAAATTGTGTGCTCTACACCTTCCGAACCTTCACTAGAGGACCTTATCAAGCAAATGGCTATCAATGATCTCCAATTTCAGCAACGAACAGATTCTAGTATTCAGGCCTTACAGACTCAGATTGGACAACTTGCTACCTCTATAAATGCCATGTTGCAAGCTCAAGGATCAAACCAACAGCCCTTGGAAGAGCATTATGTTTTTCAAATAGATTTGTCTTCTGAAACTGTTAATGATACTTGTACTGATTTGTTTGCAGCTGATTTTCCATCATTGTCTGATTTTGATGATGTTTACTCTTGTGATGTTTGTACTAACATTAAAATTTGCTTTGTTTGTGCTGAAATTGAGGTTGCCTTGCAAGTTGATATTGTTACTGCAGATGAGGTTGCAAATGAAGTTGTTCATGTAGATGAAGCTCTCGACACCCCGGATGCCTGGAACAAACCATCCACCGAGAAACCACCCTCCTTAGAGCTGAAACCACTTCCTAATAATTTATTTGAATTTGTGCAGGAAAAGAAATCATTGCAGGAACATAAGAAGGGAATTGGATGGACCTTGGTTGACACTTGTGATATTAGCCCATCCATGAGTATGCATAGGATCGCAATTGAAGATGAAGAAAAGCAGTGAGGCAGCCCTTTAATTCTTTAATTTTTGATGTTGTGAAAAAACAGATCACATTCACGTGCCCATTCGACACTTTTATTCATCGAAGATTCTTATTTGATCCTGGAATAAAAGGTGAAGGCACTAATAAATATTCCAAGGTCAATGGATGTTATGTAAAGTTACTTTATGACATCCCCACTTTGGAAGAGGAGCCTACAGAAGATCTCTCTTTGGGAAAGGCTGCTTATATGATCACCTATCCACCTTGACTCCTCGGGTGTGTCCTTTCCTATCTCTCCTCACTCTTATTTTATATTTTTGTTCTTTCATTGAGGACAATGTATGTTTTAAGTGTGGTGGAGGGAACCTATGGTTTTCATTTTGTTTTCTTTGTTTTTGTTTATTTCTTTTTCAATAAAATTTTTTTTATTTAAATTGCATGCTTTTTCGTTGGTTATTTAGTTACAACTGTGAGTTTGCTCTATGTTCTTTGACAAAAAACTTGTGGTGTGATGTCAATGATTCTTTTTGTACATTCTTAGTGTAATATGTAGGACTAATCTCTGAATTGTACATCATTGGTGGTAGATCACTAAACCTTGTGAGAATTTGAGCCCAATAATGGATAATGCATAAAAAAATCCATTCCTTTTCTTTCTTGTGTGTTGCACTCATGTTTGTTAGTCTTTAGAATTTGAATTGACTCTGTTGAAGCTTTTTGTTTACTTATGCACATTGATATGATAAAGGCAACTTGTTTTTGTTTTATTTTCAACCACTTAGCCAAAAAGCCAACCATGAAAATTATTATCCCTTGTTTGAAACCCCTTTGAGCCTATTTATCCTTTTTTGTGATTAACTCATTACAAGCCGAAAAGTGAAAAACAAAAATTATCACCTTAATCAAAGGTTGAAAGAGTCTTGTATGGAGTTGTGTGGGGTTGAACTTCATTTTTGTGATGTTGTTGTGCTATTTCAATTGTTGGCAGAAAAAGAAAAAAAAAATAATGATAATAAAAAAATAATAATAATAAAAAAATAAAATATTAAAAATAAAAAAAAACATATAGAGAAGGATTTCATTACATAATCCTTCCCGAAAAAAAAAAGAAGAGAAGAGAAATAAGTTGTGAGGTTGTTGTTTTAAAGTAATTGATGTATCATGTAGTAACCCCCGCAATTCTTGCAATTTTCTTTTAACTCTGTGATTTTAGCCTAGTACCCCTTAGGATTTATCCTACCCTTACCTTAGCCACGTTACAACCTTAATAAAAGTCCTTTTGATTTTTGTGTGCATGTAAGTCAATTGTGAATGTTAGAGTTCTTTCAAGCTTATGGTAGTACTAACTCTCATGTTGTGCTTTGAGTGTAAACATGTAACCTAAACACTTGAGAGTTGAGTGAAAACAGTTTATCTTGTGAGGATCTTGATGCTTGTGATGTACTTTTTGGTAATCTGTTTTTCATATTTTCTTTGAATGTCACAAAAGAGTAAATCACTAATGTCATGTTCTTGAAGCTTAGAATTAGAAGTTTGCTTGCACCTTGTATCCAGAGAACCTTTGAGATTGCATGCTTTGTTTGGTTTTTGCTTGAAGTTCTGTTTTAAATTCTTGATTTTGCTCGGAGTGCAAAAGTTCAAGTGTGGGGGAATTTGATCAGTGCATTTTGATGCACATTCCTCTATGCTTAGAATTAGGCATTTCTTTGGTTTGGTTTGTTTATTTTTCTATTTTACGATATTTTTATAATTTAATTTATTTTCAGCCTTATTTGATTTTTGTTTGTTATTTTCAGCATTAGCAGCTTTTAATAAAAAAATCATAACTGGAGCTACAGGAATCGGATTGAGGCGTTCTACCAGTCGTTGGAAAGCTAAGAGAAAGAGCTACAACTTTCATTTGGAAGACAGAAGTTGATTCGGATTACAAATGCCTCGGAAAATTCGTTGAAGTTTCAGTCATGAGAAACAATTAGTTTTGGACCGTTTTTGGGCCGGTTTTTATCTTATTTTAGACCCAGTTGGGTTATGACCCGATTTCCCTTCTCTTGTATAAGGAGAGAACCGTGTTACTGTTCATTCTCTCTTCTTTTCATGAATTTTTCTTTGGCTTGTACATTTGGAATAGATAACTAATCCTTAAGGTTGATCTACTGTAATCGCGCCTCCATCATACTTTGAGGTTCTTATGTTTCTCAATTAAATTTATTTTCCTTTCAATTATTCTCTTTGATTTGTTGTTTGCTTAATTCGACTTTTCTTAGAGTTGATTGATTAATTTTGATGATTGTATGTTCCTATAACTTTTAATCGCCGTTTACGTCGCTTTGTCGTTAAATCGCGTTTCAATATCGTGTTTGCTTAATTCGCGATTGTGTTTATCCGTTTGCTTAATTCGGAAATTAGGAATATATATCTTTTAGTATCAATTGCGCTTGTTGATTGATATTGTAATCGAAAAGGGAATAGAGTCCGCTTAGGGATTGAGAATTATTCGGATCAATGATAAGTAGGAGACCGATATGGTAGACCAGCTTATTTCATAATCACTTTTTATAATCACTTATTTTCTCATTATTTTTCTAAATCAAAACCAAAACCCCCCACTAAACCTTTTCTTTAGTTGGTTGAATCATACAAGAATCCTTGTGAGAACGATACTCGAGTCATTGTCGCTTTACTGCATTTTTAAAATAACTCGTTTTTGATCCATGTGCGACAGCGGATCACATGGTGAGAAAAGTAACGGGAATGTTGAATCGGGGGATAATACGACCTATGCTTCAAATGACAATTGCACAGATACATACGATTGTGATCGAGTCGAAGAGATTGCAGAAGCACTTGAAGAAGATCTTAAGGATTGTCCCAAAATGTTTGAGAGGTTGGTAAGCGATGCAGAGAAACCGTTGTATAATGGTTGCAGTAAATTCACAAGATTTCCTGCGGTATTAAAGTTGTACAACGTAAAGGAGGGCGATGGATGGTGGGATAAAAGTTTCACAGAGTTATTAGCCCTTATGAAAGATATGCTTCCAAAGGATAATGTTCTTCCTAATCGAACATATGAGGCACAAAAGATATTGTGCTCTATTGGCATGAGCTATGATAAGATACATGCATGTCCAAACGATTGCGTTTTGTTTTAAAATGAGTATGCATCGTTAAATGAGTGTCCTAAATGCGGTGTATCTCGATATAAGAAAAAGTTGTCTCCAGCAAAAGTCTTATGGTATTTTCCTATAATTCCAAGATTTGGACGCATGTTTCGTAGTAAAACCGATGCAAGACCCTTGACTTGGCATGCAGATGAAAGAATTATTGATGGAAAGTTTCGACATCCGGCAGATTCACCACAGTGGATGAAACTTGATGATGATTATACTGAATTTGGAAAAGAAGCAAGAAACCTTCGCTTGGCATTATCTACTTATGGAATGAACCCACACGGTCTTCAAAGTATCTCACATAGCACATGGCCTGTGATTATTATGATTTATAACCTACCTCCATGACTATGTATGAAGCGTAAGTACATGATGTTATCTATGTTAATTTCTGGGCCTAAACAACCAGGGAATGACATAGACGTATACTTGACACCCTTAATCGAAGATTTAAAGACTTTGTGGGAGAACAGTGTGGAGGTTTATGATGGATATAGGAAAGAAAGTTTCAACTTGAGGGCGATGTTGTTTGGCACAATTAATGATTTTCCAGCATACGGAAATCTATCAGGGTATAGCATAAAAGGTCAACGTGCGTGTCCTATTTGTGAAGATAAAACAGATTGGACGCGATTAGAGTTTGGTCAGAAGAATGTCTTTCTTGGTCATCGTAGATTCTTAAATTCTAATCATCATTACCGTGGGTGGAGAAAAGTCTTCAATGGAGCCTCAGAACAAGGTAGAGCTCCACCTATATTGACAGGTGATCAAATTTTTGAAAAGGTGAAAGATGTGAGTATTCAGTTTGGCAAGCCTTTTGCACATACGCTTGTTAAGAGTGGGTGGAAGAAGAGGTCATTTTTTTTAATTTCCATATTGGAAGTCGTTGTATGTAAGACATTTTCTCGATGTTATGCATATTGAAAAAAATGTATTTGACAGTGTTATTGGTACGTTACTCAATATACAAGGAAAGTCTACTGATGGCCTTAAAGCAAGAAAGGACTTGATAGCGATGGGGATAAGAACTGAATTAGGACCCTTGAAGAAAGGAAGTCGAACATATCTACCACCTGCTGCCTATACTCTATCTAGAAAGGAGAAAAAAGTATTGTGTAAGTTTCTAAGTGAAGTTAAAGTTCCAGAAGGATACTCTTCAGATATTAGAAGACTTGTGTCTATGAAAGACCTTAAGTTAAAGAGTTTAAAGACGCATGATTGCCATGTTATAATGGAACATTTTCTACCAATAGGTATACGTTCTATTCTGCCAGAAAAAGTAAGAAGCGCAATAACTAAATTATGTTCTTTCTTCAAGTTAATTTACAGTAAGGCGATCGATCCTGCGATCTTACCAACATTGCAAAAATAAATAGTTATTACTTTGTGTGAGCTTGAAATGTATTTTCCTCCCTTCTTTTTTGACATAATGGTACATCTAGTTGTACATCTTGTGAAAGAGACACAATTATGTGGACCAGCTTATATGAGATGGATGTACCCTGCTGAACGTTATATGAAAATATTAAAAGGGTAAGTGAAAAACTGAAGTCGACCCGAGGGTTGTATTGCTGAACGATACATTGTTGAAGAAGCGATTGAGTTTTGTTCTGAATATCTGTCAAATGTTCAATCAATTGGATTCCCCAAATCTCATATTGTCGAAAAAAAAGAAGGAAAAAAGTTAATTGGAAATAAAGTTGTGACAGTATCAAGGGTCGAACGGGATCAAGTGCATTTGTATGTTCTGCACAATAAGAACGAGGTTGAGCCGTATGTTGAAATGCACAAGGATGTTCTCCGAGGTTTAAATCTGAATAGAAATGAAAATTGGATAATACGAGAGCACAATCGAAGTTTTATACCTTGGTTTAAGGATCATATTTATTCAAAGTATTATTCAGATCCCGCTTCAATAACAGAAAGGTTGCGACGTTTAGCATATGGCCCAAGTTTGGTTGTGTTTTCTTATAGCGCATACGCAATTAATGGATACACATTTTATACCAAAGAACAAGATGATAAAAGTACTATGCAAAATAGTGGTGTCACCGTGGTAGCTGAAGCAATGCACATTTCAAGTGTGAAGGACTTAAACCCCAAATTTGCAAATCTGTCATATTTTGGGGTTATCGAGCGCATTTGGGTGTTTGATTATGAGAAGTTTCAGATTCCTATATTTGGTTGCAAGTGGGTTGAAAATACTAATGGCATACGAATGGATAAGTCAGGATTTTTGCAAGTGGATCTTAATAGGGTGGGGTACAAAGATGAGTCTTTTATTCTATCCTCTCAAGCTAAACAAGTATTCTATATCACTGATCCGAAAATTACGAAATGGTCTATAGTGATTTTATCTAACAAAGTAATTGATGAGAACATTGGAGATCAAGGTGATATTGATGTTGAGATTAAATCATTTACTAGAAATGATCAAGATGAGAATATTATAGCAAATGAATCATATATTAGAAATGATCATAATAAGGGTATTTGGATCAATCCAACCGTCCGTGTTGTTAAGAGACGAGTAGAACATATTCCAACCAAGAAAAGAAAGAGACGTTAGTGCAAAAGGTACTATTTCGTGTCTATTATTTAATAAGTTGAACAATTTATTTACACATTTAAATAAAAATAGTCTAATGTTTATTATGTTTTTATTTAAGGTTCTTGTATGACAAATTGATGCGGGAAAATCAATTGTCAAACAGATTCTATTTCGTGTCTTCCCCTCGTATAATACTGGCAACGGGTTAGATTTTTATTCTAATTTCATTCTAATCTTTATATCTTTTGCATAGAAAATTTCCATATAAACTTTTGTTTTTTTTTCAGTGGTCACTGGTTTGTTAGTTGTTATTAATCCGATCACAAAGAGAAGCTCGAGTATCACGGTCTAAAGCAAACAACATTACATGGATCAAAGTGGAGGTATATTAATTTTCACAATTTTGCTTATAATAGTGATGATACTCGATAAAACAAGACAACTATATATTCTTATTTGTTTTTATTTTGTTAGAGCAATACAAGTATAGATTGCGGTTATTACGTTTTGAGGTTTATGAGAGAAATCGTTCATTTGGATCAAATAGAGATTCCAATCATGGTATGGATTTATAACTTAGGATTTATTTTAATATTTATCGAATATTTCATATAATTTATTACTTTTAACTAAATCATGCATATTATGTTTTATTATGTAGTACTTTGATGAATACAAGTGTGCTCATTACTCGAAAGATAAATTGGAAGAAATCAAGGAGGAATTGTGTGAATACTTTATTGAGAAAAGAATCACATAAGGTATGAAAGTTGTTGTGTTGATTTATATCAAATGGTTTATGTGTTGAATTATAATGGTGTATATATTTTGGATTATAATGGTATATAATGCCTATGTTTGAATAAAAGCTTGTTTGTTGAAATAAAAGCTCAATGGTTTAAATAAAAAATGCTGCATAAATTCTGATTTTTAAAAAAGTGCTTTTAAAAAGCACAATTTACGTGAAGAAAAGACAGTGCTTTTCAGCAAAAGCGCTGCCTATAGTTCACAATAGAAAGCGCTTTCCATTAAAAGCGCTGCCTTAAAGTGAAATAAAAAATACATTAGACAGCGCTTTAAAAAGCGCTGTCTAAAGGGGGACAATAGAAAGCGCTTTTTCCTGAAAAAGCGCTGCCTAAAGATGCCAGTAGAAAGCATAAAAGGCCAGAAAAAGCGCTGCTAAAGGCCCACTTTAGACAGCGCTTTTCCAAAAATAGTGCTGCTAATGGCCCACTTTAAAAAGCGCTTTTCCAAAAAAAGCGCTGCTAAAGGCCTACATAAGGCAGCGCTTTTGCATATAACAAAAGCGTTGTCTTTACCTATAGCAGCGCCACCTTAGACAGCGCTTTTAAGCGCTGTTAAAAGCCAAAAAAAGCGTTGTCTTTTCCCTTCCGTGGCATAGTGAGTTTTAGCACAAATGTTCATCAGAACCGTTGTTTACGAGTGTTCCAGAACTTGACATAATCTTATAAAGCACACTTTTGTACCTCTTCAGAGTCAAAGTGTGTTAAGTCTAGAATCTGATGACGTCGCACGCCAAATCCTCAAAATTAGAACCTCTTACCAAAAGCTACACACTAGAAAAAATCATTAGGGTACAAAATTGTTCTCTAAGAAACAATGTATTGTTATCATCAAAACTAAAGGGCAGATGCAGAACCAAATCTTGTTCTTACATTTTCATCTTCTCTGTTTGTTTACATCTTCGTCGCACGCTACTTTACCTCACATCGTTGCTTCTGTATCCACACGATTTTTTCATCTTCTCTGTTTGTTTTCATCTTCGTTGCACGCCGCTCGAGCTCTATTACTTCAAAAGGTTGGGTTTAAGCTAATTGTACAACCTTATTCATCATCATGTTGTGAAAAAAATTAGAGCACGAATTCACTTATTCATTCTTTGAAGGGAAACAAGATGGAATCACATAGAGATGAAGTTTTAGTATATGTACATAGTAACTTTCAACTTCTATCAAAGAACACTCTCCAATTAATAGTAAAAGGAAATTAAAATGTGGGATGTCGCTGATGAGTTTAAATGAGTCAGGCTTAGAGGTTGAGTTTGTATCATTTTGTTTTAGATAATTTTTCTTAATTGAAAGTACTCATTTTATTTGGTGAATTTATGTATTTTTTTTGTTTGAGTGAAAGTACTAAATTTAAATAAATATAAATTTTTCTTTTCATTTTAAAGTCTTTATATATATATATATATATATATATATAGTCGTGTGTCTGTGTCCTATGTTTTTTAGATTAGCGATGTCTTCGTGTCTATGTATGTGTCATCTCCCGTGTCTGTATCCGAGTCTGGACTTCATAGCTCAATAACATGATTGTCAAAGAAGAAGTATGAGTCCTTAATTATGGTTGGACTAATAACATTGGGAACAAGGAATGGGTATTTGATTCTGATGATTCCTATAGAGAATTAGTCATGTTAAATTGTAATTCCTAGTGTCTAAGTGTCGAAGTCAAAGCCAAGAGTGTCGAAGTTGAAGTGCTGAAGCAGTGTGTCGAAACAGGTTGTTTCACCACATATTTGTTTCTAGATTAGATTTGATATGATTTAGATTAGATTTGATATTTTGGGCCTTTGTAATTCTAAATCTATAAATACCTGTACTTTGTAATAGAATGAAGAAGCAGAACAAGCAGTGAAGATTATCATAGTGCTAGTGTTTTGTATATTCACAGTTGCAAGATTGCAAATGAAATAAATTTCTGAAATCCCACAGTTCGTGGGTAACATTCTCTTCTCCAAATATTTCTCTTCTCTCGTTTTCTTTCTTGCAGTTCGTTCTGAATATTGTTCATTGTCATTGCATAAGTTGTGGGTTGTTGAACAATCTTGAAATCAAGATTGTAGAGGAATCACCATAGTTTGAGGTGAAATTCCAACATCTCGTATCTAAAGCTCCGGTTGCGATTCAAGGAGGAAAATCGTGATGGCTATGAATCATTCAAATGGGCACTTTTCGGCGACCCTACTAATTCTCAAGAAAGATAATTATGAGAATTGGTGCAAGCAGATCAAGGTGGTTTTCTGTTATCAAGATCTTTGGGATCTTGTTAAGGAAGGAGTAACACCGCTTGGGGAGAACACGACGGATCAAGAAAAGGCTGCACACAAAGAGTTGAAGAAGAAAGATTATAAAGCGCTCTTTATAATCCATCAATGTGTTGATCCAGATAACTTTGAAAAAGTTAGTGATGCAGAGTCAGCGAAGGAAGCATGGGAGATTCTTGAAAAGTTGTTTGGAGGCGCAGAGAAGGTGAAAGAGGTGAGGTTACAAACTCACAAGAGAACCTATGAGTTGCTTCAGATGGAAGACAATGGAAGTATTACAGATTTCTTCACCAGAGTTACAAAATTGGTGAATCAAATCAAAGTATGTGGAGAGGTGTTGACATCAAGATCAGTTGTTTCAAAGATCTTGAGGTCATTGGCTCCAAAATTCGACCACGTGGTAGTAGCCATAGAAGAGACGAAAGACTTATCAATATTGACAAAAGAAGAGCTTCAAGGGACGCTTGAGTCTCATGAACAAAGGATGACTGAGAGAGCTGCAGGAAAGTCAAAGAGTGATATGGCTTTGCAGGCGCAGTCAAAAAAGGAAAGGAAAGGCAAAGGAAACGTGAATGGTAACAAAGGTAGAGGAGGCAGAAATTCGACTTAGAAGAAACCTTAGAACCAAGGCAACCAAAGAGGTGGTGATGCAGGTAGAGGAATAGGTGGTGGTCGAAAGCCAGACAGAAGTCAAATTCAATGTTTCAATTGTCAGAAGTATGGTCACTATGTTAGTGATTGTCCAGAAAGGAAGAAAAATCAAGAAACTGATGCAAAGCCTGCGAAACATGAAGAAGAAGAGACGTTGCTGATGGTCACAACGAAATATGAAGAAAGATTCCAAGATTAGTGGTACTTGGACTCAGGATGCTCATCACACATGACTGGAAGGAAAGATTGGTTTGTCAACATGAAGCCCTCGTAGAAGAACATAGTGAAGTTTGAAAATGACAACACTCTAGCAGCTGAAGGTGTTAGTGATGTTCTGATTATGAGGAAAGATGGCAAAAGGTCAACAATTTCCAATGTGTTGTACATACCAGTCATGAAGAGTAATTTGCTCAGTATAGGGCAGCTTGTCAAAAAGAACTACAAGGTAGTTGTCAAAGACAAGATGATGAGAGTTCTCGACGCAGGTGGTAGGTTGATCTTGAAGGCTCCAATGTCTCAGAATATGACCTTCAATATTGAACTCAAGGTGATGGAGCACAAGTGTCTAGCAACAGCAGCCAATAGAGATGAGTGGTTATGACATTTTTGACTAGGCCATCTCAACTTCAATGACATCAGAGAGCTGAAGAGAAGAAATATGGTTTCAGGATTACCAGAAATCGACATTCCAAGTGAAGTCTGTGAAGAGTGTGTTCAGTCAAAACAACACAAGAATAACTTCAGCAAGGATGCAGGAAGGAAGTCGAAGGCAATTCTGGAAGTCACATACTCTGATGTATATGGTCCAATCCAGGTGGATTCGATTGGTGGCAACAGATACTTTGTCACGTTTATAGATGATTACAGTCAAAAGTTATGGACTTACCTCATCAAGAAGAAAAGTGATGTGATGGAGGTATTTTCCAGGTTCAAATCCATGGTCGAAAGACAGAGTGGTCGAAAGCTAAAAATTATGAGGACAGATGGTGGTGGAGAGTATGTGTCAAAAGAGTTCGATGCATTATGCGAAAAAGAAGGGATTGTGCATGAGGTGGTGCCACCCTACACACCAAGGCGAAATGGAGTTGCAGAACGAGAGAACAGAGCCATCATGAATATGGTGAGAAGTATATTGAATGGAAAGCATCTACCCAAAGAATTATGGGGAGAAGTGGTTTCGACAGCAACATATATTTTGAATAGATGTCCGACGAAGAAGCTTGAAGGAATCACACCTGAGGAATGTTGGTCTGGTGTCAAGCCTAGCCTTAGTCACTTGAAGGTGTTTAGATCTATAGCACATAGACATGTGCCAGATCAGTTGAGAAGGAAACTTGATGACAAGTCGAATCAGATGATCTTGATAGGATATCATTCGACTGGAGGTTACAAGTTGTTCGACCCAGTGAATAAGCAGGTAGTGATCAGCAGGGACGTGATCATAGATGAGCTTAAAGAATGGGATTGGACAAAAGCAGGTTCAAGCAGACCTCGACGAACAAGACACGTGCCTGCAAGGTTGCAATAATGTGTAATTACATTAGATGATGTGGTCGATGAAGAGGGTGAGCTAGTACACTATGATTTCTACCCAGATGTCGAACCAGTCAATGCAGTTGAGACATTGAAAGATTCGAAGTGGGTGAAAGCAATGAATGAGGAGTTAGAGTCCATCAAAGTCAACAATACCTGGTCACTTGTTGAATTGCCTCAAGTCAAGAAGGCAATCGACGTGAAGTGGGTTTACAAGGTGAAGGTAAATCCTAGAGGAGAAGTAACTCGACATAAGTGGCAAAAGGATTTCTTCAGAAGGAAGGAATCGACTTCGATGAAGTGTTTGCACCTGTTGCTAGGATCGAAACAATCAGGTTGGTTGTTGGTCTAGTAAATATGAACAATTGGCACACATGTCAGATGGACGTGAAGTGTGCATTCCTTAATGGCTCCCTAGATGAAGAAGTTTATATCGCACAACCAGCTGGGTATGTGAAACGAGGCGAAGAAGGAAAGGTGTACAGGCTACATAAAGCCCTGTATGGACGTAAACAAGCTCCAAGAGCTTGGAATAAGAAAATCGACGGCTTCTTAAGGGAGAAGGAATTTTTTAAGTGTACGACTGAGCATGGAGTGTATGTAAGAAGAAGCAATAATGAATTGCTTATACTATGCCTCTATGTCGATGATATATTGATAACAGGGAGTTGCAAGAAGGAGATCGAAGATTTCAAACATGACCTGAGTGAGGAGTTTGAAATTTCAGACTTGGGAAATCTCTCATATTTCCTTGGCATCGAATTCTACAAGACTAGTAGAGGTTTGATGATGCACCAAAGAAGATATGCAGGCGAAATACTCAAGAGATTTGAGATGCAGGATTGCAACCCAACTTCGACTCCAGCTGAGGCCAGACTGCAACTGTCGAAGGATTCAGATGAAGATGATGTCGACCCAACCCAATACAAAAGACTTATTGGGTCACTGAGATACCTTTGTCACACAAGGCCTGACTTAGCATACAATGTGGGTATGGTAAGTAGATTCATGCAGAAGCCAAAGGTATCACACCTAACAGCGACGAAGAGGATACTTGGTATCTGAAAGGGACTCCTGACTACAGCATTTTGTTTCCTGCAGCTGATGAAGGGAAGAATGCAAGTTAGTGGGATACACTGACTCTAATTGGTGTAGTGATGCTGAGGATAGAAAATCCACAGCTGGATATGTGTTTATGTTAGGTGGTGCACCAGTTGCTTGGAGTTCGAGAAAGGAGCCAGTAGTGGCATTGTCATCATGTGAAGCAGAATATATAGCTGCTTCTCTTTGTGCATGTCAAGCAACTTGGATGATGAGCTTGGTCAAAGAGATTACAGGGAAGAGTCTAGAGCAATTACCATGAAGATCGACAGCATGTCAGCTATCAACTTGGCGAAGAATCCAATAGCTCACGGTCGAAGCAAGCACATCAAAATGAGGTTCCATTATCTTCGAGAGCAGGTAGCAGAAGGGAAGATGAATTTGGAACACTACAGAACTGAGAATCAGATTGCAGATATCATGACGAAGGGAGTGCGGGTCGAAGCCTTCAAAAGACTAAGAGCCATGATGAATGTAGACAACTTAGACACAATGAATTAGGTGGTGTGTTAAATTGTAATTCCTAGTGTCTAAGTGTCGAAGTCGAAGCCAAGAGTGTCGAAGTCGAAGTGCTGAAGCAGTGTGTCGAAACAGGTTGTTTCACCACAGATTTGTTTCTAGATTAGATTTGATATGATTTAGATTAGATTTGATATTTTGGGCCTTTAGTGTTTTGGGCCTTTGTAATTCTAAATCTATAAATACCTGTGCTTTGTAATAGAATGAAGAAGCAGAACAAGCAGTGAAGATTATCACAGTGCTAGTGTTTTTTATATTCACAGTTGCAAGATTGCAAGTGAAATAAATTTCTGAAATCCCACAGTTCGTGGGTAACATTCTCTTCTCAAAATAGTTCTCTTATCTCGTTTTCTTTCTTGCTGTTCGTTCTGAATATTGTTCATTGTCATTGCGTAAGTCGTGGGTTGTTGAACAATCTTGAAATCTAGATTGTAGAGGAATCACCTTAGTTTGAGGTGAAATTCCAACAAGTCAAACTTGATTATAATTAAATAATGTCAATCATGAGGATATGAGACTTGAAGTTATGCATGGGAGGGAGGACTCAGGTTATTATTGATGTTTACAACTTACCAAACCTTAGAAACAATTTTCACAATTGTTATATAAGTTGAGCATTTTATTTCACAATGACACATGCGAGGTGTTTCACGAGGAGAAAGATTTGATATTGTTCACACAAATGTCCTCAATAGAATGTTTGTAATTTTTGCATCTATGATGATGCCTATGTGCTTCAAAATGATAAAAAAAAACAATATCTATTTGTGGCACTTCAAATATGGTCGTCTAAGTTTTAAAGGGGTCAACACTCTTAGCAAGAAAGACACGGTGAAAGTTCTTCATAATGCGAAAGAATTTAAAGACATGGATGCAAATAATTCCAAGTAACCAAACGGTGAACCTATCTGAAGAGTGTAATTCTATAATCTAAAGGAATCTCTTGGTGTTTGTTTGAGTCCATAGAGCACATTTTTGAACTTATACACCTTTCCTTCATCCTTTTGATATCAAAGAAGTTGGTCAACATAGACATCTTCAGCCAAATATCCATGAAAGAAGGAACTTTCACATCGAATTGGTATACATTCAAGTTTGTACATGTTGTTAAAGCCATGATAGTCTAAGAGTGTCACATCTAGTAACTGGGAAAAAACTCATCATAGATCATTCCATACTTTGGAGATTATCCATTTGCCACTAGTCTTGCTTTGAACTTTTCAAAACCCCTATTTTCATTGTTCTTTGTTTTGAATATCCATTTGATACCAATCTTTTATGCACTAATGGTAAACTTTTTAGCTCCTATGTGTTGTTATTTTCTATTGATTTTATATATTGATTCATGGCTGCCCTTCAATCCAAAATCTTCTTCATATGTTTTTGGATCATCATTTGTGTTAAAAATGGCTAAAGTGTGTATTTGCATACTGATCGTGAAGGCTGGATCAGATCCTGTTGAAGTGGGCCACCAAGTACGTCTGAGATGCTGGGCGTATGGAGAGGAGGAGGGGGTGTACCTGTAAGGCACTCCGAAGCTCAAGTAAGAAAGGGTCAAAGAAAGGGGGCAAGTACAAAGTATTAGTTCGTAGGGTGCATATTTGATACCTGACTCTCTCAAGTGAGAGGGTTTATATAGTTCCCCCAGCGCGTGGCCAACGGTCCTATTTTCGGAGCGAAATAACCGTTTTCCCAAAGAATAGGTAACTGCCCAAACTAGCCGTTATGTCGGGCAGGGTGCCCAAAATTAGCCGTTATGTCGGGCATAGACATAGTTTCGGGCACATGCCCTTAGCTGTTCGGGGAGTGAAGACGCCGTACGGAACGGGCAACATTTTCGGGGAGGAGCCATGCAGTCCTTACCCGGTTTGAGGGGCAGAAATGTCACTTTTGCCTCTTTGTGGATTGGACTTAGGCAATTGGGCCGTTCTGGGAGCAGAAGTGGATTGGACCGTGCCTGCCCATCGGTCCAGTCCAAAACACATACCTTATGTTGCTTATTTACCTATGACATAGTCCTTAAGGTATGTATCTTATTTTCTTTCTCTTGAAAGTGGTTCTTATGCATCTCAATCGACCTACTAATCATTTGAATTAGGTGCATTGGTCTAATTATTACTTTCATTGGTTTATTCTTCATAGCCTCTAACTTCTATCTCTGCATCATTTTGTTATGATTTAACCTTGTCTTCCTCAATAATATCATATTCTAGTTTCTAATATTGTGAAACTTCATTCCAATTGCATCTCTTGAATTCTTCAAAATTTACATTTCTCCTTATCACAGTCTTCTTCTTGACATAGTCATATAATTTTTATGCCTTAGATTCTTCAATGACACCAAGAAGGACACACTTGATTCTTTTTTTATCTAGTTTTTTTAACATACGTCACATGTGTATATGCTAGACATCCAAATACCTTGAGATGATGGACGTATGGTTTCACATTAATCCAAACTTTTTAGGAAGTGACATCCTTGATTGACAAGGTTGGACTCCTACTCAACATATATGTGATCCATAGAACTTCAATAGATCAAAATGTTTTTGGCATATTTCTTTTTGCTAACAAGTTTCTTACTATATCCATTAATATTCTATTTTTCCTTTCGACAGTCCAATTTGTTGAGACTTATAAGCTGCTATCAATTGTCTCTTGATTCCTTCCATAATGCAAATATAATTGAATTCAATAGAAGAGAACTCTTCACCCTTGTCTGCTCTGAGACATTGAATTAGACAACTTAACTCTTTTTCAACTAATGCTTTATCTCTTAAACATATCAAAGGCAGTTGATTTATCTTGTAAGACATTGAATTACCTATTAGTTTTGTTGGATGTTTAGTCTAAAAATGTTAGAGTGTATGTTCTAAAGAAAGGATTTTTATTTTGATAATTTCCCATGTAATTTGTCTTCCTCTTTAGAGAAGCCTTAATAGTTACATTGACCAATGACGTGACCACCACCACAGTAACTACACATTAGCGTTTGCTTTACCTATTGTACTTGATGTTGTCTTCTTTGGGAATATGCTAGTTGTTTGATCAATATGTTTAACTAAGCTCACATTTACTTGTGGCTGGCTAACAATGCACTTTTAGTGTCAAATTCATTTGTTCCTCTTATTCTAATATCATAGAATGTCATCGTATGATACTTGTTTTATGCCATATTTTCAATTATCTCCTCCACTTCAGTATCAAACTTTGTATTTGTAGTGCCTCCAATTAAGACATCTAATAACATTCTTGAGATTGCTCTCCCTACTTAAAATCTTGTACCTATGCCAAGTTATCAAGCCTCTTTGGTAATATGAGGTGATAACATTGTTAGTTGTATGTGTTCTGATCTCCGTGTTTTGGTTCTTTCCCCTTGTTAAGAATCAATCATCAATAATATATATCAATTAGAATCAATTGTATTTATTGTATACAAATCATACAAATATAAATATACCCTAGTGTGATCTCATTAGATACACAACATTATTCATAAAATGCTCTTTCAATATGATATCCGAAGTTATGGATTTCAGGATTCTTTCTTTTGTGCCCTAGAAACCTTGTCGCGCATAATACAATGTTACGCTGCAAGTCTACATTCTCATCCACTATGCATTTGATTATTACCGCACAGCCATCATTAAGTTCACAATACTCCAAAAAACCCAACGCTACAGCACTCACCTTCGGCTGACATCACACATGCCCCCACGCGCTGCTACAATCCCAACACATGAGCCTCATACGCACTACATCAGATCCATTTTTTGGCGCATTTCTGCCCTGTTTCATTGTCCGTTCTGATTGTCATCGTCCTCCCTACAACTAAGTAACCTTGTTTTCACATTTTTCAGCCATCAACTATCATGAGAGGTCCATTCACAATCGGTTTTGTCACTTTTACCAAAGTTTCGCCCATTCCGTGCGAAAAACTACCAGGACAGCCAACTACAACATATGGGCCGGTGTCATCAAGTTATGGTTACATTGCACTAAATAGAAGCAAATAGATGCCTCTCTATGCACCGTCTTATGGTTTTCCATATCGCCTAATCCTCAAGCGTAACATCAAGCCTTTACCACTTTCTATGAGGTTTAGGAAAAGGCTAATAAAGTTTTCTCGAAACATGTCCATTGTCTCTACAGTGTCATCCTTAATCTCAACTCTTTGAAATTGAAGGATATTGATATGCAAGAGTATCTGAGTAAACTTGATTCGTTGAAGACTAATTTTTCAACCTTTAATGTCGTTTACAAATGATGCAATAAATCATGAATAACAACGTAACAAGTTTTTCATGATCATGACACTCATCATACTTCCATCAAAACTTGATTCCGTACATAACAAGATTTTATCGGGTTCCACTGTTTCTGACTATGAATCGGTTAGTGAACACTTGTTGCGATTGGCTACTCCTCATGCTTTTGGGCATGTTTCTACTCCATCTCCCATTGAATCATCTGCTCTCGCTTCCCACTATCATGGTCGTGGTGGACAAAACAAAGGACGTGGATGATAAAACAGAGGACGTGGTAGCCATCGCCATGGTATTCATTGTAACTATTGTAATTATTACAGCCATATTGAATTTGAATTTCGTACAAAGGAAAGAGAACAACAAAGAAAACCTAGGGTTGCTTTTGTTGCTTAACCTATTGTCGCTCCCGAAAGATTCGCATCCAACGGTACAAACGCGAGAGTGGCGCAGAAAACACAGAGTCGCCAGCAATGTGTATTTATCCCCAGAGAGGGAAAGGAAACACTGCATAAACCTGAAGAGAAAGGGGGAAAGACATAGTCATCGCAACCATAGTCCGGGTTCGGGAGTCGGTTATGCGAGGGAAAGGTGTTAGCACCCCACACATCCATCGTACTCGATGGGATCCACGCTTGTTGTCTAAACGGAGGGTGAGCTGTCATACTATCTATGGCTGAACAAAAGAAAACGGGGATGGGGGTGACTAAGACGGACTCAGTAGGACATATTCGATGCCCTAGGCCTACGTACTCCCTCAGTGCAATGGGAAAGTCAGAGTCAACGTAGTTCGGACGGGAACTGTGGGGGAAGGTTGCTCGCCAAGACAACCGCTGTCTTGTGCCTACATATCCTCAATCGGACGAGAGAGAGGAATCAGATCTAATGTAGTTCGTGGGTACGACCACGAATGGGTAAGTGTTTTTTACTTGAGCGGCGAGCTCCTTTCTGAAAATGAAGTTTGAAACCCTACAATCTCGAAGGATAAAAATATTTGAATTTGTTTTGTGTTTTTTAGACATAAGTGTTTTGATTAAGTTAGTTCATAACTTGCATTGTACCAAAGTCTAGGGCACAGGGACGAATACTTAACGAATCGTCCCAAGACAAGACGCCCGCTAAGAACTTTAGAAAGATGAGAGGAAGCCCCTCATTTCTCATTCCCCACGCTTAAGGCTCGTGCGCAATACACTTTATCTTTATTAAGTGTTTTCAAGAAGTTTTGAGATGAGAAGAGAGAAGACCCAAAGGAAACTCTAAAGGGAAACTAAAAGTCCTAATGTTATCATGCATGGGTAACCTATGGTTAATGAGGCTTAGGAGGGACGACTACCTAAAACCTAATGCTAATCCTACTCCAAGCTTAATCAAAAATTAAGTTGGACTAGGTAGCTCTAAAGGGAGAGAATCCAAGACTTAAACAAGTCTTGAGATTCATGAGAGGAAGAGAGTGAAAGAGAAGAATGAGAAAGAGAAGGATGAGATAAGAAACAAGATAGGGCAGCAAGCACATCATATCAAGTATATCCAACTCACATCAATAAACAAGTCTCAAAGATCATGCAAGACATCTCAAGCAAGCATGCAAAGGTAACCATGAAAGAATGCAAGCATACTTATATGAAATGCACAATTAAGCACCAATGAACTTCATATCAAGATGAAATGAGAAAAATAAGATGAAGATGAAAACAATTCAGAATCAAGATCATATCATCATCAACAATTCTCATGTGCAAGAGAAGATCAAAACATGAAACATTATGCACCAAAGAAAGTCCACAAAAAGAAGTCAAAGTTCAAGCACTTAAAGCATACTCAAAAATGATGCACAAATTGCAAAATTTGGTCACAAGGAACCTCAAACAGGGGGAACCATCATATCAAATACTCATGCAAAGAATCACAAAGAAACTCAATCAATTAGGCATGGCAAAACAATTAGGGTTAAGAGATGATCATGCATAATTCACTTAAGCACAAATAATCAAACATATAACAAATTAAATTCAAAAATTGAGAAATTAAAACCCAAATGACCTAAGTCATAACCTAGCAACATGCCAAAATATCACACAAAAATTCACAAGTTAAGTACCTCAAACAATGTTTCAAAGTTGCATAAGAACAAAGAAGAACAATGCACAAATAGAGGGACTAAAATGCAATATGCAAAGAGTTTAAAAATATGAGAAAAATATTTTTAAGGGCCTCAAGATGTCCTCTGAAATATGCAAAAATAATGGGATGCAAATCATACACCAATGATGAGAACAAAAATCAACAAGATCAAGTGTGCACAATTGAGACAATTCACAAAGAAAATTAATCAAACAATTAATTTAGATGCACAAAATAAAATAAAATGGAATAATAAAATTTTCAAAAATTTTATAAAATTCCAAAGATACTTCATGATTTTTTTCATAATTTTTAAATGCATAAAACTAATTTTAAAAATTAAAAAGTAAAATGAAACAATTAAATGAAAATAAAAAGAAAATAAAATAGCCAGGGGTGCATACAAAGCAATTCACACGTTGAAAATTGAATGGGCTCAGAGAAGGGGGTGAGAAAAGCAAGCCCAGTCCACTCAAATAGTCAGCGCATACCAAACAAAAAAAACAACATGATTGACTCACACCAGCCACACGATTAATCCAACACTCCACATTTAGTTAATCAAAATCACAAGTAATCAAGATGAAAGGCCAGGATTAAGAGTACATGATAACAATGATACACGCGCGCACATCCACACCATCAGAAATTAAAATAAAAGCACGTGAGAGGCATGTGATAATTTAATGCGCTGGCACAACATAAAGCATCAGATTAATCAAACGCACACAAATAAATCATCAGATCAAAGATCAAGCAAGATGAGTGGTCAGATCTGTGTGTGCATAATAACAACCATGGATTAACAACACATAATCAATAAAATAAAAGAAGATTTTAAATGACGTGGCCCAACATGAACCATCAGATCTGGACCACCAACGGTCCAGATTTCATCCTCTTCCTCTGAACCTCAGGTGACCTGAAACATAACCAGACGCCAGAGCCCTAGCTCCGTTCGTCTTCTCCGGCGACCTGCACTTTAAAAATTCCCAAAAATTGCAAACAAGTACACCATTCCACTCAGAATTTCACAAGGATCATGAATATCAAGTTCAAATTAACAGATCATGCAAGGATAAACCAAATCGAAGCAAGAAAGTTTAGATCTAAAAACTTTAGATCTACAATACAGCCATGATTCACGTCCAAAATTAAATTAAATTACATCAGGATGATCAGCAACTCTCAAAGAACACAATGCACACCATAAAATCAAGTTATATGATGATGAATTTCACACTAACCTGAGAATTGCAGAGCTTAAAATACACCAAGAAAACCCTCTAGAAGCTGCAGATCTACTCCTTAGAACCTCTTATTGCAAAATAAATACAATTAGAGTTTGGAATCGTGCTAGATCTTGAGGTTTGAACTTGAACCTTCCAAAACTGAATCTGATGAAAAACTCACTCTCAGCTTCAATCAATGGTTGATTCTTGCTCTATTTACTTCACTGATCAAGAATGTAAAATAAAATCTCAAAGAAACTCCAAGGAGAGTGAGTTTCGAAGAGAGAAAGAGTGAGAGAAAAAATTGGAATTTTGAGCAAATGAGAGTACATGAGGGTGAAATGAACGTGTGAGTCTCCTTATATACACTTGGTTAGAGCACTGAGCATGATTAGGGTTTAGTTAATCCCTTGATTAAGGTTATCCAAGGTGATTTGCAAAAATGCAAGTTGTGATGCACACACTTGTTCACACGCGTGTGGGTCATGAAACAAGTATGATTCACTCACATTTCTTCTGCTGATCACATCTGAATTGGGTTTGGGCTTTGTAGTGGTCTGATTTGTGAGATTCAATCCATCTTGCCAATTTGCATTTTGTGAAATACATGAGGTACATGGCACGTATCCACTTGATTCAAGGGTTAAAAATGGTCCTTATGATGTGTACTTGGATGTTGTAATGTGACTTGAGTCATTAGAAACAAATACAAGTCATTTTGAACCAAAATGCAAAAGGTGGAAAAAATGAATACATGAGAAAACCTTAAAAAGCACCTTGCCTTCTTTTGATCATAACTTGAGAACCACAAATGATATGGAGACAATCTAGTACATTTTGGAAATGGGAGAGAAAGATCTTCAACTTTCATGTTTGAGGAAAATTCATTTGAAGCTTCTTTGATGATGAAAAGTCAAGTTGAAGATGGTTTGAAAAGTTGCCAAAAATGGAAGTTTCACATTATAGGTCATTTTCCAAAAATAGTAACTTTTGCACAAACTCTTGATTCTTGATGAATGACATGAATCTTGACATTTGAGGACCATATGAGGGTATAAGACCTTAGAAATCATGGAGAGGACCTCAAAATTCCATGGTTGACTTTCCTCCTTACAGTTGACTTTCCTTTTGAACTGTTGACTTTTGCTTACTTCACAAGTAACTGATCCACTGAACATCTTCCACAATGAACCACTAGCCAAGCATTCCTCTATGAGTGTTTGTGAGCATATGGAACCCATGAGAGCATGCTTGAATCCACAAAGTTTTCTCAAGAAGTCCTTTGGGTCAAAAAACCCTAATTTGGTCCCTCTGGTTAGGAGGGAAAGATTCACTTGAAATCCCTTGCCATTCTTGATCTTATGAAGATTTGATGAACCCCTCAAACCAACTTGAGGCTTGAGACTCCTTTGAGATGAACCAAGTACCTTGATCCCATGCTAAGAACCAATGTTATGCACAAATGCTAATGCAAGAAATGCAAAGAAACATAAGCCAGTTGGCTAAAAACAAGAAGGCAAATTTTGGGGTGTTACAGCTGCCCCTATTCAATCAACTTAGTCCTGAAGGTATGATAGTAATGGCTGTCATGCGTTCAAAGGATTCACGGAGATTGAATACCAAAAGAAACCTGAAATTTGCAATCCTCAAAGGAGGGACGACTCCACTAGGGAACAAGCAATAAATGCTGCACCGTTACAACACGGACGAGTGTTAGCTATGCTAGGGATAAACATGGACGGGTGTCAAGGAATCAAAGATATCAGATACGGACGGGTATTGAAAAGGTACACGGACGGGTGTGAATAGTTTCAATACGGACGGGTATCGAAAAGGTACACGGACGGGTGTAAAAAGGTTCAATACGGACGGGTATCGAAAAGGTACACGGACGAGTGTAAAGAGGTTCAATACGGACGGGTATCGAGAAAATACACGGACGGGTGTAAAAAGTTTCAATACGGATGGGTATCAAAAAAGTACACGGACGGGTGTAAAGAGGTTCAATACGGAAGGGTGTCGAAAAGGTACACGGACGGGTGTAAAATGGGTTCAATACGGACGGGTATTGAAAAAATACACGGACGGGTGTAAAATGGGTTTCAATACGGACGGGTATCGAAAAGGTACACGGACGGGTGTGGAGAGTTCAATACGAACGGGTATCGAAAAGATACACGGACGGGTGTAAAAAGGGTTTAATACGGATGGGCATCGAAAAGGTACACGGACGGGTGTGGAGAGTTCAATACAGACGGGTATCGAAAAGGTACACGGACGGGTGTAAAGAGGTTCAATACGGACGGGTATCGAAAAGGTACACGGACGGGTGTAAAGAGGTTCAATACGGACGGGTATCGAGAAAATACACGGACGTGTGTAAAAAGTTTCAATACGGACGGGTATCGAAAAGGTACACGGACAGGTGTAAAAGGGTTCAATACGGACGGGTATCGAAAAGGTACATGGACGGGTGTAAAATGGGTTCAATACGGACGGGTATCAAAAAAATACACGGACGGGTGTAAAATAGGTTTCAATACGGACGGGTATCGAAAAGGTTCACGAACGGGTGTGGAGAGTTCAATACGGACGAGTATCGAAAAGATACACGGACGGGTGTAAAAAGGGTTCAATACGGACGGGCATCGAAAAGGTACACGGACGGGTGTGGAGAGTTCAATACGGACGGGTATCGAAAAGATACAAGGACGGGTGTAAAGAGGTTAAATTTACTAGGGATTGGCCTTATTGGGGATTAAAATGATGAACTGAACACGGACGGGCGTTATCAGCAGGTCAATACGGACGGGTATTGAAATCAAAGGTTCAAACATGGACGGGTGCCGAAGGAAACACGGACGGGTGTCATGGTAAAAACCTCGAAGGGATAAATCAAAAGACCACCTGGACGAAAGGGGTGAAAAGAGATCACAGGTTCATAATCCTGGAAAAACACTCTCCGTGGGACTGTCAAATATTGCTTTGAATGACTAAACCCAACGCTTGTGTAGTAAAGTCGAATGATATCTTCCTGAAATCCGGTTCCTTTCCTAACGAAGGAAAACTCAAACCTGGCTTATGCTTCGGATGCATATGTTTGAATTTTGTCGTGATACTCCACACGAAGTGGAAATGCTACGCATTTGGGAGGATGCTATTCAAAAAAATGATTATGCAATGTAAAAAGACCGTCCCAGCGAAATAAACGCTGAGAACAGAAGCAGCTCCACCGAGGACGACAAACTACATTGTCATCAAACCAAAGAACATGCTGAGGAAAACTTCACCCTGCTAGGGAAGATCACAAACATCAATTCTGCTGGAGATGGACGAACCTCCGTGAGAAAACCCACTCTGTTGGGGATGGAAACCAAATACTGAAAATAGAAACTCCTCCGCTGGGGATCACCAAATACTTCAGAACTTGGCTTTGACGCCTGCTAAAAACGATTGGACTTAAGACCTGCTGGAGGTACCAATCACCACCAGACTCTGCTTGGGGATACCAAATGTTTCCTGACTAGCTGAGGAAAAAAAACGACTGCCCCATTTTTTGTGGGAAAACACCATCTTTAATCAACGAGGACACTCCATCAGTCTCTTGCAGGAGAGACTGTAAAAATGACAACTTCTGGCTACCTGCTGAGGAAAGATGAGCCAAATCACAACTCTGGCTGGGGGAAAACCTCTTATATCCTGCTGAAGGGGATGATCCTTAACGAATCCGCTTGGGGAATTACTTCTTTATACTTTATTGAGGAAGACGATCCTCGATACTCTGATTGGGAAGAGTAATAAACTGCTGAGGACGATCAGACTTCAAAGTTGAAGAGATCAGCTCTACTGGGGAGGTACCAATGAAGATTGGACTTTGAATTACTTAAGATGACTAGATCTGACCGTTGAGGAAGAGAACACTCTGACTCCTCATCGTCTTATTGACGATATT
This sequence comes from Lathyrus tuberosus, assembly GCA_022829125.1. Taxonomy (NCBI): domain Eukaryota; kingdom Viridiplantae; phylum Streptophyta; class Magnoliopsida; order Fabales; family Fabaceae; genus Lathyrus; species Lathyrus tuberosus. The sequence goes on from JALAZF010000017.1 coordinate 14,219,830, forward strand.
CTATCATCTTACCTTGTTGAGAGTGAGGATTCCATTTGTACTGCTAGAGATAAGAAACCTTCATAACAGCCCTTTTCGAACATAGGACAATTCTCTGCTTGAGGAAGAATAACAATTCCCACACCTTGCTGGAAAAAGATACCCTCTGGCTCTTTGCTGGAGGGAAAAGACTCCAAAAGTCCCACACTGGGAACAACTCAGTGCTTCAAGTTTCTGCATATTGATTGTCAAGAGCGAAACACAGTTCCTTTAACTCTCCACCTTGCCCCAGACCATAGGGTCTACTTGAAGCAATCATCTTAAGAGGATTTTACAGAAAACCTGGTGTTCAACAATGCCTCAGGGTTTTCAAACTCTTAGAGATGTATCCGGTCTGGACATAACTATCCCATACTTCATGATTCATGAAGTAAACCACCTCGAGAGAGTTCGTAATGACCTGAAATGTTCTGCCACAGTATTCTGAACCTTGCAGAGGTGCTATTGATTGACTGTGTTCTGAAGGGAAAAATTTCTCGCGCCCTTGAGTGACCTGTCCCAGTATAAGCCTTGCAGTACATTTGTCTCTGATCGACTAGTCTTCGAGAGATTTACTGAATCTCGACGTGATTGCCCCAGTTTACACGCTTGTGGAGAGATTTATCGGATCTCGACATAATTGCCCCAGTTCGAAGAAATTTTCTCAACATGAATGCCCCATGGTTGATTGTACTCTGAAAAGACCTTATCAACTTGAAAGCCCCAGCTTGGCTACATTTTGAAGAGATTTCCCGGTGTGATTGTCCCAGATTGGTTACATCTCAACACAAATGGCTGGGAACGCCTTTTTCCCACATAATCTTTCAGCAACATGTCCTCTGGAGTCTCAGGCACCTCAACTTGGTCAGTTTAAGCTTCTCGACTGATGTTCATCGTGTAAGCTTCTTTGATGTCAAACAAATGTATGCAAGCAGAAAATATTTATTCTGAGAATGATTATCCAAATGCAACACATATGTTAATCTTGAAGTCCTTATTGAAAATATGTCACACAACCGAGTTACGACACCTATTTTTGCAAGGAAAGCAATACGCACATGCAACACCAACAAAAATCTTATTAGCACAACTCATGGGAGTCAGGAACGTTATCTCGTTGAAGTACGCCTTTAGACTAAACCATGTTTCAATTAGGACTTTTAAGGGCTGTAGCGTGGCCTGGTTCGCGGTTTGAGAAGAAAGGATTTATGGCTCAAAGTTTATTGGTACCCACCCACTCTTCATGATATTCTCCAGTCCTATGTTCAGCTAATTTGACACAAGCGCTCGTCTCTCAAAAGGTTTTCCGATTTCTAGGGAATCCATGCAACTAGTGATTCGACACCTGACGAGGTTTTGGACTAACGGTCGCCCCTTTTTGTCTTTTGTGTCTATAGTCACACGACTTTGTTCTTATCGAGGATTTTCTTTGTAATCCTTTTGGCTTTTCGCTTTCTCATTATTTTGCTTTTTGTTCCCTAATTTTTGCCTGGACTGGCTCTTTTGAGTTTTCAATTTTGAAGTCCAGCGGGATGCCTTAACTTTTGCCTAAGTCACTTGCTTTCAAGTTTTTCGACTTAGCAGGCTTTTTCTTTTTCTCTTTTTTCTCTTTTTTTTTTAACAAGTCGTGTGACACCGTTTTGCCTGACTTGTTTGAAAGGGCTGTGACTGTTTCACTCTTCGGTTGGTGAGGAGTAGCCATTGTGGTTCTACACCTCTTAACCTCTTGATAGTGGAATGGAAGGTAATGGATCCTCAGATGTACACTCCTTCTGAAAGTTGAACACTTGGTCAAACTAACTGACGCCTACCCTGCCCCTGGGTTAAAATTGAGGGTTTTTCATTTTTAGAAAGAGCTCCTACTACTAGGCTCAAAGGGGTTGACAACGGTCTATCTCCTTATCTCTCCAGTGTTTGTGAATTGGAAACAATGCCTGTACATCCTTAACAGGGTTTTATCCAAAGCGTACCATTCGAAATCGGTGTTCTTATTTCGTCATCCTCCCTCCAAGAGTCTAGGCAAGAAAGATAGTATTGCAGTGCATATAAACATGACATGAGTGCATAAAAGTAAGATACTTCAGGAACAACACATCATTGCATTAAAATCCACATTCAAACACAAACAAGTTTTTACATGCAGACAATGTTTAAACAAACAAAGGAAATCTACATATGAAATGCAATAAAGGAAGCTGATGATTGCCATTGTTAAGGAGACTTGACTCCGTCTGGACTTATTGCTTCTGATGATGTCTTCGCAGCCTCGAGTGCTCACTCTGATAAAGAAGCTTCACCTCATGGGGGTACCATCTGGGGTGATGACCTTTGAGTCGATCAAATCTTTCACCTTATGTTGGAACGCATTACAGTCATCAATTGTGTGCCCAAACGTTCCCGAATGGAACTCACAGCTAACGTTCATGTCAAAGTCCGGAGGGATAGGGTATGGCACTGGCATGGCATTCCTCAGCTGGATCAGCGAGCTCTTGAGCAAGCTAGCAAACGACTGACTATAAGGAATAGGAATAGGATCAAATATCCTTTTGGGCCTTCTTGGTCTGAATTGCCTATGCTGCTGATGATTCTGCTGCTGCTGCTGATTTGGGCGCCCAATCCGCCTCAACACTTTTCTTTCGGCATTCGGCTGAGGCACAAACAAGGGTTGCTGACGCAAAACTTCTGAAGCATAAGGTTGTGGAAGAGATCCAATACCTGAGGTGGATCCTTTGGAAAATGAGGGAGTCCCCAATTCCTTTACAACGATGGGAATAAAATCACCTTGTTTACCAGTACCAACGGATGTAAGCTTGATTGCCTCTGAATCAATGAGATCTTGGACTTTATGCTTGAACCTTGTACAATTCTCAACATTGTGACCAGGTGCCCTAGAGTGGAACTCACATCTAGCATTAGCATTGGGTCCCAGAGGAATTTTTGTGGAAAGAGGTCCCAAACTAACACGTTCGACTAGTTTAAGCCCTAGCAAATAAGAAAGTAACTACGCATACAGCATTGGAATGGGATCAAACTTCCTCTTAGGCCTCTCTGACTTAGGCCTCTCTGACTTAGGATCCTCTTGGGGAGCAGGAAGTGATTGCTGATGAGAAAGCTCTGAAACTTCAACTCGTGGAGGGGATTCACGAGGCAATCCATGATCTAGAGCAAATCCCACAGAGATGGGAGAAGTAAGGACCTTTGTTGTGGAAGCGAGCACATGATCGTTTTCCTTCTTTAACACCTTATTCAAGATTTCCATGACCAGGCACATCTGAGTCCTCATCTGATTAACTTCCTCTCTTAGCAATTTCTGTTCTTGGGACATGACCAGCATATCTTCCCCAAATTGCCTCATCTGAATCTTCATTTCAGTCACCTCTGCACGGAGTTGTTCCATGGCTATCCTCTGGTTATCACAGACTAAGTATAATACCGATGAATACGTTGGTCGGCAATCCTGTCTGAAGAAAGGAGAACATAAGAAGACCAGAGATAAACCTGTTATGCAGAAATGATCATGCAAATGCAAATGCAAACATGTATGAACATTATCAAGGCGATCTATCCCTTGATTCCAGTTTTAACAATAGAAGAGAACTGAATTCCTGATCATATAAAGAGAATAAGCATCAGTTACAACATAAGTCTGAATAAGCATAAACAAAGACCCCGACCAACAGCCTGGCGGTGATCCCGGAAATACAAAGAAAACAGCAGCAAGGAAACTAAGGCATATCATCAAGACTCAGCCGTGCTAGAATTCCCCATTCGTCATTCTTTTTGCACCAATTCTACACTTCCCTGAGAAGCTTCTTGGTATTAGGATGCTCTGGTCTCTGAATCAACTCCTGAATCAAAAGATCCCTCCTGTGCAAGATCCCTGTTAAATAACGACTATGCAATTCCCAACCGTCTTCTCCAGAAGCTCCACCTGAACTTGGACCTTCGCTTCTGGCTCTTTTCACTTCGGCTTGGATCTTCAGCTGTTCCATATCTGCCATGGTTTCCTTGAGCTTTTCCTCAATTGCTCTCCTCTCAAAGATCCATGATAAAATCTCCTTATCCTTTTTCTGAAGCTTTGTCTTCAAACCTTCAATCTGCTCCAGATACTTGTCCTCTTTCAACCTGTTGGCAGTAATTGCTGTATTTCGACGGTCACGGAACCTGTGAATTCTTGACATAGCATAAGCCAACTCTTTCTTCTTAGACGAAAGGACGTTGCTAACATTTTTCAACGCTTGAGCCACTTTCTCTCTGGTTGTGGCTTCTTTAGACAATTCTTTCTCCTTCATAGCCAAAAGTTCTGATTTCAACCTGGCAACATGGATAGCTTCGCCTTTTTCGTGCTTCAACTGACCAACCTCTCTGCCCAGCTCACGATTCTCCTCTCGGAGTTTCTCCTTCTCAGCCCATAACTTGTCATACCTCTCTATATCAACAGTCGTGAGAGCCTCGATCATCAAATGATACAAAGGTGGTTCCACCGGGAAAGGGAGAAGCTTCTCTTCTGCTCTTTTCTTAATCCACTCTTCATAGGAAGGAAAAGCCCGGTTACTACATTTCCCGAATGAAGTTTTTCCCTTCTTGGTCACCTGCTTCCAAGCATTCACAATCTTCCTTATCATCTCTTGATTCCCAGTACCATTGAAGAATAAGGACTCTCTAATATCTCGCTCTTCAGGTGGACCTCTCAAAGGATAACCAAATTGCCTGATAACAAGGGAATAATTATAATTAATTCCACCTCTTATCCCTATCAAGGGTACATTAGGGAATTCTCCACACTTGCAAATAATCTCCATCCCTAGCAAGTCATGGTTGAACCAAACAATGTTGTCAGCAGTCAAGCCCATTAACCTCTTTAACCACTTCAGTGAATCTCTCGTATCAACGAAAGCGCCAGCTTCGGGGAGATGACTCAGAAACCAAGTAGATAAGAGTGGAGCACAGCAACTCACAGTTCTTCCACGCCTATTTTCATTCTTGTAGTGGACTGAGTGATACACATCACCTAGCAAGGTAGGTACAGGATTCTTTGAAATAAAGATTCTGACAGCATGCATATCCACTAGATCAGGAACATTGGGAAACAGGACAATCCCATAGATGCACATAGCCAGGATAGCTTGGAAAGCAGTCCAATTCCTCTCCTTAACATGTATGCAAGCTTGATCAAACAAGAACTTCAATAAGAAACCCTTAGCTCCTTGTTTCTCCATAATATTACTACTCAGAACGGATTCACCAATATGAAGAGCAATGGCCATTCTTATCCCGGGGCGCTCTTCAGAAAAGAATATTATGTCATGCCTGATGGGGATTCCCAAAATAAATGAGAACTCCTCCAAAGTTGGAGCCAAGATATAGTCTGGGAAAGTGAAGCAACGCAAAGACGGATCATAGAATTGAAGAAGTGTATGAATGGCATCCTTCTCATACTTGGAGATACTGTAGACAAACTTCAAAAGTCTCCCATACTCTCCACCGAACTCTGTACGAACTCCGGGACCAGCCATACTAATCAGCTTGTGAATCAACGTCAAGGTCGGGTCTGGGAACGAATAAGCAACAGTCTTCTTTCTCTGGACATCCATGTTAAGGCAACCTCAGAAAACCGGAATCAAGAGTAAGATGCAAGCCCTGAAAAATGTCAAACATGTTAGAATGCAAGAAAAATGATATGCACATGAAAGCATGGGATCAAGGCATCACTGCTGGATGCTGTGCTGTTAACTGGACGAGAACCACAACCCAGAAAACCAGAATTCTAGAATACCGAACCACTGAGATAACCAGAAACCCAGATAATCAAACACTGATGAGAAATCCAGAACCGGGTAGGTTGAAGGTTTCGGTTTCCTGCAAGCCTGCAAACACCCATCCCCTCTCACATGTGGGTTCTAAAAAACTGAGAATCCTCAATATCACGTGCTCTCAGGTCGAGAAATGATGATACGTTCACCATTTCTGGTTTGGCATCATCATCAATCGAGGAGGCCTCAACTGATTCCCCTCAAAAAAAGGTCATCCTATGCGAGTCCCTCAGCATTGGGTCCTCGGATCAACAAGTGTAATGGGTTTTCCATTTCTGGTCTGCCATTATCACAGGTCGGGAGGAGAGACGCAACTGAGGTATCGGAGAAACGGTCACCAGAGTCGACAGCTCTCTAGATCAACACTCTGAAATGCGCAAGACACACGTCAGAATGCGTCCCAAGATAGCCTCGTCTGGTTGTGAATTTCGTGAACACACAAATGCACCAAGATGGCACGTAGGTCCCACTACTCTCCACTCTAGTCCTAGGGTGTACTCAAGCCTGGGTATTGGGCTTATCTCTCAGAACAACCCAACCTGCCAAACAGAAACCAGCCAGCACAACACAGTAATATCCAGTAAGACAGTAATAAAATGAAATACAATGCAATAAAAGCTGTAAAACAGTAATATACAACATAATAAAGCACAACGAATAAACACCCAACGAAAAAATAAACAAGCGCTAGGATCGACTCGCTAAAGGGGATGGACCAGCAAGAGGTCAACTAGAGTCCCCAGCAGAGTCGCCAGCTGTCGCTCCCGAAAGATTCGCATCCAACGGTACAAACGCGAGAGTGGCGCAGAAAACACAGAGTCGCCAGCAATGTGTATTTATCCCCAGAGAGGGAAAGGAAACACTGCATAAACCTGAAGAGAAAGGGGGAAAGACATGGTCATCGCAACCATAGTCCGGGTTCGGGAGTCGGTTATGCAAGGGGAAGGTGTTAGTACCCCACGCATCCATCGTACTCGATGGGATCCACGCTTGTTGTCTAAACGAAGGGTGAGCTGTCTTACTATCTATGGCTGAACAAAAGAAAACGAGGATGGGGGTGACTAAGACGGACTCGGTAGGACATATTCGATGCCCTAGGCCTACGTACTCCCTCAGTGCAATGGGAAAGTCAGAGTCAACGTAGTTCGGACGGGAACTGTGGGGGAAGGTTGCTCGCCAAGACAACCGCTGTCTTGTGCCTACATATCCTCAATCGGACGAGAGAGAGGAATCAGAGCTAATGTAGTTCGTGGGTACGACCACGAATGGGTAAGTGTTTTTTATGTAAGCGACGAGCTCCTTTCTGAAAATGAAGTTTGAAACCCAACAATCCCGAAGGATAAAAATATTTGAATTTGTTTTGTGTTTTTTAGACAGAAGTGTTTTGATTAAGTTAGTTCATAACTTGCATTGCACCAAAGTCTAGGGCACAGGGACGAATACTTAACAAATCGTCCCAAGACAGGACGCCCGCTAAGCACTTTAGAAAGATGAGAGGAAGCCCCTCATTTCTCATTCCCCACGCTTAAGTGTTTTCAAGAAGTTTTGAGATGAGAAGCGAGAAGACCCAAAGGAAACTCTAAAGGGAAACTAAGAGTCCTAATGTTATCATGCATGGATAACCTATGGTTAGTGAGGCTTAGGAGGGACGACTACCTAAAACCTAATGCTAATCCTACTCCAAGCTTAATCAAAAATTAAGTTGGACTAGGTAGCTCTAAAGGGAGAGAATCCAAGACTTAAACAAGTCTTGAGATTCATGGGAGGAAGAGAGTGAAAGAGAAGAATGAGAAAGAGAAGGATGAGATAAGAAACAAGATAGGGCATCAAGCACATCATATCAAGTATATCCAACTCACATCAATAAACAAGTCTCAAAGATCATGCAAGACATCTCAAGCAAGCATGCAAAGGTAACCATGAAAGAATGCAAGCATACTTATATGAAATGCACAATTAAGCACCAATGAACTTCATATCAAGATGAAATGAGAAAAATAAGATAAAGATGAAAACAAGTCAGAATCAAGATCATATCATCATCAACAATTCTCATGTGCAAGAGAAGATCAAAACATGAAACATTATGCACCAAAGAAAGTCCACAAAAGGAAGTCAAAGTTCAAGCACTTAAAGCATACTCAAACATGATGTACAAATTGCAAAATTTGGTCACAAGGGACCTCAACCAGGGGTAAACATTATATCAAATACTCATGCAAAGAATCACAAAGAAACTCAATCAATTAGGCATGGCAAAACAATTAGGGTTAAGAGATGTCAAGAGATGATCATGCATAATTCACTTAAGCACAAATAATCAAACATATATCAAATGACATTCAAAAATTGAGAAATTAAAACCCAAATGACCTAAGTCAGAAGCTAGCAACATTCCAAAAGATCACACAAAAATTAACAAGTTAAGTACCTCAAACAATGTTTCAAAGTTGCATAAGAACAAAGAAGAACAATGCACAAATAGAGGGACTAAAATGCAATATGCAAAGAGTTTAAAAATATGAGAAAAATATTTTTAAAGACCTCAATATGTCCTATGAAATATGCAAAAAGAATGGGTTGCAAATCATACACCAATGATGAGAACAAAAATCAACAAGATCAAGTGTGCACAATTGAGACAATTCACAAAGAAAATTAATCAAACAATTAATTCAGATGAACAAAATAAAATAAAATGGAAAAACAAAATTTTCCAAAATTTTATAAAATTCCAAAGATGTTTCATGATGTTTTTCATAATTTTTAAATGCCTAAAACTAATTTTAAAAATTAAAAAGCAAAATGAAACAATTAAATGAAAATAAAAAGAAAATAAAACAGCCAGGGGTGCATACAAAGCAATTCACACGTTGAAAATTGAATGGGCTCAGAGAAGGGGGTGGGAAAAGCAAGCCCAGTCCACTCAAATAGTCAGCGCATACCAAACAAAAAAAACAAGGACCCAGTCAACATGATTGACTCACACCAGCCACAAGATTAATCCAACACTCCACATTTAGTCAATCAAAATCACAAGTAATCAAGATGAAAGGCCAGGATTAAGAGTACATGATAACAATGATACACGCACGCACATCCACACCATCAGAAATTAAAATAAAAGCACGTGAGAGGCATGTGATAATTTAATGCGCTGGCACAACATAAACCATCAGATTAATCAAACGCACACAAATAAATCATCAGATCAAAGATCAAGCAAGATGAGTGGTCAGATCTGTGTGTGCATATTAACAACCATGGATTAACAACACACAATCAATAAAATAAAATAAGATTTTAAATGACGTGGCCCAACGTGAACCATCAGATCTGGACCACCAACGGTCCAGATTTCATCCTCTTCCTCTGAACCTCAGGTGACCTGAAACATAACCAGACGCCGGAGCCCTAGCTCCGGTCGTCTTCTCCTGCGACCTGTACTTCAAAAATTCCAAGAAATTGCAAACAAGTACACCATTCCACTCAGAATTTAACAAGGATCATGAATATCAAGTTCAAATTAACAGATCATGCAAGGATAAACCAAATCGAAGCAAGAAAGTTTAGATCTAAAAACTTTAGATCTACAATACAGCCATGATACACGTCCAAAATCAAATCAAATTACATCAGGATGATCAGCAACTCTCAAAGAACACAATGCACACCATAAAATCAAATTATATGATGATGAATTTCACACTAACCTGAGAATTGCAGAGCTTAAAATACACCAAGAAAACCCTCTAGAAGCTGCAGATCTACTCCTTAGAACCTCTTATTGCAAAATAAATGCAATTAGAGTTTGGAATTGTGCTAGATCTTGAGGTTTGAACTTGAACCTTCCAAAACTGAATCTGATGAAAAACTCACTCTCAGCTTCAATCAATGGTTGATTCTTGCTCTATTTACTTCACTGATCAAGAATGTGAAATAAAATCTCAAAGAAACTCCAAGGAGAGTGAGTTTCGAAGAGAGAAAGAGTGAGAGCAAAAATTGGAATTCTGAGCAAATGAGAGTGCATGAGGGTGAAATGAACGTGTGAGTCTCCTTATATATACTTGGTTAGAGCACTGACCATGATTAGGGTTTAGTTAATCCCTTGATTAAGGCTATCCAAGGTGATTTGCAAAAATGCAAGTTGTGATGCACACACTTGTTCACACGCGTGTGGGTCATGAAACAAGTATGATTCACTCACATTTCTTCTACTGATCACATCTGAATTGGGTTTGGGCTTTGTAGTGGTCTGATTTGTGAGATTCAATCCATCTTGCCAATTTGCATTTTGTGAAATACATGAGGTACATGGCACGTATCCACTTGATTCAAGGGTCAAAAATGGTCCTTATGATGTGTACTTGGATGTTGTAATGTGACTTGAGTCATTAGAAACAAATACAAGTCATTTTGAACCAAAATGCAAAAGGTGGAAAAAATGAATACATGAGAAAACCTTAAAAAGCACATTGCCTTCTTTTGATCATAACTTGAGAACCACAAATGATATGGAGACAATCTAGTACTTTTTCGAAATGGGAGAGAAAGATCTTCAACTTTCATGTTTGAGAAAAATTCATTTGAAGCTTATTTGATGATGAAAAATCAAGTTGAAAATGGTTTGAAAAGTTGCCAAAAATGGAAGTTTCACATTATAGGTCATTTTCCAAAAATAGTAACTTTTGCACAAACTCTTGATTCTTGATGAATGACATGAATCTTGACATTTGAGGACCATATGAGGGTATAAGACCTTATAAATCATGGAGAGGACCTCAAAATTCCATGGTTGACTTTCCTCCTTACAGTTGACTTTCCTTTTGAACTGTTGACTTTTGCTTACTTCACAAGTAACGGATCCACTGAACATCTTCCACAATGAACCACTAGCCAAGCCTTCCTCTATGAGTGTTTGTGAGCATATGGAACCCATGAGAGCATGCTTGAATCCACAAAGTTTTCTCAAGAAGTCCTTTGGGTCAAAAAACCCTAATTTGGTCCCTCTGGTTAGGAGGGAAAGATTCACTTGAAATCCCTTGCCATTCTTGATCTTATGAAGATTTGATGAACCCCTCAAACCACCTTGAGGCTTGAGACTTCTTTGAGATGAACTAAGTACCTTGATCCCATGCTAAGAACCAATGCTATGCACAAATGCTAATGCAAGAAATGCAAAGAAACATACGCCAGTTAGCTAAAAACAAGAAGGCAAATTTTGGGGTGTTACACCTATCACTAAAGATATTATTATTTCGGTCACTGATTACAATGAGTTCCTCAAGTTAAAAGCAACTCATTAACCATCATCTTCTGTTGTCGTTGCTCAGTCTGGTAATTATGTAACATTTTTCTCTACATCCTCCCTTGGTCCTTAGGTTTTTGACTCTGGGGCCTCTAATCATATGATTGGTAATAAATCTCTTTTATCTCACTTGTATTATTATGATTCTTTGCCTTCTTTTACTTTGACAGATGGCTCTAAAATCAAACTTCAAGGTCTTGGTGAGGCACGCCCACTTCCAAATTTGTCTTTAGATTTTATGCCATATATTCTTTCTTTTTTTGCTTTTAATCTAATATTTGTCAACAAACTTACTTGTACTCTTGATTCTATAGTTATTTTATTGGTAATTTTGTTTATGTTCATAATTGACGTACATGACGGAAGGTTTGAGCAATGAGTGAGTATGAAGGATTATATCATTTATCTACATCGGTGGCATGTGCTTCCATTGCTTCTCAAATCCTTAAACATCAACGTTTGGGTCACCCTAGCCTTAATAAAATGTGTCTTTTAGCTCATAGTTTTTCTAAGCTTTCTTCATTTGAGTGTCAATCATGTCAATTAGGCAAACATACTCGCCACACCTATTGCCAACGAGTAAATAAAAAGGGTTGTGCCACCTTTTGCTTTAGTTCATTAAGAGATTTGGGGTCTTAGTCGTGTCAAGTCATCTTTAGGATATTATTACTTTGCAACTTTCATCGATGATTTTTCACAATGTACTTGGTTATTTTTAATGAAAAATTGGTCAAATGTTTCCCATATATTCCAAGAATTTTATGCCGGAATTAAAAATTAGTTTGACACTTCCATTAAAATTGTATGCACTGATAATTCTCGTGAATATATGTTATCCCAGTTTCAATATTTTTCGAAATCACAAAGAATTATTCATAACCATCATATGCTTACACACCACAATAAAACGGTGTCACTTAACAGAATAATCATCATTCAGTTGAAACTGCACAAACTCTTTTACTTCACCATAATGTCCATTCACTATCTTGAACCCGCAACATTGTCTCTGCCCTCATTCCTCTTCGCGTCTTTGGTTGCACATGTTTTGTTCATGACCTCAATCTAGGTAAGTACAAGTTTTATGTCAAATATCTCAAATGTATTTTTCTAGGTTATTCATGTAAACAATAAGGATATTAGTGTTTTTGTCCCCAACTTCAACGATACATTGTTTCCTCCGATCTTCCAGATATCCCTTTTGTCATGCCCATAGCCATTGCATCCCCTACACCTCCATTACGTGTCAACCAGCGACAGACACACTCTCCATCAGAAGAAGGAAACGATATTGATTCACCACCAGCATCATCACCTGCTCCAACTGCCCCTCTAGTTACGTCACCTGAACTTGACCTTCCAATAATATAACAAAAAGGTGTTATGTCTCATCATCCTAATCCTAAATATGCTTGTTTTTTAAATAATGAAATTCTCTCTACTTCCTATGTTTCTTTTGTTTCTACTTTAGATTTTGTGTCTATTCCTAAGTCTAAGTCAACAGGTAAAGCTATGACCGATCTTAATTGGTGTCAGGTGATGGTGGAAGAAATAGTTTCTTTGCATTCAAATAACATTTGGGACATTGTCTCTTTACCTCTAAGACAAAACTACAATGGGATATCGATGGGTTTATATAGTAAAAGTTGGACCAAATGGTCAAATCGATGGTTTCAAAGCTTGTTTGGTAGCTATAAGATACACTCAGATATTTGGTCTCGATTATGGTGACACTTTTTCTCTGGTGGCCAAGATCATTTCAGCCCGCCTCTTGCTTGCAATGGGTGTCATTCACCATTGACCGCTTCATCAGTTGGATATTAAAAATGTCTTTTTACACTGAGAGTTGGATGAGGAAGTTTATATGGATGAGCCTCAAGGTTTTACTGTTCCTGACAACTCTAAACTTGTTTGTCGGCTTCAGCGTTCTCTTTATGGTTTAAAACAGTCCCCACGAGCTTAGTTTGGCCGCTTAAGATCTGCCTTGATACATTTTTCTAAGACTAGATGTGAAGCAGATCACTATGTTTTCTTCCTTCACTCTACCGGTCAGCGTATCTTTCTTGTTGTCTATGTTGATGACATTGTTATCACTAGAGACAACCCCGATGGTATCCAGTGACTCAAAACTCATCTTTTCAAAAAAATTCAGACAAAAAATTTGGGTTCACTGAAATACTTCTTAGGCATTAAAGTTGTCCAATCCTCATCACACATTGCAATTAACCAACGTAAGTATGTATTAGACATCCTAAATGAAATTGGTATGCCTGGTTGTCGTCCTATTGATATTCATATGGATCCTAACGTCAAGCTTCTTTCGCTCAAGGGGCATTAAAAGACTCGGAAAGATATTGATGTCTTGTGGGTAGAATCAATTATCTTACTGTCACCGGACCGGATATTACATTTGCAGTGAGCATTGTGAGACAATTTCTGAACGCTCCTTGTGATAGTCACTGGAACGCAGTTATTCGGATTTTCAAATATATAAAGAATGTACCAGAAAGATGACTATTATATAAAATAAGAGTGATGCTAAAATCACTTGTTATTCAAATGCATATTGGGTCAGATCATGATATCCACTTTTAAATATTGTATTCTTATTTGAGGAAATACGATCTCATGGAAAAATAAGAAATAAAACACAGTTGCACTTTCTAGTACTGAAGTTGAATATTGTGTTATGGCAACAACCTCAAATGAGCTCGCATGGCTTAAAATTTACTTTCAGGTTAGGAGATCTTCGGGCCATAAAACTCATATGTGTCAATCAAGCAGCATTCTACATTGCATCCAATATAGTTTTCTATGAACAAACCAAACATCGAGAAATAGATTGTCATTATGTAAGAGATAAGGTATTTTCAGAAGAAATAATCATAAATTTCATCAAGTCTGAGGACCAATTCACTGATATGTTCACTAAGTCTCTCAGGAATTCTCGAATAAATTACGTTTGTAACAAGATAAATTCATATGACATATATGATTCAACTTAAAGAAGAGTGTTAAAAATCAATCATCATCTATTAGAATCAATTGTATTTATTGTATTCCCTATTTGTATACAACTCATACAAATATAAATATACTTTTAGTGTGATTTCTTTGGATAGACAACATTATTAAGAAAATACTCTTTCAATATCCCTACCTTGGTTAGTTCTTGGGACTCAGCTGACAAACTTCATTTCATCAAAAAGAAATTAAGACTTTAGCGACAAAATTCTTTTGAAAAGTCAAAATAAGTATTTGAATTAGATTATTTATATATTGTAAATAAATAGTCAATATACTTTAAACGAAAACAATTGGATATTTTCTAAACCAAGTAGATTCTAAGATGTGTGACATGTACACTTAATATAATACAGGCAGAAAGTTAAGAAGTATGTGTCTGGTTATGTACATGACTAGTATGCTATTGAATCTATAAAGAAAGCTGTGATGAAAACCAGATTCCAATAGACACAATTCCAACCGTGGCGACGGCTTGGACAAGCTCAAATATAACATTTTGTTTCTGCAGCGGCACATTCTTCCAATCTGTCTTCCTGCAAGCACTCAATATAAGACACAATGGCATGGCAATAGCCAATAATAAAGCCTAATCGAAGTCCAAAATCATAAATATATTGACAAAATAAATACCCTAGATCGGCAATTATAATGCTGACATTATCCTGTGTACGTTGGTCCTGCGGAGTGTTTGATAATGAATTACTAAAACTATTGTCAATTTAATAAGTTCATGATAATAACTGACAAAATTTATTAAATCTTACCAAAACAACTTGTGCAAGGGATTCACAAGCGAGCTGAGATATTAACAGAGCGTTATTGCTGCCACAGCGATGGTTTATCGATATGAATTAAAATGTCTTAAATATGAAGGCTTAGATATACCTGTGTGTTTCCATGTTTTCGTAGTTGCTCTCTCACAAAAGAAACTGCATCTGAGCTGCAAGGGTAGGAAGATTGTGAAAGTAATTCTCTGCAGAACCAAAAAAAGTAGCAGAAATGATTTCGAGGATCATGAAAATGCAATCGACCTGCTCATGTAATCCCATAAGCCATCGGATGCTAAGACTATAAATTCTGCATCTGAGCCAAGAGCTACTTGATAAATATCAGGGCGAGCAACAACCAAGTCGTCGTTGAATTGTACACTGGTCGAAAAAAATCATTAATATCAAAACATAAGAGTTTCTAAAATTAGTTAAATGTCAAATTTAATATAATACAAACAACGATTAAGAAAGCAATGAACTTTTCTTAATATAATACACTGGTCGAAAGAAATCATTAATATCAAAACATAAGAGAAACAATTGTTAATACATACGTAAGATTACCTACCGAGAAATGAACTTTTCTGTCCATCTTCCTTCCTTAATTCCTTTTCTTAGCATCCTTTTCACATGTAAAAGGTAAATAGATAACCATTAGGAAACACTTTGACAGTCACAGAATAAACTCCTTTATACTAGAAGGAATGATGTGGAGATTAAGGACGGTACTCATTCTTCTTCGTTTTGAATCGAATGTCCCCAAATGCACGTGATACAGCAATATCTCCACAAATCCTACCATTGACAATCTAGATACAAGGGGAATACACATTTAAGTAATCATCAGCCGTGTGCAAATGTGCGTTTATTATAAAGAAAATATATTTCATGTTGTAGTGTCTCAACAGCCGAACCAAAATAAACCATAAAACTTGGATATGGTAAATGGCTTTATGCTCCAACAAACATCGGGTTAAGTGATTCACATCCCGAGTTGTCACAACTCAGAACTTTGATTTTAATTATATAGAAATACGACTACGGAAGTTAGCCAAACTCAAAGAGCATATAAAAAAAATGAAGGAACAAGGAAAACACACCCATCCACCTGCTTCTCTGATTCTTTTGATTTCTTGAAGAGAAGCCTTGTTGCTCCCATAGGGACGGTGAGGACTAGTCAGCAATTCTGGTTTTCCAGATCTGCATAAGACCTACAAGAATAAAATGGCTTAAATAGAAGTCATACGATTTCGATGACATTCAATTCAATCCCATAGATATCCTAATTGAATGATAAATATCAGAATATTCTGTGATAGATTTTTTCTTAATAAATCTTTTAAACAGAAAAGCGCATAAAGAAGTGAATTGTACTAAAGTCATAAAGCCTTGTATGAAGCCTTGTTGCTCCCATAGGGACTAATGGAATATGTATTTGTCTGTTGTGATTGTAATTGAATCCAGTGAGACTTCAGTATACACAATCACTGCCACAAGGTACATACACACAACGGCTTCTTTATGATATATGCCAATCAACCCATCCCTAAAAATCATATATTCCAACATTCAACTTCCTCATATTTCATGTAGCCCAGTAACCTCACTCAAAGCAAAACCGTCATAATGTCCTCAAAGGGAAAAATATTGGTGTTCGGCATGTACCCAACATTGATCTGCGTCTGATATTTCCCAATATGCATCTAAATAGTATCCAATAATATTCTTTATTCTCTTCAAAAATATTTTCATAGATACTTTTCAGATACCTTGTCAATACTTCTTACCAACTAAAGACACCGGTGACATTTGGATACAACACATCTTCAATAGGTTACTAACTATGGACTCCAAATTGTACGTTATTTGCGACATTTTCATAGTAAAAAGAACATATTCTGATATTGGCAGGATAAAGATATGTAACTATGTCTATTTGTCATATTTACAAGTATTTTTCGTTTATTTGTAAATTGTGATGATCACCACGTGATACTACTTATATATTTATGCACTAAATAGCAATTAGCAATGTGAACGTCTTCATCTCGTTATAAATATTGTGCATTTTTTATGTTATATATAGACACGCATTTTTGTTAATGCATTTTGGCCGCGCCATATCTTGATTTTTGAAATTTCTCATATCCATTTCGTATTGAATCGCTATCCCTATCATACTACATATTTGGATTCTTAGTGTATGATGTGAGAGGCACAACAAGGATGGATAAAAATAATACATACCACAGACGAGTCACCAATATGTGAAATTAGCAGCTTATTATCCCCAAGGAAAATGGCAGTTGCTGTAGCACCTGATTCATCCTCCTCTCCCCCTTTCATTTCAAGCCTTTAAAAACAAAACACTGTCTAAAGTCTAAACCTTCAATGTAATCATACCAAATCTAGAATCATTTATAAACTACTGAATTAGACACATTTTATGAAGACGGTAGCCATGTATTAATTGGCTTACCACTTTAACAAACTCGAATCCGCCTTTGCAAATGCCTGTTTTATTGCTTCTTCAACAGCTTTGAAATCTTTTCCAAGCAATAGTAACCCACCTTGTAAAGCTTCATAACACTCCTTGTATAGTTCATCCCTGTAATTGGCACCAAAAAAAAAAACAGATTGTGGATTTGGTCTTACAGTAGCGATTACGGTATCAAATTTGATCATAGTAAAATCAAATTATTGTTTGATGGAAAGTTTACACTAAGCTTTATATCAATTGGCTTTTGTTAGAGATATTAACATCAGTCACAAATTAGTTGCAAATTAGTTACAAATTGGTTACAATAGATGAGTGTTAGTTATTAGTTGCAAGTTAGTTACAAATTGGTTACACCAGATAAGAGTTAGTTATTAGTTGCGAGTTAGTTACAAATTGGTTGCAGAGTTAGTTATTATTTGTGAGTTAGTTACAAATTGGTTACAGAGTTAGTTATTAGTTGCAAGTTAGTTACAAATTAGTAATTGTTAGTTATAAGAGTTGGATTATAATCAAATCAATTTTTTTATTTTAATCAAAAGCTCACCCTAAACACATATAATTAATTAAGCTAGCATAATCAATTTAGAATCAACCGAAATTACGCATGATTAATTAAGCTAACAAAAACCTGAGAAACTGGACCGAAGCAAACCCTCCGTGACCATCAAACACAGCAGCGAAAGAAAAACCTTGGAGACTATTAGGTCGAAGAACGATATCATCTTCCATTTCTTCGCGGGGACCTTGCAAGGAAACGGATCCCCATCTAATAGGAGGAGAGTCCGTCAAAGATGAAGGTGCGTCGATGGCTATGGCAGAGTAGCAACGGCTTCTTCGGTTGTTGGTAATGGCACCGAAGATGTTTACAGTTCTATTTCTGTTTATCTTTTTGTGGAGATTGTTGGATTTGGAAGAGGTGGTGGAGCAGCGTTTATGGAGTTTGGTTAAGAGGAATCTTTGTATTTGTGGAGGAGTAGATAACGCCATCACCTAGAGATTTTTCAAAGTTTGAAGCTCGGAAGGTGAAGGGTTCTCTCTCAGTTATGAGTTAGATAAATAAATGGATTAATACAAGCCTCTAACTGATTTAAACGGATTGGATTCTCTGTTGTTGGATATGGTGTCATCAGATTTTCTCTTCTACTTCTTTAAACTTCGAAATAATTGTCATATTTAAAAAATAATTTATCATTTTACTATAATTTTTATAGAAAAAAGGAAATGTACTATAAAATATTTTACAGTGTCAATCAATCACAATCATTTATTAGAATAAAATATATTTTTATTTTAAAAATACTGATATTACATAGTAATCGTAAATATTTTGATTGATTGCATGTGTATAACTGTCTTACAATGAAAGTGCACTACCATTAAACCCTAATTTTTATTGGAGGATTTTTTATCGTAAAATTCATTTTAATATATTTGATTGATTTTGAGTAGAATTTATTTAAATTAAATTAGTTCCTTAAGATATCTTAGTTTATATTTATGATCATTAAAGGATAATTCTAATTACTAAATTACTTGATAAAAAAAGAATTTACATAAATTAAAGTTAAAATTTATACTAGTTTTTAAGTGTTAATTTATTGTTTAGTTCATTTTTATGTAAATATAACCGAACATGAATTACTTAATATTTAAATTATCTTTAGTTAAAATTATTTTTATATTAACTCAAAATTAATTTTAGTCATCTTAAAATCAAATGTACCTTATGTAAAATATGAAAAATAAATAATCTCGAACGATGATTTGATTCAATTTTTTGGATTTTTATTAAATCGTGCCAATTGTATAGAATAGACAAATTAGTTTTTAATTAAATATAGTTTATTTATTTTTAAAGTTATTGGTTTATAAATTTCAACAATTTGTTTATATTAATGCATAGATATAAATAAATGTTGTTCTTAGAGATTGAATATTGGACCAACTGATTACACTCATTTAATTTAACAAGCATATATATGTTGAGTTATTTCTCTCACCCAAATGTATTTTATTTTTATTATAAATTATGTTCTTTGATTAACAATAGTTGTTGTTTTTGCAATAGCAACGGGTTTCTTAATTTTCTTATTTTCCTTAGTCGAAAGCTTTTAAGACTTCTCTAAGTATGTTTCGATATGAGTTTTCTCCCAATATCACACGATAGCATTCCGTCGTACTATGAAAATTGTCATGGGTCAGCCAAAGATCTAATACAGAAGTCCAACTTTGCATGACCCAATCAAAATTATTTGACGTGTATATTCAACACAAGTGGAAATTCAATGTATAGTTTTTTTATCTCCATTTTACATTACACTTATCTTGGAGTCAGTAACTGACTTGAGTATTAGAGTCAAAATCTTGCAGGTCAGCCTCACACCACCATACTAGAGATCAACATCATCACATCCAGTGTCATACATCAACGATTAACACCAATTTTGGCTCTAATACATAATAGTGGTGCTGTTTGTGGGAATCGACATTGAATCCCCGCAAAATTGCACGATCAAACTTTGTTTGATCCGAAGCCGAACCACAAAGAAATCGTACCTAAAGCTCGTTTCATCTCCAACCTTACGACATAGTACATCTCGTCTAACTTTGTCGATCTGACTACCGACTTTACTAACTATAATTAAGAAGATCCAAAGGGATAGGACGAAGACGATCACATAGTTAGGGCCAAATCTCACTTTATCTGAAAGAGAAGTCAAAAGAAGTCGCAGATTAACGTCGTCGCGTTCAAAGAGACGAGCATCCGCCATGAATTCAAGATCCCAGCCTATCATAATGATAGTCATATTAATCCAAAAAGCTCAATCTACACTACGAATTAACAAGATCCGAATATAGATTGAGGTGAACATGAAATTAGATCTCATATGCATTTATAATAATAGATAGAGAAAGATAACCATGTAGATAAGAAGAATCCATCAACCAACTATGAAAGAGGCAAGTTGGCTGAATCATCTCCTACCATCCGGCCAGATAAATTGAGACACGCAACAAAGAAGAAATCATTCCCCATAAAAAGCTGAGAATACCACTAGCACAATCAAAAGACTGTTGGAAACCAATTTTACCAATGACGTAAGATATACGAAATGGCTATATGGCATCGCACTAGTTAAGAAACTTCTGAAACATAAAGATGTGTGTGTATCGATTGTATTGACCTCGATCAAGCGTGCTCGGTAGACTCCAATACTTTTTTTTTGCATAAACAAATGGGTAATCAGCTCGGTCAAGTTGTCACCATTCATGAGCGCTACCCCCGAGTATGGCCAAATAGTCAGGATCATATCTTATAGGAAGGAAACATCATCAGTGATCAGACAAGTTAGATTCCAATACATTATTATGCCCCTTTGATTGAAGAAGGCGGATGCAACAGGCCAATAGATAGTGGATAAAGTCTGTATATGAGAGGTAGGTAAAACGCTAGAGGTATACTTGAACGTCTGTCATTTCAAATATAAAACCAATCCCTAGATGCCTGAATGCAGACTTCCTAAGATCAATTGTCTGAGAAAACATGTTGAGGCCCTAGGCGCATAAGATAAGTATATTTCAATGTTTTTAAAGGTATGTAAATAAATCTATGGTCTAAAATAAATGTTGTAAATATGAATACTATTATACCCTTCGAGAATATGACATAGACTATGTTTATGAAACACAACACCATTAGGCGGAATGCGTTTGAATCGCAGTTGGCCCTTTTTAGGAACTATTCATTCCAAGAGCGTAGGCGGTGGAGTCCAGGAGATGTCCACCCCAAACCAAAACTAAACTTGGGGGGAAGGGACGGGAAACCTACCGTTGGTCGGCGATGGTTCTCAGTAATGATATAGATTCGTGTCAACTCTCCTCGATCATTACTTTGACTCACATCAGTCATGATCAAAATAAGAATAGTAATTAGATAAATATTGTTCCGTTCTAGAATCAGAAGTAGAGATAGATATAAAGTTGCGGCGAAGTAAGGCTTTTGATGTGGTGGAGCGAAAGTTTACTTGTAAGGTTAGAACTATGAGGCTACTGTTAGTATATGAAATAGTAGAGAGTATTCAAATTGTGTTTGAAACTTTTCACCTGAAATGACATCATTCCATATATATAGGGAGAAGGATAACAATTTTGCAATCTTTTAGCCATAAAATTCAGAGGAGCGTCGGATGCGTTTGAGATGAAAATTTCCTACCGCGAGGCGCATGGTAGTCTTGCAATAAAGTGAAGATTTTGGAAGCATGACTCTGTGGTCAGTTGATAAGTCTCATCCCGAAGCAGCCTAACTAAAGGTGGCCGGTCAGGGGAGATATGGCTGGCCCATAACAAATATCATTGTTCGTATAATTATCAAGGAAATAAGGAAACAACACTTTGTTTATAGCATAATTAAAAAGAAACTAAGTCTCTCCATCTTGAGATGTTGCATCAGCATCCTCTACCAATACCCCATCTCGAACAACTTTAAACGGGTCAAGTTGTGATTGTGGGATAGATAAGTATGGGCGAAGGGCCACCACCTGGTAAGCCACTTGGTTAAAGGATTCATACACTCTCCTGAAAGTTTGATGAAAGGACTCATCGACCTCCTTCCCCAATCCAGTCACCCGATCCTCGTAAGCCTCGCAGTTCATAGCTCGAGATTTCTTATATTTTTAAAGGGGTCTCCAAGCCTCGTCATCACGAGACTTCTTCTCCTCCATAATAGTGATAGTATCCATTCGAGACTTATTCTTCGTCTCTAAGGAGAACTCAAGATCAGTGATCCTGGTAGATAAAGAAGAAGAAGACCCGTGAATTTTTGCCTCCTCCTGAAGAGACTCGGAATGACTAGCTTTCTCCTACAGGATTGACATTTTCGACTGAAGCTTAGACCATTTTTGCTTCATAGTTTCACACTTACCTTTCCTGGTATCCCCTTCTTTGGAAGGATTACCCATGGACAAAACATCCCCTCGACCAATAGCAGCTAGGGAGAATAAAGAAGCAGTCTAGTAAGTGTAAAAAAGTGGCTTCTGAGAAGAGCTTCATCTTCTCCGCTCGAGGAAGTGGACGAACCAGAATTGGCACACTCGGACAGTCGGGTTTATTTAGTCAAATCTTCCTCCAAGAGAGGATCTTTATTTTGGTTCCAAACCCTTTTTGTAGTAGGAATAGGGGACCGATCCCGGTCCTCAACAATTGCAGAAGAAACTCTGAAATAAGGCTAGTCAGGGCCAGTAAAGACCAGGGTTAGGGATGGCAAAAAAATTCGCACATACGGATATCTGGGGATAATATCCGTCACGGATACGGGGCGGATAGCTTAATGGATATCAGCAAATAAAATAAATTGATATTTAAATATTCATTTTTTAATAGGTACAAATGCGGGTTTGATGATACATGTGCCCAAAGATATCTGTATTCGTTAATAAATTCTAAAAGTTAATTAAATATCATTAATCTTCTAAAAAAATTAGTTTTTTCATATTTATTTTTTAAGTTTTCTTTAAAATCTTTCACATTCTATACAAATCTCATTTGTTCATTTCATATTTAAACTTCTTATTTACTCTAGACGGCAGCCTTGGTGCATATAGAGGTGTCAATTTAGGGGGCTGGGGCCTAAATTTCAAGGCTCCCAGAAATAGAAGGACCCAAAATTTTAAAAATAAATGAGCCCTAAAATATGTAGGCCCCCTAAATTAAGGGTCTTTAAAATTCAAGTAGGGCCTCAAAGCCCCAACATTTTCAAAACTTGATTTTTTTTTTAAATAGATTTTTTCAATCAATTTTTTTTAAAATCGTTTTTTGTTTATTTTTGGAAAAAATCGTTTTTTTTTTATATTCGGAAAAAATCAATTTTTTTTATTTTCGAAAAAAATCAATTTTTTTTATATTCGGAAAAAATCGGTATTTTTCATTTTCGGAAAAAATCAATTTTTTTATATTTGGAAAAAATCAGTTTTTTTCATTTTCGGAAAAAGTCGGTTTTTTAATATTCGAAAAAAATTAGTTTTTTTCATTTTCGAAAAAAGTCGGTTTTTTAATATTCGGAAAAAATCGGTTTTTTTTATTTTCGGAAAAAAACGATTTTTTTATTTTCGGAAAAAATCGTTTTTTTTTTTATTTCGGAAAAAGTCAGTTTTTTTATATCCGAAAAAAATCGGATTTTATCATTTTCGGAAAAAATCGGTTTTTTTCATTTTCGGAAAAAAATCAGTTTTTTTTCATTTTCGGAGAAAATCAGTTTTTTTTTTATTTTCGAAAAAAATCGGTTGTTTTTTTTTCGGAAAAAAACGGTTTTTTTTCATTATTGAAAAAAATCGGTTTTTTTTCATTTTCGGAAAAAATCAGTTTTTTTTGTATTTTCGGAAAAAATTGTTTTTTTGGAAAAAATCAGTTTTTTTTATCTTCCAAAAAAATCGGTTTTTTTTCTGAAAAAAATCGTTTTTCTTAATTTTTGGAAAAAATCGGTTTTTTATTTTTTCGGAAAAAAATTGAGTTTTTTGTTATTTTCGGAAATAATCGACTTTTTTTTTCTTCTGAAAAAACCGGTTTTCTTATTTTTGGAAAAAATTGGTTTTTTTTTATTTTCGTAAAAAATCAGTTTTTTTTTTTTGTAAAAAATCAGTTTTTTTTATTTTCTGAAAAACTCGGTTTTTTTATTTTTGGAAAAAATCGGTTTTAGGAAGAAAAAAAGCAGTTTTAAGAAAAAATCGGTTTTATAATATAAAATATTTTATTTCAAATAAATTAGATTTTGAGTCCTTCACTTAAGTTCCATTAAAGACAAAAATATGAAGGGGCTTAAAAATAAGGGGTCAAGAAAATATTCATTTAATAAGGGGCCTAAAAATATGGGGCCAACAAAGAGCCTAATTATTGGGGTTTTGTCTTTTAGGGTTTTTTTGACACCTCTAAGTGCATAGGTAACTAAATTATGATGGTTTTTTTTTTTTAATTGTCTATAAGTTTAATTGAAGATCCAAAAGTTATGGAATGTAGGGGATTGAAATATGAAAATGAATAGATGAATGAAGATAAATCATTAAAGTTCAAATGAATGTGTGTAAAGATACAATGTCACTTTTCTTAAAATAAAATTTGATTTAAAATACTATAGAAGGGATGAATGAATGTTTTCTTGTAAATGCAATATGAACATATTAATGTCTAAGGTAGACAAAAATGATTTGATGAATGGATGAAAGCCTTCAATATCACAGTTAATGCATGAATGAGTGCAAGGATTTAATTCATAAATGAGTGCAAAGATTCAATCTCACGTATATGAATATTGAGGAAAGTTACAGAGTTGATTGAAAATGTCAAATGAATTTATTAATGATTTGAAGACAATTATCAAAATTTGTTTGAAAAATAAATGTCGGAAGTTAAAATTACAATTAATGGTACAATTGATTTGCTACATAATGGATGAGTCACGCCATAGTTTGACACACATCTGAGAAGTAGAATTGGGGGTTGAAATTGGCTATCTTTGATCACCATCCCTTTGGTGACTTTGTCTCTTTCTCTCTCTAACTAATATGTCTCTCACATCTCAACAATTAATTATATTAATTTATGCATCTCTTTAATAAACTAAAGTTATAAAGGTACTTAACAGTAAAGGTACCCAATCCTATCCCTAGAATTGGTTTGGGTGAAATTACTCTTTGGAGACTTTCCAACTGTTTTGAGATGGCCAAACAGCCTTATAAGATTGGTTCAAGTTTGAGGTTCAATCCAATTACACACTCACTCACAAGCCGAAGAACAATGCACTCTCACGAGGAAGCTTCACATTAGAGCAAGGCATCGCTCTATCTCAATTATTGGGCTCATCCAATGATCCCCGCGCTCGATACGTTTTATTTAGGGTTAATACATATTTTAGATCCTGTCATTTGGGGTAAATTCGAAAAAGAACCATATAATAAAAAAAATTAGATTCCGTCCTACCATGTGACGTGTCAGATTTGTTGGAATTTTTTAATTTTTTATTTTAATTATACGCGTGGCCTTTTTATAATTATTTTATTATTTATATGTTGAAATGTTAAAAGATAAAAAATGCACAAACCAAATATTGTACCCATGTCATGGTGTATATTGTTAGTGCGTGAGACACTTTTAGTGAGGAGAGAAAGAGAGAATAAGAAAATAAGGATTTATAAAATTGAATTGTGTAAATAATGATACAAGTTGGGTCTATTTACAGACAACCCTAATTGGGTTTGGGCTAACACAACTTGGATTATATCTAAATATTAAATCTAATCTAATATTTCAACACACCCCCATAATCCAAGTTGTCGAACCTACGCTAGTCATAGTCAATCTGAACTATTCCTAATTTCTTTCTCAAATTCAGGAATTTGTCGATCTTCAATCCTTTGGTGAAAATGTCAGCCAACTGTGCTTCACTTGAGCAATGTCTAACTTCAAGTTCACCTCGATTTACCTTTTCCCTTAAGAAGTGAAATATGGCTTCGATATGCTTACTCCTTCCATGTAGAACTGGATTCTTCGCCAGATTTATAGCCGACTTGTTGTCGATTTATAACACAAGAGGTTTCTTCACTTCGACCTCCATTTCTTCAAGTACTAATCTGATTCAAATTGCTTGACATGCAGCATAGGATCCTGCTATATATTCAGCTTCACACGATGACAATGCCACCAAATACTTGAAAGAAATAGCAAGTTGTACTTCTTCGATCTTCCTTATCTCCACACCAATCGGAATCTGGAAAACAATTAACTATTGCCCCTTTGCCTTCAAGATCTCGTCGAAATATAATTCCAAAATTTGTTGTTCCTTTTAAGTATCTTAGAATTCTTCTTGCAGCTTTCATGTGTGATACTCTTGGTTCGCTCATAAATCTGCTCACTAATCTGACTGCGAAACCTATATCAGGTCGACTATTGCACACATATCTCAGAGATCCAACTATTTGTTTGAATAAAGTTACATCAACTTTGTCTTCCTCTCCATGCTTCTCCAACTTTAAGTTTGGTTTGACAGGTGAGGATGCAGGATTCGAATCATCCATTCTGAATCTCTTGAGTATCTCTTTGACATACTTCCTTTGATGTAGCACCATACCTTGCTTCGACATATGGAATTCCATGCCTTGGAAATAAGACAATTTTCCCAGATCCGACATTTCAAATTCCTTCTTCATCAGCTCTTTGAACTTCGACAAGTTCTTCAGGCTATTTCCAGTTACTAACAAGTCATCGACATATAAGCAGATGATTATTATATCTTGTGCTACAACCTGAACATAGACACTATACTCAGACTTACATTTTACAAATCCCAATTCGACTAAGTATGAGTCGATCTTCTTGTTCCATGCCCTAGGTACCTGCTTGAGGCCATAGAGTGCTTTGTGCAACTTATATACTTTACTCGCTTCCTTCTGAATCACAAACCCAAGAGGTTGTGTGACATAGACCTCTTCGTCTAACGGACCATTCAGAAAAGCTGACTTCACATTTAAGTGAAATGTCGACCAACTTTTGTTACATACCAATGCTACCACTAGTCGAACAGTCTCCAGTCTTGCTACTGGAGCAAATACTTCAGAGTAGTTAAGTCCTTCTCTTTGAAGAAACCCTCGAGCTACTAATCTTGTTTTATGTCTTGCTATCGACCCATCAGCATTGTGTTTCAACTTGAACACCCACTTTACTTCGATAGCTTTTGTATGTGCTGGCAATTCGACTAACTCCCATGCGTTGTTTCTTTCGATTGCCTGTAAATCTTCGACCATAGCTAACTTCCACTATTGAATTTTTAAAGCTTCGTTATGGTTGATTGGTTCAGCACCTGCAAGTAAAGCAAAATGAACTAATTCTCCATCTGGTGTGACTTCATCGTCGCCAGTCACTTCATAATCATGAAGTCTTGTTGGAGGAACTCTATTTCGCCGAGGTCTTTGGCTTGTTTCAGCCACAACCTCTGTATCG
Organism: Lathyrus tuberosus; assembly: GCA_022829125.1. Lineage (NCBI taxonomy): Eukaryota > Viridiplantae > Streptophyta > Magnoliopsida > Fabales > Fabaceae > Lathyrus > Lathyrus tuberosus. The sequence goes on from JALAZF010000017.1 coordinate 14,247,250, forward strand.
GGAATGTCAGCAACCGCTTCTACTTCGACTTTGACTTGATTCTTAGCAATTTCTTCAATTTCGACTTCATCAGTTTCTTCGTCAAAATCAGAGCTCATCAATGGCTTGTTATTTGAATTACTAGAATTCCAATCCCAAGCAGAATTTTCATCAATCACAATATCTCGACTTAACACAATCTTCTCATTAATTGGATTGAATAACCAGTATGCACCTGTCTTATGATATCCTACCAGAATCATAGGTTCACTCTTGTCATTAAGCTTCCTTCTTCTTCCATCAGGAACATGCTTGTAACACATAGAGCCAAACACCTTCAGATGACTCACTGATGGTGTTTTCCACTCCACACTTCTTCAGGAACCTTATTCTTTAGCTTCTTGGTAGGGCACCTGTTCAGAATATAAGCAGCTGTTGAAATAGCTTCACCCCATAAAGATTTTGGCAAATTCTTCTGCTTGAGCATACATCTCGCCATATCCAGTATGGTTCTATTTCTTCTTTCAGCAATTCCATTATGTTGAGGAGTATAAGGAGAAGTTACCTCATGATCAACACCATGTTCTGCACAAAAATTTTCAAACATCTTCGAGGTGTATTCGCCACCTCCATCTGTTCGCAGAACTTTGATCCTCTTCTCACTCTGGTTTTCGACAAGCATCTTGAATCTCTTAAAGATTTCAAATTCTTCATCCTTTCTCTTGATCACATAGATCCACAACTTTCGACTAAACTCATCGACAAATGAAACAAAATATCTGTTTCCACCAATGGTAAGTTCTTCGAGCGGACCACATACGTCTGAATGTACAACTTCGAGTATGCAGGATGATCTCATCGGCATAGTCGAAACGAAAGAATTTTTGGATTATTTTCCAACTAAACAACCTTCATAGAGTTTGTCAGACATCTCAAGACTTGTAATACCAGATACCATATCTTGAGTACTCAGCTGGTTGAGTGATCGAAAGTTCAAATGTCCAAACCTCAAATGCCACAACCAACTATCCTTGTGGTTGACAACAGTTTTTAGACATTGTACTTCAGTTGAACTAATCATGGTCTTAAACGTCTTGTTCTTCAACAACAGAGATTTCAAGACCAAATTGTTCTGGGTGTCGAACAATTTTAAAACTCCATCTTTCATGACAACTGATAAGCCTTTTTCGACCAGTTGTCCAACACTTAACAGGTTACACTTCATTCCAGGTACATAGAACACATCTCTGATCATAGCTTTCGTTCTATTACTCAGTTGAAAAACTATGTTGACAGTACCTTCTGCTTGCAATGAACTGTTATCAGCAAGTTTTATCTTGCTCTTCTTCGACTCATCAAAATCTGCCATCCACTCCTTTCGACCAGTCATGTGATTTGAGCAGCCTGAGTCGAGAAACCAGATCTTGGATTCGACATGGTTATCTTCTACTGCAGCCATAACCACCGTACCACCTACAGAATCATCTGAATCTTGGCGTGCAAGGTTCGCTCCTTCATTCTTGCCTTTTTTCGATCCATTGTCTTTCCTGTACCAAGAATGTTTAGCCAAATGACCCCTCTTTTCATAGTTATAACATCGTATACCTTTCTTATCTTCTTTGTCCTTTCGATAGTTTCCTCGTCCTCCCGCACGGGTAAATTTGTTTAATAGTTTGTATAGATAAATTTATTTGATACGATATAAATTGTATTTAAATAGACGTATAAATTTTAAATGAGTTACTTAATTTTAAAATGAACGTTAATCATATAAATATAATTATATTAAATAACAATATAAAAAATGACCCATGAAAAGGAGAAAGAAAAATAAAAGTTAAATTTTTACATTTGAAAATAAAAAATTTGTCTCTCAACCAAAAACAATTATTAATTAAAATAAAATATATATTATGTTGATAGTGACCCGTGCAATGAAGATTTTTATTAGCATAATATTTATGTGTATCTTAACCATTATGGTGTTGTTTATTTGTAGTATTTTTGAAGAGCCACAAAATATATTGTATACTCATTACATATTGTAATATATACATTTGAAGCAAACAAATTAACAAGGTAAAAACATGCTAGTGTAGTGTTAGAGGTGTCCCTTTGAAACCAAAAGATCATGGGTTCAACATTAATTGGAGACAAAATTTTAAGTTTTGATCTTTTAACATTTTAACATACAAATAATAAAGTCATATTAAAATAATAAAAAACTATAAAAAGCCAACAAAACAGCGCCACGTCATAGATTCGGCTGACTGTGTGCGTTGAGGGTAGGGGTGGTAATTGAATCCTTTAAGGCAAAATTCATTCAACAAAAAAATTCATCCAATCCATCCATCACATAAAAAGTAAATTAATAGATTAGATTAAATCCATTCATTAAGGATTCAATGGATTATTTTTATCTCCGTTAGATTTATTTTTTAAAAACTAATTAAAAATAAATTTTTTTATAAAAACGAAATTTATTTTTTTCCAAAAAAAAACCATTTTTTTCGGAATAAAAAAACCGATTTTTTCCCAAAAAAACTATTTTTTTTCCGAAAACAAAAACATTTTTTTTCCAAAAATAATTGATTTTTTTCTCGAAAAAAAAGCGAATTTTTTTTCCCAAAAAAAAAATGATTTTTTTTTTCTCAAAAAAAAACCAATTTTTTTTCCGAAAAAAAAAAACGATTTCTTTTGAAAATTAAAATGTCGATTTTTGAAAAATACAAAAAAGTCGAATTTTTCACAAAAAAAAAAAACCGACTTTTTAAAAAAAACGATTTTTTTAAAAAATAAAAAAAATATGTTTTTTTTTTCTAAATAAAAAAAAAATTGGATGGATAGATATCCATCCATTAAAAATATGTTAATAGATGGATTGGTTGAATTTTATTCTTAACGGATGAATTAGATTGGATAATTTTAAGAAAATTTTAGTGGATTTTTTTTTTTTTTTTTGGAAATCTTGGTATCCGGCCTTGCGACCGACTAATCCAAGAGGGACCAATACCCACCGTCCACTAGCGGGGGCCCCGTTTCAAGCCAGAGCAGAGCTCCGTATGGACTGACCCACACAAGAGTTGATTACACCTAGTAGGATTTGAACCTAAGACCTTGAGAGAAGCACACTCTCAAGACCCAAACCTCCACCACTAGGTCAACCCTTGGGAGTTAATTTTAGTGGATTAATGGATTGTTTTGATCCATCCATTAACAATCCAATCCATATCCATCCATTTTGCCACCCTTAATTGAGGGGCAAAATGAAATAATCTTCAAATGACAGAGACGAAATCTAAGTTTTTTTTACAGGATTCTTTTTCGAATTCGTCCCAAATGACAGGGCTAAAATGTGTATTAATACTTTTATTTATTAGACAATTCTAACCTACATTTCTATGTTGATGTGACTTTGTGTCATACCAAAATACAATTCATTACTTGTAAATTTTATCTTCTAATTTAAACGTTAGCGTACTCTTTTTATAGATACACCTGTCACTCTGATCGCCGAGGACTTCCATTGTCGTGACCTTTCCACCGAAGACTTCACCAGTTCACTAGATATTTTCCAATCCGTTCCAAAATATCAATTTTAAACATATTAAGATTTTAGATACTTAATTACAGAGTAACACATTACATATTATAGTAATAGTTCATTATATCCAAAATACAAGCAACACACTCTATAATTAGTTGAAATTTAGATGAATCTCATCAAATATAAATGTACTTAGAGTCAATATAAATTTTTGTTGTTTAACAATCTCACCCAATTGAAATAAATGAGAGAACGTTTTGGAAAGAGGGCTGCTATTTTGACACAAATTCAAACACAAAAATAAATGAATTTGTGTAACAGAAAAAGAACCCACAAATTCACGATGCAAACACGAATGTGGAATTTAATGTCTCCATTAATTTCTCCATACACAAGATATTAGATTTCCACGTGCTTTAAATGACTCTGATTTGCATGCATACAGACAACAGCCGCTGATTTAGAAATACATGAAGACATCATTGTGCTATAAGTGAAGCAGAGAAGAAAATTTTATCCCTAGTGCAACATCTCTCATCTTAACAATTTTGTCTAGACTTATGTAAAAAACTCTCTTATATAATGAGGTCCAGGTTTGAAGGGATCAGGCTCGGCGTACGCCTCTGGACGGTAAAATCCAGCTTCATTCATTCGATTACTCAAAGCATGAAAAATGGCTTTCTTCTCACCTCCATACTCATCCATGTTGCTCTCAACACAAGCATTGGCCTCAGCTGCTATCTCATTCACAAAATCATACCTATTATCTTCTGATAACAGTAACTTCTCTATGTCCAGTAGCACGAGCTTTCCCTCATCCCTTATCTTCCTCACCTGTTCCTCCATAAAAGGTACGCGCTCCATTCTGTAGGGCAAATATATGTCCTTTTTTGTCTGCGGCAAAATGAATTTCTGATTAAACATTCAAGTTCATTGTGTGTGTTACTCGAGAATGATGTGCCAAAAGCATAAATCATGGACACTATCATTCACCAGCACAATTACCTGCTCTCATTCAGTCAAGTTAAATTGAAAAGAAAGAAAAAAGCATGGCAGAAAAGAAGTAAAGATAAGAATAAAACTGAATCTGGCTTATCTTTATCGCAGGAAAGAAGTTACCGATTGGCAAATCATTATATTCATAGTAACAGACACCTCAGCAGCAGCAATTGCTAGCATAAAGTTTACGTATATGGCAAAGAATCGGCAAGATAAGGAAGCAAGGTGGTGATATCATGCAAAAACAAAGACATGAAAGCATACGGAAAACTCTAGAAGGTTCAAATGTGAATACAAATGATGTAAGAAGGACAAAGGGGCGTGCATTGTGACTTTTTATCCTCTCTTGGCTTTTCGCCTCCTCATTCCCTGTTATGCTACCTTTTTGCTCAGTGTTCTTCTTTAATGAAATCACTAGAGACACTTGTGAATCGTGATACTTAACTTTTTTCGTTAAGATTACACAGTTTAAACAGTACTTGGTTCTTTTTGTTTTGTTTCCTATGTTTCCCCATGCAACATTTCATCGCATACATGTTTACATGGAACAGCACGAAGCTATAACATAATGTAAGAGACAATTTAAATTGCGTTTGACACATGATTAAGAATAGGAAAACCAGAAAATCTTTCAACATTTGATCCAAGCTTTCAAAAGATTTCAAAGCTTGAAGCAGACAAGACTGATGAGCCGACAGCAGTAATGCCAAGGTTCACACCTCTAGCTAGTTAGCAGTAACATTTAAAGTTCGGATAGGAGTAACTTCCATGATCGTGACATACCACTAAGTCGACACTTATTTTTATGTTTTCTCTATAAAAACCAGTTCGAAGTTTGTAATAGGGGTTGAATATTCACTTAATGAAGCCCACTCACTCTTAAACTAGAAACAGATTCAAGCTTTCACAAACTAAATATGTCTCCAAAATTATTTTCCTTTGAAATTCAGCAATGTGTTCAAATTCCAATTCTAAATTAATTTGTCGATCCTTTCATCATTTACTTTGTTCGAGCATTTTACTAATTACTTCTAAGTTCTTCAAGTTTATTCATGCATTCTTTGCGGTTCTTTACAGTTTTTCAATGTTGATGAAAATCTTCACGCTTTTACACTTTTGTTCTTTGTTCTTCAAATGCTTTACTCTAAATTCATGTTATATACATGTTTATTTTATTAATTTACCATTTAGAAACCATTTTGCAACTATTTGGTAACAGCCAGTAGTTTTTATTGTAAATTCATAATCCTTAAATTTCTTTCCTTCTCAACTTCTACAGTTCTAAAACATCATCCATCAAACAATTGATATTGATTATGTTTTTCTAATTGTCAAAACACACAAGTAAGGTTGCCACATATCGAGCTACATTCATTTCATTATAATATTTATTTGGGAAATTTACACAAACAGGTAAGAGGCAAGCATAAAAAGAAAACCACAAAATGAAAAATTTTACCATTTTCCTTCGCCTCCAGATTCTTCTTCCACCACCCTCCTTTCGCATTTGGATCACCATCTTACAAACAAATGCATGAAAAAAGTTCAGTTATACATGTATCAAACGAAAAATCAAGAATTTCCAAAATTATTGTATATGTACCTGCGAGTTAACACTGAGGCTTGGGCTCCGATAGTTTCCAACTCTTGACTCTATCTTCTGCAGAAAAATTACTTAATGTGTTTTGATTAGAATCATTTTCATTAGTCGCAATTCGAAAACAAAGAGAGGATGATGAGAAAATTACAGGTAGAGCGGAAGAAAGAGAGAAGGAATTGACGCGGAGAGCCATGCCCGATGTCCAGCGCACTTTGCTTCACCTTATCTGAAATGAAAATTTAAAATCAAATTATATATTTTTCTCTTATACACCAAGTCTCAGCTTTTACCGTGTGCAAAGTTAAAGTTATATATACAAAAGCTCACAAAAAAAAGTTGATACGGGGCCAAGCTTAATCAGGCGTCCGCCCGAGACTATGCCGCCCAGTGTAACCCTCACCCACAGTAGGCAGGGAAGCTTATTATTTGATTAAATTTTTTGAATATTTTACATTAAAAATTAAGTTACCCCACTAAATAAGTAATATTTTGAGAAAATAATAAAAAAATATATACTATTATAAAACTAAATAAAACAATATAGAGATTAAAAAGAGGAAGAGAAGAGAGAAAATAATATTATATTATTTTCTAGCAAAAGTACTCTTTATGTTGTAACGTGGATCTTATTTATAGTATATGGTCAATGAATAATCATTAACTTAAGGAATACACACATGTTAGAAAATTAACTCATATGAATTAAAGAATATAGAAAGTTGGGTAAATGAACATCCACATCTATTTACTATTATTCATAACACTCTCTCTAGGATGTTCATTGAGGATATGCCTCGTTAGAACCTTGCTAGAAAAATAGTACAATATCCTTTTAAAGTAATTTCATTTCTCCCCCTCAGCTGAACGATCATTTTTTCGACGATGAAGACCAATCTTTTGTACTAGTTGATTAAAAGTTCTGCTTGGGAGTAACTTTGTGAAAAAGTATCATGTAATGTTAAAAGTTCTGCATGATTAGATAATGTTGCTATTATGGTTTATTTCACCGATCTCCATGAAATTGTTGTACCCCCACATGTAAACAAATAATTTGTTTGTGATCTACCATTATGAGGATCTGCATAACCTGTTAATTTGAATCTGGATACTTTGGTATAAAATAAACCAATGTCTATTGTACTTTTAAGGTAACGAAGTATATGTTTGACTCTGTTCCATTGTCTTCGTGTAGGCGAAGAACTGTATCTTGCTAATAGATTGACAACAATTCATATATTAGAACGTGTATAATTACCAAGGTGCATTAGTGCTCCAATTGCACTGAGATATGGCACTTCAGGACCAAGAAAGTCTTCATCATTTTTTCGAGGTCTGAAAGGATCTTTCTCCACATCTAATGATCTAACAACCATTGGAGTAGACAACGGGTGACATTTGTCCATATAGAAACGTTTTAACACCTTTTCTATATAGAATTCTTAATGTACAAATATTCCTTTGTCCAAATGTTCAATTTGCAAACCTAGACATAATTTTGTCTTTCCTAGGTCCTTCATCTCAAACTCTTTCTTTAAACAATTCATAGCTTTTAGAAGCTTTTCAAGCGTTCCAATAATATTTATGTCATCCACATAGACAACTATTATTGCAAATTCCTTTCCTGGTCTTTTTATAAAAATACAAGGACAAATGGAGTTATTTGTATATCCCTCTCTAAGCAAATATTCACTGAGACGATTATACCAAATTCGTCCAGATTATTTCAGCCCATAGAGAGACTCGTTCAATCTTATGGAGTAGTTTTCTCGAGATCCAGAATTATGTGTATCTGGTATATTGAACCCTTCAGAGAGTTTCATGTAAATTCCACTATCAAGTGAACCATACAGATAAGATGTTACAACATCCATCATGTGCAAATTAAGCCCTTCATGTGCTACAAACCTAATTAAATATCAAAAATTGAATTGCATCCACTGCAGGTGGATATGCTTCATCAAAATAAATCTTAGGTCTTTGTGAAGATTATTGAACAATAACTCAAACTTTGTATCTCACAATTTCGCCATTTATTTTACTTTTCCACACAAAAAAAAAAATCATTTATATCCAATTGATTTACACCTTGAGGTGTTCAAACTACATGTCCAAAATTGAGTCACTTGTAAAGTGAGTTTAATTATATTTCAATTGAATATCTTCATTTTTGGCCAATTTTTATTTTGTCTACAATATTCGATAGACTTTGACTCATGATCCTCATTATTATTTATCATCTTTAGCGCTATATTATACACAAAGTATTGTCAATATTGACTTTATTTTGGTTCCATCATATTTCATTCATGACATAATTTATCCAGATCTCTTAATTTTCATAATTTTGGGTACCTGGTTAGTTCTTCTGGAACTCAAAATTAAATTATGTCAAAGTGCTCTTAGAGTTTTCATATCCTCAATTGGGTCATTTTTAACTTTAGTTTCTTTTCTTAGTAGAGGACTTTTAACATGGGAACCGACTTTTCTACCACGCTTGAGGCGCGACTATAACTCATTTGTAATATTATATTGTCCAATATGAAAATTCACTTGAGTGTAATATTAGCAGCTAATAATTTGTTTCATAAACTTTGCAAATGAATTGTTTTTTGAACTTCGAGAATCAAAATGATATAATAATATTTTATTTCAAATTGTTCATTTGAACTTTTGGTTCACACTTTGTACTACTTGTTCTCTCACCCTAGTATTGAGACAATTAATTTATAAATTGATAATCAGTCTACTGGACTTCAAAAAATTATCCAGTTATTAGACCAAGATAAAACCTCAAATACGAGATTCATATAAAATGCATTTTTTCAACATTCTTTCAAAACTCATCTTAGTGTACAATATTGGAGCACGTCTATAGAATGGATCTTCAAGTTCATATTTTTTATGAGCATGTCCTTCAAGATATTCAATATTAATTTTAGTAATATATGTGATACTTCTCAAAGAATTTCTGAAAAATCCAAAAACAAGATCTTAGTTTAATTAGTTGAGAAAATAATTTCATAAAAACCCAATTTCTCAAATTTTCCTTTATGAACACACAAATTTTATTGGATTGAAGAAACTTCTGATTCTTCAAAACTAGTTCTCACATCATAATACATCTGAGATGACCCAATCGATTTTGCCAACAACACACTTAAGTGTGATTTGTAAACATCTGGTTTACCATAATACTATGATTCTATTCTTCTAATTTATTTCAATATCTAGTAAATATAAAATAATTTGTAGAAATTATATATTTTTCAATCTTAATAAATTTACAATTATTAATATTATTCATGCAATCCTTTTGTGATTGTCAATTTTTCTAAGATCCATAAAAATCGTCATTGATATTTTTCTGATCAATGGAGACAGAATAATCATTTTCTTATCAATTATCAAGGAATAATCATTCTTTGATGAATGAATAAAAGTAACTTATTCTTTAAACAATCCTCTAGGGATCCTTTATAATATATATAATTTTTTCGAGAGGCAGATCATAGATCTTCAAACAATGATAAAGATAAGTTGTTTTCGTGCAGTCCTCTGGGGATGCATTATAAGTTCTTCATGAACTATATAAATTATTATATTTCTATCCGATCTTGACGGCTGATCAGAACCTGAAGTGGGTCAGAGATTACGTCTGTGATGCTGGGTGTGAAAGATGAGGAGGGGGTTGTACCTGCAAGGCACTCCAATGCTAAAGTAAGAAGTAGGGGAGAGAGAGAGAGAGAGAGCAAGTACAAAATATGTGTTTCGTAGGATGATTTAGAATACCTGACCCTCTTAAATGAGAGGGTTTTTATAGTGCCCTCAGCGCTTGGCCATTGGTCCCTATTTTCGGGGCGAGATAACCGTTTCCCGAAGAATAGGTAACTTCCAGAAACTAGCCGTTGGGATGGACAGAGGTGCCCGGAACTAGCCGTTGCCACGGGCAGAAGCGCAGTTGCAGGCATGGGCGTCGTGACTGTTTCTGGATGGTGGAGAAGTGTGTGACGGGTAGGAACTACCGAGGAGGGCCAGCTGACGCTTGGGTCATCCGACCATCCTTGTCTGGTAGAGGGGCAGAAAGGTAATTGTTGCCCCAATTTGACTGGACTTAGGCAATTGGGTCATTCTGGGAGCAGACGTGGATTGGGCCATGCCTAGTCATTGGGCCAGTCCGAAATAGGAGCCCCCCAAGTCGCTGCTCCCGAGCATGGGAGTGATGACTTAAGGGTAGTTGGCAATCCGGGGGAGATCCAGAAATGATCGTCGTCTGTCGACGAGGTGAGGTCGTCTTATGGTGCCCGAGGGAGTTTGTGCCCGCAGGACACCTAACGTTGTTTGGCGTGCCTAGCGTACAGGGAGCCCAACGGTTGATGTGATCTGAAAAGGTGAAATGCCACGTGTGCCTCGAGCCATGTGCTGCATTTAATGCGTCATGATGGCTAGGCTAGGGTCATAACGATGCCCCTAGCCACGCGTGCTCGTGCACGTGCCCACATGTTGCCTATAAATAGAGGGAGAAGATGTTCATTTGCACTTTTCGCTTCTCTCTCCTCCTTCACTCTTTTGTTCTTCCTTCTGCCGTTCGTTGTCGTTTAGCCGTCGTCCAACCATCTTCCAGCCGTCGTACAAGCACCGGTCAGACTCTTCGACCCTCTAATTTCTTCTTCGACAACTAAGTTGTTTGAACTGTACTCTGTTGTATGTTTTTCGGTTTCCTGTTTCCTTAGAAAGCATGCGGTTAGGGCAAGATTTAGGCAGTGTAGTAGTAGTTTCCAGTGACTGTTGGCGATAGGCGGTGGTTTGGCCATTTTTTGTCGCTGCCGTGGTCACTGGAACATTAGGAAATTAGGACTTTAGGTTGATTCTGACGCTGTTGCGACGACGGAAGTGTTCGTCGCCGGCGAAACTATGAATTTTCCGGCGTACTCATGAGTTTTTCGGCGGATTCATGAGTTTTCTGGTAGACCTTCAAACGGTATTCTGGGTAGCAGACCGGGGAGGATCTCCCCGCGTGCGTTGAAGGGGTTGCCTCAGGCATCTCCTCGCGCTATAGTTGTGCCATTTAAGTAGGGCTTAGGTCAGGGACGTCGTCCTCGGGCATTTGCGCGCCCTTTCACTTGACTAGCGGTGGAAGGGTGGATTTGACTTTGTCATTGAATTCACTTTTGTCCTCTGTTTTTCAGGTAAAGGAGATGGCCCGCGAGACTGAGGACGAAATTCTTAGAGACTTGTCGGAGGAGAGCTCCTCGGAAGATAGTGATACCGAAGACACCGCTACTCCCCGCGATGCTGACGAGACCTCTCGCTTAAGGACTTCCGCAGAAGAGTGGTCTGTCATAAAATTTACGGAGCATGCCTCCGTCTTTGCCTCGTATACTGGAGACGCTTTCACGACCGTGGGGGCTGAAAGGGAGTGGAAGGTACATTTCCCCAGAGAAGACGATCGCATTTGCACGGACTACGGGGAGAAGTTCCCGATGTATGAATATATTTTCAAGGAGATTAGGCTAAGGTTGCCCTTTACTGATTTCTAGAGGTCGGTCTTTATTCATCTGGCTATGGCTCCCTCGTAGCTGTATCTTAACTCGATTGCCTTCATACGGGAATTCGAGCTAACATGCGATTATTTGGAGATATGAGCTACCCTCCCTCTTTTCTTTACAGTCTTCCACCTTCAGCGACAGGTTTCGGGGAGAAAATTCGGTTGGGTCTCCCTGAAGCAGGGGTGGAAGTTGTTCAAACCCTTCTCTGAGTCCATTAGGACTTTCAAGGAGAGGTACTATATTATTGAGCCTATGTCGGCGAGGGCCACTGACTCCACGTTCGTTTGGGAGGTCTCGAAGGAAAAAAATGGGGAGGACCTCATCGACGAGGATGGCAAGATAGTGGGGCAGAGACTGCTGAAGTTCCCTTTTTGCTGGAGTGGGGATCATTTTACCATGGGGACGGATGGCTACACCGCCACCCCCGAGATGCTGAACGAGGATGACAAGGCCGATTATGCGAAGCTGGTGGGCTTTGTCAACAATTTTACCCCGGATCAGTGCGTGACTAAGAGCGGTGAACCAATCTACGAGGAAGATGGGGGCTCAAAGTAGAGATCCATTTTATCAATACAAAGGAGCTCCTCGAGTGCCGGACTCGGGATGATGCCCTAGCCTTGCTTGGTAGTCTTTATTTCTTAGCTTGCTTGGACTGTTATCCTTTCTTTTTGCTAATATGCTGGTTATGTTTTTGCAGGTAAAATGACTTATGCGCATGAACGGATGGTGAAGAATGCCCAGGCGAAGGGCAAGGGTGGAATATCAATCGGGAAGAGTTGGCTCAGCCAACGGGGGCCACCTCTACAAACGGGGTCGAGGACCTCCTCGTCAACTCCCCCACCTGTCCAGACTTCTCATGTGCCTGTAAACTCGAGGCCTAAGCGTATACGGACGACCGAGCTGGTGAACCTCAGCAAGGAGGGGGACAAGAGCAGGTTTGAGTTGCCTCTGTGCCTCCACAACAGAAGGTTCTTCAAAGGTTCCTCTTTGGTGATTTCTCAGGCGGAATCCCTGAAGCTTGAGGAGATGGATCGCCCGAGCAAAAGGGAAATGCTCGCCCAGGATGCTTCTGCCCTTATTAGGGTTCTTGAAATGGCGGTGGTCTACACCGAGGAGGGTTCCCTCCAGGACTCTGAGCTGATGAAGGCCTAGGCCATGATAGCGGAACTGGAGGAGAAGCTGAATAAATCTAGGGAGAAGCAGGCTAGGGCTATCAAAGAGGCGCTCGAGAAATCCCAGGATGCAATGACTAAAATTAATGGGGAGAAAGATACCCTTGCCGCAGAGAAGAAATTCGTAGAAGATCTGGTTGAGCAACTGAGGGATGATGCTGTCCCTGCTGAAGATGAGCACGAGGAGTTGAAGAAGTTGAAGACTTGGGCTGAGCTGGTCGCACACATCAACTGGGCAGAGGACGATTGCGAATTCATCGCCGAGGATTCCTTCAACAATGTAGTGGCTCAGCTGAGGATCATGAATTCTGGGGTTGAATTGACCACCGAGGGGTTTGGGTTCCTCTATAGCGTTGAGGACGACAAGATCTTCGTCCCCTAGTTTCTTCAGATTGGTGAGGAGCATGCGCAAACTCTCCACGACGAGCCTCATCGCATGGAGGAGTGATTTATTCTTTGTTGTATTTTTCGCCTGCGTAACTATGTAACTTTATTTTTTGTATGGGGCATGGCCCCTTGTCGATGTAACTGATACACTTTTGGTCCTCGTGCCACTTTTATTGTAATATTTATCCCGACGTGGTCGGTTTTGTATGATTTGTTTTTGTGCATGGCTTTACTTTTCTTTATTTTTGCTAAGTGTTGAATTTTTTTCCCGATTCGTGCGTGTGCCCGTCATAAGGGTAACTTCGAATGATTTGTTATTTTAGAGTTTTCTTGAATTAGATGTGTTCGGCAGTGAGGGAGACTAGTCGAACGGCCCGGGTAGCTTTCGGGCATGAGAGCGAAGCTCAGGTCGCATTTGAGGGCTGAGTTCGCGACGTGAACTTCCCATCGCGAGTTGGGTGTTCTGTGTGTCATGGTAGTGAGACAACGGCGGGCTCGGTCGAGGAACCGCTGTCGGGCATTGGTTTTACTTGCTTTTGAGCAAAAACCTGCCTTGATTTGTTTCTGTATGCAGCGCTTCTGGGCGCGCATTCGTGGTCGGTACGCTATGCTCGTCGTCTCGACGAAGCAAGCCGACGATTAAGGCCTTAGCTATAATATTGTTTTAGCTTTTCGGCGTTCTATGGTCGAGCAAGTTATTCCCCGTTGAGTTGTTCTAGGTAGTAGGCCTCATTCTCTATTTTTGATCGAACGCGATATGGTCCCTCCCAGTTTGCGGCGAGTTTGCCTTCTCGGGAATCTTTGTGATTCCTCATTAGGCCGAGGCAGCCTACTTAGAATTCTCGTCGTATAACTTTGGCGTTGTGCCTAATAGCGATTTTTTGTTTTAGTGAGGCTTCGCGGAGGGCTTCCCCTGACCGGACCTCTTCAACGAGATCGAGCTCCTCCCTTAACGCCTCGTTATTTGTCTCCTCGTCCAGGGGGGATTCAGTCCGCCTGGAGGGCACGTGTATCTCGATGGGGATCACTGCCTCAGTTCCGTATGCTAGACGAAAAGAGGTTTCCCCGGTCGAAGAGTTGGGCGTAGTACGGTAGGCCCAGCGTATGTTGTGCAGCTCCTCGACCCATTGTTTCTTCGTTTCGTCCAGCCTTCGTTTGAAGCCTTGTAAGATTACCCTGTTTGCTGCCTCGACTTGCCCGTTAGTCTGGGGATGTTCGACGGACGCGAAGTGTTGCTTAGTGCCCAGTTGGGCGACGAACTCCTGAAACTTTCTGTCCATGAACTGCATCCCGTTGTCGGTGACGATTGCTTGGGGAATGCCAAAGCGGGCAAGGATATTCCGCTTGTAGAAGCAGAGTATGCTATGGGCCGTTATTTTGGCCAGAGCCTCTGCTTCTATCCACTTGGTGAAGTAGTCAACGCCCACTATCAGGTACTTATTCTAATTTGACCCTACGACGAACGGTCCCAGGATATCCAGGCCCCACCATGGGAAGGGCCACGGGGAGGACATTGCTTTGAGTTCATTGGAGGGTGCCAAATGCATGTCCCCGTGCCATTGGCATTTGTCGCATTTATTCACATGCTCTTTTGCATCATGCTGCATGGCTGGCCAGTAGTATCCTGCTCGCAGAGCTTTCCTGGCAGGGGATCTTCACCCGAAATGTTGGGCGTTGATCCCTTCGTGGATCTCGCGCAGGACATGGGATACCATCTCTTCCTCGACACATTTGAGTAAAAGGATTTAGAATCCTCGCCTGTAGAGCTTATTTTTGACCAGGATGTAGGAGCAGGCTCTGCGCCTGACTACGCTGGGCTCCTTGGGGTCGGATAGTAGTTCGTCCTTGGCGAGCTAGTTATAGACGAGGGTCATCCAATAGTTATTATCGCTGATGTCATGCACGTCGAGAATCGCGAAAGTTTTCTCGATGCTGGGTCGAGGAAGTACTTCTTGGATGACAGACTTGTTTCTGCCCTTTTTCTTCATGCTCGCCAGCTTTGACAAAACATCTGCTCTGACATTATGTTCGCGGGGAACATGCTTTACTTCCACCGATGCGAATTTCGTCATCTTCTCCTTGACCAGGGTCAAGTATTCAGATAAGTTATCGTTCTTGTCCTAGTATTCTCCTCGTACCTGGAGGGTCACGAGTTGAGAATCGGTGCAGATGATGACTTCCTCGGCTCCCAGGTCTTCGGCGAGGCGTAGACCAGCGAGGAAAGCCTCGTACTCGACCTGATTGTTAGAAGTAGGGAAAGACAAGGTAAGTGAGACTTCGACGAGGATTCCTTCCTCATTTTCCAAGATGATACCTGCCCTGCTTCCTGCCGAGTTGGATACCCCGTCGACGAAGATTATGCATTTGTGCGCCCTGCAAGTGGGGGAGTCGGTGAATGTCATCTCCGCGACAAAGTCGGCCAGCGCCTGGGCCTTAAGGGCTTTTCTACTCTCATATTGGATGTCAAACTCGGACAGTTCAAACGACCACTTGAGCATTCTGCCGACCATGTCTGGTCGGCCTAATAGTTGCTTCACGGCTGGTCTGTTGTATCGTGATTGTGTGGGCTAGAAAGTAGTGCCTTAGTCTCCTTACAACGTTGATGAGGGCCAGGGCTACTTTCTCTATCTGTTGGTATCTCAGCTCTAATTCCTGCAGCGCTTTGCTCGTGAAGTATATGGCTTTGTGCCCATCGGGCATTTCACGAATGAGGGCGGTGCTGACGGCCTCGGTTGCTACGGTGAGATAGAGGTATAGGGTTTTGTTGTTATCCGATCGAGAGAGGACGAGTGATTCTGACAGTGATCGCTTTAGGTGGAGGAGAGCCTAGTCGTATTCCTCCGTCCACTCGAAAGCGGCGGAGGAGTTTGAAAAAGGGCAGTGCGTACTGAGCAAACTTCTCCACAAAACGGGATAATGAAGCGACCATCCCGTTGAGGTATTGGATGGGCTTTTTTAAGTTTGGCTTGGGGAACTCGGAGAAGGCCCTGCACTTGTCAGGGTTAGCTTCGATTCCTCGTTCTGTTAGATAGAAGCCGAGGAATTTGCCCGCCCGTACCCCGAATGTGCACTTCTCCGGGTTGAAACGCATCTGATACTTCCTGGCCTGCTCGAAGACTTTCCTCAAATGGGTCGTGTGATCGGATTCCTCATGGGACTTCACGATCATGTCATCCATATAGACTTCGAGCATGTCCCCGATTTCTCCCCGGAAGACCTTGTTCATCATTCTTTGGTAGGTAGTATAAAAAAGTGAATTATTTCTCGTATATTAAACATTGAAAGGTACAAGGAATATATACAGAATTCCTATACTATTTAAGGAAATAGTAATTATGCTATTCTAATTGCATATCTCTAAAATTAATGAGATTTCCTAATCATATCAATTTGTACATAAATAAGAAGATATTACATGTTTTCTAAATTAATTTCTTTAAATACTGTGAGATTTCCCACACTCCCCCTCAAGCTAGTGAATAGGTGTTATCCATTCCTAGCTTGGACAAGATTCTTTCAAAATTGTGGCTGTTGAGTCCCTTAGTTAGAAAATCAGCAAGTTGATTTTGAGATGACACATATGGTGTGCATATCAAGCCACTGTCAAGTTTTTCTTTGATGAAGTGTCTGTCAACTTTAATATGTTTGGTTCTATCGTGTTGCACTGGGTTATGAGCTATGCTAATTGCTGATTTATTGTCACAATAAAGCTTCATTGGTTCTTCCCACTTTATCGTTAAATCTTCTAAGATGACTTTCAGTCAAAGGAGCTCACATATACCTTGTGCCATGGCTCGAAATTCTGCTTCAGCACTAGACCTTGCTACAACACTTTGCTTTTTACTTTTCCAAGTTACAAGATTTCCTCCAAGAAAGGTACAATACCCTGTTGTTGACCTTCTATCCACAATTGACCTTGCATAGTCAGCATCTGTATAGGCTTCAAGCTTAACATTTCCATTACGTTTGAATAGAATTCCTCTTCCTGGGGTTTCTTTAAGGTAGTGAACAATTTTGAGTGCAGCTTGCAAATGATTCTCCTTTGGGTTATGCATAAACTGGCTGATTAAACTCACTGCATAAGCAATATCTGGACTGGTGTGAGATAAGTATATAAGTCTGCCCACCAGCCTTTGATACATCTCTTTGTCTACTTTAATGTCTTCTTCTGAATTCCCAAGCTTTTGGCTCGGATCGACTGAAGTGTTGGCATACTTATTACAAAAGGTACACCACATTTCATCACCTTTCTTTTCCATGTTTGTTGATTCTCTATTCCTTTTGTCAACACTCTTGGCTGCCCTTTCTCCTTTGTTAAAGTCAGCTAGCATGGCTGAATTCTCAACTATTGGAGTGTCTAACATTAGACTCCTTCTGCTCTCTTCACTTCTCACAATAGATACTACTTCATTAAAGTTGGAAACTTTTTGTTTCCCTAAGATTTGAATTCTGACTTGGTCAAAATCAAAGTTTAAACCAACCAGAAAATCATACACCCTGTCTTGTTCAATATACTCCTTCAAAGTTGCTGCATCTGTAGAACACTTGGTTTTTATGACCCTATAATGGTCAAGTTCCATCCATAATACCTTGAGCTGATTGGCATATTCGGTGACAGTTCTATTACCTTGTTTTGCTGCCATAGTTTTCACATTCACTTCATATACTTGGGCAGCATCTTTGGCCTTGTAGTATGTTTTATTTATAGCATCCCAGATCTCCTTTGCTGTACTGAGAAACATGCAGGTGTCACTTATCTCTGGAGCCATGGAACTCCACAACCATGCCATAATCATGGAGTCTTCCTCATCCCATTTGGTGAAGTTGGGATCCTCCTCCTTAGGTGCAAGATCTGTTAGATGCTTCACTTTACCTTTTCCTTTCAGAATTGTACGAATGAGTTGAGACCATTTGAGATAATTTTTTCCATTCAGTTTGCAGGCGGAATGGATATTTTGCAGCTCTCCAGAGTTCTGGGATTTGACATCTTCTGTCTCAACTTTTGTGGATTTTTCAGAGTCGTTATCAGATCCAGACACTGTAGGATCGAAAAAAAATAGTTAAAAAGACTCGATTCAACCAACAGAAACTGCAGTAGCAGTCAAAGAAAAAATGTGCTATGAATGCACACAAAAATAGCACCAGCAAGGAAGGCTGGTGTTTTTAGGTATCGCAGCGGAAAGAGGCACCCAGAACGAATGCTCTGATACCATATGAAAAAGTGAATTATTTCTCGTATATTAAACATTGAAAGGTACAAGGAATATATACAAAATTCCTATATTATTAAAGGAAATAGTAATTATGTTGTTCTAATTGCATATCTCTAAGATTAATGAGATTTCCTAATCATACCAATCTGTACATAAATAAGAAGATATTACATGTTTTCTAAATTAATTTCTTTAAATACTGTGCGATTTCCCACAGGTAGCGCCAGCGTTTTTCAAGCCGAAGGGCATTACGTTGAAGTAATAATTGCTCGATTCGGTCATGAAAGTTGTGTACCTTTTGTTGCTATTCACCATGGGTATTTGATTATAGCCCGAATATGTGTCCATGAACGATAACAATTTAAAACCAGCAGAATTATCAACTAATTTATCTATATTGGGGAGGGGATATGCATCTTTAGGGCAGACCCTATTGAGATCGGTATAATCAACACACATGCGCCATTTTCCATTAGACTTTTTAACGAGGACAACATTAGACAGCCAAGTAGTGTACTTGGCCTCCAAAATAAAGTTTGCCTCGAGGAGGTCTTTTACAGCTTGTTCGGCAGCCTCCGCTTTCTCCGGAGACTACTTTCGCCTATGTTGAGCTACTGCCCTAGCGGAGGGGTCGATGGTGAGCTAGTGGCAGGCCACATGCGGATTAAGGTCGGGCATTTCTGCGGCACTCCGAGCGAACAAATCTGCATTCTCCCGGAGATAGGCTTTGAGTTATTTCCTCTCTAAGTTAGGGATTCTGGTCTCAATCTTCACTCCTTGCTGGGGGTCTTCGCCAAGCAGGACAAGTTCGAACTCGCCATCCAGAATTGGGCGCATCAGATGGGAGATCTCGTCGGTACTGGTTAAAGTTGAAGGGCTGCTCGAACAAGGCTGGATCTCTTTCCCCTTCTTCTTCTGCTCCATTTGGCCGTCTTTGGAGAAGCGTATGTCAAGGTCGATAGAGTCGACACGGGGCAGTGGCTTTGTCTCCTCGGAGCTGCTGGGTAGGGCCAGCTTGTTGGAAGTCTTCAGGTTGGCGGCAATAGTGTTCAGCCCTTTGGTGGCTGCCTCGAAAGATCTCCTTGCTGCTTCGATGTCCCCGTGAAGAATGGTGACCAGACCCTTAGAAGTGTAGTACTTCATCTTCAGATGCACGGTTGATGGTACGACCACCAATTCGGCCAAAGTTGGTGGCCCAAGGATGCACTGTTAGAGATAGGGGCAGTCGATGACCAGGAATTAGACTTTAATAGACCTGGTCGTCTCTGCAGATCTGAAAGTCACGATCAGTTTTACATATCCCCAGGGCTTTGTGACCGACCTGTTGAAGCCTTGTATGTCAGAGCCTACGTAAGGCGTTATGTGTGTCTCATCTAGCTGGAGGGTGGAAAACAATTGTGAATACATTATGTCGACCAAGCTGTCTTGATCGACTAGGATTCGACAACATTAAAGTTAGTCATCTGTGCTCTCAGGAACAGTGGAATACTTGAGTTGGGAGCCCCGCCGAGGATTTACTCGCGGTAGAAGGTGACGGGGATCGACTCTCCCTGGACTTTGTCGAGCGTGGTACTCCTGTTTGAGCTCGTGCTGAAAAGATGCTCGAACTTCCTTTTAACGAAGCCCACAGTAACCTTGTTGAATCCCCCTCCGGAGATGACCATGGAGGAGGGGAAGGTTTCCCATAGACTATGTGTGGCGAAGTAGGGGGAGTGTTGAGTCCCTCAGGGATGTAGAAGTCCTCAGGCCGTGATATGCTCATGGCGACCTGAAGGCTCATCTCTTCTGAGGAAGGCACATCTTCCTCGACCTTCTTGGACTCCTGGGCGTCCTGCTGTGGAGATTCCCTCTTCTTGGCAAACTGTTTCAGGTGCCCGTCCCTGATCAGTATCTCAATGGCATCCTTCATATGGATGCAGTCGTCAGTTGTATGATCGTTGCTCTTGTGGAACTAGTAATATTTCGACTTGTCAGTATTCGACTTGGCCGGTATCTGTTTAGGGAATCAGACCCCTACTTGTTTGAACTCTGTAATGGCACATTCAGAGAGGATTTTCTCCCCAGAGACGGTCAGGGGAGTATACTCATGGAAGCAGACAGAGGGTCCTTTTTTGTCCCGGGACTCCCGGGGGCGCTCCTCGCGTCTTCTATCTCCCCGAAGAGATGTCGAGGGGTCACCATGCTTGGAGGTCCGGGCACTCTCTTGGTGATGTGAGTCCCAAGCAGAGCTGGCAGCTTCTTTCTCCTCGTACTGGATGTATGCTTGTGCCTTGAGGAGGAAGACATCCAGAATCCTCAGAGTTTCAATGCCAACTGCTTTGGCAAATTCTGTACGGAGACGAAGTACTCACTCGAGCAAGAACTTCTTCATGTCATCGGTCGTTGAGACCTGGACTGCTTCTTTATTGAACCTCTCGATGTAGGCTCGGAGAGGCTCGTCTTTCCCTTGAATTATGGCCTCAAGGGAGACTTCGGTCATCGGGTGGCGGCGGGATGCCGTGAAGTGTCTGGAGAACATTCTCCCAAACTGTCTCCAAGAGGTGATGGATTCATCGGGGAGCTTCTTGTACTAGGTCATCGCTCCCTTTCTGAGCGTGGTAGGGAACAACCTACATTTGATGGCGCCCCGGATGCCACGATAGTCGAGCAAAGCATCGATATTCTCGATGTGCTCGTCAAGATTCGTTGTACCATTGTACGTGCCCAGAGACGGTGGTTTCTCCAACCCCTTATGGAGACGAATGACCATGATTTCCTAAGACAACGGGCCGCGAGGCTCGTCATCGCTGCTGCTACTGGACCATGATGGGGAGCGGGTGCTCCGCTTAAGAATAGGACGACGATCTCTGTGGGGAGAAGGGGTTCGTGCTCGACCCTTGGACTTAGGCGGAGGCGAACGCTGGTCCCTTCTGGTCCTCTTGGTTCCCGGGGAGTACTGGCTCCTTGGGGAGATGTGGTCGCGCTTTCTGACGGTTTAGGACTCTGGCTCAAGTGGTGCCTGTCGGTCTCTTTCGCGTCGGGGAGGTGGACTCCGGGATCTTCAGCGCTCTTTCCTCGATGGAGGGGATCTTGGCCGGTTAGACTCCTCTAGGGCTTTGATCCTCGCGTTCTGTTGGAGGATCAGGAGGTTGGTTTTGTTGAGGGCTTCAAGAAGGGCCGCCACGGCCGGGTCGGCGTTGGGCAGAACAGGGACAGGCTGGTTTTCCAAGGAGGGCTGGTCCTCAACATGATCAGCACGAGCAGAGGAGGGAGACGCGGTGGCTCCATCTCTTAGTTGACGGGTGTCGCCCCTGAGAAAGGGTGCAACTCCGTCAGTATCAGTCTTGCTGACGGGGAGAAATACAGAGTTACGAGCATCGTGGACATGATCTTGGCTTGCCATGATCGGAATCTTGGAAAAAATGTTTTTTGGTCTTGAATCTACGATGGAAGAAAGACGGGGATGACAGATTCCCACAGACGACACCACTGATCTTGACGGCTGATCAGAACATGAAGTGGGCCTGAGATGATGCCTGCGATGCTGGGTGTGAAAGATGAGGAGGGGGTTGTACATGCAAGGCACTCCGATGCTAAAGTAAGAATCGGGAGAGAGAGAGAGAGAGAGCAAGTACAAAGTATGTGTTTCGTAGGATGATTTAGAATACATTACCCTCTCAAATGAGAGAGTTTTTATAGTCCCCCCAGCGCTTGGCCATTGGTCCCTATTTTCGAGGCGAGATAACTGTTTCCCGAAGAATAGGTAACTGCCAGAAACTAGCCGTTGGGACGGGCAGAGGTGCCCAGAACTAGCTGTTGCCATGGGCAGAGGCGCAGTTGCGGGCACGTGCGTCGTAACTGTTTCTGGATGGTGGAATCATACGTGACGGGCAAGAACTACCGAGGAGTGGTAGCTGACCCTTAGGGTCATCTGACCATCCTTGCTCGGTAGAGGGGCAGAAAGGTAAATGTTGTCCCAATTTGGCTGGAGTTAGGCAATTGGGCCGTTTTGGGAGCAAAAGTGGATTGGGCCATGCATAGTCATTGGGTCAATCCGGAACACTATCATTCAGGGATCTTGATTAGTTCTTCAGAAACTATATAATAAATTATTATTTTGCTATCCTTCAAGGATATTTGTTAAATTCTTCAGGAACTATATAACAAACACAGTATTTTATAGTCTTTCAAAGATATTTTAACATTATTTATCTAATCCTTCTAGGATGCATGAAAATCGTTGATTGTTTTCTTCTAATCAATATATCAATACATAATAAGTAGAATTAAAAATATATATTACAAAACAAAAAAATAATAATGTTACCTTTTAAATCTTGGAGCTTCATATAGTTAAACCTTCATTATCAAATTATTTGTATCACTTCTTAGACAATTAGTTAACATTCATAGGGTAGAGTTTCATGCTGATAACGTGTTATAAAACTAAATAAAACAATATAGAGATCAAAGAGAGGAAGAGAATAGAGAAAGTAATATTATATTATTTTCTGCCCAAAGTACTCTTTACATTGCAATGTGGATCTTATTTATAGTATATGACCAATGAATAAACATTAACTTAAGGAATACACAAAGGTTAGAAAATTAACTCATAGGAGTTAAGGAATATAGAAAGTTGGGTAAATGAACATCCACATCTATTTACTATTATTCATAACATATGCTACATTTATTCTTAAAGTTTGTTCTAAACTTTGTGATAACTACCACTATTAAAAATAATTTTTGTTCAAAGCTGGAAATATTTCTCTTCAATAAACCTTGCAAAAAAATAATTGTTTAATATAAACAAATAAATAATTTTAATAGTATAATAAAATTAAAATGATACAATAATTTTAAAGTATGAAGACAATGTTTTAAAAACGTAATCAAATTGGTCAGCCGAACCGAAAACTATAAGAGTTATCTTTTAGTCTGATTGTTGGATTGAATATGCTATTGAATCAGTGGGTATCGACCAGAATTGATAAAAAATCGATAAAAACTGATGAATCGATAGTTTTGGAAAATCGATGAGATAAATGCATGTTTTATTAAGACAAAACGACTCTATTTTGATAATTTAACACACACACACACACACACACACACACACACACATATATATATATATATATATATATATATATATATATATATATAAGTAAATTTTGTTAAAAAACTTATTTGAAACAACTTTTCCTCGTTGGAATTAAATTTATTAAACACTAGAGTTATTTTGTTATTTAATTTATGTTATAAATAAACTTTGTTCAAAAAAATTTTGGATTTGTAGTTTATATTGTTTTGTTGAATGATGATTATGTTTAGAATTTGAATTTAAAGAATGAACTTGATATTTTAAAATTTTAAAATTTCGTATGTGTCGTGACATTTTTTATAGACCGAGTCATCTGGTTTGACCTATTTAGTAAATATATAGTTTTATTATAGAGATCTACTTATTCAATCGAATTATTCAATTTAATCTTGTTTAGTCATGCGATTCGACCGATAACTTGGTGGTTAGATCAATGAACCAGTAACTTAGTACCTTCATCGGTTTGATGACCGAATCGATTTTTAAAACATTGGACACGTACACACAAAGAAATTATACTTTATATAAAAGTGGAAATGCATTTAATTTTTTAATATAGAATGATATAATTTTGTAATATCTTTTTTTATAATACACATATAAAGAGATATCAAGCTTTAATGTATCTATTTTTCATTCAATTTTATTATTTATTTAAACACTTTTATTTATAATTTATAATTTTTTATTTATTAAACATTTTTTTGTTTATCACAAAAAGGAAATTGTATCACCGGTTCATTTTATTGACAAAAACATACATATGCGATAATATTATTATTAAATACCTTTATATAATTTTTGGTAATATATAATCTTTGACCACAATAATGAAAAGTTTTGGATCTGCCCCTATCAATAGGTGGCTCGTTCTGATGAGAAACATGGGTGGTGACGTGTACTTGGCATGTAACTGCATGTGCAAGAAGTCCTAGTCACGATTCTATAAGAAGTAGGTAGTCAGCAACTTTCCTAGTTAAGGTGGAGCGGTTACTACTTCTCAAGAGTTCCTAAATTCAGACACATAAGCCTCTATAAATAGCTGCCGCGGTGAGAATCAGAGACCAAAGCTATCAGATCAACTTGGCTCGCAAAATAAAGATATCACCGCCGAACTTTTATTTTATCCAAGGGAAGGGAGAAAAGATCGAACAAAAACCCTAAGTAAAAATGCGAAGTAAAAAGCAAGTCCTAAAGTTAAGCAAAGAGAGATCAAAGGTATGGGGGTTGGTTATACTAAGGGAAGGTACTAGCACCCTAAGTATCTGCAGTACTCTACAGGAACCTCTTGAAATATTTGTGTTTTGGCTAAAAATTGTTTGCTAAGGATAAAGATGGGTAAAGAAAGAGAAAAGAGGAAAAAAAAAGAAAAAGCTACAAAAGAAAAAGGTAGAAAAGAAAAAAAGGTAGCTCACTAGGATCTCGCAATCCTATGCCTACGTATCCTTAATAGGAAGTCAGAGCAATCATAGTTCAGAGACTACGTGTAAAAAGAATGGAAAAAGGGAAAAGTGTAAAAAAAGGAAATGAGTGTTAAAAAAGGAAAAGAGTGCTCACCAAGGATTGAGACTTTGTGCCTACGTATTCTCAAAAGGAACTTGAGAAATCAGAGCATTTGTAGTTCGTGGAACCACAGGTGAAAAGCTTGAAAGTAAAACTTGTGAGGATTTATTGTAAAGGTGACGAGATTAATGGTCATCTCTTATGAAAGGATTTGAATGAAGAGTTAAATGTTGTAAAGGGAGAAGAGATTAATGACTATCTCTATGACAAGGTTGATTGTAAATGTAAAGTCAAATGTGGCAAATAGAGATGAGATTAATAACTATCTCTATGAAGGTTAAGGGAAAGATTAAAGGTTATAAGAGATTAATGGCTATCTCTTGGGAAGGCTAATGGTTTGTAGATGAAAGTTGTTTAAAAGTCCTAAGGTTGAATTAGGGTTTAGATAATAGGAGAATAAGGCATGCAACAGTTATGTACAAATGCATATAAATGACTAAGGGCCCATTTGTTTTGTTTTTTTTTAAATGACTTTTAGAGTGTAACATATTTTAGTGAAAAAAAAATTTACAAAGAAACTTTTCATAAAAGTTTCAAATGAAAATTTGGTTTGAATAGTTATTCTTAATATGTTATTTTATATATTTCATCATTTTATCGAAACTTTTTTTGGATACCAAAATTTCAAAAAATCAATTAATTTTGAAGCTATTTCAAATAGCTTTTCATAAAAATCATTTTTGAAATATAACTTTTTGAAAAAAACTATGATTTTGACTATGTTTTGATTTTCAATAATGTATATTTATATTATAGTATGTTAAAACCAGTCTTTTAATTTATAAAAAAAAAATTTAGAAAAACTTGTAATATTTTGAAAAATATTTTTGTAGAATCCATTTTCAAAGATACAAAGAAAAAATCCATTTTTTAAAGCTAAAACAAATTGACCCTAACAAGTCAACAAAAGATCATTTCCCTTGGATTATGCAACAAATATTAAGACAAAGAAGTATTTCAATCATTAACATCATCAAGTAAAGGAAACAAGGATGAATATCAAAGGATTAAGTCAAGGTAAAAGTTCACAAGAATGTACAAGTTAATATTTAGAAAATAAATCAAAATGTATCTTGATATAAAATAAATTCTTGAATTTAAATAAATACAAAGTATAAGTATTTTTTGGTATTTTCTTAATTAAAAATATAAGATAAATAAATGATTTAAAACAAAGTATTAAATAATAAATAAAGTTTAAATAAATTAAAAGAAAGTTTAAATAAATGATGAAAAGAATAAAGTTAAATAAAATGAAATAAAAGATAAAATAAATAAAAAGAAATTAAAATAAATAAAAATAAAAATAAATAAAATAAGTTAAAATAAATAATAAAAGACAAATAAAAGAAAATAGAAAATAAAATAAAAATAAAATAAAATAAATAAAAGAAAAGGATTGAAAGAAAGAGAGAAAGGGAGAAAAAAAGAAGGAAAATATGTCATTTGATTAAAATGCATGTGGAAAGATTCGAACCCGTGTCGCCTTGCAAGCCAAAAAGAACCTTTACCAATAGGCCAAGCCTGGTGGCTTGTCATTTATCTCCCTCCAATTAATAATATATTAAAGCGAAATTTAAAAAATCTGGAAAACGCGCGAATGTCTTCATCTTCTCCCTCGAGTTTCCTCCATGGCCAACTTCATAAGCTCATAACTTTCTCATTTTTTTTAACCAAATCAAACGTGTCAATATACCATTTTAATGGGAATTTCATGAGGAATTCAAATATGTAATTTGATTTTATTTATTTTAAGTGCAGCTCACGAATTTAAGCAAAAATAAAAAAACCCTAAAAAACTAAAAATGAAGTTAAATGATGATGAGCAAAAATAAATGACAAACATGTTGAGGTTTTCATTCCTCACATTGTGACAAGTATTTTAGGAACAAGAATGATAAAAAAATGATGCCTCTAACTATGAGTTTGAGAAATGGAAGTTTACCTCAAAAGTTAGAAATGGTTATTGCAATTGGAGCACTTCCAGAAGTAGTTTGATTATTCCTACAACTTCTATGATGTCCCAGGAACGTGTTGCAATGCTTGGTTGGTCTTGAGATGCTTTGAAACTTCCTAACCTAATCCAAGTGCAATGTGAAAAAGTGAGGTTGTGATGGAGGTGTTAAAGGTGTTACAGATTGTTCCTCAAGGTTTGGAAAAGTTGTATGATGTACATTGAAGGTGTTTGGATGGGTAAATCAAGTGGAAAATGATTAGAATGAAGAAATGCAATTTTCACTTCAATGGAAATTTAAAAATGCAAGAAATGTGATTATGAATTTAGAGGCTTGTGGTAATGTGTTTGTGTGTGTTTTCTAATGCATTGAGGCGTTTTATTTATAATGGAATGATTTTGAAACAAAGCAATGGGTAAGCATAACTTTGTGCAAATCTGTCTTGAACAAACAACCTACCATGGCCACTTTTGAAGATCATAACTTCATGCTCAAGTAAGAACTTTTCTTGCTCTTGGTACCTTTGGAAAGATGAGATCAAATACTACAACTTTGATGTTGATCACTTGTAAACAATCAAATTGGATCAATGAGAAAAATGGCTACCAAAATTGAACTTTTCACTTATTTATACTTAGAAAAATTTCTAAGTGTTGGACATTTTCATAACTTGAAAAACTTCAACTTTGAACAACCATAACTTTCAATTGGTAAATGATTTTGAGTCAATTCTTTCACCAAATTTAAGTATGTAATACTATCTTTAAAATGAGTCCTCAACTGTTTCCATTGAGTGCTTGAAGAAAAAGTTATGGTCTTGGAAAGTATGGCAAAAATGATAGAGTTTTCATGAATTTTTTTTGAAAACCCTATATTTCCAAATCATGATCTTAGGATGTTTTCTTTGTTTTTCTTGATTGATCATGATCTAAATCATATGTTTTCATTATCATTGACTTGTGAAGTCCATGTTTGACCAAAAATCTCAAAAGTCAAACTTTGACTTTGATGAACAGTTGACTTTTTCCAGTTGAACTTGATTTCTTCAATTGTCAATGGATTAAGCTTCTTGAATCACTTCAATCATATGAATGGTATAATATGATGTCCTTGATGACCTTGAAATAAGTCTTGAGGCGTAGGATTATGTCTTGCTCAAAAAGTCAACCTAGGACTAAATTAGGTCAAAACCCTAATTTGGGTGCATCCGATGACTTGTGGCTTGATGAAATGGTATTGATGGAATCATGAAACTAATTGTGAATAAAGGAAAACTCTTGATCATATGGCATGAATTAGGAGCTTGAGACATTGAGGATCACACAAATCTTTGGCTAATCATCAGCTCGATCACCTTTGATGCAAACCCTAACTTGTGGACAAAGCAAATAAGGCACCCATTTTTGGTATTTTTAGTAATGCATAAGACGCACACACACACACATGAAATTTTTAATGCTATGTACATGATGCAAATGGAGATATGATCTTAGGGGTAAAAATTAGGGTGTGACAATATCTCATCCTTAAGGTTGAGAGAACATTCTGAACACACGGAAAATACTCCTAAAATACAGAGCTTTTGACCCCATGTGAGCTCGCTCTCTCCACACCAAACAAACCTTCATACCAGGGCCTCTCACCATCGTGAGCTTGTCTTAAACATCTAAAAATTGTTAAAGTCTCTGGCCACCCCTACCAGCATAGGGGTACCAGACATATGTATTTTTTAGCAAATAGAGTGGCACCTACCATGGGGCCCCAGTAAAATTAATTTAGGTCACACCTTCCATTATTCCACCACTTTAACATTCATCAAAGCCTCAACTTATATCCCTAACTTCCACAACCATAGTTTCTGGGAGAGCACCATCTCCTATGCCTGAGGATAGTAGAGGCATCAGCGATCCCAAGGCTATGACAGAGATGCATACTTTCGTGGATGAGCTACGCCGTCAGAACCAAGTTATAGAGGATAATGTTCTTAACATTCAACACCACCAACATGAGTTCACCCTCCCCCCTCTAAAGGAGACAGAGGTGTTAGACCCTCATCCCCTCTCAGACAACATATGGGAAACACATGACCCTGGGGGCTTCAAGCCTCCCTCCGTGGCAAAGTTTGATGGGCGTAGCGACCCTTACGAGCATGTCGCCTCCATCAAGACACATATGGCCATCATAAGAGCTTATGATTCTCTGGAGTGAAAGCTTTTGTCTTCAGAGATACAACCTTAAGATGGTACATGGGCTTACCACGAGCTTCCATCGCCAGCTACCAGGATCTAGTGAAGAAACTCGTGGACCTGATTACAACAAGTCAACATAGAAAGATGTCCACCATTTTCTTGTTTGTAATTCAGCAAGGCCCCTCAAAATCACTGAGGGAATACCTCGCTATCTTCAATGAAGCCTCTATAAGAGCCGTCCACCCAAACCAAGAAATGTTTATGGAAGCGTTCTATAAGAAAATATTTTGGTGGTCAGGTATGAAGAAGGATGTTGCAGAGTTTGTTTACGCTTGTTTGAATTGTCAGAAGACAAAGATTGAGCATCACAAACCATCTGGACTGATGCAACCGTTAAGTATTCTTGAGTGGAAGTGGGATAGTATCTCTATGTATTTCGTGACAGGTTTGCCGAAGACCCTGATGGGAAGCGATACAAATTGGGTTATTGTTTAATTCGGCTCATTTTATCCCGATAAAGTTAAATTTTCCATCGTAGAAGTTAGTAGATATCTACATCAGTGTGATTGTAAATCTGCATGGAATTCTACCAAGTATTGTTTCTGATAGAGATCTAAGGTTCACGTTGAGGTTTTGAGAGAGTTTGCAAGTAGCATTGGGAACCAAGTTGAGGTTGAGTTCTGCCTACCATGCGCAGACGGACGATCATACTAAGATATTCACTCTTTAGAGGATTTGTTGAGAGCTTGTGTCCTAGAGCAAGGAGGTGTTTGGGATGGTTACTTTCTATTGATTGTGTTTACTTAAAATAACAGTTATCATTCTAGTATTGGGATGACACCTTTTGAGGTTTTGTGTGGAAGGAGGTGTTGGACACCTTTGTGTTGGTATTAATCTGATGAAAGTGTTGTGCTTAGGCCATAGATTGTTCAGTAGACTCATGAGAAGGGTAAGATGATTCAGAAGAAGATGAAAGTATCACAAAGCAGACAGAAGAGTTATCATGATAAGTAGAGAAAGACACTTGAGTTACAAGAGGGAGATCATATGTTTTTTAGAGTCACTTCGGTGACTGGTGTTGGCCGTGCACTGAAGTCACAAAAGCTTACTCCTCATTTCATTGGTCCTTATCAGATTCTATAGAGACTTGGAGTTGTTGCTTATCGAGTTTCCTTACCACCATCTCTTTTGAACCTTCATGATTATTTTCATATGTCTCAACTTCATAAGTATATTCTCGACTCGTCTCATGTGATCCAAGTGGATGATGTGCAAGTAAGAGATAACTTGATTGTTGAGGCGTCACTCATTTGGATAGAGGATCGATAGATGAAGCATATGAGGGGTAAATAGATTGCTTCAGTGAAGATAGTGAAGGAGGACCTGCTGGAGGCAGCGTGGCATCAGAGTTAGAGAAGCGAATGAGAGAGTCTTATACAGAGCTGTTTGCGTCAAGTAATTTTCAAGGGGGGAAAACCTTTTAAGTGGGGGAAAGTTGTAACACCCAAATTTTAGTCATTTATTTTTAATTGAATTTACTATTTTATTTATTTGAGTAATATATGTGGTTTATTTGATTCATTAGTAATTTATTTAATTTAATTAATATTGGTGATATTTTAGAGTCGGAAGAAAATAGAATTTTATTTAAAAGTTAGGAAGTGAGGGGTGGATTGAGTAAGGACTGGGGTGTAGTGAGAATTGGAGAAATAATAGAATTAGAATAATATTTTTATTTTAACTAATAAAATAATAGAAAATATAGAAATAAAATAAAATAGAAAATGATGAGATGAGGGCGTGAGGAGATTTTAGGGGTGAGAGAAGCAATTGGGATAATTA
Source organism: Lathyrus tuberosus (assembly GCA_022829125.1). Lineage (NCBI taxonomy): Eukaryota > Viridiplantae > Streptophyta > Magnoliopsida > Fabales > Fabaceae > Lathyrus > Lathyrus tuberosus. The sequence goes on from JALAZF010000017.1 coordinate 14,278,328, forward strand.
GGTTAATATGAATAAATAAGTGAGGGGACTTTTGTACTATACGTACACAAGTTGGAAAAGAGGCAGAAAAAAACAAAGAGCTAGAGCGATCATAGGAAGGAAGAGAGGGGGAGATCCCAGAGGAAAGAAAGTTTAACGTAATGCAACTTTGAGGTAAAGGGGAGGGGGGGGGGGGGGGGGAATCTTTACATATGGGTGTTTAGGCGGTCGAATGGTGAGGGATCCTAACCCTCATCTTTTCCTTATGAAATCCTTATTTGTGTTGTGTGATTGTGCTCGAAGGGTTACCTTAAACCCCTGATTGATATTGAGTACAGTTATACGGTTTTCCTTAAAATATTTGTTGTGCATTATTGTTATAATAATTGGACTATGTAATATATTTTACTTGTACTGTTGATATGCTTTAATCTATGTTGTTGGGCAAAAATCATAAAAATTAGAGAAAAATGTCACTTTCCCCCCAAAAAAGTTCTAGTCTCTTTCAACTATTTTTTCAACAATTTTTTTGAATATGTTTTCTGACATCTGACTCGCTTCTTTGATTAAGTACAATCTTTCTTTAGTCTCTTTTCTATTTCCTTTTTTTGTTTTTTTGGTTAATGACAAAATGGGGAGTAGATATAAAAGTATTTAAGCACCTGAAACCTGATAGTTATTATTATTGCTTAAATTTTGAAGAATTATCATTATGTTTTAAATATTTAAATTTAATTAACCTGGATAAGACTTAGGAGGGGCTTACAAACCTCACCCTATGGACTGTTAGACTCAGGGGGGCTTCCAAACCTCAGACCCTGAAGTCAACTAGTTAATTAAATTATCAACCATTGTTCTTAGATACTTATGTTTGTCATCATAAAAAAGGAGGAGATTTTCGGAACAAAATTGATTTGTCTCATATCCCTTAGGTTTTGATGGTAACAAAGTATTTAAAGAACAATTGGGTATACTGATGTTTGTTCAAATGTGCAGGATCATATACTAAAATTTCATATAGAATCCAACTATTGTTCTGAATATGAACAATCAAAGATAAGCTTAAAAACCAAAATCGGATGGATCAGAAGCTGAAGATGTCAACGTCTGAAGGTCAGAGTCTAAAGAAGTCAGCCTCTAAAGACCAGACTTTGAAGAAGTCTGCTTCTGATGATCACAACCTGAGCCAGTTAAAGCGCAATGACCAAGGTGAATCTTATAGGTCACTATCAACCTCTGAGTCTACTTTGTCACATGAAGACCTAAGCTCTATTTTCTTCATAGAGTTTGCCGGGATACAACTGCTAATTTCTTTTGTAACAAATGGTTTTCAAACTAGCCTTCACCTAACCTGACTATTTGGTGAAACATTTCAACGTCTATTTTGAAGCTTCTCAATGGACTCCATTGTGCTGCATCTTCAACGAATATTTTCTTCTCTATTTAAGAAACTAAAGACTTGAAGAAAATATGCATCAATTGACACTCAAAGAAAAGTTATTATGTCAACATATAAGTACAAGCTGGACTTAGGACTTCTTATCCTTGCATATCTTAGAAATCCTTAAGTCTTAAAAGAGTCTATTTGCTTTGTATTCTTTATACATCTCTAATTGTATATCAAGTGTATTTTCCCAACAATCATTTATATGTTAGGTAGATTGTTAGAAGTCTCTTACTAAGTGTTTGGGCAAATGAAGTCTCTTGTTTGTGTGCTTGAGTATAAAAGTCTCTTACTTTAGTGTTTGAGCAAAGGAAGTCTCTTGCTTGTGTGCTTGAGGATAGAAATCTCTTACTTAAATGTTTGAGCAAAGAAAGTCTCTTGCTTGTGTGCTTGAGCAAATTGTAATCTTGTGTGGTTATAGGGAAAATCTCTTGTAAATACAAGGGGACTGGATTACTCTCAAGTTGTGAGAGGAATCATGATAACTCTGTGTGTTATTCTTCTTTCTTGTATTTCATATCTGCTGTCTACCTCTGACTGAATCAGATTTTATAACTTGTGTTTTAAATTAGACCAAGATTTAAAAAAGAAAGAAAAAGAAAACACAATTCAACCTCTCTTCTTATGTTTTTCTCATCTTCATACACTATGGTATCTTTAGAGTTATTTGCATTTTCCCTCTTGTGATGAAATTTCACCTTTTTATTTACAAATTAATAACACAAAGTTGTTGACTCACATAAGTTGAATCAAAGTGATTTTAATAGATTGTTAAATATGCATATGCTTCAATTATTATTATTATTTTTTTAAATATCAAACATATGATTATCAACAATTTTACTTTTAGTCAAACACTTATAAATTGATTAATAATTTTTTTAACCAAAATTTGTTTCGCTTATAAATTGATTATTTAGTTGATGTTTATTATAAAATTATAATAATTTTTTATAGTTGTCGTGAGTCAAAGGCAATAAAATTTAAATAAATTTATTTTTACTTAAAATTTATATAAAATGGGAAAAATGAAACTACTGATCTAAATATTAAAAAATAGAAATTTATTGACAATTTTTTTTAAGTATTTGAAAAAAATTAAGGAGCTTATAATAAGAGAGTGAGTAGATAAAATTGTATTCTCTATTCTAAAATAATTGTTTTATTAGTAAAAGACTAAAATAATAATTTATTTAATACCACGTTAAATAATTTTTATTTTTAATTACACTATATATTTGCATTGTATAAATTTCATTCAGTATATTTTATCATGTATTAAATACTTTTGAGAAAGATGAGTAAATTCATCAATTCACCATATAAATGAGTCAAATATTAATATTCAAAATTTTAAAATAAATTTCAAACTTCGATATTTGCCTCAAGTTTTATTACTTATTTATGAAAATTATAATTAATTTTGATAGTTGTAGTGAGTAGATAATTTTTTTTTTAAATGATCTTTTTCTTCTTATTTTAAAAAATATAAGAAACAAAAGATATAAAATTATTGATTCAAATATTAAAAAATAGAAATTTATCAACAAATTTTTTTAAGTATGTGAACAAATTTGTCTACGAAATTAGTACTAATGCGTACGCACAAATATTTTACTAATTTATAATAATCACTAATAACATCATAACTTTTAGCTAAACAAATATATGAACTTCAAATAATCACATAAAGATGGTTAATTTTGTCCTTACTAATTCTCTCAATTGCATAATTTAAGTTAATTTATTTTCCATTGTCAATAGTAAATTTTAATTGATGGTTGATATTTTAGAAGTGAGATGAATTGAATATATTTTTAAATAAGTGAATCTATAAGATTTTTATTACTCTAATTAATATATTTCCCTATCAAAAATCAATTTATCATGCATTTTTTTAAGAAAAGGAATGACCCAAAAAAAAAAAAAAAACACAAACTAAACCATAACTAAGCGAAAAATTGTCATTCCCAAAATATCATCCTCTAACAAATGTTTCCAACATATAGGACACTCAATAAAAGATCGAAATCCTTCCACAAGATCAATACCACTCTCCGCAATTATGTCCGCACATCAATTCTATTCTATATAAATATGGTGAATCACCACCTCTCACTCCAACTCCATCAAGGATTTAATCTTATTAATTAACACTTTTCCAATGGAATTCCCAAGCTTGCTATCTTGGATATGCATCACTACTTCCATTGAATTCATGTCAATCTCAATAGCCCGCACCCCATCTTTTGAGCAAGTAACAATCCTTCATACACCCCCACAACTCTACCACGAACATATTACAAACCCCTAAGTTTTTAGAAAAACCTCTTAACCACGCACATTCACTATCTCTAATAATTCTTCCACACCCTACCCGCCCATCCTCCAAACAAGCACCATCCAAAGTCAATTTAACCCACCCTCTAGGAAGAGGATTCCAATTTATTAAACTAATCTCTCTAGGAGGGTTGATCATTATAGAATCCAATTTAATTGCACAAGCATACTCTTGCACATTCTTCCTTATCACTTCATACGAATTAATAAGCCATAAATAATTTTCATTATGCTTTTTCTTATTGTGCCACATCCATATATTATGAAAAACCATCACCTAAAACACATCCAAATCTTCATCATCCTTCCCTCGTATTATTCATCATATTCACTTTAAGCCATTGCTCCAAGTTACATGCAAAGAACCTGATGTGCTATGTATCTTTCACGACCCTTCTCCAAAAAGGCATAACCAGTGAGCAATCCCTCAAGGCATGCAAAATATCTTCCTTAACATTCATGCAGTACCTACAAATTAGAGAGCCCAAACCCATACAACTTTTGGTTTTCTTTGTGAGGAGCCGATTATGGTGAAATTGCCAAATAAACACCTAAATCTCTTAGGAGCATGCATCCTACAAATCCTCTTCCACCTACCATAAGAATTTCTGTAATGATTATTATCCAATATAGAGTACATTTTAGAAATTGTGAAATCTTTGCCATCATTCGTGAAACTTGCTCGAGCATCGTTACCACAATTCTCCTAAGGAATAACAATGTAGATCATTCAAAGTAACACCTTCTATGACAATCAATGATCAATGGCACTCCAGTTCCAATCACCCTGCATATTAACCAAATCCGCCACTTTGGCATTCAGCATGTTATCAAGAATTTGAACTTCCAGATCCTAAATTTGAAACCCTGGAGAAATCCAAGAGTTGGACCAAGTATTCACCGTCTTCCCGTATCCAATCACCAAAAAACTATAATTATTTAGCTTAGGCATAACTCTCACGGTACCTTTCTATAAGGCTTAATAATTTGGTCTCACTAGCATGTCTCTATCCTCTCCATTTCTAACATACTTCTCTTGCAAAATTGTACTACAAAGGTCCCTGCAACCAACCTGCATCTTCCAGCTTAATCTAGCTACACAATATTTAATCATAATGTCCAATTTTTGCAACCCTAACCCTCAACTAGTTTTCGACATAGTCATTTGCTGTCACCCCATTATATTAAACTTTCTCACATTTATATCATCTACCCATAAAAACTTCCATTGTATCTTGTGAATATCATCTATGCAAGCTTTCAGTGTCATAGTCATCATCGTGGAGTATATAGGAATAGATTGCATGTCACTTTTATATAAGGTATGTCTCATTGCAAAAAAGACCTAATTACCTTTCCATGTAGTAAGCTTCCTCTGCAAATTATCAATCAAATATCAATACTCATGCTTCTTTGGCGTTCTTCCACTCAGAGGAACTTTCAGGTACTTACCTAGGATGTGTGTTTCATGATAACCGGACATCTAAGCCATATGTGTTCGAACACTACTATTAACATTCTTTGAGAAGTAAAATTTTCTCTTCTCCTTACTCACCTCTTGCCCATACATGGTACAAAATTGTTCCAGGACATGCACCACACACATCACCTGCTTAACAGTAACTTCTCCAAAAAGCAACAAATCATCCGCAAACATAGGATGCAACACCTCAGGACCAGCTTCCCCAACTCTAATAGCTCTCAACTCATTTTTATTCACTGCACTAGAAATGAGGTGAGAGATTTTATAAATTCTAAGTACAAATAAATATGGGGATATGGGATTGTCCTGACGAATTTCTCTATCAGGCTGAAAAAACTCCGATCAAACTTTGTTCCACTTGATATTAGTTTCCACACTAGTGAATGCATGCATGATGATGTTTGACAACTTTGCTGGTAATTTGATTTCTCCAAGAATACACCATATAAAATCCCAACTCATCATATCATAAGCCTTCGAAAGATCAACTTTAATATAAAAAAAACCATCCTCCTTTTTGCCTTGTTCATGATGTGAATCACTTCTTGGGCAATGATGATACCGAAACACACCACATATTTGGCTCGACTTGCACATGTTTTACTGCTATTTTTTTTGTCATTTTTAGTGTTATACAAGTATTTTGTCTGTATTTCAGGTACATAGCCAAGAGAGAGCCGTACTTGAAGAAATAGAGCGAAACGGAGGAAAAACGGTGAAAATGAGCAATTTACACACACGACGTCCAAGATGGTGTTTGCCATGGAGGTAGCCATGTGGTGAATGACGTGTCTCACGTGCCAACGGTCACAAAGAAAATTTCCTGGAGCTTTGTGAAGGTGGAGGTCGCCACCCCAACATGGTGGTTGCCATCTTTGGTTTTGACGCTCTAGTCAAATAGCAGTTGGAGAATCACCCCACTATTCCCTTTTTCCCTCACACGAATCCTAAAGTGGTTACTTGATTTCCAAGACTTAGTACTAGTATAAATAGGACTTAGTTTTCACATTTTTGAACCATCCAAGCTTAGTTACAACTTAGGCATAAATTCACTGTTAGAAGTAATAATTCTTCACACTGGAGGGTTATTGTACCATTGTTGTATTTGAGTTTGGAGCACTTTATATTATCGTTTTTAATCTTTCCGCCATTTACATTCTGCAGAAGTTATTTCCTGTATCAAATTCAAGTCTCCGATTGGAGCAGGTTCTTATTAATTTCTATTTATTTACATTCTCGTTTCTTTACTTTATTGCACCGCTTTACTTTTTTTACTTTATAACACCACTTTACTTTCTTTAATTTCATCGCACCGCTTTACTTTGTTTACTTTTATCGCATGCTCTTTATTTTAATCAAACCGCCTATTATGTTTAATTTCTTTTTTCAAACAAAAGCAAAAATATTTACCGTAACCATGTCTGACTAATTTTGTTAGTGCTGGAATGTGAGGACTGTCGATTTGACGGTACTTCATATGTTGTTTCTATAGAATTGCTATTGGAGTTGTTTTGATTTTAATACAATTTTTTCGTAATTAATTTGATCGGTTACTACGAAAGTAGAATCGTGATATGTCGGGTAAGATCGAAAGCCGTCAGACACTTAAGATTAAAATTGATTAGTTTTTGGTTAATAAAAACCGTGAAAGTACTTTGTTAATTAATTAGGAGAGTTTAATATTACTAGAAGGTGATTTTGAAACTATTTTCAGGCGCGTTTATGGGTTTAGAATCCGGTTGTCTGAGCAAATGCCGGAAACCCTTTTAAGTTAAAATTTCCAATCAAGATTACTTTTCAACTAAGCTAAAGAAGTGATTACTAAAAAAATATTTTCTACTTTAACGCAATACGCAACCAGTTACGCGTGAGCGGACGGTGTAGATTTAAAGATTAAATCCGGTTCCGAAAAATCAAAAGTGACGGTTCCTTTTTAATTAAGTTCTTTTTCTTGGAAGAAAATATTGCCCTGTAAGTAGTTCTATTTAGAGATAATAGGAGTGTCGTTGATTGATGAAAGCCACATTCCAGTATTGTACCTTTGAATTTATTAAATCTTTGTTATTCTATTTTGTTTTTATTCCATTACCTTTTTACGACCGCCTTAGGCAAACACCGTAGCAATAGAAGACGATAGTTTGACCATTAGGTCTCTGTGGATTCGACAACCTTTTATATTAATTTGATACACTCCGTATACTTGCGGATAACACGCATCGGGAAACCTCAATATTTTCATGTATACTTCGACCTGGAACAAAAACAGTTTGAAACAGAGAGACTAAAATAGGGATACAATCTTTAAGCCTTTCCATGATCACCTTTCTCAATATTTTATATATAGCATTACAGAGAGATATTGGTCTGAATTGAGTCACAAACTCGGGATTTTAAACCTTAGGAATTACACAAATATCCGTATTATTTGTCTCCCCCAAGATATTAGGATTCTCCCAAGCCTTTTTAACAAACTCACACACACTTCTCCCCACCATCTTCCAATATTTTTGGTAAAACTCCCCCGGTATCCATCTGGCCTAGGCGTCTTCCACGGTTGCATTTTGAAAAGAGCTTTTTTAATTTCCTCGTCTTCAATATCTTTTCCTAATCCATCCTTCAATTCTCCTTCTAAGAGTGGAAAAGAGTAATCAATTTGAAACCACTCTATCGTCGTGCATTGCAGAGAAAACATATTTTTATAATAAGTAGTGTTCTGGACTGGGTCGGGGACTGCTACTAAGTCGAGCAGGCCCAACCCACACATCCTGGGGCGGCCCAACAAGGGCCTTTTGGACCGACCAGTGTCGGGCACTTGCGCTTCTTCCACGGAGCCGGGCACACGCAGGACACGGAGCGCCGGGCAGGGCGCTGCCTCCTCGAATACGTTCCTCCTTGACACTCATATGCTCCTCCCCGCGAGGACACGTTCTCATGTAATCGCTCCACTCCTGATGGAATCGGTCTGCCCTAGTTCCGGAGATCTAGGAACGGTTACCCCAGGGCGAAGACCACGTGCTGGTCTTCACTATGCCACGTAAGCCCTGGAAGTTACTTGGATTGGGCCTGGCAATCCAGCCCAATGCAAGTAACCGTTGGCCCCGCGCTGGGGGCTCTATAAATACCCTCTCACTTGAGAGGGTCAGGGTACACACACTATCTTACTCTCACTTCTGTACTTGCTTTTTCTCTGACAACCACCTTACTTGAGCGTCGGAGTACCTTGCAGGTACACCCCCCCCCCCCCCCCCCCCCCGCGCCGTCTTCCAACCTCACCGGAGCTGAAGTTCAACAGACGTCGTTGGCCACCAGAAGTGTCTGATCCAGGTACGATCAGTGGCGCCGTCTGTGGGAAATTATAAGCTTCCCCGTTTTTCTGCTCGATAAACCAAAGCTTCCTCCATTTATCACCAACATGGCCAATCCGACAGTTAACCAGGCTCTGGACACCGTGCTCGCACAACTTGAGAACGGGAACCACCATGAAGATGCAGTCATCCTCAACGGTGGCGAAGGCGACATAAGAGACGGGCAGACCGCCTCCCCGAACTCCCAAGATGTGGCTCACAATGCCGTCCGCCGAGACGATCAGCACGCCATTCCCCAACCAGTTACTCCGCCGCCCAATGCGGACCCGAGCACCGTGGCCCTGTTTGCATTGATCAACCAGACCAATCAGCTGATCGCGCAGCAGAACACCAGAATTGAAGCCTTGGAGTAAGGACGGGCGCAACGATCTTCCCCGCGAAGACATCGTCGTCCCCCGTCACCTCACCGTTCCCCTTCCCCGCGAAGGACCCCTTCCGAAGAATCTCGGACCCCGTCGCCGGTACGCTAGGGTCGCCGACCGCGTCTCGAGCGCCCCCAGCCGACGATCTCCCAGAAACGTCCTCGTTCCCCGCCTCGGAAGGAACCCAGGGCCTCCACCACCTCCAAGAAGTCCAAGCAGACCGAAGAACGACCAAAGAGCCGTTCGAGGAACTCCCCTCCACGGCACTATCGATCACCTTCAAGATCCCCGGCTGGTAGCGACGACGAGGACCAGAGGACCCCTTTGTCATGGGAAATCATGAACGCCCCAATCCTTGCGGGCATGGAGAAACCCCCACCATTGGGGACCTATGACGGGCTGACCGATCCTGATGATCACGTGGAAAGTTTCGAAGCAATGCTCGACTTCTGAAATGTAAGGGGAGCCATCAGGTGCAGGCTGTTCCCCACCACCTTGCGGAAGGGAGCCATGACCTGGTACAAGGGTCTGGAACATGGGTCAATCATGTCGTGGAAGCAACTGAAGCTACGCTTCACTAAACACTTCACCGCGTCTCGCCGATACCCGAAGACGGAGGCTGCCCTAGAAAGCATCTTCCAAGGGAGGAACAAATCTCTCAGAAACTACATCGAGAGGTTCAACAAAGAAGCCGTCGAGGTCCATACGACCGACGACATGAAGAAATATCTAATTATCCATGGACTGCGTGCCGGGTCTGACTTTGCCAAATCCATAGGCCTCCGAAGACCCCGGCATCTCGAGGACGTACATCGAGCTCGAGGAGACGGAAGCAGCTCAGATTGCCCTTGAGACGAGACACAGAGAGGGCCCCCGTGGCCACAAAGATGAAGACTCTTCTCCTCGACGAGGAGGAGAGAAAAAGAAAGAGAACCGCAACCGTGATCCTTGGGAACCCTCGCGGACCGGCTGGCCGATTCACAGAATACACCCCACTTAACACTCCCCAGTCTCGAATCCTCTCCAAATGCCAGAATTCCGAGTTTGTAAAAGGAGGAGTTCGCTTCCCGAAGCCCGCTGCTCCCAAATCAAACGTTGACAAATCAAAGTACTGCAGGTTCCACCGGAGCCACGGGCATGTGACCGAAGACTGCATCCATCTCAAGGATGCAATTGAGATTCTCATCAAAGAGGGGCACTTGAAGAAATATGCCCAAAAGAACGACCCTCCTCGACCGAGCTCACGGGAAGCGCAGAACGTCGAGGAGACAACACCTCTTCCCAGCGACAACCAGCTTCAGGTCGCCCTCAGCGTCACTCGGCCCGAGGACTTCTTCGTCCCCCAGATCATTGAGGATGAAGAAGCAATCCGTAACATGTGGGCGACCTTCCCCGACGAGGACCCCGTCACTGCCCGCAGTACCTGGGAAGGCTTCCCCAAAGCAATGGTCATCTCCGGAGGTGGTCCCGAGAAATTATCGGTTGGATCAATCCAGCGAAAGTTTGACGAACTGGAGTCCGCAACATCGGCGAAGGCGACCACCCTCGAGAAAATGCGGGGAAACTCCAATCCCATCACCTTCTACCTCGAGGAACTCCCCGGGGGAGCACCAAACGCCACTATCCCCCTTCTGATCAGGGCGCAGATGGCGAACTTTGACGTTCGAAGGATCCTAGTCGACCAGGGGAGCTCGGTCGACATCATGTACGCCCATCTGTTCGGGACCCTCCAGCTCGACGAGAGGCACCTGACCCCGTACGTCGGCTCAGATCTACAGGGGTTCAATGGAACCACCACTAGACCGTGGGGTTACGTGGAGCTAATGGTTACATTTGGGGCCGAAGACACTGCCTGACAGGTGAAGATCCGTTTTCTGGTGGTCGACTGCCCGTCCCTTTACAACTGCATCCTCGGGAGGACCACCCTGGCCGAGCTCACGACGGTACCGTCAACGGTCCACCTCAAAATGAAGTACTACACGACCAGGGGTCGAGTAGTGACGATGCACGGGGACATCGACGCGGCCAGAAGGTGCTTCGACGCCGCCATCAAAGGCCTAAGCTCAATCGGCCCCAAACCCAAGACCGTGGCCAAGCCACCCCAGGATGCCGAACAGGTACCTCTCCCGCGCGTCAACGCGGTCGACCTCGACAGCAGATTCTCCGGCGAGCCCGACGAAGACAGAGTTGAAGACCTCAACCACTAGGCGGAGAACAACGGGCAGCCTCTCCACCCAACGTGCCCCATCCCAGATAGAGACTTCGAGCTCGTGACCCTCGGGGGCGATCCAGACCGCAACGTGAAGATTGGCACCGGGATCCCCGACCTAGCAAAGGAGCAGCTGAAAGCATGTCTAAGGGAGAATGTTGACCTCTTCGCGTGGAGCGCATCTGAGATGCCTGGCCTCGACCCCGAGGTGGCTTGCCATCAGCTCGCAGTAGATTCGGCCGCTAGGGCCATAGCACAATGTAGGCGTAAGCAGTCTCCCGAGAAAGCGGAGGCTGTTGAAAAAGCTGTAAAAGACCTCCTAGAGGCAAACTTTATTTCGGAAGCCAAATACACGACATGGCTGTCCAACGTTGTACTTGTTAAAAAGAATAATGGAAAATGGAGAATGTGCGTTGATTATACTAATCTTAATCGGGCTTGCCCGAAAGACTGTTATCCCTTGCCCAACATCGACCAACTGGTCGACAACTCTGCAGGTTACAAACTACTATCCTTCATGGACGCTTACTCGGGATACAACCAAATTCCCATGGACAAGGTCGACAAACAACACACGGCCTTCATGACCGCGTCGGGCAACTACTATTACAACATATTGCCCTTCATTCTGAAGAATGCCGGTGCGACCTACCAGCGGATGATGAACAAGGTTTTTCGGGCTGAAATCGGCGACATGCTCGAAGTCTACATGGACGACATGATCTACAAGTCCGCGAAAGAAGTCGACCACGCCGTGCACCTCAAGAAGGTGTTCGACATGGCGATGAGGTGCCGCATGAGGTTTAACCCCGACAAGTGCACCTTCGGCGTCCGGGCAGGGAAGTTCCTCAGATTTTACCTCACAGAACGAGGAATCGAGGCAAACCCCGACAAGTGTAGGGCTTTCTCCGAGCTCCCTACCCCGGACTCAAAGAAGTCGATACAATCATTGAACGGGATGCTCACCGCCCTTTCCCGCTTCGTCGCCAAATCCGCACAGTACGCACTCCCATTTTTCAAACTTCTCCGACAAAAAGCGGAGTTCGATTGGAGCGAGGAGTGCGAGCAGGCACTCGTCCACTTAAAATAGGTCCTATCACAGCCCCCGGTCCTCTCACGGCCTGAGAACGGGGAAACACTCTTCTTGTATCTTGCGATCACGAGTGAAGCAGTCAGCGCCGTCCTCATTCGGGAAACCTCGGACGGGCAGAAGCCAGTTTACTTCACGAGCAAAGCCCTCAAAGGCCCCGAGCTCAGATATTAGCAGATCGAGAAAGTCGCCCTGGGCCTCGTCACCGCGGCAAGGAGGCTACGCCACTACTTCCTCGCCCATACCGTCGTCGTAAGGACCGAACATCCTATTAGGCAGCTCCTCGGACGACCGGACATGGCGGGGAGGATGCTCAGGTGGTCACTCGAGCTCGCCGAGTTTGACATCCAATACGAAGGGAGGAAAGCCCTGAAGGCACAGGTCCTGGCCGACTTTGCAGCAGAGATGACCGTCCCGGAACCCTCGACCGACGGGTCACAGAAATAGACGATCTATGTCGACAGAGCATCCAGCCCGAAGGGAAGTGGGGCGGGCATCATCCTCGAAAACGAGAAAGGCATCCTGATCGAGGTATCCCTCGAACTATCCTTCCCGACATCGAATAACCAAGCCGAATACGAGGCCTTCCTCGCAGGACTCCGGCTGGCCGAGGACCTCGGCGCCAAAGAGGTCAAACTTTTCACCGACTCCCAACTCGTAGCCTCGCAAGTCCGAGGAGAGTACCAAGCCAAGAATGACAGCCTCATAGAATACTTGGCCTTGGTAAAAGAAAAGATGAAAAAGTTCACCTCCGCGGAAGTAACTCACATTCCCCGCGAGCACAATGCCCGAGCAGACGTCTTGTCGAAATTGGCGAGCACAAAGAAGAAAGGCGGGAACAAATCCTTCATACAAGAAGTGCTTTCCCGCCCGAGCATCGACAAATCGGCCATGGTCTCAGACGTCAACGCCATAGGGGATAGCAACTGCTGGATGACCCCGGTATACGAATACCTCATGACAGGAAAACTGCCCGAAGATCCCAAAGAAGCAGGAATGGTCAAAAGGCGGGTGTGCTCATACACTGTAGTCGAGGATAAGCTATACCGGCGAGGGTTCTCTATCCCCCTCCTCAGGTGTGTCGAGGAGACTAGAGTCCCCAGCATCCTCCAGGAAATCCACGAGGGAATCAACGCCCAGCACCTCGGCGGCCGCTCGTTAGCCCGTAAGGCGCTTTGAGCAGGATACTACTGGCCCACCATGCAACTAGACGCCAAGGAACACATCAAGAAGTGCGAGAGATGCCACCGGCACGGGGACATGCACCTCACTCCTCCCAGCGAGCTCAAAATGCTATCCTCCCCATGGTCGTTCGCTTGGTGGGGAATGGACATCCTTGGCCCCTTCGTCGTAGGATCGTATCAAAACAAATACCTCATCGTCGGGGTGGATTACTTCACGAAGTGGATCGAGACGGAAGCATTGGCTAAAATCACGGCCTTTAACATCCTGCATTTTTACAAAAGGAACATCCTCGCCCGATTCGGCGTACCTCAAGCCATTGTCAACGACAACGGGACCCAGTTCACCGACAAGAACTTCCAAGACTTCGTCACCAAACTAGGCACGAAGCAGCACTTCACGTCGGTCGAGCACCCCCAAACTAACGGGCAGGCTGAGGCGGCGAACAGGGTAATCCTCTGAGGATTGAGACGCCGATTAGGCGACGCCAAACAAAGGTGGGTCGAGGAGCTACACAGCGTCCTCTGGGCCTACCGAACGACCCCACACTCCACGACCGGGGAAACCCCTTTCCGTTTGACCTACGGAACGGAAGCAGTGATCCCCGTGGAGATCAGAGAACCCTCGAGGAGGACAAAATCCCCTTTCGACGGGGACACGAACGATGAAGCCTTGAGGGAAGAACACGACTTCGTCGAGGAAACACGCTCGGGCGCTTCTCTCTGAGAAGCGTCACTTAAACAAAAAATAACACTACGCTATAATGACAAAGTTATCAAACGTGATTTTCAGGTAGGCACCCTCATCCTACGCAGGAACCAGAAGGACTCGCGAGAAGGCAAACTCGCCACGAACTGGGAGGGCCCGTACCGCGTCCGCGGGAAAACGGGGACGGGAGCCTACTTCCTCGAAAACCTGCATGGGGAAGAACTTGCTCGACCATGGAACTCTGAAAAGCTAAAACAATATTACAGTTAAGCACTGCCCGCGACACACTAGCACCGCGATTACGGGGACGCGCTAAGGTACAAGCGCGACACCCCTATACAGAACACGATGATCAGAGACCGCGTTGTGTGTGCGCGAGGACCTTTGATTCGACGGGGATACCTCGATCGAGGCCCGCCGTCGTCGTACCAATTGGGCATAACACCTAGCTCGCGATGGGAAGTTCATGCCACGAAGCTAAGACCTCGATCGAGCTCTTAGCCTCGTCGAAGGTCGGAATACGCCTCCGGCCGTCCGACTTGCTCTCCACGCGGTCAGGGACTATCAAGGTCGAGCAAATCCCAAAGCCTTATTACTTAGGCAAAAATAAAGTATAACAATAATACATCACACACAATTCAAACCATGCAAACAATACTGGCAAGTAAACAAGGGTACATTAAAACGGGCGGAAGCCCAGAGTACAAATATTACAAAAGTCTCAAAAAGCCCCTGGCACATATGCCGGGCACAAATGTTACAATAGATCAAAACGGCTCGCAGGCCGACCAAAACCAAGAGAAAAACCTACTCAGCTGTAGTCTCGTCGGGCTCCTCATTCTCGTGAATCTCGTCCACCCGCATCGGTTGCACGATCTGGCCATCCACCACCTCGGTGTTGGGGTCAATCCCTTCAGCGACGAGGTCGGGGTTGAGGACCTGAAGCTGCTCCACGGCGTTCCTGAAGCCTATGCCAGCCACTTCGAGGTTGTCATCCTCGGCTTCCCGGAGCTTCGCTATCAGCACTGCCCGCGAAGTCAGCAACTTGTCCTCCTCAGTCTCCTTCTCCGCAGGACGAACATCATCCTCCAACTCGGCGACCCTCGACAAAAGGCGATCCCTCTCCGCCTCGATACCAGCGAGACGTTTCCGCTCCTCCTCAGCGTCTTTCAGCTTTTTCTCCAATTTCTGCTGGAGCTCGACTTGGGCTTTGTTCTCACTTTTACAGTCGGCCAGCTCCTTCCCCACCTTCTCCATCTCGGCCGAGATGACCTGGAAACTATCCCGCAGCTTTTGCAGCTCACCAGCGGAGCACGCCTCGTCGTTCAGGACCAAGGCAGCCGCACAGATCCTCATCACGGCAGAAACATCGTCCACCAGCGCCTTCCTCTGTGAAGCCTTGTCGACGCCTAGGATGGCCTGAGCTTCGGGGCCACCCACGCACAGCGAGTTATTCCCGGTGAAGAAGTTTGGCCTCGTATGATAGGGCGGGAGCATAAATTTTACGGCAGGCGGGCTCTCCTGCTCGGTGAGGTCGACATCCACGGTGTTCTCGAGTCGTTGCCTCTTCGGGGAGTGCTGAGGGCTGAGAGAACCAGTGTCCTGGTGAGAGCCAGAGGAACCCGCAGGTGTCAGGGATGGAGCGGGCTCATGCTGTCGAAGTTGCTCGATGCGCCCCTTGCCACCCTTCTTCGCAGCACAATTGGCCTTCAACTTCTTGAATCGCTCCTCGGAGGTCGACATCTTGTCTGCAAAAAAGAAAACAAACATATTAGCGAACCAGAAATCGAGACACAAGAAATAGAAAAAACAAGGGGTAAATCCGGAAGGTGTTTCCACCTAACAGCTCGAGAGCCTCCTCATCGGAGGATGTCTCGAGAAGGGCCCTCGTGTTGATCAGACAGCGCTTCGTCAACACCCGCCCGTCGTCTCCGCGGACGAATTCCCCGTCTATTGGCATGAAATTGCCCCGGTTGAAGCTGTTGACGAACGCCACTATTCGTTCGTACGCCAATCGACCCCCTCCCCGAGACGACTGGGCTTGACCTTGTAGCTGTCCGTCCCGTACTTGAAATGTGCTTCTGTCCAGAACAACGGGAACTTAGACTTGAGGACCTCTTGTCGCCGACCATCTCTCTCCTCGACCTCTCGACGGTACATCGTGTTTACGGCCTCAAATGTGATCGGCCGCACGAGGTAGTACCGAAATTTGAAGTCGCGCACGGAGTCCAGGTAGGTGTGGAACAAGCTGTTCACCTGCTTAAAAGATACCCAACCGTGCCTGCCGTCGATGGCCTGCCTCTGAAGATGGAAGATGCGAAAAAACAAGGGCACGGTGGCACCAATCCGCAAGTATTTACACACCAGCTCGAAGGCCCTGATGAAAGCTAGTGAGTTGGGAGTGAGTTGGGAGGGGGCCAAGCGCAGCCAAGTGAATACGACCTGTTGGAAATCTGTGAAGGGCAGGCGCCACCCCGCCTTGTCGAACATGAACTCGTAGATGGGGAACCGTATCCCACTGTATGTCGAGCAGATCCTGTGGTGCTCCCTTAGCCTGAATACGTTCCATGACTTGTCCGAGCCCACCAGGCGGTGCTCGACGGTGCAGAAAATATCGTCTTTGTCCAATTCGACGAACAGGGACGACATGTTTAAAGCCTCCTCACAGGCCCATTCGTCGGGCGACCTCTCCCCGCTGGTTGTCTCGACCATAGGAGAGTCAGGCTCGTCGTAACTGTCCAACGATCCCACAGCCACAGTCAACGCGTCCATTTACCTGAAAAGCAGAAGGAAATGGTGAATTCGATGACCCATATCAAATCCACCCCTCCACCGCTGATCAAGTGAAAGGGCGATAAGGGACCGTCGAGGAAGAGGAGATGTTCGACCCAGATCCTCGAGACAAACTTTGGTTCCCTGGGGACTCCATCCCTATTCCCCGTGGAATTCTACAAACGAATCAAGAAACATTCATCCCAGGACCCCGGGACATTCTTCATGACCCCGGGGAATTCATCACCCTTCCCCGCGAGATTCAACAACTAAGCTTTGAAATTCTGCCGTTTTCGCCGGATATTTGTGATTCTATGGGAACTTCATCAGTTCCCCATAAGAGTCACCCTACGAACGCAGACAAAAGGAAAAAAAGGGAAGAAACTTACTTGAAATGCGCTTTTTTAGAGTTCCAGCACGGCGGCCGCTGGAAGAGAACGACGGAGGACGGTGGAAACTAGCGGCGGAAGAACGGAGAAGGAAATGATAGAGCGTCTGAGAGTGAAAGAGCAAACGGAACAAATGAAACGAGGTGAGGCCTATTTATAGGACCCTCACGGAATTCAAAGAGTTTAGAGCACTTAAGTGCACTACACTAGCCTAGCCGCCCTAGGCTAATAATGACGTCTGCCACGTGGCACGCATGCGACAGTTCGCTCCCCCACGCGCGTCTCTCCGTTTGCCTCGACACTCAAGTTCAAACTTCTCATATCCCCGTTGAGTCGAGCAAATTCGGACTGTCGCGCTCGAGTCTCCCCGATGAAACGGCCAGTAGACTCCTGACAAGTTGACTTTTTCTGCCCGGATGACCGACCGCTCCTCGGTCAAAACCCCTTCCTCGACGGGATACTTCCTCGACATGATGCTGATCCCTAAGTCATTACTCTGACACCGCATAGCAACGACTTAGGGGGCTCCTGTTCTGGACTGGGCTGGGGACTGCTACTAAGTCGAGCAGGCCCAACCCACACATCCTGGGGCGGCCCAACAAGGGCCTTTTGGACCGACCAGTGTCGGGCACTTGCGCTTCTTCCACGGAGCCGGCGCACGCAGGACACGGAGCGTCGGGCAGGGCGCTGCCTCCCCGAATACGTTCCTCCTCGACACTCCTATGCTCCTCCCCGCGAGGACACGTTCTCATGTAACCGCTCCACTCCCGATGAAATCGGTCTGCCCTAGTTCCTGAGATCTAGGAACGGTTACCCCAGGGCGAAGACCACGTGCTGGTCTTCACTACGCCACGTAAGCCCTGACAGTTACTTGGATTGGGCCTGGCAATCCAGCCCAATGCAAGTAACCGTTGGCCCCGCGCTGGGGGCTCTATAAATACCCTCTCACTTGAGAGGGTCAGGGTACACACACTTTCTTACTCTCACTTCTGTACTTGCTTTTTCTCTGACAACCACCTTACTTGAGCGTCGGAGTACCTTGTAGGTACACCCACCCTCCCCGCGCCGTCTTCCAACCTCACCGGAGCTGAAGTTCAACATACGTCGTTGGCCACCAGAACTGTCTGATCCAGGTACGATCAGTAGTAAACAAAGTAGCCACTTGCTCTTGATCCTCTACCCAAGCTCCGTCATCATTCTTTATCATAGTTATTTTATTCTTTCGTCTACGCTGCACCGCTTTTATATGGTAATATCTAGTATTCATGTCACCAGATACAATCCACTTTACCCTTATTTTGGAACCACATCAAATCCTCCTTCTTCAAAATATCACTCAGCTATTTTTGAAGCGCACTTTCTAGGTTTTTCAACCATCTAACTTGAGTCTGAGTCTTCAATTTCATTAGAATTCCTTCTAGTTAGAAACTAAATTCAAGCTATTATTCCAATTTTGTTGTAGCATGCCCTGATATGTATCATCTAAAAGCCATGCAATTTCAAAGCGAAAGTTTGTATTATCGACCTTGCAATGAGTACCTTCGAGACAAATAAGCTGAGGGTGATAGTCAGAAAACTCAAGTCTGGTTAAAACCTTAACACATCCTTCAGTAAACTTAATTTTCATTTAGCATTGTACATAGCCCGATCTAGTCTTTCGTAAATTCGTTGACCTCCATTATATCTAGGACCCCTCCACGTGAATTTAGCACCTTCAGAGCCAATGTCAATCAAACTGTAAGCTTATTCTTTCTTTGAAAGCATTACACTTCCTTATAGACACTTGCCCACCTCCTTTCTTTTCATGTGGAAAAGCTATATCGTTAAAATCCTTAGTTAACAGCCACAGATCTTGCATAGTCAAACTTATATCTCTCAGTTCTTCCCACAACAATCTTCTATTTTCTACATTGGAGCTGGCATATATAGCTGTAAAGTACCACATCTTTCTTTCATTTAGTTTGATTTTAACACGCATGTACTGAAATTTCTTGCATTTTACTCGCAACACGTTAATCATATGACATCTAGTAATTTAACATGATAACCACGTTAATTTATAACATGATAATCATGTATTATGTTTAATGATTGTCATGTTTCACTTATGATTCATAATATCACTAGAATTTTAAGTTACATGCTAAATCCATTAGGTGAATGACACTGTCCTTCAAAAAGTTATGATTAGTTTGTTAAAATAACAACTAGTTATTTTCTCACACTTTATTTGCTTTAGGTATCAAATTCATGCGTGAAACTTTATATGGACGAATCTTCTTGCTTTTTCTTTTAGAGTGTATATGGCTAAATCCAACAATAGCAAAATATTAAAATACTCTTTGTATGTTTTCTTGCAATAGAAATAGATAAATATAATTTACAAGAAAATATATTAACTTATATTGTGTAATAAATAAATGAGTTGTTAGTATAGGGGTTTATGGTATATAGTTAATGGTCTACAAGCTACTAGCTTCTATTAGGCATGTTAAACAAAAGTAACATTGAGCAGGTCGGTCTTAAATAATTGTCTTAAATAAATGGGAGGTTCTCTTCAGTTCTAATATTTAATACGGGCCATAATAAAATCACAATTTTTTTAATAAACAATCAATATTTTATTTAAATTTTAAATAACATTAAAAATTATAGAAAAAATAATTTTAAAATATTATGCAAAAATTTTATTTATATAAATATGATATTTATAATATATTCTATTGACAAATTTCTACTGATTGTACTAAAAAAATCATATTATTTGGTAAAAAGAAATAGTTTTTTTATTTTTTTAATACAGATAATAAATTGTTTTAATTAAAAAACAAGATAAACAATAATATTAATCTTGCTAAAATTTTAATATATCATTATAAAATAAAATTTTAAAAATATATTTTTATGAATAAAACATAAAACAATAAAAAAATCATATCATTTGGTGAAAAGAAATAGTTTTTAAATTTTTTTTATCATACTGATAATAAATTTTTTTTAATTAATAAACAAGATAGAAAATAATACTAATCTCACTAAAATTTTAATACATTATTATAAAATAAAATTTAAAAAACATATTTTTATGAATAAAACATGAAAATTATAGATAAAAAATGTTATATTGTATCAAACTTTTAATAATAAATGTGTCGATTCTATAATAACTATTTTAATATTTAATTCTAACCTATAAATAATTTTAAAAATTTATAAATAATTTTTAAAGGATTAGTAAAGCTAATTAATAGACAATTTTTTTTCTTATTTATATTTATAATAAATAACAATAATAAATTCTATTAATTATATTAAAAAAATCGTGAAAAATCTTAATTGTTGGTGTCTTTAAAAAAATCATAGCAAAGAGCTTAGCATTAAGATGACAATTGTCACTGTAAGTTACAAGTCATGTAATAAATATAGTATATATCTATCATATAAGAACATTTAATGTTCTAAAAAATTTCAAATTGCTCTTCTATCAAACTATTTTTTTCCAAAAGCTTCTAGTCTTAACTTCTTATTTCTGCCTTTTTCCACTCATCTACTTTCTCTCATCTTTCTCGTCCATCAAATCTAATCTATTTTCTCTTATCTCTCATTCATCAAATCTCATATGTTTTCTCTCATCATCCATCAAATTTCATCTGTTTCATCTCTCAGATCTCAATCAAATTTTTTTCTTATGCAAAATCTCATCTCTTGCATCTCTCACTGATACATCTCTCGAATTTGATTTTTTAAAACTCTTTTAATCAAATTTATTTTATGTTTTTTCAAAGCTTTGCAGGAGAAGATGATTGTCAAAGATGTGTTAAAAGAAAAGAAACTCAAATTCAAATTATGACAGCTGTTATTATCATACGACTCGAAATGACTTAGATATAGATCTATTCTAAGATCATACAGTTCCATATGAACAATATTTTGTAATCTTTCTGCTTCAATAAATGAAATAATACTTTTGACAAATTTATTTATTACATGAAAATACTCTCAATAACTTCCCTTTTGATTTTCTGATAAACATAAATGAAGTAAAACTGACACTAGAAACAACAATTAAACGTGTTAACTATAATATTCATAGTTGTCAAAGATTCGCCCAGATACTTTGATCCACCTCTAAGATCTAAGAGCAAAGATGGAAGGTTGACAGGTTTGTTAAAAGAAAAAAATCCAAATCCAAATTCTTAGACCAATACATTATTTCTTATTTAATTTCAGTTCTTGTTAGAGATTCAATTAAAATCCACAATGATAATAAAAATAATGGTTGCAAAGATAATACATACTAAAATCTAAAAAGACTAGACTACTAACTTAGAAATATAAAAAGGTCAAACATCATTGATCAAATAAAAACTATTATCTAATGCATTCATTAATAAGGAGCTTTAAGAGCTTGTCAATATTATAAAAGACCCGTATTAAAACATTTTATAATATTTCTAACACGCTTTTCAAGTTACACCTCATGCCAACATAACCAATATCATAACCAATGGAGAAAAAAAAATCAAAGAGAGGGACATACACACCAATAAAGAAGAACTATCAGAGTGGGGAACAATCAAAGAAGAAACAACAATCATATCAAACAATCACAAATGAACTAAAAACGAAATGAAACCAACAAAAAATCAAATATTACAAATCAAAAATTAAGAAATTCAAACAAAAAAAAAAAGAGTTGAACACACAAATAATCAACCAAATCATTCATACAAAGGACCTACAATATAATAGAAAAATAGTACATAATTACAACAACAAAAGTAACTACATACAAGAACAAACAAGCCATATCCCAATAGATTGGGTCGGATACATGGGTTTATTCTGCTAAATAGTAGTTGTATCTTTTTTGGATCTGTTTATGACCTTCCTTAATGAATTTGATTATCAAAAAAAAACTTTCGTCATAATGTTATATCTATAACCATTTCTATCCAAATCGTTAATCTTGAGATCTTTCTTAATGACTTCTTTTATAGTCTTTCTAGGTCTTCATCTTCCTCTAGTTGTTTGACTTCTCTCCACCTGATTTACTCTCATTACCATATATTCTCTACAAGTCTTTTATCCACGTGCCAAAATCACCTAAGTCTATTTTCCACCATTTTATATAATATAGATGCTACCCCAATACTTTCTCTAATATATTCATTTCTAATCCTATCATTTCTAGTCTTACCACACATCCAACGTAACATCCTCATTTATATTACACTTACTTTATTCTTGTGTTGATTCTTAAGCACCCAACATCTTGTCCCATACAATATCGCAGATCTTACTCCAATCTAAGAAAACTTTCCTTTTAGCTTGAGTGGTACCTTTGTGCCACATAAAATCCCTGAAGCCCTCCTCCATTTCAGTCACCCAACTTGAATTCAATAATTTACACCCCCTTTTATTTCTCCATCATTTTGTATTACAAACCCAAGATATTTAAACTGTGTGACTTCAGAAATGATATGATCTTTAACATTCACCTCTAGATTAAAAACGCTTCTTCTTTTGTCGAATTTGCATTTCATATACTCCGTCTTACTTCTGCTTAGACGAAAACCATGTATTTCTAAAGCTCTCGTCTCAAAGTCCTAAATCTCTCATTTAAATCCTCCTTCGACTCACCAAACAAGACTATATCATCTGCTAAAAAATATACGTAGTGCCGCAAAATCACAAATTCATGATAAGTCAAAATCCACAAACCGAAGAAGAATCGCGTAAAAAAAATATGCTTACAGTTCAAGGAGGATTAACATAAATTATAAATATTATATTAAAAATAAAAATATGAAAAATAGAGAAAAAAAAATAAAGAGACCACAATTTCAATTAGAATATATAATAGTTATGAAAATAATAGTTACATCGAAAAACAATAATAAAACATCAAAGTACTAAACTACTAACTTATAAATATAAATGATCCAATATAAACTTGATAGACTGTTTTCTATCATTATAATACTTTCATAAACAATATACTACTAACAATCAATACTTATATGTCAATCAAAGAAAGTATGACAATTATTTCAAATATTGCCATTATAAAACACATAAGAAAAGCAACCAATGTTTTTCTTCTAGATATTGATGCGACTCGAGAAACAATCTTGGCAAGCCTCAAATGAAAGATTTCTTACTTTAGGTGTAAGTTTGAACTTTCAAACAAAATCTCATTTTATGATAAACATGAAAGATATCATAATTAACAACATCAGTCACATATTAACTATATCGTATTTCTACTAGGTATATATTATATGTTGCATTCTCAAATACAAATTTATTCACGTATGGAATGTATTAAAGGAACTCCAAGTGTTTTTGGATCTCTCAAGAGATAAATAAAATTGATTAAGACTTTTATATCCTTTTAAGGAGCCAAAGATTCCAAACATGTAAATTATTAAACAATTCCTTTTAACTACTTCTCAAACAATAATTTTTGATAATTTTTTGTTCAAATATCATTTCATAATTAAATTTGATAACCATTACCAAATTTTCATCGAAGTATATTTGTGATCAAAACTCAAAAAACAAGAATACTACGCATGTATTTGGTTTGCGGTGAAGATGATTGGTTTTAAATAAATTGCTTATGCGTGTATTCGATTTTGCGGTGAAAAAAATTAATTTAGAGTGAATTGATTATGTAAAATTGATCATGATTAAAAGTGAGTTAAAGGTAAAGTGATATATTTAGATAAATTCTAGCAAAAGAGAGTTAAATAGTAAATTTCAGTGTAAAAATCATATTTAAACTCAAGCGCTACAAATCCTAGCTTCAACTAGAATCAATTTTGAAAAGCATAATCATTTCCACTAGAGAGTACTTTTTTTAAACTAAGAAATTCATTGATAAAGAAAATAAAAGAGAGGGGGGGGGGGGGGGGGGGGGGACCAAAATCAAAACCCCTCAAGGAGACATCAATCTAAGTTTGGGAAAACCAAACTTGTTGTACAAGAAATCATCCTTAGCTTC
This sequence comes from Lathyrus tuberosus, assembly GCA_022829125.1. Classification (NCBI taxonomy): domain Eukaryota; kingdom Viridiplantae; phylum Streptophyta; class Magnoliopsida; order Fabales; family Fabaceae; genus Lathyrus; species Lathyrus tuberosus. Next base: position 14,302,660 of record JALAZF010000017.1, read on the forward strand.
TCTAACAACATGATTGTACCAAGTTGCATTACGATTCTTTAGGCTTAGGCTAGCAAGAATGTCAACACAAGTGTTGCCTTCCCTATAGATGTGTGTTATCTTGAAATTCCTCATTCTATGTAAGCAATTAAACCAACAGATTTTGATAGACCAATATATAAGATTTGTATTCTAAAGAGCTCTTGAAACAATCAAGAAGTTTGTTTCAATCCAAATGTTGTCCCAGTTCTTGTCAATAGTCACCTCTATTGCCATGACTGCCCCAATAAATTCAAAAACTAAAGCATTACCATCCTCGATGAAGTAAGAAAAAGAACCAATGTGATCACCATCAACATTTCTAAACATAGCGCCACAAGCACACTGAGAAAGTTTCTCATAACAATGACATAAGTTTTATCTTTGATCCATCCAATTGTTAGAGGATTCCAAAGAACATCAATAATCCTATTTATCTTAGGAGGATTAATTTTGATATTGAAGTTCTTAAGGGTTTTGAAATCCATCATGTTTAAAGAACCTGTGCATTTGGTGTTGTTGCCAATAAAGTTTATCCAGTTAGCAATTTTCCTGGTGTAACTTTTCCAATCAATAAGCACATCTTCAAATCTAGCACTGTTTCTAGCAAGCCATATTTATGTTGTACAAATTTGAATTCCAACCATGATGGCTATCTCGCATTGTGGAGACCATCCTCTATCTATTAATTTCCAACAATCTTCTAGGCTAGATATAGTGGTTTGAAGGTTAAAAATATTAGAAAGTCTATTCCAAATTCTGAGTGCAAATCTGGAAGTGAAGAACAAGTGAGAAGTGGTTTCTTCATGATTATGACACATAGAACATTGAGAAGGAAAAATGAAGCCTCTTTTAAGAAGGCTTTCATTTGTTGCCATGACATTATGCACTAGACGCCAAAAGATAAGGGATTTAGAATGAGGTATAGAATTGTTTCTTGTCATCTTGCTCTAATTGGTGTTGTTGGAATGACTCTGGCAGAATAAATAAACCGACTTCAAAGAGAGATTTCCATTTTTAGAGTGCTTCCAAGCTCTAGAATCTTCCTGAACCTGCAGAGGAATAACACATTTTGATATGTGGTCATTATGTCAGGAAATGCTAGGAGGAGATTATTGGGCAAGGACCAGTTTTTGTTCATAATGTATTTTGAAACCTTCACTTGTAAATGTGGATGAAAATTAGGGGGTATATTATATCTAGTAGCCAAAGAAGGACCACACCAACCATCAAGCCAAAAGTTGACGTTATCACCATTTCCAATAAGTCAATTAAAACTTTGAGTGATTATGGAGCATTGGACTTTCATGCCACTCCAAATTGAAGAAATGATGTTATTGGTAATAGTTCTACCATTTCTCATAGCTCTGACTCTAAGGACCTCAAAATAGCTACTATCATTGTTATACATGTCCCAACATTACTTAAGAGTTCTAAGGGATCTCAAGCCAAGTTCCTGAACCAAGTTTCAATATCTCTGAGAAGCTTTGTAGGCCAATCATAAATTTGCGTAGAATGCATTAGCATGCTATAAGCCACAAATTTAATTAGTTGCAATCTTCCTGCCATTGATAAAAAGGAAGCCTTCTAAGTTGCAGTTTTTATTATCCTGTCAGCTATATGTTGTAAATGTTTTAGATTTAGGTCTACCTCTGAAAATAGGAACCCTAAGATATATTTAAGGAAGATGAGCAACAGTGAATCCAAGAATATAGGCAAGTACGGTGTGTCTATTTTAATTCATTGCACCAACGTAAATGAGAGACTTGTAAGAGTTGCAAAGGTCTACCTCTTGAGGAGGTTGTTTATGGCCTTTATGGATTTGACATCACCTTTACAAAACACCATAATGCCATCAGCAAGAAGAGTTTGGGAAGGAAAAGGAAACTTACTAGTATTGATCTTAAGCTTGATCTCTTTTGAAGCAACCAAATTTGATATGTCTCGACTAAGAACTTCATCAACTAAACAAAAAAGAAGAGGTGATAAGGGATATCCTTGTCTCACCCATTCTTACAAGTGAATAGTCCAACTTGTTTTCCATTGATTCCCACAAAAAGGTATGCTGAGTGAAGAATAGTATCAATCCATTTACAAAATTTGGGCTCAAAACCAAATTTCTTAAGAACAATAAGGAGAAAAGGCATATGAAGAGTGTCGAAGAACTTAGAAGTATCAATTTTAAAGGCCACATTCCCAGCATATGCCTTCTTATCAAGCATATTTGTAGCTTTAGAGGCAAGACAAATGCAATCACTGATCCTCATACCATGAATACAACCATTTTGCTTCTTTGATATTATCTTGAGAAGCAAGCAAGCTAGTCTGTCTGCCAGAATCTTTGTGAGGATCTCATGTTTAAAATTGGCAAAAGAAATTGGCCTATAATGATCCCTAGTGCTTGCACCTTTAATTTTAGGGATGAACACTATAGTGTTGGAATTGTAGTGAGGTATTATCCAATCATTTTTGAAGAATTGGATCACATCATTAGTAACATCTTGATCTATGACGTCCCATAAACCTTTGAAGAATACAGCTCCAAAACCATCAGGCCGAGAAACACTATCTCTTTTTAGGTTCATGAATGCTTATTTGATTTCCTAATTAGCGTGGATGAGGGTTAGGAGCCTGTTAGAATGCTCAGATACCAAGGTAGGAATAGTCTCACTCACTAGCCCATTGTCCTGCAAAATAAGATTTTTATTAAAAAAAGGTTTCTGTAATGATTGAGGATATGATTTTCAATAGTGTTCATGTCAGATGTAACAATATCATTAATGTGTAAATGGTTTATTAAATTTTTAGCCCTTTTTATAGCAGCATATATGTGGAAGAACTTTGTGTTCCTATCTCCATTGATACACCGGTTGATTTTAGCCTTCTCCCTCTAAAAAGCTTCTTTAATATTGAGGGATTCATCAAGCTTGAGTTGAGCTTCCTTTTCTTGCAGTTGGTGGTAGTCGGAGTTACCCTGATTAGCAATGGAAGATTTGATACTCTGCAGATTCACTTCAGTTTTCTTCACATTTTCCTGCACACTGTCAAATCAACGTTTGTTCCAATATTTAAGTCTTCCCTTTAAAATCTTTAACTTCTTGTTCAGTATGAACATATGACATCCTGTAATGTTGGTACTCCACGCCTGAGAGATGATTTCTTTGCAGTCTTTGTGCATGGTCTAGTGTGCTTGAACTTGAATTGAGAGATGAACTCTATGTCCTTAAACATGAAGCTTAAAAGGAAAACATGTCAAAATCAATTATACACATCCAGATTCAATTTTAAGTCTTCCAATCATGAAACTAAAAATATGTTCCGTAAAATTGATTATGATTAAAAGTGAGTTAAATGCAAAATGATTTATGTTTGAATAAATTTTCTTTAAAGTGCGTTGAACAATAAATTTTAGTATAAAAATATATTTGGATTCAAAAGATACAAATTCTAATTTCAATTAAAATTAATTTTAAAAAGCATAATAAATTCTACTCGAGAGTGCCCTAACCTACTAAAATCAATTTTACATATTCATATTCAATTTTGCATGAAATGGTTAACTAAACAACTCATTGTGAGATGGAAGGAGTAAGTCACTAGAATTAAGTATTAATAGAGGAGATTGACACTTACACCATCCAATGAAATTGAAATTGTCAATGGAGAAGATCCTTCCTAATCTAATGTTTGATATTCTTTTTAGAAATCAATTTTGAGAGTGAAGTTCATGTTAATGGTATATTAATTTTAGATATTCATATGTTCTTTATTATTTTATTTGAGTTTGAAGGAAAAGATAAAAGAGAACTATTTTTATGTGTGTACATGTCTTGAATATTTTAATGTAATGATAAAGAGTCTTATTAATAAATATAAGTTAATTATTATAGTATTCTAGAATACTATAATAATTAATCTAAACTAATATATTAAAATTATTACTTAAATATTTCTAACTAATATTTATTAGGCTTAAATGCATTTTTGATCCCCTAGTTTATATTTTTTATACTTTCGGTCCTCCTATTACAAAATCTGCGATTTTGGTCCCTACATTTTGATGGTCTTTGCAATTTTGTGGTCCCCTTCAATTTTTGGAGCAAAATTGGAGGGGAACCACAAAATTGCAAAGACCATCAAAATGTAGGGACCAAAATCGCAGGTTTTGTAATAGGGGGATCGAAAGTGTAAAAAATCTAAACTAAGGGACCAAAAGTGCATTTAAGCCTATTTATTAATAACACTCTCTGTATATTATATTATTTTTTAATAGGTTGATTTTAAATTTTCAACCGACACAAACAAAATACTGTTGTTATCTTTTTAATCAAATTTTATATCTCTAATTTAACTTATGCAGCTTTAAAAAATGAAATAATTCATATGCATTTCACTTTTTTTAAAAAAATAACCCTTAAAACATTAAATGTAATAATTTATCTTAAATTTAAATTTAGATGATTATCTAGTTTATTCTAGAAATTGAACTTAGTTTTAGACATATATATTAAATTTTTTTTTGATAAATATATATATTTAAAAACAATTGAATTTTTGTTTTTATCTAAATTATCAAGACAACTTGAATTGATAAGAGTTAATTTTAATCTATTCAAATATAAATTATTTTATGTTCAATTTATTTTTAATTAACATCAATTTATTTAAAACAAATTATGTTAAAAATTTATTTTAATTTAAATATCAACAACTATCTAGTCTATTCTAGAAGTAAAATATTTTTTTAAATGCACATATTATATTATATTTGTATAATTTATTTTTCTAAATAGTTTATTTTTAATTTAAATCTCAACAACTATCTAGTCTATTCTAGAAAATATTTTTCTAAATACACATATTATATTATAATTTTGTAATTTATTTGTCTAAATTGTTTTTTTTTTTAAAATTTAAATCTCAACAATTATCTAGTCTATTCTAGAAATATATATTTTTTAAAAAATACACATATTATATTATATTTTTGTAATTATATATATATATATATATATATATATATATATATATATATAAAATTTTATTCAAAACTATTATAAATAAGAATAATTATATTATTATTTTCATTTAAATATAAATTAATTTATTTTTAAATCACTCAAAATCAATTCTTACCACCGCATAATCAAACATACATTTTGTTATAACTAGTAAATGTATATGGTACTTCTAAATCTAAAAAAAAAATACGTAGTCTACTCTAGAAATTAAATCTAATTTTAAACTAACATATTTAAATACCTTTTGATAATTATAAATAATTTTTTTTATCCACATTTAAAAAAAAACTTGATTCGATAAAAATTATTTACTTACATTTAATTCATGTCTATTCGGAATCAATTCATTTCAAAATAAATTATATTATAATTATTTATCTTCATTGCAAGGTCAAATACATACTTTATTATAATTTTAAATCTTAATAGGACAATCTAAATTTGTGAGAAATATCTTTTAATTTTTTTCATTCGATACAATGTCTAAATTTATGTTTGGTTCTAGATTTGAATTACTATTAAATTTATTTTTTATATATTTCATTATTTTTATTATTTTTGATTTTGTCTCTTAAATTAATTATAACACAAAGCTAGTTTTTTTTTCTTCTTTTAGTACAACTTTTAAATCTATGTTTGTTGTCACATTTGAATCACTTAGTATTGAATTTATTTTTATAAAATTTATTTTGATATGTTTGATTGTTTTAAATTAATTTTGATTTTGTTTTCTAAATTAATTACAATTTTAAGTTAAAATTTACAGATTTTAAGTCAAAATATAGTTATAAATTAAAATTTATCGTTCAATTAACTAACTTTATACAAATATATTTAAACATAAATAAAATAACATTAAACTAATTATTAGTCAAAATTAATTTTATAAAATCAATTACACATTAAAATCAATTTAATCAAATTTAATAATATATTATATGTGTCATCAAATTTTATGTAACAGTTAAAGTATACTAGTACTTTTTTTTTTTGAAAACAATGTACTAGTACTTGTTTTAGAGATGAAATCCATGGTATTTGGATGAAAAAAAAAATACAATTTCCACTTATATTTAAATTAAAAAAATAAAAAGAAAATATATTTATGTATATTCTTAGCTGGCAAACTCTGAACCTTGACTGTTTAGTTGAGTGGCAGTGACTAAAATAATTAAGGCTACAGTTACTGTACATCATACACCAGCACATAACACGCACCTCCGTTATTATTCTAACACCCTTCAATATTTCTGAAATTACAAACCACCCCACTCGGTTTCAGTTTTCTCTTATCTGTCACGCAACAATTCCCATTTTCCAATTTCCAAACAAAGTTTCACATGGAAAAACGGCTAGAAACGAGTCAACTCAGTCTTGTATTACAAGAATCGTTACAAATAAAAGAGAAGCAAAAAGTAACAAGTACCTCAGTGATAAATAGTGAAAATTCCTAAACCGTTAGATTAAAATAGCGATAGATATGATCAACGGCTGAAAGTAAATGAAGTTGATACACTGCATCGTAGACAGAAAATGTTAATCTCAGAACAGAAATTAGTATAAAGTAGAGTGCATTGGCTGTTGTTGCTGCCTCAAGTCTTCGAAGAGATACTCAAAACCATTTTTAGGGTTTGTACTTTGCAAAAGAAGATGAACTCTTCACTCACTTCATTGTGCTAATCGATTTCAATAATTTCATATTCCATTACTTCATTGCGAGGATTGGATTGGATTTGATTTGATTTTTGATAAATTGTAGCCAAAACTCTGAAATTGAACTTTTCGATTTCTACTCCGAAACTGTACGAATCGGCGTTTGGGATTTTTCGATGGAGAGGTCTAGATCTAAAAGGAATTACTACTATGACCATGAATATGATTCTGAAACCTTTGCGAGAACTAGGCCTCGGTATAACCACCACCACCATGGCAGCTCCTACCGCCACCGTGGTGCCGGGGACCGCGGCGGAGGACGGCATCATGTTAAGACCTATGACTCACAGTTAACGGTGACTACTAGTTACCGCATTCTTTGCCATGACTTGAAGGCCGGCGGCGTGATTGGGAAGTCCGGTAGTATTATTAAGTCAATTAGGCAGCACACCGGCGCGTGGATCAACGTGCATGAGCCGGTAGCTGGAGATGAGGAGCGGATTATTGAGATTACTGACACGCGCCGGCGGGATCCGGATGGGAGGATGCCGTCGTTTTCGCCGGCGCAGGAGGCGTTGTTGCTAATTCATGACAGGATTTTAGAGAGCGATCCGGGGTTTGGTGAGGAGGACGATGAGTACGGTGGCGGTAGAGGCGGTGGTGGCGGGGGCCAGCGAGTGTCGAGTAGGTTGATTGTTTCTAAAATGCATGTTGGGTGTTTGTTGGGAAAAGGAGGGAAGATAATTGAACAAATGAGGATTGAAACGAAGACACAAATTAGGATTCTACCTAGAGATCACAATCTACCTCGCTGTGTTGCACTGTCTGAAGAGATTGTTCAGGTGCCATAACAGTCTTAAATTACATGCATGATCCAAACCCCTTCATTTTTCTATGGACAATGGAGTTTTCATGGACTAGTTATATATACTTAAATATTGCTGAATGCTGAACAAACTGAAGATATTAATGGCATTTTCACGTTTCACTCTTGTGTTTGCTTCTCACAGACCAATGAATTAACTCACTGAGTCATAACTGATTTTTGATAAGCCATCAATGACACATTTGAAGCTCCTTTATTAATTTGAGATACAGAGCTTCAAATGAGGAACAATGGAAAATATGAAGGCCATTTAAAGATCTAATGTGATATATACCTATATCTGCAATGTTGTTTAAACTGAAGACTATTAATTGTGTGCAGGTTTCAGGGGACATTCATAATGTTAAGACTGCTTTTCAAATCATATCTTCCCGGTTGAGGGAGAGCCAGCATCGTGATCGTAGTTTGGGTGGTGGTGGTGGTGTTCATTTCCATGGACGCGGATATTCGCCAGAGCGTTATTACGCCCCTGATGATGATAATGTTCCTTATGTGACTAGTGGTTCTCGGAGATCATCTATGGAGAGGGCTAGTTTTGGATCTCGTGCAGCTAACACCAATTCCAGAAACAATAACCGGAGCTCGTTACCTTATGCAATGGATAGAGGGGTTTCTCCAGTGGCTGATGATGGACAACCCTTCTATGAGGCCCTTGTTTTTCGTATACTTTGTCCAGTTGATAGAGTTGATCGTATTGTAGGGGAATCAGATGGAATCATGGGGCTTCTTCAGAATGAAGTTGGTGTAAATGTTAAGGTGGCTGATCCTGTTGGCGGTTCCGATGAACAGATAGTTATCATTACTTCAGACGAGGTACATTCATTCTCCTGCACTCTCTGCCTCTGTCTGTGGTCTGGTGTGTGTCACTAATGCAAATTCTATAAGGTCTCTGATTCAGATTAGTAGTAGTGCTCTAGTTCTAGCTCAATCTTTCAAATGCAGATCAACATGTTTTTCGCATAGATGTAATATGTATCACATGCTCAAGGTTCTAACTCTTATTATTTTGTAATTAAGGGTCCCGATCATTCGATGTTCCCAGCTCAGGAAGCTTTGTTACATATACAAACTCGCATTGCTGATCTCGTTCTAGATAGAGATAATATAATTACCACCAGACTTGTTGTCCCTAGAAGGGACATTGAATGCTTAGATGGAAACAATGCATCACTGTCCGAAATAGGGAGGTTGACTGGCGCAAGCATTCAAATAATTCCTAGAGAAGAACTACCGCCCTGCGTTGCAAACACCGATGAATTGGTCCAGGTGTGTCATTTTATCTTCAACTTGCTGAAGTATTCTATATTCTATTAATTCAGTTGGTAAATGTAGTCTGAACTAGTATTGAGAACCTGTGCACAGGGAGAAAATGGTTCAAAGAATATAAATAGTTACATTTTATAATTTTTTGTGCTTAGTCATTGCAATCTGCAACAAAAAATCACAGTATCAGATTAGGCACACATTGACGACATTTAACAGAAAATCACATATTTCTGGTCAGACATGAATGAATTGAAACTAGATAATATATAAGGTGATGTGACTACAATGAATTTATTAATTGACAATAGATCTTATCCTTAAAAGCATCATACTGAGGTAACGTGTATCACATTGTCTTGTCACTAATTGCACGAACCAAAAAATGTATACACTGTATAGTTTTATTCGGCTTTCGTTATTAGGTGATAGCAAAGACCTAGTATTGAAATTATGCTTTTGTTCATTTCTCAATCGCTTCCCTATTGCCTGTACAGATTGTGGGAGAGATAAAAGAAGCCCGGGAAGCTGTTCTCGATGTGACTTCAAGATTAAGAAGTTATGTCTATAGGGATTTCTTGCAAAGGGACGCAATTCCTCCATCTGCCCCCTTTCCTGGCGTGGATGCATCTTCTTCTCATAACATGGCTACAGTTGCTGAACCTGCCACTACCAATCAGAATGTGCAAAGTGTGGCAGTAGCCCTTGCGTCAAAGGTACTCTTTTGCATGGTCTATCTTATCTTCACAATTACTCATCTATTATTTAATTGTCTGGCATTTGTGAGATTCATTGGCTATTTTTAGTATATTTTTTTCTTGTCTAGCCAAAGATTTCCCCTCCTGTGAATGACCCACGATTTCAACAAGTCATGGCAAATGAGAGGCTTGGCGGTGTTTGTATTGTATATTCCCAATTTTTTGTCTGTATTGAGTTTTAACAAGAGTCCAAAAAATGTGTCTGCAGTGGATAGATTAAGCCAACATGTGAACTTATTATATACTATAATATTATCCAAAAGAATAAGCTCTTTTTATATTTAAGTTTGCAATTTACCATCTCAGATGTGTTTCACAGTTTTGGGGAGCCAAATCTTATAAATGAAACAGCTTGGGCCACTTTGTAGATATTTGTTTTTCATTTGAAGGCATAAAAACTAAATTTTCCTTCTTTCTTTTTGAAAGGAAACTGGTGGATCTAGCACTGAGTCGGGAAAGCAGAAAGAAAGTGATCGCCGTGATGATTTGCCTAGTGGTTTAAATAGGTAAATTCCTCCTACCTTATTTCATAAAAGAATGTTTGATATTTATTTAGTCAAGAGTGACTTGCCAATGTTTTATGCTCTTCCCCATCACTAATGGTTTCCCCCTACCTTTTTGTTTGTGTGGTCAGGTCCGTGTCTCTTGTCACGAGGAGTATACTTGAAGTTGTCATACCAGAGTATGCAGTTCCAAAGCTTTTGGCAAAATCCAAAAGCAAGCTTGCCCAGATAAGTGAGGTGCGTGCGATCATATCTTTTTATCCATTACTATAATATTTGAATTGGAAAGTATTTAAACAAGCATTCTTAAACAAGTGGTGATGACCTTAAAATATCATTCTTATACATTTCTCCCTTCCCTATCATATGACATTAAAACATGAACAACATGATTTCTTTTTTCAATGATTAATAAAATGCTCATTATATTTCTGTGCTACCCGAATGTCTCTATATCATTTCTTGTTTTCATATCATGAAGAAAAAGCAAATTCCCTAATAATTTAATAAATTGTCTTGGATCTAGACTCTGTAAATCATGTTATTGTATTAGTATTTTAAATTTTAATAGAAAGCTGATGTTGTAACTTGTGTTTTAACTTGAAAAGTTATCGGGAGCTAGTGTAACGCTTATAGAGGATAGACCAGATGAGAAAGAGAAGATTATTCAGTTATCCGGTACTCCGGAGCAGGCAGAGAGAGCGCAAAGCTTGCTCCAGGGATTTATTTTGAGCAGTAAGTCATCTCTTGACACTTGTTAGACATTTCTATGCATTAGTCTCGGTTTCTTAAGCAGCCATGTTCTTGTAAATTGACACGGCATTATTTTTCTTGCAGCCCAAGAAGATGGCCCTTAAGCAAAGGTAGTACCAAAGCCGGTTAGTCTAGTGAATTGTTTCATTAATTTTGTTGCACGGGCCATTTTTGTTCCATGCACTGATCGGTTTTCCATACTCTACAATTTGGTGACTCCTAGAATTGGGATTTTTTTTATTGAGAGAAGCATTCTACTGTAAATGTTACAAATAGAGCTTCTCTTAATTTTTTTAGTATTTTCAGCAAGTACTTGGGAGCACTTGCTGCTTACATTGGAGTTTTTTCCTGATCTGTTAATTTATTGATCTGGCCATCAAAAGTTTTCCTTGAACTGTTTATATGCTTTTCTTCTTGAGTTTTGATAATATGGTTTCCGAATAATCGCGATTACTCGGCTGCAGCAACAGCTGCGTGTTCAGTTGCATTGGCTATCGAATCACCTTATTTAACAATCCTTTTTTTTAATCACAATGAAAATACAAATTGGAATTCATTTCTTTTTCACCACAAATCACAAAGCAGAACTCTGAGTTTGCACAGAAGTTAGACATGTGAAGTTGGTGTATTTTGAAAACAAAAATTAGATGCAAAAATAGCTCTATTTTATTTTTTTTGATAAATAAAAGTTTTGGGGCTTGTTAGGTTTTTGGTTTCGTTAGTGTTAGGAAAAGCCACAAACCTTAGTGTTTTTTTATTTTGAAAAACCAAGACTTAAATAATGTTGATAGAGTTGCATTTGTTTCTTGAAATGAAGATTTTGGATAAAAGGAAAGTGAAAAGAGAAATGAGAAAAAATTGTTGTCTTTTAATTTGAATAAAGAGATTTATTTTTCTTCTTAACACAAATTCTTAAAACAAGGCGATTTTAAAGTTGTATTGAAAAAGGTTTTTAGAGAGTTTAGATAAAATTTTCATGTTCAATTTACAAAAATATATATTTTTTAATAAAGTGGACATTTTTAAAATTTTCCCTTGCATTTGCTTTCCTTCTTTCAAACTCATAATTATAATCTAAAGCTATATTTGGATTCCTGAAATGATTCAATCTATTTCATCACTTTTCTTAATTTGTGTATCTTTAGATTTAGATGAAATTATTGGGTGCAAGTGTGAGTGGTTAAGTTTCAATTCGATCATGAATGAGTGAAATGTTAAATTAATAAGAGAGAGAATCTATCTAATACTTTAAGGTTTTGAGTAGAGATGTGCACATCCGGACGTACTATTTTTTTAAAAAACGTTGATTTGTTCTGGATGTGCATATCTGGAATGACAAGTTACGCGGCTTTCGGGTGTGTAAATCAGATACATATTGAGCGTGAATGTGTCCGGATGTGCACATTCGAAAAAATATCTGAAACTTATTCATTTGAAAAACGCATATTAAGAAGTAATAATAATATTTATTTTAAGAAGTAATAATAACATTTATTTTAACAGAAGGTTAAAGCAACAAATGCCTGGAACTTTATATCAAAACGCATTGTGACCACATGTTCTGTATCCAAAAGTTGTCTAGTAGTTCTAACCCATATTTAAACAAAATAACGGTCGTTCACCTATGGTGGCAAACATTACCTGTAATCATAAGTTATATATCCAAAAAAAGGCATTGTGAATATCCGAACTCCCAAATCTATCCTCGAAGATTGTAGGACAAATCAAGATCAACAGTAAAACATTACTTCTTTTGCGTTATCCAAGATAAATGGCAGCAGAGTCGACACAAAGTTGGTGGTATTCCTATTACCACTTGTAGAACCAGAATCAAAATTTTCGACTTCACTTATGTAGTATCGGGCGCGGAAAGCTAGCAAGTGTGCATAATAAGCAGGAGGAACTGCATACAAGATGATTTAGAAAAAACCAACTCGAACTTGTAAAATATAATCCTTTTAGGCTTAAACCCAGTTGATTTATAGAAAGCCACACGCCACTCTCGGAAAATTAAAAGAAAATCAGCTATGTCTCATCATGAGAAATCCATTGTTATTTTAAAGATATCTTGAATTATCTCCTCGCAATGAACCTGAGCAGAAACAATTTCTCTGTATCTTGTGACCCAAAGTCAGTCCATTGATGCCACCACCTTACAAAAAATTACACATAAGTTATGGAAAAACACAAAGCTTATTACAGTTATAGAGAAACACAAAGTTACACAAATGCTTTATTCTACATAATACAACAAAACCTTATAATTTGATTTAGACTAGACAAAAAAACTTACCATATGATTTACCCTTAAAATCAGGCAAAATTATGATCAACAATTGAAGTTTTTCCTCCTGCTTTGTCCTATCAACAATTGAAGTCTTTCCTCCTACCAGTTACTGTGAGACGCGTCCGTTCGCCGATATATTGAGAATTTCATTATAGTAGTAATAATGAAATAATCCTCTTATTCAATATTCATTAATGCGACGATATATTAACATTTGCGACCAACCAACAAAACTGATTTAAAAAAAAAAAATAAAGTTTTGCTATTTTTCCGGATCTGCAGATCAGGAATTATTCCTGATATGCACATCCGGAACAAATCAACGTTTTAAAAAAAAATAGTGCGTTCGGATGTGCACATTCGGAATCAAGGGGTAAAAAAGAAATTTCCCGTGGTGTCTAAGAAACATGGGTGGTGTATTAAGAAATTGCCTAATGTTTTTCTAACTAACATCGAACATTTTTAACAAACATTCATTTAAGAAAATAATTTTAGCAATTATAAGAGAAGATTTATTTAAGAAAATAATTTTAGCAATTATAAGAGAAGGTACATTAAGGAACAAATCTTGAGACATTTCTATATTATGCAATCCATGCTAAGGAAAGGTGTTGTACTTCATGCCATGCTTTTATTATCAATGTTTACCGTTCAACACTATGCTTCTAAGAAAATTCATTGAGGTATTTTTGTTCTAATTGATCGGTTTGGATATCATGATTTAGATATCATGCAACTCGTTGATATTTTACGTTTTACGTGGATTAATGAGTTAACAATATCTTAATTGTTGTTATTTTATAAGTAGACGATAAAAAATCGTTAATTATAAACAAAACAAAATAGTTTTTTTTTCTCGGTTGTCAGCACAACCAAAAGAATATGTAATAAATAAAAAATAAATAAAAGCTAAAATACAATGACAAAAAAGCTAAAATACAATGAAGGGGTTAGGGGATTGATGAAAATCTTTCCCTTCGGTTGCCAACTAAAAATGTAGGTTATAAATTAAAAAAGCACTTAAGAGTTGTTGGAATTGATTTGTTTGAATTTGAAAGAAGATTGATCATAATTTTTGAGAGAGTAAATAATATTAAATTTTTTTTTTTTGAAATGTGATGCATTTATGATTTTCACCTCGATTGTTCAGTGACCCAAATGAAAACTTTACCATCAAATATTCTCTATCTATTCTTTATTATAAATAAATTTTAGTTATTTAGATTTATTGAATAGCTTATGCCTCTAATTTATATATAAATCATATATATTATTTTAATAAATTTAAAAAGTTAAAATTTATTTATAATAAAAAATAGAGAGTATTATTTATTGTATTGATAAATCAAGAGAGTTTCTTAATACACCACTTAAATTTCTTAGACATCATGTGAAATTTCTTTTTTGTCCCCAGTTTTCGGATGTGCACATCCGGACGCACCAATTTTTTAAAAAACGTTGATGTGTTCCGGATATGCATATTCGGAAACATTTCTGATGTGCACTTCCGGAAGGATTTCTTATTAATTCGCGCCAGACCTTCTTCCTCCCCCTCATTCTTCACTTTTTCATTTTCCAAACTCTCTCAAACTCTCAAATTTTCAATCCCACAAATCTCGATTTTTTTCACTCGAGTTCGGCGCAGAGCAACTTCTACAACGATCAAGACACTCCAAATCCTCCGTATCTCATTTTAATCGGTAAGTTTTCAAATTTTAGAGTTTCGGAGTTATTTTTGAGTAATCGATTTAGAGTAGACATTTAGGTGTAGAAATTGTTAGGTTGTATGAATAACATAGGTTAGAGATAATGTAGGTCTTGTTTTCTGCTTTAAACGGACGATCAGGGCATTAAAATGCCATTTTGCATGGTACAGTAGCCATGGCTGCCATTTTGAACTTCAAAATACGTACCGGATGTGCAGATCCGGAAAGATTGTAACGTTAAATATTCGGAGTGCTTCCGGATGTGCACATTCGAAAATACCCAACGTTTAAAATTCGGTGTCCTTCCGGATGTGCACATTCCGGAAGACGCCAAATGTTAAATATTTTGCATATTTTCGGATGTGCACATCCGGAAGACACTTGTTTTTTTAGTTAGTTAGTTTGTTTTTGTTTAATTATTTTTAAAAAATTCTAATTTATTCATTATGCTTTGCAGATTAGATGGCTGGCAGAGACGATCGTATCATACATGGACGGACAGCTCAACACGCATCTGTCCGACGTGAGTGGATGCAGTCTACAGTCGAGGCTTCCGGCGCAGAGGGAGTTGGGATAACCCTTACAGCTGAGGGACATCCTACACCACAGCCATCCACATCACAGGTTCAGGCCACTTCCACATCACAGGTACATGCCACTCCCCCTTCAGCCGCCAATTCTACATCTCGGAGGCGTCGTGTTTCTACTGGCAGTTCATCAGGGTCCCAGCCCGCACGCAGACGTCGTCGGGAGACTCCAGCTCCATCAGCCGCTCCTACTCGTTTCCCTGTTCTTGTTCCTGTTCCAGAGGGTGATCACCCAACACATGAGGGTGTTGACGCCAATGACGATTTTGATGAGCTGGGCAGTTACCCCGGGGGACCGTCTGATATGTCCCTACTCGTGGGGTACTCTGAGCATACTGCTAGATATGTCTGGCTAGGAGAGGTAACCTTTCTCGGTTTATTTATAGAATTGTTTACGTTGAAAATATTTTCATTTGTAACATTGTTTTATTTGGAAATATTCAGGAGAAGGATTCTCAGAAGTTATATAACCATGGGGGCAAGGTTATAGACATGCTTGAGATGCTGCCAGGGGATCAGTGGTTCACGTCTGCACTTGCAACTTCTGGTCTTGGAGGCCTGTCTGAGATTGGGTATTCCCAGATCCTGTACGGTATGCTGATGACCTTTGTTGAGAGATGGCACTCTGAGACATCCTCATTCCATCTACTGTACGAAGAGATCACGATCACACTCGACGACATCTCGTGCCTTTTACATCTACCGATCACGGGTACCCTTCTCCGTCACGGTAGGATGTCGAAGGTGGACGCGATGGAGATGCTGATTGCAGAGCTTGGGACTAGCCCAGATGAGGCACTTGCGGAGGTGACCCAGTTGAGGGGCACACACGTCTGGTTCTCCTTTCTGATATGCAGATTAGGTGAGGAGCTTGACGAGGCACGGCATGCAAAAGGGGATGCAGCTGAGGTGGAGATCCACAGGCAGCGTGCCCTGAGATGCTACTACTTGTTTTTGCTCGGCACGCAGGTGTTTGTGGACACCAGCGTCTATTATGTTGATGTCGTCTACCTCAGGTACCTTTTGGATCAGACAGAGATCCATACGTACAACTGGGGGGCAGCTGCGCTGGCATACACCTATGCTAGGCTCTCCGATGGTTGCCTCTGGGCATCCAAGACTGTGGCAGGCAGATGTACGCTATACATGGTAACAATCTAATATTAAGTGATTTTTTCATTTTTTTTCTTTCTATATTCATTATAATGTTTGACACCCATGTTATGTTTTCCATTTCAGGCGTGGATTTTACAGCACTTTCCCAACATTACTGGTTGGGGGAGTGTCGACGGGTACACTGAGGATATGCCACGTGCTGCTGCATTTCTCCTGCTCAGAGGGGACCAGGTGCCCGACCCCTACAGAGTGTATCTTGATCGGATGGTTGTTGAGGACGTTTTGTATCACCGCTATGCCGATCACCGTGTGACGCGCCCGTTCGATGAGGTTTCGCTGTTCTCAGGATGGTTGGCATGCAGTTCGACCATTACTGCTCGATACCTGCCGGAGCGCGTCTTGCGTCAGTTTGGTTACACGCAGACGATCCCCAGGATGCCTCATGAGTCTGCTCCTTTAGGCTTGACCCGCAGGCAGATAGATGAGATATATGCTGACTTCTAGTCCCACTTGGTACCGAAAGAGGCTCGGCCGACCAGAGCGGAGAGAGACTGGAGCGTTGCTGCCGGGTACATCGTGTGGTTCTACACCGTCTCACACTCATGCATGGTGCCCACTGTTGAGAGATCGCTACCCAGACCTGCTCATCAGGAGATATTAGAGGAGCGACAGTCTCAGCTGGACCATACTCGGGATGTCCTACCTCGCTGTTGTCAGATAGAGCAGATAGCGTGGCATACCATTGCAGACGGTCACCTCCCTGAGGGCTCTGGTGCCAGACTTGCCGTGGATAGGATTATTGAGATTGCTCGGGGGATACTTCAGTACCGCAGACATCGAGCTAGGATTGCGGGTAGGGGCAGAGGAGCAGGGGAGCCAGGAGAGATCATTTGCCATACACAGTAGTTTTTTGTTTGATGTATTCTATTTATATTACATGTATGTACTGTATTTTGACAGAGGTTTATTATGCATATATATCATTTTATTTTATATATGGATGTTGTCGAATGTATATTAAGTTGCGACGATATATTAATATATGCGACCAACCAACAAAACCGATTTAAAAAAAAAATAAAGTTCTGCTGTTTTTCAAATCTGCAGATCAGAAATGTTTTCGGATGTGCACTTCTGAAATGCATCAGCGTTTTTTAAAAAATTGGTGCGTCCGGATGTGCACATCCGAAATCAGGAGACAAAACCGAAAATTCAGGTGGTGCCTAAGAAACATGGGTGGTGTGATAAAAAATTCTCTAAATCAAACAATTCTACAATGAAAATAACTCTTTCTAAAGAATTTTGCAAAGACATATTCTAAGACACTATAAAATATTAAACTGAATAAATTACCGGTTGTTATATATATATATATATATATATATATATATATATATATATATATATAATTTTTACTTAAGCATTTTTAACTTAACTTAATATTTTTTTTATTATAAATATAAATAAAAATATATTATTTTTCTTCATGCATAATTGAAGATTGTGTTTGATAAAATAAAGAAGGCTAATTTAGTTTGAAGTATGTGGAATTGAATTGGTTTTACTTTTATCAAACTTTATTAGATAGTAGTATTATGATTTCATTGACTTTTATATAATTACGTTATTTTTTAATATGTAGACTATTTTAAACACTATTTATTGAAATGTAAGTGAGTTTTACTAAATTTATATGGAAGCACCAAAATTTAGTTGTATGAGTTTGAGTTTTAACAAATAAGAGAGTCATATTGAGAATATTGTATTGAAGAGTGTGTATCGGGAATATTATATAAAATATCTACAATGCTTGCTTAAAAACTATTAAGTTTTTTCTTTTTGAAATTTTGTTAATTTATAAAATCATTTTTCAAATTAGTTTTAATACAAACCAATAACTAGTTTCAAATTAGTCTCGGTGGTTATGATATCATTCAAGTAGTGGATACGTGTCATATGAGTCTTAGCTATTGGTTTGTTTGCTAGTTATTGCCTTTGTGAATGTGTTTACACTATAGTAATATAGTGAGGTCAAGGTTATAGAAAAATTCAATGCCTATCATTTTAGATGAGGAAAGCTTTCATCAGAATCACCAAATTTGGTAACTTTATTAAGTAAGTGTATAAAGATTGTCTCACCTCACTCTTATGTCCAAGCAAATTCTATCTTCTACAACCAACTGTTCGGTGCATAAGATAGCAATCTATTTGTCTACAAACCTATTATAGTATTAGTTTATTTTTTGTGCTTAATTATAGTATATAGGTGATTGAAGAGAATCTAGGTTATAATATATATATATATATATATATGAGATGAATTCATAGAAATCGTACCTTCGGTATGAACTTGAGCCGATTAGAATTGACAACCAGTTTATAAGATATCTTATACAGTTTAATAGTACAAATTTATTAATATGATATTTTTAAAGAAAAGCCAAAGGCCATGAATTTTGTAATCTTGATATAGATCTTTAAAGAAAATCCAAAGGCCATGAAATTTTAGGTGGTACGGTAGGCTATCACATTTTTTTAACATGCTTCTAGTGTGTCGAATTTCCACATAGATCTATTGTGGAAAATAAAATATAACATCAACATGTGAATCATGAATGGAGCATAATTGACTATAATATTGGCATGCATAGTGAATGATAATGCGAGCTAGGAGACATGTGAATTTAGTTAACCAAATCGTGTTTCATGTGTCTATTTTTGTAATTATCTTTTACACATGTTGTATTTTTAATGTAGTATTTTAGTGCTCCCATGTGCATTTATGGAGGTTATTTTGGTTATGTTTTCCTTTGTCATGCACGGGAAAACATGTCATTGGAAGATGACAACGATAGTAGTTACACAAACGAAGACGACAATGGTAGCATTGGAATCTATCTATACTAAGGGTGGATGTAATAAAACCTTCTCAAATGCATCTATTCGTTTTAGAAGGCTAATAAAACGAAGGAAAAAAAAACGAAGTTCTTAAATAGAAGGTATCCACCACTAATTTTCAGAGAGACGTACGTGTTAGAGAAAAACAAGTGTGATTTATAAGTGTTAAGAAATAAAGTATGAGGAAGTACTATAATGATTAGAAAAGTGGAGATTGAATACTTTATAAATGAAAGAATTCATACACGTATCATCTTAAGGTTTTAGATGAATATGTGAGTGTCTCTCACAAGATATATTGCTCATAAAGAAAGGCTCAACGAAAAAAATGCTCATTCGTGTTGACTTTTCAAATTGATGACTTAACAGTGGTAGAACTTTGACTCTTGGTTTTTCACAACAAAATCAGGGGGTTGTTCTACATAAACCTCTTCTTCAAGCGGTTCGTTCAAAAACACAAATTTGACGTCCATTTGATAAACAAATTGTTGTTATTTGCAATCCCAACAACTAATCAAATGGTTTCAATTCTAGCCATCGGTACAAATACATCTTCAAAGTCTATGTCTTTTCTTTGCAAAAATCTCTTTTCAACTAATCGTGCCTTGTGCTTGATTATTTCACCCTTGAAATTTGCCTTCACTTTTTACACCCATCATATACCAATTAGTTTCTTTTCTTCCAGTAGATCAATTAGCTCTCAGGTCTTATTCTTCTCAATCGATTTCAACTCTTCTTTCATAACATAAATTCATTTTGGATCACTCAAAGCCTCCTCCATTTAAATATGTTCAAATTTGGCCATAAGTGCAAAATGGAGGAAACACCATTGTCATTGATTTTGTTATCCTGGAACAACTCACATTCTTGGAGTCTAGTAGACAAACTTCTTTGCCTTGACGATCTTCTAACATTTTCTCCCATTTGGGCTTCAACGGGGGCTGGTTATGTACTTTACATCACTGTAGGTACGAATTTATCATTAGTGTAACTGATTCACATATTATGACAATCAATTGAACTTTGTTGCATCTCTTTTATTCAGTAGAAAACAACGTCCTTGCTGATTACGGTCCTTCTATATGCTGCATCAAACAGTTTGTAACCACCGATATAGTGATATCCTACAAGAATTATCAATTATCCCTTATCATCTAGCTTCTTACTAAGTTGTCCCGACACATGTTGATATGCTACCGAACTGAAAACTCTCAAGTGACTCAGATTTAGTTTATGTCCAAACAATGCTTCCTTTACTATAATCTTTTCAAGCTTCTTTGTTGGACACCTATTCAAGAAATATGCAGTTGTGGACACCGCTTCTCCCCATAAATCTTTTGGAAAGTTCTTCCCTTTCAACATGCTTCTCACTATGTTCATAAGCGATCATTTTTTCCTTTTAGAAACACTATTTTGTTGCGGTGTTTATGGCAGTACTACCTCATACCAAACAAAGTCGTCTTCAGTGTGATTGATCAAACTATTTTTCTTTTATGTTGGCCTATATAATAACACCAGGAGGAAGCTGAGTGAACAAATGATTTAATTGAGACAATCCGGCTAAAAAATGTCTTACATAGTTACAATAAGATCATGAACATATCCATAATAGACAATGGTAACAAAGGTTCCGAGGGGGGGGGGGGGAGTCCAATGGTTGAACTAGAAGGATTATGAGCAATATCCAGACCTTCAGTCAAAGTAATCTTTGATCAAATTCTTAATTTTGACAATGAAACTTCATGTGGGGGAACTTGTAGTGACAAAGTATGAGATAATACAGACACCTAACACATACCTTTTAGAGATAATGTAAATCCAGAGTTTGTCTATTTATTAGGGCATGTCTTCGAAGGGCTTGTCAAGAAGAGATGTGTTGACATTTGTTGTAAATGTGCTTTAAAACCTTTGTTGATGAAGAGAAAGAAAACATATTTTGGAGATTGCATTTACCGCGAAAATCGAAAGTTTTAGAAAGTCGGACGAAAAGTCGAGGAAAAAAATCGGTCGGTGAATAGTGATGTCTGTACAGATGAATAGTGACGTACGTATGAATGAATAGTGACGCCCCCGTACGGATGAATAATGACGTCCATACGGATGAATAGTGACATCCGTACGGTGAATAGTGTTTTCGCGTTTTCAGACTTTTTCGATTCGGTCCATGAATCCATGTGATTTTGGGCTTTGTTTGTTGGGTATTTGCTATTATAAATATGTATCTCTTATATAGTTGGTGTGTGACAATCTTAGAGTTTACACCAACAAGGGAGAGCAAGGGTTTAAAGGCATAGCATAGGGTTTCAGCTATTCACATGGAAAACCTTGGATAAGGCCAGAAGTGCCATTATCTTGTGCCTCGGGGATAAAGTTCTAAGGGAAGTCGCCAGGGAGCAAACTACGGTTGCTATGTGGGCAAAACTTGAATCATTGTATATGACAAAGTCTTTGGCTCACAGGTTGTATCTAAAACAACAACTTTATTCATTCCGAATGGTGGAGAACAAATCCATAGTTGAGCAGCTCACAGAATTTCACAAGATTATTGATGTTCTTGAGAATATTGAAGTGAAGATTGATGATGAGGACAAGGCTTTGCTTCTATTGAGTTCATTACCCAGATCCTTTGAGCACTTTAAGGATGCCCTTCTTTATGGTAAGGAAGGTACTATTACTTTGGATGAAGTCCAGACGACGGTGAAATCCAAAGAATTTTCAAAGTCAAAAGATTTAAAGATTGAAGATAATGGTGAAGGCTTAAATGTGTCAAGAGGAGGAGGTGAGCGTAAAGGGATGTCCAAATCAAAGAGGTCTGACAAGTCAAAGGTAAAATGTTTTAAATGTCAGAAAATCGGTCACTTTAAAAGGGATTGTCCTAAAAGAAATGTCAATGAAGATTTCGTTCAAGCTATAGTTGCATTGGGTGAGGAAAGTTATGAGGATGCCGAAGCACTAGTAGTATCGAGTTTGGAAACTGAAGATAGTTGGGTCATTGACTCAGGTTGCTCTTATCACATGTGTCCAAGAATAGAATACTTTGAAACTTTGAAGATGGTGCAAGATGGAGTAGTTCGCCTTGGTAATAATAAGGCATGCAAGGTTCATGGTATTGGTACAGTCAGATTTAAAATGTTTAATGATCATGAACTTCTTATTCACAATGTGAGGTATGTTCCAGAACTCAAGCGGAATTTGTTATCTATAAGTATGCTTGATGATCTAGGCTATTGTACTAGAGTTAAACATGGAGTGTTGAAGATTTCGCGTGATGAATTAATTATTGCTAAAGGGTCTAAAATATGTGGTCTATATATTTTAGAAGGTTCAAATGTTATTATTCATTCATTGTTAACTAGTGGAGGTTTTCATGACAAGGAAGAACTATGGGATTTGAGTTTAAGGCGTTATGAATGCCTTGAGAAAGTTTCAGAGGAGTACAATGAATTTTGCAGAAATCAAGGGATAAAAATGCATGTTACCGCTGAGTTGTTATTGAGTTTTTGGGGAAGAGCTGAGGTTAAAACAACTTACTTGGTTGGTAGAGAATTTCTTCAGAAGAAGAATAGTGAAAACCAAGGGAGAAACCTGGGAGAAACTATAACGGAGAAAACTCAGTTTGAGGTGGAGTTTCCTACTATGGATGCTAGCAGTAGTGAGGGAACGGTTACAGAGATTTCTGATTATCATTTGACTCATGATATGGTAAGGAGGGTTATTGTAGCATCTCAAAGGGACGGTTATGCTAGCCTTGGATATTATGTTTTTAATATGGCTGAAGGATTGCAAAATAAAAGTAGAAAAACCTTCAGGGAGGCATTTGAAAACAGGTGGAGTCAAGGGTGATTGAAAAATCATACTTGTATGCTTGTTAAACTATCTAGGTAGAAAAGGGTAATTGGGAACAAGTGGATGCAAGTTGCGAGATCAAGATTCAAGGGTCACTTGAATTTGATCAAAGTTATTGATTAAAGTTTCAACTTGGTAGAGAGCAGCAATATTGTTGATTGTTAAATTGAAATCAACACGGTTTAAAGTCTAGGTGGAGATTGTTGTAAATGTGCCTTAAAACCTTTGTTGATGAAGAGAAAGAACACATATTTTGGAGAATGCATTTATCGCGAAAATCGAAAGTTTTAGAAAGTCGGACGAAAAGTAGAGGAAAAAAATCGGTCGGTGAATAGTGACGTCCATATAGATGAATAGTGACACCCCTACGAATGAATAGTGACATTTGTACAGATGAATAGTGATGTCCGTACGATGAATAGTATTTTCGAGTTTTCGGGCTTTTCGATTCGGTCCATGGATCTATATGATTTTGAGTTTTGTTTGTTGGGTATTTGCTATTATAAATATATATCTTTTATATGGTTAGTGTGTGACAATCTTAGAGTTTACACCAACAAGGGAGAGTAAGGGTTTAAAGGCATAACATATGGTTTCAGCTATTCACAAGAAAAACCTTAGAAAATCAAAGGTTTAGGAAAACCTTTGGAGTTGTTTAAGGTTATTGTGAAACACCGTTACACATTGGGTTTGAGTGATTCATATATTGAGAGTTGAAGAGGTTGGGAAACACTTGGGTAGAAAATAGGGTTGTTCTTGGAAACCTGAAGGCGAAGGCTATTTTCTTGTAACTCATTTGTAATCTCTTGTAACAACTTTCTGAGTATAGTGAATTGGAGAGCTGCTATCTCCCCCAGAGTAGATCGTTTGATCGAACTGGATAAACAAACCTTTTGTTTTTTCTTACCTTATTCTGTTATATTATCTGTGTACGGATTATTATTGTTGAAAACCATTTATTTTAATTGCTATTGTTTTTTACCTCACAAATTGATATTAAATTTTATCGTAATTCACAACATGATTTACAACAGCATCCCTACTTGATTAAGTTCCATGCCACCCATCTTCTTGGGGCGCATAATCTGGAACGAACCCAATAAGTTTATGCTAATGTTTTATTATGCTTAAAAATAAAGTTGTGTGTCATTCAATATACTCTAACACAAATGCTTTGGGCGAACCATGTATTTTGCTTGTAGAAAGATATAATGAAAATAAGAACGAGGAACCCATGGGCTATTTTCAAGGCTTATTCAGAAGTTTATTTTTCTTAGAGTCAAAACAAGTTTGAATTTTCTCAATGATGAAATTAAAATCACCTCTTTAACTTTACCTTTGAGGATTTAGAAAACTAAATATTTGTCTAGAGTGATGGTATTACGGATGCCTTAGATAGCAATAAATTGATGTATTTTGGCCAGAGAATGCTAGAGGATAAGAATACACGAGACTTAGTAAAGTTGATTTTCAAGTCTGAGGCATGACTAAAAGAATAAAAAAAAGGTTATCAATAGACCTTAATAGAGACATCTTAAAACAAAAAATGGGAGAGGAAAGGATCGTTATTAAAGATGCAAATAAGTTTTCAAGAGCATAATGAACAACATCTGATTTCATGTAGATGTTGAATAGGTAGGGAAAAAGCAAATTTTCTTAGAAGAGATTGTGTGATGGCTTAAGGATGGCATTCCATTTCCATTCCACGAGATTGAAACATGATGCATATTGATCTAGACAATGATTGGTGGGAATCCAAAGTCTGAAAGATAGGTTGTGAAGAAATCCCAGTTAACAGTATTAAAGGCTTTCTCCAAATCAAGTTTGAAAATAACATATTTTTTCTTCGACTTTCACGTGAAGTGGAAGATTTCATAAAAAAAAGCATTTCATAGAGTTCCTCTAAATGGTAGAAAAATGTTTTAAAAGGGGCCAATGAGAGTATCAAGGGGCCAAGACGGTTAACAAGGACTTTCGTGATGTTATCGACTTTTATCAGGCGACCTATGCTGAAGCCAATATTAGACAATGTTCGAGACCAAGAAATCATATCCAATCAATGTTTCTCTACAATTTGACATGCGTTGAGTTACAAACTCAAGCCCTTACTCGAACCAGCTCTGATACTACTGATGGGTCATTATGAAGAAGAAGCATTCATATTGGAACAAACACTCGCCTAAAGGTCAAAGACTCACCCAAACAAGTGAGAGAGACATCACATATTCACCAAAAACCTTAAGGTGATAGATGTATGGGTTCTCTCACTTATAAAGTGTTCAACTTTCACTTTTCTAAACAATGTGAGACTTAGAATTCACACTTGTTTCTCCACACAACTCACACTTGTTTTCCAAACCTATGAAGTATGAATGCCTTTAAAAATATTTTTTTCCTATATAAATCTTTGGCAAAAGTCCATCACATTTTTTAATTTCTATTCGAATTTGATATTTTATGATCATGCACTCTCTTTCTCGGACAATTGGAAGCGGTGTTGATTCATTAAATTTGTCACAAAATGAAGTTTTCAAGTAGTGATTGCTTGAAAATGTTGGGTTTCTTAGCGTGCTAAGTTCATATTCCCCTTGAGTTGTGAAAACAAATTCAAATGTATCTTTTCTCTCGACCTAATTAATTGTGATTAAATGTATCTATTTAATACAACAAACAACTAAATTTATAGTCTTACCAAATTACTAATAATAGTTCGTCGGTCATCCATAACATCAAACTTTAGGGGTGAATCTAGGTGATATATAACTCTTTCTTTCAAAGATATGGCCATTAGAAATGAATGATCATAAATATTCTTGTTTGGTATATAAATCTATACAGGAGAAAAAATAAAAATATTTAATATGGCGAGATAGTTAGATAATACATCTACCAACCCTTATATGAAAATCATACACATAAAAATGCATAAAAAAAATTTATATAGATACAAATATTAACACTTAACTTTACAAACAACCAATCAAATTTTTTTTATTATTTAAAATATAAAAATAAAAAATTCTCTCTCCTTCATTATAACCACCACCTCATGATTTCAATTAAAAAAGAAATTACATTGTAAATAAATTTAAAATTTTCTCTCTTCTTATGGGTTGTTTCTAAGAATAAGAATTTAGATTTGTTTCCATACAATTTTTTCTCAAAATACATACCTCGTCTCTAAATAGTTTCCACGAACGCATTAATTCCTCTCAAACAAACAATTTCAAAAAATTGAAATATTAACATTTTCAAAATATTCTCATAGTTTTATATAGTAGTCATTGGTATGATCCATGAATGACAATTATTGCACTCGGAGGAACATGCTTGGTGTTTTTTTAAAAAAAGGCAAACTGCATTAAATGTGCACAAGGAGTGCTAATCAATACTGAGAGCAAACCAGACAGAGAAAAAACTAGAAACAAACCCATGCACCAGAAAAACAGAAGCACCTGAAAACTAATACATCAAAATCACCCCAACAAATACAAGACACAAAAAGAACTCCACCAAGACTGCTAGGTAATAAAAAACTCCTCTAGAAACCTCACTAACTCCAAACCAGGAACACCCAAAATGGAGAAAAAACTGCCAGCAACTAGCAACGACATAATAGCCAAGGATTCTAAGGTTCCAGCAGTAAAGCGAAAATAGCAAAATTACATTGGACTTAATCCTGAATAGAATAATTGCAGACTTGAAAGGGATCTCAAGCTGCTAACTTGCAGTAACAGACCAACACAACTACTACCTACGACTTAACTTCACCTGGCAAGATTGCTAAGGAAAAGGCAAAAAACCTGAAATGACTACTGTAGGATCACGCGATATTGACAGAGAACCCAAATACACGAGGGACTAGCATCAAACAAAATAAAGATGAAACCAATCCTAGCCACTAGAATCAAAAGAACGAATAGCTCCGGAGCACACCAAGAAACCCCTTGCCTCAACCTGAAAAACCTCCCAAACAAAACAGAAAAACTAGCTATCAATCCACACAGATGATCCACTCCATAAAGCCAGCACAAAACTCTTGGGATCTGCAATACCCAATTCAATCCCATAACGAAAACGAAAGAAGAAAACAGCTGCAGGTAGAAGCTGGAGATCAAAACTGATGCCAAACAGAACTGACTTAGAAGCTCAAATAAAGCTCATAGAACCTGCAAGCTATGAAATTCCCTTCTCTAGAAACATATTATCATCTCATTACTCCTCTATAAGGCCTAAAGTTGCCATTGGGTTTGAATACCATGATGAGATATTGGGAGACAAATCCATTCCTTTAACTATCAACCATTTCGAAGCAGATATTTTCACCTTCTCCGCCAACTGCTCGGAATCTATGATCTTATTTTGAAATAATTTTTCATTTCTTGCTTTCCAGATAATCCAAATACAAGCAAACAAAATTACTCGAAGCTTTGATACTATATTCCTATGAACTTCCAACAGACCTTCGAATTGCTTCTGATGCGCAAAACCTTCATTGTGCATTACCTACGATATGTTTAGCCAACGACAAATAAAATACGACACTCTTGCCACTACAGGACACTCGAAGAAAATATGGGACACCGACTCTACTTTATCACATTCACCAATGCATTCACTAAGGCCATTACTGAGCACCCATATCTTTATCAAATTATCTCTAGTGGCCAGTCTATTTTGGAAAATTCTCCAAACAAGACACGAAACTTTTGCCGGTACCGCCTTATTCCAAGCTTTGGCACACTCCGGGATAGTAGGATTTTCACTTTGAGATAGTAGCCTCTTATAAATTTCACTACCAGAATAAGAGGAATCTTGGAGTCACTCTCCAAAGTTAAGATTTACAATGCTATTCCACCAAGAAGAACCTACAAAATTGCCATTCACTACTCCATCATCTCTCACCCCGTACCTATTGGCTATGACCTTGAACCAAAGAGCGTTCCTCTCAAATTTAATTTTCCATTCCCATTTACCGAGAAAAGACAAGTTAAAATCCCTCAAATTCCTGATGCCTAGACCTTCCTCCTTTACTGGCCTACACACTTTATCCCAATGAACCAAGTTTATTTTTCTCTCATCCTCACTCCCTTCCCAAAGAAACTGTTTAAAGAGAGATTCTATTTTGGAAATAATGTCTTTAGGAGCCTTAAAAAAAGAGAAAGTAAACTGGAAATGCCTGCAAAACTGATTTGATGATCACCACTCTTCCCCAATCGATATATGTTTCCTCTTCCACCTTGATAATCTGCGTCTGACCGTATCGATTTCCGATTTCCAAGTTTCCAATCTATTTAGATTTGCACCTATCGGTAAACCTAAATAATTGAATGCCATTCTTCCTACTTTACATTGAAGCATATTGGCAGCCACCTCCAACTAACTCTGCGAAATATTAACCCCCACCAATAAACTTTTGTGATAGTTCACCTTCAGCCCTGACATTAATTCGAACAACAACAAATGTGATTTGATTATCCTAATATTCGACCAACTCTTTTCGCCTATAATTAAAGTATCATCTGCATATTGCAAGTGAGTATACCGATCTCCTCCTTTTTCGAACTTATAACCAAAAAAACAGGTTTGCCTCAATCGCTTCTTTCATCAACATATTAAAACCTTATGTCACTATCAAGAATAAAAATGGAGACAAAGGATCTCCTTGCCTAAGACCACAAATCATCTTGAACTCTTTCGAAGGACTTCCGTTTACGAGAACCAAAATATGAGATGAATTAAGACATTCGGAAATCCATCTGATCCACTTATTATGGAATCTCATCTTAGTCATAACATATTTCAAAAAGGACCAATCAACCGAATCATAAGCCTTCTCGAAATACACTTTGAACATTATAACTTCTTTCTTCTTCTTTTTTGCCTCGTCTACTATTTCATTAGCTATCACGATACCGTCCAGAATTTGTCTTCCTTTGATAAACGTTGATTGAGTTTCTGAGATGACTGATTCAATTACCTTTTTCATCCTATTTGCCAATATTTTTGCGATAACTTTATATATGCTTCCAACCAGAGAAATAGGACGGTACTCATATATTTTGGTAGGATTTTTCCTTTTCGGAATCAGAATTATAAATGAGTTGTTTGCCTCTTTTACTATCCTCCCATTTGCGAGAAATTCATCCATCACCCGAAACAAATCTAATTTGATCTCGTTCCAAAATTCTTTCATAAAACCAAAAGATACTCCATCCGAACTTCTGTCGCTGTCACACTCCCACACTGCTGCTCTGATTTCTTCTTCTGAGAATTTTTGAACCAGACCTTCATTCTGCTCTCCTTCGATTTTCTAGAATTTCATATTTGCTGGGACTGGTCTCGATCCTCCAGCTGTGTATTGCTTCTGAAAATGATTAGTGATGGAATCCCTGATTTCCTCCACTTCATTTAAACTTCTCCCATTCTCTTCCAGAGCTAGTATCTCATTATCCATTCTCCTTTTGTTGATGCAGCCTTAGAAATACTTCGAATTCACGTCTCCGTATTTTAACCATCTGACTCTCGACTTTTTCCATTGTATACTACTATTCAACCTTGATAACTTATGCAAATTTACCTCTATCTCTCTTTTAGATCTTAACTCTGCTTCCGATAGATACTCTGTTTCTCCTTTTATATCCAATCTCTTTAACTCCTTTTTCGCTACCTTAATTTTTTCTCCTAAAGTTTGAGTATGATCTTTGTGCCACCCTCTTAGCTTTTCTTTGATCTTCCTAAACTTTTCTTTTAAGACGTGCATACCTCATCCCTCCACTCGAAATTCCTTCCAGCTTTCTATAACGTAATCGTGATATCCTGGAAAGCACGGACACTGCTCACCATTGGAGTGTCCAAGTGCCTGACATGTATCGGTGTCAGACACCGGTACGACACATGTCAGAGGTGTGTCCCGAAAAGAAAAAAAAGATAGGACACAGAAGGGACACAAGATTTATTAATATTTTATGAATTACAGTGAAATTTTCAAAGCCCTTAAAAAGTAATATAAATTAAATATTATTGCTCTGCCCTAATTATACTATTCTCATCTTTCTATGCTCTGCCGCTTCTGTTTTTTTACTTCTTCTAAATTTATCGTATAACAAGTAAGTCATAATCATATTCACTACTGTACATCTGCTATGTTGTACATATGCTCTGCTCTACTATTTTTTCTTTTGTTTACTTACTGTGTTCTATATATAATATAATAGTATTAGGTCTTATCATCACATCAACCTATTTCCTAATCCTATATATGAAAAAACATGTTGATAGTGATATATATAATATAACACTTGTTATGTCTTGTCGTTTTTTGGCCAATTGTTTGATATATAAATTATTAAATAACACATAGAAACATGCTGATATATATATATATATATATATATATATATATATATATATATATATATATATATATATATATATATATATATATATATATATATATAACACTTGTTAATTGTTATGTCTTGTCGTGTTTTGGCCAATTATTTTATATATATAAACTATTATAATAACACTTAGAAACTTGTTGATATATATATATATATATATATATATATATATATATATATATATATATATATATATATATATATATATATATATATATAATATTAATACTTGTTAATTGGTATGTCTTGTTGTTTTTTGTCAATTGTTTGATATATATAAATTATTATAATAACACATAGAATTGTATATAATTTGTACTGTGTTCGATAATATATAATACTCTTTATTACTATCAGCTTATTATGTATTATCAGTTTTATTACTATCGGCTTATTTTACTCTTTACCATACATTATTTATAGAAAAAAAAGTCTATTGATTTGATATTGTACTCCTACTGGACCTTTTTTATTATATATATATATATATATATATGTAACTAATAAAATATTATATGTCTTATGTTTTTATATTTTTATTCTTTTAACTATACTATTATGAGATGTTCTATGTAACTAATAAAATATTATATGTCTATATTTTAATTCTTTTATGTTTTTATATTTTGATTCTTTTAATTATACTATATGATTATTTAACTGTACATTATATTTTAATTAATTTAATTATATTATGTTTTTTTTATTCTTTTATTAATTATTTATGATAAACAAAATATGTTTACATTCTATAGAGATGGGTACTTCTAATTCTAGTCAAGACAAAGAACAAGATGACGAAATGAGACCTTTGTGGAATTATTTTACAAAATTAAAAAGTGTAGGTGGCAGAGGAGGTGGCAATTTTGAAATAAAATGCAATATATGTGAAGAAACTTTTAATGGATCATATACTAGTGTTAGATCACATTTGTTGAAGATTATAGGAAAAGGAGTTAGACTTTGTACAAAAATATCAATTGGTAAGATGTTAGATTTGAAGACCATAGACAATGAAACGAGATATAAGATGGAGAAATTCAAACCAAAATCGGTTTCTTTGCCTCCTAATTCAGTTGATCACCAAAACATGGGTGGTGCTGATCCAAAAAGGAGAAAGACATCAATAATAAAAGGCTATTTTAATATGCAAGCTAGAGAGACACTTGATTATGAAATTGCAAGAATGTTTTATTCTGCTGGCCTACCATTTCATTTAGCAAGAAATCCTCACTTTAGGAGGGAATTTTCTTATAGTGCTAACAATAGTATTCCTGGTTACCAACCTCTTGGATATAATAAATTAAGGACAATATTACTTGAAAATGATAGGAAACATGTGGAAATTTTGTTGCAACCAATTAAAAATTCATGGGATCAAAAAGGCGTGACAATTGTTAGTGATGGTTGGAGTGATCCACAAAGAAGACCTCTAATTAACTTCATGGTTGTTACGAAGAGTGGACCAATGTTTTTAAAGGCAATATATTTTTCAGATGAAATAAAAGATAAAAACTTTATTGCCAAAAAATGGGGGAAGTCATTATGGAGGCTAGACCTTCAAATGTTGTTCAAATAGTGACAGACAATGCAGCGGTGTGTAAGGCAGCTGGTTTAATAATTGAGGCCGAATTTCCTACCATATTCTGGACTCCGTGTGTTGTTCATACATTAAATCTTGCTTTGAAGGACATATTTGCAACTAAGGATACAGAAAACAACCAAGGATGCTACCTCGTGCGAACGGCTCTTCAAAATCAGTTAGACCAAAAAGAGATTCGACCATGTTCAAGTTCTGGGTCGATCAACGTGATATAAGACTATTTCCCTGATCAAAGCAAAGACGTTGTCATAATCTCCGATCATGGGAAAACAAAAGACGTTTGTACCGTAATTCCTCTATTCGATGAATCTAGAATCCCTTTTGATAGTAGAAAAGTTCCCAACAAGGAACTGATTGAGGTTACCTATAACAGTCAGAGAAATCAAAAAGCTCATGTGGTTATCTACCTTCCAGGTCCAATGCCGTACAAATCGGAAAAGGCTATCCCTTACAAGTACGGTGCAACAACCATCGAAAATGGAAAGGAAATTCCATTACCCTCTGTCATAAACATTGCCAACATCAGTCGAGTCACACGGAGCGGTCAGATCTTCAACAGAGGAGTTGGAGATCCTACCAAAGAAAAGGAACCTCAAACAGAAGTTCCCAATCAACAAGTCAGACAATCCAATAATCCATAACTTGTAAAGAACAATGATGAGATGCTGAAGCTCATCCAAAAAAGCGATTACAACATTGTGGACCAACTGTTGCAAACTCCATCTAGAATCTCTGTAATATCTCTCCTGCTTAGTTTCGAAGCTCACAGGGAAGCTCTGCAGAAAGTCTTGGAGCAAGCTTTCATAAAACAAGATGTGACGGTAAGGCAGTTCGACAACATCATTTCCAACATCACTTCCTGCAACAATTTAGGATTCAATGATGAAGAACTGCCAGAAGAAGGAAAAAATCACAATATGGTGCTTAACATTATAGTTAACTGCCAGGACGATGCTCTAGCCAGCGTACTGGTAGACACAGGATCTTCTTTGAATGTTATGCCAAAATTAACTCTGATGCAACTATCATTTCAGGGAGCCCCGATGAGAGGCAGTGAGGTTATCGTCAAAGCCTTTGAAGGATCCAGAAAAACAGTTATCGGCAAAGTTGATCTTCCCATAACCATCGGTCCTCACACTTTCCAAGTCACTTTCTAGGTCATGGACATCCGGGCAGCATACAACTGTTTATTAGGAAGACCTTGGATACACGAAGCTGGGGCTGTAACTTTGACACTTAACCTGAAGCTGAAGTTCGTCAAGAATGATAAGTTAGCCACAGTATGCGGAGAGCAGGCCTTAATAGTGAGCAACTTATCATCATTCTCCTGTGTAGAACCAGAGGAGGTTGTTGGAACCCAATTTCAAGCACTATCGGTGAGCAATGAAAATCGATCAGAAAAAGGGACGTCGATTTTCTCATACAAATACGCTCTCGAAGTGATCAGGAGTAACGACATAAAAGGATGGGGACAACTTGTAATTCCTATAGATAAAAAGATAAAGAAGGGTCTTGGTTTCTCCTCAGCCTATACCCAGACTACTAAAGATGAAAGTTTTCATCCCATTCGGGACTTCTTCCACAGTGGAGGCTTCCTTCACCCAGTGTCTCAAGATGTACACACCATCAACAAGAGTGACTCCTCCGATACGGACGAGGAATGGAAATCTTATCTCAACGACAATGGTTATATGTCTCAGGAAGAAACGCACATGTCATTCCGTTTTCCTAAGCAGGGCCCGAGATATATAC
Source organism: Lathyrus tuberosus (assembly GCA_022829125.1). Taxonomy (NCBI): domain Eukaryota; kingdom Viridiplantae; phylum Streptophyta; class Magnoliopsida; order Fabales; family Fabaceae; genus Lathyrus; species Lathyrus tuberosus. The sequence goes on from JALAZF010000017.1 coordinate 14,336,716, forward strand.
CAAGATCAGACATTCGGATGATCTATGGAGATTGTGACCCTGAGGGATGTCATGCTCCACCTAACTCATTAGAAGATGATCTAATGAAGAACAACTTCGATCAGGACTATTATGATCCCCTGGATGACTTGCCTATCTGGAAGCCGTACCCAGAAGACTTGAGGCAAAAGAGTCAGCCAAACGATGCCTATTAGCTGAGTAATTTTAAAAGGAATACTCACATCCCCACTGAGTCATGGGATCATTACTCAGGACATTCAGAAAATATCCAACACAATGATGAATCTGCTAAGATTGCAGGACAAGATTTTATCAATTATGCTTTTCCTGAGGTCAACGTCATTGAGAAGGATGACTCCTCTATCCCCACAGAAGTATGGGACACCTTAGGACAGCCAAGTGGCAAGTACAACTTCTTGGTCAAGTACACCGCTCCTGAAAGCTCTCGCATCAGATACGAGGACATCCAGCCAACTGGATGGGGAGATCCTCTTGAGAGTGAAAACACTATGGAAGATACAACAGAAGAGTTCATTTATGACAACTCTGTATGGGAGGAAGACTCCAATGATCCTACTCCGCCCGAAATCAGTGTCATTTCTGAGGACAAACCAAGAAAGAAGATACCAGACTTTGTGATTCACCGAGGATTTCATCGTCAATGGGTTACTGTCGATGTCCCTAAAGTCGTTCATAAGTCTAAGGAATTGCCGTCTTTGTTTCAACCTTTCACCCTGCCCAGGTGAAACTGATGTTTTTATAGGGCTCACCTTTTTGTAAATGTCCCTCTTCGCTTTGCCCAAAGCGACAGAGTTTTGTTTTATAGGGTTGTATTTCAAGAATCGACAAATCATAAATAAATAACGTCATTCTATCATTCCCGCATTTATTGTTGTTTTCACTATTTCATTTTTCAGAAAATGGTAATCCTAAAACAACCCAAAATAATAACAAGCATTTTTCAGAAAATACACTGCACACACTCTTGCATTCTCTCTATCTCTTCTAAAAAATGAATCATCACGTCATGCAGATTGCTTGTTTTAAACCCCATTGAAACATACGATCCAATGCCTTCTCGCAACTTTGAATTCCCGGTATTTGAGGCTGAAGAAGAAGAGGACGTAGAAATTCCAGAGGAGATCTCCCGACTACTCAGGTAAGAGGAAAGGTCTATTGAACCTCACAAAGAGCCGTTGGAAACGGTCAATTTGGGATCAGAGGAAGAAAATAAAGAAGTTAAGATTGGGGCACTGCTGAGTCTGACTGTCAAAGAAAGCTTGATAAAGCTTCTTAAAGAGATTTCAAATGTATTTGCTTGGTCCTATCAGGACATACCAGGGTTGAATACCAGCATCGTGGAACATCATTTACCGCTAAAGACAGAATGTCCTCTAGTGAAACAAAGGTTGAGATGAACTCACCCGGATATGGCTATCAAAATCAAGGAGGAAGTGCAGAAACAAATCGACGCAGGTTTCCTTGCCACCTCAGAATATCCTCAATGGTTAGCCAACATAGTGCCAATTCCGAAAAAGTAAGGAAAAATCAGAATATGTGTAGACTACAGGGATTTAAACAAAGCAAGTCCAAAGGATGACTTCCCCCTGCCACACATGGACATGCTGACAGACAGTACAATAAAGTTTAAAGTCTTCTCCTTCATGGATGGATTCTCGGGCTATAATCAAATCAAAATGGCGCCGGAAGATATGGAAAAAACTTCATTCATCACCCCCATGGGGCACCTTTTGTTACAAGGTAATGTCGTTCGGTTTGAAGAACGTCGGGGCAACTTATCAAAGAGCCATGACAACTCTGTTTCACGACATAATGCACAATGAAATCGAAGTGTATGTCGATGACATGATTGCTAAATCTAAAACAGCAGAAGAGCATGTGACACACTTGTCAAATCTATTCGAGCGTCTGAGAAAATACAAACTCCGCTTGAATCCCAATAAGTGCACGTTCGGTGTCTGCTCGGGAAAACTTTTGGGATTCATCGTCAGCCAGAAAGGAATCGAGGTTGATCCTGACAAGGTCAAGGCTATTCAAGAAATGCCTTCGCCAAAGACCGAAAAACAGGTCAGAGAATTTTTGGGACGTCTGAATTACATCTCCAGATTCATATCCCTTATGACTGCGACATGCGCGCCAATCTTCAAACTACTCAGAAAGAATCAAAGCTGCGTATGGACAGAAGATTGCCAAAAAGCGTTTGACAGTATCAAAGAATATCTGTTGAATCCATCAATCCTATCGCCTCCAGTGGAGGAAAGACCACTGATCATCTACCTAACAGTCTTGGAAGACTCTATGGGTTGTGTACTCGGCCAACAAGACAAAACCAAAAGAAAAGAGTCTGCCATCTACTATTTGAGCAAGAAATTTACCAACTACGAAACTCGGTACACTATGCTCGAGAAAACTTGATGCGCTTTGGCTTGGGTAGCCAAACGTCTTTGCCAGTACATGATTTTTCACACTACTTTGTTAATCTCCGAAATGGATCCGATCAAGTACGTCTTTGAAAAGCCTGCTCTCACGGGAAGAATTGCCCATTGGCAGATGTTGTTATCAGAATACGACATCGAGTACCATGCTCAAAAAGCCGTCAAAGGAAGTATTTAGCCGATCATTTGGCCCATCAACCGATTGACGATCAGGAATCAGTCATATTTGACTTCCCAGACGAAGATGTCATGTACTTGAAAATGAAAGATTATGATGAACCGCTACCAAGTGAAGGGCCAGAACCGGGATCCCAATGGGGATTAATTTTTGACGGAGTTGTCAACAATTATGGAAACAGAATTGGGGCAATCATTGTAACACCTCAGGGTACCCATATTCCTTTCACTTCCCGACTGACTTTCAAATGCACAAACAACGAGGCCGAATACGAAGCTTGTATCATGGGTCTCGAAGAAGCAATTGACTTAAGGGTAAAAAATTTGGATGTATACGGAGACTCAACCCTGGTTATCAATCACATCAAAGGAGATTGGAACACATACCAATCAAGTTTAATTCCTTACAAAGATTACGCGAGAAGGTTGTTACCATTCTTCAACAGAATCGAGTTTCATCATATCCCTTGTGAAGAGAATCACATGGCTGATGTATTAGCCACTCTCTCCTCCATGATTAGTGTAGGTCAATGGAATGACGTACCTAAGACTGACATAATTCACCTTGAAAGGCCAAATTACATCTTCATAATTAAAGCAGTCATAGATGACAAACCTTGGTATCACGATATCAAATGTTTCCTTCAGAAACAAAAGTACCCACCTGAGGCATCAAGAAAAGACAGGAAAACCATCAGAAGATTGGCAGGCAACTTCTTCATGAGCAGTGATACACTCTATAAGAGAAATTTCGACATGGTTTTGCTCAGATGCGTAGACAGACAAGAAGCAAACATGTTGATAAAAGAAATTCACGAAGGATCCTTTGGCACTCATGCCAACGGACACACAATGGCGAGAAAAATTCTGAGAGCAGGATACTATTGGTTGACCCTGGAATCTGATTGCTACAAGTACATGAGAAAGTGTCACAAGTGTCAAATATAAGCTGACAAAATCCATGTACCGCCAACGCATCTCAAAATTCTTTCTTCTCCATGGCCTTTTTCTATATGGGGAATCGACATGATTGGCATAATTGAACCTAAAGCTTCAAACGGACATCGGTTCATCCTGGTAGCCATTGACTACTTCACCATATGGGTCGAAGCAGTGTCATACACCAATGTAATCCGACAAGTTGTGGTTCAATTTATCAAGAACAACCTCATATGTCGTTATGGTGTTCCAAGCCAGATCATTACTGATAATGGGTCTAACTTGAACAACAAGATGATGAAAGAGTTGTGTGTTGAATTCAAGATCGAACACCATAACTCATCTCCCTACCGACCTAAGATGAACGGGGAGGTAGAAGTAGCTAACAAGAACATCAAGAAGATTGTTCAAAAGATGGTTGTAACCTACAAAGACTGGCATGAAATGCTGCCTTTTGCTCTTCACGGTTATCGCACATTTGTCCGCGCTTCAACAGGGGCAACCCCTTTCTCTCTAGTATATGGCATGGAAGCAGTACTTCCCATAGAAGTAGAGATCCCATCAATCCGGGTATTGATGGAAGCTAAGCTAACAGAGGCTGAATGGTGTCAAAGTCGACACGATGAATTGAATCTGATTGAAGAAAAGCGAATAATGGCTCTGTGCCATGGTCAGTTGTATCAGCAAAGAATGAAGAAGGCGTTCGACAAAAAGATCCGACCTCGTGTCTTTAGGAAATGAGACCTCGTGCTCAAAAAGATACAATTATTCCTTACTGATTCCCGGGGCAAATGGACTCCGAACTATGACGACCCCTATGTGGTCAAAAAAGCCTTCTCAGGCGGCGCCTTAAGACTCGCAACCATGGATGGAGAGGAGTTTACCTACCCAACGAATGTTGACGTAGTCAAGAAATACTTCGCCTAAATGAAATAAAAAAAACTTCTCGGTGGATTGAAAACCCGAAAGGGAGGTCCAGGCAAAAATTAGAGACATAAGCAAAAATCATCCCGATGGATTGGAAACCTCAAAAGACAATCCAAGTAAAAGTTAGGGATTCATGGCAAGTAACTACATCCGACAAGGTTAAATCCCCAGCGGTAACACTAGTCGTCGAAAAACTTCCAGTCAAGGTCATCTTCGACAGAAGCTCAGGATGTCCAGAACTCAAAGTTGGTAGAAGGATAACAGTCGTTATGTTTCGATGTAGCCCTTTTCCCATAAATTACCATTTTCTAAACTTTGTAAATACTCTATGGGATCACGCGCTTGGCTGATTTCCATCCTATCAATAGCCCTAGTGCTTTTGTTTGCAATTCTCATTTGTTTTAGCTTTATAGAATGACATTTTTAACATGATAAATGATTCTTGAAATAAAACAAAAAAAATGAATTTTTACTTGTCAAATTTTCTTCCACTTTTAAAATAAAGATGACATTTCTTTTTAAACTCCTGAACGCACAAAGAACATCGATAGCTTCTCCGAAGGTGATTGAACTTCAAAGTGCAGAATCAAAGTACTCCTTCTAAACCAGTACACCTGAATGAAGGAACAATCGTTTTAGATATAATATCCCGTCTGATATCCTCGACAGAGTTCTTACCTCTTAAGACCGATTAATTGTTCTTTCACCCCCACAGGGTCTACCTCTCCAAAGTAAGGCAAGATTGCTATCATGAACCAATGGTACTTTTCATCCCCCGCAGTGGCCGAGTATCTAGTCGTGTTCATTCACCAGTCTGTAAGTCGCGTCTGTTTTGTCAGCATAAGCATAAACATACATACATCATGCATAGTTGATTCATGTTCATATTCATATTGCATTACTGTTACTCTGGTCAGTCTTATCCCCAAGTGATAACGTCCTCCCGCCAATAAGGTTGTCCGTTCTTTCCTCGTCAAGAAATGTATTATCTGAGCAATTTCTCCCCAGTTTATTTCTGGATTGGAGACGGTCCTCGACCACTTTGATAACTTGAACCTCTAAAAGGCAAGAAGACATTCAATAGACACCTCTGGAACGTCACTCTTCACCATCGAAGATGATATTTCTCGCTTTCCTGGATTAAAGAAAATCCCCAGAGAAAGCCTCTCAACCGAAGACTCTCAATAATACATCGGTTTTTCTCCCGAGAAAGTCGATGTGAATGAAGTCATCAGCACCTCAAAATTGGATTACATCACATGGCATTTCTCCGAAAAGATCTCGAAGAAAAGTATGATGTAGTATCCCCAAGAGAAAAGCAGTCTCTCAAGAGACTCGTTTTTCCCCAGTAGAGTCAACAAATGGCATCTCCAATAGAGAAGTTTGTACACCTCTACGGCTCAGACAAATGGGTACCCCCAGCAAGTCTGACCTCAAAACTTTCCCATCAAATGGCGTCTCCCCAGTATAGCTCGGTGAAAAGTTTGATGAAGACTGCTACACATAGCATTCCTTGTAAAAAAAAAGAAACTCGACAAGAAGAAACTTAGACCAGTTCCGTGGCTGAAGACCAGGATCGAGGGGAGGTTTATTACAAAAAGAAACTAAGACCAATTCCATGACTAAATACCAAAGATCGAGGGGAAGTTTATTTCAGAAACTAAGACCAGTTCCATGGCTGAAGACCAGGATCGAGGGGAAGTTTCACCCTTTTCTAAGTATCGTTACCTAGCAAAAAGAAGATGGATGAGCAAACCGATAACATTCATAACCACCGTCAAAATTTTGGGTATTCCGATATTTAATCCTCTTGCACCCTGAATGTCCGAACATCTTCGCCATTCACACCTTCGGGTCCAAGAAGATTAAATAGGGGCATCTGTCATTGTGCAAATCATCACCACAAATGGATGTACCTTCATGCCTCATCAATCTCCTCAAAGATGGTTGAGCATTCACCACAATCAAGAATTAGTGTTTTCAGCCCTCCCAGAGCACTTAGACAAAGTATCAATTAAGAAATGACATGATCTTCAACTTGTATAACCTCTCAAACACCCATAAGGGATCAAGAGGACTCCCACATCAAGAATCAGGCACAGGAGTGCAACATTCCAAGTGGATCAAGTATTGAGATCGCCAGTGTCACCAAATTAGGGTTTTGGTCGACCAAGGCCTCCAGATGAAAATTTTCATCTGGGCATGAGCCAATACTTCCAAACATGATCCAAAATGCTCTAAGGGACCTCATGGATCCAATCATCAAGTCAAATTAGCAATAGGGGAAGCATTCATCAAAAATCAAGAATTAGGGTTTCTTGGCCTAATTCACCCCTAATTTGACTTTTGGAGCAAAGAATGAGCCAAGACCTTAAGACATGATTTGAGGGCATCAAATACACTACATTGATCCATTTGCAACAACGTATTGATCCAAGAAGCTTGATTCACAAGTTCAATTTCATCTGGACCACAATTAGGGTTTTGAAGAAAAAGTCAACTATATCTTTGAATTTTGACCAAGACATGCTCCCAAACCTTGGGACATGATTCAAGACACTCTAAAACACCTATGGAATACATCCATTAGGTTTGAATTGGGTCAAGAATTTGATGGCACAAAGAATCACACAGTTTGGATTTCATCTGACAAAAAATCAACTGTGCCCAAAATCAAGTTTGACTTTTTGGAATTTCTCACAAATATGGTTCCCCTAAGTCAAAAAAAAATGTTAATGTATGGCATTGATCATCATTCGTTAAGAAAAATCAAGAAAAGTGAGGTTTCTTGCAAAAGGGGCAACCTTGAGAAACCAAATTTTTTCTAAGTTATGGAACAAAAGTGGTTTTGTACCAACTTTGCAAGGCCATAACTCCTAAACCATAAGGCCTTTTTCTCCCATTCAAAGCTCAGATGAAAGTTCATCTTACATACTTTAAAAGTGTCAACTACAAGAGATTTCAAATCCTCATGGATTTTGAGTTATGGATTGATCAAAATCACAAAAATGGGAAATAGCCATTTTTTCCAACACTTAGTGAAATTTTCAATAAGTCAAAATATGTTCCACTTTTTCCAAACTTTGAGGACATTTTTCACCTTGATCCAAGTTGAACCAGGTCCATTGGTGAACAACAAAGTTAAAGTACATCATGTAAGCTTTCCAAAATGTCCAAGAACTCAATCAAACTCCATTTGAGCTATGAGTTATGGATCTCACAAGTTGCCTAAACACAAACTGTTTTTTGATAGCATTTGGTACAAACTTGCATCCCACGATTCCTTAGACTAACTTTGGGCACTTTGATCATTCAATTTCTGTCCAATTACAACACAAATGAATGAGGAATCTGATCTATAACACAAAATTCCAAGAACCTAGCCTTCCATGTGCAAAATCATCATGAAAGGAACCTTGAAATTCAATTTTGGAATCAAGAATTCAATGGAGACATCAAGGTGGCATGGACTGAAGCAAACCCAACTGAATGAGTCAAGCCTTATCCCTGCAACAGAAGACCATAAGCATGTGCTCTAGTCTCAAGTCAATGGCTAGATGAGATTTGAGATTCCTTTTGAAAGCCATTGGATAACAAGTTGTACCAGTTGCCATTCACTATTGATGCCAAAACAAACTTGTTGCACTATAAATAGACATTAATTGTGATCAGTTTGAGTACACCAAAGCACCCAAACTGATGCTTTACTCAAAATCTCTCTTTCACTCCAAATTTGCCTTCCATTTCAAGTCACTATCGGATTTTGAAATTGGAAGTGATTCAAACCAAACCAATCATGCCAACACCTCATATACATCATATATGAGTGATCCATGGCCTTGAAACACATCTGAAACACCTGAATCACAAAATCACCAGTCAGTTACTCAAGCTTTTGACAGGGTTGCAGTTGAAGTACCACAAGATGATCCAAGCATCTCCAATCAAGGCTAAGCATCTCAACACACTCCATAGGGTATAGTGAAGTTGTCCAGGTCCTTACAACACATATGTAACATCTCCATCATCAAGCTCAATCACCAGCTGCAAGAGGTAAGCCTGAAGCCTTCAAACTCCATATTACATGCATCATAAATGGATTTTTGAGTTACCATCTTGTTTATGCATGTATATAGAGTGTTAACCCTTAATCAATTGCCATGAACCAATCGTGTATGGAATTTCATTGTGTTCATGCTGAAATTAGGGTTCTTGAGGTTATCCTTTGATTTCTCACTCCACACTGAATATAAATGCAATTAATCTATATGGTTGTGATCCTTGTTCAAAAACGAGCAAGATTGGGGTTTGAATCATGCAAAACCATTGAGTAATCAGAGAGAAAAGTGAGAAAATGCAAATCTGGGGAAAACAGGGGACGCGGGCAAGATCCAAGTGTTCTTGGCGCCCTTTTTCAAACTTTTGAATTTTTGAATTTTAGTTATTTTATTTAATTGATTCAAAAATTAATTTGTCTCTGAATTTTAATGTTTTTGAATTGATTCTTTTTTTCAAAATTCATAAAAATGTTAAAATATTTTATTCTACAAAAATTTCACAAAAATAATATTTCTTTTGTATATTTAATATTTTTATAAAGAATTTATTTTTATTTGTTTTTTAACATTTGAAAATATTTCTTTTTCTTGATTTTTCAAACTCAAATGATTTTTAAATCATTCTAGGGTTAAAACATGATTTTTCAAACATTAATCCAAAATCACAACTTGTTTTTCACACATGTTTGATAATTTTGATCATTTTATTTGAATTTTATTCAATTAAAATACATTTTTAAAATCAAATTAGGGTTTTGATTATTTTTCACCCTCACAAATTTTTTTCAAACACCTTGGGCCTCTAATAGAGTGTAAAACCCATCCCTTATCAAATACAATAAATTTGGGCCTCAATCATTGTATAAGTCCCACTGTGTTTTCTAAAACTGCGGCGCGATCGTCGCCTTTTAAACCAAATCATTTTGGGCCTCCCCTTGTGTTGTAAGTCCCATTTCCCCTTTTTTTTAACATTTTTTAGGCCTCTAATAGAGTGTAAGACCCAACCCCCCTTTGTACAAAAACTTTTTGGGCCTCAGTCATTGTATAAGTCCCGACACGATTTTCAAAATAACGGTGTGATCGTTGTTTTCATCTGGATCTCTCTTTGAGTTGTAAGCCCCATATTTTTGTATAAAATAAACTATTGGGCCTCTAATAGAGTGTAAGACCCACCCTTTGTAAATAAAAACCTTTTTTGGGCCTCAGCCATTGTATAAGCCTCGATATGATTTCAAAAATCTCGGCGCGATCGCCGCTTTCAAAACAAAAATCATCTGGGCCTCTCCTTGAGTATAAGCCCCAATCTTCTTTCAAAATAACTTCCCTTTTGATTTAGATTCAAATTCATAGTTGTTATCAAAACTTTCTTTAATTTCTTGAATAACTAACCATACAGTTGTAGTACTGGAAGTTTGCTCGCCTGTAAGTTCTATCAGCTTTCTTTTACATACTTGTATATATTTCATCTGTATATAAATATGCCTGTATATTATCTTGCTTAGAGTTTTCCCCGACAACTAGGTCTAGGATTAGATCAAACTAGTGGTCACTCTTTCAACACAGTCAAAACTAGTTCCCCATAGGAAATTCCAGATACAGTCTTACCTCCTCTTGGGCTTATACAATATGGAACAGAGAAAGGAATTATTCCAGGTGAAACTTTTCTCAAGACTGTCACTACTAGAAATTTGTCTAAGAAATTTATTCCCCCTAGAGAGGATTAATTCCCGGTGAAACCTCTCTTGAATTTCTTTAAACCCTATAACTGTTCACTAAAGAAAGGATTATTCCCGGTGAAACCTTTCTTGAACTTTTCTTAGGTTTGGACCCACAGGCTTCCTAAAAGCATCCCCAGCCTCCTCTTGGGCTTTGTACAAGGACCCTCGGGCTTCTTAGAATTTCTCATGCCTCTTCTTGGGCTTAATACAAGGACCCAAAGACCTCCTACAGGTATAAAACAAAACTTAGTCATCCTTTGATAGTTCAATCCTCCAGAGAGTCAGAGTCAAAACATCAGAACAATTTAGGGTTGATTCTCATCCCTTAAAACACCAGCCTCCTCTTGGGCATCATACAAAGATAAACCTTTTCATGCCAGTAGACTTGGACAGTCTCATCTCCTCTTGGATCTCCAGAAACCCTCAAGTTTCCTAAAAAAAACACAGGATAAACCCTGATCATTTCATCCATCACCAACAGATTTAAAACCTCTAAGGTTTTTAAAAACTCAATCTTTAAACTCTCATTCTAAATTTCCCCAGCTAGGGTCAAGTTATTCCCAGTAAAACCCTCAATCAGAACCTCAAGGCATCTAATATTTCAACTCTTCTGTAATCCTCGGCAAGAGTTGATTCCCCACTTTGGACCTGTCTTTGGATCTCAATAATCCTCAGCAGAAGTTAGCCTCCTCTTAGGGTTTATATAAGAAATTCCCCAACCAGCCTCCTCTTAGGATTTGTATAATGATCATCCCTCAGCACCTTTTAGCCTCAATCTTGGGCTTTGTACAAGACACCCATAAACATTCTCCGGCTGAGTCAGTCAACCCTCTTTTAGCCTCAATCTTGGACTTTGTACAAGACACACATAAAATCTCCCTAGTGGATTCAATTCCTTCTAGCCTCAATCTTGGGCTTTGTACAAGACATACAAAATATTTCCCCAGAAGAGTCAATTCCTTCCAGTCTCCTTTTAGGCTTTGTATAATGATTTCCCCAAACGAGTCAGTCTCTTTTCAGCCTCAATCTTGGGCTTTGTACAAGACAGGTATAAAACTCCCTAATAGAGTCAACCTTTTAGCTTCAACCTTGGGCTTTGATCAAGGCACATAAAAATCAACATCCCCTCAGAGAAAAGATCAAAATTTTTTTTCTGTAGGAAGACATTTCTCTGTACATCACACATTAAAAAATGTTAGTTCTTGTATTGGCTGGAATTTTGGTAAAACAAAGTTGAACAATGTTGATGTCATATGTCTGATGTCTTAACATTGGTTCCTAACATTAGTTGTTGCAGGGTTGAAGTTTTATATGCTGATGTTAAACTTGATGTCTTGACATCAGTTATCAGAACATCAGGTTGTGATGTTTTAGGGCTGCGCGTGTTTGTTTGTTTTGAGGATATCTGTTAGAGAGATTGGATGCGAATATCTTGGAGAAGATATTTTCAATTAAATATGGAGCAGATCATGTAACTAACATTAGGGCTGATTTGAAAAGATTTAAAAAGATTAGAAGATCAAATATGTTTTAAATTCTGTTTAATAACAAATCAAATCAGATATTTTTGGAAGAGGTCCAAGCCCAAGTCAGAATGATATTTAAAGCAGCCTCAACCCTATGTTGAAAAACGACGAAGAAAGGGAGCTAAAGACTGAGTGTCATTTGTGTCTTCGTGTGTGTTTTGTAAACCATTCATGTTTGAATTGGTGTTACTATTTTTGAGTTGTTAATTGTTCTTGATCAAAGTTGTTAAGCAGAATCAAGTTGTGTGATTAATTTGTAATCATTGGATTGTATCACTGAGATGATTTAGGGAGTGAGTGGTTTCTCATACCTAAGTGGTTTCTTAGGTAGAAGTGTCATTGGGTAGTGATTAAGTTAGGTAGATCTCAACTGGTATTGTTGAGTCTGTAATTTAATACTACTAATAGTGAATTTCCTCCCTGGCTTGGTAGCCCCCAGACGTAGGTAGTTAGACCAAACTGGGTGAACAATTCATTGTGTTATTTACTGCTTGTTATTGCCTTGTTCATATTAGCAGAGTGTGTTGTTGTGACATCGCACTTAACATCACACATCTGATACCAGAATTTCAATTGGTATCAGAGCAGGCATCCTGCTCTACATCTGGGTGAGATCTAGGGCTGATACTTTCTGGTGCAATGGACAAGGAGAGTGGTGGATTTGTTAATAGACCCCCTATTCTAGATGGCTTTAATTATGACTATTGGAAACCACGGATGGTTACCTTCTTGAAGTCATTAGACAACAGGGCTTGGAAGGCTGTCTTAAAAGAATGGAAAGCACCTGTTGTTGTTGAAAAGGATGGTACAACAAAGCTGAAACCTGAGGAAGATTGGACCAAGGAAGATGATGAACTTGCACTTGGAAATTCAAAAACCTTGAATGCCATCTTTAATGGTATTGACAAGAACATCTTTAGGCTGGTAAACACTTGTGAAGTAGCTAAGGAAGCTTGGGATGTCTTGAAAACTACTCATGAAGGAACTTCCAAGGTCAAGATGTCAAGACTTTAATTGTTGACTACTAAGTTTGAAAATCTGAAGATGAAGGAGGATGAAACCATTCATGATTTTCACATGAATATTCTTGAGCTGTCCAATGCTTCTAGTGCTTTAGGAGAAAGAATGACTGAAGAGAAGCTGGTAAGGAAGATTCTCAGATCCCTTCCCAAGAGATATAAAATGAAGGTGACTGCTATTGAAGAGGCTCAAGACATCAGCAAGATGAGGGTTGATGAGTTGATTGGTTCTCTTCAAACTTTTGAGTTGGGATTGAATGGGGAGCCTGAAAAGAAGAACAAAAGCATAGATTTGGTGTCTGATACTGAAGATGGTTAGAAGGAGTATAATTTTGAAACTAAGGAGGAAGTGTCAAATGCTGTTGTGATGCTTGGGAGACAGTTTAATAAGGTGTTAAAGAGAATGGACAAAACTATAGACCTAATGTTAAGAACATCACATCTGACAATAACAGGTCTAGTGATCAAGTGAAGAAAATAAGAGATGAAGAAAAGTCCAATCATGACAAAGGAGTTCAATGCTATGAGTGTGAAGGTTACAGTCATGTCAAGAAAGAATGTCCTACATACCTCAAAAAGCGGAAAAAGGGGTTATCTGTTTCCTAGTCTGATACAGATAGTGAAAGTGAAGAAGAGAATGCCAAGCATGTTAAGGCATTGACTGGTCTATGTGCCTCTGATGGAGAATCTAGTGATGGTGAATTAACCTTTGAAGAGCTGGCATCTTCTTATCAAGAGCTATGTCTGAAAAGTGAAGAGGTCTGTCAAGAAGGGGAGAAGCAGAAGAAGATTATAATACAGCTTGAGACTGATAAAGCTGAACTTGAGAATGAAGTTTTGTTGTTAAAATCTCAGCTTGATCAAATGTCAAAATCCATCAGAATGTTAAATAGTGGAACTGACACTCTGGATAAAATACTTGAAGTTGGAAAAGGGGCAAGTGATAAGACTGGTCTAGGATATGAGGGTGAGAAGAAGATATCTGCAGAGGCTAGTTCTTCTGGGGTTAAACAGAACATTCCTCGTCATCATGAAAAAGGACATGGTTCTTGAATTAAGAAGGTTGTCCCTCACCTGGGGCCAGAAAATAATGGAAATGGTTATGGTCCTGTACCTAAGAAGTTTTTGCCTCAACCTCAAGGAAAGCCTCAGGTTTCTGGAGCTAGGCAGTATATGCCTCCCCAATACCATAGGAGTATGCAGGCTTCTAGTTTCAAGCATAACATGTTTCATCCGATGTCTCAACATCAAGGGAAAATGTATGTTTTTGGACCTAATAATGCTGTGCCTCATGGTTATGGAAGAAGAAGGCCGCATCATCATGGTAAAAGACAGCCTAATCATTACAAAAGACAGACTCATCACTACAGAAGACAGCCTAGTTACGGGAGAAGACAACATCAATATTTTGACAGATGGCAACCTCAGCAGTATGACAAAAATCATCATCAAGGTGGCAGACATTTCAATCACTTCAGAGAAGAGATTCATAGAGTGAGATGTTACTATTGTGAAAGATTTGGCCATATACAATCTTCTTGCTTTAAACTGCATGGTTATCCCAAATCTGTTCCTCAACCTAGACAGAAGCAGAACAGGCCTTAGGCTGTTAAACAATGGGTTCCTAAAGCTGCTGTCACATGTCTATTAGCTCACTCATCTGTGAGAACCCCAGCTAGGGATGGTTGGTATTTTGACAGTGGTTGCTCAAAGCATATGACTAGTTTCAAGAATCATTTGGTGGATATCAGGACTTACTCCACAAATGATGTAACTTTTGGTAATGGAGAAAAAGGGGAAGCTAAAGGAGTTGGAAAATTGAATTGTGAGGCTGGACCTAATCTTGAAAATGTACTTCTTGTCAAAGGATTGACTGCTAATTTGATTAGCATCAGTCAGTTATGTGATGAAGGATTCAAGGTTAGCTACACTAAAGATGAATGTTTAGTGAGTAATGAGAAGAGTGAAGTCGTTATGAGGGGAGTTAGATCCATAGATAACTGTTATTTATGGGTTCCTCAAGAGTCCAGCTCATCATGTAATGTCAAGGATGATGTTATGACATCTGAATGTGACATTAGAAGGATCACCAAACAACCTAGTGTTATGCCACTATTCAGAGGAAATATTGAAGAAACTAAAGTCATAGAGGTTGATCATTCAGATATGAAGGGTAATGACAATTTCCCTAAAGATATGTGTGCTGAAATTTGTGAAGTCTTAAGTAGAAATTTGGGCATGTGGAAAAGGCATCAAAGGTTAGTGACTTATGGTGTGCATTTATTAAATTTCAAAAATTTAAAAGGAAATTTGTTTTGGTGGGGAAAATACATTTATTGGCTTTTAAATGATCAACAAAAGCAGCCCCCTTACCTTAGGCTATCATTCCCTATTGTTACTCTCACACGCTACGTCAATCTCCACACTCCAAGTCCGTTCATCTTCCCCCCTAAGAACAGAAATTACAAAACACCTTTGTTCATCAGTTGTTACACATGAACGATGTCTAAACAAGTATCATCTCCATCCAAGAAGCCTGCGTCCAAAAGTTACACTCATGCAAATTCTAGGGTTTCGACAGAAGAGGTATCTTTGGATGAAGCTATGGACATTGCTCCTATCTCTATGATTCCAGCTTCAGAAAAGAAAAGACCTGAGAAGTATCAACCTAAGAGGCCTTCAAAAGGTAACACTTCTCATCAATCTGCGGGTAGGAAATTTGATGATAGCGAAAGTAGAGCGTTTGTCACTAGTGTATTGTTTGGAGACAAACCTACTCCTAAGACTACCACCCCTCTTCATCAAGCTGTTGAAGAAAGGGTAGATGTGGACAAGAGTGTTGATCAGATTGTCACAAAAATTTTTGAGAAAGGGATTTCTGTGAAGGGAATATCTAGACCTCTGAGTCAAATGGCAGCTGATCAATCCGTTAGAGAAAAGGGTGACATGGAAACTTCTGAAACCAATCTTCACAGATTGGCTGTCTCTGTCATTGAAGATGCTGAGATTGAAGATGAAGTTGAAGTTGAAGCTGAATCTGAAAGAGAAAGGGATACTCATGTTAAAGATGAGGTTGATGTTGAACATGATATTGAAACATCACCTGCTAGGGATGTTACTCCTAGTCCCAGAGGGAAGAAGAATGTTGATGTGGTGGATGTTATTGACTTATCTGATAATGAAGTAATTGGTAATGTTGTTCCTGGTATTGCTAAAAGATGGAAGACTAGAAAATGAAAGAATGTGGAATCTTCTCCTAAGATGACAGCTGAAGGCAAGAAGAAAAAGACATCTGTTGTTGGTCCAACAAAATCTTGGAGCAAGGTTGCTGTGTCTTCCAAAAAGAGAAAGATTAGAGAAGAATCTGAATCTGAGTATGATGTTGAGGAAGATGTTCAAGACATCACCCCTGTCAGAAAGTCCATTTTGAAGAGAATTTCTGATAAGGTTCCTGAAGTGCCAGTGGACAATATATCCTTTCATTATGCTAGCAGTGCTCCAATGTGGAAATTTGTGTGTCAAAGGAGATTAGCTCTGGAAAGAGAGCTTGGCAAAGATGCATTGGAGATGAAAGAAATTATGGAGCTCATTCATGTTGCTGGCCTGTGGAAAACTGTGACTAAATTCTCTAAGTGCTATGGTGGACTTGTTAAGGAATTTGTTGTTAACATTCCTATAGACATTTCTGATAAAAGAAGTGTGGACTTCATGAAGGTGTTTGTTAGGGGTAAGTGTATTAATTTATCTCCTAGTACCATCAATAAGTATCTGGGAAGAGATGATCAAGAGGTTAATGAACTGGAAGTGACTGATAATGATGTGTGTAAAGAGATCACAGCCACTCAAGTGAAGGTTTGGCCACTAAAGGGTAAATTGACAGCGACCAAACTCAGTATCAAGTATGCCATTTTGCACAGAATTTGAGCAGCTAACTGGGTACCTACTAATCACAAAACCATCATAGTTGTGGGATTAGGAAGGTTTATTTATGCTGTTGGGAAAAAGGTCAAGTTCAATTATGGAAATTACATATTTGATCAAGTTGTGAAGCATGCTACCACTAATGCTATCAAGATGCCTATAGCATTCCCTTCCCTTGTCTGTGGAATGATCATATATCAACATCCTGGAATTTTAACTAGTTCAGATATAGCATGTAAGAGGGAGTCAACTTTATCCTTGCATCCCAAGCTGTTTGTTGGGAATCATGTTCCAGACATTATTGTAACATCAAGTTCTGGTGTTAAGAAGGCCAGTACTAAAACTGAGTTGATTGAAGAATTGAAAGTGGCCTGCAAGGATCTTGAGATGGTGATCAGTACTAGCACTGCTAGGAAGATGAAAATTGAGCAGATGATCAAATCCTTGGAACAGGGTGAAGATGATGTGAATGTCAATACTGCAGATTCAAGTTCAGAGGAAGGTGATGAGGATGCTGCAGATGGTTCTGATGCTAATGAAGATTGAAGTGCTGCTTTTGCTGTTTATTGCTTTTGTAGTTTGTAGTTTTTTTTTTGTTTCTGCACATTGTGTGCATGGTGTGTAACTTGGATAAAAGTACTTTTATGCGTATCTGGGTTTTGTTCTATGATTTGTCTTGTGGTGCTGACTTTTGACTGACAAGGAGAGCTAGTAGGACTAACTTTTGTAATGTGTTAGGGTATAACTTATTGGTAGTTGGCCAATTGTGGCTAAAAAGGGGGAGAGTTAGCCTTTGTGCCTATATGTTGCCTAGTTGTTTGTTGTAATTCTAGGCTTGAGGGGGAGTGTGCATGAACAGCTGGTATACTGGTTCTTGTTTTGAGGGGGAGTTTAGCTTTGTGCAGTTTGGTTGTGATTGCTGCTGGTTGTGTTTTGGAATGTTAGGAGTTTGAAGTTTTTCCGCTGCAGGTACCTCTGATGTTGGCAGAGATTGTTTTAGCCAAAATTAGCCAAAGGGGGAGATTGTTAGTTCTTGTATTGGCTGGAATTTTGGTAAAACAAAGTTGAACAATGTTGATGTCATATGTCTGATGTCTTAACATTGGTTCCTAACATTAGTTGTTGCAGGGTTGAAGTTTTATATGCTAATGTTAAACTTGATGTCTTGACATCAGTTATCAGAACATCAGGTTGTGATGTTTTAGGGCTGCGCGTGTTTGTTTATTTTGAGGATATCTGTTAGAGAGATTGGATGCGAATATCTTGGAGAATATATTTTCAATTAAATATGGAGCAGATCATATAACTAACATTAGGGCTGATTTGAAAAGATTTAAAAAGATTAGAAGATCAAATCTGTTTTAAATTCTGTTTAATAACAAATCAAATCAGATATTTTTGGAAGAGGTCCAAGCCCAAGTCAGAATGATATTTAAAGCAGCCTTAACCCTATGTTGAAAAACGACGAAGAAAGGGAGCTAAAGACTGAGTGTCATTTGTGTCTTCGTGTGTGTTTTGTAAACCATTCATGTTTGAATTGGTGTTACTATTTTTGAGTTGTTAATTGTTCTTGATCAAAGTTGTTAAGCAGAATCAAGTTGTGTGATTAATTTGTAATCATTGGATTGTATCACTGAGGTGATTTAGGGAGTGAGTGGTTTCTCATACCTAAGTGGTTTCTTGGGTAGAAGTGTCATTGGGTAGTGATTAAGTTAGGTAGATGTCAACTGGGATTGTTGAGTCTGTAATTTAATACTACTAATAGTGAATTTCCTCCCTGGCTTGGTAGCCCCCAGACGTAGGTAGTTAGACCGAACTGGGTGAACAATTCATTGTGTTATTTACTGCTTGTTATTGCCTTGTTCATATTAACAGAGTGTGTTGCTGTGACATCACACTTAACATCACACATCTGATACCAGAATTTCAAAAAAGATAATCAAAACAAACCTCAATCCCAGTTAACTGCTATAAGTGGCACACTTGTTGATTCAAAAATCCAAGTTGTAGTCCATCTCTTATCCTGGTAAACTTCCTCTTTCATCTAATTGCTGTAAGTGGAAAGCCTTTGGATTATTTACATCCAAGCCAATGTCCCTCTTTTAGCATGAAAGATTCCTAAGAAAAATGGCATTGCTCTACACTGAGTTAAAGTTTTTTCCTTCAGGACAAATCCCCTATAAAGGAAATTATGGCATTGCTGGATTCCATATATTCCAGTTAAAGTAATTCTCCTTTATAATCAGTCACCCAACAATCGTGATAAACATATGAGATATCTCCTTTAGAGATAACAAATTCTCTCTCAGTCAAAACCCTTTAGCTTCAATCTTGGGCTTTGAACAAGACACAAATACCCTTTAGCTTCAATCTTGGGCTTTGAACAAGACACCAAACATCTTTTTCCTCCCATAAAATAGGAGGAACTACGATTGCTTTGATTTCCCTGTTTTCTTTAACGGGAATACGTAGGCATAAGATTGCGAAATCTTAGCGAGCACACAAATAAAAAACCTTAGGTCCAGTACCTTACCAAAAACATCGGAAAACCTGAAATCAACAAAAAATACTCTCTCAAACAATCCCAAAGGAGAAACTTTCCCAACCCACGACAGATAAACACCAGTAAGTAGATAACAGTAGAATTTGCTAAACGATCTATGGATAGCCATATATAGGATGGGTAATTGACAACTCCTTATTGTATAACCTGACCCCGGACCCCCCAATCTCTTAAGCATTTGTTAAAGGAAACATTTGTGTGCAAGGTTAGTTTTAGATAGCTTCCCTTTCCTTTCCAGCTTCGTAGGATAAATAAGAAATCAGAAAGTAGCACCCAATTCCAACCAATGATGATAAGGTGGTCGCGTCACCGACAAAAATCGCATGCTACACGATGAAAGGAGGAAAGTGAATGTTGAATTTGCTAATTTCTCATATGGAAGAGAAGGCTTTGCTGACATTGATTATTTGAAAGATATGGGTATGATGGATCCAAAATCTTGGTGGCTAGTTAGCGGTGTTCATAATCCAATGCTTCAAAAGATTGCTCTTAGAGTACTTGCTCAACCTTGTTCATCTTCATGTAGTGAAAGGAAATGGAGTACATATTCATTTATCCATTCTTTAAAGAGAAACAAAATGGCACCACAAAGGGAAAAAATTTAGTTTTTGTTCATAGCAACCTTCG
This sequence comes from Lathyrus tuberosus, assembly GCA_022829125.1. Lineage (NCBI taxonomy): Eukaryota > Viridiplantae > Streptophyta > Magnoliopsida > Fabales > Fabaceae > Lathyrus > Lathyrus tuberosus. Next base: position 14,356,647 of record JALAZF010000017.1, read on the forward strand.
ACTTCTTTCAAGGAATAATTCACAGTACCATCAAGAAGAAACAAAAATGTGGGATATTGTTGGAGATGATTTTGGATCACTTGATGATTGTGGAATTCTTGAAGTTGCTAATTTATCTTTAGATGAACCTGAATTAGAAGATGTCTTTATCCAAGATGACAATCAATTAGATAGTTAAATATTTATTTTTATTTTATTTAGCATTTTTTTTTGTAATAGATAGATGGTTTTATTTGAAAAACAAGTATTTTTAATTTAAATATTTTATTTTATTATATTATAAATATATAATAATTAACATATATATAGAGGTGTCGGTGTCCTACATTTTTATATTAGCGTTGTCAGCGTGTCCGTGTCGGAGTCCATACTTCATAGGTGGTATCCCTTCATTTCTTTCCGACATTTCACCATTCTAAACAGTTTTGGACCCCAATCGAGGTTCATCTCCTTTAATAAGATTGGGCATTGGTCGGATAATTCTCTGTCCAAACACCACTGAACACTTTTCGGCCACGTCCTATACCAAGCTTCTGAGATAAGAAACTTGTCTAACCTGCTCAAGGATGATCCTCCAGGCCTAGCTCATGTGGATTTTCGTCCTTGCAACGCTAGGTCTATAAGATCTACCTCTATAGTGAACTCGTAGAATGCTTTCATTTCATCCCTTCTAGAGTTTTTGTTGCTTCCTTTTCTTTCAGATTCCACCCTAACTGCATTAAAATATCCCATAATGTCGTGTGATAACGATCATTAAACTCTTGCTTTAGAAGTATTTGTAAAAGTGAAAATAATTAGAAGTGACATGTGAACAGTGCCCATGGCCGACATGTGAACAGTGCCTATTGCATGAACAATACAAGCATAGTGAATAATGTTTGTGGTGAACAATACTTTTTGATAAACAATATCACAAGAAAGAACAATGCATGCGAGATAAACAACGCGTAACAAATAATGTTCATGTTCGTAATTAATAATACTTTTTTATTATGAATATTTTGGGATTTGAAAGAGACTGCAATGAAGAAAAACAAACAAAATATAAGTTGTAATTAAGAAAGAAAGGGTTCATGTGGAATCAAGAGCCCCAAAATTTAAAACTTTTGATATCATGTAGAAAAAATATTTAATTTATTTTAAAATTATGCTTACAACACTAAAATCAATATAATTAAATAGAGATAAATATAAAACTAATGAATTTGCTTAATGAACGTATGCTAATTAAGTAAAATAATAATAAATATTATTATTTAGAATCTATATTTATAATATAGAAATATTAAACATGATATCTAATCATACACTTAATCTACACTCTTGCATGTTATATTTGCTTAGATGTTAGATGAATATATGATCATACACTTCATTTACACTCTTCCATGCATCATATTTGCTTAGATGTTAGATAAATGTATGTTCCCACTAGTTTATAATCCTCAATATTGAACATATCAAGGAGATTCTAAATGTTTTTAATTTTATAAATGTAAACTCCACCATACATAATCTAAAGGTCTATGAAGAACTTCAACTCACCCAATATATTCATTTTAAATTTTATTTAGCATATGTAAGATTTATATGCAACCTAAGAGGGGAAGGGGGTTGAATAAGGTTTGTTGAATTTTTCTCGTTTTTGCACTAAGATTTTTAACTTGTTAAAAATTAGAAGCAATGATATAAATGTTACTTAGGAAAAAGGTACAACAACAACAACAATAATTAAGCTTTATCCCACTAAGTGGGGTCAATTACGTTGATCAACTTTTACCATAATGTTCTATCAAGGACCATGATTCTATCCAAATCATTAATCTCGAGACCTTTCTTAACAACTTCTCTGATAGTCTTTCTAGGTCTCCCCCTCCCTTTAATTGTTTGCCTTCTCTCCATTTGGTCTACCCTCCTTATTACATAATCTACTAGTCTTCTCTCTACATGCTCAAACCACCTAATTCTATTTTCCACCACCTTCTCCACTATAGGTGTTATCCTGACACTCTCTCTAATATTTTCATTTCTAACTTTATCACGTCGAGTATTACCCCACACCCCCGCAAAATCGCAAGTCTTACCGCAGTCCGATAAAACTTTCCCTTCTACTTGAGTGGTACCTTTATATCACATAAAACACCTGGTGCCCTTCTCTATTTCAACCACCCAACTTGAATTCGAGGGTTTACACCCCTTTATATTTTTCCATCATTTTGTATTACGGATTCAAGATATTTAAACGGTGTGACATGAGGGATAATATGGTCTCCAACTTTTACCTCTAGGTTAGAAGCACTTATTATTTTGTTGAACTTACATTCCATATATTCCGTCTTACTTATGCTTAGGAAAAAACCATGTGTACTTGGGAACAAGGTAAAATGCAAAATTTAAAGTAAATAAATTAAAGAACACACAAGGATTTATACTAGTTTTTGTTACCAACTTAAGGGCACATCTAGTCCATCTAATTTTTTAGAGGATTTTTCACTATGTTTAGATTCTTGTACACGTCTTCACCAAGACCATTTTACAACCTTCTAACACACAAAGAAAGAACATTACTTTCTCTTTTACAAATACTTTTCAGTAAAACCTTGATGATGGTGAAAATTATTTGTAAAAGAGATGATGAGTAAAAGAGAAAGTAGTTTTATAAAAGTGAGAATGATTCTTGAAGTCTTCAAAGCCTGATGGTTGACTGGCATATACTTCTTCATGTATGTATCCATTTAAGAAAGCACTTTTGACATCCATTTGATATAACCGAAAGTTTAAAGAGCATACATATGCCAACAATAATCGAATAGACTCTAATCTTGCTAGAGGAACAAAAGGTTCATCAAAGTTTATACCTTCTTCTTGATTGTAGTCTTGTGTTACTAATCTAACTTTATTTCTTATTATGATGTCATTTTCATTTAGTTTGTTTTTAAAGACCCATTTTGTGCCAATAATATGCTTATCTTTAGGACTAGTGACTAAATCCCAACCTTTATTTCTTTCAAATTGATTTAGTTCTTCTTGCATAATTAATTCCCATTGTTCATTATTTACAACATCATTAATTTTAGAATATTTGACTTGAGCAACAAAATCCATGTTTAAGCATGCATATTTAAGATTGAGTATAGTGGATACTCCCTTATTTATGTATCCAATGATTTTGTCAATTGGATAATCCATGGAATTCTCCATTCTTGTGGTAGTTCGTTATGAGTTTGCTCTACTTATTGTGCTACTTCATCTTCTTGCTTTACCTTTTCTTGCTCATTTTCCCATCATTATTATTGATATCTTATGGTGAGTGATTTGCATAATCTTCATCAAAGTAAACAACTTTTTCATCCTTGGAGGAGTTAGTTTTATCAAAATATACATGAACATATTCTTCAATTGTAAGGGTTCTTTTATTACAAAATTTATAAGCCTTACAAGTGAGATAATAATCAAGGAAAATGACTTCAGTAGGTTTAACGACAATTTTTTCAAGATTATCTTTACCATTGTTCAAAATAACATCTTTTCACCCAAAGATATGAAAGTGAGCAATATTAAGACTTCTACCTTTATAAAGTTCATAAGGAGTTTTATTTAGAATAAGTATTACCAATACACAATTACTTATATAGCAATTTTCACTTATCACATATGCCCAAAAGTATTTATGAAAATCTATTTCACTCAACATAGTTCTTGCTAGTTCTTTGAAAGACCTATTCTTTCTTTCAACAACACCATTTTATTATGGTGTTCTATGTGCTGAGAAGTTATGTGAAATTTAATGTTCATCGCAAAATCCTTCAAATGAAGCATTTTAAAATTCTCCACCATGTTAATCTATATCTTTTTACTTCTTCCATTCCTTTGTGTGTTGTTTCTAAGGTATCCCATATTTCTTTAGCGATTTTACAATTTGATACTCTAAAGAATCCATCCATTCCTAAGGCTCGTGCTATAATATTTTTGGCCTTTTTGTCATACTAAATTTTATTTTTATCATATTCACTCCATGCATATTTAGTTTATGGTTGTTCTACACAGTCGACAATAACTGTAGGTATGAAGGGCCTTTCTTTAACAGTATTTCAAACTCCTACACCGTGAGATTCAATGAACATTTGAATCTGTATTTTCCAGAAATCATAACATTCACCGATGAAGCAATATGATCTATTTATAGTAGTGAAGGTGAGAAAAGTACACAAGAAAGGGGGTTGAATTGTGTTTTCTGTTTTCTTAGTTTGCATCTGATCAGAGTTTAGAATCTAAACTAGTGTTCAGATTCTGGTTAATTCTTAGCAGCGGAATGTTAACAGAAGCAAATAAATAATAGCAAAAAACACAAAGATTTATATTGGTTCCACCTAAACTGAGAGTAGTCCAGTCCCCTTGCTTCACAATAGATTTTCACTATAATCAAATCATGATTACAATCGCTTATGCATTATGCATAAAACTTTTACAATTGCTCAGACCCAAGGTCCAAGACTTCTGCTCAAGCTCCTCTCTCGAGACTTCCTGCTCAGGTTCCACGAACCCAAGAATTCCTTACTCAGGCCCTCAGCCTAAGACTTCAGCTCTAAGTGCATGACTTTATGGACACTTTATGATCAATTCAAGCCACCACTCTTCAGGCCCAAGTGATGCATTTAAAGATGGAATTTCACACTTTAATTTGGTGCAAAGATTGGATCAAAAGCTCATAACGATTTGAAGTTATGAAGTGCCAAAGTTTGTATTTCTTAATTACCAAAGTTGCAAAACATCCAGAATTTTTCTAGTGTCAAAAAGTTGAAAGTTCCAATATTGGTGGCCAATTTTCTCCATGATCCAAGATAATTCAAGTAAAATGTTCAACAACAAAGTCGTAGTATTTCATGACCTCTTTCCAATGATACCAAGAGCATGAATTTCTTTTGCTTGAGCATGGAGTTATGATTTTTGCAAGAAGCCATGATAGAGTTGTTTGTTCAACACAGATTTTGCTGAATTTTGAACCAGATTTTTTGCACCTTTTGGATGGTGCTTTTGGCCATTTTTTAAGCTTCTTTTCAGATCATGACCAACTGGAAACTTGTTCCTTGCATAAAATCTTTCCAAAGGTACCAAAATCTGCAGATTAGGATCTCAATTCACCATGGAAAAGCTCAATCCAAAGTGCTAATTTGATGTGATTATGGTCATTACATGAGATTATGCTTTAATCATGTTGACTTGTTTTTGAAATCATGTAGCTGATCTAAACACCAAACATAGCTCGTATATGCTGCAGATCATGTGAGGCAAAAGTCAATTAGGAGCTATAAAGCAAAAATCCACTTTTGTACCTTTTGTCCATTTTTATGGTTTTCCTTCAAAAACCATAAAACAAAGCCAATATCTATTGCACCATTTTAGACCAATTGCACTATAAATAGAGGCCTTGTTTAGCTGCAAAACACCAAAAAATATCTCATAACCCCAGAATCACCATTGCTCAATTTTCTTGAAATTTCAAGTTGTCCAAAAAACCAAAACTTGTGATTTCTCATCTCTCTCAACCAAACTTCATTCCAACACCACAAACACCTTCCATAAGCATCATAGAAGTGTTCCAAACCATTATAACACTTCTGTAATAGCCCAAACACCATAATCACAACATCGCTTCTTCACTTTGCAACTTGATTTGGATAGAGAGTTCGAGAGGGTTTCAAAGCAAGCTAAGCACTCTAGCACATTCCTGGGAGGTCAGTGAAGCTGCAGGGATCACTACATTGCATTTGTTAGTGCTCTTTCACTCTTTGTTAAAATAGGTTCACAACAAGATGTTGAGCCAGATGTCTTGACAAGTTGGTCAAACATCATGATCAGCACAATGTCGTGACATGTGGTCAGGACATTTGTTATTTAAAGGTCCTTGTTAATGTTTGTGCCTATTGATTGTTGGTCTTTGCTCATGCTTGAACCATGTTTATGCACACCTTTCATTATATTCACTCATTATCTATTCGCATATAATGCCTGTAATCTCATTTGATTCATCACATATATATTTGTGAATCCATTATACATAATCCAAGAGAAAGGATCTTTTGTTGACTTGTTAGTTATTCATATGCATTTGTACATAACTGTTGCATTCCTTATCTCCCATTATCTAAACCCTAATTCAATCTTAGGACTTTTTAACCAACTTCATCTACAAACCATTAGCCTTCCCAAGAGATAGCCATTAATCTCTTATAACCTTTAACCTTTCCCTTAACCTCCATAGAGATAGCTATTAATCTCTTCACCATTTGCCACTTTTGGATTTACATTTACAATCAACCTTGTCATAGAGATAGCCATTAATCTCTTCTCCCTTTACAACCTTTAACTCTTCATTCAAATCCTTTCATAAAGAGATAGCCATTAATCTCTTCACTTTTACAATCAAACTTCACAAACTTTGCTTTCAAGCTTTTCCCTTTTGTTGTTTTGGTTCTTAGAACCCTAGAAACTCGTAGTTCCACGAACTACAGACGCATTGATTTCTCAAGTTCCTTTTGAGAATACGTAGGCACATGGTCCCAATCCTTGGCGAACACTCTTTTCCTTTTTACACCCTTTCCTTTTTTTTTCACCTGTAGTCTCTGAACTACGATTGCTCTGACTTCCTATTAAGGATACGTAGGCATGGGATTGCGAGATTCTAGCGATCTACCATTTTATTTTTTCACCTTTTCTCTTTTCTTTGCCCATCTTTATCTTTAGCAAACAATTTTAGCCAAAACACAAATATTTCAAGAGGTTCCTGTAGAGTACTGCAGATACTTAGGGTGCTAGTACCTTCCTTTAGTATAACCAACCCTAGTACCTTAGATCTCTCTATTGCTTTGTTTTGCCTTGCATTTTTATGGGTTATTCTTTCTTTACCTATTCCCTTGGATAAATTAAAGATCAGTGGTGACATCGTTGTTTTGCGAGCCAAGTTGATCCGATAGCTTTGGTATATGATTCTCACTGCGACACTTACATGGCTCAAGCATCTTGACTCGAGACTTCCTTGCTTGTATCCCAATGACACAAGACTTTTATCTAAACTGTTGAACAAGTTCAGCAGAATAGAGAACAAGGTGTACATGATACAAGTATCAGAGGTACGAGAAATCACCATAACAAGACCTAAAGCACTTAAGATTTTTAAGATATTCAATGTGTAATAAATCTTAAGGCTTTTTCAATTACAACCTACATCAGAAAAATCTTCATATACAATGTGTAGATAATTGCTAATCTTATTACTCCTTCTTTTGGATGATCATTGTTAAAGATTCAGTTTGAACCTTCAGCCATATTTATAGCCTTTTCATAAACTATTTGTTGAAGAGGTAACTTGATCAAAAGTCTTTGTTGTTACTCCATAGTACAAGATTCGTTGATGATAGATGCACTAGAAGATCTTGATCCAATGTGTAACATGTTTAACCTTTGAGTCTTCAAAAGATTTTATACTATTAGAGTTGTTGAGAGTAGATATTCATAAAGCATCTCAACCTTTCTTGAGTCTTGCAATCTGTAGGTTCTAGCTGACAAACTGATTTGACAATACAACTTGCTTTCTGCAGTACGGACAACTTTAGCTTTAGCACCAACTCTGAATGGCACCAGAAGCCAATTTGCATTCACTAAGTGTAGAGACAATTATGTTACTTCTTCTGATGCTTAGACCTTCAGCTTTAGAGTCCATGCCAGACATCACTTAGCAAGTGTTCTTCAGATTCTGCCACCAGAAACTAGCAATTCAGCAACTCTCAAAGTGTGTTTAATGTAACACAGATTCTGACTATAATATTTACAAGTATTATAACCTACACACATGTAACACACATCAAATAAACCATTGTTCTTTCAATACTTTGTTATCATCAAAACCCAAGAAAGATATGTCATGAACAAATCATGTTCTAACAATCTCCCCCTTTTTGATGATGACAAACACAAGTATTTAAAGGCCAATGTTGGGTAGTTATAATTTTCTCTGCAACATCTGGGAATGAGGTTTGTAAGCTCCCCCTGAGTCTAGTAGTTCAAATCAAAGTTTTGTAGACGTCATACTAGGTGCTACTTTCAAGAAAAAGTAATTCAGTTTTCTTAGTAACATCAGAGTCTGAGGTTTGTAAGCTCCCCCTGAGTCAAACAGTTCTAAGGTTGAGGTTTGTAAGCCCCCCCTTAGTTTCATATTTAAGAAAACCAAAAATAATATTTTAACTTCCTTTGGAAACATCAGAATATGAGGTTTGTAAGCTTCTTCTGACGCTGATAGGCTAAGGCTGAGGTTTGTAAGCTCCCCCTTAATTCTATGTACAAGAAAGTTAAAACGTGTCGCTCGGGCAAGATAACCATAATAACCGAAATATAAATAACAAAATTATAAATGACCAATATGTACAACTGAATAGGTACTCAATGGGTTCAGTTTCTAATTAAATACTTACAATTATTTCTCCCCCTTTTGTCATAACAAAAAGAAATAAAAAGAGAAAAAGAAAAGAATTATAGTCATAAATGCACCACAGGCCATCATTACAGGATCAGTTTCTAAGAAATGAAAAATGATCAAGTAACAAGGGTCATTAAGAATTGTATAGTGCATGCTTTAAATTTTTAGTGGTCGTTACTGTTCCAAGAATCAAGCAAGGATTAAATCATTCGTTTGAGTTACTCAAAAGTCATTATAAAAGCAATCCAAACCTAGTTCATTTTCATCAACATCCACCAGAGTCATGGATTCATCAGCTAAGAGTCATAAGACTTCTGTAATGAAAGAAATCTCGGAGAGCTCTACAAGACAAGATGTCCAGAATGTACAGAAACGAGTTGTTTCTGATTCATCCACAACTGGGCATGTGCCCTATGCAAAGCTCACTTCTGAAGAGGCAACGTCAGCAGCTCCAACACAATCTACATGGGTAGGTTCATCAGAAGTTGTGATGAAGCCCAGAAAGAAGATAATGAAGAGGTCAAAAAGAAGAAGGCGATCTAACAAGATGTTTTACCGTCCAATCCCAGAGGTAGAAGAGATAAAAGTTGATGAGGATGAACTAGTCATTGATTATGACAATTGTTATCATCATAAGGCTCAGGATGACTTAGATATGGATCTACACTAAGCACTAGCAGTTCCTTATGAATCAATATTTGTAATCCTTCTGCTTCAATTAATGAAAAAAGTATTTTTTGACCAAATTTTGTTTATTGCATGCCAATACTTTCAATAACTTCCCTTTGATTTTCTGAAAAACATTAATGAAGTAAAACAGACACCAGAAGAAACAGTTAAACTAGTTAACTATAATATTCATGGTTGTTAAAGAATCTTTAATAGGTCAGACTGTTAAAAAACATTTCCAAGATTTATTATTTAAGACATTGATTAGACTTAATCAATATTAAAACAACATATACTTGGAACAATGTATGTAACACGTCTATATAAGGACTCATATCAGACTTACTTTCATAATCACTTAATCCTCAAAACACCAAGATGTATAAACAGAAACAAATCTAGGTTCCAAAGAGAGATTTTAGAAAGACATACATACTGAATGCAGCAACTCAAGCAACAGAAAGCAAAGAAGCAGCTGAAGGCACACAGAAGAAGAAGATCTTCTGGGTCCAGACGCAGAAATCAACTGATAAAGGAGGCTTTGGAGTTTGCCAAGGAAGAATGGCAAGATTACTTAGATATTTTGGACATGTCAGATGATCCTAGAGAATACCTTAGGGCCAATTAAACAGACTAGAATGTCTAAATTATTTGTAATACCTTCCATTTTATTAATGATAAAAGTTTCACACATTGAGTTCTTACTGCCATTAATTTTAATTCTTTTGAACAACCATAAATAAATATATTTAACAGTTAAACTGCACAAAAGCATGAACAAACTTTGAATTAATAATAAGATTGCTTAATACAAAGGTTCTAAGAATTACAAGGCATAACTATGCAGAAATCTAACATCAGAATCTTTCATATATAGCTTTAAACTTGTCTCTCCAGATTTTAGACAAATCAGCCTTTGAACTTATGATAACTCCCTACTGAACAAGTAATTCTGAAAGAACTCGTCCAAAAGGAATGAGGAAAATCTTTCCCTTGTGAAAGGAATAAAGAGTCTTCTTCAAATAGTCAAACATAACTTGAGGAAGATTGATTTGCAAGTCTGAATTGAGAAGTAGAAGCAGATCTTTTTCAATAGGGTCCACAAGGTCTAAATCCTTATCCTTAGGAAGTAAGTTTAAATTCAGAATATGATTCCAAACCACTGCATCAGGACAAAGATTTGAGACTGTTGATGTATTAAATGGATCTACAAAGATACACCAAGTAGGAAGATAGTGTTCCCAAACAAGAGTTCCTGGGATTTCTCCAATCTCCTCATAATTTATCATATTAGCAATCGCCTTAGAGGTTACTGTTATAGAAACACCAGTTACTTTAGAAAGAATAGGACACTCAGAATTCAGCTCAACAATGGAAACATTAATCCAAAACTCTTTGACAAGATCTAGATAAGTGAAAGCACAAACTTAAGCAACTCATCAAAATCCAACTGAAGCAACTCTGAATGGTACCAGAAGCCAATTTTCATTCACTAAGTGTAGAGACAATTATGTTTCTTCTTCTGATACTGATACCTTCAGCTTCAGAGTCTATGCCAAACATCACTTAGCAAATGTTCTTCATATTCTACCACCAGAAGCTAGCAATTCAGCAACTCTCAAAGCGTGCTTAATATAACACAGATTCTGACTATAATATTTACTAGTATTAGAACTTGCACACATGTAACACACATCAAATAAACCATTGTTCTTTCAAAACTTTGTTATCATCAAAACCCAAGGAAGATATGTCATGAACAAATCATGTTCTAACAAGTAGAACCTTCTCCTAAGAATGGTTTAGCGGAAGCCATGTATCCTAGATCTAGAAGAAATTTACCTAACTCTTGATATGATGTGACTATAAATATTAGATGTAATCTGAGAGAGAGAGAGAGAGAGAGAGAGAGAGAGAGAGAGAGAGAGAGAGAGAGAGAGAGAGAGAGAGAGAATTAGGATTGCCATATTTTTGTGAGTTTAGTGCTATTTTCAGAAAATATAATTTTTTTCGAAAAAGAAGTTGATTTTATGTAACTTGTTCAGAAATTCAAGTGTAGAATTTTAAAGTGCGAAATGTAAAGAACACATAAGAAATATCATGGTTCACCTTCTCCAAATGAAGACAACCCAATCCCTATATCTCCTTAGAGGATTTTCCCTTTTCTTTAGAAATTTTGTACAAGTCTCACACCAAAACCCCTCTTACGCAAACTTCTAACACATACTCAAGAAAGTACATCACTTTCTTAATACAAATACTTTCCACCACATACTATGATGAACAAGTAATACTTCAAACTTTGTTGAGAATATTGAAGAATAATTATAAGGTTCTTAATTTCCAAATTCAAACTTGGATTATGGACTTCTCTTTATAATATCAAAATTTAAATCAATAACACTTAATTGATCAAATTTTGTTTAGAAACTTTTATGGATATTGAAAATATGCAAAATTTCAAAACACTTAAATAATGATGAACACTTGAAAAGATTGTTTAAATTGTGTAAATCAGAATTTTAAAAGTTGTTATTTCATTTTTAGATGCAAAATAATTTATATACACATATAGAAATCTCCATGAAGAAATGTACCACTTTGAAAAGGTACCATGAAGCATTACAAAGCCTTGCACTGCCATTGATATATGAAAAATTGCATTTGTTCTTGAGGTAATCGATTAAACCAACGTGGTAATTGATTACCACCATTTAACATTTAAATTTTTTAAAATTTTCACAATTGGCAATCGATTACCATAAGGCAATCATCGATTACCTACCAGTTTTATTTGAAAAATCACACTTTTCACAACCTTGCTTCAGTGGTTTCTATGCATAATCTTTGAAAACATTCTAGGTTAAGTTTAAATAATATTTTCCAAGCTTTCAAGTGATATAAAAGATAAATTATGACATGTTAAAGATAAATACTTGGTTAACCTTTATAATGATGATCTTTTGATGTCCTCATCTTTTTCTTCTTTGTGAGACGACTATCTTCATCAAAACACAATTAAGCTTAGAAGAGATCTTCTTCACACTTTTGTGGTGATTTCAATTTATGTTCATTATTCTCAAACACTTTGAATGCTAGACTCACATCAAATTTTAACTTTTGTGTTAACATCATTTAGGTTCATGCATCCGATTTGTGCACAAAGAAGTTTACAAAAGTATGGTTTCTTGGACCTATTCATTATTCAATATTCACAACGTTCATCGAATGATATCCAAACATGCATACAAAGTACGTTAATTCAAAAGAAATAATATTTCTACCTAAATAGTGTAATTATGCTATATTCTTGATTCAAGGATGAAAAATATTGCTAGCGTGTAAGTGATATTATTTGTAAGACTAAGATATTACCCTTACTTTTGAATGATTTAATTTATGTTTAATTTTTTCCAACATGTAGAGTTGCGGAGGTATATAATCTTATGTGTTGTGGTTTAAGAAATAAAAAGGCAAAATTCATTTTTCCCAAATGTAAGTGGTATCATTTGTGATATTCTTAAATTTTCGCTAAGGTATTACTTGTACTTTATGTCTATTAACTACTATATAAAAATTATTTGTAGATGTGAAAGCAGCCAAACAAATATGTGTGTCGATGTTATATTATGAAACATATGTTGGATATTGTCTTTGGAAACATTAGAGATTCACGGGCTAATGTATTACTTGTCCTTTATCCATATGCATGTAATTTATTCATGTTAGTTGTTAAGTTAATTTTATTCTTGTTAGCTGGTAAAAGGTTTATGTTGTCGTTATTATGGATATTGAAAGTTAAATGTTGTTCTTGTTGTTGTGTTATACTAATTTAAATTTTGTTCAAATCATAGGTGTTTAACGATGAGACACCATTCACACAAGAAGATATAAATGACATTCGTTCATGTTGGGTGGGTTGCTTCCTAGATTATTATGATTTACACTAAGTTCTTTTGGTTATTGTCTTGTCGTAACCTATATTAGTACGATGTAAATGTATGTGTGCCATTTTGGGTTTATTGTAAACAATATATATATGTTTTGTCACAAAATGTGTTTTTAGGTTTCTGTTAAAAAATATACATAGGTCAAAATGAAAATCATGTAATATTAAAAAATTTATACTTAAAAAAAAATAATGTTTTTCCCCCATGGTTGAAAATAACAACGGAGGTAAATACTTACCTTTCACCTCGGATACTAAAACCAGCCGAGAAGAAAAGTGACGCACGCTTTCCAGTTTTAAAAATATAAAAATGTTGTTGATGGGTATTGAACTCATGACCAATAAAACATTTTACTTTGAGCGGCAGTTCAACCAAGGAGAAAAGTGGCAAACTTTCCCTGACACCTTTCATTACCTCACCCACCAAACCGAGGTAAAATCACTTATTCATGGTAGTGTTTACTAGTGTTTTCTTTCCCTAAACTAATCATACTTTAAATCTTATTCCATAATTTAGAGCAATTCAAACTACTTAAAAGGCTAACTACTTCAGTGATCTCTCCTGGCATGACAAGGGTTGAAAACTAGCAAAGTTTTCTTCATTACTGAAGCATGTTGAAAACTAACAAAAACAAAATAAACATGGTTAGCTATTATAGGTGTCATACCCTGAAATATAAAGTGTGAATAATGTCTATAATTTAATGCTAATGAATTATGACACGACATAATCTAAAATTTAAAAATTAACAAAAACTAACTTTTGATAATGTCTTTACTGCTTTTTCTTGTTCTCGTTTCCTCTTTTGCTCTATTTCTCTTCTTCACTTCTCCTTCTTTCTTATCCTTCCTGTTCTTTGCATACTCAATTTTTGAACCAGGCTTTTTCTCAACAACAACATCACATTTCTTCTTCTTGGAATTCAATTTTGGAGAAGACTATGTGATCCTATGTTGATCTGTTAGGATAGGTTGTGTGACATGTTCATTCATGCCAGAATTATTATCATTTTATTCAAGTTTCTTGGGGATCATTTTCTTGGCAGGTATTTTCTTCTTTTCTGGACTCTTCAGCTTTGTTGAGTTATCTGGCATGCCATAGCTCTTCTTCAACTGCATTTGTTTTTCAAGTTCTTTAGCCTCTACTATTTTTGGATCCATGCATATCCCTAACATGTTAGAGTATGCATTTCTCATTATTTGTATCACCTAATATTGCTCTAATGATTTGGGTGTTTTGTGATAATAAGGCACTTCTTCATCGTCTTCTTCCTCCCCACTTTGGCCATTTGCTTCAATTTGTACCTACAAAATATTAGAATTTTGTTCAACGCCTTCATCTTCATTCAGCTTAACAATCTCATTTCCTTGGGGTTCATTTTGAGCTTAACACTTTCATCTACAAAATAACAACTTTGTTAAATCGTTCTTGGGGACTAGAGATCTCATAATGCCTCAAGCACTTCATGTCTCTTACTAAGAGTAGTGACCAAAAAAGGAAAATGCAATATTCCATCCTTCCTTTTGCAACATGTTTGGATCTCTTGACATACAATCTTTGAAATGTTGATAGGGTGGCAGTTTGTGACAAAGTGCAACATGATTAGATGCACCTTGTTAACAGTTTCATTATTAACAGTTAGGAATAAATAATGTTTGAGGAATTAGTACCACACCTTTGGTATATGCCTCAAATTCATTCTCAACATAATCTTCATAATATATTTTATGGTTTCTAACCAGTCAGTTCCAAGTAGACAAAGGGAATCTCTAACTACCTCGAGGTCATCTTCATCAGCCTTCTCCAACAACTCTTTATATGTGCCCCCACTTATTTCACTCTTAATAACATGTTGAGAGTTTTCTTAGAGTATTAAACTAATCTCACTCTTATGAACACTTCAAGTTTCTTCTTATTAGGGTTGATCAGCTTTGTATATAGTTCATTCACCTATTGGGTGTTGTATTTTATGAGGTGTTTATAAAACTTATTCTATCTCTACTTAATTATGATGTTCCCGACCTCGTCACTGAGGCCCAACTTTTCCTCTTCCATGTCAAAGATAAACCCTTTTTAGAATAGACAGTTTGTCAAGAAAAATTAATGACATACAAAACTGTGACAATTGTGTTGTTAAGCCAGCTCCGAAACTGTCACGGACATTATAAGAAGTTAGAGAGACGTTTTTCCAAACGATCGCAAAACACGATGGTGTCACACAGTTTTGCAATGGTTGACAATCCATCTCAATTTGCAGTGGTTTAAATTGCTACAATAACTGAAAACAACCGTCGCAAAACACCTTTTTTCTTATAGTGTCTGTGGTGCTTTTTTTTCCAGAACTCTAGAGCTACCCTGTACATATCTTTGCAAACGACACTCATGGATTAGCTTCTCAAATTCTCGCTTTAGGCGGTGACAATCATTTTTGCAGTAACCACATGTCATGTGATACTTGTAGCATCTCTCTAGCCCGTTATGCATAATATGCCCCATGAGGGCAAGGGGTTCGATAATAATCTTGGTGTGGTAGACGTCTTGGAGGATTTACTCCCTCATTTCATTTATTGGGGGTGAAATTATCTAATGTCCTTCTCGTGGGCTTGTATTGAACCTTTTCTAGAGTTAGTTTTGCGTTTTGATTCCTTTGATGGTCGGATACTTCAGTTTTCCTCCATCTCGATCTCTTGCATCTTGAGTTCTTTTTTTTATGTTTCGGTCTTCTCCTTTTATATAACATTTCGCTCTTGCCACAATATCTTCCATCCAAGTTGCTAACTTCTGGACCAAGGTATCATTAAAATGTTCGACCTTGAAATCGTTTTGGAAAGGTCCAACGAACATATCTTGGTTTGGGTTGGCAACCTTGACGGTCTCTTCGTTAAATTTGGTCAAATACTCACGCAAGGCGATTTGTATTTTTTAAAATTATATTTAAGGGTTTGATTTTATCATTTTATCTAGTACTTTCATTATGTTTTGTCTTATTTTACTTTCGTTTCCTTGTTTTCTTTGAGTTTCAAGAGTTTTAAAGGTATAAAGTCATGATTATGTGTGTAGCGAGCGATTTTGGACGCGGTTCTTAAGCGCTGGTCGCTCTCTGCGGTTTGAGCTTTGACTACAGGTCGATTCATTTTTTATCCTATTGTGAGCTGAATAAGGAAGGGAAATAGATGTCTCCAATTAACCCTGCTTTGCATACTGAGTTTAAACAGCAGTCTGTTAGGTTACGGATGCTATCAATGTGGGGGGGCCTTTGTACTGGTTATTTGTATTTTCGCCAATACTGTTTTCTTTCTTTTCACTTTGGGCAGAAGGTTTCTGGAGGGGAACAAGGATTAGGATGTTAGGACTGATGCTTTTGAATTACTGCTTTTAATTGATGGAGATATGGGATTTGGGTTTTTTGTTGATTGCGCTCGCTAAGATCTTTTCTTTTGATCTTATGCCTACGTATTCCCGTTTACCGAAACAGGGAAATCAGAGCGTTCGTAGTTCCTCCTATTCTATGGGAGGAAATTGGTTTTTGGTGTCTTGTTCAAAGCCCAAGGCGTGAAGCGAAAAGTGGTTTGTAACTTGTTCAAAGCCCAAGATGTGAAGCTGAAAGGTCTATTTGTGTCTTGTTCAAAGCCCAAGACGTGAAGCTGAAAGACCTTGACTTTAGAGAGAATTTGTCATCTCTAAAGAGGGGAGAAGGAGAATTACTTTAACCGGGATACGCGGATCCGAGCAATGCCATAATTTTCGAAGAAAGGGTTTTAACCTGAAGGAGAAGACTTTAACTCAGTGTAGAGCAATGCCATCTTTCCTTAGGAATTTCTCATGCTAAAAGAGGGACAGTGGCATGGATATAGATGATCCAGAGGCTTGCCGCTTACAGCGATTAGATGAAAGGAAAGGAGTTGTTGATGTTTGTGTACTGTGAACGAGGCACAACTTTGATGCTAAAAGGTTGATTGGATCAACCAGTGGTTTTCTTATACAAAAGCCTAAGAGGAGGCTAATTTCCGCTAGGAAAATCATTTATACAAAGCCTAAGAGGAGGCTATTTTGTGTCCCGTACAAAGCCCGAGAGAGAGGCTAAAAGATTTTGACCCGACGATGGAGTCTTTTGGTATCTCGCATAAAGCCCGAGATGGAGGCGATTGTTTGTTTGGCTCAATGAGAACCTTTTTGTATCTCGTACAAAGCCCGAGATGGAGGCGAAAGGGGGATTGACTCAATGAGGGAGTCTCTTATGTGTCTCGTACAAAGCCCGAGAGAGAGGCTAAACGTTGTTTGACTCCGCTGGGGAGAATCATTTGTACAAAACCCAAGAGAAGGCTAAGGTTATTGTGTCAGTTAAGTGACAGGTCCAGTATACTGATTTTGAAAGAGAAAATTAGTTCTTATACTGTACTCATGGGTTAGATCTGAGGATCGGGGTTGTTTCCTTTTCTTTGGGGAAACTGGAAATCCAAAGGGTATTGAGACTGTCCGAGTCTGCGGGTTTCCGTCCTATTTAACGAAGGGGTCACTTGAGAATGTCTTTTGAGACTCAAGGAAGTTAGACTGTCCGTGTCTAGAGTTTTATCTTTCGTACTATGCTTTGAGAAACAGTAGTAGACTCTATGAAAGGACTGTTCTATGAGGATGACTAGGTTCTGTTCCTATACCTCTAGGAGGTCGTCGGGACAATTTGTACGAAGCCCAAGAGGAGGCTGGAAACTTTTAAGAAGCCTACAGGTCCTTGTACGAAGCCCAAGAGGAGGCTACCATTCCCGAAGGAAGATATCATTATATGAAGCCTAAGAGGAGGCTGTGAATACTTCTAAGAAGCCGTAGTGTCCTTGAATAATGCCCAAGAGGAGGTCGATGCTTTTAAGAAGCCCGTGGGTCTATCATCTCCTTTCCATTAGGAGAGATAACTCTTTTAAAAATAAAAACCACTGGTAAACGTGCGAGGTTTACTATCCAGCGATTTTTAGCTTTTAAAGAGGGTTCCTTAGTTAAGGTCCAAGATTATGACCGTAGTGGGTACCCAAACCCCGAGACATTCAAGGCAAGCTATCCACAAGGAATAGATCAAGTCAGGAAAGTTCTAGAATTTGGAAGAAACTCAAAGATGCCATTCACGGAGAATACATTCATCTTGGGGAGTAGAGCTTCTTGACGATTCCTAAGGAGGACAGCCGAAGAGAAGACTGTATCTGGTGATCCTATTGGGGATCTAGTTGTCTATTTCTATGAATAAACGAAACGGTGTCACCTAGTTCTAGACGTAGTTGCCGGGGAAACTCTAAATATCTATACTATTATTACATATTTGATATGAGTTTATGAAAGGAGACTTACAGTGAGCAGCCCCACAATACAGTTTATAATATAAAAGTAGTAAACAAAAGCGATAACCACTTACTCGGTTGGAGTGCTTCCATGCTATTTGGTTAGTTGTTCAACAAAGAAAGATTGAAAACAACAGTATATTCAAAATCAAAGGAGAAAGTGCTTTGAAAAAGAAAGATTTGGGGCTTACAGCTCAAGGAGAGGCCCAGGGTTTTATCAGTGAGCACACTGTTTGACTTTGTACAGCGGGACTTATACAAGTGACTGGGGCCCAAAAAGGTTTTCTGTACAAAGGGATGAGTCTTACACTCTCTCAAGAGGCCCAAACAAGGTTTAAAGAAAAGAGAGGGGCTTATAACACGAGGGTAGGCCCAAATGATTTTTCGTTTAAAAATGGCGATCGCGCCGAGGTTTTCTTTTAACGCAGAGGGACTTATACAATAAGTGAGACCCAAAATGTTTTGGTTAAAAGGGGGATTGGGTCTTACACTCTAATAGAGGCCCAAAGTGTTTTGAATGGGTCTTATAGCTCAAGGAGAGGCCGAGATGATTTTTTTAGTTTTAAACGGGCGACGATCGCGCCGTTTACTTGTACAGAGGGACTTATACAATGAGTGAAGCCCAAAAAGTTTTTGTACAAGGGGGGATGGGTCTTACACTCTCTCAAGAGGCCCAAAAAGTTTTGAAAATGATTTATGAGGGTTGAATTAATCCAAAACCCTAATTTGTTTTCAAAATGTATTTAATTGAATAAAAATTCAATTAAAATGATCAAAAATTGTTTAACACATGGAAAACAAATTGTGATCTTGGATTAATGCTTCAAAAATTAAGTATTGACCTACAAAATAATTAGAAAACATTAAAAGTTGCAAAATCAATGTAGAAAAAATATTTAAAATGTCAAAAACAATTAAAATATTAATTCTTTGCAAAAATATCAATTATATGAAATAAATAATATTTTTGGGATTTTTTGTGAAAATAAAATATTTTAACATTTTTGTGAATTATTAAAAAAAGAATCAACTCAAAATCATTAAAACTCAGAGAGAAATTAATTTTTGAATCAATTAAACAAAATCACAAAATTCAAATATTTGAATTTCTAAAAATAGCGCCAAGAACAAGCTGAAGAACACGCGCGTGTTCTTGGTTTCTCAGATTTGCATTTTCTATCCAATCTCCATGAATACGTAATCATATCATGCAATCCACATATCATTATGCTCGTCTCAACCTCACGATCATGTCTATGTACTTTAATTTCATTTAAATTAAACATACAACAAGAAATCACGAAGAGACCTCAAGAACCCTAATTTCTGCATGAAGGCTAGGATTTTTGATACACGATTCAAACAATGCAATTAATTGAGGGAAAACATTCCATGCATGATTATGAACATATGGCCAAATTATTGTGCGAGGAAATATGCATAGATTGAGAGATGACCAAGTATGTGCTTACCTCCAAGCCGTGACAGCAAGTTCAAAGTGATTTTTGATTTGGAGGTGTTACAGATGAGTGGTGATGATCTGAACAGCTCCCCTACACCCTATGGATTGTGTTTGGATGGTTGGACTTGATTGAAATTGGCTGGATCATTTTGTGGTACCTCAGCTGCACTTTGGTTAAAACCTTGAGCAACCAGCTGGTGATTTTGTGAAATTGATGTTTCAGAAGTAATATAAGTGTTTGATCAACTCATATGTGATGTATGTGAGGTGTTTGAGTGATTGGTTTGATTGGAATTGCTCTCAAACTCAAAACCCGATAGTGACTTGCCTTAGAAGGCAAAATTGGAGTGAAAGAAGAGATTTTGAGGAAAGCATCTGTTAGATGGATTTGGTTTACTCAAACTGACCACAATTGAGCTCTATTTATAGTAGAGCAAGTTTGTTTTGCAAGGAATAGTGCATGGCAGCTGGTAAGTAGGTTTGACCAATGTTGGCAAATGAAAATCCAAGTCTCCTCTAGCCATTGACTAGAGGTTAGGGCGCAGAGCTTTGGTCCTCTTGGTCTTGGATAAGTCTTGACTGATTTCAGATGAGAATGGCTCAGTCCATGCCACCTAGATGGTTTCATTGAATGCCTCATTCCAAATTTGAAGTCTTGTCCCTATTTTGGCCATTCTAGGTTCAACATGCTATTTCTTGTTCCATGGACTTTGGAGGCTTGGCTCAGTGATTGTCCCCTTTAGATTCAATCCTCTGAGGTGTCCAAGTGGATAGGAGCAATTGAATTTGGCTGATTTTGGCAAATCGACCAAAGTTACAAATTCTGCCTTGCCTTGACAGATTTCAGCAAGGCAACTTGGCAATGTTGTATCTCATGGTGTAGGTTGAATTTGGCAATGTTCTTGGCCATTTTGGAAAGCTCTTACATGATACAACAACTGTTTGAACAAGTTTGGTTTTGATCTCTTTTGATTCCAAGTGAAAAATCCCCCTACATTTGGCAAAAAGTGAGGCAGAATCTGACTTAGTGAAAATTTCACTAAGTGTTGGAAAAAGTGACATTTTCACTTTTCAGCCACTTTAATCACTCCATAACTCAAAATTCTTAATGAATTGGAATGACTTGTAGTTGAAGTTTTTGTAGGTGATAATGAGGGATACAAATCCATCTTTGGATGAGAAAAAATGGCCTTGTGGTTTAGGAGTTATGGTCCTCCAAAGTTGGTACCTTTGCCACTTTATTTTTAACTTAGAAAAATTTCTAAGTTTTATGGTTACCCCTTTTTCAAGTTATCTCACTTTTCTTGATTTTTCTTGATGAATGATGATTCAAATCATACATTAACATCATTTTAGGGTTAAAAATCCATTTTGGTGAAAAATCTCAAAAAGTCAAAGTTGACTTTTGTGCACAGTTGACTTTTTATCAGATGAATTCTAAACTGTGCAATTCTTCAGGAAATCATGTCCTTGACCTAAATCAAACTTGATGGACATGTTCCATGGGTGTCATAGGGTATATTCAATCATGTATTAGGGTTTGGGAGCATGTCTTGGTCAAAAGTCAAAGTTACAGTTGACTTTTCTCTTAAAACCCTAATTGTGGTGCAGATGAAATTGAGACTTGTTGCTCAAGCTTCTTGGATCAATCCATTGTTCCAAATGGATCAATATTGTATATTAGAGACCCTCAAATCATGTCTTGAGGTCTTGGCTCATGGTTTGTCCCAAAAGTTAACTTAGGGGTGAATTAGGTCAAGAAACCCTAATTCCTGATTTTTGATGAATGCATCCCCTGAGGCAAAATTGACCTGATGCATGGGTTCATGAGGTTCCATGAAGTATATTAAGTCATGTTTTGGATCATTGCCTTGTGCCCAGATGAAAATTTCCATCTGGAGGCCCTGGTCGACCAAAACCCTAATTTGGTGACACTGTCGATCTTGAGACTTGATCCACCTAGAAGGGAGCAGCCTTGTGCTTAATCCTTGAAGTGGGAGTTCTTTTTGATCCATTATGAATATTTAAGAGATTAGACAAGTTGAAGATCATGTCATTTCTTGATTGATCCTTTGTCTAAGCACTCAGAGAGGGCTTGAAACCCTAATTTTGATTGTAGTGAATACTCACCCATCTTTGGGGAGACTGATGAAATAGAATGGTTCCCCCATATTGTGATGATGATTTGCACAATGATGGGAAATCTTAGTGGTCAAAATTTGGGGTATGACAGATGCCCCTATTTAATCTTCTTGGACACGAAGGTGTGAATGACGAAGGTATTCGGGCATTCGGGGTGAAAGAGGATTAAATATCGGAATACCCAAAATTTTGATAGGGGTTATGAATGGTAGCTTACGCATTCATCTTCTTTAGCTAAGCAATGATGCTTAGAAAAGGTAAACTTCCCCTCGATCCTGGTCTCCTACCATAAACTGGTCTCAGTCTCTTTTGAAATAAACTTCCCCTCGATCCTGGTTTCCTACCAAGGAACTGGTCTCAGTTGTGGAAACAAACTTCCCCTCGATCCTGGTTTCCTACCAAGGAACTGGTCTTAGTTTCTGATTTAAACTTCCCCTCGATCCTAGTTTCCTACCAAGGAACTGGTCTTAGTTTCTTTTGTCAATAAACTTTACTGACAAGGGACGCTATTCGTAGCGGCTTTCCTTCAAACTTCTCACCGAATTTTCCCGGGGAGATGCCATTTGAGTGGAAAAAGTTTTGATGTCAGACTTGCTGGGGAACCCATTCGTCTGAGTTGTAGAGGTACACAAACTTCTCTATTTTGGAGACGTCATTTGTCGATTCTACTGGGGAAAGCGAGTCTCTTGAGAGACTGTTTTCATTTGGGGTTACATCATACTTTTCTCGGGATCTTCCTGGAGAAATGCCATATGATGGGATCCAATTTTGAGGTGCCAATGACCTTCTCCTCAGTGGTTTTTCGGAGAAAAACTGGCGTGCTGCCGAATCTCTGATCACGAGGCTTTCTCTGTGGATTTTCCTTAATCCGGGAAAGCAAGGATATCATCTTCAATGGCGAAGAGTGATGCTTATTGAAAGTTTTCTCTGGCTTTTCAGAGGTTCAAGTTATCAAAGTGGTCAAGGACCAACTTCTTTCCAGAATTAAACTGGAAGCGAGGTTGTTCAGACACAGTATTTCCTGACGAGGCAAGAACTGACAACTCGATTGAGAGGACTTCTACCACTAGGGGACAGGACCGACTAGAGTGATAGTGATGCAATATGAAATGTGAATGCAAATAAAAAATGCATGATGTATGTATGTATATGCTGACAAAACAGACGCAACATACAGACTAAGAGATGAACACAATTGGATACTCGGCCATCGCGGGGCGAAGAAGTACCGTTGATTGAAAATAGCAATTCCACCTTGCTTAGGAGAGATAGTCCCGTTGGGAGCTATGTTGATCAGGCTTAGGAGATGAGAACTCGGCCGAGGATGTCAGACGAAACAAGGTCTCTGACACAGTTGATCCCTTCATTCAGGCGAACTGGTTTAGAAGGAGTACTTTGATTCTGCACTTTGAAGTTCGCTTACTTCGGGAGAAGCGATCGATGTTCTTCTGATGTTCAACAGTCAAAAGAAATGCCATCTTTAATTTAAAAGCAGAAAAAGTTTAACAAGTAAATTTATTTTTGTTTTATTTCAAGAATCGCTGATTAAGTTTAAACAACGTCGTTCTGTAAAGCTAAAACAAGTAAAGAATTACAAACAAAAGCACAAGGGCTCAAATTTTATTGATAAGATGGAGATCAGCCAAACGCGTGATTCCAAAGAGTGTATACAAAGTTAGAAAATGGTAATTTACAGGGAAAAGGGCTACGTTGAAACATAACGACCACTATCCTTCTACCAACTTTGAGTTCGGGACATCCTGAGCTTCCGTCGAAGATGACCTTTGACTGAAGATTTCCTCCGATAGATGATGTTGTAACTGCTACTGAGGGACTTGCCTCTGTTGAACATAGTTACTTGCCATTATCCCTAATTTTTGCCTGGATTGTACTATGAGATTTCCAATCCATCGGGATGATTTTTTTTTCATGTTTCTAACTTTTGCCTGGACCGCCCTTTTGGGTTTTCAATCCACCAAGACGTTTTTTTTTTTAGGCGAAGTATTTCTTGACTACATTAACATTCGTGGGGTAGGCAAATTCCTCTTCGTCCATGGTTGCAAGTCTCAAGGCGCCGCCTGAGAAAGCTTTTGTGACCACATAGGGGCCATCATAATTTGGGGTCCATTTGCCCCGAGAGTCAGTGAGAAATGATTGTATCTTCTTGAGCACGAGGTCTCCTTTTCTGAAAATACGAGGTCGGACCTTTTTGTCGAACGCCCTTTTCATTCTCTGTTGATATAACTGACCGTGGCATAGTGCCGTGATTCTCTTTTCTTCGATCAGGTTCAGTTCGTCGTGTCGACTTTGACACCATTCAACTTCGGTGAGCTGAGCTTCCATCAATACCCAGATTGATGGGATCTCTACTTCTATGGGGAGCACTGCTTCCATGCCATATACTAGAGAGAAAGGGGTTACCCCTGTTGAAGTGCGGACAGATGTTCGATAACCGTGAAGAGCAAAGGGTAGCATTTTGTGCCAATCTTTATAGGTTACAACCATCTTTTGAACGATCTTCTTGATGTTCTTGTTAGCCGCTTCTACCGCCCCGTTCATCTTGGGTCGGTAGGGAGATGAGTTATGGTGTTCGATCCTGAACTCTGCACACAACTCTTTCATCATCTTATTGTTCAAGTTAGATCCATTATCAGTAATGATCTCGCTTGGAACACCATAACGGCAGATGATATTGTTTTTGATAAATCGGACCACCACTTGTCGGGTTACATTGGCGAATGACGCTGCTTCGACCCACTTGGTGAAATAGTCAATGGCTACCAGGATGAACCGATGTCCGTTTGAAGCCTTGGGCTCAATCATACCAATCATGTCGATTCCCCATATGGAAAAAGGCCACGGGGAAGAAAGAACTTTGAGATGTGATGGCGGTACATGAATTTTGTCGGAGTATATCTGACACTTGTGACACCTCCTCATGTACTTGTAGCAGTCGGATTCCATGGTCAACCAATAATACCCGGCCCTGAGAATTTTTCTCGCCATTGTGTGTTCGTTGGCATGAGTGCCAAAGGATCCTTCATGAATTTCTTTCATGAGCATGTCTGCTTCTGGTCTGTCGACGCATCGGAGCAAGACCATGTCAAAATTTCTCTTATAAAGAGTGTCACCGCTTAGGAAGAAGTTTCCAGCCAATCTTCTGAGGGTTTTCCTGTCTTTTCTGAGTGCCCCAGATGGGTACTCTTGTTTCTGAAGGAAGCATTTGATATCGTGATACCAAGGTCTATCGTCTATGACTGCTTCAATCGCGAAGATGTAAGCGGGCCGTTCAAGGCGCATTATGTCGATCTTAGGTATGTCATTCCATCGACCTACACTAATCATGGAAGAGAGAGTGGCTAATGCATCAGCCATGTGATTCTCATCACGAGGGATGTGATGAAAGTCGACTCTGTTGAAGAAGGGTAACAACCTTCTTGCATAGTCTTTGTAAGGAATCAATCCTGATTGGTATGTGTTCCAATCTCCTTTTATCTGGTTAATAACCAGGGCTGAATCGCTGTATACGTCCAAGTTTTTGATCCTTAAATCAATCGCTTCTTCGAGACCCATGATACATGCTTCGTATTCGGCCTCGTTGTTCGTATATTTGAACGTAAGTCTAGCAGTGAAAGGAATGTGGGAACCCTGAGGGGTAACAATGATTGCCCCAATTCCGTTTCCATAATGATTGACTGCTCCGTCAAAGATAAGTCCCCACTGGGAACCTGGTTCTGGCCCTTCACTGGGTAGCGGTTCATCGCAATCTTTCATCTTTAGATACATGACATCTTCGTCTGGGAAGTCAAACTCGATTGATTCTTGATCGTCAATCGGTTGATGAGCCAAATGATCGGCTAAAATACTTCCTTTAATGGGTTTCTGAGCATGGTACTCTATGTCATATTCTGATAGTAACATCTGCTAACGGGCAATCCTTCCCGTGAGAGCAGGTTTTTCGAAAACGTACTTGATTGGATCCATTTCGGAGACCAACCAAGTAGTATGACGAATCATGTACTGGCGAAGACGTTTGGCTGCCCAGGCCAAAGCGCAACAAGTTTTCTCAAGCATTGTGTACCGAGTCTCGCAGTCGGTGAATTTCTTGCTTAGATAGTAAATGGCAGACTCTTTCCTTTTAGTTTTGTCTTGTTGGCCAAGTACACATCCCATTGAGTCCTCTAGGACTGTGAGGTAAATGATCAGTGGTCTTCCTTCCACTAGAGGTGATAGGATCGGAGGATTCAACAGATATTCCTTGATACTGTCGAAGGCAGTTTGGCAATCTTCTGACCAAACGCAATCCTGGTTCCTTTTCAGTAATTTGAAAATTGGCGTACAAGTGGCGGTCATAAGGAATATGAATCTGGAGATGTAGTTCAAATGTCCCAGGAATCCTCTGACTTGTTTTTCAATTTTCGGAGAAGGCATTTCTTGAATGGCCTTGACCTTGTCAGGATCAACTTCAATTCCTTTCTGGCTGACGATGAACCCTAGTAATTTCCCCGAACGGACACCGAAGGTGCACTTGTTGGGATTCAAGCGGAGCTTGAATTTTCTTAGACGTTCGAACAATTTTGACAGATGTTCAATGTGCTCATCCTCTGTTCTTGATTTTGCAATCAAATCATCGACATATTCCTCGATTTCTTTGTGTATCATGTCATGAAACAGAGTAGTCATGGCCCTTTGATAGGTTGCCCCGACATTCTTCAAACCGAACGGCATTACCTTGTAACAAAAGGTACCCCATGGGGTAATGAACGAAGTTTTCTCCATGTCTTTCGGCGCCATTTTGATCTGGTTATAGCCCGAGAATCCATCCATGAAGGAGAATACTTCGAACTTTGCTGTGCTGTCAACCAGCATGTCAATGTGTGGAAAAGGAAAGTCGTCCTTTGGACTTGCCTTGTTTAGATCTCTTTAATCAACACACATTCTGACCTTTCCATCCTTTTTGGGAACGGGTACGATGTTGGCTAACCATTGAGGATATTCAGATGTAGCGAGGAAACCCGCGTCGATCTGTTTCTGTACCTCCTCTTTGATTTTGATGGCCATGTCCGGGTGAGTCCGTCTCAACCTTTGCTTTACTGGCGTACATTCCGATCTTAGCGGTAAGTGATGTTCCACGATGCTGGTATCCAACCCTGGCATATCCTGATAGGACCAAGCGAATACATCGGGGAATTCTTTGAGAAGCTTTATCAAACTTTCTTTGACAGTTGGACTGAGCAGTGCTCTGATCCTGATTTCTTTTCTCTCTTTTTTTGAACCCAAGTTTACCGTTTCCAACGGCTCTTTGTGAGGTTCAATGGACCTTTCCTCTTGTCTGAGTAGTCGGGAGATCTCTTCTGGAATTTCGTCGTCATTTTCTTCTTTAGCCTCGAATACCGGGAACTCAAAGTTGGGAGAAGGCATCGGATCGTATGTTTCAACGGGGTATAAAACAAGCAATCTGCATGACGTGATGATTCGTGTTTAGAAGAGATAGAGAAAATGTAAGTGTGTGTAGTGTATTTATTTTACTGCTTGTTTTTATTTTTGAATTGTTTTTTTTAGGATTACCATTTTCTGAAAAAGCAAAAAGAGAAAACAACAATTAATGCGGAAATTACAGAACGACATTATTTTATTAATGAACAAGTCGAATCTTGAAACTACAGCCCTATAAAACAAAACTCACTCGCTTTGGGCAAAGCGAAGAGGGAAATTTACAAAAAGCGAGCCCTATCAAAACATCTGTTTCACCTGGGCAGGGTGAAAGGTTAAAGATGGCAATTACTTTGACTGATGAACGGCCTTCGGAACCTCGACAGCAACCCATTGGCGGCGAACTCCTCGGTGAATCACAAAGCCTGGCACCTTCCTTGATTTGTCTTCAGAAATGACGCTGATTTCTGGTGGAGTAGGATCATTGGAATCTGTTTCCCAGGCAGAATTGTCGTAGGAGGATTCCTCTGTTGTATTTTGCATAGCATTGGAGCTCTCAGCTGTATCTCCCCATCCAGTTGACTGGATATCTTCGAGCCTGATACGAGAGCTTTCGGGAGCAGTGTACTTGACCATAAAGTCGTATTTTCCACTTGGTTGTCCCAAAGTGTCCCAAACATCTTTGGAACTGGAGAAGTCATCCCTCTCGATGACGTTGACCTCAGGAAAAGCATAGTTGATGAATTCTAGTCCTGCAAACGTTGCGAATTCATCTTCATGTTGAGTAGTTTCCGAATGACCTGAGTGTTTATCCCATGACATGGCGGGGACACAGGTATTCTGTTCAATGACGCTCAGCTGAGTTTCATTACTCGGCTGACTTTCTTGCCCCAAGTTTCCTGGGTAAGGCTGCCACATTGGCAGACCATCCATCGGGCCATAGTAATTGTGATCAAAGTTTTCTTTCATCAGAGTGTCTTCCTCTAATGAATTTGGCGGAGCACGACATCTTTCCGGATCACAATCTCCGTAGATCATTTCGACATCTGATCTTGGTATAAATCTCAGACTTTCTGTAGGAAAGGAAAAAGGCATAGGCACCTCTTCCTGAGACATATAGCCGTCCTTGTTAAGGTAGGACTTCCATTCTTCATTTGTGTCAGAGGGATCTTCCTCATTGATAGCATGAACTGTCTGAGACACTGGGTGAAGGAAACCTCCACTGTGGAAGAATTTTTGAAGGGGATGAAGGCTTTCATCGTTGGCGGCTGTCTGAGTACAGGTCGCAGAAAAACCAAGACCCTTCTTTATTTTATTATCAGTGGGAATGACAAGCTGTCCCCATCCTTTTGTATTGGTACTCTCTACCGCTTTGATAGCATCTTTGTATGAAGAAATTGAAGTTCCTTCTTCGGATTGATCATTCTTGCTCACCGATAGTGCTTGGAACTGAGTTCCAATAACCTCCTCGGGTTCTACACAAGCAGATGATGATAGGTTATTCACAAGCAAGGCTTGTTCCCCACAAACCATGACAAGTTGATCGTTCTTGACGAACTTTAGCTTTTGGTGGAGGGTTGAAGTAACCGCTCCAGCCTGATGTATCCAAGGTCTTCCTAATAAAAAAATATATGTTGCCCGGATGTCCATGACCTGGAAAGTGATTTGGAAAGTGTGAGGACCAATAGTTATGGGAAGATCAACTTCGCCGATAACTGTTTTTCTGGATCCGTCGAATGCTTTGACGACGACCTCGCTGACTCTCATCGGAGGGCCCTTAAATGATAATTGCATCAAAGTGGACTTCGGCATAACATTCAGGGCTGACCCTGTGTCTACCAGTACATTGGCTGAAGCATCGCCCTGGTAGTTAACTGTAATGTTGAGCGCCATGTTATGACGACGACCCTCTTCAGGTAATTCCTCATCACTAAATCCCAAATTATTGCAGGAAGTGATGTTAGAGACAATGCTATCTAATTGTCTGATTGTTACATCCTGTTCCACAAAGGCTTGCTCCAAGACTTTCTGTAGAGCCTCTCTGTGTGCTTCTGAACTGAGTAATAGTGATAATACTGAGATCTTTGAAGGAGTCTGTAACAGTTGATCAACAATGTTATATTCACTCCTTTGGATGAGCTTTAGCATCTCATCTTTGTCTTTTGAAAAGTCGGGATTACCAGATTGACTGACTGGTGGATCAGGAATTTCCGCCTGAAGTTCCTTTTCTTTGTTGGATTCTCCAACCCCTCGGTTGAAGATTCGACCGCTCCGTGTTACACGACTGATGTCTGCAATATTCACGACGGAGGGTAATGGAATTTCCTTTCCATTCTCGATTATTGTTGCACCGTATTTGTAAGGGATTGCCTTAGCTGATTCATACGGTAGTGGCCCCGGTAGATAGATGACTATGGGAACCTTCTGATTTTTCTGACCATCATAAGTAACCTTTATCCGTTCCCGGTTGGGAACTCTAGATTTGTCAAGTAGAGGGATGATGGCAAAAACATCCCTGGTCCTGTGATGACCAGAGTGTAATACCCCAAATTTTGACCACTTAGATTTCCCATCATTGTGAAAATCATCATCACAATATGGATGAACCATCATGCTTCATCCGTCTCCCCAAAGATGGGTGAGCATCCAATACATTCAAAATTAGGGTTTCAAGCCCTCTCTGAGTGCTTAGACAAAGGATCAATCAAGAAATGACATGATCTTCAACTTGTCTAACCTCTCAAACATCCACAATGGATCAAAAAGGACTCCCACTTCAAGGATTAAGCACAAGGCTGCTCCCTTCTAGGTGGATCAAGTCTCAAGATCGACAGTGTCACCAAATTAGGGTTTTGGTCGACCAGGGCCTCCAGATGGAAATTTTCATCTGGGCACAAGGAAATGATCCAAAACATGACCTAATATACTTCATGGAACCTCATGAACCCATGCATCAAGTCAATTTTGCCTCAGGGGATGCATTCATCAAAAATCAGGAATTAGGGTTTCTTGACCTAATTCACCCCTAAGTTGACTTTTGGGACAAACCATGAGCCAAGACCTCAAGAGAGGATTTGAGGGTCTCTAATATACCATATTGATCCATTTAGAACAATGGATTGGTCCAAGAAGTTTGAGCAACAAGTCTTAATTTCATCTGCACCACAATTAGGGTTTTAAGGGAAAAGTCAACTGTAACTTTGAATTTTGACCAAGACATGCTCCCAAACCCTAATACATGATTGAATATACCCTATGACACCCATGGAACATGTCCATCAAATTTGATTTAGGTCAAGGACATGATTTCCTGAAGAATTGCACAGTTTGGAATTCATCTGATAAAAAGCCAACTGTGCACAAAAGTCAACTGTGACTTTTTGAGATTTTTCACCAAAATGGATTTTTAACCCTAAAATGATGTTAATGTATGATTTGAATCATCATTCATCAAGAAAAATCAAGAAAAGTGAGATAACTTGTAAAAGGGGTAACCATAAAACTTAGAAATTTTTCTAAGTTAAAAATAAAGTGGCAAAGGTACCAACTTTGGAGGACCATAACTCCTAAACCACAAGGCCATTTTTTCTCATCCAAAGATGGATTTGTAGCCCTCGTTATCACCTACAAAAACTTCAACTACAAGTCATTCCAATTCATTAAGGATTTTGAGTTATGGAGTGATCAAAGTGGCTGAAAAGTGAAAATGTCACTTTTTCCAACACTTAGTGAAATTTTCACTAAGTCAGATTCTGCCTCACTTTTTGCCAAATGTAGGGGGATTTTTCACTTGGAATCAAAAGAGATCAAAACCAAACTTGTTCAAACAGTTGTTGTATCATGTAAGAGCTTTCCAAAATGGCCAAGAACATTGCCAAATTCAACCTACACCATGAGATACAACATTGCCAAGTTGCCTTGCTGAAATCTGTCAAGGCAAGGCAGGATTTGCAACTTTGGTCGATTTGCCAAAATCATCCAAATTCAATTGCTCCTATCCACTTGGACACCTCAGAGGATTGAATCTAAAGGGGACAATCACTGAGCCAAGCCTCCAAAGTCCATGGAACAAGAAATAGCATGTTGAACCTAGAATGGCCAAAATAGGGACAAGACTTCAAATTTGGAATGAGGCATTCAATGAAACCATCAAGGTGGCATGGACTGAGCCATTCTCATCTGAAATCAGTCAAGACTTATCCAAGACCAAGGGGACCAAAGCTCTGTGCCCTAACCTCTAGTCAATGGCTAGAGGAGACTTGGATTTTCATTTGCCAACATTGGCCAAACCTACTTACCAGCTGCCATGCACTATTCCTTGCAAAACAAACTTGCTCTACTATAAATAGAGCTCAATTGTCGTCAGTTTGAGTACACCAAAGCCATCTAACATATGCTTTCCTCAAAATATCTTCTTTCACTCCAATTTTGCCTTCTAAGGCAAGTCACTATCGGGTTTTGAGTTTGAGATCAATTCCAATCAAACCAATCACTCACACACCTCACATACATCACATATGAGCTGATCAAACACTTAGATTACTTCTGAAACATCAATTTCATGAAATCACCAGCTGGTTGCTCAAGGTTTTAACCAAAGTGCAGCTGAGGTACCAAAAAATGATCCAGCCAATTTCAATCAAGTCCAACCATCCAAACACAATCCATAGGGTGTAGGGAAGCTGTTTAGATCATCACCACTCATATGTAACACTTCCAAATCAAAAATCACTTTGAACTTGCTGTCACGGCTTGGAGGTAAGCACATACTTGGTCATCTCTCAATCTATGCATATTTCCTCGCACAATAATTTGGTCATATGTTCATAATCATGCATGGAATGTTTTCCCTCAATTAATTGCATTGTTTGAATCGTGTATCAAAAATCCTAGCCTTCATGCAGAAATTAGGGTTCTTGAGGTTTCTTCGTGATTTCTTGTTGTATGTTTAATTTAAATGAAATTAAAGTACATAGACATGATCGTGAGGTTGAGGCGAGCATAATGATATGTGGATTGCATGATATGATTAAGTATTCATGGAGATTGGATAGAAAATGCAAATCTGAGAAACCAAGAACACGCGCGTGTTCTTCAGCTTGTTCTTGGCGCCATTTTTAGAAATTCAAATATTTGAATTTTGTGATTTTTGTTTAATTGGTTCAAAAATTAATTTCTCTCTGAGTTTTAATGATTTTGAGTTGATTCTTTTTTTAATAATTCACAAAAATGTTAAAATATTTTATTTTCACAAAAAATCCCAAAAATATTATTTATTTCATATAATTGATATTTTTGCAAAGAATTAATATTTTGATTGTTTTTGGCATTTTAAATATTTTTTCTACATTGATTTTGCAACTTTTAATGCTTTCTAATTATTTTGTAGGTCAATACTTAATTTTTGAAGCATTAATCCAAGATCACAATTTGTTTTCCATGTGTTAAACAATTTTGATCATTTCAATTGAATTTTTATTCAATTAAAACACATTTTGAAAACAAATTAGGGTTTTGGATTAATTCAACCCTCATAAATCATTTTCAAACACTTTGGGCCTCTTGAGAGAGTGTAAGACCCAACCCCCTTTTTTTTTTAAACCTTTTTGGGCTTCATTTATTGTATAAGTCCCGTTGTATTTCAAAAATCACGGCGCGATCGTCGCCTTTTCAAAATAAAAACACTTTGGGCCTCTCCTTGAGCTATAAGACCCATTCAAAACACTTTGGGCCTCTATTAGAGTGTAAGACCCAATCCCCCTTTTAACCAAAACATTTTTGGGCCTCACTTATTGTATAAGTCCCTCTGTGTTAAAAGAAAACCTCGGCGCGATCGCCATTTTTAAACGAAAAATCATTTGGGCCTACCCTCGTGTTATAAGCCCCTCTCTTTTCTTTAAACCTTTTTTGGGCCTCTTGAGAGAGTGTAAGACCCATCCCTTTGTACAAAAACATTTTGGGCCCCAGTCACTTGTATAAGTCCCGCTGTACAAAGTCAAACAGTGCGTTCACTGATAAAACCCTGGGCCTCTCCTTGAGCTGTAAGCCCCAAATCTTTCTTATTCAAAGTACTTTCTCCTTTGATTTTGAATATACTGTTGTTTTCAATCTTTCTTTGTTGAACAACTAACCAAACAGCATGGAAGCACTACAACCGAGTAAGTGGTTATCGCTTTCATTTACTGCTTTCATATTATAAACTGTATTGTGGGGCTGCTCACTGTAAGTCTCCTTTCATAAACTCATATCTACTGTGTAATAATAGTATAGATATTTTGAGTTTCCCCGGCAACTACGTCTAGAACTAGGTGACGTCGTTTCATTTATTCGTAGAAATAGACGCCTAGATCCCCAATAGGAGCACCAGATACAGTCTTCTCTTCGGCTGTCCTCCTTAGGAATCGTCAAGAAGCTCTACTCCCCAAGATGAATGTATTCTCCGTGAATGGCATCTTTGAGTTTCTTCCAAATTCTTGAACTTTCCTGACTTGATCTATTCCTTGTGGATAGCTTGCCTTGAATGTCTCGGGGTTTGGGTACCCACTACGGTCATAATCTTGGACCTTAACTAAGGAACCCTCTTTAAAAGCTAAAAGTCGCTGGATAGTAAACCTCGCACGTTTACCAGTGGTTTTATCTTTAAAAGAGTTATCTCTCCTAATGGAAAGGAGATGATAGACCCACGGGCTTCTTAAAAGCATCGGCCTCCTCTTGGGCATTATTCAAGGACACTACGGCTTCTTAGAAGTATTCACAGCCTCCTCTTAGGCTTCGTATAATGATCTCTTCCTTCGGGAATGATAGCCTCCTCTTGGGCTTCGTACAAGGACCCGTCGGCTTCTTAAAAGTTTCCAGCCTCCTCTTGGGCTTCGTACAAATTGTCCTGACGACCTCCTAGAGGTATAGGAACAGAACCTAGTCATCCTCATAGAACAGTCCTTTCATAGAGTCTACTACTGTTTCTCAAAGCATAGTACAAAAGAAAAAACTCTAGACTTGGACAGTCTAACTTCCTTGAGTCTCAAACACATTCTCAAGTGACCCCTTCGTTAAATAGGAAGGAAACCCGCAAACTCGGACAGTCTCAATACCCTTTGGATTTCCCGTTTCCTCAAAGAGAAGGAAATATCCCTGATCCTCAAATCAAATCCCTGAGTACAGTGTTGCTCATATAAGAACTGATTTTCTCTTTTAAAATCAGTATATTGGATCTGTCACTCAACTGAAACAAACCTTTAGCCTCCATCTCGGGCTTCGTACGAGATACAAAAACACTCTCTTGTTGAGTATCAAAGACTCTCTTGTTGAGTCAAACAATAGCCTCTATCTCGGGCTTCGTACGAGACACAAAGACTCCCTCGTAGAGTCAAACAAACAATCGCCTCCATCTCGGGCTTCATACGAGATACAAAAAACTCCCTTTGTTGAGTCAAATAGCCTCCATCTCGAGCTTTATATGAGATACCGAAAGACTCCATCGTCGGGTCAAAATCTTTTAGCCTCTCTCTCGGGCTTTGTACGAGACACAAAATAGCCTCCTCTTAGGCTTTGTATAATGATTTTCCTAGCGGAAATTAGCCTCCTCTTAGGCTTTGTATAAGAAAACCACTGGTTGATCCAATCAACCTTTTAGCATCAAAGCTGTGCCCCGTTCACAGTATACAAACATCAACAACTCTTTTCCTTTCATCTAATCGCTGTAAGCGGCAAGCCTCTGGATCATCTATATCCATGCCACTGTCCCTCTTTTAGCATGAGAAATTCCTAAGGAAAGATGGCATTGCTCTACACTGAGTTAAAGTCTTCTCCTTCAGGTTAAAACCCTTTCTTTGGAAATTATGGCATTGCTCGGATCCGCGTATCCCAGTTAAAGTAATTCTCCTTCCCCCTCTTTAGAGATGACAAATTCTCTCTAAAGCCGAGACCTTTCAGCTTCACGTCTTGGGCTTTGAACAAGACACAAATAGACCTTTTCAGCTTCACATCTTGGGCTTTGAACAAGATACAAACCACCTTTCGCTTCACGTCTTGGGCTTTAAACAAGACACCAAAAACAACCATTTCCTCCCATAGAATAGGAGGAACTACGAACGCTCTGATTTCCCTGTTTCGGTAAACGGGAATACGTAGGCATAAGATCGAAAGAAAAGATCTTAGCGAGCGCAATCAACAAAAAACCCAAATCCCATATCTCCATCAATCAAAAGCAGTAAGTCAAAAGCATCGGTCCTAACATCCTAATCCTTGTTCCCCGCTAGAAACCTTCTGCCTAGATAAAAAGAAAGACCTGTATTGGCGAAATACGAATAACCAGTACAAAGGCCCCCCCACATTGATAACATCCGTAACCTAACAGACCGCTGTTTAAACTCAGTATGCAAGCAGGGTTAATTGGAGACATCTATTTTCCTTCCTTATTCAGCTCACAATAGGATAAAAAATGAATCGACCTGTAGTTTAAGCTCAAACCGCAGAGAGCGACCAGCGCTTAAGAACCGCGTCCAAAATCGCTCGCTACAGAAAAATGGCGCCCACCGTGGGGCCGATCTTTCTTTTTCCTTTTTTCTCTTCACTTATGTGAAAACCACAGATTGGGGCTTCCGCCGGGGAACCCGTTTTCTGTCAGGAACTTAGGAATCATAGCTTTATAAGTCTAGGATGATTAGGACAAATATATATACTGCTTCTCCTAATTGAATATGTGTTTATATAATGCTAATAGGAGTGCGGAAGCTATCGGAAATAGTTGTTACGCGATACTACCCTCATTTGAGGCTGGTGATCTATTCTCGGTGAATGACACTTACTCTAAGATTGCACACAACTCGCTGGCGATCCGCTTGTTATCTGCCTTCCTGGGAGGAGCTGATGATAATGAGTACAGGTACAAAAATCACCTTAGTGTAAACCTTTGGGGATGGGTAGAGCCTTGACTTCATGACAACGACCCTCTGACCCCATGTTTTTTCTATGTTTTTGTGTGCTGCATTCATGCATCCATTTAATAAAACATTAAAACATTCAAAAAACTTTCTCTTTTAGTCTCTCTGTTTTTCAAATTAAACTAAGACTGTGATTGCAAATATCAGAGAAAAAGATTACGCTAATGGATTTCGGTAGAAGGAGAACTCGCCAGTATACCTTCAAGGTTCCAAAACTAGGGGATTTGAGAAGGTTAGCGAGGATGATCGTTAACCCAGAGGCTTTCAGAGCCAAGCACGGTGGTTTGCTACCACTGTTAAGAGTCCATGTGATTGAGGGAATCATGGATGCGTTCATCCAATTCTACGATCCGGTTTATCACTGTTTCACATTCCCGGGTTACCAGCTATCACCAACGCTGTAGGAGTATTCTCATCTGGATGATTTACATATCACTGATCGAGCTCCATTTTCTGGACTGGAAGAAATTCCAAAGAATCAGACTATTACAATAGCAATTCATTTGGACGAGTCTGAGGTCAGGACTCACATGACCACTAAGGGTGGCATCCAAGGTTTTCCAGCCCAGTTCTTGACAAAAAAGGCTATATACTTCGCTAGTATAGGGAACGGGACTGCTTTTGAAAGCATCTTTGTCTTGCTCACCTACGGGTTATTTTTCTTTCCCAACATCAATAACTTCGTCGATATCAACGCTATTAAGGTTTTTCTCACTGGAAACCCTGTGCCGACTTTGCTCGCAGATGCGTATCATTCTGTACACTTGGGAAATTTGTACAGCGGAGGGGAGATCACATGCTGTGTACCTTTGCTCTACAAATGGTTTATCTCTCACTTGCCCAAGTCTGCTGCTTTTTGGGATTGCAAGAGTGTCTTACGTTGGTCGCAGAAGATCATGTCTCTCACCAATTCCGATATAGATTGGTGTAATAGGATTTATGAGGGAATCAAAATCATTGACCGTTGTGGAAACTTCCCCAGCGTGCCCCTCATAGGAACTAAGGGAGGAATCAACTATCATCCGATATTAGTTCTTCGTCAATTTGGATACCCGATGAGACACATCCCACTGGGTGTTCATCTGGAAGGTCTTTTCTTCAAAGAAGGAGAAAGTGACAGAGCACTAAAGATGGAAATAGTACAAGCTTGGAAACAGGTTCATAAGAAAGGACGAGAGTCTCTGGGAAAACCGGACTGTGTCTCGGTGGAGCCTTATCTCCATTGGGTACAAACCAGAGCTCTCAAGCTAAAAATACCTTATCCTCGTTACAGAATTCTTCCACCGAGGGAAACTGTCATGTACTTCATGACGGAAACTGAAAAGCTTCAGGTTACTCTCAACAAAGTTCAAAAGGAAATAAGATCTTGGAAGAACAAGTACCGCACCATCGACGTAGAGTGTATCCAAATACAGCAACTACTAAAAGAGAAAGATGCTCTGATTGAAATTTTGGAGCAGCATGCTGTAGAGAATCAAGATGACCAAAGGAATTTGCTCACTCATTTCACTTGGCAAAGGAATAATAACCCGACAACGGCCCAAGCGCCCCGGTCAAAGAAAAGGAAGATACCAGAATCAGCACCCGGTTTCTCCTCAGAGAGGACTCGGGACCCATTAGTTTAGGTTTCTGTTTCTGCACTTTGTAATCTACTGTATTTCCATTTTTGTAATCCTTTGAATTTCAATAAAAAGGGGTTTCCCCACTGTTTGATATTTGCAATCTAATTGTCGAAGTTTATTTTGATTAAACCAAAAAAAACAATTAATATAATCATTGCATTCATCATTCTCACATCGCGTATTCTTCTTCCCTATGAATCTCACGTTTGTGTCTCGATTCTAGAGTCAAACTGTCTCATTCGTATAATACTCGGGCCAATCGTCAGAAAAAGATGGATGATCTTAAGGAAGAAAACAGAGAGTTGAAAGAAGAGATCGACGCTCTGAGAGAGGATATGAGAAAGCTTCGTAACGACATGCAAGCCATGGCAGAAGCTCAGCTACAAAGAACTGTGATCTCAGAGATCACCTCAACGACCATCATAGAAAAGTATGATCCTAGGTATCAGATGCCGAAAGATCGTCCTTGGGGCATGCCTGTTAACTATATCCCGGAAGGATATGTTCCGTCGATCACTGAAGATCAGGGAATCGCAACAGAAGCCGCTGGGCCTGAAGGTTACAAACTTCGGGAAAGCGAAGATGCTAGGGGAATACTGAAGACTCCTGAAGGTTACAAACTTCGGGAGGCGCCAAGACTTACTGCCGTAGTCACGGTACCACCCCCTGTGGTGCACACTGTCCCAGAAGGACAGATTCCACAGACACCTTCTGGTAAGAAGGAAACTATGTTTGACAGAATGGAGGAATTCCAGGAGCAGTTCTTGGAAATGCTGAAAGAGCTGCAAGCCATTCGCGGTCAGGATCTATTTGGAAAGGACGCCACAGACCTCTGCTTGGTCCCAAATGTGAAAGTCCCGCACAAGTTCCAAGTGCCCGACTTTGAAAAATATAAGGGTAACTCTTGCCCTCAGAGCCATCTGGTGATGTACGCTCGGCGGATGTCAGCTCAGATGGAGAATCAGGACCTACTGATTCACTACTTTCAGGATAGTTTAACCGGTGCCGCACTCAAATGGTACATGGGTTTAAACCGTACTACGATCAGTACATTCAGAGATCTTGGTACTTCCTTCGTCCAACAATACAAGTACAATTTGGACATGGCACCCGACAGAGATCAACTCAGATCAATGTCGCAAAAGGAAAAGGAAACCTTTAAGGAGTATGCTCAAAGGTGGCGTGAAATTGCCGCTCAAATTTGTCCACCTCTTGAGGAAAAAGAGATGACAAAAATCTTCTTAAAGACCTTAAGCTCATTTTACTATGACCGAATGATTGCCAGTGCGCCCAGTGATTTCACCGAAATGGTCGGCATGGGCGTACGTCTTGAGGAAGCCGTCCGAGAAGGACGTTTGGTAAAAGACACTGGATCAACGAGCGGTACTAAAAAATATGGTAGTGCTCTCCCTAAGAAAAAAGAGCAAGATATTGGGAATATCTCTCTTGGAAAGCAAAGGCGACGTTATCAGCCAGTAGCAGCTGTTACTCCTGCTATCGGCCCCGCGCCTGTTCCTATGTATCAACCTCAGGTTGCGCAGAGCCAACCTGACCAACAAAGGACACAACAGCCTCTTCAGCAGGCTCGTCCTCCATATAACAACAACCGTACAATACGGCCACCAGGATTTGATCCTATACCCATAACGTACGCAGAGCTGTTTCCGTTACTACTGGCTAAGGGGCACATTCAGACTAAGTCTCCCCTTTCAGTTCCGGAAAATCCGCCTTTTTGGTTTAAAGCGGATCAAACATGCCCTTAACATCAAGGAGGTTCAGGGCATAACATTGAGACTTGTCTCAATTTCAAATCCGACGTGCAAAAGCTTGTTAGGAGCGGGCTCTTATCTTTCAAAGATACGAATCTTAATGTTCTTATGAACCCGCTGCCTCAACATGAGAAAGCTGCAGTCAATCTGATGGAGAAAGAGACTAACAATGTCTATCAAATTCACGATGTACTCTTGTTGAAGACCAATCTGGTCAAGATGCATTGTAGACAGAGTGGATATGGCCATGTGCCACCTCATAATTATCACCAGTGTGATATCTGCTCTAAAGATAACCAAGGATGTTCGGTAGTGCAATCAGCTCTACAGGAATAAATGGATCTTGGATGGATCCAAGAGCACCGAGTTCGTGGAGTTAACATGGTTTACACGAATTCCAACGTCATTCAAAACCACGACATCCGTGCGATGAATGTCAACTTGGTGGCGATGCACTCAAGGCAAAGCCAGTATCATAATCTGCCGCGGCACGATTACAGTTCCTGTCTGATTTGCTCGGTAAATAAATAGGGATGCTCTTTCATACAAGAGGCCCTCCAGCGTCAGATGGATCTTGGATGGATCCAAGACTACCATGATAGAAACTCCTACCAAATCAACATGGTTCAGATCTTTGACATTCGCGTGATGAATACCAACCTGGTAGAGTTACATGCTGAGCAGGTCCGACTTGG
Organism: Lathyrus tuberosus; assembly: GCA_022829125.1. Classification (NCBI taxonomy): domain Eukaryota; kingdom Viridiplantae; phylum Streptophyta; class Magnoliopsida; order Fabales; family Fabaceae; genus Lathyrus; species Lathyrus tuberosus. The sequence continues at coordinate 14,397,128 of JALAZF010000017.1, forward strand.
ATTCTTAATATCACATGACTATCAAAATTGTAAAGCGGGTTGCGAAAACGATCGAGGTTGTACCCTTGTCCAGGAGGCACTTCAGCACTTGTTAAATCACTGGTGGATGCCAATCTATATGGACGAAGATACTCAGCAGATTAGTATCAATAACAGGAATCCTACTCGTCGTCAAAGTCAGGATGTCCGATCAATGGAAGGTAACCTAGTGAGGTCACATTAAGTGGGCGTGGCCAGGTGCCACCACACAACTATGACAGCTGTAGCGTCTGTTCAGAAAGTAACCAAGGGTGTTACCTTGTGAGAGCAGCTCTTCAGGGTCAGGTCGATCATGGAGAAATTCGTCCATATCCAGGTTCAGGACCCATCATTTGGTCGCCGAAATACCTTGCCGATCAAGTTGAGGATGTTGTCACAATCTCTAGTCATCATAGGACCAGGGATGTTTTTGCCATCGTTCCTCTACTTGACGAATCTAAAGTTCCCAACCAGGAACGGATCGAGATTACTTATGATGGTCAGAAAAATCAGAAGGTTCCCATAGTCATCTATCTACCGGGGCCACTACCGTATGAATCAGCTAAGGCAATCCCTTACAAATACGGTGCAACAATAATCGAGAATGGAAGGGAAATTCCATTACCCTCCGTCGTGAATATTGCAGACATCAGTCGTGTAACACGGAGCGGTCGAATCTTCAACCGAGGGGTTAGAGAATCCAACAAAGAAAAGGAACTTCAGGCGGAAATTCCTGATCCACCAGTCAGTCAATCTGGTAATCCCGACTGTTCAAAAGACAAAGATGAGATGCTAAAGCTCATCCAAAGGAGTGAATATAACATTGTTGATCAACTGTTACAGACTCCTTCAAAGATCTCAGTATTATCACTGTTACTCAGTTCACAAGCACACAGAGAGGCTCTACAGAAAGTCTTGGAGCAAGCCTTTGTGGAACAGGATGTAACAATCAGACAATTCGATAGCATTGTCTCTAACATCACTTCTTGCAACAATTTGGGATTTAGTGATGAGGAATTACCTGAAGAGGGTCGTCGTCATAACATGGCGCTCAACATTACAGTTAACTGCCAGGGCAATGCTTTAGCCAATGTACTGGTAGACACAGGGTCAGCCCTGAATGTTATGCCGAAGTCCAATTTGACGCAATTATCATTTAAGGGCCCTCCGATGAGAGTCAGCGAGGTCGTCGTCAAAGTATTCGACGGATCCAGAAAAACAGTTATCGGCGAAGTTGATCTTCCCATAACTATTGGTCCTCACACTTTCCAAATCACTTTCCAGGTCATGGACATCCGGGCAACATACAGTTGTTTATTAGGAAGACCTTGGATACATCAGGCTGGAGCGGTTACTTCAACCCTCCACCAAAAGCTAAAGTTCGTCAAGAACGATCAACTTGTCACGGTTTGTGGGGAACAAGCCTTGCTTGTAAGCAACTTGTCATCATCTACTGGTATAGAACCCGAGGAGGTTATTGGAACTCAGTTCCAAGCACTATCGGTGAGCAAGAACGATCAGTTCAAAGAAGGAACTTCAATTTCTTCATACAAAGATGCTATCAAAGCGGTCGAGAGTACCGATACGACAGGATGGGGACGGCTTGTCATTCCTATTGACAATAAAACAAAGAAGGGTCTTGGTTTTTCCGCGACCTGTACTCAGACAGCCGCCAACGATGAAAGTCTTCATCCCCTTCAAAACTTCTTCCACAGTGGAGGTTTTCTTCACCCAGTGTCTCAGACAGTTCATGCTATCAATGAGGAAGATCCCTCTGACACAGATGAAGAATGGAAGTCCTACCTTAACAAGGACGGCTATATGTCTCAGGAAGAGGTGCCTATGCCTTTTTGCTTTCCTACAAAAAGTCCGAGATTTATACCAAGATCAGATATCGAAATGATCTACGGAGATTGTGATCCGGAAGGATGCCGTGCTCCGCCAAATTCATTAGAGGAAGACACTCTGATGAAAGAAAACTTTGATCACAATTACTATGGCCCGATGGATGGTCTGCCAATGTGGCAGCCTTACCCAGGAAACTTGGGGCAAGAAAGTCAGCCGAGTAATGAAACTCAGCTGAGCGTTATTGAACAGAATACCTGTGTCCCCGCCATGTCATGGGATCAACACTCAGGTCATTCGGAAACTACTCAACATGAAGATGAATTCGCAACGTTTGCAGGACTTGAATTCATCAACTATGCTTTTCCCGAGGTCAACGTCATCGAGAGAGATGACTCCTCCAGTTCCAAAGAAGTTTGGGACACTCTGGGACAACCAAGTGGAAAATACGACTTTATGGTCAAGTACACTGCTCCCGAAAGCTCTCGTATCAGGCTCGAAGATATCCAGTCAACTGGATGGGGAGATACAGCTGAGAGCTCCAATACTCTGCAAAATGCAACAGAGGAATCCTCCTACGATAATTCTGCCTGGGAGACAGATTCCAACGATCCTACTCCACCAGAAATCAGCGTCATTTCTGAAGACAAATCAAGGAAGGTGCCATACTTTGTGATTCACCGAGGAGTTCGCCGCCAGTGGGTTGCTGTCGATGTTCCGAGGGTCATTCACCAGTCAAAGTAATTGCCATCTTTAAGCCTTTCACCCTGCCCAGGTGAAACAGATGTTTTGATAGGGCTCGTTTTCTGTAAATTTCCCTCTTCTCTTTGCCCAAAGCGACAGAGTTTTGTTTTATAGGGTTGTAGTTTCAAGATTCGACTTGTTCATTAATAAAATAACGTCGTTCTGTAATTTCCGCATTTAGTGTTGTTTTCTCTTTTCACTTTTTTCAGAAAATGGTAATCCTAAAAAACAATTCAAAAATAAAAACAAGCAGTAAAATCAAAACACTGCACACACTTGCATTTTCTCTATCTCTTCTAAACACGAATCATCACGTCATGCAGATTGCTTGTTTTATACCCCGTTGAAACATACGATCCGATGCCTTCTTCCAACTTTGAGTTCCCGGTAATCGAGGCTGAAGAAGAAAATGACAACGAAATTCCAGAAGAGATCTCCCGATTACTCAGACAAGAGGAAAGGTCCATCGAACCTCACAAAGAGCCGTTGGAAACGGTAAACTTGGGTTCAGGGCAAGAGAGAAAAGAAATCAGGATCGGAGCACTGCTCAGTCCAACTGCCAGAGAGGGTTTGATAAAGCTTCTCAAAGAATTTCCCGATGTATTCGCTTGGTCATATCAGGATATGCCAGGGTTGGATACCAGCATCGTGGAACATCACTTACCGTTGAGATCGGAATGTCCGCCAGTAAAGCAAAGGTTGAGACGGACTCACCCGGACATGGCCATCAAAATCAAAGAGGAGGTACTGAAACAGATCGACGCGGGTTTCCTCGCTACATCTGAATATCCTCAATGGTTAGCCAACATCGTACCCGTTCCCAAAAAGGACGGAAAGGTCATAATGTGTGTTGATTACAGAGATCTAAACAAGGCAAGTCCAAAGGACGACTTTCCTTTAGCGCACATTGACATGTTGGTTGACAGCACAGCAAAGTTCAAAGTATTCTCCTTCATGGATAGATTCTCGGGCTATAACCAGATCAAAATGGCGCCGAAAGACATGGAGAAAACTTCGTTCATTACCCCATGGGGTACCTTTTGTTACAAGGTAATGCCGTTCGGTTTGAAGAATGTCGGGGCAACCTATCAAAGGGCCATGACTACTCTATTTCATGACATGATACACAAAGAAATCGAGGTATATGTCGATGATTTGATTGCAAAATCAAGAACAGAGGATGAGCACGTTGAACATCTGGCAAAATTGTTTGAACGTCTAAGAAAATTCAAGCTCCGCTTGAATCCCAACAAGTGCACCTTCGGTGTCCGTTCGGGGAAATTACTAGGGTTCATCGTCAGCCAGAAAGGAATTGAAGTTGATCCTGACAAGGTCAAGGCCATTCAAGAAATGCCTTCTCCGAAAACTGAAAAACAAGTCAGAGGATTCCTGGGACTTTTGAACTACATCTCCAGATTCATATTCCTTATGACCGCGACGTGTGCGCCGATTTTCAAACTACTCAAAAAGAACCAGGATTGCGTTTGGTCAGAAGATTGCCAAACCGCCTTCGACAGTATCAAGGAATATCTGTTGAATCCTCCGATTCTATCACCTCCAGTGGAAGGAAGACCACTGATCCTTTACCTCACAGTCCTAGAGGACTCAATGGGATGGTTACTTGGCCAACAAGACGAAACTAAAAGGAAAGAGTCTGCCATTTACTATCTAAGCAAGAAATTCACCGACTGCGAGACTCGGTACACAATGCTTGAGAAAACTTGTTGCGCTTTGGCTTGGGCAGCCAAACGTCTTCGCTAGTACATGATTCGTCATACTACTTGGTTGGTCTCCGAAATGGATCCAATCAAGTACGTTTTCGAAAAACCTACTCTCACGGGAAGGATTTCCCGTTGGCAGATGTTACTATCGGAATATGACATAGAGTACCATGCTCAGAAAGCCGTTAAAGGAAGTATTTTAGCCGATCATTTGGCTCATCAACCGATTGACGATCAAGAATTAATCGGGTTTGACTTCCCTGACGAAGATGTCATGTATCTAAAGATGAAAGATTGCGATGAACCGCTACCCAGTGAAGGGCCAGAACCAGGTTCCCAGGGGGGACTTATCTTTGACGGAGCAGTCAATCATTATGGAAACGGAATTGGGGCAATCATTGTTACCCCTCAGGGTTCCCACATTCCTTTCACTGCCAGACTTACGTTCAAATGTACGAACAACGAGGCCGAATACGAAGCATGTATCATGGGTCTCGAAGAAGCGATTGATTTAAGGATCAAAAACTTGGACGTATATGGCGACTCAGCCCTGGTTATTAACCAAATAAAAGGAGATTGGAACACATACCAATCAGGATTGATTCCTTACGAAGACTATGCAAGAAGGTTGTTACCCTTCTTCAACAGAGTCGACTTTCATCACATCCCTCGTGATGAGAATCACATGGCTGATGCATTAGCCACTCTCTCTTCCATGATTAGTGTAGGTCGATGGAATGACATACCTAAGATCGACATCATGCGCCTTGAACGGCCCGCTTACATCTTCGCGATTGAAGCAGTCATAGACGACAGACCTTGGTATCACGATATCAAATGCTTCCTTCAGAAACAAGAGTACCCATCTGGGGCACTCAGAAAAGACAGGAAAACCCTCAGAAGATTGGCTGGAAACTTCTTCCTGAGCGGTGACACTCTTTATAATAGAAATTTTGACTTGGTCTTGCTCCGATGCGTCGACAGACCAGAAGTAGACATGCTTATGAAAGAAATTCATGAAGGGTCCTTTGGCACTCATGCCAACGGACACACAATGGCGAGAAAAATTCTCAGGGCCGGGTATTATTGGTTGACCATGGAATCCGACTTCTACAAGTACATGAGGAGGTGTCACAAGTGTCAGATATACTCCGACAAAATTCATGTACCGCCATCACATCTCAAAGTTCTTTCTTCCCTGTGGCCATTTTCCATATGGGGAATCGACATGATTGGTATGATTGAGCCCAAAGCTTCAAACGGACATCGGTTCATCCTGGTAGCCATTGATTATTTCACCAAGTGGGTCGAAGCAGCGTCATTCGCCAATGTAACCCGACAAGTGGTGGTCCGATTTATCAAAAACAATATCATCTGCCGTTATGGTGTTCCAAGCGAGATCATTACTGATAATGGATCTAACTTGAACAATAAGATGATGAAAGAGTTGTGTGCAGAGTTTAAGGTCGAACACCATAACTCATCTCCCTACCGACCCAAGATGAACGGAGCGGTAGAAACGGCTAACAAGAACATCAAGAAGATTGTTCAAAAGATGGTTGTAACCTATAAAGATTGGCACGAAATGATACCCTTTGCTCTTCACGGTTATCGTACATCTATCCGCAATTCAACAGGGGCAACCCCTTTCTTTCTAGTATATGGCATGGAAGCAGTGCTCCCATAGAAGTAGAGATCCCATCAATCCGGGTATTGATGGAAGCTCAGCTCACCGAAGCTGAATAGTGTCAAAGTCGACACGACGAACTGAACCTGATCGAAGAGAAGCGAATCACGGCACTATGCCACGGTCAGTTGTATCAACAGAGAATGAAGAGGGCGTTCGACAAAAAGGTCCGACCTCGTGTCTTCAGGAAAGGAGACCTTGTGCTCAAGAAGATACAATCATTTCTCACTGACTCTCGGGGCAAATGGACCCCAAATTATGATGGCCCCTATGTGGTCACGAAAGCTTTCTCAGGCGGCGCCTTGAGACTTGCAACCATGGACGGAGAGGAATTTGCCTACCCCACGAATGTTGATGTAGTCAAGAAATACTTCGCCTAAAAATAAATAAAAAAAAACGTCTTGGTGGATTGAAAACCCGAAAGGGCGGTCCAGGAAAAAGTTAGAGACATGAAAAAAAATCATCCCGATGGATTGGAAATCTCATAGTACAATCCAGGCAAAAATTAGGGATAATGGCAAGTAACTATGTTCAACAGAGGCAAGTCCCTCAGCAGCAGTTACAGCATCATCTATCGGAGGAAATCTCCAGTCAAAGGTCATCTTCGACGGAAGCTCAGGATGTCCCGAACTCAAAGTTGGTAGAAGGATAGTGGTCGTTATGTTTCAACGTAGCCCTTTTCCCTGTAAATTACCATTTTCTAACTTTGTATATACTCTTTGGAATCACGCGTTTGGCTGATCTCCATCTTATCAATAAAATTTGAGCCCTTGTGCTTTTATTTGCAATTCTTTACTTGTTTTAGCTTTACAGAACGACGTTGTTTAAACTTAAGCAGCGATTCTTGAAATAAAACGAAAATGAATTTACTTGTTAAAATTGTTTTCTACTTTTAAATTAAAGATGGCATTTCTTTTGACTGTTGAACATCAGAAGAACATCGATCGCTTTTCCCGAAGTAAGCGAACTTCAAAGTGCAGAATCAAAGTACTCCTTCTAAACCAGTTCGCCTGAATGAAGGGATCAACTGTGTCAGAGACCTTGTTTCGTCTGACACCCTCGGCCGAGTTCTCATCTCCTAAGCCCGATCAACATAGCTCCCAACGGGACTATCTCTCCTAATAAAGGTGGAATTGCTATTTTGAATCAATGGTACTTCTTCGCCCCGCGATGGCCGAGTATCCAATTGTGTTCATCCATTAGTCTGTATGTCGCGTCTGTTTTGTCAGCATATACATACATACATCATGCATTTTTTATTTGCATTCACATTTCATATTGCATCACTATCACTCTAGTCGGTCCTGTCCCCTAGTGGTAGAAGTCCTCTCAATCGAGTTGTCAGTTCTTGCCTCATCAGGAAATACTGTGTCTGAACAACCTCGCTTCCAGTTTAATTCTGGAAAGAAGTTGGTCCTTGACCACTTTGATAACTTGAACCTCTGAAAAGCAAGAGGAAAATTTCAATAAACATCACTCTTCGCCATTGAAGATGATATCCTTGCTTTCTCGGATTAAGGAAAATCCACAGAGAAAGCCTCGGGATCAGAGATTCGGCAGCACGCCAGTTTTGCTCCGAGAAACCACTGATGAGAAGGTCATTGGCACCTCAAAATTGGATCCCATCATATGGCATTTCTCCGGGAAGATCCCGAGAAAAGTATGATGTAACCCCAAACGAAAACAGTCTCTCAAGAGACTCGCTTTCCCCAGTAGAATCGACAAATGGCGTCTCCAAAACAGAGAAGTTTGTGTACCTCTACAATTCAGACGAATGGGTTCCCCAGCAAGTCTGACATCAAAACTTTTTCCACTCAAATGGCATCTCCCCAGGAAAATTCGGCGAGAAGTTTGAAGGAAAGCCGCTACGAATAGCGTCCCTTGTCAGTAAAGTTTATTGACAAAAGAAACTAAGACCAGTTCCTTGGTAGGAAACCAGGATCGGGGGGAAGTTTGTTTCCACAACTGAGACCAGTTCCTTGGTAGGAAACCAGGATCGAGGGGAAGTTTAAATCAGAAACTAAGACCAGTTCCTTGGTAGGAAACCAGGATCGAGGGGAAGTTTAAATCAGAAACTAAGACCAGTTCCTTGGTAGGAAACCAAGAACGAGGGGAAGTTCATTTCAGAAACTAAGACCAGTTCCTTGGTAGGAAACCAGGATCGAGGGGAAGTTTAAATCAGAAACTAAGACCAGTTCCTTGGTAGGAAACCAGGATCGAGGGGAAGTTTATTTCAAAAGAAAACTGAGACCAGTTCCTTGGTAGGAGACCAGGATCGAGGGAAAGTTTACTTTTTCTAAGCATCATTTCTTAGCTAAAGAAGATGAATGTGTAAGCTACCATTCATAACCACCATCAAAATTTCGGATATTCCGATATTTAATCCTCTTGCACCCCGAATGCCCGAATCCCTTCGTCATTCACACCTTCGGGTCCAAGAAGATTAAATAGGGGCATCTGTAATACCCCAAATTTTGACCACTTAGATTTCCCATCATTGTGAAAATCATCATCACAATATGGATGAACCATCATGCTTCATCAGTCTCCCCAAAGATGGGTGAGCATCCAATACATTCAAAATTAGGGTTTCAAGCCCTCTCTGAGTGCTTAGACAAAGGATCAATCAAGAAATGACATGATCTTCAACTTGTATAACCTCTCAAACATCCACAATGGATCAAAAATGACTCCCACTTCAAGGATTAAGCACAAGGCTGCTCCCTTCTAGGTGGATCAAGTCTCAAGATCGACAGTGTCACCAAATTAGGGTTTTGGTCGACCAGGGCCTCCAGATGGAAATTTTCATCTGGGCACAAGGCAATGATCCAAAACATGACCTAATATACTTCATGGAACCTCATGAACCCATGCATCAAGTCAATTTTGCCTCAGGGGATGCATTAATAAAAAATCAGGAATTAGGGTTTCTTGACCTAATTCACCCCTAAGTTGACTTTTGGGACAAACCATGATCCAAGACCTCAAGAGAGGATTTGAGGGTCTCTAATATACCATATTGATCCATTTGGAACAATGGATTGGTCCAAGAAGTTTGAGCAACAAGTCTCAATTTCATCTGCACCACAATTAGGGTTTTAAGGGAAAAGTCAACTGTAACTTTGACTTTTGACCAAGACATGCTCCCAAACCCTAATACATGATTGAATATACCCTATGACACCCATGGAACATGTCCATCAAGTTTGATTTAGGTCAAGGACATGATTTCCTAAAGAATTGCACAGTTTGGAATTCATCTGATAAAAAGTCAACTGTGCACAAAAGTCAACTGTGACTTTTTGAGATTTTTCACCAAAATGGATTTTTAACCCTAAAATGATGTTAATGTATGATTTGAATCATCATTCATCAAGAAAAATCAAGAAAAGTGAGATAACTTGTAAAAGGGGTAACCATAAAACTTAGAAATTTTTCTAAGTTAAAAATAAAGTGGCAAAGGTACCAACTTTGGAGGACCATAACTCCTAAACCACAAGGCCATTTTTTCTCATCCAAAGATGGATTTGTAGCCCTCATTATCACCTACAAAAACTTCAACTACAAGTCATTCCAATTCATTAAGGATTTTGAGTTATGGAGTGATCAAAGTGGCTGAAAAGTGAAAATGTCACTTTTTCCAACACTTAGTGAAATTTTCACTAAGTCAGATTCTGCCTCACTTTTTGCCAAATGTAGGGGGATTTTTCACTTTGAATCAAAAGAGATCAAAACCAAACTTGTTCAAACAGTTGTTGTATCATGTAAGAGCTTTCCAAAATGGCCAAGAACATTGCCAAATTCAACCTACACCATGAGATACAACATTGCCAAGTTGCCTTGCTGAAATCTGTCAAGGCAAGGCAGGATTTGCAACTTTGGTCGATTTGCCAAAATCAGCCAAATTCAATTGTTCCTATCCACTTGGACACCTCAGAGGATTGAATCTAAAGGGGAGAATCACTGAGCCAAGCCTCCAAAGTCCATGGAACAAGAAATAGCATGTTGAACCTAGAATGGCCAAAATAGGGACAAGACTTCAAATTTGGAATGAGGCATTCAATGAAACCATCAAGGTGGCATGGACTGAGCCATTCTCATCTGAAATCAGTCAAGACTTATCCAAGACCAAGGGGACCAAAGCTCTGTGCCCTAACCTCTAGTCAATGGCTAGAGGAGACTTGGATTTTCATTTGCCAACATTGGCCAAACCTACTTACCAGCTGCCATGCACTATTCCTTACAAAACAAACTTGCTCTACTATAAATAGAGCTCAATTGTGGTCAGTTTGAGTACACCAAAGCCATCTAACAGATGTTTTCCTCAAAATCTCTTCTTTCACTCCAATTTTGCCTTCTAAGGCAAGTCACTATCGGGTTTTGAGTTTGAGAGCAATTCCAATCAAACCAATCACTCACACACCTCACATACATCACATATGAGCTGATCAAACACTTAGATTACTTCTGAAACATCAATTTCATGAAATCACCAGCTGGTTGCTCAAGGTTTTAACCAAAGTGCAGCTGAGGTACCACAAAATGATCCAGCCAATTTCAATCAAGTCCAACCATCCAAACATAATCCATAGGGTGTAGGGAAGCTGTTCAGATCATCACCACTCATCTGTAACACCTCCAAATCAAAATTCACTTTGAACTTGCTGTCACGGCTTGGAGGTAAGCACATACTTGGTCATCTCTCAATCTATGCATATTTCCTCGCACAATAATTTGGCCATATGTTCATAATCATGCATGGAATGTTTTCCCTCAATTAATTGCATTGTTTGAATCGTGTATCAAAAATCCTAGCCTTCATGCAGAAATTAGGGTTCTTGAGGTTTCTTCGTGATTTCTTGTTGTATGTTTTATTTAAATGAAATTAAAGTACATAGACATGATCGTGAGGTTGAGGCGAGCATAATGATATGTGGATTGCATGATATGATTAAGTATTCATGGAGATTGGATATAAAATGCAAATATGAGAAACCAAGAACACGCGCGTGTTCTTCAGCTTGTTCTTGGCGCCATTTTTAGAAATTCAAATATTTGAATTTTGTGATTTTTGTTTAATTGATTCAAAAATTAATTTCTCTCTGAGTTTTAATGATTTTGAGTTGATTCTTTTTTTAATAATTCACAAAAATGTTAAAATATTTTATTTTCACAAAAAATCCCAAAAATATTATTTATTTCATATAATTGATATTTTTGCAAAGAATTAATATTTTGATTGTTTTTGGCATTTTAAATATTTTTTCTATATTGATTTTGCAACTTTTAATGCTTTCTAATTATTTTGTAGGTCAATACTTAATTTTTGAAGCATTAATCCAAGATCACAATTTGTTTTCCATGTGTTAAACAATTTTGATCATTTTAATTGAATTTTTATTCAATTAAAACACATTTTGAAAACAAATTAGGGTTTTGGATTAATTCAACCCTCATAAATCATTTTCAAACACTTTGGGCCTCTTGAGAGAGTGTAAGACCCAACCCCATTTTTTTTGAAAACCTTCTTGGGCCTCACTTATTGTATAAGTCCCGTTGTATTTCAAAAATCACGGCGCGATCGTCGCCTTTTCAAAATAAAAACACTTTGGGCCTCTCCTTGAGCTATAAGACCCATTCAAAACACTTTGGGCCTCTATTAGAGTGTAAGACCCAATCCCCCTTTTAACCAAAACATTTTTGGGCCTCACTTATTGTATAAGTCCCTCTGCGTTAAAAGAAAACCTCGGCGCGATCGCCATTTTTAAACGAAAATCATTTGGGCCTACCCTCGTGTTATAAGCCCCTCTCTTTTCTTTAAACCTTTTTTGGGCCTCTTGAGAGAGTGTAAGACTCATCCCTTTGTACAAAAACATTTTGGGCCCCAGTCACTTGTATAAGTCCCGCTGTACAAAGTCAAACAGTGCGCTCACTGATAAAACCCTGGGTCTCTCCTTGAGCTGTAAGCCCCAAATCTTTCTTATTCAAAGTACTTTTTCCTTTGATTTTGAATATACTGTTGTTTTCAATCTTTCTTTGTTGAACATCTAACCAAACAGCATGGAAGCACTACAACCGAGTAAGTGGTTATCGCTTTCATTTACTGCTTTCATATTATAAACTGTATTGTGGGGCTGCTCACTGTAAGTCTCCTTTCATAAACTCATATCTACTGTGTAATGATAGTATAGATATTTCGAGTTTCCCCGGCAACTACGTCTAGAACTAGGTGACGCCGTTTCATTTATTCGTAGAAATAGACGCCTAGATCCCCAATAGGAGCACCAGATACAGTCTTCTCTTCGGCTGTCCTCCTTAGGAATCGTCAAGAAGCTCTACTCCCCAAGATGAATGTATTCTCCGTGAATGGCATCTTTGAGTTTCTTCCAAATTCTCGAACTTTCCTGACTTGATCTATTCCTTGTGGATAGCTTGCCTTGAATGTCTCGGGGTTTGGGTACCCACTACGGTCATAATCTTGGACCTTAACTAAGGAACCCTCTTTAAAAGCTAAAAGTCGCTGGATAGTAAACCTCGCACGTTTACCAGTGGTTTTATCTTTAAAAGAGTTATCTCTCCTAATGGAAAGGAGATGATAGACCCACGGGCTTCTTAAAAGCATCGGCCTCCTCTTGGGCATTATTCAAGGACACTACGGCTTCTTAGAAGTATTCACAACCTCCTCTTAGGCTTCGTATAATGATCTCTTCCTTCGGGAATGATAGCCTCCTCTTGGGCTTCGTACAAGGGCCCGTCGGCTTCTTAAAAGTTTCCAGCCTCCTCTTGGGCTTCGTACAAATTGTCCCGACGACCTCCTAGAGGTATAGGAACAGAACCTAGTCATCCTCATAGAACATTCCTTTCATAGAGTCTACTACTGTTTCTCAAAGCATAGTACAAAAGAAAAAACTCTAGACTTGGACAGTCTAACTTCCTTGAGTCTCAAAGACATTCTCAAGTGACCCCTTCGTTAAATAGGAAGGAAACCCGCAAACTCGGACAGTCTCAATACCCTTTGGATTTCCCGTTTCCTCAAAGAGAAGGAAATATCCCTGATCCTCAAATCAAATCCCTGAGTACAGTGTTGCTCATATAAGAACTGATTTTCTCTTTTAAAATCAGTATATTGGATCTGTCACTCAACTGAAACAAACCTTTAGCCTCTATCTCGGGCTTCGTACGAGATACAAAAACACTCTCTTGTTGAGTATCAAAGACTCTCTTGTTGAGTCAAACAATAGCCTCTATCTCGAGCTTCGTACGAGACACAAAGACTCCCTCGTAGAGTCAAACAAACAATCGCCTCCATCTCGGGCTTCATACGAGATACAAAAAACTCCCTTTGTTGAGTCAAATAGCCTCCATCTCGGGCTTTATACGAGATACCGAAAGACTCCATCGTCGGGTCAAAATCTTTTAGCCTCTCTCTCGGGCTTTGTACGAGACACAAAATAGCCTCCTCTTAGGCTTTGTATAATGATTTTCCTAGCGGAAATTAGCCTCCTCTTAGGCTTTGTCTAAGAAAACCACTGGTTGATCCAACCAACCTTTTAGCATCAAAGCTATGCCCCGTTCACAGTATACAAACATCAACAACTCTTTTCCTTTCATCTAATCGCTGTAAGCGGCAAGCCTCTGGATCATCTATATCCATGCCACTGTCCCTCTTTTAGCATGAGAAATTCCTAAGGAAAGATGGCATTGCTCTACACTGAGTTAAAGTCTTCTCCTTCAGGTTAAAACCCTTTCTTCGGAAATTATGGCATTGCTCGGATCCGTGTATCCCAGTTAAAGTAATTCTCCTTCCCCCTCTTTAGAGATGACAAATTCTCTCTAAAGCCGAGACCTTTCAGCTTCACGTCTTGGGCTTTGAACAAGACACAAATAGACCTTTTCAGCTTCACATCTTGGGCTTTGAACAAGATACAAACCACCTTTCGCTTCACGTCTTGGGCTTTAAACAAGACACCAAAAACAACCATTTCCTCCCATAGAATAGGAGGAACTACGAACGCTCTGATTTCCCTGTTTCGGTAAACGGGAATACGTAGGCATAAGATCGAAAGAAAAGATCTTAGCGAGCGCAATCAACAAAAAACCCAAATCCCATATCTCCATCAATCAAAAGCAGTAATTCAAAAGCATCAGTCCTAACATCCTAATCCTTGTTCCCCGCTAGAAACCTTCTGCCTAGATAAAAAGAAAGACCTGTATTGGCAAAATACGAATAACCAGTACAAAGGCCCCCCCACATTGATAGCATCCGTAACCTAACAGACCGCTGTTTAAACTCAGTATGCAAGCAGGGTTAATTAGAGACATCTATTTCCCTTCCTTATTCAGCTCACAATAGGATAAAAAATGAATCGACCTGTAGTTTAAGCTCAAACCGCATAGAGCGACCAGCGCTTAAGAACCGCGTTACTTTCTGCACAGATGCTACAACTGTCATAGTTGTGTGGTGGCACCTGGCCATGCCCACTTTGAATATAATGTAACCTCACTAGGTTACCTTCCATTGATCGGACATCCTGACTTTGACGACGAGTAGGATTCCTGTTATTGATACTAATCTGCTGAGTATCTTCGTCCATATAGATTGGCATCCACCAGTGATTTAACAAGTGCTGAAGTGCCTCCTGGACAAGGGTACAACCTCGATCGTTTTTGCAACCCGCTTTACAATTTTGATAGTCATGTGATATTAAGAATCCAAGTCGGACCTGCTCAGCATGTAACTCTACCAGGTTGGTATCCATTACGCGGATGTCGAAGATCTGAACCATGTTGATTTGATAGGAGTTCCTATCATGGTAGTCTTGGATCCATCCAAGATCCATCTGACGCTGGACGGCCTCTTGTATGAAAGAGCATCCCTGTTTGTTTATCGAGCAAATCAGACAGGAACTGTAATCGTGCCGCGGCAGATTATGATACTGGCTTTGCCTTGAGTGCATCGCCACCAAGTTGACATTCATCGCACGGATGTCGTGGTTTTGAATGACGTTGGAATTCGTGTAAACCATGTTAACTCCACGAACTCGGTGCTCTTGGATCCATCCAAGATCCATTTGTTCCTGTAGAGCTGCTTGCACTACAGAACATCCTTGGTTATCTTTAGAGCAGATATCACACTGGTGATAGTTATGAGGTGGCACATGGCCATATCCACTCTGTCTACAATGCATCTTGACCAAATTGGTCCCCAATAAGAGTACATCGTGAATTTGATAGACATTGTTAGTCTCTTTCTCAATCAGATTGACTGCAGCTTTCTCGTGTTGAGGCAGCGGGTTCGTAAGAACATTAGGATTCGTATCTTTGAAATATAAAAGCCCGCTCCTAACAAGCTTTTGCACGTCGAATTTGAAATTGAAACAAGTCTCAATGTTATGCCCTGAACCTCCTTGATGATAAGGGCATGTTTAATCCGCTTTAAACCAAAAAGGAGAATTTTTCGGAACTGAAAGGGGAGACTTAGTCTGAATGTGCCCCTTAGCCAGCAGTAACGGAAACAGCTCTGCGTACGTTACGGGTATAGGATAAAACCCTGATGGTCGTGTTGCACGGTTGTTATTGTATGGAGGACGAGCTTGCTGAAGAGGCTGTTGTGTCCTTTGTTGGTCAGGTTGGCTCTGCGCAACCTGAGGTTGATACATAGGAACAGGCGCGGGGCCGATAGCAGGAGTAACAGCTGCTACTGGCTGATAACGTTGCCTTTGTTTTCCGAGAGAGATCTTTCCAATATCTTGCTCTTTTTTCTTAGGGAGAGCACTACCGTATTTTTTAGTACCGCTCGTTGATCCAGTGTCTTTTACCAAACGTCCTTCTCGGACGGCTTCCTCAAGACGTACACCCATGCCGACCATTTCGGTGAAATCACTGGGTGCACTGGCAATCATTCGGTCATAGTAAAATGAGCTTAAGGTCTTTAAGAAGATTTTTGTCATCTCTTTTTCCTCAAGAGGTGGACAAATTTGAGCGGCAATTTCACGCCACCTTTGAGCATACTCCTTAAAGGTTTCCTTTTCCTTTTGCGACATTGATCTGAGTTGATCTCTGTCGGGTGCCATGTCCAAATTGTACTGGTATTGTTGGACAAAGGCAGTACCAAGATCTCTGAATGTACTGATCGTAGTACGGTTTAAACCCATGTACCATTTAAGTGCGGCTCCGATTAAACTATCCTGGAAGTAGTGAATCAGCAGGTCCTGATTCTCCGTATGAGCTGACATCCGCCGAGCGTACATCACCAGATGGCTCTGAGGGCAAGAGTTACCCTTGTATTTTTCAAAGTCGGGCACTTGAAATTTGTGCGGGACTTTCACATTTGGGACCAAGCAGAGGTCTGCGGCGTCCTTTCCAAATAGATCCTGACCGCGAATGGCTTGCAGCTCTTTCTGCATTTCCAAGAACTACTCCTGGAATTCATCCATTCTGTCAAACATAGTTTCCTTCTTACCAGAAGGTGTCTGTGGAATCTGTCCTTCCGGGACAGTGCGCACCACAGGGGGTGGTACCGTGACTACGGCAGTAAGTCTTGGCGCCTCCCGAAGTTTGTAACCTTCAGGAGTCTTCAGTATGCCCCTAGCATCTTCGCTTTCCCGAAGTTTGTAACCTTCAGGCCCAGCGGCTTCTGTTGCGATTCCTTGATCTTCAGTGATCGGCGGAACATATCCTTCCGGGATATAGTTAACAGGCATGCCCCAAGGACGATCTTTCGGCATCTGATACCTAGGATCATACTTTTCTATGATGGGCGTTGAGGTGATCTCTGAGATCACAGTTCTTTGTAGCTGAGCTTCTGCCATGGCTTGCATGTCGTTACGAAGCTTTCTCATATCCTCTCTCAGAGCGTCGATCTCTTCTTTCAACTCTCTATTTTCTTCCTCAAGATCATCCATCTTTTTCTGACGATTGGCCCGAGTATTATACGAATGAGACAGTTTGACTCTAGAATCGAGATACAAACGTGAGATTCGTAGGGAAGAAGAATACGCGATGTGAGAATGATGAATGCAATGATTATATTAATTGTTGTTTTTTGGTTTAATCAAAATAAACTTCGACAATTAGATTGCAAATATCAAACAGTGGGGAAACCCCTTTTTATTGAAATTCAAAGGATTACAGAAATGGAAATACAGTAGATTACAAAGTGCAGAAACAGAAACCTAAACTAATGGGTCCCGAGTCCTCTCTGAGGAGAAACCGGGTGCTAATTCTGGTATCTTCCTTTTCTTTGACCGGGGTGCTTGGGCCGTTGTCGGGTTGTCATTCCTTTGCCAAGTGAAATGAGTGAGCAAATTCCTTTGGTCATCTTGATTCTCTACAGCATGCTGCTCCAAAATTTCAATCAGAGCATCTTTCTCTTTTAGTAGTTGCTGTATTTGGATACACTCTATGTCGAGGGTGCGGTACTTGTTCTTCCAAGATCTTCTTTCCTTTTGAACTTTGTTGAGAGTAACCTGAAGCTTTTCAGTTTTCGTCATGAAGTACATGACAGTTTCCCTCGGTGGAAGAATTCCGTAACGAGGATAAGGCATTTTTAGCTTGAGAGCTCTGGTTTGTACCCAATGGAGATAAGGCTCCACCGAGACACAGTCCGGTTTTCCCAGAGACTCTCGTCCTTTCTTATGAACCTGTTTCCAAGCTTGCACTATTTCCATCTTTAGTGCTCTGTCGTTTTCTCCTTCTTTGAAGAAAAGACCTTCCAGATGAACACCCAGCGGGATGTGTCTCATCGGGTATCCAAATTGACGAAGAACCAATATCGGATGATAGTTGATTCCTCCTTTAGTTCCTATGAGGGGTACGCTGGGGAAGTTTCCACAACGGTCAATGATTCTGATTCCCTCATAAATCCTATTACACCAATCTATATCGGAATTGGTGAGAGACATGATCTTCTGCGACCAACATAAGACACTCTTGCAATCCCAAAAAGCAGCAGACTTGGGCAAGTGAGAGATAAACCATTTGTAGAGCAAAGGTACACAGCATGTGATCTCCCCTCCACTGTACAAATTTCCCAAGTGTACAGAATGATACGCATCTGCGAGCAAAGTTGGCACAGGGTTTCCAATGAGAAAAACTTTAATAGCGTTGATATCGACGAAGTTATTGATGTTGGGAAACAAAAATAATCCGTAGGTGAGCAAGACAAAGATGCTTTCAAAAGCAGTCCCGTTCCCTATACTAGCGAAGTATAGAGCCTTTTTTGTCAAGAACTGGGCTGGCAAACCTTGGATGCCACCCTTAGTAATCATGTGAGTCTTGACCTCAGACTCGTCCAAATGAATTGCTCTTGCAATAGTCTGATTCTTTGGAATTTCTTCCAGTCCAGAAAATGGAGCTCGATCAGTGATATGTAAATCAGCCAGATGAGAATACTCCTCCAGCGTTGGTGATAGCTGGTAATTCGAGAATGTGAAACAGTGATAAATCGGATCGTAGAACTGAATGAGCGCGTCCATGATTCCCTCAATCACATGGACTCTTAACAGTGGTAGCAAACCACCGTGCTTGGCTCTAAAAGCCTCTGGGTTAACGATCATCCTTGCTAACCTTCTCAAATCCCCTAGTTTTGGAACCTTGAAGGTATACTGGCGAGTTCTCCTTCTACCGAAATCCATTAGCGTAATCCTTTTCTCTGATATTTGCAATCACGGTCTTAGTTTAATTTGAAAAACAGAGAGACTAGAAGAGAAGTTTTTTTTTAATGTTTTAATGTTTTTTTTTAAATGAATGCATGAATGCAGCACACAAAAACATAGAAAAAACATGGGGTCAAAGGGTCGTTGTCATGAAGTCAAGGCTCTACCCATCCCCAAAGGTTTATTCTAGGGTGATTTTTGTACCTGTACTCATTATCATCAGCTCCTCCCAGGAAGGCAGACAACAAGCGGATCGCCAGCGAGTTGCGTGCAATCTTAGAGTAAGTGCCATTCACCGAGAATAGATCACCAGCCTCAAATGAGGGTAGTATCGCGTAACAACTATTTCCGATAGTTTCCGCACTACGAAAGGGTTTGGCTCCTCAGCTTCTCAGACTTAACAATCGGCCCATTGGCTAGAAGAGTGAATGGGTTGCGTTGGTCAGCCTCCACTGAGGTTGATGGTCGACCCCGTCGCCATCACTTATCTTAAGTGTATACTCATTCTTTCCACATACGGCATCACCCGCATTCCCATTAGCAGAAAAATAAACATGTATAGCAATTAGGAAAAGCAGTATATATATTTGTCCTAAACATCCTAGACCTTTAAAGCTAAGAATCCTAAGTTCCTGACAGAAAATGGGTTCCCCGGCGGAAGCCCCAATCTATGGTATTCACACAAGTGAAGAGAAGGAAGACCGAGTTTGACAAAGACCGGCCCCACGGTGGGCGCCACTTTTCTGTAGCGAGCGATTTTGGACGCGGTTCTTAAGCGCTGGTCGCTCTCTGCGGTTTGAGCTTTGACTACAGGTCGATTCATTTTTTATCCTATTGTGAGCTGAATAAGGAAGGGAAATAGATGTCTCCAATTAACCCTGCTTTGCATACTGAGTTTAAACAGCGGTCTGTTAGGTTACGGATGCTATCAATGTGGGGGGGCCTTTGTACTGGTTATTTGTATTTTCGCCAATACTGTTTTCTTTCTTTTCACTTTGGGCAGAAGGTTTCTGGCGGGGAACAAGGATTAGGATGTTAGGACTGATGCTTTTGAATTACTGCTTTTAATTGATGGAGATATGGGATTTGGGTTTTTTGTTGATTGCGCTCGCTAAGATCTTTTCTTTCGATCTTATGCCTACGTATTCCCGTTTACCGAAACAAGGAAATCAGAGCGTTCGTAGTTCCTCCCATAGAATGGGAGGAAATTGGTTTTTGGTGTCTTGTTCAAAGCCCAAGACGTGAAGCGAAAAGTGGTTTGTATCTTGTTCAAAGCCCAAGATGTGAAGCTGAAAGGTCTATTTGTGTCTTGTTCAAAGCCCAAGACGTGAAGCTGAAAGACCTCGACTTTAGAGAGAATTTGTCATCTCTAAAGAGGGAGAAGGAGAATTACTTTAACCGGGATACGCGGATCCGAGCAATGCCATAATTTCCGAAGAAAGGGTTTTAACCTGAAGGAGAAGACTTTAACTCAGTGTAGAGCAATGCCATCTTTCCTTAGGAATTTCTCATGCTAAAAGAGGGACAGTGGCATGGATATAGATGATCCAGAGGCTTGCCGCTTACAGCGATTAGATGAAAGGAAAGGAGTTGTTGATGTTTGTGTACTGTGAACGAGGCACAACTTTGATGCTAAAAGGTTGATTGGATCAACCAGTGGTTTTCTTATACAAAAGCCTAAGAGGAGGCTAATTTTCGCTAGGAAAATCATTTATACAAAGCTTAAGAGGAGGCTATTTTGTGTCCCGTACAAAGCCCGAGAGAGAGGTTAAAAGATTTTGACCCGACGATGGAGTCTTTTGGTATCTCGCATAAAGCCCGAGATGGAGGCGATTGTTTGTTTAGCTCAATGAGAACCTTTTGTATCTCGTACAAAGCCCGAGATGGAGGCGAAAGGGGGATTGACTCAACGAGGGAGTCTCTTATGTGTCTCGTACAAAGCCCGAGAGAGAGGCTAAACGTTGTTTGACTCCGCTGGGGAGAATCATTTGTACAAAGCCCAAGAGAAGGCTAAGGTTATTGTGTCAGTTAAGTGACAAGTCCAGTATACTGATTTTGAAAGAGAAAATCAGTTCTTATAATGTACTCATGGGTTAGATCTGAGGATCGGGGTTGTTTCCTTTTCTTTGGGGAAACTGGAAATCCAAAGGGTATTGAGACTGTCTGAGTCTGCGGGTTTCCTTCCTATTTAACGAAGGGGTCACTTGAGAATGTCTTTTGAGACTCAAGGAAGTTAGACTGTCCGTGTCTAGAGTTTTATCTTTCGTACTATGCTTTGAGAAACAGTAGTAGACTCTATGAAAGGACTGTTCTATGAGGATGACTAGGTTCTGTTCCTATACCTCTAGGAGGTCGTCGGGACAATTTGTACGAAGCCCAAGAGGAGGCTGGAAACTTTTAAGAAGCCGATGGGTCCTTGTACGAAGCCCAAGAGGAGGCTATCATTCCCGAAGGAAGAGATCATTATACGAAGCCTAAGAGGAGGCTGTGAATACTTCTAAGAAGCCGTAGTGTCCTTGAATAATGCCCAAGAGGAGGCCGATGCTTTTAAGAAGCCCGTGGGTCTATCATCTCCTTTCCATTAGGAGATAACTCTTTTAAAGATAAAAACCACTGGTAAACGTGCGAGGTTTACTATCCAACGATTTTTAGCTTTTAAAGAGGGTTCCTTAGTTAAGGTCCAAGATTATGACCGTAGTGGGTACCCAAACCCCGAGACATTCAAGGAAAGCTATCCACAAGGAATAGATCAAGTCAGGAAAGTTCGAGAATTTGGAAGAAACTCAAAGATGCCATTCACGGAGAATACATTCATCTTGGGGAGTAGAGCTTCTTGACGATTCCTAAGGAGGACAGCCGAAGAGAATACTGTATCTGGTGATCCTATTGGGGATCTAGTTGTCTATTTCTATGAATAAACGAAACGGCGTCACCTAGTTCTAGACGTAGTTGCCAGGGAAACTCTAAATATCTATACTATTATTACATATTTGATATGAGTTTATGAAAGGAGACTTACAGTGAGCAGCCCAACAATACAGTTTATAATATGAAAGCAGTAAACAAAAGCGATAACCACTTACTCGGTTGGAGTGCTTCCATGCTGTTTGGTTAGTTGTTCAACAAAGAAAGATTGAAAACAACAGTATATTCAAAATCAAAGGAGAAAGTGCTTTGAAAAAGAAAGATTTGGGGCTTACAGCTCAAGAAGAGGCCCAGGGTTTTATCAGTGAGCACACTGTTTGACTTTGTACAGCGGGACTTATACAAGTGACTGGGGCCCAAAAAGGTTTTCTGTACAAAGGGATGGGTCTTACACTCTCTCAAGAGGCCCAAACAAGGTTTAAAGAAAATATAGGGGCTTATAACACGAGGGTATGCCCAAATGATTTTTCGTTTAAAAATGGCGATCGCGCCGAGGTTTTCTTTTAACGCAGAGGGACTTATACAATAAGTGAGGCCCAAAATGTTTTGGTTAAAAGGGGGATTGGGTCTTACACTCTAATAGAGGCCCAAAGTGTTTTGAATGGGTCTTATAGCTCAAGGAGAGGCCCAGATGATTTTTTTTATTTTTAAACGGGCGACGATCGCGCCGTTTACTTGTACAGAGGGACTTATACAATGAGTGAAGCCCAAAAAGTTTTTGTACAAGGGGGGGTGGGTCTTACACTCTCTCAAGAGGCCCAAAAAGTTTTGAAAATGATTTATGAGGGTTGAATTAATCAAAAACCCTAATTTGTTTTCAAAATGTATTTAATTGAATAAAAATTCAATTAAAATGATCAAAAATTGTTTAACACATGGAAAACAAATTGTGATCTTGGATTAATGCTTCAAAAATTAAGTATTGACCTACAAAATAATTAGAAAACATTAAAAGTTGCAAAATCAATGTAGAAAAAATATTTAAAATGTCAAAAACAATTAAAATATTAATTCTTTGCAAAAATATCAATTATATGAAATAAATAATATTTTTGGGATTTTTTGTGAAAATAAAATATTTTAACATTTTTGTGAATTATTAAAAAAAGAATAAACTCAAAATCATTAAAACTCAGAGAGAAATTAATTTTTGAATCAATTAAACAAAATCACAAAATTCAAATATTTGAATTTCTAAAAATGGCGCCAAGAACAAGCTGAAGAACACGCGCATGTTTTTGGTTTCTCAGATTTGCATTTTCTATCCAATCTCCATGAATACGTAATCATATCATGCAATCCACATATCATTATGCTCGTCTCAACCTCACGATCATGTCTATGTACTTTACTTTCATTTAAATTAAACATACAACAAGAAATCACGAAGAGACCTCAAGAACCCTAATTTTTGCATGAAGGCTAGGATTTTTGATACACGATTCAAACAATGCAATTAATTGAGGGAAAACATTCCATGCATGATTATGAACATATGGCCAAATTATTGTGCGAGGAAATATGCATAGATTGAGAGATGACCAAGTATGTGCTTACCTCCAAGCCGTGACAGCAAGTTCAAAGTGATTTTTGATCTGGAGGTGTTACAGATGAGTGGTGATAATCTGAACAGCTCCCTTACACCCTATGGATTGTGTTTGGATGGTTGGACTTGATTGAAATTGGCTGGATCATTTTGTGGTACCTCAGCTGCACTTTGGTTAAAACCTTGAGCAACCAGCTGGTGATTTTGTGAAATTGATGTTTCAGAAGTAATCTAAGTGTTTGATCAGCTCATATGTGATGTATGTGAGGTGTGTGAGTGATTGGTTTGATTGGAATTGCTCTCAAACTCAAAACCCGATAGTGACTTGCCTTAGAAGGCAAAATTGGAGTGAAAGAAGAGATTTTGAGGAAAGCATCTGTTAGATGGCTTTGGTGTACTCAAACTGACCACAATTGAGCTCTATTTATAGTAGAGCAAGTTTGTTTTGCAAGGAATAGTGCATGGCAGCTGGTAAGTAGGTTTGACCAATGTTGGCAAATGAAAATCCAAGTCTCCTCTAGCCATTGACTAGAGGTTAGGGCACAGAGCTTTGGTCCCCTTGGTCTTGGATAAGTCTTGACTGATTTCAGATGAGAATGGCTCAGTCCATGCAACCTAGATGGTTTCATTGAATGCCTCATTCCAAATTTGAAGTCTTGTCCCTATTTTGGCCATTCTAGGTTCAACATGCTATTTCTTGTTCCATGGACTTTGGAGGCTTGGCTCAGTGATTGTCCCCTTTAGATTCAATCCTCTGAGGTGTCCAAGTGGATAGGAGCAATTGAATTTGGCTGATTTTGGAAAATCGACCAAAGTTGCAAATTCTGCCTTGCCTTGACAGATTTCAGCAAGGCAACTTGGCAATGTTGTATCTCATGGTGTAGGTTGAATTTGGCAATGTTCTTGGCCATTTTGGAAAGCTCTTACATGATACAACAACTGTTTGAACAAGTTTGGTTTTGATCTCTTTTGATTCCAAGTGAAAAATCCCCCTACATTTGGCAAAAAGTGAGGCAGAATCTGACTTAGTGAAAATTTCACTAAGTGTTGGAAAAAGTGACATTTTCACTTTTCAGCCACTTTGATCACTCCATAACTCAAAATCCTTAATGAATTGGAATAACTTGTAGTTGAAGTTTTTGTAGGTGATAATGAGGGATACAAATCCATCTTTGGATGAGAAAAAATGGCCTTGTGGTTTAGAAGTTATGGTCCTCCAAAATTGGTACCTTTGCCACTTTATTTTTAACTTAGAAAAATTTCTAAGTTTTATGGTTACCCCTTTTACAAGTTATCTCACTTTTCTTGATTTTTCTTGATGAATGATGATTCAAATCATACATTAACATCATTTTAGGGTTAAAAATCCATTTTGGTGAAAAATCTCAAAAAGTCAAAGTTGACTTTTGTGCACAGTTGACTTTTTATCAGATGAATTCCAAACTGTGCAATTCTTCAGAAAATCATGTCCTTGACCTAAATAAAACTTGATGGACATGTTACATGGGTGTCATAGGGTATATTCAATCATGTATTAGGGTTTGGGAGCATGTCTTGGTCAAAAGTCAAAGTTACAGTTGACTTTTCTCTTAAAACCCTAATTGTGGTGCAGATGAAATTGAGACTTGTTGCTCAAGCTTCTTGGATCAATCCATTGTTCCAAATGGATCAATATGGTATATTAGAGACCCTCAAATCATGTCTTGAGGTCTTGGCTCATGGTTTGTCCCAAAAGTCAACTTAGGGGTGAATTAGGTCAAGAAACCCTAATTCTTGATTTTTGATGAATGCATCCCCTGAGGCAAAATTGACCTGATGCATGGGTTCATGAGGTACCATGAAGTATATTAGGTCATGTTTTGGATCATTGCCTTGTGCCCAGATGAAAATTTCCATCTGGAGGCCCTGGTCGACCAAAACCCTAATTTGGTGACACTGTCGATCTTGAGACTTGATCCACCTAGAAGGGAGCAGCCTTGTGCTTAATCCTTGAAGTGGGAGTCCTTTTTGATCCATTGTGGATATTTAAGAGATTAGACAAGTTGAAGATCATGTCATTTCTTGATTGATCCTTTGTCTAAGCACTCAGAGAGGGCTTGAAACCCTAATTTTGATTGTAGTGAATACTCACCCATCTTTGGGGAGACTGCTGAAATAGAATGGTTCCCCCATATTGTGATGATGATTTGCACAATGATGGGAAATCTTAGTGGTCAAAATTTGGGGTATGACAATGTGGATAAAACCTAAATCGGAAAAGGTACAAAAAGATGTATAAACACTGAATGATAGAGTAGAGGAAGTTGGCATTAAACCTAGTCGTAATGGCCCCAGAAGTAAACTTCCCAAATCTGGCATTTCACAACACAAAAGTTATGATATTACAACCTAGCCTTAATTTACATTATGACCGTAATGACCCCAGCCACCCTTGAATTTGCTATTCTAAGTTGTTTCATTCTTTGCCTCTGCACTTATCGAAATTTGCTTACCATTAAATTTTTTAGACAACTAGCATATAAACTTAAATCTATAGCCACACATAATAAGATAAGATGTTGGAGACTCAACTAGACCCCAAATATGAGTCCTATGTTTTACATTGTTACATTTCAATTTTTTAAAATTCAAGTATAATAAAAAAAATATTATTGATGTTTTGCTAAACACATGATTCTGATTTTTTTTTACCTAAATAACCCATTTTTTCAAATTAATTCCCAAAATAACCATATTTCAAAAATATTCCCAAAATACTCCACTTTCAGATGAGGATGAAGTGTTGTTGCCATATGAATTGGAGACAAATTTATATTTTAAAGAGGAGACACCAATTGGATTGGCGACTCCATATAGTTTTGCTAATTTAATTGGCGCCAGTGTACAAGTGCATAAAGGAGGCGCCAATTGGCCTGACACCAGTGTACATGCAGATTTTTTTTAGTATAAATAGAGGTGCCTCCTACCATTTGCTTTAATTAACACTTCATTTCAAATTCATATTTCATTTTCATCACTAGGTGTATCATGATTGTTTAAAGATATAGGAATGTTTGTTATTCTGCAACGAAACCTTCGATGAAAATGTTTTTCTAGAACATCCAAAGCTTTGAGCATCTTGAGAGGAATTTGAAAAGTTGGTTAGACGGAGATATTAATGATGGGGAATGAATTAGAAGTATCGAGAGACTTGTTTCGTACATCTCAATTGCAGATGACAATAATGTTACGCTGCGTATGTGGGTGTGAGTTAGAGATTACGATGATGTTAGGGATATGATGTATGCAGCAGATGACATTGTTTTGATTGTTTTAATCACTTAGACATGTTGTGGTGTTAAGTTTTTTATTTGTTGTTTGTGTTGTTGTGTTAAGTTTGTATATATGTTGTTGTAATCTCTTACTATGTCTTGTGTTGTTGTGTGTGAAAACTTTATGTTGTAACCAAAATTTGATATATTATAAATAACAGGGTTACAAAAATTTAAAGAAAACAAATAAATGTTCATGTAGAACTTGCTTCAACAATGGGACATTTTGTTCGATTGTGTCTGGGTTGAAGGCATAAACCACATAATCTTACCATTTTATCAGTCGTATCCATTTCTGTTTCGGTGCTGTTAGGGCGACCCTTTTTCTTTCGTCACATATTTTTGTTGTGCCAAATTATGTCCCCTTGATACGCAGGCCAATAATCTTCCAATGCTACCACTGGGAAGTTATTGTTGACACATTAAAAACATTTATGCCTTTGTAAACATCAGAGAGATGAATGGAAGCGTCTTGGCGAGCATATGAACATGTCACAATGACATGAGAGAAAGACATACGAAAAGATTGAAATTTGCCACCCCTCGTTGTGGTCCCGTGTTTCCTTTACACTAAAAATGTGTCTATGACGGTCAAAGATTGAAATGACATGTGTGCTAGCTTTAAGAGTTTCCTCCTTCATCACTTTCATGCAACTTTCATTGAATAATTGCCCTGACTATAATACATAACTAGATGGTAACCCGCGCGTTATGCCGAGGTGTTAACATTTTTTTTATATAAATTTTGTATTTATTTGAAGAGAAATACTTGCATAAAAACACATTTATATCCTTATTCTTAGAAACAACCAATAATGAGAGAGAAAAATTTTAAATTTATTTTAAATTTAATTTTTTTAATTGAAATCATAAGGGGTAGTAATAACGAAGGAAAAAGAATTTTTATTTATTTATTTTTTATTAAAAAATAAATTGTGATTGACTCTTTTGAGATATATAATAATAAGATTTTTGTAACATATTTAGAATAAAAGTTGAAGTGTAATTATATTCTATTAATTTGTAGACAAAATTT
Organism: Lathyrus tuberosus; assembly: GCA_022829125.1. Lineage (NCBI taxonomy): Eukaryota > Viridiplantae > Streptophyta > Magnoliopsida > Fabales > Fabaceae > Lathyrus > Lathyrus tuberosus. The sequence goes on from JALAZF010000017.1 coordinate 14,424,617, forward strand.
AAATTAACTATGAAAATTTATCAACTAATATAATTATTGTAACAATTAAATTTTGTAAGAATTTTAAATATTTAATATAACTTTTATATGTAATCATCAGTCTTTTATTTTTATTTTTGAATGATCGTTTGTTTTTGTGATGTTTTATAATTTAACAAAATAGTGTAGTTATTATATTTTTTGATATTAAACTCTATATAAAAAAAAGAATAGTGTAGTTATTAATAAAATTAATTACTTGCTATTATTATGATTATTATTATCTATTATATTATATTAAATTTAATGCAGCGAATTATGTTACGATACATAATAGGCCACATAGATTATATTTGTCACATCAATTAATTACTTGTTATTATTATTATTATTATTACTATTATTTAGAAATACATATTATTATTTTTTAGATGAAAGGTGAAAAGACTGTATTATATAAAGAGTGATAATTGTGTTTAATTGTAATTAACTCTTGTGAGATATTTAATAAGAATTTTGTAACATAATTTTTGGAATAGAAGTTGAAGTATAATTGTGTAAATTTGTTGCAAGATTCAATTCTAAAGGTGACACAACATATTTTAATTGATGTGGCAAATATAATATACGTGGCTTATTAAGTGTCGTAACATAATCCGCTGCATTAAATTTAATATAATATAATAGATATAATAAATTCCATTTTTTGCCTCTGGTTGCAAAAAGTGATCCCAACCTAAAGTAGATTGCCCTCACCAACGCGGTTATTGGTAGGTTTCTAATGCTTTTGAAGATGTTATTTATGGATTCAACAAGGTTTGTTGTCATGTGGACCCATCGGTGTCCTTCGTCAAAGACCATTGTCCACTTCTTCAATGCAATGTTATCTACCCACCTTAATGCTTCCACATTTGACAATCTAATTTCCTCGCGGTAGTATCAGAATGCTGGTTGAGTTAAAACATACCTTGAATTCACAAATTTTTTTCGAAGGTTCTTATCTTTGATTTCCCGCATGAAATTTTTTGCGATATGTCTAATGCAGTAGACATGGCTAGAAGGAGGATTATTCCATTTGTTCTTAGGATTATTGTATGCACTCATAATATATGCATGTCTGTCAAAAATTAAACAGAGGTTGGGTTGTGAAGCAACATGTGCTCTGAGATTCTTGAGGAAGAAACTCCAACCACCAAGAGTCTCAACTTCAACTAGAGCGAAGGCAACCAAAAAAATTTATTGTTGCCGTCTTGTGCCACTGCCATAAGTAATGTGCCATTGTATTTCCCGTAAATCCATGTTCCATTAATTTGAAGAATAGGTTTGCATATTGCAAAACCTTTGATGCATGGTCGAAACACCCAAAAGAGTTGATTGAATATTCTATTTCCAGTGACATAAGTTCTATCCAGCGTATATGCTGGCAGTGTCTCCAAAATAGTAGCAGTTCCCGAAACATACGTCTTAAGTGCAACCAAATATTTTGGAAGTTCTTTGTACAAATCCTCCCAATTTTCGAATACTATTTCAACAACCTTTGTTCTTGCAATCCACGCTTTCTTGTTTGAGGGAGTATAATTATATCATGTAACGATATGTAAGATTATTATACTTACCTTCACTGAAGGGTCCTTGCTAACAAGAGGCAAAATGTCTTGACATATCAGTTTAAAGTTTAATCTATGATGATCTTGTGAAATATTAGTGGGATGCAGGTATGAGGTGAATGTATGGAACTTATCTGCCATGAATCACTCCTTTTCATGTAAGACGTTTCTAGTTGAAACGTGCAAAACATGTTACGACAAAGAATGACATACCTTCTCGCATATGTGCGATGTATGGTATAATCAGCAGAGTTTTCCATGTGAAATTTTTTTATTGCTCGCACACAGTCTTCTTTAGTGTGAAAACGGTCTCCGACTTTTAACTCACCGTCTGACCGCATATACGAGTTGAAAAAATATCAAAGGATGCCTTATCTTCATCCAAGTTCAAGTTTGTCATATATTGATGGGGAAATATACATGACTTGGAGACAATGGAGCTTGATTATCGCCATCTTTAGTGTTGGTGTTTAACAAACTATAAACTTGTATCTCACTTTCTTCTTCTTTATCATCAATAACATCAATTTCAACTTCGGCTTCGGCTTCATATGCATCCACACCTTCAGTTTCATCTGAATCTACGTATTAAACTTCATCTGAATATATAGACGTAGGTTTAAATTGATCGATTATTTGAGATTGTTGAGATGTAAGAGTTTGTTGGAGTAAAGTATAAAACTCAATATAGTTGAAACCAGAATGTTCGTGATTAACGAATATATTTTCAACATCTTCATCGTTTCAAACCTTAAGCAGATAAAATTTAACGTGGTTGTTTAAAAAAATTGGATTTTGATATATAATTTGTGATACAGGACCAAAGCCTAGTTTTGATTCTAATATATCTTTCAAATGCAAGAAACTTGTATTTCTATTGATTGTAAATTGAACAACATCGGTGTTTTGAAAAACCAAACCCAGATACATCACAAACATTTGTCTCTCCATTGTAGCAGGCATTAATAATGTATCTCAGTGCAGATGCCATTGCTTGAGTATTTTCGTATGAGAATGAAACAGTGTTGGTTTAGGTTGAAATGAGGATGATCATGAAACTTTAATATTCATGCAACATTCATTACACTCGAAAAGTCAATTGGAAACTTCTACCAAAACTAAACTTTGTCGCCAATCAAAATGGCGCTACCACACAGACATGTACTAGCTGCATGCGCACCTGCAAAACATGTTACACGAGACATAACATGGGAATCTTGCCACATCAATGCCATGCAGCCTGCACAACCTACGAACCCTAGCTACCCTATTACGTCTTCGATCTAATTTTTGACTCTTTGAGAAAGCGAAATGTGGCTGCCAATTAAAATGGCGCCACCAGTGCTGCATGCATGGCTCACATTAAACACGTACAACCACACAACCTATCATCTGTTCCCTATAAATAAACATAAAATCAGTTATTTTTCATCATAAGAAACAAATATTACTCTAACATTCTCTTGGATTATCTCATTTGTAAGTGTCTACAATGACTCTATTGATAATGGGTGAAATGCACAGAGGAACCGTTGCCAACATTGAGACTTGTGTAAGTCTTTAATTCGCTACAATAGTTCAGATATCTTCTAATATATTGTAAAAAATAATGTTACATTAATTTTTTTTGTAGGATCCATCTAGGTTTTGTACTCGTGTCCACAAATGCGTTGCCCTAGACATTTTGCTTGAACCTTATATTGAGCTCGCCGGTTTTGGACATGTTAGCAAAATCATGTCTTACTTGGTTGATGTTAAGTTTATACTAGCTTTACAAGAGATATGATGTCCCGATACACACTTTCTTTTTTCCAACCGGCGAATGTACCGTAACATTAGAGGGCGAGTACATGTTACTCGGGTTGACTATTGATGGTAAAGTGGTCAATGGAAAAACCAACTTCAAAAATTCAATTTGCAAGAATCTTTTGGGTGCCTACTAGTTGGATCATAACCCAAGAGGCCAAGGTATCCTACTTTTGCATCTTAAGACATATTACATCAGTTTAACATTAGATGAAAATTCTAACGAAGAAATAAAAATAGTAAAAACTAGGTGTTATCTTATGATTTTAATTGGTTCATTTTTATTTCCCGAAGGTAGTGGTTCTAGTATGCAAGTTATGAATTTCCTTATTAAGACACCTAGATAAAATAGGAACACATAGTTGGGGTTCCACTTTTTTGTCTTATTTGTATAGCTCTTTGTGTAAAAACGCAAAGAAAGACACATATACATTTTTTGGACGCGCCATTTTGCTCCAAGCATGGGGTTGGTCTAGATTGTCATCCCTAGCGTCCATCAACCACAACAGCTTCTCATTCTCGTATACTCAAAAGTAAGTTAATAACTTCATTTTCATTTATTCACTTTACTGATTATTGTCTTTAACTAATTTATTTGAATTTTTTTTGGTTTAGATGGTCGGCTCGTGGTATGAATTACAATAGATGTCCTAGATCTTGTATTATTCAATATTGCAATCTCTTATATCACCTTACACCTGAAGATGTATTGCCACTAAACAAATCAATTTATTTTTAATATTACACATTTTATGATTTAATCTTTTTTTCTTCTACAGTTCATTTGGCGTCCATATCTAAACTTGGAACATAAAATCAAAGTTAGAGAAGAAGATGGAGTCGTTGGACTACATGCATGTCAATTATCATATTCACCACTGTGGAGATGCACCATAGAGATTGTGTCAAACTGCAGTTCGAAATGCTTCAAAAATTCCCAGATCCTCTGTCTGACCTCGGCCAATGGCACCAACTAAAAAATAATGAAGAATGGAACTTTGCTAATTGGAAGCACTTTGCTAAATCTGAGTGTCGTAAATGGAGGAACCGTCGTGACCCTGTGATGCCAACCTCGTCTAGGCCAACTAATACTTATATGGCATGGTATAGATCATTTGCAACTGGGTTTGTCTCCAAAGAGAGGTATCTATACGACCCACGACAGGCCCCTTACACACAAGAAGCTTCAACGTCTAACCCCCCAAAAAATTACCAGACCTGTTACTCACAACTCCCTACCCAACAAAATTACCGACCCACAAACACACAAACCCACAATCAAAACATGCCAGACACCCAACCACAATACCAATAGCGTCCCCTATACCATCGCTAACAAAATGACTATAATCAAGACACCTAAAATGCATATGCCTCCAACACAACATCACGATATAGCCAAAACACTCAAGGAACATATAACACTAGCCTTTCCTCACATTATAGCCAAAACTCCCAAACAACATACCATAGCCAAAACGTTAAACATCACACCATAACCAAAACACACAAATATCACAACAACCATATGGCTTTCAAACACCACAACAACCATTTCAACGTTTCTCCAACGAATCGTTCACACCAATGTCCTCTTTCAAACGTCCAGCCTGCACACCAATGACCCCTTCAACACATCCGAACTACTCTAACATGGGTCACGAACTCAGTTACGGAAATGTGATGCTTCATACACAAGACTTCTTCGAAATGCAAGAACTTCTGAGGGATTCTGATAATGTTCCTGAGACCTCAAATTCTCAAATAGTTAGAGTGAATAAACAACGAGTGCAACGAGTTAGGGTAGTTAGGCAGTGTGGAACCAGTTGCCGGTATGATCAACCCGATCATCATCGTTAGTTTAAGTAAAACTATTTTTAATTAAATATTAATGTTTACTAATTATACTAAAAAAATTTGCATATACACTGGTGTCAGGCCAATTGGCGTCTTCTTTATACACTTGTACACTAGTGCCAATTGAATTGACAACACCATATGGAGTCGCCAATCCAATTGACACCTTCTCTTAAAAAATATAAAATTATCGCCAATTCATCCGACAACAACACTTCATCTTCATCTGAAAGTGGAGTATTTTGGATTTTTTTTTGAAAAATGAACTGTTTTAAAAATTAATTTTGAAGAATAAATCATTTGGGTAAAAAATTCCATGATTGTTCCAGTGCTTTATATTTTATTAATAGGAGGTAGTATTATTAAAAAGACAAGTGCTTTTAATATTTTAAAAATTAAGATGTGCGAGAGGCCCAGAAATAATAAAGCGAGAGTATAGGCCCATAAATAAAGCCGGCTTTCAAACCAAAATAACACAAAGCCACGCTCTATCCTCTTCTGTTCTTGCTCAAAACTGTGTTTCTGTACTATGGAAACTTCACTTTGTGTTCCTTCTCCATCTTTCACTGCATTCAGGTACCTTCAATTCTTGATTTTTTTACCTCTCAATTCTCAAATTTACCATTTGCAATGGCTTGCTCTAACATATTTGTTACATGTTCCACTATTAGGACAAGCAAAGAGGTTCCCCATGTTCTGTCCCTGCATGAGTTCAAAAGAATAACATGTTTTTCGGGTTGTAATAAAAAACAAAGTTTCAATGAAAACCTTTACATTATTCCCATTCGAACCGTGTCTCGATTCTGCATTTCAAGGTCTTTCCCTAGGTCATTGGAACTTGGAGGGACAGGATCACCACATAGTGATGCTCATTCACCTCCTAACGACAACCAGAGGTGATTCAACTTTCTTCTACTCCCTCCGGTCCTTTTTATAAGGAACACTTCACTTTTCTAGATTCATTAAATAATTAATGTATCTGATGTATAATGCAGATCAGATACATTAATTATTTAATGAATCTAAAAAAAGTGAAATATTCCTTATAAAATGGACCGGAGGTAGTATTATTTATGTCGGTTGTATTTTGATTGAAGGCTTTCTGAATTCTAATGGTTGGAATTTTCTGACTAATGTTTTTAGAATTTTATCTTCAAGTGATTGTAAATTCATTTATTTTATTTTATTTAAATCTTGGATTAACAATGCCTATTGAATCTGAGAGTTCCACATTTCACAGCTTCGACAGCTTTGAGAAAGATTTGGAAGAGTTATTTGGTGAAGTGAAGAAAATGATCAAGATGGGGAAGAAAAATGATGCTATGGATTTGCTTAATGCAAATTATGAAATGGTGAAAGAGAGGCTTAGTGTAGGCACTAAAGGAATAGAAGAAGCTGCTATCTTAGACATACTTGCACTCGGTTACTTAGCTGTCGGAGACTTGAAATTTGTTGCTTATCTATTGAATTTGGTATTTTTTTCCTCCACCATCCTCTTCAGTCATTTTGATTTCTTGTTAAGCCGGTGCGCCGTTTATGTATTTTCTTTATTGTCCAGTTGAAAGAAGTTGTTGATACCTTAAAGGATGATGAACCACATCTAGATTCAATACTTATGCATATGGGAAGTATGTATGAGAAATTGAACAAGTTTGAAGAGTCACTAGACATGTATCAAAGGGCTGTCTATATTGTGGAAAGGATTTACGGTGAGGGCATTTTTCTGTTGGTAATGTTAGTCTTAATCTAATATATTAGTTAATGGTTGCTGGTATTTTGTGTTGGTTATTTGTTGATTAATAGACTGGTGGAATTTTCTCGGCATTTTTCAATTAGGCTTATCTAGTCTAATCAGAAATGTTTTGCATCTCTTGATAGATACGTTAGCGGAAATTAAATTCTGGTATTCTCTGTATAATTATTCTTTTAGGTAAGGATAGCACTATTCTTGTCACGCCGCATTTGGGTATGGCAAAAGCTCTTGGTTCAATTGGAAAAGCATCAAAAGCAATAGAGATATACCAACATGTAATCACACTTTTGGAATCAAATAAAGGTGCCGAAAGTAAGGATTTGGTTGTACCTTTACTTAGTCTTGGAAATTTTTTACTGAAAGAAGGAAGAGTCAATGATGCAGAAAGTCGTTTTACTAGGTTAAGCTTCCTGATTTTGTTTTCTCCTTCCATATTTAGTGCTTTAGTGGCTCTGCTTTTTTCTATATTAACTCGCATTTGTTGTTTTTTGATAGGGTTCTAAGCATTTACACAAAAGTATATGGAGAACATGATGGAAGAATTGGAATGGCTATGAATTCCCTAGCTCAAGTAAAGTGTGCTCTAGGTAACTTTATAATCATGCTCATCTAATGTCTTTATTTTCCGCATCCATTATTTGTTTTCCGATTGCACAGTTACCATGAATGTAGGTTAAAAGTTCTTTCAAGTATATAATGGATCTTGTACCATGTAAAACAATGGTGGAATAAACACCTTAATCCACACGAGATGATTATTTGGTGTTGATAGAACAGTATGATTGCAAATGCAAAATAGTAGAAGCTTGATGTTCATTGTGTATTTCCGTTTGTTCCCCCAAAAGCTAAGCCATGTATGAAAATTACTGCAGCCATGCTTTTGTTCTATCTTTAAATGGGATCCAAGTATGGTTATCAAATCGAGACTCAAGTTGTGAATCGGAAGAATTATTGATGTGCGATATATTTTTGTAGGGAAGTCAAATGAAGCAATACATTTATTCAAAAGTGCTCTTAAGGTCATGACGGATTCAAATTACATGTCACCGGACAACAGTATATTGGAGAAAATGAGGCTAGATCTAGCTGAATTACTCCATACTTCTGGGAGGTAAGCTTTATAAACTTAGTAGGAGCAAATGATCCGTTTAAGTAATTTTCACGACCCGTTTGTATCTTTAGAAAACGTAACGACTTTGCTGTATCGCTAAGACTAAGATTCTAGAAGGATGAACATAATGTAACTAAACATTTATTGTGGTTGGTGGTTTTTGTTGTTTTCCTTCTAGAGGACAAGAAGGCAGAGAGATATTAGAGGAGTGCCTATTGATCACAGAGAGGTACAAAGGAAAGGATCATCCTAGCTTAGCAACACACATGATGAATCTCGCAACTTCGTACACACGGTCAAAGAATCATGCGGAGGCAGAGCATTTGCTGAGAAGAAGTTTGCAAATCATGATAAAGCATAAGGGAAGTGATGACCAGTCCATCAGCTTCCCTATGTTGCAACTTGCAGCTACATTATACCATTTGAAAAATGACGAAGAAGCAGAGAAACTCGCCCTAGAGGTTTTGCGCATCCGCGAAAAGGCATTTGGAGAAGATTCTCTTCCTGTTGGTGAGGCTTTGGACTGCTTAGTGTCTATTCAAACCAGACTTGGTAAAGATGACAGAGATTTACTGGAGCTGCTTAGAAGGATCCTGATTATCCAAGAGAAAGGATTTGGATATGAGAGTGAGCAAGTTTTGCTTACCTTGAAAAAAATTGTATACTATTTAGATAAGTTAGGGAGAAAAGATGAAAAGCTTCTTCTGCAGAGAAGGTTATATGTGCTTAGGAAGAAGTATAAGCACATGGTTCATCACTAAATTGGTATAATATGTTTGTAATGTTTGCAATATTGGAAATAGACGAGTATTAGTAGTAACATTCTATATTAGTTTTGTCATGAGTGTCACCCTTCCTTCAAAGAGTTGTGCTCATGGCGTTGTGGATATGTGTTTGACTGCATACGTACATAAATGCAAGAAAAATGAAAGTTGTCGCTTGTACAAGAGTGACGTGCAATAATTGAATGGATCGTTTAGGTACTATTCAATCTTAGCGTCGTCTTATTTTTTTACTTGTACTATTAGTATAAGAGCAACAATTGGAACAAAAATAAGTATATTAGATTGGAGTTTTTCTTGTCTTACATTTTGATTTTAATTAGAAAAGTAACATGATATATATAAAAGAGGTGTACCATGATCATCACCTATGAATAATATATAATAAAAAATAGGTACAATAGTGGGAGGGGGGACATTGAGACAAAACCCTCTCAAACTAACAAAAACAGAAACATGGGAATCCAAAAATAGGCTCGACATTGTTTGGGACAGAATTCCACCAACGACCACCCTGAATGGATAAACTGAGGTTATCCTTCTAGTCTGCACAATAGTTTTCTTCTCTGAAAATATGAGATACTGTGAATGTCATGTTAGATATGATACAGGTACAGTTCAATCACCTATTTCTTAAATGCCTGAGAACAGTCTAGGAGTTCATAAACACATGACAAACTAGTTTGGAATCCGTTTCAAGCCAAAGATGAGACCACCTCTTTTGTGAGGAAACTTCTATGGCTTTCATAGCACCACTTATCTCAGCATGAAATGCAAAGGAAGTGCTTAAGTTGCTAGCAAATCATCCAAGAAACTCAAAGTTGTGGTTTCTGAAAAAACCACCACAGGCAGCAGGTCTTGGGGCACCTAAAGCAGCTCCATCACAATTGCATTAGGAGACCAAAATACTTCAATTATTTTAGGGGATTTAGAAGGATGGATGATCACATTGAAAGCTTGTAAGATTCTAAAATTTTCCATGGAAGTAGAGGTTGTACACTTGGTAGCGTTTCTAGTTAAGAAAATTAATGAGAATATTGTTGATTGCAGTCCTCCAATGGATTGTTTTGTTTTTGTACCTGGCTTGATTTCTGCTTTGCCAAATGAAGTTAACAACGTAAATAATTAAAGCTGAGATGACCACCTTTACTTGAGCTGACCAAGATCTGTGAAATATGTTGAGAAGATTGGAAATATTGAAGCCATTGAATGGACTTAGATGGTGGAATAGCCAAGTTCCATGTGTCCTTGGCCCAAGGGATAATTTGACATGCATGGACTAAAACATTATGGGCATCTTTCATGATTAACTCACCAGCAGGTGTGTATCTCCATCTGAGCATATTTGGACCAGAGTCTATAGGAATGACAATATCTTTGAAAATGTTTGGGATAACAGGGAACAATTTAAGAATCTCTGTTGGGAAAGACCGACCATTACTACTGATTATGCAGCTCACTTTCCTAATTATGTTCTAGCTCAGCCATGTTAGCCAAATACTGTTTTAAAAATCCCACATCATTCTTAACTGTCTCAATTGGAATGTTACCCTTTGGAGGAGAGTACACCACCAAATCTCTATTCTTTTATGGTTCGTCCTCCACTTTGCCCTGTTGTGAAGCATCAACAAAATCATACTCACTTGAAGATTCATTTTTTGAAATCTGCTGAGGATTCTCTATAGCATTGTCCTGATTATTCATGGGATCATTCTAATCTTCAGTCGGAGAGACTGAGGCTGGAGACTTATCTTTGCTTGGACTATCTTTGTCCTAATATATTAGATTTTGGCAGGGTCGGCAATCACATCCTCATTTTTGTTCTTGGCTATGAAAACCTTTTTTCCTTTCCTGCCTATTTTGACTTGGATTTCCATTAATTCTTCTACAATTTTCAACATTGTGACCAATAATTTTGCAATGATCACAAAAATCTTCCATGAAGGATGAGTTTGCATGTCTCTAATCCTACAAGATATTCATCTTCAGGAATGGTAATAGCAATTTGATCACGCTGGATTGATGGTTTATGTAGCTGACTTATCCGAAAATCACATATTTTATTCACAATTTGGGCAAAGGTTTTATGTTTAGATTTAGTTATTATAGGCGACTCTGAATAGTTTTTGGGATAGAGATCCCAGACAAAGATCAAGGGATGCTGACGGAGTGATTCATGATGATCGAATATGGAAGAGATTACGCGGCGGCGATGAAGATCAAGGTTTCTTCAACGTCAAGTTTTCTCATCTTTTTTTAATGCTCTTGTAATTTCGATATGAATTAAATATTTTATTACTGGAGAAAATGAAAAATACATAAATAATTTTATAAAATAATATTCTGATAAATTACAAAAATATTTTTAAATTAATTATATGATTTAGAATAATAATGATATTTTATTGGAAAGAGTCCATATTCATCAAATTTTTCTTACTTTATAATCATATTTTAAAATAACCCCAAAATAATAAATTAGTCACATTACTATTTTTCAAAAGAAAAAAAAATATTAATTAATATTATTAATGTAGAAAATTTATTTATTGAATTTAATTGAAATGCACCAAAATGTAAAGTGGTTTTACACCCATTAAATTTCTACTTTTGTTTGCCTTTATATTTAAAAAAAAAAAAATGAATGATGCATAATGACTAACCATGTATCCTGCTAAATCAGATTTTTATTTTAAATTTTTTTTAATAATATGGTAGGTTGTTGATATTCTATTAAATAAGAATATACAATTATTTTACATTGTTAATACATATCCATTAAACCTTTGATTTAATCATCTTTAAAGTAATTTTATTTATTTTTGGTAATTTCCTTTAAAGTAATCTTTAAGTGATGCATTTTACACAATACATGCAAAGCAATTAATCTCTTATTTATTTTACTTTAATGAGACAAGACACCATCGTAAACTCCAAAAGCATATGACAAGGACATGACATCAAACAAAATTGTCCATGGATCTCTCACATACCAATATGAATCTCTCTAACATGTTTCCGTGCAAATTATGATTCATCATCATAATTAAGCAAGCCAAATCTTTCTCTCTCTCTCTGTCATTTCGTGTATGTCACCTTTAATTTAATCTCTTATTACTCCTTTACCTTTCTTTGCTTCACATATTATCTCATCCCATCCATGAATCATGTTCGAAGAATCTCAAGAATTCGCGTAGATTTGAATTTGTTTCACAAAAAATCACCCTGATTCTGTTGAAAACTCAACGTGAATCCAAACATGTATTGAAATTTCTGCCAAACACAGCTCTTATTTACACTGATTTGGCAGTTTTAGGTATGAGTCAAGCTCATAGCAATACAGTTTCTGACAGTTGACTTCTCTAGTCTTTTATTCTATCATAAATAACTAACTTATTTTACTATCTTTAGTACCTTTCATATTTATAGAAAATTTTTAATACAACAGTTCATTATGATGTTGATCTTGCATTCATGTTTTCAGTTCTAACTTAGATGATTGATTTCTCACTGATTCACCAGATGTTGTGTCTATTGAAAGTTGCTTCTTAAGTTAGGAGTAATGGCAGATTTTCAGATTCCGAGAAAATTAGTATCTGATTGGGAGCCTAGCAATTTAATCAGTAATCGAGTTCAGGCGGAGTCGGTTTGCAAGCACCGAAAACTAAATTCTGATAAGCTACCAGAGATGAAATGGTGGCTACATGTGAAGAGTAATATGGAGTGTGACGCTGATTATTCCTGCAAGACGGAGGAGTTTGGGGCCTTCTACTCCGAATTTCTTGATGGAAATGATAAGAATGGTGAAGATCAGTCTATTATTGACTTTGATGCGCTTTCTTATATTGGAAGTGATAATTTATCGGTAGATCAGCCACGGAATGTATCTTCTGCGTGTATGAAAAATAACTATAGCAGAATGCAGAAAATTGAGGCTTTTTTGAAAGACGATTTACATTTTAGTCCCAAGAAGAAAGATCAGAAGGAGTTTGGATTTTCGGATGGTCATTTTATGGACTGCGATGATTCTGAATTCTCAGTCTCTGAGAAAATGACAACATGTTTGATGGGAAATGAGAAACCCGGGCCTTGGTGGCGTAGTGCTGGAAAAGATGAGTTGGCTACCTTGGTTGCTCAGAAGTCACTTGAGCATGTGGAAAATTGTGATCTCCCTTGTCCTCAGCCTAAGCATTTCGGGCAGAGATTCTCTAAGGGTGTTGATATTGATCGCGATAAGATAAAATCATCGTCTATAAACCAGAAAGCTGTGACTTGTTCTTCTAATGCAGATGGTTATACATCTGGAACACCGAATCCTGACTGTTTTTTTGAGGATTCAAGCTCTCATTTCAGGTAATACTGCACTGAAATTCTTTACATTTTGAATTCATGTCTTCCAACTTTAATACTGTTTACTAGAAATTTAATGATTATGCTAAATTAAACTTATTGTTAAACCATGTTGCTCTATACGTTCAGTTCCGGCCAGAGCAAAGGTTCTGGTTCAAGTGACAAAGATTGTCAAATAAATTCTGAGAACAGCAGCATTACCGAGCTGTTAGAAGCATTGTGTCATTCTCAAACAAGAGCAAGAGAGGCTGAGAAAGCAGCGCAACAAGCCTACAACGAGAAGGAGCATATCGTGAGTCTTTTCTTTAAACAGGCTTCTCAGCTCTTTGCATACAAGCAGTGGTTCTACATACTGCAGCTTGAGAATCTCTGCCTTCAACTCAGAAACAAAAACCAACCATTGCTAAATCTCTCTCCGCAAAGAGGAAAGAACTTTAAGAAAAACCGTGGCAGACTTGAAAAGGAAAAGATCAGTAACAGAAAATGTGGAATTAGAAAATGCGTTGTCGCGTTTGCGGTGGGTTTAAGTCTTGTTAGTGCAGGTTTGCTTCTTGGTTGGACTATGGGATGGATGTTTCCTCAATGTAAATAGTGACATCTTGATTGAGATATTGACTAAGGTTGTTTGAGTGCTTCTGTTGTGATGATATGATTCAAAACAGAAATATTTCCATTATTTGTAAGTATTTCTAGTTGGTTGAGACCTGTTACCTGTATATATATTTAATGACATTTGTGTAGAAAGAATGTGTATAATGTTGCCATGTAAAGCTTTCTATGTTCATGTTAGTTTGATCATTCACAGCCTCTAGCCTCTAGAAAATCTTGCTTTTGAAAATTATCCATTATTTGGGAAATTGATTAGAACAAGTTTGTGCAAAAAGAAAAAAAAGAAAAATTAGAAATATAGAGACTTTGAAGTGTTTCCATTCCATTCTCATTCAAGATTTTTACTTCAAAACAACAATCTTTTTGTATTTTGGCATCAAAGGAGCAAAATAAGCTAGAATTTTAGGTAATATACATGTATTACATTAATCATTACTTGAGATTATTTGGTTTTTTCAGCTGAAATATGTACGTTGCGTCCGGATTTTGAAATCCAAATTCTGTTACACTGTGTTCAAAAATTGAAATCTGGACTGTTTTGATGCTGAATTTAAATTGTCTTCTGTTATGAATGATTGTAGTTATGGTGCATCATGATGTTGTCTCAGATACTGTCTCCGAAGCTAGTGTATCTATAGATGTTACAAGGTGATGTCCATGTAGATGTTGGAAAGCAATTAATAAATAAATAAAAATTTGTTGTATGTGAACATATGCCTCAATGAATTTGCACAAAGACTATCAAATTAGAATTTGACATTGTAATCGAGAGGTCGGATTCTGGGTCTTACATAAGAGAGACATTTGTGACGATGAGAAGCTGAAGAAGTGGCAAGTATAAAGAACTTGTTTGGAAGTTGAAACGTGCTGACATCGGAACAAGGAAATGTGAGCGTCCGTTTAAATTGCGGGGGTACCTCAAGTCGAATAATACATGAACATTTAATGTGATTTGTAGTATACATAACCATGTTTTTTGTTACAAGTTAGCCAATCATCTGATTGTACGTCGTCTCAATTCTGAATAGAATAAATTTGTATAAATATGCATCTATGTTGTTAACAAAAACACACCAGAATGAAAAAATATTGGCATATAGCATTTGTTTACTTCAACGGTGTGAGACCTCCTTATGAATTTAGGGTCACAAACAACACCTTTCTTGTAGATCTGAAATCGAAACTGAAGAGTCACTTGCAATACCCGGATAATCGAAGAGTGGTTAAGATTGACTATCATTCACCCTCGATTGATAATGAAGGAAAGGTGAAGTTTAATAAGTTTGAGCTGAAGACATATGAATATTTAATAGTTATGTGGAGTACATTTCACTGTGACGCAACAAATGGTCCAATCGATATGGATATGATAGTGACGAGATCAACCAACGATATTCTAAATACGTTGAAACGTCCACAACCATCTCTTGTTATGAAATGTCATATTAAATTTATGTTAAATGAGATTTATGTAATATTACACATTTTGTGTATGTGTTAACAAATATTTAAGTTAATATGTGTTTTTCTTCATCTCTTATCTAAAATTACTTCTGGTTTTGTGATAACAGGGTATATTCTGGGATTTCAAATTCCGAACATTCTCCTAAACACTATTAGGATGAGTTTGTGATTGATTAATAATATCATAGAAGACTCGAATTTTGAAATCGAGACAAGTTCTTAAACATCATGAGATATTGACTTTGATTGTGATGTGGTGGACACGTCCGGAGTCCAAAATCCGGACTCTTTTTAAACATGCTTTAACTTCTTTCGTTAGAGTATGTGAATAACTCATTGGTGTATTGAAGCATCCCCATTCTTTATTCATATCCATTTTAGGTGGGAGAAGTTATGAGAATTGAAAAGAGCATGGTGACTTCAAAACTCCAAAACCAAGACACGCAAGTCCATGTTACCATTAATTTTGGTGCTCAATCCCAAGTTATGTTTGCACCTGACAAATATGTTGGAAATAATTGTAGGGACAGTTTCTCAGATTAATCTATATTTAATTTGTATCTTGTAGATAAAAAAAAATGTGGTTGGGAGAGAATATTCCACTAAAGATTCATATTGACAAAAACCAGTGAATATTTTAAATTGATCTATAGTCACCAAAAACATCATGAATTTCGTCCTTGCTTCCAGCTATACCACAAAAGGAAGAGAAATGAAGTGAATTTTACTTTGATTATATAACTACATGATCCATGTTTAAAGTAATTCCTGAACTGTTGCACAAGATAATTTTGGGATCTTGCAATAGTAAAGTGCTGAAAATAAAAAGTACAGTATACAGATGAAATGATGAACAAGTGCGGACTATCGAACAAAATGGGTAAAATTCGAAAGCAAAACTTGACTTGTTTTCAAGATTTTACGCCACATTTTCCGTTCTTTCTATAGATTCTATGGTATCAATACTCGTCCAAGTATGTATAAAGTGTGTCATCCTTCTTCGACTTGCGTCTGCTTAATAAGGCCTTCAGGAGACCTTTACTTTTAGTCGGGTATTGTTCTACCTCTTTTCCGTTGTCCCTTTCAGCA
Source organism: Lathyrus tuberosus (assembly GCA_022829125.1). Lineage (NCBI taxonomy): Eukaryota > Viridiplantae > Streptophyta > Magnoliopsida > Fabales > Fabaceae > Lathyrus > Lathyrus tuberosus. The sequence goes on from JALAZF010000017.1 coordinate 14,441,024, forward strand.
GATAATCGCATTGAAGCTGATTTGCGTGGCGCAGAAGGGTACTGGTAGGAACATAAATAAAGAGCAGTTAAATAAACTACAGAACTCATTGCCAATGTGTTGAGTAGCATACATTGATTTACAGCACTCACCCTTTGTCTTGCTGCATTAGAAGGATTTGGTGTGATTGGTCTGCTTGGGTTTGGAGTGCTTGATCTGCTCGTCTTCGGTGTTGTAGGTCTACTTGACCGAGATCCGGTACGTAGAAGCGGGAACCGGTATGGTGAAACGGACCGTTTCTCTTCAATACATGTAAACAAGATTGTAAATTCAAATACTAATAAGTAATAATATCAATGATTTTTTGAGGTATCATGTCATAGTAAGTGTGTACAACCTAAATCTTTTTTCGGCATTGTCGAAGTGAACGAAAACGGTCCAGGTCTCTGAGGTTGTACAGAAGGTGACGGTGAGCGCCCTTTACTGCATCAAATCAAAATAATCGTAAAATCTAGATACTCATTGAGTCCTTGATCAACTTAATTCCATAATTACATGCAGCATTTGTACTTACCTTGTCGTTGTAGATGTTGGCGTTTCTCTAACTGTAGCTCGAACAGCTTTGGAATACAAACAGAATAAACGCAACATAAGATTTACTATAGTAGTCTAGTCTCTTAGATAAGTGCAATCAAAATGTTGGGAGGTAAAAATAGATACCATTCCTAAAGTGAGGCCACTCTTCTTCGTCCTCAAGGCTGCATCCAACATATTTCGATTTTGTGAGGTTGGCACCAATCATGGTTTCCCCAACTGAAATTACGCAAGGAGTGTGATCATTTAAAAACATATACACAATTCTAATAATAATAATAGACTCGAGGGAGATGTTATACATGCCTGGCAAGACGTAACGCTTGTGATATTTTGGAGTACTGATCACCAACGACTGTTGAGTAATCCCCTTGTGATCCATACACCCTTGGTACGTCCTTATTCTCTATGTACCACGTTAAGGAAAAGCAATGTTAGAGAATTTCGTAAGATTGATCTTCCCTGAGGTAATAATTAGTTTGAACGATATAAGTTCTCGGCTCCTCAAAGCAACAACGATATTTATTCCTATCTCAAGAAATATATTGCCTAAAAGTCATATTGATGATTTCAATATCCGATGATAGTGACAAACCAATTATTCATCTTAGCAATTACTTTCAGCGTCGATTAACTGAACTTTCTTTATTCGGAGGTGATCAATAATACCTGTTCAATACAAGATACGCGTAGCTCGGCTCCAGAAACTTCAACAACCTTCTCATCCAACAAGTCATTCACTTTATAGGTCACAGAACCTAAATGGTCCACTGTATTTACAAGTGCTTTGATAGCATAATCCTTCAGTGTTTCTACCACTCTGAAAACACCAGATAGAATGAGAAACCAAGGGTATAGACATAGAGAATATGACAGTATTAACAAATAGGCATAAATATATACCGACTTTAGAAAAGCAACTCACATCTGTTTTTGATCATCGTTGGTATACGAAAGTTCAAAATATTCAGCTGCCGAATATAACTGCGATCTCAGATTTTTCAAATCCTAGAAGAAACGATGAAAAGTTAAAAATAACTAGCAAAATACTAACTCTATTCTACTCTGAATCAAATCGGTAAATGCATTAGACAAAAGAATTATAGATCAAATAGTAGCAAAATAAATGTACCCGGAGACTATCATCAAAGAGCAAGCTTTGCTGCATATAAACCTCATCGAAATTTGAAGTTTCTTGAGACAAAGGCGGCGTTGAAGAAGTTGTGACCTTCCCCATGAATGAAAGCACCTTATCCACAAAAACAAATACAAATAAACAAAATTGATAGGAAATTCATATTCAGATTGAAAATTGAGAGAGTGAAGAGTTAAAAAAGAAAAGAAAACGATGTCGAAGACAAAGAGAACCAGATCAAAATCACAATCAACACTACCCTTTAGACCAAGGTTGTGTAAACAAAAAGCCCCAAATAAAATATACAATCAACAACAATTGAATCTAAGAAGCTGAATAAAGAAGGGGACAAGACAACCTCATTTCAAACGAATTAATAAAACACCAAAAGCTGATTATCTTACAAAAAGAATAGCTGTAACAACAACATAACTAGTCCTTTAAGAAAAAAAATCAAATGCATATTAAACCTTAACAACACATTAAGACAATTCTGAACTATAACAGACAAAAAGCTAAACTAAACAGCAAAATTCCATCATTGTTTTTTCCTGAATCTTCACCAACACTCACAATTTACTTATTTTCCATCAAAAGCAAACCCGACCCAATCCTTAAAAACATCAAAAGTTACAAAATTTAAAATAACATGCGTGAATAAACAAGGAAACATGAACTGGGGTAAGTGAGTTTGTTGAAATTCTCATCAATTACCTTTGTTTTCCCCTAAGAGCAAGCAAGTTTTTTACTTGAAGAAGTTAATGAAACAAACTGGGTAGAGGGTTTTGAAGAAACAAAACAAAACACAACCCACTTTGTCAAAGAAACACGCTTTGGGACATTTGAGCACTAAAACAGTTAGGTGTTCGGTTTTTGACCGAAACAAAGGAAAGGGACAAGTTGAAAAAAATCGAAAATTCAAACATGTAGAGGAGAGCACGTCGGAATCAATGAATATTGGATGAGGAATTAGGAGAGTAATTTTGAATTTATTAATGGAGTTTTTGATTTTTCAAAAAGGTGTGATGTGAGTGGTGGAAGACACAAACACAAGGTTTTACGGAGTTACTTTTACGGGGTTTCTGTTTCTGACTTCTTGTGTTTGTCTAGTGGTGACGGGAATGATTGCAAATATATAATATAATTAAAATCCTTTCACATGCAAATTTGTATTTTTTTTTTCAAATGAATACGACTAATGTGACAAGCTTCAAGATGTGCAGGAGAATCTATACATACTTTGAATTATTATAGTTTTTCAAATGCTAGCAACTCTCAACTTAAATGTGTATATGGAAAATTGGTTTTAAAAGCTTGAAATAAATAGGTATTTAATGATTTTTATTCTTAGATTCACGGTTTAAAAGATGTGGTGACTAATGTGGATTTTTTTTTTTTTTTTTTTTGCCAATCTTAGAATTTTATCCGTTGAGAAAATTGAGTTTAGACATGGAATATTTGTGGATATGTGATATTCATTAAGGATTAGATATTCTCAATTGTTTCAAAGATATATATCTAAGTGACTTAGGAAATGTGACGCTAATTCTTTCTACTTTCATACTTTCGTGAAAAGAACTAAAGGCGGGGGAAAGATGGATTGAAGGATTGTATGAAATTAGGCAAGAGATTGTGAAGCATTTCACTGATATTTTCAAAGAATCCAATGCTGATAGACCTCATTTTAACGGTGTTGTCTTACGCTCTCTTTCGGAAGATGCTAACATTGTTTTGATATTTCCCTTTAGTTTTTATGAGTTAAATTGTGTTCTGTCCTAGTGTGCGGGAAACAAAACTCCATGTTCAGATGAGTTTAATTTCTCCTTCCTAAAAAGGTTTTGAAATCTCAATAGAGATGATCTTGGGATCATGTTTGATCAATTTCATTATTTTGCATTTTTTCCTCGTAATCTTACATCTTGTTTTGTGATTTTGATTCCCAAGGTTAAATCACTCTCTCATTTAGGTGACTTTAGAACGATTTCTTTGGTGGGATCTTTGTATAATTTTGTGGCTAAAGTGTTGGCTACTAGACTTGGGGTGAGGATGGATAACCTTATTTCCCATAAACAATCGATTTTTTTTAAAAGGAGAATGTTGGTTGATATAGTGGTTGTTGTCAATGAGGTGATAGATTTAGCCAAAAATTCTAAGAAAGTTTGTCTTATTTTTAAGTTGGATTTTAAAAAGGTGTATGATTCAGTTAGTTAGAGTTTTCTAAATTGTATCCTTATCAAATTTGATTTTAATGAGAAGTGAATGGCTTGGACGAGAGCTCGTGTGTTCACATGTACTCTTAGGGTGCTGGTTAACGGATGTCAAACCCAAAAGTTTAGCATTCAATGGGGTTTAAAGCAAGGGGATCCATAAACTCCTTTCATTTTCCTGCTCATGGCTTAGTTGATAGAGCATAAGAGATTACTCTAGTTTTAGGGGGTCGTCTAATTTGGTGGTATTCCATCTTCAATATGTAGATGGTACACTCTTTATGGCAGATCCTACTCTTAAAATTTTTATGTGTATTAAGGAAATCCTAAGAGGGTTTGAGCTGGCTTCAAGACTTTGGGTTAATTTTTTTAAGAGGAATCTTAAAGGGGTTAATGTGGATCATGGGCTTCCTAAATTCTATAGGAGAGTTCCTTAACTGTGAGATTAAAGCCCTTCCTTTTAAGTACCATGGTTTGTCAATTAGGGTTAACCCTAGGTTGTGAACTACTTGGGAACCTATAGTCAAATTGATAACCGGGAGGATTTATTCTTGGAAGCACATATATGTTAGTTTAGGAGGTAGTGTGATTCTTCTTAAATTTGTGTTTTATGTTATACATATCTTCTTTTTGTCCTTTTTGAAGATGCATGTAAAGATTTGGAGGAAGCATGTTAGGTTACAGAAAAGGTTTCTTTGGGGAGCATGGAGGGAGAATCTAAGGTCTCTTGGATAAAATGGGATGATGTTTGTTAGCCCAAGAGTAAGGGGGTTAGGAGTTATGGATCTCCGACTAGTTAATCTATCCCTTTTGGATAATTGTAGATGGAAGTTACTTACAAGTGTTTCTAGATTGTGGTATGATATCCTTGTAGATAGGTATGGCACGTCACTCGTTTCCTCTCTTTGAGAAGGAAGGCCATTGTGATTCAATCTACTTCAACTTGGTAGAAAGGTGTGTCTCTTATTGAGTCCAATAAGGACGACCCTTCTAATTGATTTATTGATGGTATCCTAAGGAAAGTAGGGTCGGGTCTCCATACTTACTTCTGAAAGGAACAATGTTTAGGACCCATTCCCCTAAAGGTAAAACTCCCTAGTCTGTTTTCTAACTCCATCCAACCAGAAGAGTTGGTGAGAGAGATCGGTAAGTGGATAACAAGGACCTGGTTTGGGATCTCAGGTTGAGAATACCCTTATTTTTTAGAGAGTTACTTATGTATGAAAATATTTTCTCTATGTTGTGAGATGTTATTCTCTCTCAGAAGAAAGATAAGTAAATTTGGAATCATACAAGAGATAGTCGTTTAATTGGGTTTGTGGCATCCATGATTCGTTGCCTCTGCCTATCATGTTCATTTTGTTGGGTCCTCCTAATCTCTTTTGGGTGAGAATTTGACCCTTCCCATTATTCGGGATAGTTGGGAACCTCCTAAAGTATTGTTCTTCTCCAGGAATCCTTTGTATAATAGATTCCTTTTTAGAGAGAACCTGTATAAAAAGGGTGATTAATGATCCTAGTGAGATTTCTTGTCCTTTCTGCCGATTTTTGGATGAGTCGGTGTCCTATCTCTTTGTCACTTGTAAGTTAGTTATGTTTGTATGGTATATGATATTTCAGTGGTTGAGTTGGAAGGTGGTTCTTCCTAGTAACCATAAACTTCTTTTTTAGTCTTTCATTTCTTTAGGTGGTAAGGACAAAACTAGGGTGATTTTGTTATGACCATATATGTTGTAGTTTAGACAATCTAGAGAACTCCTACTAATGTCATATTTTATGGTGTTACAAAAATTGGGAAAGAGGTTTATAGGTAAAACACCGGTAAACTCATGCACATACTCTGAATGACTACAGAACCATGTCCTCTACCTTAACCAATAGTCGATCGAGTGTTTTCCTTGGTTCCGAGGTAGATGCTAGTATGTATTTTTGTTTTTCTCTTGGTGGAGCTTGATATGTCGATGATGGTTATGATAGTATGAGCTCTAACCTATATTCTAAGGGGTTGGTCTCTAGCTGTTTGAGTAATTTTTCTCTTTTGTGTATGGTTTTTGTTTGTTGTTCTGATTAGTTGTGGTGTTTATTCATTGTTGAATTTTTATTTATGTCATTTGGTAGTCCTTTAGACACTTCTTGTGCTTAGGCGTAATTTTTATTTTAGTGGTTTTTACCTCTTGTATTAATATTTATTTTTCCATTAAAAAATCAATTAATATCATAACAGTTATTTTAATAATAGTGATAATTTACTTTAGATTGAATATGAATATTGAAGTTGTATTGAGTTTTTTAATTAGAGGTGAGATCGATGTTAGTCATTAATCCTTAAACATGATACTCCAAGGTTGCTAGTGATTTGTTAGTGGTTTAACTAACTAATTAGTTAGTTAAATTGGTTGCTTTGTCAACAAGCTACTATAAAAGTTGCTGTAACTTTAATTTGAAATTAATTTCATCAATACGAGTTACACAATTCATTTCATTGATTAATGTTCATCATTTTGTATTTATTTAAATGATTGCATTCCAAGAAACATTAGAGTTATGCTAATATTTATAATAAAAAATCTAATTCAATACTAGAAAATTGGTTTCGATAACAAAGAGAGAATTGGTTCAATACTAGAAAGAATTGATTCCATATAAGGGAATTGGTTTCAATATTAGGGAAACATAAGAGATTTGTGAAGGGTTATCAAATTGGGAAACATGTAGTAAGGTGTGTGAATTTAGTGTTGTTGCTCGGCAATCATGAATATAAATGGTGGAATTCCACCTAACATATTGGTCCCTGATGGAAGCAAATAGGAAAAATGAAGTGCTTTGATAAAATCATTTTTGGGAGTTCAGTAAGTACTTGTAATGAAGCACAATGACTATGAAGAGTTAGGAGTAGAACCTGCATATGCACAAAAGAGCCACATTATAAAATTCAAAGAAAAATGTTCTACGTTCAACAAAATGTAGATGCTCATCATTTTGAAAAGATCTTAAAGGATACAGATATGTGATAGAGAAATATCATGATGGTGGGGAAATGGTGAAATAAGTGAAACTTTATTCTTTAAGGAGGAAGTATGAATTGGTGTAAATGGAAAATGTTGTTCCTTTTGGATTGGCTGCATTATGCAAAACAACATGGAGTATACAAGATGTCTTGGTGAAGAAAGGACACATGTGGGACCTGATGCTCCAACATGTGTGCAAGATGTTTTGGTGAAGAAAGGACATATGTGGGACCTGATGTTCTAGTATGTGTGCAACATCTGGCCCTTATCAACAAGCCAGTGTTTTTGTTGTTCTGAGCATATTTTATGGATGTGTTCAACAAAGTTTTGTTGCTATCTTTTAGCAATGCATTAATTATATTTGTTTGGAAGTTTAAAAGGATCAAGTCAAATCTAATTAATTAGAGATTTAAAATTTAAATTCAAATCAAATCTTTTTGGTGGAGGTTTTTGAAAAACAAATCTTAACTGAATCCTCAACAAATCTAGACGTGATCTCAAATTAATTTCCCATTGGAGAAAAACCCAAAAGATTGCATTGTTAATTAAGGAGATTCAAACCTAATGTTTGAAGTGGGTGCAAATATTGAAAAAATGTTGAAAATGATGAAGCTCTTAGAAACTTCAAGGCCTTGAATGTTATTTTCAATGGTGTGGACAAAAACTTGTTCAGATTGATCAACGCATGTACTAAAGTCAAAGAGCTTGGGAGATTCTTAAAACTGCTCATGAAGGCACGTTCAAGGTTAGAATGTCAAGGTTGTGGCTCCTCACTACAAAGTTTGAGAATTTGATAATGAATAAAGATGAATCCATCTTCGACTTCAACATCAGACTGCATGACATTGCCAACACTTCTTTTGCATTAGGAGAGAAGATGTCTGAAGAAAAGTTGGCCATAAAAATACTCATATCTCTACCAAATAAGTTTGATATGAAGGTCACAAGTATTGAAAAGGCCCAAGACATAAGCAGCATCATAGTTGATGAACTCATTGGTTCCTTACAAACCTTTGATATGGCCTTGAATGATAGGTCTGAAAAGAAGAACTAAAGTATAACTTTTGTTTCCCACGCTGAAGAGAATTAAGGTCAAGGTGAAGAAAGTTTATGAGATGTTATAGCCCTTGTTGGGAGAAAGTTTAACAAATGTTTAAAAAGGCTGGATAGAAATTGGAGAACAATTGTTCCAAACAAGGTGTCAGACATCAGTCCCCTAAATAAGAACAAAGATGAACACAAGCCTATCATAGGCAAAGGAGCACAATGTTATGAATGTGAAGGGTTTGGTCACATTAAAGTTGAATGCCTACTTTTCCAAAGACACATAAAAGGGATTATCAATCACTTGGTCTGATTTTGATGATATAAAGTGAAGGAGAAATAGCTAATAAGGTGATGGCTTTTATTGGAAAATATGACTCTTGTAATTAGTCTAGTGATGAAGTTATCTCAGAAGAAGAACTGGCTGAAACATATAGAGTTTTGCTAACTGAGTGGAAGGAAGCTTGCTTGAGAGAAGAGAAACAAAAGAATACTATAAGTGCTCTACTTCTAGAAAAAGAGAAGCTTGGCTCAACCATTGAAGATCGGGAAGAGGAAGTCACATTGTTAAGGTCCAAGCATGACAATATGACAAAATTTGTATGTATGTTGAACAATAGTTTTGATATGTTAGATGAGATCTTGTAAGTTGGGAGAAGTGTAGGAATATGAAGGTTGTAGGGTCTGATTATAGTTCCATGAACAAAAAGATCAAAATTCCAACTAAGAAGTTTGTTTCCCCTAAGAAGAAGACTGAGTTTCAAATGTTGGACCACATGTCTCAACATCTTTCTCAACATGTGTATCCTCACAATAGAGGCAACAAGAACTCATCTTAGAAGTGTCACCACTGTGGAAGATATAGTCATATGAGACCCTTTTGTTATAGTTTGTATGGATATCTTCAGTCTTATAGTCAGCCAAGGCTTAATAGAAAGAAAGGGAAGAAAACTCAAGCTAAGAAAGTGTGGAACCCAAGGAAACTGTCACCTGTCTCCTAGCTCATACATCTCTTAGAGTTTCCTCAAGAGAATATTTTTATTTTGATAGTGGATGTTCAAGGCACATGACTGGAGAAAAGAATTATCTTGAAGAGTTAAAGCCCTACTCCAACAATTATGTTACCTTTGGTAATGGAGCAAAATGAAAAAGCAAGGGCATAGACAAACTGGTTAGTCCAGGTTTCCTTTATCTTAATGATGTGCTGCTAGTAGAGAGATTGACTACTAACTTGATCAACATCAATCAACTATGTGATCAATACCTAAATGCAAACTTCAACAAATCTGAAAGTATTATCTCCAGCAAAGATCAAGAAGTGTTAATGAAGAGTTCAAAATCCAAAGACAACTGTTATCCAAAGTTGATATCCAATGTTGATGAGACTAAGCTATGAAGACAAAAACTTAGTCATTCAACCTCAAGAGTATGAGAAAGATCATATCTGAGGATACTATCAAGAAATTGCCAAAACTTAAGACTGAAGAAAGAAAAAATTGTGGAGTGTGCCAAATAGACAAGATATCCCACAAGATGCTTCAACATCCTACCTCCTCTAAATTTCTGGAGTTACTTCTTATGGTCCTCATGGAATCCACAAAATTGAAAGGCCTGGGTGGAAGAACTAACACCTTATGTGTGAAGAATGATAAAGGAAAAATCATTTATGACTTTGGATTTGGTGAAATGCCAGACATGATACTGAAGTATTATGTTCAATAAATGCATTATGAAATTGAGATGAGTCTTGTAGGAAGGTTCTCCTACTTTCTTGGTCTACAAGTTAAGGTACTAAGAGAAATTTTTACCAAGGTCTTAGATAATTCTCAGTTTGAAATACGTAGGGGTGTAATTAGTATTTACATGTGTGAAATGTTATGGCAATTAACTCACGGAAGGCATACAAGACTAAAAGTAAATTTTCTCTCTCCCGTGATCATTGCAATGCGTAAAATAAGGAAAATATCTTCAAATTCAAAATTATCTCACATCCACTATTTTCTCACACGCAAAGCAACCTCTCTCTCTATTCTGCTAACACACATGTTCACCTTCATCTCTCTAAAAACCCTCAATGTTGTTTAAGAATGATCCATAAAGCTTCTGAACTCAAACCTATTATAAACTCCTATGGGGTCAAAATTCTAGGAATAAAGATGGGCGAGAAAGGAACATCAAAGGAAACTAGAGCTTATGATTCTAGTGACAGTGATGATGAACTTGTTATCTTTTTAAACCCAAAACCTCTGAAAATGATTGTTTCAGTTGACATTTCAACAGATAAATCAAAGAGTGTTGCCATCAAGATGAAGAAAACATCTGAAAAGGTAAGTCCCTCTGAAAAGGAACCTTATGTACATGTCGAATTTTTGAATCTTGTTAAAGAAACTAATTCCAATACCACTAAAAAAACCATTGATCATGTTGAAACCACTGTTGAGGAACCACATGTGGAACCACATTTTGAGTCACATATTGATTCACATAGTGAACCAAATGTTGAAACATTTATTCCAACATCTGGTGGCCCACAAGCTGAACCCACTTATGTACCACTCGGTGAACCACCTGAAGCCACTAATGAACCATATGTTAAAGCAAATTCTAGTGACAAAACTGTCATGGTTAATGGTCATCCAGTTGATACACATGTCATTGATAAGCTTTTTGATGATGTTTTCAATTATAACTATGTTTCCACTGATGATTTTGCTTATGATATCCCAAATGAGAACCCTCAAAATGTAGAGGATGAAGTTCAAAGTAAAAGGAGTATGGAAGTTGATCAAGCTGATGAAGATGATGATGTTACCATTTCTAACATCATGAAGAGGATTATTGCGAGTGTCACCAAGCCTCAAGAGAAAGCTGCAGAAAAAGAAGTGATGAATGTTGATAAAGAAACTAAGACCGATGAAGAACTTTTTCTTAAATTAATGAAAAGTATAGCTAGGTATATGGTTGATTGGGTGAAAGAGAAAAATAAATATGTTCTTCCCAAAACCTTCATGAAGAACACTGCAATTGTGAACAAGAAAACTCCTCCAAGGAAGCATGTGAGCAAAAAAAGAAAGGTTGAAGAAAACTACTGAGAAGTAGTCTCTTAAGAGAAAACTTGTCAAATTAAGTGAATCTAAGACAGATGGTGAAGCAGATTCCTAGACATTGTAACCTCTTATAGGAGAAAGATTGGAGGAAAAATAATTCTTATTAACATTCCAATTGCCCCTTGGATAATGTTTCATTCCATTATGAAGGAAGTGTGCAAAAGTGGAAATATATGTGTCAAAGAAGAATATCTCCTAAAAAATAACTGAGCAAAGATGTCTTTGAGTGGCAAGAGATTATGAATTTGTTGAAAGATGGTGGATTAAAGAATACTATTTCAGACATTAGATCTTACTATGAGAAATTAATCAAGGAGTTAACCTATCCAATGATTGCAATGTTGAAGGAAGTCAGGAATACATAAAGGTTTATATTAGAAGGAAATGTGTGAAGTTTTCACCCACCATTATTAATGAGTATATGGGAAGAAGTAAATCATAAAGGTCTAAAAAGGTTCCCTCTATTGACAAGATTTCCAAAGAAATCACTGTTGGACAAGTCAAGTAATGGCAAAAGAAAGGCTTACTCCCTTCTGGTTGCCTGAGTGTGAAGTTTACAATACTGAGCATGATAGGTGCAGCAAATTGGGCACCCAATAATCACAGTTATAGCATCACTTTTTCCTTTTCCAAACTGGTCTTTCAAATTAGAACCAAGTCTAAATTAAACTTTGGAGAGTATGTGTTTGACCAAACAATGAAGCATGTTGATTTTTTTGCAATAAAGCTACCTATAGGTTTTTTGTGTTTATTAACTGGATAGTTTTGAATCAAAACCCTGAAGTTTTGCATCCTCATTAAAATCCAACCAAAAAAAGATGGGCCTTTGACCCTGGATAAGAAGCTGTTTGTGGGGATACATGTCCCAGACATTGTGGTGTCAAAGCACCAAGGTTAAACCGCTGAAAATTCTTCTCCAGTTTCCAAATCCATAAGAAAGGATGTGTTACTTAAGCTAATGGAAGTATCAAAGGCTCTACAAGAGAAAATTACAACAAGTACCATTAGGAAAAGGAATGTGGATGGATTTATCAAAATGCTAACCAAGGAAGCTGAAGTTGAGGAGGAAGAAAAAGCTAACGGTGGAGAGGAAGCGGATGAACAATCTGCTAGTGATGGAAAAGTTGGCAGCTCAAAGTCCTCAAGTGAAGAAGAAGAATCCAACTCTGAAGATTGATGTCATCAAGTTGAAGTTGTTTTAGAGTTTTTTTCCCCTTTGTTTTTTTACTTGTTTTTGTGGGTCTATAATAATTTTTGTCTTCTGCATTTTATCTATTCGAGTTAAGACTCACTGTGTTTATGGTTTTGTTGCTTATAACAATATATAAGTCTTTTTTCTGCTCCTGGTGGTTGAAACTGGATAAATTTATGGTTCCCACTAAGTTTTTATTCTTTCAATACCTTTGCCAAATTGTGGCAAAAAGGGGAGTAGTAGTGGTAGTAGTGTGTTCTAAGTAATCTAACTACTAATGTGTTCGTAGAGCATTGTTTAAATTTGTGTGCTCACATGTTGTAGCATTTGGCCTTCAACTATCAACATGTGTGAGATGATCTCTATGAGTGTGGGAACACTAATGTTTAATGTATAGTAGTGTGTACTGACTATCTTGACTGACTATTGCTAACTATTGACTTTGAATGTATGCATGCATGATTGATTGTGTGCTTGGATGTATGAGAGCATTATGTTTGATCTGTTTTTGTGTAGCAGCCATAATGCATGCATGTATTCTGATTTTGTGATACTTCTGTTGTTGTTTGCTTTGTGTGTGGTGTGCTTATGTTGCTCAGTTTGTATTGCACATCTTATACGTTTAAAAAGAGTTGTTTTGCCAAAATTTTCCAAAGAGGGATTGTTGTTCCTATTAGATTGGCTGTATAATGAAAAACAACATGGAATGTACAAGATGTCTTAGTGAAGAAAGTACACATGTGGGACCTGATGTTCCACATGTGTTCAAGATGTTTTGGTGAAAAAAAGACACATGTGGGACCTGATGTTCTAGCATGTGTGCAACATCTGGCCCTTGTCAGTAGACCAATGTTGTTATTATTCTGAGTGTATATTATGGATGTGTGCAACAAATTTTTGTTGCTATCTTTTAGAAATTCACTTATTAGATTTGTTTGTCAATTTAAAAGGATCAAATAAAATCTAATTAATTGGAGATTTAAATTTTAAATTCAAACAAAATATTTTTGGTGGAGGTTTTTGAAAAACAAATCTTAACTAAATCCTCTACAAATCTGGACGTGATCTCAAATCAATTTTCCATTGGAGAAAAGCCCAAAAGATTGCATTGTTATTTAAGGAGACTCAAACCTAATGTTTGAATTGAATGCAAGTATTGAAGATCATTGTGTTAGGGTTTCTATATTAAAGTCTTTTGTTTGTGTTGTTGTTTGTGCACCAATCTAGCACTTGCATTCATATCTAAAGGCATAAAGTTTGGTTTGTTAGTTGAGTTGTAATTTAACATTCATTATTTTGAATATTGTAGTGATTCCTAGGGTTAGTGATTGAGAGAACATGAGAGGATTTCTCCTATTTAGGGGGATGCCTAAATAGAAATACACTTGGTAGAATTAAGAAGAGGGAAATTGAACAAGGGGTTGTTCATCTAAGACACTTTGTACTAATTCTATTAAATAGTAGATTTCCTTTTTTGGGTTAGAAGCCCCCCAGAAGTAGGTGTTGTTTGCACTAAACTGGGTTAACAATTCTTTGTGTTCTTTTATGGCTTTATGATTTATCATCTTGTTTGTAAATTATCTGTCAAATCTGCTTTAATATGTTGAACATGTTGGCTTAAGCATCAGGTCTAACATCTGCCCCCTCAAGAAAATAATTTCATAAAATCACCAAAAAATAAGTGACTACTTTTCTAAATTGATTATTGTAGTGATTCAAATTAAGATTCGTGGAGAGGACATTTTTTTATCAACAAGTGATTTAAAAGGTGATGAAATATCTGACTTCAATATTTGATTTCATAGTGGTGGTAATTCAAGAATCTAAAGATGTGAAAACCATGAAGATTGAGGAACTATACAGTTCTTTGGAGGCTCGTGAACTCAAGGTTGTTGGTAGAGGAACTGATAGATCTGTTCAATAATATTTACAAGCTCAAGTAGTGAAGAAATACAATCAAGAAAAGAAGTACAAGAAAAATGGCAAAAGACGTTTCATAGGTGGAAGTTGGTTTAACAAAGGCAAGGTTAAATATGATGAAAAAGTTGAATCATCCAATAGAAGATATGGATTTGGCATCAATCAATCCAATGAGAAGGAGTTTGACAAAATAAAATTGCAATGCTATAATTTTGAGAAGTATGGGTATTTTGTTGATGAGTGTTGGCACTAGAAAGTCAGGGAAAATTGATGAAGAGATATACATAGCTCATGATGATGAATATGGTTCATAAGTAGTCTTGCTAATGGCCACAACATGTGAATGGAATCTTATGTGTGTGTGTTTTAAGGTTTTTGGATTCAGGGTGTTCAATTCATAAGACTGGACAACAAGAATGGCACACAAACTTTAATCCACAAAAAAGAATCAACGTGACTTTAGAAAATAGCAATTGCAATATAAGACATGTGATATTATCATAAAGAGAAAGGATGATAAAAATGCACTTAATGAAAAATTACTCTAAGAACCTATTATAATGTACAATTGTTTTTATAAGGGATTCTCGATTACCATGATTAGTAATTCAATGGGAATTTTTTTATCCTTGCAAGAAGTTGGCACTAAAGTTTATGCTCTCAGAGAACAGGACATTCAAATGCAACATTACAAATCCAAATAAGGTGTGTTTGTCAAGCACCAATTATAATTATCTTAAGTGAATTTGGGATACAAAGTATGTTCAATTGAATTTTAGAAGCATAATTGAATTTAGCTCTAAAAATGTAGTGTTTGGCCTACCTAAATTGAATGCAACCAAGATATCATGCGAATCATGTTGGAGAGGCAAACAAAGTAGGCCACCTTTTGCATAAGACGTGATTAGAAGGTCAACGCTGCACTAGAAGTTGTGTACTATAATATATGTGAGCCATTTGAAGTTTCATAACTAGGTGAGAGCAAGTATTCCATTACCATTGTTGATGAGCATACAAGAATGATATGTTTGTATATTATCAAGTTCAATAGTAAGTCTCTTGAAGTGTTTAAGAAATTCAATACCTTAACTGAGAAGGCAGGTGGAAAAATAATAAAGGTTTTGAGAACTGATGGTGGTGGAAAGTAACCCTCAAACGAATTTTAGTCATTTTGTATCAGTGAAGGCATAAACATGAAGTCCCCTCACACTATATTCTTCAGCATAATGGTTTAGCAAAAAGAAGAAACATAAATATACTGAATATGGCCTAAAGCATTCTAAAATATAACAACATGCCTCATAAGTTCTAGGGAGAGTCATTCAACATAATTATAATTATACTAAACAAGCGATCCACTAATAAGGTGAAGATGAAAGTGCTTAATGAAGCTTAGATTGGAAAAAACCAAATGTGGGTTATTTGAAAGTGTTTGGATCAATATGTTCCAAACACATACCTGATCAAATAAGAAGTAAGATAGTTGAAAAAGTGAAAACATGGTGTTCATAGGATATCATACAACATGATCCTATAAGATGTACAATCATGTGACTCAAAATGTGCATATCAGGATAGACGTGATTGTCATTAAATCAATAGCAGGAAATTGGCATGATACATCAGAAAACATATGTAATCTCAACCATGGTTTCCTTGGACCTGATTAAATTGAAGATTCAGATGAAGAAAACGGTGATGAAGGCACTATAGTAGCTAATGATAGACCATTATAAGCAAGGAAAGGCAAGTTCTTAGCAGACTTGCAGATTGTGAACTTTTACCTGATAGTGCAATCGCTAATTAATGTGAGTTTTTTTCGATTTTTTCTTCTAGATGATGATAAACTAATAAGTTATGATGAGGCAATTAAGAGTAAAACTTATAAGGAGGTTATTGTTGAAAAACTTAAGTTAATTGAGAAGAATCACACATGGAAGTTGGTTGATTTACCTAAAAGTAATAAAATCGGTTGTGTGAAGTGGATTTGTAATGTCAAAATGAATCCATATGATACAATTTCAAAGTGTAATTGTATGTTTATTTCAAGTTATATAATATCATTCCTTGGAACTCTATTCCCATGATTATTATTTCTATGATTAATATTCCTATGCAAGTGTTTGGTCAAAAGTTTAAAACTCCCGGAAATGTTTATAATATTTATTTAATTTAAAAATTCAAAAAAAATAAAAATAAAATAAATGTGCGTAGGAGTGGGAAGTTGTAGTTAGTTAAACTTTATTCACATGAGAATGTTAGATTCTCACCCTTTAAGCATGAGAATAATTGTGACAAAAATGATATGTAAAAATGTTCCTTGGAATAAAAAATACCCGTGAATAATTTTTAAGAACTTGAAACAAACGTGGAATTATTGTATTTTCAATTTCAGATTCTCGAGAATACAATTATAATCCATGAAACAAACACACCATATGACAAGTTTATTAGCTAAAGGCTTCTTGCAAATATATGACTATAATAAGGTGTTTGCTCGTGTGACAAAACATGAGACAGTGAGACTAGTTGTGGCAGCTGCTAGTAGAAAAATTTTCCCCCTTTATCACTTAGATGTCAAAGTCTATTTTATTTAATGGACCATTGGAAGAAATAATTTATGTCACTAAACCACCAATATTTATAGTAAAAGGCAAAGAGCACATGGTGTACAAGTTGCATAAAGTTTTGTATGGATTAAAGCAAGTCTCTAGAGCTTGGAACAAGAGAAATGACCAAAACTATTTATCCAACTTGGATTCAAGAAATGCACATTTGAGTGTGATGTCTATATGTAAAGTTCTAGGAACTCAAATATCATAATGATGTGCTTATACGTGGATGAATTAATAATAATTGGAAACTATTAATATAAATTAGAGAATCCAAAAGGTAAATTAAAATTTGAGTTTGAGATGAATGACTTAGACGAGCTCTCATAGTTTCTTTGCACGGAGTTTGTGAAAGTCAAAGAAGGCATGGTAATGCATCAACAAAAGTATTTCATATAGTTATTATCACTACTACAAAAAGAGATTTTTAAGAGGCGAAATGCATAATACCTCGGCTATAGAAGCGAGTTAACAGAGGACGACATGATAACTCCCAACTTATTAACTAGGTGGTATTAAAACCGAGAGGTAAAGTTAAATGCACATGGGTTCGAACCCCAATAACATCACTTTTATTATTTTCAAAACTAGTGTATCTTTGATCTCGGTTTATCTTGAAAATTGAGGGGTTAGATAATTTATTTTTTTTAAATAATTGTTACATTGTTTATCCAAGCTATTACATTGTTTACCCAAAATATTACATTGATTACACAAAATATTATTTTGTTTAAAATAAAGATCAAGTTCCCTAGAGATTTAGGTAAAAATCAAATTCCAAGAAGATATAGATTTTAGATCTTTGAATTATTTAATCTTGAGGAAGATCAAATATTGGATGCAAGATTATTCTCTACGGATCTTGCATGCATTTGATTCTGAATCAAAACAAAATAAGTGTTAGATAAATAAAATGAATATTCAAATATATGATTTTATGATTAAATAAATATTTAAGAAAACAAACCTTAAAGTCAAGTAATTTTCTGCTCTTGCAATCCATCTTAGAAAACTTTTCCAAACGTCTTTATGTTTTAAGCGCTTCGTGTTTCATTTAGGTTAGATTTTCAATATTCAACATGTTTTTATAATGGATGTCCCTTAGGTTTCACGCAGATCACTAATGGAAGATTCATGAGTGTTCATAAACATTAAATGAATGACAGAGGTTTGTTTAAGGGCGTTGAATATGATAAAAAACGCTTAACTATCCCCTCGACCAAGAAACAAACCGAGGTGAATAAGCTGCTTTTTTTTAAAATTACATTGTTTATGCAGAATATTAAAAATATTTTATATTAACTATCACCTCGGTGTTAAAGAAAACTGAGGTGACTATTTCTTTTTTTTTTTGGAAAATATATTGTTTACATAGAATATTAAAAAACATTGTTTACAAAAAATCTTCGGTAATATCCAAATTTTGTTGCATACCCACTAAAATAATTTTTTTGAAACAAGAATGATTTTCTGCACTTGCAATCTATCAACTAAGTACTCTTCAAAGGTTGGGCTAGTTCCCTTCTTTGTTGCTTAAGCTCCATTGTTTGTTTAACTTGAAGCAAGAATAATTTGCTACACTTGCAATATATCAATCTGAGCTCTTTTCAAAGGTTGAGCTCACATCATTGTTGGTTAAGGTTTTTTCTTTGGGTAACTTGAAGCAAGAATAATTTTTTGTACTTACAATCTATCAACTGAGTACCCTTCTTTAACTGAGGGTTATTCCAAAAAAAACGACAACATCAACACTATTATGTGAGATAGATTGCAAGGGCAGAAAAAATATTTTGTTCAATTGGTCATGTTCACGTGACCGCGCTAAGCGGCCTTAGCAGCGCGCTCAATGAAACATAGCCAATGAAGTTTGGCGTCAGGTTATGTTCTCCCGGCTTTTTTGCCCGATTAAATTCAAAATACTAAAAAAATAGTAAATACTTATAATGTTGGGGTGTCTCCCAACAAGTACTTTGTTTAACATCGTTTGAGCTCGACGGTCCAATACGACCTAAAGGATCGGAAAAAGGCACTATGGCGGTATTTCGCTCGAAATCTCCACCAAGATAAACCTTCAGCCTCTGACTATTTACAGTCAAACTCTCATTAGACAGTGTGTCTTCAATGACAATCGTCCCATAGTGTTTGATTTCCTTAATTTGGAACAGACCGAACCATTTCGATTTCATCTTCCCAGGGAACAATTTCCATCGCGAATTAAACAGTAAGACCAATTGCCCTTTCTTAAATTCTTTGGTCACAATCTTTTTGTCATGGTAAGTCTTCACTCTGTCTTTGTATAACTTGTTGGAGTCATACGCTTGAAGGCGCAATTCCTCCATTTCATGCAATTGTACCTTCCTTTTTTCATCGCTTAAAGTTGGATCGAAATTAAAAAATTTTAAGGCCCAAAATGTCTTATGTTCTAGCTCCACCGGTAAATGACAATTCTTACCATAGACCATTTTGAAAGGTGTGAGACCAATCAGAGCTTTGAAAGCTGTCTGATAGGCCCACAAAACATCACCGAGTTTGTTTGACCAGTATTTTCTAGAAGCCGACAGTGTTTTCTCAAGAATCCCCTTAATTCCTCAATTTGATACCTCTGCTTGCCCATTTGCCTGTGGATGGTATGGTGTTGCAACTTTGTGCTCTACACCATACTACTCCAATGCTTTTTCTAGATGAGTGTTGCAAAAGTGGGATCCTCTGTCACTTATCAACACTCTCGGAGTACCAAATCGAGAAAAAATGTTTTTCTTTAAAAAAATTATCACAGCTTTTCAGCTGCCTTAGCACACGCTATCGCTTCTACCCACTTGGACACATAGTCCACTACGACCAAAATGTATTCATTGGATAACGATGATGGAAATAGGCCAACAAAGTCTATCCCCAACAATCAAACACCTCAACCTCCAGCATGTTTAGTAACGACATTTCATTCCGTTTTGAAATTCCATCACTCCTTTGGCACTTGTCACAACTCTCCTTATGAAGGGCATTTTAATGGTTTGAGAACGACAACGAAAGTCCTCCATTCAGGCTTTCATTTGCCTTCTTTGTTCAAAGATGCGCATGCGCATACACAAAGTTGTGACAAATGCCATTTTTATGAAAAGTATTTTCGGTGGGATGTTTTATCGTATCCGCAGCGATTGTGTCATCAGATATATAGATGCTCGTCGTTCAATAGTTTAACGTTATAAGAGAAAGGTTTTAAAAGAGTTTTTGTTTTGTAACATAAGTTTTGTAGCAAAGAGTAAACTAGAAAATGGATGTTTTGCTTTAAGAAAAGCATGTCAAGATTATATCTCGTTAACCCCTTTCATACGAATCCGATTAATCAAGCATGTGAACTTAGTTTCGATCAATATAATCGCATATCCTCACAAATCCGTTTATTTCTAAAGCGGCTCCGAGAGTATTATTGTTTTAATCGTTAGATGATTTCTCAAAATAACATTTGAAACAATAAACATAAATATCGATACAAAGCAAATATTAACTTTCAAATCTATGTCTAGAGTTTGTTGGTTAATAGATGAAGAAATTAGATCAAGACTTGGAAAATCTATGTCTAGAGTGATTCAAACCATAAATACAACATTAAAAGCAAAAATCTTCATCATCTATTGATCATAAACCTTATTCACATGCAAAAGATCAAAAGAAATACATAATAGCACATTTGATCCAACAACAATCAAAATATGAGTATCAAATTAGCCATGCATTCTTTTCTTTCAACTCAAATGTAAACAACATACCAAACTTCATTGCTTCTTTGAGATAATTGAGTATTCTTTTCTCATCCACTATGCGAGACTTCTCAGGTGTTAAGGGTCAAATTGTGCATACTTTTGATTATATTTTATGGTCCTTTCCAATGGTTCCCTTGATATTTTAGTAGTAAATCTATTAGTTTTAGTGTAAATATGCAAGTTTCCGATTTTATTGTAAATATTGTGAATTATGATCATTTTGATGTTTTTTGACATGTCTTCTTACTTATATTTGATGATAGGAACCTATGGTGAAGGAAAGAAGGCCTAAAACATCATTTTCGAGGCGATCGTGTCAGTAAACCGTTCTTAGCGCACTTTTCAGCGTGGTTCCAACACGTTTTTACTATTGAGGTAGTAGCTAAGGCCTTCAACCACGCTAAGTGGTCTGCTACCGCGCTTAGCGCGTTTTCTGGGATTTTGCCTCTGTTTTGCTGACCGCGCTTAGCGTGCTCTTGATGGCGCTTAGCGCGGTGCCACTTATTGCACTTTGTGCACTTGCTATAAATATCTTCCTTGGAAGATATTTTAAAAAACACTTGTAACTTTTACACTTTTCAGCATTCTAGAGATTAGAAAGAGTTTTTAGGTCAAAAAAGCTTAAAACCTTAAGAGGAAGTGAGAATCAAATCTTTGGAGCATCAAGCCTCGATTCTTCGACTTTGATGCTAACCAAGCTTTCTTTTTTACTTGTTGATCAAGCTACCATGGTGATGGGTAGCTAAACACTTTTGTGTCAAGATTCACTACAAGAAAATTGGTAAATTACGATGGTTAATTTTGGCAGATTACGGCGGTTACAACCGACGCAAATTTCAAGTCACGACGGTTCCTCTTCTGTCCTAGAAACATGTGTCGCGAGGCTGTTTTACGACGGTGTGTAAAACTGTCGCTCCAACTGCCGTAACATTCTACGGCGGTTTTGAAACGGCCTCCAATATATTATTACGACGGTTGTAACCGCCACAATTATATAATATATATTTCATTGAAAATAACGACGGTTCTAACCGCCATAATTATATATTATATATTTCATTTCAAATAGTGACGGTTTAGAACCGCCGTAATTTTATTATTATTATTTTTTTAATTTAAAAATGCTACATTATCTCCTCTCTTCATATTAGTATAATACCAATACTATTACAATGTTCAATTCAATCAATACAAAATACCATGAAAAATTATAATTTTATTAAACAAAAAATTATCAATATCCACAATAAGGTCAAGAACCTGTTTAAATTCACGATGATAAAATTTTGAAGAGACAAGTTACATCATCACCACTCACCTCACTAACTTGCATGTAAAATAAATACTACTTAGTGTATAAAACAAAAATGTATACTTGAACCTTGACCATTGTCTACCACTTGAACCTCATAATAGAAAACCACTTGAACCTCATAATAGAAAAACTCCTGCCAGGTCTATCCTTGCTAACTTCTGTATTATCCAACCTCAATACAATAACCTGGAAAATGGGTGGCAGCAAGAAGTTTAAGTCAAAAACCATGTTGATAACAATATCAAAAAATATATTGAGAAGCTTATAACATCCTGAACTGGACATCAAAAGTTAGTAAAAACTAGTGCAAAAATCAAGTTTGCTAAATGAAACTCCTAATTTATTTAATTTAGACAAAAGGAAGTTAGTAACATCCTGAATTGGACATCTGAAGTTAGTAAAAACTAGAAAAAGAAAGAATAAAGTATACCAAAGGAAATTGAGGTTAGCTATCTCTACTTTTTGGAGCATCCAAGCACATGTGAACATAAATATAAGCTCATGTTTTTAAGTTGGCAGCCTAACTCAGCAAAGAGAAATGATTGTTAATTAGTTAATATATTTAATATTCAATTAAATTGAATATGAACTAAAGAAATGGGAATACATAATGAAAACCAATAATAATACCTTTCAAATGTTAAAATGAAATGTTGTTTTCCTAACCAATTCCTCTTGGAATCATAGAAGCCGTCATTGGCCGAGCAGAGCTCATCCTTCTGTTTTTCATTCAGCATGCTACTTGCTGAGTAACATAGAAACAATAAGAAAGTCGGTATTTTGCATTTTTCTGAGTAATGCACACCATTAGTTGGGTCTAATAAAATAGAACAAGCACCTCCCATGTGATACCAGGTTGTAAGGGGCGATCTGAAACTGATGATACCCTCGATTTTCTTTGGGTTCATATCCTGGAGTTGCTATGCCTAAATTGAGGTCAAGATTGTGACTGCCACCTGTGTTAATAATAAATTAAAACCCTTTTTTACATTGAACAATTACTGATACTATACTAACTCCTTGAATGAGTTAAGGTAAACTAGTCAAGGTCAAATATGCAAGAAAAAGACAATGCTATGAAATTCTACCTTCATTGATAGCTTCAGGATTGATCTCACTTTCATATCTACTTGGCTCAAAGTTTGTCATAACCTCTCTTCCAATAACCAGAAAGTTGGTGCTGCCAGTTCAGACAAATAAATTTCATCTTGGCCCTGCAATCATCTTGCACCTAATTAATTAAAAGTGAATAATTTAAAGATATTGATGAAAACATTTTCAGAAAAACACTTATCATTGAGGCCAACTCCAATTATAACATAGTACATAGAATTTTGAAATGTCCATTAATTGCTAACTTAACCATAAAAATTGCCAACATGTGTCTTTAAGTAATAGAATAGTACTAATAAATGTTATTGATTGTTTGATTATGACGAGTTTATTTTATGCATAGCACGAATACAACAAACGAAGTAGCAGTTACTGAAGATTATTTGAGATGTGATTCAGATGCACAGTCCCATCAACTCAATAGATGAAACAAACATTAGATTACATATTATAGATATTACCGGAAATTATTAAGAATTAACAGCAGGGTGATTTCTTTGTTTAGCTCCTCGTTGAAGGTGACGAACACTTTTAAATCACCCATTAATATCTCTACAGCCTTTGGCTTGTCTTGCCTAAAATTCAAAAAAACACCAGAAACAAAATAAATATGAAGTTTTATAACATACGCAATTTCATTTAGAAAAGCCATACATGCATGGAGGGAAGGAACTACGTACAATTTGGTACAGTTTATGGTAGAGTACTTCCAATATCATCTAATTCTTAATATATCTCAATTTTGAGTATTTTACATGTATTAAAATGAGGTAAAACAAGGTTAATTCCACACATTAAATCTATATATGCCATGCTAACTAGCTTACAAGTACTACTACGAAAAACTCATTTAACAACGGTTGTGAATGACATATAATGACGCGGGCGAAGGCGTTGTTATGTAGATTGTCGTTGTAAGTTTGCTGTTTCTACAACGGTTTGGAAACCATTGTTGAAAGGCAGGACGCGCGCCATATATCACAACGGTTATGATAATAAACCGTTGCGATACATACACTTAGGTCCTGGGTTCGAAACCCATCAGTAGCGAATTTATATAAAACATAAATTACTTATGATATCGGTTACAATATATAACCGTTGTTGTAAGTACCCTAAGTTTATTATATTAAATGTAGATTGCTTGTTTTCCAAACACCTCACTAAATAAATATACATGGATTAAATTTGATGAAGATGTCTATAATCTACAAATTAAACTGTTCTTGAAAACTAACTTAAACAAACCAATGTTGTTTTCTGATTGCATTCGTCTCATCGTGCATTTCACGCTCTTTTACATATATTGTGGTTTATTGATCTGACTCCTTCGATATATCGCTATCTTGGATTATAGTTAAATTTCCATAAGATCAACAAGACATTGGATAATTTGCCTCATCTTTGATTTAACTATAATGGAATATGAGATGCATCTAAGGAGCCAGATCATTATACCATAATCTATATATAAAAGAACGTGAGATAAATGATGAGAGGCATGCAATCAGAAAACAACATTGGTTTGTTTAAGTTGGTTTTCAAATACAACTTAATTTGCAGATTACAAGTATCTATGTCAAATTAACTGAATGTATTTTAAGTGAGGGTTAGTGAAACAAACAATTTACATAGAATATAATAAACTCAAACAAAATTCTATACCAGATCCAGATATTATAAACTCATATAATACGCTTGCTACCACCAGCAAACTTTAAGTGAGGGTTAGTTAAACAAACAATGTAAATAGAATATGATAAACTCAAACAACATTCTATACCAGATCCAGAAATTATAAACTGATATAATACGCTAGCTTCCACCAGCATCATCACCCTGTGTCATCCCCTTAACCTGAAAGGAAACAAAGAAAACTTCAAAAATGAGCATCCTCAGTTGAAAACAAACCGTAAAACCATAATCCAGTGATGAGTAAAGAGAGGAACAGGAATAACGCACCTTTTAATGAAACTAATCGCGGAACAGGAATCAATTATGATGTTGAACTAGTTTGGGAAGCCATGAAAAAGAAATATAAGGAGGAATAAGCTTACACAAAAGCTTCATACTTCTTATACTTCTTTTCATTGCTTCTAAAACTAGATAAAGTTTGCTTACACTGTTGTTTCTTCATTTACTAACATCTTGCTTGTGATGCTATGAAAAAAAAGTACAAGGTGGATGAAGTTTCCATCATAGCTTCATGCTTCTTATACATTTTTCCATAGCAACACAAACATTATGAAGTTTCCAAAGTATGGTCTTTGTTAAGGTAGTGAAAATGAATCTGAAAAAATGAGAACAATCAACAAAAACAACATGCAACAAACGAGATAATGAGAAATATCTAACAATAAATGGAAGAAGAAGAATACTTTAATGTATGAAGCACAAGATTCACGGCTAATGGTGAAAACGAAAAGAAAAAATGGGTCCTAGGGTTTCACTTTGAAGGCAACGGCGTTACTGTCAATTAAGTGAAAGTTATTTCGCTTAAATATGGGTAAACTATTTCACAACGGTTAACAATAACAACCGTATAGATATGTATTTATTTATTATAAATATATCACTACGGTTTACCAGAATAACCGTAGTGATAACCCTTTTATCTATGAATTTTAAAATAAATAAAAACCGTATACATAGGTATTCATTTATTATAAATATATCACTACGGTTAACTAGAAGAACCGTAGTGATAACCCTTTTATTTATGAATTTTAAAATAAATAAAAAAGAAAAGGTGCGCCTTAACTTCTAACTTAATGCATCTGCAGTTTAAACATCAACAATGTAATTCACAATGCATCTGCAGTTTAAACATCAACAATGTAATTCGAACACTAATTCAACTATTACATTTCATAACAAAGTAAATATTAAACATAAAGGAGACAAAAAAACATAACATCTTGATATTTCCATAATGCTCTCATCGTCATTTCCATCTCTTTCTCCCACGTCTTAATCCCATATGAACAAATTACATGTTTCATCGCTCCTCCAAAATGGACATCTCCAAAAAAGTCTTCCTTTATTTTGTCCCTTCTTGCATTGATACGAAACCATACGACCATCACAACCACAAAAATTTCCAGATCGAGATTTTACACTGGAACAAGACGTAGAAACACCTTTGGATGATTTTGTCTTCAAATGTGACATTGCAACACCTTAAAGTAGAACACTTTGTTGTTGTTGTTGTCTTCTTCTCGACAATGGTGACGGCGTTGGTGTTAGGGTTGTTTCAATGGATAAATTGATATATATACTTGGTGTTTAAAATACATAAAAAGAAGCTTCAATTTGTAACAACGGTTTTGAGAAAAACCCGTCGTGATATCCTTATTATTTTTTAGTTAAATATTAATAAAACTTAAAAAGGGAGCATTTACATCAAAGGGATAAACTATTTGAGGGCGATGAGGTTCGAACCCATGATAGCTAGATTGTATCACCACGGTTTTCATAAAAACCGTTATTATACCCTTGAGATTTCTAATTAAAATAATGCGCGCGCATCTAGTACGTACTATAAGAACGGTGTATAGGATGTCGTTGTAAACCTGGCGTTGTTGTTTGGCCGTTTTGTAGTAGTGAAGGTAATTGTATTTAATTATCAATATCTTTTTAAAATGAACCCAAAAAATATAGGCTAAACATGAATGAATCTATTGACGTTGATTCATGAGACAAGGTACCTACAAACAAGATGAAAATAAAAATACTCAAGTAACCTTGCTCATAATTGCTGACCTAACATGATAGTGTTAGGTGCGGATTTGACCTAAAAATGACATATCTTTCTTTGCAATTTTTCTACTCTTTTCTCATGTTTTCATGGTTTTTATCCATGATTGTTGTTATTCTTCTAACATTGAGAATATACCTTTGGTGCTTGTAATATGCGTGTTATTGTGCAGTAAAAGGCATGAAATAATCAAAAATGTAAGACACAAGAAATGGTGCAAGCTGCTAAAGAACAGAGGATGATATCAGTTAGTTCGCTTTGCGAACATGAAAGCGAGTACCAGCAAAGGTTCGCTTTACGAACTCTGGCGAAGGTTCCAGCGAATGGTCCCAGAATTGGACAGAGGAAAAAGGAGCTAAAATTCGCTTTGCTAGCTTAAAAGCGAGTGTTCGCTTTGCGAACATTCCTTCGCATTGCGAACTCACGAGACTTTCTGGGGCGGTTTAACTATTCAGAGGCACCTGGAGTGCCTATTTTTGCCATTCGCTGTGCGAATAATTGGTTCGCTTAGCGAACGTGTAAATTCCTGAATGTATTATAAATAGAATTTTCACACTTTTTAGGTTAGAATTAAGATAGGAACTTGAGAGAAAGATCATAACTTGTAATTTTCAGCATAGAAACTCAAATCCCAAGGGGGGAAAGGTAAGAGCTTCAATCTCTTGTTAGACTTGGATGTAATCTCTTGATACCTATTGTATTTCATTTAATGTATGTTTGTGCATATGTTTTGATTCTCTATTGTTTGTTGTCTTTGATTGATTATTTGTGGTCTTGACAAAACCTTGATCTTAGATTTTCATCTATCAATGAGTAAAACTTTTGACATGGTTTTGTGAGTTGATATTCATTTTATCTTTTGTTGTATTGTGTTGATTAAGTAGCATGGCTAGCATGAGTAGGATCGATACGGTATTGCGAAGATGCGTGGTAATAGTGATGAAGAACGGTATTCACATTCATTTGGCAAATTAGTTGAATACATGAAAAAAGAGTTAACCGTATGCACGTATTCTGGTCGTTGGCATTTTATATGAAGCAGTCATTTATCTGATGTGGGTGTCATCTTTGTGTACCTGTTTATCTTTGATTTGAACCGCTATAGACATATACTCTTCAGATCTGGATCTAAGATGATTATCTGTTTTGTTCTAAACTCTAGAAATAGATTTAGGCTTAACACTTGCGTGAGTATCAGCTCTTAATGCTCTGTGTTGGTTTTTGTTGCGTGAGACATCACCAATGAGGCAATACGGTCGATCTCTCGATGTTGCATTAGACATAACCTCTGTCGTGGGTGATACGTGAGGATATTAGGCGAATGATTGATTTATGTATAATTTGATTAGAAGAATGCATGTGTTATCAATTGATGAGATCCAATTCCAACAAGGCTCCGTTTATAATATAGTCTTTACTTTATATTTTCCGTCTTTACATATTCCGTCTTTGCTTTTGGTTCCGTCTTAAACCAAAACTTTTGATCCATAAACTTAGAAACATAGATACCGTCGAATGACATTCTTTCCCTCGCACTGATCCCTCTGAAGAACGACAAAACTGGGTTACTTATATATTTTTGCTTGCTGCTATTCTAGCTTCAACAGATAACAATCAAGTATGCGCATTTTCACAACAATGTCCTTCAATAAATTACAAAACTCAAAACTAAAAGAGACAAAAGAAAAAATGAAGAACAAACCATTAATCACACACACCACAACAGTTCGATAGGAATCAGAACGCGAATGATCAAAGAAAGTAACAACATCCCCTTCCATAGCAACAACACGCTTTGTCAAGTTCCGATTAGGGTTCAAAGGTTGAACAAGAACCATGTCACCATGACCAATTTTCCCAATCCGCGGAGATAGGTGCTCGACAAGAACAACATCGCCGACGATATTTAGGGTAGGGAGCATGCTAGGTCCATACACCTACAAACAGAGGATTCCAGCATTTGAGTCAATAGTGAATACAAAAAAAAAACATGGGAGTTTGGATTCTCAATTTTAGCAAAGCCCCTTCAAAAATATTCCCAATCTAAAGTGCTTCCATAACATTTGTTTGAACATGCTCACAATGTCGTTCCAAGGGTGGTTTGCACTATTCTCAAGGCTGGGGAGTACTTTTAAGTCATGAGTTGTTTAAACTACTTCGCCTTATATCTATCCACCGTGTCATCAACCTACCACCAGTTCCCGGTCACACCATCCACACTGTTTCCACGACCGGTAACTGAGCGCAACTACGACCTCTCAAAATCTCCAGCTACTAGAAATCAGCCACTGTGTTGCCAACTGTAATTGATAGTGATCAGCCTTCAGCCAACCATGGCAACTGCCACCACCAGTCAACAAAATTTTATCATGCTCTACAACTGTCGAAAGTTGACCAAAGCTAATCACTAAAATTCGACCACTCCAAGCAGTAATCATCAGTCCCCCCATCCAGGATGTTTTGGCCAACCATAATTTGCAATCACCAATCCCATTAATGTTATAATCAAGATTTCCAGGAATTATTTTTCAAAAGCAGAATCAATTATGGACATACCAGGCTTGATCGAAATGTTACTTTCTTATCTATAGGTTTGCACATGACATTTGGCTCAAACTTAATCTTCTGTAGAAAAACATTTTGGTTAATTCACTAATTATACAACTCACAGGATCAAAGTCTCGTCCAGATCATAAACAAAAGATGCACTCCAACAACTAATTTTCTATGGAACATGACGCACTCAATCTGCTACACTGCACTAAATGTAATGGTTAAAATACATACATAGAACAAAATGTAGAAATATTATTAGGTTTTTATATTGGATCTAAACTTATCCTTGTAGAACTGGTTTGTAGAGCGAAGAACGTCTCCCATTTAGAAAGTCATTATCAGGTTTTATCTCATTCAATGTGATATTCATAAGGCACACCCCTTAGAACCACACAAAACTATTTATCAAAAAATTGGTTTTTCTAATTTCAAGCATGTGCGGATGAATGCTGCTTTAATTCTATATTATGATTGAAATAAAGGAAACAGTATAAACCAACCTCATAAAGTACAGTATCTTCTTCAGGATCATAACCAACCATTTCATTTAGCCTTGTTAAGATTTCTGATGGCTTGCTGGTACCCTTCACAAAGAGTCTTCCAACATAGCTGACATTACAAGGAAACAAATCATGTGTCAATCCAGGTTCTACACATAAAATATGTAAAAACAAAAAATAATTCAGTACCGAAGCTCCTCATTTTTTGGATCGTATAGCTTAAAGAAAAGTAATATATCATCTTTTGTCTTGTCAGGTGATACAATGGGACATAAATCCTACAAAAAAGTATATATTTTCAAAAAGATTGTGTTTAGATAATAATGTTTTGTGCTTTTAAAAAGTATACAATATCCATAATGTAAGTTACCATCCCCTTCTCCACCTCCAAAAACAACTTTAGTTCTGCATTGTGAACCTAGTTTGGTACTTCTCTCAACTGTCCGACCTGCAAAAGCACTCTCAGAATTGAGCAATAACTAGAGAAGAATCTCAAGCATCTGAACACTCCCATAACAAAAAATACAAACCCCAGGCCCAAAAAAATATGGAATATACATACAAAAAAGTTGCACTTTCTTTACTTTGAAGTACAAAACAGTGAGCTAAAGATAGAATAATAAAAAAAAAGACAACGAAGAACCCAAAAAGTATTAACTGTAAATCCATCCCAATATATGGAATCTAACCAAGCTTCCAGCAAGAACAATAATGTAATTAGAAGGCAGACATTAGATGATTTAAATCTATAGTAAAAAACCATAAAGGTGTTTCCATGTCATAATGGGAGCTTATAATTTGACATATCATATCACCCTTGACTCATGAAACCCAACTTTCAGAAAAGGGTAAGGGGAACACAATATGGAGAATCTCTAAGCAAGCCAAAAAATTTACAGTTTCTGTTTCCCCAATGTGTCTCAACGGTCTATTAGGCAGATAAGTGTGGTTTTGTCACTTAGCGCATAGCCAAAACCGTTGAAATTGAATTAGTATGCCGTACTCTTTTGCAACCATGAACTGGTATAGGCACATTGTCAATCAAATTCACTGCCATCAGAGTAACCTTGAGCTAGATTGTCTGAAGCGTTAAAGCAAGGAATGTAGTTTTCAAACTCTTGAGAACAAAATTCTAATTCTTTTGTTTTCGAGGGAGCATAAGAAATCTCTTCGATATTCAAAAGGTTCGATACAAGTTTCTATTGAAGTCTTCTCCGATATCCAAAAGATCAATTGACATTCCAGTATAAAATGATTCAAATTTAGATAATCTTAGTGACAAAAATAAAATTTACGTTGAAAATTTACATACTTTGTACCATGTTAAAGGTTGTCTTTTAGCTTTTCCTTGGAATCAATCTTACACAATTGCAAAGAAAGGGCCAACAATAATTAATACATAAAATCAAAATAAAGCTAGGAAATAAACAATGATCCAGATAAGTATTTCAAAGCCTAAACAAGTAATAATTGACTAATCAAATGTAATAACCATTGAATTTCACAAAAGAACAATCAATAAAACTTACACCATATTCCAGTGACTTCCTGAGCACAAGTTGTAAGACAGTCATGATGTTCATTGGCTCACCTGGAATTCCAGTTGCAGTGGTAGCAATAGGCTCAAGTCCGATCCGCTACATCTATCTGAGACACTACAAGGTGTATGAGTCCGGCAAGCAGAGGCTCTATTCCACACTACTGCTTCATTCCAATATTGACAACAAATAAACGCTCCAATTGAACTAGCTTCCCTTGCATCCATTAATTCCTCCTGGCTAGTTACCTCAATGGCCCTATCTTAAATCTTCAAATCTTAGACAACAACACTATAAATTGAAACAGGGCCACCAGAATGAATAATAACACAAATATTCAATAAACAAAAGCATTCACATCCAAATACTCATGACAATCTTCCTCAGTAATCTTCATTAAAGGTCTGACACTTATCAAGTCACATTTTTAGATACAAAACTATAACATCAACATCTTTTCTTGTTGATAACTCATAAACCCTAAATCACTTTTTTCATAGAAATTAAACCTTCTTGTTCTATGTTGCTACAATTGATTGATATATAAGGAGAAAGAAAGAGGGGTCAAATTTGAGTAAGTTTTAGGGTTTTGCAAGAAAGAGTTGAAACATTGAGAGAAACTATAAATTTCCATAAGAGAAGAGATTACAAGCAAGAAGCTAACCTTAGTCATCATAAAGAAGAGGGTAGCGAACGGTGCATGGAGAAGTGAGGTCGGTGAACGAAAAATGAAGGACGGTGGAGGACCGGCGCGAGAGGAAGAAATTGAGATTCCTGAGCATGAAACATGATGAGTTTGAAAGCTTTCTCGTTTTTTCAATATATTTGTATGTTATAATTCTATTTTTTTTATTGAATTGGTATTGATATTGCTACCACTATATTATAAATATTACTAATATTAATATAATTAATAATAAGTAATTAATATTGTAATTACTATTACTATTATTATAATAATTAGTGAATAAAAGTGAAAAGGTGGGAAAATAAAACAATTAATGAAAAAAATAGGAAAACAAAAGAATAAAAAGAGTAACGATTATGATTGGTCAAAGTAGTCGCGACAGTTAGTTTTTACAGTTGCGAGTGTCAAAAGATGGCGGTTTTTTGATATCTGTCGCAATTATGTTACTCAACATGCTTAGAAAATCTGTGACAATTGACAATAACTATCGTGACAACTGTCGCAGTTCCGGAATAAGGACGGTTTTGTAGGAACTGTCGCAACTCATGTATCGTAAATCTCCTTTTTTCTTGTAGTGTAGAATGATCACATCAAATTATGTTTTCAAGTATAATGATGCAATCATCTCCTAATACACATAGAAACAACATACATGTCACAACATTATTATCATGTGAGGCATAATATATTATTGGTACTTTTCCCCTTATCAAGCCATTTGGTTAGATTCTGTTATGAAGGACAATTAATCAGCCATAAATCTAATCAAGAATCCAATCTCACATGGAAGAAGCAAACGTAGAGATTAAATTTCCATTTCATTAGAGAACAAGTCATGAAGGGAATTCTTAATGTCACATATTTTCCAACATAAATGCAACTTGCAAATGGTTTCAAAAGGCTTTGATGATTGATAAATTTGTGTTTTAAGGGAACAACTAGATCAATACATGTTTAAGTTTATGGATTAATGGGATGTGTTAGTTGTTAACTCTTAGGTTGTTAATGATTTGTTAGTAGCTTAAATTAATTAGTTATATGGTTAAGTTGGTTGCTTAACAACCAAACTATAAAAAACCGTTGTAACTTTAATTTAAAATTGATTCCATTTGCATAAAACACAACATGAATTTCATTGATCACTCTGCCTCATTGCGTATATGCATTTGATTGCTTGCAATGAAAAAAAACTAGAATTGTACTAATAATTGTAACTTATTTAATAATTTGATCATAAAACAATGGGTGGTTTTTTCAAATTACCAACTTTTTCAATTTAAATACCCAAATAACCAATATTCCACATTATTCACCAAAATACCCATGTTCCAAACAAAAAAAATCGTATCAAAGAGGATACGCTAATCCTACTGACACATACACTAAAATTTACACATTGTCGTCATACCCTATGGCGCATGCACTACCATCATGCCAATGGGAGTGACGCATGCTTTGGGGGCCTAAGAGGAGGCATCAGTACCCCTGGTGCCAGTATCTTTCGAATAGACAACCTAAACCAAAATAGTGAAAATAAATTATTTATAGATATTTATAGTATAAAGTAAGTATATGGAAATAATGTTATAAACTTACTTTATAGCATATGGGAATGTGAAGGTAGTCTCGTTGACCGGGGCTAGTGACGACATTCTTGACAAACCCCATGCTTGAAGCAAAAAGTCATAGGAATAAAATGACCAAGTATCCTTATATGCGTTTTTACACAAAGAACTATATATATATCGGTCAAAACGGATGAACCACAACTATATGTTTCTATTTTAGTTATGTCTCTTAAAAAGGGTAAATACGTAATATTTACAGTATTATCGGTAGTTTCTGGAAATAAAAAATTACCAAATAGTATCATAATATAACATATATTTTTAATTATGCTTTATATATTGGTCGAATCTTCAGTTAATATCATATATGTATAATGTTTTAAGGTAGTTTAGATTAATCCTCGCCCCCTTTCCATTTCTTACAACAAATCGGCACCCAAAACATGCTCACATATTGCATTGAGAGTGCATACAATAACCTTGATAAAGGTTGGCAAGATCCTTCTTCTACGCATGTCTACTACATTAGACATATTGCACAAAACTTCATGCGGGAGATCAGAGACAAGACGCTTCTAAAAATAGTTGTGTACGCAGGGTATGCGTTAAAAAAACCATCGTTCTAACACTACGTGAAGATATCAAATTGATAAATGCAGATGCGTTAAGGTGGACCAATAATATTCCAGTGGAGAAGTGGAACAGGGCATATGACAATGGTCAGCGATGGGGCCACATGATACCAAATCTTATGGAATCAATAAACTTTATCTTCAAAGACATCAGAAACTTACCGATAATTGTGTTGGTGAGAATGGCCTATTTTAAGTTAGGGTCACTGTTCAAGAACCGAGGTTCAAATGAAGTTTAATGTTACAATCGGGTCAGTTGTTCAGTGAAAGTTATATGGAATTTATTAAGGAGGAAATTGTTAAACCTAACACACATGTGGTTCCAATGTTTCACCGTCGTAGAGGTTGGTTTAGTGTACAAAAGACAATGGAAATAATGAGGGGATGCCAAGGGAATACTATCGAGTGGAATTAGATAGTGGTTGGTGCGATTGCAGAAAGTTTCAAGCCTTCCGTATCCCTTGCACCCATGTCATAACAACATGTTCATATGCTCACCATGGCCCTTCCAACCAATTATCCGTCGTTTACAAAGTCATTAACGTATTCAATGTGTACACCAATAACTTCCCGGTGGTGGAAAAGGAGGATTATTG
This sequence comes from Lathyrus tuberosus, assembly GCA_022829125.1. NCBI lineage: Eukaryota > Viridiplantae > Streptophyta > Magnoliopsida > Fabales > Fabaceae > Lathyrus > Lathyrus tuberosus. Next base: position 14,475,846 of record JALAZF010000017.1, read on the forward strand.
ACCTAAATATTAAAGGGACATAGTTTCGCACAACGGAAATATTCAAAGGAAGAAAAAGGACCGCCTTAACAGCACGCGTATTTGAACCGAAGTGGATACGATTGGCAAAATGGTAAGATTATGTAGTACATGTCGTCAGTCCGGACACAACCGTAAAAATTGTCCAAATGTTGGAGGAAGCTCCGCAAGATGATTATTGTAAGCACTCTTTATATGTAATTTATTTTTTGTAACCATGAATTTTCATATTGAATACTACTTTCGGTTACAACGAAACGTAAACAAGCACATCAGAAAACAATAACACGAAGAAAAAATAAAAGGAGTTAATAGTATAACATATCTAAGAGATTACAACCATCAAAACAATATCATCTCATCCAAACATCATATCACAGACATCACTTTCAATTTTAACTGACTCCTAAAATCGAGTTGGTTCGTTATTCTCATTCGCACTATTGAACATCGAAACAAGCCTATCAATTCTTCGAAATTTTCACTGTCTTGAATATCTTAGTCTAACCAACGGATCAAGCTCATCTAAAGCTGCTCGAAAGTCCGAGTGTTCCAAATCTAAATCTTCATCGGAGGCTTGAGAATCGAAAAACAAACATGCGCATCTCTTTTAATAATCATGTTAGAAATTTAGAAGATGAAATGAGAAGATGTGTGGAAAATGGTGGAGAATGAAGACCTGTTTATAAAAAAACAATGCACTATGACGTTAGGGGTACTAGCGTCTCCTCTTAGGCCCCCAAAACACGTGTCACTCCCACTGACATGATGGTAGTGCATGCGCCATAGGATATGGCGCCAGTGTGCAAATTTGAGTGTATGCGTCAATAGCATTAATGCATCCTCTTTGATACAATTTTTTTGGTTTAAAACATGAGTATTTTGGTGAATAATATAGAATGCTGATTATTTAAAGATTTAAATTTAAAAAAGTTGATTATTTAAAAAAAATCACATTGAGCTCAATTTCTTATAAAAAGTTCAAATAAAAAATTATGATAATTTTTTCTTTATGAAATTATAAGGTACTTTAGTAGTTTAGAAAATAACACGAGTTAAAGTGATTAGTAGATGTAAGAATAAGAAAAACCGATTGATAAAGGTTTGTAGTCATGCCTTAGCTAAAAGCTACAAAAATGGTTCTGTTTGGTAAAAATAGCGGTTGACTGATAAGCTAGCTTATAGCTTATGGCTGATAGTTGATGCTAAGGATGTAAATGGATATCTATGGGGACAGATACTATGATATTTGTATCCTCCCCATTGGATAAATATGATATCCATATTCGTTTCATATCCATGCGGATATCCGTTAAGCGGGTAATCCACGGATTTCACGATATCCGCATATATTTTCAGATATCCATGGATAATATTCTTTTTATGAAAATTATTTTTTGAAAAAAATATTTTTAACTTCTTCTTAAGACACAAAAAGTTATTATCACGTAACATCGATATAATTCGCTCTTAATTTAACAATAAAATGTCATTGCATTAATTTTCTTCTTATTCACCAAAACATAATTAGATCCAAACATAATATCCATGTTGGAAATTCAACCACGATCTATGGTGAATTCTTCTCAATCTTGATCTCAAGATTGTTATGTAATGACAATGAACAATAAACAAGAACACGTTTAAAGAAGATGAGTTTGAACCATAGAGTAACTCTCTGCCCACAACTGTGGAATTTTATTATCACTTTTGCAACTGCAAAACCGTGAATATCAAACTTGATGATTACAATGATAAGGGTTCCTCCCTATTAATAGATTTAGGTTAACTTGCATCTCAAGCTAAAGCTCAAACTATAAAAGCCCAAAAATATCTAATCTAATCTTTCTAAATCAAATCTGATCTTTCTAAATCAAATCTAATCTTTCTAAAACAAATAATTACATATTTAACACACCACCTAATTCATTGTTTCTAAACTATCTACATTCCTCATAGACCTTAGCTTCTTGAACACTCCAACCGACACTCCCTTCGTCATGATGTCTACAATCTGATTCTCAATTCTGTAGTGTTCCAAGTTTATCTTCCCTTTTGCTACCTACTCTCGAAGATTATGGAACCTCATTTCGATGTTCTTGCTTCGACCATGTGCTATTGGATTCTTCGCCAGGTTGATAGCTGACATGCTATTGATCTTCATGGTAATTGCTCCATGAATCTTCCCTGTAATCTCTTCGACAAGGTTCACCATCCATGTTGCTTAACACGCACAAAGAGAAGCATCTATGTATTCTGCTTCGCATGACGACAATTCCACTACTGGCTCCTTTCTCGAACTCTAAGCAACTGGTGCACTACCTAACATAAACACATAGCCAGTTGTGGATTTTCTATCCTCAGCATCACTACACCAACTTGAGTTGGTGTATTCCATTAATTTGCATTCTTTTCCTTCATCAGCTGCGGGAAACAAAATGCCATAGTCGAGAGTTCCTTTCAGATATCTCAGTATCCTCTTCGTTGCTGCTAGGTGTGATACCTTTGGCTTCTGCATGAATCTACTTACCATACCCACACTGGATGCTAAGTCAGGCCTTGTGTGAGACAAAGGTATCTAAGTGACCTAATAAGTCTTCTATATTGGGTTGGGTCGACATCATCTTCATTTGAATCCTTCGACAGTTGTAATCTGGTCTCAGCTGGAGTCGTAGTTGGGTTGCAATCTTGCATCTCAAATCTCTTGAGTATTTCGCATGCATATCTTCTTTGGTGCATCATCAAATCTCTACCACTCTTGTAGAATTCGATGCCAAGGAAATATGAGAGATTTCCCAAGTCTGACATTTCAAACTCCTCACTTAGGTCATGTTTGAAATCTTTGATCTCCTTCTTGCAATTTCCTGTTATCAACAGGTCATCGACATATTGACATAGTATAATCAATTCACTATTGCTTCTCATTACATATACTCCATGCTCAGTTTTGAACTTCACAAATTTTTTCTCCCTTAGAAAGCAGTCGATCTTCTTATTCCAAGCTCTTGGAGCTTGCTTAAGTCCATAAGGGCTTTATGCAGCCTGTACACCTTTCTTTCTTCGCCTCGTTTCACTACCTAGCTGGTTGTGCGACATAAACTTCTTTGTCTAAGGGGCCATTAAGGAATTCACACTTCAGGTCCATCTGACATGTGTGCCAATTGTTCATATTTGCTAGACCAACAACTAACCTGATTGTTTTGATCCTAGCAACAGGTGCAAACACTTCGTCGAAGTCAATTCTTTCCTTCTGAAGAAATCCTTTCGCCACAAGTCTCGCCTTGTGTCGAGTTACTTCTCCTTTAGGATTCATCTTCACCTTTTAAACCCACTTCACATCAATTGCCTTCTTGCCTTGAGGGAATTTGACAAGTGATTAGGTGTTGTTGACTTCGATGGAGTCTAACTCCTCATTCATTGCTTTCACCCACTTCGAATCTTTCAATGCCTCAGCTACATTAATTGGCTCAAAATCTGCGTAGAAAGCATAATGTACCAGCTCACCCTCTTCATCGACCACATCATTTGATGTAATCACACATTCTTCCAACCTTGCAGGAATATGTCTTGTTCGTCGAGGTCTGCTTGGGCCTGCTTCATCTCTGACTTGTTCCTTTCGAACTTCTCTTTCGACTTTAGTGGCTGGTTCTTCACAAGAGATTCTCACCAAATCCTTCTTGACATTCTCAGTCCAATTCCACACCTTAAGCTCATCTATGATCACGTCCATGCTGATCACTACTTGCTTACTCACTGGGTCGAACATCTTGTATCCTCCAGTCGAATAATATCTGATTAGGATCATCTGACTCGACTTGTAATCAAGCTTTCTTCTCAATTAATCTGGCACATGTCTATGTGCTATAGACCCAAACACCTTCAATTGACTGAGGCTAGGCTTGACACCAGACCAACTTTCTTCTGCTGTGATTCCTTCAAGCTTCTTCGTCGAACATCTGTTTAATATGTATGTTGTTGTCAAAACCACTTCTCCCAATAATTCTTTGGTAGATGCTTTCTATTCAACATACTTCTCACCATGTTCATGATGGTTCTGTTCTTTCTTTCTGCAATTCCATTTTGTTTTGGATTGTAGGGTGGCACCACCTCATGCATAATCCCTTCTTTTTCACATAATGCATCGAACTATTTCGACACATACTCTCCACCACCATCAGTCCTAAGAATTTTCAGCTTTCAGCCACTCTGTCTTTCGACCATAGATTTGAATCTGGCAAATACCTCGATCACATCACTTTTCTTCTTGATGAGGTAAGTCCACAACTTTCGACTGTAATCATCTATGAACATGACAAAGTATCTGTTGCCTGTAATCGAATCCATCTGGATTGGATCACATACATCAGAGTATATGCTTCCAGAATTGCCTTCGACTTTCTTCATGCATCCTTGCTAAAGCTATTCTTGTGTTGTTTTGACTGAACACACTCTTCACAGACTTCACTTGGAATGTCGATTTCAGGTAATCCTGAAGCCATATTTCTTATCTTTAGCTCTCTGATGTCATTGAAGTTGAGATGGCCCGGTAAAAAATGTCATAACCACTCATCTCTGCTGGCTGCAGTTTCTAGGCACTTGTGCTCCATCACATTGAGTTCAATCTCGAAGGTCCTATATTCTGAGACATTGGAGCCTTCAAGATCAACCTACCACCTGAGTCGAGAACTCTCATCATCTTGTCTTCGATCAATACGTTGTAGTTCTTTTTGACTAGATGCTTTATACTGAGCAAATTACTCTTCATGTCTGGTATGTACAAAACATTGGAAATTGTTGACCTCTTTCCATATTTCCTCATAATCAGAACATCATCAATACCTTCAGCTACTAAGGTATTGTCGTTCACAAATTTCACCATGTTCTTCGTCGAGGGCTTAATGTTGACAAACCAATATTTCCTTCCAGTCATGTGTGATGAGCATCCTGAGTCCAAGTACCACTGATCTTTGAATCTCTCTTCATCACTTGTTGTGACCATTAACAACATCTCTTCTTCTTCATGTTTCGTCAGCTTTGCATCAGTTTCGTGATTCTTCTTCTTTTCTGGATAATCACTAAAATAGTGACCATACTTCTGACAATTGAAACACTGAATGTGACTTTTGTCAGGCTTTCGACCCCCACCTTTTCCTTTACCTGCAACACCACCTCTTTGGTTGCCTTGGTTCTAGGGTTTTCTTCGATTCGACCAGTTTCCTTCCTACTGATTTCGACCAGTCAAATTTTTGTAGCCTCTTCTACCTTTGTTGACATTCCAACTTCTTTTGCCTTTCTTTTCTTTTCCCGACTGCGCCTGCAAAGCCATACCACTCTTCGACTTTCCTGCAGCTCTTTTATCCATCCTTTGTTCATGAGACTCAAGCGTCCCTTGAAGCTCTTCCTTCGTCAATACTGACAAGTCTTTCGAATCTTCTATGGCTACTACCACATGGTCGAATTTTGATGCCGATGACCTCAAGATCTTTGACACAGCTGATCTTGATGTCAACACTTCTCCACATACCTTGATTTGATTCACCAGCTTTGTAACTCTGGTGAAGAAATCTGTTATACTTTCATTGTCTTCCATCTGAAGCAATTCATAAGTCCTTTTGTGAGTTGTAACCTCACCTCTTTCACCTTCTTTGCGCCTCCAAACGATTTTTCAAGAATCTCTCAAGCTTCTTTTGCTGATTCTACATCACTAACCTTTTCAAAATTATCTGAATCAACACATTGATGGATTATAAAGAGAGCTTTATAATCTTTCTTCTTGAATTTTTTATATGCTGCTTTCTCCTGATCTGTCGCATTTTCTGCAAGCGGTGATAGTCCCTCCTTCACAAGATCCTAAAGATCTTGGTAACAGAAAACCACCTTAATCTGCTTGCACCAATTCTCATAATTATCTTTCTTGAGAATTGGAAGATTTGCTGGAAAGTGATTGTTCGGGTGATTCATCGCCATCATAGTTGTTCTTCCCTTGAATCAAAATCGGAGCTCTGGATTCCAGATGTTGGAAATTCAACCACGGTCTATGGTGATCTCTTCTCAATCTTGATCTCAAGATTGTTATGTAATGACAATGAACAAAAAACAAGAACATGTTTAAAGAAGATAAGTATGAACTGCAGAGTGACTCTCTGCCCACAACTGTGGAATTTTATTATCACTTTTGTAACTGCAAAACCGTGATTATCAAACTTGCTGATTACAATGATAAGGGTTCCTTCCTATTTATAGACTTAGGTTAACTTGCATCTCAAGCTAAACTCCAAACTATAAAAGCCCAAAAATATCTAATCTAATCTTTCTAAATCAAATCTGATCTTTCTAAATCAAATCTAATCTTTCTAAAACAAAGAATTACATATTTAACAATCCATACATTTCATTTTTAACCAAACAAATAAAAGATATTGTGATTGTGAGTTACGATAGAAGAGCGAACGATGGAGGAGTAGGAAGGGAGACACTGGTTTGACAGAGGAACGACGACACTAGTTAGTTGGACTATGAAATTGTTGAAGTGAGATATGAAGTAATAAAGAGTTTAAATATGAAATGGCTAATCGAATTTGAATGAAATGTGAAAGGTTTTCTTCAAAGAAAATTTCAAAATAATGAAAGAAATATAAGAAGACTAATTTTTTTTAAAAGATGAAAAGATAAGATATAATAAATTAATAATATTTAAATGATTTTTGTAATTTATTAACGGATATGGATATCAGCGGGCACGAATATCATTAAACCCGTATGCATATCCATTAACAAACGGGTATTTAAATACCCGTTTGTTTTATCTGTGGATATCCATTAAACTATCCGTCTCATATCCGTTACAAATTTTATCTGCGAATATCCTCGGGTATGTATTTTTTTGCCATCCCTAACTGATGTTGATGGCTGATAGCTTATAGCGAACGGTTGATGACTGATAGCTGATAAGCTAATTGAAGTGTTTGCTAAAATTAACAGTTCAACTAACTTATAATGTAAGAGAACCCATACACCTATCACCTTAAGGTTTTGGGTGAATATGTGGTGTCTCTCTTACTTGTTTGGGTGAGACTTTGACCTTTAGGTGGGTGTTTGACCCAATGTGAATGCTTCCCCCTCATGATAACCCATCACTGGTATCGGAGTTGTGGTTCGAGTAAGGGACCGACTCCTTGTGTAGAAAGTCTTCCTGCTATGGCAGTCAGGCGGCGTGTTCCATTGAAGTGCCTATGACGAGATAATAGTGTCTCTCAACGGAAGTACAAGTATGTGGATGAAAGAGCTTCCGCTTGAGGGGAGCATAGTGGATGGGCTCACACTTGAGAGGGAGATTGTTGGGAAACAAGTGTGAGTTGTGTAGAAATATAAGTGTGAGTTTTAAGTCTCACATTTCTTAGAAAAGATTGAAGAGTAATAATTTTACAAATATGCCTAATCATTATAATTATAATGATCGTTTTGAAGATGAAGTTGAAGACAAAGTGAAGATATGTGAGACTTTGGATGAAGGGAGAATTTGTTGGGTTAAATAGTATATTCATCCAAGTCCCACATCGGGTAGTAGAAAAAAAATATAATTTGAGTATTAATATAAATAAAAATAGTTAGTTTTAGTTTTCCACACAACAATAAAATGTAGTTTTTTTGGTATTGAGGATTTGGGTAATTATGTGTTTAGAGAGAGTTTTCTATTTTTCCGTTCAAAAATAGGTTGTTGAGAGAGTTTCCTATTTTTTTATTTCAAAAATAGTTTGTTGAGAGGGTTTGCAATTTTTCCATTCAAAAATTGCAATTGAGAGAGGGTTTACAATTTTTCCGTTAAAAATTTGCTATTTTTAGAGAGTTTTTTCCGTCCAAAAATTGCAATTGAGCGAGGGTTTATAATTTTTCTGCTCAAAAATTGTAATTGGTAGGGTTTTCAATTTTCTCCTTAAAATTGCAATTGTATAAGAGGGTTTGTAATTTTGTCCTTGTAAAAATTACAAGTTGAATTATGATTTTATGAATTTTTGTTGGAATTATTTACTTCTTTTTCTTTTTGCGGATAGACTTCTGCACGTGTAGAAATTTGTTTTTTTTTTGTTTTTTTCCCAACAAATGACAAATAGCTGATAAGTTAATTGAAGTGTTTGCTAAAATTAGTGATTCAACTAAACTATAATGTAAAATAACATAAAAGATATTTAATATATATTTATTTTATTTTAAATTAAAATAAATTATAAAGGATAAAAAAAGGTTTTTGTTAAAATAATAAAGATAAAAATGGAAGAAAAAATGATAAGTTATAACCTATAAACTAAAACACTATTTGAAATAGTATTTGAAAAATAAGCTATAAGTTAGTAAAATAAACTATAAACTCGTGATAAAAAAACGGTTACCAAACAAGTCTAAATTGTCATGAATTTATAAATTATAAACTCAAAATTGTGACTTACCAAAGAGAGCTACAATGTACATATTATCGTATTATCGTATTTAAATAAAAAAGTATATTTTATTTTTATATTACATTTTGTAATTTGTATTAAATTATAAATTTATTAAAGATCTAAACATTATAATATTACATCATAATATTGTTTGAATCTTTATAAAAATTAATAATATTACTGAATAATTAATAACGTTGTTTGGATTTTTAAAGGAATCACAACATTATATAGCTGAAGGAGAAAAATAACTTTGTTGTAATTTGATTTTACAAACTGCATATCCTTCCATTGTTATATTTTTTTCTCGTCTCCTTTTACTTCTCTCATATATATATATATATATATATATATATATATATATATATAATTTTTGTAAGTTTTATTAAGGTTGTTTGTCTTGAAATTCTTTTATTAAACATCAACTTGTAGGCCACTTAATAATAACAAAATAATGAACCTGTTAGCGATTAAGAACAGTGGAGCGTGGTGTGTACTGCGTTAAGGGAAGAGTGAGTGGCGAACCAGAAAGAATGACTGTTGTAAGCAGTAGAGTAGACTGCAACTGTAGAGTGTGAGCAACAACCAACAAACGACGCAGTCCCGGCAAGCATTTGAAGTTGCAAGCTACTTCTCGGTCTATGTCCGGTTCAGAACAAAAAATGTACTTATTCCTGTTTCTATTTCTAAAACACGTAAATGTAGCATACACACAACTCTTTCTTCATCCCACTCTCAGTTATTACCATCTTTAAATTCTTTTTTAAAGTCTCTCTGTATCGCTTATAACTCTTTCTTCATCCCACTCTCAGTTATTACCATCTTTAAATTCTTTTTTAAAGTCTCTCTGTATCGCTTATAACTCTTTCTTCATCCCACTCTCAGTTATTACCATCTTTAAATTCTTTTTTAAAGTCTCTCTGTATCGCTTAAACAAGATGTTCCTCATCACCAACTTTGTATTCATGCTAAAAAGTAAAAGTTCCTAAATCCTAGTCACCGATTTTGTACTCTTTTACGAGAATATTTTAAAATATGTGGATCATCATTCATCAAAACTTTTACTTTATGTAAAAGAATATTTTTTTCAATTCAAAAGTATTTGACTCTTTTGAATAATAACTAGTGGGATACCCGTGCATACGCACGGGTACCCGTTGTGTACGCGCATTTGTTTCCTAGATGAAAATTTTATATTAAAAAAATGTTAATAATCAGTTTATAAATAAGGGAAAAGGTAGTGGAACTAAGTTAAAAAATAGTTTGTTTTTTTTTGTTTATTTTGTTGATGAAATTAAAAAAAAAAATAGTATATTAAAAAAGAGTTTGTTAGTTGTGAAAGTTGTGTGTAATAAAAATAATAGGAAAGTAAGTAAAATAGAAGAGAGCTATGAGTGTATAGATGGAAGTGCATTAAAGAAAGGATGTGGGATCTTAAAGACTTAGAATTAAAAAAAGTAATGGTGTAGAAGAGTTACAGAATAAAAAAGTAATTGTTTTAATAGAGATTAAAAAACGTAAAAAAGAAAAAAAAGGTTAAAGTTAAATTAATTGGTGTTTGCAGTCATTGGCCCATAGAGTTAAAACCATTGGGCCCAAATGGGGTATGTAGGTAGTATAAATAATATTTGAGTGAGGGTCAAATTCAGACGTCACTTTGCAGCCATTGAATACAAAGTGAGAAAACGAAACGGCCATGGATGGAAGAAGGAAGAGCAATCGGTGATCTGGACTCGCAAAAGAAAAGATGCATGCAACCGCCCCGTTAAGTGCAGAACGTTGTGCTGAGAGGTAGGTCACATGGTTTGCGTTTGCATGTTGGTTTTATAGACTGTTAAATCTGTATAAGATAATGACATTGCATGGAATGTTTACATGTTTCAGAGGATCAGCGAGTAGGAAAGGGATGACAGGCAATGGCGAGAAGGGAATGGATCTCAAGGGAGCAAGGCGCAGAAATTATGAGAAAGGGTATGTAGCAATCGATGAAGTTGTTCAAATTATCTGGACGCATAGTATATTGTTAGTTATTAGCCGGATCAGGTTGTTTGGTTACTAAATTTTAAGATCTGTTTGTGTGAACAACATGCAGCTCAAGTTCTCGAGGGAGCCCCCATGAATTCTTTTCGGAGATGCCGATGTTTGACAGGTATAATGGTGTTTAAGATTACATTGCAGTAGTTGTATCGTTAGGCATATGAGGTATAGAGCAAAAATAATGTTGAGTGTAGTGTATAATGTCAGGTACTGAAGTGTTGAATATTTTGAATAATGTAGTTATTGCATGTTCGTTTGTTTTAAGAAGTTGTATGTTTTTCAGTTCTGAAGAGGAAGATGTGAAACCTGTTGTCTGCAAGTGGGAAAAGGAGGTTAGCTATGGATATGTCTGCAGGAAAAATGTATTGGTGAGTCTTGTAATTGAAGCCAGAGGAAATTGTTGTTGGTTAGCAATGATGGTATTATGGTTGCTAACAATAAAACTGTGTATTGAACATAATATTCCATGGAAAGTGACAGAGAAATGTTTGAAGTGGGCTCAGGATGCCATAATCCTGGTAGATGCTGATACTGGTGAGAAATATGACTGTGAAATCCTGACTGCCAGGCGTGATGGTAGATATTGTTGGAAGGAGAAATCACTCGGCCAGGGATGGTACCAGTACGCGAAGAAAAAGGGGATTCGAAGACAGGACGTTTTAGCCTTTACGGTCGCGTATCCCGGGGAGAAGTTGTATGTCAAATTGCTTAAGGGTCGTGCGAAGGAATGGTGATTTGGTGTTGGGGCAGAAGAGACTTTGGATGGTCTGAAAGAATTGGGCAGTGATCTAAGTATTTAGGAATACAATATGTAATGGTTATATGGATGGTTGTAGTTATATTTTGAGTATAAGTAGGTGTTAGCTAGAACCTGATGAAAGGTTTAACTTATTTGAAACGTAGGTAAATGTTTTGATGTAAATTAAGTAGTGTTGCTTATGTATGAATACTATGTAGTTGAAGGTTAATATAATTTGTAATGGGTACGTTTTGGAATATAAGAAATTATGTAGTTGGATGTTAATATAGGTTGAAAAGGCAATGTTTTAAAATATAACAAATGATGTATATATATATATATATATTGGAAAAGGCCATGTTAATATAGGCTCTAAAATGTTACGTAGTTGTTGCAAGTGTCCACAGTGTTTTGATGGAGTTGTGGTAAACGAAAAATGTAGACATGAAGTTTTAACTATGGCTGACGAAGGATGTTAGTTTTAGGTGCATTAAAATGGAAATAAAAAAATAGCTGTTGTGATAAGTTGGAGGTATGAATTCAAAATAATAATTAGGGAAAAGAAAATTGGGAGAAAAGTGGGAGGTGCAGCCGTAGGAGTATGGGATAGAGTTATAATGGAGTGTAGTTATAATGAGTAGGTAAAATAAAAGTAGAAAGATAGTGATAGGTGTTGAGAAGTTATAGATAAGAAGGTAAATGAAAAAAGGTGGTAGGTCAGTATGCATAAAGCATGTTTTAGATAAACTCAGAAAAAGTAAAACAAAAAGTTGGAGGAGTAATAATTGTGATGAAATGGAAAAAATAGGAATAGTAACAGTATGAGATACAGATAGTATTATGCCATGCGTGTGTTTTGTATGTGTGAAGCAAAGGATAAGTAAAAATAGCAAGGCAGTGATTGATTAAAATAATAACAAAGCACGAATATAGCACGAATAAAATAGCATACATTAAGTAGTGATTGAGTAAAAAAACAAAGCACAAAGAAATAGAAACTAATGGATTTTATAAAGATGACATTTTTTGTGTGGAGAATTTAGTTCAACTCGAAATCGTATAATATCGCCAGCTTGGAACAAATTTGCTGCACAGAATTCGTCCCAGTCAGGGCCGATCTTTATCCGATATGGATGTCCAACGTTGTACAGAGTGAGGAGTGATCTCTTTCCGTTATCACAACACAAGTTGAGATTTTTGAAGTTGTAGTCGTTTAACATTGCAGCGAAGTCCTCCTCCAATCTCTGTAGGAGTAAAATATGGTGTTAGAGAATTCTAATGAGTTTGAGGTATATAAAATCATAGGACTAAAAATAAAAAATACTCAACTAATTTTGATGTTTTGATGGTACCGTCAGTGAGACCAATGTCGAACACAAAAGTGTTGTTGCTGGTAATGAACTTGCTATGGAAGCCGGGTAAATCGTTGATGTTGGTTGGTTCTTGAAAGTCAATTATTCCAAAATTGTTGTTACCGTAATAACCAAGTTAAACGACGACATCATCCGGTAAACTGTAGTAAGCCTGGACATCATTCCATCCACTAATTATGAGTGGATGATGTTGATCCTTGTTATATATAAGGACATGATGGAGACCTTGGTTGTTCAAAAGGGTCCAAGTTTTTGTTATCTCAGTCTCATAAAGACTTAGAAAATGAGGGTCAAGCTCAGGCCAAAGCTGAAAATCAAAGAAAGGAAGTTACAAAAGAATGGAAGAAGAAATATAAATAGGAAACAGCAAATAAAAAATCGTAACTGAAGTAAACCTGTGTAGATAACTTTGCGACATGGAAGGAATACTCCAAGTTAGAGTGAATAAGTTTTCCAGTCAAAGACATGATATGGTAATGAGATGGGGTGGTTGTAGGGATGGAAGTGGAAGGCAATAGTTATATGAGTGAGGAAAGGAATAAAAGAGGAAAAAAGGGATGTATTCACGTGAGAATAGTATGGCAGCATGCAAAGGAATATATTCCTTTCCAAAAGGGTGGGTTAAGAAATAACATTGGAAAAGGAAAAAATAGTACTTGTGTAAGTATAAAGCAATGAAGTGGAAAGGATATGCTAGTGGGGACGTTTGGTACGCAGTGGTCGATGAGTGTTGCTTCCAAATTAATTAAAATTTATAATGGAGTGATATTAAAATCCAATAATAGTAATATGGAAGTAGTAGCAGTAAGATGTAGTAGTTGTGTGCATTAAAAAATTTTCAAGAGACGTGGACCAAGTATTATTAAATATTAGAAACACAATAGAAGGGGCCAGGCATGTATCATTGCAGCTAGCTGAAAGACAAAATGGTTGCGAAAAGTGGTAGCAGCAGAAGCCAAGATGGATGAGTTATCCATATGTTAAACACAGTAAAACAGAACATTCTAAAGTTATACAATAGAAGATAAAAATATAACTGGTAATGGAAAGACCGAGGAAATGAATTTAGGGAGTCTTTCATGTAGATCAAGAGGTGTTCTTGATAAATGTATACTTGAAATCATGTCTTGCCCCTGAAAGTTGGAATGAAAATTTGTGAAGATACCACAAAGGAATAATGAAAAGTAAAAGAAAAAACATTGGAAATCATGCAAAGAATAGCAACAGGAACAACAGTGAAATGAAAAAATACAATTCGTACCGTGCGACCATAATATTGTTGAAAACTTCTTTGTAGACTACATTTGTTCTTACCGATTTAAAGTTGCCGCCTTCGTCATGAATCAAAATTTTTATACCTTTTTTGGTAGTGACCCTTGACAGTGCGACATATATTTGGCCGTGGGTGAAAACATCTCGTGGGAGATATAGTCCTACGGTATCTAAAGATTGTCCTTGGGATTTGTTTATCGTTATTGCGTAAGAAACAATAATTGGAAATTGTCGCCTATTAAGCTTGAATGGCACAGGTGACTGTGAAGGTGACATATCCATCCGCGGGATGTATACCATCTTTCCGGAGTGTTTTCCCGCCATTATTGAAGCTTCAAGAACATGATTTCCCATCTTAGTTATTATAAGACGCGTGCCGTTACATAAACCTTCAACCTGATCAATATTCCGCATGAGCATAACCGGAGTTCCGATCTTTAGGTTGATGTGATGGTTAGGCAAACCCGATGTTTGTAATGAACTAAGGAACTCGGGCGTAAGGATGTCAACGACATTGACATCATGAATTTCAGACTTATCCACATTGTTGGAGCTGTAGTAGTGTTTTAGATCTCCTGCAAAAGTAAAAAAAAGTTAACCATATTTAGTAAAAATCAATTATGCATATCAGTGGGAAAAAAATGAGAGAATCTCCATACCCGGCATCAATGCAAGTACATGATCATTAATTTGATCAACTGTTTCCAAAGTAGAAGCGAGTATTGCTTGACTCTTCAGGTAGTCAATGGATTGAAAATTTTGAAGAAAATCCGGATACGTACTATTGACGATCGCCACAATTGGGTCGTCATAGGTAGTAATCAAAAGTTCGGGGGGTATTTCAATTTCTGCCATACCGTCATTAGGTTCAGAAACCTTTCCTTCACCTATTTGCAAAAGCCAATCTGAAAAGGCAGTGACTTCTCTTATTTCTTCATCAGTTGACCCTGAATGTAGTCGCATGTTCTTTGTTAAAGTGAGAACTTCAACGGAATGCCAAATGTACGATGAATTGATCGTGGAATGTACAATGTCAGAACGACTCCTTCTAGGAACGACTGGCAATATTTGTCTAAAATCACCACCGAATACAACAACCTTCCCGCCAAACACCTCGTCGGAATTATTGAAGGAACTCATGACATCTTTCAAAGTTTTATCAAGCGCTTCAAAAGCATGCTTATGTGCCATTGGTGCCTCGTCCCAAATGATGAGCTTTGTTTGTCTTAGAAGTTCTGCAACTTTGTCTTCGTAGTCAATTTTGCAAGTAGAATTTTCCAAAGTCGGGACGGGTATCTTAAACTTTGAATGTGCGGTTCTTCCGCCAGGTAATAAAAGAGAAGCTATTCCGCTTGTTGCAACGGTTAAACATATTTGATGCTTAGATCTCAAAGCACTTGCAAGTGTTCTCCACATATAAGTTTTCCCAGTGCCTCCGTAACCGTGCAAGAAAAAAACGCCACCACTTTGTGCTTGGACAACTGCCATTATCTTTTCATATATGGCTCTTTGTTCATCTAATACATAAACAATTCCACATAATAACAATGCCAGGAAAAATAACATATAAAACCAAAATGCAAGATTAAATATGTAGGATTTGACAATTTAACAAAAACGAATATAAGAATTTGATAGAAACGTCGAGGTACCTGTAAAACATTTGAAAAGATTTGAAAACTCTGTTCTCATTGTGGCGACATCATAACTTCTTTCATCGTAAATGAGTCGATTCCCTAATTGCTGAATAACATAACCATCAGGTTGCGGCATCGGTTTGAAATCAGCAAGGCTACGTCTATTGGCTTGCAGCAGTTTCTCTAATTCCATCAATGTCAAATTTTTTAATTCATACTCAGATAAAACCAAATCTGCACCGAGAAATGATAAAATAAGTGCATTCAAAAGTTGATGTCTCAGTAAGTATTTATGGCAGTGCTCATTCATGCAGAAAGTAGAAAAACATATTGATAAAAAATGTATAAACAAAATTAATATATAAGGTTAGAATAAGTAGTGAAACCTGCATTATCGGCCAATCCTCTTTGTGTATGCAACAAACTATCGGATAGTAACAGCCATGACTCCGTCCAAACATGAACGAGTCGATTCACAACACCTGACAAAAGCATGATCACGAAAAGTTGTCTCAGAAAATGACCAGATCCCCATTCACTCGCTTCATTTATAGCTGCTATGTATTCGCGATCGTCTTCAAGGAAACCCATTGCAAAGCAAGCATCTCTAAATGAATCATATTGCGTGTTGCCTATTTTGCGAATTCCCTCATAAGTTGTAGGACCTTTAACTACTGTCAACATCATTCGTAGGTAAAATAGTTCTCCCGTAGTAGGCGGAACCCATATCAAGCGACCTATGATAAATCCCTTTTTCCGTGGCTTCCAAGTTCTTTTTTTCTTGTCATAAACAAACTTAGAAACAAATTGGCCATAGGTCAGTGATCTGGCTTCTTCGTATATACCATTAGCCACCAGCCACGCCGTGAACATAGATTCAGTGACACTCGCCTTTTCTAAAATATTTTCCATTCGATCAAAATCAGTGTAGTAAACAGGTTTCTCTCCAATCAAATGATAGAACATACGTTTAACCGCCGGTTTCCTACCATGGATACTGTAAGAGAATATCCGCCAACACGCCTCACTCGGTGACACATACCTACAATCCAAATACTGTTTAATCTCATCGACAGATTCATCTCTATTTTGATTTGAAGCAACAACAGTTGCCGTGATTCTATCGTATCCTTTGTGAATGTACTTGAAAAGATATTTGATAGAAGTACTTTGATTACACCATTCCATGTTGATGTGAGCATGGTATTTAAGAAGTAACCTTGTGTTGTAAGGAACGACATAGCGATTGTCCAATGCTATGCTACCCTTGTGAATGATATGTGAGTTTTGTCTTCTTCGGTAAAGTGGAAAGCCCTCGGAATCAAGTGTTGTTTCAAGGATGTATTTCTTTGGAAAGAATTTGGAACATTTTATGTTTTTCATACAAGGAGATGACATCTTCGAGAGACCACATGGACTATGCATCATGTGGGTTTTGACCAAGTTATACAATGCTGGATGAATTTGAGGGTCTGGAATCTCTGCCGAAATGATTTTGTCAATATCAGTAGGCGTTGGATACTTACTTTGAGGATGCAAAAAGATGAGGATGTGAGCGTGAGGCAGACCTCGTTTTTGAAATTCAATCGTGTACATGACTGAAATCGAAATCAAAATGTTAGGCAGAGTAGGTAAATATTTTCATAGTAGTATGACATGACTATTAGAGGTGAAATAAGGGGGCTTACATGCCAAAACCTTTCTGAGAACGTGATGTTTGGTTATATCTGCCATGAGTTGATCAAATTTGATTTTGAAAACCTTTGCAATGATATCTGGCCGGTCATGCGCGTTTAAACCGGTGTTTTCGAGTTGACGTGTGATCTCAGGCCAAGCAGGGTTGCAAGTAAAAGTAACAAAAAGATTGGGAAAACCCAACTTACTCGAAATAGCCATACCATCAAAGTACAGCTGGTCCATGTATCGTTTGCTTCCAACGAAAGATGAAGGCAATACAACACCTTTTCCTCTTTTTGGAGGTTGTGTTTCTTGAGCCCTACTATATTCAGCATTTAATTATTTGTATTTTCCAACCTTCAACTTAGATTGGTTCTTCCTCAACCAATTAAAGCGTTCCGACTCCATCATTGCATATCCGTCAACCAAAAACTGTTGAAAAAGCCTCCTTGAATGAAGTAGAGTGTTTGCTTCTTTGTGTCGGTGTTGCAATTGAAATGATAGCCAATCTTTGATTGTCTGACGATTCTTCCTAGTCACTATAACCTCGTGCTGATATTGATGCAGTATGTTACTTCTATACCCGTCTTCACCATAGACAAAGATGAGAGGGTATTGATAAGCCAAGTAAGCAGGATGAAACTCATCAATTCGCTGCAAGTTACCGTTCCGTGCTTGGACAATAATATCCCGTTTAGAAGCACCATCAATGTCACCAACAATCAGTGCAGCAACCTCAGAAACAGTAGGACGGTTGTAGACGCGACCGTCGCCCGGTCTATCTGATATTAACTGTAACTTCAAGTCCAATAAAGTGTTAGTTTTTAGAAGATCCCTTGCCATCCTAAAAGCTTTAGCATGGACGTTGAACTCATCTAACATGACCTTCAACCCGACAACAATGTTGCAGAGTATGACTGTGTTGTCTCTGCGATGAGGATAAGTCATACAAAACAATGAATAACCATGGAATGATATGAGTAATATAGAAGTGATAAAGAAATTTAAAATACCGAAAGCAATCCATTCTATTTTGAACTTCGTTGTCAGTGTCATAAATATAAAGTTGAGCATACTGCGGCGGATGACCGAGTTCAGGAATCAGAGACCCAATCCGATGACATGTCTGACCGTGCAGTCTTAAAGTAGGTGGGCCTCGTCCTCTAGAATGGGTTGTGTCAAACTTCATTCCGGGCGAGGTGAAGGAAAACATAGCATTGTATGTTCTAATGTTGTTTTGGAAGTTCTTACTATCTTGAGATGTTGCATCATAAAGAAGTTGTTGCATGAGAAGAGGTGGTTCTTCAAGAAAAGGAAGAACAATTTTCCCACTTCTGCAACAACTTTGAAACTTAGGAATGGTCGTATGTCTGGCCTTAGCTTTGTGTTGTTGATACCACATACACGCTTCACAAAAAGGACATTCCCATACCGGGTCACCTATATCAACGTACTCTACAATCATATGAACAACATAAATAAATTGTCGATGATGAAATTGTAGCATTGACTAATTAAAGGAGAAAATGTTACCTTGAAGATGTGAAGCAATCAAATGTTCAGTCTCGTCGATGCCGTCATCATCCGAGGTCTGAATAATACTTTCATTGTCTTCAGAATTTGAATTTGCTTCGTCAGATGAGTGATGTAAAGAATTGGGATTTCCCCGAAGTGTATCATATTCATTTACAGGAACGGAAGGCGATGGTGGTATTGCTGAAGTACCCGGGAGTGTCGCATCATTGAAATGGCGGAGCAGGTTATTTCTTACACAGGTAGTAGGCCGTGGTTTTTTTGTTGGATGAAATGGCAAGTGATGCGCCTCAGAAGGTTCTGTGCAGGGGCCAGTGAGTTGCAAGTTTGTTTGTATAGTAGAAAGTGGTGTACGAACGGCAGAAGAAGTAGGGTGAACCTGCGTTCCAAGTTGTGAGTGTTGGTTGTAGTAGAAGTTTTCATTGGCATGTTGATGACGTGAGTTTCTGCTGTGTGCTTTGATGTCCCACCTCCTCTTTCTTGCAAGTGAGGCAGGTTGTATGCCAATGGGGTAGCTTGTACCAGAAGTTGAAGGTGTGGCAGAAGTGTCGTTACGCAGCATCAGCGTTTCATGTAGTAATGGTGGATGAATGAGCAAAGGAGAACCGGATGAAGGGGTGATACAATGTACTTTGTGTCGTAACAAACGTGAATGCCTTGTTCTCCCCAATATAAGTCGCCTTCTAAGTCTTGCAGCTGCATAACATTGTCTTGTAGTCGATACAGTCGGTTGATCCATTAGAGTAGTTGTTGAGATAGTATGTTGTTGGATAATGTACAAAACAATGTTAGGAATACAATGTACTCACAAATGCCTGTATATGCAGAGTTTGTGTGAATGAATAGGCTGTGAAAGAAATATTGGAGGTTCAATGAAAGTGGTAAGGGAGGTTTTGTGGTTTGGCGCAAAATTGAAATGTAATTTGAATATTTAAAAACCTTGAAAACTGAGAATGAGGTGTGGGAAAAATATGTTGGCACTGCACAGTTGCTACAAAAGTTAACACCTAAGCTAATACAATAAGAAAAGTCAAATATAATGTGAGCAGAAAATTTAATAGTAAAGTATTGTTAGAGGTAAAGTTGGGGTTACTGTGATGATGATGGATGGTGGCCTCAATAAAAAGTAGTGTTAGAGGGTTAGTAGCTCAGACTATGGTGTGGTGGTAGAGTGTGCAATGGCTATGCGCATCACATCATGTATTAGTATACACAAATATATAAAGTTTGTATATTTTAATAGGATCTTCTAATGACATTAAAATATCATGCTCACTTGTATGGACATGTTTTATTTGTTGGCGAATGCATGACTTGTTTTATGGTTATAAGTCTCAGTTTGTGTTGTAGTGGTTATTTTCGTGGTGGTGTAATTCCCAAAAGATTAAGAAGACATGGGAGCAGTATGTAAAGTGAGAGGAAGATGAAATTGTGATGTTGTGTCTGTGCAATCCAATACGTCCCATACAAAATGATATTGCTTGTAATGTATGAAATGTATGAAATTTGATTTTAATTAAGAAGTAGGTCATTTTGTTAATGATACACATAGAACATAGAAAGAGCAAGAAGAATAAGTAGGATAGGAATGGCTTTGTAGTTGTTCATAAAGTCGTTGAATAAGTCACCAATAAACAAAAAGTTGAGTTTTACAATGCATATAATAACTACAATAGCCAAACGCTGTAATTGTAGTAGTAGAGGTTAAATGGTATACAAAACATGTTGCAGTGGGATAAAGTTAAACAATACAAGCAAATCCCAGATGATGTAAGTTGATGATTAGGTGTTCTTGTCGTTCTCGACTTTGATTATCTTCTTAAGTTTTGTAGAAGATCCCTCTCCGTCACACAAACCAATAATTGTTGTGGATTCGCTTGAAGCATCCTGCAGTGGTCTCTTAGCAGTTGGAGTCAGTGGTTCTGGTATCAGTTTGGATGTTATCTCTAGGTCCTGAATAAATATCACAGGAGTAAACAAAACAATAGTTTGTGATAGACATATAAAAGGACGATAATCAGCAACTTATACGGTTGTGAAACAGAAAAAGAGTAACTGTAACAATTGTAGTTGCATCTGCGGACTCAGACTTAGCCTCATCAACACTTTCCTTAATCTTAAAGAAATGGAAACATGAATTAGAAAGACGGTGAAAATAATAAAAATTCCAGCTGAAGTCTCAACACATAACATGTGTCATACCTGCAACATTGGTGGAGTAATACTTGGTTCAGCTGCAATAACCTTTGATGCGAAATGCAAAACGAAAATATACAAAGATTAAGGCAACATATTATAAATAAATGTTTAAACCTGTAAAGCAAAGAAAGACATAATGGCAATGAGGGTACCTGGGTTTGCTCCCAAGGTGCTTTAAGTTGTTTTACAAAAGCGTTATCATTAAGCAACATGACCACGGAGCAACTCTCCCACCGGGGTTGCCACTTGACTTTGAAAGCGAGTTCTAAATTCAACAACACATCCAACGCCATAGGAAATTCCAAAGGATCATCAATCCCAGCCTGAAAAAAATGACGAAGGGTAGATTACAAACTCAAAGTGATTCTTAAAGAAACTATAAAGTTGACAATGCAACTGGTTGGATAAATTGGCAAACAAACCTTAACCATTGTTTCACGCATCTGACCAGCAGTGATACCCAATAGCTGAACATATTCCCGGTCCCAGAAAACAAACTTACACCATTTGAAATCATGAACCACCTCTATCTCAATTTTATACCTAACATTGACGTATGTTTTTTCGTTGAGTCGGTGTTGCATAATACATAGGTGGAGATGAAAAGTAATATGTAATAAATGAACCGACGAACCGGAAGATTTCTGTTTCAGTTGAATGACCGTCCTCACAAATGTAAGGAGGGTTGTTTCCGCGAGCGACTTTGGGGCATTGGTGACAGGCAAGGTAATACCACCCAAAAGGGGAAGCAATTAGTTTCTTCGTCTCCGCAACCGTGGCACAGAAAGTAACCTGTTTGATGTTTAGAATATACATACATGTTAGTGTGGACAGTAAATAACGGCGTGAACATAATGTATACCATATTGTTTGCTTATATACCGCACGAAGATTAACAATATCACGAAGTGGAAGAACAATAGCCTTTGAGAGTAACTTTTGGACAGGGGTCTGTTGAGAGGACCCAGAAGATTATGAATAAAGCTGAGACTGTGAGCTTAGCTGGCCCGAAACGTTTGCCAAAGATTCCGTGGGCAGACTACATGTAAAATAACCAATTTTGGTTTAAAATAGAATGTCATTAACATTATATAAAAAGGAGGGCAAAATAAGATGAAGTTAACCAACCTTTCGATGAAGTTCTTGATAGATGGCATATCAGCATTGATGAAGATTTTAGTGACATTGTAAGTATTTATAACAGAAAGTGGATATTTACCTACGTGGTTTAAAAAATACTTGAGCAGAATGAAATTATATAATGAAACGTATGATTTTGAAAATGCTGAATAAAAAATGTGGATATAAAAGTAAAGCTTCAAACCTTCTTCCTTGACCTTTGCGTACCGAAGCAAAACCACCGTTGGACCTACAGTTTTTGCCGGATCCTGGTTGTGTTTCAGAAATTGAGAGGCATAAAACTCCCACAATGTACAGTTGATCGTATTGTTTCTGAATATACAACAACGAATTATATAACAACGGAAGAAATTCAGTTGGATTTGATAGCATGATAAGCCTTGGAAAAACCTACACAATGTCCCTGAGCACAAAGTTCACTTGTTGTTTCTTCGCACCTGATTGTGCCTGAATGTAACCTATACTTTCAACGACTCCAATAACATCTGAGGAAAGGAAGAGTTAATGAATTAACTGGCAGATAACATTAAAAGCATAATAAGACAGGTAGATTATTCACCACAAAACTCACCTATAAGCAAATCTTTCCGAAACTGACCAGTTAGAATATCTGAGAAACTTGTGAAGTTGGCCGGTTTGGCTGGGATTTCATGCTTGTTAACGTCAGTAACAGAAGTCCCACCGGTGAACTTGATCATATAACGATGGGTGGAAGGCTTGAAGAGCAGATCATTGGCAACAACCTTGAAATTCGAAAAAGTATATGTCTGGTCCTCGGACAACCTATCATCATAACCCGACATAACGTTTGCTGGGACAACAATGTGAATATCATTCCCCTGTTGGTCCAAAATAAGTTGATCAATGTTTCAGAAACACAACAGAAATAAACACTTCACAACAACATAAATATTTATTTGTGTATACCATAAAATAACAAAGGCAAAGCATTTAGGGCAACATCATAAAACAGATACAAAATAAAGTCGCAACGGCAAAAAACGTTATAAAGTATCCAGTGAATGGCAGAACCAGAGTTAACATACTCACCTGCGCATCCACGACGATCAGCTCAACGTGTTCTTTGTTGTTGGTGACGACCGCCCATTTATGGTGAATCCTTACTGCAACCTTCCAAAGATCCTTTGAGTCGTTGACGTCAGAGAGTCTCTCAAAGGGCCTCGCCATTGTTGAGGACGGTTAAGGTAGAAGATAAACAGAAAATGAGACGGCCCAGGATGGTGGTTTGTGAAAGAATGAGACGGTGAGCAGAAATGTAGCATACTTGAGACCATATCTTGATTCGAGACTACACTGTTGATTTGACGTTTTGAGAAAGTATGGGAGAGAAAACTTCAGCCAGAGTTGCATTGGAAATGATGGGAACATAATATAATATGTAGTTAATATGAGGCATTTATGTTGTTTTAGAAGTATCCATTTTGTGTATATCAGACCCATCGTGTGGAGGAAAAACGTGAGCAAGCAGTGTGTGTTGTTCAGATAGAGAAGCCACGTGGCGCTGGGATGAAGCAGAAGGGTAGATGCGTCTTTTCCAGAGCATCTACCTTTCTTATATGGTAGATAAACTCTTAGGAAAATTGTTTCGGACCAGCTAACAATTTATATATTGGCTTAATCTATAGGTTCAGTCGAGTCAAAAACGCATCAATCACTGGCATAAAAGTGGACATACATCCTTATGTGTTGCATATGAGCACATTCATCCTTCCATTAAACCGTTGATAAGCATTTAACGGCTATCTACGCTCCTCGCTAGACAACATAGAGACTCATCCTTCTAATATAAATGTGGTTCTGAATCACATCCAAATACAATTCAACTCATACGTGTAAAATTTTACTGTAATATTATACTGACTTGAACGTCAATGTGATAATTATTTTACAGGTATCTTCTCTTATCATAAAAGAGTTGTCACCAACCCACAGGAAACATTTTTATTGTGGTCATCATCAACCTATCACCAACTCTTTGTTCCAGTATGAAATAATGATGATAATGATGATGTATGTGAAAATTTTCTTTTTATTCTATCGAATTGTTTCTGGATCTCTCAAATTTCCTTAATTGCACTATCGTAGCTGTTTTTCAATCACAACTTTGAGAAATTGTAACTACACACTGCAACAAATAACGTTTTTACGACGAAACTAACACTTAAAACAATACAAAAACGAGTGTATACACTACAAGAAATATGCATATTTGCTGGGTGGTTTTGCTGGGTGAAACTCTCCTAGCAAAATAAATACGTTGCCGCATGCCAAACACCCCGCAACTCATTTATTTAAAAAATATATATCTAAATAGAATTTATTAAAAAATTCACCTCGCAACTAATTTGGAGGGAACGAAATTTTTGAAACAAAGTTTGCCGAGTGTAAAACACCCCGCAATGCTTTTTTAAAATTTCAAAAAATAAAGACGTTCCGGCATGTCAATTCATAGCAGAGAGGACAAGTATGTGTCAGTAAGTGTTGAGAGGTGTTTTTCACTCAGCAACGTCAGAAAAGTTGCGAAGTGAATACCACCCTGCAACTGCATGTGTTGCGGCGTGCTTTTCATTCAGCAACGTTGCGGGGTGAAAATCACCTAGCAACGTTAGAGACACATTTTCCAAGGCGCAACGGTCAAATGAGGCAGACAAATATTTATTATGGGTACTAATTCACTCCTACCACACATATTTACTTATTAAATTTCACTCTTCTTCCTAAAAAAAAATTTCATTCTTCTTCCTACCCATTTCATTCTTCTTCCTAAAAATTTCATTATTCTTCCTACCCATTTCACTTCCTCTCCTGTTCTGTACGTTTGTGGTCTTCTTCATCAATAGGTACTTATTTTTTATCAACTTTTTTTTTGTACCTTATTCTGGCTGTTGTATGATATTAGAGTTTTTGTATGTTAGAGTTTAGTTTTAATGATTTTTTTGTAGATTTGATTTCTGGCTGTTGTATGTTAGAGTATTTGTATGTTAGGTGATGTTAGAGTATTTGTAAATAAATAATAGATTTAGATTTATAGAAAAATATGAATATTTACCTGTTTAGATTTGTTTGGTTTGTATGATAGATTGGTTTATATGTATATATAACATGATATTTAGTTTTGTTAATATGTTTTAAGATTGATATAAAAAAATTAAACTACTAAATAATCTAAATAATCTGTTTATAAATATGTTAAAAATGTTTTTTTTTTGTTTTTTTTATAAATTAGTAAATAAATAATATTTAAAATATAGATTATTATTTTTGTAAATAAATAATAGATTTAGATTTAGTTTAAGATTTAGTAAATAAATAATGTATTTGGATTTAGATTATTTTAAAACCGAAATTAATATAAATATGTATAATATAATTTTTAAACTAAATATTATATTTTTAAAAGTAGAATACTGTTACTTTTTTAAAAACAGAAAAATATAATTTATTTAAAACAGAATATTATTATTATTATTTAGTAAAACAGATTTAGATTTAGTTTATTATTAATATTATATTTATATTATTAGTTTCATAAATAAGATGTTATTAATATTATATTTATAATATTATTTATATAACAGAATACTATTATTTTTAATAGATTTAGCTTTAGTTTATTATTAATATTATATTTATGAAAAATAATATTTTATTAAAAACAGAATATTAAAATAAATAAAAAACAGAATATTATTTAAAGAAATAACAGATTATTATTTTTATTTTTATAAATAGGATGTTATTAATATTTGTGAAAACAATTTTTTTTATTTATTAAACAGAATATTTTTTCTTTTATAAAACAGAATATTTTTTTATTATAAAAAACAGAATATTATTATTATTATTTAGTAAAACAGAATATTATCATTTATTTAAAAAGCAGATTATTATTATTTTTAAATACAGAATATATTTTAAATAGTTAATTCTTAAAAATAGTTAATTCTAAAAAAACAGAATATTTATTATAAAACAGAATATTATTAAATAATATAATATAGTTAATTATAAAACAAAATATTATTACAGTTTTTATTTATTTATTTATTTTTTATTTTTTTTAATAAGCAAAAATATATTATACTAAAGGACACAAAAGGGTGTCCCAACCGTATACAAAAAGGCCGCTAACTAAAATCGGGGCCTATAAAAAATTAGAAGGGGCATTAACCCACATATAATAGTTACAATTAGGAGTGTTTTTACCCTTCTTTCCTATCCACCACCAAGAAAACAAAACGACTCGACTAGTAATAGAATCGAGATCCCAAAATTCATCTTTAAACATAATGTTATTCCTAGACATCCAAATAACCCAACAAACCAATAGCCACAGTCCAGCCGCGTTCGTGGCGGTAATCTTCTGTTTCACGCAACCATCCATCCAAAATGAAAAATAGTTAATTTTATAAAAAGAATATTTAGTAAAATAGTTAATTCTTAAAAAATAGAATGCTAAACATAATTATTATAAATTTATATTTTGTAGTAACATTGATACAATGCTAAACATAATTAACACATAAACATATTTAGAATTTAAAATAATATATCAATTTTAAATATTTCTGAATTTAAATTATTTATTATATTTATATTATTCTAAATATTAATTTAATATTTAGAATAATATAAATATATATATTTTTATTATATGCGTTAGTATTTGCGTGGTGATTTAAACTTGGTATATATAACTCATTTGTCAGGTGAATTTTACCCAGCAAAATTGAATAATCAAAATTTGCTAGGTGGTATGCACCCTGCAAATTTTCTGAACACTATAAACCTACCAGCCCCACGCCTGCTCTGCAGAGAGAAATAATTAATATTAAACATTTGCTGGGTGATTTGCACCCCGCAAAATTCTGAACAAATCTGACCCACACCTACTCTGCTTGCTTTTAACAACTCTGACACGTGTGTCTCATATCAACTGTGCAAATGCATTTGCGGGGTTATTGGTATCTGGCAAGGTTGCGGGGTGAAATCTACTTGGCAAGGTTGCAGGGTGATTTTCACCTTGCAAAAAGTTGCGACTACTGTTTTTGCGAAGTATTTCAAACACCCCGCAAATGTGACGTTGCAGGGTGAATTTTGGGTTTGCGGGGTGATATTCACCTAGCAAATTCCTGTTTTTTTGTAGTGATAGGAATTGATAGCGCCAGATTTCATTTAAAAAAAAAATAAACAACCCTTTGCCTCGATTTTTAAGTAAAGCGAGGGAATATAGTTATAATGGAGCTCGCTTCGACATCCAGTCATTGCCTTTTATATATTTTTTGAGTTGTTTATTTAATATTTCTCACTTGGCGCCTTTTCAAGCTACATTTTTATCATTGTTATTATTATTATTTATTAGTATTTAATTCAGCTACATGGTTCAACTGAGAGTAATATATTTTGCATTAATCAATTTTAAAATACAATTTTTAAAACTTTATTTTAATTTTTTATTTGAAACGTTCAAAACACTCGGTTATACAAAAATATCGACGTTATATATATTTTAATTGAATTCCCAGAATATGACGCTATTGTGTTTTTTATATTTTGTATTTTTAATTAATACTGTCATGTCAGATTTTATATAAAATCGACGAGACACATATATTGTATGAAATACTTCATACTACAATCTAGCTAGTTTCTAACTTTTCATTTATCTATTAATGCTCAAACGTCATTTCGTCACTCTCATTTTGCAAAAAATCCTAGGCAATTTTCAAGCTGATATTAATCAAAACTCATTTTCCAACAAATATTCATCAAACGTCATTTTCGCAACATATTTGTTCTTCACTAAAATGAGTTATATATCACTTTATTTTTCACTGATCATTTTGTCTAGAATTTTATGTTAGTTTGTCTTTTGATCATTTTGTTTCTACGATTTCCCATTTGTTTATATTGAAACGTTTGTTAGTATAACCACAACTCGAGAGACTAAGTGGTGACCATGTGCACAGACTTGGCTAGAGTCCAACGCTGCAACAAAAGCTCGCATACAAAATTGGACACAACAACTATTCAGGAAAGATGGGAGATGAAGGAGGACAACTTCAAAAACCACTTTTAGTGCTCACTAATATAATTGAAGCATCTTGTGTTTAAAAGTTATTCTTTCTGTTCCACAATGAGTGAACCATTTAAAATAAAAAAGTGTTCTAACTTGAATGATCAATTTCAATTTTTAATGCAATTTTTTTAATTCTACCATTTAATTAATATTACTTTTATCATTCTCAATACTTGATAAGAGGGTACTAATTTGCAATATGAATTCTTCTTTCTGCCCCACAATGAGTGAACTATTTGTAAAATAAAATTATCTAAAAATAAATAATCTTTTTTTATTTCCAATACAATATTAATTACTTTTTCAAATTTACTCTCCAATTGATACTATTTTCATAATTCTCATTACTTTTAAATAGTAATACTTTAGTAAAAGTATTATTTTCTCTATTTTATTTATATATTTTCTTGATCTATGTGAAGTTGTCAACTGAGTCACTCATTATAAGTTAGAAAAAACACCCTCTTCATTTTACAATGAGTGATTCATTTGTAAAATAAAACTGTTTCAAAATAAATTACCTTTTTCAATTTCCAATACTATCTTAATTATTTTTTTTCTTCCAATTTTACCATCTAATTAATATCAATTTTATCATTCTCAAGATAAAAAATACTCTTTCCGTCTCACAATAGGCATTTCTCTTTTCTCTTTTTATTTGTTTCAAATTATTTATCCATTTAAAATATCAATGTAATATTTATTATTTTTTTCCATTAACTTATCATTATTTATTATATTTTAAATCATGTAACTACTCTACTACCTATTATTAATAATGTTATTTTAGTAAATAATATTCGTTTTATTATTAAAATTAACACAATTAATTATTATTTTAAATAGTATGAAATTCTAAAAAAAAAACATCTATTATCAGACGAAGAGGGTACTATTTTAATAAAAATATTATTTGCTATTTTACATTTATACACTTTTTCTAAATCTATTTACATTAAAAGTTAGATTCGATCACTTTGGAATCTGAATATACTTCCTTCCTATCAATTTATAAACAAAAAGTTAATTTTTTCACATTTATTAATTTTTTTTTCTTTTCTAAAATATATTTTATGGCTAGCTGTAAAAACAATTTCAATTAATTGTTGGTTATGGAAAAAATAAAATAAAGTAAATTAAATGCAATTTGTATTTAATTTTATATTTTAAAAGATATATTTTTAAAATAAAATACTTAAGTGATGTTTTTTCTTATAATTTATAATAAAAAAAAAGTTTACCAATGTGTCAATCTAAATTGGCAAATCAGACAATAACTTAAAAATATAAAGACATGTTAAAAAATCGTAGAAATTTCTATGTATTCAATTTTAGCCTTTACTGTTTTTCTTAGTTTAATTTATGCAAATTTTTAATCACTTTGCATTGATAAATTTTTTATAATGATAGTGCACTATCAGTGTAAGACAGTTGTACACATATAATTAATTAAAATATTTATAATTGTCATGTAATATCAGTATTTTTAAATTAAAAATATATTTTATTCTAATATATGATTGTGATTAATTGACTGTTTAAAATCTATTAAATGTAAAAAATATATCATATATATTCTGAATGACATCACAATTCTGCATAACAAAAAAACATGTATCTCTCGTACATACGACAACACAACCAAAATAGTGGACAAAAACAGGGCGCATTTGATGTACGGGTAGTCTGGTATCATAGTACTACTGGTAGTGGTCAATACTATCCTATAATATACATAATATATACTCATATTTAAAGATAATAGAACATATAAAATTTGATAGGAACTCGTTGTCACACCCTTTAACTCAAATTAATTCCATGGCATAGTACTGTAAGTCATGGTAAATTATTCTCCTCAGAATATTAACACTCGTAAATAATTATTTCACAACTTTGTAAGAAACAGGAATAATATTTATTTTCTATGCTTTTTTATTTTTCTTAATACACTTGAGTTCTATTGAAGTGTTAATGACAAAGAAACATATGGATAATACAAATATATCTCTATTTTATTGTTAGCGCAACACTTTATTTGTTGTGATGCAAGCAGTAAATGCAACAGAAGATGACATATGGTGATGAATATACAATTCCCTAACAAATCAAGTTAGTTACAGGTTGTTAAAGTGACTAAACACAGTCATTTAACAACCTAGGATACAAATGATTATTGATTAGGACTTACACACTTATATTTATAGTATTAATATGTAAACTCAAGTATACATCAATTTTAATTGTTCTCTTTAGAACATACATCTATATATCTTTAAAGCTTTTCTGAATCTAACAATTAGATGTATTTCTATTATACAATATAAAATTTCAAATACTAAATATTAATATTCACGACGTACTCTCTTATAAAGTGAATCTAGTCTTTATATGTTTGCTCCTTTTAAGTGAAATTGGATTTTAGGCATAATTTATTGCGAACTTCTTGTCAATTATAAACTTAAATAACTTATGCACTTCAGATTGCAGCTCCTTTAAAAATGAATTCATTTAAATTATTTGACACGAAGCACATGAGTACCTCTGTACTCAATCTCATAGGATGGAAAGTTGTGACAAGTTGTTTATTTGTACACCTTAAAATTACAATATCATTGTGCTTGAAAACATAATCTGAGTCGCTCCTTTGATCAATTTTATCATCACATCAATCAAAATATGAGTAACTTATCAATCTTTTATTCTCTTCCTTCACAACAGCTGGGAATAACAAGCCAAGTCTCCTAGTTCCTCTTAGGTATCTGAGTATTTTCTTTGCAACCACTAGATGTGATTTCCTAGGCTCCATGAACCTGTTGATTATACTTACTACATAGCAAACGTTAGGTGTGCTATTGCTTAAGTACCTCAATGATCCCACAATATGCTTGTAAAACGTGGATCCTACTTTATCTTTATCATAACATTCATCTAACTTTGCATTTGTTTTAGATGAGTTTGTGATTGTGTTGCAATCAGTCATTTCAAACCTGCCCAACAACTACTTCACATATTTTATTTTGATGTATTATCATGTTTTCCTTGACTTTCACAAATTACATGCCGAGAAAATAAGAGAGCTTACATAAATCGGTCATCTCAAACTCAGCCTTCATTTTGTTTTTTAAATTCTAAATTTCAGATGAATGACTTCCAGTGATAAGCAGATTATCCATATACATGCATATCATCACGACGCTTGAATTGTTGGAACTTTGCACATATAAACCACAATCAACTACACACTTTTTGAATCCTAGTTTAATAAAAAAAATTAGTCAAATCTTCAGTTCCATGATTTATGAGCATGCTTTAATCCATACATAGTTTTGTGCAACTTGTATTCCACACGCTCTTTGTCATTTATCTTAAAATTTAGTGGTTGAGTGTCAAAATTGTTTATTCCAATATACCATTTAAGAATGTATATTTTACATCCAAGTGATAAAAATACCAATTCTTGACACTAATTATTGCTATAAGTAGTCTCACTATCTAAATTCTTCCACAAGAGTAAACATGTCATTGCTATCGATACCATATCTATGCAAGAAATCTCTGGCTACTTATTTTTCCTTATGCCTAGAAATTGTGTCATCTAGAATCATTTTGACCATGAAGATCTACTTCTAATCAATAATTTTCTTTCTCTCTAGTAAATAAACCAATCTGATTCTTATTAATTTACTTGAATTCCTCCATAACGTCTCCTTCTAGACCTTACTCTTTATTACCTCATTGTCACTGACTGACTCAACATCATGTATCATGACATCCAAAAACTTTCATCTTCAACTTCATGGTGGGAAATTAGCTTAGTATATAAGTGACTATGTTGAACGCTTCTCCCCAAAACATATGAGGTACGTTCTTGTGCCTTAACACACTTCTGGAAATGTCAAATCACTACTACGAATAAGTGATTTTATCTCGGTTGAAAAAAGGGTTTTATCTCGGTTTACTGGGCAAGGTAAAAAATGTGTCATGGAAAGGGTGCCACTTTCCCTTTAGTTGATATGCCATAAGAGGGGAAAGTTGTACTGATAATGGGTTTGATCCCTATCAATAACATTTTTATATTTTCAATACTCGAAAAAGCACACCCATTTCCTCTCGATTGATTCTAGTATCTGAGGTGATGTAGCATCATGTCTTATGCTTTAAATGATGCGAAATGACTTAAATTCCTTTGAGGTATACTCTTCACCACCATCATTCCTCAAAACCTTTAGTGCTTTCTGTTGAAGCGGTAAAGCAGCAAGCAAAAATAAGTTTGGAATAATTTCGGGTTTTATCATATCCACAAGAATCGGTGCGAGGATCAAATTCCATTCAACAATCTCTACAATTCTAAGCTTGTGGTGAAAATTATGGTTTAAAGATTCAAGGTACCATAAATAAATAAAAGCGGAAAATATAAAGACAGGAAATAAAAATTAAAGATTTAATATAAACGGAGCCTTGTTGGGATTGGAACTTCATCAATCGATAACACATGCATTCTTCTAACCAGTTAAACACAAATCAATCATTCGTCTAATATCGTCACATATCACCCACAACAGAGGTTATGTCTAACGCGACGTCGAAAAAATAACCGTATTGTCTCATTGGTGATGTCTCACGTAACTCAACAATAGAGAGCATTAAGAACTGATACTCACGTAAATGCTAAGCCTAAATCTATGTTTAGAGTTTAGAACCTAACAGATATTCATCCTAGATCCAGATCTGAAGAGTATATGTCTATAGCGGTTCAAATCAAAGATAAACGGGTAAACAAAGATGACACCCATATCAGATAAATGATTGCTTCATATTAAATGCCATGATCAGAATACGTACATACGCTTAACCCTTTTTACATGTATTCAACTAATTTAAGTATGTGAACATAGTTCCTCGTCTTTATTATCACGCATCCTCACAATACTGTTTATGTCTAAAGCATTATCGTGGGCTTTACCGTATTAATCACTAGATGATGTCTCATGCTAACAATCAACACAATAATATAAAAGCTTGATACTAGTGAATATCAAATCACAAATCTATGTCTAGTGTTTGCTCATTGATAGATGAATATCTTAGATCTAGGATTTGAAAGAGATTTCTCAATACCCACTCAAACCCACAAACATAAAATCAAAGACAACATCAATATTGAATCAAAACTAGTTCACAAAACAAAAATTAGAAGAAATACATAAGGTACCAATAGATTACATCCAACCCCAACAAAAGATCGAAGCACTTACTCGAAGATCAAGCTCCAATTTGCTTGGATTTGGACTTCTCTCTCTTAGGGTTTGTGTTTTTCTCTCTAAAAATATCTTATACAAGTCTAAAAGTGAATAATCAATCAAAATATCTACAAAAGTGTTATTTATACAAGTTCCAAAAAGTGCCTATAAGTGGCACCGCGCTAAGCCAACACAGAGCGTGCTTAGCGCGGAGCGTGCTCAGCTCAGAGTGTGCTTAGCTCCGAGCGTGCTCAGCACAAAGCGTGTTTAGCACAAAGCGCGCTAAGCGCGGTCTGGACCCCAAAGCTACTGCCACTGCTCCAAAATGGCGTTGAAGTTGCGCTAAGCGTGAGTTGCCGTCAAAAAGTCGCGAAATTGATCTTCTAGGCCCTCTTTCATCCACCACAGGTTCCAAGCATTATATATCAGTAAGAAAACCTGTCAAAAAGCATCAAAATGATCGTAATTCACAAAATTTACATACGAAAATGGAAACTTGCATATTTACACTAAAACATATGTATTTACTACTAAAACACCAAAGAAACAATTTAGCACTTAGCACACTTCAGCACTTAACACTTTTCCGCTCTCCATTTCAGTGAAAATTTTAACTTCGCTTTTGAATTTGACATTATACAACAACACTACTCTTATATGTTCATCAACGAAAGTGATGAAATACTTTCTCTCACTTAGTGAAGATACTTAAAAATAGCCATATATATTAGAAAGCACAACATTTGGTTCATCATTTGATCTTTTGGACATGTCTAATGTAAGGATCAATTTATTTTGCATGTTTCTCAAACATGTTTCATATGTCATTGCATTTGCATTCAATTTGGGTCGGACATACACTAACTTCTTAGAGCTTAAGTCAATCATGCTTCTAAAATTTAGACGACCATATCATATACGCTCCAACAGTCAAGTTAATAAATGCTTGGCATGCACACCTCCTTTGTTGTATGAATGCTACATTTGAATATCCTATTCTTTGACAATTTTGACTTCAATGTCATCTACTTGTGTGGATCAAACAATGTTGTGTATTAACATTCATGGTAACTGAAAAACCTTCTCTATTAGTTGTCGTATACTCAATATATTACACATCATCTCAAGCAAATAAAGTACCATTTTGTTAAATGCATTTCCCCATATTTTCTTCTAATTACAATGGCACCATGCCTTCTTTCGAGTATTCTACTAAGAAGTGGCTTTCATCTTTTATCCTGAGATGAAATGTGACGAGAAAAATGAATTGATTATTAAATTAGTGAAAACTCAATATACAACAATTTTATATAGCTTGTTGATTAAGTAACCAACTCAACAAACTATTTAAGTACTCCCTAAAACATTCTTTAGTATTTAAAGACACACACTATATAAGAATTTCAAATAAAACTAATTATTTCAATTTCCAATGTACACATTTCAAGAAAATAATTTACCACTTTTTTAATTCTCTTGCAATTATTTAAATTAACATTTCCAATCATATTCTCTAAAAGTAAATAATAGGACAAAATTGAAACGAGACATATATGGAGTATTAATCGTTTGTTGGGTTTCGATGTTTAAGTTGTGAGATGAAAACAATGTGACTGGCATGCATGCACATAATTAAGCGTGAAAGAATGAAAATTTAAGACTAACACTCCCTCTAATGAATGAATAATTACGCGTAAATGCAAATTCAAATGCATTTTCATATGATTATGATAATCATTCAATCTCCCTTCTATAATTGCAATTCAATGACAAAATTTAACACCACTTTCCTAAGTAAATTCGTAACCCCTCTTTCCTATAAATACACACACACATTCACCTGTGTTTCTGTTCTGTTCTAACCACCCTCTCTCTCTCTCTCTCTCTCTCTCTCTCTCTCTCTCTCTCTCTCTCTCTCTGCTATGGACTGCTTCATAGATCATGAAATTGCTCAAGCTGCCAACTGGTTTTGCAACACTCCACCTTTACATGACGACACGGACAAGTAAGAATTTCAACGTTACCTGTTTTCCGGTTCTTTTTCGACAACATTTCTATCCTGTTCTTGAATCTGTTCTGTTCTTGATCTTGCTTCTCTGTTTCGTACAATAACGTAAATTCAAGAAACATAGCCCTAGTACTAGTGTTATTTATGATTCAGTTTTTTGTTAATAGAACAGTGTTCTACGCGACTTTCGAGGTGGAACTTTGTTTTCTTGTTTGTTGTAACCGTTTTTCCCTCTTTTTTATTTTAATGTTTTTTTGTTTGTTCTGTTTTTGTGATTATAACATGTACAGAATCACTGAGTTTTCGCCATTTGAGGGTTTCCCTGAGTTTGATTGGGGAAGTGAAGTACCATACGAAAGTAATCACTTTTACATCAATGAGTTCAAGGATCTTGAAAATTTCAACTTCGATTTCGATTTCAACCTCCCACTCTTTCATGAAAATTTTGAGGTTAACCAAAACCCCCTAAATCCTGTCTTTCCTGCATTCGAACATTGCAACGACAAAGCTGAGAGCACCGGCGAGAATAGCTTTGCTGAATCTTCAGAGAAAACCGGAGATCGGTTTTCGAGTTTTGTGAAGAAAGAGGAGGAGGAATATGATAATCAAGAACGGAGTCCATTTCCATTGCCATTGCCATTGTCTAGTGGCGGTAGTAGTAGTTTGATTAGGAGTAAGAAATCTTCATTGCCATATGATGAGATTAAGAAACATTTTGATGTTCCGATAACACTAGCTGCTAAGAGATTGAACGTTGGTTTGACCCTTTTGAAGAAGAGGTGCAGAGAGCTCAAGATCACAAGGTGGCCTCACAGAAAATTGAAGAGTTTGATGTTACTCATGGACAACCTTAAGGTAGGATATTCATATTGTTTATATTATGTGTTGTGTCAAATGTTCAATGGTTTTAAGGTTTTTATGTTGTTTGTGTGATGCAGGAAGTGGGATTGGACGACGAGGTTGCTAGGTTGGAGAAGCAGAAAAAGTTGTTGGAGAAAATTCCTGGTTTGGAATTGAATGAAGAAACCAAGAAACTGAGACAGGCTTGTTTCAAATCTAATTACCGGAAGAGAAGATCGATTACCTTCCATCATTGAACTTCACCATCTTTTGCTAATTGGAATGTTGGATATAGCACTAAAAAGCCTCACACAAAGAGTATAGAGAATGTGAAAACTCATAGACATGTTACTTGTTTTTCATCTTTTTTGGTTTTTTCTTACATTTGTGGTTCCAAACTAGTAGTAGATGTAGTATAGAACTAATTGTGAGATGGAATTCGATTGCCAAGGATGGCATTTTCTGCAAATTCTTAAGTTTCTTTTTGTATGTACAAATTCTACCTTTAATGCAAATATGAACTTTTTGGAAACTACTTGGAAATTACGATCTTTAATTTTGAGTTAATTGCTTTGTGTGGTTTGAATTTAATTAACGCGTTTGTGTCTTAAAATAGCAAGTCAGCATGCTAGTGCCCCATACGCAGATCAAGACTTTGTTTGTCTACATTATCTTTTTTGAAAATGCCTTGGCAGTATTTGTGAATAATCGAAGTATACTGTACGGTTCTAATGTTGGTGTTCCATGGTTGTACTTTGAAGCATAATTGGGAAGGTTTGCATGGTGAAGTTGACTTTTTGGTCTGAACTACTTAAAAACATATTATAATATGTTAAACAACTTTTTCTAATAATTACTCAATAGGCTTTTTAATTACTTAATATTAATCTTACAATTTATATAAAAAAAATTGAAAATTGAAAATTACTTATTAGCTTAGATATACATTTGAAATTTAAGTTGTAAAATTGTTTATTTAAAAGAAAAATAGAATAATGTAAAACAATGTTAATTTTTTTTTTAGAAATCACTTGCCCGAACTACAAAAAGTTGAATCTTATATAAATGTAAATAAATTAAAATTACAAATTGAATATGAACCATATTGTGATATATTGGTAAAGGGTTTAGTATGGAGAGAGTAACTATCAACAAGGGCGTCGCCTATATGTTGCCCACCATTATGGATTGCCTCATCTCAAGGGTTCCATGTTCGCCCATCACGGAAAACATGGGAAAAGACGTTTCTAAGTTAGAGTGAAGTTAGAGTCAGCAGGCTGGTTCACGTCTCCCTAGGAAATATAGATTCAACGGTCCATCCTTAATTAAGTGAATGGTTATCAGCTCTTAGGAAACCCTAGGCGCATGAGCTTCTATAAATACCTTGTTCCACTAGAGGTAAGGAATAAATCATAATACCCTAAACATAATGTTTATACACAAATCTTATCTCCGCACGTGAGCTAACACTCTGTTACTACCGTAAACATCACTGAACAAGGTCTCTCACCACCGTGAGTAAGCCTTAACCACCCTTAACTACAAAGGCCTCTGGGTATCCCCTATCCGCGTAGGAATACCACACACTCATGTACTTTATAAATTAATTTAAACCGAATAGATTGATGTTAGAATCGTGAACGAAATCACTTTCCTTATAGTACTTCAAGCACTCTCAAATGTCTTAGAGTTGGAACGCAGGAATACCCAGGATAATTCAGCCTATACTCGAGTTTGCACAAGACAAATAAAAACTCGAATGTAAGAAAGAGTATCTGAAATTTTAGTGAAGAGGATATATGTTTTTTGTTAGTTTTTTTAATCTGGAATGAAATATTTATAGGCAATATTGGTGTTGTTTCTCAAGGTTGCGACTCTTGGTGAAACAACTTCCTTTTACCAAGAGTTACAAGCTTTTACCAAAAAGTTACGTACCTTTTACTAAAAGTTACATACTATTTTTTTTACCAAAAGTTATATTATTTCGCTCACAACAACATTTTTTAAGAGTTACATACTTTCACTCTGCAACACTTCATGAAGTGTTGCTTATTTCCGAATTCAAACCTACTGCAACACTTCATAGATGTTGCCTATTTGTGAATTCAAACCTACTACAACACTTTACAAGTGTTGCCTATTTCTGAATTAAAAAAAATAATCTTCATTTGCATATTTCTTGTCATTTTGGAACACATTGAAGATTATTAATTGTTAATAATTTACAGCAGGGCCCGGTAAAACTAACTTATGCCATATCTCTTTCATCATCATCTCCTTCATTTTCACCTGAAGAAGGCTAACAAAACTTTACACTCCAAGGTTAACACTATAGTTGGAGGATTCACCGGTGGAGGAAGTTCCAACTCCTCCTGGAGGAAATACACCTGACAAGTGCTAACCACAAACGTAATATCAACCAGGTTCTCCAAAGTGAAGTAGGGAGAATTAGGTACTCACATAACCTTTTCTTATAGTGATGACGTCAGATTTCTCCCTCAAGATGGCAACTGGGATATCAAACAAGTCTCGATAGATCCCTAGAGTTCTGCTGATATCCTATTCTAGGACATTGTCTAGAAACTTCAGCTCGATCATTGCAACATCAGAGCGTTCCAAGGTTTGTTAATATGATTCTCAAGGGAGCATGTGCAAGTGAGGGGCCATGTAACCCTAGAAACAGTCTGCGGTGAAGGAGTAGACTCGCTCTAAGGTGATTGAAGTTAACTACCTCATAGAGGAACCTCTGTCTCCCTGTAACATCATCCTGGGCCGGCCCACTATTAACACATTAGGGGCGGTTATTTTCACCCGGTACCTGATACTCTAGTACTTGCTACCAGGTGGGCAAGTCAGGACAATTCAAGGAGATCAACAAAACGCCTAAGAACTTTATCAGAGCAGCCTAGCGGCGGAAAAGGAAGAGCCCACCCTTATGTGTGTCCCCTTTCCTAAGGCACCGAATGTAGATGTTAATTATTGAGATCCTGGGCTAGGAGTGGATAATGAAAAACTCACACCCACTAAGGACTTGAAGGAAGTCAGGATATACCCCTATGTCCATCAGGTGACTAAGATAGGTACCTCGCTCACCGAGGAAGAAGAACTTGAGTTAGTCAACCAACTCATCAGAAACGTCAACTTGTTCACTTGGGCTCCCTCTAACATTCCCGGAATAAACACTAGAGTGGTGTGCCACCGCCTTGCCATCAACCCTTTTGCCAAATCAGTGGCGCAAAGGAAGCGAAAAGTTAGTGAGGAGAAAAAAGCCACCATTGATGAAGTAGGCAAGCTAACCAACGTCGGGTTCATCACAAAAACAAAGTATCCAACCTAGGTAGCCAACGTGGTGTTGGTGAGGAAAACAGTGAACAAATGGCGCATTTGCATGGACTTCATCAACTTTAACACCAACTGTTCTAAGGACCCATATTCTCTGTCGAATATTGATCGCTTGATTGATGGATCCTTAAGCTACCACACATTGAGCTTCATAGACATCTACTCCAGGCATAACAAAATTTGAATGGATCCCCTGGATGCATCAAAAACAGCCTTCACGTTGAACTATAACAACTACTACTATAATGTTATGCTCTTTGGTCTCAAAATTTTTGATGCCACCTACCAGTTATTCATGGACGGCACTTTCATCGCCTATAATTGTGGATCCAAACGAGCAGGGCCGGTGAAGGGGTTGTGCAAGCAGTGCCCTTGCACAGGGCCTCCAATTAATGATACCACAGTTTTTAGATATTGATGCAAATATTTATTTGAAAAGAATAATCATGGTTGATAATAATTGTGCATGAGGAGTTAGAGTGTATGTCTGAAACACTTTGTATTTGTAAAACTCCTAACACGTCCTTTAATGTATTTTCTCAAGAGATAATAATTCTTATTGTTTTTAACCACTAAAGAAATAATAAAGTTAAATATATATGAATAAATTGATTACATAAATAGTCTAATATCAATTAGTTATGAAATATTCTCTTAATTTTAAAATATCACGTTATCGTATGATATAACTTAAAAAATATAATTAAATTTATATGATAAAGAAAATTATAAAATTATATTTTATTTAAAAATTAAAAGATGAAATAAGTATTAAATTTTTGTGTTGTTTATAATTTAAATAAATAATAATTTTTAAATTTATATTTTTTAATATTTTTTATTATGGACATAATTTTATTAGAATAGGGCCTCCAAATGTTTCAAGACGGCCCTGCAAACGAGTAGTAGATAGCATAGAACTATATGCTAAAGATTAGGAAACTAGTTTGATTGAAGGAGATGTATATATTTTGAGGAGTTTGTGAGATGTTGTAATTTAATTGCCAAAGATATCATTTTCAGTAAATTCTAAAGTCTCTCTTATGAGCAAATACTACTCCTTTAAAGAAAACATGAAGCTTTTGGAACCTACATGGAAATTACGCTCTTTAATTTTTTTTTTCTCAAGTTAATTGCTTTATATGGTTTGATTTTAATTAACGCGTCTGTATCTTAAAATATCAAGTTAGCATTCAAGTGCCCATACACGATCAAGACTTAGTTTGTTTTTGAAAATGACTTTGCACAGTGCTATTCATAAGCAATCGAAGTACTGTACTAGTAGTGTGCGTGTGTGTGGCCTAATAATAAAACCCTTAGGTCTTGAGAGTGGGTTTTTCTCAAGGTCTCAGGTTCGAATCCAATTATTTATTAAAAAAAAAAAAACATATTAGTGTTTGTAGGTTAAATTTGAAGCATAATAGAAAAGGTTTGCACGGTGAATTTGACTTTTTGGTGTGAACTACTAAAAAACATATTATAATATTATAATATGTTAAAAAGACTATTTTAGTAATTATCAATAGACTCTTTAATTATTTTAATATTTTCTTTGTAATATATAAAAAATATTTAATGTATTTATTAGCCTAAATATATATAAATTTTAATATAAGTTATAAAATTGTTTAAGTGAAAATTAGTCCATATTTTAAAATTAGAGAGTATGTCTGATGTCATAGATTTCAGAAAAGATGAATGTAATTTCTATAAAATAATATCTTGTTAAAATAAATTAAAAATAAAAACAAAACATGCTAAAAATCACTTACCAAATTACATAAAGTTAAATCTTATTTAAATTGTCTAACTAAGTCTTAGAAAATCACTAATAAAATTATAAACAGTTAAATTATATTTAATTAGTGTCATTAATTTTTAGAAGATCGCTAATTGAAAATGAAACGGTCCAATTTACTAACAAATCTTAGTAAATGAAAAATAAAATAGCAAACTATTACATTATACTAACGTAAATCACTAATCAAACTATAACAAAAAATATAGGATCATAAACATGAACTAGAAGTACAAGAATCATATTTATATGAGTCAAATTTTATGTTATAGTAGCATTGACGAAATTGCAAATCTAGAGAGAGACTCTCTGCCTTCTCTCTAGACTCCCGCTCATCCTTAACAACATAGATCTTGTTTTCATCTGCCTAAACAATGTTCCAGGTTCACTAACAAGATTCGGCTTCTCTTCTTCTTGGTAACCCTATCCTACACGACCTCTGATCAGGAATCTAGTAGATACTGGGTGAACTCTTTCCTATCTTTGACTTAAATTCCTGGCTTTAGGGCTTAGGGGCCTCGGTAGGGAGGTGATTCTATCTGGGTTTTACTGGGTAACTGGTTGGCGTGTGGTGTCTTTTCGGTGGGTTTCAATTTCACTAAGGTTGCTCGAGCAATGGTGAACCAGTACAATACGGGAGGCAAAAAGGGGATCTGGACGAAGGTGGGTTCGAAGAAGAAGGCTACAGGTCGTAATACGTCTAATGCTAGAATGTCGATTTGGAAGAGTAATAAAGGTAAAGTTACTGATGTGGATTTACAAGAATCATCTTCATTTTTCTTTACTCGGTTTCCAGATGCATATGAAGCGAAACAGATGTATGATATCTTTAAGGAGTTCGGGACTATACTGGAAGTGTTCATCCCGGGTAGGCTTAATGTTAGGGGGAAAAGATTTGGATTCGTTAGGTTTAAAAGTGTCGAAGACGAACATCTTCTGGCCATTAATCTTGACAACATTGTCATTAATGGCACTAAGATTTTTGCCAATTTACCCAGATTTAGGAGAGAGCACAATGAAAGGGTTGGTACGGATCATTTGGATCGTAGTGAAGACGAACTGAAAAAGGTGGAAGGTTATTCAATCAGGAAAGACAAGAGGAGTGAATTTGTCTCTAACCTTTCCTTTGCTCAGGTTGCTAGTAGACTGAGAGGTAGGAATGTCGGTTTACAGAAATCAAATCAAGTTTTACTAGGTGAAAAGCCCAATTTCTCTCACCTGAGTTTTGAGGTTAACGGGGAAGAAATGGAAAGATTTGAGCAGGCATTTACAGGGGTATTAGAGAAACCTGGTTCTGCGTTGGAAGTTTCGGAAGCCATACAGATGGAAGGTGTTGTACCCCAAATTTTACCCTCATTTTTTCTGCTAGTTGATGTTTTATTTATTTGTTCTCTATTTTTACTTAATATTTATCTTAATAACTTAATCTATCTTTATTTTAATTTATACTCAATGTGGCATATTTTTATTTCATTTTATATTTAAGTTGTTTTTTTTTTTTTTAATTTAAGTTAATCTTAATTTA
Organism: Lathyrus tuberosus; assembly: GCA_022829125.1. NCBI lineage: Eukaryota > Viridiplantae > Streptophyta > Magnoliopsida > Fabales > Fabaceae > Lathyrus > Lathyrus tuberosus. The sequence continues at coordinate 14,518,765 of JALAZF010000017.1, forward strand.
ATTTAATTTTAATAATTAGTTTAAATAATTAGATTATTTATTTCATTTAGTTTTTTTTTTAACTAATTTTAATTTAGAACGTTACTTAGTTTTTATCAATCATATTATTCCATGCCATGTTACAAGGGAACCAAGAACCAATTCATTTGGTTTATTAAGATTGACAATATCAGGTAACAAGTGGACATTTTAATATAGTTTCATTACAACTACATGTTAAACTAAAAACCTATCTTGCCAAGTACACTCTGCTGTGCTTTTCCATCAGTTCCCAAGTTCACTTTGTACCTTAAAACCCGTTGAAAAGAACAACTCCAAGTACAAATACCTCGTACTAGGCAACAAGCTACAAAAGCCAATAAGCGACCATTTCAAATATCACAGGGCTCAAGGTAGATAGAGTAGGAAGGCTATGAGGTAGTATCCAAACTCTATCACGTTTGCTCTTGAAAAAGCAAGTAGCCGTTGGAGTTCCTGGGCAGTACCATACTGCCACCATAAATGAAGTTGGTTTTCACTTCTCAAGGGAGAATACCAACGGTTGACACAAGAAAACCACTTGCAAACCATTGTTCGGCGCGATCCTCTTCACAGCAATCCACAACACAAAAATAGAACCTCCACCATCACTAAGAAACGGAAGTGTGTCCATCAGCTCATAGCTCCATATCATTTTTTTATTCAAGAACCACCAATATCAGCCAGCACATAAGAGGTTGACGGTCACGACGTCCGTAGCTCAACGGTAAAACTACACACTGCAAGCAGAGGTAACTCTCACCCTTTTTCCTCCATATTCGATATGCCATTTATCACATTGAGATCCATACTGTTTAAGTGACGAGTATCATGAAAGCTTGATGTTGAGGCTATGTGTTTGTGTTGTGAAACCGTCATTTGTAGATAGTATATTGCGGTTTGTTTTTTAACTCATATTTTTTTAGTTACGTAGAGTGTGTGTAAGGTTTTTATGAGTAGTAACAATTGTTTGTTGCTATACTATCACGTGTTGTGTAAATACTCGGCATGTGGTATATTATACTGTAACAAAAATGTCTTTATGTTTTGTGTGTCTCGTTATGAGTGCTCGTAAAGTGTTGTACAATGTATCAGATAAGTAATGTCTAGAGTGTATGTTATGTGCATTTTAAGCTACTGTATGTGAGTAATGTATGTAGTGTTATATAACTGTGTGTGTTGTGGTGTTGTAGTTGTTGTTGTGTGAGACGATGATACTTTAGAATTTAAGAATTGCCTTATTTATGTGTGTCGTATGCATGTTGTGTGACTGTTGTTGTAGTATTGTGTGATCTTCATGCTTGTGCTTGTTGTAATTGTGATACTGTGATGTGTTTAGTTTGTACAAGGTGCTTGTATGTCTCTTGTATTCCAAACGTGTGTGTGAGTATGAAAGTGTATGAGTTCAATGTGCAATAATGTGCGATATGTGTTTGCTATCAGTTTAGCAAAGTGTTGTATGCTACTGTGTATTTTGATTTGAGTCGTGTGTTATGATGTTTTGTAAAAGAAGTTCTCAGCTTATATAGCATGTGTAGTGTGGTTGGTGTAGTGGATCATGTGTTTGCATTGGTTTGTAAGTGTTGAAGCAGTCTGAGTGTGTGTGTAACATATAGATGCGTGTTGTGTGTAATATGTGTATTTGAGCGGCTGTAATTGATAGTGTGGTTGGTTATCTGAGTTCGCATTGTGTTTTTTGTTCTGTAAGTTTGTGTCAGCTCCGAGCACACGTTTTCGAGGCCATTTTTCTACACGTTCTAGTTGTTATTTCGTGTTGTTTAGGGTTTGATGGTATTCTGCTATTTGAGCCCTACATGTTGGTGTCTTATTTCATGTTTTTTAGTTAAGAAATGAACTTGAAAATGCTTGAACAAGGTGAGGATGTGCCATGGCGTTCGTTGTTGGATTCACGACATTTAAGGGATGGTTTGCATGGTTACATATAGACGCCAGCTGTGGCGAGATCTGGTTGGTCAGAGATTGTTTTGTCATTTGGTGACTTAGAGTATAGATGGCTAATTGATACAAGTGGGTCACGTGTTTTTTGTTACGCGTTACATTTCATTTTCACTTGGCCGATGAATTGGTTTCAAGATTGGACCGTGGGCTTCATCAGAATGCTAAGCACACCCCCTACATCTGGCCCATTTCGTTCTGTTTTCTTTTTCAATTATGTTAGCTGCTAGATACACCCCCCTCAGCGCCTCCTTTTCTTTTAATTAAACAATTATCATTATTTACTTATTTTTAAATCGTATCAAAAAAAAAACATTCCATTTTCCTTTTATTTTCAAAAAAACTCACCTTCTACTTTAACTCAAAATATTTTATTTTATTTTCTTAAATGTTTATTTAAGATAGTTTATTATTAATTTGAGTTTTATATCTTTGTGTATTTGATTAAATCGTTGAATATTTGCTCATTATTTTTCTCATAATTGAACTTGGTTAATCTCATGCTTAAATTGTGATTTATCTCACCATATAATTGTTGATTAAATTTATGGTAATTTAATCTAGATTATTGTTTTAATCTCATATCTAACTTGCTTTGATTTTGTAATTGTTTGTGAAACTATCTTTCTCAAAATTCAACATCTTTTATGTATCGTTGTCTACTTGATGCCTTGATATTATCTCATGCTTACTTATTATCATCTATCATGAAGCATCTTGCCATCCTTATGATTGTGTTGCTTTCATCTCATCATATTATCCATGTGTAGTCAATTAGGGTTACCTTATGTGTTATAATCGTTAATTTTAATTGCCTTGTCAATTAATTATCAACTTTGGTTGAAATTTTATTTCACTAATGACTTGTTTAAATCCTTGAATTAATCCATCCATGTTGACTTGTCATGTCTTTGATCTTTTACATGAATATCATTCTTCTAAATTGTCATCTTTTATATCACTCTTTTTTATTGTCATATCATTCTATGTTTGTCTTCCTAAAGATTTAAGCATACTGAATTTCATCCTTAATATCTTTCCATATGTTTGTCTTCCTAAAGATTTAAACATATTGATCGTCATATATATATATATCATTCTACATGTTTGTCTTCTTAAGGATTGAAGCATGTCGATATCATTTTTATCATTTTATTTGAAGCATATTGATGTGTTCCCATAATCATATTCATCCTACTCATATCTTTATCATGAAACATATTGCCATCTTCATGCTTATGTTACTTCTATTATATTATCTCATGTCAATGTTGTAACTTATATCGTGCCTTACCCTGTCATTTTATCAAGTGTATGTTTATCATATTTTACTTCCTTTTATATGTTTATTTATCATTATCCAACCCTTTTCAAAACAATATAAAATTCTCGATCCAACGTCGAGCCCATTTTCTACCCATGTAAGTCGATCGCCTTCGGGTATCGCATTCAACCTTTTGGTCACCAGACACAAGTCTAGCATCACTTTGCTAGCACCATCGCCTAAATAACGTAATTTAATCGCATTAATATCCAAAGGAAAATCCCATGCATGATAACCATGTTATTGTGCATATCATTCGCATTCATAATTGTTACCTTAAAGATAAGTAATGACCCCCATCTGAACCTAAGTAACCTCTTAGGAAGAGACTTTGTTTCTTGGCCTCATTAGAGTCATAGAAATCACAATTAACTTTAGGAAGAATTCTTCAACTCTTAGTGATATTCATCATAATGAATTTATCACTTCCCCCACTGACTAAACTTCAATATAGGTCCATTACAACTAGATCTAGAGAGTTCTTAAACTCTACAATGAGCTTGTACTCATTTCCCCTCTGAATATTGACCATAGTCAATAGATCAATAGACGTAGAACTACGCATACTCTGATTCTACTCCCGAGGATACGTAGGCGTAAAGTGCGACGCTTTATCGAGTATACTTAGATACTAACCCCTAGGGTTTTCCAACCTTTAGAATAGAACCTTTAGCAAACAGATAACAAATAACATAATTGAATCAAGAGGTTCCTGTAGAGTACTACAGATATCTAGGATGCTAACACCTTCCCTAGGTATAACCAACCCCCGAACTTAGAATCTTAGTGCATTTGCATTGCATTGTGGGAATTCGGTTTCTTTTTCCCTTCCTTTGGATAAATCAAAGACCGGTGGTGACATTAAAAATACGATACAAGTTAATTAATAATTTGTTATCCAATTTTCACCGCGACAGAAATGGCGACTCTGCTGGGGACACTTCTCATAAGAGGGTTCCCCCTAACTTGTTTAATCATGTTATTTGTTTTTGTTATGCTTGCTTGGGTTGTCACTTTGAGTGGTGAGGAGTCCTAGACCCGGACACGAGTATAATTATAGGAGATGATATGGTCAAGGGTACTTTGACGGAGTCGATTCCTGAAAAGTCGAATTGAGAAAATCATCGCTCAGTTTAGGTTCTTTTGAACTTAATATTGTTTGAACGAGTACATTCGTGAAAACGATATTAACTTCGACCAAGGACCTTTAAGACTGAGGACCGTAGCACCTTTAACCCAACTTGGCCTTTTAGGACGTAGTGCGGTGACTATGCGGGAGTCCATTTCCAAATAGTTGTCGCGCGATACTACACTCAGACGAGATTCTCTTGAGAATATTATTGACTAACCGAGTAATTTGGGAAGTCGATAATATCCGAAAGATGGGTCGTAGACTCTGGGAACTCTTAGAACCCGTTCGGCAGGTACATTCTAAAACCACACCACCCCATGGGATGGGTAGACCTTGACTCCATTCATGCTCCTTTGAACCTAGGACCTTTTGTTTGCTTGTTTGTGTGCCCTTTTGTTTGTGTGTTTGTGCATACATGCATACATAAGCATCATTTTCGTTCAAGTTCGTGGAGTCTGAGTCTTTTATTTACGTCGTAGGGTGCCATGGACAATGAAAGAAGGAACACCGTGAAGTATACTTACAAGAGTTTTGACACAAGTGACCTAAGGAGGTTGGAGACTCTGTTGGTTGATCCAAAAGGATTCGAGCGTAGATATGGGGCGCTTTTGTTTCTATTGAAGGTGAGGGTTGATCAAGGACTTCTCTCCACCCTACTTCAGTTTTATGATCCGGTATATCATTGCTTCACATTCCCTGATTACCAACTGGTGCCTACTCTTGAGGAATATGCATGTCTGACTGAGATACCTATTTTGGATAAGTCCCCTTTTCCCATTTTTGGTAAGGACCCTAAGGAACAAGAGATTACTAAGGCGACACATTTGGAGTTAGCAGACATACGAGGGAATATGACTACCAAAGGAGGGATTTCTGTTTTGCCTATGAAATTTCTGGTGGAGAAAGCTCATCATTATGCCAGGCGTTCTGACATGGCTGCCTTTGAGGCTATATATGCTTTAATGATTTATGGTACCTTTCTGTTCCCCAATCTCAAAGACTATGTGGACCTCAATGCCATCAAGATATTTATGAAGAGGAACCCTGTCCCTACTTTGTTAGCTGAAGCTTATCACGCCATACATTCGAAGCATGCCAAAGGAGGGCAGATCGCATGCTGTGTACCCTTATTGTACAAGTGGTTTACTTCGCACTTGCCCAAGGCTAACATTTTTTGGGACCCTAAAAAAGGATGGTGGTCTAAGAAGATCATGGCCCTTACTCATTCTGACGTTGATTGGTATAACCCTCATAGGTACGAGGATGTGGTGATCATTGACAGTTGTGGAAAGTTCGGGAACGTGCCTCTTCTTGGCATACAAGGAATAACCAGTTACAATCCGGTCTTAGCTCGCAGACAGTTTGGTTACCCTTTGAAGGTCAAGCCTCTTGGTATTCACACAGAAGGATTTTTCTCCAAAGATTACGAAAAGCAAGAGGAATTAAGGAGCAGAATTTTAGAAGCCTGGAGGGACAAACACAAGAAAGATAGGAACGCTTTGGGGAAGCATAACTGTGTCTCCATGGACCCCTACCTACAATGGGTCAGAAGAAGGGCTATTGAACTAAGGATGCCCTATGATCGCCAAGAGCCTATGGTCTTGAATGAAGAACCTGTCTTCATCTTTGCATCTGAGACAGAGGAATTAAAGATCGCCTTAAGGAAAGCTCAGCAGATAGGGAATGCTTGGAAGGATAAGTGTGAGGTGCTTGTGGAAGAGAACGAAGCGCTTCAAAGACAACTAAAGGCAAAAAGTGAGGAAGTTCTCTCTTGCAAAAGGAGGAAGTTACAAGAAGACCCGAGTCCCTCAAACCCTGAGACTACTTCGTGGGAGGCGATAATAGAGGAGCTGGTTCTCGAGAAGTCCCGAATGGAAGAAGAGATTAAGAAGTACAAGCTAAGATTATTGGGGGAATCTCCTTAGGTCTTTTATTAGCCTTTATTTAATTATTAAAACTCTTGTAAGAACATCAACGGTTGTAATGTTTTCCTTACGAAGTTTTAATTCCCATTTCTTTCACTTGTAACAAATTCTGTATGATTAATGAAATCAGGTCCGTTGGTATTCTGTGACGATTACAAATACTCAAAATTCCACGAACTTTTGCATCTCATTGCATTTGCATTCTCATTCTCATTCACTTCAAAGAACTCAAAGTTTGCTGTTTTTAGATATCGCAAAATGGATCATGGAAGGAAAGGAACGGTACCATACACCTTCAGGGTTTTTGATGTGGAACAGTTGAGGGAACTAGGAGGTCGGATAAGGGATCCAGATGCCTTCGCCGCAAAGCACGGGCATATGCTCTCTTTATTGCAGGTACAAGTAGCTGAGGGTTTATTAGAGACATTGGTTCAACTCTACCATGTGATCTACCACTGTTTCATCTTCCAAGATTTCCAGTTGATGCCCACTTTGGAAGAGTATTCCGCCTTATTAGGGATACCCGTCAAAGATTCACCCCCGTTCTACGGTGGAGAAGGAAGACCCAGTCAAGAAGACATCGCGAGAGTGACTCGCATCAAGCTGATAGAGATCCAGACACACATGAGGTGCAGAAGAGGGATCGACGGCTTGCCTGCTCCATTCTTATTTAAGAAAGCTCAAGAGTTCGCCGACCAAGAAAAAACTAGGGCTTTCGAGAATCTTTTCGCGCTACTGGTCTATGGTCTATTTTTGTTTCCGAATGTTGAGAATTTCGTCGACGTTCATGCAATCAGGATCTTCATGCTCAAGAACCCGGTACCAACGTTGTTGGCCGATGCATACCACTCGATCCATTCAAGGATCCTGAAAGGAGAAGGTCAGATCGTATGCTGCACTGCTATCCTCTATAGGTGGTTTATTTCGCACCTACCAAAGACCATGGCCTTCTGGGATGTGAGGGATGGCTCAGAATGGCCCGTTAAACTCATGGACCTGACCCACTCAGATGTTGTTTGGTATGATCCGATATACGGAGGGATTCCCATGATTCACAGTTGCGGAGATTTTTCCAACGTGCCTCTTCTTGGCACGAAAGGGTGCACCAGTTACAACCCTGTTCTCGCTCGTCGCCAGCTTGGGCATCCGATGAATGAGATACCAGATCCAGAGAACTTGAAAAGAATTTTCCTCTATGAAGGAGAAGACCCCCAGCTGAAGATGCGGATTCTATTCGCTTGGCGTCAAATCAACAGACAAGGAATGACTGCAACAACAAACCCTGACTGCACGGTTACAGAATCTTACCTAGAGTGGTCACGCAAACGAGCCCTCGCTCTGACGATGCCATATCCTCGGCCCAAGCCTCCTGTAATAGAATCAGATGAAGTTTCAAGACTAAAGGTAGAAGTGGAGAAGCTGACACTGGACAAGTACATATTGCAGGAAAGGATTGACAAGTTGATGGAGGAACTCAGCGAAAGGAAAGGAGCATCATCCAGCGGATCAAAGCCCTAGTTCCTCTTTGTTGTATTTTGTTGTACTGAAAGCCCTGAGGGTGTACCGCTTGTAAACAAGTTTTAAAATTTTAATAAAAACAAGTTTCCAATTGCGATATTTAACTACACTTTCGAGCTCCTTGAAGTGAACGTTGCATCATGTTGCATTATACGCATCATTTCGCATCACATCTGCATTTTCGCATATACATGTGCATTCCTTCGGTGTCTCATTATCCTTTTATCTTCTTCAGTTGTCGTCATTAAACCACCACCCTGAGTGCCCTGCACCATTACAACCTTGAAGAGAAAGGATGTCTGAAAATTGCGAGAATCTGGATCAGGTTAACAACGAGCTCGCTGAATTAAGAGTAGGAATGGGGCAGATCATGGAAGCCTTGAGTATCATACGAGCAACGATGGACACACAAGCCACTGTGGTCTCAGAAATCGTCACTACGACTGTTGTGCCACCGGCCATACCTGTCGTAAATCCCACTCTGGGGATGCCATTCGAGTTCATGCGAGCCACAGCCCCTCAATCCACGCAACAAGCGGTACCATTGCTCAGTGAGAATCAACAAGCTATTCCGACTTATGTTCCGCCTGTGGTACAGACCCAATTCCAACCTGTTTTCCAGAACCAGCAGTATTTTGATGGTATGTCTGTAGAAGAGGGTGACAGTAACGATAAGTTGAGAGCCAACATGGAGGTGATGCAGAGAAAGCTGAAGGCTATGGAAGGAGACAACGTTTTCAGTTCTGACCTTAAAGATATGTGTCTAGTCACTGATCTAGTGATTCCACCGAAATTCAAGTTACCAAGTTTTGAATTATATTCTGGTGCCACGTGTCCTAAGGCACACCTAGTCATGTATCTCCGAAGAATGGCGGCTTATATGGATAATGATAAGTTAATGATCCATTGTTTCCAAGACAGCCTGAAGGGCGCTGCCGCAAAGTGGTATTTAAGCTTAGACCAGTCTCAGATCAAGTGTTTCCAGGATGTTATGGACGTGTTCATAAAGCATTATAAGTATAATTTGGATTTAGCTCCTGATCGTAGACAGCTATTGACCATGACTCAGAAGAACACAGAGTCGTTTAAAGAATATGCTCAAAGATGGAGAGAGACTGCATCACAAGTTGAACCGCCATTGACTGAAAAGGAATTAGCTGATTGGTTTGTAGATACTGTAAGACCAGAATTCTATGAGAAGATGATCAGTAATATCGGCGCTAATTTCTCTGATATCATTGCAATTGGTATGAAGGTGGAGGCAGGTCTGAAAAGTGGAAAGGTAGCCAGCTCACCGAACAGTTCTACTAGCGCCGGTATCAAGAAGTCTCCGGGTAACTTCCATAAGAAGAAGGAAGGCGAGACTAACGCTATTTTGACAGGAAGGAGGCAAAATCCTAGTTGGAAACGATCTCTATTCCAACCACAACCGAGTCCCGGCTTTCCTCAACAGCCAATCTATCCCACACAGTTTGCACAACAACCATACGTGGCGTCTGTTACGCCCACTTTTAATCATCAGATAATGCAGCAAGTTCCTGCTTCCCAGTCACCAAATCAGCAACAGTGGACGAAGAACCAGAATCAGAATTACCAGCAACAACGGCGGCCAGTGCCACAGCAAAATACCCCGCCAAGAAGACAAGCAGTAACACCAAATTTTCCGCCCATACCGATGACGTACACGGCATTGTATCCTTCGCTGGTGGAGCAAGGATTAATCGTTACTAGGCCATTGGGGCCACTATCTGAAAAAGCTATGCAGTTCTACAATCCTAACGCATCATGTGCTTTCCATCAAGGAGGAGTAGGCCACGATTTAGAAGGGTGTTTGGCGCTAAAGAATCTAGTAAAGAGTCTGATGGAGAAAAATATCTTGTCTTTCGCTAACAACCAGCCAGATGTGAAAAACAACCCCTTGCCAACACATGGGTCAGCCAATGCCATCGAAGATGAGAATGGTGAAGTACTAGTCTCAGATGTAACAAAGATTAAGACTCCCTTGAAGATGTTTCATACTAAGCTATTCAGCGCCGGTTTGGTCAAAGATTGCCACGATGGTTGTAAAAAGTGTGACAGTAATAATGAAGGGTGTCAGTTGGTTCGAAATGATATCCAACAATTGATCGATGAAGGTTTCTTACAGGTTTTCAGAAAGGAAGGCAAAGTAGCAGTGATTGAACCAGTGTTTAATTTACCAAAACGGATGCCAGCACTTGAAGAAGAGTACGTATCAGTAGTCCCTGTGTTCAACAATCCAGGGGCAGCTACCGTGAGCCCTGTGTTCAATAATCCGGAGGCAAGTACCGTGAGTCCGGTATTCAGACAACCAGTTCCAAGATTTAACAGGTCTGAAACTGTTTCTCTTGATAATCATACAAGGAGGAATAATCTCCCAAGACCAGTCCCGTTCAGATTCAGGGGAACCAAAGCAGTACCGTGGGTCTACGAAGGCAGTGCAAGTGGAAGGTGGAAGGAGGAAACGATCCCAAGGAAAGAGGTGGGGGTCATTATAGGAGAACCGGTCCCAAGGAAAGAGGTGGGGGCTGATGAAAAGAGCGTGTCTAATATAGCGGGAACAGGAAGAATGATGAGGAGTGGAAGGATTCTCCCCCCTATTAACAAAGAGACGTCAGATAAAGAGAATGAGGTGCGTGTACCCACCAACGACAAAAGTAAAGAAGTAATCTCCAAGGAGGACGATGAAGAATTTCTCAAGATAATAAAGAGAAGTGACTACAGGGTCGTGGATCAGCTTCACCAGACCCCGTCCAAAATTTCTATTTTATCCCTATTGATTAATTCACCAGTCCACCGGTCAGCACTACAGAAAGTACTGGCTCAGGCTCATGTGGCCCAGGACATTACCGCCGGACAGTTCGATCATGTTATCTCTAACATTACTGCTTGCAATACGCTCAGCTTCAGCGATGAAGAATTAACCCAATCAGGTCGGAATCACAATCTCGCCCTGCATATATCAATGAAGTGTCAGGAGGACACATTGGCCAGAGTTCTTGTGGATACAGGATCCTCTCTAAATGTCCTACCGAAGAGGGCCCTCGACAAGCTAGCATACAAAGGAGGGATCATGAGACCCACGTCGTTAATTGTCAAAGCTTTTGATGGCTCACGAAGATCCGTGATGGGGGAAATTGAGCTGCCAGTTTTGATTGGACCCCAGGAATTCAATGTTTTGTTTCAGGTTTTAGACATTAACCCTGCCTATAGCTGCCTACTGGGAAGACCCTGGATCCACGAGGCAGGCGCTGTTACTTCAACCTTACACCAAAAAATGAAATTTGTGGCCGATAACAAGCTGGTCATCATCCATGGGGAAGAAGACTTAATGGTTAGTAACTTGTCGTCTTTCCGTTATATTGAGGCTGACGAAGATGCATTGGAAACTTCTTTTCAAGCCCTGGAAATAGCCAACGCAGTTACGGTTGACAATGAGGAGACAGTGGTACCAGAATATCCATCTTTTGCTTCGTATAAGAGTATTCAGTCTGCCCTTCAAGACGGTGTGCCCGCAGGTTGGGGTGAAGTGATTGAGGTCGAGAAGAGAGTCAGACACCAAGGGTTGGGTTACAGACCAACTCTAGAAGAAGAGGCTGCTTCAGGTTCAAGAGAAAGAAGAATGAAGATAAAGACCGTACAGGAGACATTTATCAGCGGCGGCCATCAAGTCCACGCAATCATAGGAAGCACTGAAGAAGACGAAGATATTGATCGTTTGATTTTTCGCCAAGAAGGCGCATTATGCAACTGGGAGTCCATTGAGATCCCAATTATGTACCCAGAACCAGAGTAACTTGTCTAGATTTGTTGTTTTCATCTCCCTAGTCATGCCCAAAGCTAGTGGATTGTTTTGTACGGGCCTCCGTTTTCAAACTTTAAATCAATGAAATGACTCTTTTGCTAAAATTTGCTGTTTTACTTTATTGCATTCTATTTCTAAAAATGGCAATCTTTTCAAACAAAAGCATCTCCATCCCGCATGTTCTTGAATTATTGCGCTTTTAATAATATAAGTCATTCTACTATGCAGAATGAATCATAAACCTCTTGTATTCAATGACCCTGATCTTACCATTGACTTCGACTCCCCCGTCTATCAAGCTGAGGAGGAGGAAGATTATGAAGTGTCCGAGGATCTAGCAGATATGTGTGATTACCAGTATGCAGACCTCCAGCCTCATGAAGAGCAGGTGGACGTCATCAATCTTGGCACCGAGGAAGAGAAGAAAGAGGTTAAGATTGGGGCATCCCTGAAGCCAGAAATTAGACAGCGGCTGATTTCACTCCTTGAAGAGTATGTGGACGTGTTTGCTTGGTCCTACCAAGATATGCCTGGTTTAGATACAGATATTGTGGTTCACAAGCTACCGCTTAAGCCTGAGTGCCCACCAGTGAAACAAAAGCTTCGCAGAAGTCATCCAGACATGGCCCTCAAAATTCGAGACGAAGTCAAGAGACAGTTGGATGCCGGTTTCCTAGCAGTTTCCAAATACCCAGAGTGGGTAGCTAATATTGTTCCAGTTATGAAGAAGAATGGAAAGGTGCGGATGTGCGTGGATTATAGGGATCTTAACAAAGCTAGTCCCAAGGATGATTTTCCTCTACCACATATCGACACATTAGTAGACAACACGGCCCGTTTCGCCATGTTCTCATTTATGGACGGTTTTTCAGGCTACAATCAGATCAAAATGGATCCAGCTGATATGGATAAAACCACTTTCATTACCCCGTGGGGCACTTATTGTTATAAGGTCATGCCTTTTGGACTAAAGAATGCTGGGGCAACTTACCAAAGGGCTATGGTAACCTTGTTCCACGACATGATCCACAAAGAGATAGAAGTGTATGTGGACGATATGATAGCCAAATCTCGAAATGAGGAAGAACATGTAGAACATCTGCTAAGGTTGTTCAAGAGGCTTCGAAAGTATCAGTTGAGGTTAAACCCTGCAAAATGTACCTTTGGAGTTAGGTCAGGGAAGTTATTGGGTTTCATTGTTAGCCAGAAAGGCATTGAAGTGGATCCCGATAAAGTGCGAGCTATTCAAGAAATGCCAGCTCCGCGAACAGAGTCTCAAGTCAGAGGATTTTTGGGCCGTTTGAATTACATCTCCCGGTTCATCTCCAATATGACTCCGATATGTGCTCCCATCTTCAAACTACTCCGCAAGAATCAGCCGGTAGAATGGAATGCTGAATGTCAGCAAGCTTTTGAGAAGATCAAGAGTTATCTCCAAGAACCACCTATCCTGATCCCTCCAGTACCTGGGAGGCCGCTCTTTATGTATCTAACTGTTTTGGAAGAATCCATGGGTTGCATTTTGGGACAGCACGACGAGACTGGCCGAAAGGAGCATGCAATCTATTATCTGAGCAAGAAGTTCACAGACAGTGAAAGCCGTTACTCAATGCTTGAAAAGACTTGTTGCGCTCTGGCTTGGGCCGCCAAACGCCTGAGACAGTACCTAATTTGTCATACCACCTTGTTGATTTCCAAAATGGACCCGATAAAGTACATTTTTGAGAAACCTGCTCAAACGGGTAGACTTGCCCGTTGGCACATGTTATTGTCCGAATATGATATTCAATATGTCACTCAAAAGGCTATTAAAGGAAGTGTTCTTTCAGAATATCTTGCTGATCAACCAGTTGAAGACAACGAACCACTCAAATTTGATTTCCCTGATGAGGACATTATGGCAGTGAAAGATGGTGAAGAGTCAAGTTCTGAAGATGATCCCAGGGCCGAATACAGGTGGAAGATGATGTTCGATGGTTCGTCCAATTACAAGGGGCATGGAGTAGGTGTTGTTATGATTAATCCGAAAGGTGGCTACACCCCTTTTACAGCTAGATTGGATTTCAGATGTACGAATAATATTGCTGAATATGAGGCATGTATCCTGGGACTAGAAGCTGCGATCGATCTTGGAATTTGTTTTCTCGAAGTTATGGGTGACTCTGCTTTAGTTATTTATCAAATTAGAGGTGAATGGGAGACAAAAGATGAGAAGCTTATCCCCTACCAGGCATATGCTTTGGAATTGATTGAGCATTTTGATGAGATTACTTTCCGCCATGTGCCACGTACTGAGAATCACGTGGCTGATGCTTTAGCAACGCTGGCTTCAATGTGGCAAGTCAGATTTATCAATGAGGATCCGGTTATCAGTATTGGGAGAAGGGCTGAACCTGCCTACTGCCAGGCCATTGAAGAAGAATCAGATGGCAAACCCTGGTTTCATGACATTTTGAACTTCCTGAAGAATCAAGAATATCCGGCCAACGCCTCCGCTCTTGATAAGAAAACTCTGCGAAGGTTGTCAGCTAAATTCTTCATCAGCAACGGTGTACTATACAAAAGGAATCATGATATGGTGTTGCTAAGATGTGTCGACAAGAGAGAAGCAGGCTTGCTGATCCATGATATTCATGAGGGAGCCTTCGGCACCCATGCCAATGGACACGCCATGGTTAAAAAGATCTTGAGAGCTGGATACTATTGGTTAACTATGGAGACTGATTGCATCCAGTATGCTAGGAAATGCCATAAATGTCAGATTTACGCAGACAAAATGCATGTTCCCCCTACTTTGCTAAATGTTCTATCATCGCCCTGGCCATTCTCTATGTGGGGCATTGATATGATTGGGGCGATTGAGCCTAAAGCATCCAATGGGCATCGATTCATTTTGGTGGCTATAGATTACTTTACCAAATGGGTGGAAGCCGCCTCTTATGCGAATGTAACTAAGCAAGTAGTTGCTCGTTTCATCAAGAACAACATCATTTGTCGTTATGGGATTCCAAGCAAAATCATAACCGACAACGGAACCAACTTGAATAACAAAACCATGAAGGAATTGTGCGATAACTTCAAGATTGAGCACCATAACTCTTCACCATATCGACCGAAGATGAACGGAGCAGTTGAAGCCGCGAACAAGAATATTAAGAAAATTATTCAGAAGATGGTCAAAACATACAAGGATTGGCAGGAGATGTTGCCATATGCGCTACACGGATATAGAACGTCCGTCAGAACATCAACAGGGGCAACCCCTTTTTCGCTGGTATATGGAATGGATGCTGTCCTCCCTATAGAAGTTGAGATACCTTCTCTGAGGATATTAATGGAAACAAAGCTTGACGAAGCTGAATGGATTCAAGAGAGATACGATCAGTTGAATCTAATTGATGAGAAGCGCCTGACAGCTATGTGTCATGGTCAGTTGTACCAGAAGAAGATGAAGAGAGCATTTGATAAAAAGGTCCGCACTCGGGAATTCCGAGTAGGCGAATTGGTACTTAAGAAGATTCTGCAATCGCAAAGAGACGCCCGTGGAAAATGGGCACCTAATTATGAAGGTCCCTACATAGTTAAGACAGTGTTTTCAGGAGGGTCATTGCTTCTTACAACTATGGACGGTGAACAGCTTGCGCATCCTGCGAATGCTGATTCGGTGCGGAAGTATTATGCTTAAGACTAGGACGCCTCTGTAACATCCAAGAATCCCCAGAGAACCTCAAGTTTTGCTACAACAGAAATCCTTAGTCATTAGGGGTCATTGGTCATTGAATACAATATAACCTTTTGCTAAACTGCCATTTCGATGCATCTGTAATATCTCATGGGACTATGCTATTTGGCAAGTCACCAGTTTTCAATGAATATCAGTTATATGATCATCTTCTTATCGTCTTTATTTTTGCAAATTTTGCCATTTTCACTTGATTTTTGAAAACGGAAATATTGCAATTGCTAAGAAAACACAAAGATAAACTAAGTTTTACTCTGGATCTTCTACGAATCAAGCAGGTGTAAGGAGATTTAGCAGTATTGCATTTTTGGCATGGATTCGCCACCTCCAGTGGAAAGAAGATCGCCTTGGCTATCCTTGACGTTGGGTTTCAGGGTGTTGGCTTGTGTTATCCTTTCTCCTTTCCTGTTTTGCGTCGTTCGCGTTGTTCCTAGCATATAGCTAAGCATGTGCATCATCCTTTAGCATCTTTGCATCCTTTGTGCTCTGTTTTGCTGGTGATCTTTTGTTGTGCTTATCTTTATTTCCCTAGTGGAGTAAGGATATTCCCGGTTTTCTTTGCGTCGTGCTTGTTCGGTCTTAACCTCTGCGCGCCAAATTCGAATCTTTAAAATCTTTTTTTTCCGTTCCCCAAGAGGTTTAACTTTAAAGGATTTTATAGTTGTTCTCGTTTGAATCGTGTCAAACTTGAACTTGGACTATGTTTGAATCGCGCCAAACGTTGTCTTAATTTGGACTTTGTTTGAAGCGTGTCAAACACTGTCTTATGTGTTCTTGTTTGAATCGTGTCAAACTTGAACTTGGACTATGTTTGAATCGTGTCAAGCATTGTCTTCTTAAAAACTTTGTTCTTGTTTGAATCGTGTCAAACTTGAACTTGTTCTTGTTTGAATCGTGTCAAACTTGAACTTGGACTATGTTTGAATCGTGTCAAGCATTGTCTTATTTGGACTTTGTTTGAAGCGTGTCAAACACTGTCTTATGTGTTCTTGTTTGAATCGTGTCAAACTTGAACTTGTTCTCGTTTGAATCGTGTCAAACTTGAACTTGGACTATGTTTGAATCGTGTCAAGCATTGTCTTCTTACAAACTTTGTTCTTGTTTGAATCGCGTCAAACTTGAGCTTGGACTTTGTTTGAATCGTGTCAAGCATTGTCTTCTAAAAAAAAAAAAAAAAAAACTTGTTCTTGTTTGAATCGTGTCAAACCTGAACAGGGTCCTTGTTCGAATCGTGTCGGACATCGACTCTTGTTTTAAAACCGTTCTTGTTCGAATCGCGTCGAACTCGAATTGAGGCTTTGTTTGAATCGTGTCAAGCACCGTCTTTTGTTTTAAAACTGTTCTTGTTCGAATCGTGTCGGACATTGAACACCCTAATCTTTGTTGCTTTTCTAAAATTTGCTTTAAGATTAAGTTTCTTGGAACAAATTTCTTCAACTTTAAGACTCCTATCTGGTGCGCAGAGTTGGTCTCTGCCTTCCTGACTCTTTCTGAAGATCCCATTTTGAACTCTTATTTTTGAGATCCCCAGGAAGTCTTTGTTTGCTTGTTTGTCTCCTCTAGACTGAATCTTAGTGATCAGTTTCTTCTTTCTGGTTTCATGCCCAGGAAGAGCGTGGTTTTGTTTCCTTCCCCGTGAAATCTATCTCCTTGGATCTCTCCCCAGTGGAGATTGTCTTTTAGTTTTTCCCAGTTGTTTCCTCGGGATTTCCCCGGTGAGTCTTCTTGCTGGTTGACCAGTATCCCCAGTGAGTTTTTCCTTGAGGATACTAGTTTCGGTCTTTCCCTAGCGAAGCTTTTCTTGCGTGTTTGCTTCCTGTAGTCCCTGGTGTCTTGTTTGTCTGCATCCCTTGCATTCCCGGCATCATGTCACCATTTTAGAAGTTCATGGCATGTCAGCATTTGCATGTCCGTAGCGTGTCATTAGCATTTGCATTCCATCTAAGGGCAAAATTTTCGGTTTACTATATTTAAATACCTTTCACCTAGGTGCCTCCGGAATCTCCGTTCCTCGTGCCCTCCGGTGAGGCTATTTAAATAGGGGCAACTGTTGTACCCCAAATTTTACCCTCATTTTTTCTGCTAGTTGATGTTTTATTTATTTGTTCTCTATTTTTACTTAATATTTATCTTAATAACTTAATCTATCTTTATTTTAATTTATACTCAATGTGGCATATTTTTATTTCATTTTATATTTAAGTTGTTTTTTTTTTTTTTTTAATTTAAGTTAATCTTAATTTAATTTAATTTTAATAATTAGTTTAAATAATTAGATTATTTATTTCATTTAGTTTTTTTTTTAACTAATTTTAATTTAGAACGTTACTTAGTTTTTATCAATCATATTATTCCATGCCATGTTACAAGGGAACCAAGAACCAATTCATTTGGTTTATTAAGATTGACAATATCAGGTAACAAGTGGACATTTTAATATAGTTTCATTACAACTACATGTTAAACTAAAAACCTATCTTGCCAAGTACACTCTGCTGTGCTTTTCCATCAGTTCCCAAGTTCACTTTGTACCTTAAAACCCGTTGAAAAGAACAACTCCAAGTACAAATACCTCGTACTAGGCAACAAGCTACAAAAGCCAATAAGCGACCATTTCAAATATCACAGGGCTCAAGGTAGATAGAGTAGGAAGGCTATGAGGTAGTATCCAAACTCTATCACGTTTGCTCTTGAAAAAGCAAGTAGCCGTTGGAGTTCCTGGGCAGTACCATACTGCCACCATAAATGAAGTTGGTTTTCACTTCTCAAGGGAGAATACCAACGGTTGACACAAGAAAACCACTTGCAAACCATTGTTCGGCGCGATCCTCTTCACAGCAATCCACAACACAAAAATAGAACCTCCACCATCACTAAGAAACGGAAGTGTGTCCATCAGCTCATAGCTCCATATCATTTTTTTATTCAAGAACCACCAATATCAGCCAGCACATAAGAGGTTGACGGTCACGACGTCCGTAGCTCAACGGTAAAACTACACACTGCAAGCAGAGGTAACTCTCACCCTTTTTCCTCCATATTCGATATGCCATTTATCACATTGAGATCCATACTGTTTAAGTGACGAGTATCATGAAAGCTTGATGTTGAGGCTATGTGTTTGTGTTGTGAAACCGTCATTTGTAGATAGTATATTGCGGTTTGTTTTTTAACTCATATTTTTTTAGTTACGTAGAGTGTGTGTAAGGTTTTTATGAGTAGTAACAATTGTTTGTTGCTATACTATCACGTGTTGTGTAAATACTCGGCATGTGGTATATTATACTGTAACAAAAATGTCTTTATGTTTTGTGTGTCTCGTTATGAGTGCTCGTAAAGTGTTGTACAATGTATCAGATAAGTAATGTCTAGAGTGTATGTTATGTGCATTTTAAGCTACTGTATGTGAGTAATGTATGTAGTGTTATATAACTGTGTGTGTTGTGGTGTTGTAGTTGTTGTTGTGTGAGACGATGATACTTTAGAATTTAAGAATTGCCTTATTTATGTGTGTCGTATGCATGTTGTGTGACTGTTGTTGTAGTATTGTGTGATCTTCATGCTTGTGCTTGTTGTAATTGTGATACTGTGATGTGTTTAGTTTGTACAAGGTGCTTGTATGTCTCTTGTATTCCAAACGTGTGTGTGAGTATGAAAGTGTATGAGTTCAATGTGCAATAATGTGCGATATGTGTTTGCTATCAGTTTAGCAAAGTGTTGTATGCTACTGTGTATTTTGATTTGAGTCGTGTGTTATGATGTTTTGTAAAAGAAGTTCTCAGCTTATATAGCATGTGTAGTGTGGTTGGTGTAGTGGATCATGTGTTTGCATTGGTTTGTAAGTGTTGAAGCAGTCTGAGTGTGTGTGTAACATATAGATGCGTGTTGTGTGTAATATGTGTATTTGAGCGGCTGTAATTGATAGTGTGGTTGGTTATCTGAGTTCGCATTGTGTTTTTTGTTCTGTAAGTTTGTGTCAGCTCCGAGCACACGTTTTCGAGGCCATTTTTCTACACGTTCTAGTTGTTATTTCGTGTTGTTTAGGGTTTGATGGTATTCTGCTATTTGAGCCCTACATGTTGGTGTCTTATTTCATGTTTTTTAGTTAAGAAATGAACTTGAAAATGCTTGAACAAGGTGAGGATGTGCCATGGCGTTCGTTGTTGGATTCACGACATTTAAGGGATGGTTTGCATGGTTACATATAGACGCCAGCTGTGGCGAGATCTGGTTGGTCAGAGATTGTTTTGTCATTTGGTGACTTAGAGTATAGATGGCTAATTGATACAAGTGGGTCACGTGTTTTTTGTTACGCGTTACATTTCATTTTCACTTGGCCGATGAATTGGTTTCAAGATTGGACCGTGGGCTTCATCAGAATGCTAAGCACACCCCCTACATCTGGCCCATTTCGTTCTGTTTTCTTTTTCAATTATGTTAGCTGCTAGATACACCCCCCTCAGCGCCTCCTTTTCTTTTAATTAAACAATTATCATTATTTACTTATTTTTAAATCGTATAAAAAAAAAAACATTCCATTTTCCTTTTATTTTCAAAAAAACTCACCTTCTACTTTAACTCAAAATATTTTATTTTATTTTCTTAAATGTTTATTTAAGATAGTTTATTATTAATTTGAGTTTTATATCTTTGTGTATTTGATTAAATCGTTGAATATTTGCTCATTATTTTTCTCATAATTGAACTTGGTTAATCTCATGCTTAAATTGTGATTTATCTCACCATATAATTGTTGATTAAATTTATGGTAATTTAATCTAGATTATTGTTTTAATCTCATATCTAACTTGCTTTGATTTTGTAATTGTTTGTGAAACTATCTTTCTCAAAATTCAACATCTTTTATGTATCGTTGTCTACTTGATGCCTTGATATTATCTCATGCTTACTTATTATCATCTATCATGAAGCATCTTGCCATCCTTATGATTGTGTTGCTTTCATCTCATCATATTATCCATGTGTAGTCAATTAGGGTTACCTTATGTGTTATAATCGTTAATTTTAATTGCCTTGTCAATTAATTATCAACTTTGGTTGAAATTTTATTTCACTAATGACTTGTTTAAATCCTTGAATTAATCCATCCATGTTGACTTGTCATGTCTTTGATCTTTTACATGAATATCATTCTTCTAAATTGTCATCTTTTATATCACTCTTTTTTATTGTCATATCATTCTATGTTTGTCTTCCTAAAGATTTAAGCATACTGAATTTCATCCTTAATATCTTTCCATATGTTTGTCTTCCTAAAGATTTAAACATATTGATCGTCATATATATATATATCATTCTACATGTTTGTCTTCTTAAGGATTGAAGCATGTCGATATCATTTTTATCATTTTATTTGAAGCATATTGATGTGTTCCCATAATCATATTCATCCTACTCATATCTTTATCATGAAACATATTGCCATCTTCATGCTTATGTTACTTCTATTATATTATCTCATGTCAATGTTGTAACTTATATCGTGCCTTACCCTGTCATTTTATCAAGTGTATGTTTATCATATTTTACTTCCTTTTATATGTTTATTTATCATTATCCAACCCTTTTCAAAACAATATAAAATTCTCGATCCAACGTCGAGCCCATTTTCTACCCATGTAAGTCGATCGCCTTCGGGTATCGCATTCAACCTTTTGGTCACCAGACACAAGTCTAGCATCACTTTGCTAGCACCATCGCCTAAATAACGTAATTTAATCGCATTAATATCCAAAGGAAAATCCCATGCATGATAACCATGTTATTGTGCATATCATTCGCATTCATAATTGTTACCTTAAAGATAAGTAATGACCCCCATCTGAACCTAAGTAACCTCTTAGGAAGAGACTTTGTTTCTTGGCCTCATTAGAGTCATAGAAATCACAATTAACTTTAGGAAGAATTCTTCAACTCTTAGTGATATTCATCATAATGAATTTATCACTTCCCCCACTGACTAAACTTCAATATAGGTCCATTACAACTAGATCTAGAGAGTTCTTAAACTCTACAATGAGCTTGTACTCATTTCCCCTCTGAATATTGACCATAGTCAATAGATCAATAGACGTAGAACTACGCATACTATGATTCTACTCCCGAGGATACGTAGGCGTAAAGTGCGACGCTTTATCGAGTATACTTAGATACTAACCCCTAGGGTTTTCCAACCTTTAGAATAGAACCTTTAGCAAACAGATAACAAATAACATAATTGAATCAAGAGGTTCCTGTAGAGTACTACAGATATCTAGGATGCTAACACCTTCCCTAGGTATAACCAACCCCCGAACTTAGAATCTTAGTGCATTTGCATTGCATTGTGGGAATTCGGTTTCTTTTTCCCTTCCTTTGGATAAATCAAAGACCGGTGGTGACATTAAAAATACGATACAAGTTAATTAATAATTTGTTATCCAATTTTCACCGCGACAGAAGGTTTCTTTAACATCAAGATAACTCCTATGGGAGCTAATCTTTGCCTTCTAGAGGAAGACAATCCTGGGGATATCAAAAGGTTGATAGCAGAGGAATCGAGCTGGATTGCTAGATGGTTTTCGGACATTCATCCATGGTCCCCAAACGATGTTGATCAAGAAAGACTTACTTGGCTTAAGATTTTTGGTCTCCCTTGCCATGTGTGGGGCGAATTTTTTTTTAAATTTCTAGTTGGTTGTTGTTAGCAGAGTATTCGTGGGGGTTGTTTTTAATCGTATCCACATGGATTGTTTGATATTTGATGCGTGCCTTTCAATAGTTTCGATATTCTAAGTTAACGGTTTCAAAAGTTTCTCAATTGTTTTTAACATTCACTTGTAGAAAAGATTAATTTGTCACAAAGATTTTGTAAAAGGTTTTATAAAAGCATGTTAAGGTTAGGTTTCGCTAATCCTTTCCATGTATAAACGATTAATCAAGCATATGAACTCAGTTTCCGACCAATATAACCGCGTATCCTCCCGACTAGGTTTATGTCTAAAGCGAAGTCGTGAGTACCGTTGTTTAAACCGTTAGATGATGTCTCATGCTAACAATCTAAACAACGATCATTAAGATCAACACAATGCGAATAGCAAATCCCAAATCTATGTCTAGAGTTTGGTTTTTAAGAGATGAAATTGTTAGGTCAAGATTTGTGGAATCTATGTCTAGAGTAAAACAAATCAAACATAAAGCATTAAGAGAAAACAACTTCATCTATATTGATCAAAGACCTTGTTCATATACAATAGATCAAAAGCAATACATAAAAACAGAATCAACTACATCTAACCTCAACATTGAGTGTTTAGCTACCACTTCTCATGGTAGATTGGATAACAAGTAAAGAGAGGAGATGAGTAAACATCCACGCCGAATAATCGAGAATGGATGCAAAATCAGCTTCTCCAAGTGAAAATACAAGCTCCAATGGTAAAAAGACTGAAAACTATGATTTTGGATCAAAATGAACAAAAGATCCCTAAAACAAAAAGTGAAATTCTATTTATACATAGCAGAATTCTGCAGTATTCGCACTGCGAGCAATCCATTCGCACTGCGAATGAGGAAAAATGGCACTTTAAGTGCCTCTGAGACTTAAACCGCCCCAAGCAGAAATCGTGGGTTCGCACTGCGAACCCTTCATTCGCACTGCGAATCACTCGCTAGCTACCTTCGCACTGCGAATAAACTAGCGAGCCAGAATTCTCAAACCCAGAACTTACTGCCTCTCTTCGTCAGCACCTTCGCACTGCGAACCAACCAGCGAACCTTCGCTGGACCCTCGCCAGGAGTTCGCAGTTCGAACACATGGTAATCTCAAAGTTGGAACTCTCTGCCTCTGCTCGCTGGCGCCTTCGCTGGCCCTTCGCAGTGCGAACCTTCGCTGGGCCTTCGCTAGATTGTTCGCACTGCGAATACCCTGTTGCTGCTAAAAACTCAGTGGAAACTTGCATTGGTTCCATGTATTCTCACTTTTGCTCCTTTCATGCCTATACCTGCACATTAACACACAAATTACAAGTTCCACACATATGTTCCAATGTACGCATTACAACACAATTTACCGCTTAAATCCACAATTTACCGTTAGAAAGAAATGAAAAATGCCAAGTATTTCATACAAATATATAACATGTTTGACATCTAACAAACTCTCCCCAACTAACTCTTTGTTTGTCCTCAAGCAAAGTATGCCTCTCACGAGGATTTGCTCAAGCACGCAATTCATCCAAGATGTGAAAAACGGCTCAACTAAACAACGATCGCAACAACGCAACAGTTACACAAATCAAGAACCTACAATGTAAAAGAACTTGACTCTTAAACAACTTCAAATAATGTTTCAAGAGACAACTAACTCATCACACACATGCCATTCTACACTCCTCTTCGAAAAAGGATTGAAGATAAACGTGCATACAAGCACGGGACAATTACACTCAAATGACAAATGATGCAATACTAAGCAATTCATACCATATCTCAATGATCATACAGAAATCAAGGAAGTAAAAGATCACAAAGGATTTCAAGGATGTAGCTTGGCCAGGTCAACAAAAAAGGGTTATTTCTAATGGTCATTGAAACGAAATTGCCGATGCAAAAGAGCATTCACTAATCAACATATTCACACATCTCAACTTCATTTCACCAATTTTTCATCACACCTTCACAAACTACCGCACAATTATTGAATCTTTTTTTTTCATCCAAGCAAGCATTTTCGTATTTGTAACAACATATTCACACTCTTTTCTTTACATGCTTGCTTGCAACAAATATTTTTTTTTTTTTTCAAAATTTGGAGTAACACACCCTTCCTCTTTTTTTTATTCTCCCCAACTCATTTTCAACTCAACCTAAAGTGAATGCTCCTTGCTTTTTAAGGCAAGGAAACCGAAGTATACAATTTTCAAAGGTTAAAGAAGAAAATGTTAGAAACTCACCAAATTCAATGATGAACCAAACTTGCAAATTATGTACATAAAACAAGTTCATCATTCAATTGAGTTCTAAACTGTTTAGGCTCAAAGGGGCTACCAAATGCTCTCTTCTCACGGGTGAATTACTATATGGATATAGTTGTGTTCAAATTCAAACAAGTGCCTTGATCACTTCTCATACTTCCACAAAATCACATGGTCACAAGATAAGGCATGAATTAAAAGTAAAGACAACATTCATCACAATCCTTAGCATATAGTAATACTTTGGAGGCTACTCACTTTAATGGCTTTTGATCCTAAAATGGCACATGCATTCAAAGGAAGTTGTAACATGAAACAACATTTTCCATCGCACCAAGACACAAAGTCCTAAAACATACAAAATTCTCGAGCTAAGTAACAATGTACCTTGTCGCAACACAATGCTTATGGTACTATCATAGCCCTCACATCTTGGAGGAATCAACCTTTAAAATCAAGAAGCACACTTAAGTGTTGAGCATTCGTAAACTGAAAAACTCAACACTTAATACTATAATTAAAAACCAACAATTTATTAGTAAAGCGAAACAAATTTTTTTACTGCAAACCATAATCATTACTAATAATAATCATAAAGTGCCCGGTGTATAAAACACCTACATAATCCAAAAAGTACCACACGAGTACGAGCACATCAATATTAGACTAGTAAAAGCTGAAAAAACAAAATACAAGAAACTTCACTTTGATGACCAAAGGAAGTGTACAAGTCTAAGATCCAAAAAAATCAGTCTTCATCGGACTCAGTCTCGAGCACGTCTGTCCCTGGCTCATCCTCAGGCTCAGTCCCAAGTACATCCGTCCTCTGCCCATCATCATCATCATCATCATCATCAGAAATCACAATATCACCACCATCTCCCCCCTCCTCAGCATCATCAGCAGCAGGCTCAACATCATCCTCTCCCCAACTGAAAATAGGCCTGGCCTCAGGCCATCCAGCATGCGCGAGGAACTGCTCTCTCGACATTATAGTGTGCTGCGTAGAAGGGTCACGGATCTGCAATTGGAGAACCTGCAAAGAATCATGAATATCAGTCATGGCACGCTGCTGGGCAGCCATCCAATCCCAATTATATTGGCAGATCTCCTGCTGATATGAATAGAAGCTGTGAGATCCAGAAGCAGCACCCTGGCTTGTACCGGCCTCAGAAGATTCAGCTCTAACACCCTTCGGTTTGCAGAATTTGTCGACATATCGATCATCGATAGTCGACGGCACAGTAACTTGACGACGCGAAGGCAAAGTCACTCTAGCATCAGCACATAAGGTCATAATCAAACAAGGGAAATCAAGAGGGGCATTCTTCCTCGAAACATTCCCACCTAAACCACTCTCAACGATGGCCCTTATTTCATCAGCAATGATCCTTGCGACGTCAATTTCTACGTTAGTAAGGATACTGTGGACAAGGTGAGCCAAACGAATAGGAACTGTGGAGGAATATGACTTTGGCGTAATGTTGGTCACAACCAAAAGTAAAATAAGTTGAGCCAAAGGCACCTTATCCTCATGGTGATATCGAACAACCACTCCTGAATGATTAAAATTTACATTTTTACCTGTGCGTAGGAGATCACGAGTCATTGCGGCAATATCACGATAATTACTCAGCATCTCATGATACCTATCCTCTTCGCTAGCACGCAGTGGAAGGGGGTCTCCAAGAACTCTGTTAATAGTTCTTCTGTCAAACCTTACCGTTTTCCCGCCAACAAACGTAGTCCAAGTAAACAGATCACCCTCATCAGGAAGGGCGTTGGCGTAAAACTGACGAACCATTTCCACATTGTATGAATCAACAGGGGTTATCAGTGTATCCCACTTTTTTGCAGTTAACAGGGCCGCAATGACACGATAACTTCCCTGCTCATTCAGAACAAACCTCCTTTCCGCAAGGATGGTCCTTGCTTCTAACACCTCGTACCTCTGAGCTTGTCTAATTCCTCTGAACCGAGTCATATCAAAGCGGACCGGTGCATGTCTTGATGTGGATGCTTTTCTTTTCCTCATCATGGTTTTAGGACCCATCTGCATAAATGACAAACAAATCCACACAAAAACACCAAGACAATCATTAGAATTAAGGACAGACATGCATCAGAATGAACTATCAGAAAAACAAAAATCTGGGCTGCTCGCTAGATCACTCGCACTGCGAAGCCTGGCGAACGCTCGCCCCAGGTTCGCAGTGCGAACAAGCTAGCGAATGCACGAAAAATTTGAAAAAAATAATGCAGACCCAGATTTCCCACATATCATGCTTCTACATGTCACCTAAAACCTAAAACAACCAGAAACGTAGACATGCACAGAAAAACCAAACCAGAATTCTACCCTAAAGATTTCTCATGTAAAATTCACCAACAAAGTTACAATTAAACAGTAAGAACAGAGAAAAGAAAATCAAACCTTGTTGGAAATGGCAGTTGAATAAAAAGACTTGAGAGAAATAGACAGCAAAAATGCACGTGAGGGGAAAAGAGAATTTGAGAGGGTTTTTTCTCTTTTTTGGTTTATGGTTGAAAGTGAAAGTGAAAGACTAGGGTTTGGTCCCCCCAAGTCAATCAGCACTAACACATGGGTCTTAGGCCTACGTGCAGGCCCACCCATAAAAACCCTCATTTTTTTACTGATGTGGCAGCAAAACAACCAAGACTGGTTCGCTGACGTTCGCAGTGCGAATGGCCAGCGAATGCTCGCCCCAGATTCGCAGTGCGAATGGCTGGCGAATGCTCGCCCAGATTCGCAGCGCGAATGAGCCAGCGAACAAGACAGTTTTTTTCAAAATTACAGGTCTGTCTTGCTGCCACACTTCCAAATGTCCAAAATGTAAAAATGACTAAAAACAGCAAATTAAAGCAAAAATACTTACAATGTTGGGGTGCCTCCCAACAAGCGTTTGTTTAACGTCGGCTAAGCTCGACGGTCCATCGCGACCTCACGGATCGCAGAAAGGCACAACTGCGGGATTCTGCTCGAAACCTCCTCCGAGATACACTTTCAATCTCTGGCCGTTAACTGTCTAATTTTCCTTTGACGTTGTGTCCTTAATTACGATTGCTCCGTAGGGCTTGATTTCCACAATCCGAAACGGACCGGACCATTTAGATCTTAATTTTCCGGGAAACAATTTTAACCGAGAATTGAACAATAAGACCAGCTGTCCGAACTCAAACTATTTGATGACAATTTTTCTGTCATGGTAAGACTTTACACGCTCCTTATACAATTTATTGGAATCGTACGCCTGAAGGCGCAATTCATCCAACTCGTGTAATTGCACTTTTCTTTTTTCGCCGCTTAGAGTTGGATCAAAATTCAAAAATTTTAAGGCCCAAAACGCCTTGTGCTCCAACTCTACCGGCAAGTGACAATTCTTACCATAAACCATTTTAAACGGTATGAGACCAATCGGAGCCTTGAAAGCGGTCCGATAAGCCCACAACGCATCATCCAGTTTGTTTGCCCAATCCTTTCTCGAGGCCGAAACAGTTTTCTCTAAAATACGCTTTATCTCACGATTGGATACCTCCGCTTGACCGTTAGCTTGAGGATGATATGGTGTAGCAACCTTGTGCTTCACACCATATTGCTATGATATGGTGTAGCAACCTTGTGCTTCACACCATATTGCTCAAGAGCTTTGTCAAGCTGAGTGTTACAGAAGTGAGATCCTCCATCACTTATTAACACTAGAGGTGTACCAAAATGCGCAAAAATATTTCTTTTCAAAAACTTCACCACTGTTTTTCTGTCAGCTTTAGCACATGCTATCGCCTCAACCCACTTGGAAACGTAATCCACAGCGACCAAAATATATTCATTAGAAAATGAAGATGGGAATGGACCGACAAAGTCGATCCCCCAACAGTCAAAAACTTCGATTTCTAACATATTTTGTAATGGCATTTCTTGCCGCCGTGAAATACCTCCACTTCTCTGGCATCTGTCACAACTAAGGGCATGCGCATGCGCATCTTTGAATAAGGACGGCCAATAAAAGCCCGATTGAAGGACTTTAGTGGCCGTTCTTAACCCATTGAAGTGACCTCCGTAAGGAGAGTTATGACAATGCCACAGAATATTCGTGGCCTCCTCCACTGACACACACCTTCTGAGGAGATTGTCGACACCAAGTTTAAATAAATGTGGTTCATCCCATACAAATGACTTGCCATCAGACAAAAATTTCCGTTTTTGGTGGTGCGTTAGACCGTCCGGTATCAATCCGGTGGCTTTGTGGTTAGCCATGTCGGCGAACTACGGTCTAACCTGCACTCTAAATAGTTTTTCATCTGGGAACTCCTCTTTTACCTCAAATTCATTTTTGGTCACGTCAACGTTGACCAAGCGGGATAAGTGATCCGCCACCAAATTCTCGGAACCCCTTTTGTCACGAATTTCAAGATCAAATTCCTGTAACAAAAGGATCCACCGAATCAGCCTCTGTTTTGAATCAGGCTTGGTGAGCAGATACCTTATAGCCGAATGGTCCATGTAAACGATGACACGTGAACCAATCAAATAGGCACGAAATTTCTCCAACGCATACACTATGGCAAGCAACTCTTTTTCAGTTGTTGCATAGTTAATCTGAGCCTCGTTTAAAACTTTGCTCGCATAATGTATAGCGTGGAAAACTTTCATTTTCCTCTGACCCAAAACAGCCCCAACCGCATAATCGCTTGCATCGCACATTAATTCAAAATCTAATTACCAGTTAGGTGCAACGATTATCGGTGAGGTTGTTAAACTCTTTTTCAAAGAATTAAAAGCAAAAAGACAAGACTCGTCAAAGTCAAAAATCTTACCTTGGACGAGCAAGTTGCTCAACGGCTTTGCGACCTTGGCGAAGTCCTTGATAAATCTCCGGTAGAACTCGGCGTGTCCAAGAAAGCTCCTTATACCTTTGACATTCATCGGCGGTGGTAATTTCTCGATAACATCCACTTTGGCTTTATCAACTTCAAGGCCTTTTGAAGAAACCTTGTGTCCGAGCACAATTCCCTCGTTAACCATAAAGTTGCATTTTTCCCAATTAAGTACCAAATTAGTTTCCGCACACCGTTCCAACACCGTATCCAAATTTTTCAAACACACATCAAAAGATTGCCCAAAAACAGAGAAATCATCCATAAAGACCTCAATTGTCTTTTCGATCAAATCCGAGAAGATAGCTTGCATACACCGTTGAAAAGTCGCCGGTGCATTACATAATCCAAACGGCATCCTCCTATAAGCGAAGATTCCGAAATGACATGTGAAAGCAGTTTTTTCATGATCATCCGGGTTCACAATAATTTGGTTGTAACCCGAATATCCATCCAAAAAACAGTAAAATTGTTGACCGGAAAGCCTCTCGAGCATTTGATCCATAAAAGGTAGAGGAAAATGATCTTTTCTCGTAGCTTTGTTTAACCTACGGTAGTCGATGCACATTCTCCACCCGGTTACGGTCTTTGTTGGTATAAGCTCATTTTTCTCGTTTCGGACCACCGTTAATCCGCCTTTTTCACCACTTCCTTCCTAACCACTTCTTTTATAATAGGATTTAAGCGGCGTTGAGGTTGAGCAACCGGTTTAAAGTCTTCCTCCATGAATATCCTATGCATGCAATACGAAGGGCTTATGCCTTTGAGATAGGACAATGTCCATCCCATTGCATCTTGATTTTTTCTCAACACTTGAATTAAGCGGCTTTCCTCCACTTCAGATAAAACACTGCTTATGATCACCGGTTTATTACCACCGTCATCGAGAAAAGCATACTTCAAGGTTGACAGTAACACTTTCAGCTCAAGTTTGGAAGGCTCATCATTAACCACTTTTTTTAGAATTTCCTCTTCATACTCCCAAGGTTGCAATTCTTCCAAAGCTTCAAGCTCTAACAAACACTCTTCAAGAGCTTGCTCTTCTTCAACCGAGAATATTTCCAAGGTATCATCCAAAACTCTTTGTAACAGATCAATGACATGAATTTGCTTTGTAACTTCAAAACTTGCTTTCTCCGTTGCATCGATTCGGAAACAATCACCTTTATCTTTCTTGTGCTTCATGGCATCATAAAGATTGAAACACACCTCTTCATCTTGGACTCTCACTTTCATGAGACCATCGTCCATGTCAATTGCCATACGGGCAGTTTTCATGAAAGGCCTTCCAAGAATCAAAGGTGCATCCTCATCCTCCTCTATTTCAATTACAACAAAGTCGATCGAAAACAAAAATTTGTCCACTTTGACCAACACGTCTTCCGCTACACCGTGAGGACGGGTAGTGGATTTATCGGCGAGTTGCAACGTCATTTGCGTGGACCTCAATTCCATGTGGCCTAGCCGTTTCACAATCGACAATGGTATCAAGTTGATGCTAGAACCCAAATCAATCAATCCATTGCCCACATACATGTTCCCGATCGTAACCGGCAATGTAACTCGTCCCGGATCACATTCTTTCCTCGGGAGAGTCCGTTGAATGATAGCACTACAGCTTGCATCCACCATAATCGTCTCCTGATATGTATACCTTTTCTTCTTCGTGAGGATATCTTTCATGAATTTCGCATATTTAGGCATCTGCTCCAAAGCCTCAGAAAATGGAATATTTATTTGTAATTGCTTGAAGATATCCATAAACCGAGAATAGTGCCGCGCACTATCTTTCTTTGTAGGAGCATGCGGATATGGTAGATGTTGAATCGGAATATTGTTCATCGGCTCCTTTACCTTCTTAGTTCTCTTCACTCTTTCTTCACGCTCTATTTTTTTCTCTTCCTCATTTTTTTCTTTCTCATTTCTTTCTATCTCATTTTCAACTAACACACCCTCAACATTTTTTTCTACTTGAATCTCTTCCCTATATTTTTCTTTTTCAACTACAACCTCCTCCTCCACTCTCTTTTTACCTACACCCATGTCAATCTCTCTTCCACTTCTTGTGAGAATTGCTTTACAATCCTTAGGATTCGGAAGCGTATTTCCCGTAAAGGGCCCTTTTTGTTGGTCGGCCAATTGTTTTGATAATTGCCCGACTTGCGTTTCAAGATTCCTTATGGCGGCATCGGTGTTCTTTTGGTTGGAAATTGCCATTTGCATAAATTGTGTAAGAGTGTCTTCCATCTTTGTATTTCCAACGGGAGCTTGCGGAGATTGAGTGTAATTTTGGTATTGTTGACGGTTTGATGGTCCGGCTTCTTGCGGTCTCCATTGTTGTTGATAACCTTGGTTAGGCCTTTGTTGGTAACCTTGGTTGGCTTGTTGATACGGAGGTCGGGGTTGGTATCCTTGATTTCCCGCATAGTTTGCTTCCTCCACAACGGGAGGATAATAACCGGTCGGATGGTCACCTCGACATAATTCACACACTAACACTTGCACATTTTTACTTGAAGATTCATGCATCTCTTTGAATTGTTGCGGTAGCTTAGACATTTGCTTAGTTAACAATTCAACCTGTTGTGATAACAATTTATTCTGCGCAAGGATAGCATCGCTTGTTCCTAATTCCAACACTCCCGGAGTTCGTTGAGCAGGTCCACGATTGTGACTACCTTGATGATCGTTCAAGGCCATTTTATCAATGATAGCTGTGGCTTCTGCTGCGGTTTTGCTTAACAAGGATCCACCGGCGGTGGCATCCAACAAGGTTTTGTGTACAAGTTGCAGCCCATTTCTAAATATATGAATTTGTGACAATTCATCAAAACCATGGCCTTTGCACTTTCGTAACATTGATTTGAACCTCTCCCAAGCTTCGTTGAGAGATTCATTGGCTCCTTGTGTGAATACCGCGATGGCGGTCTTTGCTTCCATAAACCGAGTGTGAGGGAAAAATCTCTCCAAAAATTTCTCTTCCAATTGGTTCCAATCCGTCATTATGGCAGTTGACTGATCAAGATACCATTCTTTTGCCTTCCCAATGAGGGAATGCGGGAATAATCTCTTGAACATAGATTCCTCTTTTGCTTCCGATGCACCAGTCGCTCCCGCTATTTCATAGAATTTTGTCAAATGGGTGAAAGGATCTTCATGATCCATACCCGTAAATGGACTTTGATATAACAGTTGGAGAATTCCGGTCTTCATCTCAGCATGACGACCATTGTGTGCATGGCGAGCGAACTGAGCATTGTGTCTCGGACTATTGGTACATGGCCTAGAAGCAGGTGGTGGTGGTGGTGGATCTGCCTCCATAACTGGAAGTATTTGTGGAACAGGTGGTGGTGTAGAAGTACTTTCCTTTTGTTCTCGCTTCTGTCTCGCTAGCTGCCTCCTTCGTCTAGTCCTGCTGTTGATTCTACGAGCGGTTCTCTCAATCTCAGGATCGAAAAGAAGTTGGTCCGCTGGTAGTTTCCCTCGCATAAACTAAGTCTGCACACTAAACAAAACAGATTAACAAGCTCAAGATAAAGTGGTAACAGCTTAAAATAACTCAACTATCGTAATGCTTGCAATATCAATACACAATCCCCGGCAACGGCGCCATTTTGTTAGCAGAGAATTCGTGGGGGTTGTTTTTAATCGTATCCACAGGGATTGTTTGATATTTGATGCGTGCCTTTCAATAGTTTCGATATTCTAAGTTAACGGTTTCAAAAGTTTCTCAATTGTTTTTAACATTCACTTGTAGAAAAGATTAATTTGTCACAAAGATTTTGTAAAAGGTTTTATAAAAGCATGTTAAGGTTAGGTTTCGCTAATCCTTTCCATGTATAAACGATTAATCAAGCATATGAACTCAGTTTCCGACCAATATAACCGCGTATCCTCCCGACTAAGTTTATGTCTAAAGCGAAGTCGTGAGTACCGTTGTTTAAACCGTTAGATGATGTCTCATGCTAACAATCTAAACAACGATCATTAAGATCAACACAATGCGAATAGTAAATCCCAAATCTATGTCTAGAGTTTGGTTTTTAAGAGATGAAATTGTTAGGTCAAGATTTGTGGAATCTATGTCTAGAGTAAAACAAATCAAACATAAAGCATTAAGAGAAAACAACTTCATCTATATTGATCAAAGACCTTGTTCATATACAATAGATCAAAAGCAATACATAAAAATAGAATCAACTACATCTAACCTCAACATTGAGTGTTTAGCTACCACTTCTCATGGTAGATTGGATAACAAGTAAAGAGAGGAGATGAGTAAACATCCACGCCGAATAATCGAGAATGGATGCAAAATCAGCTTCTCCAAGTGAAAATACAAGCTCCAATGGTAAAAAGACTGAAAACTATGATTTTGGATCAAAATGAACAAAAGATCCCTAAAACAAAAAGTGAAATTCTATTTATACATAGCAGAATTCTGCAGTATTCGCACTGCGAGCAATCCATTCGCACTGCGAATGAGGAAAAATGGCACTTTAAGTGCCTCTGAGACTTAAACCGCCCCAAGCAGAAATCGTGGGTTCGCACTGCGAATCACTCGCTAGCTACCTTCGCACTGCGAATAAACTAGCGAGCCAGAATTCTCAAACCCAGAACTTATTGCCTCTCTTCGCCAGCACCTTCGCACTGCGAACCAACCAGCGAACCTTCGCTGGACCCTCGCCAGGAGTTCGCAGTGCGAACACATGGTAATCTCAAAGTTGGAACTCTCTGCCTCTGCTCCCTGGCGCCTTCGCTGGCCCTTCGCAGTGCGAACCTTCGCCAGATTATTCACACTGTGAACACCCTGTTGTTGCTAAAAACTCAGTGGAAACTTGCATTGGTTCCATGTATTCTCACTTTTGCTCCTTTCATGCATATACCTGCACATTAACACACAAATTACAAGCTCCATGCATATATTCCAATGTACGCATTACAACACAATTTACCGCTTAAATCCACAATTTACCGTTAGAAAGA
Organism: Lathyrus tuberosus; assembly: GCA_022829125.1. Lineage (NCBI taxonomy): Eukaryota > Viridiplantae > Streptophyta > Magnoliopsida > Fabales > Fabaceae > Lathyrus > Lathyrus tuberosus. The sequence goes on from JALAZF010000017.1 coordinate 14,553,060, forward strand.
AATGAAAAATGCCAAGTATTTCATACAAATATATACATGTTTGACATCTAACAGTTATACAGGAGCTTATGTCAACATGGATGAGGACACTAGAAGACACTCAAGGTTTGATGTAGCGAGAATTCTGATTAGGACCAAGTTTGCTATGAATCTTAACGAAGTTATCAATGTGGATGTCAATGAAGTGTGTTACTGTATTAAGATAGTTGAAGACTCTTTTGGACCTTATGTTAGAGACATTAATTCAAGAAGAAGAACATCTTGTTTTGCAGAAGATAGCTCTGAATTTGTGGAATCTGAGTCTTTCAACTCTGTAGGCGATGAGGTCTGGCATAATATGAATTTGGATTAAGGGAATAAGTTGTTGGATGTGGATACTGTTCAGAGTGCATATGCAGAGAGTACTTATGGCCCTGCTGATAGAGAAGGTGATGGTTCAGTCAGGAATTTTTGCAAGGATTCTTACCAACCTACTGAGTTAGTGGATGTAAGTTGTTCTGATTCTGGGCATATCGTAGCTGACAGTCCCATCATTGATTCTAGAGGTCGTTCCATAATGTTGGGTGATGAGGATCAATGTGGCATGAAGGTGAATACGCTCAAGTTCATTGAGAATGAATCGCTCTCTGACCATGTTCAATGTTCCGTGGCTAATCTTAATAGAGAAGTAACTGACTTTGTGGGCAATAATGATATTAATCATATTCACTTAGTCAGGTCTTCTATGGATAGAAGTCATCCTTCTCAGCCATATCACATTTGTGTCGCAAATGGTGTTAGACAAATATCTCAGGATGAAGCAGGAATTCAAGCTATTAAAAAGAAGACTAAGAAGCAAATCATTGGTGATATTTATCAAAGGCTGAAGATTCCTTTTAATCCTTCGATTTACGCTACTCTTCTTCAAGCAGAGAGCTCATTCTTGGTTGCCCATAAGAAGCAGGAGGTGCAAGGAAAGGATATCAAGACACACCCTCCTTCTACTCATGTTAACAAGTCTTCAGTGTCTATGGATAATTCTATTTCCGATTCTGGTTTTGTTCAGAGTAATCTTAGAATAAAGAAGAAACTTGAGAATACCCCTGCAAGGGTATGGCACTCTATTCAACAGCTTGGTATTGAAGCAGAGGAAGATGATGAGATTTTTTAGAATATTTTGAGGAATTTAGAAGAGAAGGATAGGAGTTCAATTAGAGGAAAGAAGGAGGAAGCTATTAAGTTTAAATGAATATAGTCTCCTACAATATCCGAGGGTGTGGAGGGGTTTTGAAGAGAAAAAATATTAGAGAAACTCTAATTAAAGCTGGGGCAGAGATCTGTTTTTTGCAGGAAACAAAATGTAATAATGTAACATAAGGTCTGGTGTATAGTCTATGGAAAGATAGGAATTGTCAATGGTCCGCATCTAATGCTATTGGGTTATTTGGTGGTATGGTTATCATTTGGAAGACTGAAGTTTTGACACTTATTTGTAGTTACAGGGGAAGTGGATATCTTGGAATGCAAGCGACATGGAAGGGCAGAAGGTGTTACTTGTTCAACATATATTCTCCTTGTAACATTGCAGAGAAGAGAGATTTATGGAAGAGCCTAATAAATCTTAAAAATTCTTTGTCTCCAGGAGAGTGGATATTAGGGGGGGATTTCAATTCGATAAAAAGTATGGAGGAGCAGATTGAGTATATTAGACCTAATAGAAGGCACATGTTAGAGTTTCATGAGTTCATTAATACTTTAGGTGTGGTTGATCTTCCTCTAAGTGGGCTCAAGTTCTCTTGGTTTAAATCTAAAGGGGAGAGAGACATATCTGACCACAGGCCAGTCAGGATTACTGCTAAAAATACTAACTGGGGTTCCAAACCGTTCAAGGTTTTATCGTGTTGGTTTGATCATAGTGACTTCATTCCATTCATTAAGAAAGAGTGGGAAGGCTTCAGTATAACAAGAAATGCATCTTATATTCTAGCAAAGAAAATGAAACATCTTAGAGAAAGAATTCGGTGGTGGAATGCTAATGTTTACGGTTGGGTTGATCTTAATATGAATAAGGAAGTTGAGTCTATTAATGAGCTAGAAGACCTGATTGTTCAGAGACAAGGAGTAATTACTGGTGAGGAATTGAGGTGTAAGAATGAAGCATAAGATAATTTGTGGAAGGCTATAAGAGTAAAAGAGAGTCTTCTGAAACAGAAGTCTAGATCTAAATGGATAGCTGACGGTGACATCAATACTAAGTTTTTTCATTCAGCGCTGAGACAGAGGATAAATTTGAATACTATTAATGGTCTCTTTATTAATGGTAAATATGAGGAGGAAGTTCAGACTGTGAAAGATGCAGTTAGTGCTCATTTTACTGGTAGATTTGGAAAGGTGGATAGACCATTCCCTCGCATTAGAGGATCTAGTTTTAATTCTCTCTCACTTGCAGATAGTCAGGATTTAGAGGTTGAAGTTAGCTTGCAGGAAATCAGAGAAGTGGTGTTTGGATTCTCAGGGGATCGTAGTCCTGGGCCAGATGGCTTTAGTTTTGAATTTTTAAAGAAATGCTGGGATGTTGTAGGTGCAGTTTTTCAAAGTGTGTGCTGGAATTTTTTGAAGGTGACCAACTTCATAATTCGCTTCTTCTTTTGTGGTATTGATACCGAAGGTTGAATCTTCTAAAGATCTTGACGGGTGTCGGCCTATTTCCCTTATAACCTCAGTGTATAAGGTTATTTCTAAAATCCTGTCCAATAGGCTTAAAAAGAAAATTGAAGGAATTATTTCAAATACTCAAACGGCGTTTTTGGAGGGAAGGAATTTGCTAGATGGGGGTGTTGGTTTTAAATGAAATTTTGGAGTTTGCCAAGAGATCTAAGAAGGAACTTATGATTATCAAAGTGGATTTCGTTAAAGCATATGACTGTGTAGATTGGAACTATTTACGTGAAGTAATGATGCATATGGGATTTGGTTCAAAGTGGTTGAGTTGGTTGGAATGTAGAGTCTTTAACAGTTATGCCTCTGTTTTGGTTAATGGTAGTCCAACTCAGGATTTCAGAGTGACAAGGGGGCTTAAGCAAGGAGATCCACTTGCTCATTTCCTTTTCTGCCTGGCTGCAGAGGGTCTCGCAGTAATTATGAAACGAACTATAGCAGCTGGACTGTATTCAGGTTTCAAATTTAATTCTGAAATAGATTTCCATTTGTTACAGTATGCTGATGATTCTGTCCTAATTGGTGATGGCTCTTGGAAGAATATTACTGCTATTAAGTCTATCCTGAAAGGTTTTCACCTTACTTCTGGATTGGAGATTAATTTCAACAAGAGTTCTTTGGTTTGTGTAGGTTTGGAAGAGAATAAGAGTAGGGTTGCAGAGTTGTACCTTTCATGTAAAACTTCTCCCAATCAGTTCTCGTTCCTTGGGATTTTAATAGGTGGTAATCACAGGTTAATTTCTTTTTGGAAGCCGGTAATAGATAAGATGCGAGCCAGACTGAATTCTTGGAGAAGTCGTTTCTTGTCGATGGGAGGTAGAGTTACTTTAATTAATTCTGTTCTCAATAACTTACCAATCCATTATATGGTGTTTTATAAAATGCCGATAAAAGTGGTTAGAATGCTCATTTCGATTCAAAAATCATTTTTGTGGAGAGGCTTGGAGAATAAGAGAGGGATTGCGTGGATTAATTGGAAGATGGTCTGTAGGAAAAGAGAGTTGGGAGGTTTAGGGGTGAAAGATCTTAAACTATTCAACTTGTCTTTGTTTCTTAAATGGTCTTGGAAGATTTTAGAGAACAATAATTCACTTTGGAAGGATTTCATTAATTATAGATATCCATTCTACTGTTCTGATTTTTTCAGCGGGGAGTGTTCAAAATTGCAGGTTTCTCCTTCTATTTGGTTCCTAGATTTGGTCCATGCTACGAAGGCGACGAATTATGGTATGCTGGCTGATTTAATAGCATATAAGATAGGTGATGGTAGTAAAGTGGATTTTTGGAGGTCTAAGTGGGCAACAAACGAGACTTTAGAAGTTCGGTTTCCAGAGTTGTATAGTTTTTCAGAAACATGTTCAAGTACTGTCAGTGAAAATGGTTTTTGGGAAGGAGTGAATTGGATATGGTCAATTAATCTGCACGCCATTGAGTTGCCAGAACAGGTTATGTCACAGCTCTTAGAACTTCATAAATTATTTGAAGAAATATCCTTAGTCAAGGATACTGCGGACTCGGTCAAGTGGATGTTAGAGACAGATCAGAGTTTTTCTGTTTCTTCTATGTATGCTTTTTTGCAGGAGAAATTAGGAGAGAATGATGATCAGATCGGAAACGATTCTATAGCAGCTTTCAAAATGGTTTGGTTGCTCAAGTTCCTTTCAAGGTGAAAGTTTTTGGTTAGAGGATGCTTCACAAACGTATTCCAACGAGAGATAATCTTGTGAGGAGAGGTATTATCACTAATAGGCATGAGATGTCTTGTCCATTTTGTTTCCTAGTAGTGGAGTCGGTTGAGCATGTTTTATTTTCCTGCTTTAAGTCGATTTCGGTTTGGAATTTTGCTTGTAAATGATGGAGGATTTCTTATATAGTGGAGGGGAATTTGTTGACTCACTTAACACTTTGGGTTCAGAGTTTTGTAGATAAGGGGCTGTCTGTTAGTTTAGCAGCTGGAGTTTGGATGTCAATTTGTTGGATTATTTGGTCCTCCCGTAACAATATTGTATTTAGGGATGAATTTTGGGAGTTAGATACGATTTCAAATCGTATTTTACTTTATACATGGTGGTGCCTAGGAAAGAAATATAATAGCCATTCTTTTTGTAATTACTTCACTTGGGTTAACTATCCTAGTGAATTTTGTAACCGGTGAATTTTGAGCTGGTTAGTTGTATACGGGTTGGGGTACCCCCTTATACCTCTGTTTATATAAATGTTAGCTTATTAAAAAAAACATGAACTAGAAGACCCTTGATTGCAAATTTTCATCTTAGAACTTAGAATAACTCTCATAGAGAGAATGTCCCACCTCTCTCTCTAGAATAGTCAACCCATAGTTCTAAAGCTCACTGTTACATGGCGAACTCGAAATCCTTTTATGAGAAGGTGAATGGATCAAGGTCAACCATAAGAAAGAGAGAAGACAGGAGAGAAGATGGGACACGGTGTCATCACCAAGCAAGAAAGGGGAAGCGGAGTCTACAACAATCTTCTTCACAGAATTTCCGGATCATTTTAGGGCTAAAGACATGTACAAACAGTTCGAAGAGTTCGGGAGGATAGACGAGGTTGTCATACCTCCTAAAATAAATTACAAAGGAAGAAAGTATGGGTTTGTTCGGTTCATCGAAGTGGAAGATGTCAGGAGGTTGGTGTTACAGCTTGACAACCTGTTATCGAAGGCAGGAAGACTTACGCTAATATTCTGAGGTTTCATAGAGCGACGAAAGGTATTTTCAATTCTAAATCATGCAACAGTAAAAAGGCAACCGATCACCCCCATAGAGTCTCAACTAGGCCTGCTAAGACTGTGAAAGCAGTGTCTAGGAAATCATTTGCTGAAGTTACTCGCGCTTCAATCCCTCAGAAAGACGCGACTTATAATATCTCTGAATCTAAGTACATTGTGTTCGATACTACCGAAGAGGAGTTACTTAGGTTCGAAAAATCCTTCGTAGGAAAGGTGTTGAATCCTGGAGCGACCTACAACATGCAAAGGAATTTCCACTCTGAGGGTTATTTCGGTGTTAAAGTGACGCCGCTAGGGGCTAATCTTTGTCTCTTGGAAGAGGTGGAAGACGGTGAACTTGAAGCTTTAGTGGATGAAGCAAAGGATTGACTGAGTCAATGGTTCTCAGAAGTTAGAAGGTGGAAGGAGGATGACGTAGACCCTGAGAGGTTAACTTGGTTGCGATGCTATGACATCCCTTGTCATGCTTGGTCGATTTCATTCTTCACCTTCCTGTCTTCCATGGTAGGGCATTTTGTGAGTTGCGATGAACCTTGCATCGATTTTTCTAAGATGGATGTTGCTAGCTTGATGGTTAGAACATCATGTGGATCATCGATTAACAAAGTTTTCCGTATTCACATCAATGGATCTGTCTTCAGAATCAGAGTGGTGGACGAAACCTTGGGCCCTCTTTCCAAGGTGGAGAAGAAACCTAGCTTGGTGGTGTCAGAGTCTGAATCTGATTTTCCTTCTGGTGATTCATCATGGGATGATCTTGTGTCAAGGGATGAAAATATTTTCGAGGATGAGGAGGAGGGTGGAGATCGAGGTACACAGGTGATAGAGTCTCCTAAAGCACCTTTGCTCGAAAAGTCATCTTTTGTCTATAAGGAAAGATGTCAGATTGAAAAGTTAATAGTTGAAGGTAACATCATGGGAGAACAAGGTGGCAGGGGGTAGAGTCAGCGCACTCTATCCCAGACGAAAGAGACATGGCTTCCCAAGGTTTGCAGAAGACTTTGGTTGTCAAGTCAAAGGTCATTGCTGGTTCTAAGACGGGTTTGGGCCAAAACCGGGTTCTAGTGTTTGATGATATGTTGAAGGCCCAAACTAAGAGCTCCTTGAAACTACCTTTAGATCGTGGTGGGCCAAGGCTTACGCTGGTGTCCAAACCCAATTACTTATCAACTGTTCCCTTACCTTCATCAGACGCTTCTACTGGGCCTTTTTTTGTCCCCTTAACTTTATCCAATTCCTTGGTTCCCCCATCTTCCAACGAGTTATCTTCTTCCTATTCTATCAGAAAAAAGAGTGGTTCCACTCTACATAGTTTCAGTAGTGGCAGAAGGGTCTACCCCTACGCTGAGTCTAAGGTTTCCACCAAGGTTCTACAATCTATAGATTCGAAATCCAGGTGTCACTCGGTCACGGATTCGAAAGTCAACCAAGGGAATAAAAGATTCTGGGCAGAGATGGAGTTAAAGGTCGCTAGAAAGGTATGGGGAATCGTAAACTCCTTGGGAATTAAGGGAGATGAAGGCCAAGGGGTTTACGAAGATGAAATCAGAAAGATGGAAATCAGGGATCTAGAAGGGAATTCAAAGAAAGCATCGTCAAAATAGGTTAAACAATTAATATAGTTTCAATCAATATTATAGGGGGTGGTCTGTTGGTCAAAAGGAAGAGAATAACTCAGATGATTCAATATAGGAAAGTGGATGTTTATTTTTTGCAGGAGTCCAAACTGCCGAAACTGGACCTTGTGCTTGCTTCTTAGTTCTGGGAAAACTCTGATGTGGAGTGGTCTGAATCGGGTGCTGTAGGAACGACCGGGGGGGGGGGGGGAGGGGTATAGTCATCCTTTGGAGGAAGGGATTGTTGGGGGTTGATTTGTAGCTTTAAGGGCGAAGGGTTTGTGGGTCTGAATGCAGTGTGGGAGAACCGTGAATTATTCTTTGTAAACATTTATTCTTCTTGTCGTCTCTCTCTCTCTCTCAAAAGAAAGTTATGACAAGAATTGTTGAAGGTCAAAGATAGTTTTGGTAAAGGGGATTGGATCATAGGGGGGATTTCAACAGTGTTGCTTATAATGGGGAGAGGAAAGGGTGGTTGGCAGTAGGCGTAACTCGAAGATGACGGAGTTCTCTAGCTTTATTGAGAATCTTGTTTGCATTAATGTTAGATGTGAGGGGGGGTCTTTACACTTGGTTTAACAGTGCAGGTACTGCTATGAGTAGATTGGACCAATTTTTACTGTCGGAGGACTTGATAAATGATTGGAACATTGTGAGTCAGGCGGTGGGCAAAAGGGAATTGTCTGACCATTGTTCTATTTAGTTGAAGGCGAGCAATCTCGACTGGGGTCCTAAGCCGTTCAAGTTTAACAACGGTTGAATCCAGCATCCTGACTTCAAGGTGTTTGTGGATACCGCTTGGAAATCCTTTGAGGTTGTAGGCAGGGGAGACTACGTTGTGAAAGAGAAGCTGAAGCTATTAAAGCCTATGTTGAGGAAGTGGAATTTGGAAGTGTATGGGTGGTTAGACTTAAATATTGAAGATGAGGTGGATGCTTTGAACGAGTTAGATGCTTTGGCTGGTGCTGATATTTTTTCGCAGGGGGGTGATCTTACAAGAAGTAGGGTGAAAGCTACTAAGAAGATTTGGAAGCATGTTAGGCTTAAGGAAATTTTACTGAGACAGAAATCTAGGATGACCTGGCTGAAGGAGGGGGATAGGAACACAAGTTTCTTCCATAGGGCGATGAGGTCGAGATTCAGAATGAATTACATTTCCTTTGTAAGCACGGAGGAAGGCTTGAAGGGGGGGGGGTGGATGAAATAAAAAGTGAGTTCCGGAGATTCTTCTGCTCCAACTTCCAGGAAGGCCACAGGGAAAGACCTTTTATGGATGGTTCTGTGTTCTCGAAGTTATCTCTGCAAGATAGGAATTCCTTAGAAGAAGTTTTCTCAGTGGCTGAAATTAAGGCAACATTTTGGAGTTGTGGCGGTGACAAGATCCTGGGGCAGGACGACTTTAGTTTCCGTTTCTTTCAAGAATGTTGAGAGACAATCAAGGATGATGTCGTTCGCTTCGTCATGGAGTTTTATCACAACCATTCTCTTACTAAGGTCGTTACAGCCTCTTTTATAGTTCTGGTGCCTAAGGTTTAATCCCCTCAGAATCTGCATTCTTTCAGACCCATTTGTCTTGTTAGCTGCTACCAAAAGATATTGGCCAAGATTTTGGCTGGTCGCATTAAGAAGGTTATCAGATCCATTATCTCGGCGGAGCAAACAACTTTTATCTATGGTAGAAGCATGTCCGATGGTGTCGTGGTGGTGAATGAGAATCTTGATTTAGCTAAGAGATCTAGGAGGGAGTGTATGTTTTTGAAAATTGATTTCGAGAGGGCATACGATTGCGTAACTGGGACTTTCTGAGGTTTCTTCTCTGGAACATGAACTTCGGTGCAGATGGTGCAATGGATAGAATCAATAGTTTTTAAGGGATCAACGTCTATATTAGTAAATGGAAGTGTAACAAAGGACTTCTGGGTAGGTAAAGGTTTGCGACAAGGAGACCCTCTTTCTCTATTTCTCTTTTTACTAGTTATGGAAAGCCTAACTAAGCTGATGAAGATGGTGATAGGGTTGGATAAATTTAGAGGTTTCGAGATTAATGATTCTCTTTCCTTTAGCATTGTTCAATTCGCGGACGATACTCTTATAATAGGTGACAGGAGTTGGGACAATTTGTGGAGTATTAAAGCTCTACTCAGAGGTTTCGAATTGATGTCGGGTCTTAAGGTTAATTTCTCCAAATTGGAGGGATTAATTTGAAATCTGGGTTTCTAGAGGCTACTTCCTCTTTCCTCCACTGCAGCACATGTCCTGTTCCTTTCAAATTTCTCGGTGTTCTCGTAGGGGACAACCCTAGAAAAAAGAAGATGTGGGTTCATGTCATCCAGAATCTGAGGACGAGGTTGGCCGCGTGGAAAGGAAGGCATTTTTCTTTCGGAGGTAAAGTGGTTCTAATCAATGCCATTTTAAACGTTATTCCTCCTTTCTCAATATCTTTCTATAAGGCACCGGTTTCTGTTCTTAACGAGATAGTCAGGTTACAGAATAATTTTTTATGGGGAGGAGGAGATTCAACCAAGAGAATTCATTAGGTCAGTTGGAAATCCGTTTGTCGACCTAAGGAGAAAGGAGGTTTGGGAATTAAGGACGTGGCGGTTTTTAATAAATGTTTGTTGCTAAAATGGAGGTGGAGATTTCTAAATGACAGTAAGGCGTTTTGGAGAGAGTTATTGGAATTTAGATATGCAAAAGCAAACTTAACAAGGGAGGCGTTCTTGATGTCTAACCTTCATGATACGAAAGCGGGATCGATTTGGCGGCGTGACATTTCGGGGTTGTGTTTCAACAACCTTGAAGCTTTGGATCCTTTTGTTTATAACATTTTTTGTAGGTTGGGAAATGGCGAGGATACTCCTTTTTGGAGCTCTATATGGCTAAACGATTTGTACCTAAAGGAAGCCTATCCAACTCTGTTTGTGGATGCTGCTGATAAGTTAATCAGTATTGCTGAAGCTGGGGACAGAACTGAAGACAGTTGGATCTGGAAGGTGGCTAGACTCAACGGGACAGGTGAGATGGATGAGTCGACGGAGGCTGTCTCTCTGCATCAGATTCTGCAAAATGTTTGTCCTGCTAGTAATCGTAAAGATGTCTTCCTTTGGTCGGCAACAGATTCCTCTATTTATTCGGTTAGATTTGCTTATGATATTCTCCCGCAGCCTCTGTACTCTGATCCGTTAGACGACAATCTCAAGCATGCTGTAGATTTTTTATGGAAAGCTCATGTGCCCTCTAAGACTCATTTTCTCTTGTGGGGACTTTTTTTGAACCGTATAACAACGAAAGATCAATTGTTAAAGCGCGAGTTGGCTGTGGTTATGCTGGATAACTTGTGTGTCTTTTGCAGAGGTTATCACGAAGATGTTGATCACTTATTCTTAAGTTACGTTGTTTCTACGGAACTGTGGAGAGGGATAACCCTTTGGGTGGGTTTTGATATCAATCTGAATTCTGGTCTATTAAGCTCTTTTGTTGATTTCTGTCAATCTATCAGATCAAAGGGAGGTTATGTCGAAGGTCTGGCCATTTGGGCAGTAACTGCTACGTCGATTTGGGCAGCTAGAAATAATGTGATCTTTAGAAATTGTAGTTTTTGTGTTCATGATATGATTTGTTCTGTCAAATGGTTGTCTTGGACCTGGTTTGGAAATGTTTCTACAGTCATTCTTGGTACCTTTTTTTACTGGTATAACAATCCTGTTAATTGTTTGAAGATGCTGTAGTTTCTTTGTTGTGAGGGTTGAGTACCCCTTGTACTCTTTTCTTTAATCCATTGCCTTTTAAAAAAAGCTAATCAAACTATAAAATGTCAACAACACTTCATTATATAAATTAGTCTTATGGAATCAATAACCAAACTACAAACCATTCAATCAAACTTACTTAGTCTAAATAAGTCTTCACAAATTATTGGTCAAAAATAAAATCATGATCACCTAGTAAAAGTAAGTCATAGGAAACCACTAATCAAACTACAAACGATTAAATCATATTTAATTAGTAGGAGTGGAAGGAATTTCATCTTAACTCTTTGTGTTGGCAACGTCTGGATATAGAAGAAATGACTGAAATTCGACATAAAGTATTGAATAACTTTTCACAATATTATCGGGAACCTCTGGTTGATTGTCCCCATTAGGATGAGGTGGTTTTTTTATCTCTCTCGGTGTATGACAATGTTGCCCTTCCTTTTTTGTTCTTTCTCACTAAGATTGATCTAATGCTCTCTTAGTGTGATGAAAACAAGAATTTTGGTCTTGATATTTTTAATTTCTGTTTTTTAAGAAGATTATGACACCTCCCTACGGATCATTTGGGAATTATGTTTGGCAGCTCCATTGTTTGCCTTCTCTTCCTCATAATTTCTCCTCTTATTTTGTCATCTTTATTCCTAAAGTTAATCCTTCTCTATTGTGGAATTTTTACCCTATCTCTCTGTTGATTTCAATGACAAGTGGTGTTCATGAATGCTAGCCAACGTGTTTATAGGGTGAAAGGAGATAGTCACAATTCAAAGAAGATTCTTTTAGGTGGCGTGGGAGGAGAGGCTAGGATATCTTGGGTTAAATAGTCAGATATCTGTAAATCTAGGCGGAGAGGTGACATATAATTGTGGATCTAATGAGTAGTAGATAATATAGAACTATATGATATAGATTAGGAAACTAATTTGACCGAAGTGAGTGAAAAATAGGCATATCTTCGCAAGAGATCTGTCACTGGATCCAAACTACACTACTACAAAATATACCTTTCGTAACACCAATTTTGTAATAACCATAGAGTTAGCCGTGGTAATACTTTATTTCTAGGAGCTTTTTTTGGTATTTACTAGAGGACATGTCACAACGGTCAAGTGAAGCAACCGTGGTGAAAAGGTACACGGGGTGAAATGATTCGAATCCCAGCACCTACAACTAGCCATTTATCATGATAAAAATGTTATTTACCTTGTATATCACCACCATTTTTATTAACAACTATGATGAAAGGTTATACTTTATTTATATATAAGCGGAGTTATCTATCGCTTCAGTACATTACATTCGTCTCTCTCAAAACAAAACCCTAACAACTCTTTCACTCGTCTCTCTCAAAACAAAACCCTAACAACTCTCTCTCTCTTCTATCTCATATGGAAACCCCAAAACGAAACCATAACAACAAATCTTAGCCAATGGATATTTACAGGTTTATTTTCTCTATAGTTTTTTTTTTTCAAAATGTGTTTCATTAGCTTTGTTTCATGATGTTTGAACTTCTTTCTTGTTTTGACTTGTAGGTATGAATGCTTCTTTCAATAAAGAGGACGAAGATAAATTTAGCCTGACAAACTTGTGTCAAAGATCCAGAATGACATCCATTCAAATTCTACACAAGTTTGTTGGTCTAAATTTATCTTCATCCTTATTTCATAGATAACACGCCTTTATGGGACATTTGTAGTATATTTCTGAAGCATTTTATGACTATGTTTGCTGTATCATTTTTGTTGTTTTATAGTTGTTGTTGATCAATGTTTTTGATGAATGTTATTGTTAATGTTTGTTTAAAAGATGAGTTTATTATATATTATGTGGTTTGAGTGTTTTTCCAATCCCTTACCGAATATATAGCTTTCTAAACTGTATTAGAAAATTATGATATGATAGATAAAATTGTATTTAAAAATAAGTACACGTTTAATTCTAGACAAGTATTCTTCACACTGTTAACTGCATGTTGTTCCTTGATCGTTAGAACTTCGTTTAGTGATCCTAGATCTTCCACCACCCATCCCTCCACCTCTAATTTTGTATGCAAAGTAAATAATATTTTACAAAAACAATTAGAGGTGGAGTCAAGGACGGTTGAAGAACTAAGATCATTAAACTAAGTTCTTACTGTCAAAGAACAAAATACAGATAAGGTGTTGAAGATCGCCTGTCAAGCATTGAACATGAACTTATTCTTCTAATATAACTTAATTTGTCATATTATAATGTTCTAGTGCAGATTGGAAGGTTATATGTTTAGTGAGCATTGGCGAAATAAGCATTTCACATAACTTTTAATAAACTCATGTCTATTTAATCATGGTTGTTTAAAACAACCGTGATTAAATATGTTGCATTAAATAATACCACAACGGTTGGTTAAAGTAACCGTTGTGGTAGGTAGCGCGCTACATGGATACAATCACAGTTACAAACCGTGGTGGAAATAATCATACATACAATCACACCTTACAACACAACGGTTGGACCCACGTGGTGGTATCCCTTTTCCAACTATTGTGATATGTGTTTTCCGTAGTAGTGCTACTTGCTCATCATCAAACATTGAATCCAATTCGACAATTTCCACATTTTGTGACGTTTTAATTAGGAGCAATTTTAATCGCCCATCATATATAAGTTTGTACATGTCTCATAATAGTGAAATTATAGTCATCATCGATATCATTTTAGCTTTTATGGTTTGTCAAATTGTGCGTATATGCATAATTTGATTTATCATGTGTTTGTAATTTGTCAATTATGTGTATGTGCATTATCTATTTTATTGCATGCCTATAATTTGTTTGGACTCTTTTGTATTCATTTGATTCGGCTATAATTAGTGGTGTACTTTTTAGAACCTCTTCATTTAATGATTTAGTAGTTGAATCCATGGCAAAGAAGCTTAAATAACAAGTATTGAGTATTGAGTATTACTTAAATAACAAGTCATAATGCTTGAATTAAGGCTACAAAGAAGTTTGATTCAAATCATGCATAATGTGACTCAAATCTGAAGGCGAGGAAAATACACAAGAAGGGGGGTTGAATTGTGTTCACTAAAAATAAAAAACATTTCTGCTTCTGAACAGAGTTCAGACTCTAAACGCTTGTTCAGAATCTGATCATACATGCAGCAGAACAATATATCAGAAGTAGAATAAACTGAACATAGAACACAACAAATTTATCCTGGTTCCTCTCCTAACTAAGAGTACTCCAGTCCCATTGCCTAGCAAGAGATTTCCCACTATAATCAATTACATGATTACAACTGCTTATGCACTCAAGCATAAGACTTTCACTGGTCAGACCTACAGTCTAAGACTTCCCTGCTCAATCGGCACCTGATCAAGACTTTCTGCTTAGATCCTCAGATCCTAAGAGTTTCTTGGCTCTAACCACCTGGTTCAAGGCTTTCCTGCTTAAACCCACTGCCTAAGACTTTCCTGCTTAGACCCACTGCCTAAGACTTTCCTGCTCAGATCCTCGATCCAAGACTTCTCTGCTCAGACACATTGTCTAAGACTTTCCCGCTCAGATCCTCGATCCAAGACTTTCTTGCTTAGACACACTGTCCAAGACTTTCCTGCTCAGATCCTTGATCCAAGACTTTCTTGCTTAGACACACCATCTAAGACTTTCCTGGTTAGACACACCATCTAAGACTTTCCTGCTTAGACACACCATCTAAGACTTTCCTGTTTAGACACACCATCAAAGACTTTCCTGCTTAATCAACATAGATCAAGACTTTCAATGCTCAAGCACACAACAGGAGACTTACTTGGCTCAAGCTTTTCAACTGGAGACTTGATGCTCAAACACATGGTATGAGACATTTAATCTTATATGCTGAAATATATGTTCAGCAGAAAAGAAAACAAGGTGTACTTGTTTCAGAATCAGAGGTATAGGGTAATAACCTTAACAAGGACCTTAAGCACTTAAGATTTCCAGGGTATTCAATGTTTAGGAAACCTTAAGGCTATTTACAATTTACAATAATTAACATAAGATTCTGCATATTCAATAGTGTTACACATTGTTGATTTTGTTATTTCTTCATTCAAATAGAGACGATGAACATCTCTATATTCTTGAGAATTCCTTCTTCCTTTTATTCCTTGTTAAAGATTCAAATAGAACCTTCAACTCCGTATATAGAAGATTTAAGGGAACTAGCCATTGAGAGAAATAACTTGATCAAATGTCTTTGTTCTTCTCTAAAGTACAAGAGACGTTGAGGGTAGATACACAGAAGATCTTGATCCATTGTGTAACTTGTATAACTAAAGTGTCTTCAGAAGTATCATGTATTATAGAGCCGTTGAGAGTGTTTATCTGTAAAACATGTCAACTTTTCTTGAGCTTTGTGATCATAGACTCTAACTGACGAGGTGAGTTGACATTACAACTAACTTTCTGTAGTACGAATAGCTTTAGCATCGCTACATCTTCTGAACAGTCTTCAGAAGCCAATAATATTACCAAAGTGAGTTGCTTCTTCTGAGGCTGAGGCTTTCAGTATCAGAGTCTCCACCAGACAACACTTTGCAAGAGTTCTTTTAGATTCTGTGTCATCAGGACCACGTAGCTCAGCTTCACTCAAGTGTGTCATCATGTTAGATTCTGATTGTATCTTTTAAGTGAGAGAACCTGCATACTTGAACACACATTAGATAACACCATTGTTATTTTAATACTTATGTTATCATCAAAACTAAGGATATATATCATGAACAGATATTGTTCTAACAAAATCATGACCACAATTGAAAGTTAGGATTTTCCTCTGCCTTTCTTGATTTGAATCATGAGAGTTTGTGACTTGAATCACATCACTCTTTGACTCGAACCATAAGGTGTGCATGACTCGAATCATGACATCATCCTCTTACTTTATAACCTTTGATTCAAGTCATTATTTCTTTGATTCAAATCATACTTCATGGTTTGATGAAATCTTATTGTCTCATTGTTTTTCTAGTGTGTATACCCTCTAGCACCAAATTCCCCATCTTTTTTTTTCTTATCTATGGTATATAGATAGTGTGACCAAAAATAAAAGTGTGTGATACTCACAATGAGTGTGTGGTAACACAATCTCTTGTAACATTATAATGTGTCTTTATAATAGAATAAAAAATCAAGAGAAGATAGTCGATCTATCATTGATTGAATTGAACAATCTCGAAACATTCACCAAGAACCAAGAAATCCATTTTTGTTAAGAACCTTGAGAGAACCAAAGTGTGAGTCTTTCATTCGCCAACACCTATCTCTTTGTTGATACATTGTGATTAATTTCCTAGAATGTGGATCTTATGAGAATTAGCTATGTGTGTGAGATTCTTCAGTTACTATTCATCACCTTCAACATTTGTCAAGAACCATTGTTGTGGATCTCAAGCTCTAAAGATTGAATGTGAGAGGTAGACTAAAGGTACATTAAGGAATCTAATATTTTTCTTTGAGTTATGTGTTGTTCATCAAGAGAAAAAAGTTTCTCTATACTCCATTGAAGACTTTAGTGAAACCATGTAAAGGTTGTTTTAGAACAAAGTTGGGAGTCCTCCAATTATTCTAAGCTAATGGCAATCACTCAAACAAGTGTTCGTCAGCTCCGAGGAAAAGATATTGCAGAAATGATGCTTGAAGCAAGTTATTGTGGATAACAAGATTATTGCATCAAAATCAGTGAGGATCTTGAATGTAGCAGTTGAGTATCTGCATAAATAAAAGTAATTATCAATCGATATGTGTGTAGGCTAATGCACTGTGGCTATTATTGTTTGGATTGATGATAGTTAGTTATATCAAAATACTTGTAGAATAACTCTTGAAATAATGGAAAACCCGATTATTTTTCGATGGTTTTAAAACCATTAAAGATTAGAGTAGGTGCCTACAAGGATGATAACACTGAATCAATATATATCTTTGTGTAATCTTTTTCTCTCCTATCTCTCTTTAATTTTCTACATTTGTTATGGAATTATTGCATCATAGTACTGTTTGTATGTCATCAAGATTAGATTGTGCTTATACAAGTTTAATTTATTCATTAAGCATAAATTTGTATTGCATCAAACCTATTCAATTGTCTTCAAATTCAATTATGATTAAAGTATTTCTATCACTAGTACAAAAACACTTGTTAATTTTTTTGTTAAATTAGATAACACTGAGTTTTTAAGTCAGTTCCATAACCGACTTAATAGTAGGCATTGTAACATAGCGTGTTAAGTCAGACTTTTGACCTGACTTAACAAAAAAAAAACATAAGTCGTGTAAAAGAGTAACCGACCTAACAAATATTACTCTAATATTAATAAATAAACTTTTAGAAAATAAAATATTTTATTTGTCACCAAACCATATATTCTTCTACATACTCCTCAACTACAATCTGCATTATTTTGAACAGAAAAAATGTATTATTATTTTTTGAGATATTTAATATACATAAAATCAATTTAAATCCCAAATAAATAAATGAACTGAAGATAAACTGCATTTTACTCTAAATGAATCGAAGATAAAATTCTTAAAAAAAGCAACTGCAACATGTAAAAATCAGATCACTGCCCACTTGACCATTCAAAACATTAGTGCTTATTTCTCACCCTTTAGCTATTTTTCTATTTCAAAAACATTAAATCCAATAAATAAATGGAACTCATGCTAAAAACTAATAACAATGTAAAGTGATTATTTAGTAATATTTCAAAATATATTAACCTTAAAAGAGTGGCGGAGACAAGTAGATTAAGTAGTGAAACGACATTCAAGTTAACATCTCATTTCAGTACTAGTTTCACCAATTCACCTTATAAATTCAAGGTTAATATCAAACTTGAAGCAAAACCACAAGTAAGTGTGTTGACCAAAGAAAATCCACATGAAATTCAGTCACCACTTGACACCAATCTCGTACTCAAAAGGAAAAAAAAAAGGAATGAGACCACTTGACACCGATTTTGTTACTAATAATAATGTTCAAAACCAAAACCAACCAGACCCAGATTTTCCTATTCATACCTTCTTAACAATCCTAAAAATATAAGTAACATACTTGAAGCCAGGAGCATTAGGAAACCCTAATTTCATCAAAATACATGAGAAACATCACAAGGAATTGTTGCTAAAGAAAACTAAACCTCATGAGAATAAGGTACAAGTTTGTGATAGAACATAAATAATATCTCAGAGGGCATTCACAAATATGCAGTAAAATTCTAAGGCGATTTCAAACATTTTCTTTAATTTAAAATCTTAAAGACCTATTAAAAAATCTCTCAATTATTTAAATATCTGCCATGGAAAATATAGTACTCTTTCATTAATTTGGAAATAAAAAGGACAAGGGATACATGATTAAATTATAAAAACATGATTTAAAAAACAAAGTAGTTTTTATCATTCATAGTATGTGAGAAAGTGACCTTCAAGGGATGATTTTAGGGAACTAATGAACTCAGTTTCCTCAAGAGCTTTGAAAACAAATTCAACATTATTAATTTGTCTCTTTGACTCCTTACCAATCACTATTCACTTTATTCCATCTCCAAAAGTTCACATTTTTAAAACCACCCATGAATCAATTACCAAATAGTTTTGGGAAGCTACCCCACCTCTGTCATTACTTGTCTTTTCTTCTTCTATTTCAAATTGAGACTGGAACTAGGGTTAGATATTTGGATGGGAACCTGTAGAACTAGAATTATTCTTCGATTTCAAATTGGCATTAGAATGTTTGTGTGGTTTTAGACTTGAAGGAAAATAGGGAGGATGAAGATGAGTAAAATCGCGGACTGAGGGTTGAGGTGTTTGGTCGTGAAATGCCTTTTTTTCATTTAGGTTTTTGTTCTCAATTTTTTTTCTTTATTTGTACTTTTCTTAATATTAAATATTTTAGCATGTTTTTTTAAGAGAAAAAAAATACTATAAATAAAAAAGAGTGCACAAGAAATTCTACTAAGAGTACAACCAGATCAGCAGAAAAAAATACATACATGAAACACCCACAAAGGAGAACAAAGCTCCACTAAAAAACAAAACAACTAACAACATCCAGGACAAAAGATCCCCTATTAAAACAGATGAATAATTTAGCAACATTAACATACATAGGCCACCACAGACAGACACTAAAAGCAGCAACAACAACATCAATCTCGATCACTTATACACTGCAGAAGCCATGGTTTTAAATTGCGGTTGCGGCTGCGGATGCGGTTGCGGTTGCGGCCAATGCGGTCACTGCATTGCGCATTGCGGCCGTTGCGGCGTGAAATTATTTTATACACACATTAAATACTGGTTCTGATGCGGTAGATTTTGTGTAAGAAATTCACGTGTTGCAGCCTGTTGCGGTAGAAATGCGGTTCTGATGCGGTAAATACCGTTACGTTGCGGTTGTGTTGCGGCAATGATGCGGTTGTTGCGTGTGATTTCCATTCACACTGCAATTGCGGTCCGTTGCCGATGCGTTGCACGCCGCAACCGCAATATTGCGGCCGCACCAAGTGATGCGGACCGCAATTTCAAACCCTGGCAGAAGCTACAAACCGAAGCGAAGACCATCTAACAGCCAGCTAGAACCACCTAAAGCCCAGCAAATCAGAAACAACCATTCACCTAGCAAAGGATATGCGTGGCGGTTTTAGAAGATGGTTAAAACTGTTGACAATGAATGGTCGGTAGTTCGAAGGAAGAAATTAGGGAAGCTAAGAAGAGATAATGTGTCGGTCTGGACCGATACTAAAAGTAAACGGGATGCTGATGGAGTTGTTGATGAGACTTCGTTCTTTTTCACAGTGTTTCCGGAGAAGTTTGCAGCTAAGGATATGTTTAACGTTTTTAAGGATTTTGGTCTGGTGTCTGAGGTGTTTATACCTAACCGAAGAGATAAGAGGGGAGCGCGTTATGGTTTCGTTCGGTTCAAGAGTGTTTCGAACCCTAGAATCTTGGCAGCGAAGCTTGACATCATATTCATCGAAGGGAAGAAGCTTCATGCAAATGTCCCTAAGTTTAATAGAGAGGTTAAGAAAACGTTTGAGAAGGAGGGTCATAATGTTCAGAAGAAGATGAACACAAGGGTGCCTTCTAATAAGACATTGGTAGATGGGACCAACTTGACAGAAGTTAAATTAGTAGGGGAGAAAAGGAGGTTGAAATCGTTTGCTCAAGTTGTAAAAAGGAATTCTGGGTATGTCTTGCAAGAGAATAGTATGGATGAAGTTCAGGGTGAGTCTAGAGAGTCGAATGGTATTTTGAACTCTGTTCCGGATCATCTGAACTTCAAAATCGAAGCCTCTACTATGACCAGGTTTGATAGAGCTTTCGTGGGCACTGTGGTCAAGCTGGGAAGTGCTTATGAGATTCAGTTAGCGTTGAACATGGAGGGGCATTTTCACATTAAAGCCTCACCAATGGGGGTTATGCTTTGTCTGTTAGAAGAATAAGAAGAAGAAGATATTAAGTTATTGTTGGAGGAAGACAAAGAGTTGGTTAAGCGGTGGTTCGTTGATATTCGTCCTTGGAAGTTCACTGATGTCGACTATGATAGGTTGATGTGGTTGAAATGTTATGGTTTACCAACATTCGCTTGGAATATTGAGGTTCTAAAGGCTATAGCTAGTACGATTGGTGAGTTCATAAGATGTGACCCAGACACTGAGAAGCTTTTGAAGATAGATGTGGCGAGAATTCTGGTGAAATCTAGATGCAACCTTAATCTGAATGAAACGTTCAATGTCGTTATCAACAATCAGGTGTTCCGTATCAGATTAATGGAAAAAGTGTGGGGTTCCAATGTTGAGATGGATTCATCTCAGAATTCGGTGGATGGTGTATCAGATGAAGATGAAGCGGAGGAGGAGGACGATGCTATCAGCAAGAATGAAAGTGTGGAGGGAGGCGGCTCGGATAACGAAGAAGGGGTTGGTCTCGAGAGACACATAGTTTTTGAAGGTTTTAAGGATAAGGATTGAGACGTTTCAGAAGTCAAAGGTTTTAGGGAGATTAGGGTGTGCGCAGCAGGGGGTAAAGGTGGTTTTAGGGAGTTAGAGTCGGCGGCGCAGAAGGAAAAAGTAGGTTTTGGTTCGTTGTTTTGTCAAAAGACAAAACGAACTAGGTTACGCTTCCAACACCATTTAATGCTCCAGAGGCGAATGGTGATGTGATGGGTCAGGAGTTGCTCGAAACGTGTCAGAATGGCAGTCCTTTGGGTAGAGACTGTTCGTGTGATAATTTTGATTCTGTTGATGTAGAATCCAACATTAATTTTGTGAACTTGGATTCGGAGAAGGTTTTAAAAGAGGATAGTGGGCCTATTAACAAGTTAGTGGGCCTAGTAGAAACTGAGTCTGATCCCATATCTCAGTTTTCTATTGGGCCTAGTTCCTGTTTGAATAAACCTAAACTTAGAAAGATGAAGTGTTTGGATGACATTTGCGAGAACATAAAAATTCCGTATGAACCTTCTTACTTTTCCACCTTAATCCATTCATTGGGTAACGCTGGTCCTTCTGGTCATGGTGAGAGGAAGTATCCAGATGGTAAACTGAGGATAATGACCGAGAACATTTCTAAGCAACCCATCGTTCCTTCGGTAAGTGGCGATTCTTTGAACGACTCTGATTTTATTCATGGTAATTCTAGGGTTTTAAGAGCAATGGAAGGGATCCCTGGTAAAGTGTGGCAATCGATCAAGGAATTCGGTGTTGAAGGTGAGGATGATGATGTTGTTTTCGAAGAAATTGTTAGAAGCATGGAAGAGAGAGACAAGAAAGAATTTCTGGAAAAGTTGGGGGCAGCTAATAGTTTTCCATGAATATTATGTCTTACAATATCAGAGGAGGAGGTAGCTTCTTAAAGAGAAGAAGAATTAGGAAATCTGTAACTGAGGGGAAAGTGGATATGTGTTTCTTTCAAGAGTCAAATTTTACTTGTACGTCGGAGGTGTTGGTGAGGAGTTTGTGGGGTAACGATTTGTGTGGGTGGTACGCTGTAAATGATGTTGGGAGAGCAGGGGGTATTCTCACTATCTGGAAAGAGAATTTCATTAAACCTGTGTTTAGCTTCAAAGGCATGGGTTTTCTGGGTGCCAATGCGTGGTGGAAGGATGTGAATTGCTACTTCATTAACATCTATGCTCCGTGTGACGTAGCTGGTAAACAGAAGTTGTGGTCAGAGTTATTGGAGTTTAAAAACAATCTTTCCTGTGGTGAGTGACTTGTAGCGGGGGATTTTAACGCCATTAAACTTCCATAAGAAAGAAGTGGTAAGGGTAGGATTAATTGGTCAGAGTTGGATGAATTTTCTATGTTCATTGAAGCAATGGATTTGATCGACTTTTCGGTGGTTGGCAACAAATTCACCTGGTTCAAGGATAAAGGCTCGTGCAAAAGCAAGCTGGACAAATTTCTCATCTCTAGAGAGCTAATTGATATATGGAATTTAGTTGCGCAACAGGTGGGCAAGAGAGACGTGTTTGATCATAGAACAATATGGATTAGAGCAAATTCGAGGAATTGAGGGGCTAAGCCTTTTAGGTTTTTTTCTTGTTAGATTGAGCACCCTGATTTCGTTGAATTTGTGAAGAACAAATGGAAGGCTTGCAAAGTGTCTGGTTTGGCTGCTTTCATTTTGAGTGAGAAACTGAGATTTTTAAGAGGAAGACTGAGATGGTGGAACAAGACTATTTTTGGCTTTGTGGAGCTGGCTATTGATGAGAAAATTCAGGTTATTGAAAAGTTGGATGAAGGATCGGAATCGAGTGGTGGTGGTGACGCCTGAGAATAACAGAGGATCATAGGATTTCTCATGAAGAATTGTGGAATAAGTTAGTTTTGCAGGAGAGTATATTGAAGCAAAAGGCTAGAGTTAATTGGGACAGGAATGAAGACATTAACTCAAGTTATTTTCATGTTGTGCTGAAAGCTCGAAGACGCAGGAACACCATTTCTTTGGTGCATACTAAAAATGGAAATCTTGAAGAGGTTCATGAGGTCAAGGAGTATATCAAGAAATTATTTCATACCAGGTTCTCTAAAGTGGAGTCGTCGCGTCCAAGGTTGAAGGCGGAGGAATTACCCAAAATTAATGATGAAGACAGAAGGAGTTTGGAGAGATGTTTTACTGCAGAGGAGATTCGTGAAGTTGTTTTCAATTGTGACGGTTCGAAAAGTCCAGGACCGGATGGTTATAGTCTTGAGTTTGTCAAAAGTTATTGGGACATAATTGGAACGTGTAGCGAGCGATTTTGGACGCGGTTCTTAAGCGCTGGTCGCTCTCTGCGGTTTGAGCTTAAACTACAGGGCGATTCAATTTTTATCCTATTGTGAGCTGAATAAGGAAGGGAAATAGATGTCTCCAATTAACCCTGCTTTGCATACTGAGTTTAAACGGTCTGTTAGGTTACGAATGCTATCAATGTGGGGGGGCCTTTGTACTGGTAATTTGTATTTTCGCCAGTACGGTTTTCTTTCTTTTTATCTGGGCAGAAGGTTTCTGGCGGGGAACAAGGATTAGGATGTTAGGACTGATGCTTTTGAATTACTGCTTTTGATTGATGGAGATATGGGATTTGGGTTTTTTGTTGATTGCGCTTGCTAAGATCTTTTCTTTCGATCTTATGCCTACGTATTCCCGTTTACCGAAACAGGGAAATCAGAGCGTTCGTAGTTCCTCCTATTCTATGGGAGGAAATTGGTTGTTTTGGTGTCTTGTTCAAAGCCCAAGACGTGAAGCGAAAGGGCCTCGACTTTAGAGAGAATTTGTCATCTCTAAAGAAGGGTTTGTCTGTCACAACTATTGGGTGACTGGTTATAAAGGAGAATTACTTTAACCGGGATACGCGGATCCTAGCAATGCCATAATTTCCTTTAAAGGGGATTTTAACCTGAAGGAGAAGACTTTAACTCAGTGTAGAGCAATGCTATCTTTCCTTAGGAATTTCTCATGCTAAAAGAGGGACAGTGGCATGGATGTAGATGATCCAGAGGCTTGCCACTTACAGCGATTAGATGAAGGGGAAGGAGTGGTTGATGTTTATGTACTACGAACGAGGTACAGCTTTGATGCTAAAAGGTTGATTGGATCAACCAGTGGTTTTCTTATACAAAGCCTAAGAGGAGGCTATTGGCCCAACAAGGGGGAGTTTTTATGTGTCTCGTACGAAGCCAGAGAGAGAGGCTAAAAGGGTTGACTCAACATGAGAATCTTTTATACTCAACAAGAGAGTGTTTCTGTATCTTGTACGAAGCCCGAGATGGAGGCTGAAAGTTCGACTCAACAAGAGAGTCTCTGTATCTCGTACGAAGCCCGAGATGGAGGCGAAAAGTTTTTTACTCAACGAGGGAATCTTTTCGTATCTCGTATAAAGCCTGAGATAAAGGCTATTGTTTGTTTGGCTCAATAAGAACCCTTTTGTATCGTACAAAGCCCGAGATGGAGGCGAAAGGGGTGATTGACTCAACGAGAGAGTCTCTTATGTGTCTCGTACAAAGCCTGAGAGAGAGGCTAAACGTTATTTGACTCCACTGGGGAGAATTTTGGTATCTCGTACGAAGCCCGAGATGGAGGCTAAACGTTTGCTTCGCTGGGAAGAATCATTGAACAAAGCCCAAGAGGAGGCTATGGTAACTGTTTCAGTTAAGTGACAGGTCCAGTATACTGATTTTAAAGAGAAAATCAGTTCTTATATGAGCAACACTGTACTCAGGGATTTGATTTGAGGATCAGGGATATTTCCTTCTCTTTGAGGGAACGGGAAATCCAAAGGGTATTGAGACTGTCCGAGTCTGCGGGTTTCCTTCCTATTTAACGAAGGGGTCACTTGAGAATGTCTTTGAGACTCAAGGAAGTTAGACTGTCCAAGTCTAGAGTTTTATCTTTTGTACTATGCTTTGAGAAACAGTAGTAGACTCTATGAAAGGACTGTTCTATGAGGATGACTAGGTTCTGTTCCTATGCCTCTAGGAGGTCGTCGGGACAATTTGTACGAAGCCCAAGAGGAGGCTGGAAGCTTTTAAGAAGCCGGCGGGTCCTTGTACGAAGCCCAAGAGGAGGCTATCATTCCCGGAGGAAGAGATCATTATACGAAGCCTAAGAGGAGGCTGTGAATACTTCTAAGAAGCCGTAGGGTCCTTGTACGAAGCCCAAGAGGAGGCGGGGTTGCTTTTAGGAAGCCTGTGGGTCCTTGTACGATGCCCAAGAGGAGGCCGGGTTGCTTTTAGAAAGCCTGTGGGTCCTTGTACGATGCCCAAGAGGAGGCCGATGCTTTTAAGAAGCCCGTGGGTCCCTAAACCCCGAGAAATTCAAGGCAAGCTATTCACAAGGAATAGATCAAGTCAGGAAAGTTCGAGAATTTGAAAGAAACTCAAAGATGCCATTCACGGAGAATACATTCATCTCTGGGAATAGAGTTTCTTGACAATTCCTAATGAGGACAGCCGAAGAGAAGACTGTATCTGGTGATCCTATTTGGGGATCTAGGTGTCTATTTCTATGAATAAACGAAACGGCGTCACCTAGTTCTAGACGTAGTTGCCGGGGAAACTCGAAATATCTATACTATTATTACACAGTTGATATGAGTTTATGAAAGGAGACTTACAGCGAAACAGCCCCACAATACAGTTATATATATATATATATATATATATATATATATATATATATATATATATATATATATATATATATATGAGTTTATGAAAGGAGACTTACAGTGAAACAGCCCCACAATATAGTTATATACATATGAAAGCGGTAAATGAAAGCGGGTAAACACTTACTCGGTTGTAGAGCTTCCATGCTGTTTGGTTAGTTGTTCAACAAAGAAAGATTGAAAACAACAGTATATTCAAAATCAAAGGAGAAAGTGCTTTGAAAAAGAAAGATTTGGGGCTTACAGCTCAAGGAGAGGCCCAGGGTTTTATCAGTGAGCGCACTGTTTGAATTTGTACAGAGGGACTTATACAAGTGACTGAGGCCCAAAAAGGTTTTCTGTACAAAGGGATGGGTCTTACACTCTCTCAAGAGGCCCAAAGAGTTTTTAAGAAAGGAAATGGGTCTTACTACTCGAGGGTAGGCCCAATGGTTAATTTTGAAAAGGGCGACGGTCGCGCCGAGTTTTTGGAAACACCGTGGGACTTATACAAGTGACTGAGGCCCAAAATTTTGGTATTTACAAAGGGGTTGGGTCTTACACTCTATTAGAGGCCCAAAGAGTTTAAAGAAAAGAAATGGGGCTTACAACACGAGGGGAGGCCCATAGTCTTTATTTTCAAGATGAATATTCACTTTTAAAATTCTTAAAAAACAATTAAAAATGAATTTATTCACAAAAATACCAACTATATTAAATAAATAATATAAATTTGATTTTTTTGTAGAATAAAATATTTTACTATTTTTGTGATTTTTCCGAAAAAGAACCAATAAAAAATAATCAAAATTGAGGGAGTTATTAATTTTCCAAATCATTAAAAAATAATATGAAAAATGAGAAAATATAAAAAAGAGGGGTTGGGTCTTACATTCTATTAGATGCCCAAAGTGTATTTTTGTATAAAATATGGGGCTTACAACTCAGGGAGATGCCCAAAATATTTTCAGTTTGAAAATGGCGATCAAGCCGAGATTTTTAACGTATCTGGACTTATACAATAGCTGAGGCCCAAAATTGTTTCGTTAAAAAAGGGTTGGGTCTTACACTCTAATAGAGGCCCAAGTGTTAAAAAATGAAAAGAAATGGGACTTACAGCTCAAAGAGAAGCCCAGTTGATTTTCGTTTGAAAATGGCGATCGCGCCGAAGTTTTCTTTTAACGCATAGGGACTTATACAATAAGTGAGACGCAAAATTGTTTTGGTTAAAAGGGGATTGGGTCTTACACTCTAATAGAGGCCCAAAGTGTTTAAAAAAGATTTGTTAGGGTGAAAATCCAAGAAAACCCCAATTTCATTTTTTAGGCATTTTTTCAAGAAAAATTAAGTAAAAAATGATAAAAATATCAAATAAAATCATTAAATAATGATTAAAGTTTATGAAAAAAAATATTTTATCAACATAAATATTTAAAATCATTTTGGTTTTAAAAATTAAGAAAAAAAAAATCATTTTAAAAGCATTTAAAACAATTTAAAACACTATTTTTAAATAGGCTTAATACCCTTTTTAGTCCTCTAACTATAGGCCTGAGTCCAATT
Organism: Lathyrus tuberosus; assembly: GCA_022829125.1. Lineage (NCBI taxonomy): Eukaryota > Viridiplantae > Streptophyta > Magnoliopsida > Fabales > Fabaceae > Lathyrus > Lathyrus tuberosus. The sequence goes on from JALAZF010000017.1 coordinate 14,580,111, forward strand.
TGGTCCTCTATCTTTTAAAAGTTCCAAATTGGTCCCTTACGTTATCTAACTGAATCAAATTGGTCTTTTCCGTCAAATATTTGTAACGCCGTTAGAAATAAGTGATGTGGCATCTGAGGTGGCGATTTTTGATGACGTGTCATCTGAGTGGCAGAATTATTTTTTATTAATTTTAATTAATTATTTTAGAAAATCAATTTAAATTAATTTTCACAATCTTTAATATAAAATATATGGGCCTAAACACAATATTTCTCACAAGTACAACCCATTATGCTACATTTATTATTAGTGTGTGCACAAAAGCTTTATAAAGACTCAACATTATTATTATAAAATCGATGTGGAACTTTAACAAAAGCTAATGCAACAAACAGTATGAATGGTTTTAAACAAGCCACATTTTGTGCATCCCAAACAGTATGTAAGAAGCTTCCCTAAAGCCCTCCAGTTCCCATCAACAACATGGCTCCCGGTAGATTGCAGATCACACAACATCTTTGGAGCTCTTGTTCCACAAAACTCTTCCGCAGTAACGGATACGGCGAAAAGAAGTTGAAGATGCTGTCATAGAATTTCAGGGATTATGTTTTCTGTTCTTAGTGAAGAACTAAAATGTATTAGTTTTACTCTGGGTTTTTAATTTGGATAGTTATGTTTTTATGTCTTTTTTTTCGTCAGTTTTTCTTGAATAGTTAATGTTCTTGTCTTCTTGATCATGATAGTGTCATAGGGTTGCAGGTGTTGAAATTGTGTAAGCAATTTGGCATGCAAACAATTATGTATAATAACGTTCACAAATAGAAATTAGTAAAGAATCTATGAACATCTATTATGAAAATCACATGTATGATGATAAAGCAAAACAGAGTAGAAGATGAGTGAGACCGTGAACGATATTATTTATTAAAATGAGAATGAAATCTCGAGCTTAGAGCTCCTCTAAAAGAAAGAAAAATTGCCTAATGCTAACCTCCAAAATGAACATGATTCCCCCACACCTCTGTCTTCCCTACTGTTAAGGAGAAGTTTCTAACTAACTGTTTTAGTGGGTTTATGTGGATTACTAGTAACATCTTCCCTACTGTTTTAGTGAGCTTATACTACTAGTAACATTAAGACTACTAGTAACATCTTCAGCAACGTAGATGATTTATATGGAAAATATTAGTATCAAATAATGGGTTTGGCTTTCTCTCCACAGTGGCACATGCAAGCTGTGTTTCAACCTTGATTCCATTGATAGAAGGAAAATTTGACTTACTGACATTATCATTTTTCACTTGTATTTGAATTCTTTGAAATTGGATGGAATTCATCTTCCTTAGAAGAATCACCCTTGAATTTTGAATTTTGAATTTCTAAAAAATTATGCTTCATGAATTCTAGAGGTACCATTTTATATTCAGTTTTGGGTCAAAGGAATTGCAGTAGTTTGGTAAATGCCTCCACTTGCAAGAATTCCTCCACTTGCAGTAGAATGCCTCCACTTGCAGTAGATTGCAGTAGTTTGGACAGATGGAAAACATTCTTCTAGGGATGGGCTTGAGATCATGGGTTCTAATAATACTCTTGTCCATGTTGCACCAGGCTTTGATGAGAGTTTGAGAACTTGTGGAGAAGTGAATGGTGTTTGCATTGAAGTCCCACATTGAATTTCTAGTAATAATTTCAAGTGTTTATAAAGCACTTTTAACACTATAATAATAAAACTTAAAAATTGGGCTAGTGCTTTAATGAACAGTGTGTTTAGGCCCATATATTTTATATTAAAGATTGTGAAAATTAATTTAAATTGATTTTCTAAAATAATTAATTAAAATTAATAAAAAATAATTCTGCCACTCAGATGCCACGTCATCAAAAATCGCCACCTCAGATGCCACATCACTTATTTCTAACGGCGTTACAAATATTTGACGGAAAAGACCAATTTGATTCAGTTAGATAACGTAAGGGACCAATTTGGAACTTTTAAAAGATAGAGGACCAAATTGGACCCATACCTATAGTTAGAGGACTAAAAAGGGTATTAAGCCTTTTAAATATATTAAAAATAATACTTTTTTTGTGATTTTTTTGGATTAAAATATTATGGGGTACGAATTGGAAAATGATGATTTTTTGCTATGTGAAAAAAATTGGTTGAGTTTTGAAAATAAAAAGTAAGAAAAAGAGGAAAGATATCAAAATATCATCTCCGGCATTTTTGAGGATAAAAACGAGTACCGAAACTTTAATTTTCAACACGTTTTTATCAAATTTCAAACACTCATAACTCTCTCAATTTTTATCGGAATCAAAATCCGGAAGTACCTACCTGACCAATTTTTCGCAAGGAATACGATGGTATTACTCACGTGCACGGAAAATCGACGCACAAAACGCAGAAAAAACTGCTATCGTTTTGAAAATATCGTTCCGCGCCGAATTTCCAACACGCGTAACTCTCTCGATTTTTATCGGAATCAAAATACGGAAGTACCTACCTGACCGATTTTTCGCAAGGAATCCAATGGTATTACTCACGCACACGGAAAATCGACACACAAAACGCAGGAATTAAAAAACAAAAACTGCTATCGATTAAAAACATCGTTCCACGCCAAATTTCAAACACGCGTAACTCTCTCGATTTTTAACCGAATCAAGATCCGCAAAAGCCTATCCTGACCAATTTTTCGCAAGGAATCCAATGGTATCGCACACGCACGCCGAAACTCAATGCACAAAACGCAGCGATAAAAAAACCAGAGCTGCTGCGTTGTAAAAACATCGTTTCGCGTAAAATTTCCAACGCGCGTAACTCTCTCGATTTTTAACCGAATCAAGATCCGCAAGAGCCTATCTTGACCGATTTTTCGCAAGGAATCCAATGGTATTACTCACGCACACGGAAAATCGACGCACAAAACGCAGAAATTAAAAAACAAAAACTCCTATCGTTGTTTTCGAAGCCGTTTCGCGTAAAATTTCCAACGCGCGTAACTCTCTCGATTTTTAACCGAATTAAGATCCGCAAGAGCCTATCTTGACCAATTTTTCGCAAGGAATCCAATGGTATCACTCACGCACATAGAAAATCAACGCACAAAACGCAGAAATTAAAAAACAAAAACTGCTATCGTTGTTTTCGACGCCGTTTCGCGTAAAATTTCCAACGCGCGTAACTCTCTCAATTTTCATCGGAATTGAAATCCGTAAAAACCTATCTTGACCTATTTTTCGCAAGGAATCCAATGGTATTATTCACGTACTCGGAAACTCACTATACAAAGCGAAAAAAAAAATAGAACCGCTGTTGTTAATTCGACGTCGTTTCGCGTAAAATTTCCAACGCGCGTAACTCTCTCAATTTTCATCGGAATTGAAATCCGTAAAAACCTATCTTGACCGATTTTTCGCAAGGAATCCAATGGTGTTACTCATGCAAACTAAAACTTAATGTATAAAACACACCAATGAAAACAAGACAGAACTGTACATGGTTTCAAAACAACAAAAATTCCACATAAAAACATGTCAAAATGCAAACAGTGGGAGGATCACAACATACACATTAAGGACTACATTTTTACCTCAAGAATTGTTCAATATGATGCATGTATGTGGACAACAAAGGAAAGCATGATTCAAAGAATTCAAGTTGTGAATTTTACCTCTTTTTTGGAGATTTTGGGCAACCTTCCAAGTGCTTTGTTCCAGAAATGATTTGATGCTTTGGACAACCTCAAATGACCTCTTAGAAGCTTTTAGGATGGTTGGAATCGGCTGGAAACCTCTGGAGCAAGTTTGTGCACTTTCTCGCAAAATGGTCAAAAACGGCCAAAATGCCAACTCTCTCAAATGGTGTTCCAGATGTGTGGCACCATTTGGGATAGTTCAAGGATGATATTTAGAGTGTGTTTGAGGTTTTATCTGGTTTGGAAAGTGACTGAATCAAGACATGGCTTGAAAAATGCAAAAAAAATGTCATTTTGAGGTTTTGAGAGGTGACTTTGTGATGTTGGTGTTATAGGTCACTTTTGATGGTTTGCACAGCTTACATATGATATATATGAGGTGTGTGTGTGATTAGTTTGAGTGGAATTGCTCTCTAGCTCAAAAACTCATAATTTCCTTACTAATGAAGGCATTTTGGAGTGAAAGAGAGAATTTGAGGAAAGCATCTGTTTGATGGCTTTGGTGTACTCAAACTAAACACAAATGAGCTCTATTTATAGTGGAGCAAGTTTGTTTTGGGATCCACAGTGAATGGTGGCTGCAGCAGAGGTTTGGCCAATGTTGGCCAATGGAAATCCAAGTCTCCTCTAGCCATTGACTAGAGGTTAGGGCACAGGCTGCTGGTTCCCTTGGTCTTGGATAAGTCTTGACTGTTTTCAGATGAGAATGGCTCAGTACATGCCACCTCTAAGCATCCATTAAATGCTCCAAACCAAAATTGGAGTTTTGTCCCTCTTTTAGGGTTTTCTAGGCTTTGGCATGCTTTTCTTTGTTCCTTGGACTTGGGAGGTTCATGGATCAGATCATCCCACTTGGATTTGATCCTTAGATGTGTCCAAACTGATGACAAGGCTTGAATATTCGTGTGGCACAAAAAATGTGCAAATCTGCCTTGAAAAATTCAGCTTCAGCAAGCCATTTTGTAAGATCCATAACTCCCTGCTCGAGTATGCTATATGGACGTTCTAGGACTTTTCGGAAAGCTTAGATGACGTACTTCAACTTTGATGTTTGACATTAAACCTGGTTCAACTTGGATCATGGAGAAAAATAGTCTTGAAGTTGGGACATTGTGCTGAAATTACAAGACAGATTTTGGCTAAGTGCTGAAAAATGTCAATTTTAACTTTTTAGCCATTTTGATCCAAGCATAACTCAAAATCCTTAATGAATTGGACTTAGGTCTAGTTGAAGTTTTTGTAGAGGGTAATGAGGGCTACAAATCAAGCTTTGGATGGGGAAAAATGGCTTTGTGGTTTAGGAGTTATGATCCTCCAAAGTTGGTACCCTTGTCACTTTTTTTCATAACTTAGAAAAGTTTCTAAGTTTTTATGGTTACCCCTTTTACAAGTTATCCCACTTTCTTTGATTTTTCTTGATGAATGATGATTCCAATCACACATTAACATCATTTTAGGGTTAAAAACCCATTTTTATGAAAAATCTCAAAAAGTCAAAGTTTGACTTTTGTGCACAGTTGACTTTTTATCAGATGAATTCTAAACTGTGCGATCCTTCAGGAAATCATGTCCTTGACCTAAATCAAAAATTGATGGACATGTTCCATGGGTGTTATAGGGTGTATTTAATCGTGTCCCACGGCTTGGGAGCATGTCCTGGTCAAAAGTCAAAGCTACAGTTGACTTTTCTCGCGAAACCCTAACTGTGGTTCAGATGAAATTGAAACTTGTTGCTCAAGCTTCTTGGGTCAATCCATTGTTGCAAATGGATCAACGTGGTATGTTGGAGACCCTTAAATCATGTCTTGAGGTCTTGGCTCATGATTTGTCCCAAAAGTCAACTTAGGGGTGAATTAGGTCAAGAAACCCTAATTCCTGATTTTTGATGTATGCATCCCCTGAGGATAAATTGACTTGATGATGGGGTTTATGATGTTCCATGGAGCATTTTAGGTTAGGATTTGAAGCATTGGCTCATGCCCAGAGGAAAATTTCCATCTGGAGGCCCTAGTCGACCAAACCCTAATTTGGTGACACTGGCGATCCTGAGGCTTGATCCACCTAGAAGGGAGCAGCCTTGTGCTTAATCCTTGAAGTAGGAGTCCTCTTGATCCATTGTGGATATTTGAGAGGCTATACAAGTTGAAGATCATGTCATTCCTTGATTGATCATTTGTCTAAGAGCTCTGCGAGGGCTTGAAAGCCTTAATGCTGTTTGTAGTGAATGCTCACCCACCTTTGGGGAGACTAATGAGGTACAAAGGTACATCCATATTGTGCTGATGATTTTCACAATGATGGGAAATCTTAGTGGTCAAAATTTGGGGTATGACAGATGCCCCTATTTAATCTTCTTGAACCCGAAGGTGTGAATGACGAAGGTATTCGGGCATTCGGGGTGCCAGAGGATTAAATATCATAATACCCGAAATTTTGATGGTGGTTATGAATGGTAGCTTACGCATTCATCTTCTTTAGCTAAGCGAAGATGCTTAGAAAAGGTAAACTTCCCCTCGATCCTGGTCTTCAGCCAAGGAGCTGGTCTCAGTTTTCTTTTGAAATAAACTTCCCCTCGATCCTGGTTTCCTACCAAGGAACTGGTCTTAGTTTCTTTTGTAAACTTCCCCTCGATCCTGGTTTCCTACCAAGGATCTGGGCTCGGTTTCTGATATAAACTTCCCCTCGATCCTGGTTTCTTACCAAGGAACTGGTCTCGGTTTCTAAAGTAAACTTCCCCTCGATCCTGGTTTCCTACCAAGGATCTGGTCTTAGTTTCTGATTTAAACTTCCCCTCGATCCTGGTTTCTTACCAAGGAACTGGTCTTAGTTTCTGATTTAAACTTCCCCTCGATCCTGGTTTCCTACCAAGGAACTGGTCTCAGTTTCTAAAGTAAACTTCCCCTAGATCCTGGTTTCCTACCAAGGAACTGGTCTTAGTTTCTTTTTTCAATAAACTTTCTTGACAAGGAACGCTGTTTGTAGCGGTTTTCCTTCAAACTTCTCGCCGAATTTTCCTGGGGAGATGCCATTTGAGGGAAAAAGTTTTGATGTCAGACTTGCTGGGGAACCCAATCGTCTGAGCTGTAGAGGTGCACAAACTTCTCTGTTTTGGAGACGCCATTTGTCGATTCTACTGGGGAAAGCGAGTCTCTTGAGAGACTATTTTCGTTTGGGGGCTTACATCATACTTTTCTCGGGATCTTTCCGAAGAAATGCCATATGATGGAATCCAATTTTGAGGTGCCAATGACCTTTTCATCAGTGGTTTTTTCGGAGAAAAACTGCCGTACCGCCGAATCTCTGATTAAGAGGCTTTCTCTGGGGATTTTCCTTAATCCGGGAAAGCAAGGATATCATCTTCAATGGCAAAGAATGATATTTGTTGAAAGTTTTCTCTGGCTTTTCAGAGGTTCAAATTATCAAAGTGGTCAAGGGCCAACTTCAATCCAAAAATAAACTGGAGGAGAGAGATTGTTCGACGCAACCTTTCCTAACGAGGAAAGAACTGACAACTCGATTGAGAGGACTTATCACTAGGGGATAAGACCGACTAGAGTGATATCGATGCAATATGAAATGTGAATGCAAATCAACAATGCATGATGTACGTATGTTTATGCTGACAAAACTGACGCGACATACCAACTAAAAGATGAGCATGACTGGATACTCGGCCATCGCGGGGCCTGTAGAAATATTGCTGGTTCAAATAGCAAATCTGCCTTGCTTAGGAGAAACGGTCCCTGTTGGGGGTGACGTTGGTCGGGCTTAGGAGATGAAAACTCGGCCGAGGATGTCAGACGAAACATGGTCTCTGACATTGTTGATCCTTCATTCAGGCGTACTGGTCTAGAAGGAGTACTTTGATACTACATTTTGAGGTTCGAACACCTTTGGAGACGCGATTGATGTTCTTTCGATGTTTAACAGTCAAAAGAAATTGCCATCTTTATTAAAAAGCAGAAAAAGTTTTAACAAGTAAATTCATTTTTGTTTTATTTCAAGAATCGTTAATCATGTTAACAACGTCGTTCTGTAAAGCTAAAACAAATAAGAATTACAAACAAAAGCACAAGGGCTCAAATTTTATTGATAAGATGGAAATCAGCCAAACGCGTGATTCCAAAGAGTATTTACAAAGTTTGAAAATGGTAATTTACAGGGAAAAGGGCTACGTTGAAACATAACGACCACTATCCTTCTACCAACTTTGAATTCGGGACATCCTAAGCTTCTGTCGAAGATGACCTTGACTGGAGTTTTCCTCCGATGGATGCTGTAACTGCTGCTGAGGGACTTGCCTCTGTTGAACATAGTTACTTGCCATTATCCCTAATTTTTGCCTGGATTGTACTTTGATGTTTCCAATCCATCGGGATGATTTTTTTTTCATGTCTCTAACTTTTGCCTGGACCGCCCTTTCGGGTTTTCAATCCACCGAGACGTTTTTTTTTTTTTTTTAGTTTAGGCGAAGTATTTCTTGACTACATCAACATTCGTGGGGTAGGCAAATTCCTCTCTGTCCATGGTTACAAGTCTCAAGGCGCCGCCTGAGAAAGCTTTCCTGACCACATAGGGGCCATCGTAATTTGGAGTCCATTTGCCCCGGGAATCAGTGAGAAAAGATTGTATCTTCTTGAGCACGAGGTCTCCTTTTCTGAAGACACGAGGTCGGACCTTTTTGTCGAACGCCCTTTTCATTCTCTGTTGATACAACTGACCGTGGCATAGTGTCGTTATTCGCTTCTCTTCGATCAGATTCAGTTCGTCGTGTCGGCTTTGACACCATTTAGCTTCGGTGAGCTTCGCTTCCATCAATACCCGGATTGATGGGATCTCTACTTCTATGGGGAGCACTGCTTCCATGCCATACACTAGAGAGAAAGGGGTAGCCCCTGTTGAAGTGCGGACAGATGTGCGATAACCGTGAAGAGCAAAGGGTAGCATCTCGTGCCAATCTTTATAGGTTACAACCATCTTTTGAACGATCCTCTTGATGTTCTTGTTAGCCGCTTCTACCGCTCCATTCATCTTGGGTCGGTAGGGAGATGAGTTATGGTGTTCGATCTTGAACTCTGCACACAACTCTTTCATCATCTTATTGTTCAAGTTAAATCCATTATCAGTAATGATCTCGCTTGGAACACCATAACGACAGATGATATTGTTTTTGATAAATCGGACCACCACTTGTCGGGTTACATTGGCGTATGACGCTGCTTCGACCCACTTGGTGAAAAAATCAATGGCTACAAGGATGAACCGATGTCCGTTTAAAGCCTTGGGCTCAATCATACCAATCATGTCGATTCCCCATATGGAAAAAGGCCACGGGGAAGAAAGAACTTTGAGATGTGATGGCGGTACATGAATTTTGTCGGAGTATATCTGACACTTGTGACACCTCCTCATGTACTTGTAGCAGTCGGATTCCATGGTCAACCAATAATACCCTGCTCTCAGAATTTTTCTGGCCATTGTGTGTCTGTTGGCATGAGTGCCAAATGATCCTTCGTGAATTTCTTTCATAAGCATGTCTGCTTCTGGTCTGTCGACGCATCGGAGCAAGACCATGTCAAAATTTCTCTTATAAAGAGTGTAACCGCTCAGGAAGAAGTTTCTAGCCAATCTTCTGAGGGTTTTCCTGTCTTTTCTGAGTGCCCCAGATGGGTACTCTTGTTTCTGAAGGAAGCATTTGATATCGTGATACCAAGGTTTGTCGTCTATGACTGCTTCAATCGTGAAGATGTAAGCGGGCCGTTCAAGGCGCATTATGTCAATCTTAGGTATGCCATTCCATTGACCTACACTAATCATGGAAGAGATAGTGGCTAATGCAACAGCCATGTGATTCTCTTCTCGAGGGATGTGATGAAACTCAACTCTGTTCAAGAAAGGTAGCAACCTTCTTGCGTAGTCTTTGTAAGGGATCAATCCTGATTGGTATGCGTTCCAATCTCCTTTTATCTGATTGATGACCAAAGCTGAATCGCCGTATACGTCCAAGTTTTTGATCCTTAAATCAATCGCTTCTTCGAGACCCATAATACAAGCTTCGTATTCGGCCTCGTTGTTCGTACACTTGAACGTAAGTCTGGCAGTGAAAGGAATGTGGGTACCCTGAGGGGTAACAATGATTGCCCCAATTCCGTTTCCATAATGATTAACTGCTCCGTCAAAGATAAGTCCCCACTGGGAACCTGGTTCTGGCCCTTCACTGGGTAGCGGTTCGTCGCAGTCTTTCATTTTTAGATACATGACATCTTCGTCTGGGAAGTCAAGCCCGATTAATTCTTGATCGTCAATCGGTTGATGAGCCAAATGATCGGCTAAAATACTTCCTTTAACGGCTTTCTGAGCGTGGTACTCTATGTCATATTCTGATAACAGCATCTGCCAACGGGCAATTCTTCCCGTGGGAGCAGGCTTTTCGAAAACGTATTTGATTGGATCCATTTCGGAGACCAACCAAGTAGTATGACGAATCATGTACTGGCGAAGACGTTTGGCTGCCCAGGCCAAAGCACAACAAGTTTTCTCAAGCATCGTGTACCGAGTTTCGCAATCGGTGAATTTCTTGCTTAGATAGTAAATGGCAGACTCTTTCCGTTTAGTTTCGTCTTGTTGGCCAAGTACACATCCCATTGAGTCCTCTAGAACTGTGAGGTAAATGATCAGTGGTCTTCCTTCCACTGGAGGTGATAGAATCGGAGGATTCAACAGATATTCCTTAATACTGTCGAAGGCGGTTTGGCAATCTTCTGACCAAACGCAATCCTGGTTCTTTTTAAGTAGCTTGAAAATCGGCGCACAAGTGGCAGTCATGAGGAATATGAATCTGGAGATGTAGTTCAAACGTCCCAGGAATCCTCTGACTTGTTTTTCAGTTTTCGGAGAAGGCATTTCTTGAATGGCCTTGACCTTGTCAGGATCAACCTTAATTCCTTTCTGGCTGACGATGAACCCTAAGAGTTTCCCTGAACGGACACCGAAGGTGCATTTGTTGGGATTCAAGCAGAGTTTGTACTTTCTCAACCGCTCGAATAGTTTTGACAGGTGGGTCACATGCTCCTCTTCTGTTCTAGATTTAGCAATCATATCATCGACATATACCTCAATTTCTTTGTGTATCATGTCATGAAACAGAGTAGTCATGGCCCTTTGATAGGTTGCCCCGACATTCTTCAAACCGAACGACATTACCTTGTAACAAAAGGTACCCCATGGGGTAATGAACGAAGTTTTCTCCATGTCTTTCGGCGCCATTTTGATCTGGTTATAGCCCGAGAATCCATCCATGAAGGAGAAAACTTTGAACTTTGCTGTACTGTCTACCAGCATATCAATGTGTGGTAAAGGAAAGTCGTCCTTTGGACTTGCCTTGTTTAGATCTCTGTAATCAACACACATTCTGACCTTTCCGTCCTTTTTGGGAACGGGTACGATGTTGGCTAACCATTGAGGATATTCAGATGTAGCGAGGAAACCTGCGTCAATCTGTTTCTGTACTTCCTCCTTGATTTTGATGGCCATGTCCGGGTGAGTCCGTCTCAACCTCTGCTTTACTGGTGGACATTCTGATCTCAACGGTAAGTGATGTTCCACGATGCTGGTATCCAACCCTGGCATATCCTGATAGGACCAAGCGAATACATCGGGGAATTCTTTGAGAAGCTTTATCAAACTTTCTTTGACAGTTGGATTGAGCAGTGCCCCAATCCTGATTTCTTTTCTCTCTTGCTCTGAACCCAAGTTTACCGTTTCCAACGGCTCTTTGTGAGGTTTAATGGACCTTTCCTCTTGTCTGAGTAGTCGGGAGATCTCTTCTGGAATTTTGTTGTCATTTTCTTCTTCAGCCCCAAATATCGGGAACCCAAAGTTGGGAGAAGGCATTGGATCGTATGTTTCAACGGGGTATAAAACAAGCAATCTGCATGACGTGATGATTTGTGTTTAGAAGAGATAGAGAGAATGCAAGAGTGCGTGCAGTGTATTTGTTTTACTGCTTATTTTTATTTTTGAATTATTTTTTAGGATTACCATTTTCTGAAAAAGCAAAAAGAGAAAACAACAATTAATACGGAATTTACAGAACGACGTTATTTTATTAATGAACAAGTCGAATCTTGAAACTACAGCCCTATAAAACAAAACTCTGTCGCTTCGGGCAAAGCGAAGAGGGAAAATTTACAGAAAGCGAGCCCTATCAAAACATCCGTTTCACCTGGGCAGGGTGAAAGGTTAAAAGATGGCAATTACTTTGACTGGTGAACGACCTTGGGAACCTCGACGGCAACCCATTGGCGGCGAACTCCTCGGTGAATCACAAAATCTGGCACCTTCCTCGATTTGTCTTCAGAAATGACGCTGATTTCTGGTGGAGCAGGATCATTGGAATCTGTCTCCCAGGCAGAGTTGTCGTAGGAGGATTCCTCTGTTGCATTCTGCAGAGTATTGGTGCTCTCAGGTATATCTCCCCATACAGTTGGCTGGATATCTTTGAGCCTGATACGAGAGCTTTCGGGAGCAGTGTACTTGACCATAAAGTCGAATTTTCCACTCGGTTGTCCCAAGGTATCCCACACTTTTTTCAAACTGGAGGAGTCATCCCTCTCGATGACGCTGGCCTCGGGAAAAGCATAATTGATGAATTCAAGTCCTGCAAACGTTGCGAATTCATCTTCATGTTGAGTAGCTTCAGGATTACCTGAGTGTTGATCCCATGACATGGTGGAGACACGGGATTCTGTTCAATGACGGTAAGCTGATTTTCATTACTCGACTGACTTTCTTGCCCCAAGTCTCCTGGGTAAGGCTGCCACATTGGCAGGCCATCCATCGGGCCATAGTAGTTGTGATCAAAGTTATCTTTCATCAAAGTGTCTTCCTCTAATGAATTTGGCGGAGCGCGGAATCCTTCCGGATCACAATCCCCGTAGATCATTTCGACATCTGATCTTGGTATAAATCTCGGACTTTCTGTAGGGAAGCAAAAAGGTATAGGCACCTCTTCCTGAGACATATAACCGTCCTCATTAAGATAGGACTTCCACTCTTCATCTGTGTCAGAGGGATCTTCCTCATTGATAGCATGAACTGTCTGAGACACTGGGTGAAGGAAACCTCCACTGTGGAAGAAGTTTTGAAGGGGATGAATATTTTCATCGTTGGCAGCTGTCTGGGTATAGGTTGCAGAAAAACCAAGACCCTCCTTTATTTTATTGTCAATAGGAATGACAAGTTGTCCCCATCCTTTCGTATCGGTACTCTCGACCGCTTTGATAGCATCTTTGTATGAGGAAATCGAGGTTCCTCCTTTGAAATGATTGTCCTTGCTCACCGACAGTGCTTGGAACTGAGTTCCAATAACCTCCTCGGGTTCTATACCAGTAGATGATGACAAGTTACTTACAAGCAAGGCTTGTTCCCCACAAACCGTGACAAGTTAATCATTCTGAACGAACTTTAGCTTTTGGTGAAGGGTTGAAGTAACCGCTCTAGCCTGATGTATCCACGGTCTTCCTAATAAACAACTGTATGTTGCCCGGATGTCCATGACTTGGAAAGTGTGAGGACCAATAGTTATGGGAAGATCAACTTCGCCGATAACCGTTTTTCTGGATCCGTCGAATGCTTTGACGACGACCTCGCTGACTCTCATCGGAGGGCCTTTGAATGATAATTACATCAAAGTAGACTTCGGCATAACATCCAGGGCTGACCCTGTGTCTACCAGTACGCTGGCTAAAGCATCGTCCTGGCAGTTAACTGTGATATTAAGCGCCATGTTATGAAGGCGACCCTCTTCAGGTAATTCCTCATCACTAAATCCCAAATTGTTGCAGGAAGTGATGTTAGAGACAGTGCTATCGAACTGTCTGATGGTTACATCCTGTTCCACAAAGGCTTGCTCTAAGACTTTCTGTAGAGCCTCCCTGTGGGTTTCTGAACTGAGTAACAGTGATAACACCGAGATCTTTGAAGGAGTCTGTAACAGTTGATCGACAATGTTGTATTCACTCCTTTGGATGAGCTTCAGCATCTCATAATTATTTTTTGAAAGGCCGGGATTACTGGATTGACCGACTAGGGGATCGGGAGCTTCTGTCTGAAGTTCCTTTTCTTTGTTAGGTTCCCCAACCCCTCGGTTGAAGATTTTACCACTCCGCGTTACTCGACTGATGTCTGCAATATTCACGACGGAGGGTAATGGAATTTCCTTTCCATTTTTAATGGTTGTTGCACCGTATTTGTAAGGGATAACCTTAGTTGATTCATACGGTAATGGTCCCGGCAGATAGATGACTATGGGAACCTTCTGATTTTTCTTACCATCATAGGTAATCTCGATCCGTTCCTGGTTGGGAACTTTAGATTCGTCAAGTAGAGGGATGATGGCAAAAACATCCCTGGTCTGGTGACGACCAGAGATTGTGACAACATCCTCAACTTGATCAGCAAGGTAGTTCGGCGTCCAGTTGATGGGTCCAGAACCCGGATATGGACGAATTTCTCCACAATCGATCCGATCCTGAAGAACTGCTCTTACAAGGTAACACCCTTGGTTACTTTCCGAACAGACGCTACAATGATCGTAATTGTGTGGTGGCACCTGACCACGCCCACTTTGAATACAATGTAACCTCACTAGGTTACCTTCCACTGATCGGACATCCTGACTTTGACGCCGAGTAGGATTCCTGTTACTGATACTAATTTGCTGAGTATCTTCATCCATATAAATTGGCATCCACCAATGATTTAACAAGTGCTGAAGTGCCTCCTGGACAAGGGTACAACCTCGATCGTTTTCGCAACCCGCTTTACAGCTTTGATAGTCGTGTGATATTAAGAATTCGAGTCGGACCTGCTCAGCATGTAACTCTATCAGGTTGGTATACATCACGCGAATATCGAAGATCTGAACCATGTTGATCTGATAAGGGTTCCTATCATGGTAGTCTTGGATCCATCCAAGATCCATCTGACGCTGGAGGGCCTCTTGTATGAAAGAGCATCCCTGTTTGTTTACCGAGCAAGTCAGACAGGAACTGTAATCGTGCCGCAGCAGATTATGATACTGGCTTTGCCTTGAGTGCATCGCCACCAAGTTGACATTCATTGCACGGATGTCGTGGTTCTGAATGACGTTGGAATTCGTGTAGACCATGTTAACTCCACGAACTTGGTGCTCTTGGATCCATCCGAGATCCATTTGTTCCTGTAGAGCTGCTTGCACCACAGAACATCCTTGGTTGTCTTTAGAGCAGATATCACACTGGTGATAGTTATGAGGTGGCACATGGCCATATCCGCTCTATCTACAATGCATCTTGACCAGATTGGTCTTTAACAAGAGTACATCGTGAATTTGATAGACATCGTTAGTCTCTTTCTCAATCAGTTTGACTGCAGCTTTCTCATGTTGAGGCAGCGGGTTCTTGAGAACATTGGGATTCGTATCTTTGAAAGATAAGAGCCCGCTCCTAACAAGCTTTTGCACGTCGGACTTGAAATTGAGGCAAGTCTCTATGTTATGCCCTGAACCTCCTTGATGATAAGGGCAAGTTTGATCCACCTTAAACCAAAAAGGCGGATTTTCCGGTACTGTAAGAGGAGACTTAGTCTGGATGTGCCCCTTAGCCAGTAGTAACAGAAATAATTCAGCGTACAACATAGGTATAGGATCAAACCCTGATGGTCGTGTTGTACGGTTGTTGTTATATGGAGGACGAGCCTGCTGAAGAGGCTGTTGTGTCCTTTGCTGATCAGGTTGGCTCTACGCAACCTGAGGTTGATACGTAGGAATAGGCACAGGGCTGATAGCAGGAGTCACAGCTGCTACCGGCTGATAACGTCGCCTTTGCTTTCCGAGAGAGATATTCCCAATATCTTGCTCTTTTTTCTTAGGGAGAGCACTACCGTATTTTTTAGTACCGCTCGTCGATCCAGTGTCTTTTACCAAACGTCCTTCTCGGACGGCTTCCTCAAGACGTACGCCCATGCCGACCATCTCGGTGAAATCACTGGGCGCACTGGCAACCATTCGGTCATAGTAAAATGAGCTTAAGGTTTTTAAGAAGATCTTTGTCATCTCTTTTTCCTCAAGAGGCGGACAAATTTGAGCGGCAATTTCACGCCACCTTTGAGCATACTCCTTAAAGGTTTCCTTGTCCTTTTGCGACATTGATCTGAGTTGATCTCTGTCGGGTGCCATGTCCAAATTGTATTTGTATTGTTGGATGAAGGCAGTGCCAAGATCTCTGAAAGTGCTGATCGTGGCACGGTTTAAACCCATGTACCATTTGAGTGCGGCACCGGTTAAACTATCCTGAAAGTAGTGAATCAGTAGGTCCTGATTCTCCGTCTGAGCTGACATCCGCCGCGCGTACATCACCAGATGGCTCTGAGGGCAAGAGTTACCCTTGTATTTTTCAAACTCGGGCACTTGGAATTTGTGCGGGACTTTCACATTTGGGACCAAGCAGAGGTCTGCGACGTCCTTTCCAAATAGATCCTGACCGCGAATGGCTTGCAGCTCCTTCTGCATTTCCAGGAACTGCTCCTGGAATTCATCCATTACGTCAAACATAGTTTCCTTTTTACCAGAAGGTATCGGTGGAATCTGTCATTCCGGGACAGTGTGCACCACAGGGGGTGGTACCGTGACTACGGCAGTGAGTCTTGGCGCCTCCCGAAGTTTGTAACCTTCAGGAGTCTTCAGTATGCCCCTGGCATCTTCGCTTTCCCGAAGTTTGTAACCTTCAGGCCCAGCGGATTCTGTTGTGATTCCCTGATCTTCAGTGATCGGCGGAACATATCCTCCCGGGATATAGTTGACAGGCATGCCCCAGGGACGATCTTTCAGCATCTGATACCTAGGATCATTCTTCTCCACTATGGGCATTGAGGTGATCTCTGAGATCACAATTCTTCGTAGCTGAGCTTCTGCCATGGCTTGCATGTCGTTACGAAGCTTTCTCATATCCTCTCTCAGAGCGTCGATCTCTTCTTTTAACTCTCTGTTCTCTTCCTCAAGATCATCCATCTTTTTCTGACGATTGGCCCGAGTATTATACGAATGAGACAGTTTAACTCTAGAATCGAGACACAAATGTGAGATTCGTAGGTAAGAAGAATACGCGACGTGAGAATGATGAATGCAATGAGTATATTAATTATTTTTTGGTTTAATCAAAATAAACTTCGACAATTAGATTGCAAATATCAAACACTGGGAAAACCCCTTTTTATTGAATTCCAAAGGATTACAGAAATGGAAATACAGTAGATTACAAGATGCGGAAATAGAAACCTAAGCTAATGGATCCAGAGTCCTCTCTGAAGAGAAATCGGGTGCTGATTCTGGTATCTTCCTTTTCTTTGACCGGGGCTCTTGGGCCGTTGTCGGGTTGTCATTCCTTTGCCAGGTGAAAGGAGCGAGCAAATTCCTTTGGTCATCTTGATTCTCTACAGCATGCTGCTCCAAAATTTCAATCAGAGCATCTTTTTCTCTCAGTAGTTGCTGTATTTTGATGCACTCAACGTCGAGGGTGCGGTACTTGTTCTTCCAAGACCTTCTCTCCTTTTGAACTTTGTTGAGAGTAACCTGAAGCTTTTCAGTTTCCGTCATGAAGTACACGACAGATTCCTTTGGCGGAAGAATTCCATAACGAGGATAAGGCATTTTTAGCTTGAGAGCTCTAGTTTGTACCCAATGGAGATAAGGCTCCACCGAGACACAGTCCGGTTTTCCTAGAGACTCTCGTCCTTTCTTATGAACCTGTTTCCAAGCATGCACTATTTCCATCTTTAGTGCTCTGTCACTTTCTCCTTCCTTGAAGAAAAGACCTTCCAGATGAGCGTTGCGCGGAACAAGCCTCATCGGGTATCCAAATTGACGAAGAACCAATATCGGGTGATAATTGATTCCTCCTTTAGTTCCTATGAGGGGTACGTTGGGGAAGTTTCCACAACGGTCAATGATCCTGATTCCCTCAAAAATCCTATTACACCAATCTATATCAGAGTTGGTAAGAGACATGATTTTCTGCGACCAACGTAAGGCACTCGTGCAATCCCAAAAACCAGCAGACTTGGGCAAGTGGGAAATGAACCATTTATAAAGCAGAGGTACACAGCATGTGATCTCCCCTCCACTATACAAATTTCCCAAGTGTACAGAAGGATACGCATCTGCGAGCAAAGTCGGCACAGGGTTTCCAATGAGAAAAACCTTAATGGCATTGATATCGACGAAGTTATTGATGTTGGGAAACAAAAATAACCCGTAGGTGAGCAAGACAAAGATGCTTTCAAAAGCAGTGATGTTTCCTATACTGGCAAAATATAGGGCTTTCTTTATCAAGAACTGGGCTGGCAAACCTTGGATGCCACCCTTGGCGGTCATGTGAGTCCTAACCTCAGACTCGTCCAAATGAATTGCTCTTGCAATGGTCTGATTCTTTGGAATTTCTTCCAGTCCAGAAAATAGAGCTCGATCTGTGATATGTAGATTGATCAGATGAGAATACTCCTCCAGCGTTGGTGCAAGCTGGTAATCCGGGAATGTGAAACAGTGATAAACAGGATCGTAGAATTGAATGAGCACATCCATGATTCCCTCAATCACATGGACTCTTAACAGCGGTAGTAGACCTCCATGCTTGGCTCTGAAAGCCTCAGGGTTAGTGATCATCCTTGCTAACCTTCTCAAATCCTCTAGTTTTGGAACCTTGAAGGTGTACGTATGAGTTCTCCTTCTACCGAAATCCATTAGCGTAATCCTTTTCTCTGATATTTGCAATCACAGTCTTAGTTTAATTTGAAAAACAAAGAGACTAGAAGAGAAGTTTTTTGAATGTTTTAATGTTTTTTAAATGAATGCATGAATGCAGCACACAAAAACATAGAAAAAACATGGGGTCAAAGGGTCATTGTCATGAAGTCAAGGCTCTACCCATCCCCAAAGGTTTATACTAAGGTGATTTTTGTACCTGTATTCATTATCATCAGCTCCTCCCAGGAAAGCAAAACAACAAGAGGATCGCCAGCGAGTTGTAGAGCAATCTTAGAGTAAGTGCCATTCACCGATAATAGATCACCAACCTCAAATGAGGGTAGTATCGCGTAACAACTATTTCTGATAGTTTCCGCACTACGAAAGGGTTTGGCTCCTCAGCTTCTCAGACTTAACAACCGGCCCATTGGCTAGAAGAGTGAATGGGTTGCGTTGGTCAGCCTCCACTGAGGTTGATGGTCGACCCCGTCGCCATCACTTATCTTAAGTGTATACTCAATCTTTCCACATACGGCATCACCCGTATTCCCAGTAGTAGAAAAATAAACACGTATAGCAATTAGGAAAAGCAGTATATATATTTGTCTTAATCATCCTAGACTTATAAAGCTAAGAATCCTAAGTTCCTAACAGAAAATGGGTTCCCCGGCGGAAGCCCCAATATGAGGTTTTTCACACAAGAGGCGAAAAGGAATAAAGAAAACAGAGACGAACAGTGCCCCACGGTGGGCGCCATTTTTCTGTTGGCGGCCACCGCCATGAAAATGACTTACCCAAGGTTTAAATTGTAAGAAGGAAAGAACCGGCCCCACGGTGGGCGCCATTTTTCTGCAGCGAGCGATTTTGGACGCGGTTCTTAAGCGCTGGTCGCTCTCTGCGGTTTGAGCTTAAACTACAGGTCGATTCATTTTTTATCCTATTGTGAGCTGAATAAGGAAGGGAAATAGATGTCTCCAATTAACCCTGCTTTGCATACTGAGTTTAAACAGCGGTCTGTTAGGTTACGAATGCTATCAATGTGGGGGGGCCTTTGTACTGGTTATTTGTATTTTCGCCAGTACAGTTTTCTTTCTTTTTATCTGGGCAGAAGGTTTCTGGCGGGGAACAAGGATTAGGATGTTAGGACTGATGCTTTTGAATTATTGCTTTTGATTGATGGAGATATGGGATTTGGGTTTTTTGTTGATTGCGCTCGCTAAGATCTTTTCTTTCGATCTTATGCCTACGTATTCCCGTTTACCGAAACAGGGAAATCAGAGCGTTCGTAGTTCCTTCTATTCTATGGGAGGAAATTGGTTGTTTTGGTGTCTTGTTCAAAGGTCAAGACGTGAAGCGAAAGGGCCTCGACTTTAGAGAGAATTTGTCATCTCTAAAGAAGGGTTTGTCTGTCACAACTATTGGGTGACTGGTAATAAAGGAGAATTACTTTAACCGGGATACGCGGATCCTAACAATGCCATAATTTCCTTTAAAGGGGATTTTAACCTGAAGGAGAAGACTTTAACTCAGTGTAGAGCAATGCTATCTTTCCTTAGGAATTTCTCATGCTAAAAGAGGGACAGTGGCATGGATGTAGACGATCCAGAGGCTTGCCACTTACAGCGATTAGATGAAGGGGAATGAGTGGTTGATGTTTATGTACTATGAACGAGGCACAACTTTGATGCTAAAAGGTTGATTGGATCAACCAGTGGTTTTCTTATACAAAGCCTAAGAGGAGGCTATTGGCCCAACAAGGGGGAGTTTTTATGTGTCTCGTACGAAGCCAGAGAGAGAGGCTAAAAGGGTTGACTCAACAGGAGAATCTTTTATACTCAATAAGAGAGTGTTTCTGTATCTCGTACGAAGCCCGAGATGGAGGCTGAAAGTTCGACTCAACAAGAGAGTCTCTGTATCTCGTACGAAGCCCGAGATGGAGGCGAAAAGTTTTTGACTCAACGAGGGAATCTTTTCGTATCTCTTATAAAGCCCGAGATGGAGGCTATTGTTTGTTTGGCTTAATAAGAACCCTTTTGTATCTCGTACAAAGCCCGAGATGGAGGTGAAAGGGGTGATTGACTCAACGAGAGAGTCTCTTATGTGTCTCGTACAATGCTTGAGAGAGAGGTTAAACGTTGTTTGACTCCACTGGGGAGAATTTTGGTATCTCGTACGAAGCCCGAGATGGAGGCTAAACGTTTGCTTCGCTGGGAAGAATCATTGAACAAAGCCCAAGAGGAGGCTATGGTAACTGTTTCAGTTAAGTGACAGGTCCAGTATACTGATTTTAAAGAGAAAATCAGTTCTTATATGAGCAACACTGTACTCAGGGATTTGATTTGAGGATCAGGGATATTTCCTTCTCTTTGAGGAAACGGGAAATCCAAAGGGTATTGAGACTGTCCGAGTCTGCGGGTTTCCTTCCTATTTAACGAAGGGGTCACTTGAGAATGTCTTTGAGACTCAAGGAAGTTAGACTGTCCAAGTCTAGAGTTTTATCTTTTGTACTATGCTTTGAGAAACAGTAGTAGACTCTATGAAAGGACTGTTCTATGAGGATGACTAGGTTCTGTTCCTATACCTCTAGGAGGTCGTCGGGACAATTTGTGCGAAGCCCAAGAGGAGGCTGGAAGCTTTAAGAAGCCGACGGGTCCTTGTACGAAGCCCAAGAGGAGGCTATCATTCTCGGAGGAAGAGATCATTATACGAAGCCTAAGAGGAGGCTGTGAATACTTCTAAGAAGTCGTAGGGTCCTTGTACGAAACCCAAGAGGAGGCGGGGTTGCTTTTAGGAAGCCTGTGGGTCCTTGTATGATGCCCAAGAGGAGGCCGGATTGCTTTTAGAAAGCCTGTGGGTCCTTGTACGATGCCCAAGAGGAGGCCGATGCTTTTAAGAAGCCCGTGGGTCCCCAAACCCCGAGAAATTCAAGGCAAGCTATTCACAAGGAATAGATCAAGTCAGGAAAGTTCGAGAATTTTGAAGAAACTCAAAGATGCCATTCACGGAGAATACATTCATCTCTAGGAATAGAGTTTCTTGACAATTCCTAATTAGGACAGCCGAAGAGAAGACTGTATCTGGTGATCCTATTTGGGGATCTAGGTGTCTATTTCTATGAATAAACGAAACGGCGTCACCTAGTTCTAGACGTAGTTGCCGGGGAAACTCGAAATATCTATACTATTATTACACAGTTGATATGAGTTTATGAAAGGAGACTTACAGTGAAACAACCCCACAACACAGTTATATATATATGAGTTTATGAAAGGAGACTTATAGTGAAACAACCCCACAATACAATTATATACATATGAAATCGGTAAATGAAAACGGGTAAACACTTACTCGGTTGTAGAGCTTCCATGCTGTTTGGTTAGTTGTTCAACAAAGAAAGATTGAAAACAACAGTATATTCAAAATCAAAGGAGAAAGTGCTTTGAAAAAGAAAGATTTGGGGCTTACAGCTCAAGGAGAGGCCCAGGGTTTTATCAGTGAGCGCACTGTTTGAATTTGTACAAAGGGACTTATACAAGTGACTGAGGCCCAAAAAGGTTTTCTGTACAAAGGGATGGGTCTTACACTCTCTCAAGAGGCCCAAAGAGTTTTTAAGAAAGGAAATGGGTCTTACTACTCGAGGGTAGGCCCAATGGTTAATTTTGAAAAGGGCGACGGTCGCGCCGAGTTTTTGGAAACACCGTGGGACTTATACAAGTGACTGAGGCCCAAAATTTTGGTATTTACAAAGGGGTTGGGTCTTACACTCTATTAGAGGCCCAAAGAGTTTAAAGAAAAGAAATGGGGCTTACAACACCAGGGGAGGCCCATAGTCTTTATTTTCAAGATGAATATTCACTTTTAAAATGCTTAAAAAACAATTAAAAATGAATTTATTCACAAAAATACCAACTATATTAAATAAATAATATAAATTTGATTTTTTTGTAGAATAAAATAT
Organism: Lathyrus tuberosus; assembly: GCA_022829125.1. Taxonomy (NCBI): domain Eukaryota; kingdom Viridiplantae; phylum Streptophyta; class Magnoliopsida; order Fabales; family Fabaceae; genus Lathyrus; species Lathyrus tuberosus. The sequence continues at coordinate 14,602,531 of JALAZF010000017.1, forward strand.
TTTACTATTTTTGTGATTTTTCAGAAAAAGAACCAATAAAAAATAATCAAAATTGAGGGAGTTATTAATTTTCTAAATCATTAAAAAATAATATGAAAAATGAGAAAATATAAAAAAGAGGGGTTGAGTCTTACACTCTATTAGAGGCCCAAAGTGTATATTTGTATAAAATATGGGGCTTACAACTCAGGGAGAGGCCCAAAATATTTTCAGTTTGAAAATGGCGATCGCGCCGAGATTTTTAACGTATCGGGACTTATACAATAGCTGAGGCCCAAAATTGTTTCGTTAAAAAAGGGTTGGGTCTTACACTCTAATAGAGGCCCAAGTGTTAAAAAATGAAAAGAAATGGGACTTACAGCTCAAAGAGAAGCCCAGTTGATTTTCGTTTGAAAATGGCGATTGCGCCGAAGTTTTCTTTTAACGCAGAGGGACTTATACAATAAGTGAGACCCAAAATTGTTTTGGTTAAAAGGGAATTGGGTCTTACACTCTAATAGAGACCCAAAGTGTTTAAAAAAGATTTGTTAGGGTAAAAATTCAAGAAAACCCCAATTTCATTTTTTAGGCATTTTTTCAAGAAAAATTAAGTAAAAAATGATAAAAATATCAAATAAAATCATTAAATAATGATTTAAGTTTATGAAAAAAAATATTTTATCAACATAAATATTTAAAATCATTTTGGTTTTAAAAATCAAGGAAAAAAAAACGAAATCATTTTAAAAGCATTTAAAACAATTTAAAACACTATTTTTAAATATATTAAAAATAATACTTTTTTAATGATTTTTTTGGATTAAAATATTATGGGGTACGAATTGGAAAATGATGATTTTTTGCTATGTGAAAAAAATTGGTTGAGTTTTGAAAATAAAAAGTAAGAAAAAGAGGAAAGATATCAAAATATCATCTCTGACATTTTTTGGGGTAAAAACGAGTACCTAAACTTTAATTTTCAACACGTTTTTATCAAATTTCAAACACTCATAACTCTCTCAATTTTTATCGGAATCAAAATCCGGAAGTACCTACCTGACCGATTTTTCGCAAGGAATCCGATGGTATTACTCAAGCGCACGGAAAATCGACGCACAAAACGCAGAAAAAACTGCTATCGTTTTGAAAATATCGTTCCGCGCCGAAATTCCAACACGTGTAACTCTTTCGATTTTTATCGGAATCAAAATCCGGAAGTACCTACCTGACCGATTTTTCGCAAGGAATCCAATGGTATTACTCACGCACATGGAAAATCGACACACAAAACGCAGAAATTAAAAAACAAAAACTGCTATCGATTAAAAACATCGTTCCGCGCCAAATTTCAAACACGCGTAACTCTCTCGATTTTTAACCGAATCAAGATCCGCAAAAGCCTATCCTGACCTATTTTTCGCAAGGAATCCAATGGTATCACACACGCACGCCGAAACTCAACGCACAAAACGCAGCGATAAAAAAACCAGAGCTGCTGCGTTGTAAAAACATCGTTTCGCGTAAAATTTCCAACGCGCGTAACTCTCTCAATTTTTAACCGAATCAAGATCTGCAAGAGCCTATCTTGACCGATTTTTCGCAAGGAATCCAATGGTATTACTCACGCACACGGAAAATCGACGCACAAAATGCAGAAATTAAAAAACAAAAACTGCTATCGTTGTTTTCGACGCCGTTTCGCGTAAAATTTCCAACGCGCGTAAGTCTCTCGATTTTTAACCGAATCAAGATCCGCAAGAGCCTATCTTGACCGATTTTTCGCAAGGAATCCAATGGTATTACTCACGCGCACGGAAAATCAACACACAAAACGCAGAAATTAAAAAACAAAAACTGCTATCGTTGTTTTCGACGCCGTTTCGCGTAAAATTTCCAACGCGCGTAACTCTCTTAATTTTCATCGGAATCGAAATCCGTAAAAACCTATCTTGACCGATTTTTCGCAAGGAATCCAATGATATTATTCACGCACTCGGAAACTCACTGTACAAAGCGAAAAAAAACAGAACCGCTGTTGTTAATTCGACGTCGTTTCGCGTAAAATTTCCAACGCGCGTAACTCTCTCAATTTTCATCGGAATTGAAATCCGTAAAAACCTATCTTGACCGATTTTTCGCAAGGAATACAATGGTGTTACTCATGCAAACTAAAACTTAATGTATAGAACACACCAATGAAAACAAGACAGAACTGTACATGGTTTCAAAACAACCAAGATTCCACATTAAAACATGTCAAAATGCAAACAGTGGGAGGATCACAACATACACATTAAGGACTACATTTTTACCTCAAGAATTGTTCAATATGATGCATGTATGTGGACAACAAAGGAAAGCATGATTCAAAGAATTCAAGTTGTGAATTTTACCTCTTTTTTGGAGATTTTGGGCAACCTTCCAAGTGCTTTGTTCCAGAAATGATTTGATGCTTTGGACAACCTCAAATGACCTCTTAGAAGCTTTTAGGATGGTTGGAATCGGCTGGAAACCTCTGGAGCAAGTTTGTGCACTTTCTCGCGAAATGGTCAAAAACGGCCAAAATGCCAACTCTCTCAAATGGTGTTCCAGATGTGTGGCACCATTTGGGATAGTTCAAGGATGATATTTAGAGTATGTTTGAGGTTTTATCTGGTTTGGAAAGTGACTGAATCAAGACATGGCTTGAAAAATGAAAAAAGTGCCATTTTGAGGTTTTGAGAGGTGACTTTGTGATGTTGGTGTTATAGGTCACTTTTGATGGTTTGTACAGCTTACATATGATATATATGAGGTGTGTGTGTGATTAGTTTGAGTGGAATTGCTCTCTAGCTCAAAAACTCAGAATTTCCTTACTAATGAAGGCATTTTGGAGTGAAAGAGAGAATTTGAGGAAAGCATCTGTCTGATGGCTTTGGTGTACTCAAACTGAACACAAATGAGCTCTATTTATAGTGGAGCAAGTTTGTTTTGGGATCCACAGTGAATGGTGGCTGCAGCAGAGGTTTGCCCAATGTTGGCCAATGGAAATCCAAGTATCCTCTAGCCATTGACTAGAGGTTAGGGCACAGGCTGCTGGTTCCCTTGGTCTTGGATAAGTCTTGACTGATTTCAGATGAGAATGGCTCAGTACATGCCACCTCTAAGCATCCATTAAATGCTCCAAACCAAAATTGGAGTTTTGTCCCTCTTTTAGGGATTTCTAGGCTTTGGCATGCTTTTCTTTGTTCCTTGGACTTGGGAGGTTCATGGATCAGATCATCCCACTTGGATTTGATCCTTAGATGTGTCCAAACTGATGACAAGGCTTGAAAATTCGTGTGGCACAAAAAATGTGCAAATCTGCCTTGAAAAATTCAGCTTCAGCAAGCCATTTTGTAAGATCCATAACTCCCTGCTCGAGTATGCTATATGGACGTTCTAGGACTTTTCGGAAAGCTTAGATGACGTACTTCAACTTTGATGTTTGACATTAAACCTGGTTCAACTTGGATCATGGAGAAAAACAGCCTTGAAGTTGGGACATTGTGCTGAAATTACAAGACAGATTTTGGCTAAGTGCTGAAAAATGTCAATTTTAACATTTTAGCCATTTTGATCCAAGCATAACTCAAAATCCTTAATGAATTGGACTTAGGTCTAGTTGAAGTTTTTGTAGTGGGTAATGAGGGCTACAAATCAAGCTTTGGATGGGGAAAAATGGCTTTGTGGTTTAGGAGTTATGATCCTCCAAAGTTGGTACCCTTGCCACTTTTTTTCATAACTTAGAAAAATTTCTAAGTTTTTATGGTTACCCCTTTTACAAGTTATCCCACTTTCTTTGATTTTTCTTGATGAATGATGATTCCAATCACACATTAACATCATTTTAGGGTTAAAAAACCATTTTTATGAAAAATCTCAAAAAGTCAAAGTTTGACTTTTGTGCACAGTTGACTTTTTATCAGATGAATTCCAAACTGTGCGATCCTTCAGGAAATCATGTCCTTGACCTAAATCAAAATTGATGGACATGTTCCATGGGTGTTATAGGGTGTATTTAATCGTGTCCCACGACTTGGGAGCATGTCCTGGTCAAAAGTCAAAGCTACAGTTGACTTTTCTCGCGAAACCCTAATTGGGGTTCAGATGAAATTGAAACTTGTTGCTCAAGCTTCTTGGGTCAATCCATTGTTGCAAATGGATCAACGTGGTATGTTGGAGACCCTCAAATCATGTCTTGAGGTCTTGGCTCATGATTTGTCCCAAAAGTCAACTTAGGGGTGAATTAGGTCAAGAAACCCTAATTCCTGATTTTTGATGTATGCATCCCCTGAGGCTAAATTGACTTGATGATGGGGTTTATGATGTTCCATGGAGCATTTTAGGTTAGGATTTGAAGCATTGGCTCATGCCCAGAGGAAAATTTCCATCTGGAGGCCCTAGTCGACCAAACCCTAATTTGGTGACACTGGCGATCCTGAGGCTTGATCCACCTAGAAGGGAGCAGCCTTGTGCTTAATCCTTGAAGTGGGAGTCCTCTTGATCCATTGTGGATATTTGAGAGGCTAGACAAGTTGAAGATCATGTCATTCCTTGATTGATCCTTTGTCTAAGAGCTCTGCGAGGGCTTGAAAGCCTAAATCCTGTTTGTAGTGAATGCTCACCCACCTTTGGGGAGACTAATGAGGTACAAAGGTACATCCATATTGTGCTGATGATTTTCACAATGATGGGAAATCTTAGTGGTCAAAATTTGGGGTATGACAGAACGGATGTCGTGAATTGTATCTTTGAATTTCACACCACTGCAAAGCTTCCGAAAACGATGTCTTCATCCTTCATTGCGCTGATTCTGAAAGTGGAGAATCCGCAACTGCTTAAAGAGTACAGTCCCATTTGCTTGATAGGTTGTGTCTACAAAATCCTCTTGAAACTCTTAGCCGCTCGTTTGAAAAAAGTTATTGGTAAAGTTGTTTCTCAAACACAGACAACTTTTATTCCTGGTAGAAATATTCTTGATGGCGTCGTCGTTCTAAACGAGCTTATGGATTTAGCCAAGCCACAGAATAAGAGTGGCTTAATGCTTAAACTGGATTTCGAGCACGCTTATGATTGTGTTGATTGGGAGTATTTTATTTCAATGCTGCAGGCAACGGGTTTCGGTTCCAAGTGGATTGGTTGGATGAAGGGGAGCGTGTTCAGTAGTAACCTTTCAATTTTGGTGAATGGTGGCACTACGACTGATTTCAGAGCTTCGGAGGGGTTACGCCAAGGGGATCCGTTATTGCCGTTTATATTTTCCTTGGTTGTGGAAGGCTTGGCCCTGTTGGTTTGCAGAAGTAACAGGTTAGGAAAGCTGACTGGTATCTCATTGGGAAACAATATTTGTTACAACTTACTACAATTCGCGGATGATACGATGTTAATGTGCGACTCTACTTGGACAAATCTTTGGGGTCTGAAACCATTCTTCGTGGTTTCGAATTGGTGTCTGGTCTTAGGATTAATGCGTGGAAGAGCAGTATCATTGGACTTGGTGTGAGCTCTGATTTTCTTAATGCTTCGTCTCAGTTTCTAGCTTGCAGGGTGGGTTCTACTCTTTTCAAGTTTCTTGGTATAACAGTGGGGGGAAATCATAGAGTTGGTTCTTTTTGGAAATCTGTAGTAAATGTTTTCAAGGCCAGACTTTCTTCGTGGAAAGGTAGGTTGTTGTCGGTCGGGGGAAGAGTTACGCTTATCAATTCGGTGTTGGTTAATATACCAATTCACTTGTTTTCATTTTATCTGGCGTCGGCAGCAGTGATTAAGGAGATTGTTTCAATCCAACTTAAATTCTTATGGGCAGGGTCTGTAGACAAAGCGATGGTGGCGTGGGTGAGTTGGAAGTCTGTCTGCTGTGCGAAAGAAAAAGGGGGTATGGGTATTCGCGATATTAGTGTGTTCAACAAGGTTTTGGTTGCGAAGTGGCTTTGGCGTATTTTGAAGGAGAATGATGCTATTTGGGGTGGGATTATCAGAGAAAAGTATGGAAATGTTTGTTCGGATCTGTTGGTTAGGGATGTTACGACGGGAAATAAATTGCATTCTCTATGGTGGCGGGACCTGCTTAGGTTAAGGGATGATTCTCACACGGGAAGTTTCTTGGAGGGCCTGTCGTTCGAGTTGGGTAAAAGGGATTCGATTCTTTTTTGGAAGCATGCTTGGGTGGTTAAAGACCCGTTGATGTCTGCTTTCCCGCTTCTGTTCGAGGTGGTCATGGTTAAAAATCTGTTGGTTAGTCAAGCTGGTACATGGGAGGATTCGCTTTGGTTGTGGAATCAGTTTGAGTTTTTTTCGGGCCGTTCCAATATGTGTGTTCTGGATATGCAAGATTTTGGTGATGACTTCTGTTTTGGATTCGGTGCAGCCCGTGAAGGATAAAGTAGACGTCATCAATTGGTCTTGGAGTGAGTTCAGGTTTTTCACTGTCGATTCTCTTTACCGCAGTGGCTCTCGATTCTCCTTTTTTATGGAACCATAACACGGGTTCTGCTTTAGATGTGTTATGGAACACGGTTGTTCCTTTGAAAGTGAAAATCTTTGGGTGGCGATTATTGATCAATAGGTTACCAACTAGATCCAATTTGCTTATCCGCAACATTATTAGTAATTCTTACGACAGTGTGTACGTTTTTTGTTTTCGCGTCTCAGAGGATTCTAACCATCTATTTTGCCACTGTGAGAAAGCTAATTTGGTTTGGAGTCGTGTGAGTAATTGGATTGGTTTAAAAGAATTCATTCATGGTGATTGCATCAACTTCTTGATGGAGTGGTTTAACAGGGTGAGGACGGTTTGTTCGATCCAATCTACTTGTTTGATTTGGTTCTCCTCTTGTTGGGCTTTATGGCAGTCGAGGAATCGTATAATATTTAACGATGAAAATTTTGATGCCAAAATTATTTTTATTAGAATTGTCAATTTGTCGTGGTGGTGGAGGACATTGAGGATTAAGATAGGAAGTATAGATGTAGCTATTATGAATGGGTCTCACACACTTTGGATTTCTTGTAATTCTTTATTTGGTCGGTGTTTGTATTTGGGTTGGAGTACCCCTAGTACTCCCATCTAATTGATCGTTGCTTATAAAAAAAAGATATCACAATCTCTTCATTTCAATCTCTTGCCAGCTAACCTTATGAAGCTTCAAGCAAAAATGAAAACTAGTACAACAAAAGGGCATCTAACTCCTTGCAGTAACAACCTGCTAAAGAAAAATAACTCCTCCACAGTTTGACAAAAGGACTTTCCACCGGCTCTATTCTGACCAAGAAAGATAATCTATTGCAGCCAAAAGCTACTGTTATATCCCAAATTTTGACCAGATATTTTTTAAATTTGCATTCATCTGATCTTATTTTCACTTTACATCATCTGCATAACCTATCATGCCTTTCATCATGAATAATGTCCAAATTATCAACCAGAATGAACTTGTCAGATTTACAGTCGAATCGGTCATACTGAAAGTCAACTGTGCGAAAAATTAGTGGACGAAAAGTTTCAAAATTGAGCTTGTAGACGTCGTTTATTTTAATCTATGTTTCGCGTAGTTTAACCTGACGGACTTGTTTCAATTTTCGATGACTTTTCGACCGCATTTTGATCTGTTTGAGCATTTTTAACGCTGTATTTTTCCAAGTCGTTTATTTCGCGCGGATTATTTTGGTGCGGTTTTTTATTTTTCAAGCACATACCAGAATCATTTCCATTTAATTTTTTATTGTAATTAATCATTTTATTTAATAATTTTATTTAATAGTTTAATCAGATTTTAATTTAATTTAATTTTAAATATTTAATTTTTATTTTATTTATCATTTTATTTATTTTAATATTTAAATTTTGTGTTTATCTATTTGTGGTAACTTTTAATACTTAAGTTTTCAAAAGTGATTTTATTTTTTTTTTTAACTTCACTTGGTGTAACTTGCATTGCACAGAGAAAAAAAAACTTCATCTCAACTTCACCCCAACATCTCATCCGAAAAGCCTTCGCAGCAAATACCTTTCTCATTTTGATTTTCTCTTCTCTTCCATAACCGTGCTCTCTCCACCTTCACACCATTGCAAACCGCCTCACCATGTGAACCAACCAAACCATAACCGATTCACACTTCGACCTAGCTTAGAATCCACCTTCGATTCCGCTGGAAAATAACACAATCATCACTACAAACCATAGTCTCGTTCCTTCTCCGATCCAAACGCCATTAACAAATCAAGTGAAGTAAATCGTAACACCCTCAAGATGACACTATTTCTCTAAACCTCAGCGTCCACTTTACATTCATCCATTTCATGTCGTTGGTTTGGCTCCGAGTGCTGTTCTTCTTGTTGCTGGAAGCGACGATAATGATTCGGTCGTGAGTTGTAGCAGCAAGATTTTAGATCAGGTTCAAGCAATACAACTTCCATGTGTTTCAATCATTGAATACAAAGTTATTCAAAATTTTGTGAGGAAAATACCGAAGTAGAAAACACAGCAACATAGATTCGATTCATAACAATAACACTGCTCATCATCACAGCAACTCTGTTGTCGGTTTGAATCAAGTCGCGTATCGGTAACGATTTCGATCTCTTTTGTAAGTATCTATCATATTGTTGTTTTGCTGCTCGTTTTGGTGTTGGGATTGATTCGATTTTGGTTTGATTGGCTGCATTGCGAGTATCTATCTTGGTCTACATTAGAAAAACTGATTTTATTCTAATTCTGTAATTTTTTCTTTGAAGATTTCGTCGTTCACATTGCTCTCCGCCGGTTTATTCTTGTTGTTAGCAATAGCAGTACGGTGATCCCATGGCGTGATCGGGTTTTGTATAACTTGAACGAATTTTATCGGTACTGTTGCTTGTTTGTAATTAATGGATGCTGGCTTGAGCATTTCTATCAACCGTGTGCAGCTTATGACTTAAGGATACACCAAAATCAACTTGTATGCCCTTCCCAAAGTCAGAGCCACTTCTAACTTTTATTCTTAGAAGTTTCAGCATTGTTTTTTTTCTAGAATTTCATTGCTATGTAGTTGTTACTCTGTTATTAGCATTGTTGTTGTGTGCTTAAATTGTATGTTCAAAATCAAATATTATCCACCACCTCAACGCATAAGGTTTTCGATTATAATTTTGTTTCGTTTGTGGGTTTCAAGCAAAGAAACGGTTTCAAGCAAACTTAACTAAAGAAAAATACCAGAGAAAACAACAGTTTCAAGAAAATACCTTGTAAACGGCGGAATAGGGTTCAGACACGGCGTAGTGCGACGGTTAACGGCGAACTTGCGGCGGTTGACGGCGGCAAACGGAAAGTGAGAAAACGGAGAAAGAAGAAGAAGCAACTCTTGGACGAAACAACGGAAAATGAGAAATGAAGGGAAGGGAGGGTATTTATAGAGAAATCACGGAACTCGAGAAACCTGCGGCACTCGAGTACTCTACCTTAGGCAGCCACCCTATGCAATGATGACTAATGACACGTGGCACACTGACACCGCTCAGAAAACCCACACGCGTCCTTTCGTCATCCCTTCGTTTCAAAACGAAAACTTCTCGTCTCCCCGACATTTCAATCATATGCGACTCTCCGTCGGCCACGAGCCGCCAGTGCCCGACGTCATAACAACCATGGGAATTTCGACCATGCTGATATCCTCCTCGGATCATCCTTTGACATTCCCCCGACACAATTATTGACCCTCAAGTCATTACTCTGATACCTCAAAGCAATGACTTGGGGGGACTCCTGTTCTTGACTGGACCGGGATTTCCTACAATCAAATAGGCCCAATCCATACAACTTGAAGAAGCCCATTAAAGTCCTAGAGAAGGGCACATGACCGCCATACACGAACCCAAAAGCATGTCGGGCACCCTGAGAATCCGAGGACCCTTGAAGATCCGAAGACAAAGGAAGGCATCGCGCCCTGATAAGAGCCTCCCCGACATGGTAGCCTCTCCCCGCGAGAATACTCCCAATCCCCACTAGCTCACAGGTCCCCGACATACATGGATCGCCTCCATTAGGTCGAAGTCCAGACCGCGACCGTCACATCTCCTCGACATCATAGACTCTTCTCCGAGGAACCCTTCAACGGTCTTATTCATACAAATACGTTTCATGTAACCGTCTACTAATGGCATTAAAGGGACAGTTACACTAGGGCGTTGACCACGAGCTGATCATTATTACTACACGTAAGCCCTAGCAGTTACTTGGAACGGGTCACACGCTGGTCCCACCCGTTGCAAGTAACCGTTGGCCACGCGCTGGGGGTCTCCTATAAATACCCTCTCACTTGAGAGGCAAGGATAAGTTAACTTCTTACTCTCATTCTTACTCTCTGTATTTGTTGTGCACTCACTGGCTTAAGCATCGGAGTGTCCTACAGGTACACCCCCCCCCCCGGTTGTCTTTCACCGTCATTGAAGTAGCAGTTATTCCAGACATTGTTGGCCACTTTCAAATATTCTGATCCAGGTACGATCAGTGGCGCCGTCTGTGGGAATATCATAAACTTCCCCGTTTTTCCTTTGCGACAAACCAAAGTTTCCTAATTCAACTACCAGCAATGGCCAACCCATCCGCAAATCAAGTTATAGATAATGTCATCGCACAGCTCGGTGGTAACACCCATGGCGATAACAATGTTCTTCAGCCCGTCGTGGAGAATGATATCAGAGATGGAGTCACCGCTTCCCCGTCTTCCGACGAGGTAGAGTACGAGACTGCTCAACAAGATGCGCAGGAAGCAATCCTCCAGCCCACATACCATCCCATGGATCCACCACCAAATGCGGATCCGAGCACTGCTGCTTTGTCCGCGTTGGTCAATCAGACCAATCAAATGATCTTCACCCAAAACTTACGGATCAAGAAGCTAGAAAAGGTTCGTGGTCGATCTTCCCCGCGAAAGCACCGACCACCACCTTACCCCGGACGTTCACTGTCTCTGGTGGAATCTCGCAGTCCCTCCCCAGTAAATAAAGGGCGCATGCCACGTTTGGAGCGCAACCAGACCGAGCATCCACTGAAGCGCCATAGCTCCCTGCCACCAAAAGCTGTCACTCGTCCCTTGAAGATTAAGAAGAGCAAGTCGTATGTCGAGGAGCCGAGAGTCCGCCACCAAGAGAGCTCCCCAAGACGTCATTATATTCGGGGCCATATTTCTCCTTCTGTATCCCCAGGAGATAGCGATGACGAAGACTACCGGACTCCCCTAAGAAGAAATGAGGGAACAAATCAGTGATCCAAGAGATAGTGACCCGTCCGAGCATCAATAAACCTACTTCGACCACCGAGGTGAACGCTATCGGGGACGCAAACTGTTGGATGACTCCAATTTATGAATACCTGATGACAGGCATACTGCCCGCAAAGGAACACGTCAAAAAGTGCGACCGTTGTCAGAGGCACGTGGACATGCACCTCGCTCCTCCAAACGAGCTTAAATCATTATCATCCCCGTGGCCCTTTGCGTGGTGGGGAATGGATATCCTCGGACCCTTTGTCGCAGGATCATACCAAAATAAGTACCTCATCGTCGAGGTAGATTACTTCACAAAATGGATCGAGGCAGAAGCACTAGCCAAGATCATTGCTTTCAACATATTATGTTTCTACAAGAGAAATATACTCGCCCGATTCGGCGTGCCTCAGGCCATTGTCACAGACAATGGGACACAGTTCACCGACGGAAACTTCCAAGACTTCGTTACCAAACTGGGTACAAAACAACATTTTACGTAAGTCGAACACCCACAAACCAACGGGCAAGCTGAGGCAGCAAACAGAGTAATACTCCGAGGACTTAAACGACGACTCGGCGAGGCCAAACAACGGTGGGTCGAGGAATTACACAGCGTCCTCTGGGCATATCGGACTACCCCTCATTCCACGACCGGGGAGACCCCGTTCCGGTTAACATATGGAACCAAGGTAGTAATCCCCGTGGAAATCAGGGAACCGTCGAGAAGGACAGAAGCTCCTCTCGACAAAGAAGCGAACGACAAAGCCCTTCGCGAAGAACTCAACCTGGTCGAAGAAATAAGGACGGGCGCATCCCTCCGAGAAGCCTCTTTAAAACAAAAAATAACTTTGCGTTATAATGACAAAGTCATCAAACGAGATTTCCAAGTAGGCAGTCTTGTCTTACGGAGAAATCAGAAAAACTCACGTGAAGGAAAGCTGGCCGCAAACTGGGAGAGCCCCTACCGCGTCATTGCAAAGACGGGGACAGGTGCTTATTACCTCGAAAATCACCAAGGTGAACAACTTGCTTGACCATGGAATACTGAGAAGCTTAAACAATATTACAATTGAACGCCACACACAACTATATTAAAGTTGCCATTACGGGGAGCGTGCCATGGTACAAGCACGACACCTCTATACGCTAACGAAGGTCACAAGTCACGTTGTGTGAGCGGTAAACTTTTGGCCCGACGAGGGGTACTCTATCGAGCTCCGTCGTCGACGTACCTTGCAGGCAGAACACCCAGCTCGCGATGGGAAGTTCACGCCATGAAACTAAGACCTCGATTAATCTCTTAGCTTCATCAAAGGTCGGGGTACGACCCCTGACAACTCGACCAACCCCCTTCGCAGTCGAGGATCACTAGAGTCGAGCAAACTCCCAAGTATCCAGCAAAATCAAAATAACTTAGACAAAAACAAGTAAAATACCACACACAGAACAGATATAGAGGCAAAAGTGAAAGTACTAAATCGGGCAAGCCCATTGTAAAGATATTACATAAAGACCCGGATCTTAGGCCGGGCAAATCAAAAAGTATGGCACGCAGGCCAGTCAATACAAAAAATTGGCACGCAGGCCAAACTGAACTGAATACAACATCACTCAGCAGCAGCATCAGCTGCCTCAGGATTCTTCTGTTCCCCGCCGACTGTTTGTCCGGGCAACACAATCTTGCCGTCGACCACCTCAAACTTGGAATCAGCTCCGTCGGTCACGAGGTCCGGATTCAGGAGCTTAAGCTGCGCCACAGCGTTCTGGAACCCGACATCTGCAAACTCTAGAGCGTCATCTTCGGCCAATCGAAGGTCCTTCTCAACCTCCTTGAGCTTACCTATCAGGGCTGCTCGAGAGGTCAACAGTTTGTCCTCCTCAGTCTCGTTCTCAGCTGGCCGAACAGCTTCTTCCAATTCAACTATCCTGCCCTTAAGACGCTGCTCTTCCCCTTCCAACGCAGCAACCCGAGTAAGGTGGTCATTCGCCGCGTCCTCCGCTTCCTTCAACTTCCTCTCCGACCGTTCTTGCTGCTCGCGTTGTTCTTTATTCAGATCCCTGCAATCCTTCAAATCCTTCTGCACACCGAGCAATTCAGCCCCCAAAGCCCGAAGCTTTTCTTCCAGTCAAGAAAGCTCAGATGCAGAACAACTCTCCTCATTCAGAACGAGGGCAGCCGAACAGAGCCGCATAACGGCAGACATATCCTCCATGATTATTTTCCTCCTCGCCTCCAGAGTACTCCCCAACAAAGCCTGAACTTCAGAAGGGGCGACACGAGGACAAACAACCTCGGGAAAATAACGACGCTGGAGATGACACGAAGGAATCTCGAAGCTTGCAGGAGGAGGAGGAGGACTACCCTCCACGTCGACAACGAGCGGCCCAGCAGTCCTCGCCCGCTTAGGTGTCCCTTGATCCCCCGGGGACTGATCCTCAAAGGTCACGGGTGCAGCTAACGCTGCGTGAGCTTTCTCGAAACCCTCGGGCACTGCAGTAGAGGGAGCATTCTCGGGCACCGTCATAGAAGAGGCAGGCTGAGAGGTACTTTGTTCAGCTGGACGGGATTGTTCTTCCCTCGCCCTTTTTGTCCTCAGCTTCGAGTATCTTTCTGCAGCTTTGACCATTTTCTCTGCAAAAAGAAAGAAAAATCTTAGTAAAACAGGATACACAAACAAGAAACAAATCTAACTCGAGGATCGTCACACCACCTAAAAGCTCGACAGCCTCCTCATCGGAGAAAGTCTCGAGCAAGACACGAGTGTTAATCAGGCGACGGATCTTCGGCACCTGCTCATCACCACCGGTCGAGGTCTCTCCGCTCGCAGATACGCCGGAGATTTTATTCAAATTCTCCACGTACTCGACAATCTTGGCATAAGCCTCACGATCCTCGACGCTGAGCTTATTATGTCTCACCTTATATTTATCAACCCCCTCTTTATAGTGCTCCTCTGTCCAATAGAGAGGAAACTTTGGCACCATCACTTCGGTAGGCAGCTCATTCACTTCTTGAGTCACCCGATCATAAATCGAATTAATGGCCTCGGGGGAGACCGGCTTCACGAAATAATAGCGCCACTTGAAATCCTGAACAGAATCCAAGTAGGTATGAAATTGAGCTTTATTCTGTTTGAACGACACTCAGCCGTGTCGACCATCAGTCATAGAACGCTGCAGATGAAAAATCCGAAAAAAAAAGGGGCACCGTTGCCATGACCTCCAAATACTTGCAGACGAGCTCAAAAGCCCGAAGAAAAGCCAAAGAATTCGGATGGATTTGCGACGGTGCCAACTTCAACCATTTAAAGACCCCCTCTTGGAAATCTGTGAAGGGGAGCCTCCACCCCGCCTCTTGAAACATAAACTCGTACACCGGGAAGCGCATTCCCATATACGGTGTACATATACGCTAATCCTCGTCGGGACGGTACACCTTCCAAGATTTCTCGGAACCAAGCAACCTATGCTCAACAGTGCAAAACCCATTTTCGTCGGGGAATGTGAAGACCGACGACATAGTGAGGGCCTCATCACATACCCAGTCCTCAAACGGACGCTCTTGCCTATAAGCCATGTGGGCCATCGGGATTTCAGCTTGGCTATCCTCCTCGAATTCACCTACGGCCACTTCAGCGGCCAATCTGTCCATCAACCTGAAAAGCAGAAGGGAACAGATGAATTCGACGAGTCATACCAAACTAGCCAGTCGAAGACGAATGACAGATGTCCCCAGGAAACTCATCACATCCCCGGGTAATCTTGCCCCTTTCCCCGTAAAATCAACGAAAAAGAGTAATTATTGGGGACCCAGAACATTATCAGGTCCCCACGATGTCCATTACACTCCCCAGAAAGTTTCTACGAATCCCCGGAATATTCATCCTGCTCCTCGGTTTTATTCAACGGGTACAGAAACACGGAAAATCTCATAAACTCTTTCTTAAAACAACCAAAGATCCCTGCCGTACTCGCCAGGAATCTTTCCATTTCTCACGAGAACTTTCATCAGTTCATCAAAGAAACGGTTTCAAGCAAACTTAACTAAAGAAAAATACCAGAGAAAACAATAGTTTCAAGAAAATACCTTGTAAACGGCGTAATAGGGTTCAGACACGGCGTAGTGCGACGGTTAACGGCGAACTTGCGGCGGTTGACGGCGGCAAACGGAAAGTGAGAAAACAGAGAAAGAAGAAGAAGCAACTCTTGGACGAAACAACGGAAAATGAGAAATGAAGGGAAGGGAGAGTATTTATAGAGAAATCACGGAACTCGAGAAACCTGCGGCACTCGAGTACTCTATCCTAGGCAGCCACCCTATGCAATGATGACTAATGACACGTGGCACACTGACACCGCTCAGAAAACCCACACACGTCCTTTCGTCATCCCTTCGTTTCAAAATGAAAACTTCTCGTCTCCCCGACATTTCAATCATATGCGACTCTCCGTCGGCCACGAGCCGCCAGTGCCCGACGTCATAACAACCATGGGAATTTCGACCATGCTGATATCCTCCTCGGATCATCCTTTGACATTCCCCCGACACAATTATCGACCCTCAAGTCATTTCTCTGATACCTCAAAGCAACGACTTGGGGGGGACTCATGTTCTGGACTGGACCGAGATTTCCTACAATCAAATAGGCCCAATCCATACAACTTGAAGAAGCCCATTAAAGTCCTAGAGAAGGTCACATGACCGCCATACACGAACCCAAAAGCATGTCGGGCACCCTGAGAATCCGAGGACCCTTGAAGATCCGAAGACAAAGGAAGGCATCGCGCCCTGATAAGAGCCTCCCCGACATGGTAGCCTCTCCCCGCGAGAATACTCTCAATCCCCACTAGCTCACAGGTCCTCGACATACATGGATCGCCTCCATTAGGTCGAAGTCCAGACCGCGACCGTCACATCTCCTCGACATCATAGACTCTTCTCCGAGGAACCCTTCAACGGTCTTATTCATACAAATACGTTTCATGTAACCGTCTACTAATGGCATTAAAGGGACAGTTACACTAGGGCGTTGACCACGAGCTGATCATTATTACTACATGTAAGCCCTAGCAGTTACTTGGAACGGGTCACACGCTGGTCCCACCCGTTGCAAGTAACCGTTGGCTACGCGCTGGAGGTCTCCTATAAATACCCTCTCACTTGAGAGGGCAAGGATAAGTTAACTTCTTACTCTCATTCTTACTCTTTGTATTTGTTGTGCACTCACTGACTTAAGCATCGGAGTGTCCTACAGGTACACCCCCCCCCCCCCCCCCCCGGCTGTCTTTCACCATCATTGAAGTAGCAGTTATTCCAGACATTGTTGGCCACTTTCAAATATTCTGATCCAGGTACGATCAAGTGTGATTAAAGTTTTGTTCGCTTTAAATTTGTCTTTTATACTGTGTAAGTGTATATATTTCACTTGATTTGAGTTTAGATATATGTATATAAATACTGTGGTTTAAATAAGATATATGTATTTGGTTTGAGTTTTTTTTTACATGAATATATTGCCATTCTTTTAAAAAAAAAGGGTTTCTATATGAATTAATTGGTGGTGATGAGTTGGAATGGTGTTCTTTATTGCATTGCCTGATTTAGTTAACTTATTTGTTTACATGAGAAACTTATTTTGAATAAGGGAAGTTTGCTTTCTACGCTGAGATTAAAGAACATCATAGTTCTGGCATGTGGTTTTAGCTAAGATTATAATATTTTTAGTATATGATTATAGTTTTAAAATATTATAGTTTTAGATTAGAAATATTATATGATTATAGTTTAAAAATATAATGGTTTTAGATTAGAAATATAATAGTATTAGCATAGATTTTTATAATATTTTTAGCATATAGTTTTAGTTTGGCTTAATACCTTTTTTTTAGTCTCTTACGTTGTCTAACATAATTAAAGTAGTCATTTCCGTCAAATATTTAAAAACGGTGTTAGTTGAGATGATATGTCAGCTGAGGTGGCGAAAGAAATGACTACGTGGCAGAATTATTTTTTATTAATTTTAATTAATTTTTTTAGAAAATCTATTTAAATTAAATTTCACAAACTTTAATATAAAATATTTGGGCCTGGAGCCCATGTTCTTAACATTAGCAGTCCAATGGTCAAGTTAAATTATTATTGTGTGAACAAACTATATAAACACTCAGATTTGTTGTTGAATATTCAATGTAGGACTTCACAAATCTCATGAAAGCTTCATAGAAAATACATTCAATTTTATTTATCATCCATTTCTGACTTTCTTTGCGGGACATATGAAGCAATTCTTGGAGCTGCAACTAAAACATTCTAAACTTTTACAGGAAATAGACAATCTGCTGCTAGATCAAAAGAAAGAAAAACTCGATATACAAAGTAAGTTGGAGAGGAAAATGCAGACGCTTCAAACTGAAGCAACTAACCTCTCTGCACAACTCACCATCCTTCAAGTATATTCTTTCCTTTTCATTTCTTTATTTTGAATTGTAGCTTTTTATGAATTGATACGTTGAATTGTTGGATACTTGTTCTTGTTAGTGTTTGTTGGAGCCTTCCATCTTTACCAATGATGTAGATTTATTTTCTCTTTGATTGTAAGTTGTGTGGTCACAACAACTATTTATGGAACCCACGATTGACTTTTTTTTTAAAAAGAAAAAACATGATTTTTAAATAGTAATTATTTGACTAAATTATAATTTTGGTCCCTCTGTTTTGGGTTACTCACGGTTTTAGTCCCCCATTTTTTTTAAACAGTTTTGATCCCTCATCCCAATTTTGATCCAACTGGTCATGCACTATTCATGCACTGTTCATGTACGGTCATGCACTGTTCATGTACGATACATGTACAGTTCATGTACGGTCATGCACTGTTCATGTACGATACATGTACAGTCAGCATTTTTTTGGATCAAAATTGGGATGGGGGACCAAAACTATTTAAAAAGAAAATAGGGGGACTAAAACCGTGAGTAAACCAAAACAGGGGGACCAAATTGTAATTTAGCCTAATTATTTTATGTTTCATTAAATGAAAAGTAGGGTGAAGTCAGTTTCTCAATGTTTAAATAATATATATATATATATATATATATATATATATATATATATATATATATATATTGTAGGTGGGTATGTATGTATATATATGCACCAACATACGTATTACTAATGTATGTGCAGGGGTAGATCTGTGGCGACCCAAAACAAATTAAAATAGTATTGTTTCGGTATATAAATAAGTTACTTGCCCCTTGATTTTAAAAGTCGCATGGTTTAAAATAGGTGTTGCAATTCTGTTTGTGTTAGTAAATTGAGTTGTGCCGCTGGACAAAATAACTAGAGTTTTGAAATCAAACATGCCTTTGCTTGATGTCTATTTGTAAATATCTTCTAAACCAAAACTGTTTATTTTGTATCTTTTGTTAAAGAAAAATACTTGTGTTCTATGAGACAGGGCGTGGCTTTTGATCAAATTTCCACTGATTAAGCATTCTAAGTTCTGATTGTGAACCGTTAAACCTGTGACTGCTATATCTGAAACAAGTTATAGATTTAACTTTGATTATAACTTCATTATCCCCTGTCTTCCATTGTTGTTGTATAGTTCACTAATCACGATTCACAACCAGTGTCATTAAAAATCTTTTCTACTTTGTTCATTTTCAAAATTATTTCGTTATGAACTATTCTTTTGTGAGTTATGCCAAATTTGTGCTTGTATTTCCACAGTTTTACCTATATGATCCTAGACAAGAAAAAAAAAGAGAAAGGTTTTGTTTAAGCCCATATAATCTTCAATTTCTTGATTTAGCTATGTGATCATGCTTATGAAAGTTTGGTTTTTGTTAGTGTCATGATCCATTTTTTCCTAACTACATGTGCTGATGCATGTATTACACTGTACTGTAATCTCTTTTCCAACTTCTCCTTTTGTTAACGTAGCAGCATGAATTCACAACTTGATATGGGATTGGGATTGGGATTAGCAAGAACTTGATATAGGGTTCCAGTCAACTTTTGATTAAAAGTTTAAAATGCTTTAGTTGCAGCTCCAAGAATTGCTTCATATGCCTGCAAAGAAAGTCAGAAATGGGTGATAAATAAAATTGAATGTATTTTCTATGAAGCTTTCATGGGGTTTGTGAAGTCCCACATTGAATATTCAACAACAAATCTGAGTGTTTATATAGTTTGTTCACACAATAATAATAAAACTTGACTATTGGGCTGCTACTATTAAGAACATGGGCTTCAGGGCAAAATATTTTATATTAAAGTTTGTGAAATTTAATTTAAATATATTTTCTAAAAAAAATAATTACAATTAATAAAAAAATAATTGTGCCATGTAGTCCTTTCTTTCGCCACCTCAGCTGACACGTCATCTTAACTAACACGGTTTGCCAATATTTGACGAAAAGGACTACTTTGATTATGTTAGACAACGTAAGGGACCAATTTAAAACTTAAAAAAAAAAGAGAACCAAAATGGACCCAGAGGCATACGTAAGGGACTAAAAAGGGTATTAAGCCTTTTAGTTTAGAATAACTGTTAACTTTTTTTTTTCTATGCATACCATTTCATTAATAATTGTGTACGTATTGTCAATTTCTAGGATTAAGTTTTAGTTTTAGCTAATTAGGACTAAAAGTCTATAATAGGATTAATTTTTAGATTATAATTAAAATTATATCAAAATTAGGACCATTTTGCATGATAATATCTAGGATTCAGTTCTCCTAGATTTTCTCTCTTATGCATCCAAATCTTTTCTTGCATTAAAAATCCCAAAAAAAACTTAATAAATACGATGTGTGTGGTATGTCATGAGCCTTAAGTACATGGGAAATGATGAGCGGGAATTTCTCTCTACCTCTTCTAGAGTGCTTTGTGTGCAAGCCGTCTCGGATCGTTTGTGTAAAGTATTTGCTCCTATGTCATAGACTTTAGTGCAATACACATCTCAAACTCTTTTCAAAACCCTAACAAAAAACACTTCAACAAATTCAAATCATTTTCTCCTTCGGGATTCTTTCAAAAGCTTTTCAGAAAGGGCATGTTATTTCCGTTTCTACCGCAATATAGGTAACGCATAAGACTCCACGAACGAGCGACAATACACCTAACTGCTAGAACGCGCACGTTAGCATCGTCCATAAAAACACCAACAAACCGTAGTCCGAACTACGGACGCTCTGATTTCTCATACCTGTTGAGAATACGTAGGCACAAGGGCCCCAATCCCTGGCGAGCAACCTTCCCATTTTTCACCCGTAGTCCTCCGAACTACGATGACTCTGACTTTCCCATTACACGAGGGAATACATAGGCATAGGATTGTGAGATCCTATCGAGTCTCCTTTCGTTTTCTCTCCCTTTTCATTTTCGCATCCCTTTAGCAAGTAAGCTTTAGATATACACACCCCTTAGATTAGAACAACAAGAGTGGATTCTGTTGAGTATAACAGACGTGAGGGGTGCTAACACCTTCCTCTTGTGTAATCGACTCCCGAACCCCGAACTTGGTTGCGATGACCATGTTCTTTCCCTCCTGAGGTTTTCTCGATGTTTTCCTTTCCCCGTAGGGATAAATAAAGTTCGATGGCGACTCTGTGTCTTCATCGGTTGTTTTTTCGTAGCAACAACCACACAAACTACCCCAAGCTACGGCCAAAGCATCTAGAGAAAAATACAACATGCTAGGATTAATAGGAAAAAAAACTACATATTACACAGCTACGATACCGAAAAAAGACCCAAGCCTAAACCACCACGAATAAAGAATTTCTCAACAAGACAGGCCAACACCCAATCACAGAAAAATTTGAAACAACAAGCTTCCCCGCAGCAAAAACTAGCTGACCATAACCGCAAGAGACATGAGAGACCTGATGTTGTAGCCCGTACCAAAGCTGGAATGAAACTGGCCTTCCAAATAAGTTGCTAGCAAAGCTGGCTTCACGCCAACACCAATCTGCTCGACCGAGCTCAACCTCTAATCCCGTATCATATACGCCTCTGCCGATCTTCAATCTCTCCCCCTTAAATTAGAATTATTTTGGGGTTCAAGTACCATTGCATCAACTCACAGTTTTAAAATTTACGATTGATACTCAGCTAGTTCCACGACGTCCTTTAGACAACTTCAAATGTATGTTCATCCGATTCAGCCTTGCTATTAAAAATATTCTTATTCCTTGCTTTCCAAATGCACCAGATGCATGTGAACCAGATCACTCTGAATCTACTTGCTATAATTCTTCCACTGTCGAGTAAAGCTTTAAATTGTTATAAATGATTTGCACACTATTTTGGCAACACTGACTGCACTCCTAGCCACCTAATAACCTAAGACCAAATACATGCAGATGTAGGACACTCAAAAAAAGGTGAGAAGCCAACTCAACCTCTCCGTACTCACTTACGCACTGGATATTATCCTGTCTGATGGCACCTCTCTTTACTAGGTTGTCTTTGGCTGGCAACCTATTGCATAACATTCTCCACATTAGGCACGATACTTTTGAAGGTATCAGTTTGTGCCAAATTGACGGCCATAAATTTGTATGCTCACTCTTATTCTCTACCCTAAGCACTTTGTAACTCTCCTTAACTGAATATTCTTTCGAATTCCCTCTGTCACCAATGTCATCATAACTAATGACTCTCCACCAAGATGAGCAATTTCTGTCTTGTATTCTAGGATTACATTCGATCCCCCCGTATCTATCAGTTAAAGCTTTAAACCAAAGACCGGACCTCTCCTTTCTCAATTTCCATACCCACTTACCTAATAGAGCTGTGTTGAAGACGCTCAATTTTTTTATACCCAATCCCCGCTCTTTGATCGGTTTACAGATTTTATCCCAATTGACCCAATGGATTTTTTCGCTTCCACGCAACCCTCCCCCCGAGATTTTTTTTGAATAAAGACTCTAGTTTATATATGATACCTGAAGGAGCTCTGAAGAAGGAGAGGAAATAGTCTGAAATTGCAGACAAGATAGATTTTAAGATTACCACACGACCTCCTATGGATAAGTGCTTATGTTTACCACACTTTTAAACCAGGTATCATATCCATTAAAGTCAGATTTGCCCTTATGTTCTTGATGTTGCTCCACCTTTTCTCCAATAATTAGTGCGTCATCCGCGTATTTAAAACGAGATAAGTTGTTTGTTCCTTTTTCAAATTTATCACCAGAATAGTTTCCCACCTCAACAGCTCTTTCATTAGAAGATTGAAACCTTCGGCTACTAAGAGGAATATGAAAGGTGACAACGGATCCCCTTGCCTAAGACCTATACCAACACCAAACTCCTTTGTAAGGTTGTCGTTTACCAGATCTGAGATCCTCGATGTTTTCAAACACTCCGAAATCCATCCTCCCACTTCTCATGGAACCCCATATTAGACATGGTGCTATCTAGAAAATTCTAATCCATCGTATCATGCGCCTTTTTCGAAATTAACCTTGAACATAAACACTTCTTTTATCTTTCTTTTGGCTTCGTCCACAATTTTATTTGCAATTAGAATACCATCTAGAATTTGTCTCCCTGAGATGAACGTCGTTTGGGTATTTGAGATAATTAAATCAATCACTTTTTTTAATCTGTTTGCCAACACCTTAGTAACAACCTTATATATGCACCCGATCAGTGAAATTGGTCTAAAATCTGACAGTTTCACTGATTTTTTCTTAGGAATTAATACTATAAAGGAGGAATTTTCCTCTTTGACCATTTTCCATGTTTTTGGAACTCCTCCATCATTCTGATGAAATCAACTTTAATATCGATCCAAAAGTCTTTCACGAATCGTAAATTTACACCATCCGGACCAAGACTTTTTGTGTTATCGCATTCCTATACTACTTTGCGAATTTCTTTTTCTGAGAATTCCTTGATAAGTTCCTCCGACTCCAACTCGGTAATTTGCTTGAAATTTAAATTTGCGTCAATGAGGTTTCTTCTTCTAGCTGAGAATTGTTGCTGGAAGTGTTCAACTATGGCCTTCTTTATATCCTCCACTTCTTCCAACCTATTTTCGTTGACTTCGAGAATCAAAATTTCATTATCCCTTCTTATTTTATTGATGCATCTGTGGAAGTACTTGGAATTTGCGTCGTCTTTCTTTAACCATATGATTCTTGATTTTTTCCATTGAATGCTGGAGTTCAGCTTTGATAGCTTAAACTGTTTAGATCTTATTTGGCTACCCTGATTTTCTATCCAATATTTTAGGAATGATTTTTGTGCCACTGTTTTAAACCTTCTTTTATTTGCTTGAATTTCTCATTGAGGACGAACATACCCCACCCTTCAACCGACAAGTTTTTCCACTGCTCCCGAACAAACATTTTATACCCATATGTTTCCTTCCAACATGTTAGCATGCGAAGAGGCCTTGGTCCCCATTTTTCATCGAGACTCTCAAAGTGATTGGGCAATGATCAGATAGCCCTTTATCGATACAACACTGTCTGGGATCTATTCTTCTCATCGCTGCTCCTCTCGATCTATACCAAGTGTATTTTCTTCTGCAAAGGGGCAAATCTAACAAGTCTGCCTCTATGATGAAATCTTCAAAATCTTCTATCTCTCTCATTCTTGACCTTTCGCTTCTTCTCTTTATTTTGGATACGTCCCTTGCTGCGTTAAAATCTCCGACAACCCACCATTTTTCTCCTCTCTTTGCTTGGATTTATTTTTTTAATTTGATCCATAACAAACTTTTCTTCTTGACATCATAAGAAGCGTAAACATTAACGATGTTGATGTGCGATGTCGAGTTAATCTATTCTCCAACCAGGCAAATGAAGTGATCTTTCACTAATATCCTTTTTACCTTTACTACTCTGTTGTCCTAGGTTGTAACAATACCACCGGATTTTGTAACGCCTCGACTTATTTTATTTATTTTTCTGTATTTTAATTATGTGATATTTATGCTTGTGTTGTGCTTTGATGTGTTTGAGCTACCTTGGTGTGGGGTAGTGGCCTTAAGAATAGACTTTAAGGATTGATGGGTGTATGACCAATAGTGTAGAACTTGGTGGTGTGGTGAGTATGACTAATTAAATTATATTAGTAATATTTAGTTAATTATAATATTAGTTAAATATTATTAAATTAAATAATTAGTGATTATTATTATTATTTTAATTAGTGGAATTAGTAATAATAATAATAATATTATAATAAAAGAGAAATAAGGGAAGTTAGGAGGGAGAATTGTGAGATTGTGAAAACAGGAGACAGTGAGAAGAAGAGGCTAGGGCAAAGAAGAGAGAAGAAACTCCATTATTGTGAAGCTTTTGTCAAGAACTCTAAGGTAAGGGTGAGGTTCTAATTATCTAAGGGTTAACATGATAATGGTGGGTAGATTATGCCATGTAGGGTTTGTGTTTCTTTTCTCTATTCATGATTTTTTATGAATTGGTAATTGTTGGATTGATTAATTCTTGATGAAATATTGATGAATTTTGTGTGTGGTATGTTGATGTCATAACTAATGTTAGAATGATGCATTGTTACAATTATTGTTGTTGAAATTGTGCCATTGTTGGATAGTATTATGTAGTTGTTATGTTGTTGATGGTTGATTTCGAGTCAGAGTC
The DNA here is from genome assembly GCA_022829125.1 of Lathyrus tuberosus. Classification (NCBI taxonomy): domain Eukaryota; kingdom Viridiplantae; phylum Streptophyta; class Magnoliopsida; order Fabales; family Fabaceae; genus Lathyrus; species Lathyrus tuberosus. The sequence goes on from JALAZF010000017.1 coordinate 14,627,405, forward strand.
GGAACTAAAGTATGAGTAATTTTTTTATGAAAAGAATATGAGTTTTAGTGCTTTTGAAAACTGAATTTGGGGTCAAATAATGTGGTTTTTGAGGTGTATGAAAAAAGGTATTTTTTGGGTGTGTAGAAAAGTGATTTTCCTACTGAAATGCAACAGAAAAGTGATTCTGCTGCAGGTGTAATCGGTTACCGGGTTTTGGGTAATCGGTTACACTGTGTTGAAAACGTGGTTTTGGGCAATTCTGTGAGGGTGTAACCGATTACCTTGATTGTGGTAACCGATTACACCATAAGTTAGTAGCGAAGGGTGGCTGGTTACAAGGGGTGTAACCGGTTACCTCATTTTGAATAATCGGTTATACTGGGACCATTTTTGAATTTTTTTCTAAAATTCATAATAGTTCCGGGTGTCCGATTCGAGTGTTGTTCGAAGCGTCGGGAACCTGACACGACGAAATTTATTCTAAAAATGGTTTTTGTACCATAAGTTGAATAATTTTGTCGTATGATGGCGTTAAGCGCATTATTATCGCTATGTAGTGGTGTGACATAATTGTAAATGTCTTTGTAGTTGCTTGTTATGTTGTATATCGATGTTGCTGGACTGTTATGGCATATTATGTTGTGGCATATAGTGGTTTGATACATTGATTAAATGAAGGTCATTGTATGTTTTTGTTGTTGTCATGCATTTCATGATTGCATGAGTTGTGAGATAAGCCGTGTGCCCAGGTGGGGTGTGATTGTCTTATCCGGATTCTAGTTGTAGAATTGTGTTATTGTTGAGGTGATCGTGTGCCCGTGTGGAGTGTGAGCAATCATGGAGGTCGTGTGCCCGTGTGCGGTGTAAGCGACATAATGGAAATTCTGACGGGAATTGTGATTCTGAAATAGGAATCAGGTTCTAAAATAGGAACCGAATGGTACCACATGCATTGAGTCAAGTTGTGAGTCTCATTTCATTGTATCTTGGTTGTATTTGTTGTTGTGTTTGGATATTAGTTGCGTTGGATGTGTGAATGTATGCTATGGAATGGGTGATTGCGCATGTGATACTCTAATGCTTGCTTATTATCATGCTTTACTTTATATAATTATGATATCTCACCCCTTCAGTTTGAATGTTGCATTTACATGGGCATCGTGCAGATAACTCGCAGTAGAGGAGTTGATGTGAGTGAAAGATGAAGTCTTCTGTTTTACTTTTAGTGTCGACGTCTGCTCTGATGTGTAACACCGGGGTTAAGGAACGTTATGTCTGTTGTGTTTTGATGGAGAATTTTGGATATCTCTAGAGTTGTAGTTGCTTATATTTATTTTGAAAATTTGGTTATGCTCTGAATAATTATTTGATTTTGATGCTTTCGCTGTTTAAATAAAAATTGATTGTTTCAGACATGTTTGGTTATTATAGTTATTATAAATAATTTTAAAAGTTGCATATGTTACATATCATGTTATATGAGCAGCTGTTGGTGGTTTTGTGACATCCGAAATATTATTAATTCAAATTTACTTTGATTTATATTTAAATTACGCAGGGTTTATTAAGGGGTGTTACAGATTTTCCCTCTGTTGGTTTGAACTAAAACTCACACTCAGGGGAACCCCACTACCAATTATATAGGCTCCTTTTTAACTTTTCCATACTAAATAATTTAGCATGTAATGCCCGTATACCTTTCATTTGTTTAAGTCAAACAAATAAACAACGATTTAAGAAATAATTTAGTATTTTCGTTGATTAACTAAAGGGCTTGACAATTTAATTACATTTTTATTTATCAAAGTCAAGTTGTTTGCTTAGAAAAACAAATTATTAAAGTTTGAAATAATTATGAATTTGCCACCGCTTTGCCCTTTTAATTCAGGTGGAAGCCGATCAATTTAGGAAGCCTATTTAAAACGTGTTTCTTGTACTACTGTATGCTGAGTATTTAAATTGCATAGATCAAACAACTTGGCTTATCCTATTTGGTTTTGTCTTTGAAAAGACCTTTCATCTACTGATATCATTGTACTATCTTGGTGAGAAATCATCTTGATGAGTTTCTAAACTTCCATCTTATTTTATTTTCGCTTTCGTCTATAAATATCTTATTTTGTTTCAAAAAATTTATGAAATTGTTTTAAAAAGGAATCATCCTATTAATCACCCCCTTTCTAGACGGTTTCTTCCCTATATTCTCACCCAACAATTGGCCTTAGAGTTGGTCTTTTGATCAAGTCTAAACAACTTTAAAAGTTGAGGATATGAATTCTTTTCGATCCTAAAAGGTTTTTTTGGAAGATTTCTCCTCTAAATGCATACCAAACGTATTTCATTGACTGCCTAATGGTTGATTTATCATTGTCTGATCAATATTGAATAATATAAAGTAGGGTTAATTATACGATCCTCCTGCCATTAGGGCGAGTTTTGGTTTTGCTCCCCTGAAGTATTTTTTTTTTGAACGCCCCCTCACCAAATCAAGATTCCATTTTCACTTCCCCTTGTGCCGACTGGACTAAGGAATCTGCACACGTGGCGAAGGAATCTGCACACGTGGCATTTGCTGATTAGATAATTATTTTTTTTATTTTTATTTATTATTTTTTTTTCCATTTTTTTAAATAAATAAAAAATTAAAAAATTAAAAAAAATAAAAACAAATTTAAAAAAATTTAAAAAAAAATAAAAAAAAAATTAAAAAATTAAAAAAATTAAAAATAAATAAATAAATAAATAAATTCCAGTCAGCAAATGCAACGTGTGCAGATTCCTTCGCCACGTGTGCAGATTCCTTAGTCCAGTCAGCACAGGGGGGAGTGAAAATGGAATCTTGATTTGGTGAGGGCCGTTCAAAAAAAAAAATACTTCAGGGGGGCAAAACCAAAACTCGCCCTAATGACAGGGGGTAAAGTATATTTAACCCTATAAAGTAACTCTCTAATAGAATGATGTTTGATCATTAATTGCAATTGAGAAATACTCAAAGTTTGATTCATTGAGGATTGAACTAACAAAATTTTAATGTGTGTGTGCAGGAATAACGTGAAACTAGAATTATGTCTTAAAATTTGTGTTAATGATTATTGTAACACCCTAAAAACCCCATTCACAAATTTATGTTGATGATCATAGGGTGTCACACACACATTCCTTCATCACAACGGAATTAACAATTTAAAATAACTACAACAATCTCGTAAAATAAGTCAAATATATCATAATTAAAAATTATCTCAAAACATCTCAAACGGAGCAAATAGTGCTCAAAACAGAATACTCTCAACTCCAAACAAATTAGAAAGGTTTTCCCAAATGTTACACTATCGGAGCAACATGACTAATAACTCAAAATGAAAAAGATAAGCGAAGAGGTCAAATACGCCATCCTCCAAGTCAATAGATACTAAGGCTCCTCTACCTGATCGTTTGTATCCCAAAAGAGCACATATGCAACAACAAACAGAAAGGGGTGAGAATACATTCATATATAGATAGTACATAAGCAAAAATGATAGATAAGCAACATGTTATCAGCCTCACAACTCATATCAACTACCAGAGCAGCATGGAAAACATAAAGTCATACAAAACAACTCAATCAACTCATATTAAATGCAAATATGTATGTAATGCTCGACTCTTTAACTCTGTCAGTGCTCAACACAATCCCCTCTTTAAACCGGACTTACAACTCAACTCTCTATGCATGTGGTGTCAAGTTTTTGGATGATCAAAGTTTTGTTACTAATTTACATCCCGCCACGATCCCCTCTCTGAACCGGGTTACCTCAAGGTCCCCTATCTGAACTAGGAAACTCTATAAATCTTGAATGCATGTAATGTAACTCAATCTCTATCAATGTTTGTGACGGTACCCTCTCTGAATTAGTCTCACAACTCAACCATTACTCTTTTATGGTTACTCACCATGAAACACAACAACTCTCATCATCAATAAATTGATCATAACTCAACATAAACTCAACCATATCATGCATGACAATTATCAATTCAATAAAATGAACCGATTCACATCAAACATAATCAAATACTCTCAAACAATACATGGCAGTACTAATTAATCCTCAAAACAACACACTACCACCAATTACTAAAAAACAACTCAGTTCTGCCTGACCATTTTTGCTTAGCAAAATCTAATTTGCTTAAGGCGGATTCGTTGAGAGCAACTCTTGCTTGCTAAGCACGACTCATAGAAAAACTCAGAATAAACCTCTCATTGAGCGATACCTCCTCGCGCTGAGCGAAATTTTGCTAAGCGGGCCCCCCGACGACGCTGAGCGCGATAGCCTAGAATAACAATGTCAAAAGTGTGATTTTCCACCATTGAAGCCCTATCAAAGCTCCGATTTCGACCCTAATAAATCTCAAACACACAAAATTCAATCATACATATTAATACAATATTAAAAACAATCAAATAGGCACATATTAACATAGATTACATCGATTTGGTTAACACTCATCATCATCTTCAACAATTTCAACACAACCAATAAGAATAACAAATTTCATAATTTAACCAGATAAATTCACACGAATTTGGCATGATGTAAGTACACAAAATTAACATCAAAACACACAAATCATGAAAGAGTTATGTGGAAATTCATCTCAAGCTATGAACCATTCAACAATGGTGAAAGCGAAAAACCCTAAAGAGGAAAGGTAAGGAACCTTCTTTATCCTCTTTGCCTAAGCGCCCACACATGAACTGTTCTCCTCCTTACCTTAAAATTGCAGAATCTCTTAAGCTTTGTCAATGGTGTCTCCTCCTAGCTCTCTCTCTTCCAAACCCTTTCTCAAACTCTTTCCCAATTTCACGTACTGCAAACTCAACCTATTTTCCTCTCCATTCTCAACTTAAATAAATCCAAATAAAACCTAATTATGTTTTTCTAATATCACTCACAATACCCTCATCTCTGACTAATTACTCTCACACCCCAAAATTCTACTAAAATTTTAATTTTTATCTCGAACTCTATTTTCTCAATTTAAATAATTAAATTATTTAAAATTAAATAAAAATCTCATTTTATTTCTAAAGGGTGTGTTGTCTCTTATTAGGTCATCTACCCTCAAACACATAACATAAAATAATTCACTAACACATCACAAATTTATTTAAAGTAGCATAATTAATTAAATACGAAAAAGAGGTGTTACAAATCTCCCCCACTTACAAGATTTTCACCCTTGAAAATTACTTAAAAGAAACAACTTCGGATAAGACTCTCTCATCCGACTCTCCAGCTCCCACCTTATGTGCCCTTCAGCTGGTCCTCCCCACACTACCTTCACCAAAATGATCTCTTTACCCCTCAATTGTATAGCTTATCGATCCTCAATCCACAAGGGTGATGCCTCAATAGTTAAGTTCTCTATAACTTGCACATCATCCAATTGGATTACATGAGATGGATCAGAAACACACTTTCAAAGTTGAGACACGTGAAACACGTTGTGAAGATTCAAAAGAGATGTTGGTAACACAATTCGGTAGGCCACCTCTCTTAGTCGCTTCAAAATCTGGTAAGGACCAATGAAACATACCAAGAGCTTTCGAGACCTTAAAGCCCGACCAACACCAGTTACTAGGGTGACTCTCAAGAACACACGATCTCCCTCTTGGAATTTAAGTGCCTTCCTCTTCTTATCATGATAACTTTTCTATCTTCTATGTAAAGCTTTCATCTTTTATTAAATCATCTTGATCTTTTCAGTCGTTTTATAGATAATTTATGGCTCAAGCATAACACTTTCTCCATACTCATACCAACACAAAGGAGTCGTACACCTCCTACCATACAAATTCTCAAACGGTGCCATTCTAATACTAGAATGAAAACTACTCTTGTAAGTAAACTCGATCAACAGCAAGTAACTATCCTAGTTAACTCCTTGCTCCAAAACACAAGCTTTCAGCAGATCCTCCAAAGATTTCATATTCCTCTCTGTGTGACCGTCCATTTGCAGATGATAAGCAGAACTCAACCACAACTTAGTTCCCAAGGCTTCCTGCAAGCTCGCCTAGAACCTCGAAGTGAACTTCAGATCTCTATCTGAAACATTACTTGAAAGAATACCATGCAAATTGACAATCCTCTTGATATACAACTCAGCTAACTTTTGCAATGGATAAATGATCTTTATCAGAATGAAACGAGCCATTTAGTCATCCTATCCACCACAACCCAAATCGTATCACTTCCTTTAGAAGTCTTCGGTAAACTTGTTGCAAAATCCATTGAAATGATGTCCCACTTCCACTCAGGAATACTCAACGATTACATCAATCCTAATGGCTTTTGATGCTCAATCTTCTACTTCTAACAAGTCAAATAAGAATAAACAAACTCAACAACATCATTCTTCATACCTGGCCACCAAAACATCTTCTTAAGATCTTGGTATATCTTAGTAGCACCATGATGCATACTCAAACCACTCCTATGACCTTCCTCAAGAATACTCTTCATAAGCTCTGGCACATCTGGAACATAAACTCTATCACGAAACCTCATAACATCATTCTCATTAATTCTTACTCCACCTATTTACCTTAGTTGATCAACACCAATGGGTCAATCTATCCCAAGTTGACTTTCTAACCTTCTATCATCTCTTCAAGAATACCACTAGTCACCTTCAGTATACCCAACTTCACACTGTTAGGCGTCATCTCGCACACCAAACTAAGATCTCGAAAATATTGAATCAAATTCAATCCTCGAGCCATCAATGCTAAATCATGCAAAGACTTCATACTCAAAGCATTTGCTACAACATTGGCTTGACCAGGATGGTAACTCAAACCAAAATCATAATCTTTCAAAAATTCAAGCAATCTCCTCCGCCTCATATTCAGTTCATTCTGATCGAACGAATACTTCAAACTCTTATGATCACTGAACACTTCAAGTCTAGAGCCAAACAAATATTGTCTCCAAACTTTAAGTACAAGCACCACAACCGCCAACTCTAAATCATGGGTGTCATACCCTAAATTTTACCCTGGGTTTTTCTTTTGCATCAGCATAGTGCAAACTGTTCGTTTTGTCATAAATTCTTTAAGTCAAAAACATTCATTAGGATTTAGATGAAAAGTTAAGAGTTCTGGTAGAAATGTTGAATTTTTATGATGTGAACTATGTGTATGTGTTGTTGTCATGGCTTTGTTGTTAGCATGATGTTATAACACAATGTATGGACTTGTCATTGCTTTGTTGTATTACATGAAGTATAGACTAAAGATGCTGCATTGATCTTATTTGATGCGGGGCTGATGTATGTGGCAACATGGAGTCTTAATCATGAGGCTTAACATGGTTTTGGCATGGGATTTGGACGGTCATTGAACATGAAGATGATGAAGTCTTGAGCCACAAATAGAACACATTGGAGATAAAAAAAGGAGAAAACTAGGTCTTAGGGGTCAATTTGACTTTGGTCAACTGTTTGACCAAAAATCAAATGTTGACTAAAAATCAACCTTAGGTTAAAATAGGATTTTCCATGTAATTTGCATTTCCCCTTTTTGTAATGTACTCTTGATATCCTGAATGTGAATTGGACCTTGTAATTGTAATTTATAGCTTCTTTCTTAAGATATGAACCTTCCCTCCATTTTCAAATTATTTGAATTTTTGAATTTTGAATTTTTGAACTTTGATCCTTTGAATAATTGAATTTGAATTTGAATTGCAATGCTTTAATCAAGAAAACCAAAAGCTAATCATAACCAACATGTAAAATCTTAATAAGAAATTGGTCAACAAAAAGTCAACCTTCAATGGTTGACTTTGTTGACCAAAAGTCAAACTTGCAAATGACTTCTAATTTCATATGTCCATGATGTATTCCAAAATAAACAAGTGTCTTCACCAAAATTGAGAATCCCACGACTTAAGCCAAGAAAAGTCAATGCCTAAAGTAACGATATCCAAAAGTTAAATGTAATACAATCATCCCTCAAACTTGTTTCACTAGTGTATACCATAGAACCCTAGTCCATGAAGATTGATGATACCCTTGGCATAATTCAATGTCTTGCATGATAAATAATAGGGACCTATTGAATCAATGATGTTACGTGTAAATGTAAGTGCAAATGAATGGTCCTACAGTGGATGATTAGAATAGGTGTATGCATATGAATCATGAACTATGAACCAGATGAAAATAAAAATAAGTAGGACAAATTTTGCGATATTATAATACTCTTATCAATAATTTTTTTTACATTAATACATAAATATAAATAAATACCGCCGTCAAAGATTCAATCCTAAACCTAGGGGTGGCAAACGGGCATGCCCGCCCCGTTTAGGCCCGCCCCGCAAAAAAACGGGGCGGGGCGGGGCGGTCAAAGGTGGATGTGCGAGCTCATTTTCTAGGCCCGCCCCATTTAATGACGGGCCCGCGGGCATGCCCGCCATTCTCTTTAATTTTTTTTTAATAATAATATATTAATTAAAATAATTTATATTAATAATAATAGTATAATGATGAAAATAAATAAAAAGAAAATAGATGTAGATGTAATGTATATTTAAATTTAATTAATAATAATATCAATAATATTAATTTAATTATTTTTATTTTATTGAAATTATTTTATGGATAATTGAATTTAATTATTGAAACTATATTAATTAATTATTCAATTATTAATTATGTATGTTAGAATAAGTTTTAGTGGGAAGCCTACAAGAATTTAATTATAATTTTCAAACCAAAGCATTTTTCTAGTGGAGCTGAGGGAATAGTCAGTATGAATTTGCTAAGGTACTAAACAGGAAGCAATTATTAGAAATGAGAAGTATTGTAGCGTAACAAAATAATTTCCCTTACGGTCACTGTAGCGAATAAATAAATAATTAATGAAAGTGAATAGATAATTTATGGTAGCAAATTCGTAGAATAATAATGAAATGAAACTAATAATTTCCTAGTACATGTGAATTGTAGCGCACAACATTTATGGTCCATACTGTTCAAACTATAATAATAATATAAGATATAATAATAATAATAATAATAATAATAATAATATAAGATAGAATGAGTTGTTTTTACCCGCGGGCACACCCGCCCCGTTTAGGCCCACCCCGCAAAAGCCCGCAAAAAAACGGGGCGGGGCGGGGCGGACATACTTAAATATGCGGGTTCAAAATTCAGGTCCGCTCCGCAAAAAATGACGGGTAAAATGGGCTTTCCCCGCGGGATGGGCCCGTTTTGCCACCCCTACCTAAACCAACTGTTTACTCACATTTAATTCAACAAACATATACTAGTTGAGCTATCACACCTACCCTAATAATATGAAAAAATAAATAATCTTACATATTTATTTTCATGTTTATTTAAAAATATTTCCCAATTATTCAATATAATCACTTTGATGTTACTATTTTCTATTTTTCTATATATAACTATGTAAAACCTTTTTTAAAATAATTCACTTTAGTACGGATATTTTAAATTTTTTTATGTAAAAGTATGCAAGCAAAATTTTAAAATAAACCCTTTTATATGACTATTTTCTATTTTTAATCTCAATGATTCAAAATAATAATGTATCATGAGATAATATTTCACAAATATTATTTAATTCTCTATTTTTACTTTCATTTTTATTGCATTGATTGTTAGCTATATTAAATTTAAGTTCTAGATTCATTTTATGTCCAAATGTTCCGTCATGCTTTATATTTTAATGACGAATTTATATTCAATTAACTTTTGCACAACAATATTTTTACAAATTTTATTTTTTAGATCAGTTGGTTGAATCAAAGTAATGCAAATAAAGAATAGCATTTACTCTTTTTCTAAGACGTACTAGGGTAAAAATAATGAAACACAATTACTTTCCTCAATTTGAAATTCAAAATGTTGTTGAACAACTAATTAAATAATTTAGTTCTCTTCTATAAAATATATCTAAACATAAATTATTTTATTTTAAATATATTTTAATTAAAATCAGTTCATTTAAAATTAATCTTTATCACTATCTATCTTTTTTAGGTTAATTATACGATCCCCTACCACTAGGGCGAATTTTGGTTTTGCCCCCTGAAGAATTTTTTTTTTGAACGCCCCCTTATAAAACCAAAAATAAAGTTTTACTACACCATATCCTTTGTTTGAGTGACTGTGTATTCCCCAATTGGTTACGTGACATTGAGATAGTCTATGTGGCATTTATTAATTTATTTTTAATTTATTTTTGTATAAATATTATTTATTTAAATTGTTATTTTAAAAATTAATATATTTGGGCCAATCAAACACATAAGCCCATAGCTAGTAACAACCCATTCACTTAACCTTGTTTTCAACTCATTTTACTCTATGTGAAACTCATTTATAAACACTTGCATTTTATGTTAAACTTCTAATGTGGGACTTCTTGCTATCACCTTCCACTTCAATACCATTACTACAAACTGGACTCTTGCTACAAACTGGAGCATCATCTCTGCAAACTGCACAAACTTGAAACAATCGAGCAAATTCATATTATTACTTTCTGCTACAAAATTACTACAAGTTGATGGTGATGCAAACTGTGTCATCATCATTCATTCTTTAAGTTTTTTATATTCATTATCTAATGGATGATGGACAACATTAGCATCTTTTTAGAGGGGGCCTGGTTGGGGTACATGCAACATAGAACAATATACATTATTGATAAAATTGTTTGCTTTATGCATTTGTTCCATGTTTCTTTCCACCTTCCAATTGTGTAACTATCACATGTGTTGTATTTTGCAGGCTCTGTATCACATTTTTTGCTTTCGACATTGCGATTGTAGTGATCTGTGTTACTGCTGCGTTTCTCATTGGAATCGCTGTTTCTTGTTTTCGTCCATGCATACTTGCAATTTTGTATGTAGTAATTGATGAGGTAAATAAAATTTGATATCTATCATAATCTTCTTTGAAATTTATCAAACTTAATTTGATATTTAATGTGGCAACATGAAAGGGAAGCCAAGGAAGAGACTGACGTGTTGCCAAAATATAAGTTGAATTGTGGCTTCGTGAGAGAAAGTGAAGGAAAATCATTGAGAGGTTGGTTGTTGCTTGTTGATGTTCCAGTTGGAGTTGTGGAGAGTGTAGGAATTTGTAGTAATGATATTGAAGTGGAAGGTGATAGCAAGAAGTCTCACATTGAAAATTTAACATAAAATGTAAGTGTTTATAAATGAGTTTCACATAGAGTAAAATGAGTTGAAAACAAGGTTAAGTGAATGGGCTGCTGCTAGCTATGGGCTTATGTGTTTGATCTTGCCCCAAATATATTAATTTTTGAAATAACAATTTAAATAAATAATATTTATACGAAAATAAATTAATAAATGCCACATAGACTATCTCAATGCCACATAGCCAATTGGAGAATACACAGTCACCTAAACAAGGGATAGGGTGTGGTACAAATTTATTTTTGGTTTTATAAGTGGGCGTTCAGAAAAAAATACTTCAGGGGGGCAAAACCAAATCTTGTCCGAATGGCAGGGGGGATCGTATAATTAACCCATTTTTTTTTCATCAATAAGAAGTTCAAACAGTGCTCAAAACAGATTACAATATCAATGTAACTTGAGATAATCAATGGGATTTCTCCACCAATTATAAAAGTACAAAACCAATCTACTCTTCAATCCTAGAACAATCCAATTTCAAGATATTAATATAATTTAGTAACTAGTTTCTGCTATATTCGAACCCATATTGTTGAATATAATGTTGTTTCTTCATAACCACAAACACCAACACGTCGCCAACCAAACCAACATCTTCTTGTTCCTAACAACTTTGCCCCTCATAAGAGAAAAAAAATTATTAGCCTGACTCAAGATTGAGTTTTCAACTAGATGATCTATCTCCAACCTTGAATCCCACACTCTAGTTGCAAAAGGGCATGCAAACAAGAGATGAAATAAATATTCCTCAATAGCAAAATAAGAAACATGCATGAGGTCAATAACATTATGAAAAATCACCCTTTTATTAAGTTTCTTCTTAGAATGAAGCATATTAATAAACATACGTCAACCGAAAATATGAATTTTTTACTGAACTTTAGATCTCCACAATCTCTTAAACTGAACCAAAACCTCCGGGCTACTGTTGTTCTCATTCTGTTTATTCAATAGCCCATTGTAACACGATTTAATGGAAAACTGACATGTTGTATCTCCGGTCCAAACCATGTTGTCCTCCACCTCTCTGCTTATCTTAATCGTGGAGAAAACTTGTTGAAGTCCCTACATTTGAGTCGAATTCTGTTGTTATGTAGCTAAGAAAATAGCCAAGTTCCAAAACCATTCATCATTAATCCATTTACCATAATCACTTACAGTGCACAGCTAGCGGCAAAATTTGAAAATAAATTCGGATAGGAAATACATAAGGGCCGTGCCTCACACCAATTATTCCTTCAAAAGTCCAACCTATTACCACCCCCCACTTTGCATTGGATATTATTCACAAACCAATCAACCGATTTGACACCTTGTTTGTCAAGAGATAAAAGATCTCTCCACTAAATGGAGGCCCTTTTCAAAGACTTAATAGAGCTTTGATTAAAGACTACCTCCAACAAATTTCCATATATAAACTCCAAAAAATTCTTCCAAATCGCTTCACGATTATTGAGAAACCTCCACTTCCATTCTGCTAAGAGAGCCGAATTAACCAACGAAATGTCCTTCACGCCCAATCCACCCTCCTTTTTCGCTTTACAAACCGTATTCCAACTTTCCCAAGAAATCCTCTTCTTTTCTTTATCCCCATGCCATAAAAAACTAGCTTAAATCAAAATTATCGCCTTCAATACTGCTTTGGGAGCCTTAAAGAAGGAAAACATATAAATCAAAACGATGTTGAGAGTAGAGTTCAAGAGATTTATCCTACCACCAATAGAAAGAAACTTGCCTTTCCACCTTGAGAGCTTAATCAATAACTCCTTTCCACGATGTCAACCTCCTAGGATTAGAACCAACTACAATGCCCAGAAATTTGAACAAAATTCTATCGAACAACAACTCAAAAAGTCTGCCCCTACTTCAAAGAAAGAATCTGCCGTGTTTAAACTATAATTCTTGCTCTTACCAAAATTCACTTGTAAACCAGAAACCAGTTTGTAACCTCTGAAAATTGCCTTCAAAACCCATAAATTATGCCAACTGCATTCACCCATTAGAATGGTATCATCCGTGAATTAAAGAATGTCAAACTCACAGTGGTCCCTGCATTTGATTCCCTTGAACAACCTACTCGATTTGGCCTTTGGCACAAGCGCTGCCAACCCTTCGCCAATTAAAACAAAAAAGGAGATAACGGATCTCCTTGTCTTATCCCCTTCGAACCAACAAAATCCTTGGTGAAACTACCATTGACTAACACAGAGAATGACGTTTCAAAAACACAGGCTTCCATCCATAACTTCCATCTAGAACAAAAACCAAGCCTATCGAACATGTATCTTAGGAAACACCATGAAACACAGCCGTACACTTTTTTGAAATCCACTTTAAGAATCAAACACTCCTTCTTAACTCTCTTAGCATAATCTATCAGTTCATTTACCACCACCACACCATCGAAGATTTTCCGGCCAGGAATAAGTGCAATTTACAATCATATCACACTTCAACCACACCAGAAAATGGTCTGAAACATCTTGTTGCCATACCAAGAATATTCCACACATTGATTAATCCAGACGAAACAAGAATTTTGTCTAGCCTACTCCAAACACTACCGTCAACTTTCCTCCAGGTGTATTTTCTCCCTATGACAGACAATTCCACTAAATCCAAGTTATTAATAAATTCAGAAAAATCATCCATCTCTTTAGAACTACTGATACCCAATCTGCTACTCCTCTCACCAGAATTCTTAACTGAGTTAAAATCTCCACCAAAACACCACTCTCCACTCCCCAACATATTCTTCTTAACAATTAAATCACTTCATAATCTCTTATTAACAATCAAACAAGATGAATAAACATTAATAAAAAAACACACTTTATCTTCCCAAAGAGCACACCGACCTATAAATCCTTCACCTTGAAAACTGATTAATGGAGAAATAATCCTAGACCTCTAGAGAATCAACATACCCCCCGATTAGCCAATCGAATCTTTCATCGTCCACTCAACCTCTTTGCTACCCTAGATGCTTTCAACAATCACACAATCCATTTTCTCCAATTTCGTCTCTTGTAAAAAAAACAAATATCTGCTTTCACGTTATGAAGAATTTGTTGAAAATCTTTTTCCTCTTCAAAGGATTACCACACCCCCTCACATTGAAAGATATTATTATCATTGGAAACCTTTGATTTTAGACACCCCTGTAACCTTCTCTTCTTTATCTCTCTGATCCATGGAACGAATAACACCTTCATAAGCATCCTCTTCCTCCACCCCTTGTATGCCAAGCTCCTTAATTGAAACTCATAATTTGCCCACTATCTGATCATTGCAATCAGCTAAAAACCTACGATTAACTTGTCTCAAATCTGAATCCATCGTTTCATCACAACATAGAACAAATCCACCAGAATAAACTTGGGTAGATTCAGACGACATAGATGATTTCAATTTGAAGGCCACCGGAAGAGATAACGGTAGAGGAGGAAAATGAATTCTTTTGTGAGGAAAAAGAGACGGAATAGAAAAGAAAATTTAGATGTCTCCCTCTTCTTCTTATTGGGCTCTAACAGTTAAGTCTTCACCCTTTGATTTACCTTGGGCCTCGAAACTAATCCATCAACAAAGGAAGTTTTTTTTTTAAAATCCTCCTTTTTTGGGCTTTGGGATGACCTTTCTTAATTTTTTACGAATCACCTTTAATTGGGCTTTATCCAGGTCTAATCCAACCAACCCACCTGCTATGAAAGAAGAGTTTTCACTCTGCTCTGCCTCCTCCAAAAAAGAACACATGTCACTTCTGCCAACTGTCACCCTATCTTATGCCCTAGGAACCTCTACACACTTGACAACACCACAATGAACAAGTCGGGTTGTCCTAACACTATTTTCCTTTGCCGCATCAAAAGGAAAATCCTTAGTGTCATACCCTAAGTATCTCACGTGTGTGTCTTTTATGCATTAATAATCCCATTTAAAATACAAAAATGTGTGTCTTGCTTTGCTTTGATTACAAGTTAGGGTTTTGGCACCAAAGAGCTCAAGCAGATGATCAATCAAGGACTTGTATGATTCTCAAATTTTCAAGACCCCAATTCATTAAACATGATCAAAAGTGTTCCTTTATCAAGTGCAAGATTACATCAATGACATTTCATCAAGCTTCAATTCATCTGATGCACCAAATTAGGGTTTTGACCAAAATCAGCTCTAGGTTGACTTTTTTGACCAAGGCATGATCTCACACCTCAAGACATGACTCAAAGGCCTCAAGTACATCATTTTGGTCCATTCATATGTTTGGATTAGTTCAATAAGCTTGATTTATTGACATTTGAAAGATTTTAGTTCAACTGAGAAAAGTCAATTGTTGATCAAAGTCAAAGTTTGACTTTTAAGATTTTTGGTCAATCATGGACTTCATAAGTCAAAGATCATGAAAATGTTGAGGATTATTGCATTTGATCATGATTAATCAAAGAAATCATTCAAAGATCAAGAATTTATGAAATTAGGGTTTTGGAAATTTTTCTAAGTACAAATTCTCATGGTCAAATGACCTACTTACCAAGATTCTAACTTCTTCCTCAAGCATCAAATGGAAACACTTGAGGTCTCCTCTTAAATATGGCATTTAATACTACAAGTTAATGAAAATTACAAGTCAAAAGTTTTCTTGGAGTGGAAGATATTGATGTCCAAAGTTAGGGTTTCAAGTTGTGTGAAAATCCAAAACACTTAGAATTTTTTCTAAGTTTTCAGCATGGTCAAGTGACTTTGAGGCTTCCTTGTGAAAAATTCAAGCCACCACTTTTGATGCTTGAGGGCTCCAATTTAAGACCACATTTCATACTTCATTTTGGTGAAAGAATGGATCCAAAATCCCTCAATAATTGAAAGTTATGATTGTTCAAAGTTGGGATTTTATCATGATCAACTTGGTTGAAAATGAACCAGAATTTGCCTAAGTCCTAGTCAGTTTGGTCACACGAGTTTGGGACACCTTTTGCCAACTTTCCAAGCATTTCCAAGACACGTGATCAACATGAAACTTGTAGTATCCCATGAGATCTTCAAGTTAGTACCAAATTTCTGCATAATGGATCTCAATACATGGAAGAAAACCTTGATCCCATGTGCTATGCTAGACTGCATAATTGACAATGGATGAAAAGTGCTTTTTACTTTTTACTTGTTCTATAAGTTAAGGAACCTGATCCACAACTCCCCAACAACTTGTACAATCTTAGAAAAGGCTCAAGGAAGTCAACTTGCAGCCACACTAGAAAGTGAATCTATGGTTGTATTTGTACAAACTTTATGGAAAAGTGGGTTTGTCCATTGAACCATGTCTTTGTTTTACCCAAATCCTTGCAACTTGATCTGATTATTTCCTCTATAAATAGCACCTCATTCATATGTTACAAAGACACACAAAAGCATCAGAAACCTCAGTAAATACATTGAGCAACTAAGCAAGAACACTTGAAGCATGTTTTAGTATTCTTCACATTTTCATAAACCAAAACTGTGAAAACACACCACAGCTATCAAACGTCTAACTTTTCCACTTAAACACATTTCAATAGCACCATTGGAGCTTCTATAACACATTAGAACCCTTCATTTCATCCCAAGCCAAAAATCACATCTTGACCAAAACTCCATTATTACTTAAAACCAAAATTTTGAATCTCTTTGTTTTTGTATTTCCTTTCCATTCCAACACTCCAAACACATTCCATATACCTCATATAACTCATTCAAATCATCAAACTTGATCTGTAACACCTCAAACATCAAGATCACTTTTCACTTTTCTTCCTTTGCAAGTTGATTTGAGCTGAGGAATTGCAGGTATTTCTGAGCAAGCTAAGCATTCAAACACCTTCATGTGGATCCATTGAAGTTGTAAGGATCGTCATTCATCATTTGGGAGTGCTTTAGAGGTGCATTGGACACTCTCCAATAGGTAAGTTTTCTGACTTTCCAAACTCCATTATGTGAGCAGCATTTGCATCCATCCAAGTTACCATTCTGCTTGCTAAAATGTGAGGATTGAAAGCCATATGCTTGTGTTCATTAATCATGCTTCTGGTCTTGCTAGAAATTCTTTAGCTAGGTTTAAAATAAATGAAATTGGTTAGCATGTTTAGATTCCTCATGAAATTCTGATTAAAATGGTATATTAGATTGTTTGATTTTATGCCAGAATGGGAGAGTCGTGTTTTCAAAATTTTGAAGCTTGATGAGGAAGATGACATTGGTGGTTAGTGTGTGTTTCAGTTTTAAAAATCATTTTTATATATTTCTTATAGTTGCAACCACTTACCAGACGCGTCCCATGTGGCTTAGTGGTAAGGGAGTTGGCCCATGTGTATTTGCATTGTAGAGGGCGTAGGTTCGAATCCCCCACCCCTATTTTGTCTCATTTTCTCGCCTCTCTCTCTCTCTCTCTCTCCTTTCTTTTTCTTCTTTTTCCTTTTTATTTATTTATTTTTTGTTTCTTTTATTTTCAATCAATTTAATTTCCCCTTTATTTTTATAACTTCAAAAATACCAAAAATTATTAATATTATTTATTTCACTTATTTCATTTTTATTTACACTAAATTATAAATATTAACTATATTTTTAATTATTCTTTTTATTTATTTTAATTTAACCTTTAAAAATAAAATAAAAACATTTTATTTTATTTTCATATTTATTTATTTCCCACATTTTAAAAACCTAAAAAATACATTTTATCCTTTTATTTATTTATTAAGTCTCTTATTCACTTATATACTCTTTTGATTTTATTTCATTTTTGAATACTTTATGATTGATTGTTCATACTTGTTCTAAATTATCAAGTGTTTAAGCCTTGGTTGATTGCATTGTTGATTTAAATCCATGTTTTGTTTCTTATTCATGCATTGAACTTTGTCTTGTATAAAGATTGATGACATATACCATGTTTATGTTTGATAATCCATGATGATGTTGCTCTTGTTTAAACCATGTCTTATACACATTTTTGCTTATGTCTTTGATGTTACTTTATTAAAGCATGCTTTGATAAATGGTATATTCATACCTTGTGTTCATATGTGGATTCTAGCTTGTGTTTAAGTATGCCTTGATCAGATGTATTGCTTGTATGCCATGTTCTTGCTTAATGATTTATGTTGATCTTGTCCATACCTAAACCATGCTTATTATCTTTAGAGTTGCTCTTTGTTTAGTCATGTATTCAAAAGTTATGTTGATGTTGTGTATCATGTTTCCCACACTTAACTTCTTTGGTGAATGTTTGTATGTACATGTTCATTTTGATCTAGTGCTGCTTAATCCAAGGGAAGTTACTCCTTGTTGATTTCATGTAATTTGCATATGCATCATTATTATCTTTTGCACCTTTTCCTACTTGTATGATCATTGCTACCTTTAGCATGCTTATCTTTAGGTTTGTTTACCCTTAGAAAGTTTCCCTTAGGTTGATCATACTTAGATGATTCAATGTTAGGTTTCCCCTCTTTCAATAGAAACCTTGACCTTAGGTCATTGATTTTTTTAAAACCTTTTTTTAATAAAATGCTTCAAGACATCTTAAGCATATTCAAACCTTTTCATAAAACTAAAAAAAAATACAAACCTCATTCAAACTTCTTGCCACTTACCTCTTCAATTTAAAACCTTTTCAAAAATAGATTAGACATTAGTCATCCCTAGTTGAGATATAATTCTCCCACCCCGTGACATTGTTGAGAAAGATGTTGATTCTTTTCCACTTGAGAGAGGTATGTGGCATACTTGTTGATTACATATCCAAGTTGGAGCCCTTGTCTCAATGTGAAGCAAATATCCCTCTTTCACATGCTTGTGGTGAATAAATTGAGTATTATCCTTATGATGACAACTTATCTCTTCAGTAAAATCCACCATAACAAATCCTTTTCAATTTTTACCCCGAACTATGATGTTTTGATCCTTTATTGGTACATAGGCACAAAACTTTGTGTTTTGCCAAACACAAAAACAATAAAAAAAAACATTTCTCTTCTTATCTCCCCAATCAATCTCATAGCAAACAACTTAACCATAACACAAATACAACAAGAGGTTCATATAGGATACTATAGATACTTAGGGTGTTAATATCTTTCCTTAGTATAACCAACCCTCGTACCTTAGATCTCTTTATTGCATTGTTTTGCATTGCATATTTATGTGTTTATTTGATCTTTTCTCTTTCCCTTGGATAAATTAAAGTTCGGCGGTGATATCTTAAGTTTTTTGTGAAACCTAGTTAACTAGTAAATATGACCTCCGATTCTCATTAGGACACTTAGGATCTAAAAAATTGTCTCCTTCAATGGTCCTTTTCTCCATATCTTTCAAAAAACCATCCACCAATTTAATAGCCAAAGTACACCCTATTCTCCCTACCTCTAACCCACCTAGATTGTCATCTTCCTACGAATTTAAATTTTCAAACGGAACCGCCTCTTCACCGAAGCTATCATCAAAGTCCGACTCTACTTCATCCTCACCCTCTTCCTTAAACTTCATATCAAGAACCACTAATCTCAAGGGTCCTACACCATCCTCCATGATTTTAAACAGACACTATATTATAGAAAACTTGATGAAAGGAATTGTGATCTATCTATTTTTAATGTCCAAACTCTATACAGCAAAATAGGGGTGGACACACGGACGATTTCGGTCGGTGACGGACCGAAAATGCCGATCCGATTGTAACCACGGTTGGACAACTTAAACCCATTTCCGACCATTTATACTTTCGATTTTTCGGTTAACGGTTTTGGCGGTTGACGGTTTTGACGGGTGGTTTATTTCGGGTTTGTCACTGAGTATCGTCTCTTTTATCTTCCATGGCAAATCTATCAGAAAAAGCTTGAGAAAAGATATTAAAAGTTAATCACCATGTTTCTTACACCTCTTCTAAAGAAAATGGACAGAGTATTCTAAATTTGGAGGGTGAGAAACCATTATTATGTTATAAACTCATAGATGTTGTAGATTTAGTGAGAAAAAGAAGTATGATTTTTTGTATAACAATGAAGAAGATTTGTGTTCTGATAGAGAGAAGAAAAACGAAAAAATATGTACAGAAAAGTTATATTGTTTCAAACAATATTCTAATATAATTAATACAATAAAAAATCTAGGCACAATACTCTATGATAAAGATAAAGACAAAGTAATTTTATATTCATAAATTAGTATAAGCTAGTGAAATTTAATATAGCATTATAAAAAAGCGACTTAGTATGAAGCTAATAGCTGGATTCTACTGGTAAAAATATATAAAAATAATTTAGCATCTGTTTTTCGGTCGGTTTCAGTTTATTATGGATGTATATTGTAAATCCGATTTCGACCATAATAAACCACTTGAAACCGAAAATGGTGAACCGCGGTTAAACCGGTTTCATTTTTGTCATCCATTGGTTTTTTTTATTTATCGGTTAATTCGGTTTGGATCGGGTTCAGTTTTTTTGTCCACCCCTACAGCAAAATATCATCATATATATAAAAAAAGAGTTTATTTATTTAGACAAACACTAAATAAAATTTAAATATTTTTTAACATGAGTAATTAACATGATTAAAGTGTGTCTGTTATTGAGACCCACTTTCTTTGTGTTTCTTTTCTGCGTTTCCAAGGGACCACTTGCTTCAAGCTGTCACAAATGTTTGCCTGCATGTATAAAACACTCAATATTAGTTGCGTGCTTCAATATTACTATATTATAATTATACATATTTTACGCTTTTTTAGTTAATGAAAAAAATATTAAAAAGTTATTTATACTATATTTGAAGTTTATTATTTACACGTAACAAAAGCCAAAAGTTGTAATGTTTTTTCTAAGGCCAGATAGTGAAAGTCATTTCTTTCGGTGCCCAACTGTTGCTGATGTTTCATTATTTAGACTTTTTTCCATTATTTTCATGCAATATTTTATAAAGTTGAAAAAAATTAAAACAACAAATATTATGGCTTGGTTTGTAGCCAGCCACCTGGAATATATATAATATATACATATAGTCAAACTTCACTTTTGCACATGAATATTAGCTGCTCATTATTATTATTATTATTATAGTAACAAAAAGAGTTTTAGAAAAAGAAGGCAACAAAAAAAATGCATAAGAAAACTGTGATGAATACTACAAGTCAAAGATATATATTTTAACTTTTAATTGTGTCGTGATCATTATTTCGAAGTGCTATATAAAATGACGTATATATTGAACCTAGCACAGTCATATTACCTCCAATTTGTCATCAGTCATTTAAGAAAATTTATTTAAAATTAAATAGTACTCCTAGTACTAATAACCTACCAATTTCTTAATGTCTATGAAAAATTAAATGTATCATACCGACATAATTCATAGCAGGTAAATTTGCATGGTTCACAATTAGCCCAACTCAAATGGTTACTAAAAGGGAAAAGAACAGGAAAAAGAAATAGTGTTCTAATAAGGATCACAATAAATTGAATCAATTCCAACATAATTTATGATTCAAATGAGCTGAAAATTAATTTTATTAATTAAATAAATTTTATTTAAATTATATATAGTTTGGCTCATTCAATTTATTAGTTAACTTGAATATATATATTTCACGTTTGATGTTAATTACTCTAATTTATTACTAAAACTTAGTTTTGTATCATCTACTTTTTTTTGGCGTGAGTTGATAATTTTTTGTTAATCAATTTAGTTTTGTATTATCTATTTATCTGCGTCTTGATAATATTCTGTTAATGAATACTCATACATAAAAAAAATTAATTCATAATGATTTAATTAATTTTTTATATAACAAATATTGTTATTATAAAAGAAATTAAATAGTTTTTAAGTCTCAAATTTTTTTGTTTGTTTGAAGCTCCTAAATTAAAAAGCCGAAAACCATACAAGTGTTATAGTTATAATGACTCAAAAATGAGTACAAGAACTACAAACAAAACTTGAAACAATTATAGAGAGAAAACATATTTAACAAGAAAAAAACACATCACTAATTTTATAGTTTTCAATCATTTTTTCCATGTTCATCATATATAAAAAATAAAAACTCTCAATCATTCATAACAACAACATGTTGATAGTAGATAGTATTAGTAAATTATTTCTTGATATTATTGATTACTGAAGAGTGAAAACTGAAGAATGAAAAGAACATTAGAGAGTAATTATGACTTACCCAGAAATGTGATTTGGCCTTAGAAATTGGACTTCCACCTTTGGCAGTCCGTGGGATCTTCACCTTACTCTGATCTGAAAAGTCAAAACTACCCTCATCTCCCTCTTTGTTAATCTTCTTGAAACCACTCCACCTACTAGACCCAAAATTGGAATTCCAGTTTTCCCTTGGAGTTCTGTAAGAAGACGAGAATGACATGGCCCGGCCCACGTAAGGCCCGTCTAAGACCGTTGTAGGGGAAGGCTCATCGAGCTTGGTTTCCAAAAACAACAACCTCGGAGGAAGTTCCAACGTTGTTCTAACGTTATTTTCGAGCTCTGATTGGGTGTGGTGGTACTGCCTAGGCTTCCCCGGTGCTTCCTCCCACTTGAAAGGAATTGAAATCATGGTTTTACATGGTGACGTGGCAGTTTCCGATGACATTATTGGTTATTGATTTTTTTTGTGGTGGTATATGGTGGTAGTGATAGTAGTGGGTGTGTGTGGGGGGGCTTTTAAATAGAGGGAAATTATATGGTCAACAAAGTTAAGAAAGAGAGTTGAATTTTTTGGTTTTGTTTAGTGAGGTCCTTCGAAAAGTAAAGTAGATGAGATAAATTTGTGGTTGTTTGATTTGAGATTTGTAGAAGAAAGGGAATGGAATAGCCCCAGTCGGTCCCAATTATAAGGTAATCCTCAGTCTCATAATGAGTGATCTATTTGAAATAAATAAGTGTTTCAAAATAAATGATCTATTTTTATTTTTAATACATCTTTTTCAATTTTATCATTTGATTAATATTACTTTCATTATTCCCAATAGATGATAAGGATATTTTAGTAAAAATATTACTCTCTTTCATTCATTTATTCCTTTTTTTTAATATGTGTGAAAAGTCAACTGAATCACTCATTATGAAATGGAGAGAGTGAAATGAAGGAAGTAATAATAATCTATCTAGGAAAGGACAACTTTTTGAAGTTTGTTGACCATATTTCTATTTTTATTTCAACTCTAATTACCAGTAATAAAAAACAATCACACACATGACAAACATCATCTATTCATCTAAGATTTTAAACCATTAGATATATGAACCATTTCATTTATATAAAATTTTAACTCCAAATATTTCAAGCAAAGTGAGACTAAGTTTTTTCTCAGATGGTATTGTGTGGGTTTATTAAAGTTAGGTGCCATTTGTTTGATAGAAGAATAAACTTTTTCGTATATGTAGAATGTTAAAAGGGATTTTATCAATCGGTTAACACGGGGTGTAATTAATTATAATAAGAAAAACTTTATTTTTTGATTGAAGAATGAGGTAAAACTTCGAGAGTGTAACTGGTTAACATTTGAGTGTAAGTGATTACCGTTGAAAGTGTTTTTATTTTAATGTCAGATGTAACCAATTACATGTTTAGTGTAACCGAGTACACGCTCAACCTTTTGTGTTTTTCAATTATGTAATTGTTTATATTGGGTACAAATTATTTTGTAACTTTTATATAAATGTCTTGGAGACATTCTCATCTTTAGTTAATGTGATTAACATTTCTCACCTCTCTCTCTCTCCCTCTCTCTCTCTCTCTCTCTCTCCACACTCTAATTTTCTCCATCATTCACCAATCTTGTGGTTCCAAGTTCCAACATCTGGCATCAAGAGTCTGGTTCTGATCCACAAACACCTAGTGTGCAACATGAATTCTGTCTCCAATGAAAACCTACTCATCCTTGATGCGAAGAATTACAACAAATGGTACTAACAAATGAAATTTTTGTTTGGCTACCAAAATGTTCTTGAAGTGATCAAGAACGGGGTGAATCCTCTTGTCGAAGGTGCAACGGATGCACAACGAGCAATGCATAAGGAAGATAAGAAGAAAAATTTTAAGGCGCTGTTTTTTATCCATTAATGTGTGGATGGTGACAACTTTGTGAAAGTTAGTGATTGCGAATCGTCAAAGCAAGCATGGAAAATCTTATAGAAATCACATGCAGGGGCTGACAAGGTAAAGATGATGAGGCTACAAACTCACAAATGTCAACTTGAATTGATTCAAATGGAATGAAATGAGACAATCAACGATTTCATAACGAGAATCACTCGGTTGGTGAATCAAGTGAAGGCATGTGGAGAAACAGTCATAGAGCAATATGTTGTTGTGAAAATCTTGCGTTCTTTAACACCAAGAGTGCAATGCGAACAAGAATGAACTTCAAGGAAATAAAGCCAAGGTTGCAAGACAAGAGTTTGATGAAGAGAATACACTCTTGGTGATGATTGTGGAAGGGGAATGCAATAGCAGCCGACTGTGGGACAGTAGTAGCAATAATTCTAGGAATGCTGTAAAAACAAGCTGTAATCAGTTACATGAAAGTGTTAACTGGTTACATGCAGAATAAAATGTCATGGTGATTGTGAGAGAAGGAGTCTAGTGCAACGAGGAATGATATTTGGACTCAGGATACTCTACTCATATGATGGGGAAGAAGGATTAGTTTGTTAAAATCAATCGTGCGATAAAGAACAAAGTGAAGTACGCGGCTGACACCACTCTAAGGGCCAATGGGATCAGTGATATTTTGATCATGAAAAGGGATGATGGACATTCCTTGATAAAAGATTTATTGTACATTCTAGGAATCAAATGTAACCTTCTAAGTATTAGCCAATTGCTTGAGAAGGGTTACAAGATTCACATGGAAAATAAAGGGTTGCGCATTATGGATGCAAATAGGGTTTTAGTCCTTAAAGCTACTATGGATGCCAATAGAACCTTCAAGGTTGAGCTGAAGGTTATGGAGAATAGATGTCTTGCTACAATGGCAAGTCGAGAATAGTGGATATAGCACTATCGTCTTGGGCATCTCAATTTTTGAGATCTTAAAGACTTACAAAAGAACAAAATAGTAACAAGGTTTCCATTGATCAACATACTATAATAATAAGATTTGATTATGCATCTGAAATTTAGTTTTGACGATAACAATACAATGTTTCTTAAAGAACAATTCTGTACCCTAATGGTTTTGTCTATTGTGTAGCTTTTACTAACAGGTTCTGACTCTGAAGATTTTGCGTGTGACATCAGATTCTGGACTCAACACGCTTTACAAGATTACGTCAAGTTCTGGAATTCTCTTAGACAACGGTTCTGATGAATGTTTGTGCTAAAGCTTTTGACTATGACTCTAATAGAAGATCTTCTCAAGGTTTATCAAGCTCTCAAGATTCTGAAGACCAAGTTTTGAAGACTCTGAACACCAGGTTCTAAGGAATTGTGTCAAGACTTTGAAGACAAGGTTCTGAAGCATCTTTCAACCAGACTCTTGATCCTTCTAAACATGCTTCAACAACACTTATTCAGAAGCCTCTGGAGATTACAAGATAAGACCAAAAGGTTTTACGTGAGAAAAGTAGTACACAGTACAAGATCAATATTCTTTCACTATGCTGATTTTGTGGAGTAAGGACTGTACTATTGTACCATTTTTTCTCCCACCTTTGGAGACTGTTATGCAAGGTGTCAAATCATTTATGAAGATTTTCATTCTACCCTCCAACAGATCTTTTCATTTCCTATATAAAGAAAACTTGAGAGAATGGATGAAGCTGCTAATTCACGCTAGTTTACATGCTATTCACGCAACAACATAATGCTTTTGCTGAACATATTACTATTCTGAATAGAAAACACACATAAAGCGTTTGTTTGTTTTGTGTGATAATTTCATTGTACTTAAACTTTGTGTAATCTGTTTTCTTATAAACAACTCTGCAAACATATTTCTTGTATCTTATTGTTTGAGGTTGTATTCCTTGAGATACTAGGGTATAGTCAGGATTCTTGAGAAGACATTGACGAGTAGTCTTTGTGTGTCTGTAATCAATTGATCATAGTGGATTAAGTCCTTGTTTATAAGGCCAAATCACCTTGGCAGATGGAATGGACTAGCTTTGTTAACAATGAATCAGGATAAAAATATTTGTGTTCATTTATTTTTGCTATTGTTGCATCTTTAAGTGTCTAGGGTGCGAAAATGTTTTATCTTAAAAACCGAATTCAAACTCCTATTTCTTGTGTTTCTTGTCACCTTCACATACCATCTGAAATTTGCGAAGAATGTGTGCAGGCAAAGAAACATAAGGATAAAATTAGCAAGGAAGCAGGTTGTAGAACCAAGAATCACCTTTAAGTGGTGTATTCGGATGTGTGTGGACCGATGCAAGTAGATTCCATTGGTGTCAATAGGTATTTTGTTACACTAATCGATGATCATAGTAGAAAGCTATGGACATACATGATCAAGAGAAAGGAAAAGGTATTTGAAGTGTTTAAGAAGTTCAAGTCGATGGTTGAGAGGCAAAGTGGACACAAACTTAAAGTGCTCAATATGGATGGTGGAGGCGAATATGTTTCAAAAGACTTTGAGAGGTTTTGTGATCAATAAGTAATTGTAAGGTTGTACCACCTTATACACCACAGTAAAATGGTGTTTCCGAAAGGAAGAATTGATAGATCATGAACATGGTGAGAAGCATCTTAAAGGGGAAGAACTTGCCAAAAGATTTATGGTTAGAAGTGGTGTCCAAAGCTTCCTATTTGTTGAATAGGTGTCCAACAAAGAAGCTTGAAAAGGCAACACCGGAGGAAGCATGGTCGCGATTCAAACAAAATCTGGACCATTTGAGATTTTTTGGGTTTGTAGTGTATCGACATGTTCCATGGCAGCTTAGAAAGAAGTTGGATGATAAGGGAGAAGTGGTGATACTTGTAGGTAAGGGTGGCAAAACAGGTCGCCCGCCCCACCCCGCTTTAAGCCCGCCAAAAAAATGGCAGGACGGGAAATGGGCATAAAAATCTAGCTCGCCCCGCCAAGGTGGCGGACGACGGGCTTGGCCGCCTACTTTTTTATTTATATTTTTTTTTCATTTTTTAATAGATTAATAGGATTGTTTTTACATTTCAATTAGATTTTTCACTTATTTTTAGAACAATTTTTATAAAGCATCTTTTTAACAAATTTTACTTCAAAAAATATTGCATATATTCTCAAATAAATTTATAAAATAAAACCATTAAGAATCAGAATTACTAGAATTAACTAAAAAATGACGGGTTTAAGGTGGGACAAGTTGAACGAATAGGTGTGACGGGCTTTAGCGGGCGGCGGGTTTTGGCGGGGCAGGCTTTGGCGGGTGATGGTCTTTAGCGGGGCGGGCATTGGTAGATGGCGGTCCCAAAATCCCAACCCAACCCGCCATTTTTTGGCGGCTGCGTGGGTCGGCCCAACAGGCCATAACCCGTTTTGCCACCCCTACTTATAGGGTATCACTCCACCGATGTATACAAGTTATTTGATATAGCAAAGAGCAGGGTTGTGATCAGCCGAGACGTCATTGTCAACGAAATCAAGGAGCTGTAACAGCCTATAACTGGTTACAACTTTGAAAATTCAGATTCTATAGAAATGGAAAGTGCAAAAACTCTTGTTGCCAAAGCCTGAATTAAAGAGAATGTCAGAAGATCAACAAGGCAAAGAGGTTTGCATCAAAGACTCCAAGATTATAAGCTGTTTCGAGACAATGAAGTCAATGATGATGGTGGTTTTGTTTATTTTGCACTTATGGCCTAATCCAAACCCTTTAAAACAGAAGAGGCTTTAAGTGATCCAAAATGGATTTGTGCTATGAAGGAGGAGCTGAAATCAATTGAGAAAAACAGTACTTGGAAGTTGGTTGATTTACCAGGCGGAAAGAAGCCAATTAGTGTGAAATGGGAATTCAAAGTGAAGGGAAATCTCAAGGGTGAAATAATCAAGCATAAGGCTTAATTAGTTATAAAGGGATTATTGCAAAGAGAAGGCATAAACTTTGAAGAGCTATTCACACCGGTTGCTAGGATTTAGACCATAATGCTAGTTGATAATATTGCGAATAACGAAAATTGGCCCATCTACCAAATGGACGTCAAATCTGCATTTTTGAACGGACCGCTAAAAGATGTGTATATAGAACAACCCCCTGGTTTTGTTGTGATAAACCAAGAGCTAAAGTTATACAAGTTGAAGAAAGAGTTATATGGTTTGAAGTAAGCTCTAAGAGTTGGAAACAAAAGAATAAATGGTTTCCTAAAGGAGGTAGGCTTCAAGAAATGTGTATTTGAGCATGACGTGTATGTAAAGACGGATACAAGCTAAGGAGTGATTATCCTTTGTCTATATGTAGATGATTTGTTGATAAGGGGTAGCAACAGAAAGTGCATTTCTAAGTTCAAGGGTGAATTTAATAAAGAATTTGAGATTATTGATCTTGGCCTCATGACATACTTCCTTGGCCTTGAGTTCCACAAGTCCAAAAGGGGACTGCTCATGCACCAAAGAAGATATTGTTAGAACAAGATTTGGTTCTGCAAGATGTCTCTATGTTTTGATAATAACAAAGTTGTATTTGTGTGAGAACAATTTTGGTACTCTAACGTTTGTTTACTAAAGTATTGACAAACAGGTTCTAACTCTGATAAAGATAGCTCTGACTCAGATAGAGATCATGTGAAACGTCACTCTTAAATTATCAAAAGCCGCTTCTGCGTCAAAGAAGCAAGATTGCTTCTGATCTATTGTGCTTCAGAAAGACTCTAAGAAGATAATATGTTGTTGTTGCAATGTTCTCTTTGATTCCGGCTCTGAATATAACTCTGATACTTATCTTCTGAAGACTAAGTGCTAACAACTCTAAAGACAAGGTTCTGATGAACAACGTTCTGAAGACTCTGAAGACTTAAGTTTCTGAAGACCAAGTTCTGAAGACTCTGAAGACAAGGTTCTGCTGAACAAGTTCTGAAGACTCTGAAGACTTATGTTTCTGATAACCAAGGGTTCTGAAGAAGGATTGCTGAAGACTCTGAAGACAAGGTTCTGATGAACAAGTGATCCATTCTTCTGATCATGCTTCAACCATATCAATTCAGAAGCCTCTAATGAATAGAAGAAGATGAAACATTTGCAAGGGAAAATAGTACATAGTACAGATCAAACATGTTCTTTTCCACTACCATTCCACTACCCTGATTTGGAGGTACAAAAGACAATTTCAGTGTACGATTTTCATCCCAGCATAACGACATTATTTCAAGTCTCCAGTAATTTTACTGATATTCCTGATCTGCCCTTCAACAGATCTTTTTCTGGCTATATAAAGACTTGATCATTCAAAGAATTATGTGACATTGAGTGTGAAAAAGATATATACAAAGACACTGATTCATACAAGAAAGAAACACAGAAATACACAAAGAGAAATCCATGAGTGAATAGTAAAGTGCTACAATACAAAGAAGAAAATTGTTCTTATTGTATAGATTTTCTCAAAGTTAGTTTGAGCTAGAAATTGTGTTTATATCAGGTTATATAGAAGCATTTCATTGTAAACATTTTATTTGATCAAACAATTGTTTGAATTCCTTAAGGGACCAGTTAGGTCAGAATCCTTAAGAAGAGGCAGTTAGTCTGTGTATGTTAGTCACCAGCAGTTGCTAGTGCAGTTGTAATCAGTTTGGTTATAGTGGATTAAATCCTTATGTATAAGGCGAAATCACCTTGGCGGGTGGACCGGATTAAATTGATAGTTTTCAAGTGAACCAGGATATATCGTGTGTCTTTCTCTATTGTTAGCCTATTTGTGATCTTTATTTGTGTTTCACAAAAAGCTTTCATTTTGAAAACTCAATTCAAACCCCCCGCCCCCTTATTCTTGTGTTTTTCTCACACCTTCAGATATGCACTTGAAATATTGAAGAAGTTTGAAATGAGCATTGTAATGCTGCCATTACTCTGGATGAACAAAGGATAAAGTTGTCAAAGAATGAGGATGAACAACATGTTGATCCAACTCAATATAGGAGGCTAATTATATCCTTGCGTTATTTATGCAATGCACAACCAGACTTGGCATTTAGTGTTGGTATTGTGAGTAGATTCATGGGGAGACCGATGGTGTGTCACTTGGCAGGAGTCAAGACGATCCTAAGATATGTCAAAGGGTCAGTTGGATGCGAAATTCTCTTTCCCGCAGCGGATACGGGCAGAAAATGCAATTTGCTCAGTTTTACCGAATCCAATTGGTGCAGAGAGAAAGATGATCGAAAGTCTACAGCTGGATACATATTTATGTTCGGTGGAACACTAATCTCATGGTATTTGAAGAAGGAACCGGTAGTTACATTCTCATCTTGTGAGACTGAGCATATTGTCGCTTTGCTATGTGTGTGCCAAACCGTGTGGCTTATGAATATATTGGAGGAGGTGGGTAGTAGTGAGAGTGAGGCTGTTACATTTCTGGTTGACAATGTTTCCGCAATTAATATTGCTAAGAACCCAATTGCACATGGGAGTAGCAATCATATTGAGACGAGGTTTCAGGTTTCACTACTTGAGGGAGCTTGTTAGTAAAGGAAGGTTAAGATTGGGATGTTGCAGAAGTGAAGACCACGTGGTTGATTTGTTGACTAAGGGAGTCACAAATGATGTGTTCAAGAGGTTGAAGATAACCATGAGCATGGAAGACTTGGATTAATTGAATTAAGGTGGCGTGTTAAAAGTGATTTTAGTAATTCAAGTGTTGTAACCGGCTAACACGAGGGTGTAACCATGGACTTGAGCTTCTTAAACACTTCAAATACCTCATCATTTATCTTGATTAGATATGTCCATAACTTTCTACTATAATCATCTATGAATGTGGCAAAATATCTATTGCCACCAATGGAATCTACTTGCATCGGTCCACACACTTTCGAATACACCATCTCAAGGTGATTCTTGGTTCTACAACCTACATCCTTGCTTAATTTACCCTTATGTTGCTTCGCTTGCACACATTCTTCACTAATTTCAGCTGGTATGTTGATCAATAGCAACCCATTACCATTATGTTCTATTACAAGTCTTTGAGGTCTTGTAAATTGAGATGCCCAAGACGATAGTGCCATATCCACTCTTCTTAACTTGCCTTTGTAGCAAGACATCTATGCTCCATAAACTTCAGTTCAACCTTGAAAGTTTTATTGGCAACCATAAGAGCTTTAAGGATATAAACCTTGTATGCATTTGTAACGCGTAGCCCTTTGTTTTCCATGTGAATCTTGTAACCCTTCTCAAGCAATTGGTCAATACTTATAAGGTTACATTTTATTCCTGAAATGTACAATACATCTTTGATCAAGGAATGTCCATCATCCTTTCTCATGATCAAAACATGACTGATCCCATCGGTTGCTAGAGTGGTGTCATCTGCAAACTTCACTTTGTTCTTTATGGCACGGTTGATTTTAATAAACAGTTCATTCCTCTCCGTCATATGAGTAGAACACCCGGAACCCAAATACCATTCTTCTTTGCGCTATACTCCTTCTCTCACAGTCACCAAGACATTTTCTTCTGCATGTAACCAGTTAATGCTTTCATGTAACTATTTACAACCTATTTTTGCAGCATTCCCATAATTGTTGTTGTTGCTGCTACATTCTCCTTCTATAATCATGACCAAGAGTGTATTCTGCTCATCAAACTCTTGTCTTGAAACCTTGTCTTCATTTCCTTAGGGCTCCTTCTTGTTCGCATTGCACTCTCTTGCGAAATAAATGAACCTTTGACACTTAAAACACTACTCCTTACTTTCGTCAAACCTCTTTTTATCACCTCTAAAATTGCCTTGACCACCATTTTTGTTGCAGCTACTATCACCCTTTGACAAATCCATTTTCCTTTCGATCTCTTGCCCTTCTCGTTGAAACGAGCTTGCAAAGCGACCTCAACCATTTATGAAACCTTAACCCCGAAAGTTATATAACAAGCATTATACACTGATTAAAGTGTTACCAACTTCAAAACACCTCAACTTTACTCAAATAGTAGCAGAAAATCAAATTAAAATACTCGACAAAATCATGTTTGTTCTCAACTTCAAAATAACGTCATAAAAACTCCTCAAAAACATTATTTCGAATTCAATAATTAAAACAATCGTCTCAGCCCCGATGTTACATGATGAGAGCATAGCCACTAAATAAATAATGAAACTAAATGGAAATAACTTCAAAAGCTATCTTTCACCCACAACAACAACTTTTAATCCTGATTATCTGCAAGATGTCCGTGGTGGACAACATCAAAGCAAAGGGGGTGATAAGTCACATTGATAAATTAACGGTATAAGTGGAAAGGTAGAATTGAATCATCTACATAATCCGCATTAATAACACAACATCATTCTCACACTCAATCCATCATCATACACAAAGAAATCACATATTCATCAATTAAGTTATGTGATGATACTAATAACTTCAACTAGACTATATGAATGTAGTGCCATTTCATCATCAATTGGTTCACTAAAGAACCGGGTTCACCCAGCTCAAACATCAAATCAACCTTGCTTGGATTCGGGACAAGTCACCAATCCACCCTGCTCGGATTGCAACTTGCCTCTGTCATCAACAACAATGACATAATGATACATGTCAATACATGTCAATGCAATAACAACATAATGTTTAAAATCCTCTCCTGACAAAAAAACAAAACCTACATTGACTCAACGATAATAATTCCCCTCCCGAACTATTCTCCCACAATAACATCACATAATACAATATAATTTATGCTCATACGGTATCATGTCAACGCCACAACTTACACATTCAACACAACATCATCATCAATTATTCAAAACTATACAATAGCATAATTGGTAGGATTAACACTCAACATTATCAAACAACACCATTGATTCATGATTATTTCACCTTTATAACGACAACACATCACACATATTCATATGATTTCATTTCCATTCATCACCATGGGATAATGCGTCACATTTTCTTTCGAACGCTTCAAAATACGTCTCAAACAGAGTTAGGGAGCTCAAGTTATGTCATTTTTCAATTCTGCGATTTTCCACCTGAAACAGTGGTAAGCGGTTACACTTAGTGGTTAACTGGTTACATGCTCGATAAATAGTCCATAAACTTATTTTTCACCGTTACAGGTCTTCCGGGCCTCTGATTTCAATTCTGTAACAACCCACGGTCTTAGAATTCGATATACTACAATTATTCAATGATTAAAAGAGTAAATTCACAATATATCACATATTGCCATCAACAAAATCATCACTTTTCAAGGTTTTCAGGTTATGTTTTCAAAGCTTTTTCAACACAACAATGGAGGAGTTTCAATGGAAATATAAACATAATTTTCACACATAATAGTACACGAATTTCATCACCAGCATCATCACATAACATTAATTCATCACCAAATTACAAAATTCAATCAAAAACCTAACAATCCTATTGGAGGTTAAGGACTCCTCAATTTTACCCCTCATGCACATACCCATTACTGAGATAGTTCTCCCCCTCACCTAATTATTCTAGAAGCAGTGAAGATTCCGGTTTTTGATCTCTAATTCCTCCAAGTTCTAAGATTTTCGTCTCCTCTTAGCCTTTTAGGCTCTTCCTCTCTAATATTGTTTTCACGTACTGTTTGGAATTCTCCTCTAACCCTAGGTTATCTCCAAATTTATACATTTAGGATAATCTAATTAGAATTATGAACTCACCTCTCACTTACTAACATTCTCACTTCTTCCTCCCCTCTATTTTTCATAATTCTCAATTCAACCCCAAACTCTATATTTTCCCTTTAATTAATTAAATTAAAATAAAATTATTATTTTAATTACTAAAATAATTCATAATAATTCTAGCCCATTTCTACTAATCTCTAATTACTCTTACACTCTCATTTTGGGGTCACACACCCCTATCACCCAAATTAGTTCAATTATCGTACATAATAATTAAATTAAAATACAAATAAATCAATTAAAATAACAACTAAAAAACGGGGGTGTTACACCTTTGCCTTATCATTATTATTCTCGTCCATCCTTTGCTCATCAACGTCAAGAGAGCTTTGCAACTCCTATTTGCTAATCGTCGCAAGACCCTTCGATTCCTCAATCGCTACAACCACATTGTCAAATCTTGGCATTAAAGAACATAAGATTTTCGCAACAACATACTGCTCCATGACTGTTTCTACACATGCCTTCACTTGATTCACTAATCGAGTGATTCTTGTTGTGAAATCATTGATTGTCTTCTTTTTCTTCCATTTGAATCAATTTAAGTTGATGCTTATGAATTTCTAACCTCACCAACTTTGGCTTGTCATCCCTTGCGTACGCCTTCTCTAAGATTTCTCACACTTGCTTTGACAATTCGCAATCACTAACTTTCTCAAAGTCGTCACCATCCACACATTGATGGATCAAAAAGAGCGCCTTGAAATCTTTCTTCTTCTCTTCCTTATGTGTTGCTCGATGTGCATCCATTGCACCTTGGACATGAGGATTCACCCCGTTCTTGATCACTTCAAGAACATCTTAGTAGCCAAATAACACTTTCATTTGTTTGCACCATTTGTCGTAATTCTTCAAATCAAGGATGAGTAGGTTTGCATAGATTCTTTTATTAGAGACATAATTCATGTTGCACACTACGTATTTCTGGATTAGAACTAGGCTCTGAAGCCAAATTTTAGAACTTGTAACCACAAGATTAGTGAATAATGGAAAAAATTAGAGTGTCGAGAGAGAGAGAGAGAGAGAGAGAGAGAGAGAGAGAGTTGAGGGTGAGAATATTTGATTAGAAATTGATGAGGATGTCTCCTAGGTATTTATACAAGTATTACACAATGATTGGGACATAGGTTACATAATCCAAATAAATGAAAAAACTAAAAACTCGTACCTGTAATCGGTTACACTAACCCTGTAACCCGTTACAGCTGCTCCAAAAAATAATTCTTTTATAGTGGTAGCCGGTTACGTGATTACGTTAACCTGTTACACTTACGATGCTTTCCCTATTTCTTCAGCTCATAAGTGACTTTTGCATGTTAACCGGTTACAACACTTGAATTACCAAAAATACTTATATATATATATATATATATATATATATATATATATATATATATATATATATATATATAATTCCCAAAAGTAATATGTGACAATTCTTATGGATTAAAGGTTGTTAGAGATTTTTAGAGTTTGCTATAGGGTTTAGAGCTAACTCACGTAGGAAGGTGAGAAACTCTGTGAAATTTTGGTATCAGACGTGTGATGTCACAACAACACACTCTGCACAATGGACAGAATAAACAGCAATATAACACCAAGAATTGTTCACCCAGTTCAGTTACAACCAACCTACTCTGGGGGCTACCAAGCCAGGGATGGAATTCACTACTCGTAGATATAATTTACAGACTCAACAACCCGTTGACAATCTCCTAAACTTATACTCTACTAATGACTTCCTACCTAAGAAACCACCTAGGTATGAGAACACCACTCAATCCCTAAAACATTCAAAGAACAACCTCTTTGAGAAACCTTGATCTTACTTCACAGCTTTGATCAAGTAACAACTCTCTATTGCTTCACAGCTTCTAAGAGAGGACAGAAAACGACTCAGCAATTCACCCTAGAATTCTGGATATACAACTCGTACAAAATACTCAAGACGCTCAGCCTATGCTCTTGATCTTCTCTCTGTATTTATGTACCTTTTCCTTTGGTCTTGTGCGCTTTATATAGCTCATTTAATTGGTCTTGGACTTGCTACAATATCTGACCAGATTTGTTATTTAAAACTGAATATTTAAAAACAGATTTACTCCTAAAATCTTTTTAAATCTTCAACCTTTTAAATCTCCTACAAATCTGCACCAGATCTCCTATGCAGCAGAAAATATCTATCCCAAGATATTCGCATCCAATGAGACAGCTTGCTCTCCACAATTCCAGCTAATACGCAACCCAAACAACATCACAACCTGATGTTATTAATTCTGCAGACCTAATGTCACAACATCGCCTATGTGACATCAGACATCCAACTTCAGCAATTACAAACTTAACACAGCCCAGTGTTAAAACTTCAATGTTGCAACATCAACACCTTGACATCAACATTGCATATACTTTGTTTTACCAAAATTCCAGCCAATCCAAGAACTAACAATCTCCCCCTTTGGCTAATTTTGGCTAAAACAA
Organism: Lathyrus tuberosus; assembly: GCA_022829125.1. NCBI lineage: Eukaryota > Viridiplantae > Streptophyta > Magnoliopsida > Fabales > Fabaceae > Lathyrus > Lathyrus tuberosus. The sequence goes on from JALAZF010000017.1 coordinate 14,663,953, forward strand.
TCTCTGCGCTCTGCTCCTTCAGAGACTTTAGCAGCGGAATAAAACTTCAATCAATAATCTTGAAACTCCAAGCAGCAGCATCAGCAACATCTTCAATTCACAAAACTCTGCTGCTCACATAAACACTTCAGCATATATCAATCTCCAATTCACCTCAGAATACTCTGCTGCAGCACCTCATTAGCAGCATCTTCAATTTACTTAAGTATATATCATTATGCTTCAAAACAGCTGCACATATTATCTTCAACAGCTGCACATATTTCATTATTAGCAGCAATGAGCACTCCCCCTCAATGCACCAACCAGCATAGCAGCTGTCAATTACTCCCCCTTAATATCAATCTCCCCCTTTTTAGCCACAATTAGATAAGCTTTAACCAGAAGCCCTATGAACTATAGTCAGTACACCCTAGCTCTCATTGTTAGCCTCACAGTTAGCAACCAGGCAAAACAAATCATAGAAAGAAAAACACAACAAGTGCATATAACAACACAATATTCATATTACATAACCAAGCACACAAAGTGCTGACACAAACAACATTGCAGAACCAAAAACTAAAACTACTAGAAGCAAAAACAAATAAGCTAGTCTTCTTCTGAACTTGCATCATCTGCACTATCTTGTCCTTCATCTTCACAGTCAGCATGATCATCTTGTTCCAAACTTTGGATCATTTTCTCAATCTTTTCTTTTCTAGCCAGACTGGTATTAATCACAACATCCAAGTCTTTGCGGGTTGCCTTCAGCTCTGCTAGCAAATCAGCCTTGGAAGTTTTCTTCTTGATACATGCATTTGATGTTGACGCAATATCTGCAACATGGCTTCCTATAAACAATTTCTGATGCAAGGATAATGGAGACTCCCTCTTGCATGCTTTATCTGCACAAGTCAATATTCCTGGTTGTTGACTCAGAACGACTCCACTAATGAGAGAAGGGAATGCTATTGGTATTTTAATAGCATTTGTTGTTGCATGTTTTACAGTCTGGTCAAATATGTATGTGCCATAGTCAAACTTTTTATGTGTACCAACAGCATAGATAAGCCTTCCTAATCCCACGGCTGTGGTGGTTTTGTGATTCGTGGGCACCCAGTTTGCAGCTCCAATTCTGTGTAGTATAGCATACTCCACACTCAGTTTGCTGGTTGGTAACTTTTCTTTTAATGGCCATACTCTAACCTGTCCAGCAGTAATTTCCTTGCACACTTCATTATCTGTATCCTCCAGTTCTGTATACTCGGCATCCTCTCTTCCTAAGTAGCTGTTGACAATCTTAGGTGAGAACTCAACACATTTTCCTCTGACAAAGACCTTCATATAATCTGGACTGCTCTTGTTAGAGATATTTACAGGAAGATTTACTATGAATTCCTTTACCAGGCCATCATAGCACCTAGAAAATCCACACACAGTTTTCATTAACCCATCAGCTTTAATTCCTTCCATCACTTCTTTAATCTCCATGGCTTCTTTGCCAATCTCTCTCTCAAGAGCAATTCTCCTTTGCCAAATGAACTTCCACATATAGGCATTGCTTGCACGGTGGAAGGAGATGTTATCCACAGGCACATCTGGGACTTTGTCTGCAATCCTTTTTGCAATAGAGTTTCTGACATGAGTGATGTTCTGAACATCATCCTCATCACCATGCTCAGACTCAGATTGTTCCACAATCTTCCTCTTTCTTGGAGTCACCTCGACATTGTTCCAAGCTTTTGTTGGCCCAACAACAGTCTTTTTCTTCTTATCATCAGAAGACTTCTTTGGAGACGATTCACCATGCTTTTCTTTCCTTGTCCTTAGTCTCTTAGCCAGACCAGGCACTGCTCTTCCAATGACTTCATCATTAGATAAGTCATCAACATTAATCACATCAGTACTCTTTTCTCCTCCAGGAGTAGTCTCAGCATCCCTGCTAGGCGATGTTCTAACATCCCCTTCAACATGAGTATCATCTGCTTCAGCATTAACTTCAACTTCCTTCTCAGCATCTTCGATTACGGAGACAGCTAATCTGTGAAGATTTGTATCAGTAGATTGCATTTCACTCTTTTCTCTTGTACCCTGATCAGCAACCATTTGTCTCAGGGGTCTAGATATACCCTTAATAGGAAGTCCTTTCTCAAGAATTTTGTCTACGATCTGCCCCATGCACTTGTCAACATCTACCCTTTCCTCAGCAGTTTGTGGACGCGGGTTGGTAGTTCTAGGTTTGTCTCCAAATAACACACTAGTAACAACTTTCTTTATTTCAGGATTCTTAAAGACAGTAGCAGGTCTCTTGGGAGTTAGTTTAGTGGGTCTCGTAGTACCTGATTCAGGAAGAATGGTTGAGAGGGGCTCAATGTCCATAGGATCGGATGCTGAACCTTCGTCAGAGGAAACCGTAGCTCTTCCTTTTGTGGAACTCTGACACTCATATTTCTTGGATGGAGACGCCATGAATCCTTTCAGTGAGGGTTGATTCTTAAAGGCGAAGAAGTTAATTCGTTGAGAGACCAGGGCTTTGAAGAAGCGTGATGTTGCAGTACCAGGAAATGGGGGTCTGAGGCAAGGAGCTTGATTTTGTGTAATTTTTAAAGACCAATTACTAATTTTCTCCCTCCATAAAGACTTTCCTTTTAAAAAATTCACATCAGGACTTATTAACTCTGAGTGACCTTTCAGCATCCTGACGTCATAGTCTGATGTTATAACATCGACTTGAACATCATTAGTTGAACTACCTTCAAGAGAAATCCACTGATAACAGTTGTCTTTGGTTCTGGCACCCTTCATAACAACCTAATTATGCTCATCAGAAACCACACACTCATGCTTAGTGTAGTTTACCTTGTAACCTTCATCACACAACTGGCTTATGCTGATCAAATTTGCATTTAAACCACTGACAAACAGAACATTGTCAAGTTCAGGTCTACCATCACCTTTCACTTTCCCAACTCCTGCAACAACACCTTTTTCTCCATTGCCAAACATAACCTCATGAGAGGGACAATGACTGACTTCAGCAAACATGGATCTACATCCAGACATGTGTTTGGAACACCCACTGTCAAAATACCATGTTCCTTCTTTAAACTCTTTGTCAGCCATGTGAGCCAATAAGCACTTCACCTTCTCCTTAGGTACCCATTGTTTAACAACTTTGGGCCTGTACTCTCTCCATCTGTTTTGAGGCTGAGGGTATCCATGCAGCTTGTAGCAAGAGTACTGCATATGTCCAAACCTTCCACAATAAAAGCATCTCACCCTTTCATCTCTGAATCTTCTGCCATGATGAGATTGCTTAGGCTGCCATCCATAATATGGTCTCCTCCTACCATAACTGGCATGCCTTCTATTATGCTGGTATCTTCTTCCATAAGAAGGCAGAGAATGTTGTTTCCTGGATTGTCTCCCATGATGGTGTGGCTTTCTTCTTCCATAGATATGAGGAACAACATTGGTGTAACCATACCCCTGATGTTAAGACACCTGATGAGACATGTGTTGTTTGAACTGAGCAGCTTGCATGCTCTTGTGGTATTGTGGGGGCATATACTGACTAGCTCCTTGTGGCTGTTTTGTCTTCTGATTAGGACCAGTCTTCTTCTCAATCTTCTTAGGTTGTGAAACATCAGCTTTCTTAGGTGTAGGATCCTGCTTCTTTGGCTGATGTTGAGACAAAAGTTGTGACACTCCCTTCTTTGAACCTGAAGTGCTTTCTTCTGAAGTTCCCTTATCCTCAGCCACATAACCTATCCCAACTTTGTCTCCAGCAGCTTTTTCTGTCTGAAGGATCTTATCAAGTGTGTCTGTTCCATAGCTCAGCATCCTAACAGACTTGGTCATTTGATCAAGGTGAGCTCTAACTAGTACAACTTCATTTTCCAGGTCAGCTTTTTCATTCTCTAGCTGAGCAATCTGTTGCTTGTGGCACTTGTCTTCTTGACAAATCTCAGCACTTTTTAAACACAACTCTTGATAGGTAGATGCTAACTCCTCATAAGTTATTTCTCCATCACTAGAATCATCATCAGAACCAACAGCTCATGTTAATGCTCTAACATGCTTTGCTGACTCACCTTCACTTTCACTATCAGAGTCAGACCAGGAAACTGTCATTCCCTTCTTCTGCTTTTTCAAGAAGGTGGGAAATTCTTTCTTGACATGTCCATATCCTTCACACTCAAAGCACTGAACTCCTTTATCTTGGGCAGTTTTCTCTTCATCCTTTTCTTTTGACTTGCTGGTGTCAGAAGATATGTTCTTGACATTAGGCCTGGAGTTATTATTCATTCTCTTGAATACTTTGTTGAACTGTCTTCCCAACATAACTATGGCCTGAGATAGATCCTCCTGGGATTTAGAACTCTTTCCTTTTTCTTCTTCATCATTTGACACGAAGGCTATACTATTTGGCTTCTTTTCTGGTTCTTCTTCATTCAAACCAAGCTCAAAATTTTGAAGAGATCCAATGAGCTCATCAACTCTCACCTTGCTGATGTCTTGTGATTCTTCAATGGCAGTCACCTTTATCTTGTACCTATTAGGAAGTGACCTAAGAATCTTCCTTACAAGCTTTTCATCTGACATCTTTTCACCAAGAGCACTGGAAGCATTAGCCAGCTCCAGAACATTCATGTGGAAGTCATGAATAGTCTCATCGTCCTTCATCTTCAGGCTTTCAAATTTTGATGTTAAAATCTGAAGTCTTGACATCTTAACTCTAGACGTTCCTTCATGTGTAGCCTGCAAAATATCCCACGCTTCCTTAGCAACTTCACAGGTATTGATTAACCTGAAGATATTCTTATCCACTCCATTGAAGATTGCATTTAGAGCTTTAGAATTTCCAAGGGCAAGCTCATCTTCTTCCTTGGTCCATTCTTCTTCAGGCTTTGGCTTTGAGGTGCCTTCTTTATCTTTGCCAGCATCATCTTTCTCACACACAATAGGTGCTTTCCATTCTTTAATAATGACCTTCCATGCCCTGCTGTCCAAGGATTTTAAAAAGGTAGTCATCCTTGGCTTCCAATAATCATAATTGGATCCATCCAAAATAGGGGGTCTGTTGACGAATCCTCCAACTTCTTTGTCCATCTTTACACCAGAAAGTAACTTCTCTAGATCTCACCCAGAGACAGACAGGATGCCGACTCTGATACCAATTGAAATTCTGGTATCAGACGTGTGATGTTACAACAACACACTCTGCACAATAGACAGAATAAACAGCAATATAACACCAAGAATTGTTCACCCAGTTCAGTTACAACCAACCTACTATGGGGGCTACCAAGCCAAGGATGGAATTCACTACTCGTAGATATAATTTACAGACTCAACAACCCGTTGACAATCTCCTAAACTTATACTCTACTAATGACTTCCTACCTAAGAAACCACCTAGGTATGAGAACACCACTCAATCCCTAAAACACTCAAAGAACAACCTCTTTGAGAAACCTTGATCTTACTTCACAGCTTTGATCAAGTAACAACTCTCTATTGCTTCACAGCTTCTAAGAGAGGACAAAAAATGACTCAGCAATTCACCCTAGAATTGTTTACAAAATATGCACGAAGACACAAAACGACTCTCAGTCTTTAGCTCACTTTCTTCGTTTCTTTTCTCTAGTACTGGTGCGCTTTATATAGCTCCTTGAATTGGTCTTGGACTTGCTACAATATCTGACCAGATTTGTTATTTAAAACTGAATATTTAAAAACAGATTTACTCCTAAAATCTTTTTAAATCTTCAACCTTTTAAATCTCCTACAAATCTGCACCAGATCTCCTATGCAGCAGAAAATATCTATCCCAAGATATTCGCATCCAATGAGACAGCTTGCTCTCCACAATTCCAGCTAATACGCAACCCTAACAACATCACAACCTGATGTTATTAATTCTGCAGACCTAATGTCACAACATCGCCTATGTGACATCAGACATCCAACTTCAGCAATTACAAACTTAACACAGCCTAGTGTTAAAACTTCAATGTTGCAACATCAGCACCTTGACATCAACATTGCATATACTTTGTTTTACCAAAATTCCAGCCAATCCAAGAACTAACACTCTGTATATGTGGTATTTGTGTAAATGAAAATCGTCACCCTTTCAACTTCAGGATTGAGGTATTTATAGGAATTTCTCGGTTTGGATCCCAGAACCCTAAGAAGTGGCAACCACTTCCAAGAGAACATGGGAGTTCTTCTTCTTCGTATTGTCGTAGACTAGGGACACATCACTTCCTATGTTCTCATGCTTTGGGCGAGTTGTCCAAGAATTGTGAGAGATATTTTAGGAAGGGGCATCACATATAGTTAACGGGCGATCAATCTAGAAAATGGGAAATTATAAAGGAAATGTGGGCGGGGTACTACATCAATTTCCTCCCACGTCTCCCCTTGTGTGTCCTTTACAAATATCCTAATATACTCTCCCTCAATCACGAAGGCTTGGAAATGGAAAATTGATTTAGTCTTATTTTTCTCTCCTTATCTGGATGAGCCCTTGCGTAATACTTAGGGTGAACCCCTTCTTTATGGAGCATGTCCCTCTTGTATGAGGTAATTCCTTCTTGTATGAGGCGAGTTTGGTAGACATCTCTAGGTGTCAATGAGGTGAATCATACGTCAGCTGAGCGAATTCCCCAAATGTCAGTTGAGGAAAATGTGTGTGAGGTATAAATGCGATCAATGATGATTTAATCTCTTACACGTGTTAAAATGTCCAGAGCCTTTTTTGTCTCATGGGAAACCTAGGAGGCCCTTTATCATCCCTAGTTTCTAAACCTCTATTATAAGAATTCAACCCTAACTCCTTCACCTTTTCACGCACTTTCACATTGAAGCTCTTGAAAGTCTCATATGTCTTCTTCGCCAGTTCTTCAACCCTCTCAAGCTCAAACCCCAATTTTACTAGAACATGTTTGATACTATTTCTTTTCCTTCTCTCTTTATGGTGATAAGTAGATATTTAGACGATAATGGTAACTTGATAGAGCTCTCGACTAGTGATGAGTGCATAACCTTGTGGAATTACTATTATAGAAATGTCAAATGTCTTAACGAGACAATTGATTGAAAATTAGTGGAACTAGGTATGCTTACTAGTTACGAGAGTTCCATTATCTCTGATAGAAATAGCAGCGGTGGTGGCATTAGTGACTCCTTTTTCACTTTTGTTTTCTCTAGAAATAAGAAGATAATGGCCACCCCCGGCACTGGGCCTAAGAACATCAAGGAAATCAAGTCCCATTACATCATTGAGAGAAAGATAGCCTCATTTCGATAACAGTTTAACCTCTCCTCTTCAGATGATGAGGAAAAAGTCATCCTAGAGGAATGCTCTATGGCGGAGAGGGAAAATATAGGTGTCTCAGACAACTTTCTCAGTCCCTACTTCTACCATTGTCTCCCTATCGATCATGACATATGGGTTCTCCTCCTATTTTCATAGTTTGAGACAGAGATTTTAAAGGTGCTCAATATCGCTCCGTAGGGGTGTTCAAAGTCGAGCCAACCCAATAGAAAACTGCAAATCGAACCAAACCAAACTGAAAACTGCAAAAATCGCATTTGGTTTGGATGTGTTTGAGTCACATTTTAACAAAACCTCACAGTTTGGTTTGCGATTTGTATTTTTCAAACCAAACTAAACTAAATTAAACCGCATTATGTTATAACCCAAATTTCAATTAACTCACATCCAACTCAAACCTAAACCTATTACGCCTTAACTTTATGATTATGAACGATTTTCTCTTCCTCACACTTAAGGTTTTAGTTTTAGCCTTCTCAAATCTCTCTTAGCAGTAACGTTCTTTTTCGCCAAATACATCTCGCCTCTTCTTCTCTAATCTTTACTCTCTTATATTCTTTATTATTCACCTTCTCATTTTTAAGTTGATTTTCCATCTTTCGATTCCATTTTTATCGCACATTTTCTTCTTTAATCTCTCTTCTCTTTCGTTCTTTCTTTTTATCTTCACTTATCTCATACCTCTTCTTTTTTTTGTTCTATTATAATGTCTTTGATATAGTTTTACGCTATTGCTTTATGTTTATTATTACACTTTTGTCTAATTTGATTATTTCATGTGATTGATACACCCTAAATATAGAAACCATGCCTTATTTTTGGTTTATGTGCCTTCTTACTTCTGATCCATGAGAAACAACTTCCCATTTTCATCAAATTGAGTATAGTTCACATATTTTTCTCCCTAAGTAGGATAATCATTTTAATAATGTCCCAACTTATGGCATTTGAATCAATTAATCTATTCTCTATTATGCTTTCCTCTTCCACACCCTCGTGTTCTACTACATCCTCTATTATGCCCATATCCATGTCCATCATTAGGAATCTCCAATGCTTGTTCTTCCTCTTTGTTTTGGCATACCTTCATTCCTTGTTCATGCATCAGGAGGCTACTTTTCTATTCATTAATGGTGAGTGTGGTAACATCGTTTGATTCTTTGATATAACATACCACATAGTTAAATTTACCAGTCATTAAGCGTAAAACCTTCTCAACAATCGTTGTTTGCTTCAATCTTTTGTCACGAGCATTCATCTTACATGGACAAGGTTCTTATGAAGTAATCATTGACATATTCATTATCTTTCATGGAAAGGATCTCGAATTCTCCGCTCATAACTTGCAAATTAGCTCATTTAACCTTGCACTAATAGAAAACACTCTCCCAGTGTCATAATGTTGCGACGTGAAAATCACATAGCAAAAAAGGGCTGTTGCGACATGTTAATCACGTCGCTAAAGATTTTTAATAATTAAATAATAGAACTCAGGTTTTCACATGGTGGTATGTTGTAATTTAAAAAAAAAAATTGTGTCGTGTTAAACACGTCGCAACATATATTTCCAAATAAAAAAAAGAAGACATTAGGTTTTCACATGGGGGAGATTCAAATTTAAAAAAACTTAAGTTGTGGCATGGAAAACACGTCGCAATTTTTTTTTCAGAAATCAAAAAAATGAAAGGGAAACTTTGATTGACTGAATTGATAACTGGGTAGGTTGCCTGACACCTTTACATTGGTGTCGTGTTATTTACATCACAAGCATTATGACCACTCTGACGTTTCAGATTTACCGACGTGTAAATCACGCTGCTAAACAATGGGGGATCGAACTTTATTTGAAAGAGTTGTGGATGGGGAACGAATGTCACATCCACCACAATTGACACCCCAAATGATGGAAACAGTGCGACAATTAGCGCTAACTGAGGCGAGACGTGAGTTGGCAGAACGTGAGGCAACAATAAATACCCAAATGAAGACAATGAAGAAGAGACAAATTGAGATGGAGGAAATAATGCGACAATTGCTCTCACAAAGGAACCAAACAAATAATTCAATTGATGGTGATGATGATGATGATGATATATAGATAAAGATATAGATGAGGAGGAGGATAATGATGTTGTTTGGTTTTTTTATTGTTATTTTACTTTTAAATAATATTTTTTGTAAAATATTTTTTAATTATATTTAATTGAAATTCATATTTTTAATTATTATTTGAAAATAATTGTATTTTTAATTATTAATTGAAATTAATATTTTTGATGGTTAAAAAATGTATTTTAAATAAGGGTTAAATATGTTTATAGTCCTCGTAAATATTTCGATTTCATTTTTAGTCCCTCAAAGTATTTTCTTCAAAAAATGGTCCTCATAAAATTTTTAATCCACACTTTTGGTCCCTCCTGCAACTTAGCAACAATTTTTACAACTTAGCGACAGATTTAACGATGGTTTTTAACTTAGTGACTGAATTAACGAAAATTTTAGCGACGATTTTGGTATTAGGGACCAAAAGTGTGGATGGAAAATTTTAGGAGGACCATTTTTTGAAGGAAATATTTTAAGGGACTAAAAACGAAATTTGAGATATTTAGGAGGACCACAAACATATTTAACACTTTTAATTATTATATTTGTAAATATATTAAATTTATTTTTAAGTTTTGTATTTTTATTATTCATTAAATATTTTTTTAATAAAAAATTAACATGCGACATGGCTAACACAAGCTAATTAATGACAATATTTTCAATTTAGTGGCGTGGAAAACATAACCCAAAACTGATATTTGTGTCATGAAATTCATGTGGAAAACCTGCCAACCTAACCTGCTCCTCTAAATTGTAGCAGTGCAAGTCTGCTATACAGTAGAATTTTGTGGCGTGAAAATCATGTGGCAAAATGTTGTGACGTCAAAATCAGGAGGCAAAGTTGTGGCGTAATTTCACGTGGCAAAAATGTTTCCATAAGTGCTTCTGCCTCGTGTTTATCTACGACGCTAATTAAGGTTTGTGACGTGATTTTAACCTTTATGGCGTGAAAATAACGTTGATAATAACTATTTTTTTGTAGTGTTGGTTGAGCCTTGGTACTTTCTTCTCAGCGATCTCGAAATATCTTTTGTCGTTTCACAAATAAGAATTCTCTTAATAATGGTGCAGTCAATTGCTTGAAACATGTAATTCTTAACCTTGAAATCTCTAAGTTGGATTTCCTTTGCAAGTTTGTGTTGCTCTAGTGTAGCATCAGAAGGGGTCGTGATCTCAATATTCTTTTGATCGGAGAAGATTTTATCTATCAACATTTCCCAATAATCATATATCAAACTTAGGAATTGCAGGTGGTGCAAACTTTGAGGAATCTACCATGGGTGAATCTTGAACAGAGAAACAATTAAAGAAGATGAAGATAACTTCTGTATCTAACTTTACCACCCAAAATCCAACAATTTCATTTTTTATTTTTCTGGTAAAGTGAAATGCGACGGGTCTTTTGTTGGGCCTGACATTGCTTGTTAGGATAAAATGTGATATCCTTGACTTATCTTTTTTCAACCGCACTTGTTAAGATATAATGTAGTATCCTTGAATTTATCTAACTATAACAGGTTTCCTAACATTAGGCTTGGTAAAAAAATCCACCCTAGAGGTAGGAACGAGACTGGTTTAGAGAGGTGAAATAGGGTCAGGCTGCTAATGTTTAAACCCGCTCTGCTCCGTCCTGTTGCCATATTGTTACACTGGATTTTTTGACTTAACTATGAACGACAAGTATTCATGAGGCTAGCCATAAATGTGCCACATGGAAGAAAAAAATAGAGTCAACGTGATTAATATGACTCAAAGTTGGGAGTCACCTATAGTGATGTTGGTTGAAAGTGGTGTTGTCGAAAAGCCTAATGAAAAGCATAGGGACTTAGTGAATTAAGCATCATGCTACGGTAGCACTTAGTGAAAGGGAATACCTGGTCATATTGGCTAAGTGTAGAGTTCACTACGATGGTGGGCAACACGTCGAAGCATGTTGCTTTAATATATATTTGATGACAGAGGTTTCGACAAGGATTATTAGTTCATGGCGCCAACAGAGCAGTTGAAAGATTCAAAAGAAGGAGCTAGGTAGGAACTATTGCATATGCGTCGACGGTTACTCAGGACGTGGGCACGTAAAGAGAAAGACCGCTACATGATCTGAAGACGTGTCATCACGGGGATAGTTTTTTTAGTCTTGTACATTTATTTTAGACTTGTATATATAGCAACTTAGGTTTATTTTGTAAGGGGTCCACAAATTGTACACATTTCTTCTACACTCAAAGTACCTGTGTTGTGAGAAACGAGTGAGGAAAATATACGTATGCATTCCACCAATTTAATACATTCCAACATTTTTATCTTAAAATGTCTTATTTTTATGCATTTCAACCCTTTTTAATTTCGATTGCCTTTACATTTCCCGCACTCTATTTTCAACTGCCTTTATCTTTTAAACAAACTTTACTTTTATGTACTTTACTTTAAAAGTATTTTAACTTTCAGCCTTTTATCTTACTGTACTTTATCTTTCTACGCAAGCACTTTAATTCTTTTTACCTTGCATTTCGTTCGCATTTGCCTTGCATTTCAGTCACGTTTCTTTATCATGACGTAGTTCCAGAAGTTTGTGTTGACTTCGATGAACACCCCTATTTTAGATCAAAATCTACACACAAATATGTCCGGGAGATTTTCGAGTTTCACCGCAAACAAATTGGCACACCCGGTGGGACTGTTTTGTGTGTCTGTCTTTTATTTTATCATTTTTTCAAGAAACATCTAGTGTTTTCTATGTGTGTTTCATTAACTTTTCCTATTCGTGTGCGAGAGTGCATGAGATTGAGGTGTGGTAATATAATAAAGAGAGAAGTGAGGAAACCGGTTGTTAGACGATACGTTAGAATAACGGTGAACCCTAGAAATAAGTAGCCTTCAAACAACACTGGAACGGGAATGGGGACAGTTTCTGCGACAGTAACTGAACCTATTCCTTCAACTACTAGTACCACGGTGATGCCGTCGACAACGACGACATCAATGACTCCTCCTGAAGGAAAAATTGTTACACAGATACCCCAGAGTCACCAGTGACTCACAGACCCTCCATGGCGACAGACTTTAGGCCTTTCGCCACAAATTTCACGATGCCCATACCAGGACGTGAGCAACCGTTTGGGATGCCGACGACGTTTATGGAAAACTTGCAGAATAACCCCTCGACATTTGGGGATAATACCGCAAGTATGTTTTCTCCCATTATGGGGCCTGGCTCAACCATTCATGGCCAAAATGTGCCACCCCACATGGGGACATGTTATGGTTCCCAAGCTATGTCGGCCTTAACAACAAGCTCTATCATGGCAATGAGGCAGAAGATTGATGAGAGTAACCATGACATGATAAATACTCTAACACACCAGATGGGTACAATGTTTAACCCGTTGATTCAAAATACGAATTAGAGTTACCAACAATTGGCGACTCAGATGACACGAATAGATGATTTTTTCGGTGCTCCCCCGGTTCAGTTTCGACCAGGTACACAGCCCCAGGTTGATAGACATAATTAACATGAGGGAGTAGTATTAGAGGAGACTGTGAACTAGGGACAACAAGTGATTCCATAACACGTCGAGCAAAAAGTACCCAGCTAAGATGGTAATCCACCTGTCATGATGGTTAATTGACACCAGGATGCTGACCGGGTTGTCCATCAGGTTCGACCGGGAAATTTGTTAAGAAAAGATAACCTAACAACCATTATCGAAAGGATAATGACGCAAAATGGGGTTAACATGGGCCTGCAAAGGCCAAATTATACTCCCTTTTGTCAAAATACATGTTGCAGACAGAATTGCCAAGGGGATGGAAAGTCCCCAAGTTTACAAAATTCGCTGGCGACACCAACGAGTCAAATGTCAAGCACATAGCTCGTTACCTGATTGAAGCAGGTGACATTGTGAATAATGAGAATTTGAGAATAAGATGTTTTCCTAGTACTTTGACAAAGAATTCGTTCACATGGTTCACTACCCTACCTCTTCATTCAATCCATACTTGGATGCACTTAGAGATATTATTCCATGAACAGTTTTATATGGGGCAATCCAAGATTAGTCTTAAGGAGTTGTCGAGCGTCAAACGAAAATTCGCTGAATCAATTGATAATTACTTGAACAGATTAATGCTATTAAAAATAAGGTGCTTTACCTAGGTTCCTGAACACGAGCTTGTTGGAATGGCTACTGGTGGGATAGAATATTCCATTAGGAAGAAGCTAGATACTCAATACATGAGAGATATGGCCTAGTTCGTAGATAAAGTTAGGCAAGTCGAGAGATTGAAGGCCGAGAAGGCCATGACTAGTAAGGGTAAGAAAGAGCATGTGGTTTATGTCGACCTGCAAGACCACGACATAGCATCTGAGGTCGAATATGAACATGTCGAGGAGTCTGAGGTTGACGTGGATACGCTAAAGCCAGGTCCCCCCATATGTGTGTAAGTTACTCACGCCTGCAAATAGGAAGAATCCTCCAGATCCTAAGGAAAATGATAGGTTTCCTAAGAAAACATATACTTTCGACGTAACCAAATGCGATGAGATTTTCGACTTGTTGGTTGCAGATGGTCAAGTACTCGTGCCTCCTGAAGCAAAAGTACCCCCATTGGAACAAAGAAAAAACTAGGGTTTTATAAGTATCTCAACTTCTTAGGACATAAAACCTCACAATGTTTTCTTTTCAGGGATCTTGTGCAGAATGCTCTGAATGAAGGCAGACTCAAATTTGCTGTAGGAAAAGCCCCAATGAAAATTGATGTTGACCCCTTACAGATTAGAGATGCCAAATACGTGGAGCCTGATGTGGTCAATATGGTCGAAATCTCTGAGGATTTTGACATGAAAGAATTTGAAACTGAAAACTAGATCGAAGCTGTGTTTCCAAAATCCGGTGAAAATCTTATTAAATTTCTTTACAGGTGTCAAGATGATGACTTCAAAGTGATGTTGTGCCCTTGATGCAGTGCTTTTTTCGACAAAAAGCTGCCAAGCAAGTCGAAGATGCTCAAAAGGCCAAAGACAACAAGAGGGTCTGACCTCAGTAACACTTTAGCAAGGGAGGTACACCTCAGAGGAAGGATCGAGCGACTGGATCACAGAAGGTGAAGCCAAACACCTATAAGCCTTCAACCGACTCCCCACAGGCGAAATGGCCGAAGCATGCTGAAAGAGAATGCAATAGGAACCCAAAGTGGAGAAACTTTGAAATTGGTTGAGGGTCCTTCATAACATACAAGGAAAACTTCTAGATGTCTGAAAGACGTTCCTATGGGCCTATCGCAAACTATAAGGGGGAAGAATCCCATGAATAGGACCCAATGGCGTAGGTTTTAGAGGAAAAGAAGGCATAAAAGGATGTTGTTGGGTCGAATAATACCAGGCCACAACAAAAGCCTAAGGACGGTCAGGTAAATAAACCTGTTGGAAGGAAATTGTTTCCCTTCAGAAAGATCAGCAGTGAAGAGCAAGCCAAAGAAGATGAGCTAGTAACAGATAATTTCGATTCTGGGTCAGAAGGTGACTTCGATGTCCTATGTAAAGTGGTCTCTGTATTTCCTTTTGAGTACGACCGCGTGATAGAGGTCGCTGAAGAGGAAGACTATGAGGAAGAAGAACTGGCAAAACACAAGCCAGTCTGCTACTTTGTTATGAACAACATGTGCGTCGAAGAGCAAAATGCTTTCTTTGAGCGGCCTCACGAAGGGATGAAGAGCCACATGAAGCCTTTGTTCATAAGAGTTAAGGTCGAAGACACTACCGTTAACAAGATACTAGCCGACGGAGGAGCTGCTATGAATGTAATGCCACATTTCATGTTGGCAAAGTTAGGTATGTACAACACCGATCTTAGGCCCCATAATATGGCCCTTTCAAATTATGAAGGAAAGACTGGCCAAACCATGGGGGTTGTTCAGGTGAATGTGACAGTTGGGTCTATTACTCGGCCTACCGTGTTCATGGTGATAGCCGCAAGGGCTAGCTACAACTTACTGTTGGGAAGAGAATGGACACATGGCATAGGGGAAATCCCTTCGTCCCTACACCAGAGGTAGCTATCTAGCACGAAGATGGGACTATCGAAAACATCGAAGCAGACAAAGGCTACAACATGGCTGAAGTTAACCATGTAGACAAAAGGAATTTCGACAAAAAATTGGAAAAGATAACACCATGCATACCAGCTGAAACTGGATATGAGCCTCTAGAGGGGGCATTTTTCTCCTTGAACCTTCACCCCACCCACAGGTTTACTTGGGGATGAGAGGTCATGAGGGAGAAAGTTTGGTATGCGAATGGAGTTCGACCAATAGGCTGGGGAGACGAATTCGGTGATGATGACTGAGTTCGAAGTGTTATCTAGAATCACGACCTATGTGGCCGAGAACAGGCTACAAGCGGCTTTGGGAGCCGAGGTACCACGCATGGCTATTGAAACCAACGAGATGGAAGTGTTTGATGTAGGTGAGAGAATCAATGTTAAATCACAGTCCGTCGAAGAACTGCAGCCAACAAGATCATAGAGGGATGAACTGAAAGGCCAAAGGCTTGATTGTATCTGTGATGATGAGCCTTTAGATTTTGAGAAGGACCCATGGTCATACATCACCAAGATGGAGCCACTGGATCCGCTAGAAATAGACTTGGGAGATGGATCAACCAAAAGGCAAACCTATATAAGCGCCAACATCGATCCAAGCCTGAGGGAAAAGGTAATAGAATTACTTAAAGAGTTCAAATATTGTTTTGCTTGGGATTATGATGAAATTCTAGGTTAAAGCAGAGAATTGGTGGAGCTGAAGCTACTAATAAAGGCAGGCAGGAAGCCAGTCAAGCAGACGTCGAGGCGATTTGCTCCAGATATAATGTCCAAAATTAAGGAGGAAATCGAAAGACTCCTACGAAGCAGGTTCATAAGAACCGCCAGGTATGTCGAATGGCTCGCTAAATATGGTTCCTGTTATAAAGAAAATAGAGCGTTGAGGGGTCTGCATAGATTTTAGGGATCTAAATGCTACGACCCCTAAGGACAAATACCCAATGCCTGTCGCCGAGATATTGGTCGACTCAGCAGCGGGTTTTTGAATACCTTAGTATGTTGGATGGTTATTCTGGATATAACCAAATTTTTATTGCAGATGAGGATGTGCCAAAAATGGAACTTCGATGCCCTGGAGCTTTAGGCACCTATGAGTGGGTAATAATGCCATTTGGCTTGAAGAACGCTGGGGAAACTTAACAAAGGGTGATAAACTCTATCTTTCATGATTATATTGAAACATTCACGCAGATATACATTGACGATATCGTCATTAAATCTGTGTCGGGCTATAGTCATCTCGACCATCTTAATTAGACAGTCACTCGAAAGAATGAGAAAATATGGTATGAAAATGAACCCCCTTAAAGATGCTTTTTGTGTGTAGGAAGGGGACTTCCTTGACTTTGTGGTGCACAAGAAGGGGATCAAGATAAATCCGAACAAAACCAAGGCCATCAAAGAGACGAAGCCATCGTCAACAAAGAAGGAGTTACAATCTCTTTTGGTAAAGATCAACTTTCTAAGAAGGTTCATATCGAACCTCCGTGGCAAAGTTCGGACGTTTTAACCGCTGCTCCGCCTGAAAAAGGAAGAGTTAGTGTGGATACCTGAGCATCAGAAGGTATTCGACGAGATCAAGGGATATCTAGAAAATCCTCATATCTTGTCTCCGCCCGTTAGGAATAAATGTATAAAGTTGTACATTTCTGCTTCAGACTTGACTATAAGGAGCGTGTTTTCCCAAGAGGACAATAATGGTGTCGAAAGAGCCATATATTACCTCATTCGAGCCTTGAATGACGCAAAAACTAGGTATAGTCCATTCAAAAATATGTGTATATGTTTGTACTTCTCTTGTAGGAAGTTAAAGCAGTATATAAAACCAGTTGATGTTTATGTATCTTCTCATTTTGATATTATTAAACATATGTTGTCTAAACCGATTTTGCATAGTCAAATTGGAAAATGGGCACTAGCTTTAACTGAATATTCCCTTACATATGCGCTTTTAAAGGCCATGAAGGGGCAAGTAGTCACAGACTTCATCATAGACCATGCAGTGGTCGAAACATCTTTAAATTATTTGGAGACAGAGCCTTGGAAGTTATAGTTTGACGGTTCTAGCCATAAAAATGGCACTGGTGTCGGGGTGTTAATTATTTCACCAAACAAAGTGCCAACGAGTTTCAAATTTAAGATCGAAGGCATCTGCTTCAATAATGAGGCTGAATACGAAGCCTTAATAGATGGCCTTGAAGTCTTATTAGATTTGGGGGCAAAGCAGGTCGAGATCAGAGGAGACTCTGAGCTAGTCGTGAAACAAATCTCAAAAAATACAAATGTATTAAGGAAAACTTGATCATGTATTTCGTGATAGTAAATCGACTGATAAAATGTTTTGACTTCGTGGATATTCAGCATATTCCCAGGCTTGAAAACCAAGGAGCAAATGAATTGGCGCAGATTGCTTCAAGGTATAAGGTGCCAAAAGATAAGTTGGAAAACTTGATCGAAGTGAGAGGAAGAGTACAAGCAACAAGGCTCTCTCCATCAGATCTAGCATTTACGAGGTTGGGATCGGTGGATGCAGAAAACTTTGAGATCTGCATTGTCGAAGATTTACTTAGCAATGACTGGAGGAAACCCATAGTTGATTACTTGAAGAACCTAGTCAGGTCAACAGATCAAAAGATCAGGTACAGAGTGTTGAGTTACGTAATTAGCGACAATAAGTTATTCAAGAAGACTGCTGAAGGAGTTTTGCTCAAATGCCTTGGTGAAGAAAAGGTATATTTGGCGGTGTCGAACACTCATAGTGGAGCTTGTGGTGCCCACCAAGTGGGGAACAAGATGAAATGGCTTATATGTCGCCAGGGTGTTTATTGGCCTACCATGCTTAAGAGTTGTATCGATTTTGCAAATGGGTGCCAAGAATGCCAAGTTCACTCAGGCATACAACACGTACCTGCAAGTGAGTTGCATACAATAGTGAAACCTTGGCCGTTCAGAGGATGGGATTTGATCCTAATTAGGGAAATTCAACCTAGATCCTATAAAAGTCAGAAATATATCCTGGTCGGTATTGATTACTTTACGAAGTGGATCGAAGTAGTCCCTTTAGTGAAAGCTAATCAAGAGGCCATAATTGAATTTATTGAGAGGAATATTATCCATATATTTGGAGTTCCTAAAACTATCACAACTGATCAAGGGTCAGTGTTTATTGGTCGAAAGATGCAGTAATTTGCGTCAGAAATGGGAATTAAGTTATTAATTTTAACACCCTATTATGCTTAGGTGAATGGGTAGGTCGAAGTTACTAACAAGAACACTATTAGTTTGATAAGGAAACACGTTGGTAAGAAGTCGAAGAATTGGCATCAAACGTTAGATCAAGTCCTATGGGTTGTCGAACGTCTCCAAAGGAGGCAACTGCAACAATACCATTTCCATTGGCCTATGTTGCAGTGAGAATCGGATATCAAGATATTGAGTAAATTGAATAAAAAATCTTTAAATATTCACCACCGAGCTTTATTTTATCCAAGGGAAAGGGAAAAGATCGCATAAAACCCTAAGTTGAAATGTAACAACAATGCTAAGAGATTGTAAGGTTTGGGGGTTGGTTATACCTAGGGAAGGTGTTAGCATCCTAAGCATCTATAGTACTCTATAGGAACCTCTTGAATATATTTGTGTTATTGTTTTATATTACTTTGAGATGTCTTGTGTTTGGGTTTTATTGGTGAGGGTAGGGACCTAAGTGTTTATTTACTAAGTATGCTCGCCAGAACTTCGCAGTCTTGTGCCTACATATCCTTATAAAGATGGAATAAGAACATTTGTAGTTCACCTTACTAAGGATGAATGAACACTTGATTATGATCAAGGTTCAAAGGGGGAGGTAAGTGTTATGGCCTTAACACTTATATGACTAAACAAAGTCAACAAAGTTATAAATTCTACCCTAAGTCTAAGTTGTAAGACTTAATGACTCTAATAAGGTCAAAGGGGAAATTGGGTATTGCTAGACTAACTATGACATTAAGTCAATGAAGTATTGTTTCTCTTGGATTTGGAAATAAAAGGAAACAAAAGAAGATGAAAGCTAACACGCTAGCATCACTTGGGGAATAACTTGATAAAGTTAAAAGTAGACATGAACAATATGGATGAGATGATTAAGTATGATATTCAAACATGATATCAATTGTAAGTAATCAAAGGTAACATTCAAACATGATGTTAATTAAAGAAACATACGAGGTATGACAAAGTTAAAGGTACATGGTAACAACCAAAGCATAAAGGTAGATGTGACAACATCTAAAGCAAGGACTTGATAAAGTCACAAAAAAATCAAGGTAACAACCATAAACACATTCAAAGTTTAATGAAGTTACAAATAAACATGGTGACAACCAAGGTAAGTACATGCAAGCAAAGATGTTACTACACCTAAACATACATGAAACATAGTTCTAACAAGACTAAAGCATCATGAAAGTAAACATGAATTAAAATTAATCATGGATATAACAAAATCAACATGGTATCATGGATGACAAGTTTAATTATACAACTAGGATAAGCATGGATTAGGGTTTACTAACACCACTTAATCATGAATACAATTTAAACATTCAAACATGGATAAGTCATCACAACACTTACATAAGGATTCAATTCAAAGTTCAAGTATGACATGTATAACTTATGGCAACACTTAAACATGGATAAGATGAAGTAAAACATATATAAGTCAAAACATCACTTAACATGGTATCATTCATGGTTCAAAACAAACATGCATAAGTCAAAACATTACTTAACATGTATAGAGGTTTAAGAGTTCATCAAGGCATGGATATGGATATCAAAAATAAGTAAGGTCAATCAACATGAATGGATTGAAACATAGTTCAAACATGACATACACAAACTAAGGAATCATATTGAGACATGGTTTAAGTTAAACACCACTTAATCATGAATACAATTTAAGATGTTCAAGACAAGTAAATGTAACAACCAAAGCATACTTGAGAAAAGAGACACGTTCATGATAATAACATGTGGATGGAGGATGCAAACACATAAAGGATGACATGTGATCATACATATAGATGACAAGCCATAATTTAAATATCATATGAACAAGTTAATACATTACTTGAATATTCAATCATGGATACAAGTTGAACATGTTTAGTACAAGTAGGTAACAACCAAACATTCATGTTAGGGACTCAAACATGGTCATAAACAAGATGGAAACATCACAAAGATTTAGACATACAATCATGTTTACAAAGTCACATTAAGACAAAAATCAAAGGTTTAAGAACACCTAAACATGGCATGATTAACACAAAGGCACATATGCACATCAAGTTCAAATAGAACATGAAAGAGAGTCACATATTAAGGACAAAAAATGACCAAGTAGGACACATGGTATAATCAAAGTTTCAACATACATTTAACATGTAAACATACACTAAAAAAGTGTCAAATTCAAGCTAAGACAAAATGCACAAGTTCACAAAATCTTACAAGGTCTATACAAGGTGTATGAGGTTCATACAAGTCAATTTGCACAAAGGAAATCAAAGGATCAACCAAAGAATCAAGAGAAAACCTCAAGAAACCCTAAAAAGTCACCTACTTTAAACAAGCATAAGTGCAAGAAAAATAAATATTTTTGAAAATTTCTTTTTATAAACAGAAAGTATACATTTTCATGAACATTTAGCAAAAAGAAGGGGTCAAAAAGCTTTTGGGATGAAGAAGTTATGAAGGTTTTAATTTATGAAGAAAATGAGAAAAACAAAGTATTAAAAATAGGGGAAATGGTCTTGGCAGGTCTTGAACTCACGCCCTCCAGGTTAAAGGTTAAAAGTTTAGCCACTGGGTCAGCTTCTTGGCCCAGTCATACCATGCACGCGATAAAAGAAAAGGGAAAAAAAGCTCAGAAAATGGAAAAAAATAAAAAGCAAAAGGAACTGGGGCGAGGGGGATTCGAACCCCAATCCTTTTAGTCACAACATCAAACACAAACACGCTTCTGCCACTGGGGTGACTCTTACATCCATTAATTATATGGAAAATAATAAATATAAAATAAAACATGTCCTGAAAGCTATAGACAAAGCTTCTTCTTCCTTAGAACGCATTCCACCATTTTCAAACATTTCAAAAATTCTAACTTTCTGGATATTGATCCAAATGACATGCTATAAAAATGAAACTTGTGTGTTTTTCAACAAGGAACACAATGATAATACTTAATTTGCCTAATTAAGTTTCTAACTCAAAAATCATATTCAAAATATCAAGAACCCTAATCTGCAATTCTAGCGTAACAATCTCATTCATTCAAGATAAATAACAATTAAATTTGGGAAAACAACACGAACATCATGACTAACAAGTTTTATGTTCAATGTACATCAAGATACAACATGGTTCAATGAGTTTTAGTTATGAGCACTTACCTCTTGAAGCAAATTTTGAAACTCTACAAAAGCTGTTACAGAAATGAAATGTAGGTTTGGATAGCTTCAATGAACCTCCAAGGAGCTTTTGTGATGCTTACTTTGACTTGAAACAACCACAAGTGCTTTGCAAGAATCCTCTTGCAAGATGGAAAAATAGAAACTTGAACAGTATGAAACTGAGGTTACAGTCACCAATCAATGTTTGGAACAACTTAAGACATGTTGGTGGATTGATATTGAATGATCAAAGTGATTAGAAAGGGTCAGAATAAAGACTTGGCTTGGAAAATGCAGAAAGTCAACAAAACTGGGTGTGAGAGTTGACTTTCTGATTTCTGAGGTTTCTGATGAATGTGGTGGTTTGGATACCCTTATGAGGTGTTTTGTGGTTTATGTGAATGATTTGATTGGAGGTTTTGTGACTGGAAAAGATTTTGTGTGAATTTTTGGAAAGTGGAGATTTTTGACTTCAATTGGTGACTTGAATGCCAATTCTGATATGGGAGAGATTTTAGATGCTTTGAGGTGTGTTTGTTGTGTGTTTTGAGGCTTAGGATGTGCCTCTATTTATAGTAAAAAATGGTGTGAAGAATGGTTGGTCAGAATGCAAGGTATTGGAGTTTTTGCAAGTTGGTTTGGTTGGAAGTGAACCAAGTGGTTCCATGCAAGATCATGGTTCTAATGTGCAAGTACAAAGAGGTATGCATAGAGTGGTTGGAAATCAGCTCTTGCTTTCTGCAGAAGGAACATTTTAGAGTCTCAAGAAGAGTTGCCATTGTGATTAAAGTGTCTTTACAAGAGTAGTATTGTGATCATTATGGCAAAACCTTCCTTAAATAGGATAATCATGTGGATAATGCTTGAAAACCTTGGGTAATGCCTCTAAAATTCTTGTAATATTCTGATTGATGATAAATATGCAAGCAAGAGGACCATCAATCAAAAGATTTGCAGCATTGGATTGGTTTTGCTCAAAGTCATAACATGAAAAATGACATATATTGCAAGTATGGAGGGCCAACTTCATTCCTCCGAATATCATAACTCAAGAATGGAATCAAGGAGTTCTGTTACTTTGTTAAATGCCCCAAACATGCTCTACAACTTTCATGTTTGAACAATTTCTT
This sequence comes from Lathyrus tuberosus, assembly GCA_022829125.1. NCBI lineage: Eukaryota > Viridiplantae > Streptophyta > Magnoliopsida > Fabales > Fabaceae > Lathyrus > Lathyrus tuberosus. The sequence goes on from JALAZF010000017.1 coordinate 14,687,057, forward strand.
GATTCTTAATGGATCATAATGAAAACTGGCTCTAAAGTTTGGTACTTTTTGAAAACAAAAATTGCCTTGAAATTTTTCTAAGTGTGGAAAGTTTTTCACTATCTTGATGGCTTCATAACTCAAAATCCTTTCACTTTTTGGAGATTGACCCTAATTGACAAAGTTGTAGTATGTTGTAAGGGCTTCAATTTGATCTTTGGAACACAAAAAATGGTGGTCTAGATTGAAAGTTATGACCTTTCAAAGTTGTCACCAAATTAGGGTTTATTCACCATACTTAGAAAAATTCAACTTCTTCCACTTTACCCCTTTTGCACGAAACCTCAAAATTCTTGGTTTTCCATGATCAAACTCAATGATCAAACATGTTTCCATGGAATTTAGCTTGAGGACTTCAATTTTGACCAAAAATCTCAAAAGTCAAGGAGTTGACTTTGCAATTAAAGGCTTGTGTATCAGATGAAATTTACTGTGCGATCTTTAATGATCTTGAACTCTTGAGTATTTCAAACATCATGGATGGAATCCAAAGATGTATTTGAGCATCTTGAATCATGTCCCAAGGCTTGAGATAATATCTTGATCAAAAGTCAAAGGCACAGTTGACTTTGTCTGATGAAACCCTAATTTGTGGTCAGATGTAGTTGAGCCTCAATGGACTTATAATGAGACCAATTTGCACTTGAGTCTTGATGGAGAGAGGCCTCTTGTGTGTATGTACACTTGGAAGATTAATGATCAATCCAAGACATTGACTGATCAAATAAAAATCCTCTTGATTCCCTTGATTCAAAACCCTAATTAACAATGAAATAAACAAAGAACAACTTGTACAAGGTTACGATTAGCAATGCAATGTATGATGCTCCTAGAATGATGATGAAATACAGGGTCAAAATTTGGGGTATGACAATTGCCCCTATTTAAATAACTTTACTGGATGGCATGAGTGGTGACAACCCTCATGGAATCAAAGTGAAAGGTATTTAAATACAGAAGTAACCGAAAATTTTATCCCTAGACGCAATGGCATGCTATGTTATGGACAAAACTGACTCTCTCAGACAATGCTAAGGTCAATGCTAAAATGCAATGAACTCTAGTATGATGATCTATGATGAATGCTGGATGCCCAATGCAGACAAAGACGACAATGAGTAAAGAATCGCTGGGGATAACAGAAAGACAACACTGGGGATACTTAAAGTGATTAAACAACAGGTTCAGACATGACTGGGTGTTACTGAGAAAATTAGACAAAAGCAAGACCTTCTTACAAGAGATCAAAGACAAAAAGGAATCCTCACAACAATAAGATACAGAAGAGGATCCCCATAACAACAAGATTAGGCAAGTAAAATCTTTATAACAATAGGATTAAGCAAAATTCCTCATAACAATAGGAGATAAAGCGAAGCTCCTCATAACAATAGGATGATAAAACAGATTTTTATAACAATAGAATCAACAAAACTGGATCCTTATAATGATAAGATTGGAAGACGAGATCCTCATAGCAATAAGATCAACGGAAAAAAATCCTCATAACAATAGGATACAAAGTGGGATAAAATCCTCATAACGATAGGATTATGTTGACAAGGCCCTCATAATAATGGGAAAATTAGACAAAGGTAGAATCCTCATAATAATAGGATTACCGAGCATAATAGGATCCTTATAACCACATGATCAACAACACATGCTATTGGAGTTTTTCAAACATCCAATCTTCTGGAAATTCCTTAAAGTAAAGAATTCAAACATGATCTTCAGGAACCATCAGGAAAGTACAGGGTAATTGAACTCTTCTGTACGTGCCAAATCAATTGGACTTAGACCGCGAGCAAAGGTATCATGACCAACTTTCGATGGATTGGTGCTAGTAACAACTAGACTTTAGGGGAATATTGGTGACAAACAAAACAACTACCAATGACAATTGGATTCCATGCAGATTTACTAGGGAAAGAAATATTGGTAACAAACAATATTTCAAGACACCAAGAATAAATGAAATGGTGAACGCCAGTGACAACTGGGAAGAAGACAATTGGTGACAACCGGGGAATAGATTTAACAAACACGAAGCAAAAGTGATAACTGGACTTCATGGGGAAAGCAAATTGGTGATAACCAAAACCCAAGACATGAAGCTAATTCTAAATGTGCATGATTGAACATGGTATAAATGATCACGAAATGCAAATTCCGACTCCTGGAGAGACAATGATTTAGGGAAGACTTTTGCGGGGAAATGAATCCTCATCGGTAACTCAAACAAAAATGCCATAGGGTGGACACTGGGGAAGCATCCTTAAACTTGATGATTACATTTGATCAACGGATCATTCCAAGAGTGTTATCAATTTAGTTTTTAGTGGGGATTTTGCAAGTGGTATGACAATGCCTTTGCAACCTTGAAGCCTCTTGGGAATACCTAGGATTTTCCTTTTATCCTCCTATATGTCAAAGAGATTTTTATGTTTTATCACGATGTTTTCAAAATATTTTCTTTTCAAAAACCTTTATATTTTCAAAATTCATTATTAACAAATAAATGGCATTTTGTATAATAAGAAAAAGGAAGCAAATATAAATGATAACAAATGATAGGAAAAATTTGTATTTTATTCAAGAATGGCAGCTTGCAAATGGCAAAAATCTCCATGGATTAATACAATTATGAAAATGGCAATAGGGAAAGGTTTACATTGAATCCAACAACCATTACAAACCCTAATAACCAATATGCCCCAAATCCATGCTTCTGACAAGAGCGATTGGATTGATCTTCTGCTGATTCTTTAGTATTGGTAAACACCATCTGATACAGTCAAATGCCTTTTGTCCCTAACTTTTTCCTGGACCGTCCTTTTGGGTTTTCAATCCACCGGGACACTCTTTTTTTGCATAAGCCTCCCTTTCGGGTTTTCAACTTAGCGAGCTCTTATTTTTTATTTTATCCCTAACTTTTGCCTGGATCTCCTTCATAGGTTTAGATCCACCGGGATACCCATTGTTGCCTAAGTCGCCATTTCTGGTTTTCGACCTAGCGGGTTTTATTTAGGCATAATATTTTTTGACTGCATCATCGTTTACGGGATGTACAATCTGTTCATCATCCATTGTTGTGAGAATTAAGGAACCTCTTAAGAAGACTGTCTTCACAACAAATGGGCCTTCATAGTTAGGATCCCATTTCCCTCGGGCATATTTCTGTGATGGCAAGATTTTCTTGAGTACCAGATCTCCCTCTTTGAATTCACGCAGGCGAACCTTCTTGTCGAATGCTCTCTTAAGCCTCTTTTGGTTTAACTGCCCATGGCACATAGTTGTCATCTGTTTTTCATTGATGAGGTTCAACTCGTCGTATCTGTTTTAGATCCGTTTTGCTTTTTCCAACTTGTTTTCCATCAAGATTCTCAAGGATAGTTTCTCCACTTCCATTGGGAGAACTGCTTCCATGCCATAAACTAAGGAGAATGGGGTTACCCCTGTTGAAGTGCGGACTGTGGTCCAGTATCCATGCAAAGCGGAGGGTAGCATTTAATGCCAATCCTTGTAAGTCTTGACCATCTTTTGCAGGATTTTCTTGATCTACTTGTTGGCGGCTTCAACAGCTTCATTCATCTTCGGACGGTAAGGTGAAGAATTGTAGTGCTCAATCTTGAAGGATTCACACAGTTCTTTCATAATCTTGTTTTTCAAATTAGTTTCATTATCTGTGATAATTCTGTATGGAATTCCGTAACGACAAGTAATTTCCTTCTTGATGAAGCAGGCAACCAGTTACTTTATCACATTGGCGTAGGAAGCAGCTTCTACCCATTTTGTGAAGTAGTCGATGGAAACCAAGATGAAACGATGGCCATTGGAAGCTTCAGGCTCGATTGCTCCAATCATGTCAATGCCCCACATGGAGAAAGGCCACGAAAATAATAAAACATTCAACAATGATGGAGGCACGTGCACCATATCAACATAAATTTGGCATTTATGGCATTTCCCGGCATATTGGATGCAATCGGATTCCATGGTCAACCAGTAATACCCAACTCTCAAAATCTTTTTGGACATAGCATGACCATTAGCGTGAGTTCTAAATGGTCCCTCATGAATTTCCTGAATTAACAGGTCTGCTTCACGTCTATCAACACATCTAAGCAGAACCATGTAGTGATTTCTTTTATACAACACATCATTGCTGAGGAAGAATTTGGACGCCAATCTTCTCAAAGTATTTTTATCAAGAGCGGTAGCATCAACTGGATATTCCTGGTTTTGCAGATACTTCTTGATGTCGTGGAACCATGGCTTTCCATCTGTTTCTTCTTCAACTAATTGGCACTAGGCAGGCTCGGTCTTTTGTTCAATTCGGATGAGTGGCGCTTCGTTAACGAATCTGACCTTCCACATGGTGGCTAGCATAGCCAAAGCATCAACAATGTGGTTTTCAGACCTCGGGACATGTCGGAAAGTGATCTCATCAAAGTATTTGATCATCTCCACAATATAAACACGGTACGTAATCAAATTTTCATCACGGGTCTCCCATTCACCCTTAACTTGGTATATCACCAAAGCTGAATCTCCACTCACTTCAAGGATTTTAATTCGGAGATCAATGGCTACTTCAAGGCCTAGAATGCATGCTTCATATTCGGCAATGTTGTTTGTGCAGTGAAAACATAACCTCGCTGTAAATGGAGTATAGCCACCATTTGGATTCATCAAAATATCACCTACACCATGCCCATTATAATTAGAGGAACCATCGAACATCATATTCCAACGGGAGCCTAGCTCGGGACCCTCACCTGGACCACGTTCTTCACAATCTTTCTTTAACAACATAATGTCTTCATCGGGAAAATTAAGCTTTAGAGGCTCATACTCTTTAACTGGTTGCTCTGCAAGGTAATCTGACAAGATACTTCCTTTAATAGACCTTTGAGCTACGTACTGGATGTCGTATTTAGATAACAACATATGCCAACGAGCGAGTCTTCCAGTCTGAGCAGACTTTTCAAAAATGTACTTTATCGGATCTATCTTGGAGATCAACAAAGTAGTGTGACAGATCATATATTTCCATAGACGTTTAGCAGCCCATGCCAAAGCACAACAAGTTTTCTCCAAGAGTGAATATTTGCTTTCATAGTCGGTAAACTTCTTGCTCAAATAGTAGATAACATGCTCCTTTCGTCCAGTCTCATCATGTTTCCCCAGTACGCAACCCATAGACCCTTCTAGCACAGTCAGATACATAAAGAAAGGTTTCCTTTGCACATGCAGAATTAGGATTGGAGGTTCTTGTAGATAACCTTTGATCTTTTCGAAATCTAGTCGACAATCAGAATTCCATTCGACTACTTGATCCTTTCAGAGCAGCTTGAAGATGGGCTCACAAGTAGCAGTCATATTGAAAATGAATATGGAAATGTAGTTTAGGCTTCCAAGAAAACCTCTGACTTGCTTCTCGGTTTACGGAGCGGGCATTTCTTGAATGGCTCTAACTTTATTTGGGTCAACTTCAATCCCTCATTGGCTAATAATGAATCCAAGCAATTTTCCAGACCGGACTCTAAAAGTACACTTAGCTGGGTTTAACCGCAATCTGAACTTTCTGTGACGCTCAAATAACTTCAACAAATAATCCACATGGTCCTCTCCTCTTTGGGATTTAGCGATCATGTCATCGACATAGACCTCTATCTCCTTATGCATCATGTCATGGAAAAGCATAACCATCGACCTTTGGTAGGTAGCACCTACATTTTTAAGACCAAATGGCATGACCTTATAATAATAGGTCCCACAAGGTGTGATGAATGTAGTTTTCTCCATGTCATCAGGATCCATTTTGATCTGGTAGTAACCTGAGAAGCCATCCATGAAAGAAAAGACAACGAATCTAGCAGTATTATTCACCAAGGTATCAATGTGCGGAAGAGGGAAGTCATCCTTTAGACTGGCTTTGTTCAAATCCCTATAGTCGTCACACATTCGAACCTTTCCATCCTTTTTCGGTACAGGAACAATATTGGTCACCCACTGAGGGTAATTTATAATAGCAAGAAATCCAACATCGATTTGTCTTTTTACCTCTTCTTTGATCTTCAAGGCCATGTCCGGTCTTGTCCTTCAGAGTTTCTGCTTCACAGGAGGACAATCGGGTCAGAGTGGTAGCTTATAAACAACAATGTCTGTGTCCAAATCGGGCATGTCTTGATACGACCATGCAAACACATCCACATATTCTTGGAGAAGCTTGACCAACCTTGTCCTGACATCTGCCCTAAGCGTAGTGCCAATTTTGATTTCCTTTCTCTCCTTTTCACTGCCTAAGTTGATGGTTTCGACCTGCTCTTGGTGAGGTTGGAGATATGTGTACTCATATTCAAGCATCTTAGCCAATTCATCTGGGATATCACAATCTTCCTCACCCTCTTCTTCAGCTTGGTTGATGGGTGCATCAAAGTTAGGAGAGATTTGAGAGTCATTGGATTCAATGTGGGTATCAATGATCTCTTTTGGACGACCCTTGATTGGAGTTGACGCTTTGTTGGCAGTTGGTTTGTAACCCAACCCAAAGTGGTCCATCTTGACTTTGACGTTGATCACTTCACCCAGCCTTCTGGTTTACCCTCCTCAATGGTGGAAATGGTGCTTTTCAGAGATGCAAAAGATGGAATGACCCTCTGCACAGGCTCCTCTACCTCCAACAAGACTGCATTTGCAATTTCAAGCGCTTGGAAAGAAGTTTTCAACGCGTCCTCATTTGCCTCAATGTATTTGAATGAAGAAAGATTGCTCACCATGAGATCTTCTTCTCCAAATATAGTCACCAGCTTTTTGTCCACATAAAAATTCATTTTCTGATGTAAGGTTGACGTCACTACCCCATCGGCATGGATCCATGGCCTTCCCAACAAACAACTATAATTGGGGTTGATATCCATAACCTGAAAGGTTATATCAAAAATACGAGGACCAATAAGAATGAGCAACTCCACTTCACCAATCACGGTCCTTCTCAAACCATCAAATGCTTTTATAATAAGAGCACTAGGTTTCATCTCCGCTCCTTTATATGCAAGCTTTGCAAGAGTTCTTTTGGGTAACACATTAAGGGATGATCCAGTATCTACCAATACCCTAGCCAAAGTGTCCTCTTGACATTTAACAGAAATGTGCAAGGCACGATTGTGATTGTTACCATCTTTGGGCAATTCCCCTCTATTGAAGCTTAATGTATTATAGGCGGTGATGTTAGCTATCACTTTATCAAATTGTTCAATGGTGATATTCTGTGTCATATGAGCTTGAGCAAGAAGCTTCTGCAGAGCACTGCGATGTGCGGGGGAGCACATAATGAGAGACAATATTGAAATTTTTGATGGTGTTTGATGTAATTGGTCAACAATCTTGTAATTACTTCTCTTTATGATTTTGAGGAACTCCTCGCCTTCATAGAAAGAAACAACATCTCTTCCCTTTGAAGGAACAATAATGGTGGTTTCTTTTGACATCAGAGGTATCACACGGATCAGAGGGTTATAAATTCGACCACTACGGGTCATTCTGCTCGGCCCTGCTATGTTTGTCACCTCATCATTAACAACCTTCATCCCTTTTTCTAGATTCACAGATTTATGATTATTAACAGCCATTTCTTAATTCCAAGGCACAACTTTTGTGATTTTGAAAGAAAAAGGAGCGGGTCTTCGCTCAACAGATGGTTTCAGAACATGAACAGTCTTCTTACCTTGAAAATGAGTCACATCTGGATCTGGAAGATTGGAAACTGGTTTAGGCAAATTAAAGATAGGTTCAACCTCTTTGTGAGTAGGCTCGGCTAAGTTGAACACATGAGTTGGTAAATTGAACACTGACTTAATCACAGCTACTTCATTCTTCTTCACACATTTACTAATCTGAAGTATACCTTGGTCAATTAAAATCTGGACATCCCTTTGGACTCCCTCACACCCCTTTGGCTGAACAGTGCATTCAGAACAATTCTTGTGACACACCTTGGCTAAACCTGCTTCAACCAACTTCGCATGAAATTCTGGTAATGGGGTTTTGATGTCCTTCACATCACAGATCAAGACTTCACCAACTTCTTCTTCTATGGCATTGACAGATGCCCCATGAGCGGGCAAAGGATTACTCTTCACATTTGGATTTGTATCATTAAAGGACAGAATCTTCTTCTCGACCAATTCCCTTACAATATGTTTCAAAGTAAAGCAACCTTCAAGATCATGTCCAATAGTCCTCTTATGGAAAGGACAATGGGCATTAGGGTTGTAATAAGGTGGAAGTGTATCTGGAGGAGGATCCAAAGGTCTTGGAGTTGCCAAGCCTTGCTCAATGAGGAACGGATACAACTTTGTGTAAGTCATAGGGATAGGGGCTATAGGAGGCATCCCTCCCTGTTTTTTATTCTGACCTTGATTATTCTGGCTTTGAACTAGATTCCTTTGAGGAGCCTTAGATGCTTATTGATACTGAAGATGGCTGGTTTCTACCTGAGTGAATCGGACACTCAAAGATACAACAGAGTCACCACCGAACTTTATTTAGTCCCAAAGGACAGGGAAAATATCGATAAAACCCAAGGGGAAGAGAAACGGGAACGGGGGGTCGGTTATGCGAAAGGAAGGTATTAACACCTAACGCATCCGTCGTACTCGACGGGAACCATTTCGCCTACTTCTAGGCTTGGATGGGTTGTCTATCTAAAGGCTTCTAGCTAAGAGAAGGAGATATAGAAAGGAAAGTGGGAAAAGAAAGAAAAGAAGGAAAGTGCTCGCGGAGGAACGAAGGTCCTCGTGCCTACGTACCCTCGTAGTGCAATGAGGAAATCAGAGCGTTGTAGTTCATGGAACCAAGGGACAGAAAAAAAGGAAGAAAAGGAGAAGGAAAGAAAAGGTGGAAGTGTGCTCGCCAAGACATTGCGTCTTGTGCCTACGTATCATACATCCAAAAGAATGCAGAATCAGAGCTTCCTTAGTTCGGGGAACTGAACGGAAAACAAAACAAGAAAGAAACAAAGAGATGAAAGAGGTGGTGTCGAAACCAAGAGCAAGAGTGACAGGAAAAACTCTACTGGGAAAGACCCCATTGTAAGAGCGTTTGCACAAAAGAAAAGGAAAAGAATGGTGTCAAAACCAAGAATGAAAGAAACTCCGCTGGGGATAACAAAGAGAATTGGTGTCGAAACCAAGAAAGTAAGAACAAGGGGAATAGGAAGGACTCCTCTGGGGATCCAAAAAAGGGATGGTGGCATAACCAAGAGAAAAAGGAGATTCGGTATATTAACTGGCTGGCAGTGGTTAACCAGAGAGAGTAGACCCTGGCGGGGAAAAGAAGTTGGTGTCAACAGACAGACTGTGATAAACCAAGAGAGAGAGTGTTGAACCGAGAGAAGGTGTTTGACTCTGAAGGGGCCTCGGTATATTAACTGGAAAACAGTAATTAACCGAGGAAAGAAAGGACTACAACTCTGTGGGGGTAGAGAAGCAATGGTTTTAGCAGAGAAAATTGCGATTAACCAGAAAAGCGGGTGTAGGACCGAATAAAGATCATAACCCAAAGGACGGGTATAAGATCGAGCAAAGGTCGTGACCCAAAGGGGTTCGGTAAACTGACTGAACAAACATTACTTAACCGAAGAAAGGGTATTTGAACCAAAGAAAGGTTACTAACCTGAGGGTGCAAGTATTCGAACCAAGAGGAGGTTGCCAACTGCGGGGATTCGGTGTTTACAGACAGACTATGACCAACCGAAGAGAAAAGCGAGTGATTAACCAAGGGAAGGTGATTAACTCGAAAGGGTTCAGTATTTTAACAGACGGACTGTGGTTAACTGAAGAGACAGGTGATTAACCAAGAAGAAGTGATTAACCCAAGAGGTGCTCAGTGATTAACAGACGGACTGTGATTAACTGAAGAAAAGGATGATTAACCAAGAGAAGGTGATTAGCCCAAGAAAGGAGAAGAACCAAGAGAAGGTTGTGAGCTTCTGGGGAAAAATGGTCGTGACAGGAAAACTGTGTTGGACCAAAGAGAGAGAATTGAGACTCTTCAGGGGAATCAAAAAGCAATGATTGATTACAAGAAGAAAGCATAGGGTATTGAAATGAAGAAATCTTGCCAACCCAAGGAACAAAGGATCGTAACCAAGAAGAATGGTGATAGATCAAGAGAGAGATTGCTAGCGCAAGAATAATGATCTCAACCAAGAAGGACGGTGATTGATCAGAAGGAGGGATTGAAAGGGATAGGAGTGATCAAGGATCGAAAGAGATCGCAAAAAGAGAAGAGTGATCAAGGATCAACTCGACTGGGGAAGGAAAGCACATTACCGTTTGGAGATAAAGATGACTAAACCAAGAACAGGGTCATTCGTCCCCTACTTAAAATAGTCAGAATGAGAGTAGGAATTCTCCCTTCTCATCCCTTCCCTTAGACACACAGGGTGTAATGCGGAAGTTGAACCGGACGGCCCAACAGCTCCAAGTTGTATAGTGCTCCTGCGTAGAGAAACAGACAGTATAACGACGTCAATTTGTACAGTGCTCCGATGTAAGGCGCAGCACGAAACTCCAACTCCACGGGGGGAATGAGAGAGAAAGCTCTAAAGGAGGCCAAAAGAGAGGAAAAGGGAAGATCGATTAATCAAAACAAAGTTTCGATCAATTAATCAAGGGATAAACATGCTAACAACTTTCCAAAGAGGATGAAAAGTCATTAAAGCAAAAAGGAGTGAATTATTGATTATACAAGATTAAGTTTATCCATGAAGAATAAACTTAATGCAAACTGAAATGGAAGGTGCAAAACAGTGCCAAATGATCACCAAAATGCCACACAAACTCATGTATCATGTGAACAAAAATAGTGAAAGAATTGCTATGTTCATACAATGCTAAGAACCTGAAACAAATGAATAATCGAAAATGTGCATCGAAAGTTCATGAACATGCTTCAACCAGAAGTGAAATGACATTAAAAACATCCATAAAATCAAGCATGACAATCAATGGAAGTTAAAATGAAGAAAGCATGGCAAACACACTTGAAAATGCAAGAAAATGGCCTTCTGGTTCAGTGTTAATCGATTAACACAATTGCACTGCAATGTGTTAATCGATTAACACGTGAAAAAGTGCAAAAAAACACTGGTTAATTGATTAACACAATTGCACTACAATGTGTTAATCGATTAACACTGTACAGGGAGCAGAAAATCAGTTTTGAAAAGTGCTTTTGGCCAACTTTTTGATCATGCAATCACTCCAATGCTAGGGCAAACAATTATGCACGAAAAATTAAGTTTAGAAACAGCAAATGATCAACAATAGAATCAATTAACAATCAAGATCATGGATCAAGCAAAAGTGTAATTAATTCACATGCAAGAATATCGAAATTACATTGCAAACGATACGAAAACGATCGAAATGATAAAATGAATGAAATCCACCAACCTACAAGGTTGAGATGTGCCTTGGTAAATGTTGCAATATGATCTTGGTGCAGAAAACTAGAGAAAACCAGAGAATCCTTGAATTGTAGGCGAAACGCGTCGAAACCGATCAAAAACGCGAAAATGCACCGAAATCGAACTTGCACCAAAATAAATGGTGTGAAACCCTTGGATTGAAGTAGAATGGGATGTAATTCCAGAAATCCAACCAAAGAATGCTAAATGATGAAGGTTAAGCTTAAGAATTAATCACTTTCAATGTGAAAAGTGATTAATCTTCAAGAATAAGAGCTTTTGGTGAGGTTTGATGGAGAAGAATTGAGATGAAGATGAAGAATGAGTAGAGAAAACAGAGAAAAAGTGAGAGAATTGAGAGTGAAATGTGAGAATCTTGGCAAAAAATGGTGGAGAATGGTTGAGGAATTGAAAAGTGAGTGGAGATGTGTTTATATAGACTTTAGGTTTGGAATATGAGATGGTTTGGAATTTGGTTTGGAATTAGCTCTGGGTTTGGAGCTAGGTTAGGAGTTAATTGGACTTGACTCACCGGGTCAAGGCGGTTAATTCGGTTAGTTAGAACCATCTCGGTAACCATCCCAAGGTGAATTCCAACATCCAAAGATCCACATTACTTGGAGAACAAGGAACATGGTGCACTTGATTTGAAGTGAAGTATCATAGCAAATGCACTTGGAATGAATTGAGTAGCTTGGAAATGTTTAGAGATGTCTAGAATATTCCATATGCTGCTAGAATTCAAGACCAAAATGTGTGCAAAGGTGCTGTCATGAAAAAGCAGCAAATTGTGCCTATTTTTCCTGTGTTAATCGATTAACACAATTGCACTGCAAATGGTTAATCGATTAACCAGGCCAAAATATGCCCAATTTGCCCTAAAAAAGGTGTTGTGGTCCTGGCTTCGATTTTCCACCTCTTGTATTGATGAATAGGTATGGAAACCTTCATTTTGTGCTTGTTTTGATGATGAAATAATCTTGAGAGGATGCGATTAATCGGGCTTGGAAAACCTGAATATCCTGCAATCGAAACAACAGAGGAAAAAATGAGAATGCGTATGCCAGCGATGCGCATGCTTATGCTTATGCAAAAGGCAAAAGAGGGAGGTCAAATTTCCGGTTACGACAGCTGCCCCTATTTAATCCTCTTGGACTTGAATGTACGAATTGCGTCAGCTTTTCGATGATTCAAGGTAAAAGGGGATTAAATAAAAGAGTAGCTCAAGAATTTGGCCGATGGCGACAAAAAAAGAGTTGACAGTGTTTGAAGGTTGACAAGTGCAAGGATAGTTGAAAATCTGCTGGGAGATAAGTCAGGCAAAAGGAGAGGGAGTATAATCGATGCATATTCTACATATACGTTTCTACATGATGTCTGAGATCATGCAATGCAAAGGCTCAAGACGAGGCACAATGTGAAGGTTTGGCAGAAATCGTAGCAAAACGACTTCGACACCCTCGGTCGGGGAGAGAACCCGCAGATGAAGATAAGCTCTGTTGGAGAAGAGAGTTCACAAAGGACGATGATCCCGCCGGGGAAAGAAACTGAGAGCATCTCAGGTTTCTAGATCACCATGGCTGTCTCTGTTGGGGATGAAATAACCAAGTCAATCCTTTCTACCAAGACTGGCTCTGCGTGGGGAAAAGAGATTCCTGAATCACGTTGACTCAGCTGAGGAGAAACCACTGCTGCTGGTGACAGATAGTTCCTAATCATTGAAGATGATGCACAACCCTTGATGGGCAAAAGTGAACAAAGCGTCTTTGCTGGGGAATACCTTGGCAACCTGCTGGGAGAATGATGACTCTGCTGAGGAACTGCTGAGGAAACAATAACTTCTTCACTGAATTAAAACATTGTCGACCAGGCGTTAGGCTTACCAATGGATATTACCGATTATCCTGCAGGGGTTACCAGTAACACACGCAATGCATATTGCTTTCTCGGTTGATTTAGCTTTTTATTGTTCTCAACGTTTTTTAGTATTATGTGATCACAAATAATTGTTTATTTTGCAAACAAAATACTGGAATGAAAAGAAATTGAGATAACAAAAATGCATTTTATTGAATATGAAATTTTTTGTACATAAAGTGTGTACAAGGATGCAAAATCCTTGATGAGGAAATTTACAATAAAATTGAAAAACAAATGTAAATGGCAAAGGGAAATCATGCTTTGCATTGATTACAACATTGGCCACCATCCGTAGTAAGTCTAGGTTCTAACACTTTGCACCAGTTGATGATGATTCGACTGCTCTGTTACCGTCTGAGGTCTAGCCATGAGGAAAAGAGGCTCAAGTGTTCACAGTCAATGCTTTTATCCCTAATTTTTGCCTGGACATGTTTTCACATTTTTTTTCGTCCACCGGAATGCCCATTTTTGCCTAAGCCGCCCTTTCGGGTTTTCAACTTAGCGGGCTATTATTGTTTTTTTTCATTGTCCCTAACTTTTGCATGGACATTTCTTGTTTTGGTCCATCGGGATGTCCAGTTTTGCCTAGATTGTCCTTGCGGATGTCAATCTAGCAGACTTTTATCCATTTTTTCAGGCATAATATTTTTTGACTGTATCGGAGTTCACGGGCGATGACAACTCCTCCCCATCCATTGTGGTGAGGATCAGGGCTCCGCCTGAGAAGGCTTTCTTGACAACAAAAGGTCCTTCGTAATTGGGAGTCCACTTGCCTCGTGGGTCCGAGTGAACAGGTGAATATCTCTTGAGCACGAGTTCGCCTTCGCAGAACGTTCGAGGAAGAACTTTCTTGTTAAAAGCTCGCTTGAGGCGTCTCTGATATAATTGACCATGACAAACGGCTGCAAGGCGCTTCTCTCCGATGAGATTCAGCTGGTCGTATCTGGATTGAACCCATTCAGCTTCATCAAGACCTGCTTCCATGATGACTCTGAGCGAAGAAATTTCGACTTCGATGGGTAGAACAACCTCCATACCATACACAAGTGAGTACGGAGTTGCCCCAGTAGAAGTGCGAACTGAAGTTCTGTAGCAATGCAGTGCAAATGGAAGCATTTCATGCCAATCCTTGTAAGTCTTGACCATTTTCTGGACAATTCTCTTGATGTTTTTGTTTGCTGCTTCGACGACGCCATTCATCTTGGGCCGATATGGTGAAGAGTTGTGGTGCTCAATCTTAAATTCTTGACACAACTCCTTCATCATATTGTTGTTCAGGTTGCTTGCATTGTCTGTGATAATGTTGCTAGGAATGCCATAGCGACATATTATCTCTTTCTTGATGAATCTGGCAACCACTTGTCATGTAACATTTGCATAAGAAGCAGCCTCAACCCACTTGGTAAAGTAGTCGATAGCAACTAGAATGAATCGATGACCGTTGGAAGCCTTCGGCTCGATCATTCCAATCATATCTATACCCCACATGGAAAATGGCCAAGGTGCAGTCAAGACATTCAATGGAGTTGGAGGCACATGGATCTTGTCTCTGTAGATTTGGCACTTGTGACATCGTTTGGCAAAGTTGTAACAATCTACCTCCATTGTTGTCCAGTAATATCCAGCCCGAAGGATCTTCTTAGCCATAGCAGGCATGTACACCCTCGCAGCCCTTATGTATGGACCTTATGATCGTGTGTGCTTCGTGTCTATCCGCGCATCTGAGCAACACAGAATCATAATTCTTCTTGTACAGTATACCACCACTGAAGAAGAATTTGGCGCAAAGCCGTCTAAGAGCCTTCTTGTCAGTGATAGTGATACCCTCGGGATATTCCTGTTTTTCCAAATATCTTTTGATGTCGTAGAACCAAGGCTTGTCATCAGACTCATCCTCGATTGCTAAACAGTGTGCTGGTTCATTCAAGTGATCAATGCGGATATGAGGAGCTTCATTCTTCCACTTAACCTTGAACATGGATGCTAGAGTGGCAAGAGCATCAGCTAGTTGATTTTCTTCTCTGGGAATATGATGAAAAGTGATCTCATCAAAATAAGGAATCAACTTCGCTACGTGTTGTTGGTACGGAACCAGCTTGGAATCCCGAGTCACAAAGTTCCCTCTGACTTGACTGATGACCAAGGCAGAATCTCCATAGACCTTAAGAATCTTGATTCTCATGTCAATAGCCGCTTCCATGTCGTAGATACATGCTTCGTATTCAGCCATATTGTTGGTGCATGCAAAACATAATCTAGCAGTGAAGGGAAGGTGAAAACATGTTGGAGAGATGAGGATAGCATCGATTCCACGACCTTTAGAATTGGAGGCACCATCGAACACGAGCGTCCATCGTGCCCCTGGTTCGGGTCCTATATCAGGGTCTGGAGTCTCATAATCTCTGATAAACAGAACATCCTCATCGAGAAAGTCAAACTTCATCTGTTGATAACCCTCTACAGGTTGATGAGCAAGGTAGTCAGACAACACGCTCCCTTTTATTGCTTTCTGGGTAACAAGCTGGATATCATACTCAGTTAATAGCATTTGCCACCGAGCAATCCTTCCAGAGACAGCAGGCTTTTCAAATATGTACTTTATTGGATCCATCTTGGATATCAATAAAGTAGTATGGCAAATCATGTATTGTCGTAGGCGTCGAGCAGTACAGACCAGAGCACAGCAAGTTTTCTCCAAGAGTGAGTATCTGGTCTCACAATCAGTGTACTTCCTGCTCAGATAGTATATTGCATGTTCTATTCTGCCAGTGCCGTCATGTTGACCCGATACACATCCCATTGATTCATCGAGAACAGTGAGATACATGATTAAAGGCCTACCAGGAACCGGTGGTACTAAGATCGGTGGTTCTTGCAAGTATTATTTGATTTTGTCAAATGCTTCCTAACACTCATTATTCCATTCAACCAATTGATTTTTTCTTAGTAATTTGAACATTGGTTCACAGGTAGCCGTCAAATGAGAAATGAATCTTGAAATGTAATTGAGTCTGCCCAGAAATCCACAGACTTCTTTTACTGTTTTGGGAGGCGGCATGTTCTGAATTGCCCGAACCTTATCAGGATTAACTTCAATGCCCTTCTGACTTACAATAAAGCCCAACAGTTTACCAGATCGAACTTCGAAGGTGCACTTCGCAGGATTCAACCGCAATCTAAACTTCTGGAGTCTGTCAAACAGTTTCTTCAGAAGAACCAAGTGATCATCCTCAGTTTTGGACTTGGCAATCATATCGTCCACGTAAACCTCAATCTCTTTATGTATCATATCGTGAAAGAGGATTGTCATGGCACGCTGGTTGTTTCCCCTGCATTCTTTAGACCGAATGGCATGACCTTGTAGCAATATGTACCCCATGGCGTGATAAATGTAGTCTTCTCCATATCAGTTGGGGACATATTGATCTGATTATATCCTGAAAAACCGTCAATGAAGGAAAAGACAGAGAATTGCGCAGTGTTGTCCACCAAGACATCAATATGAGGCAAAGGAAAATCATCCTTCAGACTCGCCTTGTTGAGATCTCGATAATCCATGCACATTCTGACTTTTCCATCCTTCTTGGGAACCGGGACAATGTTGGCAACCCATTCAGGATATTCGGAAGTGGCTAGGAACCCAGCATCAAGCTGCTTCTTTACCTCTTCTCTGATTTTGAGTGACATGTCAGGTCTAGTCTTCCTAAGCTTTTGCTTGACAGGAGGACATCCGGGCTTGAGTGGCAAGTGATGTTCAACGATGTTGGTATCCAACCCAGGCATATCTTGATAGGACTAGGCGAAGATATCAACATACTCTCTTAATAACTTGACCAACTCGAAGTGTACATGCTCAGCGAGGGAGGCGCCAACCTTGACTTCTCTTCTGACCTCATCAGTACCAAGATTAACAACTTCCACTGGCTCTTTGTGTAGCTGAATCTCTCTATGCTCGTGCTCAAGGAGCCTTGCCAGTTCAGCCGGTAATTCACAATCTTCCTCACCATCTTCTTCGGCTTGGTTAATTGGAATTCCAGAATTACAATGGATGTTTGCCATGTTGTTATCAATGCTTTTATTAGTTCTGCATGTTTATGAATATGTTTAGAATGAGCTATTTTAAAAGTGAAAAGAAAAGAAACTTTTGCCATTTGTTTTTTGTGAAAAAGTAAAATAAAGAAAGAGAATAGAGCATGATTTTGAATGCAAAAACTTTTATTTATTGATCATATAATATTACAAAAGCGTGAGGCCCTTTACAAGCTATCCACTCGTCTCGGGCGAGGATGAGGGAACGAGAAAGCAAAATGCATTACATGTTATATGGGAAAACCACAGGAATCACGGTAGATGTCCAATTGTTGAGCTTGAAACCCGGCGGACACTTGCACACAAAGCTTGAAATTTGATTACTGGGATCAGCATCATCAGCAGCTGCCACGTTGTCCCCCTGCTAGAAACCCGTGCTATGGAACTTGACAAAGTTGCATTATTTCTGATCGGAGGAACTAGATTAACGACCAGGATGATAGCCCACTCCAAAACGATTATGCTTCTCAACTATATCAATCACGTGCCCCCAGTCTAGAAAGGCACCACTATCGATGGTTTCTTTAGCACTCTTAGCAGATGCTAAAGTCAATTGTGGTAATCTACTTTGACTAGTTAAAGCAGAGCTGACATCTTCGAACTCGAGACACTGCAACGGCACCTCAGCTATGCCTTTTTCGGTCTCGACATATCGAAAAGATGATAACTCGCTTACAATCAAATCCTCTTCACCACAGACAATGACAAGTTACTCGTTAAACATGAATTTCAACTTCTGATGTAAAGTGGACGTAATTGCCCCTGCCGCGTGGATCCATGGACGACCCAGTAGGCAACTGTACGCTAGATGAATATCCATCACTTGGAAGGTAATGGTAAAAAAATGCGGCCTAATGTTGATGGGTAAGTCCACTTCTCCAATGACCTGTCTTCGAGAACCGTCAAAGGCTCTGACAACTAAGGCACTTGGTCTCATCTCGATTCCTTCCACTGGTAATTGACTCAATGTACCCTTAGGCATCACATTGAGAAAAGAACCAGTATCCACTAGAACACGAGATAACAGGATGTCTGTGCAGGTTACATATATGTGCAGCGCTTTATTGTGGGTAGTTCCTTCAGGAGGCAATTCTGATTCATTGAAACCCAAATACCGACTTGCAGTTATGTTGGCCACAACATCATCGAATTCGATGACGGATATATCTTTCATGACATGGGCACTGTTCAACACTTTCAACAAAGCTGATCTGTGCGCAGGCGAGCTCATAAGTAAGGACAAAACTGAGATCCTCGAGGGAGTCTGACCCAGCTGATCCACAATCTTAAAGTCGCTTTTCTTGATCAGCTTAAGGAACTCTTGATCATCAAGGGTCTCCTTGCTCTTTGAAACATCCTCAGACGGGATAGTCGGTACTGGAATGGTGGTATATGCCCCTTGTTGAACAACAGGGGTTGCAGATGCAGGCGCTTCCTTAGGAGGAACAACAGTTGGAATTTGCACAGGCTTCGTGGTGACCTTCAGAGCAAATACTCGTCCACTGCGAGTCATACCTCCACCAACTGTAACATTCACGATCTCGGACTCGGCGAACCTTATCTCTTGACCTCTAGAAAACACGGTAGACCCATACTTCCACGGTACCTCTTTAGAATTCTGATACGGAAACGGCTTCGGCGGACAAACCATGATGGGTTGCACCTTCTTCTGTTTAGGGGATTCCACGGGAATTTTCCTATAGACGATGGTAAACGGTTCAATAGCAGTAACCTCCTCGATAGGTTTAGATCTGGAAAATTGCACTTCACCACGATTCATCAGAATCTGGACACAACCCTTCAGCCTTCGACACTGGTTAGGATTATCGTCATAAATCTGACACTTACGATGCAACCCTTTCAACAGCCCATGTTCCTTCAATTTCTTGAAAACCACAACCATCGGGGTCTTTACTTCGTCGACATCCATGATCAATTCATCCTTCGAACTATCCTCAATCATGTTAACTGCAGGTCCACCGTGATTCGGCAACGGATTACTCTGAATGTTGGGTCCTTTCTCAGCGAAAGTCAGAACCTTCTTATCAATGAGTTCCTGAACCTTGGTTTTGAAAAAAAATCAATCCTCTGTTGCATGTCCTATGTATCCAGCATGATAAACACAGGATGCATTTGGGTTATGCTTTGGGCCAAATGGAGGAATCGCAGGTGCAATCTACTTGGGGACAATTGTCCCTTGGTGAACCAGATAAGGAAACAATTCCGTGTATGATACCGGAATTCTGTCGAAATTCGGACGCTTACGGTTTCCTTGATTGTTGTTGTTCTGACGATTCTGATTCTGCTGACTTTTGTTCTATTGATTCTGTTGCTGATTCTGAGCATTCTGAACTGGTTGTTGCAGATGATACTGATATGGAGGTTGTTGATACTGTGCAGCAATAATGTATGAATATGGATAGTACGGCAAGGGAGCCATGGGAGATTGATACTGAGGAGAAACTTGAGCTGTCACAGCGTTGGCTTCACCTTCCTTTTTCTTGGAATGATTGTTCTGAGACTTCCTAGTGGCCGGCTGCTGGGAAGCAGCTCCAGGAATCCTTCCAGTCTTCAAACCATTCTCAATCTGTTCACCAATCGTCACAACATCAGCAAAACTCGATGAAGAACTACCCACCATTTTCTCATAGTAAGATCCTTACAATGTACCCATAAAGATGTCAACCAACTCATTGTCAGAGAGAGCAGGTCATACACGAGATGCCATCTCACGCCATCTTTGTGCATACTCCTTGAATGTTTCAGCTGAGCACTGGGACTGATTCTGCAATTGCAATCTAGTTGGCGCCAGATCAAGATTATATTTGTATTGTCTCACGAACGCTTCAGATAGATCCCTCAAAGTATGGATTTTGCTGCGCTCCAGGCCCATGTACCAATCCAATGAAGCACCAGACAAACTATCTTGAAAACAATGAACTAGCAATTCATCATTATCAATTTGGGATGCCATCTTCCTGCAGTACATAGTGATGTGACTACGCGGGCAGCTCAAGCCTTTGTACTTTGGCAAATCAGGTATCTTGAATTTCTGTGGTAGCACAACATTTGGAACCAAACACAGATCTTTGGCCTCCATGCCAAAAGCAAAGAACCCTTCAATAGCTCTGATACGGTCTTCCAACAACTTGTAGTCAATCGATCTATTCTGATTAGTGGGCCTGACAAGAATCTGAGGATTTGGCAGCTGAGAAGCGGCATGAGCATTCACTTGCGGAGCAGTAAACTGAGAAGGATACACCAAACCCGGATTAACCATCTGACCAGCATTTTGACCCATTGGAAGGCATCACAACAGTTGAGGACGATGCCCCAGGATAAAACATCCCAGGATGAGCATTCGGAACAGCGGTTTTAGCAGCCTGAGATGGAACCGAAACATGAATAGGAGGACCCCTATACGCATGCTCTTCATCATCAGGAGTTTCAGTGTCGACCAATCCAGCAGTTTGATGACTTTTAGCCTGAAGATTCTCAGGATCATCATTCACCACTGGAGGCGGGACTGGAGTAGGCATGACCCATGGATAGGCGACAACATTCCCATTAGGCATGGGTGCAACAAAAGGTTGATATGGCATGAAGGCACTACCATTATTTGCAATATGAGGAGTGTAATTCGGAGGCATGCCCCAAGGGAAACGAGCGGGCATCTGGTTCAAACTAGGCTGAACAGCAGGCTGATTCACAGGCTCAACTGGTACTTTAACTCTAGCAGGAGAAGGAACAACGACAGTAGGAGTAGCCGTAACAACAGGAGGATCAGTCATAGGAGTGACAACAGTTGCATCAGTAGTGGTTGCAACAATAGTGGTAGCAGCAACAACATCCCTCTGAGCACGAAGGAGCTCCATAATGACATCCATGTTCATCTAGAACTGATCCATCCGACCTTGGAATTGTGCCAGAGTTTCCTTGTACACAGCGTTCTCAGCTTCGAAGTCAGCCATGATTCTGGATTTGCTTGAGCGAGTAAAATACCGATGTCGAGTCGTCGTCTTGCTACAAGGAGTGCGGACAAGGATGAGAAACAGTTTCGGATGAAGGGACGTGCATATGTGTGCAGATGAATGTATGATATGCATGCAAAATAAAGTTTTAAATTCCAGGAATTCTTAAACTTATCTTTGTTGACAATAATCATAAAGCATACAAGTAAAGGTATAAAAGATAGAGTAAGCAAGCATCTTCATTCATTCATTCAATAGAGGAAAGAAATACAAGTCGAATACAAGTCAAGCATATGCCTTTTGGGCTACAACAAAATCCGCACGGATCCTATCAAATACCACCCTACACACAGATAAGAAATGAAAAACAGTCCAAGGAAGCCGATGCGGCAATGCATCAGCATATGCATCCCTCAACAACCCTGGTAGGTCCTCCAATGCATGCTCAGCAAATCTGGCTAGACGACCATGCCTCTCACTCCAGTATTTCGCATCCTTCATGAGGTTATGCAGCAAAGAATGATTAGGTCCCTGAAGTGTGTCCTGAAGAAAGGCCTCTTTCTGATCCAGGAGGTTCTGTAAATGACGGATTTGATGCTCCCAATGGGTACTCTCTGTGTTGAGCTGGCTAATCTGCTCTTGGCTCTGATGTGCTTGATCTTGCAGCTTCTGAATCTCACCGAAGACTTTGTCGAGCTTAGCTTGACATTGGGAAAAGCCCTTTGCTAACTGATTAGCACGGTCTTGTTCACTCCGCCACTTCGTCTTGAACTCGGATAACTTCCCTCGAAGCTCTTCAAGTTGCTTGTTGTAGCTCAGCTCCTCTTTATAGGCCTGATAGTGAGCATCGGCGAGTTATCTCTTCTTTGAAGCAAGTCCCTCATAGGTGCTCTTCAAAGCATCACCCACCTTCCTACGTTTGTTTTGTTCAACTTCCACCTCTTTGAGCATACGCTCGCGCTTCTGATGGAGCTCAATCTGTAGGCTATCCTTCTCAGAAGCGACTCTATCAAGGTTGAGACGAAGATCAACATTCTCCTTCTTCAACTTCTCAATAATCAGCTTGAGTTGATCGACCTCAGATGGAGGAACAATGGCAAGTTCAGGAGGCTTGGCATTCATGGAAGGCTCAGGAGAGAATGGCAACAAGATCTCTTTGACGCGCTCTTTGACCCAACATGTGTAAGCTTCCTTGGCTACGCAATTCTTCTTACCCAAATCGGCTCTTCCTTCGAGATGAATCTGAGTCCAAGCGGCACTAAATCTCTTAAGCAAACCCACGTCATCGACCCCTTCATGAAAGATGAACTCTTCCACTACCTCAGGATCAGGCTTATCAACCATAGGGTATCCTCTACATCTTTCTTACTAATGCAAAGTGCATCAGCAATAAGATGAAACTTCGGACAACCACTAGTGTAAACATAAGGAACCTGCTTCTGGATCTCAACCCCCAGAATATAAGCATACTCCTCAAGTGTAGGTGCTAGCTGATAATCCTGAAATGTGAAACACCTATATCGCGGGTCGTAGAACTGAACCAGAGTATGAATAGCAGTGATGTTGACTTCAGTGTTGAGGATGGTCAACATATTACCATAAGTACCTATGAAAACCCCTCTGTGATCTCCAACCAACAAAGATGCCAAGCCTCTCAAACTACCCAGCTTAGGGTCCACAAACTTGTAACTGAAGATGCCACGACAACCAGTACTCATCTCTATGATAATGTCAACAAAAGATAAGCCCTCAAAAACCTGGAAATGCACATCCAAAAATTAATTTACATGATGAAATGATATGCAACACAGCAACAAGAAGCCAACACTACCTGAATAATCAAGTCTGAACAATCTGGATATCTGCGTATAATCTGTGTCAGTGCAACATAATCTGATGTGTCGGTGAGGAACTCTGGCGTGTGTGAGAACAAGGGTATGAAGTGGCTTGTTTTCTTGCAAAAACTCATCCCCCTCACAGGTGTGATCTAGACACAACAAGGTGGTCCCTAGAAAAGGTCGCCCAAACCATAGGACTCAGGATGAAAACCCCCCGCCGTAGTGAATTCTCACAGGACGGAAGTATTCTCAAGCGAATCACGATCTGGGATGTGGGTCTCGTGATATCCCAATGCCCAAAACGCAGGCCCCACGACTATCCACGTTCTAGCCTATGTGTAAACTAAGCCCGGTGTTAGGACCTTTCTCTCCAATAAAATCTACCCATCCCAACAACAGTAGAAAATAGCAGATATCCAGAATATACAGCACATGAATATTCAAAGCACTAAAGAAATGCGATAAATAAACATAAAGCTAAAGCAAGTAAAATAAAACTAGTAAAGCGCTAAAGATAAACACACAAGCAAGCAAGAAAGCAAACAAAACTAGGCGAAACCCCTCAAGGGATGGACCAGCAATTGGTCAACCCGTCCCCAGCAGAGTCGCCAGCTGAAGATGGCTGGTTTCTACCTGAGTGAATCGCACACTCAAAGATACAACAGAGTCGCCATCGAACTTTATTTAGTCCCAAAGGACAGGGAAAATATCGATAAAACCCAAGGGGAAGAGAAACGGGAACGGGGGGTCGGTTATGCGAAAGGAAGGTATTAGCACCTAACGCATCCGTCGTACTCGACGGGAACCATTTCGCTTACTTCTAGGCTTGGATGGGTTATCTATCTAAAGGCTTCTAGCTAAGAGAAGGAGAGAGAGAAAGGAAAGGGGGAAAAGAAAGAAAAGAAGGAAAGTGCTCGCGGAGGAACGAAGGTCCTCGTGCCTACGTACCCTCATAGTGCAATGAGGAAATCAGAGCGTCGTAGTTCATGGAACCAGGGGACAGAAAAGAAGGAAGAAAAGGAGAGGGAAAGAAGGGGTGGAAGTGTGCTCTCCAAGACATTACGTCTTATGCCTACGAATCATACATCCAAAAGAATGCAGAATCAGAGCTTCCGTAGTTCGGGGAACTGAACGGAAAACAAAACAAGAAAGAAACAAAGAGATGAAAGAGGTGGTGTCGAAACCAAGAGCAAGAGTGACAGGAAAAACTCTACTGGGAAAGACCCCGTAGTAAGAGCGTTTGCACAAAAGAAACGGAAAAGAATGGTGTCAAAACCAAGAATGAAAGAAACTCCGCTGGGGATAGCAAAGAGAATTGGTGTCGAAACCAAGAAAGTAAGAACAAGGGGAATAGGAAGGACTCCTCTGGGGATCCAAAAAAGGGATGGTGTCATAACCAAGAGAAAAAGGAGATTCGGTATATTAACTAGCTGAAAGTGGTTAACCGGAGAGAGTAGACCCTGGCGGGGAAAAGAAGCTGGTGTCAACAGACGGACTGTGATAAACCAAGAGAGAGAGAGTGCTGAACCGAGAGAAGGTGTTTGACTCTGAAGGGGCCTCGGTATATTAACTGGCAAACAGTAATTAACCGAGGAAAGAGAGGACTGTAACTCTGTGGGGGTAGAGAAGCAATGGTTTTAGCAGAGAAAATTGCGATTAACCAGAAAAGCGGGTGTAGGACCGAATAAAGATCATAACCCAAAGGACGGGTATAGGATCGAGCAAAGGTCGTGACCCAAAGGGGTTCGGTAAACTGACTGAACAAACAGTACTCAACCGAAGAAAAGGTATTTGAACCAAAGAAAGGTTACTAACCCGAGGGTGCAAGTATTCAAACCAAGAGGAGGTTGCCAACTACGAGGGATTCGGTGTTTACAGACGGACTGTGACCAATCGAAGAGAAAAACGAGTGATTAACCAAGAGAAGGTGATTAACTCGAAAGGGTTCGATATTTTAACAGACGGACTGCGGTTAACTGAAGAGATGGGTGATTAACCAAGAAGAGGTGATTAACCCAAGAGGTGCTCAGTGATTAATAGACGGACTTTGATTAACTGAAGAAAATGGTGATTAACCAAGAGAAGGTGATTTACCCAAGAAAGGAGAAGAACCAAGAGAAGGTTGTGAGCTCCTGGGGAAAAATGGTCATGACAGGAAAACTGTGTTGGACCAAAGAGAGAGAATTGAGACTCTTCAGGGGAATAAAAAAGCAAAGATTGATTACAAGAAGAAAGCATAGGGTATTGAAACGAAGAAAGCTTGCCAACCCAAGGAACAAAGGATCGTAACCAAGAAGAATGGTGATAGATCAAGAGAGATATTGCTAGCGCAAGAATAATGATCTCAACCAAGAAGGATGGTGATTGATCAGAAGGAGGGATTGAAAGGGATAGGAGTGATCAAGGATCGAAAGAGATCGCAAAGAGAGAAGATTTATCAAGGATCAACTCGACTGGGGAAGGAAAGCACATTACTGCCTGGAGATAGAGATGACTAAACCAAGCACAGGGTCATTCGTCCCCTACCTGAAATATTCAGAATGAGAGTAGGAATTCTCCCTTCTCATCCCTTCCCTAACACACACAGGGTGTAATGCGGAAGTTGAACCGGACGGCCCAACAACTCCAAGTTGTACAGTGCTCCTGCGTAGAGAAACAGACAGCATAACGGCGTCAATTTGTACAACGCTCCAATGCAAGGCGCAGCGCGAAACTCCAACTCCACGGGGGGAATGAGAGAGATAGCTCTAAAGGAGGCCTAAAGAGAGGAAAAGGGAAAATCGATTAATCAAAACAAAGTTTCGATCAATTAATCAAGGGATAAACATGCTAACAACTTTCCAAAGAGGATGAAAAGTCATTAAAGCAAAAAGGAGTGAATTATTGATTATACAAGATTAAGTTTATCCATAAAGAATAAACTTAATGCAATCTGAAATGGAAGGTACAAAACAGTGCCAAATGATCACCAAAATGCCACACAAACTCATGTATCATGTGAACAAAAATAGTGCAAGAATTGCTATGTTCATACAATGCTAAGAACGTGAAACAAATGAATAATCGAAAATGTGCATCGAAAGTTCATGAACATGCTTCAACCATAAGTGAAATGACATTAAAAACATCCATAAAATCAAGCATGACAATCAATGGAAGTTAAAATGAAGAAAGCATGGCAAACACACTTGAAAATGCAAGAAAATGGCCTTCTGGTTCAGTGTTAATCGATTAACACAATTGCACTGCAATGTGTTAATCGATTAACACGTGAAAAAATGCAAAAAAACACTGGTTAATCGATTAACACAATTGCACTGCAATGTGTTAATCGATTAACACTGTACAGGGAGCAGAAAATCAGTTTTGAAAAGTGCTTTTGGCCAACTTTTTGATCGTGCAATCACTCCAATGCTAGGGAAAACAATTATGCACGAAAAATCAAGTTTAGAAACAGCAAATGATCAACAATAGAATCAATTAACAATCAAGATCATGGATCAAGCAAAAGTGTAATCAATTCACATGCAAGAATATCGAAATTACATCGCAAATGATACGAAAACGATCGAAATGATAAAATGAATGAAATCCACCAACCTACAAGGCTGAGATGTGCCTTGGTAAATGTTGCAATATGATCTTGGTGCAGAAAACTAGAGAAAACTAGAGAATCCTTGAATTGTAGGCGAAACGCGTCGAAACCGATCAAAAACGCGAAAATGCACCGAAACCGAACTTGCACCAAAATAAATGGTGTGAAACCCTTGGATTGAAGTAGAATGGGATGTAATTCCAGAAATCCAACCAAAGATTGCTAAATGATGAAGGTTAAGCTCAAGAATTAATCACTTTCAATGTGAAAAGTCATTAATCTTCAAGAATAAGAGCTTTTGGTGAGGTTTGATGGAGAAGAATTGAGATGAAGATGAAGAATGAGTAGAGAAATCAGAGAAAAAGTGAGAGAATTGAGAGTGAAAAGTGAGAAGCTTGGTAAAAAATGGTGGAGAATGGTTGAGGAATTGAAAAGTGAGTGGAGATGTGTTTATATAAACTTTAGGTTTGGAATATTAGATGGTTTGGAATTTGGTTTGGAATTAGCTTTGGGTTTGGAGCTAGGTTAAGAGTTAGTTGGACTTGACTCACCGAGTCAAGGCAGTTAACTCGGTTAGTTAGAACCAACTCGGTAACCATCCCAAGGTGAATTCCAACATCCAAAGATCCACATTACTTAGAAAACAAGGAACATGGTTCACTTGATTTGAAGTGAAGTATCATAGCAAATGCACTTGGAATGAATTGAGTAGCTTGGAAATGTTTAGAGGTGTCTAGAATATTCCATATGCTGGTAGAATCCAAGACCAAAATGTGTGCAAAGGTGCTGTCATGAAAAAGCAGCAAATTGTGCCTATTTTGCCCGTGTTAATCGATTAACACAATTGCACTGCAAATGGTTAATCGATTAACCAGGCCAAAATATGCCCAATTTGGCCTAAAAAAGGTGTTGTGGTTCCGGCTTCGATTTTCCACCTCTTGTATTGATGAATAGGTATGGAAACCTTCATTTTGTGGTTATTTTGATGATGAAATAATCTTGAGAGGATGCGATTAATTGGGCTCGGAAAACTTGAATATCCTGCAATCAAAACAACAGAGGAAAAATGCGAATGCGTATGCCAGCGATGCACATGCTTATGCTTATGCAAAAGGCAAAAGAGGGAGGTCAACTTTTGGGTTACGACAGATACTGAGGAATTGGCGGAGCTTGTAGAAACACATGCACTTGTTGCTTGAAAGTAGGGGTAACAACTGCCACATATGGTTGAGGGGGCAAACTGATATGCTGGTTATTAAATGAATTGTTGTTGTTGCTGACGTTGTTGTTGATGCTTCCAAGATGGGTTTCTTCTACGGGCATACATTATAGCATTAGTTTCTCCTTCTTTTTTCTTATGAATACTACTATGAGGCTTTTTGGCACGGTTAGTTGCACCATTGGAACTTCCAACTGAACTACTCATCTTTCCATTCTTCAAACCCAACTCTACCTTGATTCTCATTGCTACCAAATCAGAAAAACTGGCAGTGACACTACCCACCATTCTTTCATAAACTCTGGCCACACAGTATCGATGAACCAGTCAGCTAGCTCTTTCTCTGAAAAAGGAGGCTCTACCTGAGAGGCAGTCTCCTTCCATCTTTGTGCATATTCCTTGAAAGATTTAGAATTTTTTGTGACATACTTAGCAGTTATCTTCTATCTGGTGCTAAATCCATATTTTATTTATAATGCTTAATGAAAGCATCAAAAAGATCTTGGAAGCAGCAGATGCGTGATTGGTCCAAACTCAGATACCACTTAGAAGATGACCCCTTAAACTATCTTAAAAGCAGTGGATCATCAACTTGTCGTTATCCACATGGGCAACGATTTTGTGGTAGTACATGATAACGTGGTTTTTAGGACAGAAGGCCCCTTCATATTGGTCAAAGTTGGGAGTTTTGAACTTGGCTGGAATCACCAATCCAGACACCAAGCACATCTCTTGGGAAGCAGCTCCAAATATTTGATCGCCCTCCATGGTCCTTCACCTTTTCTCAATTGTTTCCACACTCTCCCTCAATTTATCATGATTTTCATCTTCGTACTCGGATCCATCGGGTATATCATATACTTGATGATGGTCATCAAAGTAAGGCTGATTCACACGAGTATGCACTGCAGCAGGTGCAAAGGTTGGAACCATGTTGGGAACATCAGCGGTCAATGGAACACTTTATTGAGTAGTAACAGTCACTTGTGGATAGGGTACAAAGCCTGGGGGAAGACCAAATAGAGGCCAAGTAATAGGAGCAGTAGTAGCAGGTAGAGGGTCTATCGTATGATTTGTAACTTCTGAGATGACAGTTGGCTGGGTGTCCATCTTAGCACGGATTACTTGCAACATTTCCATGATTTGTCCTACGTTACCTCGTAGGTCTTCCAACTCATTGTTGACACGGTCTATCTCTTGCTCGTGTTCTTCCATTCTTCTTCTGGCCTGAGTACGGGTATTGTACTGATGTGGAGGATTCAACGTGAAAACTGGAGATGATAAGACAAAATGAGTTTATATGGAAGAAATGCAATGCAAATGTGACAACAGATGCATGAATGCAAGATGAAAATGAAAAAAGTTTCGGGGAACTTAATAAATATTTGCAAACATCAAGGAGAGATATCAAAAGAAACTCATTTTCATTAATCAAAAGTGAGGATTACAAATTTAGCACTTCTTACAAGAGTCCTAAACAAAAGCTAAATAAAAGCTAACAAAAGTCCTAAGGAGATTCTCTTAGCAGCCTCATGTTGAGCTTCTTGATCTACTCCTCCATCTGAGTCTTCTCGAGTATGAGCTTATCCACTATCAGCTTCCAAGGAGTTGATTGAGGGCTAGAGGAAAATAAATCCTCTTGCGCCTTCATCTTCTTACTAGAGGGTGCTTCTTCAGTCTTCATCTGTAACTGCCTTTGGAGTTCTGCATTCTCGACGACGACAACTTGATACTTGTTCTTCCAAGCATCTCCTTCTTATTTCACTTTTCTCAAAGAGATCTTCAAATTCTCTTCTTCAGACATGAAAATCAGAGTGGGTTCCTTTTTTAGAGACATGGGCTCTTGGCAAGGATAAGGCATCTTTAGCTTGATGGCCCTATCTCGTACTCATTGGAGATAGGGTTCCAAAGAAACACATTTAGGTTTTCCCAAGTCTTTCTTTTCCTTCCTATGAAAGTGACACCAAGCAAACACAATCTTTTCCTTAAGCTCTTTTCTACCTTCACCTTCCGTGAAGAAGATACTCTCCACATGAACACCATTGGGTTCGTCTTTCAAAGGATACCCTAGATGACGGCAAGCCAAGACTGGATTGTAACTGATCCCTCATTTGGTACCAATAAGAGGTACATTAGCAAAGTCTCCACAACTATCAATGATCATTACCCCATCATAGACACGATTGTACCAATCAATATCAGAGTGAGTAAGAGACATAATTTTCTGCGACCACCGCAAACCATTCTTGAGATCCCAAAAAGAGCTAGACTTGGGCAAGTGAGAAATAAACCACCTGTACAGTAATGACACACAGCATGTGATCATCCCTCCTCTATGGAAGTTCCTTAGGTGAACGAAGTGATAAGCATCTGCTAGCTAGGTAGGCACTGGGTTCTTCTTTAGGAAAATCTTGATAGCGTTGATGTCGACGAAGTCCTCAAAGCTAGGGAAGAGAAACATAACATAGATGAGTAAAGCAAGAATAACCTCAAATGCATCCATGCTCAAATTATCAGCATAATATTGAGCTTTGCCTATCAAAAACTTTGTGGTTAACCCAAAGACCCCTCATTTAGTGGTCATGTTGGCTTGGATTTCAGACAGTCCCAAATGCGTGGCTTTGGCAATGTCTTGTTCCTTAGGATATTTCTCTAAGATAAGAAAGGGAGACTCATCAAGGATAGGCAACCCAACTAGATAAGAATACTCTTCCAACGTAGACACAAGTTAGTAGTCGGGGAAGGTGATATAATGATAGATTGGATCATAAAACTGAAGTAGTGTAGAGAGAAGTCCATCTTCCATCTTAGTCTTCAACAGTGATAAAAGCCTTCCATACTTGTTCTTGAAACCTTCTCAGTCTACAACCAAAGCTTCCAATCTCCTTAGGTCATCCAGCTTAGGACTCTTGAAAGTGTACTTCAAAGTCTTTTTTCTTTCACAATCCATGACATTCCTATGATGTTTGCAAATAAAAGTTCTAAGTTCCATGAAAGTTTGATGAAAATGATGCTTATGAATGCATGTATGCATAAACAAAGCAAAGATCACACACAAGTAAGGTTTAAAGGCTTGCATGAAGTCAAAGGTTTACCCCTCCCCTTAGGTATGTACTAGGGTTTATTGTGTACCTGTACAGCGGGTTCTAGCAAGTTCTCAAAGTCATCAGTCCATCTTTCAGATATTACCAATTTCCTAATTACTCGGTAGTTAATAATATTCTCAAGAGAACCTCTATTGAGTGTAGTATCGCGTATCAACCATTTTGGGTTTACACCCTGTTGTACCCTAATTTTTACCTCTAAGATTTCTAATCTCATTTTGCATCTCATACCACAAACAAGATCATTCTTTGGTTCCTTTATCCCTCTCTTCTTTGGGTTTATGCCTTGCAGGGATCACCAAGCATCTGTGTGTTTCTTATTTGTCTTTATTTGTTTATGTTTACTAACCTTTAATCAAAATAAAAAAAAATGTTTGTTTCCCTTTAACTAACATTTTCAGGAAGGATTTGGATCAAGGATATCAAATATCAGTCCCCTAGCTCAAATGAAATTCATCTAAACAAAGTCAAAGTTGATCTGCAAGCAATTCAAAATCATCTGATCAAGAGTTTCTGATATTTAATTGATTATTATTCAAGAGACTCCAAGGTTCATGTGTTTATTTCCATCCCTTCTTTGACAAATCAAAATAATCGTGTCGGAGCCAAGACATCACATCAAAAAGCAATTTTTTCTCAATTTTTACAGTGTTAATCGGTTAACCAAATGCAATTCATTTTGGTTAACCGGTTAACTAGTGCGTTTTTTGAAAAAATGAGCCAAATTCAAATTCTGCAGCATTTTGGCACAATTTTCACTCATTTCATCATGAGAATATTCTAGATCACCTCATTATAGTTCCCCTACATAATCACAATTAATTCCCACTATACACCCTCACTAATCACCACTTGATCTTGATTTTCCATCCAAATTCAAATTCCAAGCCTAATTCTCATTTCCAAACCAAATTCCAAACCACCAAAATTTCCAAGCCTAAATTCTATAAATAGAGGTCTCATTTCATTCATTCTTCAAGCTTTTGATAGCCAAGAAACCTCTTGTAAATTCTCTCCCCAACCACTAAATTCACTCAAAGCTCACTTTTCTTCTTTTGAAAGTTAACAAGTTTTCACATTGAATCTTGTTCAACTTTGAGCTAAACCTTCATCAAAACTTGTTTTCTTCATCAATTCTTGTAGATCAAGGCTTTGGAGTTTAGATCTTGGAGCAATTTGAAGCAGTTTTCATATTTGGAGTGGTAATCTCATTTTCAACCGTTATTCTTGATTCATCTTCCACAATGTGAACCTTTAATAATTCTTGCTGCTTGATCTTTGGATCTTGCAAATTATGTTTTATTGGTGTCATTTGCTGTTGTTTTACTTGAATTTTCATGCTAATTTGCATCCATGACCATGAGGTGTTTGAAGAAATGATTGGATCATGAATGCTGAATTTTTTCAAAATTTTGTTGCTGTCTTGCCAGTGTTAACCGGTTAACCAAATACAGTTCATTTTGGTTAACAGGTTAACCAGTGTTAACCGGTTAACCAAATGCAGTTCATTTTGGTTAACATGTTACCTAGTGTTAACCGGTTAACCAAATGCAGTTCATTTTGGTTAACCGGTTAACCAATGTCCAGAATGTGACTTTCACTTGTTTTTGGGACTGTTTTGGTTTTTCCTCCTTTTTCTTCCCCTTTCTTGTTGTTTTGGCCTTGAAGTACATTGTTGAGATTATTTTCTCTCCAATTTCAATGGACTTTTTATATGGTTAAAGTAATTCAACATTCATTAGTTCAAATCTATCTTTAAATGAATTGTTGAATTCATTTGAGGTGCTTTGACTTAGTGATATGTTTTGAGACTTAAACCTATCAATTAGAGGTGATTGAACTTGAAGATGAAAGGATCTTGAAAGTGTAATTCAATTTGGTTTTTTCTCTTCACCTCTCCCTCTATTTCTTTTTATTTTGATCGATGAAAGTCTTATGGATCTTAGAATTTCTTTGTTGAATTCTTGATCAAGAGTAGATCACTACCTGTTTTCTTTTCGTGCGGTATTGCTTTCGGAGAGTGATCTACATATCACTTCTCTAGCATGCATTAGCACTAAAATGGTTATTGACTGGCCTCGAGTAGGGTGACTTCTATATAAATCACTTGACGATTGCTTAACATAGCGCTACATTTGTCCCTCCCTCCGAATTGGAACTTGATCTTTCGTGGCCCAAAATATTTGGTTATGTAAGCCCTAGGATGGTTAATCTTTTGTATTAGGTTAAAATTCTTTGAAGCTTGTTGTGTAGAGGCTTTGATTCTATCAATCTTGTAACAAGTCTTCACTAACCTTGACCTAAGTACATTGTTTTATCATTATAGTTCAAGACGCGAGACGGAATAATCAGTGTTACTTTTGAAGCCTTATGAAACTATGGCCTTTGTACTACTATTATGTATATACTACTACTTCACTAATACTATTCTTTTATGATTCCTTCTTGCTCCCTATCTCTCTTTACTTTTTTATGCTTCATGTCATTATATCGTATCATATCTTGTTTATGCTTCCACAATTTTTCCTTTGTCCGTTGGACACATGTTTTTGCTTATGCATTTTTCTCTTTGTCCACTTGGACCAAAAACATTAATAAAGGCCAAAACCTCTAAAAAACTTGTACTTCTAATCTTGGACTATGGTTATTATCCTTTGCATTGGACATGGAATCTTGAACTTAGACCTTGGACTTCAATGCTATTCTTGGATCCTTGGACTTAGAACTAGGACTTTTTCCCTTTACTTTGGAATTAGGGTCTGAAGACTTTGGAGCCTGGTGCTTTTTCTTGGTTTATGGTGAAGATTGCTACATTTATGGTTAGATCTTTCTTATCCTTAGCTTTTACTTTATGCTTTAGGATAGTCACTTCTTCTCCACTCATTCTTCAATTTTCAAAACTTTCTCCCTTTTTCAAAACCTTCTTGTTTTCAAACTCTCAGCTCTTTCATAATCAAACCTTGACTTTGTCAAGTGATTTTACTCTTTTCTTTTCATTTCTTAATAAATGCTAAACTACATAAGCATATTGACACCTTTTTCAAAAGACTTTAAAAAATACCAAACTTACTTACCCTCTTTTGTGCCCTTGTGCACTTTTCCTTTAACTTTTTTCACAAGTTTAGACATGATTCATTTTTTATAGCGGAATTATTCGCTTGAAATGACGACTTGTCTCTACTTTTTAAAGTCAACCAAAACAAACAAATTTCATTCTTTGTACCACGAACTACGAGGTTTTGATCCTATATTGCACTTTGTGGGTACATAGGCATGAGGCGACAAGTCTCTTCAAACACAAATCTTTAAAAAACAATTTCTCTTCTCATCTCCCCAATCTCTTTTCAAACAAACCTTTTCAAACCAAAACGCGTAGATATTTCAAAGGGTTCCTATAGAGTACTATAGACGTTTTGGGTGCTAACACCTTCCCTTAGCATAACCAACCCCCTTACCCAGACTCTGTTTACTTGTTCTTGTTCAGAACTTGCTTAGGTTTTGTTCGCTCTTTTTCCTTTCCTTTTGGATAAAATAAAAGTGCGGTGGCAACTCTTGCTTTATGAGTTAAGCTAAATAATAACTTACACTCACGATTTTTGCCGTTACAGAAAAGTGGCGACTCTGCTGGGGACTCTGGTTCTTAGTGGGTTCGGCCTACTTTGATTTATTTACATTTTATCTATTTGATTTGACTGTTATTTGTTTATTCTGTTTGGGTGATCTCGTGTGGTGAGATAAGTCCTATACCCGGACTTGAGTGCACTTATGATAGGAGGGTGGTATAGTCTTGTTCAACTTACGTGGAGTAGTCCTTACCAAGCTGACTTGAGATCCCCCACTCAGTGGAGGCCCTTTTGAAATTACTGATGTCATACGAGTAGTCGTATTTGACATTACTTATTCCGATCTGGGATCCTGAGAAGCTGAGGACCTTAAAAACCTTTAACCCATCTTGGCCTTATTAGGACGTGGTGCAGTGGCTATTCAGGTGTAGACTTGAATCAGTTGTTACGCGATACCACATGCAGACGAGTTTCTCTTGAGAATATTGTTGGTTGACGAGTAGTCGTTTAAGCCGATAATATCCAAAAGATGGAACTATGACTCTGGGCACTTTTTTAGAACCTTGTTCTACAGGTGCTGATAACCTTAGTGCATACCATTGTGGGTTGGTTCTTAACCTTGACTCCATGCTCGTGACTCGAACCTTTGAACCCGTGTGCTTTGAGTGATCTTGTTTGTGGTTATTGCATCCATGAACTCTTGCATTCATGAGCATACATCTACATTCTTCCAAGTTGTCGTAGAAACTCATTTCAAATGTCTCCTTCTTCAGTTATTTGTTCACCGCCAAGCAGTTTCCTCAACACAACTACGGAGCTAGAGATGCCGTCAGATTGAGAATGGAAAATCAATAACAACACAATGCCGAAGTCAGAATGGAAATTGATGAGGTGAAGGCCAACATGACCAAGCTCACCGAAATGATGCAAGTTCTGATTGCTAGAGGAGAACCACCCCAGAGGACCGTGATCTCTGAAGTCTCTCCAACTGCTGTTAAACCTCCACTGATCCAACAACCAGCTTCTACTTGGCTAGAATTTGGGTTACCTCTGAATTACTCGCCACCCTTTGCAACTACTCCGATGGTTGTTCCATCTGTACCGCCGGTATCTTCAGCTCCATTGTTCACTGAACTTCAGCTTATTGTGCATTCTGCTACTCAAGTTACTCATGAGAATCCTCCTTTCGTGTACCATGTTGCTGGTCCACAATCTGAAAGTCAGGGAGAACCTGGATACATTAAAGAGGTCAGAGAGCAATGGCAAACTTTGGAGAAAAGGACAAGAGTCGTGGAAGAAAATGATGTCTTTGGTGCTGCCACAATGGACATGTGCTTGGTTTAAGACTTAGTTATGCTGCTAAATTTAAAACTCCTGATTTTGAGAAATACAAGGGGTACACTTGTCCCAAAAGCCACTTGGTGATGTATTACCGCAAGATGGCTGCTTATACTAACAATGACAAACTGCTTATTCACTGTTTCCAAGACAGCTTGAGTGGGGCTTCACTGAAATGGTATATAGGACTTGAGAAAAACCGTA
Source organism: Lathyrus tuberosus (assembly GCA_022829125.1). Lineage (NCBI taxonomy): Eukaryota > Viridiplantae > Streptophyta > Magnoliopsida > Fabales > Fabaceae > Lathyrus > Lathyrus tuberosus. The sequence continues at coordinate 14,723,416 of JALAZF010000017.1, forward strand.
TCCAGAGCTGGAAGGACTTGGCTAATGCTTTCTTGAAGCAATATAAGCACAACTTGGATATGGCACCCGACCGCCGTCAATTGCAAAACATGTCTCAGAAATAAAAAGAACCCTTTAAGAAATACGCTCAGCGCTGGAGAGAGCTAGCTACTCAGGTGGAGCCACCCTTGACAGAAAAGGAATTGACTGGATTATTCATGGACACTCTTCAGCCATTATTTTGGAAAAGATGATAGGCAGTGTATCATCTGGTTTTGCTGACCTAGTCACTATTGGAGAAAGACTAGAAGAGGGTATCAAGAAAGGAAAGATTACCAATGCTGAAGCCTTTAATAGTACAAGAAAATCCGCTAGGAATTTTCAAAAGAAGAAGGATGGCAATACCCATGCTATTTCAGTTCAAGGGAAACCTCGTCACAAGCAACAATAATATGTAGCTGTAGTTGCTCCTGTTGTCAATGCTCAAAAAGTTCAAGGTCCTCGTCAGGTTGTTAGACAAAATCAGAATTGCAATAGGGTTAACTTTGATCCTATCCCGATGTCCTACATTGAGCTGTATCCAGGTCTTGTTCAGAAAGGTTTAATTACAACAAGGGCTCTACCTCCTCCTCCAAATCCTCTCCCAATCGGCTATAGGGATGATCTTCACTGTGAGTTCCATCAAGGTGGGGCAAGCCATAACTTGGAAGGTTGTTATGCTTTGAAAGCTAGAGTACAGGAATTGGTGAAAGCAAAGATTCTGACCTTTCATGATGATAATCCCAATGTTGTCAACAATCCTTTGCCAGAGCATGCCAAGTGAAGTTTGAGTCAGTTCAGACAGATCATCTCCTAAAGCCAGTGTTTCAGACAGGACAACTCATCCTTGTTGCTGATTAGTCACTAGGCCTTGTTTCTTTCTGTTTGCATTTTTCTTTAATTGTATTAACTGTTTGCTTTCAAACTTTATTTGTATTTTCATGGTAATTTCAATGAAATGAGCATTGCAATATTTTATTCAATTCATTTATATCCAATGTGTGCATCTTTATGCTTTCTTTTTCACAAAACAAAAATATATCTCCTGTTCACTTTCTTTATCAAGCTTTTGTTTATTCAAAGATTGGAGGGAGGATGATGAAAACGAAATACCCAAAATTGATGGATTGTATGCTTTTAATTAAAACCTAGATGATGATGTACATGCATTGTTTCAACTCCCAAACGCTGAAAAAATAAGGAAGTTAATCCCTTATCAACCCCTTTGAGCCTGGAAGTTGGAGTTTCTTTCTGTACAAAAAAACCCTCAATCTTAACCTGGGGATGGGTAGTTCTCAGTTAATTTTACTGTGCATTTAAACACAAGAGAATCATTCAAGACACCTTCCAATAAAGGATGCAATCACAAGTTTTCCTTCGCACACATCAAAGAAGTGTCAAAGATGTCTTACAAATTAAAAGCCAATGATGGTTCACTATAATCATTAAGCCAAGCAGTCACTATCTTTCAAAAAAAAAAAAGAATGAAAAATAAAAAGGAAAGCCGGCTAAGTTAAAACCTATGAAGGAGACTTAGGCAAAAATTGGGGCATCCCGCTGACTGTAAGCTCAAATGACACAGTTCAGGCAAAAGTTAAGGATAACAAAAGAAAGATCAATCAAGAGGTTACCAAAATCCTCAAAGAAAAAATGAGTTGACTAAGGTCCTCATAAAAACAACAAAATGTTGTAAGAAAAAGTGTCTGCCATTTCAAAAATCCCTTGGTCCTTGAGCCATCATCATAACAACGTTGCAATTCCAAAATCGCTTGGAACCTGAATGCATAATTTGAATTAACTGAGCATAGGACTGAAGATCATCACAAAGAGTGGGTTGGGTACAAATAAACTTTGAGCCTATATCCTTTGTTTCGAAATTCGTGAACCAGACCACTTTATAACCCTCAAAAGACCTAATTGAAGCCAGGTTTCTTTTGAAAGCATACTACAACAAGGTTGCATAAATTGACTCCTAAGATTGTTGCCAATCATTTGTTTTGATGTCATACCTTTGCTTTCTCTTTCATTTTTGAATATCTAAACCACCATGTTTTGACAACTGATTCATTTGCTATACATCAATAATGTCATTCCAAAAATGATTTTGAATTTCAAAATTGCACGAGCCTTGCATTAAAATTACCATGTTGGAATTATTTTATTTGCAGACAAACTTTCCTCATCTAGAAATTTCAAGCAGTTGAGAAACTTGGTCAGCGATCCTATCAAGGGCATATTACTTCCAGATCCTGTTGTGAATTAGTTCAAGATTTATTGCTCAGTGCAAGTTATTCTCAGAATTGGTTAGCCAGAAGATCTCTTTTAGGACCCATACTGAGATTAGCCTTCTCAATATTCATTTCAAGAATTGAAGCCATGATCAGTTTATCCTCAACATTCATTTCAAGAAATGAAGCCATGATCAGTTCATCCCAGCAATAGTCAAACTGAAGCCATGATCAGTTTATCCTCAACATTCGTTTCAAGAATTGAAGCCATGGTCAATTTTCTCCCCTGCAGCAGTCAAACTGAAGCCATGATTAGTTTATCCTCATTAGTCAATCAATCTAGGACAATCTTCTTCAAGAATCCTCAAGATGTTTTTCCTTAAAAGACTGTCATCCTAATACAATTCATAAGTGTGACAGAGATATGTTCAACATCTTCTCTCTAAGCAGAGTGGGTAGTGTTCCCCGTGTTGAGGAATCAGAGTTTCTTTCTTCCCTCACAAAAGAGTTTATATCAATTATCCCAATCATTTGCATCACATATATAAATCATTCATTTACCATGCATAGAAATATTTGCATAGCTCGAAGTGTGTTTCATGCTCATATGCATTTCCCGAGGTCCTATTGCTATCAACATCTTACCTTGTGATCAAAGTCCAACTTATTTGGCGCATACCAAAACAGTTACCTGTCTTTTCACCCAGTGTTATTCCTAGATGTTGTCGTTTCCCTGTGCATCTAGTGTTGTTGTTAGATCTTTGCCTTTTTTCATTCCAGTGTTATTCCTGGATCTTTGTTTTTCTTTCACTCCAGTGCCATTCCTGGATGTCTGTCTCTTTTGATCCCTAATGCCATTCCTGGATATCTTGTTCATCTTGTTTCTCCCAGTGCTATTCCTGGAAGTCTTATTTCTCTTTTGTAATCCCCAACATACTTTCTTGGATATCTTTCAGTGCCATTCCTGAAAGTTTTATCTGTTCACTCAGTGCCATTCCTGGATGAGTTTTCTCTTTTGCATTCAATGCTATTCCTGGATGTCTTTCTCACTATCATTCAATGTCATTCCTGAATGTAGTGATTTACCTTTACTTTCAGTTCCATTCCTGAAATTTCTTTCTCACTATCATTCAATTCCATTCCTGAATGTAGTGATTTACTTTTACTTTCAGCGCCATTCCTGAAAGTCCTTTCTCACTTTATTCAAATCCCGTCTTGGATATTGTGAACTCTTTTTATCCAATGAAATTCTTGGATAAATATGATGTATTTTCTAGAACTTTTCTCACTACATTCAATGCCATTCTTGGATGTTGTGATTTCTTCAATCCAATGCCATTCTTGGATATCTTTTCCTCAACGGAGTCCAATGACATTCTTTGATATCTTTGATGTTTACCCTCTTTTATCCAATGCCATTCTTGGACACCTTTTCCCCACTCGAGTCCAAAGCCATTCTTGGATATTTATGATATTTAACCTTGTCATCCAATGCCATTCTTGGATGTCCCCAGTGAAGTTTTAAATGGAAGTTTGTCTCCGTCCAATGCCATTCTTGGATGTCTCTGATGTTTGTTGTTGCCCCATTCAATGTTATTCTTGAATGTTGTAGTTCCTTTATCCAATGCCATTTTTGGATATCTTATCCCCAATAGAGTGTTTTCACCTCCATCCAATGCTATTCTTGGACGACGCTGTTATTTTTACCAGAAACTTTCTTGTTGTTGTCCAATGCCATTCTTGGACATTTATTGGCATATCTTTTATCTCTTTCGTAGTTTCCATCTAATGCTATTCTTGGATGTCGCTACTCGTCTTCCTAGGGTCTTGTCCCTCTCTTTCCAACTATTGATGGATACTTCTTGTCGCCTTGACGAATCTCCAGAAATAGTATGTGTTCCCCGGCGTGTCTTTTCACGTCATCTCACTCAATTTACCGTAAATCCCTTATTTTAAGTTTCCCCGCAGGGTGTCTTATCCTTTGCATTCATATCATCTTGTGGCATCTCAGGGCTAAAAATTTAGTTTTCAATATTTAAGTATCTTCAATCTTGTCGAGACGAAGTTTTCAACCTTCATATCTCTGGATAGAAGAAACTTAAATAGGGGCAGCTGTTGTACCCTAATTTTTATCCCTAAGATTTCTCATATCATTTTGCATCTCATACCACAAACAAGATCATGCTTTGGTTCCTTTATCCCTCTCTTCTTTGGGTTTATGCCTTGCAGGAATCACCGAGCATATATGTGTTTCTTATTTGCCTTTATTTGTTTATGTTTACTAACCTTTAATCAAAATCCAAAAAAATATGTTTGTTTCCCTTTTAGTAACTTTTTTAGGAAGGATTTGGAACAAGGATATCAAATATCAGTCCCTCAGCTCGAATGAAATTCATCTGAACAAAGTCAAAGTTGATCTGCAAGCAATTCAAAATCATCTGATCAAGAGTTTCCGAAATTTAATTGATTATTATTCAAGAAACTTCAAGGTTCATGTGTTTATTTCCATGCCTTCTTTGACAAATCAAAACAATCGAGCCAGAGCTAAGACAACACATCAAAAAGCAATTTTTTCTCAATTTTTACTGTGTTAATCGGTTAACCAAATGCAGTGCATTTTGGTTAACCGGTTAACCAGTGCGTTTTTGAAAAAAATGAGTAAAATTCAAATTCTACAGCATTTTGGCACCATTTTCACTCATTTCATCATGAGAATATTCTAGATCACCTCATTATAATTCCCCTACATAACCACAATTAATTCCCACCATACACCCTCACTAATCACCACTTGATCTTGATTTTCCCTTCAAATTCAAATTCCAAGCCTAATTCTCATTTCCAAACCAAATTCTAAACCACCAAAATTTCCAAACCTAAATTCTATAAATAAAGGCCTCATTTCATTCATTCTTCAAGCTTTTGATTGCCAAGAAACCTCTTGCAAATTCTCTCCCCAACCCACAAAGTTCACTCAAAGCTCACTTATCTTCTTTTGAAAGTTAACAAGTTTTCACATTGAATCTTATTCAAATTTGAGCTAAACCTTCATCCAAACTTGTTTTCTTTATCAATTCTTGTAGATCAAGGCTTTGGAGTTTGGATCTTTAAGCAATTTGAAGCAATTTTCAGATTTTGAGTGGTAATCTCATTTTCCACCGTTGTTGTTCGTGATTCATCTTCCACAATGTGATCCTTTAATAATTATTGTTGCTTGATCTTTGGATCTTGCAAATTGTGTTTTATTGGTGTTATTTGTTGTTGTTTTACTTGAATTTTCGTGCTAAGTTGCATCCATGACCATGAGGTGTTTGAAGAAATGATTGGATCATGAATGCTGAATTTTTTCAAAATTTTGTTGCTATCTTGCCACTGTTAACCGGTTAACAAAATACAGTTCATTTTGGTTGACAGGTTTACCAGTGTTAACCGGTTAACCAAATGCAGTTCATTTTGGTTAACCGGTTAACTAATGTCCAGAATGTGATTTTCACTTGTTTTTGGGACTGTTTTGGTTTTTCCTCCTTTTTCTTCCCCTTTCTTGTTGTTTTGGCCTTGAAGTGCATTGTTGAGATTAATTTCTCTTCAATTTCAATGGACTTTGGATATGGTTAAAGTAATTCAACATTCCTTAGTTCAAATCTATCTTTAAATGAATTATTAAATTCATTTGAGGTGCTTTAAATTAGTGATATGTTTTCACACTTAAACCTATCAATTAGAGGTGATTGAACTTGAAGATGAAAGGATCTTGAAAGTGTAATTTAATTTAGTTTTTTCTTTTCACCTCTCCCTCTATTTCTTTTTATTTGGATCGATGAAAGTTTTATGGATCTTATAATTTCTTTGTTGAATTCTTGACCAAGACTAGATCACTACCTATTTTCTTTTTGTGCGATATTGCTTTCGGAGAGTGATCTACATATCACTTCTCTAGCATGCATTAGCACTAAAATCGTTATTGATCGGCCTCTAGTAGGGTGACTTCTATATAAGTCACTTAGCGATTGCTTAACATAGCGCTACATTTGTCCCTTCCTCCGAATCAGAACTTGATCTTTCGTGGCCCAAACCTTTTGGTTATGTAAGCCCAAGGATGGTTAATCTTTTGTATTAGGTTCAAAATCTTTGAAGCTTGTTGTGTAGAGGCTTTGATTATATCAATCTTCTAACTAGTCTTCACTAACCTTGACATAAATACATTGTTTAATCATTATAGTTCAAGACACGAGACAGAATAATCGGTGTTACTTTTGATGGCTTATGGCACTACGGTCTTTGTGCTACTATTATGTATATACTACTACTTTACTATTACTATACTTTTATGATTCCTTCTTGCTCCCTATCTCTCTTTACTTTTTTATGATTCATGTCATTATATCATATCATATCTTGTTTATGCTTATGCACTTTTTCCTTTGTCCGTTGGACACATGTTTATGGTTATGCCTTTTTCTCTTTGTCCACTTGGACCAAAAACATTAATAAAGGTCAAAACCTCTAAAAAACTTGTGCTTCTAATCTTGGGCTCTGGTTACTATCCTTTGCATTAGATATGGAATCTTGAACCTAGACCTTGGACTTTAATGCTATTCTTGGATCCTTGGACTTAGAACTAGGACCTTTTCCCTTTATTTTGGAATTATGGTTTGAAGACTTTGGAGCCTTGTGTTTTTTCTTGGTTTATGGTGAAGATAGCTACATTTGTGGTTAGATCTTTCTTATCCTTAGCTTTTACTTTATGCTTTAGGATAGTCACTTCTTCTCCATCCATTCTTCAATTTTCAAAACTTTCTCCCTTTTTCAAAACCTTCTTGTTTTCAAACTCTCACCTCTTTCATAATCAAACCTTGACTTTGTCAAGTGATTTTACTCTTTTCTTTTCATTTCTTAATAAATGCTAAACTACATAAGCATATTGACACACCTTTTTCAAAAGGCTTTAAAAAACACCAAACTCACTTACCCTCTTTTGTGCCCTTGTGCACTTTTCCTTTAACTTTTTCACAAGTTTAGACATGATTCATTTTTTATAGCAGAATTATTCGCTTGAAATGACGACTTTTCTCTAATTTTTAAAATTAACCAAAACAAACAAATTTCATTCTTTGTACCACGAAATACAAGGTTTTGATCCTATATTGCACTTTGTGGGTACGTAGGCATGAGGCGACAAGTCTCTCCAAACACAAAAATCTTAAAAAAACAATTTCTCTTCTCATCTCCCCAATCTCTTTTCAAACAAACTTTTTCAAACCAAAAAGCATAGATATTTCAAAGGGTTCCTATAGAGTACTATAGACGTTTTGGGTGCTAACACCTTCCCTTAGCGTAACCAACCCCCTTACCCAGACTCTGTTTACTTTTTCTTGTTCAGAACTTGTTTAGGTTTTGTTTGCTCTTTTTCTTTTCCTTTTGCCGCTACACACCCTCATAGTCATCGCACTACGTTCATAACAAGGCCAGGTGGGGTTAAAGGTGACTAAAGGTTCTCAGCTTCGTAGGCTCAATCAAGAAATAATATTGTTTATACAATCTCTTGATCAACAATACTTATTCTCAAAAGTGCCTCAACTGAGTGGTGATTTCTCAAGTTAGCTTGGTCGGGAATCAACTCCCAATAAGCCTTATTGAATATACCACATTCCTATCTAATTTTGTGCTCAAGTCCAAGGTTGGGACTTATCTCACCACATACAAGGTAACCACCCATGAAAAACAACAAGACAAATAGCAAGCAAACAATATCACCAAATATAAGCAAGTTAGGCTTAACCCTCTTAGGTTTCCCCAGTGAAGTCGCCATTTTTGTTGCGGTGAGAATCAGATATCAAGCTATTGATTAACTTGAATCACAAATCTTTAAATATTCACCACCGAACTTTATTTTATCCAAGGGAAAGGGAAACAATTGTATGAAACCCTAAGTTGCAATGTAACAACAATGCTAAGAGATTGTAAGGTTCGGGGGTTGGTTATACCTAGGGAAGGTGTTAACATCCTAAGCATCTATAGTACTCTATAGGAAACTCTTGAATATATTTGTATTAATGTTTGCTATTACTTTGAGATGTCTTGTGTTTGGGTTTTATTGGTGAGGGTAGGGACCTAAGGGTTTATTTACTAAGTATGCTGGCCAAAACTTCGCAGTCTTGTGCCTACATATCCTTATAAGGATGGAATCAGAGAATTTGTAGTTCACCTCACTAGGGATGAATGAACACTTGATTATGATCAAGTTTCAAAGGGGGGGGGGGGGGCGTAAGTGTTATGGCCTTAACACTTATATAACTTAACAAAGTCAACAAAGTTGTAAATTCTGCCCTAAGTCTAAGTTGTAAGACCTAATGACTCTAACAAGGTCAAAGGGGAAATTGGGTATTGCTAAACTACCTTCTTTCCTTTGGATTTGGAAACAAAAGGCAACAAAAGAAGATGAAAGCTAAGAAACTAGCATCACTTGGGGAATAACTTAACAAAGTTAAAAGTAGACATGAACAATATGGATGAGATGAATAAGTATGATATTCAAACATGATCTCAATTGTCAGTAATCAAAGGTAACATTCAAACATGATGTTAATTGAAGAAACATACGAGGTATGACAAAGTTAAAGGTACATGGTAACAACAAAAGCATAAAGGTAGATGTGACAACATCTAAAGCAAGGACTTGATAAAGTCACACAAAAAAATCAAGGTAACAACCATAAACACATTCAAAGTTTAATGATGTTACAAATAAACATGGTGACAACCAAGGTAAGTACAGACAAGCAAAGATGTTACTACACCTAAACATACATGAAACATAGTTCTAACAAGACTAAAGCATCACGAATGTAAACATGAATTCAAATCAATCATGTATATAACAAAATCAACATGGTATCATGGATGACAAGTTCAATTATACAACTAGGGTAAGCATAGATTAGGGTTTACTAACACCACTTAATCATGAATACAATTTAAACATTCAAACATGGATAAGTCATCACAACACTTACATAAGGATTCAATTCAAAGTTCAAGTATGACATGTATAACTTATGACAACACTTAAACATGGATAATACGAAGTAAAACATGTATAAGTCAAAACATCACTTAGCATGGTATCATTCATGGTTCAAAACAAACATGCATAAGTCAAAACATTACTTAACATGTATAGAGGTTCAAGAGTTCATCAAGGCATGGATATGGATATCAAACATGAGTAAGGTCAATCAACATGAATGGATTGAAACATGGTTCAAACATGACATACATAAACTAAGGAATCATATTTAGACATGGTTTAAGTTAAACACCACTTAATCATGAATACAATTTAAGATGTTCAAGACAAGTAAAGGTAACAACCAAAGCATACTTGAGAAAAGAGACATGTTCGTGACAATAACATGTGGATAGAGAATGCAAACACATAAAGGATGACATGTGATCATACATATAGATGACAAGCCATAGTTTAAACATCATATGAACAAGTTAAGACATTACTTAAATATTCAATCATGGATATAAGTTGAACATGTTTAGTACAAGTAGGTAATAGTCAAACATTCATGTTAGGGACTCAAACATGGTCTTAAACAAGATGGAAACATCATAAAGATTTAGACATATAATCATGTTTACAAAGTCAAATTACGACAAAAATAAAAGGTTTAAGAACACCTAAACATGGTATGATTAACACAAAGGCACATATGCACATCAAGTTCAAATATGACATGAAAGTGAGTCACATATTAAGGACAAAAAATGACCAAGTAGGACTCATGGTATAATCAAAGTTTCAACATATATTTAACATGTAAACATACACCAAAAAAGTGTCAAAATCAAGATAATACAAAGATGCACAAGTTCAGAACATCATACAAGGTCCATACAAGGTGTATGAGGTTCATACAAGTCAATGTGCACAAGAGAAATCAAAGGATCAACCAAAGAATCAAGAGAAAACCTTAAGAAACCCTAAAAAGTCACCTACTTTAAACAAGCATAAGTGCAAGAAAAATAAATATTTTTGAAAATTTCTTTTTATAAACAGAAAGTATACATCTTTATGAACATTTAGCAAAAAGAAGGGGTCAAAAAGCTTTTGGGATGAAGAAGTTATGAAGGATTTAATTTGTGAAGAAAATGAGAAAAACAAAGTATTAAAAATAGGGGAAATGGTATTGGCAGGTCTTGAACTCATGCCCCCCAGGTTAAAGGTTAAAAGTTTAGCCACTATGCCAGTTACTTGGCCTAGTCATACCATGCGCGCTATAAAAGAAAAGGGAAAACAAGTTCAGAAAATGAAAAAAAAAATAAAAAGCAAAAGGAATTGGGGCGAGGGGGGATTCGAACCCTAGTCCTTTTAGTCTCAACATCAAACACAAACACGCTTCTGCCATTGGGGTAGCTCTTACATCCATTAATTATATGAAAAACAATAAATATAAAATAAAACACGTCCTGAATGCTACACATAAAGCTTCTTCTTCCTCAGAACGCATTCCACCATTTTCAAACATTTCAAAAATTCTAACTTTCTGGATATTGATCAAAATGACATGCTATAAAAATGAAACTTGTGTGTTTTTCAACAAGGAACACAATGATAATACTTAATTTGCCTAGTTATGTTTCTAACTCAAAAGTCTTAGTCAAAACATCAAGAACCCTGATATGCAATTCTAGCACAATAGTCTCATTCATTCACGATAAATAATAATTAAATGAGGGAAAATAACATGAACATCATGACTAACAAGTTTTATGTTCAATGTACATCAAGATACAACATGGTTTAATGAGTTTCAGTTATGAGCACTTACCTCTTGAAGCAAATTTTGAAACTCCACAAAAGCTGTTACAGAAATGAAATAAAGGTTTGGATAGCTTCAATGAACCTCCAAGGAGCTTTTGTGATGCTTACTTTGACTTGAAATAACCACAAATGCTTTGCATGAATCCTCTTGAAAGATGTAAAAATAGAAACTTGAACTGTAAGAAACTGAGGTTAGAGTCACCAATCAATGTTTGGAATTGCTTAAAACATGTTGGTGGATTAATTTTGAATGATCAAAGTGATTAGAAAGGGTCAGAATAAAGACTTGGCTTGGAAAATGCAGAAAGTCAACATAACTTGGTGTGAGATTTGACTTTCTGATTTTTGAGGTTTCTGATGAATGTGGTGGTTTGGACACCCTTATGAGGTGTTTTGTGGTTTGTGTGAATGACTGGATTGGAGGTTTTGTGACTGGAAAAGATTTTGTGTGAATTTTTGCAAAGTGGAGATTTTTGACTTCAAGTGCTGACTTGAATGCCAATTCTGATATGGGAGAGATTTGAGATGCTTTGTGGTGTGTTTGTTGTGTGCTTTTGAGGCTTAGGATGTGCCTCTGTTTATAGGAAAAAATGGTGTGAGGAATGGCTCGTCAGAATGCAAGGTATTGGAGTTTTTGCAAGTTGTTTTGGTTGGAATTGAACCAAGTGGTTCCATGCAAGATCATGGTTCTAATGTGCAAGTACAAAGAGGTATACATAGAGTGGTTGGAAATCAGCTCTTGATTTCTGTAGAAGGAACATTTTGGAGTCTTAAGAAGAGTTTACATCTTTTGGAAGAAATCTCCAAATTCTTGGTTTTCCATTATCAAACGCAATGATCAAACATGTTTCCATGGAATTTAGCTTGAGGACTTCGATTTTGACCAAAAATCTCAAAATTCAAGGAGTTGACTTTGTAGTTAAAGGCTTATGTATCAGATGAAATTGACTATGTGATATTCAATGATCTTGAACTCTTGAGTCTTTCAAACATCATGGATGGACTCCAAGGATGTATTTGAGCATCTTGAATCATGTCCCTAGGCTTGAGATTATGTCTTGATAAAAATTCAAAGGCACAATTGACTTTTTTTTAATGAAACCCTAATTTTTAGTCAGGTGTAGTTGAGCCCCAATGGACTTATAATGAGATCAATTTGCACTTGATTCTTTATGGAGAGAGGCCTCTTGAGTGTATACACACTTGGTAGATTGATGATCAATCCAAGACATTGATTGATCAAATAAAGATCCTCACGATTCCCTTGGTTCAAAACCCTAATTCACAGATGAAATAAATAAAGAACAACTTGTACAAGGTTAGGGTTAGCAATGGAATGTATGATGCTCCTAGAATGATGATGAAATCTATGGTCAAAATTTGGGGTATGACAGCCTACGACCATGCAGATGTGCTGCCTGTAGAAATTTATTTACAGTCAGTCAGAATCCAACGTCAACATGAAATTCCATCAGACCAATATTGGAGTATGATGTTAGACAAAATGATTGATTTGGACGAAGAAACGCTTTCAGCATTCGATACATTGATATGACAAAAAGAGCAAATTGCTAAAGCCTGCAATAAAAAGGTTAAGTCCAAACAATTCTCAAGCGTGGATTACATTTGGAAAGTGATTTTTCCTATGGATCAAAAGGATCGAGCCCTAGGCAAGTGGTCCCCAAATTGGGAAGGACCGTTTCAAATTCTTCAAGTGTTTTCAAACAACGCTTATGAAATCGAAGAACTGTCTGCGAAAAAACGAATACTTAGAGTAAATGGTAAGTACCTAAAACGTTATAAACCTATGCTACAAGAAATTCGAAATAAACAAGAGTAATGTACTAAACAAAGCGAAAGCTACCACCATGGTATTAAAAATGCCCAAATAGTAAAGTCATTATAAAAATTCACCAAACATGACGAAATCATTACATAAGGTGGTCATAACCACTACAAAAGTACAAATTTACAAATATGTCAACCAAGCAAGAAATTACGAATGAAATTCTTCTAGTTTGGTCTTGGGAAGGGCAGGAAAGGTATGTAGACAATCAACAAGTCCTCCCAAGAAGATAAACTCAAATCCTAAGTTGGGTACAGGCTCAGCATGTTCGATCCCTCGAGAAATACGGATTGGGACATACCGGTAAGGGTCACTTCTTGATTTGGGGGTAGCTCTTGATTAAGGGCGACGTCTTGATCATCGGTTGTTTCCAGATTTTCCTAAATGAAGAAAGAAGATAGCAAAAAAAGGGGGGCAAGAAGTGCAAGAAGCGCACACCCAACAAGACTGCCCAATACAAGAGGGATGAGGATAGTGGCACTGTCTAAAGGTATCCGAAAATAATCCAGTTATGGTAATTAGACCAGATATGTCTTCCACAGGGAAGTTAGAACCACTAAGAAAATTGTTCTGGGGTTGCAATGCCAGAGTTCCGAACACGTTGCTCAACATGACATCAAGAGGTGCAAGCATTTTGAAGTTGATGGAAGCAACACCGAACGAGGTTGGCATCAACATGCCATAAGGCAACCGAAAGATGTTGGTCGAACCTTCCCAAAAGGGGATCAACGCCAACAGCATGTACGCGTTGCGCGTAGGGCCAATACTAAATAGGTTGATCATGTCATAGTTGACTACATGTTTCAAATGTTGTGACCTTCTTAAAGGGTACGACCCAGAAAAAGCGTGAAGGTGTTCGCCTATGGAGTATAAAATCAACATGTGCTTTTTCCAGATGATGGTTCTATCAAAAGAAGGTTCAGGAATGAAACTTGTAATTTCTTTGCTTCTAGAGGAAAAAATCACAAAGGCCAACAGATTGTTGCTAGTGGTGGGTTTGAAGTGAACTTCGTTGTTGGTCATGGCGGAAAAAGGATTCTTGGAGCGATGTTTTCTGCGAAAGAAAGTGCAAGAGGACGGAGAAAGCAAAGAGCTGAGGAAGGATATTTATATGCTCAAATGCATGCGTGAAATTCGACACCTGGCGCCGGCGTGGGAGAAACTGAAGAGTTGGCGTGGGGTTTCGATGCAAACATTAATGGTGAGTGAGAGTAGTTATTTAAAAACGTGAAAACCCACGTCTTCCTAGGAAGTAGGAGCGATGATGAGATTCCAGGTAAATCTCTTGGAAATGACAATGCGTCGTAAAAAGGGTAATGATGACGATGACGTCATTGTGAAACGGCGTCGAAAAATTATGATAAAAAAGGCCACATCTCTCTTATTTGATGCAAATCGAAACATGGCCTTTTGAGGGGCAATTTGTTACACTGATTTTTTCGACTTAACTATGAACGACAAGTATTCATGAGGCTATCCATAAATGTGCCACGTGGAAGACAAAAATAGAGTCAACGTGATTAATATGACTCAAGGTCGGGGGTCACCTATAGTGATGCTGGTCGAAAGTGGTGTTGTCGAAAAGCCTAATGAAAAACATAAGGACTTAGTGAATTAAGCACCATACTACGGTAGCACTTAGTGAAATGGAATACCATGTCATATTGGCTAAGTGTGAAGTTCACTACGATGGTGCGCAACACGTCAAAGTATGTTACTTTAATATATATTCGACAACGGAGGTTTCGACGAGGATTATTAGTTCTTGGCGCCAATAGGGCAGTTGAAAGATTCAAAAGAAGGAGCGAGGCGGGAGCTATTCCATATGCGTCGACGATTACTCAGAATGTGGGCATGTAAAGGGAAAAAACCGCTGCATGATCTGAAGACGTGTCATTACTGGGATAGTTTTTTTAGTCTTGCACAATTATTTTAGACTTATATATATAGCAACTTAGGTTTATTTTGTAAGGGGTCCGCAAATTGTACACATTTCTGCTACACTCAAAGTACATGCGCTATGAGAAACGAGTGAGAAAAATGTACGTATGCATTCCACCAATTTAATACACTCCAGCTTTTTTTAATTTTAAAACGTCTTGGTTTTATGCATTTCAACCCATTTTTACTTTCGATTGCCTTTACGTTTCCCGCACTCTATTTTCGACTGCCTTTATCTTTTCAGCAAACTTTACTTTTCTGCACTTTACTTTAAAAGTCTTTTAACTTTCATCCCTTTATCTTACCGCACTTTATCTTTCTACGCAAGCACTTTACTTCGTTTTACCTTACATTTCGTTTGCATTTGCCTTGCATTTCAGTCACGTTTCTTTATCACGACGTTGTTCCAGAAGTTTGCATTGACTTCGACGAACACCTCCATTTTCGGTAAAAATGACACACAAATATGTATGTAAAATTTTCGAGTTTGATTTTTTAAGTATTAATATAAATTCGCATTTATTCTGCGAATTTTCACCGCAACCACATATCTACTTAGACACTTTTGTTTAAACTTATTTTGTGAATTTTATATCTAAGTTTGAATTTCTATAATATTTGTCAATTCCTCTATAACCCAAATAAAAAAATTCCACATTTTTAGTCATAAAAAGTGATTTGCAACTTTATTTCTTCCTTTTCGAAGTACTCATTTTTTTATTCCTAATGTGGATAAAATTATGCTATTCAATTACTTCTTATTACAAGCTGTCGAATAAGAATTAAGAAGCGCAATTATCCGTCAAAGAAAAAGTTCATGCTTTTATCATGGGATATAAAATGCTTTTTAAAAAGAAAATTATTAGAATATATTAACACTGTGCTAATAAAATACTGCTATATACATATTCATGATCGTTTAATAAAAAAAGTCTACGTACTTATCGGGTTGTAAAGCAGTTCTGATTTTGGTATGGCTTGTCCTCTCATATCTTTTGAGGTCATTGTCTCTTTCAGTGGAAACCTTTTGCATGTTTAACGTATGTATACCGTATACGATAGTTAGAGCATCTTCCCCTTAGGTTGTGTGTGCATAGTTTTTAATTATTGGAGTAGATATAGGTGGAAATCTTGTTGCTTTAATATTCTTGTAAGTCTCTTCCCGCAATAATTCATGAGGGCTGAGGCGCGTTCTTTATCTTTAAAAAACAATAAAGTATTGTTAAAAAATCAATCGAAATTCAAAGAGGAGTAGGAATGCTTATGAACGGGCTAGGCGATCGAGGCCACCGTCTAGGGCCTCAATTTTTGTTTTACTTTGATTCAATAATTTTTTAAATAACTTTTTATAATAGTTAAATAATAATATTTATTTAAAATATTTATTAATTAACTTAAAAATTATTTTTATAGATAACAAAATTTAATGACCTATTACATAATAAAATAATACAAAAAGTTTGATATTTTTTATTTTATTTTTAAAAATTTTGGCAATATTTTTTTAGATGATTTTTTTAAAATATAATGAAAATAGCAGTTAAATGGGTTAATTTTATAATTGATGAAAAATAAATATTAAGAGAAAACAATTCTAATAATTGAACTAAATAATTTTTCATCTAAAAAACTTATTACAATTTAAATAAAAATATATTAATTTTATTAAAATATTTATATTATATTAAAAAAATTTAATTTTAAATTTTGTCTTAGACCTCCAAATGGGTTGAACCGGCCCTATGGACGGTTAATTTTCATAACCAATTCATAACCATAAATAATCTATATGTCATAACCGGTTATTAAAAATAATGCATAATTTTTTTTAAATTTTTGGAAAAATATATATATTTTTTATTTTTTTGAAAAAAATTATTTTTTTTCAAAAAAAAAATATTTTTTTTTAAAAAAATTATTATTATTTTTTTAAAATATTTCAAAGTTAAAAAAAAAACTAATTTGGTTTTTATTTTGGATATGGTTGACCAAATTATGGATTTGGTTAAAACCATATTAAAAATATATCCAAAATATAGATTTGGATAAAACCATACTAATAATTAACAGGTTTTTAATAACCAGATTTGAATATTGATATGGATTATTTAAATAACTGATTTATTTGAGCACCCCTAAAGAGGAGTAGGAGAAAGAAAAACTTGAGACATCTTTAACACAAAACATTCTTGTGAAAGTAAAACAAACAAAAAATATCTAGATCTTTAAAAGAAATTGAAACTCTGGTATCAGACGTGTGATGTTACGTGCGATGTCACAACAACACACTCTGCACAATGGAAAAAATAAACAGCAGAATAACACACAAGGAATTGTTCACCCAGTTCGGTCTAACTACCTACGTCTGGGGGCTACCAAGCTAGGGATGAAATTCACTACTTGTAGAATTAAATTACAGACTCAACAACCCAGTTGACAATCTCCTAATCTTAATTCCTACTAGTGACTTTCTACCTAAGAAACCACTTAGATATGAGAACACTACTCAATCCCTAAAACACTTCAGTGATCACACACTTTGAAATACTCAACTTGATTCTGCTTCACAGCTTTGATCAAGAACAACTCAAAACAACAATACCAATTCACACTTGAATGGTTTACAAATCATACACGAAGACACAAACGACACTCAGTCTTTAGCTCACTTTCTTCGTTACCTTTACTTCAGTACTGATGCGCTTTATATAGCTCCTTGAATTGGACTTGGACCTGCTACAATATCTGACCTGATTTGTTATTTAAAACTGAATATTCAAAACAGATTTTCTCTTAAAATCTTTTCAAATCTTCAACCTTTTAAATCTCCTACAAATCTGCACCAGATCTCCTATGCAGCAGAGAATATCTATCCCAAGATATTCGCATCCAATGAGACAGCTGCTCTCCACAATTCCAGCTAACACGCAAACCCTAACAACATCACAACCTGATGCTATTAATTCTGCAGATCTAATGTCACAACATCGCTTGTGACATCCGACATCCAAACTTCAGTAACTTAAACACTTAACACAGCCCAGTGTTAAGACTCAATGTTGTGACAACACAGCCCAGTGTTAAGACTCAATGTTGCAACTTCACCACCTTGACAACAACATTGAACATACTTTGTTTTACCAAAATTCCAGCCAATCCAAGAAACTAACAATCTCCCCCTTTGGCTAATTTTGGCTAAAACAATCTCTGCACCTTCAGAGACTTCAGCAGCGGAAAAAAAACTTCAATAATTTTGAACCTTCAAGCAGCAGCATCTTCAAAACAAAAAGACTTCACTTCACACAAAACTCTGCTGCAGCACCATCTTTAACAGCTACAATCTTCAAATAGAGCTGCACATATTTCAACATTAGCAGCAATAAGCACTTCCCCTCAATGCAACAACCAGCATAGCAGCTGTTCAGCAATTACTCCCCCTTAATATCTGCACTTCTGCACCATAACATCAGCAATCAGCTCATAAACTCCTTAGCAACAGTCTCTTTGATACTTTTAGCTCTTGGCTCTCTTGGGATACTTCTCCCCCTTTTTAGCCACAATTTGACAACCCCTATAGTTAGTACTACCCTAGCTCTCATTGTCAGTCTCACAGTCAGCAAAAAGACATAACAAATCATAGAACAAAAACATACAGGGTGCATATAACAGCACAATATTCAAAATACAAATCAAGCACAACAGTGCAGAATTAAAAACAACAGAAATAAAACTACTATCTAAGAAAAACATTAAAAGCTTTAATCATCTGAGCTGAGATCATCATTATCTTCTTCATCTTCTTTTGAGCTGTCATAATCAGACTCAACTTTCTTATCAGCAACTTCTTTTTCTGTCATCTTCAGAGTCATAAGTAATCTTTTGAACTTCTCCTTTCTTTCAGTGCTTACTCTGATGGCTTCATATAATTCTTTGCAGGCTTCCTCTAGTTCAGAAATCATATCAGTCTTGACATGAGTATGATGAGTAGATGTTGAGGCAGATGCCTTGACATGATCAGCAACATGTTTTCCTTCAAACAGCTTCTGATGAAAAGACAAGTCAGGCTTCCTTCTACACACAATATCATACTGGTGAAGAATCCCATGATGCTGAGACAGAATTATCCCACAAATGAGGGATGGAAATGCAATAGGAAATTTCACAGCTCTTGTTGCAGTATGCTTGATAGTCTGATAATAAATGTAAGAGCCATACTCAATTAGTCTCTTTGTTCCAATGGCATAAACTAATTTGCCCAAACCAGCAGACACAGAGGTCTTGTGGTTAGTAGGAACCCAGTTAACAGCCCCTATTCTATGAAGAAGAGCATATTTCACACTTAATAAACTTGCTAATAACTTCCCTTTTGAAGGCCAAACTTCTACCTGACCAGCTGTGATTTCTTTGCAGATAACATTATTAGAAACTTCTAATTCTCCATAATCTTCCTCACTTCTTCCTAAGTAGGCATTGATCACATTAGGAGAGAACCAAACACACTTAACCCTGACGGTAACTCTTCTGAAAGTTAGGCTTTTGCTGTCATTAATAGACTCAGGGATATTCACTATAAATTCTCTGACCAGTCTATCATAGCAACTAGTCAATCCTGACACCGTCCTTATGAGACCAGCAAACTTAATTAGATCTACAATTCCAGTAGACTCTAAGTCATCTGCAACTAGCTCTCTTTCCAGAGCTATCCTTCTTTGGCTCACACAATTCCACATGGATGTACTTCTGGCACAGTGAAATGAGATGTTATCAGGCACTTGATCAGCAGCTCTGTTCCTCACAGGATTGATGTCTTGAACATCACACTCTGAATCTGATTCTTCCCTGATTCTCCTCTTCTTGCCAGACATGGCAACTTTGCTCCATGACTTGGGAGAGTCTGTAACTGAAGTCCTTTTCTTATCCTTGACCATATTTTCATTAGGAAGTGACTCTACTCCTTTCCCTTTCCTATCCTCCCTTCTTCTTGCTATCGCATTACCAATGATATCACTATCAGATGAGTCCTCAACATCTATAACCTCAACCGGATCCTTCCCTTTATAACTGTGACTTTCATCCCTAGAGGACGATGTTCTGACATCAGGGATGACATCAGTATCTTCAAGATCTTCTTCTTTACTACCACCTTCAGCGTCTTGAATCACAGACAAGGCTAGTCTGTGAAGATTTGTGTCCTCACTTTGAGAGTCCACCTGTTCAGCAGGCATTTGCCTTAACGGGACAGAAATCCCTTTCACACATATTCCCTTCTCAAGAATTTTGGTGGCAATCTGCTCCAAATGCATGTCCACATCATACTTCTCCTCAACAGCTTGAGAGGATGATGACCTAGTTTCAGTTTTATTCAACTTGGTTGAAGGTTTAGAGTTACCTGAATCTGGGAGTGCCATAGGAATGTGTTCTTTGTCAACAAGTTCTTTTTCTGAAGAAACCCTAGTTCGTACATGCGCAGGTCTTTGAGACTCAGAGTTCTTGGACGGGGAAGACATCATTCCTTTGTAACAGACTAGGTTTAGAGAAGATTTTTCTATTCTGTTGAGATTAAGGGAGATGAACCGTTGAGAGGAGAACGCTTTGATGAATCTTGATATAGAATCAATATGGTAAGGCGCCTGATTTTGAGTACCTCTTAAAGACCAATCACTAATTTTCTCCCTCCATAAAGACTTTCCTTTTAAAAATTTAAAAGGATTCACATCAGAACTCATTATCTCTGAGTGACCTTTCAACATCCTTTCACACCTGATGTCATAGTCTGATGTTATAACATCAACTTGAACATCATCAGTTGAATTAACTTCAAGAGGAATCCACTGATAGCAGTTATCTTTGGATCTGGCACCCTTCATAACAACCTGATTATGCTCATCAGATACCACACACTCATCTTTGGTGTAGTTAACTTGGTAACCTTCATCACATAGCTGACTTATGCTAATCAGATTAGCCTTCAAACCTTGGACAAGGATCACACTATCAAGAGTAAGACCATCATGATTCTTCATTCTTCCAACTTCTTCTACTACTCTTTTTTCTCCATTGCCAAACATAACCTTATATGCATGGCAAGGATTGAGCTCCACCAACTGCTCCTTGGATCCAGTCATGTGCATTAAACATCCACTGTCAAAGTACCATGCATCCATGGCAAAATGTCCATCTGAGGTATGAGCCAATAGGCATGTGACCTGAGCTTTAGGAACCCATTGTTTCACCACCTTGGGCCTGACCTCCTTCTGTCTGGGTTGAGGAGTAGAATTTGGATAACCATGAAGCTTGAAGCACGAGGACTGCATATGTCCAAACCTGCCACAATAGAAGCACCTGACTCTGTCATCTCTGAAGTGGTTAAACCTTTTGCCACTATGATGATAATGTTGTGGCTGCCACCCATAGTGTTGTCTCCTTCTTCCATAGTTGGATTGTCTTCTTCTGTACAGAGGATGCTGTCTCCTAGGCTGTCTCCTATGGTGATGAGGCTTCCTTCTTCCATAGTGATGAGGCACAACATTGTTGTATCCATATCCATATCCATACCAGTCTCCCTGATGTTGAGACATCTGATGAGACATGTTCTGTTTGAACCTGGCAGCTTGCATGCTCTTGTGATATTGGGGAGGCATATACTGACTAGCTCCTTGGGGCTGCATCTTCCTCTGATGAGGACCAACATTTTGAGGCTGAACAACCTTTTTAGGGGTAGGATCTTGTCGCTTTGTTTGATGATGAGACATTGGTTGGGACACCTCCTTCTTTGTTCCTGAAGTGCTTGCTTCAGCAGAAACCTTTTTCTCAGCCACAAATCCTATACCTGACTTATCACCAGCAACCTTTTCTGTCTGAAGAATCTTATCAAGTGTGTCTGTACCACAGCTCAGCATCCTAACAGATTTGGTCATATGATCAAGATGAGCTTTGACCAGTGAGACTTCATTTTCCAAATCAGCTTTAGCCGTCTCAAGCTGAGCAATCTGTTCCTTTTGACTCTTGTTTTCTTGACAGATTTCAGCACTCTTCTGACAAAGCTCTTGATAAGTAGAAGCTAGCTCCTCAAAGGTTATTTCCCCATCACTAGAATCATCATCAGAAACAATAGTTCCTGTCAAAGCTCTAACATGCTTTGCTGACTCACCTTCACTTTCACTATCAGAGTCAGACCAGGAAACTGTCATGCCCTTCTTCTGCTTCTTCAAGAAGGTGGGACACTCTTTCTTGACATGTCCATACCCTTCACACTCAAAGCACTGAACTCCTTTATCTTGGGCAGTTTTCTCTTCATCCTTCTCTTTTGACTTGCTGATGTCAGAAGATATGTTCTTGACATTAGGCCTCGAGTTATTGTTCATCCTCTTGAACACTTTGTTGAACTGCTTTCCCAACATAGCTATGGGCTGAGATAAGTCCTCCTGGGATTCAGTACTCTTCCCTTCCTCTTCTTGAGCATTTGAAGTCAAGGCTATACTTTTTGGCTTCTTTTCAGGCTCTTCTTCATTTAACCCAAGTTCAAACGTTTGAAGAGATCCAATGAGCTCATCAACCCTCATCTTGCTGATGTCTTGAGCTTTTTCAATAGCAGTCACCTTCATCTTGTACCTCTTAGGAAGGGACCTAAGGATTTTCCTTACAAGCTTTTCTTCTGACATTTTTTCTCCAAGAGCACTGGATGCATTAGCCTGCTCAAGAACACTCATATGGAAGTCATGGATAGTCTCATCTTCCTTCATCTTCAGACTTTCAAACTTTGATGTTAGAAGCTGAAGTCTTGACATCTTAACTCTAGATGTTCCTTCATGTGTAGCCTTCAAAATATCCCATGCTTCCTTAGCAACTTCACATGAGTTGATCAATCTGAAGATGTTCTTATTAACTCCATTGAAGATAGCATTTAGGGCTTTAGAGTTACCAAGGGCAAGTTCATTTTCTTCCTTGGTCCATTCTTCTTCAGGCTTCAGCTTAGCGGTGCCCTCCTTGTCTTTCCCAGCATCATCTTTTTCAATCACAACAGGTGCTTTCCACTCTTTAACAATAGCCTTCCAAGCCCTGCTGTCCAAGGATTTCAAAAAGGTGATCATCCTTGGCTTCCAATAATCATAATTCGAGCCATCCAAAATAGGGGGTCTGTTAATAAATCCTCCAACTTCCTTGTCCATCTTTACACCAGAAAGTATTTCCCTAGATCTCACCCAGAGACAGATAAGATGCCTGCTCTGATACCAATTGAAATTCTGGTATCAGACGTGTGATGTTACGTGCGATGTCACAACAACACACTCTGCACAATGGACAAAATAAACAGCAGAATAACACATAAGGAATTGTTCACCCAGTTCGGTCTAACTACCTACGTCCAGGGGCTACCAAGCCAGGGATGAAATTCACTACTTGTAGAATTAAATTACAGACTCAACAACCCAGTTGACAATCTCCTAATCTTAATTCCTACTAGTGACTTTCAACCTAAGAAACCACTTAGATATGAGAACACTACTCAATCCAAAACACTTCAGTGATTACACACTTTGAAATACTCAACTTGATTCTGCTTCACAACTTTGATCAAGAACAACTCAAAACAACAATACCAATTCACACTTGAATGGTTTACAAATCATACACGAAGACACAAACGACACTTAGTCTTTAGCTCACTTTCTTCGTTACCTTTACTTCAGTACTGATGCGCTTTATATAGCTCCTTGAATTGGACTTGGACCTGCTACAATATCTGACCTGATTTGTTATTTAAAACTGAATATTCAAAATAGATTTTCTCCTAAAATCTTTTCAAATCTTCAACCTTTTAAATCTCCCACAAATCTGCACCAGATCTCCTATGCAGCAGAGAATATCTATCCCAAGATATTCGCATCCAATGAGACAGCTGCTCTCCACAATTCCAGCTAACACGCAAACCCTAACAACATCACAACCTGATGTTATTAATTCTGTAGATCTAATGTCACAACATCGCTTGTGACATCAGACATCCAAACTTCAGTAACTTAAACACTTAACACAGCCCAGTGTTAAGACTCAATGTTGTGACATCACCCATATGACATCAAACATTGAACAACTTCACTACTTAACACAACCCAGTGTTAAGACTCAATGTTGCAACTTCACCGCCTTGACAACAACATTGAACATACTTTGTTTTACCAAAATTCCAGCCAATCCAAGAAACTAACAGAAATCGAAGGAAAAATTGATCACTACAAAATAGATTTTAGAAAACATAACTAAAAAAAAAAATAATAAAAAAATATGACGAGTAGGGTTAGAAAGTGGATGATCGGGAGCTATAGGTCATTAGAGGTGAGTGTTGGGGTCATGAGGGGGTCAGAGGATCGTCACATTGGGATTTTTAATATGATGATCTCCGGACCCCCTCATGACCCCAACAGTGGTATCAGAGCTTAGTTTTACTAGGGCTTTTTGTATCAAAAGTCTTTCTGGCAATGGTATTCAAACGACGTGTTCTATTGAAGCCATCCAACAACAATGCAAGTAAATATGGATGAAAAAACATTCATTTGAGGAGGAGCATGCCCATAAGAATGGGTGAACTCATACTTGAGTGTGAGATTATTGGTATATCAAGTGTGAGTATGAGTACACATTTAATGATAAAGTGAATGTTGAACATTTTTTAAGTGAAAAAAAATCATAAACCTAATGCCTTAAGGTTTTGGGTTAATATGTGGTGTCTACCCCATTTGAAGTGAGTATTGAAAGCCCAATTGATGATCCCCGGACCCCCTCAAATGTGATTTTGCTTCTCCCCCTTGACTCGGTGACCAGAGCTTCAGACTGATTAGGAGTAACAATCAAACCACATTCCTTTCTTCTAACTTTTTCATTAAGCGTGCTAAATGTGAGAGTCTCAGCAAGTAAAGAACTAGAAAAGAAATTATATGCTACAATTGTGGCAATGTGGGACACATAAAAATGTATTGAAGTTTTCTCAAAAGAGAATATTAAATGAAAAAAGATGAATGTAATAAGAAGAAAAATGATAAAGACACGACAACATTTGAACATGACAGTGATGTCTACATTGTTTATGATGATAATTACATAAACCTTTCATATCAAGATTCAACTTGGATTATTGATTCAGGTGCCTTGTACCATGTTATTCCTATGCATTATTTCTTCTCATCTTATACTGTTGGTGATTTGGGAACGGTAAAAATGAGAAATGAGGGAGTTTGTGAAATTGTTGGTATGGGAGATTTTCGGGTTGGAACTAGTGTTTGATGCGAGATTAAATTGAAAAATGTGAGACACGTTCCTGATATTCGTCTCAACTTGATTTCTGTAAAAGCCTTAGATATTTAAGTTTATCATACTTACTTTGGTAATGGTGACATGTTTAAGATTTCCAAAGGGTCACTAGTGATAGCAAAGGAGCAAAGTCTGAAGGGGTGACAAACACAAGAAAGTGGGGTTTGAATTGGGTTTCACCAAATGTGATATACTTTTCTAACTTTAAACTCCAATGCTAACAAAAGAATAAAAATAAATAGACACAATTATTTGTATCCTAGTTCACTGTTAACAAAGTTACTCCAGTCCACCCATCAAGGCGATTTCGCCTTAGAAAAGGACTTAATCCAATAATATTGAAAGATTACAATCAACACAACCTCTAAGTGTTAGAAAACAACTTAGCCCTCTCAAGAATACAGACTAACGACTTAGTCACTTGAGGAGTAATCACTTTGAAAAGGATTACAAATGTATGTACAAAGAGATGCTTCTAAATAAGAAGATTACACAAGTTTAAGTACAATAACACAAAAGTGTTTCCTAGCAAGATATGAACAGCAGTTCCTTGCTAATATACAAAACTATCTTAAGAATAATCTCCAAGGATTTGCAGCGTATCAGCATGAGTTTTGTTGAGCTTAAAAGCTTCTTTTAATGCTCATCTCTTTTTCTTATAGAGCAACGCTCTATGTTTTTGTTTGAGCAACAAGCATATTCTTTTTGAGCATACAACTTGGTGCTTTGCTTACGCTTTGCACGCATACTCTCGTGTTTCCTTCAGCTCTCTCTTTTCTTCTTCTTGTTATTTTCTCTCTATCAGCTCATTGGCTTTTCTAGCTCGTCGGGTTGGCTAGCTCATCTTTTCTTTGGCTTTTCTTGCTCTCAAGAACATTCTCAATGTTTTAAAATCTTCCTTTTATATAGCTTGAGGAATAGATCTGTCGGAGGCTATAATAGGAAACAAATTCCAACTGTAGTTTCCCAACGGTCACTTGAAGGAATGGTCAACATCATAATACAAAAGAGATGTCCTTGCGCCACCTTTTCTAGGTAGAGGTCACAAAGTACTTTTGTACTTTTATATTCATTAAAACACGCAAACCATTCTTGATCTTATGTCTTCTAGTTTTTTAGAGGCTTCAGATGTATATTTGATGAAGCATGTGGTAGAAGGATCAAAACGTGTAACTTTAGAACCAAAGTCTTTAAAGTCTCCAGAACTCATTCTGCAGAACCTTGTCTTTGGAATCTTCAGTACTTGGTCTTTAGAAATGATGTCTTTAGAAACTTCAGAGCTTGTTGAATCAGAACCTCGTCTTCAGAGCTCGTTCAACACATACTTGTCTTCAAAGTTTTCAGAACTTCGTTCAGCAGAACCTTGTCTTCATAAACTTCAGAACTTGGATAAATTGAAGTACATATTTAGAGAGCCTTTCAAGATTTACACACTAAATCATGATCAGAAACTTTAGTGCGAAGTTCTTCAGAACCATTGCATTAGAGACATTCTTGAATCATAACATGTAACCAACAAACGTTTTCTTCTAGAGTGTTGAGTTCAGAGTCTAATGATGTTACACGCCTTTCCTTCAGATTCAGAACCTTATTAGCAAAAGCTACACACTAGATAGAAATCACTAGAGTACATAATTGTTCTCTGAAATATCATGTATAGTTATCATCAAAACTTCAAGATCAGATGCAGAACAAATTTTATTCTTACAATCTCCCCCTTTTTGATGATGGCAAACCATGTATTTTGATAGAACAAATCGTATAGGGTAATAACCATAAAACACAGAATCAGAGTTAAGCAATACAGCTCCCCCTGAATATGTTATTCTCAAAATTCATTTATGCTTGTTCAGAGTCTCCCCCTGATCCCAAGACTCACAAAATACTTTTGAAGTATAGAGCATAAGACTAGAGAAGGAATACTTCTCAGTGACGTCTCATAAGAGTCTGAATATAACTGTCTGGTCTTCATCTTAGAAACTGGCTTGCTATTAGAACACGATTACGTATCAGAATATGATTAGTAACTTGCTTAATGTATCGCATTCATACATTAAAGCTTGGTTCTTTCAGAATCATGATCATGCCACTAGAGGGTGCAAAAATATCATGTTGCTTTGGTAACCATGATTTGATATAATCTTCAGAAGGTCCACAACCTCTGAACTATGTGCGTTATAAAGCAGATTTGTCAGTCTTTCAGAAAGTTCTCAACTTCTGAGAAATTTGGGGTTTCAGAGCACTTGTTGACATCTTATCAGATAGTGCTCAGCTTCTGAAGAATACATTGTGTTAAAGCAGGCTCATCAGAGCAGACTTCGTGCATTCTAGTCATGTTTTCTTTTTGTTAAAAGAAAAACTTCTTCCATGGTAACCTGTCTAGAAAATCAATGAACTTTCACAAGTTCCTGAAATAAACATCAAGCATGGTTAGTAACAAAAGCATTAGAACTTATTTGGGTTATAATATTCTGAGACTAAGTATATCAAAATCATATAACACTTTTGAAGATGGCTGGTTTATACCTGAGTGAATCGCACACTCAAAGATAACACAGAGTCGCCACCGAACTTTATTTAGTCCCAAAGGACAGGGAAAATATCGATAAAACCCAAGGGGAAGAGAAACGGGAACGGGGGTCGGTTATGCGAAAAGAAGGTACTAGCACCTAACACATCCGTCGTACTCGACGAGAACCATTTCGCTTGCTTCGAGGCTTGGATAGGTTATCTATCTAAATGCTTCTAGCTAAAGAAAAGGAGAGAGAGAGAGAGAGAGAAGAAAGGGGAAAAAGAAAAGAAAGAAAGAAAGTGCTCGCGGAGGATTGGGGCCCTCGTGCCTATGTACCCTCATAGTGCAATGAGGAAATCAGAGCGCCGTAGTTCTTGGAACCAGGGGACACAAAAGAAGAAAGGAAAGAGATGGAAGTGTGCTCGCCAAGATCATCGCGATCTCGTGCCTACGTATCATACATTCGAAAGAATGCAGAATCAGAGCTTCTGTAGTTCGTGAACCCAACGGAAAACCAACAAAGAAAGAAAAAAAAGGAAAATGGTGTCAAAACTAAGAGCAAAAGAGAAAGAAACTCTAGTGGGGAAAGCTGAACAGTAAGAGCGATTGCCCAAGAAACTAGAAAGGAATGGTGTCATAACCAAGAAAGTAAGGAAGAAAAGAAACTCCACTGGGGAAAGCTGAATAGTAAGAGCGATTGCCCAAGAAACTAGAAAGGAATGGTGTCAAAACTAAGAAAGTAAGGAAGAAAAGAAACTCCAGTGGGGATAACAAAGAGGATTGGTGTCAGAACCAAGAAAATAAAGGCGTAACAGGAACAGAAAGGACTCCACTGGGGAATAAAATAAAGAACTGCTAGGGACCAGAGGGTAAGCAACCCTGCTGGGAAACAAAATGGGGGATGGTGTCAAAACCATGAGATTAAGGAAACTATGTATATTAACTGGCTGGCAGTGGTTAATCGAAGGGAAAGAGAGATTTATAAACTCTGTGGGGAAAAGGAAATAGTGTCAACTGACAGATTGTAATGAACCAAAAGAAAGAGTATTGAACCAAGAGGAGGTGTTTGACTCTGAGGGGGGAATCGATATGTTAACTGATAAACAATGATTAACCGGAATGGCAGGTGTACGACCGATCTAAGGTCGTGACCCAAAAGGGACGCTGGTATTGACTGAACAAACAGCACTTGACCAACGAAGAAGGGTATGGAACCAAAAGAGGTTGCTAACCGCTGGGGATTCAGTTTTAACAGAAGAAACTGTGATTAACCGAAAGCATGAGTGATTAACCAAGAAGAGGTGATTAACTCAAAAGGCTCAGTATTTTAACAGACAGGCTGTGGTTAACTGAAGGAAAAAGGGTGATTAACCAAGAAAAGGTGATTAACCCCAAAGGCTCAGTGTATTAAAAGACGGACTGTGGTTAACTGAGAAGAAGAAAATATTGATGTTTTAACTGGCAGATAGTGATTAACCAATCAAAGAGAGAAGAACCCAAAAGAAGGTTGCGAACTCTGCTAGGGGGTTCGGTTGTAACAGAAGTACTGTGTTTACCCCAAAGAAAGTGAATTAGGATACTTCAGGGGAATCAGAGAGTAATGATTGACCGCGAGAAGTAAACACGGTGTTGAAACAAAGAAAGCTTGCTAACCCAAGGAACAATGATCTTAACCAAGAAGGTGATTGATAAAAAAGGAGATTGAAAGAGATAGGAGTGATCAAGGATCGACTCAACTGGGGGGAAGAGGGTACACTACTGCCTGGAGATAGAGATGACTAAGCCAAACATAGGGTCATTCGTCCCCTACCTGAAGTAGTGAGAATGAGAGTAGGAATTCTCCCTTCTCATTCCTTCTCTAACACACAGGGTGTAACACCCCCAATCTATACCCCGAGCAATTAAAGCGATAACAAATAATCAGAGTATAATTAAAACATTCATGGCATAAACGGGAGCGTCACATCAAAGTAATGAAATATAACAACCTGCTCATATAGATATGCAACAATCAGGTAGCAACATAAACAGAGGAACTCAGTTCCTAACACACACAATTCAGATATAGAATAAAAGCGGAAAATCTGCAACTGAAATATCATATATAAACATAAAAGTTTGTCTGTCATATACAGAGTCATACATGTAAAATCCAAAAAGATATATATACACATAATCACATAACGATCTCCCCGACTACCCGGTGCCACATATCAGAGCCGACCGACAAAAGAATGAAGACATAATCTTCACAAAAAGACCTCCAGGATCTAATCTGCAATGCCTCATAGAGCATTCAAAACAACAGAAGGGTGAGAAACACAATTATAATATAGTTGCATACAATTATGTAATAACATGAAATACGCACGCAAAACATTCTCACCACAACGTATACCATAATTCAAATACAACACAAAACAATTCATAATTCATGCATCCATCACAAAGGCATATCAATCATGCTCAACACATTTATCACCAATATATATATCAACTCATCAATCCCATTCACAATTTCCCACACATAATCAATCCATTCATGACTTATGTAAATGCACAGATACCGACACAACGACTCTATGCATGCGGTACCATTCCATCCATCATTCTCATCATCATTAATTCACTCAGGAATTATTGGAACCATCGCTTGTTACTTAGTGTAACTCCCCGTTGGGCAAACGATGTTCCCCGTCGCTTTAGGTCCTCTTGGTATAAGGCTCACGATGTTTATGGATCGCTTTAGGTCCTCTTTGTATAAGGCTCACGATCCGATCGCTTTAGGTCCTCTTTGTATAAGGCTCACGATCGTCTATAACGTCGCTTTAGGTCCTCTTTGTATAAGGCTCACGACCGTTACAGCAGATTCCCTTTGGAATCGTTTCGTCGCTCACACCCCACAAGGGCACACGACATCACAAGGTTCATATCATGATGCATGGCATACTAATGACTCATGACAATCAAATGCATATACATATATAACCATGTGAACCATCTCAACATCAATAATCATGCATTGCAATCAAACCCAAAACAATGCATTTATTTGCCATAAGGCCACAAACCATAATCACAACATTTCATCACATGCCTTCACATCATATAACAGCACACAAGCTATACGTTAATATCAAAAGCATATCGCATGATAACACATCAATCGCACACGATTACGACGGTAAAAGTCGACAAAACGACACGTTTCTAAATTCCCGACACAATTAAATCAGCCACTAATCTCAAAACCATTTTTATAAGAAAGAACATCTCACTAGCTTTCCAACGGTACTAAGAACGTCTCGATATGAGTTACGGATCAAAAGTTATGAATTTTCAAAGAAAATAATTTATTGAGAAACAGCCAGATTCGCCTGGTGACTTAGGATTTCGCTCGGCGGATCCCCTTTCGCCAGCACTTCGCCTGGCGAACTAGTGGCGAACCACAATTTTAGAAAAACCCCAAGAGTTCCAGTAGCTAACACATTTCCGTCTCCCCGTTTTCGCCTGGCGACTTATGATTTCGCCTGGCGAATCCCTCTTCGCCAGCACTTCGCCTGGCAAACTAGTGGCGAGACCTAATTCGCCTGGCAAATCGCATCAGAACCAAAATTTTCTGCTGCGGGTTGCATGGTTCCAAACCCCAAAATCCAACTTTCTCCAACCAAAACATTTCCAATCAATCAAAACAAGTATCAACAATGTTCATACATATAATACGATCATACTACGCGATTCATATCGATTTCCGACCGTGAAAACATCGATTTCTATCCATTTTTCTCATTTCAACCTAGAATTGAAAAACTATGAAAAGCAAGTGAACACTCAAACACACACATACATATTCATACACAAGCATATAATAACCGAGTTTCGCACCCTTAACCGATTAATCGTGTTTTGAAGTGTCGGTTGAATCGATTTCTTAAACTCCAAGTTTTCCTCTTTTTCTTCTTCTCACTCTCTTTTTCTCTTCTCTTTCTTTTCTCTCTTTCTAATCTCTATGTTTCTATTTTATGAAAAACAATAATATCTAACCAAGCAAAATGACCAAAATACCCCTACACTCAATTTTCTCGCAAACGCGATAAAACATAATAACGATAAACATAACATATTTACCAAATAAAAACCAAGAATAAAATAATATAAAAACAAAAATAATTAAATCGACTCGATTAAATAAATCTAACAAAAATCGGGGCGTTACACGGGGTGTAATGCAGAAGATGAAATGGACCACACAACAGCTCTAAGTTGTACGGTGCTCCAAACGTTGTGAAATGGACTGCGTAACAGCTTCAGTTCATACAGTGCTCCAAGGCAAGGCATTGCGCGAAACTCCAACCTCGCGGGGGATCGAGAAAGAGAAGATCTAAGGAGGTCCTAAAGAGAGGGAAGGGGAAAATCAACTAATCGAAACATGGTTTCGATCAATTAATCAAAGGGAGTGATTTGCTAACAATTTTTCAAAGAGGATGAAAAATCGTTAAAGCAAAAGGTGTGAATTATTGATTAAGCATGATTAAATTTGCTCAATAAAGAACAAACTTAATGCAATCAAGAAACAAATATGCGAAACAGTACCAAAAGGATAATTAGTATGCAATGCAAAACATGTTAACATGTGATCAAAAGGAATGCAAGATGTTCATGAACAAACATTGTCAAAGTTGCAAATAATCGATAAATGTAAAGTCGAGCATCGAATATTGACTAGCATGCTTCAAACTGAAGTTAAACAACACTTAAAATATCCACAAATATCAAGCACATTGATCCATGGAAGTGAGAGGAAGAAAGCATACCAAACAAGCTTGAAAATGCAAGAAAATGGTCATTTTGTTCAGTGGTAACCGGTTACTGCATATCTGCTAACCGGTTACTTACTTGAAAATCAGCGTTTTTGGTGAAATTTACACTGAGTAACCGGTTAGCAGATATGCTGTAACCGGTTACCACTGAGACAGTTGCAAAAATAACAGAAAAAACTGCTTTTCAAAAGTGATTTTCGGCACTTAATCACTTATACCAACCACCACATGCTTGATCATGAATTTGTGCACGAAATTTACATCATGTGAGTGCAATTAACGCATATTACAAGCATCAATCATGGAGATCAAAGATCACGCAAATGCATAACAAATCGAACCGAAAACGATTGAAATTACATCGTAAATGCGCGAAAACAATCAAAACAGTTAGCAAAGTAAGATCTACCAACCTACAAGGCGGAGATGTGCCTTGGTAATTTTTGCAAAGTATTCTTGATGCAGAAAATCAAAGAAAACCAGAGGAATCTTCAATTTGTTGACGAAACGTATCGAAACCGAGCAAAATACGATGAAGCTCCGAAATGAGAAATCGAACCGTCGAATGTTGCAGCAAATACTCAAGATTAATCCATAAGCTGAAATAATTCCAGAAATCCAAGTATAATAGCAAGAATGATGAAGGTTGAGCTCAAGAAATAATCACTTTTGATGTAAAAGTGATTATCCTTTGATGTAGAAATTGAGCTTTGGTGAGGTTTTGGAAGAGAATTGAGATGAAGATGAAGATGTAGCAGAGAAAAATCAGAGAGAATGTGGGAGAATTGAGAGTGAAATGTGAAGAATTTGTGTTAGAAATGTGGGAAAATGATGGAGAGAATTGAAAAGTGAGTGAAGGTGTGCTTATATAGATTTTAGGTTTGGAGTGTGAGAGGTTTGGAATTAGCTTTGGACTTAGCTTTGGGAGGTTTGGAGTTAGCTACACTTGACTCACTGAGTCAAGGTGGTTACCTCGGTTAGTTAGGATCAACTTGGTACAAATCCCAATGTGAGCTCCAACATCCAAAGGTTGATATGCTTGGAAAACAAGGAACATGGTGCACTTAATTTAGAGTGAAGCATTGG
Organism: Lathyrus tuberosus; assembly: GCA_022829125.1. Lineage (NCBI taxonomy): Eukaryota > Viridiplantae > Streptophyta > Magnoliopsida > Fabales > Fabaceae > Lathyrus > Lathyrus tuberosus. The sequence continues at coordinate 14,757,008 of JALAZF010000017.1, forward strand.
AATAAATGCACTTGGAATGTCTTGAAATGTCTAGAGATGTCTAGAATATTCCACACACTTCTAAAATTAAGTAGAACCAAATACCAAAGAGAGTGTACCCCTGCTGTCCCAAAAATGCAGCAAAATCTTCAACTTTGTACAGAGTAACCAGTTACTGCATATCTGCTAACCGGTTACTTGCTTGAAAATCTGCATTTCTGGTGAAAAATACACTGAGTAACCGGTTATCAGATATGTTGTAACCGGTTACTTCAGCCAAACTTCCCCAAATTTGCTTGGAAATGATGCTGAAATGCCGGTTTTGATTTTCCACCTCTTGTTTTGATGAGTAAACATGGAAACCTTTATTTTGAGCTTGTTTTAGTGATGATATAATCTTGAAAGGATGCGATTAATCGGGCAAAAACCTGAAAATCCTGCAACAAGAAACACACAGAGAAAAGTGCAAATGCGTATGCCGATAATGCCGATGCACATGCTTATGCAAAAGGCAAAAGAGGGAGGTCATATTTCGGGTTACGACAGCTGCCCCTATTTAGTCCACTTGGACCTGAATGTACGAATTGCGCTAGCTTTTCGATGATTTGAGATAGAAGGGGATTAAATAAAAGAGTAGCTCGAAAATTTGGCCGACGGCGACAAAAGGTGATTCTGGAGAGTGTTTGAAGTCTGGATGAATATCTGCTGGGAGATGAATCAGGCCAAAAGAGAGGGATTATGTTTGATGCATATGCTATGTATGCGTTCTACATGATGCTTGATATCATGCAATGCAAAGGTGCGGGTTAAGGTGATGCACGGTTAGTTAAGGAGGGATTGTAGCAAAACGACCTCGACGCCCTCGGTTGGGGAGAGAACCCACGGATGAAAACTAAACCTGCTAGGAAAAGGCCCCCAAAGGGCGATAACTCTTGCTGGGGAGACCCAAAAAAATGGTGAAGACTCCGCTGGAGAAGAACTACCAACCACAATATTGCAGGGGATGAGAGAGTCGGGCCAACCGTTTCATCACGATTTCCTCTGCTTGGGGAAATGAAATCAGAAAACTCTGATTTCTAAGCTACCACTGACTCTGCTACAAGGGATTCACAAGACTCGGAGAATTTTCTCTGCTTGAGGAAAACAAAGAACCAAATCGAACAGCTGCGGGTGCGTGACAAACTGACATGCTGCGGACGATGCACAACCCGTGCTCGGGAACAGAACACACATGCTCCTTCTAGGGGTACAACATGACAACTTTGTTGGAGACATTATGGGTTTGTTGGGTAAATGGAGAGTAATCAACCTTCCCTGACCCACAAATGGCGACTGTTGGGGAACGGATGACTCTGCTGAGGAACTGCTGAGGAAACAACAACTTCTTCAAAGAACCAACACATTGTCGATCGGGCGTTAAGCTTACCACTGGATATTACCGATTATCCTGTATGAATCACCGGTAAAATATGCAATGCATAATGCTTTCTTGATTGATTTAGCTTTTTTATTGTTCTCAACATTTTTTAGTATTATGTGATCACAAATAATTGTTTATTTTGCAAACAAAATACTGGAATGAAAGCAATTGAGATAACAAAAGATACATTTTATTGAAATGTGAAATTTTTTGTACATAAGATGTGTACAAGGATGCAAAAAACCTTGATGAGGAAATTTGCAATAAAATTGAAAATCAAATGTAAATGGCAAAGGGAAATCATGTTTTGCATTGATTACAACATTGACCACCATCCACAGTAAGTCTAGGTTCCAACGACTTGCATCAGTTGATGATGATTTAACTGCTCTGTTACCGTCTGAGGTCCAGCTATGACGAAAAGAGGCTCAAGGGTTCACAATCAATGCCTTTATCCCTAATTTTTTCCTGGACATGTTTTCATTTTTTTTCATCCATCGGGATACCCATTTTTGCCTAAGTCGCCCTTTCGGGATTTCGACTTAGCGGGTTGTCATTGTTTTTTCATTGTCCCTAACTTTTGCATGGACATTTCTTTTTTTGGTCCATCGAGACGTCCATTTTTGCCTAGGTTGTCCTTGCGGATGTCAATCTAGCGGACTCTTATCCATTTTTTTTCAGGCATAATATTTTTTGACTGCATCGGAGTTCACGGGCGATGGCAACTCCTCCCCATCCATGGTGGTGAGGATCAGGGCTCTGCCTGAGAAGGCCTTCTTGACAACAAAGGGTCCTTCATAATTGGGAGTCCACTTGCCTCGTGGATCCGAGTGAATAGGTGAATACCTCTTGAGCACGAGCTCACCTTCACAGAACGTTCGAGGAAGAACTTTCTTGTCAAAAGCTCGCTTGAGGCATCTTTGATACATTTGACCATGACAAACTGCTGTAAGGCGCTTCTCTTCGATGAGATTCAGGTGGTCATATCTGGATTGAACCCATTCAGCTTCATCAAGACCTGCTTCCATGATGACTCTGAGCGAAGGAATTTCAACTTCAATGGGTAGAACCGCCTCCATACCATACACAAGCGAATACGGAGTTGCCCCAGTGGAAGTGCAAACTGAAGTTCTGTAACCATGCAGTGCAAAGGGTAGCATTTAATGCCAATCCTTGTAAGTCTTGACCATTTTCTGGACAATCCTCTTGATTTTTTTGTTTGCTGCTTCAACGGTGCCGTTCATCTTGGGCCGATATGGTGAAGAGTTGTGGTGCTCGATCTTAAATTCTTGACATAACTCCTTCATCATATTATTGTTCAGGTTGCTTGCATTGTCTGTGATAATGTTGCTAGGAATTCCATAACGACAGATTATCTCTTTCTTGATAAATCTGGCAACCACTTATCGTGTAACGTTTGCATATGAAGCAGCTTCCACCCATTTGGTGAAGTAGTCGATATCAACTAGAATGAATCGATGACCGTTGGAAGCCTTCGGTTCGATCATTCCAATCATATCTATACCCCACATGGAGAATGGCCAAGGTGAAGTCAAAACGCTCAATGGAGTTTGAGGCACATGGATTTTGTCTCCGTAGATTTGGCACTTGTGACATCTTTTGGCAAAGTTGTTACAATCTACCTCCATTGTGGTCCAATAATACCCAGCCCGAAGGATCTTCTTGGCCATAGCAGGACCTTTAGCATGTACACCCTCGCAGCCCTCATGTATGGACCTTATGATCGTGTTTGTTTCGTGCCTATCCACGCATCTGAGCAACACGGAATCATAATTCCTCTTGTACAGTACACCACCACTTAAGAAGAACTTGGCACAAAGCTACCTAAGAGCTTTCTTGTTAGTGATAGTAACACCCTCGGGATATTCTTGTTTTTCCAGATATCTCTTAATGTCGTAGAACCAAGGCTTGTCATCAGACTCATCCTCGATTGCTAAACAGTGGGCTGGTTCGTTCAAGTGATCAATGCGGATATGAGGAGCTTCATTCTTCCACTTGACCTTGAACATGAATGCTAGAGTGGCAAGTACATCAGCTAGTTGATTCTCCTCTCTGGGGATATGATGAAAAGAAATCTCATCAAAGTAAGGAATCAACTTTGCTATGTGTTGTTGGTACGGAACCAGCTTGGAATCCCGAGTCACAAAGTTCCCTCTGACTTGACCGATGACCAAGGAAGAATCTCCATAGACCTCAAGAATCTTGATTCTCATGTCAATTGCCGCTTCAATACCATAGATACATGCTTCGTATTCAGCCATATTGTTGGTGCATGCAAAGCATAATCTGGCAGTGAAGGGTAGGTGAAAACCTGTTGGAGAGATGAGGATAGCACTGATTCCACGAACTTTAGAATTGGAGGCACCATCGAACACGAGCGTCCATCGCGCCCCTGGTTCGGGTCCTATGTCAGGGTCTGGAGTCTCATAATCTATGATAAACAGAACATCCTCATCGGGAAAGTCAAACTTCATTTGTTGATAACCCTCTACAGGTTGATGAGCAAGGTACTCAGACAAAACGCTCCCTTTTATTACTTTCTGGGTAACATGTTGGATATCATACTCGGTTAACAGCATCTGCCACTGAGCAATCCTTCCAGAGACAGTAGGCTTTTCAAATATGTACTTTATCGGATCCATTTTGGATATCAACAAAGTAGTGTGGCAAATCATGTATTGTCTTAGGCGTCGAGCAGCCCAGACCAGAGCACAACAAGTTTTCTCCAAGAGTGAGTATCTGGTCTCACAATCAGTGAACTTCTTGCTCAGATAGTAAATTCCATGTTCTTTTCTGCCAGTGTCGTCATGTTGACCCAATACACATCCCATTGATTCGTCGAGAACAATGAGATACATGATTAAAGGCCTACCAGGAACCGGCGGTACTAAGATCGGTGGCTCTTGCAAGTATTGTTTTATTTTGTCAAATGCTTCTTGACAATCATTATTCCATTCAACCGATTGATTTTTTCTTAGTAATTTGAACATTGGTTCACAGGTAGCCGTCAAATGGGAAATGAACCTTGAGATGTAATTAAGTATGCCCAGAAAGCCACGAACTTCTTTTTCTGTTTTGGGAGGCGGCATGTTCTGAATAGCCTTAACCTTATCAGGATCCACTTCAATGCCTTTCTGACTCACAATAAAGCCCAACAGTTTACCAGATCGAACTCTGAAGGTGCACTTCGCAGGATTCAACCGCAATCTAAACTTCCAGAGTCTGTCAAATAATTTCTTCAAATGAATCAGGTGATCATCTTTAGTTTTGGATTTAGCAATCATATCGTCCACGTAGACCTCAATCTCTTTATGAATCATATCGTGAAAGAGGGTTATCATGGCATGTTGGTATGTTGCCCCTGCATTTTTCAGACCGAATGGCATGACTTTGTAACAATATGTACCCCATGGTGTGATGAAAGTAGTCTTTTCCATATCAGCTGGGGACATTTTGATCTAATTATACCCTGAAAATCTGTCCATGAAAGAAAAGACAGAGAACTACGTTGTGTTGTCTACCAAGACATCAATATGAGACAAAGGAAAATCATCCTTAGGGCTTGCCTTATTGAGATCTCGATAATCCACACACATCCTGACTTTACCATCTTTCTTTGGAACTGGGACGATGTTGGCAATCCATTCAGGATACTCGGAAGTGGCGAGGAACCCAGCATCAAACTGTTTCTTTACCTCTTCTCTGATTTTAAGTGCCATGTCGGGTCTAGTCTTCCTGAGCTTCTGCTTGACAGGAGGACATCCGGGCTTGAGTGGCAAGTGATGTTCAATGATGTTAGTATCCAACCCAGGCATATCTTGATAAGACCAGGCAAAGACATCAACATACTCTTTCAATAACTTGACCAACTCGGAGTGTACATGCTCTGCGAGGGATGCACCAACCTTGACTTCTCTTCTGACCTCATCAGTACCAAGATTGACAACTTCCACTGACTCTTTATATGGCTGAATCTCTCTATGCTCGTACTCAAGGAGCCTTGCTAGTTCAGCCGGTAATTCACAATCTTTCTCACCATCTTCTTCGGCTTGGTTAATTGGAATTCCATAATTACAAGGGATGTTTTCCATGTTGTTATCAATGCATTTATTAGTTCTGCATGTTTATGAATATGTTTAGAATGAGCTATTAAAAAAGGTAAAATTAAAAGAAAACTTTTGCCATTTGTTTGTGAAAAAGTAAAATAAGGAAAGAAAAATAGAGCATGATTTTGAATGCAAAAAAAAACTCTTATTTATTGATCACATAATATTGCAAAAGCGTGAGGCCCTTTACAAGCTATCCACTCGTCTCGAGCGAGGACGAGGGAATGAGAAAGCAAAATGCATTACATGTTATATGGGAAAACCACAGGAATCACGGTAGATGTCCAGTTGTTGAGCTTGAAACCGACAGACACTTGCGCACAAAGCTTGAAGTATGATTACTGGGACCAGCATCATCAATAACAGTCACGATGTCACCCTGCTGGAAACCCGCGCTACTGAACTTGATCCAGTTGCACTGCTTCTGACCATGTGGACTAGATTGTTGACCAGGACGATAACCCAATCCAAAACGATTATGCTTCTCAACCACATCAATCACATGCCCCCAGCCTGGCAAGGTACTTCTCTCGATGGTCTCTTTTGCACTCTTGGCAGATGCTAAAGTCACTTGCGGTGATCTACCTTGACTAGTTGAAGCAGAGCTGACATCTTCAAATTTGAGACACTGCAACAGCACCTCAGTTATGCCTTCTTCGGTCTCGACGTATCGAAAAGACGATAACTCGCTTACAATCAGATCCTCTTCACCACAGACGATGACCAACTGATCGTCGAATACAAATTTCAATTTCTGATGTAAAGTGGACGTAACTGCCCCTGCGGCATGAATCCATGGGCGACCCAATAAGCAACTGTACGCGGGATTGATATCCATCACTTGGAAGGTAATGGTAAACAAATGCAGCCCAACCTTGATGGGTAAATCCACTTCTCCGATGACCTGCCTTCGAGAACCGTCGAAGGCTCTGACAATTAAGGCGCTTGGCCTCATCTCGCTTCCTTCTACCAGTAATTGGCTCAATGTACCCTTAGGCGTCACATTGAGAGAAGAACCGGTGTCCACAAGAACACGAGATAATAGGATGTTTGTGCAGGTTACAGATATGTGCAGTGCTTTATTGTGGACAGCTCCTTCAGGAGGCAATTCTGATTCATTAAAACCCAAATACCGACTTGCAGTTATGTTGGCCACTACGTCATCAAACTCGATGACGAATATGTCTTGTATGACATGGACAGTGTTCAAGACCTTCAATAAAGCTGATCAGTGTGTGGGTGAACTCATGAGTAAAGACAAGATTGAGATCCTTGAAGGAGTTTGTCCCAGCTCATCCACAATTTTAAAGTCACTCTTGTTGATCAACTTAAGAAACTCTTGATCATCAAGTGTCTCTTTGCTCTTTGAAACATCTCCAGACGGGATGGTCGACACTGGAATGGCAGTATATGCCCCTTGTTGAACTGCAGGGGTTGCAGATACAGTCGTATCCTTGGGAGGAACAACTGTTAGAACTTGAACAGGCTTGGTAATGACCTTCAGAGCAAACACTCGTCCACTACGGGTCATACCTCCAGCGGCTGTAACATTTACGATCTCAGACTCAACAAATCTTATTTCTTGATCCCCAAAAAACACAGTTGATCCATATCTCCAAGGTACCTTCTTAGAATTCTAATAAGGAGATGGTTTTGGCGGATAAACAATGATGGGTTGCACCTTCTTCTATTTAGGGGGTTCAACAAGAACCTTCCTATAGACGATGGTGAACGACTTGATAGCAGCAACTTCCTCAACAGGTTTAGATCTGGCAAATTGAATTTCACCACGGTTCATCAAAATCTGGACAATACCCTTCAGCCTTCGACATTGGTTGGGATTATTGTCACAAATCTGAAACTTACCATGCAATCCCTTCAACAACCCATGTTCATTCAATTTCTTAAAAACCACGGTCATCGGGGTCTTTACCTCGTCAACATCCATGATCAATTAGGCCCCTGAATTATCCTCAATCATGTTAACCACTGGTCCTCCATGATCTGGAAACAGATTATTCTGAATGTTAGGCCCTTCCTCAGTGAAAGTCAGATTCTTCTTATCAATGAGTTCCTGAACTTTGGTCTTGAAAACAAAACAGTCCTCTGTTACATGTCTTATGTATCTAGTATGATAAGCATAGGACGCATTTGGATTATGCTTCAGGCCAAATGGAGGAATTGTAGGTGCGATCTATTTGGGGACAATTGCCCCTTGGTGAACAAAGTAAGGAAACAATTTAGTGTATGACACCAGAATTCTGTCGAAATTTGGCCACTTACGGTTTCCTTGATTGTTATTGTTCTGACGGTTTTGATTCTGTTGATTTTTGTTGTTCTGTTGAGTCTGTTGCTGATTCTGAGCCTTCTGAATTGGTTGTTGCGGGTGATACTGATATGGAGGTTGTTGATATTGCGCAACAACAATGTAAGAATATGGATAATATGGCATGGGAGCCATGGGTGCTTGATATTGAGGAGAAACTTGGGCTGTCACAACATTGGCTTCACCTTCCTTTTTCTTTGATTAACTGTTCTGAGATTTTCTAGTGGCTGGCTGCTGGGAAGCAGCTCCAGGAATCTTTCTAGTCTTCAAACCGTTCTCAATCCGTTCCCCAATTGTTACAATGTCAGCGAAATTTGATGAAGAACTGCCCACCATTTTCTCATAGTAGGATCCTTGCAATGTACCCATAAAGATGTCAACCAACTCGTTGTCAGAAAGAGCAGGTCGCACACGAGATGCCATCTCACTCCATCTTTGTGCATACTCCTTGAATGTTTCAGTTGAGCGCTGAGACTGATTCTGCAACTGCAATCTAGTAGGTGCTAGGTCGAGATTATATTTGTATTGTTTCAAGAACGCGTCAGATAAATCCCTCCAAGTACGGATCTTGCTGCGCTCTAGGCCCATGTACCAATCCAATGAAGCACCAGACAAACTATCTTGGAAACAATGAACTAGCAATTCATCATTATCAATATAGGATGCCATTTTCCTGCAGTACATAGTGATGTGACTACGCAGGCAACTCAAACCTTTATACTTTGGCAGCTCAGGTATCTTGAATTTCTGTGGCAGTATAACATTCAGAATCAAGTACAAGTCCTTAGCCTCCATGCCAAAAGCAGAAAACCCCTCAATAGCTCTGATACGGTCTTCCAACAACTTATAGTCAGCAGGTCTACTTTGATCAGTGGGCCTGACAAGAATCTGAGGATTTGGTAACTGAGATGCGGCAGGAGCATTCACTTACAGAGTAGAAAACTGAGACGAATATACTAAACCCGGATTAACCAACTGAACAACATTCGGATAATTCGGAGGAGGTATCACAGCAACTGAGGAAGATGCCCCAGGATAGAACATCCCGGGGTGAACATTCTGAATAGTAGTTTGAGCAGCTTGAGATAACACCGGAACATGAATAGGAGGACCTCTATACACATGCTCTTCTTCATCAGGGGTTTCAATGTCAGCCAATCCGGCAGTTTGATGAGTCTGAACCTGAAGATTCTCTGGATCATCATTCACCACTGGAGGCGAGACTGGAGTAGGCATGACCCATGGATATACAGCAGCATTCCCATTATGCATGGGTGCAACAAAAGGCTGATATGGTACGAAGGCTCTAACATTATTGGCAATCTGAGGAGTGTAATTCGGAGGCATGCCCCAAGGAGAACCAGCGGCCATCTTATTCAAACCAAACTGGGCAATAGGCTGATTCACATGCTCGATTGGCACTTCAACAGTAGCAGGAGAAGAAATGACAGCAAGAGTAGTTGTAACAATAGGAGAAGTAGTCACAACAGGAGTAACAATAGTTGCGTCTGTAACAGTTGCAACAATAGTGGCAGTAGCAACGACGTCCCTCTGAGCATGAAGGAGTTCCATAATGACATCCATGTTCGTCTGGAACTGATCCATCCGACCTTGGAATTGAGCCAAATTTTCCTTATAAGCAGCATTCTCAGCTTTGAAATCAGCCATGATTCTAGATTTGTTTGAGCGAGTAAAATATCGATGTCGAGTCGTCGTCTTTCTATAAAGAAGGCGGACAAGGATGAGCAACGGTTTCAGATGAAGGGACGTCCATATGTGTGTAAATGAATGTATGCTATGTATGCAAAAATAAAGTTTTAAATTCCAGGAATTCTTACACTTATCTTTGTTGACAATAATCATAAAGCATACAAGTAAAGGTGCGACAGATAAAATTGGTAAGCAACTTCATTCATTCATTTAACAATAAAGGAAAGAAGTACGAGTCGAGTACAAGTCAAATATCTGCCCTTTGGGCTACAACAAGATCCGCATGGATTCTATCAAATACCACCCTACAAACAGACAAGAAATGGAAAACAGCCCAAGGAAGCTGGTGTGGCAACACATCGGCATATGCATCCCTTAACAACCCAGGTAGGTCCTCCAATGCATGCTTAGCAAATCTGGCTAGATGGCCATGCCTCTCACTCCAGTACTTCGCATCCTTCATGAGGTTACGCAACACAGAATGGTTGGGTCCCTGAAGCATATCCTGAAGAAAGGCCTATTTCTGGTCCAGGAGGTTCTATAGATGACGGCTGTGATGCTCCCAATGTGTGCTCTCTGTGTTGAGCTGACTAATTTGCTCTCGGCTCTGATGTGCTTGATCCTGCAGCTTCTGAATCTCACTGAAGATTTTGTCGAGCTTAGCTTGACACTAAGAAAAGTCCTTTGCTAACTGATTAGCACGGTCTTGCTCACTTTGCCACTTTGTCTTGAACTTGGATAACTTCCTTCGAAGCTCTTCAAGTTGCTTTTTGTAGCTCAACTCCTCCTTGTAGGCTTGATAATGAGCATCGACAAGTTGTCTCTTCTTTGAAGCAAGTCCTTCATAGGTGCTCTTCAAAGCATCCCCCACTTTCCTACACTTGTTATGTTCATCCTCCACCTCTTTGAGCAAGCGCTCGCGCTTCTGGCGGAGCTCGATCTGTAGGCTATCCTTCTCGGAAGTGACTTTATCAAGGTTGAGACGAAGATCGACATTCTCCTTCTTCAACTTCTCAATAATCAGCTTGAGTTGGTCGACCTCAGATGGAGGAACAATGGCAAGTTCAGGAGGCTTGGCATTCATGGAAGGCTCGGGAGAAAATGGCAACAAAATCTCTTTGACGCGCTTTTTGACCCAAAGTGTGTAAGCTTCCTTGGCTACGCAATTCTTCTTACCCAAATCGGCTCTTCCTTCGAGATGAATCTAAGACCAAGCGGCACTAAACCTCTTCAGCAAACCCATGTCATCAACCCCTTAATGAAAGATGAACTCTTCCACTACCTCAGGATCAGGTTTGGCAACCATAGGGTATCCTAACTGTCGGAAGGCCATTCTCGGATTGTAGTTAATCCCACCCTTTGTACCTAGGAGAGGTACATTGGAGAATTTACCACAATGAAGAATGATCATAGTATCACCGAAGACTCGAGAATACCAAGAAATGTCATCAGCAGTAAGAGACATGATTCACTGGGACCACTTGAGATTACCCTTATTCTCAACAAAGGGACCCTTTTGTGGAAGGTGAGACATGAACCATCGGTACAGCAGAGGAGCACAATAGACAATGGTTCCTTTCTTCTTTTCATTCCTGGAATGAATAGAATGGTAGGTATCAGCAAGAAGTGTCAGAACAGGGTTCTTGGATAAGAAGATACTGATGGCAACCTGATCTATGAAATCTTCCATGTTTGGAAACAAGACAATCCCATATATCAGCAGAGCGAGAACGGCGTTGAAAGCCTTCCAGTTTCCATTCTTAACAAAAGAAGTGGCCTTGTCAACCAAGAATTTCTAAGCAAACCCTCGAATACCTTTCCCTTTGGTCTTCATATTATCCTCTACATCCTTTTTACTAATGCAAAGCGCATCAGCAATAAGGGGAAACTTTGGACAACCACTAGTGTACACATAAGAAACCTGCTTCTTGATCTCGACTGTAACACCCCCAATCTATACCCCCAATTAATTAAATCGATAACAGATAATCAGAGTATAATTAAAACATTCATGGCATAGACGGGAGCGTCACATCAAAATGATGAAATAAAATAACCTGCTCAAATAGATATGCAACAATCAGGTAGCAACATAAGCAGAGGAACTCAGTTCCTATCACCCACTATTCAGATACAGAATAAAAGCAGAAAATCTGCAACTGAAATCTCATAGATATAAACATAAAAGTTTGTCTGTTTTATACAAGGTCATACATGTACATCCAAAAAGATATATACATAAAGTCACATAGTCACACAACGATCTCCCCGACTACCCGGTGCTACATATCAGAGCCGACCGACAAAATAATGAAGACATAATCTTCACAAAAGACCTCCAGCATCTATTCTGCAATGCCTCATAGAGCATTCAAAACAGCAGAAGGGTGAGAAACACAATTATAATATAGTTGCATACAATTATGTAACAACACAAAATACACAATGTAAAACATTCTCACTGCAAATTACACCATAAATCAAATACAAAACAACACAATTCATATCTCACACTTCCATCACAAAGGCATATCAATCATGCTCAACAAGTTCATCACCAATATATACATATCAACTCATCAATTCCATTCACAAATCCCACACATAATCAATCAATTCATGACTTAGGTAAATGCACAGAGACTGACATAACGACTCTATGCAAATGCGGTACCAATCCATCCATCATTCTCATCATTAATTCACTCAGGAATTATTGGAATCATCGCTTGTTACTTAGTGTAACTCCCCGTCGGGCAAACAATGTTCCCCGTTGCTTTAGGTCCTCTTTGTATAAGGCACACGACGTTTATGGATCGCTTTAGGTCCTCTTTGTATAAGGCACACGATCCGATCGCTTTAAGTCCTCTTTGTATAAGGCACACGGTCGTCTATAACGTCGCTTTAGGTCCTCTTTGTATAAGGCACACGACCGTTACAGCAGATTCCCTCTGGAATCGTTTCGTCGCTCACACCCACTAGGGCACACGACATCACAAGAATGCATATCATGATACTTGGCATACAATGACTCATGACAATCAAATGCATACATATATACAACCATGTGAACCATTCCAACATCCATAATCATGGATATACAATCCAACACAACACAATGCATTTACTTTCCCTTAGGCCACAAACCATCATCACAACATTTCATCACATGCATTCACATCATATAACAGCACACAAGCCAGAAGTTATATATATCAAAACATATTGCATGATAACACATCAATCGCACACAATTACGACGGTAAAAGTCGACAAAACGATACGTTTCCATATTCCCGACATAATTAAATCGTCCACTAATCTCAAAACCATTTTTTTATAAGAAAGAACATTTCATTAACTTCCCAAATGCTCGTGGAAAATACGATTCATATACTCCATAAACACTCCTGGCATCACGGAATATTCGTAATGTCTGGATCATGTCCTAAAAGCCGTCTTTTGAATATCTTCCTCCTTCACTCTAATCTGATGATAACCTGACCTCAAATCAATTTTACTAAACACACATGCACCTACCAACTGGTCCATTAGATCATCAATTATCGGAAGAGGATACTTATTCTTAATCGTCACCTTATTCAGCTGACAATAATCAATACACAATCGCATACTTCCATCCTTATTCTTCACCAATAAAACTGGAGCACCCCAAGGCGATACACTCGGCCTCACAAACCTCTTTTCTAACAATTCATTCAAGTGCTTCTTCAACTCAACCAAATCAGATGCCGACATATGATATGGTGCCATAGATACAGGTCTAGTACCAGGAACTAGATCTATAGAAAACTCCACCTCTCTCTCTCTGGCGGTACATCAGAAATATCCTCCGGAAACACCTCTGGAAAATCACACACAACTGGAACCACATCAATTGCAACTTGACTATCCACAGTCAACGATGCAAACAACCCGAACAACTGAGCTTCATCCGCCAAAAGTTTCTTCAACTCTTTGGTAGATAAGAAACTCGATTCCTTGTCTTCTTCAAGAGAAGGAAATCTTACCAACTTATGATAACAATCGATATGAACTCGATTGAACTGCAACTAATTCATTCCCAGAACCACGTCTAAACCCTCCAACGGAAGACACACCAAATCCATCTCAAAATCTTTACCATAAATGATCAAAGGACAACTTAAACAAACCAAAGAAGTAGTTACCGACCCCATTGCTGGAGTATCGATAACCATCTCTCTATCCATCGACGACAACAAAAGATTCAAACGCTGTGCACACTCAGACAAAATAAACGAATGAGTCGCTCCGGTATCAATAATAGCAACTAAAGCCGTACTATTAATAAAACAAGTACCTCTGATCAGACGATTTGCACTAGTAGTATGAGTTCCTTCCAATGGAAATACTTTCCCTCCAGCTTGAGCTTGCTTTGGTTTTGGAACTTCGTACTAACATGACCGGGTTCACCACAGTTGAAACACTTCACCACATTCCTCTTGCACTCAGCTGTTACATGTCCTATACCTCCACAATTGGAACACTTCCTCATATCCTTTCTACATTCAAACTGACGATGTCCTAAGTCACCACACCTAAAACATCTCAGAGGATTAGACATACCTCCCCCACTTGGCCTTTTATCAGAATTAGCCCTTTGGTTACCCTTGTCAGCTGGTGACACATAAGGACCCCCACGAAACGGTTGCTTTCCTTTCCTTTCGTTCACACTCTTATAATGAATAGAACGAGCTTTGCTATCCTCCTCATAAATTCTACAACAATTCACCAAATCTGAAAACTTCCTAATTCTTCGATAACCAACTGCCTGTTTGATCTCGGGACGCAACCCGTTCTCAAACTTCACACATTTGGAAAACTCCGCAGTTGCTTCAGCATAATGTGGATAAAACTGATCAAGCTCCACAAACTTAGTAGTGTAATCAATAACAGACATATTACCCTATTTCAACTCCAAGAACTCTATCTCTTTCTTTCCTCTAACATCTTCCAGAAAATACTTCCTCAAAAATTCACTGCTAAACAAAGCCCAAGTGACCACCTCACCTGTAGCTTCCCACACGTGACGCGCACTAACCCACCAATCATCAGCCTCCTCCTGCAACATGTGAGTACCCAGTCTCACCTTATGTTCCTCAACATAGTCCATCACTCGAAAGATTCTTTCAATCTCCTTAAGCCAAATCTGAGCACCATCAGGATCATGTCTTCCTTTGAAGACAGGCGGTTTGTTCTTCCTGAACTCATCATTCCCACCAGCATTAGGAACATTCCGCACAGCCAGAGCCATAGCTTGCATAGCAGCAGCAAGAGCAGCATCATTCCTTCCATCCATATTCTGTTCATCCAATAATAGTAACTATGGTTAAACAATCAACTCGACAGAACACAACTGCCGCACACCAAACAACTTGGTCAAAACGACCGAAATGGACTGACACAGACACAAACTGACACAAATTGGCTCTGATACCACTTAATGTAACACCCCCAATCTATACCCCTAATTAATTAAAGCAATAACAGATAATCAGAGTATAATTAAAGCATTCATGGCATAGACAGGAGCGTCACATCAAAATGATGAAATAAAATAACCTGCTCAAATAGATATGCAACAATCAGGTAGCAACATAAGCAGAGGAACTCAGTTCCTATCACCCACTATTCAGATACAGAATAAAAGCGGAAAATCTGCAACTGAAATCTCATAGATATAAACATAAAAGTTTGTCTGTTTTATACAAGGTCATACATGTACCTCCAAAAAGATATATACATACAGACACATAGTCACACAACGATCTCCCCGACTACCCGGTGCTACATATCAGAGCCGACCGACAAAAGAATGAAGACATAATATTCACAAAAAGACCTCCAACATCTAATCTGCAATGCCTCATAGAGCATTCAAAACAGTAGAAGGGTGAGAAACACAATTATAATATAGTTGCATAAAATTATGTAACAACACAAAATACACAATGTAAAACATTCTCACCGCAACTTACACCATAAAGCAAATACAAAACAACACAATTTATATCTCACACATCCATCACAAAGGCATATCAATCATGGTCAACAAATTCATCACCAATATATACATATCAACTAATCAATTCCATTCACAAATCCCACACATAATCAATCCATTCATGACTTATGTAAATGCATAAAGACCGACACAACGACTCTATGCAAATACGGTACCAATCCATCCATCATTCTCATCATTAATTCACTCAGGAATTATTGGAATCATCGCCTGTTACTTAGTGTAACTCCCCGTCGGGCAAACGATGTTCCCCGTCGTTTTAGGACCTCTTTGTATAAGGCACACGACGTTTATGGATCACTTTAGGTCCTCTTTGTATAAGGCACACGATCCGATCACTTTAGGTCCTCTTTGTATAAGGCACACGATCGTCTATAACGTCGCTTTAGGTCCTCTTTGTATAAGGCACACGACCGTTACAGCAGATTCCCTCTGGAATCATTTCGTCGCTCACACCCACTAGGGCACACGACATCACAAGAATGCATATCATGATGCTTGGCATACAGTGACTCATGACAATCAAATGCATACATATATACAACCATGTGAACCATTCCAACATCCATAATCATGCATATACAATCCAACACAACACAATGCATTTAGTTGCCCTTAGGCCACAAACCATCATCACAACATTTCATCACATGCATTCACATCATATAATAGCACACAAGCTAGACGTTATATATATCAAAACATATTGCATGATAACACATCAATCACACACAATTACGACAGTAAAAGTCGACAAAATGATACGTTTCCACATCCCGACATAATTAAATCAGCCACTAATCTCAAAACCATTTTTTTATAAGAAAGAACATTTCATTAGCTTCCCAACGCATCCGACCGCGCCTCGATCCGAGCTACGGATCAAAAGTTACGAAGGAAACAAAACTGCACAAACTGTCACGTTCGCTAGGCGAACCTTCTAGCGAGCATTCGCTACCACCTCGCTAGGCGAATGTCCAGGCGAAACCACAAACAGACCAAAACAGACACAAAGTTCGCTAGGCAAAATCCTTGGCGAACCTTCGCCTTGCCGTTCGCTTCGCGAACCTCTGGGCTAACCAAGGCAGCACCAAACAGAACTGAAAAGATACAAAGTTCGCTAGGCGAACATCGTTGGCGAACATTCGCTGACCTTCGCTGACGGGTTCGCTAGGTGAACCCTCGAAAATCATTCGCTTTCGCTTTGCCCCAGGTTCGCTAGGCGAACCATGGAAAACTAAAAAATTCTGCAGCGCTGTTATGGGTCCAAAAACAATATTCCTTCAACCAAAATCACTTCCAAACCATAACATAACCACTAAAACATACCACAATCATAACAACAAGTATCCTACAACATTTATATCACATTCCAACCGCGAAAACATCGATTCCCAATCATTTTCTCATTTCCAACCTAGAATTGAAAACTATGGAAAGAAAAGTAGACTTCAAACACACATATACATATTCATACACAATGATAAGATAATCGAGTTTCACACCCTTACCCGATTAATCGTGCTACGAAGTGTCGGTTGATTCAATTTCTTACACTCCAAGTTTTTCCTCTTTTTCTTCTTTCCTTTCTCTTTTCCTTCTTTTCTTTCTTTTCTCTCTATTTTCTATTTTATGAAAAACAATAACTAACCAAGCCAAAAAGACCAAAATACCCCTACACTCAATTTTCTCGCAAACGCTCTCGGACGCGATAAAACATACCAACGATAAACATAACACATTTACCAAATAAAAAACCAAGAATAAAATAATATAAAGACAAAAATAATTAAATCGACTCGATTAAATAAATTTAACAAAAATCGGGGCGTTACATCGACCCCCAGAATATAAGCATACTCCTCGAGTGTAGGTGCTAGCTGATAATCCTGAAATGTGAAGCACCTGAGTGGCGGATCATAGAACTGAACCAGAGTATGAATGGCTGTGATGTTCACTTCGGTATTGAGGATGGATAGCAGATTACCATAAGTATCTATGAAAACCCCTATGTGATCTCCAACCAACAAAGATGCCAAACCTCTCAAAATACCCAGCTTAGGCTCCACAAACTTGTAACTGAAAATACCTCGGCAACCAGTACTCATCTCTATGATAATACCAACAAAGAATAAGTCCTCAAAAACCTGGAAATGCACATGCAAAAATTAATTTACATGATGAAATGACATGCACCAAACAACAGGAAGCCAACACTGTCTGAACAATCAAATCTAAATAATCCGGATATCTGCATATAATTCTGTGTCGGTGCAACATAATCTGATGTGTGTGTACAGTCTGATGTGTGTGAGAGAATAAAGGTATGAAGTGGTTTGTTTTCCTGCAAAAACCCATCCCCACTCACAGGTGTGATCTAAACACAACAAGGTGGTCCCTAGAAAGGTCGCCCAAACCATAGGACTCGGAATGAAAATTCCCCGCCATAGTGAATTCTCACAGGACGGAAGTATTCTCAAGCGAAACACGATCTGGGATGTGGCTCTCGTGATAACCCAACGCGCAAAATGCAGACTTCACGACTATCCACGTTCTAGCCTATGTGTATACTAGGCCCGGTGTTAGGACATTTCTCTCCAATAATAGCAGAAAAAGCAGATATCCAGAATATGCAGCATATGAATATTCAAAGCAGTAAAGAAATGCAATAAATAAACATAAAGCTAAAGCATAAAGATAAAGCAAGTAAAGCGCGAAAGATAAACACCCAAGCAAGCAAGAAAACAAACAAAACTAGGCGAGACCCCAGCTTGCAAGCAAGGACTCCCCAGCAGAGTCGCCAGCTGAAGATGGCTGGTTTGTACCTGAGTGAATCGCACACTCAAAGATAACATAGAGTCGCCACCGAACTTTATTTAGTCCCAAAGAACAGGGAAAATATCGATAAAACCCAAGGGGAAGAGAAACGGGAATGGGGGTCGGTTATGTGAAAGGAAGTTACTAGCACCTAACGCATCTGTCGTACTCGACGAGAACCATTTCGCTTGCTTCGAGGCTTGGACGGGTTATCTATCTAAAGGCTTCTAGCTAAAGAAAAGGAGAGAGAGAGAGAGAGAGAGAGAGAGAGAGAGAGAGAGAGAGAGAGAGAGAGAGAGAGAGAGAAAAGAAAAGGGAAAAAGAAAAGAAAGAAAAAAAGTTCTCGCGGAGGATTGGGGCCCTCGTGCCTATGTACCCTCATAGTGCAATGAGGAAATCAGAGCGCCGTAGTTCTTGGAACCAGGGGACAGAAAAGAAGAAAGGAAAGAGATGGAAGTGTGCTCGCCAAGATCATCGTGATCTCGTGCCTACGTATCATACATTCGAAAGAATGCAGAATCAGAGCTTCCGTAGTTCGTGAACCCAACGGAAAACCAACAAAGAAAGAAAAAAAAAAGGAAAATGGTGTCAAAACCAAGAGCAAAAGATAAAGAAATTCTAATGGGGAAAGCTGAACAGTAAGAGCGATGTCCTAAGAAACTAGAAAGGAATGGTGTCAAAACCAAGTAAGGATGAAAAGAAACTCAACTGGGGAAAGCTGAATAGTAAGAGCGATTGCCCAAGAAACTGGAAAGGAATGGTGTCAAAACCAAGAAAGTAAGGAAGAAAAGAAACTCCACTGGGGATAACAAAGAGGATTGGTGTCGGAACCAAGAAAATAAAGGCGTAACAGAAACAGAAAGGACTCCACTGGGGAAGAAAATAAAGAACTGCTAAGGACCAGAGGGTAAGCGACCCTGCTGGGAAACAAAATGGGGGATGGTGTCAAAACCAAGAGATTAAGGAAACTCAGTATATTAACTGACTGACAGTGGTTAACCGAAGGGAAAGATAGATTTATAAACTCTGTGGGGAAAAGGAAATGGTGTCAACAGACGGACTGTGATGAACCAAAAGAAAGAGTACTAAACCAAGAGGAGGTGTTTGACTCTGAGGGGGGCATCGGTATGTTAACTGATAAACAGTGATTAACCAGAATGGTGGGTGTAGGACCGATCGAAGGTCGTGACCCAAAAGGGACACTGGTATTGACTGAACAAACAACACTTAACCAACGAAGAAGGGTGTGGAACCAAAAGTGGTTGCTAACTGTTGGGGATTCGGTTTTAACAGAAGAAACTGTGATTAACCGAAAGCATGAGTGATTAACCAAGAAGAGGTGATTAACTCAAAAGGCTCAGTATTTTAACAGACAGACTGTGGTTAACTGAAGGAAAAGGGTGATTAACCAAGAGAAGGTGATTAACCCAAAAGGCTCGGTGTATTAACAGACGGACTGTGGTTAACTGAGAAGAAGAAAATATTGATGTTTTAATTGGCAGATAGTGATTAACCAATCAAAGGGAGAAGATCCCGAAAGAAGGTTGCGAACTCTGCTAGGGGGTTCAGTTGTAACAGAAGTATTGTGTTTAACCGAAGAAAGTGAATTAGGATACTTCAAGGGAATCAGAGAGTAATGATTGACTGCGAGAAGTGAACACGGTGTTGAAACAAAGAATGCTTGCTAACCCAAGGAACAATGATCTTAACCAAGAAGGTGATTGATCAAAAGGGAGATTGAAAGAGATATGAGTGATCAAGGTCGACTCGACTGGGGGGAAGAGGGTACACTGCTGCCTGGAGATAGAGATTACTAAGCCAAGCATAGGATCATTCGTCCCCTACCTGAAGTAGTCAGAATGAGAGTAGGAATTCTCCCTTCTCATTCATTCTCTAACACACAGGGTGTAATGCAGAAGATGAAATGGACCACACAACAACTCCAAGTTGTACGGTGCTCCAAGCGTTGCGAAATGGATTGTGTAACAGCTTCAGTTCATACAGTGCTCCAAGGCAAGGCATAGTGCGAAACTCCAACCTCGCGGGGGATCGAGAAAGAGAAGATCTAAGGAGGTCCTAAAGAGAGGGAAGGGGAAAATCAACTAATCGAAACATGGTTTCGATCAATTAAACCAAGGGAGTGATTTGCTAACAATTTTTCAAAGAGGATGAAAAATCGTTAAAGCAAAAGGTATGAATTATTGATTAAGCATGATTAAATTTGCTCAATAAAGAACAAACTTAATGCAATCAAGAAACAAATATGCAAAACAGTACCAAAAGGATAATTAGTATGCAATGCAAAACATGTTAACATGTGATCAAAAGGAATGCAAGATGTTCATGAACAAACATTGTCAAAGTTGCAAATAATCGATAAATGTAAAGTCGAGCTTCGAAAATTGACTAGCATGCTTCAAACTGAAGTTAAACAACACTTAAAATATCCATAAATATCAAGCACATTGATCCATGGAAGTGAGAGGAATAAAGCATACCAAACAAGCTTGAAAATGGAAGAAAATGGCCATTCTGTTCAGTGGTAACCGGTTACTGCATATCTGCTATCTGGTTACTTACTTGAAAATCAGCGTTTTTGGTGAAATTTACACTGAGTAACCGGTTAACAGATATGCTGTAACCGGTTACCACTGAGATAGTGGCAAAAATAACAGAAAAAACTGCTTTTCAAAAGTGATTTTCTGCACTTAATCACTTATACCAACCACCACATGCTTGATCATGAATTTGTGCACGAAATTTACATCATGTGAGTGCAATTAACACGTATTACAAGCATCAATCATGGAGATCAAAGATCACGCAAATGCATAACAAATTGAACCGAAAACGATTGAAATTACATCGTAAATGCGCGGAAATGATCGAAACAGTTAGTAAAGTAAGATCTACCAACCTACAAGGCGGAGACGTGCCTTGGTAATTGTTACAAAGTATTCTTGATGCAGAAAATCAAAGAAAACCAGAGGAATCTTCAATTTATTGACGAAACGTATCGAAACTGAGCAAAATACGATGAAGCTCCGAAATGAGAAATCAAACCGTCGAATGTTGCAGCAAATACTCAAGATTAATCCATAAGCTGAAATAATTCTAGAAATCCAAGTATAATAGCAAGAATGATGAAGGTTGAGCTCAAGAAATAATCACATTTGATGTAAAAGTGATTATCCTTTGATGTAGAAATTGAGCTTTGGTGAGGTTTTGGAAGAGAATTGAGATGAAGATGAAGTTGTAGCAGAGAAAAATCAGAGAGAATATGGGAGAATTGAGAGTGAAATGTGAAAAATTTGTGTGAGAAATGTGGGAAAATGATGGAGAGAATTGAAAAGTGAGTGAAGGTGTGCTTATATAGATTTTAGGTTTGGAGTGTGAAAGGTTTGGAATTAGCTTTGGACTTAGCTTTGGGAGGTTTGGAGTTAGGGTTGGAGTTAGTTACACTTGACTCACTGAGTCAAGGTGGTTAACTCGGTTAGTTAGGATCAACTCGGTAACAATCCCAATGTGAGCTCCAACATCCAAAGGTTGATATGCTTGGAAAACAAGGAACATGGCGCACTTAATTTAGAGTGAAGCATTGGAATAAATGCACTTGGAATGTCTTGAAATGTCTAGAGATGTCTAGAATATTCCACACACTGCTAGAATTAAGTAGAACCAAATACCAAAGAGAGTGTACCCCTGTTGTCCCAAAAATGCAGCAAAATCTGCAACTTTGTACAGAGTAACCGGTTACTGCATATCTGCTAACCGGTTACTTGCTTGAAAATCTGCATTTCTGGTGAAAAATACACTGAGTAACCGGTTATCAGATATGTTGTAACCGGTCACTTCATCCAAACTTCCCCAAATTTGCTTGGAAAGGATGCTGAAATGCCGGTTTCAATTTTCCACCTCTTGTTTTGATGAGTAAACATGGAAACCTTTATTTTGAGCTTGTTTTGGTGATGATATAATCTTGAAAGGATGCGATTAATCGGGCAAAAACCTAAAAAATCCTGCAACAAGAAACACACAGAGAAAAGTGCTAATGCGTATGCCGACAATGCCAATGCACATGCTTATGCAAAAGGTAAAAGAGGGAGGTCAAATTTCGGGTTACGACAACTTTCTCCCCATTTGTCAGAAACAAAAAAGGAATGAAAAGAGAAATAACCAAAAGAAAGCAGAATGAACAAAAGAAAACATAAACTTCATTCAAAATTTAAACAAAAAAATAAAAAAGAGAAGAACATAAGAAAAACATAAAAGAAAAACAGGGATAATCCTAAGGTGCCTAAGGTTGGGAAGAATGAGGGGTTCTTTGAATGAGCTGAGTAAGAAAGTTCTGAATGTTCTTCCTGAATTCAACTTGCTTGTCAAGTCTGATTCTGAGCAACTTCTGTTCCTTTTAAATGTCTTCTAAGATATTCATCAAACAAGGAAGAAGATCGGCTTTAGAACATCGAGACTAATTAGAGATGCTTGTTCGACCCAATGAGGTTTCTGCAGTTCCTAACATTGCAGTTGTTTTTTCTAACAAATTCTCCTTTCTTTTCTTTAGACAACACGGTAAATACAACCTCTTTCTTTCTCTTTATGCTTGAAGTTGTTTCCTGATGCCCTTCTTCTGGTATCTTAATCACATCAGTAATTAAAGACATGTCTAGCAGATCTTAACCATTAAAAAATTTTCCAAACAGAATTTCAGGTACAGCTCGAGGATTCAGCAACTCCATAATCTTGCGATCAATCATGATTACAGAGATTAATCTTCCATAGGGAATCCAGGTCCTTTGATTCTTGGACATTTTCTTAGAAAAATTGATAGAGAAACAAAGATAGTAGAAGAGACGAGCAGACAAGTTGATTTTATCTCCTTTGGACAAATGATACAACATATACTTGGAGTGTATTTCCACGTTCTTGATAGAATTTGTTGCAGGCGAATGATAAATGCTACCACTAATAATTCTAACCCAAACCCTTAGGTTATCAAATAGATCTGTTGTCGAGTTTGAGTCCTCTCCATTTTTGAATATAGTAGAGTGATCATTTTGATAATCTCTAAGTAGTTTATCGTTGATTTAAGCAATACAACAACCTTTCTGTTGTAGCACCGAATACCAGTGTTGTTATGAAGAAATTCTAGCAATATCAGCTTCGCTTATGCAGACATTATGTCCCTTAATATTTGAGTATACCATGCAATCATCTGAGACATATGCATTTGCCCAAAAGTCCTTGACTAGCTCCGGGTAAGTCGGCCCTTTTAGAAGGTTGAAGTAGAACTTCCATCCTTGAGTTTCCAGCATCTCTGATAAATCAAAACCATTTGCAGCAAGATCTTTGAAATCCACTGCCAATTCTGATAGAACGGGTAAGTATTATATTGGAAGGGCTAAAGTGGTTTAAGATGCATCCTTGTTTTGATCAGTTAAAGAACTTTGATGATTTCCCAATCGTTGTTGTTGTAGAGCCATCCTTTGTTCATCCGAAATGTATTTAGACAGATGAAGAAGATGAATAAGAACACACACACACACACACACACACACACACCAGTTTTAGGGGTTTTGACAGCAAAAGGGTTTGAAAGATTAAAAGTGTGGGAAAGCTATAGCGTGAGTGTGTGATGCGAAGTGAGTGACTATAAATAGAACATTTTGCAATGATTACAAATAACTAGAGAAGAGAAAAAGTCTGACACAGAGTAAGATGAAAAGATTAATAACTTAATCTCAAGAAAAAATCTTGTTTCCCAAAGTGTCATGTTAAGCACGAAGCGACGTTCATTAAAAGATGATTGTCCTATAATGATGCAACCTCTTCACTTTCCTGACAATTTGTTAATGAAGTAAACTCTTCAGTTTCCAACGGACAAAAAGCAATCTCAATAGAGCATTTTGATCTTGGATACTTCAGCCAGATACATGAGAACTTCACTTGTTAGAAGCCTCACATCTCAGAAGTAAAATGCTACGAATCAAGCATTAGAAACTTATTTTTCTATTCTAGCGGACATATATTCTGAGATACTCCTTTTCATTCAGGACATAGAACAGAGTTCACATGTGGGAATGAGAACAAGTTTATTTTCAGCAAGGAATTTTGAAAATAGGTAACAGCTGTTATCTGTTCTCTCATACCACCCATTCAAAATCAGCGACAACTGCCATACAAAAAGATTGTATCAAAGATTTCTAAGGAATAGTTCTTTTCTGAACATAATCTCAAAATTTTAATCCTAGAATATAAAAATAGATTCTTAGACAATTAAGTGAAAAGTAGTAATATTAGAAAAAACGTTACTCTCAATTATTTGGTAGACTTTCAGCTTGCTTTGTATCCCGAAGATGTAGGTGCTTCTTCAAAATCAACACGCAATTAGCTTTTGCATTTGAGGACGTTGTTGATGATTGTATCTAGCTGGAACGCTATCCTCAGAAACTGACATCACAATAATTTCTTCCTTTCTTCAAATCTTGAATGAGATGCATAAGAGTCCTTGAATCTTGCACTGAGACAAGATCGTCTTCATAGCTTCTTTGGACTTCTCAATCTGATGGATGAAAACATATCTCCTGATGTTTGTTGTATCTAGATCATCTAAGGGAACATGAGTTCTCCCTTAAATCTTCTGCTCAGTGTCAACTGCTTCTGTCTTCATGATGGCTTGTTTCCAGAAAGCCTCTTGATTCAATCAACTAATTCCGAAATCCGAATATAGAATACCAAACGCCATATTTTAAGAAATCTGGTTGAATTCTTCTTGCATTTCCAAAGTTCAAATTTTAACCAGATGCTCTTCTTTAACAGATGCAGATATCATCATGAACCTCAAACCACGAAACATTTATTCAGAGGGTTTGAATGTTGATCTTGTTCTTACTGGCTTAGTCTTATCACCTAGAGTTAGTACTTCAGAAATTAAAGATTTATGTCTAAGCTTTCTTAGAGGGGTAAGAACTATGACAACTTCTAATTGAGCATCTTCTGATTTCTTCATCTTGTACTTCTTCAGTAGCTTCATTACCTTCAGTATCTGAAAAGGTAATCTCCAGATATGCAATCTTGTTAAGGTTCTCCAGAAAGATCTTGTAGTGATTTTATTCTGAATATAGCGTGTTGCCTCAGCTTAGAAATGCTTTGTCATGATAGTCCCACATATCATGATTCTAGCCATTTCTTTTCAAGATCATGTACTTCCTTTTACAACTGCATCTTGTTGTAAAGAACTATGACATGGAGAACTCATTCTCATCAAATAGCTTCTCAAGCTATTTGTTCTCAGACTGTTAACCAAGATCATTTCTAACCTTGAACATTCTCAGACAATCACTTTTCTCTTAGAGAATAGAGAACACAGAAAGACTCATCCTTTTGTCAAGATCCTCACCCATGTTTGTCATATAGTTACTAACAGTAACTGATCTAATACTTCATACCATGGTATTTCACTGGTTCAGATATGTTAGTTTATAGAAACTCCAAAGGCTAACTATTCTGAAGCCAATGATTCTTTTCCTTCTGATCACCTCCGAAAGCCAGTGCTTGTAGGCTTAAGTTCCAGGATTTGGAACATGTACCTTCATTCTATGCAGGTAGTCAGAATACTGGTAACAAGGTCAGTGCTTTAAATGTACTACTAAGAGCTCCTGCAACAGAGATAGTTTTTGCTGAATTAGAAACTACTTCATTTCTGGAGGGATCTTCTTTATCAGATATTCTAACGCTAGCCAACAGTGCTACATTAGCTTGTTCTTCATCTCCGTCGTCTTCTGAGAACTTAGAACCATCTCATGTTACCTTAAGCCTTTTCTTCTTGCTTATCAAAGCTTTTTACTTGGCTTAAGGTAAACTCGAAATAACTAGCCTAACATTTAGCTCCTTTGAGTCTGTTGCAATGATTCTTCTTCTAGAGACGATTAATCCTTCTGGACAGAAGTGACACTCTATCTTCATCTTCTTCGGAATCCTCGATCTCTTTAGCTGATGAACTTCTAATCTTCTTAGATCTTCTAACAAATTTAAGTGTAACCGATTTTTTCTTACTTGAGTTATACTGTTGTAGCTTAATCTTCATGAATTCGCAAGAAAACTTACCAGTTCCCTTAGAAATGCGTTGATCAGATCTTCTATAACTATGATGCAGTTACTATAAGCTTCCAACAGAATGAAAGCTTCTGATAATCTTCTTTAAGAGATTTGACGAAGAAATAACCTATGTTCAGAACTCTAAGTCCTGTAACCATGCTTTGAAAACTTGATAACAAGATTTCAACTGTCTTCAACATCCTTCATCTAGAAGTCTCCATGCTTATGAATAAAAAAAATGAGCATTTATTTCCTTGACTTAAAAGAGTTCTTAATGAGTCTTTCTGAGAAAGTCAAATGTAGACTTAGCAGTCTTTATTCGAAAACATCTCATACTCAGTAATAATTGACTTTCAGCAAACAAGGAACTTCTTGCTTTCTGATGATTCTTATAATCTTTCCTGATTATTCAAATTTACTTTCAGCCTTTTACCAGCTTCACCTGAGGGAGATATATAGTTATCAACTACCATATTCCAAATATTAGTATCACCGTCTAGGAATAACTTTCTAGTTCAGCTTTCAAGTGCTAAACCTTTTCACCATCAACGATGGATGAAACAACAATGCAGATGTTTCTAGCATTTGAGACTGAAATGGTATGAGGTGGAGATCAATCACCAAAGTGTTTCTCAAAGCTCGTCTGGATCTTTATCTGACACGGTTAAGTGTTTGATAACTATCAATACCAGAACCGGAGCTCTGATACCAATTGAAGGGGTGAGAAACACAAGAAATGGGGGTTTGAATTGGGTTTCACCAAATGTGATATACTTTTCTAACTTCAAACTTCAATGCTAACAAGAGAATAAAAATAAATAGACACAATTATTTTTATTCTGGTTCACTGTTAACAAAGTTACTCCAGTCCACCCACCAAGCTGATTTCGCCTTAGAAAAGGACTTAATCCAATAGTCTTGAAAGATTACAATCAACACAACCTCTAAGTGTTAGAAAACAACCCAACCTTCTCAAGTATACAGACTAACGACTTAGTGACTTGAGGAGTAATCACTTTGAAAAGGATTACAAATGTGTGTACAAAGAGGTGCTTCTAAATAAGCAAATTACACAAGTTTAAGTACAATAACACAAAAGTGTTTCCTAGCAAGATATGAACAACAGTTCCTTGCTAATATACAAAACTATCTTAAGAATAATCTCCAAGCGATTTACAGCGTATCAACTTGAGTTTTGTTGAGCTTAAAAGCTTCTTTTAATGCTCCTCTCTTTTTCTTGTAGAGCAGTGTTAGAAGTAGAATAAGGGGGTTTCTGTTATCATCTTTATAAGGATTGTTCTGATATGGGATGCTTGTCGTTCAATAATTTACCGTT
The DNA here is from genome assembly GCA_022829125.1 of Lathyrus tuberosus. Taxonomy (NCBI): domain Eukaryota; kingdom Viridiplantae; phylum Streptophyta; class Magnoliopsida; order Fabales; family Fabaceae; genus Lathyrus; species Lathyrus tuberosus. The sequence continues at coordinate 14,784,887 of JALAZF010000017.1, forward strand.
TCAAGAAAAGGGTTTTCAAAGTTTGTTTCATAAAATGTCACGATTTAGTATCAAAGCTTTAAATTCTAAAGTTGTTTGATTAACAAAGTATATCAAAATTAGTTTTCATCTACCCTAACTAATACATATTCTCTTAATCTTGCATGTGAAGTCGGATCTGATTAATATCATCACGTATTCTCTCAATACCGTTTATGTCTAGAGTGGTGTCGTGAAAAATACCGTATTCAGCACTACACGATCTCTCCATATAACAGCCAATATAGTAAGCTTTAAGTTCAACAGAATGCAAATATCAACCACAGACCGATCTCTCCAATCTATGAATTAATAGATGAATATTTTAGGTCAAGTTTCATAAAATCTATGTCTAGAGTTTTACAAAACAAGAATGAATCATTAAGAACAAAAATATTCATCATATATTAATCATCACTTGTTCACATACAAGGCTAATCAAAAGAAATACATAAATCTAAGCTAGACTACCTCTACCTTTGATGCAAAGTAAATTAGTTACCCATAACCATGGTATCTTGCTTTACAAGTAATGATAGAAGATGAATGAGCATCCGCATCGAGGAATCGATCTTGGATGCGAATCCAACTTCTATTTGTAAAATATCACTCTTTGGTGAAGAAATTCAGAAAATAGGGTTCTATGTGGAAAACGGGGGTATGTTGGGTTCTTGTCCCTAATAAGTGAAAAAAAGTACTTAGATAGTACAACTAAAAACTGTCAAGTTCGCTGTGCAAATTTTCGCACTGCGAAGACCCCTTTATGGCACATGAAGTGCCTCTGAATAGTTAAACTGCCCCTGAGGAAATATCTAAGTTCGCAGTGCGAACACTTCTTCGCACATCGAACTTCTTCGTTACAAGTTCGCACATCGAACTTAGGGTCCTTTTCCTACTGCCTCTAATCTGAGATGGTTCGCTGGGGCTTCACTAGGAGCCCGCACAGCGAACATTCTCTTTCACCTCGCTGATGTTTGCACAATGAACATGCTGATTTTTCTTCTTTTCTTTGGCTTCTTTGTCAATTCACTTATGTCTTGATCTTTGATACTTTATGCCTAAATCCTGCATAAAAACACACGTATCAAAGCACCCAAAGGTATTTGGAACATAATTAAAGAATAGTCTGGAAACATGGAATAAATCAATTGAAACATAACAAATGAGTTGAAAAACGCGAAGAAATATGGATCAAAATAAGACATGTTTGGCATTCAACAAAATCTCCCCAACTAAATGTTTGCTTGTCCTCAAGCAAATTATGCCTCTCATTGAAAACAAGCGGATTTGCTCAAGCAATTAGTTCAACCAAGAATAGATTTATGGCTAAAATTAAACATATAAATGTGCACAAGCAATGTTCATCACTTCCTAGAATCGAACAATGATAAAGAATTTAGTTCTTAAACAAATATCATGCAATGTTTCAAATAACAACTACATTTTCATGCTTGAATCACTCTAAAACTCCTATTCAAATAAGAATGAAGAAACTAACGCGTTTGCAACCGCAGGGCAATTTCACTCACCTGATAAACAATGCTAATAACAATTCAATTCATACATTCATCTAATAATCACAAATGAAATTATGGAAGCAAGAAGATCACTAAGGGCTTGTAAGGTTGTAGCTTGGTTAGGTTCACAACAAAGGGACATTTCTAAGGCCATGGAATCAAAGTTGCCAATGCAAAAGAAACATTCACTATACAAGGTTGTGTACACACTACAAATTCATCCACACTTTCTTTTCTCAATTGTTCACCCTTCCAAACTTCCTTTATGCACATTATTCATTCTCTTTTTTTCTCTTTCAAACAAGCATACTTTTTCTTTTTTCTTTTTCACATTCATATTCACAATTTTTTTCTATGCTTGTTTGAAAATTTTCAAAATTTTGAGTAATCTACCACTTTTCTTTTCACTCTCCCCAACCTGAATTCATACAAACCTCAAGTGAATGCTCCTTGCTTTTTATGGCAAGAAAAAAAATTTAGAACAATGTTCAAAGGTTCAAGAACTTTTTTTAGAATCCCACAAAATTCAATGATGAACTATCTTTTAATTTATGTACATACACCAAGTTCATCACTAAATTAGGATCTAAACTATTAAGCTCAAATGGGTTAGTAAACTCTCACTACTCACGGGTAAGTTACTTTTTTGGGATATGGTTGTGCTCAATATCAACAAATGCCTTGATCATTTCTTATGCTTCCACAAAATCAAAATAATTAAAAGATTAAGCATGAATCAAACGTATTAAATAAAGTTTGTCAGTTATCCTAAGCATATAGTAAACAATGGAGGTTTCTCACAATTTGTGGCTTTTGGAACCTAAGTGAAACAACCATTTAAACAAGTTGTACAATGATAAGCTCCATTCTATTACTAATGTTCTTTTGGTTGATGGTTTGATGAATAACTTATTGTCTATCAGTCATCTTAGTGACAATGATTATGATATCATTTTTAATCAAAAGTCTGGTAAGGTTGCCAGTCAAAAAGATGACACAGTCCTTATTAACGGAAAGAGGAAGAACAACATTTATAAAATCATACTTTCTAATCTTAAGGATCAAAATGTTAAATGCTTGATGTCTATTAATGAGGAGCAATGGGTATGACATAGATGTTTGGGCCATGTTAGCATGAGAAGGATCTCTCAGCTAAATAAGCTTGGATTAGTCAGAGGCTTACCCAACCTGAAGTTTGCTTCAGATTCTCTATTTGAAGCTTGTCGGAAAGGCAAGTTTTCTAAAAATTCATTCAAAGCGAAAAATATTGTTTCTACCTCTAGACTGTTAGAGCTTCTGCACATTGATTTGTTTGGTCCAGTGAAAACTACTTCTATCAGTGGTAAGAAGTATGGATTGGTCATCGTTGATGACTATAGTCGTCGAACATGGGTAAAGTTCTTGAAACAAAAGGATGAGTCACATTTTGTGTTCTCTACCTTCTGCTCACAAGTGCAAACATAGATGGATTACAAAATAGTCAGAGTCAAAAGTGATCATGGTGACGAATTTGAAAATAAGCACTTTGAAAATCTTTTTTATGCAAATGGTATTTCCCATGATTTCTCCTGTCCTAGAACTCCACAACAAAATGGGATTGTAGAAAGGAAGAATAGGACATTACAAGAGATGACCCACACCATGATCCAAGAGACTAATATGGATAAGCATTTCTGGGCAGAGGCAGTTAACACGGCGTGTTATATTCAGAACAGGATTTCTATTAGACCTATTCTGAGTAAGACTCATTGTGAATTGTGGAAGAACATAAAGCTTAACATTTCATATTTCCATTCGTTTGGATGTGATTGCTTTATGTTGAGCACTAAGGAGAATCTTGGCAAGTTTGATTCTAAGGCACAAAAGTGTTTACTGTTAGGATATTCTGAATGCTCAAAAGGTTATAGAGTCTTTAAAACTGATACACGAATTGTCGAGTAGTCAATTCATGTTAAATTCAATGATATACTTAACCCTGAAAAGTCAAAGCTCGTTGAGAAATTTGCAGATATGAAGATCACTTTCTTAGAATTCAAGGATAAAGATTATGGAGATAAAGACTCAGAAGGCAAAGCTAAGGACGCTGAAGAAAAGACTCTGAAACGACTCAACCAGAAGCTATCGTTGGTCCAACTCATCAGAAGAAGAGTAGACCAAGAACTTTTCATTCTGAAGAATTGATTATAGGAGATAAATATGCACCAGTCATAACTCAATCTTTGTTAAAACCTTCTGAAAAAACACTTCTGGGTTTGGTATCCTTGATAGAGCCCACATCTATTGATGAAGCTCTTCTGAATAATGAATGGATTCTGGCTATGCAAGAGGATTTGAATAAATTTACCAGAAACGACGTTTGGGAACTTATTCAGAAACCAAAAGTTGTCCATGTCATTGTAACCAAGACTCGACTGGTAGCACAAGGTTATAGTCACCAAGAGGGGATAGACTATACCAAAACCTTTGTGCTAGTTGCCAGGTTAGAGTCTATTAGTCTTTTAGTTTCATTTGCATTAAATAATAACATCATTCTGTATCAGATGGATGTTAAAAGTGCATTCTTGAATGGGTACATTTCTTAAGAAGTGTATGTGCACCAACCCCTTGGTTTTGAGAGTTCTCAAAACCCAGAGTTTGTTTTCAAACTTAAAAAGTCATTATATGGTCAGAAACAAACTCCTACAGCTTGGTATGAAAAACTAAGTAACTTCCTTTTAGAAAATGATTTTACTAGAGGGAAAGTGGACACAACTCTCTTTTGCAAAACCTTTAGGAATAATATTCTGGTTGTGCAAGTTTATGTTGATGATATAATATTTGGTTATGCTAATGCTTCGTTGTGCAAGGATTTTTCTAAGTTAATGCAAGCAGAATTTGAAATGATTCTGATGGGAGAATTTAATTTTTTTTCTTGGGATTCAAATTGATCAACGTTCATAAGAAATGTACATCCACCAAAGCAAGTATACAAGAGAACTTCTGAAGAAGTTTAACTTCTCAGAATGCAAGCACGAAAAAACTCCAATGCATCCTACATGCATTTTGGAGAAGGAAGAGGTAAGTAGTAAGGTAGATCAGAAGCTATTCAGTGGTATGATAGGTTCTCTTCTTTATCTAACTTCTTCTAGACCAGATATTTTACTCAGTGTTTGTTGGTGTGCCCGCTTCCAATCAGACCCTAGGGAGACCCATTTAACTGCTGCTAAGAGAATCTTTAGGTATTTGAAAGGTACTACTAATATTGGTTTGTTTTATAGAAAATCAAGTGAATACAAGTCAATAGGTTATTGTGACGCTGACTATGCTGGAGACAGAATAGAGAGGAAAAATACTTCTGGAAGTTGTCAATTTCTAGGAGATAGACTGATCTCGTGTTCTAGCAAGAGACAGTCAATAATTGCACTTTCAACAGCAGAAGTCGAGTATATCGCGGCTTCTAGAAGCAACACTCAGATACTTGGGATGAAGAGTCAGCTAGAATATTATCAGATTTTTGAGAGTAACATTCCTATTCTCTATGATAATACTTCTGCTATTTGTTTATCCAAGAATCTTATCTTGCATTTTAGGGCTAAACATATTGAGATTAAACATCATTTTTTACGTGACTATGTCCAGAAGGGTATTTTCCGTTTAAAATTTGTTGATACAGATCATCAATGGGCAAATACCTTTACAAAACCCCTTGCTGATGATAGACTCGTTTTCATTTTGAAAAATTTATACATGGACTTTTGTCCAGAATGAAAAGATGTTATCAGAATGTTAAGCTTCCAGAACTCTTGATTAGGTTCTGAGAATTTATTGTTGTTTGATTATTTGATTCTGAGACCTAAGCTTTCTGAATTGAAGAAGTTTGATGAATTAGAAAGGTTCTGATCAAAAGTAATCTTATCGATTTTTCTTTCTGATTCTGAAAAGTTACTACATTTAATGGTTGTCATTTCGTTCGATATCATGTGGATCTTAGTGGTGACAGCTATCCCACTTTATGAGTGTGCGTGATGATGGCATGGCACATTGGGTTTCATATTCTTGGAACTAGGTTAAAATTTTATTCCTCCCCCCTATGAGTGCGTGTTTATTGTTTTAATCATTGTTAAAATGTTTATATAAACCCACTTCACTCACATTTCACACTACACTCACATTATTCCCACACTTTCTCTCTTTCAAACCTCCAAACTCTCTCTGCAACTACTCATCTCTTTCAACTCTCTTCAATGGATGAGAATCAACAACAACAATCTTCTCTTCACTTCGGTGCCGATGAAAACCACCCAATTATGGAAGAAAACACCCAAATGGAAGGGATTCCTGAAATCACTCTTAACACTCTGGTCGAAGAACTAATGGTTCTCAGTGAAACCATAGTTGATTTCAAAAACCTAAAGGATAATGGTTTTGACCTAACAGGAACTCTGGAATTCCTAGGTTGGAATGCGTTCTTTGAAAGATTGAAGGGTTCAGTTCATCCTGTTATTGTTAAACAATTATGGATTTATCCAGTTGCTGAAAAAGACACAATCACTTTCTACATCATGAACATGAAGATTGTGATTACAAAAAATAATATTGCAGATCTTATTTCTCACAATGATTGTGGAAAAAAGGTGTTTAATGTCAAATCTTATACAAGGAAAGAAGCCAAGGTTGCATCAACCATCTTCAAGGAAGGAACAAAGTTTGATGATGGAAAGGGTTCAAGTGCCAAGGATTTAACTGATACTTTAAGGGTATGGTTCAAAATCATCTTGGGATGCATTCATCACAGGCCCAACACCAACTCTTCTGACTATATCAACACCAACTCTTCTGAAAAGCATGGGTGTCATTTCCAAAATTATTAAGCCAAAACACTTTCCTATAGAGGAAGATATATGTGGAACAAGGATTCCTGTTGTTGATTTCCCAATATTCTCTAAGGTTGATCCTCCAGACATTTTGGAATACTACATTGCTAGATGTGTTGAAGAAGGAATTGGCATATTGGTTGATCCAGCCAACCTTCCAAACACTCTCCCAGATGCTTATGGGAAGAGAAAGAAAAGTAATAAGAAGAAATATGCTCAGGAAGAAGGAACTTCTGAACCGTAGAAGAAGAAGAAGAATAAGGTGGCAATGTTTCTAGATGAATATGAGGTGCCTTTTAGTGAGCGCCAGAAAGCTATGATTCTGAAGGACACTTCTGGTGTTGCCCAGCAGTCATCCAAGGCCTCTGACGCACCCATTCCTGGTAAGTGTCCTATGATCAGAACTCCTTTAGTTTCTGATACTAATATTTCTGAAAGTGTCTTACCAACACCACCACCTCCTCCTCCATCTCATAACACCTTCTCAATTCCAAAGTCAACAACTTTAGAACCAATCACAGAAACTCATAAAGTTTTTGAGAATCAGTTATCTCAACAACAACACCGTGAACAACAAATAAAATTAGGTTTTATAACTACTCTAGAACCTCATCCATCTACTCTATCATAAATCATTTCTTCATCCATAACTAATGCTCCCCAACCACAAAATTCAAAGGAAACACCGCCCAAAAACTCTCACTCAAGAGGTTCTGATGGCCATATGGCTGAAGGTTCACCCATAGGTATGTTCAACCATGAACCTGACCATTACAATGTGCTCCATTGTGTCTTCCTGCTCCCGAGGTTGCGGAAATTGCAAAGGAGAGTGAGGAAGCTTCTGGACATCCCTAGATATTGTCCTGAAGTAATTCTGAAGACACTTGCTGAAATGAAGGAAGAAAGTGCTCTTGTCAGACAACACTTGGATAAGCAAGATCTTCTGTTTGAAATGATTTTATCCAGACTTCCGCCTCCTCCTCTGTCACAAAACCCCAACAATTAGTTTTTCAAAATAGTTTATGCACTTTTGTGCTTTATTTTGTCTAAGTGTTTATGTTTCGGTTTTGCATGTTTGTTTTTGTACTATTGTGCCTTATGGCAATATCAATGAAATCATGTTGTTTCCTTGTTTTATTTTTCTATGTCTTTTTGATCGATCACAAAGGGGGAGAAACATATTGATTTTGATATACCTATGTTCTTGAATCATAACCCAAGCATTTTTAAATGTTTCTGCTAACAACTACTTCGAAGAATATTTTGTTAATTGTTTTTCAGGGAAAGTCAAGAAAATTAGAAGCCCTTGAAGTTTTTCAGATCAAAACTTAAGTTACCAGTTTCTGCATATGGTTTACGCTCTAATTCTAAAGTTTTAACTTCACCGTTTGAAAAATATTTCAAACTAGGCATTAAGTTCCGAGGAATTATGAATTCCGTGATGACTAGATCTGATTCAACCATGTTTTAACCAGACTCTGAAGCTCTTTCAAAAAGATTTCAAACCAAGATTCTGAAGTGAAGTTCATCAAAGTGTTGGCATTAACAACCAGTGTTCTGGATAAGTTCAAGCAACTTCTGAAGACAAACCAGATTCTGATAGAAGATCATTTTGGTTCTGCAAAAAGGTTAATCATGAAAGTGAACTTTCATTCTGATTTTATCATTTTAGGATTGTACATCTCTGGGGGAGCTTTGTGCATCTTTCTAATGTATCTTTCTATGATTACCATGTACAAATTGTTCATCAAAATACATGGTTTTGCCATCATCAAAAAGGGGGAGATTGTTAGAACAAGATTTGGTTCTGCATTAAAGTGGATACCTGATCAAATAGTACATGCTACAAATCAAAACATTCATTCCACTATCTAAAGGTGTGGGTAAAGGACAATACTATTCATCACACATGTCACTAATCCATTAGTGGACATCTGCTATTTTGGTATCCCCAATTTGCCCTCAAACAGTTTAATAATTGTTATATAAGTAGGACTTGGAGACTTGAATAAAGTTGCCACATTTTACAAGATTGTTTCTACGTGAAAAGCTCTCAACTTTATTCATACTTTTCTTTGAGTTATTGTATTTCATTTGTGTAAAAATATGCTCGTGTAGAAGCAACTTGTAACACAAATTTTTTATTCAAACTTGTTTGTTTGTGATTCTTTAAGGAGACTAAGTTGTAGTCGGATCCTTGAGAAGAAAAAGAAAGTTGTTCTTTGTGATTTTTCTGTAACCTGTTTGGTTATAGTGGATTAAGTCCTTGTGTATAAGGCGAAATCACTTTGGTGGGTGGACTGGAGTAGATTTGATTTCAAGCGAACCAGGATAAAAATCCTTCTTTCATGTTGTTTATAGGATAAAATGACATGTATTACTTAAGATGAGTCAATTTTCTTATAGTATATGGATTATAGAAGTGTATAAATTATAGAAGTGAACTTTCTGCATCTATTATAATTACAATATTATGCTAATACATTTTGACTTGTAAGGAAGGTAAATGAAGAAAAAATATAAATAGTTTGTGTTGCTATGAAGAAAATATACAAGGAGATGATGAAACAAAAGTGAAAATTGCAAACTTGTGTGAAAGACACTGAATGATATCCATTCAAAATGAACACAAGTTTGCATCTTTCACTTTAGGTTCATCCTCCTTTCATTATGGATTCCATTATGAGACAAGTAGATTATTTCTTCGTCTTCATTCTCCACTAGGGGTAGAAATAGGCTGGGTCGAGCTAAGCTTTGTCAAGCCTAAGCATGGCCTACCAAAAAAACTGAATCCTAAGCCTGGCCTATAGCCTGTCATAGACTTATTTTTAGGTCTGAGTCTGACCTTTTCTAAGATCTGGTTAGCCTATTAGCCTACATAAAAGTCTGTTATTTTAAATAGACTAACAAACTAAAAAACCAATGAGACTAAAACTTTGTTTACATTGAATAATTTTAACTTAACTATTAGCATACATTTTGTGAGATTATTTGTTTAAGATAACTTATGAAAATAACTTATAACATTGTTCATAAGGTGTTTTCATCTTATTTTCATAAGTTCTCCAAGATAACCAATTTTTATTTATGTATTTTAATTCAAAGTACAAAACAAAACACAATGATAATAAAAAAATTATGCATATTTATTTAAATAGGTCGTCCTGTTAGGCTTAAAAGGCTTTTTTTCATGGCCTGATACATAGCCTTTTTAACTAAATAGGTTTATAAAAAAACCTAGACCTTTTCTATTTTAAAAAAAAGCTTGGCCTGACCTGAGCCTGTGTGTGCTACGCCCGTAGGTCCCTGCTATCGGCCTGACCTATCCTATTCTCCACGAATCTTTTCAAATAAAGGTACGTTCGTGAAACATTTTATGTGTTGAAATGTTGTTGTTGTTCAAAATATTTGCCTTTTTGATTTTTTGCTGATAAGTGTTGTTGTTTGTGTTATTATTGATGTCCTAGAATATGGATTTATTGTATCCACATTGCTATAACAACTGACATGTGGATTTCTAGCAATCAGAACAAAGGATATATGGCAATTACAACTCATTACATCTGTAACGCCCATATATAAATACATACATCAAAGCATATATTATACATGAATTCCACGTTTGGTACTGAAATACCAATAAGTCCCTAGTAAACACATTATACATACACATGCCCAAATGACTAATACAAAAAAACTATGGCATAAATATATATATACAAGATGTTCCAAAGATAAATACTAAGAACTAGATCGACAACGATCTCAAAAAAACTCCACAACGGAAGTTAAGCCATCAAACAAGTAAGGATAATCACACAGCTTTATCCTTACCCTTTGCGGAACCTAAAGTACCTAAAATATAATCAACAATAGTGGGGTGAGATACATCAAATCTCAGTGAGTTCCCTATCTTATAGATTCTCTCGGCTTTACAAGGTTCTATCTTAGCCTAACTCAAGTTGGGGGAAAGGACTAGACCTTGAGTTCACATATTTCGGACTAGAGAAACAAGCGCACAAAAACACAAAATGACCAACTAGTTAAGGAATCTTCTCCCCGGCCATCCCGCACAAGGAGATTAAACACGGGTCACGGATCCTTAACTTAGATAACTTCTCCCCGACCATCCTACACCAAAGGGTTAAACACGGGTCACGGTTATCTACAAATGGTACTTCTCCCCGACCATCCAGCACAAGGGTCCCTCGACACGGGTCACGGTTACTTACTTAATAAATACTTCTCCCCGGCCATCCCGCACAAGGGGCTCTTCAACACGGGTCACAGTTACTTACTTAATAAATACTTCTCCCCGGCTATCCCGCACAAGGGGCTCTTCAACACTGGTCACGGTATTTATTAAGGGATAAACTACAAACCGGAGGAAAATACGATCCCCCACTAACAACTACTTAACAAAGACATTCTTCAAGTATCGATGTAAGCATTGCCGCACAATTCGCTAAGTCGTTCTATTGTACTAAGGTTTCCTCACTAACTCACCTCTTAAAGCTTTTAATTTTCCAAAAGTTTCGTTTTACATAAATTACATAATTCCGATTACTTACCAAAATCGAATGAATTCCATCTCATAAACAATATTTTTACTCTCCAAAGCATAGAACACTTTCATAGCTTCACAACGATATAAAGAACACTTAAATCGGATAAACGAGTCAAAAGTTACGGATTTTTGAAGAAAAGAAAATTATTGAAAAACTGCCAGATTCGCCTGGCGGTTAAGGATTTCGCCTGGCGAATCCCTCTTCGCCAGTACTTCGCCCGACGAACCAGCGACGACTCCTCATTTAGAAAAAACCAAAAGTTCCAGTAGCCAAAACATGTTCTGTCTTACAATTTTCGCCCGAAGATTTATGATTTCGCCTGGCGAATACCTCTTCGCCAGTACTTTGCCCGGCGAACTAGTGGCGAGACCTGATTCGCCTGGCGAATCCTGTTTTGCCTGGCGAATCGCATCAGAACCAGAATTCTTTTCCTGCGTTTTCCATGGTTATAAGGGTCCCAAATCTCACCCTTACCATACCAAATTAGTTCCAAACCTCAAAACAAGTATCAACAATTGATCATATACATGGTTCGACTATACTACGCAATTAATATCACATTTCAACCGTTAGATTTCATGGATTTACAAAATTGTTCATTTTTCTCAAAAATCTAACCTAACTCTAGAAACTCAAGAATTCTACAACTAAAGCTTCTATCTAGAACCCACCTGGATTAGAAGATGATGATGATGAAGATGAGATGAATTGATGAAGAGTGGTGGATGATTCTTGATCTTGAGCTCTTGGATTTTCTCTTCTTTTCTTTCCTTTCCTTTCCTCTTCCTTCTCCCTACTTTCTCTTTCTCCAAATGTTTCTAACTTTAGAAATAAGGAAAAAGAAATGATATAGAGAAAAGTCATTAATTAGTAACACAGCTAAATGTCCAAATTAGCTCAAATGCACCAATTAATAAAACCTTAGAGTTAGATAATATTAATCGGATCAGCTCTGAGTTCATCAGTTGCTCTAATTATCTTATCAGATAAATACTCAGAGCACACTGGATCTCAACTGGTCTCAACTAATATTATCCAGAGCGTTTATAAAATATGGGGTATTACATCCTCCCCCTTAAATAGAAATTCGTCCTCGAATTTAAAAGATTACCTGAATAGATGTGGGTAAGCATCCCGCATTTCCGATTCTAGTTCCCAAGTAGCATCACCCGGATGCGTCACATCCCATTGCACCTTAACAAGAGGAATGTCTTTGTTCCTTAATAACTTTGTTTCTCTTCCCACAATACGACTCGGTTGAGGTTCAAAAGTCAAGTCTGCTTCTATTTTCACTGACTCCGGTAGAACTGGCTGAAGAGGATCAGGAATAAACTTTCGAAGCTGAGATACATGAAAGACGTCATGCATTTCTAATAGATGTCATACCCCAAATTTTGACCACTCATTGTAAAAAAAATTGTTTATCCGATTTTGTTTTCACTTCGTGTCATCTACATATCATATCATCTTTTTCTGTCATGCATAATGTTTGAATTTTCAGTCAGAATATATACGTTGAAATTTCTGTCTTTTTTGGTTAATTATGCGAAAAATCAATGAACGGACGTGTTTTTCAATTAAATTTACAAATGTTCATTATTCATCTATCTTTCGCACGATTTAATCGATTTCTCATTTTTTATTTTATTTTTACATATATAAAATAAAAATGAAAATAAAAATAATAAAAAAAATAATAATATAATAATAATATAATTATATATATATATATATATATATATTTTTTTTTTTTCTCTTTGTCTTTTTATTTTTTATATATTTTTCATATTTTATATATATATATATATATATATATATATATATATATATATATATATATTCTTTTTAAAATTCATATATTTTGTTTTTTTATATATATTTTGTTTTTTTATGAATTTTTGTTTTTTATACATTTTGTTCTAAAAAAACTTTTGTTTTTAATACAATTTTGTTTTTATATTATTCTATTATATAGATATTTAAGTTAGCTTAAAAATTAAGCTAGCATAAAAACTAAGTTAACTTAATTTTTAAGCTTGCTATCTTGTCCTCCAAGCAAATTTTTTCCTATAAATACCACATCAAATTCACTTTCAAAATCACACCAAAACAATTTCTCACATTGTTTTCTCAACTCTCTCCCACATATATTTCTCTCTTTCATTATTTATTTTTTTAATTTTCTTATTTCTAGTTTTATTTAGAAATGTAAAAATATTGTTTAATTATTAATTAATTTAGATATTTTTATTTAATTTTGATTAATTAAATTATTAATTAATCTTATTAAATATTAATATTTAAATTAATTGACAATTCTTCTTGTGGCCCATTTTTTCTTTTTAGTACAACTTTATTTTTTTAGTTTAGTTAATCTTGATTAAATATTCTAAAATATATTAATAATTTCTAAGTTATTAAATTTGATTTAATTAATTTGTAATTAATCATTTAATTGTTTAAATTGTTTTATTCAATTATTTGGTAATTTATTCTTAGGATTATTTTCAAGTAAAACTTTTGTAAATAATTAATTAATTGTTCAAATTCAATTCTAACCACTTGATAGACTTATGGAATTTCTCTATGATCTCTGGTTTTCTCTGCTTTGTCTTTTACCTGACGCAGGAGTTCTTATATACTTTGGGGATCATTATCTCGCTTCTGGAAGCTTGAGAAGAGGCATTGGACCTTGCTCCAATAGGTAAGTTTTCGAACTCATTATCCATGTTTTATTCACACGATGCTTTTCCGTGTATGTTTTCAATTGCCATGATATCACGATGTTTTGCCGTGTATATTTTATCACATGATGTTTTTTCCATATATTCAGTTTCACACACGATATTTTGCCGTGTATATACTTTTATTCTCTGGGTGTTTTTCCGTGTATATTATATCTGTTAGTTACCACGATGCTTTGCCGTGTATTCATTTATTCCACAATGATTTGCTGTGTATTAATTTATTCTGTGATGTTTTGCCACATATGCATGTTCCCTTAGGATCTCTTAGTTCAAACTTAATTTTTTATTAGAGACAGACATTAGAATATTCAACCAAGCATGATAACTTTAAGTTAAATTTTCCCTCTTGCCGCCGTGCGATTTAAACTTTATTTTCTGTAGTTCGTGCCCCGTAGGGGTGAACTACGACTACTTTGATTTCTCAAGATCCCGTTGAGAATACGTAAGCATAAGACTGTAAAGTCTTAGCGAGCAACCTTTTCTTTTTTCCATCGTCTCTTTACATCCGACGTTTTCCCGGATATTCGTATTTGCGACCTTTTTATTTTTATCTCTTTCAATCCGACGTTTTCTCGGATATTCATATCGTTTCTTTTCAAAACAACTTTCCTTGTGATTTAAATTCAAATACATATTTGTTATCAAAACTTCTTTCTTTGTTGAACAACTAACAAAACAGCATGGAAGCTCTACAACGGGTAAGTATTTATCGGCTTTCATTTACTGCTTTCATATATATAACTGTATTGTGGGGCTGCTTCACTGTAAGTCTTCGTTCATATCCTTTTTAATATACTTGTCATATATCAACTGTATATATACTAGTATAGTTATTTAGAGTTTTCCCCGACAACTACGTCTAGAACTAGGTAAAGCCCTGTTGGTCACTCTTAAATACAAACAAAACTAGATCCCCATAGGATTCCAGATACAGTCTTCCCTCCTCTTGCGATTAAACAATATGGAACAAAGAGAAAGGCAGTATTCTCGGTGAACCTTTTCTCAGACTGTCACCCTTAGAAATTGTCAAAGAAACTCTACTCCCCAGAGATGATCTTTTCTCCATGAATGGCATCTCTTGAGTTTCTTCCAAATTCTCGAACTTTCCTGGTTTGATCTATTCTCGGTGAATGGCATGTCTTGAACTTCTTGGGGTTTAGGGACCCACAGGCTTCTTAAAAGCACCCCCGCCTCCTCTTGGGCATTGTACAAGGACCCTTCGGCTTCTTAGAAGTTCTCATGCCTCCTCTTGGGCTTAGTACAAGGACCCGACGACCTCTTAAAGGTATAGGAATAGAACCTAGTCATCCTTTGCTAGAGCAGTCTTTCTAGAGTCAAAACATCAAACCAATTTAGGGTTGATTCTCATCCTTTAATACACCAGCATCCTCTTGGGAATCATACAAAGATAAACCTTTTCAACCCAGTAGACTCAGAAAGTCTCATCTGCTTTTGGATTTCAAAGAACCCTTTTTATCTCCTTAAACACAGGAAAAACCCTTTCCTCTTTTTTAACATCCAATGCTTTCCCGGATATTCCTTCAATTTTCATCCGACGCTTTCCCGGATATTTCTTCTATTTTTATCCGATGTTTTTCTCGGATATTTATATCTCAATCTTTAATCTTTTCACTCTTTCAAATCAATTCCCACAAATCACCCTTTAGCTTCATATCTTGGGCTTTGAACAACATACAAATCACCTTTAGCTTCATATCTTAGGCTTTGAACAAAGATACCCAAATATCTCTTTTCCTCCCATAGAATAGGAGGAACTACGACTGCTCTGATTTCCTGGTTTTCTTTAACGGGAATACATAGGCATAAGATTGAGAAATCTTAGCGAGCACACTAAACAAAAAAAACCTTAGGTCCAGTACCTTACCAAAAACATCGAAAAACCCGAAAACAACAAAAATATCTTTTCAACATCTCTCAACATTCCCAAAGGAGAAACTTTCCCTTTTACAGACAAACACCATCAAGTAGAAAACAGTAGAACAATAGAAAATTGCTATCAACCCATGGATAACCATGTATTGGATGGGTAGTTGACAACTCCCCATTGTATAACCTGACCCCGAACTCCCCAATCTCTTAGCATTTGTTAAAGAAAACATTTGTGTGCAAGGTTAGTTTGAGACAGCTTCACAGGATAAATAAGAAATCAGAAAGTAGCACCCAATCCCATCCGCAGACGGATGTAGGCGGTCACGAAAACCGCGCTACAGAAAAATGGCGACTCTGCTAGGGACGCAAACTAGGATTAGAATTCCTAAGAGGTCTAGGTCGTTAGCAATCATACTATATACTATATATATATTTACTTTTTTTCCTACTTGATATTCGTGTTTATTTTTCTGCTAATGGGAATGCGTGTGATGCCGCATGTGGAAAGATTGAGTATACACCTAAGATAAGTGATGGCTAAACGAGTAATCTTACAGGGAGTGACTCCCAAATAAGAGACCTTGACCATCAGATCAGTGGAGGCACCCTTTGCGGATTCCATGCCGATACGACTTCGGTTGTTGAAAGCAGTGTTGTTCGATTGTGGTCGTCAGTGAAACTGATTTAGTAGACTAAAACCATTTTGTAGTGCGGAAGCTATCGGAAATAGTTGTCACGCGATACTACCCTCATTTGAGGCTGATGATATATTCTCGGTGAATAGCATTTACTCTAAGATACTGCAGTTCGCTGGCGATCCGCTTGCTGTTGTTATCCTAGGAGGAGCTGATGATTTTGAGGACAGGTACAAAAATCACCAGTATAAACCTTTGGGGATGGGTAGAGCCTTGACTTCATGAAACTGAACCTTTGACCCCATGTTTTTTCTATGTTTTTGTGTGCTGCATCAATGCATTGCATTTGCATCCCTTGCATATTTCATACATACGTCCTGGTCATCGTCAATTCATTCCAACCTTTTTTCTTTCAGTCATCTGTAAGTCGTCAAACTGATTCCTCATCACCGATATGGGACTAGAGCTAACTTCAGACGCAAAATGTCAGAACAAGAAGTGCACAATGCAGAGATTAGGATGGAAATAGACGATCTGAAATCAAGCATGACTAATTTAATGGAAATGCTTCAGGTCCTAATTGCCAGAGGAGAGCCACCTCAGAGGATTGTCATCCAAGAAATCACGAATGCTGCTATTGAGCCTCCGCCTGTTCAGATGCCACCATCTACATGGCCGGAATTTAGATTACCTCGCGATTTCATTCCACAACAGGTCACTACCACTTTGGTCGATCAAGCTCCAAGACCAGAGTTTCAAATCCCTATTGTCTCAGTACCCAGACCTCTGGTACGGACTGCCAGAATTCCCTTTGAGAATCCTAACTTTGATTACAATGCTAGTGCTCAAAGTGAGGACAATATGGACATTGAGCCTGAAGATGCCAATGAAAAATACCAAACTTTGGAGAAAAGACTCAGAGCTGTAGAAGGAAATGACTTCTTCAACGTTGATGCAGACAACATGTGTCTTGTGTCTAACCTCATCATGCCAGCCAAATTTAAGACCCCAAAGTTTATAAAGTACAAAGGCGACTCCTGCCCAAAGGCTCATTTGGTTATGTACTTTCGTAAGATGGCTGCCCACATCAAAAACCAGAAGTTACTCATCTACTGCGTTCAAGATAGCTTAATTGGAGCTTCACTCAAGTGGTACATGAGCCTTGAACGAAGCAACGTTCATTGCTTGCAGGATCTTATCAATGCTTTTATAAATCAGTACAAGTACAACCTGGACATGACTTCATACCGTCGTCAACTCCAGAACACGACTCAGAACGAGAAAGAATCTTTCAAAGAGTATGCTCAACGCTGGAGAGAGTTAGCTTCTCAGGTTGAACCCCCTTTGGCTGAGAAAGAGCTTACCGAAATATTCTTAGACACTTTATCTCCCATCTTTTGGGAAAAGATGATTGGCAGTGTTTCATCAAACTTTACAGACTTGGTCATCATTGGCCAAAAACTTGAAGAAGGTATCAAGAATGGAAAGGTCTCTAAAACCGCTGAATCTTCTAACGCTGTAAAGAACCCCTATGGGAACTTCCAAAAGAAGAGGGAAGATCAGACTAATTCTGTCTTGGTTGAGGATAGGAAACCTCAATACAAACCTCAGCAGCCTAATCAAGCTCATATTGCTGCTATCACTCCTCTGTTGGCTTCTCAACCAGCTCAAGCTCCTCAACGTCTGGCTGTGGGACAAAACCAGAATTACAATAGGAGTCACTTTGATCCTATTCCTATAACGTACACTGAACTGTACCCTATTTTGGTTCAGAAAGGAGCGATTACTTCTAAGGCAACACCTCTTCCTCCAAATCCACTTCCACCTGGATTCAGATCTGACCTTCATTGCGCATTCCATGAAGGAGCTGCGGGTCACGATTTAGAAAGATGTTATGCACTAAAGGCTAGAGTGCGGGATCTGATCAGGGACAACCTCCTCAGCTTTCGTGACACTAGTCCTAATGTCCAGCGCAATCCTCTACCTGAACACAAGAACTGAAACTTCAATCAACTTCAGCTCGGTTACTTCCCAATGACAGGACAACTCATCCTTGTGTTTGATTAGTCACTGACCTTGTTTCTGCCTATTTTGCATTTTCCTTGTTTGTATCATATTTTCTTTCAGCTTGTTTATCTTTAAATGTCAGTTTTAATGAAATGAGCATGTACAGTATTTTGATTCAAATCATCTGTTTATTTGCATCTTTATGCTTTCTCTTTCAAAAAAACAAAAATATTCAAAAAAAAAAACTATCAAAAAAATGCACCTCTTTTCAAAATTTTGACTATGCAAATATTTGTGGGAGGATGATAAAAACATAATACCCATAATTGCTGTCGGTATGCTTTTGAATAAAAAACTTTGCTGAGGATGTAAGGCATTTTTTTTCAATTCCCAAACACTGGAGATATAAGGAAGATAATCCCTCGTTAACCCCTTTGAGCCTTGAAGTAGAAGTTTCTTTCTTTATAAAAAACCCATAATTTTAACCAGGGGCAGGGTAGTTCTCAGTTTAATTTGGGTTGTGTATTCAAGTTCAAAAAGTTTACATACAACAAGTAGATGTTGAAAAACGTCTTTCAAATCAAAAGTCAGTGATGGTCCGTCGTAATCATCAAATCAAGCAGTCACTTCCTTTCGAAATAAAAAAGAAAAAGCCCGCTAAGTAAAAAAAAAAGACTTAGGCAAAAAACTAGGGCGTCCCGCTGACTATAAATTTCAAAAGAAATAGTTCAGGCAAAAGTTAAGGATAATACAGAGAAGAGGTCATTAAATCCTCGATCTTCAAAAAAATCCACAAAGACGAAAAACAACTAATTATTGTAAAGAAACAGTAGCTGTTGTCTCAAGACTTCTGGACCATCATCATCACTATCATCAGTACAATTCTGAAACCTTTTGGAACCTGAATGCACAATTTAAGTTTACCTGAGCATAGGACTGGAGAACATCATGAAGGGGGTGGGCACCAAATAAACTTTGAGCCTTTATCTTTTTTTCATAGACTGTGAACAGGCCACGTTATAACCCTCAAAAGACCTAATTGAAGCAAGGTTATTTTGAAAGTATACTACAACAAGATTGCGTAAATTGACTCCAAAATCATTTTTTGCAAATCATTTGTTTTGGTATTATACCTCTGTTTTACTTTTCAATCAAAATGTTTTAAACTACCGTGTTTTTAACCCGTAATCCATATTACTGTATTTTTCTAAAACAATGATTTTGTTTTCAAAATTTTTACATGAGCTTTGCATTAAATTTGCCATGTTTAAATAAACATTTTTTTATTGCAAACTAGCTTTCCTCTCAAGGAATTTTCAAAACAGTTTAGAAACTTGGTCAGTGATCCTATCAGGGGCAAGTTCTTTCCAGAGCCTGTTAAGAATCAGTTCAAGATTTGTTCAGTGCAAGTCCTTCTTAGAATTGGTTTATTCAGAAAAACTTTCAAGACTCATTACTGGGGCAAGCCTTCCTAGTATGCAGCATACAGTCATTATCATTCAAGCTGAAGCAATAATCAGTTCATCTACAACAGTCCGTAGGTCTGGGGCAATTTATTTGGAAAAATCCCCAAGCAGGTTATCCAGCCTTCCTCCAAGGATTATAAACTCGATACAGTTTACCAGTGTGACAAAGATTTGTTTAACAAACCGTATTTTCAGTCCCTAAGCAGTGGCAGTGATCTCTATGTTGAGGAATCAGTCTTGTCTGTCACTCCCCAAAAGAGTATAAACTTGTTTGTTGTCACTCCTCAAAGAGTCTAAACTTGTTGTCAGCATTTTCATTTGCATTACATACATTTAATCATACATCATGTGTATACTATGCATTCAAGAGTGTTTTAATCCTCATTTGCATTCATCAGTGACCGTGTTATTATCAACATCTTACCTTTCTACAAAGTCCAACTTATTTGGAACCTATACTTTTATGTCTTATCTGATGTTCTTCTAGATATAACTTTGTGTCTATCTGATGTCCTTCCGGATATGTCTATCTGTTCTGATGCTTTTCCATAACTTTTCTCCGTTTCTACCCGATGTTCTTCCGGATATATCATTTGGTTTTGAAGTTTTTCCAAAACCCATTCTGATGCTTTTCCAGAACTTTCTTTGTGTTCGTCCGATGCTCTTCCGAATATGTATCTTTTATTTTGATGCTCTTCCAGAAACTCTTTACATGTCTATCTGATGCTCTCCCGGATATGACTTTTTCTCATCTGATGTTTTTCCAAATGTAACTTTTGTTCTGATGTGCTTATCTGATGCTTTTTCGGATATGTCCATCATTTTGCCAGTCTTCTAAAAAATTTTCTGTACATTTGACGCTTTTCTAAATGTTTCGGATTTACACTCAAAGTTATTTTTAATACATTCAACGCTTTTCTGGATGTCATTAATATATCTTCAAGTTTGGTCGATAACTCGGTCCAATGCTTTTCTGGATGCCTTCGAGTTTGTTTCTCATTCATCCAATGTTTTTCTGGATGTGCCTGATTTATTTTTCAGACTTCGTTCAATGCTCTTCTGAATGTCTCTTACGGTTGTTACTGTTCTTTTCCAGAGTTTTTTAATACATGTCTGAAAATCTCTGATGACTGTAACATTTTTCCCAGTAAAGTTACCTTCGCTTTCTGGATGTTCCCGTGTAGTCCACGATAAAATTAAACTGCTTTCTTAGAAGTCTCAGACATATTTTCAGATCTAGTCTCATTCCACATCTAATGTTTTCCTAGATGTTTCTGATATATTTTCCAGAGTATGACCCTTCTTTCGCATCTGATGTTTTTCCAGATGTCTGTATCTTTGTTCCAGGGTTTATCCCTCTCTTTCTAAATATTGCTGGATACCTTTGTCGCATCGGCAAATTTCCATAATATCTTATATCCCAAGAAAATTTTGTTGGTCTGTCTCCTATGGCATCATTCCCCACAGTGTTCAAGAGTCTTCCATTCAGCACATATCATTTTATCTGTATTCACAGTCAAAATTCTAGGTACTTTGATATTTAATCCTCTTATACCTCGAAGGTCTAAAACTCTTTGCTATTCATACCTTCAGGTCTAAGAAGATTAAATAGGGGCATCTGTCATACCCCAAAATTTGACCACTCATTGTAAAAAAATTTGTTTATCCGATTGTGTTTTCACTTCGTGTCATCTGCATATCATATCATCTTTTTCTGTCATGCATATTGTTTGAATTTTCAGTCAGAATATATACGTTGAAATTTATGTCTTTTTTGGTTAATTATGCGAAAAATCAATGAACATACGTGTTTTTCAATTAAATTTACAAATGTTCATTATTCATCTATCTTTCGCACGATTTAATCGATTTCTCATTTTTTATTTTATTTTTACATATATAAAATAAAAATGAAAAAAAAATAATATATATATATATATATATATATATATATATATATATATAATATATATATAAATTTCCTTATTTTATATATATATATATATATATATATATATATATATATATATATATATATTTGTTTTCTTTGTCTTTTTATTTTTTATATATTTTTTATATATTTTTCATATTTTTTATATGTATATATATATATATATATATTTTGTATTATATATATATATATATATATATATATATATATATATTTATATTCTTTTTAAAATTCATATATTTTGTTTTTTTATATATATTTTGTTCTAAAAACACTTTTGTTTTTAATACAATTTTGTTTTTATATTATTCTATTATATAGATATTTAAGTTAGCTTAAAAATTAAGCTAGCTTAAAGACTAAGTTAGCTTAATTTTTAAGCTTGTTATCTTGTTCTCCAAGCAAATTTTTTCCTATAAATACCACATCAAATTCACTTTCAAAATCACACCAAAACAATTTCTCACATTGTTTTCTCAACTCTCTCCCACATATATTTCTCTCTTTCATTATTTATTTTTTTAATTTTCTTATTTCTAGGTTTATTTAGAAATGTAAAAATATTGTTTAATTATTAATTAATTTAGATATTTTTATTTAATTTTGATTAATTAAATTATTAATTAATCTTATTAAATATTAATATTTAAATTAATTGATAATTCTTCTTGTGGCCCATTTTTTCTTTTTAATACAACTTTATTTTTTTAGTTTAGTTAATCTTGATTAAATATTCTAAAATATATTAATAATTTCTAAGTTATTAAATTTGATTTAATTAATTTGTAATTAATCATTTAATTGTTTAAATTGTTTTATTCAATTATTTGGTAATTTATTCTTAGGATTATTTTCAAGTAAAACTTTTGTAAATAATTAATTAAATGTTCAAATTCAATTCTAACCACTTGATAAGACTTATGGAATTTCTCTATGATCTCTGGTTTTCTCTGCTTTGTCTTTTACCTGACGCAGGAGTTCTTATATACTTTGGGGATCATTATCTCGCTTCTGGAAGCTTGAGAAGAGGCATTGGACCTTGCTCCAATAGGTAAGTTTTCTAACTCATTATCCATGTTTTATTCACATGATGCTTTTTCGTGTATGTTTTTGTTAGCCCTCAATTTCGACGCTAGACAAAATCAAATCTATTTTATGTTAAAAAATTATTTTTAATATAAAGAAGGCTTCGACCTAGTTTTCGGAGAGGCCTGAGTCGAATAGAGGTGCAGGAACCTCAAAAATGGCTAAGTGCTGAAAGGGTTTCGACCATGAGAATGTAGTAACAAGCGCTGCAGTGGTTATATTAAGGTTGGAGGGAATTTCCAATATTTGAAATTTAAATAAGAGCAGTTGTGAACGTGGGAACAGTTGAGATCAAGGGGAAGGCGCCAAAATCCACACGTTCGAAGCAGTAACCACCACTTAGTAGTTATTTCCTAGCACTATAAATAGGAGTTAGTTCTATGTAAATGGGGTGTTCATATTTTTGTACAAGTTACTCTAAGAAACTCAAAGTACCCGCGTGTAGAGAAACGAGTTCGTTAGAATGTACGTAATGTAACACCATTTTCTTCATCAATATAATTTATCTTCAGCATGTTTAAGATTCAGCCATTTACTTTCCATGCCTTTACAGTTTCTTGAACTTTATCTTCCATGCCAGATTTACTTTCAAAGCCATTTAAACTTCCTGCGTTTTACCTTCGACTGCACCTTTACGTTCAAGCCTTTACTTTTCAAAGTCTTTTATTTTCAAGAACGTGGAGTTCTCCTTTAAAATCCATTGCATTTATTTTCAAAGTCTTTTACTTTCCCGCACTTTACTTTCGACAACACTTTTATTATCCTAGCCTTTACTTTCCAAGAACGTGGAGTTCGTCGCATTTTACTTTCAAAGCTTTTTACTTATTGTTATTTGTTTCGACGCCTTTAATTTCTGCACCCTTTACTTGCATCCCTTTAAATTTCAAGTCTCTACTTTACTTTATTTTCAGCATTGTCGAACGTGGAGTTCAGTTTACATTTTCTTTAATTTACACTTGTCTCTCAAATTTAGCACATGTCCTAGGATTTGTGTGGTCGATCCTACAAGTTAATCAATTTACGTTTAGATTGATAGACCAGAGGTTGTTTTCCAAAATTCACAGTAAACAAATTGGCACACCCGGTGGGACCCAGTGCTAAGTTAAACCATTTTGTCAACCTCATCTCTCTTGGTGAAGAAGCACTCTCGTTGTATGTTATTGAGAAGTGGGAAGTTAGCCACAGCAAACGAAGGAATACCAAAGAGAAGATACACTAAGAAAATGGCAACCAATGCCAACCAACAAGTTGATCCTCAAGGGAGTATTTCAAACACTTAGTCAAGTGGCAGTATGGGGTCTCAAAGCACACCATCACCAGTGTCTTCGACAGGAGGACAGGCGTCACTTCCATTAGTAGTGTCTGAGCCAGGATCAACATATACAAAATCATATACTCAACCTGTGTTGGAATACATAGGACCACAAAGTTCTAATTCACCAACACCCCCAGGAGGAAATTCGGTGTACAGGCACGTTCCTCCTCCAGGTTTTCCACATCCAGGGTCAAGGAGTCAACCCTATGGTATGCCTACATCAATGATGCAAAATCTGCAGAATGCTCCACCGGTATTTTCAGAAATGGTTGTGTCTTCGCCATTACAAGGGTCAGGATCAGGAGGGCGAAACAACCAGAATGTAGGTGTTGGTTACTCTATTCAAACACCTAGCCTTACAAATACATCCATAAATTGTTTGAGACAGCAGATGGATGAAAGTAACATGCAAATGGTACATACGTTGTCTCAGACAATGGGAGAAGTTTTTCAACCTTTGATTCAAAATACAACCCAAACTAACCAACAATTGGCTGCACAAGTGGCACGCATGGCTGATTTCAAGGGAGTACCAGCGGTAGATCGAAGAGCAACAGCTATCGAAGATATCCCAAGACGTTGTCCACGTCATATACCTGATGCTAACTTGGAGGATCAAGAGATGATTGATCATTTTAGAGTCGAACCACCAAGAAACCAGATGCCATACCAAATGGAGGAAGAACCAGTAGTGATGGTGAACAGGAACCAAAACACAGATCAACTACTTAGACAGGTTCGACACCAAAATCAAGCAGAAGAAAATAATCTTGCAGCCATGGTCGAAAGGATAATGACTAGAAATGGTATGAATTTTGGCTTCACCAGGCCAAATTATACTTCACCTATAGTGGATTACATTCTCCAAGCAGAACTGCCCCCTAGGATGAAGGTTCCAAAATTCAGCAAGTTTTCAGGAGATACTACTGAGTCTACTGTCGAACATGTGGCTAGATATTTGATCGAAGCAGGCGAGATTGCAGCTGACGAAAGCCTTAGGATCAAATACTTCCCAAGTTCCCTTACCAAGAATGCCTTCACATGGTTTACTACGTTGCCTCCAAATTCCATATACAATTGGACCCAACTAGAACGTCTGTTTCATGAACAGTTCTACATGGGGAAAAATAAGATTAGTTTGAAAGAATTGGCTTGCATCAAGTGCAAAGTTACTGAGCCAATTGATGATTACCTGAACAGGTTTCGACTTCTTAAAGCCAGGTGCTTTACACAAGTGCCAGAACATGAGTTGGTCGAAATGGCTGCTGGGGGTCTTGATTATTCCATTAGGAAGAAACTAGATACCTAATATCTTAGAGATATGGCCCAGTTGGCTGATAGGGTTCGACAGCTAGAAAGGCTAAAAGAAGAGAAAGCCAAATTCAGCAGGGGTAAAAAAGTAGCCTTTGTCGAATGCAAGGAAGATGTGGAGAATCTGTATGGTGAACCATCTTATTTCGACGGAAATGAGGTTGACGTTGCTGAGTTAAAGCAAGGTCCACCTTATGCTTGCAAATTATTAGCTCCTTCAGAAGGGAAAAATCCCGTCGAATCTAACGACAAATTTCCTAAGAAAACATATACTTTCGACGTCACTAAATGTGACGAAATTTTTGATTTGTTAGTCAAAGATGGGCAAATGATAGTGCCTGCTGGTGCTAAAACGCCACCTTTAGAACAAAGAAAGAAAAGAGGTTTTTGTAAGTACCATAATTTTTTGGGTCATAAAACTTCTCAATGTTTTCTTTTCAGGGATTTGGTGCAAAATGCTATCCAAGAAGGAAGGCTGAAGTTTGGTGACAAAGGCAAAGCCCAGATGAAGATTGACTCTGACCCATTGCAAGTTGCAGAGGCTAACTATACAGAGCCTCACGAGGTTCAGATGGTGGAAGCCACAGAGGGATTCGACGAGTCAGTCAACATGGTAGAGGTTACTAAAGACTTCGCCACTAGTTCTGTGATAATTGAAGGTTCTAGTAAGGCTGCAAGTGGCCTAAATGTTGATGGTACCAGTCTAATGTTGGTAACCAAAGAAACTGCTGATAAGTTTGTTGAAATGGATAATACTACTAAGGTTTTGGATGTGACCGTGAGTGGGTGGAAGATAAATGCCAATGAAGGCATTAACATGGTCGAGTTGGCTAAAGAATCTGATTCTAGCTCAGATAGTATCAACACCAATGAGGCTATGGGCAGAAATGCCCCTAAAGTCCAAGTTGTTAAGGAATTGGAAGATGACATGCTCTTGGTAGGAGAGATGCTAGACATGGATGGTTGTCTGGTGGAAAATTGGATATGTATGGCTGCTGAAAATTTTTTCAAGACATCTCCTGATGTCGAGAGAGTCAATGCTGAGGAGATGGTTGAGGCTGAGAAAGCTGCTTGGCAAAAAGCTTCCCAAAGAGCTGCAAAGGCGGCAGTAGGTGGTAGCTGCTTGGAGAAGACCACTAAAAGTCTGGAAGCCCGTTTCTCCAAGATGCACCTAAAGGATAGAATGGATGTCAACATGGTCGAAATCCCGGATCGAAGAGATGAACAAGTGAGTCAGGTAGATGAGTAAGAGAAGCACAACAAAATGGCTTATCCTAAGCCAGAAGAGACAATTGTGGACTTCTTGCATCGTTGCAAAAAAAAAGGCTCTGGAGTAATGCTGTGCCCCAGGTGCAGCGCCATTTTTGATGAAAAAGCTGCCCACAAGCTAGAAGGTGTCAAGAAGGCTGGTGAAAGCTGGGGGTAGAAGGTGAACAAAGGGCACAGAGGTTTTGGCCATAGGCGAATTTCGACAGGGCTAAAAAACCAAGCACCAGGAATTAGGCCAGGTACATTCAAACCAGCTGCGAATGTGCCAACCGGTAGTTGGATCAAGCCTGTCGAAGGGAGAGGACAGAAGAAAAAGTGGGAGAAGTTTGATGTGGAAAGAGGTTCGTCATTTGAGTACAGAAAAGAGAATCACACCACAAACAAATCAGCGTATATTTCTCAGAATTACAAGGGTAAAAACCCCATGTCTAGATCGCAATGGCAAAGAGAGCAGCGCAGACGAAAGGCTGTCAGGGAGGCCCAGGTGCAAGGAGAATCAAGCACCTATGTGGATAATCAAGCTGGGGCAATGGAGAAGATGCCCACACGGAGAAAGTTGTTCACTATTCAGCCAGAAAAGAAGGTCGAAGAGGATGAGGATATGACTGATAACTTCGACAATGAGTCAGTGGCTTCCCTAGACATTCTGGTAAATGTGGTGTCAGTGATGCCAAGAGAATTTGGTCAAGTCTCAGAGGTCGAAGACTTAGACCAAACTGCTGAATTAGAAATGATGGCACACAAGCCTGTGTGCTATTACATCATGAACAATGGGTGCGTCGAAGAACATAATGCTTTCTTTGAACGTCCCACAGAGGCAATGAAGGGTCATTTGAAGCCTCTTTACATTACTGGAAAAGTAGAGAACGTCCCTGTCAACAAAATTTTGGTAGACTGTGGTGCAACGGTTAATTTGATGCCAAGATTTTTGCTAAGCAGGATTGGAAAATTTGAGACCGATACTAAGCCCCACAACATGGTTCTGTCGAACTATGAAGGAAAAGTGGGGTCCACTCTAGGAGTAATTCAGGTGGATCTCACTGTGGGAACTATCACCAGACCAACAGTGTTTATGGTCGTCAAAACAAAGGCTAACTACAATCTACTCTTGGGTAGGGAGTGGATTCATGGGATAGGAGCGGTACCCTCATCTATGCATCAGAGAATCACAATTTGGAGACCAGATGGGATAGTGGAAAACATTGAAGCTGATCAAGGATACTTCAAGGTGCCTGTTAATCACGTGGATAATAGGCAATTTGAGAAACATCTGGCAAACATTGCTCCATGTCCTCCAGCTGATTTTGAGTTTACACCTGACGAGGAAACGTTTTATTCGTTGTACTTACACCCTGTTGAAGGTTTCAGATGGGACAGGGAAGTACCAGGAGGAAGATTGCCATGCTTAGGCACACCTCCAATAGAGCCCACAGGGTGGGGAGATGAATTCAGTGATCATGACTGAGTTCGACGCTTTGAAAAGAATTTCGGCCTATGTGGCCGAAACAAAACTACAAGCGGCTTTGGAAGCCGCCAATGATTATATGGCTGGTGAAGCCATTTCTGAAGTATATCAAGAAGGTCTTGGTAAGGACTTTGACCCAAAACCTCCAGATAAGGTTGAAACTGGAGAGCAAAGCCAGAGGCTTAACGCCATCTATGAAGATGAGCCTTTGGGATTTGAGAAGGATCCGTTGGCAAATAATATAAAAAATGCTAGCACAAGATCCTTTAGAAGAAGTGGACCTCAGTGAGGGGACAACCAAAAGGCCTACCTACATCAGTGCCAATCTTGATCCCCAGTTGAAGGTCAAAGTAGTTCAGCTGTTGAAAGAGTTCAAAGACTGCTTCGCCTGGGATTATGATGAGATGCCTGGTTTGAGCAGGGAGTTGGTCGAACACAGGTTGCCTATGATGCCTGGGAAAAAACTAGTCAAGCAAAATCCAAGACGGTTTGCACCAGAGATATTGTCAAAGATCAAAGAGGAGGTCGAAAGACTGCTTTGTTGCAAATTCATTCGCACTGCAAGGTATGTCGAATGGTTGGCTAATATAGTACCTGTTATTAAAAAGAAGGGGTCTTTGAGAGTTTGCATTGATTTTAGAGATTTAAACTCTGCAACTCCCAAAGATGAATATTCAATGCCAGTAGCAGAAATGTTAATAGATTCTGTAGCAGGACATGAATATCTTACTATGCTGGATGGATATTCTGGCTACAACCAAATATTCATTACTGAGGAAGATGTTCATAAAACTGCTTTTAGATGCCCTGGAGCCTTAGGCACCTATGAATGGGTAGTGATGCCTTTTGGTCTCAAGAATACTGGTGCCACTTATCAAAAGGCAATGAATTCAATTTTCCACGATTTTATAGACACATTCATGCAAATTTATATTGATGATATTGTTATAAAATCTATTTCTGGGAAAAATTACATCGACCATCTTCGACAGTCCTTTGAAAGGATGAGAAAATATGGTCTTAAAATGAATCCTCTTAAATGTGCTTTTTGTGTGCAGGCAGGGGATTTCTTAGGCTTTGTGGTCCACAAGAAAGGGATTGAAATAAATCAGAATAAAACCAAAGCCATAATGGAGGCGAAAGCGCCATCAACTAAAAAGGAGTTGCAGTCATTGTTGGGCAAAATCAACTTCTTAAGAAGGTTTATATCCAACCTGATTGGCAAAACACAAGCTTTTTCGCCATTGCTTCGTTTTAACAAAGATGGTTTTGAGTGGGGGCAATTACAGCAGGAAGCCTTCGACAAGATCAAGGTGTACCTAAGCCACCCTCCAATTCTTTCACCACCTTGTAGAAACAAGAGTATGAGATTGTATATAGTTGCATCAGATAAAACTCTAGGGAGCATGTTAGCTCAGGAGGATGAAAATGGAGTCGAAAGAGCCATTTATTACCTTAGTCGAGTTTTAAATGATGCAGAAACTAGGTATAGCATGATTGAAAAGTTATGTTTATGCTTGTATTTCTCTTGTACTAAACTGAAGCAATATATAAAACCTGTTGATGTGTATGTTTCGTCTCACTTTGATGTTGTAAAACATATGTTGTCTAAACCTATTTTGCATAGTCGAATTGGCAAATGGGCATTAGCATTGACAGAATTTTCCTTAACATATCAACCTTTAAAAGCTGTGAAAGGGCAAATAGTTGCAGACTTTATAGTCGATCACTCCATAAATGAAAATGATTTGAATTATGTCGAATTAAAATCCTGGAAGTTATACTTTGATGGATCAAGTTATAAAAATGGAACAGGAGTAGGAATACACATTATTTCTCCTGAAAAAATTCCAACAAAATTCATGTACAAGGTCGAAGGACCTTGCTCTAACAATGAGGCCGAATACGAAGCATTAATTGCTGGCCTTGAAATTTTGTTAGAATTGGGGGAAACTAGAGTCGAAATAATGGGAGATTCAGAATTGGTTATAAAACAAATCACAAAGGAGTATAAATGTGTTAAAGAAAATCTCATTATGTACTTTGTGATAGCCAATAGATTATTAAAGAAATTTGAGGTAGTAGCTATCCAACACATACCTAGAATAGAGAACCAAGTTGCTAACGACTTGGCCCAAATTGCCTCTGGATACAAGGTGTCGAAAGGAAACCTTCAAGAAGTAATTGAAGCAAGAGGTAAGGTGGTGGCTGTTGGATTATGCCCATCAGACTTAGAAACAACAAAGCTTGGGTGCATAGATGGCAAAAATTTTGAAATTTTTGCCATAGATAATTTAACAAATGAAGATTGGAGGAAGCCCATAGTCGAGTATTTGCAAAACCCAACGGCTTCGACAGAGCAAAAAATCAGATATCAAGCTTTAAGCTATGTACTGGTGGGTAATGAATTGTTTAAAAAGACCCCTGAGGGAATCTTATTGAAATGCCTTAGTGAAGCAGAGGCATATTTGGCCCTTTCGACAGTACATAGTGGGGCATGTGGAGCACACCAAGTTGGCCAGAAAATGAAATGGCTGTTGTTTCGACAAGGCATGTATTGGCCCACTATGCTGAAGGATTGCATAGAATTTGCTAAAGGGTGTCAAGAATTTCAAATTCATGCTGGCATACAGCACATCCCTGCAAGTGAATTACATTCCATAGTGAAACCATGGCCTTTCAGAGGATGGGCTTTGGATATAGTGGGAGAGATTCGACCAGCATCTTCAAAGAACCAGAGATATATTTTGGTGGGAATTGATTATTTCACCAAGTGGATTGAAGCAATACCACTGGTGAATATAGGTCAAGAAGATGTTATTGAATTCATTCAAAATCACATTATTTATAGATTTGGTATTCCTGAAACAATTACTACAGATCAGGGATCAGTGTTCACTGGTCGAAAGATGCAGGAATTTGCCAAAGAAGTAGGTTTTAAGTTATTAACTTCTACACCTTATTATGCTCAGGCCAATGGGCAAGTCGAAGCTGCCAATAAAGTAGTAATTGAACTAATTAAGAAGCATGTGGGAAAAAGGCCTAGAAGTTGGCACAAGACGTTAGACCAAGTTCTTTGGGCGTGTCGAACATCCCCTAAAGAGGCTACCAACACTACCCCATTTCGACTCACTTTTGGTCATGATGCAGTATTACCTATTGAGATTTATCTACAGTCTGTAAGAGTTCAAAGACATCATGAAATTCCCTCTGAGAATGATTGGGAAATGATGATGAATGAATTAGTGGATTTGGATGAAGAAAGGCTCAGAGCCTTGGAGTTGCTAAGAAGACAAAAGAAAAGGGTCGAAGAATCCTACAACAAAAAGGTTAAATCTAAATCTTTTGCATGTGGGGAATTGGTTTGGAAAGTGATTTTGCCCATGGATCGAAAGGATAGAACATTGGGCAAGTGGTCCCCTAAGTGGGAAGGTCCATTCCAAGTCATACAAGTTTTCTCTAATGGAGCTTATGAAGTGGAAGAGTTAGATAAAGATAAAAGAGTCTTGAAAGTAAATGGCAAGTATTTGAAAAAATATAAGCCTATGCTGCAAGAGATTCATATTAAAACATAAGCTTTATTTAATAAAAGAAAGCCAAAATAGGCCAAGTCAGGCTAATATGGCATACAAAGTAAAGAGAAACTAGTACAACAATTTTTAATCAAGGAAAGGTTATTCATAATCTCTCCAGTCTATGGATTTGAGGAAGTCCATATAATCTGCGTCTGGCTCATCATCAGAGCCTTGGGTGTTGGAGCGCCCTTTCTTAGAGATCTTCATTTTGGTTTCTCTCTTCTTGGCTAGAGAGGTTGCTCCAATGGAGGCTTTAGGTTGCTGGGGCGCCTTCATCTCTTTTGTTGTCTCAACTACCTTGGCCTTTCCAGCCATCTTCTTGGTTGAGGATTTCTCTGAATTATTCATGTTTGCTTCTACACAAAACGTGGTCAAGTAGAAGAAATTTATAGAGGCTAATTACTGATTGGATTGGCCAGCCAAACGGTGGAGACACGTGAGTTATTCTTGGAAGTAGGCCTGAGGGCTATGCCATAAATGTTACTTTAAAAAGCTAGAGGCTTACGCCTTGGAATTTAAAGCTGGAGAGGTGATTTTCCAAGAAAAAGAAAGAATGTCTTAATTGAAAATTTGACTGATAAAAGATAACAATAAAGTACATCATCATGCAATATAGGTCGAAAGCAGTTAAAGGCAAAATAATTGATTAAATCAATGCCAAAAGGCATAAAATTGTCATTACATAAAAAGCCTGAAAAGGCCAAGAAACAAGTGATGATTAAACAAATGAAGGTGTCGAAAGTATCAGAAGGGAAGCCTCGACGCCAACTGAGAAAAAGATTCTATGTGATGTTTGAGGCGAGCGTTGCACAAAGATTCGTCAAGTTTTGCTTCTGCGAGCTCTTTCTCATATCTCTGGGCCGCCTCAATACGATCAATAGCATTCTTCATTTCTTCAGCTATCTCAGTGTCGTCGAAATGGTGCAAATCATGGTTACGTTTTTCAGCAGTTTCAATTTTGGCTTGTAGCTCCGTGATTTGTTGCTTCCAGGCTTCAATGTCCTTCTGGTTGGAGGCTATCTCATCTTGCTTTTTCCTTTGATCAGCCTCCATATGTTGGATCTCTTCGTATGCCTCTTTTGCACCACACCAGGCTGCACTCTCACAACCAGATGTTCTCTCTATGGTATCCTTGATCGAGGGAAGCAGTTTTATTTCTGCAGCTATTTGGTTTACCACAACAGTTAGCTCTATCAAAAAACCAGAAACATCTGGATTGAGAGTGGTGACCTCAATCTTTGCAAGGGTGTCCTTCAAGTAAGCAGTTGCAGTTGGATCTGAAGCTAAAACTTTGTAAATATCCCCCCTGAAGAATTTTTTCTTGATGGCCTGGAGAATTGATTGGGCGAAGTCATCTGATGCTGGGGTCGAAGAGACAGAAGAAGAACCATACCTTTGCTCAAGAATCAATTTGGTAAACTCACGTGGGTTCGACCACTTGAGTGCCGTCAGCGAGTCCCCAGGTAGTGGAGTGACCATAGGCGAAGGAGTATGGTGGGGGCGAGGCTCAACTTGTTCTTCTTCCTCCTCTACTGATTCTTCTCCTTCTTCATCTTGGTCTTCTCCCATTTCTTCATCAGACTCTTCAGCAGCTGGTTGCATATTCTCCTGGTCATCAGCTGGTGTAAGAGGTAGTTCATTTGTCTCCTCGGGCGCAGCTGGATCAGGATTGGCGTTATGTGTTTGGACTTCAGGTTCATGAATTTCTTCTTTGACCAACTGACCTCTATCCATGGAGGTACCCACATTGAAAGGTGGTGGGCTTGAGGCGTCATCCTCATCAGAGTTGGCTCCATCAGCCTGTGCGTTTTAAGTTGGGGTTGGAGCTGGTGCTGCAGTGGGTGCTATAATATGTGGAGTAGGTTGATTAATCTCACTCAAACCAGAGCCAATATCAGAAGATGGGTGATAAGTTGGCTCACCTTGGCTATTGAGGAGCGTGGTGGTGAGGCTTTCTGAAGTTGGGTGAGGAACAGAATCGTCGATTACAGTGGTGGCGAAGTTGCTTGGAGTTGGTCGGGAATCTGGATTGTTGATTATGGGTGCCTAAAGAACACAAGTGGAGAAAGTGAAAATGAAATAATAGGCGAAAGATGTCAAGCATAATAGAAAAGGGCAATGGTGCACATACCTGAGTTTGTTCAACAGCAGGACTTGATTTATCACTCCCATGGTCACCAAGAGGGGTTCTCAAGGCCACCTGGGAGGTTTCTTTCTCAACACCACTTGTGGTGGATGCCTTTTCGAGTATTTTGGCCACCTTCGAAGGAGGTGGGCCAGTGGGTCCAGAGGCCTTTGTGGGTTTTTTTCCTTTTCCTTGTAAGAACCTCCTCAGGAGATTCATCTGAGGCCTCTGAAGCTATAACCACAGCTGGGGTATCCTTCTTACCTTTCTTGGAAGGTGTTGGAGGTTTTCGACCAGTCTGAAGAGGCAGTGCAAATATAAGAAAGAAATTCATATAGTACAAGCAGAAACAGGGGAGATGAAATTTACCTGTGTACTTCCTTGTTCCTTGCCACTTTGCAAGGTGGCAGCTCTAGTCGAAGCAGCTTTCCTAGGCACAGCTGAAAGATAGCATACAATTGTTACAAGTTAATGATTACATGGTTAGTCATAAAGCCATGGATTAGGGATTTCAAACCTTCATATATTTCAGATTCGACACGAACGTCCTAAATTCCTATATGAAGGTGCCCTTTAAAATTTTCTAACGTATGCTTAGTTGAAACCACTCGTTGAGCCTTTGGCTGAGACTGCTGTCGAAGAAGTTTTAAATGCTCCCCACAGACAAACCAATCTGGAAATGGAGGGGCGAACGCCACTCCAAAATCAGCATTAGGCAGTCGAGGGAACTTTGGAGGAAAAAGTTTAAAAGCTACCTCATAACGTTTCTCACGAGGGACGTTGGGAGGAATTTTTAGTTGGTCCAGCTTTTCTAGAAATTTTCTCTTTAGAGTAACAGCAGCCTCATGAATGGTTCGACTAAGATCATCTGGTCGATAGATAGTTTCAAAGTATTTTTCAAAAGCCTGTATTTCTTCGATGTGAGTGAACTTACTTTTTTTCGTCTTGTCCTGCACATGGAGAAAAGCTTGGTCAAGTAACGAAGAAAATGTAGCCACATCAAGAAAGTGTTCACTATAATGCTTCGACCACCATTGGTGGAAGGATGAAGTGCATAAAAAGGAGGGTTCAAAAAACACAGGAGAAAGGATTCTTCTTTTTTCACTCCAGCTGTCGAGTGTTTGGGAGACATTTTCCTCGTCGAGGCAAGCAGTGTGAAGAATTACTTGGCCCTTTCTCTCATACAGGCACTGAGGGAAGCTCTGGGCCAGCCCAAATTGTCGAGAGACCAAGTTTGGTTGGTAGGCAATCAATGCTGATAGACCTCTCCCTAAGTTCAGCCTGTGGATGATGAATCTAGGAATTAAAAAGGCTTCCCAGATAGCAACAGATTCTGGATCAAGAGGTTGAAGAGGATTTGGAAATGGTCTTTGAAACCACCTAGGGCCATAGCTTCGTCGAGCAAAGGGTGCCATGCTAGGAGTGAACTCATAGCGCTTGGCGAACATCATAATATAACTGGTGAAAGCCCTTTGAAGGTTTTCACCATCATCATTTGGAGTAAGTTTGGCCAGACGTGTCCCTTCGATACTCCTTTCCTTGATCTCAGCAGAGGCTTCATCAACTATGCCTTTTCTGGGGAGGCTAGCCTCAAATGTAGCATTGAGCCACAATTGAAGTAGCCAAAGAGGGCCGCTCAAGTGCATAGGACCTTGGGCTTCCACATTCTTAAGTCGAGAAGCCCCCTCACTGATGGATTCGTAAAGGTTCGCCAGAATGAGTTCACTCAGGCAGGTCCCTCTGTTGTGGTGGAGTTGGTTCGCTAGGGGCAGGTACTTCTTAGCCACCTGCAAAGACTTTGTACAAAAAACATACCTCGACAGCCAGACTGTGAGGAAAGCAATGTGTTCTTCATCAGACACCTCATCATCTTCTTGTTTGAAGTGGTGCTTGATAAAGAGGGTGTAGGTCAGTTTGGAGCCTGAAATGTTGATGGTATCCTCAGCATCAACCTCAGGATTATAGACAAGACCATCTGGACGAAGCCCCGTGATGGCAGCTACATCGAAAAGGGTTGGAGTAACCATTCCACATGGCAGATGGAATGTATAATGGGTGTTGTCCCAAAAGTATAAAGATGCTGCCAACATGTTCAGACAATAGGGTATGCTGGTCTTCGACAGCATAAGGAGGTCATAAATCCCTATCTCCTTCCAATGGTCAGCTTTAACCTTCTCCATCTTTGCCATCCATTGGTCGAATTCCTTTAAAGGATTGACAGCTCTCACCAGCCTGGTGCCATCAGTGAGATAGCCAATGTTAATTTTGGGTAAAGGGATCTCTTCAGGGGAAGTTCCAGCAGCGGGATTAATTTTAGGGAAACTCTTTTGCCCTAATGGTCTGGTTCTCTGGTACGAGGGGAAAAACTCACCTAGCCTCTCGTTAGAAATGTCCACATCAGCCAAAGGACCAGATAACGCATAAGTTTTATCAGACATAACTATGGGAATCATTACCTGAGATTGGTATATGGCTCTTGATGTTTCAGAGGTGGGTTCTGGCATGCAGTGGCGATTGTCTACCAGTTGGGGGCCTGGGATGTTAGCGAACGGAGGGATGGTTTGCTTAAATGGAGTGGCCTTGCCCCCTTTGAGTCTTCTTTGCTTGAGGATTAATTTGGGAGGATGCCATTGTTGAAGAAGATGAAAAGATGGTGTCTTCGCTGGGTTTGTGTGAGAGAACTGAAGAGAAGAAGAGTTTGCTTGAGAATATGAAAGGTGTGGAAAGTTCACAAAGTGGCGGAAATGGGTATATATAGACATTTGAAAATCTCA
Source organism: Lathyrus tuberosus (assembly GCA_022829125.1). Taxonomy (NCBI): domain Eukaryota; kingdom Viridiplantae; phylum Streptophyta; class Magnoliopsida; order Fabales; family Fabaceae; genus Lathyrus; species Lathyrus tuberosus. The sequence goes on from JALAZF010000017.1 coordinate 14,821,459, forward strand.
AGAGACTTGGATCCACCGTTGAAGCTGAGGGGTTAGTGGGACGCGTGTCTTTCTCCTGAAGGCGTGATGAAAAGTAGCAGTTATGTGCAGACTGTTAACGTCTGTTTTCAAGAAAGGTGTTATGATGAATACGGCTGAAAGGACGTTTTAAGGATTTGTTATGATGGTGTGACGTCAGAGGCGTGGGTTAAAGAAACTGAACAGTTCGGCCATTGAGTAATTAGTGGGATGTTCAGTTAAGGCCATGCAAATAGGCGTCGAAATGGTTATTATATCAAGAAATGGCCTTCCTACCAATTCTGGCGAAAGGACATTCCTTGGGGGCAATTTGTTAGCCCTTAATTTCGAAGCTAGACAAAATCAAAGCTATTTTATGTTAAAAAATTATTTTTAATATAAAGAAGGCTTCGACCTAGTTTTTGGAGAGGCCTGAGTCGAATAGAGGTGCAGGAACCTCAAAAATGGCTAAGTGCTGAAAGGGTTTTGACCATGAGAATGTAGTAACAAGCGCTGCAGTGGTTATATTAAGGTTGGAGGGAATTTCCAATATTTGAAATTTAAATAAGAGCAGTTGTGAACGTGGGAACAGTTGAGATCAAGGGGAAGGCGCCAAAATCCACACGTTCGAAGCAGTAACCACCACTTAGTAGTTATTTCCTAGCACTATAAATAGGAGTTAGTTCTATGTAAATGGGGTGTTCATATTATTGTACAAGTTACTCTAAGAAACTCAAAGTACCCGCGTGTAGAGAAACGAGTTCGTGAGAATGTACGTAATGTAACACCATTTTCTTCATCAATATAATTTATCTTCATCATGTTTAAGATTCAGCCATTTACTTTCCATGCCTTTACAGTTTCTTGAACTTTATCTTCCATGTCAGATTTACTTTCAAAGCCATTTAAACTTCCTGCGTTTTACCTTCGACTGCACCTTTACGTTCAAGCCTTTACTTTTCAAAGTCTTTTATTTTCAAGAACGTGGAGTTCTCCTTTAAAATCCATTGCATTTATTTTCAAAGTCTTTTACTTTCCCGCACTTTACTTTCGACAACACTTTTATTATCCCAGCCTTTACTTTCCAAGAACGTGGAGTTCGTCGCATTTTACTTTCAAAGCTTTTTACTTATTGTTATTTGTTTCGACGCCTTTAATTTCTGCACCCTTTACTTGCATCCCTTTAAATTTCAAGTCTTTACTTTACTTTATTTTCAGCATTGTCGAACGTGGAGTTCAGTTTACATTTTCTTTAATTTACACTTGTCTCTCAAATTTAGCACATGTCCTAGGATTTGTGTGGTCGATCTTGCAAGTTAATCAATTTACGTTTAGATTGATAGACCAGAGGTTGTTTACCAAAATTCACAGTAAACAGTTTTCAATTGCCATGATATCACGATGTTTTGCCGTGTATATTTTATCACATGATGTTTTTTCCCATATATTCAGTTTCACACACGATGTTTTGCCGTGTATATACTTTTATTCTCCGGATGTTTTTCCGTGTATATTATATCTGTTAGTTACCACGATGCTTTGCCGTGTATTCATTTATTCCACAATGCTTTGCTGTGTATTAATTTATTCCGTGATGTTTTGCCACGTATGCATGTTCCCTTAGGATCTCTTAGTTCAAACTTAATTTTTTATTAGAGACAGACATTATAATATTCAACCAAGCATGATAACTTTAGGTTAAATTTTCCCTCTCGCCGCCGTGCGATTTAAACTTTATTTTTTGTAGTTCGTGCCCCGTAGGGGTGAACTACGACTGCTCTGATTTCTCAAGATCCCGTTGAGAATACGTAGGCATAAGACTGTAAAGTCTTAGCGAGCAACCTTTTCTTTTTTCCATCGTCTCTTTACATCCGACGTTTTCCCGGATATTCGTATTTGCGACCTTTTTATTTTTATCTCTTTCAATCCGACGTTTTCCCGGATATTCATATCGTTTCTTTCCAAAACAAATTTCCTTGTGATTTAAATTCAAATACATATTTGTTATCAAAACTTCTTTCTTTGTTGAACAACTAACAAAACAGCATGGAAGCTCCACAACGGGTAAGTGTTTATCCGCTTTCATTTACTGCTTTCATATATATAACTGTATTATGGGGCTGCTTCACTGTAAGTCTTCGTTCATATCCTTTTTAATATACTTGTCATATATCAACTGTATATATACTAGTATAGTTATTTAGAGTTTTCCCCGGCAACTACGTCTAGAACTAGGTAAAGCCCTGTTGGTCACTCTTAAATACAAACAAAACTAGATCCCCATAGGATTCCAGATACAGTCTCCCCTCCTCTTGGGGTTAAACAATATGGAACAAAGAGAAAGGCAGTATTCTCGGTGAACCTTTTCTCAGACTGTCACCCTTAGAAATTGTCAAAGAAACTCTACTCCCCAGAGATGATCTTTTCTCCGTGAATGGCATCTCTTGAGTTTCTTCCAAATTCTCGAACTTTCCTGGCTTGATCTATTCTCGGTGAATGGCATGTCTTGAACTTCTCAGGGTTTGGGGACCCACAGGCTTTTTAAAAGCACCCCCCACCTCCTCTTGGGCATTATACAAGGACCCATCGGCTTCTTAGAAGTTCTCATGCCTCCTCTTGAGCTTAGTACAAGGACCCGACGACCTCTTAAAGGTGTAGGAACATAACCTAGTCATCCTTTGCTAGAGCAGTCTTTCTAGAGTCAAAACATCAAACTGATTTAGGGTTGATTCTCATCCCTTAATACACCAGCCTCCTCTTGGGCATCATACAAAGATAAACCTTTTCAACCCAGTAGACTCAGACAGTCTCATCTGCTTTTGGATTTCAAAGGACCCTTTTTATCTCCTTAAACACAGGAAAAACCCTTTCCTCTTTTTTAACATCCGATGCTTTCCCGGATATTCCTTCAATTTTCAACCGACGCTTTCCCGAATATTTCTTCTATTTTCATCCGATGTTTTTCCCGGATATTTATATCTCATTCTTTAATCTTTTCACTCTTTCAAATCAATTCCCACAAATCACCCTTTAGCTTCATATCTTGGGCTTTGAACAAGATACAAATCACCTTTAGCTTCATATCTTGGGCTTTGAACAAAGATACCCAAATATCTCTTTTCCTCCCATAGAATAGGAGGAACTACGGTTGCTCTGATTTCCCGGTTTTCTTTAACGGGAATACATAGGCATAAGATTGAGAAATCTTAGCGAGCACACTAAACAAAAAAAACCTTAGGTCCGTACCTTACCAAAAACATCGAAAAACCCAAAAACAACAAAAATATCTTTTCAACATCTCTCAACATTCCCAAAGGAGAAACTTTCCTTTTTACAGACAAACACCATCAAGTAGAAAACAGTAGAACAATAGAAAATTGCTATCAACCCATGGATAACCATGTATAGGATGGGTAGTTGACAACTCCCCATTGTATAACCTGACCCCGAACTCCCTAATCTCTTAGCATTTGTTAAAGAAAACATTTGCGTGCAAGGTTAGTTTGAGATAGCTTCCCTTTCCTTTCCAGCTTCACAGGATAAATAAGAAATCAGAAAGTAGCACCCAATCCCATTCACAGACGGATGTGCGCGGTCACGAAAATCGCACTACAATAGAGAGGGTGGTAAGGCTAATCTGTAAGCAGCTTCACCGATCCTTTCCAAGATCTGATACGGTCCCACGTATCTCGGACTTAACTTGCGTGACTTAAATGGTCCTTTCAATCTTAATCTCGGAGTAACTTTCAAAAAAACATGGTCACCTTCCTCAAATTCTAACGGTCTCCTACGATTGTCCGCATAACTCTTTTGACGATCTTGAACTTGTTTAACTTTCTCACGAATCATTTGAATCTTTTCTGTAGTCTCTTGAATAATTTCGGGTCCCAAAATTCTATCTTCACCAACTTCCGCCCAACACAAAGGTGTTCTACATTTTCTCCCATACAATGCTTCATAAGGAGCCATACCGATGCTCACATGGTAACTATTGTTATAAGAAAACTCAATCAATGGTAGAAGTTCCTTCCAATTTCCTCTACTTTCTAGCACATAAGCTCTTAACATATCTTCCATCGTTTGTATTGTTCGCTCAGTCTGACCATCCGTCTGAGGATGATTCGACGTGCTCAAACGCAACCTCGTACCCATAGCTTGTTGAAAAGCCTTCCAAAACCTTGAAGTAAACTTTGGATCTCTATCGGACACAATGTTAGAGGGAACACCATGCAATCTCACAATTTCAGAAATAAACAATTTAGCAAGATGACTTGCCTTGTAAGTAGTCTTCACGGCTAAGAAATGCGCAGATTTCGTTAGTTGATCGACAATCACCCAAATAGAATCATAACCACCTTGTGTACTGGGTAAACCTACTGCAAAGTCCATAGAAATACTATCCCACTTCCAAATTGGAATCTCTAATGGTTGCCACAGACTGCCCGGTCTTTGGTGTTCAATCTTCACCTGTTGGCACACTGCACATTCTGACACATAAATCGCAATATCCTTTTTCATTTCGGACCACCAATAATCCTTCTTTAAGTCCTGATACATCTTCGAAGAACCAGGATGTATCGTAAAAGTACCTTTATGAGCTTCATCTAAAATCTTCCTTTTTAATACTGCGTTATTCGGAACACAAATCCTTTGGTTAAATAGGACAATCCCATCCGCTGCTCGGGTAAAACCCGGTTGAAGTAACATCTCTTGAAACTCCTCCTCTAAAACTTGTTCTTGTTGAATTTCAACTCTTAGAGTAGAATTGACATTCAAATTTCCCATGATTACACCATTCGGAGTCCACACAAACTGAAGATTAAGATCTCTAAACTTTTCCAACAAGGCATACTCCAATATCATTAATTCGGCACTACGAACCATTTTCCGACTTAATGCATCTGCTACTTTATTCACTTTTCCTGGATGATACTGTAATTCCAAGTCATAATCCTTTAAGTACTCCATCCACCTTCTTTGTCGCATATTCAACTCCTTTTGGTCAATTAAATACTTCAAACCTTTGTGGTCACTGAACATTTCAAAACGCACACCATACAGATAATGGCGCCACACCTTCACTGCAAACACAACTGCTGCTAGTTCCAAATCATGAGTTGGATAATTCTTCTCATGAACTTTTAATTGTCGAGAAGCATAAGCTACCACTTGACTGCCTTGCATCAGAACACCTCATAATCCCATCTTAGAAGCATCGCAAAATACTTTGTAAGAGTTGTTAGTATCAGGAATGATTAACACAGGAGCCGTCATCAGACTTTCCTTCAATTTCATAAAGCTTTGTTCACAACCCGAATCCCACTCATAAGCACAATCTTTTCGAGTAAGTTTTGTCATTGGTAAGGCCAACTGAGAAAAACCTTTTATGAACCTTCTATAGTAACCTGCCAATCCCAAGAAACTTCTAACTTCTGAAGCATTCTTTGGTCTCTCCCAATTAATCACTGCTTCTACCTTTGACGGATCCATTGCCACACCACCTTGAGATATAACATGACCAATAAATTTAACTTCCGACATCCAAAACTCGCACTTGCTTAACTTAGCAAAAAGTTGCTTCTCCTGCAATACCGATAAGACAATTCTCAGATATTCTCTGTGCTCTTGTGGAGTACGAGAATAAATAAGAATGTCGTCAATAAAGATTACGACAAATTGGTCCAAGTAAGCTTGAAATATACGGTTCATGTAATTCATAAAAACAGCTGGAGCATTAGTCACACCGAAAGGCATCACTAAAAATTCGTAATGTCCGTAACGGGTTCTAAACGCAGTCTTAGGCACATCGGAACTCATCACACGGATCTGATGATAAACCGACCGTAAATCAATCTTTGAGAACACACAGGCTTCTTTCAATTGATCCAACAGGTCGTCTACCCTGGGTAAGGGGTACTTGTTCTTAATGGTGACTTTATTCAACTTACGATAATCAATACACAAATGCATTCCACCATCCTTCTTTACCAACAAAACTAGAGCGCCCCACGGTGAAACGCTAGGTCTAACAAAATGCTTAGCCATTAAATCCTCCAATTGGTCCTTTAATTCTCTTAATTCAAGCGGTGCCATCCGATAAGGAGAAACGAATATAGGAGCCGTTCCCGGTACTAGGTCAATGGAGAACTCAACTTCTCCCTCCGGAGGAAGAGAAGTAACGTCCTCAGGAAAAACTTCGGGAAATTCATAAACTATAGGAATACTCAGCATTTGCTGGTCACTACTCCCCTCCTTATTAAGAACCAGTAAAACAGATTTCTCCTTCTCAAACAAGAAATTTATCATTCCCACCGTACCTTCTAAAATAGTCGTTAACACATCCTTCGGGGTAGCCTCAACAGATGGAATAACGATTAGCTTTTCCTCACACCCAATAAACACCGACTTAGCAGAAAGCCAATCCATCCCCAAAACGACATCAACTTTCTTAAGCGGTAAACAAATAAGGCCAATCTGAAAAACTCCACCATCCACAGACAAAACACAATTTTCACACATCAACGGTGTCTCAACCATTTCATCCATGGCGGTAGTAACCACCATAGGAGGAGAAAAAGGAATAGCTTGTAACCCAAGTTGCTTCACACATCACATTGACACAAAAGAATGTGTTGCTCCACAATCAAATAAAACAAAACAAGGATGCCCGTTTACAAAACACGTACCCGTAATCAAAGAGTTGTCACTTTTCGTCTTCCTTGCATCCAAAGTATAAACCCATCCGGTATTCCTTCCTTGCACTTGGTTTCAATTCTGAGTATAATCTCTAGCCACATGACCCAATCCATTACAATTATAACAACTCAAACCCCCATCGACGCACTTCCCATAATGACGTTTGTTGCACACTCTACACAAAGGAATAACATTAGGTCTAGCAACCTGCTTTCCCTTGAAAGCTTGTGATCTAGGCCCAAACTGCTGACTTGGTCTCCCACGATCACCCTGATTCACCCTACTTGCGACACTTTCAACTTGGACTTTCTTCAAACTATGCTCGGCCACATAGCATTGCCTTAGAACTTCAGCATAAGTGGTGAACTCTCTCTGAGACACACTATGAGAGATCTCTGCTTTTAGTCTAAAAAGAAACTGGTCTATTTTCCACCTTTCATCCAGAGCATACATAGTCTTCCTAGAATAAACAGCCATGTCCTCAAACTTTTCAGCATAACAGGCCACAGTCATACTACCCTGTCTTAACTGTTGAAATTCAAATTCTTTCTGAGTCCTCAAGGAGCTAGGAAAATATTTCTCCATGAAATTTTCCTTGAATTGTTCCCAGACCTTGGGCACACCCTGAATAGTCATAAGAGCCAAAGCACTCTCCCACCACCTCATGGCAGGACCCTTCAAAGAATGAGAAGCGAATACCACCTTATTCTCCTCACCACAATGCACTATCAAGAATTTTTTTCCATACCCGCTATCCATTCGTGAGCCTTTACAGGATCTAATCCTCCAGGAAATTCTGGAGGATTCATGCGAAAGAAATCCCGAAAAGTCCCACCTACAGCTTCCAAAACAACCACCTGAGGATGTAGACCTCCATTCATTTGTTGTACCATTTGCTGCATAAATTGGTTCTGTTGCTGCTGCATCTGTTGCATAAACTGATACAAAGGAGCATTCTCATCGCCGCCTGGCGGATTCGTCCCAACTGGAGTAGTTATGGGTCTACCACGGTTGCTTCTGCGTCCGTCAGCCATGTTCCTAAAGGTCATACAGATAGGATTAAGTTGATCAGGCTCAATACCATAAATATAACACTTAAGACCAATGGCGACACAACGCATATGAAACGGAAAGAAATACTTATACTATTTCATGGCTAGGTCGAGGATACGACCTGCTTTGATACCAACTGTAACGCCCATATATAAATACATACATCAAAGTATATATTATACATGAATTCCAAGTTTGGTACTGAAATACCAATAAGTCCCTAGTAAACACATTATACATACACATGCCCAAATGATTAATACAAAAAAACTATGGCATAAATATATATACAAGATGTTCCAAAGATAAATACTAAGAACTAGATCGACAACGATCTCAAAAAAACTCCATAACGGAAGCTAAGCCATCAAACAAGTAAGGATAATCACACAACTTTATCCTTACCCTTCGCGGAACCTGAAGTACCTGAAATATAATCAACAATAGTGGGGTGAGATACAACAAATCTCAGTGAGTTCCCTATCTTATAGATTCTCTCGGCTTTACAAGGTTCTATCTTAGCCTAACTCAAGTCGGGATAAAGGACTAGACCTTGAGTTCACACATTTCGGACTAGAGAAACAAGCGCACAAAAACACAAAACGACCAACTAGTTAAGGAATCTTCCCCCCGGCCATCCCGCACAAGGGGCCCTCGACACGGGTCACGGTTAATTACTTAATAAATACTTCTCCCTGGCCATCCCGCACAAGGGACTCTTCAACACGGTTCACGGTTACTTAATAAATACTTCTCACCGGCCATCCCGCACAAGGGGCTCTTCAACACGGGCCACGGTATTTATTAAGGGATAGACTATAAACCGGAGGAAAATATGATCCCCCACTAACAACTACTTAACAATGACACTCTTCAAGTATCGATGTAAGCATTGTTGCACAATTTGCTAAGTATTTCTATTGTACTAAGGTTTCCTCACTAACTCACCTCTTGAAGCTTTTAATTTTCCAAAGGTTCCATTTTACATAAATTACATAATTCCGATTACTTACCAAAATTGAATGAATTCCATCTCATAAACAATATTTTTACTCTCCAAAGCATAGAACACTTTCATAGCTTCACAACGATAAAGAACGCTTAAATCGGATAAACGAGTCATAAGTTACGGATTTTTGAAGAAAAGAAAATTATTGAAAAACTTCCAGATTCGCCTGGCGGTTAAGGATTTTGCCTGGCGAATCCCTCTTCGCCAGTACTTCGCCCGGCGAACTAGTGACGACTCCTCATTTAGAAAAAACCAAAAGTTCCAGTAGCCAAAACATGTTCTGTCTCACAATTTTCGCCCGGGGATTTAGGATTTCTCCTGGCGAATCCCTCTTCGCCAGTACTTCACCTGGCGAACTAGTGGCGAGACCTGATTCGCCTGGCGAATCCTGTTTCGCCTGGCAAATCGCATCAGAACCAGAATTCCTTTCCTGCATTTTCCATGGTTCCAAGGGTCCCAAATCTCACCCTTACCATACCAAATCAGTTCCAAACCTCAAAACAAGTATCAACAATTGATCATATACATGGTTCGACTATACTACACAATTAATAGCACATTTCAACCGTTAGATTTCATGGATTTGAAAAATTGTTCATTTTTCTCAAAAATCTAACCTGACTCTAGAAACTCAAGAATTCTACAACTAAAGCTTCTATCTAGAACCCACCTGGATTAGAAGATGATGATGATGAAGATGAGATGAATTGATGAAGAGTGGTGGATGATTCTTGATCTTGAGCTCTTGGATTTTCTCTTCTTTTCTTTCCTTTCCTTTTGTCATACCCCAAATTTTGACCACTAAGATTTCCCATCATTATGCAAATCATTAGCACAATATGGATGAACCATTAGTCTCCCCAAAGATGGGTGAGCATCCACTACAATCAGACTTAGGGTTTCAAGCCCTCTCAGAGCTCTTAGACAAAGGATCAATCAAGAAATGACATGATCTTCAACTTTTCTAGCCTCTCAAACATCCACAAAGGATAAAGAGGACTCCCACTTCAAGGATTAAGCACAAGGCTTCTCCCTTCTAGGTGGATCAAGCCTTAAGATCGCCAGTGTCACCAAATTAGGGTTTGGTCGACCAGGGCCTCCAGATGGAAATTTTCCTCTGGGCATGAGCCAATGCTTCAAAGCATAACCTATGATGCTCCAAGGGATCTCATGAACCCAATCATCAAGTCAATTTAGCCTCAGGGGATGCATTCATCAAAAAAATCAGGAATTAGGGTTTCTTGACCTAATTCACCACTAAGTTGACTTTTGGGACAAAACATGAGCCAAGACCTCAAGAGGGGATTTGAGGGTCTCAAATACATCACATTGATCCATTTGCAACAATGGATTGATCCAAGAAGCTTGAGCAACAAGTTTCAATTTCATTAGAACCACAGTTAGGGTTTCGCGGAAAAAGTCAACTGTATCTTTGAATTTTGACCAAGACATGCTCCCAAACCCTAAGACATGATTCAATACACCCTATAACACCTATGAAATCAATCCATCAAGTTTGATTTAGGTTAAGGACTTGATTTCATAGAGGATCGCACAATTTGGAATTCATCTGATAAAAAGTCAACTGTGCACAAAAGTCAAACTTTGACTTTTTGAGATTTTTCACAATTATGGTTCCTTAACCCTAAAATGATGTTAAAGTGTGATTGGAATCATCATTCATCAAGAAAAATCAAGAAAAGTGGGATAACTTGTAAAAGGGGTAACCATAAAAAACTTAGAAAATTTTCTAAGTTATGGAACAAAGTGGCTAGGGTACCAACTTTGGAGGATCATAACTCCTAAACCACAATGCCATTTATTCTCATCCAAAGCTGGATTTGTAGCTCTCATTACCCTCTACAAAAGCTTCAACTACCACTCATTCCAATTCCCCATGGATTTTAAATTATGGAATGATCAAAATCACAAAAAGTGAAAATGTCACTTTTTTCCAACACTTAGTGAAATTTTCACTAAGTCAGAATCTGCCTTCACTTTTTTCCAAATGTAGGGGCATTTTTCACTTGGATCCAAAAAGTATCAAAACCAATTATGATAAAATAGTTATTGTATCATTTGAGGGCTTTCCAAAATGGCCAAGAACTCCATCAAATTCCACTTGAGCCATGAGATATGACAATGGCAATATGCCTTGCTGAAAACTGCCAAGGCTAGGCAGAATTTTGCACTTTTGCTCAATTTGGTAAAATCAGATAATTCCAAGCCTTGTCATCACTTGGGACACATCTGAGGATCAAATCTAAAGGGAACAAACACTGATCCAAGCCTCCAAAGTCTTTGGAACAAGAAGTAGCATGCCAAACCTAGAAATGTCTAAAAGAGGGACAAGACTCCAATTTTGGATTGGAGCATTTAATGGATGCACCAAGGTGGCATGGACTGAGCCATTGCCAATTGAATTCAGTCAAGACTTATCCAAGACCAAGGGAACCAGCAGCCTGTGCCCTAACCTCTAGTCAATGGCTAGAGGAGACTTGGATTCTCATTGCTCAACATTGGCCAAACCTATGCAGCAGTTGCCATTCACTATTCCTTGTAAAACAAACTTGCTCTACTATAAATAGAGCTCATTTGTGATCAGTTTGAGTACATCAAAGCCATCAAACAGATGCTTTCCTCAAAATCACCTTCTCACTTCTAAATTTGCCTTCCAAAGCAAGTCACTATCGGGTTTTGAGTTTGAGAGCAATTCCAACCAAACCAATCACACACACACCTCATAAACATCATATAGAAGTGATCCAAACACTCACATAACATCTGGAACACCAAAATCACAAAATCACTAGCCAATTGCTCAAGCCTTTGACAGATTTGCAGTTGGGGTGCCATCTCAAGTTCCAGATCATTTCAATCCATTCCAAGCATCCGGACACACTCCATGGCACCTAGGGAAGCTATCCAGATCATTAGAACCTAGCTCTAACACCTCTAACCCAAAACACGACCACCAGCTGCAAGAGGTGAGCATGAGCTCTTCTAACTCTATGATCCATGCAGTTTTTGCTGCACAATAATTTGGCCATATGTTCATAATCATGCATAGAGTATTTACCCTCAATCAATTGCTTTGTATGAATCGTGTATGGAATTTCTGAACCTTCATGCAGAATTTAGGGTTCTTGAGGTTTCTCTTTGATTTCTTATTCCATGCTTAAAATAAATGAAATTAAAGACCATAGACATGATCGTGAGGTTGAAACGAGTAGATTGATATGTAGATAGCATGATATAATCAAGTATTCAGTGAGATTTGATAGAAAACGCAAATCTGCGGAAACAGAGGAATGGCGCGTGTTCTTGCCATGTTCTTGGCGCCCTTTTTCAAATATTTGAATATTTGAATTTTGTGATTTTATTTAATTGATTCAAAAATTAATTTCTCTCTGAGTTTTAATGATTTTGAGTTGATTCTCTTTTTAATAATTCAAAAAAATGTTAAAATATTTTATTTTACCAAAAAATCCCAAAAATATTATTTATTTCATATAATTGATATTTTTGCCAAGAATTAATATTTTAATTGTTTTTGACATTTAAAATATTTTTTCCTTCTTGATTTTGAAAATTTTAATGATTTCTAATCATTTTGTAGGTCAAAACATGATTTTTGAAACATTAATCCAAGATCACAATTTGTTTTCCACATGTTAAACAATTTTGATCATTTTAATAGAGTGTAAGACCCAATCCTTTGTAAAAACATTTTGGGCCTCATCAAACCTTTTAAAAACATTTTGGGCCTCTAATAGAGTGTAAGACCCAATCCTTTGTAAATACAAACCTATTTTGGGCCTCAAATGTTGTATAAGTCCCTTTGTATTTCAAAAGTTCGGCGCGATCATCGCCCGTTTAAAACAAACCATATGGGCCTCTCCTCGAGCTATAAGACCCATTCAAAATCATTTTGGGCCTCTAATAGAGTGTAAGACCCAATCCCCTTTTGAAACCAAAAACTTTTGGCCCTCAGTCATTATATAAGACCCACAGCGTTTTCACAACCTCGGCACGATCGTCACCCTTTTCAAAATAAACCCTGGGCTTCTCCTTGAGATATAAGACCCATCTCTATTCACTTTCAATCATTTTGGGCCTCTTGAGAGAGTGTAAGACCCATCCCCTTGTACAGAAAATCTTTCTTGGGCCTCAGTCACTTGTATAAGTCCCTGTACAAAACGACAGTGCGATCACTGATTAAACCCTGGGCCTCTCCTTGAGCTGTAAGCCCCAATTTTCCTTTCAAAAGCACTTTCTCCTTTGATTTTGTAACATACTGTTATTTTCAATTTCTTTGTTGAACATCTAACCAAACAGCATGGAAGCTCTACAACCGAGTAAGTGTTTACCCGCTTTCATTTACCGCTTTCATATGTATATAACTGTATTGTGGGGCTGTTTCACTGTAAGTCTTTTTTAATAAACTCATATCGACTGTGTAATACTAGTATAGATATTTAGAGTTTCCCCGACAACTACGTCTATAACTAGACAAAACCTTGTCTCCTTACATGCGACGTTCTCCCGGATATTTCAACATAACCTAAACCATGAGAATTTTCTTTTATAACAATTTTAGATAACTAGATCTAAGAAATCTCCCCCTTGAACATTTTATATTCAGAAGGCCAATGTTCAAAGTGAAAACCCTTCTGGAACTGTTCATCAGCCTCCTCTTGGGCTTAGTGCAAGGACCCACAGGCTTCCTAAAAGCATCCCCGCCTCCTCTTGGGCATTGTACAAGGACCCGTCGGCTTTTTAGAAGTTTTCACAGCCTCCTCTTAGGCTTCGTATAATGATTCTTCCTCCGGGAAGATAGCCTCCTCTTGGGCTTCGTACAAATTGTCCCTTCGGCTTCTTAAAAGTTTTTCTCGTCTCCTCTTAGGCTTCGTATAAATTTTCCCGACGACCTCTTAAAGGTATAGGAACAGAAATTAGTCATCTTAATAAAACAGTCTTTCAAAGAGTCTAGATATTCCTACAGCGAACATACTGTCTCTGGATCTCTCTTAAGCATAGTACAAAAGATAAAACTCTAGACTTGGACAGTCTAACCTCCTTGAGTCTCGAAGACATTCTCAAGTTCCTTTCAAAAATAGGAAAAAACACCCGTAGACTTGGGCAGTCTCAATACCCTTCGGATTCTCCGTTTCCTTAAAGAACAGTAAATAATCTCGGTCCTCAGATCAAATCCATGAGTACAACATTACCCATATAAGAACTGATTTTCTCTTTTAACCAACATACTGGACCTGTCACTAAACTGAAATAGTCACCAGCATAGATGGCCTCCTCTTGGGCTTTGTACAATGATTCTCCCCAGCAGAGTTAACAATTCAGCCTCCATCTCGGGCTTCATACGAGATACAAAATCACTCTCTTGTTGAGTCAAACATTTTCATCCTCCATCTCGGGCTTCATACGAGATAGCAAAACACTTTCTTGTTGAGTATAAAAGACTCTCTTGTTGATTCAAACATTTTTAGCCTCCATCTCGGGCTTCGTACGAGATACAAAATCACTCTCTTGGTGAGTATAAAAGACTCTCTTGTTGAGTCAAACCCTTTTAGCCTCCGTCTTGGGCTTCGTACAAGACACATATAAAAACACTCTTTTGTTGAGTCAACCCTTTTAGCCTCTATCTCGGGCTTCGTACGAGGCATATAAAAGCATCCTCTTGTTGGGTCAATAGCCTCCTCTTAGGCTTTGTATAAAGAAATCCCCGTTTGATTCAATCAACCTTTTAGCATCAAATCATGCTTTGGTCTCAGCATACAAACATCAACAACTCCTTTTCCCTCGCCTAATTGCTGTAAGCGGTAAGCCTCTGGATTATTTACATCCAAGCCACTGTCCCTCTTTTAGCATGAGAAATTCCTAAGGAAAGATGGCATTGCTCTAAACTGAGTTAAAGTCTTCTCCTTCAGGTTGAAAATCCCCTATAAAGGAAATTATGGCATTGCTGGATTCGCATATCCCAGTTAAAGTAATTCTCCTTTATAATCAGTCACCTAATAGTTGTAACAAATATTCCCCTTTAGAGATGACAAATTCTCTCTAAAGTCAACACCCTTTTAGCTTCACATCTCGGGCTTTGAACAAGATACAAACCACCTTTAGCTTCATGTCTTGGCCTTTGAACAAGACACCAAAACACCATTTCCTCCCATAGAATAGGAGGAACTATGATCACTCTGATTTCCCCATCCCGGAAATACGTAGGCATAAGATTGAAAAAATGAATCTTAGCGAGCACACTAATAAAAAAACCCCAAAGTCCCCTACCTCCATCTAATCTGGCGCAGGATCCCAACAAATTCCCCATGAACAATTCCGGTATTTCGTTATGAACAAAATAAGCAGAGAGAGGACCTCGAACTAAAACCGCATCTGTAAACCAACAATTTTGACTGTTTAACCTCAGTTTGCAAGCAAGGTTAGTTGGAGACATCTATTTCCCTTCCTTCATCAGCTTCAATAGGATAAAAAATGAATCGAACTGTAGTACCAAAGCGATAGTGATTCGAAACCACGAAAACCGCGCTATAGAAAAAATGGCGACCACAGTGGGAGCGACTTGTTCTTCTCCCGTCTCTTAGGAGGAAACCTTAAGTTTAGACAATTTCACAGGAAAAATGGCGCCCACCTTGGGGCCAAACAAAGGAATCTTGTCTCTCTTATCTCTCTGGTTGAAACCTTCTCTTAGGACGAGTCCTTGGGTTCACAAGGTATCACCGAATGACAGTTCCATCGGGGAATGTCATTATTTCTAGGATCGGCCCTCACAAGGATCTTAGGTAAAAAACCTTTAAGTTTGGAAGGTACCACAGAATGGCGACTCTGCCGGGGAGCCATTTTCTGTTAGGATAATAGGATTCATAGCTCTTAAAAAGTCTAGGACATTAGGACAAATATATATACTGCTTTTCCTAATTGATATCTGTGTTTATTTTTCTGCTAATGGAAATGCGTGTGATGCCGCATGTGGAAAGATTGAGTATACACCTAGGAAAAACCTCTTTCAGTAGTGCGGAAGCTATCGGAAATAGTTGTCACGCGATACTACCTTCTTCTGAGATTCTTCGAAATACATCACCTAGCACGATTCCCGGCCCGCTGATGTTATCTCGACAAGAATCAATGATTTTGAGAGACAGGTACAAAAATCACTAGTATAAACCTTTGGGATGGGTAGAGCCTTGACTTCATGACACCGACCCTTTGACCCCATGTTTTTTCTATGTTTTTGTGTGCTGCATTCATGCATTCATTTTAAAAAAATATTAAGCAAAGAAAAATTTTCTCTTCTAGTCTCTCTTTTTCAATTTAAACTAAAACAATGATTGCAAATGTCAGAGAGAAAAAGATTGCGCTCATGGATTTTGGTAGAAGAAAAACTCACAAGTATAC
Source organism: Lathyrus tuberosus (assembly GCA_022829125.1). Lineage (NCBI taxonomy): Eukaryota > Viridiplantae > Streptophyta > Magnoliopsida > Fabales > Fabaceae > Lathyrus > Lathyrus tuberosus. The sequence continues at coordinate 14,837,645 of JALAZF010000017.1, forward strand.
CTTCAAGGTTCCAAAACTAGAGGATTTGCGAGGATTAGCAAGGATGATCACTAACCCTGACGCTTTCAGAGCCAAGTACGGGGGTCTGCTACCTCTGCTAAGGGTCCATGTAATTGAAGGAATCCTGGAGGCACTCGTTCAGTTTTACGATCCCGTCTATCACTGTTTCACATTCCCGGATTACCAGCTCGCACCAACACTGGAGGAGTATTCTCATCTGATTGATCTACCCATTACTGATCAAGCTCCCTTTTCTGGACTGGAAGAAATTCCAAAGGATCAGACCATTGCAAAAGCAATTTATTTGGACGAATCAGAAGTCAGGACTCACCTAACCACCAAGGAAGGAATCCTAGGTTTACCAGCCAGGTTTCTGGTAAAGAAGGCTATGTACTTTGCTAGTATAGGGAACATGACTGCTTTCGAGAGCATCTTTATTTTTCTCACCTACGGGTTATTTTTGTTTCCCAACATTGATAACTTCGTCGATATCAACGCCATTAAGGTTTTTCTCATTGGAAACGTCGTACCAACCTTGCTCGTAGATGCGTATCATTCTGTACACTTAAGGAATTTATACAGCGGAGGAATGATCACGTGCTGTGTACCCCTGCTATATAAATGGTTTATCTCCCATTTGCCTAAGTCTGCCGCTTTTTGGGATCATAAGAGTGCCTTACGCTGGTCGCAGAAAATCATGTCTCTTACCAACTCTGACATCGATTGGTACAATCGAATCTATGACGGGATCAGGATCATTGACCGTTGTGGAAATTTCCCCAACGTACCCCTTATAGGAACTAAGGGAGGAATCAATTACCATCCAGTTTTAGTTCGTCGTCAATTTGGATACCCGATGAGGCATGTCCCGTGTAATGCTCATCTGGAAGGTCTTTTCTTCAAGGAAGGAGAAAATGACAGGGCACTAAAGATGGAAATAGTGCACGCTTGGAAACATGTTCATAATAAAGGACGGGAGTCTCTAGGAAAACCGGACTGTGTCTCGGTGGAGCCTTATCTCCACTGGGTACAAACTAGAGCTCTCAAGCTAAAGATGCCTTATCCTTGTCACGAAGTTCTTTCGCCAAGGGAATCTGTCATGTACTTCATGACTGAAACGGAAAAACTTCAGGTTACTCTCAACAAAGTTCAACAGGAGAGGAGGTCTTGGAAGAACAAGTACCGCATTCTCAATGTGGAATGTACCAAAATACAGCAATTGCTGAAAGATAAGGATGCTCTAATTGAGATTTTGGAGCAACATGCTGTAGAAAATCAGGATGACCAAAGGAATTTGCTCGCTCCTTTCACTTGGTAAAGGAATGACAACCCGACAACGGCCCAAGAGCCCCGGTCCAAGAAAAGGAAAGTACCAGAATCAGCACCTGAGTTCTCCTCAGAGAGGACTCAGGACCCATTAGCTTAGGTTTTTGTTTTCGTACCTTGTAATTTACTGTATTTCCATTTTCGCAATCCTTTGAATTCAATAAAACGGGGGTGTCCCCACTGTTTGATATTTGCAATCTAATTGTCGAAGTTTATTAAACAAAAAAAAACAATTAATATAATCATTGCATTCATCATTCTCACGTCACGTATTCTTCTTACCTACGAATCTCACGTTTGTGTCTCGGTTCTAGAGTCAAACTGTCTCATTCGTACAATACTCGGGCCAATCGTCAGAAAAAGATGGATGATCTCGAGGAAGAGAACAGAGAGTTGAAAGAAGAGATCGACGCTCTAAGAGAGGATATGAGAAAGCTTCGTAATGACATGCAAGTCATGGCAAAAGCTCAGCTACAAAGAACTGTGATCTCAGAGATCACCTCAATGCCCATAGTAGAGAAGTATGATCCTAGGTATCAAATGCCAAAAGATCGTCCCTGGGGCATGCCTGTTAACTATATTCCGGAAGGATATGTTCCGCTGATCAGTGAAGATCAGGGAATCATAGCAGAAGCCGCTGGGCCTGAAGGTTACAAACTTCGGGAAAACGAGGATGCCAGAGGCATAATGAGGACTCCTGAAGGTTACAAACTTCGGGAAGCGCCAAGATTCACTGTCGTAGTAACGGTACCACCCCTTGTGGTGCACACTATCCCGGAAGGACAGATTCCACATATACCTTCTGGTAGAAAGGACAACATGTTTGACAGAATGAATGAGTTCCAGGAACAAATCCTGGAGATGCAGAAAGAACTGTAGGCCCTTCGCGGTCAGGATCTATTTGGAAAGGACGCCGCAGACCTTTGCTTGGTGCCCAATGTGAAACTCCCGCACAAGTTCCAAGTACCCGATTTTGAAAAATACCAGGGTAACTCTTGCCCTCAAAGCCATTTGGTGATGTACGCTCAGCGAATGTCAGCTCAGACAGAGAACCAGGATCTTCTGATTCACTACTTTCAGGATAGTTTAACCGGTACCGCATTAAAATGGTACATGGGTTTAAACCGCGCTACGATTAACACTTTCAAAGATCTTGGCACTGCCTTCGTCCAACAATATAAATACAATTTGGACATGGCACCAGACAGAGATCAACTCAGATCAATGTCACAAAAGGACAAGGAAACCTTTAAGGAATACACTCAGAGATGGCGTGAAATTGTCGCTCAGATATCAATACCGCACAACAGCCTCTTCAGCAGGCTCGTCCTCAATACAACAACAACCGTACAACGCGGCCACCAGGATTTGATCCTATACCCGTATCGTACGCAGAACTATTTCCGTTACTACTGGCCAAGGGGCATGTCCAGACTAAGTCTCCTCTTACAGTACCGGAAAATCCTCCTTTTTGGTTTAAGGTGGATCAGAATTTCCCTTACCATCAAGGAGGACTGGGGCATAACATAGAGAGTTGTCTCAGTTTCAAGTCCGATGTACAAAAGCTTGTTAGGAGCAGGATCTTATCTTTCAAAGATACGAATCTGAATGTTGTCACGAACCCGCTGCCTCAACACGAGAAGGCTACAGTCAATTTGATAGAGGGAGTGTCTAACAACACCTATCAAATTTACGATGTACTCTTATTGAGGGCCAACTTGGTCAAGATGCATTGTAGATAGAGTGGATATGGCCATGTGCCACCTCATAATTATCACCAGTGTGATATCTGCTCTAAAAGTAATCCAGGATGTTCTGTGGTGCAATCAGCTCTACAGGAACAGATGGATCTCGGATGAATCCAAGAGCACCGAGTTCGTGGAGTTAACATGGTTTATACGAATTCCAACATCATTCAAAACCACGATATCCGTGCGATGAATGTCAACCTGGTGGCAATGCACTCAAGGCAAAGCCAGTATCATAATCTGCCACGACACGATTACAATTCCTGTCTGACTTGCTCGGTAAACAAACAGGGATGCTCTTTTGTACAAGAGGCCCTCCAGCATCAGATGGATCTTGGATGAATTCAAGACTACCATGATATGAATCATTATCAAATCAACATGATTCAAATCTTCGATATTTGCTTGATGAATACCAGCCTGGTGGAGTTACATGCTAAACAGGCCCGACTCGGGTTCCTGGTATCGCATGATTATCAGGGCTATAAAGCGGGTTGCGAAGGCGATCAGGGATGTGCCCTTGTCTAGGAAACACTTCAGCACTTGTTGAACCACTGGTGGCTTCCAATCTATATGGATGAAGACACCTAGCAAATCAGTATCACTAACGGGAATCCTACTAGATATCAAAGTCAGGATGTTCGGTCGATGGAAACAGATCTAGTAAGGTTACACTGTATTCAAAGCGGACGTGGCCAGGTGCCACTACACAACTATGAGCGGTGTGGAGTTTGCTCAGTGGATAATCAAGGATGCTACCTCGTACGAGCAGCCCTTCAAAGTCAGTTGGACCGCAAAGAGATTCAACCATGGTCAAGTTCTTGATCAGTCAACTACTTTGCTGATCAAATCGAGGACGTTGTCGTAATCTCTGATCATCAGAGGGCTAGGGATGTTTGTACCATTATCCCTCTACTTGACGAATCGAGAGTTCCCAACTGGGAACGGATCGAAATTACTTACGATGGTCAGAAAAATCAGAAGGCTCCCATAGTCATCTATCTACCGGGACCGCTACCGTATGAATCAACTTAGGTTATCCCTTATAAATACGGTGCAACAAAAATTGAGAATGGAAAGGAAATTCCATTACCCTCCGTCGTGAATATTGCAGACATTAGTCGAGTAACACAGAGTGGTAGAATCTTCAACAGAGGAGTTGGAGAACCCGACAAAGAAAAGGAACCTCAGACAGAAGTTCCCGATCCACCAGTAGGTCAATCCAGTGATACTGACCTTTCGAAAAACAATGATGAGATGCTGAAGCTCATCCAAAAGAGTGAATACAACATTGTTGATCAACTGTTACAAACTCCTTCGAAGATCTCTGTGCTATCACTTTTACTCAGTTCCGAAGCCCACAGAGAGGCTCTACAGAAAGTCTTGGAGCAAGCCTTTGTAGAACAGGATGTAACAATCAAATAGTTCGATAGCATTGTCTCTAACATCACTTCCTGCAATAATTTGGGATTTAGTGGTGAGGAATTACCTGAAGAAGGTTGCCGTCACAATATGGCGCTCAATATCACAGTTAACTGCCAGGACGATGCTTTAGCCAACGTACTGGTAGACACAGGGTCAGCCCTGAATGTTATGCCGAAGTCCACTTTGATGCAATTATCATTCAAAGGACCTTCGATGAGAACTAGCGAGGTCGTCGTCAAAGCATTTGACGGATCCAGAAAAATGGTTATCGGCGAAGTCGACCTTCCCATAACTATTGGTCCTCACACTTTCTAAGTCACTTTCCAGGTCATGGACATCCGGGCAACATACAGTTGTTTATTAGGAAGACCTTGGATACATCAGGATGGGGCAGTCACTTCGACCCTCCACCAAAAGCTAAAGTTCGTCCAGAACGGCCAACTTGTCACAGTTTGTGGAGAACAAGCCTTGCTCGTGAGCAACTTGTCATTATCTACTTGTGTAGAACCCGAGGAGGTTGTTGGAACTCAGTTTCAAGTAATTTCGTTGAGCAATGAGAATCAATTAGAGAAAGGAACCTCGATTTCCTCATACAGAGATGCTCTCGAAGTGATCGAAAATAACAATGCAAAAGGATGGGGATAGCTTGTCATTCCCACTGATAACAAAACAAAGAAGGGTCTTGGTTTTTCTGCAACCTGCACCCAGACAGCTACTAACGATGAAAGTCTTCATCCCATTCAGAACTTCTTCCACAGTGGAGGCTTCCTTCAACCAGTGACTCAAGATGTGCATACCATCAATAAAGATGATTCCTCTGATACGGAGGAAGAATGGAAGTCCTATCTCAACGTGGACGGTTATACGTCTCAGGGCGAAACACAGACTCCCTTTTGCTATCCCGCACAGAGTCCGAGATTTATACCGAGGTCAGATGTCGAAATGATATACGGAGATTGTGATCCTGAAGGATGCCGGGCTCCTCCAAATTCATTAGAGGAAGACACTCCGATGAAATATAACTTTGACCACGACTATTATGGCCCAATGGATGGCTTGCCTATCTGGCAACCGTATCCCGGAGACTTGGGGCAAGAAAGTCTGCCGAACAATGAAAATCAGCTGAGCATCATTGAAAAGAATACTTGCGTCCCCACCATATCATGGGATCAACACCCAGGTTATCCTAAAAATACCCAGCATGATGATGAATTTGCAACGTTTGCCGGACTAGAATTCATTAACTATGCTTTTCCCGAGGTCAACGTCATCGAGAGGGATGACTCCTCCAATTCCAAAGAAGTGTGGGATACCCTGGGACAGCCGAGTGGAAAATACGACTTTAAGATCAAGTACACCGCTCCTGAAAGCTCTCGTATCAGGCTCGAAGAAATCCAGCCAGCTGGATGGGGAGATACAGCTGAGAGTACAAATACTACGCAAAATACAACTGAGAAATCCTCCTACGACAACTCTGCCTGGGAGACAGATTCCAATGATCCATCTCCACCAGAAATCAACGTCATTTCTGAAGACAAATCAAGGAAGGTACCAGACTTTGTGATTCACCGAGGAGTTCGCCGCCAATGGGTTGTTGTCGATGTTCCGAAGATTGTTCATAAGTCTAAGTAATTGCCATCTTTACTTTAACCTTTCACCTTGCCCAGGTGAAACGGATGTTTTGATAGGGCTCACTTTCTGTAAATACCCCTCTTCGTTTTGCCCAAAGCGACAGAGTTTTGTTTTATAGGGCAGTAGTTTCAAGAATCGACTTGTTCATTAATAAAATAACGTCGTTCTGTAATTTCCACATTAATTGTTGTTTTCTCTTTTTGCTTTTTTCAGAAAATGGTAATCTTAAAAAATAACTCAATAATAAAAACAAGCAGTTTTCAAAGAAAAATACACTGCACACACTCTTGCATTCTCTCTATCTCTTCTAAACACAAATCATCACGTCATGCAGATTGCTTGTTTTAAACCCCGTTGAAACATACGATCCAATGCCTTCTCTCAACTTTGAGTTCCCGGTATTTGAGGCTGAAGAAGAAAATGACGACGGAATTCTAGAGGAGATCTCCCGACTACTCAGACAAGAGGAAATGTCCATTGAGCTTCACAAAGAGTTGCTGGAAACAGTCAACTTAGGATCGGAAGAAGAGAGAAAAGTGTTAGACGATGGCTATGGATCTAGAAGGGGGGTTGAATATATCCCTTGAGTTTTACACGCAAATGGTTTTGAAATTATAGTTTTAAAAATTGTTTAACGGAAGCTACCACTCGATAGAACGTCTATAACGAACCTTCTACTAAAAGGATCGGATATGCACGAATATATCGAGAATGAGTATGGAAGAGAAAAATTCAGTTTGACTACTACACTTAAAAAACGCAGTCAACAAAATATTACTTGCTTGATGTTTAATCCAAACTAATGAGGAAAAATGATAAGCAACTAAAAACAATGTGCTCGATTTTTGCGTTGAAACAAATTATCAAACACCTAGTGTGCGTAAACACACTAAGTGCAGAATTTCTATGGAATGTAATATAGAGCTGCTCCAATATGCAATTCAAGGAATTGTATCGATTTAACAAATATTTTCTCAGCTCAAAATTACAGTATGACAGAAATTTTGATAGATTGTGACTTCACAAATTCGAACAAACTGAATTATAAAAGAGTTAAGGGAAAAAGAGAACAAACGAGATTTGATTAGGCAGTTCCCCAATCATCCTCGCTTTGGGTACCTCTGCCCCCAATTCCACAATTGGAATTGAGATATATATATATATATATATGTAGTTGTTGCAAATTGTTTATTACAAGAGAAAACTATGAACATCCAAACCCTCGAACGTCTTCGATCGTTGATGCAAAATTTTCTCTTCCCTTGATTCAAGATGAACCAAGTCCTTCGAATATGGTTGATCCAATTATCGTCCCACGCTACTAAACCGAACAAAACCTCCATTCTTCGGTTACCTTCACTCGATCAATTGTAATCTACCAAACTTCGAACCCAAACCTCTCTTCAACGATCCTCCGATTACAGCTACTAAACCGAACAATTGCTCCAATCGTCGGTTACCTTTGCCCGATTGAATCCCTGTAGAACGAAACAGTTTGTGCAAAAACCCCCAAAATCTTCCTGATTCTTGGTGGAGAAAACCTAGGGTTTTATTCAAGAAACACCTACCAAAAATCTCAACTCAGAAATGAAGATCACGCGCTTCCAAAATCTGAACGTTATCACCTTGAAACAATGAACAACTCAAACAAAGATTGTTATGTGTAATTGTTTGTTCACTCAATGTTGAAGATGAAGATGAAGAGAAATGGCATAAATTTTCACGTTTCTTGTTATGTAAAAAATGAGCTAAAATGATATATATACTATCCTAGACAATACAATAGATATAACAGAGTTTTGAAATGAATAACACAATAAAATTCTGGTCACATTCAGCGAGCGGTCGACCTATACAGATAGTATAGTCGACCTGAGCAATGCCGCGCGTTCACTGCGCAAAACTGCAGGTTATGCGTCGACCAAAGCAGTCTATGAGTTGACTCATAGCTCCCAGTTTTGGGCAAACACAAATGCAGAATGAGTGAGTCGACCGATAGTTCGACGCGAGCACTCCCGCTGATTATACTAACATATGACACACGTTTAGGTCGACGAATGCAGGGTTGTGAGTCGACTCACACCCTTGGAACATTCAAAAATCCATTTTTGACTTTCCTAAAAGTGTTAAAACATATCTAATGAACCTAGACCATTTACTAATCATGATCAAACACTCTTAGACCACTTAATGAGCATTTCATATGACGTTTATCACTTGAATCTCTATATTCTAATCATGATAGTTTTGACATCATTAAAATCAAGTACATAGAGAGAATCTTCCCTCACATACTCCCCCTTTTTTATGATGGTAAAATGGTCATATGTCCTCCCCCTGACTTTGTGCATCTACTATTGTTTGATTATCTCAATACCTGTTATGTCCTTGTTCTTCTCCCCCTTTGACAACATCAAAAAGAGAGAAGGATGAAGTGTCAAGAATAAAAAAATGAGAGCTGCATTTTTAATATAATTGCAACCGATACTGTTAACACACAGTCGCATATAATGCAAGTTAATGAAAAGCTAAATAAGGTAAAAACACTTAAGAGGCACAAAATAAAGTAATAGTGCATTGTTACTACATGGAACAGCCATAAGGAGCAATAAAGCAGTACGGAAATAAGACACACATAGCTAAAATCAACATATTGGAGTCATAAACCCAAAACAGGTGAGAATGATTCTCATGGCCTCCTCCCCCTAAATGAGTGTCCCCGCCCGCGAAACTGGTGAGGATGATGAGGTGGTGGAGGTTGTATATCCATCTGTTCAGTTAACTCCAACACAGATTGATTTAGGATGTTAAAGCTGTTGGTGAGAGCACAGTGTTGAGTTGTAGAAGTCTCAGCCATAGTGTTAAACTTACCAATCACATTAGTAGCAAAGGCGTCAAAGTTGGTGGTGTGATTCTGAAACTCTTCATGCAAGGATTGAAACCTTTCCTCTTGAGCAGTGGCAAACCTCTGTTGATCTAGTTGCATAGTCCTCATAAGTTCAAGGATATCCTCATTGTTTTGTTGAGGACGTGGAGGTGAGGGAGGAGTACAATAGGACTCCTGAGAGTCCAACCCTTGAGTTACTGGCATATAGTTGGAACCAAGAGTGGTCCATCCATTATATTGCCATTGACCCCATCCTTGGTCAACTTCAGCTTCCATTGGAGATGATTGAGGCATATAACTACCTGTATATTGCCATTGGTTCCATTCAGGGGCTTCCTCCGACACCATAGCAGACGAGTTAGGCATCCAAGCACTATTGTCTTTAACACCAATCTCCATTTGTCGTTGTTGATCATTATCCCCTTGTTCCTCTTTAGAATCGCTTTGTTCGTCCTCACCTTCTTCCTCATCTTCCTCGTTCTCATCTTCTTCTTCCTCATCGCTTTCCTCAGATTCTTCTTCCAATACCGCATTGTTTGCTTTCACCACATACTTATACCTCTTGTCTTGGACATCCCACACATGACCCATCATAGTTAATGTTTTCTGACAAAATTCTTGATTGATAGTGATAGATTTGTACGGAATATCCGGAACAACTATTTTAGCATGGTTGAGTACCTTTTGAATAAATGATGCGTAGGACAACGCAATGCCCCTGCCGGAGTCACAAAGAGAATACATTCTGCTTGCAAAATAATAGGGCCAGCTAATCCTGATTTTATTGTTCAAAACATACATCAATTAAACCTCAGGTTGATCCACCCTAGAGTAGCCTCCTATCTTTGGTCTAAGAATGTGAGAAACAATCCACTGTAAAATCCTTCCAGGAGGAGTCAGTTTCCCTATTGTCACAGTTTTGGGAAAAAGACTTCTAGCCACAACCTGATCCGAGTATGGTCTTTTCAACATAGAGTTCAGTTCTTATTTAAAATCATAGTCTTTAACATGATCATTATTAGTTATATACTGAGTAGGTTGATCATTGGTCACAGACATGTGAAACAAATCTCTCCAAATAGTTTGATCAACAGCGACAATCTTATCTCCTAGTTTGCAGTTAAACATGTAATCCTCGAAATTTCCAACTAAACCAGAATAAAAGATTCAAACCAAATCTTCATTGTACTTAGTGTCACATGATAAAAACCCATGGAAATTCTGAAAATCCAATAATTCTAAGATATCTCTTATGCGCATGCGTTCAACAGTACCGCGATAGCAAATGAATTGCTTAACAACAGGCCGTTTGCTTAACTTTTCTTCATATAAATCAGCATACTTATCAGAGAGAAGAGGTGAAAGTGTTACCGGTTGATTTGAGGGAGGTTGAGAAGTACCCGCTTGAGATGCAGACTCTCTTGTGACTCTTTTTCGAGATGTTCTTCGAGAAGCCATTGTAGGAGAAGATGAACATTGACGAATTTGTTCAAATTTTTGTGAATCCCAAATTTTTTTTGTAGGAAAGTGAGATTAGGGTTTGTGTAGCGAGGAGTTAGAGGAGAGGAGGAGATGAGATTATGTGATAATGTGTTGAAACAATGCATATGCCACATAGAAAATAAAAAACAATAAAAAAACGCACAATGACCAAGAGATGTTTTCGCAGCTTTTTAGCGACCGGTCGACCTATAGGTCTGTGTGCATCGATGCACACTGTAGTGTTTCTGATAATTTTGAAAATTTGAGCTATGCGTCGACCTATGGGTCGACCTGAGCATTCCCGACCATACATGTTAACAATACACCAAGAATGAGTCGACCAGAAGCATTTGTGAGTCGACCCAAAAAAAAAATCAAATATTGTGACCTTTAAGCTATGATATTGAATAAATAGAAAGCCAACACAAAATATCAAACATCTTAATGGATAAGGTATGCTCAATATATGCAACAAACATCAATGTAATCACTCAACATGGTACGTTTAATTAGAGAGAATCTTTGAAAAGGAACGATATTACCTTGATCACTATTGACGATGAGAGCCCTCACAAATAGCTTAATATTTCTTTGCATTGTTACTTAAAAGAATAAACAAGCATGTGTATATATATATATATGAAGATCATTATCTTAAAAGACTATTAAGCACGATCCGAGATATCGAGAATGCCAAGTTCCCTACGGATGTGAAAGAAAGGCCCTGTAGCTAATGGTTTTGTAAAAATATCAGCAAGTTGATTTTTAGTGTCAACGTGCTCAAAAATCACATCACCTTTCTCTACATGATCCCTAAGAAAATGATGGCGTATTTCGATATGCTTGGTGCGTGAATGCAATACGGGGTTCTTAGTCAGATTAATCGCACTAGTGTTATCGCACAAAATTGGAATACGCTCAAGTTTTAAATTGAAATTAAGCAATTGTTGTTTAAGCCATAGAACTTGAGCACAACAACTACCGGCGGCAATGTATTCCGCCTCAGCTGTTGACAAAGCAACGGAAACCTATTTCTTGCTATGCCAACTCACCAAGGAATTTCCGAAAAGGTGACACATGCCACTAGTACGTTTCCTATCCAACTTGCACCCGACAAAGTCGAAATCGGAGTAGCCAACTAAGGAACAAACACCACCTTTGGAATACCATAGCCCATACTTTGGAGTACCAGAGAGGTATCGAAGTATGCGCTTAACTGCCTTTAGGTGGGATTCCTTGGGACGTGCCTGATACCTCGCACACATGTATACACTAAACATTATATCGGGACGTGATGCGGTAAGATAAAGAAGGGATCCTATTATACCTCTATACCTTTTTACCTCTACGTCTTTACCATTCTCGTCACGATCAAGATTCGCACTGGTCGGCATTGGAGTATCTATTGCTTTGCAGTTTAGCATGTCAAAATGTTTTAGAAGCTCAAGACAATATTTCGTTTGACTCACGAATGTGCTCTCTTCGAGTTGTTTGATTTGCAATCCGAGGAAATAGTTGAGCTCCCCCATCATGCTTATTTCAAATTCCCCTGCATCAAACTAGAAAACTTCTTGACCAAGGTCATGTTAGTAGACCCAAAAATAATATCGTCAACATAAATTTGTACCAAAATTAAGTGTTTTCCTTGACATTTAATTAAGAGAGTTGTGTCAACCTTCCCTCTTGAATACCCTTGATCAAGTAGAAATTTTCTTAGACGTTCATACCAGCCCCTAGGGGCTTGTTTAAGTCCGTACAAAGCTCGTTTAAGTTTATAGACATGATCAGGATATTTGTGGGATTCAAAACCCAGAGGTTGGGATACATAGACCTCTTCATTTATGTATCCGTTAAGGAATGCACTTTTAACATCAATTTGGAATAGTTTGAAGTTCTTTGTGCAAGCATAGGCAAGTAGAAGGCGTATAGCCTCGAGTCGGGCAACCAGCGCATAAGTTTCCTCATAGTCTATTCCTTCCTCTTGGTTATAGCCTTGCGCTACAAGCCGTCCTTTTTTACGCGTTATTACTCCATTTTCATCAAGTTTATTCCTAAACACCCATCGGGTGCCGATTACTCGATGATCTCGCGGAGGGGGGACAAGGTCCCAAACCTCATTTCTCCTGAATTGATTTCGTTCATCTTGCATTGATAGAAACCAATGCTCATCGAGTAACGCCTCCTTAGAGTTTTTAGGATCAACTTGTGACACAAAAGCAGAGCAATAGCAAAAATTGCTAAGTTTAGAGCGAGTAGTTACTCCCTTAGAGATATCACCGAGAATGTTGTCAATTGGATGGTCTTTTGAAGACTTCCAAGCTGGAGGAAGTTCATCTTTATCAGCATGATGATCATCCTCACTTTTCACTGGTTGGAGATCCTTTTCCTCCTCAATACGCACTGCTTCAGGCTGATCAATTCCCTTATCAATGTCCTTGAGTATGTCTTCAGTAGGTACACCTGCACCATGAAAAGAACTACCTTATCCGACATTTCTCGAATAAGACTCGTCAAAAGTAACATGAACTGACTCTTCAACTACACGTAACCTCTTATTATAAATTCTATACGCTTTACTTGACTGAGAGTATCCAAGAAAAATACCCTCGTCGGCCTTGGCATCAAATTTACCAAGAGTCTCTTTCCCATTGTTTAACACAAAGCATTTGCAACCAAATACATGAAGGTGAGAGATGTTTGGCTTACGCCCTTTTAAAAGCTCATACGGTGTCTTGTTTAGAATAGGCCGGATGAGCACCCTATTCAAAACATAACAAGTCGTACTTATGGCGTCGACCCAAAAGTATTTTGGTAATCCACCATCATTAATCATAGTCCTTCCAAGTTCCTCCAAAACTCTATTTTTATGTTCCACTACCCCATTTTGTTGAGGGGTACGTGGTGCGGAAAAACTATGATCAATTTCGTTGGAATCATAAAATGCTTCAAATAAATGATTTTCAAACTCACCCCCATGGTCACTTATAATTGACCCAATGTTTGTGTTTAACTTATTCTGAGATAACTTAGCAAATCGTTCAAAGGCCGAAAAGGTATCACTCTTATTTGCTAAGAAAATGGTCCAGCAAAACCTAGAAAAATCATCGACTATAACAAACCCATAATAGTTACCACCTAGACTTTTAACCCTAGATGGTCCAAAGAGGTCCATATGGAGGAGCTCAAGGGGTCTCATAGTTGAAACGATGTTTTTAGATTTGAATGAGATCCTTGTTTGCTTCCCCATTTGACACGCATCACAAAGGTGATCCTTTGTGAATTTAATTTTGGGATAACCGATGACTAGGTCTTTAGAGACTATTTTTTTAAGCAAATCAAAGTTGATGTGAGCCAACCGTCTATGCCACAACTATGAATCTTCATTCATAGCGACTAGACACTTGTCTCCATTCAACGATACCTCATTTAAGTCTAGCATATAGACGTTGTTCACCCTCAAGCCCTTAAACACATTCTTTTCGTCGCTATCTTCAACTATGCAACAATCCTTTGAAAAAGATACTTTATAATTCTTGTCACATAGTTGACTAATGCTTAAAAGGTTGAATCTAAGGCCTTCCACAAGAAGTACATCAGAGATAGTAGTAGATGAGGGGTTACCTATACTACCTTTACCAAGTATCTGTCCCTTGTTGTTATCTCCGTAGGTGACAAACCCCTTTTTCTTCGCCACAAAGTCGATAAAAAGAGATATGTCTCCGGTCATGTGTCTCGAGCAGCCACTATCCAGAACCCATCTTCTTTCGGTGGTCTCAAGACTTTGTACCTCTTTTGCTTTGTTGTGGCGTGCCATAAGACAAAAGTTAACGGATTCACTTTCGTCACTTGAGGAATCATCTTTCTCCGACTCACTATCGCTTTCCCAAGCGATGTATGCTCGTCGAGACTTGTTGAACTTTTTGTTTGAGTGACTCTTGTCATTATCCTTATCTTTGTCTTTCTTTAGAGATGGAAAATCCGGCTTGTTGTGCCCAGATTTTCCACAGTTGTAGCACGTCCCTTTTACCTTGCCATTTTTGTTTCCTTCACTTCTAGATTGCTTCCTAAACTTGACTAGATTTCTATCCGAGTGTTGAATATCGTTCTTACGAACATATCTATTGTACCTCTTCACAAATAAGCCCATATCATCACCGGATTCTTCATCTTTGTCATTATTGGTTTCATCGTCACTTAGCTCTTCATGTGTGGACTTTGAGCAAGAAGCCTTAAGAGCTATCGACTTCTTCTCCGTGTCTTTTGCCTTCTCTTTCTTGATACTCTTTTCATGTTTATCCAAGCTAATGAGCACTTGCTCATGCTCATCGAGTTTACCAAAGAGTGTTGTGAGGTCTAGTTTAGCAAGATTGTTGGACTCCTTGATAGCGGTGATCTTCGGTTGCCATTCCCTGTTAAGACACCTCCGAATTTTGTTAGTAGAAACCTCATTTGGAATTGGTTTACCAAGAACATGCAATTTGTTAATAATGTGAGTAAATCGTTTTTGCATATCCGCAATGGTTTCCCCTTGCTTCATGTAAAACAAATCAAACTCTTGCGTTAGTGTATTAATACGAGCCATCTTAACATCATTAGTGCCTTCGTGGGCTACTTGTAAAGCATCCCACATGGCTTTGGCCGTTTCACAATAGGAGACTCGATAATACTCATCAACTCCCAAGGAGGAGATGATCATATTACGAGCCTTCCAATCATAGTTGTACTTTTTCTCGTCCTCCTCAGTCCATTGAGCTTCGGGTTTAGGAACGACAACGCCTTCCGCGTTAGTCATAGTAATTTCCATGGGACCGTTTAAAATAACGTTCCAAACCTTCCGATCTATGGATTTAATATGGACGCGCATACAATCCTTCCAGTAGCTGTAGTTTTCACCTGTAAAAACTGGAGCTCTATTATAAGCCCCCTTAGGTTCGTTCGTCATGATCCAAGAAGTTTTACCAAAGCACCATAATTAACCAGGCTCTGATACCACTTGTTAGACGATGGCTATGGATCTAGAAGGGGGGTTGAATAGATCCCTTGAGTTTTACACGCAAATGGTTTTGAAATTATAGTTTTAAAAATTGTTTAACGGAAGCTACCACTGGATAGAACGTCTACAACGAACCTTCTACTAAAAGGATCGGATATGCACGAATATATCGAGAATGAGTATGGAAGAGAAAAATTCAGTTTGATTATTACATTTAAAAAATGCAGTCAACAAAATATTGCTTGCTTGATGTTTAATCCAAACCAATGAGGAAAAATGATAAGCAACTAAAAATAATGTGTTCGATTTTTGCGTTGAAACAAATTATCAAACACCTAGTGTGCGTAAACACACTAAGTGCAGAATTTCTATGGAATGTAATATAGAGCTTCTCCAAGATGCAATTCAAGGAATTGTATCGATTTAAAAAATAGTTTCTCAACTCAAAATTACACTACGACAGAAATTTCGATAGATTACGACTTCACAAATTCGAACAAACTGAATTATAAAAGAGTTAAGGGAAAGAGAGAACAAACGAGATTTGATTAGGCAGTTCCCCAATCGTCCTCGCTTTGGGTACCTCTGCCCCCAATTCCACAATTGGAATTGATATATATATATATATATATATGTAGCTGTTGCAAATTGTTTATTACAAGAGAAAACTATGAACATCCAAATCCTCGAACGTCTTCGATCGTTGATGCAAAATTTTCTCTTCCCTTGATTCAAGATGAACCAAGTCCTTCGAATATGGTTGATCCAATTATCGTCCCACGCTACTAAACCGAACAAAACCTCCGTTCTTTAGTTACCTTCACTCGATCAATTGCAATCTACCAAACTTCAAACCCAAACTTCTCTTCTACGATCCTCCGATTACAGCTACTAAACCAAAAAATTGCTCCAATCGTCGGTTACCTTCGCCCGGCTGAATCCCTGTAGAACGAAACGGTTTTTGAAAAAACCCCCAAAATCTTCCCGATTCTTGGAGGAGAAAACCTAGGGTTTTATTCAAGAAACACCTACCAAAAATCTCAACTCAGAAATGAAGATCACGCGCTTCCAAAATCTGAACGTTATCACCTTGAAACAATGAACAACTCAAACAAAGATTGTTATGTGTAATTGTTTGTTCACTCAATATTGAAGATGAAGATGAAGAGAAATGGTATAAATTTTCACGTTTCTTGTTATGTAAAAAATGATGTAAAATGATATATATATACTATCCTAGATAATACAATAGAAATAACAGAGTTTTGAAATGAATAACACAATAAAATTCTGGTCACATTTAGCGAGCGGTCGACCTATACAGATAGTATAGTCGATCTGAGCAATGTCGTACGTTCACTGCACAAAACTGCAGGTTATGCGTCGACCGAAGCAGGTTATGAGTCGACTCACAGCTCCCAGTTTTGGGCAAACACAAATGCATAATGAGTGAGTCGACCGGTAGGTCGACGCGAACACTCCCGCTGATTATACTAACATATGACACACGTTTAGGTCGACCAATGCAGAGTTGTGAGTCGACTAACACCCTTGAAACATGCAAAAATCCATTTTTGACTTTCCTAAAAGTGTTAAAACATATCTAATGAACCTAGACCATTTACTAATCATGATCAAACACTCTTAGACCACTTAATGAGCCATTTCATATGACGTTTATAACTTGAATCTCTATATTCTAATCATGATAGTTTTGACATCATTAAAATCAAGTACATAGAGAGAATCTTCCCTCACAAAAATAAGTCAAGATTGGGGCACTGCTCAGTCCAACTGTCAAAGAGAGTTTGAGGAAACTTCTCAAAGAGTTTCCCGATGTATTCACTTGGTCCTATCAGGATATGCCAGGGTTGGATACCAGCATCGTGGAACATCATCTACCGTTAAGATCAGAATGTCTGCCAGTAAAACAAAGGTTGAGACGGACTCATCCAGACATGGCTGTCAATATCAAAGAGGAGGTACAGAAACAGATTGATGCGGGTTTCCTCGCTACGTCAGAATATACTCAATGGTTAGCCAACATCGTACCAGTTCCGAAAAAGGACGGAAAGGTCAGAATGTGTGTGGATTACAGAGATCTAAACAAGGCTAGTCCAAAGGACGACTTTCCCTTACCACACATTGACATGCTGGTAGACAGTACAACAAAGTTCAAAGTTTTCTAATTCATGGATGGATTCTCGGGCTATAACCAAATCAAAATGGCGCCGAAAGAGATGGAGAAAACTTCGTTCACTACCCCCTGGGGTACCTTCTGTTACAAGGTAATGTCGTTCGATTTGAAGAACGTCGGGGCAACCTATCAAAGGGCTATGACTACTCTGTTTCATGACATGATACATGAAGAAATCGAAGTGTATGTCGATGATATGATTTCAAAATCTAAAACAGAGGAGGAGCATGTGACACACCTGTCAAAACAATTTGAGTGTTTACGAAAGTACAAACTCCACTTGAATCCCAATAAGGGCACCTTCGGTGTCCGTTTAGGGAAACTCTTAGGGTTCATTGTCAGCCAGAAAGGAATTGAGGTTGATCCTGACAAGGTCAAGGCCATTCAAGAAATGCCTTCTCCAAAGACTGAAAAAACAAGTAAGGGGATTCTTGGGACGTTTGAACTATATTTACAGATTCATATTCCTCATGACCGCGACATGTTCGCCATTTTTCAAATTACTCAAAAAGAATCAGGACTGCGTTTGGACAGAAGACTGCCAAACCGCCTTTGACAGTATTAAGGAATATCTGTTGAACCCACCGATTATATCACCTCCAGTGGAAGGAAGACAACTAATCATATATTTAACATTCTTGGAAGACCCAATGGGTTGTGTACTTGGCCAACAAGACGAAACAAAAAGAAAAGAGTCTGCCATCTACTATTTGAGCAAGAAATTCACCGCTGCGAGACTCGGTACACTATGCTCGAGAAAACTTGCTGCGCTCTGGCTTGGGAAGCCAAACGTCTTCGCCAGTACATGATTCGTCACACCACATGGTTAATCTCTGAAATGGATCCAATTAAGTATGTCTTTGAAAAGCCTGCTCTCACGGGAAGGATTGCCCGTTGGCAGATGTTGTTATCAGAATATGACATAGAGTACCACGCTCAGAAAGCCGTTAAAAGAAGTGTTTTAGCCGATCATTTGGCTCATCAACCGATTGACGATCAAGAATCAGTAGGATTTGACTTCCCAGACGAAGATGTCATGTATCTAAAAATGAAAGACTGCGATGAACCGCTACCCAGTGAAGGGCCAGAACCAGATTCCCAACGGGGACTTATTTTTGACGGAGCTGTCAATCATTACGAAAATGGAATTTGGGCAATCATCATAACACCTCAGGGTACCCACATTCCTTTCACTGCCAGACTCACATTCAAGTGTACAAATAACGAGGCCGAATACGAAGCTTGTATTATGGGTCTCGAAGAAGCGATCGACTTAAGGATTAAGAACTTGGATGTATATGGCGACTCAGCTTTGGTTATCAATCAGATCAAAGGAGATTGGAACACATACCAATCAGGATTGATTCCTTACAAAGATTACGCAAGTTGGTTGTTACCCTTCTTCAACAGAGTCGAGTTTCATCATATCCCTCGTGAGGAGAATCACATGGATGATGCATTAGCCACTCTCTCTTCCATGATTAGTGTAGGTCAATGGAATGACTTACCTAAGATTGACATAATGCGCCTTGAACGACCCGTTTACGTCTTCGCGATTGAAGCAGTCATAGATGACAAACCTTGGTATCACGATATCAAATGCTTCCTTCAGAAACAAGAGTACCCACCTGGGGCACTAAGGAAAGACAGAAGAACTCTTAGAAGGCTGGCTGGCACTTTCTTCCTGAGCGGTGATACACTCTATAAGAGGAACTTTGACATGGTCTTGCTCCGATGCGTCGACAGACCAGAAGCAGACATGCTGAAAAAGAAATTCACGAAGGGTCCTTTGGCACTCATGCCAACGGACATACAATGGCGAGAAAAATTCTAAGAGCAGGGTACTATTGGTTGACAATGGAATCCGATTGCTACAAGTACATGAGGAGATGTCACAAGTTTCAGATATACTCAGACAAAATCCATGTACTGCCTACACATATCAAAGTTCTTTCTTCCCCATGGCCTTTTTCCATTTGGGGAATCGAACGAACATCGGTTCATTCTGGTCGCCATTGACTACTTCACCAAGTGGGTCGAAGCAGCGTCATACGCAATGTAACCCGACAAGTGGTGGTCCGATTTATCAAAAACAATATCATCTTCCGTTATGGTGTTCCAAGACAGATCATTACGGATAATGGATCTAACTTGAACAACAAGATGATGAAAGAGTTGTGCACAGAGTTCAAGATCGAACACCATAACTCATCTCCCTACCGACCCAAGATGAACGGTGCGGTAGAAGTGGCTAACAAGAATATCAAGAAGATTGTTCAAAAGATGGTCGTAACCTACAAAGATTGGCACGAGATGCTACCCTTTGCTCTTCACGGTTATCGCACATCTGTCCGCACTTCAACAGGAGCAACCCCTTTCTCTCTAGTATATGGCATGGAAGCAGTGCTCCCCATCGAAGTAGAGATCCCATCAATCTGGGTATTGATGGAAGCTAAGCTAATAGAAGCTGAATGGTGTCAAAGTTGACACGATGAACTGAACCTGATTGAAGAAAAGCGAATCCCAGCACTATGCATTGGTCAGTTGTATCAGCAAAGGATGAAGAAGGTGTTCGACAAAAAGGTTCGACCTCGCGTCTTCAGGAAAGGAGACCTTGTGCTCAAAAAGATACAATCATTTCTCACTGATTCCCGGGGCAAATGGACTCTGAATTATGACGGCCCCTATGTGGTCAAGAAAGCTTTCTCGGGCAGTGCTTTGAGACTCGCAACCATGGATGGAGAAGAATTTGCCTACCCCATGAATGTTGACGTAGTCAAGAAATACTTCGCCTAAACAAAAAAAAACGTCTCGGTGGATTGAAAACCCGAAAGGGCGGTCCAGGCAAAAATTAGAGACATGATAAAAAATCATCCCGGTGGATTGGAAACCTCAAAGTACAATCCAGGCAAAAATTAGGGATAATGGCAAGTAACTACGTTTGACAAAGGGGCAAGTCCCTCGGCAGCAGTTACATCATCCGTTAGGAAAACTCCAGTCAAGGTCATCTTCGACAGAAGCTCAGGATGCCTCGAAGTCAAAGTTGGTAGAAGGATAGTGGTCGTTATGTTTCAATGTAGCCCTTTTTCTCTTAAATTACCATTTTCTAACTTTGTAAATACTCTATGGAATCACGCGTTTGGCTGATTTCCATCCTATCAATAAAATTTGAGCCTTTGTGCTTTTGTTTGCAATTCTTATTTGTTTTAGCTTTACAGAACGACGTTTTAACATGGTCGACGATTCTTGAAATAAAACAAAAATGAATTTACTTGTAAAACTTTTTCTGCTTTTAAAATAAAGTTGGCAATTTCTTTTGACTGTTGAACATCGAAAGAACATCAATCGCTTCTCCAGAAGTAAGCGAGCTTCAAAGTGCAGAATCAAAGTACTCCTTCTAAACCAGTGTGCCTGAGTGAAGGATCAGCTATGTCAGATGCGAATACTCCGTCTGACATCCTCGGCAGAGTTCTTATCTCCTAAGCCCAACCAACATAGCTCCCAATAGGGACTATCTCTCCTAAGCAAAGCAGAATTGCTATCGTGAACCAGTGATACTTTTCATCCCCCACTGTGGCCGAGTATCCAGTCGTGTTCATCTACTAGTCTGTATGTCGCGTCAGCTTTGTCAGCATATACATACATACATCATGCATTATTAATTTACATTCATATTCATATTGCATCACTATCACTCTAGTTGGTCTTGTTCCCTAGTGATAAGAGTCCTCTCAATCGAGTCGTCAGTTCTTTCCTCGTCAAGAAATGAATCATCTAAGCGGTCTCTCCTCCAGTTTATTTCTGGATTGAAGGTGGTTCTTTGACCACTTTGATAACTTGAACCCCTGAAGAGCCAGAGAGCTTCCGAAAAACATCACTCTTCGCCATTGAAGATGATATCTTCGCTTTCCCGGATTAAGGAAAATCCCCAGAGAAAGCCTCTTAATCAGAGATTCGGCAGTACAACAGTTTTTTTCCGAAAAGTTCACTGATGAGAAGGTCATCGGCACCTCAAAATTGGATCACATCATATGGCATTTCTCCAAGAAGATCCCGAGAAAAGTATGATGTGGTAACCCCAAGCGAAAGCAGTCTCTCAAGAGACTCGTTTTCCCTAGATAGAGTCAACAAATGGCATCTCCAACAGAGAAGTTTGTACCCCTCTACAATTCAGACAGATGGGTTCCCCAGCAAGTCTTACATCAAAATTTTTTCTATCAAATGGCATCTCTCCAGGAAAATTCGGCGAGAAGTTTGAGGAAAACCGCTACACATAGCGTCCCTTGTCAATAAAGTTTATTGACAAAAGAAACTTAGACCAGTTCCTTGGTAGGAAACCAGAATCGAGGGGAGGTTTATATCGGAAATTGAGACCAGATCCATGGTAGGAAACCAGGATCGAGGGGAGGTTTATTCCAGAAATTGAGACCAGTTCCTTGGTGGGAAACTAGGATCGAGGGGAGGTTTATTCCAGAAATTGAGACCAGTTCCTTGGTGGGAAACCAGGATCGAGGGGATGTTTAAATCAGAAACTGAGACCAGTTCCTTGGTAGGAAACCAGGATCGAGGGGAAGTTTATCTTTTCTAAGCATCATTGCTTAGCAAAAGAGGAAGGATGCGCGAACTTCCATTCATAACCACCATCAAAATTTCGGGTATTCCGATATTTAATCCTCTTGCACCCCAAATGCCCGAATACCTTCACCATTCACACCTTCGGGTCCAAGAAGATTAAATATGGGCATCTGTCAAACCCCAAATTTTGACCACTAAAATTTCCCATCATTGTGCAAATCATCAGCACAATATGGATGAACCATTAGTCTCCCCAAAGATGGGTGAGCATCCACTACAATCAGACTTAGGGTTTCAAGCCCTCTCAGAGTTCTTAGACAAAGGATCAATCAAGAAA
This sequence comes from Lathyrus tuberosus, assembly GCA_022829125.1. Taxonomy (NCBI): domain Eukaryota; kingdom Viridiplantae; phylum Streptophyta; class Magnoliopsida; order Fabales; family Fabaceae; genus Lathyrus; species Lathyrus tuberosus. Next base: position 14,860,247 of record JALAZF010000017.1, read on the forward strand.
TGACATGATATTCAACTTGTCTAGCCTCTCAAACATCCACAAAGGATCAAGAGGACTCCCACTTCAAGGATTAAGCACAAGGCTTCTCCCTTCTAGGTGGATCAAGCCTTAAGATCGCCAGTGTCACCAAATTAGGGTTTGGTCGACCAGGGCCTCCAGATGGAAATTTTCCTCTGGGCATGAGCCAATGCTTCAAAGCATAACCTGTGATGCTCCAAGGGATCTAATGAACCCAATCATCAAGTCAATTTAGCCTCAGGGGATGCATTCATCAAAAAAATCAGGAATTAGGGTTTCTTGACCTAATTCACCCCTAAGTTGACTTTTGGGACAAAACATGAGCCAAGACCTCAAGAGGGGATTTTAGGGTCTCAAATATATCACATTGATCCATTTGCAACAATGGATTGATCCAAGAAGCTTGAGCAATAAGTTTCAATTTCATCAGAACCACATTCAAAATCATCTGGGCCTCTCCTCGAGCTATAAGACCCATTCAAAATCATTTTGGGCCTCTAATAGAGTGTAAGACCCAATCCCCTTTTGAAACCAAAAACTTTTGGGCCTCAGTCATTGTATAAGACCTACGGTGTTTTCAAAACCTCGGCGCGATCGTCGCCCTTTTCAAAATAAACCCTGGGCTTCTCCTTGAGCTATAAGACACATCTCTGTTCACTTTAAATCATTTTGGGCCTCTTGAGAGAGTGTAAGACCCATCCCCTTGTACAGAAAATCTTTCTTAGGCCTCAGTCACTTGTATAAGTTCCTGTACAAAACGACAGTGCGATCACTGATTAAACCCTGGGCCTCTCCTTGAGCTGTAAGCCCCAATTTTCCTTTCAAAAGCACTTTCTCCTTTGATTTTGTAACATACTGTTATTTTCAATTTCTTTGTTGAACAACTAACCAAACACCATGGAAGCTCTACAACCGAGTAAGTGTTTACTCGCTTTCAATTATCGCTTTCATATGTATATAACTGTATTGTGGGGCTGTTTCACTGTAAGTCTTCTTTCATAAACTCATATCGGCTGTGTAATACTAGTATAGATATTTAGAGTTTCCTTGGCAACTACGTCTAGAACTAGACAAAACCTCGTCTCCTTACATCCGATGTTCTCCCGGATATTTCAAAATAACCTAAACCATGAGAATTTTCTTTTACAACAATTTTAGATAACTAGATCTAAGAAATCTCCCCCTTGAACAGTTCATATACAGAAGGCCAATGTTCCAAGTGAAACCCCTTCTGGAACTGTTCATCAGCCTCCTCTTGGGCTTAGTGCAAGGACCCACAGGCTCCCTAAAAGCATCCCCGCCTCCTCTTGGGTGTTGTACAAGGACCCGTCGGCTTCTTAGAAGTTTTCACAGCCTCCTCTTAGGCTTCGTATAATGATTCTTCCTCCGGGAAGATAGCCTCCTCTTGGGCTTCGTACAAATTGTCCCTTCGGCTTCTTAAAAGTTTTTCTCACCTCCTCTTGGGCTTCGTACAAATTGTCCCGACGACCTCTTAAAGGTATAGGAACAAAAATTAGTCATCTTAATAGAACACTCTTTCAAAGAGTCTAGATCTTCCTACGGAGAACATACTGTCTCTGGATCTCTCTTAAGCATAGTACAAAAGATAAAACTCTAGACTTGGACAGTCTAACCTCCTTGAGTCTTGAAGACATTCTCAAGTTCCTTTCAAAAATAGGAAAAAACACCCGTAGACTTGGGCAGTCTCAATACCCTTCAGATTCTCCGTTTCCTTAAAGAACAGTAAATAATCCCGGTCCTCAGATCAAATCCATGAGTACAACATTACCCATATAAGAACTGATTTTCTCTTTTAACCAACATACTGGACCTGTCACTAAACTGAAATAGTCACCAGCATAGATGGCCTCCTCTTGGGCTTTGTACAATGATTCTCCCCAGCAGAGTTAACAATTCAGCCTCCATCTCGGGCTTCGTACGAGATACAAAATCACTCTCTTGTTGAGTATAAAAGACTCTCTTGTTGAGTCAAACATTTTCAGCCTCCATCTCGGGCTTCGTACGAGATACCAAAACACTTTCTTGTTGAGTATAAAAGACTCTCTTGTTGAGTCAAACATTTTTAGCCTCTATCTCGGGCTTCGTACGAGATACAAAATCACTCTCTTGGTGAGTATAAAAGACTCTCTTGTTGAGTCAAACCCTTTTAGCCTCCGTCTTGGGCTTCGTACAAGACACATAAAAACACTCTCTTGTTGAGTCAACCCTTTTAGCCTCTATCTCGGGCTTTGTACGAGACATATAAAAGCATCCTCTTGTTGGGTCAACAGCCTCCTCTTAGGCTTTGTATAAAGAAATCCCCGTTTGATTCAATAAACCTTTTAGCATCAAATCATGCTTTGGTCTCAGCATATAAACATCAACAACTCCTTTTCCCTCGTCTAATTGCTGTAAGCGGGAAGCCTCTGGATTATTTACATCCACGCCACTGTCCCTCTTTTAGCATGAGAAATTCCTAATGAAAGATGGCGTTGCTCTAAATTGAGTTAAAGTGGTTGGGTGTATGGCATGTTTGGATGGATAATGGGTTGGTAATTTTGCTGGGTAGGGGGTTGTGAGTAACATGGCCTTAGAGGTTGGTTAGACGCTGAGGCTTCTTGCAGGCCAGATGGTACCATTGTTGACGGAAATGTCATCTTCCACCGTCTCTTTTGGTCGTTTCATCCATGCATAAGAGGTTTTGCATTCTGCAAACCTATTATTCAAATTGATGGAACATGGCTATATGGAAAATACAAGGGCACCTTGCTTATGGTTGTTGCACAAGAGGGCAACAGTAATGTCTTTTCTATAGCATTTGCTTTGGTTGAGTGTAAAACCGCTTCTGCTTGGGGTTTCTTCCTTTAGAATCTGAGAACACATGTCGCTCCACAATCCAACCTCTGTTTGATTTCAGACATACATGCTGCTATAGAGAGTGCTTACAATAACCATGATAACGGGTGGCATAATCCTCCTTCTACTCATGTATGTTGCATTAGACATATTCAACAAAACTTCATGCGTGCAATCAAAGACAAGTACGTTAGCAAACATGTTAAGAATGCTGGTTATGCGCTAACTCAACCAACATTTCAATACTACCTTAATGAAATAAGGATGTCAAATGCAGATGTCGGAAGCTGGTTGGATAACATTCCACTAGAAAGGACAAGATCTTTTGATGGTGGCTGTCGATGGGGTCACATGACAACAAATCTTGTGGAGTCCATGAATGGGGTATTCAAAGGAATAAGAAACCTTCCAATCACTGCTTTGGTGAGATCAACCTATTATAGGTTGGCATCACTTTTCGCAACAAGAGGCGAAAGATGGAGTGCAGTGTTAGCGTCTGGTCAAGTATACAGTGAGAGCGTTATGAAATTGATGAAGGATGATGTTATCAAAGCCATCACACATGCAGTTACAATCTTTGACCAACATAGGCAAACATTCAGTGTACAAGAAACAATGGATTTTAATGAGGGGAGACCCAATTTATCGTATGCTGTCAGGCTAAACAGAGGTTGGTGTGATTGTGGCAGGTTCCAGGCCCTCTGTGTACCTTGCTCGCATGCCATTGCAGTATGCGCACATGCTCGTCAAGATGGTTATGGCTATCTATCTGATGTTTACAAGGTGTTTAATGTTATGAATGTATACAACGAAGGCTTCGCAGTGCTACCAATGGAGGATTATTGGCCTCCATACCAAGGTGAAATAGTTTGGCACAACGATGAAATGAGAAGAAAGAAAAAAGGGCGCCCAAACAGCAAGCGTATAAGAACCAAAATGGATATCGTTGATAAAATGATACGACTATGCAGCATCTGTCGTCAGCCCGACCACAACAAAAAACATTGTCCCAATGTTGGAGGAACATCTGCATCATAATTTAGCTTATCTTTTCGTTTGTTGTAACCAAATATTTTCATTAATGAATTTCTCTTTGTTACAACAATTTTAACAACAAACAACACTAACACAAAAAACGTAACAACAAACAACAATGTTAACAACAAACAACACAAACAACTTAACACATTCCTAACAGATTACAAGAATCAACTTAATTTCATTCGGTCTAAACATGACTTCCCTCGCATCTTTGTCAGTCTTCACACGAACCCATCCACGTAGTCGATCATGTCTCTTGATACTTTGGATTTTCTCCCCTTCTCCAATGTCTCCCTCCAACCACCGATTCAGCTCTCTCTTAAGTAGATTGATACCTTGTATGTTCCAAAACATCATGTCGATCGGTGGCTTGTCTCAAGAAAAAATAACTTTTCCCCAACGACGACGATACATCTTCTGAGTAAAACAAAGTTGTGAGAAGAGATGTGGAACAAACTGAGCTTAACACACCTATTTATAGTGAAAAAATTTAGTTTCTAGGGAGTCTCCACTTCAATTGGCGACTCCCTTTTACCATTACTCTATGTCGCCAATTGCACTGGCGACTTGGTATGTTGTCTCCAGTTCAATTGACGACAGCTTGTTAGCCTTTAAGAGATGTCGCCAATTCCAATGGCGACCCTGTACAAACCCAAACCCTAACTGGGGCAGTTTGGGAATTTTTTTGAAACGTGTGTTATTTTGGGAATTTTTTCCAAAATTAGGGGTATTTGGGTAAAAAATTCACATATTTTAGTGTAAAAATTTTTTATAAATAAAATTTTTCATAAAACTTTTAAATGAAAATTTGGTTTAAATAGTTAATCTTAAAGTATAATTTTAGATATTTCATCATTTTATCGAAAAAATTTTTAAATATTAAAATTTTAAAAAATCACTTAATTTTGTAGCTATTTCAAATAGTTTTTCGTAAAAATCATTTTCGAAATACAATTTTTTAAAATAACCGTGATTTTCACTATGTTTTGTTCTTCAATAATATATGTTTATGTTATAGTAAGTCAAAATTAGTCTTTTAATTTATAAAAAATAAATTAAAAAAAACTTGTAATATTTTACAAAATATTTTTGTAGAATCTATTTTTAAAAATACAAAATAATCTATTTATTTAAAGTTAAAACAATCAAACCCTTTATAATTTATATCATTTTGATGAAGCTCCTCTACTATTTTCGATACGAAAACTCAACTCTAGTATTTTCTCAGCCTACCATTCTGATGAAGCTCCACTACTATGATGATATGACCACTACTATGATGATATGACGATATGTTATTTAATACAGAACAGTAAAACTTATAGTTGCTTAGAATTTGTTTTTAAGTAAAGGAAATTTGTGACTCTTTGTTTGATTTTAATGACAGGATTCAAGTATTTCTGAAGTGATTAGACAATGCTTCAGTTCCTCAATTCCAATGTTAATTTTCTCTCTACTAATGCAATTTTATTTTAAAAGAAGCAGTTCATTACAATAAGGTATTGCATATATAGAGATTGTTGAAGATCAGTTAAATGATGAATTGGTGGAGTAGGTTGGCTTTTGTAACCACATTTCTGAAAAAAATCTGAATATGTAAGAAAAGTGTAAAATAATGCGACAATCGTGGTCGCCGGTGAATCAGAAGGTTGTGGTTTCAATATCGATAAACTCAGATGTTGGTTGGATGATAAAAATGAATCACATTTGACACGTTAGTGATAAAAATGATCCTCATGCTTCAATTGATTTCCAAAGCTTCCTAATTTGCATATTCAACAGTATGGATCTTAATTAACACAAGGTATTAAGATAATGACATAGAACATATGTTTTGATATCACTGAGCTGGAATTGTTTTGCCAAGCTTCTTTTTGTTCTGCACCTATCGAAAAAGCACTTTTAGCATGAACATTTATCATATATGAGCTTATGTATAATCTATTTATATAAAATAGATAAAATAAAGTCAAATTGTTTTCATAAGCTATTTTAAAATGTGTCTTGATTTATAGAAATAAGTTTAAAACACCTTGTAAACACGTCTTAGTTGTTTTCATAATTTGTCATAACTTTTAGTGTTTTGTTAGTCAAGCTTAAAATTTGACTATTTCTTAATACACCATCCAAGTTTTTTATACACCACGTAAAATTTCGTTTTTGTTCCCTGATTCCGGATGTGCACATCCGGACGCACCGTTTTTTTAAAAAACGCTGACTTATTCTGGATGTGCAAATCCGAAATGATAGTATAACTTTATTTTTTTAAATTCCGGAACTGCAGATCCGGAAAATAACATAACTTTATTTATTTTTTAAAATCTCTTTAATAGAAAATTTTGTTCTTCGTATCTCTCTAATAAAAAACTTTGTTATTCGTATCTCTCAAATAGAAAACTTTGTTAATCCTTTCTCTCCAGTGTAACCACTGCTCCTGTTATCGTTCTTTGTTGATCGTCCAACACTACAGATGGACTCAATATATTTCGAAGATAAACCCTTTTCGTTATTGAAAATAAGTAATGTGGCTGGTGCACCAGTAGCAGTAATGTTATCAGAAGTTATAACAAACTCTAGGGTTGGAGTCTCTCCGTCAATATAATGGTTGTCTTCGGCATTCTGATAAAGTTAGGACTCAATATATTTAGGAGATAAACCCTTTTCGTTATTGAGAGTAGTTACTAACTTACACGATACAAGAAAAGTGTTTGAATGCATAAATAACTCATTATTATTTACCATTTTGGTTTTCAGGGAGTGGCGTGTCGACTCTGCTGCCATTTATCTTGGATAACGTCAAATAAGTAATGTTTTACTGTTGATCTTGATTTGTCCTACAATCTTCGAAGATAGATTTCGGAGTTCGGATAACGTCAAAGAATAAATATTTTACTGTTGATCTTGATTTGTCCTACAATCTTCGAGAATAGATTTCGGAGTTCGGATAATGTCAAAGAAGTAATGTTTTACTGTTGATCGTTATTCTTTTAAAATACATATTATTATTATTTGTTAAAATAAATATATTATTATTATACCTTTTTAAGTTTCAGCCATTATTTCGGATGTGCACATCCGGACATTCCGGATTTGCACATCCGGAACAAGACAACGTTTTTAAAAAAAATGGTGCGTCCGGATGTACACATCCGAAACTAGGGGACAAAAAAATAATTTCACGTAGTATATAAAAAATTTGGGTAGTGTATTAAGAAATTGTCTAAAATTTATATAGGCATCATTACATTACAATGTGAGGTGTCCTTGTTTATTTATTTATTAAGGATATCTTATTTTACATACCTTTTAGAATTGTTCCATCATGTTTTAATTTCCTATTATAAAAGATTTTAATTGAAAATTCCATAAATTATGAGAAAACTTGTGTTAAATTATGAACTTTAGAATTAAAATTAATCCTATTTCAATTTTAAAACAGATGGAAATCTTCAAAAATGAGAAAAAATATTGTATTTTACTACAGAGCTTGGGAACCTCTCAAATTTTATAATCTTTGATTGGATATTATCCTGTTTTTGCTGATAGCAATGCATTAGATAATGCAATTGAGAAAAAGTGAATAAGTGATTTCACTAACGAGTAAGTTTTCCTTTAAATAAGTGATTTGAGGACCTTCCTATGTACTTTAGGCCAAAGGTATTTATAGTGTTTTTGTTCATATGATCTGACTAATGATTAGTTTGTTAGTTATATCACTTGATTGAATTAAATGAGTCTTGTATGGTTGTTTGAAATGTATTTTCAGGATATGGTGAAGAATAATACATTGATATTCTCATTCGATTCAACCAAGAAAGCTTGTTTTGGTGTCCAACCTTGGTATGTTAAGGATGAGAAGAATATTAGATGGCTTGAACTAACAAATTGCTTCATTTTCCACAATAGTGTTTGCTTGATTTTATTTCTCCTTATGTTGATTGATATTCTGCATTGTAAAATTAAGAAGCTTTTGATTTTTAATTCATAATAATATCAACTTAAACACACCTTTCGGTAACATGAAAATGAGATCAATATATTATGCTTTTATGTTTGGAAAAATAACAAGCACTATTAGAAAAAGTGTTTTTAACGTTGAACGCGAAATGCATTTCATTTCGGGTGCAGTAGCAAGGTAACGAAAGTCGTCATGAAAAGTAAAGACTTATAACCATGATTATAAGGAATAAATTAATTTGCACATAGGCTCGAACCCCAACATTTCAGTTTAGAAATAAACCGAGAGATAAGATAGATTGTTTTATTAATAGAAATTCGTTACATTGTTTAGATAGAAAATTAATAAAAATAATTTGTTTATAAACTTAAATGTTTACCCAGAATATTACATTGTTTACTCAGAATATTTAAATAAAAATTAATTTATCCCTAAAGATCATATGTTGGATCTTCGACTCCTTAATATTCAGACAATACCAAATGTTTCATCTTGCAAGTATTTGTTTCTGGTATAAAACAATAAAAGAGTTAGAAAAAATGATATAAAAATAAATGTTTTTCTGCTCAAATGATTTAAAAACAAACATTAAATCCAAATAATTTTCTGCACTTGCAATCCATGGCTAATGACAAAAGTTAAAGTGGATGATATATATAGTTTCACCCGCTTCATAACGTTTCTTTGTCAATTTTAGATATCAGAAAGTCTTTATAATGAAAATTTTGTAGGTATCACGCGGATCACTAATGGTAGTTTCTTGAGCGTTGATAATTATGAAATGAACGACAAAGATTTGCTTAAGAACGCTAAGTTATCCCTTTAGTTTGTATCAAAACCGAGGTGAACATATTTCTTTAAATTGCATTGTTTACACAAAATATTGAAAAAAATAATACAACAAAACCAGAATTTTGGTGTAAGGAGTTATCTGGTCCAAATATTTGATGCATCCAATTTTTAGGAGTTATATGTTCTTAGCATTGAATGCATCTAACTTCTAAAGGAATTATAGGTTCCAACATTAGAAAAATGTTTTTCTGCACTTGCAATCTATCATAGAAAACTTTTACAAGCTTCTAAACACAACAACAACAACACCGTTTTGTTAGAAGAATCCCAAAATAATGACGCGATTTCTATTTCTAATGAGTTTGGAGCGGCTACATATAAGTTAGGATTAGGGTAAAATCGATCTAATGAGTGCTTTTATAGTAAAATGTTACGTATCTTATACCTCGATTATTAAGGAAACCGACTAGATATATCATTTAGTTTATTAAAAAATTATAATAAAGAAAAATAGTTTCTTGAATTGTTTTTTTCCCTCGGAGTTTTTGAAAACCGAGGTAATATGTGATTTCTACTTCTAAAAAAAAAAACATAGCATGCATTGGAATCATATCCACCAGAATAACAATGATCATCCATATTAAAAAATGTAACGTATCTTTTTTATTTTCAAGGCGTTTGAGCTTCTCTGATTGTTTCACTTCCTATTCTCCACTTTATTTAACCATCATTCCTTATTTCAACGTCTTATTTCTAACTCTTTGTGTCTTCAAACCTAGTCTCAAAATATTTTCTTTTCAAGGCGTTTGAGGTTCCAGATTTGAAGTGATTAATGAACACAAGAGTTTGAAGTACTTATTCGATCAAAAAGATTTGAACATGAGGCAGAGGAGATGGCTCGAATTCCTGAAAGAATAATATTTTGGTTTGAATTACCATCATGGTAAAGCCAATGTCGTAGCTGATTCTCTGAGTAGGAAGTCGTTACATATGTCGATACTTATGGTTCGAGAGTTGGAGTTGATTGAACAATTCCGATATCTGAGTTCGGTGTGTGAAGATACTTCTAACAGTGTGTGGTTGGGCATGTTAAAGCTCATAAGTGGTATCCTTGAAGAGATCAAAGAAGGTCATAGGGTCGATTTAGGATTGGTTCACCGGTTATTGTCGATTTATCAAGGTCAAGGTGGTGATTTCAGAATCGACGAGAATGGTGTGATAAGAGTCAGAGATAGAGTTTGTGTAACAGATGTGCCTGAACTTAAGAAGTGTATTCTTGTTTTCCTATTTCAAAAAAACAAAAACATCATAAAATGGCTAAAACCCTATAAATATTTAAGTTGTTCTCTTAGACTTTGTGTTACTATCCTTTGCTTGAGGAGTATTTTGGACCTTGGACATTAGGACTTAGTGCTTTTCCTTTGCTTGGAGCGATATCTGATACCTTGTGATCCATTTGAGACATAGTGCGTCATCTGATACCTTTTGAACTTCAATTCAAGATTTTGAGGCTCTTTATGGCTTGGTGACTTTGGTTGTCCATCTGGTTTTTCTTTGATATTCATTTGTTCCTGTTGCTTGTTCATCTTGTAGCTCAATCTAAAGGGAAATGAATGCTTGTTTTAACCAATGTCAAATGCTTTCCCCTTCTTGTGGTTAGTACACTTGCACACACAAAGGCTTTCTCTTGGACTACCTTACAATGAGACCATTTACTTTATGCTTTAGGATAATCTCTTCTTCTCCTTCCCTCTTCTTAAATTTTTAAAACTTCTCCCTATTTCAAAAACTTATTTTTTCAAACTTCACACCTATTTCTCAATAAACATTGACTTTGTCAAGTGATCCAAAAAATCTTTTTCTTATTAAATGCTAAAATACTTAAGCATATTCAAACTCTTTTCAAAACTTCTAAAAAAGATAAACTTCATCAAACTTCTTTTTGTGCCTTTGTTCACTTTTCTTTAAGAGCCTTTTTTTCAAAAAGATGGATATTAGTCTATTCTCGTAGCAATGCAAACCACTATACTTTTACAAGATGCTGAGAAATGATTGACATTTTCCACTTGAATGTTGAGATGTTCTTGTGATAAAGTCCAAGTAAAAGTTCTCCATATCAAGATGATGCAAATGCTCATTTCCTCATGTTTGTGGATAGTAAGTTGAGTTTTCCACTCGAATACGACAAAATGTATTTTCATTTAAAATCAATTAACAAACAACCCAAATGTTTTATAAACACAGATTTGCAAGTGGTTCCCGTTGAGTCAACGGATGTGAGGGGTGCTAATACCTTCCCCTTGCATAACCAACCCCCGTATCCAGGTCTCTTTTTTTTTTTATCTTTTTGTTTTTTGTGGGTTTTGTTCAACCTTTTCCTTTTGGAAACAATAAAGTTCGGTGACGACTCTTACTTTTCAAGTTAAGTTAATCAATAGCTTAATCTCAATAATTTTTCCCGCCGCGACACTTACATAGAAAAAGTATTCTGGACTTTTCTCCTTGGATCTTTGATTAATTCTGTCCAGAATCTTTGCACAATTAGCTAGATATGATTTTTCCATAAATATCTTCGATAAAAAGATTTAACTTGTTAAAATTCAAATTCACATTTAAATCTTCATTTAAATATGATTTGATCTCTACAGCAGTGCAAAATTTTGACTTTGATTCTCTAAATTCCTCAAAGTCCTAAGCTTTTCTCTTGCACCTTCTCTAGCCTCCTGTCTATTCCCAAATTCTAATTTCATGTATGATTAAAAACTCCCTAAAACTAGGTTATACTCTAATTTACATCATTAGGGTAAATCTTATCATAATTGTAAATCTGGCTCAACCTTTTATTCCTCTTACTCCTTACTCCTTTCTACTCCTCATAATCACGCTTTGGACCCCCACCTTCTATTTTTTATTAAAATAAATAAATATTATAAAATACTATTATTTCTAGTTATTAAAATAAACTCTAATAATAAATCAAATCTACTAGCCTCTAATTAGTCTTCACACTCGTACCTCAAGGTCACACACCCCCACCACCCAAATTAATTCAATTATCACACATAATAATTAAATTAAAATACAAATAAATCAATTGAAGCAATAACTCATACTACGGTCAATGTTAAAAACAGTGGTGAAATGTACTTAAAATGTAAGGGTTCGAATCCCAACATCAATAATTTTCTATTTTTTGTTACAAAATGGGGCTGCCCTTATATTTGATCACGATTCATATTATCAATTGTGGTGTAAGGTGCTAATATTTCATCACAGTTCTTATTATCAACCATGGTGAAAGGTATCCCCCCACACACGCACACGCACACATGTGCATACGTGCACACGTACACACACACACACACACACACAAGCGCCCACACGTACGTACACATACACACACAGACATACACATACACACGCACACGCACACACGCACACATGCGCACACGCTCACACACACACACGCACACACACATGCTCACATGCACACACACACACACGCACACGCGCACACACTCACACATATATATATATATTAAGATATCCTGCTTCAGTACATAACAGACGCCTTTCTCAAAACCAAATCCTAACATCTTTCTTACCCGTGTCTCTCATATATCCTAATCTCCCTTAACGTTTCGACAACCTTTCTTCACAAAACCATGCAGATAACTCATGCAAATAAATCGAAACACCAAACTCATGTAGCGAACTCGACTTCTTTGAAGGATTACCTTTGTTGAATCAAAGCTTACGAAACATGATTTAACTCCGTTAAATTTAGAAAATGACTATGTTACATGTTATTCCCTACTACGGAAAACATATACAAAAACAGTTGTAAAAGGGATAACATCATGCGTGACTCACTGATGTGAAGTAGCATGTGGTTGTATATGTGTTACTTACAATCACAGTCGTATGACCATTGTAGAAAACCTGAAAGCGCCCGACATAATACCACAGTTGTTTTAACTAACCGTTGTAATATATTAAAGGTTCCAAGTTTGATTCTCAGCAGCGCCTTTTTGGTGTGTGTGTGTGTGTGTGTGTGTGTGTATATATATATATATATATATATATATATATATATATATATATATATATATATATATATATATATAATTCCGGACGACGTTCACTCTACAACCACGGTCATATTTAACAACCGTCGTTAAATTATCTTCTTTTTTTAAAAATATATTTCTAATTTTTTAAATTTTTCCATTTTTATAACCTGTATTTTTGTGAACCGTATCTGAACAGAAACAACAATTGTATCATAACAATAATTGTATTGTATTACATCAAATCCATATATTGGATTAAGAACCAAACATTATATATATATATATATTACATCAAAAGAAAAATGACGCTAATTAACCTGCCGCACATTATATAACATCACATAATTATATCTTAGTGTTTTGGTTTCTTGTCTCATGGTGTCTTGACTTTAAACACCTACAATTTCAAATAATCATACTTGTTAGTAAATATACTTAGAACTAATAACTTACATTAAATTATGAATAAAGAATAAAAAGTACTTACTTGTTAATTTTCCCATATGCCTTCATTATGATCGATACGAATAACATGCACACCTCTCTATCAACTTCATCATATGTGATAGGAACTTGTGTTGTGTAAGAAGGAGTAGAAGGAATATCAAAACTTTCATCACTACTAGGAATGTATTTTCCTCGGAGAACGATTGACCATTTCCCCGACGTGTCCGAAGGGTTGCTCACATAGAAAACTTGTTTTGCTTGTGAAATCATGATGAATGGTTCAGTCATATTATCGGGAATCCACTTGCATTTAAATAAAGGTACTTTGAAGATAACATAATAAATCTCCCAAATCTCCTCAATGACACCATAGAACGCACTAGATGCCAATATTGGATTCTTATCTTTCAAACTAGAGAAATACATGGATTCGACCACAACCATAACCCTACTATTTTGTATAAAGGGTATAATGACCAATGTCATATGCAATCCAAGTTATCACATTAAATTTTGGCATGTACGAAAACCATTTAATTGTCTCAGATGCAATATGATCATTTGGTATCCTTTTATTAAACCAATCTAGGAATTTCTTGTTATGCTCGATCAACAACAACTTGTCACTTATTCGTGGATATCTTTTCTTTAAAAGTCTTTTGTGAGTAGCCACGTAAGGTTGAACTTCTTCAAGATTATTCAATATATAGAAATGTGTCTGAATAACTACATCCTGAGCCATTGAATTAACATTTAAACCTTGAATACCTCTACCTTCAGTGTCTGCATGACGAGACTTTGGAATTCCTATAGACTCTACTTCCGACAAATAGTTTGTACAAAACTCAACAGCTTCTTTTGTGATGTACCTTTCAACTATCGAAGCTTCTGCTCGGTGATGATTCTTCGTATATCCTTTAAAGATATTCATGTATCACTTTATTAGATACATCCACCTTAAATAAACTGGACCACAAAATCTGATTTCTCTGACTAGATGAACAAGTAAGCAAACAATAATGTCAAAAAATGACGGAGGAAAATACATCTCCAATTGACATAATATTATGGCCGCTTCATCTTCTAATTCATCTATTTTTTTGAAATCAAGAACGTTATTACATATGACATTGAAGAACAAACACAATCTGGTTATAGTTACTCTCACATTTTTTGGTAGGATGGCACGGATTTCCAGTGGTAGAAGTTGTTGCATCAAGACATAACAATCATGAGATTTCAAACCAATTAACTTGAGATCTTTCATTGATACAAGTTTCTTGATGTTTGATGAGTAACCTTGGGGAACTTTGATACCATGCAATCATTCGTAAAAACTTTTCTTTTCCTTTTTATATAGAGTGTAACAACCCGGATAAAGATAAGTTCTTTTCCCTTTTTCTATTGGTGCCAATTATTTTTGTACACCCATCGCCTCCATATCGAGGCGAGATTGCTTACTATCTTTAGTCTTGCATGGGATGTTTAGAAGTGTTCCAATCTAACTATCACACACATTTTTCTCCACATGCATCACATCAAGACAATGTCTTACATCGAGACTTGACCAATATGGAAGATCAAAGAACACATACATTTTTTCCATATATTCTTTTTAACTGGTCCTTTTTATTTTTCTTTATTTACAAAGACAACATTAATGTGTTTCTGTCATTGATAAACTTCATCCCCGATTAAAGGTTTAGGAGCGATATCAAACTCATGCTCTCCATTAAAAGCCTTCTGCAATCTACGATAAGAATGACCAGGTTTTAGAAATTTTCAATGCCCAAGGTAAATGGTCTTTTTTCCAAACTCAAGTTAGTGATAACAGGTATTAGGTTCACAAATAGGACACGCTTTGTGTCCTTTGACACTATATCCATCCAAATTACCAGATGCGGGAAATTCGTTGATTGTACAAAATAACATTGCACGCATCTTAAACTTTTCACCAGAATATGCAACATCAACTTCAACGCCTTCCTCCCACAAAAGTCTTAAATCTTTAATTAATAGACTTAGATAAACTTCTATGTCGTTTCCAGGTTGTCGTGATCCAGAAATTATCATACTTAACAACATATACTTATGCTTCATGCACAACCAAGGAGATAGGTTGTAAATCGTGAGAAGAACATGCCACAAATAATGGTTAGTACTCAGATTACCAAAGGGATTCATTCCATCGGTGGCAAGCCCAAGCCTAAGATTTCTTGGCTCAATGTCAAAATCTGGAAACAACGAATCAATTTTCTTCCATTGCAAAGAATTAGCTACAGGGTGTATGTTCCCATCACACTTTCTTTCATCTGCATGCCATCTAATATTCTTTACGTCATTCGCATTAGTAAAAGTCTCTCGAATCTTGAAATTATTAGCAAATACCATAACAGTTTAATAGGAGGAATCTTCCTAATAATATTGTCATTGTCATTGTCATCACCATTGTTGTCCTTCAACTTGTAACGCGACACCCCATATTCCGGACATTGATCCAAATTTTCATACTCTTTCCTGTATAATATGCAGTTATTAGGGCATGTATGTATTTTGATTTACTCCAAACCCATTGGACACAATATCTTTTTGGCATCATAACGATCAGGAAAATTGTTATCTTATGGTAGCATTTGTTTTAGCAAATAAAGCAATTTCGTGAAACTTTTATCCGACCACCCATTTTTTGCTTCCAGATCAAACAATTTTAACACCGCAGATAATCGTGTAAAACTTGTGCACCCCTTATATAAAAGGGTTTCCTTATCACTACATAAAATATCATAAATATGAACTTTCTTAAAAGAAGATTCTCCAATATCACGGAATATATCTTCTAGTCGGTCATCCATATATTCATCTTTATCAACTTCGTGACTTTGTGACACCATGTTTCGCTTTTTTTCCACCTCACCATGTCACGTCTATATTGTATAATTTTGACATATATCAGCACAACATAGGTGATGGAATATCTCATCCTTTGTACCTTTATTTATATTCCCTCAATTAACACAAGGACAATAAAAGATACAATTATTATCAGGAAGATTTTGATCACGTGTTCAAGAACTCATTTCTCATATACCGGAACTAATCTATTAACTTTCATCCAACTACGATCCATAATAAATTCTGAAATTTATATCAAAACAATATTGTGAATGACACAACAAAATCTAAACCTATAACATATCGAAAAACTAAAGCATATTCATAACAATAATACAACTCTAAATCTTAAGCATATGGGTATCCATTGTAGCAAAGTTATAATATTTTTGTTCACTACTAAATTCAACAACAAAACATAAAGCATATGAACTTTGCACGAAACAGACCACAAAATAAAACAAGAATGAAGATAGTGAAGATTATCAAGAATTAGAAAGATGAGGAAGATGAGTGAATGTATAACTTATTAAGTGAACTTAAGAAGTGAAATATGTGATTTTATTTACCAGTTTCTAAATCTGTTTTTTATGTTTCCAAATATGTTTAACTTATGAATGAACGTATAACCTATGAAGTGAACCTAAAAAGTGAATGTATAACCAAATTTATTTCCAAATCTATGATTTTATTGACCTCTGTAATATAGCTTATTTCATGTTGTTTGTAGGAATTCTGCGAGGGCACTTATGGCAAACCTCTTGAATATACCATGTCTTTAATTTTTAAAAATTATATGTTTATTGTTCTGGACTGGGCAGGCACTGTGCCCCCAGAAGAGCAAGGCCCAATCCAATCCAGCCATTGGACAGGCTCAATAGCTAGAAACTAGCCGTTGGGCACGTCCCTTTCACTCACTAAGCAGTTCACGCGGCCAACTGTCTCCCCGAATCTCACGGAGACAGTTGGACCAGGTTAAAGGGCCACGTGCTTTTCCCTCCACTTGGCAACCCCTCATTGGTCGACCAGGCGCTTTGATCGCATGGAATCTCCCCATAAATACCCCCTCAGTTGAGAGGGGCAGGTATTAAATATCAAATACTTGAAACCTTGTACTTGTTTTCTTTCTTTTTGACCAAACAGTTACTTTGGCATTGGAGTACCTTGCAGGTACCACCACCCCTTTTTCCTCTCCTACTCGCATCATCACCTGTCCTACGTGAAGGCCACGACGATCCAGTCTGATCTGCTTCGATCAGTGGCACCGTCTGTGGGAAACTAGCTTCCCTGTATTTTTCAAGATCCTCTCTTTTTCACTTCAAAGACCAAAGCTTCATCTTCTAAAGATCTTCATGGCCTCCACCAACAATGATACACGCCAAGACTTTGCTGCTGTCGTTGTGACTGACAACGCTGACACATCTTCGGCGGACATGTTCTTCAAGAAACTGACCTACGGGACGGAAAGACTGCGTCCCCGACCCCCGAGGAAGTGAAGCCTAGGGCACCAGCTGCCGAACGGGTTTTCGAACCCATTCCTGTCCCGCAGAACGCTGATTCAAGTATAGCTGCTCTCATCGCCTCCCTCAACAGATCAAACCTTTTGATCTTCCAGCAAGGGGAAAAGATTAATGCTCTCGAGCATGTCCTCCAAGAGCAGCTTGCTTCAGAGAAACAACTCAGCCTGTCTCCACATCCCCGGTCTCCCCCTCAGAAACGGAGACGCGATAGGTCCAGAAGTCTTTCCCCGAAGAGGAGGCGATCAAGATCGGAAGAGCCTGCGTCCGATCTCGTCCGAAGCCACCGCAGATCCCCTCCGCGAAGGTCAAGACGCTCCCCAGCGTCTAAGAAGCCCCGACAGCCAGATAGGCATAAGCGCCACCATACGCGCAGACATTCTTCACGACGCAGCAGAAGCCGTGGTCGTAGCCATTCTTTCTCCCACTCTCCAAGCTCAAGCAGCGACGACGACGTCCATGGCCCCCTTTCACAGGAGATCATAGACACAAGAATTCCTCGCGGGCTGGAGAAGCCCCCTACTATAGCAACCTATGACGGGACCACCAACCCCGGCGAACACATAGAGAACATAGAAGCAATGCTTCATTACCACAACGTGACCGGGGCCATAAAATGTAGATTATTCCCGATCACACTGAGAAAGGAAGCAATGGCTTGGTTCAAGCCCCTTCCTCGAGGGTTGATCACATCATGGAGAAACTTGAAGACTCAATTTGCCCGACACTTTACAGCTTCCCGACGACATCCCAAGTCGGAGGCCACCTTGGAAGCTATTATACAAGGAAGGGATGAATCCCTGCGGGCATATATCGAACGGTTCAACAAAGAAGCCGTGGAGGTCCATACGACGGACCATTTGAAGAAGTATCTTCTCGAAAAGGGTCTGAAACCAAAAGGTGAGTTTCGCAAAGCCGTCAGGATCGAGACTCCTCGAACGTTGACAGAACTTCTCCGGAAAGCTGAAGCATATATACAATACGAGGAGAAGGAGGCCGCCTATCATGCCCGGGACACGAGAGATCGAGACAGCACCTGGGCACCAAAAAAAGATGAGTCGGAGTCATCCCAGCAAGGAAAAGAAAAGCGAAGAGACGATCGTCCTCGAGAAGGTAAAGGGCCTGCTGGTCATTTCACAGAATATACCCTGCTTACGGCTCCCCGTGAACGCATTCTCTCCGAATGCATCAATACGGAATTCAAGCAGGGGGGCGTCAGGTTCCCCAAACCAACAAAGTCCAAGGGCAACGTCGACAAGAGCAAGTATTGTCGCTTCCACCGCAGCCACGACCACATAACCAAGGATTGCGTGCACCTTAAAGACGCAATAGAGATTCTCATCGAGGAGGGTCATTTGAAACAATACGTAAAGAAAGGTGAGTCCTCCCGACGAGCGGCTTCAGATCCCAAGAAGGAGACAGAATCGTCTCAGTCCAGTCCTCCCCGCAGGTCGCCATGTCCATTACGCGACCAGAGGACTTTGTCATTCCTGATTACCTCGAAGAGCCTTCCCGGATATCCGTCCACAACACTTGGGAAGCTTTCCTTGCAGCCATGGTTATCTCATGCGGGGGGGTATAATGAGCTGACAGTAGGATCTGTCAAGAGGAAGTTCGAGCAGCTTATAGATTGCAGTCCTGACCGGTTGTCTACGCTCGAGAAAATCAAGGGACGCTCCCAACCGATCACGTTCTACAATGAGGAGCTGCCCGAGGGCTCTCCGAAATCTCACATTCCTCTACTCATCAGGGCCAGACTAGTAAACATCGACGTCCGGAGGATCCTAGTCGACCAGGGCAGTTCGGTGGACATTATGTACACGGGTCTGTTCTGCGCCCTAAAGCTAGACCAGAAGAACCTCTCGCCGTATGTGGGATCCGATCTGCAGGGGTTCAACGGAGCCACAGCCATACCTTGGGGATACGTGGAGCTTCCTGTCATATTCGGGGAGGAGGAAGTGTCTAGGTTGATCAAGACCCAGTTTTTGGTGATCGATTGCCCGTCACTGTATCAATGCATTTTGGGCAGGCCAGCACTCGCAGAACTGATCAATGTTCCTTCAACCGTCCACCTCAAGCTAAAGTATTATACTGAGAAAGGTCACGTCGCAACTTTACATGGGGACATAGAAGATGTCCGCAGATGCTTCGAGGCAGCGACCAGGGGACAGAACCAGATCGAAGCAGAACCGAAAGTAGCCAAACGACCAACGAAGATGACCAACCAGACAAGAAGCCTGCATTTCCCGTGCACATCATCGACCTTGACAGCCGAATTTTAGAAGACTGCAAGGAAGATCATGGTGAGGTTGCACCAACAGGGATGACCAACTCCCCCACTTCAACTCTCATGCGGCCAGTTCTAGACGGGGAATTCAAAGTCATCACCTTCAACAATAACCCTAACAGAGGGGT
This sequence comes from Lathyrus tuberosus, assembly GCA_022829125.1. Classification (NCBI taxonomy): domain Eukaryota; kingdom Viridiplantae; phylum Streptophyta; class Magnoliopsida; order Fabales; family Fabaceae; genus Lathyrus; species Lathyrus tuberosus. The sequence continues at coordinate 14,880,256 of JALAZF010000017.1, forward strand.
GAAGATAGGCGCAGGATTACCCGACGAGGTCAAGCTACAACTGAAGAAATACCTGGATGACAACGCTAATCTGTTTGCCTAGAGCGCAATAGACATGCCCGGGTTAGACCCCGAGACCGCGTGCCACCATTTGAGCTTTGATCCAGCTGCCCGCGTCGTCGCACAACAGAGAAGAAAGCAATCCGATGAGAAGGCACAGGCTGCCGAAAAACTTGTACAGGACCTCTTAGAGCCAAAATTCATATTGAAGGCCAGGTATACAACCTGGCTGTCCAACATTGTACTTGTGAAAAAACAATGGAAAATGGCGCATGTGCATTGACTACACCGATCTCAACCGGGCATGGCCGAAAGATGCTTACACTTTACCGAGCATAGATAAACTCGTAGATAACTCTGCAGGTTTCAAACTCTTGTCCTTCATGGACACCTATTCGGGATACAATTAAATCCCTATGGCCGAAGAGGACAAGAGGTATATCGCATTCATGACCTCCTCGGGGAACTATTACTACAACGTAATGCCCTTCGGTCTAAAAAACGCTAGGGCCACGTTCCAGCGCATGATGAACAAAGTCTTCCGATCAGAGATCGGGGACATGCTCGAAGTATACATGGACGACATGATCGTAAAGTCCCAAGAGGAATCCGATCATACGGCTCACCTGCAAAAGGTCTTCGACCAGGCCAGGAAATGTAAAATGCGCTTTAACCCAGAAAAGTACATTTTCGGTGTGCGAGCAGGGAAGTTCCTCGGATTCCATCTCTCCGAAAGGGGAATAGAAGCAAACCCAGATAAGTGTCGAGCATTCGCAGAGTTCCCCACGCCCAGGTCAAAGAAGTTCATCCAATCCCTAAATGGGATGCTCGCCTCCCTTTCTCGATTCGTGGCCAAATCCGCTTAGCATGCCCTACCTTTCTTTAAACTGCTCAGGAAAGAGACCAGTTTCGAATGGACAGAAGAATGCGAGCAAGCCCTGGCCCACCTTAAGCGGTATCTGTCCGAGCCACCTGTGCTTTCCCGACCAGAATACGGGGAAACCTCATACTTGTACCTCTCTGTCACCTGCGAAGCCATTAGTGCTGCCCTCGTCCACGAAATAACAGACGGGCAAAAGCCCATCTATTTCACCAACAAGGCCTTACAAGGGCCAGGAGTCAGGTACGCGCAGATAGAGAAAGTCGCCCTTGCTTTCATCACCGCCGCGAGGAGGCTTAGACACTACTTCTTGGCCCACACTGTAGTTGTCCTTACGGACCAGCCCATCAGACAATTGCTATGCCGACCAGATATGGTGGGCAGGATGCTTAAATGGTCCCTAGAGTTATCAGAATTCGACATTCAATACGAGGGTAGAAAGGCCCTCAAGGCGCAAGTGCTGGCCGACTTTGTGGCAGAAATGACCCTACTACCGTCCCCGTCATGTGGAGCACATAAATGGACTGTTTACGTAGATGGGGCATCCAGCCCCTCAGGGAGCGGAGCAGGTATCATCCTCGAAAATGAGGAAGGAATATTGATAGAAGTATCGCTGGTCCTATCCTTCCTCACGTCCAACAACCAAGCCAAATACGAAGCCTTCCTCGCAGAACTACGCCTGGTCAAGGACGTAGGCGCCAAGGAAGTAAAAATCTACACCGATTCCCAGCTCATAGCGTCACAAGTACGGGGAGAGTTTCAAGCAAAGAACGACCAGCTAGCCGAATACCTGGCGCTAGTAAAGGAAAGAATTGCAAAGTTCGATGCATGGGAAGTCCAGCACATCCCCCGTGAACGAAACACGCGAGCAGACATCCTGTCCAAACTAGCCAGCACTGGAAGGAAAGGCGGAAATAAGTCCATCGTACAAGAAGTACTAGCCCGGCCTAGTATTGAGAAACCATCCAAGCTGCTCGACGTCAACATCATCGGGGACACCCATGGCTGGATGACTCCTGTATACGACAACCTCACCAAAGGGGAGCTTCCCGAGGACAGTAAAAAAGCGAGCATAACTAAACAATGAGCCTGTTCGTATGTGCTGGTTGAAGGAAAACTCTACCGAAGAGGATTCTCCATCCCCCTCTTGAAATGCGCCGAGGAGAGTAAGGTGCCCGAGATTTTACAAGAAATCCATGAGGGCATCAACGCGTAACACTTAGGGGGAAGATCCCTGGCACGAAAAGCCTTGCTAGCAGGATATTACTGGCCAACCATGCAGAACGACGCCAAGGAACACGTCCAAAAGTGCGACCGGTGTCAGCGTCACGGGGACATGCACTTGGCACCTCCAAATGAGTTAAAGACTCTATCCTCGCCATGGCCCTTCGCCTGGTGGGGAATGGATATACTCGGCCCCTTTACAATGGGGTCTTATCAAAACAAATTTCTAATCGTGGCCGTCGACTACTTTACAAAGTGGATCAAAGTCGAAGCCCTCGCCAAGATCACAGCCTTCAACATACTTCGTTTCTACAAAAGAAACGTCCTCGCACGGTTTGGGGTGCCCTAGGTCCTCGTAACCGACAACGGAACCTAGTTCACAGACCGAAAGTTTCAAGACTTTGTCGCCAAATTAGGCACGAAGTAGCACTTTACTTCCGTTGAGCATCCCTAGACCAACGGGCAAGCAGAAGCGGCGAACAGGGTGATCCTGCGTGGTTCGAAGCGAAGGCTGGGCGAATCCAAGAAGAGATGGGTTGAGGAGCTACATAGCGTGCTCTGGGCTTACAGGACAACATTGCAGTCCACCACCGGGGAAACCCCTTTTCGACTAGCCTACGGAACTGAGGCGGTGATACCGGTAGAAATTAGAGAGCCTTCCAGACGAACAGAAGCTCCCCTTGACGAGGAGTTGAATGACGAAGCCTTAAGAGAAGAGCTTGATCTGGTAGAAGAAATACGATCAGGAGCAGCTCTTCGCGAGGCCTCGCTGAAACAACAAATAACCTTGCGCCATGACGCTAAGGTCATAAAGCGCGACTTCCCCATTGGCAGCTTGGTCCTACGTAGAAACCAGAAAGATTCGCGTGAGGGGAAGCTGGCCGCAAACTGGGAAGGACCCTACAGGGTTAAGTCCAAAACGGGCACCAGAGCCTACTACTTAGAAACTCTGGACGGAGAAAAATTTGCTCGACCATGGAATGCTGAAAAGCTCAAACAATACTACAGTTGAGCCCAACCACGAGGTCAGACTAACTGCCGACGAGATCACCCCAAACGGGGAGACGACGTGGCCACAGGATCGTGCCCTGGTGAAGCACAATCCATTCTACAACGCCGGCCAGCTTCTGCTCATGGGACGAGCAGATCCTGCGCACAACGGGGACACCTCAATCGAGCTCCGCCGTTACCATACCAATCAGGTAGGACACCTAGCTCGCGATGGGAACAGTCCAAGCCTATGAGTTTAGTACCTCAACCGAGGCCCTAGTCTCATCACCGACAAAAATACCTTGCCCTCTTCGACGAGTTTCCCAGCCTGTCGAGCATAACAAAAACAAGTCGAGCAAACGTCCATTCAAACAAGCATACATAAATAAATGCGACAAGAAATTTCCAAACATAATGTTAATAACATCGGCTACAAGGCCGGAATAAGTCAGGGTTACATCAAAAGGGCAGCGCCCAATAAAACATTACATCTAAAGGGCAAGCAGGCCCAAAAAATACATGTACATTCAAAAATATCAGAGTCAAACTAAACAACCTCACTAACACCTTCCGGGGGAACCACCTCGCTGTTAACGACCACATTAAGCAGACCCATTCCCTTGGTCAGCAACTGGACGTCAGAATTGAGGGCTTTCACCTGCTCCAGAGCAGTGTTAAAGCCAAACTCGGCTGCCCCCATGTTGTCCTCCCCGAAGACACGGATCCTTTGTACCAGATCCCTCCTCGTCCTCAAGGCCCTCTCATCTCCAGTTTCATCGTCGCCCGCTGCCGACGACCCCTCCAGCTCCACAATCCTCGCCTTCAAACGGGCATTCTCATCATTGACATTCTTCACCTCCTCCTTCATTTGGGTCACCTCCTTTTGAAGCAATATCTTAACCTCCTGGTGACCCCGCAGCTTCGTCATCTCATTGTATATCCCCATGTTCTCGCACTCCAAGTCATTGATCCTAGTCTTGGCTTTCTTGAGGTCGGAGCGATGAACTGCGTCTGCATCTCCCAGGGCCAGCGCCGCTTGCAATATTCTGATCATTCTGGCTGCGTCCTGGAAAAGGAGCTTCCTCTGCACCTGTGGATCGGCGGACAGAATCACCGAGACATCCGGATCTGGGACGACGACGGAGCTCCCCTCGTCAAACATTTGCCCCTGTTGATAGCATGCGGGCAGTACGAACTCCCCTCCAGGAGCACTACCCGAGCAGCCCGCAGGGGAGGCCCCAATATCATCCTGCTTCCTCTTGTGGGATGAGTCAGGAGTTGGTGGTACAGAGGTCATCCTCGGAGTAGGACCAGCGCCGGACACAAATTTCTCTATCGTCGCCTGCTGCCTGGCGGCTCTGGCTTTGGGCACAAAAGGCACTTTCTTCTGGACCTTGGCTGCCTGCGACCTTATTAAACACTCCCACATGTCAGCCATTTTCTTTGCGAACACAAAAGACAAAAGTTAGCAGACAGAAAGAGCTCAACAAATACCAATAAAAGAGCGAGTTATACCAAGAAGCTGAAAGGCCACGTCGTCGTTTTCACATTCGAGGAGGGCCTTAGTATTAATATAACGATCTGCTCTGATGGGCACCCCATCATCCCCGATCAGTTCCTTGACATCTCTGTCCACCACGAAGGCCGGCGAAAAGCTTTCCACGTAGGCATGGAGCACACGATGGGACTCCTTGTCAGCCTCGTAGAGCTGATCGTGCTTCACCAGGAACTGGTCGGTCCTGTATCGGAAGTGGGCGAACACCCATTTCAAAGGAAACTTAGACACGGGCTTTTTAACCTGCCGACCATCGACGGTCACCATTTCAAGCGTCACGATGGACCTCTTGGCCGCCTCAGAAACAGGATTCACGACTAAGAACTTATCCTTAAAATGATGAACAGACTCGGAGTATGGCCAGAAGAGCCTGATCTGTTGTTTAAATGACACCCAGCTTTGCTTCGTGCCCGTAGTACTTCGTTGGAGCTGAAAGATGCAGAAGAAAAGGTCGACAGTCGCCCCGACATGGAGAAAGCGACACGCCAGCTCAAAGGCACGAATGAAGGCCAACGCGTTCGGATGGAGCTGAGCAGGGCACAACTCCAGATGACGAAGGAGCGCCTCTTGGAAGTCGGTGAAGGGAAGCAGAAACTTGGCCTCCACAAAAGCGAATTCATACATGGGGAACCGCAGCCCCGGGTAAATCGAGCAGATCCTATCATTCTACGTCGGGCGGAAGGCCCTCCATTGTGTTGGCGCACCCTCAGCCCGATTTTCCAAAAAGGGGAACTCTCGAACCTCTTCCTCAGTAAATGTCGACTTGGTCGACAGCGGCTCGTGCGCGATCCATTGAAGGTCCCCCCTCGCGACCTGAACGTTAGCATACTCGACGGCCTGCTCCGCCTCCTCCTGCGCGGCCTGGGTATCGGGCACGACGTCATCGCGAGGATAAGCCATTTTCACCTGAAAAGCAGAGGAAGATAAAGTGAATTCGACGACTAAGTTCAAATCCACCCTTCCACCACTAGTCAAGTTAAAGGGCAAGGAAGAAGTCGAGGACAACCTCGAGCCCACTTTGACCGCGACTTGATACGACGACACTGTCCCCCTACTACGAGGACGAGTTTCCGCGACTTAACAAAAGAAACTGAACGCTCACAAAGCAAGCTCGTCGCGCAAAGCCAGAGCTCCGCGTCGAACAAGCCTAGTGCCCGACTACAAACCTAAAACTAATCCTAGCCAGGATCTAGGAGAATCTACGCCAGAAAAGTCCAACATTCATTATAGGATTTTCGTGTTCTTCATGTTCTTCATAGATTTTCCAGAGATTCATATGTTCATCGAAGAACACATGAATCTTTCACCGGAAAACTCATATGTCACCGGAAAATCCATGAAGGAACCCAGAAAACGAAGAACTTTAGAAAAAAATGCAGAAAAGATGGACAAACTTACTTGAATATGAAAAGTTGGAGATGAAGGTGTGAACGGAGATGATGAAGATCTACAGCGGTTCCGGCGAGGGGACAAATTGCAGAGCAAAAGAGGAGAGAAGAAATTTGGGAGAAGTGGACAAATGAATCCCTCCTCCCTCCTTTTATAAGCATTTTCTCGTGGGGAATCTCAAAGGCCATCATTGCCTAGGCGGCTCTAGGCCTGACAAAGGGGCTGCTTGCTCAACATGTATCAAAAGGTCCCTGCGTTTGACATTCCCAAGTGTGAACGTTACATACATCAGACCTTTCGCTAACCCGCAGACGCATCTTCTCAACGACAAACACACCAAGGGTCCCCGACACAAAAATGCCGCTGTAACAGGCACCTCTACAAGAGCGTGCTCGACAGAACGCATGTCCACAATATGTCCTTCGGGCAACAACACTTGGTCGGGAGGATCAAATCACCAGCCCCGACCAGATCTGCCCTGTCGGCGATAAAGAGATTCTCCTCGAATACTATCCAAAGATAACTTTACACGGCTACCTTAAGTCCTCACTCTTCACCAGAGCAAGGACTTGGGGGGATCCTGTTTTAAACTGGGCAGGCACTGTGCCCCAGAAGAGCAAGGCCCAATCCAATCCAGCCCGTTGGGCAGAAAGTAGTCGTTGGGCAGAAACTAGCCGTTGGGCACGTCTCCTTCACTCGCTAAGCAGTTCACGCGGCCAACTGTCTCCCCGAATATCACGGAGACAGTTGGAGCTGGTTAAAGGGCCACGCGCTTTGCCCTCCACTTGGCAACCCCTCATTGGTCGACCAGGCGCTTTGATCGCATGGAATCTCCCCATAAATACCCCCTCAGTTGAGAGGGGCAGGTATCGAATATCGAATACTTGAAACCTTGTACTTGCTTTCTCTCTTTTTGACCAAACACTTACTTTGGCATCGGAGTACCTTGCAGGTACCACCACCCGTTTTTCCTCTCCTACTCGCATCATCACCTTTCCTACGTGAAGGCCACGACGATCCAGTCTGATCCGCTCCGATCATTTATGTAATTATAAACTTGGAGTTAACAAAGTGAAAGAGTTTAACAATATTAGCACGTGAAGAAAAGGGGAATATCTCGAGTATCGGTTTTGCAAGAGATATATCTAAGACCAACTTCGGGAAAAGTTAGTATTTTATTGGATGATTCGTTGTTGCTAAATTGGAGGAATTGAAATGGGTCAGTACTGTGGATTTGCAAATTCTGATACACAATATCATGCAAATTGAAGCGTCAAAAGATCCTGATTATAAGCTAGCACATGCATTCTCCATTTACTTAGTGCAGCCACTTCTAGCTTCTTCTTTGGCTTTACTTTCTTACAATTCGTATCTAATAATTTATATCATTCTGATGAAGCTCCTCTACTATTTTCAATACAAAAACTGAACTCTACTATTTTCTCAGCGTACCATTCTGATGAAGCTCCTCTACTATGATGATCTGACGGTATTTTATTTAATATAGAACAGTAAAACTTAGTTGCTTAGAATTTGTTTTTAAGTGAAGGAAGTTTGTGACTCTTTGTTTGATTTAAATGACAAAATGGGTGACAGGATTCAAGTATTTCTGAAGTGATTAGACAATATTGCTTCAGTTCCTCAATTCCAAAGTTAATTTTCTCGCTACTAATGTAATTTTATTTAAGATAAAAGAAGCAGTTCATTACGATAAGATATTGCATATATAGAGATTGTTGAAGATCAGTTGTATGATGAATTGGTGGAGTAGGTTAGCTTTTGTAACCACAATTCTGAAAAAATCTGAATATGTAAGAAAAGTGTAAAATAATGCGACAGTCGTGGTCCCCGGTGAATCAATTTGCGGTTCCAATATCGATAAACTAAGATGTTGGTTGGATGATAAAAATGATTCACATTTGACATGTTAGTGATAAAAATAATCCTCATGCTTCAATTCATTTCCAAAGCTTCCTAATTTGCATATTCAACAGTATGGATCTTAATTGACACAAGGTATTAAGATAATGACATAGAACATATGTTTTGATATCACTGGCTTGGAATTGTTTTGCCAAGCTTATTATTGTTCTGTACCTATATTGCTTCATATTTATCTATTTCCCTCCAATGTTGTTAACTTGGTTGTAGTTTTGTTTCTTCTTGTACTTCGGATTTTGACAGGGAATACATATAGAACTGTGAAGTCTATGACCCTTTTTGAAAAAACACCTTGGTTAAGCACTTTTAGCATGAAATTTTATCATATATGAGTTTATGTATAATCTATTTATATAAAAAAGATAAAATAAAGTCAAATTGTTTTCATAAGCTATTTTAAAACGTGTCTTGATTTATAGAAATAAGTTTAAAACACCTTATAAACACGTCGTAGTTGTTTTCATAAATTGTCATAACTTTTAGTGTTTTGTTAGTCTAGCTTAAAATTTGTACAGGCATGTGAAATCTCAACACATACACCATTGATAAGCAAAAAACAAAGCTAGCATTGCATAGAGAGAAGAAGAAGAAGATCAATTATGTATTTCACAACTAACTGAACCATAACAATGAACATTGGTATATATAGGATACTAAAGTTAGTTATCTTCTAACTAATTACAGTTAACTAACAACTAACTATCTAACAAACTTATGGAACTAGTTTGTTACTTGTACATCAAGTAACCCATTTTATATAGGTAGCTCATCTTGTTTAACCCCTCCCCCCCACCCCCCCACCCCCCCAAGCTGGAGAAGATGTCAATCATTCCAAGCTTGCTCTGAAGGTTACTAAATGGTCCAACATGCAGAGATTTAGTGAAAATGTCTGCTACTTGATCTTTGGATGCAATTGGCAGAAGATGAACAATCCCTGCCTGCACTTTATCCCTCCCAACATGGCAATCAATTTCGATGTGCTTTGTCCTCTCATGGAACACAGGGTTGGCCGCTATATGAAGGGCTGATTTGTTGTCACAATAGACCACAAATGGAGATGTATGTTTAACCTGCAAATCTCTCAACAGATACAAAATTCATTGTCCCTCACATGTTGCTTGTGCTAAAGCACGATACTCAGCCTCAGATGAAGATCTCGATACAACTGTTTGTTTCTTACTTTTCCAACTTATCAAGGATTCACCAAGAAAAAAACAAAATCTAGTGGTTGACCTCCTAGTGTCAGGACATACTCCCTAGTCTGAATCTGAAAAGCCTTTGAGAACAAGGTCTGATGAAGATCCAAAAAACAAATCATTGCCAGGATTGCCTTTGAGATATTTCAGCACATGAATGTCAACTATCATGTGTTCATCTATAGGATTGCTTAAGAACTGACTAAGCTTGCTCACTGCATATGAAATCTCAGGTCTGGAGTGTGTGAGATACAATAATCTTCCTATTAATCTCCTGTATTCAGTGGGATCTGAAATTAACTTGCCAGATTTAGTGTGTAATTGGAGATGAGGTTGCATAGGTGTGTTGTAAGGCTTTGCTCCAGTCAAACCTGCATCTTGTAACAAATCCAATGTGTATTTTCTTTGACAAAGAGTAATACCATCTTTGGATCTGCTTACTTCAAAACCAAGAAAGTATTTGAGATCTCCTAGATCCTTGATGCTGAATTTGTTGTGCAAGATGGTCTTAACATTATTTATCTCATCAATGTCTGTCCCCCCTAAGACCAGATCATCAACATAAACAAGAATGCCTGTGAAATGTTGACCATTGGATTTTGTATACAAAGAATAATCTGACTTGGACTGAACAAAGCCAGACTGAAGAAGTGTTTCAGTGAGCTTGGTGTTCCATTGCCTACTAGCTTATTTCAAGCCATAGAGGGATTTTTGAAGTTTGCACACCATGTTTGAGTGTGGTAAATGTAGGCCAGGTGGAGGTCGCATGTACACTTCTTCATTTAGATCACCATGTAAGAAGGCTGTGTTGACATCAAGTTGGAATAAAGGCCAATGATGAGCAGCAGCAATGGTGATGAAGACTCTTATGGTGGTCATCTTTACAACAGGGCTGAAGGTATCCATGTAGTCCAAACCTTCAGTCTGAGTAAAACCCTTGGCCACTAATCGAGCTTTATACCTTTCTACAGTACCATCAGCATGTTGTTTGAGTTTGAAAACCCATCTACATCCAATGGATCTTTTATGCTGAGGTAAAGGAACTAATGTCCATGTATCTGCCTGTTAGAGAGCTTTCAGTTCAGGCTGAATAACATCATGCCAATGTTTATTACCAATGGCTTCTTCATAAGAATGAGGCTCAGAAATTGAAAATAAATGAAGAAGATATTGATTGTGTGCAGGAGACATATTATGGTATGATAAAAAATTAGATAATGGATACTTACTGTTAGAAGACAATTGAGTTGTAATCTTGAAGGTGGTTTGGAGGTTTGCTATTTCTAGCAGATTTTCTTAAGGGAGGATTAGGATTAGAGGAAATGGTAGGGATATTAGGAGATGATGAGGGACTGTCAGAAATGTTAGGATGAAGTGTATTATCAGAAGGATATATTGGTGTTGGTTCAGGTGAAGGAGATTGGGAAGGAGTATTGTGTTGTGTATCAGAATCAACAATGTAGGGGAAATTAAAGAATGTGTTAAGATTTGAAGGATGAGTTGAGGAAGTGTGTTTGACAGATGAGGACAACGACTGTTTGAATGGAAAGATAGTTTCAAAAAAGATGACATCTCTGGATAAGAAGAGTTCCTTGGATTGTAAGTCAAACAAAATGTGACCCTTGACTCCAGTTTTGAAGCCAAGATAAAGACATTTCTTGGATCTGGGATCAAGTTTCTTCTTATGTGTTGGTAATGTAGCAGCAAAACATAAACAGCCAAACACTCTAAGGGATTTAATGTTGGGAAGACTATCATATAGTAATTGGAAAGGTGATTTCTGATTCAAAAAAGGTGTGGGAAGTCTATTTATGAGATGAGTGGCATGACTGACAGCATAGGACCAGAAAATTTGAGGAAGTTAGGCTTGGAACAAGAGTGCTCTAGTAATGGCAAGGAGGTGTTGGTGCTTTCTCTCAACTATCCCATTTTGTTAAGGAGTACCAACACATGAGGTGTGATGAATGATCCCTTTGGATTTATAATAATCAACCAATAGGAATTCATTGCCATTATCTATTCTGATACATTTAATGGTTTTATTGTGTTGGATTGAGGCCATAGACACAAAAGCTTTGAGTAGGTTACTAGTTTCTGATTTGTGTTTCATGAGGAAAATCCATGTAAAACGACTCTTATCATCAACAACAGTTAAGAAATATCTATGGCCATTAATTGATGGAATGGATAAAGGTCCCCAAACGTCCATGTGGACTAAGTCAAAGATATCTTTGGACTTGTGGTTGCTATCAGGAAAAGGAAGTCGTTTTTGTTTGGCATAAAAACAGATATCACAAGGTGTATTAGTAGTTGTGATAGTCACAAAAGGAAACTTTTTCTTTATTTCAATCAGCTTGGCGTTGGAAAGGTGACCAAGCCTCCAATGCCAAATATTACAAGTAGGTATGTGGTCAGAATTTATAGAGGTATTGGTTGAACTATCTAGGGTGTTGATGGTTGAATGAATAGGAGGGTAAGGTAACTAAGGGTTGATTGAGAATGTACAGTCTTCCCTTCAATTCAACTGCACCAATCATCCTCTTGGAGTAAGTGCTCTGTGTGAAATAAGAAGATTTGTCAAAAATTAGTTGACAAGTCAAATTAGATGTGAGCTTAGGCACAGAAATGAGATTAAATGTGAAGTGAGGCATATACAAAACATTGGTCAACACAAAATCATCATCAAAGTAAATGGTGCCAGCAAAATTGGTTGAAACTAGAGAACCATTTGGCAGTTTAACAGTAATCTCAGGGATTTTTGTTAAACAAGAAAACAATCTTCTTGAGAAACACACATGGTCAGTTGCTCATGTGTCCAAAATGAAAGACTCAACTGTGTCTTGAGATGGAAAGGTACAGATAATACCTAAATTGGATAGACTTTAAGTGACCATGTGATTCACACTATGGGAATTAGAGGATTGCTGAAGCAATGCTAGAAGGGCTTTGTGTTGAGCATGTGTAAAGCTAGTAATACCAGATGAACTGTCTTTAGGTTGTTCTTCAGAGGACTCTTTTGGACCTTTATCTTCATTGTCTTGATCAGTAGAGATGTTGTTAAGGTGAACCTGCTGTTGCCAATGAGGTGGATAACCATACTTTTTGAAGCATGTATCAATGGTGTGATTGGTCAATGCCACAATGAGTGCACACTCTCATATTTCTGCCACGACCATTAGAGGATCTGCCACCTCTTGAGCCTCTGCCTCGAAAACTAGTGTTTCCTCTGCCTTGAGATTGGTTACCAAGAACAGCCAAAATCTTGGCTTCATCAGTTGGTGCAAGAAATTGTCTTTCTTGTTGAGCAAGTAAAGAATACACTTTACAAATATTAGGAAGTGGATCCATCAACATAATTTGAGACCTTACTGCAGAGTAAGTATCATTCAAACCTTTCAAAAACTGGATCACTTGATCAGAATCACGATAGCTACATATCTTTGTAATGGCTATGCAAGAAGTGTTGCATTCATACACAGGAATAGGACGAAAGTTGTCTAATTCTTGCCATAGCATTTTCAACTTTGTATAATAAGAGGAAATAGAAGAATCACCTTGTCTAAGAGTGAAATTTTCTTCCTGAATTTCAGATATCCTGAAAACATCACCATGATAAAAACGATCTTTAAGTTCTTGCCATATGCCTGAAGCTGTTTCATCCATAAAACACCTTGAGAGATTTCTGACTCCACCGAATTGTTCATCCATGATATGATCATCGTGTTGCACCTATCCCATGTGATGGAGTCTCGATCTTCATCAGGTGGTCGAGGGAGTGCAACATTGATGAAATGCAGTTTATTCTTGGATCGTAACACCATTATCATAGATCGTGACCAAGAATGGTAGTTGCAGGTATTCAAGAGAGGAGATACAAGACCCATAGCAGGATTCTCGTTAGGATGCATGAAATATGGATTAAGGGTATCATTTTGATAACCCTTGTTCACATTGAGATTAGAGTTGTTGCCATGGCTGAATGAGAATATCAATGTATTATTCTTCACCATTTCCTGAAAATACATTTCAAACAACCATACAAGACTCATTTAATTCAAGTAAGTGATATAACTAACAAACTAATCATTAGTCGGATCATATGAACAAAAACACTATAAATACCTTTGGCCTAAAGTACATAGGAAGGTCCTCAAATCACTTATTTAAAGGAAAACTTACTCGTTAGTGAAATCACTTATTCACTTTTTCTCAATTGCATTATCTAATGCACTGCTATCAGCAAAAACAATCCAATCAAAGATTGTAAAATTTGAGAGGTTCCCAAGCTCTGTAGTAAAATACAATAATTTTTTTCTCATTTTTGAAGATTTCGATCTGTTTTAAAATTGAAATAAGATTAATTTTAATTCTAAAGTTCATAATTTGACACAAGTTTTCTCATAATTTATGGAATTTTCAATTAAAATCTTTTACAATTGCAAATTAAAACATGATGGAACAATTCTAAAAGGTATGTAAAATAAGACATCCTTAATAAATAAATAAATAAGGACACCTCACATTGTAATGTAATAATGCCTTGTTAAACAAGATGAGCTACCTATATAAAATGGGTTACTTGATGTACAAGTAACAAACTAGTTCCATAAGTTTGTTAGATAGTTAGTTGTTAGTTAACTATAATTAGTTAGAAGATAACTAACTTTGGTATCCTATATATACCAATGTTCATTGTTATGGTTCAGTTAGTTGTGAAATACATAATTGATCTTCTTCTTCTTCTTCTTCTTCTTCTTCTTCTTCTTCTCTCTATGCAATGCTAGCTTTGTTTTTTTGCTTATCAATGGTGTATGTGTTGAGATTTCACATTGTTTTGGTGTCCAAACTTAGTATGTTAAGGATGAGAAGAATATTAGATGGCTGAACTAACAAATTGCTTCATTTTCCACAATAGTGTTTGCTTGATTTTATTTCTCCTTATGTTGATTGATATTCTGCATTGTAAAATTTAGAAGCTTTTGATTTTTAATTCATAATAATATCAACTTAAACACACCTTTCGGTAACATGAAAATGAGATCAATATATTATGCTTTTTATGTTTGGAAAAATAACAAGCACTACTAGAAAAAGTGTTTTTGACGTCGAACACGAAATGCATTTCATTTCGGGTGCATTTCGGGTGCAAGGTAACGAAAGTCGTCATGAAAAGTGTTATGGACTGGACTAGTGGCTAAGCATGGCCCAATCCACCTCTGCTCCCGGAACGGCCCAATTGCCTAAGTCCAATCCACAAGGGGGGAAAAGTTACCTTTCTGCCCCTCAAACCGGGCAGGGACTGCATCGCTCCTCCCCGGTAATGCTGCCTGTTACGCACGGCTCCTTCGCTCCCCGAACAGCTAAGGGCATGTGCCCGAAACCATGCCTATGCCCGACATAATGGCTAGTTTTGGGCACCCTGCCCCGAAAATAGGACCGTTGGCCACGCGCTTGGGGGCACTATATAAACCCTCTCACTTGAGAGAGCCAGGTATCAAATATTCACCCTACGAAGTGCCTTGCAGGTACACCCCCTCCTCCTCTCCATACGCCCAGCATCTCAGACGTACTTGGTGGCCCACTTCGACAGGATCTGATCTAACCTTCACGATCAGTGGCGCCGTCTATGGGAAACATTATTATCCCCATCTTTCTTTCCCCGAAAACCGAAGATCAAAGCGAATTTCCAAGATCATCATCATGGCCACGCAAGATCACGTCAAAGGTGCTCTCCAAAACGTTGTACTCCCCGTCAACAAGACTGACGTTGACGGCCCATCATCCCTTCTCAGAGATGCCCGTTTTCTGAGGGATGGGGCCACAACTTCTCCTTCCCCCACTCCCATTGATCGCAACAACGACCAGCCTTCGCTGGACATCCAGCCCATTCCTATCCCACCCAACGCCGACCCGACCGTGGTGGCCCTTTTGGAAGCAATCAACAAACCAACACCTTGATCCTGCAGCAGAACGAAAGGATCGGGGCACTAGAAGAATCCACCCATCCAAGATCCCCTCCCCAGAGGAGGAACCAATGACGATCAAGGAGCCCGCAGCCCCGGCGAGATACCGACCAAAGACTGCGCCAAGAGCCTACCTCTCGTGCCGTCCGGAAGCATGACTAAGTTTCCCCGTGTAACCAGTACTCTCCCAGCCACAAGAGGATACGAAAGGATGAGCAGTCACCACCGGTCAGGTCTAAAGGCCGGGCCCGATCACCTTCTCCCCGAAGGAACCGCTCACCTTCTCCCCGAAGGAACCTCTCACCTTCTCCCCGAAGGAACTGCCGCCGCGAGCGTACCCTTCGGTCCCCGTCGTTCACTAGTTCCAACAGCGATGATGAGCCTCGCGGCTCATTGTCCCAAGAAATCTTGACAACCCGTCTCCCTAAGGGCCTGGAGAAGCCCCCGTCACTGGGCACGTACGACGGTACGACGGACCCTGACGAACACATCGAGAATATCGACGCACTTATAGGCTACTGCGGCGTCTGGCGCACCATCAAGTGCCAGTTATTTCTGACCATGCTCAGAAAAGTGGCGATGACGTGGTACAAGCAGTTGCCCGAAGAATCCATTACCTCATAGAGACAACTGGGCAGACTGTTCTCACGGCATTTCACAGCTTCTCGCCGTCACCCCAAGACTGAGGCCTCCCTTGGGGCCATAATCCAAGGAAAGGATGAACCTCTCCACACGTACATCGAGAGGTTCAACAAAGAAGCATTACAGATCCCTACAATTGACGAGATGAAAAATTTTCTACTCGAGCAAGGACTCCGCCCAGGCCCAGAGTTTTCTAAGGTCGTCGGCCTCACACCTCCGAGGAACCTAGATGCCCTCCTCCTCAAAGCCCAGTCGCACATTCAGTATGAAGAGAAGGTTGCGGCCAGCAATGTCCGGGCATCACGCCATCAGGAGAACGCTCGGGCCTCTAGAGGCGAAGAAGCCTCGACATCTCGTCGTCGAGGCGAAAGGAAGCGTGAAGACCATCCACGGGACTCCCGTGACAGCAAGGGACCCTCCGGGCGATTCCACGACTATACCTCCCCGACCTTCTCCAGGGAGAAGATACTTTCCGAATGTACGAATTCGGAATTCAAGCAAGCAGGGGTCCACTTCCCCAAACAACTGTCGGCTAAACCCAACACCTACAAATCAAAGTACTGCCGTTTCCACAAGAGTCACGACCACACTACCAAAGACTGCATCCATTTGAAGGATGCTATCGAGATATTGATCAGGGACGGCCACATGAAACAATTCACTAAGAAGAAGGACGCTCCTCGGCAAGACGCCCAGGAGTCCAAGAAGATAGAGGAAGAAGTACCTTCCTCAGAAGAAGCCAGCATTCAGGTCGCCATGGTCGTGTCGCGACCAGAAGACTTCTACGTCCCAGACGGGCTCAGCGTCCCTGCCTACTTCGCGGCCCACAACCCGTGGGAGACATTCTCCTCCGCCATGGTCATCTCGGGCGGGGGCTTCAATAAAGTCACGGTGGGCTCCGTGAAACGAAAATTCAAGCATCTAATCAACACAAGCTCTAACAAGGTGACCATGCTCGATCAAGTCCAGAAGGGCTCCACCCCCATCTCCTTCTACCAGGAAGAGCTCCTCAGGGGGTCTCCAAACTCGAGCATACCCTTTCTCGTCAAAGCCCGAATGGCGAACTTCAACGTTCGCAGAATCCTCATGGACCAGGGCAGCTCGGTCGACATTATGTACTCTCAGCTGTTTTCAACACTTCAGCTGGACGAATCACACCTTACCCCATACGTAGGGTCTGATTTGCAGGGATTCAACGGATCAATGACCAAACCGTGGGGATACGTCGAACTGATCGTAACCTTTGGATCAGATGAGACGGCCAGATCCATCAAAGTGCAATTTCTGGTAATCGACTGCCCGTCGTTGTACCAATGCATATTCAGAAGACCAACTCTGGCCGAGTTGGTAGCTCTGCCTTTAACAGTCCACCTCAAGATGAAGTACTACACTTCAAAAGGAATGGTTGCCACCCTCCACGGCGACATCGAAGCTGCACGACGGTGTTTCGAAGCATCCACAAAAGGGCTCAACAACATTTCGTCCAAGCCAAAGGCATCAAGCAAGCCAGCATTGCCCATCAGCTCTGAGGAAGCCAAGCCCCTGCCTCAGGTCGACTCCATCGACCTCGACATCCACTTCCCCGAAGAAGACCAACAGGGGGACCAAGCAGCTTCAGCCAGCTCGTCTACCTCATCCAACAACAACTCCCATCCGATGCGCCCAATCCCAGATGCAAACTTCGAGCTCGTTTTGTTCGGCAACGACCCTCAGCCGGGAGTGAAGATTGGAGCAGACCTGCCCGACATCACGAGGAAGCAGCTCAAAGCATGCCTCCGTGAGAACACCGACCTCTTCTCCTGGAGCGCCGCCGAGATTCCCGACTTGGACCCGTTTGTTTCCTGCCATCAACTCACAATTGACCCGGCCGTCAAAGCAGAAGCACAACATAGGAGAAAGCAGTCTCCGGAGAAAACGGAGGCTGCAGAAAAAGCTGTAAAGGACCTCCTCGAGGCCAAATTTATCTCGGAGGCCAAGTACACCACTTGGCTATCCAACATTGTACCTGTGAAAAAATCTAATGGCAAATGGCGAATGAGCATTGACTACACCGATCTTAATAAGGCATGCCCGAAGGATGCCTACCCCCTCCCCAATATTGATAAACTTGTTGATAATTCTTCCGGTTTTAAACTTTTATCATTCATGGACGCCTATTCAGGCTATAATCAAATTCTAATGGCAATGGCCGACAAAAAGTACACGGCCTTCATGATCAAATCGGGCAACTATTACTACAACGTAATGCCCTTCGGCCTAAAGAACGCCGGAGCGACCTATCAAAGAATGATGAACAAGGTCTTCCGGGGAGAAATAGGCGACATGCTCGAAGTCTATATGGACGATATGATCGTAAAATCCTACGAGGAAACCGATCACACCGCCAATTTGAGAAAGGTCTTCGAACAAGCCAGAAAATACAAAATGCGTTTTAACCCAGAGAAGTGCACGTTCGGTGTCTGAGCAGGCAAATTCCTCGGCTTCTATTTAACAGAACGGGGAATCGAAGCCAATCCCGATAAGTGTCGGGCATTTTCTGAGTTTCCAATGCCCAAGTCAAAAAAATCCATCCAATCCCTCAACGGGATACTCGCGTCACTATCTCGCTTCATGGCCAAATCTGCCCAGCACGCCTTACCGTTCTTCAAGCTCCTCCGCAAGGAGGCAGCGTTCGAATGGACCGAGGAATGCGACAAGGCCCTTCTTCATCTGAAACAGGCACTCTCAGAGCCACCAGTCCTCTCTCGCCCAGACAATGGCGAGACTTTGTACCTGTACCTCGCCGTAGCAACCAAAGCAGTAAGCACCGTTCTCATCCGCGAGACACCTGACGGGCAGAAGCCCATATATTTCACGAGCAAAGCACTGCAAGGACCAGAGTTGAGGTACCAACAGATAGAGAAAGTGGCTCTGGCCCTCATCAATGCAACCATAAGATTGAGACACTACTTCCTGCCCCACACGATCGTGGTTCAAACAGACCAACCCATAAAGCAGCTACTGGGACGGCCAGACATGGTCGGTCGAATGCTCAAATGTTCGCTTGAACTGTCCGAATTTGACATCCAGTATGAAGGCAGGAAAGGCCTCAAGGCCTAGGCTCTGGCCGACTTCGTCGCAAAAATGACGTTCGCAGACTCCCCCGCGAGCGAAGCGCGCAAATGGACCATTTTCGTGGACGGTGCCTCCAGCTCGGCAGGAAGTGGTGTGGGCATCATACTGGAAAGCAACGAAGGAATCATCGTCGAAGTGTCACTCACCCTATCCTTCCTCACCTCTAACAACCAGGCTGAGTACGAAGCCTTCCTCGCTGGATTACGTCTAGCTGAGGACCTGGGCGCAGAAGAAATCGTCATTTGTACAGATTCACAACTCGTGGCCCTACAGGTCCGAGGAGAATATCAAGCCAAAAACAACAACCTGACCTAATACTTAGCCCTGGTTAAAAGGGAAATGGCGAAGTTCGCGACGGTAGAAGTGAAACATGTTCCCCGCGAACACAATGTCCGAGCAGATGTTTTGTCCAAACTGGCCAGCTGTTGAAATACAAATAGAGTTAGGGTTTTGTTATCGATCCACAGAGATTATTCGGTGATATCGCAGCCGTTCTACAGTCGTGTACGTTTTAAACTTCAAAGTAACAAGGGTTTTTGGTTGT
Organism: Lathyrus tuberosus; assembly: GCA_022829125.1. Taxonomy (NCBI): domain Eukaryota; kingdom Viridiplantae; phylum Streptophyta; class Magnoliopsida; order Fabales; family Fabaceae; genus Lathyrus; species Lathyrus tuberosus. Next base: position 14,899,733 of record JALAZF010000017.1, read on the forward strand.
TTTGGAACACTTGCATTCAAAGTTAAGTATAAGCGGTAAAAAGATTTGTTTAACGGTTTATAAAAAGCATGTCAAGATTAGGGTTCGACAAACCATTTTGCACAGATAGAATCGACAAAGCGAATGAACTCGTTTAGATGGTAAATGTAATCACATATCCTCCCAATATGTTTATCTCTAACACATATTGTTAGTTTTACCATTTTGATCCTTTGATGATCTCCCACTCAAGCTATCAAAATGACAACATTCTAGTTCAATATTTATGAACATCAACACACATTACTATCTCTAGCCAATGGACATTGATGGATGAAAAACCTAGGTAAAGAGTAGGAACACATTTCTCAATCATGAACCAACACAAAGAATAAACCATATAAACAAAGTTTTTCATCATACATTCATCATCCAAGAGTTCGCAAGCTATATCAATACCTATACATACAAAAGATAGGTTTATCTACCATCTAACCTTGACACAAAAGGGTAATTAGCTCTCCATTGTTATGGAAGCTAACAATCAAGAAGATGAAGAAGAATAGTAAGCATCAATGACGATTTCGCGGCAAATGATGCTTCCAATCTTTCAAAATATAATGCTACAGTGTTACAAGGTGTTTTGTTCTGAAAATGTATCAAGGATCCTCTAAAATTCTGAACAAAACAACTTAAAAAGGGGCTGAGATTCGCGGAGCGCGCAGCCGCCCGCTGAACGGGCTCCACTTACAAAATAAACTGCCCAAGAGCGCGCCGAGCGGGCTAAGGACCCCGCTGAGCGCGCAACCCCTGTAACTACTCCTACCAGCGCGCTGGGAGCGCGCTGAGCACGCTTCAAGCATGCCCCAAAAATGATTATTTCCCAAAACTGCTTTTGTGGGGCCTTCATAGCTCCATTCTTCACACTTCCATGCAAAAATCTGCAATAAAAACACAAAAGTTAAATAGATAAGTCAAATAACGAAATTAGCTAGAAAACAGTTATAAAACGGAAACAATGGGAAAAGGCTTGGATTTACAAATAAAGCTCACAAAAAGGTGCTAAAAACTAATCTAAATATTAACACTTTTTAGCACCTAACAACTCTCCCCAACTTGTTTCTTTGTTTGTCCTCAAACGAAGGTAAAATAGAATATAAGCAAGCGGAAAACTGGAAACAAACACCAACAAAAATCAATGGTTCAAACCAAATTAACATGCACACAAGTACCGCTCGGCCTTACAAAGAATGAAAACATGTAAATGAACTAACTTCTAAACATAAATAACAAGCACAAATCATAAGCAAACAAATGTTCAAATTGGAATCACCTAATTTATTCAAATGAGCCTAGCTCAATATATACAAGGGACAAAACACACTCATTAGCAAAAGTGTCAGCATCCAGAACAATTCATGCATTCATCAAACCAATTCAACAAGAAAACCAAGGAAATAAAGATCTCTTAAGGGCTTCTAAAGGTTGTAACTTGGCAAGGTTTAACAAGAAAGGGATATTTGTAAAAGGCCATTGAAACAAAGTGGTTAACAAAAATTTTCAACAATGAACAACATGCCAATAACCCACTTAGACAAACCTCATAACAATTCAATTCAATCCTTTCTTTTCTTTTCTATTCTTTTCTTATGGTGCACTCTTTCATTCTATTTAGAATGCCATTTTTCATTTTCTTTTCAAGCAACTCCCTTTGGAGTGCAAAGCATAGCACAAAATAGTGTTTCATGTTTCTTTCTTTTTCACAAGAGGCACCAATTCACCTTTTCTTTTTCTTTTTCACAAGCTAGAACCACTCTCCCCAACTTTAAACCATACCATATTTAATGTGCAATGTTGTTCAAAAGTATGTTCAAACAAAGGGTTAAGTGTCTAAAAAAAAATTAAAAACTAGAATGAATCACATTGATTTTCTTTTTAGCATCAACAACCCACTATTGAGTGTATTCCTTTGATCATTCGACGGGTTTGTGCAAGATTCATTCCAATTTCAAGGCTCAACATGGCTAGCAAGTGTTCACACCTCTCACAAGGTAAAATTGAAGTTTATTTGGATTGGTGGTTTTTCTCATAATCAAAAATTGCCTAGATCATTTCAATGTTTCCAAGGTTTGCAAATGAATACAAGATTAAACATGAATCATACGAGCTAAACAACAATTACAAAATCTCTCAATATTTATGAACAATGGGGGGACTCACATTTGTGGTTGTGTCCTAATTGATTCCAAAATGAACAAAAATGCAAAATGAAGAAAAGCTTGAAAATTATGCAAAGCACAAAGTTCATAAACATACTGACATTCTACAAAGCACAAAAGAGAGTACCTTTGTGTGCACCAACTTAGAATTTTATCATCACCATCAATGAATGGTGAAGTGCATCACTTATTGTTCAAAGAAGCAAACTTGCTTCATCCACCAATTACCTTAAAAATAAAGGGCAAACAACAAATTTTTTTTGGTACAAACAAACCATATAAACATAGAACAACATCCACCCGGATGTTAAATTCATTAATCAACAAAAAATTTAACAAATATTCAAACTCACATCCGCCCGGATGGAGAATACAAAATTCCTACACAAGGTAGTCAATACAAAATACAAACATAATAATTATACCAAAATAAAAAAAAAACAAAATATAATAAAGGACTAATCAAACCCAACATCAGTCAAAACTAGAGCTAGACGCTCCATGACCCGCTCCATCATCACCGTCATCGTCATCATCACCGTCATCGTGGTTGCCTTCGCCTGCCCCCTCCGGAAAACTAGACCTGCCCTCAGGCCAACGAGCATAAGCCATGAGGTCTTCGCGATACCTCAACTGGTGGTCCACATGTGGTTCCCGAAACTGCAGTTGCAACTGAACCATGGAATCATGCATAAACATGAAGGCCCGCTGATGAGCCTCGTGCATGGCACAATTGGCCTCAGCACTTAGATCATAAGCGTGCCCTCGTCCGCGCCCGCGCCCGCGAGCAGGGGCAGCAGCAGCTACAGGGGCAACATCCTCTAAATCAATCACCCCCATACAATAACGGGTGACATAACCATCATCCACAACAGGGAGCTTCACATTCCCATGGGTAGGTAATGCAACTTGAGCCTCATGGCATAAAGCCATAATCAACCCTGGATAAATAAGGGCGCAAGCCACACGATCACCAAACTGTGTACCGCTGGTGGCAGTTCTCTTCATCTCATTAGAAATAATCCGTGCAAAATCCACGGTATGGCCCTCTCTGTATAAATGAAAAATCAGAGCCGCGGTCTCCATGGGAATAGAGGAGGTGTGGCTTCTTGGCCGAAGGTTGTATAGAACAACAGACATGACAAGCTGTGAGATAGTATCCAACACTCTCCTTGCAAACTTTAGGGGCGCTCCATTAGCGCTTAAAGTGTAAGTACCCCTGCTTACGCACAAAGCATCCCTAAGTTGGCCGACATTCCAATTCCGCCGAGCCAACGTCCATCCAAAGTCACACAACTCATCTTCTCCCAGCTGAAGTGGGTTTCCAAGGTAGGTATTGATGGAATCTCTTGAGAAATCGATTTCTTTCCCCCGAACCCAAGTTTTGAAAGTAAATGCATCACCATCGGAGGGTAACGCATTAGCGTAAAACTCCCTCACAATGTCTATGTGGTACTCAGGAAAGGGAGAACAAAGTTTATCCCATGCACCACCTTGGACAAAATGGGCCATGTTTCTATGGGGACCATCTGGATCAATCAAAATGATCCTGTCCAGCCAAATCGATCTCTTTTCTAGTTGTACGTATCGTTGTTGTTGCTTGAGGCCAACAAAACGTGTCCTATCGAATTGGCCAGTAGGAGCTCGTCTGTTAGGGTTTGATGTCGAACCAACAAGACGCTGCTTCTTTCGTCCAGACATCTGAAAAAAACAAAAACAAAAATAAACACAAAACAGTACCACACGTTAGCGAAAACAACCAGCTAAAAAAAATCTAAATCATAAAAAATTACATAGAACAATCACAGTGCAGCAGAACTGAATTGAAAAAGGGGGGATTTTCTGCAAATCTCAGAGCACGCTGAGCAGGCTATCCGAAATGCAGTAAAAACAACTCCTCTGAAACAGAAGGTTCTAAACGGTTAAAACTACAATTAATTCCTCAACACAACCATATTTACAGAGAAATGCCCAAAACGAATTCACATAAATTAAAAACTAATTAAACTATTCACAAAGCCTAACTTCTAAAATTTCATACCCTCAATTCTAAAATTCTAACTTCTAACAAACTTGCAATCATACTAAATAAACACTTATACAGAAATTAGTCATAAACAGAAGCAAAGGAAAGAAGTAGAACAAGAACATTCAACATTTAACAACAATGACCCAAAAATGGGTTTCTAAATGAAAATGAAAAATTTAAAAATAAAGACTTACAGTGTTGAAGATGATGATGTTTAGCAGAAAATAATAAGGAAGATGTTGTTAAGGAACTTGAAAATTCAAGGAGGTTTTGAAAATCTTGAAGGAGGAGAGAGCACAAGAGAGTTTTGAGAGAAAATGAGGGGAATGAGGCAAAAATTCTGAACCCTAGAAACTTAAGTTACATTCTGGGCCGGGTACAGCTTTGTGGGCCCAGAAAAGTAAAATATTTTTTTTCAAAATTTCGCAGACCGTGCTCAGCGGGTAATGACCACGCTCAGCGGGCTGCTTACTGCCTCGAAGGGGTCCAAAATCTCAAGAGCGCGCTGAGCGCGCACTGCAATGCTCAGAATCCTCCCAGCTTGAAAATTTCAACTAACAGCAGTCCAAAACAACACTCTAAGCAGCATACAACATCAACTTTACAGAAAACACGATCTAAACAGCAAATGGACTATAAATACGATAAATACTTACAGTGTTGGGGTGCCTCCCAACAAGCGCTTGTTTAATGTCGGATAAGCTTGACGATTCAAGATGCTCACTTAAGAACATCAAGAAGAACAGAGTAACACTCGTGATCGAAATTCCCTCCTAGGTAAATTTTCAGACGTTGGCCGTTTACGGTTCAACAGTCTTTCTTTTCCAAGTCCTCAATCACGACTGCTCCAAAACTCTTTACTTCTTTGACACGAAATGGTCCCGACCACTTTGATTTTAATTTTCTCGGAAAAAGTTTTAACCAGGAATTGAACAAGAGAACCAGCTGGCCAACTTCAAATTCCTTATGCTTAATCTTCTTATCATGGTATCATTTCACCTTCTCTTTGTACAACAAACTTGAATGGTATGCGACATTCCGCATTTCTTCCAACTCAAGCAATTGCATTTTTCTTTTGTCACCGGCCAAGTTCTTATCGAAATTTAACATTTTCAAAGCCCACAAAGCCTTATGCTCCATTTCAACCGGTAAATGGCAAGTTTTACCATAAACCAATTGAAACGGAGTTAGACCAATTAGAGCTTTATGAGCGGTGCAATATGCCCATAAAGCCTCGTCCAACTTTTGCGACCAATCCTTCCTAGAACTTGACACAGTTTTTTCTAAGATTCTTTTTACCTCGCGGTTCGATACCTCAGCTTGACCATTCGACTGTGGGTGGTAAGGGGTAGCCACCTTATGCGATACACCATAGTGTTTTAAAACATTTTCAAGAGGTGTATTACAAAAGTGTGACCCGCCATCACTAATGAGCACCCGAGGAGTGCCAAAACGGGAAAATATGTGTTTCTTTAAAAATTTGATCACCGTTTTTCCATCCGCCTTAGGTGAGGCAATCGCCTTAACCCACTTCGATACGTAGTCAACCGCTACCAACATGTACTCGTTCCCAAAAGATGGTGGGAATGGACCAATAAAATCGATACCCCAACAATAAAAAATTTCAACCTCCTGTATATTTTGAAGGGGCATTTCATCTTTTTTTCCATTTCCCCCACTTCTTTGGCAAGTGTCACAACTTTGCGCATGAAGATTTGCGTCTTTAAAGAGAGTAGGCCAATAAAAGCCTGATTGCAAGACTTTCGTGGCCGTCCTCGAACCATTGAAATGGCCGCCATAAGGCGAGTTGTGACAATGCCAAAGAATACTTTGGGCTTCTTCACTTGTGACACGCCTTCTCAAAAGGTTGTCACCTCCTAATTTGAACAAATACGGGTCATCCCACACATAGTAATTCGCATCCGACAGGAACTTCCTTTTTTGGTTCCAAGTTAGGTCTTGGGACACCCAACCGGTTGCTTTGTGGTTAGCAAAATCTGCAAACCAAGGCCTAACTTGGACTTTAAACAATTTTTCATCGGGAAATTCCTCTCGGATTTCCTTTTCAGCTTTAGTTACCTCCACGTTGATCAAACGGGACAAATGATCCGCCACTAAATTCTCCGAACCCTTTTTATCCTTTATTTCCAAATCAAATTCTTGAGGCAAAAGGATCCAACGGATGAGCCTTTGCTTCGAATCCGGTTTAGTGAGCAGATATTTTATAGCCGAATGATTCGTGTAGACAACCACTTTTGACCCGATTAGGTAAGAACGAAACTTCTCAAGTGCGTATACAATAGCAAGCAATTCTTTTTCGGTTGTGGCGTAATTTACTTGTGCCGCATTTAATACCTTGCTTGCGTAATGTATAGCATGAAAATTTTTGTCCTTCCTTTGACCTAACACCACTCCAACGGCATAATCACTCGTATCGCACATTAGTTCAAAATTTAAAGTCCAATTTGGTGCGATGATTATTGGAGCGGTAATTAGTTTTTCAATCAAAATTTGGAAAGCAATAATACATTCATCATCAAAGAGAAATACCTGATCTTTGTTGAGCAAGTTGCTCAATGGCCTTGCTACCTTTGCAAAATCTTTGATGAAACGCCTATAGAATCCCGCATGCCCCAAGAAGCTTCTAATTCCTTTGACGTTGGTAGGAGGAGGCAACTTTTCGATTACTTCAATCTTCGCTTAATCTACTTCAAGGCCTTTGGAAGAAACTTTGTGGCCGAGCACAATTCCCTCCGTCACCATAAAGTTACACTTCTCCCAATTCAACACCAAGTTAGTCTTAACACACCTCTCAAGGACAGTTTCCAAATTTTTCAAACACAAGTCGAAAGATGCTCCAAAGATGGAAAAATCATCCATAAACACCTCCATTGTCTTTTCTATGAGGTCGGAGAAGATAGCTTGAACACACCTTTGGAAAGTTGTCGACGCATTACATAACCCAAAAGGCATCTTCCGATACGCAAAAATGCCAAAGGGACAAGTAAAGGCCGTCTTCTCGTGATCCGCCGGGTCAACCGCAATTTGATTATACCCCGAATATCCGTCCAAGAAACAATAGAATTGCTGCCCGGATAACCTCTCGAGCATTTGGTCCATGAATGGAAGTGGAAAATGATATTTTCTAGTTGCGGTGTTCAACCTTCTATAATTAATGCACATTCTCCACCCCGTCACAATCTTTGTTGGGATTAACTCATTCTTATCGTTTCGGATAACGGTCATGCCACCCTTTTTAGGAACAACGTGCACGGGGCTTACCCATGGACTATTAGAGATCGGGTAGATCATTCCCGCATCCAAAAGCTTCACAACTTCTTTCCTAACCACCTCTTTCATCGTTGGGTTCAAGCGGCGTTGAGCAACCGCCTTGAAATCTTCTTCCATAAGAATCTTGTGCATACAATAAGATGGACTAATTCCCTTAAGATCGGAAAGAACCCAACCTATTGCATCTTGATATTTCTTCAAAACTTGGATTAAATGGTCTTCCTCGTTTTTGGACAAAACGTTGCTAATGATAACCGGCTTGTTACCACCGTCATCAAGAAATGCATATTTTACATTCGAAGGCAAGACCTTCAATTCAAGTGGTGACTTCTCATCTTTCACATCCTTCTTTAACTCTTCCATTTCTACTTCCCACGGTTGTAACTCTTTAATAGATTCAAGCTCTTTTAAAAATTCTTCAAGAGCTCTTTCTTCTTCATCGGAAAACACCTCAAAAGATTCATCAAGAGCCATTTCCAAAGGAGATAATATATGAACATGCTTTGAAACCTCCAAAGTTGCTTCTTCAATTGCATCGATACGAAAGCTATCATGCTTGTCTCGAGAATGTTTCATTGCTTCAAAAAGATCAAAGCAAACTTCTTCGTTTTGAACCCTCACTTTCATTAAACCTTCATCCACATCAATCATCATTCGTGCAGTTTTCATGAAAGGTCGCCCAAGAATTACAGGCGCATCCTCATCTTCCTCCATATCGATAACAACGAAATCAACCGGAAAGAAAAACTTGTCAACTTTTACCAAGACATCTTGAGCTAACCCATGAGGATGAGTTGTGGACTTGTCGGCTAATTGTAACGTCATCCGAATGGCTTTCATCTCAATGTTCCCAAGCCTCTTTACAATGGACAAAGGAATTAGATTAATGCTTGAGCCCAAATCGATTAGGCCTTTCCCAACATAGACGTCACCAATTGTTACCGGCAAAGTAACACGCCCTGGGTCAACTTCTTTTTTCGGAAGAGTTCTTTGGATGATGGCACTACAACTTGCGTCAAGGACAATAGTTTTCGGTTCCGAATACCTCTGCTTCTTTGTGAGAATGTCCTTCATAAACTTAGCATATTTTGGAATTTGCTCCAAAGCTTCGGCAAAAGGAATGTTAATTTGCAACTGTTTAAAAATATCCATGAAACGAGCGTAATGTCGTTCATTTTCTTTCTTTGAAGGAGCATGAGGGTATGGTAAATGTTGGATCGGAATAGTGCTCACTACTTCCTTTCCCTTCTTCACTCTCCTAAGTCTCTCCTTTTTCTTCAACTCCTCACCACTCTTATTTTCAACTTCAACTATTTCATCACTTTTATTTTCAACTACACCTTCATTTTCACTTTTATTTTCAACTACTTCTTCATTTTCACTTTTATTTTCAACTACTTCCTCATCACTATCCTCTTCCACAATACCATCAATTTTTTCTTCATCTACCTTTTTCTCATTTTCAGTTACCAACCCCTTCCCACTTCTTGTAGCGATTACCTTGCAATGCTCCTTAGGATTCACTTGAGTATTTGCAGAGAATGAAGGACCCGATTGTTGCTCGGCAAGTTGCTTGGCAAGTTGCCCCACTTTATTTTCTAGATTCTTAATCGCCGCATCACTACTCTTTTGATTGGCCATAGACATTTGCATGAATTGAGTCAAAGTATCTTCCAACTTAGAGCTAGCAACCGGAGGTGTTGGAGGTTGATAAGGATTTTGCTGGTTTGAAGAACCGCCACCATAACCTTGATTATGTTGATAGTTCGCCCTCGGTGGATATCCTTGATTGCCTTGGTAATGTTGTTGAGGATTGTGTTGTTGTTGATAAGGTTGTTGTTGATGTTGTCTTCCTTGATAGTCTCGTTGATTATTCATGTAGTTCACTTCTTCAAATCCCGGAGGAGGACAAAATCTGGTGTCATGCTCTCCTTTGCAAAGTTCACAACAAGCAACTTATTTACTCTTGCTAGGTTCCTTCAATTCTTTAATCTGTTGAGTCAAAAGTTCCACTTGTTGAGATATGAGCTTGTTTTGTGCAAGGATTGCATCATTAGTTCCCAATTCAAGTATCCCGGGCTTCTTTTGCAAGTTGTTACGGCTTTGACTTTGAAGATCATTGAGAGTCATTCTATTGATGATATCCGTAGCTTCTTCAGCACTCTTTGATAACAAAGATCCTCCAGAAGTGGCATCCAATAATGTCTTACAATTTGGTTGGAGACCATTCTTGAAGATGTGAATTTGTGTTAACTTGTCAAACCCGTGGCCTTTGCATTTGTGAAGTATGGATTTGAATTGTTCCTATGCTTCATTCAGAGATTCACTAGTGCCCTGAGAGAACACATAAATTATAGGTTTTGACTCCATAAAACGGTTGTGAGAAAAGAACCGTTCTATAAATTTTTCCTCCAAAACGTTCCAATCGGTCATCACAGCGGGAGTTTGATCAAGATACTAATCCTTAGCCTTGCCAAGCAAAGCATGAGGAAAAAGTCTCTTGAAAAGAGGTAAATCTTGCGCTTGATCGAATCCGGCCGCTAACGCTATCTCATAAAATTTGGTGAGAAAAGCGAAAGGGTCTTCATGATCCATTCCCGTGAACGGACTTCCATACAAAAAGTTCAAAGTTCAAGTTTTCATCTCAGCTTGCCTTCCTTGATTCTTGTGGAAGCGGGTGGCGGTGGTGGATCCATGATTGGCGTGAACTGTGGAATTGGTGGCGGTGTAGAAATCGAACTTTCTCCTTGTTCTTGCCTTTGTCTAGCCAGTTGCCTCCTCCGTCTAGTTCTGCTATTGAGTTTACGAGCGGTTCTTTCAATCTCGGGATCGAATAGATGTTGGTTCGCCGGTAGTTACCCTCGCATAAACAAAGTCTGCACACTAAACAAAACAAATCAACAAGCACAAGAAAATTTTTTAACAAGTCTAAAACTTCACAACTATTGCAATGTTTGCAATATCAATTGACAATCCCCGACAACGGCGCCAATTTGTTGAAATACAAATAGAGTTAGGGTTTTGTTATCGATCCCCAGAGATTGTTCGGTGATATCGCAACCATTCTACAGTCGTGTACGTTTTAAACTTCAAAGTAACAAGGGTTTTTGGTTGTTTTGGAACACTTGCATTCAAACTTAAGTATAAGCGGTAAAAAGATTTGTTTAACGGTTTATAAAAAGCATGTTAAGATTAGGGTTCGACAAACCACTTTGCACGGATAGAATCGACAAAGCGAATGAACTCGTTTAGACGGTAAATGTAATCACATATCCTCCCAATATGTTTATCTCTAACACATATTGTGAGTTTTACCATTTTGATCCTTTGATGATCTCTCACTCAAACTATCAAAATGACAACATTCTAGTTCAATATTTATGAACATCAACACACATTACTATCTCTAGCCAATGGACATTGATAGATGAAAAACCTAGGTAAAGAGTAGGAACACATTTCTCAATCATGAACCAACACAAAGAATAAACCATATAAACAAAGTTTTTCATCATACATTCATCATCCAAGAGTTCACAAGCTATATCAATACCTATACATACAAAAGACAGGTTTATCTACCATCTAACCTTGACACAAAAGGGAAATTAGCTCTCCATTGTCATGGAAGCTAACAATCAAGAAGATGAAGAAGAATAGTAAGCATCAATGGCGATTTCGCGGCGAATGATGCTTCCAATCTTCCAAAATATAATGCTACAGTGTTACAAGGTGTTTTGTTCTGAAAATGTATCAAGGATCCTCTAAAATTCTGAACAAAACAACTTAAAAAGGGGCTGAGATTCGCAGAGCGCGCAGCTGCCCGCTGAGCGGGCTCCACTTATAAAATAAACCGCCTAAGAGCGCGCCGAGCGGGCTAAGGACCCCGCTGAGCGCGCAACCCCCTGTAACTACTCCTACCAGCGCGCTGAGCGCGCTTCAAGCATGCCCCAAAAATGATTATTTCCCAAAACTGCTTTTGTGGGGCCTTCATAGCTCCATTCTTCACACTTCCATGCAAAAATCTGCAATAAAAACACAAAAGTTAAATAGATAAGTCAAATAACGAAATTAGCTAGAAAACGGTTATAAAACAGAAACAATGGGAAAAGGCTTGGATTTACAAATAAAGCTCACAAAAAGGTGCTAAAAACTAATCTAAATATTAACACTTTTTAGCACCTAACACCAGCACAAAGAAGAAAGGCGGAAACAAGTCCGTTATACAGGAGGTTCTACCTCCACCCAGCATCAAGAAGGCTTTCCCGAACCTCGACGTACACGTAATCGGCGACAACAATTGCTTAATGACCCCCGTTTACAACTACCTCGCCAAGGACGAACTCCCATCCGACCCCAAGGAGGCCAGTGTGGTTAGGCGAAGAGCCTTCTCTTAGGTCCTGGTTGAAGATAAACTCTACCGGCGAGGATTTTCTATTCCACTACTCAAATGCGTCGAGGAAGAAATGGTCGCCCATATATTGCATGAAATCCATGAAGGAATCAACGCCCGACATCTCGGTGGAAGGTCCCTTTCCCGAAAGGCCCTCCGAGCAGGATATTATTGGCCGACCATGCAGCACGACAAAGAATATATGAAGAAATGCGATAAATGCCAAAGGCACGGAGACATGCACCTGGCTCCGCCTAACAAGCTCAAGGCTATGTCCTCCCCGTGGCTATTTTCCTGGTGGGGCCTAGACATCCTAGGACCCTTCGTGGTAGGATCAAATCAGAACAAATACCTAATAGTAGGCGTAGACTACTTCACAAAATGGATAGAAGCAGAGGCTCTGGCCAAAATAGCTTCCCTTAATATACTACGCTTCTACAAACGAAAAATCCTCGCACATTTTGGCATCCCCCAAGCGATAGTAACGGACAATGGGACACAATTCACAGACAGGAAGTTCCAGGACTTCGTCGCCCAACTGGGCACGAAGCAACACTTCGCGTCCGTCGAGCACCCTCAAACAAATGGGCAGGCTGAAGCAACTAACCGGGTCATCCTTCGAGGCCTTAAACGAAGGCTGGACGAAACAAAGAAGGCTTGGGTCGAGGAGCTACAGAGTGTCTTATGGGCATACCGCACAACTCCACACTCTACAACCAGGGAAACACCTTTCCGTCTAGCGTACGGGACTGTGGCTGTAATCCTTGTCGAAGTTCATGTACCCTCCAGGAGGACAGAGTCGCCCCTAGACGAGGAGATGAACGACGAATCATTAAGAGAAGAACTCGACCTCGTCGAGGAAATTCGAACTAGGGCAGCCCTCCGCGAAGCCTCATTAAAACAAAAAAATTACCATCAGGCACAACGCCAAGGTGATACGATGAGAGTTCGACGTGGGAAGCCTTGTTTTAAGGAGAAACCATAAAGACTCTCGCGAAGGCAAACTAGCCGCCAACTGGGAAGGACCCTATCGTGTCCGAGCAAAAATGGAGAATGGGGCCTATTACCTAGAACATCTCAACAGGGAAGAACTTGCTCAACTATGGAATGCCAAAAAGCTAAAACAATACTATAGCTGAGGCCCTAATTCTCGGTTCGACCCATCACGACGAAGAACGTCAGCTACCGACCACTATGCACGCCTAGGTACAAGCGTCGCATACCAATAAAGCAGAACCCCACTCAGTAACGAGCCGAGCATCTACTCGACAGCGGTCCTCAATCAAGCATCGCCGTCGTCAAAGTACCATGACTGGAAGAACCCCAGCTCGCGATGGGACGTTCACGTCGCGAACTCAGGCCTCAAACGTGACCTGAGCTCCGCACCCCCGCCAGGACCGACCGTTCGACCAGTACCCCTCACTGCCGAACACATCTACAACGAGCAATCCCCTAAAACTTCACATAAGTCAAATATTCCCTATCACGGGCAGACATACATTCACAACGAGCTTGAGTACAACACTTAGCATAAAATAAAAGCAAGTAAAACCATACGAACAGCAAAACTGGCCACCAGGACCGGACACATAATTTAAGTATGATAAATGGCCACTAGGACCATGATTGTACTGGATTACATAAACCGGGGGCCATGCCCCCAAAATAGGTTACAACAAATGCACGGCACACAGGCCAGAAAAATTACAACAACAAAAAGGGAATCCCTCACTCATCCATCTGGTCGGCAGGCTCGGGCTGAGGCTCCTAGTTCTCCGCAGGCTGATCCTCGGCATGCTCTTCAAGAAGGGAGTCAGGCATAGTGATTCGGCCATCTTCAACATGCGCCAGATAATGAGTACCCTCAGTGGAAAAGTCAAGTCCGGGGTTCACCACCCGCAGTTCAGACATGTCATTCTTAAAGGATTCGTCTGTAATGACGATATTATCATCCTCGGACGCCAACATACGGCCAACTAGCTCAGACCTTGTCTTCAGTTCCTTCACATCCTCGGGTTCATCTTTGCCCAGAGCATTGACCGCCCAGAGCTGCTGGACCAGCTCCTCAGCCACCTTCTTCTCCGCAGCCAGCATAGAATTCTTCTTCTTCAGCCTGGCCACCTCCTCGTCAGCCTTCTTTCGGGCATCATCAACACTCTTCACCTCTTCCGTGAGAGATGCCACGGTAGCCCGAGCAGCCCTGAGTTCCGAATCAGTTACAGAATCCCCTTCAGCATATATGGTCGCCATTTTCAGAACTCTGACTAGTGCAGAGACATCTTGGGCCACCAACGCCCTCTTGCTCGGGCGGTCCATGCTTTCCAGCCGAAGATATTCTGCCCGCGGCACGACCAAGGAGTTCCCCTCAAAGAATCTTCTATCAAGTATACAGGAAGGAAGCTCGAACTTCCCTTTCTCTGGGGCCCGACTGAGATCCACGCCGTCGTAGGCCCTCGCCCGCTTGGTTCATGAGGTCAAAGGCAGTGGAGATCCCCGGGGAGCAGGAGTGGGAGAAGGGGTCCCCGCAGCAGATTGGGCAGGAGTGGGAGCACGCGCATTGGCAAATCGAGACTTCGGAGGAGCCGTTCTGGGCTTGTTCCTCGCAAGAGCATTCTTCACCATCCTCTCATGAGCCTAAGGCATTTCACCTGCACAAATAGAGTACGAGCATGTTAGATACGAGAAAAGAAAATAGTTCGAGCAAATTAAAATAACTAAGACTACCAAGCAGCTTCTGGACTTCCGCAGGAGTCTTGCACTCCAGGAGTGCCTTGGTATTAATAAAGCGGTATTCAACCCTCTAGCTACCATCCTCCTCAAAGATCGATTCACCCTTCTTCGTCCAGAATTCAGCGAGTAGGAAGGAGTTAACGTACTTCACCAGCGTCTCGTACGCAACGGCATCCTACCCGTCTAACTCGTGCGGCTGAAGAACGTAATCACCAGGCTTCTTGGTGAAATGGCCAGGTCCCTAGTGGACGGGGAACTTGTATACCCTCTCCCCGATAAACTTCCCAGCCTCGTCACGCAGCTCATTTCCCTCCTTGTCAACCTCGATCTCCCAGAGATAAGTGATATCCTGGGCAGCTTCCGATACGGGCTCGATGATGTAGTACCTCTCCTTGAACGTCTGTATCGACTCAGAAAAAGGCTTGAACAGCTTGCGAGGCTGTTTCAGCGAAACCCAACCGTACTTCCTCCCCGACAGCTGCCGTTGAAGATGAAAGACACTGAAAAATAAAGGGAGAGTAGCCCCTATTCCCAGATACTCACACGTCAGCTCGAACGCCCGAATGAAGGCCAGCGAGTTCGGGTGCAGCTGCATAGGGGCCAACTTCAAGTGCACAAACACTGACTGCTAAAAATTAGTGAACGGAAATCTCAATTCCAGCTCTTTAAATTCATATTCGTACATAGTAAAGCGATCCCCGAAATCTGTTCAGACCCGATCATCCTCGGAGGGAAAGTGCACCTTCCACTCCCCCTCTGGCCCAACTTCCGTAAAAACATCCCCTAAGTACGTCGCAAAGGTGGACCCGTGCTTGGCTGGTTCAGCCACCTCCCACTCCTTCGCAGAATCCTCAACGACATCCTCTTCCATATCCTCCATTTCCTCCTCCTCCCCGACCTTGCTGGGGATACTTGAAGTCGTCGAACTACTGCTGTCCGAAGAACTTGCTTCTTCCTCAGACGAGTCCAGGATAATTTCTCCATCTGGCCCCGTCGCCATATCGATCACATGAAAAGTAGAGAAAAAAGTGAATTCGACGATAGATCAAATCCACCCTTCCACCGCTAGTCAAGTGAAAGGGTGCGCAAAGGGCTGAGGACGACGTCCCCGGCCTAAGCCCTAACATCGAACAAAAAATCTAAGAGTCTCCCACGAGGAGATGCCCGGAGCAAGCTGCTTACGTACGAGGAACTTCCTCGAGCCACTTCCCAGTTTTCGTTTGAAGCTCCGCCGAAAACTGCAAAGCTTCACCAAAAACTGGGAAGGCTTGCCGGAAACTTCATCGTTGCTTCTGAATCTGGACGATCACAGCGGTTACGCATGCATCATCATCGCAATGATGCCGAAAACCACCAGATTCACTAGAATATCCTAAAACCTAGCGGCCTCATCGGCGGCGGAAAATGGCACGACCACCATCCACCACCAACAATCACCGAAAACTAATCTATTTCATCTTCTACACCTGAACCTAACCGCATGCAAGACTACAAACAACCGTCAAATGGGTAAAAGAGCAAAAAATCAACGAACTTACTTGATTAAGAAGATGAAAAACGGTTGCCCGGAATTTGGTGCGGTGGCCGCAGTAGCAAACGGCGGTGACGGGCAAGAGCTCTGAAGAAGACGAAGGGAAGAAAGAGCGAAAAGTTCAAAATGAAACGGACTTTCCCCTTTTATACAGAGAGGCACGTGCAGTGGCACACGCTCGTAGGTCATGATGGCTATTAACTAGCCATCATTGCCTAATAACTGCTACACGGAGCTCTAGGCCCACGTGGCGCCCTAACGTTTCCAATTATAACTAACCGTCAGTCTCCCCGTTCAATGGGAAACGCAATCACGGTCATGAATGCCACGGACACCAGGGGTCACGGGCACCACGAGACGACCTTCCCCATCACCAAACGACGACTTCACGCTAGCTCCCCGGAGCAACGAGCTGTCCCTAAGTCATCACTCCCATGCTCGGGAGCAACGACTTGTGTGGCTCCTGTTCTGGACTGGACTAATGGCTAAGCATGGCCCAATCCACCTCTGCTCTCGGAACGACCCAATTGCCTAAGTCCAATCCACAAGGGGGCAAAAGTTACCTTTCTGCCCCTCAAACTGGGCAGGGACTGCATCGCTCCTCCCCTGTAATGTTGCCCGTTACGCACGGCTCCTTCACTCCCCGAACAGCTAAGGGCATGTGCCTGAAACCATGCTTATGCCCGACATAACGGCTAGTTTTGGGCACCCTGCCCGACATAACGGCTAGTTTTGGGCGGTTACCTATTCTTCGGGAAAATGGTTATTTCGTCCCGAAAATAGGACCGTTGGCCACGCGCTTGGGGGTACTATATAAACCCTCTCACTTGAGAGGGTCAGGTATCAAATATTCACCCTACGAACTAATACTTTATACTTTCCCCTTTTCTCTGACCCTTTCTTACTTGAGCGTTGGAGTGCCTTGCAGGTACACCCCCTCCTCCTCTCCATACGCCCAGCATCTCAGACGTACTTGGTGGCCCACTTCGACAGGATCTGATCCAGCCTTCACGATCAAAAAGTAAAGGCTTATACCCTCGATTATAAGGGATAAATTAATTTGCACATGGGCTCGAACCCCAACATCTGCATTTCTATTATCTACAAAACTAGCGCCTCATACATCTCAGTTTAGAAATAAGCCGAGGGATAAGATAGATTGTTTTATTAATAGAAATTTGTTACATTGTTTAGATAGAAATTAATAAAAATAATTTGTTTACAAATTTAAATGTTTACCCAGAATATTAAAATAAAAATTAATTTATCCCTAAAGATCATATGTTGGATCTTCGAATCCTTAATATTCAGGCAATGTCAAATGTTTCAACTTGCAAGTATTTGTTTCTGGTATAAAACAATAAAAGAGTTAGAAAAAAATGATATAAAAATAAATGATTTTCTGCTCAAATGATTTAAAAACAAACCTTAAATCCAAATAATTTTCTGCACTTGCAATCCATGGCTAATGACAAAAGTTAAAGTGGATGATATATATAGTTTCACTCGCTTCATGACGTTTCTTTGTCAACTTTAGATATCAGAAAGTCTTTATAATGGAAATTTTGTAGGTATCGATATTTCCGACAAACATAGGATCATCAACAATCTTATCCCGGTTTTCTCGCACGGATGCTCTTATTCGACAAATACTTGAAACACAAACATAACACAACATAATAATACGAAAAACAAGTAAAACGAAATTAAATTGCATGCGAACCGAGTCGAAATAAACGGTATATTTCACGTTATCAACACCCCCACACTTAAACCATTGCTTGTCCTCAAGCAATCAACCAACACGGTAAAAAGAAAATAAACACGGTTCAAAACATAGGCACAATAAAACTCTAATCATACGTGGCTGCTAGGCTAATGTTTGATCGATAAGTACTAAATAGTGAAAACAATGATATCGTAACGACACATTTCCACATTTGCGGACAAAGACTCCCTTCATATGCAATACCAATTCAAATAATGACATTATAACTCGACCTACATCCTTCATCCTATTTCACCTCTTTTTCATTCTCGCGCAATCACATTAAGCTCGTTATTCTTTGTACTTACATGGTAAGCGAACCTGTTTGTGTTATATGATCTCGAAATTCTTTTTTTTTTTCTTTTTCGCACAATATGTTTTCTTTTGCTTACGAATTTGAAGAGTCCGAACCTTTAGGCTAAATGGCTGGGTGAGGACCATCTAACTTAGCGGGAACGTGTCTTTCATTCGTTCTTTCTATAAAAATCACATTATTCAAATTTTTGAGATCAACACATATTTGCATCGGTTCGTTACTTAGTTTATACACAAGGATGATGCTGATTGCTAGTATAAACTAATCGAGAGGCTACTTCTAAGAAACTATGCATAAGTTCTTGGTATAATGTCTATTTAAATCAATATCACATACTTAGGGAATCTAAGGTGTAGGAACGGTACCAATATTTACAAAACTTTCCCAAGTCTATCTAACACCCCCTAAACAACCCATATACTTTCAGAGTGTCGTGCCATGAATCGAAACAAAAAATAGTTGGAGGTTAAATTTTTTTAAAAATTTCGGGGAAATTGAATAACAAGTGAAAACCACGCATAAAGACTCGACAGCACATGCAAAGACTCGACAAAACATTAAAAACATATAGAATTCCAAAAAGCATGTAATAAACTAGAAAATGATAAACCTAACTAGAAAGCGGTAAAATCAAAGCGGTAAAGTTCCTCCCCCACACTTAAACCAAACATTGTCCTTAATGTTTTGATAAAAGGTGGAAAAAGGAAAGATAGAACCTGTATGAATACTATTGCATGCCAAATCTTCTCTGATCTTGCTCTTGTCGTCCATGTCTACGCTGACCACTTCTGCTTCAGTGACAGGCATTGTGAAATACCTTCATTTGTGTACTTCTTGAACCAACCCATCATATTGCCCGCTTCCAGAGGAAGTACCTGCAAAATTTGTTAGAAAAATATGGTGCGGTGTGTGCAGGTAGAACATGACTATGCGAAGACCGATGAAGAGGTGAGTTATGGATGGGAAAGACATGCTCTCTCCTATCATATTCATCATTGGTGTCACCACCAGTAACGACATTCGTAGGAATGTCTGTGGGCACCAGGTCATTTCCAAGATCATCATCTAGTGATTTTTCACCTAGATGCAGCTAAGACGTGACAAGCGATACATTTCTTTATTTTCTGCAAACACAAACAATAAAAGGAAAACATTAAATTAAAATCTCGTGGGTTGCCTCCCAGGCAGCGCTTTGTTTAACGTCAATAGCTCGACGACTAATAATCTTCGGTTTCCATGGCCACTTATCAAGCCATCTCACATATCCCTCACCTTTTCTTTTCTTCCTTCTGTGGGGTGGTTCATTCTTTTGAACTTGTGGTGGTGGTTTTGGATCTATCCTGAGTATGAGTTTTTTAAGTGTGGGCTTAGTTATTTCATCCACCACCTCAAAGGTTAACCTTACCCTCTTGACAGTGATGATATCCCTAGTTTCACGGTCCTCAAATTTTCTCTTTTTATGCAGGACCTCAGACAAAGGTGCATTGGTGTGGATATTTTCCAATACCTCCACATATGTTTTGGATTGAGAGTCTACCTTAACTTCTACAAACCTTTGTGGGAAAGGAATCGGTGGGGTATAGGGAGGAGGAACAACAATAGATGCTTCCCTCTCTACCTCTTCAATAACCTCCCTATCGGGTGGTGTCGGTGGATTTTTCTCAATATATACTCTTTCCTCACTAGAAATCTCCTCAAATTCATTATAAATCTCCCTAGGATTTTCTATTTATTCTTCACTACGGGTTGTTACAACATCCATATGTCTCTCAAGGGAGGGTCCTATAGGTTTCTGGGCAAGCAGAGTGATTTGAGTCTCCAAAGCCTCAGTGTGAGTCGTGAGGGACTCGACCACAGTGTTCATCTGCCTAAAGGTTTCATAAGTCTTGAGATGTTGTTTTCTAAACTCTTCATTCTGGAGAGTTTGTGTCTCCACAAAGCGCTTCATCATAGATTCTAGCCTAGAATTAGTTGTTGTTTCAATGAAATCCTCCATTAATGTTTCGAGGTTGGAATTATGGGATTCTTGCGGTTCCTCAAAATATTGGGAGTGGTGGTTTGGGTGAGAATGAGTTAGTGTCGCGTTGAAATTCTCCATTAGTATTTCAAGGCCGAGATTATTGGATTCTTGTGGTTCCTCAAAATATTGGGAGTGTCAATCATAGAGGAAATTTAGGTGCGGTTCCTCGAGATATTGGGAGTGGTAATCATAGATAAAATTTAGGTGATACATATCTATAGAGATAAGAGTTCCTTAGTCTATACGCTGCAATAACGGAATCACAATATTGACTGTTGGTCCCCAGCACGGCGCAAAAAACTTGATGCGTCCGCAAGTGCATAGAAATATCGAAATAATATAAAAGATTGTCGAATCCACAGAGACCAATATCAACCTACTGTAATCTATCGTTGCTTTATAAAGCTAAGGCTATGATTAAAATGGTACGAACGGAAATATAAATGCTAATTAATAAAGGTTTGAAAATAATACTAAAAGGAGCCCGAAATATGATTTCCGTGCACCTAAGGGACTTATAGAATACGGGTACTAGTTACGACCATATTACCATTCCGTAAAATATACCGACTTAAAGGCTCCGCCTCACGCTCTCGCGGTCTTAACAAAAGCCATACTTCCTAATGACAAGATTTTGCTCTCGGTCGCCCGGTAACTACGAAATACACTTTGAAGGCCAATAATATCCTAAACGATATCTAAAGCGCTCTCGTTGTATTTAGATATGATGCCTAATTCCCACTATCCGGTTCACTCCTCATGCTCTCACGGTCTCGGCTTAAACCTTAACTTATTCCTCATTCTCGTGTCGAAATAAGAGACATTAGAATTAGAAATTAAAACCAAGATGACAAATAATCATAATTTCGTACCTATTATTTCTACGGAGTCTCGCCGGTAACGACGGTCCTCATATGCCGGACTCAAGACAATTTAACTAGACATGGAATTAAACATAAACAAACTGAACATGATACACATAATAAAGGACAACATGCTTGACAATTGTAAAACGGAACAATAATAATAATAAAGCGATAAATACAAAGAACCTGTAAATGACTTGAAATAAATGCAGGAATTGAAATAAAGAAAACGAAACTGAAATAATCTTCTATTAATATGACGACAAGATTGTTGATGATCCAAGATGTACATAATAAAATAAAATACAGAATTGTGACAATCCCTCGATGTGAGCGATTGTCACTTTTACAAGTGCTTTTAATGCCTAAAACTAGAAAGCGGAAATGACAGCACTTCTGTGCAACTTGGATGCTTTAGAACTGATGCAAAGGGATCTATTTATAGAAGATTCTGGCCCTGAATAACTGCTCCCACGCTCAGAAAAGGGAGGGAAATTCAAATCCCTAAAACTGCTGCAAACTGCTGAAGAATTGCTGCTGCGAACCAATGGCGAACGCCGCGGGGTAATGGCGAACGCCATTTGCTCACGGCGAACACCGTATCAGTAAAATGGCAGAATTTGCTATTTTTCTTCATTTTCTTGCTCTTTTCTCGGTTTTCTCGCACGGATGCTCTTATTCGACAAATACCTAAAACACAAACATAACACAACATAATAATACGAAAAACAAGTAAAATGAAATTAAATTGCATGCGAATCGAGTCAAAATAAACGGTATATTTCACGTTATCAGGTATCACGCGGATCACTAATGGTAGTTTCTTGAGCGTTGATAATTATGAAATGAACGACAAAGATTTTCTTAAGAACGCTAAGTTATCCCTTTGGTTTGTATCAAAACCGAGGTGAACATATTTTTTTAAATTACATTGTTTACACAGAATATTGAAAAAAATAATGCAGCAAAACCAGAATTTTGGTGTAAGGAGTTATCTGGTCCAAATATTTGACGTATCCAATTTTAGGAGTCATCTGTTCTTAGCATTGAATGCATCCAACTTCTAAAGGAATTATAGGTTCCAACATTGAAAAAATGTTTTTCTGCACTTGCAATCCATCATAGAAAACTTTTACAAGCTTCTAAACACAACAACAACAACAACATTTTGAGAGATGAATCCCAAAATAATGACGTGATTTCTATTTCTAACGAGTTTGGAGGGGCTACATATAAGTTAGGATTATGGTAAAATCGATCTAACGAGTGCTTTTATAGTAAAATGTTACGTATCTTATACCTTGATTATTAAGGAAAACGACTAGATATATCATTTAGTTTATTAAAAAATTATAATAAAGAAAAATAGTTTTATGAATTGTTTTTTTCCCTCGGAGTTTTTGAAAAACCGAGGTAATATGTGATTTATACTTCTAAAAATAAATAAATCATGGCGTGCATTGGAATCATATCCACCAGAATAACAATGATCATCCATATTAAAAAATGTAACGTATCTTTTTTATTTTCAAGGCGTTTGAGCTTCTCTGATTGTTTCACTTCCTATTCTCCACTTTATTTCACAACCATTCCTTATTTCAACGTCTCATTTCCAACTCTTTGTGTCTTCAAACCTAGTCTCAAAATATTTTCTTTTCTTCAAAAATGTCATTAACAACCTTAGATGAAAATCTTTTGCTCGAAATCAATGAAAAGTTTGTCGATTTCGATGATTTGAAAGACAAAAGTTTTGATCTAAAGAAAACTATTCGCATACAAAAGTTGAACGGTTACTTTGACATTCTTAATGGACCCATATACATTAATCTCGTGAAAGAGTTATGGTTAAATGTCTCTGTTGGGTCATCTGGTCATGATGCTGAGTCAATCCAATCCTATGTCAATGGCTTTCCTGTCACAATTACTCAGTCACTTATTGCTCAGACAATAAAATGTGAAAAGGATTGTGTTTGTGTTAAACATCATAAATTCAACAACGATAATCTCAGCAGTCTTGCTAGTGTACGACCAATTGGAAAAGTTTTGTATCAATTTCTAGTGTCAAATCTTTGTCCAAGAGAGGAAGAACTGACAACGCTTACTTGGAATGACAAGCATCTATTGTTATTCTTTACCAAGAACATCATAGTTAATATTCCTCTTACCATTTTTAATTTCTAAAAGGAAATGATAATCATCTCTAGGGATGAAATGACTTTCCTCATACCATATGGAAGAGTTCTTTCTGAATTTTTCTCTAAGTTAGAGATAGTTAATAGTGATACTATTGATGTTGAGTGGAGTCAGAAATTTGAATATGTGGAATAGATATTTGTAGTCTCGATTTTAATTAATGAAATATTTTCTTTCATATTATTGCCTATTCATTTTTATTGATAACAAATTTTTTTGAGAATTACTAATTAGAATTATTAATTAACAAAAAATTTGAAAAAAAAATTAACTAAGAAAAACAAGGAAGATTGGAAGGTGCCAAGTGAGAAATCACAGAAAAAAAACATTAAATAATCTACTGGGATTCGAAGAGTGTTCCCTAATAAAACCTTAATTTCAGAAGCTTTGGTGCTCAATTATTGTTATATTACGCCAGTTTTATATAAAATCGAGGGAAAAAGTTGTTTTAAAAAAATAAAAAATGTCGCTCCCAAGACCTATAAGCTCGTTTTTTGGCATGTTCGAGGTGAAACCTTCGTCATAAAAAATATTATTTGTAGTATTGAAGCTTCATTTTGTATAGTAAATTATTTAATTCCCATATAGGTTAAACTTTCAAGGGAACTTCCTCTAGAACAATGATCTAAAGCAGAGGCCTTACACGCAATGTGGTGGTGCTTCACCTGCCAAGAGTCAGCAAGTGGCGAGCAACCAATAGCACCAAATATTTGATCATGCACGCAAGCATCATAAAGCTTCAGAACCTACTTGTCTTTTGGCCTTAAAAATAGTAGCAGGAACTATGGTCAGTTCTCTCTTTCTGGTTGCGACTCTAACTACTATCAAAGTCTTTTACTATATATATATATATATATATATATATATATATATATATATATATATATATATATATATATATATATTTATTTATTTATGACGTTATCATTGTCATTCAGGTGGCAGAATTGGCAAAGTTAGACCATGAGAATACTGGAAAACTACTACGATATTGTAAAAAGAGCAATCTGTTTTCAAGGATGTTGGTATTTGATTATTTTTCAAATGGGAGACTTCACGAGCATTTACATTGTTGTAAGCAAATTTTATTTTTACTATGTTCCGCTTATAACATTTGACAAGGTTTCACTTATAGCACCTCCTCACATTATTTATATTCTTAGCTCTTCTCACATTGTTTGTATTCTTATTAGTATTGTAATTGCTTATAATTGTTGTTCTCTACTAATTGTGGTCATGTATTGTTTAATATTAAAACAAGTTTATTTTAATCTTTTTAATTTATCATGAAGGTGAAGAGATTCTAAGACCTTTGATGACACATTAGTAATAAAGAAATTAAATTATATTTTTAATTTTTGAAAAATATAAACTGTGGATTTACCTGCAGATTATAAATTTCCTACTTACACACGGTATTCCTTGCGGTTTATTTCTTGTGGATTTACCTGCGGATCTTCCTACCAAAAACATTACACACAAAGGTTTTAACTGGAGACCAATAACAATAAAAAAAACATTTTAGTTTAAATCCGCAGAAAAATAAAGTATTTATATTAGTGGAACTTATATATATATATATATATATATATATATATATATATATATATATATATATATATATATATCCTTTCACTATGATTGATAATAAGAATCGTGATACATGATTAAAAATTAGCATTTTATACCACTGTTTATGAAATTCTGGTACAAATGTGTGATGTCTTTGTGCAATGTCACAACATCGCAATCTGCTGAACAAGGCAATAATAGAAATAGTAAATAACACACTGAATTGTTCACCCAGTTCGGTTCAACAACCTACATCTGGGGGTATACCAAGCCAGGAAGGAAGTCCACTATTAGTAGTATCAAATTACAGACTCAACAAACCAGTTGACAATCTACCTAATTTAATCACTACCCAATGACCCTTCTACCTAAGTCCTCCCTAGGTAAGAGACTCCATCTCACTTCCTATCATCACAATGATGTCTAGCAGTCAACTACACCGTCACTGCATCAACAACTTGATTACCACGACTTTTCTAACACAGAAAACCAGAAGACACACTTCCATGACTTACATTGGAGTTGCTTTAAAGCTTCCTCCAATAACAAACCCAAACTCATTACCTACAAGTTTCTGAGTTAACCACAGTGACCATCTCACAACCCGAGTGGTTCACTTTGACAAAGCCCTAAAGATCTACATCTTGGACCCGTACCTATTCTAGGTTACAAACATTCTATTTATAACATCATCCCAACAGGACTTGGGCCTTCAAATCATATCATATCTTCTGTAACAAATCTACTTCTAAATAGATCTTCAATCATATCTTCAATTAAATCTTCAATTATTAACTCTGAATATTCTCCATATCTTTATTCTTTAAATGCGTAACAAACTGATCTTCATAACTGATTGTAACAGAATATATCTCTTCCTTGATCTTCGCCTATATTCTCTAATTCTCTTTAGCAGAATTTCTCATTCACACCAGAAACACGTGCAGCCCTAATCACATAACTGTCTGATGTTTTAATGTTCTGGTATAGTGATGTTAAGACATCGCATGTGACATCACTCTTCAGTACTTTAACTCTTCAACAATAAACCAGAATGTTAGCTATACTGTTAGAAGCTCATGTTGCAACATCAACCATGACATCAACATTGTTTTAACAAAATTTCAGCCAATTACTAGAACTTACAATCTCCCCCTTTGGCTAATTTTGGCTAAAACAACTATATAACCATTACAACTCAGATTACAGCAGTAATTACATCTCTATTTACTACTGTCAGTAGTTATCAGTAACCATTGATCCTAACAGTAACCATCAGTAGCTACTGTTCGCAGCAATCCTGGAGAAACATCTTCTAGGAATATTTGAATGATGTTAAGACATCATGTCTGACACCTTCTTTTGGCAGCACAGTCCACCACAATCACTTCAGGCAGCACATCAGGAGGAAGAAGTAGAAAGTCCCGAAGTTGTGCACTCAGATTACAGATATCTGGTGTACATGAGGAAGAAGATTTAAGACACTCCCCCTTGATGTAGCACATTTCTTTTTCCTTTCAACTCAGACCTGGAATCATTGTGGAAGACTCCCCCAGAAAATAAATGTTTGTCCATTCATCAAAGACCAATGGTGGCATAAGAGACTTCTGCACACCTTCTTTGATCATTGTGGAAGACTCCCCTAGAAAAGAAATGTTTGTCCATTCATCAAAGACCAATGGTGGCATAAGAGACTTCTGCACACCTTCTTTGATCAGACCCCCTGGTCAATCTGTGGCATAACATGACACGTTGAGAAGTGCCATTCTGCCAGCCCAGATAACTCAGAACACAGGTCACAACTATGTTCATAACTCAGGAAACAAGTCACAAAGACTCAACATCAACTCAAGGATGTACCATCCTCTTCTGCTGCATCAGGAATTGTAGGTTCCAAACATAACCACTGCGCAAACCATAAAGACCATCTCTCTCCTTTCTCCCCCTTTTTAGCCACAAATTGGCAAAGGAAACCCTCACAAAACCAGACCCAAGAAGTGCTTACCCAAACACGAATAAAAGCCATAAGACTTATGAGAAAGAACACTCACTGGCTGAAGGAGAGCAAACTCACCCCTATAAATAGCTGCCTGGTAACTTAGAAACTAACGAGCCTTGAATATGTCAATGGTCTTGGTCAGACAAACGCTATTTTAGGTATCAAAAACTGCATTCAAATTCAATGCCTACCTTCCAAAAACTGCCTTGACTGCCTTAAATATTTCACAACTGAATCTTACCATAAATTAGGCCAATAACGCTCTATGCATATTCTAAGCCACGTGTTTCACTTTATCCTAACACCACCGTCCAAAATACTTCTCTGTTTGGCTCAAGAAAAACATGTCCTATATCATGTTCTGACATCCCTGCTGGCTCATTATCTAACGGGTATAGGTGCATCTTCTCACACTTTTTCTAGATTGCTTCCAACCATCAGCCAAGTACACCACTTTGCTTTTCAGACCTCTCCTTCATAGGTACTATCTTCACCCAGCTGTGATAGGTCCCATCAACACACTGCACAAGCTTGATCACCACACATGCTGCAATAGGCTATAGTTAATCAGCCTTACATACAAAGCCTTTTATGACATCCCACCAAAAATGCCTCATTCCTCATGGGGATTTTAGATATAAGGTCTGCCAGGTCCAACAAAGACACGAGATACAGATTGTCACCACCTTCTGATCACAGTAATGATAACACCCTTCTGTCCTTACATCCACCAGCTCCTAATGAAGTCTTTATCATGAAAGTAGCCAAGTATTTCCTGAACTACTTACCATCAAGATTAGAATCTGCCCATTCTGATCCACACTATGTCAGAACTGCCACTTCAGATAATAATGCTGCTTCTTCAAACTTCATAAGTATGGTACATATCCAACCATAATGTTGTAACAACATGTAGGACATCAGCACGAGTCAAAAGACCACCCCACTTAACCAGCCCAGTAGTTATAACATCAGACAACTAGACAAGACCTAGCCTCATTATACTAGGACCACTTCTAACCAGGCATCAAACACAAAAATCTGGTAACCAATGTGCCAAGAAAAACAGTTTCCCAAGAAATACAGATTCCCACACCAAAGACTACTCTGACTGGTCAGGCGATACAACCAATGCCATTTTATTCATTATAAATAACAAACCTCCTTGCTCTTATCAGTACACCAAGGAAGGAATCATGAGTCAGTCTAACAAGAGTGGAGCAAAGAGACACATGCAGGAGGACACGAAGCCAGATCCTCAGAAGTTGAAGGACACAACACTGTCCAA
Source organism: Lathyrus tuberosus (assembly GCA_022829125.1). Lineage (NCBI taxonomy): Eukaryota > Viridiplantae > Streptophyta > Magnoliopsida > Fabales > Fabaceae > Lathyrus > Lathyrus tuberosus. The sequence goes on from JALAZF010000017.1 coordinate 14,927,927, forward strand.
AGCTGGAGCATCTTCTGGAGCAACAAGAACACGCAAGACATCAGAAACCAAGATGAAGACTATCAAGAAAACCAAAGTGCAGCTTCAAGCATCTGATGATGAATGAGATGAAGATTGGAAGACTTTTCTTGATTCGGGGGGTTAGGATAATCTTTAGACACTTTGTTTGTTGTTTTTACTAATCTTGTAAGCTTTCATTAATGCAATACATTTCTGTATTACTTCTGTTCCATTTACACAACTGTCCAAGACACTAAATCCTCATGTAAACAACATTCCAATTTGCTTCAAATTAAGTGCCAACCCCAAAAGCTCCAGTAATATCATTCTCCCCCTATCAAGGATAACCAGTGTACCTTTGCAAGAAGAACACCTTCCATCAACACAATCCCCTACGCAAATTCTCCACAAACAAAGCTATCCTTCAGACTCCTCCTCAGAAGCATGTGCACATATGATTCAAACAATTAGCTTCACCAGGGTAGAACCATTTATGTCCACACCAATAAGCCATCCAACAGCCTAATGTCATAACATGTTATCTGACATTTTCTCCTAACCAATCTTCACAATCTTGATCAGCATGCAATCTTCACAATATATATACCTTTGTAGCCTAAATCCATAGACAAGTATTCCCCCTGTCATGGTTACTAATGCTCTAGATGAGGATGAACATTTGAGCATACTTCCGAGCACATGCATTTTGGTACCTCTGTCCCTTTCTCTCAAGGCAGTCATTCTCTATTAACCTCTTCATCTAAGGCAGACCTTCTACTTCATCATTCTCCCGTATGATTATGTAGACGCTCCTTAAGCATGATGTAGGCATCAATCTTCTGAACCAGGGCATAATCTTCCTCTCATCCTTCTTCAAGAAGAATAGTCTCCTTGAGTCTTTCACTCATTGCCCTACTGCCCAAGAGTAACTCAAACTCATCCCTGACAAATTGGATGATACTCCATAGTCATCAATCAACCCCACCAGTTGACTCATCTCCAAAGTGCTTAACCCTTGAAAATACTTCTCAACACTTCTGCAGTCCTGCATTTTAACCTCAGACAAATACAAAGTCTCCCGTCAATGTATATTGTCAGTAGTTGAATGCACAACACCATCCTAATCAGACAAACATGCAAGATACAACATTTTATCTGGTCTGACATCCTTTTCCTGCAGACTCGAGGCACTGGTTGATCCTTCTCTCGCTAATCCACACCACTGATCACTTTACATTAGGTAAATGGCTTGACCTGATAATTCACGTGAGCATAACAAACTTCCTTTGGCTGAGAAGGCAAAGACTGAAATAATGTTTCAACATCACCAATGAACCTGCATCTTCTAATATTTCAAGAATTTTCAAACTTTTGATGCCATCCTCATTAAGGTACCACAACTAAGCTTAAGAGATAACTTATCAAGATCTTCACTCCCGCATGAAAACTTTGACAGTGACACTCTTTTGCTTTGGCTCTCCCTTCTTCTTTCATCATCAACTAGGATGAAGGAGTCACAGTACTGAACAGACGGTCTTCTTCTTCTGATCCTTCCAGCCACAAGGCTAATGCAGGCACCAGCTCCAATTGACCAAAAGCTGCTTGACATAATATGCTCAACTTCTTTCTTGATGAATCTTCACACAGCCCAGATGCCTCCTCTTCCAAGTCAGGAGTAAGTTCCAAACAGATGTGATCAACACATTTGTTTAGCCCCCCCAAGCATCTGTTATGTCACAATCTCTTCACACCAAAAGTTCCTTTAACACAAACCAGAGATTGATCATGCAAGGTTTTCTTCAGACCTCTTTTCAATATGCTTATATAAGAGTTCCTTTATGAGTGGACTTGGGATGAACAAGCTGGTTGAAGATGTCCTCACAAATTACCACATCTTCAGAGGAGAGCAGAATGTTGCAGTCTTAACTTAAAACCATCAGGAATTTTCCATCAGATATATAGATGCAGCGGAACATACACCAGAAAACTCCTCTACTACCTTCAGGCATAATAACCCTTGCCCAACACTCCAAGTGCACTAGGTCAAACCATACAGCAACAGGCCTGATAACTTCATTCTACACTCCAAGGGATAATACAAAGTACTTTGACTGTCTTCCTTGCTCATGAACCAGAAAGTATCTTCCCTAGATCTCATCCAGAAACAGACAGGATGCCTGCTCTGATACCAATTGAAATTCTGGTACAGATGTGTGATGTCTTTGTGCAATGTCACAACATCGCAATCTGCTGAACAAGGCAATAATAGAAACAGTAAATAACACACTGAATTGTTCACCCAGTTCGGTTCAACAACCTACATCTGGGGGCATACCAAGCCAGGAAGGAAGTCCACTATTAGTAGTATCAAATTACAGACTCAACAGACCAGTTGACAATCTACCTAATTTAATCACTACCCAATGACCCTTCTACCTAAGTCCTCCCTAGGTAAGAGACTTCATCTCACTTCCTATCATCACAATGATGTCTAGCAGTCAACTACACCATCACTGCATCAACAACTTGATTACCACGACTTTTCTAACACAGAAAACCAGAAGACACACTTCCATGACTTACATTGGAGTTGCTTCAAAGCTTCCTCCAATAACAAACCCAAACTCATTACCTACAGGTTTCTGAGTTAACCACAGTGACCATCTCACAACCCGAGTGGTTCACTTTGACAAAGCCCTAAAGATCTACATCTTGGACCCGTACCTATTCTAGGTTACAAACATTCTATTTATAACATCATCCCAACAGGACTTGGGCCTTCAAATCATATCATATCTTCTGTAACAAATCTGCTTCTAAATAGATCTTCAATCATATCTTCAATTAAATCTTCAATTATTAACTCTGAATATTCTCCATATCTTTATTCTTTAAATGCGTAACAAACTGATCTTCATAACTGATTGTAACAGAATATATCTCTTCCTTGATCTTCGCATATATTCTCTGATTCTCTTTAGCAGAATTTCTCATTCACACCAGAAACACGTGCAGCCCTAATCACATAACTGTCTGATGTTTTAATGTTCTGGTATAGTGATGTTAAGACATCGCATGTGACATCACTCTTCAGTACTTTAACTCTTCAACAATAAACCAGAATGTTAGCTATACTGTTAGAAGCTCATGTTGCAACATCAACCATGACATCAACATTGTTTTAACAAAATTTCAGCCAATTACTAGAACTTACAGTTTATAATATGAACAGCGATGAAATATAAGGACAATTTGCTTCTTTTTTTTTTTACAAAAAATAGAAATTGTTAGTGCTACGATTCGAACTCTTACAGTTCAAGTACACTTCACAACGGTTATTAACATTGTTTGTAGTGAAATTTTTTTTAGTAAATAGCAAAAATAGAGGACGTCAAAAAACATGTTATTACTACCATTACCAGAAGGACCGTAGTAATATGGTGTTATGAAAGATATATTTTGTAGTAGTATTAACTCTCTTATTTTGTCCGCCTCCGAAATGCAGGCCGCTGAACTGAGGTAGAGCTGTCAAAATGGGTTAGCCCATATGGACCGGCCCGCTCGACCCAAAAAAAATCATAGGGTTTGCACCTTAAAATTAAGAGATAAATATACTTCACTCCCTGCCAATGTAGCGAGTTTTAGTTTTACCCCCTTGAAATTTTTTTTTTTATCCCCCTGTTGCTGGCTGGACGACAGAATCTGCATATGTGGCCTATATTAATTTGCTGACTGGATAAATTTTGAATTAAACTTTTTTTTTAATTTTCGTTTTGGTATTAAATTTTTTTTTTAATTTTCGTTTTGTTTTTAAATATTATATATTAATTTTTTTAAAATTTCATATCTTTTAAATTAATTAATTAAAATATAATTAAATTATATTGGGCCTAGTCAGCCAACACACACAAGCTCAATATCTATTATAATCAAAGGAGTTTTTAAGTTTTAATAACATGTGAGATTTTGCTTTATATACACTTAAATGTTTATCTTAAAAAACGATGTGGGACTGTTTTTAAAACTCAAGCACAGTTATGCACTTGTAACGGAAAAAAGGATTTGTCCATCAGAGGTATTTTCCTACAACCATCCAAATGTGTCTTGTGTGGTTGCCATGTTGACAACTATGATTTTAACATTTGACAACTCAGTATTCTGTCCCTTGTTTCTTTCTTATCATTTTCACCCTGGTCTTTAGATTCTCTACAAGTAATTCTATATAATTACAAAAAAAGTTCTTTTCTTTTCTACTGTAGTGTGCTTGGATTGGAGTTGGAAAAGGTGAAACACTTGTTGAGTTCACAACAACAATTTATTTAGAAGTGCATTCTAATGTGCCTCAGTTATAACAAATTCACCGATACTAACACTGTCTCCGCCGCCAATGCGTTTCTTTGCTTGCATGCCAAGATCGAAAGGTCCCAAAGAGTCATTCTGCATTGACATAATAGATTAGTTGAATAAAAAATCAAGAAAAGACAAAACAAACAATGAAGTGCTTTAAAACAATATTAAATACCCAGTTGATGCCTGCTAACCCGAGACTTCTTTCATCATCAAACAAACGTGAAGAAAGCATTGAATCTGTTTGAGTCTTCTGAGACAAGGGATTTTGTGAAAGTCCAACTTGATCATTAACCTTTATAAAAACCCATAAGAGACAGTGCAATTTAATGAATAATAATGGATAAAAAACAGCTTCTATTGAACTTATACTACAAATAGAAACATAATCTCAATCTCACAACAATTTGAATTCTGATTTCAATGCAACATAGAAGTTGTCCATCAGAGGTATTTCCCTACAACCATCCAAATGCTATTTTAGCTTTAAATTTTTAATCCATTAACATGCTGTAAGTTGTTTTAAGAATATTGAAGAATATGGTAATCTTTTCATAACATGTTGTAAGTTGTTTTAAGCTTATTCCATAAGCTCTTCAAAATAACTTATAGACTATGCCAAAATAACTTATAGCTTTAAACTTTTAATCCATTAACATGTTGTAAGTTAAGGTCAGCTTAAGACTATGCCAAAAGTTAAATGCTTTGCATGCGTACCAGTGATGTGAAATTGGCATGGTGGTGTTGAAAAGCTGTTCATTCAATAAAATTTCACAAGTCCCACATCGAAAATGTTATTCCAAATATAAGAGTTTATATACTACTTTAATACAATATTTTTCAAAATTTTATGTAATGGGCTCCTAAAACGATATTGGGCTCTAAGCCCTAAAAATTATATTTTAATAATTAATTTAAAAATCATTTAAGAAAAAGTAATAAAAATTAATACAAAAAATAAAAAATATATAATTAAAAAAACAAAAAAAATAAAAAAATTATTTTCTGAGTATTTATTTATTTAAAATTAATACAGTCAGCATTTATTTAATAATTTTATTGTCTTATTCCAAAATAACACATTGATTTTTTTCATCTTTTTAAAAAATTTTCTCTGTTTTATTTAATCTTTCTTTTTTAAATCTTATATATTTAATATAATCAACAATCTTTCCTTGTATTCTATTAGTTTCTCTTATGTTAAGTATTTGAGTATTATTTTATACAATTTATACATGTGTTATATTTAAAAACACATTATAGTATTTATAAAAGATAATATAGTATTTAAATATGTATTATGTTTAAAATAAAATAATTTTTAATTTCATTTATGATAAATATTGTGGGGTTTTTATTTCAAGTTTTTTATTAAAAAAAGTTCATTTAGGGTCTGGTAGTCCGAAATTCATCTAAGATCGAACTCGGGTAGTAATTTTCGCACACATATTACCGCAAGACTTTTTTGGTTCAGCCCTAAAAAAACTGAGGTCCGCCAAGGCCGAGCTGATTAGGACTGGATAGCCAATTTTGACAACTCTAGACTAAGGTGAAAACTTGGTGGGGATTTTATTCATGTTTATAGGAGATCCGACGATCAAGATCCTAGCGATGCTAAACTTACATCTGCCCGACCATTTTAAAGTTGAAGAGATATCCCTAAAAAGATATTCGTCAAAGTTTCTCATATATTGGCGTGAAATAAATACTCTAGACTAAGGTAAAGGTAGTCAACATTTTCTTTGATGAGAATGGGATTTGATTAGATAGGATGATAAGTGTGATCGAGAATGGTAAAACGTTAATGAAACTTAAGTTAAAAACAAAAGACATGACACACTTTCTATTCCCCTTTGAAGATAAATGAAATGGAAAAGGCAGATAAGGTCAGAAATGGCAGGAAGAAGGAGGACCCTAAATTGGCATCATGATTATTGGGTCTTTAAATATAAGAGGTGGAGGCGCTCTCACCAAGAGACGTAGAATCAATAAGATCTTATCCTCAGGCTCAGGGTTTTTCAGGTGGGTTGATAACATTGTGGAGGGAAGCTGTAGTTAAACCTCTATTGTCTTTTCATGGTAATGGTTACTTGGGTTCCAAAATGTGCTGGAATAGTGAAATTTTCTATATGGTAAATATCTATGCTGGGTGTGATTTGAACTCTAAGAGGAGATTATGGAAGGAATTAATTGAATTAAGGGAAAAATTCACGGATGGGATGTGGATTATGGGAGGGGATTTCAACGCTATCTCTCAGTGTTCGGAGAGAAAGATTCGCGGTTCTACTTCTAGAAGGGGTGAAACAAGGGAGTTCGCAAAGTTCATCTGTGATAGTGGTCTGGTGGATTTACCGGTTAGTGGTAATAGATATACGTGGTTTAGTGGTGATGGTTTGTCAATGAGCAGAATTGGCAGATTTTTGGTTGATAATTCTGTGTTAAACAAATGGGGCTTAATAGGTCAACTGGTTGGGAAAAGGGATGTGTCGGATCATTGCCCTATTTGGATCCACCTCAAATTGATCAATTGGGGCCCCAAACCTTTTAAATCTTTCGATTGCTGGTTCGACCACCCTGGTTTCCTAGTCTTTGTGAGGAAGGAGTGAGAGGATATGAGAATTGAAGGAATGAGTGATTACGTTTTAAAGGAGAAACTCTTTCTTCTTAAAAAAAAGTATTAGAGATTGGAGTTTTAATGTGTTTGGTTGGCATGAGTTGAAGGTAGACGAGGGAGTTGTTGAGCTAAACGATTTAGATGAAGACCTTACTAACTGTGTTGACGAAGAGGTTGAGGGGCTGGTGGCTAGATGAGCAGAAACTCAGAGTCTCATTTGGAAGAACTTACTGATTAAGGATCGGTTATTATCTCAAAAAGCAAGAAATAAGTGGCTGAGAGAAGGAGATGGAAACACTAAGTTCTTCCACCATCAAATCAAAGGAAGGCAAAAAAGGAAGTTTATTGGGATGGTGGAAACAGAGGAGGGTAGAGTGGATTCGGTTAAAGGTGTTAAAGAGGAGATTTGGAAATTCTTCAAAGATAAGTTCACTGAGAAAGACTTGCTGCGACCAGTTCTGCCAGTGGGTTTATTCAAGAGATTGTCTATTGAGGAAGCAAATTCCTTGGAAATCCCTTTTGATGAGTTGGAGATAAGGCAGGCGGTTTGGAGTTGTGAGAGCTCTAAAAGTCCTGGCCCGGACGGATTCAATTTCTTTTTTTACAAAAAGTGTTGGGAATTTTTGAAGAAGGGGATAGTTATGTTCTTCAATGATTTCCATAGTAGAGCTTACTTGCCTAAAGCTTTTTCCTCTGCTTTCATTGGTTTGATCCCTAAGGTGGATATCCCTCTCCATTTGAGTGAATATAGGCCTATTTGTTTGGTTGCTGGTCTCTATAAAATCTTGGCGAAAGTTTTGGCCAACAGGTTAGAGAAGGTTTTAGGCAGTTTGGTGGATCAGAGACAATCTGCATTTGTGCCTGGAAGACAGGTGTTGGAAGGGGTGGTGATAGCAAACGAGATTATGGATATGGCAACTAGAGAAGGCAAGGAGTGTTTACTCTTCAAGGTGGATTTTGAGAAAGCGTACGACTGTGTGAATTGGAACTACTTGAGGAACCTTTTTGGAGTTATGGGTTTTGGTAGAACCTGGTGCCGCTAGATGGAAGCTTATCTGTTTAATTGTCACTTGTCGATTTTGGTGAATGGAAGCCCTACGAAGGATTTTGCAGTCGAGAGGGGCCTTCGACAAGGAGACCCCTTGTCACCTTTCATTTTTGTCTTGGCCACTGAAGGGTTAACACAACTCATGAGAAGAGCATCTGAAATCGGTTCCTTCAAAGGATTCATGGTCGATGATAACCTTAGTATGGACATAATTCAGTTCGCGGATGATACTCTGATTTTTGGAGAAGGTAGCTGGATGAATCTGTGGAGCATTAAAACGGTTCTTCGAAGCTTCGAGTTGGTTTCGGGTTTGAAGATTAACTTTAGTAAAAGCAGTTTGTTAGGCATTAATTTAAGTTCTCATTTCCTCGAGGCTGCATCTATGTTCTTGGCCTGCAAGATTGGGAGTTATCGTTTCCGCTTTTTGGGAATTCCTCTTGGTATCAATCCAAGAAGGGTTTCCTCGTGGGAGTTCCTTGTTGACACTTTCAAAAATAAACTTAGGGCTTGGAAAGGGAAGTTTTTGTCTCTGGCTGGAAGAATTTGTCTCTTAAACTCAACCCTGACGAGCTTACCGATTTTTTGGCTATCTTTCTACAAATTGCCTAAAATGGTCCTAAAGAGAATTGACAACTTAAGGAAAAAAATTTTGTGGGGTGGTGTGGATTTAAAGTCTAAAATTCATTGGATCTCGTGGGAGAATGTCTGCAGATCTAAAAATAAAGGTGGTTTAGGGATCATTGATCTAGCTGCCTTTAATATTAGTCTGCTGATGAAATGAAAGTGGAAGCTCTTGGACAACAGTCACGCTTTGTGGAAGGAGGTTCTGAAAAGAAGATATGGTTCTGTTGTTAGCAAGGTTCTGGCGGAAAACAAAACGAACACCAATTACTCCTCCTCGTGTTGGTGGAAGGATTTGCTCAAGGCGTGCGCAGTATCTACTAACAATGTTTTTTCTTTTGCAGGTAATATTAAAATTTCTTTGGGAGAAGGAACTCTTACCCCGTTTTGGTTAGTTGATTGGAACGGAGTCGGGATTTTGGCTAACAAGTTTGAAGCTCTGTTTGTTAGAAGCAAAACTAAGGAAGCTACTGTTTCAAATATGGGCATTTTCGAGGGTGGAAGGTGGCAGTGGAATGATCTTGGAATTTCTCACCCTTTATCGCAGGAAGAATTAATTATGATGGAAACCTTGAAGTTGGACCTGCTCCTTCATTTTCCTCGCGTAGGATTCGAAGACAAAGCAGATTGGTCTTGTGGTGGCAACTCTGAGTTTAAAGTTCGTGATGTGTACAAGGCTATCAAAAACGATACGGTGACGGAAGCTCAGCAGGAAATGTGTGAACATCTGTCTCTTGTTTGGAAGCTGTGGATGCCTCCTAAATTCAAGTCATTTGGATGGCGTTTATTGTGGAATAAATTACCGTCAAAGGATAATTTGAAGAAGAGAGGTATGAATCTCACTGATGAGCTTTGCTATTTCTGTATTAAGGAAGTTGAAAGCCTGCCCCACCTTTTATTCAATTGCCCTTTTGCGAAAAAGATCTGGTTTGGTATAGGGAACTGGCTGGGTTGCAAGACTACTTTTGAAGGGAACTTTTACTCTTCTTTTAGCTCTTGGTACAGGCAGGGGAGAAATGCATCGATGGCTAACAAGTTAGGTTGTTGTTGGATAGCGACATGTTGGTGTATATGGAAAGCTAGAAATTCTTTTATATTTAGAAACCGTCCCTTTAACTTAAACAATATTTGCTGGGATATTAAGTTTTTGGTTTGGAAGTGGGATTCGTTGAGGGTTAATTCTTCTCCCAACTCTAACTTCTTTGCCTTTCTTTTGTTACCTTTAGAGCAACTTTAGCGCATAGTTGTTAAACCAAAATTTTGTATAGCTTACGTTAGTAATAAAGAATTTGCATTATAGTAGAGCTGACATGACATTTAATGAACTAAAGTTTAGTTTCCATCATCTATATTGTTAACGTTAACTATTCAATGTGAAACATATTATAATATTATTTAATATTAATAAAATGTGGGGTCAAATATTGTTAACGTTAAATATATTGTATGCATTTTAATTAAAATAATTAAATTAATGGTAACTTGAATAAAAAATAAAAAATGTGGGGTCAAGTTTTGGTTTCTTATAGATAACTATCATTAAAGTAAAAACTACTCAAATCAACTATAAATTTTTTAAATCCTACAAAACACTTTGGGCCAACAAAAAATATCTTAGTTTACCCATTTAGTTTACTCCCATTAAAAATGCTCTTAGGGGGATAAACTTAGCGTGGAGTTTGGAAGGAATTTTTTTGTATCTGGTGGGTCTGTTTGTTTTGTAAAAAACCTCTGGTTTTCTTTTCAGTTCAATGAATTGCTCTTTGCCTTTAAAAAAAACAAAAAACACTTTCTATTCCCCTATATAAAAATAACTCATGTTAATTAAGACCAAAATCTAATCTTTACTACGACTTTTTCGTTGAGCTTTCATAGACGTCATTAACATAATTTTAAAAAAACATGCATACGTCACTTTGTTAAGTGTGTTGACAGAATAATGAGTAAAGTGATTATTACTACAGCTAATGACAATGATTAATCCGTTTCCCATTAAGGAGTCATAGTTTATGAGAATAATAGACTTGACTTCTAGAAACAATGGATAGTGGTATTGTAAAATAGGATTGGATTCTAGAAGCAAATATGCGGTGAAAGTATAATATAATTTAATTCTAAAATCTTAATGTGGCCAAGCTTATACATTTACACATTCCTTTAATTATTTTAAATATTTCATATAATAAAACTATAAAACCCCACTACTCTCCTCTTTCTCCAAGCTCCTACAAAGTGATACTAATATGGAAAGAGTGATGAAGACAGAAGAAATAGAGGCATGGCACAAATCCAAGAATGGAAGTGTCTTCCCTGCAAAGAAACGTTCTGTGAAGCAAATGATATGGAATCAATTTGCTGATTCCATAAAGGGTTCAAGTTGCTACACGGTTTCGCTACCTCCTTCTCAGTCCACAAAGTCTAGCAGTAATGTACACCCTGGTTCTACATAATACTGATACTTCTAGATGCTGCTCTACGATTCTGTCTTTCTCTAGGGTTTCTTTTGATGTTGTTGATTATATGTAGTTAAGGTTGTTTTTGCTTTGGTGTTCCATGAGTTTGTGTTTGTCTTATGAGATATGATTATAAATCATGTATATGTTGATCTTCCACTAATGCTTACTAAATGTCTTGTTAGCGGTGTTTTAGAGATAGTAGTTATGTTAGTTTTTTTTTGTTAGTTGTCATCAAGATTTAAAAAACGGTTTCTTAATGCAAAAAGAGTTGCAGAAGATGCAGATACAGTTAACTATTTTTATGTTGAATGAAACGAAAAAAGAAACATTTTTATATAAAAACTAATATAGCATGCAGCTTTTACAAACAATTAATCATAATTTTTTTAATAATTAAAAAATAAAAATAAAATTTATATTTTTTTTATTATCACCACCTTTCCAATAAAAAATTAAATTTAAAATAGCATCACCACTTTATTAATTATTTCTAAGAATAGCAACACCACTTTATACTTTACCATACAAGAATTTCTTTGAAAAAAAAGTTCTTACCAACAAAATGATGTTACAACCGTGAAACTTCGTTACTACAACGTTATGGACACATAATTTACAAAATTAAAATATGAAAATATAAATTTAAAAATATATTTATTATAATAAATTTACAGATTTGTTGGCAATTGAGGTGTTGGCAATATCATACAATCTGATGTAGAATTAACAAATTGATTCTTCTTCATTCATTTTCAGATTTTTAAACTTAGTGGTAAGTAGTTGCAACATTGACATACGAATTTTATATGTGCCTTCATGCGCAGTTTTGTGAATCTTTCACACCATTGAAGATGACATTCAAAGCCTCGGAGTTTCCAAGAGCTTTCTCATCTTCAACATCAGCTCATTTAGCTTCTAGTTTCAAGCTAGTAGTTCCATAGTAACCACTGGATGTTTCCACCCTTTTATCATAGATTTCCATCTTTTGTTGCACATGGATTTGAGAAAGACAACCATCATGGACTTTCAATAATCATAGTTGGTGTCATCCAACATAGGTGGTTTGTTGACTGATCCTCAATCATTCATTGTGTCCATTTGAGTATAATTTATCTTCCCTATAGTTAACCCAACAGGCTAGTGTGTCTCCTCTGATGCCAATTGAAATTCTGTTCCTCAGAGGACAAATGTCGAACACGATGTCCTAGACAACTGGTTCGACCAGATAAACCAGAACTACAACAATAATACATATTAAGTTGTACAAGATGCTGGAGGAGAAAAGCAATAAAGAACACAATAATCGGTAATCTAGTTCGATTCAATTAACAACTACGTCTAGAGAGTTGGCTTTCAATCCAAGAAAGGAAAATCATTATTAGTAGCATAGTACAATTACTCTTACAAGCAACAACAAACAATATGTTGTTTTATGCCTCTTCCTAACACTACCCAATGACTTTCTATTTAGGACTCCCCCTAAATATGAGAATCACTCTCACTTTCTCTCCATCACTAAACCATAGTGATTGGTGATTCACCCAATTATCAATGTCAAATATTATAACTCAACTAAACAAACCTCATATGCCAAGTTACTGAAACATAGAGGTGTACATAAAGATGTTGAATATACAACTCAACTAGACAAACCTGCAACTATGCCAAGTTAGTAAAACATAGTGTTGTATACATAAAAATACCAAGGACTCTTGTAAACCTAGCACTCTAAAATCTTCAAAGTGAATGTTTGCTTTTCAATGTAGGTCTAAACTCCTTATATAGCGTAATAACTATGGGCTCTTCTGCTTGGATATTAGCTTTAATTGTGTCCATAATTAATGAAAAATCTATTGGATATTATCTGATCCATAAATCTCTCCAACAAGATATGATTTGTTTCAATTTAAATTCAAATTTAAACATTCATTTGAAATATGAATCAATTTTTGTCAAGCTATCAAACAAATCACCTAATCATATTGTTAAGCCAATTAGAAATACAATCTGATCCAATCTTTAACCAGAAAGTCTTCCAAAACGCAACAGTAATGACATGTTGTGCAAGGCCCAAATGTCGTACTAACATGATGTGACATCGCATCCAACATGTGTCCTTTCTACACCTCCATGAAGCTTAAGCAAGCTAGATTAATATTGAACAGTTTGAACACTTCTCAATGTTGTTGTTTTGCAAAATGCAGTCAATCCAAAAGAAAAAAATCTTCCCCTTTGGTAAATTATGGCAAAACAACTCTTCAACATATAACACTTATTCAGACCAGAACAGGTGACAGACTTTAGAGCATACAATCATTAGCAACAACTTTCATCGGAGTTGAGCTTAACAGTGGAAAATCAGTAGCATTCATCTCAAATGCCACACAAAAAAGGCTTCTGAATGAATCAGACAAACATGCAATCATTCACAACATAGTTATGCATATCACTCAGTCAACTCATAGTTAGTAGCATACAATCACTACTACAAAACGCCCAAACAACAACGCCAGGTTTACAACGGCATCCTATACACCGTTCTTATACTTTAAGGTGTTGCAATGTCACATTTGAAGACAAAATCATCCAAAGGTGTTTCTACGTCTTCTTCCAGTGTAAAATCTCGATCTGGAAATTTTTGTGAATGTGATGGTCGTATGGTTTCGTATCAATGCAAGAAGGGACAAAATAAAGGAAGGCTTTTTGGAGATGTCCATTTTGGAGGAGCGATGAAACATGTAATTTGTTCATATTGGATGAAGACGTGGGAGAAAGAGATGGAAATTACGATGAGAGCATTATGAAGTCAGAGTTGAAAGTTGTGGGCTATCTGAAGGTTATGTATGAGGATTTAAAGAAAAAGAACAAGAATTTGAAGAACAAACTGAAATCAGAGATATTTTCTTGAAATATCAAGATGTTATGTTTTCTTGTCTCCTTTATGTTTAATGTTTACTTTGTTATGAAATGTAATAGTTGATTAGGGTTTGAATTACATTGTTGATCTTTAAACTGCAGATGCATTGTGAATTACATTGTTGATGTTTAAACTGCAGATGCATTAAGTGAGAAGTTAAGGCGCACCTTTTCTTTTTTATTTATTTTAAAATTCACAAATAAAAGGGTTATCACTACGGTTCTTCTGGTTAACCGTAGTGATATATTTATAATAAATAAATACATATCTATACGGTTTTTATTTATTTTAAAATTCAAAGATAAAAGGGTTATCACTACGGTTCTTCTGGTTAACCGTAGTGATATATTTATAATAAATAAATACCTATCTATACGGTTGTTATTGTTAACTGTTGTGAAATAGTTAACCCATATATAAGCGAAATAACTTTCACTTAATTGACAGTAACGTCGTTGCCTTCAAAGTGAAACCCTATAATCCATTTTTTCTCTTCGTTTTCACCATTAGCCGTGAATCTTGTGCTTCATACATTAAGGTATTCTTCTTCTTCCTTCAAAGTGAAACCCTAGAACCCATTTTATCTAGTTTTAGAAACAATGAAAAGAAATATAAGAAGTATGAAGCTTTTGTGTAAGCTTATTCCTCCTTATATTTCTTTTTCATTGCTTCCCAAACTAGTTCAACATCATAATTGATTCCTGTTCCGCGATTAGTTTCATTAAAAGGTGTGTTATTCCTGTTCCTCTCTTTACTCTTCACTGGATTATGGTTTTAGGGTTTGTTTTCAACTGAGGATGCTCATTTTTAAAGTTTGCTTTGTTTCCTTTCAAGTTAAGGGGATGTTACAGGGTGATGATGCTGGTGGAAGCAAGCGTATTATATCAGTTTATAATATCTGGATCTGGTATAGAATGTTGTTTGAGTTTATTATATTCTATTTAGATTGTTTGTTTCACTAACCCTCACTTAAAGTTTGCTGGTGGTAGCAAGCGTATTATATGAGTTTATAATATCTGGATCTGGTATAGAATGTTGTTTGAGTTTATTATATTCTATGTAGATTGTTTGTTTCACTAACCCTCACTTAAAATACATTCATTTAATTTGACATAGATACTTATAATCTGCAAATTAAGTTGTATTTGAAAACCAACTTAAACAAACCAATGTTGTTTTTTGATTGCATGCCTCTCGTCATTCATCTCACGTTCTTTTATATATAGATTATGGTATAATGATCTGGCTCCTTAGATGCATCGCCATCTTCCATTATAGTTAAATCAAAGATGAGGCAGATTATCCAATGTCTTGTTGATCTTATGGAAATTTAACTATAATCGAAGATAGCGATATATCGAAGGAGTCAGATTAATAAACCACAATATATGTAAAAGAGCGTGAAATGCACAATGAGACGAATACAATCAGAAAACAACATTGGTTTGTTTAAGTTGGTTTTCAAGAACAGTTTAATTTGCATATTATAGACATCTTCATCAAATTGAATCCATGTATATTTATCTAATGAGGTGTTTGGAAAATAAGCAATCTACATTTAATATAATAAACTTAGGGTACTTACAACAACGGTTATCTATTGTAACCGATATCATAAGTAATTTATGTTTTATATAATTTCGCTGCTGATGGGTTTCGAACCCAGTACTAAGTGTATGTATCACCACGATTTATTATCATAACCGTTGTGATATATGGCTCGCGCCCTGCCTTTCAATAACGGTTTCCAGCCCGTTGTAGAAACAGCTAACTTACAACGACAATCTACATAACAACGCCTTCGCCTGTGTCATTATATGTCATTCCCAACCGTTGTTAAATGGGTTTTTCGTAGTAGTGAATCCTACTAATTTACAATTATCAGCATGCAATCATTCACATACTTAGTCATGCATAAGACAAACACTTAGTAGCTAATAATAGGATATGAAATATTCTACTAACACAAAAGCTCACATCAAAAGGCCAGATGTCTTGCCTGATGTTGTAGCATATGAGCACAATATTAGGACTTACCCAGATGATTAATATTAAACAAATACCTATGTTACCTTAACAACACCAACATTACTCCCATTTTTTGCCATAATTTGGCAAAGGGTTAGCAAATCAAAATAGCACCTAGAAGTCAGTCATGCATAGGTTAGTATGTTAGCACATACACAACCATAACATAAGAGCTAACTAGAACAACATCCAAAGATGCATAATGTAACACCCTTCTACCCCACATACAATTTTAGAGAAATAAATCATGTTATCAGAGTATAATTCACAACCAAGGGTGTACATAATCAACACATCATACAATTCTCATAGTCCTGTCCCGTAACACGGGTTACTCAAAACATCATCAAAAGAAATCATAATCTTGCAACGGAATCAACTTGTCATTGTAAACTCAATTAAAACTTCATGAGAAATTTATCCAATCTAGAACAACATCATCAGTATACAATTCCAAAATAAATCAAAAGAACACGAATGTTCGCAATTCATCCCAACCCGATGTTACATGACACAGAGCAGGACACCTCTAAAATTAACGACATAAACGAGACACTCCAAGCTACCTCCTTCGTCACCTCGAAGCTACTTTTGGTTATCTGCAAGTTACCCACATAAGAGGCAACATTTCCAAGCAGGCAGGGTGAGAAAACATAATTCAATATAGTAATACAAGACATGGAAATCAAATAAATTAAGCAGCAACAACAACAGATCATCACTCACATTCATTCACATCATTATCAACTTAGAATTCATAATACGATTCATCATAATTACTCCATAATAAATGCAATGTCAACTTCAATGAAAATGCACATATGCAATGCGGTACCGACTTTCCTCCATGCAATGGACACTGGCCATCAACCCTCCACAATGGGAGCACACCATAACAACATATCACTCCAATCCGCACGATGGGATTGAAGCTACCAATAGGCCGGAGCCCCATCATAAAAATATGCCATGAAATGCAATGATGCTAACCTCCTCATTTCATTCAATTATCGACATGTGCATCATTCACTTCATCTCAACAACATTCATCATAAAAATCATAGTTCATCAATTACATATCATCAATACTTCGACCCTAAAGAAACAACACGAGAAAACAGCGAGAGACTGCAAGGAAACAGCAAAATATGAGACAACCAGTAGTCTGACACGGCCACCGTGTCCTATGACACTGCCCGTGTCAGAAGAACTGGGACACGATTCCAAATCATCAAAAAAAAAGCAAGTCAGCAGCCTGACACTGCCACCGTGTCCTGTGACACGGCCCGTGTCAGAACCCCTGGGACCAATTTCCAAAAAAACAATTTTTCTCATTCACGACCAGCAAGCTGACACGGCCACCGTGTCCTGTGACACGGCCCGTGTCAGAACCCCTGCAACACACAAATTTTATTTTTATCAACCAGTAGGCTGACACGGTGCCCGTGTTGTGTGACACGGCCCGTGTCAGGATGATACAAAACCCAAATTTCCCGAAAAGTGTTTTTTCTGCGTTTTTTACTTTGATTACCCCAAAACTCAGTGTTCTACACGAAAATTGATCAAAAACACTCACAAAACACACATATAGTAATATGCATCATTCAAACTCATCATATTTTCATCAAATTACTCATTCTACATCAAAAATCATCTAAATCAACACAACTCATACAATCCCTAATCTATTCATCTCCAATTCCTATAAAACTATAAGAAATTATGAACTCTCCCCATACCTTAGAATAATCCGAAGCCTTTCCTTCCTTCTTCAAGATTCTTCGAGAATTCCTCAGCCCCTTAGGTTTCCTCTTCCTCTTCTCTGCTTCAGTTTCCTTCACCCAAAACACGATCAGTTAGAATGGTCGTTCCTTTTTCTCTTTTAGTCATATATCCCAGTTTATGAACTTCCCATCCTATCCTCACTTATTCTCCAATAAGACCACCTTGCCCTTCCTCATTTTATTTTAAATTTTAATAATAACAATAATAACATAAATAATGCATGATTATTCTTTTTATTAAAATTACTAAAAATGCATCTTTTAACCCATAATTCTCCGAAATCATTACAAACCCCCCTTAATTCCTTCTAAATTAATTAAATAAATGATTAAATAACTAATTTAGATTTTTGGGTCGTTACAACTCTCCCCTACTTTAAGGATTTTCGTCCTCGAAAATTACCTGAAGTAAACAGAGTCGGATATGACTCCTTCATCTGATCTTCACGCTCCCAAGTCCAACTATCACCAGCTGGTCCGCCCCACAATACTTTCACTAACGCAATCTCTTTACCTCGGAGTTGCTTCAATTCTCGACCATCAATCCTCACAGGCAATGCTTCTATTGTCAGGTTATCCCTTACCTGAACGTCATCCATCCGAATTACATGTGACGGATCTGGAATATACTTTCTCAACTGCGACACATGGAATACATCATATAAATTTGCAAGTGACGGCGGTAAAGCCACCCGATAGGCAACCTCTCCTATTCTCTGCATAATCTGATACGGACCAACAAAGCGCGGAGTGAGCTTTCTAGACTTCAAAGCTCGTCCCACACCAGTCATCGGAGTGACTCTTAAGAACACGTGGTCTCCTTCTTGGAATTCAAGTGCTTTTCTCCTCTTATCATGGTACCTCTTCTGACGACTCTGCGACGTCTTCCTTTTATCCTGAATCATTTTAATCTTCTCCGTTGTTTCTTGAACAATTTCAGGTCCAAGTACAGAACTCTCTCCTGACTCATACCAACACAATGGAGTTCGACAACGTCTACCATACAACGCCTCATAAGGAGCCATCCCAATACTAGCATGAAAACTATTGTTGTATGTAAACTCGATCAACGGCAAGTGACTATCCCAAGATCCTCCTTGATCTAGTACACAAGCTCTCAACAAATCTTCTAAAGATTGGATTGTTCTTTCCGACTGACCATCCGTCTGCGGGTGATAAGCAGAACTCATCCTCAACTTAGTACCCAAAGCATCCTGTAGACTTTTCCAAAACCTTGACGTAAACCGCGGATCTCTATCCGATATAATACTCGAAGGTGTTCCATGCAACCTCACAATTTCATCAATATAAATCTCAGCTAGCTTCTACATAGAGTAATTAATTCTCATAGGTAAGAAATGCGCCGACTTAGTTAACCTATCCACAATCACCCATATCGAGTCATTACCTCTTGTAGTCTTTGGTAACCCAGTCACAAAATCCATGGAAATGCTATCCCACTTCCATTCAGGAACATTCAACGGCTGCATCATATCTGAAGGCTTCTGATGTTCAATTTTGGACTTCTGGCAAGTCAAACATGCATACACAAATTCAGCAATATCTCTTTTCATACCTGGCCACCAAAACAATCTACGAAGGTCTTGATACATCTTCATAGCACCAGGATGAATACTCAATCGACTTCTATGCCCTTCTTCCAAAATACTCTTTTTGATTCCAGAAATATCCGGGACGCACACTCTATCTCGAAATCTCAAAACTCCATCTTCATCAATTCGGAATTCACCGCCATTACCTTGATCAATTTTCATTATTTGGTCAACTAATTTCAAATCAGATTTCTGACCTCCCCGAATTTCCTCCAAAATTCCACTAGTCAGCTTTAGCATGCCCAATTTCACACTATCAGCGGTCGTCTCACACAACAAACTCATGTCTCTGAATTGCTCAATCATTTCAAGTTCTCTCACCATAAGCATCGAAATATGCAACGACTTTCTACTCAAAGCATCAGCCACTACGTCTGCTTTACCTAGGTGATAATTCAAATCGAACTCAAAATCCTTTAACAGTTCTAGCCACCTTCTCTGCCTCATGTTTAACTCTTTCTGATCGAACAAGTATTTCAAACTTTTATGATCACTGAATACCTCAAATTTCGAACCAAAAAGATAATGCCTCCAGATCTTCAGTACAAATACTACAGCAGCCAACTCTAAGTCGTGTGTAGGGTAATTCCTCTCGTGGACTCTTAACTGTCTAGAAGCATAAGCGACCACTTTACCATTTTGCATTAAAACTCTACCAAGGCCCATCTTTGAAGCATCACAATAAACCACAAAGGACTCATTCGGGTCTGGCAAAACTAACACCGGAGCAGTCGTCAACTTTTTCTTTAGTTCTACAAAACTCTCTTCACAAGCGACATCCCATACATACGCTTGCCCTTTTCGAGTCAATTGCGTCAAAGGCAAAGCCAACTTAGAAAAACCTTCAATGAACTTACGATAATAACCAGTCAATCCAAGAAAACTACGAATTTCTGTAGCAGACTTCGGAGTCTCCCACTGCAACACTGCATCAATCTTCGAGGGATCCACAGAAATTCCACCACTTGAAATCACATGGCCTAGGAAACTCACCTCCTTCAACCAGAATTCGCACTTCGATAACTTAGCATACAATTTCTTTTCCCTCAACACTTGTAACACAATCTTCAAATGTTCTGCATGTTCTTCTGCTGATTTAGAATATATCAAGATATCGTCTATGAAAACCACTACAAATTTATCAAGATATTCATGAAAGATTTTGTTCATATACTCCATGAACACACCAGGCGCGTTAGAAACTCCAAATGGCATCACCGTATATTCATAATGACCATACCTCGTTCTGAAAGCTGTTTTCGGAATATCGTCAGCTTTAACTCTAATCTGATGATAACCGGACCTCAGATCAATCTTACTGAACACACAAGCACCTACGAGTTGATCCATTAAATCGTCGATTCTCGGAAGCGGATATTTATTCTTGATGTTTATCTTATTCAACTGCCGATAATCGACACACAATCTCATACTACCGTCTTTCTTCTTAACGAGCAACACCGGAGCACCCCACGGAGAGACACTAGGTCGAATAAACTTCTTTTCTAACAATTCTTCTAGTTGTTTCTTCAGCTCATTCAATTCCGAAGCAGACATCCGATAAGGAGCCATCGAAACTGGACTCGTACCTGGTATTAAGTCTACAGCAAACTCAACTTCACGTTCCGGAGGTAAATCACTTATATCCTCAGGAAATACATCTGGAAACTCACAAACCACAGGCAACTCAGCACTGACGGCCACACCATCCGCTGGCAACGATGCAAACACTGCGAACATCAACGCTTCATCTAATAAAAGTCCATCCACTTGTTTAGCAGATAAGAACATTAGTTCACCATCCTCACCTAACTCTGGAAACTTCACAGTCTTGTTATAGCAATTAATGTGAACGTAGTTGAACTCCAACCAGTTCATACCAAGGATAACATCGATTTGGTGCAAAGGTAAGCACACCAAATCCATCACAAAATCCTTCTCAAAGATTGTCAAAGGACACTTCAAACAAACAAGCATAGTAGTCACCGAACCATTAGTCGGGGTCTCTATTATCATACTACCATTCATGTTAGACAAATTCAAACCCAATCTAGTAGCACACTCGAGAGAGATAAATGAATGCGTAGCTCCAGTATCAATAATAGCAATCAACTCAACATTGTTAATAAAACAAGTACCTCGAATTAAGTTGTCGTTCTTGGGAACTTCTGAGCCCGCCAAAGCAAATACTCTTCCAATAGTCTGGGCAGCAGTAGCAGTCTTCTTTGGTTTCTGGCATTGAGTACTGATATGTCCCTGTTCACCACAATTGAAACAGGTCGGACCCTCATTCGGACAATCACCAATCTTATGCCCGGTCTTGCCACAACGGTAACATCTCAGAATTTTGTTAGTACACACATCAGCTTTGTGACCTGGCTCCCCACACTTGTAGCACTTAGTAGGTGCATTAGCGGCTCCCCTACTTGACTTCTTCTCATCTGATACCTTCTGCTTACCCTTATCACCTGGGGTTGCATAAGGTTTTCCTCTAAACTGGCCTTTATCCTTCTTTTCACTTAGCTGCTTGTAGTGAGCAGATCGAGCTCGACTATCTTCATCGTAGATCCTACTCTTATCCACCAGTTCCGCATACCTGCGAATCTGTTGACATCCAATCCCTTGTTTAATCTCTGGTCTCAGCCCGTTCTCAAACTTGAGACACTTAGAAAGTTCAGCATCTGCACGGTTGTAATGAGGACAAAACTTCACAAGCCTCTCAAATTTGGCAGCATACTCCGCCACAGTCATATTCCCTTGCTTCAATTTAATGAATTCCACTTCCATCTTACCACGAGCATCTTCAGGAAAATACTTGCCCAGAAATTCTTGTTTGAACACATTCCAAGTCACCGCAGTACCAACATCTTCCAACCTCTGACGGGTGTTATCCCACCAGTCCTCGGCCTCCTCTTCCAGCATATGCGTTCCGAACTGCACTTGCTGTGCATCAGAGCACCCCATCACTCTAAAAATCTTCTCAATCGCCTTGAGCCACTTTTGTGCGCTCGCCGGGTCATGAGTCCCTTCAAACTTCGATGGGTTGTTCCTCTGAAACTTCTCTAACGCGCGAAACTCATCAGGAGCATGGTTCCGAGTGAGAGCTACAATAGCATCAGCAAGAGCACGCGTGTTGTTCCCAGCCATTCTGTACAACACATACCACGTCAGAAAACAAATAATCGTTAACAAGTAACGACTGACAACAGACTGACTACACAAAACTTGGTCGGACAGACCGACCTGCTCTGATACCACTAATGTAACACCCTTCTACCCCACATACAATTTTGGAGAAATAAATCATGTTATCAGAGTATAATTCACAACCAAGGGTGTACATAATCAACACATCATACAATTCTCATAGTCCTGTCCCGTAACACGGGTTACTCAAAACATCATCAAAAGAAATCATAATCTTGCAACGGAATCAACTTGTCATTGTAAACTCAATTAAAACTTGATGAGAAATTTATCCAATCTAGAACAACATCATCAGTATACAGTTCCAAAATAAATCAAAAGAACACGAATGTTCGCAATTCATCCCAACCCGATGTTACATGACACAGAGCAGGACACCTCTAAAATTAACGACATAAACGAGACACTCCAAGCTACCTCCTTCGTCACCTCGAAGCTACTCTTGGTTATCTGCAAGTTACCCACATAAGAGGCAACATTTCCAAGCAGGCAGGGTGAGAAAACATAATTCAATATAGTAATACAAGACATGGAAATCAAATAAATTAAGCAGCAACAACAACAGATCATCACTCACATTCATTCACATCATTATCAACTTAGAATTCATAATACGATTCATCATAATTACTCCATAATAAATGCAATGTCAACTTCAATGAAAATGCACATATGCAATGCGGTACCGACTTTCCTCCATGCAATGGACACTGGCCATCAACCCTCCACAATGGGAGCACACCATAACAACATATCACTCCAATCCGCACGATGGGATTGAAGCTACCAATAGGCCGGAGCCCCATCATAAAAATATGCCATGAAATGCAATGATGCTAACCTCCTCATTTCATTCAATTATCGACATGTGCATCATTCACTTCATCTCAACAACATTCATCATAAAAATCATAGTTCATCAATTACATATCATCAATACTTCGACCCTAAAGAAACAACACGAGAAAACAGCGAGAGACTGCAAGGAAACAGCAAAATATGAGACAACCAGTAGTCTGACACGGCCACCGTGTCCTGTGACACTGCCCGTGTCAGAAGAACTGGGACACGATTCCAAATCATCAAAAAAAATAGCAAGTCACAGCCTGACACGGCCACCGTGTCCTGTGACACGGCCCGTGTCAGAACCCCTGGGACCAATTTCCAAAAAAACAATTTTTCTCATTCACGACCAGCAAGCTGACACGGCCACCGTGTCCTGTGACACGGCCCGTGTCAGAACCCCTGCAACACATAAATTTTATTTTTATCAACCAGTAGGCTGACACGGTGCCCGTGTTGTGTGACACGGCCCGTGTCAGGATGCGACAAAACCCAAATTTCCCGAAAAATGTTTTTTCTGCGTTTTTGACTTTGATTACCCCAAAACTCAGTGTTCTACACGAAAATTGATCAAAAACACTCACAAAACACACATATAGTAATATGCATCATTCAAACTCATCATATTTTCATCAAATTACTCATTCTACATCAAAAATCATCTAAATCAACACAACTCATACAATCCCTAATCTATTCATCTCCAATTCCTATAAAACTTTAAGAAATTATGAACTCTCCCCATACCTTAGAATAATCCGAAGCCTTTCCTTCCTTCTTCAAGATTCTTCGAGAATTCCTCAGCCCCTTAGGTTTCCTCTTCCTCTTCTCTGCTTCAGTTTCCTTCACCCAAAACACGATCAGTTAGAATGATCGTTCCCTTTTCTCTTTTAGTCATATATCCCAGTTTATGAACTTCCCATCCTATCCTCACTTATTCTCCAATAAGACCACCTTGCCCTTCCTCATTTTATTTTAAATTTTAATAATAACAATAATAACATAAATAATGCATGATTATTCTTTTTATTAAAATTACTAAAAATGCATCTTTTAACCCATAATTCTCCGAAATCATTACAAACCCCCTTAATTCCTTCTAAATTAATTAAATAAATGATTAAATAACTAATTTAGATTTTTGGGTCGTTACAACTCTCCCCTACTTTAAGGATTTTCGTCCTCGAAAATTACCTGAAGTAAACAGAGTCGGATATGACTCCTTCATCTGATCTTCACGCTCCCAAGTCCAACTATCACCAGCTGGTCCGCCCCACAATACTTTCACTAACGCAATCTCTTTACCTCGGAGTTGCTTCAATTCTCGACCATCAATCCTCACAGGCAATGCTTCTATTGTCAGGTTATCCCTTACCTGAAAGTCATCCATCCGAATTACATGTGACGGATCTGGAATATACTTTCTCAACTGCGACACATGGAATACATCATGCAAATTTGCAAGTGACGGCGGTAAAGCCACCCGATAGGCAACCTCTCCTATTCTCTGCATAATCTGATACGGACCCACAAAGCGCGGAGTGAGCTTTCTAGACTTCAAAGCTCGTCCCACACCAGTCATCGGAGTGACTCTTAAGAACACGTGGTCTCCTTCTTGGAATTCAAGTGCTTTTCTCCTCTTATCATGGTAACTCTTCTGACGACTCTACGACGTCTTCATTTTATCCTGAATCATTTTAATCTTCTCTGTTGTTTCTTGAACAATTTCAGGTCCAAGTACAGAACTCTCTCCCGACTCATACCAACACAATGGAGTTCGACAACGTCTACCATACAATGCCTCATAAGGAGCCATCCCAATACTAGCATGAAAACTATTATTGTATGTAAACTCGATCAACGGCAAGTGACTATCCCAAGATCCTCCTTGATCTAGTACACAAGCTCTCAACAAATCTTCTAAAGATTGGATTGTTCTTTCCGACTGACCATCCGTCTGCGAGTGATAAGCAGAACTCATCCTCAACTTAGTACCCAAAGCATCCTGTAGACTTTTCCAAAACCTTGACGTAAACCGCGGATCTCTATCCGATATAATACTCGAAGGTGTTCCATGCAACCTCACAATTTCATCAATATAAATCTCAGCTAGCTTCTACATAGAGTAATTAATTCTCATAGGTAAGAAATGCGCCGACTTAGTTAACCTATCCACAATCACCCATATCGAGTCATTACCTCTTGTAGTCTTTGGTAACCCAGTCACAAAATCCATGGAAATGCTATCCCACTTCCATTCAGGAACATTCAACGGCTGCATCATACCTGAAGGCTTCTGATGTTCAATTTTGGACTTCTGGCAAGTCAAACATGCATACACAAATTCAGCAATATCTCTTTTCATACCTGGCCACCAAAACAATCTACGAAGGTATTGATACATCTTCATAGCACCAGGATGAATACTCAATCGACTTCTATGCCCTTCTTCCAAAATACTCTTTTTGATTCCAGAAATATCCGGGACGCACACTCTATCTCGAAATCTCAAAACTCCATCTTCATCAATTCGGAATTCACCGCCATTACCTTGATCAATTTTCATTATTTGGTCAACTAATTTCAAATCAGATTTCTGACCTCCCCGAATTTCCTCCAAAATTCCACTAGTCAGCTTTAGCATGCCCAATTTCACACTATCAACGGTCGTCTCACACAACAAACTCGTGTCTCTGAATTGCTCAATCATTTCAATTTCTCTCACCATAAGCATCGAAATATGCAACGACTTTCTACTCAAAGCATCAGCCGCTACGTTTGCTTTACCTGGGTGATAATTCAAATCGAACTCAAAATCCTTTAACAGTTCTAGCCACCTTCTCTGCCTCATGTTTAACTCTTTCTGATCGAAGAAGTATTTCAAACTTTTATGATCACTGAATACCTCAAATTTCGAACCAAAAAGATAATGCCTCCAGATCTTCAGTACAAATACTACAGCAGCCAACTCTAAGTCGTGTGTAGGGTAATTCCTCTCGTGGACTCTTAACTGTCTAGAAGCATAAGCGACCACTTTACCATTTTTCATTAAAACTCCACCAAGGCCCATCTTTGAAGCATCACAATAAACCACAAAGGACTCATTCGGGTCTGGCAAAACTAACACCGGAGCAGTCGTCAACTTTTTCTTTAGTTCTACAAAACTCTCTTCACAAGCGACATCCCATACATACGCTTGCCCTTTTCGAGTCAATTGCGTCAAAGGCAAAGTCAACTTAGAAAAACCTTCAATGAACTTACGATAATAACCAGTCAATCCAAGAAAACTACGAATTTCTGTAGCAGACTTCGGAGTCTCCCACTGCAACACCGCATCAATCTTCGAGGGATCCACAGAAATTCCACCACTTGAAATCACATGGCCTAGGAAACTCACCTCCTTCAACCAGAATTCGCACTTCGATAACTTAGCATACAATTTCTTTTCCCTCAACACTTGTAACACAATCTTCAAATGTTCTGCATGTTCTTCTGCTGATTTAGAATATATCAAGATATCGTCTATGAAAACCACTACAAATTTATCAAGATATTCATGAAAGATTCTGTTCATATACTCCATGAACACACCAGGCGCGTTAGAAACTCCAAATGGCATCACCGTATATTCATAATGACCATACCTCATTCTGAAAGCTGTTTTCGGAATATCGTCAGCTTTAACTCTAATCTGATGATAACCGGACCTCAGATCAATCTTACTGAACACACAAGCACCTACGAGTTGATCCATTAAAACGTCGATTCTCGGAAGCGGATATTTATTCTTGATGGTTATCTTATTCAACTGTCGATAATCGACACACAATCTCATACTACCGTCTTTCTTCTTAACGAGCAACACCGGAGCACCCCACGGAGAGACACTAGGTCGAATAAACTTCTTTTCTAACAATTCTTCTAGTTGTTTCTTCAGCTCATTCAATTCCGAAGCAGACATCCGATAAGGAGCCATCGAAACTGGACTCGTACCTGGTATTAAGTCTACAGCAAACTCAACTTCACGTTCCGGAGGTAAATCACTTATATCCTCAGGAAATACATCTGGAAACTCATAAACCACAGGCAACTCAGCACTGACGGCCACACCATTCACTGGCAACGATGCAAACACTGCGAACATCAACGCTTCATCTAATAAAAGTCCATCCACTTGTTTAGCAGATAAGAACATTAGTTCACCATCCTCACCTAACTCTGGAAACTTCACAGTCTTGTTATAGCAATTAATGTGAACGTAGTTGAACTCCAACCAGTTCATACCAAGGATAACATCGATTTGGTGCAAAGGTAAGCACACCAAATCCATCACAAAATCCTTCTCAAAGATTGTCAAAGGACACTTCAAACAAACAAGCATAGTAGTCACCGAACCATTAGTCGGGGTCTCTATTATCATACTACCATTCATGTTAGACAAATTCAAACCCAATCTAGTAGCACACTCGAGAGAGATAAATGAATGCGTAGCTCCAGTATCAATAATAGCAATCAACTCAACATTGTTAATAAAACAAGTACCTCGAATTAAGTTGTCGTTCTTGGGAACTTCTGAGCCCGCCAAAGCAAATACTCTTCCAATAGTCTGGGCAGCAGTAGCAGTCTTCTTTGGTTTCTGGCATTGAGTACTGATATGTCCCTGTTCACCACAATTGAAACAGGTCGGACCCTCATTCGGACAATCACCAATCCTATGCCCGGTCTTGCCACAACGGTAACATCTCAGAACTTTGTTAGTACACACATCAGCTTTGTGACCTGGCTCCCCACACTTGTAGCACTTAGTAGGTGCATTAGCGGCTCCCCTACTTGACTTCTTCTCATCTGATACCTTCTGCTTACCCTTATCACCTGGGGTTGCATAAGGTTTTCCTCTAAACTGGCCCTTATCCTTCTTTTCACTTAGCTGTTTGTAGTGAGCAGATCGAGCTCGACTATCTTCATCGTAGATCCTACTCTTATCCACCAGTTCCGCATACCTGCGAATCTGTTGACATCCAATCCCTTGTTTAATCTCTGGTCTCAGCCCGTTCTCAAACTTGAGACACTTAGAAAGTTCAGCATCTGCACGGTTGTAATGAGGACAAAACTTCACAAGCCTCTCAAATTTGGCAGCATACTCCGCCACAGTCATATTCCCTTGCTTCAATTCAATGAATTCCACTTCCATCTTACCACGAGCATCTTCAGGAAAATACTTGCCCAGAAATTCTTGTTTGAACACATTCCAAGTCACCGCAGTGCCAACATCTTCCAACCTCTGACGGGTGTTATCCCACCAGTCCTCGGCCTCCTCTTCCAGCATATGCGTTCCGAACTGCACTTGCTGTGCATCAGAGCACCCCATCACTCTAAAAATCTTCTCAATCGCCTTGAGCCACTTTTGTGAGCTCGTCGGGTCATGAGTCCCTTCAAACTTTGGTGGGTTGTTCCTCTGAAACTTCTCTAACGCGCGAAACTCATCAAGAGCATGGTTCCGAGCGAGAGCTGCAATAGCATCAGCAAGAGCACGCGTGTTGTTCCCAGCCATTCTGTACAACACATACCACGTCAGAAAACAAATAATCGTTAACAAGTAACGACTGACAACAGACTGACTACACAAAACTTGGTCGGACAGACCGACCTGCTCTGATACCACTAATGTAACACCCTTCTACCCCACATACAATTTTGGAGAAATAAATCATGTTATCAGAGTATAATTCACAACCAAGGGTGTACATAATCAACACATCATACAATTCTCATAGTCCTGTCCCGTAACACGGGTTACTCAAAACATCATCAAAAGAAATCATAATCTTGCAACGGAATCAACTTGTCATTGTAAACTCAATTAAAACTTCATGAGAAATTTATCCAATCTAGAACAACATCATCAGTATACAATTCCAAAATAAATCAAAAAAACACGAATGTTCGCAATTCATCCCAACCCGATGTTACATGACACAGAGCAGGACACCTCTAAAATTAACGACATAAACGAGACACTCCAAGCTACCTCCTTCGTCACCTCGAAGCTACTCTTGGTTATCTGCAAGTTACCCACATAAGAGGCAACATTTCCAAGCAGACAGGGTGAGAAAACATAATTCAATATAGTAATACAAGACATGGAAATCAAATAAATTAAGCAGCAACAACAACAGATCATCACTCACATTCATTCACATCATTATCAACTTAGAATTCATAATACGATTCATCATAATTACTCCATAATAAATGCAATGTCAACTTCAATGAAAATGCACATATGCAATGCGGTACTGACTTTCCTCCATGCGATGGACACTGGCCATCAACCCTCCACAATGGGAGCACACCATAACAACATATCACTCCAATCCGCACGATGGGATTGAAGCTACCAATAGGCCGGAGCCCCATCATAAAAATATGCCATGAAATGCAATGATGCTAACCTCCTCATTTCATTCAATTATCGACATGTGCATCATTCACTTCATCTCAACAACATTCATCATAAAAATCATAGTTCATCAATTACATATCATCAATACTTCGACCCTAAAGAAACAACACGAGAAAACAGCGAGAGACTGCAAGGAAACAGCAAAATATGAGACAACCAGTAGTCTGACACGGCCACCGTGTCCTGTGACACTGCCCGTGTCAGAAGAACTGGGACACGATTCCAAATCATCAAAAAAAATAGCAAGTCAGCAGCCTGACACGGCCACCGTGTCCTGTGACACGGCCCGTGTCAGAACCCCTGGGACCAATTTCCAAAAAAACAATTTTTCTCATTCACGACCAGCAAGCTGACACGGCCACCGTGTCTTGTGACACGGCCCGTGTCAGAACCCCTGCAACACACAAATTTTATTTTTATCAACCAGTAGGCTGACACGGTGCCCGTGTTGTGTGACACGGCCCGTGTCAGGATGCGACAAAACCCAAATTTCCCGAAAAGTGTTTTTTCTGCGTTTTTGACTTTGATTACCCCAAAACTCAGTGTTCTACACGAAAATTGATCAAAAACACTCACAAAACACACATATAGTAATATGCATCATTCAAACTCATCATATTTTCATCAAATTACTCATTCTACATCAAAAATCATCTAAATCAACACAACTCATACAATCCCTAATCTATTCATCTCCAATTCCTATAAAACTATAAGAAATTATGAACTCTCCCCATACCTTAGAATAATCCGAAGCCTTTCCTTCCTTCTTCAAGATTCTTCGAGAATTCCTCAGCCCCTTAGGTTTCCTCTTCCTCTTCTCTGCTTCAGTTTCCTTCACCCAAAACACGATCAGTTAGAATGATCGTTCCCTTTTCTCTTTTAGTCATATATCCCAGTTTATGAACTTCCCATCCTATCCTCACTTATTCTCCAATAAGACCACCTTGCCCTTCCTCATTTTATTTTAAATTTTAATAATAACAATAATAACATAAATAATGCATGATTATTCTTTTTATTAAAATTACTAAAAATGCATCTTTTAACCCATAATTCTCCGAAATCATTACAAACCCCCTTAATTCCTTCTAAATTAATTAAATAAATGATTAAATAACTAATTTAGATTTTTGGGTCGTTACACATAAACATTAGATATGTTATTGTAGAAAAGTTAAAAGAGGCTATAGAGCCTTTACAAATCCAAAAAAATGCCAAATATAAGGGCCATAACAGAAACAATTGAAACATCATTCAGACTTGATCTCTTGACTAACCACCTAAATCCAGGAAGGTAACATAGTCTTCATCAACCTCTGAGTTTTGTTACAGAGGTTGAGCGCTTTATTAGAAGCTATTTTCATTTCTGAGAGTAGAACTAATGAGATGATTCTTCTGATGCTGAGATCATCAGCAACAGAATCCATTCCAGAATATCAGTTAACAATATGTTCTTCTATGCTCCAACTGTGCCTTCATAACAGATCCTGAGAAGGTTTCTTAAAGCATTATGACCTGCACACACGAATACACATTAGATAACACCGTTGTTCTTTCAATACTATTGTTATCATCAAAACCCAAGTGAAATATGTCAAGAGCAAATCTTGTTCTAACAATCTCCCTCTTTTTGATGATGACAAACAAGAGTATTTAAAGAACACTGTTTGGGCTATTTTAAATTTTATTAGATACTATCAGAGCAAGAGGTGTGAAAGCTCCCCCTGAGTTCCGTTTCTAAAAAATTTTAAAATATATTTAGTTTTCTTAGCAACAGTAGGGTATGAGGTTTGTAAGCTTTCCTTGAGTCTAGTAGTCAAAAGTTAAGTTCTGAGAACTTGTCCTAAGTTCCATTTTTCAAGAAAACTGTAATTTTAACTTTCTTAACATCATAAGATTATGAGGTTCAAGAGGAGTTAAAATCATTTACCCGTGCAATATAACCAAGATTGAATGGACTAAAGCATTTTAAATACATCTAAATATCTCCCTCGTTTGTCACATAAAAAAAGGTTAAAGTACTACGAAAGGCAAGGATGCATTCAGAGATACTTTATAGGGTTTGTAGTAGTCAGAAACAAGTATACGCATTTTCCAAGAGGGTCAAAGATGGTTGGTACAGGAAAGTACTTGACAGACTACTTAAAACGCATTATTAAAGTAGATCAATTTTAGTGTTCGTAAGTGTTCATCCAGTTCATGAGAAATACTTCAAGTAAGAGTTAGCTATGAAGAGAAAAACTCATAGCTACATGCTCACAAAAATGAGCAACATGGTTTTGCAAGAGAAAAGAATTTACTGAAGAAGGTTGAAACAACAAAGGAAGAAAATTTGACCACAAGGGAACATTCTGCACAGCACCTTGCAGATGCAGCAAAGGAAAGTTACAAACTGAAGGAAGAGAAGCGTATTCAAACCAGATTGGCTACCTACATTGATCAAATTTCATTATCAAAGAAGCACAAGAATGCTTCTGAAGACCCTTCAGCTGAAGATGAGGAAACAGATCAATACTGGAGAGAATATTTAAGTAACACAAAGAGAGATGACTGAAGCAATAAAGAAGGCTAGAATTTAGACAAGTTTATTGTACTGTCAAGTCTCTACAAATGTAACCTTTATTTTTAAAGAAATTTTCCATTGAATCAGTTTAAAGCTTAATTTTTCCAGCAAGAGCAAGTCTCGTAGTACTTTAAGTAGATATTAATGAAACATAACAAACATTTTTTTAACATGAAGACATAAAATATTCATAAGTGCTTAGACAAGGTAATCCATAGATATAACATGATATGCAGAAAATTTAAAGACAAAATCAACCTAATTGACAAAGTTTCATAACCAACATAGAAAAATATATAAGCAGGTTCTAAATCCTGGGCCTAAGGTTTCTTCAATAATTCCATGATTGCTTTAAGGTCATAAACAATTTCTTCTTGAATCTCAACCACAGATTTGAATTTGGCCTCCATTGAGAGTTGATTGCTAGTAATCTGATTTTTCATATCCTCTTGACATTCAGCAACTGCAAATTACCTTAGCTTCAAGACTTTGTAATTGCTTTTGACTAGACACACCAACTTCTTTAGTAGAGAAGTCTCTTAGTTCTTCAATGATTAGATTGACAATTCTTCTGAATCTTTCCCATTTGCAATTGTAAATCATAGAGTCAGTGGATGAAAATCCTTCTTTCACAAGAACTTTTACCTCATCAAACAATCCAGTCTTGAACACTTATAACCGAGAAAGTACATGATTGGGTAATGGTTGATGATTGGTCATATGTTGAGATGTGGTTTTCTAGTTTTCATGAATAAATTCATCTGTGGTGTCATTACCTAATGCATGAGTTGATGGAGATTTGTGTTGATCAGGTTCTTGGTGGGTTTAAGGTGAGACATGAGTTTGATCATTGTTTTCATTAGGTTGTTCAGATTCAACATGTTCGGGACCATCAGTAAGAAAATTCTGAACAAGATTATCTGAGATGGTTTTGGTGGAACTGCTAGAGGGTCAAGCAATGTTGAGGGGCTTATCATCCAAACCACTTCCAGTTTCCTCAGGAACTGGTGAAGTAGGATCAATTTGAATGTAAGCATCAATTTCTTGGATGATTTGATTAAGGGATTTATTGATTTTATTTGGTGTTGTTGTTGAAGTTTTTAGTAAGGAGAAGTCAGTGTCTAGAGGGATAATGGATAGTGCGGAGATTTTATTGGATTCATGGGGTGAGGGTGTAGGAGACTTTCTCAGTGAAGTGTTAAGATTGGAATCATTTTGGAGTTCAGCCTCAGTACCTGATCTAGTAGCAAGTGAGACAAATTCATCAGCTGCTTC
Organism: Lathyrus tuberosus; assembly: GCA_022829125.1. Lineage (NCBI taxonomy): Eukaryota > Viridiplantae > Streptophyta > Magnoliopsida > Fabales > Fabaceae > Lathyrus > Lathyrus tuberosus. The sequence goes on from JALAZF010000017.1 coordinate 14,961,709, forward strand.
TGTATCACTACTAGTGTTATCTGGATTCTTATTCACAAGACTTCCAAAATCTTCTTACTCTTCAGTAGTTTCCTCTACATCTTCTGCTTCAGAATAAACATCTTTGCTTGTTTCAGCCCTATCTTCAATAGTGGCATCCCTTTTGCAGTTATTAAAGAATTTTTGAGTCAACTAGATAACTTCAGATAAGTTAACAATAGATTCTAATCTACTTCCAAGCTGCTTTCTCAAAACTTCCTTATGTGATTCTTTAAACTCAGTGGCTTCCTTGATAAGATTCTTTTTAATCATATCTTCTGTAACAAGTGCTGAATAGGAATTGATGACAGATGTGAAGAGATTGTTAGTCTGTTCCAAGGCATGAGCCATCTTTGCGTCCCTTTCTTTTTCTTCTAATTGACTTAAGCTTGACAATTTCCTTTTGTTGGATGCAGTTATTTCCTTATCTGAGTTGTTGTCAGATCCTTCTTCTCTTGTTTTGGTGGAAGGGATTTTAGCATTTTCTTTGAGCTTATCAACTTCTTGTTGCAGGTATTCATTTGCTTTGAAATGTTCTTCCGTTCTCTGAACAAATCTTTCTTCCTCTTGCTGCACTTCTTTCTGGGCATCTCCCATTAGCTTCTTTCTTACAAGTCTTTGTACTTCCGTTTCTTCTTTATCCTCTTCATTATCATAGATGATTACCATTTCGTTTCTATTTCTCCTTGAGTTATACACTTTGTGAGATCTTTTAGGAAGCTGATTAATATGTTCCTGAGTGATGGTTACACCGCACTCCTTTTTAGCTTCTTTAATAAACATTTTGATGACATTAGGAGAATCTTCCTTGGTTATAGCAGGAAAGTTATTCAAAAACTTCCTATTCTTCTCTTTTCTGATTCTGATAGGATTGTAAATTATTATAATGTCCTTTTTTAGTCTATCTTTCTTGTGAGCCAGAACAGATGCAGATAATACACTCCCATACGCTTCATCCAGATCCTGAGTGGCTCCATATTCTGTCAACAGATTTATTAGTTTGCCTTGATAGAATAGTTCAGAAAGTAACCTTGAATAAGGTACTGTTCTCTTGAGTTTCTTAGAGGTGTCTTTGATGGATTCACACAAGTGATGAAAGATGTAACTAGGGAGGTTTAATCTTTGATCAGTTATAAGAAACCAGAGAAACAACTTATGATCCCAGGAAATTTGGTTAGAACTTCCTTCTCGCGGAATTAAACAACCAATAAGAATTTTGAACAGTAGTTTCTGTTCCAGATGCATGTTCTTTACTTTCCCAGAGTCGTTTTTCTTTTTTAACAGAGTATCCTTAATTTCTTTGTCATAAATTCCTCCATCCTTTCTATTGTGAATCAACAACCCTTTATTTTCAGCACCAATTAACTTAGCAATGTGCTTTTAAAACCATTTCTGCTCTAGTTTTTCCTTTCAATTTCTTGTTGTTTGATATAGCAATCCTTTCCTCAGTATGAGCAAAGAACTCATCACATACTTCTGCTCTGACCCAGAAGTCTTTAACCAGTGTTGAATAAGTGGGTCCATTCAACAATTTGAAGTAGTTCATCCATCCTTGAGACTCAAAATACTTCTTCAGACTACAACCATTTGCAGCAAAGCTCTAGAAGTCGTTAATTTGTTCAATAAGAAGCTTAAGATCATCTTGATTGAGTGAAGAAGTATTTGGTTTGATCTTAAGATCTTGCATGGAATCATTGTTTAGTGGATGGGCAGAAGAAGATGCCATAGGGAGGGTAAAAGGATTTTTCTGGGGTTGTTTAGTTAAGGCACAAAAATATATAGTGATAAAGGTTGTGTGTGTTGGGAAGGTGTTGAAATAAATAAATGGCATTAATGAAAAATTAAAAATATCTTTCAAATTCAAGTAATAAGCGTAAGGAGAACAATTCATACAGGTGTAAAATGTGATACAGGTGTAAAAAAATTACCCTTTAAGCATGTGAGAAACAGAAAACTCTTATGCATAAGAATCTAAATCAGAAAATTTTCAGAGATTATCTTGGAACAAAGCTTTGCTTTAACAAAGATTTTGATAAGGAAAATTTCTGACAATTGTTCAGATTAAGATTCTTCATTTTGAAACAAAAAAATGATAGAGCCTTCTCAAAAGTGTTAGAGAAAAAAACTTATTTCACAAAGAGAGAAAATATCCATGTCACAGGTTCTGAAAGGTCTAAAGTAAATTTTATCCAAGAGAAGAAGTACAGATGCAACCATAAAAAAAACTGAAAAGATAAAGTAGAACTTATCTGGATATATTTTCTAAACCTGGAACTGGAGTCAGTTTTTATGAGATGCTTGTGATATGTTCAGTAGCCAGTATGTTGAACAAAAAGTCTTTAAGTAACATCATTTGATTATGAGACCGTTGTTTAGGTGGATATCTTAATTCAAAAACTCCCCTTAAATTCATACTAAAATGAAAAGTACATTTTCCCACAAGATCTTTGTTTGCACCACTGTGAAGTGTTATGCACAGACCAAGCTCTGATGCCAATTCAAGGTGAGAAAACACACAAGAAGGGGGTTGAATTGTGTGAGATAAGAATGCAAATCTTTTCTTTTTAGATGAAAGATTTGATTCTGAATAGTTACCCAGAACCAGATCGAAGACGCAGCAGAACTGAAGCCAGATGCAAAGTAAACAGCATATAACATAACAAATTTATACTGGTTCCTCTCCCAACTGAGAGTGCTTCAGTCCCCTTGCTTTGGAAGATATTTTTCACTATAATCAATATTTGAGTACACTAGCTTATGTATTTAAACATAAGACTTTCACAACACAGACTTACAGTGTAAACCTCTTCTGTTTAATCAGATCCTAATCAAGACAACCTTGCTTAGAGCACATGTCTAAGACTTTATCTTGCTTGATCAGCTTCTAATTAATATTTTCTCTTGCTTAGAGATCGTGTCTAAGACTTCACCTGCTCAATCAGCTCCTGATTGAGACTTCCTTTGCTTAGAGCACGTGTCTAAGACTTTCCCTCTGCTTATTTATACCATTGCTTAGAGCACATGTCTAAGACTTTACCTTTCTTAGAGTACATGCCTAAGACTTCACCTTTGCTTAGAGCACATGTCTAAGACTTCTTTGCTCAGACCTCTTATCTAAGACTTCACCTTTGCTTATAGCACATGTCTAAGACTTCACCTTTTCTTAGATCACATGTCTAATACTTCTTTGCTCAGATCACCTGTCTAAAACTTCGCCTTTGCTTAGAGCACATGTCTAAGACTTCACCTTTGCTTAGAGCACATGTCTAAAACTTCTTTGCTCAGACCTCCTGTCTAAAACTTCGCATTTGCTTAGAGCACATGTCTAAGACTTCACCTTTGCTTAGAGCACATGTCTAAGACTTCTTTGCTCATACCTCCTATCTAAGACTTCTCCTTTTCTTAGATCACACGTCTAAGACTTCACCTTTGAACAACATATTCAAAATAAGGGAGAACAAGGTGTATCAGATTTTGAATCAGAGACACAGAGTAACGACCCTAACAAAAATCTTAAGCACTTGAAAGTTTCCAGGATATTTAGTATTTAGGAAACCTTAAGCCTTATTACAATTTACAACAATACTAGATGGTTCTACATATATAATAGTGTTGTTCACTGTTACTCTTGTCATTTCTTCAATCGGATAGAGGTGTAGAACACCTCTATCCTCTTTTTCCTTCAAGTTACTTCTTGTTTCTTGTTCCACATTTTGAGTATAACTTCCAACTACTTAAATAGCATATTTCTGGGAACTAGCCATTGAGAAGATAAACAATCAGGAAGTACTTTGATCTCTTTTAAAGTACAAGATACGTTTGAGAAAAGATACACTCACGATCTTGATATATTGTGTAATTTAATTAACCATTGAGTTTTTCAGAAGATTTATGTACTTATAGAACCGTTGAGAGAAGTTATCCATAAAGTATGTCAACTCTTCTTGAGCCTTGTGATTGTAGTCTTTAGCTACAAAACTGATTGGACATAGTGGTACTTTTTATTTAGTACGGATAATCATGAGTTTTGTTACAGATTCTGAACGCTTTATTAGAAGCTATTTTCAATTCTGAGAGTAGAACTAATGAGATGTTTCTTCTGATGTTGAGATCATCAACATCAGAATCCATTCCAGAATATCACTTAACAATATGTTCTTCTCTGCTCTAATTATGCCTTCATAACAGATCCTGAGAAGGTTTCTATAAGCATTATGATTTGCATACATGAATACACATTAAATAATACCATTTTACTTTCAATACTATTGTTATCATCAAAATCCAAGTGAAATATGTCAAGAGAAAATCTTGTTCTAACACATCCCATATTTCCCATCCTTGTGCTTCCAAGTGAGCTTTCATGCGAATTTTCCAAAAATCAAAGTATTCACCAGAAAACAATGGAGATTTATTGCTCCTGCCACCGTCTTTGAAAACTGGATTTGTGGAAGCCATTTTGGATCTTTAGGAACAATTTACCTGTAACATGCTCTTATGCCAATTGTAAGTGTATAGTGCATCTGAGAGGGGGGGGGGGGGGGGGGGGGGGGGAGAATTAGGTACTTAGATCGATTTTTTTTGTTTTAGTGAAATCTTACTTTTACTTTCTGTTTTGTTAGAGTTAATGAAAGCAGTAAAATGCAGAAAAGTAACGAACAGTGAGGGATTATCCTAGTTCCTCTCACAATTCAAGAGCACGTCTAGTCCCCTTACCAAATATAAGAGATTTCACTATTTGTTAGAACCTTGTACAAGCCTAATCCTAGCCTCTATAAACAAGTTACTAACTAAATCAATAAGGAACACTCCCTTGTGATTTTACAAATTATAAAAAGAAAACAATCCTCTCTTTTTCACTCTCTTGTTTCCAATAGTCTTTGACAACAAGGTGTACACATAAATATGAGTTTAGACAATAAGTTAAAGTGGTAAGATGTATATCAATTACTTGAATTGATCTTCCCTTTCAAGTATACAATTCAAAAGTATGTTACACAAGTGCTCAAAACAGAATTGATAAAACTTTTGATTTGATGCAATGGAAAATAAATGTAGAAAGCTTCACTCAAAAACTTATGGCACAAGGCACTTGATTGAAAATGAAAGATTGAGTTTGAATTGTAATAAAAGATGTAAGTGTTCAAAATCTGAAACCTTAGGTATTTATACATGTATCACACCTGTAGGGATGAGTATAATATCATGAACTAGTGCCTTAATTGGTAGATGAAATTTATAATCCGTTGGAATCATATTTTATGCCAAAAAGTGTCACTGCTTCAGTGATAACCTGTTAACACATAATTGTAACCGGTTACAACTGAAGTATGTTTTGAAAATTTGAATTTTTCGAAGGTGTAACTAGTTACAGGATTTGGTTAACTGGTTACACCTAATGCAATCTATAATATAAGAAAAGAAGGTGTTATGGAAAAGGCATTTATGCCCTTAACTTTAAATCTTCCATGTCATTAATTTGAGGGTATTTTGTGTACAAAATTTACTTTTTGCAACTAATTATGTCATATTGTTGAAATCCAACTACATGGTTATTGTATTATGCCTTAACTTGCTAGGATTGGATAAATTGATGATGTCATATGGTTCATATGTGAACAAGATTTGACTCTATTTGGTTCCAAACAAACCTATCCAATATAAATTTTTCTGCTTTTCTACACTTTAGCCAATGTCTCATCAACATCACGTTTGTACAATTTACAGCTAATTCACTATTCCCAATCTGAAAATCAATTCTCATTTCTGTTTCTCTTTCTCTTTCATACACATTTTCTACTTTTCTATCTTTCTCTTCCGTCTTCACTACTTTCTTCTGGTAAGTTTCTTGCTAGTAAGTTTCTTGCTGGTAAGTTTCTTCAAAGGTTTTTTATTTAGGTTGTTGCGTCATCTCTTTGTTCATGTTCTTCAAAGTTTTTTCATTTACTGTTGAGATGATTTAAAGGTCATGTTTTGTTTCGTTCGAAAAGTTTGCTTTCTTATTCTTTCTTCTTCCTCTATGTCGTAGTGGTAGATATATGGTGGCGACAATGCGTTTCCAGCGGTGAGTGTGGTGGTGGTCTAAATCGAAATGGTTGATGAGTTATATCAGTGATCCAGCCATGATTATACTCTGACTAAAATGGTGGTGATGCAGGCACAGTGTACCGTCGAACCGGCGACTCTAGTATGGTTTCTTTCGTCTGCTTCTTCCTATTGTTTGAAAAATGGTTTACAAAAATGATTTCTTCGAAAAGTTCTTGCAAACTTGTCTTCAAAAGAAGAAGAAAAAAAGCTTTATTTCTTCATGGTTAATGGTTTGTTTGACTCATTAGTTTCTTGATTGATTTTTCGCACAGGTTTGTGGTGGAGGTACGTGTTCATCTTCTTCATCCAAGTGCAAGTAAGGTTTTATTCATCCAACTATGATAGATTTAGGTTTTTCATCCATTTTTACGACAATGATTTTTACAGCTTTGAATGTTTTATGGTTGTTATGTTAGATATGTAATATTTATGTTAATATTATGAAAGTTAGATATGAAATGGCTAGGTTTTCAAGGTTGGTTTTGTTTTAATATTTGTGTTAATACTCTGAAATGTTAGATTTGAATGGAAGAAGATAATGAAGATGGCGAGGTTGGCGGCGGGCGCTGATTTGTCTTCTCCTGATTCAGTTGCAAGGTTTGTTTTTACTTCTTTCCGTTCCAGTATCTGTTCTTTCTCTGTGTATATATTGGGATGTGGCTGATTTTTAATATTTATTTGCATTGGATTGTTTACTACAACAACATGTTGAACTCCAGCAGCAACAGCAACAATTCAAACTTCTGCAACAACAGCAACCTCAACAACAATCTCTTCTATCATTATATTAACCTCAAATCTTAGTTATTGTCAATCTCTTATATTATTTGTTCAACCAATGTTTTCCTTAATCCATTATTTTCAAGTGGAATTGTTAAATACAATTGAGAAAAACCAAGGAACTTGAGAAAAATGAAGGAACTTTAAATCAGTTGAAGGAACATTGTTATTTTATCATTGCAGAGTTTGGATCTGCATAATTATTTTATCATTGCAGCAAAGTGATGAAAGTCACAGCGTCTGAAGTTTTTTTTCCTGTGACCGTGGTTGTCGTTTCGTGGCCAATATTGTCACTTCAACTTCAATTTCAGCCACCACATGTTTGAGTGTGCACCAACAGAAGTAAGGCCAAAGCAAGATGGTGTTAGGTCTGATTTTGATCCATTACATCATGATTATTAAATTCCTTCTTTCTCATAATATGTACCTAGAATAATATCATACAAGTGTTTTATTTGGTACTGATACCATCATAAGTGCCTAATGGAATAATTCACATATACTTGACCATTCTAAAACATAAACATAACCTATGGCACAAGATATGGAAACTAGCCAAAACAATAAAATCTAAGATCATGTTACAATATCCTTCATTGTAAAAGAAAATAATTACACAGCGGAAAACTCAAACTAAGCTTCTCTTGAAACATCCAAGCATAGCTCCACTTGTAAATCAAACCTGCAAACAACGCATGAAAAATAACAACAATAATGGGGTGAGATTTTAATCTCAGTGAGTTCCCTATCTTATGGATTCTCTCGGCTTTACAGGGTTCTAGCCAATTCTTACTCAAGTCAAGAAGGAATGGATATGACCTTGAGTTCACAATCTCACACTATATGGAAACATGTTCATGAGTTCACCAACTCAAAATATCACTAATCAGTAACCTCATCAAGGCATCCCCTTTTCCTGTCCTCTCCTACTTCTAGAAGTCGGCACGAGTCATGGATCCTTGCACTTACTTGACATACGAAATGGATTCGAAAACTAAGGGACATATTATCACCTTATGAATCGTCACTTCACATGACCTGTTAACCATCGCAAGTCTCTACCCGTAGGTTCCGTTCGTACTAAACGCGGGAATAAAACCTGCCAAGTAATCATGCGTACATTGTGGATAAGCTCTCTATATAAGCCTCAACTCGCGAAACGACAAGTCTCAGGGAAACGATTCCGATTACGTGATCTCACACACAAGCATGATTGCATACGACAATCACAATGCCACATTCGCCTTAATCACACAAAACACAAAGTTCACACATGTTCCATACTAGTGTCTCACTCTCCTCTAGACCATTACTCGTCAAGGATGCACACCTAGGCATTGAATGCACGAGCATCACCATCTAGATTTTCTATCACAATCTTAGTCATAACTAGGTCACAACACTAAACTATAATATTTGGTTTTGGGGTAAAGTTTCCTCACTCTTCTGTTGTCATAGCTTTCCAACAATACCAAAAACGCCTCGATCGGAAACACGGTTCAAAAGTTATGGATTTTAAAAGATTTTCACAATCAGGTATAGTGTTAATCGGTTAACATGATATGGTTAACCGATTAACCATACTGCACTGTTCACACAGAACCAAAATAAGAGTTAGAGGAATAATTGGTTAATCGGTTAACCATATCCTGTTAACCGGTTAACCAACCCAATTTTCACGTAGAACAACATTTTTTGCACGCGTTAACCGGTTAACCACATTTGGTTAATCGGTTAACACTACAACAGAGTTCCAAAAACCTGCATTTTCTTGATCCAAAACTCATGGAAAACTCATAGAAATCCATAGGAACATCACAATAATTATCGTAAGTTATTTCTCACACATGTCCCGACTAAACTATGCATTTACGTCGCATTTGAACCGTTAGAAACATCGATTTAGCAAAATTACTTATTTTATCGAATTTTAACCTAAGTTCTAACAATCTCAACTTAGAACTTAAAGCTTCTAACTAGAACCCACCTAGATGATCGAAGAGTAGTTTAAAGAAGATGATGAATAAAGATGATGATCCAAGCTTTTCTTCTTCTTCCTAAACTTTTCCTCTCTTCTTTCTCTTCCTTTCTTCTTTCCACGTTTTCCTCTTCTTTCCCCTAACTTTCTTTCTTTCTCTTACAATATATATATATATATATATATATATATATATATATATATATATATATATATATATATATATATATATATATATATATATATATATATATATATATATATATATATATATATATATAACGCTTATTATATAATATAATCCAATAGGATAAAATATCTCCAATCGATATTTTATCGTCTCACACCAATTGATCAATTATTAGAGTTACCATAAAATCCTTTCTTGAACTAATAACATTGATCTGTCTCTTATGTTAAATAATTGATCTCTTCAGAGTTCACTAGTTGCTCTATTGATCCCAATTTACAATACTTAAGACACTTAGATGATTCCATTAATCTAAATTAACCAAGGATAGAGTACATAGACACTCATATGATCTCATCTGATATTCAATTGAGCGTTTAGATAATATGGGGTATTACACAGGACTGTTGTCAGTTTCATCAAGCGAAGGACGGTGATAGATGGGTCGAATATAAGGGGTCTTTAGTTGTTGTAGTAAATATAATTTCTTTTTCATTGTGTTTTTGAGGAAAATAATTTAAAATTTGAAAACTGAGACATTTTGAAAACACGCAACGGAAAATAAAACAAGATACAACATCTGTCATCGCATGCTCACCTTCACTTAGGGCATCATCACAGCGAAATCACATCAATCACAATATTCAATGTAAACAGTGTAAAGAATGCTAAGATAGAGAACATACAATAAACACCCATTCATTACATAAACAAGAACAGCGTAGTCTCACGCCCATTCATAACAACTTACACATATTCTCAACCAATCAACAACATCATTAACAATCAACTACATATGAGAACATGTATGCAATATACTCCACAACTAACTCATTATGCAAGCGGTACCATATCATCACAATTGGTTCACTCAAGAACCGAGTTTACCATACTCGAACCCCGAATCCATCCTGCTCGAATTTGGGACAAGTCACCAATTCACATGGCTCGGGTTGCAATTTGCCTCTTTCAACAACAACAACAACATCATGAATGAATTGCAAAACACGTCAATACAACAACAACAACAATGTGTAAAGTCCCCTCCCGAAAATAAACAAAACACGCATTGACCCAGCGATAATAACACCCCTTATTTGAGCTATTGTTCACCAACATAACAACATCAATAATATACAATAACCTCAACATAACAACATGATCAACATCAACATCCTCAACACAATAACATCACATATTCCATAATTAAACATACAATTAATTTAACTCATAAATATATATAACATCATTTAATTTATCAACATAATGCATGATCATACCACATCACATCAATATCATAATTTACAACATTCAACACAACATATTCATTACGGCATATACTCCCGACATAACATCAACAATAATATTCAACTAATCTCCATTTACCCTCATTTAATTTATGTTAGTACATCAAATTCAGCCTCTGAAACCAATACTATGTAATAGTAATTCGCGTTAGCTTTCCAATGCTTCGAACCACGTCTCAAACAGAGTCACATATATCAAATTCTGATAAAACCATATATGAACCAAATCAGCCTTATTGGCGACGGTTGGACCGTCACCGTAGCTGACGCCCATCAACTCTTTCGCGACGCCCTGGATCGTTGCATTATGTAGAATTATGTGTTTTTTTAACCGATGGAGGCCTTTTGTACTTCTGATTTCGATTCCGTAAAAAGTCAAACGCTCAGAATTCGACACCCAATAATTATATAAAAATTATACAGCAACCAACAAAAAGTATACAACCCCAACATCTACTAATCATCAATCAATCATGGAATTAAGGTTATGTTTTCAAAGGTCCAAGCACACAACAATGACATCAAGCAATTTCATAATTCAATCACTAATCCATGTATAAAATTCAGCATATTGCAGAAAACAAAAATCACACGTTAAGATGATAAATAACATGAATTTCTCATACACACATCAAAATTCATGAAAACACAACAATGGTGGAATAAAACCTATTGGAGAGGAAAAACCTCTCTCTACACCATCATGATAAACACCCATATTGATAGCCCTTTTTCTCCCCCCTCCCCTTTACCTTAGAATTTCAGCAAGCAAGCTTTTCTCTAATGATTTTCCTCTCCTCTACTAGCTCTAGAGTTCTCCTCTTACCTCTTTCTCAAGTTCTCTAAAAATTGGATGAAACATAACACTCCTTCACCTTTTAGAATATATATCTAGGGTTTTCTACACAATCTCTTCTAATTACCTCATTAGCTCCCAACACTTTTAATTCATACTATCACCCTCAAACTATCATTATTCTATTTTTCTAATTTAATTATTAAACTCATACTAATAATAAATTTAATTTTCTACCCAATATTCTATTTATAAATAAAACTTAATTCTCCATTTAGGTATTTCCTTTACCACCCCAACTTATTTTCCTAAATATTCTCATTGCCCCCTTATTTCTCTACTAACTCATATTTTCTCTATTATTTAATTAATTAAATAATTTATGTCATAAAGGCACACTTTTGTATATTATTTTCTAATATTAATTAAAAATAACTAATTATTCTAATTATTATACCAAACTCCTATGTTCTCACCACACCCTACCAATCCCATTGCACCCCAACAACACATATAATCACCAAATTTATTTAAAAGCTCAACAAATAATTAAATAAAAATATAAATAATTCAATTAAATTAATTAACATAATTTGAGGTGTTACATATGTCATCCTTAACTACTGGTTCTCTCTATTCGGTGAGGCTACAAATAGATGAGAGTAATCATGAAACGGTTAACATGCTCACACACCAAATAAGCACAATGTTCAATCCTCTGATTCAGAACACTAATCATAGTTTTCAGCAATTGGCACATCAAATTGGTCAATTTGCTGACTTATTTGGTGCGCCTCAATCGCCTATTCAACAGGTGTCTAATAATAAAATATAACAGTAGGCGATACATGTCAAACCACCCATACCAAGGGAAGTCGAAGGAAACGTAGGACAAAATGGCTCTGACATAGTGTTGGTATATATAAACCAAGATGATGACCAAATAGTTAGAATGTCCAACAAAACTATTTTGCAGAGTAGAATAATTTTTTTTATATGGTCTAACAAATTTATCATGAAACAGAAATCTCTTGTGATTTTCTCGACTCTTTCCCATTGAATCTTCTCTAGGCTCTATACGTGGATTGTTGATGTCGATTGACATAGAGTGGATCTTAAATCGATATGAATATATCAACACACAATCTTCTAAACACAAGACGTGAGCGAAGTATTTTGACTATAAAAAAACCGGATATAGATATATCATGACAATTTTATTCATAAATTTGCCTAATTAATTGAACTTATATCCCCTAAAGTGAAATCAAAATTAACAACAAAAATTAAGAATATATGCTCTAAACAGAAGTAGAACACGCCACTTGCGCAAAAGCGTAATATATTGGTGTGAAATGAATATTCTCAAACTTTGGTAAAGGTATTTAACATTTTCTTTAATAGGATGAGATTGGTTTGGATGATAAGTGTGATCAAGATGAAATTGATGTTAAAAACAAAAGACATGACACATTTTCTTTTCCTTATCAAGACAATTAAGATCAAAATCGAATCTACTCCTTTTTCCTTGACCATTTATAGATGTTATTAACATAAATTAAATATTCCATGAATACTGAGTAAAGTGAATATTACTACAGCTAATGACAATGATTGTTCCGTTTCCCATTAAGGAGTCATAGTTTATGAGGGTATTTTAGACTAATAGAATTGGATTCTAGAATTGGATGATACACAGTATTTGGGGCATTTATGAGATGACAGACAGTATAAAACCCCACTACTCTACTCTCTCTCTCCAAGCTCTAACAAAGTGATACTAATATGGAGAGAGTGGGGAAAACAGAAGAAACAGAGGCATGGCACAAATCCAAGAATGGAAGTGTCTTCCCTGCAAAGAAACGTTATGTGAAGCAAATGATATGGAATCAATTTGCTGATTCCATAAAGGGTTCAAGTTGCTACACGGTTTCGCCACCTTCTTCCCAGTCCTCAAAGTCTAGCAGTAATGTACACCCCTGTTCTACATCTTACTGATAGTTCGAGATGCTCCTCTACGATTCTGTCTTTCTCTACAGTTTCTTTTGATGTTGTTCATTATATGTAGTTAAGGTTGTTTTTGCTTTGGTGTTCCATAGAGTTTGTGTTTGTGTCATGAGATATTGATTATGAATCATATATATGTTGATCCTCTACTAATGCTTACTAAATGTCTTGTTAGTGGTAGTTTAGAGTTAGTTATGTTAGCTCTTTTTGTTAGTTGCCATCAAGATTTAAAAAACTGTTTCTTAATGGGAAAAGAGTTTCTAAAAATGCGTATTACTATATTTTTATGTTGAGCGAAACCGAAAAAAGATTTTTTTTTTAAAATAAAAACTAATAGTTTTTACAGACAATCAATTACAATTTTTTTAATTAAAAAATAAAATAAAACTCATATCTTTTTTTAATCATCACTAACACTTTATAATTCTAATTAAAATAAATTAATTTTAATTTTAAATAACAACACCACTTTATTAATTGTTTCTTTATGCGTTATATACAATAATTTCTTTGGGAAAAAAAGTTGTTACGAACAAAATGATGTTACAACGGTGAAACTTCATTACTGCAACGTTATGGACACATAATTTACAAAATTAAAATATGAAAATACAAATTACAAAATATATCTATTATAATAAATTTACAAATTTATTGGTAATAGAGGTGTTGGTAATATCATGCAATCTGACGTGGAATTCATAAATTAATTCTTCTTCATTTATTCTTAGATTTTCAAACTTAGTGATAAATAACTTCAGCCATGACATTCAAACTTTAGATGTGCCTTCATGCACATATTTGGAAATCTGCCAAGCTCTTTTGCTTTTTAACATGGCATTCAAAGCTTTGGAGTTTCCAAGAGTTTGTAAGTAGTTATAGCCTTGTCCACATCATTGAAGATGACATTCAAAGCCTTGGAGTTTCCAAGAGTTTGTAAGTGTAAAGTGCACCTAAAAGGGGGGTGAATTAGGTACTTTGATCGAATTTTGGTTTTAGTGAAATCTTACTTTTACGTTCTGGTTTGATAGAGTTAATGAAAGTGGTAAAATGCAGAAAAGTAAAGAACACCAATGGATTATCCTAGTTCCTCTTACAATCTGAGAGTACGTTTAGTCCCCTTATCACATGTGAGAGATTGCACAATTTGTTAGAATCTTGTACAAGCCTAATCACATCCTCTATACACAAGTTACTAACTAAATCAATAAGGAACACTCCCTTATAATTTTACAAAGTAAAAAGAAAACAATCCTCTCTTTTTCACTCTTTTGTTTCCAACAATCCTGGACAACAAGGTTTACACACAAATCTGAGGTTAGACAAGAAGTTGAATTTGTATGATGTTTATCAATTACTTTAAATGATCTTCCCTTTCAAGTATATATTTCACAAGTATGTTACACAAGTGCTCAGAACAGAATTGATGAAACTTTTGATTTGATGAAATGAAAAATGAATGCAGAAAGTTTTACTAAAAAACTTATAACAAAAGACACTTGTTTGAAAATGAAAGATTGAGTTTGAATTGTAATGAAAGAGGTAAGTTTTTTCAAAATCTGAAACCTTATGTATTTATATAGGTATCACACTTGTAGGCATGAGTATAATATCATGAATCAATGCCTTGATTGGTAGATGAAATTTAAAATCTGTTGGAATCAGATTTTATGTCAAAAAGTATTACTGCTTTAGTGATAACGGGTTAACACTTAATTGTAACTGGTTACAGGTTTTTGTTAATCAGTTACACCTGATGCAATTTTGAAAAATGTCAAAAATTCGTTATGGTATCCATTTAACAGAAATGTGTAATCGGATACACCTAAAGAAACTTTGAAAAATACTTTAAGAAATGTTATGGTACATAAACATAAGTTATCAAAAATTGTTTTATGGGTCAAGGTGAAATGATAATGAGATTTTTGAGAACTATGTTAAGATACATGAACAATTGTAACTTGTACTTTCAATGAAGTGATCATTCTCCTAAGTTCCAAAAATGTCTTGATAGTGATGCTTGAGATACAAGTCTTGATACCATAGCTTGAGTCATGGAGTTTTTTCCCATCCTTTGATAATGCACATGAACTAGAGATAGTATACTAAAGATAGCAAAACAGAACATGAAACATGACATAAACGTTAACAAACAAAATAGAAAAATGACAATAGCATACTACTTAAACATATAACTTAGGAAGTATAAAATACACAAGGAAAACACATTTGAGGCTTTTAGTCACTTTCTCCTTCTTGGTCATGGTTTTGGTATTGTTAGAGTTCATCTATCTTAAGAAAAATATCACAAAAGCTGGTTGTGACTAGTTTCTTGTTAAGGACCAAATTGTGCATACTTTTGACTATATTTTATGGCCCTTTCAATTGGTTTCCTTGATAATTTAGTAGTATATCTATTAATTTTAATGTAATTATGCTAATTTCCTATTTTATTGTAAATATTGTGAATTATGATCATTTTGATGTTATTTGACAGGTCTTCTTGCTTATATTTGATGATAGGAACAATTGGTGAAGGAAAGAAGGCCTAAAAGATGATTTTCAAGGAGTTCTTGTGGGTAACTCGCATTTAGCGCGCTTTTCATGCGCGGTATCAGCGCGCTCTTTCTGTTGAGGCAGTAGCTAAAGTCTCCAACCGCGTTAAGCGGTCTGCTACCGCGCTTTCTGAGAAATTGCCTCTGTTTTTGCTGACCGCGCTTAGCGCGCTCCTGATGGCGCTTAGCGCGGTGCCACTTACTCCACTTTGTGCACTTGCTATAAATATCTTCTTTTGTAGATATTTTTAAGAACTCTTGTCACTTTTTACTTTTCAGCATTTTCAGAAGATATAAAGGGTTTTCTATGTCAAAAAACTTAGGAACTCAAGGAGAAGTGAGAATCAAATCTTTGGAGCATCAATCCTCGATTCTTCGACTTTGATGCTAGCTAGCAAAGCTTCCTTTCTTACTTGTTGATCAAGCTACCATGGTATGGGTAGCTAAACATTTTTGTGTCAAGATTAGATGTAGTTAATCTTGTTATTATGTATTTCTGTTGACCTTTTGTATGTGAACAAGGTTTATGATCAATGGATGATGAAGATTTTTGCTTTTAATGATGTATTTATGGTTTGAATCACTCTAGACATAGATTTTCCAAGTCTTGATCTAATTTCTTCATCTATTAACCAACAAACTCTAATCATAGGTTTGAAAGTTAATATTTGTTTTGTATCAATCTTTATGTTTATTGTTTCGATTGGTATTTCGAGAAATCATCTAGCGATTAAAACAATAATATTCACGGAGCGCTTTAGAAATAAACGGATTCGCGAGGATACGCGATTGTATTAATCGAAACTAAGTTCACATGCTTATTAATCAGATATGTATGAAAAGGGTTAACGAAATCTAATCTTGACATGCTTTTCTTAAAACAAAACATCTTTGCCCTAATTTACTCTTTGCAAAAAACTTATGTTACAAAACAAGAAATCTTTGAAAACTCTTTACTTAGAACGTTAAACTATTGAATGGCGAGCATCTATATATCTTGCGCACAATCCCCATGGATACGATAAAACGCCCCCCTAAAATACTTTTCAACAAAATGGCGCCGTTGCCGGGGATTGTTGAGTAGGATATTACAAGCATTGCAATAGTTTAGTGATTTTAAGATATTTGTATTGTGAATCTTTTACCTCTGCAATTCTCTTGCGCTTTTTAATTTGTTTGGCTAGTGTGTAGAATCTGTTTATGCGAGGGAGTGTACCTGCAGAAGAACTTCTTTTTGATCCTGAGATTGAAAGAACTGCTCGTAGACTCAATAACAGAACAAGGCAGAGACGACAACTTGCTAGAGAAAGAGAAGAGCGAGGAGAATCTTCTTCATCCACACCAATTATTACCCCAATCATGGCAGATCCACCTCCACCACCACCTCCTACTTCAACACCATGTATCAACACTCCAAGGCATAATGCTCAGTTTGAGCGCAACATCCACAATGGGAGGTTTTCTGAGATGAAAGCCGGAATTCTTGCGCTTCTATACCAAAATCCTTTTACCTGTATGGATAATTAGGATCCTTTCACTCATCTCACACAATTCTATGAAATTGTGGATGAAACGGGAGTGCCGGAAGTTGAAGAAGAATCACTGTTCAAGAGACTATTTTCGCATTCCTTAATTGGGAAGGCAAAGGAATGGTATCTTGATCAATCAACTTTGGTTATGACGGATTGAAATTTGTTAGAAGAAAAGTTCCTTGAACAATTTTTTCCACACAATCGGTTCATGGAAGCAAAGACGGCAATTGCGGTATTTACTCAAGGCGGAAATGAATCTCTCAATGAAGCTTGGGAGAGGTTCAAATCCATGTTACAAAAATGTAAGGGTCACGGTTTTGATGAACTTACTCAAGTGTACATCTTCCGAAATGGTCTCCAGCAGGTCCACAAGACTTTATTGGATGCTACTTCGGGTGGATTGTTAATGTCCAAGAGCGTCGAAGAAGCAATTTCTATTATCGATAAGATGGCACTCAATGATCACCAAGGAAATCATAATCGTGGTACAATGTAAAGGAAGCTGGGCATGACCGAGTTGGGAATAAATGATGTTATTCTTGCTCAAAATAAATTGCTTTCACAACAAGTGGAGTTATTGACCCAACAAATGTCAAAACTTCCACAACAAATCAAAGAAATGCAAGAAGTTCCCAACAACAATAAACAATTGGCGAGTTGTGAGCTTTGTAAGGGAGATCACCCTACCGGGTATTGTCCTCCGATTGTGGAAGAGGTGGATTATGCGGGAAATCAAAACCAAGGGTATCAACCTCGACCACCTTACCAACAAGGCAACCAAGGTTACCAACAAAGAGGTAATCAAAGTTATCAACAACAATGGAGGCCTCAAGATGCCGGAACTTCTAATCGTCAACAACAATATCAAAACTACACTCAACCTCCACAAGCTCCAAGTGGAAATTCAAAAATGGAAGACACCCTCACTCAATTCATGAAAATATCAATGTCTAATCAAAAGAACACCGACGCGGCTATAAATAACCATGATACGCAAGTGTGGCAATTATCAAAACAATTGGCCGACCAACACAAAGGAAGTTTTCCGACGAATACTCAAGTGAATAGAAAAGAGCATTGAAAGGCTATTATTACAAGAAGTGGTAGAGAAATTGATATGGGCATAGGTGAGGAAGTAGTGGAAAGAGATGTAGTAGTTGAAAAAGAAAAAGAGATTGATGAGAAAGAAGTAGAAAAAAATGTTGAGGGAGAATTAGTTGAAAATGAAAAGAAAAAGAGTGAGAAAGAAGAAAAGAAAATGAGAGAAGAAAAAATGAAAAATACTTGGAGGGGGAAGGAACAAGTGAGCACTATTTCGATTCAAAATTTACTTTATCCTCATTCTCCGTCAAAGAACGATAGTGCGAGGCACTATGCTTGGTTTATGGATATTTTTAAGCAATTGCAAATTAATATTCCATTTTCCAAGGCATTGGAGCAAATGCCAAAATACGCAAAATTCATGAAGAATATTCTCACCAAGAATAAAAGGTACACAGATCAAGAAACTATCATGGTTGATGCTAGTTGTAGCGCTATCATTCAACGGACTCTTCCGCGGAAAGAAAGTGATCCGAAACGAGTTACTTTTCCGGTTACAATAGGAAATATTTATGTTGGCAATGGGTTGATCGATTTGGGCTCTAGTATCAATTTGATATCGTTGTCCATTGTGAAAAGGCTGAGACATATGGAATTGAGAGCTACTCAAATGACATTGCAACTTACCGATAAATCCACTACCCGTCCTCACGGTGTAGCGGAAGATGTATTGGTTAAGGTAGACAAATTCTTGTTTCCCATTGACTTTGTGGTGATTGATATGGAAGAAGATGAGGACGCTCCATTGATTTTTGGAAGACCTTTTATGAAGACCGTTATAATGGTCCTTGATATGAATGACGGTCTCATGAAAGTGAGAGTTCAAGATGAGGAGATTTGTTTTAATTTATTTGAAGCCATGAAGCATTCAAAGGACAAAGGTGATTGTTTTAGAATCGATGCAACGGAGAAGGCGATTGAAGAAGTAAAATGGCAATTACAAGTTTCTACCCTATTACAAAAAGTTCTTACAAATGTTCTTCAAAGTATCAATGAGAATGAAGAAAAAGAAATTGAAAAGTGTTTGCAAGAACTTGAAGAATTGGATGAAATTCCTCCTTTGAAAGATAGGGTGGAAATTTTGAAAAAGGAAAATAATGAAGAAATCAAGCTAGAATTGATGTTGTTGCCCTCTCATCTTAAATATGTGTTTCTTGATGATAAGGGGCATAAACCGATGATCATAAGCAAGGAGCTAACCAAAAATGAGGAGGACAAATTAATTTGTTGTTGAAAAAGAATCAAGATGTGATGGGGTGGACTCTTTCCGATTTAAAAGGAATAATTCCTTCTTATTGTATGCATCAGATATTCATGGAAGACGATTTCAAACTGGTTGCTCAACCTCAACGTCGCTTAAATCTTACCACGAAAGAAGTGGCTAGGAAGGAAGTGGAGAAAACGTTGGATGCCGGAATGATTTACCCGATTTTTGATAGTCGATGGGTTAGCCTGGTGCAAGTGGTACCGAAGAAATGAGGAATGACGGTTATCCAAAATGAGAAAAATGAGTTGATCGCTACAAGAACCGTGACCGGATGGAGAATGTGCATTGATTACCATAGGCTAAACCAAGCTACGAGAAAATATCATTTCCCTCTTCCATTCATGGATCAAATGCTCGAGAGACTTTCCGGTCAAAAATTCTATTATTTTTTGGATGGTTATTTGGGTTACAATCAAATTATTGTGAACCCAGAGGACCATGAGAAAACTGCTTTCACTTGCCCTTTTGGAATCTTCGCTTATAGGAGGATGCCGTTTGGGTTGTGTAATGCACCGACGACTTTTCAGCGGTGTATGCAAGTAATATTTTTGGACTTGATTGAAGAATCAATTGAGGTTTTTATGGATGACTTCTCGGTTTTTGGACCATCGTTTGATCTTTGTTTAAAAAACTTGGATGTGGTATTGGAAAGGTGTGTGGAAACCAACTTGGTGCTTAATTGAGAAAAATGCAATTTCATGGTAACCAAAGGAATTGTGCTCGGCCACAAAGTTTCTTCAAAGGGCCTTGAAGTTGATCAAGCCAAGGTGGACGTCATTGAAAAATTGCCACCACCGTTGAATGTGAAGGGTATAAGGAGCTTCCTTGGTCATGCGGGATTTTATCGGATGTTCATCAAAGATTTCGCAAAAATCGCAATGCCTTTGAGCAATTTACTCAACAAAGATAAGTCTTTTAAATTTGATGAGCCTTGCATGATCGTTTTTAATTCTTTAAAACAAATTTTGATTACTGCATCCATAAACATCGCTCCAAATTGGAAAATGGATTTTGAACTCATGTGTGACGTGAGTGATTATGCGGTGGTGCGGTACTAGGTAAATGACGAACAAAATTTTTTCATGCTATACATTATGCAAGCAAGGTCCTGAATGAAGCTCAAGTAAACTATGCCACAACAGAAAAAGAGTTGCTTGCGATAGTGTATGCATTGGAGAAATTTCGATCATATTTAATTGGGTATAAAGTTGTGGTTTACACGGATCATGCGCGATTAAGTATTTGCTTACCAATCCGGATTCAAAACAAAGGCTAATTAGTTGGGTCCTTTTGTTGCAAGAGTTTGATTTAGAAATTCGCAAAAAAAAGGGATCCGAGAATTTGGTGGCGAATCACTTATCCCGCCTTGTTAATGTGTAGGTGACCAAGAATAAAAGAGAGGTCAAGGAAGAATTTCCTGATGAAAAGTTGTATATGGTGCAAGTTAGACCTTGGTTTGCCAACATGGCAAATCACAAAGCCGCCGGATTAATACCGGAAGGTCTAACTCATAACCAGAAAAAGGAATTTTTATCTGACGCCAAGTACTTGGTATGGGATAAACCGTATTTGTTTAAGCTTGGTGTTGATAACATTTTGAGAAGGTGTGTGTCGAAAGAAGAGGCCAATAACATACTTTGCCATTTTCATAACTCTCTGTATGGAAGGCATTTTAACGGTTTGAGAACAACAACGAAAGTCCTCCAATCGAGCTTTCATTGGCCTTCTTTGTTCAAAGATGTGCGTGCGCATACACAAAGTTGTGACAAGTGTCAAAGGAGTGGTGGGATTTCAAAACAGAATGAAATGCCATTACAAAACATGTTAGAAGTTGAGGTGTTTGATTGTTGGGGCATAGATTTTGTCGGCCCATTTCCATCATCGTTTTCCAATGAGTATATTTTGGCCGCAGTAGACTATGTATCCAGGTGGGTATAAGCTATAGCATGTGCTAAAGCGGATGGAAAAACGGTGATAAGAATTTTAAAGAAAAACATTTTTTCTCGATTTGGTACTCCGAGAGTGTTGATAAGTGACGGAGGATCCCACTTTTACAACACTCGGCTAGAAAAAGCCTTGGAGCAGTATGATGTAAAGCACAAAGTTGCAACACCATACCATCCACAGGCTAATGGGCAAGCGGAGGTATCAATTCGAGAAATTAAGAGGTTTTGGAGAAAATGGTGTCGACTTCTAGAAAATACTGGTCAAACAAGCTCGATGATGCTATGTGGGCATATCGAACAACTTTCAAGGCTCCGATTGGTCTCACACCTTTCAAAATGGTCTATGGTAAGAATTTTCATTTGCCGTTGGAGTTGGAACATAATGCATTTGGGGCTTTAAAATTTTTGAATTTCGATCCAACTCTAAGCTGAGAAAAAAGAAAGGTACAATTGCATGAAATGGAGGAATTGCGCCTCCAAACGTATGACTCCAACAAGCTGTACAAAGACCGAGTGAAAACTTACCATGACAAAAAGAAAGTGACCAAACAGTTTGATATAGGGCAGCTGGTCTTACTTTTCAATTCGCGATTAAAACTGTTCCCTGGAAAGTTGAAATCTAAATGGTTCGGTCCTTTCCAGATTAAGGAGATCAAACACTATGGGGCAATTGTCATTGAAGTTACGCTGTCAAATGAGAGTTGGATTGTAAATGGTCAGAGGCTGAAGATTTATCTTGGTGGAGATTTTGAGGGAAATACCGCCGCAGTTCCTTTTTACGATCCTTGAGGTCACATTTGACCGTCAAGCTCAAACGACGTTAAACAAAGCGCTTGTTGGGAGGCACCCCAACATTGTAAGTATTTACTGTTTTGTTTATTTTATTTTTTGTGTTGTGGATTTAATCGGGCAGAAAAGTTGGGAGAACACCATCTGAAACCAACCTTGACTGGCTATGTTTCATTGAGCGCGCTTAGCGCGCTTCTGAGGCCGCTTAGCGCGGTCACGTGAAATGGCCCAGTCAAGTGTGGGCCTGAGTGGGAAATCAAGTGGGCCTATGGGTCTGAGAGTTTAAAAGGTGCGTAGGGTTTCAAAAACCCTCATTTTCCCACTCAGCTTTGTTTCACTCTAGGCATTCCAGCTTCTCTTGCTTAAAGTCTCTCTTGATCTTCAAGTGAAAAATCCTTTTTCTCATCTCATCTCCCATTTCCAGGTTTGCAATAGGTCTTTATTTTTCTTTATTGTAGAATGCATGTTGTTAGGGTTTTGGATTTGAACAAGTTGAAATTAATTGTTAAGGTTAGAAGGAAGTGATATTGTAGAAGTGTTCTTAACACTTTTTGAGTATCTGTTAGGGGTGTAATTAAAATTTGATTTTTCATGCTAAGAGCACCTTGTCTCTATGTTATTCTGTTAATGCATGTTAATAGGGTTTGGCATGGGTGTTATTTTGTTGTTGGATGGACAGATTGGCCATGGAGGTAGAGGAATTTTTTAGTATTTTCGCAGGCGCGCTGAGCGGGCTCTGGCCGCGCTAAGCGCTCCCCTCTTGTCCTGTTCTGGTTATTTCAATTTTTATCTGTTGATTCTGATGTAAATATGTGAAAATGTGATGTTTGGTGATTTTTTTATTGAAAATACAAGTTTGGGGCAGGTTGGTTGCAGAGCAGATTATGCTTGCATGCCTGACCGCGCTAAGCGCGCTTTGGCCATGTTAAGCGCGCCCCCATGGGATCAACTTCCTCGATTTTTAATTTTTCATCGACTGTTTGACTATTTCGTGTTGACCTGGGGTTTCTTATGATTTTTCTTGAATTTCCTGGCTGGTGGTTTAACCTGTTTGGTGTTGTTTTAGTCTATTTTTCTTTGTTTGCAAATGGCTCCGAAACGTGCCCGATTTAGCACTGGACAAACATCGCAGCAGAGACAGCCGCTGGTGGAGTTTGATGCTCACAAATTTTTAGGGGCTCAACAGCAGGGTAGATACCTCGAGTTGACCCGGAGAAGTATTTGGAGAGAGCGCATTTTAAGGATTAACCTGCAAAGGGAGTTTTGCGACTGTCAAAACATCATTGAGTCGCATGGATGGAAGGCTCTCTTAACCCCACCGACCTTGCTCAACTTTGAGATTGTGCGTGAGTTCTATGCGAACGCCATTCCGACAGAGGGTCAGATGTATACTTTCAGGACTTATGTCAGAGGGACACAAGTGTCATTCTCGAGAGATGCGATTAATAAATATCTGGGTAATCCATTGGTTTTGGCTGAAGATGATCGGTGCTCTTATATAAGAGGGTGGAAAGGAGGAATTGGAATTTAGAGAATGTCTGTTTAGCCTTGGCACACCCGGGACGAGGATTTGAGTTGAATGCGGCAGGTAGGCCGAAGATATTGAAGAGAGGTGATATGAATACAACAGCTCAGGTTCTTATGACCCTTGTCCTGCATAACATCAAGCCAAGGAGTCAGACCTCCTCCATTCCGATCTACATTGCATGTATGTTGTACTACATCATGGAGGAGAGGCAGGTTGATATGGCGATGATCATTTCTGATGAGATCCGAGTCATAGCCTCTAGTGGACATTGCTTGGGCACTAAGGTCCCATCTATTTTGGTTTTTCCAGGACTTATTATGGGCTTGTGTACGCGAGAAGGTGTCCCGATCCCAGGTGTGGTCCATAAGACCATTAAAGAAGTAATGACTGACACTTAGATCCAGAGTCACTGTATACAGAGACTGGACCAGCCACAACCACCACCAGCCCACCCAGATCAGCCACCACAGCAACACAGCGAAGTTCCACCCGCTGACCAGGCCTTTGATGAGCGCGTCGCGTGCATGTACACGTGGGATATGCATATGGCTCATCAGAGGGCCTTTTCCTTTTTGCACTCATCCATGCGAGCTTTGCATTTGCAGGTTCGTGAGCCGCAGGTTGAGCATCCATTCCCGACTCAGGAGGACTTTGATGCTTATGTAGCTCAGGTGCCCCAACCAGATGCTGCTAGAGAGGATGAGGATGCTGACGGTGCGGAGGATGTTGCGGCAGCAGTGGATGACGATGACGATGATAATGGGGAAAGCACATGGGAGATTGGTTCTGAGGCCAGTTCTGAGTAGTTGATCCTAGGTTATCTTATCTTTTGTTGTTTTGATATTTATGTTTGAACTTTCTGGATTTTATTGTTATGTTTTTATTGTATTTCTGGATTATTTTGTACCATCCTTGGAAGGATAAGGAACACATGTGCGGCACCAGTGTTTTGGTTGTCATAAATTTTGGCATTATGATATTGTTAGTATTTTAAGTAGTTTTTTTTTTGCAATTGCTAGTTTTAGTAGAATTTTTTTTATTTTGTTTTGTTCCTAAGTTGAAAACTTGAAGGAAATTATGAACTAATGTCAAGATTGATGAATCAATAAGCAATTGAATGGTAATGTTATGATCGAGTAAAGGTACCGTGCAAGGTACATTTTTATCGCTTTCTAAACTAAGCATGGAAATGAAACTTGTAATGAGTGTAAAACTTGTAGTCATTACTTCTTTTGAAATACTTGTTCATTTTTGAATCATTTAGAACATTGCCTTTGTGAGGAAGCTTTCATTGTATAATATATGCAGCATACCGACATTCTTATTTGACCCGTTCTTATTATGTTGAAATCATGCATGTGTGTTAATTTGTGAAAAAGGAATAAAATGATCAAGGAAATTTTTGTGCATTTTGAGAAAAACCACTTGACCAAATAAGAATGATCAATCTACCGTGCGAGTGAGCTAGTATTTGTTAACCTCTTTGAGCCTTTATATCAAGATCTGTGTGAATAATTGAAATGTGTAAATATTGTGCATGAAAAAGAAGAAAATTTTGAAATGGATCTTGGAATTTTATTGTGAAACTTTTTGAACCCCAACCTCAAGTATGGTTGCTCTGTTTGTTCCTTGCCTTAGATGTGTGAGAGCATTCCTAATTATCATATTTTGTTTCAATGACTTTGATAAATGACCCTTCCTTGTAGCCAAGCCAAGTTACAACCCTAGAAGACCTTATGATTCCTTCTTTTTCACTCATTAATGCATGTTGTTTGTTGAATGCATAATTGGTTCTGGATGTTTGCAGGATTGTTTGGTGAGTGATAAAACCTCATTTTGTTTTCATCCATTGATGAATGTGTGCTTAGGTGTGATTCAATTTTGGACTTGTATTGCTCAAGAAGTCTTGAAGTGTGTTTTTGCACTTAGCAATAGTTTCATCTTCATGATGTGTTTGGAGTTTGATAAGTTATCCTGTTGTTACTTTTAGTTTTTGAACCATGAAATTGTCGTTGTTCTATTGGGTTGATTTTGATTTCTTGTGCGGGTTTTCGGGTTCGTTTCTAATTCAAGACACTTTTGTTTGAGGACAAACAAAATAATAAGTTGGGGAGAGTTGTTAAGGGCCAAATTGTGCATACTTTTGACTATATTTTATGGTCCTTTCAATTGGTTTCCTTGATAATTTAGTAATATATCTATTAGTTTTAATGTAATTATACTAATTTCTGATTTTATTGTAAATTTTGTGAATTATGATAATTTTGATGCTCTTTGACAGGTCTTCTTGCTTATATTTGATGATATAAAAAATTGGTGAAGGAAAGAAGGCCTAAAAGATGATTTTCGAGGAGTTCGTGTCGGTAACTCGCGCTTAGCGCGCTTTTCAGCACGGTATCAGCGCACACATTCTGTTGAGGTAGTAGCTAAAGTCTCCAACCGCGCTAAGCGGCCTGCTACCGTGTTTAGCGCGCTTTCTGGGAAATCGCCTATGTTTTTGCTAACCGCGCTTAGCGCGCTCCCGATGGTGCTTAGCGCGGTGCCACTTACTACACTTTGTGCACTTGCTATAAATATCTTCTTTTGTATATATTTTCACGAACTCTTGTCACTTTTTACTTTTCAGCATTTTTAGAAGATATAAAGGGTTTTCTAGGTCAAAAACCTTAGGAACTCAAGGAGAAGTGAGAATCAAATCTTTGGAGCATCAATCCTCGATTCTTCAACTTTGATACTAGCTAGCAAAGCTTCCTTTCTTACTTGTTGATCAAGCTACCGCCAGTGGCGGAGCCAGGACCCCGAGTCACTGGGTGCAAGATTTTTAATTTTTTTCTTAACAAAGTATTATTTATATATATATATATATATATATATATATATATATATATATATATATATATATATATATATATATATATATTTATATAATTTGTTAAATTATATCATTTATTTTTTATGTGTAAATTATTAATTTAGAATTTAAGATATGTAAGTGTGTTAAATATTCAATTTATATAAAGAAAAAATAACCATAATAATATTTTGTAAATTAGATATTAAAATTTAGACTCACTAAAATCTAAAAACAGATCTCATAAAATTTTACATTATATAAATCATATAGATATATTGATATTATTTATGTTTATCAAACAAATTATTAATTAAATTATATATTTTTATTTATAATATTATATAATAGTATATGTTGATTCAGTGTGATGGCTAATGCAATATTTACAATATGTTATAAGTGCATTAAATTATGTGATCATTATAGACATTTTATAGTGATAATTATAATTTTTACTACTTAAAATGTAGAAGCATAATATTATCAATAATAATCATAATATTTAGAAATATAAAAAAGTAATAAGATATGCTTTCATAGGAAAATCAAAAACATTATGAAGAGATTGATATTAATTTTGCATTCCATTATCGTAAGTCTTTGAGTGGCCTATTCTGTTTAATATAAAAATAGAATAATATACTTTAGTTTGCAAATATGTATTCCATTCAAAATGAAATTGGCAGATCGTGTCAGAAAAGTAATAAACATCTCCTTATTAAAATAAGGGTTGATTATACGATTCCCCCTGCCATTAGGGCGAGATTTGATTTTGCCCCCTGAAGTTTTTTTTTGAACGCCCCCTTATAAAACCAAAAATAAATTTTTACCACACCCTATCCCTTGTTTGGGTGACTGGGTATATGGTAAATGGCTATGTGGCATTGAGATAGTCCATTTGTCTAGCTGACTGTGTATTTAAATTTTTTTAGAATTTATTTAATTTATAATTTTTTCATATATTTAATTTTTATTTGTTTAAACAAAATATATATTAAACATATTGGGCTCATGGCCCATACACCTAGAGCCCTTTTTCAATTTTACTTGTCATGTGTGTGTTTAATATATAAACACTAGTTATGCTATTATAAGGGTCGATGTGGGACTTCTTCTCATCATCTCCAACAACCAAATCCTGCAACAACCTGCAACAACCAAATCCTTCCATCTTGCAACAACCAAATCCTTCACATCCTGCAACAACCAAATCCTTCCATCATCTCCAACAAAAACTTCTTCTCATACTGTATACGAATATCTGCATAACATAACAAACTATTAGCAGTATGTTTCAAACAAGAAATCAAGGGAACTGTCAAGTATCATGCTTTAACTTACATTTATGCAGGAAACAAAGAGCCCTATTGTCGGATTGATTTGGGTTCATGGGTCCAAACTATTCGATTTCAACTGCTTGTGAGGTGCCTTGAACAAAGAGCATTGAACATGCCATGAAGCGTGGTGCACCTATCATTGCCGAATATACCAAACTGAAATATATACAGGGGGTCAGATGTTTTAGTAAAAGCAACTTGAAAGCATACTAACTCTATTATGATATACATATACTAACTTTTGTAAGGATATCTAAGAGGTGCACCTTAAAATCAAACTCAAGGGTCAGCTTACAGAATACCCTTTCCACCTATGATTTTGAAACTCAAAACAGGTGATTTTCTCTGCTAATCTATTATCATAGGATATACTCAGAATATATGAAAGATGAAAAACATATGTTCTTTTCAAAAGCTAGCAAAGTAACATGCAAATATCATAATACAATAAGAGCGAGCCCCTAAGGAAACCATAAGATGGAAAATTGGCAATGAGGTACAAGAGGGATGGGGGAGAAAGAAGTAAAAATATTTTATCACATTATAGAACACATGAATAAAATATTTTATGATTCCACAGTCGCTAAGAGATCAACAGTAAAATTAGAAAATCGATAAATAAAAACTTAGTACAATGATACAATATATGCTTCCTCACTCTACTTTCTGTTTGTTTTGTATTCACACTGGAGGTGTGTTTTAAATGTCTTTTGGTACATGATACAATAGGGGACGACATGGCAGCATTAATGAAAAATAGTTATCTCTTGTAAAGCTGCTGCTATGTAGTCATGATTTCAAGTAGTTCTACAGAATTTTCTGGCATTGAGTTCTAGATAAATATATGTGAAGAAATTACACTTTTATAGATATCAATTGCATAAATTAGGATGCACATGATGCTTGAAAGGCATGCATGTTAAGCTTTTTTCACACAGTGTGGGGTGTGGGAAGGGGAGGGATTATGGTGTTAGCATCTAGTGGTATGATAAATTTGGAGAAGATTTAAGTGAAGAAAAGGCAAGAAAAATCTGCATAGTGCGAAACCTTTTGAAGGGAGAAACTAAGGCCTTTAAGAAACCTTAGGCTGGCTGATGGAAGGATTTGATGATATCAGGTGTTGCAGGATGTGAAGGATTTGGTTGTTGCAGGATGGAAGGATTTGGAGTTGTGGATAGGGTAGCAAAAAGTCCCACATCGTAAGCCCCTCCAATTGAAATAGTGTTTATATACTAAACACACAAGTCTAATAATGAGTTGAAAACAAGGTTAAGTGAGTGGGTTGCTGCTAGCTGGGCTTATGTGTTTGATGTTGGCCCAAATATACTAATTTTTAAAATAACAATTTAAATAAATATTATTTATACAAAAAATAAATTAAAAATAAATGCCACATAGACTGCCACATAGCCAATTGGGGAATACCCAGTCACTCAAACAAGGGATAGGGTGTGGTAAAAATTTATTTTTGGTTTTATAAGGGGGCGTTCAAAAAAAAACTTCAGGGGGGCAAAATCAAATCTCGCCCTAATGGCAGGGGGAATCGTATAATTAACCCTTAAAATAATAAAGGTACTAGCAAAGTATTTATTTGGGTGCAAAACAAATATTTGAGGGGGTTCAAGATCATGATAAAGCAATATATGAGGGATAAATTTCAAAAGTCAGGGGGTGCAGTTGAACCCCTTCACATCAACGTGTGTCTGCCCCTGGCTACCGCATTATGGGTAGCTAAACACTTTTGTGTCAAGATTAGAGGTAGTTAAACTTGCTATTATGTATTTCTTTTGATCTTTTGTATGTGAACAAGGTTTATGATCAATGGATGATGAAGATCTTTGCTTTTAATGATGTATTTATGGTTTAAATCACTCTAGACATAGATTTTCCAAGTCTTGATCTAATTTCTTCATCTATTAACCAGCAAACTCTAGACATAGATTTAAAAGTTAATATTTGCTTTGTATCAATCTTTATGTTTATTGTTTTGATTGTTATTTCGAGAAATCATCTAGCGATTAAAACAATAATATTCACGGAGCCGATTTAGAAATAAACGGATTCGCGAGGATGCGCGATTGTATTGATTGAAACTAAGTTCGCATGCTTATTAATCGGATATGTATGAAAAGGGTTAACGAAATCTAATCTTGACATGCTTTTCTTAAAACAAAACATCTTTGCCCTAATTTACTCTTTACAAAAAAACTTATGTTACAAAACAAGAAATATTTGAAAACTCTTTACTTAGAATGTTAAACTATTGAATGGTGAGCATCTATATATCTTGGGCACAATCCCCGTTGATACGATAAAACACCCACCTAAAATACTTTTCAACATCTTGTTGTGGAGTCCTTGGTGCTGAAAAATTTATGAACCCCTTGAATGCTTTGAATGCATCTCTTTTATGCATAAAAAAAGTGTCCAATAAAATCTAGAAAATTCATCAACAATAACTAAAGCATATGCATTACCTTCGAAGTTTTTAGTTCTTGATGGACCAAATAAGTACACATGTAACAATTGAAGTGACCTTATAGTAGACACCACATCCTTGTTTTTAAAGTTGATTTGGTTTGATTTCCCTTTTGGTATGCATCACATAATTTATCTTTGACAAACATTATCTTTGGTAAATCAATGACAAGATCATGCTTGACTAGTTTTTTTAAATTTTCCATATGAATATGGGCAACTCTTTTATGCTCAAGCCATGAGACATTGTTGTTTACCATGAGATATTTTAATTTCAAAGATAAATCATCTAAAGAATCATGAACATGTTATTAATTCTTTTACCTTTGAGTTTTACCTCATGAGTAACTTCATTTTAATCAAGCATTCATCCTTGGTGAACTTATTTTGAAGCCTTTGTCACAAAGTTGGCTTATGCTTAGAAGATTGTGCTTTAGTCCTTAAACATAAAGAACATCTTCAATGGATATGAAAGGTGGTGCTCCAACTTTGCCTATTCCAAGAATTTTTCCTTTGTTATTGTCTACATATGTGACATATCCCTTGGGTTTTAGGACTAGAGATGAAAATTGGTTGATATCTCATGTCATATGCTTATAACAACCACTATCGAGATACCATAGATTTATAGTGGCTTTCAAGCAAACCTACAAAACAAATTAAGTTTTGTTAGGTACCTAATTCACATTGGATCCTTCATAATTAGTTCCTTTCTTGACCCACACATAATACCCACATGTCAAACTAAAGCTCCTTACATAGCAAGCATTAGGTGTGTAACCAATTATACCACAATAGAAACATGTAGAAACAAAAATACTTCTATATCTAGGAACATAATATTTTTTTCCTTAACAAATCTCTTCTTAGGATAATGATGAACATGTTTTTCTTTGTTCACTTTCTCTTTTATGGATTAGTCACTAGCCTTAACAAAGATGGTTTTGTTAGAACTTGGTTTATTAAATCTAGAATAACCAAGTCCACTTTTGCCATTAAAGTATCTTTGTTGACTAAGAAGACCATCCAATCCAATTTTTCCCTTTTCATATCTTTCAAGAACTCTTTTTAATTGGACAATTTGGAAATAAAGTGGGTCACACTTTTTGCATGTAAAATTCTATTTTTGTTTTTCAACAAAGTTTTGTTTTTCAATTTCAAAATCTTTTTCCACGATGTCAATCTTTTATTCAAGAGATAAATTTTGTTTCTTTTGTGTTAACACCGTTTTGTACAAAATTTTACATTCATTGAGTAATTTATCTATTGCACCTTGAACGTCATTATCATAAGAGTAAAATTCATTACTAACCTCTTCATATTCACCATCGAAATAGTATGATGCCATCAACATAAGATATGCATATTCTTCACTTTTTCGAGTAGGATTAAGAACTTACTTCATTGCCATCCCTTGCAATGTAGGCCTTTTTGGATTTTGTCTCTTTTCTACTTTTGAAGTCCCTATTCTTAGTGAGTTTTGAACAATCCATCTTTATGTGTCCTTGCTTTCTACATTCATAGCAAGTGACATTTTTGTTGAAGTGGATGCATCCTTTTTCCTGAAAAATTTCTTCTTTTTGCATAATTCAAGGATTTTTCATTATTGCCAAAAACCTTACCAAGCCTTTTCAGAAGGAGCATGAAGTTTTCATCTTCTTTCGGGGCATCTTCTTCTTGTTCTTCTTTTGTGTCAAATTTCAAGGCAATGACTTTGGATTTCTTCTCTTGATTCTCTTGATTTTCTAGTCTTCCAAGTTCAATTTCATGTTGTTGAAGTTTTTAGAACAAGGATGTGAATGTCATGGTAGAAAGACTTTTCTTTTCCAATATTGTCGTTACTTTTGATTTTTTAAGTGTACGAAACTCTTTTGCAATGCAAGAATTAATTCTCTGGGATGCATTCTAAATAACTCATATTCTTGACTCAAATTATTCAATCTAGATCTCCTTACTTCAGCAGTTTCTTTATGGGTTTCCACCAATGTATCCTATATTTGCTTTGTCGTTGTACATTGAGAGACACAAAATAATTCGTCCATGCTAAGTGCACTTTGAAGTAGGTTGATTGCTTTCTTGTCGTAGAGGACCTTTTTCTTATCATCTTCATCCCATGAACTCTTAATCTTTGTTGTCCCAACACCATTGACAACACTAGTAGGAACAAATAGAGCATTTTGCACATCATCCCATATTTCCCATCCTTGTGCTTCCAAGTGAACCTTCATGCAAATTTTCCAAAAATCAAAGTATTTACCATAAAACAATGGAGGTTTATTGCTGCTGCCACCATCTTTGAAAACTAGATTTACGGAAGCCATTCTGGACCTTTAGGATCACGTCACCTCTAACCTGCTCTGATGCCAATTGTAAGTGTAGAGTGCACCTAAGAGGGGGAATTAGGTACTTTGATCGATTTTTTCATTTTAGTGAAATCTTACTTTTACTTTCTAATTTGATAGAGTTAATGAAAGAGGTAAAGTGCATAAAATTAACGAACATCGAGGGATTATCCTAGTTCCTCTCACAATCCGAGAGTACGTCTAGTCCCCTCACCAAATATAAGAGATTTCACTATTTGTTAAAACCTTGTACAAGCCTAATCCTAGTCTCTATACACAAGTTACTAACTAAATCATTAAGGAAGACTCCCTTATGATTTTACAAAGTATAAAAAGAAAACAATCCTCTATTTTTCACTCTCTTGTTTCCAACAGTCCTGGACAACAAGGTGTATACACAAATTTGAGTTTAGACAAGAAGTTGAAGTTGTAAGATGTATATCAATTACTTGAATTGATCTTCCCTTTCAAGTATACAACTCAAAAGTATGTTACACAAGTGCTCAGAACATAATTGATGAAATTTTTGATTTGATGCAATGAAAAATGAATGCAGAAAGTTTCACTCAAAAACTTATAGCACAAGGCATTTGATTGAAAATGAAATATTGAGTTTGAATTGTAATAAAAGATGTAAGTTTTCAAAATCTGACGCGCATTTTATGCCAAAAAGTGTCACTGATTCAATTGTAACCAGTTACAACTGAAGCATGTTTTGAAATTTTGAAATTTTGAATTTTTCGAAGGTGTAACTAGTTACAGGTTTTGGTTAACTGGTTACACCTAATGCAATTTTGAATAATGTCAAAAATTCTTTCTGGTAACCGGTTAACAGAAACGTGTAACCAGTTACACCTGAAGAAACTTTGACTTCACAGAGCTTCCTCATCTTCAGCGTCAGTCCATTGAGCTTGTGGTTTCAAGCTAGTAGTTCCATAGTAACCCCTGGATGTTTCCACCCTTTTATCACAGATTTCCATCCTTTTTTGCCCATGGATTTGATAAAGGTAACCATCATGGACTTACAATAATCATAGTTGGTGTCATCCAAAATAGGTGGTTTGTTGACTGGTCCTCGATCTTTCATTGTGTCCATTTGAGAATAATTTATCTTCCCAAGATCTCACCAACATGTTAGGCTGTCTGCTCTGATGCCAATTAAAATTATGTTCCTTAAGGGGACAGATGTTAAACTCGATGTCCTAGACAACTGGTTTGACAAGATAAATTATAACTACAACAATAATACATATTAAGTTGTACATGACGATGGAGCAAAAAAGCAATAAAGAAAATAACAATTGGTAACCCAGTTTGATGCAAATAACACCTACGTCTGGAGGATTGGCTTCCAACTCAAGAAAGGAAATTTACTATTAGTACCTTAGTACAATTTGTATTACAAGCAACTACAAATATGATGTTGTTCAATGCCTCTTTCTAACACTACCCAATGACTTTCTATTTAGAACTCCTCCTAAATATGAGAACCCCTCTAACCTTCTCTCAATCACTAAACCCTAGTGATTGATGATTCACCCAATTATCAATGTCAAATATTATAACTCAACTCAACAAAATTTGTATTCCAAATTACTAGAATATAGAGGTGTACATAAAAATGTTGAATATACAACTCAACTAGACAAACCTACAACTATGCAAAGTTACTAAAACATAGTGTGGTGTACATAAAAATAACAAAGACTCTTGTAAACCCTATCACTCTAAAATATTCAATGTGAATGTTTGTTTTCCAATGTACATCTGAGCTCCTTATATAACATAATAACTATGGACTTTTCTCCTTGGATATTAGCTTTAATTTCGTCCATAATTAATGCATAATGATTTGGATATTATCTGTTCCATAAATCTCTCCTACAAGATATGATTTATTTCAATTTAAATTCAAATTTAAATCTCTATTTAAATATGAATCAATCTTCGTCCAGCTATAAAAAAATCACCTAATCATAATGTTAAGCCAATTAGAAATAAAATCTGATCCAATATTTGACCAGAGAGTCTTCCAAATGCAACAACAATGTCTGTTGTGCAAGGCCCATATGTCCTACCAACATGTTGTGACATCGCGTCTAGCATGTGTCCCTTTTGCACCTCCATACAACTTAAGCAAGCTAGATTAATATTGAACACTTTGAACACTTATCCATGTTGTTGTTTTGTAAAATGCAACCAATCCAAAAAAAAAATATCTTCCCCTTTGATAAATTATTGAAAAACAACTCTTCAAGATATAACACTTATTCAGTCCAGAACAAGTGATAGACTTTAGAGCATATAATTATCATCACCAACTTTTATCAGAGTTAAGCATAGCAGTGGAAAATCAATAACATTCATCACAAATGCCACACAAAACAATGCTCTAGAATAAGTTAGACAGATATGCAATCATTCATAACATAGTCATACATGTCACTTAGTCAGCTCATAGTTAGTAGCATACAATCCTACTTACTAACAATTATCAGCATACAATCATTCACATATTTGGTCATGTATAATACAAACAGTTAGTAGCTAATAATAGAATATTCAACATTCTACTAACAAAAAATATCACATCAAAAGGGCCAGATGTCTTGCGTGATGCCGTAGCATATGAGTACAACATTAGCACTTACCCTGATGGTTATTGCTAAACAAATACCTGTGTTACCTTATCAACACCAATACTACTCCCCTTTTTTCCATAATTTGGCAAAGGGTTAGCATATCAAAAAATCACCAAGAAGTGAGTCATGCATAGGTTAGGATGTTAGCACATACATAACCATAACATGAGAACAAACTATAACAACATCCAGATATGCAAAAGCATTAAATCTGTTATTGTACTAAAGTTCAAAGAGGCTATAAAGCCTTTACAAATCTAAAAAAAGATCCCAAATACAAGGTCCATAACAAAAACAATTGAAACATCCTTCAAACTTGATCTCTTGACCAACCACCTGATTCTAGGAAGGAAACATAGTCTTCATCAACCTCTGAGTCAGATTCATTATATTGAATAAGGTCTCTTATTCAAGACCTTCATCTTGGTGATAGACTTCATACCAGCTGAAGATGCTCAAACAAATGATGCACCATGAGTATTGCCCCATTTGTAGAGGAGGTGATTCCCTTATTTTTCCTTTCTTCAGCCTCTTAGAACCTATCAATAGCTTTCGTGATAGAAATTCCCTTGTTAGAGGGTTTCTTCTTTGAATTCTCATAATTTTGACTCATGATGATCAAAACAAACACTTGAAAGATGACGATAATAACATGATAATTTTTCTCTTGCTAGTAGCAATAGTCCAAAAAAAGGAGTGATTAGAAAAGAATGAATCACCCTGAATATATGTTCATCATAAAGAATAAGAGAGATATTGACTTGGTCTCCTTATATGTTTTCCAATCTTTGACTACTATAGGATCTTCAATATGCACACTCCAAGAGCACTTCTTAACTTTTCAAAGCAAACAACATCCATGGCTTGGTGAAATTATCTACCAGTTGTTTCTTAGTTGTTATGTGCTCTAGATTGACCACTTTATCTTACACAAGACCGCTAATGAAATTATGACGAATCTCAATGTGCTTGATGACAGACCTACAAACTAGTGCATTCACGTATGCAGATAACTCAATGGTTGTTGCATCCCTAATTAATCCACACATAGCATCAGGATCCTCAATTAACAATCTTTGTCGAATGGCGCAACCACCAGGAGAGTTAGGGTATAATCCTCCAGGTATGTTGTAACACCCTAAACCCCGAAACTTATATATAAAAGATTACTCGACAATTTAATGTGTCACAAACGACAACCCTTCTACCAAACTGAGACATTTTGAAAACACGTAGCAGAAAATAAAACAACATACAACATCTGTCATCGCATGTTCACCTTCACTTAGAGCATCATCACAGCAAAATCACATCAATCACAGTAATAAAATAGGTTAACTTCAATTAGGCCTTCTGTACTTCTGATTTCGATTCTGTAAAAAGTCAAATGCTCAGAATTCGACACCCAGTAATTATATAACAATTATACAACAACCAACACAAATTATACAAACCCAACATCTATTTATCACCAATCAATCATGGAATTAAGGTTATGTTTTCAAAGCTACAAGAACACAACAATGACATCAAGTAATTTCAGAATTCAATCGTTAATCGATGTATAAAATTAAGCATATTGCAGGGAACAAAAATCACACATTGAGATGATAAATAACATAAATTTCTCATACATACATCAAAATTCATGAAAACACCACAATGGTGGAATAAAACCTATTGGAGAGAAAGGACCTCTCTCTACCCCATCATGCTAAACACCCATATTAATAGCCCTTTCTCCCCCTTACCTTAAAATTTCAGCAAACAAACTCTTCTCCAATGATTTTCCTCTCCTCTACTAGCTCTAGGGTTCTCCTCTTGCCTCTTTCTCAAGTTCTATAAGAGTTGGATGAAACCTAACTCTCTTTCACCTTTTAGAATATATATATCTAGGATTTTCTACACAATCTCTTCTAATGTAACGCCATGTATAATATTTATCTAGAATAATACCATACAAGTGTTTTATTCGGTACTGACACAATCATAAGTGCCTAATGGTATAATTCACATACTTGACCATTCTAAAAACATAATACAATCTATGGTACAAGATATGGAAACTAGCAAAAAATATAAAATCTAAGATCAATATACAATATCCTCAATTGTATACAACAAATACACAGCGGAATAAGCTCAACTAAGCTTCTCTTGAAACATCCAAGCATAGCTCCACTTGTAAAATAAACCTGCAAATACCTCCTAAAAAATAATCAACAATAGTGGGGTGAGATACATCAAATCTCTGAGAGTTCCCTATCTTATGGATTCTCTCGGCTTTACAAGGTTCTATATTAGCCTAAATCAAGGCGGGGGAAAGGAACTAGACCTTGAGTTCAAACATTTCTGACTAGAGAAAACAATTGCACAATACATAAAACGACAGCTAGTTAAGGAATCTTTCCCCGACCATCCCGCTCAAAGAGATTAAACACGGGTCACGGATCCTTAACATAGATAACTTTCCCCGGCCATCTCGCTCAAAGAGATTATACACGGGTCATGGTTATCTACAATTGGTACTTTCCCCGGCCATCCCGCTCAAAGAGATTAAACACGGGTCACGGTACCAACCACTAAGTAACTTTCCCCGGCCATCCCGCACAAGGAGATTAAACACGGGTCACGGTTACTTACTTAATAAATACTTTCCCCGACCATCCTACTCAAAGGATTAAACACGGGTCACTGATATTTATTAAGGGAAACATACTTAATAAATACTTTCCCCAGCCATCCTACACCAGAGGATTAAACACGGGTCACTAATATTTATTAAAGGAAATATACTTAATAAATACTTTCCCCGACCATCCTACACCAGAGGATTAAACACAGGTCACTAATATTTATTAAGGGAAAAATCACAAACCGGAGGAATTACAATCCTCCACTGACAACTACTTATCAAAGACACTCTTTTAGTATCAATGCATAAGCATTTCCCTATAAACCTTTACCAAGTCCTAGTTACATCTCTAGGATCATATCATTTGTTTGGGGTAAAGTTTTCTCACTCTTCCTAATTTATTTTAAGCATGTCATTTTCTCAGTTATGATCAACAACAATATTAGACAAGCATATTACAACATCAATCATAAAACACACAAGATAGAATAACATATCAAACATAATCCACATAGTAGTTCACACACATTTTCAAGGCATACAAGCCACTACTATCCTCTACCAAGCATCCTTGGTTAAATCATGGTCTCACATCACCATTTAATAGCACATTGGATTCTCTTTCCAAGGCTTCAAGTCCCATATCAATCGGGCTCCCGGTTCATGAATTATGGTAGGAAATAAGGACCCATACCATTCACATTCATTACATTTCCATATTTATCTTATCAATCTATGACATATAACCATGTTTCTGGCTCACCATCATATAGAGCATTGAATTAGCTTCCCAACGCTTCCGACCGCGCCTCAATCCGAGTTACGGATCAAAAGTTACGACGAAAACAAGAGGCGCAATATTTTTCTCTGCGTAGGGGACTTCGCGATGCGAACCTGACTTCGGGATGCGAACTAAGTCAGTAGCAGAATCCCCTATTTTTCGGTACGGATCGCATAGAGACCGGCAGCGAGCTGTAGCAGTGTCTGGACGCATTTTTGTGCAGAAACCACCAAAATTCATCATTTTAAGGTTCCCAATGACCCAAAACATTAAGAAAACAAAGGTAGCACCAATCATGACAATAGAAACAACATCAAGAAAGATTTCATAGTTCACTACCCAAAACCCTAACTTCCCAAAACATTTTCCAATATAACGACAAGTATTCCCGATTGTTTCCACTTACAACCCGACAATATTACTCGATTTATTTCACGTTTTATCCGTTAGATTTCATTGATTTATCCGTTAAATCATTTTCTCTCAAATCTAACCTAAGTTCTAAACATATATTTCTAGAACTTATAGTGTCTAACTAGAACCCACCTTAGCATTGAAGAGGAGTTTGAAGAAGATGATGAATTGTTGAAGAGATGATTAAGATCCAAGTTTTTTTCCTTCTCTTCTTTCTCTTCTTCTCCCTTTCCACGTTTTCTTCTTTTTCTTCTTTCACCCACTTTTTATTTCTTTCTCTTTACAAATATATATATATATATATATATATATATATATATATATATATATATATATATATATAAACTAATATTATATAATATAATCCAACATGGTAAAATATCTCCAATTGATATTTTTTTTCATCTCAACCCAATTAATCTATTATTAGAGTTATCTTAAAATCCTCTCTTGAACTAGTAATTACTAATCTGTCTCTTTAATAAAATAATTGATCTCTTCAAAGTGCACTAGTTGCTCTATTGGTCCTAATTGACTATACTTAAAACACTTAGAGGATTCCATTAATCCAATTAACCAAAGATAGAGTACATAGATACTCATCTGATCTCATCTGACATGCAATTAAGCATTTAAATAATATGGTGTATTACACTCTCCCCCCCTTAAATTGAAATTTTTCCCCGAATTTCCTTCGCTCAACAATAACCACAACTTGCATCGTTGTTTTAGTTCCACACTCAATTTTACTTCTGTTAAACTTTCTGTTCAAATTCTGACGTATTCCAATTCTAACCTGATTTCACAGACCAAAAGTCTGTATTTTCACAATTTATCAAACTTCGTGTCCTTATTTATACTCTTATTCCAATATTGTGTTAACTTCGAACTTTGCTTTTCCATAATTCATCTGTTGTTCCATACAAAACACTTGGTCGCATCTTACTTTGGAAAGAATGTACCATTCTACATTCCTCTACTGAGTTACAACAAAACCGTAACACTTTATCTCGGTTTAGGACAACAACACTCAACACATCTTAGCGATGTAATTCAGTGATTTCTTATCTTCATGCAATCACTGACGACTATCCTTTCGTAAATCCTTTAACATTCGAACCACTTCATAACTAGTCAAACGACTTCTTTATCAGTTCCATCTGGTCTAATACTAAACATTGTAACCATTACCTCGGATAATTCATCTCTTTCGTATCACCCCCAAAAGGTAACACAATTAGAACAAGATCTAATTATTTCCATACTTACAAGCAATAATCCTTCTAAATTCTTATTATTCTTACTGAACTCTTTAATCTATTACCTCCGACTGCGCAATCCGAAATCTCACAACGGAATACCACAAATTCTTAAGTACTACTAAGTAGCTAACAGTCTGCGGGAAACACGCTTATCCATTGGGGTCCTTACTAACCAACAGTACAAGAAACGTACTGACGTCCTATGATAGAACAATTTCTTTGCCAACACACAATATCATAACATCTGTCCAACATTGTCGTGACGATACAAGTACAGGAGTTACACTACTCCAAATTCATTCAAAACTTGAATAATTCATCCAAAAGTAGTTTAACAACGTCCGTTTCTAGTTACCATATTCCATATTAATTATTCTTTCAGTTTTTCCGACTTACTCAAGGTTCCTTGCTGATTCGAGATCTCAACCAATAACAGTGTAACACCAACATAGAACTTCAATCATATGTGAGTCACCACTTATCAAAACTTAAACCATTCAAAGCACAATTGTGAATTTCCATACTACTCACCAATCCACACACAACACTCTACACGTACATACACCCTCAAAGGACATGCCACGCTTCTCAATTGAATCAACTTCTCTCATTCGTTTCGTTTCATAAATGATTCCAAGTTACATGCTTAACTTCGGAACGCCTAATGCTTACCCGTACTTGGAAAGATAACTTTCAAATTTCCTTCTCTGGGTAAAACACAACTACACACAACTGGTACCACTCTCACGGAGCCTAAATCCAATACCATGAATTCGTGGAAGATAACAATTACTAACTCTGACCAACCGTTCATACCTTACTAATACCACAATTACACACTGAAATATTCCGATCAATACTTCGTGAGTATTTTCCAACTTCGTCCTTAAGGCTCTCAATAGTAATAACAACAATACCCTTAAGACTTTCTCACACTCAACACAGTTCACAATATTATTTCTCCAAAAGTTAAACTCCCTCGTCGTCTGAACAAATGGTCAACTACGTAACACCTTTCCAACAGTTGCGATTTTCAAAACACAAATCCGTCTTCATTTACTTGCAATCCCATTTTCCAGTCACACAATACTCTCCACTCGGAGCAACATAAGGTAAAAAAACGCAGATGATGGTTTCCTAAGGGATTTCACAATTTACACACATGTTAATCGATTAACCATCTGAGCTAATCGGTTAACTCCTCAAAATTCAGTGCAAAGCACCATCCTTGCACGTTTTAATCGGTTAACCCCATTACGTTAATCGGTTAACACTGCCACAGAAGCTGAAAAACCAGTTTCATATAATTCAAAGTCATCACACTCATACTTGATTCGTTTTTAAGCAAAATCCAACACACAACCATTATACGGTACCACAAAGCGATGGACATCTCATATCAAACATACAAACTTGTTCTCTCACTTGAATTCCTTGGTGAGAAATAAAACAACAACGTTCTTAGTCCAACAAAAGGTAGATTCCGAATATTCCGATTATTCACAAATATAGAAGTTTATTTATACTCGAAAATAAATCGGGGCAATGCATTCTCTTGAAGAACCTTTCCATCTCTTCGTACACACTAACCGGACTTTGTACCTTCCACTATCCATTGTACACCATACTTATGCCTAATTACTTAATGGAAGATTCGCAACCGACAATTCTCATCAAGTAATTACCAAACCCTTCCGGTATAAATCGTTCCATAATTTACACTTAGTCCGTAATAAGTCCTGATTTGCTTCTCGTTGTTTTACCATAATCTCGCTTCCTAAAATGCAATACTCACTGTTCCACAAAGTACATTCCTTCACACTTGTCTCAAGAGTAAGAATCCAACACGTACACTTGTGACCACGGTGTTGCTACTACGCTTGTTCTTAATACCAAGGTGTAACTTTCTCATCCCACGTCATACTAATAGGGTTCTCGTGGTTGAACCATCCTTGATTACACTTCCTTAACTTAAGCCTCAACAACTGCTCAATAGCTTCATTTCACATTCGTCCAAAAATATATTCTGTTGTCATTTCCTCATAATATACTATTGATACTGTTTTCTACATCGTGCTTACTTTCGCTCCCCACGGTAATCCTCTTAGGTCCAAGATACTTACTTTGTTTCTTGATACAAACTTCTTCCGGTTTGTATCCATACCCTTTCCGTTACTAAATGAAGTTCAATCTTTCTCCAACACAATACCTCATATTGTTCCTTGGGTAATTTAATAATTCCAAACTGATCTCTCACCGAATACCAAAAATCACGATGTAATATCTAGAACTTAATCTCTCTACATAACTGAATATACGCAATCCATCACCCACTCTTAGTCCGGCACATACTTGTCTCATTTGAAGCATGTAAACACGTCCTTGTGTTCCTTCACACACTTCTCTACTACTTTAGGTTCCCATCGAAGCCGAACTTCCTTAACTCTCAACTATTTTCCAGCTGGAAGACATTGTTCCGAACCCATTCCTTAAGGTACTCTCGTCCATTCAAGATACTATTGCGACCCTAGAAACTGAAGCACCAATACCTATCTCACTTCCGAACCTTACGTCACACATTCAACAAAACAACTTTTCTTTTTCACGAAATGAGATTACTTGAAATTCTTATCCATATCAGTGGTCGATCGAGCTCTACTAGTGACTTTACATATTCCTCAATACCTTAATCAATCGTCCGCTAGAGATTCTTAACTTTCAGACTCCATCCTTTCCAAAGGATTGCTTAACAACACATTACTCTTTAATTCCATGCTACCCAAATCACAACTTTTACTAAGATCTCAACTGAGCTGACCAAAACTCATTACTGGTAACTCTTGGCTTGAGCCTACCCTCACAACACAAGTTCCGACAACACTTCGGAGTCCTCGTGGTCGCTCAACCATGATTCTACCTATCACATACATAGTATTAGGTTGATCAGGCCCAACACTACATAGTATAATATTAAGGTTCATGCTGGCAAGACACACTTAAGAGGCAGGAATAGATTTACTTGTGATGTTTCAAGACTAGGTCGAGGACACGACCTGCTTTGATACCAACTGTAATGCCCTATATAATATTTATCTATAATAATACGATACAAGTGTTTTATTCAGTACTGACACAACCATAAGTGCCTAATGGCATAATTCACATACTTGACCATTCTAAAAACATAATACAATCATGGTACAAGATATGGAAACTAGCCAAAAATATAAAATCTAAGATCAATATACAATATCCTCAATTGTATACAACAAATACACAGCGGAATAAGCTCAACTAAGCTTCTCTTGAAACATCCAAGCATAGCTCCACTTGTAAAACAAACCTGCAAATACCTCCTGAAAAATAATCAACAATAGTGGGGTGAGATACATCAAATCTAAGTGAGTTCCTTATGTTATGGATTCTCTCGGCTTTACAAGGTTCTCTCTTAGCCTAACTCAAGCCGGGGGAAAGGAACTAGACCCTGAGTTCAAACATTTCTGACTAGAGAAAACAATTGCACAATACACAAAACGACAGCTAGTTAAGGAATCTTTCCCTGGCCATCCCGCTCAAAGAGATTAAACACGGGTCACAGATCCTTAACATAGATAACTTTCCTCGGCCATCCCGCTCAAAGAGATTAAACACGGGTCACGGTTATCTACAATTGGTACTTTCCCCGGCCATCCCGCTCAAAGAGATTAAACACGGGTCACGGTACCAACCACTAAGTAACTTTCCCCGGCCATCCCGCACAAGGAGATTAAACACGGGTCACGGTTACTTACTTAATAAATACTTTCCCCGGCCATCCTGCTCAAAGGATTAAACACGGGTCACTGATATTTATTAAGGGAAACATACTTAATAAATACTTTCCCCGGCCATCCTACACCAAAGGATTAAACACGGGTCACTAATATTTATTAAGGGAAACATACTTAATAAATACTTTCCCCGACCATCATACACCAGAGGATTAAACACGGGTCACTA
Organism: Lathyrus tuberosus; assembly: GCA_022829125.1. NCBI lineage: Eukaryota > Viridiplantae > Streptophyta > Magnoliopsida > Fabales > Fabaceae > Lathyrus > Lathyrus tuberosus. Next base: position 15,006,334 of record JALAZF010000017.1, read on the forward strand.
ATATTATTAAGGGAAACATCACAAACCGGAGGAATTACAATCCTCCACTGACAACTACTTATCAAAGACACTCTTCTAGTATCGATGCATAAGCATTGCCCTTTAAACCTTTACCAAGTCCTAGTTACATCTCTAGGATCATATCATTTGTTTGGGATAAGTTTTCTCACTCTTCCTAATTCATTTTAAGCATGTCATTTTCTCAGTTACGATCAACAACAATATTAGACAAGCATATTACAACATCAATCATAAAACACACAAGATAGCATAACATATCAAACATAATCCACATAGTAGTTCACACACATTTTCAAGGCATACAAGCCACTACTATCCTCTACCAATCATCCTTGGTTAAATCATTGTCTCACATCACCATTTAATAGCACATTAGATTCTCTTTCCAAGGCTTCAAGTCCCATATAAATCGGGCTCCCGGTTCATGAATTATGGTAGGAAATAAGGACCCATACCATTCACATTCATTACATTTCCATATTTATCTTATCAATCTATGGCATATAACCATGTTTCTACCTCACCATCATATAGAGTATTGAATTAGCTTCCCAACGCTTCCGACTGTGCCTCAGTCCGAGTTACGGATCAAAAGTTACGACGAAAACAAGAGGCGCAATATTTTTCTCTGCGCAATGGACTTCGCGATGCGAACCTGACTTCGCGATGCGAACTAAGTCAGTAGTAGAATCCCCTGTGTTTTGCTACGGATCGCATAGCGACCGGCAGCGAGCTGTAGCAGTGTCTGGACGCATTTTTTGTGCAGAAACCACCAAAATTCATCATTTTAAGGTTCCCAATGACCCAAAACATCAAGAAAACAAAGGTAGCACCAATCATGACAATAGAAACAACATCAAGAAAGATTTCATAGTTCACTACCCAAAACCCTAACTTCCCAAAACATTTTCCAACATAACGACAAGTATTCCCGATTGTTTCCACTTACAACCCGACTATATTACTCGATTTATTTCACGTTTTATCCGTTAGATTTCATTGATTTATCCGTTAAATCATTTTCTCTCAAATCTAACCTAAGTTCTAAACATATATTTCTAGAACTTAAAGTGTCTAACTAGAACCCACCTTAGCATTGAAGAGGAGTTTGAAGAAGATGATGAATTGTTGAAGAGATGATGAAGATCCAAGTTTTTTTCCTTCTCTTCTTTCTCTTCTTCTCCCTTTCCACGTTTTCTTATTTTTCTTCTTTCACCCACTTTTTATTTCTTTCTCTTTACAAATATATATATATATATATATATATATATATATATATATATATATATATATAAACCAATATTATATAATATAATCCAACAAGGTAAAATATCTCCAATTGATATTTTTTTCATCTCAACCCAATTGATCAATTATTAAAGTTATCTTAAAATCCTCTTGAACTAATAATTACTAATCTGTCTCTTTAATAAAATAATTGATCTCTTCAGAGTTCACTAGTTGCTCTATTGATCCCAATTGACTATACTTAAAACACTTAGAGGATTCCATTAATCCAATTAATCAAAGATAGAGTACATAGATACTCATCTGATCTCATCTGACATCCAATTAAGCATTTAAATAATATGGGGTATTACATCTAATTACCTCATTAACACCCAACACTTTTAATTCATACGATCACCCCCAAACTATCACTATTCTATTTTTCTAATTTAATTATTAAACTCATACTAATAATGAATTTAATTTTCCATCCAATCTTCTATTTATAAATAAAACTTAATTCATCATTTAGGTATTTCCTTTACCACCCCCAACTTATTCTCCTAAATATTCACATTGCCCATTATTTCTCTACTAACTCCGATTTTTTCTATTATTTAATTAATTATATAATTTATGTCACTAAGGCACACTTTTGCATATTATTTTCTAATATTAATTAAAAATTACTAATTATTCTACCAAGTTCCTATGTTCACACCACACCCTACCAATCCCATTGCACCCCAACAACACATATAATCACCAAATTTATTTAAAGGCTCAACAAATAATTAAATAAAAATATAAATAATTCAATTAAATTAATCAACCAAATTTGAGGTGTTACATATGTCATCCTTAACTACTGGTTATCTCCATTCGATGAGGCTACAAATAGATGAGAGTAATCATGAAACAATTAACATCCTCACACACCAAATAGGCACAGTGTTCAATCCTCTAATTTAGAACACTAATCATAGTTATCAGCAATTGGCTCACCAAATTGGTCAACTTGCAGACTTATTTGGTGCGCCTCCAGCGTCTATTCAGCAGGTGTCTAATAATAATATACAACATTAGGCGATACATGTCAAACCACCCATACCAAGGGTAGTCGAAGAAAACGTAGGACAAAATGACTCTGACATAGTGGTGGTACATAGAAACCAAGATGCTGACCAAATAGTTAGAATGTCCAACAAAACAATTTTGTGGAGTAGAATAATATAATTAATATGATCAAACAAATTTATCCCCAAACAGAAACTTCTCGTGATTTTCTCAACTCTTACCCATTGAATCTTCTCTAGGATCTATAAGTGGATTGTTGATGTCGATTGACATAGATTGGATTTTAAGTCGATATGAATATATCAACACACAATCTTTTAGACACAAGACGTGTAGGAGTGAAGTATTTTGACTTATAAAAAAATCGGATATAGGCTGGTATAGATATCTCGGTACAATTTTATTCATAAATTTGCCTAATTAATTGAACTTATATCCCCCAAAGTGAAATCAAAACTAAACAACAAAAATTAAGAATACATGCTGAACAAAAGTAGAACATGCCACTTGTCCTGATATAAATAAAAAATATTGGTTGAAGTGTAATATATTGGTGTGAAATGAATATTCTCAAGCCATTGGTAAAGGTAGTGAACATTTCATTTAATAGGATGGGATTGGATTGGATTGGATGATAAGTGTGATCAAGATGAAATTGATGTTAAAAACAAAAGACATGACACATTTTCTTTTCCTTATCAAGACAAGATCATCTACTCCTTTTTCGTTGAGCATTTATAGACGTTATTAACATAAATTAAATATTCCATGAATACATCACTTTGTTAAGTGTGCTGAGATGAGTAAAGTGATTATTACTACAACTAATGACAATGACTAACCCGTTTCCCATTAAGGAGTCATAGTTTATGAGGATATTCCACTAATAGAATTGCAATTTGCAACACGGTTTCGCCACCTCCTTCCCAATCGTCAAAGTCTAGCAGTAATGTACACCCCGGTTCTACATGATACTGATACTTCTAGATGCTCCTCTACTATTCTGTATTTCTCTATACTTTCCTTTTTTAATCATTTTCTTGATGTTGTTGATTAAATATAGTTTTAACGTTGCTTTTGATGTGGTGTTCCATAGAGTTTGTGTTTGTCTTATGTAGAAAAAGCATGGGTGATAATTCTCGTATATTATTATGAAGAAAAAAAGGCTCATTTTATAGGAGAGAAAATACAAAATTAACTCTTTTATTTTAGGAGTAATAGAATGACACTTAAACAAAAAAATAAATAGTATTAAATAATAAATATTTCAACACCCCCCTCAAGTTGGTGCACAGATGTCAATCATGCTTAACTTGTTGATTAAGTATTCAAATGTTGATCTTCCCAAGCTTTTGGTCAATATATCAGCGGTCTATTGATTGGAAGGGATAAATGGCAAGCAGAGAGTACTAGAGTCTATCTTTTCTTTGATGAAATGGCAATCGATCTCGATATGTTCAGTACGATCATGTTGAACCAGATTATGAGCTATGTTTATAGCTGCCTTATTGTCACAGTACAATTTCAATGGGAGTTCTACCTCTATCTTCAGTTCTTTTAGGACTCTAAGAATCCACATACCTTCACAAATTCCTTGGGCCATGGCTCTAAACTCAGCTTCAGCACCACTTCTTGCAACTACTCCTTGTTTTTTGCTTCTCCAAGGCACTAGGTTCCCCTACACATATGTGTAATAACCTGTAGTTGATTTTCTATCAATAATGGACCCTGCCCAATTTGCATCAGTGAATATTATCACATTTTTATCATTAGTCTTCTTGAAGAATAACCCTTTTTCAGGAGTTGCTTTTAAGTATCTCAAGATTATGTTCACAGCTTCAAGGTGTTCTTCATATGGTGCATGCATGAATTGACTCACAACACTAACAGAGAAAGCAATGTCAGGACGAGTATGAGCCAAGTATATTAATTTTTCAACCAACCTATGATATCTTCCAGTGTCAACTGGTGTGTCCCCTTTCTCCCAAAGTTTGGCACTTTGGTCCATCGGTGTGTCAGAAGGCTTACAACCACTCATACATGTCTCTTGTAGGAGATCAAGAACATATTTTCTCTAAGAAACAACAATTCCATTCTTTGACCTTGCTACTTCCATGCCAAGGAAATACTTGAGGGGACCCAAGTCTTTGATTTCAAAATCTACTGCTAAGTTTCTTTTTAATCTCTCCATTTCTATCTCATCATTACCTGTAAGAATAATATCATCAACATAGACTATCAAAACAGTTATCGTTCCATTTTAACCTGACTTTCTGAATAAAGTATGATCTGCTTGTACTTGAGTATATTCCTATTTCTTCACAGACTGAGTAAACTTTTCAAACCAAGCTCTCGGAGATTGTTTTAACCCGTACAAGGACATCTTTAGTTTACACACCTGTGACCCAAAGGTTTCTTCAAATCCTGGAGGAAAATCCATATATACTTCTTCTTCTAAATCACCATTGAGAAAGGCTTTTTTGACATCTAGCTGATGGAAAGGCCAGTCTAAGTTAGCAGCAAGGGATAAGAGTATTCTGATTGTGTTAAGCCTTGCAACAGGAGCAAAGGTCTCTGAGTAATCTATGTCATAGGTCTGAGTGAATCCTTTTGCAACCAATCAAGCTTTGTACCTTCCGATTGATCCATCAGAATTGTACTTTATTGTGAACACCCACTTACATCCCACAGTTCTTTTACCTGCCGGCAGAGTTGTGGCACTCCAAGTTTTATTCTTTTCAAGAGCTTTAATCTCCTAAAAAATAGCTTCCTTCCACTTTGGAATTTCTAGAGCCTCCTGTACATTCTTAGGAATTTTGACACTAGATAGATTAGAAGTAAATGCAGCAAAAGAGGAAGACAAGTTTGAATATGATACAAAGTTAGACAAGGGGTGCGTAGTACATGGCCTACCTGGCTTCCTAAAGGCTATGGTAACATTAAGATCAGTATATTGTTTCCTAAGTTCTATAGGGACATCAAGGTCGGTATATAGAGAATTAGGATCAAGGAGAGATTTACCTGTCTGAGTCGGGTTACTTTCACTCGGTTCAGATTCTTGGCTGAGCTGAGGAATAAGGTCTTCTACTACTTGATCATTGTTTCTTCTGGCATAAATTTTGCCTTTCCAAATTGGATTTCCTTCCTCAAATCTTGTTTTTGTTTCATTATAAGGATCTTTATCTGGTGCATTTTGATTAATTTCAGAAAAAAAATTTGTTTGATCTTTGTTTTGATTTGTTGCCTCGGATTCTGATTGATCCTTACTCATGGAAGGAGTAGGTTCATCTAATTTTTTCAAGGCATTTTCTTTAAGTGCAGATGTACATGGAACAAAATTATGTGATATATACACATTTTCTGAGATAATTAAGTTTTCAAACAATTCAGGAGAATCTTCATTTGTCCCCCCCCCCCCCTCTGAAGATGATCATTACCTAAAAAAAGGTTTGTTTTCAAAAAAAGTAACATCCATTGTTACAAATATTTTCTTTGTATTAGGATCAAAACATTTATAACCTTTTTTAGAAGATGAATACCCAATAAAAACACATTTGATTGCACAGGGTTCAAGTTTACCAAGATGCTTGTGTTCGTGAACAAAAGTTGTGCATCCAAATATTTTAAGTGGTAAATTAGATAGAACGGAAGCAATTGGAAAATATTTCAAGAAACTTTGCAAAGGAGTTTGAAATTTTAAAACACGGGATGACATACGGTTTATTAAATGTGCAGCTGTCAAGACAACTTCACCCCATAAATATTTAGGGATATTGGTAAAGAAGTGCAGTGCTCGTGTAACTTCAAGAAGGTGCCGGTTTTTCCTCTCTGCAATCCCATTTTGTTGGGGTGAGTTAACACATGAACTTTGATGCACAATTCCATTTTCAAGGAAAAAATTTCCAACAATTTTATTAAAAAATTCAGTACCATTGTCAGTTCTAAACACTTGTATTTGGGTGTTAAACTGTGTCTGCACCAATTTACAAAAGTTTTGAATTATTTGACCTACCTCAGATTTTTCTTTCAACAAGTATACCCAACAAAGTCTAGTATGATCATCTGTGTAAGTGATAAACCATTTTTTGTTGGATAAAGTACTTGTTCGATTAGGCCCCCAAACATCACTATGAATCATTGAAAAAGGTTTTGAAGGTTTATAAGATTGAATTGGAAAAGAACTTCGATGATGTTTAGCAAACTCACAAATCTCACATTGAAGTGAAGAAATGTCTTGTTCAACAAAAAGTTTAGGAAACAATGAACTTAAATACTTAAAACTAGGGTAGCCTAACCTTAAATGCCACAACATAATGTCATCCTTATTATTTGAAACAAAAAAACATTTAACAGAAGAAAAACTTATTGGTCCAAATTGATGTCTGGTTTTTGGTTCATCTTCCAAGTAGTAGAGTCCACCACTTTCCTCAGCAGTGCCAATCACCCTCCCCGAGATCAAATCCTGAAATACACAATGAGTATCAAAGAAATGAGCTTGACAATTTTTATTTGTGGTTAGCTTACTGACAGATAATAAGTTACAAGACAAACTTGGGACATGTAACACATCTTGGATGGTTAGTAAGGGAAACAAAACAATAGAACCTTTTCCTGCCACGACTGAAAGCCATAAGCTATTTTAATTTTGGAATTTAAAGCACATGGTTTATATGAAGAAAATAAATTGGATTCACCATTCATATGATCGGTGGCTCCATAACGATCCATGTACGATTAGGAATGACACTAAGATGGGCTGATTTTGGGAAGTTACCTTTCTGGGATATGGAGCACGAAGGTGTTTGAGACTCGAGAAGTTTGTACATTTGGTCTAGTTGTTCCTTAGTGAATGGAAATGCATTTGGGGAGGAGTTTGGCTCTTGATCAGAAGTTTCTTGAAGTGCACGACCCTCACCCATCTTTTTCCAATTAGAAGGCCTTTCATGAATTTTCCAACAAGTCTCACATGTGTGATAATAACATTCGCAGTCATCCCACCAGGGCTTACCATCTTTCTTACCATATTTCTTGCTGTCTTTATTGAAGTTGTTTGTGACAAGGGCAGAACCATCAGTTGCTGAATTTGATTTTCCCATCATCACTCTTTGTCTAGCCTCCTTCCTTCTGATTTCTGAAAAGGTTTCTCGGATAGTTGGCAGTGAATTATTTCCAAGAATTCTACCTCTTACTTCATCGAGTTCCTTGTTGAGACCAGCAAGAAAAATAAATACACGATCGTTCTCTTGAGTCTTAATAAACTGAACACTGTCTTCAGTACACCTCCAGTTATAATCATAACACTGATCCAACTCTTGCCAAAGGGCCATCAATTCATTATAGTAGGTAGTGACATCCATGTCATTCTGCTTTAAATTCTATAACTTTGATTTTAGATCATAAATTTGAGAGAAACTTTTAATATCAGAGTAAGACAGTTTTACAACATCCCAAACATCTTTTACTGTAGGCAGATACATGTATGTTTTTCTCATACCTACCTCCATAGTATTAATAAGCCAGACAATAATAGAAGAGATTTTAGATTTCCAGAACCTGTAATTAGGATGTGTTGTTGCAGGCACCAGAACATCACCTGTAAGAAAACCCAACTTCCCTTTTCCTTCTAGAATAAGTCGAACAGTTTGGGACCATTCAGCGTAGTTTGAGCCATCTAGTTTCTGAACATTAACCTGAAGAGAGTTATTTTGACCTCCACCTCCTGAGTTATTGTAACCACCATCAAATGGGTAGCCATAATCGGACCCAAAAAAGTTGTTGTTAGGATCACCTCTGCCATAACCGAACCCACCGTTAAAATTGTTGTTTGTCATGAACCTGGGCATTTCTGGCATGGTAAATCGAATTCCTCCGCTGGAATTGTTGTTGGTGTCGTCGGAATTGACGTTGAAATATTTGATGATGATGAACTATTTAGTTTGCTCGAGACTTGAAATATTTGAGTGTTTTAGAAAATTGTTGATGATGATGAACTGAGCCTAAGCCTCCTTTTATAGGCAAAGATATTGGGCCGGGTCAAGAGAAATCCCCACTTCAAATGTTGGAGGCTAGGGTTTTGAAATGAAATTCAAACGTTGAACCTTGGGAGGCAAACGCTCCTTGTTGCAGCAATTCAGAGACTTTGCAGGGTCAATGTTTAAATTGTGCATTGCTTCTGAGACTAAGCTTCTGATGGTAAGCAGGTAAGTATTTAAAGGAAATCGAAAGCGACATTGCTCTGGCTGGTTCGCAGGGTGGTGCAGAGTTGAGCTGAGAATGGAAGGCTACACAATTGCTTTGTACAAGTTAATTCTTGAGAGCTTGAAGGGGAAATTCTTGGGTGAACTCAAGATTGAAAATGCGCCAAGTTATAATTTGAAATGAGCTTGAAGATGTTTGGAAACACTTGGAATCATTTTCTTCTGCAAGATGAAAACGCAAACGACCAAAGGAGGAAGGAAGAGTTTCAAAATCACGTGCCAAACTCCTATTGGCCATTGCCTAGCGTTGAAAAGTCAAACGCCAAAACCTAACTCTCATTGGTTGATGATAAAACAAATCCTCCAATCAAAAACAACTTAAATGCCACGAAGGACCAATCAAATTGGCAAGGAAATGAATAAGACTTCTTCTCTTTTTTTTTTAAATGAAATAATAGGTTAAATAATAATACTAAGTAACAATTAATTAATATTCTAATTAAATAACTTAAAAACAATAAGCTAAACTAAAAATTAATCTAATTAGTTAAACTAATAATTTTGAACAATTAAATTAAATTGAGATTAAATTAAATTAACTAAAGAAAATAGGACAATTTAACTATAAATAAAAATGAAATAAGCCATATTGAAATTAAAATAAAAACAAATAGAATATTTAAAATAAACATTAAATGAAAATAAAAGAAGCAAATAAGACATTAAAATAAATATTAAATAAAATAACAATAAATAAAAATGCATATTAAATTAAAGTGCAGAGAAAAAAATCAAACATCAATTAGTAGGAAATGAGGGTAAAATTTGGGGTACAACAGTTGCCCCTATTTAAATATCTTCACCTGATGACATGAGAGATGAAGATCCTCATGTAATCAACAGTGAAAGATATTTAAATACAGATAACCGAAAATTTTACCCTCAGATGCACACACATGCAATGCAGCAAACATGATGCCAAGAAGATGCAAAGATGCAAACACAACGAGACACCAAAGGACACACAGGAAGCAAAAAGACAAAAGAGCTTCACTGGGGAAAGACGAAGGGTAGTATCCATGAGAAACACCTCACTAGGGATACAAGCTAACCAACAAAAGAGACCCACCGGGTATACTCCAAATAAACCCAGGGGAAAAGGCCACAGACAATCTTCACCGGGGAACGATCCGGAGAGATTGACTATTGGGGACAAAACAAACCCACACTCTTCCTGGGCACGAACCCAGAAAGAAGAACCTGATCACTAGGGATCAGTCCAAAAGAGACAGGCAACCAAGCGAAGACTTCCTGGGGATCTTATACTGAAGAGTTCAAAATGGGATCTTCAAGAAAAGCCAGGAAGACAGAGACAGACCCTGTGCACCAGATATGAGTCTTATAAGGTTGAAGAAACTTGTTCCCAGAAGCTTATCTTAAAGCAAGTTTTCAAAAATCCAAGGTAAGGGTTTAATGTCTGACACGATTCGAACAAGAACGATTTCAAAACAAGAAGACAATGCTTGACACGATTCAAACAAAGTCCAAAATCAAGTTTGACACGATTCAAACGAGAACAGTTTTAAAACAAGAGGCAATGTCCGACATGATTCGAACAAAGACTTTGTTCATGTCTGACACAATTCAAACAAGAACGGTTTTAAAACAAGAAGACAATGCTTGACACGATTCAAACAAAGTCCAAGTTCAAGTTTGACACGATTCAAACGAGAACAGTTTTAAAACAAGAGGCAATGTCCGACATGATTCGAACAAAGACTCTGTTCATGTCCAACACGATTCGAACAAGAACGGTTTTAAAACAAGAAGACAATGCTTGACACGATTCAAACAAAGTCCAAGTTCAAGTTTGACACGATTCAAACGAGAACAGTTTTAAAACAAGAGGCAATGTCCGACACGATTCGAACAAAGACTCTGTTCATGTCTGACACGATTCGAACAAGAACGGTTTTAAAATAAGAAGACAATGCTTGACACGATTCAAACAAAGTCCAAGTTCAAGTTTGACACGATTCAAACGAGAAATTTTTAAAACAAGAGGCAATGTCTGACACGATTCAAACAAAGACTCTGTTCATGTCCAACACGATTCGAACAAGAACGGTTTTAAAACAAGAAGATAATGCTTGACACGATTCAAACAAAGTCCAAGTTCAAGTTTGACACGATTCAAACAAGAACAGTTTTACAAAATCTTTAATGTTAAACTTCTTGGGGAACAACAAAAAGGTTTAAAGATTCAAATCTGGTGCGCAAAGGTTAAGACCGAACAAGCACGACACAAAGCAAACCGGGAATTTCTTACTTCACTGGGGAAATAAAGACAGGCACAAACAAAAGACCACAAGCAAAACAAAGCACAAGGATGCAAAGATGCTAGGGTATGATGCGTATGCTTAGCTATATGCTAGAAACGACGCGAACGACGTAAAACAGGAAAGAAGAAAGGATAACACAGGCCAACACCCTGAAACCCAAACATTAAGGATAACTGGGGCAATCTTATCTTCGTTTCACTGGAGATGGCAGATCCATACCAAAAATACAGTACTACTGATTCTTCCTGTATAAACTTGATTCCACAACGTCTTAATTCCAGAGTAAAACTTAGTTCGTCTTTGTGTTTTCTTAGAAATTGCAATGTTTCCGTTTTCAAAAATCAAGTGAAAATGACAAAGTTTTGCAAAGTAAAGATGATAGTGTATTAAACAAGAAGATGGCTCAATAGCTGATATTCATTAAAAATGGTGACTTTCCAAATAGCAAAGTCCCATGAAATATTACAAATGCAACAAAATGGAAATTTGGAAAAGGTTACATTGTATTCAATGACCAATAACCCTAACGACTAAGGACTCTAGTTGTAGCAAAAACTTGAGCTTCCTTGAGGATTCCAAGATACCAGTGAAGTGTCCTTGTCTCAAGCATAATACTTCTGCACCGAATCAGCATTCACAGGCTGCGCAAGCTGTTCACCATCCATAGTTGTAAGAATTAGAGACCGTCCTGAAAACACTGTCTTTACTACGAATAGACCCTCATAATTGGGTGCCCATTTCCCACGGGCGTCTCTCTACAACGGCGGAATCCTCTTAAGTACCAACTCCCCTACTCGGAATTCCCGAATGCGGACCTTTTTATCAAATGCTCTCTTCATCTTCTTCTGGTACAACTGACCATGACACATGACCGTCAGGCGTTTCTCATCAATTAGATTCAGCTGATCGTATCTTTCTTGAACCCATTCAGCTTCATCAAGCTTTGTTTCCATCAATATCCTTAAAGAAGGTATCTCAACTTCTATAGGGAGGACAACAACCATTCCATATACTAATGAAAAAGGGGTTACTCCCGTTGATGTTCTGACTGACGTTCTATATCCATGTAGTGCATATGGCAACATCTCATGCCAATCCCTGTATGTTTTGACCATTTTCTGAAGAATTTTCTTGATATTCTTGTTTGCAGCTTCGACCGCTCCGTTCATCTTTGGACGATACGGTGAAGAGTTATGGTGTTCAATATTGAAGTTATCACACAATTCCTTCATGGTTTTGTTGTTCAAATTGGTTCCATTGTCAGTTATAACTCTGCTCGGAATCCCGTAACGACAAATGATGTTGTTCTTAATGAAGCGAGAAACTACTTGCTTAGTCAAGTTCGCATAAGAGGCGGCTTCCACCCACTTGGTAAAGTAATCTATAGCCACCAAAATGAAGCGATGTCCATTAGACGCTTTAGGCTCAATTGCCCCAATCATATCGATGCCCCACATAGAGAACGGCCAGGGCGATGATAGCACATTCAACAGAGTAGGAGGAACATGTATTTTGTCTGCATAAATCTGACATTTATGGCATTTTCTAGTGTACTGGATGCAATCAGCCTCCATAGTCAACCAATAATATCCAGCCCTCAAAATCTTCTTAACCATGGCATGTCCGTTGGCATGGGTAACAAAAGCCCCTTCATGGATATCATGGATCAGCAAGTCTGCTTCTCTCTTATCGACACATCTTAATAGAACCATATCATGATTCCTTTTGTACAATACACCGTTGTTGATGAAGAACTTGGCTGACAATCTTCGCAGAGTTTTCTTATCAAGAACGGAGGCGTTGGCCGGATATTCTTGATTTTTTAGAAAGTTCAAAATATCGTGGAACCAAGGTTTGCCGTCTGATTCTTCTTCAATGGACTGGCAGTAGGCAGGCTCAGTCCTCCTTTCAATACTGATTACTGGATCTTCATTGATAAATCTAACTTGCCACATTTAAGCCAGTGTTGCTAAAGCATCAGCCACATGATTCTCATTACGTGGCACATGGTGAAAAGTTATCTCATCAAAACACTTAATCAACTCCAAAGCATATGCCTGATAAGGGATAAGCTTCTCATCTTTTGTCTCCCACTCACCTCTGATTTGATAAATGACTAGAGCAGAGTCACCCATAGCTTCAAGAAAATAGATTCCAAGATCGATTGCAGCTTCCAGACCCAGAATGCACGCTTCATACTCAGCAATATTATTCGTACACCCAAAATCCAATCTGGCTGTAAAAGGGGTGTAGCCACCTTCAGGGTTAATTATAACAACACCTACCCCATGCCCCTTGTAATTGGACGAACCGTCGAACATCATCTTCCACCTATACTCAGCCCTGGGATCCTCTTCAGAGCTTGATTCTTCGTAATCTTTCACTGCCATAATATCCTCATCAGGGAAATCAAACCTGAGTGGTTCATAGTCTTGAACTGGTTGATCGACAAGATATTATGAAAGAACACTTCCTTTAATGGCCTTTTGAGTGACGTACTGAATGTCATATTTAGATAATAACATGTGCCAGCGGGTAAGTCTACCCGTTTGAGCAGGTTTCTCAAAAATGTACTTTATCAGATCCATCTTGGAAATCAACAACGTAGTATGACAAATCAGGTACTGTCTTAGACGTTTGGCGGCCCAAGCCAGAGCGCAACAGGTCTTTTCAAGTAGTGAGTAACGACTTTCACTATCTGCAAACTTCTTACTCAGATAATAAATTGCATGTTCTTTCCGGCCAGTCTCGTCATGCTGTCCCAAAACACAATCCATAGATTCTTCCAAAACAGTCAAATACATAAAGAGAGGTCTTCCGGGAACCGGAGGAATTAGAATAGGAGGTTCTTGGAGATAACTTTTGAGTTTCTCGAAAGCTTGTTGACAGTCAGCATTCCATTCTACCGGCTGATTCTTACGGAGTCATTTGAAAATTGGCACACACATTGGAGTCATGTTGGAGATGAACCTGGAGATGTAATTCAAACGGCCCAAAAATCCTCTGACTTGAGACTCGGTTTGCGGAGCTGGCATTTCTTGAATAGCTCGTACTTTATCTGGATCCACTTCAATGCCCTTCTGGCTAACAATGAAACCCAATAACTTCCCTGACCTGACTCCAAAGGTACATTTTGCAGGGTTTAACCTCAATTGATACTTTTGAAGTCTCTTAAACAATTTGAACAAATGGTCTACGTGTTCCTCCTCACTCTGTGATTTGGCTATCATGTCGTCCACGTACACTTCAATCTCCTTGTGGATCATATCATGGAACAGGGTCACCATAGCTCTCTGGTAAGTTGCCCCGGCATTCTTCAATCCAAAAGGCATAACCTTGTAACAATAAGTACCCCACGGGGTGATGAAAGTAGTCTTGTCCATATCAGCTGGATCCATTCTAATCTGATTGTAGCCTGAAAAACCATCCATAAATGAGAACATGGCGAAATGAGCCGTGTTGTCTACCAGCATATCGATATGCGGTAGCGGAAAATCATCCTTGGGACTAGCTTTGTTAAGATCCCTATAATCCACGCACATTCGTACCTTTCCATTCTTCTTCATAACTGGAACAATATTAGCTACCCACTCTGGGTATTTGGAAACTGCTAAAAATCCAGCATCCAACTGTCTCTTAACTTCATCTCGAATTTTGAGGGCCATGTCAGGATGACTTATGCGAAGCTTTTGTTTTACTGGCGGGCATTCAGGCTTGAGCGGTAACTTGTGGACCACAATATCTGTGTCTAAACCAGGCATGTCTTAGTAGGACCAAGCGAACACGTCCACATACTCTTTAAGGAGTGAAATCAACCGCTGTCTAATTTCTGGCTTCAGCGATGCCCCAATCTTAACCTCTTTCTTCTCTTCCTTAGTGCCAAGATTGATGACATCCACCTGCTCCTCATGAGGCTGGAGATCCGTATACTGGTAGTCACACATATCTGCTAGATCCTTGGGCACCTCATAATCTTCCTCCTCCTCAGCTTGATAGACAGGGGAGTCGAAGTCAATGGGAAGAGCAAGGTCATTGAATATAATAGGTTTATGATTCATTCTGCATGGTAGAATGACTTATATTATTAAAATGCACAACAATTCAAGAACATGCGAGATGAAGATGTTTCTGTTTGAAAAGATTGCCATTTTTAGAAACAGAATGCAATAAAGTAAAGACAACGAGAATTTTAGAAAAAAGTCATTTCATTGATTAAGATATTGAAAACGAAGGCCCATACAAAACAATTCACTAGCTTTGGCCAAGACTAGGGAGATGAAAACAACAAATCAAAGCAAGTTACTCTGGTTCTGGGTACAAAGTTGGGATCTCAACAAACTCCCAATTGCTTAACACGCCTTCCTGGCGAAAGACCAAACGATCAATATCTTCCTCTTCTTCAGCACTTCCAATGATTGCGTGGACCTGATGTCCACTTCTGACAAATGTTTCCTGCACGGTCTTTATCTTCATTCCTCTTCCTCTTGTACCTGAAGCAGCCTCATCTTCTGGAGTTGGTCTGTAACCCAACCCTTGGTGTCGGTTCCTCTTCTCAATCTCAATAACTTCGCCCCAACCTGCGGGCACGCCTTCTTGAAGGGCATACTGGATACTTTTATACGAAGCAAAAGACGGATATTTTGGTACCACTGGCTTCTCATTGTCAATCATAACTACATTAGCTATTTCCAGGGCTTGGAAAGAAGTCTCCAATGCGTCCTCATCAGCCTCGGTGTAACGGAAGGAAGATTGATTACTAACCATCAAGTCTTCTTCCCCATGCACAATGACCAACTTATCATCAACCACAAACTTCATTTTCTGATGTAGGGTCGAGGTGACAGCGCCAGCCTCATGGATCCAGGGCCTTCCTAGCAGACAGCTATAGGCAGGATTAATATCTAAGACTTGAAACAGAACATTGAATTCCTGAGGGCCGATCAAAACCGGTAGCTCAATTTCTCCCATCACAGATCTACGTGAACCATCAAAGGCTTTGACAATTAATGATGTGGGTCTCATGATTCCTCCTTGGTATGCCGGCTTATCGAGAGCCCTCTTCGATAAAACATTCAGAGAAGATCATGTATCTACAAGGACTCTAGCCAACGTGTCCTCCTGATATTTCATTGATATGTGCAGCGCAAGATTGTGTTTCCGACCCGCTTGGGTCAATTCTTCATCACTGAAGCTGAGCGTATTGCATGCAGTAATGTTAGCGATAACATGATCAAACTGCCCGGCGGTAATATCCTGAGCTACATGAGCCTGGGCCAATACTCTCTGCAGTGCTGATTGGTAGACTGGTGAATTAATCAACAGAGATAAAATGAAGATTTTTGATGGAGTCTGGTGGAGCTGATCCACGACCCTGTAGTCACTTCTTTTTATTATTCTGAGAAATTCTTCGTCATCCTCTTTGGAGATCACTTCTTTACCTTTGTCATTGGCGGGTACATGAATATTACCTTCTTTACCAGACACTTCTTTATTCACAAGGGTATAAATCCTCCCACTCCTCGTCATTTTCCCCGTTCCTACTATACTGGACACATTCTTCTCATCAGCCCCCACCTCCTTCCTTGGGACTGGTCCATCTATAACGACCCCCACCTCTTTCCTTGGGATCATTTCCTCCTTCTTCTTACCACCTGTAATGTCTTCGTAGATCCACGGTAATGCTTTGGTTCCTCTGAACCTAAATGGGTCTGGTCTTGGGAAATTATTTCGCCTGGTGTGATTAATAGGAGAAACATCTTCAGGTTTGTTGAATTTTGGAACTGATTGTTTAAACACTGGACTCACGGTACTTGCCCCTGGATTGTTGAACACAGGGACTACTGATATGTATTCCTCTTCATCAAACACTGGCACTTGCTTTGGCAAATTAAACACTGGTTCAATCACTGCTACTCTGCTTTCTTTTCTGAAAACCTGTAAGAAACCTTCATTAATCAACTGCTGAATATCATCTTGAACTAATTGACACCCTTCACTACTGTCATCACACTTTTTACAACCATCATGGTAAACTTTGACCAAACCGGCGCTGAACAACTTGGCATGAAACGTTCTCAGGGGAGTTTTAATCTTCGCTGCATCTGAAACCAACACTTCATCATTCTCGTCTTCGATAGCATTAGTTGACCCATGCGTTGGAAAGGGGTTACTCTTCACATTGGGCTGGTTATTAGCGAAAGACAGAATGTTCTTCTCCATCAGACTTTTCACTAGATTCTTTAATGCCAAACATCCTTCTAAATCATGGCCCATCCCTCCTTGATGGAAAGCACAAGTTGCATTAGGGTTGAAGAACTGCAGAGACTTCTTAGATGGTGGCCCTGACGGCCTAGTAACAACTAATCCCTGCTCCACCAGAGAAGGATACAATGCTGTATATGTCATTGGTATGGGTGGAAAATTTGGTGTTACCGCCTGTCTTCTTTGAGGGGTATTTTGCTGTGGCACTGCCGCCTCGGCTGCTGGTAATTCTGATTTTGATTCTTCGGCCACTGCTGCATTATCTGATGATTAAAAGTGGGCATAACGGACGCCACATATGGTTGTTGTGCGAACTGCATAGGGTAAATCGGTTGTTGAGGAAAACTGGGACTTGGTTGTTGTTGAAAGAGAGATCGTTTCCATCGGGGACTCTGACTCTTTAACATAACAGTGTTAGTCTCACCTTCTTTCTTCTTATGAAAATTACCCGGAGAGTTCTTGACACTGCTATTAGTGGAACTATTAGGTGAACTGGCTACTTTTCCATTCTTCAAACCTGCTTCTACTTTCACACTAATAGCAATAATATCAGAAAAGCTGGCACCAATATTACTGATCATCTTCTCATAAAATTCAGGCTTTACGGTGTCCACAAACCAATCAGCTAATTCTTTTTTTGTCAACGGCGGTTCAACCTGCGAGGCCGTTTCCCTCCATCTTTGAGCGTACTCTTTGAACGACTCGGTGTTCTTTTGAGTCATAGTCAGTAGTTGTCTACGATCTGGAGCTAAGTCCAGATTATACTTATAATGTTTCACAAAGGTGTCCATTACGTCCTGAAAACACTTGATCTGAGTCTGATCCAATCCTAGATACCATTTTGCAGCGGCGCCCTTCAGGCTATCTTGGAAACAGTGTATCATTAGCTTATCGTTGTCCATGTATGCAGCCATTCTCCAGAGGTACATGATCAAATGCGCTTTGGGGCAAGTAGCACCGGAATATAATTCAAAACCTGGCAGCTTGAACTTCGGTGGAATTACCAGATCTGTAACCAAACACATGTCCTTGAGGTCAGTACTGAAGACATTGCTACCTTCCATGGCCTTCAACTTCCTCTGAATAACCTCCACACTCGCTCTCAACTTCTCATTACGATCATCCTCCTCTACAGATATATTGTCATTATCAAAATGATGCTGGTTCTGAAAAACAGGTTGGAACTGGGTCTGCACCACAGGCGGGGCATAAGTTGGAATAGCTTGTTGATTCTCACCAAACAATGGCACAGCTTGTTGCGTAGATTGAGGAGTCGTGGCTCGTATAAACTCAAATGGCATCCCTAGAGTAAGGTTCACAACAGGTATAACCGGCAGCTCTACAGTTGTTGCAACGACTTCTGAGACTACAGTGACCTGCATATCCATCTTTGCACGTATAACATGCAAAACTTCCATGATCTGCCCCATTCCCACTCTCAATTCGATGAGTTCGTCATTAACCTGATCCAAATTCTCGCAATTCTCAGACATTCTTCTTCTTCAAGCCTGTGCCCGGGTGTTGTAACGATGTAGAGAATTCAGGGTGACGGTTCTGGAGAAGACAAAACGATGATGAGACACGGGAGAATGCACGGGCGCATGCAAAGATGTAAATGAGATGCAAATGCCAGCTAAACCATCAAGAACTAAAAATTATTCGCAAACAGTGTAAATAACAGGATTACCAACAACATAAACTTCTTCCCATTGGAAAAAAAAACAAGTGCTTACAAAAGGAAATATTACAATCATTGTTCAAATTACATTAAAAGAAATACAACTTA
This sequence comes from Lathyrus tuberosus, assembly GCA_022829125.1. Classification (NCBI taxonomy): domain Eukaryota; kingdom Viridiplantae; phylum Streptophyta; class Magnoliopsida; order Fabales; family Fabaceae; genus Lathyrus; species Lathyrus tuberosus. The sequence continues at coordinate 15,025,248 of JALAZF010000017.1, forward strand.
AAACAGGATTACAACAATTGATCATAAAACAGTAAACTTAAAAGCTACAACTCCAAATAGGAGGGCCCTTCGCCTTCCCTGATCCCTTTCATGATCTCCTTGATGCGCTGCTTGGTTCTAGCCTTCTCAACAGTCAGCTCTCCCAACAATTCCATCCTCTTCTGCTTGGCACTCATGGGTGTCTCGTAGTATGGAAAAGGCTTCTTCATACTGAGCGAAATCCCTTGCGCCCATTTCAAGTGAGCTTCTGTGACGGGACCGTCAGTGGTCCACCTCTGATGATTAATGTGGGACCAGGCGTGCCCCATTTTGAGCTTGTCTTCAAATCCTTCTCCGTACCCATAATAGATCAACTCCACCTCCCTGGGCTCTGGCTGCTCCTCAATGGGATGACCAAGTTGACAACGAGTGAGCACCAGATTGTAATTGACGCAACCACTTCCTCCCATGAGCGGCACGTTGGGATAGTCTCCACAGCTTACAATCATAAGGGTCCCTCTTGGGTCAGAATCATACCACCTGATAGCAGAACATTCTAGCTCCATCAGTTTCTTAGCCCAAAGGGCACTATCTCTTACCTCCCAAAATGTTGGAGTTGTAGGCAAATACGAAATGAACCACTTATAGAGTAGTGGAGCACAACAGATAACCACACCTTCTCCTTTCAGGGATTGTGTAGTAATTGAGAAGTACATATCAGCAAATAGAGTAGGGACAGGGTTCTGATTAAAAAAGATTCGGATGGCTTGGACGTCAACGAAGTCTTTGACACTGGGAAACAGGAACAACCCGTACACTAGCAGAGCAAAAATTGATTCAAACATTACAAAGTCTCCTCTTCCTTGAAAATGAAGAGCCCTTTCAATCAAGAATTGAGCTGGTAAACCACGATATCCTTCTCTAGTAGTCATGTTCTCTCGTATATGCCTCTTTCAGATGCTTAACCCTGCAGCAATCTCTTGGTTAAGGAACTCCCCTTCCACACCAGAAAATGGAGAATGATACTGAATTGGTAAACTCAACATGGCTGAATACTCCTCTATAGTTGGAACCAGCTGGAAATTAGGAAATATGAAACAACGGTATGCGGGATGATACAGTTGCACCAAGGTTTCCAGTAATCCTTCCTTCACCTGTAGTTTCATTAGGGACAGAAGGTCTCCGTACTTGTCAACGAAACATAGCGGGTCTTCAATTCTTCCTCCGATCTCTATCAGCTACTCGACGTTATGGATTAGGAAAGTAAAGGGCGAGTTTATCTTCTTGGTAGCCTCCATTCTCTACAAAGTTTGCAAAACAAAATTTAGTGTCTTGATAGCTTAGCAGAATGCAAAATGCAATGCAAAGTTTCATGGAATTCAGACGCTCGCAAAATATCAAGAGATATCAAAAGACTTCATTTTCATTAAATAAAAGTGAATTACAATAGTTGATACACTTTCAAAAGCCCTAAACATAAAGCTAAATAAAAGCTAGAAAGTCCTAAGGAAATTCTCCTAAGAGCCTTGCGTTGAGTCTTCTGATTTCTTTCTCCATCTGATCTCTTTCTGCGACGAGGTTGTCAAGAATGGATTTCCAAGCGGGAGGCTGAGTGCTTGAGGAACTTGGATCTTCTTGGGCCTTTCTCTTCTTACAGGAGAGTAACTCCTCACTCTTGGTCTGTAGCTGTTTCTGGAGTTCCAGATTCTCTTCAACGACCACTTGATACTTGAGCTTCCAGGCTTCTTCTGACCTTTGGGCTTGTCTTAGAGAAATCTCCAGCTCTTCTTCTCTTGACATGAAGTACAAAACAGGCTCTTTCTTTAAAGTAATTGGCTCTTGTCTTTTGTAGGGCATCTTTAGCTCTATAGCTCTTTTTCTAACCCATTGGAGGTAGGGATCCAAGGACACACATTTAGGTCTTCCTAAAGAACTTCTTCCTCTTTTGCGCTTGCTACCCCAAGCGGTCAAGATCAACTCCTTATGTTCTTCGTTCTTGTCATATGTTTCAAAGTAAATACTTTCCATAAGAGCACTAAGAGGTTTTTCTTCCAAAGGATACCTTAATTGGCGTCGTGCCAATACAGGGTTGTAACTGATACCACCTTTGATGCCAAGAAGAGGCACGTTACCATAGTTTCCACAGCTATCTATAATCTGGATTCCATCATACACCCTATTATACCAGTCAATATCTGCATGGGAGAGTGCCATAACTTTCTGAGACCACCATCCTTTCTTGGAATCCCAGAATGCGCTTGCCTTTGGCAGATGAGAGATAAACCATCTATACAGTATAAGGATACAGCAGGTAATCTGTCCATTTCTATGAGCATTTCTTGTATGGACTGAGTGATAGGCTTCGGCAAGCAGGGTAGGTACGGGATTCAGTTTCAAGAAGATTTTGATTGCATTTAGATCCACAAAGTTGTCTATGTTTGGAAACAAGAAAAGTCCATAGATAAGCAATGCAAATTCAGCTTCAAAGGCATCCCTGTTGGAGTTCTTAGCAAAGTAATGAGCCTTTCCAATCAAGAACTTAGCAGTTAACCCAAAAATTCCTCCCTTAGAGGCTAAATTACTTTTGATGTCAACTAACTCCAGATGGGTTTTCTCGGCTATTTCTTCCTCTTTTGGATCCTCCTCGAAGATAGGAAACGGGGACTCATCCTTGATAGGCAAACCAACTATCTGAGAGTATTCCTCAAGGGTGGGTAAGAGCTGATAGTCAGGGAACGTGAAGCAGTGATATTTTGGATCGTAAAACTGAAGCAGAGTTGAGAGAAGTCCTTCATCAACGGTCTTCCTCAACAAAACCCACAATTTTCCATATCTGCTTAGGAATCCTTCAGGGTCTGTTAACAAATCTCCCAATTTCCTTAGGTCATCCAATTTGGGACTCTTGAAAGTGTATTTGATGGTGTTTCTTCTTGAGCTATCCATGATATTCCTCTGATACAAGAAAAGAGGTCCGAGTTCCATGAAACAGATGCAACATGAATGCTTATGCTATATGGATGCAACAAACACACACAGAGCACAAACAAACAAAGGCACAGGGGGGATAGGTTGAGCATGGAGTCAAGGGTTCACCCTTCCCATTGGTATGTTCTATTGGTTTTCACCTGCAGAATGGGTTCTAAGAAGTTCCCAGAGTCGACAACCCATCTCTCAGATTTTAATGATTTCCCAGATGACTTGGTAATCAATAAAATTCTCAAGAGGATCTCATCTGAGTGTAGTATCGCGTGACAACCAATTCAGAAATAGACTCCATCATGGTCTCCGCACTACATCTAAAAGGCTTAAGTGGGGTTTGGTAACTACGATCCTCAATATCACGGGCTCCTAGGTCGAGAGTAGCACGCTTTCACGAACGAATTCGTTCAACATAACTAAGACTCTCAAGAGGGCCTCAACTGAGTGATGGTGTTATCAATTCAACTTTTCAAGATTCGACTCCCTCAAAGCCTCCTTGAATACCATCGTCCTATAATAAGTGCACTCAAATCCGGGTATAGGATTTATCTCACTCATAGATATCATGTCAACCTACAGAACAGAAGAATGTCGAACAAGAACAGATATACAGATATATAAGCAAATATGACATACATAAGCATATACAAGTAAATAAGCAAACATGAATAACATAAAAACAAGATAGGCTTAACCCTCTTAGGAAAGGACCAGCAATAGGTCTAACAGTCCCCAGTGAAGTCGACATTTCTGTTGCGGTGAAAATCGGATAACAAGCTATTACTTAACTTGCATCATTTTCTTTTACAACCGACTTTGATTTATCCAAAGGAAAGGTTCAAGATCGTTAGAAAAACCTAAAGGGAAGAGATCTAAGGTTCGGGGGTTGGTTACGCCTAAGGAAGGTATTAGCACCCTAAACGTCTGTAGTACTCTACGGGAGCCTCTTGCTAATGTTATCTTATGTTTGCTAAAGGTTCTATGCTAAAGGTTGAAACCCTAGGGGTTAGTATCTAAGTATACTCGATAAGGCATCGCACCTTACGCCTACGTATCCTCGGGAATAGAATCAGAGTATGCATAGTTCTACTTCTACTGAACTATTGACTATGGCCAATATTCAGAGGGGAAATGAGTACAAGCTCATTGTAGAGTTCAAGAACTCTCTAGATCTAGTTGAAATGGACCTATGTTATGTTTTAGTCAGTAAGGAAAGTGATAATCCATTAGGATGAATATCACTAAGAGTTTAAGAACTCTTTCCTAAAGCTAGTTGTGATTTCTATGGCTCTGATGAGGCCAAGAAATAAAGTTTTTCCTAAGAGGTTACTTAGGTTAAGGTGGGAGGTCAATGACTTATGAGTCAACATATTTCACCTTCCTTTGGAATGGGGAAAAATAACAGTTACAGGTTACTAACAAGATAACAAGTTAATGTAAACATGATGACATAAAAAGACATGAATAAATTTATGAGATGAAATGAAGCTTTAGGATATCAAGCAAGATTAGAATCATGCATATTAGACAATGATCAAATATGATAAACAAGAATAGCATGGCAAGACGAATAAAGAAGATGCAATAAAGACTTAATAAGCATTTAAAAAACCAAATATGCACAAAGGTCTTTAAAAATAATATTTTTAATAATTTTCTTTTTATATGTAGAAAGTAGATTCAATTAAAGAAATACAGCAAATGGGAAAAAGGATTTAAAAAAAAAGTATAAGTTATGTTATTTTGAAATTTAAGTATAAACTTAAAATAGTAAAATAAATAAGTGATAAAAAAGAAGTGGCAACCATGGGGATTGAACCCACGCCCTTTGAATCAACAACATAAAACCTAGGCCAACTGTGCTAGTGCGCGCATAGTGAATAGAAGATACAAACACAAATATATATGTGAAAACAAGCGAAAACAGACGAAAGAAAAAAAAGGGTGGGCGAGGGGATCGAACCCCAGTCCCCTTACTCGCAAATACTTATAACTCCATCCATGGACCAGCGGTACTACGCCCTCATCCATGAATTATACGCCTCCAGAAAATAATAAAGTGAACCAAATCCTTAAATGCCCAAAACGCAAGAAGCCTACGTGTGCTAGCCATGTCCAAATTCCAAACCAAACAAACTCACACAGCCACGTTCATACAGGTATTACTCAGTCAAAACTCAACCATATTAAACAAAGCAAAGCCTAAAATTGACCAGTAGCTAACAAGGAATACAAAGGTGCCAACTATTTGACCTAAACCCTAATATACAAAACATAATGAACCAAACAAAAGAGAGATGTTACTCAAGTTCACAAGCAAACATAAGGAAGCTATAACACTCAGAATTTATTACATCAAAGGTGAAGCACACGAATGGCAATCATCAATACACAAATGACCAACACAAGAGCTAAGAATTGGACAGTTGCATAAGACATGATTTTATTCTAAGTTAGATGCTGAGTTCAAGGTTCAAGAATGGAAATTCAAGCAAGACATATGTGTGCATATAGTAGGGTACAATCAAATGTTAAAACTGAGGATTTTACACAAACAGATGGATGAGATCACATTTTAAAGCATCAAGGTTTAATGACACATAGAGATAATAGTCCTATTATTAATTCAAATCAAGGTGAAACAATTGGATTTAAATGGAATCACTAATTGATAAGTAGACAAAATAGCAGCACCTTGGTCAAATGAGAAGGTTATGTTAGGTAGTCAAGCATTCTAGTCAATTAAAAGCAAATATAGTGTGTTAAGAACTTAGACAAATTGGGCGTGTGGTAAAGTGCAGATCAGCAGCCATTACATATTCAGTTTTAAGAACTCAGAATTAGCTTGTTCAAAGATTTGGCAATAACACTTAAAAGGTCTAATAGCTAGTCACCATGATGTCAACACATAAACAAAGCATGATCAGTTACAGATGAGAGTTATTTCAAACAAAGTCACTTCAAACAAAATCAACATGGGCATTTGCAATTTAATGATAGGCCTAAGGAAGTAAACATATAGAACACAACACAAACCTAATTCAAATCAGATTGGCATATATCAACAAAAAACAATGAAACAATGATTTTGAACAAATTTGGATGGTGTGTGGACAGCTTAACAATTAAACATACACATCACTTAGATATCTATGCATTTACACATGTGTTAAAGATAAACTAAAAGAAACATAACCAAACCAATTGATAATTTGCAGTATGAGAACACATCATGACTGGTGTGTGTGTGATTGTGATCAGTGGTTAGATTCATGGTCAAAGTGATGGCAGTGACAGTCAATAACTCAATACAAGAGGGGAACCCAAACAACCATGAACACATAACACAAATTGATGGAGTTCGAGACAGGTTACCAAATAGATGTGTACCATCTATTATAATTTGCCAAAGGTTTAGATAATGTGACTTAGATGCAAACAGTTAACAAATCAGTTGTTTAGAGACAAGAACATTGAGTTATGGTTTAGCAACAAAGTAGTACACATGTTATGGCAAGTAATCAGTTTGAGCAACAACCATGTAAACATACATATGAGATATACATAGCCTAGATTCAGGGTCAGCCATCACATATACAAGGTTTAATGTGGAAGATAAGGGCAACCTCAAAGAAAGAAAACTAACAGCAAGGGTTCAATCATTTGGGAACAGAATAGATTCACATAGCAGAGCTAAAATTCATGAGCATCCTAAACATCTAGGTCATACAAATAGGTTACTAAGACCAAACATCCAGATTTGACAAAAAGATTGCAACCATTTAAAGAACCAAAATCAAAAGCATTGTAAATTAGTACAAGCATACATGTATATCTTACCCTTTGTTTTAAAACATGAACATATGAACATTGTATTCAAACAAGCTACATGTGTAAAGAGCAATAGGATGCATATGTGCAGAGATATTTCAAACAGTCAGCCAAGTGCATCACACACAGAAGATCTACTATTTATCATGAGGGTTATAAGTTCATATGCATATAAAAACAAGATAGGTTATAAGACAAATGTGACAATCAAACTCATTCAAAGAGTAGCACTAACATATAGGCGATGACATAAGACATATTGAATCCAACTTAGGCAGTGTCAAGCAAACACATACCATCCAACACATCATGATATCACAGAAGCATAACATAGGAAACAAAGTCACATATGACAAGACCAGCATATACATCAAGCATAATATCACAAAGACAAAGCCTTACACAAAGTGAAAAGGAATGGTATGTCAAAACATATGATAACTTAAGACAACACATATCAGATTCACAAATTGCAACAAAATCATTTCAACAGAATGTAATGCAAGTCAATGACTTATACAAACTTTAATCAAATGCTCAAACATCGAAGATAATAATGCATATAGGTATGAACAACATCATCAAACTTTAACATAACAGTTTATCAGAGGCATTATCTTATCTCATGAACATAAACCATGATCATACAAGCAACATATTTTAAAACATGTACCAATCATGATTCATAAGTAAAACAAAAAGTAAGATGCATATTAACTGAAGATGATTAACAGGAATGAAAAGAGAGTGATACCAATTGAAGCTTTGTCTACAACTTTCGAGTGTGCAAACTGCTTCTCCTTCCACAAAAAACTAAAAAAAATCACTACTCCCCTTTAGTTTGCTCGAGACTTGAAATATTTGAGTGTTTTAGAAAATTGTTGATGATGATGAACTGAGCCTAAGCCTCCTTTTATAGGCAAAGATATTGGGCCGGGTCAAGAGAAGTCCCCACTTCAAATGTTGGAGGCTAGGGTTTTGAAATGAAATTCAAACGTTGAACCTTGGGAGGCAAACGCTCCTTGTTGCAGCAATTCAGAGACTTTGCAGGGTCAATGTTTAAATTGTGCATTGCTTCTGAGACTAAGCTTCTGATGGTAAGCAGGTAAGTATTGAAAGGAAATCGAAAGCGACATTGCTCTGGCTGGTTCGCAGGGTGGTGCAGAGTTGAGCTGAGAATGGAAGGCTACACAATTGCTTTGTACAAGTTAATTCTTGAGAGCTTGAAGGGGAAACTCTTTGGTGAACTCAAGATTAAAAATGCGCCAAGTTATAATTTGAAATGAGCTTGAAGATGTTTGGAAGCACTTGGAATCATTTTCTTCTGTAAGATGAAAACGCTAACGACCAAAGGAGGAAGGAAGAGTTTCAAAATCACGTGCCAAACTCCTATTGACCATTGCCTAGCGTTGAAAAGTCAACGCCAAAACCTAACTCTCATTGGTTGATGATAAAACAAATCCTCCAATCACAAACAACTTAAATGCCACGAAGGACCAATCAAATTGGCAAGGAAATGAATAAGACTTCTTCTCTTTTTTTTAAATGAAATAATAGGTTAAATAATAATAATAAGTAACAATTAATTAATATTCTAATTAAATAACTTAAAAACAATAAGCTAAACTAAAAATTAATCTAATTAGTTAAACTAATAATTTTGAACAATTAAATTAAATTGAGATTAAATTAAATTAACTAAAGAAAATAGGACAATTTAACTATAAATAAAAATGAAATAAGCCATATTGAAATTAAAATAAAAAAAAATAGAATATTTAAAATAAACATTAAATGAAAATAAAAGAAGCAAATAAGACATTAAAATAAATATTAAATAAAATAACAATAAATAAAAATGCATATTAAATTAAAGTGCAGAGAAAAAAATCAAACATCAATTAGCAGGAAATGAGGGTAAAATTTGGGGTACAACAATATGGTATGAATGCAAGACAAGGAATCATGTGGGAAATATAGTTCCACAGGGAACAAATACTGGGAAAAGGTTGCAACTCCACTGGGGGAAGGATTGACACTATACCAGGGATGAGATCACAACTCTGACAATTGAATAATAACAAGCTTCCACTATCGGAATAGGGTTCAGCTTCTTCTGTAATCAAATAATTTGTTTGAAAAGGATAATAAACCTCCCCACGACTCGGGTCTTAAGCCAAAAGCGGGTCTCAGTTTCTTCTTTAATCAAGTCTTCCACTTGAAAAGGGTAACAATAAACCTCCCCACGACTCGGGTCATAAGCCTGAACGGGTCTCAGTTTCTTCTTTAATCAAGTCTTCCACTTGAAAAGGGTAACAATAGACCTCCCCACGACTCGGGTCATAAGCCACGAACTGGTCTCAGCTTCTTCTTTAATCAAGTCTTCCACTTGAAAAGGATAAAATATAAACCTCCCCACGACTCAGGTAATAAGCCACGAGCGGGTCTCGGTTTCTTCTTTAATCAAGTCTTCCACTTGAAAAGGGTAAAATGTAAACCTCCCCATAACTCGGGTTATAAGCCACAAACGAGTCTCATTTTATTCTTTAACTGAGTATTCCACCTCGAAAGGGTAATGTACAAGCTCCTAAGAAGGTAATCATTTGTTGGAATATATCTTCAACGGGGATCAATAATTTCACCGGGGATCTTTGAAAGAGATGCGTGTTGGTTAACTTGCAAAACCTATTTCTCAAATAAAGAGAAAGATCATCTGTGGGAATCTTTACCAAATTTCTCCGACGGGACTTTTTCGGAGAGATGCCATTTGATGGAAGAGTAATTTTGATAACGAACTCACCGGAGAGATTGTTACTAGCTATAGTTTAAAATTGCATTGGAACAAATAAAATTTTTGTAACAAGTTATCTCAAATAAAGAGAAAAACACTTGTAATAATCTTCAAAAAACTTCTTTGTCGGGACTTTTTCAGAGAGATGTCATTTGATGGAAGAAAAATGATATGCCAATAACTCCATTAGGGATAGATAAACTGTCCTAAAAAGAGACTGCCATTTGCCATCCAAAAGAAAATCCGGGGACAAAACAAGCTTCTCAAATAAAAAGACTGTCACTTGTCGTCAGGTATAAATTCCAAGAGAGTGTTACAACAACACTGCTAGGGAACAAAGGCCCGTCTTCAATGGGGAACCATAAAATAGATTCTTCTCGGGGAGCAAAGCATCCAACACTGCAAAATAAATGCACTATCAATCAAGGTTTTACAGCCTAGAGAGATTCAAAATCAGAATTGTCAGAGACCAAGCTTAATGCAGGAATAAACTGGAGAGAAATAGTCAAACAAGACTCTATCCAATGAGGAATGAACTCAACTGGGGTTTATCCTATCCAGGGATGAAAAGGAAAGCTGAAACAAAAATCTTCCACAAGGAAATAAACTCAATGGGGAATTCGAAAGGATATATACTTTCTGCTTAAGGTTGACAACTCTATGGGAAAGAAGAAAAGTATCACTGGGGATAATCACAACCAAAGTGAGTGAAGTAAACAGCATCAAGAAATGTGAAATGAACATGAATTATGCATGTATGTATAAATGAATGTATGTGATGTACATGCTGAAAAAATAGGCGGAAGAGATAAACTGAAGATGAAATAAACATCATAGTATAACTAAATACTCAGCTAATCCCAATAAGACGGGAGCGTCAATGGGGATAAATTAAAACCACAGATGGAACAAAGTCCTGCTACAAGGCTCAAGTCTCTCTGGGGAGAGGAAGATACTTCACTTGGGGATGAATCCAAAATTTCAATCTTCTAACATCAAGGATCCACTAGGGGATGCGTACATGTTCTCTGCTTCGAGGAGAAGAAAGATCCACTGAGGACAGGATCACCCAAAACTGGAGAAACTTGAATCAAAGTTATTGTTGAGAATACCAGGTTTAGGATTTCAAAGGGGATAAAGTAAATTCAGTATTCCGCTGGCGAAAAGTGTAACACCCCATTTAATTATTTAGTTGTGTTATGATTTATTTTGTGTGATTGTTTGGCATTGTCTTGGTTAGGGGTAGGTGTGTTAAGGTGGGTGTGAGAGTTAGTGGAATGGATTTAATTAACTTAAGTCTTAGGACAACTTGGTAATAATAATATGATGAGGAGACATTTTATTAATGTTAATATTATTGGCATTAATATTAATATTATTATTATTATGATTATTAATATTAGTATTAATATAATCATTAACATTATTATCATCATTAGGTTTATTATTGGGATTATTATTATTATTAAGATAATTAAAAAATAAAACATAATTAGAGGGATTAGTATAGGGGTTAGAGAATCAGTTCTGTTACGTGAAAAGAGAAGGAAAAGAGAGAAGGAAAGTTAGGGCTAGAGAACAAGAGGATTTTTCCACCATTTTTGAAGGATCAAAGCTTAGAATTTTCAGGTAAGGGGGAGAATGGGATTTAATATGGGTGATCTGAACATGAGAGGGTAGTGAGGGGTCCTTTCCCTCTTAGGTTCTGTGCATTTTCCTCCTTCTTGCTTCATCTTCGTATTTGGATAATTGTTGTGTGATTGTTGCTATTAAATAGTAGTTGTGTAATGAATATATGTGTGAATCTGTGTTGTATGATGTTTTCGAATAATAAATTCATGCAAATTGGTTCTGTTGTTGCTGAGTTTTAATATAGAACAAATCTGGAAATTATGGGGCTAACGAAAAGTAGGTTTTTCGCACATAACATGTTGATAGAAATGATGAAACAATGAGGTAGAGTTAGAACTTTGGAATTGGACTAAAATAAAGATGATTTTGGATCTGATTTAGGTGCTGGAATGGGTTTCAATGTGTGAGAACTCGTGTAGATGAAAAATTGGGATGTTTGGGTATGCTTTTGGTCATACGTGTATGAGGGAAGGCTATACGCGTATGGGGGACACTCCCAGAGGCCGTACGTATCTGGTACGCGCCTTATCCCCAGAGCCAGCACGACCCTCTGCCGGTACGCATATGGTGGAGTGGCCATACGCGTATGGAAAGGTCAGTACGTGTATGGGTAGCTTTTGGAGGGGGCCATACGTGTATGGGCTAGCCATTACACGTATGGGGAGTTTTGAAGGAGTTTTGAGAGGGAAACCATATCCGGTCATACGCGTAATGCCCAAGGCAATACGCGTATGAATGGCCTGGGCAGATGAGCCTACGCGTACGATATGCAGGCCTGGGGCGAGGGGAATGAGTCCATATGCGTATGGGCATGGTCATACGCGTATGGGCAGGGCTTTAGTGAAAAATTCTTGTCTTCGCGATTTCCGTCCCGATTTCGCGTGTAATACAAGTTCCCTTGATCCGTAAGACTAAGATGGTATAATTGGACATAGGAGAAACTAATGATAACATTAAGTAGGATAAAATATGGGTTGTTATGAGAATGTCTAGTTGAGACAGGTTGGGTGTGTAAGCCAAGATTGTCATGTGTGGACGGTCTTGTGCTGTGGTGGTAACTCCTGAGAGAATTACGGTGAACATGTGGCTCGTGTGTGATCAATGAGGATCGTGAAATTATGCTTGAATGATTATTATGTTGTGCATAATTTGTGTCATGCATTCATGTCATATTATATGGAGATGAGCTAGGCAGGAATTCATGATGGGTGCCTAGTCTCGTTCGGACTCCATGTGGGAGTCGTGTGGAGATAAGTTGTAGTTCAGAGGAACTTATACGACTTATCCGGATTCCGACGGGAATCGGGTTCTAGGGTGAACCGTATGTGATTGTGATGGTACCACATGCATTGTGTCGTGTCAGTTAAGTCGCATTGCATATGTATATGATTGGATGTGGGCTTATTATGCCAAATGATGATGTGGCACTTGTATGTGCATGACAATTGTATGATTGGTGTGTTTTGTGTATGAACTACTCCTTAGCATGTACTTTTCACCGTGTATTTATTGAATGCAATTCTCACCCCTTTTCTGTTTGTTGTGTCTGTACTCCTTGGGGAGTACAGATGATCAGGTGCCTGAGTAGTGCTTAGAGCATTGTGTTGATATTTGACCGAGTCTTAGGAGTCGCTCTGATACGTAACACGAGAAGGATGGAGATTTCGTATTTTCTTTATTTTATTTGATGTTGTATTTGTTACGTATCTGTTTTGATTATTGTTATGGAACCACGTGTTATGTGGAGTTTTTGATGTAATTGAAGCTTCAATGCTAAACCGTTGATTTACTTTCTTTGTTTAATTAAAGTATTTGGTTTTGGTTAATGAATAAGATATGAAGTGATTTAATACTTCATGTTGATGTTTTGTTGAATGTGGAATCCTACGTGTATTAACTTTGATTTATTTCCACAATACTCTCGTACTTTCGATTTTTATACGAATGGGTAGAGTAGGGTGTTACAAAAAGAACCACATTCAGATGGAGAAAATGGGATCCTTGAATCAAAGCTTAGTTGGGGATTCAGACATAGTACTTTGCTAGGGAATACTAAGTTCAAAATAAACAAACTGGGGAACTCCTAAGTCACACACCCAACATGTCACAGCTACCTGGAGTAAAGGCTCGTCATTGGGAATACGTATAAGGAAGATCACAAGAATAACATGGTTCTACATTTTGAGATTTAACCGTTTTTTGGAATACTTGGTGATGTTCTTTTTTGTGTTCACAAATCAGAGTTAAACACACACACACACATACACACACACATTTTTCAAAAGCAAGAATAAATATTTTAACTTTTTGTTCCAAGAATTACCATCAAAAGTAAAAATGACATTTTGCAAGACAGAAATAAAATAAGAACTGCAAACAAATGGATAAAGGCTCAAATTTTATTAATAGAATGGTAGTCCACAAATGACGTGACTCCATGGATTGTTACAAAGTTGGAAAATGGTAAATAAGGGAAATGCTATATTAAAATACAATGAACAATATTCTCCCTAACAACTTTGAATTCCAAATATGCTCGAGTTTCTGATGATTTGATTGAGAACTCTTTGATGGTCGAGGTTGCTTCAAACAATTCAGTATGATCTGATACAATTACTTGCCATAATCCCTAACTTTTGTCTAGATTTCCTTTTCAGGTTTACAATCTATAATTTTTTCCTGGATCGCCTTGCGGATTTTCAGTCCACCGAGACGCTCATTTTTGCCTAAGCCACCATTTCGAGTTTTCAACTTAGCGAGTTATTCTTTTAATCTTTTAGGTGAAGTATTTCTTGACTGCATCAATATTCACAGGGCGAGTGATCTGCTCACCATCCATAGTTGCAAGAATTAATACACCGCTAGAGAATGCCCTCTTTACAGCATACTGGCCATCATAATTAGGAGTCAACTTGCCCCTAGAATCGGTAATGAAGGACTGGATCTTCTTGAGCCTGAGGTCTCCTTCTCTGAATTTGCAAGGTCGGGCCTTCTTGTCAAAAGATTTCTTCATTCTTTGTTGGTATAACTGACCATGGCACAAATTCGTCATTCTCTTTTCTTCAATTGGGTTCAATTAGTCATACCTACTTTGACACCATTCAGCCTCAGATATCTTGGCTTCCATTAAGACTCTAATCGACGGGATTTCAACTTCCAGGGGAGCACTGCTTCCATGCCATATACCAGAGAGAAAGGGGTTGCTCCTATTGAAGTGCGAACGGAGGTATGATACCCATGTAGAGAAAATGGAAGCATCTCATACCAGTCCTTGTAAGTCACTACCATATTCTGGATAATCTTAATATTCTTGTCAGTGTCTTCGACAACACCGTTTGTCTTTTGTCTATAAGGAGAAGAGTTATGGTGTTTAATCTTGAATTCTTCACACATTTTGTTCATCATTTTGTTATTCAAGTTAGATCCATTGTCAGTGATGATCTTGCTCGGAACACCATAACGGCAGATTATTTGATTCTTGATAAACCAGACAACCACTTGCTTGGTCACATTAGCGTACGATTCCACTTTAACCCACTTGGTAAATAATCAATGGCCACCAGAATGAAACGATACCCATTTGAAGCTTTAGGCTCAATCATGCCGATTATATCAATTCCCCACATGGAGAAAGGCCATGGAGAAGAGATGACATTGAGAAGAATTGGACGCACATGGATCTTATCAGCATAGATCTGACATTTGTGGCACTTCTTCACATATTTGCAGCAATCAGATTTCATTATCAACCAATAGTAGCCTGCTCTCAATAGTTTCTTTGCCATTGCAGGTCCATTGGCATGGGTGCTAAAGGATCCTTCATGAATTTCTGTCATTAACATGTCCGCTCCGTGTCTGTCCACGCACCTAAGCAAGACCATGTCAAAATTTCTTTTGAACATCACATCATTATTCAAGAAGATATTTCCAGCCAACCTTCTTAGAGTCTTCTTATCTTTGTTTGATTCCCCAAGTGGGTATTCTTGTCTTCAAAGAAAACATTCAATGTCGTGGTACCGCGGTTTATCATCAGTGACCTCTTCTACCGCAAACACATGTACAGGTTTGTCAAGTCACATAACATCAATATTAGGAACATCATTCCACCGATTCAAAACAATCATAGAGGACAAAGTCTCCAGAGCATCTACCTTTTGATTTTCTTCACGGGGAATATGGTGGAACTCAACATTATTAAAGAAAGTTGACAACCTCTTTGTGTAGTCTTTATAAGGAATCAAACTCCGTTGGCGAGTTTCCTATTCTCCTTTAATCTGGTTAACTACCAAAGCTGGGTCTCCATACACATCCAAAATTTTGATCCTCAAATCAATAGCCTTTTCGATACCCATGATGCAAGCTTCATATTGTGCCATATTATTTGTACATTCAAACATCAACCTTGTGGTAAAAGGAATATGGGAACCTTTAGGGGTGACAATGATTTCCCTAATTCCATTTCCGTAAGCGTTAACGACTCCATCAAATATCAAACCCCATCAGGATTCTGGTTCTATTCCTTCATCTGTAACGGTTCATCACATTCCTTTGCTTTCAAATACATCACATCTTCTTCTGGGAAGTCAAACTTGATAAATTAATAGTCATCAATTGGTTGGTGAGCCAATGATTAGCTAGAACACTCCCTTTGATTGCTTTCTGGGTGTGGTACTCAATATCATACTCTGATAACAACATTTTTGCCATCGAGCACTTCTTCTAGTTAAGGCAGGTTTTTCAAAGATGTACTTGATTGGATCCATTTTGGAAATCGACCAAGTAGTGTGATTAAGCATATACTAACAAAGACAACGGGCAGTCCAAGCCAAGGCACAACAAGTATTTTCGAGCATAGAGTATCAGGACTCACAATCTGTGAATTTCTTACTCAAATAATATACGGCGTGCTCTTTTCTACCTATTTCGTCTTGTTGACCAAGCACACAACCCATAGAATCTTCTAATATAGTCAAATACATAATCAAGGGCCTTCCTTCTACTGGAGGAATCAAGATAGGAGGCTCAAGCAGGTACTCCTTGATGCTATCAAAAGCCTTATGACTGTCTTCTGTCCAAATACAACCCTTGTCCTTTCGGAGAAGCTTGAAAATTGACCCACAAGTAGCAGTCATGTGTGAGATAAACCTGGAAATGTAGTTCAAGCATCCAAGAAATCCTCTTACTTGCTTTTCCGTCTTGGGCGCGGGCATCTCTTGAATGGCTCTAACTTTATTAGGGTCTACCTCAATACCTCGTTGACTGGCAATAAAACCCAAGAGCTTTCCTGAACGAACACCAAAAGTACACTTGTTAGGATTCAAGCGGAGTTTATACTTCCTCTAACGCTAAAACAATTTCAACAAATATTTAATATGGTCTTCTTCAGTTCTTGACTTGGCAATTATGTTATCCACATAGACCTCTATCTCTTTATGCACCATGTCGTGGAAGAGGGTGGTCATGGCTCTTTGGTATGTTATGCCAGCATTCTTTAAACCGAAGGGCATCACCCTATAGCAAAAAGTTCCCCATGGTGTAATAAATGATGTCTTCTCCATATCTTCGGGCGCCATCCTAATCTGATTGTAACCGGAGAACCCGTCCATAAAAGAAAAGACTTTGAACTTAGTAGTATTTTCAACCAACATGTCAATATGCGGCAACGCAAAATCATCCTTCGGACTAGCTTTGTTCAGATCTCTATAGTCAATGTACATGTGAACTTTACCATCCTTCTTGGGAACAGGCACTATTTTGGCCAACCATTCAGGATATTTTGACGTAACAAAGAAACCTGCATCAATCTGCTTTTGAACTTCCTCCTTGATCTTGAGAGCCATATCAGGGCAATTTCTTCTCAACTTCTGCTTAATTGGTGGACACTCTGGCTTCAATGGCAAATGGTGCTCCACAATACCTATATCCAACCCTGGCATATCTTGGTAGGACCAAACAAACACATCCACATATTCTTTGAGAAGTTCCACCATCCTCTCTTTAACAAATGGGACAAACAACGCTCCAATCTTTATTTCCTTCTTAACTTATTCGGATCCCAAGTTATTCACTTTCACGGGCTCTTTATGAGGCTGAATGGTCTTCTCCTCATGCTCAAGAAATCGGGAGATCTCATCAGGGATCTCTTATACACTCTCCTCTTCAGCTTCAAACATTGGGAATTCAAAGTTGGAAAAGGGTATAGGGTCATGGTTTTCAATGGGTTTTTCATGGATTAATCTGCACATATGATTTATGCTTTATTTTAGAGATAGATAAAATATGGAAGTTGTGTGCAGATATTGAAAATGATTATTATTTTTTTTTTGTTTTTTTTAGGTTACCAGTTTCCGAAAAAGCAAAAATTAAAACAATAATATGGGAAAAAATACCATTTTTATTAATGATTGTAAATCTTGAAACAAAGCTCGATACAAACATACTCTCGCCTTGAGCAGAGCGAAAGGAATTCTTTTAATAAATCCCACACAACTACTCTTTCGCCTTGGGCAGAGCGAAAGGATTTTCAAAACAGCAAAAAACATTACTTAGAAATGTGTACAACGCACAAAACATCAACGGAGATCCAGTTCTAGAAAACCGCTCCATACACTACGAAGTTTGGTAAATCCTCTTCAGGATCATCTTCAATGATAGTATCAACTTCAGGCGGAGTAGGATTGATGAAACCCCCACTGCGGAATACTTCTTGTATTGGACGGATAACTGTGTCTTGCTTAGCAACCTTTGTAGATACTAGAGAAAAACTGGGACCTTCATGGAACTTGTTCTCAGGCAGACTCAAAACATGTCTCCAATCATCAGTCGAACCATTCTCAACCAATCGTTGCGCATCCTTCAAAGAAGAGATAAATGCCCCACTCCTCTTGAAACTATTATCAACAATAGAAATAGCTTGGAACTGAGTTCAAACAGCTTCATCAGCGTCGATGTAGGAAAATGATGAGAGATGACTCACCACTAAAGCTTCCTCTCTACATAATGTTACCATCTTTCCACCCTTGACAAACTGTAGCTTTTGATAGAGCGTAGAAGTGACTGCCCCAGCCTCATGGATCCATGGACGAACCAACAGGCAACTGTGCACTGCGTGAATATCCATCACTTGGAATGTGATTTGAAAAGTAGGTGGATCAATTGTCATAGGGAGATCCACCTCACCAATGACAGTCTTCCTAGAACCATCGAAGGGCTTAACAATAATTCCTCTATGCCTCATAGGGACACCTTGATAAGATAACCTGGATAGTGTAGATATGGGCATGACATTCAATGACGAACTAGTATCTACCAATACACTAGACAAAGCATCACTCTCTGTTGTAAATTATTTAGGCGGGTTATTTTATCGTATTTGCAGGTATTGTTCTGATATGGGATGCTTGTCATTCAATAGTTTATAAGATTTAAGAAAAGGGTTTTCAAAGAGTTTTGGTTTGGTAACATATGTTTTCACTTATTTTGGTAGCAAAGAGTAAAGTATAGAAAGATGTTTGTTTTAAGAAAAGCATGTCAAGATTAGATTTGGTTAACCCATGTCATACATATCCGATTAATCAAGCATGTGAACTTGGTTTAGATCAATATAATTGTGTATCCTCTCGATTCTGTTTATTTCTAAAGCGGTTTTGTGAGTATTATTGTTTCAACCGCTAGATGATTTCTCAAGACAACAATTGGAACAAAAAACATAAAGATTGATACAAAGCAAATATTAACTCTCAAATCTATGTCTAGAATTTGTTTGTTAATAGATGAAGAACTTAGATCAAGGTTTGGAAAATCTATGTCTAGAGTGATTCAAATCATACATATATCATTAAGAGCAAAGATCTTCATCATATTGATCATCAACTTTGTTCACCTATAAAAGATCAAAAGAAATACATACTAATAAGGTTAACTACCTCTAATCTTGATACAAATTATGTTTAGCTAGCCATCACCATGGTAGCTTGATCGACAAGTAAAAAGGAATACTTTACTAGCATCAAAGTCGAAAGATCAAAGATTGATGCTCCAAAGTTTTGATTTTTACTTCTCTTGGAATTTTTAAGCTTCAAATCCTTAAAATCTCTTAAAAAATCTAAAAAGTGCATAAAATGGAGAGTCTTCTCAAAATATATCCCAAGTGCCCATTTATACAAGTTTAAAAAGGTGCCTATAAGTGGCACTGTGCTAAGCACCATTAGAGTGCGCTTAGCACGATTAGTTCAAAGGCGGCAAAAATTAAAGAAAGCGCGGTTATCCTTCATTGGCTACTGCCTCTGGTCCAAAAGCGCGCTGAACCCTGCGCTGGAAAATGGGCTAAGCGTGAGTTGCCGTCAATTTTCCAAAAACTTTCACTTCAAAACTTCCTTTCATCATCCAAATGCTCCAAGCATCAAATCAAGCAAGAAAACCTATCAAAAAGCATCAAAATGATCATGATTCAAGATATTTACATGCATAACCGAAAACTTGCATATTTTCACTAAAACATATGGATTTACTACTAAAATACCAAAGAAACAATTGGAAAGGGCAACAAAGTACTATAAAAAAATATGCACAATTTGCCTCTTAACAACTCTCCCTAACTTATTATTTTGTTTGTCCTCAAACAAAAGTTTTGCCAAACATAAACGAACCCAAAGCAATGCCCAAGAAATCAGAATCACAAGTTAGAACAACAAAAATTTTATGGTTCAAAAAGTAGAAGTACAAACAAGATAGCCTTACCACACTCAAAACCAATCATGGAGATGAAATTATTGCTAAGTGCAAAACACAAATCCAAACTTCTAAAGCAATAAAATTCCAACATGATTCACACCTAAGCACACATTCATCAAGGGATGAAAACATTATGAAATTTTATCACTCACCAAACAATCTTCCAAACATCCGGATCAAATTATGCATTTGTAAGTTCGATGACTTTTTGATTGGTTGCATTTTGGTAAAACAACATGTTGTTAGCAAAATGTTGAACCTGGTATTGCCATGACAGTACAGCCAGACATCATGTTCTACACGATGTTGTGACATGTTCTAGGACATGTTATACCAGATAGTTAGGGCATGACTATTTTGGTATTTTGAGTGTGATCTTTGAGTATGTTATAATTCACACGTATGCGCTATCCAAGAAAGAATATTTTTGAAACTTCTGTTTTGACAGGTTGTGATGGTTTTCTGAAAAAGGATTGTTGAGCCTTTTTAGGAAACTTTGTATTTTGTTCCTATTTTTGTGCAGGAAATTGTGCTTGTGATTCCAATCTGATTCCTGATGAATTGCGCCTCAAGAAGCCCAAGTCCAGTAGGTCTGAAGGCTATTTAAAGAAGACCTAAACCTAATGAAGTTACGAAAACTAGGGGAAGTTTCAGAAACTTAGGTTTTGAGAGTCTTTTGTGCATGACTTTGTAAGTCACCCTCTGTATCGTTTGATACATTGTGGTAGACATATTGTTTATTGTATGTTGTTCTCACTCTAAAGCTTTTAAGCAAAGGAGTTGAGTACTGTTTTTGGTTGAAGCTGTGAAGCAAATCCGAGTATTGTTCTTGGTTAAGAGTCTTGACCTAAGTATTGTTGTAGAAAAAGGGTATATCTTTCTTTTTGGTTTCTAGAGGCATGGTCATTAGGATTATGACTGCTTGTTGGGAAGTGAGAGGGGGATCTCATATCTAGATGGTGATTTCTAGGTAGAAGTAGCACAAGGTAGTGATTAGGCAAGAAGTTGTAAATGAGGGAGTTTAGCTTTGAACTAATGCTATCATAGTGTATTTCCTTCCTGACTTAGATGCCCCGGATGTAGGTGAGTTGCACCGAACTGGGTTAACAATTAACCGTGTTATTTACCATTCTGTAATTTACAGTTTCTGCATAATAAATGATTGGTAATATTGTTCTGTCAGTCTGAAGATGTCAAAACATCTGTCATGACTTTGTATTATGATGTTGAGACATCAGAATCAACATAATGTATTGTATGTGCCAGAAAATTTCAATTGGCATCAGAGCAGGCACCCTAGTCATTTTTTGGTGAGCTTTAGGGAGTTTTCTTTTTTGTTACTGTATGATCTTTGAAAGGACAACATTTGTTGAAAATCTGTCACCAAAGAATGTGTTTAGATTGTTGAATGTGATGATTTGAGGTCAATATCCAATGAAGCTATTTAGCATGTGTTCAGGTTGATAAACACATGTGTGGTGACTGTCATACCCCAAATTTTAACCACTAAGATTTCCCATCATTGTGCAAATCATCATAACAATATGGATGAACCATTAGTCTCCCCAAAGATGGGTAAGCATCCACTACAATCAGACTTAGGATTTCAAGCCCTCTCAGAGCTCTTAGAAAAAGGATCAATCAAGGAATGACATGATCTTTAACTTGTCTAGCCTCTCAAACATCCACAATGGATCAAGAAGACTCCCACATCAAGGATTAAGCACAAGGCTGCAACATTCCAAGTGGATTAAGCCTCAAGATTGCCAGTGTCACCAAATTAGGGTTTGGTCGACCAGGGCCTCCAGATGGGAATTTTCCTCTGGGTATGAGCCAATGCTTCAAAGCATAACCTAATATGCTCCATGGAACCTCATGGACCCAATCATCAAGTCAATTTAACCTCAGGGGAAGCATTCATAAAAAATCAGGAATTGGGGTTTCTTGACCTAAGTCACCCCTAAGTTGACTTTTGGGGCAAAACATGAGCCAAAACCTCAAGACATGATTTGAGGGTCTCTAATAAACAACATTGATCCATTTGCAATAATGGATTAATCCAAGAAGCTTGAGCAACAAGTTTCAATTTCACCTGAACCACGGTTAGGGTTTTGCGAGAAAAGTCAACTGTATCTTTGACTTTTGACTAGGATATGCTCCCAAACCCTAGGACATGATTCAATACACCCTATAACACCTATTAAATTAATCCATCAAGTTTAATTTAGGTCAAGGACTTGATTTCATAGAGGATCGCACAGTTTGGAATTCATCTGACAAAAAGTCAACTGTGCACAAAAGTCAAACTTTGACTTTTTGAGATTTTTCATAATTATGGTTCCTTAACCCTAAAATGATGTTAATGTGTGATTGGAATCATCATTCATCAAGAAAAATCAAGAAAAGTGGGATAACTTGTAAAAGGGATAACCATAAAAACTTAGAAATTTTTCTAAGTTATGGAACAAAGTGGCTAGGGTACCAACTTTGGAGGATCATAACTCCTAAACCATAAGGCCATTTTTTCCCATCCAAAGCTGGATTTATAGCTCTCATGGCACTCTACAAAAGCTTCAAACATAACTCATTCCAATTCCTCATGGATTTTAAGTTATGGAATGATCAAAATCACAAAAAGTGAAAATGTCACTTTTTTCCAACACTTAGTGAAATTTTCACTAAGTCAGAATCTGCCTTACTTTTTTCCAAATGTAGGGGCATTTTTCACTTGGATCCAAAATGTATCAAAACCAATTATGATCAAACAGTTGTTGTATCATATGAGGGCTTTCCAAAATGGCCAAGAACTCCATCAAAGTCCACTTGAGCCATGAGATATGACAATGCCAATATGCCTTCCTGTAAACTGTCATGGCAAGGCAGATTTTGGAGTTTTGCTCGATTTGCTCAAATTTTGCAAAGGGCAAGCAACTCTATCCATCTGAACACCTCAAGGGGGGACCAAGGAGGAACCAACTCAGATCACAAGCCTCCCAAGTCTTTGGAACCAAAAATAGCATGCCAAACATAGAAATGCCTAAAAGAGGGACAAGACTCCAATTTTGGATTTGAGCATTTAATGGATGCACCAAGGTGGCATGGACTGAGCCATTTTTAACTGAATTCAGTCAAGACTTATCCAAGACCAAGGAGACCAGCAGCCTGTGCCCCAACCTCTAGTCAATGGCTAGAGGAGACTTGGATTCTCATTGCTCAACATTGGTCAAACCTCTGCTTCAGTTGCCATTCACTATTGCAGCCAAAACAAACTTGCTCTACTATAAATAGAGCTCAATTGTGTTCAGTTTGAGTACACCAAAGCACTACAACACTTGCTTTCCTCAAAATCTCTTTCTCTAGGAAAAAATACATTCTTTAGCAAGGTAACTCTGAGTTTTTGAGTTAGAGAGCAATTCCACCATAGCTCATAATCCAAACACATCCAATATGTCATATCTAAGCTGTCCAAACTCTCACAAGTGACCTGTAACACCAAAATCACAAAGTCATCTCTCAAAACCTCAAAAATAGGACTTTTGTGCATTTTTCAAGCCATGTCTTGATTCAGTCACTTTCCAAACCAGATAAAACCTCAAACACACTCCAAATATCATCCTTAAACTGTCCCAAATGGTTCCCCCATCTGGAACACCATTTGAGAGAGTTGCTGTTTTGGCCACTTTTGCCCCTTTTGCAAGAAAGAGCTCAAACTTGTTTCTGAGGTTTCCAGCTGATTCCAACCATCCTAAAAGCTTCTAAGAGACCATTTAAGGTTGTTCAAAGCATCAAATCATTTTTGGAACAAGTGGCTTGGCAGATTGCACAAAAGCTCCAAAAAGAGGTAAGCATCACAACTTGGATTCTTTGAATCATGCTTTCTTTTGATGTCCACTGATTATGCATCTCTTATACATGTTACATGTGTTATGTTTGCACCAATTTATCATGTAATTCATGCTTGTACCAAGAGATGGCATAGAAAATGCAAATCATGGCCTATTTCAAAACCACTATCGTGTTTTTCAATAGGAGCATGATCTGAAAAAAAAATACCACTACCATTGGATTTCTTGTGAAATTCTAGACAGGATAGACCTAAATTTTGTCCCAATCCATGGAGAAATGAGAAAGTTATGGCCTTCGCGTTTTCAACCAAAATCTTGCCTTGCCTTGCCTTGGGCCAGGCCAAAAACAAGGCAAGCCTTGTATATTAGTGGTTGTGTTTCAATCAACGGATGTATCACCACCCCAGTGGTAAGACGCGTGCCCTATAAACAAGAGGTCTGGGGTTCGAATCCCCCTCGCCCCAGATCCTCTTTTTATCACTTTTTCATATTTTTATTATTTTTCTTATTATTTTTAATGATTAGAAAAATTAATAACTCTCTCAATTTTAATTATTTTTTATTGGTTCCTTTTGCAAAAAATCACAAAAATGTTGAAATATTTTATTCCACAAAAAAATTAAATTTATATTAGTTATTAAGCATTTAAAATTAAGCATTTAAAAGTGAATATTTACTATGAAAACCAAAACTAAATGAGTTTTAATTTATCTTGTGATTAAAACCCCATTTTTCAAACCCTCGACAAAAATCACAAGTGGTTTATTCAAACTTATTTGATATTTTTATCATTTTAATTTGATTTTCTTTAAATATTTCCCTTTAAAAGAAAACAAATTTAGGGTTTCCTTGATTTTCACTCAAACAAATCATTTTCGAACACTCATGGGCCTCTAATAGAGTGTAAAACCCAATCCCCTTTTAACCAAAACAATTTTGGGCCTCAGATATTGTATAAGTCCTTCTGCGTTAAAAGAAAACCATGGTGCGATCGCCAGTTGAAAAATCAAACCCTTGGGCCTACCCTCGTGTTATAAGCCCCATTCTTTAAAAATCATTGGGCCTCTAGTAGAGTGTAAGACCCAACCCTTTTTGAAAACCAAAATAATTTAGGCCTCACTTATTGTATAAGTCCTGATACCATCAAAAAGATTGGCGCGATCGTCGCCTTTTCAAATAAAACTTTTGGGACTCTCCTTGAGCTGTAAGCCCCACCACTTGTACAAAAATAAACCTTTGGGCCTCTTGAGAGAGTGTAAGACCCATCCCTTTGTACAGAAAACCTTTTTGGGCCTCAGCCACTTGTATAAGTCCCTGTATAATGTACAAAACAACAGTGCAATCACTGATAAAACCTTGGGGCCTCTCCTTGAGCAGTAAGCCCCAACAATCTTTTCAAAGCACTTTCTCCATTGATTTTGAATATAATATTATTATCAAAGCTTTCTTTGTTGAACAAACTAACAAAATAGCATGGAAGCTCTACAACCGAGTAAGTGTTTACCCACTTTCTTTATCCACTTTCATATATATATATATATATATATATATATATAACTGTATTGTAGGGCTGCTCACTATAAGTCTTCTTTCACAAACTTTTATATACTTGTCAAAATATCAACTGTGTAATACTAGTATTGTTATTTAGAGTTTTCCCCGACAACTACGTCTAGCACTAGGTAAAGCCCTGTTGGTCACTCTTAAATACAAACAAAACTAGATCCCCATAGGATTACCAGACACAGTCTTCCCTCCTCTTGGGGTTAAACAATATGGAGACGTGAAAGGCAGCATTCTCGGTGAACCCTTTCTCAGATTGTCACTCTTAGAAATCGTCAAAGAGACTCTACTCCCCAGAGATGATCTTTTCTCCGTGAATGGCATCTCTTGAGTTTCTTCCAAATTCTCGGACTTTCCTGGCTTGATCTATTCTCGATGAATGGCATGTCTTGAACTTCTCGGGGTTTGGGGACCCACAGGCTTCTTAAAAGTATCCCCGCCTCCTCTTGGGCGTTGTACAAGGACCCTTCGGCTTCTTAAAAGTTCTCATGCCTTCTCTTGGGCTTTGTACAAGGACCCATAGACCTCTAAAGGTATAGGAACAGAACCTAGTCATCAATTTGCTAGAGCTATCTTTTTGAGTCAAGTGTCAGACCTGTTAATGGGTTGACCTTCATCCCTTAACATACCATCCTTCTCTTGGGCATCATACAAAGATCATTCACTACCTGAGAATCGATTTCTCAAAACACCCGTAGACTTGGACAGTCTCAATACCCTTTGGATTTTCCATTTCCTTAAAGAACAGGAAATCTCCCTGACCCTCTGATCAATCTCAAAGTACAACATTACCCATATAAGAACTGATTTTCTCTTTTAACCAACATATTGGACTTGTCACTAAACTAAAACAGTCACCAGCACCCTAGCCTCCATCTCGGGCTTCGTACGAGATAAAAATCACTCTCTTGTTGAGTATAAAAGACTCTCTTGTTGAGTTAAACATTTTCAGCCTCCATCTCGGGCTTCATACGAGGTACAAAGACTCTCTTGTTGAGTCAAACATTTTCAGCCTCCATCTCGGGCTTCGTACGAGGTACAAAGACTCTCTTGTTGAGTCAAACACCTTTAGCCCCCGTCTTGGGCTTCGTACAAGACACATACAAAAGCACTCTCTTGTTGAGTCAACCCTTTTAGCCTCTCTCTCGGGCTTCGTACGAGACACATAAAAACACCCTCTTGTTGGGTCAATAGCCTCCTCTTAGGCTTTGTATAAGGAAAACCCTGGTTGAGTCAATCAACCTTTTAGCATCAAAATTTGTGCCTTGCTCACATGATACAAACATCAACAACTCCTTTTTCTTCATCTAATTGCTGTAAGCGGCAACCCTCTGGATTATTTATATCCACACCACTGTCCCTCTTTTAGCATGAGAAAATTCCTAAGGAAATATGGCATTGCTCTACACTGAGTTAAAGTCTTCTCCTTTAGGTTAAAAATCCCCTATAAAGGAAATTATGGCATTACTGGATTCACATATCCCAGTTAAAGTAATTCTCCTTTATAATCAGTCACCCAACAGTTGTGACAAACAGACCCCCTTTAGAGATGACAAATTCTCTCTAAAGTCAAAACCCTTCAGCTTCACATCTTGGGCTTTGAACAAGATACAAACCACCTTTAGCTTCACGTCTTGGGCTTTGAACAAGACACCAAAACAACCTTTTTCCTCCCATAGAATAGGAGGAACTACGATCGCTCTGATTTCCCTGTTTCGTTAAACGGGAATACGTAGGCATAAGATTGAAAAATCTTAGCGAGCACACTAATCAAAAACCCAAAATCCCGTACCTTCACACATCAATCGAAAAGCATCAGTCCTAACATCCTCACAAATAGTCCCGTTATTTCATTCTTAGCAAAATAGGCAGAGAGAGGCCCACAATCTAAACCCCATCTGTAAACTAACAGTCATCTGTTTAAACTTAGTATGCAAGCAGGGTTAATTGGAGACATCTATTTCCCTTCCTTCATCAGCTTCAATAGGATAAAAAATGAATCGACCTGTAGTACCCCAGAGCAACAGTGCTTAAGAACCACGTCCAAAATCGCTCGCTACAGAAAAATAGCGCCCACGGTGGGGCCACGCAGGGCATTTTGTCCCTCTTATCTCTCTGGTTGAAATCCTAAATTCATGTCACAGAAATGACGACTCTGCTGGGGAGTCATTGTCTGTATAGGATCATAAGACTAGAGGTCTAGGATGATTAAGACAAATATATATACTGCTTTTCCTAATTGATATTTGTGTTTATTTTTCTGCTAATGGGAATGCGTGTGATGCCGCATGTGGAAAGATTGAGTATACATCTAAGATAGGTGATGGGAATGCGGGTAATCTTATTGGGAGTGAATTCTAGTTAAGAGCCCCCGATCGACCATCAAACTCAATGGAGACTCCCTTTGCACATACATTGCCTATACGACTTCGGTTGTTGAAAGTAGTGTGGTCGACTGGGTTATCTGAGAAGTTGAGGTTTTTAGCAGACTTAAGCCATTTTGTAGTGCGGAAGCTATCAGAAATAGTTGTCACGCGATACTAACCTTATTTGAGATCACTCTAGGATACATCATCTCGCTGGCGATCCGCTTGCTGTTGTTATCCCAGAGGGGTCAATGATTTTATGGACAGGTACAAAAAATCACCAGTATAAACCTTTGGGGGGGTAGAGCCTTGACTTCATGACACCGACCCTTTGACCCCATGTTTTTTCTATGTTTTTGTGTGCTGCATTCATGCATTCATTTAAAAAACATTAAAACAAAAAAAAATCTTCTCTTCTAGTCTCTCTTTTTCAAATTAAACTGAGACATTGATTGCAAATGTCAGAGAAAGGAGATTGTGCTAATGGATTTCGGTAGAAGGAAAACTTATAAGTATACCTTCAAGGTTCCAAAACTAGAGGATTTATGAGGTCTGGCAAAAATGATCACCAACCATGAGGCTTTCAGAGCCAAGTATGGAGGACTACTGTCCTTGTTAAGGGTCCATGTAATTGAAGGAATCTTGTCCACGCTAATCCAGTTCTATGATCCGGTCTATCACTGTTTCACATTCCCGGATTATCAGCTTGCACCAACGCTGGAGGAGTACTCTCACCTGACTGATTTACATATTACTGATCAAGCTCCCTTTTCTGGACTGGAAGAAATTCCAAAGGATCAAACCATTGCAAGAGCAATTCATTTGGATGAGTCGGAAGTCAGGACTCATATAACCAGTACGGGTGGCATCCAGGGTTTGCCATGTACTTTGCTAGTATAGGGAACATGGCCGCTTTCGAGAGCATCTTTGTTTTGCTCACCTACGAGTTATTTTTGTTTCCCAACATCGATAACTTTGTAGATATCAATGCCATTAAGATTTTCCTGATTGGAAACCCCGTACCGATCTTACTCGCAGATGCGTATCATTCAGTACACTTAAGGAATTTATACAGTGGAGGAATGATCACGTACTGTGTACCCCTGCTCTACAAATTGTTCATTTCCCATTTGCCCAAGTCTGCTTCATTTTGGGATCAAAAGAATACTTTACGTTGGTCACAGAGAATCATGTCTCTTACCAACTCTGACATCGATTGGTACAATCGAATATATGACGGGATCAGGATCATTGACCGTTGTGGAAATTTCCCAAATGTACCCCTTATAGGAACTAAGGGGGGAATCAACTATCATCCAATTCTCGTTCGTCGTCAATTCAGATACCCGATGAGGCACATCCTACGGAATGCTCATCTGGAAGGTCTTTTCTTCAAGGAAGGAGAAAATGATAGGGCACTAAAGATAGAGATAGTGTATGCTTGGAAACACGTTCATAGGAAAGGACGAGAGTCTCTTGGAAAACCAGAATGTGTCTCGGTGGAGCCTTATCTCCACTGGGTACAAATTAGAGCTCTCAAGCTGAGGATGCCTTACCCCCATCAGGAAGTTCTTCCATTAAGGGGCTCTGCCCTTTATTTTATGTCTGAGACAGAAAAACTTCAAGTTACTCTAAGCAAAGTTCAGCAGGAGAAGAGGTCTTGGGGGAACAAGTACCGCATTCTCAATGTGGAATGTAAGAAAATACAGCAGCTATTAAGAGAAAAGGATGCTCTGATTGAGATTTTAGAGCAACATGTTGTAGAAAATCAGGATGACCAAAGGAATTTGCTCGCTCCTTTCACTTGGCAAAGGAATGACAACCCGACAACGGGCCAAGAGCCCCAGTCAAAGAAAAGGAAAGCACCCGAACCAACACTTGAGCTCTCTTCATAGAGGACTCAGGATACATTAGTTTAGATTTCCTGTTTCAGCACTTTGTAATCTACTGTATTTCCATTTCCGCAATCCTTTGAATTTAATAAAACGGGGTTTCCCCACTGTTTGATGTTTGCAATCCAATTGTCGAAGTTTACTTTGAATAAACAAAAATAATTAATAATCATTGCATTCATCATTCTCATAAACACATTCTTCTTACCTACGAATCTCACATTTGTGTCTCGATTCTAGAGTCAAATTGTCTCATTCGTACAATACTCGGTCGAGGAAGAGAACAGAGAGTTGAGAGAAGAGATCAACACTCTGAAAGAGGATCTGAGAAAGCTTCATAACGACATGCAAGCTCTATAGAAGCTCAGATGCAACAACAAAGGACTGTGATCTCAAAGATCACATCAACGCCCATAGTGGAGAAGTATGATCCTAGGTATAAGATGCCGAAAGATCGCCCCTGGGGCATGCCACTTAACTATATCCCAGAAGGATATGTTCCGCCGATCGCTGAGGATCAGGGAACCACAGCAGGAGCCGCTGGTCCTGAAGGTTACCAACTTCGGGAAAGCGAAGATGCCAGGGGCATAACAGCAACTCCTGAAGGTTACAAACTTCGGGAGGCACCGAGGGTCTCGACCATAATGACTATACCACCTCCCGTGGTACACACTGTCCCGGAAGGACAGATTCCCCATATACCTTCTGATGGAAACGACAGCATGTTCGACAGAATGAATGAATTTCAGGAACAGTTCCTGGAAATGCAGAAAGAGCTGGAAGCCCTTCGCGGGCAGGATCTATTTGGAAAGGAAGCCGCAGACCTTTGCTTGGTCCCCAATGTGAAAGTCCCACACAAGTTCCAAGTGCCCAACTTTGAAAAATACAAGGGTAACTCTTGCCCTCCGAGTCATTTAGTGATGTACGCTCGGCGAATGTCAGCTCAGACAAAGAATCAGGAGCTACTAATTCATTACTTTCAGGATAGTTTAACCGGTGCCGCACTTAAATGGTACATGGGTTTAAATCGCGCTATGATCGGCACGTTCAGAGATCTTGGCGCTGCTTTCGTTCAGCAGTATAAATACAATTTGGACATGGCACCGGACAGAGACCAACTCAGATCGATGTCACAAAAGGACAAGGAAACCTTTAAGGAGTACGCTCAGAGATGGCGTGAAATTTCCGCTCAGATTTCTCCACCTCTGGAGGAAAAAGAGATGTCAAAGATCTTCTTAAATACCTTAAGCTCATTTTACTACGACAGAATGGTCGCCAGTGCACCTAGTGACTTCACCGAGATGGTGGGCATGGGAGTTCGTCTTGAGGAAACAGTTCGGGAAGGACGTTTAGTAAAAGACGCTGGATCATCAAGTAGTACAAAACGATACGGTAGTGCTTTCCCTAAGAAAAAAGAGCAGGATATTGGGAATATCTCTCTCGGAAAGCAAAGGCGACGTTATCAACCAGTAGCAGCTGTAACTCCTGCTATCAACCCCACGCCTGTTCCTACGTATCAACCTCAGGTTGCGCAGAGCCAACCGAATCAACAGCAACTTCAGCAAAGGACACAACAGTCTCTTCAGCAGACTCGTCCCCCGTACAACAACAACTGTACAACGCGACCACCAGGGTTTGACCCTATACCTATGTTGTACACCGAACTATTTCCATTACTACTGGTCAAGGGGCACGTCCAGACTAAGTCTCCTCTTACAGTACTGGAAAATCCACCTTTTTGGTTCAAAACGGATCAGACTTGTCCTTACCATCAAGGAGGACCAGGGCATAACATAGAAAACTGTCTCAGTTTCAAATCCGAGGTGCAAAAGCTTGTTAGGATCAGGATCTTATCTTTCAAGGATACGAATCCTAATCAAACCCGCTGCCTCAACATGGGAAAGCTGCAGTCAATTTGATAGAGGGAGAGTCTAACAACACCTATCAAATTCATGATGTACTCTTGTTAAGGACCAATATGGTCAAGATGCGTTGTAGACAGAGCAGATATGGCCATGTGCCACCTCATAATTATCACCAGTGTGATATCTGGTCTAAAAACAATCAGGGATGTTCTGTGGTGCAATCAGCTCTACAGGAACAATTGGATCTAGGATGGATCCAAGAGCATCGAGTTCATGGAGTCAGCATGACCTATACGAATTCCAACGTCATTCAGAACAACGACATCCGGGCAATGAATGTCAACTAGGTGGCGATGCACTCAAGGAAAAGCCAGTATCATAATCTGCCGCGGCACGATTACAATTCCTGTCTGACTTGCTCGGTAAACAAACAGGGATGCTCTTTGTACAAGAGGCCCTCCAGCGTCAGATGGATCTTGGATGGATCCAGGACTACCATGATAGGAATCCCTATCAGATCAACATGATTCAAATCTTCGATATTCGTCTGATGAATACCAGCTTGGTGGAGTTACACGCCAGGCAAGTCCAACTCGGTTTTCTCACTTTTCATGAGTATCTGAGCTGTAAAGGATGTTGTGAGAGTAACCAAGGGTGCGCTCTCGTTCAAAGAACTTTACAACACTTGTTAAACCACTGGTGGCTTCCAATCTATATGGATGAAGACACGCAACAAATCAGTGCGGTTGATGGGAATCCTACTCGGCATCGAAGTCAGGATGTCCGATCTACGAAAACAGATCTAGTGAGGTTGCACTGCATTCAGAGCGGGCGTGGCCAGGTGCCACCACACAACTATGAATATTGTAGAGTCTGTTTAGAAAATAACCAAGGATGTTACCTCGTGCGAGCAGCCCTTCAAGGTCAGTTAGATCGCAAGGAGATTCACCCATACCTAGCTTCGGGGTCTGTTGACTGGACGCCGGACTACTTCGCAGATCAAATCAGAGACGTGGTTGTAATCTCTGATCATCAACAGAACAAGGATGTTGTACCATCATCCCTCTACTGGACGAATCAACGGTTCTTAGCAAGGAACTGATTGAAGTTAATTACCACAGTCAGAAAAATCAGAAGGCTCCTGTAGTTATCTATCTGCCGGGACCATTACCGTATGCATCAGCTAAGGCGATCCCTTACAAATACATTGCAATGATAATTGAGAATGGAAAGGAAATTCCATTACCCTCCGTCGTGAATATTGCAGACATCAGTCGAGTAACACGGAGCGGTCGAATCTTCAAACGAGGAGTTGGGGAACCTAACAAAGAAAAGGAACTTCAGACAGAAGCTCCTGATCCACCAGTCGGTCAATCCAGTAATCCCGACCTTTTGAAAAACAATGATGAGATGCTGAAGCTCATCCAAAGGAGTGAATACAACATTATTGACCAACTGTTACAAACTCCTTCAAAGATCTCGGTGCTATCACTTTTACTCAGTTCCGAAGCCCACAGAGAGGCTCTACAGAAAGTCTTAGAATGGGCCTTTGTGGAACATGATATGTTAATACGACAGTTCGATAACATCATCTCTAACATCACTTTCTGTAACAACTTAGGATTCAGTGATGAGGATTTGCCAGAGGGGGGCAAAAGCCACAACATGGTGCTCAATATCACAGTTAATTGTCAGGACGATGCTTTAGCCAGCGTACTGGTGTAGCGACGCTGGTCGCTCTCTGCGGTTGAGCTTAAAACTATAGGTCGATTCATTTTTTATCCTATAAAAGCTGATGAAGGAAGGGAAATAGATGTCTCCAATTAACCCTGCTTGCATACTGAGTTTAAACAGCGGTCTGTTAGATTACGGATGCTATCAATGTGGGGGGCCCTTTGTACTGGTTATTTGTATTTTCGCCAATACTGGTTTTTATCTAGACAGAAGGTTTCTGGCGGGGAACAAGGATTAGGATGTTAGGACTGGTACTTTTGATAGATACATGGGAGTATGGGATTTTGTTTAGTGTGCTCGCTAAGATCTTTTCCTTCGATCTTATGCCTACGTATTCCCGTTTACCGAAACAGGGAAATCAGAGCGTTCGTAGTTCCTCCTATTCTATGGGAGGAAATGGTTGTTTTGGTGTCTTGTTCAAAGCCCAAGACGTGAAGCGAAAAGGTGGTTTGTATCTTGTTCAAAGCCCAAGATGTGAAGCTAAAAGGTCTATTTGTATCTTGTTCAAAGCCCAAGATGTGAAGCTGAAGGTCCCAACTTTAGAGAGAATTTGTCATCTCTAAAGAGGGGGTTGTATGTCACAACTGTTTTATAAAGGAGAATTACTTTAACCAGGATTTGTGAATCCGGCAATGCCATAATTTCCTTTATAGGGGGTTTTAACCTGAAGGAGAAGACTTTAACTCAGTGTAGAGCAATGCTATCTTTCCTTAGGAATTTCTCATGCTAAAAGAGGGACAGTGGCATGGATGTAGATGATCCAGAGGCTTGCCGGTTACAGCGGTTAGATGAAGAGGAAGGAGTTGTTGATGTTTGTGTACTGTGAACAAGGCACAACTTTGATGCTAAAAGGTTAATTGGATTAACCAGTGGTTTTCTTATACCAAGCCTAAGAGGAGGCTATTATGTGTCTCGTACAAAGCCCGAGAGAGAGGCTAAAAGGTTTTGACTCAACGTTGGAATCTTTTGGTATCTCGTATAAAGCCCGAGATGGAGGCTATTGCTTGTTTGGCTCAATAAGAACCTTTTTGTATCTCGTATAGAGCCCGAGATGGAGGCGAAAGAGGTGATTGACTCAACGAGAGAGTCTCTTATGTGTCTCGTACAAAGCCCGAGAGAGAGGCTAAACGTTGTTTGACTCCGCTGGGGAGAATCATTGTATAAAGCCCAAGAGAGAGACTAACTTCACTGGAGAAGGATCATTATACAAAGCCTAAGAGGAGGCTGTGGTGACTGTTTCAGTCAAGCGATAGGTCCAGTATACTGATTTTAAAGAGAAAATTAGTTTTTATATGAGCAATACTGTACTCATGGATTTGATTCAAGGATCCGGGTTATTCATGTTCTTTAAGGAAGCGGGAAATCTGAAGGGTATTGAGACTGTCCGAGTCTGCGGGTTTCCTTCCTATTTAACGAAGGGGTCACTTGAGAATGTCTTTGAGACTCAAGGAAGTTAGACTGTCCAAGTCTAGAGTTTCATCTTTTGTACTATGCTTTGAGAAACAGTAGTAGACTCTTTGAAAAGACTGTTCTATGCAGATGACTAAGTTTTGTTCCTATACCTCTAGGAGGTCGTCGGGACAATTTGTATGAAGCCCAAGAGGAGGCTGGGATCTTTTAAGAAGCCGACGGGTCCTTGTGTTAAGCCCAAGAGGAGGCTATCATTCCCGGAGGAAGAGATCATTATACGAAGCCTAAGAGGAGGTTGTGAATACTTCTAAGAAGCCGTAGGGTCCTTGTACTAAGCCCAAGAGGAGGCGGGGTTGATTTTAGGAAGCCTGTGGATCCTTGTATGATGCCCAAGAGGAGGCCGATGCTTTTTAAGAAGCCGATGGGTCCCCAAATCCTGAGAAATTCAAGGCAATGCTATTCACCGAGAATAGATCAATGTCAGGAAAGTTTGAGAATTTGAAAGAAACTCAAAGATGCCATTCACGGAGAATACATTCATCTTGGGGAGTAGAGCTTCTTGACAATTCCTAATGAGGACAGCCGAAGAGAAGACTGTATCTGGTGATCTTATTGGGGGATCTAGTTGTCTATTTCTACGAATAAACGAAACGGCGTCACCTAGTTCTAGACGTAGTTGCCGGGGAAACTCTAAATATCTATACTATTATTACACAGTCGATATGAGTTTATGAAAGAAGATTTATAGTGAAACAGCCCCACAATACAGTTATATGTATATGAAAGCGGTAAATGAAAGCAATAACCACTTACTCGGTTGTAGAGCTTCCGTGCTGTTTGGTTAGTTGTTCAACAAAGAAAGGTTGAAAACAACAGTATATTCAAAATCAAAGGAGAAAGTGCTTTGAAAAAGAAAGATTTAGGGCTTACAGCTCAAGGAGAGGCCCAGGGTTTTATCAGTGAGCGCACTGTTTGAATTTGTACAGAGGGACTTATACAAGTGACTGAGGCCAAAAAAGGTTTTCTGTACAAAGGGATGGGTCTTACACTCTTTCAAGAGGCCCAAAAGGTTTTAAAGAAAAAGAGTGGGGCTTATAACACGAGGGTAGGCCCAGTTGATTTTTTAACGCGGAGGGACTTATACAATAAGTGAGGCCCAAAATGTTTTGGTTAAAAGGGGATTGGGTCTTACACTCTATTAGAGGCCCAAAGTGTTTTTGAATGGGTCTTATAGCTCAAGGAGAGGCCCAAGGTTATTTTTCAAAAGGCGATGATTGTGCCGTTTATTTGAAAATGTACAGAGGGACTTATACAACGAATGAGGCTCAAAATATTTATGTACAAGTGGGTTGGGTCTTACACTCTCTCAAGAGGCCCAAAGGGTTTTGAAAATGATTTATGAGGGTTGAATTAATCCAAAAACCCTAATTTATTTTCAAAAATGTATTTAATTGAATAAAAATTCAATTAAAAATGATCAAAATTGTTTAACATATGAAAAACAAATTGTGATTTTGGATTAATGCTTCAAAAATTAAGTATTGACCTACAAAATAATTAGAAAGCATTAAAAGTTGCAAAATCAATATGGAAAAAATATTTAAAATGTCAAAAACAATTAAAATATTAATTCTTTGCAAAAATATTAATTATATGAAATAAATAATATTTTTGGGATTTTTTGATAAAATAAAATATTTTAACATTTTTGTGAATTATTAAAAAAAGAATCAACTCAAAATCATTAAAACTCAGAGAGACATTAATTTTTGAATCAATTAAATAAAATCACAAAATTCAAATATTCAAATTTTGAAAAAAAGGCGCCAAGAACACACCAAGAACACGCGCGTGTTCTGGGCTTGGCCAGATTTGCATTTTCTCTCTAATCTAACTGAATACTTGATTATAACATGCAATCCACATATCATTATGCTCGTCTCAACCTCACGATCATGTCTATGTCCATTAATTTCATTTAAATTAAACATATAACAAGAAATCATGAAAAATCCTCAAGAACCCTAATTTCTGCATGAAGGCTAGGATTTTTGATACACGATTCAAACAATGCAATTAATTGAGGGAAAACATTCCATGCATGATTATGAACATATGGCCAAATTATTGTGCAGCAAAAATTGCATGGATCATAGAGTTAGAAGAACTCATGCTTACCACTTGCTGCTGGTGATCGTGATTTGTGTTGGAGGTGTTACAGCTAGGTTCCAATGATGCGGATAGCTTCCCTAGGTACCAAGTGATGTGTCTGAGTGCTTGGAATGGATTGAAATGGTTTGGAATTGAAGATGGCACCTCAACTGTAAAACTGTCAAGAACTTGAGCAATTGGCTGGTGATTTTGTGAAATCAGTGTTCCAGATGTTATGTGACTGTTTGGATCACTTCTATATGATGTATGTGAGGTGTGTGAGTGATTGGTTTGATTGGAAAAGCTCTCAAACTCAAAACCCGATAGCTACCTTGCTAAGAAAGGCATTTTTGCCAAGAGAAAGAGATTTTGAGGAAAGCATCTGTTAGATGGCTTTGGTGTACTCAAACTGATCACAATTGAGCTCTATTTATAGTAGAGCAAGTTTGTTTTGCAAGGAATAGTGAATGGCAACTGGTAAGTAGGTTTGGCCAATGTTGTCCAATGGAAATCCAAGTCTCCTCTAGCCATTGACTAGAGGTTAGGGCACAGAGCTGTGGTTCCCTTGGTCTTGGATAAGTCTTGACTGATTTCAGATGATAATGGCTCAGTCCATGCCACCTTGATGCTTCCATTGAATGCTTCAATCCAAATTTGGAGTCTTGTCCCTATTTTGGCCATTCTAGGTTCAACATGCTATTTCTTGTTCCATGGACTTCGGAGGCTTGGCTCAGTGATTGTCCCCTTTAGATTCAATCCTCAGATGTGTCCAAGTGGATAGGAGCATTTGAATTTGGCTGATTTTGGCAAATCGAGCAAAGTTGCAAATTCTGCCTTGCCTTTGACAGATTTCAGCAAGGCAATTTTCCAATGTCATATCTCATGACTCAAATGAAATTTGGCAATGATCTTGGCCATTTTGGAAAGCCCTTACATGATATAACAACTGTTTGAACATATTTGGTTTTGATCTCTTTTGAATCCAAGTGAAAAATCCCTCTACATTTGGCAAAAAGTGAAGGCAGATTCTGACTTAGTGAAAATTTCACTAAGTGTTGGAAAAAGTGACATTTTCACTTTTCAGCCATTTTGATCACTCCATAACTCAAAATCCTTAATGAATTAGACTTAGGTCTAGTTGAAGTTTTTGTAGAGGGTAATGAGGGCTACAAATCCATCTTTGGATGAGAAAAAATGGCTTTGTGGTTTAGGAGTTATGATCCT
Source organism: Lathyrus tuberosus (assembly GCA_022829125.1). Taxonomy (NCBI): domain Eukaryota; kingdom Viridiplantae; phylum Streptophyta; class Magnoliopsida; order Fabales; family Fabaceae; genus Lathyrus; species Lathyrus tuberosus. The sequence goes on from JALAZF010000017.1 coordinate 15,063,243, forward strand.
TCAAAGTTGGTACCCTTGTCACTTTATTTTTAACTTAGAAAATTTTCTAAGTTTTTATGGTTACCACTTTTACAAGTTATCCCACTTTTCTTAATTTTTCTTGATGAATGATGATTCAAATCATACATTAACATCATTTTAGGGTTAAAAATCCATTTTGGTGAAAAATCTCAAAAAGTCAAAGTTGACTTTTGTGCACAGTTGACTTTTTATCAGATGAATTCCAAACTGTGCAATTCTTCAGGAAATCATGTCCTTGACCTAAATCAAACTTGATGGACATGTTCCATGGGTGTCATAGGGTATATTGGGGCATGTCCTAGGGCTTGGGAGCATGTCCTGGTCAAAAGTCAAAGTTACAGTTGACTTTTTCCTTAAAACCCTAATTGTGGTGCAGATGAAATTGAGACTTGTTGCTCAAACTTCTTGGATTAATCCATTGTTACAAATGGATCAATATAGCTCATTAGAGACCCTCAAACCCTCTCTTGAGGTCTTGGCTCTTGATTTGTCCCAAAAGTCAACTTAGGGGTGAATTAGGTCAAGAAACCCTAATTCCTGATTTTTGATGTATGCATCCCCTGAGGCAAAATTTACTTGATGAATGGGTCCATGAGGTTCCATGGAGTACATTAGGTTGTGTTTTGGATCTTTGGCTTGTGTCCAGATGAAATTTTTCATCTGGAGGCCTTGGTCGACCAAAACCCTAATTTGGTGATACTGGCGATCTTGAGACTTGATCCACCTAGAAGGGAGCAACCTTATGCTTAATCCTTGAAGTGGGAGTCCTCTTGATCCATTGTGGATGTTTGAGAGGTTAGACAAGTTGAATATCATGTCATTCCTTGATTGATCCTTTGTCTAAGCACTCAGAGAGGGCTTGAAACCCTAGTTTTGATTGTGGTGAATGTTCAACAATTCCTTGAGGAGATTGATGAGGCACAAAGGTACATCCATATTGTGATGATGATTTGCACAATGATGGGAAATCTTAGTGGTCAAAATTTGGGGTATGACAGATGCCCCTATTTAATCTTCTTGGACACGAAGGTGTGAATGACGAAGGTATTCGGGCATTCGGGGTGCAAGAGGATTAAATATCGGAATACCCAAAATTTTGATGGTGGTTATGAATGGTAGCTTGCGCATTCATCTTCTTTTGTTAAGCAATGATGCTTAGAAAAGGTAAACTTCCCCTCGATCCTGGTCTTCAGCCAAGGAACTGGTCTTAGTTGCGGAAACAAACTTCCCCTCGATCCTGGTTTCCTACCAAGGAACTGGTCTCAGTTTTTGTTGTAAACTTCCCCTCGATCCTGGTTTCCTACCAAGGAACTAGTCTTAGTTTCTTTTTTTAACTTCCCCTCGATCCTGGTTTCCTACCAAGGAACTGGTCTTAGTTTCTGATTTAAACTTCCTCTCGATCCTGGTTTCCTACCAAGGAACTGGTCTTAGTTTCTTTTGTCAATAAACTTTTTGACAAGGGACACTATTCGTAGCGATTTCCCTCAAACTTCTCGCCGAATTTTCCCGGGGAGATGCCATCTGACGGAAAAAGTTTTGACGTCAGACTTGCTGGGGAACCCAATCGTCTGAATTGTAGAGGTACACAAACTTCTCTGTTTAGAGACGCCATTTGTCGATTCTACTGGGGGAAAGCGAGTCTCTTGAGAGATTGTTTCCACTTGGGATCTTACATCATACTTTTCTCGGGATCTTCCCGAAGAAATGCCATGTGATGGGGTTCAATTTTGAGGTGCCGATGACCTTTTCATCAGCGATCTTTTCGGAGAATGGCAGCTGTACTGCCAAATCTCTGCTTAGGAGGCTTTCTCTGGGGGATTTTTCTTTAATCCGGGAAAGCAAGGATATCATCTTCAATGGCGAAGAGTGATGCTGACTGAAGGTTCCTCTGGTCTTTCAGAGGTTCAAGTTATCAAAGTGGTCGAGGAGCCAACTTCATTCCAGAAATAAACTGGAGGAGATAGATTGTTCAGACGCCGCACTTCCTGACGAGGAAAAAACTTGACAACTCGATTGAGAGGACTTTTTATCACTAGGGGACAAGACCGACTAGAGTGATATTGATGCAATATGAATGCGAATGCAAATAAAAAATGCATGTATGTCTATGCTGACAAAACTGACGCGACACACAAACTAAAAGATGAACATGACTGGATACTCGGCCATCGCGGGGCGTGTAGAGATATCGCTGGTTCAAGATAGCAATTCCACCTTGCTTAGGAGAGATAGTCCCTGCGGGGAATACCGTTGATCGTGCTTAGGAGATGAGAACTCGGCCGAGGGGTGTCAGACGAAACAAGGTCTCTGACACAGTTGATCCCTTCATTCAGGCGTACTAGGTTAGAAGGAGCACTTTGATTCTGCACTTTGAAGTTTACTTACTTCTGGAGAAGTGATTGATGTTCTTTTGATGTTCAATAGTCAAAAGAAATTGCCATCTTTATTTTAAAAGCAGAAAAAGTTTTACCAAATAAATTCATTTTTGTTTTATTTCAAGAGTCGTTAATCATGTTAACAACGTCGTTCTGTAAAGCTAAAACAAATAAGAATTACAAACAAAAGCACAAGGGCTCAAATTTTATTGATAAGATGGAAATCAGCCAAACGCGTGATTCCAAAGAGTATATACAAAGTTTGAAAATGGTAATTTACAGGGAAAAGGGCTACGTTGAAACGTAACGACCACTATTCTTCTACCAACTTTGAATTCGGGACATCCTGAGCTTCTGTCGAAGATGACCTTGACTGGAGTTTCCCTCCAATGGATGGTATAACTGCTGCTGCTGAGGGACTTGCCTCTGTTGAACATAGTTACTTGCCATTATCCCTAATTTTTGCCTGGATTATACTATGATGTTTCCAATCCATCGGGTTGATTTTTTTATATGTCTCTAACTTTTTCCTGGACCGCCCTTTGGGGTTTTCAATCCACCGAGACATTTTTTTTTAGTTTAGGCGAAGTATTTCTTGACTACATCAACATTCGTGAGGTAGGAAAATTCCTCTCCGTCCATGGTTGCAAGTCTCAAGGCGTCGCCTGAGAAAGCTTTTGTGACCACATAGGGGCCATCATAATTCGGAGTCCACTTACCCCGGGAATCAGTGAGAAAAGATTGTATCTTCTTGAGCACGAGGTCCCCTTTTCTGAACACACGAGGTCGGACCTTTTTGTCGAACGCCTTCTTCATTCTCTGCTGATACAACTGACCGTGGTATAGTGCCGTGATTCGTTTCTCTTCGATCAGGTTTAATTCGTCGTGTCGACTTTGACACCATTCAGCTTCGGTGAGCTTAGCTTCCATCAGTACTCGGATTGATGGGATCTCTACTTCTATGGGGAGAACTGCCTCCATGCCATACACTAGAGAGAAAGGGGTAGCTCCTGTTGAAGTGCGGACAGATGTCCGATAACCGTGAAGAGCATAGGGCAGCATCTCGTGCTAGTCTTTGTAGGTTACTACCATCTTTTGAACGATCTTCTTGATGTTCTTGTTAGCCGCTTCTACCGCTCCATTCATCTTGGGTCGGTAGGGAGATGAGTTATGGTGTTCGATCTTGAACTCTGCACACAACTCTTTCATCATCTTGTTGTTCAAGTTAGATCCATTATCAGTAATGATCTCGCTTGGAACACCATAACGGCAGATGATATTGTTTTTGATAAATCGGACCACCACTTGTCGGGTTACATTGGCGAATGACGCTGCTTCGACCCACTTGGTGAAGTAGTCAATGGCTATAAGGATGAACCGATGTCCGTTTGAAGCCTTAGGTTCAATCATGCTGATCATGTCGATTCCCCATATGTAAAAAGGCCACGGGGAAGTGAGAACTTTGAGATGTGATGGCGGTACATGAATTTTGTCGGAGTATATCTGACACTTGTGACACCTCCTCATGTACTTGTAGCAGTCGGATTCCATGGTCAACCAATAGTACCATGCTCTCAGAATTTTTCTCGCCATTGTGTGTCCGTTGGCATGAGTGCCAAAGGACCCTTCGTGAATTTCTTTCATAAGCATGTCTGCTTCTGGTCTGTCGACGCATCGGAGCAAGACCATGTCAAAATTTCTTTTATAGAGAGTGTCACCGCTCAGGAAGAAGTTTCCAGCCAATCTTTTGAGGGTCTTTCTGTCTTTTCTGAGTGCCCCAGATGGGTACTCTTGTTTCTGAAGGAAGCATTTGATATCGTGATACCAAGGTTTGTCATCTATGACTGCTTCAATCGTGAAGACGTAAGCGGGCCGTTCAAGGCGCATTATGTCGATCTTAGGTATGTCATTCCATTGACCTACACTAATCATAGAAGAGAGAGTGGCTAATGCATCAGCCATGTGATTCTCATCACGAGGGATGTGATGAAACTCGATTTTGTTGAAGAAGGGTAACAACCTTCTTGCATAGTCTTTGTAAGGAATCAATCCTGATTGGTATGTGTTCCAATCTCCTTTTATCTGATTGATAACCAAGGCTGAGTCGCCGTATATGTCTAAGTTTTTGATCCTTAAATCAATCGCTTCCTCGAGACCCATAATACAAGCTTCGTATTCGGCCTCGTTGTTCGTACACTTGAACGTAAGTTGAGCGGTGAAAGGAATGTGGGTACCCTGAGGGGTAACAATTATTGCCCCAATTCCGTTTCCATAGTGATTAACTGCTCCGTCAAAGATTAGTCCCCATTGGGAACCTGGTTCTGGCCCTTCACTGGGTAGCGGTTCATCGCAATCTTTCATTTTTAGATACATGACATCTTTGTCTGGGAAGTCAAACCCGATTGATTCTTGATCATCAATCGGTTGATGAGCCAAATGATCGGCTAAAATACTTCCCTTAACGGCTTTCTGAGTGTGGTACTCTATGTCATATTCTGATAACAGCATCTGCCAATGGGCAATTCTTCCCGTAAGAGCAGGTTTTTCAAAGACATACTTGATTGGATCCATTTCTGAGATCAACCAAGTAGTGTGACGAATCATGTACTGGCGAAGACGTTTGGCTGCCCAAGCCAAAGCGCAGCAAGTTTTCTCAAGCATCGTGTACCGAGTCTCGCAGTCGGTGAATTTCTTGCTCAAATAGTAGATGGCAGACTCTTTTCTTTTTGTTTCGTCTTGTTGGCCAAGTACACATCCCATTGAGTCCTCTAGGACTGTGAGGTAAATGATCAGTGGTCTTCCTTCCACTGGAGGTGATAGAATCGGAGGATTCAATAGGTATTTCTTAATACTGTCGAAGGCGGTTTGGCAGTCTTCTGACCAAACGCAATCCTGGTTCTTTTTGAGTAATTTGAAAATCGGCGCACATGTGGCGGTCATAAGGAATATGAATCTGGAGATGTAGTTCAAACGTCCCAAGAATCCTCTGACTTGTTTTTCAGTTTTCGGCGAAGGCATTTCTTGAATGGCCTTGACCTTGTCAGGATCAACCTCAATTCCTTTCTGGCTGACGATGAACCCTAGTAGTTTCCCTGAATGGACACCGAAGGTGCACTTGTTGGGATTCAAGCGGAGCTTGAATTTTCTTAGACGTTCGAACAATTTTGACAGATGTTCAATGTGCTCACTCTCTGTTTTTGATTTTGCAATCATATCATCGACATATACCTCGATTTCCTTATGTATCATGTCATGAAACAGAGTAGTCATGGCCCTTTGATAGGTTGCCCCGGCGTTCTTCAAACCGAACGACATTACCTTGTAACAAAAGGTACCCCATGGGGAAATGAACGAAGATTTCTCCATGTCTTTCGGCGCCATTTTGATCTGGTTATAGCCCGAGAATCCATCCATGAAGGAGAAAATTTTGAACTTTGATGTGCTGTCTACCAGCATGTCAATGTGTGGTAAAGGAAAGTCGTCCTTTGGACTTGCCTTGTTCAGATCTCGGTAGTCGACACACATTCTGACCTTTCCGTCCTTTTTCGGAATAGGTACGATGTTGGCTAACCATTGAGGATATTCAGACGTAGCGAGGAAACCTGCGTTAATCTGTTTCTGTACCTCCTCTTTGATTTTGATGGCCATGTCCGGGTGAGTGCGTCTCAACCTTTGCTTTACTGGAGGACATTCTGATCTCAACGGTAAGTGATGTTCCACGATGCTGGTATCCAACCCTGGCATATCCTGATAGGACCAAGCGAATACATCGGGAAATTCTTTGAGAAGCTTTATCAAACCCTCTCTGGCAGTTGGACTGAGCAGTGCCCCAATCCTGATTTCTTTTCTCTCTTGCTCTGAACCCAAGTTTACCATTTCCAACGGCTCTTTGTGAGGTTCAATGGACCTTTCCTCTTGTCTGAGTAATCGAGAGATCTCTTCTGGAATTTCGTTGTCATTTTCTTCTTCAGCCTCAAATACCGGGAACTCAAAGTTGGGAGAAGGCATCGGATCGTATGTTTCAACTGGGTTTAAAACAAGTAATCTGCATGACGTGATGATTCGTGTTTAGAAGAGATAGAGAAAATGCAAGTGTGTGCAGTGTATTTATTTTACTGCTTGTTTTTATTTGAATTGTTTTTTAGGATTACCATTTTCTGAAAAAGCAAAAAGAGAAAACAGCAATTAATGCGGAAATTACAGAACGACGTTATTTTATTAATGAACAAGTCGATCCTTGAAACTACAACCCTATAAAACAAAACTCTGTCGCTTCGGGCAAAGCGAAGAGGGAAATTTACAGAAACCGAGCCCTATCAAAACATTCGTTTCACCTGGGCAGGGTGAAAGGTTAAAGATGGCAATTACTTTGACTGATGAACGACCTTCGAAACCTCGACGGCAACCCATTGGCGGCGAACTCCTCGGTGAATCACAAAGTCTGGCACCTTCCTTGATTTGTCTTCAGAAATGATGCTGATTTCCGGTGGAGCGGGATCATTGGAATCTGTCTCCCAGGTAGAATTGTCGTAGGGGGATTCCTCAGTTGCATTTTGCATAGCGTTTGTGCTCTCAGCTGTATCTCCCCATCCAGTTGGCTGGATGTCTTCAAGCCTGATACGAGAGCTTCCGGGAGCGGTGTACTTGACCATATAGTCGTATTTTCCACTAGGTTGTCCCAAGGTGTCCCATACTTCTTTCGAACTGGAGGAGTCATTTCTCTCGATGACGTTGACCTCGAGAAAAGCATAGTTGATGAATTCAAGTCCTGCAAACGTTGCAAATTCATCTTCATGCTGAGTAGTTTTCGAATGACCTGAGTGTTGCTCCCATGACATGGTGGGGACACAGGTATTCTGTTCAATGACGGTCAGCTGATTTTCATTGTTCGGCTGACCTTCTTGCCCCAAGTTTCCTGGGTAATGCTGCCACATTGGCAGACCATCCATTGGGCCATAGTAATTGTAGTCAAAGTTGTCTTTCATCAGAGTGTCCTCCTCTAATGAATTTGGCGGAGCACGGCATCCTTCCGGATCACAATCTCCATATATCATTTCGACATCTGACCTTGGTATAAATCTCAGACTCTGTGCGGGATAGCAAAATGGTATAGGCGCCTCTTCCTGAGACATATAACCGTCCTCATTCAAATAGGACTTCCATTCTTCATCCGTGTCAGAGGGATCTTCCTCATTGATAGCATGAACCGCTTGAGACACTGGGTGAAGGAAACCTCCACTGTGGAAGAAGTTTTGAAGGGGATGAAAACTTTCATCTTTAGCAACTGCCTGGGTACAGGTTACAGATAAACCAAGACCCTTCTTTGTTTTATTGTCAATAGGAATGACAAGCTGTCCCCATCCAGTTGTGTCGGTACTCTCGACCTCTTTGATAGCATCTTTGTATGAGGAAATCGAGGTTCCTCCTTGGGATTGATTATCCTTGCTCATCGACAATGCTTGGAACTGAGTTCCAATAACCTCCTCGGGTTTTATACCAGTAGATGATGACAAGTTCCTTACAAGCAAGGCTTGTTCCCCACAAACCGTGACAAGTTGATCGTTCTTGACGAACTTTAGCTTTTGGTGGAGGGTCGAAGTGACCGCTCCAGCCTGATGTATCCAAGGTCTTCCTAATAAACAACTGTATGTTGCCCGGATATCCATGACCTGGAAAGTGACTTGGAAAGTGTGAGGACCGATAGTTATGGGAAGATCAACTTCGCCGATAACTGTTTTTCTGGATCCGTCGAACGCTTTGACGACGACCTCGCTAACTCTCATCGGAGGCCCTTTGAATGATAATTGCATCAAAGTGGACTTCGGCATAACATTCAGGGCTGACCTTGTGTCTACCAGTACGCTGGCTAAAGCATCGTCCTGGCAGTTGACTGTAATGTTGAGCACCATGTTATGACGGCGACCCTCTTCGGGTAACTCCTCATCACTAAATCCCAAGTTGTTGTAGGAAGTGATGTTAGAGACAATACTATTGAACTGTCAGATTGTTACATCCTATTCCACAAAGGCCTGCTCCAAGACTTTCTGTAGAGCCTCCCTGTGCACTTCTGAACTGAGTAACAGTGATAATACCGAGATCTTTGAAGGAGTCTGTAACAGCTGATCAACAATGTTATATTCACTCTTTTGGATGAGCTTCAGCATCTCATCATTGTTTTTCGAAAGGTCGGAATCACTGGATTGACCGACTGGTGGATCGGGAGCTTCTGTCTGAAGTTCCTTTTCCTTGTTAAGTTCCCCAACCCCTCGGTTGAAGATTCTATCACTCCGTGTTACTCGACTGATGTCTGCAATGTTCACAACGGAGGGTAATGGAATTTCCTTTCCATTTTCAATTATTGTTGCACCGTATTTGTAAGGGATCGCCTTAGCTGATTCATACGGTAGCGGTCCTGGTAGATAGATGACTACAGGAGACTTCTGATTTTTTTGACCATCGTAAGCAATCTCAATTCGTTCCCGGTTGGGAACCTTAGACTCGTCAAGTAGAGGGATGATGGCAAAAACATCCCTGGTCTTGTGGTGACCAGAGATTGGGACAACATCCTCAACTTGATCGACAAGGTAGTTCGGCGTCCAGTTGATGGGTCCAGAACCCGGATATGGACGAATTTCTCCACGATCTGCCTGACCCTGAAGAGCTGCTCTTACAAGGTAACACCCTTGGCTGCTTTCCGAATAGACGCTACAACTGTCATAGTTGTGTGGTGGCACCTGGCCACGCCCACTTTGAATACAATGTAACCTCACTAGGTTAGCTTCCACTGATTGGACATCCTGACTTTGACGCCGGGTAGGATTCCTGTTACTGATACTAATCTGCTGAGTATCTTCATCCATATATATTGGCATCCACCAATGATTTAACAAGTGCTGAAGTGCCTCCTGGATAAGGGTACAACCTCGATCGTTTTCACAACCCGCTTCACAGCTTTGATAGTCATGTGATATTAAGATTCCGAGTCGGACCTGCTCAGCATGTAACTCTACCAGGTTGGTATTCATCACGCGGATATCGAAGATCTAAACTATGTTGATTTGATAGGAGTTCCTATCATGGTAGTCTTGGATCCATCCAAGATCCATCGGATGCTGGAGGGCCTCTTGTATGAAAGAGCATCCCTGTTTGTTTACCGAGCAAGTCAGACAGGAACTGTAATCGTGTCGCGGTAGATTATGATGTTGGCTTTGCCTTGAGTGCATCGCCACCAAGTTGACATTCATTGCACGGATGTCGTGGTTCTAAATGACGTTAGAATTCGTGTAGACCATGTTAACTCCACGAACTCGGTGCTCTTGGATCCATCCGGGATCCATCTGTTCCTGTAGAGCTGCTTGTACTACAGAACATCCTTGATTGTCTTTAGAGCAGATATCACACTGATGATAATTATGAGGTGGCACATGGCCATATCCACTCTGTCTACAATGCATCTTTACCAGATTGGTTTTTAACAAGAGTACATCGTGAATTTGATAGACATTGTTAGTTTCTCCTTCTATCAGATTGACTACAACCTTCTCGTGTTGAGGCAGCGGGTTCGTGAGAACATTAGGATTCGTATCCTTGAAGGATAAGACTCCGCTCCTAACAAGCTTTTGTACGTCGAACTTGAAATTGAGATATGTCTCTATGTTATGCCCTGAACCTCCTTGATGATAAGGGCATGTCTGATCCACCTTAAACCAAAAATGTGGATTTTCTGGTACTGTAAGAGGAGATTTAGTCTGAATGTGCCCCTTAGCCAGTAGTAATGGAAATAGTTATGCGTACGTCACGGGTATAGGATCAAATCCTGGTGGCCGTGTTGTACGGTTGTTGTTATATGGAGGACGAGCCTGCTGAAGAGGCTGTTGTGTCCTTTGTTGATCAGGCTGGCTCTGCGCAACCTGAGGTTGATACGTAAGAATAGACGCAGGGTTGATAGCAGGAGTCACAGCTGCTACCGGTTGATAACGTCGTCTTTGCTTTCCGAGGGAGATATTCCCAATATCTTGCTCTTTTTTCTTAGGGAGAGCACTGCCATATTTTTTAGTACCGCTCGCCGATCCAGTGTCTTTTACCAAATGTCCTTCTCGGACGGCTTCCTCAAGACGTACGCCCATGCCGACCATTTCGGTGAAATCACTGGGCGCACTGGCAACCATTCGGTCATATTAAAATGAGCTTAAGGTCTTTAAGAAGATCTTTGTCATCTCTTTTTCCTCAAGAGGTGGACAAATTTGAGTGGCAATTTCACGCCACCTTTGAGCATACTCCTTAAAGGTTTCCTTATCCTTTTGCGACATTGATCTGAGTTGATCTCTGTCGGGTGCCATGTCCAAATTGTATTTGTACTGTTGGACGAAGGCAGTACCAAGATCTCTGAATGTGCTGATCGTAGTATGGTTTAAACCCATGTACCATTTTAACGCGGCACCGGTTAAACTATCCTGAAAGTAGTGAATTAGTAGGTCCTGATTCTCCGTCTGAGCTGACATTCGTCGAGCGTACATAACCAGATGGCTTTGAGGGCAAGAGTTACCCTTGTACTTTTCAAAGTCGGGCACTTGGAACTTGTGCGGAACTTTCACATTAGGGATCAGACAAAGGTCTGCGGTGTCCTTTACAAATAAATCATGACCGCGAATGGCTTGCAGTTCCTTCTGCATTTCCAAGAATTGCTCCTGGAATTCCTCCATTCTGTCAAACATAGTTTCCTTCTTACCAGAAGGTGTCTGTGGAATCTGTCCTTCCGGGACAGTGTGCACCACAGGGGGTGGGACCTTGACTACGGCAGTGAGTCTTGGCGTCTCCCGAAGTTTGTAACCTTCAGGAGTCTTCAGTATTCCCCTGGCATCTTCGCTTTCCCGAAGTGTGTAACCTTCAGGCCCAACGGCTTCTATTGTGATTCCCTGATCTTTAGTGATCGGCGGGACATATCCTTCCAGGATATAGTTAACAGGCATACCCCAAGGACGATCTTTCGGCATCTGATACCTAGGATCATACTTCTCCACTATGGGCGTTGAGGTGATCTCTGAGATCACAGTCCTTTGTAGTTGAGCTTCTGCCATGGCTTGCATGTCATTACGAAGCTTTCTCATATCCTCTCTCAGAGCGTCGATCTCTTCCTTCAACTCTCTGTTTTCTTCCTCAAGATCATCCATCTTTTTCTGACGATTGGCCCGAGTATTATACGAATGAGACAGTTTGACTCTAGAATCGAGACACAAACGTGAGATTCGTAGGTAAGAAGAATACGCGATGTGAGAATGATGAATGCAATGATTATATTAATTGTTTTTTTTTGTTTAATCAAAATAAACTTCGACAATTAGATTGCAAATATCAAACGGTGGGAAACCCCTTTTTATTGAATTCAAAGGATTACAGAAATGGAAATACAGTAGATTACAAGGTGCAGAAATAGAAACCTAAGCTAATGGGTCCCGAGTCCTCTCTGAGGAGAAATTGGGTGCTGATTCTGGTATCTTCCTTTTCTTTGACCGGGGCTCTTGGGCCGTTGTCGGGTTGTCATTCCTTTGCCAAGTGAAATGAGCGAGCAGATTCCTTTGGTCATCTTGATTATCCACAGCACGTTGCTCTAAAATCTCAATCAGAGCATCTTTCTCTTTCAGTAATTGTTGTATTCTGATGCACTCTACGTCGAGGGTGCGGTACTTGTTCTTCCAAGACCTTCTCTCCCGTTGAACTTTGTTGAGGGTAACCTAAAGCTTTTCAGTCTCTATCATGAAGTACATGACAGATTCCCTCGGCAGAAGAATTCCGTAATGAGGATAAGGCATTTTTAGCTTGAGAGCTCTAGTTTGTACCCAATGGAGATAAGGCTCCACCGAGACACAGTCTGGTTTTCCCAGAGACTCTCGTCCTTTCTTATGAACGTGTTTCCAAGCGTGCATTATTTTCGTCTTTAGTGCTCTGTCACTTTCTCCTTCCTTGAAGAAAAGACCTTCCAGATGAACACCCAGTGGGATGTGTCTCATCAGGTATCCAAATTGACGAAGAACCAATATCGGATGATAATTGATTCCTCCCTTAGTTCCTATAAGGGGTACGTTGGGGAAGTTTCCACAACGATCAATGATCCTGATTCCATCATAAATCCTATTACACCAATCTATATCAGAGTTGGTAAGAGACATGATCTTCTGCGACCAGCGTAGGGCACTCTTACAATCCCAAAAAGCAGCAGACTTGGGCAAGTGAGAGATAAACCATTTGTAAAGAAGAGGTACACAACATGTGATCTCCCCTACGCTGTACAAATTTCCCAAGTGTATAGAATGATACGCATCTGCGAGGAAAGTCGGCACAGGATTTCCAATGAGAAAAATCTTAATAGAGTTAATATCGACGAAGTTATTAATGTTGGGAAACAAAAATAACCCGTAGGTGAGCAAGACAAAGATGCTTTCAAAAGCAGTCACGTTTCCTATATTGGCAAAATACAGGGCCTTCTTTGTCAAGAACTAGGCTGGCAAACCTTGGATGCCACCCTTAGTGGTCAGGTGAGTCCTGACCTCAGACTCGTCCAAATGAATTGCTCTCACAATGGTCTGATTCTTTGGAATTTCTTCCAGTCCAGAAAATAGAGCTCGATCTGTAATGTGTAAATCAATCAGATGAGAATACTCCTCCAGTGTTGGTGCGAGCTGGTAATCCGGGAATGTGAAACAGTGATAAATCGGATCATAAAACTGAATGAGTGCATCCATGATTCCCTCAATCACATGGACTCTTAACAGTGGTAGTAAACCTCCGTGCTTGGCTCTGAAAGCCTCTGGGTTAGTGATCATCCTCGCTAACCTTCTCAAATCCTCTAGTTTTGGAACCTTGAAGGTATATTGGTGAGTTCTCCTTCTACCGAAATCCATTAGTGCAATCCTTTTCTCTGATATTTGCAATCACAGTCTTAGTTTATTTTGAAAAAACAGAGAGACTAGAAGAGAAGTTTTTTTTTTAATGTTTTTTAAATGAATGCATGAATGCAGCACACAAAAACATAGAAAAAACATGGGGTCAAAGGGTCGTTGTCATGAAGTCAAGGCTCTACCCATCCCCAAAGGTTTATACTAGGGTGATTTTTGTACCTGTACTCATTATCATCAGCTCCTCCCAGGAAAGCAAAACAACAAGCGGATCGTCAGCGAGTTGTAGAGCAATCTTAGAGTAAGTGCCATTCACCGAGAATAGATCACCAGCCTCAAATGAGGGTAGTATCGCGTGACAACTATTCCCGATAGTTTCCGCACTACGAAAGGGTTTGGCTCCTCATCTTCTCAGACTTAACAACCGGCCCATTGTCTAGGTGAGAGAATGGGTTGCGTTGGTCAGCCTCCATTGAGGTTGATGGTCGACCCCGTCGCCATCACTTATCTTAAGTGTATACTCAATCTTTCCACATACGGCATCACCCGCATTCCCATTAGCAGAAAAATAAACATGTATAGCAATTAGGAAAAGCAGTATATATATTTGTCCTAAACATCCTAGACCTTTAAAGCTATGAATCCTAAGTTCCTGACAGAAAATGGGTTCCCCGGCGGAAGCCCCAATCTGTGGTTTCCACACAAGAGGTGAAAAGGTAGTTCGTGCCTAGATCTAACTTTGAACATGCCCCACGGTGGGCGCCATTTTTCTGTAGCGAGCGATTTTGGACGCGGTTCTTAAGCGCTGGTCGCTCTCTGCGGTTGAGCTTAAAACTACAGGTCGATTCATTTTTTATCCTATTAAAGCTGATGAAGGAAGGGAAATAGATGTCTCTAATTAACCCTGCTTGCATACTGAGTTTAAACAGCGGTTTGTTAGGTTACGGATGCTATCAATGTGGGGGGGCCTTTGTACTGGTTATTTGTATTTTCGCCAATACTGGTTTTTATCTAGACAGAAGGTTTCTGGCGGGGAACAAGGATTAGGATGTTAGGACTGGTACTTTTGATAGATACATGGGAGTATGGGATTTGGTTTAGTATGCTCGCTAAGATCTTTTCTTTCGATCTTATGCCTACGTATTCCCGTTTACCGAAACAGGGAAATCAGAACGTTCGTAGTTCCTCCTATTCTATGGGAGGAAATGGTTGTTTTGGTGTCTTGTTCAAAGCCCAAGACGTGAAGCGAAAAGGTGGGTTGTATCTTGTTCAAACCCCAAGATGTGAAGCTGAAAGGTCTATTTGTATCTTGTTCAAAGCCCAAGATGTGAAGCTGAAGGTCCCAACTTTAGAGAGAATTTGTCATCTCTAAAGAGGGGGTTGTATGTCACAACTGTTTTATAAAGGAGAATTACTTTAACCAGGATTTATGAATCCGGCAATGCCATAATTTCCTTTATAGGGGGTTTTAACCTAAAGGAGAAGACTTTAACTCAGTGTAGAGCAATGCTATCTTTCCTTAGGAATTTCTCATGCTAAAAGAGGGACAGTGGCATGGATGTAGATGATCCAGAGGCTTGCCGCTTACAGCGATTAGATGAAGAGGAAGGAGTTGTTGATGTTTGTGTACTATGAACGACGCACAACTTTGATGCTAAAAGGTTAATTGGATTAACCAGTGGTTTTCTTATACCAATCCTAAGAGGAGGCTATTATGTGTCTCGTACAAAGCCCGAGAGAGAGGCTAAAAGGTTTTGACTCAACGATGGAATCTTTTGGTATCTCGTATAAAGCCCGAGATGGAGGCTATTGCTTGTTTGGCTCAATAAGAACCTTTTTGTATCTCGTATAAAGCCCGAGATGGAGGCGAAATGGGTGATTGACTCAACGAGGGAGTCTCTTATGTGTCTCGTACAAAGCCCGAGAGAGAGGCTAAACGTTGTTTGACTCCGCTGGGGAGAATCATTGTATAAAGCCCAAGAGAGAGGCTAACTTCACTGGAGAAGGATCATTATACAAAGCCTAAGAGGAGGCTGTGGTGACTGTTTCAGTCAAGCGATAGGTCCAGTATACTGATTTTAAAGAGAAAATTAGTTTTTATATGAGCAATACTGTACTCATGGATTTGATTCAAGGATCCGGGTTATTCCTGTTCTTTAAGGAAGCGGGAAATTCGAAGGGTATTGAGACTGTCTAAGTCTGCGGGTTTCCTTCCTATTTAACGAAGGGGTCACTTGAGAATGTCTTTGAGACTCAAGGAAGTTAGACTGTCCAAGTCTAGAGTTTCATCTTTTGTACTATGCTTTGAGAAACAGTAGTAGACTCTTTGAAAGGACTGTTCTATGAAGATGACTAAGTTCTGTTCCTATACCTCTAGGAGGTCGTCGGGACAATTTGTATGAAGCCTAAGAGGAGGTTGGGATCTTTTAAGAAGCCGACGGGTCCTTGTGCTAAGCCCAAGAGGAGGCTATCATTCCCAGAGGAAGAGATCATTATACGAAGCCTAAGAGGAGGCTGTGAATACTTCTAAGAAGCTGCAGGGTCCTTGTACTAAGCCCAAGAGGAGGCGGGGTTACTTTTAGGAAGCCTGTGGGTCCTTGTACGATGCCCAAGAGGAGGCCGATGCTTTTTAAGAAGCCGGTGGGTCCCCAAATCCCGAGAAATTCAAGGCAATGCTATTCACCGAGAATAGTTCAAAGTCAGGAAAGTTCGAGAATTTGGAAGAAACTCAAAGATGCCATTCACGGAGAATACATTCATCTTAGGGAGTAGAGCTTCTTGACAATTCCTAATGAGGACATCCGAAGAGAAGACTGTATATGGTGATCCTATTGGGGGATCTAGTTGTCTATTTCTACGAATAAACGAAACGGCGTCACCTAGTTCTAGAAGTAGTTGCCGGGGAAACTCTAAATATCTTTACTATTATTACACAGTCGATATGAGTTTATGAAAGAAGAGTTACAGTGAAACAGCCCCACAATACAGTTATATGTATATGAAAGCGGTAAATGAAAGCAATAACCACTTACTCGGTTGTAGAGCTTCCGTGCTGTTTGGTTAGTTGTTCAACAAAGAAAGGTTGAAAACAACAGTATATTCAAAATCAAAGGAGAAAGTGCTTTGAAAAAGAAAGATTTGGGGCTTACAGCTCAAGGAGAGGCCCAGGGTTTTATCAGTGAGCGCACTGTTTGAATTTGTACAGAGGGACTTATACAAGTGACTGAGGCCAAAAAAGGTTTTCTGTACAAAGGGATGGGTCTTACACTCTTTCAAGAGGCCCAAAAGGTTTTAAAGAAAAAGAGTGGGACTTATAACACGAGGGTAGGCCCAGTTGATTTTTTGTTTGAAATGGCGATCGCGCCGAGGTTTTCTTTTAATGCGGAGGGACTTATACAATAAGTGAGGCCCAAAATATTTTGGTTAAAAGGGGATTGGGTCTTACACTCTATTAGAGGCCCAAAGTGTTTTTGAATGGGTCTTATAGCTCAAGGAGAGGCCCAAGGTTATTTTTCAAAAGGCGATGATCGTGCCGTTTATTTGAAAATGTACAGAGGGACTTATACAACGAATGAGGCTCAAAATATTTATGTACAAGTGGGTTGGGTCTTACACTCTCTCAAGAGGCCCAAAGGGTTTTGAAAATGATTTATGAGGGTTGAATTAATCCAAAAACCCTAATTTGTTTTCAAAAATGTATTTAATTGAATAAAAATTCAATTAAAAATGATCAAAATTGTTTAACATATGAAAAACAAATTGTGATTTTGGATTAATGCTTCAAAAATTAAGTATTGACCTACAAAATAATTAGAAAGCATTAAAAGTTGCAAAATCAATATGGAAAAAATATTTAAAATGTCAAAAACAATTAAAATATTAATTCTTTGCAAAAATATTAATTATATGAAATAAATAATATTTTTGGGATTTTTTGATAAAATAAAATATTTTAACATTTTTGTGAATTATTAAAAAAAGAATCAACTCAAAATCATTAAAACTCAGAGAGACATTAATTTTTGAATCAATTAAATAAAATCACAAAATTCAAATATTCAAATTTTGAAAAAAAGGCGCCAAGAACACACCAAGAACACGTGCGTGTTCTGGGCTTGGCCAGATTTGCATTTTCTCTCTAATCTCACTGAATACTTGATTATAACATGCAATCCACATATCATTATGCTCGTCTCAACCTCACGATCATGTCTATGTCCATTAATTTCATTTAAATTAAACATATAACAAGAAATCATGAAAAATCCTCAAGAACCCTAATTTCTGCATGAAGGCTAGGATTTTTAATACACGATTCAAACAATGCAATTAATTGAGGGAAAACATTCCATGCATGATTATGAACATATGGCCAAATTATTGTGCAGCAAAAATTGCATGGATCATAGAGTTAGAAGAGCTCATGCTTACCAATTGCAGCTGGTGATCGTGATTTGTGTTGGAGGTGTTACAGCTAGGTTCCAATGATGCGGATAGCTTCCCTAGGTACCAAGTGATGTGTCTGAGTGCTTGGAATGGATTGAAATGGTTTGGAATTGAAGATGGCACCTCAACTGCAAAACTGTCAAGAACTTGAGCAATTGGCTGGTGATTTTGTGAAATCAGTGTTCCAGATGTTATGTGAGTGTTTGGATCACTTCTATATGATGTATGTGAGGTGTGTGAGTGATTGGTTTGATTGGAAAAGCTCTCAAACTCAAAACCCGATAGCTACCTTGCTAAGAAAGGCATTTTTGCCAAGAGAAAGAGATTTTGAGGAAAACATCTGTTAGATGGCTTTGGTGTACTCAAACTGATCACAATTGAGCTCTATTTATAGTAGAGCAAGTTTGTTTTGCAAGGAATAGTGAATGGCAACTGGTAAGTAGGTTTGGCCAATGTTGTCCAATGGAAATCCAAGTCTCCTCTAGCCATTGACTAGAGGTTAGGGCACAGAGCTGTGGTTCCCTTGGTCTTGGATAAGTCTTGACTGATTTCAGATGAGAATGGCTCAGTCCATGCCACCTTGATGCTTCCATTGAATGCTTCAATCCAAATTTGGAGTCTTGTCCCTATTTTGGCCATTCTAGGTTCAACATGTTATTTCTTGTTCCATGGACTTTGGAGGCTTGGCTCAGTGATTGTCCCCTTTAGATTCAATCCTCAGGTGTGTCCAAGTGGATAGAAGCATTTGAATTTGGCTGATTTTGGCAAATCGAGCAAAGTTGCAAATTCTGCCTTGCCTTTGACAGATTTCAGCAAGGCAACTTTCCAATGTCATATCTCATGACTCAAATGGAATTTGGCAATGTTCTTGGCCATTTTGGAAAGCCCTTACATGATATAACAACTGTTTGAACATATTTGGTTTTGATCTCTTTTGAATCCAAGTGAAAAATCCCTCTACATTTGGCAAAAAGTGAAGGCAGATTCTGACTTAGTGAAAATTTCATTAAGTGTTGGAAAAAGTGACATTTTCACCTTTCAGCCATTTTGATCACTCCATAACTCAAAATCCTTAATGAATTGGACTTAGGTCTAGTTGAAGTTTTTGTAGAGGGTAATGAGGGCTACAAATCCATCTTTGGATGAGAAAAAATGGCTTTGTGGTTTAGGAGTTATGATCCTTCAAAGTTGGTACCCTTGTCACTTTATTTTTAACTTAGAAAATTTTCTAAGTCTTTATGGTTACCCCTTTTACAAGTTATCCCACTTTTCTTGATTTTTCTTGATGAATGATGATTCAAATCATACATTAACATCATTTTAGGGTTAAAAATCCATTTTGGTGAAAAATCTCAAAAAGTCAAAGTTGACTTTTGTGAACAGTTGACTTTTTATCAGATGAATTCCAAACTGTGCAATTCTTCAGGAAATCATGTCCTTGACCTAAATCAAACTTGATGGAAATGTTTCATGGGTGTCATAGGGTATATTGGGGCATGTCCTAGTCAAAAGTCAAAGTTATAGTTGACTTTTTCCTTAAAACCCTAATTGTGGTGCAGATGAAATTGAGACTTGTTGCTCAAGCTTCTTGGATTAATCCATTGTTACAAATGGATCAATATAGATCATTAGAGACCCTCAAACCCTCTCTTGAGGTCTTGGCTCTTGATTTGTCCCAAAAGTCAACTTAGGGGTGAATTAGGTCAAGAAACCCTAATTCCTGATTTTTGATGTATGCATCCCCTGAGGCAAAATTGACTTGATGAATGGGTCCATGAGGTTCCATAGAGTGCATTAGGTTGTGTTTTGGATCTTTGGCTTGTGTCCAGATGAAATTTTTCATCTGGAGGCCCTGGTCGACCAAAACCCTAATTTGGTGATACTGGCGATCTTGAGACTTGATCCACCTAGAAGGGAGCAACCTTGTGCTTAATACTTGAAGTAGGAGTCCTCTTGATCCGTTTTGGATGTTTGAGAGGTTAGAAAAGTTGAAGATCATGTCATTCCTTGATTGATCCTTTGTCTAAGCACTCAGAGAGGGCTTGAAACCCTAATTTTGATTGTGGTGAATGCTCAACAATTCCTTGAGGAGATTGATGAGGCACAAAGGTACATCCATATTGTGATGATGATTTGCACAATGATGGGAAATCTTAGTGGTCAAAATTTGGGGTATGATAACTGGTAGACCAGGATCGGCCATCAACGTTATGCCGAAGTCCACCTTAATGCGACTATCATTCAAAGGACCCCCGATGAGAGGCAGTGAGGTCATCGTCAAAGCGTTTGACAAGTCTCGGAAAGCAGTTATCGGCGAAGTCAACCTTCCCATAACTATCGGTCCTCACACTTTCCTAATTACTTTCCAGGTCATGGACATCCGGGCAACATACAGTTATTTATTAGGAAGACCTTGGATACACCAGGCTGGGGCGGTCACTTCGACACTGCACCAGAAACTGAATTTCGTCAAGAACGATCAACTTATCATAGTCTGTGGAGAGCAAGCCTTGCTCGTGAGCAACTTGTCATTATCTACTTGTGTAGAACCTGAGGAAATTGTTGGGACTCAGTTCCAAGCACTTTCGGTAAGCAATGAGAATCAATCAGAAAAAGGAACCTCGATTTCCTCATACAGAGATGCTCTCGAAGTGATCGAGAATAACAGTGCAAAAGGATGGGGACAGCTTGTCATTCCTACTGATAATAAAACAAAGAAGGGTCTTGGTTTTTCTGCAACCTGCACCCGGACTACTACTAACGATGAAAGTCTTCATCCCATTCAGGACTTCTTCCACAGTGGAGGTTTCCTTCACCCAGTGCATCAAGCAGTCCATACCATCAACAAGGAGGATCCCTCCGATACGGATGAGGAATGGAAGTCCTATCTCAATGAGGACGGTTATATGTCTCAGGAAGAGGTGCCTATGCCATTTTGCTATCCCGCACAGAGTCCGATATTTATACCAAGGTCAGATCTCGAAATGATATACGGAGATTGTGATCCGAAAGGATGTCGTGCTCCACCAAACTCATTAGAGGAGGACACACTGATGAAAGACAACTTTGACCACGACTATTATGGCCCAATGGATGGGCTGCCTATCTGGCAGCCTTACCCAAGAGACTTGGGGCAAGAAAATCAGCCGAACTATGAAAATCAGCTGAGCATCATTGAACAGAATACCTGCGTCCCCACCATGACATGAGATCAACACTCAGGTCATTCAGAACCTATCCAGTACGATGATGAATTGGCAAAGCTTGTCGGGCTAGAATTATGCTTTTCCCGAGGTCAACGTCATCGAGAGAGATTACCCCTCCAGTTCCAAAGAAGTGTGGGACACCTTGGGACAACCAAGTGGAAAATTCGACTACATGGTCAAGTACACTGCTCCTGAAAGCTCTCGTATCAGGCTCGAAGATATCTAGCCAACTAGATGGGAAGATTTGCCTGAGAGCATAAATACTATGCAAAATACAACAGAGGAATCCTCCTACGACAACTCTGCCTGGGAGACAGATTCCAATGATCCTGCTCCACCAGAAATCAGCGTCATTTCTGAAGACAAATCAAGGAAGGTACCAGACTTTGTGATTCACCGAGGAGTTCGCCTCCAATGGGTTGCTGTCGATGTTCCGAAGATTGTTCATAAGTCAAAGTAATTGTCGTTTTTATCTTTAACCTTTCACCTTGCCCAGGTGAAACGGATGTTTCGATAGGGCTCGCTTTCTGTAAATTTCCCTCTTCGCTTCACCCAAAGCGACAGAGTTTGTTTTATAGGGCTGTAGTTTCAAGAATCGACTTGTTCATAAATAAAATAATGTCGTTCTGTCATTTCCGCATTAATTGTTGTTTTCTCTTTTCGCTTTTCAGAAAATGGTAATCCTAAAAAACAACTCAATAATAAAAACAAGTAGTTTTCAAATAAAAAATACACTTCACACACTTGCATTTTCTCTATCTCTTCTAAACATAAATCATCACGTCATGCAGATTGCTTGTTTTAAACCCCATTGAAACATACGATCCGATGCCTTCTCCCAACTTTGAGTTCCCGGTATTTGGGGCTGAAGAAGAAGTTGACGATGAAATTCCAAAAGAGATCTCCCGATTACTCAGACTGGAGGAAAGGTCCATTGAACCTCACAAAGAGCCGTTGGAAACGGTCAACTTGGGTTCAGAAAAAGAGAGAAAGAAAGTCAGGATTGGGGCACTGTTCAGTCCAACTGCCAAAGAGAGTTTGACAAAGCTTCTCAAAAAATTTCCTGATGTGTTTGCTTGGTCCTATCAGGACATGCCAGGGTTGGATACCAGCATCGTGGAACATCACTTACCATTACGGTCAGAATGTCTGCCAGTAAAACAGAGGTTGAGACGAACTCACCCGGACATGCCCATCAAAATCAAAGAGGAGGTACAGAAATAGATTGACGCAAGTTTCCTCACCACGTCAGAATATCCTCAATGGTTATCCAATATCGTACCCGTTCCAAAAAAGGACGGAAAAGTCAGAATGTGTGTCGATTACAGATATCTAAACAAGGCTAGTCCGAAGGACGACTTTCCTTTACCACACATTGACATGCTGGTAGACAGTACAACAAAGTTCAAAGTTTTCTCCTTAATGGATGGATTCTCGGGCTATAATCAGATAAAAATGGCGCCGAAATACATGGAGAAAACTTCGTTCATTACCCCATGGGGTACCTTTTGTTACAAGGTAATGCCATTCGGTTTGAAGAACGCCGGGGCAACCTATCAAAGGGCCATGACTACTCTGTTTCATGACATGATACACAAGGAAATTGAGGTATATGTCGATGACATGATTGCTAAATCTAAAACAGAAGAGGAGCATGTGACCCACCTGTTAAAACTGTTCGAGCAGTTAAGAAAGTACAAACTCCGTTTGAATCCCAACAAGTGCACATTCGGTGTCCGTTCAAGGAAACTCTTAGGGTTCATCGTCAGCCAGAAAGGAATTGAGGTTGATCCTGATAAGGTCAAGGCCATTCAAGAAATGCCTTCTCCGAAAACTGAAAAACAAGTCAGAGGATTCGTGGGACGTTTGAACTACATCTCCCAATTTATATTCCTCATGAAAGCGACATGTGCGCCGATTTTCAAATTACTCAAAAAGAACCAGGACTGCGTTTGGACAGAAGATTGCCAAACCGCCTTTGACATTATTAAGGAATACCTGTTGAATCCGCCGATTTTATCACCTCCAGTGGAAGGTAGACCACTAATCATCTACCTCACAGTCCTAGAGGACTCCATGGGGTGTGTACTTGGCCAACAAGATGAAACCAAACAGAAGGAGTCTATCATCTACTATTTGAGCAAGAAATTCACCGACTGCGAGACTCGGTACACTATGCTTGAGAAAACTTGTTGCGCTTTGGCTTGGGCAGCCAAACGTCTTCGCCAGTACATGATTCGTCACACTACTTTGTTAATCTCCGAAATGGATCCAATCAAGTATGTTTTCGAAAAGCCTGCTCTCACGGGAAGGATTGCCCGTTGGTAGATGTTGTTATCAGAATATGACATAGAATACCACGCTCAGAAAGCCGTTAAAGGAAGTATTTTAGCCGATCATTTGGCTCATCAACCGATTGACGATCAGGAATCAATCGGGTTTGACTTCCCAGACGAAGATGTCATATATTTAAAAATGAAAGATTGCAATGAACCGCTACCCAGTGAAGGGCCAAAACCAGGTTCCCAGTGGGGACTTATCTTTGACGGAGCTATCTATCATTACGGAAACGAAATTGGGGCAATTATCATAACACCTCAGGGTACCCACATTCCTTTCACTTCCAGACTGGCATTCAAGTGTACAAACAACGAGGTCGAATACGAAGCTTGTATCATGGGTCTCGAAGAAGCGATTGATTTGAGGATCAAGAACTTGGATGTATATGGCGACTCAGCCTTGGTTATCAATCAGATCAAAGGAGATTGGAACACATACCAATCCGGATTGATTCCTTACAAAGACTACGCGAGAAGGTTGTTACCATTCTTCAGCAGAATCGAGTTTCATTATATCCCTCGTGAAGAGAATCACATGGCTGATGCCTTAGCCACCATCTCTTCCATGATTAGTGTAGGTCAATGGACCGACATACCTAAGATCGACATAATGCGCCTTGAACCACCCGCTTACATCTTCGCGATCGAAGCAGTCATAGACGACAAACCTTGGTATCACGATATCAAATGCTTCCTTCAGAAACATGAGTACACACATGGGGCACTAAGAAAAGACAGAAAAACCCTCAGAAGACTGGCTGGAAACTTCTTCCTGAGCGGTGATACACTCTATAAGAGAAATTTCGACATGGTCTTGCTCCGATGCGTAGACAGACCAGAAGCAGACATCCTGATAAAAGAAATTCACGAAGGATCCTTTGGCACTCATGCCAACGGACACACAATGGCGAGAAAAATTCTGAGAGCAGGGTACTACTGGTTGACCATGGAATCTGATTGCTACAAGTACATGAGGAGGTGTCACAAGTGTCAGATATACTCCGACAAAATCCATGGATCTAACTTGAACAACAAGACGATGAAAGAGTTATGCGCCGAGTTCAAGATCGAACACCATAACTCATCTCCCTACCAACCCAGGATGAACGGAGCGGTAGAAACGGCTAACAAGAACATCAAGAAGATTATTCAAAAGATGTTTGTAACCTATAAAGACTGGCACGAGATGCTACCCTTTTCTCTTCACGGTTATCGCACATCTGTTCGCACTTCAATAGGGGCAACCCCTTTATCTCTAGTATAGGGCATGGAGGCAGTGCTCCCCATAGAAGTAGAGATCCCATCAATCTGGGTATTGATGGAAGCTAAGCTTATAGAAGCTGAATGGTGTCAAAGTCGACACGATGAACTGAATCTGATCTAAGAGAAGCGAATCGCGGTACTATGCCACAGTCAGTTGTATCAACAGAGAATGAAGAAGGCCTTCGATAAAAAGGTCCGACCTCGTGTCTTCAGGAAAGGAGACCTTGTGCTTAAGAAGATACCACCATTCCTCACTGATCCCCGGGGCAAATGGACTCCGACTTATGATGGCCCCTATGCGGTCAAGAAAGCTTTCTCAGGCGGAGCCTTGAGACTTTCAGCCATGGACAGAGAGGAATTTGCCTACCCCACAAATGTTGATGTAGTCAAGAAATACTTCGCCTAAACTAAAAAAAAAACGTCTCGGTGGATTGAAAACCCGAAAGGGGCGGTCCAGGCAAAAAATAGAGACATAATAAAAAAAATCATCCCGGTGGATTGGAAATCTCAAAGTACAATCCAGGCAAAAGTTAGGGATAATGGCAAGTAACTACGTCCAATAACAGGAAAATTCTCAGCAGCAGTAATGCCATCCATCAGAAAACTCCAGTCAAGGTCATCTTCGACAGAAGCTCAGGATGCCCAGAATTCAAAGTTGGTAGAAGGATAATGGTCATTATGTTTCAACGTAGCCCTTTTCCCCTTAAATTACCATTTTTCTAAACTTTGTAAATACTCTATGGAATCACGCGTTTGGCTGATTTCCATCCTATCAGTAAAATTTGAGCCCTGGTGCTTTTGTTTGCAATTCTTATTTGTTTTAGCTTTACAGAACGACGTTTTAATATGATTAATGATTCTTGAAATAAAACAAAAATGAATTTACTTGATAAAATTTTTCTGCTTTTAAAAATAAAGATGGCAATTTCTTTTGACTGTTGAACATTGAAAGAATATCAATCGCTTCTCCAGAAGTAAGCGAGCTTCAAAGTGCAGAATCAAAATACTCCTTCTAAACCAGTACGCCTGAACGAAGGATCAACTGTGTTAGATGCGAATATTCCGTCTGACATCCCCGACAGAGCTCTTGCCTCCTAAGCCCGACCAACGGTTGTCCCCGCAGGGACTATCTCTCCTAAGCAAGGCAGAATTGCTATCGTGAACCATTGATACTTTTCATCCCCCACAGTGGCCGAGTATCTCGTCGGGTTCATCTGTCAGTTTTTATGTCGCGTCAGTTTTGTCAGCATAAACATACATACATCATGCATTATTGAGTTACATTTGCATTTATATTACATCACTATCACTCTAGTCGGTCTTATCCCCTAGTGATAAAAGTCTTCACAATCGAGTTGTCAGTTCTTCCCTTGTCAGGAAACATCGTGTCTAAACAATCTCTCCTCCAGTTTATTTCTGGGATGAAGTCGGTCCTCGACCACTTTGATAACTTGAACCTCTGAAAGACTAGAGAAAACGTTCGACAAATGTCACTCTTCGCCATTGAAGATGATATCCTCGCTTTCCCAGATTAAGGAAAATCCCCAGAGAAAGCCTCACAACTAAAGACTTTCAGCAACACGTTGATTTTGCTCTCTGAAGAGTCGGTGTTAATGAACTCATCAGCACCTCAAAATTGGATCACATCATATGGCATTTCTCTGAGAAGATCTCTGAGAAAAGTATGATGTAATATCTCCAAGCGAAGGCAAGCTCTCAGGAGACTCGTTTTCCTCGATAGAGTCAACAAATGGCATCTCCAATAGAGAAGTTTGTACCCCTCTACAACTCAAACGACTGGGTTCCCCAGCAACTCTGACATCAGATATTTTTCCATCAAATGGCATCTCCCCGGGAAAATTCGGCGAGAAGTTTGAGGAAAACCGCTACACATAGCGTCCCTTGTCAATAAAGTTTATTGACGAAAGAAACTTAGACCAGTTCCTTGGTAGTAAACCATGATCGAGGGGAAGTTTAAATCAGAAACTAAGACCAGTTCCTTGGTAGGAAACCAGGATCGAGGGGAAGTTTATATCAGAAACTAAGACCAGTTCCTTGGTAGGAAACCAGGATCGAGGGGTAGTTTATTTCAGCAACTGAGACCAGTTCCTTGGTAGGAAACCAGAATCGAGGGGAAGTTTATTTCAAAAGAAAACTGAGACCAGTTCCTTGGCTGAAGACCAGGATCGAGGGGAAGTTTACCTTTTCTAAGCATCATTGCTTAGCAAGAAGAAGGATGCGTGAACTACTATTCATAACCACCATCAAAATTTCGGGTATTCCGATATTTAATCCTCTTGCACCCCGAATGCCCGAATATCTTCGCCATTCACACCTTCGGGTCCAAGAAGATTAAATAGGGGCATCTGTCATACCCCAAATTTTTACCACTAAGATTTCCCATCATTGTGCAAATCATCATCACAATATGGATGAACCATTAGTCTCCCCAAAGATGGGTGAGCATCCACTGCAATCAGACTTAGGGTTTCAAGCCCTCTTAGAGCTCTTAGACAAAGGATCAATCAAGGAATGACATAATCTTCAACTTGTCTAGCCTCTCAAACATCCACAATGGATCAAGAGTACTCCCACATCAAGGATTAAGCATAAGGCTGCAACATTCCAAGTGGATTAAGCCTCAAGATCGCCAATGTCACCAAATTAGGGTTTGGTAGACCAGGACCTCCAGATGGAAATTTTCCTCTGAGCATGAGCTAATGCTTCAAAGCATAACCTAATATGCTCCATGTAACCTCATGGACCCAATCATCAAGTCAATTTAACTCAGGGGAAGCATTCATAAAAAATCAGGAATTAGGGTTTCTTGACCTAAGTCACCCCCTAAGTTGACTTTTGGGGCAAAGCATGAGCCAAAACCTCAAGACATGATTTGAGGGTCTCTAATAAACCACATTGATCCATTTCCAACAATGGATTGATCCAAGAAGCTTGAGCAACAAGTTTCAATTTCATCTGAACCACAGTTAGGGTTTCGCGAGAAAAGTCAACTGTATCTTTGACTTTTGACCAGGACATGCTCCCAAACCCTAGGACATGATTCAATACACCCCATAACACCTATGAAATCAATCCATAAAGTTTGATTTAGGTCAAGGACTTGATTTCATAGAAGATCGCACAGTTTGGAATTCATCTGAAAAAAGTCAATTGTGCACAAAAGTCAAACTTTGACTTTTTGAGATTTTTCATAATTATGGTTCCTTAACCCTAAAATGATGTTAATGTGTGATTGGAATCATCATTCATCAAGAAAAATCAAGAAAAGTGGGATAATTTGTAAAAGGGGTAACCATAAAAACTTAGAAATTTTTCTAAGTTATGGAACAAAGTGGCTAGGGTACCAACTTTGGAGGATCATAACTCCTAAACCATAAGGTCATTTTTTCCATCCAAAGCTGGATTTGTAACTCTCATGGCACTCTACAAAAGCTTCAAACATAAGTCATTCCAATTCCTCATGGATTTTAAGTTATGGAATGATCAAAATCACAAAAAGTGAAAATGTCACTTTTTTCCAACACTAAGTGAAATTTTCACTAAGTCAGAATCTGCCTTACTTTTTTCCAAATGTAGGGGCATTTTTCACTTGGATCCAAAAAGTATCAAAACCAATTATGATCAAACAGTTGTTGTATCATATGAAGGCTTTCCAAAATGGCCAAGAACTCCATCAAAGTCCACTTGAGCCATGAGATATGACAATGGCAATATGCCTTGCTGCAAACTGTCATGGCAAGGCAGATTTTGGAGTTTTGCTCCATTTGCTCAAATTTTGCAAAGGGCAAGCAACTCTATCCATCTGAACACCTCAAGGGGGACCAAGGAGGAACCAACTCTGATCCCAAGCCTCCCAAGTCTTTGGAACCAAAACTAGCATGCCAAACCTAGAAATACCTAAAAGAGGGACAAGACTCCAATTTTGGATTGGAGCATTTAATGGATGTACCAAGGTGGCATGGACTGAGCCATTTCCAACTGAATTCAGTCAAGACTTATCCAAGACCAAGGGGACTAGTAGCCTGTGCCCTAACCTCTAGTCAATGGCTAGAGGAGACTTGGATTCTCATTGCTCAACATTGGCCAAACCTCTGCTGCAGTTGCCATTCACTATTGCAGCCAAAACAAACTTGCTATACTATAAATTGAGCTCAATTGTGTTCAGTTTGAGTACACCAAAGCGCTATAACACTTACTTTCCTCAAAATCTCTTTCTCTAGGCAAAAATACCTTCTTTAGCAAGGTAAATCTGAGTTTTTGAGTTAGACAGCAATTCCACCACAGCTCATGATCCAAAAACATCCAATATGTCATATCTAAGCTGTCCAAACTCTCACAAGTGACCTGTAACACCAAAATCACAAAGTCACCTCTCAAAACTTCAAAAATAGGACTTTTGTGCATTTTTCAAGCCATGTCTTGATTCAGTCACTTTCTAAACCAGATAAAACCTCAAACACACTCCAAATATCATCCTTGAACTATCCCAAATGGTTCCCCCCATCTGGAACACCATTTGAGAGAGTTGTTGTTTTGGCCACTTTTGCCCCTTTTGCAAGAAAGAGCTCAAACTTGTTCCTGAGGTTTCCAGCTGATTCCAACCATCCTAAAAGCTTCTAAGAGACCATTTGAGGTTGTTCAAAGCATCAAATCATTTTTGGAACAAGTGGCTTGGCAGATTGCACAAAAGCTCCAAAAAGAGGTAAGCATCACAACTTGGATTCTTTGAATTATGCTTTCTTTTGATGTACACTGATCATGCATCTCTTATACATGTTATATGTGTTGTGTTTGCACCAATTTATCATGTAATTCATGCTTGTACCAAGAGATGGCATAGAAAATGCAAATCATGGCCTATTTCAAAACCACTATCGGTTTTTTCAATAGGAGCATGATCTGAAAAAAAAAAATACCACCACCATTGGATTCCTTGTGAAATTCTAGGCAGGATAGACCTAAATTTTGTCCCAATCCATGGAGAAATGAGAAAGTCATGGCCTTCACATTTTCAACCAAAATCTTGCCTTGCCTTGCCTTGGGCCAAGCCAAAAACAAGGCAAGCCTTGTATATTTGTGGTTGTGTTTCAATCAACAGATGTATCACCGCCCCAGTGGTAAGACGCGCGCCCTATACACAAGAGGTCTGGGGTTCGAATCTCCCTCGCCCCAGATCCCCTTTTTATCACCTTTTCATATTTTTATTATTTTTCTTATTATTTTTAATGATTTGAAAAATTAATAACTCTCTCAATTTAAATTATTTTTTATTGGTTCTTTTTACAAAAAATCACAAAAATGTTGAAATATTTTATTCCACAAAAAAATTAAATTTATAATATTTATTTAATATAATTAGTATTTTTGTGAATAAATTCCTTTTTAATTTTTTTTAAGCATTTAAAAGTGAATTTTTACTATGAAAATCAAAACTAAATGAGTTTTAACCCCCAAGGGTTGGCCTAGTGGTGGAGGCTTGGGTCTTGAGAGTGTGCTCCTCTCAAGGTCTCAGGTTCGAATCCTACTAGGTGCAATCAACTCTTGTGTGGGCCAGTCCATACGGAGCTTTGCTCTGGCTTGAAACGGGCCCCCCGCTAGTGGACGGTGGGTATTGGTCCCTCTTGGATTAGTCGGTCGCAAAGCCGGATACCAAGATTTCCAAAAAAAAAAAACTAAATGAGTTTTAATTTATCTTGTGATTAAAACCTCATTTTTCAAAGCTTCAACAAAAATCACAAGTGGTTTATTCAAACTTATTTGGTATTTTTATCATTTTTATTTGATTTTCTTTAAATATTTCCTTTTAAAAGAAAACAAATTTAGGGTTTCCTTGATTTTCACTCAAAAAAATCATTTTCAAACACTCATGGGCCTCTAATAGAGTGTAAGAGCCAATCCTCTTTTTAACCAAAACAATCTTGGGCCTCAGATATTGTATAAGTCCCTCTAGGTTAAAAGAAAACCTCGGTGCGATCACCAGTTGAAAAATCAAACCCTTGGGCCTACCCTCGTGTTATAAGCCCCATTATTTAAAAATCATTGGGCCTCTAGTAGAGTGTAAGACCCAACCCTTTTTGAAAACCAAAATAATTTGGGCCTCACTTATTGTATAAGTCTCGATACCATCAAAAAGTTTGGTGCGATCGTCGCCTTTTAAAACAAAACTTTTGGGCCTCTCCTTGAGCTGTAAGCCCCACCACTTTTACAAAAATAAACCTTTGGGCCTCTTGAGAGAGTGTAAGACCCATCCCTTTGTACAGAAAACCTTTTTGGGGCTCATTCACTTGTATAAGTCCCTGTACAATGTACAAAACAACAGTGCAATCACTGATAAAACCTTGGGCCTCTCCTTGAGCTGTAAGCCCCAACAATCTTTTCAAAGCACTTTATCCTTTGATTTTGAATATAATATTGTTATCAAAGCTTTCTTTGTTGAACAAACTAACAAAACAACATGGAAGCTCTACAACCGAGTAAGTGTTTACCCGCATTCTTTATCTGCTTTTATATATATATATATATATATATATATATATATATATATATATAACTGTATTATGGTGCTGCTCACTGTAAGTCTTCTTTCACAAACTTTTATATACGTGTCAAAATATCAACTGTGTAATACTAGTATAGTTATTTAGAGTTTTCCCCGGCAACTACGTCTAGCACTAGGTAAAGCCCTGTTGGTCACTCTTAAATACAAACAAAACTAGATCCCCATAGGATTACCAGACACAGTCTTCCCTCCTCTTGGGGTTAAACAATATGGATACGTGAAAGGCAGCATTCTCGGTGAACCCTTTCTCAGACTGTCACTCTTAGAAATCGT
The DNA here is from genome assembly GCA_022829125.1 of Lathyrus tuberosus. Classification (NCBI taxonomy): domain Eukaryota; kingdom Viridiplantae; phylum Streptophyta; class Magnoliopsida; order Fabales; family Fabaceae; genus Lathyrus; species Lathyrus tuberosus. Next base: position 15,094,638 of record JALAZF010000017.1, read on the forward strand.
CAAAGAGACTCTACTCCCCAGAGATGATCTTTTCTCCGTGAATGGTATCTCTTGAGTTTCTTCCAAATTCTCGGACTTTCCTGGCTTGATCTATTCTCGGTGAATGGCATGCTTGAACTTCTCGGGGTTTGGGGACCCAAAGGCTTCTTAAAAGTATCCCCGCCTCCTCTTGGGCGTTGTACAAGGACCCTTCGGCTTCTTAAAAGTTCTCATGCCTTCTCTTGGGCTTAGTACAAGGACCTAGAGACCTCTAAAGGTATATGAACAGAACCTAGTCATCAATTTGCTAGAGCTGTCTTTCTGAGTCAAGTGTCAGACCTGTTAATGGGTTGACCTTCATCCCTTAACATACCAGCCTTCTCTTGGGCATCATACAAAGATCATTCACTACCTGAGAATCGATTTCTCAAAACACCCGTAGACTTGGACAATCTCAATACCCTTTGGATTTTCCATTTCCTTAAAGAACAGGAAATCTCCCTGGTCCTCTGATCAATCTCAAAGTACAACATTACCCATATAAGAACTGATTTTCTCTTTTAACCAACATACTGGACCTGTCACTAAACTAAAACAGTCACCAGCACCCTAGCCTCCATCTCGGGTTTGTACGAGATAAAAATCATTCTCTTGTTGAGTATAAAAGACTCTCTTGTTGAGTCAAACATTTTCAGCCTCTATCTCGGGCTTCGTACGAGGTACAAAGACTCTCTTGTTGAGTCAAACATTTTCAGCCTCCATCCTGGGATTCGTACGAGGTACAAAGACTCTCTTGTTGAGTCAAACACCTTTAGCCTCCGTCTTGGGCTTCGTACAAGATACAGACAAAATGACTCTCTTGTTGAGTCAACCCTTTTAGCCTCTCTCTCGGGCTTCGTACGAGACACATAAAAACACCCTCTTGTTGGGTCAATAGCCTCCTCTTAGGCTTTGTATAAGGAAAACCCGGGTTGAGTCAATCAACCTTTTAGCATCAAAATCTGTGTCTTGCTCACAGGATACAAACATTTACAACTCCTTTTCCTTCATCTAATTGCTGTAAGGGGTAAGCCTCTGGATTATTTACATCCACGCCATTGTCCCTCTTTTAGCATGAGAAAATTCCTAAGGAAATATGGCATTGCTCTACACTGAGTTAAAGTCTTCTCCTTCAGGTTAAAAATCCCCTATAAAGGAAATTATGGCATTGTTGGATTCACATATCCCAGTTAAAGTAATTCTCCTTTATAATCAGTCACCCAACAGTTGTGACAAATAGACCCCCTTTAGAGATGACAAATTCTCTCTAAAGTCAAAACCCTTCAGCTTCACATCTTGGGCTTTGAACAAGATACAAACCACCTTTAGCTTCACGTCTTGGGCTTTGAACAAGACACCAAAACAACCTTTTTCCTCCCATAGAATAGGAGAAACTACGATCGCTCTGATTTTGCTGTCTCGTTAAACGGGAATACGTAGGCATAAGATTGAAAAATCTTAGCGAGCACACTAATCAAAAACCCAAAATCTCGTACCTTCACACATCAATCGAAAAGCATCAGTCCTAACATCCTCACAAATAGTCCCGTCATTTCATTCTTAGCAAAATAAGCAGAGAGAGGCCCACAATCTAAACCGCATCTGTAAACCAACAGTCATCTGTTTAAACTCAGTATGCAAGCAGGGTTAATTGGAGACATCTATTTCCCTTCCTTCATCAGCTTCAATAGAATAAAAAATGAATCGACCTGTAGTACCCCAGAGCGACAGTGCTTAAGAACCACATCTAAAATCGCTCGCTACAGTGACCAAAGAAGCTTGAGAGTCTCTCAAGACTTTGCTTGAAGGCACATCTGATTAGGATAGCAGGTTTGAGAGAGATGTTTCATGTTTGTGACTGATGGTGTAGATAAAGATCATGTCATCATTAGCATGTGGGTCTCTTAGGTCTCTATTTTGTTGTTCTGTCCTTGAGAATGCTAAATGTGATTTGAAGAACATGAGCATGGCTTTTGTCTCCTACTCTGTAGGAGTGTGTGACCTGGCATATGATGAAGAGACATTTAAACCCAGGTTTGAATAAAGTGGAGAGATTGACAACGTCAGATGTCAAGGACATTTATCCCAACATTTTCAAGCTTCAGTTGCCCAAGGATAAGCTAGACCTGGTTCAAAGGTAGAGTCACCTAGTGCCATGAACTTGAAAGTTTCCTTCATTGTATTAGAGTATTTTTTTGGGCAACTTAAAAGAGTTGTCTTTCTCATAAGTGGAGTGAGCTTAAAGATGAATTTGTTCATCTTATTCTTTTTGATGATTTTTTTTAGCATTAACTTTGATGGTTCTGGCTCCATGAGGGTCGTTCAAGTTTCTATTCCTGATTTGTTGGAGGAATGTTTCAAGTTGAGTTGATGATGGAAAGTCCTACTGGGATAGGGTGCTCTATTCTATATCAAGCAAGTTGTTCTCAAGGTTAGAGGAATTTGCTTCCATCAAGAGGCAAGAGCTTGTTCTGAAGTTTCTCCTGCTATTAAGGTTATTTTCTCAGGTAAAAAAGATCATCTTATCCTTTAGCTAAACAAGAATTGGTTAGAGCTTCAGGAATGTGTAAATTGTCGTAACTCCTTACCTGTTTGGAGTTACAACTTAGCAAGATAGATATTATGGATATGGATGTTCCATAACTCATGAACGGAGTTAAGGATGATCTAGCAGGGGAGAATGCTTGGTCACTAATGAGCCTTATGAAGCTCTGAGGGGGAAGATGATTTTATAGCCAGTTGCTTCTATGCCTTTGACCAAGGAAGATGAAGTCTTCAAATGATGCATCATCAGACTTCTGCAGGTGTTAAAGACTTTCCTCTCATAGTTTCTGTGAGGGCAGTGCAAGGAAGAGTCTTAATGGATGAAGAAACACACTAAAATGAAAAGTCTGATAAGTGTGATATGCTTAGTCAGTACCCTGGTAGTTTGGGTAACTCATATGTTGTCTATTGGAGGAACCTCTTCGTGTTTGCATAGGTACTTATGTTGGTACTGTGTCGTCAAACAGATTGTCTTGACATCGTGCGTCTGTGTGGAATTTATTGGTTCTTACTGTGAGAGACTTTATTTCTCTCTGAGAAGTTTTCCTTGAGTGTCTCTGATCTATCTTTGCAGTTTGTTCCTTTACTCGTGTGCTTAAATGTTGGTTCTCAAGTAGTTCATATAAGTGGGTGTGCCTGAGCTACTATGACGATAACAGATCCTATGAATGTCGTTCAGAACCAAGTTAATGGCTCAAGGGACTAATGTCCAAGAAAATATTGGAACATCATTGCAACAAATTAACTCTCCAAATAATGAAGCAAATTATTCTTGAGAACTCATCAAATGGAATTTGTGTTCATCAACAGCTTCAGAACTGTAATATTGAGTTCAGGTGGAGTTTGGAGTAAAGTTTTGGCCAAGTCTGTTAATGCTGAAAGGAAGATTATGCTGGTGGTGAAGGAATGTCATGTTCTGACATCATTCTAGTTATTGATGATTAAAGAGGAAATGTAATTCTTCTTATGTGGTTTGTGTGCTTGAGGTCAAACCTAATGTGCATGACATCTTGCTTGTATGAAGTTCTTCGGAGAACTGTGATTTCTCTTAAATGTATTTGAGGTATATTTTTTTTACTATACATGTGCCTCTGTCATGTGAACGGGGACAAGTTATAATTGCATGGGCGTGTCCTTGTGAACAGTGTTATTTATTATCTGGGAGAATTTATTTTTCTCTGCAGTAGGTCATGATCTTCAAGAGTGGTATCTGTCTGTTTTGCTGCTGCAAGGTTGCAGTTTGTACCGAGCTTACATGTTTTCATGCAGCTTGTGTTGGTTTGTGATGTCAGACCTGATGTCTTGGTATTGTGCTTTAGTGTTCAGCTTCACCTTGCTGACTTTTTCAGCTATGTACTCCAGAGGGAGATGTTGGTGTACTCACTGCGTGGTGTTCTTATATTGATCCTGGTCTATTTCTAGCATGTGTGCCTCTGGTTGATTAAGGATGTTTTTCTTGAGAAACAATCATGTCTTTATGGATCAGTAAGAGTCATTTGTTTTCTTCATGGTCTAAGCATATTGTTGAGGAAGTTGTTGCTCCAAATGGTGTTGGATGTTGGAATATTCCAATGACGAACGCAATGTCATGACATTGTAATGTGACAAGCTGATCACAATCAGTAGTGTCAATGATTCTCTCATTGTACGGCTGGACAACATTGCTATGACTGGTCAACATCCTGTCAGGGGTGTTATAGGAGGATGTGCTAATAAAGAATTATAGCATCTCCAGTTTAGGAGGCATGAAACACGTTTTTTCTTTTTGGGTGCATACGTTTTAAGAAAAAAAAATTTTTCAATGACATTGAAAATGTCATTTCTAGACTTCAGTCAAAGGTTGGAAAGCTACCCAGGACAATGCCTCTGTTGCAGAGGATTCCTTCCCTTCGGTCCTCTGTCCAATGCTTGACTATCCAGACGTTATAAGAAAGGATGTTATTCTTTGGTGTAGTTTCAGCCGTCAACATAGTCTTGTTTTCAACATGAGCAAAAATTCCAAAACTTCTTATGCTACGAAGGCTGGTATGTTGGATGGCAAAAACATCAAGAGTACTGATTCAAAGAGGGTAGAGTCTAATGTTGGGACATCCGCTGCCTCATCTATTGTAGCATCTAGGACAAGGAAGGCATATGTGACAACAATGAGGTCCTTCAAGAAAAACCAAAACTCTGATGAGGATGGTGATGAAGATTGGGTTAATTTCATTAACTGAGGTTGGAGTGGATTGGAGGATCCATAAGCTGCATTGTTCCTTTGGTTTGTTTTTGTTTGTCCATGTTGTAATAAGTCCCTGACAACATTTCTGTTCCTTCTGGTGTTTTATGTTTGATTACATAAGTACTGTTTATAGCTTTTGCTACTGTGTGATTCCATTTGTTTTGTTTACAATTACTCTGTTTTCTTTTTGTCAATTTTTGGCTAAAAAGAGGGAGTAAAACATTGTTGCTGATTGTTGATTCTGATGTTAAATCATATGTCATGACTTTGTGTCATGCTTGTATCACTGCTTAGGAAGAGTAGTTGGTTGTTGTTGCTTGTGTGCAACTATTTAGGGGGAGCTGAGTTGCTCATGTTGCTGTAAAAGTTTTTGAGCAATGTTGTGCAACATGTTCTGACATGTTATGGTGATGAAGAACCGTAGTTTCTCTATGGTTGTTTATTACTCTAATACTCTGCGTAATATGCGTGGCTTCTGCTGTATGTATTTCTCATAGGTGTGGCTTCTGTTGTATGCATTTCTAATGCATGAACTTGTATAGTTCATGATTTTCTGTCTTGTGCTTTGGGTTTTCCCCTTCAGGGGGAATATTGGGTATATGTGACAGGGGGAGAAATGGACCTGTTTGAGGTTGCTGAGTTGAAGCTGTGATGTCGGACTACATGTCTTTACATCTAATCAGTGTAGATTTTGGAGGTTGAAAGAGCTGTAACCTCTATTGACCTATAGATGCACCTTATCTCTAATATTTTTCTGATTACAGGTTTTGTGGTATTATTTCTCTTCTCCAGAATTGCTGCAAAGGTTGTTTTAGCCAAAATTTTCCAAAAGGGGAGATTGTAAGTTCTGTGTCTTTTGGATTGCCTGCATTTTGGTAAAACAACATGATGTTAGCAAGATGTTGAACCTGGTGTTCTTGCCATGACAGTACAGTCAGACATCATGTTCTACACGATGTTGTAACATGTTCCAGGACATGTTATACCAGATAGTTAGGGCATGACTATTTTGGTATTTTGAGTGTGGTCTTTGAGTATGTTATGATTCACACGTATGCGCTATCCAAGGAAGGATATTTTGGGAACTTCTGTTTTGACAGATTGTGATGGTTTTCTAAAAAAGGATCGTTTAGCCTTTTTATGAGACTTTGTATTTTGTTCCTATTTTTGTGCAGGAAATTGTGCTTGTGATTCCAAGCTGATATGATTTTTTATTGATTCAAATTCAAAATTAAACCTCAATTTAAATTGATTAAATCTTTACTAGCTGTCAAACAAATTACATAAACGCATTACTAAAACATAGCAAAAAATCTGATTAAATCTCAACCAGAATTTCACTCCAAAAACACAACAACATTGGCCTGCTGAACCAGGGCTAGTTGTTGAACACATGCTAGAACATCGTGTTCAATATGTGCCCCTTCTTCATCAATACAGCAAAAACATTGGTTTGTTGACAAAGACCAGATGTTGCAGCACACATGCTAGAACATTGTGTTCCACATGTTGCACCAGAACATCCAAAATAACTCTCTTCAAATAGATCTTCTTTGTACAGCAAATCTTGGACCCAACCCTCCTTCAAAAAAAATTTAATCAAATCTTCTTTGACTGAATCAAAACCAAATATTTTAATTAAATTATATTTTCCATATTCATGATTTAATAAAATCTTTTCCAACTTGATTTAACAACACAAACTTCTTCAAAAACAAACTTCTGCATCTTCTGAAGAAATCAACACCACAACAAATCTGAAGGAATTTTAAAGATAATCAAAACACAATTCTTACACAAAGATGTCACTCAACATGTGTTGAGCATCTTGCTCACAACCATTTAACAACACCTTGGACTGAACATATCTTCTTAGAAACAACACAATCATGTTCATATTTCCTCATGAAATCTAGCTAACAGGCTAAGGCCAGATGCTGGAACACATGTTCGAACATCGTATTCCACATGATGCCTTTACACCAAAATACATCTTGTGCATATGTTGTTTTACCTAATGCAGCCAGTCACATAGAACAACAATCTCCCCCTTTGGAAAATTTTGGCTAAAACAACTTACAAGATGTGATCTTCAAGAAGTAGCTGTTAGAATTGTAGAATAAGGGGGGTTTTATGTTATCGCCTCCACAAGGATTGTTCTAATATAAGATGCTTGTCGTTCAATAGTTTACTGTTTCAAAAAAAGGGTTTTCAAAGTTTGCTTCATAAATTGTCATGATTTAGTAGCAAAGCTTTAAATTCTAGAAAGATGTTTGTTTGAGAAAAGTATATCAAAAGTAGTTTTCATCCACCCTAACTTCTATAATTCTCTTAATCTTGAATGTGAAGTCAGATCTGATTAATATCATCATGTATTCTCTCAATACCATCTATGTCTAGAGCGGATTCATGAATATTATTGTATCTGTCATTAGATGATGTCTCACGCTAGCAACCGATACAATAATCGTTAAGAACAACACAATGCAAATATTAACTCACAAATCTATGTCTAGAGTTTGTTTGTTAATAGATGAATATTTTAGATCAAGTTTCATAAAATCTATGTCTAGAGTTTTACAAATAAAAAATGATCTTTAAGAACAAAAACATTCATCATATATTAATCTTCACTTGTTCACATACAAGACCAATCAAAAGAAATACATAAAAGCTAAGGTAGACTACCTCTACCTTTGATACAAAGGAAATTAGCTACCCATTACTATGGTAGCTTGATCAATAAGTAATGAAGAAAGCTCTACTAGTATCAAAGTCGAAATATCGAGGATTGATGCTCCAATGCTTTGATCTTTACTCCTTTTGGAATTTCTAAGCTTCAAACCCTAAAAATCTTATCTAGATCTGAAAAGTGACTAAAATGAAGTGTGTCTTCAAAATATCTAGCAAGTGCCCCTTTTATACATGTCTTCAAAAAGTACCCACAAGTGCTAATAAGTGTCACCGCGCTAAGCACGCTCTGAGCTAGCTTAGCGCGGTCAGTAACAAAGGAGGCAAATATGTAGGAGCACGCTAAGCGCGATTAGAGAGCGCTAAGCGCAATTATGATCCTTTGGCTACTACCTCTTCAATAAAAGCGCACGGATCCCGCGCTAAGCGTGGTTTTCCCTCAGATTAAAGCAAAAATGATCTTCAAAACCCTATATCATCATCCACTGGCTCCAAGCATCATATCCAGCAAGAAAGCCTATCAAAAGGCATCAAAATGATCACGATTAACGATATTTACACGCATAATTGAAAACTTGCGTATTTACACTAAAACTTATGGTTTTACTACTAATATAACAAGGAAAAAATTGGAAAGGGGCACAAAATACTATCAAATATATACACAATTTGGCCCTTAACAACTCTCCCAAACTTAGGATTTTGTTTATCCCTAAACAAAAGTTCGTCAAACATAAGAGAACCCAAAACAACAATCAAGAAATCAGAACCAACAAGTTTAACCAACAATTTCATGGTTCAAAGATTAAAAATACAAACAAGATAAACTTACCACAATTCAAAACAAATCATGAAGATGAAACTATTGCTAAGTGTAAAACACAAATCAAGAATTCTAAGGCAATACAAATCCAACATGAATCACACCTATGCACACATTCATCTAGGCATGAAAACATTATGAGGTTTTATCACTCACCAAACAATCCTGCAAACATTCGGATCAAATTATGCATTCAATAAACAACATGCATTAATGAGTACAAAAGAAAGAATCACAAGGACTTCAAAGGTTATAATTTGGCTTGTGCTACAAGGAAGGGTAATTAATAAAAGTCATTGAAACAAAAATTCCTATTCCTATGAGAGCATTCAATTATCACATTCATGCCCAATCCAAGACCTTAACCTTCTTGTTTCTTTTCTTTGGTACACTATCACAACCATGAGCTCATTTGTTTGCATAATTCATGTCCCTTTTTTCTTTCTATTTCAATTTTTTCTTTTCATTGTTTTTTTTTCAAGCTCTTTCGCTATTTTCAACCACTTTAATTTTCACAATACATCACATACATCTTTCTCCCCAATTTTGAATACAACCCAACATGGTGTCAAGAATGCTCTCACACATTTAAGGCAAGAAATAATAAAAGCAAACACATTTTATGGTTGAGGTTCAAAGGTTTCACAACAAAAATCAAGATCCATTCCAAAATTCCATTATTTTTCATGTACACTATATACACAATTCAATCATCAACATGGATCTTGATAGAAAGCTCAATGGGGGCTAACAAATGCTCGCTCTCTCACAAGGTATTTTGATCATTCAATTTGTTCAAGTGGTTTTTCTCAAAATAAAAAAAAATGCCTTGATTGTTGTACCCCAAATTTTACCCCTTAGATGTCATAACATTTTGCACTTACATTTAGGATTTCATTCATCCATGCATTGTTAACTAACCACAATATCTTGCCAGTTTGTTTCTTTTGTGAAAGCCAGGTTTACACAGGAAAAAGAACAAAAGTCAATAAGCCAGACTCTCCCATGTTTCAAGGTTTGTGGCTCCAAATGCAACCATTTGAGCTCCCCTACATTCAAGAGGTCTCAATCAGTAAGAAACCGAGTGTGTTCGGTTCTTATTACAACTGCCATGAGCAACAGGATTCACCATGCCTCAAACTAGGGTTTTCTCAACGACAGTCAACCGTTGCCTTTGATTTTGATCAGGACATATTCCCAAGAATTGGAACTTGATTCTATATGATACTGGACATCCCTAGAGGCCATCCATGGACCTTGGAAGAGAGTGAAGAAGCAAGATCCTCAAAGATCATCCAGTTGGAATTACTGAGGAGATTAGGATTTTGACCGAAAAAAAGTCGAGCTTCGGACCTTGATGTTACTGGACCAAAATGAAATATTCAAGTGTTCAACCATGGATTGAGGACACGAGAGATCACAAGGCATTTTTTGAGGTTTTATTTGCAAAAGAAAGAAAAGAAAAAGGAAAGAAAAAATAAAAGAAAGAAAGAAAAAAAAAGAAAGAAAAGAAAGAAAAAAAAAAGAAAAAACATGTGGTGGCGCCCACCACACTTAAGTGTGGTGCCCACCACCATGGGAAATCATATGGCGCCCTCCACCAGTAGGGCATGACGCCTGCCACTTGCTACTTTTCTGAGGAAATTGTTATTTCATTTAAATAATGCATTTTTAAAACAAGGCATTACAATTGGATAAAGGTAATCATGAATAGGAAATAACTTTTCAGCAAAGCATGGTTCCACATCTATCAGCACAACCTACACTTTGAGCTACTTTCTGAATCAAATACCTTTCAATCAGCCAGCTTGCACGAGAAGTTTGAAAAAAGGGAAATCTCGGCAATACTTCAAGCTCCACTTTTTCCTATAAATAGAGGCTCAAACCTCTTCTCAAAACACACCAGATTCACCGAAAAATAGTGAATACTCTCTTCTCCCCCAGTTAATATTATAATTCTGAGTTTTGTCACAAATTTTTTTCGGTTCGAGTTTTCCACCGTCCAACCTTGCTGTGGCATTTTGAGGAGGAGAAGTTCGTCCGTTTTTCAGAACTTGCATCTGTGAAGAGGCAGTGGACCGTCTCCACTAGGTAACCCTCACTCGTTTGTTTTTTTATTCTTCTTATTTCATTTTTAAAATATCATGATCATTTATTTCATACCATTGTCATATTTGTTATATCTTGTTAATATCTGATTAAACGTTACAAATGCATGAACTTGTTTGGTTTTTTTTATTAAGAGCTGGGTTTATGGCTTATGATTATTATTTGAAAAAAACAAAATAAAAAAGGGAGAGAAAATCATGTGGCACCTGCCTTACATTTTTGCAAGCACTTGTTACAAGTGAATAGTGCCTGATACATTTACATTACCTAAGCTGGCGCCTGCCACCATAATCTAGTCATGAAGGTGGCACCTGCCACCATTATAAAAAGGAAAAGTGTGGCATTGGCCACTTGAGGTGGCGCCTGCCATGGATCTCATGGCACTTGCCATGAGTTTCATGGCCTTTTCCATGTGGCGCCTGCCACTTGTGTTTTTAACTTTAGTTTTTATTTTACTTCTTATTAACAATTTCATTTTCTTTCTAAAAATATTCAAAAATACAAAATATGCAATATTTCTTTTCTTATTTTTACTCTCATATTTATTTTGTTTTATTTTCTTTCTAAAAATTCCAAAACAACAAAATAACAAAAATATCCATTTAAAATTCTCGGATTCTTTTATGAAAAATCATCGGTCGTTTCTCTATGACTTTTGAGAACTTTTTCAGTATTCTATAGCATGTAAATATTTATTTGTTTGGTTGTTCCCGAGCTTTAGATAAAACCATTTATGTTGTTTGTACACTTTAGCATGTCTCTGTTTTCAAACCTTGATAATTGTTATCCCTACTTTACTTGTGTTCATTTATCCATGCTTTCCATGTCCATACTTGAAATATCATTTTTGGTTAATGCTTAATGTCTTTGAATTCTTGAACTCATACTATTCATTTAATTTCAATCCCTTTAACTCCTGTTTACAAGTTATCATCTCCCTATTCCAAAGGAAAGTCTCTCTATTGACCGCAAGGTCATAGATAGCTCATTCCCCTTTTAACCTAGCCTTAGGTTTGGAGTCTCCGCACTCCGCATAGGCGTCTTGCTGTCAGACCTTACTTTTTCCCGTGAACATTTCATTCCCTTTTAACCTAGCCTTAGGTTTGGAGTCGCCGCACTTCGCGTAGGCGTCTTGCTGCCAGACCCTACTTTTCCCGTGAACATTTCATTCCCTTTTAACCTAACCTTCCCAAGAGATAGCCATTAATCTCTTATAACTCATAAACCTTTCCTTAACACAAACAAGAGATAGCCATTAATCTCTTCTCCTTCACGATGGTCTAACCCTTTACAATCCTTTCACAAGAGATAGCCATTAATCTCTTCTCCTAAACAATCGATCCTCACAAGCTTTGCTTTCAAGCTTTTCACCCCATTTTCCCTTGGAACCTTGACCACAGTCAAGAGTTCCTTATCCCTTTGAGGGGAACTACGAATACTCTAATTCCATTCCCGTCAGGATACGTAGGCACGAGATGTGATGTCTTGGCGAGCATACTTAGTGTATATTGTAGCGAGCGATTTTGGATGCGGTTCTTAAGCGCTGGTCGCTCTCTGCGGTTTGAGCTTAAACTACAGGTCGATTCATTTTTATCCTATTGTGAACTGAATAAGGAAGGGAAATAGATGTCTCCAATTAACCCTGCTTGCATACTGAGTTTAAACAACGGTCTGTTAGGTTACGGATGCTATCAATGTGGGGGGCCTTTGTACTGGTTATTCGTATTTCGCCAATACAGGTTCTTTCTTTCTAGGGCTTGGGCAAAAGGTTTCTGGCGGGTAACAAGGATTAGGATGTTAAGACTGATGCTTTTGAATTACTGCTTTTGATTGACGAAGATATGGGATTTGGGTTTTTTGTTGATTGCGCTCGCTAAGATCTTTTCTTTCGATCTTATGCCTACGTATTCCCGTTTACCGAAACAGGGAAATCAGAGCGTTCGTAGTTCCTCCTATTCTATGGGAGGAAATGGGTGTTTTGGTGTCTTGTTTAAAGCCCAAGACGTGAAGCGAAAGGTGATTTGTATCTTGTTCAAAGCCCAAGATGTGAAGGTAAAAGGTCTATTTGTGTCTTGTTCAAAGCCCAAGACGTGAAGCTGAAAGACCTCGGCTTTAGAGAGAATTTGTCATCTCTAAAGAGGGGAGAAGGAGAATTACTTTAAATGGGATACGCGGATCCGAGCAATGCCATAATTTCCGAAGAAAGGGTTTTAACCTGAAGGAGAAGACTTTAACTCAGTGTAGAGCAATGCCATCTTTCCTTAGGAATTTCTCATGCTAAAAGAGGGACAGTGGCATGGATATAGATGATCTAGAGGCTTGCCGCTTACAGCGATTAGATGAAGGGAAAGGAGTTGTACTGTGAACAAGACACAACTTTGATACTAAAAGGTCGATTGGATCAACCAGTGGTTTTCTTATACAAAGCCTAAGAGGAGGCTAATTTCCGCTAGGAAAATCATTATACAAAGCCTAAGAGGAGGCTATTTTGTGTCTCGTACAAAGCCCGAGAGAGAGGCTAAAAGTTTTTGACCCAGTGGGGCATATCGTTATACAAAGCCTAAGAGGGGGCTAGCAAAGAGTTGACTCAGTTGGAGAATCTTTTATACTCAGTAATAGAGTGTTTTTGTATCTCGTACAAAGCCTGAGAGAGAGGCGAAAAGGTTGTTTTGACTCCACTGGGGAGAATTTCGGTATCTCGTACGAAGCCCGAGATGGAGGCTATTGTAACTGTTTCAGTTGAGTGACAGATCCAATATACTGATTTAAAAGAGAAAATCAGTTCTTATATGAGTAACGCTGTACACAGGGATTTAATTTGAGGATCAGGGATATTTACTTCTCTTTGAGGAAATGGGAAATCCAAAGGGTATCGAGACTATCCGAGTCTGTAGGTTTCCTTCCTATTTAACTAAGGGTGCTTGAGAATGTCTTTGAGACTCAAGGAAGTTAGACTGTCCATGTCTAGAGTTTTATCTTTTGTACTATGCTTCGAGAAACAGTAGTAGACTCTATGAAAGTACTGTTCTATGAGGATGACTAGGTTCTGTTCCTATACCTCTAGGAGGTCGTCGGGACAATTTGTACGAAGCCTAATAGGAGGCTGGGAACTTTTAAGAAACCGACGGGTCCTTGTACGAAGCCCAAGAGGAGGCTATCATTCCCGGAGGAAGAGATCATTATACGAAGCCTAAGAGGAGGCTGTGAATACTTCTAAGAAGCCGTAGGGTCCTTGAATAATGCCCAAGAGGAGGCCGATGCTTTTAAGAAGCCCGTGGGTCTATCATCTCCTTTCCATTAGGAGAGATAACTCTTTTAAAGATGAAAACCACTGGTAAACGTGCGAGGTTTACTATCCAGCGACTCTTAGCTTTTAAAGAGGGTTCCTTAGTTAAGGTCCAAGATTATGACCGTAGTGGGTACCCAAACCCCGAGACATTCAAGGCAAGCTATCCACAAGGAATAGATCAAGTCAGGAAAGTTCGAGAATTGGGAAGAAACTCAAAGATGCCATTCACGGAGAATACATTCATCTTGGGGAGTAGAGCTTCTTGACGATTCCTAAGGAGGACAGCCGAAGAGAAGACTGTATCTGGCGCTCCTATTGGGGATCTAGGCGTCTATTTCTATGAATAAGTGAAACGGCGTCACCTAGTTCTAGACGTAGTTGCCGGGGAAACTCGAAATATCTATACTATTATTACACAGTAGATATGAGTTTATGAAAGGAGACTTACAGTGAGCAGCCCCACAATACAGTTTATAATATGAAAGCAGTAAATGAAAGCGATAACCACTTACTCGGTTGTAGTGCTTCCATGCTGTTTGGTTAGTTGTTCAACAAAGAAAGATTAAAAACAACAGTATATTCAAAATCAAAGGAGAAAGTGCTTTGAAAAAGAAAGATCTGGGGCTTACAGCTCAAGGAGAGGCCCAGGGTTTTATCAGTGAACGCACTGTTTGAATTTGTACAGAGGGACTTATACAAGTGACTGGGGCCCAAAAAGGTTTTCTGTACAAAGGGATGGGTCTTACACTCTCTCAAGAGGCCCAAAAAGGGTTTAAAGAAAAGAGAGGGGCTTATAACACGAGGGTAGGCCCAAATGATTTTTCGTATAAACATGGCGATCGCGCCGAGGTTTTCTTTTAACGCAGAGGGACTTATACAATAAGTGAGGCCCAAAATGTTTTGGTTAAAAGGGGGATTGGGTCTTACACTCTATTAGAGGCCCAAAGTGTTTTAAAGAAAAATAAATGGGTCTTACTACTCGAGGGTAGGCCCAGATGGTTTTTATTTTTTAAACGGGCGACGATCGCGCCGTTTACTTGTACAGAGGGACTTATACAATGAGTGAGGCCCAAAGAGTTTTTGTACAAGGGGGGATGGGTCTTACACTCTCTCAAGAGGCCCAAAGAGTTTTGAAAAAAAAATAAATGGGTCTTACTACTCGAGGGTAGGCCCAAATGTTTTTGAAAAGGCGACGATCGCGCCGTTTGTTTTTTGACGGTATCGGGACTTATACAATAAGTGAGTCCCAAAGATGATTTGGTCAAAAAAAGGATTGGGTCTTACACTCTAATAGAGGCCCAAAGTGTTTTGAAAATGATTTATGAGGGTTGAATTAATCCAAAACCCTAATTTGTTTTCAAAATGTATTTAATTGAATAAAAATTCAATTAAAATGATCAAAAATTGTTTAACACATGGAAAACAAATTGTGATCTTGGATTAATGCTTCAAAAATTAAGTATTGACCTACAAAATAATTAGAAAGCATTAAAAGTTGCAAAATCAATTTAGAAAAAATATTTAAAATGCCAAAAACAATCAAAATATTAATTCTTTACAAAAATATCAATTATATGAAATAAATAATATTTTTGGGATTTTTTGATAAAATAAAATATTTTAACATTTTTGTGAATTATTAAAAAAAGAATCAACTCAAAATCATTAAAACTCAGAGAGAAATTAATTTTTGAATCAATTAAACAAAATCACAAAATTCAAATATTTGAATTTGAAAAAAAGGCGCCAAGAACAAGCTGAAGAACACGCGCGTGTTCTTGGTTTCTCAGATTTGCGTTTTCTATCCAATCTCCATGAATACGTAATCATATCATGCAATCCACATATCATTATGCTCGTCTCAACCTCACGATCATGTATATGTACTTTAATTTCATTTAAATTAAACATACAACAAGAAATCACGAAGAAACCTCAAGAACCCTAATTTCTGCATGAAGGCTAGGATTTTTGATACACGATTCAAACAATGCAATTAATTGAGGGAAAACATTCCATGCATGATTATGAACATATGGCCAAATTATTGTGCGAGGAAATATGCATAGATTGAGAGATGACCAAGTATGTGCTTACCTCCAAGCCGTGACAGCAAGTTCAGAGTGATTTTTGATTTGGAGGTGTTACAGATGAGTGGTGATGATCTGAACAGCTTCCCTACACCCTATGGATTGTGTTTGGATGGTTGGACTTAATTGAAATTAGCTGGATCATTTTGTGGTACCTCAGCTGCACCTTGTTTGAAAATTTGAGCAACCAGCTGGTGATTTCATGAAATTGATGTTTCAGAAGTTATGTGAGTGTTTGATCAGCTCATATGTGATGTATGTGAGGTGTGTGAGTGATTGGTTTGTGCAGAATTGCTCTCAAACTCAAAACCCGATAGCTACCTTGCTAAGAAAGGCATTTTTGCCAAGAGAAAGAGATTTTGAGGAAAGCATCTGTTAGATGGATTTGGTGTACTCAAACTGACCACAATTGAGCTCTATTTATAGTAGAGCAAGTTTGTTTTGCAAGGAATAGTGCATGGCAGCTGGTAAGTAGGTTTGGCCAATGTTGGCAAATGAAAATCCAAGTCTCCTCTAGCCATTGACTAGAGGTTAGGGCACAGAGCTTTGGTCCCCTTGGTCTTGGATAAGTCTTGACTGATTTCAGATGAGAATGGCTCAGTCCATGCCACCTTGATGGTTCCATTGAATGCCTCATTCCAAATTTGAAGTCTTGTCCCTACTTTGGCAACTCTAGGTTCAACATGTTATTCCTTGTTCCTTGGACCTTGGAGGCTTGGCTCAGTGATTGTCCCCTTTGGATTCAATCCTCTGAGGTGTCCAAGTGGATTGGAGCAATTGAAATTGGCTGATTTTGGCAAATCGAGCCAAAATACAAATTCTGCCTTGCTTTGACAGATTTCAGCAAGGCAACTTGCCAATGTTGTATCTCATGATGTAGGTTGAATTTGGCAATGTTCTTGGCCATTTTGGAAAGCTCTTACATGATACAACAACTGTTTGAACAAGTTTGGTTTTGATCTCTTTTGATTCCAAGTGAAAAATCCCCCTACATTTGGCAAAAAGTGAAGGCAAATTCTGACTTAGTGAAAATTTCACTAAGTGTTGGAAAAAGTGACATTTTCACTTTTCAGCCACTTTGATCACTCCATACCTCAAAATCCTTAATGAATTGGAATGACTTGTAGTTGAAGTTTTTGTAGGTGATAATGAGGGCTACAAATCCATCTTTGGATGAGAAAAAATGGCCTTGTGGTTTAGGAGTTATGGTCCTCCAAAGTTGGTACCTTTGCCACTTTATTTTTAACTTAGAAAAATTTCTAAGTTTTATGGTTACCCCTTTTACAAGTTATCTCACTTTTCTTGATTTTTCTTGATGAATGATGATTCAAATCATACATTAACATCATTTTAGGGTTAAAAATCCATTTTGGTGAAAAATCTCAAAAAGTCAAAGTTAACTTTTGTGCACAGTTGACTTTTTATCAGATGAATTCCAAACTGTGCAATTCTTCAGGAAATCATGTCCTTGACCTAAATCAAACTTGATGGACATGTTCCATGGGTGTCATAGGGTATATTCAATCATGTATTAGGGTTTGGGAGCATGTCTTGGTCATAAGTCAAAGTTACAGTTAACTTTTCCCTTAAAACCCTAATTGTGGTGCAGATGAAAATGAGACTTGTTGCTCAAGCTTCTTGGATCAATCCATTGTTCCAAATGGATCAATATGGTGTATTAGAGACCCTCAAATCATCTCTTGAGGTCTTGGCTCATGGTTTGTCCCAAAAGTCAACTTAGGGGTGAATTAGGTCAAGAAACCCTAATTCCTGATTTTTGATGAATGCATCCCCTGAGGCAAAATTGACTTGATGCATGGGTTCATGAGGTTCCATGAAGCATATTAGGTCATGTTTTGGATCATTGCCTTGTGCCCAGATGAAAATTTCCATCTGGAGACCCTGATCGACCAAAACCCTAATTTGGTGACACTGAAGATCTTGAGACTTGATCCACCTAGAAGGGAGCAACCTTGTGCTTAATCCTTAAAGTGGGAGTCCTTTTTGATCCATTGTGGATGTTTGAGAGATTAGACAAGTTGAAGATCATGTCATTTCTTGATTGATCCTTTGTCTAAGCACTCAGAGAGAGCTTGAAACCCTAATTTTGATTGTATTGGATGCTCACCCATCTTTGGGGAGACTAATGAAGCATGATGGTTCATCCATATTGTGATGATGATTTTCACAATGATGGGAAATCTAAGTGGTCAAAATTTGGGGTATTACAGATGCCCCTATTTAATCTTCTTGGACCCGAAGGTATGAATGACGAAGGGATTCGAGCATTCGGGGTGCAAGAGGATTAAATATCGGAATATCTGAAATTTTGATGATGGTTATGAATGGTAGCTTACGCATTCATCTTCTTTAGCTAAGCAATGATGCTTAGAAAAGGCAAACTTCCCCTCGATCCTGGTCTTTATCCAAGGAACTGGTCTCAGTTTTCTTTTGAAATAAACCTCCCCTCGTTCTTGGTTTCCTACCAAGGAACTGGTCTTAGTTTCTGATTTAAACTTCCCCTCGATCCTGGTTTCCTACCAAGGAACTGGTCTTAGTTTCTGATTTAAACTTCCCCTCGATCCTGGTTTCCTACCACGGAACTGGTCTTAGTTTCTGATTTAAACTTCCCCTCGATCCTGGTTTCCTACCAAGGAACTGGTCTTAGTTTCTTTTGTCAATAAACTTTACTGACAAGGGACGCTATTCGTAGCGACTTTCCTTCAAACTTCTCGCCGAATTTTCCTGGGGAGATGCCATTTGAGTGGAAAAAGTTTTGATGTCAGACTTGCTGGGGAACCCAGTCGTCTGAATTGTAGAGGTACACAAACTTCTCTGTTTTTGAGACGCCATTTGTCAATTCTACTGGGGAAAGCGAGTCTCTTGAGAGACTATTTTCATTTGGGATCTTTCATCATACTTTTCTCGGGATCTTCCCGGAGAAATGCCATATGATGGGGTCCAATTTTGTGGGGTCGATGACCTTTTCATCAACGGTTCTTTCGAAGCAAAACTGGCATGCTGCCGAATCTCTGATCACGAGGCTTTCTCTGTGGATTTTCCTTAATCCGGGAAAGCAAGGATATCATCTTCAATGGCAAAGAGTGATGTTTATTGAGAGTTTTCTCTGGCTTTTCAGAGGTTCAAGTTATCAAAGTGGCCAAGTGCCGACTCTGATCTAAAGATACACTGGTGGCGAGATTGTGCAGACGCAACACTTCCTGACGAGGAAAGAACTGACAAACTCGATTGAGAAAACTGTTTATCACTAGGGGACAAGACCGACTCAAGTGATAGTGATGCAATACGAAATGTGAATGCAAATAAAATGCATGAAGTATGTATGTATATGCTGACAAAACAGACGCGACATACAGACTAATGGATGAACACAATTGGATACTCGGCCATCGCGGGGCGAAGAGGTACTGTTGACTCAAAATAGCAATTCCACCTTGCCTAGGAGAGATAGTCCCGTTGGGAGCTATGTTGATCGGGCTTAGGAGATGAGAACTCGGCCGAGGTGTGTCAGACGAAACAAGTTCTCTGACATTATTGATCCTTCATTCAGGAGTACTGGTCTAGAAGGAGTACTTTGATTCCGCACTTTGAAGTTCGCTTACTTCGGGAGAAGCGATCGATGTTCTTCTGATGTTCAACAGTCAAAAGAAATGCCATCTTTATTTTAAAAGCAGAAAAAGTTTTAAGAAGTAAATTCATTTTTTGTTTTATTTCAAGAATCGCTGATTAAGTTTAAACAACGTCGTTCTGTAAAGCTAAAACAAGTAAATAATTACAAACACAAGCACAAGGGCTCAAATTTTATTGATAAGATGGAGATCAGCCAAACGCGTGATTCCAAAGAGTATATACAAAGTTAGAAAATGGTAATTTACAAGGAAAAGGGCTACGTTGAAACATAACGACCATTATCCTTCTACCAACTTTGAATTCGGGGCATCCTGAGCTTCTGTCGAAGATTACCTTTGACTGGAGATTTCCTCCGATAGATGATGTAACTACTGCTGAGGGACTTGCCTCTGTTGAACATAGTTACTTGCCATTATCCCTAACTTTTGCCTGGATCGTACTATGAGATTTCCAATCCATCGGGATGATTCTTTTTTTTTCATGTCTCTAACTTTTGCCTGGACCGCCCTTTCGGGTTTTCAATCCACCGAGATGTTTTTTTTTTTAGTTTAGGCGAAGTATTTCTTGATTACATCAACATTCGTGGGGTAGGCAAATTCCTCTCCGTCCATGTTTGCAAGTCTCAAGGCGCCGCCTGAGAAAGCTTTCGTGACCACATAGGGGCCATCATAATTTGGGGTCCATTTGCCCCGAGAGTCAGTGAGAAATGATTGTATCTTCTTGAGCACGAGGTCTCCTTTCCTGAAGACACGAGGTCGGACCTTTTTGTCGAACGCCCTCTTCATTCTCTGTTGATACAACTGATTGTGGCATAGTGCCGTGATTCTCTTTTCTTCGATCAGGTTCAGTTTGTCGTGTCGACTTTGACACCATTCAGCTTCGGTGAGCTTAGCTTCCATCAATACCCTGATTGACGGGATCTCTACTTCTATGGGGAGAACTGCCTCCATGCCATATACTAGAGAGAAAGGGGTAGCCCCTGTTGAAGTACGGACAGATGTGCGATAACCATGAAGAGCAAAGGGTAGCATCTCGTTCCAATCTTTATAGGTTACAACCATTTTTTGAACGATCTTCTTGATGTTCTTGTTAGCCGCTTCTACCGCTCCGTTCATCTTGGGTCGGTAGGGAGATGAGTTATGGTGTTTGATCTTGAACTCAGCACACAACTCTTTCATCATCTTATTGTTCAAGTTAGATCCATTATCAGTAATGATCTCGCTTGGAACACCATAACAGCAGATGATATTGTTTTTGATAAATCGGACCACCACTTGTCGGGTTACATTGGCGAATGACGCTGCTTCGACCCACTTGGTGAAATAGTCAATGGCTACCAGGATGAACCGATGTCCGTTTGAAGCCTTGGGCTCAATCATACCAATCATGTCGATTCCCCATATGGAAAAAGGCCACGGGGAAGAAAGAACTTTGAGATGTGATGGCGGTACATGAATTTTGTCGGAGTATATCTGACACTTGTGACACCTCCTCATGTTCTTGTAGCAGTCGGATTCCATTGTCAACCAATAGTACCCTGCTCTCAGAATTTTTCTCGCCATTGTGTGTCCGTTGGCATGAGTGCCAAAGGATCCTTCATGAATTTCTTTCATGAGCACATCTGCTTTTGGTCTGTCGACGCATCGGAGCAAGACCATGTCAAAATTTCTCTTATAAAGAGTGTCACCGCTCAGGAAGAAGTTTCCAGTCAATCTTCTGAGGGTTTTCCTGTCTTTTCTGAGTGCCCCAGATGGGTACTCTTGTTTCTGAAGGAAGCATTTGATATCGTGATACCAAGGTCTGTCGTCTATGACTGCTTCAATCGCGAAGATGTAAGCGGGCCGTTCAAGGCGCATTATGTCAATCTTAGGTATGTCATTCCATCGACCTACACTAATCATGGAAGAGAGAGTGGCTAATGCGTCAGCCATGTGATTCTCATCACGAGGGATGTGATGAAAGTCGACTCTGTTGAAGAAGGGTAACAACCTTCTTGCATAGTCTTTGTAAGGAATCAATCCTGATTGGTATGTGTTCCAATCTCCTTTTATCTGATTGATAACCAGGGCTGAGTCGCCGTATACATCCAAGTTTTTGATCCTTAAATCAATCGCTTCTTCGAGACCCATGATACATGCTTCGTATTCGGCCTCGTTGTTCGTACATTTGAACGTAAGTCTGGCAGTGAAAGGAATGTGGTAACCCTGAGGGGTAACAATGATTGCCCTAATTCTGTTTCCATAATGATTAACTGCTCCGTCAAAGATAAGTCCCCACTAGGAACCTGGTTCTGGCCCTTCACTAGGTAGCGGTTCATCGCAATCTTTCATCTTTAGATACATGACATCTTCGTCTGGGAAGTCAAACCCGATTGATTCTTGATCGTCAATCGGTTGATGAGCCAAATGATCGGCTAAAATACTTCCTTTAACGGCTTTCTGAGCGTGGTACTCTATGTCATATTCTGATAGTAACATCTGCCAACGGGCAATCCTTCCCGTGAGAGCAGGTTTTTCGAAAACGTACTTGATTGGATCCATTTCGGAGACCAACCAAGTAGTATGACGAATCATGTACTGGCGAAGACGTTTAGCTGCCCAAGCCAAAGCGCAACAAGTTTTCTCGAGCATCGTGTACCGAGTCTCGCAGTCGGTGAATTTCTTGCTTAGATAGTAAATGGCAGACTCTTTCCTTTTAGTTTCGTCTTGTTAGCCAGGTACACATCCCATCGAGTCCTCTAGGACTGTGAGGTAAATGATCAGTGGTCTTCCTTCCACTGGAGGTGATAGAATCGGCGAATTCAACAGGTATTCCTTAATACTGTCGAAGGCGGTTTGGCAATCTTCTGACCAAACACAATCCTGGTTCTTTTTGAGTAATTTGAAGATCGGCGCACAAGTGGAGGTCATAAGGAATATGAATCTGGAGATGTAGTTCAAACGTCCCAGGAATCCTCTAACTTGTTTTTTAGTTTTCGGAGAAGGCATTTCTTGAATGGCCTTGACCTTGTCAGGATCAACCTCAATCCCTTTCTGGCTGACGATGAACCCTAGTAGTTTCCCTGAACGGACACCGAAGGTGCACTTGTTGGGATTCAAGCGGAGTTTGAATTTTCTTAGACGTTCGAACAATTTTGACAGGTGTTCAACTTGCTCATCCTCTGTTCTTGATTTTGCAATCAAATCATCGACATATACCTCGATTTCTTTGTGTATCATGTCATGAAACACACTAGTCATGGCCCTTTGATAGGTTTCCCCAGCATTCTTCAAACCGAACGGCATTACCTTGTAACAAAAGGTACCCCATGGGGTAATGAACGAAGTTTTCTCCATGTCTTTCGGCGCCATTTTGATCTGGTTATAGCCCGAGAATCCATCCATGAAGGAGAATACTTTGAACATTGTTGTGCTGTCAACCAGCATGTCAATGTGTGGTAAAGGAAAGTCGTCCTTTGGACTTGCCTTGTTCAGATCTCTGTAATCAACACAACTTCTGACCCTTCCGTCCTTTTTGGGAACAGGTACGATGTTGGCTAACCATTGAGGATATTCAGATGTAGCGAGGAAACCCGCGTCGATCTGTTTTTGTACCTCCTCTTTGATTTTGATGGCCATGTCCGGGTGAGTGCGTCTCAACCTTTGCTTTACTGGCGGACATTCCGATCTCAACGGTAAGTGATGTTCCACGATGCTGGTATCCAACCCTGGCATATCCTGATAGGACCAAGCGAACACATCGGGGAATTCTTTGAGAAGCTTTATCAAACCCTCTCTGGCAGTTGGACTGAGCAATGCTCCGATCCTGATTTCTTTTCTCTCTTTTTCTGAACCCAAGTTTACCGTTTCCAACGGTTCTTTGTGAGGTTCAATGGACCTTTCCTCTTGTCTGAGTAGTCGGGAGATCTCTTCTGGAATTTCGTTGTCATTTTCTTCTTCAGCCTCGAATACCGGGAACTCAAAGTTGGAAGAAGGCATCGGATCGTATGTTTCAACGGGGTATAAAATAAGCAATCTGCATGACGTGATAATTCGTGTTTAGAAGAGATAGAAAAATGCAAGTGTGTGCAGTGTTTTGATTTTACTGCTTGTTTTTATTATTGAATTATTTTTTAGGATTACCATTTTCTGAAAAAGC
Source organism: Lathyrus tuberosus (assembly GCA_022829125.1). Lineage (NCBI taxonomy): Eukaryota > Viridiplantae > Streptophyta > Magnoliopsida > Fabales > Fabaceae > Lathyrus > Lathyrus tuberosus. The sequence goes on from JALAZF010000017.1 coordinate 15,118,211, forward strand.
AAAAAGAGAAAACAGCAATTAATGCAGAAATTACAGAACGACGTTATTTTATTAATGAACAAGTCAACTCTTGAAACTACAGCCCTATAAAACAAAACTTTGTCGCTTTGGGCAAAGCGAAGAGGGAAATTTACAGAAAACGAGCCCTATCAAAATATCCGTTTCACCTGGGCAGGGTGAAAGGTTAAAGATGGCAATTACTTTGACTTATGAACGACCTTCGGAACCTCGACGGCAACCCATTGGCGGCGAACTCCTCGGTGAATCACAAAGTCTGGAACCTTCCTTGATTTGTCTTCAGAAATGACGCTGATTTTTGGTGGAGCAGGATCATTGGAATCTGTCTCCCAAGCAGAGTTGTCGTAGGAGGATTCCTCTGTTGCATTTTGCATAGCATTGGTGCTCTCAGCTGTATATCCCCATCCAGTTGACTGAATATCTTCGAGCTTGATACGAGAGCTTTCGGGAGCAATGTACTTGACCATAAAGTCGTACTTTCCACTTGGTTGTCCCAGGGTGTCCCACACTTCTGTGGAACTGGAGGAATCATCCCTCTCGATGACGTTGACCTCAGGAAAAGCCTAGTTGATGAATTCTAGTCCTGCAAACGTTGCGAATTCATCTTCATGTTGAGTAGTTTCCGAATGACCTGAATGTTGATCCCATGACATGGCGGGGACACAGGTATTCTGTTCAATGATGCTCAGCTGAGTTTCATTACTCGGCTGACTTTCTTGCCCCAAGTTTCCTGGGTAAGGCTGCCACATTGGCAGGCCATCCATCGGGCCATAGTAATTGCGGTCAAAGTTGTCTTTCATCAGAGTGTCCTCCTCTAATGAATTTGGCGGAGCACGACATCCTTCCGGATCACAATCTCCGTAGATCATTTCGACATCTGATCTTGGTATAAATCTCGGACTTTCTGTAGGAAAGAAAAAAGGCATAGGCCCCTCTTCTTGAGACATATAGCCGTCCTTGTTAAGGTAGGACTTCCATTCTTCATCTGTGTCAGAGGGATCTTCCTCATTGATAGCATGAACTGTCTGAGACACTGGGTGAAGAAAACCTCCACTGTGGAAGAAGTTTTGAAGGGGATGAAGACTTTCATCGTTGGCGGCTGTCTGGGTACAGGTCGCAGAAAAACCAAGACCCTTCTTTGTTTTATTGTCAATAGGAACGACCAGCCGTCCCCATCCGGTTGTATCGGTACTCTCGACCGCTTTGATAACATCGTTGTATGAAGAAATTAAAGTTCCTTCTTTGAACTAATTGTCCTTGCTCACCGATAGTGCTTGGAACTGAGTTCCAATAACCTCCTCGGGTTCCACACAAGTAGATAATGATATGTTACTCACAAGCAAGGCTTGTTCCCCACAAACCGTGATAAGTTGATCGTTCTTGACGAACTTTAGATTTTGGTGGAGGGTTGAAGTAACCGCTCTAGCCTGATGTATCCAAGGTCTTCCTAATAAACAACTGTACGTTGCCCGGATGTCCATGACCTGGAAAGTGATTTGGAAAGTGTGAGGACCAATAGTTATGGGAAGATCAACTTCGCCGATAACTATTTTTCTGGATCCGTCGAATGCTTTGACGACGACCTCGCTGACTCTCATCGGAAGGCCCTTGAATGATAATTGCATCAAAGTGGACTTCGGCATAACATTCAGGGCTGACCCTGTGTCTACCAGTACGTTGGCTAAAGCATCGCCCTGGCAGTTAACTGTAATGTTGAGCGCCATGTTATGACGGCGACCCTCTTCGGGTAATTCCTCATCACTAAATCCCAAATTGTTGCAGGAAGTGATGTTAGAGACAATGCTATCGAATTGTCTGATTGTTACATCCTGTTCCACAAAGGCTTGCTCCAAGACTTTCTGTAGAGCCTCTCTGTGTGCTTCTAAACTGAGTAACAGTGATAATACTGAGATCTTTGAAGGAGTCTGTAACAGTTGATCAACAATGTTATATTCACTCCTTTGGATGAGCTTTAGCATCTCATCTTTGTCTTTTGAAAAGCCGGGATTACCAGATTGACTGACTGGCGGATCAGGAATTTCTACCTGAAGATTCTACCACTCCGTGTTACACGACTGATGTCTGCAATATTCACGACGGAGGGTAATGGAATTTACTTTCCATTCTCAATTGTTGTTGCACCGTATTTGTAAGGGATCGCCTTAGCTGATTCATACGGTAATGGTCCCGGTAGATAGATGACTATGGGAACCTTCTGGTTTTTCTGACCATCATAAGTGATCTCGATCCGTTCCCAGTTGGGAACTCTAGATTCGTCAAGTAGAGGGACGATGGCAAAAACATCCCTGATCTGGTGATGACCAGAGATCGTGACAACATCCTCAACCTGATCGGCAAGGTAGTTCGGTGACCAAATGATGGGTCCAGAACCTGGATATGGACGAATTTCTCCACGATCGACCTGACCCTGAAGAGCTGCTCTCACAAGGTAACACCCTTGGTTACTTTCCGAACAGACGCTACAACTGTCATAGTTGTGTGGTGGTACCTGGCCACGCCCACTTTGAATACAATGTAACCTCACTAGGTTACCTTCCATTGATCAGACATCCTGACTTTGACGACGAGTAGGATTCCTATTATTGATACTAATCTGCTGAGTATCTTCGTCCATATAGATTGGCATCCACCAGTGATTTAACAAGTGCTGAAGTGCCTCCTGGACAAGGGTACAACCTCGATCATTTTCGCAACCTGCTTTACAGTTTTGATAATTGTGTGATATTAAGAATCCGAGTCGGACCTGCTCAGCATGTAACTCTACCAGATTGGTATTCATCACGCGGATGTCAAAGATCTGAACCATGTTGATTTGATAGGATTTCCTATAATGGTAGTCTTGGATCCATCCAAGATCCATCTGACGCTGGAGGGCCTCTTGTATGAAAGAGCATCCCTGTTTATTTACCGAGCAAATCAGACAGGAACTGTAATCATGCCGCGGCAGATTATGATACTGGCTTTTCCTTGAGTGCATCGCCACCAAGTTGACATTCATCACACGGATGTCGTGGTTTTGAATGACGTTGGAATTCGTGTAAACCATGTTAACTCCACGAACTCGGTGCTCTTGGATCCATCCAAGATCCATTTGTTCCTGTAGAGCTGCTTGCACTACAGAACACCCCTGGTTGTTTTTAGAGCAGATATCACACTGGTGATAGTTATGAGGTGGCACATGGCCATATCCACTCTGTCTACAATGCATCTTGACCAGATTGGTCCCCAATAAAAGTACATCGTGAATTTGATAGACATTGTTAGTCTCTTTCTCAATCAGATTGACTGCAGCCTTCTCATGTTGAGGCAGCGGGTTCGTGAGAACATTAGGGTTCGTATCTTTGAAAGATAAGAGCCCGCTCCTAACAAGCTTTTGCACGTCGGATTTGAAATTGAGACAAGTCTCAATGTTATGCCCTGAACCTCCTTGATGATAAGGGCATGTTTGATCCGCTTTAAACCAAAAAGGCGGATTTTCCGGAACTGAAAGGGGAGACTTAGTCTGAATGTGCCCCTTAGCCAGCAGTAACGGAAATAATTCTCCGTACGTTACAGGTATAGGATCAAATCCTGGTGGCCGTGTTGTACGGTTGTTGTTATATGGAGGACGAGCCTGCTGAAGAGGCTGTTGTGTCCTTTGTTGGTCAGGTTGGCTCTGCGCAACCTGAGGTTGATACATAGGAACAGGCGCGGGGCCGATAGCAGGAGTAACAGCTGCTACTGGCTGATAACGTCGCCTTTGCTTTCCGAGAGAGATATTCCCAATATCTTGCTCTTTTTTCTTAGGGAGAGCACTACCATATTTTTTAGTACCGCTCGTCGATCCAGTGTCTTTTACCAAACGTCCTTCTCGGACGGCTTCCTCAAGACGTACACCCATGCCGACCATTTCGGTGAAATCACTGGGCGCACTGGCAAATATTCGGTCATAGTAAAATGAGCTTAAGGTCTTTAAGAAGATCTTTGTCATCTCTTCTTCCTCAAGAGGTGGACAAATTTGAGCGGCAATTTCACGCCACCTTTGAGCATACTCCTTAAAGGTTTCCTTGTCCTTTTGCGACATTGATCTGAGTTGATCTCTGTCGGGTGCCATGTCCAAATTGTACTTGTATTGTTGGACGAAGGCAGTACCAAGATCTCTGAATGTACTAATCGTAGTACGGTTTAAACCCATGTACCATTTGAGTGCGGCACCGGTTAAACTATCCTGGAAGTAGTGAATCGGCAGGTCCTGATTCTCTGTCTGAGCTGACATCCGCCGAGCGTACATCACCGGATGGCTCTGAGGGCAAGAGTTACCCTTGTATTTTTCAAAGTCGGGCACTTGGAACTTGTGCGGGACTTTTACATTTGGGACCAAGCGGAGGTCTGCGGCGTCCTTTCCAAATAGATCCTGACCGCGAATGGCTTACAGCTCTTTCTGCATTTCCAAGAACTGCTCCTGGAATTCATCCATTCTGTCAAACATAGTTTCCTTCTTATCAGAAGGTGTCCGTGGAATCTGTCCTTCCGGGACAGTGTGCACCACAGGGGGTGGTACCGTGACTACGGCAGTAAGTCTTGGCGCCTCCCGAAGTTTGTAACCTTCAGGAGTCTTGAGTATGCCCCTGGCATCTTCGCTTTCCCGAAGTTTGTAACCTTCAGGCCCAGCGGCTTCTGTTGCGATTCCCTGATCTTCAGTGATCGGCGGAACATATCCTTCCGGGATATAGTTAACAGGCATGCCCCAAGGACGATCTTTCGGCATCTGATACCTAGGATCATACTTTTCTATGATGGGCGTTGAGGTGATCTCTGAGATCACAGTTCTTTGTAGCTGAGCTTCTGCCATGGCTTGCATGTCGTTACGAAGCTTTCTCATATCCTCTCTCAGAGCGTCGATCTCTTCTTTCAACTCTCTGTTTTCTTCCTCAAGATCATCCATCTTTTTCTGACGATTGGCCCGAGTATTATACGAATGAGACAGTTTGACTCTAGAATCGAGACACAAACGTGAGATTCGTAGGTAAGGAGAATACGCGATGTGAGAATGATGAATGCAATGATTATATTAATTGTTTTTAGGTTTAATTAAAATAAACTTCGACAATTAGATTGCAAATATCAAACAGTGGGGAAACCCCTTTTTATTGAATTCCAAAGGATTACAGAAATGGAAATACAGTAGATTACAAAGTGCAGAAACAGAAACCTAAACTAATGGGTCCCGAGTCCTCTCTGAGGAGAAACCGGGTGCTGATTCTGGTATCTTCCTTTTCTTTGACCGGGGCGCTTGGGCCGTTGTCGGGTTGTCATTCCTTTGCCAAGTGAAAGGAGCGAGCAAATTCCTTTGGTCATCTTGATTCTCTACAGCATGCTGCTCCAAAATTTCAATCAGAGCATCTTTCTCTTTCAGTAATTATTGTATTTGGATACACTCTACGTCGAGGGTGCGGTACTTGTTCTTCCAAGATCTTCTTTCCTTTTGAACTTTGTTGAGAGTAACCTGAAGCCTTTCAGTTTCCGTCATGAAGTACATGACAATTTCCCTCGGCGGAAGAATTCCGTAACGAGGATAAGGCATCTTTAGCTTGAGAGCTCTAGTTTGTACCCAATGGAGATAAGGCTCCACCGAGACACAGTCCGGTTTTCCCAGAGACTCTCGTCCTTTCTTATGAACATGTTTCCAAGCTTGCACTATTTCCATCTTTAGTGCTCTGTCGTTTTCTCCTTCTTTGAAGAAAAGACCTTCCAGATGAACACCCAGTGGGATGTGTCTCATCGGGTATCCAAATTGACGAAGAACTAATATCGGATGATAGTTGATTCCTCCTTTAGTTCCTATGAGGGGTACGCTGGGGAAGTTTCCACAACGTTCAATGATTCTGATTCCCTCATAAATCCTATTACACCAATCTATATCAGAGTTGGTGAGAGACATGATCCTCTGCGACCAACGTAAGACACTCTTGCAATCCCAAAAAGCGGAAGACTTGGGCAAGTGAGAGATAAACCATTTGTAAAGCAAAGGTACACAGCATGTGATCTCCCCTCCGCTGTACAAATTTCCTAAGTGTACAGAATGATACGCATCTGCGAGCAAAGTCGGCACAGGGTTTCCAATGAGAAAAACCTTAATAGTGTTGATATCGACGAAGTTATTGATGTTAGGAAACAAAAAATAACCCGTAGGTGAGCAAGACAAAGATACTTTCAAAAGCAGTCTCGTTCCCTATACTAGCAAAGTACAGAGCTTTCTTGGTCAGGAACCGGGCTGGCAAACCTTGGGTGCCACTCTTAGTGGTCATGTGAGTCCGGACCTCAGACTCGTCCAAATGAATTGCTCTTGCAATAGTCTAATTCTTTGGAATTTCTTCCAGTCCAGAAAATGGAGCTCGATCAGTGATATGTAAATCAGTCAGATGAGAATACTCCTCCAGCGTTGGTGATAGCTGGTAATCCGGGAATGTGAAACAATGATAAACCGGATCATAGAATTGAATGAGCGCGTCCATGATCCCCTTAATCACATGGACTCTTAACAGTGGTAGCAAACCACCGTGCTTGGCTCTGAAAGCCTCTGGGTTAACGATCATCCTCGCTAAATCCCCTAGTTTTGGAACCTTGAAGGTATACTGGTGAGTTCTCCTTCTATCGAAATCCATTAATGCAATCTTTTTCTCTGATATTTGCAATCACAGTCTTAGTTTAATTTGAAAAACAGAGAGACTAGAAGAGAAATTTTTTGAATGTTTTAATGTTTTATTAAATGAATGCATGAATGCAGCACACAAAAACATAGAAAAAACATGGGGTCAAAGGGTCGTTGTCATGAAGTCAAGGCTCTACCCATCCCCAAAGGTTTATACTAGGGTGATTTTTGTACCTGTACTCATTATCATCAGCTCCTCCCAGGAAAGCAGACAACAAGCGGATCGCCAGCGAGTTGTGTGCAATCTTAGAGTAAGTGCCATTCACCGAGAATAGATCACCAGCCTCAAATGAGGGTAGTATCACGTAACAACTATTTCTGATAGTTTTCGCACTACGAAAGGGTTTGGCTTTTCTAGGTGTATACTCATTCTCACCACATGCGGCATCACACGCATTCCCATTAGCAGAAAAATAAACACGTATAGCAATTAGGAAAAGCAGTATATATATTTGTCCTAATCATCCTAGACTTATAAAGCTATGATTCCTAAGTTCCTGACAGAAATGGATTCCCCGACGGAAGCTCCAATCTGTGGTTCTCAGCCCAAGAGATGGACCAGCATAGGTCAATCTTTCTCTTCGGTAGAGTTCCCATTTTCCGTAGAAAACGGGGATGATGCCCTAAGGCAGAAAAGGAGACTCCCCAGCAGAGTCGCCATTTTACAAGGAAAACAGAAAGAAAGAAAAACAAGGGCCCCACGGTGGGCGCCACTTTTCTGTAGCGAGCGATTTTGGACGCGGTTCTTAAGCGCTGGTCGCTCTCTGCGGTTTGAGCTTAAACTACAGGTCGATTCATTTTTTATCCTATTGTGAGCTGAATAAGGAAGGGAAATAGATGTCTCCAATTAACCCTGCTTACATACTGAGTTTAAACAGCGGTCTGTTAGGTTACGGATGCTATCAATGTGGGGGGGCCTTTGTACTGGTTATTCGTATTTCGCCAATATAGGTTCTTTCTTTCTAGGGCTTGGGCAAAAGGTTTCTGGCGGGGAACAAGGATTAGGATGTTAAGACTGATGCTTTTGAATTACTGCTTTTGATTGACGAAGATATGGGATTTGGGTTTTTTGTTGATTGCGCTCGCTAAGATCTTTTCTTTCGATCTTATGCCTACGCATTCCCGTTTACCGAAACAGGGAAATCAGAGCGTTCGTAGTTCCTCCTATTCTATGGGAGGAAATCGGTGTCTTGGTGTCTTGTTTAAAGCCCAAGACGTGAAGCGAAAGGTGATTTGTATCTTGTTCAAAGCCCAAGATGTGAAGGTAAAAGGTCTATTTGTGTCTTGTTCAAAGCCCAAGACGTGAAGCTGAAAGACCTCGGCTTTAGAGAGAATTTGTCATCTCTAAAGAGGGGAGAAGGAGAATTACTTTAACTGGGATACGCGGATCCGAGCAATGCCATAATTTCCGAAGAAAGGGTTTTAACCTGAAGGAGAAGACTTTAACTCAGTGTAGAGCAATGCCATCTTTCCTTAGGAATTTCTCATGCTAAAAGAGGGACAGTGGCATGGATATAGATGATCTAGAGGCTTGCTGCTTACAGCGATTAGATGAAGGGAAAGGAGTTATACTGCGAACGAGGCACAACTTTGATGCTAAAAGGTCGATTGGATCAACCAGTGGTTTTCTTATACAAAGCCTAAGAGGAGGCTAATTTCCGCTAGGAAAATCATTATACAAAGCCTAAGAGGAGGCTATTTTGTGTCTCGTACAAAGCCCGAGAGAGAGGTTAAAAGTTTTTGACCCAGTGGGGCATATCGTTATACAAAGCCTAAGAGGAGGCTAGCAAAGAGTTGACTCAGTTGGAGAATCTTTTATACTCAGTAATAGAATGTTTTTGTATCTCGTACAAAGCCCGAGAGAGAGGCGAAAAGGTTGTTTTGACTCCACTGGGGAGAATTTTGGTATCTCGTACGAAGCCCGAGATGAAGGCTATTGTAACTGTTTCAGTTGAGTGACAGATCCAATATACTGATTTAAAAGAGAAAATCAGTTCTTATATGAGTAACGCTGTACACAGGGATTTAATTTGAGGATCAGGGATATTTCCTTCTCTTTGAGGAAACGGGAAATCCAAAGGGTATCGAGACTATCCGAGTCTGCAGGTTTCCTTCCTATTTAACGAACGGTGCTTGAGAATGTCTTTGAGACTCAAGGAAGTTAGACTGTCCGTGTCTAGAGTTTTATCTTTTGTACTATGCTTCGAGAAACAGTAGTAGACTCTATGAAAGGACTGTTCTATGAGGATGACTAGGTTCTGTTCCTATACCTCTAAGAGGTCGTCGGGACAATTTGTACGAAGCCCAAGAGGAGACTGGGAACTTTTAAGAAGCCGACGGGTCCTTGTACGAAGCCCAAGAGGAGGCTATCATTCCCGGAGGAAGATATCATTCTACGAAGCCTAAGAGGAGGCTGTGAATACTTCTAAGAAGCCGTAGGGTCCTTGAATAATGCCCAAGAGGAGGCCGATGCTTTTAAGAAGCTCGTGGGTCTATCATCTCCTTTCCATTAGGAGAGATAACTCTTTTAAAGATGAAAACAACTGGTAAACGTGCGAGGTTTACTATCCAGCGACTCTTAGCTTTTAAAGAGGGTTCCTTAGTTAAGGTCCAAGATTATGACCGTAGTAGGTACCCAAACCCCGAGACATTCAAGGCAAGCTATCCACAAGGAATAGATCAAGTCAGGAAAGTTCGAGAATTGGGAAGAAACTCAAAGATGCCATTCACGGAGAATACATTCATCTTGGGGAGTAGAGCTTCTTGACGATTCCTAAGGAGGACAGCCAAAGAGAAGACTGTATCTGGCGCTCCTATTGGGGATCTAGGCGTCTATTTCTATGAATAAGTGAAACGGCGTCACCTAGTTCTAGACGTAGTTGCCGGGGAAACTTGAAATATCTATACTATTATTACACAGTAGATATGAGTTTATGAAAGGAGACTTACAGTGAGCAGCCCCACAATACAATTTATAATATGAAAGCAGTAAATGAAAGCGATAACCACTTACTCGGTTGTAGTGCTTCCATGCTGTTTGGTTAGTTGTTCAACAAAGAAAGATTAAAAACAACAGTATATTCAAAATCAAAGGAGAAAGTGCTTTGAAAAAGAAAGATCTGGGGCTTACAGCTCAAGGAGAGGCCCAGGGTTTTATCAGTGAACGCATTGTTTGAATTTGTACAGAGGGACTTATACAAGTGACTGGGGCCCAAAAAGGTTTTCTGTACAAAGGGATGGGTCTTACACTCTCTCAAGAGGCCCAAAAAGGGTTTAAAGAAAATAGAGGGGTTTATAACACGAGGGTAGGCCCAAATGATTTTTCGTTTAAAAATGGCGATCGCGCCGAGGTTTTCTTTTAACGCAGAGGGACTTATACAATAAGTGAGGCCCAAAATGTTTTGGTTAAAAGGGGGATTGGGTCTTACACTCTATTAGAGGCCCAAAGTGTTTTAAAGAAAAATAAATGGGTCTTACTACTCGAGGGTAGGCCCAGATGGTTTTTATTTTTTAAACGGGCGACGATCGCGCCGTTTACTTGTACAGAGGGACTTATACAATGAGTGAGGCCCAAAGAGTTTTTGTACAAGGGGGGATGGGTCTTACACTCTCTCAAGAGGCCCAAAGAGTTTTGAAAAAAAAAAATGGGTCTTACTACTCGAGGGTAGGCCCAAATGTTTTTGAAAAGGCGACGATCGCGCCGTTTGTTTTTTGACGGTATCAGGACTTATACAATAAGTGAGGCCCAAAGATGATTTGGTCAAAAAAAGGATTGGGTCTTACACTCTAATAGAGGCCCAAAGTGTTTTGAAAATGATTTATGAGGGTTGAATTAATCCAAAACCCTAATTTGTTTTCAAAATGTATTTAATTGAATAAAAATTCAATTAAAATGATCAAAAATTGTTTAACACATGGAAAACAAATTGTGATCTTGGATTAATGCTTCAAAAATTAAGTATTGACCTACAAAATAATTAGAAAGCATTAAAAGTTGCAAAATCAATGTAGAAAAAATATTTAAAATGCCAAAAACAATCAAAATATTAATTCTTTACAAAAATATCAATTATATGAAATAAATAATATTTTTGGGATTTTTTGATAAAATAAAATATTTTAACATTTTTGTGAATTATTAAAAAAAGAATCAACTCAAAATCATTAAAACTCAGAGAGAAATTAATTTTTGAATCAATTAAACAAAATCACAAAATTCAAATATTTGAATTTGAAAAAAAGGCGCCAAGAACAAGCTGAAGAACCCGCGTGTGTTCTTGGTTTCTCAGATTTGCGTTTTCTATCCAATCTCCATGAATACGTAATCATATCATGCAATCCACATATCATTATGCTCGTCTCAACCTCACGATCATGTATATGTACTTTAATTTCATTTAAATTAAACATACAACAAGAAATCACGAAGAAACCTCAAGAACCCTAATTTCTGCATGAAGGCTAGGATTTTTTATACACGATTCAAACAATGCAATTAATTGAGGGAAAACATTCCATGCATGATTATGAACATATGGCCAAATTATTGTGCGAGGAAATATGCATAGATTGAGAGATGACCAAGTATGTGCTTACCTCCAAGCCGTGACAGCAAGTTCAGAGTGATTTTTGATTTGGAGGTGTTACAGATGAGTGGTGATGATCTGAACAGCTTCCCTACACCCTATGGATTGTGTTTGGATGGTTGGGCTTGATTGAAATTGGCTGGATCATTTTGTGGTACCTCAGCTGCACCTTATTTGAAAATTTGAGCAACCAGCTGGTGATTTCATGAAATTGATGTTTCAGAAGTTATGTGAGTGTTTGATCAGCTCATATGTGATGTATGTGAGGTGTGTGAGTCATTGGTTTGTGCAGAATTGCTCTCAAACTCAAAACCCGATAGCTACCTTGCTAAGAAAGGCATTTTTGCCAAGAGAAAGAGATTTTGAGGAAAGCATCTGTTAGATGGCTTTGGTGTACTAAAAATGACCACAATTGAGCTCTATTTATAGTAGAGCAAGTTTGGTTTGCAAGGAATAGTGCATGGCAGCTGGTAAGTAGGTTTGGTCAATGTTGGCAAATGAAAATCCAAGTCTCCTCTAGCCATTGACTAGAGGTTAGGGCACAGAGCTTTGGTCCCCTTGGTCTTGGATAAGTCTTGACTGATTTCAGATGAGAATGGCTCAGTCCATGCCACCTTGATGGTTCCATTGAATGCCTCATTCCAAATTTGAAGTCTTGTCCCTACTTTGGCAACTCTAGGTTCAACATGTTATTCCTTGTTCTTTGGACCTTGGAGGCTTGGCTCAGTGATTGTCCCCTTTGGATTCAATCCTCTGAGGTGTCCAAGTGGATTGGAGCAATTGAAATTGGCTGATTTTGGCAAATCGAGCCAAAATGCAAATTCTGCCTTGCTTTGACAGATTTCAGCAAGGCAACTTGCCAATGTTGTATCTCATGATGTAGGTTGAATTTGGCAATGTTCTTGGCCATTTTGGAAAGCTCTTACATGATACAACAACTGTTTGAACAAGTTTTGTTTTGATCTCTTTTGATTCCAAGTGAAAAATCCCCCTACATTTGGCAAAAAGTGAAGGCAAATTCTGACTTAGTGAAAATTTCACTAAGTGTTGGAAAAAGTGACATTTTCACTTTTCAGCCACTTTGATCACTCCATAACTCAAAATACTTAATGAATTGGAATGACTTGTAGTCGAAGTTTTTGTAGGTGATAATGAGGGCTACAAATCCATCTTTGGATGAGAAAAAATGGCCTTGTGGTTTAGGAGTTATGGTCCTCCAAAGTTGGTACCTTTGCCACTTTATTTTTAACTTAGAAAAATTTCTAAGTTTTATGGTTACCCCTTTTACAAGTTATCTCACTTTTCTTGATTTTTCTTGATGAATGATGATTCAAATCATACATTAACATCATTTTAGGGTTAAAAATCCATTTTGGTGAAAAATCTCAAAAAGTCAAAGTTAACTTTTGTGCACAGTTGACTTTTTATCAGATGAATTCCAAACTGTGCAATTCTTCAGGAAATCATGTCCTTGACCTAAATCAAACTTGATGGACATGTTCCATGGGTGTAATAGGGTATATTCAATCATGTATTAGGGTTTGGGAGCATGTCTTGGTCATAAGTCAAAGTTACAGTTGACTTTTCCCTTAAAACCCTAATTGTGGTGCAGATGAAAATGAGACTTGTTGCTCAAGCTTCTTGGATCAATCCATTGTTCCAAATGGATCAATATGGTGTATTAGAGACCCTCAAATCATCTCTTGAGGTCTTGGCTCATGGTTTGTCCCAAAAGTCAACTTAGGGGTGAATTAGGTCAAGAAACCCTAATTCCTGATTTTTTATGAATGCATCCCCTGAGGCAAAATTGACTTGATGCATGGGTTCATGAGGTTCCATGAAGCATATTAGGTCATGTTTTGGATCATTGCCTTGTGCCCAGATGAAAATTTCCATCTGGAGACCCTGGTCGACCAAAACCCTAATTTGGTGACACTATCGATCTTGAGACTTGATCCACCTAGAAGGGAGAAGCCTTGTGCTTAATCCTTGAAGTGGGAGTCCTTTTTGATCCATTGTGGATGTTTGAGAGATTAGACAAGTTGAAGATCATGTCATTTCTTGATTGATCCTTTGTCTAAGCACTCAGAGAGAGCTTGAAACCCTAATTTTGATTGTATTGGATGCTCACCCATCTTTGGGGAGACTAATGAAGCATGATGGTTCATCCATATTGTGATGATGATTTTCACAATGATGGGAAATCTAAGTGGTCAAAATTTGGGGTATTACATATATTCCCCTAGGTCTTTTGTTACCTTAGCATATTTCCCTTAGCAAGCAAACAATAACACAACACAAATACTGACAAGAGGTTCCTGTAGAGTACTACAGATACTTAGGGTGCTAATACCTTCCCTTGGTATAACCAACCCCCGAACCTAGATTTTCTCTTTAGGGTTTTTGTTCTTTACCATTTCCTTTGGATAAATCAAAGCTCGATGGTGAATTTCAAAGTTTTACGATGCAAGTTAATTAATAGCTTGATATCCGATTCTCACCGCAACAGAAAATGGCGACTTCACTGGGGACATCCCCTAAGAGGGTTAAGCCCACCTTGTTTGTATTTGTGTTATTTATATGTTTGTTTGCTTGTACATTTGTGTATTCATATCTGTATATACACATGTTGTGTTTGGTTTTTTTTTCTGTTTCGCAGGCTGGTTACTTTGAGTGGTGAGATAAGTCCTAACCCGGACTTGAGAGCACTTATGATAGGATTGTGGTGTAATCAATAGTCGGTTGTTGGGAGTAGTCCTAACAATTTATGGCATATGATGACCACACTCAGATGAGGCCCTTTGGGATTGTTGATGTCTGATGTGAGCAGTCGCATTGATGTCACTCTTCCCAATTGGGAGCCAGGGATTCTGAGGACCGTAGTTACCTTCACCCCACTTGGCCTTTTAGGATGTAGTTCGGTGGCTATGAGGGAGTGGTCCCAAGTAGTTGTTACGCGATACTACACTCAGACGAGTTTATCTTGAGAATATTATTAACTCGCGTGAGTAGTCACGTAGGCCTATAATATCCGAAGGATTTACATAGACTTTGGGAACTTTTAGAACCCTTTTCTACAGTTGATAAATCCTAGTACACACCCTGTGATTGGTTCTTTACCCAGACTCCATGTTGTGATGTCGAACCCTTGATCATGTTGCATATGTTTTGCATCCTGTTTGCATTACCTTGCATATCATTTGCATCTTTGCATGTTTCATTGCATGCATATGTTTGTCTAGTGGCTTATTTCCGGCTGTCTCTATCTTCCAGTGTCACCTGTGAGTTGTCAAGCTGATTCCTCGATACCAATACCAGACTAGAGCTAACTACAGACGCAAGATGTCAGAGCAAGAGGCACACAATGCTGAGGTCCGAATGGAAATCGATGACCTCAAATCAAGTATGACTAAACTAACTGAGATGCTTCAAGTTTTTATTGCTAGAGGAGAGCCTCCCCAAAGCACTATCATCCAGGAAGTTTCAAGTGCTGATCCTCCACCTGTTCAGATGCCGCCTTCAACTTGGCCCGAGTTTGGTTTGCCACACAACTATTCTCCACCTCTTGTAGCTACTTCTATGATTGGTCAGACTACCAGACCAGTGTTTCAAACTCCTATTTTCGTCGAGCCCAGACCTGCGGTCCATGCCGTTCCACAGACTGTTCGAGCTTCCTTTGAGAATCCCCTCTTTGAGTACAATGCTGCCAGTGCTCAGGGTGAAGGCTGTGAAGACATTGTTGAACCTAAAGTTGTCCGTGAGTAGTTTCAGACCTTAGACAAAAGCCTCAAAGTTGTTGAGGGTAATGACTTCTTTAATGTGGACGCAGACAACATGTGCTTAGTATCTGATCTTGTTATGCCTGCTAAGTTCAAAATTCCAGAATTTGTGAAATATAAGGGGAACTCTTGCCCATAGGCTCATTTGGTCATGTATCTTCGCAAGATGACTGCTTATACCAGAAATCAGAAGCTGCTTATCCACTGTTTTCAGGATAGCTTAAGTCGGGCATCACTTAAATGGTATATGGGTCTTGAGCAAAACTCCATCCACTGCTTCCAAGATCTTGTAAATGCCTTCATGAAGCAGTATAAGTATAACCTTGACATGGCTCCTGATCTCCGCCAACTGCAAAACATGACTAAGCATGAGAAGGAATCTTTTAAGGAGTATGCTCAGCGCTGGAGAGAATTGGCTTCCCAAGTTGAACCTCCTTTGGCTAAGAAGGAATTGACTGGAATGTTCATGGATACCCTCTCCCCACTCTATTGGGAGAAGATGATTGGAAGTGTTTCCTCCAATTTCACTGATTTGGTTACTATTAGTCAGAGACTCAAGGAAGGACTTAAGAAAGGAAAAGTGTCAAAAGTTGCTGAATCTTCCAATGCTGTGAAGAAACCCTATGTGAACTTTCAGAGGAAAAGGGAAAATCAAACTAATGCTGTCATGGTTGAAGTGAGAAGGCCTCTTCCCCAACCTCAGTATGTTATTCACCCTACTGTTGCTACAGCCACTCCCGTGGTTACTGCTCCACAACTAGCTCAAGCTTCCCAACATCCAACTGCAGGACAAAACCAATACCGTAATAGGAATCATTTTGATCCTATTCCAATGAAGTATACTGAAGTGTTTCCTGGTCTGTTTGAGCAAGGTTTGATTACCACAACGCCTTTACCTCCTCCAAATCCTCTCCCTGTTGGATTTAGATCTGATCTCCATTGTGCATTCCATGAAGGAATCGCAGGCCACGACTTGGAAAATTGCTATGCACTAAAGGCTAGAGTGCGTGATTTGATTAAGACTGGAATTCTTAACTTTCATGACAATCCCAATGTACAAAGCAATCCTCTGCCAGGGCATGCCAAGTGAAGCTTCAGTCGACTTCAGCAAGCCAGTGTTTTAGACTGAACAGCTCACTCTTGTTTCTTACTAGTCACTAGGCCTTGTTTCTTGTTGTTTGCATTTTCCTTATTTTACACTGGCTGTTTGCTTTCAATTATGTTTGTACTTTCACGATTAATGAAATGAGCATTACAAATTTTTTATTCAATTCATTTGTGTTTGCTATTTACTTCTTAATGCTTTCTCTTTCAAGAAAAAAATTCTCTTGTCCACTTTCTTTTTGATTATGCAAAGATTGGAGGGAGGATGATGAAAACATTATACCCATAATTGTTGTTGGTATGCTTTCAAATCAAAACTTTGCTGACGATGTAAGGCATTGTTTCAATTCCCAAACACTGGAGAAATAAGGAAGTTAATCCCTTGTTAAACCCTTTGAGCCTAGAAGTAGGAGTTTTCTTTCCTTACACAAAAAAAACCCTTAAATCTCAACCTCAGAGCAGGGTAGTTCTCAATTTGACTTGGTTATGCATTCTAACATAAGCGCTTCATGCAAGACACCGTTCAGCTCTCTCAAATCAAATGACAATAAGGAAGAAGAAGAGGTCTCAAAACCTTAGAAGACAAAGAAGAGGTCTCAAAACCTCAACCAAGAAGAAGAGGTCTCATAACCTCAGCAAATGACAAAGAAGAGGTCTCAAAACCTCAACAAAGACAAGAGGAGGTCTCAAAACCTCAGTGTAGCGCGGTTTTTGTGGTTTCGAATCACTATCGCTTTGGTACTATAGTTCGATTCATTTTTTATCCTATTGAAGCTGATGAAGGAAGGGAAATAGATGTCTCCAATTACCCTACTTGCAAACTGAGGTTAAACAGTCAAAACTGTTGGTTTACATATGCGTCTTTAGTTCATGGGTCTCTCTCTGTTTATTTTGTTCAGAATGAAATACCGGGATTGTTCATGGGGAATTTGTTGGGATATTGTGCTAGATTGGCTGGAGGTAGGGGACTTTGGGGTTTTTTTATTAGTGTGCTCGCTAAGATTATTTTTCAATCATATGCCTACGTATTCCCGGGACAGGGAAATTAGAGCGGTCGTAGTTCCTCCTATTCTATGGGAGGAAATGGTGTTTTGGTGTCTGTTCAAAGCCCAAGACGTGAAGCTAAAGGTGGTTTGTATCTTGTTCGAAGCCCAAGATGTGAAGCTGAAGGGTGTTGACTTTAGAGAGAATTTGTCATCTCTAAAAGGGTCTATTTGTCACAATTGTTGTGTGACTGATTATAAAGGAGAATTACTTTAGCTGGGATATGTGAATCCAGCAATGCCATAATTTCCTTTATAAGGGATTTTTAACCTGAAGGATAAGACTTTAACTCAGTGTAGAGTAATGCCATCTTTCCTTAGGAATTTCTCATGCTAAAAGAGGGACAGTGGCGTGGATGTAAATAATCCAGAAGCTTGCCGCTTACAGCAATTAGATGGGGGAAAAGGAGTTGTTGATGTTTGTATGATGTGACCAAAGCATGATTTGATGCTAAAAGGTTGATTGAATCAAACGAGGATTTCTTTATACAAAGCCTAAGAGGAGGCTATTGACCCAACAAGAGGATGCTTTTGTGTATCGTACGAAGCCCGAGATAGAGGCTAAAAGGGTTGACTCAACAAGAGAGTGTTTTTATATGTGTCTTGTACGAAGCCCAAGATGGAGGCTAAACGGGTTTGACTCAACAAGAGAGTATTTTATACTCACCAAAAGAGTGATTTGTATCTCGTACGAAGCCCGAGATGGAGGCTAAAGGTGATCGACTCAGCAAGAGAGTCTTTTTATACTCAACAAGAGAGTGTTTTGTATCTCGTACAAAGCCCGAGATAGAGCCTAAAAAGGTTTGACTCAACAAGAGAGTCTTTTATACTCAACAAGAGAGTGATTTTGTATCTCGTGCGAAGCTCGAGATGGAGGCTGCAAAGATTTGACTCAACAAGAGAGTCTTTTATACTCAACAAGAGAGTGTTTTGAATCTCGTACAAAGCCTGAGATGAAAGCGAAAAAGGTTAACTCTGTTGGGGAGAATCATTGTACAAAGCCCAAGAGGAGGCTAGGGTTACTATTTCAGTTGGGTGGCTGGTCCAGTATGTTGGTTAAAAGAGAAAATTAGTTCTTATATGGGTAATGTTGTACTCATGGATTTGATCCGAGGACCGGGATTATTTCCTGTTCTTCAAGGAAACGGGGAATCCGAAGGGTATTGAGACCGCCCTAGTCTACCGGTGTTTTTTCCTATTTTTGACAGGAACTTGAGAATGTCTTCGAGACTCAAGGAGATTAGACTGTCCAAGTCTAGAGTTTTATCTTTCGTACTATGTTTAAGAGAAATCAAGAGACAGTACATTTGCCGTAGAAAGATCTAGACTCTTTGAAAGACTGTTCTATTAAGATGACTAATTCCTGTTACTATACCTTTAAGAGGTCGTCGGGACAATTTGTACGAAGCCCAAGAAGAGGCTATCTTCCCGGAGGAAGAATCATTATACGAAGCCTAAGAGAAGGCTGTGAAAACTTCTAAGAAGCTGATGGGTCCTTGTACAACACCTAAGAGGAGGTGGGGATGCTTTTAGGAAGCCTGTGGGTCCTTGCACTAAGCCCAAGAGGAGGCTGATGAACAGTTCCAGAAGGGGTTTCACTTGGAACATTGGCCTTCTATATATGAACTGTTCAAGGGGGAGATTTCTTAGATCTAGTTCTCTAAAATTGTTGAAAAAGAAAATTCTCATAGTTTAGGTTATGTTGAAATATCAGGGAGAACGTCGGATGTAAAGAGACAATGTTTTGTCTAGTTCTAGACGTAGTTGCCGGGGAAACTCTAAATATCTATACCAGTATTACACAGTCGATATGAGTTTATGAAAGAAGACTTACAGTGAAACAGCCCCACAATACAGTTATATACATATGAAAGCGGTAAATGAAAGCGGGGTAAACACTTACTCGGTTGTAGAGCTTCCATGCTGTTTGGTTAGTTTGTTCAACAAAGAAAGCTTTGATAACAATATTATATTCAAAATCAAAGGAGAAAGTGCTTTTGAAAGGAAAATTGGGGCTTACAGCTAAAGGAGAGGCCCAGGATTTTATCAGTGATCGCACTGTCATTTTGTACAGGGACTTATACAAGTGACTAAGGCCCAAGAAAGGTTTTCTGTACAAGGGGATGGGTCTTACACTCTCTCAAGAGGCCCAAAATGATTGAAAGTGAACAAAGATGGGTCTTATAGCTCAAGGAGAAGCCCAGGGTTTATTTTGAAAAGGGCGACGATCGCGCCGAGGTTTTGAAAACACCGTGGGTCTTATACAACGACTGAGGCCCAAAAGTTTTTGGTTTCAAAAGGGGATTGGGTCTTACACTCTATTAGAGGCCCAAAAATGATTTTGAATGGGTCTTATAGCTCGAGGAGAGGCCCATATGGTTTATTTTAAACAGACGATGATCGCGCCGAACTTTTGAAATACAACGGGACTTATACAACATTTGAGGCCCAAAATAGGTTTGTATTTACAAAGGATTGGGTCTTACACTCTATTAGAGGCCCAAAGTGTTTTGAATGGGTCTTATAGCTCGAGAAGAGGCCCAATGGTTTGATTTTTGAACTGGCGATCGCGCCGGGATTTTTGAAAGCGTAGCGGGTCTTATACAATGACTGAGGCCCAAAAAAGGTTTAGGTTTCCAAAGGGGTTGGGTCTTACACTCTAATAGAGGCCCAAAGTTTTTAAAAGGTTTGATGAGGGTTGAATTAATCAAAACCCTAATTTGTTTCCAAAATGTATTTTAATTGAATAAAAAATTCAATTAACATGATCAAAATTGTTTAACATGTGGAAAACAAATTGTGATCTTGGATTAATGTTTCAAAAATCAATTTTTGACCTACAAAATGATTAGAAGTCATTTAAAATTTGCAAAATCAAGAAGGAAAAAATATTTTAAATGTCAAAAACAATTAAAATATTAATTCTTTGCAAAAATATCAATTATATGAAATAAATAATATTTTTGGGATTTTTTGGTAAAATAAAATATTTTAACATTTTTGTGAATTATTAAAAAAAGAATCAACTCAAAATCATTAAAACTCAGAGAGAAATTAATTTTTGAATCAATTAAATAAAATCACAAAATTCAAATATTCAAATATTTGAAAAAGGGTGCCAACTCTGTTTTTCCCATATTTGCATTTTCTATCCAATCTCACTGAATACTTGATTATATCATGCAATCTACATATCAATTTGCTCGTTTTCCCCTCACGATCATGTCTATGGTCTTTAATTTCATTTATTTTAAGCATGGAATAAGAAATCAAAGAGAAACCTCAAGAACCCTAAATTCTGCATGAAGGTTCAGAAATTCCGTACATGATTCATACAAAGTAATTGATTGAGGGTAAACACTCTATGCATGATTATGAACATATGGCCAAATTATTGTGCAGGAAAAATTGCATGGATCATAGAGTTAGAAGAGCTCATGCTTACCACTTGCGGCTGGTGATCGTGTTTTGGGTTAGAGGTGTTACAGCTAGGTTCCAATGATCTGGATAGCTTCCCTAGGTGCCATGGAGTGTGTCTGGATGCTTGGAATGGATTGAAATGATCTGGAACTTGAGATGGCACCCCAACTGCAAATCTGTCAAAGGCCTGAGCAATTGGCTAGTGATTTTGTGATATTGGTGTTCCAGATGTTATGTGAGTGTTTAGATCACTTCTATGTGATGTTTATGAGGTGTGTGTGTGTGTGTGATTAATTTGGTTGGAATTGCTCTCAAACTCAAAACCCGATAGTGACTTGCTTTGGAAGGCAATTTTGGAGTGAAGAAGGTGATTTTGAGGAAAGCATCTGTTTGATGGCTTTGGTGTACTCAAACTGATCACAAATGAGCTCTATTTATAGTAGAACAAGTTTTTTTTGCAAGGAATAGTGAATGGCAACGGCTGCATAGGTTTGGCCAATGTTGAGCAATGAGAATCCAAGTCTCCTCTAGCCATTGACTAGAGGTTAGGGCACAGGCTGCTGGTTCCCTTGGTCTTGGATAAGTCTTGACTGAATTCGGTTGGTAATGGCTCAGTCCATGCCACCTTGGGGTATGCATTGAATGCTCTAATCCAAAATTGGAGTCTTGTCCCTCTTTTAGGCAATTCTAGGTTTGGCATGCTATTTTTGGTTCCAAAGACTTGGGAGGCTTGGGATCAGAGTTTGTTCCTCCTTGATCCCCCCCTTGAGGTGTTCAGATGGATAGAGTTTCTTGGAATTCCATAAATTTGGAAAGTCTAGGAAAACTTGAAAATCTGCCTTGCCTTGACAGTTTTCAGCAAGGCATGTTGCCATTGTCATATCTCATAGCTCAAGTGGAATTTGATGGAGTTCTTGGCCATTTTGAAAAGCTCTTATATGATACAACAACTATTTAATCATAGTTGGTTTTGATAATTTTTGGATCCAAGTGAAAAATGCCCCTACATTTGGAAAAAAAAGTGAAGGCAGATTCTGACTTAGTGAAAATTTCACTAAGTGTTGGAAAAAAGTGACATTTTCACTTTTCTTAATTTTGATCGTTCCATAACTTGAAATCCATGGGGAATTCGAATGAGTGGTAGTTGAATTTTTTGTAGAGGGTAATGAGAGCTACAAATCCAGCTTTGGATGGGAAAAAATGGCCTTGTGGTTTAGGAGTTATGATCCTCCAAAGTTGGTACCCTAGCCACTATTATGGTTACCCCTTTTATGGTTACCCCTTTTACAAGTTATCCCACTTTTCTTGTTTTTTCTTGATGAATTATGATTCCAATCATACATTAACATCATTTTAGGGTTAAAAAACCATAATTGTGAAAAATCTCAAAAAGTCAAAGTTTGACTTTTGTGCACAGTTGACTTTTTATCAGATGAATTCCAAACTGTGCGATCCACTATGAAATCAAGTCCTTGACCTAAATCAAACTTGATGGATTGATTCCATATGTGTTATAGGGTGTATTAGATCATGTCCTAGGGTTTGGGAGCATGTCCTGGTCAAAAATCAAAGATACAGTTGACTTTTTCCGCGAAACCCTAACTGTGGTTCTGATGAAATTGAAACTTGTTGCTCAAGCTTCTTAGACCAATCCATTGTTGTAAATGGATCAATGTGATGTATTTGAGACCCTCAAATCCCCTCTTGAGGTCTTGGCTCATGTTTTGTCCCAAAAGTCAACTCAGGGGTGAATTAGGTCAAGAAACCCTAATTCCTGATTTTTAGTGAATGCATCCCCTAAAGCCAAATTGACTTGATGATTGGGTTAATGATGTCCCTTGGAGCATCATAGGTTATGCTTTGAAGCATTGGCTCATGCCCAGAGGAAAATTTCCATCTGGAGGCCCTGGTCGACCAAAACCCTAATTTGGTGACACTAGCGATCTTGAGGCTTAATCCACTTGGAATGTTGCAACCTTGTGCTTGATTCTTGATGTGGGAGTCCCCTTGATCCTTTATGGATGTTTGAGATGTTAGACAAATTGAAGATCATGTATTTCCTTGATTGATCCTTTGTCTAAGGCTCTTAGAGGGCTTGAAACCCTGAATTTGATTGTAGTGGATGCTCACCCATCTTTGGGGAGACTAATGGTTCATCCATATTGTGATGATGATTTATACCATGATGGAAAATAATGGTAAAAATTTGGGGTATGACAGATGCCCCTATTTAATCTTCTTGGACCCGAAGGTGTGAATGGCGAAGGTATTCGGGCATTTGGGGTGCAAAAGGATTAAATATCGGAATACCCGAAATTTTGATGGTGGTTACGAATGGCAGTTCACGCATCCTTCCTCTTTTGCTAAGCAATGATGCTTAGAAAAGGTAAACTTCCCCTCAATCCTTGGTTTCTTGCCAAGGAACTGGTCTCAGTTTCTGAAATAAACTTCCCCTCGATCCTGGTTTCCTACCAAGGAACTGGTCTCAGTTTTCGAATTAAACTTCCCCTCGATCCTGGTTTCCTACCAAGGAACTGGTCTCAGTTTTCGATATAAACCTCCCCTCCTGGTTTCCTACCAAGGATCTGGTCTTGGTTTCTTTTGTCAATAAACTTTATTGACAAGGGACGCTATTTGTAGCGGTTCTCCTCAAACTTCTTGCCGATTTTTCCTAGGGAGATGCCATTTGATGGAAAAAGTTTTGATGTCAGACTTGCTGGGAAACACATATGTCTGAATTGTAGAGGGGTAAAAACTTCTCTGTTGGAGATGCCATTTGTTGACTCTATCTGGGGAAAACGAGTCTCTTGAGAGACTATTTCTTGCTTGGGGTATTTCATCATACTTTTCTCAGAGATCTTCTCAGAGAAATGCCATATGACGTGATCTAATTTTGAGGTACCGATGACTTTGTTGACATTGACATTCTGGAGAGAAGGACCAATGTGTTGCTGAAAGTCTTTAATTGAGAGGCTTTCTCTAGGGATTTTCCCTAATCCGGGAAAGCGAAGACATCATCTTCAATGGCGAAGAATGATGCTGGCTGAGGGTTCTCTGGTTTTTCAGAGGTTTAAGTTATCAAAGTGGTCAAGGGCCGACTTCATCCCAGAAATAAACTGGAGGAGAGAGGTAGTGCATACACAACATTTCCTGACAAGGAAAGAATTAATAACTCAATTGAGAGGACTGTTATCACTAGGGGATAAGATCGACGAGAGTGATAGTGATACAATATGATTATGCATGTGAATCAATAATGCATGGTGTATGTATGTATATGCTGACAAAACTGACGCAACATACAGACTAGTGATGAACACGACTGGATACTCGGCCACAGTGGGGGATGAAAAGTATCACTGGTTCACGATAGCAATTCTGCCTTGCTTAGGAGAGATAGTCCCTGTCGGGAGCTATGTTGGTCGGGCTTAGGAGATGAGAACTCGTCCAAGGGTATCAGATGGGAAAGTCGCATCTGATACAGCTGATCCATTATTCAGGCACACTGGCTTAGAAGAAGTACTTTGATTCTACACTTTGAAGTTTGATTACTTCTGGGGAAGCGACCGATGTTCTTTCGATGTTCACTAGTCAAAAGAAATTGCCATCTTTATTTTAAAAGCAGAAAAAAGTTTAACAAGTAAATTCATTTTTGTTTTATTTCAAGAATCGTTAATCATATTAAAATGTCGTTCTGTAAAGCTAAAACAAATAAGAATTGCAAACAAAAGCACAAGGGCTCAAATTTTATTGATAGGATGGAAATCAGCCAAGCGCGTGATCCCATAGAGTATTTACAAAGTTAGAAAATGGTAATTTAAGGAAAAGGGCTACATTGAAACATAACGACCACTATCCTTCTACCAACTTTGAATTCTGGACATCCTGAGCTTCTGTCGAAGATGACCTTGACTGGAATTTTTCTGATGGATGGCATTACTGCTGCTGGGGGATTTGCCCCTTTGTTGGACGTAGTTACTTTCCATGAATCCCTAATTTTCTGTCGTAGTTCATGGAACCAGAGGACGGAGAAAAGGGAAGGAAAAAGGGTGGAAGTGTGCTCGCCAAGACATTGCGTCTCGTGCCTACATATCTGCCATTAAAAGGAATGCAGAATCAGAGCTTCCGTAGTTCGGGGAACTGAACGGAAAAGAAAAGGAAAGGAAAGGAATGTGGTGTCAAAACCAAGGACAAAAGAAAGAAGGAAATTCCACTAGGGATTCCAAAGAAATGGTGTCAAAACCAAGAAAGCAGTGTAAAAGGTAAAAGGGAGTATTCCACTGGGGAGTAAGGGACTAAAGTGATCGTGCAAAGAACAAAAGAGTAACGGTGTCAAAACCAAGAGAATAAGAGATAGAGAAAGATCCACTAGGGATGCAAAAGAAATGGTGTCATAACCAAGAAAGTAAGAGCAAAGGGAATAGGAAGGACTCTGATAGGGATCCAAATAAAGGGATGGTGTCATAACCAAGAGAAAAAGGAAACTTGGTATATTGACTGGCTGGCAGTGGTTAACCGAAGAAAGAGAGTAGGACCCTGGCGAGGAAAAGAAGCTGGTGTCAACAGACGGACTGTGATAAACCAAGAGAGAGAGTGCTGAACCAAGAGAAGGTGTTTGACTCTGCAGGGGGCATCTGTATATTAACTGATGAACAGTGGTTAACCGAGGGAACAAGGATTGAAACTCCGTGGGGATAGAGAAGGATTGGTTTTAACAGAGAAAACTGTAATTAACCAAAGAACGGGTGTAGGACTGAGGGAATGTCGTGACCCAAAGGACGGGTGTAGGACCGATCAAAGGTCTTGACCCAAAGGACGGGTGTAGGACCGATCAAAGGTCGTGACCCAAAGGACGGGTGTAGGACCGAGTAAAGGTCGTGACCCAAAGGAGTTCGGTAAACTGACTGAACAAACAGTACTCAACCGAAGACAGGGTATTTGAACCAAAGAAAGGTTACTAACCCAAAGATGCAAGTATTCGAACCAAGAAGAGGTTGCCAACTGCTGGGGATTCGGTGTTTACAGACAGAATGTGATTAACCGAAGAGAAAAATGAGTGATTAACCAAGAGAAGGTGATTAACTCGAAAAAGGGTTCAGTATCTTAACAGACGGACTGTGATTAACTGAAGAGATGGGTGATTAACCAAGAGAAGGTAATTAACCCAAGAGGTTCAGTATTTTAACAGACGGGCTGTGATTAACTGAAGAGGCGGGTGATTAACCAAGAGAAGGTGATTAACCCAAGGGGTTCAGTATGTTAACAGACGGATTGTGATTAACTGAAGAGACGGGTGATTAACCAAGAGAAGGTGATTAACCCAAGAGGAATTCAGTGTTTTAACAGACGGACTGTGTTTAACTGAAGAGAGGGCAAATTGGTGTTTTAATTGACAAGCAATGGTTAACCAATCAAAGGGAGAAGAACCAAGAGAAGGTTGCGAACTCCGCAAGAGTTTCGGTGTTTAACAAGAAAACTGTGTTTAACCGAAGAAAGAGCAGGATTGTAGATGATTAGAGTATTAGTTTTAGCAGTATGCCTGTGATCAACCAATGGAAGAATGAATACAACTCTCATGGTGAATCAGCAAAAGAAATGACTAGCCACAAGAAAAGGTAATTGAAAACCTCCTGAAGGGAACAAGGAAAAGGTATTGAATAAGGGCAAGAGATTGACCCTCTGAAGATCGCTAATGATCGTGAACCAAGGGAATAGTGATAGATCAAAAGACTGATTGAAAGAGATTAGAGTGATCGAAGGATCAAAAGAGATTGCAACGGGAAAAGAGTGATCGAAGATCGAAAGAGATTGGAGTGAGAAAAGAGTGATCTAGGATCGACTCGACCGGGGAAGGAAAACGCACTACCGCCTGGAGGTAGAGATGACTAAGCCAAGCACAGGGTCATTCGTCCCCGACCTGAGTAGTCAGAATGAGAGTAGGAATTCTCCCTTCTCATTCCTTCTCAAACACACAGGGTGTAATGTAAAAAATGAACCGGATGGCGTAACAGCTCCAAGTTGTACAGTGCTCCCGCGCGGTAAAACGGACAGCGTAACAGCTCCAAGTTGTACTGTGCTCCAGTGTCGTACATCGGTCATTGTATGAATCTTCAACTCCGCGGGGGGGGGGGGGGGGTGAAAGAGAGAAAAAGCTCTAAAGAGAAGGAAAGGGAGGATCAACTAATCGAAACATGGTTTCGATCAATTAATCAAAAGGGAATGTTATGCTAAAACCTTTCCAAAGAGAATGGAAAATCATTAAAGCAAAAGGTGTAAATTATTGATTAAGCATGATTAAATTTGCTCAATAAAGAACAAACTTAATGTGATCAAGAATTGGAAATGCAAAAACAGTGCCAAACAAATACTAGCATGTATCACAAATTATGTATCACGTGATCAAGGATTGTGCAAGAATTAGCATGTTCAAACAAAAATCAAGAACACACATAATTGCAAGAATTGACAAATCAATCATTGAATCAATGTAAATATGCTCAAACAGAGGTTAACAGCACTTAAAACATCCATAAATATCAAGTATGTTAATCCATGGAAGTTAGGGGAAGAAAGAATGTCAAACATGCTTGAAAAAGCTCGAAATTGGTCATTCTGTACAGTGGTAACCGGTTACAGCATATCTGCTAACCGGTTACATGCTTGAAAACTTGCGTTTTTAGTGAAAATTACACTGTGTAACCGGTTACAGGATATCTGCTAACCGGTTACCACTGAGACAGTGGCACAAATAACTGAAAAAACAGCTTTTCAAAAGTGGTTTTCAACACTTAATCACTTATGAGAACCACCACATGCTAGGACATGAATTTGTGCACTAAAAGTACATCATGTAAGGGCAATTAAACACAAATTACAAGCATTAATTATGGAGATTAAAGATCAAGCATTTGCATGATGAATTAAACCGAAAACGATCGAAATTGCAACGTAAACACGCGGAAATAATCGAAACAGTGAGTAAAGTGAGATATACCAACCTAAAACCGGAGGTTTGGCTTGGTAATTGTTGTGAATGAAATGTAGAGAGAAAAAGCCAAGAAAACCAGAGATTCCTCAATTGCACTTCGAATTGTAGAGAAACCGAGCAAACTTCGACGAAAACTCCGCAATGCGAATTATCTCCGAAAAAGCTTGAAGCAAACACTTGAGATGAATTCAAAAGCCAATAAAACTCTCTAAACTCAAGAATAATTGTAAAATAATGAAGATAATCAAAGAAAACCAGAGATTTCTCAATTGCACTTCGAATTGTAGCAAAACCGAGCAAACTTCGACGAAAACTCCGAAATGCGAATTATCTCCGAAGAATCGTGTAGTGATCACTTGAAATGAATCCAAAAGCTATTGGAGCTCCACCAAATTCAGTAGAATGGAAAGATGATGAATGTTAAGCTCAAGAAATAATCACTTTCAATGTGAAAAGTGATTATTCTTCAAGAATTAAGAGCTTTTGTGAGGTTTGGTGAAGAAGATGAAGAGGAATGTGTAGAAGTTGCAGAAAAATGCATAGGAGAATGAGAGAATTGAGAGTGAAGAAAACGTGAATTTGTGTGAATGATTGTGGAGGGTTTGTGAAATGAGTGAGGCTTTGTTTATATAGACTTTTGGTTTGGAGTGTGAGAGCTTTGGACTTTGGTTTGGACTTAGCTTTGGGAGGTTTGGAGTTAGGATTGGAGTTAGTTACACTTGACTCACCGAGTCAAGGTGGTTAACTCGGTTAGTTAGGATCAACTCGGTAACAATCCCAATGCAAGCTTCCACATCCAAAGGTTGACATGCTTGTAAATTAAGTAACATGGTGTTCTTAATTTAAAGAGATGCATTGAATAAATGTAAGGGAAATGTCTTGAATGGTCTTGAATTATCTAGAATGTTAGAATAATGTGGAAACAAAGACCAAAGAGAGTGCATAGTTGTTGTCCCAAAAATGCAGCAGATTCTACAACTTTGTACAGAGTAACCGGTTACAGCATATCTGCTAACCGGTTGTTGGCCTGAAAAATGTAGTTTTTCGTGAAAAATACATTGTGTAACCGGTTATCAGTTATGCTGTAACCGGTTACTTCAGCTAAACTTCCACAAATTTGCCAAGAAATGATGCTGAAGTCCCGTTATTGATTTTCCAACTCTTGTCTTGATAAATAAACATGGAAACCTTTATTTTGAGCTTGTTTTGGTGATGAAATAATCTTGAGAGGATGCGATTAATCGGGCTTGGAAAACCTGCAGATCCTGCAACAAGAAACACATAGAGAAAAATGCGAATGCGTATGTCGATTATGCTAATGCACATGCTTATGCAAAATTTCAAAAAAGGAGGTCAAATTTCGGGTTACGACAGCTGCCCCTATTTAATCCACTTGGACCTGAATGTACGAATTGTGCTAGCTTTTCTATGATTTGAGGTAAAAGGGGATTAAATAAAAGAGTAGCTCAAAAATTTGGCCGACGGTGGCAAAAGGAAAAGGTGCAAATGCAGAATTGATAGGTGCAAAGTTTGGCTGAAAATCTGCTGGGATGAATCGGGCCAAAAGAAAAGGAGTATGCTAGATGCATATGCTAGGTATGTGTTGTTCTACATGATGTTTGGATAACATGCAATGCAAGGATGCTAGCTAGGGTACAATGTCCCAAGTTTGCAGGTGCTGGACGGACCAGAAAGGTTTTGGACGG
The DNA here is from genome assembly GCA_022829125.1 of Lathyrus tuberosus. Lineage (NCBI taxonomy): Eukaryota > Viridiplantae > Streptophyta > Magnoliopsida > Fabales > Fabaceae > Lathyrus > Lathyrus tuberosus. Next base: position 15,147,567 of record JALAZF010000017.1, read on the forward strand.
ACCAAGGAATTGAAACGGTTCTGGAAAGGTTTGCCAGACAAAAACTGGATTTTGATTGGGACGCATGTTTAAACCTGTATGGTGTAATGCTCCATGTTAATGATTATGCTATGCGTTTGAGGGTGTAATGCTATGCGAATCATGATTACTATATGCAGAATGTCAGTGATTGGGTTTTGAAGAGATGTTAGATATGATCGGATTTAAGTTAAGACTTCATATGCTATGCCAAATGAACGATATGCAAGAGTGAAGCGACATGATCAACGCATGAGAGTGGTCTATGCAATGGTTCAAGTGCTTTATTGTGGGAGGCGGAAAAGTTGAGGTTAGGGTATAAGCCACAAAGACGTGATTCCCCGACACCTACTTCATGATTAGTAGTTGTTGATGCACCGTTGCTCTTGTTTCAAAGAACTTGTACCTTGGTAGTATGTCTCTGCCCCAGTCTGTTGGAGGATTTCCCCAATTACAAGGTAGGAAACAATTGGGTTACAAGATGATCTGGATTCGGCTTGCCCCCATGTATCAGAATAATATGCCCCTGATTAACCGTCTCTTGGGGAGGTCGTCTTCTTGCGATTCTTGAGGTGGTTTGCCCCAACGTGAGCTCTGAAGTGATTTTTCCCCTGGCTGATCGATCTTTGGAGGAATGCTCCTGACCAAATGAACATGGAGAGATTTGTCGAATCTCGTCGTGATTGGCCCAGATTGACTGAATCTTGAAGTGTCTAGGCCCAATGGAGTTTTCCAGGCGTTTTTCCCCTTGAGATGATCAAACTTTCCATTGTGGAAACTTTCTTGATGTCAAGCGCTTGTTCGCAAGTAAAAAGTGTTTGTTCTGAAAATGATAATGTTAATGCTATGCATATGTCATTTTTGAAGTCCAAGTATGTTCACTAAGATTATGACATATAGTGAATAGATCACCATATGATTAACAGTCTGACCAAAACGGATCTCATACGGAGTGTAGGGTGCCCCAGGGTAAACAAGTGGAGGTGCAACAGCAGAAGGTGCCCCAGGATAAGCAAAGGGCATTTCAGAGTTAGCAGATTGATAGGGGTACTGCCCCACAAGTTGAACAGCTGGAGGAATCTGCACATGAATAGGAGGACCTCTATTCTCAGCTTCGGCAGATGTTTCAGCAATCACAGGTGCAGACTTCTGGTAAGGCTTCTCTGTATAGCAAAGCAACTTCTGATCGAGGAGCTCTTGGACTTTGTCCTTAAAGAAAACACAAGCTTCTATAGAATGCCCCACATATCCAGCATGGTATCCACATGTGGCATTAGGATTATGTTTAGGATGATAAGGAAACTTAGCCGGCTTGATTTCTTTAGGAACAATTGCCCCAGCATGAATCAGAATAGGCAGTAGATGTGTGAAAGTCATGGGAATTAGATCATGACGAGAACGTCTCCTCCCTTGATTGTTGTTCCCTTTGCTGATTTGCTTACGCTTTTGTTTCTGATTGCCTTGAGTGGTCTTCTGATTAGACAAGGGGTGAACCGGAAGATTGTTTGCATCCATATTCATGACCTTATCCACTTTTGGTCCATTCTGGGTTGGCTCGTCAATCACAACCTGATCAGAGAAGTTCATTGTCATACTGTCCAGAAGTAGTTCCACAACCATGTCAACCTTTCCTTCCTAGCGCATTGTGTTCTCATACCCAGCTTGTTCCATGATTCTTAGGGTTTCGGCGTCGGAGGATCGTTGTCTTTGAGCTGATGAAGGGAAGAAAGTGAGCTTTCTCTGGTTTGAAGGTATGCAATGAAAAGGTATGTATGCATATGTTGTTTATGCAGGTGGCATGCAAATGAGATATGCAACACCCACTGATGCAACGGTTAGATGATGCAAAGGTTCAACATACATATGATGATACATTAGCATAAGCTCAATAATGCGGTATATACAATGATGCCATAACTCAAGTTCAAAAGTTCAGCATACAAGATGATGCAATAACATTATGCAATAATGTAAGTTAGAGATGCAACAGCTTCTGGATAATCTGCATATACAACTCTGCGTAGGTGTGAAGATCTGACGCACGTGAGAGAACAAAGGTATGAAGTGGCTTGGTTTCCTGAAAAAACCCATCCCCCTCACAGGTGTGATCTAGACACAACAAGGTGATCCCTAGAAAGGTCGCCCAAACCATAGGACTCGGAGTGAAAAACCCCCCGCCGTTGTGAATTCTCACAGGACGGAAGTATTCTCAAGCGAATCACGATCTAGGATGTGGCTCTCGTGAGAACCCAATGCGCAAAACGCAGGCCTCACGACTATCCACGTTCTAGCCTATGTGTAAACTAGGCCCGGTGTTAGGACTTTTCTCTCCAATAATATCTACCCATCCCAACAATAGCAGAAAACAGCAGATATCCAGAATATGCAGCATATGAATATTCAAAGCAGTAAAGGAATGCGATAAATATACATAAAGCTAAAGCAAGTAATAAAGCGAGTAAAGCGCAAAAGATAAACACCCAAGCAAGCAACAAAAAGCAAACAAAACTAGGTGAGACCCCTCAAGGGATGGACCAGCAAGAGGTCAATCTGACCCCAGCAGAGTCGCCAGCTGAAGAAATGGAGTCCCACCTAGCCAGGAGACAAGCAAAAGGAGGCGAAGCTCAGGAGCAAGAACTCCCCAGCAGAGTTGCCAGCTGAAGATGGCTGGTTTCTACCTGAGTGAATCGCACACTAAAAGATACAACAGAGTCGCCACCGAACTTTATTTAGTCCCAAAGGATAGGGAAAATATCGATAAAACCCAAGGGGAAGAGAAACGGGCACGGGGGGTCGGTTATGCGAAAGGAAGGTACTAGCACCTAACGCATCCGTCGTACTCGACGGGAACCATTTCGCTTGCTTCTAGGCTTGGATGGGTTATCTATCTAAAGGCTTCTAGCTAAAAGAAAGGAGAGAGAGAGAGAGAGAGAGAAAGGGGGAAAAAAGTGCTCGTGGAGGATTGTGGCCCTCGTGCCTACGTACCCTCATAGTGCAATGAGGAAATCAGAGCGTCGTAGTTCATGGAACCAGGGGACAGAGAAAAGGGAAGGAAACAAGGGTGGAAGTGTGCTCGCCAAGACATTGCGTCTCGTGCCTACGTATCTGACATTCAAAGGAATGCAGAATCAGAGCTTCCGTAGTTCGGGGAACTGAACAGAAAAGAAAAGGAAAGGAAAGCGGTGTCAAAACCAAGGAAAAAAGAAAGAAGGAAATTCCACTGGGGATTCCAAAGAAATGGTGTCAAAACCAAGAAAGGAGTGCAAAAGGTAAAAGGGAGTATTCCACTGGGGAGTAAGGGACTAAAGTGACCGTGCAAAGAACAAAAGAGTAACGGTGTCAAAACCAAGAGAATAAGAGATAGAGAAAGATCCGCTGGGATGCAAAAGAAATGGTGTCATAACCAAGAAAGTAAGAGCAAAGGGAATAGGAAAGACTCCGCTGGGGATCCAAATAAAGGGATGGTGACATAACCAAGAGAAAAAGGAAACTTGGTATATTAACTGGCTGGAAGTGGTTAACCGAAGAAAGAGAGTAGGACCCTGGCGGGGAAAAGAAGCTGGTGTCAACAGAAGGACTGTGATAAACCAAAAGAGAGAGTGCTGAACCAAGAGAAGGTGTTTGACTCTGCAGGGGGCGTCGGTATATTAACTGATGAACAGATGTTAACCGAGGGAACAAGGATTGCAACTCCGTGGGGATAGAGAAGCATTGGATTTAACAGAGAAAAATGTGATTAACCAAAGAACGGGTGTAGGACCGAGCGAAGGTCGTGATCCAAAGGACGGGTGTAGGACCGATCAAAGGTCGTGACCCAAAGGACGGGTGAAGGACCGATCAAAGGTCGTGACCCAAAGGATGGGTGTAGGACCGAGTAAAGGTCGTGACCCAAAGGAGTTCGGTAAACTGACTGAACAAACAATACTCAACCGAAGACAGGGTATTTGAACCAAAGAAAGGTTACTAACCTAAAGATGCAAGTATTCGAACCAAGAAGAGGTTGCCAACTGCTGGGGATTCAGTGTTTACAAATGGACTGTGATTAACCGAAGAGAAAACGGAGTGATTAACCAAGAGAAGGTTATTAACTCGAAAAAGGGTTCAGTATCTTAACAGACGGGCTGAGGTTAACTGAAGAGACGGGTGATTAACCAAGAGAAGGTGATTAATCCAAGAGGTTCAGTATTTTAACAGACGGGCTGTGATTAACTGAAGAGGCGGGTGATCAACCAAGAGAAGGTGATTAACCCAAGGGGTTCAGTATGTTAACAGATGGATTGTGATTAACTGAAGAGACGGGTGATTAACCAAGAGAAGGTGATTAACCCAAGAGGAATTCAGTGTTTTAACAGACGGACTGTGTTTAACTGAAGAGAGTGCAAATTGGTGTTTTAATTGACAAGCAATGGTTAACCAATCAAAGGGAGAAGAACCAAGAGAAGGTTGTGAACTCCGCAAGAGTTTCGGTGTTTAACAAGAAAACTGTGTTTAACCGAAGAAAGAGCGGGATTGTAGATGATTAGAGTATTAGTTATAGCAGTATGTCTGTGATCAACCAATGGAAGAATGAATACAACTCTCATGGTGAATCAGCAAAAGAAATGACTAGCCACAAGAAAAGGTAATTGAAACCCTCCTGAAGGAAACAAGGGAAAGGTGTTGAATAAGGGCAAGAAATTGACCCTCTGAAGATCGCTAATGATCGTGAACCAAGGAAATGGTGATAGATCAAAAGACTGATTGAAAGAGATAAGAGTGATCGAAGAATTGAAAGAGATTGCAACGGGAAAAGAGTGATCGAAGATCGAAAGAGATTGGAGTGAGAAAAGAGTGATCAAGGATCGACTCGACCGGGGAAGGAAAGTGCACTACCGCCTGGAGGCAGAGATGACTAAGCCAAGCACAGGGTCATTCGTCCCCTACCTGAAGTAGTCAGAATGAGAGTAGGAATTCTCCCTTCTCATTCCTTCTCTAACACATAGGGTGTAATGTAGAAGTTGAACCGGATGGCGTAACAGCTCCAAGATGTACAGTGCCCCCGCGCGGTAAAACGGACAGCGTAACAGCTCCAAGTTGTACTAAGCTCCAGTGTCGTGTATCGGTCGTCGTATGAATGTTCAACTCCGCGGGGGGGGGGGGGGGGGGGAGAGAGAAAAAGCTCTAAAGGAAGCCTAAAGAGAAGGAAAGGGAGTATCAACTAATCGAAACATGGTTTCGATCAATTAATCAAAAGGGAATGTTATGCTAACAACTTTCCAAAGAGAATGGAAAATCATTAAAACAAAAGGTGTAAATTATTGATTAACCATGGTTAAATTTGCTCAATAAAGAACAAACTTAATGTGATCAAGAATTAGAAATGCAAAGACAGTGCCAAACAAATATTAGCATGTATCACAAATCATGTATCAAGTGATCAAGGATTGTGCAAGAATTAGCATGCTCAAACAAAAATAAGAACACACATAATTGCAAGAATTGACAAATCAATCATTGAATTAATGTAAATATGCTCTAAAGAGAGGTTAACAGCACTTAAAACATCCATAAATATCAAGTATGTTAATCCATGGAAGTTAGGGGAAGAAAGAATGTCAAACATGCTTGAAAAAGCTCGAAATTGGCCATTCTGTACAGTGGTAACCAGTTACAGCATATCTGCTAACCGGTTACATGCTTGAAAACTTGCGTTTTTAGTAAAAATTGCACTGTGTAGTCGGTTACAGCATATCTGCTAACCGGTTACCACTAAGACAGTGGCACAAGTAACTGAAAAAACAGCTTTTCAAAAGTGGTTTTCAACACATAATCACTTATGCCAACCACCACATGCTAGGACATGAATTTGTGCACTAAAAGTACATCATGTAAGGGAAATTAAACAAAAATTACAAGCATTAATTATGGAGATTAAAGATCAAGCATTTGCATGATGAATTAAACCGAAAACGATCGAAATTGCAACGTAAACACGCGGAAACGATCGAAACAGTGAGTAAAGTTAGATCTACCAACCTACAAGCCAGAGGTTTGGCTTGGCAATTGTTGTGAATGAAATGTAGAGAGAAAAAGCCAAGAAAACCAGAGATTCCTCAATTGCACTTCGAATTGTAGAGAAACCGAGCAAACTTCGACGAAAACTCCGCAATGCGAATTATCTCCGAAAAACCTTGAAGCAAACACTTGAGTTGAATTCAAAAGCAAATAGAACTCTCAAAACTCAAGAATAATTGTAAAATAATGAAGATAATCAAAGAAAACCAGAGATTTCTCAATTGCACTTTGAATTGTAGCGAAACCGAGCAAACTTCGACGAAAACTCCGAAATGAGAATTATCTCCGAAGAATCTTGTAGTGATCACTTGAAATGAATCCAAAAGCTACTGAAGCTCCACAAAATTCAGTAGAATGGAAAGATGATGAAGGTTAAGCTCAAGAAATGATCACTTTCAATGTGAAAAGTGATTATTCTTCAAGAATTAAGAGCTTTTGTGAGGTTTGGTGAAGACGATAAAGAGGAATGTGTAGAAGTTGCAGAAAAATGCAGAGGAGAATGAGAGAATTGAGAGTGAAGAAAATGTGAATTTGTGTGAATGATTGTGGAGGGTTTGTGAAATGAGTGAGGCTTTGTTTATATAGACTTTTGGTTTGGAGTGTGAGAGCTTTGGACTTTGGTTTGGACTTAGCTTTGGGAGGTTTGGAGTTAGGGTTGGAGTTAGTTACACTTGACTCACCGAGTCAAGGTGGTTAACTCGGTTAGTTAGGATCAACTCGGTAACAATCCCAATGCAAGCTTCCACATCCAAAGGTTGACATGCTTGTAAATTAAGTAGCATGGTGTTCTTAATTTAAAGTGATGCATTGAATAAATGTAAGGGAAATGTCTTGAATGGTCTTGAATTGTCTAGAATGTTCCACATGCTACTAGAATAATGTGGAAACAAAGACCAAAGAGAGTGCATAGCTGCTGTCCCAAAAATGCAACAGATTCTGCAACTTTGTACAGAGTAACCGGTTACAGCATATCTGCTAACCGGTTACTGGCCTGAAAAATGTAGTTTTTGGTGAAAAATACACTGTGTAACCGGTTATCAGTTATGCTGTAAACGGTTACTTTAGCTAAACTTCCACAAATTTGCCAAGAAATGATGCTGAAGTCCCGTTATTGATTTTCCAACTCTTGTCTTGATAAATAAACATGGAAACCTTTATTTTGAGCTTGTTTTGGTGATGAAATAATCTTGAGAGGATGCGATTAATCGGGCTTGGAAAACCTGCAGATCCTGCAACAAGAAACACATAGAGAAAAATGCGAATGCGTATGTCGACTATGCTAATGCACATGCTTATGCAAAATTTCAAAAAAGGAGGTCAAATTTCGGGTTACGACAACCTTGAAGTCGAATTTTCCACTCGGTTGTCCCAGGGTGTCCCACACTTCTTTGGATTTGGAGGAGTCATCCCTCTCGATGACGTTGACCTCGGGAAAAGCATAGTTGATGAATTCTAGTCCTGCAAACTTTTCCAATTCATCATCGTGCTAGATAAGTTCGGAATGACCTAAGTGTTGATCCCATGACATGGCGAGGACACATGTATTCTGTTTAATGATGCTCAGCTGATTTTCATTGTTTGGCTGACTTTCTTGCCCCAAGTCTCCGGGATACGGCTGCCAGATAGCCAGTCCATCCATTGGGCCATAATAGTCGTGGTCAAAGTTGTATTTCATCGGAGTGTCTTCCTCTAATGAATTTGGCGGAGCACGGCATCCTTCGGGATCACAATCTCCGTATATCATTTCGACATCTAACCTTGGTATAAATCTCAGGCTCTGTGCGGGATAGCAAAAGGGAGTCTGCGTTTCGCCCTGAGACGTATAACCGTCCTCGTTGAGATCGGACTTCCATTCTTCCTCCTTCGGAGGAATCATCTTTATTGATGGTATGCACGTCTTGAGTCACTGGTTGAAGGAAGCCTCCACTATGGAAGAAGTTCTGAATGGGATGAAGACCTTCATCGTTAGCAGTTGTCTAGGTGCAGGTTGCAGAAAAAACAAGACCCTTCTTTGTTTTGTTATCAGTGGGAATGACAAGCTGTCCCCATCCTTTTGCATTGTTATTTTCGATCACTTCGAGAGCATCTCTGTATGAGGAAATCGAGGTTCTTTTCTCCGATTGATTCTTATTGCTCACCGACAGTGCTTAGAACTGAGTTCCAACAACCTCCTCGGATTCTACACAAGTAGATAATGACAAGTTGCTCACTAGCAAGGCTTATTCTCCACAGACTGTAACGAGTTAGCCGTTCTGGACGAACTTTAGCTTTTGGTGGAGGGTCGAAGTGACCGCCCCAGCCTGATGTATCCAAGGTCTTCCTAATAAACAACTGTATGTTGCCCGGATGTCCATGACCTGGAAAGTGACTTGGAAAGTGTGAGGACCAATAGTTATGGGAAGGTCGACTTCGTCGATAATCGTTTTTCTGGATCCGTCAAATGCTTTGACGACGACCTCGCTGGTTCTCATCGGAGGTCCTTTGAATGATAATTGCATCAAAGTGGACTTTGGCATAACATTCGGGGCTGACCCTATGTCTACCAGTACGTTGGCTAAAGCATCTTCCTGGCAGTTGACTGTAACGTTGAGCGCCATATTATGACGGCGACCTTCTTCAGGTAATTCCTCATCACTAAATCCCAAGTTATTGCAGGAAGTGATGTTAGAGACAATGCTATCGAACTGTCTGATTGTTACATCCTGTTCTACAAAGGCTTGCTCCAAGACTTTCTGTAGAGCCTCTCTGTGGGCTTCGAAACTGAGTAAAAGTGATAATACCGAGATCTTTGAAGGATTTTGTACCAGCTGATCAACAATGTTGTATTCACTCCTTTGGATGAGCTTTAGCATCTCATCATTGTTTTTCGAAAGGTCGAGATTACTGGATTAACCGACTGGTGGATCGAGAACTTCTGTCTGAGGTTCCTTTTCTTTGTTGGGTTCTCCAACTCCTCTGCTGAAGATTCTACCACTCCCTGTTACTCGACTGATGTCTGCAATATTCACGACGGAGGGTAACAGAATTTCCTTTCCATTCTCAATTATTGTTGCACCGTATTTGTAAGGAATAGCCTTAGTTAATTCATACGGTAGCAGTCCCGGTAGATAGATGACTATGGGAGCCTTCTGATTTTTCTGACCATCGTAAGTAATTTCGATCCGTTCTCGGTTGGGAACTCTCGATTAGTCAAGTAGAGGGATAATGGTACAAACATCCCTAGTCCCCTGATGATCAGAGATTACGACGACGTCCTCAATTTGATCAGCGAAATGGTTGACTGATCCAGAACTTGACCATGGTTGAATCTCTTTGCGGTCCAACTGACTTTGAAGGGTTGCTCGCACGAGGTAGCATCCTTGATTATCCACTGAGCAAACTCTACACTGCTCATAGTTGTGTAGTGGCACCTGGCCACGTCCGCTTTGAATACAGTGTAACCTTACTAGGTTTGTTTCCATAGACCGAACATCCTGACTGTGATATCTAGTAGGATTCCCGTTAGTGATGTTAATTTGCTGGGTATCTTCATCCATATAGATTGGAAGCCACCAGTGGTTCAACAAGTGCTGAAGTGTTTCCTGGACAAGGGCACAGCCCTGATCGTCTTCGCAACCCGCTTTACAGCCCTGATAATCATGTGATACCAGGAACCCGAGCCGGACCTGTTTAGCATGTAACTCCACCAGGCTGGTATTCATCAAACGAATATCGAAGATTTGAATCATGTTGATTTGATAATGATTCCTATCATGGTAGTCTTGAATCCATCCAAGATCCTTCTGACGCTGGAGGGCCTCTTGGACAAAAGAGCATCTTTGTTTGTTTACCGAGCAAGTCAGGCAGGAATTATAATTGTGACGTGGCAGATTATGATATTGGCTTTGCCTTGAGTGCATTGCCACCAGGTTGACATTCATCGCACGGATATCGTGGTTTTGAATGATATTGGAATTCGTATAAACCATGTTAACTCCACGAACTCGGTGCTCTTGGATCCATCTGTTCCTGTAGAGCTTATTGCACCACAGAACATCCTTGATTGCTTTTAGAGCAGATATCACACTGGTGATAATTATGAGGTGGCACATGTCCATATCCACTCTGTCTACAATGCATCTTGACCAAGTTGGCCCTCAATAAGAGTACATCGTGAATTTGATAGGTGTTGTTAGAATCTCCTGCTATCAAATCAACTGTAGCCTTCTCGTGTTGAGGCAGCGGGTTCGTGAGAACATTCGGATTCGTATCTTTGAAAGATAAGACCCCGCTCCTAACAAGCTTTTGCACATCGGACTTGAAACTGAGACAGTTTTCTATGTTATGCCCTGGTCCTCCCTGATGGTAAGGGCAAGTCTGATCCACCTTAAACCAAAAAGGCAGATTTTCCGGTATTGTAAGAGGAGACTTAGTCTGGACATGCCCCTTGGCTAACAGTAATGGAAATAGTTCTGCGTACGATACGGGTATAGGATCAAATCCTGGTGGCCGCGTTGTACGGTTGTTGTTGTATTGAGGACGAGCCTGCTAAAGAGGTTGTTGTGTCCTTTGCTAAAATTACTGTGAATGCGGTTGGCTTTGAGCAACCTGAGGTTGATACGTAGAAACAGGCGCAGGGCTTATAGCAGGAGTTACAGCTGCTACTGGTTGGTACCGTCGCCTTTGCTTTTCGAGGGAGATATTCCCAATATCTTGCTCCTTTTTCTTAGGGAGAGCACTACCGTATTTTTTAGTACCGCTTGTCGACCCAGTGTCTTTGACTAGACGTCCTTCTCGAACAGTTTCCTCGAGACGCACTCCCATACCGACCATTTCGGTGAAGTCTCTGGGCGTACTGGCAACCATTCTGTCGTAGTAAAATGAGCTCAAGGTCTTTAAGAAAATCTTTGTCATCTCTTTTTCCTAAAGAGGTGGACAAATTTGAGCTGCAATTTCACGCCATCTCTGAGCGTATTCCTTAAAGGTTTCCTTGTATTTTTGCGACATTGATCTGAGTTGATCTCTGTCTGGTGCCATGTCCAAATTATATTTATATTGTTGGACGAAGGCAGTGCCAAGATCTCTGAAAGTGCTAATCGTAGTGCAGTTTAAACCCATGTACCATTTTAATGCGGCACCGGTTAAACTATCTTGAAAGTAGTGAATAAGTAGATCCTGGTTCTCTGTCTGAGCTGACATTCGCCGAGCGTACATCACCAGATGACTCTGAGGGCAAGAATTACCCTTGTATTTTTCAAAGTCGGGCACCTGGAATTTTTGCAGGACTTTCACATTGGGGACCAAACAAAGGTCTGCGGCGTCTTTTCCAAATAAATCTTGACCGCGAATAGCTTGCAGTTCCTTCTGCATTTCCAGGAACTGCTCCTGGAATTCATCCATTCTATCGAACATACTTTCCTTTTTACCAGAAGGTATCTGTGGAATCTGTCCTTCCGGGATAGTGTGCACAACAAGGGGTGGTACCGTTACTACGGCAGTGAATCTTGGCATTTCCCGAAGTTTGTAACCTTCAGGAGTCCTCATTATGCCTCTGGCATCCTCGCTTTCCCGAAGTTTGTAACCTTCAGGCCCAGCGGCTTCTGCTATGATTCCCTGATCTTTAGTGATCGGCAGAACATATCCTTCCGGGATATAGTTAACAGGCATGCCCCAGGGACGATCTTTCGGCATCTGATACCTAGGATCATACTTCTCCACTATGGGCGTTGAGGTGATCTCTGAGATCACAGTTCTTTGTAGCTGAGCTTCTGCCATGGCTTGCATGTCGTCATGAAGCTTTCTCATATCCTCTCTCAGAGCGTCGATCTCTTCTTTCAACTCTCTGTTCTCTTCCTCGAGATCATCCATTTTTTTCTGACGATGGGCCCGAGTATTGTACGAATGAGATAGATTGACTCTAGAACCGAGACACAAACGTGAGATTCGTAGGTAAGAAGAATACGTGACGTGAGAATGATGAATGCAATGATTATATTAATTATTTTTTCTGGTTTAATCAAAATAAACTTCGACAATTAGATTGCAAATATCAAATAGTGGGGACACCCCCGTTTTATTGAATTCAAAGGATTATGGAAATGGAAATACAGTAAATTACAAGGTGCAGAAACAGAAACCTAAGCTAATGGGTCCCGAGCCCTCTCTGAGGAGAACTCGGGTGCTGATTCTGGTACTTTCCTTTTCTTGGACCGGGGCTCTTGGGCCGTTGTCGGGTTGTCATTCCTTTGCCAAGTGAAAGGAGCGAGCAAATTCCTTTGGTCATCCTGATTTTCTACAGCATGTTGCTCCAAAATCTCAATTAGAGCATCCTTATCCTTCAACAGTTGATGTATTTTGGTATACTCCACATTGAGAATGCGGTACTTGTTCTTCCAAGACCTCCTCTCCTGTTGAACTTTGTTGAGAGTAACCTGAAGTTTTTCCGTTTCAGTCATGAAGTACATGACAGATTCCCTTGGCGGAAGAACTCTGTGATGAGGATAAGGCATATTTACCTTGAGAGCTCTAGTTTGTACCCAGTGGAGATAAGGCTCCACCGAGACACAGTCCGGTTTTCCTAGAGACTCCCGTCCTTTCTTATGAACATGTTTCCAAGCGTGCACTATTTCCATCTTTAGTGCCCTGTCATTTTCTCCTTCCTTGAAGAAAAGACCTTCGAGATAAGCATTGCGCGAGACATGCCTCATCAGGTATCCAAATTGACGACGAACTAAAACTGGATGATAATTGATTCCTCCCTTAGTTCCTATGACGGGTACGTTGGGGAAGTTTCCACAATGGTCAATGATCCTGATCCCGTCATAAATTCGATTATACCAATCGATGTCAGAGTTGGTAAGAGACCTGATTTTCTGCGACCAACGTAAGGCACTCTTATGATCCCAAAAAGAGGCAGACTTAGGCAAATGGGAGATAAACCATTTAAATAGCAGGGGTACACAACACGTGATCATTCCTCCGCTGTATAAATTCCTTAAGTGTACAAAATGATACGCATCTGCGAGTAAGGTCGGTACAGGGTTTCCAATTAGGAAAATCTTAAGGGCGTTGATATCGACGAAGCTATCAATGTTCGGAAACAGAAATAACCCGTAGGTGAGCAAAACAAAGATGCTTTCGAAAGCAGTCATGTTCCCTATACTAGAAAAGTACAGAGCCTTCTTTACCAGAAACTTGGCAGGTAAACCTGGGATTCCTCCCTTGGTGGTCAGGTGAGTCTTGACTTCTGACTCATCCAAATAGATTGCTCTTGCAATGATTTGATCCTTTGGAATTTCTTCCAGTCCAAAAAAGGGGGCTTGATCAGTAATGGGTAGATCAATCAGATGAGAATACTCCTCCAGTGTTGGTGCGAGCTGGTAATCCCAGAATGTGAAACAGTGATAAACCGGATCGTAAAACTAAACGAGTGCCTCCAGGATTCCCTCAATTACATGGACCCTTAACAGAGGTAGCAGACCTCTGTACTTGGCTCTGAAAGCGTCAGGGTTAGTGATCATCCTTGCTAATCCTCTCAAATCCTCTAGTTTTAGAACCTTGAAGGTATACTTGTGAGTTTTCCTTCTACCGAAATCCATTAGCGCAATCCTTTCTCTCTGACATTTTTAATCATTGTTTTAGTTTAATTTGAAAAAGAGAGACTAGAAGAGAAAATTTTTATTTGCTTAATGTTTTTTAAAATGAATGCATGAATGCAGCACACAAAAACATAGAAAAAACATGGGGTCAAAGGGTCGGTGTCATGAAGTCAAGGCTCTACCCATCCCAAAGGTTTATACTAGTGATTTTTGTACCTGTCTCTCAAAATCATTGATTCTTGTCGAGATAACATCAGCGGGCCGGGAACCGTGCTAGGTGATGTATTTCGAAGAATCTCAGAAGAGGGTAGTATCGCGTGACAACTATTTCCGATAGCTTCCACACTACTGAAAGAGGTTTTTCCTAGGTGTATACTCAATCTTTCCACATGCGGCATCACACGCATTCCCATTAGCAGAAAAATAAACACAGATATCAATTAGGAAAAGCAGTATATATATTTGTCCTAATGTCCTAGACTTTTTAAGATCTATGAATCATATGATCCTAACAGAAAATGGCTCCCCGACAGAGGCGCCATTCTGTGGTACCTTCCCAACTTAAAGGTTTTTTGACCTAAGATCCTAGTGAGGGCCGATCCTAGAAATAATGACATTCCCCGATGGAACCGTCATTCGGTAATACCTTGTGAACCCAAGGACTCGTCCCAAGAGAAGGTTTCAACCAGAGAGGTAAGAGAGACAAGATTCCTTTGTTTGGCCCCACGATGGGCGCCATTTTTCTGTGAAATTGTCTAAACTTAAGGTTTCCTCCTAAGAGACAGGAGAAGAAAAAGTCTCTCCCACTGTGGTCGCCATTTTTCTGTAGCACGGTTTTTGTGGTTTCGAATCACTATCGCTTTGGTACTACAGTTCGATTCATTTTTTATCCTATTGAAGCTGATGAAGGAAGGGAAATAGATGTCTCTAATTAACCCTGCTTGCAAACTGAGGTTAAACAGTCAAAACTGTTGATTTACAGATATGGCTTTAGTTCGTGGGTCTCTCTCTGTTTATTTTGTTCAGAACAAAATACCGGGATTGTTCATGGGGAATTTGTTGGGATACTGTGCTAGATTGGCTGGAGGTAGGGGACTTTGGGGGTTTTTTGATTAGTGTGCTCGCTAAGATTCTTTTTCAATCTTATGCCTACGTATTCCCGGGATAGAGAAATCAGAGCGATCGTAGTTCCTCCTATTATATGGGAGGAAATGGTGTTTTGGTGTCTTGTTCAAAGCCCAAGACGTGAAGCTAAAGGTGGTTTGTATCTTGTTGAAAGCGCAAGATGTGAAGCTGAAGGGTGTTGACTTTAGAGAGAATTTGTCATCTCTAAAGGGGTCTGTTTGTCACAATTGTTGCGTGACTGATTATAAAGGAGAATTACTTTAGCTGGGACATGTGAATCCAGTAATGCCATAATTTCCTTTATAGGGGATTTTTAACCTGAAGGATAAGACTTTAACTCAGTGTAGAGTAATGCCATCTTTCCTTAGGAATTTCTCATGCTAAAAGAGGGACAGTGGCGTGGATGTAAATAATCCAAAGGCTTGCCACTTACAGCAATTAGATGGGGGAAAAGGAGTTGTTGATGTTTGTATGATGTGACCAAAGCATGATTTGATGCTAAAAGGTTGATTGAATCAAACGAGGATTTCTTTATACAAAGCCTAAGAGGAGGCTATTGACCCAACAAGAGGATGCTTTTGTGTCTCGTACGAAGCTCGAGATAGAGGCTAAAAGGGTTGACTCAACAAGAGAGTGTTTTTATATGTGTCTTGTACGAAGCCCAAGACGGAGGCTAAATGGGTTTGACTCAACAAGAGAGTCTTTTATACTCACCAAGAGAGTGATTTGTATCTCGTACGAAGCCCGAGATGGAGGCTAAAAGTGATCGACTCAACAAGAGAGTCTTTTTATACTCAACAAGAGAGTGTTTTGTATCTCGTACAAAGCCCGAGATAGAGGCTAAAAATGTTTGACTCAACAAGAGAGTCTTTTATACTCAACAAGAGAGTGATTTTGTATCTCGTACGAAGCCCGAGATGGAGGCTGCAAAGGTTTGACTCAACAAGAGAGTCTTTTATACTCAACAAGAGAGTGTTTTGTATCTCGTACAAAGCCCGAGATGAAGGAAAAAAAAGGTTAACTCTGCTGGGGAGAATCATTGTACAAAGCCCAAGAGGAGGCTAGGGTTATTGTTTCAGTTGAGTGATAGGTCTAGTATTTTGGTTAAAAGAGAAAATCAGTTCTTATATGGGTAATGTTGTACTCATGGATTTGATCTGAGGACCGGGATTATTTCCTATTCTTTAAGGAAATGGGGAATCCGAAGGGTATTGAGACTGCCCAAGTCTACGGGTGTTTTTTCCTATTTTTGACTGGAACTTGAGAATGTCTTCGAGACTCAAGGAGATTAGACTGTCTAAGTCTAGAGTTTTATCTTTCGTACTATGTTTAAGAGAAATCAAGATACAGTACATTTGCGGTAGAAAGATCTAGACTCTTTGAAAGACTGTTCTATTAAGATGACTAATTTCTGTTCCTATACCTTTAAGAGGTCGTCGGGACAATTTGTATGAAGCCCAAGAGGAGGTGAGAAAAACTTTTAAGAAGCTGACGGGACAATTTGTACGAAGCCCAAGAGGAGGCTATCTTCCCGGAGGAAGAATCATTATACGAAACCTAAGAGGAGACTGTGAAAACTTCTAAGAAGCCGATGGGTCCTTGTACAACGCCCAAGAGGAGGAGGGGATGCTTTTAGGAAGCCTGTGGGTCCTTGCACTAAGCCCAAGAGGAGGCTGATGAACAGTTCCAGAAGGGGTTTCACTTGGAACATTGGCCTTCTATATATGAACTGTTCAAGGGGGAGATTTCTTAGATCTAGTTCTCTAAAATTGTTGTAAAAGAAAATTCTCATGGTTTAGGTTATGTTGAAATATCCGGGAGAACGTCGGATGTAAGGAGACGATGTTTTGTCTAGTTCTAGACGTAGTTGTCAGGGAAACTCTAAATATCTATAATAGTATTACACAGTCGATATGAGTTTATGAAAGAAGACTTACAGTGAAGCAGCCCCACAATACAGTCATATACATATGAAAGCGGTAAATGAAAGCGGGAAAACACTTACTCGGTTGTAGAGCTTCCATGCTGTTTGGTTAGTTTGTTCAACAAAAAAAGCTTTGATAACAATATTATATTCAAAATCAAAGGAGAAAGTGCTTTTGAAAGGAAAATTGGGGCTTACAGCTCAAGGAGAGACCCAGGATTTTATCAGTGATCGCACTGTCGTTTTGTACAGGGACTTATACAAGTGACTGAGGCCTAAGAAAGGTTTTCTGTACAAGGGGATGGATTTTGCACTCTCTCAAGAGGCCCAAAATGATTGAAAGTGAACAAATATGGCTCTTATAGCTCAAGGAGAAGCCCAGGGTTTATTTTGAAAAGGGCGACGATCGCGCCGAGGTTTTGAAAACACCGTGGGTCTTATACAACGACTGAGGCCCAAAAGTTTTTGGTTTCAAAAGGGGATTGGGTCTTACACTCTATTAGAGGCCCAAAAATGATTTTGAATGGGTCTTATAGCTCGAGGAGAGGCCTAGATGGTTTGTTTTAAACGGGCGATGATCGCGCCGAACTTTTGAAATACAACGGGACTTATACAACATTTGAGGCCCAAAATATGTTTGTATTTACAAAGGATTGGGCCTTACACTCTATTAGAAGCCCAAAGTGTTTTGAATGGGTCTTATAGCTCGAGGAGAGGCCCAAGGGTTTGATTTTTGAACTGGCGATCGCGCCGGGATTTTTGAAAGCGCAACGGGTCTTATACAATGACTGAGGCCCAAAAAAGGTTTAGGTTTCCAAAGGGGTTGGGTTTTACATTCTAATAGAGGCCCAAAGTTTTTAAAAGGTTTGATGAGGGTTGAATTAATCAAAACCCTAATTTGTTTCCAAAATGTATTTTAATTGAATAAAAAATTCAATTAAAATGATCAAAATTGTTTAACATGTGGAAAACAAATTGTGATCTTGGATTAATGTTTCAAAAATCAAGTTTTGACCTACAAAATGATTAGAAGTCATTAAAATTTGCAAAATCAAGAAGGAAAAAATATTTTAAATGTCAAAAATAATTAAAATATTTTAAATGTCAAAAATAATTAAAATATTAATTCTTTGCAAAAATATCAATTATATGAAATAAATAATATTTTTTGGATTTTTTGGTAAAATAAAATATTATAACATTTTTGTGAATTATTTAAAAAAGAATCAACTCAAAATCATTAAAACTAAGAGAGAAATTAATTTTTGAATCAATTAAATAAAATCACAAAATTCAAATATTCAAATATTTGAAAAAGGGCGCCAAGAACATCCTGGCCTTGCCTGCGTGTTCTGTTTTTCCCAGATTTGAGTTTTCTATCTAATCTCACTGAATACTTGATTATATCATGCAATCTACATATCAATTTGCTCGTTTTCACCTCACGATCATGTCTATGGTCTTTAATTTCATTTATTTTAAGCATGGAATAAGAAATCAAAGATAAACCTCAAGAACCCTGAATTCTGCATGAAGGTTCAGAAATTCCGTACACGATTCATACAAAGCAATTGATTGGGGGTAAACACTCTATGCATGATTATGAACATATGGCCAAATTATTGTGAAGCAAAAATTGCATGGATCATAAAGTTAGAAGAGCTCATGCTTACCACTTGCAGCTAGTGATCGTGTTTTGGGTTAGAGGTGTTACAGCTAGGTTCCAATGATCTAGATAACCTCCCTTGGTGCCATGGAGTGTGTCTGGATGCTTGGAATGGATTGAAATTATCTGGAACTTGAGATGGCACCCCAACTGCAAATCTGTCAAAGGCCTGAGCAATTGGCTAGTGATTTTTTAATTTTGGTGTTCCAGATGTTATGTGAGTGTTTAGATCACTTCTATATGATGTTTATGAGGTGTGTGTGTGATTGGTTTGGTTGGAATTGCTCTAAAACTCAAAACCCGATAGTGACTTGCTTTGGAAGGCAACTTTGGAGTGAAGAAGGTGATTTTGAGGAAAGCATCTATTTGATGGCTTTGTGTAGCGAGCGATTTTGGACGCGGTTCTTAAGCGCTGGTCGCTCTCTGCGGTTTGAGCTTTAAACTACAGGTCGATTCATTTTTTATCCTATTGTGAGCTGAATAAGGAAGGGAAATAGATGTCTCCAATTAACCCTGCTTTGCATACTGAGTTTAAACAGCGTTCTGTTAGGTTACGGATGCTATCAATGTGGGGGGCCTTTGTACTGGTTATTCGTATTTCGCCAATACAGGTTCTTTCTTTCTAGGGCTTGGGCAAAAGGTTTCTGGTGGGGAATAAGGATTAGGATGTTAAGACTGATGCTTTTGAATTACTGCTTTTAATTGATGGAGATATGGGATTTGGGTTTTTTGTTGATTGTGCTCGCTAAGATATTTTCTTTCGATCTTATGCCTACGTATTCCCGTTTACCAAAACAGGGAAATAAGAGCGTTCGTAGTTCCTCCTATTTTATGGGAGGAAATGGGTGTTTTGGTGTCTTGTTCAAAGCCCAAGACATGAAGCGAAAGGTGATTTGTATCTTGTTCAAAGCCCAAGATGTGAAGCTGAAAGGTCTATTTATGTCTTGTTCAAAGCCCAAGACGTGAAGCTGAAAGACCTCGACTTTAGAGAGAATTTGTCATCTCTAAAGAGGGGAGAAGGAGAATTACTTTAACTGGGATACGCGGATCCGAGCAATGCCATAATTTCTGAAGAAAGGGTTTTAACCTGAAGGAGAAGACTTTAACCCAGTGTAGAGCAATGCCATCTTTCCTTAGGAATTTCTCATGCTAAAAGAGGGACAGTGGCATGGATGTAGATGATCCAGAGGCTTGCCGCTTACAGCGATTAGATGGGGGGAAAGGTGTTGTTGATGTTTGTATGCTGTGAACGAGGCACAACTTTGATGCTAAAAGGTCGATTGGATCAACCAGTGGTTTTCTTATACAAATCCTAAGAGGAGGCTAATTTCCGCTAGGAAAATCATTATACAAAGCCTAAGAGGAGGCTATTTTGTGTCTCGTACAAAGCCCGAGAGAGAGGCTAAAGGTTTTTGACCCAGTGGGGCATATCGTTATACAAAGCCTAAGAGGAGGCTAGCAAATAGTTGACTCAGTTGGAGAATATT
Source organism: Lathyrus tuberosus (assembly GCA_022829125.1). NCBI lineage: Eukaryota > Viridiplantae > Streptophyta > Magnoliopsida > Fabales > Fabaceae > Lathyrus > Lathyrus tuberosus. Next base: position 15,167,418 of record JALAZF010000017.1, read on the forward strand.
TTATACTCAGTAAGATAGTGTTTTTGTATCTCGTACAAAGCCCGAGAGAGAGGCGAAAAGGTTGTTTTGACTCCACTGGGGAGAATTTTGGTATCTCGTACGAAGCCCGAGATGGAGGCTATTGTAACTGTTTCAGTTGAGTGACAGATCCAATATACTGATTTAAAAGAGAAAATCAGTTCTTATATGAGCAACACTGTACTCAGGGATTTGATTTGAGGATCAGGGATATTTCCTTCTCTTTGAGGAAACGGGAAATCCAAAGGGGTATCGAGACTATCCGAGTCTGCGGGTTTCCTTCCTATTTAACGAAGGGTGCTTGAGAATGTCTTTGAGACTCAAGGAAGTTAGACTGTCCATGTCTAGAGTTTTATCTTTTGTACTATGCTTCGAAAAACAGTAGTAGACTCTATGAAAGGACTGTTCTATGAGGATGACTAGGTTCTGTTCCTATACCTCTAGGAGGTCGTCGGGACAATTTGTACGAAGCCCAAGAGGAGGCTGGAAACTTTTAAGAAGTCGACGGGTCCTTGTACGAAGCCCAAGAGGAGGCTATCATTCCCGGAGGAAGAGATCATTATACGAAGCCTAAGAGGAGGCTGTGAATACTTCTAAGAAGCCGTATGGTCCTTGAATAATGCCCAAGAGGAGGCCGATGCTTTTAAGAAGCCCGTGGGTCTATCATCTCCTTTCCATTAGGAGATATAACTCTTTTAGAGATAAAAACCACTGGTAAACGTGCGAGGTTTACTATCCAGCGACTTTTAACTTTTAAAGAGGGTTCCTTAGTTAAGGTCCAAGATTATGACCGTAGTGGGTACCCAAACCCCGAGACATTCAAGGCAAGCTATCCACAAGGAATAGATCAAGTCAGGAAAGTTCGAGAATTGGGAAGAAACTCAAAGATGCCATTCACGGAGAATACATTCATCTTGGGGAGTAGAGCTTCTTGACGATTCCTAAGGAGGACAGCCGAAGAGAAGACTGTATCTGGTGCTCCTATTAGGGATCTAGGCGTCTATTTCTACGAATAAGTGAAACGGCGTCACCTAGTTCTAGACGTAGTTGCCGGGGAAACTCGAAATATCTATACTATTATTACACAGTAGATATGAGTTTATGAAAGGAGACTTACAGTGAGCAGCCCCACAATACAGTTTATAATATGAAAGCAGTAAATAAAAGCGATAACCACTTACTCGGTTGTAGTGCTTCCATGCTGTTTGGTTAGTTGTTCAACAAAGAAAGATTAAAAACAACAGTATATTCAAAATCAAAGGAGAAAGTGCTTTGAAAAAGAAATATTTGGGGCTTACAGCTCAAGGAGAGGCCCAGGGTTTTACCAGTGAGCACACTGTTTGAATTTGTACAAAGGGACTTATACAAGTGACTGGGGCCCAAAAAGGTTTTCTGTACAAAGGGATGGGTCTTACACTCTCTCAAGAGGCCCAAAAGGTTTAAAGAAAAAGAAATGGGTCTTACTACTCGAGGGTAGGCCCAGATGGTTTTTATTTTTAGACGGGCGACGATCGCGCCGTTTACTTGTACAGAGGGACCTATACAATGAGTGAGGCCCAAAAAGTTTTTGTACAAGGGGGGATGGGTCTTACACTCTCTCAAGAGGCCCAAAAAGGTTTAAAGAAAAGAGTGGGGCTTATAACACGAGGGTAGGCCCGGATGATTTTTGAAAAGGCGACGATCGCGCCGTTTGTTTTTTGACGGTATCGGGACTTATACATTGAGTGAGGCCCAAAGATAATTTGGTCAAAAAAAAGGATTGGGTCTTACACTCTAATAGAGGCCCAAAGTGTTTTGAAAATGATTTATGAGGGTTGAATTAATCCAAAACCCTAATTTGTTTTCAAAATGTATTTAATTGAATAAAAATTCAATTAAAATGATCAAAAATTGTTTAACACATGGAAAACAAATTGTGATCTTGGATTAATGCTTCAAAAATTAAGTATTGACCTACAAAATAATTAGAAAGCATTAAAAGTTGCAAAATCAATGTAGAAAAAATACTTAAAATGCCAAAAACAATTAAAACATTAATCTTTGCAAAAATATCAATTATATGAAATAAATAATATTTTTGGGATTTTTTTATAAAATAAAATATTTTAACATTTTTGTGAATTATTAAAAAAAGAATCAACTCAAAATCATTAAAACTCAGAGAGAAATTAATTTTTGAATCAATTAAACAAAATCACAAAATTCAAATATTCAAATATATGAAAATGGCGCCAAGAACAACACCAAGAACACGCGCGTTTTTCAGTTTGCCCAGATTTCCATTTTCCATCCAATCTCACTGAATACGTAATTATAACATGCAATCCACATATCATTATGCTCGCCTCAACCTCACGATCATGTCTATGTACTTTAATTTCATTTAAATTAAACATACAACAAGAAATCACGAAGAGACCTCAAGAACCCTAATTTCTGCATGAAGGCTAGGATTTTTGATACACGATTCAAACAATGCAATTAATTGAGGGAAAACATTCCATGCATGATTATGAACATATGGCCAAATTATTGTGCGAGGAAATATGCATAGATTGAGAGATGACCAAGTATGTGCTTGCCTCCAACTCGTGACAGCAAGAGCAGATGTGATTTTGAGTTTGAGGTGTTACAGATGAGTGGTGATGATCTGGACAGCTTCCCTACACCATATGGAGTGTGTTTGAACACTTGGATTGAATTGAAATGGACTGGATCAGTTTATGGCATCTCAGCTGCAACTTCACTTCAAACTTGTGTGGATGGCAAGTGATTTTGTGAAATTGATGTTCCAGATGTTATGTGAGTCTTTGATCAGCTCATATGTGATGTATGTGAGGTGTGTGAGTGATTGCTTTGTGCAGAATTGCTCTCAAACTCAAAACCCGATAGCTACCTTGCTAAGAAAGGCATTTTTGCCAAGAGAAAGAGATTTTGAGGAAAGCATCTGTTAGATGGCTTTGGTGTACTTAAATTGACCACAATTGAGCTCTATTTATAGTAGAGCAAGTTTGTTTTGCAAGGAATAGTGCATGGCAGCTGGTAAGTAGGTTTCCTCAATGTTGGCCAATGGAAATGAAAGTCTCCTCTAGCCATTGACTAGAGGTTAGGGCACAGAGCTTTGGTCCCCTTGGTCTTGGATAAGTCTTGACTGATTTCAGATGAGAATGGCTCAGTCCATGCGACCTTGATGGTTCCATTGAATGCCTCATTCCAAATTTGAAGTCTTGTCCCTATTTTGGCCATTCTAGGTTCAACATGTTATTCTTTGTTCCTTGGACCTTGGAGGCTTGGCTCAGTGATTGTCCCCTTTGGATTCAATCCTCTGAGGTGTCCAAGTGGATTGGAGCAATTGCAATTGGATGATTTTGGAAAATCGAGCCAAAATGCAAATTCTGCCTTGCCTTGACAGATTTCAGGAAGGCAACTTGGCAATGTTGTATCTCATGATGTAGGTTGAATTTGGCAATGTTCTTGGCCATTTTGGAAAGCTCTTACATGATACAACAACTGTTTGAACAAGTTTTGTTTTGATCTCTTTTGATTCCAAGTGAAAAATCCCCCTACATTTGGCAAAAAGTGAGGCAAATTCTGACTTAGTGAAAATTTCACTAAGTGTTGGAAAAAGTGACTTTTTCACTTTTCAGCCACTTTGATCATTCCATAACTCAGAATCCTTAATGAATTGGAATGACTTATAGTTGAAGTTTTTGTAGGAGATAATGAGGGCTACAAATCCATCTTTGGATGAGAAAAAATGGCCTTGTGGTTTAGGAGTTATGGTCCTCCAAAGTTGGTACCTTTGCCACTTTATTTTTAACTTAGAAAAATTTCTAAGTTTTATGGTTACCCCTTTTACAAGTTATCTCACTTTTCTTGATTTTTCTTGATGGATGATGATTCAAATCATACATTAACATCATTTTAGGGTTAAAAATCCATTTTGGTGAAAAATCTCAAAAAGTCAAAGTTGACTTTTGTGCACAGTTGACTTTTTATCAGATGAATTCCAAACTGTGCAATTCTTCAGGAAATCATGTCCTTGACCTAAATCAAACTTGATGGACATGTTCCATGGGTGTCATAGGGTATATTCAATCAAGTATTAGGGTTTGGGAGCATGTCTTGGTCAAAAGTCAAAGTTACAGTTGACTTTTCCCTTAAAACCCTAATTGTGGTGCAGATGAAAATGAGACTTGTTGCTCAAGCTTCTTGGATCAATCCATTGTTCCAAATGGATAAATATGGTGTATTAGAGACCCTCAAATCATCTCTTGAGGTCTTGGCTCATGGTTTGTCCCAAAAGTCAACTTAGGGGTAAATTAGGTCAAGAAACCCTAATTCCTGATTTTTTATGAATGCATCCCCTGAGGCAAAATTGACTTGATGCATGGGTTCATGAGGTTCCATGAAGTATATTAGGTCATGTTTTGGATCATTTCCTTGTGCCCAGATGAAAATTTCCATCTGGAGGCCCTGGTCGACCAAAACCCTAATTTGGTGACACTATCGATCTTGAGACTTGATCCACCTAGAAGGGAGCAGCCTTGTGCTTAATCCTTGAAGTGGGAGTCCTTTTTGATCCATTGTGGATATTTGAGAGATTAGACAAGTTGAAGATAACGTCATTTCTTGATTGATCCTTTGTCTAAGCACTCAGAGAGGGCTTGAAACCCTAATTTTGATTGTATTGGATGCTCACCCATCTTTGGGGAGACTAATGAAGCATGATGGTTCATCCATATTGTGATGATGATTTTCACAATGATGGGAAATCTAGGTGGTCAAAATTTGGGGTATTACAGATGCCCCTATTTAATCTTCTTGGACCCGAAGGTTTGAATGACGAAGGGATTCGGGCATTCGGGGTGCAAGAGGATTAAATATCGGAATACCCAAAATTTTGGTGGTGGTTATGAATGGTAGCTTACGCATTCATCTTCTTTAGCTAAGCAATGATGCTTAGAAAAGGTAAACTTCCCCTCGATCCTGGTCTTCAGCCAAGGAACTGGTCTCAGTTTTCTTTTGAAATAAACCTCCCCTCGTTCTTGGTTTCCTACCAAGGAACTGGTCTTAGTTTCTGATTTAAACTTCCCCTCGATCCTGGTTTCCTACCAAGAACTGGTCTTAGTTTCTGATTTAAACTTCCCCTCGATCCTGGTTTCCTACCAAGAACTGGTCTTAGTTTCTGATTTAAACTTCCCCTCGATCCTGGTTTCCTACCAAGAACTGGTCTTAGTTTATTATTTAAACTTCCCCTCGATCCTGGTTTCCTACCAAGAACTGGTCTTAGTTTCTTTAGTCAATAAACTTTACTGACAAGGGACGCTATTCGTAGCGGCTTTCCTTCAAACTTCTCGCCGAATTTTCCTGGGGAGATGCCATTTGAGTGGAAAAAGTTTTGATGTCAGACTTGCTGGGGAACCCAGTCGTCTGAGTTGTAGAGTTGTACAAACTTCTCTGTTGGAGACGTCATTTGTCGATTCTACTGGGAAAGCGAGTCTCTTGAGAGACTGTTTTCGCTTGGGATCTTTCATCATACTTTTCTCGGGATCTTCCCGGAGAAACGCCATATGATGGGGTCCAATTTTGAGGTGCCAATGACCTTTTCATCAGCGGTTTTTCGGAGCAAAACTGGCGTGCTGCCGAATCTCTGATCACGAGGCTTTCTCTGTGGATTTTCCTTAATCCGGGAAAGCAAGGATATCATCTTCAATGGCGAAGAGTGATGTTTATTGAGAGTTTTCTCTGGCTTTTCAGAGGTTCAAGTTATCAAAGTGGCCAAGTGCCGACTCTGATCTAAAGATACACTGGTGGCGAGATTGTGCATACGCAACACTTCCTGACGAGGAAAGAACTGACAAACTCGATTGAGAAAACTGTTTATCACTAGGGGACAAGACCGACTCAAGCGATAGTGATGCAATACAAAATGTGAACGCAAATAAAATGCATGATGTATGTATGTATATGCTGACAAAATAGACGCGACATACAGATGAACACAATTGGATACTCGGCCATCGCGGGGCGTATAGAGATATCGCTGGTTCAAGATAGCAATTCCACCTTGCTTAGGAGAGATAGTCCCGTTGGGAGCTATGTTGATCGGGCTTAAGAGATGAGAACTCGGTCGAGGATGTCAGACGAAACAAGGTCTCTGACACAGTTTATCCCTTCATTCAGGCGTACTGGGTTAGAAGGAGTACTTTGATTCTGCACTTTGAAGTTCGCTTACTTCGGGAGAAGCAATCGATGTTCTTCTGATGTTCAACAGTCAAAAGAAATTGCCATCTTTATTTTAAAAGCAGAAAAAGTTTTAACAAGTAAATTCATTTTTGTTTTATTTCAAGAATCGCTGATTAAGTTTAAACAACGCCGTTATGTAAAGCTAAAACAAGCAAGAATTACAAACAAAAGCACAAGGGCTCAAATTTTATTGATAAGATGGAGATCAGCCAAACGCGTGATTCCAAAGAGTATATACAAAGTTAGAAAACGGTAATTTACAGGGAAAAGGGCTACCTTGAAACATAACGACCACTATCCTTCTACTAATTTTGAATTCGGGGCATCCTGAGCTTCTGTCGAAGATGACCTTTGACTGGAGATTTCCTCCGATAGGTGATGTTGTAACTGCTGCCGAGGGACTTGCCTCTGTTGAACATAGTTACTTGCCATTATCCCTAATTTTTGCCTGGATTGTACTATGAGATTTCCAATCCATCGGGATGATTCTTTTTTTTCATGTCTCTAACTTTTGCCTGGACCGCCCTTTCGGGTTTTCAATCCACCGAGACTTTTTTTTTTTTAGTTTTAGGCGATGTATTTCTTGACTACATCAACATTCGTGGGGTAGGCAAATTCCTCTCCGTCCATGGTTGCAAGTCTCAAGGCGCCCCCTGAGAAAGCTTTCGTGACCACATAGGGGCCATCATAATTTGGGGTCCATTTGCCCCGAGAGTCAGTGAGAAATGATTGTATCTTCTTGAGCACGAGGTCTCCTTTCCTGAAAACACGAGGTCGGACCTTTTTGTCGAACGCCCTCTTCATTCTCTGTTGATACAACTGACTGTGGCATAGTGCCGTGATTCGCTTCTCTTCGATCAGGTTCAATTCGTCGTGTCGACCTTGACACCATTCAGCTTCGGTGAGCTGAGTTTCCATCAATACCCAGATTGATGGGATCTCTACTTCTATGGGGAGAACTGCCTCCATGCCATATACTAGAGAGAAAGGGGTTGCCCCTGTTGAAGTGCGGATAGATGTTCGATAACCGTGAAGAGTAAAGGGTAGCATCTCGTGCCAATCTTTGTAGGTTACAACCATCTTTTGAACAATCTTCTTGATGTTCTTGTTAGCCGCTTCTACCACCCCGTTCATCTTGGGTCGGTAGGGAGATGAGTTATGGTGTTCGATCTTGAACTCAGCACACAACTCTTTCATCATCTTATTGTTCAAGTTAGATCCATTATCAGTAATGATCTCGCTTGGAACACCATAACGGCAGATGATATTGTTTTTGATAAATCGGACCACCACTTGTCGGGTTACATTGGCGAATGACGCTGCTTCGACCCACTTGGTGAAATAATCAATGGCTACCAGGATGAACCGATGTCAGTTTGAAGCCTTGGGCTCAATCATACCAATCATGTCGATTCCCCATATGGAAAAAGGCCACGGGGAAGAAAGAACTTTGAGATGTGATGGCGGTACATGAATTTTGTCGGAGTATATCTGACACTTGTGACACCTCCTCATGAACTTGTAGCAGTCGAATTCCATGGTCAACCAATAATACCCGGCCCTGAGAATTTTTCTCGCCATTGTGTGTCTGTTGGCATGAGTGCCAAAGGATCCTTCATGAATTTCTTTCATGAGCATGTCTGCTTATGGTCTGTCGACACATCGGAGCAAGACCATGTCAAAATTTCTCTTATAAAGAGTGTCACCGCTCAGGAAGAAGTTTTCCAACCAATCTTCTGAGGGTTTTCCTATCATTTCTGAGTGCCCCAGATGGGTACTCTTGTTTCTGAAGGAAGCATTTGATATCGTGATACCAAGGTCTGTTATCTATGACTGCTTCAATCGTGAAGACGTAAGCGGGCCATTCAAGGCGCATGATGTCGATCTTAGGTATGTCATTCCATCGACCTACACTAATCATGGAAGAGAGAGTGGCTAATGCATCAGCCATGTGATTCTCATCACGAGGGATGTGATGAAAGTCGACTCTGTTGAAGAAAGGTAATAACCTTCTTGCATAGTCTTTGTAAGGAATCAATCCTGATTGGTATGTGTTCCAATCTCCTTTTATCTGATTGATAACCAGGGTTGAATCGCCGTATACATCCAAGTTTTTGATCCTTAAATCAATCGCTTCTTCGAGACCCATAATACATGCTTCGTATTCGGCCTCGTTGTTCGTACATTTGAACGTAAGTCTGGCAGTGAAAGGAATGTGGATACCCCGAGGGGTAACAATGATTGCCCCAATTTCGTTTCCATAATGATTAACTACTCCGTCAAAGATGAGTCCCCACTGGGAACCTGGTTTTGGCCCTTCACTGGGTAGCGGTTCATCGCAATCTTTCATTTTTAGATACATGACATCTTCGTCTGGGAAGTCAAACCCGATTGATTCTTGATCGTCAATCGGTTGATGAGCCAAATGATCGACTAAAATACTTCCCTTAACGGCTTTCTGAGCGTGGGACTCTATGTCATATTCTGATAGTAACATCTGCCAACGGGCAATCCTTCCCGTGAGAGCAGGTTTTTCGAAAACGTACTTGATTGGATCCATTTCGGAGACCAACCAAGTAGTATGATGAATCATGTACTGGCGAAGACGTTTGCCTGCCCAAGCCAAAGCGCAACAAGTTTTCTCAAGCATCGTATACCGAGTTTCGCAGTCGGTGAATTTCTTGCTTAGATAGTAAATGGCAGACTCTTTCCTTTTAGTTTTGTCTTGTTGGCCAAGTACACATCCCATTGAGTCCTCTAGGACTGTGAGGTAAATGATTAGTGGTCTTCCTTCCACTGGAGGTGATAGGATCGGAGGATTCAACAGATATTCCTTGATACTGTCGAAGGCGGTTTGGCAATCTTCTGACCAAACGCAATCCTGGTTCTTTTTGAGTAATTTGAAAATCGGCGCACAAGTGGCGGTCATAAGGAATATGAATCTGGAGATGTAGTTCAAACGTCCCAGGAATCCTCTGACTTGTTTTTCAGTTTTCGGAGAAGGCATTTCTTGAATGGCCTTGACCTTGTCAGGATCAACCTCAATTCCTTTCTGGCTGATGATGAACCCTAGTAGTTTCCCTGAACGGACACCAAAGGTGCACTTGTTGGGATTCAAGCGGAGCTTGAATTTTCTTAGACGTTCGAACAATTTTGACAGATGTTCAACGTGCTCATCCTCCGTTCTTGATTTTGCAATCAAATCATCGACATATACCTCGATTTCCTTATGTATCATGTCATGAAACAGAGTAGTCATGGCCCTTTGATAGGTTGCCCCGGCATTCTTCAAACCGAACGGCATTACCTTGTAACAAAAGGTACCCCATGGGGTAATGAATGAAGTTTTCTCCATGTCTTTCGGCGCCATTTTGATCTGGTTATAGCCCGAGAATCCATCCATGAAGGAGAAAACTTTGAACTTTGTTGTGCTGTCTACCAGCATGTCAATGTGTGGTAAAGGAAAGTCGTCCTTTGGACTTGCCTTGTTCAAATCTCTGTAATCAACAGACATTCTGACCCTTCCATCCTTTTTGGGAACGGGTACGATGTTGGCTAGCCATTGAGGATATTCAGATGTAGCGAGGAAACCCGCGTCGATCTGTTTCTGTACCTCCTCTTTGATTTTGATGGCCATGTCCGGGTGAGTGCGTCTCAACCTTTGCTTTACTGGCGGACATTCCGATCTTAGCGGTAAGTGATGTTCCACGATGCTGGTATCCAACCCTGGCATATCCTGATAGGACCAAGCGAACACATCGGGGAATTATTTGAGAAGCTTTATCAAACCCTCTCTGGCAGTTGGACTGAGCAGTGCTCCGATCCTGATTTCTTTTCTCTCTTTTTCTGAACCCAAGTTTACCATTTCCAACGGCTCTTTGTGAGGTTCAATGAACCTTTCCTCTTGTCTGAGTAGTCGGGAGATCTCTTCTGGAATTTCGTTGTCATTTTCTTCTTCAGCCTCGAATACCGGGAACTCAAAGTTGGAAGAAGGCATCGGATCGTATGTTTCAACAGGGTTTAAAACAAGCAATCTGCATGACGTGATGATTCGTGTTTAGAAAAGATAGAGAAAATGCAAGTGTGTGCAGTGTTTTGATTTTACTGCTTGTTTTTATTATTGAATGTTTTTTTTAGGATTACCATTTTCTGAAAAAGCAAAAAGAGAAAACAGCAATTAATGCGGAAATTACAGAACGACGTTATTTTATTAATGAACAAGTCGAATCTTGAAACTACAGCCCTATAAAACAAAACTCTGTCGCTTTGGGCAAAGCGAAGAGGGAAATTTACAGAAAGTGAGCCCTATCAAAACATCTGTTTCACCTGGGCAGGGTGAAAGGTTAAAGATGGCAATTACTTTGACTGACGAACGACCTTCGGAACCTCGACGGCAACCCATTGGCGGCGAACTCCTCGGTGAATCACAAAGTCTGGCACCTTCCTTGATTTGTCTTCAGAAATGACGCTGATTTCTGGTGGAGCAGGATCATTGGAATCTGTCTCCCAAGCAGAATTGTCGTAGGAGGATTCCTATGTTGCATTTTGCATAGCATTGGTGCTCTCAGCTGTATCTCCCCATCCAGTTGACTGGATATCTTCGAGCCTGATACGAGAGCTTTCGAGAGCAGTGTACTTGACCATAAAGTCGTATTTTCCACTTGGTTGTCCCAGAGTGTCCCAAACTTCTTTGGAACTGGAGAAGTCATCCCTCTCGATGACGTTGACCTCGGGAAAAGCATAATTGATGAATTCTAGTCCTGCAAACGTTGCGAATTCATCTTCATGTTGAGTAATTTCCGAATGACCTGAGTGTTGATCCCATGACATGGTGGGGACACAGGTATTCTGTTCAATGACGCTCAGCTGAGTTTCATTACTCGGCTGACTTTCTTGCCCCAAGTTTCCTGGGTAAGGCTGCCACATTGGCAGGCCATCCATCGGGCCATAGTAATTGCGGTCAAAGTTGTCTTTCATCAGAGTGTCTTCCTCTAATGAATTTGGCAGAGCACGGCATCCTTCCGGATCACAATCCCCGTAGATCATTTCGACATCTGATCTTGGTATAAATCTCGGACTTTCTGTAGGAAAGGAAAAAGGCATAGGCACCTCTTCCTGAGACATATAGTCATCCTTGTTAAGGTAGGACTTCCATTCTTCATCTGTGTCAGAGGGATCTTCCTCATTGATAGCATGAACTGTCTGAGACACTGGGTGAAGAAAACCTCCACTGTGGAAGAAGTTTTGAAGGGGATGAAGACTTTCATCGTTGGCGGCTGTCTGGGTACAGGTTGCAGAAAAACCAAGACCCTTCTTTGTTTTATTGTCAATAGGAATGACAAGCCGTCCCCATCCGGTTGTATCGGTACTCTCGACCGCTTTGATAGCATCGTTGTATGAGGAAATCGAGGTTCCTCCTTCGAACTGATTGTCCTTACTCACCGATAGTGCTTGGAACTGAGTTCCAATAACCTCCTCGGGTTCTACACAAGCAGATGATGATAGGTTACTCACAAGCAAGGCTTGTTCCCCACAAACCGTGACAAGTTGATCGTTCTTGATGAACTTTAGCTTTTGGTGGAGGGTTGAAGTAACCGCTCCAGCCTGATGTATCCAAGGTCTTCCTAATAAGCAACTGTATGTTGCCCGGATGTCCATGACCTAGAAAGTGATTTGGAAAGTGTGAGGACCAATAGTTATGGGAAGATCAACTTCGCCGATAACTGTTTTTCTGGATCCGTCGAATGCTTTGACGACGACCTCGCTGACTCTCATCGGAGGGCCCTTAAATGATAATTGCGTCAAAGTGGACTTCGGCATAACATTCAGGGCTGACCCTGTGTCTACCAGTACATTGGCTAAAGCATCGCCCTGGTAGTTAACTGTAATGTTGAGCGCCATGTTATGACGACGACCCTCTTCAGGTAATTCCTCATCACTAAATCCCAAATTATTGCAGGAAGTGATGTTAGAGACAATGCTATCGAATTGTCTGATTGTTACATCCTGTTCCACAAAGGCTTGCTCCAAGACTTTCTGTAGAGCCTCTCTGTGTGCTTCTGAACTGAGTAACAGTGATAATATTGAGATCTTTGAAGGAGTCTGTAACAGTTGATCAACAATGTTATATTCACTCCTTTGGATGAGCTTTAGCATCTCATCTTTGTCTTTTGAAAAGTCGGGATTACCAGATTGACTGACTGGCGGATCAGGAATTTCTGCCTGAAGTTCCTTTTCTTTGTTGGACTCTCCAACCCCTCGGTTGAAGATTCGACCGCATCGTGTTACACGACTGATGTCTGCAATATTCACGACGGAGGGTAATGGAATTTCCTTTCCATTTTCAATTATTGTTGCACCGTATTTGTAAGGGATAACCTTAGTTGATTCATACGGTAATGGCCCCGGTAGATAGATGACTATGGGAACCTTCTGATTTTTCTGACCGTCATAAGTAACCTTGATCCGTTCCCAGTTGGGAACTCTAGATTCGTCAAGTAGAGGGACAATGGCAAAAACATCCCTGATCTGGTGATGACCAGAGATCGTGACAACATCCTCAACTTTCTCGGCAAGGTAGTTCGGCGACCAAACGATGGGTCCTGAACCTGGATATGGACGAATTTCTCCATGATCGACCTGACCCTGAAGAGCTGCTCTCACAAGGTAACACCCTTGGTTACTTTCCGAACAGACGCTACAACTGTCATAGTTGTGTGGTGGCACCTGGCCACGCCCACTTTGAATACAATGTAACCTCACTAGGTTACCTTCCATTGATCGGACATCCTGACTTTGACGACGAGTAGGGTTCCTGTTATTGATACTAATCTGCTGAGTATCTTCGTCCATATAGATTGGCATCCACCAGTGATTTAACAAGTGCTGAAGTGCCTCCTGGACAAGGGTACAACCTCGATCGTTTTCGCAACCTGCTTTACAGCTTTGATAATCATGTGATATTAAGAACCCGAGTCAGACCTGCTCAGCATGTAACTCTACCAGATTGGTATTCATCACGCGAATGTCAAAGATCTGAACCATGTTGATTTGATAGGAGTTCCTATCATGGTAGTCTTGGATCCATCCAAGATCCATCTGACGCTGGAGGGCCTCTTGTATGAAAGAGCATCCCTGTTTGTTTACCGAGCAAATCAGACAGGAACTGTAATCGTGCCGTGGCAGATTATGATACTGGCTTTGCCTTGAGTGCATCGCCACCAAGTTGACATTCATCACACGGATGTCGTGGTTTTGAATGACGTTAGAATTCGTAGAGACCATGTTAACTCCATGAACTCGGTGCTCCTGGATCCATCCGAGATCCATTTGTTCCTGTAGAGCTGCTTGCACTACAGAACATCCTTGGTTATCTTTAGAGCAGATACCACACTGGTGATAATTATGAGGTGGCACATGGCCATATCCACTCTGTCTACAATGCATCTTGACCAGATTGGTCCCCAATAAGAGTACATCGTGAATTTGATAGACATTGTTAGTCTCTTTCTCAATCAGATTGACTGCAGCCTTCTCATGTTGAGGCAGCGGGTTCGTGAGAACATTGGGATTCGTATCTTTGAAAGATAAGAGCCCGCTCCTAACAAGCTTTTGCACGTCGGATTTGAAATTGAGGCAAGTCTCAATGTTATGCCCTGAACCTCCTTGATGATAAGGGCATGTTTGATCCACCTTAAACCAAAAAGGCAGATTTTTCGGAACTGAAAGGGGAGACTTAGTCTGGATGTGCCCCTTAGCCAGCAGTAACGAAAACAGCTCTGCGTACGTTACAGGTATAGGATCAAATCCTGGTGGCCGTGTTGTACGGTTGTTGTTATATGGAGGACGAGCCTGCTGAAGAGGCTGTTCTGTCCTTTGTTGGTCAGGTTGATAACGTCGCCTTTGCTTTCCGAGAGAGATATTCCCAATATCTTGCTCTTTTTTCTTAGGGAGAGCACTACCGTATTTTTTAGTACCGCTCGTTGATCCAGTGTCTTTCACCAAACGTCCTTCTCGGACGGCTTCCTCAAGACGTACACCCATGCCGACCATTTCGGTGAAATCACTGGGTGCACTGGTGACCATTCGGCCATAGTAAAATGAGCTTAAGGTCTTTAAGAAGATCTTTGTCATCTCTTTTTCCTCAAGAGGTGGACAAATTTGAGCGGCAATTTCACGCCACCTTTGAGCATACTCCTTAAAGGTTTCCTTTTCCTTTTGCGACATTGATCTGAGTTGATCTCTGTCGGGTGCCATGTCCAAATTGTACTTGTATTGTTGGACAAAGGCAGTACCAAGATCTCTTAATGTACTGATCGTAGTACGGTTTAAACCCATGTACCATTTGAGTGCGGCATCAGTTAAACTATCCTGGAAGTAGTGAATCAGCAGGTCCTGATTCTCCGTCTGAGCTGACATCCGCCGAGCGTACATCACCAGATGGCTTTGAGGGCAAGAGTTACCCTTGTATTTTTCAAAGTCGGGCACTTGGAACTTGTGCGGGACTTTCACATTTGGGACCAAGCAGAGGTCTGCGGCGTCCTTTCCAAATAGATCCTGACCGCGAATGGCTTGCAGCTCTTTCTGCATTTCCAAGAACTGCTCCTGGAATTCATCCATTCTATCGAACATAGTTTCCTTCTTACCAGAAGGTGTCTGTGGAATCTGTCCTTGGGACAGTGTGCACCACAGGAGGTGGTACTGTGACTACGGCAATAAGTCTTGGCGCCTACCAAAGTTTGTAACCTTCAGGAGTCTTCAGTATGCCCCTGGCATCTTCGCTTTCCCAAAGTTTGTAACCTTCAGGCCCAGCGGCTTCTGTTGCGATTCCCTGATCTTCAGTGATCGGCGGAACATATCCTTCCGGGATATAGTTAACAGGCATGCCCCAAGGACGATCTTTCGGCATCTGATACCTAGGATCATACTTTTCTATGATGGGCGTTGAGGTGATCTCTGAGATCACAGTTCTTTGTAGCTGAGCTTCTGCCATGGCTTGCATGTCGTTACGAAGCTTTCTCATATCCTCTCTCAGAGCGTCGATCTCTTCTTTCAACTCTCTGTTTTCTTCCTCAAGATCATCCATCTTTTTCTGACGATTGGCCCGAGTATTATACGAATGAGACAGTTTGACTCTAGAATCGAGACACAAACGTGAGATTCGTAGGTAAGGAGAATACGCGATGTGAGAATGATGAATGCAATGATTATATTAATTGTTTTTAGGTTTAATTAAAATAAACTTCGACAATTAGATTGCAAATATCAAGCAGTGGGGAAACCCCTTTTTATTGAATTCCAAAGGATTACAGAAATGGAAATACAGTAGATTACAAAGTGCAGAAACATAAACCTAAACTAATGGGTCCAGAGTCCTCTTATTTGACCGGGGCGCTTGGGCCGTTGTCGGGTTGTCATTCCTTTGCCAGGTGAAAGGAGCGAGCAAATTCCTTTGGTCATCTTGATTCTCTACAGCATGTTGCTCCAAAATTTCAATCAGAGCATCTTTCTCTTTCAGTAATTGCTGTATTTGGATACACTCTACGTCGAGGGTGCGGTACTTGTTCTTCCAAGATCTTCTTTCCTTTTGAACTTTGTTGAGAGTAACCTGAAGCCTTTCAGTTTCTGTCATGAAGTACATGACAATTTCCCTCGGCGGAAGAATTCCGTAACGAGGATAAGGCATCTTTAGCTTGAGAGCTCTGGTTTGTACCCAATGGAGATAAGGCTCCACCGAGACACAGTCCGGTTTTCCCAGAGACTCTCGTCCTTTCTTATGAACATGTTTCCAAGCTTGCACTATTTCCATCTTTAGTGCTCTGTCATTTTCTCCTTCTTTGAAGAAAAGACCTTCCAGATGAACACCCAGTGGGATGTGTCTCATCGGGTATCCAAATTGACGAAGAACTAATATCGGATGATAGTTGATTCCTCCTTTAGTTCCTATGAGGGGTATGCTGGGGAAGTTTCCACAACGATCAATGATTCTGATTCCCTCATAAATCCTATTACACCAATCTATATCAGAGTTGGTAAGAGACATGATCTTCTGCGACCAACGTAAGACACTCTTGCAATCCCAAAAAGCGGCAGACTTGGACAAGTGAGAGATAAACCATTTGTAGAGCAAAGGTACACAGCATGTGATCTCCCCTCCGCTATACAAATTTCCTAAGTGTACAGAATGATACGCATCTGCGAGCAAAGTCGGCACAGGGTTTCCAATGAGAAAAACCTTAATAGCGTTGATATCGACGAAGTTATTGATGTTGGGAAACAAAAATAATCCGTAGGTGAGCAAGACAAAGATGCTTTCAAAAGCAGTCATGTTCCCTATACTAGCAAAGTACAGAGCTTTCTTTGTCAAGAACTGGGCTGGCAAACCTTGGATGCCACCCATAGTGGTCATGTGAGTCTGGACCTCAGACTCGTCCAAATGAATTGCTATTGCAATAGTCTGATTCTTTGGAATTTCTTCCAGTCCAGAAAATGGAGCTCGATCAGTGATATGTAAATCAGCCAGATGAGAATACTCCTCCAGCGTTGGTGCTAGCTGGTAATCTGGGAATGTGAAACAATGATAAACTGGATCGTAGAACTAAATGAGCGCGTCCATGATCCCCTTAATCACATGGACTCTTAACAGGGGTAGCAAACCACCGTGCTTGGCTCTGAAAGCCTCTGGGTTAACGATTATTCTCGCTAACTTTCTCAAATC
Source organism: Lathyrus tuberosus (assembly GCA_022829125.1). NCBI lineage: Eukaryota > Viridiplantae > Streptophyta > Magnoliopsida > Fabales > Fabaceae > Lathyrus > Lathyrus tuberosus. The sequence goes on from JALAZF010000017.1 coordinate 15,184,402, forward strand.
TCCTAGCTTTGGAACCTTGAAGGTATACTGGTGAGTTCTCCTTCTACCGAAATCCATTAGCATAATCCTTTTCTTTGATATTTGCAATCACAGTCTTAGTTTAATTTGAAAAACAGAGAGACTAGAAGAGAAGTTTTTTGAATGTTTTAATGTTTTATTAAATGAATGCATGAATGCAGCACACAAAAACATAGAAAAAACATGGGGTCAAAGGGTCGTTGTCATGAAGTCAAGGCTCTACCCATCCCCAAAGGTTTATACTAGGGTGATTTTTGTACCTGTACTCATTATCATCAGCTCCTCCCAGGAAGGCAGACAACAAGCGGATCGCCAGCGAGTTGTGTGCAATCTTAGAGTAAGTGCCATTCATCGAGAATAGATCACCAGCCTCAAATGAGGGTAGTATCGCGTAACAGCTATTTCCGATAGCTTCCGCACTACGAAAAAGGTTGGCTTTTCTTAAGTGTATACTCAATCTCACCACATGCGGCATCACACGCATTCCCAGTAGCAGAAAAATAAACACGTATAGCAATTAGGAAAAACAGTATATATATTTGTCCTAATCATCCTAGACTTATAAAGCTACGATTCTTAAGTTCCTGACAGAAATGGGTTCCCCGGCGGAAGCCCCAATCTGTGGTTCCCTGCCTAAGAGATGGACCAGCATAGGTCAATCTTTCTCTTCGGTAGAGTTCCCATTTTCCGTGGAAAACGGGGATGATGCCCTAAGGCAGAAAAGGAGACTCCCCAGCAGAGTCGCCATTTTACAAGGAAAATAGACAGAAAGAAAAATTGGCCCCACGGTGGGCGCCACTTTTCTGTTGGCGGCCACCGCCATAAAAATGACTTACCCAAGGTTTAAATTGTAAGAAAGAAAGAATAGGCCCCACGGTGGGCGCCACTTTACTGTAGCGAGCGATTTTGGACGCGGTTCTTAAGCGCTGGTCGCTCTCTGCAGTTTGAGCTTTAAACTACAGGTCGATTCATTTTTTATCCTATTGTGAGCTGAATAAGGAAGGGAAATAGATGTCTCCAATTAACCATGCTTTGCATACTGAGTTTAAACAGCGTTCTGTTAGGTTACGGATGCTATCAATGTGGGGGGCCTTTGTACTGGTTATTCGTATTTCGCCAATACAGGTTCTTTCTTTCTAGGGCTTGGGCAAAAGGTTTCTGGTGGGGAATAAGGATTAGGATGTTAAGACTGATGCTTTTGAATTACTGCTTTTAATTGATGGAGATATGGGATTTGGGTTTTTTGTTGATTGTGCTCGCTAAGATCTTTTCTTTCGATCTTATGCCTACGTATTCCCGTTTACCGAAACAGGGAAATCAGAGCGTTCGTAGTTCCTCCTATTCTATGGGAGGAAATGGGTGTTTTGGTGTCTTGTTCAAAGCCCAAGACATGAAGCGAAAGGTGATTTGTATCTTGTTCAAAGCCCAAGATGTGAAGCTGAAAGGTCTATTTGTGTCTTGTTCAAAGCCCAAGATGTGAAGCTGAAAGACCTCGACTTTAGAGAGAATTTGTCATCTCTAAAGAGGGGAGAAGGAGAATTACTTTAACTGGGATACGCGGACCCGAGCAATGCCATAATTTCCGAAGAAATGATTTTAACCTGAAGGAGAAGACTTTAACCCAGTGTAGAGCAATGCCATCTTTCCTTAGGAATTTCTCATGCTAAAAGAGGGACAGTGGCATGGATGTAGATGATCCAGAGGCTTGCCGCTTACAGCGATTAGATGGGGGGAAAGGAGTTGTTGATGTTTGTATGCTGTGAACGAGGCACAGCTTTGATGCTAAAAGGTCGATTGGATCAACCAGTGGTTTTCTTATACAAAGCCTAAGAGGAGGCTAATTTCCGCTAGGAAAATCATTATACAAAGCCTAAGAGGAGGCTATTTTGTGTCTCGTACAAAGCCCGAGAGAGAGGCTAAAGGTTTTTGACCCAGTGGGGCATATCGTTATACAAAGCCTAAGAGGAGGCTAGCAAAGAGTTGACTCAGTTGGAGAATATTTTATACTCAGTAAGATAGTGTTTTTGTATCTCGTACAAAGCCCGAGAGAGAGGCGAAAAGGTTGTTTTGACTCCACTGGGGAGAATTTTGGTATCTCGTACGAAGCCCGAGATGGAGGCTATTGTAACTGTTTCAGTTGAGTGACAGATCCAATATACTGATTTAAAAGAGAAAATCAGTTCTTATATGAGCAACACTGTACTCAGGGATTTGATTTGAGGATCAGGGATATTTCCTTCTCTTTGAGGAAACGGGAAATCCAAAGGGGTATCGAGACTATCCGAGTCTGCGGGTTTCCTTCCTATTTAACGAAGGGTGCTTGAGAATGTCTTTGAGACTCAAGGAAGTTAGATTGTCCGTGTCTAGAGTTTTATCTTTTGTACTATGCTTCGAAAAACAGTAGTAGACTCTATGAAAGGACTGTTCTATGAGGATGACTAGGTTCTGTTCCTATACTTCTAGGAGGTCGTCGGGACAATTTGTACGAAGCCCAAGAGGAGGCTGGAAACTTTTAAGAAGCCGACGGGTCCTTGTACGAAGCCCAAGAGGAGGCTATCATTCCCGGAGGAAGAGATCATTATACGAAGCCTAAGAGGAGGCTGTGAATACTTCTAAGAAGCCGTAGGGTCCTTGAATAATGCCCAAGAGGAGGTCGATGCTTCTAAGAAGCCCATGGGTCTATCATCTCCTTTCCATTAGGAGATATAACTCTTTTAGAGATAAAAACCACTGGTAAACGTGCGAGGTTTACTATCCAGCGACTTTTAACTTTTAAAGAGGGTTCCTTAGTTAAGGTCCAAGATTATGACCGTAGTGGGTACCCAAACCCCGAGACATTCAAGGCAAGCTATCCACAAGGAATAGATCAAGTCAGGAAAGTTCGAGAATTGGGAAGAAACTCAAAGATGCCATTCACAGAGAATACATTCATCTTGGGGAGTAGAGCTTCTTGAGGATTCCTAAGGAGGACAGCCGAAGAGAAGACTGTATCTGGTGCTCCTATTGGGGATCTAGGCGTCTATTTCTACGAATAAGTGAAACGGCGTCACCTAGTTCTAGACGTAGTTGCCGGGGAAACTCGAAATATCTATACTATTATTACACAGTAGATATGAGTTTATGAAAGGAGACTTACAGTGAGCAGCCCCACAATACAGTTTATAATATGAAAGCAGTAAATAAAAGCGATAACCACTTACTCGGTTGTAGTGCTTCCATGCTGTTTGGTTAGTTGTTCAACAAAGAAAGATTAAAAACAACAGTATATTCAAAATCAAAGGAGAAAGTGCTTTGAAAAAGAAAGATTTGGGGCTTACAGCTCAAGGAGAGGCCCAGGGTTTTACCAGTGAGCGCACTGTTTGAATTTGTACAGAGGGACTTATACAAGTGACTGGGGCCCAAAAAGGTTTTCTGTACAAAGGGATGGGTCTTACACTATCTCAAGAGGCCCAAAAGGTTTAAAGAAAAAGAAATGGGTCTTACTACTCGAGGGTAGGCTCAGATGGTTTTTATTTTTAAACGGGCGACGATCGCGCCGTTTACTTGTACAGAGGGACTTATACAATGAGTGAGGCCCAAAAAGTTTTTGTACAAGGGGGGATGGGTCTTACACTCTCTCAAGAGGCCCAAAAAAGGTTTAAAGAAAAGAGTGGGGCTTATAACACGAGGGTAGGCCCGGATGATTTTTGAAAAGGCGACGATCGCGCCGTTTGTTTTTTGACGGTATCGGGACTTATACAATGAGTGAGGCCCAAAGATAATTTGGTCAAAAAAAAGGATTGGGTCTTACACTCTAATAGAGGCCCAAAGTGTTTTGAAAATGATTTATGAGGGTTGAATTAATCCAAAACCCTAATTTGTTTTCAAAATGTATTTAATTGAATAAAAATTCAATTAAAATGATCAAAAATTGTTTAACACATGGAAAACAAATTGTGATCTTGGATTAATGCTTCAAAAATTAAGTATTGACCTACAAAATAATTAGAAAGCATTAAAAGTTGCAAAATCAATGTAGAAAAAATACTTAAAATGCCAAAAACAATTAAAACATTAATTCTTTGCAAAAATATCAATTATATGAAATAAATAATATTTTTGGGATTTTTTGATAAAATATAATATTTTAACATTTTTGTGAATTATTAAAAAAAGAATCAACTCAAAATCATTAAAACTCAGAGAGAAATTAATTTTTGAATCAATTAAACAAAATCACAAAATTCAAATATTCAAATATATGAAAATGGCGCCAAGAACAACACCAAGAACACGCGCGTTTTTCAGTTTGCCCAGATTTGCATTTTCCATCCAATCTCACTGAATACGTAATTATAACATGCAATCCACATATCATTATGCTTGCCTCAACCTCACGATCATGTCTATGTACTTTAATTTCATTTAAATTAAACATACAACAAGAAATCACGAAGAGACCTCAAGAACCCTAATTTCTGCATGAAGGCTAGGATTTTTTATACACGATTCAAACAATGCAATTAATTGAGGGAAAACATTCCATGCATGATTATGAACATATGGCCAAATTATTGTGCGAGGAAATATGCATAGATTGAGAGATGGTCAAGTATGTGCTTACCTCCAAGTCGTGACAGCAAGAGCAGATGTGATTTTGAGTTGGAGGTGTTACAGATGAGTGGTGATGATCTGGACAGCTTCCCTACACCATATGGAGTGTGTTTGAACACTTGGATTGAATTGAAATGGACTGGATCAGTTTATGGCATCTCAGCTGCAACTTCACTTCAAACTTGTGTGGATGGCAAGTGATTTTGTGAAATTGATGTTCCAGATGTTATGTGAGTGTTTGATCAGCTCATATGTGATGTATGTGAGGTGTGTGAGTGATTGGTTTGTGCAGAATTGCTCTCAAACTCAAAACCCGATAGCTACCTTGCTAAGAAAGGCATTTTTGCCAAGAGAAAGAGATTTTGAGGAAAGCATCTGTTAGATGGCTTTGGTGTACTTAAACTGACCAAAATTGAGCTCTATTTATAGTAGAGCAAGTTTGTTTTGCAAGGAATAGTGCATGGCAGCTGGTAAGTAGGTTTCCTCAATCTTGGCCAATGGAAATGAAAGTCTCCTCTAGCCATTGACTAGAGGTTAGGGCACAGAGCTTTGGTCCCCTTGGTCTTGGATAAGTCTTGACTGATTTCAGATGAGAATGGCTCAGTCCATGCCACCTTGATGATTCCATTGAATGCCTCATTCCAAATTTAAAGTCTTGTCCCTATTTTGGCCATTCTAGGTTCAACATGCTATTCTTTGTTCCTTGGACCTTGGAGGCTTGGCTCAGTGATTGTCCCCTTTGGATTCAATCCTATGAGGTGTCCAAGTGGATTGGAGCAATTGCAATTGGCTGATTTTGGCAAATCGAGCCAAAATACAAATTCTGCCTTGCCTTGACAGATTTCAGCAAGGCAACTTGGCAATGTTGTATCTCATGATGTAGGTTGAATTTGGCAATGTTCTTGGCCATTTTGGAAAGCTCTTACATGATACAACAACTGTTTGAACAAGTTTGGTTTTGATCTCTTTTGATTCCAAGTGAAAAATCCCCCTACATTTGGCAAAAAGTGAGGCAAATTCTGACTTAGTGAAAATTTCACTAAGTGTTGGAAAAAGTGACTTTTTCACTTTTCAGCCACTTTGATCATTCCATAACTCAAAATCCTTAATGAATTGGAATGACTTGTAGTTGAAGTTTTTGTAGGTGATAATGAGGGCTACAAATCCATCTTTGGATGAGAAAAAATGGCCTTGTGGTTTAGGAGTTATGGTCCTTCAAAGTTGGTACCTTTGCCACTTTATTTTTAACATAGAAAAATTTCTAAGTTTTATGGTTACCCCTTTTACAAGTTATCTCACTTTTCTTGATTTTTCTTGATGGATGATGATTCAAATCATACATTAACATCATTTTAGGGTTAAAAATCCATTTTGGTGAAAAATCTCAAAAGGTCAAAGTTGACTTTTGTGCACAGTTGACTTTTTATCAGATGAATTCCAAACTGTGCAATTCTTCAGGAAATCATGTCCTTGACCTAAATCAAACTTGATGGACATGTTCCATGGGTGTCATAGGGTATATTCAATCATGTATTAGGGTTTGGGAGCATGTCTTGGTCAAAAGTCAAAGTTACAGTTGACTTTTCCCTTAAAACCCTAATTGTGGTGCAGATGAAAATGAGACTTGTTGCTCAAGCTTCTTGGATCAATCCATTGTTCCAAATGGATCAATATGGTGTATTAGAGACCCTCAAATCATCTCTTGAGGTCTTGGCTCATGGTTTGTCCCAAAAGTCAACTTAGGGGTAAATTAGGTCAAGAAACCCTAATTCCTGATTTTTGATGAATGCATCCCCTGAGGCAAAATTGACTTGATGCATGGGTTCATGAGGTTCCATGAAGTATATTAGGTCATGTTTTGGATCATTGCCTTGTGCCCAGATGAAAATTTCCATCTGGAGGCCCTGGTCGACCAAAACCCTAATTTGGTGACACTGTCGATCTTGAGACTTGATCCACCTAGAAGGGAGCAGCCTTGTGCTTAATCCTTGAAGTGGGAGTCCTTTTTGATCCATTGTGGATATTTGAGAGATTAGACAAGTTGAAGATCATGTCATTTCTTGATTGATCCTTTGTCTAAGCACTCAGAGAGGGCTTGAAACCCTAATTTTGATTGTATTGGATGCTCACCCATCTTTGGGGAGACTAATGAAGCATGATGGTTCATCCATATTGTGATGATGATTTTCACAATGATGGGAAATCTAGGTGGTCAAAATTTGGGGTATTACACTTTGGTGTACTCAAACTGATCACAAATGACCTCTATTTATAGTAGAGCAAGTTTGTTTTGCAAGTAATAGTGAATGGCAACTGTTGCATAGGTTTGGCCAATGTTGAGCAATGAGAATCCAAGTCTCCTCTAGCCATTGACTAGAGGTTATGGCACAGGTTGCTGGTTCCCTAGGTCTTGGATAAGTCTTGAATGAATTTAGTTGGCAATGACTCAGTCCATGCCACCTTGGTGTATGCATTGAATGCTCCAATCCAAAATTGGAGTTTTGTCCCTCTTTTAGGAAATTCTAGGTTTGACATGCTATTTTTGGTTCCAAAGACTTGGGAGGCTTGGGATCAGAGTTGGTTCCTCCTTGGTCCCCCCTTGAGGTGTTCGGATGGATATAGTTGCTTGGAATTGCACAAATTTGGCAAATCGAGCAAAACTCCAAAATCTGCTTTGCCTTGATAGTTTTCAGCAAGGCATGTTGCCATTGTCATATCTCATGGCTCAAGTGGAATTTGATGGAGTTCTTGGCCATTTTGGAAAGCCCTTATATGATACAACAACTGTTTGATCATAGTTGGTTTTGATACTTTTTGGATCCAATTAAAAAAATGCCCCTACATTTGGAAAAAAGTGAAGGCAGATTCTGACTTAGTGAAAATTTCAATAAGTGTTGGAAAAAAGTGACATTTTCACTTTTCTTGATTTTGATCATTCCATAACTTGAAATCGATGGGGAATTGGAATGAGTGGTAGTTGAAGTTTTTGTAGAGGGTAATGAGAGCTACAAATCCAGCTTTGGATGGGAAAAAATGGCCTTGTGGTTTAGGAGTTATGATCCTCCAAAGTTGGTACCCTAGCCACTTTATTCCATAACTTAGAAAATTTTCTAAGTTTTTTATGGTTACCCCTTTTACAAGTTATCCCGCTTTTCTTATTTTTCTTGATGAATGATGATTCCAATCACACATTAACATCATTTTAGGGTTAAAAAACCATAATTGTGAAAAATCTCAAAAAGTCAAAGTTTGACTTTTGTGCACAGTTGACTTTTTATCAGATGAATTCCAAATTGTGCGATCCACTATGAAATCAAGTCCTTGACCTAAATCAAACTTGATGGATTTATTCCATATGTGTTATAGGGTGTATTGGATCATGTCCTAGAGTTTGGGAGCATGTCTGGTCAAAAGTCAAAGATACAGTTGACTTTTTCTGCGAAACCCTAACTGTGGTTCTGATGAAACTGAAACTTGTTGCTCAAGCTTCTTGGACCAATCCATTGTTGCAAATGGATCAATGTGATGTATTTGAGACCCTCAAATCCCCTCTTTAGGTCTTGGCTCATGTTTTGTCCCAAAAGTCAACTCAGGGGTGAATTAGGTCAAGAAACCCTAATTCCTGATTTTTAGTGAATGCATCCCCTAAAGCCAAATTGACTTAATGATTGGGTTCATGATGTACCTTGGAGTATCATAGGTTATGCTTTGAAGCATTGGCTCATGCCCAGAGGAAAATTTCCATCTGGAGGCCCTGGTCGACCAAAACCCTAATTTGGTGACACTAGCGATCTTGAGGCTTAATCCACTTGGAATGTTGCAACCTTGTGCTTGATTCTTGATGTGGGAGTTTTCTTGATCCTTTATGGATGTTTGAGATGTTAGAAAAATTGAAGATCATTTAATTCCTTGATTGATCCTTTGTCTAAGGCTCTTAGAGGGCTTGAAACCCTGAATTTGATTGTAGTGGATGCTCACTCATCTTTGGGGAGACTAATGGTTCATCCATATTGTGATGATGATTTGCACAATGATGGAAAATCTTAGTGGTCAAAATTTGGGGTATGACACTCAGAAGACGAAAAAAGAAGTCTTGAAATATCAGCAATAAAGGACAACCAAATGTTGTAAGGGAGTAATGACAACCCAAGGTGTCTTAATCATCGACAACTATCATAAAATCAATTCCTAGCCTATGGGAATCTGAATGTATATCATGTTTTAACTGAGCTTAGGACCTAAGTTCATCACGAAGATTGGGTGGGTCACAAATAAATTTTGAGCCTTTATCCTTTGTTTCATAAACCGTGAACCAGGCCACGTTACAACCCTCAAAATACCTAACTGAAGCAAGGTTATTTTGAAAGCATACTACAACAAGGTTGTGTAAACTAAATCCCAAAGATCTTTGTAGGTCATTACACTTGTGGTTCACCTTTCACTTTTAAATGTCTGGAACCGCCGTGTTCAGACCAGTGATTCATTTGTTTTGTAAATTGATTTTGATTTCAAAAGTTGCATGAACTTTGCATTTACCACGTTTGTATGAACATTTTTGCTTGCAAACTAGCTTTCCTCTCAAGGAATTTTCAAACAATTAAGAAACTTGGTCAGTGATCCTATCAGGGGCAAGTTCTTTCCAAATCCTGTTGAAGAATCAGTTCAAGATTTGTTGTTCAGGGGCAAGTCCTTCTCAGAATTGGTTTATCCAAAATATTTTTCAAGACTCATACTGGGGCAAGTTTTCCCAGTGTACAGTGAAACAATCATTTTCAAGGCTCATACTGGGACAAGCTTTCCCAGTGTACAGTTAAACAATCATTTTCAAGGCTCATACTGGGGCAAGTTTTCCCCGTGTATAGCAAAGCAGGCAGTTACAGACTCAAACAAACTGAAGCAATGATCAGTTCATCTACAATAGTCAGCTAATTTGGGGCAGTTTACTTGAAGAAACTCCATGCAACATTTTGTCCTTCCTACATGGATCATCACTTGATACAGTTTACCAGTGTGGCAAAGTTGTGTCCAGCAGTATCATCTCTAGCCCCCCAAGCAGGATGGCAGTGATCTCTGTGTTGAGGAATCCGTCTTCCAGTCTTGTCTTCTCACCAAAAGAGTCGAGTTGTGTCGTCAGTATCTGCATTTCCATTTGGTCATATATCATCTGCATAATTTATACCATATGCATGTCATGAGTGTTTCATCCTCATTTGCATTTCTCCTGAGGTCGTGTCGTTATCCATGTTTTACCTTGTGGTCAAAGTCCAACTCACTTGGCACCTACCAAACAGATAGTGTAGTGTCTATCTGATGTTCTACCAGATATGACCTTTCTTATCCAATCGTTTTTCTGGATATGTTTGTTCCTCTTTGGTATCCAATGCCATTCTTGGATGTCGTTTATTTGTCTCTATCTAATGTTTTTCTAGATTGAGTCTTTGTTCTGATGTTCTTCCAGAACTTATCTGATGTTTTTCCAGATAATCACTTTGTTATTCTGATGCTTTTCCGGAATGACATTGCTTTTACCATCTGATGCTCTTTCGGACGTGTCTCTCTCTCTGATGTTTTTCCAGATTGATTCTTTGTTCTGATGTTCTTCTAGAACTTATCTGATGTTTTTTTAGATAATCACTTTGTTTATTCTGATGCTTTTCCAGAATGACATTGCTTTCATCATCTGATGCTTTTCTGGATGTGCCTTTCTCTTTCTGATGTTCTTCTAGATTGAGTCTTTTGCTCCTGATGTTTTTCTAGAGCACTTTTTGTGTCATCTGATGCTCTTCTGGATGTGTCTCTCTTTCTGATTTTTTTTCCAGATTGAGTCTTTGTTCTGATGTTCTTCCAGAACGTATTTGATGTTTGTCCAGATAATCACTTTGTTTATTCTAATGCTTTTCCGGAACGACATTGCTTTTACCATCTGATGCTTTTCCGGATGTGTCTGTCTCTCTGATGTTTTTCCAGATTGAGTCTTTTGTTCTGATGTTTTTCCAGACTGAGTCTTTTGTTCTGATGTTCTTCCAGAACTTATCTGATGTTTTTCCAGATATTTTGCTTCGTTATTCTGATGCTTTTCCGGAATGACATTGCTTTTATCATCTGATGCTTTTCCACATGTGTCTCTCTATCTGATGTTTTTCCAGATTGAGTCGTTTGTCCTGATGTTTTTCCAGATATTTCGCTTTGTTATTCTGATGCTTTTCCAGAACAGCATTGCTTTTACCATTTGATGTTTTTCGGGATGTGCCTTTCTCTTTCTGATGATCTTCCAGATCGAATCTTTGTTCACATTCATCTGATGCCTTCTCAGATATTATGAGTTTACCTTTCATCTAAAGCCATTATTGGATGTCTGGTTTCTTTTGCATCTGATGCCATCTCGGATATTATGAGTCATACCTTTCATCTAAAGCCATTATTAGGTGATTGGTTCCTTTGCATTCAATGCCATTCTTGAATGAAATCTTTGTCCACTTTTATCTAAAGCCATTATTAGATATTGTGATTTACACCTTTCATTCAAAGCCATTATTGGATGTCTGGTTTCTTTTGCCATCTGATGTTTTTCTGGATGTGCCTTTCTCTGTCTTTTCTGGCTTTTCTTAAAGATCCCGTTTGAACTCTTCAGTATAAGAAAATCCCAGAAAATCTTTTTTTGATGTCTATCCTTTTATTTCAAATTTATCCCTAGTGGAGATCATGTCTTCTTTCTAGTTTCATGCCCAGTAAAGAGTGTACTTTCATTTCCCCAGTGTCGTCCGGTCAGATATATACTTGTCGTCCACTTCCCTGGATCTTTCCCCCAGTGGAGAGCACCTCTCTGGCTCCCATCCCTAGTGAGGACCTGTAGGATTTCCTCTTTATTTTTCTATCCCCGGTGTTTCCTCAGGGTCTCCCCGGTGAGTCTTTTGTTGGTCAGCCTGTATTCCTAGTAAATCTTCCTTGTGAATATTAACCTTCATCCCTCCCCAGTAAAGCTCACCTGTGGTGGATTGCCCTTTATCTTTGGTGTCTTGTTTGTCTATATCTTTGCACTATCATGGCATCATATCATCATACTAGAAGTTCATGGCATGTTAGCATTTGCATGTCTACTGCTTGTCCTTAGCATCTGCATTCCATCTAAGGGAAAAAATTCCGGTTTGCTATATTTAAATATCCTTCACCTTGATGAACTGAGGATTTCTATTCCTCGTGTCATCCGATAAAGCTATTTAAACAGGGGCAACTGTTGTACCCCAAATTTTACCCCTTAGATGTCATAACATTTTGCACTTACATTTAGGATTTCATTCATCCATGCATTGTTAACTAACCACAATATCTTTCCAGTTTGTTTCTTTTGTGAAAGCCAGGTTTACACGGAAAAAAAAAAACAAAAGTCAATAAGCCAGACTCTCCCATGTTTCAAGGTCTGTGGCTCCAAATGCAACCATTTGAGCTCACCTACATTCAAGAGGTCTCAATCAGCAATAAATCGAGTGTGTTCGGTTCCTATTACAAGTTCCATGAACCACAGGATTCACCATGCCTCAAACTAGGGTTTTCTCAACGACAGTCAATCGTTGCCTTTTATTTTGATCAGGACATATTCCCAAGCTTTAGAACTTGATTCTATATGATACTGGACATCCCTAGAGGCCATCCATGGACCTTGGAAGAGAGTGAAGAAGCAAGATCCTCAAAGATCATCCAGTTGGAATTACTTAGGAGATTAGGATTTTGACCGAAAAAAGTCGAGCTTCTGACCTTGATGTTACTGGACCAAAATGAAATATTCAAGTGTTCAACCATGGACTAAGGACAGGAGAGATCACAAGGCATTTTGTGAGGTTTTATTTGAAAAAGAAAGAAAATAAAAGAAAGAAAAAAGAAAAGAAAGAAAGAAAAAAAAGAAAAAACATGTGGTGGCGCCCACCACCATGGGAAATCATATGGCGCCCACCACCAGTAGGGCATAGCGCCTGCCACTTGCTACTTTTCTGAGGAAATTGTTATTTCATTTAAATAATGCATTTTAAAACAAGGCATTACAATTGGATACAGGTAATCATGAATAGGAAATAACTTTTCAGCAAAGCATGGTTCCACGTCTATCAGCACAACCTACACTCTGAGCTACTTTCTGAATCAAAGACCTTTCAAGCAGCCATCTTGCACGAGAAGTTTGAAAAAGGGCAATCTCGACAATACTTCAAGCTCCACTTTTTCCTATAAATAGAGGCTCAAACCTCTTCTCAAAACACACCAGATTCACCGAAAAATAGTGAATACTCTCTTCTCCCCCAGTTACTATTATAATTCTGAGTTTTGTCACAAAGTTTTTTCGGTTCGAGTTTTCCACCGTCCAACCTTGCTGTGGCATTTTGAGGAGGAGAAGTTCGTCCGTTTTTCAGAACTTGCATCTGTGAAGAGGCAGTGGACCGTCTCCACTAGGTAACCCTCACTCGTTTGTTTTTTTTATTCTTCTTATTTCATTTTTAAAATATCATGATCATTTATTTCATACCATTGTCATATTTATTATATCTTGTTAATATCTGATTAAACGTTAAAAATGTATGAACTTGTTTGGTTTTTTTATTAAGAGCTGGGTTTATGGCTTATGATTATTATTTGAAAAAAACAAAATAAAAAAGGGAGAGAAAATCATGTGGCACCCGCTATACATTTTTGCAGGCACTTGTTACAAGTGAACAGTGCCTGCCACATTTACATTACCTAAGGTGGCGCCTGCCACCATTATCCAGTCATGAAGGTGGCGCCTACCACCATTATAAAAAGGAAAAATGAGGCATTGGCCACTTGAGGTGGCGCCTGCCATGGATCTCATGGCACTTGCCATGAGTTTCATGGCCTTTTCCATGTGGCGCCGGCCACTTGTGTTTTTAACTTTAGTTTTTATTTTACTTCTTATTAACAATTTCATTTATTTCTAAAAATATTCAAAAATACAAAATATGCAATAGTTCTTTTCTTATTTTTACTCTCATATTTATTTTGTTTTATTTTCTTTCTAAAAATTCTAAAACAACAAAATAACAAAAATATGCATTTAAAATTCTCGGATTCTTTTATGAAAAATCATCAGCCATTTCTCTACGACTTTTAAGAACTTTTTTAGTATTCTGTAGCTTGTAAATATTTATTTGTTTGGTTGTTCCCGAGCTTTAGATAAAACCATTTCTGTTGTTTATACACTTAAGCATGTCTCTTTTTCAAACCTTGATAATTTTTATCCCTGCTTTACTTGTGTTCATTTATCCATGCTTGCCATGTTCATACTTGAAATGTCATTTTTGGTTAATGCTTAATGTCTTTGAATTCTTGAACTCATACCGTTCATTTAATTTCAATCCCTTTAACTCCTGTTTACAAGTTATCATCTCCCTATTCCAAAGGAATGTCTCTCTATTGACCGCAAGGTCATAGATAGCTCATTACCTTTTTAAGCTAGCCTTAGGTTTGGAGTCGCCACACTCCGCGTAGGTTTCTTGCTGTTAGACCCTACTTTTTCCCGTGAACATTTCATTTCCTTTTAACCTAGCCTTAGGTTTGGAGTCACCGCACTCCGCGTAGGCGTCTTGCTGTCAGACCCTACTTTTTCCCGTGAACATTTCATTCCCTTTTAACTTAACCTTCCCAAGAGATAGCCATTAATCTCTTATAACTCTTAAACCTTTCCTTAACACAAACAAGAGATAGCCATTAATCTTTTCTCCTTCACGACGGTCTAACCCTTTGTAATCCTTTCACAAGAGATAGCCATTAATCTCTTCTCCTAAACAATCGATCCTCACAAGCCTTACTTTCAAGCTTTTCACCCCATTTTCCCTTGGAACCTTGACCACAATCAAGAGTTCCTCACCCCTTTGAGGGGAACTACAAATGCTCTGATTCCATTCTTGTCAGGATACATAGGCACGAGATACGATGTATTGGCGAGCATACTTAGTGTATATACCCTTAGGTCTTTCGTTACCTTAGCACATTTCCCTTAGCAAGCAAACAATAACATAACACAAATACTGACAAGAGGTTCCTATAGAGTACTATAGATACTTAGGGTGCTAATACCTTCCCTTAGTATAACCAACCCCCGAACCTAGATTCTCTCTTTAGGGTTTTCGTTCTTTACCCTTTCCTTTGGATAAATCAAAGCTCGGTGGTGAATTTCAAAGTTTTGCGATGCAAGTTAATTAATAGCTTGATATCCGATTCTCACCGCAACATTGATCTTTTTCAAACTTTCACACAAATCAACACACATGCATGATTAAGCATAATAAGATCGAGTTAAAACAAGAATGTCGCTTTCTCGCATATAGTATACAATGGAAGCTTCCTCACAAAAGTTATGTTCTAAGTGATTCACAATTGAATAAGTATTTCAAAAGAATTCATGGTATCATGTTTTCAACAAATCACAAGTTTCATATTCATGCTAAATTTTGAAAGTGATAAATATGTACCTTGCAACTGTACCTCTTTTCAAGCATATCATTACCACTCAATTGTATGTCGATTCATCAATCTTGACATGTTCACAAGGTTCCTTCAAGTTTTTGCAACTTAGGAACAAACAACACACAAATATTTTTTTTACTACTAATAATTACAAACTACACAACATAATAAAAACATAAATATCATAATATAAAATATAACACCCAAACATGGTGCGACAAAATAAGTTCACAAAACCTCACCCTAAAAAGGATGGCCCAAAATCAATCCCAATGGGACAAGTCAACATAGAACAAAATAAGTCTAAATAACTTAAACATAAACATAATAATAATAAAAAAAACAACTAAATTCAAACCTATTAACAACATGTCACTCCTCCTCACTACTAGAAGATCCCATCTCCCACTCGGTCTCTCTGCTATCATCAACATCATGTGCAACATCAACCTGAGTATCTGTAGCATCATCCTGAGTTGTGCCCTCCTGGGATACATGTGTCTGCTCATACGGCTGCACCTGCGGAACCTGCTCCCTCACAAAGTGAAATGACCTGTCCTCAGGCATATCAACAAAAGCACTAAATTTCGCAATAGTAGGAAATGGATGATCCACATGTGGCTCTCGGATCTGCAAATGCAAAGTACGCATAGATGAATGTAAAAAAAAAGTAAAAGCTCTCTGATGAGCCATATGCATGTCCCATGTGTACATGCAAGCAACACGCTCATCATAGTCCTGCCGAGTCGAAGGATCTGCTAACTAAGGTGGCTGATGTGGTGGTACTGGCTCATGTGGTGGTGGTGGTTGTGCATCTATCCTGGGCATACAGTGGCTCTGAATCCAAACATCATTCATGACACCTTTAATGGTCTTATGCACCATATCAGGTATCGGGACACCCGCTTAAGTGCAAAGGCCCATAATCAAACCTGGAAAAACTAAAATGGAAGGAACCTTGGTACCCAAACGGTGACCACTAGACGCAATAGCTCGGATCTCATCAGAGATGATCTTTGCTACATCAATCTGCCTCTCATCCAGAATGTAATACAGCATGCATCTAATATCCAGAGGAATAAAAGAAGTATGACTCCTAGGCCTTATGTTATGAAGGACTGGTGTCATCAAAATCTGGGCAGGGGTGTTCATGTCACCTCTCTTCAGATGCTTAGGCCTACCTACAACGTTAAGCTCAAAACCCTTACTCGGATGCACCAATGCATCACTCACATTTGCAAAATTCCAGTCCCTTCGTGATACCCTCTTATAATATGCACACTGCTCTCCCTCAGCTAACACCAATGGGTTACCCAAATAAGCGTTGATGGCATCCCACGAAAAAGGAACATGCTTACCTTGCTCATAGGTCATGAAAGAGTACACCTGACCCTCAACCAAAATAGCATATGCGTAAAATTCACGAATGATCTCATAATTCAGCCGGGTGGGTGGAGTAAGCAAAGTTTGCTAGCCATGATTCTCAATGATGTTGAGGTAGCCTCTATAGTTACCTTGAGGGTTTATTCTGAAAATTCTCTCTGGCCATATACTTCTTCGAGTCAGCTCAAGGTAACGCGCCTCCTGCTCAACTCCAAGGAATCTATTTGCGTCATACGCAACCGACTCTTGTCTCTGCTACGAAGATTGGCCAACAGTGATACGTGCGTGCTTTGGAGCCATCTGCAAAAGAATTATCCAAAACAACACCAGAAACCATTAAACAACAAGTCCATAAATTCATAACAATTCAAATGTAGTCATACGTAAACACACAACAGCAAGCAGGCATGGAATGAAGAAAACAAAACAAAAAATTATTACAGGGGAGCGCGCTTAGCACCATAAGAGCGCGCTTAGCGTGGTTGCGCATGCAGGTAAAAATATCTCTGCAGCCAACTTGCTCCCTCACAATCAAAGTAGCACTCAACAACACTACCACATAAAGCAGAACAAAGCAACTTAACACAACACTCAAATTGCTCAATGAACATGCAATTCTAATTTGTCAAAAATCCTACAATGCTTAAACTAATAACCTAGAAAATCAATGCAATTCTATCATTCCAACTTCAGATTCACAATAATCAGTTCTCATCAACAAACCCAAACCCTAGAACATTCAGTTTCTACACCAATTCAACTAAAACCCTAACAACATTTATTGTCTAAAGTAATAAAAAACGAATATGAACAAACCTGGAAGTAGAGCAATGAGATGAAAAAGAGAGAGAAAATCTACAACTTTATAGAATTTTTGAAGGAAAGAGCTTGTGAGAAGTGGTTAAGAGTGTGTGAGAGGAAATGAAAGGGTGAGTGGAAATTAAAAGGAATTGAGTGGGAAACCGGAAATTTAGAGTGTAAAAACACCCCAAAAGTCATCTGTCACATATTCCCACCAAGGCCTACTTAAACACAAAAAGGCTCAAACCTGAAATGGCCAAGAAAACATGAGCGCGCTAAGCGGCCTCAATACCATGCTAAGCGCACACAGAAAAATAGGGCCACTCAAGTCTAGCCTCAAATTGGGTTCTCCCGACTTTTAACTACCCGATTATATCATAACACACAGAAAATAGAAAAATACTTACAATGTTGAGGTGCCTCGCAGCAAGCACTTTGTTTAACGCCGTTTGAGCTCGACGGTCCGAAGATGAAAACACGGACGCACAAAGAAGCTAAAAGCAACCAGATCAAACCTTCTAAACACAAAGGTCTTCAACCATTTTCATGGCCAGTTTTTCTTCCAGTTTTCTTCAAGAATGAAAAATCCCAACAAGACTTCATCATTACCTCTTTAGCCTCTTCACCCTTTTTTTTCATTGATGTAACTCTTGCGTCTTCGTCTTTCTTTTTCATCATCACAACTCTTGCATCTTCCTTTCTCACATGATAATCATATTCCACTAGATTTGAATACACCACACCTTTGAAAAGTGTAAAACACACTTCTTCCTCATTATTCATCACCTTCATTATGCCTTCATCAACATCAATTAACATTCTTGTGGTTTTCATGAAGGGTCTTCCAAGAATGATTTATGTATCCTCATCTTCTTCTATATTCATGACAACAAAATCAACCAGAAATAAGAACTTGTCAACTTTTAATAACACATCTTCAACAACACCATGAGGACAAGCCCTTGACTTGTCTGCTAGTTGCAAAGTCATGTTGGTTGATTTCATCTCCATGTTCTCAAGTTTTTTCACCACGGACAAAGGAATCAAGTTAATACTAGCACCCATATCGACTAAAGCCTTACTTGAAATTTTGGCCTATGCAGACAGCAGATGTCCTAAGACATGTCAAGACATTGTGCTACATAATCATTTAAACTCAGAGGCGCAACAGCAGACTGCTACCTTGAATATCAGAACTGCACAATCACAGATGTCACAACATCTGATCCAACATGTTAATCAAGATTGAACTAAAAATTGCATAATGATAAACAGCACAGAAATTGTTAACCCAGTTCGGTGCAAATCACCTACATCTAGGGGATACCAATCCAAGAAGAAAACTCCACTATCTGTAGTAAACTTCTAAAGTTAAACTCCCCCGTTTACAACTTTATCTCCTAAATACTACCCAATGAAATCTTTATCAAAGAACACCCTCTTTGATATGAGAATCACCACTCATTTTCCCTAATCACAATCTGTGATATCTAACAGTTATAATCTCCAGCAACAGCATCAATCTGTTCAATTAAAAGACATTCCTTCCAATAACAATATTCAGCCAAGACTCTTGACTAACAACCATACTCGGTTTTGCTTAAAAGCTTCAACAAAAAATAATACTCAACTCTTGCTTCAAAGCTTCGAGTGAGAACAATTTACAACAACAACCTATGTCGACCACATAGTATCAAAGGATACATGGGTGACTTACAAACTACACAAGGGACTCTCAAAACCCTAAATCCTTATGTTGCACCGACGGCTTGTTGTTGTGTGTGTTCTTACTATTTTAGGTCTAGCAAGTCCTTATTTATAGACTCCTGCAGTATGGGGTTGGACTCTTCAATCAGATCCAATCTTCACGTTATAAATTAGCTGCAGAATCTTCTCCACAAAAATAGGAACAAATCTCCAAATAGTTTCCTAAAAAGTCTTCAAGATCCTTTTTATGAAATCCAATTAAATCTGCACTTTGTTCCTAATAAATCTCCTTGATCTGCGTATAATGATGAGACATATCCAAAATATTCTCATCAAAATAAATTTGTCAAGAGATATACAATAGCAGCACCTGTTGTACCAGACAAAGATGTTGTGACATCTCCTTCGACATCTTGATTAAAAGTCACATGACAGCAAAACAGCAACACCTGTTGTACCATACTAAGATGTCATGACATCTGTCATGACAGTAATACTGTCCTGACAGCTGATTAAGATGCTTCAACATCTTACTCAACATCTTGCCAAGTATTATAACCATATATGTACTGATGTCTGATCAACCATGTTAGGACATCTTACCCAACATCTTGTTGTAAACTTGTTTTAGCCAAAATGTAGCCAATCAAAGACCTAACAATCTCCCCCTTTGGCAAATTTTGGCTAAAATAACCTTTGGATAACATATCCAACTCCCCCTTATGGAAACGACCAAAGAACACTACTACTACTTACTTCTCCCCCTTTTTAGCCATAATATGCCAAACCAAGCAACTATGCCTTTAAGGGCAATCAGCCAAAAGCAAGCAAGACATTAGCAATACTCCCCCTGTCATACACAATTAGTCCTCCCCCTCAAGGGAAAACACCCACACATCACAATACATGCAGCGGAACAACAAAGGCAGCAGCACCACAAGCATGACAAACTATCATGCTCCCCCTAAGTAGTTGCATACAGGAAGCAACCACACATACTCCTCTCCCTGCATTTTGAACCAGTGCTCCTTTGTAAGTAGAACACCTTGTTGATGAATGGAAAACATAAGACGCATCTTCATGTCTTCAAGAGCGCACCCTCAGTTCAAGCCACCTGCTGAACACAATCATCAACTCTCTTATTGCTTCTTCTGACAAGAACCAATAATCACTCACACATGATCACCATCATGCTACCCGTGAGGAAATAATAAAAGGATAACAATCCTACCCTAACAAACTCTTGGCTTAAGATCAAAGTCCCATTGATTCCCCCCATCCTGCAACCATCTACACACCACACAAACTCCTCTTGAATTCTCATGTATAGACCTCCAGCTGCTTGAGGCACAAACCAATTGATCTGGAATGATCCACATTCCTCAAAGAGACCCACAGGGCCCCTTAGTTTGCTAGCTCACCCAGATATTCTTCGCACTTGAAGAACGTCAAACACATGCTCCAAAAAATTTCAACTCATTTGCTCCACAAGCACCAAACTGATCCATTTCTAGCATGTCATATTCACATCAGACTTCCAAGACAGTCATTTACTCATCATTCTCCCGTATGATAAGATAAATACCTCTTAGACAAAATGTGAACTCAGAATCCTACTCCAAGGATAACTAACCCAGAAAATGTTCTACATCAGTTAGGACATCCTCCACACATCATAGACACCACACATCATGGTTCTTGATATGCTCCACCACTGGACTTACTATCAGCATAGTAATCCAAACTGAAGATCTTCACACAACACTGCGCCACTAGCTTGAACAAAGAAAGCTTCAGAAACCCAAAGAGAAATAAACTCTCATCCACCAAAAGAAGGTATACTTCCATCCTCAACCCAGAACTTCTGCCACAAGCTCCAAGAGAACCAGAACCTCCTTACGTTTTCAACTAACTACTCTTCTGCACAAGAGCAATCAGTTTCAAGCATCCTGCTTGAATGCACATTATGAGACCAACCAAATGCCACTTTTTAATTGATATCACTCCTCTTCAAAATTCCCACAAGATACACTGATCCACCAATGAAATCAGATCTTTAAGTCACATAAACTACTTGCTCTATAGCAAGACATCTTGGATCCACGAAGCCTCTTAGTCATGTAACATCTTCCCATCCATAGCTCCCGCAAACTGCATGAGATAGACCTTTTTGAAGCATCCATAACTTCCATTCTCCTGTAGATCACCTTATCTTAAGCTGATGTGCCACATCACTAGCTGAGACTTCTGATGTTAAGCTAGATGTCAGAAAATTTTGATATGACATCCAACTGTTGAATTCAGCTCCTCCTTCTGCCACTTAGAAGAACCTCCTCCCTTTGCAGAACAATAGTTCCATGCTCTCATAGACTTGATTCAACAACCAAGTTTGAGTAGACAACCTCCATCCTACTCTAAAACTCCAAAGACTTCACACCTGCCACGTCTAAATCTTCAGAAAATAAGTAGTCCAAGACTACACCATAGCCATACCAAAGAATGCCACTTTCCTTAGTAGAGCAGACTGTAGAAAGTCAGAGATAACTGCCAATTAACTTTGACTTCCAAGAAGAGCAAGATCCATGCTCCAAAGCACCTAGATCAGAAATAAACTGATCCAAGCAGTAACCATCAAGATTATGATGTCTTCATCTTCATCTTCAACAGCATCAAAGTCCAGACTAGTTTCTTGCCAGGAAACTCTCTAGAGAACACATGCTTCTGTCACACCCGACTGAAGCCACTTCTTAGGTCACCGCCTAAGACTAAAAGAGATGCTAAAGCATATGCAGTACCCCTCCCATGATTCTGCACAAACTCTGATGATGAGATGTTCCAACATCTTGTTGAACATCAGCAATCTTGACTTTCAAGGATAATCAATTAATACTTGTGGATTCCACAAATAGCAATTAATCTTAAATCCTTGTCCAATAACCCTTCTTCACTGTTGTAGCTGAGCTCCACCAGATCACGTCATGAACACTTATAAAGTATTCAATCTTTTGCAAGTATCTACTTCAAAGAACAATGTTGAGATACCAAGGCTGCCACCCTTGACTCAAGTACCCAAGATTCTCTCTGAACGAAACTTATTTACCTCAATAATTCTTCAATTAGATTGGATACACTCTTAGGGTCAAGAGAGATGAATCCTTCCTTGCGGTTTTGGATGGTGAAAATAAATCACCTCCACTTTCTTCAGATTGTGTTTCAAAGAAACACCTTCTAGTCAGAAGAGTAACTAGAAGACTCTAGATACACGACTGAGATGCCTTTATGAGTGGACTTGAGAGAATTCTCAAGTATCTTTGACAACCTAGCCGATCAATAGTTTATCAAACTCCTAGAGCAAGAACCTGATAAACTTAAACTTAACTCCTCTCGTCTTCAACTGACTTCAACTGCACCAAGAAACCAAGCTTCCAAGTACTAAGTCACCATACCAGATATCTAACAATAAATCCCTTCACTCCATCGCTCCCAACTTTGGAATAAAAGAATGCATATATCTTCAAATATAGAGGTCGGCGATTGAGACCTTCCACCAACTGTCTTCAGTAACAACTCCAGAATCCCATAATTCTAGAGCTCTTCCATCAGAAACACATGCAGCGGAACCACCAAGGAACAGATCCTGCTTGCCCTAATAAGATGTCACAACATCTTATAAGACACACCAACAAGAGAACTAGCCACTTCTCCTGTAGTTGTTGTAGAATCTCCTCAGTAACATGAACAACCTCCGGGTTGCTCCCTTCGATCCAGAACATCCATCTCATCCATTAATACCCTTGAGTATGTCTGAGTTGATTGATTTGATCTCCAAAACTCCTCCTTGTTTAAATGCCAGAAAGTATCTCCCAAAGATGTCATCCAGAACCAGACAGGATGTCTGCTCTAATACCAATTGAAATTCTGGCCTATGAGACAGCAGATGTCCTAACACATGTCAAGAAATTGTGCTACATAATCATTTAAACTCAGAGGTGCAACAGTAGTCTGATACCTTGAATATCATAACTGCACAATCACAGATGTCACGACATCTGATCCAACATGTTAATCAAGACTGAACTGAAAATTGCAGAATGATAAACAACACAGAAATTGTTAACCCAGTTCGGTGCAAATCACCTACATCTGGGGGATACCAATCCATGAAGAAGACTCCACTATATGTAGTAAATTTATAAAGTTAAACTCCCCCGTTTACAACTTTATCTCCTAAATACTACCCAATAAAATCTTTATCAAAGAACACCCTCTTTGATATGAGAATCACAACTCACTTCTCCTAATCACAATCTGTTATATCTAACAATTACAATCTCCAGCAACTGCATCAATCTGTTCAATTGAAAAACATTCCTTCCAATAACAATATTCAGCCAAGACTCTTGACTAACAACCATACTCGATTTTGCTTAAAAGCTTCAACCAAGAATAATACTCAACTCTTGCTTTAAAGCTTTGAGTGAGAACAATTTACAACAACAACCTATGTCGACCACATAGTATCAAAGGATACATGGGTGACTTATAAACTACACAAGGGACTCTCAAAACCCTAAATCCTTATGTTGCACCGACGGCTTGTTGTTGTGTGTGTTCTTACTATTTTAGGTCTAGCAAGTCCTTATTTATAGACTCCTGCAGTATGGGCTTGGACTCTTTAATCAGATCCAATCTTCACGTTTTAAATCAGCTGCAGAATCTTCTCCACAAAAATAGGAACAAATCTCCAAATAGTTTCCTAAATAGTCTCCAAGATCCTTTTTATGAAATCCAATTAAATCTGCACTTTGTTCCTAATAAATCTCCTTGACATGCGTATAATGATGAGACATATCCAAAATATTCTCATCAAATTAAATATGTCAAGAGATATACAACAACAGCACCTGCTGTACCAGACAAAGATGTCGTGACATCTCCTTCGACATCTTGAATAAAAGTCACATGACAGCAAAACAACAACACCTGTTGTACCAGACTAAGATGTCATGACATCTGTCATGACAGTAATACTGTCCTGACAGTTGATGAAGATGCTTCAACATCTTACTCAACATCTTGCCAAGTATTATAACCATATCTGTACTGATGTCTTATCAACTATGTTAAGACATCTTACCCAACATCTTGCTGTAAACTTGTTTTAGCCAAAATGTAGCCAATCAAAGACCTAACATTACACTTGAAATCACTACCTATAGTTATAGGTAGAGCTACTCTTCTCGGATCTCCTTCCTTCTGCAGAAGAATGCTTTGGACGATAGCACTACAATTTGTATTGAGCGTCATGGTTTCTTTATCTGTATACCTCTTATTCTTTGTAAGTATGTCTTTCATGAATTTTGCATACTTTGGCATTTGTTCTAGAGCCTCGAAAAATGGAATGGTTATTTACAACCGACTAAATATGTCCAAGAACCTAGCATAATACTTCTCATTGTCTTTTTTTGTAGGAACATTTGGATATGGAAACTTTTTCATTGGAAATTCACTCTCGTGCTCCTTTCCTTTCTTACTTTTTTTTCTTCTTCTCCTCTTTTAACTTTTTTTCTACTTCCTCCTTTTCAACTAACCCCTTATCATTATTTTTTTCAACTTCTTCAACAATTTCATCCTCCTTTTCAACTTCAACCTCTTTCTCCACAAAAATTTTACCAACTCCCACATCAATTGTTCTTCCACTCCTAGTAAAGATGGCTTTGCAAGACTCCTTAGGATTCAATTGAGTATTAGCCAAAAAAGTTTCCTTATTCTGATCGGCTAATTGCTTAGACAATTGTCCAACTTGAGTTTCAAGGTTGCGAATTTCCGCATCCGTACTCTTTTGAGTAGAGATAGACATTTGCATGAATTAGTTAAAAGTTTCCTTAATCTTTGAGCTTCCACCTTGAGTTTGTAGAGGTTGGTTGTAACTTTGATAAGGTGGCGGTTAGAAGTACTTGGTTCTTGCCTCCACCCTTGTTGGTAACCTTGGCTCTTACCTCTCAGTTGATAGTCTTGGTTATTGCTTTGATACGGTGGTCTAGGCTGATAGCCTTGATTTTGATTTTCCATATAGTTTGCTTCTTCCTCCACCGGAGGACAATACCCGGTAGAATTATTTCCCTTGCATAATTCACAACTAGCTACTTGTTGATTTTTGTTGGGAATTTCTTGCATCTCCTTGATTTGTTGTGGAAGCTTTGACATTTGTTGTGTCAACAACTCCACTTGTTGTGAGAGCAATTTGTTTTGACCAAGAATAGCATCGTTCGAGCCCAATTCAAGAACTCTCAATTTCTGTTGAATTGCACCACGGTTATGTTGACCTTGATGGTCATTAAGTGTCGTCCTATCAATTATAGGAACATCATCTTCCGCACTCTTTGACATTAAAGATCCACCCGCGGTAGCATCTAATAGAGTTTTGTGAACCAGTTGAAGTCCATTTTGGAATATATGAATTTGTGTCAAATCATCAAATCCATGGCCTTTGCATTTCCGTAACATTGATTTGAACCTCTCCCAAGCTTCATTGAGAGATTCATTTCCACCTTGAGCAAATACGGAGATCGCCGTCTTGGCCTCCATAAATCTATTGTGAGGGAAGAATCTTTCAAGAAACTTCTCCTCCAACAAATTCCAATCCATCATAACAAGAGTTAATTGATCAAGATACCATTCCTTAGCTTTCCCTATCAATGAATGTGGGAATAGTCTCTTGAATAATGATTCTTCTTTCGCCTCCAGTGCTCCAGTTGATCCCGCAATTTCATAGAATTTAGTGAGATGAGTGAAAGGGTCTTCATGGTCTAACCCTGTAAAGTGATTTGAATATAAAAGTTGAAGAATTCATGTCTTCATCTCCGCATGCCTTCCATTGTTTGCATTGCGAGCAAACTGAGCATTATGTTTTGGACTGTTAGTGCAAGGAGTTGAAGCAGGAGGTGGTGCTGCTGCTGCCATGTTTGGCGTAACAATGGGTGTAGATGAAGAAGTTTCTTTGCCCTCTCATCTTTCTTTAGCTAGTAGTCATCTCTGTAACACCCTTCTCTACAAAATACTCACGAATAAAATAATTAACCAAAGATAAATAAATCAGAGTAAATCACCACAAGGGTGCCATATTTTGTCATAAAACATCTAAATAACATCCTGCTCCGTAACACGAGTTTCAAATCATTTATAACAATTATTTCCTCAATGCACTCAATGAGCATTTTCAACCATCGCAGCGGAAATCTTAGTCACCAAACATCTTTATTTAAAATACTTCAAAGAAGACTTCATAAAAAAATAATAAAGAACATATCGTTCCACTCAAACGTTCCCGACCCCGATATTACATATCAGAGCAAGATACCTTCTAAATTCAACGGAAATAAAACTGAATAACTCCAAAGGCTAAATCTTCACGCACCAAGAGAGTTAATCCTTATCACCTGCACGTTACCCACGTGGAGACAATATTCAAACAAGCAGGGTGAGTAATCACGAATCATTATACGAGATATAAAGAGAAAGATATACAAGTACAACAGTGTCAACAGTTCATTTACACCATCATAGTATTCGTCAAACAAAATAATCATTATTCATGTCATCATCGTCATACATCACTTAAAATCACGTCATCAATAAAATCGTTTATTCACAAATATGCAATGCCACATAGTATGAAATGCAACAACATAGACTCATGCATGTGGTACCAATTCATTTGATAGACACTGGGCCATCGCCCTCCAAAGATCCCCACCATAGGATCGATTCCCCCTTGGAACCGGAGCACGTCATAAACACTTCAATCCACACAATGGGATTGAAGCCACCACTGGACCGAAGTCCTAACATCGTCACTGGACCAAAGTCCTAACATCGTCACTGGACCGAAGTCCTAAATTATGCTATGAATGCATGTTGCAAAACATCATAATAATCACCATCATAGGATCGTCAAGGTTGCATCATCATTCATGAGAATTCATCAAAACATCATAGTATAACATCAATCACACACGTCACAATTCATCATAATACTTCACAATTCATCATGATATAATCATTAAAACACAACACCTCAATTGCCCCACTTCACATGGTCAACAAAGAAATAATACCACACGAAGGATAAAATAATAATTAAAAAAACATCTGCTTCGGCTCGCCTGGTGCTCGCCCGGCGAAGCAATTCGCTCGCTTGGGGTTCGCCCGGCGAAGCAGGGGCGAAATCCCTCCCTCATACAAATTCCAGTAGCACCTATTTTTCACTCCTCTCTCATTTCTTAGTTCGCTCGGCGACCTCCAAGCGAGTGCGCTTCGCCCGACGAAACAGATCCCTCGCCCGGCAATTTCTGCGAAACAGCAAATCCTACTGTTGTCTTTTCTGGCTACGAAAACCATCTTCCAACATTTTCCAAAGACCCCATTTTCATCCAGAATTACACAACATATTTTCACAATTTCAGTACCATTCATATGTACAATCCCAAGCAATTGCCAACACCCAATTCATCAAATTACAACATCAACATAATCATACAATTTCATCATGTTTTCATCAATCAACACATAACACACAAAACCTACATCTACCTTAAACCCCATATCAAATATAACAACCCGGATCACCCCTCGTACCTCGAATTCTTAGCAATTGACTTCTTTCTCTGCGTTCTACGGATGATCTTCTTGGTTCTCTGTGCCCTAGCTCTCCCTTCACAGTTTCTCTCCAACTTTTCACGATCGTTCCAAAAGTGAACTTCTCAATCCCTCTTTTCCTTTTGTCAAACATGCTCTTAGGACCCTTATTATGATTTTCCCATCTTACCCTCACTTACTCCACCCAACATTACCATCTTACCCTTAAAATCTCTACACATTTTTGTCTCTATTTAAATATTAGAAATATTCTAATTAATTATTATTATGAAATTTCACATAATTAATTATGCACTAGTTTATCAATATATCTCTAAATAATTCCCAACTAGATTTTTTATATTATAATCAGATTCTCATTAGTCATTTAGCCCAACATACCCCTTAATCATACAAAGCATCATATAATTCATCAAAATTCACAATTACCCACTAATAATTAATAAATAATTAAATATGAAACTTGGGGTGTTACAACACTCCCCCACTTTAAAAAAATTCGTCCTCGAAAATTACCTGAAGAAAACAGAGTCGGATACGACTCCCTCAACTGATCCTCACGTTCCCAAATCCAACTTTCACCCGCTGGTCCACCCAATAATACCTTCACTAAGGCAATCTCTTTACCCCGCAGCTGTTTCATTTCTCGGTCATCTATCCGGACGGGTGACGCTTTAACCGTCAGGTTATCTCTTACTTGTACATCATCCATTTGTATCACATGAGACAGATCCGAAATTTATTTCCTCAACTGAGATATATGAAACACATCATGAAGGTTCGCAAGCGACGGAGGTAGAGCAATCTGATAAGCTACTTCTCCTATCCTCTGCATAATCTGATATGGACCAACAAAATGCGAAGTGAGCTTCCTAGACTTCAAAGCTTGACCCACACCAGTCACCAGCGTAACTCTCAAAAACACGTGATCTCCCTCTTGGAATTCAAGTGCCTTCCTTCTCTTATCGTGATAACCATTCTGGAGACTCTGCAAAGCTCTCATCCTCTCTTGGATCATCTTAATCTTTTCGGTCGTCTCCTGCAAAACCTCAGGTCCGAGTACAGTACTCTCGCCTGACTCATACCAACACAATGGAGTTCTACACCTCCCATACAATGCTTCATACGGGGCTATCCCAATACTAGCATGAAAACTGTTGTTATATGTGAACTCAATCAACGGTAAGTGGCTATCCCAAGATCCTCCTTAGTCCAACACACAAGCCCTCAACAAATCCTTCAAAGATTGGATAGTCCTCTCTGTCTGACCATCTGTCTGCAGATGATATGCAGAACTCATCCTTAACTTAGTACCCAAAGCATCTTGCAAAATTTTCCAGAATCTCGACGTAAATCTTGGGTCTCTATCCGACACAATACTCGAAGGTATCCCATGAAACTTCATAATTTCCTCAATGTAAGACTCGAATAACTTCTGCATAGAATGATTAATCTTCATTAGCAAGAAATGAGCAGATTTAGTTAATTTATCCACAATCACCCAAATCGAATCATTCCCCTTCACAGTCTTCGGCAACCCTGATACAAAATCCATGGAAATACTATCCCATTTCCATTCTGAAATATTCAACAGTTGCATCATACCCAAAGGCTTCTGATGTTCAATATTTGACTTCTGACAAGTCAAACAGGCATAAACAAATTCAGCAATATCCCTCTTCATACCTGGCCACCAAAACAACTTCTGCAAATCCTGATACATCTTCGTAGCACCGGGATGAATACTCATCCTAATTCGGTGTCCTTCCTCAAGAATACTCTTCTTAATTTCTAGAACATCCGGAACACACACTCTATCTCTGAACCTTATCACGTCATTCTCATCAATCCGGAATTCACCTCTGTTACCTTAGTTAATCAAGGTCAATTAATCGACCAATTTCAAATCAGATTCCTGGCCTTCCTTGATTTCTTCGAGAATTCCACTCGTTAGTTTCAACATTCACAACTTCACACTGTCAGACATACTAAACTCAAATCTCGGAACTGCTCGATTAATTCCAATTCTCTCACCATAAGCATCGCCATATGCAATGACTTCCTACTCAATGTATCAGCCACCACATATGTTTTACCAGGATGGTAACTCAAATTAAAATCATAATCCTTCAACAACTCTAGCCACCTCCTCTGCCTTATATTCAACTCCTTCTGACCGAATAAGTACTTTAAACTCTTATGATCACTGAACACCTCGAATTTAGAGCCAAAAAGGTAATGTCTCCAAATTTTTAACACGAACACTACACCTGCCAATTCTAAATAATGCGTAGGATAATTCCTTTCATGAACCCTCAATTGTCTGGAAGCATAAGCAACAACCTGACCATTCTGTATCAACACTCCACCAAGACCCATCTTTGACGCATCACAATACACCACAAAAGACTCACTCGAATTAGGCAAGATCAATGTCGGAGCAGTCGTCAACTTCTTTTTCAATTGTATAAAACTCTCTTCACATGCGACATCCCACACATAAGCTTGACCCTTCCGAGTCAACTGAGTCAAAGGTAATGCCAACTTAGAAAACTTTCGATGAACTTGCGATAATAACCTGCCAACCCAAGAAAACTTCGTATTTTCGTAGCAGACTTTGGAGTCTCCCACTGTAACACAGCATCAATCTTAGAAGGATCCACCGTGGTTCCACCACTCGATATCACATGGCCAAGGAAACTCACTTCCTTCAACCAGAACTCACATTTAGACAGTTTTGCATATAACTTCTTCTCTCTCAACACTCGCAACATCATACGCAAATGCTTAGCACGCTCTTCTTCAGATTTCGAGTATATCAAAATATCATCAATGAAAACCACAAAAAACTTATCCAAATACTCATAAAAAACTGATGCATATACTCCATGAACACACCTGGTGCATTGGATACACCAAACGACATCACAGTGTATTCATAGTGACCATACCTCGTCTTGAAAGCTGTCTTCGGAATATCATCAAGCTTAACACAAATCTGATGGTAACCAGACCTCAGATCAATCTTGCTAAATACACAAGCACCCACTAGTTGGTCCATCAAATCGTCGATTCTATGAAGTGGATACTTATTCTTGATAGTCACTTTATTCAACTGCCTATAATCAAAACACAACCTTATACTACCATCCTTCTTCTTAACTAACAACACAGGAGCACCCCACGGAGAAACGCTCGGTCGAACAAACTTCTTCTCAAGCAATTCTTCTAATTTTTTCTTTAATTCACTTAACTCAGAAGCTAACATCCGGTAATGAGCCATTGACACCGGACTCGTACCTGGTAGCAAGTCCACTGCAAACTCTACTTCACGCTCTAGAGGCAAATCACTTATGTCGTCCGGAAATACATCTGGAAATTCACAGACAACAGGTAATTTGACACTCGCAGTTTCACGATCAACTTGCAACGATGCAAATAGTGCAAACATCGAGGCTTCGTCTTCTAGAAATTCATCCACTAGCTTAGCAGACAAGAACAACATTTCTCCATTATCACCAAACTCAGGAAATCTCACAATCTTATTATAACAATTGATATAAACATAGTTGAATTCTAACCAGTTCATTCCAAGGATGACATCAATTTGGTGCAAGGGTAAACACACCAAATCCATCACGAAACTCTTCCAAAAAATAGCTAAAGGACAACCCAAACACACAAAAGTAGTAGTAACAGAACCATTAGCAGGAGTTTTTATCACCATACTACCATTCATATCAGACAATTTCAAACCTAACCTAGTAGCACATTCAAGCGAATAAATGAATGAGTAGCACAAGTATCAATAATAGCAACCAACTCCGTATTGTTAATAAAACAAGTACCTCGAATCAAGTTATCCTTCTTTGGGACTTCTGAACCACTCAAAGCAAACACTCTGCCATTAGTCCGAGCCACAGTAGCAGTCTTCTTTGGCTTCTGACACTGGGTACTGATGTGACCCTGTTCACCACAGTTGAAACAAGTCGGACCTTCATCCTTGAAATCAGTAGCTCTATGGCCTCTCTTACCACATTTGTAACACCTCAACACACTATTGTTACAACTCTCAGCACGGTGACCTTGCTCGCCCCACCTGTAACACTTAACAGAAGCGGGAGTTACTCCCCTACTTGTTTTCTTCCCATCTGAAACCTTCTGCTTCCCTTTGTTCGCTGGAGTCACATAAGGTTTTCCTCAAAACTGCCTTTTCTCTTTCTTCTCACTAAGATGCATGTAGTGAGCAGATCGAGCTCTGCTATCTTCATCATAGATCCTACTCTTATCCACTAGTTTAGCATACCTACGAATTTGTTGGTATCCAATAGCCTGTTTGATCTCTGGTCTCAGTCCATTCTCAAACTTGGGACATTTAGAAACCTCAGCATCAACACGATTATAATGAGGACAAAACTTCGTCAGCGCCTCAAATTTTGCAGCATACTCTACCACAGTCATGTTTCATTGTTTTAATTCAAGGAACTCTATCTCCTTACCACGAACATCCTCAGGGAAATACTACTCCAAAAATTCCTTCTTTAATATATTCCAAGTTATCTCAGTACGAACATCCTCCAATCTCTGGCGTGCATTATCCCACCAATCTTCAGCTTCTTCTGACAGCATATGAGTACTAAACTGTACCTGCTGAGCGTCAGTGCATTCCATCACTCAGAAGATCTTCTCAATCACTTTGAGCCACTTCTGTGCACCCTCTGGATCATGAGTGCCCACAAAAGTTGGCGTATTGTTCCTCTGGAACTTCCCCAAAGCACGAAACTCATCAGGAGCTCCAACATTCTGATTGTTCTGTGCATTCTAAGCCATTGCTTGAGCAAGCGATTCCAACGCATCAGCGATAACGCGATCGTTTCTTCCAGCCATTATGCACACCACCAACAACATTAGAAAGAACAATTCATCGATAGTGTACACACACTCGTCAACTAATAGGGACTGGCATCATATAAAACCTGGCCGGACAGTCATACCTACTCTGATGCCACTAATGTAACACCCTTCTACCCCACAAAATACTCATGAATAAAATAACTAACCAAAGATAAATAAATCAAAGTAAATCACCACAAGGGTGCCACATTTCGTCATAAAACATCTAAATAACATCCTGCTCCATAACACGGGTTTCAAATCATTTATAATAATTATTTCATCAATGCATTCAATGAGCATTTTCAACCATCGCATCGGAAATCTTAGTAATCAAACATCTTTATTTAAAATACTTCAAACAAGACTTCATAAAAAAAATAATAAAGAACATATCGTTCCACTCAAACGTTCCCGACCCCGGTGTTACATATCAGAGCAAAACACCTTCTAAATTCAACAGAAATAAAACTGAATAACTCCAAAGGCTAAATCTTCACGCACTAAAAGAGCTAATCCTGATCACCTGCACGTTTCCCACGTGGAGGCAACATTCAAACAGGCAAGGTGAGTAATCACGAATCATTATACGAGATATAAAGAGAAAGATATACGAGTACAACAGTATCAACAGTTCATTTATACCATCAGTATTCATCAAAAAAAATAATCATTATTCATGTCATCATCGTCATACATCACTTAAAATCACGTCATCAATAACATCGTTTATTCATAAGTATGCAATGCAACATAGTATGAAATGCAACAACATAGACTCGTGCATGTGGTACCAATTCATTTGATGAATACTGGGCCATCGCCCTCCAAAGATCCCCACCATATGATCGATTCCCCCTTGGAACCGGAGCACATCATAAACATTTCAATCCACACAATGGGATTGAAGCCACCACTGGACCGAAGTCCAAACATCATCAGTGGACCGAAGTCCTAACATCATCACTGGACCAAAGTCTTATATTATGCTATGAATGCATGATGCAAAACTTCATAATAATCACCATCATAGGATCGTCAAGGTTGCATCATCATTCATGAGAATTCATCAAAACATCACAGTATAACATCAATCACACATGTCACAATTCATCATAATACTTCACAATTCATCATGCTATAATCATTAAAACACAACACCTTAATTTCCCCACTGCACAAGGCCAACAAAGAAACAAGACCACACGAAGGATAAAATAATAATAAAAAAACATCTGCTCCTGCTCGCCTGGTGCTCGCCCGACGAAGCGGTTCGCTCGCTTGGGGTTCTCCCGACGAAGCAGGGGTGAAAGCCCTCCCTCATACAAATTCCAGTAGCACCTATTTTTCACTCCTCACTTGCTTCTTGGTTCGCTCGGTGACCTCCAAGTGACTGTGCTTTGCCCGGAGAAACAGATCCCTCGCCCAGCGATTTCTGCGAAACAGCAAATCCTACTGTTGCGTTTTCTAGGTACGAAAACCCTCTTCCAGCATTTTCCAAAGACCCCATTTTCATCAAGAATTACACAACATCTTTTCACAGGTTCAGTACCATTCATATGTACAATCCCAAGCAATTACCAACACCCAATTCATCAAATTACAACAACAACATAATCATACGATTTCATCATATTTTCATCAACTAACACATAACACACAAAACCTACATCTACCTTAAACCCCATATCAAATATAATAACCCGGATCACCCCCCGTACCTCGAATTCTTAGCAATTGACTTCTTTCTCTGTGTTCTACGGATGATCTTCTTGGTTCTCTGTGCCTTAACTCTCCCTTCACAGTTTCTCTCCAACTTTTCACGATCCTCAAATCCCTCTTTTCCTTTTGTCAAACATGCCCTTATGACCCTTATTATGATTTTCCCATCTTACCCTCACTTACTCCACCCAACATTACCATCTTACCCTTAAAATTTCTACACATTATTGCCTCTATTTAAATATTAGAAATATTCTAATTAATTATTATTATGAAATTCCACATAATTAATTATGCACTAGTTTATCAATATATCTCTAAATAATTTCCAACTAGATTAATTAAATTATAATTAGATTCTCATTAGTCATTTAGCCCAATACTACCCCTTAATCACACAAAGCATCATATAATTCATCAAAATTCACAATTACCCACTAATAATTAAAAAATAATTAAATATGAAACTTGGGGTGTTACAGTCTCCGTCTAGTTTTGCTATTAAGTGTACGCACAGTTATTTCAATCTCAGGATTGAAAAGAAGTTGGTCTACAGGTACACTCCCTTGCATAAACAGAATCTGCACACTTAACCAAACAATTCAAATAGCACAAGAAAAATAAACAGAGGTAAGAGATCACAATACAAATCTTAAAATCAATAACTATTGCAATGCTTGCAATATCAAACAACAATCCCCGCCAATGACGCCATTTTGTTAGAATTGTATAATAAGGGGGTTTTTTATTACCGTCTCCACAGGGATTGTTCTGATATAGGATGTTTGTCGTTCAATAGTTTACCGTTTCAAGAAAAGGGTTTTCATAGTTTGTTTCATAAATTGTCACGATTTAGTAGCAAAGTTTTGAATTCTAGATAGATATCAAAAGTAGTTTTCATCCACCCTAACTTCTATATATTCTCTTAATCTTGAATGTGAAGTCGGTTCCGATTAATATCATCACGTATTCTCTCAATACCGTCTATGTCTAGAGCGGTTTTGTGAATATTATTGTATCTGTCATTAGATGATGTCTCACACTAGCAACCGATACAATAATCTTTAAGAAGAACACAGAGCAAATATTAACTTAAAAATCTATGTCTAGAGTTTGTTTGTTAATAGATGAATATTTTAGATCAAGTTTCATAAAGTCTATGTCTAGAGTTTTACAAATCAAGAATGGATCTTGAAGAACAAAAACATTCATGATATATTAATCTTCACTTGTTCACATACAAGGCCAATCAAAAGAAATACATAAAAGCTAAGGTAGACTACCTCTACCTTTGATACAAAGGAAATTAGCTAAACCCTTTCATACATAATTAATTAATCAAGCATGTGAACATGGTTTCAAAAAATACAATCATGTATCCTCTCAATAGCGTTTTAAGTCT
This sequence comes from Lathyrus tuberosus, assembly GCA_022829125.1. NCBI lineage: Eukaryota > Viridiplantae > Streptophyta > Magnoliopsida > Fabales > Fabaceae > Lathyrus > Lathyrus tuberosus. The sequence continues at coordinate 15,220,049 of JALAZF010000017.1, forward strand.
AAAGTGGTTTTGTGTGCATTATTGTATCAATCACTAGATGATGTCTCATGCTAACAATCAATACAATAAACATAAATATTGATACAAGGCAAATATCAACTTATAAATCTATGTCTAGAGTTTGTTTGTTGATAGATGAATAACTTAGATCAAAGTTTGGAAAATCTATGTCTAGAATGATTCAAATCATACATATATTATGAAGAGCAAAGATATTCATCATATATTGATCATCAACCTTGTTCACATACAAAAGATAAAATGAAATACATATTAATAAGGTTAACTACCTCTAATCTTGACACAAAAGATGTTTAGTTATCCATTACCATGGTAGCTTGATCAACAAGTAAGAAAGAAAGCTCTACTAGCATTAAAGTCGAAAGATCGAGGATTGATGCTCCAAAGGTTTGATCTTTACTCCTTTTGGAATTTCCAAGCTTTAAACCCTAAAAATCTTATCTAGATCTGAAAAGTGACTAAAATGAAGTGTGTCTTCAAAATATATAGCAAGTGCCCCTTTTATACATGTCTTCAAAAAGTACCCACAAGTGCCAATAAGTGTCACCGCGCTAAGCCAGCTCAGAGCGAGCTTAGCGCGGTCAGTAACAAAGGCGGAAAATATGTAGGAGCGCGCTAAGCGCAGTTATGATCCTTTGTATACTGCCTCTTAAACAAAAGCGCGTTGATCCCACGCTAAAAACGCGATAAGCACGGTTTGCCGTCAGATTGAAGCAAAAATGATCTTCAAAACCCTCTTTTCATCATCCACAGGCTCCAAGCATTATATCCATCAAGAAAACCTATCAAAAAGCATCAAAATGATCAAGATTCACAATATTTACATGCATAATCGAAAACTTGCGCATTTACACTAAAACTTATGGTTTTACTACTAATATACCAAGGAAACAATTGGAAAGGGCCGCAAAATACTATCAAATATATACATAATTTGTCCCTTAACAGTAGCACACCACAAAAGAGCATACTAGGACAGCAGCAGAAGTATCACACAACAGAAATTATACAAGGTGGTTGCTATACACGCCTATACAAACCACATCATAACATCATGCTTCGCATCAGAACATCATGTTGGAACATCTTGTCCCACCTGATCATTATTCTCCCTGCTTTCACACATCAGAGCAAAAACACAAAATCACTAAAAGTCAGAAGGTACGAGGTTGACAAATAAATCAGCTCATAAGGGCCATATGCCAGGTCAGATGCTCTATCATGTGAGCACACACTAGGTCAAAACAATTAGTACCAAACATACCAGTTAGTACTAAACACACCAACCAGCAGCATATCAATAATACTTATACACCACAAACTTAAAATATACGTGGTTTGAACACACCACCCCTACACACCATTAATCCCCCTAGATTTCTCACAGTGGGCAAGGGGTAAGAGAAAAATAAATCCCAGAATAAGGACAATTACTGGATAACAAGAACACATACCACAAAATTGCAGTAGCAGCAATTTTGTTCTTCAGACGTACAAATGTCAAACATAATGTATGACACAATGTGTATGAAATTGTACCAGCAACAACAGGTTGAGGCTCCAATATTTCTTCATCAAAGACCATACCATTTTCATCAACATGTGCATAGATGTTGGACATTATGTTTAAGACATCTTAACCAACAAACAACTTATAACTGAAACTCAACAACTTATGAAGAAAACCATTATTCTTAAACTCAAACTCCTTCATCAACCTAGGATAACAAGCTCCAGCATTGTCTTCAAAAACTGAGCAGCAATATGAAGCTCCATAAATTCATAATACATTAGTGCTTCAACAAAAATTCTTCTGCATCCTCATTTGTAGTTTCTTCTTCTTCTTCCTCAGCTCCCTTTTCCTTGGTCATAATTTTGACAATATAGGGAACCTTGCTTATGCCCAATTAATCAATTGAGTGTGAAAGTTTCACACACTTTCCTCAATCTTACACAATTCTATAATCCTTGTTGCCTTCAACATTACACATAACAGTAATGTTCACAATAAACTCCTTGATCGACTTTTCATAGCAAGGATCAACATCAATTATAGTCTTCATTAGCCTAGCATCTTTCATGATTTCTTTGCAATTAAGAACTTTTTTACCTAGCTCTCTTTCACCTGCAATCCTTCCTTGACAAACATACTTCCACTTCTACAGACTTGATTCAGAATGGCATGACACATTATCCATGTGAGCAGAGGAGACATACACAAGAATTCTCTTCCCACTAACCTTTTTCCTTACAATGTCTTCGACATATGCTTCAGCATATGTCAAAGATTCACTTGTTTGAAAAAGCTTTCTTTTCACTTCATAATTAACTAGGGAAATTTGTTCATCCTTCCTCAGAGTTCCAAACTCAGTCACCAACATGTCACACATGTTGTCTAACACATCTTGGTTGACATCTTCATTATCTTCTTTGATGGCATATTTTAGCATTTGGTTACTCCACAATAGTTGAGTGCAACTTCTTCCAACATATATACCACGAGAGTCACAAGTATAATTCTTCATTTGGTTCACTTGAAACTTAGGAAGGCAGCTAACATCTTCTACTATGCTCAACTCAAAATCAGACAGCATTAATTGAACAAAATGTTCTGGAATCCTACACAACATATTGTCTTCAACATAAATGTGAACTATCATCATATCCTCACTTTTTTCACATTGACACCCTTCCTATTATTGATATCAGTAGAAGCATCCATAATGATTTCCATATTGAAGTACCTATTGAGGAAGGTACTTTTCTCATTCATCTAACAAAGTTTGAACTTCAGAATATATGACAATCTTAGTAACAGTCTGATGGCTTCAAGATAGGCAAAAGTTTCAGAATTATATAATCTTCAATCTTCTTTAGCAGACAACATAGTGTTCCCTGGTTTATCTAGAACAACTTGCTCCATTTCAAGACCAATGAGATCAAAATATTCATCTTCATGAGGAGTCATTTCAGTTAGAACATCATCTATAGATTATGTGCCCATGGTGAACAATCTATACACCTTTCTATTAACAACATACCCTAGAAATATGCTTTCATCATTATTTACCATATCTTCACACATTGTCTCAACATCTTTTTCCACATCTTCTACTGCATGATCCTTCTATCCTTTTGATGCAGATTTTCTTTTCTCTTCATGGTTATTAACAACACCAACATGGGTTATAACAATATAAAATTCAACATATTTATGAACATCATCACTTATGTGATTATTATCAGTGATCACATCATGATTCTCCTTATGAATTTGAGACTGTTAACATGTCAGACAGGATGTCTGGCACATCTTTATCAACATCGGAATTTCCCAAATTGGTTTCCTAGGTCTCCTCACCAAAAGAATTTTGAATGAGATGATTATTTCTCATAGGCCTATTCATGAGTGGGACATTAATCATAATTCCACCAGCAGGTAGATCAGACTTATCAACATGGGGAATTTTGTGGAGAAAAATATTTGTTACATATTTCTTTACATACAGGATGTACCTAGAGTTCAATACACTAAGAGTAACATAAATTACAACTTCACTAAACACAATATCATGGTTTTGGTTAGTCAAAAGTCCAATTTTTGCCTGTTAACAATGCGTTCCTTTCGAGTATTTTCTTTCCTTTTATGTTGTTGGAAGTTTGTCCCACGGCTTGGGGAGGGCAATTTTATCCCCATACTATTAGCAATCATCCTCTATGTTGTTGTTACTAGGGGTGGCAAAATGGGTCCGGCCCGCGGGGAAAGCCCGTTTTACCCGTCATTTTTTGCGGGGCGGGCCTGAATTTTGAACCCACATATTTAAGTATGCCCGCCCCGCCCCGCCCCGTTTTTTTGCGGACTTTTGCGGGGCGGGCATGCCCGCGGGTAAAAACAACCCATTATATCTTATATTATTATTATTATTATATCTTATATTATTATTATAGCTTGAACTTAACATCACTTTTAAACAACCTTACAGCTAATAACAAATACATAACATCAGTATAGTATCTAAGTGGTTCCATAGATGTTCATATCTTATATTATTATTATTATTATTATTATTATTTTTAATATTAGAATTTAATAGGCATTCTCATTTTTCAACCCAGCACTTGGAAGAAAACGATATCATTTTTAATTAATATAAATTAACTGAATTGAACATATTATTATTAATATATAAATTAACTAAATTAACTGAATTGAACATATTATTATTAATATAAATTTTTTTAATTAATATATTATTATTAAAAAAAAATTTTAAAAAAATGGCGGGCCTGCCCGCAGGCCCGTCATTAAATGGGGCGGGCCTAAAAAATGAGCCCGCATCTCCACCTTTGACCGCCCCGCCCCGCCCCGTTTTTTTGCGGGCTTTTGCGGGGCGGACCTAAACGGGGCAAGCATGCCCGTTTGCCACCCCTAGTTGTTAATGAGGTTTTCTATTTTTATTGAGGTGGTTTCAGATTTGAATAAACAATGAAATAGAAAAACTATGTGAGACAACATTAACTGATCATACAGTTGATTGATTCAAAATTGCAATTAAATGTGTGATTTTACTTTTAAAAAAAAAGTTGGATTGAGCAAACGTAAAAAAAAGAAAAAGTTGACTTTGTTACATTCTCAACAATGTTAACTTTGTTATACATAAGTCGGTCTCAAGTTTGAATAAAAAGAAAGAGTTGGATTGAGCAATCGAAACGTAAAATTTTATCGAATCTCTATGATCTGCTACGAAATTGTGTTAAAAAGTCAAAGATCATGTTTTGTTGAATTTATTACGTATTAATAGTTGAACTACAATCCTTTAAGTTCAATGCATTTGCTCAAATCACTATCAACTAGATTTCAAACAATTTCAATAAACACCAAACAATCTACAAAATTTAAAAGTCATCAATAGCATTTATCTAAAAGAGTCTAAATGGTCCTACCATGTGCTCAAATATCTATCCTAGCCTAAAATAATTAAATTATTCAATGATTTATATTTTACCACCAATCTACCTTCTTACATAACAAGTCTTATTCACTATTTAGTTTTTTTTTTGTAACTTTCATATACAAATTGATGTTATTCATTGCAGTAACAAGTACTCCCTCCGGTCACTAGTATAAGCAAAAAAACATTTTAAATATTGGTCACTATTATAAGCAAAAGTCATTAAATTTTAGACTAATTAATGCTTGTATTACTATTATACCCTTAATTTAATTCAAAAGTATTTAATGTTAGTAGTTGATTCATTAAATAAACTAAGGATATTATCGTAAATTTTACTTTAATAGTATATGAAATCAAGAAAATTAATTACATTTAACTAACTTTCTTAATACGTGTGAAAGTAGTTATTTTGGCTTATAATTGTGACCGGAGGGAGTATACTATATATATATATATATATATATATATATATATATATATATATATATATATATATATATATATATATATATAGACTATAGAGTATAGACAAATAAACACTGAAAAAGTCATTTAATATGACCCCATTTCTAAGTTCCATTATTGCTATCTTCTAAAAGATATCATTCCTTCACGAGCCAATGTTCCCTCAAGGTCCCCTATAATTCTAGCTGTACGAACTTCTAAACCTCTCTGAACTTCATGGAACAGATTCCTTATACTGTCAGAAAATCGATTCATGTCAATGCCAGCACTTTTTTCCATCTCTTCTGCCACGCCAACAAATCCAGAAACAATCTTGGACTGAATTTCAAACATTTTTTGTCCTGTTGCAACAATGTATCTTTGTAATTGAAATGTCTCTTCCAAGAAATGCTCCAGTGTTGATGTTTTCTCCTTTGCTCTTGCATTATTCGTTTCTCCGCGATTTGCGTAGAGGACATTCTCTTGCTGAAATAATGTAAGACAAACTATTGATTCATGCTCTCAACTTGACAATGCCAAATGAAGTTAGACTACAGTTAATGCAATATTGCTACATTATTCAATATCATAAATGAACATTAAAGGGAAGCCAAAAAAGACTCCCATTGCTCGAAAATATTGTTTGTAGCATATTGCAAATGAATTCTAGTGCCAAAACAAAACTACTAAAAATTTAGTTTAATCATATCGCGTCATGCAGATATAAAAAATATGCATGATTCAATGCTTACCATCCGTTTGCAAAGATCATCGGTCTTCTCTTGGAGGGATTGATATCTTCCGATCTGTTTATTAAGCAAAGTAATCACGGACAAATAAGCCTTCATACCAAAGTTGCTTTCTTCACTAATTTCTGCAAGTTCTTCATTGTTTTGTCTTCCTGTCAACCTTTCAATAAGAATTAGTTGCTGTTTAAGCCTTTTTATCTTGTAAGATACTCCAAGAGCATGAAGATCCATCTTCCATTGAAACTGTTTTGCATCATTTAAGGGCTTGCTAGTGGATCCTATTTTTTCAGCAGTATCAATTTCTATGTGATCTGGACTTTGATACTGCACAGAAGTAGGATTATCCTCCCCACAAACATGCTTGTCTTCTTCAATCCTATTATCTGGCGATTGAACTTGTGAATTAGAATTTTCAATCTCATCATGGTTCAAAGGCCGCACCACCTCCTTTTCACAAACTTCCTCGATCAAAGTTTCCTTCATTTCGAGCTGTTTTTCACCTGGTTTTCTCTTCACAATCTTGACTCTAGACCAGACAGGATCGTGAGTTAGTTCTGAAGATTGTGGAGACAAACTAGAGTTGTTTCTAAAGCAGTTTAAAGGCCTCAATTTTGATGCAATTTGGTCTTTTAAGGAATTAATTGCATCCTCTCTCTCCAATAACAAGCTCTCCAATTTCATATTGTCATGTCTCAACTGTGTCACGTCCTTCACTAACCCCTCCATGTGAGACTGAAGCTGCTTTGTTTCTAGTTCTGTTCTCAACAACTGCCACCTAAATGCCTCTATCTTCTCATCTTTGATCCTCATTTGTTCTGCAAAAGCATCTAGCTCTATGTGATGCCTCTGTTCAATCAGGGTTGCATATCTTTCTGTCTCAGCTCTCATCCAATCTTCTAGACGCTTGGCATTAGCAGGAATGGCTAGAGACAAAATACGCGACAAAAAGGGTCAGCTCAACAAATAGATAACTCTAGCTAGCTAACCCTTAAACTCTTTAGACTAATCTTTTGTTGTAGAAATAACTTATATATAAGCAATTATACAATTAGTGTTTATGCTATAAGTGTTTAATTAAACTGTTATTGCAAACAAGGCCTACAACAAATAAAATTGAGACAAAAGTTTGTAGGACTTAAAACTCTTACATGAGTCTTCATTTCTTTGAGACAAGTAGTGATCAGAAATGTGTGAAAATTGTTCCTGTTCATTTGAAACATGTGAGGAACCGGTTGAAGAACTATATTGCAGCATGCCTCTGGAACTAGGCAAAACATCCTTCCTAGAACTGAAATTCAGCAACATGCTTTTAAGAGAATGTCTGTCATGTTTTCCTTCTGAAACTACCCTCCATTTTTCAGTTTCTTGCTCCGCTTGCTTCCTTCTAGCCTTTGATAACTTAACCTCTTTCAACAGCATTTGCTTTTCTGCAATATCAAGTTTAGATTTCCTCAACATTGCTGACAAAATCTTATCTTTTTGTTCCAAATCCTTGTGAAATTTTGCAATCTCCAAAGTTAATTTCTGGACCATCAAATCAGATTCTTCTTTATTCTCCATGACAGAAATAAGCTCCTGTTTCGTAGCTTCCATGTGCTTAACAGCACGGCCAAGTTCAGCCTCAAGGTGCCTTTGATTTGAAACCAGCTCAATGAAAGCAGTTTTGTGTTTCCTGAGATCAGAAGAATGTTCTTGCGCGTCATGCTTATAAGATTCTCTCAATTCTTCTGCATCCCTTTCAGCTTTTTTCACTTTTTCTTCTAGCTCCTTTCTCTTCTTCTCCTCTTCTTCAATCTTCTTGTCTTTTGACTCCACCAAACCCTCCATTTCCTTCAATTCCTGATCCAATTCAGAGATTGCTGCATCCTTTTTTTTCTCAAACACTCTTAGCTCATTCAGTAAAGCACCAATCTGTTGGCGAAGTTTCCTTCTTTCGCTAAACCAGCTTTGCTCTTGTGCAGCAAAGATCCCAACCACTTTCTCATTCGCTTTCGCATCTTCGTGTCTAATCTTTTTCAGATTCTCAATTTCCATCTCAACACTTTTCAGCTTCTGATTTACCTCATTCGACACTTCCTTCTGAACTTTCCACACAATCAACCCCAAAAGCTGTGCACTTCCTTGAAGCATAGTTTCAACAATTTCAGACAAATTCTTTTCAACTTCAAAATCTGGTTTTCTAAGGACTTGAAGTGCAAAGAATGCACAAGAAACACCAAAATACATTGGATACATACCATTACCATCAGTATTATCAATCTTGCCATACCCAATTCTATCCAAAACATAAAGTTCCTTATCACCCATCACTCACTGCAGCATAAAAACAAACAGTTAGAATACAATTCCAGTAACCATAACATTTAGCCTAACATTACACATAACAACAAAAACTCACATGATTCAGATGACAAAAAAAAAGTTACAGATCCCAAATGATTCATCAATAATTGGAAACAAAACATGCATAATTAAGTAGAAACAATGTTGAAGAACTTAACATGTTTACCTAATGCAATGCAATTCACATCCAAGGACAAAAATGGAAATTAAAGGGGAAGAAACTGCGACTAGAATAAGCAGGAAAAAAAAAAGTAGTTTCAAATTCCAATGGACAAGTTAAGTTGAGCAGTCACACCAAACAGCAAAGAGTGATATGTAAGTGATGTGAAATTGGTATCTTCTATAAATAAATGGAAGAGAATGCACATTGTGTACTCTATACAATAGTCTATAATAACTGAATAGAAAGAAAGAAAAATAAGGTACATACATGATTATGAATTTTGGTTCCTTGTTTTCTGTGATAGACTTGTCTAATGTCTACAAACCCCACATGCTCCTTCCTTATTTTATTCTTTTTATAATTATAACTCTAATTTTTCAATAGCCCCTACATTTTAATTTTGATACGCTGATACAAATGGTGGATAGTCTCTTCAAGTTTTTTTTTATTGTGGTCTCATCTAAAAGTTTTTATTGAGTCTGATATGTGTCATGTCAGAGTTCTCATACCACACTCAGAACTGGCTTAACACAATAATTATTTGTAACTATTAGAAAGATCCTAGAAGTCTCATAGTGGTTGAAGATAGAACAATTGGTTGAAGATAGAACAATGAAATAGTTTATATAGAGTGACACCCCTCACTTTACCAACCGATTTTGTAAGGTTGTGTTAGGGCAAACTCTAATATAGTATCAGAGTCTATCGATCGGACCTTGAGCAGTTCACCGTTTAAATCCACGCACCAAGCCCAAAAAGAGTGTTGGGCGTCAAGAGGTGTATTAGAAAGATCCTAGAAGTCCCACATTGGTTGAAGATAGAACAATGAAATAGTTTATATAGAGTAGCACCCCTCACCTTACCAACCGGTTTTGTAAGGTTGTGTTAGGCCAAACTCTAATATGATATTAGAGCCTATCGATCGGACCTTGGGCAGCCCACCGTTTAAATCCACGCACCAAGTCCAAAAAGAGTGCTGGGCGTGAGGGGGTGTATTAGAAAGACTTTTAGAAAAACACATTTCCATATCTCAAGTCTTCACTAACAGCCTAATCCTAACATTATCGTTTGCGCTCATCTAACTCGACTAGCGGATATTGTCCACTCATTAATTTTTTTAGATTTAATACTTGTCTTAGTCTTTTAATTTAATTTAATGTTCTACGCCTCTTAACTAAATATGTTATAAGTTAGTCCATTAAATTCATTTATGTTATCCTATTTGGCCACTTCCGTCAAATTCTGACAAAAAATATCAAGTTCTGGTGACGTAGCGTTGATGACGTAGCGTGACAGGAAGGTCATTAGTACAAATCTCAATCAGCAGCATATGTAGTTAAAAACTGGTATATTATTTAAACTGCGAGGTCCCCCGAAAACAAAGCTCCACTGATTTAAACAGTGCATCGATTTTGAACTACATATACTGACTTAGATTTGTATCAAAGGTCTTGCTGTCATGTCATATCACCAAAACTTTACGTTTTTTTTGTCAAAAATTGACTGAAGAGATTAAATAGGATAAAATAAATGAAGTTAAGAGACTATTTTATAACGTTTTTCAGTTAAAGATCAAAGCGAACCATTAAATTAAATTAAGTTAAGGTATTGCTTTTTAATTATGTCACTTTTAATATTTATAATTTTTATTTAATTTTCTTTTTTTTTTATTCTCTTCCTACCACCACCAACCCTCCAATTCCCACTCCTTTTTCTCAACCATTTTAGTAAGCAAAGCACTCGATTTCTTGAACCCTGTCACCAATTCTGACAAAGAAAAAGAGCTTGAAGAATCAAAAGAATATATATAGGTACATATCTTGAACAACTTGGCTTTAAAATAATAAATACAATTACAATCGCTTACCTGTATATTGATTATTAGAAGACACAAAAAGACACTTTTGTAATAATAAAACAAAAGACTTGTAAGACTAGGCTTTCCAACAACAATAAAATAAATAAAAAAATCATAGACAATGCATATTTGAAAGTGCATGAATAGCAGTAACATAAAGTATATTTTTCAGTTTTCTATTTTTATAAACGTATCAAAGTTGTGAACAAGTACTGGTTGCTTTGCAAATTGATTAACCCATTTTTGATAAACTGGTCCCTTTCATGATTGTAGCATATGTTAAATCAAAATCAATACAAACTACCAGATTTAATAGCTTATGGACCACGTATCTTATCTGTAAATTATACCTAGGAATTGTCCACATACGCATTTCACAAGTATGTTCAATTACAAATTTTGATACCTAAAGAGTGCTGCAACTATAGTTGCTAGAAAATATAACTTGCTGAGAGACAAAAATATATCTTGCGTTAAGGTTATATTTCTCAATTTGCAAGCAACAAAGTTATGTTAGAGTCATGGTGAATCTAGGCATGCTTAAATTTAATTCGTTTCCTTTTGTGAGTTGTTATCTGTAAAGATGTAACATGTTAAAGAAAAGTTATATCGTACTAAATTATGAAAGCCAGGGTTATGTAGCAAAAATTAAGGTAGTATTAGTACTATTAGTATTAAGTTGCAGGACCTTTATTGAGTCTCAATAAGGCCAAGAATTGAAATTCAAACTCTTCAAATAAGTTTCCTTTCCGATTTCCATGTATTTTTATGCATTAAATTCCTAAACTGTTATACATTTAAAAAATTATTAAGTAAGTTCAATTTTTTGGTCAAATTAATTTAATTCATTCTAATAGTTTATAATAAAATTAATTAAAGAAATAGTTATAAATTATATCACCTATTTATTCTACCTTTTGTATTAAATGAACTTTTCATTTTTTAGACAAAATTTTATTTGAGTATAAAATATATTTTCTTAACTTTAAATATTTGCGTACACACTTTTCATGATAATTTCTTTTTGAAATGCAAATAGTGTGTGTGTGAAACACATTAAGGTATAGGGTTAATAATCATTTTACCCCTGTCATATAGGCGCTTTTCGAAAAATCATGTAAAAAAAATTTGCAAGAATTTCTCTAACATTTGAAGATTCTTTCAATTTTGACTTTCAACACATCTAGTCACCAAAAAACGTTGATAAAACTTCTTCACTAGAATATCTCTCATGTGATGTTATTATTTCGCACTTAAATGCATATATCATATTATTAGCTAAACATATAGTAATTACTATAATTTAATTTGATAATTAACTATTAATAGTTTAATATAATTTTTTTCCTAACATTATTATTTGCTACAGTAAATATTTAATTTAGTATTTGTTTTTAATAAGTTTTAATTATTTTAATTTAGTATTTATTTCTAATAATTTTTATTTAGTATAGTTTTGTTAATGCTACCGTAGATTTAATTTTAGTTTAGTTTTAGTTTTATTTTTGTTTATTTATTTTAGTAATTTTCGTAATTATTAACTTTTCAAAATAGTTTATTAAAACAAGTTTTATTTAGTTTACTAATTTTATATTAATATTAGTTTACTAATTTTATATTATTCTATAAATGTTATTAATAATTCCAGTTTATTAATTTATATTAATAATTTTTAATTTAGTTTAATTTAATTTATATTAAAACGTAAATATTATTGTAATTTAATTTGTTAATAACATAATAATTTAAAACGTATATATTAAAACATATATATTAAAATATAATAATTTAATTTATTAATAATGTTAATACTTTAATTTATTAATTTATACTAATTATTTACTGTAAATATTATTTAAATAGTTATAATAAATTATAAATGCTATAGTAATAACAACGTTAATAATTTAATTTAGTAATAATGTTAATAATTTAATTTATTAATTAGAACGTTTAAATGCTTAATTTAAATGTTATTGTATTTAAAATCTACTGTATTTTAATGCTACGTTCAAATTAGTTATACTAAATTATATACTAAATAAAAGTTCTTAAATATTAAATATTAAATAAAAGAGAAATAAATACTGCATACTAAATATATACATTTGAAAAGCAATACATATCATAAAAACACAAGTGGCCTATTGGTAAAGACATTTGCATGTGGAGGTGAGATTATGGGTTCAACGCCCACCTCAAAAAAAAATTTTGAATGTTTATTTGTTTAATAACATAAACCAAAAATAAATAAAAAATAAAATGCCAACGTGGCAATAAAAATAATTCAAAAATAAATATAAAATGCCACCTCGTCATTCACATATGAAAAAAAAATTTAAAAAAATTGTCACATCAGCGTTTTTTGGTAACTAGAAGTGTTGAAGGTCAAAATTGAGAGAATCTTCAAATGTTAGGTGAATTCTTGCAAGTTTTTTTTTACAGGGGGGTTTTTCGGAAAGCGCCTATATGGCAGGGGGCAAAATGGCTATTAACCCTAAGGTTTAAGAAGTAATCAAATGGGAATCCAACAAGACAAGAAGGAAATGGGCCTAGCAATAAAGGTTTGAAAGTACAAATAAATAAATAAAATAGCTAAATAAGAAAAGGAGAACACTGAATCAACATTCGCCCCAATGTAAAATAAGTTAGATCTTGATAAAACTATGATCAATAGAAAAACAACCTTTAGAAATAACATCAAGAATCCCTAGCCACAAGGCAAAAGACACTCACCTCTCTATTTGCTCAAAAAAAGTGAGATTTTCAAGCCAATGAGAGAAAGCATAAGAGGCTCTTGGATACCTACCATACAATTTCCAACTTAGAAATATACTCATATCTTCCACATCCTTCTTGGTGGGAGAGGAGCCTTTCAAAATTATATCATTCTAGGATTTTTAAATCGATTAAATCACAAAGTGTTAGATTATAACTAAACCATCATTCACTCCTGACTTATCACCCAATAATCTAATGAAAAGAAAAATAGAAATAGGATTCATATGAAGAAAAAAACATCACTTCAACCACCTAAAAATCTCATACAAAACAGACGTTGATATGTTGCAAGTAACAAACAAATGGGTAACTAACTCATCCCTCCTCCTATACACCGGACTAGAAAAAACTCACGGTCCACTAACGCCTTACGCCTAAAAATATTATCTCTAGTCAGAACCTTCTATTGAATGAGTTGCCAAGAAAAAACAACTACTTTAGAAGGGGATTCAACTATCCTAAATAAGAGAATGAACCATATTCTCCAAAATATAAGAGGAACACAAAACAAGTTACAGCCCATGAGACCGAAAAACACTAAGGAAAAAACAATATCCTCTTAGTGACACCAACGCCACCTATTAGGATATAGGGAGAGTGACACATCATGAATGGCTAACAACAGATTTTGGACCATTACATTTTGATAGACAAAAAGGATTTTTTTTTCCACTTTAAATCCCAAGTCAGAATACCCTCTACAAACACCCAACTAGACTCATTGTCTAATACTGTTGATCATAAATACTAAAGAGCCTAGGAAACCTAACAATCATAAGGGAGGACTTAATCCACATATCCTTTCAAAAAGAGGTTTGGAGGCGGATCCCACTTTCTTACTAAGACAATCCACAAATGAATTAGGAGCATCCTCAACTTTCTATCTCAGGAGAGACACGTCTTTCAACCAGGATGAAGGAGAGAGAAACCCAATATACCTAGCTTCTAAAGGGGATGAGAACACATGGGTTTCATATTTGAAAGGTAAAATCTTACACCAGAGACCAGAGGCACTTTAAATGAACCTTCATGTCCAATTAGCCAAAAAAGGCCAAATTAACCAAACGAAGATCCTGAATAACCAAATATTCCCCTTATGATTAGGTTTGCAAACATCGACTCTCTTAACCCAAGCAATCTTAGCCTCCATTTTAACCTCTCCCAAAGGAAATTCCTTAAATCCTAACAATCTTCTTTCATACTTTCACATACATTTTCATGAAAAATGGGAACAATATAGGAATAGAATTAAAAACAGAGTTTAGCAAAACCACTCAGCCTCTTAGGCTGACATATCAATGCCTCAAAGAGCTTAACCTACTAGGCAATAACATAACTAGAGGTTCCCATGTAGACTCACTATGGGAATTAGATCTTAAAGGTAAGCCAATTATCCTAGATATGAGAATGAACCATATTCTCCAAAATAGAAAGAGGAACATAAAACAAGTTATTGCCCATGAGACCGGAGAACACTAAGGAAACAAAAAAACATCCTCTTAGTGACACCAACACCACCTATTATTATAAATGGTGAGTGACACATCATGAATGGCTAACAACAGATTTTGAACCATTACATCCCGATAGACAAAAAGGGATATTTTCCACTTTGAACCCCAAGTTAAAATACCCTATACAAAAACCCAACTTGACTAAAAGTTCCATCTTGTTGATCATAAATACTATAAAGCCTAGGAAACTGTTATCCAATATTTTAGACATAGCTAGTTCGACGAAGAAAGTTAATGTTGAAAGGAGATATGGCCAGCTTTGAAGTTACCTAAGGATATTTGGTTCGACCAATGTTTGGTTAACTTCGACATATTTGTTTTCACATTTGTGGGACTTAGCATATTTTTGGCAAATGTTGAAGGGCTGTTGACTTCGACTACGACCACTTACAAAAGGATAAAATCAAGTAACTGCCAATTGAAGATATCTGAACGTTGAAGACATGTGGGAGTCAACCATCAGTCCCAATACCATGTAGAAGGGTACGTCTTGAGCATGCAAGTCACAACGGTCGAAGACAGTATATTTTCACTAGTATATATAGATAGTCTCTGCATATGAATTAGGGGTGACAAATCATATACAAAAACTCTGTAGAACCTAAATTACCCGCGTCAAAAAGAGAAACAAATTTGTGAGGCAGTGTATGATCTTGTACACAGTATTTTATTCATTTAAATTAAAAACAAATTACAGCATTTCTTGAGCATGTATTTTGCTTTCATTATATTTACATTTATATTGCTACAGTTTTTGTTTCCTACCCAGTCGGTATCCTTTCTTAATTCATAGTTTATTTGTCAAACTTATGAACATTCAAAACTCACTTGTAGAATTTACGCAAAATATGACTTAGGATTCACTACTCGGTCTTGTAAGTAACAATCTTTAATACTAGCGTTTGTTTGCCAAAATTTACAGTAAACAAATTGGCACATTTGGTGGGACCTGTTGTGCAAAAAAATTTAGGAAATTTTTTATTAAATACTATACTTGGTTAGGGTTTTGGTTTACAACACTTCCCTCATACTCTACATGCAATTGGATTCAGCTACAGAGAGTGTTCCACAAACAATTTTACATGGGTTGGTGAAAAATTATTCTTAAGGAACTGGCTAGCATTAGGTGCAAAATACCCGATTCAATTGATGACTACTAAAATAGGTTTAGACTTTTGAAGGCAAGATGTTTTACTCAAGTCCCTGAACATGAGTTGGTCGAAATGGCCGCAAGACGTTTAGACTATTGCATTAGGAAGAATTTGGACACTAAATGTCTAAGGGACATGGCCCAATTGGCAGATAGAGTTCGTCAAGTCGAATGATTGAAAGCTGAAAAAGGCCAGGTCGAACAAGTATAGCAAAAAACAGAAAGTTTCTTAGAAGCAGATGACTATTTAGATTCTGATATAGTTTATGAACCTGTTGAAGAAAGTATGGTCCATGTGTCAAAACTAAATCATGGACCCGCATATGTTTTTAAACTTTTGAAACCTTCGAACAGGAGAAATCCCATCGAACCTAATAAGAATAAAAATTCATTACAAAGACATATACGCTTGATATAACAAAGTGTGATGAAATTTTTGATCTATTAGTCACTAACGGACAGATTATAAGGCATTCAGGCTTAAAGACTCCCCCATTAGAGCAGAGAAAAAAGAAAGGTTTTTGTAAGTACCATAATTTCTTGGGTCATAAAACTTCTCAATGTGTTCTTTTCAGGGACTTGGTACAGAATGCGCTCAAAGAAGGAGGACTACAATTCACGGAGAAATCACAAGCTACGATGCACGTAGACTCAAATCCTCTCTAGGTCAAAGAGACCCACTTTGATGAACATGTCAAAATCTTGATGGTCGAAACTACTGAAGGCTTGAACATGGAAATTGAACAAGTTATTGTGGAAGATGCTGAAGAAAAGATGAAGGCGATGTTCCCTAAAGCGAAAGAGAAACTCACTGACTTCCTGAATCGATGCAAATTGAGTAACTCCAGGGTCATGTTATTGTTGGTGTAAGCCCTAGAGGCCAATACTTTTGGTACTTGTATCGAATTATTTATTAATAAAAGGCATTTCTTTATTATATTTGTTTTTCCAAAATAATAAACTCCCTAGAATATCTAGTTCGTTTAATGAAATATTAAGAGTGACTTAATCATGAGATCTCATTAAACATAAGGACACTATTCTTAAAGTATCTGTAGTCAAGCTTTATTGTGAAGTGGGATAACCTTAAAGCATTAAGACTATTATGTAGATAGACTTATGATCACATCTCATGGATCATGGATAAGGAGTTATCAAGTCTTAACATAGGTATGAATATTAGGAGTAATATTTATACTGGATTGACCCGCTATGAGAGTGCTGCATAGAATGTTATGCAATGTGTCATAAGTTACTCTCATGGTGATAGTGGTGTATACCACCCTTCGACCTGAAACCACTATAGACCCAAGATGTAGAGTCGAGTACTTTATTGCTGATCAAACATTGTTAGTAACTGGATGATCATAAAGACAATTGATGGGTACTCCACAAAGCATGTTGAGGGACATGAGTGACCTAGATGGAATTTTCCCATCCTGCGTAACAGGATAAATGTCTAAGGGCCCAATATTGAACTAGACAAGGATGACACAACATATGCCTTGTGTTCATTATAGACATAAGGGCAAAAGAGTAATTGTACACACAAATATTATCACAAAAGGTTTTGTCATATCACATGACATTTTCGTGACTTGGGTAGCAGTGATGTGTTGCTAGATACCGCTCACTATTTATTAGGTGAAATGCGTGATTTAATATAATTGTCAATGTCGCGAAAACCTACAGGATCACAGACATATGGGCAGATTGATAAGAGGTAGAGTAAATAAGGAACACCATAAGATACGGTGTACTTAAGTAAATGTAGAACACCGTAAGGTACGGTGCACTTAAGTAGAATACGGAACATGGTAAGGTACCACACGCTTAAGTGATATGCGGTACATCATAAGATATGGTGCATGTGCACTTAAATGGGCTTTTTAGCTTGTAGCCCACACAAATGGTTCTATAAATAGAACCCTTATGCAGAAGCATCCACACTTGATGAAAGTTCAGTCCGTGAAACCCTAATCATATTTTCCTTCTCTCTCACTCAAAGGCTTCAATCGTAGCAGCTAGGGCTGAAACTGAAGGAATATGTTCATATGGACTGAGTAGAGGCGTTGTTCATCATTCAACGCTTGTGATCACTCTTTCGATTCAGCATTAAAAGTTTTATCGCCACAAGAGGTAATTGTTTCTATCACTGGTCATGCCTATTCGTAAGGATAACTAAAGGGAAATTTTTAATTTCTGCTGTGTTTTGAATCGTGATTTCCCTTCAGTTGTGCCTTAGAAGTAGCTTTATGTTTGATGAAGAGGTTGCTAAAAGCCTTGAAACTTGCAAATTCTCACATCCAAGGAAGAATAGACATGGTTGATCAACACCTAGTTTCACCTTTGACAATAGGCGTGTTCCACACAGGAACCAGCGCTCTCAAAAAAAATTTGGAAATAAAAAAAAATTACGTTCCACCTTCCAACGTCCTTAAAGGATAATGGGTTCGACCTTTGAACCAACAAGGGCTAAACCAACAGAAGTGGAAGGTTGTCAACATGGGCGTAGGATCCTCCTACCATAACAACTCCCACTTGACAAAGAAGTATTCCTATTGTCCTTAAAATTATTTGGGAAAGAACCTCATGATAAGGACATAATGGGGTAGACATAAGAGGAATAAAAAAGCACCATACGAAGTTGCATGGTCAAAATCCAACTGTAAAACACCTACATGAAGAACCATTGAAGTGACCAAAAGGCCTGTAAAACAAATAATGTTTCTGGCATTTCCACCAGTGGAGAAAAGTGATTATGTAGATCCCACAGTAAAACCTGGTGATGAAATGGTCACAGATAACTTTGACACAGGGTCAGAAAATGATTTCGATGTCACTTGCAACATTGTGTTGGAGATACCTAGAGAATTTGATTGTGTCTCTGAAGTCTCTAAGACAAAAGATGACTATTCGGCCGAAGAAGTATTGAATCAAAAACCGGTGTATTACTGTGTAATGAACAATGGCGTTATTGAAGAGCAACATGCCATGTTTGACAGGCTCGATGCAGTTATGATGAATCATCTTAAGCCTTTGTTTATACGAGAAAAAGTATACAACATTGGTGTTACCATAGTCTTTGTTGATGGAGGCGCAACAGTAAATTTGATGCCTCATTCCTTTATAAAAAGAATTGAAAAGTATGAAACAGATTTGCATCCATATAATATGATGTTGTCTAATTACGAGGGAAAGACAAGTCATATCTTGGTGTGATCAAAGTTGATCTTTCACGTGGCACATTAACAAGGCAATCCCTCTTTATGGTAATATGGTTCAAGACGAATTATAATGAGTTATTAGGACGAGAATGAATTCATGGGATTGAAGCAGTTCCTTCAACTTTCCGCCAAAGGCTTTATATATGACGCCCTTATAGGATAATTTAAAATATAGAGGCTGGCCAAAGTTACTTCATGGATGAAGTTAATCATGTTGATGGAAAACACTTTGACAGAATTTGCCAAAGATATCACCATGTAGCAAAATCATCATTTACACTGTTAGACGGTGGCAACGATCTAGAAGGGGAGTTGAATAGATTACTAATAAAATTTTCTTCAATTAAAAATTTTGGTTTGAATAATATTTGCTATTGCAAGCAGAAGTAAATCTGGATCGACACTCGTCTATCCGAACTGTTATTGGAAGAATTGGATATGCGTATAAACCGTAACAAACCTATAGCAAAGATGATATATTAAATCAATGTATTTTACACAAAAATACGTCTGAACTAAACCACACAATGATAAACTATTTACTATGAAATAGAAAACAAAAATTGACTAAGACAATTTATCGAACACTTAGTGTGCAAATAATTTATCAAACACTTGGTGTGCAATAAACACCAAGCTTATTTCCCTTTGTGTTGATAGTATGAAAATCCAATTTGCAATTGTCTTACAAAAACACTTTGAGATACTTCAACACAAACAGAATTTTCAGCTAATCAAATTGCTTACTAAGTGTATTATCAAATTGTAAGTGTATTTTCAGCCAATTTGATTACAGCAATCCTAAATTGGACCTTATCTATCTAATCTAGATGACACTCAACAAAAATGATTATGTGTGGTTGTTGAATATATGAAGAGAAAAGGTTGAAGATGATGATAAAATTCTTGGTATGTTCTTGGTTTTAATATTGAAAAAGTTTGACCTAACTCATTCCTACAAAATCAACTTGTAAGGTGAAGGGTGTCACTCTATATAAACCCTTTGAGGATTATATCTTTAACCAATATGGGACTTGATTTTTTTCCAATACACCTACTCACGTCAAGCACTAATGGGCTTGGTACTTTAGATTTTTTCATACACCCCCTTATGCCCAGCACTTTTTAAACTTAATGTGCATATATAAATGGTGGGTAACCCGAATCGATAGACTTTGATACTGATCGTACCTGGATCAGACAGTTTCTGTGGCCAACAACATCGTCTGGGCTTCAGCTCCAGTGCGGTTGAAAGACGGCCGGGGGGGTGTACCTGCAAGGTACTCCGACGCTCAAGTAAGGTAACTGTTAGAGAATAGCAAGTACAGAGATAAGAGTAAAAGTGAACGTAACCTGACCCTCTCAAGTGAGAGGGTACTTATAGAGAGCCCTCAGCGCGGGACCAATGGTTACTTGCATTGGGCTAGATCGTCAGGCCCAATCCAAGTAACTGCCAGGGCTTACGTGGCATAGTGAAGGCCAGCACGTGGTCTTCGCCCTAGGGTAACCGTTCCTAGATCTCCGGAATTAGGGCAGACCGATTCCATCGGGAGTGGAGCGGTTACATGAGAACATGTCCTCGCAGGGAGGAGTCTTGCGTGTCAGGGAGACGTGTCCTCGCGGGGGAGGACTCTTGTGCTAGAAGGAGGTGGTTCCTCGCAGGGAGGAGCACCTGAGTTATCAAGGAGGAGGGGCAAGTGCGTGTGCTCGACAACGTGGAGAAGGGCAAGTGCCGGACAGGGATCGCGTCAAAAGGCCCTTGTTGGGCCATCCCAGGACGTGTGGGTTGGGCCTGCTCGACTGAGGAGCAGACCCCGACCCAGTCCAGAATAGGAGCCCCCCAAGTCGTTGCTCCAACGTGTCGGAGTGATGGCTTAAGGACCAACAAGCATGTCAGGGAGAGTATCGATCGTGTGACCGCGAGGAGGGGAACTTGTTTGGGATCCACTGGTCGTATCGTCGAGGAGAGAGTGGCGGGTGCGGACTCGAGCGTGGTAGCTCGCGGATGGACGACTCATCAGGGATGTGAGAAGTTTGACCTTTGGTGCCAGAGAGAATGGAGAGACGCGCGCGTTGGGGAACGAAGGGTCGCATGTACGCCACGTGTTAGGCGCCATTATTGCGTAGGGCGGCTAGGCTAGGGTAGTGTACTCTAGTAGCCTAGACTCTTCGAATTCCGTGAGGATCCTATAAATAGGCTTCACCTCGTTTCATTTGCACCTTTTGCTCTTTTCCTCTCAGACTCTCTCTCTTCTTCTCCGTTCTTCCGCCGCTACCTTCCACCGTTCTCTGCCGTTCTCCACCGACGATCGCCGTGCCGGAAACCCAAAAAGTGTATTTCAAGTAAGTTTCTTCCTTCTTTTTACTCTTTTCGCTTGCATTTATAGGGCGAATCTTATGGTGAACTGGTGAAGTTCCCATGGAATTCGTGAAATATCCGGCGAAAACGGCGGAATTTCATAGTTTAGTCGTTGAATCTCGCGGGGAGAGGTGATGAAATCCCCGAGGACATGAAGAATATCCCGGGGTCCTGAGATGAACGTTTCTTAGTTCGTTTGCTGAACGTCCCGGGGGATAAGGACGGGATCCCCGGGGGGAACCGAAGTTTGTCTCGGGGACATGGGTCAAATACCTCGCTCCCCGCGGGATCGGGGATGGTCGAGGGTTCGTGTTCCCCGACGTTCCCCCCTCGCCCTTTTAGTTGATCAGCGGTGGAGGGGTGGATTTGATACGGGTCATCGAATTCACCATTTCCTTCTGCTTTTCAGGTAGATGGACGTATTGCCCGTGGCTGAGGGATCTTTGGACGTCGACGACCAACCCGACTCTCCAATGGCGCCAATCGATAGGGTCGAGGAACGTCCCCTCGAGGAGTGGGTCAGCGATGAGCCGTTGAACATTGCTTCCCATTTTGTCGATGAGGACGAGGACACTATTTTTTGTACCGTCGAGCATCAAGTGGTGGGTTCCTCCAAGTCGTGGAAGGTGTTCCGACCTCAAGCCTACCATCGCATATGCTCGACGTACCGAGGGATGAGGTTCCCTCTTTACGAGTTCATGTTCGAAAAGGCGGGGTGGCGTCTACCCTTTACAGATTTTCAACAAGCTGTTTTTGTTTGGTTGCGCCTGGCGCCTTCACAGCTCCACCCCAACTCCCTCGCTTTCATCCGAGCTTTCGAGCTCGTCTGCAAATACCTCCGAATCGGGGCAACCGTGCCTCTCTTCTTTCGCATCTTCCACCTCCAGCGACAGGCCGCCGATGGTAGACACGGCTGGGTGTCTTTCAAGCAAGTGAGCAGCTTGTTCCATACTTATTTGGATTCTGTTTGTGACTTTAAACACCGGTATTATATCGTGAGGCCGGTCACTCTTGAAGCCGTGAATTCGGTGTACCGTCGAGTTTCCCGTGAGGTGGATGGGAAAATGTAGGAGGTCCTCGAGCCGAGATTCCCCTTGTTCTGGATGGAAGAACACTTCAAGTATGGGATAGACAGCTACAAAGTCAGGCCTAGCCGTCTCGGCGAGGGGGATCGCTTGGCCTACGAGCAGATAGTCGCCTTTGTCAACAATTTCAATAAGGGCAAGTTTGTGACGATGGACGGGGAATTCGTCCGGGGGGACGACGGGCAGGTGTTGACGAAATGTCATCTAATTAATACGAGGGCCCTCCTCGAGACGTTCTCCGATGAGGATGCTCTCGAGTTGCTAGGTGGTGCCATTCTCTTCGACTTACTCTTTCTTTGACCTCCGGATTACTGACATGTTTATTTTTCTTTTTGCAGGAAAGATGTTGAATGCTGAGGAGCGCTTCAAGAAGCTGAAGGCTAACCGTGCGGCGAAGAAAGGAGGTAAGAGTCGTGTCGATCAGCTCCAAGTGCAGGAGCCCGCTCCCACCCCGACACCCGGGGTTTCCTCTGGATCTCACCAGGGTAGTGATTCTCTCAGCCCCCAGAGCTCTCCGAAGAGGCGAAGGCTTGCAGACACGGTGGACGTCGACCTTACCGAGCACGAGAGTCCCCCTGCTGTGAAATTTGTGCTCCCGCCTTGTCACACAAGGCCGAACTTCTTTACGGGGAACAATTCGCTGTGCGTGGGTGGTTCTGAAACTCAGACCATCTTAAGCGTCGACAAGGTTTCTCAACGAAGGATGCTGGTGGAGGACGTGTCTGCCGTGATACGGGTTTGCGCGGCCGCCTTGGTTATGAACGACGAGGCGTGCCCCGCAAGCGAGCTGAACAGGTTGTGAGAGAGTTTTCAATCCATCTCGGCCGAAATGGAGAAGGTGGGTAAGGAGCTGGCTGACTGCAAAAGCCAGAACCAGTCCCAGCTCGAGCTTCAACAGAAATTGGAGGAAAAGCTGAAAAGTGTCGAAGAGGAGCGGAGACGTCTTGCCGGTGTCGAGGAAGAAAGGGATCGCCTTCTGGCGAGGAACGTTGAATTGGAGGAGGTTGTCTGCCCCGCTGAGGAGGAAACCGAGGAGGATAGGTTACTGACTTCACGGGCAGCGCTGATAGCGAAACTCCGGGAAGCCGAGGAAGACAATCTCGTGGTCGCAGGTATAGGTTTCAAGAACGCGGTGGAGCAGCTTCGGGTCCTCAACCCCGACCTTTCGACCAAGGGGATTGACCCCGACTATGAGGTGGTCGACGGTCAGATCGTGCAACCGATGAGAGACGACGAGGTCCATGATCCCGAGCAGCCTGAAGGGACCGCCGCTGAGTAGGATTCTCTTTCCTGCTTTGTTCGGCCTTCGAGCTATTTTTATTTATTGTGATATTTCTGCCCGGCCTGCGTGCCAGGGGCTTTTGACCTTTGATTGTAATATTTGTACACTGGGTTTATGCCCGTTTTAATGTACCTTTGTTTATCTGTTGGTATTGTTTGCATGGTTTTAATTGTATGTGATGTTAATGCATTTGCTATACTTTGTTTTTTCTGTCTAAGTGATAAAGACTTTTATACTTTGTTTTTCTGTCTAAGTTAAGTAATAAAGACTTTGGGATTGCGCGACCTTGATAGTCCCTAGCCGCGTGGAGAGCTGGTCGGGTGGTCGGAGATGTATTCCGACCTTCAACGAGGCTAAGAGCTCGGTCGATGTCTTAGCTTCGTGGCGTGAACTTCCCATCGCGTGCTGGGTGTTCTGCCTGATCGGTACAATGACAGTGGAGCTCGGTTGAGGTATCCCCGTCGGATCGAAGTCCTCGCACACACACAATGCAGTCTTTGATCATCGTGTTCCATCTAGGGGTGTCGCGCTCGTACCTTAGCGCGTCCCCGTAGTCGCGGTGCTAGTGCGTCGCGGGCAGTGCTTAACTGTAATATTGTTTTAGCTTTTCAACGTTCCACGGCCGAGCAAGTTCTTCCCCGTGCAGATTTTCGAGGAAATAGGCTCCTGTCCCCGTTTTCACGCGGACGCGGTACGGGCCCTCCCAGTTCGCGGCGAGTTTGCCCTCTCACGAGTCTTTTTGGTTCCTTCGTAGGACGAGGTTGCCTACCTGAAAATCATGTTTAATAACTTTGTCGTTATAACGTAGTGTTATTTTCTGCTTAAGCGAAGCTTCTCGGAGAGAAGCGCCCGAACGTATCTCCTCGACAAAATCGAGCTCTTCCCTCAAGGCTTCTCATTCGCGTCCCCGTCCAGGGGGGCTTCTGTCTTCCTCGAGGGTTCCCTGATCTCCACGGGGATCACCGCTTCGGTTCCGTAGGTCAGACGGAAGGGGGTCTCTCCTGTTGTGGAGTGTGGGGTCGTCCGGTAGGCCCAGAGGACGCTGTGTAGCTCCTCGACCCACCGTTGTTTGGCGCCGCCTAGTCGACATATTAATCCTCGGAAGATCACCCTGTTCACCGCCTCAGCCTGTCCGTTCATTTGAGGGTGCTCGACCGACGTGAAGTGTTGCTTCGTGCCTAGTTTTGTGACGAAGTCTTGGAAGTTCCTGTCGATGAACTGTGTTCCGTTGTCGGTGACAATGGCTTGAGGCACGCCGAATTGGGCGAGGATATTTCTTTTGTAGAAACGTAGTATGTTAAAGGTTGTGATTTTGGCCAACGCTTCCGCCTCAATCCACTTCGTGAAGTAGTCCACCCCGACGATGAGGTACTTGTTTTGGTACGACCCCTGGACGAAAGGTCCGAGGATATCCATTCCCCACCACGCAAACGGCCACGGGGAGGATAGTGGACTGAGCTCGTTGGGAGGAGCAAGGTGCATGTCCCCGTGTCGTTGGCATCTGTCGCACTTCTTGACGTGTTCCTTGGCGTCCTGTTGCATGGTGGGCCAGTAATACCCTGCTCGAAGCGCCTTACGGGCTAACAATCGCCCGCCGAGGTGCTGCGCATTGATTCCCTCATGGATCTCCTGGAGTATGTCGGGGACCTTGGTCTCCTTGACACATCTGAGGAGAGGAATAGAGAATCCTCGCCGGTATAGCTTATCCTCGACTATAGTGTACGAGCACGCCTGCCTCTTGACCATTCCTGCTTCTTTGGGATCTTCGGGCAGTTTGCCCGTCATGAGGTATTCGTATACTGGGGCCATCCAGCAATCGCTGTCCACGATGGCGTTGATGTTCGATACCATGGTCGGTTTGTCGATGCTCGGGCGGGAAAGCACCTCTTGTATGACGGATTTGTTCCCGCCTTTCTTCTTTGTGCTCGCCAATTTGGACAAGACATCTGCTCGGGAATTGTGCTCGCGGGGGATGTGAGTTACTTCCGCGGAGGTGAATTTTTTCATCTTTTCTTTTACCAAGGCCAAGTATTCTAGGAGGCTGTCATTCTTGGCTTGGTACTCTCCTCGGACTTGCGAGGCCACGAGCTGGGAGTTAGTGAAAAGTTTGACCTACTTGGCGCCGAGGTCCTCGGCCAGCCGGAGTCCTGCGAGGAAGGCCTCGTATTCGGCTTGGTTGTTCGATGTCGGGAAAGATAGTTCAAGGGATACCTCGATCAGGATGCCTTCCTCGTTTTCGAGGATGATGCCCGCCCTGCTTCCCTTTGGGCTGGATGCTCTGTCGACATAGATCATCCATTTCTGTGATCCGTTGGTCGAAGGTTCCGGGACGGTCATCTCTGCTACAAAGTCGGCCAATACATGTGCCTTCAGGGCTTTCCTCCCTTCGTATTAGATGTCAAACTCGGCGAAATCGAGCGACCACCTGAGCATCCTCCCCGCCATGTCCGGTCGTCCGAGGAGCTGCCTTATAGGTTGTTCGGTCCTTACGATGATGGTGTGGGCGAGGAAGTAGTGGCGTAGCCTCCTGGCCGCGGTGGCGAGGCCCAGGGCGACTTTCTCAATCTGCTGATATCTGAGCTCAGGGCCTTGAAGGGGTTTACTCGTGAAGTAAATTGGCTTCTGCCCGTCCGGGGTTTCCCGAATGAGGACGGAGTTGACTGCTTCACTCGTGATTGCAAGATACAAGAAGAGTGTTTCCCCGTTCTCAGGCCGTGAGAGGATCGGGGGTTGTGATAGGACTTGTTTTAAGTGGATGAGTGCCTGCTCGCATTCCTCGCTCCACTCAAACTCCGCTTTTTATCGAAGAAGTTTGAAAAATGGGAGTGCGTACTGTGCGGATTTGGCAACGAAGCGGGAAAGGGCGGTGAGCATCCCATTTAATGATTGTATCGACTTCTTTGAGTCCGGAGTAGGGAGCTCGGAGAAAGCCCTACACTTGTCGGGGTTGGCCTCGATTCCTCGTTCTGTGAGGTAAAATCCGAGGAACTTACCTGCCTGAACGCTGAAGGTGCACTTGTCGGGGTTAAACCTCATGCGGCATCTCCTCGCCGTGTCGAACACCCTCTTGAGGTGCGCGGCGTGGTCAACTTCTTCTGCGGATTTGACGATCATGTCGTCCATGTAGACCTCGAGCATGTCGCCGATTTCAGCCTGAAAAACCTTGTTCATCATCCGTTGGTAGGTCGCACCGGCGTTCTTCAGACCGAAGGGCATTACGTTGTAGTAGTAGTTGCCCGACACGGTCATGAAGGCCGTGTGTTGTTTGTCGACCTTGTCCATGGGAATTTGATTGTGTCCCGAGTAAGCGTCCATGAAGGATAGTAGTTTGTAACCTGCAGAATTGTCGACCAGTTGGTCGATGTTAGGCAAGGGATAACAGTTTTTCGGGCAAGCCTGGTTAAGATCAGTATACTCAACGCACATTCTCCATTTTCCATTATTCTTTTTAACAAGTACAACGTTGGACATCCAGGTCGTGTATTTGGCCTCCGAAATAAAATTTTCCTCTAGGAGGTCTTTTACAGCTTTTTCAGCAGCCTCCGCTTTTTCGGGAGACTGTTTACGCCTACGTTGTGCTATGGCCCTAGCGGCCGGGTCTACTGCGAGCTGATGGCAAGCCACCTCGGGGTCGAGGCCAGGCATCTCGGATGCGCTCCACGCGAAGAGATCAGCGTTCTCCCTCAGACATGCCTTCAGCTGCTCCTTTGCCAGGTCGGGGATCCCGATGCCAATCTTCATGTTACGATCTGGATCGTCCCCGAGGACCACGAGCTCAAAGTCCCCGTCTGAGATGGGGCGCGTTGGGTAGAGAGGCCGCCCGTTGTTCTCCGCCTAGAGGTCGAGGTCTTCTGCCCCGTCTTCATCGGGTTTGCCAAGGAACCTGCTGTCGAGTTCGACCGCGTTGACGCACAGGAGAGGTACCTGTTCGGCGTCCTGGGGTGGCTTGGCCACGGTCTTAGGTTTAGGGCCGATGGAACTCAGGCCTTTAATGGCGGCGTCGAAGCATCTTCTGGCCGCGTCGATGTCCCCGTGCATCATCACTACGCGTCCCCTAGTCGTGTAGTACTTCATTTTGAGGTGGACCGTTGATGGTACCGCCGTAAGTTCAGCTAGGTTGGTCCTCCCGAGGATGCCGTTGTAAAGGGACTGGCATTCGACCACCAGGAAACGGATCTTCACCTGTCGGCCAGTGTCTTCGGCCCTGAATGTAACCATTAGCTCCACGTAACCCCATGGTCTAGTGGTGGTTCCATTGAACCACTGTAGATCTGAACCTACGTACGGGGTCAGATGCCTTTCGTCGAGCTGAAGGATCCCGAACAGATGAGCATACATGATGTCGACCAAACTCCCCTGGTCGACTTGGATCCTTCAAACGTCAAAGTTTGCCATCTGCGCCCTGACCAAGAGGGGAATAGTGGAGTTTGGTGCTCCCCCGGGGAGTTCCTCGAGGTAGAAGGTGATAGGGTTGGAGTTTCCCCGCACTTTCTCGAGGGTGGTTGCCTTCGCCGATGTTGCGGATTCCAGCTCGTCAAATTTCTGCTTGATCGATCCGACGGACAACTTCTCTGGACCTCCCCCGGAGATGACCATCGCCCTGGGGAAGCTTTCCCAGGTGCTACGGGCAGTAACGAGGTCCTCGTGGGGGAAGGTCGCCCACATGTTGCGAATTGCTTCTTGGCCTTCAATGATTGGGGGGACAAAGAAGTCTTCGGGTCGGGTGACACTGAGGGCGACTTGAAGGCGACTCTCGTCGGGAGGAGGCATCGTCTCCTCGACGTTCTGGGCTTCTCGGGAGCTGGGACGAGGAGTATCGTTCTTCTGGGTGTATTTCTTCAAGTGCCCCTCCTTGATCAAAATTTCAATCGCATCTTTGAGATGGATGCAGTTTTCCGTCACATGCCCGTGACTTCGGTGGAACCTACAGTATTTTGATTTGTCGACGTTTGATTTGGGGGCAGTGGGCTTCGGAAAGTGGACTCCTCCTTTCACAAATTCTGAGTTCTGGCACTCGGAGAGGATACGCGTGCGGGGAGCGTTGAGTGGGGTGTACTCGGTGAACCGGCCAGCTGGTCCGCGTGGTTCACGAGGTTCCTGGGGGCGATTATCTCACGTTCTTTCTCCTCCTTGACGGGGAGGGGAGTCTTCTTCTTTGTGGCCGCGGGGGCCTTCTTTGCGCCTCGATTCGAGGGCGATCTGTGCCGCCTCCGACTCCTCGAGCTCGATGTACGACTGCACCCGTTGGAGGAGATCCTCGAGACGGCGGGGTCTGCGGAGGCCCACTGACTTGGCAAAGTCAGATCCAAAGCGTAGCCCGTGGATGATCAAATACCTCTTCATGTCGTCGGTCGTATGGACCTCGACAGCTTCTCTATTGAATCTCTCAATGTAGTTCCGGAGAGATTCGTTCTTCCCCTGGAAGATACTTTCTAGGGCAGCTTCTGTCTTCAGATGTCGACGAGACGCGGTAAAGTGCTTGGTGAAGCGTTGCCTTAGTTGCTTCCAGGATGTGATCGACCCGGGTGTCACACCTTTGTACCAGGTCATAACACCCTTCCTCAAGGTGGTGGGGAAAAGCCTGCACTTGATGGCTCCCCTGACGTTTCTGAAGTCGAGCATGGCTTCGAAACTTTCGACGTGGTCGTCAGGGTCGGATAGGCCGTCATAGTTTCCCAGCTGTGGAGGTTTCTCCATGCCCGCGGGGATTGGTGCATTCATGATCTCCCACGACAGAGGGGTCCTCTGGTCGTCGTCGCCACTTCCTGTAGGGGACACCGAAGGGGATCACTGATGCCGTGGAGGGGAATTCCTCGAGCGGTGTCTCGGCCTCTCCTCGGTCTGCTTGGACTTCTTGGTAATGGTAGAGGCCCTGGGTTCCTTCCGAGGCGGGGAACGAGGGCGTTTCTGGGAGATCGTCGGCTGGGGGCGCTCGAGACGTGGTCGACGACCCTCGCGTACCGGCGAGGGGGTCCGAGATTCGTCTGAAGGAGTCCTTCGCGGGGAAGGGGAACGACGAGGCGAAGGTGGACGGTGATGTCTTCGCGGGGAAGATCGTCGTGCCCGCCCTTGCTTCAGCGCTTCAATTCTGGTATTCTGGTGCGCGATCAGCTGATTGGTCTAATTGATCAAGGCGAACAGGGCCACGGTGCTCGCGTCTGCATTGGGTGGAGGAGCAACTGGCTGAAAAATGGCCTGCTGATCGTCTTGGTGGGCGGCGTTGTAAGCCACGTCTTGGGAGTCTGGGGAGGCATTTTGCCCGTCTCTCACGTCGCCTTCTTCGACATGGAGGGCAGCGGCGTCTTCGCGGTGGTTCCCGTTCTCGAGTTGCGCGAGGACGGTGTCCAGACGGAGGAAAAACAGGGAAGCAAAGGGTTCCCACAGACGGCGCCACTGATCGTACCTAGATCAGACAGTTTTTGTGGCCAACAACGTCGTCTGGGCTTCAGCTCCGGTGCGGTTGAAAAACGACCGGGGGGTGTACCTGCAAGGTACTCCGACGCTCAAGTAAGGTAACTGTCAGAGAATAGCAAGTACAGATATGAGAGTAAAAGTGAACGTAACCTGACCCTCTCAAGTGAGAGGGTACTTATAGAGAGCCCCCAACGCGGGGCCAACGGTTACTTGCATTGGGCTGGATCGTCAGGCCCAATCCAAGTAACTGCCAGGGCTTACGTGGCGTAGTGAAGGCCAGTACGTGGTCTTCACCCTGAGGTAACCGTTCCTAGATCTCCGGAATTAGGGCAGACCGATTCCATCGGGAGTGGAGCGGTTACATGAGAACGTGTCCTCGCAGGGAGGAGTCTTGCGTGTCGGAGAGACGTGTCCTCGCGGGGGAGGACTCTTGGGCGAGAAAGAGGCGGTTCCTCGCAGGGAGGAGCACCTGAGTTGTCAAGGAGGAGGGGCAAGTGCGTGTGCTCGACAACGTGGAGAAGGGCAAGTGCCCGACAGGGGTCGCGCCAAAAGGCCCTTGTTGGGCCATCCCAGGACGTGTGGGTTGGGCCTGCTCGACTGAGGAGCAGACCCCGACCCAGTCCAAAACAGATACCATGATAGAATTAAAGTTTGGTTTAATTCATTCCTACAAAACCTACTTGTAAGATGAAGGTGTCATTCTATATAAATCATTTCTGATTTCAATCTTTAATGAATGTGAGACTTGGATTTTTTGTGTTTTTTCTAATACTGCCTAATTTAGAAACAATAAAATAATTCATAATCAAGTCTATAATTTTAATTAATTTATAATTTAATCTATGGATTTAAAGACTAATTACAAATTATTTAAAGTTCAAGAACCTAATTAAAAATAATAATTATAAATATTTAATTATAAATTATTTAGAAATTTAGGGTTCTACTATTTATCTAATACTAAGCAATTGGATGCTTTGCCTAAAATGCCCTTTAAGTCAAAAAAATTACACTACCAAAAGGGTGATATAGTAAATAACAAAAGAGAACATTAATTCATTTCCTCTTGCTCTTTTTCTCCCATGTGTCACACAAACATTGGCCTAATGGATAAACAACTTTTCCCCAAAAAATCCATTTGTATCGGATGACACAATTACTCCTATGCTACAACTATTTTCTCATTGTGCTCACTATCTCTCTCACTTTCCATATTTCACTCTGAATCACCTATTTGAAGCTCACGGTTTCACACTCAGTAACTCTTTCTTTTGGATTCCATTCCCTTCCAAGGTTAGTTCACTGTCTCCTATGTTCTTTGTTCTAGCTTGAATACAAAAACAGTGTATATCATGAGTTGTTTTCAACTTTGTTATTTGTTCTGTTATATCTCCTATGTGTTTGTTCAAGTAAAAATCATGTCTTCAACTTTATTCTTTGATTTGTTATCACCTATGTGTTTGTTCAAGTGAAAAATCATGTCTTCAACTTTGTTCTTTTTTCTGTTTTCATCTCAGTTCAAGTCTCATATTGATTGTTTTTAATAAGTTTTTTGATGTCCTATGTTCTATCAAGAAAGCTTTTCCTGGGAAAAAATCATTTTTGCAACATAAGTTTCATTTTTAAGAAAGCTTTTCTTGGAAAAATGATTGTTATCAAGAAATAGCTTTGTGTGTTTGACAGAGTAATCAGTTTTATTTTCAACTTATGTTTCACATTTAAGCTTAAATCATTTTTACAGAATAATGAGGTTTGTGTGTTTGACAGAATAATCAGTTTTACAGAAAAATGAGGTTTGTGTGTTTGTCATATGAGGTTGAACTCGGTTTGAATAAAGAGGTTTAACTGTCTTTGACAGATCCATCCTTTTTATAGCTTAAGTTTATGTTTGACACATATTTCGTTATACTTTTATCATTGAGGTTCTTCAACTATTATATCATTTTTACTCATTGTGTTACATTGTTCAGTTTTTACCTAAAAAATGTCAAGGCCTCCTATTCTGATCGAGAATTTGGTGAAAGGTAATTAAGTGTGGAAAATACACATTCGCATAGTTGACTTTGGGTTGTTAAGGAGAAAAGCGAATAACAACATATCGAGTTGGTCATACAAGATGGAAAGGTATGACTTGGTCACTTTTCATGCAGGTTTATGTCTTCATTGCTTCTAACTAATCAATGATTTAACAGGGAGATTAAATTCACGTTACGATGAGGAACTGGGATTTTAAGGATTAGCTTGAGCAACTTAAGGAACATAAAACTTATGCACTTTATAATGGAGAACCGGTTGTTAATGATGGTCCTTTAAAAGTGTGTTCCAATAGCCTTAAACTTGTCTTCAATGGTGGAACAACAATTTCTGAGATTTCCATACCAGAGATATCTCCACATCAGTTCAAGTTTAAGGCTATTGGAGATTTTCTCAATGGCTATTTCCATATTGATATGTTATATGGTGATTTTTTCTTTATGCATACCAATTTTACCATTATCATTGTAACGATATTTAATCTTCGTATCTAACACGTGTTCATTTCAATTTTATGATGCTTCAGATGTTATTGGGATTTTACAAGATGTTGTGAAAATTCAAATGGGTGGTGGTGGTAAGAAATCCTGTGCCAATATCACACTGTGTGACGATCATGGTAATGTCATTAAGGTTGCATTATGGGATGATTATGGAAAATAATGTATGCACTACAATATCTCTAACAAGACTGTCGTTCCAACAATCATTATGTTGACACATGCCTGGTGTAAGAAAAATGCAGGTTAGCCATTTCCTAAGGCTAACTCAACATAATTGTTTTTCAATTATTCATAGTTACAATACACTCTAACTACATTTCTATATTGATACATCAGCTTCTGGACTACCTAGCCTTTCTAATGCTTGGAATGGATCTAGACTTCATATTAACCTAAACCATCCCCAAGTTCAATCCTTTAAATCCAGGTAGTCAATTTTGCATTATGTTTATTCTAATATCAAATGGATACTTCATATGCATTTCACTTCTGCCATGTTAACCGATACCATGAATTATATTTAAATGATTTTCAGTTTGTCATCAACTCAATTATCAAATGCATCGTCACATTCTCTGAGCCAACCATGTGATTCATCGGTTAAATCCACAAATAAAAGTTAGACTAGCCCAATTGAGGTAAAGACTATTCGTCATATCAATGAATTGGGAAAGGATTGCTTCGCAACCACAATTGGGACTACAAAGAGATTCAAAGCCTCCAAGTTAAGATGGTATTTTGAGTTTTGCCCGTCTTGCAAGACCTCTAACAAGTCCGGTGGAGATAATTTTAAGTTCATTTGTGGAGTGAAGGAAGTGGAGCCTATCACTAAGTAAGCTACTAATTGTTTTTACATTTATGCCATCTTATATATTCACATGCTAAACTTTTGCATTTCACTTTATTCTCTTCATGTTTTAGGTTCAAAATAGAAATTGAGGTTAAGTATGAAAACCATGTTGGTTGCTTTGTGTTTTGGGATAAGGATTGTATCCCTTTTATTGAAATGACATCTAAAGAATTAAGACAACTCATGAAGGAGGTATTTACTTCAAAAAAAAAACAATGCATACTATTTCATGTTTTCCATCATATTCCTCTATTAACCATTGAAACACTTCTTGTGTCCTAGGCTGGAGAGGACAATCCTAAAATATATCTGGCACAACTCGACAAACTGTTGAACAAAGACCTAGCTTTTCGAATCAAGTAATAGTCTTTTTTCCAACAATTCTCCATTGTGACCATCATTAAGGATGATGATGTTTAAAAACCTTGAACAACTTGCTTACCCTAATGAGGTACACACCATTTCTGTCTTGAATATCTATTTTAGATTAAGTCATCATCATTTTGAATTTACATATGATCTTTATCAACTAAATCTAAACAATAACTTTAACCTTTTTTTACAACATACATCAAATGCTGATGTTTTCAACTTTGACACATTCATTCCAATGGAAGTTCAAGACCAACCTATTATATGCCATCTTTTATACTTTGGTTGCTACATTTTGGTTTGCATCATCCTCCTTCTATCTGAATGTACATAACTGTTACATTTTTTATATGTAGATAACACTGTCAGCTGAACATACTAACTCTGCTCAACCATCCATATCTGCCAACCAAACTTAGAGTCCGTCAACCAGCTCCAGCAACACCCCTGCTAAGAGGGTTGTTATTTCAACATCTCTTGATGATATTTTCCAAAATGAAGACCTAACTCCTAAAGCAATCTACAACAAAAGCAAAACACCTAAAGAAGGAGTTACCTAATGGTCATACTGTTGCGGTGAGAATCGGATAACAAGCTATTAATTAACTTGCATCACAAAACATTGAAATTCACCACTGACTTTGATTTATCCAAAGGAAAGGTTCAAGATCGAGAAAACCTAAAGGGGGGAGATCTAAGGTTTGGGGGTTGGTTATACTAAGGGAAGGTATTAGCACCCTTAATATCTGTAGTACTCTACAGGAACCTCTTGTTTTGTTTGTGTTACGTTATGTTTGCTTGCTAAGGTATCTGCTAAGGGTAAAGGTAAAAACCTAAGGGTATGTACACTAAGTTTGCTCGCCAAGATGTCGCATCTTGTGCCTACGTATCTGACTAAAGAATCAGAGCAACCGTAGTTCACCTAACTAAGGGTGAGGAACTATTGACTATGGCCAAAGTTCCAAGGGGAATGAGTATGAGCTCATGTAGAGTTTAAGAAAATCTCTAAGTCTAAGTTGTGATGGGGGAAGGGAATACTCAAGATGATGAGTTCACATAGAGTCCTAGAACTCTAACTTAGTTATAAGTTGTAAGGGGTGAATGGCTATGAGGCCATAGAGAAGGTGTCCATGATTATGAGGTCAAAGCTGGTAAGTGGTGTATGAGTTGTCTATGACTTTGAGGTCAATAGAGAGGCTTTCCTTTGGAAGGAGGGGGAAGTAACTTTCTTGTAAATAAGATTTGAAGTGAGATTGGAATTAAAGTGAACAATTATGAGTTCAAGGACTCAAGGGGATGAACATTAATCAAGTGAAGATAGCATCAAAGCATGATATATACATCCATGTATGAGCATGGCAAAAGATGATGAGATAATTCACAACAAGCATGAATAAATGAACACAGGTATGGTAAAGATTAGTAAGAACCATGAAGTTAAGAGTGTGACGAACCTATCCTATTAGTCACAAGGTCATCTTTACAAGACAACTTCAAGAAGTATCACAAGTTATAAACAAGAGTGACGAGCGTGGTTACATCAATGAGGTACTCATTATTAAGTAAATGTGCACACAACCTCAAAACCAAAGTTTTAAATCCAAATTGAAGCAAAGGGTGGGTGAGGTGTGAAATAGGTCCTACACAAAAATCCTCAAAATGACCTCTCAAGAAAAGTCCTAAAATATCTTAGAAAAATTACCCAGAAGTTGAAAGGAAAACAAGTTTCAAAAATTAGGTTTCTATCAATTCACAAAAATAAATATTGAAATAAAAGAAATGAAAATTAGAAAGGACAAAATTAACATAAAAATGTTAATATAATATTTGGAATTTTTGGAAATAAATATGAGAATAAAATAAAAAAAAATGAAAAATAAGTTCATAGAAAACTAAATTAAACATAAAAGGTATTTATGGATTTTTTTGGAGTTTTTAGAGACAATTTAAATAATTTAAATGAAATGAAAAAGGGAATAAAATCACCAATTAAAATAAGGGGGTGTAATAGAAATTTCAGTATTGCACTACACAAGCTTGGCTAGGCTCATGGGCCTGAGTAGGGGGTGCAAATATCATTTTCGCTGGGCCCAAAACACCAAGAGAGAGAAGGGCTAAAAAATGAAAAAAAATACAACAAAAAGGGGCCTGAGGCGAGGGGAATTCGAACCCCGGACCCCAAGGTTACAAAGGCGCATGACTTACCACTGGGGTGGCTATACATCCAGTGTATAAGCCCACCCCAATAATACTTGAACTTGACAAGTTGAAATGAAATGCCAACTAAAAAAAACCACATAAAGAAAAGACGTGACATGCTGGCGAAAGAACATCAATCGGTCATTAATTTCTTTAAGTCATAAAATGGAAAAAATAAACACACCACTCCCTATTCGCCACGATTTTCACTTATGCATGCAAACATGCAACTTAACATAAAGCCATCGTGTTTTATAACTAGGAAACACCATGGTATCCCTCTCACTTCCTCAATCAATTACCAACCCAAAGCTTAACCTAAATTCATGAAATAAAATACCATCCTGTAGGGCTCCCTTAGTATAACAAAACCAAACCATAAGCCAAGTGAACTAGAAACTAGAACCAGAAGGAAAAGCAAACGAAAATCAAAAGTGAAAAACTGACATGCTTTTAAAACACAATGCAAATTTAGCAACCATACCTATCATTGTTCAATGCTGATTCAAATAGAAAGCATGACGTGTGGTATTACTCAAGCATGGTTGTGTATTAATTATGAGAGCATTGAGGCCATGAACATGAGAAAAGAAGAACTTACTGAGTGAAAGTCTGCTGCCCTTCTTTATTTGAAGCTCTAACCCGCTGGACCTCCTCTGTAGGTGATGATGTGCCAGGTCCTGAAAGTGTAGCTCCTTTTGACTATTCACAAGCTATCTCTCTCTCTCTCTCTCAATTATATGGTTGCGCAAATGCATCGAACCCAACACTGCCGTGCGAGCATATTTTTTTGAGAGAATGAGGACAATATTGAGCGACAGGATGATGTTGTATTGATGGTTCTGAGGTGGTTGTTTTCCTATTCTTGGTTTTGTGTTGTAGTGTTACATTAAAATAGGTAATGATAATGTTATGTCACAAGGCTAAAACACGGATAAAACCTTAACACAAAACCTGAAGTGTTTTTTGCATAATGACACTTCAAACCAGTTAAGGCCAATATCTGAACAACAAGAAAATAACATATGGACGGGTTTGTAGATGAGAGACTCACTTTCATCATGACCTCGCATCAAATGCAGATCTAAACAACGAAAAAAAGACTCAAGTTTGTTTAGCCAGATGGTAGCTAACCTGAGAGTGACGTATACTATCCCAACTAATGCCTAGTGAAGCAAGAACATCACATGTTCATCAAAGCTAATAGTGCATACAAACTCACACGACACTCAACTTAAAGAAAAACTGTGAGCACAAACAAAAAGCAGCCATGGTCATCTCTTCAACAGAATGCCAACAACATGGGATTCATTAGTTAGTAAAAACAACAGGCTTTGTCACGCTAATGAAAACTCAACCAAAGATCTTCATGTTGTTTTCAAAATGAACATTTTTAAATATTCAAGCTAATCATAAAGGAAAGGAACGTGTTAAAACACTATGTGCACTCAAACATTGTCATTCATATTCGCACAGAGTTGGTTTTAAAGGTAATGACAACAATACAGAAAACAAGATGATCATGATTTTTAAGCATAGAGTTGTGAGTTAATAAATACTGAAGACAAAGCTCTTTAAAGTACAAGGAAAAACAACTCACCACGCTAAACACATACAAACAAGTTCTTGACAGTATAAGGATATGAACATTACACCATCAAAAGTTGATAGTACATGAGGTATCATATGAGCTTGAAACTAACATTCGCATGGCCATTCAATTCAAATGCAAGACAAACAAGAAACGTGGTATCACGACCATGAACATATGTTTTAAGAAACAAAATTAACACTTTCATTTTGGGGATTTAAAGTAAAGACACATTTGCACAATCCTTGTAGTAAACATGACTATATAGAGGCTAGAAAGGTACCATGCATTTGCCAAATGATCATAAGTTCCAGTAGAACTTTTCATCCTGCCTAATGCTAGTAATCTATAGTAAGACCTTATGATACAAAACACACATAACCTTAAGACACTTGGTAGGGCCACCACTGTCAGTATTAATCATATAGTCACTTGACTCAAATGCTAACAAACCAAAGGCATAGCCGTATAAGCATAAGATTATGAGTTACATATTCTACACAGCTTACTTCATGACATGAAGATAAAGAATGTGCACCCTAGACAAGACAGATGAGAACAGGCCTTTCATACAACCTTTATGATACTAAAAATAAAATGTACAACAGCCACATGACAAGGACAGATTCAATGTTATCCTAAGGTGCGATAGTAAAGAATTTTTAATGCAAATAATGCAGAAGAGAGAATTACTAATGCCAGATGAAACAAATGTATGGCAGTAGCAGATATTTATCATGCTAGCAAACTGCTCACAAAACTTAATGTGATTGGCTCAGATCCATATGGCATAGTTAGTTCAAAAGTGGTTTTCAATACACACAGTTATGAACATAAAACGCTTCAAATCAATGACAGATAATGGCATGTCACACAATATTCACAACAACGTGATGGAAATTCATATGAGCATGATCTTTGAAAATGGAGGGTGCAAAAGGAAAAGGAATACCTGATGAAGCACTGCCCTCTCAAAGTTCCAACAAGACCAAGCTTACTTCTCCTTGTAGTAGCCTTGCTCCAACTTCCTTAAATTCACTTGCTAAGTTAACACTTAGAGGTTTTTTTTAGTTCTTTTGTGAAAATGTTGGTGTCCCTAAATGAGTGAGAAGCAAGTCCTATTTATAGGAAAAGTGCTGAGACTTGAGGCATCGCCAGCACTCAAAAATTTCCCACCTTGCCCTTTGAAAAAGCTCTCGTGTGAGCTGCATTCTTTGATGAACCAAACATATCTCCAAGATCTTTGATAACTGATAGGCTAGGTCAGAGAAATATAAGTGATGGGATTGGACCAAGGCTCCATGAATAAACAATGCATTTGTCTTTGAAAAAGTTTCTCTCGCCTTCTTGTCAAGTTGCCTCAAGTTGAATAAACCATGATATTTTAATACAAACTACTTGCAATTCGTGGAAGAGGCTTGGCAATGTTATTATCATGATTAAACATCAGAAAAATGAGGCTCTTGGTGCTTAGATGAATTTTTACACCATTATGTAAAAGTTGGTTACTTGAAAATCAAGAAATGAACCCCAAACTTTGAGGCTTCGTATCTCTCAGCTCACTCAATGGTTTGAGGAGTTCTAGTACTTTTTGGAAAGCCCTCAATGCCCTCTACAACTTTCATGTCCAAATATTTTTTATTTGAGACCTGGAACTTTGTGAAAAACTGGGTTAAAGTTGGTTGTTTATTAAGGAAAAACGAGTTGAAATTTCACCAAGTCTTGGGTCAGTTTAGCTTCTAAGTCTCATAACTCACAAACCATGCATTTTTTGGAGAAAAGTCATATTTAACACTTTGAAGATCATGGAAAGAGCTTCCATTTGGGCTTTGAGTCACTCAAATTGGATGTGTGGTTTGGAAGTTATTACCATTTCAATTTGGCACAAGAGGGGAAATTTCCATATATAAAAAGTTTCATGAACTAAACCTTGCTTCCTTTGCAAGAAAACTCTTGAGACTTAATATCTCATACCCTAAATCATCAATGAGGCATATTAGGATGAATTGAGGCCTTGGAGGTGTCATCTTGGGTCATAACCTCAAGGATTAGGGCTTGGATCAAAACCCTAATTTCAATTGTGAATGCACTGGGGTAAACTCTTATGATCTTGTTTCTTCCTTCACATATAAAGCTCATAGATGGCCTTTAGGGATGTCTTTTATCATATGGAGTCAAGTCCTAATAATTGAAAGCACCTCTTGATCAAAATCAAAGGCAATGATCCACTTGTCTTAACAGAAACCCTGATTTGGAGACAGGGTGAAACTGTGGCTCAAACTAATCATGATGGGAGCTAGATGACCTTGAATTCTTGTTGAGGGAGACCTCTTGGATGTAGGTAACTCAAATTGATTGATGAACCATACAAATCTTGACTTATCATGGCAAAACTCTTAAGTGATTCCATAGGTTAAAACCCTAATTCCACAGTTTGGTCTGGTGGTCTTTTGTTGAATTGATTTGATCCAATGTCTTGAGATCCTGGTTCCAATCAACTGGTGAATCTCTGTGATGATGGTAGAGATCCAGAGAATGCCTTAGGAGGCCTTGAATTATGTGAGAGCTTGACTTAGGAGACATTTCCCTCTTTCTGTGTGAACCTTAGTTTTCAACACAAAAGGAACAAACTGCAAGATATGGGTTGGTTAAACAATGCATATACGATTGATCCTAAATGTCTATGCAAGATTATATGACATCTAAGAGGTAAAATTTGGGGTACAACAGTTGCCCCTATTTAAATAGCTTTACCGTATGGCACGAGGAAAGAAAATCCTCGAGACATCAAGGTGGAAAGGTATTTAAATATAGCAAACCAAAAATTTTGCCCTTAGATGGAATGCAGGTGCTAAGGACAGACCACAGACATGCAAATGTTGACATGCCATGAATGTCTAGTATGATGATATGATATCATGATAGTGCAAAGATGCAGACAGATCAGACACCAGAGATAAAGGGCAAACAACCACAGGTGAGTTACACTAGGGAAGGATGAAGGTTAGTATCCATGAGACAAACTCACTGGGGATACAGGCTGACCAACAAAAAAGACTCATTGGGGAGACTCTGAAGAAATACTGAGGATAGAAAAGTAAAGGGGGAAACCCTACAGATCCTCACTAGAGATAGGAGCCAGAGGCGTATTCTCCACTGGGGAAAGATCCAGGGAGATGGACGACAGGTTCATATGAGACCGGACGACACTGGGGAAATAAGACGCATTCTTACTGGCCATGAAACCAGAAAGAAGACATGATCTCCACTGGGGATCAGTTTGAAATAAAAAGATAGACATCAACAAAAGATTTTCTAGGATTTTCTTATACTGAAGAGTTCAAACGGGATCTTCAAGAAAAACCAGAAAAGACAGAGATAAACTCGCGCGCCAGAAAATAACATATGACTGGACTTTTTAGCTGGGAATAAGGTTAATGAGCCATTGATGATGGGACTCGGGTACCAATATAAGTTGGACTCCAATATGAGTTGGAAAGGACAACCAGTTTGGGATTATAGTTTGGATACCAGTATGAGCTGGACTTTGGATACCAGTATGAGCTGGATTTTTTGATACCAGTATGAGCTAGATTTCTGGTTACCAGTATGTGCTGTATTTTTTTTATACCAGTATGAGCTGGATTTTTGGTTACCAGTATGAGCTGGATTTTTGGTTACCAGTATGAGCCGGATTTTTGGATACCAGTATGAGCTGGATTTTTGGGATACCAGTATGAGCTGGATTTTTGGATACCAGTATGAGCTGGATTTTTGGATACCAGTATGAGCTGGATTTTAGGATACCATTATGAGCTGGATTTTTGGATACCAGTATGAGCTGGATTTTTGGGTACCAGTATTAGCTAGATTTTTGGATACCAGTATGAGCTAGATTTTTGGGATACCAGTATGAGCTGGATTTTTGCATACCACTATGAGCTGGATTTTTGGATACCAGTATGAGCTGGATTTTTGGATACTAGTATGAGTTGGATTTTAGGTTCATAGGTGACCTGGGTTCAAACGACGGGTTCATATGTGACTCGAAGTTTAGGTTCATATGTGACCTGGGTTCAAACGACGAGTTCATATGTGACTCGAAGTTTAGGTTCATATGTGACCTGGGTTCAAACAACGGGTTCATATGTGACTCGAAGTTTAGGTTCATATGTGACCTGGGTTCAAACGACGCGTTCATATGTGACTCGAAGTTTAGGTTCATATGTGACCTGGGTTCAAACGACGGGTTCATATGTGACTCAAAGTTTAGGTTCATATGTGACCTGGGTTCAAACGACGGGTTCATATATGACTCGAAGTTTAGGTTCATATGTGACCTGGGTTCAAACGACGAGCTCATATGTGACTCGGAGTTTAGCTTCATATGTGACCTGGGTTCAAATGACGGATTCATATGTGACTCGAAGTTTAGGTTCATATGTGACCTGGGTTCAAACGACGGGTTCATATGTGACTCAAAGTTTAGGTTCATATGTGACCTGGGTTCAAACGACGGGTTCACATTTGACCTGAGGTTTAGGTTTATATTTGACCTGGGATATACATTGCCAGCAATTACTGGACTTTAAGTTCCATATGAGGAGATTAAGTATCAGATAGGTCAATACCGGGTTGCATAACTGAAGATTAGACTTCCTGGGGAATATCAATTATGGTTGCAAAAAGGTTGGATAGTACCAGAGATAGGTAAGCTTCTCAAGAGATTGCTACTTGTTATTGGGTATAAAATCCAAAGAGATGTTGATATCACAACACTGTTGGAGAATGAATTTTATCTTCAACAAGGGTCTGTAAAAAGATTCTTCCTGCGAGAAACGGTGCAAAATAAATGCACGTTCAAACTAGGTTCAACAACCTAATCTGCCAAGGACCAAAGTTCGATCTAGGAACAAGCCAGAAAGAAACGGTCAAACAAGACTCCAACCATTGAGGAATGAGCTCAAATGGGAATTTATCTTATCCAAATGTGGAAAAGACAACTGAACCAACCATCATCCACGAGGATAAAACTCTGTGGGGAATTCAGAAAGGATGGGCACTTTATGCCTAGGGCTGACAACTCTATTGGCGAGAATGGACAAACCCAGTCACTTGGGGAGATAAACGCCAAAGTGAACAAAACCGGTAAACACCAGGAAGGAAGCAGAAATGCTAAGATACCATGCATATGAGAATGCATGTATGCCATGCTTATGCTTATGCTGACAAAACAGACAAAGATAAGCGAGACCGGAGATAAAATAAACATCTCGACAAGGATGCCCAACCAAACTCATCAGGTTGGACCATTACTG
Source organism: Lathyrus tuberosus (assembly GCA_022829125.1). Classification (NCBI taxonomy): domain Eukaryota; kingdom Viridiplantae; phylum Streptophyta; class Magnoliopsida; order Fabales; family Fabaceae; genus Lathyrus; species Lathyrus tuberosus. Next base: position 15,263,261 of record JALAZF010000017.1, read on the forward strand.
GGGATGAACTACAGAAATCAGTGGTTCTATTTTAAAATTACAACTTTCTCTGGTGAGAAGAGTACTCCACTTGGTATAACATCATGACTTCACTGGGATTGTCATCACGAGCTTGATCTCTTCACTGGAGAGAAAAGATCCATTGGGAATTGTCAAGTTTAGCTGATGTAACAGCTTACTAGGGGGCTAGCAAAAGATGTCACAAAGGCTGAGTAGTTATTCATAACTTATTTGCCCCTGAGTACACGGTCTGTCAGAAGAAAATATCAAGAGGATTTTACAGAAGAATTAGCATACCAGATGCTTCAATATCTTCAAACTCTTAGAGAGATTCATAAATTTCGGCATAACTGCCCCTGCTCAACTGTATTTACACAACAATGTCCTTGAATTTGTGCTTCAGAGTGGTTGTTGACAACTGGGGAACAAGCTTGCCCCAGACTGATTGGCCTTTTAGAGATTTACCGAATCTCGACCTGACTGCCCCTGATTAACTGATTTGTGAGGGTAAGTTGTCAAAAGGATTTTACAGAAGAATTGGCATACCAGATGCTTCAATATCTTCAAACTTTTTGAAGAGAAATGCACCTTGACATAAGTGCCCCAGCTCAACTGTATTCGCAATACAAAGTCCTTTAGACTGTAGTAGAAACGACTGGGAAATAATTTGCCCCTGTTGATGGGTCACTGGAGTCCATACTTGTCATAAGATGACCTCAAGAAGACTTGCTCCAGTACTCTGAACTTGAAGAGTTCTGCCCCTGATTCAATAACACTTGGAACGGTGGATTGGTAAATCCCTCCGCTTGGTTGCCCCTGACTGAGCTTCCTTTATCAAGTTAAATTCCTCAGCTGACTGCATTTGTTGAGATTGCTTTGATATTGAATTATCTTTACAAACAAATATTGTTCATTTAAAAATTGGCAATTTCAATGCAAAATTCATGCAAGCTTTTGAAATCAAAGTTTGATGGAAACACACGCAGTGGAATGATTAAATGAAAACAAAGTGGATCTAATTTTTTACGAAATGACAGATGAGGTGATCAACACACGCAAATAGCAAAGATCATTAGAAGTCAGGTTAATCAACCTTGTTGTAGTATGCTTTCAAAACAACCTTACCTCAATTAGGTCTTTTAAGGGTTGTAACGTGGCCTTGTTCACGGTTTACGAAACAAAGGATAAAGGCTCAAAGTTTATTTGTCCCACCCAATCTTCGTGATGAACTCCAATCCTACACTCAGTTAACTCAAGTTATACGTTCAAATTTCCCTAGGCTAGGAACTGGATTGATGATAGTTGACTATGATTCATACACCTTTGTAGTCATTACTTTCTTTGCAGAACTTGGTTATCCTTTATTGCTGAGGTTTTGAGACCTCTTCTTGTCTTTGCTTAAGGTTTTGAGACCTTCTTTTTTTTCTTTTTTTTTTTCTTCACTGAGGTTTTGAGACCTCTTCTTATCTTTGTTGATGTTTTGAGACCTCTTCTTTGTCTTTGTTGAGGTTTTGAGACCTCTTTTTTGCCTTTGAGGTTTTGAGACCTCTTCTTGTCTTCTGAGGTTTTGAGACCTCGTCTTTTTTATTGTCACTTGATTTGAGAGAGCTGACTGGTGTCATGCATGAAGCACTTGCATTCGAGTGCATAACCGAGTTAAACTGAGAACTACCCTGCCCCAAGGTTGAGATTTAAGGGTTTTTTGTGTAAGGAAAGAAAACTCTTACTTCTAGGCTCGAAGGGGTCAACGAGGGATTATCTTCCTTATTTCTCCAGTGTTTGGGAATTGAAACAATGCCTTACATCCTCGGCAAGGTTAAATCGAAAGCATATCACAACAATTATGGATAATATTTTCATCATCCTCCCCAATCTTTGCTTAACAACAAATTGATAAGTGGTATTTTTTTTTTTTTATGAACACAAAAATAAATGAGTGAAACGAATGGACTTAATCAAAAGGTGCACAAACATTTCATTAATCTTGCCAATTTAAAAATGCAACAAAGCTTATAAGCAATACAAATTCAAAGTGCAAAGAAAATACAATTGAAAAATACTGAAATGAACAAAATGCAACCGGCTTTGGCGAATTGATTTCAGAAGATTTCAGTTTTCGGGTCCAAGCGGAGGAACACCTTCATCACCGATCATTTGTTCCTTGTGATACAGAATCTTGAGAGGCCTAGTTATCCTTTTGCCTCTTGCTTCAAGAGTTGGGACATTGAAATTTGACATACCTTCCTGAGGTTGCAGTGTTTTCAGCAGGCTTAGCAGTCTTGCTTCGAACTCTTTGCATTCTTCAATGGGATGCCCCATTGTCCCAGTGCGGAATTTGCATTCAGTCTCTGGATGATCTTCTTCGAGGATCAAATCCTTGTTGTGGATCAGATTTTTCACAGTAGCTTCTAAGGCTCGGCAATCATCCAAGTCATGCCCCTCGGCTCCCTTGTGGAATTCACAGGTCAGGTTTGGATTGTGCCAAGGTCCTGGCACAGGGTTGTAGAGTCGAGGCATCACCAACTTGTTCTGAATCAGCAGTGGAAACAGTTTGCTCAGAGGCACTGGGATAGGTGTGTAGTGAACCTTGCCCCTAGGGTACTTCTTCTTATCCTATTTTTGAGAGCCTTGCTGAGACGCCCTTTTAGTAGATGCCTGATGACGATGATGTTCTGGTGCAAGACTACGACCAAAGGTGAGCTGGTGTGAAGTTTCCCCAAAGGCAGATCCTTGGTATGGGAGAACCACGAGAGATGGTAAAGGTTTGATTTGAATGCCTTGAGGAGTGAATGAGATCCTCTCAGAGTCCAACAGATTCTAAACCTTACTCAGGAGCACCTTATAGTCTTCAGTTGAATGGCCCTGTGCCCCAGCATGGTAGTCACATCGGGTATTGGCGTCAAAGCCTGGTGGATGGAAATGGTATTGGCTTTATTTCCTTTGGCACTATCAATCCACCTTTGATTAACTCTGGTAAGAACTAACTGTATGGTATTGGCAATGGTGTGAAACTTCTCTTTGGCTTTCTAGGCCTTTGTCGAGCATGCTGACGCGGTTGACGGTGGTCTGACCTTTGATACTGAGGCGGTCCTTGGGTTAAAGGAACCACAAGAGATGATGAACTGGAAACCTCTCTGGGAGTAACAGGGTGAGCATACTCCCGTTTCTTTATCAGAGCTTGTAAAGTTTCTAGAACCCAATTCATCTGGTATTTGTGGATTCTGACCTCCTCTTTCAAATCTTCTTGGTTCTTTAGAATTTCATTCAGCATAGCCATTGTCCTGAATAGGTGTGCTAGGTATCCAATAGGAGAGGAAGAGAGACTTAGGACTGAGAAATGAAAATGATATGTGAATGTGAAAAATACAAGATGCAAATGCAGAAAATTTCATGGAACTTGGACATTTGTGAAATACCAAAGGATATCAAAAGACCTCATTCTCATTAATAAAAGGTGAATTACAAAAGTTGATACACTTTCCAAGAGTCCTAAACCTGAAGTTAAATAAAAGCTAAGAAGTCCTAAGTAGATTCTCCTAAGAGCCTCATGTTGAGCCTTCTGATCTTTTTCTCCATTTGGTCTTTTTCTATGACAAGGTTATCGACGATGGATTTCCATGCAGTAGGTTGAGTGCTAGAGGAACTTGGTCCTTCATGGGCTTTTCTTTTCTTGCACGAGAGCAGTTCTTCATTCTTGGCTTGTAGTTGTTTCTGAAGTTCCAGGTTTTCTTCAACAACCACTTGATATTTGAGTTTCCAGGCTTCCTCTGACTGCAGGGTTTGTCTCAGAGAAATCTTCAGCTCTTCCCCCCTTGACATAAAGTATAGAACGGGTTCGTTCTTCAAAGCAATTGGTTCATGTCTTTTGTAAGGCATCTTCAACTCAATGGCTCTTCTTCGGACCCATTGGAGATAAAGCTCTAAAGAAACACAATTAGGTTTTCCCAAAGAACTACTTCCTCTTTTGCGCCTGCTACCCCAAGCATTTAAGATCAACTCCTTATGCTCTTCGTTCTTGTCATATTCTTCAAAGTAGATGCTTTCCAGATGAACGCTGAGAGGTTTATCCTTCAAAGGGTACCCTAATTGGTGTCGTGCCAATACAGGGTTATAGCTGATTCCACCTCTGATGCCAAGAAGAGGCACGTTGCCATAGTTTCCACAGCTGTCTGTAATCAAAATTCCATCATACACGCGATTATACCAGTCAATGTCCGCATGAGAGAGGGCCATAATCCTTTTAGACCACCATCCTTTCTTGGAAAACCATAATGCGCCCACCTTTGGTAGATGCAAAATAAACCATCTATACAACACAAGGACACAACAAGTGATTTGTCTGTTACCATGAGCATTTCTTGTATGGACTGCGTGATAAACTTCAGCAAGCAAAGTAGGTACAGGATTTTGTTTCAAGAAGATCTTGATTGCATTCAGATCCACGAAGTTGTCAATATTCAGGAACAAGAAAAGTCCATAGATGAGTAAAGCAAAAACAGCTTCAAAGGCATCCCTGTTGGAGTGCTTAGCAAAGTAATGGGCTTTTTCAAACAAAAACTTAGCATTTAATCCAAAAATTCCTCCCTTGGAAGTTAAGTTGCTTTTGATGTCACCTAACTCCAAGTAAGTTTTCTTAGCTATCTCTTCCTCTTTAGGGTCACTCTCAAAGATAGGAAACAGGGACTCATCCTTAATAGACAAACCAATTATCTGAGAATATTCCTCAAGGGTAGGCAAGAGTTGATAATCAGGAAATGTGAAGCAGTGATACTTTGGGTCGTAGAACTGAAGCAGAGTTGAGAGGAGTCCTTCATCAATGTTTTTTCTCAACAAGACCCACAACTTCCCATATCTGTCTTTGAATCCCTCAGGATCGGTTAGCAAATCTCCAAGTCTCCTTAGGCCATCCAATTTAGGACTTTTGAAAGTGTATTTCACAGTATTCCTTCTTGAACTGTCCATGGTATCCCTATGATATTCACAAAAAAGAGAAGTCTGAGTTCCATGAAACTGATATGAAATGAATGCTCATGATGTATGGATGCAAGACAAGCACATATACACATATTCACAAAAGTACAAGCACACAAGCAAAAGGTCTGGGTTAAGAGCATGGAGTCATGGTTTACCCTCCCAGATTATATGTACTATTGGTTTTTATCTGCAAAACAGGGTTATAAGAAGTTCCTAGAGTCGACAACCCATCTTTCGGATTTTATCGATTTCCCAAATGACTTGGTAGTCAATAAAATTCTCAAGAGAATCTCGTCTGAGTGTAGTATCACGTAGCAACTAATTTAGGAATAGACTCCCTCATAGTCCTCGCACTATATCCTAAAAAGGCTTAAGTGGGGTTTGGAAATAACTACGGTTCTCAGTATCGATGGCACCTACATTGAGAGTAGCACGTTTTTACGAATGGACTCGTTCAACATGACTAAACTCTTAAGAGGGCCTAAACTGAGTGATGGCGTCTCAAGTCAACTTTTTCAGGAATCGACTCCCTCAAAGTCTCCTTGAATATACCATCGTCCTATAAATAAGTGCGCTCAAGTCCGGGTTAGGACTTATCTCACCTATCAAGAACACCCTGCCAAACAGAAGAAACCAAGCAAATATACAAGTATGTACATATATATACAAATATACAAGCAAAACATATAACAAAACAAGCATAAACAAGGTGGGCTTAACCCTTAAAAATTTATTTCTCCCCAGTGAAGTCGCCATTTCTGTTGCGGTGAGAATCGGATAACAAGCTATTAATTAACTTGCATCACAAAACATTGAAATTCACCACCGACTTTGATTTATCCAAAGGAAAGGTTCAAGATCGAGAAAACCTAAAGGGGGGAGATCTAAGGTTCGGGGGTTGGTTATACTAAGGGAAGGTATTAGCATCCTTAATATCTGTAGTACTCTATAGGAACCTCTTGTTTAGTTTGTGTTACGTTATGTTTCTTGCTAAGGTATCTGCTAAGGGTAAAGGTAAAAATCTAAGGGTATGTAAACTAAGTTTGCTCGCCAAGACGTCGCATCTTGTGCCTACGTATCTGACTAAAGAATCAGAGCAACCGTAGTTCACCTAACTAAGGGTGAGGAACTATTGACTATGGCCAAAGTTCCAAGGGGAATGAGTATGAGCTCATGTAGAGTTTAAGAAACTCTCTAAGTCTAAGTTGTGATGGGGGAAGTGAATACTCAATATGATTAGTTCACATAGAGTCCAAGAACTCTAACTTAGTTCTAAGTTATAAGGGGTGAATAGCTATGAGGCCAGAGAGAAGGTGGCCATGATTATGAGGTCAAGGCTGGTAAGTGGCAACGACTATGAGGTCAAAGCTGGTAATCCTATGACTATGAGGTCAAGGAGGTGGCCATGACTATGAGGTCAAGGCTGGTAAGTGGATATGACTAAGAGGTCAAAGTTGGTAGGTGGCCATGACTATGAGGTCAAAGCTGGTAAGTGGCCATGACAATGAGGTCAAGGCTGGTGTATGAGCTGTCTATGACTTTGAGGTCATTAGAGAGGCTTTCCTTTGGAAGGAGGGGGAAGTGACTTTCTTGTAAATAAGATTTGAAGTGAGATTGGAATTAAAGTGAACAATTATGAGTTCAAGGACTCAAGGGGATGAACATTAATCAAGTGAAGATAGCATCAAAGCATGATACATACATCCATGTATGAGCATGGCAAAATATGATGAGATAATTCACAACAAGCATGACTAAATGAACACAAGTATGGCAAAGATTAGTAAGAACCATGAAGTTAAGAGTGTGACGAACCTATCCTATTCGTCACAAGGTCATCTTTACAAGACAACTTCAAGAAGTATCACAAGTTATAAACAAGAGTGACGAGAGTGGTTACATCAATGAGGTACTCATTATCAAGCAAATGTGCACACAACCTCAAAACCAAAGTTTTAAATCCAAATTGAAGCAAAGGGTGGGTGAGGTGTGAAATAGGTCCTATACAAAAATCCTCAAAATGACCTCTCAAGAAAAGTCCTAAAATACCTTAGAAAAATTGCCCAAAAGGTGGAAGGAAAACAAGTTTCAAAAATTAGGTTTTTATCAATTCACCAAAATAAATATTGAAATAAAAGAAATGAAAATTAGAAAGGACAAAATTAACATAAAAATGTTAATATAATATTTGGAATTTTTGGAAATAAATATGAGAATAAAATAAAAAAATTGAAAAATAAGTTCATAGAAAACTAAATTAAACATAAAAGGTATTTATGGATTTTTTTGGAGTTTTTGGAGACAATTTAAATAATTTAAATGAAATGAAAAAGGGAATAAAATCACCAATTAAAATAAGGGGGGTGTAATAGAAATTTAAGTATTGCACTACACAAGCTTGGCTAGGCGCATAGGCCTGAGTAAGGGGGTGCAAATATCGTTTTCACTAGGCCCAAAACATCAAGAGAGAGAAGGGCTAAAAAATGAAAAAAAAACAACAAAAAGGGGCCTGAGGCGAGGGGGATTCGAACCCCAGACCCCCAAGGTTACAAAGGCGCATGACTTACCACTGGGGTGGCTATACATCCAGTGTATAAGCCCACCCCAATAATACTTGAACTTAACAAGTTGAAATGAAATGCCAGCTAAAAAAACCACATAAAGAAAAGACGTGACATGCTGGCGAAAGAACATCAACCGGTCATCAATTTCTTTAAGTCATAAAATGACAAAAAATAAACACACCACTCCCCATTCGCTACGATTTTCACTTCTGCATGTAAACATGCAACTTAACATAAAGCCATCGTGTATTATAACCAGGAAACGCCATGATATCCCTCTCACTTGCTCAATCAATTACCAACCCAAATCTTAACCAAAATTCATGAAATAAAATACCATCCTGTAGGGCTCCCTTAGTAGAACAAAACCAAACCATAAGCCAAGTGAACTAGCAACTAGAACCAGAAGGAAAAGCAAACGAAAATCAAAAGTGCAAAACTGACATGCTTTTAAAACACAGTGCAAATTTAGCAACCATACCTATCATTGTTCAATGCTGATTCAAATAGAAAGCATGACGTGTGGTATTACTCAAGCATGGATGTGTATTAACTATGAGAGCATTGAGGTCATGAACATGAGAAAATAAGAACTTACTGAGTGAAAGTATGATGCCCTTCTTTATTTGAAGCTCTAACCCTCTGGACCTCCTCTGTAGGTGATAATGTGCCAGGTTCTGAAAGTGTAGCTCCTTTTAACTATTCACAATTTATCTCTCTCTCAGTTATACGGTTGCGCAAATGCATCAAAACCAACACTGCCGTGCGAGCGTGATTTTTTTGAGAGAATGAGGACAATATTTAGTGACAGGATGATGTTGTATTGATGGTTCTGAGGTGGTTGTTTTCCTATTCTTGGTTTTCTGTTGTAGTGTTACACTAAAAGAGGTAATTATAATGTTATGTCACAAGGCTAAAACACGGATAAAACCTTAACACAAAACCTGAAGTGTTTTCTGCATAATGACACTTCAAACCAGTTAAGGCCAATATCTGAACAACAAGAAAATAACATATGGACGGGTTTGTAGATGAGAGACTCACCTTCATCATGACCTCACATCAAATGCAGATCTAAACAATGAAAAATAGACACAAGTTTGTTTAGCCAGACGATAGCTAACCTGAGAGTGACGTATACTATCCCAACTAATGCCTAGTGAAGCAAGAACGTCACATGTTCATCAAAGCTAATAGTGCATACAAACTCACACGACACTCAACTTAAAGAAAAGCTGTGAGCACAAACAAAAAGCAGCCATGGTTCATCTCTTCAACAGAATGCCAACAACATGGGATTCATGAGTTAGTAAAAAGAACAGGCTTTGTCACGCTAATGAAAACTCAACCAAAGATCTTCATGCTGTTTTCAAAATGAACATTTTTAAATATTCAAGCTAATCATAAAGGCAAGAAACAACATGTTAAAACACTATGTGCACTCGAACATTGTCATTCATATTCGCACAGAGTTGGTTTTAAAGGTAATGGCAACAATACATAAAACAAGATGATCATGATTTTTAAGCACAGAGTCGTGAGTTAATAAATACTGAAGACAAAGCTCCTTAAAGTGCAAGGAAAAACAACTCACCACGCTAAACACATACAAACAAGTTCTTGACAGTATAAGGATATGAACATTACACCATCAAAAGTTGATAGTACATGAGGTATCATATTAGCTTGAAAATAACATTCGCATGGCCATTCAATTCAAATGCAAGACAAACAAGAAACATGGTATCACGACCATGAACAAATGTTTTAAGCAACAAAATTAACACTTTCATTTTGGGGATTTAAAGTAAAGACACATTTGCACAATCCTTGTAGTAAACATGACTATAGAGAGGCTAGAAAGGTACCATGCATTTGCCAAATGATCATAAGTTCCAGCAGAACTTTTCATCCTGCCTAATGCTAGCAATCTATAGTAAGACCTTATGATACAAAACACACATAACCTTAAGACACTTGGTAGGGCCACCACTGTCAGTATTAATCATATAGTCACTTGACTCAAATGCCAACAAACCAAAGGCATAGCCGTATAAGCATAAGATTATGAGTTACATATTCTACACAGCTTACTCCATGACATGAAGATAAACAATGTGCACCCTAGACAAGACAGATGAGAACAGGCCTTTCATACAACCTTTAGGATACTAAAAATAAAATGTACAACAGCCACATGACAAGGACAGATTCAATGTTATCCTAAGGCGCGATAAAGAAATTTTAATGCAAATAATGCAGAAGAGAGAATTACTAATGCTAGATGAAACAAATGTATGGCAATAGCAGATATTTATCATGCTATCAAACTGCTCACAAAACTTCAAGTGATTGGCTCATATCCATATGGCATAGTTAGTTCAAAAGTGGTTTTCAATACACGCAGTTATGAACATAAAATGCTTTAAATCAATGACAGATAATGGCATGTCACACAATATTCACAACAACATGATGGAAATTCATATGAGCATGATCTTTGAAAATGGAGGGAGCAAAAGGAAAAAGAATACCTGATGAAGCACTGCCCTCTCAAATTTCCAACAGGACCAAGCTTACTTCTCCTTGTAGTAGCCTTGCTCCAACTTCCTTAAAGCCTCTTCACTTGCTAAGTTAACAGTTAGAGATTTTTTTCTGAGTTCTTTTGTGAAAATGTTGGTGTCCCTAAATGAGTGAGAAGCAAGTCCTATTTATAGGAAAAGTGCTGAGACTTGAGGCATGGCCGGCACTCAAAAATTTCCCACCTTGCCCTTTGAAAAAGCTCTCGTGTGAGCTGCATTCTTTGATGAACCAAACATATCTCCAAGATCTTTGATAACTAATAGGCTAGGTCATAGAAATAGGAGTGATGGGATTGGACTAAGGCTCCATGAATAAACAATGCATTTGTCTTTGAAAATTTTTCTCTCACCTTCTTGTCAAGTTGCCTCAAGTTGAATAAACCATGATATTTTAATACAAACTACTTGTAATTCGTGGCAGAGGCTTGGCAATGTTATTCTCATGATTAAACATCAGAAAAATGAGGCTCTTGGTGGTTAGATGAAGTTTTACACCATTATGTAAAAGTAGGTTACTTGAAAATCAAGAAATGAACCCCCAACTTTGAGGCTTCGTATCTCTCAGCTCACTCAATGGTTTGAGGAGTTCTAGTACTTTTTGGAAAGCCCGCAATGCCCTCTACAACTTTCATGTCCAAATATTTTTGAGTTGAGGCCTGGAACTTTGTGAAAAACTGTGTTAAAGTTGGTTGTTTATTAAGGAAAAACGAGTTGAAATTTCACCAAGTCTTGGGTCAGTTTAGCTTCTAAGTCTCATAACTCACAAACCATACATTTTTTGGAGAAAAGTCATATTTTACACTTTGAAGATCATGGAAAGAGATTCCATTTGGGCTTTGAGTCACTCAAATTAGATGTGTGGTTTGGAAGTTATGACCATTTCAATTTGCCACAAGAGGGGAAATTTCCATATATAAAAAGTTTCATGAACTAAACCTTGCTTCCTTTGCAAGAAAACTCTTGAGACTTAATATTGCATACCCTAAATCATCAATGAGGCATATTAGGATGAATTGAGGCCTTGGAGGTGTCATCTTGGGTCAAAACCTCAAGGATTAGGGCTTGGATCAAAACCCTAATTTCAACTGTGAATGTATTGGGGCAAACTTTTATGATCTTGTTTCTTCCTTCACATCTAAAGCTCATAGATGGCCTTTAGGGATGTCTTTTATCATATGAAGTCAAGTCCTAAGGCTTTAAAGCACCTCTTGATCAAAATCAAAGGCAATGATCCACTTGTCTTAACAGAAACCCTAATTTGGAGACAGGGTGAAATTGTGGCTCAAACTAATCATGATGGGAGCCAGATGACCTTGAATTCTTGTTGAGTGAGACCTCTTGGATGTAGGTAACTCAAATTGATTGATGAACCAAACAAATCTTGACTTATCATGGCAAAACTCTTCAGTGATTCCTCAGGTTAAAACCATAATTCCACAGTTTGGTCTGGTGGTCTTTTGTTGACTTGATTTGATCCAATGTCTTGAGATCCTGGTTCCAATCAACTGGTGAATCTCTGTGATGATGGTATAGAGCCATAGAATTCCTTAGGAGGCCTTGAATCATGTGAGAGCTTGACTTAGGAGACATTGCCCTCTTTCTATGTGAACCTTAGTTTTCAACACAAAAGGAACAAACTGCAAGATATGGGTTAGTTAAACAATACATATACGATTGATCCTAAATGTCTATGCAAGATGATATGACATATAAGAGGTAAAATTTGGGGTACAACGCATACCATTAGAAGCCTCATATTTTGTAGCTTTGTATTGTTTTGTTGACACCATTTGTGTAAGGAATGATTCCAAACCCTAAGTCGTAATATTGTTTTAGCGTGTCGTAATGCAACTATCCTTTTCTATATAACTTGAACTCATTGTTGAGTGGATTAATAGTTTTGTAATGAGGCTTCCATATTTAATGTGATCTTTCCTTCATATTGTTGTGTGTTGGTTCATTGCAACTCATAACAAATTTTTCAACGTTGTCTGCAAATACCTTTATGTTTGACAGTATGTTTCACCTTTACCTCATAGTTGTGTATATTTAAGAGTTTAAACTTCTATAACCGATCTTTGGTTTGTTCGAAGCTCATCTTTTGGATAGTGTAATAGACAAGTTACATGTTTTGATCACTCAATGTTTTGATACTTAAAATCCTTTTAATTTAGAGTTTTATCAGTCAATGTTTTAACTTCTATAAGAGTTTTCGCACTTAATGTTTTGATAGTTAAAATGCTTTTAAATTAGATTCTTAAAAACCAACATGTATTACTTATGTCATTCGATTTTTAAATTTGAAATCTTAAGAACAATTACCTTTGACATCTCCTATGTTATACATGTCCACTACCAATTGTTGGACTGCAATTTACTCACTAATCTGACTTCACAATATAACAATGGTTGAATGTGCAAAGCTTGAACTCACAATTTTGATTATGAAAACTGCCTCATTTATATATCTAATCGGTTTTGTTGGCTTATAAACTACCGATAATTCATCACATAAACAACCAAGTAATGACATGTATATATTTGGTTTTGAATATATTTTGTATGATCACTATGCAATGACATTTTGTAAATTAAAGATTCCAACATTTGTGTATGTAAGAATGCAAAATTTTTAGTCGTTCAAAGGCAAGAATTCAAATACTAAGCATGAGTTCCTACCTCTTTCAGCTTACTTCCAGCTGCATTGATCCTGTTGGAATTGCATATTTTCGGGAATAAGACAGGCTATGGTCATTTCTTCATTTAATTCCACCTGCTCTCTTCTCCAACAAGTTATGAACCGGACACAACATCCAATGTTATCAAAGTTGAAAATATACAAAGGTGCATTTTCTTTTTCAATTTGTCAGACATGTCGACTAAACTTTGACATTTTTTGTAGCAACTAATTTAAAATGCTTTAATTCTCAAGCCTTTCACTTCGTATATTAATGCAAACTCTTTCATGATGCCACTACCCTATCCTACGTACCATCAATAATGTATATATTTATCCTTTGTAGCTGTAATAATCATGTAAATACATAGGCATCGTTTTATATTAATTGTACCTTATAAAATAAAAAACTATATTCGCTAACAATTTCGAACTAAACATGGTTTTTCCTGACTAGGTTACTTCCATTCAAGTTATAATATTAAGGTACCTAATTGTAATTATAAAAAACATTATGAAATTGCACTTCAATCCTCTAAATATCCTAAAACTAAAACAAATGTAATGTCATACATTTCTACATAATTCATGCTATTAAGACTATGAAAGGAAGTGATGTTCTTGAATGGTTTGGCAATTAACACTTTAACACATTTCTTGTGGAGCAATACCAGTTCATATATGTTGTTCTTAATTCTTGACAATTAACACTTTAACAAACTTATTGGTAGCAATACAAGCATCTCAGTTGAACTACTAAGATTATATTTGCATAAAGGTTAGTTTTTTGGATGGTTTTGCTAAAGTTTCAGATTCTTATTAGTCATTAGATAAAACCTTTCAGTGGATGACCCTATTATGAATCTATACAATATTGACATACAACTTAAACCTTCCCCATTTCTTTCAATGTTGGTGACATTCAACTTTGAATGCTTATGAAATCTCTACATTTAACATTTGAAATCAACTGTTATTGTATAAAATGTTAGATATAGAAACCATGTTATGTTTTAACAATTAGCTTGATTACTTGATGCTTATTGTGTGCAAATACTACTATGCTTCCATGATATGTATCTATAAATGTGTTTGCTTCAAGAACATGAAAACTTATTGACCTTGTGTGAACTCCCTGCATATATGTTTTACATTTTCATCTACTAATTAAAGCCATGACAACTTACCTTTTACTGATGATACTCAACTTTGACATAATCATTCCAGCTAATGATTCAATATAATGGAAATGTTTGCATTCAAATTGGCATTATAAACAAAGGATTCGGATGACTTGTATGTGTAGGGAATGATACTTCAAGGTAGAGGTCATCAACATAAATACCTTATATTTATACCACCTTACATCATTGTATGGTTCATTAATGTTCTACTACCTACTTCCAACAATAACATTGAATATGCTGGTATAAATTTAAGTGTATTTATGGTGTCTTTGGTGTTAGTTTGTCATTAATGAATTTGAAGCACACATTGTATAGATAGTATATACCATGAATGAAGTTCAATGATGTAACCTGACTCTAGAATATAGCATAAACTGCATAACATAGACAAGTCCAATTTAATGCTAACATAACTATGAATTTGATAATTAGTTCTTTCATAAATTGTTCATTAGTTTCATAATTGCCTTATAACATTTGTTGGGATTGAATCTTTGATCATAAAGAATAATTTGTTGACATATAATGGAACATATATTAGGTTGAAGAACCATGCAAAGTCTTGGATACGCAAATATGGATGACATGAAAAAATACTTTACAGCCAAGAAAGCAAGAGCATGTAGATCTTTGATTATAAAAACAATTGTGTTCAAAGTGTTAAAGACACGCTACTCAATAACAAGTAACATTCAATACCCAACTTCCTACACCAAATGTCGGAACAATAAGAACTCCATTGTCGTCACATCTAAACCAAAAAACTATTGAGCAAATTGTTGAAGAAGGAAGCTTACTTAGTGCACAGTTTCATGGTTTAGAACCTAGCTAGACCAGACATGGATTTAGACCTACGAAACATGCCTACAACATTCACAGCTTAGGAAAAAATTTGTTTGCCAACTTTTCTAATGCCATTACACATGAACCAGATGAAAATATACAATCTACTGCAACATAATCACTCACACAAATTTTACCACCACAACGCAGCCCCGTAGAATATGTTGCAAGTTCTTCTCATAAAAGAATGTAAGTCTGTAATCATTTTTATAATTTGTTGTCCATTTGTATTGATGATCTGTTCCGATGTCTTTTAATAAGTAACATCTCTTGTCGTACACTTTAAACAACTTCCTACTCTATACTCTGATATTTCCATGCAGCATTACGAAAAAGAGAAAACCAACATGGATTACACCTTCCATAAGCCAAAACCAAAATGTTATTTCTTCACAAACTACACAAATGGAAGACAATTCGTGTAGACAAGTGTTAGTTGGCATTCTATGTCAAATTTTTTATTCATAACAAGCATTTGATATGCTTCATGATATGCTGAAGATGATATGTGTTCTGATTTCGATGAGGAAGATGCAGCTTTTGTTATCGATGAGCATCATAAAAGAACAATTGGAGGTTTGACCTCTTTACATAACATATAGCAACTTTAACTTACTTATCTTATTATGACCCTATGTTTGTTTATGTAGAATATTACGACATTGGGGACCCTTTAATCTAATGTCGTTATTGTAAATCCATGATGTGGTATCAAGAAAGGATGAACAAAAGTTGTTATTCAGCTAATCCCAACTTTTACTTATGTTGTGGGAATGGAAAGTTTCAACTTTCGTTACTAGAGCAACTTCCAGAGGTACTCTCACGTCTCCTGTTTAATCAAGAAATTTTAGTTAGTCGGAACTTTCAACAACAAATTCGAATTTACAACATGATGTTTGCCTTCACATCACCTGGTGCAAAGTTAGATAATCGTTTTAACAATGGTGGTGGACCACAAACAATTCGGATTCAAGGTCAATCGTGTCATCGAATTAGAAGTTTGTTACCACCTGAAGGTCAACCCCCAAAATTTGCACAACTTTATATTTATGACACCGAAAATGAGGTCTAAAATTGAATGCAAGATCTAAGGTTTGTTTAAACTATCTCTTTTATTTTATCTTTACATTACCAATTTCATGCAAGCTTTCCCATATCTCTATAGTAGATACATATATACAATTTAACACATTTGTATTATGTTCTTTTTTAGGAACACCAAAAACATTGATCCCTTGATTGTACATCAATTGTTTGATATGCTTTATAAACATAACACTCATGCAAAAAAGTTTTCTGATGGTCAAACAATGTTTAAGTGATGGAAATACCCAAAACTTAAAATTGGGGATAATTTCTAATAGAACCTCTTATGGTCGAATATATAATTAACCAACTGTATCTGAGGTTGTTGCGTTAGTTATTGGTGATATTGACACGGCATAAATGAGGGACATAATCATGCAAACAAAAGGAGGGAAACTTCAACGGATTAATGAGTTACATGCAATTTACTTAGCTTATCAATATCCATTGATTTATCCCTATGGAAAAGATGGTTATAGGTCTAACATAGCTCATAGAGATTTAGACATCTTCAAAGGCAACAAGAGAAACAAATTAACCATAAGGGAATGGCTATCACTTTGCATTTAAAGCAGATTTAATGAAGCCAAGACATTGTTATTATCTCGAAGACTATTTCAACAATTTTGGTTGATGGTTACACAATGTTAGAGTCTGAAAAATTAGAATGGATTCGTAAAAATCAACCAAATCTTAGGGTGTGAAAGTACAAAAGTCTTAATAAAGAAGGTGATCAAATTCAAACACCAGAATCATGCACAGGGAAAAGAGTGGTATTGCCATCTTCCTATGTTGGCGGTCGTAGGTTTATGGATCAATTGTACTATGATGGCATGGCTATTTGTAGTAAAATGGGGTTTCCTGATTTGGTCATAACTTTTACTTGCAAT
Source organism: Lathyrus tuberosus (assembly GCA_022829125.1). Lineage (NCBI taxonomy): Eukaryota > Viridiplantae > Streptophyta > Magnoliopsida > Fabales > Fabaceae > Lathyrus > Lathyrus tuberosus. Next base: position 15,280,064 of record JALAZF010000017.1, read on the forward strand.
CCAAATTGGCCTGAGATACAAAGAATGTTGTCACCTCTTCATTTGAAAGCACAAGATAGCTCGGATGTCATTTCGAGGATATTCAAAATCAAGTTTGACCAGTTACTTTCAGATTTCACAAAGAATTGTGTGTTAGGCAAAGTACTTGCATGTAAGTTATTTCTCAACCTTACTTTTACTTTATTTACATTATGCTAATTCTAAGTCATTATCTTTTACATCTTTTCTAGATATGTACGTCATTGAGTTTCAAAAGAGAGGGTTGTCACATGCACATATCTTGATATTTTTGCATCCTTCTAACAAGTATCCAAGACCTAAAGACATTGACAAAATCATTAGTGTTTAAGTGCTTGGTCCTTTGAAAGACCCAAAGTTGTATAATTTGGTTAAAGCACGCATGGTTCATGGTCCTTGTGGTTTGGCAAATCTGAATTCACCTTGCATGAAAGACATGAAATGCTCCAAGTTTGACGCAAAAAAAAAAAAGTTTCAATCTTCAACAATAGTGAATCAGGATAGCTATCCATTATATAGGAGAAGAGACAATGGGCACGCAATTGAGAAAAACGAAATCATCCTTCATAGTGGTCATGTGGTTACCCACGATCCAAGCTTATTGTTGAAGTATGAAGCCCATAAAAACATGGAATGGTGCAATCAAAGTACTTCGATCGAGTACTTATTCAAGTACATAAACAAAGGTTTAGATCGAATTTTTGTTGTTATTCAACCTTTTGAGAACACTAGATGTAGTGAGAAAAACAACATTGACGAAATCAAGTAATATCTAGATTGTCTCTACATCTCCCAAAGTGAAGCATGTTGGAGGATATTCTCATACTCTATACATGGTAGGAAGCCAGCTGTTGAGATATTATATTTTCACATGGAAGGGGAAAATTTATTTTACTATAAAGACTTTGAGTAGATTGGTAATTTTTTACTCAAACCAAGTGTAACAGATTCAATGTTTACAGCATGGTTCGAGGCAAACAAAAAATTTAAAGATGCACGGTTGTTAACATATGGTGACTTTGTCTATAAGTTTGTTTACCATAAATTAAGTAGGAGTTGGAAACCTAGCAAAATAGGGTATACCATTGGTCGTCTTATTTGGGTTCCTCATAGCACATGTGGATTATTTTATTTAAGGATGATGTTGACTTTCAAGAAAGGGCCAAAGTTACAAAGAAATCAAATTTGTTGATGGTATACAATATAAAATTTTAGACAAGCATATTTTGCTATGGGATTCTTACAAGATGATGGAGAATTTATTAAGGCAATTAAAGAGGCACATGTTTGGGGTTCTGGTGTTTTTTTATGCAAGTTCTTTGTTACTATGTTGTTATCATCATCCATGAATAGACCTGAACATGTTTGGAATAATTCATGGTTGTACTTATCTGATGGTATTCTTTATGAACAACGTGTGTTGACAAGAAATCCATGTACACTTTTTATTTCATGGGCTTCTACTTTATATTTCTTTACTTTAATATTAGGTGTTTTAAATATAGCACTTTTTATTCTTTAGGATTGACACTTACGGATGAAGAAATACAACAACTTGCACTTATGGCTATTGAAACACAATTACAAAAAAAAATTGAAGGACTACAAGCCTATGTCATATCCAAAAGATTTTGTAATTTCCTTTATTGAAAATAGGCTTATTTATGATGAAAGACAATATGATCCTGTTATTCGAGAACAATTGTATTTAAATCTACACGCATCTCTTACAGGTAACATCCAAGGGCATTTATTTAATATAATGATATAATGCTGATGTTGATCATACTAATCTTTTTGTTATGATGATTATATTTGTAGATGAGCAAAGAAAGATTTTTGAAGAAATAACGGAAGTTGTAGAAAAATAAAAAGGTGGTGTGTGTTTTTTATATGGGTATGGTGGAATAGGTAAAACATTTATGTGGAACACTTTCTCAACTGCACTTCGTACTAAAAGAAAAACTGTGTTGCTTGTTGCCTCAAGTGGGATTGCAAGTTTGTTGTTACCTGGTGGAAGAACAACCCATTCTAAATTTAAGATTCCAGTCCCTACTTTAGAAACATTCATTTGCAACATTGACAAAAAAGATGAACTTGCTAACCTTTTAAAGTTGACTGATCTAATCATAAAGGATGAGGCACTTATGGCTAACCAATTTTGCTTTGAGGCTCATGACAAATATTTAAAGGATATTATGAGTAAAAATTCTAAAGTGTCTGAGAAAATATTTGGAGGGAAGGTTGTTGTTTTTGGTGGTGATTTCAGACAAATTCTTCCTGTTATACGAAGAGGTACTAGATCAGATATTATTCATGCAACCATCAATGCTTCTTATATTTGGGACCATTGCAAGGTACTCAAACTTACAAAGAACATGCGTTTGCAAAGTAGAATAATGACATCTACCGCTGATAAGATACAAATTTTGTAATGCCCTGTATAATATATACCTAGAATAATACTATACAAGCATTTTATTTGGTACTGACACTATCATAAGTGCCTAATGGCATAATTCACATACTTGACCATTCTAACAACATAAATACAATCTATGGTACAAGACATGGAAATTAGCCAAAACAATACAAATCTAAGATCAATATACAATATCCTCAATTGTATACAACAAATTACACAGTGGAATAAGCTTAACTAAGCTTCTCTTGAAACATCCAAGCATAGCTCAACTTGTAAATCAAACTTGCAAATACTTCCTGAAAATAATCAACAATAGTGGGGTGAGATACATCAAATCTCAGTGAGTTCCCTATCTTATGGATTCTCTCGGCTTTACAGGGATCTAGCCAATCCTAACTCAAGTCAAGGGGAAGGGAAAATGACCTTGAGTTCACAATCTCACACTATATGGATACATGTTATAGATTCTGTTAACTCAAAAAAATTATCACTTATCGACAACTTTGTCAAGGCATCCCCTTTCTCCCGTCCTCTTCTACGTCTAGAAGTCGAAACGAGTCATGGACCCTTGTAGATTACTTGGCATAAGAGATGGATTCGGAACTAAGGGACATGTTATCACCTTAATTCGTCATTTCACACGCTCCGTACACCGCCACAAGTCTCTTTACCATATAGGTTCCATTCATACAATAACATTGGGAATCAAACCTACCAAGTAATCGTGCATTCATTACACAGGAGCTCGTTAATCATGAAATGGCACATAATAAAATAATGGTTACGATCTCGTGATTTCACATACAACCCTAATTGTATTCAACAATTCTAGGCCACATTAGCCTTTAGGCCTCTTTTGCATTTAGGCCTCTTTTTCCTTTATCAATTAAACATAATAATTACACGTGTTCCATACTAGTGTTTCACTCTCTCCTAGGCCAATACGCGTCACGGATGCACCTTTCTACACCAAGTGCCCGAGCATCTCCATCTAGGTTATCTATCTTGGCCATAACTCGTCAAGGATGCACCTTTCTACATCGAATGCACGAGCGTCGACATCCAGAGTTTCTATCAATTCCTAGCCATTACTAGGTTCCACTATTATGTTTTTATGGGGTAAAGTTTCCTCACTCTTTCTATTCCATATTTTAACATGAACTCTCTCTCGATCATGTTTAACAACAATATTATACAAAGCATATTACAATTGCATTTTAGAATTACATATAATAATTCAATCATAAGTTATACAAAGCATGTTACAATTGTATAATAGAATCACATATAATGATTCAATCACAAGTTATATCACCCTTAGGTTCCCTCCGATTCATTTAATAGGGTATCAAATCAATATTCCTCACTTTTAACCCGTAGGATATTTTCACAGCTTTGGATCGGCTATAACCATGCCTCGATCGAATTTACGATCCAAAAGATGTGGATTTTCAACATATCACATAAACATTATTTTCACATAGTAGTTCACACACAATTTAAGGCATACAAGCCACTACTATCCTCTACCAAGCATTCCTTGGTTAAATCATGGTCTCTCATACCATTTAACAGCACATTGGATTCTTTTTCCAAGGCTTCAAGTCCCATATCAATCGGTTTCCCGATTCATGAATTTTGGTGGAAACGAGGACTACCATATTCACACATACATTACTTTTCCATATTTATCTTATCAATCCATAGCATATAACTATGTTTCTACCTCACAATCACATAGAGCATTGAAATAGCTTTCCAACGCTTCCGACCGTGCGTCAATCCGAATTACAGATCAAAAGTTATAAAGGAAACAACATGGAAAATCTGTCACGTTCGCTACTGTATTCGCTAGGCGAACCCCCCAGCGAACCAAGTCAGAACCAAAACGGCATAAAGTTCGCAAAGCAAACTCAGGGTGAACATTCTCCTTCCCTTCGCTTTGGGGTTCGCTAGGCGAATCCTCGACAAACCATTCGCTTTGCCCTTCGCCAGGTTCGCTAGGCGAACCATGCGGAACTCAGAAATTCCCAGCAGCGTAAAACATAGTTGGGCCAAAATACTCACATTTCTTCACACAAAACACTTCCAACTCATATTATATCAACCAAAATATGTTCCAATCATAACAACAAGTATTCCCGATTATATTACTCGGTTTATTTCACGTTTTATCCGTTAGATTTCATTTTCTCTCAAATCTATCCTAAGTTCAAATCATGGATTTCTAGAACTTAGAGTGTCTAACTAGAACCCACCTGATAATCGAAGAGGAGATTGAAGAAGATGATGATGATCCATGAGCTTCTTCTCAAGCTTTCCCTCTTTCTCTTCTTCTTTCTCTCTTCCTTCTCTTCTTTCTCTTTTCTTCTTCTTTACTATCTTTTTCCTTTTCTTTTTCTTATAACATATATATATATATATATATATATATATATATATATATATATATATATATATATATATATATATATATATATATATTATAAATCCAATAGGGTATAATATCTCCAATTGATATCTTGTCGTCTCACACCCATTGATCAATTATTAGCGTTACCTTAAAATACTTTCTTGAACTAATAAATAGTAATCTGTTCAGAGTTCACCAGTTGCTCTATTGATCCCAATTGATAATACTTAAAGTACTTAGAGGATTCCATTAATCCAATTATCCAAAGATAGAATACACAAAAGCTCATCTGATCTCATCTGATATCCAATTGAGCATTTAGATAATACGGGGTATTACAAATTTTTTCTAAGTGGATCTTAAAAACTTGAGATGGGAGAATGTCTGAACCAAATGATGGTTATGTTGAAATTTCAATTCCACAAGAGTTTCTAATTTCTAATTTTTCAGATCCTATTGAGGCTATTGTTGAAAGTACCTGCCCTAATCTCATTCATAACTACCATGATTTCAATTACCTTCAAAGTCGTGCAATTTTGGCTTCAATTATTGGAGTAGTGGATGATATCAATCAATACATCACAAACCTTCTTCGAGGTACTATTCATGCTTTCTTAATGTATTTAATTCTGTAACGTATGTTTTCTTATCATTGAACTCAAATACATTTTTTATGATTTTAAGAAGATGAAAATGAATACTTCGGTAGCGATTCTGTAAATAAATCTGAAGCAACTGACTTCGATGCATTTTCACACTTGACACCTGAATTCTCGAATGCTCTTAAAACATCAAGATTGCCTAATCATTCAATAAAGTTGAAAATTGAGAGCACAATTATGTTGTTGCGCAACTTGGATCAATCTTAAGAATTATGCAATGGTTCACGACTCACTGTAACGATGCTTGCTAATCATGTCTTTGAAGCTAAGATCATTTCTGGAAATAGTATTGGTAACATCATTTAATTCCAAGAATGTTTTTATCCCCTTCATAGTCACCATGGCCTTTTAAATTGGTCAGAAGACAATTCTCAATTATTGTTTCTTTTGTTATGACAATTAACAAATCACAAGGTCGATCTTTAGACAACGTTGGTTTATACTTAGCAAAAGATGTTTTTAGTCATGGTCAATTATATGTGGCACTTTTTAGAGTTAAGACTAAAGAAGGTCTTAAGATTTTGATTCATGACAAAGATAAATAAGTTATGCATACAACCACTAATGTTGTCTTCAAGGAAGTTTTTCATAATATTTAATATATATTTAAGTACAAATTGTTTGTATCATTTTTTGCTCATGATAAATAATATTCATTGTTGTCACCTAATATAAATATTATTTTTTACAGGTTAAATCTTTTTTTCATTATGAAAATTCATGCTATACAATCTACCAATATTAATAATGATTGTAACACATGATGTTTTTTTTCTTTCTTTTTTAATCTTTGCCATTGTTACTCAATTTTACCACTATATTTTGTAGGGTTAAATATGTATAAGGTCCCTTCAAATATCCCAACTTTTAAGTTTGGTCCCTCCAAAATTTTCCTTCAAACAATGGTCCTCTGAAAGTTTTCCGTCCCTAACTTTAGTCCCTCCCGTTAGTTTTCACTAACGGTGGCTTATGTGGCATGCCATGTGGATATTTTTTTATGACGTGGCTTAAATGTGGCAATGCCAACGTGGCAAAAATTGCTGACATGTATGTCACGTGGCAATTGTTCAATTTTAATTTTTTTTATATTAATATCATATTTGAACCCAGAAATAGTAGCTAATCTGCAGCTACTTCCTAGCTAATTCCTAACTAATTTAAACACACCATTTTTGTAGCTAATTCATAGCTAATCTCTAGCTAATTTAAGCACACCATTTTTGTAACATGTATGAGTCAAGTTCATCCTAACACTAACAACATGTAAATTGATTTGTAGTAGGCAATGATTAGTTAATTAAACAATACCTAAATTGATTTGTTCAATAATGAACTCTTTTTCATCCTATTCTGACCATGTACCTATCAACTAACATCAGAGCTCCAATCTTAGAATATTGCAATGTTTTAATGTTTCAGAATGACCTTTTAGGCATATGGAATAAAGCAAAACAAATGCATTCATATCCTTTAATGTCTGGTTACCTGAAATAATGAAAATTGTTGATCTTCCAAACGTTTTACAGTGTTTGTACCTAGGCACTGATATCAAATTGCACAATTACTCGGTTGTAGTCTGGTTTGTGAGTAAATAAATACAGATATATCTACTGCAAAGGTGGCAACGTAGATGTTCACATGGAAGAGTAAAGGTACTTTAGATGAAGCAAACTTTAACTTGCTATTGATCACAAAGTGTATAATACAATGTCGACTTCACAGATGACAACATAAAAGTAAAATTCACGAAAAATCAAAAGATTGTTAAGCATATTGCAGATAATATCAACATGTTTCTCAACTAGATCAACTGAATAATTTTATGGCTGAAATTGGGTTGAAAAGCTTTAATCCTTCAATCTTCTTTAAATTCGGTTTTTCTCTTGCTATTATTGACTTCCATGCCTTCCTCATCAAGAAACTCTTTCACATCACTATTGTTTTTGTTTATCATCATTGATGTGACCCAAAGGAATCACATTTTCTTGTGAACAAGGGAAAATCAAATTGGCCCAAAACACTTTCTTGTAAAGGAAAATCAAATTGGTCCATAACACTTTCTGGCAGTATCATGTGGATGGGAAAAAGCCATTGCGATTGTTGTTGCCAAAACCAAATTTAGTCTGTATCTGCATTCTGCAGAAATGACACAAACTGATAAGTACATAAGTAACAGGAGAACGTATAAAATAGTTGAATGACTCAACAATGACCACTCACCTTCATAGAAAAGTCAGTTGAATCTAACAGAAGCAACATGTCCTCAAAGTGATAGCCAAAGCTTTAGGTAGCACATGTGGCAATCATCCACCATTTCGACAAGGTTGGGGTTTTCAAGTGCAGCACATAAGAAAACATTAAGCTTCATATACATTAGATGTTTCCAGAACCACTTAAGGGCATATTTGGATTTTTTTTTATTGTGTTAATCTACTAACATCAACCAAATCCCTGAAAACCCCTCACTTCTCCCCCAATTTCAATTCACCAAAATTCTCAATAAAGAAACACAATCAATCAAATCCCTAAAAAAACCTCACTTCTCCCCAAATTACAATTCGCCAAAATTCTCAATAAAGAAACACTATCAATCAATTAAACCATTAAAGATTAACAATGTATGTATATATACATACCAAGAACACGAACGACCTCTGCTGTGCTTCCACCGTCATCAGAAACGGGAAGAACATGAGCAACACGGATGGTGAAGTTTTTAAGATCCTCAAAGACGCCGTTGAAGGCAGTTCCACCGGAAAAGACAAGCAAAGCAGGTTGTGGTTGAGGGAGGTTAGGGTTAGAGTAACAACGAGGAATTAAAGGTTGTGGTTGAGGGAGGTTAGAGTTAGGGTTATAGTAGTTTAGGGATCTTGAGAGGATAGGACAGAGAGAACTCATAAGAACAAAAATAACAAATTATCTTCACAAATAGCAATTTTCGATTCAAGTGTGTTTCTTCTGTGAGAAAGGAAACGGATGACAGTGTAGGGAAGTAATGGGAAGATTGCTACAATTTACACCGTGACATAAATTAAACACGTCACCAAAAGAAATATTACACTTGGCGTGCCACATCATCCTCCGTTAGTGGAAATTAATGGGAGGGGCTAAAGTTAGGGACGGAAACTTTTGGAGGATCAATGTTCGAAAAAAATATTTTGAAGGACCAAACATCAAAGTTGAAAGTTAAAATATTTATAGGAACTAAAAACTTATTTAACCCTATTTTGTATAAACATGTTCCAAATCTTTGTTATTCTATTTCTATTTTCTCATTCCACGTTCTACTTTTACAATTCCATTTAGCATTTTTTTTCCTTCGTCTTTTTTAGTTTAGACCATAGTTTTAAAAACCGGACCGGACCGGCCGGTCGGACCGGTTGGACCGGGAACCGGCCAGGTAACCGGTCGGGTTCACTTGCTGGATCGGCCTTGTCATCGAACCGGTGTGAACCGGTGCGAACCGGGAAAACCGGCGGTTTTTGCAAACCGGCGGTTCAACTGCTTATTTTTAAAAAAAAAAAAAATTTTAATTTTTTTTTTTTAATTTTTTTACTCAAATACATAAGAACTTTTCTCCAAGAATAATAGTGATCACTCATTTGATTCAAGTGATACACAAATTAAGTTTCGTAATATCCACAAAACTATTTTTACTATTTTGTATTTATATTGATTGAAAAACCATCATACAAATATTTGTATAGAAATTTAAGAACACGTATTAAAAAACTAAATATAATATAATTTTAGACTTAACTGGTTTCCATTATATATATATATATATATAGACTTGAAAATTTTATTATTTAGAATAATGTTAATATTTGTATTGTTTTAATTATTAACATTAAAACTGATTTTCGATTAACATTAAAACTATGAATTTAAATTAAACTCTGTTTAATTTAGACTCTGTTTAAAATTTACAATTAGACTCTGTTTAAAATTTGAATTTAAATTATGAACCTATGAATTTATGATATGATATTTTCAAAAAAATTAAGTGCTAGTTATATTTTTTAGAGACTGAATCATCCGGTTCGACCGGTTTTACCGGTTTTATACCTATTATAATGACAGGTTCAACCGAGTTATCCAGTTTAATCCGGTTTAGGCATGCGGTTCGACCAATGACCCAGTGATTCGACCGATAAACCAGTGACCCAGTACCCTCACCGGTTTGATGACCGATCCGGTTTTTATTCGTACACTATAAACAGTCTGACAAGGCAAAAATCCATACTATTAATAGACCTTAAGCAGAGTGAGTCATATTCTATGATCCCTTTTGATGTTTATTTGTCCAGCAATTTTATGTGATATCACATATAATATTATGGTTTCACCAAAAACACATCACACTTTAGATATTTAAAAACAATATCACAAATTATAGCATTACATCAGCCATTTTCCTTGGTCTGGGATTTAACCCAACATTTTGACTTTGCAAACAATATTAATAAAACTAAACAGATGTTCTTTAAGCTATTTTCACTGTGGTCCTTCAATGAATTGTGTCATCAAGGATGTACTTAAATAACTTCAAAATATTGCTATCTCAAGAAAAACAAAAATGTTTTGCTGCTTTGTAAGGCATTATTTTCATTTTTGAGAGAATCTGAATTCTGGTGAAATTGGTTGGAAAACTATATGGAAAATTAAACAAACTAGTATAAATCTGTGTAAAGATGGAGGTAGATAAAGAAGGACCCTATGCTGCACTCAAAAAATATACACATGTAGTCAGATAAATATCCAGGTATACATAATCTTTACTAACACAGTAGGAGCAAAAACTATAAATAATGAGATTTCACAACAACCACGGATTCATCTCTAGCTCATTATTCTTCAACCTGAGAAAAAGCGATTCAATTAGCCACAAGGGGTAAGCTTCGAATTTCCTGCACCTCGGGGATTATCATCCTTCCAATCATCCAAAGCTCTAGCTCTATCTTGTGCAGCATCGTCATCTTCATCCTCCTCCTCTTCACCTGGCCTAAACTTCCGATCATTGTGCCAAGATGAAGTGGCTTCTTCCATGAGTCTGATATTGGTCTCTTGCCATTTATTCATTATTTCCATTTCTTTAAGTCCTGCTTCCTCGATGCTCATAGTTGGCATCCTTCAACAAAATATTCAACTTAGCGTCTCAAAAAAACATGTGAATTGCATTACTAGTTTACTACTGATCTTCTATGATTCCTAGGTAATAGAACTACAAAACTGCAAGGGAATTAAACTTCATTTCCTCTCAGGCATAACGTCTTTTAATGGACTTTTTATATTTCCCTATTCCTAAAGCTTTTGTTAGCTAAGAAAATATGCATTTTTATTGATAAAAGGGTAAAATATGTTACCTATGACTGGGTTGGAAGACCTGGGCTGCCAATCTTTCTCTCTCATTCGTAAAACTTCCATTCACAAGGCTTTGCGGTCCGAATATTAGTGGTTGGTGTTTGTGATCGTGCGCTTGTGATGCTTGTGCTCTTCCTTCCAGAACATCTTGGGCAAAAGTAGCACATGTGATTGGTGGAGAGGGCTTAGTATACTGTGCGCGAACTGCAGCATTGCGATGCCACGCTTCTGCTTTCTTTGCACGTTCATCAAGAACATCCTTAGAAAACTCCTGGTCTCCATCCTAAAACATGGAAAAATTACAAGAAATAATGAGTAAAACCAAATTTAATCCTGCAGAAGTACAATTTCCCATTCCTCTTTCAAAGAGAACATGTCTCATAGATTCACAGCAGATGCATATACTTCAAAGCCTGATATTCCTGAACTAGCTTGTGAAATGTGAAATGTGAAATGTACAAGTTTAAAAAAGTTAGGGCCTATGTACTTCCCGTATTTTCTGTTTTCATTTTCAGTTCAACTAATAAACAGTAATAAACAAAAGGTAATATATATCCGATATTTTTCTTGCCACTTTTACAATTTTTGAAAACAAATCTAGAAATTTTAGAAATTTCTAAAAATATCAAAACATTGTTTTCATTTTTTCTAAAAATGCACTCATTCTAGCATGTTTTCCATCTCCTCTCTATCACAATTTTTCATTACATGAGTCTTCCATCTTATTAGCAATTTAAAATGAACATAAATTTTAGAAAATAAAAACAGAAAATGTTTTCAGAAAGTAAATGGGGTCTTAATTTCTGCCACTAACAGTTCTTTAAGTTTTAACTTTGAACTCAACAAAATTCCATCGAGATCTCTGCCATAATAATGGCAGTATAAAATATTGGCAATAGATCCATAGCCAACAAGGTACAAATGACTAAGGAGTGTCAGTAAGGATAATAACCATTCATTGAAGATACTAAGCATTTTTACTACCTTGGATTGTCTATCTTTTACAGCAGAGAGCATCTCTTCCTCTTTCTTTATCATTTCTAGAAGATCAAATGCCTGAACATTGCGAGACAACGATGAGAATAATGGATATAGAAGTTTCAACAAGTGGAGATGTTGAATAAGTATGAACCAACCTTACAGATCGCCAAAGATATGCTAGTATTCCAAGCCTGAAAAGGAGAAGAAAAATGAGTGAGTGGCATAATTAGCAGGCTTGTTTATACATAAGATATGCTTTTAGAAGTGTGAAATTGCCAAAGTCCATTTTGTAAATCACAAGCTAGTCAGACAATATATAGGACCACTAAACCCTAATGGTAGGTAAATCCACCGGGCAAAAACAGATTTTCAGGGAAGCAGTCATAAAGCATAAACCCGCTAAATAAAGTAGCAGAAATGGAGACTAGCAGCACTGAGCTAAAATAAGAATCAGATCAAGATGCCAACCTCTCTTTCTTCTTCCCCGTCATCGTCCAATAGTTCTTCCTCACCTGCCTCAACAGGGGCGGACAAAGCAGCTGCTTTAGTAGAACGCCCACGCCTTTCCTTCCGCTCTTTTATTTCCAATAACTTCGATTCTGCAGCTTTTTGTCGTTTAAATCTAGCTATCTGCACAACGCATGCAAAATTATTAAATAAATTAATCATGAGCATTTATGATGCTCATCATTCAAATCAATTTGTTCCATTTTCATATCAGGGGAATAATGGGAACTGGGTAGAAGGGTTAACAGTACAACATATAATGCATCAATTGTATAAATTAAAAATCATATCATAGCATTGCAAAAGAAAAAGTCACACCTTTCTGGCCCTCTGATCAGCACCGGATTTTGGTACCCCTTGTAGATAAGATTCTAACTCCTCTTTTGGGACAAGCTCCATTGCCTCACAAAATGAGATAAATTCCTGAAAAAAATTACAGTAAGTTTCACCAAAAAAGACATTAATTAAAAGAATATTACAGAAATTAACAAGAATTGTGCATATCAAGTTGAATTGGTTGTTGGGGGTAAGCCAGGTGTTTCCTTTCTACAGGTCAGCTCTCACCTTCAGTTTTGCCTGGGAAGCTTTTAGAATCTGTATCCTGTCATCCTGTACTATTTTTTCGGTCAACTCAGCGAGATAATATGGCACCTGAGAGATTATAACAAAAAGATGATAAATGATAAAATTAGATAAGAATTAATTCATCAGTTATCTTCAATAGTCTGTATGTGGAAGGTAACGTAGATGAAACAAATATGCCATAGCATATTTGTCTTGCTTTACCACACTAATACACATTAGGATACTCAAGTGAAAGGGTTGCATGCATGTGATAGTATTTACCCATGCACTCAAATTTAACAGTACTAGATGTTGCACACATTCCTTTTAAGTGATGTTTGAGAGGAAACAATGTAATCAATTTTCCGGGTTTCACTCGTTTCCCAACCTTCCACACTTTTGTATGCACTCTCTTTCATCTCCCGGTTAAGAATTTCTCCATCTCTCTTCTTTCTTACTCTGTTGCTATCCTTGTTATATTAAGATTAATCCTACATTTTTAAAGCTTTGGAAATTCAATTCAGTTACAAGCTTACAGTTTTCATAATATTGGTTGGATCTTTTTATATTAAATTTATGTATTCCCCACCAGCTAATGCAAGCACAACACTGCAGATTAGAATGCCCAATCCACATTTAATCCTTGAGCAACATGACCTCTCTAAAAATTGAGGAAACACATCTTTATGATATTAGTAACCAGAACAGTCAATCCCGGATAGCGCCGTGGAGCAGCCAACCCCAAAAATGGCCTCTATTTGATCATTTTTGGACAAATTACATGAATAATAATCATATGAAGTGCAGAGGGAAGAACGAAGTGCATAAGAACAACAAGTACCAGAATATACTTGAGATCGGTGGTGCTGATATCCTCTTTGGTTTCATTAGAAGAGAATAAACCAAGCTTATTAATCATGTCCTCGCATTTATTCAAAGCCTCGCATCCCTTCTTCACAAGCTCCTGATCCAACCAAAAACCCACACAATTAACAAACACAAAAACACTATAAAAGAAAAGAAAGAAGAAAACACACGGTGTACCTGATCAGCACCAAACTCTGTGGCGGTTGCGTGGATCTTCCTTGCTTGTTCGAACAGCGCCGGTAGCGGCATGTCTTCCATCTTAATCTCGCCCATCGGAAAAACTATGGTGTGGGATTTGATTTCGTTTGTTTGTGTTTGTGGTGAAAAAATATGGAACGATCGAGGGGAAGGGTTGAAAGGGGAACAAGGAAGGTGATGATGAATCGAGAGAGATCCAGAAATTGGGAATTTTGTCACACCGATAAGAATAATAGGATACGGTTGGATTTTACTTTATAAATTGAACGGCTCGGATTTGATCGCATTCTGACTCTTATAACAAGTGTTGGAATTTTGCAAAGTGATCCTTTGTTGAGTCGGCCATAGTGCGGCTGGACAAAAGTAACCCAGCCGAGAAAAGACAACCGACCTAAACTGAATATCACTATCCAGGTCAAATTGTATTGGGTCAACCGATCAAATGGTTAATTAATTCGGCTTTTAATGGACGGTATCAGTTTGATTCGGATGAAAATTTTAGATTTGTCGGTGACCAGAACTGACCGAACCAGTTAATATTTTATTATTATTCTAATATTAATATCATTAAAGAGTCAGATTTGGATGTTCCTCCCTTCAATAAAGTCTAATTCCCTTCTCTCGGTCTTTCACTTCATTTTTCTTTCTTTTTCTTTTGTACCTGCCGCCACACAATTGTCTCTCTGTCTCTTATTGTCATCTCACGATTAATATATCTTTACTGTCTTCTCATATTCATTTGACATTTTGTACTATTTATCTCATATGTTATTGATTTGGAAAGCTACAATTGATTCTACGATCTTGATAAAAACAATCTTTTTTTATTTATTTTTTATCTTTTCCGGTTTGTTATTTATGGATGGTTGATGTTTCTACGATCTTGATAAAAGTAATCTTTTTTATTTTTTTTATCTTTTCAGGTTTGTTATGTATGGATGGTATAACTCTGAAAGTGATATAGGTTAAAGTTTTTTAATAGTATTATTTGTCTTTTTTTACAAGTTATTTTAACATTTGAGTTTTATGATCGGTAAGGTTAAATCATGTGTTTTTTTTAATTAGATACTATCTTGTATTTCGGTGAATGATATGTTTTATTTATCTCTGAAATTTATTTATGGTTGAGATTTTTTAATATGTAATGTTTGGATTTGATGAACTGTAAAATTTTTGTATTTAAAAATTGTTGTGTTTTGATCTCGCTGAAAGACGAAGAAAATTGGCTGATGAAGGAACTCATAATGAGAAAATGAACTATGTAACACCCCCAATCTATACCCCCAATTAATAAAAAAGCAGTAAAAGAAAATTCAAAATTTCGTCAGAGTATATTTAAATTATCATGGCATAGACCGGGAGGGTCACATCAATTTGAAACAATACATACAACACCTGCTCATAAAGATATGCAACAGTGGGGTAGCAATCAACAGAGGAACTTAGTTCATTTCACCCACATTTCAGAATTTAGAATAAAAGCGGAAAATCTAAAACTGAATAACATATATATATATATATCACCAAAAGTTTGTCATACATCAGGTTATACATGCACAAGCCAAAAGATATACATATACATAATATACAATTATCACAAACGGCCTCCCTAACTACCCGGTGTCATATATCAGAGCCGACCGACAAAAAAATGAAGACGCAAAGCTTCACAAAAATACCTCCAGCAACTCTAATCTGCAATGCCTCATAGAGCATTATAAAACAGCTGAAGGGTGAGAAAAACAACCATAATATAATTACATATAATTATATATATAACACAAAAATACACATATATACGGTTCTCACCACAACTCACGCTATAATTCAAAACACAAGGCATTACAAGACGCAATACATATTTCCATCACCAACACATATCCATATATCAATTTATCCACAAATCCACACATAAACAACCATAAATGATTTATGCAATGCAAGAGACCGACACAACGACTCTATGCATATGCACATGCGGTACCGAGTGCTTCCATTGTTTCTCATCACTAGTTCACTCAGGAACTCTGCTGGAACCATCGCTCGTTACATCACTGTAACTCCCCGTCGGGCCTACGATGTTCCCCACCGCTCACACCCCACACGGGCACAGGGTGTTTATGGATCGCTCACACCCCACACGGGCACACGACCCGATCGCTCACACCCCACATGGGCACACGATCGTCTATAATCATCGCTCACACCCCACATGGGCACACGAAGTTATAGCGAATTCCCTCTGGAATCCAAACCGTCACTCAGGACGTTCAACAATGCATATCATGATGCTTGGCATACAAAGACCCATGACATTCAATATGCACACATAAATACATTTATTTACATCGGCAAAAAATCACACTTTGCACTTATGCCCAAAACCATGCATTTAATTTCCATACGGCCACAAATCATCATAACATCATCTAAACACATACGTTTTCATCATACAACAGCACTTTGCACAATACACATCAATTACGTACAAGTATAACGACAAAAGTCGACAACCGACACCATTCCTGACTTTCCGACATAATTAAATCGGCTAACAATTTCGAAATCATCATCACAAGAAAGTATAGCTCAATAGCTACGCAACGATACCAAGAATGTAAAAATCGGATAAACGGATCAAAAGTTACGAACGAAAACGAAAAACGATATTTTGAAAAGTCACATTTTGCAAAAGTCCTGTCCATACGCGTATCACCATGAGCCATACGCGTATGAGCAGAGACTCATTTTCCCAAAGTCCACGTTGAAATGCCCGTACGCGTAATGCCCAAGCCCGTACGCGTATTGACCTAAAAAGCTACGTGTATCATACGCAAATGGGCAGATGGCCGAGAAAACAAGCAACCCATACGCGTATTAGCCCCATGGCTCGCCCACCATACGCGTATTGCCAAGGTTCATACGTGTATGAACATGCCCCATACGCGTATGACCTGGAAATCTCAGAAAAATTCTTCTGCATAATTGTTCATACGGGTTCCAATCCAAAACACCTTTAATCTCACCTACACATCAGAAAATTGCCAATACAATGCATTGCAACAAGGATCTATCATATGCCAACAAGAATGAACACTTAACACATAAATTTCTACACATTTAATCAATTTCTACTCAATTTTACCAAAAATGGGTTTACTAAAATATTTCCATTTCAATCCAACAAACATCACAAATATACATACATAATCATATACAAGTATACAATAATTGAATTTCGCACCCTTACCCGATTAAATCGATACTAGAAGTTGATTTCTCTTGATTTTTCCCAAGTTTTCCACTATTTCTCTTCTTCTTCTCTTTTCTCTCCTTTTTCTTTCTTTTCCTTTTCTTTCTTTCTCTTTTTCTCTCTACTATTTTCTATTTTTCTTACTTAATCAAAAATATCCTAAAATGACCAAAATACCCCCACACTCAAATATCTCACAAACGATCCCAAAACCCGATAAAATATCACAATATTGAAAAATAACATATTTTCAGATAAAAGTCGAAAATAAAATAAAATAATAATATAATAATCAAAAGACTCGATTAAATAAAACGCACACGAAAACTGGGTCGTTACAACTCTCCCCCACTTAGAAATTTTCGTCCTCGAAAATATACCTGAGACGAACAAATCTGGATACGACTCCCGCATCCGACTCTCCAACTCCCAAGTCAAATTGCCCTCAGCAGCGCCTCCCCACGCCACTTTCACAAGTGCAATATCCTTGCCTCTCAACCTCTTCACCTCGCGATCCAAAACCCTAACTGGTAATGCCTCGACTGTAAGGTTCTCCCTTACCTCAACCTCATCCATCGGAATCACATGCGACGGATCCGGAACATACTTCCGAAGCTGTGAAACATGAAACACATCGTGCAAATTCGACAGATTCGGCGGCAACGCCACCCTATAAGCCACAACACCCACTCTCGCGGATATCTGGTAAGGACCAATAAACCGAGAAGTAAGTTTCTTCGATTTCAATGCACGACCCACACCTATTACTGGCGTAACCCTCAGAAATACATGATCACCCTCTTGAAACTCAAGATCATTCCGTCTTCGATCATGATAACTCTTTTGTCTACTCTGAGAAGCTTTCATCTTCTCACGAATAAACTTCACTTTCTCTGTCGTCTGTTGCACCAACTCTGGTCCAACCACCGTTCTCTCACCAAATTCGTGCCAACACAGAGGTGTTCGACACCTTCGCTCATACAGTGCTTCAAACGGTGTCATTCCAATACTAGAATGGAAACTATTATTATACGTAAACTCAATCAATGCAAGATAACTATCCCACACACCACCTTGTTCCAAAACACACGCTCTCAACAAATCCTCCAAAGACTGAATCGTCCTCTCCGTCTGACCATCCGTCTGCGGATGATAAGCCGAACTCAATCTCAATCTAGAACCCAAAGCCTTCTGTAAACTTTCCCAAAATCTCGATGTAAATCTAGGATCTCGATCAGAAACAATACTCAATGGAACTCCATGCAACTTCACAATCACACTGATGTAAATTTCTGCTAACCGCTCCAAAGAAAAACTAATGGCAATCGGAATAAAATGAGCCGATTTAGTCAGCCTATCAACAACAACCCAAATAGCATTATGCCCTCACTGAGTATTCGGTAACCCTGTTACAAAATCCATGGAAATACTATCCCACTTCCATTCAGGAATATCCAATGGTTGCAACAAACCACTAGGCCTCAGATGTTCCACCTTCGATTTCTGACAAGTCAAACATGCATAAACAAACTGAGCCACATCTCTTTTCAATCCAGACCACCAGAAAATCTTCTTCAAATCTTGGTACATCTTATTCGCTCCCGGATGTATACTCAAATTACTCTGGTGTCCTTCCTCCAAAATCATTCTTTTCAACTCCGCATCATTTGGAATACAAATCCTACCTCGGAATCTCAAAACACCATTAATATCCACTTGAAAATCACTATTCGCATCTTTTCCTCCAACCAACATCAAATCCACAAATTTCACATCCAGCTTTTGCTTCTCACTAACCGTCATCAGAAAATCATTAGTAATCGTTAGCATACCAAGCCTAACGCTATCCGACGTCACTTCACAAACCAAACTCAAATCTCTAAACGACTCCAAAAGTTCCCACTCCTTAACCATTAAAGCGGACATATGTAATGATTTCCGGCTCAATGCATCGGCTACCACATTAACTTTACCAGGATGATAATTCAAGCCAAAGTCGTAGTCCTTCAAGAATTCCAACCATCTACGTTGCCTCATATTAAGCTCTTTCTGATCAAACAAATATTTCAAACTTTTATGATCACTAAAAACTTCAAACCTTGCACCGTAGAGATAATGCCTCCAAATCTTCAACACGAACACCACAGCTGCTAACTCAAGATCATGAGTATGATAATTCTTCTCATGAACTCTTAACTGCCTTGAAGCATAAGCCACCACCTTACCTTTCTGCATTAGAACACCACCTAGACCAATCAAAGAAGCATCACAATAAACCACGAATGGTTCATTAGGATTCGGCAAAATCAAGATCGGAGCTGTCGTCAATCTTCTCTTCAGCTCAGAAAAACTCTCTTCACACCGAATATCCCAAATGAACGCTTGCCCTTTACAAGTCAACTGGGTCAAAGGAAGTGCTAGCTTAGAAAAACCTTCAATGAACCTACGATAATAACCAGCCAAACCCAAAAAGCTTCGAATTTCAGTAACAGATCTCGGAGCCTTCCATTGTAGAACTGCTTCTACTTTAGATGGATCCACAACAATACCATTACCTGAAATTACGTGTCCAAGAAAACTCACTTCCGACAACCAGAATTCGCACTTGGATAATTTAGCAAAAAGCTTCCTCTCCTTCAAAACCTGCAAAACAATACGCAAATGTTCTGCATGTTCCTCCCGAGACTTAGAATAAATTAAGATATCATCAATAAACACCACGACAAATCGATCCAGATGCTCGTGAAAAATACGATTCATGTATTCCATAAACACACCTGGCGCATTAGAAACCCCGAACAACATCACAGAATATTCATAATGACCGTATCGTGTCCTAAAAGCCGTTTTCTGAATGTCTTCCTCCTTCACCCTTATCTGATGATACCCCGACCTCAAGTCAATCTTACTGAACACACACGCACCAACCAACTGATCCATCAGATCATCAATCCTTGGAAGAGGATACTTATTCTTGATCGTCACCTTATTCAACTGGCGATAATCAATACATAACCTCATACTTCCATCCTTCTTTTTCACCAACAAAACTGGAGCACCCCAAGGAGAAACACTTGGTCTCACGAACCTCTTTTCCAACAACTCATTCAACTGTTTCTTTAACTCCACCAACTCCGATGCCGACATTCTATAAGATGCCATAGAAACAGGTCTAGTACCAGGAACTAGATCTATAGAAAACTCCACCTCTCTCTCCGGCGGCAAGTCTGAAATATCCTCAGGAAACACTTCCGGAAATTCACACACGACAGGAAACCCCTCAAGTGAAACTTGACTATCCACAGTTAAAGATGCAAACAATCCAAACAACTGAGCTTCCTCCGCCAAAAGTTTCTTCAACTCTTTGGTAGATAAGAAACTCGAGTCTTCATCTTCCTCAAGAGAAGGAAACCTTACCAGTTTATGATAACCATCAATATGAACTCGATTGAATTGCAACCAATTCATACCCAAAACCACATCTAAACCCTCCAACGGCAAACACACTAAATCCATCTCAAAGTCTTTACCATAAATGGTCAAAGGACATCTTAGACAAACCAAAGAAGTAGTTACTGACCCCATTGCTGGAGTATCAATAACCATTCCACCACCCATCACAGACAACACAAGATTCAAATGCTTCACGCACTCAGACGAAATAAACGAATGAGTCGCTCCAGTATCTATAATAGCAATCAAAGGAGTACTATTAATAAAACAAGTACCTCGAATCAGGCGATCTGCACTCGAAGTCTGAGTCCCCGATAATGCAAACACTTTTCCACCAGCTGTAGCTTGTTTCGGTTTCGGACACTTGGTACTAATATGACCAGGTTCACCACAGTTGTAACATTTCACCACATTCTTCCTGGCACAATCCGCTGCAACATGTCCTACACCCCCACAATTAGTACACTTCCTCAAATCTTTCCTGCACTCAAACTGACGATGCCCCAACTCACCACATTTATAACACCTCATAGGACCAGACATTCCTCCTCCACCTGACCTTTTCTCAAAATTCCCTCTCTGTTTACCTTTATCAGTTGGTGTCACATACGAACCACCACGGAACTGTTGCTTCCCTTTCCTCTCGTTCACACTCTTGTAATGAGTAGAACGAGCCTTACTGTCCTCTTCATAAATCCTACAACAATCTACCAAATCAGAAAACCTCTGAATCCTCTGATATCCAATCGCCTGCTTTATCTCAGGACGCAAGCCATTCTCAAACTTCACACACTTAGAGAATTCAGCAGTCGCTTCAGCATAATGAGGATAAAACTGCACAAGTTCCACAAACTTAGCAGTATAATCGACAACAGACATATTACCTTGCTTTATATCCAAAAACTCAATTTCCTTCTTTCCCCTCACATCTTCAGGAAAATACCTCCTCAAGAACTCCCGGCTAAAAACTTCCCAAGTAATTTCTTCCTCTTCTGCAGCTTCCAACACATGTCGAGTACTAACCCACCAATCATCAGCTTCTTCCAATAACATGTGAGTACCTAGTCTCACCTTCTGATCTTCATCACAATCCATCACTCGAAAAATCCTTTCAATCTCTTTCAACCAAATCTGTGCACCATCCGGATCATATCTTCCTTTGAAGACAGGCGGTTTGTTCTTCTTGAACTCATCATTACCCGCAGCATTAGGCGCACCCTGCACAGCACGAGCCATAGCTTGCATAGCCGCAGCCAAAGCAGCATCATTCCTACCAGCCATATTCTGTTCATTCCCAATAACAGAAACTATGGTTAAACAAACAGCTCAACCAACCACAACGACCAACAAGGACAGACACAACTGACACAGACTGACACAAACTGGCTCTGATACCACTTAATGTAACACCCCCAATCTATACCCCCAATTAATAAAAAAGCAGTAAAAGAAAATTCAAAATTTCGTTAGAGTATATTTAAATTATCATGGCATAGACCGGGAGGGTCACATCAATTTGAAACAATACATACAACACCTGCTCATAAAGATATGCAACAGTGGGGTAACAATCAACAGAGGAACTTAGTTCCTTTCACCCACATTTCAAAATTTAGAATAAAAGCGGAAAATCTAAAACTGAATAACATATATATATATATATATATATATATCACCAAAAGTTTGTCATACATCAGGTTATACATGCACAAGCCAAAAGATATACATATACATAATATACAATTATCACAAACGGCCTCCCTAACTACCCAGTGTCACATATCAGAGCCGACCGACAAAAGAATGAAGACGCAAAGCTTCACAAAAATACCTCCAGCAACTCTAATCTGCAATGCCTCATAGAGCATTATAAAACAGCTGAAGGGTGAGAAAAACAACCATAATATAATTACATATAATTATATATATAACACAAAAATACACATATATACGGTTCTCACCACAACTCACGCTATAATTCAAAACACAAGGCATTACAAGACGCAATACATATTTCCATCACCAACACATATCCATATATCAATTTATCCACAAATCCACACATAAACAACCATAAATGATTTATGCAATGCAAGAGACCGACACAACGACTCTATGCATATGCACATGCGGTACCGACTTCCATTGTTTCTCATCACTAGTTCACTCAGGAACTCTGCTGGAACCATCGCTCGTTACATCACTGTAACTCCCCGTCGGGCCTACGATGTTCCCTACCGCTCACACCCCACACGGGCACACGGTGTTTATGGATCGCTCACACCCCACACGAGCACACGACACGATCGCTCACACCCCACATGGGCACACGATCGTCTATAATCATCGCTCACACCCCACATAGGCACACGAAGTTATAGCGAATTCCCTCTGGAATCCAAACCGTCACTCAGGACGTTCAACAATGCATATCATGATGCTTGGCATACAAAGACCCATGACATTCAATATGCACACATAAATACATTCATTTACATCGGCAAAAAATCACACTTTGCACTTATGCCCAAAACCATGCATTTAATTTCCATACGGCCACAAATCATCACAACATCATCTAAACACATACGTTTTCATCATACAACAGCACCTTGCACAATACACATCAATTACGTACAAGTATAACGACAAAAGTCGACAACCGACACTATTCCTGACTTTCCGACATAATTAAATCGGCTAACAATTTCGAAATCATCATCACAAGAAAGTATAGCTCAATAGCTACGCAACGATACCAAGAATGTAAAAATCGGATAAACGGATCAAAAGTTACGAACGAAAACGAAAAACGATATTTTGAAAAGTCACATTTTGCAAAAGTCTTGTCCATACGCGTATCACCATGAGCCATACGCGTATGAGCAGAGACTCATTTTTCCCAAAGTCCACGTTGAAATGTCCGTACGCGTAATGCCCAAGCCCGTACGCGTATTGACCTAAAAAGCTACGCGTATCATACGCAAATGGGCAGATGGCCGAGAAAACAAGCAACCCATACGCGTATTGGCCCCATGGCTCGCCCACCATACGCGTATTGCCAAGGTTCATACGCGTATGAACATGCCCCATACGCGTATGACCTGGAAATCTCAGAAAAATTCTTCTGCATAATTGTTCATACGGGTTCCAATCCAAAACACCCTTAATCTCACCTACACATCAGAAAATTGCCAATACAATGCATTGCAACAAGGATCTATCATATGCCAACAAGAATGAACACTTAACACATAAATTTCTACACATTTAATCAATTTCTACTCAATTTTACCAAAAATGGGTTTACTAAAATATTTCCATTTCAATCCAACAAGCATCACAAATATACATACATAATCATATACAAGTATACAATAATTGAATTTCGCACCCTTACCCGATTAAATCGATACTAGAAGTTGATTTCTCTTGATTTTTCCCAAGTTTTCCACTATTTCTCTTCTTCTTCTCTTTTCTCTCCTTTTTCTTTCTTTTCCTTTTCTTTCTTTCTCTTTTTCTCTCTACTATTTTCTATTTTTCTTACTTAATAAAAAATATCCTAAAATGACCAAAATACTCCCACACTCAAATATCTCACAAACGATCCCAAAACCCGATAAAATATCACAATATTGAAAAATAACATATTTTCAGATAAAAGTAAAAAATAAAATAAAATAATAATATAATAATCAAAAGACTCGATTAAATAAAACACACACGAAAACTGGGTCGTTACAAACTAGATCTGAAAAAATTAATTTGATGCTTAACCGAAAAAAACCGACATAGTAAACCGACTCCGGTAAAAACCAAATCCGATTAAATCAAAAATTCAAATGGTCGGAAGTAGGTTCATATTGCTCATCCGTGGGTTGGTCCGGTTTAAGGTTTTGGGCTCGAACCCGGTCCAAACCGAACTGATGTCCACCCCTAATGCATACGGATGTGCTCATTAGAGGAAATCAGTGATTAAATGAATAGGAGTTAAAAATATTAACCTTAATTAAATTTTTGTTTCAAACCGTTTTGTTTCTTTCTCACTTTTTACACTTAAAAAAATAATGTGATGTTGATTTTATAATTTATATTTTTTATCTATAAAGTTTTATAAATGTCATATCATCTAAAGATGAATAGATAGTCAATTTTAAGCATAAAATACGAGAAAAAGACCAACATAGTCATGGAGCTCAAAAAGTGAATATTTATTTTGAAATGACCTAATAAGACTGTTATATCCTAAATTTTACCCTAAATTTTTACCTTATTTACATAGTACAATCGTTTCATTTTATCATGTATTCTTTTAGTCAAAAGCATTCATTAAAGTTTAGATGAAAAGTTAGGAGTTCTGACATTTTATCTGGTCCTGATGACATTCATTCAGTCTTCTATTGATTAAGAAGTCAAAAGACTTTATTTCTCAATCTTAGTGCATCGTTCATTCCATTAAATCGTGTTTCAGAGGTTCAGAGGGTGACAGTCAAAAGTATTGTCGATCACCTGAATCTTTGTAGGATTTTAATTGTAATTCAGAATCGGAAGCAAATGGTTCGAGAGCAATTCCTTTGCATTTGATTGTCGATCCACAATTATTCGATCAGTAAATCAACGCATTCACAAGACATTTGCATTTTCTACTTATCACAACATGCATTTTTTCCAGTATAACGCTTAAATTCTCGTATAGTTTAACCTGACATGCTCGTTTTATTTTTTCGACTACTTTTTCGGTCGCATTTTGATTTATTTGAGCCTTTTAAACAGTCATTTTTTATTTCAAAATTTTTTATCGAAACTTGTATGTTTTCGAGAATTTTATTCTGCGCTGATCATTTTGGTGCATTCAGTTTAATTTTTCGACACTTTTGCATTCGGTTTTTATTCACAAAATATCTATATGGGTAGCATTGGAATTGCAAATTAAGAAAACCCTAAGTATTTTCACAAGAGGGGGAATGATTTTTTTGTTTCTGTTTTGATTTTTTCTCTTAAGACATGTGTAAGTTGGAGATTGGTTGTTTATTAAATTTAAATAAAAAACTCTATTCTCTCTCTCCATATGCATTGCCCCTCTCTCTTTTCTTCCTTTTTATTATTATTATTATTATTATTATTATTATTATTATTATTATTGTTTTTCTTTTTTTGTTTTGTTTTATTTATTTTTATTATCATTATTATTACTAATTAACTATTATCATTATTATCGTGCCCGTCTGTCCGCTTTTATTAATGCACAGGCGGGTCAAAATATAAACAGTATTTTTTGTGTCTTTATTTTTATTTTAATTAAATCATTTATAAAATAATAAAAAAATAATAGAGTGAAAAATATATTCAAACCACCATATAGCGGTTAATAGAAGAGAAATTAGATTTTAAAATAAAAACTAATTAAAAAGAAGTTGAGATTTAAAACAAAAACTAAAAAGCGTATAATTGGAAGAAAAAAAATATGTTACACCAAAAGCCATGTTTTCCCTTTATATAGTATATAGAAGATTAACTACATAGAGATTACCAATAGATCACACTAATAGATCATAATTTGCAAGATCCTCATGGTCATGGATGCAAATTAGCACGAAAATTCAAGTAAAACAACACCAAATAACACCAATAGATCACAATTTGCAAGATCCAAAGATCAAGCAACAAGAATTATTAAAGGATCACATTGTGGAAAATGAATCAAGAGCAACAATGGTGGAAAATGAGATTACCACTCCAAATCTGAAAATTCCTTCAAATTGCTCCAAGATCCAAACTCTAAAGCCTTGATCTAAACTAATTTATGAAGAAAACAAGTTTGGATGAAGGTTTAGCTCAAAGTTGAACAAGATTCAATGTGAAAACTTGTTAACTTTCAAAAGAAGAAAGTGGGCTTTGAGTGAATTTTGTGGTTGGGGAGAGAATTTGCAAGAGGTTTCTTGGTTATCAAAAGCTTGTAGAATGAATGAAATGAGGGTTCTATTTATAGAGTTTAGGCTTGAAAATTTTGGTGGTTTGGAATTTGGTTTGGAAATGAGAATTAGGCTTGGAATTTGAATTTGGAGGAAAAATCAAGATCAAGTGGTGATTAGTTAGGGTGTATGGTGGGAATTAATTGTGATTATGTAGGGGAATTATTTGGAAGTGATCTAGAATATTCCCATGATGAAACAAAGTGAATTTTGGTGCCAAAATGATGCAGAATTTTAATTTGGCTCATTTTCTCCAAAAACGCACTGGTTAACCGGTTAACCAAAATGAACTGCATTTGGTTAACCGATTAACACATCAAAAATTGAGAAAAAAAATGCTTTTTGATGTGCTGTCTTGGCTCTGGCTCGATTTTTTCTTGCTCGTCAAAGAAGGCATGGAAATAAACACATGAACCTTGGAGTTTCTTGAATAATAATCAATTAAATCTTGGAAACTCTTGATCAGATGATTTTGATTTGCTTGCAGATCAACTTTGACTTTGTTCAGATGAATTTCATTCGAGCTGAGGGACTGGTATTTGATATCCTTGATCCAAATCCTTCCTGAAAAAGTTAGTAAAAGGGAAAACAAACATATTTTTGGATTTTGATTAAAGGTTAGTAAACATAAGAAAATAAAGGGAAATAAAAAACACACATATGCTCAGTGATCCTTGCAAGGTATAAACCCAAAGAAGATTGGGATAAAGGAACTAAAGCATGATCTTGTTTGTGGTATGAGATGCAAATGAGATGTGAATGATAAGTGGAATCTTAGGGGTCAAAAATTAGGGTCTTACAGCTGTCCCTATTTAAGTCTCTTCTATCGGAAGATATGAAGATACTTAAATACAAAAAGCTAAATTTCTAGCCCTAAGATGCCACAAGATGAAATGAATGCAAATGATAAAACACTCTGCGGGGAAACTTAAAATAAGGGATTTACGGTAAATTGAGTGAGATGATGTGAAAATACACGTTGAATAACACAAGCTATTTCTGGAGATCCGTCAAGGCGACAAGAAGTATCCATCAATAGTTGGAAAGAGAGGGACAAGACCCTAGGAAGACGAGTAGCGACATCCAAGAATAACTTTGGATGGAAACTACGAACGAGACAAAAGTATGCCAATAGATGTCCAAGAATGGCATTGGACAACAACAAGAAAGTTTCTGGTAAAAACAAGAGCGTCATCCAAGAATAGCATTGGATGGAGGTGAAAAGCATTATATTGGGGATAAGATATCCAAGAATGACATTGGATGAAAGGAACTACAACATTCAAGAATGGCATTGAATGGGGAAACAACAAACATCAGAGTCATCCAAGAATGGCATTGGATATAAACAAAATTTCCATTTGAAAAAACTTCACTAGGGACATCAAGAATGGCATTGGATGGCAAGGGTAAACATCAAAGATATCCAAGAATAACATTGGACTCATGACCCTTTTTTGCAGATTTTGTGGGGTGAACTTTCCCCCATTTCCCTTTTTTTGTCCTTCCCTTTTTCCCTATTGTCTCTTTACTTTCCAAAAACACACCCAACACACATTTCTCTGCTCTCTCCATCCTATCTGTGCAAGTGAAGTTTGTTTCCAAGTTAGTGCAAATTCCATTCTATCTTTTCAACACATTTCAGGTTTGAGATTTATTTATTCATTCCTTGTTCTTTTTAGAAAAATGTTGTTAGGGTTGATGTGAGCAAATGTTAGAAACTTTCTTTTAGGCTTTGTGAATCTGTTTGCCAGTTCTTGATTATTGGTTTACATTGCTTTGCATGTTAGGTATTGAACTTTAAAAATTTTGAGAGTTTAACTTGCTTAGGTTTAAGTTGAAATTGATTTGAATGAAGCTTATGAACTTTGAACCTTTGCTTGAACAAATATGGCTTGGTTGGTGCTGTTAATTGATACTCAATTTTTACTATGAATAACAATGATTGAATGGAGAAAAATTGCTTTGTGGTTGTGTTTTTATTGAATAGGCAGAACCTGGAATTTTAAAAATTCGCAGGGTTCGCCTTGAGTTCGCTGGGCGAACCTGGAGTGAAAGTTCGTTAGGTCTTGCTAGGCGAACTCAAGGCGAACATGACAACAAGTTTGATTTTTGAGTTGTGCTGAGATTTCTTGTTCTGATTTTTTGTGCATTGCTTTCTTACTAATGTATCATGTGTTTGGTTTACTGGTTTTATTTGGTGAATGTGCAGATGACACCTCAAAAGGCAACTCCTTCCAAGAAAAGAAAGGTTGGAAGTACATCTCATCCGCAACCAATTCAATTTAATACTGATCGGTTCAAGGGAGCTAAGCAGGCCGCACGTTATGTTGCTCTCGAGAAGAGGAGCATTTTGCCTAAGAAGAGGTTTAACATCAACCCTCAAGTTTCCTATCGGGCGATAGCGGCAATCCTTCACAACAAAAAGTGGGACAAGTTAATCACACCATGTGGCAGCTATAACTTGGAGCTCGTAAGGGAGTTTTACATTAATGCCCTTCCGAATGACAACAAGATCTTTTCTTTGACTACTTTGGTTTGCGGAAGATAGGTGAAATTTGATCGGGATACTATTAATCATGTTTTAGGTAAACCTCTCACATTGGGAGAATATGAAGTGGATGAGTATCATCGGACTTTGAGGCTGCATAGAGACACTGAGGAGATTTTTGGTGCATTGTTATTGGAGGGAAAATCGGTGGAATTGAACCCATCCGGGGTTCCAAGAAGATACCACGGGGAGCATATGCGTCCGTTAGCACAGCTGGTGCTTATCATGGTGTTGACGAACATCAAGTCGAAGTCGCATACCTCCACTGTGCCTATTCCTGTTGCATACTTGGTTCACGGGATTTTGATTAATACTCAGATTGATGTGGCTAGGATTATCACTGATGAGATGCGCGTTGCTGTTAAGAGCAGACTTAGATCAGGGTCGCGAGGTAATTACCCCTTGGTCTTTCCATGTCTAATCATGGTTTTTTGTGTGCATGCTGTAGCGAGCGATTTTGGACGCGGTTCTTAAGCGTTGGTCGCTCTCTGCGGTTTGAGCTTTGACTACAGGTCGATTCATTTTTTATCCTATTGTGAGCTGAATAAGGAAGGGAAATAGATGTCTCTAATTAACCCTGCTTTGCATACTGAGTTTAAACAGTGGTCTGTTAGGTTACGAATGCTATCAATGTGGGGGGCCTTTGTACTGGTTATTTGTATTTTCGCCAATACTGTTTTCTTTCTTTTTTTTTACCTGGGCAGAAGGTTTCTGGCGGGGAACAAGGATTAGGATGTTAGGACTGATGCTTTTGAATTACTGCTTTTGATTGATGGAGATATGGGATTTGGGTTTTTTGTTGATTGTGCTCGCTAAGATCTTTTCTTTCGATCTTATGCCTACGTATTCCCGTTTACCGAAACAGGGAAATCAGAGCGTTCGTAGTTCCTCCTATTCTATGGGAGGAAATTGGTTTTTGGTGTCTTGTTCAAAGCCCAAGACGTGAAGCGAAAGGTGGTTTGTATCTTGTTCAAAGCCCAAGATGTGAAGCTGAAAGGTCTATTTGTGTCTTGTTCAAAGCCCAAGACGTGAAGCTGAAAGACCTCGGCTTTAGAGAGAATTTGTCATCTCTAAAGAGGGGGGAAGGAGAATTACTTTAACTGGGATACGCGGATCCGAGCAATGCCATAATTTCCGAAGAAAGGGTTTTAACCTGAAGGAGAAGACTTTAACTCAGTGTAGAGCAATGCTATCTTTCCTTAGGAATTCCTCATGCTAAAAGAAGGACAGTGGCATGGATGTAGATGATCCAGAGGCTTGCCGCTTACATCGATTAGATGATGGGAAAGGAGTTGTTGATGTTTGTGTACTGTGAACGAGGCACAGCTTTGATGCTAAAAGGTTGATTGGATCAACCAGTGGTTTTCTTATACAAAGCCTAAGAGGAGGCTAATTTCTGCTAGGAAAATCATTATACAAAGCCTAAGAGGAGGCTATTTTGTGTCTCGTACAAAGCCCGAGAGAGAGGCGAGAAGGTTTTGACTTAACGATGAAGTCTTTTGGTGTCTCGTATAAAGCCCGAGAGAGAGTCTAAAAGGGTTGACTCAACAAGAGAATATTTTATACTCAACAAGAGAGTGTTTTTGTATCTCGTACGAAGCCCGAGATGGAGGCGAAAAGGTGATTGACTCAACGAGGGAGTCTCTTATGTGTCTCGTACAAAGCCCGAGAGAGAGGCTAAAACGTTGTTTGACTCCGCTGGGGAGAATCATTGTACAAAGCCCAAGAGAAGGCTAAGGTTACTGTGTCAATTAAGTGACAGGTCCAGTATACTGATTTTGAAAGAGAAAATCAGTTCTTATATGAGCATCACTGTACTCATGGGTTAGATCTGAGGATCGGGGTTGTTTCCTTTTCTTTGAGGAAACTGGAAATCCAAAGGGTATTGAGACTGTCCGAGTCTGCGGGTTTCCTTCCTATTTAACGAAGGGGGTCACTTGAGAATGTCTTTGAGACTCAAGGAGATTAGACTGTCCAAGTCTATAGTTTTTTCTTTTGTACTATGCTTTGAGAAACAGTAGTAGACTCTATGAAATGACTGTTCTAGGAGGATGACTAGGTTCTGTTCCTATACCTCTAGGAGGTCGTCGGGACAATTTGTACGAAGCCCAAGAGGAGGCTGGAAACTTTTAAGCCAACGGGTCCTTGTACGAAGCCCAAGAGGAGGCTATCATTCTCGAAGGAAGAGATCATTATACGAAGCCTAAGAGGAGGCTGTGAATACTTCTAAGAAGCCGTAGGGTCCTTGTACGAAGCCCAAGAGGAGGCGGGGTTGCTTTTAGGAAGCCTGTGGGTCCTTGAACAATGCCCAAGAGGAGGCCGGTGCTTTTAAGAAGCCCGTGGGTCTATCATCTCCTTTCCATTAGGAGAGATAACTCTTTTAAAGATAAAAACCACTGGTAAACGTGCGAGGTTTACTATCCAGCGACTTTTAGCTTTTAAAGAGGGTTCCTTAGTTAAGGTCCAAGATTATGACTGTAGGGGGTACCCAAACCCCGAGATATTCAAGGCAAGCTATCCGCAAGGAATAGATCTAGTCAGGAAAGTTCGAGAATTTGGAAGAAACTCAAAGATGCCATTCACGGAGAATACATTCATCTTGGGGAGTAGAGCTTCTTGACGATTCCTAAGGAGGACAGCCGAAGAGAAGACTGTATATGGTGCTCCTATTGGGGATCTAGGCGTCTATTTCTACGAATAAATGAAACGGCGTCACCTAGTTCTAGACGTAGTTGCCGGGGAAACTCGAAATATCTATACTATTATTACACAGTAGATATGAGTTTATGAAAGGAGACTTACAGTGAGCAGCCCCACAATAAAGTTTATAATATGAAAGCAGTAAATGAAAGCGATAACCACTTACTCGGTTGTAGTGCTTCCATGTTGTTTGGTTAGTTGTTCAACAAAGAAAGATTGAAAACAACAGTATATTCAAAATCAAAGGAGAAAGTGCTTTGAAAAAGATTTGGGGCTTACAGCTCAAGGAGAGGCCCAGGGTTTTATCAGTGAGCGCACTGTTTGACTTTGTACAGCAGGACTTATACAAGTGACTGGGGCCCAAAATGGTTTTCTGTACAAAGGGATGGGTCTTACACTCTCTCAAGAGGCCCAAAAAGGTTTAAAGAAAAAAGAGTGGGACTTATAACACGAGGGTAGGCCCAAATGATTTTTCGTTTTAAAAACGGCAATCGTGCCGAGGTTTTCTTTTAACGCGGAGGGACTTATACAATAAGTGAGGCCCAAAAAGTTTTTGTACAAGGGGGGATGGGTCTTACACTCTCTCAAGAGGCCCAAGAGTTTTGAAAATGATTTATGAGGGTTGAATTAATCCAAAAACCCTAATTTGTTTTCAAAGATGTATTTAATTGAATAAAAATTCAATAAAAAATGATCAAAATTGTTTAACATGTGAAAACAAATTGTGATCTTGGATTAATGCTTCAAAAATTAAGTATTGACCTACAAAATAATTAGAAAACATTAAAAGTTGCAAAATCAATGTAGAAAAAATATTTAAAATGTCAAAAACAATTAAAATATTAATTCTTTGCAAAAATATCAATTATATGAAATAAATAATATTTTTGGGATTTTTTGGGAAAATAAAATATTTTAACATTTTTGTGAATTATTAAAAAAAGAATCAACTCAAAATCATTAAAACTCAGAGAGAAATTAATTTTTGAATCAATTAAACAAAATCACAAAATTCAAATATTTGAATTATTCAAAAATGGCGCCAAGAACAAGCTGAAGAACACGCGCGTGTTCTTGGTTTCTCAGATTTGCATTTTCTATCCAATCTCCATGAATACGTAATCATATCATGCAATCCACATATCATTATGCTCGTCTCAACCTCACGATCATGTCTATGTACTTTAATTTCATTTAAATTAAACATACAACAAGAAATCACGAAGAGACCTCAAGAACCCTAATTTCTGCATGAAGGCTAGGATTTTTGATACACGATTCAAACAATGCAATTAATTGAGGGAAAACATTCCATGCATGATTATGAACATATGGCCAAATTATTGTGCGAGGAAATATGCATAGATTGAGAGATGCCCAAGCATGTGCTTACCTCCAAGTCGTGACAGCAAGTTCAAAGTGATTTTTGATCTGGAGGTGTTACAGATGAGTTGTGATGATCTGAACAGCTTCCCTACACCCTATGGATTGTGTTTGGATGGTTGGACTTGATTGAAATTGGCTGGATCATTTTGTGGCACCTCAGCTGCACTTTGGTTAAAACCTTGAGCAACCAGCTGGTGATTTTGTGAAATTGATGTTTTAGAAGTAATCTAAGTGTTTGATCAGCTCATATGTGATGTATGTGAGGTGTGTGAGTGATTGGTTTGATTGAAATTGCTCTCAAACTCAAAACCCGATAGTGACTTGCCTTAGAAGGCAAAATTGGAGTGAAAGAAGAGATTTTGAGGAAAGCATCTGTTAGATGGCTTTGATGTACTCAAACTGACCACAATTGAGCTCTATTTATAGTAGAGCAAGTTTGTTTTGCAAGGAATAATGCATGGCAGCTGGTAAGTAGGTTTGGCCAATGTTGGCAAATGAAAATCCAAGTCTCCTCTAGCCATTGACTAGAGGTTAGGGCACAGAGCTTTGGTTCCCTTGGTCTTGGATAAGTCTTGACTGATTTCATATGAGAATGGCTCAGTCCATGCCACCTTGATGGTTCCATTGAATGCCTCATTCCAAATTTGAAGTCTTGTCCCTATTTTGGCCATTCTAGGTTCAACATGCTATTTCTTGTTCCATGGACTTTGGAGGGTTGGCTCAGTGATTGTCCCCTTTAGATTCAATCCTATGAGGTGTCCAAGTGGATAGGAGCAATTGAATTTGGCTGATTTTGGCAAATCGACCAAAGTTGCAAATTCTGCCTTGCCTTGACAGATTTCAGCAAGGCAACTTGCCAATGTCATAACTCATGGTGTAAGTTGAATTTGGTAATGTTCTTGACCATTTTGGAAAGCTCTTACATGATACAACAACTGTTTGAACAAGTTTGGTTTTGATCTCTTTTGATTCCAAGTGAAAAATCCCCCTACATTTGGCAAAAAGTGAGGCAGAATCTGACTTAGTGAAAATTTCACTAAGTGTTGGAAAAAGTGACATTTTCACTTTTCAACCACTTTGATCACTCCATAACTCAAAATCCTTAATGAATTGGAATAACTTGTAGTTGAAGTTTTTGTAGGTGATAATGAGGGCTACAAATCCATCTTTGGATGAGAAAAAATGGCCTTGTGGTTTAGGAGTTATGGTCCTTCAAAGTTGGTACCCTTGCCACTTTATTTTTAACTTAGAAAAATTTCTAAGTTTTATGGTTACCCCTTTTACAAGTTATCTCACTTTTCTTGATTTTCCTTGATGAATGATGATTCAAATCATACATTAACATCATTTTAGGGTTAAAAATCCATTTTGGTGAAAAATCTCAAAAAGTCAAAGTTGACTTTTGTGCACAGTTGACTTTTTATCAGATGAATTCCAAACTGTGCAATTCTTCAGGAAATCATGTCCTTGACCTAAATCAAACTTGATGGACATGTTCCATGGGTGTCATAGGGTATATTCAATCATGTATTAGGGTTTGGGAGCATGTCTTGGTCAAAAGTCAAAGTTACAGTTGACTTTTCCCTTAAAACCCTAATTGTGGTGCAGATGGAATTGAGACTTGTTGCTCAAGCTTCTTGGATAAATCCATTGTTCCAAATGGATCAATATGGTATATTAGAGACCCTCAAATCATCTCTTGAAGTCTTGGCTCATGATTTGTCCCAAAAGTCAACTTAAGGGTGAATTAGGTCAAGAAACCCTAATTCCTGATTTTTGATGAATGCATCCCTTGAGGCAAAATTGACTTGATGCATGGGTTCATGAGGTTCCATGAAGTATATTAGGTTATGTTTTGGATCAATGGCTTATGCCCAGATGAAACTTTTCATCTGGAGGCCCTGGGTGATCAAAACCCTAATTTGGTGACACTGGCGATCTTGAGACTTGATCCACCTAGAAGGGAGCAGCTTTGTGCTTAATCCTTGAAGTATGAGTCCTTTTGATCCTTTGAGGATGTTTGAGAGATTAGACAAGTTGAAAATCAAGTCCTTTCTTGATTGAGCCTTTGTCTAAAGCTCAGAGAGGGCTTGAAACCCTAATTTTGATTGTAGTGGATGTCCACCCATCTTTGGGGAGACTAATGAGGTACAAAGGTACATCCATATTGTGTTGATGATTTGCACAATGATGGGAAATATTAGTGGTCAAAATTTGGGGTATTACAGATGCCCCTATTTAATCTTCTTGGACCCGAAGGTGTGAATGACGAAGGGATTCGGGCATTCGGGGTGCAAGAGGATTAAATATCGGAATACCCGAAATTTTGATGGTGGTTATGAATGGTAGCTTACGCATTCATCTTCTTTAGCTAAGCGATGATGCTTAGAAAAGGTAAACTTCCCCTCGATCCTGGTCTCCTACCAAGGAACTGGTCTTAGTTGTGGAAACAAACTTCCCCTCGATCCTGGTTTCCTATCAAGGAACTGGTCTTAGTTTCTTTTTTTAAACTTCCCCTCGATCCTGGTTTCCTACCAAGGAACGGGTCTTAGTTTCTGATTTAAACTTCCCCTCGATCCTGGTTTCCTACCAAGGAACTGGTCTTAGTTTCTTTTGTCAATAAACTTTACTGACAAGGGACGCTATTCGTAGCGGCTTTCCTTCAAACTTCTCGCCGAATTTTCCTAGGGAGATGCCATTTGAGTGGAAAAAGTTTTGATGTCAGACTTGCTGGGGAACCCATTCGTCTGAGTTGTAGAAGTACACAAACTTCTCTGTTTTGGAGACGTCATTTGTCGATTCTACTGGGGAAAGCGAGTCTCTTGAGAGACTGTTTTCGTTTGGGGTTACATCATACTTTTCTCGGGATCTTCCCGGAGAAATGCCATATGATGGGATCCAATTTTGAGGTGCCAATGACCTTCTCATCAGTGGTTTTTCGGAGCAAAACTGGCGTGCTGCCGAATCTCTGATCACGAGGCTTTCTCTGTGGATTTTCCTTAATCCGGGAAAGTAAGGATATCATCTTCAATGGCGAAGAGTGATGTTTATTGAAAGTTTTCTCTGGCTTTTCAGAGGTTCAAGTTATCAAAGTGGCCAAGGACCAACTTCTTTCCAGAATTAAACTGGAAGCGAGGTTGTTCAGACACAGTATTTCCTGACGAGGCAAGAACTGACAACTCGATTAAGAGGACTTCTACCACCAGGGGACAAGACCGACTAGAGTGATAGTGATGCAATATGAAATGTAAATGCAAATAAAAAATGCATGATGTATGTATGTATATGCTGACAAAACAGACGCGACATACAGACTAATGGATGAACACAATCGGATACTCGGCCATCGCGGGGCGAAGAAGTACCGTTGATTCAAAATAGCAATTCCACCTTGCTTAGGAGAGATAGTCCCGTTGGGAGCTATGTTGATTGGACTTAGGAGATGAGAACTCGGCCGAGGATGTCAGACGAAACAAGGTCTCTGACACAGTTGATCCCTTCATTCAGGCGTATTGGGTTAGAAGGAGTACTTTGATTCTGCACTTTGAAGTTCGCTTACTTCGGGAGAAGCGATCGATGTTCTTCTGATGTTCAACAGTCAAAAGAAATGCCATCTTTAATTTAAAAGCAGAAAAAGTTTAACAAGTAAAATTTATTTTTGTTTTATTTCAAGAATCGCTGATTAAGTTTAAACAACGTCGTTCTGTAAAGCTAAAACAAGTAAAGAGTTACAAACAAAAGCACAAGGGCTCAAATTTTATTGATAAGATGGAGATCAGCCAAACGCGTGATTCCAAAGAGTATATACAAAGTTAGAAAATGGTAATTTACAGGGAAAAGGGCTACGTTGAAACATAACGACCACTATCCTTCTACCAACTTTGAGTTCGGGACATCCTGAGCTTCCGTCGAAGATGACCTTTGACTGGAGATTTCCTCCGATAGATGATGCTGTAACTGCTGCTGAGGGACTTGCCTCTGTTGAACATAGTTACTTGCCATTATCCCTAATTTTTGCCTGGATTGTACTATGAGATTTCCAATCCATCGGGATGATTTTTTTTCATGTCTCTAACTTTTGCCTGGACCGCCCTTTCGGGTTTTCAATGCACCGAGACGTTTTTTTTTTTAGTTTTAGGCGAAGTATTTCTTGACTACATCAATATTCGTGGGGTAGGAAAATTCTTCTCCGTCCATGGTTGCAAGTCTCAAGGCGCCGCCTGAGAAAGCTTTCGTGACCACATAGGGGCCATCATAATTTGGGGTCCATTTGCCCCGAGAGTCAGTGAGAAATGATTGTATCTTCTTGAGCACGAGGTCTCCTTTTCTGAAAATACGAGGTCGGACCTTTTTGTCGAACGCCCTTTTCATTCTCTGTTGATACAACTGACCGTGGCATAGTGCCGTGATTCGCTTCTCTTCGATCAGGTTCAATTCGTCGTGTCGACTTTGACACCATTCAGCTTCGGTGAGCTGAGCTTCCATCAATACCCAGATTGATGGGATCTCTACGTCTATGGGGAGCACTGCTTCCATGCCATATACTAGAGAGAAAGGGGTTGCCCCTGTTGAAGTGCGGATAGATGTTCGATAACCGTGAAGAGCAAAGGGTAGCATTTCGTGCCAATCTTTATAGGTTACAACCATCTTTTGAACGATCTTCTTGATGTTCTTGTTAGCCGCCTCTACCGCTCCGTTCATCTTGGGTCGGTAGGGAGATGAGTTATGGTGTTCGATCTTGAACTCTGCACACAACTCTTTCATCATCTTATTGTTCAAGTTAGATCCATTATCAGTAATGATCTCGCTTGGAACACCATAACGGCAGATGATATTGTTTTTGATAAATCGGACCACCACTTGTCGGGTTACATTGGCGAATGACGCTGCTTCGACCCACTTGGTGAAATAATCAATGGCTACCAGGATGAACCTGAAATTCTGGTACCAGACGTGTGATGTTAAGGTGCGATGTCACAACAACACACTCTGCAATAATGGACAGAATAAGCAATAGGAAAACACAAGGAATTGTTCACCCAGTTCGGTCTAACTACCTACGTCTGGGGGCTACCAAGCCAGGTATGAAATTCACTACTTGTAGATATAATTTACAGACTCAACACACCAGTTGACAATCTCCTAAACTTATACTCTACTAGTGACTTTCTACCTAAGAAACCACTTAGATATGAGAACACTACTCAATCCTCTAAAACACTCAAAGAACAACCTCTTTGAGATCCCTTGATCTTGCTTCCTAGCTTCGATCAATCAACAACTCTCTATTGCTTCACAGCTTCTAGAGAGGACAGAAAATTCAACACCTATTCAACCTAGAATAGTGTGATTACAAGTACTCTAAATAAACCCTAGACTCTAAGCCTCCAGCTCTTGATCTTCAATCTGTTTTCTGTACCTTCTTCCTTGGTCTTGTGCGCTTTATATAGCTCCTTGATTTTGGATTGGATTTGTCACAATATTTGATCAGATTTGTTAATTAAAAACTGAATCTTTTAAAACAGATTTTATCCCCAAAATCTTTTTAAATCTTCCACCTTTTAATTCTCCAACAAACCTGCAATCAAATCTCCCATGTAACAGAAAATATCTAGCCCAAGATATTCTCATCCAACGAGTCAACACTCTCCACAATTCCAGCTAATACGCGACCCTAATAACAACAAGCCCATGCTGTCATTAGCTTCAGTTCTGCAGGTCTGATGTTACAACATCACCTATGTGACATCAGACATCCACTTCAGCAACTAGCAACCTTAACACAACCCAGTGTTAAGTGCAATGTTATGACATCAAGCCCATGACATCAAACATAGTTAACCTTCACAACTTAGTACAGCCCAGTACTAAGACTCAATGCTGCAACATCAACACCATGACATCAGCATTGAACACCTTGTTGTTTTACCAAAATTCCAGCCAATCCAGGAACTTACAATCTCCCCCTTTGGCTAATTTTGGCTAAAACAATCTCTGCATCTTTAGAGACTTCAGCAGCGGAATATCTTCAATATTTTGAAACTATATCAGCAGCAGTTTGACAATCTTCAGTCTTCATAGTCTTCATCACTTGATCTGCTGCAGCACCATCTTCATTATTGACAATAGCCAATTGGTGCTCCCCATCAAAAACATGAACCAGTATCACTGCTGTTCAGTAGCTCACAATGTGCAGCACTCCCCCTGATGTCTGCTTTGCTGCACTCTGCACTCTTCAATGCTATGAACACTTCACTAGCAGCTCCACAACTATACTGTCTACACTCCCCCTCAACAGCTGCATCAACACTTTTCAACTAAACACCTTTATTCTTTTAGCAGCATCTTCTTTTAACACTTACTCTTCTTTCCATGGCAATTTTCAACTCTCCCCCTTTTTAGCCATAATTAGACAAACCTCAACAAGTAACTCTTATGACACCCTGTACATAACCATACTTCTTCTGTCAGCAATATCCACATTTTGAAAATACAGACATATTCTTCATCCATCCAGTTATGAAGGCTTCACACAATCATCCACAAGCTTGATCAGCATGCAATCTTCACAATAAATGCACTTTTGCTGCAAAATCCATAGACAAGTACTCCCCCTGTCATGATTAACAAATGCTCTAGATGGAGATGAACATTTGAGCACATTTTCTGAGTACATGCATTTTGGTACCACTGTCCCATTCTCCAAAGGCTATCATACAATTCATCTTCACCATCCAAGGCAAACCTTCTACTTCATCATTCTCCCGTATGACTATGTAGATGCTCCTTAGATATAATGTAAGCACTAAGCTTCAGATCCAGAACAAAGACATCCTTCACCAACACTCTTGACACCAGGGTATTGCATATGCTCCACTACTGGATTTACTATCAGCAGAGTAATCCAATCTCAACACTGTGTCACAAACTCTATATGCTCAGCTTACTTATAAGCTTTACTGAGATCCAGTCTCTTCAAGAGATCACAATTCCTCTATCCTTACATCCACCAGTAGTTGTTGAAACTGGTGAAGTCTTCAAAGACTACTAAACACATTACCATAATCTCCACCTCTTCTGACCAAAAATGCTAGAGCATCCAACCCCACATGTCCAATCTTAATCATCTTCTAGATATAACCACCAGTAAACATGATGTTATAGCATCTTTTGGGACATCAGCTTCTCATCACCATTCAAAGGACTCATTGCATAAAGAAGTCCTTCAAGAAGCTCCCAATAAAACACAGTCAGAGCAGCTTATTCAGGTTAACATACACACCTGAATACCATAAGTTCCCACACCCTCTCTAAACCATATCCTAGCAAACTCAACCATATCCAGAGTATCTTTGTCAAATTCTTTCTTCAAATTAAGCCCTTTTTGAAAGACAAACATCCACCTTTTTAAAGGAATGTTATCAAGTGAAGCCTTTTGAATTTTCTCAGAAGTTCTAACAACAGCTTTCTTCACATGAATGATGTCCTGAACATTACCATCAGACTTATCTCTGGTCTTCTTCTTTCTTGACACTTTACTCCAGGATCTTGTAGGACCAACCTCTGAGGTCTTCTGCTTATCAGTTCTCACCTTTGGCGGTGACTCAATAGCTTTCAGTCTTTTAGCAACCCCAGGAGACACTTTTGCAATCAGTTCATCATCATTATTCTTTATTTTAAGGCTAAAAGTACCTTTCTTGACTTGAGATGTTTCAACATCTGTATCTTCCAACCCAAGGATTGTCAACCTGTGAACTTTTTCTTCTGAACTATAGAAGTCATTAGTCATGTTGTCATCTTTCTTGGCCTCACAAGTATTCAGCTCCCAACACTTCGTAAGGTCACAACTTTTGATCCTTCCATCAGCATTGTTGACTTCTTCATCTTGCTCACATAACTGACTACTCAATTTGGCTTTTAACACATCATCCAACTTAGGAGTAACAGCACCATAAGTTATTAACCCAGATTGACTTTTCACCATACTTTCACACTTGATGTCACCATCTGATTTTACCACATCACTAGATAAGCTGTCCACTTGAGGTATCCACTGATAACAATTATCTTTGGATCTTACTCCCTTCATCACTACCTCATTCTTGTCACTAGTCACCAAACACTCATCCTTAGTGTAGCTGACCTTGTACCCTTCATCACATAGCTGACTTATGCTAATCAAATTAGCATTCAAACCTTTGACAAGAAGAACATTGTCAAGGTCAGGTCCATCAAAACACTTCACTCTTCCAACACCTTCTACCACCCCTTTTTCTCCATTACCAAAAGTGACAACATTAGAGGAGCAAGAATTGACATTCACCAAAAGATCTTTGGACCCAGTCATGTGCGTTGAACAACCACTGTCAAGGTACCATTCATCCTTAGCAAAATGTCTATCTGAGGTGTGAGCCAATAGACATGTAGCTTGAGCTTTAGGAACCCACTGTTTAACAACCTTAGTCCTGTTCTCCTTCTGTCTAGGTTGAGGAACAGATTTGGGATATCCATGCAGTTTAAAGCAAGAAAACTGCATATGACCAAATCTCCCACAATAGAAGCACCTTACTCTCTCTTCACTGAAGTTGTTAAACTTCCTGCCACCTTGATGATGAAACTGTTGTGGCTGCCATCCATAGTACTGGTGCTGTTTTCTTCTTCCAAAGTTTGACTGTCTTCTATGGTGAGGCTGTTGTCTTTTACCATAGGTAGATTGTCTCCTGAACTGAGGATGCTGTCTTCTAGGCTGTCTCCTATGGTGATGAGGCTTCCTTCTTCCATAGTAATGAGGCACAACATTATTATATCCATACCAGTTACCCTGATGTTGAGACATCTGATGGAACATGTTATGTTTGAACCTTGCAGCCTTCATGCTCTTGTGGTATTGTGGGGGCATATACTGACTAGCTCTTTGTGGCTGCTTTCTCTTCTGATTAGGACCAGTCTTCTTCTCAATCTTCTTAGGTCGTGAAGCATCAGCTTTCTGATTCTGCCTTTTTGGCTGATGTTGAGGCACAGGTTGTGACACTTCCTTCTTTGAACCTGAAGTGCTTGCTTCTGAAGTTTCTTTACAACCTATCCCAGCTTTGTCTCCAGCGGCCTTTTCTGACTGGAGTATCTTGTCAAGAGTGGATGTCCCACTGTTCAACATTCTAACAGATTTTGTCATATGATCAAGATGAGCTTTGACACATAAGACTTCTTTCTCCAATTCAGCTTTGTCATTCTCTAGCTGATCAATCTGTTGCTTATGGTACTTATTCTCTTGACACACTTCAGCACTCTTTAAACACAACTCCTTGTAGGTTGAAGCTAGCTCATCATAGGTGACTTCTCCATCACTTTCATCATTAAATTCAACAATTCCTGTCAAAGCTGTAACATGCTTTGCTGACTCACTTTCACTTTCACTATCAGAGTCAGACCAGGAAATTGTCAAGCCCTTATTCTGCTTCTTCAAGAATGTGGGACACTCTTTCTTGACATGTCCATACCCTTCACATTCAAAGCACTGAACTCCTTTCTCTTGGACAGTCTTCTCTTCATCTTTCTCTTTTGACTTGCTGATGTCAGAAGAGATGTTCTTGACATTAGGCCTGTAGTTATAGTTCATCTTCTTGAACACTTTGTTGAACTGCCTTCCCAACATAACTATGGCCTGAGGCAGATCCTCCTGGGATTCAGAACTCTTTCTCTTTTCTTCTTGATCATTTGACACCAGGGCTATGCTCTTTGGCTTCTTCTCTGGTTCTTCCTCGATCAAACCAAGTTCAAAAGTTTGAAGAGACCCAATGAGCTCATCAACTCTCATCTTGCTAATGTCTTGAGATTCTTCAATGGCAGTCACCTTCATCTTATACTTCTTAGGAAGGGACCTGAGGATCTTTCTAACCAGCTTTTCTTCTGTCATCTTCTCACCAAGAGCACTGGATGCATTTGACAGCTCAAGAACACTCATGTGGAAGTCATGAATAGTCTCATCTTCCTTCATCTTCAAGCTTTCAAACTTAGAAGTTAAAAGCTGAAGTCTTGACATCTTAACTCTAGATGTGCCTTCATGAGTAGCCTTCAAAATATCCCAAGCAGCCTTAGCAGTTTCACATGAGTTGATCAGCCTGAATATGTTCTTGTCAACCCCATTGAAGATAGCATTTAGGGCTTTTGAATTCCCAAGGGCAAGCTCATCTTCTTCCTTGGTCCATTCTTCTTCAGGCTTAGGCTTTGAGGTGCCTTCTTTATCCTTGCCAGCCTCATCTTTCTCACATACCTCTGGAGCTTTCCACTCTTTAATGACAGCCTTCCAAGCTCTGCTGTCTAATGACTTTAAAAAAGTAGTCATTCTAGGCTTCCAATACTCATAGTTTGAGCCATCCAAGATAGGGGGTCTGTTGACGAATCCTCCAACCTCTTTGTCCATCTTTCACCAGAAAGTAACTTCCCTAGATCTCACCCAGAGACAGACAGGATGCCTGCTCTGATACCAATTGAAATTCTGGTACCAGACGTGTGATGTTAAGGTGCGATGTCACAACAACACACTCTGCAATAATGGACAGAATAAGCAACAGGAAAACACAAGGAATTATTCACCCAGTTCGGTCTAACTACCTACGTCTGGGGGCTACCAAGCCAGGGATGAAATTCACTACTTGTAGATATAATTTACAGACTCAACACACCAGTTGACAATCTCCTAAACTTATACTCTACTAGTGACTTTCTACCTAAGAAACCACTTAGATATGAGAACACTACTCAATCCCCTAAAACACTCAAAGAACAACCTCTTTGAGATCCCTTGATCTTGCTTCCTAGCTTCGATCAATCAACAACTCTCTATTGCTTCACAGCTTCTAGAGAGGACAGAAAATTCAACACCTATTCAACCTAGAATAGTGTGATTACAAGTACTCTAAACAAACCCTAGACTCTAAGCCTCCAGCTCTTGATCTTCAATCTGTTTTCTGTACCTTCTTCCTTGGTCTTGTGCGCTTTATATAGCTCCTTGAATTTGGATTGGATTTGTCACAATATTTGATCAGATTTGTTAATTAAAAACTGAATCTTTTAAAACAGATTTTATCCCCAAAATCTTTTTAAA
The DNA here is from genome assembly GCA_022829125.1 of Lathyrus tuberosus. Lineage (NCBI taxonomy): Eukaryota > Viridiplantae > Streptophyta > Magnoliopsida > Fabales > Fabaceae > Lathyrus > Lathyrus tuberosus. Next base: position 15,324,482 of record JALAZF010000017.1, read on the forward strand.
TCTTCCACCTTTTAATTCTCCAACAAACCTGCAATCAAATCTCCCATGTAACAGAAAATATCTAGCCCAAGATATTCTCATCCAACGAGTCAACACTCTCCACAATTCCAGCTAATACGCGACCCTAATAACAACAAGCCCATGCTGTCATTAGCTTCAGTTCTGCAGGTCTGATGTTACAACATCACCTATGTGACATCAGACATCCACTTCAGCAACTAGCAACCTTAACACAGCCCAGTGTTAAGTGCAATGTTATGACATCAAGCCCATGACATCAAACATAGTTAACCTTCATAACTTAGTACAACCCAGTACTAAGACTCAATGTTGCAACATCAACACCATGACATCAGCATTGAACACCTTGTTATTTTACCAAAATTCCAGCCAATCCAGGAACTTACAGAACCGATGTCCGTTTGAAGCCTTGGGCTCAATCATACCAATCATGTCGATTCCCCATATGGAAAAAGGCCACGGGGAAGAAAGAACTTTGAGATGTTATGGCGGTACATGAATTTTGTCGGAGTATATCTGACACTTGTGACACCTCCTCATGTACTTGTAGCAGTCGGATTCCATGGTCAACCAATAATACCCGGCCCTGAGAATTTTTCTCGCCATTGTGTGTCCGTTGGCATGAGTGCCAAAGGATCCATCATGAATTTCTTTCATGAGCATGTCTGCTTCTGGTCTATCGACGCATCGGAGCAAGACCATGTCAAAATTTCTCTTATAAAGAGTGTCACCGCTCAGGAGGAAGTTTCCAGCCAATCTTTTGAGGGTTTTCCTGTCTTTTCTGAGTGCCCCAGATGGGTACTCTTGTTTCTGAAGGAAGCATTTGATATCGTGATACCAAGGTCTGTCGTCTATGACTGCTTCAATCGCGAAGATGTAAGCGGGCCGTTCAAGACGCATTATGTCGATCTTAGGTATGTCATTCCATCGACCTACACTAATCATAGAAGAGAGAGTGGCTAATGCATCAGCCATGTGATTCTCATCACGAGGGATGTGATGAAAGTCGACTCTGTTGAAGAAGGGTAACAACCTTCTTGCATAGTCTTTGTAAGGAATCAATCCTGATTGGTATGTGTTCTAATCTCCTTTTATCTGGTTAATAACCAGGGCTGAGTCGCCATATACGTCCAAGTTTTTGATCCTTAAATCAATTGCTTCTTCGAGACCCATAATACAAGCTTCGTATTCGGCCTCGTTGTTCGTACATTTGAACGTAAGTCTGGCAGTGAAAGGAATGTGGGAACCCTGAGGGGTAACAATGATTGCCCCAATTCCGTTTCCATAATGATTGACTGCTCCGTCAAAGATAAGTCCCCACTGGGAACCTGGTTCGGTCCCTTCACTGGGTAGCGGTTCATCGCAATCTTTCATCTTTAGATACATGACATCTTCGTCTGGGAAGTCAAACCCGATTGATTCTTGATCGTCAATCGGTTGATGAGCCAAATGATCGGCTAAAATACTTCCTTTAACGGCTTTCTGAGCACGGTAGTCTATGTCATATTCTGATAGTAACATCTGCCAACGGGCAATCCTTCCCGTGAGAGCAGGTTTTTCGAAAACGTACTTGATTGGATCCATTTCGGAGACCAACCAAGTAGTATGACAAATCATGTACTGGCGTAGACGTTTGGCTGCCCAAGCCAAAGCACAGCAAGTTTTCTCAAGCATTGTGTACCGAGTTTCACAGTCGGTGAATTTCTTGCTCAGATAGTAAATGGCTGACTCTTTCCGTTTAGTTTCGTCTTGTTGGCCAAGTACACATCCCATTGAGTCCTCTAGGACTGTGAGGTAAATGATCAGTGGTCTTCCTTCCACTGGAGGTGATAGAATCGGAGGATTCAACAGATATTCCTTGATACTGTCGAAGGCGGTTTGGCAATCTTCTGACCAAACGCAATCCTGGTTTTTTTTTAGTAATCTGAAAATCGGCGCACACGTCGCGGTCATAAGGAATATGAATCTGGAGATGTAGTTCAAATGTCCCAGGAATCCTCTGACTTGTTTTTCAGTTTTCGGAGAAGGCATTTCTTGAATGGCCTTGACCTTGTCAGGATTAACTTCAATTCCTTTCTGGCTAACGATGAACCCTAGTAGTTTCCCTGAACGGACACCGAAGGTGCACTTGTTAGGATTAAAGCGGAGCTTGAATTTTCTTAGACGTTCGAACAATCTTGACAGATGTTCAACGTGCTCATCCTCTATTCTTGATTTTGCAATCATATCATCGACATACACTTCGATTTCCTTGTGTATCATGTCATGAAACAGAGTAATCATGGCCCTTTGATAGGTTGCCCCGACATTCTTTAAATCGAACGACATTACCTTGTAACAAAAGGTATCCCATGGGGTAATGAACGAAGTTTTCTCCATGTCTTTCGGCGCCATTTTGATCTGGTTATAGCCCGAGAATCCATCCATGAAGGAGAAAACTTTGAACTTTGCTGTGCTGTCAACCAGCATGTCAATGTGTGGTAAAGGAAAGTCATCCTTTGGACTTGCCTTGTTTAGATCTCTGTAATCAACACACATTCTGACCTTTCCGTCCTTTTTGGGAACGGGTACGATGTTGGCTAACCATTGAGGATATTCAGATGTAGCGAGGAAACCCGCGTCGATTTGTTTCTGTACCTCCTCTTTGATTTTGATGGCCATGTCCGGGTGAGTCCGTCTCAACCTTTGCTTTACTGGCGGACATTCCGATCTCAACGGTAAGTGATGTTCCACGATGCTGGTATCCAACCCTGGCATATCCTGATAGGACCAAGCGAATACATCGGGGAATTCTTTGAGAAGCTTTATCAGATCCTCTCTGGCAGTTGGACTGAGCAGTGCTCCGATCCTGATTTCTTTTCTCTCTTTTTCTGAACCCAAGTTTACCGTTTCCAATGGTTCTTTGTTCAATGGACCTTTCCTCTTGTCTGAGTAGTCGGGAGATCTTTTCTGGAATTTCGTTGTCAACTTCTTCTTCAGCCTCGAATATCGGGAACTCAAAGTTGGGAGAAGGCATTGGATCGTATGTTTCAACTAGGTTTAAAACAAGCAATCTGCATGACGTGATGATTCATGTTTAGAAGAGATAGAGAAAATGCAAATGTGTGCAGTGTTTTATTTTACTGCTTGTTTTTATTTTTGAATTGTTTTTTAGGATTACCATTTTCTGAAAAAGCAAAAAGAGAAAACAACAATTAATGCGGAAATTACAGAACGACGTTATTTTATTAATGCACAAGTCGAATCTTGAAACTACAGCCCTATAAAACAAAACTCTGTCGCTTTGGGCAAAGCGAAGAGGGAAATTTACAGAAAGCAAGCCATATTAAAACATCCGTTTCACCTGGGCAGGGTGAAAGGTTAAAGATGGCAATTACTTTGACTGATGAACGACCTTCGGAACCTCGACAGCAACCCATTGGCGGCGAACTCCTCGGTGAATCACAAAGTCTGGCACCTTCCTTGATTTGTCTTCAGAAATGACGCTGATTTCTGGTGGAGCGGGATCATTGGAACCTGTTTCCCAAGCAGAATTGTCGTAGGAGGATTCCTCTGTTGCATTTTGCAGAGCATTTGTGCTCTCAGCTGTATCTCCCTATCCAGTTGGCTGGATGTCTTCGAACCTGATACGAGAGCTTTCGGGAGCAGTGTACTTGACCATAAAGTCGTATTTTCCACTTGGTTGTCCCAGGGTGTCCCAAACTTCTTTGGAACTGGAGGAATCATCCCTCTCGATGACGTTGACCTCGGGAAAAGCATAGTTGATGAATTCAAGTCCTGCGAACGTTGCGAATTCATCTTCATATTGAGTAATTTCCGAATGACCTGAGTGTTGATCCCATGACATGGCGGGGACATAGGTATTCTGTTCAATGACGCTCAGCTGAGTTTCATTGTTCGGCTGACTTTCTTGCCCCAAGTTTCCTGGGTAAGGTTGCCACATTGGCAGGCCATCGATCGGGCCATAGTAATTGTGATCAAAGTTGTCTTTCATCAGAGTGTCTTCCTCTAATGAATTTGGCGGAGCGCGGCATCCTTCCGGATCACAATCTCCGTAGATCATTTCGACATCTGATCTTGGTATAAATCTCGGACTTTCTGTAGGAAAACAAAAACGCATAGGCACCTCTTCCTGAGACATATAACCGTCCTTGTTAAGGTAGGACTTCCATTCTTCATCTGTGTCAGAGGGATCTTCCTCATTGATAGCATGAACTGTCTGAGACACCGGGTGGAGAAAACCTCCACTGTGGAAGAAGTTTGGAAGGGGATGAAGACTTTCATCGTTGGCAACTGTCTGGGTACAGGTTGCAGAAAAACCAAGACCCTTCTTTATTTTATTATCAATAGGAATGACAAGCCGTCCCCATCCTGTCGTATTGGTACTCTCGACCGCTTTGATAGCATCTTTGTATGAAGAAATTAAAGTTCCTTCTTTGAACTGATTGTCCTTGCTCACCGATAGTGCTTGGAACTGAGTTCCAATAACCTCCTCGGGTTCCACACAAGTAGATGATGATAGGTTACTCACAAGCAAGGCTTGTTCCCCACAAACCGTGACAAGTTGATCGTTCTTGACGAACTTTAGCTTTTGGTGGAGGGTTGAAGTAACCGCTCCAGCCTGATGTATCCAAGGTCTTCCTAATAAACAACTGTATGTTGCCCGGATGTCCATGACCTGGAAAGTGACTTGGAAAGTGTGAGGACCAATAGTTATGGGAAGATTAACTTCGCCGATAACCGTTTTTCTGGATCCGTCGAATGCTTTGACGACGACCTCGCTGACTCTCATCGGAGGGCCCTTGAATGATAATTGCGTCAAAGTGGACTTCGGCATAACATTCAGGGCTGACCCTGTGTCTACCAGTACGTTGGCTAAAGCATCGCCCTGGCAGTTAACTGTAATGTTGAGCGCCATGTTATGACGGCGACCCTCTTCAGGTAATTCTTCATCACTAAATCCCAAATTATTGCAGGAAGTGATGTTAGAGACAATGCTATCGAATTGTCTGATTGTTACATCCTGTTCCACAAAGGCTTGCTCCAAGACTTTCTGTAGGGCCTCCCTGTGGGCTTCTGAACTGAGTAACAATGATAATACTGAGATCTTTGAAGGAGTCTATAACAGTTGATCAACAATGTTATATTCACTCCTTTGGATGAGCTTTAGCATCTCATCTTTGTCTTTTGAAAAGTCGGGATTACTTGATTGACCAACTGGTGGATCAGGAATTTCTGCCTGAAGTTCCTTTTCTTTGTTGGATTCTCTAACCCCTCGGTTGAAGATTCGACCGCTCCGTGTTACACGACTGATGTCTGCAATATTCACGACGGAGGGTAATGGAATTTCCTTTCCATTCTCGATTATTGTTGCACCGTATTTATAAGGGATTGCCTTAGCTGATTCATACGATAGTGGCCCCGGTAGATAGATGACTATGGGAACCTTCTGATTTTTCTGACCATCATAAGTAACCTTGATCCGTTCCCGGTTGGGAACTCTAGATTCGTCAAGTAGAGGGATGATGGTAAAAACATCCCTGGTCCTGCGATGACCAGAGATCGTGACAACATCCTCAACTTGCTCGGCAAGGTAGTTCGGCGACCAAATGATGGGTCCTGAACCTGGATATGGACGAATTTCTCCATGATCGACCTGACCCTGAAGAGCTGCTCTCACAAGGTAACACCCTTGGTTACTTTCTGCACAGACGCTACAACTGTCATAGTTGTGTGGTGGCACCTGGCCATATCCACTCTGTCTACAATGCATCTTGACCAGATTGGTCCCCAATAAGAGTACATCGTGAATTTGATAGACATTGTTAGTCTCTTTCTCAATCAGATTGACTGCAGCTTTCTCGTGTTGAGGCAGCGGGTTCGTAAGAACATTAGGATTCGTATCTTTGAAAGATAAGAGCCCGCTCCTAACAAGCTTTTGCACGTCGGATTTGAAATTGAGACAAGTCTCAATGTTATGCCCTGAACCTCCTTGATGATAAGGGCATGTTTGATCCGCTTTAAACCAAAAAGGCGGATTTTCCAGAACTGAAAGGGGAGACTTAGTCTGAATGTGCCCCTTAGCCAGCAGTAACGGAAACAGCACTGCGTACGTTATGGGTATAGGATCAAATCCTGGTGGCCGTGTTGTACGGTTGTTGTTATATGGAGGACGAGCCTGCTGAAGAGGTTGTTGTGTCCTTTGCTGATCAGGTTGGCTCTGCGCAACCTGAGGTTGATACGTAGGAATAGGCGCAGGGCCGATAGCAGGAGTAACAGCTGCTACTGGCTGATAAAGTCGCCTTTGCTTTCCGAGAGAGATATTCCCAATATCTTGCTCTTTTTTCTTAGGGAGAGCACTACCATATTTTTTAGTACCGCTCGTTGATCCAGTGTCTTTTACCAAACGTCCTTCTCGGACGGCTTCCTCAAGACGTACGCCCATGCCGACCATCTCGGTGAAATCACTGGGCGCACTGGCAACCATTCGGTCATAGTAAAATGAGCTTAATTTCTTTAAGAAGATCTTTGTCATCTCTTTTTCCTCAAGAGGTGGACAAATCTGAGCGGCAATTTCACGCCACCTTTGAGCATACTCCTTAAAGGTTTCTTTGTCCTTTTGCGACATTGATCTGAGTTGATCTCTGTCGGGTGCCATGTCCAAATTGTACTTGTATTGTTGGACGAAGGCAGTACCAAGATCTCTGAATGTACTGATCGTAGTACGGTTTAAACCCATGTACCATTTGAGTGCGGCACCGGTTAAACTATCCTAGAAGTAGTGAATCAGCAAGTCCTGATTCTCCGTCTGAGCTGACATCCGTCGAGCGTACATCACCAGATGGCTCTAAGGGCAAGAGTTACCCATGTATTTTTCAAAGTCGGGCACTTGGAACTTGTGCATGACTTTCACATTTGGGACCAAGCAGAGGTCTGCGGCGTCCTTTCCAAATAGATCCTGACCGCGAATGGCTTGCAGCTCTTTCTGCATTTCCAAGAACTGCTCCTGGAATTCATCCATTCTGTCAAACATAGTTTCCTTCTTACCAGAAGGTGTCTGTGGAATCTGTCCTTCTGGGACAGTGTGCACCACAGGGGGTGGTACCGTGACTACGGCAGTAAGTCTTGGCGCTTCCCGAAGTTTGTAACCTTCAGGAGTCTTCAGTATGCCCCTGGCATCTTCGCTTTCCCGAAGTTTGTAACCTTCAGGCTCAGCGGATTCTGTTGCGATTCCATGATCTTCAGTGATCGGTGGAACATATCCTTCCGGGATATAGTTAACAGGCATGCCCCAAGGACGATCTTTCGGCATCTGATACCTAGGATCATACTTTTCTATGATGGGCGTTGAGGTGATCTCTGAGATCATAGTTCTTTGTAGCTGAGCTTCTACCATGGCTTGCATGTCATTACGAAGCTTTCTCATATCCTCTCTCAGAGCGTCGATCTCCTCTTTCAACTCTCTATTTTCTTCCTCAAGATCATCCATCTTTTTCTGACGATTGGCCCGAGTATTATACGATTGAGACAGTTTGACTCTAGAATCGAGACACAAATGTGAGATTCGTAGGGAAGAAGAATACGCGATGTGAGAATGATGAATGCAATGATTATATTAATTGTTCTTTGGTTTAATTAAAATAAACTTCGACGATTAGATTGCAAACATCAAACAGTGGGGAAACCCCTTTTTATTGAATTCCAAAGGATTACGGAAATGGAAATACAGTAGATTACAAAGTGTAGAAATAGAAACCTAAACTAATGGGTCCCGAGTCCTCTCTGAGGAGAAACCGGGTGCTGATTCTGGTATCTTCCTTTTCTTTGACCGGGGCTCCTGGGCCGTTGTCGGGTTGTCATTCCTTTGTCAAGTGAAAGGAGTGAGCAAATTCCTTTGGTCATCTTGATTCTCTACAGCATGCTGCTCCAAAATTTCAATCAGAGCATCTTTCTCTTTTAGTAGTTGCTGTATTTGGATACACTCTATGTCGAGGGTGCGGTACTTGTTCTTCCAAGATCTTCTTTCCTTTTGAACTTTGTTGAGAGTAACTTGAAGCTTTTCAGTTTCCGTCATGAAGTACATAACAGTTTCCCTCGGTGGAAGAATTCCGTAATGAGGATAAGACATTTTTAGCTTGAGAGCTCTAGTTTATACCCAATGGAGATAAGGCTCCACCGAGACACAGTCCGGTTTTCCCAGAGACTCTCGTCCTTTCTTATGAACATGTTTCCAAGCTTGCACTATTTCCATCTTTAGTGATCTGTCATTTTCTCCTTCTTTGAAGAAAAGACCTTCCAGATGAACACCCAGTGGGATGTGTCTCATCGGGTATCCAAATTGACGAAGAACCAATATCGGATGATAGTTGATTCCTCCTTTAGTTCCTATGAGGGGTACGCTGGGGAAGTTTCCACAACGGTCAATGATTCTTATTCCCTCATAAATCCTATTACACCAATCTATATCGGAATTGGTGAGAGACATGATCTTCTGCGACCAACGTAAGACACTCTTGCAATCCCAAAAAGCAGCAGACTTGGGCAAGTGAGAGATAAACCATTTGTAGAGCAAAGGTACATAGCATGTGATCTCCCCTCCGCTGTACAAATTTCCCAAGTGTATAGAATGATACGCATCTGCGAGCAAAGTCGGCACAGGGTTTCCAATGAGAAAAACCTTAATGGCGTTGATATCGACAAAGTTATTGATGTTGGGAAACAAAAATAACCCGTAGGTGAGCAAGACAAAGATGCTTTCAAAAGCAGTCCCGTTCCCTATACTAGCGAAGTATAGAGCATTTTTTGTCAAGAACTGGGCTGGCAAACCTTGGATGCCACCCTTAGTGGTCATGTGAGTCCTGACCTCAGACTCGTCCAAATGAATTGCTATTGCAATAGTCTGATTCTTTGGAATTTCTTCCAGTCCAGAAAACGGAGCTCGATCAGTGATATGTAAATCAGTCAGATGAGAATACTCCTCCAGCGTTGGTGCTAGCTGGTAATCCGGGAATGTGAAACAGTGATAAACCGGATCGTAGAACTGAATGAGCGCGTCCATGATCCCCTTAATCACATGGACTCTTAACAGTGGTAGCAAACCACCGTGCTTGGCTCTGAAAGCCTCTGGGTTAACGATCATCCTTGCTAACTTTCTCAAATCCTCTAGCTTTGGAACCTTAAAGGTATACTGGCGAGTTCTCCTTCTACCGAAATCCATTAATGCAATCTTTTTCTCTGATATTTGCAATCACAGTCTTAGTTTAATTTGAAAAATAGAGAGACTAGAAGAGAAAGTTTTTTGAGTGTTTTAATGTTTTATTAAATGGATGCATGAATGCAGCACACAAAAACATAGAAAAAACATGGGGTCAAAGGGTCGTTGTCATGAAGTCTAGGCTCTACCCATCCCCAAAGGTTTATACTAGGGTGATTTTTGTACCTGTACTCATTATCATCAGCTCCTCCCAGGAAAGCAAGACAACAAGCGGATCGCCAGCGAGTTGTAAAGCAATCTTAGAGTAAGTGCCATTCACCGAGAATAGATCACCAGCCTCAAATGAGGGTAGTATCGTGTAACAACTATTTCCGATAGTTTCCGCACTACGAAAGGGTTTGGCTCCTCAGCTTCTCAGACTTAACAACCGGCCCATTGGCTAGAAGAGTGAATGGGTTGTGTTGGTCAGCCTCCACTGAGGTTGATGGTCGACCCCGTCGCCATCACTTATCTTAAGTGTATACTCATTCTCACCACATGCGGCATCACACGCATTCCCAGTAACAGAAAAATAAACACGTATAGCAATTAGGAAAAGCAGTATATATATTTGTCCTAATCATCCTAGACTTATAAAGCTATGATTCCTAAGTTCCTGACAGAAATGGGTTCCCCGGCGGAAGCCCCAATCTGTGGTATTCACACAAGTGAAGAGAAAAAAAGGTTTGTCCAAGGTTTTCACCTTAAACGTTTAAGAAATAAGATTTCTCCCCACGGTGGGTGCCACTTTTCTGTAGCGAGCGATTTTGGACGCGGTTCTTAAGCGCTGGTCGCTCTCTGTGGTTTGAGCTTTGACTACAGGTCGATTCATTTTTTATCCTATTGTGAGCTGAATAAGGAAGGGAAATAGATGTCTCCAATTAACCCTGCTTTGCATACTGAGTTTAAACAGCGGTCTGTTAGGTTACGAATGCTATCAATGTGGGGGGCCTTTGTACTGGTTATTTGTATTTTTGCCAATACTGTTTTCTTTCTTTTTTTTTACCTGGGCAGAAGGTTTTTGGCGGGGAACAAGGATTAGGATGTTAGGACTGATGCTTTTGAATTACTGCTTTTGATTTATGGAGATATGGGATTTGGGTTTTTTGTTGATTGTGCTCGCTAAGATCTTTTCTTTCGATCTTATGCCTACGTATTCCCGTTTACCGAAACAGGGAAATCAGAGCGTTCGTAGTTCCTCCTATTCTATGGGAGGAAATTGGTTTTTGGTGTCTTGTTCAAAGCCCAAGACGTGAAGCGAAAGGTGGTTTGTATCTTGTTCAAAGCCCAAGATGTGAAGCTGAAAGGTCTATTTGTGTCTTGTTCAAAGCCCAAGACGTGAAGCTGAAAGACCTCGGCTTTAGAGAGAATTTGTCATCTCTAAAGAGGGGGGAAGGAGAATTACTTTAACTGGGATACACGGATCCGAGCAATGCCATAATTTCCGAAGAAAGGGTTTTAACCTGAAGGAGAAGACTTTAACTCAGTGTAGAGCAATGCTATCTTTCCTTAGGAATTCCTCATGCTAAAAGAAGGACAGTGGCATGGATGTAGATGATCCAGAGGCTTGCCGCTTACAGCGATTAGATGATGGGAAAGGAGTTGTTGATGTTTGTGTACTGTGAACGAGGCACAGCTTTGATGCTAAAAGGTTGATTGGATCAACCAGTGGTTTTCTTATACAAAGCCTAAGAGGAGGCTAATTTCCGCTAGGAAAATCATTATACAAAGCCTAAGAGGAGGCTATTTTGTGTCTCGTATAAAGCCCGAGAGAGAGGCGAGAAGGTTTTGACTTGACGATGAAGTCTTTTGGTGTCTCGTATAAAGCCCGAGAGAGAGGCTAAAAGGGTTGACTCAACAAGAGAATCTTTTATACTCAACAAGAGAGTGTTTTTGTATCTCGTACGAAGCCCGAGATGGAGGCGAAAAGGTGATTGACTCAACGAGGGAATCTCTTATGTGTCTCGTACAAAGCTCGAGAGAGAGGCTAAAACGTTGTTTGACTCCGCTGGGGAGAATCATTGTACAAAGCCCAAGAGAAGGCTAAGGTTACTGTGTCAGTTAAGTGACAGGTCCAGTATACTGATTTTGAAAGAGAAAATCAGTTCTTACTTATATGAGCATCACTGTACTCATGGGTTAGATCTGAGGATCGGGGTTATTTCCTTTTCTTTGAGGAAACTGGAAATCCAAAGGGTATTGAGACTGTCAGAGTCTGCGGGTTTCCTTCCTATTTAACGAAGGGGGTCACTTGAGAATGTCTTTGAGACTCAAGGAGATTAGACTATCCAAGTCTATAGTTTTTTCTTTTGTACTATGCTTTGAGAAACAGTAGTAGACTCTATGAAATGACTGTTCTAGGAGGATGACTAGGTTCTGTTCCTATACCTCTAGGAGGTCGTCGGGACAATTTGTACGAAGCCCAAGAGGAGGCTGGAAACTTTTAAGAAGCCGACGGGTCCTTGTACGAAGCCCAAGAGGAGGCTATCATTCCCGAAGGAAGAGATCATTATACGAAGCCTAAGAGGAGGTTGTGAATACTTCTAAGAAGCCGTAGGGTCCTTGTACGAAGCCCAAGAGGAGGCGGGGTTGCTTTTAGGAAGCCTGTGGGTCCTTGAACAATGCCCAAGAGGAGGCCGATGCTTTTAAGAAGCCCGTGGGTCTATCATCTCCTTTCCATTAGGAGAGATAACTCTTTTAAAGATAAAAACCACTGGTAAACGTGCGAGGTTTACTATCCAGCGACTTTTAGCTTTTAAAGAGGGTTCCTTAGTTAAGGTCCAAGATTATGACCGTAGGGGGTACCCAAACCCCGAGACATTCAAGGCAAGCTATCCGCAAGGAATAGATCAAGTCAGGAAAGTTCGAGAATTTGGAAGAAACTCAAAGATGCCATTGACGGAGAATACATTCATCTTGGGGAGTAGAGCTTCTTGACGATTCCTAAGGAGGACAGCCGAAGAGAAGACTGTATCTGGTGCTCCTATTGGGGATCTAGGCGTCTATTTCTACGAATAAATGAAACGGCGTCACCTAGTTCTAGACGTGGTTGCCGGGGAAACTCAAAATATCTATACTATTATTACACAGTAGATATGAGTTTATGAAAGGAGACTTACAGTGAGCAGCCCCACAATACAGTTTATAATATGAAAGTAGTAAATGAAAGCGATAACCACTTACTCGGTTGTAGTGCTTTCATGCTGTTTGGTTAGTTGTTCAACAAAGAAAGATTGAAAACAACAGTATATTCAAAATCAAAGGAGAAAGTGCTTTGAAAAAGATTTGGGGCTTACAGCTCAAGGAGAGGCCCAGGGTTTTATCAGTGAGCACACTGTTTGACTTTGTACAGCGGAACTTATACAAGTGACTGGGGCCCAAAATGGTTTTCTGTACAAAGGGATGGGTCTTACACTCTCTCAAGAGGCCCAAAAAGGTTTAAAGAAAAAAGAGTGGGGCTTATAACACGAGGGTAGGCCCAAATGATTTTTCGTTTTAAAAATGGCGATCGCGCCGAGGTTTTCTTTTAACGCGGAGGGACTTATACAATAAGTGAGGCCCAAAAAGTTTTTGTACAAGGGGGGATGGGTCTTACACTCTCTCAAGAGGCCCAAGAGTTTTGAAAATGATTTATGAGGGTTGAATTAATCCAAAAACCCTAATTTGTTTTCAAAGATGTATTTAATTGAATAAAAATTCAATCAAAAATGATTAAAATTGTTTAACATGTGAAAACAAATTGTGATCTTGGATTAATGCTTAAAAAATTAAGTATTGACCTACAAAATAATTAGAAAGCATTAAAAGTTGCAAAATCAATGTAGAAAAAATATTTAAAATGTCAAAAACAATTAAAATATTAATTCTTTGCAAAAATATCAATTATATGAAATAAATAATATTTTTGGGATTTTTTGGGAAAATAAAATATTTTAACATTTTTGTGAATTATTAAAAAAAGAATCAACTCAAAATCATTAAAACTCAGAGAGAAATTAATTTTTGAATCAATTAAACAAAATCATAAAATTCAAATATTTGAATTATTCAAAAATGGCGCCAAGAACAAGCTGAAGAACGCGCGCGTGTTCTTGGTTTCTCAGATTTGCATTTTCTATCCAATCTCCATGAATATGTAATCATATCATGCAATCCACATATCATTATGCTCGTCTCAACCTCACGATCATGTCTATGTACTTTAATTTCATTTAAATTAAACATACAACAAGAAATCACGAAGAGACCTCAAGAACCCTAATTTCTGCATGAAGGCTAAGATTTTTGATACACGATTCAAACAATGCAATTAATTGAGGGAAAACATTCCATGCATGATTATGAACATATGGCCAAATTATTGTGCGAGGAAATATGCATAGATTGAGAGATGCCCAAGCATGTGCTTACCTCCAAGTCGTGACAGCAAGTTCAAAGTGATTTTTGATCTGGAGGTGTTACAGATGAGTTGTGATGATCTGAACAGCTTCCCTACACCCTGTGGATTGTGTTTGGATGGTTGAACTTGATTGAAATTGGATGGATCATTTTGTGGCACCTCAGCTGCACTTTGGTTAAAACCTTGAGCAACCAGCTGGTGATTTTGTGAAATTGATGTTTCAGAAGTAATCTAACTGTTTGATCAGCTCATATGTGATGTATGTGAGGTGTGTGAGTGATTGGTTTGATTGGAATTGCTCTCAAACTCAAAACCCGATAGTGACTTGCCTTAGAAGGCAAAATTGGAGTGAAAGAAGGGATTTTGAGGAAAGGATCTGTTAGATGGCTTTGGTGTACTCAAACTGACCATAATTGAGCTCTATTTATAGTAAAGCAAGTTTGTTTTGCAAGGAATAGTGCATGGCAGCTGGTAAGTAGGTTTGGCCAATGTTGGCAAATGAAAATCCAAGTCTCCTCTAGCCATTGACTAGAGGTTAGGGCACAAAGCTTTGGTTCCCTTGGTCTTGGATAAGTCTTGACTGATTTCAGATGAGAATGGCTCAGTCCATGCCACCTTGATGGTTCCATTAAATGCCTCATTCCAAATTTGAAGTCTTGTCCCTATTTTGGCCATTCTAGGTTCAACATGCTATTTCTTGTTCCATGGACTTTGGAGGCTTGGCTCAGTGATTGCCCCCTTTAGATTCAATCCTCTGAGGTGTCCAAGTGGATAGGAGCAATTGAATTTGGCTGATTTTGGAAAATCGACCAAAGTTGCAAATTCTGCCTTGCCTTGACAGATTTCAGCAAGGCAACTTGCCAATGTCATAACTCATGGTGTAAGTTGAATTTGGTAATGTTCTTGACCATTTTGGAAAGCTCTTACATGATACAACAACTGTTTGAACAAGTTTGGTTTTGATCTCTTTTGATTCCAAGTGAAAAATCCCCCTACATTTGGCAAAAAGTGAGGCAGAATCTGACTTAGTGAAAATTTCACTAAGTGTTGGAAAAAGTGACATTTTCACTTTTCAACCACTTTGATCACTCCATAACTCAAAATCCTTAATGAATTGGAATGACTTGTAGTTGAAGTTTTTGTAGGTGATAATGAGGGCTACAAATCCATCTTTGGATGAGAAAAAATGGCCTTGTGGTTTAGGAGTTATGGTCCTTCAAAGTTGGTACCCTTGCCACTTTATTTTTAACTTAGAAAAATTTCTAAGTTTTATGGTTACCCCTTTTACAAGTTATCTCACTTTTCTTGATTTTCCTTGATGAATGATGATTCAAATCATACATTAACATCATTTTAGGGTTAAAAATCCATTTTGGTGAAAAATCTCAAAAAGTCAAAGTTGACTTTTGTGCACAGTTGACTTTTTATCAGATGAATTCCAAACTGTGCAATTCTTCAGGAAATCATGTCCTTGACCTAAATCAAACTTGATGGACATGTTCCATGGGTGTCATAGGGTATATTCAATCATGTATTAGGGTTTGGGAGCATGTCTTGGTCAAAAGTCAAAGTTACAGTTGACTTTTCCCTTAAAACCCTAATTGTGGTGCAGATGGAATTGAGACTTGTTGCTCAAGCTTCTTGGATCAATCCATTGTTCCAAATGGATCAATATGGTATATTAGAGACCCTCAAATCATCTCTTGAAGTCTTGGCTCATGATTTGTCCCAAAAGTCAACTTAAGGGTGAATTAGGTCAAGAAACCCTAATTCCTGATTTTTGATGAATGCATCCCTTGAGGCAAAATTGACTTGATGCATGGGTTCATGAGGTTCCATGAAGTATATTAGGTTATGTTTTGGATCAATGGCTTATTCCCAGATGAAACTTTTCATCTGGAGGCCCTGGGTGATCAAAACCCTAATTTGATGACACTGGCGATCTTGAGACTTGATCCACCTAGAAGGGAGCAGCTTTGTGCTTAATTCTTGAAGTAGGAGTCCTTTTGATCCTTTGAGGATGTTTGAGAGATTAGATAAGTTGAAAATCAAGTCCTTTCTTGATTGAGCCTTCGTCTAAAGCTCATAGAGGGCTTGAAACCCTAATTTTGATTGTAGTGGATGCTCACCCATCTTTGGGGAGACTAATGAGGTACAAAGGTACATCCATATTGTGTTGATGATTTGCAGAATGATGGGAAATCTTAGTGGTCAAAATTTGGGGTATTACACATGCGAGGGTGAAGCTACCCTCCCACCGTTAGGTGACGATCCTGGCTGCTATTGATGACAATTATATGGATAAGTTTTGCAGACTGAAGAGCATGAGAGGAGGACAGACTTCTAGAGTTGCAGGCTCCCAGGGCTTTGACCCGTTTCAGAGGGAGATCTGTAACTACAATTGGGAGTGGATGGCAGCAACTCAGCGTGCCTGATTGATATACATGACTCTATGCAGGTGTTACACCTACAGTACAGAGAGCCTTCTGTGGAGTGATCGATGATGACTATGGAGCAGTTCCTAGCTCATGCTGGTTGGCCTGAGGTCAGGCCACACTTTGGAAATGGGGCAAGTGTAGCTGATCCTGGTAAGGTAGATGACGTTGAGGAGGCTGGAGATGATGAGGAGGCTGGTTCTGATGATGGTTCTGGATCTGGAGAGAAGGTTGATTTGGATGAGGAGACCGAGTTCGATGAGGGTTTTTGTTGTTGGATATTTTGAGCATTCTCTTAGGCTACTTCCTTTGGTTCTAAAAAGTGAAGTTTTCTGTTAGCTTAGATCATTGCTATATTTGTTTTATGTTTATTGTATTCTCTTTTGTATTATATAATATCCACTTGGTGGATTATTTTGAATAATGTTGTTTGTATGTGCCACTTTTGGGTACTAGTACTTTTGTTGCTGTTTTTACACCATAACATTTTAATGTTATTTTCAGTTGAATTCTTCAGTTCACGAATGTTCAAATTTCGTTTTCTTTACTTTCGTTTTGTTTTATTATGTTGTTTAAGAGTTGAATTCTTCAGTTTAGGAATGTTCAACTCTAGTAGTTTTTTTATTGTCGATAGTGTGCTTTCTTTGAATTTAATGTTTTCCTTTTGTGGTGATTAAATGTGAGAACTTCTAGATTGGTTGCTATTTGCTAAAATTATCCAATGAAGATTCTCCCAAGTTTGGATGGTGATGATAGTATTTGATCATGTGAATGCTGGCAAGATACATGGTTACCTCTTTCTAGGATACTAGAATGTTTAAGAATTTTTATCTTTGTGCAAATGTAATTTTGTTTCATTTTGAAACTTTGTTTGAATGCTTGTATCACTTAGGTTCCAATAGCCACAAATTTGTGAGAAACCTCCATTGTTTACTAAATGCATAGGATGACTGATAAATCTTGTTGAATACATTTGATTTATGCTTAATCTTGTGATTATTTTTATTTTGTGGAAGCATTAGATATGCTCAAGGCATTTGTTGATAATGAGCACAACCATATCCCTAAAAAGTAACTTACCCGTGAGTAGCGAGAATTTGCTAACCCCTTTAAGCTTAATAGTTTAGATCCTAGTTTAGTGATGAACTTTGTATTTGTACATAATTTGAAAGTTAGTTCATCATTGAATTGTGTAGGATTCTAAAACTTTTTCTTGAACCTTTGAAATTATTCTAAATTGTCTTCCTTGACATAAAAAGCAAGGAACATTCACTTAAGGTTGGGTTGAATTCAAGTTGGGGGAGTGAAAAGAAAGTGGTAAGTTACTTAAAAATTTTGAAAAATTTCAAACAAGCATTGAAAAGAAAATTGTGAATATGAATTGTGAAAAAAGAAAAAGAAAAAGCATGCTTGTTTGAATGAGAAAAAAAAATAGAAAATGAATTATGTGCATAAAGGGTGTTGGAAGGGTGACCAATGAAGAAAAGAAAGTGTTGGATGAAGTTGTAATGTGTACATAACCTTTTATAGTGAATATTTCTTTTGCATTGGCAACTTTGAATCCATGGCCTTTTAAATGTCCCTTTGTTGTGAACCTAAACAAGCTAAGACCTTAGTGATCTTCTTGCTTCCATGAATTCTTTAATGATTGATTAGATGAATGTATGAATTGGATTGTATTTGCATTGTTTGTCAGATGAGTGAATTGCCCCGCAGTTGCAAACACATTATTTTCTTCATTTCTTATTCGGAAATGAGTGTTAGAGTGATTCAAGCATGAGAATTTAGTTGTTAATTGAAGCATTACATGATATTTGTTTAAGAACTAAATTCTTTTGCATTGTTCAATTCTAGGAAGTGGTGAAAATTGCTTGTGTGCATTTGTTTGTTCAATTAGAGGCGTACTTTGCTTGAGGATAAGCAAATATCTAGTCGGGGAGAGTTTGTTAAATGCCAAACTTGCTTTAAATTGATCCTTATTTATTGGCATTTTTCAACTCTTTTGTTATGTTTTGTTGGATTTACTCCATGATATCATGTTATTCTTCAATATTGTTGAAAATACCTTTGGTTGCTTTGATTTGTGTGTTATTGTGCAGAAATTAGGCATAAAAACATCAAAGTATAAGACACAAGTAATTGGACAAGGAAGTCAAAGGAAAAGAAGAGATTCAGCATGTTCGCTGAGCGAACAACCAGCAAGGAGTAGCACTGGATGTTCGCTTGGCGAACTCATGGCGAAGCCCCGGTGAACCCTCTCAATTTAGAGGCAGTAGGAAAAGGGCACTAAGTTCGTTGGGCGAACTGTTAGCGAATGTTCGTTGTGGCGAGGTCTCAGCGAAGGACCAACGAACCATCCCAGATTTAAGGCAGTAGCTAAAGGACCATAAGTTCGTTGTGCGAACTTGTAGCGAGGTAGTTTGCTGGGTGAAGAAGTAGTTCACAGGGTGAATGTGACAGATTCTAAAAGTACTATATAAGTACTTTTCACATTTTTTGGGGATGATAACCCCATTTTTCACACCAAAACTTCATTTCTCAGCATTTCTTCACCAAAAGGTGATATTTTGCAAATAGAAGTTGGATTCGCATTCGAGTTTGATTCTTCAACGTGGATGCTCATTCATCTTCTTCCATTACTAGTAAAGCAAGCTACCATGGTTATTGGTAGCTAATTTCCTTTGTATCAAAGGTAGAGGTAGTCTACCATTAGCTTTTATGTATTTCTTTTGATTGGCCTTGTATGTGCACAAGTGATGATTAGTATATGATGAATATTTTTGTTCTTAATGATCCATTCTTATTTTGTAAAACTCTAGACATAGATTTTGTGAAACTTGACCTAAAATATTCATATATTGATTTATATATTGGAGAAATCGGTCTATGGTCGATAGTTGCTTTGTGTTGAACTTAAAGCTTACTATATTGGTTGTTATATGGAAAAACCATGTAGCGATGAATACGGTATTTCTCACGACGCTGCTCTAGAGATAGACGGTATTGAGAGAATGTGAAACGATATTAATCGGATCTGACTTCACATGCAAGATTGAAAGAATACATATAAGTTAAGGTAGATGAAAAATACTTTTGATATACTTTGTTAATCAAACTCTTTAGAATTTATAAGCTTTGCTACTAAAAAAGTGACAATTTTATGAACATAACTTTGAAAACCCTTTTTCTTGAAACAATAAACTGTTGAACGATGTCACACCCCAAATTTTGACCACTAAGATTTCCCATCATTGTGCAAATCATCATCACAATATGGATGCACCTTTATGCCTCATCAATCTCCTCAAGAATTGTTGAGCATTCCCTGTAATCAAGCATTAGGGTTTTAAGCCCTCTTAGAGCCTTAGACAAAGGATCAATCAAGGAATAACATGATCTTCAACTTGTCTAACCTCTCAAACACCCACAAAAGATCAAGAGGACTCCCACATCAAGAATCAAGCACAAGATTGCAGTATTCCAAGTGGATCAAGCCTCAAGATCACCAGTGTTACCAAATTAGGGTTTTGGTCGACCAGGGCTTCCAGAAGAAAATCTTCCTCTAGGCATAAGCCAATGCTTCAAAGTATAACTCAAGATACTCCAAGGGACCTCATGGACCCAATCATCAAGTCAATTTAGCCTCAGGGGATGCACTCACTAAAAATCAGGAATTAGGGTTTCTTGACCTAATTCACCCCTAAGTTGACTTTTGGGACAAAACATGAGACAAGACCTCAAGAAATTATTTGAGGGTCTCTAATAAACCACATTGATCCATTTACAACAATGGATTGATCCAAAAAGCTTGACTCACAAGTTTTATTTTCATCTGGACCACAATTAGGGTTTCGCGGAAAAAAGTCAACTGTACCTTTGACTTTTGATCAGGACATGATTCAATACACCCTACAACACCTATGGAATATATCCATTAGGTTTGATTTAGGCCAAGGACTTGATTTTACCAAGGATCGCACAGTTTGGAATACATCTGATAAAAAGTCAACTGTGCACAAAAGTCAAGTTTGACTTTTTGAGATTTTTCACAATTATGGTTCCTCAACCCTAAAACAATGTTAATATGTGATTTGAATCATCATTCATCAAGAAAAATCAAAGAAAGTGGGATAACTTGTAAAAGGGGTAACCATAAAAACTTAGAATTTTTCTAAGTTATGGAACAAAGTGGCTAGGGTACCAACTTCCAAGGACCATAACTTGAGATCCAAGCAACCATTTTGGATGGTCCAAAGCTGGATTTGTAGCTCTCATGGCATACTTTAAAAGTGTCAACTACACCTCATTCCAATTCCTCATAGATTTCAAGTTATGAGTGTATCAAAATCACTAAAAACATGAAAATGCATCTTTTTCCAGCACTTAGAAAAATTCTGCTCAAGGCAGATTTCAAGTGAAACACCAAAACTTAGAGGGTTGTTTCACATAGTTTTAGGCTGAATCAATTCAAGATGTAAACATCAAAGTTGTTGTCCATATTGCCTACAATCCAAGGAACTTATTGGCATGAAACAACTCAGGTTGAGCCAAGAGTTATGGCTGCTGCAAAACACCATGGCAAGGCTGTCTTGAAAAAACATTTTGCATGTTTTCTTGCTTTACACGATTTCTGAGTCAAAGCCAAGGATCATTATGCCAAGTTCATCCAATCTGATCACAATGCATCTGATCCAACCAACAAACTTGGACTGAAATGCCAAGGGCTTGTCCTTGAGAATTAATGAGTTTTTGGCATATATGCCTTGAATTCAAAGGGAATTAATCTGGAATGGTGCACTTTCAGGATTCTCACTCTCCTCAGTCAAGTTCTCTGATTAAACAACAATTAAAATGACCGAGGAATGTGGAATCAGTCAATACATAGCTGATCTATTTAGGGCAGCTGTTACACCTAGTGCAAGAGGCATTTATACCAAGCCAAGACCATTGAACCATGGCCTTATCCTCTGAGCTTCAAGAGAACCACTTCAACACAACTCCTCCACTATAAATAGAGGTCCTAACTGATCATTCAAACTACACCAAAGCAACCTACAACATTGCTTTCTCTCATTCTCTCCTTAAGTGCCAAATTTCTTTGTTCTTGAGCAAGTGTTATCGGGTTTTGAGTTGCAGAGCCAAGTAACTCAAACCATCACTTTTAACACATCACACATGATGTATAGAAGTTGTCCAAACACCTAAACCACTTCTGAAACACCTGAATCAAAATCTCAATCTTCAACCTAGCCCTTATGCAGTTGGGATACCACAACTTGATCCAAAGATTTTCAAAGTGTTATAAGGCTTGCAATCCACTCCATAACATCCTTTGAAGCTGTAGAGGTCATCAAATTACTTCTGGAACACACTTTGTGCAGAGTTCCAATTCTTCTTGCAGCAAGGTAAGCCTCAAACTCTCATAACATGGTCCATGCATATTTCCTTGTATGATACTTTTTCCAATTGATTATCATCATATGTTGAGTGTTTCCCCTCAAAAAATTTTGACCATAAAACTCAAAAACATGTCTGCACGATTGCTTTTGCAAAATTAGGGTTCATACACTCATGTTGATGTAACTTGCTACACACTGAAAATAAATGAAATCAAATATTGCCATCATCTTCCTTGTTAAAAAAACGCAAGAATTTGGTGTTTGAATCGTGTCAAATGGTTGAGAAACAAGTGAGATAGAGAGCTTCACGCATCTGGCCCAAGGAAGAAGATGGCCATGGCGCCATTCTTCAGGTTTTCAAACCAAGTTCTCTATATATTTTTCATTTGCCATGTGTTTAATGAATTAACATTGGGCCCCAGTGGTTGATCAGCTGGTTTGTTAGTATTGACAAGCGAGAGGTCTGGGGTTCGAATCCCCCTCGCCCCAGACCTCTTTTTTATCACTTATTCCATTTTTATTATTTTTCATATTATTTTTTAAGTGATTTGGAAAATTAATAACTCTCTCAATTTTAATTATTTTTTATTGGTTCTTTTTGCAAAAAATCACAAAAATGTTGGAATATTTTATTCCACAAAAAATCAGATTTATATTATTTATTTAATATAATTGGTATTTTTGTAAATAAATTCATTTTTATTGTTTTTAAACCTTTTAAAAATGAATATTAATCTTGAAAATCAAAATCAAATGAGTCCTAAATCATCTTGTGATTAAAACCTCATTTTTCAAACCTTAACCAAAAATCACAAGTAGTTTATTTAGACTTATTTGGTATTTTTGTCATTTTATTCATTTTTATTAAAAGGATTACTTTTAAAAGAAAATGAAATTAGGGTTTATTTGATTTTCCCCCCAACAAAATTTTTTCAAACACTCATGGGCCTCTAATAGTGTAAGACCCAATCCTTCTTTGAAACCAAAAAAGTTTGGGCCCCAGTCATTGTATAAGACCCACGGTGTTTTCAAAAATCTCGGCGCGATCGCCAGTTTAAAATAAAACCACTTGGGCCTCTCCCTGAGTTGTAAGCCTCATTCTTTTTCTTAAAATTACCCATGGGCCTCTAATAGAGTGTAAGACCCAATCTCCTTTTAACCAAAACCATTTGGGCCTCAGATATTGTATAAATCCCTCTGCGTTAAAAGAAAAATCTCGGCGCAATCGCCAGTTTAAATCAAAAACTTTTGGGCCTCTCCTTGAATTGTAAGCCCCATCTCTTGTACAAAAACAAACTTTTGGGCCTCTTGATAGAGTGTAAGTCCCACCTCTCTGTAAATAAAACCTTTTTGGGCCTCAGCGTATTGTATAAGTCCTGATATTTTCAAAAGTTCAGCGCGATCGTCGCCTTTTTAACAAAATCAACTGGGCCTACCCTTGTGTTGTAAGTCTCATTTCTTTTCTTTAAATAATCTTTGGGCCTCTCCTTGAGTTGTAAGACCCAACCCTTTTGTAAATAAACCTTTTTTGGGCCTCATACATTGTATAAGTCCCAAGACGAGATTTAAAATAATGGTGCGATCACTGTTAGAACCTTGGGCCTCTCCTTGAGTATATGCCCCTGTAATCTTTTCAAAACATTTCCCTTTTGATTTAGATTCAATATATATGTTGTGATCAAAACTTTGTTTAATTTCTTTGAACAACTAACCACACAGCATGGAAGCTTGCTCACCTGTAGGTTTTAACGGCTTTCATTTACTCGCTTTCATATATATAACTGTATTGTGGGAAGCTGCACATGGTTAGTCTTCTTTCATGCTCTTTTAAATACTTGTCATATATCAACTGTATATATACTAGTATAATTATTTAGAGTTTTCCTCGGCAACTAGGTCTAGAACTAGGTAAAGCCCTGTTGGTCACTGTTAAATACAAACAAAACTAGACCCCCATAGGATTTCCAGATACAGTATTCCCTTCTCTTAGGGTTAAACAATATGGAACAAAGAGAAAGGCAGTATTCTCGGTGAACCTTTTCTCAGACTGTCACCCCTAGAAATTGCCAAAGAAATTCTACCCCCCCGGAGTTGATCTATTCTCTGTGAATAGCATCTCTTGAGTTTATTCAAACCTCAAACTTTCCTGAAATGATCTCTTCTCTGTGAATTGCATTTCTTGAACTTCTATTGGTTTGGGACCCACGGGCTTCCTAAAAGCATCCCCGCCTATTCTTGACCTTTGTACAAGTACCCTTCGGCTTCTTAGAAGTTCTCATGCCTTCTCTTGGGCTTAATATAAGGACCCAGACGACCTCTTAAAGGTATAAGACAAAACTTAGTCATCCTTTTCTAGAGCAGTCTTTCCAGTGTCAAAACTCCGGCCATTTTAGGGTTGATCTCATCCCTTAATGATCGTGCCTCCTCTTGGAGGCATCATACAAAAGATATAACTTCCACACTAGTAGACTTGGATAGTCTAATCCCCTTGAGTCTCAAAGACATTCTCTAGTTCCTTATAAATATAGGAAGAACCTCGGTCATCCTGGATCGATCTTCATCAGAAACCCAGTCTCTCTCATGAGAGTTCCCCAACCAGGGTCAGCTTATCCCAAATCAGAACCTCAAGGTATCTGATACCTCAACTCTTCTGTAATCCTCAGCAAGAGTTGACTCCCTACTTGGATCGGCCTCGGGATCTTAATTATCCCCGGCAAAAGTTAGCCTCCTCTTAGGCTTTGTATAATGATTTTTCCTCAACACAGTAAGCCTCCTCTTGGGCTTTGTACAATGTTTCTTCCCAAAGGAGCTAACCTTTTTAGACTCTCTTATTGAGTTAATACCCTTTTAGCCTCAATCTCGGGCTTCGTACGAGACAGCAAATCACTCTCTTGTTGAGTATAAAAGACTCTCTTGTTGAGTCAATCACCTTTTCAGACTCTTGTTGAGTCAATCACCTTTCAGACTCTCTTGTTGAGTCAATCACCTTTCAGTACTCTCTTGTTGAGTCAACCCTTTTAGCCTCAACCTTGGGCTTTGTACAAGACAGATAAAAACACTCTCTTGTTGAGTCGATCTTTATCCAAAGCTTGGTATAAAGATCCCCCCTAGTAGGAGCTAGCCTTCTCTCAAGTTCTCCAGCTTGTTCAACCATAATCTTGGGCTTTGTACATGACAGATAAAAACACTCTCTTGTTGAGTCAGAACCCTTTAGCCTCAATCTTGGGCTTTGTATAAGACATAAATTTCCCCCTCTTGAGCTTGGGACATATATCTTCCCTAGCATAGTCATTTCCTCCCAGTCTTCCTTTAGGCTTTGAGGAATGATTTTCCCCAAGCAGAGTCAAACTCATTTTAGCCTCAATCTTGGGTTTTGTACAAGACACATAAAAATATCCTCACTAGAGTCAGTCAAATTTCCTATTTCAGCCTCAATCTTGGGCTTTGTACAAGACACATACAAACCTCCCCGGCGGAGTCAAAATCCCCTTTTAGCCTCAATCTTGGGCGTTGTACAAGACAGATCGAATATTTCCCCTGGAAAAGTCAAACTTATAGCCTCCTCTTAGGCTTTGTATAATGATAACCCCAAAGAGTCAGTCTCTTTTTAGCCTCAATCTTGGGCTTTGTACAGGACAGATAAAACACTCTCTTGTTGAGTCGGTCACTTCTAGCCTCCTCTTAGGCTTTGTATAAAGAAATCCCCTAGCCGAGTCAATTAACCTTTTAGCATCAACCTTGTGCTTTGATCAAGGCACACAAAAAGTTAACAATCTCTCTTTAGAGATGACAAATCCCCCCTCAATACCCTTTTAGCTTCAATCCTGGGCTTTGAACAAGACACAAATACCCCTTTTAGCTTCAATCTTAGGCTTTGAACAAGACACCAAAACATCATTTTCCTCCCTTAGAATAGGAGGAACTAGGATTGCTTTGATTTCTCCGTTTCGTTTAAACGGGGATACGTAGGCATAAGATTGTGAAATCTTAGCGAGCCTACTAATCAAAAACTCTAGGTCCAGTACCTTCACACCAAAACTTAGGTCTAGTATTTTACCAAAAACATCGGGAACACCCGAACATCAATAAAAACTCACCCACTCACTCATACTTCCAAAAAAACTTTCCCAGCCCATCAGCAGATAAACACTATCAATTACAAAGCGAAACCT
Source organism: Lathyrus tuberosus (assembly GCA_022829125.1). NCBI lineage: Eukaryota > Viridiplantae > Streptophyta > Magnoliopsida > Fabales > Fabaceae > Lathyrus > Lathyrus tuberosus. The sequence goes on from JALAZF010000017.1 coordinate 15,350,161, forward strand.
AAAGCTAACATCCTGTGGATAACCACATATAGGATGGGTAATTGACAACTACCCATTGTATAACCTGACCCCGGACCCCCAATCTCTTTAAAGCGTTTGTTCAGTTACACATTCTCGTGCAAGGTTAGTTTTAGATAACTTCCCTTTCCCTTCCAGCTTCACGGGATAAATAAGAAATCAGAAAGTAGTACCCTTTCTCCTCGAGGAGGAAAACCCAAACTTCAATGATAAGGTGGTCGCGTCACCGACGAAAATCGCTCGCTACAGAAAAATGGCGACTCTGCTGGGGAGTCATTGACTGTATATGATTATAGGATTATAGCTCTTAAGAGGTCTAGGATGTTAGTTCTAGGAATATATATATATATATATATATCGCTTTTCCTACTTGATATCCGTGTTTATTTTTCTGCTAATGGGACTGTGAGTGATGTCGCATCTGGAAAGATTGAGTATACACCTAAGATAGGTGATGGCACTAGACGGGTAATCTTATAGGGAGTGACTCCCAAATAAGAGATCTTGGTCGACCATCGAATCAATGGAGATACCCTTTGCGGATTCAATGCCTATACGACTTCGGTTGTTGAAAGCAGATTGTTCGATTGGGTTATCTGAGAAGCTGGGGATTTTATTAGACTGAAACCATGTTACTATTTTGTAGTGCGGAAGCTATCGGAAATAGTTGTCACGCGATACTACCCTCATTTGAGATTACTCTAAGATACTGCAGCTCGCTCGGGTGAACCAGTCTCTTGTTGTTATCCCAAGAGGGGTCGATGATTTTGAGGACAGGTACAAAAAATACCAGTATAACCTTTGGGGATGGGTAGAGCCATGGTTTCATGACACCGAACCTTTGACCCCATGTTTTTTCTATGTTTTTGTGTGCTGCATTCATGCATTTATTTCATTAAAAAAAATTAAACAAAGAAAAATTTCTCTTCTAGTCTCTCTTTTTCAAATTAAACTAAGACAATGATTGCAAATATCAGAGAAAGAGATTGCGTTATGGATTTCAGTAGAAGGAAAACTCACAAGTACACCTTCAAGGTTCCAAAACTAGAGGATTTGAAAGGGTTGGCAAGGATGATCACCAACCATGATGCTTTTAGAGCTAAGTACGGAGGACTGTTGTCTCTGTTAAGGGTCCATGTAATTGAAGGAATCCTGGCTACGCTCATTCAGTTTTATGATCTGGTATATCACTGTTTCACTTTCCCGGATTATCAGCTAGCACCAACACTGGAGAAGTACTCTCACCTGACTGATTTACCTATCACTGACCAAGCTCCTTTTTCTGGACTGAAAGAAATTCCAAAGGATCAAACCATTTTCAAGAGCAATCTATTTGGACGAGTCAGAAGTCAGGACTCACATGACCACTAAGGGTGGAATCCCAGGTTTACCAACCAAGTTTTTGATAAAGAAGGCCCTGTACTTTGCTAGTATAGGGAGCGTGGCCGCTTTCGAGAGCATATTTGTTTTGCTCACCTACGGGTTATTTATGTTTCCCAACATCGATAACTTCGTAGATATCAATGCCATTAAGATTTTTTTGATTGGAAACCCTGTACCGACCTTGCTCGCAGATGCTTATCATTTTGTACACTTAAGGAATTTGTACAGCAGAGGAATGATCACATGCTGTGTATCCCTGCTATACAAATTGTTCATTTCCCACTTGCCCAAGTCTGCTGCATTTTGGGATCCTAAGAATACTTTACGTTGGTCGCAGAGAATCATGTCTCTTACCAACTCTGACATCGATTGGTACAATCAAATCTATGACGGGATCAAAATCATTGACCGTTGTGGAAACTTCCCTAATGTACCCCTCATAGGAACTAAAGGAGGAATCAACTATCATCCAATTTTAGTTCGCCGTCAACTCGGATACCCGATGAAGCATATCCCGCGTAATGTTCATCTGGAAGGTCTTTTCTTCAAGGAAGGAGGAAATGACAGAGCACTAAAGACAGAAATAGTGCATGCCTGGAAACATGTTCATAGAAAAGGAAGAGAGTCTTTAGGAAAACCAGATTGTGTCTCTGTGGAACCTTATCTCCACTGGGTACAAACTAGAGCTCTCAAACTGAGGATGTCTTACCCTTGTCAAGAAGTTCTTCCGTTAAGGGACCCTGTCCTTTATTTTATGTCAGATACGGAAAAACTTCAGGTTACTCTCAACAGAGTTCAACAGGAGAAGAAGTCTTGGAAGAATAAGTACCGTATTCTCAATGTGGAGTGCAAGAAAATACAGCAACTATTAAAAGAAAAGGATGCTTTGATCTAGATTTTAGAGCAACATGTTGTAGAAAACCAAGATGACCAAAGGAATTTGCTCGCTCCTTTCACTTAGCAAAGGAATGACAACCCGACAACGGCTCAAGAGCCCCGGTCAAAGAAAAGTAAAATACCAGAACCAGCACCTGAGCCCTCCTCAGAGAGGACTCAGGATCCATTAGCTTAGATATTTCCTTTTACAGCACTATGTAAATTACTGTATTTGCATTCTGCAATCTTTGAATTCAATAAAATGGGGTTTTCCCATTGTTTGATATTAGCAATCCAATTGTTGAAGTTTATTTTGATTAAAAAAAATATTTAATATAATCATTGCATATCATTCATCATTCTCACATAACACATTCTTCTTACCTACGAATCTCACGTTTGTGTCTCAATTCTAGAGTCAAACTGTCTCATTCGTACAATACTCGGGCCCGTCAACAAAAGAAAATGGATCATCTTGAGGAAGAGAACAGAAAGTTGAGAGAAGAACTCGACGCGCTGAAAAACGATATGAGAAAGCTTCACAACGATATGCAAGCTCTAGCAACAGCTCAGATGCAACAACAAAGGACTGTGATCTCAGAGATCACATCTACGCCCATAGTGGAAAAGTATGATCCTCGGTATAACATGCCTAAAGATCGTCCCTGGGGCATGCCACTTAACTATATCTCGGAAGGATATTTCGCCGATCACGGAAGATCCGGAAGCTGCAGCAGGAGCCGCTGGGCCTGAAGGTTACAAACTTCGGGAAAACAAAGATGCCAGGGGCATGACAACAACTCCTAAAGGTTATAAACTTTGGGAAGCACCCAGAGTAACTGCCGTAATGACTGTACCACCACCTATGGTACACACTGTCTCGGAAGGACAGATTCCACAGATATCTTCTAGGGGAAACGAAAGTATGGATAACAGAATGAGAGAATTTCAAGAACAGTTCTTGGAGATGCAGAAAGAACTGCAAGCTATTCGCGGTCAGGATCTATTCGGAAAGGACGCCGCAGACCTTTGTTTGGTCCCCAATGTGAAAGTTCCACAAAAATTCAAGGTGCCCGAATTTGAAAAGTACAAGGGTAACTCTTGCCCTCAAAGTCATCTGGTGATGTACGCTCGGAGGATGTCAACTCAGACAGAGAGCCAACAGCTACTAATCCATTATTTCCAAGATAGTTTAATCGGTGCTGCATTCAAATGGTACATGGGATTAAACCGCACTAAGATCGTCACTTTCAGAGATCTTGGCGTTGCATTCGTTCAACAATATAAGTATAACCTGGACATGGCACCAGACAGAGATCAACTTAGAGCCATGTCGCAGAAGGATAAGGAAACTTTCAAGGAGTATGCTAAGAGATGGCGTGAAATTGCCGCCCAGATTTGTCCACCTCTTGAGGAAAAAGAAATGACAAAGATCTTTTTGAAAACCTTGAGCTTGTTTTACTACGACATAATAGTTTCCAGTGCGCCCAGTGACTTCACTGAGATGGTGGGCATGGGAGTTCGTCTTGAGGAAGCAGTCCGAGAAGGACGTTTAGTAAAACACGCTGGATCATTAAGCAGTACCAAAAGATACGGTAGTGCTCTCCCTAAGAAAAAAGAGCAAGATATTGGTAATATCTCTCTCGGAAAGCAAAGGCGACGGTACCAACCAGTAGCAGGTGTAACTCCTGCTATCAACCCTACGCCTGTTCCTATGTATTAACCTTAGGTTGCTCAAAGTCAACTGAATCAATAACAATATCAGCAAAGGATGCAACAACCTCTTCAGCAGGCTCGTCCTCCGTACAACAACAACCGTACAACGCGACCATCAGGGTTTGACCCTATACCAATGTTGTATGCATAACTGTTTCCATTATTACTGGTCAAAGGCCACGTCCAAACCAGGGCTCCTCTTACAATTCCGAAAAATCCGCCTTTTTGGTTCAAAGCGGATCAGACTTGCCCTTACCATCAAGGAGGACCAGGGCATAACATAGAAAACTGTCTCAGCTTCAAATCCGATGTACAGAAGCTTGTTAGGAGCGGGGTCTTATCCTTCAAGGATACGAATACAAATTTTCAGACAAACCCGCTGCCTCAACATGAGAAAGCTGCAGTAAATTTGATAGAGGGAGAGTCTAACCACAACTATCAAATTCATGATGTACTCTTATTGAGGGCCAACCTGGTCAAAATGCATCGTAGACAGAGCGAATATGGGCATGTACCATCTCATAACTATCACCAGTGTGATATCTGCTCTAAGAATAATCAAGGATGTTCTATGGTGCAATCAGCTCTACAGGAACAGTTGGATCTCTGATGAATCCAAGATCACCGAATTCGTGGGGTCAACATGACTTATACGAATTCCAAAGTCATTCAAAACCACGACATCTATGCGATGAATGTCAACTCGGTGGCAATGCACTCAAGGCAAAGCCAGCATCATAATCTACCACATCACGATTACGATTCCTGCCTGATTTGCTTGGTAAATAATCAGGGATACTCTTTTGTACAAGAGGCCCTCCAGCGTCAGATGGATCTTGGTTGGATTCAGGATTACCGTGATAGAAATCAGTATCAAGTGAATATGATTCAAATCTTTGATATTCACTTGATGAATACCATCTTGGTGAAGTTACATGCTACACAAGTCCAGCTCGGTTTTCTGACTTCGCATAATTATCAGAATTGTACAGTATGTCGTAAGAGTGACCAGGGATGCACTCTCATTCAAAGAACTTTGCAACACTTGTTAAACCACTGGTGGCTTTCGATCTATTTAGACAAAGACACACAACAAGTCAGTATGATTAATGGGAACCCTACTAGGCATCAAAGTCAGGATGTTCGATCAATGGAAATAGATCTAGTGAGGTTACACTGCATACAGAGCGGATTTGGATGGGTGCCACCACACAACTATGAATGCTGTAGAGTTTTCTCTGAAGATAATCAAGGATGTTACCTCGTACGAGCAGCCCTTCAGAGTCAGTTGGGCCATAAAGAGAATCGACCGTGTCCAAGTTCTGGGTCAACCAATTTGATACCAGACTTTTTCGCTGATCAAATCAAAGATGTTGTCATAATCTCTGATCATAAGAGGACCAAAGATGTTTGTACCATCATCCCTTTACTTGACGAATCGAAAGTTCCCAACCAGGAACTGATTGAAATTACTTACAATGGCCAGAAGAATCAGAAGGCTCCTGTAGTTATCTATCTACCGGGACCATTACCGTATGAATCAACTAAGGCTATCCCTTACAAATACGGTACAACAACAATTGAGAATGGAAAGGAAATTACATTACCCTCCATCCTGAATATTGCAGACATCAGTCGAGTAACACAGAGTGGTCGAATCTTCAATCGAGGAGTTTAAGAACCTACCAGAGAAAAGGAACCTCAAACGGAAGTTCATGACCAACCAGTCGGTCAATCCTGTGATCCCGACCTTTCGAAAAACAACAATGGGATGCTGAAGCTCATCCAGAAGAGTGAATACAACATTGTTGATTAGCTGTTGCAAACTCCTTCAAAAATCTCAGTGCTATCACTTTTACTCAGTTCCAAAGCTCATAGGGAAGCTCTACAGAAAGTCTTAGAGCAGACCTTTGTGGAACAAGATGTGTCAATAAGACAATTCGACGACATCATCTCCAACATCACTTCCTGCAACAACTTAGGGTTTAGTGATGAGGAATTGCCAGAAGAAGGCAAAAGTCACAACATGGCGCTAAATATTACAGTCAACTGCCAGGACGATGCTCTAGCCAATGTAGTGGTTGACACCGGATCAGCTTTGAATGTTATGCTGAAGTCCACTCTAATGCGACTATCATTCAAAGGATCTCCGATGAGAGGCAGTGAGGTCATCGTCAAAGCATTTGACAGATCCCGAAAAACAGTTATCGGCGAAGTCGACCTTCCCATAACTATCTCTCCCCACACTTTCCAAGTCACTTTCCAGGTCATGGACATCCGGCCAGCATACAGCTGTTTATTAGAAAGACCTTGGATACACGAGGCTGAGGCAGTCACTTCGACACTTCACCAGAAGCTAAAGTTCATCAAGAATGACCAACTCGTCACAGTCTGCGGAGAGCAAGCCTTGATCTTGAGTAACTTATCGTCGTCCACTTGTATAGAACCAGAGGAGGTTATCAGAACCCAGATCCAAGCACTTTCGGTGAGTCACGAAAACCAGTCTGAAAAAGAAACGTCGATTTCCTTGTACAAAGATGCTCTCGAAGCGATCAAAAGTAACAACGCAAAAGGATGGGGACAACTTGTCATTCCTACTGATAACAAGACAAAGAAAGGCCTTGATTTTTCCTCCACCTGTGCCCAGACTGCTATTAACGATGAAAATCTTTATCCCATTCAGAACTTCTTCCACAGTGGAGGTTTCCTTCACCCAGTATCTCAAGAAGTACATACCATCAACGAGGGAGATTCCTCCGATACAGATGAAGAGTGGAAGTCCTATCTTAACGAGGACGGTTATATGTCTCAGGAAATCCCGCATAGAGTCCGAGATATATACTGAGGTCAGATGTCAAAATGATATACGGAGATTGTGATCCAGAAGGATGTCGTGCTCCACCCAACTCATTAGAGGAAGACACTCTAATGAAAGACAATTTGACTGCGAATATTTTGGCCCGATGGATGGCCTGCCTATCTGGCGGCTGTACCCAGGAGACTTGGGGCAAAAGAGTCAGCCCAATGATGCATATCAGCTGAGCATCATTGAAAATAATACATGCATCCCCACCATGTCATGGGATCATTACTCAGAGCATTCAGAAAATATTCAGTACGACGATGAATTTGCAAAGCTTGCAGGACTAAAATTCATCAACTATGCCTTTCCCGAGGACAACGTCATCGAGAGAGATGACTCCTCCAGTTCCAAAGAAGTGTGGGACACCTTAGGACAACCAAGTGGCAAATTCGATTACTTGGTTAAGTACACCGCTCCCGAAAGCTCTCGTATCAGGCTAGAATACATCCAGCCAACTGGATGGGGAGATCCGCCTGAAAGTGCAAACACTGTGCAAGATACAACTGATGAATCCTCCTACGACAACTCTTCCTGGGAGACAGATTCCAACGATCCGGCTCCACCAGAAATCAGCATTATTTCTGAAGACAAATCAAGAAGGAAAGTGCCAAACTTTGTGATTCACCGAGGAGTTCGCCGCCAAAGGGTTGCTGTCAATGTTCCGAAAGTTGTTCATAAGTCGAAGTAATTGCCATCTTTGTCTTAACCTTTCACCCTGCCCAGGTGAAACAGATGTTTTTATAAGGGCTCACTTTCTGTAAATGTACCTCTTCACTTTGCCCAAAGCGAATGAGTTTTGTTTTATAGGGTTGTAGTTTCAAGAATCGACAAGATCATAAATAAAATAACGTCGTTCTGTAATTTCCGCATTTATTGTTGTTTTCTCTTTTCGCTTTTTTCAGAAAATGGTAATCCTAAAAAACAACTCAAATAATAAAAACAAGCAGTTTTTCAGAAATTACACTGCACACACTCTTGCATTCTCTCTATCCCTTCTAAAACAAAATCACCACGTCATGCAGATTGCTTGTTTTAAACCCCATTGAAACATACGATCCAATGCCTTCTCCCAACTTTGAATTCCCGGTATTTGGGCTGAAGAAGAAAATGACGAAGAAATTCCAGAAGAGATCTCCCGATTACTCAGACAAGAGGAAAAGTCCATCAAACCTCACAAAGAGCCGTTGGAAACAGTCAACTTGGGTTCAGAGGAAGAGAGAAAAGAAGTCAAGATTGGGGCACTGCTCAGTCCAACTGTCAAAGAAAGTTTGACAAAGCTTCTCAAAGAGTTTCTCGATGTATTCGCTTGGTCCTACCAGGACATGCCAGGGTTGGATACCAGCATCGTGGAACATCATCTACCTTTAAAATCAGAATGTCCGCCGGTAAAACAAAGACTAAGACGGACTCATCCAGACATGGCCATCAAAATCAAAGAGGAAGTACAGAAACAGATTGACGCGGGTTTCCTCGCCACATCAGAATATCCTCAATGGTTAGCCAACATCATGCCAGTTCCGAAAAAGGACAGAAATGTCAGAATGTGTGTAGACTACAGGGATCTGAACAAGGCAATTCCCAAGGATGACTTTCCCTTACCACACATTGACATGCTGGTAGACAGTATGGCAAAGTTCAAAGTCTTCTCCTTCATGGATGGATTCTCAGACTATAATCAGATAAAAATGGCGCCGGAAGACATGGATAAAACTTCCTTCATCACCCCATGGGGTACTTTTTGTTACAAGGTAATGCCGTTCGGTTTAAAGAACGTCGGGGCAACCTATCAAAGGGCCATGACTACTCTGTTTCATGACATGATACACAAAGAAATCGAGGTATATGTCGATGATATGATTGCCAAATCTAAGACGGAAGAGGAGCATGTGACCCACCTGTCAAAACTATTCGAGCGTCTGAGAAAGTACAAACTCCACTTGAATCCTAATAAGTGCACATTTGGTGTTCGCTCAGGGAAACTCTTAGGGCTCATCGTCAGCCAGAAAGGAATTGAGGTTGATCCTGACAAGGTCAAGGCCATTCAAGAAATGCCTTCTCCAAAGACTGAAAAACAAGTCAGGGGATTCTTGGGACGTCTGAATTACATTTCTAGATTTATATTCCTCATGACCGCGACGTGTGCGGCAATCTTTAAATTACTAAAAAAGAATCATGATTGCGTTTTGACAGAAGAATGTCAAACTGCCTTCGACAGTATCAAGGAATACCTTTTGAACCCACCTATTCTATCACCTCCAGTGGAAGAAAGACCACTGATCATCTACCTAACAGTCTTGGAAGACTCAATGGGTTGTGTACTTGGCCAACAAGACGAAACAAAAAGGAAAGAGTATGCCATTTACTATTTGAGCAAGAAATTTACCGACCACGAGACTCGGTACACTATGCTTGAGAAAACTTGTTGTGCTCTGGCTTGGGCAGCCAAACGTCTTCGCCAGTATATGATTCGTCACACTACTTGGTTAATCTCCGAAATGGATCCAATCAAGTATGTCTTTGAAAAACCTGCTCTCACGGGAAGAATTTCCCGTTGGCAGATGTTGTTATCAGAATATGACATCGAGTACCACGCTCAGAAATCCGTCAAGGGAAGTGTTTTAGCCGATCATTTGGCTCATCAACCGATTGACGATCAAGAATTGGTCGGTTTAACTTCCCAGATGAAGATGTCATGTACTTGAAAATGAAAGATTGCGATGAACCACTACCCAGTGAAGGGCCAGAACCAGGTTCCCAATGGGGACTAATCTTTTGGAATTGGAATTGGGGCAATCATCATAACACCTCAGGGTACCCACATTCCTTTCATTTCCCGACTGACATTCAAGTGTACAAACAACGAGGCCGAATACGAAGCTTGTAACATGGGTCTCGAAGAAGCGATTGAGTTAAGGATTAAGAACTTAGATGTGTATGGAGATTCAGCCCTGGTTGTCAATCAGATCAAAGGAGATTGGAACACATACCAATCAGGACTGATTCCTTACAAAGATTACGCGAGAAGGTTGTACCCTTCTTCAACAGAATCGAGTTTCATCACATCCCCTGTGAAGAGAATCACATGGCTGATCATTAGCCACTCTCTCTTCCATGATTAGTATAGGTCAATGGAATAACATACCTAAGATTGACATAATGCACCTTGAACGGCCCGTTTACATCTTCACGATCGAAGCAGTCATAGACGACAAACCTTGGTATCACGATATCAAATGCTTCCTTCAGAAACAAGAGTACCCACCTGGGGCATCCAAAAAAGACAGAAAGACCCTCAGAAGACTGGCTGGCAGCTTCTTCCTAAGTGGTGATACACTCTATAAGAGAAAATTTGACATGGTCTTTCTCCGATGTGTAGACAGACCAGAAGCAAACATGCTGATAAAAGAAATTCATGAAGGATCATTTGGCACTCATGCCAACGGACACACAATGGCAAGAAAAATTATGAGAGCAGGGTACTATTGGTTGACAATGGAATGCGATTGCTACAAGTACATGAGAAGGTGTTATAAGTGTCAGATATACTTAGACAAAATCCATGTACCGCCAACACATCTCAAAGTTCTTTCTTCCCTATGGCCTTTATCCATATGGGGGATCGACATGATTGGCATGATCGAACCCAAAGCTTCGAACGGACATCGGTTCATCATGGTGGCCATTGATTACTTCACCAAGTGGGTCGAAGCAGCATCATACGCTAATGTAACCCGACAAGTGATGGTCCGATTTATCAAAAACAATATCATCTGTCGTTATGGTGTTCCTAGTCAGATCATTACTGATAATGGATCTAACTTGAACAACAAGATGATGAAGGAGTTGTGTGCTGAGTTCAAAATTGAACACCATAACTCATCTCCCGACCGACCCAAGATGAACGGAGCAGTAGAAGCGGCTAACAAGAACATCAAGAAGATCGTTCAAAAGATGTTTGTAACCTACAAAGACTGGCACGAGATGCTACCCTTTGCTCTTCACGGTTATCGCACATCTATCCGCACTTCAATAGGGGCAACCCCTTTCCTCTAGTATATGGCATGGAAGCAGTTCTCCCCATAGAAGTAGAGATACCATCAATCAGGGTATTGATAGAAGCCAAGCTAACAGAGGAAAAAATTAGAGACATAATCAAAAATCATCCCGATGGGTTGGAAATCTCAAAGTACAATTCAGGCAAAAGTTAGGGATTAAAGGCAAGTAACTACATCCAGCAAAGGGGCAAATCCCTCAGCAGCGGTCATGCCATCCATCAGGAAAACTCCAGTCAAGGTCATCTTCGACGGAAGCTCAGGATGTCCAGAATTCAAAGTTGGTAGAAGGATAGTGGTCGTTATGTTTCAATGTAGTCCTTTTCCCTTAAATTACCATTTTCTAAACTTTGTAAATACTCCATGGAATCACGCGTTTGGCTGATTTGCATCCTATCAATAAAATTTGAGCCCTAGTGCTTTTTTTTACAATTCTTATTTGTTTTAGCTTTACAGAATGACATTTTAACATGATCAACGATTCTTGAAATAAAACAAAGAAATAAATTTACTTGTCACAAACTTTCTCTGCTTTTAAAATAAAGATGGCAATTTCTTTTGACTGTTGAACATCGAAAGAACATCGACCGCTACTCCAGAAGTAGTCGAACTTTAAAGTGCAGAATCAAAGTACTCCTTCTAAACCAATGCACCGGAATGAAGGATCAACTGTGTCAGATGCGAATATTCCGTCCGACATCCCCGACAGAGTTCTTATCTCCTAAGCCCGACCAACGTTGTTCCCCACAGGGACTACCTCTCCTAAGCAAGGCAGAATTGCTACTTTTGGACCAGTGATACTTTTCATCCCCTGCAGTGGCCGAGTATCCAGCCGTGTTCATCCACTAGTTTGTATGTCATGTCAGTTTTGTCAGCATAAATATACATACATCATGCATTATTGATTTACATTCATATTTATATTGCATCACTATCACTCTGGCCGGTCTTATCCCCTAGTGATAAAAGTCCTCTCAATCGAGTTGTCAGTTCTTTCCTCGTCAGGAAGTAAATCATCTAAGCAATCTCTCTCCCAGTTTATCTCTGGATTAAAGACGGTCCTCGACCACTTTGATAACTTGAACCTCTGAAAGACAAGAAGGCACTCGAAAAACGTCACTCTTCGCCATTGAAGACGATATCTTCGCTTTCTCGGATTAAGGAAAATCCATAGAGAAAGCCTCTTAATCGAAGCTTCGGTAATACGACAGTTTTTGCTCCGAAAAATTCGCTGACGAAAGGGTCATCAACACCTCCAAACTGGATTACATCACATGGCATTTCTTCGAGAATATCTCGAGGAAAAGTATGGTGTGATACCCCCCCAAGCGGAAAGCAGTCTCTCAAGAGACTCGTTTTCCCCAGTAGAGTCAAAAAATGGTGTCTCCCACAGAGAAGTTTGTACACCTCTACAACTCAGACGAATCGGTTCCCCAGCCATTCTAACATCAAAACCTTTTCCCATCAAATGGCATCTCCCCAGGAAAATTTGGCGATAAGTTTGAGGAACACCGCTACGAATAACGTCCCTTGTCAAGAAAGTTTATTGATAAAAGAAACTAAGACCAGTTCCTTGGTAGGAAACCAGGATCGAGGGGAAATTTACAAAATAAACTGAGACCAGTTCCTTGGTAGGAAACCAGGATCGAGGGGAAGTTTATATCTGAAACTGAGACCACTTCCTTGGTAGGAAACCAGGATCGAGGGGAAGTTTACATTAGAAACTGAGACCAGTTCCTTGGTAGGAAACTAGGATCAAGGGGAAGTTTTAACTTTTTATAAGCATCATTGCTTAGCAAAAGAAGAAGGATGCGTAAACTACCATTCATAACCACTGTCAAAATTTCGGGTATTCCGATATTTAATCCTCTTGCACCCCAAATGCCCGAATACCTTCGCCATTCACACCTTCGGGTTCAAGAAGATTAAATAGGGGCATATGTCATACCCCAAATTTTGACCACTAAGATTTCCCATCATTGTGCAAATTATCATCACAATATGGATGCACCTTTATGCCTCATCAATCTTCTCAAGAATTGTTGAGCATTCCCTGCAATCAAGCATTAGGGTTTTAAGCCCTCTTAGAGCCTTAGACAAAGGATCAATCAAGAAATGACATGATATTCAACTTGTCTAACCTCTCAAACACCCACAAAGGATCAAGAGGACTCCCACATTAAGAATCAAGCACAAGATTGCAGCATTCCAAGTGGATCAAGCCTCAAGATCACTAGTGTCACCAAATTAGGGTTTTGGTCGACCAGGGACTCTAGATGAAAATCTTCCTATAGGCATGAGCTAATGCTTCAAAGTATAACTCAAGATACTCCAAGGGACCTCATGGACCCAATCATCAAGTCAATTTAGCCTCAGGGGATGCACTCACTTAAAATCAAGAATTAGGGTTTCTTGACCTAATTCACCCCTAAGTTGACTTTTGGGACAAAACATGAGCCAAGACCTCAAGACATGATTTGTGGGTCTCTAATAAGCCACATTGATCCATTTACAACAATGGATTAATCCAAGAAGATTGACTCACAAGTTTCATTTTCATCTGGACCACAATTAGGGTTTCGCGGAAAAAAGACAACTGTATCTTTGACTTTTGATCAGGTCATGCTCCCAAACCTGGGGACATGATTCAATACACCTACAACACCTATGGAACATATCCATTAGGTTTGATTTAGGTCAAGGACTTGATTTTACCAAGGATCGCACAGTTTGGAATTCATCTGACAAAAAGTCAATTGTGCACAAAAGTCAAGTTTGACTTTTTGAGATTTTTCACAATTATGGTTCCTCAACCCTAAAACAATGTTAATATGTGATTTGAATCATCATTCATCAAGAAAAATCAAAGAAAGTGGGATAACTTGTAAAAGGGGTAACCATAAAAACTTAGAATTTTTCTAAGTTATGGAACAAAGTGGCTAGGGTACCAACTTCCAAGGACCATAACTTGAGATCCAAGCAATCATTTTGGATGGTCCAAAGCTGGATTTGTAGCTCTCATGGCATACTTTAAAAGTGTCAACTACACCTCGTTCCAATTTCTTATAGATTTCAAGTTATGACTGGATCAAAATCACTAAAAACATGAAAATGCATCTTTTTCCAACTCTTAGAAAAATTCTACTCAAGGCAGATTTCAAGTGAAACACCAAAACTTGGAGGGTTGTTTCACATAGTTTTAGGCTGAATCAATTCAAGATGTAAACATCAAAGTTGTTGTCCATATTGCCTACAATCCAAGGAACTTATTGGCATGAAACAACTTAGCTTGAGCCAAGAGTTATGGCTGCTGCAAAACACCATGGCAAGGCTGTCATGAAAAAAACAGTTTGCATGTTTTCTTGCTTTACACGATTTCTGAGTCAAAACCAAGGATCACTATGCCAAGTTCATCAAATCTGATCACAATGCATCTGATCCAACCAACAAACTTGGACTGAAATGCCAAGGGCTTATCCTTGAGAATTGATGAGTTTTGGCATATATGCCTTGAATTCAAAGGGAATTAATGTGGAATAGTGCACTTTCAAGATTCTCACTCTCCTCAGTCAAGTTCTCTAATTAAAAAACAATTAAAATGACTGAGGAATGTGGAATCAGTCAATACATAGCTAATATATTTGGGACAGCTGTTACACCTAGTGCAAGAGGCATTTATGCCAAGCCAAGACCATTGAACCATGGCCTTATCCTCTGAGCTTCAAGAGAACCACTTCACTACAACTCCTCCACTATAAATAGAGGTCCTAACTGATCATTCAAACTACACCAAAGCAGCCTACAACACTGATTTCTCTCATTCTCTCCTTAAGTGCCAAATTTCTTTGTTCTTGAGCAAGTGCTATCGGGTTTTGAGTTGCAGAGCCAAGCAACTCAAACCATCACTTCTAACACATCACACATGATGTATAGAAGCTGTCCAAACACCTAAACCACTTCTGAAACACATGAATCAAAATCTCAATCTTCAACCTAGCCCTTATGCAGTTGGGATACCACAACTTGATCCAAATATTTTCAAAGTGTTCTAAGGCTTGCAATCCACTCCATAACATCCATTGAAGTTGTAGAGGTCATCAAATTACTTATGGAACACACTTTGTGCAGAGTTCCAATTCTTCTTGCAGCAAGGTATGCCTCAAACTCTCATAACATGATCCATGCATATTTCCTCGCATGATACTTTTGCCAATTGCTTATCATCATATGTTGAGTGTTTCCCCTCAAAAAATTTGACCATAAAACTCACAAACATGTCTGCACGATTGCTTTTGCAAAATTAGGGTTCATACACTCATGTTGATGTAACTTGCTACACACTGAAAATAAATGAAATCAAATATTGCCATCATGTTCCTTGTTAAAAAACGCATGAATTTGGTGTTTCAATCGTGTCAAATGGTTGAGAAACGAGTGAGATAGAGAGCTTCACGCATCTGGCCCAAGGAAGAAGATGGCCATGGCGCCATTCTTCAGGTTTTCAAACCAAGTTCTCAATATATTTTTTATTTGCCATATGTTTAATGAATTGACATTGCGCCCCAGTGGTTGATCAGCTAGTTTGTGAGTATTGGCGAGCGAGAGGTCTGGGGTTCGGATCCTCCTCGCCTCAGACCTCTTTTTTATCACTTATTCCATTTTTATTATTTTTCATATTATTTTTTAAATGATTTGGAAAATTAATACCTCTCTCAATTTTAATTATTTTTTATTGGTTCTTTTTGCAAAAAATCACAAAAATGTTGAAATATTTTATTCCACAAAAAAATCAGATTTATATTATTTATTTAATATAGTTGGTATTTTTGTAAATAAAATCATTTTTATTGTTTTTAAACCTTTTAAAAATGAATATTCATCTTGAAAATCAAAATCAAATGAGTCCTAAATCATCTTGTGATTAAAACCTCATTTTTCAAACCTTAACCAAAAATCACAAGTAGTTTATTTAGACTTATTTGGTATTTTTGTCATTTTATTCATTTTTATTAAAAGGAATACTTTTAAAAGAAAATGAAATTAGGGTTTCTTTGATTTTCACCCCAAAAAATCTTTTTCAAACACTCGTGGGCCTCTAATAGAGTGTAAGACCCAATCCTTATTTGAAACCAAAATAGTTTGGGCCTCAGTCATTGTATAAGACCCACGGTGTTTTCAAAAATCTCGGCGTGATCGCCAGTTTAAAATAAAACCACTTGGGCGTCTCCCTGAGTTGTAAGCCCCATTCTTTTTCTTAAAATTACTCATGGACCTCTAATAGAGTGTAAAACCCAATCCCCTTTTAACCAAAACCATTTTGGGCCTCAGATATTGTATAAGTCCCTCTGCGTTAAAAGAAAACCCTCGGCGCAATCGCCAGTTTAAATAAAAAACTTTTGGGCCTCTCCTTGAATTGTAAGCCCCATCTCTTGTACAAAAACAAACTTTTGGGCCTCTTGATAGAGTGTAAGTCCCACCTCTCTGTAAATAAAACCTTTTTGGGCCTCAGCGTATTGTATAAGTCCTGATATTTTCAAAAGTTCGGCGCGATCGTCGCCTTTTTAACAAAATCAACTGGGCATACCCTTGTGTTGTAAGTCTCATTTCTTTTCTTTAAATAATATTTGGGCCTCTCCTTGAGTTGTAAGACCCAACCCTTTTGTAAATAAACCTTTTTTGGGCCTCAGGCATTGTATAAGTCCCAAGACGAGATTTAAAATAACGGTGCGATCACTGTTAGAACCTTGGGCCTCTCCTTGAGTATAAGCCCCGATAATCTTTTCAAAGCAATTTTCCTTTTGATTTAGATTCAATATATATGTTGTGATCAAAACTTTATTTAATTTCTTTGAACAACTAACCACACAACATGGAAGCTTGCTCACCTGTAAGTTTTAACGACTTTCATTTACTCGCTTTCATATATATAACTATATTGTGGGAAGCTGCGCAACGTTAGTCTTCTTTCATACTCTTTTAAATACTTGTCATATATCAACTGTATATATACTAGTATAGTTATTTAGAGTTTTCCCCGGTAACTAGGTCTAGAACTAGGTAAAGCCCTGTTGGTCACTCTTAAATACAAACAAAACTAGACCCCCATAGGATTTCCAGATACAGACTTCCCTTCTCTTGGGGTTAAACAATATGGAACAAAGAGAAAGGCAGCATTCTCGGTGAAACTTTTCTCAGACTGCCACCCTTAGAAATTGTCAAAGAAATTCTACCCCCCGGAGTTGATCTATTCTATGTGAATAGCATCTCTTGAGTTTATTTAAACCTCAAACTTTCCTGAAATGATCTCTTCTCTATGAATTGTATTTCTTGAACTTCTCTTGGTTTGAGACCCACAAGCTTCCTAAAAGCATCCCATCCTCGTCTTGGGCTTTGTACAAGGACCCTTTGGCTTCTTAGAAGTTCTCATGCCTTCACTTGGGCTTAATACAAGGACCCAGACGACCTCTTAAAGGTATAAGACAGAACTTTGTCATCCTTTGCTAGAGTAGTCTTTCCAGTGTCAAAACTCCGGCCATTTTAGGGTTGATCTCATCCCTTAATGACCGTTCCTCCTCTCGGAGGCATCATACAAAAGATAAAACTCTTCCACACTAGTAGACTTAGATAGTCTAATCCCCTTGATTCTCAAAGACATTCTCAAGTTCCTTATAAATATAGGAAGAACCTCGGTCATCCTGGATTGATCTGCAGCAGAAACCCGGTCTCTCTCATGAGAGTTCCCCAACCAGGGTCAGCTTATCCCAAATCAGAACCTCAAGGTATCTGATACCTCAACTCTTCTGTAATCCTCAGCAAGAGTTGACTCCCCACTTGGACCGGCCTCGGAATCTCAATTATCCCCGGCAAAAGTTAGCCTTCTCTTAGGCTTTTTATAATGATCTTTCCTCAACACATTCAGCCTCCTCTTGGGCTTTGTACAATGATTCTCCCCAAAGGGGCTAACATTTTTAGACTCTCTTGTTGAGTCAATACCATTTTAGCCTCAATCTCGGGCTTCGTACGAGACATCAAATCACCCTTTTGTTGAGTATAAAAGACTCTCTTGTTGAGTCAATCACCTTTTCAGACTCTCTTGTTGAGTCAATCACCTTTCAGACTCTCTTGTTGAGTCAATCACCTTTCAGTACTCTCTTGTTGAGTCAACCCTTTTAGCCTCAATCTTGGGCTTTGTACAAGACAGATAAAAATACTCTCTTATTGAGTTGATCTTTATCCAAAGCTTGGTATAAAGATCCCCTTTAGTAGGAGCTAGCCTCCTCTCAAGTTCTCCAGCTTGTTCAGCCACAATCCTGGGCTTTGTACAGGACAGATAAAAACACTCTCTTGTTGAGTCAGAACCCTTTAGCCTCAATCTTGGGCTTTGTACAAGACATAAATTTCCCTCTCTTGAGCTTGGGACAGATATCTCCCCTAACATAGTCATTTCCTCCCAGTCTTCCTTTAGGCTTTGAGGAATGATTTTCCCCAAGCAGAGTCAAACTCATTTCAGCCTCAATCTTGGGCTTTGTACAAGACACATAAAAATATCCTCACCAGAGTCAGTCAAATTTCCGATTTCAGCCTCAATCTTGGGCTTTGTACAAGACACATACAAACCTCCCCGGCGGAGTCAAAATCCCCTTTTAGCCTCAATCTTGGGCGTTGTACAAGACAGATAGAATATTTCCCCTGGAAAAGTCAAGCTTATAGCCTCCTTTTAGGCTTTGTATAATGATATCCCCAAAGAGTCAGTCTCTTTTTAGCCTCAATCTTGGGATTTGTACAGGATAGATAAAACACTCTCTTGTTGAGTCGGTCACTTCTAGCCTCCTCTTAGGCTTTGTATAAAGAAATCCCCTAGCCGAGTCAATTAACCTTTTAGAATCAACCTTGTGCTTTGATCAAGGCACATAAAAAGTCAACAATCTCTCTTTAGAGATGACAAATTCCCTCTCAATACCCTTTTAGCTTCAATCTTGGGCTTTGAATAAGACATAAATACCCCTTTTAACTTCAATCTTGGGCTTTGAACAAGACACCAAAACATCATTTTCCTCCCTTAGAATAGGAGGAACTATGATTGCTCTGATTTCCCTATTTCGTTTAAATGGGAATACGTAGGCATAAGATTGTGAAATCTTAGCGAGCATACTAATCAAAAACTCTAGGTCTAGTACCTTCACACCAAAACTTAGGTCTAGTATTTTACCAAAAACATCGGGAACACCCGAACATCAACAAAAACTCACCTACTCACTCATACTTCCTAAAAAACTTTCCCAACCCATTAGCAGATAAACATTATCAATTACAAAGCGAAACCTAAAGCTAACATCCTGTGGATAACCACATATAGGATGGGTAATTGACAACTACCATTGTATAACCTGACCCTGGACCCCCCAATCTCTTTAAAGCGTTTGTTCAGTTAAACATTCGCGTGAAAGGTTAGTTTTAGATAACTTCCCTTTCCCTTCCAGCTTCACGGGATAAATAAGAAATTAGAAAGTAGCACCCTTTCTCCTCGAGGAGGAAAACCCAAACTTCAGCGATAAGGTGGTCGCTTCACCGACGAAAATCACTCGCTACAAACAACAAGCATTAAAATATCTGCAATCCTTGTGGAGACAATAACAAAAAACCCCCTTTAACTACGATTCGAACATGTAGTATTGACCTGCGAGACATCAGACTCGTTGGGTTGATGCCAGAACCCCACTCAAATGAGATCCTTTAGAAGTATTATTGTCTTACCATTAGTTATTCTTACAGTAATACTTTCAACCTCGATCCATGATTCTGAGGAACTTTTATAACCTATTCCATCTATGGTTGTTGTATGGTATTGACCCCTAAGGAGCACACCTTGTATGATCAATGCAAATACTCCGCCTAGAGTAGATATTTTTCATGAAGTTTGTCATAAAACAGTTCACCCGTTGTATGGCGAAATTCTGATTAAGGTATGTGATTCTAGGAACCCTTTATCCAAGCTCTTATAGCTAGCATGGTGAGTGGGTTTCATTGGTACGCAAAATTTAGAACTACCCCGATATAGGAGGCCCACCTATTTAGGTTATTCTCTTGTTACTAGTGTTACCCCATACTGTTACCCAGGCCCTGGGCCAGGGCAAGCAGACTCATAGCCCAGGGCCTCAAAAATTAAGGGGCCTTAAAAAATTAGGTGGTGGGCTTTGTAAGAAATATGATTAAATATTGTTATATATATATTATTTGTTGAAATATTAATTGAACTTATCGCATTGTTCTTGCGGTAGCATGTCCAGTTTTTTTTATAAAGGGCGTGTGTTCTTTTATTTTAATTTTTTTTCAAAAACTGTCAAAAGTTAAAAACAAAAATATGATGGCATTGGCATTCGAACAAGTGCCCTTTGAAAAGTAAGAAAAGTTTCCATCCACTCAGCTGTTGAAGTTAAGTTAATTAGTTTTGGAATCGAAATTATATACCATATTTATAGTTAAATCAGCATTACTCCTTCAACATTTTCTTTTCTATCCACTTCTTAACACCAAATCTCATAATAATTTATAAAACAACCTTGTAATACTCTGAAGTTAATTGTTTTATCCCTTAATAATCTTTTTAATTTTATTTTCTTTTTAAACATAAATTTTTAGTATATTAATATTTTATAATTCAATATTTTAATATTTATTATATACTCATTTTATTTATTATTAATTTTTTGTGATAAAATATAACATATTCTTATAAGTGATTTAATCTATCATTATTTTTATATAGAAAGATTTATAGCCTTTTTTAGTTTTTATATTATTTACAATTTAAATAAAATATCTTTTTTTTTTTAATTCTTTACATTTTATTTATTAAGGACCAATTTTTAAAATTGGAACACGACCTCCAAATTATATGAGACAGTCATGTCTTTAATATAAAATTTAAATAATATTTATTTTCATAATAAAATATTTAAAAAATTATTATATGACAAAAATTCAAGATTAATTATTCACTTTTTTATTAGGGGTCTATTTTTATTATTAGCCTTGGGCCTCTAAAAAGTTAGGACCGACCCTGTTGTTACCTGCACATGACCTTTCATTGCATCCATATGTGGCATGACATTGCATTTTCTTGCATATCAAAAACAAAATTATGCATTCACATATCATTTGCATCCAATATTCATCATGCAAGTCATTTACCAAACAAAGAGCTAATTCTGCCTTCTATTCATAATCAGCCAGCTGATTACCCGACACGCGCTCAGAACTTAAAGCATGTCTCAAAGACAAGGTCACCATTTGTTGAGAGAGGAAGTGAATCAGTTGAAAATTTAGATGAGTTTGGTCTTGGATATCCTGTAAGCTTTGTTAAAGAAAGGGGGCAACCCTACACCATTTGATGTAGCATAAATGGTTACCTCTATACATCTATATGGTGTCACCATTTATCAAAGGCAGCCTCAAACAACGAATTTTCCATTTCAAACTCTCTTCTTGGACGTTACCCTTGGCCCTTGCTTCCAAGGTCTCCTCACCGACTCAATGAAGAATTGGGGTCCTCAAGCAGAAAAGAGATTCCAGATTCTAGCAAGGGGCAGCCACCTGTTGCGCTAGTTTACTATCATCTGTTAGCAGCTTCCAAGCTTCCACATTAGTATCCTTTGTCTGTTCTGCCTTCAGTCCGAGATCAAAATTACAATTGCAATCAAACAGGTCCCCAAAAGCCTCCTTAGTTTGATCCAATTTCGATGATGTACACTGAATTGCTTCCTCAGTTGATTTGAAGATTTCTGGTGTTCCCTAAGAAGCTTAAGCCAATGATGGCGTACCAACATAAGTTCAATCTCAATGCTATATGCCAGTACCATGATGGATCGCCAAGGCATACCACTGAGGGATGCAAAGGCTTTAAGTACATGGTACAAGAACTGATTGATCAAAGGATTTTGTCCTTTGCACATTTCTCGAATAAGGTAAACAACCCCCTTATGGACAAATGTGAAGACTTCAAGAAGCATCTCTTCAAAGCCAATGGATCAGACAGGATAACTCGTCCTCAACTTCTTCCTATTCTTCGTCTTGCACAATCCATCTTAAATCTTGTAAGTCAGTCACAATGAAGGGATGAAGATTCTTAGAAAATGTCTAGTAATTTGAAATCTCCTTAGTACTCTGAAAGTTCTTTTAGGTTCAAGATCTCCTCTATAAAATGGATGCAACAAACTGCGCATATAACATCTAAGCACATGTCGTGACACCAGAGTATAGGAAACATTAAAGGCTCAAATGCTTAATAAAAAATTGTAATGAATACAAAATCAAGAATGTAACTTGGCACTCCCCGACAACGGTGTCAAAAACTCGTTGCTTAAAAATGTGTCACACGCAAGTATACATGTATGTTTAAAAGTAGCAAGTGATAAAAAGTAAGGATATCATACTCACAGGGAGTGAATGTTACTTAGGTTGATTTTGCAAGAAACTATCTTTTGAAATTAAGCATGAGCAAGGATAAAAATAATATATGAGTGTCATAAGTTTAATTATCTTCTTAAACTAGATCTAAACAGTTTAAGGTGAAAGTGAGACTATATCAAGAAAGTGTATGTTGAGCTATGGTCCATTAATATTATTGAAGTAAATATGTGTTCATGATGCGTAATGTAGTGCCAGGAAAGGTCAGAGTGATCTAGAAGTGTATTTCTACAACATCAAAGCATGCATTACAAGGCAAGGGAACAAATCTCTAAGTCACACTTATAACCTTAAAATACATCTATTTGTATTCTAAAATCTCTTATAGTTGTAGTTCTTTATCTCTCAGTGAACTAATCAAGTGAATATCTCCATCCTACTCTTTTCAACTACTTTTATTATGAAATCCACTTGTTGTGGACCTCTCACAACAATAAGTCGTTATCTTTTATAGTACTTTTATTAGAAAAGTAATATAAAACAACTAAAATGAACAAAAGCAACAACTAAAAAGCAATTTAACTAGCAATAAAGAAAGATTAAGGTATGTATAACTCACAAAATGCGGACTATCAAATAGTAGAAAGAAGAAACAGAATCATATTAGACATGGCGAGATGCATGTTGAAGTAGAAGAACTTGTAAAAGTCCTTATGGGGTGAAGTTTTCACCACAGATGTCCCTACCAAGAAGTTGAAGAACAAGGTTCCTAAAGAAGGGTGGAGTGGCAAACGACCATCAGTGAGTCATCTAAAGGTGTTTGGCTCTATTTGCTACAAGCATATTCCTAATGCTAAAAGAAGGAAGCTTGATGAAAAGAGTGCACCTATGATTCTGCTGGGATATCACAAAACTAGAGCATACAAGTTATTCAATCCAATCAATGAAAAGATCATGATGAGTTAAGATATTGTTATTGATGAAAATTCTGCCTGGGATTGGAATTTCGGTGATCCAATTAACAAGCCATTGATGAGCTATGGCATCGACGAAGAAATAGATGAAGTCGAAGTCGAAGCAATTGTCGATATTCTAATCAAAGTAGTTGCTGACATTCCCGACACAGCCAAATTCAAAGAGGGTATGGCTAGAACAAGTCAGAGACCTCAAAGTACTAGAGTTCGTCCAGGAAGACTTTAAGACTTTGAAGTGGTTGGTGATGATGAAGTCACACCAGATAGAGTTTTGGTTCATTTTGCTTTACTTGTAGGTGCTGAACCAATCAACTATTGTGAGGCCTTCAAAGATAAACAATGAAAGGAAGCTATGGTCGAAAAGTTACAAGCAATTGAAAGAAACAACACATGGGAGTTAGTCAAATTGCTAACACATACAAAAGCTATTGAAGTGCAATACATGTTCAAGTAGAAGTATAATGTTGATGGGTCGATAGCAAGACATAAGGCAAGATTAGTAGTGTTTTGGACTGGGTCGGCGCCTGCCCATCGGTCGGGCAGGCCCAACCCAATACTATGAGAGGCCCATTAAGGCCCAATCCTCTCTCTCGTCGAGCGCACCCAGATCCCGTTGATGACAGGCAGAGACTGCATGGCTCGGGGAGAGAACGAGCATCCTCCCTGTGCACTCCATGTGCTCCTCCCGCGGGGACACGTCATCAGGTAACCTTCCACCTCCAAAAGAGTTGGTATACCCACCTTCCGGAGATCTCGGGGCAGTTAATCCAGGTCGAAGACCACGTGCTGGTCTTCCCTACGCCACATAAGCCATGGCAGTTATCTGCATTGGGCTTAGCAACCCAACCCAGTGCAGACAGCCATTGGCCCAGCGTTGGGGGCATAATATAAATAGCCTCTCTTATGAGATGGCCAGGTATTTTAATTCTTACTCACACTACCTTCTGTACTTGCTTGCTCCATTCCTGATTTTGGCATCGGAGTACCTTGCAGGTACACCCCTCCCACCGTCTCACACCACCGGAGTAGCGGAGCTCATGACGTTTGCTGGCCACCGATCTACTTTCTGATCAGGTACGATCAGTGGCGCCATTTGTGGGAACCTTTGCTTCCCCATTTTTCTTCTCGTAAAAACTAAAGCAACTTTCATTTTCTAACAATCATGGCCAACCCTCGACCCGAGGCCAACACTCCGGACACTGCCTTTGTTCAGTTCAACAACGGAGATGACCACGAGCCCAATGTGGTTATTAACATCGAAGAAGGCGACCCGAGGGATGGGCGTACTGCCTCCCCCTCCTCTGATGACGTGGCCTTTAACTCCGTCTAACATGACAGCAGCCCGACTGTCTACCAGCCGGTCCCCGCGCCACCGAATGCTGACCTAAACACGGTGGCCCTGTTCGCAGTGATCAATCAGACTAACCTGTTCATCTCCCAGCAGAACGTACGGATAGAGGTGCTTGAAAGGGGGTGACAACAACGATCTCCCCCGTGGAGACATCGTCGCCCCATATCTCACAACCCTTCTCCTTCCCCGCGGTGGACACAGCGGGACAACTCTCGGACTTCTTCCCCCAACCTGCGTGGCGACTCCCGCGTCTGGAACGACCCAACATGTGGTCGCGCAGAAGCGTAATTGGTCCCCTGCTCAGAAGGAACAATGACATTCCCCTGTCCGAAAGAGGAGCAAAGCTGACGGCTACGGCGAGAAGCCAAAGAGCCGACCAAGGAGTCCCTCCCGACGAAACAGACGCGGTTGTGGCGATCACTCCCCTTCGCAGTCACCAGTTAGGAGTGACGAAGACGACCAGCATACCCCCCTGTCCAAGGAAATTATGGAGACGCCTATACCCGTCGAGATTGAAAAGCCTCCACCTTTGGTGACGTACGACGGTACTGCCGACCCGGATGACCACGTCGAGAGCTTTGAGGCAATGCTCGACTACAGGAATGTCTAGGGAGCTATCAAGTGCAGGCTCTTCCCGACCACCCTCCGAAAAGGTGTCATGGCGTGGTACAAGAGCCTCGCATCGGAGTTCATCACTGCTTGAAAGGAACTGAAAATATAGTTCTCCAAGCATTTCACTGCGTCCCGACGCCACCCAAAGACGGTGGCCTCCCTGGAAGCCATCATTCAAGGGACGAACGAATCTCTCAGAGATTACATTGAGAGATTCAACCGGGAAGCCGTTGAGGTAGCCGCTACCGACGACATGAAGAAGTTTCTAATTGAGTGAGGATTACGACCGCGCACTGAGTTCGCCAAGGCCGTGGGCATTCAGAGGCTCTGCAACTTGGAAGAGCTCCTCTACAAAGCCCAAGCATACATTTAGTATGAGGAGCTGGAGGCTGCCAATTGTTCCCGCGACTCGCGGCACCAAGAGGGCCCCCAAAGCGCCAGGCAAGAAGACTCTACCACTCCCCGACGAGGGGGTGATAGAAGAAGAGAAGATCGTCCCAGAGAATCTCGTGAATCGAGAGGTCCAGCTGGGCGGTTCACGGAGTACACGCCGCTCACTGTTCCCTGCGAGAAAATTCTGGCCGAGTGCGCCAACTCGGAATTCCAGAAAGGAGGTGTCCGCTTTCCGAAGCTGACACCTGTCAAACCAAACATTGACAGGCATCCAACTCAAGGACGCGATAGAAATTATGATCAAGGAGAGGCATGTGGCGACTGCCACATCCTTGATGGCGCCTGCCACCATCCCCAAGAACCATGGCGCCTTCCATGAGTGGGTTATGAAAGGGAGTGTGGCGAGTGCCACACTGTTTGGTATGTAGCTTAGTTTTTTTTTTTTATAGTTTCACCTCACAACAATTTCATTTCATTTTCTAAAAATAAAAAATATATAAAAGTGTAGTTTTTGTTATGATTATGTAAGTGTTGTTCAAAGGAAAAAAAACAAAAAATATATATAAAGGAGACAAATTATGGCACCTGCCACAAGTATGTGCAGCACTGGCCACACTAAGCATGGCGCCTGCCATCACACAACAAGGCAAGGATGGTGCTAGCCATGAGCATTGGTGGCACTTGCCACCATGTGTGGCGCCTGCCACCATGTGTGGCGCCTGCCACTGTGGTTTATTTTATTTTTTTTCATTTTTTATTTTCTTTCTAAAATACAAAACAAGAAAAATATGTTTATTTTATTCTGTTTCCTTTATTTTTCTCTTAGCCATTTTATTTCTTATTCATTTCTAAACTTCAAAACAAAACAAAAAATGTTTAAACTTTACATTTAATTCTCGAACTTCTTTTTGTGAATCATGAACTTGTTTTTAAGACTTTTAAGTTTTTTTTTAATATTCTGTGTTTTCTTGAAATTTGTTCCTTGACTTGGACAATATCGTTTCTGTTGTCTGTATGTTTGGTTTCCGTTGTTAAGTTTCTTAAATTTAGCATACCTCTGTTCTCAACCCTTGATAATGTTATCACTGTCGTGTTCATGTGCTTATCCATGCTTGCCATGTCCATTCTTGGAATTTTATTTGGTCAATATTTACTGTTTTCGAATCATTGAAATCATGTTGTTCATTTAATCTCAATCTCATTTTCATCTTTTGTTTCACAAGAAATTGTCTCCCCCTCCTTCCAAAGGAAAGTTTCTCTATTGACCTTAAAGTCATAGAAAGCTCATTACCAGCCTTGACCTCATAGTCATGGCCACCTTCTCTGTGACCTTATAGTCATAGAATCCCTCCTTGGCCTCCTAAGAGCCATTTGCTTCATAACTTAGAATTAAGATAAAGTTCTTGGACTCTATGTGAACTCATCATCCTGAGTATTCGCTTCCCCAATCATAACTTAGACTTAGAGAGTTTCTTAAACTCTATATGAGCTCACACTCATTTCCCCTTGGAACTTTGGCCATAGTCAAAGGTTCCTCCAATTCACCCTTAGTTAGGTGAACTACTGTTGCTCTGATTCTTTAGTCAGATACGTAGGCACAAGATGCGATGTCTTGGCGAGCAAACTTAGTGTACATACCCTAGGTCCTTACCTATACCTTTAACAGATTTTCTTAGCAAGCAAACATAACATAACACAAACAAACAAGAGGTTCCTGTAGAGCACTACAGATACTTGGGGTGCTAATACCTTCCCTTTGTATAACCAACCCCCGAACCTAGATCCTCTTAGGATTTTCTTCGAACTTTACCCTTTCCTTTGGATAAATCAAAGCTCGATGGTGAATTTCAAAGTTTTGTGATTCAAGTTAATTAATAGCTTGTTATCTGATTCTCACCGTAATAGAAATGGCGACTTCACTGGGGAAATGATCAGGTCTTGAGGGTTAAGCCCACCTTGTTTTGCTTGTATTTGTTATATGTTTTGGTTGTATATTTGTACATATCTATATATACCTGTCTATGCTTGGATCTTCTGTTTGGCAGGGTGTTACTATTGAGTGGTGAGATAAGTCCTAACCTGGACTTGAGCATACTTATTATAGGACGATGGTATATTCAAGGAGGCTTTGAGGGAGTCGATTCCCGAAAAAGTTGACTTGAGACACCATCACTCAGTTGAGGCCCTTTTGAGAGTCTAGTCATGTTAAACGAGTTCATTTGTGAAAACGTGCTACTCTCGATATAGGTGCCATCGATACTGAGAACCGTAGTTATCTCTAAACCCCACTTGGCCTTTTTAGGATTTAGTGTGAGGACTATGAGGGAGTTTATTCCCGAATTGGTTGCTACACGATACTACACTCAGACGAGATTCTCTTAAGAATATTATTGATTACCGAGTCATTTGGGAAGTCGATAATATCCAAAAGATGGATTGTCGACTCTGGGAACTTTTTAGAACCCTGTTCTACAGATGACAAATCCATAGTGCATACCAGTTGGGATGGGTAGACCATGGCTCCATGATCATGATCTTCAAACCTAGGCCCTCATTCTGTTTTCCTGTATATATGTGATTATTTATATATGTGTGTTTGTGCATACATCCATCCATTCATGATAGCCCTTTGGTTTCAAAGAACTCAGATGTTCTTTCCTTTGCAAAAAAAAATCATGGTTTTAAAGCAAAACTCTTCACCTTTCAAAAAATTTTGCAAACTTGCCTTTGAGGCTCCTTGAAACCATTTGGCTTGCATTAACATTGCATGCACATTTGCATTCGCATCTCATTTGCATTTCTCAATCTTGGGTCTCTCTTCTTCTTCTATGTCTAAAGGATACCTAGCATACCTATTCTGGACAATGGCAACAGTGAATGAAATTCTGAAGAATCAAGAAGATTTGAAAGAGGAGGTCAGAATCCTCAAATGCCAGATGAATTGGGTTCTAGAAACTTTGCAAGCTCTAATGAAGAAAGAGGAGTATGCTCACCCTATCACTCCTAGAGATGTTATCAATTCTTCGTCTCTTGTGGTTCTCCCTTTGGGGAAACTTCATACTGTGAGCAAGCCTTTAAGTTTTTGTATGATTGCAAATTGTGTGATATGCATGATATAAGATTTGTATGCATGATTAGTTTGTACATACATATGATTTCATACCTACTATGATTTAAAAGACAATGCAAATTGATTCATATCATCATTGTTATCATAAAAACGTTTTTCCCTATGTATGCATCGATTCATACGTGGCTTGTATCGACACATACCTTTGATAAACTCACAAAAAAACCGTTTTGCTTCAGTATGTATCGATTCATACGACACTTGTATCGATACATGATCCTTTGTAACTAGGGTATGTATCGACGCATACGCATCATGTATCGATGCATGATTTACTTCACATTCTGAAATAATTTTGCTTCAGTATGTATCGATTCATACGATACTTGTATCGACACATGTTCCTTTGTGATTGAGCTATGTATCGACGCATGTGCATCATGTATCGATGCATGATTTATTTTACATACTGAAAATTAACAGGTACAGTATGCATCGATGCATACAACCATGTGTCGACTCATGCATGTGTTATACTCACTATGTATCGACGCATACGACTCTTGTATCGATACATAGAGCTGTTTGTTGCTTTTAACCGTTTCTGTTTTCATATATAAGTGTTATGACAGTTCAGTTTGCAAGAACAATTCTGGTTAGAGTGAAAAAGTGCAATCAAAGCAAAAGACAAGTTTGGTGTGCATGATTTTTTAAGAGCAGTGTTAGAAACCTGAAAGAGACTTTGTCTTCATCATCTTCTCAATCTCGTTAATTCAAGAACATCAACACATAATCATTTTTGTTCTTCGGATTAAGGGATCTTTGAGATAACGTTCAGTGGTACGATCATTGATCTAGCTGAGTTGAAGATACAAAGGGGGTTTCGAGGAAAAACCATTTGGTTTGTCCTTCAAGAACGGGTGTGTTCTTGAGGGTTTGTTAGTCACGATTGCAGAACAGATTCAGCCGCAGCGTAGGGTTTGGAAATCTGGAGATTTCGCAAACAGGTCGTGGAACCGGTGAATTGTCTGTATTTCTTGCAGGAAAATTCTTGATCAAGCTCAGATCAAGTGAAGGTTCATACAATAGGAAGATCTTGGGGTTTAGATTTCTGGATTTGTATTGTAACCTTGTAAAGAACGAATTCAGCATTATTGATATAACAGGTCTCAATTTCATTTTGAAATTGAGAGGGAGACGTACCCACACGCGAGGACGGAAGTGGGGAACTTCCTTACCAAATCTCTGCGTATCGTATTCTATCTTTATCTCTTTACGCTTTCAACAATTTTGTGATTCGTTTGGTGTGTTGCGTATTAAAGTTTCAAGATACAATAGTGGTACGAAAATCTTTGTCAAAATCACCATTATTGTTAATAGTTGAATGCATACACGCCAAGTGTTTGACAAAATTATTTGCTGTGTTTTTGTTCATTGGAAACAGTCTTTGTATGATAAGTGCATTTGAGTCGATTCATATCTGGTGTTAATATATCTTTGTCATCCTAATAAATCCAGCATAAACTCGTGTGTCCGGTTTTCTAGTAGCTGGTTCAGAATAGACGGAAGTCGATTCGGGATCATAATTTTTCCGCTAACTTGAAAGACTCTGATAAACTTTTTTAAATCCTTGAGTTTAAAGGAGGTGATCTATTCACCCCCCCTCTCGATCACTAGCCACACCGTCTAACAAGTGGTATCAGAGCGCCGGTTCGCTGGTGCTTTGTGGCTGCTTGTAACGATATGGATTCTGAACCAAAGGGGGCGTATAATAGAGCGCCTGTTTTCAACGGTGAAAATTATGGCTACTGGAAAGACTGCATGCGAGTTCATATAAATTCTGTGGATAGGAATGTGTGGGCTGCCATTCAAAATGGTCCTTTTCAAATTACTATGAGAAATGAGGCTGGCGCCATAGTTCCTAAACCAGAAGATGATTACGATGAGAAAGATGAGAAAAAGTGGTCGAGTGATTGGAGAGCTCGAAATATGCTAATTTCAGCACTTAGTGCTGATGAGTATTATCGGGTATCCCATTGCTCGATAGCTAAAGAAATATGGGATGCTTTAGAAATTGCCCATGAGGGTACTACTGAAGTAAAATAGTCCCGTATTAACACACTTAATCAAGAGTTCGAGCTCTTTCGCATGAAACAAGGAGAATCTATCTCTGACATGCAAAAGAGATTCGTTCATCTCATAAATCGGTTGAATGCACTTGGAAAACCTGTTTCCAATGAAATAGCCACTAATAAAATTCTGAGGTGTCTTAGCAGGGAATGGCAACCTAAAGTAACAGCTATTAAGGAAGCCAACGACCTCACGACGCTTACTATTACAACTTTATTCGGCAAGCTGGAAGAACATCAGCAAGAACTGGAAAGTCTCGAAATATTTGAGAAAAAGAGTAAAAAGGAAAAGAATAAAGACAAAGAGAGTGAGAAGAAGCCAATAGCTCTTGTGGCCTCTAACTCAAAGTCCTCACAAAAAGAGCAAAGCGACAATGATTCAAGTAGTGACGAAGATTCGGGTGATGAAGAAATGGGACTTTTTGTTAAGAGATATAATAGATTCATTCGAAAGAATGGAATCCAGCATTCCGACAAAAATCTCATTAAGTTTCGAAGACAATCTGTAGAGTCAAAACAGGAAGAGAATAAGAAGCATAGGGTAAAAGGATCGTGTTTTAATTGTGGTAAATCTGGACATTATAAAACAGAATGCCCTATGAAGAAAAAGGACAAAGGAAAAGCTCAACCAAGAAGGTCAAATAAACAAAGAAGAGCTTACATAGCATGGGAAAGCGATAGTGACTCATCAAGCTCACAAAGTTCAAATGATAGTGATGAGACAGCAAATCTGTGTCTTATGGCTCACACCAAAAATCAGTCCTACCACAAGAAGAAAATCAACGATAAGAAAGTAAGACAAGCCTACTATAGTAATGTCTCCTCTATGTCTTTTTCTGAACTGAAAATCGCTTTTGAAAAACTGCATAACGAAGCTGTAGATGCTTTCAAAAGATTATCTTCCGATAAACAAATTTTTTCATTCTTGGAAGGTAAAGTATACAAAGCTGAAAAAGATTTAGAAAGCTTGAAAGCTAGTATTGCAGAAAATTCAAAAGATATTATTGTTAACGGATGTAGTAAAGTTAGGTATTGTGAAGCTTGTCATATTTGGCAACAAGAGGTTAAAACTCTTAAAGTCAAATTGGAAAAAGCTTTACAACCCAAGGTGACTTACGCCGTTGATTCTAGGTTGTTTAAGAAGTCATTAAATCCACCATATGCAAAATACTCCTTTATTCCAAAGGGTTTAATGATCAAAAATAAACAAATACATCATCGTGGCTTATGTCACTATTGTTGTCATACTGGTCATACCATTGAAAAATGCAAGTTTAGGATATTTCTTGTTCCTAAAGGCATTTATCAATGGAGACCTAAAGGCAACCATGTTACAACTTACCCACATGGACCCAATGAAAATTGGGTACCTGTTTCTCTCTTTTGATATTGTAGGATGAGTGTCTTGCATCCGTAGATAGAAGATGGTTTCTAGACAGCGGGTGCTCAAGGCACATGACGGGTGACATATCGCTTTTTATAGACTTCAAAGCAAAGAAGAAGGGATATGTTACTTATGGAGACAATAACAAAGGAGCTATACTTGGCAAAGGTAGTGTAGGTAATCCCTCTACCACTACTATTTCTGATGTCCATCTAGTTGAGGGGCTTAAACACAATTTGTTAAGTATTAGTCAATTGTGCGACAAGGGTTACAAGGTTTCTTTCACAAAAACTTGCTGCACAATTGAACATACTGAACAGAATATTGTGTTTAAGGGTGTAAGAGTAAACAATATCTATATGCTTGATCTTTTTGATGTACCTTTAACAAGCTCTAAGTGTCTAGTTGCCTTGAATGATGATTCTTGGCTTTGGCACAGACGCTTAGCGCATGTTAATTTCGATTTGCTTAATAAGGTTGTATCTAAGGATCTAGTAGTCGGTCTTCCAAAGATAAAATTTTCAAAAGACCATCTATGTGACGCGTGCCAAATGGGAAAGCAAACAAGGGTATCTTTTAAATCCAAAAATGTAATTTCAACTTCACGACCCCTTGAGCTCCTCCATATGGATCTCTTTGGACCTTCTAGGACAAAGAGTCTAGGCGGAAACTATTATGGTTTAGTAATCGTTGATGACTATTCTAGATTTACTTGGACTATATTCCTTCATAGCAAAGATGAAACGTTTTCCGCTTTTAAGAGTTTTGCAAAACTTTCCCAAAATAAAATGAATTCTAAAATAGTTACAATTCGAAGCGATCATGGAGGAGAATTTCAAAACTATCTCTTTGATAAGTACTGTGATAAGTATGGTATTGAGCATAACTTTTCAGCTCCTCGAACTCCACAACAGAATGGCGTTGTGGAGCGCAAAAATCGCGTTTTAGAAGAGCTGGCAAGAACAATGCTAAATGAGGGTGGATTGCCAAAATATTTTTGGGCTGATGCAGTTAGCACAGCCTGTTATGTTCTAAACAGGATTCTAATTCGCCCTATTTTAAATAAAACCCCTTATGAGCTTTTAAAAGGAAGAAAGCCAAACTTATCACATCTTCACGTATTCGGTTGTAAGTGTTTTGTTTTGAATAATGGTAAGGAAAAACTTGGGAAGTTTGATGCAAAAGCGGATGAAGGTATTTTTCTTGGTTATTCACAATCAAGTAAAGCATATAGAGTGTATAATAAGCGTTTACTTTCCGTTGAAGAATCTGTTCATGTCTCTTTTGATGAGTCTTATCCGAAAAATGTCGGAAAAGGTATTTCTTTTAATGACACAGGTATATCTACAGAAGACATACTCAAAGAAGTTGTTTCGGAAACTGATCAGTCCAAAACAGAAGACAATGAGGAGGAGGAAGATACCAGTCATGTCAAAGATAAGGAAGAAGGACAAACTGAAGTGAATGTCCTTCCACCAACTTGGAGATCTTCAAAAGATCATCCCATTGACAACATCTTGGGAGACATTTCAAAGGGAGTCATGACTCGTTCTAGGATAAGTAATTTCTGCTCTCACTTCGCTTTTGTTTCACAAGTAGAACCTAAAAATGCCAAAGAGGCCTTGATTGATGAATTTTGGCTAATGGCCATGCAAGAAGAGCTTAATCAATTTAAAAGAAATGACGTTTGGGAACTTGTTCCTCGTCCGCGAGATCATCATATCATAGGTACTAAATGGGTTTTTAGAAATAAGCTTGATGAAAACGGAGTGATAACTAGGAATAAGGCACGTTTAGTGGCACAAGGGTATAACCAAGAGGAGGGCATAGACTATGAGGAAACTTATGCTCCAGTTGCTCGCCTCGAAGCTATACGCCTCTTGCTTGCTTATGCGTGTTCTAGAGATTTTAAGCTTTACCAAATGGACGTAAAGAGTGCGTTTCTAAATGGTGTCCTAAATGAAGAGGTATACGTCTCACAACCTCCTGGTTTTGAGAATGCTGAATATCCAGATTATGTTTACAAATTAAAACGAGCTTTGTACGGTCTTAAGCAAGCCCCTCGGGTTTGGTATGAAAGACTTAGCAAATTTCTACTTGATCATGGATATTCAAGGGGTAAAGTGGATACCACCCTCTTCATTAAACACAAGGGAAAACACATTCTTTTAGTTCAAGTTTATGTAGACGATATAATTTTTGGTTCAACTAACATACACTTGGTCGAAGAGTTTTCAAAAGTTATGCAGGGTGAATTTGAAATGAGTCTTATGGGGGAGCTTAATTTCTTCCTCGGTCTCCAAATAAAGCAGCTTGATGAGGGCACAGCTGTGAGTCAAACAAAATACTGCAGAGAGCTGCTCAAGCGCTTTGGAATGAACGACTCAAAATCAATAGACACACCTATGCCTACCAACGGAAATCTAGATAAAGATAAACACGGTAAGAGTGTAGATGTCAAAAAGTATAGAGGTATGATTGGGTCTCTCTTGTATCTTACTGCGTCTAGACCTGACATCATGTTTAGTGTCTGCATGTGTGCACGATATCAATCGAATCCTAAAGAGTCACACTTGAAAGCTGTCAAGCGCATATTTAGATATCTTCATGGAACATCTAAGTATGGGCTCTGGTATTCAAAAGGAAGCGATTGTAGCTTAGTAGGTTACTCCGATTCTGATTTTGCTGGCTGCAAATCAGATAGGAAAAGTACTAGTGGTACATGTCACTTATTTTCAAACTCTTTGGTCAGTTGGCATAGCAAGAAACAGGTGTCTGTCGCATTGTCAACTGCTGAGGCTGAGTACGTTGCAGCCGGTAGCTGTTGCGCTCAGATCTTGTGGCTGAAGCAACAACTACAAGATTTCGATATTCAACTCAAACGCATTCCAATAAAGTGTGACAACACCAGTGCTATAAATCTTACTAAGAATCCTGTTTTACACTCACGCACTAAACACATAGAGATTAGGCATCACTTTCTTCGCGATCATGTTGAAAAAGAGGACGTTGTATTTGAGCATGTTGATACTAAAACCCAACTTGCTGACATTTTTACTAAACCATTAGCAACGGAACCGTTCTTCAACATTCGTCGTGAATTAGGGATTTTAGATCTCTCCTCATCGATGTCTTAAGCATGTTGGTCCTTATTTATATATATCTCACTTTGGCTGTTAAGCTTTGTTTTTAGACATCACTCAGACTCCATAAGGTTTCATCAACAGAGGTAATATCATTCCTTTCTAAAATCTCTTTGGAACTTTGTGATTAGTGTATGGTAGAACAAATTCGTTAAGATCGTTTATATGTATTTCATTGCATATGTTGTTTGAACATTAACGTTTGATTCATGAATTGTACTTGAGCATCATTATCATGACATCATCTATACTGCATTGACTCAAGAGCTGTTCACAGGTTTCTAACTCAACAGGTAGTCACTAATCAGTTAAAACATGTTTTAGCATCAAGTATGTATCGATACAACAAGAACATGTGTCGACACATTAGAGTTTCCGATCGATACATTCGTGATATGTGTCGATTCTTGTCTTTTCATTTTCAATTTTTTTAAAACTTGTTTCAGTATGTGTCGATGCATCCGTGCTTTGTGTCGACACATAGGACACTTTCAAAAACAAAAATTTCGCGATATGAATCGATCCATACCCTTTGTATCGATACATACTGTTTCTTTTACAATAAATGCATGTTCAAATCAGTTGTGGATCGACACATCAGCTAATTTTAAAGGGATAATTCACTCTAACCTCTCTTCTCCTCTCATACCCACACGGCTAACCCTAACCTTCTCAAACATCTTCATCTCCAAAACCCTAATTCACATCTTAACCCCTCTACAATTCATCACCATGCCTCCCAGAATTATACCGGCTAGACAAAGAGGAAAAGGAAAGGAACCCATTGGGACGTCTGGTCAGTCTCCACAATCTCCAGAAATCCCTCCCAGTGCTCTCACTCTTCTTCATCCTGCCATCGCTGAGGAGTTTGAGACCTCTTTCAAGACAAGGTTAGTTATGAAACCTCATGTCTTTGATAAAACTGATGCATCTGCCCTCCATCTCAACGATGTCGTTGATTTATTGAAGGCACAAACCCTTGGTACATTTTTGGCCATAAATGATGCCTATCATGAGGATTTTATTCGTATATTTTATGCTGGTCTGCAAACTGGTAGGCTATATGTTCAGATGCTCAATTGGCACCAAAACTTACACTTTTGAAGCCACTGATTGGGAGAAAGTGTTTCAAATTCCGCTTGGGGTGCCTGGACTGAAAAAATGGCATGACCAAAGTTATGATACGGAGTTTAAAATAAGGGACTATGTTGCATCTATTTCCAAATTGGATAGACCTCTCGGAGAGGATGAACCCATCACTTCTGGTATGATTACAAGCATACCTAGAATACTTCACTGGATTGTCTCGCACATCTTGCGTCCAAAGTCTGGTGGTCATTCTAGGTTGGATCGATCAGACATTCATCTTGTGTACCTTCTTCACAAAAAGGTCCCACTTAATTGGCCAAACTACTTTGTGAAACGCATGTTTCTTATGCGTAACAGTATGAAGAATATCACACTTGGATATGCTGCCCAAATTATGCGAATCATCAAATACTGGAATGTAACCATCCCTTTAGTACCCCTTACATCTTCCTCTACCGCCCAAGAGTTCAACACTGCTACTTTATCTCATATGGGATACCGGTGGGACAAGGAGCGTCAATGTTTTTATTTTCTGGACAGAGGATCCAAAACAAGGGTGTACAATTTTGATGTGCCATCTGAACAAGTGTTTGTGCCTGAAGACCAACTGGATGAAGAAATGCATGAGGCCAATGACGAGAATCAACCTGAAGCAGATGCTAATGCTGGCTGGGGTGATTGGGTGCCACAAAGGTGGTCTCCAACAAATTATGAACCAGGTCCACGTGTTCCTCCGTTCTCTGGCGCTGCCTCCTCTTCAACTGCCCCTGAGTACTTGACTCAAATGTTTCAGCAAATGGAGCTTGCAAATCAAGCCCGTCATGAACAGGCGCTTGCTTGGCATGTGCAGCAAAATGAGTGGCATAAGGAGCATCGTGAGTGGCATGATGAACACACAAGGATGTATCATAATCAGCATGCTTGGCACACGGAATTGGTTAAATGGCATCAAGTCTTTTACAATGAAATGTCTGGTTTTATGGACGATTGTCGTGCACATCCGGGTATCATGGACAGATTCAGAAGTGTTGAAGTTCTGAACCGGTTCCGGCGATACAATTTCATAAGCCATAATCCTGATGAGATGCCTCCTCCGCCGCCTCCACCAAGCTTCAGAGATCCTGATAGAGAGGATGAGGAGTCCTGTGGAGGCCATAACCCTTTTTAGGCTAGCATCATGTCATTTCATTACATTTCATTTCATCATCATGTTGTTTCAGTTTCCTTGCTACATTGTTCAAACTTCATTTGTTTTGGTTCTGCTTATGTAAACTCCAAGTACTTTCTTAAAATTTTAATGCTTATTTCTTTTAGTTCTGTTTACTTGTGTTAGTCTTTCCCTGTCTTATCATTCTCTGTGAATGATTCTGTTATGTTAAGCTTCATTCTTGGTGATTGTGAGCTTCTATATCAATATTGCTGTCTATTGTTACATCAATTTCACCAGACTGTCTATCTCTTCTTTTTGATGTTGACAAAGGGGGAGAAGAAAGACAACAAGATGTTGACAGCCATGCACAAACTCAGGGGGAGTGCTCTATCACATCTTGCAAATTTGCCATCATCAAAAAGGGGGAGTTTGTGAGCAAGCCTTTAAGTTTTTGTATGATTGCAAATTGTGTGATATGCATGATATAAGATTTGTATGCATGATTAGTTTGTACATACATATGATTTCATACCTACTATGATTTAAAAGACAATGCAAATTGATTCATATCATCATTGTTATCATAAAAACGTTTTTCCCTATGTATGCATCGATTCATACGTGGCTTGTATCGACACATACCTTTGATAAACTCACAAAAAAACCGTTTTGCTTCAGTATGTATCGATTCATACGACACTTGTATCGATACATGATCCTTTGTAACTAGGGTATGTATCGACGCATACGCATCATGTATCGATGCATGATTTACTTCACATTCTGAAATAATTTTGCTTCAGTATGTATCGATTCATACGATACTTGTATCGACACATGTTCCTTTGTGATTGAGCTATGTATCGACGCATGTGCATCATGTATCGATGCATGATTTATTTTACATACTGAAAATTAACAGGTACAGTATGCATCGATGCATACAACCATGTGTCGACTCATGCATGTGTTATACTCACTATGTATCGACGCATACGACTCTTGTATCGATACATAGAGCTGTTTGTTGCTTTTAACCGTTTCTGTTTTCATATATAAGTGTTATGACAGTTCAGTTTGCAAGAACAATTCTGGTTAGAGTGAAAAAGTGCAATCAAAGCAAAAGACAAGTTTGGTGTGCATGATTTTTTAAGAGCAGTGTTAGAAACCTGAAAGAGACTTTGTTTTCATCATCTTCTCAATCTCGTTAATTCAAGAACATCAACACATAATCATTTTTGTTCTTCGGATTAAGGGATCTTTGAGATAACGTTCAGTGGTACGATCATTGATCTAGCTGAGTTGAAGATACAAAGGGGGTTTCGAGGAAAAACCATTTGGTTTGTCCTTCAAGAACGGGTGTGTTCTTGAGGGTTTGTTAGTCACGATTGCAGAACAGATTCAGCCGCAGCGTAGGGTTTGGAAATCTGGAGATTTCGCAAACAGGTCGTGGAACCGGTGAATTGTCTGTATTTCTTGCAGGAAAATTCTTGATCAAGCTCAGATCAAGTGAAGGTTCATACAATAGGAAGATCTTGGGGTTTAGATTTCTGGATTTGTATTGTAACCTTGTAAAGAACGAATTCAGCATTATTGATATAACAGGTCTCAATTTCATTTTGAAATGGAGAGGGAGACGTACCCACACGCGAGGACGGAAGTGGGGAACTTCCTTACCAAATCTCTGCGTATCGTATTCTATCTTTATCTCTTTACGCTTTCAACAATTTTGTGATTCGTTTGGTGTGTTGCGTATTAAAGTTTCAAGATACAATAGTGGTACGAAAATCTTTGTCAAAATCACCATTATTGTTAATAGTTGAATGCATACACGCCAAGTGTTTGACAAAATTGTTTGCTGTGTTTTTGTTCATTGGAAACAGTCTTTGTATGATAAGTGCATTTGAGTCGATTCATATCTGGTGTTAATATATCTTTGTCATCCTAATAAATCCAGCATAAACTCGTGTGTCCGGTTTTCTAGTAGCTGGTTCAGAATAGACGGAAGTCGATTCGGGATCATAATTTTTCTGCTAACTTGAAAGACTCTGATAAACTTTTTTAAATCCTTGAGTTTAAAGGAGGTGATCTATTCACCCCCCCTCTCGATCACTAGCCACACGTCTAACACATACCAGCCAACCTTTGGTCTTGGTCTTGGTCTTGCGCCAGAATATAATCATTATCAGGTGTCTACCGAAAGGGTGTTCCAGCCTCCAACGATTGTTCCTCCTCGAGGTTCCTAAAATCAAAACAAGAAGAAGTGCTCTGTCAAAAGAGGAAAAGTTAACTACCAGCCTATTTCGGTGCCATTGAGCAAACTATTCCCACTGTTGATGCAGAACAAGTTGGTAACTCCTCGACTTCACAACCCTATGCTCGGACCTTGGCACAATGCAAACCTGACTTGTGAATTCCATAAGGGAGCCGAAGGGCATGACTTGGATGGTTGCCAAGCCTTAGAATCTACTGTGCGAAGGCTGATCCACGACAAGGACTTGATCTTTGAAGAAGATCATCCAGAAATTAAATGCAAATTCCGCACTGGGACAAGGGGCATCCCATTGAAGATTGCAGAGAGTTCGAAGCAAGGCTGCTAAGTTTACTAGAGACACTACAACCTCAGGAAGGTATGTCAAATGTCAATGTCCCAACTCTCGAAACAAGAGGCAAAAGGCTAGCTAGGCCTCTCAAGGTTTTGTATCACAGAGAACAAGTGATTAGTGACGAAGGTGTTCCCCCGCTTGGGCCCAGAAACTAAAATATTTTGAAATCAATTCGCTAAGGCTGGCTGTATTTTGTGCATTTCAGGACTTTCAATTGTATTTCCTTTGCATTCTGAATTCGTATTTGCTTTTAAGCTTTGTTGTACTTTCAAATTGGCAAGATTAGTGAAGTATTTATGCATCTTTTGATTAAGTCCATTCGTATTCACTCATTCTCTTTCTTTTACTATCATAAAACAAAACAAAAAAAAACAGACAATTTTTTTTCCAAACCATTGTTCAAGCAAAGATTGGGGAGGATGATGAAAATATTATCCATAATTGTAGTGGTATGCTTTCAATTAAACCTTGCCGAGGACGTAATGCATTGTTTCAATTCCCAAACACTGGAGAAATAAGGAAGATAATCCCTCGTTAAACCTTCGAGCCTAGAAGTAGGAGTTTTTCTTCCCTTACAAAAACCCTTAAATCTCAACCTTGGGGCAGGGTAGTTCTCAGTTTAACTCGGTTATGTATTCAAATGCAAGCGCTTCATGCAAGACACCAGTTAGCTCTCTCAAATCAATTGACAATAAAAAAGACGAGGTCTCATAACCTCAGAAGACAAAGAAGAGGTCTCAAAACCTCAGTGAAGACAAAAAGAGGTCTCATAACCTCAACAAAGAAAAAGAGGTCTCATAACCTTAATGAAGAAAAGAGGTCTCAAAACCTCAGCGAAGACAAGAAGAGGTCTCAAAATTTCAAACAAAGACAAGAAGAGGTCTCAAAACTTCAAACAAAGATAAGAGGAGGTCTCAAAACCTCAGCAATAAAGGATAACCAAATTCTGCAAGGGAGTAATGACTACAAAGGTGTTTGAATCATAGTTAACTATCATCAATTCATTTCCTATCCTTTGGAAACTTGAATGTATAGCTTAAGTTAACGGAGTGTAAGATTGGAGTTCATCACGAAGATTGGGTGGGACAAATAAACTTTGAGCCTTTACCCTTTGTTTCATAAACCATGAACCAGACCACGTTACAACCTTTAAAAGACCTAATTGAGGTAAGGTTGTTTTGAAAGCATACTACAGCAAGGTTGATTAACCTGACTCCTAATGATCTTTGTTATTTATGTGTGTTGATCATTTCATCTGTCATTTCGTAACTGACTAGATCCACCTTTGTTTTTTATTTAATCATTCTACCATGTGTGTTTCATCAATAAAACTTGATTTCAAAAGCTTGCATGAATTTTTCATTAAAATTGCCAATTTTTAATGAACAATACTTGTTTGCAAAAACAAATTCAATATCAAAGAAATCCCAACAAATGTAGCCAGCTAGGGAATTTGACTTGATAAAGGAAACTCAGTCAGGGGCAACCAAGCAGAAGGATTTTCCATTCTACCGAATCAGGGGCAGAACTCGTCAAAATTCAAAATACTGAAGCAAGTCTTCTC
Source organism: Lathyrus tuberosus (assembly GCA_022829125.1). Lineage (NCBI taxonomy): Eukaryota > Viridiplantae > Streptophyta > Magnoliopsida > Fabales > Fabaceae > Lathyrus > Lathyrus tuberosus. The sequence goes on from JALAZF010000017.1 coordinate 15,391,940, forward strand.
CAGGTCATCTTATGACAAGTGTGGACTCCAGTGACCCATCAGCAGGGGCAAGTTTGTTTCTCCAGTGGTTTCTACCACAGTCTGAGTACTTTGTATTATGAATACAGTTGAACTGGGGCAGTTACGCCGAGGTTCATTTCTCTTCAAAAGTTTGAAGATATTGAAGCATCTGGTATGCCAATTCTTCTGTAAAATCCTTTTGACGACTTACTCTCACAAGAGCAATTAATCAGAAGCAGTCAAGTCGAGATTCGGTAAATCTCTAAAGGGCCAATTAGTCTGGGGCCTCTCTTTCACAGATCAGTCAGTCTGAAGAACAAGTTCGAAGACTTTGTTGTGCAAATGCAGTTAATCTGGGGGCAGTTATGTCAAAATTCATGAATTTCTCCAAGAGTTTGAAGATATTGAAACACCTTGTATGCCAATTCTTCTGTAAAATCCTCTTGATATTTTTTTCCTGACAGACCGTGTAATCTGGGGCAGATAAGTTATGAAGAACTGCTCAGCTTTTGTGACATCTTTTGCTAGCTCCCCAGTAAGCTGTTACTTTAGCTAATCTTGGCAATTCTCCCTGGATTTCCCTCCAATAAAGAGATGACGCTCATGATGGCAATCCTAGTGAAGTCATGATGCAATACCAAGTTGGAGTACTATTTCCCCAGAGAAAGTTGTAATCTTGAAGTACAACCACTGATTTCTGCAGATTCATCCCCAGTAATGGTCCAATCTGAGGAGTTTGGCTGGGTATCCTTGTCGAGATGTTTATTTCATCTCCAGTTTCGCTTCTTTGTCTGTTTTGTCAACATAAGCATAAGCATGGCATAAGCATTCATGTGCATATTATCTTAGCATTTTTGCTTCCCTTTCTGGTGCTTACCTGTTTTTGTTCACTTTGGCATTTATCTCCCTAAGTGACTGGATTTGTCTATTCTCTCCAATAGAGTTGTCAGCCCTATACATAAAGTGCCCATCCTTTCTAGAATTCCCCATAGAGTTTGATTCTTGTGGATGATGGTTGGTTCAGTTATCTTTTCAACATGTGGATAAGATAAATCTCCATTTGAGTTCATTCCTCAATTGGAGTCTTGTTTGACCGTTTCTTTCTAGCTTGTTCCTAGATTGAACTTTGATCCCTGGCAGGTGTAGTTTCTTAGCCCATCTTGAACGTGCATTTATTTTACACTGTGTCTCGCAGGAAGAATCTTTTGCAGAGCCTCATTGAAGACAATTATTTCTCCAGCAGTGTTGTAATATCAACATCTCTTTGGAATTTATACCCAACAACAAGTGGCAGTCTCCTTGAGAAGCTTGTTTTGCTATCATCACCTTTACAATGATAAGTGGCAATCTCTCTCACGAGAAGCTTATCCGTCCTTGGTTTTATTCATACTTCTACAATTACAAATGATGTTACCTTCAGTCAGTCGCTTTCCATCAACCCATTTGATGTGATCCCTGTTCAAGGTATTCTTTCCGCCAACCCTTTTTGACAATGTCAATTGGTTTTTATTCCGTCAATCCTTTTACATGGATAATGTTTGGTGTTGGTTTTCTTTCCGTCAATTATTTGACAAGGTGTCTCTCTGATGAGGTCAATTTCTTCATTCCGTCAATCCTTTGACGTGGATGATGTTCGATGAAGTCAATTTCTTCATTCCGTCAATCCTTTGACGTGGATGATGTTCGATAAAGTCAATTTCTTCATTCCGTCAATCCTTTGACATGGATGATGTTTGGTGATCCGTCAATTGTTTGACGAGATGCCTCTTCTATAAAGTTAATTGGTTTTCATTCCGTAAAATCATTTGACGTGGATGATGTTCGATGAAGTCAATTTCTTCATTTCGTCAATCCTTTAACGTGGATGATGTTCAACGAGGTCAATTTCTTCATTCTGTCAATCCTTTGACGTGGATGATGTTCGATGAAGTCAATTTCTTCATTCCGTCAATCCTTTGACGTGGATGATGTTCGATAAAGTCTATTTCTTCATTCTGTCAATCCTTTGACGTGGATGATGTTTGGTGATCCGTCAATTATTTGACGAGATGCCTCTTCTATGAAGTCAGTTGGTTTTCATTCCGCCAATCCTTTGACGTGGATGATGTTTGGGTGATCCGTTTCTTTCCTTCAATTCGTTGACGAGGTGTCTCTTCGATGAAGTCAATTTCTTCATTCTGTCAATCCTTTGACATGGATGATATTGGTGATCTGTTCCTTTCTGTCAATTTTTTGACGAGGTGTCTCTCCAATAAAGTCAATTTCTTCATTCTGTCAATCCTTTGACGTGGATGATGTTATAGGTCTTGTTCCTTGCCGTCAGCCCTTTTTGACGATGTGAACTTTAGTCATCTGTGAACCTCAATTCAAAGTCCGGCTCATACTGGTATCCAAAATCCAGCTCATACTGGTACCCAATGTCTAACTCATATTGGAATTTCAAAATCCAGGTCATACTGGTACCCAAAGTCCAACTCAAATTGGTATCTTATCCAACTCAAATTGGTGTATACTGACATGTCACTTCTGAGTCCAATCCTTGTTGGCACTTTAATCTGGTTCCCAGCAGAGGTTCAGTCATTATCAATATCTCTTTGAAAGTCCATGTGATTGATCATCATTTGGCACACGCAGAGTTTGTCTCTGTCTTTTCTGGTTTTTCTTGAAGATCCCGTTTAAACTCTTCAGTATAAGAAATCCCCAGAAAATCTTGGTAGGATGTTTATCCTTTTATTTCAAATTGATCCCTAGTGGAGATCATATCTTCTTTCTGGTTTCATGCCCAGTAAGAATGTGTTTTTTCCCCAGTGTCGTCCGGTCACCTATGAACCTGTCGTCCATCTCCCTGGATCTTTCCCTAGTGGAGAATACCTCGCTGGCTCCTATCTCTAGTGAGGATCTGTAGGGTTTCCCCTCAGCTCTATCTGTAGCGAGCGAAACTGGACGTGTTTCTTAAGCACTGTCGCTCTTTTGGGGGTACTACAGGTCGATTCATTTTTTATCCTATTGAAGCTGATGAAGGAAGGGAAATAGATGTCTCCAATTAACCCTGCTTGCATACCGAGTTTAAACAGTGGTCTGTTAGGTTACGGATGCGATATGGAAGTGGGGTCTCTTTCTTCTTTCTTTGTTTATAACGGAACACCGGGAATGTTCATGGGTAGGGGGTTAGGACTAATACTTTTTAATTGATGTATGTGGGTATGGGATTGTGGGTTTTTGTTGAGTGTGCTCGCTAAGATTTTTCTTTCAATCTTATGCCTACGTATTCCCGTTTACCGAAACAGGGAAATCAGAGCGATCGTAGTTCCTCCTATTCTATTGGAGGAAATGGTGTTTTGGTGTCTTGTTCAAAGCCCAAGATGTGAAGCTAAAAGTGGTTTGTATCTTGTTCAAAGCCCAAGATATGAAGCTAAAGAGTCTATTTGTATCTTGTTCGAAGCCCAAGATGTGAAGCTAAAAGGGTGTTGACTTTAGAGAGAATTTGTCATCTCTAAAGGGGTCTGTTTGTCACAATTGTTGGGTGACTGATTATAAAGGAGGATTACTTTAACTGGGATATGTGAATCCAGCAATGCCATAATTTCCTTTATAAGGGTTTTTGACCTGAAGGAGAAGACTTTAACTCAGTGTAGAGCAATGTCATCTTTCCTTAGGAATTTCTCATGCTAAAAGAGGGACAGTGGCATGGATGTAGATGATCCAGAGGCTTGCCGCTTACAACAATTAGATAAAGGGAAAGGAGTTTGTTGATGTTTGTATACTGTGAACGAGGAACAACTTTGATGCTAAAAGGTTGATTGGTTCAACCGGGGTTTCCTTATATAAAGCCTAAGAGGAGGCTATCGACCCAACAAGAGGGTGATTTTGGTGTGTCTCGTACGAAGCCCGAGAGAGAGGCTAAAAGGGTTGACTCTACAGGAGAATCTTTTATATGTGTCTTATACAAAGCCCAAGACGGAGGCTACAGGTTGGACTCAACAAGAGAGTCTTTTATACTCAACTAGAGAGTGTTTTGTATCTCGTACAAAGCCTGAGATGGAGGCTAAAAGGGTTTTGACTCAACAAGAGAGTCTTTTATACTCAACAAGAGAGTGTTTTTATATCTCGTACAAAGCCCGAGATGGAGGCTAAAAGGGATGACCCAACAAGAGAGTCTTTGTAGACGTGTCTTGTACGAAGCCCAGGACGGAGGCTAAAGGTTGACTCAACAAGAGAGTCTTTTATACTCAACAAGAGAGTGATTTTGTATCTCGTACGAAGCCCGAGATGGAGACTAAAGGTTTGCTCCGCTGGGGAGAATCATTGTACAAAGCCCAAGAGGAGGCTAGGGTGTTGGTGACTGTTTCAGTTGAGTGACAGGTCCAGTATGCTGATTTAAAGAGAAAATTAGTTCTTATATGAGTATTGTTTGCACTCAGGGATTTGATTCGAGGATCAGGGTTATTTCCTGTTCTTTAAGGAAATGGGAAATCCAAAGGGTATTGAAACTGCCCGAGTCTACGGGTTTCATCTCTTAGTTTTGAAAGGAGCTTGAGAATGCCTTTGAGACTCAAGGGAATTAGACTGTCCAAGTCTAGAGTTTCATCTTTTGTACTACGTTTAAGAAACAACAGTATCAAGATCTAGACTTTTTGAAAGACTGTTCTATTAAGGTGACTAATTTCTGTTCCTATACCTCTAGGAGGTCGTCGGGACAATTTGTACGAAGCCCAAGAGGAGGCTGGAAACTTTTAAGAAGCCGAGGGACAATTTGTACGAAGCCCAAGAGGAGGCTATCATTCCCGGAGGAAGAAATCATTTATACAAAGCCTAAGAGGAGGCTGTGAATACTTCTAAGAAGCCGACGGGTCCTTGTACAACGCCCAAGAGGAGGCGAGGCTGCTTTTAAGAAGCCGAGGGTCCCCAAACCCCGAGAAATTCAAGACAGACTATTCACAGAGAATAGATCAAGCCAGGAAAGTTCGAGAATTTGGAAGAAACTCAAGAGATGCCATTCACAGAGAAAAGATCATCTCTGGGGAATAGAGTTTCTTTGACAATTTCTAAAGGTGACAGTCTGTGAAAGGGTTCACCGAGAATGCTGCCTTTCACGTCTCCATATTGTTTAACCCCAAGAGGAGGGAAGACTATATCTGGTAATTCTATGGGGATCTAGTTTTGTCTATTTTAAGAGTAATCAACAGGGCTTAGTGCTAGACATAGTTGTCGGGGAAACTCTAAATATCTATACTATTATTACACAGTCGATATGAGTTTATGAAAGAAGACTTACAATGAAACAACCCCACAATACAGTTACATGTATATGAAAGCGGATAAAGAAAGCATATAACCACTTACTCGGTTGTAGAGCTTCCATGCTATTTGGCTAGTTGTTCAACAAAGAAAGATTGAAAACAACAGTATATTCAAGATCAAAGGAGAAAGTGCTTTTGAAAGAAAAATTGGGGCTTACAGCTCAAGGAGAGGCCCAGGTTTTTATCAGTGATCGCACTATCGTTTTATACATAGGGACTTATACAAGTGACTGAGGCCCGAGAAAGATTCTCTGTACAAAGGGATGGGTCTTACACTCTCTCAAGAGGCCCAAAAGGTTTAAAGAAAAAGAGTGGGGCTTATAACACGAGGGTAGGCCCATATGATTTTTCGTTTGAAATGGCGATCGCTCCGAGATTTTTGAAAACGTAGTGGGTCTTATACAATGACTGATGCCCAAGATAATTTGGTTTTCAAAAGGGGTTGGGTCTTACACTCTAATAGAGGCCCAAAAGTTTTGAATGGGTCTTATAGCTCAAGGAGAGGCCCAGATGGTTTATTTTAAACGGGCGACGATTGCGCCGAACTTTTCTTTTAACGCAGAGGGACTTATACAATATCTGAGGCCCAAAATTGTTTTGGTTAAAAGGGGATTGGGTCTTACACTCTAATAGAGGCCCATGAGTGTTTGAAAATGATTTGTGAGGGTGAAAATCAAAGAAACCCTAATTTGTTTTCCTTTAACAGTAAATATTAAAAGAAAATCAATGAAAAATACCAAATGAATTTGAATAAACCACTTGTGATTTTTGTTTAAGATTTTAAAAATGAAGTTTTAATCATAAGAGATATTAAAACTCATTTGGTCTTGATTTTTCAAGATGAATGTTCATTTTAAAATGTTTAAAAACAAATAAAAATGAATTTATTCACAAAAATACTAATTATATTAAATAAATAATATAAACTTAATTTTTTTGTGGAATAAAATATTTCAACATTTTTGTGATTTTTTGCAAAAAGAACCAATAAAAAATAATTAAAATTGAAAGAGTTATTAATTTTCCAATTAATTAATACATTATAAAAATATTGGAAAAAATGGCAAAATGTGAAAAAACACAAAATGGCATGGGTGGGGTTTGAACCCACGACCTCAACGTCACAAGGCGCGCGCCTTACCACTGGGGTGGTGATACATCCATTGTTTTGAGTGAAAACACAAATATACAAGTCATGCCTTGGTTTAGGCCTGGCCCAAGGCAAGGCAAGGCAAGCTTTGGCTCAGAAACGTGAAGGTCATAACTTTCTTAATTCTTAATGGTTTGAGACAAAATTTATATGCATCTGGACCAGAATTTCACAAGGAATCCAATGGTGGTGGTAGTTTTTTCAGATCACACTCCCTCCTCAAAACCCGATAGTGGTTTTGAAAAAGTCCTATAATTGCATGTTCTATGCTACACTTTGATACAGGCATGAATTACATGATCAATTAGTTCAAACACAACATATATAACATGTATGAGGTGTGCATGATTAGTGGACTTCAAAGCATTGCATATTTTGGAAAGTTCAAGTCATGAGGCTTACCTCTTTTTGAGCTTTTTGGAGTTTTTGTGCAATCTATCAAGCCTCTTGTTCCAGAAATGATTTGATGCTTTATACACACTCAAATGATCCCTTAGAAGCTTTTAGGATGATTGGAATCAGCTGGTACCTGCAAAAACACAAACTGGCCCTTTCTTGCAAAAGGGGTTAAAAGTGACCAAAATAGCAACTCTCTCAAATGGTGTTCCATATGGGGGGAACCATTTGGGACAGTTCAAGGATGTTATTTGGAGTGTGTTTGAGGTTTTATCTGGTTTGGAAAGTGACTGAATCAAGACATGGCTTGAAAAATGCACAAAAAGCCTATTTTGAGGTTTTGAGAGGTGACTTTGTGATTTTGTGATTACAGGTCACTTGTGAGAGTTTGGATCACCTACATATGATGTTTATGAGGTGTGCGTTTGATTGACAAAGCTCTCAAACTCAAAAACTCAGAGTTACCTTGCTAAAGAAGGTATTTTTGCCTAGAGAAAGGGATTTTGAGGAAAGCATCTGTTTGATGGATTTGGTGTACTTAAACTGAGCACAAATGATCTCTATTTATAGTAGAGCAAGTTTGTTTTGGGATCAATAGTGAATGGCAACTGCAGCAGAGGTTTGGCCAATGTTGGCAAATGAAAATCCAAGTCTCCTCTAGCCATTGACTAGAGGTTAGAGCACAGAGCTTTGGTGCCCTACTTGTTGGAGGAATCTTGACTGAATTCAGTTGCAAATGTGTCAGTCCATGCCACCTCTAAGCATCTATTAAATGCTCCAATCCAAAATTGGAGTCTTGTCCCTCTTTTAGGCAATTCTAGGTTTGGCATGCTACTTCTTATTCCAAGGACTTTGGAGGTTTGGCTCAGCGATTGTCCCCTTTAGATTTGATCCTCAGATGTGTCCAAGATGATGACAAGGATAATTTTGGCAAATCGACCAAAAATGAAAAATTCTGCCTTGCCTTGGCAGTTTTCAACAAGGCAACTTGCCAATGTCATATCTCATGGCTCAAGTTGAATTTGGTGATGTTCTTGGCCATTTTGGAAAGCCCTTATATGATACAACAACTGTTTGATCATATTTGGTTTTGATACTTTTTGGATCCAAGTGAAAAATGTCTCTACATTTGGAAAAAAGTGAAGGCAGATTCTGACTTAGTGAAAATTTCACTAAGTGTTGGAAAAAAGTGACATTTTCACTTTTTGTGATTTTGATCAATCCATAACTCAAAATCCATGAAGAATTGGAATCAGGTCCAGTTGAAGTTTTTGTAGAGGGCCATGAGATCTACAAATCAAGCTTTGGATGGGGAGAAATGGCTTTGTGGTTTAGGAGTTATGATCCTCCAAAGTTGGTACCCTTGCCACTTTGTTCATAACTTAGAAAATTTTCTAAGTTTTTATGGTTACCCCTTTTACAAGTTATCCCACTTTCTTTGATTTTTCTTGATGAATGATGATTGAAATCATACATTAACATCATTTTAGGGTTAAAAATCCATTTTTGTGAAAAATCTCAAAAAGTCAAAGTTGACTTTTGTGCACAGTTGACTTTTTATCCGATGAATTCCAAACTGTGCAATCCTTTAGGAAATCATGTCCTTGACCTAAATCAAACTTGATGGACATGTTTCATGGGTGTTATATGGTATATTGAATCATGTCTTAGGGCTTGGGAGCATGTCCTGGTCAAAAGTCAAAGCTACAGTTGACTTTTTCCTCAAAACCGTAACTGTGGTACTGATGAAATTGAGACTTGGTTCTCAAGCTTATTGGATCAATCCATTGTTGCAAATTGATCAATGTGGTGTATTAAAGACCCTAAAATCCTCTCTTGAGGTCTTGGCTCATGATTTATCCCAAAAGTCAACTTAGGGGTGAATTTGGTCAAGAAACCCTAATTCCTGATTTTTTATGTATGCATCCCCTGAGGTCAAATTGACTTGATACTTAGGTCCATGAGGTTACATGGAGTATATTAGGTTATGCTTTGAAGCATTGGCTCATGCCCAGAGGAAAATTTCCAACTGGAGGCCCTGGTCGACCAAAACCCTAATTTGGTGACACTGGCGATCTTGAGGCTTAATCCACCTAGAAGGGAGCAACCTTGTGCTTAATCCTTGATGTGGGAGTCCTCTTGATCCATTATGGATGTTCGAGAGGTTTAGACAAGTTGAAGATCATGTCAATTCTTGATTGATCATTTGTCTAAGAACTCTGAGAGGGCTTGAAACCCTAAGTTTGATGGTAGTGGATGCTCACCCATCTTTGGGGAGACTGATGAGGTATGATGGTTCATCCATATTGTGATGATGATTTGCACAATGATGGGAGATCTTAGTGGTCAAAATTTGGGGTATGACACTATCTTTCTATCCCCAGTGTTGCCTCAGAGTCTCCCTATTGAGTCTCTTAAGTTAGTTAGTCTGTATCCCCAGTGAGTTTTCCTCATAGATACTAACCTTCATCCTTTCTCAGTAAGATCTCTGTGGTGGTTTGCTCTTTATCTTTGGTGTTTTGCTTGCCTGCATCTTTGCACTATCATCATATCATCATACTAGCAGTTTTTGGCATGTCAGCATTCATGTATGTTGCTTGTCCTTAGCATCTGCATTCCATCTAAGGGGAAAATTTTCGGTTTGCTATATTTAAACACCTTTCACCTTGATGCCCCGAGGATATTCATTCCTCGTGCCATCTGGTAAAGCTGTTTAAATCGGGGCAACTGTTGTACCCCAAATTTTACCCCTTAGATATCATAACATCTTGAACTTACATGTAGGAATCATTCATCCGTGCATTATTAACTGGCCACCATATCTTGCTAGTTTTATGTGAAATCCAGGTTTGCACCGGAAAGAGAACAAAAGTTAATGAGCCAGACTCTCACATGTTTCAAGGTCTCCTAAGACATTCTTTGGCTCCAAATGCAACCATCGGAGCTCACATACTTTCAAGAGATCTCATTCAACAAGAAATCAAGTGTGTTTAGTTCATGTTACAAGTGCCTTGAACCACAGGATTCACCATGACGCAAAACTAGGGTTTTATCAGCATCCGTCAACCGGCGCCTCTGATTTTAATCAAGATTTATTTCCGAACTTCGGAATTTGATTTCACCTGATACTGGACATCCTTAGAGGCCATCTATAGGCCTTAGAAGAGATTGAAAAAGCAATATCCTCAAAGATCATCCATTGGAATTCCTGAGGAAATTAAGGTTTTGACCGAAGAAATCGAGCCTTCGATTCTGGTGATTTTGGACAAAAAAGAAGCATCCGAGCCATGTCTCATTTTAATCGGACTGACCATTGAAGGAGGGCCTGAGAAATCATCAAGGCACTTATTTTTATTTTATTTGAAAAAAGAAAGAAAGAAAAAGAAAAAGAAAAAAGAAAATGAAAAAAGAAGGGAAAAAAAAAAGAAAAACCAAGGTGGCGCCTGCCACACTTGGTATGTGGCACCCACCACCACCCTTAGAGGTCAGTGGCGCCCACCATGGGTACATGGCACCTGCCTTAAGAAAAGTGTGGCGTGTGCCACCCTATTTCCTGCATTTTTTTTTTGTTTTTAGTTAAATAATACTTTTTTTACAAGGCATTGCAAGTTGGCACAATATCATCATGAATAAACAAAAGCTTTTCAGTGAAGAGCATGGCTCCAGTCTTATTAGCACCACCTATTTTCTGATCATCGAAGATTTTTCAAACCACGCCAGCTTGCACGAGAAACTTGGCAAAGGGTATTCTTGGCAAAATGTACCAATTGGACCATACCTCTTTTTTACTATAAATAGAGCATTTCTCCTCTTCTTCAAACACACCAGATTCACCCCGCACAAAGGCTGAATACTCTCTTTTTCTCCCTCAAATCATTCCTGTAAAGTTTATTGACATTTTGAAGGAGAGGAACTCGTCATTTATTTTTTTCAGAATCGGTATCAGTAAAGAAGCAATGGACTGTCTCCACTAGGTAACACTCACTCCCTTTTGTTATTCCGTTTTCAAAATAACATGATTATTGTTTATCAAGTTCATTAGCATGTTAATATTTTTCTAGAAAATATATTGTAAAATCATAATGTTATAATGGTTTGTGTTTGGTTTTATTAAGTGTTGTTTAAAGAAAAAACAAAAAAATAATAAAAAAGGGGAGAGGCATGTGGCGACTGCCACATCCTTGATGACGCCTGCCACCATCCCCAAGAACCATAGCGCCTGCCATGAGTGGGTTATGAAAGGGAGTGTGGCGAGTGCCACACTGTTTGGCATGTAGCTTAGTTTTTTTTTTATAGTTTCACCTCACAACAATTTCATTTCATTTTCTAAAAATAAAAAATATATAAAAGTGTGGTTTTTGTTATGATTATGTAAGTGTTGTTTAAAGAAAAAAACAAAAAAAATATATAAAGGAGACAAGTTATGGCGCCTGCCACAAGTATGTGTGGCACTGGCCACACTAAGCATGGCGCCTGCCATCACATAACAAGGTAAGGGTGGCGCTAGCCATGAGCATTGGTGGCACTTGCCACCATGTGTGGCGCCTGCCACTGTGGTTTATTTTATTTTATTTCATTTTTTATTTTCTTTCTAAAATACAAAACAAGAAAAATATGTTTAATTTTATTCTGTTTCCTTTATTTTTCTCTTGGCCATTTTATTTTCTTATTCATTTCTAAACTTCAAAACAAAAAAGAATATGTTTAAACTTTACATTTAATTCTCGAACTTCTTTTTGTGAATCATGAACTTGTTTTTAAGACTTTTAAGTTTTTTTTGAATATTCTGTGTTTTCTTGAAATTTGTTCCTTGACTTGGACAATATCATTTCTGTTGTCTGTATGTTTGGTTTCCGTTGTTAAGTTTCTTAACTTTAGCATACCTCTGTTCTCAACCCTTGATAATGTTATCACTGTCGTGTTCATGTGCTTATCCATGCTTGCCATGTCCATACTTGGAATTTTATTTGGTCAATATTTACTGTTTTCGAATCATTGAAATCACGTTGTTCATTTAATCTCAATCTCATTTTCATATTTTGTTTCACAAGAAATTGTCTCCCCCTCCTTCCAAAGTAAAGTCTCTCTATTGACCTCAAAGTCATAGAAAGCTCATTACCAGCCTTGACCTCATAGTCATGGCCACCTTCTCTATGACCTCATAGTCATAGAATCCCTGCTTGGCCTCCTAAGAGCCATTTGCTTCACAACTTAGAATTAGGATAGAGTTCTTGGACTCTATGTGAACTCATCATCCTGAGTATTCGCTTCCCCAATCATAACTTAGACTTAGAGAGTTTCTTAAACTCTATATGAGCTCACACTCATTTCCCCTTGGAACTTTGGCCATAGTCAAAGGTTCCTCCAATTCACCCTTAGTTAGGTGAACTACGGTTGCTCTGATTCTTTAGTCAGATACGTAGGCACAAGATGCGACGTCTTGGCGAGCAAACTTAGTGTACATACCCTAGGTTCTTACCTATACCTTTAGCAGATTTTCTTAGCAAGCAAACATAACATAACACAAACAAATAAGAGGTTCCCGTAGAGCACTACAGATACTTAGGGTTCTAATACCTTCCCTTTGTATAACCAACACCCGAACCTAGATCCTCTTAGGGTTTTCTTCGAACTTTACACTTTCCTTTGGATAAATCAAAGCTCGGTGGTGAATTTCAAAGTTTTGTGATTCAAGTTAATTAATAGCTTGTTATCCGATTCTCACTGCAACACTTCCCCATGGCAATGGTTATATCTGGCGGAGGATTCAACAAGGTGTCCGTAGGGTCGATCAAGCGGAATTTTGACGAGCTGGAATCTACGAGCTTGGCACAGACTACCACCTTTGAGAAAGTACAAGGAAGTCGAACCCCATCACCTTCTATCTCGAGGAATTGCCGGGTGGCACCCCAACTCCACCATCCCTCTCCTGATCAGGGCGCAGATGGCGAACTTTGACGTCCGCAGAATCCTGGTCGACCAAGGGAGTTTGGTGGACATCATGTATGCCTACCTCTGCGAGACCCTTCAGCTCGATGAAAGGCATCTGACCCCCTACATGGGCTCAGATCTCCATGGTTTCAACTGCACGACCACCAGACCATGGGGTTATGTCGAGCTGATGGTTACTTTCGGAAGTGATGACACTGGCAGACAAGTCAAGACTCGCTTCTTAGTAGTGTACTGTCCTTCCCTGTACCAGTGCATCCTGGGGAGGACAACTCTGGCCAAGCTCACGACGGTACCATCTATAGTGCATCTGAAGATGAAGTACTACACCACCAGAGGTCGGGTCATCACCCTCCACGGGGATATCGAAGTTGCAAAGAGGTGCTTCGAAGCTGCAACCTAGGGTCTGAGCTCGATCAACGTCAAGCCCAAGACCAGAGAGAAGTCAACCCTGGACGCAGAGCAGAAACCACTCCCGTGCATCAACGCCGTGGACATCGACAGTCATTTTCCCGGCGAGCAGGAAGAAGAGGGAGCAGCAGACAACAACCTCTCAGCCGAAGGCAATGGGCAGCCTCTCCATCCAGATGGAGACTTTGAGCTCATCGTCCTCGGAGACGATCCGGACAGGAATGTGAAGATTGGTATCGGGCTCCCCGACCTGGCGAAGAAGCAGTTGAAGGCCTGCCTCCAAGAGAATGCTGATTTGTTCGCGTGGAGCACGTCAGAGATGCCCGGCCTCGACCCAGAGGTGGTCTGTCACTAGCTTATTGTAGATCCAGTCACTAAGGCTATAGTGCAACGTAGGCGTAGGCAGTCTCTCGAGAAAGCGGAGGCTGTTGAAAAAGCTGTAAAAGACCTCTTAGAGGCAAACTTCATTTCGGAGGCCAGGTACACAACCTGGCTGTTCGACGTTGTATTTGTCAAGAAAAATAATGGAAAATGGAGGATGTGCGTTGACTACACTGATCTTAACCGGGCATGCCCCAAAGATGCTTATCCACTACCTAACATCGACCAACTGGTCGACAACTCTGCAGGTTTCAAATTATTGTCCTTCATGGATGCCTACTCGATGTACAATCAAATCCTCATGGCCAAAGTCGACAAACAGCACACCGCCTTCATGGCCGAGTCAGGCAATTACTACTACAACGTAATGCCCTTCGGCCTGAAAAAGGCCGGCGTGACCTACCAGCGGATGATAAACAAAGTCTTCTGGGGAAATATCGGCGACATGTTCGAGGTCTGCATGGACGACATGATCGTAAAATCTGCAGTGGAAGTCGACCACGCTGCTCACCTCAAGAAGGTCTTCAACACGGTGAGTAAATGCAAAATGAGGTTCAACCCCGAGAAATGCACCTTCGGCATCCGGGCAGGGGCAGGCAAATTCCTCTGCTTCTACCTCATAGAGCGAGGAATCGAGGCAAACCCCGACAAGTGTAGGGAGTTCTCCGAAATCTCAACGCCGAACTCAAAGTAATCGATACAATCGCTAAACGGGATGTTGACCTCGCTTTCCCCCTTCGTGGCCAAATCGGCACAGTATGCACTCCTATTCTTCAAACTCCCACGCCAGAAAGCCACGTTCGAGTGGACCGAAGAGTGCGAGCAGACACTCCTCCACCTCAAACAAGTCCTTTCACAACCCCCGGTTCTTTCACGACCAGAGGGAGGTGAGACATTATTCTTATACCTCGCCATTACGAGCGAAGCAGTCAGTGCAGTCAGTGCGATTCTAATCCGGGAGACCCCCGATGGGCAGAAGCCAATTTACTTCACCAGCAAAGCCCTCCAAGGTCCTCAACTTAGATACCAGCAAATCAAAAAGGTCGCTCTGGTCCTCGTCACCGTGGCTAGAAGACTACGACACTATTTTTTAGCCCACACGATCGTGGTAAGGACCGAGCAACCCGTGAGACAACTCCTCGGCAGGTCAGAAATGGCAGGAAGGATGCTTAGATGGTCGCTCGAACTCGTCGAGTTTGACATCCAATATAAAAGGAGAAAGGCCCTAAAGGCTCAGGTGCTGGCCGACTTCGTGGCGGAAATGACCCTCATAGAACCTTCGACCAACGAATCCCAAAAGTGGACGATCTACGTCGACGGGGCATCTAGCTCGACAGGTAGCGAAGCGGCCATTATCCTAGAAAACGAGGAAGGTATCTTGATGGAAGTCTCCCTCACTTTGTCCTTCCCGACGTCGAACAACCAAGCCTAATACGAGGCTTTCCTCGCCAGGTTACGGTTAGCTGAGGATCTCGGCGCCAAAGAAGTCAAAATATTCATCGACTCCCAGCTCGTGGCCTCCCAGGTACGAGGAGAGTACCAAGCCAAGAACGACAGCCTCATCGAATACTTGGTTCTAGTGAAGGAAAAGATGAAGAAGTTCACCTCGGCGGAAGTAAACCACGTCCCGCGTGGACACAATACTCGAGCAGATGTCTTATTGAAACTCGCGAGCACAAAGAAGAAAGGCGGTAACAAATCCGTCATACAAGAAGTGCTTCCGCGCCCAAGTATCGAGAAACCCGTCCCTGCGACTGACGTGAACACCATTGGAGACACTCACTGCTGGATGACCCCGGTGTACGAGTACCTCAGCACGGGTAAACTACCTGACGACCCAAGAATGCCGGAGTTGTTAGGTAACATGCCTGCTCCTATACGATTGTCGAAGATAAGTTGTATTGACGCGGCTTCTCGACCCCCTCCTCAGATGCGTCGAGGAGTCCAAGGTCCCCAGTATACTCCAGGAGATCCATGAGGGGATCAACGCACAACACCATGGTGGACAATCACTAGCCCGTAAAGCGTTATGAGCAGGGTACTACTGGCCCACCATGCAGCAGGACGCCAAGGAGCACGTCAGGAAATGCGACAGATGCCAGCGGCACGGGGACATGCACCTGGCCCTGCCCAGTGAACTCAAAACATTGTTGTCCCCGTGGCCGTTCGCCTGGTGGGGGATGGACATCCTCGGGCCCTTCTTCGTGGGGTTGTACCAAAACAAGTACCTGATCGTCGACTTTGACTATTTCACCAAGTGGATCGAAGCTGAAGCCCTGGCCAAAATCACGACCCACAACATACTGCGCTTCTACAAGAGAAATATACTTGCCCATTTCGGCGTGCCCCAGGCAATCATCACCGACAACGGGACACAATTCACCGACAAAAAATTTCGGGACTTCTTCACCAAGCTGGGCACGAAGCAACATTTCACATCGGTCGAACACCCGCAAACAAACGGGCAGGCCGAAGCCGCGAATAGAGTGATCCTGCGGGGCCTGAAAGGAAGACTGGGTGACTCCAAGAAAAGGTGGGTCGAGGAGCTACACAGCGTCCTTTGGGCCTACAACACAACCCCACACTCCACTATTGGGGAAACCCCGTTCCGACTGACCTACGGAATCGAGGCAGTTATCCCCGTGGAAATAAGGGAACCCTCGAGAAGGACTGAGTCCCCCCTCGACTGGGAGATGAACGATGAGGCCCTTCGAGAGGAGCTCGACCTAGTCGAAGAGATACGGACGAATGCATCCCTCTGCGAGGCCTCGCTCAAATAAAAGATAACTTTACGCCATAACAACAAAGTTATTAAGCGTGAATTTTGGGTAGGCACCCTCGTCCTGTGAAGGAACCAGAAGGACTTGCGTGAGGACAAGCTCGCCGCGAACTGAGAAGGCCTCTATCGCGTCCGTGCGAAAACAGGGACGGGAGCCTACTACCTCAAAAACCTGCACGGGGAGGAACTTGTTCGACCATGGAATACTGAAAAGCTTAAACATTACTACAGTTAAACACTGCCCACAACCCATCCCCGTCGCGACCACAGGGGCGCACTGAGGTACAAGCGCGACTCCCCTCTGAGACAAGAAGACAAGGGCACGCGTTGTGTATGCACGAGGACCCTTGATCCGACAGGAACCCCTCAACTGAGCTCCACCGTTGCCATACCAGCTAGGCAGGGCACCCAGCTCGCAAAGGGAGGACCACTCCACGAAGCTAGGACCTCGACCGAGCTCTTAGCCTCGTTAGAGGTCAGAATACAACTCCGACCACTCGACTAGTTCCCTACACTGTCGAGGATCAACAGATTCAAGCAAACACCCCAAATACTTAGACAAAAACGAAACAGATATATAATTAATGCACAAACATCACACACACAAGATAAAGAAAGACCATACAATTGGAATCGGGCATAAGCCCATTGTTTAAAAAGTACATACAAAAATGTTATAATCCCCTGGCATGCAGGCCGGGCAGAAATTGATATAAAATCACGGCACGCAGGCTGAACTAAACAAAGTTAAAGAAAGCGGCGCGCAGGCCGAGCAAATAAAAGAAATTCAAACACCGATCTCCTCCTCGATCCGGTCATCTGTCTCCCTGTCACCATCGTCGTCCTCCCCAGGTACGACCACCTTTCCATCAACCACACGGTGGAACAGGCTGACTCTTTCAAGGGCAAGCTGGACCTCCAGGTTTTCAGCCTTGATCTGCGCCACAAAACTCTTAAAACCCACCTCGAGGCCCTCCAAACAGTCTTGCTCGAGCTTCCGAACCTTGGTGATCAGAGCTCCACGGTCGGCGAGGCGCTTCTCTTCCTCTGTCTCATCCTCCGCTGGATTAGCACCAGCCTCCAGCTCAAAACTTTGTTTCGGAGACGGTCCCGCTCCTCTTGAGTTCTCTTTAACTCCACATTTGTTTCGTTCAGCTCATGGAGGACGCGCACATGGTTCTCGCACATCGTCTTGGTCTCCAGTAGGTCGCTCTCATCTTTGTTCTTCTTCTTCTCGAGGGCGTTGTACTCGTCCCGCAACCTTTGCAGTTAGGAAGCTGGGATTGTCTCATCGTTCAGAACCAGGGCGGTCTAAAAAATTCGCACCATGGCCGCCATGTCCTCGGCAAGCGTTTTCCTCCTGGCCGCTCTTTCAATTCCAAGAATCGCCTATGCCTCAGCCTCGGCCACAGCAGAGGGAATCCCTCCGAAGAAGTCCCGCTGGAGGTGACAGGCAGGTAACATGAACTTCTCAGTAGGCACGGGCTCCTCGAGATCCACGAGGATAGGACCCTTAGCGCGCGGCTATTTACCGTGAAAATTGATAAACAACCGCTGATCTTCCAAATCTAACTTTGGTGACTCACAGGATCGATCAGATTGATCCTAGGACATGTGCTAACAATTAATCTAAGGTAAATTCTGAAGAAATGAATACTTCGACAATACTCATAAAGAAAAGTTCGTTGAAAACACAATCTAAACAACGTTTTAAAGTGTTAAGTTAAAAGGCTAAAAATGTAAAAGAGAAGGTCGAAGGCGTGCAATAAAGGTTGAAAATATGAAAAGTGCAGAAACATAACTTGCGTTAAATAGAAGATAAAAACTTAACGAAAGATTGAAGTAAATTGCATTGAAGGATAAATGGTGTTTACATCATGTACATTCTCACAAGACTCTTTTCTTAACACGCGGATACTTTGAGTAAATTTGGAGTTACTTGTACAAAGTGAACATCACACCCCCCGAATCCTATTGGTAGAACCCCTATTTATAATACTAAAACTAACTGATATAAACTGCCTGAAATAATCAACAAATGACAAGTGTCGCATTGCATGCTTCCATTGCTTGGATACACGCCACTTGTCTTTCTTCAAGAGCGAACCAAAGTAACTACTCCCTCCTTTATTTGAATTTGGATTTCCCAACGCCAGACATTAGCAGTGTTGTCGGTCGAAGGTAACCTCTTCAACTCTTAGAAATATTTTCTAAGTCCCAAAAAGCATCCTCTCTTCTTGTGAGCATCTTCGACTAAAACCTATCACACAGATCCCGTCGAAAGCCTCTTTAAACCTCTTCAAGAGTTTAATATTCCCATCAATACTTCCAACTTCATATAGACGTCGAATTTATGAGCTAACAAATTTCCCCCCAAAAATGTATTTTTCGACAGTACTGAAGAAAAGGGTATTTTTTTATAGTGTCCATTCGACGCCATCTTTCGACCATGCATAGGTGTCCATCAAAAACTGACTAACCCACGTCTCAAGAAACTATTCAGTTTCTTTTCAATCAAATTTATGACATCACAGCCAATTATGATTATGACTAAAACGTCTCCTCGGAAATCATATTAAAACCCAAACCATCATAACCTCTCCTAGAGTCTAGGAGATCGTGGACATAGGTAGCAACTATCACCGCCCCTACTTTGGCTTCTGGGATGACACGTGTCCCACTAGCTCTAGCTCCTTAATGATGATTAGTGACCTTTTAGTGTTTCCAAAACATTTTATAAATAGTCTCTTCAGAAACTATTTTCATTTTTTCAACTCCAAAGTATCCACTGCACACTTTCTCCTCTCTTCAAAAAATGTTCAACCCTTCACCTCCAACAAACCCATTTTCCTCAAATTTTTCACCAATGGCTTCTTCAACTGCTACTACTCAAGACCCAAAGAAAAGCCAGAAGCTCAAAGGTCAAAAGAGCGTACCACTACTTCCTCCATTCGCCACATTAAATGGACCCAAGTTGGTAAAGAATCAGCAATTCATCCCTGAGCCTCTCAAGGAGGAAAAAAGACACATCTACGAATCCCAGGTACTGATTCCTATTACCGTTTCTAGGAAACCGTTAGCTTTATCTGGTCCCTTATCTTCTTTAGATACAGATTATACGGCCATTAGTGACTTCTTTCCATCATATCGTAAAACCAAACCTTTAGGGCAGAAAGACAAAGCTAGGGTAACATCTGAACCCCATGACAATATAGCCCTATAGAACATAGATTTGAAGTATCTGAATGATGGGTCTAGGCTATTTAGGTCAACCCCATATTTTAAGGATTCTGACCTCTATTTGAACTGGTTGACCAAGTTAGAGAAAGTGAAAGCAGAAACTTGGAAGAGCTTAGGAATCTATGACTTGATCATGATGTCGAAGACAGGTCCCGCTTACTGTCCAACTTTGCTAGCATCATCTTTGTATTTTTGGGATAGTACCCATTATACTTTCCATCTCTCTTGTGGGATGATGACACCCACTCTCTTCGACATAGCCGCTATCACAGGGCTAAGACCACATGGGTTAGTTTACGACCCTGAAATAGATGCTCTAGACACTATAGGATTCGTCACCACCAAACACACTTACACTTATTTCATGAACCATTACCACGACAAGCAAACTAACACAGTCAAAGACAAAGAGCACATAACATTCCTGGCTATGTGGCTTTCTCGCTGTGTATTCTGTACCAAATCCTTGCAGGTGGCAAGAAAATATCTGACTCTAGCCAATCAATTGTACCTTAATCGAGGCATTTGCCTAAGAGAAATGATATTAGCCAGTCTGTACGAGTCTTTGAGAGAAGGCGCTGGTCGTCTGAAAGACCAAGAGAGCAACGGGAACCTCCTGCTATCAGGACCCTTTTGGCTACTTCAGCTTTGGCTTAATGCCACTTTTGAAGCCAGCCTCCCCAACAAAGGGTCTGTGGACGAAGACGCTGCGAAGATTAAAGAGAGACGAGTCGAATGGGTTTGACTGGTGCAACTGACCCCAAATGAAGAAGGGCAGACACTTAGGGCATCCTTCTCTGGCTTCATCAAAATGTTTGCCAAGCGCTATGAATTCACACCAAGGATGACGCCCTTTGCTGAACGAAAATATGGCCCTGAATGGTTTACCAGGCCCTTTCCTCCTTCGTTCAAGAAACATGAAGAAGAATCGCAGCGTGTCTGGGAGGCATTCCTGATCCCTCGACTTATCATTCATCGACTCAACTTGCTAAAGGGCCAAACCTCTCTGATGGCCTATTAACCAAATCTTGTCTCTTAACAATTTGGTTTAGTCCAGACTCTACCCAAGTGCCTGTATGAGAAGAAAGTCCATGTTATCCTTCCCAACACTATCTACGATGCCATAGAGAGTTCGACACACCTTGCTCGACATGCTCATCGATCACTCCTAACTCCCGTCTACTTTGAACCTTCTCATCTCTGCACCCAAGAGTTCCACGACTGGTGGTCGAAACATTATGCTGCATAGTTCCTTGATGTCTCCAGCTTCGCTTAGTTGATTGACCAAGCTTTTGTTGATGTGTAGGAGACGATCAAGAAAGGTACATCTACTCACATTAAAGAGATTCAAGCCTTCCAGAAGTACTTGGAAACTGTTTATCGACCAGATGATATTAGTCGAACCTTCCTTGAAGCCGCAATTACGCTAAAGGAGAAATTTTTAAAGAAAATTGAGAGTTTGAAACTCCCTTCATATGTTCCTCCTGAGAAACGCTATGAAGTGGCTTTCATACTATTTCCTCCAAAGACTCCTCAACTGCCATCTGCTGATTTTGGAGTGACTCTTGCCCCTCCATTTCAAGATTGATTCATCTGTGGGGATTCTATAAAGATCCTTCGCCAGCAGTCGAAACCCAAGGCTCAGCGGGTGGTTTCGACTAAGCGTACGCTAGACAGTTTCAAAGGACACCTTCATGTCGGTATCGAAGATGTTTGCATCGAATCCGAAATACATGAAGGTTTGGATTCTCCAATTTTATGTTCTTTTATTCGAACTTTATTATTACTGACTTGTGGTAACTTGGTTTGTTTTGCAGCTATACCCAAAAGAAACACACCTCAGCAACTGGTCGAAGCCAAAGGTGAAGGCAACAAGGTACATCCCACACCCTTTTCCTTTTGCTGATTACTCCTTCTTCCCTTAACGCTTCTCATCATTTCAGGCTTCTCGGAAACCACCTTCGACACCTCAAAGGAAGTCAAAGAGGGGCACTGCCCAAATTATCTTCGATTCAGAGGATGAGGACCAATCTCCTCCTGAAGACTTGAAACTCAAGAAGAGGAAGAAACCAAGCCAAAAATACGGTGTTGCTGGTGCCCAATCTGAGCCTAAGACGGCCAAAGTCTCCAACAAGACAACAACTACAAGAGTTGTAGAAGCCTCCTCTAGAGCTGCCTCAAAACCAGCCGCAGATAATGCTGAAAGCAATAACTCCAGCCCTGATGCTGAAGGTGTCAAGGTAACTTGTCATATTTTTTCTTTAAATAACAACTTATTTACCTTGTTTCCCTTGGTCTGAGTTGCTTCGATTTGATTCAGGCTGACGCAAGTGGTTTAAAGCCACCGGTGGATAATCCTCCTTCTCCCATCACAATCTTAAATAGCCAAGGTGAGCCCACATACCATCCCACTTCTGACTTGGGCTCTGGAATAAGTTCACTAGGTGAAATTAACAAACCTGGTTTTGAAACAGATCCCCCTTCGCCAGTAAAGACTGCTACCCAACAGTCTCAAACAGATGGCTCCGACCATGAGGCAGACGATGTTCAGCAGGATCTTGACACAGAAAATCCAAAAGTTGCTGCCATGGATGAAGATACACCCTTGGTCGATGAAGAGGGATCCCCAATAGACGAGCCCATTGGGGATGCCAATGTTAACCCAGAAGGAGAGGAAGAAATGGAAGAAGATGATGATGAGACCATGCACCAATCTGAACTTAATGGCCATAGTGATGAAAATGATGATGACAAAATGGACGAAGATGAAGATGGGGAGGACAAAGGTAAGGAGGAGAAGGCTAACAAAGGACCTATCAACGAGCCAACCCATGTCGAAGTTACTACCACCCCAGCAACTACTACTGCTACTGAAGGCAAGGCCACCTCAACTGTGTATGGAGCAGGCCTTTCTGAAAAAGAGCTGGATGCCTTGAAGACTAGCAATCCTCGACAATACATAAAGATCCGTCTTGGCCTTCGAGGAAGCTCATATGATAAAACTCCCAGTGCTTCAACTACCTCTGGGGATCAGCCTTCAAGCAAACCTGAGGACAATATCCTTCTGAAGATAAAAAATAAGATCTTTAAGGGTGACCTTTTCACACTCTTACAGATGGATGATGTCACTCATATCTCTCTAAAAAATGTCCTCCAACAAGTTGAAATCCATGCTATTTCTCCATAATCTGCCAACATCATTTTAGAGCTTGGCACTATGATTGACCAAGTCTATGGTGACCTCAAGCGCCTGCCCCAAATCGAAAAGGCTATTTCAACCAAAGCTGGAAGTGAGGCTGCTGCCACTGACTCTCAGAATAAGGTAGCAGAATTGGAGGAAACCAAAGAGAAGAACAAGCGGGAAATCACCTCCAATGAACAAAACATTGCTTCCTGGGAGGGAAAGATCAAGAAGCTTCGAGCCAAGATCTCAAAGGCCAAAAAGCGCAACGCTGAGTTGTCTGCCTTTGATGACTCTGGCGCGTCGAAAGAGCTTGAAAATGCCATTGCTTTTGCTGAGAAAGCTCAACAACTGGAGAAGGAAGTTGCACACTTAAAATCTGACAAGGCCTTGTGTGAAAAGCGTCTTGACCTCCAGAAGTCAAAGTACTTGAAGATGAAGGAGAATCTCCCCTTTTAGCTTGTTACTTTCTTTGTAATTTTTAATTTGATGCTCCATGGCCCTTTGAGGCTTTTATATGTAATAACTTTTAAGCCATTTTGGCATTCATAAATACCATTATTGGCTTAGCCCTTGTTACGTCAAATTACTCTTTAACAATTTTAATTTCTTGAAGTGCTGGTTTATATTTTTTCAAATACTTGCCATTTACTTTCAAGATTCTTTTATCCTCACTTAATTCTTCAACTTCATAGGCTCTATTAGAAAATAATTGCGTAATTTGAAACAGGCCCTCCCATTTAAGGGACCATTTGCCCAAGGCTCTAACCTTTCAATCCATAGGCAGGATTACCTTCCAAACTAAATCTCCAGGCGAAAAGGTATTGATTTTAATCTTTTTATTATAAGACTTCTCCACTCTTTTCTTTTGTCTCTTCACAAGTTCCAAAGCTTTAAGTCTTTCTTCGTCCAAATCTACCAGTTCGTCTAGCATCATATTCCAATAAAACTCAGAACGAATTTCATGATGTCTCTGAATCCTAGTCGACTGGAGGTAGATCTCAACAGATAACACTGCATCATGACCAAAAGTCAACCGAAAAGGAGTAGTGTTGGTTGCTTCCTTGGGAGAGGTTCGACATGCCCAGAGGATCTGGTCCAATGTCTTATGCCAATTTCTAGGTTTCTTTCCCACATGTTTCTTGATCAAACCAATCACCACTTTATTAGCTGCTTCGACTTGACCGTTAGCCTGAGCATAATAAGGTGTAGAGGTTAAGAGTTTGAAACCCATCTCTTTAGCATACCCCTGCATCTTTCGACCAATAAAGACTGATCCTTGATCTGTTGTGATCATTTTTGGGATTCCAAACCTTTAAATGATGTATTTTTGAATAAAATCGATCACATCCTCTTGATCCGCATTCGGTAAAGGTATCGCTTCAATCCACTTCGTAAAGTAGTCAATTTCTACCAAAATGTATCTCTGATTCTTGGAGGATGCTGGTCGAATCTCTCCAATTAGATCCAAAGCCCAACCTCTAAAAGGCCATAGTTTGACTATGGAATGCAACTCGCTTACAGGGATATGCTGTATGCCAGCATGAACTTGACATTCTTGGAAACCCTTGGTGAATTCAATGTAGTCTTTTAGCATAGTAGGCCAATATATGCCTTGTCGAAACAATAGCCACTTCATCTTATGGCCTACTTGATGTGCCCCACATGCCCCACTATGGACAGTCGAAAGGGCAAGATACGCTTCTGTTTCACTAAGACATTTAAGTAAGACTCCCTCAGGGGTCTTTTTAAACAATTCATTGCCTAGAAGGACATAACTTAAGGCTTGATACCTAACCTTTCGCTCTGTGGATGCTGTCGGGTTTTGCAAGTACTCGACTATAGGCTTCCTCCAATCTTTATCCGTCAAGCTGTCTATTGCAAAAATCTCGAAATTTTCTTCATCAGCGTATCCAAGCTTTGTCACTTCTAGGTCTGATGGGCGTAATCCAACAGATACAACTTTACCTCTAGCTTCGATTGCCTCTTGTAAATTTTCCTCCAAAACCTTATACCCAGAAGCAACCTGAGCCAAGTCATTGGCCACTTAATTCTCTAGTCGAGGTATGTGTCGAATGCTTACTACTTCGAATTTCTTTAGTAGTTTGTTGGCCACTACGAAGTACATAATAAGATTCTCCTTAACACATTTGTATTCCTTTGTAATTTGCTTTATGACCAACTCTGAGTCTCCCATTATTTCAACTCGAGTTGCCCCCAATTTTAACAAAATTTCAAGTCCAGCTATTAAGGCTTCATACTCAGCCTCATTGTTGGAACAAAGTCCTTCGACCTTGTACTTAAATTTTGTTGGAATTTTATCAGGCGAAATAATTAGCATGCCTAGGCCTGTTCCATCTTTGTGGCTGGAGCCATCGAAGTATAACTTCCAAGGTTCCAATTCAACATAATTCAACATGCTTTCGTTTATGGAGTGGTCGACTATAAAGTCTGCTACCACTTGTCCTTTAACTGCCTTCGGAGGTTTATATGTTAAAGAGTACTCAGTCAATGCCAGTGCACATTTACCAATTCGACTATGCAAGATAGGTTTAGACAACATATGTTTGATAACATCAAAATGAGACGAAACATAAACATCAACTGGTTTTATATATTGCTTCAATTTTGTACAAGAGAAATACAAGCATAGGCATAATTTTTCTATCATGCTACACCTAGTTTCTGCATCATTCAAAACTCTACTGTGGTAGTAAATGGCTCTCTCGACACCATCCTCATCCTCTTGAGCCAACATGCTCCCTATGGTTTTGTCTGAGGCAGCTATGTACAATCTCATACTCCTATTCCTACAAGGTGGTGAAAGAATTGAAGGATGACTCAGGTATTCCTTGATCTTGTCGAAGGCTGCCTGCTGCTTCTGTTCCCATTCGAACCCATCTTTATTGAATCGAAGCAATGGTGAAAAGGCCTGCATTTTCCACTTAGATTCGATATGAACCTTCGCAAGAAATTAATCTTGCCCAACAGCGATTGCATCTCCTTTTTTGTTAATGGCGTTTTCGCTTCCATGATGGCTTTAGTCTTATTCTGGTTGATCTCGATCCCCTTTTTATGGACCACAAAGCCTAGAAAATCCCCTGCCTGCGCACAAAACGCACATTTAACAGGATTCATTTTAAGACCATGCCTTCTCATCCTTTTAAAGGAGTGCCGAAGATGGTCTAAGTGACTCTTCCCTGAAATAGACTTAACCACAATATCATCAATATATATTTGCATGAAAGTCTCTATATAATCATGGAAGATTGAGTTCATTGCTCGTTGATATGTTGCCCCAACATTTTTGAGGCCAAAAGGCATTACTACCCACTCGTAGGTGCCTAAGGCTCCAGGACAACGAAAAGTTATTTTGGGGACATCATATTCAGCAATGAATATTTGGTTATAACCAGAGTATCCATCTAACATACTGAGGTACTCATGTCCTGTGGCAGAATCGACTAGCATTTCTGCCACAGGCATAGAATACTCATCCTTAGGAGTTGCAGAATTTAAATCTCTAAAGTCTATGCAAACTCTTAAGGAACCATTCTTTTTAATAACATGTACAATGTTAGCTAACCATTCGACATACCTGGCAGTGCGGATAAATTTTCATCGAAGGAGTCTTTCGACTTCTTCCTTTATCTTTGAGAGAATTTCTGGGGCAAACCGTCTTGGATTCTGTTTAACTGGCTTCTTCCCAGGCTTGATCGCCAACTTATGTTCGACAAACTCTCTACTCAAACCAGGCATTTCATCGTAGTCCCAGGCGAAACAGTCTTTAAACTCCTGCAACAACTGGGTAATTTCGACCTTAAGTTGTGGGTCAAGATTAGCACTAACATATGTTGGCCTTCTGGTTGCCCCTTCACCTAGGTCAATTTCTTCTAATGGATCCTGCGCCATCATCTTAATATTATTTTCCAGCGGATCTTTTTCAAATCCCAAAGGCTCGTCGTCATAAATGGCGTCAAGCCTCTAGCCTTGTTCTACACCCTAAACCTTATCAGGTGGCTCTGGGTCGAAGTCCTTACCAGGACCTTCTTGGTGGTATTCAGAATTGGCTTCGCCAGCCATATATTCATTAGCAGCCTCCAAGGCCGCTTGTAGTCTGGTTTCAGCCACGTAGGCCAAAATTCTCTTTAATGCTTCGAACTCAGTCATTATCACTGAATTCACTTCCCCACCCTGTGGGGTCTGCCACAGGTTCACCAAGGTATGAAAGCCTTTCCGCTGTCACTTCCTTATCCCAACAGAAACCCTTGACGGGATGTAAGTACAATGAGCAAAATGTCTTGTCATCTGGGACAAACTCAAAGTCTGCTGGAACACAAGGGGCAATATGGGCCAAATGTTTGTCGAACTGACGTCTGTCGACATGATTTATCGGTGCTTTAAAATACCTCTGATCAGCTTCAATGTTCTCGACTATACCATCTGGCCTCCAGATGGTGATTCGTTGATGCATCGAAGATGGCACTGCACCAATGCCATATACCCACTCTCGTCCTAAGAGCAGATTGTAGTTGGCTTTTGTTTCCACTACCGTGAAGACTGTAGGCCTAGTGATTGTCCCAACTGTTAAGTCAACTTGTATCACACCCAATGTAGAGCCAACCTTTCCTTCATAATTTGAAAGAACCATATTATGTGGCTTAGTATCAGTATCATACTTGCCAATAAACCAATAAGAAATGTGGCATTAAGTTTACTGTTGCGCCACAATAAACCAATATCTTATTTATTGGCACGTTCTCCACCTTGCTAGTAATGTAGAGGGGCTTTAGGTGGCTTTTCATCGCCTGTGTAGGTCGCTCGAAGAAAGCGTTATGCTCTTCGACACACCCATTATTCATAATATAGTAGCACACAGGCTTGTGTGCTACCATTTCTGCTTCAGTGCAGGCATCCAAATCTTCGACTTCTGTAATCTGGTCGAACTCCCTGGGCATTACAGACACCACATTGACTATGATGTCAAGAGAAGCATTAGACTCAGAGTCAAAGTTGTCTGTCATTTTGTCATCATCTTCGACAGTCTTTTCACATTCGTCCTCTTGAGAGGAAAATAATTTTCGCCCCACGGGGCACATTTTCAGCAGTCTTTATTTGATTCCCTCCATTATTATCAGTAGGGATATTAGTACTGGACTCTCCTTGATCCTTCGACTGGGCCTCCCTAAGAGCCTTCCTTCGACGTTGTTCTCTCCTCCATTGGGATCGCGACATTGGGTTCTTCCCCTTATAGTTTTCAGAGATATACGCCGATTTGTTAGAAGTCTGAAACTCTTTTCGGTATTCAATTGAAGAGCCTCTGCCCACATCAAATTTTTGCCACTTTTTCTGACCTTTTTCCTTCCCTTCGACGGGTTTTATCCAGCTACCGACTGGCGCATTACTTGTTGGTTTGAAGGTGTTTGGTCTGGCCCCTGGGAATTGTGTTTTTCCACCCACTTGTTTTGACGCAGACCTTCTAGGATCGAAACTCCTTTGACCCTAAGACATTCTTTGCTCCCTTCTTTCTTTAGCCTTCCTAACCCCCTCAAGATTGTGAGCAGCTTTCTGGTCGAAGATTGCACTGCACCTGGGGCATAGCATGACACCTGATCCCTTCTTTTGGCAGCGGTGAAGGAATTCAATGATAGTTTCATCCTATTTTGGATACACCACTTTGTTACGCTCTTCTTGGCAGCTTGCTTCGTCAACCTCCGTAGTCTTATGTTGTGTAATCTCGACCATATTTATGTCCATGTCGACATCAGCACTAAGATTCAGATTGCAGAAGTCTACATCAAGGCCTTCAGCAGCCTTATCCACCTTAACGAAACTCTCAGCAGTCTCTTTGGTAACCAGCATCATGTTGGAACTCTCAGTGATCCCATCATTTAAGCCCTCAGTGGCTTCGTCGAAGCTATCAGCGGCCTCGCTCATGAGTTTCTCCACAGCATAAATGTCAAGGTCTTCAGTAACCTTGGCTAACACAACATTATTGGTGAAATCTTCAGTCATTTCCACCATGTTAACTGAACAATTGAAGTCATCAGCAACCTCAACCATATGTACCTCTGGCTCAGCATAATAGGCCTCTGCTGTTTATAATGGGTCGGAGTCAATTTTCATCTGACCTTTGCTCTTCTCTCTGAATTTCAGCCTGCCCTCCTGAATAACATTTTGCACCAGATCCCTGAAAAGAAAACACTGAGAAGTTTTATGACCCAAAAAATTATGGTACTTACAAAATCCTCTCTTTTTTCTTTTTTCTAAAGGTGGCATTTTGGCGCCAGCAGGCACTATCATTTGTCCATCTTTAACTAAAAAATAAAAAATTTTGTCACATTTAGTGATGTCGAAAGTATATGTTTTCTTAGGAAACTTATCATTCTTTTCAGATTCGATAGAATTTTTTCTAGTCGAAGGGGCTAACATTTTACAAGCATACGGAGGGCCCTGCTTTAATTCAGCGACATCTATCTCATTTTCGTCGAAATACAATGGTTCATCATATGAACCTTCGACATCCTCATTATATTCAACATAGGCTACCTTCTTACTCTTATTAAACTTAATCTTTTCGTCTTTCAGACGTTCTAACTGTCGAACCCTATCAGCCAGTTGGGCCATATATCTCAGATACTGGGTATCCAACTTCTTTCTGATAGAGTAATCAAGGCCACCAGCGACCATTTCGACCAACTCATGCTCTGGCACTTGAGTAAAACACCTAGCATTAAGTAATCAAAACCTATTTTGGTAATCGTCTATTGGCTCAGTAAACTTTTAATTTATGCTAGCCAACTCCTTCAAACTAATCTTAGTTTGTCCCATATAGAATTGTTCATGGAACAAACGCTCTAACTGGGTCTAATTACAAATTGAGTTAGGAGGTAGGGTTGTAAACCAAGTAAAAGCATTTTTGGGGAGAGAACTTGGGAAATATTTTACCCTAAGACTTTCGTCATTTGCAATCTCTCCAGCCTCAATCATATATCGGGCTACGTGTTCGACAGTAGATTCAGTTGTATCTCCTGAGAACTTGGTAAACTTTGGGACCTTCGTCCTAGGAGGTAATTCTGATTGTAGAATATAATCCACTATGGGTGATGTATAGTTTGGCCTAGTAAATCCAGAATTTACCCCATTTCGATCCATTATCCTTTCGACCATGGCTGCTAGGTTGTTAACTGCTGCTATGTTGTTACGTCGAACCTGTTGTACAACATGGTCAGCATCTTGGTTTCTATTTACTATCACTACCCCTTGTTCCCCTTCTTCAGGAATTGGCACTTGGTACCTTGATGGTTCGACTCTGGGGAGTTCGAATCTAGGGGGTTCTAGGTTCGCCTCAGGTATAGTCCCTAGATTCCGCCGCGGGATATTCTCCACCATGGTCGCACCTCGTACAGGGGCTGGTACCCCCATAAATTCTGCCATGCGCGCCAATTTCACTGCTAATTGCTGGTTAGTTTGGGTAGTGTTCTGGATCAAGGGCTGGAAAATTTCCCCCATAGTTTGAGACAAGGTTTGTACCATTTGTAGGTTACTCTCATCCATTTGCTGTCTTAAACATGCTATAGACGTGTTTGTCAGACTAGGACCTTGAGTGGAATATCCCACACCTACACTTAGACTGTTTTAACCTATATTTATCCCAGATCCTGACCCTTGTAATGGCGAAGACATTACATTTTCTGAGAATACTAGGGGGCATTTTGGAGGCTTTGCATTATTGACGTTGGCATTCCATAAGGTGGATTCCTTGGTAATGGTTGTGAGAATCCTGGAGGGGGAAATACCTAAACATCGAAGTTCCACCTGGTGGAGTTTGGGGATTAGATGCTTGTGGCCCAACGTACTCCAAAACAGGTTGAGTGTAAGCCCTTATATATGTCGACCCTGATCCTATCATTGATGGCATTGGGTCAGACATAACAGGAGGTGGTATTGGCTCTCCTGTCGAAGGAACTGGAGGTGGTATCACATTGTTCCTGGACACATTTTGAGGGTTAGTGTTACTAGGATGGGCATTCGAATTACTTGACTGAGGATTAGAACCACTCCCTTGAGGGTTTGGATTGTTTGGCTGACTAGTGTTCGTCGCCATTTTTCTAGTATATCTTCTCTTTGGTCTCTCTTCGTTTGTAGTGGCTACCTTACCACTTCTCAATAACATGCAACGAAGCTTTTTAAGAAGGAAACGATTGATGAATGAAGATTTACAAAATTTAGAAAGATCTTTATAAAGTTAGCACTGTCCCACTGGGCGTGCCAATTTGTTTACCGTGAAAATTGGTAAACAACCGCTGATCTTCCAAATCTAACTCTGGTGACTCACAGGATCGATCAGATTGATCCTAGGACATGTGCTAACAATTAATCTAAGGTAAATTATGAAGAAATGAATACTTCGACAATACTCATAAAGAAAAGTTCGTTGAAAACACAATCTAAACAACATTTTAAAGTGTTAAGTTAAAAGGCTAAAAATGTAAAAGAGAAGGTCGAAGGCGTGCAGTAAAGGTTGAAAATATGAAAAGTGCAGAAACATAACTTGCGTTAAATAGAAGATAAAAACTTAACGAAAGATTGAAGTAAATTACATTGAAGGATAAATGGTGTTTACATCACGTACATTCTCACAAGACTATTTTCTCAACACGCGGATACTTTGAGTAAATTTGGAGTAACTTGTACAAAGTGAACATCACACCCCCCGAATCCTATTGCTAGAACCCCTATTTATAATACTAAAACTAACTGCTATAAACTGCCTGAAATAATCAACAAATGACAAGTGTCGCATTGCATGCTTCCATTGTTTGGATACACGCCACTTGTCTTTCTTCAAGAACGAACCAAAGTAACTATTCCCTCCTTTATTTGAATTTGAATTTCCCAATGTCAGACATTAGTAGTGTTGTCGGTCGAAGGTGGCCTCTTCAACTCTTAGAAATATTTTCTAAGTCCCAAAAAGTATCCTCTCTTCTTGTGAGCATCTTCGACTAAAACCTATCACACAGATCCCGTCGAAAGCCTCTTTAAACCTCTTCAAGAGTTTAATATTCCCATCAATACTTCCAAATTCATATAGGCGTCGAATTTATGAGCTAACAGTGGCCTCTTGGAAGGGGTCCTCTCCGGGGGAGGAGACTGACTGCATTGAGGAGAAGAAGAGCCACTTCCCCCCTCGACAGGCACCGCCGTCTGAATGACTTCTTGGACCCGACCTTTACTTCTCTTTGCACCCCGGGTGGCTGCCAGCTTCATGATGCGCTCAGTTGCGTTCGACATTTGACCTGCGACAAGAAACAAGAAACAAGTCAGCGTAAGAAAACGAGACAGGGTGAACGCCCGAGCAGAGCAGATGACTACTACCTAAAAACCTCATGGCTTCGTCTTTAGACTTGCATTCGAGGAGGGCTTTAGTGTTGATAAAACGGGGTTCAGTTACAACCTGCCCTCGGGCGTCGAGGACGAAACGCCCGTCCCTGGTTTTGAATTTGGCCCGAGTAAAGCCGACGACATACTCGACCAGCTTCGTGAACACCTCTCTGTCCTCGACGCACAATTCACTGGGCTTCACAAGGTAGGCCTCTGTGCCACTCTCGAAATGCGCCTCCTCCCACTCTAAGGGCACTTAGACTCAAATCTTTCCTCCCCCGCGTCGTCGGTCACGATGTCGTAGAGTGACCCCACGACTTTGTGCATGGCGGGCATGACATAGTAAAACCTGTCCTTGAAGCAGTGGATAAAATCTAAGTATGCCTTGAACAATTTCCTCGGCTGCTTCAAGGAAACCCAACTATGTCGGCCATTGTCAGTTGACCGTTGCAGATGGAAAGTACGAAAAAACAGAGGGAGAGTGGCCCCGACGCCGAGATATTCACACACGAGCTTGAATGCCCGCATGAAGGCCATCGTGTTAGGGTGGAGCTGGGAGGGCGCCAGACGCAGCCAGTCGAACACACCCCGCTGGAAATCGTTGAAAGGGAGATGGATGCCATCATCTTTGAACGCGAACTCGTACATGGGAAACCTTAATCCCCGGTAGCTCGAGTATATGCGATGATGTTCTCTGGGCTTAAAGACCGTCCAGTTCGCTTGTTCGCCCACTACGACGTCCTCGACAATCGCGAAGGCATCAGTGTCATCCAGGGCAAATCGCGATCTGATTCTTAAGGGCTCTTCTCCTGCCTAATCTGCGGGCGTACGAATCGGTTCCTCCCCGAGTTGCTGTGCAGGCTCGTCCAGGTCAGGTTTGGTGTATATCTGAATAATGCCCGCGAGCCTCACGACCATTTTACCTGAAAAGCAGAGGAGCACGGTGAATTCGACTTCCGAAATCAAATCCACCATTCCACCGAAAATCAAGTGAAAGGGCGTGGAGGGCGCCGAGCAGCCCAGGTGGCTCTCCCAGACAAAAAGGAAGGAACGGTCTAACCGACGAGATCTAACAGTCATGGGCTTCTCGACGAGGCATTCATCGGCTCCCCGTCACATTCATCAACTCCCCGGGACATTCATTACATGTCCCTGGGACATTCATCGCATGTCCCCGAGGCATTTATTGCAAACTTTAGTAAGCTAGTGGAATTCCCCTAAAGTCTATGACGTATACGCCGGAAACTTCATGAATGTAGCCGAAAAACTCATACTTGCCGAAAAATTCATGAAAGTCCCCGGAATATCTAAACGCTACTCTAAGAACTATGTCTCTCCTCGAAAAATAAATGGTAAAATCAAGCTACAATACGAGGGACGAGAAAACTTACTTGATGGTTAGGAGTGAGGCTGTCGGGGAGCGATTGACAACGACGGCGGCGGCGATGATGTCGGGCACAAGAAGAAGCTTGAAGGAGACTGATCAGTGGAACAAAAGCGTGCAAATGACACGGACTCACCACCTATTTATAATCCTAACACGGGACTCGAGGCGTCTCTAGGCGCTTGAGTACCCTTACTACTAGCCGCCCTAGGCATTGATGACTCGTGCCACGTGGCACCATGGATCCCCGCGTATTCCTTTTCTGCTCCCCACGTGCTCATGGCCTCAGGACGTCCGCTTCTTTCCATCACCCCTGCATAGTCGGCCAAGATGCCAAAGGGGAACATCCCCAACAAAGGGAGACCCATGGATGTCAGACGGGCACACGTCCCCGCAACTCCCATCTCGTCCTGCACCGTCGACGTCCACCACCAACCCAGTTATTCGAGCATGAACTTCACTTACTACTTCCTCAACAAATGGAATGACCCTTAAGTCATTACTCTGACACTTCGGAGCAACAACTTGGGGGGCTCCTGTTCTGGACTGGGCCGGTTCCTGCCCATCGGTCGGGGAAACCCAACCCAATACTATGAGAGGCTCTTTAAGGCCCAATCCTCTCTCTCGTCGAGCACGCCCAGATCCTGTTGATGACGGGTAGAGACTGTATAGCTCGGGGAGAGAACGAGCATCCTCCCAGCACACTCCACGTGCTCCTTCCGCGGGGACACGTCATCAGGTAACCCCCACCTCCGAAACAGTTGGTCTACCCACCTTCCGAAGATCTCGGGGCAGTTACTCCAGGGCGAAGACCACATGTTGGTCTTCCCTACACCACGTAAGTCCTGGAAGTTATCTGCATTGGGCTTAGTAACCCAACCCAGTACAGACGACCGTTGGCCGAGCGCTGGGGGCACAATATATAGACCCTCTCTCATGAGAGGGCCAGGTATTCTAGTTCTTACTCTCACTACCTTCTGTACTTGCTTGCTCCATTCCTTACTTTGGCATCTGAGTACCTTGCAGGTACAACCTGTGAGACAATCCTTTACTTTGGTTTTGTTTTTGTATGATTGCAAATTGCGCGTATGATTTGTTGTGCTTCATTCTACATGTGAATATGTGTGATTTTCATCTTAAAATGATTGTTAGAAACACTTTTTATAAGGTTTGAATTAATACATAACCTTTGGCATCGATCCATACGTGTCTGGTATCGATCCCTGCTTTATTGGAAATCAAAAGAATTAAATTTGTTCAGTAGGCATCGATCCATACGTGTCTGGTATCGATCCCTGATTTAATGGAAATTCTGTTTTTCAGTTCACCTTCAGTAGGGATCGATTCATAGATTTTGGGATCAATCCCTAACAGTTAAAAATTGTCAGGAATCGATCCATACGATGTTGGGATCGATCCCAAAGTCTGTTTTTCTGCATAATTTTAATTCTAACAGTTCTGTCTTGTTTAGTATAAATACAAAGTGGCAGGTATTGGCTTAACATGAATTTACAAGTGAAAATTGCAAAATACACAAGTCATAGAGGTCTTTGTAGCAGCAATTGATTGAGCATTCAGAAACCTGAAAGATACTTCGTCTTCATCATCTTCTCAATCTCTTCAATTCAAGAACAATTACACACAATCATTCTTGTTCTTCGGATTGAAGGATCAACGAGATAACATTCAGTGGTACGATCAATGATCTAGCTGTGGAGTCAGTGGAACGATCAAGGATCTAGCTGGGTTGAAGAGTGAAGGGGGTTTCGAGGAAAAACCTACTGGTTTGTCCTTCAAGAACGGGACTGTTCTTGCGGGTTTGTTAGTCACGATTGCAGAACGGATTCAGCCGCAGCGTAGGGTTTGGAAACGGGGTTGTTTCGCAAACAGGTCGTGGAACCGGTGAATCGTTTGCAAGTCTTGCGGGGAATTCTTGATCCAGCTCTGATCAAGTCGAGGTTCTATACGAGAAGAAGAAGTTCTAGGGATTTACAATTCTGTCTTGGTATTGTAACCTTTGTAAGAACGAATTCAGCAACTATTGATAAGAAAAGGTCTCAATTTCTTTTGAAATTGAGAGGGAGACGTACCCACACGCGAGGACGACAGTGGGGAACTTCCTTAACAAATCTCTGTGTATCGTATTCTATCTCTATCTCCCTTTACGTTTTCGTTAACTGTTTTGTGATACAAATTGGCGCAGTACGTTTTACGTGTCGTGATACAATAGTGGCAAGAAAACCTTTTATTGAAACATCACTATTGTTTATCATAGAACACATACACGCCAAGTGTTTGACAAAACGGTTTGTTGTGATTTACTCATTGGAATCAGAATTTGTGATAAGTGCATTTAGTGCGAGAAAATTCTGTGTTAACGTTTTCTATCAATCAATTCAAATCCAGCATCATACTTGCGTGTCTGGTCTTTTTGGTAACGGTTCAGAATAGACGGAAGTCGATTCGGGACCAAAACTTTCCGCTATATTTCAAAAACTCTGTTAAGGTTTTTAAAACCGTATTTTACAAGCGGTGATCTATTCACCCCCCCTCTCGATCACTAGCCACACCGTCTAACAAGTGGTATCAGAGCGCCGGTTCGCTGGTGCTCTGTGGCTGCCTGTAACGATATGGATTCTGAACCAAAGGGGGCGTACAATAGAGCTCCCGTCTTTAACGGAGAAAACTACGGCTACTGGAAAGACTGCATGCGAGTTCATATAAATTCTGTGGATAGGCTAGTATGGACAGCCATTGAGAATGGTCCTTTTCAAATAACCATGACCAATGAGGCTGGCGCCATAGTACCTAAACCAGAAGCTGATTGGACTGAGAAAGATGAGAAAAAGTGGTGGAGTGATTGGAAAGCTCGAAATATACTAATTTCAGCACTTGGTGTTGATGAGTATTATCGAGTATCCCATTGCACGACTGCTAAGGAGATGTGGGACGCTTTAGAAATCGCCCATGAGGGTACTACTGAAGTGAAACAGTCCCGCATTAACACACTTAATCAAGAGTTTGAGCTATTTCGCATGAAAAATGGAGAATCTATCTCCGACATGCAAAAGAGGTTTACTCATCTTACAAATCGATTAAATGCACTTGGAAAACCTGTTTCCAATGAAGTAGCTACTAACAAAATTCTGAGATGTCTTAGCAGGGAATGGCAACCTAAAGTGACAGCTATCAAGGAAGCCAACGACTTGACGACTCTTACGATTACAACACTTTTTGGAAAGCTGGAAGAACATCAGCAAGCTCTAGAAAGTCTTGAAAAGTATGAGAACAAAAGTAAGAAGGAGAAAGAGAAGAAGAAAGACAAAGAGGGTGAGAAGAAGCCAATTGCTCTTGTGGCCTCTAGCACTAAGTCCTCAAGAAAAGAGCAAAGTGACAATGATTCAAGTAGTGACAAAGATTCGGATGATGAAGAAATGGGACTTTTTGTAAGGAGATACAATAGATTCATTCGAAGGAATGGATACAAGCATTCCGACAAAAACCTCATGAAGTTTAGAAGACAATCTAGTGAGTCAAAACAGGAAGAGAACAAGAAGCATAAAGGTAGAGGATCTTGTTTCAATTGTGGCAAATCTGGACATTACAAAACAGAATGTCCTATGAAGAAAAAGGATATAGGGAAGGATTCACCTAAACGGTACAGCAAACAAAGGAGAGCTTATATAGCATGGGAAAGCGATAGCGATTCATCAAGCTCACAAAGTTTAAGTGATAGTGATGAAACCGCAAACCTATGTCTTATGGCTCACATCAAAGACCATGCCTACTACAAGAAGAAACAAGAAGAAAAGAAGGTAAAACAAGCCTACTATAATAATGTCTCCTCTATGTCTTTTTCTGAACTGAAAATCGCTTTTGAAAAACTGCATAACGAAGCTGTAGATGCTTTCAAAAGATTATCTTCCGATAAACAAATTTTTTCATTCTTGGAAGGTAAAGTATACAAAGCTGAAAAAGATTTAGAAAGCTTGAAGGCTAGTATTGCAGAAAATTCAAAAGATATTGATGTTAACGGATGTAGTAAAGTTAGGTATTGTGAAGCTTGTCATATTTGGCAACGAGAGGTTAATACTCTTAAAGTCAAATTGGAAAAAGCTTTACAACCCAAGGTGACTTACGCCGTTGATACTAGATTGTTTAAGAAGTCATTGAATCCTCCATATGCAAAATACTCTT
Organism: Lathyrus tuberosus; assembly: GCA_022829125.1. Taxonomy (NCBI): domain Eukaryota; kingdom Viridiplantae; phylum Streptophyta; class Magnoliopsida; order Fabales; family Fabaceae; genus Lathyrus; species Lathyrus tuberosus. The sequence goes on from JALAZF010000017.1 coordinate 15,429,692, forward strand.
TTACTCCAAAGGATTCAATGAACAAAACTAAACAATTGCATCATCATGGTTTATGTCATTATTGTTGTCGTGCTGGCCACACCATTGAGAAATGCAAGTTTAGGAGGTTTCTTGTTCCTAAAGGCATCTATCAATGGAAGCCAAAAGGCAACCATGTTACCACTTACCCCTTTGGACCCAATGAAAATTGGGTACCAACCACTCTCTTTTGATATTGTAGGAAGAGTGCCTTGCATCCGAAGATAGGAGATGGTTCCTAGATAGCGGCTGCTCAAGGCACATGACCGGTGACATATCGCTTTTTATAGACTTCAAAGCAAAGAAAAAGGGATATGTTACTTATGGAGACAATAACAAAGGAGCTATACTTGGCAAAGGTAGTATAGGTAACCCCTCTACCACTACCATTTCTGATGTCAATCTTGTAGAGGGACTTAAACACAATTTGTTAAGCATAAGTCAATTGTGTGACAAGGGTTACAAAGTTTCTTTTACAAAAACTTGTTGCATAATTGAACATGATGAAAATAATGTTGTGTTTAAGGGTGTTAGAGTAAACAATATCTATATGCTTGATCTTTGTGATGTATCGTTAACAAGCACTAAATGTCTAGTTACCTTGAATGATGATTCTTGGCTTTGGCATAGACGTTTAGCGCATGTTAATTTCGATTTGCTTAACAAGGTTGTATCTAAGGATCTAGTAGTCGGTCTTCCAAAAATAAAGTTTTCAAAAGACCACCTATGTGATGCATGCCAAATGGGAAAGCAAACAAGGGTCTCTTTTAAATCCAAAAATGTAATTTCAACTTCACGACCTCTTGAGCTTCTCCATATGGATCTCTTTGGTCCGTCTAGGACAAAGAGCTTAGGTGGAAACTATTATGGTTTTGTAATTGTTGATGACTACTCTAGATTTACTTGGACTATATTCCTTCATAGCAAAGATGAAACTTTTTCTGCTTTTAAGAATTTTGCAAAACTGTCCCAAAATAAAATGAATTCTAAAATAGTTACAATTCGAAGCGATCATGGAGGAGAATTTCAAAACTATCTCTTTGATAAGTACTGTGATAAGTATGGTATTGAGCATAACTTTTCAGCTCCTCGAACTCCACAACAGAATGGCGTTGTGGAGCGCAAAAATCGCGTTTTAGAAGAGCTGGCAAGAACAATGCTAAATGAGGGTGGATTGCCAAAATATTTTTGGGCTGATGCTGTTAGCACAGCCTGTTATGTTCTAAACAGGATTCTAATTCGCCCTATGTTAAATAAAACCCCTTATGAGCTTTTAAAAGGAAGAAAGCCAAACTTATCACATCTTCACGTATTCGGTTGTAAGTGTTTTGTTTTGAATAATGGTAAGGAAAAACTTGGGAAGTTTGATGCAAAAGCGGATGAAGGTATTTTTCTTGGTTATTCACAATCAAGTAAAGCATATAGAGTGTATAATAAGCGTTTACTTACTGTTGAAGAATCTGTCCATGTTTCCTTTGATGAGTCTTATCCGAAAAATGTCGGCAAAGGTATTTCTTTTGATGACGCAGGTGTATCTACAGAAGACATACTCAAGGAAGCTGTTGCGGAAACTGATCAATCCAAGACAGCTCCCATTGAGAAGGAGGAAGATACTAGTCATGAAAAAGATAAGGAAGAAAGGACAGCTGATGTGAATGACCTTCCACCAGCTTGGAAATCTTCAAAAGACCATCCCATTGACAACATCTTGGGAGACATTTCAAAGGGAGTCATGACTCGTTCTAAGATAAGTAATTTTTGTTCTCACTTCGCCTTTGTTTCACAAGTGGAACCTAAAAATGCCAAAGAAGCCTTGATTGATGAATTTTGGCTAATGGCCATGCAAGAAGAGCTTAATCAATTTAAAAGAAATGACGTTTGGGAACTTGTCCCGCGTCCGCGAGAACATCATATCATAGGTACTAAGTGGGTTTTTAGGAATAAGCTTGATGAAAGTGGAGTGATAACTCGGAACAAGGCACGTTTAGTAGCACAAGGCTATAACCAAGAGGAGGGCATAGACTATGAGGAAACTTATGCTCCAGTTGCTCGCCTTGAGGCTATACGTCTCTTGCTCGCTTATGCGTGTTCTAGAGATTTTAAGCTTTACCAAATGGACGTAAAGAGTGCGTTTCTAAATGGTGTCCTAAATGAAGAGGTATACGTCTCACAACCTCCTGGTTTTGAGAATGCTGAATATCCAGATTATGTTTACAAATTAAAACGAGCTTTGTACGGTCTTAAGCAAGCCCCCCGGGTTTGGTATGAAAGACTTAGCAAATTTCTACTTGATCATGGATATTCAAGAGGTAAAGTGGATACCACCCTCTTCATTAAGCACAAAGGAAAACACATTCTTTTAGTTCAAGTTTATGTAGACGATATAATTTTTGGTTCAACTAACATACACTTGGTCGAAGAGTTTTCAAAAGTTATGCAGGGTGAATTTGAAATGAGTCTTATGGGGGAGCTTAAATTCTTCCTCGGTCTCCAAATAAAGCAGCTTGATGAGGGAACAGCTGTGAGTCAAACAAAATACTGCAGAGAGCTGCTCAAGCGCTTTGGAATGAACGACTCAAAATCAATAGACACACCTATGCCTACCAACGGATATCTAGATAAAGATGAACACGGTAAGAGTGTAGATGTCAAACAGTATAGAGGTATGATTGGGTCTCTCTTGTATCTTACTGCGTCTAGACCTGACATCATGTTTAGTGTCTGCATGTGTGCACGATATCAATCGAATCCTAAAGAGTCACACTTGAAAGCTGTCAAGCGCATATTTAGATATCTTCATGGAACATCTAAGTATGGGCTCTGGTATTCAAAAGGAAGCGATTGTAGCTTAGTAGGTTACTCCGATTCTGATTTTGCTGGCTGCAAATCAGATAGGAAAAGTACTAGTGGTACATGTCACTTATTTTCAAACTCTCTGGTCAGTTGGCATAGCAAGAAACAGGTGTCTGTCGCATTGTCAACTGCTGAGGCTGAGTACGTTGCAGCCGGTAGCTGTTGCGCTCAGATCTTGTGGCTGAAGCAACAACTACAAGATTTCGATATTCAACTCAAACGCATTCCAATAAAGTGTGACAACACCAGTGCTATAAATCTTACTAAGAATCCTGTTTTACACTCACGCACTAAACACATAGAGATTAGGCATCACTTTCTTCGCGACCATGTTGAGAAAGAGGACGTTGTGTTTGAGCATGTTGATACTAAGAATCAACTCGCTGATATTTTCACTAAACCACTAGCAACGGAACCTTTCTTTAACATTCGTCGTGAATTAGGGATTCTTGATCTTTCTTCATTACTATCTTAAGCTTGTTAGATTCTATTTTTGCCTCACCTTGGTTGATAAGTTGTGGTTTAGAAGTTATGAGCTTATACTTCACAAAGGTACATCAACAAAGGTAATATCAATCCTCTTTACTACTCTTTGGATCTATGTGTTTGTGTATGTTAGAACAAATTCTCTATGTTCGTTTATGTATATTCTTTTGCATTTATTGTTTGAATATTAATATCTGGATTGAGAACTATTCTTAAGCATCATTTTCATAACATGATTCATAGGCATTGCATTCTGCATAAAAAAAAAAGTCATAAAAGTCTGTTTTGCATTCGCATGTATCGATACCACGACCTAGGGATCGATCTCTATCACTTTAACTCAATTTTTTTTAATTTCGCTTCAGTATGGATCGATCCATACGCTTTTGGTATCGATCCCTACAGCTTTTAAAAATCAAATTCATCGTGGTTTGGATCGATTCCAAAACCCATGCATCGATCCCTACTGTTCTTGTTCATTAACCGTCCTTTTTAACTTCTCATGGTTCGACACATCATCATTTTTTTTTGCTAGCATTCATCCTAGCATCCCCATACCTCTCATAACCTCTCTTCCTCCACACGGCTAACCCTAATTTCTCTCTAACCCTCTCTTCTCCAAAACCCCAAATTCATTTCAATCTCCTTCCAATCCACAACAATGCCTCCAAGAATGAATCCGGTCAGAGCAACTCGAAGAGAAAAAGGAAAACAACAGGTTGGAACCTCTACTCAACCACCAGAAATTCCTCCAAAGGCTTTGGATCTCCTTCATCCTGCCTTTGTTGATGAGTTTGAGAAAGACTTCCAGACAAGGTTAGTCATGAAACCTCATGTTTTTGATAAGCATGATGCCATCCCTTTGCACTTAGGTGATGTGGTAGAACTGTTGAATGCACAACAATTGGGTTCCTTTTTAACTATAAGAAATGAGTACCATGAGGACTTTATACGTGCATTTTATGTTGGATTGCAAACTAGTAAAGGATATAGTTTTAAGTGTTCCATTGGTGTTAGCACATACACATTCGAGGCTGCTGACTGGCTCAAAGTATTTGAAATCCCACTTCCGCCGCTTGATTTCGAGATATGGAATGATTCTAAGTTTGATACTGAGTTTAATTTGCTGGAATTTACTCAATCTATCTCTAAAGTAGAACGACCAATAGCTGAGGATGAACGTCTGACAACGGGTATGATCAAACGAGTACCAAGGATACTTCATTGGATTGTATCACATGTCTTGCGTCCAGCAACTGGTGGTCATTCCCGGCTGGACAGACCAAGCACTCATCTCATGTACATTCTGCTAAAGAAGGTTAAGTTGAATTGGCCAAATTACTTTGTCAAGCGTCTATTCTCCGTGCGAAACAGTTCCAAAAATGTTGCTCTCGGATATGCCTCTCAGATTATGAGGATTATAAAATTCTGGAACATCACTGTGCCTTTGGTTCCTCTTGTATCTCCCACACCTGCCCAAGAGTTTGATTCTTCCACCTTGTCGCACATGGGATACCGGTGGGATAAGGAGCGTGAATGCTTCTATATCTATATAAGCAAAACAAGGACAAGGATTTACAACTTTGATGAGCCGGCTGACAGATTTTCTATTGTTGAAGATCAAGATGATGAAGAAATGCAGGATGTAGATGAACCAGAAGTGCCTGAAGCTGCTGCCAATACCGGTTGGGGTGAGTGGGTGCCACAAAGGTGGTCTCCATCCCACTATGAACCTGCTCCACCACCTCCTCCTCACTTCTCTGCTGCTACCTCCACTTCTGTAAATGTCACAACCATGCTCCAGCAAATGCAGCTAGAAAATAGACAAAATCATGAGGAAGCAAGAGCTTGGCATGTTCAACAAGCTGAGTGGCATAACGAACATCGGGAGTGGCATGATGACCACACAAGGATGTATCAGAATCAGCACTCTTGGTACACTGACTTGATTAAGTGGCATCAAGTCTTTTATAATGAAATGACAGGTTTTATGGACGATTGTCGTGCAGATCCGGGTATTATGGACAGGTTTCGAAGCACTGAAGTTCAGGACCGATTCAGACAGTACTCTTTCATGGGACACAATCCTGATGAAATGCCTCCTCCTCCGCCTCCACCTAGCTTCAGAGATCCAAATCAAGATGACGAGGAGTCTTGTGGAGGCCACTTTCCCCATTAGCATTTCATTTCATATGCATTTCATTTCATGTTGCTTGAATTGTTGTTTCATTTTTCGAATATTCTGACTATATTTGTTTGGCTTATGTAATTTTCATTACTTTCCTAGTATTTCATTGCTTATTTCCGTTTGCTTGTTTATGGTTTCCTTGCCCTTTATTGGTCATTCTTTGTGAGTGATTTTATTCTTCTAAGCTTTCTTTCTTTGTGATTGTTAGCTTTGTTATCAATTTATGCTGCGGTTTGCTACTTTGTTCTTCTCTTTGTTGTTTCTTTCCTCTTTTTGATGTTGACAAAGGGGGAGAAGTATAGAAGATGTTGACATGACAGAATGGTATGCACAAACTCAGGGGGAGTATCACACATCAATTTGCCATCATAAAAAAGGGGGAGTTTGTGAGACAATCCTTTACTTTGGTTTTGTTTTTGTATGATTGCAAATTGCGCGTATGATTTGTTGTGCTTCATTCTACATGTGAATATGTGTGATTTTCATCTTAAAATGATTGTTAGAAACACTTTTTATAAGGTTTGAATCAATACATAACCTTTGGCATCGATCCATACGTGTCTGGTATCGATCCCTGCTTTATTGGAAATCAAAAGAATTAAATTTGTTCAGTAGGCATCGATCCATACGTGTCTGGTATCGATCCCTGATTTAATGGAAATTCTGTTTTTCAGTTCACCTTCAGTAGGGATCGATTCATAGATTTTGGGATCAATCCCTAACAGTTAAAAATTGTCAGGAATCGATCCATACGATGTTGGGATCGATCCCAAAGTCTGTTTTTCTGCATAATTTTAATTCTAACAGTTCTGTCTTGTTTAGTATAAATACAAAGTGGCAGGTATTGGCTTAACATGAATTTACAAGTGAAAATTGCAAAATACACAAGTCATAGAGGTCTTTGTAGCAGCAATTGATTGAGCATTCAGAAACCTGAAAGATACTTCGTCTTCATCATCTTCTCAATCTCTTCAATTCAAGAACAATTACACACAATCATTCTTGTTCTTCGGATTGAAGGATCAACGAGATAACGTTCAGTGGTACGATCAACGATCTAGCTGTGGAGTCAGTGGAACGATCAAGGATCTAGCTGGGTTGAAGAGTGAAGGGGGTTTCGAGGAAAAACCTACTGGTTTGTCCTTCAAGAACGGGACTGTTCTTGCGGGTTTGTTAGTCACGATTGCAGAACGGATTCAGCCGCAGCGTAGGGTTTGGAAACGGGGTTGTTTCGCAAACAGGTCGTGGAACCGGTGAATCGTTTGCAAGTCTTGCGGGGAATTCTTGATCCAGCTCTGATCAAGTCGAGGTTCTATACGAGAAGAAGAAGTTCTAGGGATTTAGAATTCTGTCTTGGTATTGTAACCTTTGTAAGAACGAATTCAGCAACTATTGATAAGAAAAGGTCTCAATTTCTTTTGAAATTGAGAGGGAGACGTACCCACACGCGAGGACGACAGTGGGGAACTTCCTTAACAAATCTCTGTGTATCGTATTCTATCTCTATCTCCCTTTACGTTTTCGTTAACTGTTTTGTGATACAAATTGGCGCAGTACGTTTTACGTGTCGTGATACAATAGTGGCAAGAAAACCTTTTATTGAAACATCACTATTGTTTATCATAGAACACATACACGCCAAGTGTTTGACAAAACGGTTTGTTGTGATTTACTCATTGGAATCAGAATTTGTGATAAGTGCATTTAGTGCGAGAAAATTCTGTGTTAACGTTTTCTATCAATCAATTCAAATCCAGCATCATACTTGCGTGTCTGGTCTTTTTGGTAGCGGTTCAGAATAGACGGAAGTCGATTCGGGACCAAAACTTTCCGCTATATTTCAAAAACTCTGTTAAGGTTTTTAAAACCGTATTTTACAAGCGGTGATCTATTCACCCCCCCTCTCGATCACTAGCCACACCGTCTAACACAACCCCCCCCCCCCACCGTCTTACACCACCGGAGTAGCGGAGCTCACGACGTTTGCTGGCCACCGATCTACTTTCTGATCAGGTACGATTAAGTAGCTTGAGGATTTATTCAGAGAGAAGGACTCAACTACTCCGAGGCATATGCACTAGTAGCAATATTGGAGACTGCTCGATTGGTGGTAGCCTTGGCATGTAAGCAAAGCTTGTCGACATTTCAATTAGATGTGAAATTAACATTTTTGAATGGTCCTCTAGATGAAGAGGTATATGTAATACAACCTCATGGGTTTATGGTACACGAGGAATGAAGGAAAGTGTATAAGTTGCACAAAGCGCTCTATGGTCTCAAGTAGTCACCTAGGGCATGAAACAAGAAGATCGAATCATACTTGGTCAAATTGAGATTGATCAAATGCAAATCTGAGTATGGTGTCTATGTTTAAGTTGTGGCACAAGATATAACAATCATCTACTTATATGTTGATGACTTGTTAGTAACTGGAAGTAGCTTGGAGAACTTGTCGAAGTTCAAAGAGCTGATGAAGAAGGAGTTTGAAATGTCGGATATGGGAATGTTATCGTACTTCATATGCATGGAATTTCAAATGTCAAAGCAAAGTATGGTGCTACATCAAATAAAGTATGTCAAAGAGATACTCAAGAGATTCAAGATGTATGATTCGACTCCTACATCTTCACTTGTCGAACCAAATTTGAAGCTAGAGAAGCATGGAGAGGAAGACAAAGTCGATGTCACTTTGTTCAAACAAATTGTCGGATTTCTGAGATATGTGTGCAACAATCAAACTGATATATATTTCTCAGTCGGATTAGTGAGTAGATACATGATTGAACTAAACGTGTCATACATGAAGGCTGCAAGAAGAATCCTTAGATACTTAAAAGGATTGATAAGCTGTGGAATTCTATTTCCACAAGATTCTGAAAGCAAATGAGTTATGATTAATTGTTATTTAGATGTTGATTAGCATGGAGACAAGGAAGATCGAAGAAGCACAAATGGTTACTTATTTCATGTATTTGGTGCCCCAATCTCATGGTGCCCGAGAAAACAACCTGTGGTGGCATTGTCATCGTGTGAGGCTGAATATATAGTTGGATCATATGTTGTGTGTCAAGCAATCTGGATCAGATTTGTGCTAGAAAAGATTGAGGTCGAAGTGAAGCAACCTCTGGTGCTGCTGATCGACAACAAGTCAGCATAAATCTTGCAAAAAATCCAGTTTTGCATGGAAGGAGTAAGCACATCGAAACCAGATCCACTTCTTAAGGGAGAAGGTAAATCAAGGTGAACTTGAAGTAAGGAATTGTTCAGGTGAAACACAGTTGACCGACATTCTCACCAAAGGATTGAAGATCGACAGATTTCTGAATTTGAGAAATAAATTAGGAATAGTTCATATCGACTATGATTAGCGCATGTTTAACAACTTAGATTATAAGGGGGTGTATTGTGATATAATCCAAGTTGTGTAGCCTAAACCCACAGTTAATTAGGGTTTAAAGTTTGTTACTTAGTATACAAGTTAGTTGTATATAAATAGACATACTTTGTAATTCAGTTTGTACAATCCTCGTCAATAATACAATCCTTATTTCTCTCTCTCTCTCTCTTTCTCTCTCTCTCTCTCTCTCTTCACTAAAAATGTCTCACACAGTAATATTTATATGCAAATGATTTTTTTAAGTCAATAATAAAAACAATCTTTTTATTTAAGTTTTTCTTTCTTCTTCATTCGTTAATGATGTTCTTGATATCTTATTTTGTTTTCCTCTGACATCATCGAAACATGTTGAGCACATAGAATCACTCAAATCACACCTAACCTTTATGTAATCAACAAAAACTAACTACACTTCAAATTGAAGTTTATGTGTTTTTGAAATTTATTTTCAAATAACTTGCTTTTAAGTGTCTTAAATTTCTAACATTTACCTTTTGAAATTTTTAATTAAGATATTTTATGTTTCATCAAACATTTTTTAATGGTTTGAAGTAATCTATATTTTGTCATTTTACTTATGGTTATTTATATTTATGCTTTTAATTTTCTTACAATTTAGTCATCATTTATCCTTTTTTTCCTGTTATTTGTTCTCTAAAATTTATCATCCAATTTACCATGTTCGAATCAAAACGCTTTATAAAAACAAATATACTCACACGTATAAGGTGGTTTATATTACCAATTAACTTACCAAAAATCCACATTTTCTACGTCCTAAAATAAGTGCCATATTTAAATGTTTCACACAAATTCTGACTATATGATAAATAAACGAGAGAATAACAACTTTATTAAATTATCTTTATTATTATTAGTGTATATGTTTGACTTAAACAAGACTCAAATTGTATTTGTGTTGAGACTCTGTTTAGTTAATTTTTTTTTAAATGTAAATTTAAATGATTAACATGGTACATTTAAAAAAATTAAGGAACCAATATGATACTTACTTATATTAAGTGATCAAAATGAACCTTAAGGTTAATATGCATGACCAAAAAGGGTAATAAGCATAAAAATAATTGTAAACAATAATAATTTTATTGTTTTTCTATCAATCAACCTCACTATTTTATTAAATATAGATCTTAAAAAAATTAGTCCATTAACTAAATTATTTGTTTTGCCTTTGTCCTATATCTGATAAACACATTACTTTTGGTCCCCTTGGTATACTTTTGTTACTCATCTTAATGTTTTTTTAGTAGTTTTAATAAAAAAAAAATGTTAAGGTTGTCATTGTTGGCATTACATGTAACAAATATAAGACGATATGACCTTTTGTGTTTGAGCAATTCAACATATTTCTCTTCTTTCATTTCTTTCATCTTTTTTCATAATTTGCCTGCAAAAGTTATTGGTTTTAGTTCATCACAATTACCTTCGTGAATTCAAGTAGCTGATGGTAAATACATAGAGGAAGAGGAATTTTGAAACCAATTTTCTTCACGATTTTGGTTAGGGATCATCAATTTGAAATAAAAAACCAAGGAATTAAACCAAAGAAGAACATGACGAACACATAATTAGGTATCACCTATTGTTTATAAAGTTTAATTTTATCCTATTTTGAATTTCATTAGACCATCATTTCAGTGTTGATTAGGGTTTTCTTCCTAGTTTTAACAATATGTGATGGAAAATAGATTTGAATGTTTCTTACATTATGGAGGAAATTTTGTGAATTTACTCATTCAGGTTACCGCGGGATTGAGGTTGTGTGGGCACGTGATCCAGATTACCAATCATATTTTAAAGTAATAGGTAGTTTGAAGGACTCGGGACACCTAGTAGTTGAGACTTTGTAGTTTTATGACCCTATGGACAAAACTATGTTGAGTTTTTTAAAATATGAATTAAATACAAGTAGGATGAAAAACATTACACTAATGCATGTGAAAAATGCATTTATACTTGGTACACTCACTCTCCCAACCAAAAGTTATAGAATGAATCATCTAGTCATTAGATTATGATGTTGCATGGTCCATTGAAATAAACTTGGAAAATATCCCCTCAAACTAAATGTAGAGAAAGGGTGTGTTGAAGTGGATTTGAAAAATGTCCTCAATGAAGTTAATGTTGAGAAAAAACCCATTGATTTGAAAAAATACAATACCGGGACAAATGATGGAATTGAAATCACAGATGTAGTTGAAGATAGACTAAATTGCAATGTTGGTTTATATAAAGGACTAGATTGTATTGTTGGTTGTACTGATGTGAACGAGAATGAGTTCTTAAATTTTGGGAAGAGTTTGACATGTTGGACATTGATATAACTTTAACATATACTCCCTCAGTCCCACAACGAGTGTCCCATTTAGAATAAAAGAGTATCCTAAAATGAATGTCTCATTTCAATTTCCAATGCATCTTTTCCAATTTTACCCTTTAATTAATACTACTTTCATCAATCCCAATATATGATAAGGGTAATATAGTAAAAATATCATTCTCTCTCATTCATTTATTCCTTTTTCTTAATCTGCATGAAAAAGTCAACTGGGACACTGTAATATCCCATATTCCCTAAAATGCTCAATTAGGTGTCAGTTGAGATCAACTGAGTTCCTATGTACTTTATCTTTTACAAGTTAGAACAATTAGAGCTCCTAAGTGGTCTAAATATTGTCAGTTAGGACCAATATAGTAACCAGTGAACTCTGAAGAGATTAATTATTAATAATAGAGACAGACCAATATTACTAAGTATGAGAGGGGCATTTTGATAACATTGATAATTGGTCGATTGGTACTAGAAGACAAAATATCAATTGAGATATTTTTCTCCCACTACTAAATATTATATATTATATATTATATATGTGTGGTGGGTAAGACAAGATAAGAAGTGGGGAAAGAAAAAAAGAAAAAAACGTGGAAGAGAAAAGAAGAGAAGAAAAGAGAAAAGGAGAAAAAAGGAAGAGAAAAGCTTAGAGGAAGAAGAAGAAAACCCATGGAAGATCATCATCATAATAATCATCTCCAATTTTTCATCATCTTCATCCCATCAATGTGATTTCCATAAGTAGTTTAGCTTTGGGGGAAATCGTGAAAAGATTGGGTTAGGGTTTTGTGTATTGAACCATGAAATTGTTGTTGTCCATACTTCTCTTTGCTTCTATGTGTTAATACATGTTGTTCTTGACGTCATGTTTGATGTTTTGTGATGGATTAAGGTTTATGTTGTGTTGATGTTGTTGGTTGTGATGCTTGTGTGTATGTATAACATGATTTTTTCATGTGATGTTGTTGTTGTTGTTGTTGTTATTGTTGGTTCTTGATGTTGAAATGATGCTAAGAATGATGGAATTCATGGTATGAATGCTTGATGATGTTAGAATATGATTATGGTTGATGAGGAATGGTTTGGAAGTGTTTTGTAAGAAGAAAATATGGTATTTTTCAGCATACCTGCTGCGGTAATCGATTACCACATATTGGTAATCGATTACTGACTTTAAATTGAGTTTTTGGACATTTTCTGGGCTGGTAATTGATTACCATATACTGGTAATCGGTCACCACAGATTGAGTGGAAAAAATGGAGATTTAGAATCGTTGTAACTTGAGAATTGTAACTCGGAATAAGGCACGGTCGGAAGTGTTGGAAAGTTATTCCAATGCTCTATGTAATAGTGAAGTAGGAACATGGGTATATTCCATTGATTGATAGGATAGATATGGAAATGCAATGAATGCAAATGGTATGGTTCTTATTCCCACAATAATTCATGAATCAGGAATCCGATTGATATGAGACTTGAAGCATTAGAAAGATAATCTAATGGGCTATTAAATGATGATGTGAAACCATGAACTAACCAAGAATGCTTGTTAGAAGATAATAGTGGCTTGTATGCCTTAATGTGTATGTGAACTACTATGTTTGGTTATGTTTGACATGTTATAAGATTATGTGTGTTTCATGTATGATATTGTTATATGCCAATGTGTATGATATATATATATATATATATATATATATATATATATATATATATATATATATATATATATATATATATATATATATAATGAATGTTGTGACTGTAAAATAACATGTTTAAAATCCTATGAAGATGAGTGAGGAAACCTAGGATATAACTAGGTAAATGAATTAGAAAGATAATTAGGTTATGGAAATTGACTTAGATGGCGATGCTTAAACGCAAGGGTGGCTTGGTGTGTGTCGTGGACAAGTAATCGTTAGAACCATAGTTTAGTTACAAATTAATATGCTTTATATGAAACATGTGGAATAATATGTGATGGGTGAATATTATCACTTGGTAATTGATGAATAACTGTAACTCTGTTAAGCGTATTCCACGCAATGGAGATCTGGATTCGTGGACAATATCTATTGGATGATGAGATCTATATAGTGGAAGCCCGATATCCATTGACCATATATGGTGGAAAGGGCTTGGTGCATTCCTTCAGTGGAGGTATGGTATCCATTGACCATATCTGATGGCGAGTTTAGTCCATGCAATGGAGGTCTGATATCCATTTGACCATATCTGATTAGGGGAGTGTATTCTATGCAGTGAAGGTCTATATCCCATGAACAATATCTGATGGTGGATTCCATGCAGCGGATGTCTGGTATCTATTTACCATATCTGGTAGATAGTTAGTCCGTGCAGTGGAGGTCTGATTTTTCCATTGACCATATCTGATAGATGATTGTTTAGATCTTTGTGATCGGTTTGGGCTAATCACCATTGCGTTAGAGTTTTCATTTTCCCGAATAATAATTGTTTGAGTTAATGAACTCAAGAGACATGTTTCCTTACATTGCGAGCTTTGTGAACTCAAGTCTCATCCCCTTTCCTCTTTGACCTGAGCTATGAATTGATTAAAATCCTGTCGAGCCGAGTGAACCCATAGGATAGAGGAACTCACTAAGATTATTATCTCACTCCAATATTGTTGTTATTTTTCAGGTATTGTTTGCAGGTTTAGTATATAGGAGGAGTTGTGGATTGATGTTTCAAGGGATGCAATTTATGGTGATTTTCCACTGTGTATTTAGTACAATGATAGATATTGTACTTAGATCTTAGATTTTTATTTTTGGCACTTTCCATATTTTTTACCATATGTTGTCTTTAATGTTTTGTTAAATGGTCAAGTATGTAAATTATGCCAATAGGAACTTATGATTGTGTCACTACCAGATAATAACACTTGTATGATATTATTCTAGATAGATATTATATGGAGCGTTACAGTCACTCATTGTGGGACGGAAGGAGTAACAAAAATAGATTACGACTTAAAATTTGGACAAGTTAGCTTTGAACTCGATTTGGATGAAAATGAACATGATCTGCGATTTAGAGGAGGAATACGACAGACACGAGTTAGGATGAAGACGATCTGAGATTTCGACGTCTACAATGAACATAATTTAGATGAATATGGAAGATTTGGAAAATATATATGAAATTCTAAAATTTATGTTTTCTTTGGACAGTCACATTAAAAAAGATGTTCTAGTGAATAAAGAAGGAAATACGTTGTGCTGGTGAATCACCAAACCGACGATCAAATCATCTAATTTTTATCACCTCTAATACTAACATGTACAAATTTAAGTTTTTCAATTAAAACTAAATTTAAATTAACTATCAGAAATACATATCACTAGAATAAAAAATTTTGAGTTTAATAGTTCAATAAAACAAATAATTTAATTTAGAGACTAAAAATTCCATTAAATATAACTATAATTAAGTAACAACAAAATTTGAAGGAAAGTTTACCATACATGACATATGTTGGAAGATAATTTTTTTTCTTAGACATAATTCTGTATGAGAAACTCCTTACTTCAACTCTAATTTTCTTTAACTATTGTATGGATCCTTTAAATACATTAATCAGCTCAATGTTAATTTAGAATTGTTCTGTTATCATATACTGTTATAATTAGGGGTGGCAATAGAATCCATTAAGCAAATATCCATCCAATCCATCCACTAAAAAATCAATCCAATTAATCCATTACATGAAAAATATGTTAATGGATTGGATCAATCCATCAATTTATATATATGGATAGATCCAATCCATCTAACATATTATAAAGATTCATTGGATCATTTTATTGTATATTTAAAAATTTTTAAATCATTTTATAATAAAACAATAATAATTATTTATATAATTATTATAGTCAAACAATTTTAAAATATATGATATTTTTATTTTTAAATTGAAAAATTAAAACAAAGAAACGTCAATGAAATGTTAAACAAAATCTATTAATCATAAAAAAAATGTTGGTAATTAATTTTACAGTGATTTGATGTCCTATATCCATTTTAATTACCTTGTTTTCCATAATTATTCTCAATAGAAACTGCATTCAATAAAAGCAAAAACCACGTCATGCTACAGTATTGCTTATATATAAATTAGGATTAAAGGTAACACAATTTTTTACATTCCTAATCAAATTAATTCTAATGCTTCCAGATATATTAATTAAAATTCAGAATATTAAACTAACAGGTTACAATATACAAGCTATAAAATTAGGAAAAGTTTGGATAGTATTTATAGCACCCAAGTTCAACGTCAATTTTGATATATATATATATATATATATATATATATATTAAAGAAATGGTAAAGTTAAAAAATTGCTCTAAAATAATTTTATTTAAGAAAAATAGATTTTAAAAACGTTTTTTTTTTGTGAAATTTTAAAAATAAAATAAAAGATTTAAAAATAAAATAAAATATTTAAAAATAATAAAAAAATTTAAAATTTTTTTTTTGGACGGATGGATATCCAGCCATTAAAAAGTTATTAATGGATGAATTGGATGGATTATATTTTTTAATTGATGGATTGGATTGGATTTTTATAGAAACTCTTAGTGGATGGTTAATGGACTAATGAATTATTTTGATCCATCAATTAATAATCCAATCCATGTCCATCCAATCTATCCATTTTGCCACCCCTAGTTATAATGTTGTAATGGGCTAAATACCCTGCTATTCATTTTATCAATATCATTTGCTTTTATAAAAAAAAAAAGTAACGGTTTCAAAATAAGATTTTTGTTATCAAAACTAGTAAGAAACTCGTGCTATCGCACGGGTCCCGTCTGGATTCACATCACATGTCTATCAAACCATCATTTGTAAAGTTTGAATTCATTCTTCAATTGGTTAACATTGACATAGTTACAAATATATGCTAATAATATACACCAACTTTTTAGCATTTATTCGTACTTACAATAAATCGTACAACCGATTCTCTAACTTCAATTATATAAAACAACAGCAAGAGAAATATTTAAAAGATTGACATTAAAATGAACACTCTACAACTGGTATCTCATAGATACGTTTACATCTACCCGTGAATCCAGATGAGTTAACAAAACTCAGTTGAATCCAGATGAGTTAATTTTAAAACTTCAGATTTAAATAAAATCATTTTTCCAATCAAAATAACATTACTTTTTAGATATTAGTCAATTTTTCTATACCTAAAATTTATAACAGCTTCCCGTCAAATATCAGTTTTAAAATCTTCTTATTATATCATATTTACAATTTTTACAAACCTATAATATATATGACAACTCCCCGTCAAATTTCAGTTATAAATGAATGTCTACACTCTATGGTATCTTGAAAATAAAAGTAAATTGATACGTTTAATAATATTAAATCTATTTGATTCTGTCTACCAAACCATCATTTGTATTCTTTATTTGTCCTTACCAATTAAATATCTTATTATATGTTGTTATTCACTTTTGAGATTATTTAATTCTAATTTTTTAGTAATCAAACTTTTTTTCTTTTAGACAAACCCCTCGGTCTTTTAGGCAAGTTATGATGTAAGGACAATCATTATTAATAAGATACACATCGTCCACTCTCATTTGTCAAGTTTAAATTCATTTTTCAATTTGTTAACATTCACATAGTTATAAATATAGGATAATAATATGCACCAACTTTTAAACTGAAAAATAAAAAGAGATTTAAAAGATGGACATTAAAATGAACAGTCTACAGTTGATATCTCATAGATACATTCACATTTACATGTGGATCTATGCCTGCAAGAACCTTCATTACAATGAACATTCATTACGATGAATAAAGTGATACAATGACCTCAAATGAATTAATAAATTAAATTAAAAATCATCTTAAATATTTATTAGTATATTTTTCAATATTAGTTGTTACAATCTTTTCATTCTTACTTTGTCGTGAAATGCAGACATCTAACTAAGCCAAATATATCAACCAATTCAAAGATATCAACTTTGAACATTCAAGTATCTCCACAATATGTCACAACAGTACCATCAAACATATTGATACAAACATATATAATGTGTCATGTGGCTCATTTGTGAACTTGCTACAAAATATACTTTCATTCATTTTCTTAGAAGAATATTGAGATAGTACAAAACAAATGTAACTTATATACAATTATACATTGATTCTAATCTAGTGACATCCAAATGTTATATATGTAAACAGAGAAGACTTTGCCAAATTCAAAAAAAGACTAAAAACAAACTTGATTCCTAAATTAAAAGGAATCAAACATACTAATTAATCTACACCAACTTATACTAACAATTGTTTGCATATATAAAAACCTCATAGCCCTTGCTACATGAACACTTGAAAGTAAGTAAACATTTTTCACCCCACCCTACTCTCACAGCTTCTTCAACATCTTCCTCCAATTCAACATCTTACCCATTGTATGCAGAAATCCTCATTGTTACTCGATAGCCACAAATAACTAAGGTTATAATATATAGGATGAAACATGCTAGATTGAAGTTTATTCCCGTTTGAGAGCAACTCACTAATGCATTTTGAATTTGATAGACTCATGCAATATGTTCACTGATAGGGGCAGAAAACTTTCCACTTCTATTACAACGAATAGAAACAACAATTTTATCATGTCAGGAAACAAAGTTCATGTATGATATATGCTGCAAAACTAAATATTCAAGCATCAGTGACAAAGTTAAGAGTCGTGATATGCTATAGATAAGAATTAACCTTTAACTCACCTTCAAATTTTGCACAACTTTATCAGCCTTAATGTCAGTTATTTTGCGATGATTTCAGTAGCAGTAGCTATAAGATTCACATAAAACCTTAAATGAATATATGAAATATTGAACATATAACATCATGAATGCCAAAGACATATTGCAGAACCTCATGCAAAATAAAAACAAATTAAATGAGATCTATATGTAATCCAACCAAAATGATTACTCAACCAACCAAGGATATCTTGGATAACCCCCTGGTATTTACTATTAGTGTTCTATCTATGAAAAAGTCAAACCTTTTGACAACACTCAAGCTCAATTTTTAACTGCTTGTCATTGATCTTCTTCATGCTCTTTTCAAAATCTTCTAACTTGTTTTGCATGAATTTAGCATCCTATGATGTTATACAGATTCTAACTTGTTGTGCATGATTTTAGTATCCTATGTTGTTATACAGTTGCTATTGAAAAGGGACAACCTTAAAATTATCCTAAAATAATAAATTCATCAAAACTAAAATAAGAATTAGAATGCATTTGGCATTAAGGGATCCACCTTAGCATTAAAACACACAGAGATAAACAGTTGGGTATTAAAGAAAAAAGAATCAATGGAGCAAAGATAAATGTGAATAAAAATTAAGGTTTATTAAGCATACCTTCAGCCTCAACTCTTCAGAAATAACATCTAAATCCCTCACAGGGTTAACAATGTCATCTACATGGATAATATTTGGATCCTTAAATGCACCTAACAAACGAAAATGACTATAGGTTAATAACCCCCAGATCAATACTCATAACAGAGCTAACATGTATGTCAAATGCTCATGACATAAAGCACATAACTCCACCAACAATGAAACAAATGACTAAACACATAACTAAGACGAAGAAGGAGAAATCATTATGTTTTACCTTTGTTTTTCGTTCTGCAATTTATAAAGTGTGATGTGTTTCCCTTTGATCTATCTTCTCTAAGCTTTAAAATGAATAACTGAGACGAAGAAGGAGAAATCATTACGATGAACTGTGTAAGGATCATCATTATAAATTCTTATGCATAAATAACATTGTAGTACTTTAAAATGAATAACAATGATTTTTATATTCAAAATCATAAAATCTTAAAGTTAGAATAAATATAAAGACAAAAACTTGTTCACATATTCACTTTCAACCGAAATAATCTCTAGGATAAACAAATCTACCTTGATTTTGAGTTTTTCTCCTAGAGGAACTTCCCAATACCTGTTACAGTTCCCCCGGATCATATCCCTGCAACCCTATAAAAAAATCTAAATATTAAAAGCTTTTACCAAAAATAAAATTACAGTATTTTCCAGTGCTTAATTCAAAATAACTCTTCTATCATGGAATGGCCATACACTAACCTCCACATCCAATCGATATGAACTTATATCTTGGATAGTTTTGATTTGTAAACAAAATTTATAAAATTGAATCAAAGAAAATATTTCCAACACAAATGTTCCATGTAGCATAACCAAATAACACAACCATCAAAATCAAATTAAAAAACCAAATACCGACATCTATAAATTCAAATCGCTCAATATTCATCTTTCAACTCACCCTGTGGTTAGTTTTCAAGTTGTCAATCTGCTTCTTAAATACCTCAGACCAAAAATCCTTGCAAATAAATTTGATTGCTTCCAAATGATCACCAAATCGATGTCGGTCCATTGCATATCTAAATCAAACACCAAATTCTAATCATAATCCATTCATTACAATCTAATAATAATTCACTTCAGGTACACCAGACCGACCATAGAGTATACACCAGCCCCATCATTTTCTTCCTCTAGATCATTCTCTGTTTTTCTCTTTTCCTTAGCAACTGCTTGCTTAGTATTAGTTTCTAAGATTTCCGGGGGAATACAAATCATCTTTTCCTTACGCTCACGTGGCTTTGGAACTGCAACATGAAACATTGTAATAACATGAGATCAAAGTCAGCCAAAGTTCAAAAACAATATTGTAATTATCCGTGGAAGAATGAATAACCTAAAGGAAATAAACTTCATCATCAGCCATCAACTTAAATTAATATAGTTAACCAAGACACAACCAATTCCAGTAATTACCAAAACCAAGTTGAATCCATGGAAGTTAATTCTAAAACTACAACTCTGAATAAAATCATTTTCCAATTCAAATAATATTACTTTTTAGATTCACATATGAAGTATTGAACATATAACATCATGAATGCCATCAGGTTCCAATCTTTCAAGTCTTTCAAGCTTACAATCTTTGAGGTTTGATACATCATTCATGTGTTTGGATATTCTATCATTTAGCTATGAACATTTCCTGCATCCAAATATATTTAAATTATGCATCAAAACAATAAAAATTCTGATCAAACATTGTGTAAAAATTCTGCACTAAAACATTGTTTAAAATTCTGCATAAACATGATAAAAAATTCTGCATAAACATGATAAAAAATTCTGCATTAGGATGGTGAAATTCTGAACTAAAACATTGTTTAAAATTCAGCATAAACATGATAAAAAAATTTAGCATTGAGAAAACCACAAAAACACATGCAGATAACAATGGTGAGAAAAAACTAAAAGCTACATTAATGAACTGAAGGGTCTAGGAAAACCACACCATTAATTTGTTTCACTGACCTTCAGAACACTAATAAACATGACACAAATTTACTTTGGAACTATAACAATATTAATTTATTAATGCATATATCATTGGCTCGCCTTGAGAAGCTAATATGGTTCGGAGAAGATCAAAAGAATCTCAAATTTCTTGATAGTTCAAGAGTTGTGAAGCACCAACATTACAGAACTTGCCTTATCAGTATAAAGACAAAGCTAGATTGAATAACTAAAATATAATCATCAAAATGGAACACACCCGGCGAGTAAAAACAAACTTCCATGTCAAATATTTCAGAAGCTTCAGATTGTGGTGGTTTAGCAGAACTGAATGATGCTGCAAAAGTCAAAAGAAAATGCCAATGTATCAGTTAAATATGCAAATTAGGAAGCTTTGGAAATAAATTTAAGAATGAGGATCATTTTTATCACTAACATGTGTCAAATGAGAAACAATTTTATCATCCAACCATCATCTAAGTTTATCGATATTGGAACCACAACCTTATTGATTCACCAGCAACCACAACTGCTGCATCAGCGTGGAGGTGGCACAACACAGGTGACCTAGTGACACAAACACATAGAAGAAAAGGGAAGAGTAGCTTTCCCAAATCAATATGATGATGATATCGCTGAAAAAAATTAAAATACACAACTTTATAAATCATTTGACGACAATCAAAGAAGATCACTTTCTGCATGTTGTTTTTTATTTCCAAAATATTTAACAAAAACAAAGAGATCATTTTTCACATGTTTTTTTTCAAGATAAAAAGTATACTACAATAAACAGACAAATAAAAAGGAATCGGAAAGATCATCATGAAGAAACCGAATCAGGATAAAACTAACAACAAAGTCAGGATTTTTACTTTGAACAAAGACACCAACTTATACTTACTTTAGGTTGCCGAAGAACTCTATCAAGTGCAGAAACAACCAAATATCCACTAAATTCTCTATTCTAAACTTGAATCCATTAAATAATCGCAGAAATTAGAAAGCAATCAAATCCAAATTATTGAACCTGAGGTGGGGTATGCCCAAGAAGTTCCCGAAGAGGTCCGCTGTCAGCCAAAGGATGTTCAGCAGGAAGTTCAATTACAATGTGGTAAGAATCTATAAAAACCTGTCATTCAAATTCAGAAAACACAATTTAAAATCAATCAAAACAAATAGAGATCTCATAAACCGCAATCAAACCTCTGCTTGTCGTCTTGCTTGCAATCTTACAACCAAATCTCTGCTTTCAGTCTCGGTTGCAACTTAAAAAAATCAAACAATGATAGCTAGAACCAATGCAGTAGCAAAAAGCGTAACATACCTTAGAAGAGGAAGATTGAAGGAAGGAAGAGGAAGAAACTCTTGCAGAGAAATTAGAATGGATGCATAGTGGATGATGAAGAGAAAAATGATCATTTTTGCTTTAATAAAGGGATGTAATGAGTGCAGAGAAAGAGGCAGAGTGGTAGGTGTAGAGAAAAAGTTTTGTGTAGAGGAATGGGAGGAGTGCAGAGGAATTGGAAGGGTTGTGATTGTTTCAAAGCAAAATTCAAACTTTGTAGGGGTTAGAGATAACTTGAATGTTTCCAAGGCAATTACATAAAAGTTGGGTATCTAAATGGTTGTTCCAATACGTGGATTAGTTAGTGGAATTAAAATAGATTATGGAATTAAAATAAATAAAAAAATATAACAAAAATTGGTGGTGTGCCACATCAGATGCATTTATTGTGGGATGTATAAGATTAGAGATAGTTTGCAAAAGACTAATATATCCCTGAAATAAGAAAAGTTTTAGTTGTTAATCAAAAGATTAATTTTGGTAATTCCAAGTACTATTCTTTTAATAGATAGATAAGATATAGATAATGTAATGAGACAAGATCAATGATATCAAAATAAGATTTTTGTTATTATTGGGAGTATAGTTGGAGGTCAGATTCATTTAATTGACTTTGCAATGCATTTACTATGAAATTAATGAGAGAAAAACCCCAATAAAATTAAACCCAAATTCACATCAGAAACCTCTCTTTCTTCTTTCCATGTATGAGAGAGACTCTAACACAAACATCACACATAATTGGATCCTTTCATTCTCCTCCCATTCTCATATACTCTTCATGAGGATGATAGCTCCAGCTCAGCCCCCCATGCACCACAACCAGGCCCCGTCTTCACCATTGTCAGCAAACTCCCCTGCAGTAGACTTCAGTCCACCTTTAATAGCAATGGTTGTCGTCGTCGCCGCCGCCTTCGTCATTGTAACCTACTCCCGCCTCCTCACTCGCCACCTATCACCTCCCATCCACCGCCTAATCCAACGCTTCCACAGCCGACGTTTCCTCCCTCCCTCCTCCTCATTAGGCGACATCGAATCACTCCAATACGAATCATCAACGTTCGAAGCTCCCCACACGTTCGGCTTAGACGAATCCATCATCAAAACCATTCCGTTCTTCATCTACACAACTAAATACGAACAAGAATCTCTCCGCGACTGCGCCGTTTGTTTACTTGAATTCGAAGATCATGATTATGTACGCACTCTACCCCTCTGTTCGCACACTTTTCATCTCGATTGTATCGACGCTTGGCTTCGTTCGCACGCTAACTGTCCTCTCTGTCGCGGTGTTCTTCTCTGTGAGTCTCCTTTCAGACCTCTCATGGCTGCTAGAATCCGTCCATCGTTTCATGACCAAACCAATATCCTCCACCTCGATACGCCTGTACAACCGGTGCCGGAGATTACTCCTCATTCTCCGATTATGAATAATGTCGAGGAGAATCGGTTTATCAGACGGGAGGATTTTCTGTTGAAACGCTCATATTCGTTTGGTTTTGAGAGAAGTTTGCCATCCGAGAGAATGGTAATCGACCCTGCCGCGACCTCCCCATGGCGTTACCGGAGGGGGAGCACTAGTTTCTGGAGCAAAAGACCGTCGCCGTTTGGTTCATTAGGGAAGTCGAGAGTGTTTTCATTCAGATATTATAGAGGAATGAAATCTCCGTTTTTCCGCCGGAGAGGATTCTTCCCGTTGTCGGAGTCAAGTGTAAGGTACGCCGACGGAGGAACCTCGTGGCGGAGGAGCAAATCAATAGCAAGTCCAATGTTCTTAAGATCATCAGCGGCGGTATTCTCGTCGAGCCGTTTAAGATGCGGTGATCCCGAAGCGTTACTCTCGCCGGAGAGATTCAACCGTCGACGATGACGATGACGATAACGATGAGATGAGAAAATAGGTTGGGAATTGAATTACGGTATTAATGAATTTGAAGAGGACATACACGTGTCAGAATATGAGTGGTTGAGAAAGTCAAGGAAAAAGAGAAATTAAATGATGGAGGTGGCGTGTACTGTGTTGGTCTGGCAAAATGTGGAGACGAGACGAGAGTCATTAAATGGATGTTAGGAGAGAGCATTTAATTAGAATTAATTGGTGAAAGAAGAGAGAGATTTATTTGCATTTGCATGTGGATAGGATCTGACAGTGTGGTGGGGGTGAATTAAAAGCTCATTAATACGATATTAAATGTGCATTTGACGAATGTGCTGTGTTTCGACTTTCCTAGTAAGGAGTGGGAAGAAGAAGGCGTGGCGGAAGACAGAGAAGGGCCGGCCCATTAATTGAATAGGCCCAAGAAAATGACTAATCATCACTGTACTGAGCGATTTCCAGAACAGGAAAATGAGAAGTGTGATTAGCCTGAAGAAAAAAAGGTTAGAGCTAGATAGGTTTGAAAATGAAGAAGTTTTGTGCGATCCTTGGCTTCACTGAGATCACGTGTTCCCCGGCTGCACTGCATGCCCGTATTGCCGTTTCTTGAATTTTCTCAAGCAGTCAAGTGGTGCGTTTATTTTGTAATTAATTATATTTAATTAGTTATCGGTAATAAAAGTATTGTTGCTTGGCCGATGTTGCATGACGTGTTTCTATATGGTTTATTTTTCTTTTACAAGTAGTATATTGTTTCAATTTGAATGTCTTCTGCTATGTGATGTGATGAGTATTATAAACAAAAAATTTAATTATATGAATAATGCCTAACGTGTGCTCTTAAGATTGATATTAAAAATTAAACGTAATTTTTTTTATGAAAATTGTATACTATTTTTATTTATAATTTATAATTAATTTTTTAATTGTTTTTTAAGACAAACTTAGCATTACCTTTAAACTAATTTTTTTAATTTTTTTATTGTTTTTTAAGATAAAAATAATTACTTTCAGACTAATTAAGAAAATTAGTTAAGTATAATTAATTTTTTTGGTTTCATATAGAATTAGAGTAAAATTTACTATAATATCCTCAGTTATATTTGTTAAATCAACTACTAATATTAAATGCTATTGAATTTAATTAGAGGTATACTAGTAATACAAACATTAATTACTTTGAAAATTAATGACTTTTGTTTATAATAATTTAAGTTAGATGTTATGAAGCAAATCATGTTGAATGGTGTATAAATAAAAGAAAATGAAAAAAAAAGTTAGGAAACAATTTGATTGTTTTTTTTTTAATTTATCGTCGAAATGTATGAAAAATGAAAATTTAATAAAAATAATAACAAAAATAAACATAAATGTAATATGAAAGCTATAAAAAAAAGAATTTAAAAAACAAATACAGAGAGTATTTAAAATTGTATAAAAGTGTGTATTAGTGAAAAAAGAAATTGCATAAACCGGTAAAAGTAGTTGTGAGAGTCTCTTGGGAAATGTATTAAATAGACCCTATTGAGAAATTGGAATGAGATTAAGTAAAAATAATAATCAGTTAAAAATATTAAGAATTAATATTTATTAATGGGAAAAAGAAAACGTTTGGACTCCTAAAGGTCAGCCTATTCACATACCCAAAACACACGCAGTTGCATTCCTAAAGAACCACAACGCAAAACGGAAGCAAGGTTCTGGTGATTCTCCATGGCTGCTCCTACGAAGCCAACACTGTTGGACTGAAGGGAAATTTGCGATCTAAACGCAGCGGAAAACAAAAATTTCCCTTTAGAGATCCTTACGAAAGATCATGATCTGTGATAGAAAGGTTACCTCTTGTGGCGATGAAACCTTTGATTCCAAATTTATGGATGATCACGAGCGTTGTACGATGAACAACGCCTCTACTCAGTCCACACGAACAGCTTCCTTCAGTCACATTGCTAGTTGATTACGATTGAAGGTTTTGAGTGAGGGAGAGGAAAAGTAGAATACGGTCAGGGTTTCAACAACAATCACCATTGAGCTTTTGCACAAGGGTTCTATTTATAGAACTACTTGTGTGGGCTATAAGCTAAAAAGCCCAACTCAATAATAATATTATTATATTATTATAATAACTATTATTATAATAAATATAATTTTATTATTATTATTATTATATTTTATAACTATTATAAAATTAATAATAACTATTATTATATTACATGGTACCTTACCATATTCCGTATTCCATTCAAGTGCACCGTACCTTACGGTGTTCCTTATTTACTCCATCTCTTCTCCAACTGTCCTTATGTGTGTGACCCTGTAGGATTTCGCGACGTTGGCAATTATATTAAATCATGTATTTAACATAATAAACAGTGAGCGGTATCTAGCAACACATCACTGCTACCCAAGTCACAAAATTGTCATGTGATCTGACAAAACCTTTTGTGATAGTACTTATGTGTACAATTACCCTTTTGCCCCTATGTCTATATTGAACACAAGGCATATACCGTGTCATCCTTGTCCAGTTCAATATTGGGCACTTAGACATTTATCCTGTTATGCAGGATGGACAAATTCCATCTAGGCTACTCATGTCCCTCAGCATGCTTTGTGAAGTACCCATCAACTATCTTTATGATCATCCAGTTACGAACAATGTTTGATCAGCAATAAAATACTTGACTCTACATCTAGGGTACATAGTAGTTTTAGGTCGAAGGGTGGTATACACCACTATCACCATGAGAGTAACTTATAACACTTTGCATAACATTCTATGTAGTACTCTCATAGTGGGTCAATCCAGTATAAATATTACTCCTAATATTCATACCTATGTCAAGACTTGATAACTCCTTATCCATGATCCATGAGATGTGATCATCAGTCTATCTACATAATAGTCTTAATGTTTTAAGGCTATCCTATTTCACATTAAAGCTCGACTATGGATGCTTTAAGAATAGTGTCCTTATGTTTAATGGAATCTCATGATTAAGTCATACTTAATGTTTCATTAAACGAACTAGCTATTCTAGGGACTTTATCATTTTGGAAAAACAAACATAATAAAGAAATGCCTTTTATTATTAATAAATAATTTGATACAAGTACCAAAAGTATTGGCCTCTAGGGCTTACACCAATAATCTCCCACTAGCACTAGAGCCAATCAGGCATACCCCTAATACCCATAGATCTAGTATGACCATCATGCTTCAGCTGCGCAAGAGGTTTTGTTAGTGGGTCAGCAATATTGTCAAGTGTAGGTACTCTGCATATCTTCACATCTCCCCGATCTATTATCTCTCGAATGAGATGATAACGCCTAAGTATGTGTTTGGATCGTTGGTGAGATCTAGGCTCCTTAGCTTGTGCGATGGCACCATTATTATCACAAAAGAGATCAATGGGATCCACAATGCTAAGGATTATGCCAAGTTCACTAATGAACTTCTTGATCCAAACAGCTTCCTTCGCTGCATTTGAGGCAGCAATATACTCGGCCTCGGTTGTAGAATCAGCAACTGTTTCTTGCTTTGAACTTTTCCAGCTCACAGCGCCACCATTTAGGCAGAACACATAACTAGATTGCGATCTAAAGTCATCCTTATCTGTCTGGAAGCTAGCATCGGTGTAACCAATTACCGCAAGCTCTTCCTGACCTCCATATATCAAGAATGAGTCCTTAGTCCTTCTCAAGTACTTAAGGATATTCTTGACAGCTACCCAGTGAGCATCACCAGGATCAGATTGGTACCTACTCGTTGCACTTAAAGCATTCGAGACATCTGGTCGAGTACATAACATGGCATACATGATAGATCCTATTGCAGATGCATATGGAATCTTATTCATGCGATCCCTTTCTTCCTTTGTTGAAGGGGATTGTGTTTTTGATAGACATAGGCCATGTTGCATAGGTATGAATCCTTTCTTGGAATCATGCATATTAAAGCGTCTCAACACTTTGTCTATGTATGTACTCTGACTTAGACCAAGCAGTTTTTGTGATCTATCTCTATAGATCCTGATTCCTAATATATAGGCTGCTTCAACAAGGTCCTTCATAGAAAAGCATTTCCCTAACCAAGCTTTTACTTGTTGCAAGGTAGGGATATCGTTTCCAATGAGTAATATGTCATCTACATATAATACCAGGAAAACGATTATGCTCCCACTAACCTTCTTGTAGACACAAGGCTCATCTTCATTCTTTATGAATCCATGTTGTTTTACAATTTCATCAAAACGAAGATTCCAGCTTCTGGAAGCTTGCTTTAATCCGTAGATTGATCGCTGTAACTTGCATATCTTTTGGGCTTCTTCGGGTATGTCAAATCCTTCAGGTTGTGTCATGTACACATCCTCAAGAAGATTCCCATTAAGGAAAGCAGTCTTGACATCCATCTGCCATATTTCATAATCATGATATGCAGCGATAGCAAGTAAAATCCGAACAGATTTAAGCATTGCAACTGGTGAAAAGGTTTCATCATAGTCTACACCATGAATTTGTTTATAACCTTTAGCAACCAGTCTTGCCTTATAGGTATGTACCTTACCATCCATGTCAGTCTTCTTTTTGAAGACCCACTTGCATCCTATAGGATTAATTCCTACAAGAGGCTCTACCAAGGTCCAAACCTGGTTTGTGTACATGGAATCCATTTCAGATTTCATGGCTTCTAGCCACTTCTCAGACTCAGGACCAGTTATGGCCTCTTGATAGGTTACAGGCTCATCTTGATCCATGAGTAATACTTCACCTTGATCATTTATGAGATATCCATATCTCTCTGGTTGGTGACGTATCCTGCTCGACCTACGCTGGTCTTGTTCTACTTGAGCAGGTTGCTCTTTCACAACTACTTGTGGTTCCGACTCTAATTCCTCCATAGGTGTATCAATGCTTTGTGATTCTTGAATTTCTTCAAGCTCTACTTTCCTCCCACTGATTCCTTTAGAAATAAAGTCTCTTTCCAAGAAAACTCCAGTTCGAGCGACAAACACTTTGCCCTCAGAAGGATTGTAGAAGTAATACCCTCTTGTTTCTTTAGGATACCCCACAAATAAGCATTTTCAGATTTGTGCTCAAGCTTAGTTGAAATTTGTCGTTTTACATAAACTTCACAACCCCAAATCTTCATGTAAGACATATGTGGTTTCTTACCACTCCATATTTCATATGGTGTATTTTTAACCTTTTTGGATGGAACACGGTTAAGTGTGTAAGCTGCTGTCAGTAGTGCATGTCCCCAAAAGGAGTTTGGAAGATCGGCATGACTCATCATGGATCGGACCATGTCTAACAAGGTTCGATTTCTTCTCTCAGATACACCATTCCATTGTGGTGTTCCAGGAGGAGTGAGTTGGGATAGAATCCCACACTCTTTTAGATGGTCATCAAACTCTAGGCTTAAATATTCACCGCCTCGATCTGATCGAAGAGTTTTAATATTCTTACCTAGTTGGTTTTGTACTTCATTCTTAAATTCCTTGAACTTTTCAAAGGATTCCGATTTATGTTTCATTAAATAGACATAACCATATCTACTGAAATCATCGGTAAATGTGATGAAGTATTGAAAACCTCCTCTGGCTAATTACAGGTACATAATAACAGTTCTCTAACTGAATTATTAAACCACTAGGTAAAGTCAAAACATAAGTTCCTACGGCTAAAGCAGCAACCTTTGCTCCATTTCCAACTCGTAGGTCGACTTCACCTTTTGCCAAATCTCTACTCCTTTTTAGTCCCTGTACATTGGTACAAATGTGAGAACCACATCCAGTATCTAATACCCATGATGCAGAAGTAGATAAATTTATTTCTATAACAAAAATACCTGAAGTCGAAGTCACCACTCCATTCTTCTTATCTTCCAGGTACTTTGGGCAGTTTCTCTTCCAATGTCCGGTCTTACCGCAATAGAAGCAAGTGCCCTCCTTTGCTATACCTCCACTAGGCTTCAAAGCAAAGGTAGTATGTTTGGATTTGGCAACTTCCTTGCCTTTCCATTTACCAACCTGCTTGGTGGGCCTTTTGTTCTGTTTCTTTCCATTACTGACCATCAGAATGGATTTCCCTTTTGTCTTCAGGTTTTGCTCAGCAGTTCTTAACATGCTTAGCAATTCAGGAAGAGTTTTGTCCATGTCATTCATGTTGAAATTAAGGACAAATTGACCGAAGCTTTCCGACAACGATTGCAGGATCAAATCAGTCGCAAGCTCCTTTTCGAGGGCAAATCCCAATCTTTCAAGATTCTCCACATACCCAATCATCTTGAGTACATGGGGACCTACTGGGGTTCCCTCAAAAAGCTTGGCTTGAAAAAGGGCTTTTGAAACTTCAAACCTTTCATGCCTTGCCTGCTCTTGATAGAGCATTTTCAGATGTTCGATCATATCGAACGCTGCCATGTTTTCATGTTGTTTTTGCAATTCAGAATTCATGGTAGCCAGCATGAGGCAAGCAGTTTCATTGGCATCATCGACATGCTTCTTATAAGCATCTCTTTCAGCCTTAGGAGCAGAACTATGAGGTTCCTCATCAGGAACAGGTGTCTCTAAGACATACAGCTTTCTGTCATGTTTGAGGACAATCTTCAGATTTCGGTGTCAATCCAGAAAATTTGTCCCAGACAATTTTTCCTTATCCAGGATTGTTCGCAAAATGTTATTAGATGTTTTTGTTGTCATGGTAATCTACAAATTGGAATGGAAAAATATAAGTATCATAACATATTCAATTAGGCCTTTAATTAAATATGCTCCCACTATTTTACTCAAACCAAATGACCCTCATCATTTGATTCGGAAAATCCTGTTGGAAGATTTTCTAGTGGATCGAGATCCATATTTCACTTTGTTTTAAGTCAACGTTAGGCTGATTACACAAAACTTAGCTATTTAGGTAGGAACTCCTTCCAATTGTATCCAATACAATTCTCGAATATTTTAGTTGGGAGAATAACTCCTTATTCCAATCCATCATATGGACTATTCCCAACTCTTGCTTCTAAACGCATATAATCTTATTATATTTTGTTTAGTTAAGTTTGACCCATTATTTTAGAAATTGGATATTACAATTATCCCATCGCACCTTACTAATATAGAACATGCACCTCGCGTTAGGCGAAACCTACAATTTTCGATACTAGTCTTGATGAGTTCTAAAACTTGGAAAGCAAAAACTTAATATTTAGTTTTGAGGGATTTTTAATTAGTTTGATCTCACCGGCTTATTTATCATATAAACCGTTCCTCACACATGCATCAACATACATACAATATATATCAACATACATACATACAAATGAAACAGTTATGGCCCCTAGCGCAATTGTTCTCCCAAGCCAATGAGAGAACTTAAGCTAAACCTAATAACGATCTTCACTTCTCCAAGCAAGATCTCCAAGGCTGTCCTTCTTTGTTTTGTAGTATTCTCTTTCTTCATAATAATACATTACATAAAGGAAACTCGTTTTACATACGAGGGAGTGAGATGAGAAAAGAAGTTACATGATGAGAATAAGAGAGAGGCACGACACGCAGGTCGTATTTATAAAATCCAAAACAAAGAAAAATAAACTAAGGCCATAACTGATCACCACAAGAAAAATAATAAATAAATTTTATTATTATTAATTTAAATCATGTTTATTAAATAAATCAAATTAAATTTTCGGTGAATGCATGACCTAAAGCGCAGACTGCATTGACGCAACATTTGCGCCGTCATACTGCCTGTGACGACCGTCACAGTTTCCATGGCGACCATCATACATCAGCCCATGACGACCGTCACGAAGCTATGGCGACCGTCACACCTGAAACTATGGAGACCGTCACGCTAACAGAACGCGTGACTTTTGATCGTAGACCTCTTTGACGGCGCAACCCTTGTACCGTCATAAACCTTGATGCAACAATTTCATACCATCAAAACACCATGATCAATAATTCAGTATGATTGATCCGTATGCTATCGCTTCACCATACTAAAGTCGGATTCTGAAGCAGATAACCACAGATCGCTCAATCGAATGATAATCATTACGTGATTTGAACTAACGAAATAAAATAGTATATCCAATATACCATCTTTGCATCAAAGTTAATCATATCACATATGAATTAGATCGATCATATATGTGTAACTTATGGACGATTGACATATCACTGCTTCACCATACTATTGTCGGATTCCGAAGCATAGTCAATATCAATCATCCAAACCGTACACAATCTGATGCCAAAAAATTCAATATCTGGATTTGATTTAATGTTTACGTGTTTTAATCCAATTAAAACAAAAATGACAGAAAATAAACAATTACCAGACTCATGGTTTCGTAAGTGGCTCTGATACTAATGAAGGGAAATTTGCGATCTAAACGCAGCGGAAAACAAAAATTTCCCTTTAGAGATCCTTACGAATGATCATGATCTGTGATAGAAAGGTTACCTCTTGTGGCGATGAAACCTTTGATTCCAAATTTATGGATGATCACGAGCGTTGTACGATGAACAACGCCTCTACTCAGTCCACACGAATAGCTTCCTTCAGTCACAGTGCTAGCTGATTACGATTGAAGGTTTTGAGTGAGGGAGAGGAAAAGTAGAATACGGCCAGGGTTTCAACAACAACCACCACTGAGCTTTTGCACAAGGGTTCTATTTATAGAACTACTTGTGTGGGCTACAAGCTAAAAAGCCCAACTCAATAATAATATTATTATATTATTATAATAACTATTATTATAATAAATATAATTTTATTATTATTATATTTTATAACTATTATAAAATTAATAATAACTATTATTATATTACATGGTGTTGTACCCCAAAATTTGCCCTCACACATTCAAGACAATATGCCTCAAGAGGTCTCCTAGTGATTCATAAGATCTTCAGTGGCTCAAGAGTACTCAAAAGTTTCATCAGACAAAGCCTCCTCCTAAGCAATAAATCCAACTAGGGTCGTGTACTTCTCAAAGTAGATTGGACTTCTAAAGCTTCAAAAGGACTTCATGGTGGCCCATACACTTCAAAGAATCCTCATAACAAGTTTCAAGACTTTCCTTACAAGTTTGGTCAGTCAGATGCTCAGACAGTCAAAGTCAGTTAACTTGGTCAAAAGGTCAACTGTGGTCAACACAAAGTCAAACCTCAAGATTTTTGGTCAACATCAAGATTATGGGGTGAAATTCATTATTTGATCAAGGGTTGATCATGATTCATCAAGGAAACCTCAGAATCATCAAGAATCGGGAGTTACTAAATTAGGGTTTTTATAGGAAAAGTCAACTGTACTTTGACCAGGCATAACTTCCACATACTTCATCAAAAATTCCTCAACCAAAGCCCATCTTGAAGGAAATTTAATTCCCTACAACTTTGTGTCTCACAAGCCAAGTCCAGAAATGCTTCATTCGGGAGATATGAGCCAAGACATTATAGGTCATTTTGAAAGTCAACAAAAGTCAACATTTTCAAAAGCTCATAACTTGAACATGGGAGATCAAATTGACATGGGACCAAAAGGAATGATTAGAGGACATCTTGAGGTTTCTAAAAAGTCCAAGAACTCATCCAAATGATAAAAATTGAGGAAGTTATGCATTGTCAAGGTTGGACAATTTTGAGGAGGTGCACAAAGCAAATAATGGCCAAACTTCACTTTTTGCCAAAAGGGCCCATTTTGTGACAACCCAAACTTCATTTTAAGATGGTCCACGACCATTTGATCACATTTTCTGATTTTTTATTATTTATTCCATATTTTATTGGATTTAAATCTTTTAAATTCAATTTAAATCAAAATAAATATATCAAATCAAGAGATTTGATTTGTGGTTGATTAGGGAATCAAATATTGAGGTTTATGAGCATATTATCTGATTTAATTTCGTACAAGATTGTTAAGGGAAGATTGGATGGCCAAATGGGAGAAAATGGTAAGTTTTAAACACCATTCATTATCATTCAAGTTTTGATCCAAGCCCATGGAATTTTTCAACCTAATTCCTCTCCTATAAATACATGGCCATATCCAAACCTGAAACACACGAAAAAATCACTTGAAGCAACCCAAAAATATTTTCAAAAAGAGGCAAAAGTAGAAAAAATCATAAAAACACTTCATAGCGAGTTTTCACGATTTTTTCACGTCCAAATCGTCTTAAAACAATCCCAGGAGCCAATCCCCATCACTCTTGAAGGAAATTCGCAGCAAAATTCGCAGTAGAATTCGCAGGAAAAAGGTTGAAGACGATGAACAGTGCCAGGCGAAATTTTTTTTTTTTTCTTAACAATAATTAATTTAGACTTTAGTTTTTTTTTTAATTAAAATCAATTAGACATTTAAGTTTTTTTAATTAATTAGCTTAATTTGTATATAATTAACAAAAATTAGAATTTAGTTTTTTTTAATTAGTTAATCAACTTTTTTATTCTTTTTTTTATTTTTATTAATTAACTTAATTGATTTGTAAATAATTAAAGTTTTGACTTTTAATTATTTTTATTATTCAAAATCATTGCAAAAAAGGGTACAAAAGGACATTAATTTAGAATTAGTTTTAATTAAAATTAATTAGACTTTAGGATTAATTTGTACTTAATTATTTAATTTTTTATTACCATTAACCTTAAAAATCTTTTATTTACTAACCCTAAAATCCTTTTCTTTTCAAAAAAAAACATCAACATTATTTCTTTTTCTGTTTATTTATGTAATAATTTAGAACTTTAATTCCTCGCATTTTCCTAAATATTGTAACTGTTCACAGGATGTAATAGCGTAGATTTACATTTCCTCGCATTTTTTTAAATATTGTAACTGCTCATGGGATGTAATAGCTTAGGTTTAAATTCCCGCACTTTAATTTTTGTACATATTCAACTGCTAGTAACTAAGGTTTGCATGGCAAGACTTAAAACCTGACATAGAATAATCCTAATTCAAGATAAATAACTGAATCAACACACTCTTCACACTTACACCTCTAGGGTAACCTCTCTTCGCTGCCTTTCGATTAAATTGGTCAAGTCCCTCGAACGTGGGGGTATCTTAGTAAGGTTGCCTACGAATAAAAATCATCAAGTCCCTTCGAATAAAAGATCATAGTCCCTTCGAGTTGCCTACGAATAAACGATCTTGTCCCTCGATGACCCTATGGAAAAATGATGATTGTCCCTTCAAATTACTAAGATACCCCTACAAGTTGCCTTCTATGACCATACGATGACCCTACACTCGTCCCTTTAACATCCAAGGTAAAGACTACTTACTCACTAATAGTAAGGACAGTCTTACCCCTAAAGAAAAGAAATAACGAGAAAGACCTTACAAACTTAGGGTAGTAACTCTTAAATGCTTGCTCACCCTTTTCAAAAAACACTCTTTACACACCACTTTTCAAACATTTTTCAAAGCTAAACACTTTGCATAAATCCATACGAGGATCATTGCAAAGTTAAAGTCTTTATGAAAATATTTTCTAATCACACACTACACCATTTTTTTTAAACAAAAGTAAAGTGAGCTAAGCAATTAAGAGCCCATGGATAACCATGGATACAAAAGGTGCTCGTACCTTCCTTTTGTATAACTTACCCCCCGAACTCAAAATCTTTTTAAAAAGGTCTTTCCTGTTCTTTTATTCCTTTCTTTATTGGATAAAATAAAAGTCGGTGGCGACTCTTGCTTACCGCAACATTTTAAAAGTCAGTTCAAACCACCGTGTTACAGAACTGGCGACTCTGCTGGGGACATAATCTTAAAAGAGGGGTTACCTTAGGGTTTAGATCACTTTAACTTCTTTAATTATCTGTTTTGTGTGCTTTACTTTTAAGGGTTTTGTCTTGGGGGGTATTACTTGGGTAAATGATCCTACACCCGGATCTAGGACCTTAGGTAAATGGCAAGAGACCAAGGAGACTGTACGGCATGTACCGCTACGGTTGATAGGGTAGCCATCGTTAGTGTGACACTTTGGTTTGTACTGATGTTCCTCGAGGCTTGGATTGGGGATAACATTAGGCTGCCGCGTGGTGTCATTAAGCACTAATTTGCCCTTAGAACCCTAGTTGAACTTAGCCTTGGCCATTAGAAGGTAGTGAGATAGCCGGTTTGGCATGTTCCAAAGTTGGTTGATACTCGAAACTACGCTCATTGAGATCAGACTTTCGGGATGTTTTGGTCGGCCGCTCGAGTGTCGCACTAAAATAAAGCCTTTGAGAAAGATCCGTGATATGAGTCCTTTAGAACCCGGTTGCTATTCTAGGACAGGTTGAGCCAACTAAACCCCAGTGGGGAAGGGTACTTACATTTGGACTTCATACAAACCTTTAAAACCTAAGGCTCTTGTATAACTTGTTTGTGGGTGCTACTTGTTTATTATTAACATGTACATGACATCATGACATCATAACATCATAACATATCATTTTCACTAACCATTTCAAGGACCAAGGAATTTATCTTTATTCGTGATTGCAGGTCATGGCTTCCGTTCCTAGAAATTTCATCCGAATCAACTTTGTAAGGGTTCCTTCCCAGCTTAAAGAATTGGTCTCAAAAGTTCCCGAGGGTTCTCGATTCACCAAAAGGCATGGTTTTCTACTCGACTTAGTTACCTCAGGTTTTGAAGAAGACATGATGAGAGTCCTATTCCAATTCTTCGATCCTAAGCACCACTGTTTCACCTTCCCGGATTACCAATTGGTGCCCACGATGGAGGAGTTCTCTAAGTTACTTGGAATACCTATCCTCGATCAGATGCCATTTACCGGTCTAGAAAATGTTCCAAAGCCTGAAGTCATTGCAGCTGCTTTACATCTGAAGAGGTCAGACATTGTATCTAATTGGGAAACAAAGAGTGGAGTCAAGGGGTTTCTTGCTAAGTTCCTGATTGAGAAGGCTCAATTATTCCTAAGAGCTATGAGTTACCACGCTTTTGAAGAGGTATTGGCTTTGTTGATCTATGGGTTGGTGTTGTTCCCTAATCCAGACCAATTCATAGACGTGCACGCTATCAAAATATTTCTGACTCATAATCCGGTACCTACCTTGCTCGGAGATATTCTGTATTCGCTTCACACTCGTACTATCAAGGAGCGAGGGACTCTCATGTGCTGCATACCCTTACTATCCAGGTGGTTTATTTCACACCTTCCCCGGTCAGTATTGAAGAATGAACAAAGGTTGCAGTGGTCTCAAAGGATAATGTCACTCTCCCATTCAGATATCTATTGGTGTGCCCGATCTCTTGAAGACTTCACTCTTATTGATCATTGTGGGGAATTCCCTAATGTGCCACTCCTTGGCATTAGGGGAGGCATCACCTATAATCCTTCACTAGCCTTGCGCCAGTTTGGTTATGCTCGAAGGAATGGTCCTCATGACATGCTTATTCAGGGTATTGTGTTCGATTATGAAGATGATCCTCAAGGTTACCGTCAAAGGTTTATACGCGCATGGAATAATGTGTATAAGATTGAAAGCAGAACCTTGGGACAGAAGAACTCTATTCCTTTGGAGCCTTGCCTCAGATGGGTACGCACTCGTGCTCGAGATCTCATTATGCCATATCCAGCTGTCAGACCAGTGATTGTTGACCCTGAGTTTGAGGGAGATGTTCCTCAAGTCATTCTCCATCCAGACATGCCTACCGACCTTGAAGAGCTGCAGAAATCCTGGGTTCAGATGAAAGAAGAAAGAGACACCTTTGAGACTCAGTTCTATGCTAGTGAGAAGAAGGTGTTAGAGTTGACGAAATTACTTCATGAGGAGCAGAGCATCAATGCTTACATCGGCACAAAGAGGAAGCGCCCGTGGGAGACTTGAGGCCTTAGGCGTTTTTAAATTTGCTTTTTGAAATTTCCTTTCATTGTAGCCCAAGAGGCATATAAAAAAAAAGTTTGAATTTCGAGTTTACTAATAAAAGTTTACCTTTTGTTTCTGTTTGCAAAGATAAACTCTAAAGTCCTTGAAATCATTGCATATGCATCTACATCTCATAATCATTGCATAGCAGGTTTCTAAGACAGGTCTCTCATCTTCTCGTTGTTTATTTCAGAAGAAATGGCTCTCGAGCAAACTGTCAAAGATCTCCAGGCCCAGAACGCCCAGTTCCAAGAGCTGATCCTGAACTTGTCCAAGGGGCAAGAAGAACTGAAAGCACTTCTGACCAAGAAGAAGAAAGCGAGAAAATCAACTGGCATCATCAACCTGGGGAGGAGATTCAGAGGTCCGGCTAAACAGGTCAAGGAAATTGGGATTCCAGTAGATCAAGACGATGAACAAGATGAAGATGGTAAAAGTGTTAAAACTAAGGAAGAAAGCAACTATGGTTCTGACAAATATTCTGATGAAGAGGAAGAAGATTATTTGGCTGAACAATACCCTCCTGCTGATGAGAAGTATAAGCTATTAGAAGAACGTCTGAAAGCTATGGAAATTAATAAAGTGCCTGGCTTGAATTTTGAGGATCTGGGTCTAGTCTCAGAGGTTGTCATTCCCCATAAGTTCACAACTCCCACTTTTGCTAAGTATGATGGTGTTTCTTGTCCGAAGCTGCATTTGAGATCATATGTCCGAAAGATTCAACCACACACTGCTGACAAGAAATTGTGGGTACATTTCTTTCAAGAGAGTTTGTCTGGAGCACAGTTGGAATGGTACCATCAACTCGAAAGTACCAACATTCGTACATGGGAAGATTTGGCTGCAGCTTTCTACAAACAATACCAGTACAATTCTGATCTGGCACCAACCCGAATGCAACTGCAGAGTATGTCAATGGGTTCTGAGGAAATCTTTAAAGAGTATGCACAGAAGTGGAGAGATCTCGCAAGCAGAGTTCAACCCCCTTTGGCTGACAGAGAGTTGATTGACATGTTCATGAGCACATTAACCGGTCCTTTCTATAGTCATCTACTTGGAAGCTCGTCATCCGGTTTCACCGAGCTAATATTGACAGAAGAACGTGTGGAAAATGGAATTCGAAGTGGTAAAATACAAGTGGCCACATCTGCAAACACTACAAAGAAGCCACATAATGGGAAGAAGGAATCTAATGTTGTACACGGCCAGAAAAGTCGCAACCAATCTGTTGGGGCAGTTCTGATCTCTGCACCGGTGCCACAACAACAAAAAGTTAGTCAGCGTAAGCAGGATACACCCAGGAGACAGTTTACAAAGATCAACATGTCATTGGCTCAGGCGCTGCAGCTTATGTTGAAGGCAGAGTTGGTTACTTTGAGGGATCCTCCTAGGAATCCTAATACCTCCGCTCCTAGCTATAATCCCGATGCAAGGTGTGCATACCATTCTAATAGTCTTGGACATGATACGAATAGCTGTTGGGCGCTGAAGAATAAGATTCAAGACATGATTGATGCTAAGGAGATTGAGTTTGATCCCCCTGAGACTCCTAATGTGATCACCGCTCCTATGCCAAATCATGACGACACCGTTAGTGCTATTGATGATGGTTCTTATGCTGCTACTGTGGTTGACTTGACTACTCCTCTATCAATTGTTAAGAAGAAGTTGCTGCAAGCCGGTTTATTTCTGGGTTGCGTTGAAAACTGTCATTATTGTGCATCTCAATCCAATGGTTGTGTGAAGCTGAAAGAAGGCATTCAGCAATTGATGGACGGCCGTACTATACTGTTTGAGAAGATTCCTTCTATGGAGAGCTTATGTGAAAATTTGTCCCGAGGTATAAAGTTTGAGGACGTATCTGTGGTTACTAATTCCAAAACTCCTGTGAGGATCACCTCTAAGGTTCCTGTGAAGATTACTGCCGAGCCTAGAGTGGTTCCCCTGATTATTACTATGCCCGGCCCATTTCCATATTCCTCTAGCAAGGCTATCCCTTGGAAGTATGATGCGGATGTTTACATTCATGGTGTCAAGCAAGGGCCTTTGACTGATGAGACTACTGAAGTTATTAATCCCGATGTTGATAATATCGTTGGGACTAGTAAGGTTACCCGAAGTGGAAGAGTTTTCTCCCCAGAAATCTCTCTGAAGACTGTTACTACTCCAATTCGTATCTCTGCCTCCAAATCAATTACTGAGACTCAAGACAAAGAACCGGTGGTTGAGCCTGCCCAAACGAAGACCCCGGGTGAAACTATTATCGAAGATCCCTCCAAAGAAATGGAGGAAGTGCTAAAAATTATCCGTAAGAGTGATTACAATGTTGTTGAACAGTTGGGGCACCCCTCCAAGATCTCTATGCTATCTCTGTTGTTGTGCTCCGAGGCCCATGCTAAGGCTTTGGTGAAGTTTTTGAAATCTGCGCATGTGCCGCAGGAAATCTCTGTCGACCAGTTTGAAAATTGTGTCGCTAGCCTGACAACTGATAATGGTCTAGGATTTTCTGACGCTGATCTGACTCCTGCCGGAAGGAACCACAATAAGGCCCTGCATGTCTCCATTGAGTGTAGGGGCACTACTCTATCTCATGTACTGGTGGACACGGGTTCCTCATTGAATGTATTGCCGAAGATTGCTCTAGACAAGCTTGACTGTGAAGGGGTTGTGCTGAGACCCAGTGATGTTGTGGTGAGAGCTTTTGATGGTTCAAAGAGATTAGTGCATGGAGAAGTTGACCTTCCAATCAGAGTGGGTTCTCAAGTCTTTGTTTCTACTTTCTATGTAATGGACATTGGTCCTGCCTATTCCTGTCTTCTTGGGTGCCCTTGGATACATGGGGCCGGCGCTGTGACTTCTACCTTACATCAGAAGCTGAAGTATCCCGTGAAAGGCAAGATTGTCACCGTCTATGGCGAAGAAGAGTATATGGTTAGTCATTTGAATACCTTCAAGTATGTTGAGATGGATGGCGAATTCCTCGAGACTCCTTGTCAAACATTTGAATTGGCTCCTCAGACTGCTCCTATTGCTAAACCAGTTCCTACTATTCCCAAGGTTACTAGAGTACCTCCTACAATGGTTTCCCTAAAGGATGCTAGAGCCGTAGTTGAAGAAGGTGGTTGTACCATTTGGGGTCAGCTTCCTAACATCCCTTACAAATCTGATAAATTTGGTTTGGGCTTCACTTCAAAGGCTCAGAGGGCTGTACGTCGTGCTCGTGCTATTCGCATTACCAGCAAAGGAGTTCATAAAGACCAGGTCAATGCTGTGGAGGATGCTGACAGTGACTGTGATCTAGACAGTTGGATCTTTCCTACCATTGGCAGTGGGCTCAACAATTGGAAGACTGAAGACATTATTCCTATCTCCTTTAGTCAGGAGTAAATGATATTTTCTGTTTTTCTTATTTTTGAAGTTTGGTTTTGTTAATTTGAACAATAAAACTTTTAAGCCTTGTGCCTTGCCCGGGGCACAATGGCCAATTTGTTAGGGTTGTCATTTCATCGCATATTTTCATTCAATAAATCAATGGACGTTTTGCATTCAAATTTTGCGCTCTTTGTCTTTTCTTTTACTTTATATTCATCAAAATAGCTATGTGTTCTTACACACACCCACGCGATAAATTGCAGATCCACATCCACTCTGGATCCCATTGATAACGGTTCTGTTATTATCAATTATGACTTCGAAAATCCGATCTACCAAGTCGAGGACGAAGGTGAGGAAGATTGTGAAGTGCCTGGAGAGCTTGCTAGACTATTAGAGTAAGAAGAAAAGATCATACAACCGCACGAAGAGCCAGTCGAGGTTGTAAATCTAGGTACTGAGGAGGATAAGAAAGAAATCAAGATAGGTGCCGGATTAGAAGACTGTGTCAAGAAAAGACTGATTCAGATGCTACGTGATTATGCTGAGATTTTCGCTTGGTCTTACGAAGATATGCCAGGACTCGATACTGATATTGTGGTTCACCGTCTACCGATGAAGGAAGGTTGTCCTCCGATAAGGCAGAAGGTTCGTCGTATGCGCCCTGAGATGTCTGAAAAGATCAAAGCCGAGGTTATGAAGCAATTCAATGCAGGTTTTCTAGCTGTCACATCATATCCTCAGTGGGTTGCAAATGTGGTACCAGTGCCTAAGAAAGATGGTAAGGTTCGTATGTGTGTGGACTACAGGGATCTGAACAGGGAAAGCCCCAAAGATGACTTTCCTCTCCCACATATAGATGTTCTGGTAGATAACACTGCTCAGCACAAGGTATTCTCATTCATGGATGGTTTCTCAGGTTATAATCAAATCAAGATGGCACCTGAAGACATGGAAAAGACTACGTTCGTTACATAGTGGGGCACCTTTTGTTACAAGGTAATTGCATTTGGTTTGAAGAACGCAGGGGCAACATACCAGCGTGCTATGGTTACTTTATTCCATGATATGATCCATCACGAGATAGAGGTATACGTTGATGATATGATAGCCAAATCTCAGAATGAAGAAGAGCACCTTGACCACCTACACAAGCTGTTTGAGAGGTTGAAGAAGTACAAGTTGAGATTAAATCCAAACAAATGCACCTTTGGGGTTAGATCTGGTAAACTTTTGGGTTTCGTCGTCAGTGGTAAAGGTATTGAAGTCGACCCTGCAAAAGTAAAAGCTATACAAGATATGCCCGCTCCCCGTACTGAGAAAGAAGTCAGAGGTTTCTTGGGACGTTTGAACTATATTTCCAGATTTATCTCCCATTTGACCGCTACTTGTGAGCCAATCTTCAAATTACTAAGAAAAGATCAAGTAGTGAAGTGGAATGACGAATGTCAGATAGCTTTTGATAAGATCAAGGAGTATCTCCAAGAGCCTCCGGTTCTGATGCCACCAGTTGAAGGAAGACCTTTAATCATGTACTTAACAGTGCTAGAGAATTCAATGGGGTGTGTGTTGGGGCAACATGACGAGTCTGGTCGAAAAGAGCATGCAATATACTACCTTAGCAAAAAGTTTACCGACTGTGAAACAAGATATTCACTGCTTGAGAAAACTTGCTGCGCTTTGGCATGGGCTGCTCGCCGACTAAGACAGTATATGTTGACCCATACCACTTTATTGATCTCTAAGATGGATCCTATCAAATACATATTTGAGAAACCTGCTCTCTCTGGACGAATAGCAAGATGGCAGATGGTCTTGACAGAAT
This sequence comes from Lathyrus tuberosus, assembly GCA_022829125.1. Lineage (NCBI taxonomy): Eukaryota > Viridiplantae > Streptophyta > Magnoliopsida > Fabales > Fabaceae > Lathyrus > Lathyrus tuberosus. The sequence continues at coordinate 15,472,748 of JALAZF010000017.1, forward strand.
ACGACATCCAGTACACTACGCAGAAAGCAATCAAAGGAAGTGTACTAGCTGATCATTTGGCTTATCAAGCAGTGGATGACTATCAGTCTATGAATTTTGAGTTCCCAGATGAGAATATTATGCTTGTTACTGATTATGAAGAACCTGGACCATATGAAGGACCTGAACTAGGATCCCGATGGACTATGGTTTTTGATGGAGCTTCTAACGCACTCGGCAATGGTATTGGTGTTGTAATTATCTCTCCTAAAGGTTGCTATACGCCGTTTACCGCTAGACTTTGCTTTCACTGTACCAACAATATGGCTGAATATGAAGCATGCATCATGGGTATCAAAGCTGCCATTGATATGAGGATCAAATTCTTGAATGTATATGGGGACTCAGCCCTAGTGATCAGTCAAATTAAAGGAGAATGGGACACGAAGCATCCAAATCTCATTCCTTACCGAGAACATGTGTTGACTTTGATTCCATACTTCGAAGAAATCAATTTTGAGTATATTCCATGAGAAGAGAATCAGTTGGCGGACGCGTTAGCCACCATGTCATCTATGTTCAAAGTCAGATGGGACAACGAGGCTCCTAAGATTACTATTGACAGACTAGGTGAGCCGGCATACTGTTATGAAGTTGATACTGATGGGGTAGAAGAGAAGCCTTGGTTCCACGAAGTGAAAAGATATCTTGAAACTCAGGAATATTCTGAAGGAGCATCTACCAATGACAGGAAGTTTCTAAGGAGGTTCTCTGCTAAGTTCTTTCTGAGTAACAAAATTTTATACAAACGCAACCACGATTCAACCTTGCTTCGCTGTGTAGACAAGAAGGAAGCAGAAAAGATTATGGAAGAGATGCATGACGGAATTTTTGGCACTCACTCCAGTGGGCATACAATGGCTAAGAAGATTTTGAGAGTAGGTTACTACTGGTCTACCATGGAAACTGATTGCCATCATCACTCCAAAACTTGTCATAAGTGCCAGATCTATGCTGACAAAGTACATGTACCACCGGTTCCGTTGAATGTTCTAACTGCTCCTTGGCCTTTTGCAATGTGGGGCATTGATATGATTGGAGAGATTAAACCTACCGCTTCCAATGGACATCGTTTCATCCTTGTTGCTATCGATTACTTTACGAAGTGGGTGGAAGCAGCCTCGTTCGCATCTGTTACCAAGAATGTTGTAGCCCGGTTCATCAAACATAACCTTATTTGTCGGTATGGCATCCCTGAAAGGATTATCACAGACAATGGTACTAATTTGAACAATACTATGATCACTGAACTCTGCACGTAGTTCAAGATTAAGCATCACAATTCTTCTCCATATCGACCAAAGATGAATGACGCAGTGGAAGCTGCCAACAAGAATATTAAGAAGATCTTGCAAAAGATGACGGTGACATACAAAGATTGGCATGAGATGTTACCATTTTCTCTTCATGGTTATCACACCTCAGTACGTACCTCAACAGGGGCAACCCCTTTCTCTTTAGTCTATGGTATGGAGGCAGTTTTACCTGTTGAAGTTCAGATCCCTTCCCTAAGGATTATGCAAGATGCAGGCTTAGACGAAGATGAATGGGTTCAGACTCAACTTGATCAGATAAATTTGATTGATGAGAAGAGGCTTGCGGCTGTCTGTCATGGCCAGATGTATCAGAAGCGTATGATCAAGGCCTTTAACAAGAAAGTCAAGCACCAATCGTACCAGGCCGGTGATTTGGTAATAAAGCGTATCATACTACCACAGGGTGATCCCAGGGGCAAATGGACCCCCACATATGAAGGTCCATTCGTAATCAAGAAAATATTTTCTGGCGGTGCTATGATGCTTACTACTATGGACGGTGAAGATTTCCCACACCCCGTGAACGCGGACATAGTCAAAAGATACTACGCATAAAAAGAGACCCGCTAGGTTGGCTGGCCTAGGAAAAAATTAGGGATCTATATACAAAAGAACTGTACACCCGACAAGTCGAAAACCTGAAAAGGCGGCTTGGGCAAAAAAGGGTATCCCGGTGGACTGAAAACCTGAAAAGGCGGTCCAGGTAAAAGTTAGGGATTAAAGCGTACGACTATGTCCCGTTGGATCACTTATCTGCTTCCAGCCTAGTTTTATCAAGTTCGAACGGTGCAGATCAATCCAGTCATTTTCCTTCCGACAGCAAGGGATGAGATGCTTGAAGATATAGTGGCAATAGCAGAGTTGAAACTCAACGAGATCATTTCCACATAGCTGTTTTTCTTTGTTTATCACTCTGTACCTTTTCAATTTTTTACGACAATTTCCTCTTAATAGGATTTCTGTCTCCTTGTACAAAACTGCCTGTTTATAGGCTAATTTCAAAATCAATACAAGTCTATTTTCAAATACAAAAATTGCTTTTATTTTCCCTATTTGGTTTGCGTAAACGTCCAATTGTTGCTTTGAATGAACATATGCACTTGAGTATGATTGATGTTTACCAAAATATATATATATATATATATATATATATATATATATATATATATATATAAACAGGAATAGCATTTACTAAGGATTCTAGGAGTTGGGATAGTGTTCAAAATGCCCACGAACCCCCACAGAGCCAGTTCATGGAAATATCCCCAACAGAGATATATTCCCCTACAGAATTAGTATGCCCTCAGACATAAATTGGGGCATCTTCCAGCAATTCACTTCCATATCTTCGATAGACAGCTTGGCGTGATCATAGATCCCCTAGCAGATAAAGAAGTTGATCATTTCCCCAGCATACAGCAGAAATTTCCTCAACACAGCCTATGAAATTCTAATCCCCATCGGAGGTTATTCCCTCTATGTAGTATACAGAATTCAATTCCCCAGCAGAATTTATTCAAGGATGCTATCCCCAGAAGAGTTGACACTCGTGTTTGAAACCTGGTCAGATAGTGCATCGGAGAGTTATCCATCTCTTTTATTCCCAGTCAAAATGCATACAATCAATTTCCACAGTAAAAGAACCACAGACTACCGACTCTCCTGACAGAATACTTCTATCCACAAGCGGAAGTCAAAGATCCCCAGCGGAATATTCCCAAACGGAAAGTATGAATCCCCAGTAGAGTCATTCCAAACAGGATCTGAAGATTTATTTTCTCCATCCCCAACAACAGTCAGAGATTTATTTTCCCCAATTAGACTTTACTATTCAAAGCCGCCGCTACCTTCAGCGACATTTCATACCCATACATCATTTACAATACATCATAGCATATGCATACAAAACGCATATAACATTCTCATTTATTTTAAGGGCATCATTACGCAATGCATTACATATATCATGACATTGCATAAAACTAACTTTGCCTTTTTCAGGTGAGTTCACAATTAGACAAACATTATCATCTTCTAGATACGGTGCAGAGATAATCGAGACAACGATTTAATTCTGATACTAATTCAAGGACAACTTTAATTCTGATACTTCAACAATTCAGAAATGATCAACCCAAAGATTTAATTCTGATACTTCAACAACTCAGAGATAATCAACAGAGATTTAATTCTGACACTTATCCCAGAAGATTTTCAAAAAAAAAAGGTTCAGAGATGATCGAGACGAAGATCTAATTCTGATACTTATTCCAGTATATTTTCCAGATACAGTTCAGATACAATCTAGAGATAGATTTCATTCTGATACTCATTCCAATACATCTTCAGATACAATCAAGGCGTATATTCATTCTGACATTCCCTAGTACATCTTCTAGACACAATTCAGATACAATCAAGACACAGATTCATACTGACACTTATTCCAGTACATCTTTTAGATACAGTCGGTCGAAGACTCATTCTAATACTAATCCTTTAGATACAGTCGGTCGAAGACTCATTCTAATACTAATTTTTCAGATACGGTCAGGCGTAGACTCATTCTAATACGACTCCCAGATACAGTCAGGCAAAGACTCATTCTGATCTCCTTATAGATACAGTCAAGATGTAGACTCATTCTAGAACATCATACAGATACATTCAAGGTATAAGAATCATTCTGGCATTTCCCAGCACGTCTGCTAGATACAGTTGGACACAGACTCATTCTAGTATATTCCTCAGATACAGTCAAACCTGAACTCATTCTGATACTCCTATCAACAGTTACTTTGGATGGCATCTATAAGCCCATCTTCATCCTGTCATACACTTCGAATGGCATCTTTTAAGCCCATTCAAGCAATACGATCAACCAACAGAGCGCACCGGCGAGTGCAAATTTTTGGGTTCTTATTGTTCAATCCTCTTCCACCTTCAGATCCCGATCGGCACGAATACCAATCTTACTCCTCAGGTTTAAGAAGATTGAAAAGGGGCAGCTGTTGTACCCCAAAATTTGCCCTCACACATTCAAGACAATATGCCTCAAGAGGTCTCCTAGTGATTCATAAGATCTTCAGTGGCTCAAGAGTACTCAAAAGTTTCATCAGACAAAGCCTCCTCCTAAGCAATAAATCCAACTAGGGTCGTGTACTTCTCAAAGTAGATTAGACTTCTAAAGCTTCAAAAGGACTTCATGGTGGCCCATACACTTCAAAGAATCCTCATAACAAGTTTCAAGACTTTCCTTACAAGTTTGGTCAGTCAGATGCTCAGACAGTCAAAGTCAGTTAACTTGGTCAAAAGGTCAACTGTGGTCAACACAAAGTCAAACCTCAAGATTTTTGGTCAACATCAAGATTATGGGGTGAAATTCATTATTTGATCAAGGGTTGATCATGATTCATCAAGGAAACCTCAGAATCATCAAGAATCGGGAGTTACTAAATTAGGGTTTTTATAGGAAAAGTCAACTGTACTTTGACCAGGCATAACTTCCACATACTTCATCAAAAATTCCTCAACCAAAGCCCATCTTGAATGAAATTTAATCCCCTACAACTTTGTGTCTCACAAGCCAAGTCCAGAAATGCTTCATTCGGGAGATATGAGCCAAGACATTATAGGTCATTTTGAAAGTCAACAAAAGTCAACATTTTCAAAAGCTCATAACTTGAACATGGGAGATCAAATTGACATGGGACCAAAAGGAGTGATTAGAGTACATCTTGAGGTTTCTAAAAAGTCCAAGAACTCATCCAAATGATAAAAATTGAGGAAGTTATGCATTGTCAAGGTTGGACAATTTTGAGGAGGTGCACAAAGCAAATAATGGCCAAACTCCACTTTTTGCCAAAAGGGCCCATTTTGTGACAACCCAAACTTCATTTTAAGATGGTACACGACCATTTGATCACATTTTATGATTTTTTATTATTTATTCCATATTTTATTGGATTTAAATCTTTTAAATTCAATTTAAATCAAAATAAATATATCAAATCAAGAGATTTGATTTGTGGTTGATTAGGGAATCAAATATTGAGGTTTATGAGCATATTATCTGATTTAATTTAGTACAAGATTGTTAAGGGAAGATTGGATGGCCAAATGGGAGAAAATGGTAAGTTTTAAACACCATTCATTATCATTCAAGTTTTGATCCAAGCCCATGGAATTTTTCAACCTAATTCCTCTCCTATAAATACATGGCCATATCCAAACCTGAAACACACGAAAAAATCACTTGAAGCAACCCAAAAATATTTTCAAAAAGAGGCAAAAGTAGAAAAAATCATAAAAACACTTCATAGCGAGTTTTCACGATTTTTTCACGTCCAAATCGTCTTAAAACAATCCCAGGAGCCAATCCCCATCACTCTTGAAGGAAATTCGCAGCAAAATTCGCAGCAGAATTCGCAGCAAAATTCGCAGCAGAATTCGCAGCAGAATTCGCAGCAGAATTCGCAGGAAAAAGGTTGAAGACGATGAACAGTGCCAGGCGAAATTTTTTATTTTTTATTTCTTAACAATAATTAATTTAGACTTTAGTTTTTTTTTTAATTAAAATCAATTAGACATTTAAGTTTTTTTAATTAATTAGCTTAATTTGTATATAATTAACAAAAATTAGAATTTAGTTTTTTTTAATTAGTTAATCAACTTTTTTATTCTTTTTTTTATTTTTATTAATTAACTTAATTGATTTGTAAATAATTAAAGTTTTGACTTTTAATTATTTTTATTATTCAAAATCATTGCAAAAAAGGGTACAAAAGGACATTAATTTAGAATTAGTTTTAATTAAAATTAATTAGACTTTAGAATTAATTTGTACTTAATTATTTAATTTTTTATTACCATTAACCTTAAAAATCTTTTATTTACTAACCCTAAAATCCTTTTCTTTTCAAAAAAAAACATCAACATTATTTCTTTTTCTGTTTATTTATGTAATAATTTAGAACTTTAATTCCTCGCATTTTCCTAAATATTGTAACTGTTCACAGGATGTAATAGCGTAGATTTACATTTCCTCGCATTTTTTTAAATATTGTAACTGCTCATGGGATGTAATAGCTTAGGTTTAAATTCCCGCACTTTAATTTTTGTACATATTCAACTGCTAGTAACTAAGGTTTGCATGGCAAGACTTAAAACCTGACATAGAATAATCCTAATTCAAGATAAATAACTGAATCAACACACTCTTCACACTTACACCTCTAGGGTAACCTCTCTTCGCTGCCTTTCGATTAAATTGGTCAAGTCCCTCGAACGTGGGGGTATCTTAGTAAGGTTGCCTACGAATAAAAATCATCAAGTCCCTTCGAATAAAAGATCATAGTCCCTTCGAGTTGCCTACGAATAAACGATCTTGTCCTTCGATGACCCTACGGAAAAATGATGATTGTCCCTTCAAATTACTAAGATACCCCTACAAGTTGCCTTCTATGACCATACGATGACCCTACACTCGTCCCTTTAACATCCAAGGTAAAGACTACTTACTCACTAATAGTAAGGACAGTCTTACCCCTAAAGAAAAGAAATAACGAGAAAGACCTTACAAACTTAGGGTAGTAACTCTTAAATGCTTGCTCACCCTTTTCAAAAAACACTCTTTACACACCACTTTTCAAACATTTTTCAAAGCTAAACACTTTGCATAAATCCATACGAGGATCATTGCAAAGTTAAAGTCTTTATGAAAATATTTTCTAATCACACACTACACCATTTTTTTTAAACAAAAGTAAAGTGAGCTAAGCAATTAAGAGCCCATGGATAACCATGGATACAAAAGGTGCTCGTACCTTCCTTTTGTATAACTTACCCCCCGAACTCAAAATCTTTTTAAAAAGGTCTTTCCTGTTCTTTTATTCCTTTCTTTATTGGATAAAATAAAAGTCGGTGGCGACTCTTGCTTACCGCAACATTTTAAAAGTCAGTTCAAACCACCGTGTTACACATGGTACCTTACCATATTCCGTATTCCATTCAAGTGCACCGTACCATACGGTGTTCCTTATTTACTCCATCTCTTCTCCAACTGTCCTTATGTGTGTGACCCTGTAGGATTTCGCGACGTTGCCAATTATATTAAATCATGTATTTAACATAATAAACAGTGAGCGGTATCTAGCAACACATCACTGCTACCCGAGTCACAAAATTGTCATGTGATCTGACAAAACCTTTTGTGATAGTACTTGTGTGTACAATTACCCTTTTTCCCCTATGTCTATATTGAACACAAGGCATATACCGTGTCATCCTTGTCCAGTTCAATATTGGGCCCTTAGACATTTATCCTGTTATGCAGGATGGGCAAATTCCATCTAGGCTACTCATGTCCCTCAACATGCTTTGTGAAGTACCCATCAACTGTCTTTATGATCATCCAGTTACGGACAATGTTTGATCAGTAATAAAGTACTTGACTCTACATCTAGGGTACATAGTAGTTTCAGGTCGAAGAGTGGTATACACCATTATCACCATGAGAGTAACTTATGACACTTTGCATAACATTCTATGTAGTACTCTCATAGTGGGTCAATCCAGTATAAATATTACTCCTAATATTCATACCTATGTCAAGACTTGATAACTCCTTATCCATGATCCATGAGATGTGATCATCAGTCTATCTACATAATAGTCTTAATGCTTTAAGGCTATCCCATTTCACATTAAAGCTCGACTATGGATGCTTTAATAATAGTGTCCTTATGTTTAATGGAATCTCATGATTAAGTCATACTTAATGTTTCATTAAACGAACTAGCTATTCTAGGGACTTTATCATTTTGGAAAAACAAACATAATAAAGAAATTCCTTTTATTATTAATAAATAATTTGATACAAGTACCAAAAGTATTGGCCTCTAGGGCTTACACCAACATGGACGACGTCACTCCGACAAGGTAAGACCCACAAACAAATGTCGTGTAATACTCCGAGTTGTGTATGTCGCGGACTGTGGTTCGACGTCGTCCATCTTGCATGAACGATTATATGGCTATTGTAAAGTTGAGTTTTGTATAAATGTTCGCCGTGCTTGTTCCCTGTTATATGTACACTGCATGCACGATGATATGTGTGTATGAACTTTCAATTCTGAATTCCGTTAAACTGTTGTTACAGATCAAAGGTGGGAAAGGATGTGAGTCATGCCCCCTGAAGCGCATGCAGAATGACAAGGATGGTTTGTTGCATGAGGAGTCGCATGGTGTGAAGAAGTAGAAGGGAGTGAACATCAGCAGGGGTGGGACTAAGGGTATGAACGCAAAAACTGCTGTAGTACATGGTGCTGTTTTGAAAAACCGTGAGGCAGGGATGCCAAAACCGGTGTTTGGAAGGGTAAAGCTAAGGTAAGGGAGTTTGCAACAGAGCCAAAAGGGACCATGTCGGGTTGTTAATGCCGTAGGTTTGAAGGGCAAAAGCCAGAAAGTTGTTGTTGACAAAAGGAAAGGAGGGGTGGGTGTTGAACAAATCAAGGCCAAGGCTGCCGATTCTACTGCTGCGGGTGCCGTGAAAGTTAAAATTGAGGAGGATTACATAACTATTTCATCTGATAGCGACAGGTAAACATTAATTAAATGAATGCATTTTGATTGTTATCGTAGGCAACAAAGACATAGTAACCGACCGTGCATGGGTTAGTGATATTCTGTAATGTTTTGACTGAATGCAGGGAATTCAGTCCCATATTTGAAGACGAGTTTGAAGAAAACTGGATTAGGGTGGTTAAATATGCTAAGGTGTTGCGTTCTAATGTCTTGGTAAGCCGTTTAGAGTGCTGTTATTAAGCATATTTGTAGGATAAAAAAAGTTTGGGGGATTAAGTTGTTGTATTGTTTTATGCAACAAATATTGCGTGATGTTATCTAGAGCTGCCTTCGTAAACCACAAGACTCCATTATCATGTACGACACAGACAAATCCTGTGCGTATTACTGTGAATTGAAAAAAAAGAGGCGAGGCAAAATGGAGAAGTATCTTCTTGACGGGTGGTACGATTTTCCAAAAGATAGGATGATTAGAAGTGGTGATGTGTTGGAGTTCTGCATCAGATATCCGCCTGCAAGTGAGATTTTAGTATCCGTGAAGCGGGGAAAAACGTAACAGTGAAAGGGTGGTTTATATCAGAAGGGAGTTTGGATATATTTTGTACTGTGGTGACGTTGTTTTGTTGTAGTTTTAAAAGTGTGGAGTTGTAGTGTTATAGATTAGTTATGTTTCTGTTTTAAGAACTGGTGTTCCAAAACATTTTGTAGCAGCCGTGCTGCAGAGACAGCAATGCATGCGTTTAATGGTTTCGAATATTTTCTGCTGAAAATGGTGTATTGTTGAAGTTATTGATTGCAGTAGCATATATTTATAACACTTCACACTGGTTTTGACTGGTTTTGTCAAAATAAATAGGTAGAGTGTGTTACTGTTGTTTAGTGTTGACTGTGTGGGTTGTTTTGGTTATGTGCCTGACGACATTTCACTCTGGCTTTCGCAAAAGTGGCCTGTTAATGTGAACCATTCAATGTGACTTTGATGTAATAAGTGGACAATATTGGGTAAATAATAAGGAAAGTAAGTGTGAAGTCTGTTGGAAAGCATATTGGTAACATATAATATTTTCACTCTTTATTAAAATGAGGACATTATATGTGGGGGCCATGTAATTTCATAAAGTCTTAGTTCTGTCACATAGAAATGCATATATAGCAGCCTTGAACAGAATGCAGTGGAATTACTAAACCCCGCATGTAAGAATATAATGACATGACAATGGATAATAGATTTAAGTAAAGCATCCTAGCACTGTAGACATGTGAATGGGAGATGGAAGTGGACAAAAACTTTGCAGTAATAAAGACATGTGTGTGGGTTTAGTAATTGCCCCCACCTACTTCCCTTTGTCTCTCCCTTGAAGCTTGTTTATAACTGCAAAGGAAAAAATAGGAAGAACTATGGTAGAGACTGGGCTGAAGCCATAGAAGACCTGGTAACGCGTCACCTGCAGAGCTGTTTTTGTCCATCTATCACCACCATGGTGAGGATCAGAAATATGAATCAAGCAGACCTCGTGGACACTTTAGAAGTTGCTAAGATAGCCACACAAGTAATTTTTGCTGTGTTTAATTATCTCAATCTGTTTCCCATGCCTACCATTACATGAATAACATAGTAATTGTAAGGCAACTCGTTACATATTAACTATAGGCGTTTCCGGAGATTGAGCCGTAGTTTGTTAGAACTCATATAGCAGATCTAGGAAAGACATGGAGAATAATTAACAACGAAAGTATCCAGCAAGAATTAGTATTTAACGAAAATGTATATCTACCAGTTGTGGTCTGTGGTTGGACAGAGATGCAACATTTGTACGCACTACCAGATGACGTTGTTGTCGTATTCGGGTATTATGGGAACAACAATTTCGAGGTTGCCGGGTTTAAAGAGATAAGTGACTTCCGAGAGCAACCAAAATTTCACAGTAGGTTCATATACCAACAAGGGATATATGTGTTTGATGTCGATATTTCACCAGCGAGTGCGGCTGGACCAAAATTAGTTGAGTCGGGACTGTGTTTCTAAAGAATACATAACATTTATTTTAACATGCTATGTGTTAGGTCACTGACTCGTGTTGTTAACCGTTATCTATACAGAAATTGCCGGCAGATTTTGGATGTATTTTGAGAGACAACGATTATGAGGTTCTAACATTGTGCGGTGACAACGGTCGGACGCAAATGCTTTTAGTTATGAATATACATGATTCAAACCGCACAAAGATAGAGTATGAATGAGATGCTTTTTGTTAGTCAAACCATCTAGGAGCAGGAGAAAGAGTTAGATTTAGATTGGATGTAAGCGATGCACATAAAATATGTCACGTATATAAGGTTTGTCATCCTTAAACAATATGCGTTAACCTTATTGTTCTGTAGCGCAATATTCGTCATCACGTTTTATGATGCATGTGTCTATGTTTGCATTTTAATACAAATTCTGTAATGTTTAGTCTGAATGCGTAATGTTGTCAGTAATAAAGAATACAACATCTTATATAAGTTAGACATGTAGTTAAACTTGTGTCTATATGTTTGCCAAAAAGAACATAAATAGCAAAATACGATGATGAAGAGTTCTTTCTTTGATTAAGCACCACAATGTAATGGTATGAAGATTAGACACACTTCAATAATAGTAATCCCACATTGAATGTACAAAAAGATTATGTTACATGTGTATCAGATACATTCCTGCTCAAACGTTATTGAAAACCTCCTTGTAAACCACGTTAGTTGTAGACACTTTGGCACAATTGTTTTCATCGTGTACCAAAACTTTGATACCTTTCTTTCTGGTAACCCTTGAAAGGGCTACATAAATCTGTCCATGAGTAAATACGTCCCGAGGAATATAAAGCCCGACCCAATCCAACGGCTGACCTTGTGACTTGTTAACCGTCATCGCGTAATAGACTATTATTGGGAACTGTCTCCGACTTAGCTTGAAAGGCCAAGGAGATTGAGAAGGCGACATATCCATACGGGGAATATAGACTACGTTACCATGTCGTTTCCCCCCATTATATGTGTCTCAAGTACGTGCGATGCCATCTTCGTCACAATTAGGCCCGTACCATTACACAACCCTTCAGATTGATCAATGTTCCGCATCAGCATCACGGGTGTTCCAATCTTATGCTTTATGTGATGGTTTGGCAGACCAGAAGTTTTTAAAGAGCTAAGAAACTCCTAAGTGAGAACATCAATCATGTCCCTGTCATGTATCTCTGACTGGTCAACTGATTTACAGCTATAGTAATCCCTTAAGTCACCTAAAGGAAAAGAATGCCAAACATTAATGCATTATAATGAAGTTGTATAAACGTGTGACAAAAACAATGTAGGATGTAAAAATACATGGCATCATGGCCAAAACATGATCATTGATTTTGTCAAACATATCGATGGTTGATGCCAAGATAGCCCTACTATTTAGGTAGTTGTAGTCACGGTAGTTATTGAGGAAATCTGGATAAGTACTCGTGACAATGGCTACAATAGGATCTTCGAACTGTGTTATTAGAACTTTAGGTGGAAAGTCGATCTCAGCGGTCCCATAATTAGGACCTCCCAGTCTTCCCTCCTCTATACTGAGAAGCCAATCGGAGAATTCAACAAATTTGTTTCGTTTGTGGTCCGTTGGACCATAGTTCAGACACATATTTTTGGTCAACGTCAACACCTGAACCGAGTGCCAAATGTAGGAAGCGTTAATGGTAGCGTGCACAATGTCATATCTTGATCCTCTGGGGATTACAGACAAGATCTGCCTAAAGTCTCCACCAAACACAACAACCTTCCCACCAAAGACCTCACTGGAGTTACCACTGACACTCATTAGATCCTTTAATTTCTGTCAAGTGCTTCGAAACACCATTTGTTTGCCATAGGAGCCTCGTCCCAAATAATTAACTTTGCCTGGCGAAGAAGTTCCGCCACCTCGTCTTTGTAAATAATGTTGCAAGTTGAATTATCCAACGTTGGGACAGGTATTTTGAACCTTGAATGAGCGGTTCTCCTACCAGGTAGCAACAACGATGCAATTCCACTAGTTGCAACGGTTAAGCAAATGTCGTAATTAGACCAAAGTACAGTTGCGAGTGTCCCCCACATATACGTTTTGCCGGTACCTCTATAACCATGCAGGAAGAAAACACCTCCTTTCTGACTTGTAACAGTAGTCATTATAGTGTCGAGATACCGCGTTGCTCATCTGTTTAAAAGGAAAAAGTATAAGCATCAATGTATGTAATGTGCATATGAATAGCCCATTCATGCCATATGTTAGATGGAAGTACCTGTGAGAGCGGCATGTAGTCACCGGAACTCATTCTTCATGGTTTGAATGTTGTAACTGCGTTCCTCGTAGATGAGTCAATTCCCGAGTTGCTGCAGAACATATCCGTCCGGATACAGTATAGGTTTGAAGTCCTTGAGAGTCCTCCAATTTAGTTGTAGAAGTTTTTCAATCTCCATTAATGTGATATTTATCAGTTGCGCATCCGTCAACAAAAGGTCTGTGAAACAAAAACAATATTCAGGTGTCATATGTTGGTAAATGCACATATTTTCTAATTTGTCATGTGGATGTTTTGAATGGAAGAGAAGGATGAGGTGCATGTAAACGGAGTTGTTTTATTAATACAAAATGTGTAGTGTACTATAAGTCGTACCTTTGTCATTCAGAAATTATCTCTGTTGGTGCAAGACACCATCAGAGAGTAAAACCCGCGACTCATTCCAGACATGGGCAGGCCTATTCACATTACCTGAAAGAAGCATCACCACAAAAAGCTTGCGTAGATAATGACCTGACCCCCATTTACTTGCTTCCTGAATGGCTCCGATGAATTCCCGGTCATCTTCAAGGAATCCCATGGCAAAACATGCATCCCTAAATGAATCGTACTGTGTATCGCCTACCTTTCGTATTTCCCCATAACTCCTAGGCCCTTTCACAACTGTCAGCATCATCCGTAGAAAATATAGTTCTCCCGTAGAAGGAGGAACCCAAATAAAACGACCAATTGTAAACCCTTTTTTCCGAGGCCTCTAGATTCTTAATCCTTTATGGTATACAAACATGCTGACGAATTGGCTGTAAGTATATTGTCTGGTCTGCTCATAAGTCTGATTTGCAATTAACCACGCAAAAAACATAGACTCCGTCATGCTAGCCTTCTCTAAAACATTTTCCATTCAGGCATAATCGGTGTAGAAAAGCGATTTCTCACCAAAGAGGTGGAAAAACATACGCTCAACCGCGGGCTTCCTTCCCTGAATGTTGTAACCGAAAATCTTCCATGCTGCCTCACATGGGGAGACGTATCGACAATCAAGATATTGTTGTATTTCATCAACGACTTTGTTACCATTAGGGGATGGACGCGTAGCATGCACAACGGAGGCGGTAATTTTGTCAAAGCCCTTGTGGATGTATTTGAATAAATATTTGGTAGAAGTACTCTGATTACGCCACTCCATGTTGATATGAGCATGGTATTTCAACAATAACTTTGTGTTGTAGGGGACTACATGTCTGTTATCCAAAGGGATACCATTTTTCTGGATGGTGTGCGATGTCGTTCTTCTTCTGTACAGAGGATAACCTTCGACATCAACAATTGGATTTTCAATGAATCGCTTTGGAAAGAATTTAGTGCATTTTCTGTTCTTCATACATGGTGATGATTGATTAGACAAACCACAAGGCCCATGGACCAAGTGTGCCTTGACCAAGTTGTACAAAGTGGGATGGCGTGCAGGGTCAGGAATTTCCGCGCTTATTACATAGTCAATGTCTACAGGGGTTGGGTATTTACTTTCTGGATGTAAGAAAACCAGTATGTGTGCGTGTGGGATGCCTCTCTTTTGGAATTCAATTGTATACATAACTGAAAGATGGGGAAAGTACGACAGACATCATGAGTATAATAATAAGAAATAGGGTGCGTTAAAGGAACAAAATTAATGTAGCTTACTTACATGCCAAAACACGTCCCAGGACATGGTTCTTTGTTATGTCGCGCATAAGTTGGTTGAATTTGATTTTGAATATTTTTTATACAATATCCGGGCGCTCGTGTGCATGTAAGTTTTTCGAATCCAAATGTCGTTTGATTTTAGGCCAATTAGGGTTGCACGTAAAGGTTATAAAAAGGTCAGGGAAACCCAATTTACTTGAGATTTCCATGCCGTCAAAATACAGTTGGTCCATGTACCGTTTGCTCCCGACAAACGTAGAAGGCAAAACGACACGCTTACCTTGCTTGCTACATTGCTCGGAAGTAACGACAATGTCATGTTGTTGTAAGTTACTATACTTTCTGACTCTCAATTTAGATTGATTTCTCTGCAACCAATTAAGACGCTCCGTCTCCATCATAGTGTAGCCGTCAACCAAAAACTGTTGGAAGAGACACCTTGAGTGAAGCTAAGTTGTAGGCTCAGCAGTGCGTTCCTGTAGTCGGAAGCACAACCAATCCTTTATGGTTTGGCGGTTCTGCTTGGTGACAGTTTGTTCGTGTCTACACTTGTGAAGTATATTCTCCCTGTAACCATCTTCCCCGAATGCAAAAATCAGAGGGTATTGGTAACCAAGATAAGCTGGGTGAAACTCATCAATCCTCTATAATCCACCATCTCTCTCATGGATTATGATGTCCCTCATTTCAGTAGAGTCTATATCTCCGACAATGAGAGCAGCAACTTCCGAGACCGTGGGCGTGTTATACACGCGACCATCACATGGCCTAGTTGAAATGAGTTTCAGCCTTAAATCTTGGAAGTTTCTCTCCCTCAATACATCCCTTGCCATTCTAAACGCTTTTGTGTGTACATTGTTCTCGTCCAACATCTCTTTCAATAAGGTAACTATATCATTTTCTAGCTTTTTATTATCCCTATAGAACAAAAACAATAGTAAAGTTAGCCAAACGCATTCCAATTCCTGATAGTGGGTGCAACATATCTGTAATATAACATGGAATTCTAGAGTTGTCACCTAAAACAGTATAATCTATTATCGACCTTATTATCCATGTCAAAAATGTATAGCTGGGCATACTGTGGAGGTTGATCGATTTTAGGAAGCATTGTTCCGATTCTGTGACAAGTTTGACCATGAAGTCGCAACGTAGGAGGACCCATCCCTTTGGAGTATGTTGTGTTAAATTTCATACCGGGAGAAGTGAATGAGAACATAGCGTTGTAAGTTCTAATGTTGTCTTGGAAATTTTTACTATGTTTCGCGTTCTATCATACAGAAGTTGATGTAACAGTGGAGGAGACGTCTTCATGAGTGGCAGGACCACCTTGCCACTTCTGCAGCATATATGAAACTTTGGAACAATAGTATGTTTATGCTTTTGTTTACGTTCCTGATACCATATAGAAGCCTTACAGTGATGGCATTCCCAAACTGGGGCACCAATGTCAGCATACTCTGCGTTCATAAGAAATATGTAAGGATGAAGATTTGTAATAGATGACAATTGTAGAATAAGTACATAAAAAGAGATACGTGGATGACAGAACCTTGGAGGTAGGAGTCAGCAGGGTCCTCATAGGCTTCATCATCAGAATCGGAAGTGTCTCCCAAGGAATGATTAGAATCTGAATCAGAATGTTCATCATTCGAAGAATAAACAGCGGACGTTAGTTGTGTAACGTTAGTAGGAACATAAGTTGAACATTCAGGCGAATTGTAAAGTTGACTTGAACTACGGTGAAGGTTGGGAATCGATGGAACAGTGTAAGATCCCCCTGGAGTGTAAGATGCAGTAGGTGAATTTGAAGCTTCTGGAGGAAACAATCATGGGTGGGATGGTGTGTCGGGGAGTCCAACGCAAGATGTGTGTGAATTAAACTGGATAGGTGAAGGCATACTCGTACGGGTAGTGCCACAACTATTGCTAACGGTGTTAGTTAAATGCGATGCAACAAATGACCGTGGTTGACGTAGAGTAAGCCTGGGACTTATTTGCAGAGATGTCTGAGCTGGAATTGCCGATTGTCCAAGGATAGGTGTGGGTGTTAGATGCTCAAAGTGGCTTGCGCAAAGGGTCACAGGGGGCTGAACTGGACGAAGCATCTTGTTTTTGAAAGAGTCAAACAAATTGACCCTAGATTGCATTTGAAATCGTCTGCGTTTTTGTTGTACAGATTCTCCGATATGTCGGTTAGATGGTGCAGTATTCACATTGTTTCCTATGTCTGATAGAGGCGTTGAATGGTGAAGTTGAGAAGAGGTAGAAACAGACAGTAATGACGTTGTTGATGTACCACTTTCATTCTCCTTGTTGGCAGTGTCTTTGTTAAGCATTTTATCTGATAAAATCGTTTTCCTCCGCTTCCTTGCAATGGCAGCAGGTGACGCATTAGCCATTGGCATGATGTTTGGGGTCCTGTTAATGTCGAAGGGAAACGGTTCTCAGCAATGTATATGGTTGGTAGTTAAACAAAAAACATAAACACATAATATATATGCAGTAGAGGAAAAGACAAAAGACATCAAGAAATTCATATGACTTATGTGCATACCTAACTTAATATGACAGAGTATGCACATCTAAAGTAATGGAGAAGTCTATGCGTTGCAAACAGTCAAAGAGGGAGTATGTATATTTGAATGTAATGTATAGGAACTCACAGTTTTGTAGTTGTAGGGTAGATGGAGAAAAATACATATTTTAAATAGAAAGTTTGTTTAAGTTTGTAATATTGTAGAGTGTGATAATTGATACACAGTATGTCATAATGGTTGAGTTGACATGTCTGAGACATTGGATGGAAAAAAGAAGATATAATATCTTTTATGCGTTGCTCCATGCCTACTGAGGAAGAGCAATGAATGTGTGAGGGACAGGTCTGCAGGTGAATTGCTGGTAGTACAACATCCAAAGGTTTGAAGAAGAAACCATGGTGTTAAAATAATAATATAAATTTAAGGTACAATTGGGTGGCAGTAGGAAGAGTAACAATTATCCCAGTTAATAAGTTAAGAATAAGAATAAGACTGACAATTGGGTGGCAGTAGGAAGAGTACAATTGGGTGTCGTATTTTGTAAATTATTGACTATGTTTAATAATGTGTTATCTTTAGGGAAATAAATCGTATAGGGTGGAAACAACACTAATAAACTCCGGTGTATCAAAGGGTGAAACTATATATTACTAAGTAAGGTACCAACATAGAGATGGTAGGTTAAAGAATTTAACGCAAGTTCTTCCAAGATAATAGTTGAAATACATATCCCATAAGTAATACAGGATGGATCATGTCTGAAGCAAATACATACACGTCTATTAGCATTAGTTGTCCTAAAATTTATCCCAAGACACAAACATTGAATTCATGAGGTTAACCAAAAAAATTAACATTTGGAATGCTGCTTAGTCAAGTCTTTCACAGTCTCCATATTAAGAAACTGATATGTATTAGGAGCTAAAAAAGGTGTTATGTAGCAGCAGAAGCCAAATCCTAAACTCTGGTCTTTTTACCCCTCTTCGTCACCTTCTTCATTTTCATAGACGAAAAGTCCCCTTTATTCAGAGCTTTCACCTTTGAATCAGTCGAGTCGTCGGGAGACATCCGCTTAACGTTCGCCGTAGGTATGGCAGGATCAGCAACTGGGGCGGATGTTATTTCACCTTCCTGGTTGTCAAAGTATGCAGAGCGTTAAAAATGTGGGTGAGTTTGTGTGAAACAGAATAATTAAGTAATGTTAGTTTTGGAAGGCGTCAACCGCAGAAGGGTAAGTTGCTTAATGGGGACGTCTTCACCCACACTCTCCAGGTTCTGTAACAATTGATAATAATTGGTTAGCTAGGATAATAGATAGTAATTAGAACACGGTTAAAAAAACAACGATATGATTAGTTATGAAAGTGAAACACATATGGAGTTAAGAAATAACGACCTGAACAGACTGGGTAGTCGCATCAATGGAGGGAATTCTCTGATGCAATGCAAGAACATCAGTAATGGCAATGTAAAGCGTAAAGTGGGATTTTATGTTGACGAAAAATTAAGTCGGTGATAACCTGTTCCGTCACCTCCACACCTGGTTGGCCTTCAAGCTGTGTAATAAGGTGTGTCATCTAAACACATGATAACCCCTGCATTTCTCCATCGAGGCTGCCACTTGACTTTGAAAGCAAACTTCTTACCCAACATGCCATTAAGCGCAAGGGGGGAGTGTAGTGGGTCAGTAATTCCAGCCTATAATACAAATTGTTAGAAGATTAGAACCGCAAATTGAATGATGGTTGCAATCATAGTATTAGCATTGACTGTTAGTGTTTGTTACCTCAAACATGGTTGACCGAAGCTGTGCCACCGATGTGTTCAAGAGTTCAGCCGCCTCTTTGTCCCAAAACACAAAGTTCTCAGCACTTCCGTCATGAACAACTTCAAACATAATCTTAAACCTACAGGGCAGACAAAATAGGTAGTGTTAGTAAAGAATGACAATTTACAAATGTGTGCGGAATCACCTAAGTTAACTTAACCTCCATATCTTTGCCTCAGTTCGGTGTCCATCCCTGCAAAAGAAGGGAGGAGTGTCACCTTTGGCGACCTGAGGACATTGATGGCAATCTCTGTACCACCAGCCATTAGGATCAGCAATTAACTGGTTTATAGTAGCAACTGTTACGCACGTCGTAGGCTGGACAACATGGCCAAAGAATGAGAAGTTAGAACGATACATATTTGCGTATTTGTTATAAAAACAAACCATATATTGTAAATGAACAAATACCTCAGACAAGACTATGATTTCTCCTAGTGGTACGTGGGCAGCATTTGAAAATAATTTATCAGCAGGGGATAAGTTAGACCCCGAGGAATTTTGTGAATATCCATGGCGCTTTTGCTCCGGCTGCTTAGTGATTTCCTCAAATGGAAGTCTTTTGGCAACCTGTTGGTCATCGGAAAAACAGAAAACGCGGAGTTATGCGTATTTAACAAAATAACTTAGGTAATCAGTACATAGGCAGTCATATAATATGTAATGTATTGGTTATGGAAATTAGTTATTTCTGGGATATCCTCGTTGATATGAAGTTTCGTGACGTTGTATGTATTTGTAACAGCAAGGGGCCATTTTCCTACAAACACAGAAAGGAATTGAAAGTTAACATATGTTGAGCACAGTTATGCAAAATAAAATAGTATAGGATAATTACATTGGCAGGAAAAACTAATTCACCTTCTTCTTTAACTTTAGCAAACTTTAGCAGTATTATTGTAGGGGTGGAAGGATCAGTTTGTTTGTGTCTGTACTCCAGAAACTGCGTCGCATAGCTTTCCCATAATGTACAATGCAAGGTGTTTTCACTAAAAGCAACAGACGCTAATAGTTAGAGGTTATATTGTAGAATAAATGTGGTTAACTAATGTAACTCGCCCTAAATCTCTCAAAACCAAATTAACTTGTGCTTTCTTTCCACCCATCTGAGACTGTGAGTAGCCGACTTCGTCCACCACCCCGATGACATCTAAAATAAACATGTTTGAGCTATTTTCAAAATATTTTGTAACAAAGAAAAATGCAGTCAACATGTTTCCTCAACTCACCTGTTAGGAGATTCCTCTGCCATTTTCCTGAAATGATATCAGCAAACAGGGTCAGGTTGCAAATCTTATCTGGGATGTCGTGTTTTCCAACATCTCCGATAGTCGTTCCACCAGTGAACTTCAGAATATATTTGTGGTTTGATGGTCGAAATAGCAAGTCATTAGGCAGAACTTGAAAGTTAAACATGGTGCACGTCACATCAACCAATAAAGCAGAGTCAAAGGATTGTCTAAACATAGTGGGAATAATGACATGAATATCATGGCCCTGCAACAAACCAAACAACCAACAGGGTGTCATTTTGCCCCCAGTAGTTAGCACACAAGTTGAAACCAGGTAACAAACTACATGTAGGTCAAAACATGGTTGTCCAAAGATGTGGAAAAAATAAAGCCCGATTCATCGTGAGTTTGTTGGTGTATATAAACTTTTCCATAACGTGTAAACAGTACAAAACATAAAAAACTTTCATCAGGTTAATGAATCACCTGTTTGTCGACCACGACCATTTCAAAATGTTCCTTGGTAGCTGATGCCACCTTCCATTTGTGATGAACCTTCACAACCAGCTTCCACAATTGTTTACGGTCGGTGGTGTCGTTAATCATCTCGAACGGCCTCGCCATGGTGTGCGCGGTTGACGACGTACGTAGTTCCACAATATCACAAGCTTTTGACGGATGTGTTTGTGAGGAAGAAGGAAGACAAGTGAGGTAGTGGGGTTCTGCAGAGGAAAAAGGTGATCAGAAGTGATATGACTGATGCTTTTCAGTTGTGTAAAGGTTAACTGGTTTCAGTTTGTTTGGAAGAAGTAGTTGGGCATATAATGGAATTAGGTGGTTTCAACGTGCTTTGGGTTGCATTGAAAAGGATGGATTTGGTTACAAAACGGAACGACGGTCCATTATTTATGGTAGGGGCACAAAAAGACCTGAAGTGATGTTAAATTTAGAGTAAAATTTACTATAATATCTCCAGTTATATTTGTTGAATCAACTACGAACATTAAATGCTATTGAATTTAATTAGGGGTATACTAGTAATACAAACATTAATTATTTTAAAAATTAATGACTTTTGTTTATAATAATGATCAAAATTTAAAGCCATTTTTTTTGCTTATAATAGTGATCGGAGGGATTATTTTAAGAAAGAAAATTGGTGCATAATTTTACAAAATTATTATTGTAGTTAAAGTGTAATAACCAGGATTTCACCGCATAAATTTTTATTCCATGTATAATTAACATGTCTATTTAGTAGTCCTAATTATTGTTTGACTTTTCATATTTCAAGATGTTTATTTTTGAGAAACACAAATCTACTAAAAAAAGAGAGAAGTAATTTTATCAAAGTATCTTTGTTAATTATTATTGTATTATTATTATTATTATTTAATACATGTATTCTCAGTATCATAAATGAAAAATAAAATAATAATAAATTAAAAATATTAATTAGAGAATTGATAGGAAAAATAGCAAGTGTACTATTTTGCCTATTGTAGTAATAAAGGGAAAAATCCCAAGAATCGAATCTCAAGGACTGCTTGACGATACAGAGTTTAAAAATACTTTCAATTAAACAAAAAGTATTGGTGGTTGAAAATTTCTATAACTAAGATTTAATTAAAACGAGTAAATAGTTGAACGATATCCGATATAAGTAAATTGCTAGGGTTTGGTGAATGAATCCTCATGCAACGATTACAATTTATAAATGCAATAACAAAGTCAAAAATGTTTGAGTACCGATTCTTTAGATTATCTAATCCTAAGTCCTTAGTGAAAAGATCTTTGATCATGTAATCTAATTACTATGTCCATAGGTAATTACATTCATGATCAAGTTTATTTATATCAAGAAATTCCGGTTTTGATAAAGTATCCCTAGTCCTAGGCAATATTTATTATCAAATGTTTTTAGTCAAATCAACATGTAACCGCTAACCAGCAAAAATTACACGTAAACGTTCAAAATCCGTTTTTCCGACGGTTTAGGCATTAAACAAAGAACTAAGAACAAATCAACGATTACTGAATAAAATAATTATTGCATTGATAAAATTGAATTCATTACATGAAGATTCAGGGTCACCCCCTAGCAATGAGGGGTTTAGCTACACATAAAGAAAAAGAAAATAATAGATGAAAATGTTGTCATTACAAATTATCTCGAGGAATCAATCTTCAATCGTCCGAAAACTCTTGAACATGTGAATCCCTTGCGAAAATCTGAGTTTCCAGCCTTCAAATCTTGTATTTTGCTCCCAAAAATCGACCAACCCTTGCAAAATCGCGTTCTGGAACTAAATAGTCCAACTCTGGGCTTTCAGCCATTTTGGGCCTCAATACGCGTATTGACATATCTCATACGCGTATTGGTCTGTTTTGCACCTCATTCTCTACGCGTATTGCTCCAAGGGGCAGCCAGCACGCAACCTCATACGCGTATTGACAAGAACCATACGCGTATGGGCAGAGGCTTCCTTTTTCCCTTATTTTCCAGCCCTCTGCTCATTCACATAATGTACGCGTATCACGTAGGCCTTACACGTATAACTTATAGCATTACGCGTATGGGCAGCAAGTCTTCCAAAAATTGCATTTTTCTTCCGCTTCCTTGCACCGGCTCGGTTGTACATCCACTGCTCGATCCTCTGAGCTTCCAAATCTGTATTTGACCTGCTGACATACCAAAAGCGTAAAATATCCTCGAGAAACTCATAATTCATGACACACTTTACATAATCAAAACACACCTAATTGCTACTAAAACAAACTCAAATTCACACAGTTTACCTGATTTATTCACAGTTGAATCGCAAAATACATAGCATAAATGGTGACTGATCACAACCCCAAACTTATCTTGTTGCTTGCCCTCAAGTAACATTCTACATAAAACATATCATGTCACCCCAAACTTACTGTAAAGACAGTTCTTACCACAACACTGCTGAAATCTTTCGCACTGGACCCTTCGATGTTGCCTTGGGTTTTCTGATTTTTCCTCATAACCAGCAAGCCAAAAGCCTTTTTCTTGAAGACACTATTTCACCTGTCAGCTCATATCACACTCTCACCAAGTCTCTCGGGGTTAAAGTGTTAACACGCTCAAATCAAGATAAGCAATATCATATCAGTAGTTTGAATAAATTCTCAATTCTTATCAACATGTACAACACACACACTTTTTGAGGTCTTTGGGTTGTAACGGGGCTTGGGTTAAGGTAGGATATAAAAAGGAAAACAAGAGTTTTTGGTTTAGAGTCTGTGAGATCCTTCGAGTCATGTTCGTCCATTAGTGATTTTGTGGGGAATTTTTAAAATCCACACGGTGAGCGTAATTTTATTCTTTTCTCTTCTTTTTTTTTTTGAAGTAGGAAAACTTTTCTTCCCCTTTTTTTTTATTTTTTATTTATTTTTTTATTTTTTTTTTACTCACTGTGTTTTACTTTCAACTGCTCAACTGCAAAGCTACCCCAAACTTAAAAGTTGCTATTCCAAAAGCAACCCCAAACTTAAAACTGAACATAGATCTCAAAAGAATTACACGAACTCTGAACAGGGTAGGGAAAAATACTTGGCCAATGGGTTAATAATAATGGGTAAGAAGAAAAAAAAAACAAAGGATACAGGCTCAAATGGGGTGAACGAAGGATAATAATTATAATGGGATGGCTAGAAAGGCTCTAGGTGATAAACAAAAGAATTGCCTCAGTGTGTGTACTCATACAGTTAATATTCAAAAAGAACGGACGCAAACTATGATAGATAAAGTCATACCTGATATTTCTCTCATGATGATATATGTGTTTGGCTTTTTCTTCTCTCACCAGGATAGGTAAAACTGACAGCTTCAACAGTGTCTCCTTGATCAAGTCTCTTTGGCTCCTGGTTTTAACACTTTATTTCATCAGTGCGTCCGATCATAAACAGCAGTATCAAACCATCAGGGCGACTTTATGCGAAGACAAGTAGATAAGTTGTGAAAGTCATCAGATTCATCCACTATAGCTAGTAATCATACAATATCAACTGGAATAACTCAAGAAACTGTATGCAAACCAAAATTCATTAAATTAGAAAAAACCCCGAAATTGGGCACTAAAGAGTACAACATGAAAATAAAAATAAAAATAGAAGTACACCACATATAAATACCAGAAAGTACAATAAGAATCAAATACTAATAAAAAGAAAATAACTCAAAATAATCATCAAAATCCTGCTCCGCCATCTCTATCCCGCATCTCAGCGTCAAAGTCTATGAGGTCACTTGGCGCCATATGTAATTGCCCATGGACAAAGGCTGTGAGTGGTGTCATCTCCTCCGATCGCTCTGGGGGTGTCTGCTGATGCTCTGGGGGTGTCTGCTGAGGTCGGTGAGGACTCTGATGCTGCGGTCGCGGTGTCGACTGCCGAGGCTAAGATACCGGCCCACCAATCTGAACTGGGTGAGTCCACCCAGGAAAAGTAAACTGTCCATAATAAGGTGCTGGAGGGTCGCCACCGAACCTGTCTCTGAACCTCTGAGCCCTCTCCCACACGTCTGTCTGATGTGTCAAATAACGACCAGAGAGTCCGTAGTGATAGCAGAAGTCCTGCATCATGCAAAAATGGGACAACTGCATCCTCTGCTCAAGTGAATCCTCATCAATAACTGGTGGGGGTACTGGAGGTGCCTCTGGCGCTGTCTGATGGTCATCCTGGTGCTGAGTGCTGGCACCTGCCTCATGATCGTGCGAGCGTCGGAGGGGTCGGCGCTCATCAACAGAACTAGTGTGTTCCTTCAGCCACATAGTATCAAGACAATGTGCCGGTCTCACCATCACATTACCGCTCAAATCCGCCACGCCAGCCTTCTTACATAGGAGCTCAATCACTGAAGCGTGTCCTAGAGACTTCTTCGATGATTGGGCTATCTCATCCATATCCTTCGAAATAATTCTCCCAATGTTCACTTGTATTTTCTCAAGAAAGAAATAGAGCATTAGGGCTCTCTCAGTGATCAAATCTGAGCCACTCCGATTCGTGTCCAAAGTATGATGAATGAAATAGGCCCAGGCTTTACGAATAGGGGCTAGATCAACGACCAAGATCTTAGATGGATGTGACTTGGTGGTCGGATGCCAATCTTTGCCCGGTCGTGCAATCTTATCCTTTATGATGCTGTACGGCCATCAGTTCTTGTCGGAAAGCTTCATGTCGAAGAACTGACAATGCGACTCATGAAATCTACACTTGAGTACACTGTTAATAGTCTTCCAATCATATTTGACTTCTTTCCCGCGAACCCAAGAAGTCATTTCAACGACCTCATTTTCTACGGCTCGCCCTGGTACTTTGTAAGCATTGGCGTAAAATTCCCTTACCAGATCCATTGCAACCGGCTTTATGTTTTTATTCAAATAACCCAGCTTTTGCTTTTTCAAAATAGCAGCAATTTCTGGCAATTCTTCTTCCCCAAAACTCCATTGTTTCTCTTCTACGAATGTGCGAGTTCTGAGATGGTGGTACCTTGCTTCATGATCTTCAGAGAGAAATATACTAGTTTCTTCAGATGGGACTGCCATCGTGACGATTTCCTGTGAAATTGGAAGAAAAAGAGAACAAAAACACAGAGAAGCAGAGTGATACGACGAAGTCGTGTAATAGAAAGATGCAAAAATGATGTAAGCGTACGCAAAATGAATATAAACCTGACCAAAAACCAATACGCGTATCATACGCAGGAGATACGCGTATGGATAGCTGTTACCCATATGATACACAAGAAAACTCAGTGTAAATTGCAATTTGCTTAACAGATCATGTATGACATATGATACGCGTATTGAGATTAGGCCTTACGCGTATTGCTACCCCTTACGCGTACCTGGATCACGTATGAAAGTAATACGCGTATGCTACGCGTTTCACCAGGGAGCCCTTATTCTTTCACACCAATACGCATATCACTCACT
Organism: Lathyrus tuberosus; assembly: GCA_022829125.1. Lineage (NCBI taxonomy): Eukaryota > Viridiplantae > Streptophyta > Magnoliopsida > Fabales > Fabaceae > Lathyrus > Lathyrus tuberosus. Next base: position 15,499,243 of record JALAZF010000017.1, read on the forward strand.
CCATACGCGTATTGGCAGTGGACATGTGATTTTTTCCAAAAAATTGTCTTTTTCGAGATTTTTCTAAGTCCACCTTTTTCCGAGGCCTTCCCTTGATGAAACTTGACTCAAAAGACATGAAACACAAACCGACAATTTTTAAATTAAACTAAACTTACTCAGACAAAATTAAAATAAAACAAAAACTCCCTTGGGTTGCCTCCCAAGCAGCGCTTCGTTTAACGTCGCATGGCTCGACGGGTTATCTCCTGCTCAGATGAGCTTAACCTCTTCTATTGGTCCTCCTTGACCTTGATAATAAGGTTTTAACCTCTTTCCATTAACCTTGAAGGTATCTCCATTTTTCTCATTCTTTAGCTCTATTGCTCCATGAGGGAACACCTTGTGAATGATGAACGGACCAAACCATCTTGACTTCAGCTTACCAGGGAACAACTTCAACCTGGAATTAAACAACAACCCCAACTGTCCTTCCCAAAATTCCTTCTTCTGGGTCTTCTGATCATGCCATTTTTTCGTGTTTTCTTTATAAATTTTGGCATTCTCATAAGCTTGATTCCTAAACTCCTCCAACTCATGAAGTTGAAGCGTTCGGGATTCACCAGCTTTCAGAAGATCACAGTTCAGGAATTTGGAAGCCCAAAAAGCTTTGTGCTCGAGTTCGAACGGTAAATGACAGGCTTTACCATACACAAGTTGATAAGGAGACATACCTATTGGTGTTTTGAAAGCTGTCCTGTATGCCCACAGTGCATCATCTAACTTCACAGACCAATCTTTTCGAGACGCACTAACAGTCTTTTTGAGAATTTGCTTTATTTGCCTGTTAGAAACTTCAACTTGTCCACTGGTTTGGGGGTGATACGGTGTGGCTATCTTATGCTTCACATTGTACTTTTTTAACAAATTCTCCATCGATTTATTCAGAAAATGAGTACCTTCATCGCTAATTAACGCCCTTGGTACCCCAAACCTGGAGAAAATGTCATGCCTTAGGAAATTCACCACCACTTTAGCATCATTAGTAGGCAGTGCTACAGCTTCGACCCACTTTGACACATAATCTACCGCTACCAATATATAATTCTTGCCGAAAGATGGTGGGAACGGTCCCATAAAATCAATACCCCACACATCGAACAACTCTACCTCTAGCATAGAATTTTGAGGCATCTGGTTCCTTCTGGAGATATTACCAGTTCTTTGACATCTATCACATTCTCAGACTAAATAGTGAGCGTCCTTGAATAAGGTGGGCCAATACAACCCAGACTGGAGGACTTTTACCGCTGTCCTATCTCCACTAAAATGCCCTCCATACTCAGAATCATGACAAGCTTTTAGTATATCTCTCTGCTCACCTTCTGGCACACATCTTCTGATCAGTCCATCCACTCCCCTTTTATACAAGAAAGGGTCATCCCACAGATACAACCTGCAATCATAAAGAAACTTTTTCTTTTGGTGAGAATTAAAATCATCAGGTATCACCCCACCTACCACATAGTTTGCATAGTCAGCAAACCATGGTACACCAGTAACAACAAGTATTCTCTCATCAGCAAACGTATCTTGAATGGGGTGCTCCTCCTCAGTTTCTTTTATTGGGGACATGCGAGACAAGTGGTCCGCAACCGTGTTCTCACACCCCTTTTTATCCTTGATCTCCAAGTCGAACTCCTGGAGGAGGAGTATCCATCTCAACAGCCTTGGTTTTGATTCCTGCTTAGCAAACAAATACTTTAAAGCAGCATGATCAGTATACACAATAACTTTAGAACCAAGTAGATATGACCTGAATTTGTCAAAAGCATAAACCACGGCCAACAACTCCTTTTCGGTAGTTGCATAATTCATTTGGGTCGGGTTAAGGACATGACTAGCATAATAAATGACATGCAATAATTTGTCCTTCCTTTGTCCTAAGATAGCCCCCACAGCAATGTCACTTGCATCGCACATAATTTCGAAAGGTAGAGACCAATCGGGGGCAATTACAACAGGAGCAGTAATCAACTTACTCTTTAGCGTCTCAAAAGCTACCTTACAATTGTCATCAAAATTAAACGGCTTGTCTTTGACAAGCAAATCAGTCAATGGTTTGGCAACTTTTGAGAAGTCTCTGATAAACCTGCGATAAAAACCTGCATGTCCCACGAAACTCCTTATCCCTTTTTCATTCACAGGGGGTGGGAGGTTAGCTATCACCTCAACTTTTGCTTTGTCCACTTCAATTCCCTTGCGGGAAATTTTGTGTCCTAGCACCATACCTTCCTGCACCATAAAATGACATTTCTCCCAGTTGAGAATAAGGTTAGTTTCCTGGCATCTTTGCAAAACAAGAGATAAGTTAGCTAAACAATGATCGAAAGAAGAACCAAAAACAGAAAAGTCATCCATAAACACCTCCATATGATTTTCAAGCATATCGGCGAATATGGATGTCATACACCTCTGAAAAGTAGCTGGGGCATTGCATAACCCAAATGGCATCCGTCGGTAGGCAAAAATACCATAAGGGCATGTAAATGCGGTCTTCTCCTGATCTTCTAGGGCTACAGCAATCTGATTGTACCCAGAGTATCCATCCAGAAAACAATAGTACTCGTGACCTGCAAGTCTCTCTAACATCTGATCAATAAAAGGAAGGGGAAAATGATCCTTCCTTGTTGCAATGTTAAGTCTCCTGTAATCAATACATACTCGCCAACCTGTTACTGTACGAGTTGGAATCAGTTCATTCTTTTCATTCACAACCACTGTGGTTCCTCCTTTCTTTGGTACCACATGCACAGGACTCACCCAAGAACTATCAGAAATGGGATAAATCAATCCTGCATCTAGCAACTTTACAACCTCTTTTCGTACCACTTCTTTCATTGCCGGATTTAACCTCCTCTGGGGTTGTACTATTGGTTTCTGATTATCCTCCATCAGTATCTTATGCATGCATACTGTGGGGCTAATTCCCTTCAATTCCCCAATAGTCCATCTAATAGCACTCTTGTGTTTCTTAAGAACCTGTATCAACTTCTCTTCATCCTTTTTATTCAGCTCAGAGTTAATAATAGCAGGACATCTTGTTCCCGATTCCAGAAAGACATATTTAAGATTCACAGGTAATTATTTTAGTTCAGAACTTGTACCTGTTTCACTCCCTTTTTCAGTCTCTGTTTCTGGTGAGGCTCTCAAATCCTCCCACCGGTGTGGTCTGGATTTCAACCACGGTGGTTGTGCATCTAGCATAGCAAGAACTTATTTTTCTTTCTCATCATCATGGTCCTCAATCTCTTTTGCTGACAAACTCATAACTCTTTCCAAATGTGATTTAGGGAAGTGGCTTTGAATGGTGCTGGTCACTATTTGATTAATCACTTCCACTGAATGGTTTGTTCCTATATCCTCTTTATGTTTCATGGTATTCCTAACATCAATTTTCAGCTCTTCATCGTAAACTTTGAGGGTTATGGTACCTCCCTCAATTTCTATCATACATCTACCTGTTTCCAAGAAAGGCCTTCCCAGAATCAGAGGGATATCCTCATCTTCTGGCATTTCTAAAATCACAAAATCAACAGGAAAGACAAATTTATCAACTTTGACAAGAACATCTTCGACTACCCCAAATGGTCTCTTAACTGAATGATCTGCAAATTGGAGTGTCATTCTGGTATCTTGAACACTTCCGATTCCTAGCTTCCTGTAAATAGACAACGGCATAAGGCTCACACTAGCCCCCAAATCAATCAGTGCCCTTTTGAAGGACCTATCTCCAATGGTGCACGGAATAGTGACTGAGCCTCTATCTGGCTTCTTCACTGGAATCTTCATACCCTGCAAAATAGCACTGCAAGTTTCAGTTAGTATAACAGGATCAGTGTCAGTGGTGCGTTTTTTTGAGATGATGTCCTTCATGAATTTAGCATAAATAGGCATCTGCTCAAGTGCCTCAGAGAATGGAATGTTAATCTCTAATTTCCTGAACATCTCTACAAACTTCTGAAAATTTTTCTCATCTTGCTTCTTCTTCTTATTTCTTTGTGGGAATGGAAGCTTTATGATGGGTTTTGGTTCAGTGGGCTTCTCCTTCACAACAGGTGGTGGAACTACTTCTTCCTCAGGTGGATTCTTGTTTTCTAAGATTTCAAGATCCACTTCAAGTAATTGATCTTCCTCCTCAGATTTCTCTTCAGGTATTTCAGCTGATTTCCTACTTCTTGTTGTTACAACATTCACTTTACTGTGATCCCTTGGATTTGGCACTGTTTCACTAGGTAGGGTACCTGGTGCTTGAGAACTCGTTAGCTGTTGTGCTATCTGACCCAGTTGAACTTCTAGATTTTTTATAGAAGCATTGGTGTTCCTCTGATTATTTATGGTTTCTTCCTGAAATTGAACACTCTGAGCAGCCATCTTTTCTATAGCAATCTCCCAATCTGCTTTCTTTGGTACCTGTTGCTGATAAGGTTGCTGTTGTGGTTGATACTGTTGCTGGTAAGGTGGTTGTTGCTGTGGTGGTCCCTGCTTCTGAACATTACCCTGCTGATCTTTCCAGGAAAAATTAGGATGATTTTTCCACCCCGGATTATATGTATTTGAATAAGGATTATTCTGCCTCAGGTAATTAATAGCCTGCACTTGTTCCGCAGTGGCAACACAATGCATGGCAAAGTGTGGTCCACCACAGATTTCACAAATCAAAGTCTGAGCCGGTTGAACTTGAGCCACAGTCTGAGTACCTAAATTCATAGCTTTCAATCTTCTTTCCACTTCAGCTGCAATCTGATCTTCCATCTTCGCTACTTGATTTGTCAGTTTCAAGTCAATTTTTCCTTCAGGTTGACTCACAGTACGATCATATAGTTCCAAATGCTCATTTATAGCTATAACTTTAATGATCTTTTTGATACCAGTGGCTGTTGAAAAGTTAGATGAGCCACCAGCAGCTGTATCAATGAGTTTCTTAGTTTTCATCTTCAGCCCATTCACAAAATTTTGCATTTGTTCAGTTGCATCCAAATTATGTGTAGGACATGCAACTAAACACCTCTTGAACCTTTTATACGCATCTCCAAGTGACTCTCCGTCTTTCTGTTTAAAATTTAGGATGTCATATCTCTTGCGGATATACACAGAAGCGGGAAAGTACTCATTCAGAAAAGCGGTTTCCATCTGTTGCCAAGTAGTAATACTTCCTGCAGGTAAAGAATAAAACCACTCTTCAGCGTCTTCTGATAAAGTGAACAAAAACATAACCAGCTTCTTTGCCTCTTCAGAATGCCCCTCAATTTTCAATGAGGTGGCCATAGTCAGGAACCTCTGTAGATGCTTGTTTGCATCTTCATTAATATTTCCTGCAAAAGGTTTACTTTCCAACTGACGAATAGTAGACGGGTGCAACTGGAAATGGGAAACATTGACTGGTTGGTTAACTATTGTCAACCGCACTGCTGGATGATTCTCTCTGCCATAGTCACCCAGAAGTCTTTCTGCGGGAGGTGGATCTGCAGCCATAGTAACAGGTTCTGGATGCGACTCTGTTTCTGAATCAGAATCTTCAGAATGAACCGAGACGTGTTCTTCAATCACTTGCTCTGCGTCAGATGTTGCCAGTTTTTCTCTTTTAGCTTGTCTGAGCCTAGCGTGCAACGTTCTTTCTGGTTCTGCGTCAAAATGAAAATCAGCTGAGGCCTTACCTCGCATTCACAGATTAGACAGAAATTAGTAACAATAAAAAAGAAAAATATAAATTAAGCAAAAATAAAATTTTGGTTGCAGAGCAACAAAATTCTAATTGAAAAATTGTTAAACTCTATAATCTTTGGTAGTCCCCGGCAACGGCGCCAAAAACTTGATAGGGAAAATAGCAAGTGTACTATTTTGCCTATTGTAGTAATAAAGGAAAAAATACCAAGAATCGAATCTCAAGGACTGCTTGACGATACAGAGTTTAAAAATACTTTCAATTAAACAAAAAGTCTTGGTGGTTGAAAATTTCTATAACTAAGATTTAATTAAAACGAGTAAATAGTTGAACGATATCCGATATGAGTAAATTGCTAGGGTTTGGTGAATGAATCCTCATGCAACGATTACAATTTATAAATGCAATAACAAAGTCAAAAACGTTTGAGCACCGGTTCTTTAGATTATCTAATCCTAAGTCCTTAGTGAAAAGATCTTTGATCATGTAATCTAATTACTATGTCCATAGGTAATTACATTCACGATCAAGTTTATTTATATTAAGAAATTCCGGTTTTGATAAAGTATCCCTAGTCCTAGGCAATATTTATTATCAAATGTTCTTAGTCAGATCAACATGTAACCGCTAACCAGCAAAAATTACATGTAAAGGTTCAAAATCCGTTTTTTCGACGGTTTAGGCATTAAACAAAGAACTAAGAACAAATCAACGATTACTGAATAAAATAATTATTGCATTGATAAAATTGAATTCATTACATGAAGATTCAGGGTCACCCCCTAGCAATGGGGGGTTTAGCTACACATAAAGAAAAAGAAAATAATAGATGAAAATGTTGTCATTACAAATTATCTCGAGGAATCAATCTTCAATCGTCCGAAAACTCTTGAACATGTGAATCCCTTGCGAAAATCTGAGTTTCCAGCCTTCAAATCTTGTATTTTGCTCCAAAAAATCGACCAACCCTTGCAAAATTGCGTTCTGGAACTAAATAGTCCAACTCTGGGCTTTCAGCCATTTTGGGCCTCAATACGCGTATTGACATATCTCATACGCGTATTGGTCTGTTTTGCACCTCATTCTCTACGTGTATTGCTCCAAGGGCCAGCCAGCACGCAACCTCATACGCGTATTGACAAGAACCATACGCGTATGGGCAGAGGCTTCCTTTTTCCCTTATTTTCCAGCCCTCTGCTCATTCACGTAATGTACGCGTATCACATAGGCCTTACGCGTATCACTTATAGCATTACGCGTTTGGGCAGCAAGTCTTCCAAAAATTGCATTTTTCTTCCGCTTCCTTGCACCAGCTCGGTTGTACATCCACTGCTCGATCCTCTGAGCTTCCAAATATGTATTTGACCTGCTGACATACCAAAAACGTAAAATATCCTCGAGAAACTCATAATTCATGACACACTTTACATAATCAAAACACACCTAATTGCTACTAAAACAAACTCAAATTCACACAGTTTACCTGATTTATTCACAGTTGAATCGCAAAATACATAGCATAAATCGTGACTGATCAAGAATATATTTGAAAAAAAAAAGCTGCACTAAAAACTAAGAGTTATATTTATTTTAGGGAAGATGAAATAATGTGAATGAATGTTTATATTTAGGGATAAAAAGATTACTTAAGATTATAACAAAAGTAACAATAATTGTTTATTTGCATTGTCATTTTTTTTATTGTTAAAATTAATTTTAAAATTAAAACATGTTCAACAAAAATTGAGTTGAGTCGAGTTCGACAAAATATAATTTTTCTTTTACTTTTAAAATAACTTTTTTGCTAAAACTAAATAAATTTTTGAAAATTTATGTTTTTGTTTTAAAATTAAGACACAGTCACACACCAATGGTCATCGATCACTAGTCCAACAACCATCACTTCGACCAACGTCAATCACTGCTATCACATTTGATCATCACTTTAATCAAATATGATCTTCAATCTAACAACCATTAGCGACCATTACAACCACTGCTTTGACCACCACCAACTACTATTTGGTTACAGTCAACCACACGTTTAACCATTGTCAATTACCACTTCGACTATATCAATCACCACATTGACCATCGTTAGTTACCATTATATCCAATTGGATCACTAGTTTGACAACTAGTCACCACTACCGACTACCTTTCTAACCACCATTTCGACCATCTATGATCATCACCAACTACTACCACCACTCTGACCACCCATGAACTACCACGTTTACCACCGCCGACCACCACTTTTGTCACCCATTAACTACCATGTTTACCACCACCGATCACTACTTCCTCTACCTTCGATCATCATTAATGTGAATCAAATATGAAGGTTCAAGAATAAGGATTTTTCCATGATTGAATCCAATATGTCTTAAACAATTATTTAAGAACTACCCTAAAATACAAACAAGAACCAAGAAGAAATTAGAAACTTATAAAAGATGAATTAGACTAGAAGATAACATGAAGAGATGAATGATCGCCATTTCCATTAAGAAGATAATATCAAAAATAAATTTCCACAAGAGATTTGAAAAGTCCCTAAATAAGATTCACAATGAACCAACCAAGAACCTTAAATGGAAATTCTCTACCTCACACACAAGTTTCAAACTTGTAAATTCTATTATTATCAAAATCTAGTTACAATAGTCTGTTAATTCTATTGTCCTTAAGTTTTTTGGAGGTCTTCATCACTCCATTATTCTTTAGAACAACTCGTACTCAAGTTAAGCTCATCATCACTTATATCAAACAAAGTTAAGTTAAAGGTGAGAAAAATACACAAAAAAGAGGGGGGTTGAATTGTGATATCCGTTTCTTTACTTTACTTCTAAATAGAGTTTAGATTTTGATAATTAATTGCAGCAGAATAATAATAGAAGCAAATAAATAACAACAGAACACAAAAAGATTTATACTGGTTCCTCCTAAACTGAGAGTAGTCCAGTCCCCTTGCAGCACAAGAGATTTTCCATTATAATCAAAACATGATTACAATCACTTACGCACTTAAGCATAAGACTTTTCTGCTCAGACCTTCAGCCCGAGACTTCCTGCTTAAACCCTTAGCCCAATACTTTCTGCTTAGATTCCACGAACCTAAGACTTCCTTGCTTAAACCTCTCAGGTTTGAGACTTTTGCTTAGACCCTTAGTCCAAGACTTCCCTGCTCAGATTCCACGAATCCAAGACTTCTGCTTAGACCTGTAATCCAAGATTTCCTACTTAAATCCCACGGATTCAAGACTTTCTTGCTCAATCCCTCCAGGCTCAAGACTTCTGCTTAGCCCCACTGTCCAAGAATTTCTTGGTCAATCAACAACTAATTAATACTTTAATGCTCTAGCACATAGCAGGAGACTTACTTGGCCCAAGCTTCACAGCAAGAGACTTTTATGCTTAATCATATAGCAAGAGACTATCTAAACTACAAAACAACTTGTTTAGCAGAATAGAGGTCAAAGTGTATTTGATACGTAATCAGAGGTACGTGGCAATAACCATAACAAAGATCACAAAATTTAAGATTTCTAAGATATTCAATGTTTAAGAAATCTTAAGGCTTTGTACAATTTACAACATATAACAATAATTCTGCATACTCGATTGTGTTGCTATTGTTGATCTTGTTATTCTTCCATTCTGATAGAAGCGTGGAACGCTTCTATCCGTCTTGGCTCTTCTTTTTTATTTTTTTGTTCCTTATTGAAAATTCATCTTGAATCTTCAACTACTTATATAACAGTTTCAGAGGAATAGCCGTTGGAAAAGATAACTTGTACACGTGTCTTTGTTACTCCATAGTACAAGAGACATTAAAGATAGATACACCAAACGATCTTGATCCTTTGTGTAACTTATTTAACCATTGCGTCTTTTTTGTGATTTTGTATTATAGATCCATTGAGAGTAGATATCTGTAAAGTATGTCAACTCTTCTTGAGCCTCGAGAATACAGACTCTAGCTGACAAGCTGATTTGACAATGTAGCTTGCTTTTTGCAGTACGAATAGCTTAGATTTACCATTGGTTTTGAAAGATCACCAGAAGCTGATACATTCAATAAGTGTAGAGACAATATATTCCTCTTCTGATGTTGAGGCCTTCAGCTTCAGAGTCTACGCAAACCTATATTATCAGTCTTTACTTAAAGAACGGTCTTCAGATTCTGAACCACTAAAAGCCAATAACTTAGCTTCTCTCAAGTGTGTCCTTATATCAGATTCTGAATATATTCTTCTTTAAGCTTTAGAACGTGCACACTTAGAACACACATTAGATAACACCATTTGTCGTACCCCAAATTTCACCCTTAGATTCCTCGATCTTTTGCATATCATTTAGGTAAATCATTCATGCATAACTAGCCAAATTATCGGATTTTGTTTTGCTTTGTTTCACCTGTATGAATTAGGGTTTGCTTTAAGAGACTTCAGGATCAATTTATCAGGCTGTGGCATAGGAAGTCGTTTCAATGTGGATAATCATCAGGGCTAGTTGAGTTCAAATTAGGGTTTGGTGAAGTGGCAGCGCAGTTAATATCTCAAGTCATCTATATCATGGGCTGTTCGGAATACAAGAATGGGCCGAATTCAAATGCTCAGTGGTTGAAGATCATCAAAGACCAGTTCATTTCCAATTAGGGTCTCAGGCAGTGTATTGAGGTTCATTCAGAGTTATCAGGCTGTGTGTAAGTTAGGTGCTTGATGGTTGAAGATTACCAAGGACCATATCGTTGCCATTTAGGATTCTGTGCAGTGCGTCGAGGTTCTAGACATGTTCATTGAAGTCCGTATTGTTATCCAAAGAGATTTCATAGTGAAGATTCCTCATTGTTTCGAGTGGCCAAATTCAAGATCAATTCCTTTTGTTGGTGTCATTTCTCAAGAATTCGGTTCAAAGCTTTAATTCCTCCCAAGATTGTGGAAAATTAGTTTTGAGTGCGATTCTAGGATTCAGTTCATTTCAATCAAGCTAGATTCAAGTTGGAAATTTTAGCCAAAATGAGGATTTAAATGTGGATTCATGGTCCATCATGGTTTAAACAACAAAAAATTTGCAAGGCATTAAGTCATGGTCAAAGTTTTTCTTTAAAGATTGATTTCAGTTTGTTCAACACGGAATCAAGCCATATTTCATTTTTTAACCTGACTATGCAAAATGTTCTCAAGTGTATGCTACTTTGGTTTTTTGGGTCCGAATCAAGCCTAGGCCCCCATGCGTGTCAATGATAGTTATTTGTTCCAAGTTCACACATCATAGAAAGTTTCAATTAAGTTGTACACAAGTGACTATCATGGTTCAAATACAAGTCAAGTTTAAATATGGTACACAAAATTCATCAAGCAATCCTCACTTGCAAGCATAAAATTGAGTATGAACATTACCAAACATCAAACTATCAAATTTAAGTATGGATGCACAAAATTAAAAGCATGTGCTAAGAGCAATATCATAGTCATAATGAAGGTCCAAGTATGCTACAATATTAGTGTCAAAATACAAGATGCAAAAGACATAACAACTTAAGCCATAACTTGCAGCCCATTCTCAATACAATTACAAGTGCAGCAAAAAAAAAAAAGAGAAAAACAAAAAAGCTTGACCCCACCATGCCTTTCCGCCTGCTGAGCTCTGCAACAACACTCCAAAACTCCGTTGCTACAAAAACCCTGCATGATACTACTACACAATCAGAACCTATAATTTTCAGTTTTAATATGAAATTAGAACTTAAACACTAACCAAAAATTAAAGTAGAGAAAAGCAAGTTTGACTATCATAAGTTTAAGAAATATGACAGTTTTTTTCATCAAGTTATTACAACAATTTCTGAACATCAAAAAAGTGAAACGAACCACTTCCAGATTAATTTTGTCACTCAGCAGCATCAAACCCTAATTCCTCTACTATAAAATCATCAGTAAGCAGAGCCATGAGGGAGGGAATTCAGTCACCTTCCTAGCCACACTTCTGAGAAAAATAGGAAAAACCAGAAAAAAAACAGTCTAACAGATACAAGATTGCAAACCCTTTCATTGAAAAAAGCTTTAGCAATAAAAGTACTAACCTTCCACATACACAAAATTTCCATCAACCACAAAAATATCAACAGAAATACGAAAAGAGAAGGAGGCAGAAGCAGAATACATAAACAGATGAAAAATTGTAGCATACCGTAACTGTTTCTTGTCAAAGCTTGACCTGAGGTAACTTCTCCGTCCCTTTCTTGTTTTGTTTCCATGCCTAATTTGTTGTTATTAGGAGTGGAAGTTGTTGTCGGTTGTTGAATATTGTGTTCCTAAGATTCTATGATTTCCATTCTTATTCTCATCATGCTTTGCTCCCTTTGAGAATGTGATACCTTGCCTGTTAGTATTAATAGTTTTCATTGTTGTTTATTGGTAAGTTTGAGTTACCAATCGAGGACGAAGACCGAAAAAAGACAGAAATAACTCACTTTCTTTCTACACAAACACTGCCTCAATCCTCCGACCACAAACAGCAACCACAATAACCTGTCATTCATTTCTCCTTTCATAACATTCTTTCAAACTCTTCTACAAACACCAAAAATCACCCTTAAAATCGTAAATCGAACTCCAAAAACTCTTATCCAAAAACACCAAACTCTGTTCATCCATTTCAAAAACTTCTTTAAACCGAACCCTCTCCATATTCACAACCTCTTTCTGCAATTTCACAAACCATACCCTTCAATAAACCCCAACCAAATAGCGAACTCACATCGAGAAAGAATAGCAACCAAGAGAGAGGTCACAATTTGGAGATGTAGAGATAGAAGAGACTCGCGATTCAGAGGAATGAAAGGGTAGCGAATCTGTGAGAGAGTAAACGCGTGAGGGAAAAGTGAGAGATCGCGAACTGAGAAATCGAGAATGGTGAAAAAACGAGCTTGAGAGAGACGGTTTGTGTTCAGATCATGCGGAATATTTCAATGGCTTCTTTGTTTTCACCATTTTAGGGTTAGGTTTATTTTAGGGAAAGAAAGGGGACGGCTGTGAAGAATGGGTTCTAAGTTTTTCCATTTACATTATCTCAAGCAGACCGGGTTCTGGGTTTGGATGAACCGACCCATACGTTCTCATAGTTTGGTCCGCCCTAACAGCAACAATGACCTTGGGCTTTAATGCTCATTTCATTCTACGGTCCATGTTAATTTTTTTTTTTTTTGCAAGTTGATAAAAATGAAGTAACTTTAGTATCATAAGTTCTTTTCTCTTCAAATTTCAAAAAAATACAGTATAATTAAAAATCAAAGTTATTTTTTTTTATTAATAAGATTAAATTTTTTAATAACACGTTAACTTATTCAAAATTGGTTTTCTCTTTAATAATGATAGCAAAGTTAAAGAAAATTTTATATTCATTTCCTCAACATGATTTTGATCTTTTTTAATTTACCTAGTTGTATGTGCTAGAATATTAAAATTTGAGCTAGGTGGTTATTAATGTTGATTAAATCATTATACAACGAATCATATTTTGGTCTAATAATGCAATTAAATCATCAAACACTTTCATATTAACTTGGACAAATAAGGACCGTTAAGATCTAGCATCTTGACATAACCCTTTTTGAGCGATTGATAGTATCAAGAGCTCGTTGTCCTCAAAACGATCTTAATCATAACTCGGACGAATAAGAGCCGTCAAGATCTAGCATCTTGGCACAACTCTTCGAACAATTGATTTTCATCAAGTGTTCACTATTTTCGTCGAACACTTTCATATTAACTTGGACAAATAAGGGCCGTTAAGATCTAGCATCTTTACATAACCCTTTTTGAGCGACTGATCACCGTCAAAAGCTCGTTGTCCTCAAAATGATCTTAATCGCAACTTGGATGAATAAGAGCTGTTAGAGTCTAGCATTCTAGCATAACTCTTTGAACCATTGATCATTATCAATGCTTACCATCTGTAATACCCCAAAATTTGCTCTCCCTTTTGTCATCATAGCATAGCATTATCATTTATCATATCATATCCACCTCATTAGCATTGCATTGCATTTAACATAGAAAAATGAAACATAGCATCCCTCTTACCATCAAGGCATGTGATCAGGTGAAAGATGGACAATCAAGGGATCATTCAAAGCACAAAAAGGTCAAACAAGTTGCCTCAAGAAAAGCCAAGAGGTCTTTCATGTCTCATACTATCTCAATTGATCATCCACAATCTCAAGGAAGTGAGATCCAATGGGAGATTGAAGCCCTACATCCTACACTATGCAAGAGATCCAAAACTGAAGAAAAACCCTCAAAAGAGATGGTTCATTGGTTCAAAATCACCCTCAAGTGGCATATCGCATCATCCTTTAAGAGGATACACAACATACTCTGAGGAATTTGAAATTGAAGACTGCACATTTTTCTCCTAGGAGGTGGGTATCAAAACTAGGGTTTCCAATTAAATCAGGGCATCTTTGATTTTTTGGACAAAACTTGTTGTCATGGTATTCTACATGTCCTTAAGTGTATGGGTGTGGAAAATTGCCTCTCAATTGGTTTTAGAAGTGGTTCAATTGGAAGAAAGATAAAAAATCAGAGAAATTGGGGCCAAGTCAAATAATCAGTGGAAAAAGTCAACTCTTGACTTTTTGAGGCCAAATTCATAAAATTCATGTTATATGTGTCCAATGTACAAAATTTGATCAAGAAACTCCAAAGGAATCATAAAAAAATCAAGATGTGGAAAGTTGCCATTTTTGGAAGAAGTAGGGTTTCCAAAAATAGTAATTTTGGACCATTTTGCATCAGAGTTTGAACCAAGGCCATTCAAAATCAAAGCACCAAATGAAAATTCCACCAGGCCACAACAAAAGATCTTGCTTTAAGCTTCAAATCCATGTGTAGAACATCTCCATTGGATAAAAATTGAGGGAGATATGATGGATCAAAGTTGGAGTAAAGTAGGGCAAAAACCATGTCATGACCAAGAATTTTCAGGTCACGCGCACATCATTTCCTCAAATAGTTGGTGGGCCAAATGTTCATTCACTTTTCATCAAGATAAAAGCTTCAAATGGAAAAGTTTTCAACATGAAAGTTGTTCATTGCAATGTCACCTTCAATGTTTATGTTGGACAAAATCCCATTTAATCAAGTTATGGTGGAGATATTTTGGTCCAAAGTCATGGTGATAATGCTGAAAATCCACAGGCCAGCTTGCCATGCCATGCCACAAGTCTGCACGCATATGTACCAGTTCCTTTTCCATCAGTTTATGGTTATTTTTAGACATGTTTGAGGCACCATTTCACTTCAATTTGCACATCAACATTGTTCTCCAATGTGTCCTCTTTTTAATGAGCCCATAAACTCACTAACTCAGTCATTGAGTAGAGAGAAAAACTTCCATAAACAGCCCTATATTGGCACTGACACATTGATAGCATGCTGCATAATTTGGTTCACACACACGACAAACACTTCTTTACTTCAGTTTCCTCTTTTGACCAAGCACATATTACCTACACTATGCATAGTAACACGTGCCTTGCATGGAAATAGAAGGAGAAACTTGTTGAGCAAGCTTCTGCTGCATAAACCGTGCCAATTCACCTTCTCATTACTCTCACCATAACATATCATGGGCCAGCTGCACCTTACTATAGCTCTCCCTAACTAACTTGACTCAGTTAGTTAGGGATGACTCAGTTTAACCATGCTAACTCATTTAATCAACTCACTAAACCATGATTAAAGCTCACTATAAATAGAAAATTCACACTCTAATTTCATTTCCAACTTCATTTTTCTCATTTTTCACTCTCCCTCTCAAACACTCTCGCATTCTCTCCACCATCTCTCTCTGTGCACGAATCTTCATTCACCTTCATTTACTTCATCTTCATCATCATCAATGGCACAGGACTGAAGTAAGAACCATCAAAATCCACATGAATTCCTCAAGGGAAGCTTCATCAACATTTTGATTCTCTCTCCGTTTTCAATATCTCAAGGCTCAACTGCATTTATTTTGCACGAATCAAGCTCCATATCAAGAGTGGATCTCTGGTTTTCTTTTGCTTCAAGGATCTGCAAACTTCAGGTTTCAATCACTCCAACTCTATTGCATTGTTTTAGCTTGTTTTTATATGGTTTAAAGTTTATTAGAAGCTGCGTGAGTCCTGGCTAGTTGATAGGCTCTTTAGGAGTTTAGGTGTGATTTTAGGGCAAATTGTTTTGGCTCGGTTTGTGTTATGTATGCATGATCTGTGAGAAATAAGTGTGTATTCATGATCTCCATAGCTTTCTCTTCATTTTGGTATATGAATGATGCATTTCCGTGAAAGTTGAAGTTTGCAGGTGGTGGTGGTTCGCCGGAGAAGATGACCGGAGGTCCTTCTCCGGCCAGTGAGTTAAATGTTAGGGTTTAGCGCGTTTTAATCCTGTTCGTTCATTTTTCCTCATCGTGTGGCTAAGGGCGTGACAACACATTAAAACGCATGTGTATGTCATGTGCATCATTTCTGAACTCACTTAAGCATTATGTGGTGTGGCACATGGTAGGGAGTATGGTCATTCATGTACATGCGTTAGATTAGCTTACTTTGACTGGCTGTTGACTTGACTTGATCCTATGGTTGTTATTGTTTTGACTTGGTTTGACTGAAGTGCATGGTTACTAATGTGTACTGGCGCGTAAATGGACTTAAGCCTTATGCTATCCACACCCCACTTTTAAAAGCCCAAATCATTTTGAACTAATATTTGCTATGTTCACACCCCCATTCACATTTACATTTCATTTTATTTTTTTATTTTTCATGCACGTTTACTTTTCAATTTTTAAAAATATCAAATATCATCATAAAATTCCAAAAAAATTCATGAATACCTCCAAGACATTTAGAAAATTTTTGATGTTTACATCTCTTGATTTTATGACCTTTTTGCCCCTGTTCTATAATATTCTTTGAATTTCAATTTGTGTGCATGCTTAATGTGATACATAAATTTGTACATTTTTGTCTTGATCATTTAAAATTGTTTTGATGCTCTTCTTTTTTAATTGAGTCATTAGCATCTTGAGGTATGTTAAGTGATTTTTATTTTATTTTTTTTAGGTCAGTTTATGGCATGTTTGGTGTTCATTTTTGTGTTACTGTGTATGATGTGTATACTTGACCTAAGTGCATTGTATAAAGCCTTTTTGCCTTGATTTCTTGCATGTTATTTTGGTATATGATTCACTTCTGATTTGTGTATCTCAAAACCATGCTTGCTTAATTTCCATGAGGCCATTTAATTTTTGTTTAATGCATTACCTTTGAAGCATAATAACATGTCATATCCTTGTAATATTTGTGCATGTTTACAATGATTTCTTTTGTACATACTTGCATGATCATTTGCATATTTGGTGAACCATTCATGTGACATAATAGGTCATTGATACATATTATATGTCATCTTTGCATGTTGATTGTCATTTGAACCTTGTGCACCTTTAACATGTTGTGTTTGCACTTTCCTTTCTTTTGAACTTCCATTTCAATTCTACTTCTTCTATCACTTCTTAAATGTCTTGATGTGTTATGCATGAACACTTGTGAGATGTTTGTGAATCATTTTTCATTTCATTTCAATTCTGATCCTTAGATTACATGTTCCATTCATGCATGTTTTTTCATTTCTTTTCATCTTTCATTCTCCCTTTTCTTATGGTAGCATGTTCTAATGTCATGGATGATGTTTGTTGCCTATCCACTTGGACTTGCATGATAATAATCATTTGTTTTCCATATGATGTGTATTCTGGTTGTGACATTAAGATTTGATCTTTCATCTTATTCTTTGATTGTCTTTTGACCTTTATGGTGCATTAAATGCTTCTTATACTTCTTATACATGTTTACTAACCATGTAGGGGTTTTGGTAAGTTGCAATTGAGTGTGGATAAGGAATCCACATTCAAACTTCTATCCTTTCTCTTTTACAATTCCATCTTGTGTTTTGTTAAGCACTTATGTGATTTTTCTTAATAACTCATCACTTTCCCTTTTTGAATTACAATTCATCTTCTAACTTAGAAGTGAATTGTTTAATTCATTCTTTCTTTAGACTTTAGGTTGAAACCTCACAAACCCTTAGGATCACTCCCTTAACTAATCAATTAGGATTGAGTCTTAGATCACGTAGATTTTACCTTTCTCCTCCTCTTGAGTCTCTTTTCTCATCTCAAAGAAAATTCAAAATATATAATAAAGGTAGACATTTATTGCATTTAGGCCTTTCATATAAAGAAGAGATTATAAAGGGGTCTTCTCTTATAATCTTAGAAATGTATAGCATATAGCCCATCTTGGGTCAATGTGTTAAACATTTGATCTTGTATGAGGGACTTAAATGCAATACTTGTTGAAGGTACAAATAAAAAACACTTATTCATTTCATAATCAACAAAAACATTTAATAAATACAAGTATGCTAGTGTGCTTGAACCTTAATAATTGGAACTAAGTGTGAGGGTCTTCTTCACTCTTAGTGTACTTTCTTACTCATTCCATCTTGGAATGTGAGGATGTACACATTCCAATGAATAAGATTTAGATACACTATCATATGCAAACAAATCACAAAACTCTTAAAAGACAAAAACAAACAATAACGTCTTTCCTTCAGGAATTCTTTTCTCACCTCACTCATTCTCAACGCACGAATGCGCTCCTACTCGTTCTCTTGCAAGATGGTAATGCACTCGGACCGGCGAGCCTGCAACACCTGAGCTAGAACGTTAGCCGTTCCCTAAAAAACACAAACAATCCATCCCTAGTAAGGGGAACTACGTCGCTCTGATTCTCATGCTCCCGATGAGATACGTAGACAGTGGGGTAGGGCCCATGCGAGCACTTCTTTTATTTTCCCTACATTTGTTTCTCTTTCTCTATCCTTTCCTTTTCCATTCCTTTTCCATTTTTTTTCCAGTATCCTTTTCTTACACCCTTTGTTTGAAACAAGCAAGCGTGGATCCCATCGGGTACGATGGACGCGAGGGGGTGCTAATACCTTCCTCTCGCGTAACCGACTCCTGAACCCAGTTCCTTTGGTCGCAAGACCATGCTTTTCCCTTCCTTCAGGTTTATGCGGTGTTTCCTTTCCCTCTCTTGGGATAAATACACATTGCTGGCGACTCTGTTCGGTGCCACTTTCGCGTTTGTACTAGGATGAAAATCCCGGGAGCGACACCATCCATTAAATATTTTTCATTATCCACTTGAATGAATAATAGCCGTTAGAGTCTAGCACTTTAGCATAACTCTTTGAACATTTTCTCAAACGTTCGCCAGTCACTTAACCAACAACCCGTAGTAAGCAGAACTACGGATGCTCTGATTTCTCATTCTTCAATGAGGATACGTAGGCACAAGGATCATAATTCTTGGCGAGCCACTTCTCACTTGTTTCCACCTTCCATCTTTTGCCATCTCTTATCTTTGTCAATCGTCATCTCAAGAAGCCATCCTTCTTTAAGGATATAAATACTTCAAGGTACATCAAATCTTTTTTGAAATAAAACTTGAAAGAAAAGGATTGTTAGAATCTAGCATTCTAGCATGACCCTTTGAAAGATTGGTCTCAAGTCTTGCACATTGAGGTAGCCAATCATTTCTTTCTTTCATACTTAAAACACTTAATAACAATTTGGACTAAGAGATGTTAGAGTCTAGCACTCTAACACAACTCTTTGAACCATTGATCTTTATCAATGTTCGTTGTCCAATAAACAATTTTCTCAAACTAATCTTGAATGATAGAGAATGTTAGAGTTTAACACTTTAGCATAAACTCTTTGATCATTTGATGATCATCATTCTTAAAATACATCCAATCATATTCAAAACTCCATTTTATGGACAAATCTTGATTCTCAACAAGGAACCAAAACATCTGTAACCTTTGACCTCATAGTCATTGGTGACATCCTTTCCCTTTGGCCTCATAGCCATTTAATCCCATTACAACTTAGAATTAGAGAGTTCTTTAACTCTACGTGAGTATCATGATCATGAATACTCATTCCCCTTGGAACTTTGGCCATCGTCAATGGTTCCTCACCTTAGTTAGGTGAACTACGATTGCTCTGATTTAATCCTCATAAGGATACGTAGGCACGAGACTGCGAAGTCTTTGCGAGCACCCTAGTAATAAAACCTCCTTAGGTTCTTTCTCCTTTACAATAATCATTTACCTTCCTTTACCATTAAGTAGAAGATTAGATACAAACCTTAAGCTAACATACATTTAACCTTAACTAAATGGTTCCCGTTGAGTACAACGGACGTGAGGGGTACTAATACCTTCCCCTCGCGTAACCGACTCCCAAACTCAGATAATGGTTGTGATGACCATTTCTTATCCTTTCTTTTAGGGGTTTTATTCGATATTTTCCCTTCCCCTCTATGGAATAAATAAAGATCGGTGGCGACTCTGTTCAGTCCATCCCGCGGGCATGCGATTGCGTTTCGTGAGGTCGTTCTCATTTTTTCGAGGTACGACAGATGGCGACTCTGCTGGGGAATGACTTTCCCTAAGTGGGTCAAGCCTAGTTTAGTTAGGTTTTCATATGTGTGTTTAGCTTTAGTTTGTTTCTCTTCCTTCTTTGATTATATGTTTTGTTACTCTTGCTTTATTGCTTATTCATATATATCTCTGTATATTCATGTGTGGGCTTTGGGGATCTAATATCTTGAATAAAGCTCTACACCCGAGCTTTGGAAAAAGCAGAGAGAAAACATAAGGTTAGATTTGGCAGTTAGTAGTGTTAAACTACGAGGGCAAGCTCCTTGTAGCAACTAACATGAAGGCTCCTCTAGAGTAGACCTGTTTGTAGATCTCGTTATAAAACAGCTAGCCTGTTGCATAACGCTGATTCGTGAAGGGTCCATGAATCTAGGTCCCCATTTAGAACCAGTTCTTTTTCGGTGGTTGCGTAATATTGGACTTCAAGGACATCTCCTTGCTCCAACCAATATGAAAACCCCAATCAGAAGAGACCTTTTTGTTACTCTCGTTGTAAAATGGCTAGCCCATTGCATAACGTTGATACGACTAAGGTCCATGAATCTGAAACCTTTACCAAAAACATAGAAACTATCACGTGAGTGGGTTTAAGGGTAATTACCATAGAACTGACTTTTAAGGAGCCTACCCATTAGGGAGTTATGAGGTGTTTACCTTATCCCAAACCTTTTCCGTGCATTCATGGGCATTTGCATACCATCATAACACTCATATGTTTTGTTTTTAGGGAGTCCTATTAACAAAGCAGTTGTTTAGCATGGAAAGGTCATAATGAGTTCAAACAGGAGGAAACCATTGCCACTCAAGGCAAAGATGCAAGATGTCACCAACATACTAAGGTTCTTGGAAAAGGTTCCTCGTTGCTTCAAAACTACAATGCAAGGAAGGTTTGGTCATGTTTTAGATCTCCTCACAGTGGATGTCCAGACCCCAGCTATCACAGCCTTAGCTCAGTTTTACGATCCTCCACTCCGAAGCTTCCTTTTCCAAGACTTCCAGTTGACTCCTACCTTGGAGGAATATGATAGACTATTAGGCTTCACAATGAAAGGAAAAATGGCATACAACCGGATTGGTCAAAAGCCCGATGTGAAAGAGTTGGCTCTTGCACTACACATTTCCATATCCGATGCTGAAAGGAATTGGAAGAAGAAGGAAAATTTCCTTGGGTTTTGGAGAACTTTCTTAGAAAATGAAGCAGAGAAATGGTTGATTGCACGTCACTGGGACGCATTGATAAACATACTAGCCCTCCTCATTTATGGGTTGATATTATTCCCTAATTATGAAGGCTTCATTGATTCATCAGCTATCAGTGTCTTTTGGGCCGTTTGGAAAGAAAAGCAAAATCTTGTTAATCCTCTCCTGGCAGATACTTTCCATACCTTGCACACTCGCCATGAAAAGAAGAGTGGGACTTTAGCTAGCTGTCTTCCTTTACATTACAACTGGCTCATTGCATGTGTGTTCAAATCCAATGATCAGATAAGTAGGATGTCCAGTGAAGGGTGGGCTAGATTCTTGGTGTCTCTAACAAGCAACGATATTCCTTGGTATCGTTACAAGCTCAACGTCCATGAAGTTGTTATCAGCTGTGGGAGTTTCCAAAACGTGCCATTAATAGGTTCCAAGGGTTGCATTAACTACAACCCTATGTTAGCCTTGTGACAACTTGGACACCCGATGCGTGGAAAGCCTAATGATGGAGAATTGGAAGAAATGGTTCTGAATGATATGGGAGCCAATGATCCCTCTCTACTCCATAGGATTATCAGATCTGGGGAGAAGGTGCATACTAAAGGGTCAAGGATATCATAGGCAAGTGATGTTCCATATCAACAATGGGTTAACGAAAGAGTCAAAGTTGTAAAGCTCCCTTTCTCTGTAGCAGATTCTATTCCTCCAAAGTCTCCTCCACCCGAACATGTGCCTGTTTCTCTCGAGGAAGTAGAAGAGCTAAGAGCCATGGTGGCTAGACTTGGGAAAGAAAATGAGGGTCTACAGTCGCAGTTGAACAAAACGACTGGCGAGAACATGGTTCTCAAGAGGAAGTTTGATAAGAAACAAGAGCTGTTGGAAGAGAGTAATAAGAAAAGCAAGGCAGAGGAAGATCTTAAAGAGCGAGTCCTAGAGTGCTTGGACCAAGCCAATGGTGGTTTAGAATCTCTTCATGATCAATTAGAGGAAGCTAAGAGGAATGGACAAGAATGGAAGCATTGGTGGAATTTAGCCACCAAACAAAAGAAAGAGGTAAGAATAAAGCTTGAAGCCCACATCAAAGAATTGAAAGAGCTCCTAAGGAAATCTAAAGAGGAGTTAGAATACGAGAGCCACCAAGGATGACAAGCAAGGAATGTCTCTGGAATCAGTGCAGAAGAATGGCAGGAGAAGTGTGATGAGTTGGCCACTAGCAAGGAGCTGGTGGAACACTGAAAAACCCAACATCAGACCTTGAAGAGTCAGAGCGTGGGATGGGTGAATGAAAAAAAGCAGTTGGATAAAGTTTTGAAGGATTATGAGGAGACCATTAAGTTCCTTGAGCCTTCTGCTATCATGTATCATGAAAAATTTGCAAGCTTGATAAGGTTTTGTAATGAGATAGCCAAGGACTTACCTTTGAGGCTAGAGATGGCCGTGGAAGATGTTGATGAAGACACTCCTGCTTCTATCAGTTACTTCATTCAGCTCACCGAGAGGATGATGAAGAGGTTTAAGATTGAATTGAAAGAGCTTCAAGAGCGCAAGATAAAAAAGACTTTTTGATTATGGTTTTGTATTTTTGAGACTCAGTATTGTTGTATTTGGGTGACTCAATTCATTATCCACTTGTACTATGTACTTTTGATTTCATTTGAATGAATGAGTATTTTGGGTTCTAAATTCGTGCTGATCTTCATTACGCGCAAATTTATGCTAAACAACTGAAAGTTTAAAAAAGGGACTCTCTGAAAATAAACATCATAAACATTGCATCCATACATATGTCATCCCATTTGCATTGCATTTCGTTTTCTCAGCCTTGAGTCTGTCTCATCTTTTTCTTCCTTTATCACTCAAGGATATCTAGCATTCACTCAGGACCAAATGGTAATGATGAATGAAATTCTGAAGAACCAGGAAGATCTGAAAGAAGAGGTCAGAATCCTCAAATGCCAGATGAGTTGGGTTTTGGGAACTTTGCAAGCCCTAATGAAAAAAGAGGACCGCATTCACCCTATCACGCCAACACTCAACAATCAAGCTTCTGTTTATCAGTCAGTTTCTCAACCACCAATCTATCAATAAGCTTCCAACACTCTTGCTTATCCACAACGGACTCAAGTTTCTCGTCATAATATTCTAGGTAAAAGAAAGGGTGGAAGGCCTCCGATTCCTCCGATTCCTATGACGTATACGACATTGTATCCTACTTTGGTGCAACAAGGATTAATAACTACAAGGTCATTAGGCCCACCCCCTGATCCGCTTCCACCTTCTTACAATCCCAATGCTCATTGTGCATTCCATGAAGGTGCACCAGGCCATGATTTAGAAGGTTGTTTTGCTTTGAAGCACATTGTGAGGGATTTAGTGGAGAGAAATATTCTATCTTTCGATGACTCTCGTTCTAGCATCAAGAACAATCCTTTGCCATCTCCTGAGGGTCTCCCGTGCCCAGGATTTAAGGAAACCTTATGTCAGTCAACCGTTGGTCTTGTTCCTACACCCGAATGTAGCCGTCATCAGGAATCTACCAAAAGGGCGTCCCAGCCTCCAACGGTTGTCTCTCCTCGAGGTTCCCAAAAACAAGACAAGTTGAAGTACCCTATTGGAAGAGGCCAAGCTAACCCCCAACCCATTCCGGTACCATTGAGCAAACTCTTCCCACTGTTGATGCAGAACAAGTTGGTAACTCCCTGACTTCTTAAACCAGTGCCAGGACCTTGGAACAATCCTAACCTGAATTGTGAATTCCACAAGTGAGCCGAAGGGCATGACTTGGATGGTTGTCGAGCCTTAGAATGTACTGTGCGAAGACTGATCTATGACAATGAACTAATCCTTGAAGAAGATCACCCAGAGATTGAATGCCAATTCCATACTGGGACAATGGGGCACCCCATTGAAGAGTGCAAAGAGTTAGAAGCGAAACTGCTAAGTCTGCTAAAGCTGCTGAAACCTCAAGAGGGCGAGCCAGATGCCAATGCCCCAACTCCTAAAGCAGAAGACAAAGGGCTTGTAAAGCCTCTTAAGGTTCTATATCACAAGGAGCAAGTGATCAATGATGAAGGTGTTCTCCCGCTTGGGCCCGAAAACTGAAGTCTTCTAAAATCAATTCGCTGAAGCTGGCCGTATTTTGTTCATTTCAGTTTTTTTCGATTGTATTTCCTTTGCGTTGAATCTGTGTTTGCTTATAAGCTTTGTTGTATTTTCAAATTGGTGAGATTAATGAAATATTTATGCATCTTTTGATTAAATCCATTCGTTTCACTCATTTACTTTTATGTTCGTGAAAAAAAACAAAAAGATCTCTATCTTGTTTCTTTCCCTTTATCAAACTGTTTATTCAAGCAAGGATTGGGGAGGATGACGAAAATATTAACCATAATTATTGTGGTATGCTTTTGATTAAACCTTGTCGAGGATGTAAGGCATTGTTTCAATCCCTAAACACTGGAGAAATAAGGAAGATAATCCCTCGTTAACCCTTTGAGCCTAGAAGTAGGAGTTTTCTTTATTTACACAAAAGACCCTTAAATCTCAACCTTGGGGTGGGTAGTTCTCAGTTTAACTTGGTTATGCATTCGAATGCAAGCGCTTCATGCAAGACACCAGTCAACTCTCTCAAATCAAATGAGTTAGCGTTTGTACAAGTTATTCCTCCAAACAGCAAATAAGGAAGGATCGATGAAAATTCCTTAATCAAAGAATGAGCCGAGTCCCTTTCAAGGTAAAAGCCAAGAAAGTTGGGAAGCCCAGAACTTTGCCTTATACACAAAGAACTTGTACAACATCTAAAAAGAAGAGGTATCGTGACCTCAACCAAACCAAAAAGAAGAGATATCGTGATCTCAACCAAATCAAGAGAAGAGGTATCGTGACCTCAACCAAATCAAAAGAAGAGGTATCATGACCTCAACCAAATCAAAAGAAGAGTTATCATGACCTCAACAAAAAAAAAGAGGTCATAACCTCAACAAAGACAACAAAAGACAACCAAATTCTGCAAGGGAGTAATGACTACAAAGGTGTCGGAATCATCGTCAGCTATCATCAATTCGTTCCTAGTCTGTGGGAACTTGAATGTATAGCTTGAGTTAACTGAGTGTAGGACTGAAGTTCGTCACGAAGATGGGGTGGGTACCAAACAAACTTTGAGCCTTTATCTTTGTTTCATAAAATCGTGAACCAAGCCACATTACAGCCCTTAAAAGACCTAATTGAGGTAAGGTTGTTTTGAAAGCATACTACAACAAGGTTGATTAACCTGACTCCTAATGATCTTTGCTAATTGCGTGTGTTCATCACTTCGTCTGTCATTCTGTAAATGACCAGATCCACTTTGTTTTTGATTGTTTAATCATTCCACTGTGTGTGTTTTCATCAATAAAATTTGTTTTCAAAAGCTTGCATGAATTTTTGCACTGAAATTGCCGATTTTAAATGAACAATACTTGTTTGTGAAATGATTCAACATTAAAGGAATCCCGACGAATGCAGTCAGCTAGGGAATTCGACTTGATAAAGGAAGCTCAGTCAGGGGCAACCAAACGGAATGTTCTGCCAATCCATCATCCCAAGAGTTAAGAATCAGGGGCAGACTCTTCAAAGTTCAGAATATTGAGGCAAGTCTTTTTGAGGTCATTTCATGACAAGTTTGGACTCCAATGATCCATCAACAGGGGCAAGTTTGTTCCCCAGTTGTTTCTACCACAGTTTAAAGGACTTTGTATTGCGAACACAGTTGAACTAAGGCAGTTATGTCAAGACTCGTGGATCTCTTCAAGAGTTTGAAGACATTGAAGCATCTGGCATTTCAATTCTTCTGTAAAAACCTCTTGGTGACTTATCATCACAAGATGAGTTAATCAGAAGCAGTTAAGTCGAGATTCGACAAACCTCTCAAAGGTCAACTAGTCTGGGACATCTTCTTCACAGATTAACCAAGCTGACAGGGGCAAGTTTATTCCCCAGTTGTTAACAACCAGACTGGATAATTAACTCAAGGATTTTGTTGTGCAGACGCTGTTAATCTAGGCTTTGTACAAGACACTTCGGGATGAGTATAAACTATCAGATAGCCTCCTCTTAGGCTTTGCATAATGATTTTTCCCCAAGTGGTATCCAGCCTCCTCTTAGGCTTTGTATAATGATTTCCCCAGCGGAACCCAATTAAACTCTTAGCTTCAATCTTGGTCTTCGATCAAGACTCGCAACTAGCTCAAGAACTTTGTCGTGTAAAGCGGTCAATCAGGGGCAGTTATGTTGAGATTCGGCAAATCTCTCCAAGAGTTTGAAGATATTGAAACACCTTGTATGCCAATTCTTCTATAAAATCCTCTTGATGTATTCCTCTAACAGACCATGTACCCTGGGGCAGATGAGTTATGCAGAACTACTCAGCTTTTGTGGCGTCTCTGCCAGCTCCCAGTAAGTTGTCTCTTCAGCTAATCTTGGCACTTCCCAATGGATCTCTTCTCTCCAATGAAGAAATTAAACTCATGATGGTATCCCTAGTGAAGTCAAGATGCTATATCAAGTGGAGTACTCTTTCCCCCAGAGAAGGACATAACCTTGAAGTAAAGCTACTTCACCCCCAGTGATGGTCCAACCTTTTGAGTTTGGCTGGGTATCCTCGTCGAGATGTGTATTTCATCTCCAGTTTTGCTTCTTGTCTGTTTTGTCAGCATAAGCTTAAGCATGGCATAAGCACTCATATGCATAGCATATTATCATTTTTGCTACATGTTTCTGGTGTTTACCTGTGTTGTTCACTTTGGCGTTTATCTCTCCAAGTGACTGGGTGTGTCTATTCACTCCAATAGAAAGTCAGAACTAGGCATAAATTGCCCATTCCTTCTGAATTCCCCACAGAGTTTTATCCTCGTGAATGATGGTTGTTTCAGTTATCTTTTTCCATGTTCGGATAAGATAAATCCCCAGTTGAGTTCATTCCTCAATTGGAGTCTTGTTTGACCGTTTCTTTCTAGCTTGCTCCTAGACTGAACCCTGGTCCCTGGCAGGTGTGGTTTTTGAACCCACTTTCAAGTACATTTATTTTGCATTGTGTTTCACAGGAAGAATCTTCTACAGATCCCCATTGAAGACATGTTTATGTTCTCCAACAGTGTTGTAATACCAATATCTTTTTGGAAGTTATGCCCAACGACAAATTTCAATCATCATGAGAAGTTTGTTTTGCTATCATTACCTCTACAACAATAAGTGGTCATCTATCTCACGAGAAGCTTATCCGTCCTTGATTTCACCTTCAATCAATCATTTTCCATCAACCCGTTTGACGTGATCCCTAGTTAAAGTTTTTTTCCTCCATAAACGGAATCATATTTGTTATCTCAACCAACTTTGGTACCCATTGGTTCATTAACCTTATCCTCAGCTAAAGGTCCAGTCACCTTTCATCATCTGACGCAGAGTTTACCTCTGTCTTTTCTGGCTTTTCTTGAAGATCCCGTTTGAACTCTTCAGTATAGAAAATCCCCAAAAAATCTTTGTAGGATGTCTATCCTTTTATTTCAAACTGATCCCCTGTGGTGGTCATGTCTTCTTTCTGGTTTCATGCCCAGTACGAGTGTGTCTTTTTCCCCAGCGTCGTTCGGTCACCTATGAACCTGTCGTCCATCTCCCTGGATCTTTCCCTAGTGAAGAATACCTTTCTGGCTCTTATCTCCAATGAGGATCCGTAGGGTTTCCCCATTTACTTTCCTATCCCCAGTTTTCCTCAGAGTCTCCCCAATGAGTCTCTTTTGTTGGTCAGCCTGTATCCCCGGTGGATCTTCCTTGTGGATACTAACCTTCATTGCTTCCCCGGTGAAGCACACCTGTGTTGGTGTGCTCCTTGTTCTTTGGTGTGTGGTTTGTCTGCATCTTTGCGCTATCATGGCATCATATCATCAGACTAGAAGCATATACATGTCTGTTGTTTGTCCTTAGCATCTGCATTCCATCTAAGGACAAAATTTTTGGTTTGCTATATTTAAATACCTTTCACCTTGATGACCCGAGGATTTCCTTTCCTCGTGTCATCCGGTGAAGATATTTAAATAGGGGCAACTATCGTACCCCAAATTTTACCCTTAGATTCCTCGATCTTTTGCATATCATTTAGGTAAATCATTCATGCATAACTAGCCAAATTATCGGATTTTGTTTTGCTTTGTTTCACCTGTATGAATTAGGGTTTGCTTTAAGAGACTTCAGGATCAATTTATCAGGCTATGGCATAGGAAGTCATTTCAAGGTGGATAATCATCAGGGCTAGTTGAGTTCAAATTAGGGTTTGGTGAAGTGGCAGCGCAGTTAATATCTCAAGTCATCTATATCATGGGTTGTTCGGAATACAAGAATGGGCCGAATTCAAATGCTCAGTGGTTGAAGATCATCAAAGACCAGTTCATTTCCAATTAGGGTCTCAGACAGTGCATTGAGGTTCATTCAGAGTTATCAGGCTGTGTGTAAGTTAGGTGCTTCATGGTTGAAGGTTACCAAGGACCAGATCATTGCCATTTAGGATTCTGTGCAGTGCGTCGAGGTTCTATACATGTTCATTGAAGTCCGTATTGTTATCCAAATAGATTTCACAGTGAAGATTCCTCATTGTTTCGAGTGGCCAAATTCAAGATCAATTCCTTTTGTTGGTGTCATTTCTCAAGAATTCGGTTCAAAGCTTTAATTCCTCCCAAGATTGTGGAAAATTAGTTTTGAGTGCGATTCTAGGATTCAGTTCATTTCAATCAAGCTAGATTCAAGTTGGAAATTTTAGCCAAAATGAGGATTTAAATGTGGATTCATGGTCCATCATGGTTTAAACAACAAAAAATTTGCAAGGCATCAAGTCATGGTCAAAGTTTTTCTTTAAAGATTGATTTAAGTTTGTTCAACACGGAATCAAGCCATATTTCATTTTTTAACCTGACTATGCAAAATGTTCTCAAGTGTATGCTACTTTGGTTTTTTGGGTCCGAATCAAGCTAGGCCCCCATACGTGTCAATGATAGTTATTTGCTCCAAGTTCACACATCATAGAAAGTTTCAATTAAGTTGTACACAAGTGACTATCATGGTTCAAATACAAGTCAAGTTTAAATATGGTACACAAAATTCATCAAGCAATCCTCACTTGCAAGCATAAAATTGAGTATGAACATTACCAAACATCAAACTATCAAATTCAAGTATGGATGCACAAAATTAAAAGCATGTGCTAAGAGCAATATCATAGTCATAATGAAGGTCCAAGTATGCTACAATATTAGTGTCAAAATACAAGATGCAAAAGACATAACAACTTAAGCCATAACTTGCAGCCCATTCTCAATACAATTACAAGTGCAGCAAAAAAAAGAGAAAAACGAAAAAGCTTGACCACACCATGCCTTTCCGCCTGCTGAGCTCTGCAACAACACTCCAAAACTCCGCTGCTACAAAAACCCTGCACGATACTGCTACACAATCAGAACCTGTAATTTTCAGTTTTAATATGAAATTAGAACTTAAACACTAACCAAGAATTAAAGTAGAGAAAAGCAAGTTTGACTATCATAAGCTTAAGAAATATGAAAGTTTTTTTCATCAAGTTATTACAACAATTTCTGAACATCAAAAAAGTGAAACGAACCACTTCCAGATTAATTTTGTCACTCAGCAGCATCAAACCCTAATTCCTCTACTATAAAATCATCAGTAAGCAAAGCCATGAGGGAGGGAATTCAGTCACCTTCCTAGCCACACTTCTGAGAAAAATAGGAAAAACCAGAAAAAAAACAGTCTAACAGATACAAGATTGCAAACCCTTTCATTGAAAAAAGCTTTAGCAATAAAAGTACTAACCTTCCACATACACAAAATTTCCATCAACCACAAAAATATCAACAGCAATACGAAAAGAGAAGGAGGCAGAAGGCAAATACATAAACAGAAGAAAAATTGTAGCATACCGTAACTGTTTCTTGTCAAAGCTTGACATGAGGTAACTTCTCTGTCCTTTTCTTGTTTCGTTTCCATGCCTAACTTGTTGTTATTAGGAGTGGAAGTTATTGTCAGTTGTTGAATATTGTGTTCCTAAGATTCTATGATTTCCATTCTTATTCTCATCATGCTTTGCTCCCTTTGAGAATGTGATACCTTGCCTGTTAGTATTAATAGTTTTCATTGTTGTTTATTGGTAAGTTTGAGTTACCAATCGAGGACGAAGGCCAAAAAAAGACAGAAATAACTCACTTTCTTTCTACACAAACACTGCCTCAATCCTCCGACCACAAACAACAACCACAATAACCTGTCATTCATTTCTTCTTTCATAACATTCTTTCAAACTCTTCTACAAACACCAAAAATCACCCTTCAAATCGTAAATCGAACTCCAAAAACTCTTATCCAAAAACACCAAACTCTGTTCATCCATTTCAAAAACTTCTTTAAACCGAACCCTTTCCATATTCACAACCTCTTTCTGCAATTTCATAAACAATCCCTTCAATAAACCCCAACCAAATCGTGAACTCACATCGAGAAAGAATAGCAACCGAGAGAGAGGTCACAATTTGGAGATGTAGAGATAGAAGAGACTCGCGATTCAGAGGAATAAAGGGTAGCGAATCTGTGAGAGAGTAAACGCGTGAGGGAAAAGTGAGAGACCACGAACTGAGAAATCGAGAATGGTGAAAAAACGAGCTTGAGAGAGACGGTTTGTGTTCAGATCACGCGGATTGTTTCAATGGCTTCTTTGTTTTCACCATTTTAGGGTTAGGTTTATTTTAGGGAAAGAACGGGGACGGCTGTGAAGAATGGGTTCTAAGTTTTTCCATTTATATTATCTCAAGCAGACCGGGTTCTGGGTTTGGATGAACCGACCCATACGTTCTCATAGTTTGGTCCGCCCTAACAGCAGCAAAGACCTTGGGCTTTAATGCTCATTTCATTCTACGGCCCATGTTAATTTTTTTTTTTGCAAGTTGATAAAAATGAAGTAACTTTAGTATCATAAGTTCTTTTCTCTTCAAATTTCAAAAAAATACAGTATAATTAAAAATCAAAGTTATTTTTTTTATTAATAAGATTAAATTTTTTAATAACACGTTAACTTATTCAAAATTGGTTTTCTCTTTAATAATGATAGCAAAGTTAAAGAAAATTTTATATTCATTTCCTCAACATGATTTTGATCTTTTTTAATTTACCAAGTTGTATGTGCTAGAATATTAAAATTTGAGCTAGGTGGTTATTAATGTTGATTAAATCATTATACAACGAATCGTATTTTGGTCTAATAATGCAATTAAATCATCAAACACTTTCATATTAACTTGGACAAATAAGGGCCGTTAAGATCTAGCATCTTGACATAACCCTTTTTGAGTGATTGATAGTATCAAGAGCTCGTTGTCCTCAAAACGATCTTAATCATAACTCGGACGAATAAGAGCCGTCAAGATCTAGCATCTTGGCACAACTCTTCGAACAATTGATTTTCATCAAGTGTTCACTATTTTCGTCGAACACTTTCATATTAACTTGGACAAATAAGGGCCGTTAAGATCTAGCATCTTTACATAAGCTCGTTGTCCTCAAAACGATCTTAATGGCAACTTGGATGAATAAGAGCTGTTAGAGTCTAGCATTCTAGCATAACTCTTTGAACCATTGATCATTATCAATGCTTACCGTCCATTAAATATTTTTCATTATCCACTTGAATGAATAAGAGCCGTTAGAGTCTAGCACTTTTGCATAACTCTTTGAACATTTTCTCAAATGTTCGCCAGTCACTTAACCAACAACCCGTAGTAAGCAGAACTACGGACGCTCTGATTTCTCATTCTTCAATGGGGATACGTAGGCACAAGGATCATAATTCTTGGCGAGCCACTTTTCACTTTTTTCCACCTTCCATCTTTTTCCATCTCTTATCTTTGTCAATCGTCATCTCAAGAATCCATCCTTCTTTAAGGATATAAATACTTCAAGGTACATCAAATCTTTTTTGAAATAAAACTTGAAAGAAAAGGATTGTTAGAATCTAGCATTCTAGCATGACCCTTTGAAAGATTGGTCTCAAGTCTTGCACATTGAGGTAGCCAATCATTTCTTTCTTTCATACTTAAAACACTTAATAACAATTTGGACTAAGAAATGTTAGAGTCTAGCACTCTAACACAGCTCTTTGAACCATTGATCTTTATCAATGTTCGTTTTCCAACAAACAATTTTCTCAAACTAATCTTGAATGATAGAAAATGTTAGAGTTTAACACTTTAGCATAAACTCTTTGATCATTTGATGTCATCATTCTTAAAATACATCCAATCATATTCAAAACTCCATTTTATGGACAAATCTTGATTCTCATCAAGGAACCAAAACATCTGTAACCTTTGACCTCATAGTCATTGGTGACATCCTTTCCCTTTGGCCTCATAGCCATTTAATCCCATAACAACTTAGAATTAGAGAGTTATTTAACTCTACGTGAGTATCATGATCATGAATACTCATTCCCCTTGGAACTTTGGCCATCTTCAATGGTTCCTCACCTTAGTTAGGTGAACTATGATTGCTCTGATTCCATCCTCATAAGGATACGTAGGCACGAGACTGCGAATTCTTTGCGAGCACCCTAGTAATAATACCTCCTTAGGTTCTTTCTCCTTTACAATAATCATTTACCTTCCTTTCCCATTAAGTAGAAGATTAGATACAAACCTTAAGCTAACATACATTTAACCTTAACTAAACGGTTCCCGTTGAGTATAACGGACGTGAGGGGTGCTAATATATTCCCCTCGCGTAACCGACTCCCGAACTCAGATAATGGTTGCGATGACCATTTCTTATCCTTTCTTTTAGGGGTTTTATTCGATATTTTCCCTTTCCCTCTATGGAATAAATAAAGCTCGTTGGCGACTCTGTTCAGTCCATCCCGCAGGCGTGCGATTGCGCTTCGCGAGGTCGTTCTCATTTTTCGAGGTACGACACCATTGTTCTTTCAATACTTTAATATCATCAAAACCAAAAGGATATATGTGTCGCTCCCGAGGATTTGCATCCATGGTACAAACGTGAAAGTGGCGCGGAAAACAGAGTTGCCAGCAATGTGTATTTATCCCAAGAGAGGGAAAGGAAACACTGCGTAAACCTGAGGGAAGGGAAAGAGCACGGTCTCGCGACCAAGAGAAACGGGTAAGGGAGTCGGTTACGCGAGGGGAAGGTATTAGCACCCCACACGTCCATCGTACTCGATGGGATCCACGCTTGTTGTCTCGATCAAAGGGTGTCGTCATCTGGAGCTCCATTACTACTAGAACGGGGACGGAACAGGAACGGTAAAGAACGAAGAAACGAAGAAGAAGAGAAAAAGAAGTGACTCGATAGGACATCGCTCGTCCTATGCCTACGTATTCCCTCGTGCAATGGGAAAGTCAGAGTCAACGTAGTTCGGACGCGAACTAAGGGGGGAGGTTGCTCGCCAAGACATCGCTGTCTTGTGCCTACGTATCCTCAATCGGACGAGAAAGAGGAAATCAGAGAAGTCGTAGTTCGACCTAACGAGGTCGAAAAGTGTTTTTTATGAGCGATCTTAGATTCGCGTCCGGCAGTTAGGGTCGATGCCTGTTTGCGACGAGACGGAAGTAACGTGCCCTTTTCTGAAAATGATTTAAACTTGAACGATCCCGAAGGATAAAAAGATTAGAATTTGTTTTTGTGTTTTTTTAGACAGAAGTGGATTGAAGTTAGTTCGTAACTTACATTGCACCAAAGTCTACCATGCGGGAACGAGTGAGTCGCATGGTCGCCCCCAAATGGGACGTATGCTAAACACTCTAGAAGAGGAGGGGAGACCCCTCGTTCTTCATTTCCTACACTTAAGGCTCGAGCGCAATATACGTTATATTTATTAAGTGTTTTAGAAATGTTAAGAGATGAGAAGAGAGGATTCAAAGGAAAAGAAAACACTAAGGGGAATTCTATCCTAATGTTGTCATGCAAAGGTGGCCCTATGGTAGAGGATTAGGAGGGAATTCTACCTAATGTTAGCATGCTTGGATTGAGAGCCTAATGTCTATCCTACGCCGAGCTTAATCCGAAATTAAGTCGGACTAGGAGCCTTAAGGGAGCATGTGAATACAGAGTAATCAAAAGTAAACACCAGACAACTCAATCACAAAGAGAAAATTAAACAAGAGGCAAGTATGATAAAGAAATTAATCAAGATAGGCATCAAAAATCAAGATCAATAATATCCAAGATAAAATAAAATGCAAATTAAAATCTAGATTAAAGTTAGTCAACCATTATCCTAAAATTAATATCTAAACCTAGTGTTAATTCAAATTAACTTCTAATTAAAAGAAAATCAAAATTAACTTCTAAAAAGTAGTTCTAAGTCAAGATTAAATTCTAATTAAAAAAAGTTAATCTAAAATTAAACCTAAAATTAATTCAAGTTAACTTTTAATTGAAAGAAAACTAATTAAAAATTATGATTAAAGGTTAATTAAATTTAAAATCAAAATCCAAATAATTGAAACAATTAAAAAAAAACAATTAACAAAACAAAAAGACAAAGAAGGGTGCAATCTGATTTCAGGGGTGTGTAAACAAGGTATCAGGCAAATGTGTTTTGGGAGTTCAGGCCTAAGGACTGATAAACATGAAGCAAAATGGGGGGTGCGGTAACTGATTCTGGTGGTGGAAAGAGGAGATCAGGCGTTTGGGCTTTTGCACTCTGAGGCCCAATTACTTTTGAAGCCACAGGCGGGGGTGTGTTAGTGATGGGGAGTGTGAAAAGAAATAAAACAAATGAGCCTAAAGACCCGGTCCAGGATGGTACACATAAACTCAGCTTATAAACAAACCCTAGAAACTTTCTGAGACGCCTCTCTCTCTCTCAAATTCTCAACCACCGTCATTAATTCTCTCTCCGGCGAAATGCCGTCACGAAATCTCTCTCCTTCTTCGTCTACTCTGTTCAAATCCTAGCACGCCGTTAACCTCCGCCGGAAATCCTTCTAATCCCTTCTCTTCCAAAAATGGCGCCGTCGACAGCTCTCCTTTCCGTTCAAAAAACTCACTCGTGCTCAACAATATCCTCGCTGTTACCTTCTCAACCCCATCGCCTCTCCGTCGAATGGCACAAACTCCACCGGAGCAACCTTTCTCGCCGTCAAAAACTCCTCCATTGTTCTACGTCGCAAACAAACTCCTCCACCGCAAATATTTCCACATCACTCATTCTCGCTCAACAAATACAATACAAATTTGGATAAAAGCAAGAACAACAACGCGTCACAAATTAAGCAAAACATGATCAAGATTTGAGTTAAAAGAAAGAACTCACAAGGTCGGAGCTAGTCCGACTGTTACGACTTTAGCGACAGTAAGTCTTCGATCTTCTTTACTCCTGCTTCCGTTCTGCTATTTCTTTCGATTTCGCTTTGTGCGTGTTGTTACATGTGCAATTATAGCTTGCGTCTTCTTC
This sequence comes from Lathyrus tuberosus, assembly GCA_022829125.1. Lineage (NCBI taxonomy): Eukaryota > Viridiplantae > Streptophyta > Magnoliopsida > Fabales > Fabaceae > Lathyrus > Lathyrus tuberosus. The sequence continues at coordinate 15,535,217 of JALAZF010000017.1, forward strand.
TTCTATTATGTGCACAGCTTGAACTTCTTCTTGCTTCTATCTGCTCATTTCTGGGTTTGTGGTTATGAGATTTGGGGTTGTGAGGGTTGTTTGATTAAAAGTAGTTATGAGTTGATGAAGGTCGAAGAGGGAAGTATTGTTTTGTGGAGGATTTATGAAAGGTGAATGAGAGAAGGAGGTTTTGGAAGGGTTCAGAACTTGTTTTTTTGTGAATGAGAAGTGTTGTTTTTTTTGTATATGGAGATGAGGGTAATGGGGGATGAATGGTATGAGGTGAGCTAGGCTTTATTTGTAGTGGAAATTGAGGGAATGAAGAAATTCTGAGCTGGCAATTGTGTAACGGTTTTATTAAAGGTTGTGTAGTGGTCTGTGAACATTGTGTCGTGGCTGCAGGTAGGATGTACGATTTTGTCGTTGGAAAGTCGCTGCCTTTGTTTATGCGTTTTGCAAGCTTGTAGTGGTCTTGTGTAGCTCTGTACAAGTTATGGGACAGTTTTTGTCGGGTGTGGAAATAACAGGCTGTTCATGCTGCATAGATGGTCTGGCGTGGGTTGGCTTGTGTAGTACGGTTGTCGTTTTGGCAAGAGGTTTTGTTTTTTGGGGTACAAATTCATAGGTGGTGGTACGATTGTCTGGAGGCTGTACGTTTGTGGGATGTTATGGCTGTGTGGGTTTCCTCTTGGTCTATTACGTTAAAATTCAAACTTTTTTATTCTGACTTTGTGGCATGTGTTTTTGTACAGGCAATGTTGTGCATAAAGTCCAGGTACAAGTTGTGAAAGATGAGCTTGTGGGTCGTATACTTGCAGCAGTTGGACTTGTCTTTTAATCTCCATACACTTTTGTAATTTCAACTGTAAATGAACTTCCATTTTTGTGATAAGGGTTTGTATTGAAGAAATACCAATGGGATTTTGTTTATTACTTTGTGTGAACTTTGTATGGGCCTCTAAATTAGAATGGCTTTAGGCAATTTTTTATGACTTTGAATCATGTACGAACCTCCATTTTTATTCTTGAATTCTTGAACAAAAAAGCTCTGTTTTTCTTGGATCTCCACTTGAATAAAAATTGAATCGACTCTTGAAAAATGAAATCCATCACGAATCAATCTACATGTATCAACCTTGGACATTGAATGCGCTAGAGCCTTGGGCCATAGACCAATCTTGAATTCATCATGAACTTGGAATGGATTGAATTAAAATATTAAGTTAATAAATCAATCTTGAATTTTGCTTCTTGTATTGATAAACAAACCTTTGCGCCATGAACCAAATGAGCAACAGATGCCTTGAAATTAAAAGATAATGACTTGATATGCGAACTGCACTATAATTGCACTAAAACCTTAATTAAGACAAACCAGTCATTGATGAAGCACTTGATGTATCATAGTCTGATAAGCTCATCCTCAGACAACCTGAGTTCATGTAGAAACCCCGACTAAGGCTCTAGACATACACCACCCCGAGTTATGCATATCCTGGTCGTGATCATGAAACACACCTTGTTTGACCAAGATTAGGTCAGACCTAACTAGTCTTCAACCATCACTGCGCATATACACTTTCCTTGATAGCCTTGACTTCCACACAAGACAAATCAACCTTGGACACACACTACTGTGGAAATAAACCACTGGTACATATAACTTGCAATTGAAGCAATCTCTTGATGGTTTGACCAAAATGAGGTCAAACTTCCATCTGAACATGACTGAATAACCACACCTGACTTGAAGCTATTCTATTATCCTTGATAACCCTGATCTTCTATCCATAGTGAGAACCTTGAATCAATTGAATGTAAGCTTGCCAACAAACTTGAATCAAAGGAGCGATGAAACCCTAGGCTCTTGATACACTTGATACTTGATGAACTTTGATGTGAAATTACAACAATAAGAATCCAACCATCTGCCAAACTTGAATGGAAGTATCTCAAGGCAAAAAGGAAGCCCTGACTCAAAGAAACTCCTGATCCCATGTCCTGAGAAAACCAATGCAAATGAAATGATACAAAATTATGACCTAATGATAATTTAAATGAAAAGGAAACATAAGCCAGTTAGAACTAGAACACGAGGGAAAATTTTGGGGTGTTACAGCTGTCCCTATTCAATCAACTTGGTCCTGAAGGTATGATTGCAACGGCTTTCAGACATTCAAGGAACACGGGGATTGAATACCAAAAGAACCCAGAAATTTGCAAACTGTGGGGATAATGAAATGGAGTGTTTTCCAGCCGAAGGTGAGCTACCCAACAAAATAATACGAGAACAGCCGAAGACGAACTCGAAAAGGAAGACCGACCGAAGGCGCTCTACCCACCAAAAGAATACGAGGACGGCCGAAGACGAACTCGAAAAGGAAGACCGACCGAGGACGCTTTTCGTTGGGGATACATTGGTAGACCATCAACTCTGAGGTTGAGGAAAAAATATCATCAGCTCTGAGAAAGAAAAGGATAACCATCAACTCTGAGGTTGAGGAAAAAGGTAGACATCAACTCTGAGGTTGAGAAAAAACCATAACTTTAACTCTAAGGTTAGAAGAAGGATATATGTCAACTCTGAGGTTGGTAAAAAGGATATACATCAACTCTGAGGTTGGTAAACAGGTAGACATCGGTTTTGAGACCGGAGATAAAAACATTGACTTCAACTCTGAGGCTGGGAGAAAGGAATCAGTCAACACTGAGGTTGGAGAAAGGAATAGGTCAACACTGAGGTTGGAGACATGCCACAATATACGATAACTCTGAGGTTGGAGAGAAGATATACAACAACTCTGAGCTTGGTAAAAAGGGCATCAACTCGGAGGTTGGGGATGGAAGGGCGTCAACTCAGAGGTTGGGGACGAAAGGCGTCAACTCGGAGGTTGGGGACGAAAGGATTATTCATCAACTCTGAGGTTGGAGAACAGGTAAGCGTCAACTCTGAGGTTGGGAAGAGAATATACGACAACTCTGAGGTTGGTGAAAAGATATGCGACAACTCTGAGGTTGGGGGAAGAAAATCATTTTCATCAACTCTGAGGTCAAGAAAAAGGTATACAACAACTTTGAAGTAGGGGAAAAAAAGGATATTCATCAACTCTGAGGTCGAGAAAAGGTATACGACAACTTTGAAGTTGGTAAAAGTGGCGTCAACCCTGAGGTTGGGGAATCACTATTTTGATTGAGGGTTGATCTGGGCTTTCATACAAGGTACCAAATCTGGCTTATGCTTCACATGCATATGCTTGAATTTTTCTATGGCGTAATGCTCCATACGAAATGGAAATGCTATGCGTTTTGAAGATGCAATGCAATAATGATTACTACATGCAAGAATGGGAGGACACTCCATCGGGGAATGCGAAGAATGGAACAAGCAAACTTCGCTGAGGAAGGGATCACCAATATCTAACCTCCTGTACCACCAATAACCACTGGTGATGCAAACTCTGTAGGGGAACTGCAAGCTGAATTGCAAACTCTATCGTGGAGATGCCAATGAAGATTGGACTTTGAATTGCTGAGAATGCCAATAACCATTGGACTTTGACTTGCGGGGAAATACCGAATCTGACTTTTAAGGAAGAGAATACTCTAACTTCTCATTGTCTTCAACCTGCTTGAAAATATTCCATCGTCTTACCCTGCTGAGAATGAGGAATCCACCTGCACTGCTGGGGATAAGGAATCTTCATAAAGAACCCCTTTTGATTTGAGGACGATTCTCTGCTTGGGGAAGAATATCAATTCCAGCACCTTGCTAGGACAAAGATACCTTCTGGCTCCTTGCTGGAGGAGAGACTTCGAAAGCTTAGCCCTTCAAGTTTCTGCTGATCAACTGCATACTGATTGTCAGGAGTGAACCACGGTTCTTTTAATTCTTGACTTGCCCTAACCCACAGGGTTTAATGGAAGAAATCATCTCAAGAGGATTTTATAGAAGCCCGGGCGTTCACACTACCCCAGAGTCTTCAAACTCTTGGAGAGATTTATTAGATCTCGACGTAACTGCCCCAGACTGTATGACCTATGAAGGAATTTGCCTTGAGAGGATTCGTAGTGACTTGAAATACTCTGTCTCAGTGTGTTGAACCTTGAAGAGGTGCTCCTGATTAACCGTCTTCTGGAGAGGATAACTTCTCATGCTCCGGAGGTGGCCTGCCTCGATATGAGCTTTGAAGTGACTTTGCTCCTGATCTTCGAATGAATGCCCCAGAATAGCTGAACTTCGGAGAGATTTCTCGACGTGACTGCCCCAGATTGGCTACGTCTTAACACGACTCACTGGGGATAGCCCGTGCTTCACAAAGCCTCTTGGAAATATGCCCCTTGATATGACTGTCCTTCAGAATTTTCAAGCATCCCAACTCGGCAGGATCAAGCTTCTGCACTGACGTTCATTGTGTATGCTTCCTTAATGCTTAGGCACATGTATGCAAGCAGAACAAGTTTATTACGAGAATGATAATTCTAATGCAACAAACACGTTAACCTTGAAGTTTTTATTGAAGATATGTCGTAAAACCCTGTGAATGAGTCACTAGTTACAACATTTATTTTTGAATGGAAAACAATACGCACATGCAATACCAACAAAAATATTTTATTAGCACGAATCATGGGAGTCAGGAACGCCATCTCGTTGAAGTACGCCTTCAGAATAAACCCTGTTTCAATTAGGACTTTTGAGGGTTGTATCGTGGCCTGGTTCATGGTTTTGAGAAAAAAGGATTTAAGGCTCAAAGTTATGTTTGTACCCACCCATTCTCCTTGATGTTCTCCAGTCATACGTTCAGCTAATTCGGCACAAGCGCTCGCCTTTCAAAAAGTTATTGAATGATAGAAGGATGAAAGGATCCCACACGGTTTTTGGAGTGACAGTCACCCCTTTCGTCTCTAGTGTCTGTAGTCACACAACTTGTTCTTTATCAAGGATTTTTCTTTTGATCGATTTTGAAGTCCAGCGGGATGCCCTAATTTTTGCCTAAGTCACTTGTTCTCAAGTTTTGACTTAGCGGGATTTTTTTTTGAACAAATCGTGTGACACTGGCTTGTCTGACTTGTTTGAAAGGGTTGCGACTGCTTCACTCCTTGATCATTGATGGATAACCATTGTGGATTCACATCTCTTGACATCTTGACGGTGGAATAGAAGGTAATGAATCCTTGGATGTACACTCTTTTCGAAATTTGAACGCTCGGTCAAATTAACTGACGCCTACCCTGCCCCTGGGTTAAGTGTGAGGGTTTTTTCGTATGAAAGAAACTCCTACTTCAAGGCTCAAAGGGTTTGACAAGGGTCTATCTCCCTTATATCTCTGATGTTTGGGAATTTGGAGCAATGCCTGTACATCATCAACAGGGTTTTATCCAAAAGCATACAACCAAAGACTTTGCATTTTCACTTCATCATCCTCCCTCCAAGAGTTAAAGCAAGAAGTCTGGTATTGCAATGCACATAAACATTATATGAATGAATGAAAATGAACTACTTCAAGAAAAAACATATTCACTGCATTAAGATCATCATTAAAAATAAACAAGTCCTTTCATGCATACATTGCTTTAACAAGAAATGAAAAACTACAAATGAAAATGCAGTAAAGAAGCTGAAGATTGCCATCGCTGAGGAAGCTTGATTCTGTCTGAAATTATTGCTTCTGATGACATACTCGCAGTCTGAGTGATCATTTGAGAAAGGAGGCTTCAATTGATGTACATATCATTTCCAGTGAATGCAATGATCTCTGAGTCTACTAGGTCTTGCACCTTGTGCTTGAACACGTTTCAATTTTCAATTGAATGACCCGGCGTGTCTGAGTGATGCTCACATCTAGCATCCAGATCATAATCAGGAGGAATAGGGTCGGGAACAGGCTTGGCATCCCTTAGTTCAACCAGAGAACTCTCAAGTAGACGGGCAAGAACATGACTGTGAGACATAGGAAGTGGATCGAACCTTCTCGCAGGCCTTCGTGATCTTTGTTGTCCCTGTTGCTGATGAGCATAAGGTCGCTGATACCGAACAGGCTGTTGAACAACAGGAAGAATATACACAGCACTAGCTTCTCCTTCCTTTCCCTTGGAGGACCCAGCATAAGGTTTCTTTGCATCTTCAGCAGCAATTCAAATCTTTCCCGTTTTGATGCCATTTTCGACTCTTTCTCCTGCCAATACAAGACCTAAAAATCAAGCTGACAAACATCCAACCAATTTCTCATAATAATGCCCCTGAAGCGTATCCATGAACATATCAATGAGCTCTCTTTCCAACATCGGAGGTTGAACTCGGGAAGCCAATCCACGCCACCTCTGGGCGTACTCTTTAAAGCTTTCATTGCTCTTTTGAGACATATTCTATAGCTGGGTCCGATTGGGAGCCATATCAGTATTATATTGGTAGTGCTTGATAAAGGCCTCCACCAGCTCCCTCCAATTACGGACATGGCATCTCTCCAATTGCATATACCATTCTAAGGATGCCCCAGATAGGCTGTCCTGAAAGAAATGCATCAGCAATTTCTCATCTTTAGAGTGCGCGGCCATCTTCCTCGCGTATGCCCTGACACGCGTCTTAGGACAAGTGGTACCATTGTATTTCTCAAAAGTGGGCACCTGAAATTTGTGCGGAATTACAACACCGGGAACCAGCCCCAAATCCTCCAGATTCATACCTACAGAATTCTGATTCACCACACCCCTTAGTTGTTCTTTAATCAATCTGAACCTTTGATCATTGTCGGCCTGAGGACCAACATCTCTGCCTGGCATAGAGAAAACATCATCTTGCTGGTCTTCGAAACGACGACCATGAACAGCACAAACACTTTCTCCTTCCACAACAGAAGGAATCACAAGCTGCTCTCCTCCGCCCGGAGGGATCACAACACCAAGAATAGGGATCTCTACGCCCGCAGGTCCTCCCTGAGTACCGTTACCAGCAACGCCATTATGGATTCTGCCATGAAGAACCCCATCTTCATCCACCCTTGCCACTAAAGGTTGGACCAGAGTCCTCAGTTGCTCTTGCCCTTGGGTAACACCTTGCATCAATTCCATGAATTGGGCCATGCGAGCTTGCATGGCGGCCATCTCTGCTTGCATTTGCTCTATAATTCTTCTGAATGTCTTGAGTAGTGAAGTCTGAAATTCTGAAGAAAACCAGATCAGGACAAGAATAACCAAGCCTCGAACACCTGCTATGCAAATGATTATGCAATGCAAATGCCATGTTCGAATATTTCCAAGGAATCATTCTATTTTGATTCACAATTTTTTTAGAAGAAACATAAGAAATGGATGGGATGCTCAACAGCGAGTCTCAAAGTTAATATCCCTTGGAAATACAAGAACATGTATGCAACATGATGATGCAGATGCAACAGACATGGGATCAAGGTTTCCATGATGCTCAAAATTCCTGTTGTTCTACTGACTGAATAAGACCCCAAATATAAGAAACCCAGAAATCCAGAATAACGGCCCATTCAAATTGCCAGAATATCAGGATGATAACAGTACACTGATGATAAATCCATAAAACCAGGTAGGTTGAAGGTTTCGGTTACCTGCAAACCTGCAAACACCCATCCCCTCTCACATGTGGGTTCTAGAAAACCGAGGATCCTCAATATCATGGGCTCTCAGGTCGAGAAATGATGATACGTTCACCATTTCTGGTTTGGCATCATCATCAATCGAGGAGGCCTCAACTGATTCCCCTAAAAAAGGATATCCTATAGTAAGTTCCCAGCATTGGGTCCTCGGATCGTTAAGTGTAATGGGTTTGCCATTTCTGGTCTGCCATTATCACATGTTAGGAGGAGAGGCATTGCTGAGTCCTCGGGAGACGGTCGCCAGAATCGACAGTTTTCCAGGTTATATTCCATCGTCTGCCCCAAATGCACAGGATAGAATATTACCAAGGAAACCTTGTCTGGATGTGGAGTTTTCATGTATACTAAGTCTGGCCAAATGCCAAACAAGTCACACTACTTTCCACGCTAATCCTAGGTGTATGCTCAAGCCTGGGTATTGGGATTTTCTCTCACGAATCCAACCCACCCTACAAACAGAAAATCCAGCAGCAGAACAGTACAACATAATGATGCAATGCAATGCAATAAATGCGGTAAAAATAGTAAAATAGTAATATACAGCACAACAGTAAACACCCAATAAAAACAAATAAACAAGTGCTAGGATTGACTCGCAAAAGGGGATGGACTAGCAAGAGGTCAACATATCCCCAGCAGAGTCGCCAGCTGTCGCTCCCGAGGATTTGCATCCATGGTACAAACGCGAAAGTGGCGCGGAAAACAGAGTCGCCAGTAATGTGTATTTATCCCAAGAGAGGGAAAGGAAACACTGCGTAAACCTAAGGGAAGGGAAAGAGCATGGTCTCGCGACCAAGAGAAACGGGTAAGGGAGTCGGTTATGCGAGGGGAAGGTATTAGCACCCCACACATCCATCGTACTCGATGGGATCCACGCTTGTTATCTCGATCAAAGGGTGTCGTCATATGGAGCTCCACTGCTACTGGAACGGGGACGGAACGGGAACGGCAAAGAACGAAGAAACGAAGAAGAAGAGAAAAAGAAGTGAGACGCCAAGACATCGCCGTCTTGTGCCTACGTATCCTCAATCGGACGAGAAAGAGGAAATCAGAGCAGTCGTAGTTCGACCTAACGAGGTCGAAAAGTGTTTTTTATGAGCGACGTTAGATTCACGTCTGGCAGTTAGGGTCGATACCTGTTTGCGACGAGACGGAAGTAACGTGCCCTTTTCTGAAAATGATTTGAACTTGAACGATCCCGAAGGATAAAAAGATTTGAATTTGTTTTTGTGTTTTTTTAGACAGAAGTGGATTGAAGTTAGTTCGTAACTTACATTGCACCAAAGTCTACCATGCGGGAACGAGTGAGTCGCATGGTCGCCCCCAAATGGGACATATGCTAAACACTCTAGAAGAGGAGGGGAGACCCCTCGTTCTTTATTTCCTACACTTAAGGCTCGAGCGCAATATACGTTATATTGATTAAGTGTTTTAGAAATGTTAAGAGATGAGAAGAAAGGATTCAAAGGAAAAGAAAACACTAAGGGGAATTCTATCCTAATGTTGTCATGCAAAGGTGGCCCTATGGTCGAGGATTAGGAGGGAAGTCTACCTAATGTTAGCATGCTTGGATTGAGAGCCTAATGTCTATCCTACGCCGAGCTTAATCCGAAATTAAGTCGGACTAGGAGCCTTAAGGGAGCATGTGAATACAGAGTAATCAAAAGTAAACACCAGACAACTCAATCACAAATAGAAAATTAAACAAGAGGCAAGTATGACAAAGAAATTAATCAAGATAGGCATCAAAAATCAAGATCAAGAATATCCAAGATAAAATAAAGTGCAAATTAAAATCTAGATTAAAGATAGTCAACCATTATCCTAAAATTAATATCTAAACCTAGTGTTAATTCAAATTAACTTCTAATTAAAAGAAAATCAAAATTAACTTCTTAAAAGTAGTTCTAAGTCAAGATTAAATTCTAAGTAAAAAAAGTTAATCTAAAATTAAGAATTAATCCTAAAATTAAACCTAAAATTAATTCAAGTTAACTTTTAATTGAAAGAAAACTAATTAAAAATTATGATTAAAGGTTAATTAAATTTAAAATCAAAATCCAAATAATTGAAACAATTAAAAAAAAAACAATTAACAAAACAAAAAGACAAAGAGGGGTGCAATCTGATTTCAGGGGTGTGTAAACAAGGTATCAGGCGAATGTGTTTTGGGAGTTCAGGCCTAAGGACTGATAAACATGAAGCAAAATAGGGGATGCGGTAACTGATTCTGGTGGTGGAAAGAGGATATCAGGCGTTTGGGCTTTTGCACTCTGAGGCCCAATTACTTTTGAAGCCACAGGCGGGGGTGTGTTAGAGATGGGGAGTGAGAAAAGAAATAAAACAAATGGGCCTAAAGACCCGGTCCAGGATGGTACAAATAAACTCAGCTTATAAACAAACCCTAGAAACTTTCTGAGACGCCTCTCTCTCTCTCTCTCTCTCTCTCTCTCTCTCTCTCTCAAATTCTCAACCGCCATCATCAATTCTCTCTCCGGCGAAACGTCGTCACCAAATCTCTCTCCGTCTTCGTCTACTCTGTTCAAATCCTAGCACGCCGTTAACCTCCACCGGAAATCCTTCTTATCCCTTCTCTTCCAAAAACGGCGCCGCCGGCAGCTCTCCTTTCCGTTCAAAAAACTCACTCGCGCTCAACAATATCCTCGCTGTTACCTTCTCAACCCCATCGCCTCTCCGTCGAATGGCACAAACTCCACTGGAGCAACCTTTCTCGCCGTCAAAAACTCCTCCATTGTTCTACGTCGCAAACAAACTCCTCCACCGCAAATGTTTCCATATCACTCATTCTCGCTCAATAAATACGATACAAATTCGGATAAAAGCAAGAACAATAACGCGTCACAAATTAAGCAAAACATGATCAAGATTTGAGTTAAAAGAAAGAACTCACAAGGTCGGAGCTAGTCCGACTGTTACGACTTTAGCGACGGTAAGTCTTAGATCTTCTTTACTCCTACTTCCGTTCTACTATTTCTTTCGATTTTGCTTCGTGCGTGTTGTTACGTGTACAATTGTAGCTTGCGTCTTCTTCTTCTATTATGTGCACAGCTTGAACTTCTTCTTGCTTCTATCTGCTCATTTCTGGGTTTGTGGTTCTGAGATTTGGGGTTGTGAGGGTTGTTTGATTGAAAGTAGTTATGAGTTGATGGAGGTCGAAGAGGGAAGTATTGTTTTGTGGAGGATTTATGAAAGGTGAATTCGAGAAGGAGGTTTTGGAACGGTTCAGAACTTGTTTTTTTGTGAATGAGAAGTGTTGTTTTTTTTTGTATATGGAGATGAGGGTAATGGGGATGAATGGTATGAGGTGAGCTAGGCTTTATTTGTAGTGGAAATTGAGGGAATGAAGAAATTCGGAGCTGGCGATTGTGTAACGGTTTTATTGAAGGTTTTGTAGTGGTCTGTGAACATTGTGCCGTGGCTGCAGGTAGGATGTACGATTTTGTCGTTGGAAAGTCGCTGCCTTTGTTTATGCGTTTTGCAAGCTTGTAGTGGTTTTGTGTAGCTCTGTATAAGTTATGGGACGGTTTTTTCAGGTGTGGAAATAACAGGTTGTTCATGCTGCAGAGATGGTCTGGCGTGGGTTGGCTTGTGTAGTACGGTTGTCGTTTTGGCAAGAGGTTTTGTTTTATGGGGTACAAATTCGTAGGTGGTGGTACGATTGTCTGGAGGCTGTACGTTTGTGGGATGTTATGGATGTGTGGGTTTCCTCTTGGTTTGTTACGTTAAAGTTCAAACTTTTTTATTCTGACTTTGTGGCATGTGTTTTTGTACAGGCAATGTTGTGCATAAAGTCCAGGTACAAGTTGTGAAAGATGAGATTGTGGGTCGTATACTTGCAGCAGCTAGACTTGTCTTTTAATCTCCATACACTTTTGTAATTTCAACTGTAAATGAACTTCCATTTTTATGATAAGGGTTTGTATTGAAGAAATACCAATGGGATTTTGTTTATTACTTTGTGTGAACTTTGTATGGGCCTCTAAATTGGAATGGCTTTAGGCAATTTTTTATGACTTTGAATCATGTACGAACCTCCATTTTTATTCTTGAATTCTTGAACAAAAAAACTCTGTTTTTCTTGGATCTCCACTTGAATAAAAATTGAATCGACTCTTGAAAAATGAAATCCATCACAAATCAATCTACATGTATCAACCTTGGACATTGAATGAGCTAGAGCCTTGGGCCATAGACCAATCTTGAATTCATCATGAACTTGGAATGGATTGAATTAAAATATTGAATCAATAAATCAATCTTGAATTTTGCTTCTTGCATTGATAAACAAACCTTTGCGCCATGAACCAAATGAGCAACAGATGCCTTGAAATTAAAAGATAGTGACTTGATATGCGAAATGCACTATAATTGCACCAAAACCTTAATTAAGACAAACCAGTCATTGATGAAGCACTTGGCATATCATAGTCTGATAACCTCATCCTCAGACAACCTGAGTTCATGCAAAAACCCCGACTAAGGCTCTAGACATACACCACCCCAAGTTATGCATATCCTGACCGTGATCATGAAACACAACTTGTTTGACCAAGATTAGGTCAGACTTAACTAGTCTTCAACCATCACTGCGCACATACACTTTCCTTGATAGCCTTGACTTTCACACAAGACAAATCAACCTTGGACACACACTGCTATGGAAATAAACCACTGGTACATATAACTTGCAATTGAAGCAGTCTCTTGATGGTTTGACCAATATGAGGTCAAACTTCCATCTGAACATGGCTGAATAACCACAACTGACTTGAAGCAATGCTATTGTCCTTGATAACCCTGATCTTCTATCCATGGTGAGAACCTTGAATCAATTGAATGTAAGCTTGCCAACAAACTTGAATAAAAGGAGCGATGAAACCCTAGGCTCTTGATACACTTGATACTTGATGAACTTTGATGTGAAATTACAACAATAAGAATCCAACCCTCTGCCAAACTTGAATGGAAGTATCTCAAGGCAAAAAGGAAGCCCTGACTCAGAGAAACTCCTGATCCCATGTCCTGAGAAAACCAATGCAAATGAAATGATACAAAATTATGACCTAATGATAATGCAAATGAAAAGGAAACATAAGCCAGTTAGAACTAGAACACGAGGGAAAATTTTGGGTGTTACAATATGTCATGAACAAATCTTGTCCTAACAATTTCCCCCTTTTTTACGATGACAAAAACAAGTATTTAAAGAACAATGTTGGATTATTTTAATTTTATTAACAACGTCAGAGTCTGAGGTTTATAAGCTCCCTCTAAGTCTAATAGTCAAAGGTTGAGTTTTATAAGCCCCCCCTAAGTTCTATATTCAAGAAAACTGAAATATGTCAATGTTGGGCTATTTTAATTTTCTTAGCAACATCAGAGTCTGAGATTTGTAAGCTTCCTCTGAGTCTAATAGTCCAAGATTGAGGTTTGTAAGCTCCCATTTAGTTTTATATACAAGAAAACTAAAATATTTTTTATTTTACTTGGCAACATCAGGGTCTGAGGTTTGTAAGCTCCCCCTGAGTTTAATAGTCCAAAGGTTGAGGTTTGTAAGCTCTATCTAAGTTCTACTATCAAGAAAACTAAAATATTTTCCCGGGTAATAACCAAAATAACAGAAATAACAGAATTAAAATAAACAACATTAAGACTAGATAATTAAAATAAACAATATTAAAACTGAATGAGTTCAGTTTCTTTATTAAATACTTCTTTATATTTCTCACCCTTTTGTCACATAAAAAAGAAACAAAAAATATACGAAAGAAATACATTCATAAATGCAAAGCAGATCATCATTACATGATCGGTTCCCTAGGAAGAGAAAACGATTCAAGTAGTAAAGAACATTAAAAGCTTGTATAGTGCATCTTTAATAGTTATTGGTCGTAAGAGTTCCAAGGATCAAGAAAAGGATTTCCATCATTTAGGTTACCCAGACTTCTCTATAAAAGTAATTGAACCATAAGTCATTTTCATCAACATCCTTTAGCGCAATCATGGAAGCAACATTTGAGAGCACCCACATTTTTTTCATAACAGAAATTTCAAAAGATACTACTAGTCTGGAGACGAAGAGTCTTCAGAAACTAGCCACTTCTGAAGCTTCTGAAACTGGATCCTCATCTTCTCTACTGAAGTCTTCTGAGGTGGGTTCATCATCAGTAGTAATGAGGCCTTCTGTATGAGGGTAAGGTTCCTTAGTCCTTATTTTAATGATGTCAAAACGAGTATTATCTCGTACTTGTACTTTGGCCAATATCATCGCGTCTTAGATTGCATTCATTCTTTAATATGCATAAAATATTCCATGTACATGTGTCTATGCATATAGGAGCATCCCGTATATGAAATTTGTGCATTTGATCATGTTGGATACATTAGGTCAACTCAAAAAGGGTTTAGGTCGACCAAAATACACACAAAAAGGTGTTTATAGCCGTTTGGTGTTCTTGCGTCGACTCACAGACATGTGGAGGTCGACGCATGCTGTTGATATAGCAAATTGTTGCTCTTGGGTGTCCATGCGTCGACCCACAGGTATGGGGCGGTCGACGCATACTGTAAGAAAAAGAATTCTTGGTTTTGAGGTTGCCTTGCATCGACGCATGACCCTGTTCCGGTCGACTCATCGCTGAAAGTTTTGTGCAGTTTTTACATTCGGGTGTGCTCGGGTCGACCCTCTAGTGCTATGGTTGACCTCTCGCGTACCAAAACTGATTTTTATGATCCTTTGTATTTCAAAAAGCTGTTATTTCAGTTATTGGGTCTTGACATCATATATATTCATTTTGTTTCATTATTGTAGATAGATAGAATAAGAAAAGTGAAAATATACACTGATTTTTGCTCATCATTTTCATTCTCACACTTGCATTCTTCAACAATTACACATAATCATTTTTGTTGATCTTTTTCATAGTCGAGGTGATAACGCCCAAACGTAGGATTGTGTATCTAGTTTGGGTTGAAAATTCAATGGGTTTTTCTTGAATAAAACCGTTAGGGTTTTGTCCTCTAAGATCTTGAGGATTTGGGGTTTTTACATAGATCTTTGCTTCATAGATTCAGTCGAGTGAAAGGTTTGAAGAATAGTGGGTTCGTTTAAATAAGTAGCGGTAACCGAAGGATTGTGTAGAAAGATTTGAGGTCAAACGACGTGCGATCGAAATCAGTCGAGCGAAAGGTTTGAAGAACGATGGGTTCATTCAAACAAGTAGTGGTAACTAGAGGTTTGTTTGAGGCATTTGATGCACTTGATTCGACTTGAATCAATGGGAGAGAAGGGAATAGTGTCAACTTCAACAATTAGGCTTGAGTGTGTGGTGACTATTGCTTATCTTGTAAAAACTTTGCAACTTGATAATACATATCTCAATTCTAGTTTTAGAATTGGGGGCCGACATACCCTAAGCGAAGACAAAAGGGGAACTGCCTAAACAAATCTGGTGTTGTTCTCTCTTTCTCTATCTCTTTAATTTGTGTTGTTAATGCTTGTGTGATATCAATGGTTCGATAAATTTCCATTGTTGTGTGGTGCTGAAATTTTGTTTTGAAAACTCATTACAATCACTTGGATTGTAATTGTGAAAGATTTTACACTAGCATTACATAGGAAATTCAACTTGGGGTGTTTTGCACACCAAGTGTTCGACATATTGATCACACACAAACTATTTGTGATATTGTCAATTTAAGTTTATATTTCACAATTCATTGTAAATCGGATAAAACTAAGTGATCATTACTTGTATTGATTAGTTGGCAACATATTGATTCATTTTCTCATTGAATTTATTTCCATTCGATTTTAGCATATCCGATCTTACCAATAACGGTTTTTTGAGACGATTTATATCCTCGGCCGCTTCCACACATTTTTGAAAACAACATTTTTAAGCGCCGACTCTATTTAAAAATTAGAGATCTATTCAACCCCCTTCTAGATCATTGCCATCGTCTAACATTCTGAAGTCGGTCCATCAACTACTGTTCTGAAACCAAAGAGAAAGAAGAAGAAGAACAGGGATAAAATGGTGTTTCAGATAGTTATCTCCGACTTCGAGGATGTGGATGAGTCTGATATCAATTGGAAAAACTGGATGAGTCGTAGGGATTTAGAGGATTTATATTAGTTTAACCTTAATGTCTTCTGTCCTTTATGTAATCCTTCCTGTTTGATGATTAATGAAAATGTTTTGAGCATTAAATTTGCATAAGTACAATTTGTTTTTTTACTTTTCTCTTTGATTTTCTGACAAATACATAAATGAAGTAAAAAGATGAAGAAATTGTAGCGTGCGATTTTTGTCGGTGACGCGACCACCTTATCGCCATGGTTGGAATTATGTGCTACTTTCTGATTTCTTATTTATCCTATGAAGTTGGAAAGGAAAGGGAAGATATCTAAAACTAACCTTGCATGCAAATGTTTGCTTTAACAAATGCTTAAGAGATTGGGGGGTCCGGGGTCAGATTATACAATGGGGAGTTGTCAATTACCCATCCTATATATGGTTATCCACAGGTCGTTAGCAATTTCTACTGTTTTCTATTTACTGGTGTTTATTTGTCATGGGTTGGGAAAGTTTATTCTTTGGGAGTGTTTGAGAGAGAGAGAGTTTTTGTTGTTTTCGGGTTTTCCGATGTTTTTGGTAAGGTACTGGACCTAAGGTTTTTGATTGGTGTGCTCGCTAAGATTTCGCAATCTTATGCTTATGTATTCCCGTTAAAGAAAACAGGGAAATCAGAGCAATCGTAGTTCCTCCTATTCTATGGGAGGAAAAGATGTTTGGTGTCTTGTTCAAAGCCCAAGGTTAAAGCTAAAGGGTATTTGTGTCTTATTCAAAGCCCAAGATTGAAGCTAAAAGGTCTGACCGAGAGAGAATTTATCATCTCTAAAGGGAGATATCTCATCTGTTTATCACAGCTGTTGGGTGACTGATTATAAAGGAGAATTACTTTAACTGGGATACGTGAATCCAACAATTCCATAATTTCCTTTATAATGGATTTGTCCTGAAGGAGGAAACTTTAACTCAGTGTTGAGCAATTCCATTTTTCCTTAGGAGTCTTTCATGATAAGAGAGGGACATTGGCTTGGGTGTAAATAATCCAGAGGCTTGCCACTTACAGCAATTAGATGAAAGAAGGGATTTACCAGGATAAGTGATAGACTACAACTTGGATTTTTGAATCAATAAGTGTGCCACTTACAACAGTTATCTGGGATTAAGGTTTGTTTTGATTGTCTATTTTGATGTGTGATGTACAGAGAAATGTCTTCCTACAGAGAGTTTTTGATTTCCTCTGAAGGGATGTTGATTTTTGTGTGCCTTAATCAAAGCCCAAGGTTGAAGCTAAAATGCCGGCTCTACTAGGAATTTTGTATCTGTCTTGTACAAAGTGCAAGATCGAGGCTGAAAAGAGACTGACTCTTTTGGGAAGATCATTATACAAAGCCTAAGAGGAGGCTAAAAGTTGACTTTTTTCGGGGAAATATTTTATCTGTCTTGTACAAAGCCCAAGATGGAGGCTAAAAGAGATTGACTCTACTGGGGAATATTTGTATGTGTCTTGTACAAAGCCCAAGATTGAGGCTGAAATAGGAAACTGACTCTACTGGTGAGAGGTTTTATCTGTCTTGTACAAAGCCCAAGATTGAGGCTGAAGATTATGACTGAATCAGCTGTAGAATATTCATATGGTGTCTTGTATAAAGCCCAAGATTGAGGCTGAAAGTTATGAATGACTCTACTAGAGAGACATTTATGTGGGTGTCTTCTACAAAGCCCAAGATTGAGGCTGAAAGTTCTGAGGGATGATCATTATACAAAGCCTAAGAGGAGGCTAGATAGGGAATTTTCTTATATAAAGCCTAAGAGGAGGCTAACTTCTGCTGAGGATTATTGAGATCCAGAGGCAGGTCCAAATTGGGGAATCAACTCTTGCTGGGAATTGCAGAAGAGTTGAAATATCATATGCCTTGAGGTTCTGATTCTGTTGGGGATTTGTTAATGGTAAATTAACCTTGACTGGGGAATTTAGGATGGAAGTTTTAATAGGTGGAGTTTTTACCTTTGGAGGTTTTAACTCTGTTGGAGATTGAAGGAATGATCAGGGTTTTTTCCTGTGCTTTTAGGAAGCTTGAGAGTTTCTTTGAAATCCAGGAGGAGATGAGACTGTCTAAGTCTACTGGTATGGGAAGGTTTAGCTTTGTATAATTCCCAAGAGGAGGTTGGTGTTTTAAGGGATGAGAATCAACCCTAAACTGGTTTGATGTTTAGACTCTTGAAAAGACTGCTCTAACGAAGGATGACTAGGTTTTATCCTGTACCTGTAAGAGGTCTTTGGGTCCTTGTACTAAGCCCAAGAGAAGGTACGAGAACTTCAAAGAAGCCTGAGGGTCCTTGTACAAAGCCCAAGAGGAGGTTGGGGATGCTTTTAGGAAGCTTGTGGGTCCAAATTTAAGAAAAGTTCAAGAAAGGTTTCACCAGGAATAATCCTTTCTTTAGTGAACAGTTCTAGGGTTTGAAGAAATTCAAGAGAGGTTTCACCGGGAATTAATCCTCTCTGGGGGAAATGAATTTATAAGAAAAATTTATAATAGTGACAGTCTTGAGAAAAGTTTCACCGGGAATAATGCCTTTCTCTGTTCCATATTGTATAAGCCCAAGAGGAGGCAAGACTATATCTGGAATTTCCTACGGGGAACTAGTTTTGACTGTGTTTAAAGAGTGACCACTGGTTTGATCTAATCCTAGACCTAATTGTCGGGGAAAACTCTAAGCAGATAATATACAGGCATATATATATATATATATATATATATATATATGTGTGTGTGTGTGTGTGTGTGTAAAAGAAAGTTGTTTTAAAACTTACAGGTGAGCAAGCTTCCATTGTAACAGTTGTATGGTTAGTTGTTCAAGAAATTAAAGAAAGCTTTGATAACAACTATGAATTTGAACCTAAATCAAAAGGGAAAGATGTTTTAAAAGGGAAGATTGAGGCTTATACTGAAGGAGAAAACCAGATGAAAAACAGTGATCGCACCGTTATTTTGAAGACTGTACTGGGACTTATACAATGACTGAGGCCCAAAAAGGTTTATGTACAACAAGGATTGGGTCTTACACTCTATTAGAGGCCCAAAGAATGTTTGAAAAGAAGAAAAATGGGACTTACAACACAAGGGTAGGCCCAAATTATTTGTTTTGAAAACGACGATCGCGCCGAGACTTTTTAACGTACTGGGACTTATAAAATGACTGAGGCCCAAAAAAGGTTTTTATTTACAAAGAGGTGGGTCTTACACTCTATTAGAGGCCCAAAAAGTTTTTATTTACAAAGTGGTGGGTCTTACACTCTGTTAGAGGCCCAAAGTGTTTTAAAAATAAGAAGAAAAATGGGACTTACAACACAAGGGGAGGCCTAAATTATTTATGTACAAAGGGGGTTGGGTCTTACACTCTATTAGAGGCCCAAAAGTGTGTATGTGAAGTTTGAAAAATCAAAATTTAGAGAAAACCCTAATTTTGAATTTAAAATATAATTTTCAAAGGAAATTAAATAATAAATGATATAAAATACCAAATATATTAAAAAAAAACAGGTTGTATACTTTGAAATATATTTTTTAAAAAATCATGTTTAAAATCAAGGTGGGAATTTCATTTAAAAATGTTTAAAAAATAAATAAATGAAATTAATTACAAAAATTCTAACTATATTAAAAAAATAATATAAATTGGATTTTTTGTAAAATAAAATAATTTAACATTTTTGTGACTTTCTAAAAAAAGAACCAATAAAAAATGATAAAAAATGAGAGAGAAATTTAATTTTTGAAGTTATTAAAAGATGGTGAAGAAAATGAAAGAAAATAAGTGATAAAAAATATGGAATGGTCCTCCCAAGGCTTGAACCCACGCCCTTGGGGTGGAGAGGTTAAAACCTTACCATCTGAGCCAAGTGCGTTGGATGATAGGGAATGGCAAGAGTGAATAATATGTGAAAGCAACCTTTGAGAATGGTTCAAAAAATAAAACCAAAAGGTCTGGGGTGAGGGGGGTTCGAACCCCAGACCCTTTGCTCGCTACCCACACAAAACCAGTTGATCAACCGCTGGGGCGCAATTCCAATTCAAGTATATAGTGGCAAGTGTATAATATATACTAAAACTAGTTTGATTTCTGAAGAATGACGCCATGGCCATCTTCTTCTTCAAGCTCATGCAAGACCATCCCTATCTCACTCAGTTTGCAACCATTTGACATGAAGTAAACACCAAAATCATACGTTTTTCAACAAGGAACCTGATGGCAATATTCAATTTAATTTATTTTTAGTGTATCAAAAGAAATTGTCTGAAAACACATATGAACCCTAACTGATCGTTTTAAAATTAAATTCCATATCATCATGATATGAAGTAATTAATTGAGGGGAAATGATCTATAAACATCTAGAAACACAATGGTAACTTGAAAATGTGTTTATGATGCATTATTCATTGAGTTCAGTTTTAAGGAAGCTTACCTTGCAAGTGAGAATCGAATTCTGGCTTGGAGGTGTTATAGATGTGTTCCAATGATCTGGATAGCTTCCTTGACCTTTATGGATGGTGTTCCAATGCTTAGATTGATTTGAAAACCTCTGGATTAGTTAACTCGATCCAACCTGCAGCTACCTTGTAACTTTGAGCAATTGAGGGGTGAGTTGATGATTTGGATGTTTCAGAAACTTGGTGAGTGTTTAGATAACTTCCATATGAAGTATATGAAGTGTTTGAGTGGCTAGTTTGGATGAAATTGCTCAGATATGAGAAATTCGATTTCTCACTCTTTTGGTTTTTGAAAATTGGAGTGAGAACAAGAAGAGTGTGAAAACAAGTGTGGTATTATTTTGGTGTGATCTGAATGAGGCAATGCAACCTCTATTTATAGGTGATCAAGTTTTGTCTTGGAAGAATAGTAAATGGTTGCAAGATCATATCACATTCAATGGCTTTGGCTTGGTGGCATTTCTTCTTATGCAAGGCAAACTTGCCCCTCCAAGTAGCAAGGCTATGTATTGACCAATTCCACACTCCTCAGATGTTTTTATTGTTGTTTATGCATGAACCTTGACTGAGAAGATCACCTTTGTTGAAAGTGCACTATTGCACTTAAATGCACTTTGAATTCCAAGTCTTTGTTCAAAGACTCATCATGCCAAAGGATCAATCTTTGAAGCATCTTGGCCTAATTCTGCAGGTTGGATCAGATATATCATGATCATATTGAATGAATGTGGCATAGTGATCATTATATCCTGACTCAAAATCGTGGAGAGCAAGAAAACATGCAAACTAGTTTTCCAAACCAGTTGCAGCAACATGACTTTGGGCTGCCATATCTCTTGGTTTCCATGGAGTTTTCCATGCTGATGGACCCTTTGAATTTCTAGCAAGATGCACAATAACTTTGATGTTTATACTTTGAATTGATTCAACTTGTAACTATGTGAAAAAGTTCTCCAAGTTTTGGTGTTTTGCTTGAAATCTGTCTTGGACATAATTTTTTCTAAGTGTTGGAAAAAGGTGAATTTTCATATTTTTGTGATTTTGATCAATCCATAACTCAGAATTCATGATGATTTGGAATTTCTTGTAGTTGACATATTTGAAGTATGCCAGTTCTCAATGTTATGCCCCGATCCTCCTTGATGGTAAGGGCAAGTTTGATTTGCTTTGAACCAAAAAGGCGGATTTTTCGGAACTGTAAGAGGAAACCTGGTTTGGACGTGCCCCTTAACCAGTAGAAGTGGAAATAGTTCTGCGTACAACATCGGCATAGGGTCGAACCCTGATGGTCGTGTCGTACGATTGTTGCTATTGTACTATGGACGAGCCTGCTGAAGAGGTTGTTGTGTCCTTTGTTGATACTGTTGTTGATTTGGTTGGCTCTAAGCAACCTGAGGTTGATACGTCGGAGCCGGCGTAAGGTGGATAGCGGGAGTTACTGCTACTACTGGTTGATACCTTCGCCTTTGCTTTCCGAGAGAGATATTACCCATATCTTGCTTTTTTTTCTTTGGGAAAGCACTACCGTATCTTTTGGTATTGCTTGATGGATCTGCATTTTTGACCAATCATCCTTCTCGGATTGCTTCTTCAAGTTGTACTCCTATGTTCACCATTTCAGTGAAGTCACTGGGCGCACTGGCGACCATTTGGTCGTAATAGAACGAGCTTAAGGCTTTCAAAAAGATCTTGGTCATCTCTTTTTCCTCAAGAGGGGGACAGATCTGAGCGGTAATTTCACGCCATCTCAAAGCATATTCTTTAAAAGTTTCCTTGTCTTTTTGTGACATTGCTCTGAGTTGATCTCTATCTGGTGCCATGTCCAGGTTATACTTATACTGCTAAACGAATGCTGCGTCGAGATCTCTGAAAGTATTGATTTTGGTGCGGTTTAAACCCATGTACCGTTTGAGTGCGACACCGGTTAAACAGTCTTGAAAATAATGGATCAGTAGTTATTGATTCTCTGTCTGAGTTGACATCTTTCGAGCGTACATCACCAAATGACTTTGAGGGCAAGAGTTGCCTTTGTATTTTTCAAAGTCAGGCACCTTGAATTTGTGCGGTATTTTCACATTAGGGACCAGAAAAAGGTCTGCGGCGTCCTTTCCGAATAAATTCTGACCACGAATGGCATGCAGTTCCTTCTGCATCTCCCAGAATTGTTCTTGGAACTCATTCATCCTTTCGTACATGTCTTTGTTTCCACCAGAAATTACTTGTGGAATCTGTCCTTCCGGGACAGTATGTACCAGTGGTTGTGGTATATACATTACATCGGTGACTCTTGGTGCTTCCATGCCCAAAGTTTGTAACCTTCAGGAGTTGCTGTCATAACTTTTGCGTCTTCGCTTTCCCGAAGTTTGTAACCTTCAGACCCAGCGGTTCCTGCTGCAGTTTCTGGGTCTTCAGTGACCGGCAGGATGTATCTTTCAGGGACAAAGTTGAGAGGCATGCCCTAGGGGCGACTTTTAGGCATGTTGTGCCGAGGATCATATGTCTCCACTACAGGCGTAGATGTGATCTCTGAGATCAAAGTCCTTTGTTGTTGTCTCTGAGCTGCTGTCAAGGATTGTATGTCTTTGTGAAGTTTTTCCAAACTTCCCTTTAGAGCGTTAACTTCTTCTCTCAGCTCTCTGTTCTCTTCCTCGAGATCGTCCATTTTCTTTTGTCGATTGCCCGAGTATTGTATGAGTGAGACAGTTTGACTCTAGAATCGTGAAACATACGTGAGACTCGAAGATAAGAAAAATGCGTTATGTGAGAATGATGAATGATATGAAATGATATATATTTTTAGTTTTAATCAAAAAGAAACTTCAAAAAATAGATTGCAAATATCATACATTGGGGTGAGCCCCCTTTTAATGAATTTGAAAGATTGTAGAAAGATAAAAGTACAGTATTTCACAAAGTTCTATAAGGAAAATGGCTATGCTTATGGATCCTGAGTCCTTTCTGAAGAGAGCTCAGATGATGGTTTTGGTATTTTCCTTTTCTTTGACCGGGGCTCTTCAGCCGTTGTCGGGTTGTCAGTCCTTTACCAAGTGAAAGGAGCGAGTAAATTTCTTTGGTCTTCTTGACTTTCTACAACATGCTGCTCTAATATCTTAATCAGAGCATCCTTTTCTTTTAACAGTTCCTGAATCTTGGTACACTCCACATTGAGGATTCGGTACTTGTTTTTCCCAAGAGCTCTTCTCACGTTGAACTTTATTGAGAGCTACCTGGAGTTTTTCTGTGTCAGACATGAAATAAAGGACAAATTCCTTTAACAGAAAAACTTCTTGGCGAGGGTAAGGTATCCTTATTTTAAGGGCTCTAGTTTGCACCCAGTGGAGATATGTCTCCATGGAGGTACAATTTAGTCTTCCTAGAGACTCTCTGTAATACCCTTTTCTACCCTACAAATACACACGGTAAAAATACACAAATTATCATAGTAAAAATCACATCAGAAGGGCGCACATTTTCTCAATAAACTCAAAATAAAACATTTGCTCCGTAAACACGGGTTTTCCTCAAAATATTCAAAAGCCATCAAATTAGCAGCGAAACCACCATAACCACAATAATCCAAAATCAAAAGGGTTTCTAATAAAACCATAATCATTCAAAAATAACAACAAAATAACAACTCAACATGGTTCAACTCAACGACCCCACCCGATGTTACAATATCAGAGCAAAATCCTCTACATCGACCAAAAGCAAAATAAACTCCAAAAGTCCTCGAAGGCATCCACAACTAAGCCTGATCATCTACATGTTATCGATGTGGAGGCAACATTCAAACAGGCAAAGTGAGTAATCACAATTCATTGTAATCAATATAAAAACAAGATATGCATAAAATGGCATCATTATCATATACAACATCATCAGGGTCATCACAAAGGAAAACATCAAAAATCACGATATCATAAATCACATCAATGCCAAATAAATGCAATGCACAACAAGACTCATGCATGTGGTACCATTTCATCAAAGTCAATGGACACTAGGCCATCACCCTCCAAAGATCCCCGTCATTAGGATCGATTCTACACAAGAACCGGAGCACGTCAAAATTTACCTCACATCCGCACAATGGGATTGAAGCCACAATAGACCGAAGTCTTGAATGCTATGAATGCATGATACACAACGTCAATATCATCATCATCAATAAAAGTTATTACGTGCATCATCATTCATCAAAATCTCATGTTAATCATATCATCATTCATTCATCAAAACATCATGAATCATCATCTCATAAACATCAATATACTCATGGTAATTCATCAAAATAATCATCGCTCAAAACATCAAGACAACACAAGAATCATAAAACAAATTCGCGAACAGCAGGTGTTTGCTAGAAAGTTCGCTTTGCGAACTTGTTCGCTTTTGTGTTCGCCTAGCGAGCTGCCAGCGGACCCCAAAATCCCATACAAAAACCAGAGGAATCCCCATTCCGTCTCTTCCTCGCTACCTCTATTCTCCTAGCGAAGTTATTCGCTGGGAAGTTCGCTTTGCGAACTTTAAATCATAATTAAAATTTCATCCCAGTATCTCAAACAACATCATCGCACATTCGCTGCGCAGTTCGCCCAACGAGTCTGGGGCGAGTATTCGCTTTGCGAAGGATTCCTTCGCTTTGCGAGGTCGCGATTTCCTGCAATTGCTGCTACGCATCAGTATCACATCAGACCCCAAAAACCTTACAAGTTCAGCCTCATTTACCCCAAAAACACCCCCAAAACATCCCTAAGGCATTATGGCAACAAGGACACAAAACCTACGACTATTAGGCCAATTTATTACACTATCCTAAGCTTCAATTTCACATAAACCTTCACAAACCCAATTACCTTCACAACTTCCATAAATCCCTTTCCCTACGAGTTCAAAACAACATCAACAGAGAAATTAGCCTCGAAGGCCTACTTTTATCCGATTCAATCTAACCCTTCATATTCGTACACAAAAACAACACCTAAATCATCAATTTACTCATAAACCCACAAACCCACATAAACCTCAAAAATCAGCTTTAAACACATCGAATCCCTATATTGAAAACAATGAAAGGCAATACTCCCTATATCTTAGATTGTCGATTCCAGGATTTCTTTCTATAGTTCTTGAAAACCTTCTCGAATCCTAGGCTTTTCCCTCTTTCCTTAGAGCTCTGGCCTTTTTGCCTCCTCTCACAGTCTAACAAAATGAATCCTATTCCTCTCAAATTCTCTTTTTTGTTAAACCTAACCCTAGGGATTCAAAAATGGGCTTTCCCAATATTACTCTCACTAACTCCTCCTTAAAAGTCCAATTTACCCTTCTAATATTATCTAAATAAATAATACTACAATATATTCTATATTATATACTATTATTTAAATAAATAACCAAAACTCCACAAAATACCAACATCACCACAAACCACCAAAATTCACTAAAAATCATGAATATTATATTTAAATAAATTAAATAAATATTCTTACGAAATTTGGGGTGTTACACTCTCTTCCTTTCCTATGAATATGTTGTCAGGCGTGCATTATTTCCTTCTTTAGTGCCCTGTCATTTTCCCCTTCCTTGAAGAAAAGACCTTCCAGATGCACATTATGCGGGATATTCTTCATCGGGTATCCGAGTTGATGGCGAACTAAAATTGGATGATAGTTGATTCCTCCTTTAGTTCCTATGAGGGGTACATTAGGGAAATTTCCACAACTGTCGATGATCTCTATCCCCTCATAAATCCTATTATACCAATCTATGTTATAGTTGGTAAGAGACATGATCCTTTGTGACCAACGTAGAGTACTCTTGTGATCCCAAAATGTAGCAGACTTGGGTAAATGGGAAATGAACCATTTGTAAAGTAAGGGTACACAATATGTGATCATTCCTCCTCTGTATAGATTCCTTAAGTGTACAGAATGATAAGCATCTGCGAGCAAGGTTGGTACGGGGTTTCCAATAAGAAATATCTTAACAACGTTGGCATCAACGAAGTTGTCAATGTTGGGAAAGAGAAATAACCCTTATGTGAGTAGGACAAAGATATCTTCAAAAGCAATTATATTTCCTATACTAGCAAAGTACAATGCTTTCTCTATCAGGAATTTAGCTGGTAATCTCTGGTTTCCTCCTTTAGTGGTCATGTGAGTCCTGACTTCTGAATCGTCCAAAGAGATTGCTCTTGCAATGGTCTGATCCTTTGGAATTTCTTCCAGTCCAAAAAATGGAGCTTGATCAATGATAGGTAAATTAATCAGATGAGAGTACTCTTCTAACGTTGGTGTCAGTTGATAATCCGGGAATGTAAAGCAGTGATAAACCGGATCGTAAAACTGAATTAACGTAGACAGGATTCCTTCAACTACGTGGACCCTTAACAGAGACATCAGTCCTCCATGCTTAGCTTTGAAAGCATCCGGGTTGTTGATCATCCTTGCCAACCTCCTTAAATTCTCTAGTTTCAGAGCCTTGAAAGTGTACTTGTGCGTCTTTCTTCTACCGAAATCCATAACACAATCTCTCTGATATTTGCAATTATTGTTTTAGTTTATTTTGAGAAAAAGAAGAGAAGATTTTTCTTTGTTTAAGAGTTTTTTTTAAATGAATGCATGAATGCAGCACACAAAAACATTGAAAAAACATGGGTTCAAGGGTTCAACGTCACGAGCATGGAGTCATGGCTCTACCCATCCCCAAAGGTTGTATTCTAGTCAATTTTTGTACCTGCAGAATGGATCCTAAGGTTCCCAAAATCATTGACCCCCATAGGGATATCAACAACAAGTTGGTTCACCCGAGCGAGGTGTAGCATCCTAGGGTAATCTAATTTGAGTGTAGTATCGCGTATCAACTATTCTTGATAGTCACCGCACTACCAAATGGTCATAGTGTTAATGTCTACTAAATCCTCAGGGTCACGGGTGCCGCACTGGGAAAACTCTGCTTTCACGACCGTGTGTCGTTCAACAATCAGAATCCACACGGACTCTCGCCTGATTTAGTGGTCTACCAGGATCGCTTATTCGAGATTCACTCCCTATAAGTCCACCCGTCTATGCCACCCCTTATCTTAGGGTTCTCTCAAACTTTCCACATGCGTATTAATCGCATTCCCATTGATAGAAAAATAAACACGGATATCAAGTAGGAAATAACAGTAAGTATATATATATAGTATAGTATGATTGCTAAGAACCTATACCTCTTAGGAATTCTAATCCTAATTGACTCCCCAGTAGAGTCGCCATTTTTCTGTAGCGTGCGATTTTTGTCGGTGACGCGACCACCTTATCGCCATGGTTGGAATTAGGTGCTACTTTCTAATTTCTTATTTATCCTATGAAGCTAGAAAGGAAAGGGAAGTTATCTAAAACTAACCTTGCACGTAAATGTTTTTTTAACAAATGCTTAAGAGATTGGGGGGGGGGGGGGGTCCGGGGTCAAGTTATACAATGGGGAGTTGTCAATTACCCATCATATATATGGTTATCCATAGGTCGTTAGCAATTTCTACTATTTTCTATTTACTGGTGTTTATTTGTCATGGGTTGGGAAAGTTTCTCATTTGGGAGTGTTTGAGAGAGAGAGAGGGAGTTTTTGTTATTTTCGGGTTTTCCAATTTTTTTGGTAAGGTACTGGACCTAAGATTGGTGTGCTCGCTAAGATTTCGCAATCTTATGCCTACGTATTCCCGTTAAATAAAACCGGGAAATCAGAGCAATCGTAGTTCCTCCTATTCTATGGGAGGAAAAGATGTTTGGTGTCTTGTTCAAAGCCCAAGATTGAAGCTAAAGGGTATTTGTGTCTTGTTCAAAGCTCAAGATTGAAGCTAAAAGGTTTGACTGAGAGAGAATTTGTCATCTCTAAAGGGAGATATCTCATCTGTTTATCACAGTTGTTGGGTGACTGATTATAAAGGAGAATTACTTTAACTGGGATACGTGAATCCAGCAATGCCATAATTTCCTTTATAAGGGATTTGTCCTGAAGGAGGAAACTTTAACTCAGTGTTGACCAATGCCATTTTTCCTTAGGAGTCTTTCATGCTAAGGGAGGGACATTGGCTTGGATGTAAATAATCCAGAGGCTTGCCACTTACAGCAATTAGATGAAAGAAGGGATTTACCAGGATAAGAGATGGACTACAACTTGGATTTTTGAATCAACAAGTGTTCCACTTACAGCAGTTATCTAGGATTAAGGTTTGTTTTGATTGTTTATTTTGATGTGTGATGTACAGAGAAATGTCTTTCTATAGAGAGTTTTTTATTTCCTCTGAAGGGATGTTGATTTTCGTGAGCCTTGATCAAAGCCCAAGGTTGAAGCTAAAAGGTCGACTCTATTAGGAATTTTGTATCTGTCTTGTGCAAAGTCCAAGATTGAGGCTGAAAAGAGACTGACTCTTTTGGGAAGATCATTATACAAAGCCTAAGAGGAGGCTAAAAGTTGACTTTTTCTGGGGAAATATTTTATCTGTCTTGTATAAAGCCCAAGATTGAGGCTAAAAGAGATTGACTCTACTGGGGAATATTTGTATGTGTCTTGTACAAAGCCCAAGATTGAGGCTAAAATGGGAAACTGACTCTACTGGTGAGAGGTTTTATCTGTCTTGTACAAAGCCCAAGATTGAAGCTGAAGATTATGACTGACTCAGCTGTAGAATATTCATATGGTGTCTTGTACAAAGCCCAAGATTAAGGTTGAAAGTTATGACTGGCTCTACTAGAGAGATATTTATGTGGGTGTCTTGTACAAAGCCCAAGATTGAGGCTGAAAGTTCTGAGGGATAATCATTATACAAAGCCTAAGAGGATGCTGGATAGGGAATTTTCATATATGAAGCCTAAGAGGAGGCTAACTTCTGCTAAGGATTATTAAGATCCCGAGGCAGGTCCAAATTGGGGAATCATTTCTTGCTGGGAATTGCAGAAGAGTTGAAATATCATATGCCTTGAGGTTCTGATTCTGTTGGGGATTTGTTAATGGTAAATTAACCTTGATTGGGGAATTTAGGATGTAAGTTTTAATAGGTGGAGTTTTTACCTTTGGAGGTTTTAACTCTGTTGGAGACTGATGGAATGATCAGGGTTTTTTCCTGTGCTTTTAGGAAACTTGAGGGTTTCTTTGAAATCCAGGAGGAGATGAGACTGTCCAAGTCTACTGGTATGGGAAGGTTTATCTTTGTATAATGCCCAAGAGGAGGCTGGTGTTTTAAGGGATGAGAATCAACCCTAAATTGGTTTCATATTTAGACTCTTGAAAGGACTGCTCTAACAAAGGATGACTAGGTTCTGTCCTATACCTGTAAGAGGTCTTTGGGTCCTTGTACTAAGGCCAAGAGGAGACATGAGAACTTCTAAGAAGCCTGAGGGTCCTTGTACAAAGCCCAAGAGGAGGCTGGTGATGCTTTTAGGAAGCCTGTGGGTCTAAACTTAAGAAGAGTTCAAGAAAGGTTTCACCGGGAATAATCCTTTCTTTAGTGAACAGTTCTAGGGTTTGAAGAAATTCAAGAGAGGTTTCACCGAGAATTAATCCTCTCAGGGGGGAAATGAATTTCTTAGACAAATTTATAATAGTGGCAGTCTTGAGAAAAGTTTCACTGGGAATAATGTCTTTTTTCTGTTCCATATTGTATAAGCCCAAGAGGAGGCAAGACTGTGTTTGGAATTTCCTACGGGGAACTAGTTTTGACTGTGTTTAAAGAGTGACCACTGGTTTGATCTAATCATAGACCTAATTTTCGGGGAAAACTCTAAGCAAATAATATACAGGCATAAGAGGAAGCAAGACTGTATCTGGAATTTCCTACGGGGAACTAGTTTTGACTGTGTTTAAAGAGTGACC
Organism: Lathyrus tuberosus; assembly: GCA_022829125.1. Classification (NCBI taxonomy): domain Eukaryota; kingdom Viridiplantae; phylum Streptophyta; class Magnoliopsida; order Fabales; family Fabaceae; genus Lathyrus; species Lathyrus tuberosus. Next base: position 15,565,280 of record JALAZF010000017.1, read on the forward strand.
ACTGGTTTGTTATAATCCTAGACCTAATTGCCGGGGAAAACTCTAAGCAAATAATATATATATATATATACAAGTGTGTAAAAGAGGGTAGGAGGACTTACAGGCGAGCAAGCTTCCAGCATTACAAACAAACAAATATATATATATATATATATATATATATATATATATATACACACACAAGTATGTAAAAGAAAGCTGTTTTAAAACTTACAGGTGAGCAAGCTTCCATTGTAATGGTAAGTTGTTCAAGAAATTAAAAAAAGCTATGATAACAACTATGAATTTGAACCTAAATCAAAAGGGAAATTTGTTTTAAAAGGGGAGATTGGGGCTTATACTCAAGGAGAGGCCCAGATGTAAAACAGTGATCGCACCGTTATTTTGAAGACTGTACTGGGCTTATACAATGACTGAGGCCCAAAAAGGTTTATGTACAACAAGGATTGGGTCTTACACTATATTAGAGGCCCAAAGAATGTTTGAAAAGAATAAAAATGGGACTTACAACACAAGGGTAGGCCCAAATTATTTGTTTTGAAAACGACAATCACGCCGAGATTTTTTAACGTACTAGGAATTATACAATGAATGAGGCCCAAAAAAGGTTTTTATTTAAAAAGAGGTGGGTCTTACACTCTATTAGAGGCCCAAAAAGATTTTTATTTACAAAGAGGTGGGTCTTACACTCTATTAGAGGCCCAAAGTGTTTTAAAAATAAGAAGAAAAATGGGACTTACAACACAAGGGGAGGCCCAAATTATTTATGTACAAAGGGGGTTGGTCTTACACTCTATTAGAGGCCCAAAAGTGTGTATGTGAAGTTTGAAAAATCAAAATTTAGAGAAAACCCTAATTTTGAATTTAAAATATAATTTTCAAAGGAAATTAAATAATAAATATATAAAATACCAAATATATTAAAAAAAACAGGTTGTATACTTTGAAAAATATTTTTAGAAAATCATGTCTAATCATATGAAAGCTTGAAATTCATTTGGAATGAAAAATCAAGGTGGGAATTTCATTTTAAAATGTTTAAAAAACAAATAAATGAAATTAATTATAAAAATTCTAACTATATTAAAAAAAAATAATATAAATTGGATTTTTTTTTGTAAAATAAAATAATTTAACATTTTTGTGACTTTTTAAAAAAAGAACCAATAAAAAATGATAAAAAATGAGAGAGAAACTAATTTTTGAAGTTATTAAAAGATGGTGAAGAAAATGAAAGAAAATAAGTGATAAAAAATATGAAATGGTCCTCCCAAGGCTTGATCCCACGCCCTTGGGGTGGAGAGGTTAAAATCATACCATCTGAGCCAAGTGCGTTGGCTGATAGGGAATGACAAGAGTGAATAATATGTGAAAGCAACCTTTGAAAATGGTTCAAAAAATAAAACCAAAATGTCTGGGGCGAGGGGGATTCGAACCGCATACCCTTTGCTCGCTACACACACAAAACCAGCTGATCAACCGCTGGGCGCAATGCCAATTCAAGTATATAGTGGCAAATGTATAATATATACTAAAACTAGTTTGATTTCTGAAGAATGGCGCCATGGCCATCTTCTTCTTCAAGCTCGTGCAAGACCAGCCCTATCTCACTCAGTTTGCAACCATTTGACATGAAGTAAACACCAAAATCATATGTTTTTCAACAAGGAACATGATGGAAATATTCAATTTCATTTATTTTTAGTGTATCAAACGAAATTGTCTGAAAGCTCATATGAACCCTAACTGATCGTTTTAAAATTAAATTCCATATGATCATGATATGAAGCAATTAATTGAGGGGAAATGATCTATAAACATCCAGAAACACATTGGTAATTTGAAAACATGTTTATGATGCATGATTCATTGAGTTCAGTTTTAAGGAAGCTTACCTTGCAAGTGAGAATCGAATTCTGGCTTAGAGGTGTTGCAGATGTGTTCCAATGATCTGGACAGCTTCCTTGACCTCTATGGATGGTGTTCCAATGCTTAGATTGATTTGAAAACCTCTGGATTGGTTAACTCGATCCAACCTACAGCTACCTTCTAAATTTGAGCAATTGAGGGGTGAGTTGATGATTTTGATGTTTCAGAAACTTGGTGAGTGTTTAGATCACTTCCATATGAAGTATATGAAGTGTTTGAGTGGCTAGTTTGGATGGAATTGCTCAGATATGAGAAATTTGATTTCTCACTCTTTTGGTTTTTGAAAATTGGAGTGAGAGCAATAAGAGTGTGAAAACAAGTGTGGTATTGTTTTGGCCTGATCTGAATTAGACAATGTAACCTCTATTTATAGGTGATCAAGTTTTATCTTGGAAGAATAGTGAATGGCTGCAAGATCAGATCACATTCAATGGCTTTGGCTTGGTGGCATTTCTTCTTATGCAAGGCAAACTAGCCCCTCCAAGTAGCAAGGCTATGTAATGACCAATTCCACATTCCTCGTATGTTTTTATTGTTGTTTATGCATGAATCTTGACTGAGAAGATCAGCTTTGTTGAAAGTGCACTATTGCACATAAATGCACTTTGAATTCCAAGTCTTTGTTCAAAGACTCATCATGCCAAAAGATCAATCTTTGAAGCATCTTGGCCTAATTCTGCAGGTTGGATCAGAAATATCACGATCATATTGAATGAATGTGGCATAGTGATCATTATATCCTGACTCAAAATCGCGGAGAGCAAGAAAACATGTAAACTGGTTTTCCAAACCAGTTGCAACAGCATGACTTTGGGTTGCCATATCTCTTGGTTTCCATGGATTTTTTCCATGCTGATGGACTCTTTGAATTGCTAGTAAGATGCACAATAACTTTGATGTTTATACTTTAAATTGATTCAACTTGTAACTATGTGAAAAATTTCTCCAAGTTTTGGTGTTTTGCTAGAAATTTGTCTTGGACAGAATTTTGTCTAAGTGTTGGAAAAAGGTGAATTTTCATGTTTTTGTGATTTTGATCAATCCATAACTCAGAATCTATGATGATTTGGAATTTCTTGTAGTTGACATATTTGAATTATGTCAGATGGAATTTTATTTGAGCTTTGAATGGGAGAAAAAGGCCTTGTGGTTTAGGAGTTATGACCTTGCAAAGTTGGTACAAAATCACTTTGTTCTATAACTTCAAAATTTTTTGGTTTCTCATGGTTGCCCCTTTTGTAAGAAACCTCACTTTTCTTGATTTTTCTTAATTAATGATGATCAATACCATACATTAACATTGTTTTTGACTTAGGGGAACCATATTTGTGAAAAATTCCAAAAAGTCAAACTTGACTTTGTGCACAGTTGACTTTTTGTCAGATGAAATCCAAAATGTGTGATTCTTTGTGCAATCAAGTTCTTGACCTAATTCAAACCTAATGGATGGATTTCATAGGTGTTATAGGGTGTATTGAATCATGTCCCAAGGCTTGGGAGCATGTCTTGGTCAAAAGTCAAAGATACAGTTGACTTTTCTTTCAAAACCCTAATTGTGGTCCATATGAAATTGAAACTTGTGAATCAAGCTTCTTGGATCAATCCATTGTTGCAAATGGATCAAAGTGGTGTATTTGAGGTCCTCAAATCATGTCTTGAGGTTTTGGCTCATGCTTTGCTCCAAAATTCAACTTAGGGGTGAATTAAGTCAAGAAACCCTAATTCCTGATTTTTGGTAAGTGCATCCCCTGAGGTTAAATTGACTTGATGATTAGGTCCATGAGGTACCTTGGAGTATCTTGGGTTATGCTTTGAAGTATTGGCTCATGTCCAGAGGAAAAAATTCATCTGGAAGCCTTGGTCGACCAAAACCTTAATTTGGTTGCACTGGCGATCTTGAGGCTTGATCCACTTGGAATGTTGCAACTTTGTGCTTGATTCTTGATGTGGGAGTCTTGTTGATCCCTTATGGGTGTTTGAGAGGTTATACAAGTTGAAGACCATGTCATTTCTTGATTGATCCTTTGTCTAAGTGCTCTGAGAGGGCTCAAAACCCTAATTCTTGGTTGTGGTGAAAGCTCAACAATCCTTGAGGAAATTGATGAGGCATGATGGCATATCCATATTGTGGTAATGATCTTCACAATGATGGGAAATCTTGGTGGTCAATATTTTGGGGTATGACATAAATGAAATAATAAAACCAACAGATAGTTGTTAAGATGTCATTTACAGTTGTCTTAAGAGAATCTTTACCAGGATTATATACTATACATCATTTCCCAGAAGTCAGGCACTAAAAGATTGATTTGACTAATCAATATTGAAACTCTAAACACTCAAGATAACAAATGAATAGTTACTATAAAATGTTCAACACCATCATTCTGAATCACTTAATCTTTAGAACACCAAAAATGTATAAGGAGAAGTAAATCTGGGTTTCAAAGAAAGATTTTAGAAAGACATCAATACTGAATGCAACAACTCAAGCAAACGAGAAGAATGTGGCACCTGAAGCATCTTCAAGCAAGAGAATTCCTTCCGAGGCACATACATCTCCAGCAACCTTTGTTGAGACACAGAGAAGAAAAAGAACTTCCAGGTCAAAACACATGAATCTTTTGAGGAAGGAAGTTGTTGAGTTTGCAAAGGAAGATTGGGAAGATTATTAAATAATCTAGATATGTTAGATGAGCCTAAGGAAAATTGGGAAGATTATTTACCCACAACGAGTAGGTTAAAACCCGTAAAATGGGTACGGGTACAGGCATGGGCAGTTGCCCGCCAAAATAAGCAGGCGTGGGCGCGGGTACGGGTACCTAAGTACCCACCCCGCCCCATACCCTCACAATACATATTTATGTGTTTTCTATTTTTATTATTATGTACACAAGTTAATTTATCAATTTTATCAAATACATCACCATTAAACTTGTATGCACTTTTATATAAATTTTTGTTATTTCTTAACTCAACAATAACATCCTTGGATTTTTGTAGTGTTATTAAAAACTTAAAATTACATGATAAGTTATAGTTGATCAATTATTTTTATTAGAAATGCGGGTAAATGGGTATGGGTACGGGTACTTAGATACCCATAGGGTACGAGTATGGGTACAAATGTTGGTGCCCACGCTAGTATGGCCTCGGTTACAGGATGTTTTCAAACTGCAGGTATGGGGACGGGTACCATAGTACCTTGCCCATACCCTACCAATTACCATCCCTACCTCCACTGATGTGTCACGCCTCCATCTCTTCATCCAGTAACTTATCTTGTGTTAAATACTGAATTATGGGCGTCATCCAACTCTTTGCATTTTCCAATACTATCACCTCTTCCACCTATATACTCAGCGCTTCTAAAGTTTCTTGGATTACCGTCCTGTTTATCCCTGGGCCCTTAGTGCTGGCTAACGGGGTTAACAAGTCAAATCTGGTATTTTCCTCTCGGGGAATATGGTTACCTCAAACTTTGTGAAACATTTGGCTAACTGTAATGCTCGTTTCAAGTACTTGTGTAATAGTGCATCCTTGGTCTGGAAGTCTCCCTTGATTTGACTTCACTACTACAAAATACACATTCAGTAACATAATACTACTATGTTTATGCTTTCCACCGTTGTAATATCACAAACTGGATGCGCCTGATGTTTATTTATTTTTTTGAAAGTTATTTAATCACAGTTGAGATAAACACCGTGGTGATGAAGTAAGTGTTACAAGGTTCGAATCCCAGTAACTACATTTTTTCCATTTTTCCTATTACAGAAAGCGCGTGTTACTTAAGTTTATAAATAAATAAAAATATGAAAGTTATTTAAGCACGATTTTAATATTCAACCGTTGTAATATGATATGTGCAACAGAAGTCATTGTTGAGAACCAAACAACCACCACAGTACAACACCATCAGTAGACAACCGAGGAGGTTCAGCCATCTTCCTTGACTACTGTCAAGAATGCGCCGAGGGTGAGGAAGGCCAAGAAGAAGAAGAAGATGAAGAAAAAGAATAGAAAGGTGTTGAGGAAGAATTTTTACTACGACTCAGACGAGGGTAGTGAGGAGCGAGGCATAGATTGGGAAGATTCCTGTATTTCTAGGGGATATTGTTCCGATCTTGACAAAATTATGTAATGAAAAAAATTATGTTTTATGTACTTTTTCCTTGTGTGCCTCTTAATAAAATTTCTTTATTTTTGTTTTATATACTTTTTCCTTTATATACTCTTTCCTCTTTACAAAAAAATAGTACATGGCCAACAAAAATAACTTCAACAACAGTAATGAATAATAATAATAACAACCTTAAATAACTCTCTCACCATTAAGTTCATAAATAAATAAAATATTAAAAGTTATTTAACCACGATTTTACTATACAACTGTTGTAAATTTTGAAAATTGCATCACGATTTTTCTTTGCCAACCGTGATGAAAAGTGATATATTTTAGTATATAAGCGAAAGTATCTATCATTCAGTACATAACAGTTGTTTCTCTCAACAGAAACCCCTAACATATTTCACTCTTCTCTCTCATAACATAACCCGAACATCCATGTCACTCTTTAAACATACTTCAACCTTCAGATTCGTCTTCACCAATCGTTACCTTAAGTTTTGAGGTTCGTTCATTAAACTTATGCTTCGATTTTGTTTACGTTTCTTGTTAAAAATGGGTTCTCATTTTTTCATTTGGTGAATGTTCTCATTTTTTGAGATTCATCTTCACCACCTTAACAAAGCTCATATTTTGGCTATGGTACATATGGTTTGTGTTGCTATGAAGAAAAAAAATACAAGAAGTATGAAGCTATTGTGTAAACTTCATTCACCTTGTAATTCTTCTTCATAGCTTCATAAACTAGATGTACTTCATAATTACTTCCAGTTCCACAATTAGTTTCAAAAAAGGTATGTTCTTGAAACATTTTATTATATCTTATGTTGTTGTTGTATGTTGTTATTGATTAATGTTATTAGAAGTTCATAATTTGTATGTTGTTTTTGCTGGCTTGAAAATTGAAGCAAAGAGATTGCTCTAGTATGAGTGCTTACACATGTCAAGACATTGTGCTACATAATCATTTAAACACAGAGGCGTATGAGCAGACTGATACCTTGAATATCAGAACTGCTGGATCATAGATGGTACGACATCTGATGCAACATGTTTATCATGAACCCTAACAGAAAACGTAAATCTGCAGAATGATAAAGAACACAACAATTATTAACCCAGTTCGGTGCAACTCACCTACATCTGGGGGATACCAGTCCAGGAAGAATACTCCACTATCTGTAGAACTGTTACAAAGCTAAACTCCCCCATTTACAAGTTTATACCTAACATCTACCCAATGAACATCTTTACCAAAGTTAAACTCCAACGTTTACAACTCTGATATGAGATACCCCACTCACTTCCCTTAATCACCAATTGTGATTTCTACATCATCCCTGTCAATACAGAAATCTGTCAAGCTTTCTTGACAAACAAGCTAACTCGAATTTGCTTAAAAGGTTCATCCCAGAACAATACACAATCTAATAACTCAAGGCCTATGGATCTGTGTGACACCTATATTTGCCACAATGCATCAACTGATACAAAGGGAAACTTACAACCTAGAGAGCCAACGACTCTTAAAACCCTAAACCCTTGTTTCTTGCGCAAGAGAACTAGGTTACAAAAAGCATATGAAATCCTAGGTCTAAGTCTTCTCTTATAGGCTTCAACAGTCTTGGGCTTCATATCTTTGGTCATTGATCCATGCGCATTAAATCTTGGCAGATTTGTTACTGATCTAAAAACTTGCTAAATCATTATATCAGTCAAGATGTCGTATCTTCAGGTTGAGACATCTTCTTTGACATATTTGTTCATGGCCAGATTTCTTAATGGTGAATCCTTTTGTTTGACAATGAGTTTTACCAAAATTTAAGTCAAATCTTTAGAGTCTTCAATCTCCCCCTTTTGACAAATTTTGGCTAAAACTCATTTTGTAGGATTCTCCTGTATTCGTGTCAACCTGAATAACCAACTCATAAGTAGTAATGTAAGACTCACGAGATTCCAGAAATCCTAACTTAATTTTTTCTTATGTTGGTGTCCATGAGGAGTAGGATAAAACTCCCCCTGAACACATGACTGTGTTCTTAACTCAGGACACAAGACACAAACGACTATACTTAGGACACAAGGAACACTGCAGAAAGTCTCCTTTCTCCCCCTTTTTAGCCAAAAATAGACAAAAGTGTCTAGAGCAGCGTCATATCCGGAAATGTCCCTTTACATACCCAAGTATTCACATAAGAATCATCGAACCATTGGAAATGACACCAGTCAAGTCAAAATAAAGCATTTTCAGAGCACCGTCCAAAAAAATCCCAAGAACAAAGAACATGTTTTGCACGCGCAAATTCTCCACCGTCCAAACCATCCACACAAGCACATAACTAGAAAGACTTGTCCTCAATATCGTTCTGACATCATGTCAGACATCGTCTACCAAGGAAGACTTCTGTATTGACCAATAAATTCACAGTCTTAAGATCACAGTCTGCAGAGAAAAATAAATTCTCCCAGACTCAACCACTGATTCTTAAGCATCCATTAAGAATCATGGAACTTGCACTGCCAAGTCTCCCCTAACTTGCAACAATACAAATGTCAAGACATCCTTCTTGACATCTCATCCTCCTAGGATGGAAACATAATCACAGCTTGCTTGACGCACAATACAAATTGGAACCTGAACTGCACCCCTGCAGTAATATCTTAGATCAAGGAGCAACTCCCCCTATCTGAGATAACCAATGCTCCTCCAATGAACACTATGCTGATGAATGGAAAACATAAGACGCATCTTTATGTCTTCAAGAGCGCACCCTCAGTCCAACCTACATGTTGAACACAATCATCAACCCCTCTTATTGCTTCTTTTGACAATAACCAATAATCACTCACACATGAACACCATCATGCTACCCGTGAGGACATATTAGGATCATCATCCTACAATAACAAACTCTTGGATTGAGATCAAAGCTCCATTGATCCCTCTCGTCCAGAAACTATCCATACACCCCACGAATTCCTCCTGACTTCTCATGTATAGACCTCCTTGTTCCCTGAGATACAACCCAATTGATCTGGAATGATCCACATTCCTCAAAGAGACGCACATGGCCCCTTAGTTTGTTATAACGATGTCAGATATCATATACATGCTCTAGAACTTCTCAGCTTGCCAAGCTGATCCACTACTATCATGACTTGTAGCAGGGGCAATATCCCTTTCACAAGATTTGCCACTGACCTTAGCAAGCCCAGCTACTGAGATAGACACCCCATAATCCAAGACAGTCATTCCTTCATCATTCTTCCGTATGATAACCTGGAATACTTCTGATTTTCCTGGTGAATATCCACTTCTGAACGCATCAGAATCTAGACCTTCATGCAATCAACCCGTGATCCACTCCAGTCTTACCAAAACCCTTACATCAGACTTCCAAGACAGCTCTTCTACTCTGTCATTCTCCCGTATGACAAGGTAGATACTTCTTAGACACGATGTAAGTAACCAGTTTCTCATAGAACCTGAACTCCTCCTTCAAGGATAACCAACCCAAAAATGTTCTAACAAGAGTTAGGACATTTTTCACACATCACAGACACCACACACCATGGTTCTTGATATGCTCCACCACTGGACTTACTATCTGCATAGTAATCCAAACTGAAGATCTTCACACAACACTGCGCCACCAGTTTGAGCAAAGAGAACTTCAGAAACCCAGAGAGAAATAAACTCTCATCCACCAAAAGAAGGCAATATTTCATCAACTGAGAACTTCTGCCACAAGCTCCAAAATAAACTAGATCCTCCTTATGTTTTCAACAAACTACCCTTCTGCACAAGAGTAATCAATTCCAAGCATTCTACTTGAATGCACATTATGAAACCAATCAAATGCCACCTTTTAATTGATATCACTCTTCTTCAGAGCTCCCACAAGATATACTGATCCACCAATGAAATCAGATCTTCAAGTCACATGAACTACTTGCTTCATAGTAAGAGATCTTGGATCCACCAAGCCTCTAGACATGTAACATCTTCCCATCCACAACTCTTTAAACTGCATGAGATAGACCTTTTCAAGCATCCATAACTTCCATTCTCCTGTAGATCACCTTATCTTAAGCTGATGTACCACATCACCAGCTGAGACTCTGATGTTAAACTAGATGTCAAAACATTTTGATACGACATCCAACTGCTGAATTCAGCTCCTCCTTCTGCCACTTAGAATAACCTCCTCCCTATAACAGAACAAGAGTTCCATGCTCTCATATACTTGATTCAACAACCAAGTTTGAGTAGACAACCTCCATCCAGCTTTGAAACTCCAAAGACTTCACACCTGCGACGTCTGAATCTTCAGATGAAAAAGTAGTCCTATACTACACCATAGCCATACCAAAGAATGCCACTTTCCTTAGTAGAGCAGTCTGTAGAAAGTCAGAGATAACTGCCACTTAACTTTGACTTCCAAGAAGAGCAAGATCCCATGCTCCCCAGTACCTAGATCAGACTAAACTGATCCAAGTTGTGCCGTCACCAGCACTCCAATCCTCCTAGATTAAAAAAATAAACTGATCCCAGAAGTAACCATCAAGATTATGATGTCTTCATCTTCATCTTCAACAACATCAAAGTCCAGATCAGTTTCTTGCCAGAAAACTCTCCAGAGAACATATGCTTTTGCCACACCCGACTGAAGCAGATACTTAGGTCACCACCTAAGATCAAAACAGATGCTACACAAACTCTGATGATGAGATGTTCCAACATCTTGTTGAACATTAAAAATCTTGACTTTCAAGGATATTTAATTAAATACTTGTGAATTCTATAAATAGCAATTGACCTTAAATCCTTGTCCTTTAACCCTTCTTCACTGTTGTAGCTAAGCTCCACCAGATCACTTCATGAACACTTATCAAGTATTCAATCTTTTGCAAGTATCTTCTTTGAAGAACATTGTTGAGATACCAAGGCTGCCACCCTTGACTCAAGTAACTAAGATTCTCTCTGAACGAATCCTATTTACCTCAACCATTCTAAAGCTCCAATCAGATTAGATCCACCCTTAGGGTTAAGAGAGATGAATCCTTTCTTGCTGTTTTGGATGGTGAAAATAAATCACCTCCACGTTCTTCAGGTTGTGTTTCATAGAAACACCTTCTAGTCAGAAGAATAACTAGAAGACTCTAGATGCACGACTGAGACGCCTTTATGAGTGGACTTGAGATAATTCTCAAGTATCTTTGACAACCTAGCCGATCAATAATTTATCAAACTCCCAGAGCAAGAACTTGATAAGCTTAAACTCAACTTCTCTCCTCTTCAAGAGACTTCACACTGTACCATGGAACCAAGCTTCTAAGTACCAAGTCACCATAACAGACATCTTCCAACAACTCCCTTCATTCCATCACTCCCGACTTTAGAATAAAAGAAAGCAGACATCTTCACATATAGAGGCCGAAGATTGAGACCTTCCACCATCTGTCTTCAGTAACAACTCCAGAATCCCATAATTCTAGAGCTCTTCCATCAGAAACACATGCAGCGAAACCACCAAGGAACATATCCTGCTTGCCCTAATAAGATGTCAGAACATCTTACAAGACACCCCAACAAGAGAACTAGCCACTTCTCCTGCAGTTGTTGTAGAACCTCCTCAGCCACAAGAACAACCTCTGGGTTGTTACCTTCAATCCAGAACATCCATCTCATCCATTAATACCCTTGAGTATATCTGAGTTGATTGATTTGATCTTCAAAACTCCTCCTTGTTTAAATGCCATAAAGTATCTCCCAAAGATCTCATCCAGAACCAGACAGGATGCCTGCTCTGATACCAATTGAAATTCTGGCATATGCAGACAACAGATGTCCTAACACATGTCAAGACATTGTGCTACATAATCATTTAAACACAGAGGCACAACATCAGACTGATACCTTGAATATCAAAACTGCAAGATCATAGATGTTACGGCATCTGATCCAACATGTTTATCATGAACCCTAATAGAAAATGTAAAACTGCAGAATGATAAAGAACACGGAAATTATTAACCTAGTTCGGTGCAACTCACCTACATCTGGGGGATACCAATCTAGGAAGAAGACTCCACTATCTATAGAACTGTTACAAAGCTAAACTCCCCCGTTAACAACTTTATACCTAACATCTACCCAATGAACATCTTTACCAAAGTTAAACTCTAACGTTTACAACTCTGATATGAGATACCCCACTCACTTCCCTTAATCACCAACTGTGATTTCTACATCATCCCTGTCAATACAGAAATCTGTCAAGATTTCTTGACAAACAAGCTAACTCGGATTTGCTTAAAATCTTCATCCAAGAACCATACACAATCCAATACCTCAAGGCTTATGGATCTGTGTGACACCTATATCTGCCACAATGCATCAACTAATACAAAGGGAGACTTACAACCTAGAAAGCCAACGACTCTCAAAACCCTAAACCCTTGTTTCTTACGCAAGAGAGCTATGTTACAAAAGGCATATGAAATCCTAGGTCTAAGTCTTCTTTTATAGGCTTCAACAGTCATGGGCTTCATATCTTTGGTCCTTGATCCATGCGCATTAAATCTTGGCAGATTTGTTACTGATCTAAAAACTTGCTAAATCAGCATATCAGTCAAGATTTCATATCTTCAGGTTGAGACATCTTCTTTGACATCTTTGTTCATGGTCATATTTCTTGATGTTGAATCCTTTTGTTTGACAATGAGTTTTACCAAAATTTAAGTCAAATCTTTAGAGTCTTCAACTATGGTATTTCCTTCGGGATAGGTGAGCTTCATTATATTAAGAAATATGCTAATACTTATGACTTGATGTTGTTTCTAGATGCGTATGTAATATCATACTCGGATAACTCCACTGGCCATTGTAGCGTGCGATTTTTGTCGGTGACGTGACCACCTTATCGCAGAATTGGGTTTTCTCCTCAATGAAGAGGAGGGGGTGCTACTTTCTGATTTCCTATTTATCCCGTGAAGCTGGAAGGGAAAGGGAAGCTATCTCAAACTAACCTTGCACGGGAATGTTTAACTGAATAAACGCTTAAAAAGATTCGGGGAGTTCGAGGTCAGGTTATACAATGGAGAGTTGTCAGTTACCCATCCTATATGTGATTATCCACAGGTTATTAGCTTTAGGTTCTACTTTATACTTGATGGTGTTTATATGTTGATGGGTTGGGAAAGTTTCTTGGGAAATATGAGAGAGAGAGTGGGTTTTTGTTGATTTTCGGGTTTTTCCGATGTTTTTGGTAAGGTACTGGACCTAAGCTTTAATTGGTATAAAGGTACTGGACCTAGAGTTTTTAATTAGCATGAAGGTACTGGACCTAGAGTTTATGATTAGTATGAAAGTACTGGACCTAGAGTTTTTGATTAGTATGCTCGCTAAGATTTCGCAATCTTATGCCTACGTATTCCCGTTTAAAGAAACATGGAAATAAGAGCAATCGTAGTTCCTCCTATTCTAAGGGAGGAAAAATGATGTTTTGGTGTCTTGTTCAAAGCCCAAGATTGAAGCTAAAGGTTATTTGTGTCTTGTTCGAAGCCCAAGATTGAAGCTAAAGGTTTGACTGAGAGAGAATTTGTCATCTCTAAAGGGAGACATCTCGTCTGTTTATCACAGTTGTTGGGTGACTGATTATAAAGGAGGGTTATTTTAACTAGGATATATGAATCCAGCAATGCCATAATTTCCTTTATAGGGGTGTTATCCTGAAGGGGAAAACTTTAACTCAGTGTAGAGCAATGCCATTTTTCCTTAGGAATTTTTCATACTAAGAGAGGGACAGTGGCATGGATGTAAATAATCCAGAGACTTTCTGCTTACAGCAATTAGATGAAAAAGAGGGATTTACCAGGATAAAATATGGACAACAACTTGGATATTTGAATCAACAAGTGCGCCACTTACAACAGTTATCTGGGATTAGGGTTTGTTTTGAATGTCTGTTTTGATATGTGATAAACAGAGAAATGACTTCCTACAAAGAGATTTTGATTTCCTCTGAGGGGATGTTGATTTTTGTGTGCCTTGATCAAAGCCCAAGGTTGAAGCTAAGAGATTGATTGACTCCACTCGGGAAGTCCTTATACAAAGCCTAAGAGGAGGCTAGAAAGACTGACTCAACAAGAGAGTGTTTATATATGTCTTGTACAAAGCCCAATATTGAGGCTAAAAGAGACTGACTCTTTAGGGATATCATTATACAAAGCCTAAGAGGAGGCTAAAAGGGATTTTGACTCCGCTGGGGAGGGTTTGTATGTGTCTTGTATAAAGCCCAAGATTGAGGCTGAAAAGAAGATTGACTCTGTGGGAAAGAAATCTTTATCTGTCTTGTACAAAGCCCAAGATTGAGGCTAAAATGAGACTTTACTGACTCAGCTGAGGATATTTTAGGTGTCTTGTACAAAGCCCAAGATTGAGGCTGAAATGAGTTTGACTATACGGGAGAGTATTATCTGTTTTGTACAAAGCCCAAGATTGAGACTGAAAAGAGAATTGACTCTACTTAGGAAATTTATATGGTGTCTTGTACAAAGCCCAAGATTGAGGCTGAACAAGCTGGAGAAATCATTATACACAGTTTGAGAGGAGGCTAACTTCTGCTAGGGGAAATCATTATACCAAGCCTAAGAGGAGGCTGAAAAAGATTGACTCAGCAAGAGAGTGTTTTTATCTGTCTTGTACAAAGCCCGAGATTGAGGCTAAAAAGTTGACTCAACAAGAGAGTATTGAAAGGTGATTGACTCAACAAGAGAGTCTGAAAGGTGATTGACTCAACAAGAGAGTCTGAAAAGGTTAGCTCTTTTAAGGGAGAATCATTGTACGAAGTCCAAGAGGAGGCTGACTTCTGCTGAGGATTATTAAGATCCTGGGGCAGGTCCAAATGAAGAATAAACTCTTACTGAGGGTTACAGAAGAGTTGAGATATCATAGATCTTGAGGTTCTGATTTGGGATAGTGTTATACTAATGATTAACTGACCCTGGCTGGGGAATTTTAGGAGAGAGACTGGGTTTTAGAACCCAGGGGTTTTAACTCTGCTGGAGATTGATCCAAAATGACCAGGTTTCTCCTATGTTTGTAAGGTACTTGGGAATGTCTTTGAGATCCGAGAGGGGATTAGACTGTCCAAGTCTACTGGTATGGAAAATTTTATGATGCCCAAGAGGAGGCAGGTGTTTTAAGGGATGACAATCAACCCTAAATTGGTCTAAGATTTGACACTGGAAAGACTGCCCTAGCAAAGGATGACTAAGTTTTGTCTTATACCTTTAAGTGGTCTTTAGGGTCCTTGTATTAAGCCCAAGAGAATGCATGAGAACTTCTAAAAAGCCGGAGGGTCTTTGTACAAAGCCCAAGAAGAGGCGGGGATGCTTTTAGGAAGCCCGTGGGTCGAAACTTAAGAAGAGTTCAAGAAAAGTTTCACCGAGAATAATCTTTTCTTTAGTGAACAGTTCTAGGGTTTGAAGAAATTCAAGAGAGGTTTCACCGAGAATTAATCCTCTCTGGGGGAAATGAATTTCTTTGACAATTTCTAATAGTGACAGTCTGAGAAAAGTTTCACCGGGAATAATGCCTTTCTCTTTGTTCCATATTGTTTAAGCCTAAGAGAAGACAAGACTGTATCTGGAAATCCTATGGGGATCTAGTTTTGACTGTATTAAAGAGTGACCAACTGGCTTTACCAAGTTCTAGACCTAGTTGCCGGGGAAAACTCTAAGCAAATGTACTAGTATATATACATGTGATATATGACAAGTATTTAAAAGGATATGAAAGAAGGACTTACAAGTGAGCAAGCTTCCCACAATACAGTTATATATATAAAAGCAGGTAAAAGAAAGCTGATAAAACTTGTAGGTGAGCAAGCTTCCATAGCTGTATTGTTAGTTGTTCAAGAAATTAAAGAAAGTTTCGATAACAACTGTATATTTGAACCTAAATCAAAACGGAAGTTGTTTTGAAAAGATTGTTGGGGCTTATACTCAAGGAGAGGCCCAGATGAAAAACAATAATCGTACTGTTGTTTTGGTAAACTGTACTGGGGCTTATACAATGACTGAGGCCCAAAGAGGTTTTATTTACAAAGAGGGTTGGGTCTTACAACTCAAGGAGAGGCCCAAAGGGTTTTGTTTAAAAGGCCACGACCGCGCCGAGATTTTAAAATCACATCGGGATTTATACAATGACTGAGGCCCAAAATTATTTATGTACAAAAGGGGTTGGGTCTTACACTCTATTAGAGGCTAAAAGTTTATTTTTGTACCTGAGATGGGGGTTACAACTCAAGGAGAGGCCCATGGAAAAAACAGTGATTGCACCGTTGTTTTAAAAATTGTATCGGGACTTATACAACGATTGAGGCCTAAATTATTTTATGTATAAAAGAGGGTTAGGTCTTACACTCTATTACAGGCCCAAAGGGTTTTGTTAATAAGGATCAAAAATTAAAGAAACCCTAATTTCATTTTCTTTTAAAAGTAATTCTTTAAAGAAAATTAATTTAAAAAATGATAAAAACACCAAATAAGTTTAAATAAACTACTTGTGATTTTTGGTTAAGGTTTGAAAAATGAGGTTTTAATCATAAGATGATTTAGAACTCATTTGGTCTTGAAAAGATCAAGAGAAAAGAAATATTTTCAAATGTAAAAACAAATAAAATAAGTTCTTTATGAAAAAATATTAAATATAGACAATTAATATTTTTTTGTGTGAGATTTTTGTAGAATAAAATACTTTATCAATTTTGTGAATTTTTGCAAAAAGAACCAATAAAAAATGATGAAAATGAATGAGAAATTAATTTTCAAAGTTATTAAAAGATTGGTGAAAAAATGATAAAATTAAGTGGTAAAAAATTAGAAATGGTCCCCCTAAGGTTTGAACTCATGCTCTTGGGGAGGATAGTTCAAAATTTTGCCAACTGAGCCACTTGCGTGTGGCTGAAAGAGAATGGCAAGGGATAATAATATGTGAAAATTCCTTTTGAAAATGATTGAAAAAAATATCAAAAGGTCTGGGGCAAGGGGGATTCGAACCCCAAACCTCTCACTCGCTCACACACACAAACATACTAGTGTTTCCACTAAGGCGCAATGCCAATTCAGTTATAACATGGCAAGTGATAAATATATAGTAAAACAAGTTGAATTTCTGAAGAATGACACCATGGCCATCTTCATCCTCAAGCTCAAATATGTGAAGCCTCCTATCTCACTCATTTCTCAACCATTTATCATGATCCAAATATGAAAATCATACGCTTTCAGACAAGGAACACAATGGCAATACTCAATTTTATTAAAATTAAGTGAATCAAAACATAATATGACAAAACCTGATTAACCCTAAAATTTGCATGAACTCAATGAAATCCTATACACGAACTGTAAATAACAATTGATTAAGGGTAAAGGATCTACAAACGTTCAGAAACACAATGGTAATCACAAAACATGTTTATGATGTATGATTCAATGAGTTTGACAGTTTGAGGCTTACCTCTATAGGTGAAAATCGAATTTGATGATGGAGGTGTTACAGTTGAGTTCTAATGCTTTGGACAACTTCATTGTACCCTAAGGAAAGTGTTTGAATACTTGGAGTGATTGAGAGCCCTTTAGAATGATCAACCTGATTCCTTCTGCAGCAAGTCATGAGTTTTGTGCAATTGGATGACTATTTGATGATTTTGATGTTACAGATGGGAGGTGGGTGTTTAGACACCTTCTATATGTTATATGTGATGTGTCTAAATCAATGTTTAAGTGGTATTGATCTCCAACTCAAGACTCGATAGTAACCTATCAAGAAATGAAGTTTTTAGGCCTAGGGAGTGAAAGAGAGAAAGCCTTGTTGTAATGAGCTTTGGTGTAGTTTGAATGATCAGTTAGGACCTCTATTTATAGTAGAGGAGTTGTGTTAAAGTGGTTCTCTTGAAGCTCAAAGGATAAGGTAATGGCTCAATGGTCTTGGCTTGGCATAAATGCCTCTTGCACTAGGTGCAATAGCTGTCCCAAATAGATCGGCTATGCATTGACTGAAATCACATTCTTCAATCCTTTTAATTGTTGTTTAATCAGAGAACTTGACTGAGGAGAGTAATAATCTTGAATGTGCACTATTCCACATTAATGCCCTTTGAATTCAAGGCATATATGCCAAAAACTCATCAATTCTCAAGGATAAGCTCTTGGCATTTCAGTCCAAGTTTGAAGGTTGGATCAGATGCATTAGGATCAGATTGGATGAATGTGGCATAGTGATCATTGCTTTTTGGCTCAAAATCGTGTATGGCAAGAAATCACACAAACTGACTTTTCAAGACAGTCGTGCCATGGTGTCTTGCAGCAGCCATAACTCTTGGCTCAAGCTGAGTTATTTCATGCCAATGAGTTCCTTGAATTGTTGGCAATATGCACAACAACTTTGATGTTTACATCTTGAATTGATTCAGCCTAGAACTATGTGAAACAACCCTCCAAGTTTTGGTGTTTCACTTGTTTTTTCTGACTTAGAACGAATTTTGTCTAAGTGTTGGAAAAGTGGTAAATTCCAAGTTTTAGTGATTTTGATCCAACCATAACTCAGAATCCATGAAGAATTGGAAACTCTTGTAGTTGACACTTTTGAAGTATGTAATGAGGTCTTCCATCTGAGCTTTGAATGGGATAAAAAGGCCTCCAATGGTATTTAGGAATGTCTTGGACCCCTCCCTAAGGTTTGAGGTCAAGGGTAGGCCAACAGTCAAGGATAGGGTTGACTTTTTCCATCAGAAACCCTAATTTGTGATCGGATGATTTTGAGTTCTTGTGGCTTATGATTTGAGCTCTTTGAGTCAATCAAATCTTGTAAACATGTCAATATAATGTATTTGAGGTCTTTGAAGTTCATTTTGAAGCTTTAAGTCATGCCTCACTTCACAAGGGTTGAATTAGGTCAAAACCCTAATTCCTGATTTTTTGATAGATGGACCTTCAAGGTGATTTTGCCATTGTAGATAGGCTCTTGAGATCCTTTTGAGCTTATAGGACCATACATTGAGGCATTGGCTCATGGCCAGATGGAAATTTTCATCTGGGGAACCCTGGTCGATCAAACCCTAATTTGGTGACACATGCGATCTTGAGGCTTAATCCACTTGGAAGGTTGCAACTTTGTGCTTGATTCTTGATGTGGGAGTCCCCTTGATCCTTCATAGGTGTTTGAGAGGTTATACAAGTTGAAGATCATGTCATTTCTTGATTGATCCTTTGTCTAAGTGCTCTGAGAGGGCTTAAAATCCTACTTCTTGATTGTAGTGAATGCTCAATCATCTTTGAGGAGACTGATGAGGCATGAAAGTACATCCATATTGTGATGATGATTTGCACAATGAAGGGAAATCTTGGTGGTCAAAATTTGGGGTATGACACCCATGCTACCATTCTATTTGCCAGGTGCGGCTTTTTCAAGATCTGCTTTATGGGGTAGTTTGTCTTGACTATTATAGGGTGTCTCTGGAAGTACTGGCTAAGTTTATTGGATGTAATCACTACTGCCAGAGCTAGTCGTTCAATCTTCTGATAGCGAATCTCTTCTCCTTTAAGAACCATGCTGACAAAACAGATCGGTCTTTCATCTCCATTGTTGTCTGTAACGCCCCCGTTTTTGTGTGTTTTTATTTAATCGAGTCGTATTGATTATTTTATTATTATTTTATTTTAATTTTGACTTTTATCTGAAAATATGTTATTTTTCAATGTTGTGATATTTTATCGGGTTTTGGGAGCATTTGCGAGATATTTGAGTGTGGGGGTATTTTGGTCATTTCATAATATTTTTAATTAAGTTAGTAAGAATAGAATAGAAAGAGAGAAAAATAGAGAGAAAGAAAAAGAGAAGAAGGAAAAAGGAGAGAAAAGAGAAGAAGAAGAGAAAAAGTGAGAAAACTTGGGAAATCAAAGAAAACAACTCCTAGAATCGGTTTAATCGGGTAAGGGTGCGAAACTCAATTACTGTATGATTGTGTATGATTATGTATGTGTATTTGTGGTTGTTCTTGGATTGATTTGGAGAAATTTAGTAAAACCCATATTTTGTAAAATTGATTAGAAATCGATTAAATGTGTTGGAAATCATGTTGTTAGTGTTCATTATTGTTGGTATATGATATATACATGTTGTTTTGCATTGTATTGGTAATTTTTCTGGGTGTAGGTGAAAATTGGAGGGTTTTGGTTGAGAAAACGCAGAACAAAGTTCTGCAGAAATTTTTCTGGTTTTTCCAGGTCATACGCGTATGGGGCATGTTCATACGCGTATGGACCTTGGCATTACGCGTAACATGGGCGAGGCAAGGGCCAATACGCGTATGGATTCTTATTTCTCTCGGTCATCTGCCCATTTGCGTATGATACGCGTAGCATTTCAGGTCAATACGCATATGATAGGATGCACTACGCGTATTGGATTTAAAAGGGGAATTTTGGGGAAAAATGGTCTCTGCCCATACGCGTATGGCCTTGGGCAATATGCGTATGGCATGGCGAGGAATTTGGACAATACGCGTATGGCTCAGGGCAATACGCGTATGGCCAGGAGAATGGTATAATGGGACTTTTCAAAATATCGTTTTTCGTTTTCTTTCGTAACTTGGGTTCCGTTTATCTGATTTTTACATTCTTGGTATCGTTGTGTAGTTATTGAGCTGTACTTTCTTATTATGATGATTTAGAAATTGTTAGCCGATTTAATTATGTCGAAAAATCAAGAATAGTGTCAGTTGTCGACTGTTGTCGTTATAATTGTGTGTAATTGATGGGTATTATGCAAGGTGCGGTTGTATCATGTAAATGTATGTGCTTAGATGGTGTTGTAATGATTTGTGGCCTTATGGCAATTAAATGCATTGTTTTGGGCATAAGTACAAAGTGTGATTTTGTTGATGTAGATGAATGCTTTTATGTGTGCATACTAAATGTCATGAGTCATTGTATGCCAAGCATCATGATATGCATTGTTGAGACGTCCTGAGTGACGGTTTGGATTCCAGAGGGAATTCGCTATAACGTCATGTGCCCATGTGGGGTGTGAACGATGATTATAGATGATCGTGTGCCCATGTGGGGTGTGAGCGATCGGGTCGTGTGCCCGTGTGGGGTGTGAGCGATCCATAAACGTCGTGTGCCCGTGTGGGGTGTGAGTGACGGGGGACATCGTATGCCCGACGGGGAGTTACAGTGATGTAACGAGCGATGATTCCAGCAGAGTTCCTGAGTGAACCAGTGATGAGAAACAATGGAAGTCGGTACCGCATGTGCATATGCATAGAGTCGTTGTGTCGGTCTCTTGCATTTGCATAAATCATTATGGTTGTTTATGTGTGGAATTGTGGAAGAACTTGATATATTGATATATGTGTAATTGTATTGATGATGAGGGTGTTGTGTATGATTGATGTGTAGTGGTATTTGATACTTAAGAATTGTACTGTGTTGTGTTGTATTTGATTGTGGTGCAATTGTGGTGAGAATATTTTATATGTGTATTTTTGTGTGTTATATAATTGTATGCAATTATATTATGGTTATTTTTCTCACCCTTCTGTTGTTTTATAATGCTCTATGAGGCATTGCAGATTAGAGTTGCTGGAGGTATTTTTGTGAAGCTTTGCGTCTTCATTCTTTTGTCGGTCGACTCTGATATGTGACACCGGGTAGTTAGGGAGGCCGTTAGTGATATTTGTGTATTATGTATATATATCTTTTGGCTTGTACATGTACAACTTGATGTATGACAAAATTTTCATGATATATATATATATATATGTTATTCAGTTTTAGATTTTCCGCTTTTATTCTAAAATCTGAAATGTGGGTGTAAGGAACTGAGTTCCTCTGTTGATTGCTACCCCACTGTTGCATATCTTTATGAGCAGGTGTTGTATGTTTGTTCCAATATAATGTGATTCCCCCCATCTATGCCATGATAATTTAGATATACTCTGATGAAATTTCGAATTTTCTTTTACTGCTTTATTTAACTGGGTGTATAGATTGGGGGTGTTACATTGTCTTGAACTAAAACTGAGCTAATTGCCTTATTGGATACCTCTGAATACAATATGAGAGGTGAATTTTCTTTCGGACATGCCAATATCGATGGAGCAGAAAAGAATTGCTTCAACTCCTCAAATGCCTTCTCACACTCTTCCGTCCATCTAAACTCTGCCGACTTCTTTATAGCTGCAACTAAATGTATGGACCTATCATATGCACATGATAGAAATCGGGATAAGGCACCTAACCTCCCTGTTAGTTGTTAGACTTCTTTTACAAATGTCAGACTTCTCATATCAATGATAGTCTGGAACTTGTCGGGATTTGCATCTATTCCCCTGTGTGTCAGCATGAAATCGAGGAAATTTTCGGCCTGTACCCCAAAGGTACACTTGTCTAGATTTAGTCTCATGTCAAAATTCCTTATTGATTCAAAGGTCTCTTTCAGGTCGTCTACATGCCTTCCTTCTTCCCGTGTCTTGACTAGCATGTCATCAACATGTACTTCAAGATTTCTTCATATCTGTGACGAGAATACCATGCTCTTCAGCCTCTGATACGTAGCCCCTGTTATTTTTTAGTCCAAATGACATGACTTCATAGTAATAATTATTTCTACAGGTCATGAATGTTGTCTTGGGTGCGTTAGCTCGACTTATTCGTATTTGATTGTAACCTTAGTAAGCGTCCATGAAGCTGAGTTGACAGAAACGTGATGCGGCGTCAATTAGCCTATCAAAATGGGACAATGGATAGGGGTTCTTTGGACAGGCTTTGTTGAGATCGGTGAAGTCCACACACATGCACCATTTCCCCGACTTCTTTTTCACCATGACCACATTGGATAGCCAGGTTGGATACTTTATCTCCTAAATGAATCCAACTTTTAATAGCTTACCAAATTCTTCTGCGACCACTTTCCTTTTATCTTCATCGTTCTTTCGCTTTCTCTACATCACGACTTTTGATGCTAGACCTAGCGAGAGTTGATGACATACAACCTTCAGGTCAATCTCAAAAATTTCTGATGACTTCCATGTAAAAAGATCGGCGTTGTCCCTCAAGACCTTGATGATGCCTGCCTCCTTTTCTGGGGACAACCCCGAGCCTATCTGTGTGACCTGAAACTCTTCAGTACCAATTTGCACTATTTTCAGCTCTCCGATTGGAGTCAAGCTATCACCTGGGGAATATCCTCGAGGATCAAGGTCCACCAAGTTCACTTTTAAAAAGTATTCCGTCATAGGATGCTCCTACTGAATCTCCTTCTTTAGCTTTAAGCCGTCTTTATAGCATTTCATAGCTAACCCCTGATCATCTTTGATTGTTCTGACCTATCCGCCTTCTATGGGAAACTTCATGGTTGGATAAAGGGTGGATAGTACAACTTCCAGAGCATTGAACTTGGGCCTTTCGATGATGACATTATAGGGGGTGACACATTTTCTATCAGGTATCTTACCTTAATGCCTTTCACTTTGTTTCTACTTCTAAGGATGGTCATAATAGGTAAGTGCCCCAATACCTGAACTTGTTCTATGGAGAAACTGACTAGGGTGCCTTTGAAGGGTAACAACTCGGACGTATCCATTTTCATACCCTTGAAAGAATCCAAGTACAATATGTCGGGTGATGTGCCTGGATCAATTATAACCCTCTTGACACTCCAATCATGGATTTGTACCTTTATAACCATCAAGTCATTCTCATGGGCCAACACCCCTTTTGAGTATTGTCTCGAAAAACCAATGACAACAGGTTTTCCTTCCTTTTCAGATAACGAGTTCTGTGACATATGCATTACAGATCAGACATATCTTTTCCTAGCCGAGCTTGTTTCTCCTCCACCAGCAAAACCTCCCAAGATGGTATTAAGTGTGTGATGAGCTATTCTGGTCTCACACACTTCTTCAGTGTTCTTTCCCTTTTTGGTAGAAGTATTCTCTGAATCTGATTATCTTCTAGTCAGGCTCCTTTTTTCTTGTTGATCTTTCTAGCTCCTTTACATATGATAGTAGTCGACCATTTGGATTAGAATCTCAATTTCTCTTTTTAAGTGGTGATAATCCTCAGTATGATGACCCTTCGTACGATGATAAGCACACCATGCTCCTGCGTCTTTTCCTAGCACAATGTTAACCCTATTGGGTCGAATAGGCTTGGGTATCAACTTGAGATGATACACTACCCTTAAAATGTCAACACACTTTGTATTGAGAGGAGTGAAATTCTCGAATGAGTTATCATAGACATAAGACCTCTAGGAAGGTTTCATTAATGACCTCTCCCTCGACCCATGCTTGTGGTGTTCTCTCCTCGTCCCAGATCCTTCATGTCTAGATTGTGTTTTTCTCTAGCATCCAGGACCTCTTCTCCATGTTACTCTCCTCCCCGTTGACATAACATTCCTATATGCTCATGACCTCCTCCATGGTAGTGGCCGACTTCTACGCCAATGACTCATTGAAATGGCCGACTCTCAGTCCATTTTGGAAAGCTCCAATGAACATCTCTTGATTTGGATGGGAGATTTTTATGGTGTCTTCTTTGAATCTCGCCGTATATTCTCCGAGGGCCCTTGGTAGACATTGAACAAACTGGTAGTATTCATCTTTCAATGTTTTCTGGCGGCGAAATGTTGTAATATTTTTTTAGTCGGGTCTTTGTAACTGGTAACTGATAGTCTAGGTAGACTCATGTACCCACATAGCGCCACATCTTTGAGTGTTCCCACCATGAGTTTGCATTTCAGAGAGTCAGAAGCCCCGAGTATTGACATTTGATTATTGATTGATATTATGTGTTCATGAGGATCACTTTTTCCATCAAAGGATAGAAAAGGTGGTGGTTTAAATTTTCTGGGACTTGATCACCCCAAATCATTCCTGACAGAGGTTGAGGATCAATGAGCTCTTCCTCCTCCTTCCCCTCCTTCGTACTTTGTGACTGTTGCAATGTATGGACACTTTTTTATATAGACTCATTCAGTTGGCGCATGTTCTCCATAATTACTAGGAGATGTGCCATGTCTGGGGGATTTTGATCTCCACTCCTACTAGGATATGATCCAGACAATGCATTGTTGTGATAAAGTGTATATTTTTTGTGAGACCGGGGAAAGTCTTACCAAGGCCCCACGGTCGACGCCAAATGTTCTTGCTAAATAATATTTGGAGAAATCTCCCTAAAGCTATCCAGGTGAGACCATAATCATCCTATTAGTTAGGAGGTATTAGTTGTTCTCCTTTTCCTCGTTTGGGAAGTCTCCTTTTATACTCACTTCATCATCAATGATCCCTTTAAGGATGGCTCTTTATATCCTATGTTAAAGCCACCCCCAATAACGTTTGTCGTCTTCCATAACTATCAAATAACGTTTCTCCTATTAATTTTCGTAACTCCTATGCAATCATGGAGACTTTAGTAACTGGTCTATGTGACCATTCATGTTTCTTTCTATTGCTTTTCAAGATATCATACCGACTTATTCCTCGACCGTAGTTACTCTGAGGCTGGATCCGACCTGCTATGGTTTGGTAGTACTACTTTACCCTAACCAGCTTCGACTTGCCTATGATCATGTTATCTGACTCACCTGCTCTTGTACTCGGCTTGCAAAAGCTCGGACCTAGGAAATTCCAGGATGCACACTTAATAAGTACCATAGATCTGCAATGGCCCTAGACCTATCCACAACCACTCCCGTAGAAAGAACGCTAAGGTCAACTCTATAATTTAAAGAATTCACCATTATCTCAAGGAATTAATCTGAAAATCAAGATTTCTAAACACATCTTTATTCCAGACTTTAAACCACCTTTGAGATATTTGAGCTTCTTTTTTAGAACAAAAGTTTTCTAACTAAAGGAAATGGAACCATTCCAGTTAGAATGGATAACCTCAAGAAAATCACAATGAGCAAGCCGATGATTGTTGAATTTTAAAATCTTTGGAACTTATAATTGGTTTGAATATGATCAAATACTGATCAAAAGTATCTCTAGAGAATTCCCATTTAGAAGCCACACCTTATAAATCCCACCACCCATCTTCAGACACAAGAATCCTATCCAACTCGTTAGCCGCCCCGATTGTGTTAAATTTCTGTCTATGAAAGGAAGGTCAATCAAATTTGAAATTCTGGCATAGCAGCCAACAGATGTCCTAACACATGTCAAAACATTGTTCTGCATAAATATTAAACAAAGAACAGAATTGCAAACTGATATCCAAACTATCAGTAACTGCAGAAACACAGATGTTTCGACATCTGTTCCAACATGTTAATCAAAACTGAACTGTAAATTGCAGAATGATAAATAACACAGAATATAATGACCCAGTTACATCTGGGGGATACCAATCCAGGAAGAAGAATTCACTATAAGTAGTATAGTTTTATGTAAACAACCTCAGGTTTACAGTAAACACACACGTTTACCTATCACTACCCAATGAAGACTTTATCATTAGAAGTCACATCTAATTGATAAGAGAAACCCATATCACTCCATAAATCACAATCTGTGATTATCTAACAGTTACTACACCATAACTGTATCATCCCTATTGAAAGATACCCCTTCCAATACAAAGTTCAGTCAAGCATCCTTGACTAACAAGTTAACTTGGATTTGCTTCAAAACTTCATCTAAGAACAATACATGATTCATTACCTACGGGTTTCTAAATCTGTACAAGTACCTATGTCTACCATAATGTATCAAATAGATACAGAGGAAGACTTACAAGAGAAACCTACGACTCTCAAAACCTAAACCCTACTTTACAAAATAGGATTCCTAAGTCTATGTCGTCCTCTCTCTCTTTTTTGCCTAGGTCTTGGTCTTTTTTTAAAGCCTTCTACTGAGTTGGGCTTCATATCTTTGATCCTTGATCCACTGCCAATTGCACCTTAAATCTTGGAACAGATTAAGAACAAGCCTGCTGTAATGATCATGATGTCGAGTCATTATGCTGGGACATTTCACTCGACATCTTTGGTCCGGGGGCATAAATCTTCATGTTGGAGCATCTTTTCCACCATTATGTTTTACCAAAATTTAGTCAAACCATTGGAGCTTTCAATCTCTCCTTTTTGACAAATTTTGGCAAAACATTCTTCAGCTTGATGGTGCATGCAGTGGAAGAAGGGAGAAGATAACCTATTCATTCCCTTGTGACACCGAGTACACATTTGCTTCTTAACTCTGATCACAAAACACAATTCCAAAGACATTAGAACTAATATTAGGACATCTTAGATATTTTGAGATATTCCAGATCAGTAGCCCAGATGCACATACACCTCTCAGTAGTAAGCAAGAAGCCATTCTCCCCCTTTTTAGCCAAAAGTTGGAAAAAATGGCCCATGCAGACCCAAACCCAGATTATGCTTACCCAAACACGGACAAAACCCATTTGCTCTCAACTTAAGACAGATGTTCTAGCACGACCCTCCTTAAATATTAAAGAAGCTATGAAGGTGGAGCCAATCCATTTGAAATAAACAAAAGACTAGTCAATGATTGCGAAAATTGCTGGTCAAGTTAGTTTCGAAAGATTCTACCTTTTCTGACTTGTCCTTGAAACTGTTTCTGAATAGTGTCCTGATACCTAACCTGATATTGTCAGATTTATGGTCCCCACAGACAGGACTATGATTACACCCATCTTCTGTTTATTCTGAATTACTTCCTTAATCTAGAATAAGCAACCTTGTTTACTACAGAATTCTTCCATTGACCTTTCCATCAGCAGAGATTCTCAAGATACTTGTACCACTTTTAATTCAATCCATTGACACTAATGACAGAATCAGAACAACTTGATAAGTTCACCTAGAACTTAACCAGTAGAGCAATATCACGACATCTCGTCTGACATATCAACCTCACCTGAAGCAATCTATCACAAACTGCTTGAAACCTCAAACAATCTTGATAAGCAATCTGCACCACTGCAGCCATATGTCCACAACCAAAGTCTAACTTCCCCTGTCGTAGATAACCAGTGCTCCTTTGCCAGAAGAACACCCTAAATGAATAAAAAACATAAAATGCATCTTCATGTCTTCAAGAGCGTACCCTCTGTTCAACACACCTGCTGAATGCATTCACCTAATGCTTGACCCTCAATCAAACCATGTACCACACCAGTATATTTAACAGACAGAAGTTCTCCCCCTATCTTTCTCAATTGATGCTTCTTCAGCAAGAAACACCTCAAAATCACCACATGATATCCCATGACAACTTCATGATCATATAGTGAGAGTACTAGGAACGCATCCTTGTACCACAACCAACAAACTCTTGGATTGAAACCAAAACACTATTGATCCCTCTCGTCCAGAAACCATCTATACACCACACAAATTCCTCCTGAATTCTCATGTATAGATCTCCTTGTTCCCTGAGATACAACCCAATTGAATCTGGAATATTTCACATTCCTCAAAGAGACATACAGAGCCCCTTAGTTTTGCTAGCTCACCCAGATGTTCTTCACACTTGAAGGACATCAAGCACATGCTCTAGAAATCCTCAGCCCATTTGCTCCACAAGCACCCAACTTATCCATTTTTAGCATGTCATATTCACACCAGACTTCTAAGACAGCCCTTTACCCATCATTCTCCCGTACGACAAGATGAATACCTCTTAGACAAGATGTAAACTAAGAATCCTACTCCAAGGATAACTCACCCAGAAGATGTTCTAACATCAGTTAGGACATCCTTCACATATCATAGACACCAACCAACATGGTTCTTGATATGGTCCACCACTGGACTTACTACCTGCATAGTAATCTAACTGAAGATCTTCAAACAACATTGCGCCACCAGCTTGATCAACAAGAACTCCAGATAACCACAAAGAGAAATAAACTCTCATCCACCAAAAGAAGGTAATCTTCCATCATCAACCTAGAACTTCTACCACAAGCTCCAAGATAGACCTGAACCAGAACCTCCTTAAATCTTCAACCAATTACCCTTCTACCCAAGAGTAATTTGTTCCAAGACACTCCTCAAAAGTAATCAAATGCTACTATCTGATTATCTTGATTTCTTGAATCCACATATGAGAACAACCAAATGCCACTTTTTGATTGCCTCGTCCTTCTTGAATTCAAATATGAGACCAACCAAATGCCACTTTTTGATTGATCTTACCCTTCTTTATAACTCCCACAAGATACAGTGATCCACCAATGAAATCTGATCTTCAAGCTACATAATCCACTTACTCCATAGCAAGCCACTTTAGATACACTAAGAATCAGACATGTAGCATCTTCTCCTACTTGCAGCTTCCGCAAACTGCTATGAGACAGACCTTTTTGAAGCATCCATAACTTTCATTCTCCTGAAGATCAACTTATCTTAAGCCGATGTGCCACATCACCAACTGCGATCCTGATGTTAAGCTTGATGTCAGAATATTCTGATACGACATCCAGCTGCTGAATTCAGCCCCTCCTTCTGCCACTTAGAAGAACCTCCTCCCTTTAACAGAACAAGAGTTTCGTGCTTTCATAGACTTGATTCACCCATCAAGTTTGAGTAGACA
The DNA here is from genome assembly GCA_022829125.1 of Lathyrus tuberosus. NCBI lineage: Eukaryota > Viridiplantae > Streptophyta > Magnoliopsida > Fabales > Fabaceae > Lathyrus > Lathyrus tuberosus. The sequence continues at coordinate 15,594,983 of JALAZF010000017.1, forward strand.
ACCTCCATCCTGCTGATCCATAGTTATTCCATTCAAGCTCACACCTTGATGAATAACTTCCTTGAAACTCCAAAGAATTCACACCTACCACGTCCGATTCTTTAGATGAAAAGTAGTCATAGACTACACCATAGCTATACCAAAGGATGCCACTTTCCTTAAGTAGAGCAGTCTGTAGAAAGTCAGAGATAACTGCCACTTAACCTTGACCTCCAAGATGAGAAACATCACATGATCCTATGTACCTAGATCAGAAATAAACTGACCCAAACTGTGCTATCACCGGCACCATATTTTGGACAAGTCTCTTGCCAGGACACTTTCCAGATAAACATCAGATGTTTCTAGTAACGATTGGAACACACCTGTTGCACTCCAATACTCCTAGATAATAAATAAACTGATCCAAGACCTATTTATCAAGATTATGATGTCTTCTTCTTCATCTTCAACATCTCCATTGTCTAGTCCAGTTTCTTGCCAGGAAACTCTCCAGAGATCAGATGCTTCTGCCACCCCAAACTGAAGCAGTTTCTTAGGTCAACACCCAATAGAAATAGATCCAAAAGCTTATGCAGTACCCCTCCCATGATTCTGCACAAACCAGATGAAGAGATGTTTCAACATCGTGTTGAACATCAGCAATCTTGAACTTCACATACAAGGATAATCAATTAAATACTTGTGAATATCACAAATAGCAATTGATCTTAAATCCTTGTTAAAAAAATCACCCTTAGGATTAAGAGAGATGAATCCTTCCTTGCAATTTTGGATGGTGAAAATAAATCACCTCCACTTTCTTCAGGTTTATGTTTCACAGAAACACCCTCTAGTCAGAAGAATAACTAGAAGACTCCAGATGCATAACTGATATGCCTTTATGAGTGGACTTGAGAGAATTCTCAAGTATCTTTGACAACTTAGTCGATCAATAATTTACCAAATTCATAAAGCAAGAACTTGATAAACCTAATCTCAACTCCCCTCCTCTTCAACTGACTTCAAACTGCACAATGAAACTACGCTTCCAAGTACCAAGTCACCATAACAGACATCTTCCAATAACTCTCTCCATCCCATCGCTCCCGACTTTGGAATAAAAAGATGCAGATATCTTCAAATATAGAGGCCGACGATTGAGATCTTCCACCATCTGTCTTCAGTAACAACTCCAAAATCCCATAAATACCAGAGCTCTTCCATCAGAAACATATGCAGCGGAATCACCAAGGAACAAATTCAACTTGCCCTAATAAGATGTCAGAACATCTTACAAGACACCCCAATAAGAGAACTAGCCACTTCTCTTGCAGTTGTTGTAGAACCTCCTCAGCAACATGAACAACCACCGGGTTGTTACCTTCGATCCAGAACATCCATCCCATCCATTAATACCCTTGAGTATGTATGAGTTGATTGATTTGATCTCCAAAACTCCTCCTTGTTTAAAATGCCAGAAAGTATCTCCCAAAGATCTCATCCAGAAACAGACAAGATGCCTGCTCTGATACCAATTGAAATTCTGGTATAGCAGACAGCAGATGTCCTAACACATGTTAAGACATTGTTCTGCATAAATATTAAACAAAGAACAAAACTGCAAACTGATATCCAAACCATTAGTAACTGCAGAAACACAGATGTTTCGACATCTGTTCCAATATGTTAATCAAAACTGAATTGTAAATTGCAGAATGATAAACAACACAGAATATGATGACATAGTTCGGTGCTACTCACCTACATATGGGGGATACTAATCCAGGAAGAAGAATTCACTATCAGTAGTATAGTTTTATGTAAACAACCTCAGCTTTACGGTAAACACCCACGTTTACCTATCACTACCCAATGAAGACTTTATCATTAGAAGTCACATCTAATTGATAAGAGAAACCCATCTCACTCCCTAAATCACAACCTGTGATTATCTAACAGTTACTACACCATAACTGTATCATCCCTATTGAAAGACACCTCTTCCAATACAAAGTTCAGTCAAGCATCCTTGACTAACAAGTTAACTTGGATTTGCTTAAAAGCTTCATCCAAGAACAATACACGATTCATTACCTACGGGTTTCTGAATCTGTACAAGTACATATGTCTACCACAATGTATCAAATCGATACAGAGGGAGACTTACAAGAGAAACCTATGACTCTCAAAACCTAAACCCTACTTTACAAAATAGGATTCCTAAGTCTATGTCGTCCTCTCTCTCTCTCTCTTTTCTGCCTAAGTCTTGGTCTTCTTTTATAGCCTTCTGCTGAGTTGGGCTTCATATCTTTGATCCTTGATCCATTGCCAATCGCGCCTTGAATCTTGGAACAGATTTAGAACACGCCTGCTGTAATGATCATGATGTCGAGTCATTATGCTGGGACATTTCACTCGACATCTTTGGTCTGGGGCATAAATCTTCATGTTGGAGCATCTTTTCCACCGTTATGTTTTACCAAAATTTAGTCAAACCATTTGAGCTTTCAAAATTCGTATGAGAGATGAAATTATTAAAAGTGGAACACTCCAGTCTCCCCCCACTACTAAATAATCAAACATCCTAAGCCTATCATCCAGGGAACACATAGAATTAAAGTCCTTAGAACACACCACACATCAATATCACTGCCAAGATTATATCTCATTGAAACTAGATCCTCCCACAAGGCTTTATTTTAAACCAAGTACATATCGAATAAATATTAACCACAAAGTACAAAGATATTGAAGCTCCTCACCTTAGACAAACACTAAGATAACTAGTTCCCGAAAATAAGAAGAGAGGCGGACCCTTAGTACTGCACTAAATTAAAATGAGTCCACCATTTTCCCCATAAATAGAGAAAGGCTTCACTTACAAAAAGAATTACCCCATAAGAAATGAACAAGATCGACACAGACTTTGCTAAGTTTGGTCTCTTGAATAGCTTGAAAATCAAGGGATTTAAAAACAATTATCCCCTTTACTTTTTTTTTTCTTTTTAACCATACTCCCCAACCCAAGAACATTAAGAGAGCCTATTAACATCAAATACCACTCCTGGATCTTCTAGCAGACCTTAACTGTCAATCTCTACCTTATAATCCAATTAACCTTTCAAATTATAACTCATCACTTAGTTTAAAGGAACACCTTAATTGTTTGGCTAGACAAAAAAACTTAGCTCCTACCTTATTGTCTAAGCCAATAGAAATCCCAAATGATAACTATGATGGACGAAACAAGCGTGAAACATAGGAATGAGGAATCCCTTCCTAACTAACGGACAAATTAAGTCCTCGGGTACTCGATCCTTCCTCTGAAGTATGTCGTGGAACACTATCCTGCATACAAAAGTTAATAGAAGTATAAGGACTAGCTATACATGTATTCAGTATGGGAGAAGAGGGTGATGAGTCATATGATATAGAACTAGCCCAATCACCGAGTCTGACGCTTGTCCAACCAAAGGTAACAAAAATAAAACAATATCCACTCTCAAGGATCTTTAATCAATGTTCCAAACCTAAGTAGACGAAGAAGCCTAAGTAGCCTGATCCCGCAAAAGTCCTCCAAAATGAATCGGCGTTTGAGCAGGAGTGACAAAAAAGCTAATTCAATCCACTCAAATAAAGCCATGAGAGGTGAACCAAAGGCAATACTCAAATATGAGGTGTTAGAAAATGTTTCATATTTGGATCTTGATTTCATGATTTTTATGGTGCTCTAATTTCTATAAAAAAAAACAATATAAGCGTAATCGGATCCATGATGATGATTTTTGTTCGATTCTTGATTTCTTGAATCGAATTCTCCTCTCCTCTCTTCCTTATTATTATTTTCTTTTGCTTGTGAGAAATAAAAAAGAATGAGAAAATTTGTCACATTATTTCAAGAAGTGCCTATTTTATAGATAATTTATTCCAACAGTCACAACTCATTTTTTAAAGTCATGTCCATGAAAATAGAGAAGAGGAATTTAAATTTTATTTTGAATTTCAAAATAAAAAACTCATTAACTTAATTATCCATCAACCCAAATAATCATCACATTAAATATATTTTATTTAAATTCAAAATTGTAATTACATAAGTCATATTTAATGGATTAATAAATTAATCAACCATAAAAAAAAACTAAAAAAAACACTAAAGAGGAAATATCATCAAACCAACTCTTACTTACTGAAACTATTTCAAACAAAAATTATTTTAAAATTTAGATCGGTGATAAATTTTGAGACATATGATTTTTGAGACAATAAATGTTAAAAAAATATTTTAAAAATTAAGATATAATTATATATATATATATAAATTTAAAATAATGAAAAGTTTATTTTTAATCTTAGGTGTTCTGAAGTAAGATATAATTAACATTTATATTGCTTAAATTTAAATGTTGATATTCATAGTAATATATCGTAAATTTTCTTTAAAAATATTTTAAAGGATTTTTTAAAATATTATTAGTAAACGATATAAACAGTTTCAAAAATAGCATGAAGTTTAGTGGTAGAGGCATAAGTATAATATCTTGATACAAGTTTGATTCTCACTTATGTCTTTCTTTTTCTTCTTTTTTTGTATTTAAAAATTTTCATCAACACGTGTGTATTTAGTAGTAATCTCCAAACCGTCTGATTTTTATTTTCACCAACTTAATCGTTTGATTGCATAAATAGTTAACCAACCAAATCTACAACTGTCTGCATTTTGAATCTATGAGAATAAATAAATATCCTCTATCTTTTATAATTAACTACTTTTGTGTAAGGTTGTCAAACTCACAATAATTAAAACATTCAATTTAATTATAAAATAAAATATGTTAGTTCATCAATATAAGATATCATATTCATAAATTTGTGTTAAATTATAGTAGTATAAACTATTCCAAACTCAGCTCCGATTTTATTCATATTTAATTTCACAAATAATTTAAGTTCAAATTCATGACTAAAATCAAATGATTTTTATAATATAAACTCGATTTTAACATTGTAATTGAATTAGAAAAATTAAAAATTAAAATAAATTATTTGGATAAGAGAGAATAATTAGCTAAAAGATAGATTTAAAAGTTAACAAAATATAGAATTATGATCCAACTTTACTATGGAAAATTTTAGAGGAATTTTTCACCCGAATAACTCCATTTCTCTCATAAAATCCTAATGTACCCCCCTTTTTCTCATATACACTAATATATCCCCTTTTCAAACAAAATTCTTTTTCAAACATCTTTTTTTATACAAGGGCTGCCAATGATTTTTTTTATAAAAGGGCTCACCAATTTCATTGGCAGCCCAATATAGTTCTCAACCCACTCCAATATATCAAATAAAACAAATAGTACAAGAATAAAATTTGATTACAAAGTAAGAATAAAAATATAAAGTCGTCCACATTTGAGTCATAGTTGGTGATTATCGGTTCCACATCGGCAAGGTTCTCTTTGTCGCTCACTCTTATGAGGTATTTGTTGGTTGTCTACATTTTGTGGTGGTTGGGAAGAACTCGTTCCTTTATCTGTAAATTTAGTATGTCATCAATTTCTAATGACACTTCAGTGAAGAAGTTGGTATGCACTTTGTTGTCAAAATTTAATATGATATCTATTAGTCATATATCTAGAATAACAACTAATGATACTAATACTTAATTTATTGATTGGTGCAAGAGCAATTTATGTAAGATGAAACAAGAACAGATAATGATGTTTATCCACATAATTGACAATATTTGGTATGTTAGAAATAAAGCTATCCATGAAGGAAAAAACATACAGATCTTAGATACTATAAGCAGTGCCATAAGAAGCCAGTTGGAATATCACAATATCCTCACGAATTGTAGCCATGATAACCTCAGAGCCACTGGTATAGACAATCAGATGAAAATAGAGCATGAGAAACAATCCAACTTGGGAATACTGATAAGGAAAACAAAAGTGAAGATCCAAACACCAACCTGATTAAAAAAGTGAAGATCCAAACACCAACCTGATTAAGCAGCAAGAAGAGGAAAAGAATACCAAGCCCAACAAGATACAAAACAACATCAACACCAGAACTCAAAACAGAATAGCTAGCAAGATACCTGGTAACAATAACAATAGGAGCAGTCAAAAGGCATAAAAAAGAAATAAAATACAGACAAAAAAGAAAAGGGGCGAAACTCAGCTGAGAAGCATGAAGGAAAAAGAGAGCATCAATAATGATCCTCCTTCGGAAAAGGATCCTAAACCAAAGCTCCATCATAAAGGAACCCAGAAGGATCCTTAAGGCAACAAAGAGCAAAAAATTCAAAAGGGAGATCATCGAAAGAAACAAAACAGTCAGAAAAAGAACATGCAAGACAATATAGGGAATCAAAAGGATAAGCAGACTCACTAGATCAGAAACAAACCTCCAAATAACCTGGAGAATGAGGATTGACATAATAATAAAAGAAACAACAACAACCCTGAAGAAGATCTTCATGGTAAAAACAAGCACATTGTCAAACAAAATCTTGTTTAGAAGCCGAACCATGACAACAAATTAAAAGAGAAAGTTGAAAGTAGTGATACCTGGAAGGGTGAAGTCACAATCAACACAAATAATGGAAAAACTCTAAGAACGTATTCCACGAGAGTTAAAGGAAACAATGACATACTTATGGCTAAGGCCAAGTAGGGATGTAAATGGATATCCATGGGGGCGGATACTATGATATCCGTATCCGCCTCGTTGGATAAATAAGATATCCATATCCTCCCCATATCCATGTGGGTATCTGTTAGGTGGGTAACCCGCGAGTTTTACGGTATCCGTAAATATTTACAGATATCCATGGATAATATATATATTTTTTAATTTTATTTTTGAAAAAAATATTTTTAACTTCTTTTAAAGACACAAAAAGTTATTATCACATAACATCCATACAATTCGCTCTTAATTTAACTATAAAATGTCATCACATTAATTTTCTTATTATTCACCAGAACATAATTAGATCAAAACATAATTTCCATACATTTCAGTTTTAACAAAACAGATAAAAGATATTGTGATTGTGAGTTATGATGGAAGAGTGAACGACAGAGGAGTAGACAAGGAGACACTGGTTTTACAAATGAATGATAATACTAGTTGGTTGGACTGTGAAATTGTTGAAGTGAGGTATAAAGTATTGAAGAGTTTAAATATGAAATGCCTAATAAAATTTGAATGAAATGTGGAAGGTTTTCTTCAAAGAAAAAATATATAAGAAGACTATTTTTTTTAGAAGATGTAAAGATAAGGTATAATAAACTAATGATATTTAAATGATTTTTATAATTTATTAACAGATATGGATATCCGCGGGCACAAATATCATTAAACCCGTATCTATATCCATTAACAAACAAATATTTAAATATCCATTTATTTTATCCGTGGATATCCATTAAGCTACCCGCCCCATATCCGTGACAGATTTTATCCACGGATATCCGCGGGTATGGATTTTTTTTGCCATCCCTAAGGCTATGGCGATGAAACAGGCCATGAAACATGCTATAATGGAGAAGATAAAGGAGGTGAACTTCCAAACGGATAACAAGGATCTGGCCACCATCATGAATGACAACAAAAACAATATCCCCATGAACATCATAAGTATGCATTTTCGTGAGATGTGGAGGATGAAAAATCAATTTGACAAGGTGAAATTCCAGCATATCCGAAGGGAGAGAAACAAGGTTGCACATGACATTGATAGGGTTAGACTGAAGAAATTTGGCAAAACCAAAAAATTAGAGGACCTGATGGGTCACTAGACCGAGCTTTTTTCTTTTGCTTGGGCTTGGTGGTCTTGTCTTGGTTTTTGTTGTAAATCTTGGTATAAAAAAAATTGCTACTGGATACATCAATGTAAGTATATGGTAATAGACCAGATTAAAAATATATAACAAAACATCAGAGTAACTAATACTTCATCTATCAGAAGAATTCTTCAAGACAGCAGAAAGACGCTTCATTGAATCATCAGTGCTAAGTCCGAAACTGCGAGTACAATGCGAATACCTGCTTACCTAAAATTATTATATCAACATGGGGTGAGATACAAATTTTAGCTGGTTCCCGATCTAAACCATTAAATATCTCTACCCTTCTACCATGTTAAGGCATACTTGAATATTCCATCGAGGTATCTCACACCCTTCCCACATGATTTACTGAGTCACCAATAACTAGAATACAAAATTCTTACACTATCTCTTAGTATATCATGGAGTCAAACCTAAAACAAGAGAAGATCCCTCTGCCTAAGTCACTTTTTACTTTCATATTCCTTCTTATCTTACTCATATGATAATATCGACAATATAAAGATAAGACAGCATCTCAATGAATTCTAGTAGGCTAATAAGTTGTTTCCTAAGGATCTAATATGGACACTTTGATCCTAGATCCTATAAATTAGCTATATCACATGTCTATCTCTTTGGACTATAAGTCCTCTGATGCTATCAAATAGCCCCTAATCACTATTTATCTAATCACCCAATGCCTAGTATATTTCTACGGTCTCACTCAGGGTTTGTTAAATCATGACTAAACGAGAATAAGATTTACTACACTTCCCATATTCATTCACCTAAAGTGTCGCCTAGTGTAGTTATATGACTTAGGAAGGCTAGAATAAATAAGGAGATACAATAACCTATATTGTTCTATTCCTATGTATAATATACCTATGACGCTATATAATATCTACTAGCCACGATTCAACTAATTACCCGACACCTAGCATAGTTATATGATCTTACTCATGGTTAAATGAACCATAACTAGACTAGGATAAGATTTATTTCACTTCACATATTCATTCGCCTCAGCTTCCGTCTAGCATATTTTTAAAGCTTAAGGAAGGATAGAACAAACAAGAAGATACAACAACCTATCCCTTTCTTCGTCTTACTACTTAACTCAATACTCAGGGTTTACCTATACTGGATATAAACAATCTAGGTTTTCCATACAATATTTGACTCATGACACACATGATTTTCCTATACTAAATATAAATAATTCAAGTTTGTCCTACATTAATCATCTCCTCGTTCTACATAACATATTTACACGCGCACTTGTGTGTGTGCGCACACACACACACAATGACATACATGCATATACATCTAATTTTATTACTCTTTCTTTCTATGTGTGTATCTCTTGATTCAGACATCCTAACTAATTCCTTAACATCATATTCTCGAGACTATTAAGATCTTAATCAAGACCTACTTCTTACACTCACTATAATTTATAGGAATGGAAAAATGTCATTAAAACATCACAATGATATATATATATATATATATATATATATTTGCATTATCTTTCTAACGCAACTCATATAGCCTAAATCAGAGCTTCCAACCTTAAGTTATGCTAATTATAAGCTGGCCATGTTTTCTGAAAGACTGTGTTACAAGTTGACTGTAATAATACGTTACTGTCGTGGTGAGAATCGGATATCAAGCCATTGGTTAACTTGAATCACAAATCTTTAAATTCACCACCGAACTTTGATTTATTCAAAGGAAAGGGTAAAGGTCGAAAACCCTAAGTTAAGAGAATCTAGGTTCGGGGGTTGGTTACGCCTAGGGAAGGTAGTAGCATCCTAAACGTCTATAGTACTCTATAGGAACCTCTTGTTAGTATTTGTGTTATATTACTTGTTTGCTTGCTAAGGAGTTGTGCTAAGGGAAAACCCTAGGGGTTAGTTTCTATTCTGGACTGGGCCAGCGCATGCCCATCAGTCGGGCAGGACCAACCCAACATCATGCTAAGCGGCCCATTAAGGCCCAATTCACCTCCTCGTCGGGCACACCCTAGCGACATGACCCGTCGAGCATACGCTACAAGTGCTAGAGAGAACTCACGGCTCTCCCCCCACGTTCTCCACGTGTTCTCCCTACGAGGACACGTCATCAGGTAACGCCCACGTCTGAAAGAGTTGGTCATCTCACCTTCCGGATATCACGGGACCGTTACTCCAGGGCGAAGACCACGTGCTGATCTTTACTACACCATGTAAGCCCTGGCAGTTATCTTCACCGGGCTAGGTCGCAGGCACAAAGCAGATGACCATTGGCCCTGCGCTGGGGGCAGCCTATAAATACCCTCTCTCACGAGGGGATCAGGTTACATGACATTCTAACTCTCACTCTTACTTTCTGTACTTGCTTGCTCCTGTCCTTACTTTGGCATTGGAGTACCTTGCAGGTACACCCCCACCGTCTCATCACCACCGGAGTAGCAGAGCTCATGACGTTACTGGCCACTAATCTCCTTTCTGATCAGGTACGATCAGTGGTGTCGTCTGTGGGAAACTTTGCTTCCCCGTTTTCCTCTACGTAAAACCAAAGCAACATCTATTTTTCTGACAACCATGGCCAGCTCCCACCTTGAGACCAAGACTCCGGACACCGCCTTTTCGCAGTTCGACAAAGGAGATGACCGCGAGGACAATGTAGTCGTCAACGTCGAAGAAGGCGACGAAAGGGACGAGCGTACTGCCTCCCCTTCCTCTGACGACGCGGCTTACAACATCGCCCAACAAGACAGCGCCCCCGCTGTCTACCAGCCGATCCCCGCACCACCAAATGCTGATCCGAACACGGTGGCCCTATTCGCTCTGATCAATCAGACCAACCAACTGATCTCCCAGCAGAATGTGATGATGGAAACGCTCGAAAGGGGGCGACAACCACGCTCTCCCCTGCGGAGACATCGTCGCCCTCCATCTCCCAGTCATTTTCCTTCCCCGCGAAGGACACCACCGGTCGACTCTAGGAGCCCGACTCCCCCACCTGCGGGACGCCGCCCGCGCCTGGAACGACCTCCGCCTGTGGTCGCCCAGAAGCGCCATCGTTCGCCTCCTCGAAAGGAACAACGACACTCTCCTGCCCAGAAGAGGAGCGAAGCTGACGGCGAAAAGCCGAAGAGCCGTCCAAAGAGCTCCCCCCGACGACACGGGCTTGGTCGGGGCCACCACTCCCAGTCAAGATCACCCACGAGGAGTGATGAGGACGACCAGCAGATCCCGCTGTCCAGGGAGATTATAGAGACCCCTATACCTGTGGGAATGGAAAAGCCTCCACCCTCGGGGACGTACGACGGCACCGCCTGTAACACCCCACTTTCCCATTTTATAAAAATACATATTAATATGAAAATAATCAGAGTTTACACCAAAAAGTAGGATGTCACATCATTTAAACCAACAACTAAACTTCTTTTATTAATTATAAAAATATAGTTTTTACAGCGGAATCATACTTCAATTCAAACTATGGCACTAAGGCCTTCATTACAATATTCTCCAACTAACTAGTGGCCTCATAAAAGGTTATTAAATAAGATACGTAACGAAATACAATGGTGTAAAACATAACAAATCCCCAATATCCCGTGTTACGTATTAGAGCGACTCCTAAGACTCGATCAAGCAACACTCACTCCATGCACACTCAAGTACCTAGATTATCTGTACTTCCAAAGAAGCACAAACACAACAAACAACAGAAGGGGTGAGAACTACATTCAATAATTAACGGCGTATAATACATGATAAGAGTAGTATTCATCAAACACACAAATCTAATCAGCAGATAATAATAATGCAATTTGACTCAACAATGACACAATGCATGTGGTACCAACATCATGGTTCATTCAATCGAACCCGGATAGATCACATACACCCCTACTTGGCAATGATGTATCCCCACCATTCTCCAAATCGGAGTATGGATGAATCACATACACTCCTCCTGAGCAATGATTCATCCCACCAACACCATGAAATGCATGACCCAATTATGCATATAAAACACATGTACAATAGCATATATATATATATATACATGTTCACGATCCTCCTGATCACACATGAATCACACATCAACATCCAACATCATACGATTACCTCACACAACATCAATCAACGATTAATTAATTAATTAATTCCCTAAAATTATTAAATTAATTATTTTCGTTACCAACTCTACGTTAAGTCATTGCTGGCATCTATACCAACCTCTCAAACCAAGAAATGGAGAAGAAACGAGTTGGAAATCACAAAACAGAAGAAAATAGCAGAAAACCCATGACAGAGCACTGTGACGGTCGCCACAGCCTCTCTTACGGTCGCCACAACCTCTCTTACGGTCGCCACAGCCTCTCTGACGGTCATCACACTTCCCCTGTCGGTCGCCACACTTCCATGACCCTCGTCACATGCAATTAATCTCGTGACGGTCGCCACACACACATTACGGTCGTCACACCCATGCCGGCCGTCTCCCTATTCTCACGATCGTCATGCGTGTTCTAAATTCTGCTCTCGTCTCCACTGCCTTACGCCTACGTTCTATGTTCAGTCCTAAAAATTACTCTGCATTGATTTTAAGACGATAATCTCACACTACGTTCTGGCCTTGTTATTACTACGCAAATTTAAATATTCCTAAATCTAAATTCGTAGCCTCTGCTTGCACCCAAAACCCAATCTGTACACCAATGTTCATATCACCATAACAACAACATGTTTTCCTCTTCAAAATTCATGACAGTACAACACAATTTTTATAGAATTATCAGCCAATTCATACCAAGTCAACAATAACACATCCACAACAAAAATTCAAAATGCACATACAGAACATACATACATAATTCCTACGAGGATAAGGACTCCTCACTACCCTCTCATGTCATTATCACCCATTAGAGAATTCATTCTCCCCCCTTACCTGAATTCCTGATAAAATTCTGCGAGAATTGGTGAAGAAACCTTGCCCTCGCACCCTTGTTCTTCCTTCCCTAGCTCTTTCTCGTTTTTCCGTGAAAACTGCCTTTCTTGAATAACCTCCCCACTAACCCTTACTAATTTCTGTTTACTCACTAACCTATAACCTTCCTTATTTTTCTCACTTAACTCATTGTTTTCCTCCCACTAACAATATTATTAATAAATTCTTATTTTTTACTTAATAATAATATTAATATTAATAATAATAAGAATAATAATAGTGATAATAATGATAATAGTAATAATAATAATAATACCTCTTATACTACTATTATTAATTACACCCTCTAATTATCCATTATTATGTAATCCACCCAATATTATTTAAATTAATATTCTCCTAATATTATAATTAAATATATATTAACTAACATAATCTAATTAGTTTTGCTCACCACACCACCAATCTCTACACTTTTGGTCACACACCCCTACTACCTTAAAGTCTCACTCTTAAGGCTACTATCCCTTACTATGGGTACATAATTTACAACGAATACACACCAAAACACACCATCAATTACATCAATTCACAGTTATATCACAAATAATAATCAAAATAAAAGCGAGGCGTTACAACTCTCCCCCACTTAGAATATTTTTGTCCTCGAAAATTTACAGGATACGAACTACTCCGGACAACCTCTCGCACCCAAATAGTCAACTCTCATGCCATGAAAGGCAACACCATGAATAACACAAAACAACAAGCTACCTTATCAACGACAACAACAACTAGATGCAATGCTCACGCAATGTACTCGACGACCAACTCAAGACACAAAGAATAACTAAGTTAAGAGCACACAAGTTCACTATGAACCAGAACACAACATGATCGTTACCATCACCATAGGCAACACTCCCCTAATTCCCCATCATAGGAATTAGTCACTCGCACTCGAACCATCACCATAGGTAACGAGGCAACAACAAAGATAAGAACACAAAAGCCCATAACACAACATCAACGTAACCAAACTATCAACATCGCCGTTACCTACGTATGAACAAACTGGGCTACACCATGCTTCCGCTGCGCACTCTGAGTACTCGCAACTATCAAATCTACCAATTTCACATCAAACTTCCGACCACCAAAGCAGACATAAGAAAAGACTTTCGACTTAACTCATCGGGAATTCCGACCAAACAGGTATTCTACACTCTTGCGATCACTAAACGCTTCGAACCCAGATCCATTAAAATACTACCTCAGAATATTCAACACAATTACAACCGCAGCCGATTCCGAATCTTGAATAGGATAGATGCTTTCATGAATCCCCAATTATCGTAACCATAAGCTACAACTTTACCATCTTGTATTAACACGCCAAACTCATCAAAACCACCTACCAATACCATAACAGCAACAATACAACATTCCAACAGCATAAGCTACATGTGTCCAATTAATTTTGACAAGAAAAAAAAATCATCTTTTTCACTCCCAGACTGTGCTAAGCGGCCACCACCCTGCGCTAAGCGCGCTCGCTACTGCCTGGAAGAGGCGAAGTTTCTCAAAACCGCGCTAAGTGTGCTAAGTCTCGCCAAGCGGGCACTGCGAATTCTGCAGAAAACCCCTGCGATAAAATCCATCTCCTGCTACAATTTAACACTTTCCAACAGTTTTTAACACCAATTAACCACATATTTTGCATCAATAACCTACACTTAACACGTGCACATTAACCAAACCAATCAAACAAACTAGTTCATCAATTTCTACTCATACTAACACAATTCTCCATAAACCCTCATCGGAATTAACACAACCAAGTAAACTCATCTTTACTAACCAAAAATCACACTTTGATAACTTAACATATAACTTCACATATAACTTCACTTCTTTCAATACTTGTAACTCAATTCTCAAATACTCTACGCGTTCTTCTTCTGATTTTATAACAAATCAGAATATCCACAACGAACACCAGTTCCAACTTATCCAAACAAATATGGAAGATACAATTCATACTCCCTATATACACTTTAAGGTATACTAGCCACTACTATTCTCTATCCGACATCCTTGGTCAAATCGTGGTCTTACATTTCCATTTACTTCCTCCTTGGATCCTCCCTACAATGCTTCAAGTCTCATGTCAATCGGATTCTCGATTCATTACAAATCAAAACTCAAGTTATCCAGAACACAACTGCGAGTTTCCATACCACTCACGGATCAACTCGCAACCTCATGCTATCATCCGTGAGTCCGCCTTATATTCCTATATAGGAATCTGCATCTACTAATCAAACCAATCCTTAAGCACTTGACTCCACTCCAAACAATTCACTGTACACACAATCCCAGTTGGCATGACACATCTATTCCATCCAACATGATTCCGTCTACTATCAACAAGAGATTAAGGGTGATCAGTTCCTCAATTTGTCAATAGACAGCCAACAACCATAACGGTAGCATAAATCATCATTACCCAACTACAATAGCATCTTTTACCTTGTGCTCAAAGTTACCTAAGCATACTGCTCCACTATCTCTCTAATGCTTACAACCATTTTCTTAGTTTCCTTCTTTTCAACCTCGTCAATGATACAAAAACGCCCAAACTCCAGTACATATTCTCCTATACACACTTGTAGCACAACACAATTATTAAATATCCTCCCAACACCGGAATTGCTACTACATCAAGTACAATCCAAATCGGTTTTCTCCAATTGAAACCTTTATTCAAGTTAAGAACTTTAACAACACTAACCAATCCTTCGTCTTTCCTTTAATCTCAGAACCTCTATAATCCATATAGTTTCACTCTTGATTCTCATTCAAATCACACTCTCAATAGTACCACCTCATCATCTGGTTGGTGGTAGAAACTCTCCAAAAATTTCCCCGACACATGTCAGCACCATATCATCAATAACGCATAATCCGCCTTACTATCTAACTTTCCTCAAAGACATCTATATTCTAATAATTCTCCAATGCCATACGCTGCACCTCTATGTGCTCCTCCGATACCCTTACCTCCTTCCTATTTCCAAACATTTTACACTTGATCTTATCTTACTCGTCTCTAGCAAGAATCGTTCAAATTCAAACACAACTATCTATTTCAATACAGACCTCCCAAACACAAAATTATATTCCAAAATGAAGGAAATTTCATGTAGATTTCGAAACTTTAAGAATCGCTTAAATCCGAGTTACGAGTAAAAAGTTATCGCCTGTGCAATGGCGGCTGATCCAGAAATCCCGTATACATACTTCCACCAAAATCAGCATCAGACCCAAATATTCAAACACGTTTTTCTCTCTCTTCAAAAACATACCGAAGACAAAATTTATATGCAAACTGTAGGGAATTTCGTAAGCTTTCCAAAAAATCCAGATTCACTTCCATCGGAGTTACGAGTGAAAAGTTATACCCCTTTTTCTGAAGGCTGTTCCATAATTGCGAAAATGAAAATTGAAATCTATGAACATGAGTTCTACCTCTCTCTTGCTTCTAAGATCCTCCAACTATCCTTGATTTTCACCCAACTCTGAAAATCATCCGACTTCAATCCAATTATACTCAAGACATACTAGTCTACCAGTTGATCCATTAAATTATCAATTTCTTTGGAGTGGATCCTTATTCTCAATCATCTCTTTAATCCGCCGTCAGTAGTCTATGCACCTCTCAAATAACCGTTATCACACACATGCGCTCATATAAGCTCCCTCCTGTAAGAGTTATATTACTCGCTTAGTAGGTAACAACATCATCTCCTAATTGTCTCCAAACTCTGATCTACACTTCAGAGGCAAGTCGCAATTATCGGCTCGTCCTCCCTCAAGGCATCTCAAACTTGACCGGCAGCTAAGAATTCGTGAATTCGTACTCTCGTCGGTTCGCGACAATACAGCTCCAACAACACTTGCACTCTTACAATCAATATCACCTTGAACCAACTCCTCACACCAGAAACGTCTCCGGGGAGCAAACTTCTCCCCCACTTGTTTCAAACCAACTCCTGGAGACAAACGGTTAGAAAATCAACAAGCAAGTACCGACAGTGTTTCACATACATGTCGCGTACTAAGGAATAAACAAGATTAGACAACCTGGCCGGAAAGACCGACCTGCTCTGATACCAATTGTAACACCCCACTTTCCCATTTTATAAAAATACATATTAATATGAAAATAATCAGAGTTTACACCAAAAAGTAGGATGTCACATCATTTAAACCAGCAACTAAACTTCTTTTATTAATTATAAAAATATAGTTTTTACAGCGGAATCATACTTCAATTCAAACTATGGCACTAAGGCCTTCATTACAATATTCTCCAACTAACTAGTGGCCTCATAAAAGGTTATTAAATAAGATACGTAACGAAATACAATGGTGTAAAACATAACAAATCCCCAATATCCCGTGTTACGTATCAGAGCGACTCCTAAGACTCGATCAAGCAACACTCACTCCATGCATACTCAAGTACTTAGATTATCTGTACTTCCAAAGAAGCACAGACACAACAAACAACAGAAGGGGTGAGAACTACATTCAATAATTAACGGCGTATAATACATGATAAGAGTAGTATTCACCAAACACACAAATCCAATCAGCAGATAATAATAATGCAATGTGACTCAACAATGACACAATGCATATGGTACCAACATCATGGTTCATTCAATCGAACCCGGATAGATCACATACACCCCTACTTGGCAATGATCTATCCCCACCATTCTCCAAATCGGAGTACGGATGAATCACATACACTCCTCCTGAGCAATGATTCATCCCACCAACACCATGAAATGCATGACCCAATTATGCATATAAAACACATGTACAATAGCATATATATATATATATATATATATATATATATATATATATATATATATATACATGTTCACAATCCTCCTGATCACACCTGAATCACACATCAACATCCAACATCATACGATTACCTCACACAACATCAATCAACGATTAATTAATTAATTAATTCCCTAAAATTATTAAATTAATTATTTTCGTTACCAACTCTACGTTAAGTCATTGCTGGCATCTATACCAACCTCTCAAACCAAGAAATGGAGAAGAAACGAGTTGGAAATCACAAAACAGAAGAAAATAGCAGAAAACCCATGACAGAGCACTGTGACGGTCGCCACAACCTCTCTTACGGTCGCCACAGCCTCCCTTACGGTCGCCAAAACCTCTCTGACGGTCGTCACACTTCCCCTGCCGGTCGCCACACTTCCATGACCCTCGTCAGATGCAATTAAACTCGTGACGGTCGCCACGCACACATTACGGTCGTCACACCCATGTCGGTCGTCTCCCTATTCTCACGATCATCATGCGTGTTCTAAATTCTGCTCTCGTCTCCATTGCCTCACGCCTACGTTCTATGTTCAGTCCTAAAAATTACTCTACATTGATTTTAAGACGATAATCTCACACTATGTTCTGGTCTTGTTATTACTACGCAAATTTAAATAATCCTAAATCTAAATTCGTAGCCTCCGCTTGCACCCAAAACCTAATCTGTACACCAATGTTCATATCACCATAACAACAACAACATGTTTTCCTCTTCACAATTCATGACAGTAGAACACAATTTTTATAGAATTATCAGCCAATTCATACCAAGTCAACAATAACACATCCATAACAAAAATTCAAAATGCACATACAGAACATACATACATAATTCCTACGAGGATAAGGACTCCTCACTACCCTCTCATGTCATTATCACCCATTAGAGAAGTCATTCTCCCCCCTTACCTGAATTCCTGATAAAATTATGTGAGAATTGGTGAAGAAACCTTGCCCTCGCACCCTTGTTCTTCCTTCCCTAGCTCTTTCTCGTTTTTACGTGAAAACTGCCTTTCTTGAATAACCTCCCCACTAACCCTTACTAATTTCTGTTTACTCACTAACCTACCCTTCCTTATTTTTCTCACTTAACTCCTTGTTTTCCTCCCACTAACAATATTATTAATAAATTCTTATTTTTTTTACTTAATAATAATATTAATATTAATAATAATAAGAATAATAATAGTGATAATAATGATAATAGTAATAATAATAATAATACCTCTTATACTACTATTATTAATTACACCCTCTAATTATCCACTATTATGTAATCCACCCAATATTATTTAAATTAATATTCTCCTAATATTATAGTTAAATATATATTAACTAACATAATCTAATTAGTTTTGCTCACCACACCACCAATCTCTACACTTTTGGTCACACACCCCTACTACCTTAAAGTCTCACTCTTAAGGCTACTATCCCTTACTATGGGTACATAATTTACAATGAATACACACCAAAACACACCATCAATTACATCAATTCACAGTTATATCACAAATAATAATCAAAATAAAAGCGGGGCGTTACACCGCCGACCCCGACGACCACATCGAGAGCTTCGAGGCTATGCTCGACTACAGGAATGTTCGGGGAGCTATTAAGTGCAGGCTCTTCCTGACCACCCTCAGAAAAGGTGCCATGGCTTGGTACAAAAGCCTTGCACCAGAATCCATCACTGTTTGGAAGCAACTGAAGAGACAGTTCTCTAGGCATTTTACTGTATCTCGCCGCCATTCAAAGACGGTGGCCTCTTTGGAAGTCATCCTCCATGGGAGGGATGAATCTCGCAGAGACTACATCGAGAGATTTAACCGGGAAGCCGTCGAGGTACCCGCTATCGACGACATGAAGAAGTTCCTGATAGAGCGGGGACTGCGTCACGGGACCGAGTTTGCCAAAGCAGGGGGAATCCATAGACCCCGTAACTTGGAAGACCTCCTTCACCGAGCCCAGTCATACATCTAGTTCGAAGAGTCGGAGGCTGCCCACGTGGCCCCGAGACTCGCGACACCAAGAGGGCCCCCGGAGCTCCAGGGATGACGACTCTACTGCCTATCGGCACAGGGGGAGAGAAGATGCGAAGGTTGTCCTAGGGACCCTAGCGAGCCTAGTGGTCCAGCTGGTCGGTTCACAGAGTACACTCCACTCAACGCTCTCCGCGAGCGAATTCTCTCCGAGTGCGCTAACTCGGAATTTCATAAAAGGGGTGTCTGCTTTCCGAAGCCAACACCCCCCAAATCAAACATGGACAAGTCTAAATACTACAGGTTCCATCGGAGCCACGGACATGTCACCGAAGATTGCATCCACCTCAAAGATGCAATAAAGATCCTGATCAAGGAGGGGCATCTAAAGCAGTATACCAAGAGGAACGACGCTCCTCGGCCTGACGCACGGGACGCGCAAAGCATTGAGGAGATAACCCCTCCCGCTGGAGAGAGCAGACTGCAAGTCACTCTAAGTGTCACTCGGCCAAAGGACTTTTACGTCCCTAAAGGGATCGAGGACCCTGCGGCAGTTCGCATCCTGTGGGAGAGTTTTCCCCTTGAGGACCCAGTCACAGCCCGTAGCACATGGGAGAGCTTCCCCAAGGAAATGGTTATATCTGGCGGGGGCTTCAACAAGGTCTCCGTCGGGTTAATTAAGCAGGAGTTCGACGAGTTGGAATCCGCGACCTCGGCTCAAACTGCCATCTTTGAGAAGGTGCAAGGGAGGTCAAACCCCATCACCTTCTACCTCGAGGAAATGCCCGGCGGGGCGCCCAATTCCACCATCCCTCTCCTGATCTGGGTGCAGATGGCGAATTTTGACGTCTAAAGAATCCTGGTCGACCAAGGAAGTTCGGTGGACATCATGTACGCCCACCTCTTTGAGACTCTCCAGCTCGATGAAAAACACCTGACCTCTTACATGGGCTCAGATCTACAAGGGTTCAACGACACCACCACCAGACCGTGGGGTTATGTCGAGCTAATGGTCACTTTCGGGAGCAAGGATACTGCCCGACAAGTCAAGACCCGCTTCCTAGTGGTAGACTGCCCTTCCCTGTATAATTACATCCTGGGGAGAACCACTCTGGCCGAACTCACGGAAGTACCATCTACGCTCCATCTGAAGATGAAGTACTATACAGCCAGAGCCCGGGTCGTCACCATGCATGGGGACATTGAAGCTGCTAGAAGATGCTTCGAAGCTGCGACCAAGGGCCTGAGCTCGATCAGCGTCAAGCCCAAGGCCGGAGAGAAGTCAACCCCAGGCGCAGTACAGAAGCCACTCCCGCCCGTCAACACGGTAGACCTCGACAGCCGCTTCCCCGACGAGCAGGAAGAAGAGGAAGCAGCAGGTAATGACCTCCCAACTGAAAGAAACGAGCAGCCTCTCCACCCAATGTGTCCCATCCCAGACGAAGACTTTGAGCTCGTCGCCCTCGGAGACGATCCAGATAGGAGCGTGAAGATTGGTACCCGGGCTCCCCGACCTGGCGAAGGAGCAACTGAAGGCATGCCTCCGAGAGAATGCTGATCTGTTCGCGTGGAACGCATCAAAGATGCCCGGCCTCGACCCCGAGGTGGCCTGTCACCAGCTCATTATGGATCCAGCCGCTAGGGCTGTACTGCAACGTAGGTGTAGGCACTCTCCCAAGAAAGCGGAGGCTGCTGAAAAAGTTGTAAAAGACCTCTTAGAAGCAAATTTTATTTCGGAAGCCAGGTACACAACCTGGATGTCCAACGTTGTACTTGTCAAGAAAAATAATGGAAAATGGAGGATGTGCGTTGACTATACCAATCTTAACCGGGTGTGCCCGAAAGATTCTTATCCATTGCCTAACATCGACCAGCTGGTCGACAATTCTGCAGGTTTCAAACTATTGTCCTTCATGGACGCCTACTCGGGGTATAACCAAATCCCCATGGCCAAGGCCGACAAGCAGCGCACCACCTTTATGACCGAGTCGAGAAATTACTACTACAACATAATGCCCTTCGGCCTGAAGAACACAGGCGCGACCTACCAGCGGATGATGAACAAAGTCTTATGGGGAGAGATCGGTGACATGCTCGAGGTCTACATGGACGATATGATCGTCAAATCCACAAAAGAAGTCGACCACGCTGTCCATCTCGGTTTATCCCCGACAAATGCACCTTCGGCGTCCGGGCGGGCAAGTTCCTCGGTTTCTACCTCACAGAGGAGGAATCGAGGCAAACCCCGACTAGTGCAGGGCATTCTCCGAGATCCTGACCCCGAACTCAAAGAAGTCGATACAGTCATTGAATGGGATGCTTGTAACGCCTCATTCTCCTTTTATTATTATTTGCGAATAATTATACGTTGTTGTGATCGATTATGAGTTGTTGTACTTTCGTTGTGTTTTGTGTAACCGTGGTGAAGGGTAGTGGCCTTAAGTAGTAGGTCTTGGGCGTAGTAGGGGTGTATGGCTAATAACATAGAGATTAGCGGTGCGTTGAGTAATGTTGATTGGATTATTTTAATTTATCATCTGTTGACTAATTTATTTCATTAGTTGAGTGATAATGTTAATTTAATAAGATAATTAAAATAATTAAGAGGTGTAGTGAGTGGAAGGGCTTTATGGTAATTAGGCGAGGATTAAGTGAGGGCAAATAAGGTGATTCATTAATTGGGGTATATGAGAGAATTAGAGAGTGAGAGTTCATTATTCTAATTCCACGTGAAAAAGTGAAAGAGGGAGAAGAGCTAGGGCAAGAGGAAAAAAGGGAGAATCCATTGAAGTTAGGAAAGCTCATCACTTTAAGGTAAGGGTGGGATTTCTTTCATCTCTCAAGGGTTAAATGATGTAAGTATTGAAGTAGAAATCACTAAGTTGGAATCCATGGGGTTGAATGAGGGTTTTAAGAAGATTTTGTGATAATATGATTGGAATTGATGAATTAGTCTTGTTTGATATGTTTGGTTGAATTGCAAATGTTAGATGTAGGCTATTGGTGCAAAATCTATGAAAAATTGCTGTTAAAAATCGAGTTTAGTGCAGAAAAATGCAGGTGGTTTGTTGCTGTCATCGCAGGGTTTGGGGCTGCAGAATCGCAGGACCCGCTTAGCGCGGTCTGGAGAAATTTCGCCTCTTCGAGGCAGAGAGCTGCACACTTAGCGTGGGTGGGGCTCGCTTAGCGCGACCTGGGGCTGAAAAATATTATTTTTATTGACTTAAAATTCATGGAAAATATCTGTTTTACATTATATTAATGTTGTGTTGTTGTTGTTGTATGGTGAGCATGTATTGAGGTGTTATGTGCTTGTTTTGTTGATGTTGATGTGATAATGTGAAATGCATGATTGAATGATGTAAAGATGTGTAGTTGTTGTATTGGTGCATTGATGTATGTTTAGATGAATGCATGTTGACTGTTAAATGATGTTGGTATGAAGATGAGTATGCTATGTGTATGCATGAGTTATTGTCGCATGTTGTCATTGATGGTGCATGACATGTGCATAGTTGTGGGATGACGTGCCCAGGTGGGGTGTTATCGTCTATCCGATTTCCTTGATGGAATTGTTGTGGTTGGTGTGATTGTGTGCCCAGATGGGGTGTAAGCAATCACAGTTATTGGTGCGATCATGAAATAGGGGTCGTACGTGACCATGAAACAGGGGTCGTTGGTGTGATCTTGAAATAGGGGTCATACTTGACCATGAAACAGGGGTCGAGAGTTCCGACGGGAACTGTGATCATGAAAAAAGGATCGATTTTGGTACCACATGCATTGAGTCTAGTCGAGTCTCCTTTACATTCTCTTGTTGGTTGTGTCGCATGATGGTTGGTATAATTATCGGTGATTGTCTGTGCATAAGTTGAGGTGTGTGATTCTTATTGGATGTTATGATATGGTGAATAACTTGATGATGTATGCTTTTCTATTTATATCATCTCTCTCTTTCGTTGATTTAAGAATCTCACCCCTTCTGTTTGAATGTTGCCCCCACATGGGTAATGTGCAGGTGATCAGGATTAGTGCTGAGTCTTAGTGAGTGAAGATGAAGACTTCTATTTTGCTTCGTTGTGTCGGCGTCTGCTCTGATGTGTAACACCGGGGTTTTGGAACGCTTAGTTGTTTTTTTATTTGGTTGATGTTTAATTGAAGAATTTGGACTAGTGTTTTCGTTGATGTTAAACGACTATTTTTCCGCTGCAGATTAAAAGAGTTTTAGTTTTGAAAAATGATTTATGTGTTACATGTCTATTTCAAGAGCAGGTTTTTGTTGAAGTAGCATCTTGAACGCCCAATATTATTTTAAATTGACTCTGATGTTTTATTATTTTAGTATTATTATGTCGCAGGGGTTTAGCGTGTTCCCGCTTCGTGGCCAGGTCCGCACAGTACGCACTCCCGTTTTTCATGCTTCTACTCTAGAAGGCCACGTTCGAATGGACTAAGGAATGCGAACAACCGCTCATCCACCTCAAACAAGTCCTTTCACAACCCCCAGTTCTTTCATGACCAGAGTGTGAGGAGACCTTATTCCTATACCTCGCCATCACGGGCGAAGCTGTTAGCGCGGTCTTAATCCGGGAAACCACTAACGGGCAGAAGCCAATTTACTTCACCAGCAAAGCCCTCCAAGGTTTGGAACTTAGGTACCAGCAAATCAAAAAGGTCGCCCTAGCTCTCGTCACCACAGCCAGAAGGTTGCGACATTACTTCCTGGCCCACACGATTGTTGTGAGGACCGAGCAACCCATAAGACAACTCCTCGGTAGGCCGGACATGGCGGGGAGGATGCTAAGATGGTCGCTCGAACTTGCTGAGTTCGAAATCCAATACAAAGGCAAGAAATCCCTGAAAGCTCGAATACTGGCCGACTTTGTGGTAGAAATGACCCTCCTAGAGCCTTCGACCAACGAATCCCAAAAGTGGACGATCTGCGTCGACGGGGAATCCAACTTTAAAGGCAGTGGAGCAGGAATCATCCTCGAGAACGGGGAAGGTATCCTGATTGAAGTCTCCCTCACATTGTCTTTCCCGACGTCGAACAATCAGGCCGAGTACGAGGCTTTCCTCGTCGGGTTACGCTTAGCTGAAGACCTCGGGGCCAAAGAGGTCAAAATATTCACCGACTCCCAGCTCGTGGCCTCCCAGGTACGGGGAGAATACCAAGCCAAGAACGACAACCTTATCAAATACTTGGCTCTGGTGAAGGAAACGATGAAAAAGTTCTCCTCGGTGGAAGTGAATCACGTCCCGCACGAACACAATACTCGAGCGGACGTTCTATCGAAACTCGCAAGCACAAATAAGAAAGGCGGGAACAAATCAGTCATTCAAGAGGTTCTCTCTCATCCGAGCATCGAGAATGCCACCCACACGACTGACGTGAATGCCGTCGGAGATAGCCATAGCTCGATGACCCCGGTGTACGAGTACCTCAGAACGGGCAAGATACCCGACGACCCTAAAGATGGCGGAGTTGTTAGGTGACGCGCCTGCTCCTATACAATCGTCGAAGACAAATTATATCGACGCGGCTTCTCGATCCCTATACTCAGGTGTGTCGAGGAGTCCAAGGTCCCCGGTATACTCCAAGAGATCCACGAGGGGATTAATGCGCAACACCTCGTTGGACGATCACTAGCCCGTAAAGCGTTGCGAGCAGGGTACTACTGGCCCACCATGCAGCTAGACGCCAAGGAACACGTCAAGAAGTGCGACAGATGCCAACGACACGGGGACATGCACCTGGCCCCGCCCAGTGAGCTCAAAACGCTCTTGTAACACCCTTCTACCCCACATACCATTTTAGGAAAACACTTAATATTATTAGAGTAAAAATTAGCAAGAAAGGTGCCACATATATTCAAACAACATTCAAAATCATTGTCTTGTCCCGTAACACGGGTTATTCACTCTTCGTTAACATAAATTGGCAACTACACAACGGAATCAAACTTTTTAATTCAGGTCAATAAAATACTTCATGGATAAAAGTATCCTATTCAAAATGACATCAACAATATGAAAAGAAATTCCAACATAAACCAAAAAGGGAAAACACGAGGTTCACAACTAATCCACAACCCGATGTTACATGACATAGACCAGGACACCGCTTAAAACATGACTGAAACGACAAAAGAACGCTCCAAGACTCAATCCTCCAGCACCGCAAGTCTACTCTTGGTTATCTGCAAGTTACCCACATAAGAGGCAACATTTTCAAGCAGGCAGGGTAAGAAATCACAATTCATTATGGTAATATAAGTACGTGGAAAATAAACAGAGTAAGCAACATAACATCATAGTATCATCAACAGAATCTTCACAACACAATCACAATTACATCATTTATATGTAATGTCAACTATAATGGAATGCAAAGAATGCATGTCGTACCGGTTCAACGTGGATGGACACTGGCCATCAACCCTCCAAAAGGAGCACAACATAATCAATATATCACTTCAATCCGCACGATGGGATGGAAGCTACCAATGGACCGAAGCCCCAACATAAAGTGCTATGAAATGCAATGATGCTAATTCTCCGCAATTCATCCAACATCAACGTGTGCATCACTCATTTCATATTCAACAAATATTTATCATACAATCATGTTTGATCATCTTACATCAACAACAACTCGACAACAAAAGATCAGCACAAGAAAACGTCAAGAAACCTCAAGAAAAACAACAAAATCAGTAAAACAGTTGTCTGACACGGCCACCCGTGTCCTAGGACACGGCCCGTGTCAGGAAACCTGTGCTCAAAATACAAAACAGACAAAATACAGCAAACACAGTGGTCTGACATGGCCGCCCGTGTCCTGTGACACGGCCCGTGTCAGAAAACCTGCAGCACAAATCCAAAACAGAAAAAAATACAGTAGGAACAGTAGTTTGACACGGCCGCCCGTGTCCTGTGACACGGCACGTGTCAGGATGCGAAAAACCCAAATTTTCAAAAGATTTTTCTGCTGCGTTTAGACTTCAAATATCCCAAAAATTCAGTTTTTCCAATACGAAAATTTGGCCAAAAGACTCACACAATACACATACATCAACACATAATATTCTATCTCATTATATTTCATCGAATCATTCATCCCTAACTCATTCTACATCATCAAACACCACAATTACCCAAAATCCTCTAATACCTAATCTATTCATAACCAATCCTATAGAACTATAATAAACCATGAAAACTCCCCATACCTTAGGGAAATCAGTAGCTTTCCTCCTTCTCTAAGATTCTTCAGCAACCTTTTCAAGTCTTAGGGTTCTTCTCCTTCTCCTCCTCTTTTCTTCTTCAGCGTTCTTCACAAAAATACGATCAGTTAGAAAAGTGATCGGTGTTTTCTTCTTTATACAAAATATCCCAGTTAATGGACTTCCACTTCTATCCTTACTCTTTTCCCTTTAAGACCACCTTGCCCTTTTCTTAATATTTTTAAATAATGATAATAATAATAATGTAAATAATACACTAATTATTCATTCTATTAAATTATTTAAGAATACTCCTTTGATCCAAAATTCTTCAAAATTACCAAAACTTCGTAATTCCTTCTAAATTAAATAAATAAATAAATGATTAATTTAGATTTTCGGGGCGTTACAACTCTCCCCTACTTTAAGTATTTCCGTCCTCGAAAATTTACCTGATTTGAATACCTCGGGATATGATTCCTTCATCTTGCTTTCCAGCTCCCAAGTCATGCTTTCTCCTGCAGCTCCTAACCAGACAACTTTCACCAACACAATCTCCTTGCCTCTTAAAATCTTCATCTCACGTTCTGCAATTCGTACAGGCATCGCTTCCACAGTAAGATTATCCCGTACTTGCACATCATCCATATGAATCACATGAGACGGATCTGGAACATACTTCCAGATTTGCGACACATGAAACACATCATGTAAATTCGACAGATTAGGCGGCAAAGCCACTCTATAAGCAACATTTCCAACTCTGTCTGAAATTTGATACGGACCAATAAAATGAGGAGTAAGCTTCTTAGACTTCAGCGCACGCCCAACACCTGTCACAGGTGTAACTCTCAAAAACACATGGTCACCTACTTGGAATTCTAAATCTTTTCTTCGCTTGTCATGATAACTCTTCTGCCTACTTTGGGAAGATTTCATCTTTTCTCGGATCAACTTCACCTTCTCAGTAGTCTCTCAAACAATTTCAGGCCCCAACACTACACTTTCTCCAGATTCATGCCAACATAAAGGAGTCCTACATCTCCGACCATACAATGCTTCAAAAGGTGCCATTCCGACACTAGAATGAGAATTGTTATTATAAGTGAACTCTATTAACGGTAAATGAGTGTCCCAAGAACCTCCCTGCTCGAGAACAGATGCTCGCAACAAGTCCTCCAATGACTGAACAATCCTCTCTGTTTGACCATCCGTCTGAGGGTGATACGCCGAACTCAACCTCAACTTAGAACCCAACGCTTCTTGGAAACTCTTCCAAAAATCAGAAGTAAACTGCGGATCTCTATCCGACACAATACACAAAGAAACACCGTGCAGCTTCACAATTACACGAATATAAATCTCCACCAACTTCGATACTGGAAAACTGATGTTAATAGGAATAAAATGAGCCGACTTCGTAAGCCTATCAACAATCACCCAAATCGAATCGTGTCCTCTTGAAGTATTGGGCAATCCTGTCACAAAGTCCATTGAAATGCTATCCCATTTCCATTCTGGAACTTCTAACAGTTGCATCAATCCCGCAGGCTTCTGATGTTCAACTTTCGACTTCTGACA
Source organism: Lathyrus tuberosus (assembly GCA_022829125.1). NCBI lineage: Eukaryota > Viridiplantae > Streptophyta > Magnoliopsida > Fabales > Fabaceae > Lathyrus > Lathyrus tuberosus. Next base: position 15,623,489 of record JALAZF010000017.1, read on the forward strand.
AGTTAAACATGCATACACAAAACGAGCTACAACACGCTTCATCCCAGGCCATCAAAACAATTTCTTCAAGTCCTGATACATCTTTGTAGCCCCCGGATGAATACTTAATTTACTTCTATGACTTTCCTCAAGAATCGCCTTCTTCATCTCCGCATCATCAGGAATACAAATTCGATTACGGAATCTCAACACACCATAGGCATCTAACTTGAAATCATCATCTTCGGACTGATCGATCCCAACCATCGAATCTACCAGCTTCACGTCTACCTTCTGAGCTTCCTTGACACTGTCCAGAAAATCATTGTTAATCTTCAACATCCCCAACATCACACTCTGCGGTGTCACTTCGCAAACTAAGCTCATATCTCTGAACTGCTCAATTAATTCTAATTCTTTAACTATCATTGCCGACATATGCAGAGTTTTCCGACTTAGGGCATCAACCACAACATTAGCTTTACCTGGATGATAGTTCAAACCGAAATCATAATCCTTTAATAATTCCAACCATCTTCGTTGTCTCATATTCAGTTCCTTTTGATCAAATAAATATTTTAAACTCTTATGGTCACTAAACGCTTCAAATCTAGAACCATAAAGATAATGTCTCCAAATCTTCAGCACAAAAACAACTGCAGCAAGTTCCAAATCATGCGTAGGATAGTTCTTTTCATGAGTTCTCAACTGTCTCGACGCATAAGCAACTACCTTATCATTCTGCATAAGTACCCCTCCTAAACCCATCTTAGAAGCATCACAATATACCATAAAAGGTTCTCCTGGATTAGGTAATATCAAAACCGGAGCCGATGTCAATCTCTTCTTCAATCCCGTGAAACTTTCTTCGCATTGAATGTCCCACACAAAAGTTTTACCTTTACAAGTCAACTTAGTCAACGGAAGTGCTAACTTAGAAAATCCCTCGATAAACCTCCGGTAATAATCGGCTAGTCCCAAGAAGCTTCTAATCTCGGTAGCCGACTTTGGGGTTTCCCATTGTAACACAACATCTACTTTAGACGGATCCACAGCAATGCCACTACCTGAAATGACATGACCGAGAAAACTAACCTCCTTTAACCAAAATTCACATTTAGACAGCTTTGCATATAACTTCTTCTCCTTCAAAACTTGCAATACTCGTCTTAAGTGCTCTGCATGCTCTGTTTCTGATTTAGAGTAAATCAATATATCATCAATGAACACCACCACAAACTGATCCAAATAAGTGTGAAAGATACGGTTCATGTACTCCATGAATACTCCTGGCGCATTAGTAACACCGAAAGGCATCACTGAGTACTCATAATGTCCATAACGCGTTCTGAAGGCCGTCTTCTGAATATCTTCATCTTTCACCTTAATCTGATGATAGCCCGACCTCAAATCAATCTTGCTAAACACACTAGCACCTACCAACTGATCCATCAAGTCATCTATTCTCGGGAGCGGATACTTGTTCTTAATCGTCACTTTATTTAATTACCTATAATCAACACAGAGCCTCATACCCCCATCTTTCTTCTTTACTAACAACACTGAAGCTCCCCATGGCGATACACTTGGTCTCACAAATTTCTTTTCAAGTAAGTCCTTCAATTGCTTATTTAATTCCGACAATTCAAATGCATACATCCTGTATGGTGCCATAGAAACAGGTCTGGTACCAGGTACAAGGTCAATTGCAAATTCCACTTCTCTTTCTGGAGGCACATTAGGAATTTCATCAGGGAAAACTTCAGGAAATTCACGCACCACTTGCAACTCCTCAATTACAGCTCGGCTCTCAACGGATAACGACGCCACCAATGAGAACATCTGAGCTCCTCCTTGCATCAACTGCTGTAACTCCCTAAAAGACAACAAACTAGCTTCTTCCTCTTCAGGAGTAGAAAATCTCACAGACTTGTTATAACAATTGATATGAACATATTTATATTCTAACCAGTTCATTCCCAAGATTACATCCATTCCAGATAACGGCAAACACACCAAATCAACAGTAAAGTCTCTGTCGAAGATCGTCAAGGGACACTTTAAACACACAAGAGAAGTAGTCATCGATCCCTTAGTCGGAATCTCGACGACCATTTCTCCATTCATAGAAGACAACACAAGACCCAATCTTTCAACCCATTCAATAGCAATAAAGCAATGAGTAGCACCAGTGTCAATCATAGTAATTAAAGGAGTACTATTAATGAAACATGTACCTCTGATGAGTCTGTCCTCATTAGTTGTCTGAGTCCCAGCCAAAGTGAACACTTTCCCACCGGTTTGCGCTTTCTTTGGTTTCTGACACTGACTACTAATGTGTCCTTCTTCGCCATAGTTGAAACAAATCATCTCTTTATGCTTGCACTCAGATATGGCATGCCCAGTCTTACCACAACGGAAACACCTCTTCCCTTCAGCAGTACACACATTACTCTTATGACCAGGTTTCCCACATTTGAAACAAGTTATGCCAACAGGAGCATCTCCCTCACTAGTCCTCTTGCCATCAACCACTTTCTATTTACCTTTTCCAGCTTGAGCATCATAAGGTTTGCTACGATTCTGTTGGTGCTTGCTCTTCCTCTCATTAATGATCTTATAATGAGCATTGTTATCCTCTTCAAAAATTCTACAACTATCAATCAAATCAGCAAAAATACGAATCTTCTGATATCAAACTGCCTTCTTGATCTCTGGGCACAACCCACTCTCAAACTTGATGCATTTTGAAAACTCAGCATCATCATCGTTATAGTTGCGGATAAAACTTAGCCAATTCAACAAACTTTGCAGCATAATCAGTAACCGACATGTTTCCTTGCTTCAGCTCAAGAAACTCGATTTGCTTCTTACCACGAACATCCTCTGGATAATACTTCCTCAGGAACTCTCTTCGGAACACATCCCAAGTGATACCTTCACCTGCAGTTTCCAACCTCTGACGAGTCTCTAGCCACCAGTCATCAGCCTCGAATGTTAGCATATGAGTCCCATATCGAACCTTCTGCGCTGGAGTGCAGTCCATCACACGGAAGATTCTCTCCATCTCTTTCAACCAATCCAACGCTCCATCAGGATCATACTTGCCCTTGAAGGTAGGCGGATTCTCCCTCTGAAAAGTTGCCAAACTGCGAGATCCAACATTCTCGTCGGCGTTCGGCTGATTCTGCAATGCCTGAGCCATTGCTTCCAACGCATCAGTAATTGCAGCATCGTTCCTTCCAGCCATCTCAACTTGTCACTTCAACATAAACAAAAGTTAGAACTAGTTAACAATACTCGATTGTTAAACAAACTGCGACTCGACAACTTGGTCGGACGAACCAACCTGCTCTGATACCACTAATGTAACCCTTCTACCCCACATACCATTTTAGGAAAACACTTAATATTATCAGAGTAAAAATTAGCAAGAAAGGTGCCACATATATTCAAACAACATTCAAAATCATTGTCCTGTCCCGTAACACGTGTTATTCATTCTTCGTTAACATAATTTGGCAACTACACAGCGGAATCAAACTTTTTAATTCAGGTCAATAAAATACTTCATGGATAAAAGTATCCGATTCAAAATGACATCAACAATATGAAAAGAAATTCCAACATAAACCAAAAAGGGAAAACACGAGGTTCACAACTAATCACCAACCCGATGTTACATGACACAGAGCAGGACACCACTTAAAACATGACTAAAACGACAAAAGAATACTCCAAGACTCAATCCTCCAGCACCACAAGTCTACTCTTGGTTATCTGCAAGTTACCCACATAAGAGGCAACATTTTCAAGCAGGCAGGGTGAGAAATCACAATTCATTATGGTAATATAAGTACGTGGAAAATAAACAGAGTAAGCAACACAACATCATAGTATCATCAACAGAATCTTCACAACACAATCACAATTACATCATTTATATGTAATGTCAACTATAATGGAATGCAAAGAATGCATGTGGTACCGGTTCAACGTGGATGGACACTGGCCATCAACCCTCCAAAAGGAGCACAACATAATCAACATATCACTTCAATCCGCACGATGGGATTGAAGCTACCAATGGACCAAAGCCCCAACATAAAGTGCTATGAAATGCAATGATGCTAATTCTCCGCAATTCATCCAACATCAATGTGTGCATCACTCATTTCATATTCAACAAATATTTATCATACAATCATGTTTGATCATCTTACATCAACAACAACTCAACAACAAAAGATCAGCACAAGAAAACGTCAAGAAACCTCAAGAAAAACAACAAAATCAGCAAAACAACTGTCTGACACGGCCACCCGTGTCCTGGGACACGGCCCGTGTCAGGAAACCTGCGCTCAAAATACAAAACAGCCAAAATACAGCAAACACAGTGGTCTGACATGACCGCCCGTGTCCTGTGACATGGCCCGTGTCAGAAAACCTGCAGCACAAATCCAAAACAGAAAAAAATACAGCAGGAACAGTAATCTGACATGGCCGCACGTGTCCTGTGACACGGCACGTGTCAGGATGCGAAAAACCCAAATTTTCAAAAGATTTTTCTGCTGTGTTTAGACTTCAAATATCCCAAAAATTCAGTTTTTCCAATACGAAAATTTGGCCAAAAGACTCACACAATACACATACATCAACACATAATATTCTATCTCATTATATTTCATCGAATCATTCATCCCTAACTCATTCTACATCATCAAACACCACAATTACCCAAAATCCTCTAATACCTAATCTATTCATAACCAATCCTATAGAACTATAATAAACCATGAAAACTCCCCATACCTTAGGGAAATCAGTAGCTTTCCTCCTTCTCTAAGATTCTTCAGCAACATTTTCAAGTCTTAGGGTTCTTCTCCTTCTCCTCCTCTTTTCTTATTCAGCGTTCTTCACAAAAATACGATCAATTAGAAAAGTGATCGGTGTTTTCTTCTTTATACAAAATATCCCAGTTAATGGACTTCCACTTCTATCCTTACTCTTTTCCCTTTAAGACCACCTTGGCCTTTTCTAATATTTTTAAATAATGATAATAATAATAATGTAAATAATACACTAATTATTCATTCTATTAAATTATTTAAGAATACTCCTTTGATCCAAAATTCTTCAAAATTACCAAAACTTCGTAATTCCTTCTAAATTAAATAAATAAATAAATAAATGATTAATTTAGATTTTTGGGGCGTTACAGCTCTCGTACCCATGGCCGTTTTCATGGGGGGGGGATAGATATCCTCGGGCCCTTCGTCGTGGGGTCATTCCAAAACAAGTACCTGATCGTCGGCATTGATTATTTCACGAAGTGGATCGAGGACGAAGCCCTGGCCAAAATCACGGCCCACAACATAATACGTTTCTACAAGAGGAACATACTAGCCCGGTTTGGTGTACCCCAGGCAATTGCCACCGTTAACGGGACACAATTCACTGATAAGAACTTTCAGGACTTTGTCGCGAAGCTGGGCACAAAACAACACTTCACCTCGGTCGAGCACCCACAAACTAACGGCCAGGCTGAAGCCGCGAACAGGGTGATCTTGCGAGGTCTAAAATGGATACTGGGCAACACCAAGAAAAGAAGGGTCGAGGAGCTACAAAGCGTCCTCTGGGCCTACAGAACAACCCCGCACTCCACTACCGGGGAGACCCCCTTACGGTTGACCTACGGAACCGAGGCAGTGATCCTTGTGGAAATAAGAGAACCTTCGAGAAGGACAGAGTCTCCCCTCGATGAGGAGATGAACGATGAGGCCCTCTGGGAGGAGCTCGACTTCGTCGAAGAGATAAGGTCGGGCGTGTCCCTCCGCGAAGCCTCACTCAAGTAGAAGATAACTTTACGCTATAACAACAAAGTTATTAGACGTGATTTTCAGGTAGGTACCCTCGTCCTACGAAGAAACCAGAAAGATTCACGAGAAGGCAAGCTCACCGCGAACTGGGAGGGACCCTACTGCGTCCGTGCAAAAACGGGGACAGGAGCCTATTACCTCAAAAATCTACACGGGGAGGAACTTGCTTGACCATGGAACATTGAGAAGCTAAAATAATATTACAGTTAAACAGTGCCCGCGACCCATCCTCGTCGCAACTACGAGGGCGCACTAAGGTACAAGCGCGACCCCCTCGAGACAAGAAGACAATGACCCATGTTGTGTGTGCGCGAGGACCCTTGATCCGACGGGGACACCTCAACCGTGCTCCACCATTTCCGTACCATTATGGCAGGGCACCCAGCTTGCGATGGGAAGCCCACACCACGAAGCTAAGACCTCGATCGAGCCCTTAGCCTCGTCAAAGGTCGGAATACACCTCCGACCACTCGACCAATTCCCTGCACTGTCGAGGATCAACAGAGTCGAGCGAAACCCACAACTACTTAGATAAAAAATAGATATATCATCAAACATACAAATATTAAGCATCACACACATAAACAAAAGACAAAGCATTAAATCGGGCAGACGCCCATTGTTTAGAAAGTACATACAAATATCACAAGCCCTTGGCGCGCAAGCCAGGCAGAAATTATTACAAAATCACGGCACGCTGGCCAACTAAGCAAAAGAAAAATTAAACTATGTTATCCTTAGGCTGCTCGTCTTCCATAGTCACATCGTCATCATCTTCCTCGGAGGCCGGTGGGATAATCTGACCGTCGACCACATCAAGGTAGGGGCCAGTCCCTTCAGTGATGAGGTCGGGGTTCACGATCCGTAGCTGCTTCATGGTATTAGCTAAGCCCGCCTAGAGAGCCTGAAAGACATCCTACTCGGTCCGCCTGAGCCTCGCGATGAATTCAGCTCGAGAGGTCAGCTGCTTGTCCTCCTCAGTTTCCTCTTCATCGGGGTGGGCTGTAACGCCCTGATTTATTATTTAATTATTTTACCGAGTTTAGCGATAATTTTGAGTGATTTACATGAATATTTGCAATGTATGATGTTTTGTGATGTGTTGATGGGTGTTGGTGAATAATATTATTAGCTTATTATAATATTATTAGTGGGGAAATAAATAATGAGAATTAGTGGTATTGTTTGATTATTAGAATATTAGTTAAATAATTGTTTAACTAGCGTGACATTAAATATTTATTTAATGGAATAAAATTAAAATGGAACAATGAGGTAGTAAGGGCAAAACTGGCAAAAAGAGGAAACTTAGGGGTTCTAGGGGCTAAGTTGGAATAAGGGGAATATGTTATAATGAGTTTGAGGAAGTTACACAATAGAACATGAATACAACTTTTGAGGAAACCGTAGAAGTGAGAAGAAAGAAGAGAAGAACGATCATGAGAAGGCAAGAGACTAGAGTTTAGAGATTCAAAAAGGTCATCCAATCTAAGGTAAGGGTGGGACTAACTTTCTCTAATACGGATTCAATAATCATGAAAGGGATTGAGTTAGATATTGGTTGATAGTTATTGTTGTTAGAGATGAATGAAATTGATTGATACGTGTTAATTTAGTATCTTGATATTAGGAATTTGAACCCAATTTGATGTTAGGAGTTTGCAATGATTGAATTATAATGTTATCGTTATGATGTAGTGTTTCTATGAGAATAATGTGAAGAAATTCTGTTTTGGGTTAGGAATAGTGAAACCTAGAAATTTTGGTGCGAAATTCATCGTCGCGAAAATTAGTTTTTATGCTACCAATGAGTTCTAATAGGTATAACTAAGTTAAATAAGAGTCTCGCGAATTAAATCGAAGTTTCAGATGAGTTTTTGGGCAAAAAGTGATCAAACCCGTAGCTATGGTAGTGCAGAATTTTGGAAACTTCTAAAATTCGTAACTTGAGTTCCGGGAGTCCGATTCGTACGCCGCTCGAAGCGTTGAAAAGATAACGAGACGAGCTATCTTATAATAATAGTGTCTGGCCCAGGGGTGAGTTATCTTGTATGGAATAACTGAAATGGAATTCTAGTGTTAAAATTATGATTTTTTGCGAAGTGAAAGTTTGAGATTTAGCGCGATTTCGAAATTGAAAATTTTCCAGATTGTGAAATGATTTCAGAACGTGATTACTTGTATTTAATGATGAATTTAGGTGTATTTTAATAATTATTTCGTCATGTCCTTGAGCAGATTTTGAAGCATTTTCGATTAAAGTATACATGCTTGAGTTTTGTAATTATAAGTGTGTGAATGAAATTATTGTTTATTTGCGAAGAATAATGTTGATTAATTGTGAAGTCGTTATTGCTTGTAGTATATGTTAGTCGGTACAGAGTATGTTATAGTTGCTGTGATATTGTTGTTGGGAATTATAAAGTTGCAGGTTTGAAATATGTTGCATTGCCTCTAATTATTGGCAAGTGTTAAGTTGTGGGCCTATGGCCAATGTTGATTTGTTGTTGTGTTGATATATAACTATCATTATTGTTATTCTAACGTTCATGTTGAGTCGCATTGCATATCATATCAAGCTGGAGCTGCTGCTCGGTAAGTTGGCCTGGATTGACAAATTAAGTTGAAGGCTTACGCCTTGTTGATGCCTCTATTAATTGGCAGATTTTTAAGTTGGGAGTTCTGCTCCAATGGTACCACATGCATGATTGCACTGCATTGCATATGTTGAGTCGTGTTGTTGTATTGTTGAGCAAAGTTATGTGATGATTTGTTGTTGGACTTATGCGAAGTATTGATAATGATGAGTTGCGCAGTTATATGATGTTATGTGTTGCTAATTCCTTTATACGAGTTATTGCCTTGTATTATTGAATGTGAAATCTCACCCCTTCTGTTTGAATGTTGCCTCCACGTGGGTAACGTGCAGATAATCAGGAGTAGTGTGGAAGTCGTGGTCGGTGAAGACGAGGTGCTTCACTTTAGTTTGGAGTCTGCTCTGATATGTAACATTGGGAGTCGGGAACGCTTTATGCATGATTTTACTTTGTTAAAGAATTACAGTTGCCTTTACATTTTTGAAAACAAATATTTTGATTAATTGAAACCGTTATATTTTGTTGATCACAATGAAGAATTTCCGCTGTGTAATAAAGATGATTTTTGGATTAAAGTTACATTAATATTTATTACATGTTACATGTCTTATTGCGAGCAAGTTCTTGTTGAAAGTAATACCCTTTTATTCTAAGTTGTTTCATTTTACTCTGATTTTTCGATTAAATTATTCGGGGGAATTTAGCGTGTTACAAAGTGGTATTAGAGCAGGTCGGTCCGTCCGGCCAGGTTGTCTAATTATGTTGTTCCCTAGTATGCGACATGTGTGTGAAAACACTGTCGGTGCTTGTTTTGTTTTCCATTTGTAGGTGGGTAATGAAACAAGTGGGGGTGAAGTATCTGCTTCTCTTGGATATTCCAGTGGTTGAGGGATTGGATATCATGTTGTCGCATGAGGGAGTGCAGTGTTGGATTGTCCAACTGTTTGAGAACGGTGTGATCCTTGAGGGAAGACGGTCAGGTGTTTTTGTTGTTCGCTTCCTTGTGAGGGGGAATGTGATGTTGTGGCTAGAGATAGGCCGGTGATGTGTGGAGTATCCTGACGTGTTTCCTTAGGAGGTGCACAATTATCTTTAGTTAGAACAAGATGATGTCATTTTTGGACGAATTGGTGGAGATAAACCATGTGTTTACCAATTATTTAGATGAGTGGTGTAGTGTGTTGTTGAGACAAGTGTAGCTTCGGTGTTATTAGTTAAGAAGGAAGAGGGTAGTACGAGATGGTGTGTGGATTACCGACGGTTGAGAATAAATATCCATTTCAACGGGATTGATGATTTGATGGACCAACTGGTGGGCTAGTGTGTTTTCGGTATAATGGAATTGAAGTCGGATTACCTTCAGATTTGGGTGAAAAGTGAAGATAGTTGGAGGATCTTAGGAGTAAGAGAAAAATGTGGAACTCATGTTCATCATTTCCAATTTTCATTTTCGCACTTATGGAACACTCTTCACTAAACAGGTGATAACTTTTCACTGGTAACTCCGATGGGAGAAATTCTGGACTTTTTGGAAAGCTTACGAAATTCCCTACGGTTTGCATATAAACTTTTTCTTCTACATTGATCGTACCTGGATCAGATTATTTGAAAGTGGCCAACAATGTCTGGAATAACTGCTACTTCAGTGATGATGAAAGACAGCCGGGGGGGGTGTACCTGTAGGACACTCCGAAGCTTAAGTCAGTGAGTGCACAACAAATACAGAGAGTAAGAATGAGAGTAAGAAGTTAACTTATCCTGGCCCTCTCAAGTTAGAGGGTATTTATAGGGGACCCCAGCGCGTGGCCAACGGTTACTTGCAACGGGTGGGACCAGCGTGTGACCCGTTCCAAGTAACTGCTAGGGCTTATGTGTAGTAATAATGACCAGCTCGTGGTCAACACCCTTGTGTAACTGTTCCTTTAATGCCATTATTAGACGGTTACATGAAACGTATTTGTATGAACAAGACCGTTGATGGGTTCCTCGGAGAAGAGTCTATGATGTCGAGGAGATGAGGTGGTCGTGGTCTGGACTTTGACCTAATGGAGGCAATCCACGTATGTCGAGGACCTACGAGTCAGCGGGGATTGGGAGTATTCTCGCGGGGAGAGGCTACTCTGTCGAGGAGGTTCTCATCAGGGTTTGATGTTTTCCTTTGTCTTCAGATGCCCAAGTGTCCTCGGATTCTCAGGGTGCCCGACATGCTTTTGGGTTCGTGTATGGCAGTCATGTGTCCTTCTCTAGGACTTTATTGGGCTTCTTCAAGTTGTATAGATTGGGCCTGTTTGATTGTAGGAAATCACGGTCCAGTCCAGAACAGGAGCCCCCCCCCCCCCAAGTCGTTGCTTTGAGGTACCAGAGTAATGACTTGAGGGTCAATAATTGTGTCGGGAAAATGCCAAGGGATGATCCGAGGAGGATATCAGCATGGTTGAAATTCCCATGATTATCATGACGTCGGGCATCGATATCGTGCGGGCAGTTATCATGAGGCGGGCACTGGCAGCTTGTGGTCAACGGAGAGTTGCATATGATTGAAGTGTCGGGGAGATGAGAAGTTTTCGTTTTGAAACGATGGGATGACGAAAGGACGCGCATGGGTTTTTTGACCGGTGTCAGTGCACCACGTGTCACTAGTCATCATTGCATAGGGTGGCTGTCTAGGGTAGAGTACTCGAGTGTTGCAGGTTTCTCGAGTTTCATGATTTTTCTATAAATACTCTCCCTTCCCTTCATTTCTCATTTTTTGTTATTTCGTCCAAGAATCGTTTCTTCTTCTTTCTCCGTTTTCTCATCTTCCGTTTGCCGCCGTCAACCACCACAAGTTCACCGTTAACCATCGCGCCACGCCGTGCTTGAGCCCTATTCCGCCATTTACAAGGTATTTTCTTCAAAACAGTTGTTTTCTCTGGTATCTTTCTTTAGTTTAGTTTGCTTGAGATCGTTTCTCTGATGAACTGATGAAAGTTCTCGTGAGAAATGGAAAGATTCTTGGCGAGTACGGCAGGGATCTTTGGTTGTTTTAAGAAAGAGTTTATGAGATTTTCTCTGTTTCTGTATCCGTCGAATAAAACCGAGGAGCTGAATGAATATTTCGGGGATTTGTAGAAACTTTCTAGGGAATGTAATGGACATTGCGGGGACCTGATAATGTTTTGGGTCCCCAACAATTACTCTTTTACGTTGAGTTCATGGGGAAAGGGGCAAGATTATCCGGGGAAGCGATGAGTTTCCCGGGGACATCTGTTATTCGTCTCCGACTGGCTAGTTTGGTATGACTCGTCGAATTCACCTGTTCCCTTCTGCTTTTCAGGTTGATGGACAGATTGGCTGCTGAAGTGGCCGTAGGTGAATTCGAGGAGGATAGCCAAGCTGAAATCCCGATGGCCCATATGGCTTATAGGCAAGAGCGTCCGTTTGAGGATTGGGTGTGTGATGAGGCCCTCACTATGTCGTCTGTCTTCACATTCCCCGACAAAAATGGGTTTTGCACTGTTGAGCATAGGTTGCTTGGTTCTGAGCAATCTTGGAAAGTGTATCGTCCCAACGAGGACCAGCGTATATGTACACCGTATATGGGAATGCGCTTCCCGGTGTATGAGTTTATGTTTCAAGAGGCGGGTTGGAGGCTCCCCTTCACAGACTTCCAAGAGGGGGTCTTTAAATGGTTAAAATTGGCACCATCGCAAATCCATCCGAATTCTTTGGCCTTTCTCCGGGATTTTGAGCTCGTCTACAAGTATTTAGATATCAGGGCAATGGTGTCCCTTTTTTTTCGGATTTTTCATCTGCAACGTTCTACGACTGATGGTCGACACGGCTGGGTGTCATTCAAACAGAATAAAGCTCTATTTCATACCTACTTGGACTCTGTTCGAGATTTCAAGTGGCGTTATTATTTCGTGAAGCCGGTCTCTCCCGAGGCCATTAATTCGATTTATGATCGGGTGAATCAAGAAGTGAATGGGCTGCCTACAGAAGTGTTGGTGCCAAAATTCCCCCTCTATTGGACAGAAGAGCACTATAAAGAGGGGGTTGACAAATATAAAGTGAGACATAATAAGCTCAGTGTCGAGGATCGCGAGGCTTATGACAAGATTGTCGAGTACGTGGAGAGTTTGAATAAAATCTCCAGTGTATCCGAGGGCGGAGAGACCTCGACATGTGGTGATGAGCAGGTGCCGAAGACCCGTCGCCTGATTAATACTCGTGTCTTGCTTGAGACTTTCTCTGATGAGGAGGCTGTCGAGCTTTTAGGTGGTGTAACGATCCTCAAGTTAGATTTGTTTCTTGTTCGTGTATCTTGTTTTACTAATATTTTTCTTTCTTTTTGCAGAGAAAATGGTCAAAGCTGCAGAAAGATACGCGAAGCTGAGGGCAAAAAGGGCGAGGGAAGAACAATCCCGTCCAGCTGAACAAAGTACCTCCCAGCCTGCCTCTTTTACGATAGTGCCCGAGAATGCTCCCTCTACTGCGGTGCCCGAGGGTTTCGAGCAAACTCACGTAGCATTAACTGCACCTGTGACCTCTGAGGATCAGTCCCCGGGGCCTCAAGGGACACCTAAGCGGGCGAGGAATGCTGGGCCGCTCATTGTCGATGTGGAGGGTAGTCCTCCTCCCCCTCCTGCAAGCTTCGAGATTCCTCCGTGTCATCTCCAGCGCCGCTATTTCCCCGAGGTTGTTTTTCTTCGTGTCGCCCCTTCAGAAGTTCAGGCTTTGTTGGGGAGTACTCTGGAAGCGAGGTGGAAAATAATCATGGAGGATATGTCTGCCATTATGCGGCTCTGTTCGGTTGCCCTCGTTCTGAATGAGGAGAGTTGTTCTGCATCTGAACTTTCTCGACTAGAAGAAAGGCTTCAGGCTTTGGGGGCTGAATTGCTCGGTGTGCAGAAGGATCTGAAGGACTGCAGGGAGCTGAATAAAGAATAACGCGAGCAGCAAGAACGGTCGGAGAGGAAGTTGAAGGAAGCTGAGGACGCGGCGAAGGGCCACCTTACTCGGGTTGCTGCGTTGGAAGGGGAAGAGCAGCGTCTTAACGGCAGGATAGTTGAATTAGAAGAAGCTGTTCGGCCAGCTGAAAACGAGACTGAGGAGGACAAACTGTTAACCTCTCGAGCAGCCCTGATAGCCAAGCTCAGGGAGGTCGAGAAGGATCTTCGGTTGGCTGAAGATGACGCTCTAGAGTTTGCAGATGTCGGGTTCCAGAACGCTGTGGCGCAACTTAAGCTCCTGAATCCGGACCTCGTAACTGATGGAGCTGATTCCAAGTTTGAAGTGGTCGACGACAAGATTGTATTGCCCGGACAAGCAGTCGAAAGGGAACAGGAGAATCCCGAGGCAGTTGATGCTGCTGCGGAGTGATGGTGTATTCAGTTTGGCCTGCGTGCCAATTTTTTGTATTGACTGGCCTGCGTGCCATACTTTTTGATTTGCCCGGCCTAAGAGCCAGGGTTTTATGTAATATCTTTACAATGGACTTGCCCGATTTAATATTTCCATTTTTGCCTCTTTATCTGCTCTGTGTGTGGTATTTTACTTATTTTTATCTAAGTTATTTTGATTTTGCTGGATACTTGGGAGTTTGCTCGACTCTAGTGATCCTCGACTGCGAAGAGAGCTGGTCGAGCGGTCAGGGGTCGTACCCCGACCTTCAATGAAGCTAAGAGGTCGATCGAGGTCTTAGTTTCATGGCGTGAACTTCCCATCCCGAGCTGGGTGTTCTGCCTACAAGGTACGTCGACGACGGAGCTCGATAGAGTACCCCTCGCCGGGCCAAAAGTTCACCGCACACACAACGTGACTTGTGACCTTCGTTAGCGTATAGAGGTGTCGTGCTTGTACCATGGCACGCTCCCCGTAATGGCAACTTTAGTATAGTTACATGTGGCGTTCAACTGTAATATTGTTTAAGCTTCTCAGCATTCCATGGACGAGCAAGTTGTTCACCTTGGAGGTTTTTGAGGTAATAAGCACCTGTCCCCGTCTTTGCAATGACGCGGTAGGGGCCCTCCCAGTTTGCGGCCAGCTTTCCTTCACGTGAATTTTTTTGATTTCGCCGTAAGACAAGACTGCCTACTTGGAAATCTCGTTTGATGACTTTGTCATTATAACGCAAAGTTATTTTTTGTTTTAAAGAGGCTTCTCGGAGGGATGCGCCCGTCCTTATTTCTTCGACCAGGTCGAGTTCTTCGCGAAGGGCTTCGTTGTTCGCTTCTTTGTCAAGAGGAGCTTCTGTCCTTCTCGAAGGTTCCCTGATTTCCACGGGGATTACTGCCTCGGTTCCATATGTTAACCGGAACGGGGTCTCCCCGGTCGTGGAATAAGGGGTTGTCCGATATGCCCAGAGGACGCTGTGTAACTCCTCGACCCACCATTGTTTGGCCTTGCCGAGTCGTCGTTTGAGTCCTCGGAGTATTACTCTGTTTGCTGCTTCAGCTTGCCCGTTGGTTTGTGGGTGTTCCACTGACGTAAAATGTTGTTTCGTACCCAGTTTGGCAACGAAGTCTTGGAAGTTTCCGTCGGTGAACTGTGTCCCATTGTCTGTGACAATGGCTTGAGGCACGCCGAATCGGGCGAGTATATTTCTCTTGTAGAAACGTAATATGTTGAAAGCAGTGATCTTGGCTAGTGCTTCTGCCTCGATCCATTTCGTGAAGTAATCTACCCCGACGATGAGGTACTTATTTTGGTATGATCCTACGACAAAGGGTCCGAGGATATCCATTCCCCACCACGCAAAGGGCCACGGGGATGACAATGATTTAAGCTCGTTTGGAGGAGCGAGGTGCATGTGCGCGTGCCTCTGACAACGGTCACACTTTTTGACGTGTTCCTTTGCATCTTGTTGCATAGTGGGCCAAGAATATCCTGCTCGGATAGCTTTTCGAGCTAAGGATCTTCCGCCTAGATGTTGTGCGTTGATTCCTTCATGTATTTCCTGGAGAATCTCGGAAACTTTATTTTCCTCGACGCACCGGAGTAGAGGGACGGAGAATCCTCGACGATATAGCTTACCGTCGACTATGGTGTATGCGCATGCCTGCCTCCTAATTATCCCAGCTTCTTTAGGGTTATCGGGTAGTATGCCTGTCATCAGGTATTCGTAAATTGGAGTCATCCAACAGTTTGCGTCCCCGATAATGTTCACCTCGGTGGTCGAAGTAGGTTTGTTGATGCTCAGATGGGTCAGTATTTCTTGGATCACAGATTTGTTCCCTCCTTTCTTCTTAGTGCTCGCTAGTTTGGAGAGCACGTCTGCTCGAGTGTTATGCTCGTGCGGGATGTGAGCCACCTCTGCGGAGACAAATTTCTTCAACTTTTCTTGTACCAAGGTTAGGTATTCAATGAGATTATCATTTTTGGCTTGAAATTCTCCCCTAACTTGTGATGCTACGAGCTGAGAGTCCGTAAAGATTTTGACTTCTTTTGCGCCAAGGTCCTCTGCGAGTCAAAGTCTTGCGAGGAATGCTTCATACTCGGCTTGGTTATTTGATGTTTTGAAAGATAGCTCGAGTGAGACTTCTATCAAGATACCTTCCTCATTTTTGAGGATAATGCTTGCCCCGCTGCCCTTTGCACTGGAGGCTCCGTCGACGTAAATTGTCCATCTTTGGGAGCCATTGGTCGAGGATTCGGGGACTGTCATTTCAGCTACGAAGTCGGCCAGTACCTGAGCCTTCAAGGCTTTTCTCCCTTCATATCGAACATCGAATTCGGACAGCTCGAGAGACCACCGGAGCATTCTCCCCGCCATATCTGGCCGACTAAGGAGCTGTCTGATAGGCTGCTCAGTTCTTAGCACAATTGTGTGGGCCAGGAAGTAATGGCGTAGTCTTCTGGCTGCAGTTATGAGGGCCAAGGAGACTTTTTCAATCTGTTGGTATCTAAGCTCGAGACCCTGGAGAGCTTTGCTTGTGAAATAAACCGGTTTCTGTCCGTCGGGGGTCTCCCGTGTGAGGACAGCACTTACCGCTTCGCCGGTGATGACCAGGTATAAGAAAAGTGTTTCTCCGTCATCTGGTCGGGACAAGACCGGGGGTTGCGACAGGACTTGTTTTAGATAGAGGAGGGCTTGTTCGCATTCTTCACTGCATTCAAATTTTGCTTTTGGTCGAAGAAGTTAAAAAAATGGGAGCGCGTATTGGCCGGATTTAGCGGCAAAACGGGAGAGAGCAGTGAGCATCCCGTTAAGTGACTGTATCGATTTCTTTGAGTTCGGAGTGGGGATCTCGGAAAAGGCCTTACATTTGTCGGGATTCGCTTCAATTCCTCTCTCCGTAAGGTAAAAGCCGAGGAATTTACCTGCTCGAACACCTAAAGTGCACTTGTCGGGGTTGAATCTCATGCGGCATTTCCTCGCTGTGTCGAACACCTTTTTAAGATGAGCAGCGTGGTCGACTTCTTCTGCGGATTTGATGATCATGTCGTCCATATAGACTTCGATCATGTCACCAATTTCCGCTTGGAAGACCTTGTTCATCATTCGTTGGTAGGTAGCGCCAGCATTCTTCAGACCAAAGGGCATTACATTATAGTAATAATTGCCCGACTCAGTCATGAAAGCTGTATGCTTTCTGTCCGCCTCATCCATGGGGATTTGGTTATATCCCGAATAAGTGTCCATGAAAGATAACAGTTTAAATCCTGCAGAGTTGTCGACCAATCGGTCAATATTAGGCAATGGGTAAGAGTCTTTCGGGCATGCCCGATTAAGATCTGTGTAGTCAATGCACATCCTCCATTTTCCATTAGATTTTTTAACAAGTACAACATTGGACAACCAAGTGGTGTACTTGGCTTCCGAAATAAAGTTTGCCTCTAGGAGGTCTTTTACAGCTTTTTCAGCAGCCTCCATTTTTTCTGGAGACTGCCTACGCCTATGTTGAGCTATAGCCCTAGGATTTGGATCTATGGTCAGCTGGTGACAAGCCACTTGAGGATCTAATCCGGGCATTTCTGAAGCGCTCCAAGCGAACAAATTTGCATTCTCTCGGAGACATGCCTTCAGTTGTCTCCTCGCCAGGTCGGGGAGTCCATGGCCGATCTTCACAGTTCGCTTTGGGTCGTTGCCAAGAGGGATCAGTTCGAAGTCTCCGTCTGGGATGGGGCGCGTTGGGTAGGTAGGCTGCCCATTGACTTCAACTGGGAGGTCTTTGTCTGCAACTTCTTCCTGTTCCCTGGAGAACCTGCTATCAAGGTCGACCGCGCTGACCGGCGGTAGTGGAACCTGTGCGACATTTGAAGCTGCCATTTTGGGGTGGACGCCACCGACGACACTTAGGCCTTTGATCGCTGCATCGAAACATCTTCTAGCTGCTTTAATATCCCCGTGTAGGGTTACCACACGTCCTCGAGTCGTATAATATTTCATTTTTAGGTGGACAGTGGATGGTACAGCTGTTATTTCGGCCAAGGTGGTTCTTCCCAATATGCAGTTGTAGAGAGAAGGACAGTCAACCACTAGGAAACGTGTCTTCGCCTGTCGTGCCGTTTCACCTGCTCCGAATGTGACCAACAATTCTACATAACCTCGAGGTCTAGTAGATGCGCCGTTGAAGCCTTGTAGGTCAGATCCCACATATGGAGACAGGTGATGCTTTGTCAGCTGGAGAGTATCGAAGAGGTACGTGTACATGATGTCCACCGAGCTTCCCTGATCGACCAAAATCTGATGCACATCAAAGTTGGCCATTTGTGCTCGAATTAGGAGGGGTATATTAGCATTCGGGGATCCACCTGGTAATTCCTCGAGATAGAAACTTATAGGGCATGACTTTCCACGAGATAAGCTGAGAGTTGGATCTCGAGGAGTGGATGTCTTTAGTTCGTCGAACTTCCTTTTTATTGAACCGACGGTCACTCGTTCAGGATATCTGCCTGATATGACTAGGGCTTGGGGGAAACTTTCCCAGGTACTGCGAACACTTACTAGTTCTTCCGCTGGGAAGCTCTTCCACATGTTTCGAACAGCTTCAGCATCGCTAACATTTCCTTGGAAACTGAAGTCTTCAGGTCGTGTGATGCTTAAGGCAACCTGTAGTTTTCTGGTGTCCGAATGGTTAGACTCCTCGGTATTTAGGGCTTCTTGGCCGGAGGGTCGAGGAGCCTCGTCTTGTTTGGCGTACTTTTTCAGGTAGCCTTCTTTAATCAACGTTTCAATTGCGTCTTTAAGGTGGATGCAATCCTCAGTAACATGCCCGTGACTGCGATGGAACCGACAGTACTTGGATTTGTCAGTATTTGGTTTGGGAGCTATTGGTTTTGGGAAGCGGATTCCCCCTTTTACGAACTCCAAATTTGCACAGTCACTGAAAATGCGTGCACGGGACACGTTTAGTGGAGTGTATTCTTTCTTTTCGAAGAGTCCTATGGAATAGCCGACATTTGATAGCGCCGGAGACGTTTCTAAAGTCGAGAAGAGCCTCGAAGCTCTCGACATGGTCGTCTGGATCCGATGTCCCATCGTACGTCCCCAAGGATGGAGGTTTCTCCAAGCCTTTGGGAATAGGGGCTTCCATTATTTGTCTGGATAGGGGAGTCCGGTAGTCTTCGTCATCGCTATCTCCTGTGGATACAGAAGGAGAAATATGACCTCGAACATAGTGACGTCTCGGGGAGTTTTCTGTGTGACGGACTCTTGGCTCCTCGACATAAGGCTTGCTCTTCTTAATCTTCAAGGGACAAGTGGCCGCTTTTGGTGGCGGGGAGCGATGGCGCTTTAGTGGATACTCGTCTGGTTACGCTCCAAATGTGTCCTGCGACCTTTATTTACTGGGGAGGGGCTGCGAGATTCCACTGGAGACAGTGAATGTCCGGGATAAGGAGGTGGTCAGTGCTTTCACGGGGAAGATCGACCACGGCTTTTTTCTAGCTTCTCAATCCGTAAGTTTTGGTTGAAGATCATTTGATTGGTTTGATTGACCAACGCAAACAAAGCAGCAGTGCTCGGATCCGCATTTGGTGGTGGATCTACGGGATGATATGTGAGCTGGAGGATTGCTTCCTGTGCATCTTGTTGAGCAGTCTCGTACTCTACCTCATCGAAAGACGGGGAAGCGGTGACTCCATCTCTGACATCATTCTCCACGACGGGCTGAAGAACATTGTTATCGCCGTGGGCGTTACCACCAAGTTGTGCGATGACATTATCTACGGCTTGATTTGCGGACGGGTTGGCCATTGCTGGTAGTTGAATTAGGAAACTTTGGTTTGTCGTAAAGGAAAAATGGGGAAGTTTATGAAATTCCCATAGACGGCACCACTGATCGTACCTGGATCAGATTATTTGAAAGTGGCCAACAATGTCTGGAATAACTGCTACTTCAGTGGTGATGAAAGACAGCGGGGGGGGGGGGGGGGGGGGGAGGGGGGGAGGTGTACCTGTAGGACACTCCGATGCTTAAGTCAGTGAGTGCACAACAAATACAGAGAGTAAGAATGAGAGTAAGAAGTTAACTTATCCTGGCCCTCTCAAGTGAGAGGGTATTTATAGGGGACCCCCAGCGCGTGGCCAACGGTTACTTGCAACGGGTGGGACTAGCGTGTGACCCGTTCCAAGTAACTGCTAGGGCTTACGTGTTGTAATAATGACCAGCTCGTGGTCAACACCCTAGTGTAACTGTTCCTTTAATGCCATTATTAGACGGTTACATGAAACGTATTTGTATGAACAAGACCGTTGATGGGTTCATCGGAGAAGAGTCTATGATGTCGAGGAGATGAGGTGGTCGTGGTCTGGACTTTGACCTAATGGAGGCGATCCACGTATGTCGAGGACCTACGAGTCAGTGGGGATTAGGAGTATTCTTGCGGGGAGAGGCTACTCTGTTGAGGAGGTTCTCATCAGGGTTTGATGTTTTCCTTTGTCTTCGGATGCCCAAGTGTCCTCGGATTCTCAGGGTGCTCAACATGCTTTTGGGTTCTCGTATGGCAGTTATGTGTCCTTCTCTAGGACTTTATTGGGCTTCTTCAAGTTGTATGGATTGGGCCTGTTTGATTGTAGGAAATCACGGTCCAGTCTAGAACATACATGTTTTTGACGAGAGAGAAAAATGCATTTGAAGATTTGGGTCTGATTCTGATTTTTGAGAAGGCAGGTATACGGGATTTGTTGATCAGCCTCCATTGCGCAAGTGATAACTTTTTAATCGAAACTCAGATTAAAGCGATTCTTGAATTTCTGGAATCTACGGGAAATTCCCTTCATTTTGGCATATAATTTTGTATCAAGAAGGTCTGTATTGAAGGGGATAATTGTGTTTGAAGTTGAGTGAGTCTTTCTGAAAGTGGGTAAGATGAGGTCAGGTATAAGATGTTTGGTAACAGGAAGGAGGTGAGGACCTCAGAGAAGTACATAGAGATGCGGCATATGCCAGTTGAGAATGATTAGAGTGGAGAGATTTTTGAGGAATGGAGAAGGTTGAATAGTAACGTGGATTGTGTGTCATTGATGACATGGTGTCAACATGTGTCAGGAAGATTTTGGAAAGTTTCTATCACCAACCAGATGATGAGATGGTACTGTTAAGATGGTGATTAGGATGAGATCAAATGTGAAACTATACGGATCATCGAGATTGTGAAATTAAAGAAAGGACGAAGGATTTATTAGTATTGTTAAAGTCCTCTATTTGGATAAATGTTTCATTTAGAGCGGACCGATTTGGATTGTACTTGAAGTAGTAGCATTTCTGGTTTTGGGAGAATATTTAACAATTTTGTTGTGTTACAAGCGTGTATCGGAGAATATGTAATGGATTTTGGGCGTTTATATATCATTGACGAGGTTGAAAAGAAGGAAATTAAGAAAACGATTGTAAGCCTTAGAGAGATGGCGGAGCATTATGCTTAGGTAACTTTGGGCATGAAGTAAAGGATGCTATTGTAGTTGGGTAATGATGATGTATGCCACCGTTATGGTTGCCATCTACCTATTGACAAATTGAGGAACTGATCACCCTTAATCTCTTGTTGATAGTAGACGGGATCATGTTGGATGGGATATATGTATCTTGCTAGCTGGTATAGTATGTACATTGAATTGTTTGAAGTCGAGCCAAATGCTTATGGATTGTTTGATTAGTCGATGCAGATTCCTATATTTTAAGATGAGGCGGATTCGAGGCTTTTGTATGTTGATCAGATGATGTTGATAGTTACTTATCAGAAGCAGAGAACAACGTGCTGACTAAAGATATGCCAAGGGTGTTGCCGTGGAGAGCCTTATTATTATTATTAGTAAAGAAAAGAATGACATCATGAGGTTGCGTGTGGATCGGTGAGTAATATGGAAACTCACAATTGTGTCCGGGGTAGCTTGAGTTTTGATTTGAGATGAATCGAGAATCCGATAGACATGAGACTTGAAGCATTGGAAAGATGATCCAGTGAGGGAATAAATGGAAATGTGAGACCATGATATAACCAAGGATGTTTGGTAAAGGATAGTAGTGACTAGTACGCCTTAAAGTGTGTGTAGGGAGTATGGATCGTATCTTCCATACTTATTTGGATAAGTTAGAATTGCTGTTCATTGTGGATGTTCGGATCTATTATAAAAATCGGAAGAAGAACGTGTAGAGTAATTGAGAATTGAGTTACAAGTATTGAAAGAAGTGGAGTCATATGTTAAGTTACCAAAGTGTGATTTTTGGTTAGTAGAGATGAGTTTACTTGGTTGTGTTAATTCAGATGAGGGTATTGTTGTGGATCCATCCAAGTAGATGTAGTTCTACAATGAGGAAGCTCTGCAGTGGATTAAGGGGAGTATAATATTCTTGGACTTAGTCGGTTATTATCATGGAGTTTTGTAGCAGGAATCGCGAAGGACGCCTAGCGCCGTTGAGCGCGCCCAGCGCGGTATGGAAGACTCTCGCCCTATCGAGGCAGAAGCGAGCGTGCTTAGCGTGAGTCGGATCCCACTTAGCGCGGTCTGGGAGTGGAAAAGGTGATTTTTCTTGTCAAAATTAATTGGAAATATGTATCCTTATGCGGTTATGGTATTGGGATGCTGTTATGTGTTTAAGATGAGTTTAGACAGTGTGATAATATAAGATGGTGAAGTTGTAGCTTATGTTTTACGATAGTTGGAGATTCATGAAAGTATCTATCCTATTCAAGATTTGGAATTGGCTGAGGTTGTAATTGTGTTAAGTATCCGGAGGAATTATTTTTATGGATCTAGGTCCGAAGTGTTTAGTAATCACAAGAGTGTAGAATACCTGTTTGGTCAGAATTCCAGATGAGTTAAGTCGAAAGTCGTTTCTTATGTCTGCTTTGATGGTCGGAAGTTGGATGTGAACTTGGTAGATTTGATAGTTGTGAGTAATTCGAGTGCGCAGCGAAAGCATGGTGTAGTGCAGTTTGTTCATACGTGTGTAACAACGATGTTAGTAGTTTAGCTACATTGAGGTTGTGTTATGGACTTTTGTGTTTTTATCTTTGTTGTTGCCTCGTTACCTATGGTGATGGTTCGAGTGCGAGTAGCTAATTCCTATGATGGGGAATTAGGGGAGTGTTACCTATGGTGATGGTGACGATCGTGTTGTGTTCTGGTTCATAGTGAACATGTGTGTTCTTAACTTGGTTATTCTTTGTGTCTTGAGTTGGTCGTCGAGTGCATTGCGTGAGCATTGCATCTTGTTGTTGTTGTCGTTAATAAGTTAGTTTGTTGTTTTGTGTTAACCGCGGTGTTGCCTTTCATGGCATAGGAATTGATTAATCGGATACGAGGACGTATCCGGGGTAGCTCGCATCAGGTGAATTTTTTAGGACGAAAACATTCTAAGTGGGGGAGAGTTGTAACGCCCTGATTTATTATTTAATTATTTTACCGAGTTTAGCGATAATTTAGAGTGATTTACATGAATATTTGCGATGTATGATGTTTTGTGATGTGTTAATGGGTGTTGGTGAATAATATTATTAGCTTATTATAATATTATTAGTGGGGATATAAATAATGAGAATTAGTGGTATTGTTTGATTATTAGAATATTAGTTAAATAATTGTTTAACTAGCGTGACATTAAATATTTATTTAATGGAATAAAATTAAAATTGAATAATGAGGTAGTAAGGGCAAAACTGGCAAAAAGAGGGAACTTAGGGGTTCTAGGGGCTAAGTTGGAATAAGGGGAATATGTTATAAGGAGTTTGAGGAAGTTACACTATAGAACGTGAATACAACTTTTGAGGAAACCGTAGAAGTGAGAAGAAAGAAGAGAAGAACGATCATGAGAAGGCAAGAGACTAGAGTTTAGAGATTCAAAAAGGTCATCCAATCTAAGGTAAGGGTGGGACTAACTTTCTCTAATACGGGTTCAATAATCATGAAAGGGATTGAGTTAGATATTGGTTGATAGTTGTTGTTGTTAGAGATGAATGAAATTGATTGATACATGTTAATTTAGTATCTTGATATTAGGAATTTGAATCCAATTTGATGTTAGGAGTTTGCAATGATTGAATTATAATGTTATCGTTATGATGTAGTGTTTCTATGAGAATAATGTGAAGAAATTCTGTTTTGGGTTAGGAATAGTGAAACCTAGAAATTTTGGTGCGAAATTCATCGTCGCGGAAATTAGTTTTTATGCTACCAATGAGTTCTAATAGGTATAACTAAGTTAAAATAAGAGTCTCGCGAATTAAATCGAAGTTTCGGATGAGTTTTTGGGAAAAAAGTGATCAAACCCGTAGCTATGTTAGTGCAGAATTTTGGAAACTTCGAAAATTCATAACTTGAGTTCCGGGAGTCCGATTCGTACGCCGCTCGAAGCGTTGGAAAGATAACGAGACGAGATATCTTATAATAATAGTGTCTGACCCAGGGGTGAGTTATCTTGTATGGAATAACTAAAATGGAATTATAGTGTTAAAATTCTGATTTTTGTAGAAGTGAAAGTTTGAGTTTTAGCGCGATTTCGAAATTGAAAATTTTCCAGATTGTGATATGAATTCAGAACATGATTCCTTGTATTTAATGATGAATTTAGGTGTATTTTAATAATTATTTCGTCATGTCCTTGAGCTGCTTTTGAAGCGTTTTCGATTAAAGTATACATGCTTGAGTTTTGTAATTATAAGTGTGTGAATGAAATTATTGTTTATTTGCGAAGAATAATGTTGATTAATTGTGAAGTCGTGATTGCTTGTAGTATATGTTAGTCGGTACAGAGTATGTTATAGTTGCTGTGATATTGTAGTTGGGAATTATAAAGTTGCAGGTGTGAAATATGTTGCATTGCCTCTAATTATTGGCAAGAGTTAAGTTGTGGGCCTATGGCCAATGTTGATTTGTTGTTGTGTTGATATATAACTATCATTGTTGTTATTCTGACGTTCATGTTGAGTCGCATTACATAGCATATCAAGCTGGAGCTGCTGCTCGGTAAGTTGGCCTGGATTGGCAAATTAAGTTGAAGGCTTACGCCTTGTTGATGCCTCTATTAATTGGCAGATTTTTAAGTTGGGAGTTCTGCTTCAATGGTACCACATGCATGATTGCACTACATTGCATCCGTTGAGTCGTGTTGTTGTATTGTTGAGCGAAGTTATTTGATGATTTGTTGTTGGACTTATGCTAAGTATTGATAATGATGAGTTGCGCAGTTATTTGATGTTATGTGTTGCTAATTCCTTTATACAAGTTATTGCCTTGTATTATTGAATGTGAAATCTCACCCCTTCTGTTTGAATGTTACCTCCACGTGGGTAACGTGCAGATAATCAGGAGTAGTGTGGAAGTCGTGGTCGGTGAAGACAAGGTGCTTCACTTTAGTTTGGAGTCTGCTCTGATATGTAACATTGGGAGTCGGGAATGCTTTATGCATGATTTTACTTTGTTAAAGAATTACAGTTGCCTTTTCATTTTTGAAAACAAATATTTTGATTAATTGAAACCGTTATATTATGTTGATCATAATAAAGAATTTCCGCTGTGTAATAAAGATGATTTTTGGATTAAAGTTCTATTAATATTTATTATATGTTACATGTCTTATTGTGAGCAAGTTCTTGTTGAAAGTAATACCCTTTTATTCCGAGTTGTTTCATTTTACTCTGATTTTTCGATTAAATTATTCGGGGGAATTTAGGGTGTTACATGGGCAGCTGCCTCCAGCTCGGCGATCCTTGCCAGGACATTCTCCCTTTCCTCAGCGGCGCTCTTCAATCTCCCCTCCAGCTGCCCCTGAAGCTCGACCTGGGCTTCGTTTTACTTTTTACACTCGGCGAGCTCCTTGCTCAGTCTCTTCATCTCGGCTTCTACTGACTTGAAGCTATCCAGCAGTTTGGTCAGCTCCGCTGACAGACAAGTCTCGTCGTTCAAGACTAAGGCTGAAAGCACAAATCCGCATCACCGCGGCCACGTCTTCCACCAAGGATTTTATCCTCAAGACCCGGTCAGCCCCTAGGATGGCCAGGGCTTAAGGTGCGCTGATGGTCAATGAGTTGGCCCCAGAGAAGAAATCGGGCCTCAGATGACAAGGCGAGAGCACGAACTTCTTGCTTGGGGACTCTCAGTAAGGTCGACCTGCACATGCCCGGTGGTCCGCTTCCTTTTCTGGGACCCTTGTGAGTTGGGAGATTGGCTGCACTGTGGAGAACCGGAGGAGTCCCCGGGGGTCGGGATGGGGCCCCGGACATGCTGTTTGACCTGCTCGACTCGCCCTTTTCCACTTTTCTTCGACCCTCGGGTAGCTGCCAACCTCTTAATACGCTCCTCTGCGCTCGAAATTTTGCCTACAAAGGAAAAAATTGAAACACGTCAGTAAACTAAAGGCGAAAATGTACAGGAAAACCCAGCCAAGGGGTTGTTCGCCACCTAACAGCTAGAGGGTATCCTCGTCGGTAAACATCTCGAGGAGAGCCCTCGTATTGATCAACTGAGGCTCCTCTAAGATCTCCTCGTCGGCACCATGGATAAACCTTCCGTCCGGAGTCACAACTTGCGCGGGCTTAAAACCGGCGACGAACTTGACTATCTCCTCGTGGGCCAAACGGTCATCTTCGAACAGTGCGCCCCGGCTAAATATGTAGCTGTCCATTTCCTTCTTGAAGTACGCCTCTGTCCAATGCAAGGGGAAATTTGCCTCGAGGACCTCCACCTACTGCCGTCTATTTCTTTATGCACCCGGCGGTACACTGTTTCTGCAGCCTTGCATGAGACAGGCTTTACGACATACCACCGGGAATTGAAGTGATGGACAGAGTCCATATAAGTCCAGAATAACCTGCTCACCTGCTTGAAGGACACCCAGCCATGCCTTCCCTCGATCGTCTGCCTCTGCAGGTGAAATATCTGGAAGAACAGAGGTATGGCCGCCCTGATGCGGAGATGCCGGCAGACGAGCACGGAAGCGCGAATGAAAGCAGAGCGTTGGGGTGCAGTTGCTAAGGTGCCAGGCGCAGCCAGGTGAACACCTCTTGCTGGAAACCACTGAAGGGCAGGTGCCAGCCTGCCTCGTCGAAGATAAACTCATATAGGAGAAATCTCATCCCTTTGAATGTCGAAGAGATATGGTGGTACAATAGAGGCCTGTACACCAACCAGTTCTTCGAGGAGCCCTCGAGGCGATCCTCGACAGTGGTAAAGACATCGTCAGAATGTGTCACAAATTGAGACGCGACGCCCAGAGGCTCCTCGCTAACCCAGTCCTCGGGTGACCGTTCCTCGTCACCAGTGATCGGCGCCATCGGGGAGTCGAGCTTGTCATCAGTCTCTATAAATCCCTCAGCCATGGTCACCATTTTACCTGAAAAGCATAAGGAATTGGTGAATTCGATAGTCCAAATCAAATTCACCCTTCCACTGCAAGCCAAGTGAAAGGGCGAAGAAAGGGTCGGGGAACGTGCTAAGAAAACACCTCTGTCCAGAGCCGTCCTCGGGGATATCCCATGTCAGGTAGGCATCCCCCTGACCATGATTACTGAGGGTACTCACACCTTAGACCTCCCCGCGCTGGGGAGACTTGAAGCTCAAGGACCCAAGCAAATATCCTCGGGAGGACCGTCATATGTCTCTGGGACCTTCATCAGGTCCACGGCGTCTTCATCCCACGTCCTCAGGGAATTCATCCTATGTCCTCGGGAGCCTCATCAGGTCCCCGGGAGATCCATCCTAGTTCCCCGAGGCATTCATCAGAAATCTAAAGACGCCCCACTATTTTCGCCGGAAGCTTTATGGTCTCCCCGGGAACCCCATCAGTCCGCCGGAGAAACCACTGTAGAAAGCGTAAAATAAGGAGAAGGAATAAAAAATTTACTTAAAATAACGGTAGGGAATCTCCGGTGCGGCGGCGTACGGTGGAAGGACGATGACGGAGGCTGAAGACACAGAGAGAAAGTGGTGAGCAGAGAGAGTGGAAACGTGCAAATGGCACAGACCTACCTCTATTTATAGAAGACGTCGCAGAGCTCGAGGCGCCCCTAGGAACTTGAGTACCTAGGATCCTAGCCGCCATAGGCATTGATGGCGAGTGACACGTGGCACTCGAGACCCGTGCGCACCGTTTTGCTTCCTTGTATGCCTGCGGGGTAAGCGTGTCCGTTTTCCTTTCATCTCCCCGCAGTGTCGACCACGAATAGCCTTCAGGGTACAGAAGACTGTCACTCCTCAGGATTCGCGCCCAACAAACTCCCCTGCGCCCGTCCGTCTACATTTCCCATCAGCTTGTCATTTCGGGCATGCTGCTCTACTAGAACTTCCTCGACAGATGGGCCGCCTCGCAAGTTATTACTGCGACACTCCGAAGCAACGACTTGGGGGGACTCCTATTCTGGACTGGGCCAGCGCCTGCCCATCAGTCGGGTAGACCCAACCCAACATCATGCTAAGCGGCCCATTAAGGCCTAATTCACCTCCTCGTCGGGCACACCTCAACGACATGACCCGTCGAGCATACGCTACACGTGCCGGGGAGAACTCACGGCTCTCCCCCCACGTCATCAGGTAACGCCCACGTCCGAAAGAGCTGGTCATCCAACCTTTCGGAGATCACGGGACCGTTACTTCAGGGTGAAGACCACGTGCTGGTCTTCATTACCCCACATAAGCCCTGGCAGTTATCTGCACTGGGCTGGGTCGCAGGCCCAAAGCAGGTGACTATTGGCCCTGCGCTGGGGGCAGCCTATAAATACTCTCTCTCATGAGGGGATCAGGTTACATGACATTCTAACTATCACTCTTACTTTTTGTACTTGCTTGCTCCTGTCCTTAATTTGGCATCAGAGTACCTTGCAGGTACATCCCCCCCCACCGTCTCATCACCACCGAAGTAGCGGAGCTCACGACGTTACTGGCCACTAATCTCCTTTCTGATCGGGTACGATTAGTTTCTAAATATGCTCGGTAAGACATCGCATCTCATGCCTACATATCCTGACGGGAGTGGAATCAGAGCATTCGTAGTTCCCCTCAAGGAGGGTGAGGAATTCTTGACTGTGGTCAAGGTTCTAGGGGGAGATAAGTATTCATGGCAAGATTGTGCGGCGACTCCTAAGTTAAAAGGGAAAGTAAGTATCCACGGCGGAACACTTACATGGAGTGCAGTAACATCGATCCTAAGGTTAGGATAAAAGGGAAAGAAATGTGTATGTCAAGACATAGATCACGACGGCTCTAATCCTAAGGCTAGGATCAAAGACTGAGGAAATTAAGTTAAACATGACATGGAGTCAATGAAGGGAGCTTAAAACTAGATTTTGATTAAAACTAATTAGCTT
The DNA here is from genome assembly GCA_022829125.1 of Lathyrus tuberosus. Taxonomy (NCBI): domain Eukaryota; kingdom Viridiplantae; phylum Streptophyta; class Magnoliopsida; order Fabales; family Fabaceae; genus Lathyrus; species Lathyrus tuberosus. The sequence continues at coordinate 15,652,671 of JALAZF010000017.1, forward strand.
AAAATCTAATTTTAAAACCTAATTAAGTTCTAATAGAGGAATTGGGCCGGGAACAAAACCAGGAACAAGGAAATCCCATTGGGTGCTGGGTACAGACCGGGTCGCAGGTCTTGACCCGGTTAGATCAAATAAGTGGGAAACAAATGAACCTTAGCAACCTAATTTTGCACGGCTGTGAAATATTCAGAAAAGACAAAAGGGATCAAAGAACGGATCTCCCTCATCCTTATAACGCTCTTTCTTTTTCTCGCAACTTCTCGCCCTGTCTCTTTCGCAACATCTCTCTCGATTGAGTTCTCTCTACGGTTCTCTCACGGTGATGGTAACGATTAGGGGATTTTGGAATTCCGATTATCACAGCACATTCTAAACCAGACGCAAGCAGAGGAGTGGCGAGATAGAAAGTCTCAGCCGATTACGAACGACTAACGAGGTAACCGAAATCTACATGAACTCCTCGACTCAATTCCTTACTTACAGCGAAACAAATTGTTCTGTCGAAGACTCGAGATACGACATCGAACTATGGTTCAACTTCAAAGCACATACGAATCAAAATAGACTCTTTAGAAGAAACATACCGAATATAGCGACACCGACAGGTACGAAATCCTTTTGCTATTGGTCTTTTACCAAATTCGCGACTGTGTGAATAAATCGCCAGTTATCTTCTTCTGAGACGCGTGTGTGTTGTCCTGCAACTCTTCTATTTTCTCTTTGTATGATTGTTGTTGTATGTGTGAGTGTTGATGATTTTCCATTGTCCTTGCGTGTAAACTGGTTTTTCTGGCTGATACTTCTGAGGATTTTTTGGGTGGTTTGTATGTTCTGTCTGAATTCTGTATGTGTATCTCTGCAACTGTTGATATTTTCTGTGAGTGTGATGTATGTGAACTTTGATGTTTTTTTTACTGATATGATACTCTTTTTTACTGATGATTCTGTATCTTGCTTTGAGTGTGTGTGGGCTTTGTGCGTGTGACGTTCTTGCTATTTTTGTGATACTCTGCTCTCTCCAACTTTTCTTTTTGTGTGTGATGTTACTGATTTTTCTCCCTGTTAATCTCTGCCTTTTCTGATGAATATCCCCTGCCCTTTTATAAGCTCTTGTGTGTTAAATATTGATATCTAGGAATGAATGTACAAAATCATGAAATTGATTCTTGCTTTGGAAACAAATTATTGCCGTCATTGAAAATGTGATTTCTTGCTCTGAACATTGTTTTGGAATGAGTGTGAACATTGTCTAAACGACTTTTTTTACTGCTGTACCCCTTTTGAAAATGTAAATACCATAATACCCCACTCTGAAAAAAAATTTCCAAGATATCCTATATCTTTAGGGTGCTCGCCATTTGGTTCCACGAGCAGATGAAGAAAATTTTACTCAGTAGGTGCTCGCCACTTAAGATGGCGAGCATCTGAAGGGATTTTTTTTTTCGTTTTTTATATTTTTAATATATTTACTTGTTTTATATTTTACTTTTAATGATTTAAAATATTATAAATTAATAAATTAATGATTTAAAATATTATAAATTAATAAATTAATACTAAATTAATTAAATAAATTTTTTTTGATGCAATATTAAAATAAAATGCAATAACATAATATAGTAAGAAAATACATACACTAAAACAATATTTTTTGTATTGATAATTCACAACTAAGAAATGTTACATCAATAATGGCCGCCTGTCCCACACCTAGTGCTCATTTTATGTCGATGTCCCCTACCCATAAGTTCATTTGCATTCCCTGGAGGTGATTGAGATGAATCGGAAGACATGTCTTCACCATGATGTGTCGTTGAAGGCTCTGGTTGCCTTGAAGGGGATCCGATTGCGTCGTTACTTGCTCCCCAAGAATGTCATCAATGTTTAAGTCAGGCATTTGCATTAATTGTTCCTCCGTCAGTAGAAAATGTTGGAATGAATGTGCTGGTTGTGGTGGTTGGGTGTAGGTATCAGGTTGGGTACTTTGGAGGGTTGGGATGTAGACATCGTCAGGCGTGAAGGTGGAGGTGGGTTGAGAGAATGAGGTGTTGAATGTGTGTTGTGAAAATTGGGGGTTTGATTGGTCAAAATTTGGGGGTGGTACCGGTGTGAACTGTAAGGGTGGTCGATGGGTGGCTAGGTGGTGATATTGTTGGCAGTAGTTGTAGTGGTAGTTTTGTTGAGGGATTTGAGTGCAGGGAGTTGGTCGATGAGTGCGTAGAGCGTGTGTTGTTCGGTGGTTAGTGTGTGTTGGTATGTGTGCTGAGCGGAGAAGATGCATGTCCCCCAAATTGGGATGTGTACAATGATGGTGTATCCTAATTCATTGTAGCAGCAGTTGGTTGTGTTGAAGACGAAATTTGCGTACGAGGGTCGTTCAAAAATTGGTCTGGTGCGATGTGCACATAAGGAATTGCACGAAACCAGTTTAAATACTCCGGGCATGGCTTACGTTCACCAACTACCGAAACCCCATGCAAAACCAAATATCTCCTGTGTTTCCATTCGTTCACCTCTTCCTTGTTAAATTCGCGCCAATGAACATTTTGGGCCTTTTTCATTGTTATTTCGTGGTGTTCCCTTCGACACCTTGGGAGGGGAGGGATATCTTGTTCGAAACCAAACTGGAGTTTTACTCTATCTGTTTGATGCATTTCAACAATATGGAAACATATAAGATAAGTTGTAGAACTCCAGATTATGTTGTCTCTTTGATCGGGCACTGGAAATTTAATGTACGACCTCCATATAAACTGCAACAAATAAAACAATTAGAATACAAAGAAGATGTATATAGCAACATGTAAAGAGCTATGCTTGCAAACTCACGTCTCTTTCTTCCATGTGATCAAGTGTGTTTCGATACCCTTGCAGATGGAAACGCGGATTGTTGTCGTAATTCATATTTCTTTGGGTCCATCTTGCATGAAAAAAAATATACAAGTTAGGTTTAGCTTATTAAAAAGAAATTAAAGTGCATACTAATATTTGTAATACCTTTGCGCGTATGGAAATGACGGTTGCACAGTTCTAGTAGGAGCAAACAAGGGTATACGCGTGAATGCCCAACTAACGAGCAGTAAGACACAGCCACTCATGCTCCTAACATCCTTGTCTGCAGCCTTGCACATTTCTCTATACAGTCTTGCAAGACAAGCAGTTTGTTCTGCGGTTGGGGAAAGGTTAGTGTTTAACTATTGATATAAGCGCTCTAGCCAAACAATCTTCACAGACCCCCTATTTTTATCGGATTCCGTAGGTTCTTTGTATTCGCGTTTCCATCTACAAGGGTATCAAAACACACTTGATCACATGGAAGAAAGAGACGTGAGTTTGCAAGCATAGCTCTCTACATGTTGCTATATACATCTTCTTTGTATTCTAATTGTTTTATTTGTTGCAGTTTATATGGAGGTTGTAAATTGAATTTTCAGTGCCCGATCAAAGAGACAGCAGAATCTGGAGTTCTACAACTTATCTTATCTGTTTCCATATTGTTGAAATGCATCAAATAGGTAGAGTAAAACTCCAGTTTGGTTTTGAATAAGATATCCCTCCCCTCCTAAGGTGTCTAAGGGAACACCACGAAATAACAATGAAAAAGGCCCAAAAGGTTCATTGGCGCGAATTTAACAAGGAAGAGGTGAACGAATGGAAACACATAAGATATTTGGTTTTGCAGGGGGTTTCGGTAGTTGGTGAACGCAAGCCAGGCCCGTAGTATTTAAACTGGTTTTGTGCAATTCCTTATGTTCACATCGCACCAGACCAATTTTTGAACGACCCTCGTACGCAAGCTTCGTCTTCAACACAACCAACTGCCACTACAATGAGGCCAAACTCCCTACACTCAAATCACTCAACAAAACTACCACTACAACTACAGCCAACAATATCAACACCTAACCACCCTTACAATTCACACCGGTACCACCCCCAAATTTCGACCAATCAAACCCCCAATTTCCACAACACACATTCAACACCTCATTCTCTCAATCCACCTTCACGCCTGACGATGTCGACATCCCAACCCTCCAAAGTACCCAACCCGATACCTACACCTAACCAGCATATTCATTCCAACATTTTCTGATGACGGAGGAACAATTAATGCTAATGCCTGGCTTAAACATTGATGACATTCTTGGGGAGCAAGTAACGACGCAAGCGGATCCCCTTCAAGGAAACCAGAGCCTTCAACGACACATCACGGTGAAGACATGTCTTCCGATTCATCTCAATCACCTCCAGGGAATGAAAATGAACTTATGGGTAGGGGACATCGACATAAAATGAGCACTAGGTGTGGGACAGGCGGCCATTATTGATGTAACGTTTCTTACTATATTATGTTATTGCATTTTATTTTAATATTGCATCAAAAAAAATTTATTTAATTATTTTAGTATTAATTTATAATATTTTAAATCATTAATTTATTAATTTATAATATTTTAAATCATTAAAAGTATAATATAAAACAAGTAAATATATTAAAAAAATAAAAAACGAAAAAAAAAAATGCCCTTCTCATGCTCGCCATCTCAAGTGGCGAGCACCTACTGAGTAAAATTTTCTTCATCTGCTCGTGGAACCAAATGGCGAGCACCCTAAAGATATAGGGTATTCTGGAAATTTTTTTTCAGAGTGAGGTATTATGGTATTTACATTTTCAAAAGGGGGTACAACAGTAAAAAAGTCTGTCTAAACATGTTTGGTTTCTGTTTTGGAAATAACTTAAATTCTGATGTTTTAGCAGCCTGTTGTGAATTGTTTTCGGATATTAATGTTAGGCCTTTTTTGCAGAGATCTTGTGGGGCTAGCTGACAGTGTTGATGAAGTGAATGCAATTTCTGCAGCGATTGACTCTATCACCAGATCGATTGATGTTCAGTTGTACTTGACCAGGACTTATACAGCAGACAATGTATTTTTGGTGGTGCATTTTTATGCGCAGGGTCCCATATACTACTTAGGGTCGAGAAGAAATTCACTGAGCTTTAATGGATGTAACACAAAACAAGCCTTTGTGTATATAAAATAGATTCTGCTCCTACTAAGAGAAGTTTTGTACTCCCTCTGTCTCAAAATGAAAGTCGTTTTAGCCAAAAAAAAATGTCTCAAAATAAGAGTCTTTTTAAGTTTTCAATGCAACATTAATTAATTTATACCAACTTTACCCCTAATAATTATTGTCTACACTACTTTCAAGATATTACATCATACTATACTTTTGTGACAATCAATAATAATTAAGTGTAATATTGTAAAATTGTTACACTTAATCATTTAATCATTAATTTTCTTAATCTATGTACAATAACTTTAAAAGACTTTTATTTTGAGACGGAGGGAGTACTATCTCCTTAGGCTTTGTGAATTTTGAAATTAAAGGCTTTGTAGCATGTGAATTCATAGTGACATGATTTTATAAATCCAATTTGTAGATTCTGAACATTGAGATATGAAACGGTGTTGGATCTTTGTGTTTGATTTTGTAAGCCTTCACAAAAATTTGAATTTTCTTGATGACTTATATTTGAGCTTTAACATTTTCCAATTGAATCTTGTGAGAAACATGGATTTTTGAACTTTGGAATTAAAACTTGATGAAAATCACATAAGAATCCCTTTGCTCTTATAACTTGAGTCCTTGAAAAGTGAATTTAATATTTGTATCTTGGTATATCTTCAAAAGCTTAACCTTGGCTTGTGAATTTTTAATTCTTGTATTTGTAAAGAGCTTTAGAGTTTTGGCACATTTTGACTTTACATGAACTTAAACTTGTAACTCTTCAAAAATCAAACCTTCATGATAAATTGAATAATTAAACCCCATGGTGACTTGAATTTGAGTTTTGACTCTTCCATTTTGAATTTGAACACTTGAATTATTAGCTTTTGAAATTTGAATCTTTTTGAATAATGACTTGAACTTGAATACCAATCTTTCACTTGAAATTTTTGGAGAACATGAACTAATGTACCTTGGACTTTTAAGTGAAATTTTGAATTACTTATCACCTTAGAATCTTGAACTTCTTGAATCTTAGCAATAAAAATTGCCACCAATCAATATGGAAATCTCCTTGAACTTGTAACTTGAAACATATCATAAGATTTGAGTTCAGTTCTTGACAAATCAACATAAAAGTTTGAACCGATCTTTTTAACAATTTGAACTCCAAACATCAAATGAACACTCCACCAACTTGCATAACTTGATCTTTAATTAACATATCTCAAACATCATAAAATAAGACAACCATGATCTTCTTGAGATGTACACTGAGGCTGTTGAGGAATTTTGAGGCAAACAACCAGTAGGAAATCCTAGGACCTTTTGAATCCAAGTCCATTGGTCACGTCTTGAAGCATTTGACTGAGGGAATGAACACTAACTTCATTTGAAACCAATGTTCCTGCACAAACCTGTTAGTAATAAAACATGCAGACATGCGAGATGATGCACAAAGATGTGGAATCTTATGGTCAAAATTAGGGTATGACAGTTACACCCGTAACAACTTCATGGTTTCTCATTTATGTAGTAGAGAGAGTTACAGGCTGATCGTAGCAATGTGATACCGCCGTAATTCGCCCAAAAAACCCGAAAAGCTATGCTTTCTGATCTTACCCGTTGATCAGAACCTTGAAATGGGCCGAAAGCTTCCTCTACGAAGCTGGAAGTGAGGAGGAGGGGGTGTACCTGCAAGGTACTCCGACGCTCAAGTAAGTAAAGGTCAGAGAAAAGGGGCAAGTACAAAGAGTGTTCTTAGGGTGAATAATGGATATCTGACCCTCTCAAGTGAGAGGGTTTATATAGTGCCCCCAGCGCATGGCCAATTGGTCCCTATTATTCGGGCGCGGATCGCGGATCCCCCAAAAATAAGTAACTACCAGAACTAGCCGTTGGAATGGGCAGGTCTGCTCGGAACTAGCCGTTGTACCGAGCAGGGGAGTGTTTCCGAGCAGGTGCATTCCGGCCAGGTTCTAGATGACTGTCCGTGTATGACGGGTAGAGTTGAGATAGAGGGCATGTTAGAACAAGAATTGATTCTACATTCCTAATAGTTTTGATGATAACAAACACTATATTATTTAGAACTTGATGCTCCTTAATTTATTTATTATGATATGTAGGGAAGTTCTAATGTAAAGAAGTTCTGATATAGAAGCATCACAAGATCTAGACTAGCGAAGTTCTAATCAAGCGAAGTTTTGATATGGAAATATCACAAGATCTAAACTAGCGAAGTTCTAATCAAGCGAAGTTCTGATATGGAAGTATCACAAGATCTAAACTAGCAAAGTTCTAATCAAGCGAAGTTCTGATAAAGAATGTGTCACGCTTCAGCACTAAAGCTGCCTTGATCCAGAAACTCTGATAATTCAACAAATCAACATGGACTCTGATACGCTATCCTTCACATTTATGAATATCACAAAGTAACGGATTGTGCCAGACAAAATCTGTATTTTTGGAAAGAGCATTCAATGGCATTTTATCAACCTCCAAAAATAGTTCTCACGTCTCCAACGGATCAAATAATTTCATCTATTTAAAGGAGCCCTTGCACAGATGACAAACACACTTGCGCACATACTCCTTACAATTTATCAAGTTTCATCAGTTTTCCAATTCGATCAAAATATTGTGTAAACATCACAGTTGTGATATAGCTTATTAGAAGCACCTTATACACACTTGTTCATTTACCTTTGTAATTCCTTGAGATAACCGAGCTGTGGTTAAAACTCAAGAAGACATTGACAGTTGTCTATGTGATTATGTAATCCTTATTGTTTAGTGGATTAAGTCCTCAAGAGAGAGAGGCGAAATCACCTTGGCGGGTGGACTGGAATAGTTTGAGTTCAAACGAACCAGGATAACCAACGTGTTCTTTTTGCTTTAATTTTTGAAAACCCCAATTCAAACCCCCTTTCTTGTGTTTTTCGTTTCTTCAATTGGCATCAGAGCGCCTGGTTCTGGGTGCTAACACTTAACCGTATCAGAAAAAAAGATCCTTCAAGAAAAACACTATGGCGGAACCCGTTCAGAACTACAATGACAAAATTAGTGGCAAACCACCAGTGTTCGACGGTGAAAATTTTGATTACTGGAAAGACTTAATCGAAAGTTTCTTTCTGGCTCATGACGGCGATCTCTGGGATATGGTAACTGATGGTTACACTCATCATGTTGGAAAAGACGGTCAGAATATTGAAAGGAAAAATATGACGGATCAACAAAATAAAGACTTCAGAAATCATCACAAGGCCAGAACGATTCTCCTAAGTGCGATCTCTCACACAGAATATGAGAAGATCACAAACAGAGAATCAGCCAAACACATATTTGATTCTCCGAGAATGACGCATGAAGGCAACACTCAAGTCAAAGAGACCAAAGCTCTGGCACTCATCCAGAAGTATGAAGCCTTCAAAATGGAAGAAGATGAAACAATTGAGAAAATGTTCTCAAGGTTTCAAATTCTGGTTGCTGGATTAAAAGTTCTGAATAAAGGGTACTCAACAACAGATCATGTCAAGAAGATCATCAGAAGCTTACCAAAGGTGTGGAGACCCATGGTCACAACACTAAAGCTCTCCAAGAACCTCAACGAAATATCTCTTGAAGAACTGATCAGCTCTCTAAGAAGTCATGAGATAGAACTAGAAGAAGATGAACCCCATAAGAAAGGTAAGTCTGTTGCTCTTAAATCTAAATATAAATATGAAACTAAAGCTTTTCAGGAAGAAGAAGAAAGCTCTGGTGGCTCCTCAGAAGAAGATGAACTATTACTCATTTCCAGAAGAGTCCAACAACTATGGAAAAATAGGCAAAGGAAATTTAGAAACTCTAGAAGATCAAGCAGTCATTCTAAACCATCTTCTGGACACAAAAAGTCAAGAAACAAAGAGGTGGTGTGTTACGAATGCAAGGAACCTGGACACTACAAAAGTGATTGTCCTAAGCTGCAGAAAGAAAAGCCAAATAAGAAGTTTAACAAGGAAAGAAAGAAAAGTCTTATGGCTACCTGGGATGACTCAGAATCTTCTGAAGCAGAATCCGAATCAGAAAATGAACACGCCAACATTGCCCTAATGGCCAACATGTCAGATGACTCCAACTCATCAGAATCAGACTCTGACTCAGAAACTAAAGAGGTATTCTCTAAATTTTCTAGATCTCAATTAGAAGATAGTCTATCTGAAATTCTTGAAAATTATCAGAAACTTCAGCTCAAATATAAGAATCTGAAACATGATCTGGTATCTGAGTCTGAAGAGAACAAAAAACTGAAAGCAGAAAATTCTGAGTTAAAAGAAACCATTTCAAAACTCAACTCCTTTGAATCTCAAAAATCTCAGAAAAAATCTGACTCAGTAGTTTCCACTAGTTCTGATAACATTTTAAAACATTACGACTATGATTTTCAAAAATTTCTAGCTAAAAACATAGACAGAAGCAAAATGGCTTCAATGATCTATAGAGTTAGTAGAAATGGGAGAAAAGGCATAGAATATGTTAATCCTAGAGGAGAAGCTCCATATAAACCTAAACAAGTTGATGATATGATCATAAAATATGCTCCTTTAAACTCTCACTTCACATATGGACACAAACATGATATAAAATATACTAGTGAATCTTACTCTTCAAATTCTATTGAGAAACCAAAACTCAATCAGAATTCTGTGAACACTAACAAACAAGGGCCCAAAGAAATATGGGTACCTAAGGATAAAATCCTATATGTTGCAGATGTCTTTAACAGGAAGATTGAAACACCAATCATGGTACCTGGACTCTGGATGCTCGCGACACATGACGGGAAGAAAGCATATGTTCCAAAGTCTGGAACTTAAAGCTGGAGGGTATGTAGGTTTCAGAGGCAATCAGAAAGGAAAAATCATTGGCTCGGGAACCATAGGTAACGGTACTCTACCTTCTATATCTAATGTTTTATTAGTAGATGGATTAATGCATAACTTGTTATCCATAAGTCAATTAAGTGATAATGGTTATGATATAATCTTCAATCAAAAGTCCTGCAAGGCAGTTAGTCAGAAAGATGGAACAATCCTCTTTAATGGAAAGAGAAAGAACAACATTTATAAAATAAAGCTTTCTGAACTAAAAAGTCAGAATGTAAAATGTCTTTTGTCTGCTGACGTCGAGCAATGGGTTTGGCACAGAAGATTGGGGCATGTTAGTATGAGAAGAATATCTCAGATTAACAAACTCAATCTGGTCAGAGGACTTCCTAACCTGAAGTTCAGCTCAGATGTTCTGTGTGAAGCATGTCAAAAAGGCAAGTTTTCTAAACCCTCTTTTAAACCAAAAAATGTTGTTTCTACCTCCAGACCATTAGAACTTCTACATATAGATCTGTTTGGACCAGTGAAAACTACATCCATCAGTGGTAAGAAGTATGGATTAGTGATCGTAGATGACTATAGCAGATGGACATGGGTAAAGTTCTTAAAACACAAGGACGAGTCACTCTCTGTATTCTCTACTTTCTGTAACCAAATTCAAAATGAAAAAGAGTTTAGAATTGTAAAAGTCAGAAGTGATCATGGTGGGGAATTTGAAAACAAAAATTTGGAAATATTTTTTTAATGAAAATGGCATTTCTCATGATTTCTCTAGTCCTAGAACTCCACAACAAAATGGAGTTGTAGAACGCAAAAATAGAACTCTACAAGAAATGGCCAGAACCATGATCAATGAGACTAACATGGCTAAACACTTTTGGGCAGAAGCAGTTAATACAACGTGTTACATTCAGAATAGAATCTCTATAAGACCTATTCTGGAAAAGACTCCATATGAATTGTGGAAGAACAGAAAGCCCAATGTTTCATATTTTCATCCATTTGGATGTACTTGCTTTATTTTAAACACTAATGATCCTCTGAACAAGTTTGATTCTAAGGCACAAAAGTGTTTCATGTTAGGATACTCTGAACGTTCAAAAGGATACAGAGTATATAACACAGAAACACAAAATGTGGTAGAATCCATTTGTGTCAGATTTGATGATAAGCTTGGCCTTCAAAAGCCAAAGCATGAGGAATCTCTTGCAGAAATAGAAGTTCAAATTACAGGCACTGAAACCAGATCATCAGAAAAATAGTCAAACACAACAGAAGGAAATTCTAATGTCACAACAAATTCTGAAGAACCCATCCAGAAAAGACAATCCAGAAGTTCTCTAACACATCCCAAGACAAAATTCTGGGAAAGAAAGATGACCCAATCAGAACAAGATCCTCATTCAAAAAGACTGAAGAATCTCTCATGGGATTAGTCTCTCTGGTTGAACCCACTTCTATTGACGAAGCACTCTCAGACAATGATTGGATACTCGCAATGCAGGAAGAATTGAATCAGTTCACCAGAAACGACGTATGGGATCTAGTCCCTAAACCCAAAGGCTTCAACATCATTGGAACCAAATGGGTCTTCAGAAACAAACTGAATGAACAAGGAGAAGTTGTCTGAAACAAAGCACGACTGGTTACACAAGGTTATAGTCAGCAAGAAGGGATAGACTATACAGAAACCTTTGCTCCAGTCGCAAGGTTAGAATCTATCAGACTTTTAATTTCATTTTCTATAAATAATGACATCACTCTTTATCAGATGGATGTCAAAAGTGCGTTTTTAAATGGTTACATTGATGAAGAAGTTTACGTACATCAACCCCCTGGTTTTGAAAACACAAAACATCCAGAATATGTTTATAAACTTAAGAAATCGTTATATGGTCTAAAACAAGCTCCCAGAGCTTGGTATGAGAGACTAAGTAACTTTCTCTTAGAAAATGATTTTACCAAAGGGAAGGTGGACACAACTCTATTCTGTAAGTCATTTAAAAATCACATTCTGATATGTCAAATATACGTAGATGATATAATTTTTGGATCCACTAAAAGCTCCTTGGGCAAAGAATTTGCTAAGACTATGCAGGCAGAATTTGAAATGAGCTTAATGGGAGAACTCAAGTTTTTCTTGGGAATTCAAATCAATCAAACTTCAGAAGGAACTTACATACATCAAAGCAAGTATGTCAGAGATCTTCTGAAGAAATTTGAAATGTCAGAAAGTAAGCCTTCCAAAACTCCTATGCACCCCACATGCATTCTGGAAAAGGATGAGGTAAGTAAGAAAGTAGAACAAAAGCTCTACAGAGGTATGATTGGTTCTCTCCTTTATTTAACTGCTTCAAGACCTGATATTCTCTATAGCGTCTGTCTTTGTGCTAGATTCCAATTAGATCCTAGAGAATCTCACTTAACAGTAGTTAAGCGAATTTTCAGATATCTTAAAGTCTTTGCTATAGAAAGTCCAGAGAATACAAATTGGTAGGATACTGTGACGCTGACTTTGCTGGAGATAAAATAGAAAGAAAAAGTACCTCTGGAAGCTGCCAGTTTCTGGGAGACAACTTAATCTCTTGGTCCAGTAAAAGACAATCCACCATTGCACTATCAACTGCTGAAGCTGAATATATAGCTGCAGCTGGATGCAGTACTCAGATGCTCTGGATGAAGAATCAGCTTGAAGATTTTCACATTTACGAGAGTAACATCCCTATCCTCTGTGATAATACTTCTGCCATCTGTCTTTCTAAAAATCCTATTTTGCATTCTAGGGCTAAACATATAAAAATTAAACATCACTTCATTAGGGACTATACTCAGAAGGGAATTCTTTGTTTAAAATTTATAGACACAGACCATCAATGGGCTGATGTTTTCACCAAACCCCTTGCTGAAGATAGATTTAATTTCATTTTGAAAAATCTATGTATAGAATTATGTCCAGAATGAAAATGTAATTTCTATATTTTTAATTATCAGGATTTCTTTTTGTGAACATCTGACCAATAATTCTTCAGAAGTGAGAAGAAAGATTGCCTTAGAATCTATTCAGAAGATCTGATCTTTTCATTTCAAGGATAGATCACTAAGTTCACTCTAGCAAACACCTGTCAACCTACGCTCTAGATTTTCTCTGACGATGAACACGTGTCAAACTCTGGAAAACTGAAACGTCTGTGTTGACATATCGAGGCGCCAAGTCACATCGGTAACTGTTCCCAAAATTTTTCACGCTATCTCCCTTGTCAGAAATCATTACAACTATTAATCATTATGTTTATTGTCTTTAATTGCTATTTATTTCTTGATCACTCTTATATATATGTCACTTCTAACACCCTCACACGCTCACTATCACTCACTTAGCTCTCTATCGCCTTCTTCTCTTATTTGCAATTCTTGTTTTGTTTTCCACATTTCTTGTTCCTCTGTGTTCTACAAAACCCTAAGTCTGTGAACAATGGCCTCCTGCTCTCAACAAAGCTCTCAACAAGCAATGTCTCAAGAATCTGCTGACCAAATCATTGAAGAAAGGTACGTTGAGCCCTCAAGAACTCTTCTCACTCCCATTGCCTCTCTTGAAGTTCTCTGTGAACTCATCGTGGATTTTGAAAGCATGAAAGAAAATGGGTATGACCTTACTCCTGAGGTTGAGTTTCAAGGATGGACCAAATACTTTAATCGCTTAATGGGTCCAATTTTTCCCAAACTCGTTAAGGAATTCTGGATTTTTGCATCGGTCTCTAATCATCAAGTAACTTCGTATGTAATGGGAAAGAAGATTGTCATCACTGAAGATCTTATTGGTAAACTGATTATTCATGATGGACCAGGAATTAGATGCAGTGAGATGGAAAAGAGCTATGACCTAAATACTATCTCAAAGGAAATCTTCACCTCCGGACAACACTCCAACAAAATCAAAGACCTAAAGGATTGTCACAGAATTTGGGCCAGAATCATTCTTGGTTGTATCTATCACAGGAAACCTACAAGCTCTTCTGACTACATCAACAACGATCAACAGTACCTTCTGTACCTCATCTCCACCTTTACCAAAGTGAATCTTCCTCACAGTCTATTCAGTCATCTGAAGAACAGTGTCAAGGAAACAAGAGAAGACGAAAGAACCAAGAGAGATTGGATCCCTCTAGGTAGACTTATCTCAGATATTCTAATAGAGAATAAGCTGATAGAACACCTAACTGAAGCTCAGAAAATCTCTGATCTAGAAACTATTGTTGGAAGACCACTTAATGCAAAGAACCTCAAGAAGATGAAAATCATTGAGACCATCAAGAAAGATCCAGCCCAAATCACTAAGGAAGTCATCACCACCAGGAAAATACCTCTGAAATATTTTCCTCTCTTCTCAGCAGATACTCATCCAGAAATTGTTCTCAGATATCTGGATGCGTGTAAATCTGATGGAACCATTCCAGAAGTTTCTTTGCAATAGCTCAGGCAAAGCACCTCCAGAAGTTGCCATCAGAACATCAAGAAAAAGGAAAGCCTCTGAAGGAACCCCTCAGAAAACCCCCAAAGCTGCTAAAAAGAAAGGTAACTCTTCTTTCATTTCTCTCGTCGAATCCATATTGGTATCCACATCTGAAACCTCATCTTCTCCTAAACCTTCTGAAAATCCATCACCTTCACCACAAACCCTTGACGATTTTGACATCGACATTGACCCCACTCCTTCTGATTTTATTGACCCACAACCAGAACTTGCACAAGTTCTGTCTGACATTGATCTTGAACCTCTCTTCACTTCTTCCCAACCAGAACATCAAATTTAAAACTCTGACACCTCCATTCCTGGTATCATTTGTCCTCTCAACTTCTTTCAACCCTCACCTAATTTCACCAGTCCCCCACAAGATGTCATCTCTTCAGAAATTACATCACCTACCTCTCCCATTCTCATTTCTGACTCTCCTCCAACAAATCTCTCAGAAGATCCCCTCAGAACTATAATTGACTTAGAAGCTCTAGACAAACTTACCTCAACCTCTCTCAAAATAACCATTCCAAAACCAAAACCAAAAACCTCCAAAACAGATGTTGGTAACTCTTTATTGGCATTCGAGGTGGAAATGCAGAAATGGTTTAACTTTCTAAAGCAGGGTTGTATGGATAATCTGAATCCAGCTGCTTTTGACTACATCTGGACCAAATTCAGAAAGTGGTTTAATTCTGAATCCCAGAAGATGAAGGAACTAAGCTGTGATATAGCTCAACAGAACTTCTGTGACCATATGAAGATCTTCAATGAGCAGGTTCTAAGATTATGGGAAAAGAAGCCCATTCTTCATCTAGGCTGGAAAGCTCCTATGGTTTTAGAACCTCAGGAAGAAATCTCTGAACATCAAACTCTGGTAATTGCTGAAGCCGAAGAAAAATCACCTGAAGCCTCTCCAAAGAAAGATTCTGCTAAAAGCTCTGAGGATTTGGTATCTTCTGTAGAGTCAACTTCATCTGCTCTAGTGCTGAAAACTCTGGATGAGTTGAAGAAAGAGAATGAGGCAGTAAGAAAAAGATTGGACAAACAGGATGAAACAAACGCAGAAATTAAAGGGATGCTTGGCAAGCAAGAAGAATCCACTAATCAGATCAAAGGCCTTCTGGAAGCTTTGTTCACAAGACTTCCACCTGCTCCTCAACCTTAGATTCTTTTATGTTTCTATTATCTTGCTTATTTTGTGCTATTATCTTGCTCATGTTGCTTACTTGTGTTCTCATGTATTTTTTCACTTTTTGATTAATGACAAAGGGGGAGAACGTAGAATATTTTGAAATATAACAGTGCACCGGGACTATGTCTCGAACATTTAAACCTATCTGTTTCCACATATTGTTAAGAAAGCAGGAAAATGGCAATCAGAACTTCTTGGAAATCTATAATCAAAACATTTTCAAGGAAATCTTCAACTCAGGGGGAGTCCTCTATACTCCATACTCTTTTAATTGATTATCAAAATATAAGTTTTTGTCATCATAAAAGAGGGGGAGATTGTTAGAACAAGAATTGATTCTACATTCCTAATAGTTTTGATGATAACAAACACTATATTATTTAGAACTTGATGTTCCTTAATTTATTTATTATGATATGTAGGGAAGTTCTAATGTAAAGAAGTTCTGATATAGAAGCATCACAAGATCTAGACTAGCGAAGTTCTAATCAAGCAAAGTTCTGATATGGAAATATCACAAGATCTAAACTAGCGAAGTTCTAATCAAGCGAAGTTCTGATATGGAAGTATCACAAGATCTAAACTAGCGAAGTTCTAATCAAGCGAAGTTATGATAAAGAATGTGTCACGCTTCATCACTAAAGCTGCCTTGATCCAGAAACTCTGATAATTCAACAAATCAACATTGACTCTGATACGTTATCCTTCACATTTATGAATATCACAAAGTAACGTATTGTGCCAGACAAAATCTGTATTTTTGGAAAGAGCATTCAATGGCATGTTATCAACCTCCAAAAATAGTTCTCACGTCTCCAACGGATCAAATAATTTCATCTATTTAAAGGAGCCCTTGCACAGATGACAAACGCACTTGCGCACATACTCCTTACAATTCATCAAGTTTCATCAGTTTTCCAATTCGATCAAAATATTGTGTAAACATCACAGTTGTGATATAGCTTATTAGAAGCACCTTATACACACTTGTTCATTTACCTTTGTAATTCCTTGAGATAACCGAGCTGTGGTTAAAACTCAAGAAGACATTGACAGTTGTCTATGTGATTGTGTAATCCTTATTATTTAGTGGATTAAGTCCTCAAGAGAGAGAGGCAAAATCACCTTGGCGGGTGGACTGGAGTAGTTTGAGTTCAAACGAACCAGGATAACCAATGTGTTCTTTTTGCTTTAATTTTTGAAAACCCCAATTCAAACCCCCTTTCTTGTGTTTTTCGTATCTTCAGGGCAGAGATGGGCAGCTGTCCTTGGAGGTCAGCCGGGCATCTCTCCTCGGCACAACGACTATTGCTTTAGGCAGGGGAGTGTTTCCGAGCAGGTGAATTCCTGCTTAGTCCTGGTTGGTTGTCCCATGTATGATGGGCAGAGATAGAATGGAGGGCAGGGCTGGCCTTCTGTCCCTGGAGATCAGTTGGTCAGCCTTTCTCAGCATAGGGGCAGGAGGAAAATGGCTTTCCTTTGTCCTTAACTGTCTGGATCGAGACTGCTGGGTCGTTCCGGGCAGTTGCCTCGGCGGAGGGGCAGGAGATGATTCTGGGCAGGAGCATTACGGCCATCCCTGGATGTCTGCCCTGTACGTGAGGGGCAGGAATGTGATGGATGGGCAGAGATGGTCGGCTGGCCATCTCTCCTCGGTGGAGGGGCATAGGGAAAACCGGTTCCCTCTATCCTCAATTGGATGGATCTAGGATATTGGGCCGTTCTGGATGCAGAAGTGGATTGGGCCATGCCTAGTCATTGGGCCAGTCCAGAACAGAGCCCCCCCAAGTCGTTGCTCCTGAGCATAGGAGTGATGACTTAAGTGTAGCTCACAATCCTGGGGAGAAGTGTGCATGGTCGGCGCGTGCTCGAGGAGATGGCGACATTCCATGGTGTCCGTATGGGGACGTGCGCGAGGAACGGAAGTGTTGCCTCATCTGCTGGAGACATTTTTACTCGCCTATTATTGCTAAGTTTTACACGATGCTCATCATGAATGCTCGTTTGTATGAGCAGTTTTGTATGGATTATTCGTAGTGTTTTGGGGTTTGCTCGGTAGTTACTTTATTTGTTCGACCAGTTTGGGAACTGGTTCGAAGAGGCCTGGGTTGTTTCCAGGCATGAGAATGGTGCTCAGGTCACGATTGTGGCCCGAGCTCCGCGGTGTAAACTTCCCATCCCGAGTTGGGTGTTCTGTTAATCATGGTACGATGACGATGTCGGACTCGGTCGAGTATCCGATGTGTGACAGAGTCTTCTCGTTCGAGAGTAGAGGCCTGCCTTGTTAAACTTTTAGGTATGCAATGCTTGTACCTAGGCATGCATTTATGGTCGGTATGTTGCATTTCGTCGCTTTGACGAGCACGCCGACTCTAGTGGCCTTAGCCGTAATATGTCGAGCAAGTTGTTCCCCATCGAGGTGTTCTAGGTAGTGGGCCCCATTTTCCATTTTTTCTCGGACGAGATATGGACCTTTCTAGCTTGCGGCGAGTTTGCCTTCACGAGAATCTGTGACTTCTCCTCAGGAAGAGACTGCCGACTTTGATGTTTTGTCGTATGAATTTTGGCTGCCCATGCATAACGGGCAGAGATGAGATAGAGGGCAGAGATGGGCGGCTTCCCCTGGAGGTCAACCAGAGGGGCAGACCTGCTCGAAACTAGCCCGTTGCTTTGGGCGAAGGGGTGTTTCCGAGCAGCTGCATTCCTGCTTGGTCCTTAATTTCCAGGAACTAGTCGTTGTAATGGCCAGACCTGCTCGGAACTATTCGTTTGCTCTGGGCATGGGGGGATTCCGAGAAGATACATCCCTGCTAGGTTCTAGATGACTGTCCCGTGTATGACGGGCAGAGATGGAATGAAGGACAGAGCTGGCCTACTGTCTGATTCCAGGCAAGAGCATTTTGATCGTTCTTATAGTGTGTTTGGCTTCTGAAATACAATTTGTCTCTAGGAGGTCTTTGGTAAAACAGTTGCCCGGGCCGATAGAGTCGACGCGGGGCAATGTTTTTTGCTCTTCAGAGTTGTAGGGCAAGGCTGACCTGCTAGATGTCCTCGGTTGTATGGTGATGGTGCTCAGCCCTTTTGAGGCTTCTTCAAAGCACCTCCTCGTGGCTACTATGTCCTCATGTAGGGTGTTCCTCGGGCAGTGTTTGTAGCCTCCTTCTCCTCGTATTAGATATATGATTGCGCTTTGAGGAGGAGGGCATCCAGCGTCGCTGGGACCTCGATGCCAACAGCCTTGGCAAAATCGTTGCGGGGGAGGAGCCCTCATTCGAGCAGGTATTTTTTCACATCGTCAGTCGTGGAGACTTGGACGGCTTCTTTGTTGAATCTCTCTATGTATGCCAGTAGAGATTCGTCCTTCTGTTGGATGATGGCCTCTGTCGCTCCCGGGATTTTCATCCTAGTACAAACGCGAAAGTGGCACCGAAACAGAGTCGCCAGCAATGTGTATTTATCCCATGAGAGGGAAAGGAAACACCGCATAAACCTGAAGGAAAGGATAGAGCATGGTCTTGCGACCAAGAGAACTGGATTCGGGAGTCGGTTACGCGAAGGGAAGGTATTAGCACCCCCACGCGTCCATCGTACCCGATGGGATCCACGCTTGCTTGTTTCAATCAAAGGGTGATAGAAAAAAATACTGAGAAAGAAACTGAAAAAGGAATGGAAAAGGAAAGGAGAGAGAAAGAGAAACAAATGTAGGGAAAATAAAAGAAGTGCTCGCATGGGCCCTACCCCACTGCCTACGTATCTCATCGGGAGCATAAGAATCAGAGCGACGTAGTTCCCCTCACTAGGGATGGATTGTTTGTGTTTTTTAAGGAACGACTAACGTTCTAGCTCAGGTGTTGCAGGCTCGCTGGTCCGAGTGTGTTACCATCTTGCAAGAGAACGAGTAGGAGCGCGTTCGTTCGTTGAGAGTGAATGAGGTGAGAGAAGAATTCCCGAAGGAAAGACGTCATTGTTTGTTTTTGTCTTTTAGAAGTTTTTTCATTTGTTTGCATATGATAGTGTATCTAAATCTTAATCATTGGAATGTGTACATTCTCACATTCCAAGATGGAATGGATAAGAAAGCACACTAAGAGTGAAGAAGACCCCCACACTTAGTTCCAATTGTCAAGGTTCAAACACACTAGCATACTTGTGTTTATTAAGTGTTTTTGTTGATTATGGAATGAAGAAGTGTTTTTTATTTGTACCTTCAACAAGTATTGCATTTAAGTCCCTCATACAAGATCGAATGTTTAACACATTGACCCAAGATGGGCTATATGCTACACATTCTAAGATTATAAGAGAAGACCCCTTGTAATCTTTTCTTTATATGAAAGGCCTAAATGCAATAAATGCCTACCTTTATTATATGTTTTGAATTTTCTTTGAGATGAGAAAAGAGACTCAAGAGAGGAGAAAGGTAAAATCTATGTGGACTAAGACTCAATCCTAATTGATTAGTTAAGGGAGTGATCCTAATGGTTTGTGAGGTTTCAAAACCTAAAGTCTAAAGGAAAAAGGGATAGCACTACCTAATGCATATCCTACCTCACTTTAATCAAAGATTAAAGTTGAGCTAGGATCCCGAGGGGATGTGAGAAAATTCCACACATAGCATTATATCATGCTATTCATAAAAGAAAAATTAGAAATTAATCAACCATGAGAAATTAGAGTCAACAATAACCAAAATAGAATTAAAATGCTAAGTAAAAGTCAAGATTAAATTCTAACAAGAAAAGTTAATCTATGATTAAAAACTAATTCTAAAATTAGACCTAAAGTTAATTCAAAGCAATTCTAAACTAGAACATTAATCCTAAAGTTGATTCCAATTAATTTCTAAAAATATAATTCTAACTAGTCAAATTCTAAAGTTACATCTAACTACTAAAAGCGAGTTAACCAAAATATGACTAAGGATCAAACCAAGATCAAATTCTAATTCCCTAATCGAAATCTAATTTCTAAAATAGTCTAATTAAAAGAAAATTAATTCTAAAACTAATAAATTCTACTATTGGAAATTAAACAAAATTAACAACCAACAATTAACTATTAAACCAAGTTGAAATGTCAACTAAAGCCAATACTAACATCTAAAACAATTTCTAAATTGCAAATTAATTCTAAAATTCAATTCTAAGATTAATACCTAATCCATTAACTAAAGCCATTAATCAAATACTAATCCATATTAAACCAACTAGAATCAACTATTAAACCTAATTATCTAAAATATCTAAAAAAAAACCAATGTAACAGGGGTGCAATAGTGTTAGAGGAGTGTGAGCCAAAATGGGTACGTGGGCCTTGGTCAGCAGGCCCAAGAACTTTATTTGACAGCCAGACAGTAGCAAAGGAAACCAGGGGGTGCGGATGAGGAGATGAGTGTGCGAAAAACAAAATGAAATTGGGCCGAAACCCGGTCCGCATTAGGCAAAACAAGTTTATTAAACCCTAAATTTCTCAGCTTCATCATCTATATTTCCTTCAAAACCGCCGCCGTTCTCCATTTTCCCTCAGCCCTCTCATCCTTTATCACCGCCGTTTCTTCCTTCTCGCCCGAAACCTCTCTCCGTTAGCTTCTCTTTCCTCTCCGATTCATCCTCCTTTGCGCGAACTCCACCATCCGTTTGCTTACACCAACATCATCTCCGATTCGAACTCTCTTCGATCCAACACCGTCTCAACCTCCTCCACCTCGCTAACGTCACCGCCACGAAAAAAGCTCTCTTCATCCTAACAAATCAACGCCATTAACAACTGTTTATCGTCACCTTCCTTCAACATCACCGTCGCCGGAGAAACCAAACTACACCGTGCCGGAACCACAACAAACAACGCATCACGTCATGATCCTTTCCTTCATCGCTCGCGCCGTAGCTTCGTCGCCTCCGATCGCGTCTCATACTCAGAGACTTTCACCACACGACGTCGCCGTCAAACCTCTCCGCGACGGACTCTCTCAGTTCGCTCAACAACAGCCACCGTACATAAAGCCTTTACTGGAACAGACCTCACAATACTCTCACTCACGCTCTCGGCAAGGTTCCGACGCAATCACAACAACGATCCTATTTCTAATCAGCAACAATTAACTACCAATTGCGAACACGAACAACGCATCAAAGCTTGAGAGAAGACGACGTACCTATCGGAGTGCGTCCAATGCGCCTTCAAAGACAATGTCGGAGGAAGATACTTTGGCTTGATGCGATTGACGTAACGAAGCTTCCGGTACGATTCGATTCTTGCTCTTCTCTTCTAAATCTACTTCTGAAATTATTGTTGTTGTTGCAAGTTTCTATGACTTCTTTTCCTTTCTGATTTCCGAGCGCGTTGAAGTTGTTGATTTTTTCAGTGAATTCGCTATTGTTGACTTTCAGTGAATTTTGCAGAGAATGAATTGATGATGAAGAAACTCGGAGATCAGAGGTGAATCAAGCTTCGATGAAGAGGAAGATGAAGATATGGCGTTGTGGATGAATGCGGTTAGAAACCGTTGGTGAAAAATTCTTGCAGGTTCGTGATGGTCTTTCTCAATTCTGTTACATCTTCTCCTCTTCTGGTTTTCTCCTTTCGTTGAAGCTTTTTGATGAAGATAAAGAGAGAATGAGGAAATTGAAGTGTGGAAAGAAAAAAATGCGGAGAGAGTGGAGATTGATGAAGATGGAGGTCTTATATAGAGGGGAAAAAAAGAATCGAGAAGAAAAGTTAGTTAGAGATTGTGAAGAGTGAAATTCTGTTAGAGATTGAAATATGTTTTTCTGTTATTTCCTTTTCTGCTCAGAAATTCTTTGTGTATTAATCTCTGCATTTTTTCTACTGAATTTGTTATAATGTTGTACTGAGGTGAAATTGTAATGAAAAATGAAATTCTGTTGGAGTTGCCTTTTGGTGTAAAAAGGTCACGAGTTTTTTTCTGCTATCAAGTGGAGATTAATTTTAAAAGTTATTTTTCACTGTAATTTTGCATTTTGCACCTGCTTTTGCAATGTGTGGAGGAACCAGCTGCTGCATTTTGATCCAATATGCGCTGTGTTATGTACGTTTATTCTCGCGCCAGTGTTTAGCATACTACCTTATTTTGAAAATGCTTTCCACACTCTCCACGTCACCAGTAGAATAGAAATTGTATGTTGTGAAATCATGGTCGTTTATTCATTAGGAAGGTAATTAAAATTTCTCTGAGCCAATTTCAAACAAAGTTTTCCCTTACAGCCATTTTAACCGTCCATACTGCAAATATTCATTTGGAATTGATTTTTTTTACACTTTTCTTGGTGCAATTCAACTTTGGAGCTTTTTGTGATGTAAAAAATGAGTTAAGGAAACATGGATATTGGAAATTGGATAGTAATGGATTTATGGTCATGTGGATAGTGGAATTGGATAGAGATTTAAAAACGTGGACAAGAATGGATATGATAAGAAAGTTTAATGTATAAAAATGGGTTTAAATGGATATGGGAATGGAGATTGGTTTAAAATGGAATTGGTTAATCACACATGGACATGGATTGACTTAATGAATATTAGCAAAGATTAAAGCGGATATGGATTAAAAGAAAAATGGATCAAGTGGTTAATTTGATATTTTGTTGTAGAAAATGGTTTAAGATTATGGAAAAAAATGGATTTGGATATAGTGAAAAATTTGGATAATAGAGAAGATAAAATTGGATTTGAAAATGATAAGGAATGAATATTGAAATAAACTTGAATGTGGAAAGAAAATTGGTTGAAATTGAAAATGGTCATGATGGATAAAAAATGGATAACCCAAAGAATTCAAAACCAATCACAAACTATTCACAGGCCTCTGATAAAATGATCACAGCTACCACTGAACAATCTGGTCACTCACATGATCCACTGAAGAATCTCAACCGGTAAACAGCCCACAAGCTCAACCATGAATAAAAACTTAAATCACCCAGGTGTACACTGATGAACTTTGCAGAAGATGACTTGCAGAATCGTCCTGAACAGGGCAAACACTCATAACAAGAACATCCTTCGATCCTATGTCGCAGAAAACCAATGCAATGATATGATTATGAGTTATGACCTAAAATGCAGATGAACGCGAAGCACAAGCCAGAAAAAGGTAGGGCAAATTTTGGGGTGCTACAGCTGCCCCTATTCAATCAACTTGGACCTGAAAAGATAATAGCAACTGCTTTCAGACATTCAAGGTACAAGGTGATTGAATACAAAAAGAACCACAAAATTTGCTAACCGCGAGAAGAGGAAGAAAAGGGATATAAACCCAACCAAATGAACTTTGCTTGAATGAAACTCTGATGATGACCACCACTGGAGAAATGTCTTTTGTACGACGCCAGGTGACTACTGGCTTGCCACACTGCGGGTGGACTTTACTTATTTGCCACCCTAAGATGGACTTTTGCCAATCTGTTGTTGGACTTCAATGATTACCAAACCGGCTTTGGAATCTCAAAATTGCCATCCTCAGATGGACTTTTGCAGCTTTGCCAAACTAATATTGGACTTCGATGCTTACCAAACCGGCTTTGGAAGCTTTGCTATGATCATTCCACATGCTGGAAAAACCATATGCAATACTATCCCACCTGCTGGAATAATATGAACAACTGTATATAATGATCATCCCACTGGCTGGAACAACCATCTGCCATACTATCCCACTGGCTGGAATAATATGAACAAACTGTATATAATGATTATCCCACTGGCTGGAACAACCATCTGCCATACTATCCCACAGGCTGGAATAATATGAACGAACTGTATATAATGATCATCCCACTGGCTGGAACAACCATCTTCCATACTATCCCACCGGCTAGAAAAATATGAACAAACTGTATATAATGATCATCCCACTGGCTGGAACAACCATCTTCCAAACTATTCCACAGGCTGGAATAATATGAACAAACTGTATATAATGATTATCCCACTGGCTGGAACAACCATCTGCCATACTATCCCACAGGCTGGAATAATATGAACGAACTGTATATAATGATCATCCCACTGGCTAGAACAACCATCTGCCATACTATCCCACAGGCTGGAATAATATGAATAAACTGTATATAATGATCATCCCACTGGCTGGAACAACCATCTGCCATACTATCCCACAGGCTGGAATAATATGAACAAACTGTTCATGATGATTATCCCACTGGCTGGAACAACCATCTTCCATACTATTCCACAGGCTGGAATAATATGAACAAACTGTTCACGTGCCAAAATAAATTGGACTTTGAGTTGTAAATGAGCAATGCTAAGAATTACACCACCAGCTGGGTAATATCATGCGCTGTCACTTTGCTGAAGAAGAAGTTCCCTCGATCTATTTAAACCTTGCTGGGGATATCTCTGTCAAAGTGTTGGACTCTGTGGGGACTTCGCTGGGGAGAGAACAATTCAGCTGGGAATTATTCTTTGGCAAATTTCACATGCTGAAACCTGCGGGAAATATACCTTGTTAACACTACCACTTGCTGGTAAATCCTACTGAGAATAAACTCCACAGGGAATGTTCAAATCCTGGTTAGAAGACATTACGTTGCAACATGCTGAGAAAGAGTCCCTAGAGATCTGCTGGGGAAACCCAAAGCAATTCCACGGTAGTCTGCTGAGGAACAAAACTGTCAATCTTAGGATAAGTGTCACAATGCCCCGTGTTAGGCGAACTTCCCATTTGACGATTCCGTTGGGGATAATGAGTTTCTCATCAACTCTGCTGGAGAAAACTACTTTAAAGCGTCTCGTGCTGGGGATGCCTTTTGAGAGGATTTTACAGAAGACCAAACATCTTCCAACTCTACTGGGGATAATAAATCTGGAACATCTCCTGCCGGGGAAATGTATGATGCCCCATGTTTGGGAGGTTCAACAACTTGCTTGTTTTTACCCCAAATTACACAGTAGATCTGAAAAAAATTGTCCCAAAAGGATTTTACAGAAGACTTGGCATCTTCAAACTCTTGGACATTCACTGAGTCTTGACCAATAACTACAAGGTAGCTCTGCGAGGCAACTCTACTGGGGAAAAGAGAAATCCAAGCAGACAACTCTGTAGGGGAGACAACCTAACATCGTCAAGGGGTTGACGGAAAGAAAAGAAATGCACCGGCCCACATCGTCAAAGAACTGACGGAAAGAAGACTGAACCCAAAGAAACACATTGTCATAGGGATGACAGAAAGAGGACTCGGCCAAAGAAAGCACATCGTCAAAGGGGTTTGACGGAAAGAAAGGTGAAAAGTGAACACATCGTCAAAGAGTTGACGGGAAGAAAATTTAACCGAAGGAAACACATCGTCAGAAGAAAGCACGTCGTCAAAGGGTTGACGGGAAGAAATTCTATGCGAAGAAACACATTGTCATAGGGATGACAAAAAGGAAAACTCCACTGTAGGAACACACCGTCATGGGGATGACAGAAAGAAAACTGAAAACATCCGAAGGTACGGAACCTGAGCTCGGAACACATCGTCAAAGGGTTGACGGAAAGAAAATTCCACCGTAGGAACACATCGTCATGGGGATGACGGAAAGAAAACTGAAAACATCTGAAGGTACGAAACCTGAGCTCGGAACACATCGTCAAAGGGTTGACGGGAAGATATTGAAAACATCCGAAGGTACGAAACCTGAGCTCGGAACACATCGTCAAAGGGTTGACGGGAAGAGGACTCGACCACAGGAAACACATTGTCATAGGGATGACAGAAAGGAGACCTGATCGAGAGGACACATTGTCATAGGGATGACAGAAGGAAAGTCCAAACGAAGATAACACGTTGTCATGGGGATGACAGAAAGAAAACCATACGCAGAAACACATCATCAAAGGGGTTTGATGGAATGACCTGACCGAAATGTCGTCATCAAGGGGCTGATGGACAAAGACTGGTCGAGGGTAAGATCGACGTATGATCTACGACCCAAAAGAAAGGTAATCAGAGGGGTTGATTGTAATGTCTGCTGGGAATATGTCACCGTCTTGACTGAAATGGATTCAGGCTTTCGCGCAAGGTATTGAATTTGGCTTATGCTTCGCGTGCATATGTTTGAATTTTCTTTCTATGGTGTAATGCTCCATATCAAATGGAAATGCTACACAATTTGAGGATGCTATGATCACTATATGCAAAATGTCGACGCATGCTTGGGCTACCGGGAAAAGAAGGATGTGTCAAGTGTAATTGGACTTTGCTGGCAGGAACAGGTGAAACCTGATGGTGATTGTTTTTTCAAAGGAGAAATCTTTCTGGGTACTAATGGGGATTGGATTTTGAATGAAGTGCCAATAGGGATTGGACTTTTGGTTTTAAAGGGAACGCCAATAGGGATAGGATTTCAGGTTTTTGAAAAGATGCCAGCAAAGTGGATTATGGAAGGATGTCGAGCAAGGTTGGGCCACGACTTTTCTGTTCGGTTATACAAGGCTTCATGCAATGCTATGCGAATGATTATGCAATGACAATGATTATGCCACGATATGATATGCAACAGGACCACTCCAGCAAAATAAATGCTGAAGAGACGAGGCCAACTCCGCTGGGGATAACAAACTGAATCACCCTCAAGGTCATAACTGCTCGAGATCCCGACTAAATCTTCATTCGGCAGGAAAGCATGAACAACAAATGTCTGTTGGAGAAACATTTCAGGAATCTGTTGGAGAAAAGTGCCAATGACAATCGACCTTTGGCTTGCTGAGGAAAGCTGACCACCACCCGAAAGTATGCTTGAGGGACAATGGTTGATGATGTCAGCTCTGCTAGGGGACAAGATCAGACTTGCTCCTTTGTTTGATGCTTGTCTCTTACCCTTACTCTGTTGGGGAGATGGGAACAACTTTACCACAAACTAGGGAAGCACAAATCCAATACTCTTATACTGTACGGTAATATGAACTCTCGCTGAAGAGCAATAAACTTCATCAAGCTGGCCAGGGGAGAGCGAACCCCCTGAATTCTTGCTAGGGAGAAGGATTCACAATCTTCATAATGCTCTGCTGAACGATCAAACTTCAGCCATCTCTGCCGAGGAGAGAAACTCTATTGGGGACGTCATGCATTAACTACCACCATGAACCCTGCAGATGTGGTATGGCCAAAAGAGATGCCCCGATGCAGCATAACCTGTAAATGAA
This sequence comes from Lathyrus tuberosus, assembly GCA_022829125.1. NCBI lineage: Eukaryota > Viridiplantae > Streptophyta > Magnoliopsida > Fabales > Fabaceae > Lathyrus > Lathyrus tuberosus. The sequence goes on from JALAZF010000017.1 coordinate 15,680,433, forward strand.
CATGTCTTCAGGATGTCTCGTGAAGATCCAACATATATTGCCCCAGACTGTGATTTGCCGTTCTCCAGAGAGAATAACTTTTTGTGCTCTTGAGGCGGCCTGCCCCAGTCTTGAACTGATTTATGCCCATGTCTAGCTAATCTGTGGAGGAATACCTTTAACTGAACTTCGAGAGATTTGTTGAATCTCGACTTGATTGCCCCAGATTAACTGAATCTTGGAGTGAATAGCCCATATGATATGACTTGCCCCTGCTCAATGGAGTACTCGGGCACTTTGCACCTTAGATTAATCAATCTTTCCATTGCAGGAACTTTCCTGATATCAAGCACTTACTCGCAAGTAAAACAATTCGTTTTGAAAAGATAATTTTGATGCAATGCATATGACAGTTTTGAAATCCAAGTGTATTCACTGGAAAAATGTTATGACATGTGGTGAATGAATCACTGATCAAAATGTCACTGATACCAACATGAATGGTAAGAAGATCCTTTTAGGAGTCAGCTTCGACGCGATCTTTACCGAAGTATGCTTTCGAAACAACCCTGCTTCAATTAGGTCTTTCGCATGTTGTAACGTGGTCTAGTTTGCGGTTCGAGAAAGAAATGATATAAGGCTCAAAGTTTTGTTTTAACCCACCCAATCTTCTTGATGTTCTCCAGTCCTATGTTCAGCTAATTCGACACGTGCGCTCACCTTTCAAAAAAGATTATGAACGTTATGAGGATGGTTAAGGAACCCACACGATTTTCGGAGCGACAGTCACCCTTTTTGTCCTTGGTGTCTGTATTCACACGATTTGTTCTTTATTCGAGGATTTTTCTTTTGTAATCCTTTTTGCTTTTCATTCTTTTGTTTTTCCCTGATTTTGCCTGGACTGATTCTTTTTTTTTTTGAATTTTTTTCGATTTTGAAGTCCAGCGGGATGCCCTAACTTTTGCCTAAGTCACTTGTTTTTAAGTTTTGACTTAGCGGGTTTTTTTTTCTTTTGATTCTTTTTTTTTTTTTTTGAACTAATCGTGTGACACAGGTTTGTCTTGACTTGTAAAGGGTTGTGACCGTCTCACTCTTCGGTTGGTGAGGGATAACCGTGGATGTAATTGATCCTCGAACGGGACACTCCTTTTGAAATTTGAACGCACGGTCAAATTTGCTGACACCTACCCTGCCCCGGGTTAAGATAGAGGGTTTTTTCGTTTTCAGAAAGAAACTCCTACTACTAGGCTCAACGGGGTTGACAAGGGATTATCTTCCTTATGTCTCCGGTGTTTAGGAATTTGAAACAATGCCTGTACATCATCAACAGGGTTTTTGTTCAAAATCATACAATTGGAAGTTCTGCGTCTTTGAATGTCATCATCCTCCCTAGGATCCTGCTTAAATAAGCATAGGATATCGATGAAAAAATATAAGTGAACACGACTGGATTTAATCAAAACATGCATATTCATTTCATTATCATTATCAATCGAAAACAACAAGTTTTACAAATGAGTTTGTACTTTAACAGAAAAGAAACTACAAATGAAAAGAAATGACATGATCTGAATGGCTTCCAGCTTTGAGGAACTGGGCTTTCCAAGCTTGATTTGCTAATGAGCTAGCCATCTTCAATATTGCTCGTCGAAGTCAGTCTGATAATCATCTGCACAACTGCTCTCAGTGACTTCTTTCATGACCTGAACTGATGAACCCACTTGACTGGATGAGGGAGAGTCGTGGATCTGAATACCCTGAGGCGTGAATGAGAACATGTTGGAGTCAAGAAGTGTCTGAACTTTGCTCCTGAGTACCTTACAGTCTTCAGTTGAATGCCCCTGTGCCCCAGCATGGTAATCACAATGGGCGTTGGTATCAAAACCTGGTGGGTACGGAAAAGGAACCGGCTTCAAATCCTTTGGCACTATCAATCCACCTCTGATCAAATCCGGCAACATCTGACTATACGACATTGGCAAATGAGTGAAATTCCTCTCTGGCTTCCTTGGCCTTTGTCGAGCGTGCTGACGCGGCTGACGGCGATATGATCGTTGACTCTGAGGAGGTCCCTGATTTGCAGAATAATATTGTCCCTGATATGAAGACCCATAAGATTGTTGGCTCTGAACAGTTGATATGTCTGACCACTGAGAACGAGGTGGTGAAGATTCCTGAATGTAACTATTTTCCTCCTCGAATTCTTCCTGAGAACTGACAACTGATTCATTTTCATTAGCTTGGAAGTTCGAGACGCCTTGGAGCTTCCCACACTTAATCAGGCTCTCGATACGTTCTCCCACCATCACCAGGTCAGAAAATTTTGCTGCCCCATTGGCAATCATATTTTCCAAGTACGGCTCTTGCAAGGTATCCGTGAACAAATCAACAAATTCTCTATCCGACATTGGTGGTTGAACACGAGCGGCTAACTCTCTCCATCTCTGAGCGTACTCTCGGAATAATTCATTATCTGCTTGAGACAAGTCTTGCAAATGCATTCGGCTGGGAGCCATGTCAAGATTATAGTTGTATTGCTTCACAAAGGCGTTGGCTAGATCTGTCCATGATCGGATGCTACCACTCTGCAACTGCATATACCAATTCAGTGATGCCCCACTCAGACTGTCTTGGAAACAGTGGATCATAAGCTTATCGTTGTCGACATGCGAGGTCATTCTTCTGCAGAACATCACCAAATGTAGCTTCGGACAGCTATCTCCTTTATATTGCTCAAACTTCGGCATTTTAAACTTTGGAGGAAACACAAGGCCAGACACCAAACACATGCTCGAAGCATTCAAATCAAGAGTATCACGCCTCTCCAGGGTTTTAATTTTCTCGTCCAACACACGGTATCTTTCATCATCAACAGATCGTGGGTCATTAGGGTTCATCTTCGGAACTACCCCTTGGACATTTGGCATAGAGAAGGCAAAGCTCTGATAATCTGTGGCATCAAGAGAAGAAGAATGTCCATCTCGGAAGATGGTACGCTCGTGTATAGCATGATTCTCAACTGGGATCTGCACAGGCTGAGCTTGAGCAACATTGTTCGCCAGAGGTGGAATAACATTCTCATTTCTTTGAATATTGGCCTCTCCCCTTTTCATGGCGGCCATAGCTTCCATAAGTTGGTCCAACTGATGCTTCATCAATTCAACATCGGCCCTAGTCACAAACTGATTCTGCTCCCCAGAGTTCATGATCTTTCCAGAAGATGATTCAAGTCCAATACGAAAGTAGGGAAATCCAACTGTAGGTCAGACAAAGGATGAATGAGCTCACTGGTCTGGCCTGAAGAAGGATATGCAAAATGATGCAAGATGCAAATGCAAATGCAATATGAATGCAATAAGACATGAGATCAAAGCTTCCACATATCCTGAATAACTACTGTGCTGCTGACTAAATAGGCTCATAGGTATGCTCTGGAGACAATACCGGAATACTAGAATACCGGATGATCAGAATACCGGAATGCCAGAACACCAGAATAATCGGAATACCAGAATGACAGAATATCGGCATAATCAGAGCACCGACCCAATTAGAATACCGGGATGGTCAGAATGTCAGAATACCATAATACCAGGCTGATGAGTCCACACTGATAGGAAATCCAGAATATCGGGTATGATGAAGGTCAAGGTTACCTGCAAACCTGTAAATAACCCGCCCCTCTCACATGTGGGTACTAGGATGTTCAGTATCCCGGGCTCTCAGGTCGAGAAATGATGATACATTCACCATTTCTGGTTTGGCATCATCATCAATCGAGGAGGCCTCAACTGATTCTCTAAAACGAATGGTCCTCAGCTTCTGGCACTGAGGTCGAGAAGCAATAGTACATTCATCCCTCGGGGTACAGTACTATCGCCAATCGAGGAGTGCTTCCACTGATTCTCTTTCAAAAAAGAACACCTATAGCAAGTTCCCAGCATTGGGTCCTCGGATCGAGAATGTGCAATGGGTTTGCCACATAACGTGGTCTGCCACTGTCACATCTCGGGAGGAGTGCCGCAACTGAGTTCTCGGGAATGGTCACCAGAGTTGACAGTTCCTCAAGAGAATAACTACTAGCCTGCATAACATGCAGTAGCAGAAAGCTCCTGATAGAACCTCGTCTGGTTGTGGGTCTCATGAACAACAATACGTGGTCACCACCACGCAGGCGTCATGACTATCCACTCTAATACCTATGTTTGTACTCAAGCCTTGGTAGTGGGCTTATCTCTCAGAACATCCCGCCCGCCAAACAGCCAGAATAGTGCAACACAGTATAATATATGAAATGTAAAGGCTAACATGCTGTAAATATGGTACAAGTAATAAAATACAGTAAACAGCAAATACAAGATAACAGTAAACACCCAATGAAAGAAAGGTAAACAAGCGCTAGGATTGACTCGCTTAGGATGGACCAGCAATAGGTCAACCTCTCCCCAGCAGAGTCGCCAACTGTCGCTCCCGGGATTTTCATCCTAGTACAAACGCGAAAGTGGCACCGAAACAGAGTCGCCAGCAATGTGTATTTATCCCATGAGAGGGAAAGGAAACACCGCATAAACCTGAAGGAAAGGATAGAGCATGGTCTTGCGACCAAGAGAACTGGATTCGGGAGTCGGTTACGCGAAGGGAAGGTATTAGCACCCCCACGCGTCCATCGTACCCGATGGGATCCACGCTTGCTTGTTTCAATCAAAGGGTGATAGAAAAAACTACTGAGAAAGAAACTGAAAAAGGAATGGAAAAGGAAAGGAGAGAGAAAGAGAAACAAATGTAAGGAAAATAAAAGAAGTGCTCACATGGGCCCTACCCCACTGCCTACGTATCTCATCGGGAGCATGAGAATCAGAGCGACGTAGTTCCCCTCACTAGGGATGGATTGTTTGTGTTTTTTAAGGAACGGCTAACGTTCTAGCTCAGGTGTTGCAGGCTCGCTGGTCCGAGTGCGTTACCATCTTGCAAGAGAACGAGTAGGAGCGCGTTCGTTCGTTGAGAGTGAATGAGGTGAGAGAAGAATTCCCGAAGGAAAGACGTCATTGTTTGTTTTTGTCTTTTAGAAGTTTTTTCATTTGTTTGCATATGATAGTGTATCTAAATCTTAATCATTGGAATGTGTACATTCTCACATTCCAAGATGGAATGGATAAGGAAGCACACTAAGAGTGAAGAAGACCCCCACACTTAGTTCCAATTGTCAAGGTTCAAACACACTAGCATACTTGTGTTTATTAAGTGTTTTTGTTGATTATGGAATGAAGAAGTGTTTTTTATTTGTACCTTCAACAAGTATTGCATTTAAGTCCCTCATACAAGATCGAATGTTTAACACATTGACCCAAGATGGGCTATATGCTACACATTCTAAGATTATAAGAGAAGACCCCTTGTAATCTTTTCTTTATATGAAAGGCCTAAATGCAATAAATGCCTACCTTTATTATATGTTTTGAATTTTCTTTGAGATGAGAAAAGAGACTCAAGAGAGGAGAAAGGTAAAATCTATGTGGACTAAGACTCAATCCTAATTGATTAGTTAAGGGAGTGATCCTAATGGTTTGTGAGGTTTCAAAACCTAAAGTCTAAAGGAAAAAGGGATAGCACTACCTAATGCATATCCTACCTCACTTTAATCAAAGATTAAAGTTGAGCTAGGATCCCGAGGGGATGTGAGAAAATTCTACACATAGCATTATATCATGCTATTCATAAAAGAAAAATTAGAAATTAATCAACCATGAGAAATTAGAGTCAACAATAACCAAAATAGAATTAAAATGCTAAGTAAAAGTCAAGATTAAATTCTAACAAGAAAAGTTAATCTATGATTAAAAACTAATTCTAAAATTAGACCTAAAGTTAATTCAAGGCAATTCTAAACTAGAACATTAATCCTAAAGTTGATTCCAATTAATTTCTAAAAATATAATTCTAACTAGTCAAATTCTAAAGTTACATCTAACTACTAAAAGCGAGTTAACCAAAATATGACTAAGGATCAAACCAAGATCAAATTCTAATTCCCTAATCGAAATCTAATTTCTAAAATAGTCTAATTAAAAGAAAATTAATTCTAAAACTAATAAATTCTACTATTGGAAATTAAACAAAATTAACAACCAACAATTAACTATTAAACCAAGTTGAAATGTCAACTAAAGCCAATACTAACATCTAAAACAATTTCTAAATTGCAAATTAATTCTAAAATTCAATTCTAAGATTAATACCTAATCCATTAACTAAAGCCATTAATCAAATACTAATCCATATTAAACCAACTAGAATCAACTATTAAACCTAATTATCTAAAATATCTAAAAAAAAACCAATGTAACAGGGGTGCAATAGTGTTAGAGGAGTGTGAGCCAAAATGGGTGCGTGGGCCTTAGTCAGCAGGCCCAAGAACTTTATTTGGCAGCCAGGCAGTAGCAAAGGAAACCAGGGGGTGCGGATGAGGAGATGAGTGTGCGAAAAACAAAATGAAATTGGGCCGAAACCCGGTCCGCATTAGGAAAAACAAGTTTATTAAACCCTAAATTTCTCAGCTTCATCATCTATATTTCCTTCAAAACCGCCGCCGTTATCCATTTTCCCTCAGCCCTCTCATCCTTTATCACCGCCGTTTCTTCCTTCTCGCCGGAAACCTCTCTCCGTTAGCTTCTCTTTCCTCTCCGATTCATCCTCCTTTGCGCGAACTCCACCATCCGTTTGCTTACACCAACATCATCTCCGATTCGAACTCTCTTCGATCCAACACCGTCTCAACCTCCTCCACCTCGCTAACGTCACCGCCATGAAAAAAGCTCTCTTCATCCTAACAAATCAACGCCATTAACAACTGTTTATCGTCACCTTCCTTCAACATCACCGTCGCCGGAGAAACCAAACGACACCGTGCCGGAACCACAACAAACAACGCATCACGTCATGATCCTTTCCTTCATCGCTCGCGCCGTAGCTTCGTCGCCTCTGATCACGTCTCATACTCAGAGACTTTCGCCACACGACGTCGCCGTCAAACCTCGCCGCGACGGACTCTCTCAGTTCGCTCAACAACAGCCACTGTACATAAAGCCTTTACTGGAACAGACCTCACAATACTCTCACTCACGCTCTCGGCAAGGTTCCGACGCAATCACAACAACGATCCTATTTCTAATCAGCAACAATTAACTACCAATTGCGAACACGAACAACGCATCAAAGCTTGAGAGAAGACGACGTACCTATCGGAGTGCGCCCGATGCGCCTTCAAAGACAATGCCGGAGGAAGATACTTTGGCTTGATGCGATTGCGGTAACGAAGCTTCCGGTACGATTCGATTATTGCTCTTCTCTTCTAAATCTACTTCTGAAATTATTGTTGTTGTTGCAAGTTTCTATGACTTCTTTTCCTTTCTGATTTCCGAGCGCGTTGAAGTTGTTGATTTTTTCAGTGAATTCGCTATTGTTGACTTTCAGTGAATTTTGCAGAGAATGAATTGATGATGAAGAAACTCGGAGATCAGAGGTGAATCAAGCTTCGATGAAGAGGAAGATGAAGATATGGCGTTGTGGATGAATGCGGTTAGAAACCGTTGGTGAAAAATTCTTGCAGGTTCGTGATGGTCTTTCTCAATTCTGTTACATCTTCTCCTCTTCTGGTTTTCTCCTTTCATTGAAGCTTGTTGATGAAGATAAAGAGAGAATGAGGAAATTGAAGTGTGGAAAGAAAAAAATGCGGAGAGAGTGGAGATTGATGAAGATGGAGGTCTTATATAGAGGGGAAAAGAAGAATCGAGAAGAAAAGTTAGTTAGAGATTGTGAAGAGTGAAATTATGTTAGAGATTGAAATATGTTTTTCTGTTATTTCCTTTTCTGCTCAGAAATTCTTTGTGTATTAATCTATGCATTTTTTCTACTGAATTTGTTATAATGCTGTACTGAGGTGAAATTGTAATGAAAAATGAAATTCTATTGGAGTTGCCTTTTGGTGTAAAAAGGTCACGAGTTTTTTCTGCTATCAAATGGAGATTAATTTTAAAAGTTATTTTTCACTGTAATTTTGCATTTTGCGCCTGCTTTTGCAATGTGTGGAGGAACCAGCTACTGCATTTTGATCCCATATGCGCTGTGTTATGTACGTTTATTCTCGCGCCAGTGTTTAGCATACTACCTTATTTTGAAAATGCTTTCCACACTCTCCACGTCACCAGTAGAATAGAAATTGTATGTTGTGAAATCATGGCCGTTTATTCATTAGGAAGGTAATTAAAATTTCTCTGAGCCAATTTCAAACAAACTTTTCCCTTACAGCCATTTTAACCGTCCATACTGCAAATATTCATTTGGAATTTATTTTTTTTACACTTTTCTTGGTGCAATTCAACTTTGGAGCTTTTTGTGATGTAAAAAATGAGTTAAGGAAACATGGATGTTGGAAATTGGATAGTAATGGATTTATGGTCATGTGGATAGTGGAATTGGATAGAGATTTAAAAACGTGGACAAGAATGGATATGATAAGAAAGTTTAATGTATAAAAATGGGTTTAAATGGATATGGGAATGGAGATTGGTTTAAAATGGAATTGGTTAATCACACATGGACATGGATTGACTTAATGAATATTAGCAAAGATTAAAGCGGATATGGATTAAAAGAAAAATGGATCAAGTGGTTAATTTGATATTTTGTTGTAGAAAATGGTTTAAGATTATGGAAAAAAATGGATTTGGATATAGTGAAAAATTTGGATAATAGAGAAGATAAAATTGGATTTGAAAATGATAAGGAATGAATATTGAAATAAACTTGAATGTGGAAAGAAAATTGGTTGAAATTGAAAATGGTCATGATGGATAAAAAATGGATAACCCAAAGAATTCAAAACCAATCACAAACTATTCACAGGCCTCTGATAAAATGATCACAGCTACCACTGAACAATCTGGTCACTCACATGATCCACTGAAGAATCTCAACCGGTAAACATCCCACAAGCTCAACCATGAATAAAAACCTAAATCACCCAGGTGTACACTGATGAACTTTGCAGAAGATGACTTGCAGAATCGTCCTGAACAGGGCAAACACTCATAACAAGAACATCCTTCGATCCTATGTCGCAGAAAACCAATGCAATGATATGATTATGAGTTATGACCTAAAATGCAGATGAACGCGAAGCACAAGCCAGAAAAAGGTAGGGCAAATTTTGGGGTGCTACAGCCTCGAGTGAGGCTTCAGTCTTTGGGTGGCAGCAGGATGCCGTGAAGTGTTTGGAGAACATCCTCCCCAACTGTCCCCATGATGTTATAGACTCGTCGGGCAGACGTTTATACCAGGCCATCGCTCCCTTCCTGAGGGTGGTCGGGAATAGTCTACACTTTATGGCTCCTCGAACGCCGTGATAGCCGAGGAGGGCGTCAATGTTCTAGATATGTTCATCTGGATCGGTAGTATCGTCATAAGTGCCAAGAGGGGGAGGTTTCTCCAACCCCTTGGGCGGGCGTGTATCCATGATCTCCTGAGATAACGGGCCGCGAGGCTCGTCATCGTCGTTGTAGCTAGTTGACCTCGAATGGGAACGGATGTCCCTTGCGTGTCAGGGATATTGATTTCAATGGGGAAAAGGAGTTCTCGATCATCCCTTAGTTTTGCGCGGTGGTGAACGTCGATTCTCTGTCAGTGAATCTCTCCTCGTCCTCTTGGCCACCGGGGAGAGCTGGTCTTTTCGAGGATGAATTCGATCGCGTTTCTTGATGGCCAGGGATTCAGGCTTCTCTGGTTCTTAGGCGTTCCTCCTTCGTCGAGGAGAAAGGCTTCGAGACCTCCTCTGCCAGGGCCTCGGGGGAGGAGATCTTAAGGGGTGGACTTCTTCTGTTGTCCTAATCCTCGCATTCTAGTAGAGGATTTGGAGGTTCTTGTTTATAGCTTCGATCGGTGATGCCATGGACGGATCGGCGTTGGGCGGAATAAGAATAGGTTAGGGACCCTCCAGTGCTCTTCCGGGGATGAGTCTGGACCCATTGTGCTCAGGGCGTTGGTCCTCCATCTCGTGGCAATCTAGAGAGGGGGAAGTAGTGACTCTGTCCCTTTGAACGAGGACGTCGTCCTCGAGGGAAGGAATGGCACCTTCGCGGCCAGTCTTGCTGATTGCTGAGATAACCGTGTTGTGAGCATCATGGACGTTGTTGTGGCTGACCATGGTCAGAATCTTGAATATCTGCTTTAATCTTTGGTTTTCAGGGAAGAAAGATGGGGATAACAAGTTTCTCACAGACGGCACCACTGATCTTACCCATTGATCAGAACCTTGAAGTGGGCCAGAATCTTCGTCTACGATGCTGGAAGTGAGGAGGAGGGGGTGTACCTGCAAGGTACTTCGACGCTCAAGTAAGTAAATGTCAGAGAAAATGGGCAAGTACAAAGAGTGTTCTTAGGGTGAATAATGGATACCTGACCCTCTCAAGTGAGAGGGTTTATATAGTACCCCCAGCGCATGGCCAATTGGTCCCTATTATTCCGGCGCGGATCCCCCAGAAATAGGTAACTGCCAGAACTAGCTGTTGGAATGGGCATGTCTGCTCGGAACTAGCCGTTGTCCTGAGCAGGGGAGTATTTCCGAGCAGGTGCATTCTGGCCAGGTTCTAGATGATTGTCCGTGTATGACGGGCAGAGTTGAGATAGAGGTCAGAGATGGGCAGCTGTCCCAGGAGGTCAGCCGAGCATCTCTCCTCGGCACAACGGCTATTGCTTTGGGCAGGGGAGTGTTTCCGAGCAGGTGCATTCCTGCTTGGTCCTGGATGGTTGTCCCATGTATGATGGGCAGAGATAGAATAGAGGGCAGGGCTGGCCTTCTGTCCTTGGAGATCAGTTGGTCAGCCTTCCTCAGCATAAGGGCAGGAGGAAAATGGCTTTCCTTTGTCCTTAACTGGCTGGATCGAGACTGATGGGTCGTTCTGGGCAGTTGCCTCGGTGGAGGGGCAGGAGATGATTCCGGGCAGGAGCATTTTGGCCATCCCTGGCTATCTTCCCTGTGCGTGAGGGGCAGGAATGTGATGGATGGGCAGAGATGGCCGGCAGACCATCTCTCCTCGGTGGAGGAGCAAAGGGAAAACCAGTTCCCTCTGTCCTCAATTGGATGGATCTAGGCTATTGGGCCGTTCTGATGCAAAAGTGGATTGGGCCATGCCTAGTCATTGGGCCAGTCCGGAACACTTTCCTTTGTTTTTCCTGTATTTTTCAGCAAATTCCCAACATGCAAGGTCCCAATCATAATTAAATGGGTTCCATAATATTCTATGCTCATTCCTAAGTTTAATATCATGCAAATCAACATCAAAACACAATAAGTAATTGCATTTATCCATCACAATCCTATCAATTCTAACACGCATCCAACAATTGAAAAGGGGTCAGAGTTCAAGGGATGGGATAATTCATCACCTAAGGGTGGGGAAACCCACATTTGTAAAAAATTAATGCTAATGATGATGATGATTCTTCCTCTCTTAGAACCATGCATCTTCATTTCCAATCTCTATATGATTTTCAACTCTCTTGAAAAAGTTAATGTTCCAATGGAGTTCATGGTAAGACTTCCCAACATTATAGATTCTTTCAATAAAGAAGGTGGAGGTTAGAAAGGAATTATCATATAGTTGGGAAGAAATACAAAAATGAGAGAAACTTGCCTTATTATAGCCATTGGAAAGAACTTTCCCTTTCCCTTTCACGTGAAGCTCCTCTGAGAGAGAGAGAGAGAGAGAGAGAGAGAGAGAGAGAGAGAGAGATTATGACTTTTAACATCTAAAGGACACATATATATATATATATATATATATATATATATATATATATATATATATATATATAGGCCATCCCTTTGCCAAAGACCAAAATATCCTTCATTTACCCATGAAATCCCCAAGTTGCCCCTATAGTTGATACAAGCGCATAAGCGGCTTTCCCAATTAATATTCCTGATCGGGTTATAACAATCTCCCCTTAAAGAATTTATGAACTCAAAGGTTTTCCATTATCAGATGTAACACCCCAAATTTTATTCGAATTTTATTTTTTTAATAATTTGATTTTTTGTGAGTTTGGATAATTTTCTTAATTTTAATGTTATTATTTTATTTTTCTTAATTTTAATTTTCTTAAAACGAAAACTAGAATTAAAATCTGGATAAAAACTCAAGACTACCTATGAGTTTTTATATAAAATCCTAAACATAGTAAGAATCTCATAATGTTCAATGCCAAATACAAGCAATTAAGATCAGATCCTAGCAATCAAGAGCCTTCCAAGTCGAGGGAATCAGGCCAGAAAAGGAAACAAATTGGGGAAAACTCGCCCTCCTGTTACGGGCTGTAATAGCCTTTACGGGAACCCGTAATAGCCCTCTGGATTTTGTACTTGGAACATCAACATTAGGGTTAGAGGGCCACCCCTGTTACGGATCGTAATAGCCATTACGGGTGCCCGTAACAGGCCTCTGGTTTTTGTACTGAGGTTTTCTAATTCTTCACCTTTTTCCGTGTTTTGTCCACTTTTCGTCCCTCTTTCACTTGAAATGCATATCATGAACTGAAAAGAAAGGTAACACCATACCAAAGCGTAAAACATAGTAAAACAAAAGGAAAGCAAACAAAAAAGGTAAAATATAACAAAAAATAACTAATAAAAGCGATACAAAACCACTTATCAAACTCCCTTAAACTTAGACCATTGCTTGTCCTCAAGCAGCAAAGCTTGCATAACGAGTTTTCAGATCAAGCAGTTTACTTCAAATGAAAGAACTAGTGAAAATAAAGTGTGTCAATACTCATATGCGAGCTTTGGTTCTGATTGGCTAGTCCTAGTTCTCTCGGTAATCATCCGTTAACAAAAGCATTAAAAGAACACACACTACGGTAACACCACAGATCTAAGCCTCCCTTTCGGTCACTTCTCCAACTATGCTTTGGGCTTAAGTCTCTTTTTCGATTTTCTTCGCCTTTCATTCGGATAATCATATTAAGGCATTTACAATTATTTTTCCCTCATGTGCAAAAGATTGATCAAGAAACTTTTTCTAGGGACCTTTTTTTTCTATTTTTTTTTCCTTTTATGCACATTGGCGTTTATTAGTCCACTTTGGGACGACAATTGAGACTCAACCGCCGTTAGGATAAATAATCGGGCGAGTGTTACCCAACTTAGAAGGACTAGTTGTCTTTATTTCCTTTATTTAATTATTTTTGGTGCCCAAATTATTTGTTTTCTCAACCAACCATATATACATGCAAGTCCTTCTGATCATGTCGGGCTGTCAATATAAACTAATCGGGAAATACTTCTCAAATCCAAGTACTACGGCACAAATCTACACATTGGACTCGCGTCCTTACTCTGGGGAACCTAAGGTGTTCAGGTCATACCTAAGTTTTTAAACTTTCCCAATGTCCCTAGTCCTAGCCTCTCTTCCCTCAAACTCTATATACATTATTAACATCCCTCTAAATCAAAGCTCTCAATTTTTTTTACGGTCTTAGTATTGGGAAAACTATGAAAAGTTGGGCTTAATGCATCAATCAAACTAGAAAAATAAAAGTCAAGAAAGAAACATGAACATAAAAATGCAAGAAATAAAAGTGCAAGAAAATAAATAAGTATCCCCCAAACTTGAACGAAACATTGTCCTCAATGTTTTGGCGCAAGCAAGAGGGAATAAAACTCACAAGAACCTCACTCGAGAGGTGGGAACTCCAACATGAGTTGTTGCATCATTGCTTGGAAATCATCCAAGACTACTCCTTGTATTGTTTGATCCTCCTTCATGAGCTTTTTATTAACTAGAAGAAAAAATAAAACAATAAGAAAATAAATTAGTCCAAAAAGCGCGGGTTGCCTCCCACAAAAAGCTTTGTGTAAGGTCGTTTAGATCGACCATCTACACCCCCAACTTAAGACGGTGCTTCCTTCAAATTGGAATCCTTAGCATGCACCTTAGCCATTAAAGGGATCCAATTCACTCTAGACATCCATGCCCTACAACCTTCTTCTATTCTCATCCTCCTATGGAAAGGTTCATACTTTTGGTCTGGTTTTTTAGGGACTTTCTCTTTCACTTTCTTTTTCTCTATATACTCATTCTTATTTGGCCTTAGACGGGATTTTTTGTCCTTGGTCTTACCATCTTCCTTAAAAGACACATCATTTCCTTGGTTAATGGGGATAGAATTGTCCCCCAAGGATCCGTCAAAACCCTTAGCTTAGGTATCAATTTTCTTAACCTTAGTATCATCAAGTAATCTCTCTTCCAGCTTAGTGATCAGAGGAGGTTCCAGTGGGTTTTCTTGAACACAACCGCTTAACAAATAAACCAAACAACAAGAGTCCCTTAAAGAAGGACTTTTCACGAGTTTCGCTAGAATGAACTCAATCCTCTCCTCACCAACCTCAAAAGTTAATGTTCCCTTCTTAACACCAATGATGGCCCCAGTCGTGGCTAAGAAGGGTCTTCCTAGGAGTATTGGGATTTGAGAATTCTTGTCGATCTCCATGATAACAAAGTCAATGGGAATATAGAATTTACCTATCCTCACAGGAACATCCTCTAACACACCAGCGGGATACTTAACCGACCTGTCTGCAAGTTGTAGTGAGATATTAATCCGTTTCATTTCCCCTATGCTTAATGTTTTACACACCGATAGGGGCATCAAGCTAACATTAGCCCCTAAATTACACAAAGCTCTCTCAAAGTTCATGGTTCCAATTTGGCAAGGGATAGAAAAACTTCCCGAGTCTTTTAACTTTTTGGGAAGCATGTTTCTAATCACAACACGTATATCAATGGTCATAGCCACCGTTTCATGATCCTCAAATTTTCTTTTGTTAGAGAGGATCTTTTTTAGAAACTTGGCATAAGTGGGCATTTGGGACAACGCCTTGGTAAAGGGCACATTAATGTGGATCTGTTTAAGGAGTTCTACAGACTTTTGGAATTGGGCCTCTACCATAGCCTTTGCAAATCTTTACGGAAAGGGGATGAGTGGTTTGTAAGGAGCGGGGGAGACATAAGGTGTCTCCTTCTCAACTTCTTCAACACCCTCCTTTTCAGGAGGTATAGGTTCACAAACCTCTGCTTCCTTATTACCCTTACTGGAACTACCCTCAACCTTCTTTCCTTTCTCTTTTTCTCTCTCTCTTTCCCCATCTCTTCGGAGGCAACTAAAGGTATACCACTTCTTGTTGTCACATGATTCATTTGTCCCTTCGTATCAACAACAGGTGCAGCCATCACAAATTGTCTTTGAGTTTGGAACCTTTCTAGTAAAAAACGCTTGATCTTGTCAACGGGTTCGACTAAAGTATGTGCAGAATGCGTTCTTCACATACAAAAGTAGTGGTAGAACTTAAGCAATAAAATAAAGCATTAGTCTCTACGATGATCAAATAGAATTTCAATATTAACGCAATTGGTCCCCGACAACGGTGCCAAAAACTTGACACGTCGCAAGTGCACAACTAATATCAGAGTAGTAAAAAGTATCGAACCTCAGAGACCAATGGTTAAGTACTGATTTATATCCTATCGGTGTAAAGCTAGAGCGACCAAAATTGGGTTTTAATGACTAAAATAGAAAAACACTTTTAGAATAATAGCTTAAAACATGTAAAAAATATATATAAAACAAGCAGGACCTAGGGTTATGACTCCTATCCTATACTAATCCACATGACCTAAGCATTTCTATCACGGGAATTCTGACTCAGTTTATAAAAAAATAGATTAATATAGCAACACCTACTTTCGCTAGACTATTTCCCTACCTCTAACGAATGGGACGCTCATCGGTTTTTGCTCGTGCAAAAATGTTCGTTAGTGGTCTTTACCTTTGCACAACTATTAAAATGGGACCTTTCTCAATTTCATTCGATCACTTTCGTGACTTCGGACTTAACTGTTTAAAAATCTGCTTTCGGTGCAAGTCAAATAACTAAAGGCAACACTCCTACTTTCGTAGCAAGTTTTGAATAAAACTCATACTCTTAAAATAAAAAGGGTGGAGTTCTCGCTACCAGCTTAAATCATGCGAATGATCAAATGATATGGTTCATAACCCTTAGTCCATAAAGGACTACGCACTCATGGTAAGGAACGATCCAATCAAAACGATAATTATGAATAAAGTCATAATCGCTAAGCGTAAAAAGAAGACTTTTACAAATGCATAAAAAGAAGCGTAAAAATGAAAACTAGAATTAAAAATTGGATAAAAACTCAAGAATACCTATGAGTTTTTATATAAAATCCAAAACATGGTGTAACACCTCACAATTTGCCCTCATGCTTTTAACACTAACTGGCTTATGTTTCATTTCATTTTTGCATAATCATCATTGCATACCATTGGCTCTTGGCATGGGATCAAGGTACATGAACAATCTCAAGTGAATCACATTCTCCTAACCAGTGCAAAATTAGGGTTTTGGTAAAAAGTCAGTGCAAGTGAATTTTTGAGCCAAAGTTTGTTTTCAAGATTTTCCATATGCTCTCAATTGTCCAAGGATGAAGTATTGCCCATTGGTTCATTTCAGAAGATCTTCAATTGAATAATTGGTTGAGAATCAGGAGAATTGGGGAAAATTCAACTATGCAGAGGAAAAAGTCAACTCTTGACTTTTTGAGGTCAATTTCATGTTCCTCATCTCAAATATGTTCATTGATGAAGATTTGATCAACAAATATCAAGGGATTCATCAAAAATCAAGAAATGTGCAAAGTTTCTAAAAATAGAAATTAGGGTTTCCATTTATGGCAAGTTTTGGCAAGGTGAGTACCCAACTTTAGGGCATTCTTTTTCTATGTTCAAAGCACCAAATTGAAAGTTTACGGAGGCCTATCAAAAGTTCACATTCCAAGCTTTAAAACCATACCAAGAACACCTCCATTGGATCAAAATTGAGAGAGATATGGTCAATTAAAGTTGAGACAAATCAAGGCAAAGTGGCAAGTCATGACCAGTCAGCACGCAGTCATTTCCAAAAACACTTGGTATGCATGACATGTTAATGTTCCAAGGAAAATTTCTCCATGATAGAGACTCCAAATTAAAAATTGTCCAACATGGTTTTTGTTCCTCTTGATCTCCTCTTCAACTTTGATGTTGGAGGAGTTTTCATATGACCAATGTATGAAGAGATATGTTGGATCAAAGTGGTGATCTCAATCTGATTCATTCACAAGCATAAGAGTTAGGCACGACCAAGGCAAGTTGGCTGGCTAATGCAGTTAGGACCAAACATGTTCATCATCATTTTTAAGCATGTTCAAGAGCTCCAGTCCAATTACTTACAACTCCAACATTGTTCTATGTCATTCCCTCTTTCCAAAGAGCTAAAAAGCTTGTCATTTCATCCATTGGTTAATGAGATATTACCCATCAAAGTCATCACCATGCTTATGTGCATCAAGTGAGAACATTTCACTCCAATTCAAAGGAAACAGGTTGTGTGGTTATTGTTGCTTCTCATACGCATCAGCCATACATCACATAACATTGCCATTTTGAACCATACATGCTCTTACTTACCACATGCACATGTACCACCCTTTGCCATATATGTCAAAGTAAAAGAATGAGAAACTTGCACAAGAAGCTTACATAGCAAGCTGCTACAAACTCAGCAGCATTACATCACCACCATCCATCCTAATCACCACCATAATTGTCATGCTTCTCTCCACATTGAGTCAAACACGGGTTAGCTTATCCCTCACTTCACTCACTTTCATTTCATTTGATTCTTAACTCACTCACCTTCTAACCTCACAAACCATGGTTCTAACTGTTAACCAAGGTGGTTAACAGTTAACCAAACACATAAAAGCAAATCATAACAGAATTGCAACTAACTTGGATCATTTTCTTCGTTCTCCTTCACTTCATACTCTTCTCTATCTCTGAATCTTCTCTCTCAAGCTTGCTCTAACTGAGGTTTCTTGAAGATTCTTCTTCTACATTCATCATCATCATCAACAGATCCTTGAATTGATAGCATTGAATCTTCAATTTTATCTTCTTCTCCAAGTTTTTCACTGAAACTTCGTTGATTCAAAGCATTGCTTAAGCCTTTATTTAGCTCAGTCTCAAGTTCAAGTGCATAAGGAATCTCCTCTCTGGTTTTTATTGTGATCAAAGATGCATCAACATCACAGGTTTCATCACAATCTTTTTGATCTCTTTATGCTCTGATTTAGCTTGTTTTTGCGTGTTTGGAGCTCAATAGGAGCCATGTGAATCTCCGGCTAGTTGATAGGCACCTTAGGTTCTTAGTTGAATTTTCTAGGGTAAACTTCATGGCTTCGATTTGATCTGTGTGTGCTTTGTCTGTGGAAACTAATGCTAGATTTGGAACCTACGTGACCTAAGGATCATTTTGGTATGTGATTTGTCATTTTTTGGTGACCTGAAAGTTTTGCCATGGTGGTGAGTGGCCGGAGAAGATGAGCGGAGTCTTCTCCGGCCAGTGGTGTTCTTCAACTCACCTGAACCCTAGCATTTTCTCAGTTTATAACACAGCCCTTGGATTGTTTTAATCTAACGATCATAAGCGTGCCAGCGCATTAATGAGAGAGCATCCCTGGCACATGCTCTCATTTCTGAATTATTTTTGAATTCTTTAATGCCATATGTGTGTATCATCATTAGTTACCATGTGCACGCATTCTGGACCACATGATTTGCTTACTTTTATGATCATCTCACTTTGATTGGATCTGATGGCCTTGATTGAGTCCAGACTTTGACTGGTCCTCATCACATGTACCTCTCTGACCCACACGCCTTTGGGCCTTGTATTATTGTTATGCGCACCCCTCCCTTGTGTCAAGCCCAATGCTATTTTAACTTAATGTTTGCTATCTGTGCACCCCCTGGCCTTTTTCTCTTGGATTTTTATTTTCTTTTCGTACTTGTTTCATTTTTAATTTTTAAAAATACTTTTATGCATGATAAAATCCTAAAAAAATTGCATCATAATACATTTAAATAATTTTTGATTATTTTTATTTCTGATTTTAGCATATTTTGGTATTTTTCCATGAATTTCCATTTAATTTCTTTTGTAGGAACATCTATTCATGATATTTGTTTCATTTTGGAATTGATTGACATAGTTTTGTGTTGAATTTTCACATGAGGATTGATCCATGTTTGCATGACATATTAAGGCATCTCATACCTATTTTTGTAGATTTTTTAAGTCATTTCTTGTTGACTTTTGAATGCTATCTTTGAGCCACTTGTTAGTATGATTGATATGACATTGTGAAGCATGTTTGTGCATGATTCTTAATGATTTTTGATCCATTCTTTTGAGGCATGTCAACTTACTGTTTTCACTTCAATATGCTTGCCTTTTATTAATTTTCTTGGTCTCTAACATGACTTTATGGATTGTATAAATTCACCTTTGCATGTGTGTTTGTTAGAGGAATTATGCTAGGGTTTTGGTATGCTTTGAACATGTTTCCTTGGGATGATTGTTGAGATGTTTTGACATCATTTTCTAGGCACATTATAGGTCATCCATCTTGCATTATAGGTCATTCATAGTTCATCTTTACATGACTTGTATGCACTTATTTGAGCTTAAAATGTTTTGTGAACTTGTGCATCCTTACTTGTTCTTCTTTGATCAATTGTTTGCATCAACACTTGCATGAACTTAAACATCCATTTAAACATGATTTCACTTCTGTTTGTGATCCTTTTCAACCATATTCCATGAATTCTAACATCATCTTGCATGTTTCTAAGTTCATAAACCTTTGCATGTTTGTTTGACCTAACTTGCACATGTTTGCTTCTAATCTTCAACGTGCTTTAACATGAGACTTGTATGAACCTTGCATGTCCATTCTTGCATCTTAAATGTCATCTTAAATGTCATATGCTACTGACTTGCATTCATTTACATGTATGTTTATCTTGCATCTCCATTCCTTACTTGCATTACAAGTATGCTTCATGTATGAACTTGAATGGTATTTGATTTCCACTTCTTCTTACTTAATCAAGGATTGCATTCATGAATTACATGCTATATTAATGACATATCCATGTGTTCTTAAATGTCATTCACTTCTGACTTTAATGTTTGCATGTGCATTTACTCACGTTTATGATTCATATGCTTTCATCTTGCATAGTTATTGCTTAACTTGCATTTGTATGATCTTTTAATGCATGTTTCAACCTAGTTTGACTTTGTTTGATACCTTAACCTTAGTAGGATACATTAACATGTACCTACTGACCTTAGATGTTCCTTAACCCTTAGGACTCTTGCCTTTTGGTTTAACACTTGTTTGCTTCGTAAGTTGACTCCTTAAAGCAACTAGCATTGTTGATTTATCCTCTTTCACTTGTATTCATTACTTGTGATGATTTTGTACTAACCTTTTGTGTAGGGGAAGAGGTAAGACATTTGAACATGTGGATGGTTATCCATGTTCATTCCTACTTTCATCTCTTATCCCTTTTATTTCTTTTTATGTGTGGATTACATGATATAATGCTTGATTGTGTAGAATTCTTCACATCCCTTTGGGATCCTAGCTCATCCTTAATTTTTTATTAAGGTGAGGTAGGATAAGCATTAGGTAGTGCTATCCCTCTTTCTTCTTTAGACTTAGGTTATTCTTAAACCTCCCCTTAGGGCCATCTTTTGCATGATAACATTAGGAATAATTTAGTTTCCCCTTAGTGTTTTCTTTTCCTTTGAGTCTTCTCTTCTCATCTCATAATATCTCTAAAACACTTAATAAAGGTTAACGTGTATTGCGCATGAGCCTTATATATGGGAAGTGAGGTATGGGGGATCTCCCTTCATTCTTCTAGGGTACTTAGTGTACGTCCTGTTGGGAACGATACGCGACGTATTCGTTCCTATGTTGTAGACTTGGGTGCAATGCAAGTTACAAACTAACTTCAATCCATTTCTGTCTAAAAAACCCAAAACAAACTCAAACCTTTTTATCCTTTGGGATCGTTTGGTTTCAAATCATTTTCAGAAAAGAGCATGCTATTTTCTGTTTCGTCGCAAACAGGCATCGACCCTAACTGCCGGACGCGAATCTAACGTCGTTCATAAAAAACACAAACAACGTAAAGCCTTCCCTAGTGAGGGGAACTACGTCGCTCTGATTCTTCATTGGTTAATGGAGATACGTAGGCAGGAGATCGTGCGAGATCTCTCCGAGCACATTTCTTTCACAACCTTTTTTATCACCTCTTTATCTCTTTTCGACCCGTAGGTCGAACTCGACTGCTCTGATTCCATCTCTCTGGTTAGATTGAGGATACGTAGGCACAAGACGTCGATGTCTTGGCGAGCAACCTCCCCCCTTAGTTCGTGTCCGAACTACGTTGACTATGACTTTCCCATTGCACGAGGGAATACGTAGGCATAGGACGACGATGTCCTATCGAGTCACTTCCTTTTCTTTTCTTCCTCGTTTCTTCGTTCTTTTTCGTTCCAGTTTCTTTTCCTTTATTATAGCAGTGGAGCTCCATATGACGACACCCTTTGATCGAGATAACAAGCGTGGATCCCATCGAATACGATGGACGCGTGGGGGTGCTAATACTTTCCCCTCGCGTAACCGACTCCCTTACCCGTTTCTCTTGGTCGCGAGACCATGCTTTTCCTTTCCCTCAGGTTTACGCACTGTTTCCTTTCCCTCTCTTGGGATAAATACACATTGTTGGCGACTCTATTTCTGCGCCACTTTCGCATTTATACCAGGATGAAAATCCCGAGAGCGACAGCTGGCGACTCTACTGGGGACTGGTTGACCTCTTGCTGGTCCATCCCCTTTGCGAGTCAATCCTAGCGCTTGTCTGTTTATTTTCATGGGGTGTTTATTGTGGTGCTTTATTTTGTTGTGCATTACTGTATTATTGTTTTACTATTTTACTGTATTTACCGCATTTATGACATTGCATTTCATTATTATGCTGGACTGTGCTGTGCTATACTGGATTTTCTGTTTGGCAGGTTGGGATTTCTGAGAGATAAGCCCACTACCCAGGCTTGAGCATACACATAGGTATTAGCGTGGGCAGGCGTGACGCTCCCGTGGTGTTGGCCATGTGCAGGTGTTCACGAGACCCACAACCAGACGAGGTTCTATCGGAAGATATCTGCTATTGTATGTTGATACATGCCAGTAGTTATTCTCTTGAGGAACTGTCGACTCTGGTGACCATTCCCGAGGACTCAGTTGCGGCACTCCTCCCGAGATGTGATAATGGCAGACTTGAAATGGCAAACCCATTACGCATTCTTGATCCGAGGACCCAATGCTGGGAACTTGCTATAGGATATCCTTTTTTAGGGGAATCAGTTGAGGCCTCCTCGATTGATGATGATGCCAAACCAGAAATGGTGAACGTATCATCATTTCTCGACCTGAGAGTCCGTAATATTGAGGATCCTCGCCTTTCTAGTACCCACATGTGAGAGGGGGGTTGTTTGCAGGTTTGCAGGTAACCTTGACCTTCAGCATACCCGATACTTTGGATTTCTTATCAGGCTTTCTTATTAGTATGAACTTATCAGTGTGGTTACTCTGGTGTTCTGGGTATTTGATGCGAAGCCTTGAGATTATTCAGTTTGTTCAGTGCAGCCAGCTTGTGTGGATACCTTGATCCCATGCTTTGCATTACGTTTCATTTTTCTGACATTCATATTTTTGCATTTCTAGGTAGTATCTGGTCTTTTGATTCTAGTCAACGGGCAGTCATCGGGATGGACACTCAGAAGAGTAAGAAGAATATCATTGTTTACAAGTTCCCGAAGCTCATTCTTGGTCAGATTGGCAGCTTACAGAATATGGCTGGTCCTGAGGTGTTGGGAGTTTTCAAGGAGAAATATGGTTGGATCTTATCCCTTGTTCATAACCTCAGTGAATATAAATACAATGGCTTGCACACCTTGATGCAGTTATATGATCCTTCCCTTAGATGCTTCGTGTTGCCAGACTATGTATTGGTCCCTACTCTGGAGGAGTACTTAAACATCCTGGGGATTTCCATTAAAGAAGGTGCTCCATTCTGTGCTTCCGAAGCAGACCTTGACTTCAAAGCTGTGGCTGTTGCTCTTTATTTGAGCAAATCAACTTTGGAGGCTGACATTTCCAATAAGGGAAAGTCCTGTGGCTATCGCTTAGCGTACTTGGTAAAGAAGGCTTAAGAAGCGGCTAAGGAGAAGAGGTGGACAACTTTCAATGCAATACTGGCTCTCTGTGTATATGGCATTGTCCTTTTTCCTAATGAATTTGATTTTGTTGATACGGATGCTATCCGGATCTTTACAACTCAGAATCTAGTGCCGGCCTTATTAGGAGATCTTCAATATGCCTTGTACAACAAACATAAGAAGAGACGAGGCGGGATAGTTCATTGTTGTGCATCTCTTTTCTATAAGTGGTTTGCAAACCGTCTACCCCGGTCAGGTGCTTTTGTGGATACTAGGACTTCTCTGGATTAGAGTAAACGTCTGATGGGTCTATATGCTAAGAATATTGTTTGGGTGGATCCAGGATTGCTTGGAAAAGAAATTTTGCACAGTTGTGGTGAGTACCCTAACGTACCATTGATAGGGAGAAAAGGAGGTATTAGTTACAATCCTTCTTTGGCTATCAAGCAGTTTGGATATGCTCTGAAAGATCCTCCGGTTGAAAAAGATTTGAAAGAGTCTTTGTATTTTCATGTAGCCGATGGTTTAGCTGTGGCGCAGAAGGCTTCCGAAGCATGGTTCAGTAGACAGAAGAAAGGAAAAGCCGTTTTGGGCAAACCCAACAATCAACCTTTCTCTCAGTATACATACTGGGTAAAGAGAAGAGAGGAAGAGTTCCACTTGCCTTTTGATTAGGCGCATACCTTGTATCCTAAGACTCTGGAGGAGAGGCTCATTGTACCCATTGAAGAATTCGATAAGCAGCGAGCATTGGTGCATGATTTGAGGGTGGAAAATGCTGGTATGAGTAGTCAGCTGCAAGGTGCTTTACATGACAACTTGGAGTTGAAATGGAAAGTTCAAGATGTGATAGAGCGCCTGGAAGAGAAGGAGAAGGATCTCACTGACAGAGATCAGAACTTCAGAAAAGTCATACTGACTTTTCTGAAGGTCAAGCTTGCCACGTATCAGGAGATGTGGGAAAAGGTCAAGATTGAGAATGGGGAGTTGAAAGAAGAACTTCAAAGGATGAAAGCAAGAAAAAAGCATTTCTCTGGCAAGTGGAAAGAGGCTCAGAAGGAAATTGAGGAGCTCAAGTTATAAGTCGAAGTCAAGAAATCAAGGCGCGAAGGCAACAATGTTGAAGAACAGATTGCTAGGCTGAATCAAGATATTGAAAAGAGAAACAAGCTAATCAAAGGGCTAATAGAGTGACCTACACATCCAGACACTGTGGATCTTCTTGAGGAAGTTGTTATAATCGCCTTTGATTGTATCAGACCAGTCTGTATGAATTCTTATGACATAATATAAAATGCTTGGTTTAATCATGCATGTATTAGTAGCTCTCAGTTTTTGAAAGGATGTGCTTCCTTTATGTTGATTCTGCAGTATTTCTGGGTTCGGATTTATTTTCTGATGATGTGTCCAATCCCTTGCCCGGTTTCAAAGACTGGAATCAAAGCAGATACGTCCTGGGAATGTTTAAATATGATGTTTGCATTTGCATGATCATAATCATTTGGCATTTTGCATAACAGGCACGTGTCTCTAGTTTTCTTATCATGTTCTTGTGAGAACAAGATTTGGTTCTGCAATATTATCTCTAAGTTTTGATGATAACAGATGAATATTTGTATGAACAATTTTGTGCAACTAATGTTGTTATTTATGAGAACCTAGCAAACAGGTTCTGCTTCCGTGAATTGGCGCAATGCTTAATGAAAGATGCTTCGAAGAAATGAACTCAATTCGAAGATAAGACAAGATTCACATAACTCTGATACGAAAAGAAAAATAAAATGAATTCTGAAGATCAAGAGACAAGGGTTTTGATGGGACGAAGTCCAAATGCTGAAGCCTCACGATTTTCGATCAAGGTTCTGAAGACCTACCCAAAGTCGACTCTCATGCTTCAATCAAATATTATCAAAAGCCTCTGAAGATATGAAGAAAGTGGATTAAGAGAACAAGGTTCATAAGACAAGTTCTGAAGATTCTGGAAGCGCAGAGCTGATGATTCGAAGACTTGATAATCTCAAGAACTATACAATGTTTTTCCTTCCTACTCATGCTCACAAAAAGCCTCTGAAGTTGAGAAGCCCAGAAAACCTGCCACACTGTACAGCTGTACCACATTACAACGTTAAAATTCTTGAAGACTGTGCGAAATACAAACAAGACAATCTGACACAGACAGGACGCGCTGCATACAGAAGATTTTGTACCTGTCCTCACGCTTCCAGCCGAAAGCCTAGTTAGCTATCATAATTTCATTTCAACGGCTCTTTTCACTCGGCTATAAAAGGAAGCTCAAAGACTTGAAGAAAGACACATGCGAACTGCTACAATACATTTTTAAGTCTGTTCTTTCTGAAGTCATTCTTGGTCTAAAATCGTGTTTACATTATCAGCTTGATAAAAAGCAATTCTCTGTAAACTCATTGTGTCTGAACTTAAAAGTTATATTCCTTAAGAGAGTCTTAGTTATTAGATCTCTTGAGAAGTCTAGGACGTGTGTCTTAGAGGTTGTGCCTTGAGTAAGACCTGTGTGGTTGGATTACTTGAGAAGTCTAGAACGTGTGAGTTCTAGAGGTTGTTGCTAGTCACCAGTTGTGTAGCTCGTGCAGTGTACTATTTTATTGAATAGTGGATTAAGACCTCGTTGAGAGAGACAAAATCACCTTGGCGGGTGGGCTAGACTAACTTGAGAGATTCTCAAGTGAACTAGTATAAACATAACGTGTTTATGTCTTTTTGTTTAACCAAGCCATTGTTCTTTAGAAAAAGGAAAAAGTTTTAACAAGGAAAGTTATTCAAAAGAAATGATTATTTTGAAAAACCAATTCAAACCCCCCTTTCTTGTGTTTTTCACACCTACAGTTCTTTCTACAGACAGGATTGCTGACTAGCAGATTCATCAGACTTAATAAAAATATAGCCATGGAACAACTCCGTGCAGAAGTGACTGAAATGAAGATCCAGATAAGGCAGTTTGGGGAAGATATGTAGGCCATGTCTCAGGGCCATAAACTGCTAAGAAAGGAAGTCAACCAGATGAGGAATCAGATGTGCCTGGTCATGGAAATCTTGAATTAGGTGTTAAAGAAGGAAGACAATCATGTGCTCGCTTCCACAACAGAGGTCCTTACTCCTCCCAGCTCTTTGGGGTTTGCTCTAGATCCTGGATTGCCTCGTGAATCCCCTCCATAAATTAAAGTTTCAGAGCTTTCTCATCAGCAATCACTTCCTGCTCCCCAAGAGGATCCTAAGCCAGAGAGGCCTAAGAGGAAGTTTGATCCCATCCCAATGCCGTATGTGCAGTTGCTTTCTTATTTGCTCGAGCCTAAACTGGTTGAACGTGTTAGTTTGGGACCTCTTTCAACAAAGATTCCTCTGGGACCTAATGCTAATGCAAGATGTGAGTTCCACTCTGGGGCACCTGGTCACAATGTTGAGAATTGTACAAGGTTTAAGCATAAAGTCCAAGAGCTCATTGATTCAGAGGCAATCAAGTTTACATCAGTTGGCACTGGTAAACAATGTGATTTCACTCCCATTGTTGCAAAGGAATTGGGGACTCCTTCCTTTTCCAAAGGATCCACCTCGCGTTAGGGATCTCTTCCACAACCTTATGTTGCAGAAGCTCTACGTCAGCAACCCTTGTTTGGGCCTCGTGTGGAAAGAAAAATACAGCAGCAGAACCATCAGCAGCACAAGCAACTCAGACCAAGAAGGCCCAAGAGGATATTTGATCCTATTCCTATTCCTTACAGTCAGTTGTTTGCACGCTTGCTCAAAAGCTCTCTGATTCAGTTGAGGAATGCCATGCCAGTGCCATACCCTATTCCTCTGGACTATGACATGAATGCTAACTGTGAGTTCCATTCAGGAACGTTTGGGCACACACTTGATAACTGTAATGCGTTCTAGCACAAGGTGCAAGATTTGATTGACTCAAAGGTCATCACCCCAGATGGTACCCCCACAAGGTGAAGCTTCTTTATCAGAGTGAGCACTCGAGGCTGCGAAGACATCATCAGAAGCAATAAGTCCAGACGGAGTCAAGTCTCCTCAACAGTGGCAATCATCAGCTTCCTTTACTGCATTTTCATATGTAGCTTTCATTTGTTTGTTTAAACACTGTCTGCATGTAAAAACTTGTTTGTGTGTTGAATGATACTTTTAATGCAATGAATGTGTTGTTCTTGAAGTATTTTGCTTTTATGCACTCATATCATGTTCATATGCACTGCAATACCAACTTTCTTGCTTAAACTCTTTGAGGGAGGATGACGAAGTAAGAACACAAATTTTTAATGGTATACTTTCGGATAAAATCCTGTTGAGGATGTACAAGCACTATTTCGAATCCCTAAACACTGGAGATATAAGAGAGATAGACCCTCATTAACCCCTTTGAGCCTTGGAGTAGGAGTTTCATTCTGAAAATAAAAAAACCCTCAATCTTAACCTGGGGCAGGGTAGGTGTCAGGTAATTTGACCAAGTGTTCAAATCTCGAAAGGAGTGTGCATCTGAGGATCCATTGCCTTCAAGAGGTCAAAAGGTGTGAAACCATAATGGTTATCCATCAACAATCAAGGAGTGAGGCAGTCACAACCCTTTCAAGCAAGTCAGACAAAACAGTGTCACACAATTTGTTTAAAAAAGAAGAATCAAAAGAAAAAGCAAAGAAAGAAAGCCCGCTAAGTCGAAACTTGAAAACAAGCGACTTAGGCAAAAGTTAGGGCATCCCGCTGGACTTCAAAATCGAAAGATTAAAAAAGAATCAGTCCAGGCAAAAATAGGGAAATGAAAAAACAAAAGAACGAAAAAGCGAAAAGTGAAAAGGATTACAAAAGAAAAATCCTCAAACAAGAACAAATTCGTGTGATTACAGACACAAAAGACAAGAGGGGTGATTGTTACTCCAAAACCTCATTAGGTCTCAAACCATCAATGCATGGATTCCTTAAAGATCACAAAATCTTTTTGGGAGATAAGCGCTTACGCTAAATTAGCTGAACGTAGGACTGGAGAACATCACGAAGAGTGGGTGGGCACCGATAAACTTTGAGCCTTAAATCCTTTTTTCTCAAAACCGTGAACCAGACCACGACACAACCCTCAAAAGTCTTAATTGAAACATGGTTTATTCCAAAAGCGTAATTCAGCGAGATAGCGTTCCTGACTCCTATGGGTTATGCTAATAAGATTTTTGTTGGTATTACATGTGTGTATTATTTTCCATTCAAAAATCAATGTCGCATCCCAGCTAGTGATTCGTTCACAAGGCTTGGCGACGCATTTTCAATAAAACTTCAAGGTTAACATGAGTGTTGCATTAGGATTGTCATTCTCACAATAAACATTTTCTGCTTGCATGTGTTTGACATCAAAGAAGTTTACACAATGAACGTCAGTCGAGAAGCTCGATCACGCCAAGTTGAGATGGTGAAAACTCCAAAGGAAAGTCATGTCAAGGGGTATGGGGCCAAGAGGTTGTGGGTAGCCCAGACGTTCCTGGTGAATGGTGATAAGATATAGTCAATCTGGAACAGTCACATTGAAAATTTTCCCTGAAGTAGCTAAAAGGGAGCAACCACGTCGAGATTCGACAAATCTCTCGAAGACTAGTCGGTCAGGGGGCAAATTCACTTCAAGGCTCATACTGGGACAGGCCACCTCAAGAGCATGAGAAGTTATCCAATCCTAAAGATGGTCAGTTGAAAGCATCTCGTCAAGGTACGAGATACCGGGGCAAAATATTTCCAGTCATTGCAAACCCTTTCGAGGCAAGTTACTTGGTAGATATGCAGTTTGGGGTAGATATGTCGAGATCTGATAAATCTCTCCAAGAGTTTGAAGACCCTGGGGCAGGGTGAACGCCCGGGGTTCTATAGAATCCTCTTGAGATGATTTCTACCATTAGACCCTGTGGTCTGGGGCAAGTGGAAAGTTCAAGGGACTATTGGTCGGGTATGGTGACCAATATGTAGTTGATCAGTAGAGGCGTGAAGCACCCAATATTGTTTCTCCCCAGCAGAGCTACTCTCCTCAGCATTGAAATTTCATCCTCCTCAGCAGGTCGTTATATTCCCCAGCCAGAATACAGAGGATTATTTCCCCAGCTAGAGTTGTGGTTGATTTACTCTCTCAACAAGCAGCCAAAAATTGACACTTCTGCATCCCTAGTAAGAGATTGATGGAATATATTTTTTGGACAAAGAGGTTATTTTCCACATAGAGTCTTGGTACCCATTTTCCTCAGCTAGTCAGGAAGTGTTTTTCTCATCAGCAACGGTATGATATAATCCTCAACAGAGGAGTAAGCTTGATGGTATCCCCTAGCAGAGTTGATGTTGTCATTTACCATTCCCCAAGCAGGTTTTCTAGTAGTTGCTGATATTCCTCAGCAGGGTGAAGGTACAGATGTCTCCCAGCAGCAGGTTAAGTTCAGTAATATCCCCAAGCATGTTTGGTATTATTGACTAGTCCCCCAAGCAGAGTTTAGTGGTGATCTTCACAGTGGTTTGTTCAACAGAGGTTGACATCCCCAGCAAGTTCAAGTCCAATTGTTATTGGCATCTTTCAAATCCGTGTTTTGAGTTCTGTCTTCGGTAGAAGCCATGGGTAATCTCCAGCGGAGAGAAATTTCTTGGGTTTCATCTTCAATATTCATCCTTATCCATCTCCAACGGAGTGGAAGTTCTCTCGGAGTTTTCATCTCTAGCAGAGTTGGTGATCAGGAAGTCGTTCAGTGAAATCTTCCTCAACAGGATCTTTTAATTCAGAGGACAATTTAGTTTGTCATCCCCGGTGGAGTTGCCTTCGTTTTTAGCATTTATTTTTTTGGAGCGCCTCTTTTGTATTGCATAAGCATTCTTGCATGGCATCCTCTCAAACGCGTAGCATTTCCATTTCGTGTGGAGCATTACGCCATAGAAAGATTCAAACATATGCATTCGAAGCATAAGCCAGGTTTGATATCTGTTACCAGTTTATGTCCCCAGCAGAAAGAGATGTAATTCAGGAGATGTTGTTTAACATTACACCGGAACCAATGGATTCGTCCTTCTTATTGGTTATTCCTTCCTATACTCCCCTACAGAGTTATCTATTTAGATTTCTCTTTCCCCAGCGGAGTCATCTGTGTAGATCTGTTGATTCTACTAACCTTTGTTTGAAAGTCCACCTTCAGCTTGGTCTTTCTTTTTGAGTCCACCTTCGGCTTGGCCTCGAATTCCTTTGTTTAAAAGTCTACCTTCGGCATGGTCTTTCTTTGAAAGTCCACCTTCGGCTTGGTCTTTCTTTTTCGAGTCCACCTTCGGCTTGGCCTCGAATTCCTTTGTTTGAAAGTCTACCTTTGGCATAGTCTTTCTTTGAAAGTCCACCTTCGACATGGTCTTTCTTTTTCGAGTCCACCTTCGGCTTGGCCTCAAATTCCTTTGTTTGAAAGTCTACCTTCGGCTTAGTCTTTCTTTGAAAGCCCACCTCTGGCTTGGTCTTTCTTTTCGAGTCCACCTTCGGTTTGGTCTCATATTGTTGGGTTTGAAATTCCACCTTCGGCTTGGCCTTTCTTTTCGAGTTCGCCTTCGGTCGTCCTCGCACCCTTTGTTCGAAAGTCTACCTTCGGCATAGTCTTTCTTTGAAAGCCCACCTTCGGCTTGGCCTTTCTTTTCAAGTTCGCCTTCGGCCGTCCTCGTATCCTTTGTTTGAAAGTCTACCTTCGGCTTAGTCTTTCTTTGAAAGCCCACCTCCGGCTTAGTCTTTCTTTGAAAGTCCATCTTCGGCTTGGTCTTTCTTTTTCGAGTCCACCTTCGGCTTGGCCTCAAATTCCTTTGTTTGAAAGTCTACCTTCGGCATAGTCTTTCTTTGAAAGTCCACCTTCGGCTTGGTCTTTCTTTTTCGAGTCCACCTTTGGCTTGGCCTCGAATTCCTTTGTTTGAAAGTCTACCTTCGGCTTAGTTTTTCTTTGAAAACCCACCTCCGGCTTGGTCTTTCTTTTCGAGTCCACATTCGGTTTGGTCTCATATTGTTGGGTTTGAAAGTCCACCTTCGGCTTGGCCTTTCTTTTCGAGTTCGCCTTCGGCCGTCCTCGCACCCTTTGTTCGAAAGTCAACCTTCGGCATAGTCTTTCTTTGAAAGTCCACCTTCGGCTTGGCCTTTCTTTTTGAGTTCGCCTTCGGCCATCCTCGCACCCTTTGTTTGAGAGTCTACCTTCGGCTTAGTCTTTCTTCGAAAGTCCACCTCCGGCTTGGTCTTTCTTTCTGAGTCCACCTTCAGTTTGGTCTCATATTGTTGGGTTTGAAAGTCCACCTTCGGCTTGGCCTTTATTTTCGATTTCGCCTTTGGTCATCCTCGTATACTTTGTTTGAGAGTCTACCTCTGGCTTAGTCTTTCTTCGAAAGTCCACCTCCGGCTTGGTCTTTCTTTTCGAGTCCACCTTCGGTTTGGTCTCATGTGGTTGTTTGAAAGTCCACCTTCGGCTTGGCCTTTCTTTTCGAGTTCGCCTTCGTCCGTCCTCGAATCTTTTTTTTTAGAGTCTACCTTCGGCTTAGTCTTTCTTTGAAAGTCCGCCTTCGGCCGGTCTTCCTTTTCGAGTCCGCCTTCGGCCGATCTCATATTATTGTTGTTAGAAATTCCGCCTTAGGCCGGTTTTTCCTTTCGAGTTCGCCTTAGGCCGTCCTCGTATTTGTTGTTAGAAATTCCGCCTTCGACCGGTCTTTCTTTTCGAGTTCACCTTCGGCCGTTCTCGTTTCACTTTCATTGATTAACCTGCCTTCAGCCGGTCTTGTCTTCCTCCCCAGCATAGTCCGCCTTCGGCCGATCTACCTCTGTTTGAAATTCCACCTTCGGCTGGTATTTCCTTTTCGAGTTCGCCTTCGGCCGACCTCGCATTATTGATGTTTGTTAGTCCACCTTCGGCTGGTATTTCCTTTTCGAGTTCGCCTTCGGCCGACCTCGTATTATTGATGTTTGTTAGTTTGCCTTCGGCCGGTCTACCTCTGTTTGAAATTCCACCTTCGGCTGGTGTTTCCGTTTCGAATTCGCCTTTGGCTGACCTCATATTATTGATGTTTGTTAGCCCGCCTTCGGCCGGTCTACCTCTGTTTGAAATTCCACCTTCGGCTGGTGTTTCCTTTTCGAGTTTGCCTTCGGCCGACCTCGCATTATTGTTGTTTGTGCCTTCGGCCGGTCTACCTTTGAAATTCCACCTTCGGCTGGTATTTCCTTTTCGAGTTCGCCTTCAGCCGACCTCGTACTATTGTTGCTTGTTAGTCCGCCTTTGGCCAGTTTACCTTTTCGAGTTCGCCTTTGGCCGTACTCATGTATTACTGTTTTTAGACTGCCTTTGGCCGGTCTACCTTTTCGAGTTCGCCTTCGGTCGTCCTTATATTATTGTTGGTTGTTAGCCCGCCTTTGGCCAGTCTACCTTTTCAAGTTCACCTTCGGCCGTCCTCGTATTATCTTGTCCCCCGCAGAATTCGCCTTCGACTGGTATTTCTTTTCGAGTTCGCCTTCGGTCGTCCTCGTATTCACCCTATTTCATTACCCCCACAAGTTGCAAATTTCCAGGTTATTTTGGTATTCAAACCTCGTATATCCTGATTGTCTGAAAGTCGTTGCTATCATACCCTCGAATCCAAGAAGTTTGAATAGGGGCAGCTGTAACACCTCAAAATTTTCCCTCATGCTTTTAACACTAACTGGCTTATGTTTCATTTCATTTTTGCATAATCATCATTGCATACCATTGGCTCTTGGCATGGGATCAAGGTACATGAGCAATCTCAAGTGAATCACATTCTCCTAACCAGTGCAAAATTAGGGTTTTGGTGAAAAGTCAGTGCAAGTGAATTTTTGAGCCAAAGTTTGTTTTCAAGGTTTTCCATATGCTCCCAATTGTCCAAGGATGAAGTATTGCCCATTGGTTCATTTCAGAAGATCTTCAATTGAATAATTGGTTGAGAATCAGGAGAATTGGGGAAAAGTCAACTGTGCAGAGGAAAAAGTCAACTCTTGACTTTTTGAGGTCAATTTCATGTTCCTCATCTCAAATATGTTCATTGATGAAGATTTGATCAACAAATATCAAGGAATTCATCAAAAATCAAGAAATGTGCAAAGTTGCTAAAAATTGAAATTAGGGTTTCCATTTATGGCAAGTTTTGGCGAGGTGAGCACCCAACTTTAGGGAATTCTTTTTCTATGTTCAAAGCACCAAGTTGAAAGTTTATGGAGGCCTATCAAAATTTCACATTCCAAGCTTTAAAACCATACCAAGAACACCTCCATTGGATCAAAATTGAGAGAGATATGATCAATTAAAGTTGAGACAAACCAAGGCAAAGTGGCAAGTCATGACCAGTCAGCACACAGTCATTTCCACAAACACTTGGTATGCATGACAAGTCAATGTTCCAAGGCAAATTTCTCCATGATGGAGACTCCAAATGAAAAATTTTCCAACATGGTTTTTGTTCCTCTTGATCTCCTCTTCAACTTTGATGTTGGAGGAGTTTTCATATGATCAATGTATGAAGAGATATGTTGGATCAAAGTGGTGATCTCAACCTGATTCATTCACAAGCATAAGAGTTAGGCACGACCAAGGTAAGTTGGCTGGCTAATGCAGTTAGGACCAAACATGTTCATCATCATTTTTAAGCATGTTCAAGAGCTCCAATCCAATTACTTACAACTCCAACATTGTTCTATGTCATTCCCTCTTTCCAAAGAGCTAAAAAGCTTGTCATTTCATCCATTGGTTAATGAGATATTACCCATCAAAGTCATCATCATGCTTATGTGCATCAGGTGAGAACATTTCACTCCAATTCAAAGGAAACAGGTTGTATGGTTATTGTTGCTTCTCATACGCATCAGCCATACATCACATAACATTGCCATTTTGAACCATACATGCTCTTACATACCACATGAACATGTACCACCCTTTGCCATATATGTCCAAGCAAAAGAATGAGAAACTTGCCCAAGAAGCTTACATAGCAAGCTGCTACAAACTCAGCAGCATTACATCACCACCATCCATCCTAATCACCACCATAATTGTCATGCTTCTCTCCACATTGAATCAAACACGGGCTAGCTTATCCCTCACTTCACTCACTTTAATTTCATTTGATTCTTAACTCACCCACCTTCTAACCTCACAAACCATGGTTCTAACTGTTAACCAAGGTGGTTAACAGTTAACCAAGCACATAAAAGCAAATCATAATAGAATTGCAACTAACTTGGATCATTTTCTTCGTTCTCCTTCACTTCATACTCTTCTCTCTCTCTGAATCTTCTCTCTCTCAAGCTAGCTCTAACTGAGGTTTCTTGAAGATTCTTATTCTACATTCATCATCATCATCAACAGATCCTTGAATTGATAGCATTGAATCTTCAATTTCATCTTCTTCTCCAAGTTTTTCACTTAAACTTCATTGATTCAAAGCATTGCTTAAGCCTTTATTTGGCTAAGTCTCAAGTTCAAGTGCATAAGGAATGTCCTCTCTGGTTTTTCTTGTGCTCAAAGGTGCATCAACATCACAGGTTTCATCTCAATCTTTTTGATCTCTTTATGCTCTGATTTAGCTTGTTTTTGCATGTTTGGAGCTCAATAGGAGCCATGTGAATCTCCGGCTAGTTGATAGGCACCTTAGGTGCTTAGTTGAATTTTCTAGGGCAAACTTCATGGCTTCGATTTGATCTGTGTGTGCCTTGTATTATTGTTATGCGCACCCCTCCCTTGTGTCAAGCCCAATGCTATTTTAACTGAATGTTTGCCATCTGTGCACCCCCTAACCTTTTTCTCTTGGATTTTTATTTTCTTTTCGTACTTGTTTCATTTTTAATTTTTAAAAATACTTTTATGCGTGATAAAATCCTGAAAAAATTCATGATGTATCATAATACACTTAAATAATTTTTGATTATTTTTATTTATGATTTTAGCATATTTTGGTATTTTTCCATGAATTTCCATTTAATTTCTTTTGTAGGAACATCTATTCATGATATTTGTTTCATTTTGGAATTGATTGACATAGTTTTGTGTTGAATTTTCACATGAACATTGATCCATGTTTGCATGACATATTAAGGCATCTCATACCTATTTTTATAGATTTTTTAGGTCATTTCTTGTTGAATTTTGAATGCTATCTTTGAGCCACTTGTTAGTATGATTGATATGACATTGTGAAGCATGTTTGTGCATGATTCTTAATGAGTTTTGATCCATTCTTTTGAATTTAATGTTTGCATGTGCATTTACTCACGTTTATGATTCATATGCTTTCATTTTGCATAGTTATTGCTTAACTTGCATTTGTATGATCTTTTGATGCATGTTTCAACCTAGTTTGACTTTGTTTGATACCTTAACCTTAGTAGGATACATTAATATGTACCTACTAACCTTAGATGTTCCTTAACCCTTAGGACTCTTGCCTTTTGGTTTAAAACTTGTTTGCTTCTTAAGTTGTCTCCTTAAAGCAACTAGCATTGTTGATTTATCTTCTTTCACTTGTATTCATTACTTGTGATGATTTTGTACTACCCTTTTGTGTAGGGGCAGAGGTAAGACATTTGAACATGTGGATGGTTATCCATGTTTATTCCTACTTTCATCTCTTATCCCTTTTATTTATTTTTATGTGTGGATTACATGATATAATGCTTGATTGTGTAGAATTCTTCACATCCCTTTGGGATCCTAGCTCATCCTTAATTTTTTATTAAGGTGAGGTAGGATAAGCATTAGGTAGTGCTATCCCTCTCTCTTCTTTAGACTTAGGTTGTTCTTAAACCTTCCCTTAGGGCCATCTTTTGCATGATAACATTAGGAACAATTTAGTTTCCCCTTAGTGTTTTCTTTTCCTTTGAGTTTTCTCTTCTCATCTCATAATCTCTCTAAAACACTTAATAAAGGTTAATGTGTATTGCGCATGAGCCTTATATATAGGAAGTGAGGTATGGCGGATCTCCCTTCATTCCTCTAGGGTACTTAGTGTACATCCTGTTGGGGACGTTACGCGACGTATTCGTTCCTATGTTGTAGACTTGGGTGCAATGCAAGTTACAAACTAACTTCAATCCATTTATGTCTAAAAACCCAAAACAAACTCAAACCTTTTTATCCTTCGGGATTGTTCGGTTTCAAATCATTTTCAGAAAAGAGCACACTATTTTCCGTTTTGTCGCAAACAGACATCGACCCTAACTGCCGGACGCGAATCTAACGTCGCTCATAAAAAACATAAACAACGCAAAGCCTTCCCTAGTGAGGGGAACTACGTCGCTCTGATTCTTCATTGGTTAATGGAGATACGTAGGCAGGAGATCGTGCGAGATCTCTCCGAGTACATTTCTTTCACAACCTTTCTTTATCACCTCTTTATCTCTTTTCGACCCGTAGGTCGAACTACGACTGCTCTGATTCCATCTCTCTGGTTAGATTGAGGATACGTAGGCACAAGACGGCGATGTCTTGGCGAGCAACCTCCCCCCCTAGTTCGTGTCCGAACTACGTTGACTCTGACTTTCCCA
This sequence comes from Lathyrus tuberosus, assembly GCA_022829125.1. Classification (NCBI taxonomy): domain Eukaryota; kingdom Viridiplantae; phylum Streptophyta; class Magnoliopsida; order Fabales; family Fabaceae; genus Lathyrus; species Lathyrus tuberosus. The sequence goes on from JALAZF010000017.1 coordinate 15,717,212, forward strand.
TTGTACGAGGGAATATGTTGGCATAGGACGACGATGTCCTATCGAGTCACTTCCTTTTCTTTTCTTCCTCGTTGCTTCGTTCTTTTCCGTTCCAGTTTCTTTTCCTTTCCTGTAGCAGTGGAGCTCTAGATGAAGACACCCTTTGATCAAGACAACAAACGTGGATCCCATCGAGTACGATGGACGCGTGGGGGTGCTAATACCTTCCCCTCGCGTAACCGACTCCCTTACGTATTTCTCTTGGTCGCGAGACAATGCTTTTCCTTTCCCTCAGGTTTACGCAGTGTTTCCTTTTCCTCTCTTGGGATAAATACACATTGCTGGCGACTCTGTTTCCGCGCCACTTTCGCGTTTGTACCTGGATGAAAATCCCAGGAGTGACACATGGTAAGAATCTCCTAATGTTCAATTTCAATTACAGGCAATTAAGATCAGATCCAAGCAATCAAGAGCCTTGAAGTGGAGGGAATTTGGCCAGAAAAGGAAACAAATTAGGAAAAGCTCGCCCTCCTGTTACGGGCCGTAATAGCTATTACAGGAACCTGTAACAGGCCTTTAGATTTTGTATTGGGCGCATCAACATTAGGGTTAGAGGGCCACTTCTGTTACGGGCCGTGATAGCCATTACGCGTGCCCGCAACAGGCTCTGATTTTTGTACTGAGGTTTTCTGATTCTTCGCCTATTTCTGTGTTTTGCCCACTTTTTGTCCCTCTTTCACTTGAAATGCATATCATGACCTGAAAATAAGGGAAACACCATACCAAAGCATAAAACATTATAAAACAAAAGGAAAACAAATAAAAACGATCAAAGATAACGGAAAAACAACTAATAAAAGCGATATAAAAACCACTTATCATATATGTATATTTGTTAAGTTAATGTTGTTGTTCTTAGCTTATCATAATTTAAATTTTGTTCAAATTATAGGGGTTTCGCGACAAAATACCATTCCCACAAGAAGATGTAGATGACATCCGATCACGTTAGGCTGATACTTTCCTATCTAATCATGAATCTCATAACACTAGTTTTTATTGATTTACATATATACACTAGCGTTGTATAAAGGTTTTGTCATTATAGATGCAAGTATGTATAGGTTCAAAAATGTATAGGTTCTCTTGGTAGATGTTTTGTGTATCCCAAATGTCATTATAATTATTGTAAGCATTGTACATTTGGTTTTGTAAATAATGTAAATTTGATATTCTATGTTATATTCTGTATAAAATACATACAATCTGATTCTGTCACATAATTTGTAGGTTATGTGTACAAAAATGATACAAATCAATCAAAATTAGATTTTTAAAAAAATAGATTATACCCCTCAGTTATTAAAAAAATAGGTTATACCCCTAAGTTATTAAAAAAATAAGTTATACCCCTCAAGAAGTATATGACGCAGACTTCATAGTTTTGAAAAAAAATTACTATTGATGGGGATCGAACCAATGCCATTTTCAACTATCCCCTCGATTATTTAGAAACTGAGGGCTAAGGTGCAGATTTTCATGTCGTCATTTGTTACCTCGCTTCTCTAGCTGAGGTAAAATTCCCCTTGTGTCCGAGGTAAAATGGGTATATTTGTAGTTGCTCTTGACAATCCTTAACTCGTGTGCTTCTAACGAACCAACCAAATATTCTAGTTTAAAGATTGTTATATTCTTGAGTGGTTACAATAACGTGATCAAAGTAAGAAGTCAACGCACATTTTACCTTCTCAATTATCATCTTATCAATTAAGACTTCACCATGGCATTTTAAGAGATGGATATGATTCTGCACCTTCGAGACATAGCTCGTAATCTTTTCATCTTTTCCCATCTGCAATAACTCAAACAGCCTTTGAAGTTCCTACAACTTGACAACTTTATCCTTTTCACCACCTTCGTAATATTTGACAAGAATATCTCATGCCCCCTTCTCTGAATCAGCATGAGAATTTCGATCGAAATTCGCCGCATCTACTACAAATTGAATACAGAATGCAACCTTGTAATATTTCTTTTTGGCATCCTTGTGAGTAACTCTTTGAACATCGTTTGCAATGTGAGCAAGCTTAGGAACACCATTAGTAACCACTTCTAGGGTTTCATGAAAACCAAATAATGATTGCATCTATTTACTCCATCATATTCAATTTTTGCCATCAAGATTTGGAAATACTATTGCTACCATTCATCTTTGTAGCAAACACGATTCACGAACCTTGGAAACACGACCATCGACATGCAGTTCTTGAATTCACGATGAAGAAAATGAACCAAAATCTCTAGATACCAATTTGTTAATTCCAATGCACTTGGGTGAGAAAGGAATGAGAGAGAGAATGGAAATTAATTATATTGAATTGTTATATTGAGGGTTATCTACACATGTATTTATATACAATAGGTTACTTGTAACCTAAGTAGCTATCATAAGAAACTAACTAACTTGCTAACCAAGTAGCTAACTTGGATTATATCACAACAATTTTGTAGTAGTGAGTCGTGCTCAAGTTTCATTGCCTCGAATCATTTAGGTTGAGCAAAAGCTTGATTTGAAGTACTTAGTTCTAAGTGGACTAGAAAGGCTTTTGATTTTTACTTTCCAATCTTAGTTTGTGTGAGCATAGGATGCTCATTAACCAATATACAAGTTTTAGAATGTTTACTATGAAAGGAGGGAGATCGGGAATCTGTAGAGGTTTGTGTGTTAAAGGGAGAAACATAGGATGTCCTGTCAATGAATTGAGCTGACCTAAGGGCATGTTTGTTATTCAATAATGGTAGGTGTTAGCTGGGAATTTCGGCGCCAAAGTTGGATTGAGTGTGATAAATGAAGAAATGTTTCTAAGTTATTTTGGAATTCGACAGGAGCATTATTGAGGTTCTTAGTTGAAAAGACCTTTTGTGAAGAGGATATGCTGGGTTAAGACTTAGAAATATTTCTAAGCTTTAGATCGCAATTTTGATGGAGCCAATGCTGAGGTTGCGTTCGACAGAGATTTTAAATTTTCAATAGGGATGATAACCGTATTTTGTCCTTATCCGTTTCCCAAAGGTGACGCGTGTAAAGTTGTGGCAAATTGAAGACATGCAAGCAAAATGTGTCATTTTCTGGAGAAAAGACCGTTGATAGCGATTATTTTCGACGTAGTATAAATAGGAGTCTTAGTGTATAGGATTTCGTATGTTCAATCATTGTACAAATACTCACAAATTACTCAAAGTATCTAAGTGTATTGAGAAAAGAGTTCGTCGAGAATGTACGTGTGAATCACCATATTTTCATTATAATTGAAGTTATTTTTCAGTTTATTAATTACTCTTTCCATTGGAATTTACTTTGAAGTTCTTTATTGCAACTCTCTTACAAATTATGCATTTTACTTTTAAACTTTCAAACTTTAAACAATATTATTTAATCATGGGCATTGTCGAAATGTTGATAGACTTCTAGAAATAGTTTAACAAAAGCACATGTCCTAGGATTTACTGGTTGATCCTGTAAAGTAAACCATTTTTGAAGACCAGCGGTTGTTTACCAATTTTCACAGTAAACAAATTGGCACACCCGGTGGGACAATGCTATTGTTAGAATATTTCTCTTTTTGAAAATTTGTGTATAAGTTCTTCATTTTACTATCCCTCTAACTTTGTTGCATGAGACTAAGAAGTGGTAGAATCGCTGCAAATAACGAAGAAAGACCAAGGAGAAGATACGTAAGGAGGATGGTGAATAAAAATCCACCAAATAATCAAAATCCACCAAATAATGGAGAATCACCCCCTTCATCTTCGACAAGGGAAATACGGTTCAACATCTGTATCTGAACCTGTACCATCCACGGCAAGTACGACGCCTATGCAGTCGATTAGCCAAAGTGGACCTATTTTGTCTTATGTAGGGACACGGGGTCCAATAGTGACCCCCCTCCAGTGGGGAGTAGTTTATTTAGGCCTTATGTGATTGGGTTTTTAATGCCTCTAACTAGTCGCGAACAACCTTATGGCATGCCAACTTCAGTGATGGCAAGTTTACATAATACAACATCAACGTTCGCAGACCCCGTGGTGAACGTCACTTTGCCACTACAAGGATCAGGTTCAGGCATTAACAATGTGAGTCGAGTTAGCCAGCCCTTAGGGATGGGATTGCCCACCCAAATGCCTAATATCACCAATAACTCTGCAGCGGTGAAAAGGCAACAAATGGACTAAAGCAATCACAAAATGGTCCAAGTGCTTGCCCAACAAATGGGTGTGATATTTAACCCTTTAATCCAGAACACTTCCCAAACAAACCAACAATTGGCAGCGCAAATGACGCGCATTGCTGATTTCTTTGGTGTTCCACAACCCCCTCGACACCCTCAAAGGGAATGGATGATAGAAAATCAGGGGGCAGTCTTGGAAGAGGACCCCACTATTAACCAAATCCAACAAAATGTACCCCGGGAAAATGTGGTAAATCAAGGAGTAGGAGTCGAACCATCTAGGGTGGAACCTCCTAGGCTTGAGCAACAAATTACAAGGAAAGGGAACCAAGGGTAGTGATGGTGAATAGGAACCAAAATATAAACGAAGACGTAAATCAGGTTCGACGTGATGATATGGCAGCAGACAATAATTTAGCAGCCATGGTCGAAAGAATTATGGCCCAGAATGGGGTAAATATTAGCCTTCATAGGCCAAATTGCATATCACCATTGTTTGAGTATGTTCTGCAATCAGAATTATCGCCTAGGTGCAAAGTCCCCAAGTTTGCTAAATTTTCTGGGGACACTAGTGAGTCCACTGTCGAACACGTGGCCAGATACCTAATCGAGGTAGGGGAAATTGCCAATAATGAGAACCTAAGGATGAAATACTTCCCAAGTTCCCTTACGAAAAATGCCTTTACATGGTTCACTACGTTACCAGCAAATTGAATTTATAATTGGACTCAACTGGAAATATTGTTCCATGAGCATTTCTACATAGGACAGTCGAATATTAGTTTGAAGGAATTGGCCAATATTAAATGAAAATTTAGTGAGACAATAGACGATTACTTGAATAGATTTCGTTTGGTTAAGGCCAGATGTTTTACACAAATGCCTGAGCATGAGTTGGTCAAAATGGCAGTTGGAAACCTTGATTACTCCATTAGGAAGAAACTGGATACCCAATATCTGAGGGACATGGCCCAGTTGGCTGACAGAGTTCGACAGGTAGAACTCCTGAAGGCTGAAAAGGCCAGGGAAAATAAGAATAACAGAAAGGAAAGGTTAGCCTACGTCGAATTTGATGAACATGATCAAGAAATAAATAGCGATCCGTTGAATTTCGGCGAGAGCGAAGTTGACCTTGCTGAACTGAAGCAAGGATCGCCTTATTCTTATAAAGTCCTAACACCTTCGAATGGAAAAAATCTAGTCGAACCAGAAAAGAGAGATAGGTTCCCTAAGAAAACTAATACCTTTGACGTCACCAAGTGTGGCGAAATCTTTGATTTATTAGTTAAAGATGTCCAGATGATAGTGCCTCCTGGCGCTAAGATTCCTACTTTAGAACAAAGGAAAAAGAGAGGTTTCTATAAATATCATAATTTTTTGGTCCATAAAACTTCGCAATGTTTTCTTTTCAGGAATCTTGTTCAGAATGCTATCAAAGAAGGAAGGCTCAAATTCGGAGATAAGTCAAAGTCACAAAGAGGATTGATTCAGATCCTCTCCCAGTGGCGGATGCGTATTATTTTCAGCCATCCATGACCAATATGGTGGAAGTGTCTGAGGACTACGCCAACAAAGTTGTGATGGTCGTAATTACTGAAGGCTTCGCCAAAGAAGTCACTGAGTACTTCGACAATGAAACCATTGAAGGTTTCATACAAGAAGCTACTGAAGGCTTCACCAAATAAGCTACTGAAGGCTTCACCAGAGAAGTCACTGAGGGCTTCAACAAGGAAACCACTGAGGGTTTCATTCAGGGAGTCACTGAAGGCTTCAACAAGGGAATCACTGAGGGTTCCAGTCAAATGATCACAATAAATGAAACTGCTGAGAGTTTCATACAGATTAACAAAATAACTATGGCCACTAAGGGCCTTGGGATCAAACTACAGGAGTTGGACATCATCAAGGATGCCAACTTAGGGGTTAATATGGTTGAGGTAACCCAGGAGACTGCAATGGAGGTTGATGAACAAAGCCTCGGGCAAGAGGAATATATCAAAGTGGTCTATCTGAAGCAAGATGAGAGCCTGGTCAAATTCCTTCACAGGTGCCAAAGGAAGAACTCTAAAGTGATGTTGTGCCCAAGGTACAGCTCAGTCTTCGATAGAAAGGCTGCAAAAAACATGGAAGGGGTTCGACTAGCCAAAAATAGGAATAACTAGAGAGACACTCATAACCGCTTTGCTTTCGACAAGAGGGGAAGACCCAAGAAGCAAGATCAAGGTGGACAAGGACTGCGTGGCAACAAACCAACCACATTCAAGCCTACTGCTGACGCCCCTAGGGGTAATTGGGTGAAGCCTGTCGAAAGAAGGGAGCAAGGCCAAAAGAAATGCCAAAACTTTGAAGTAGAATGAGGTTTCTCACTGGCATACCATAAGGAATTCCAAGCCTCAAAACAGTTAGCATATTGCTCTGAAATCTATAAGGGAAAATGTCCAATTCAAGGTCTCAGTGGAGGAGATAGCAGAGAAGGCGAAAACCTGAGAGAGGGGATGAAGATAAGGAAAAGGCTGAGTCGAGTAGTAACGTACCCCTCAAGAAGGACAAAAATGAAGACAAGGAGTCTGTCGAAAGGAAACTATTCACTTCCCAAAATGAGGTTATGGGAGAGAAGTCGGACCAGGCAGCAGATGATGATATGTTAATAGATGATTTTGACACAGGCTCAGAGCCTTCACTAGATATTGTTTGCAACGTGGTGTCTGTATTGCATAGGGAATATGACCAAGTCACGAAGATAGAGGAATTTGAGGATGAAACTAAGTTGGAAATGGCCAAACACAAGCCTGTTTGCTATTACATACTGAATAATGGATGTGTGGAGGAACAAAATGCCTTTTTTGAAAGGCCTAGCGAAATAATGAAGAACCATTTGAAGCCCTTTTTTTTATTAAAGGTAAAATAGAAAAAATTGGAGTGAATAAAATCTTAGTTGATGGACGAGCGGCGGTGAATTTGATGTCGCATTACATGTTGAAAAGAATAGGAAAAGATGATACTAATACTAAACCTCATAACATGGTTCTGTCGAACTATGGGGGAAAGGTGGGTACTACGATGAGGGTAATACAGGTAGACCTCACACTTGGCACCATTACGAAGCCAACTATGTTCATGGTCATAGCGTCGAAGTCCAACTACAATCTATTCTTGGGTCGAGAATGGATCCATGTCATTGGCGCAATCCCTTCTTCACTACATCAACACATTTTAATCTGGCGAAGCGATGGAATAGTGGATAATATAAAATCTGAACAGAGCTATTACATGGAGGAAGTCAACCAGGTGGACAGGAGGCCTTTCGACAAGAACTTGACTCACATTGCACCTTGCAATCCTGCAGGGTTCGACTTTACGCCCATTGATAATGCATTATGTTCCCTTTACCTGCACCCAACCCATGGCTTTCAATGGGACATGGAAGTAGTAGGCGAGGAATATTTTAGATTTGGAACGAAAGGAATCCAACCAACGGGTTGGGGAAGTGAATTCGATTACGATGACTGAGTCAAAGACGCTAGAAAATATTTAAGCTTACATAGCCAAAAACAAGTTAAAAGCGGACCTAGAGGCTGAAGTGAAGTACATGGTTGTCGAAGCCAAAAATAATGAAGAGCACTTGGAAGGTCCTGGTAAGGACTTCGATCCTGAACCACCTGATAAGGATTAAGATGAATTGCAAGGCCAGAGGCTTGACACCATTTATGATGACGAGCCTTTGGGTTTTAAAAAGGATCCGCTGACAAATAACATGAAGATGCTTGCGCAAGATCCTCTAGAAGAGATTGAATTGGGAGAATGGGCAATAAAAAGGCCAACATACATCAGCGCCAACATTAGCCCACAGCTCAGGGTTGAAGTAATTCAACTATTGAAGGAGTTCAAGGACTGCTTCGTGTGGGATTACAACGAGATGCCTGGTTTAAGCAGAGAACTGGTCGAACTGAAGTTGCCTATAAAGCCTGGGAAGAAGCCAATCAAGCAGACTCCAAGGTGTTTTGCACCCGAAGTTCTGTCGAAGATCAAGGAAGAGGTCGAAAGGCTTCTTAGATGCAAATTCATTCGTACGACCATGTATGTCAAATGGATTGCTAATATTGTACCAGTCATTAAGAAAAATGGCACTTTGAGGGTTTGCATCGACTTCAGAGATTTGAACACTGCAACCCTAAAAGATAAATATCCAATGCATGTGTCAGATATGTTAGTCGATTCTACTACAGGACATGAGTATCTGAGTATGCTCAATGCGTATTCTGGATACAAACAGATTTTCATTGCTGAAGAAGATGTGCCAAGGATGACGTTTCGATGCCCTGGAGCTTTAGGTACCTACGAATGGGTGGTGATGCCTTTTGGCTTGAAAAATGTTGGGGCAACTTATCAAAGAGCAATGGACTCTAAATTTCATGACTTTATTAAAACTTTCAGGAAAATTTATATTGATGACATTGTGGTTAAGTCTGTTTCAGGGAAAAGTCATATAGACCATCTTCGACAATCATTCGAAAGAATGAGGAAACATGGTCTAAAGATGAATCCTCTTAAGTGTGCTTTTTGTGTGCAACCTGAGGATTTTCTAGGCTTTGTGGTTCATAAGAAAGGAATTGAAGTTAACCAAAACAAGACCAAGGCCATCATGGAGGCAAAAGCGCCATCAACGAAGAAGAAACTACAGTCGTTGCTATGAAAGATCAACTTCCTAAGGAGGTTAATCTCAATCTTAAGTGGCAAGACTCAATCCTTCTCACCTCTACCCCGACTCAAGAAGGAAAGTTTTAAATGGGGGCAAGAGAAACAAGAGGATTTCGACAAGATCAAAGACTACCTTATCCATCCCCCAATTATGGCACCTCCTTGCAGGAATAGAAGTATGAGATTGTACATATCTGCATATGATATGACTTTAGGGAGCATTTTGGCTCAAGAGGATGAAAATGGCGTCGAAAGATCCATTTACTACCTTAGTATAGTCCTAAATAATGCAAAAACTAGATATAGTATAGTCGAAAAGTTATGTCTATGTCTATACTTTTCATGTACAAAGTTAAAGCATTATAAAAAGCCAGTTGATGTTTACGTTTCATCTCACTAAGACATTATTAAACATATGTTATCTAAACCAATTTTACATAGTCGAATTGGTAAATGGGCACTGGCCTTAACTGAGTATTCTTTAACTTACATGTCTTTAAAGGTTGTTAAGGGACAGGTGGTTGTAGACTTTATAGTCGACCACTCCATAGTCGAAAACTCCCTAAATTATTTGGAGCTTGAACCTTAGAAGTTATACTTTGATGGTTCTAGTCATAAAGATGGAATGGGTGCGGGAGTGGGTTGAAGCTAGAATAGCAGCAAGCAAAAATATATAAGTTACCCAATTTATCGTTCTCCACAGGGATCAGTGCGAGGGAAAGAATGTCATTAAACGATTTCTATATTACTAAGCTTATAGTTCAAAAGTTCTGGTTTAAAGACGAACCAAAAGCAAATGCGGAAAATGTAAAGACGGAAAATATAAAGTAAAGACGGAATTATAAACGAAGCCTTGTTGGAATTGGATCTCATCAATTGATAACACATGCATTCTTCTAATCAAGTAAACACAAATCAATCATTCGCCTAATATCCCCGTGTATCACTCACAACAGAGGTTATGTCTAACGCAACATCGAGAGAACAATCGTATTGTCTCATTGGTGATGTCTCACGCAACTCAACAACACAGAAAAGTAAGAACTGATACTCACGCAAGTGTTAAGCCTAAATTTATGTCTAGAGTTCATTCCTAACAGATATTACTATAACATCCATATCAAATAAATGATTTCTTCGTATTTAAGCAAGATCAAAATATGTACACACGCTTAACCTTTTTTACATGTATTCAACTAATTTGCCCAATGAATGTGAATATCCTTCTTCATCACTATTATCATGCATCCTCGCGATACCGTACCGATCCTACTCATGCTACCCATGCTACTTAATCAACACAATACAACAAAAGATAAAATGAATATCAACTCACAAAACTATGTCAAAAGCTTGCTCATTGATAGATGAAAATCTAAGATCAAAGATTTGTAAAGGTTTTGTTAAGACTACAAATAATCAACCAAAGATAACAACAATAGAAAATCAGAATTCAATTCTCAAACATACATTAGATGAAATACATAAGGTATCAAGAGATTACATCCAACACCAACAAGAAAGCAAAGATACTACCTTTTCTCCCTTGGAAATGAAAGAATACAAAGTTTCTCTATCTGAAATTACAACAACATAACCTAAAAAGTGTGAAAATTGTATTTATACAATTCAGGAATTCGCAGGTTCTCTAGGCGAACCTATTCATTCGCTAAGCGAATGGTTAAAAATAGGCACTTCAGGTGCCTTAAACAGTTAAACCGCCCCAGAAATTCACGTGCATTCGCTAAGCGAAGGAGTGTTCGCGAAGCGAACATTCGCTTTCCAGCTCGCAAAGCGAATTTTGGTTCCTTTTTCCTCTTCCAAAATTTGGGTCCATTCACTGGGAGCTTCGCCAGCGTTCGCTGGGACTCGCCTACATGTTCGCTAGGCGAACTAACTGATATCATTCTCTTTTCTTTAGCAGCTTGCACCCTTTCTTGTGTCTTACTACATTTGATGTTTTATTCCTATTTTCAGCATAATAGCACACATATTACAAGCACCAATGGTATTTTAAATGTTTAGAAGAATAACATCAATCAAGAGTAAAACGAATGAAAACATGAGAAAAGAGTGGAAAAAGTGCAAAGAAAGTTATGTCATTTTTAGGTTAAATCTGCACCTAACAACTCTCCCCAACTAAACTTTTGCTTGTCCTCAAGAAAAGCACCCCTCATTGAAAACAAGAGGATTTGCTCAAGCATAAGAATCAACCAAAACAAGATAAATTTGGACAAGCATGAAAATACGCACAAGCAACGTTCACCACTCAATAGAATCGAACAATGATAAAGAATTAAGTTCTTAAACAAATATCATAATTGGTTCAAAGAACAACTAAGTTTTCATACTTGAATCACTCTAACACTCCTCTTCAAAATAAGAATGAAGAAACTGACGCATTTGCAACCGCGGGGAAATTTTACTCACCCGACAAACAATGCAAATAACAATCAATTCATACAACATCTAACAATCAAAAATGAAAACATGGAAGCAAAAAGATCACTAAGGGCTTTTAAGGTTGTAGCTTGGTCGGGTTAACAACAAAGGGACATTTCTAAAGGCCATTGAATCGAAATTGCCGATAAATGGTATTTACACGTTACAACTTCATTAACCATTCTCATTCCTATATCACAAACCTTCTCAAACTTCCTTTTTGCACAATTATTTCGCTCTATTTTTCTCATCAAACAAGCATTCTTTTTCTTATGTTTTTCACATTCATATTTACACTTTTTCATTTCATGCTTGTTTGAAAATTTTCAAAAGTTGAAAGTAACCTACCATCTTCTTTTTCATTCTCCCCAACTTGAATTCAACCAAACCTCAAGTGAATGCTCCTTACTTTTTAAGGCAATGAAATGAAAGTAAAACAATGTTCAAAGGTTCAAGAAGAAGTTTTTAAAAACTCACCAAATTCAATGATGAACAAACTTTCAAATTATGTACATAAACCATGTTCATCACTAAAATGAGATCTAGACTGTTTAGGCTCAAAGGGGTTAGCGAATTCTCACTACTCACAGGTAAGGTACTTTTGGATATGGTTGTGCTCAATATAAACAAATGCCTTGATCATTTCTAATGCTTCCACAAAATCAAAATAATCAAAAGATAAAGCATGAATCAAACGAATTAAACAAAGTTATCAGTCATCCTAGCATATAGTAAACAATGGAGGTTTCCTCACAATTTGTGGCTTTTGGACCTAAGTGAAACAAGCATTCAAACAAGTTGAAAAATGAAACAAGAATACACATTTGCACAAAACACAAAATTCTTAAGTCATTCTAGCATTCTATAAAGCAGTACAATTTACCAAGCATACTTTCAACGCTCAACATCCATCTAGACTCGGTCGAAGCTTCATTGAACACTTTTATACAATTAAGAACCAATCTAGGAGTTCTCATCATTCCTGATTCACACTAGAGAAAAACATAAAAGAATACAAATAGATCTAATATAAACAAATGTACAAAGCCTAAAAATATAGAAACTATGCGACGCGATTCAATATCTAAACACCGATCCCGGCAACGGCGCCAATTTGTTGAAGCTAGAATAGCAGCAAGCAAAAATATATAAGTTACCCAATTTATCGTTCTCCATAGGGATCAGTGCGAGGGAAAGAATGCCATTCAACGGTTTCTATATTACTAAGCTTATAGTTCAAAAGTTCTGGTTTAAAGACGAACCAAAAGCAAATGCGGAAAATGTAAAGACGGAAAATATAAGGTAAAGACAGAATTATAAATGGAGCCTTGTTGGAATTGGATTTCATCAATTGATAACACATGCATTCTTTTAATCAAGTAAACATAAATCAATCATTCGCCTAATATCCTTGCGTATCACTCACAACAGAGGTTATGTCTAACGCAACGTCGAGAGAACAATCGTATTGTCTCATTGGTGATGTCTCACGCAACTCAACAACACAGAGAAGTAAGAACTGATACTCACGCAAGTGTTAAGCCTAAATCTATGTCTAGAGTTCAGTCCTAATAGATATTACTATAACATCCATATCAAATAAATAATTTCTTCGTATTAAAGCAAGATCAAAATACGTACACACGCTTAACCCTTTTTACATGTATTCAACTAATTTGCCCAATGAATGTGAATATCCTTCTTCATCACTATTATCACGCATCCTCACGATACCGTACCGATCCTACTCATGCTACCCATGCTACTTAATCAACACAATACAACAAAAGGTAAAATTAATATCAACTCACAAAACCATGTCAAAAGCTTGCTCATTGATAGATGAAAATCTAAGATCAAAGATTTGTAAAGGTTTTGTCAAGACCACAAATAATCAACCAAAGACAACAACAATAGAAAATCAGAATTCAATTCACAAACATACATTAGATGAAATACACAAGGTATCAAGAGATTACATCCAACACCAACAAGAAAGCAAAGATCCTACCTTTTCTCCCTTGGAAATGAAAGAATACAAAGTTTCTCTATTTGAAATTACAACAACATAACCTAAAAAGTGTGAAAATTATATTTATACAATTCAGGAATTCGCAGGTTCGCTAGGCGAACCTATTCATTCGCTAAGTAAATGGTTAAAAATAGGCACTTCAGGTGCCTCAAACAGTTAAACCGCCCCAGAAATTCACGTGCATTCGCTAAGCGAAGGAATGTTCGCGAAGCGAACATTCGCTTTCCAGCTCGTAAATCGAATTTTGGTTCCTTTTTCCTCTGCCAAAATTTGGGTCCATTTGATGGGAGCTTCGCCAGCATTCGCGAAGCGAACATTCGCTGGGACTCTCCTACATGTTCGCTAGGCGAACTAACTGATATCATTCTCTTTTCTTTAGCAGCTTGCACCCTTTCTTGTGTCTTACTACATTTGATGTTTTATGCCTATTTTCTGCACAATAGCACACATATTACAAGCACCAAAGGTATTTTCAATGTTTAGAAGAATAACATCAATCAAGAGTAAAACGAATGAAAACATGAGAAAAGAGTGGAAAAAGTGCAAAGAAAGATATGTAATTTTTAGGTCAAATCTGCACCTAACGGATTGCTGATTATTTCTCCTAACAAAATTCCAACAAAATTCAAGTACAGGGTCGAAGGCCTTTGTTCAAACAACGAGGCTGAATATGAGGCTTTGATAATCGGACTTGAAATCTTGTTGGAATTGGGGGCAACTCGAGTCGAAATAATGGGTGACTCAGAATTGGTTATAAAACAAATCATAAAGGAATATAAATGTGTTAAAGAAAATCTTATAATGTACTTTGTAATAGCCAATATATTGTTACGAAGGTTTGAAATGTTAAGCATTCAACACATACCTCGACTTGAGAATCAAGAGGCCAATGACTTGGCCCAAATTGCTTCTGGGTATAAAACTTCAAAAGAAAAATTGCAATATGAAATCGAAGTCAGATGAGGAGTTGTGTCAACCAGATTATCCCCATCAGATTTGGAAATGACAAAGCTGGGTTATGCTGATGAAGAGAATTTTGAGATACTGACCACAGATAGTTTGATAGACGAAGATTGGAGAAAGCCAATAGTACAATACTTAGAAAATCCAACAACATCTGTCGAATGAAAAGTCAGGTATCATGCTTTAAGCTATATTCTTATGGGGAACAAATTATTTTAAAAGACGTTTGAAGGACTCTTGCTCAAATGCCTTAGTGAGTCTGAGGCATATTTAGTCCTCTCTAGTGTCTATAGTGGGGCATATGGGGCACATCGGGTGGGTCATTAAATGAAATGGTTGTTGTTTCGACAAGGGATGTATTGGCCTACCATGTTTAAGGATTGTATCAAATTCACCAAAGGATGCCAAGAATGTCAAGTACATGTAAGTATTCAACATGTGCCTGCAAGCGAATTACATTTTATAGTGAAGCCTTGGCCCTTCAGAGGATAGGCTATGGATCTGGTAGGAGAGAAACGACCAACATCATCCAAAAGTCAAAAATACATTCTAGTGGGGATATATTATTTCACTAAGTGGATTGAGGCTATACCATTGGTGAATGTCGACCAGGAGGCAGTGATCGAATTTATCCAAAAGCATATCATTTGTAGGTTTGGAATCCCATAAACCATTACAACTGGTCAAGGATTAGTTTTCACTGGTCGAAAGGTTCAGGAGTTTGCTAAAGAAATGGGGTTCAAACTATTGACATCCACCCATTATTATGCTCAAGCAAATGGTCAAGTCGAAGCAGCAAATAAGGTACTGATTGGCCTAATCAAAATACATGTGGGGAAAAAGCCAAGGAATAAGCATAAGACATTGGACCATATTCTATGGGCATGTCGAACCTCCCCTAAAGAGGCTACAAATACTACACCTTTTCGACTGACATATGGTCACGATGCAGTTTTACCATTCGAAATTTACCTACAGTCAACTAGAATTCAAAGACAACATGAAATCCCATCTGAGTCTTATTAGAACGTGATGTTGGATGAATTAATTGATTTAGATGAAGAGAGGTTAAATGCCTTAGAACTATTAAAGAGGTAGAAGAAAAGAGTAGAGAAATCATGCAACAAAAAAGTTAAAGTTAAGTCATTTTTGATTGGAGACCTAGTTTGGAGTAATCCTACCCTTGGATCGAAAGGATTGAGCATTGGGTAAGTGGTCCCCTAAATGGGAAGACCCTTTTCAAGTTATCCAAGTTTTTTTTCTAACGGTGCATATGAAATTGAAGAATTAACTGAGGATCGAAAAGTCTTGAGATTTAACGAGAAATATTTGAAAAAAATATAAGCCTACACTTCAAGAAATAAAAATAGCTAAAGAGTAATTCACACACAACAGTTAAATCCAAAATGGTAAGTCGAAATGCGCAAATTGCTGAAATGGCTAAGTCATTACATAAATGCCAAAAAGAGCTTAAAGTCATTACATCAAAAGACAAATTCTTCAAATACAATAGTCCAACAATTACAACCAGGTCAAAAGGGAAGGGAAGCCTTCGACTTCTGATACTTTAACTTCTGAAGTCTCAAGCGCCGCTCATAAACAGTCTTGGTGGAAGTAAGGCCATTAATTTCCTTTCCCAACTTTTGAGCCCTTTCAACATGATGCATCCCAACTTGGATTTCCTTAGCTAGTTCAGCTTGATCAAGACTGTGGAATTCATCTTTGCGCTCCTTGGCCTTGGCGATCTTGGCTTGAAATTCTTTTATCTATTGTTCCTAAGCTTGAATGTTCTTGTCACAGGCTTCAATTTCTTTCTTGTTTTGTTCAGAACCCTTCTCCAATTTTGCAACTTTGGCAGTAGATTCAGTGGCTGCGTCTCATTCAGCTGCCTTGGTTTCTAGTTTGTTCTTGATTTTATTCAAAGCCTCCCTTATTCGATTAAGATCTGCAACAACTTGATTAACCAACAACCCCAATTCCATAATGACGTCCGCAACTTCTGGAGAAACTATCAAGATATCAACTTGTTTCAGGAGATCTTTGATCCCAAAGCAAGCAGAAATGTTAGTCTTCACGAGTTGGAACAAATTAGTGTTGAAGGCTTTTTCTTTAATCTTGAGAAGCAAGTCATCACCATGTTTTCCTGTAGATTGGTCACCTGATGCACTTGAAGTGCTATCACTCTTTTTAGTCGAACTACCCCTGGCACTGATCTTGGCCTTCAAATATTCCAATGGTTTGCGTTGCTTCAGTGATTCTAACTTCTCGCGGGAGAGGGTAGCAGTAGTTCTATTAGAAGGTGTTGAAGTCTCTTTGGCATCATCAGGACTTCTTTAGGCTTTAGGTTGGTCATTTTGTTGCTCATTATCTTCTTCATTTTCATCATTATCTTCTTGTTCTCCATCTTCCTCCTTATGAGGTTTCGTGTCGAAGTCAAACATAGAGCGATCCTCTTCCTCCTCCTCTTCGTCATCTGGGCCACCAGTGCCTTGTTTTGCATTAGTTGGAGAGCCAACTTTAGATTTGTCTTCGATATTTCCTTCAGCAGTTGGCATCTTTGTATCACCTTCCACGTCAATGAAGGTATCATTCTCTGATGGGTTCTTGTCATGTTCAAAGTCACTCGTTTGAGAATGTTATGTGGTGACTTTTGGTGGCGAATCCTTTTGATGTTCTTCATCAAGTTGACTCACCTCATTTGTAAATTCTTTGTTGGAATCTTTGGGATACGTTAGATAATAAGAGGGAGTACTTGTGGGGTGGTAGGAAGGATCACTGTTGCTTGTGGGGAGAATTTGTTTGATGATGGGTTGCTCTTTGCCATTTGCGACACCCTGAAAAAAAATAAAATATGAGTAAGTCGAAGATAAGTAAAAAGAAATTGGAAACTCAAGAGATTAAGGTAGAAATGTTTACCTTAGGACATTCATCCCCATGGCTAGTGTTATCACTTTCGATTTGATCAGGAGTCGTCTTGGCAATCTGGCCTTTAGTGGTTGGATCAACATCAACTTCGACGACTTTGGGAGTGAGAGGCTTCTTCGTAGGAGTCTTGCTAGCTTTTGGTTTAGGTTGAGAGTTGGCATCAGAAATGTTGGCCTGCTTCTTCTTCTTTTTGGGTTGTTTTGAGGTGCTGGTGAAAGATCATCATCATCTGATTCGATCACCTGGACTTGAGGCTCTTTTTTGTTTTCTTTTCTTGGGAGTTGGTGGTGGTCTTCGACTAGCCTGAAAAGAGAGATGCCTCATGTATCAAAATATGAAAACAATATATAAAGAATAATAATGATAATAAACGAACTATACCTTTGCTATTGTTTTAGTGGCTTTGTCTTCGTCATTCTATTCGACTGCGTCCTTGTCGGTGGTAGCAGGTTTCTTGGAAGGAATCCTCACAGCTGAAAGAAAATCAATACAATTATAACAAGTAAAAAAAGGTATTGATGAAAGAGGTGAGTCGAAAAACCTCCCATTCCGCACCTTCGTATATTGGAGACTCTACACGGACGTGTTCTATGCCAATATGAAGGTGCCCTCTGAAACTGTCTAGAGTATGCTTAGTCGTAACCACCCGCTTGGCACGTTTTTGAGATTCTTGTCGAAGGATTTTTACAAAACCCCCACAGATGAACCATTCTGGGAATGAAGGACTAAAAACCACACCAAACTTAGCACTTGAAAGTCGAGGAAATTTTGGGGGATACATGTTAAAAGCTAGTTCGTACCGTTGTTATGGTTTAACGTACGAAGGTAGTTTTATATTCTCCAGTTTCTTTGTGAATTTTTCTTTCAAGGTAACTGCTGCTTCACGAATGGCTCGACTAAGATCATCAAGTCTATAGGTAGTTTCAAAGTATTTTTGGAATGCTTGGATTTCTTTGAAGTGAGTCGAAGTACCTTTCTTGACTCTTTCCTGCACAGAGGCAAAAGCGTGAGTTAGAAGTTAAGTAAAGGCAAAAACGTCGAAAACTGTTGTGGTGTAATAATCCTTCCACCAAGTATCAAATTCTTTGGTGCAAAGGAATGATGTCTTAAAGGCAACATGAGTAAACTGTCTGATGTCAGTGTATCAAGCCAATTCTTTGTTGCATTGGGATTCTGTGTGGATCATGTTGTAAAGAATCAATGAATTCTTCTTGGCTAAGAGTGGTTGTGGTTTAATTTGAATAAGACCAAACTGTCGAGAGACAAGGTTGGGTTGGTAGCTGAGGAGAGTGAATTGAAGTCTTGAAGGCCTAAGTCTTGTAGCCAACAACCTAGG
This sequence comes from Lathyrus tuberosus, assembly GCA_022829125.1. Lineage (NCBI taxonomy): Eukaryota > Viridiplantae > Streptophyta > Magnoliopsida > Fabales > Fabaceae > Lathyrus > Lathyrus tuberosus. The sequence goes on from JALAZF010000017.1 coordinate 15,735,816, forward strand.
GGTGAGGAATGCCTCCCATATGGCATATGATTTTGCTTCTTGGTCCTTCGACGGAGCAATAAATCTTCTTGTAAACCATTTAGGGCCATGCTTTCTGTCAGTAAAGGGAGCAATGTTCAATGTAAAGTTGTAACGCTTGGCGAACATCATGACATACCCGATGAAGGTTTGTTGAAGATTCAATCCTTCATCACTAGGGGTTATCAAAGCAAGATGCGTCCCTTCGACCCTTCTTTTCTTTATTTCGTCGTCTTCTGCGTTTATAGGATTACGAACAGGTAAAGATGCTTCGAAAGTAGCATTCAACCATAATTGTAACTGCCATAAAATTCTGGAGAAGAGCAAGTTTCTTTTCTACTGAATGGTCTTGATAGCTATGACGCCTCCCCCTAAGGACTCATAGAGGTTGACCAGGATCATTTCGCTGAGACAAAGGTTATGTCTAGCATGTAGTTGGTTCGCCATTGTCAGATAACTCTTCGTCACTTGAAGGGATCTCAAGCAGAATACACAGCGAGATAACCATAGAGCAAGGAAAGCAATGTGCTCTTGGTCAGAGACTTCGTCAGATTCCTTGTCATGATAATATGCAATATAAGTTATGAAAGCAGCTTTAGTGGTGTTGAAACCTATAGAGTCTTTAACCAGGAATTTGGGTCATAGGTTTCCCTAATTCGTTTGAGCCCAGTGATGGTAGCAATGTCGAAGAGGGTAGGTGTCATTATTCCACAAGGAAGATGGAAGTTATTATTGGTGCTATCCTAGAAATACAAAGAAGTAACTAGCATAAATTGGCAATAGCCAGGTCCAACTTTCAACAGTTGAATCATATCAAAGATACCCATATTTTTCTAGACTTGGGATTTTGATTTTTCTATATTCTCTATGTGAGGGCAAGGTTCCTTAGTGCTTTGTGTTAATGATGTCAAAACTAGTAATATCTCGTACTACTGTACTTTAGACGGTATCATTGCGTCTTAGATTGCATTCATCCTTTAATATGCATATAATAACCCGCATATGCGTGTCTATGCATATAGGATCATCCCATATATGAAAATTGTGCATTAGATTATTTTGGATACCTTAGGTCAACCCATACAGGGCCTTAGGTCGACTCAAAAACTTACAAAAATGTGTTTGTAGCATTCTGGTGTCTTTGCATCGACTCACAAATGTGTGGAGGTCGACGCATACTGTTGGACAAATCATTTTCTGCTCTCGAGTGTCCTTGCGTCAACCCACAGATGTGTGGAGGTCAACACATATTGAAAGAAAAACAACTCTCTGCTCTCGGGTGCCCTTGCATCGACGCATGACTTGGTTCAGGTCGACGCATGGCTTGAATTTTTACGCAGATTTGCATTTTGGAGTGTTCAGGTCGACTCATAGAGTGTTGAGGTCGACCTCTCGCTCACTTAAGCACATTTTTTTTTTCTGATTCTTTGTGGTTCAAAAAATTATTAATTCAGTTATGTGGTATTTGTCTCATATATATTCATTTGCATCATCTTTTGTATGGCAACTAACAAGAAAATTGAAAATTTACACTACATTTGCTCATCATCTTCATTCTCACACTTGCATTCTTCAACAATTACACATAATCATTTTTGTTGAGTTGTGCATCGTCGAGGTGATAACGTCCAAATGTAGGATTTGTGTATCTAGTTTGGGTTGAGATTTCAAAGGGATTTTCTTGAATAAAACCGTTAGGGTTTTGTCCTCCAATATCTTGAGGGATTTGAGGGTTTTTGCACAAATCTTTGCTTCACAAATTCAGCTGACTGAAAGGTTTTACGAACGGTGGGTTCGTTCAAGTAAGTAGCGGTAACCGGAGGATTGTGTCGAAAGACTTGTGGTCGAACATCTTGCGATCAAAATCAGCCGAGTGAAAGACTTGAAGATTTAAGTGAGTTGCGGTAACCGGAGGTTTGTTCGAAGCGTTTGATGCACTTGATTCGGCTTGAATCAAGGGGAGATAATTGGATAAAATCGACATTAACATTTAGGCTTGAATGTGTGATGACTATAACTTCTCTTGTACAAAACTTTGCAACTTGATAATACATATCTCAATTCTAGTTTTAGAATTGGGGGAAGACGTACCCGAAAAGAGGACGAAAGGGGAACTTCCTAAACAAATCGAGTGTCGTTCTCGCTTTATTTATCTCTTTACTTTGTGTTGTTAAAGCTTGTGTGATATCAGTTGTTCGATAAATTTCCACTGTTGTGTAGTGATGAAATTTTGTTTTGAAAACTCATTACAATCACTTGGATTGTAATTATGAAAAATTATGCACTATCATTTCATAGGAAATTCAACTTGGGGTGTTGTGCACACCAAGTGTTCAACGTATTGATCGCACACAAACTGTTTGTGAAATTGTCAATTTAATTTTACATTTAATAATTCATTGGAACCTGGTTAATTCAAAGCGATCATTATTTGTATTGGTTAATTGGCAACATATTGATTCGTTTTCTCATTGATTTTATTCCATTCAGTTTCGCATATCCGATCTTACCAATAACGGTTCGTTTAGACGATTTAAAATCCACGGCCGCTTCCGCACATTTTTAAAATCCACGGACGAGTTAAAAATTAGTGATATATTTAAATCCCCCTTCTAGATCATTGTCATCGTCTAACAAGTGGTATCACGAGCACCAGTTCATCTAGTGCTTCGCATATAACTTTTTAGAAAATGGCTAACGAACCAAAAGGGGCGTACAATAAAGCACCGGTTTTTAATGGTGAAAATTAAGGTTATTGGAAAGATTGTATGCGCGTGCATATCAATTCTATTAATAGAAAGATATGGAACGTTATACAAAATGGTCCTATTGAAATAACTATGACCAATGTGGATAACGTTGTTGTGCCTAGGTCGGAAGCACAATGGAATGAAGAAGATGAGAAAAAGTATAATTACTATTGGAAAGCTAGAAATATTCTCATATCCTCTTTAAGAGTTGATGAATATTATAGAGTTTCTCATTGTACTACTGCTAAGGCTATGTGGGATGCATTACAAGTTGTCCATGAGGGAACTAATGATGTCAAACTAGCTCGAATCAACACTTTGACACAAGAGTTTGATCTCTTTCACATGAAGCATAGTGAAACCATTGCTAAAATGCAAAAGAGATTTACTCATCTAATCAATCAATTAAACTCACTTGGTAGACCCGTTTCTAATGATGTTGCTACTAATAAAATTTTGAGATGTCTTACTAGGGAATGGAAACGTAAGGTCACTGCCATAAAGGAAGCTAATGATCTTATGACTTTGGACATCACAACTTTTTTTGGCAAGCTTGAGGAACATGAGCAAGTGCTCATAAGTCTCGACCAACACGAGAAAAAGGAAAAGAAAGAGAAGTCGAAAGATATGGACAAGAAGTCTATAGTTCTAAAAACTTCTAGCTTAAAGTCCTCCGCAAAAGAGGTAAGTAATAATGAATCAAGTGATGATGATGAATATACGAATGAAGGTATGTGGTTGTTCGTGAGACAATATAATCGATATATAAGGAAAAATAGAATTCAACATTCGGACAAGAATCTCATTAAGTTTCAAAGACAAACAAAGTCCTCTAAGCATGAAAGAAACAAGAGTGGTAAATCAAAAGGTTCATGTTAAAATTGTGGAAAGGTTGGTCATTAAAAGGCGAATTGTTCATTGATGAAGAAAGACAAGGGAAAAGAAAATAATCTTCAACAAAAGAAAACAAGCGAACCTAGAAGGGCATACATTGCTTGGGAAAGTGATAGTGAGTCATTTAGTGAAGATAGCTCAAGTGATGAAGACGAATCTGTCAACCTTTGTCTCTCGACTCGTCAAAATAAGAAGAAGGTAAGACATTCTGAGTATGAACACTGTAATACAATGTCTCATTACGAATTGAAAAATGTTAGAACAAGATTTGGTTTTGCACCTGTATCTCTAAGTTTTGATGATAACAAGGCAGTATTTCTGTGAGAACAATTTTGGTACCCTAACGGTTTGTCATTGTGTATCTTTAGTAAACAACTTTGATTCTGACTCTTGAACGTGAAAAGTTACAAGTTTTTGAATATATTGATCTAAATCGCTTCTGCTTAAACTCACGGATGAGAAGCTTATAAGAAAACTGTATGTTGCTGCTGCAACGTTCTCTTGGCTCTTGCTTCTGACGTGTGACTCTGATCAATTCACTTCTGAAGACTGCTCAAGCTTCCAAAGATTAAACGCTGAAGGTTCTAAAAACTCTAAAGAATCTCAAGTCAGATATTAATATGATCAAGCTTCTGATTGATGATTGAAGTTTTTGAACTCAAGCAAAATCAACTCTTCTAACTCATGCTTCAAACAACTATTTATTCAAAAGCCACTGAAGAATAGAAGATAAGAACGAGTTTATACGCGAGAAAAATAATACATGGTACAAACCAATATTTCTTCCACTAAGCGGATTTCATGGAGTAAGGAAATTGAGGTAGTACAATTCTTGTCCCCTCCGTATCAAACCGTTACTCAAGTCGCCAACTCATTCATGAAGAATACCATATCTACTCTTCAACGGATCTTTTTTACTACCTATATAAAGACTTGAAGACTTGAAGAATTACTGCATTGCACTGCATGCAAGCAAGCTTACAAGACTGTTGTCTAAATTTGTATAGAATTTTTTTTAAGTGTATTGTGCTTTTAACTTGTTTATACCTACTTGTGTAGAAGCAATCTTTGTAAACACAACTTTGTAATCAAACTGTTGTTTGTATTTCTTTAAGGGGCCAGTTAGGTCATAATCCTTAAGAAGACATAGATTATGTGTCTTTGTGGTTTGTCAGTCACCAGCGGTTGCTAGTGCAGTTGTAATCAAACTGTTATTTGTATTTCCTTAAGGGACCAGTTAGGTCAGAATCCTTGAGAAGACATAAACTGTGTGCCTTTGTGGCTTTTTAGTCACCAGCAATTGCTAGTGCAGTTGTAATCAGTTGATTATAGTGGATTAAGTCCTTGGGTATAAGGCGAAATCACCTTGGCGGGTGGACTGGATTAACTTTAAGATTTTAAAGTGAACCAGTATAAAAATCGAAGTGTATTTCTTTGTGTTGTTCATTAATGATGATTTTTATTGAGTGAGTAAAAAGCTTTTGTTTTTGAAAACCCCAATTCAAACCCCCCATTTCTTGTGTTTTCCTCACCTTCAATTGGCATCAGAGCTCTGGTTCTGATTGTGATAAAAGTTTATCAAACACTTAACCATTCAGTACCGATCCAGTGTGTGTGTGTGAGAAACAATGGCGGCCGCCGCTATTCCAGTAGAGAAAGATCACTACAGTGCTAAACCACCAGTCTTTGATGGTGACAAGTTTGACTATTGGAAAGATAGAATCGAAAGTTTCTTTCTTGGCTATGATGTAGATCTTTGGGATCTTGTTGTTGATGGATACAGTCATCCTGTTAATGCTGCAGGAGAAAAAGTGTCAAGAAGTGCTATGACTGATCAATAAAAGAAATATTATAAGAATCATCACAAGGCAAGAACTATGCTGCTAAATGCTATCTCTTATACTGATTATCAGAAGATAACAAACAGAGATACTGCCAAGTCCATTTTTGATTCTCTAAGAATGACTCATGAAGGAAACGCTCAAGTTAAGGAGACAAAGGCACTAGCCCTAATCAAGAAATATGATGCATTCAGAATGGAGGATGATGAAACAATTGAAACTAAGTTTTCAAGGTTTCAAATGCTAGTCGCGGGACTCAAGGTTCTAGACAAAGGATACTCAACTGCTGACCATGTCAAAAAGATCATCAGAAGCCTTCCTAAGAAGTGAAGACCTATGGTAACTGCCTTGAAACTATCTAAAGATCTAAATAGTATAAGTCTTGAAGAACTTGTTAGTTCTTTAAGAAGTCATGAGATAGAGCTTGAGGGAGATGAACCTCAAAGGAAAGGAAAATCAGTTGCTTTGAAATCCAACTCTGAACTTTCATTAATTTCCAGAAGGGTCAATAGACTCTGGAAGAACAGAGAAAATGGTCAAGGAAAGTTCAAAGGAGCTAGAAGGACTATCGGTCGTTCTGACTCAACATTTGGATAAAGGAAGTCGAGTTCTGGAAAATAAGTTATTTGTTATGAATGCAAAGAGCCAGGTCATTACATGAATGAATGTCCCATGCTCAAGAAAGATAAAAAGCATAAAAAGAATTCTGTCAAAGGCAAGAAAGGACTCGTGGCTACCTGGGACGACTCTGTTTCAGAACAAAAAGATTCTGAAGAAGAACAAGTTAATGTTGCATTGATGGCAACAACCTCTGACGCTGAAGTCTCTGGAGAACCCGAAGACAAAGTATCATCAAACTCCGAAGCAGAACCTGATCATGATTTTGAAGAGTGGTTGCTCGCGACACATGACATGAAGAAGGCATATGTTCCAAAGTTTGGAACTTAAGCCTGGAGGCTTCGTTGGTTTTGGAGGAAACCAGAAAGGAAAAAACATTGGCTCTGGAACTATCGGTAATGGTAAACTTCCCTCTATTACTAATGTTCTTCTGGTCGATAGTTTGATGCATAACTTATTGTCTATCAGTCAGCTTAGTGACAATGGTTATGATATTATCTTTAATCAAAAGTCCTGTAAGGCTGTCAGTCAGAAAGATGGATCAATCCTTTTTACCGAAAAGAGGAAAAACAACATTTACAAGATTATACTTTCTGATCTCAGTGAACAGAATGTCAAATGCTTAATGTCTGTTAATGAAGAGCAATGGGTATGTCATAAACGTTTGGGCCATGTTAGCATGAAGATGATTTCTCAGCTAAATAAGCTTGAACTGGTCAAAGGCTTACCAAACCTAAAGTTTGCTTTAGATGCTCTTTGTAATGCATGTCAGAAAGGCAAGGTCTCTAAAACTTCCTTCAAAGCAAAAAATGTTGTTTCCACCTCTAGACTGTTAGAACTTCTACACATTGATTTGTTTGGACCGGTGAAATTGCTTCAATTAGTGGAAAGAAGTATGGATTTGTTATCGTTGATGACTATAGTCGTTGGACATGGGTAAAGTTCTTAAAACACAAGGATGAGTCGCATTCTTTGTTCTCTACCTTCTGCTCTCAAGTGCAAACAGAGAAGAATTGCAAAATAGTCAAAGTCAGAAGTTATCATGGCGGAGAATTTGAGAACAAATACTTTGAGGATCTATTTGATTCTCATGGAATTTCCCATGATTTTTCTTGTCCTAGAACTCCACAACAAAATGGAGTTGTAGAAAGGAAGAATAGGACTTTGCAAGAAATGGCTCGTATCATGATCCAAGAAACTGATATGGCTAAGCATTTCTGGGCAGAGGCAATAAACATATCATGTTACATTCAGAACAGGGTTTCTGTTAGACCTATTCTAGGTAAGGCTCCTTATGAATTGTGGAAGAACAGAAAGCCCAACATATATAATTTTTATCCTTTTGGTTGTACATGTTTTATGTCAAACACTAAGGAGAATCTTGGCAAGTTTGATTCTAAGGCTCAAAAGTGTTTGTTGTTAGGATATTCTGAATGCTCAAAAGGCTACATAATCTATAATACAGAAACAGGAATTGTTGAAGAATCAATTCATGTTAGATTCGATGATAAGCTTGATCCTGAAAAGTCAAAACTAGTTGAGAAACTTTCAGATTTAGAAATCATCTTCTCTGAACCTAAGGATAAAGACTCTAGAGATAAAGACACAACCGCTGAAATTAAAGACTCAAAACAACTCAATCAAAAACTGTTGTTGGTCTATCTCATCAGAAGAAAAGCATACCAAGAACTTCTCTTTTTGAAGAATTGATTCTGGGAGATAAAGACGCACCAATCAGAACTAGATCATCATTCAAACCTTTTGAAGAAAATCTTCTTGGCTTGGTCTCTCTCATCGAACCAACCTCTATAGATGAAGCTCTTCAAGACAATGGATGGATTCTGGCTATGGAAGAAGAACTAAATTAATTCACCTGAAATAATGTTTGGGATCTTGTTCAGAAACCAAAAGGTGTCCACATCGTTGGAACCGAATGGGTATTCAAAAACAAGGTTATAGTCAGCAAGATCACATGGACATTCTCGAAATGTTCATAGACTTCCAGAAATAGTTTTAACAAAATCACATGTCCTAAGATTTACTAGTTGATCCTATAAAGTAAACCATTTTTGGAGACCAACGATTGTTTATCAATTTTCACAGTAAACAGTAGGTTAGTTATACTAATAGATGTATTTGTAGTAGCTTAAGGCTCATTGGGGATATTAGACAATTCTTGTGTTTGTTTATCAAGAAATAATTGGGTTTGAACAACTAATTCAATGTGTGCAGTTGGCCTATGCTCATGACATTGTGACATATCATCAGATAAGAAACTTGTAACAATTTCAGTACTTGTGTTGGTTGCAATGTCAATTATATTTTCAAAACTAGATAAGTTAACCTGATTATGACTTAGGAGATTGAGTTGGATTGTGCATAACTAAAGGTTAGGTATGGCTATAATAAACTTTTATTGAATTCTCAAACATGTTTTTGTGTGGTAATTGATCTAAATCAAGATATGAAAATTTTGTGTTATTGAATAGAAAATATTTTAAAATGAAGATTCTTTCTTCAATACTAAGAAATTTATACCCCTTATGTGTAGGGGAAACACCCAAAATATGGATTGAGAACTACGAAATTGTAGCTTGTGCTAATTATATGGCCATAAGATAGGGAAGCAGACACAACTAAAACTCTGAGTGACTTGTAATTAGATACCTTTTTGTAAAGAGCATAAATAGGTGAAGAAAATCGAGGTAGAGAAATTTTAGAAAATCGATTGATAAGATAGAAAGATTGATTGGTAAGGAGGCATGAGCAAGCAAGGTTAGCCCCGTTTCAACTATGTGTCTATATTTTCTCTCAACTGTGTCATTTTGGTGTGATGTGGACATATCAACTTATGAATAATGTAAAATTAATTTAGATATTTGGTAAATGATATAAATTCCCCTTGAACTGCTTTGATCTTAGCACTAAATTGTGCATCAATGCAGGATTGAAATAGTTTAAAGACTTACGATTCATCAAATTTTTTCTTTAAAAAATAAATCCAAGTGTAATTTGGGAAAACATCTACAAATACTACGTAATATAAATAACCACGTATAGATATGATAGGGGAGAGACTCCACAAAATAGTGTGAATCAATTCAAAATGACAAGAATAAGTAGTTTTTGACACAATTACATATAATGTGTGATATTCCTATTCAACAGGAATTGCAAAATTCAACAAAACTTTTATTTCTCTAATTTATACTACAAGTGAAGAATGCTATGAATAGCTTTAGAGTTTATGACATGATCTAGAATTCCAAATAAAAACATTATTAGAAGTTGAACATGCACTATCAGAAATATGAACAACATTAGTATCGCTTACACCATGACATTTGTTTTAAGCTTTATTGGTTTTGAACTTGCTTGAGGATTCTAAAGACAGATTGTTAAAGTAGCACAGTCTATCCTCGTCGAGGAAACCTTCAACAAGCATTAGTTTATATGCTTGCGATTTGAATTAGCATTTGTTAGAGTACAACTCAAAAAAACATTTTGTTATCCTTGGCAAATCTTGAGAAATAGATTAGATTTCTAGTAACGCTAGAAGCATGAAATAAGTCGTTTATGGTCAACATAAAATTGAACACAAGCTTAGACTTAAATTTAGGAGAGCCAATTGATACCAACAATCCACCAGGGTGACCATATTAATTTATTGCTGGGATTAACTTAGTTTAAAAAAAAGTATTAACTCTTCTATACCAAATTAACCAAATTAACCAAATTTAATGCAGAGTTGGCAAGTGGGATTAACTTAATTTAAAGGTAGAAGAGATTTAAAACTAGAAATTTATACCATATTAATTTGTTAAAAAAGAATTTCATATTTTTTTCAAAATTTTTCATTTTTTATTAGAAATTTCAAAATTTTGAATAAAAAAATAGAAAATATTGAAATTTTCAATAACAAATTAAAAATTTCCGATATAAATTGCAAATTTCCATAAAAACATGTATATTTAAAAAAAAAAATTGATTTTTACAAAAGAATATAATGGTAAAAACACTATAAATGGAAATATCAAGCTCAAGTGAAGGTATGGCGAGTTAAATGCTCAAAAGGAAGGACCCTTAATGAGATAGTCCGAGATTTTAAAAAAAAAAAAAAAAACTCCTTCCTTGGATCTGTTACATCTATTGCTGTATTTTTATGAGTATTTTAAGTGCTCTTGCATCCCCACCTTATCTTGTGTTTCTACGCCCGTAACGTGCTAGCTGTGTAATGCATGTGCTGATTCCTAGAATCTCAACTTCTTTGTCGACAAAACACAGACCAACCTTATACACACACCACGTACAAACAATACTACTTCAATGTCACTTTCATTTTATACTAAAATATCCATTCCCAAGTCCTACCACACCTACCTCATAGACATCATTATTCTCCCTTAACTGTTTGGATGGTTTTTGAGGGAGTTTTCTAAATCAGCAAAGAATAGATTCCTTGCTGATGAAAGGTGACTTGCATTTTCAGATTGAGAATATGCTTAAAAAAACAAAACAGCATGTTATTCCCTCAAACAAATATTCATCCCTTAATTGTTCAACATCATAAAAATGCTCAATATGTACAACATATATTAAACACCAGAAATAATCAGTAATCTGTAATTTTGCACAATTGAAGAAATACAAATTCTCACAAAAGTATATGATACATAACATAATCATACCAGGGTCCGGAAAATACAGAGATCTTAGGATTGCAATTTCCATCAACAAAAAAAGAAAGAAAAAAGAACATGAAAAAAACTGATGAAAAAATAAGCAACCCCAAAACCCCAATTACATACAGAAACCGTTACCCATTAATACAGAAGATGTATACTCTGCAATTCCATACTCTTAAACTGTTGATTAATCCAGAAGCTAAGAATCTCTTCAGAGAAGAGACAAAAAACACAACAGAAAGAAAAAAGTTTCCATTTTTTTCTTCGTTTGAATCCTCGTTTCAATAAGCCATGCATTTGAAACCGCTGCAAACCCATAACCAAATCACAAACAAAACAGCGCAGACAAACAAATCAAGCATCAAAACAACCCACACGTGTTTCTTCCATATATGCTTCGCCTTCTGCCGATCATTGATCTTCGAAAACGGCAACGAACTGTTATCATCCGAAGATAAATCCACCATTGCAGCTTCTTTACCATCATCAACAATTCTCTTCTTTTTCTTCAACCCTTCATCAGGTTTCACGAGGAGGGTTCGCGAATTCGTCGGCGAAACCACCGAGCTACCGGGATTAGAAGAGAGGTCATAGAAATTTAGGGTTTCGTTCAAAACTGAATCGAATTGGGCTTGAAGGGAGAAAGGGGTAAAGGTGTCATTTTTATCGAGGGTTTCGAGGAGGGAGGATCTGATACGGTTGAGAAAAGCGAGAGCGTGTGATTTGAGAATGTTGTGATCGAAGATTGCGAAGAGAACGAAGGGGGGTTGGATTATGAAGGTGTAGGTGCGATTATTAACGGTGTGAGAGAAAAAGGAATGATTGGGAGGGGAATGTTCTAAGCATTTAGATGCTAATGTTTCTATGGTGGATGAATCTTTGGAATTTTTGATGTGATGTGCGAGAATTGTTGTTGATTTTGCAATGCATAGGTAGTGGATTAGGTCAGGATTCCAATTCATTGAAGCTGCACCCATTGGAGAAAGAGATTGAATGAATCGAGATGGGGATTCAAAATTCAATCTTGGCGCGTGGAGTGTTTGTTTGTCATGGTTGAATTGGGATTTTAGGGTTTTGGTTTTAGGGGTGAAGGAGGATCTCAATTGATTTGAGATATGGAAATGAAAAAAGAATGGGAATGATGAAGGAAAAGGAAAGATAGGAAAACAGATAAGGGGGGTGAGAATAGAAAATGAGATGATTGGATTGGATGGGTCCCAACTACAGCAAACCATCGTTGTCTTGACTTTTAAATTACCAATTTATTTATTTTTGGTACAATTATAACTCAACTACTTAACTTCTCAAATAGGTTTTCTCTTATTCTTCTTTTTATATGTCTAATAAAAAATTTCATAGGAGTTTGATTTCAATCATCATGGAGGAGGGGATGTGAGGTAGAGTTGATCTCTCCTATTTTATTATTGCAATTTTAAATATCAAAATTATTATATAGAGTATAATAGAGAAGAATTCAATTGATTATAGTTGACTCATATCAAATAAATATAGATTTAATTTTTATGTTTGATATGTTTTGGTTTTATATTTCTGAAATCTATATATATATATATATATATATATATATATATATATATATATATATATATATATATATATAATTAACTGTAAAATAAGAAAATAATTTAGTTATGTTAAGTCAGTTTAGTTATAGGTGGAATTCTAGTCATTAAATTAATAAATAATTATGAAATAATTTTAAAATGTGACATTATAGTGTAATATGTTTATATGTGTGTACTGTCTAAAATAATTATACATCAGTACATCACCAATGCATAAAAAATAATCTCATCCTATAAATAATTTAAAGTGTAACATAGATCTAAGTTTCAATGCTTATATTTAGTTTTTTTTAATAATGCTAATTTTAAATCCAATCTTAAAAAATATTGTAATTTGTCTCTCTCAATAATTTGTCCCAGGCGTAGCCTTTTTAATAAAGCTTTTACAAAAAAAAATATTATACATCAGCCATGCATAAGAAAATAATCTCATATTATAAATACATTTTTTCTCTATTTTAATGTTTTCAAATTTTTAGTCTCTTTATTTTAAAATTTAATTTTTTATCCTTCAATTTTATTTTTCTTAAGACTTTATTGATTTTTCTTCAATTTCAGTAACGTGACTGTGATTACATATAAAATTATTTTTTGATAACATAAAAATGATGATTAAAATAACTTATTTATAATTAATTTTTGAAGAATAAATTATTAATTAATTATTTTAATTATTTTTTTAAAAAATAATTAATATTAATTAATTTAAATTGTGAAAAACAATTTCAATGCCTAAGCCTATTTAACTAGAGGTTCAGTAAAGTACCCAAAGTACCAAATTCACAAGTGGACACCAAGTTGAGTTTTGAAAAAGCTATGTAATACTAAATGTAAGGTATAACAAAAATAATGAGAGACGTGTCCACTACACACAACTTATAATTGGCAATTACACACAGAGGGTGTTGTTTTCATGTTTTGATTCCCAAACGTGATGAGATCAAGGACAGATACAACCTAGCAATGGTAAGTTTGATTTTCAAGGTTATCTTCTGTGCATATTCTTTTCAAGGAACTATTTGTTTATATATATACCAAAAGAAATAGGAAGCATGAAATTGTTAGACTCCCTTAAAAGTAAGCATACCTTTCTAAGTCATGAAATCCATTTTCCACCTACTCAACTCCACAAATTTGACTTGTAAACTCATATTTAGGCCGTATCTTTAAATTATAAATGAACATATTTAAATGAACAAAATTGACATACAATAATAAGTTATATATGTACATAGTTTCAAACACTGCACTACAAGTTTTAATGACAGTTGAGATTTAACACTCGGAATGCAACTATGGAAGTATTGAGTGCAAATTTTAAGAGGAGGTGAATTAGGTTTTTAAAAAATTTAGAGAGATAATGACCAATTTATAATATTGAAAATATTACTGATTTACTTTTATTGCTTTTATAACAACGAAGTAAACAATTATTTTTCTAAATAAAAGATAGAAGTGATATGCAGAAAAATAAATGTAGTAAAGTAAATGAACACAAGATAAATTATAATAGTTTCCCGTATCAATCAATGGTACATCTAGTTCCCTCACATATGTACACAAATTATTTCATATGTATCTGTTTGTTGTAAACTTGTTTATTAGGTTGTGATAACAAGTGTGTAAAAGAGGAAGTAGGGTTCTTTCTATTGTTGTTGGAAATTAAAGAAGTGATTTGTTTCTTTATTGTTGTTAGAAGATTGTAGGAGAAGTCTTGGTATGAGGCTTGTACAAAGATATGACAATAGTGAAAATCTCTCATGGGATGTGAGTCACATCCCATGAGAGATTTTCACTATTGTCATATCTTTGTACAAGCCTCACACAAAGACTTCTCCTACAATCTTTTAACAACAACAAAAAATCAAACAACTTCCTTAATTTCCAACAACAAGAGAAAGAACCTTACTTCCTCTTTTACACATTTGTTATCACAACCTAATAAACAAGTTTAGAACAAACAGATACAAATGAAATAATTTGTGTACATATGTGTTTAACACTTTTCAAACACTTGAAATAATGCTCTTCCCTTTCCTAAAACAATATGATCAAATGATATATATACTTAAGTGCTCAAGGAAGAAGGTGAAATTTTTTTATCTGATATGATAATTATGCAGCATAAAAGTTTCCGTGAAAGTTTTGAACACTTATAAAATATGTCAGGAAAATTTTATTTTTTAATTTGAAAATTCCACTACTTATAATGATCATACACCTCTTGGTTTTCCAAAAGAAATTGTTGGAAAAGGATTATGAACAATTGTCATGATTTAAGAAAAGGTTTAGAGATGAAGAGAGGTGATGGAATAATGCAATGTTACAGTAATTTTCATAATGAATAGAGGATAATCGATTAGCACCTAAAGGGCAATCGATCACCTTGCCTTAACGTTTAAAAAATAGTGAAAAAATAAATGGATAATCAATTATCTTTGCCCTCATTAAAAGGGGTTAATCAATTATCTTAGTGAAAAGGAATGGATAATCAATTAGCTTTGATCTCCTTTCAAATGGTTAATCGATTATGCTTTTTGAAAAATCAAATTTTCTTTAACTCGTAGCATGGTTAATTAATTAACATAACCTCTTTTGCAAAGGGGTTAATCGATTAACCTTTGTGAACTTAGATAATTTCAAAGTTTAATAGTTCCACTTAATTCTATTTTTGAAGAGTGATGAAATAATGCATATAATACTTTTTTGAATACTTTTCTTTGAGCATCTAAGATTTATATCATCAAAATATATTGTATCTTAGCTTCGTCATGATTAATTTCCAAACGTCATTGTTGTTGTACAAATTGGAATCTGAATGCAATTTGATCACCTCTACTTGTATTATCAATCTTTGAACCTGCAAAATAATAAACGGTTAAACAAACCTGAGGCGTGTAAGAACACTGTCCTTAAGGATTTATCCACCTTATACGCGCAAATCCCCCAGGATTCAACAAGCTCTTCTCGCTATAAATCCGAGGAAACAGAACAACAAGATGAATTTTAGATGTCCGAAAGATGTAATCAGGAAAAATAAGATAAGATAGATGAAAATAAAAGTGAAGTTTGTACACGTTGTATTCTTTCTATCTATCCCTTCTTATAAAAATATGGAAGTTATTATAAATAGGAGAGACAAAGGTCTTAAAGGTTTTTAGTAAGTCAAGTAAAAAACAGTTTATTTGACCAAGTCAAATCATAAATAATAATAATAGTAATAATAATAATAATCATAATTAAATAATAATAATAATCATCATAATTAATATTAAAAATTATTTTTCTCATATTTGTCACTTATAAATGTGACAATTTATTTAGAACATTTGAAATATTATCAAAATTTCCAACAATCCCCCACATATTTAAAAAGTTACAAAGAAATGAAAATATAATAATTTCCTGGATTACCATCATTGATGTGATGCTTCAAACTGGTGTAGCAAGCTATATGAATCAGTCCTAGAATGACAATACTTAACACACAATGAAATTGGTGTAGCAAGTTATATGAACCAAAGTCACTTAACGTATGTTAGAGGTATACCACTCACATCATACCCCCACAGTTCTTGTTGTTGACGATGTGGTGCGCTAATAGGTCGTGCGCGTGCCTGGTTATTTTCATGAGTGCTCTAGAGATTTTGCCAAGATCTCATATAAGCGGCCCCACTCAACATTCATATAGGTGATTTCATCAAGTGTATGTTGCAAATCATACACCACCAATAAAGGATATGAAATTTATTAAAAGCTATGTAAGTTTATCCTCTCAGTAATGCAGTGTCTAACATTTTCTCACTTACACCATAGGAAAAGGACGCAAGCAAAAATTAATTACATAATTTCTGGTGCTAGCAGAACAAACAAGTGACTTGTTCTTACCCATATGAACCTTTTTCATAGGATCTCCAATCACAAAGGTTGGGTTCCCATCACTTGTTAGTTTCAATTGTGGCTTAAGTCCAATTCCCCTCGATGTGTTCACAAATTAGTTTCTTCCCAGGGGCTTTGTCATAGGATTGACCAAGATCATTCTGATCTAACTTCACGTAAATTGAGAATATTATATCATCTTTTAGTAGCTACTTTATATACCAATGAGGAAGCCACATTTTTTCTTCCATAAAATATTGACTAAGACGTCTCTAAGTCAATTAAATCTCAAATATTTACTCAAGTATTTAACATTTATACTTGATCTCCACAAATAAATGTATACATATTTGCGTAAATATATAAGCAAACTTACTTCCAATGAGAATATTATATAAACATGATATAAATAAATTCATTTATGCCTTTATATACAGGTCTATTTGAATGACTTTCATATGCCAACACCCCCACATTGAGTAAAATTAAATATACCTATATATAGATTTGTTTTCATACAATTTTAAGCCATAACATCATTGTATAATTTTAATATAACAATATGAATTAAGAATCTCACCAATATAAAAAGCAACACCCCAAAATATTACTACAATTTTAAATATTTTAATAATATTTAAATCATTCTAAAATGCTCATGTTAAATTATACAGGTCTGCTTAGATGATTTCTAAGTGACAACATCCCCATGAAATATTGAATAATCTAATCTTAGATTTATTCTCATATAGAATATCTCATTTAAAAATTTCTCCAAAATGTAGCATGATCATACACTTCAAAAAATATAAAGACACCGAAATATTTATCCATAATATAAATATTTGTAATTTCCTCAACTTCTAAATGAAACAATTATATTACAAAATAAAATATCGTTAACTAAAATATTTTCTACAACATATTAATTAGTCTCGTTGCTACTTCCATTCAAGTCATACATCTATACATAACGAGATTTGTTGTGGTCAAATATTTTAACACCCAAATACATAATAAATTTAATTAAATTGAATATTCAATGCATAACAATTATGATTTAATATAACAATCATATCTCTCAGTAAAAAATAGTAACCACCACAAATTATAATTAGTAATTATAAGACATTACTATCAATTTTATATTTTTAACAATTCTTAATCCAATTTTCCTCTTAAAAGAAATTATAAGCAAACACAAGAATATCAAATAAAATATAAACATGACATATTCACAACGTTTCGGTTATTTTGTCAATATAATATTAAGTAATATCTCATAATAAAATAAGATATCTCATTTTATTCATACGTATATACACATGTAAATTGAATTCTTATAATAAAAATATTATATATTTTAAATTTAATGCAACAAGTGACAATAATTAACAATATAAAAACCATCTTAAAAAACTTATAGATAACTTATCTAATGATATCAAACATATATTAATATTTAAATTAAAATTTTATTGCAATATGAATTCAATGAAAGCAATAAAATTTATACCATAACTTATAAATATACAAATTTAATATGCCATAATACGTAAACAGTTTTTTTTTCAGCAATCATGATAAAATCAATACAAATAATATCAATTAAATTGATATTCAATGCATAATAACTATAATTTAATTTAGCATTTACAACTACATACCATGGTATGTTATTATCAAAATATCAATGTTAATAATAAAATATAAAACTTAATGTTATAAGTTTCTATAAGTCACGTTAAGAAAAAAAAACATAGGTCAGCAAAAACAAAACAGAAAGTCATCATCCAAATTAAAATTATATGTTATACAGGAAAAGATTATAATTAGTCTTTGATACATATAAATTAATTATAACAATATTGATTTTTCATATTATAATAATAACTTTCAAATATTTTCAATTTGTTTATAGATAAATATAAATCGATAACACCATTTCTAAAGTAGGATTAGACAATAAAAAATATAAAAATTTATCTTTCACATAGTTTACACTACTCAGTCATTCCAAAACCTTTAAATATTAAAAAAGGCACAAAAAAAGTTTTAAAAGATAAAACCTGAAATGGTGCAACATAAATCATGAAAAATAAATCCTTGAGCCTTATTTGTATATGATTGGTCCATGAGACCCATTTTCCATCTTTCGACAATGATAAGATAAATCCTTAAGATTGTTGTACTAATTGGAATCTGAATAAAATTTGATCACCTCTACTTGTATTATCAATCTTTGAACCTGCAAAATAATAAACGGTTAAACAAACCTGAGGCGTGTAAGAACACTGCCCTTAAGGATTTATCCGCCTCATATGCGCAAATCCCCCAGGATTCAACAGGCCCTTCTTGGTATAAATCCGAGGAACAGAAAAACAAGATGAATTTTAGATGTCCGGAAGATGTAATCAGGAAAAATAAGATAAGATAGATGAAAATAAAAGTGAAGTTTGTACACGTTGCATTCTTTCTATCTATCCATTCTTATAAAAATATGGAAGTTATTATAAATAGGAGAGATAAAGGTCTTAAAGGTTTTTAGTAAGTCAAGTCAAAAATCGTTTATTTGACCAAGTCAAATCATAAACAATAATAATAGTAATAATAATAATAATCATAATTAAATAATAATGATAATTAATATTAAAAATTATTTTTCTCATATTTGTCACTTATAAATGTGACAATTTATTTATAACTTTTGAAATATTATCAAAATTTCCAACAATTGCTTGATAAAATCTAATTCCATTTTGAATCTTTTCCTTCTTATGTATATTTGTCTTCATCAAAACATCTTCATGAGAGACTTGTCTTCATAAACACAACTTTGTTTCAATGAAAAGTACATGAATTAAAACAAGTAAACAAGGAAAATAAACAAAACATTTAACCATCCGTAAACAAGGAAAATAAACAAAACATTTAACAATCAAAATTGGATATTATTATTGAAAAATGGTGTTACATTCATAATACAATGAACTTCTTAATACCGTTAGAACTTGAAACCACGAGAATGTTGAATAATGGAGAAAATTAAAGTGTGGAGATGAAAAAAGTAAATTGAGAGAGAGAGAGAGAGAGAGAGAGAGAGAGAGAGAGAGAGTTGAAGGTGAGGATGCCTCCAAGGCATTTATACAAAGATTACATAATGATTGAGATACATGTCACATAAGCAAATAACTGAAAAAACAGAAAAGTTAAACTTATAAGTATAACTAGTTATAGGTGATACAAAATTAATTCCCTTTCAGTGGTAACCAGTTACGTGATTATGTTAATCGGTCACACCCACGATGCTTTCCCTGTTATTTTAGCTCATAAGTGGCTTTTGCCTTGCTGTAACCGATTATACCTCGTGTTAACCAGTTACAGCACTTGAATTATCAAAATACTCTTAACACACTATCTTAATTCAAGTGCTCCAAATCTTCCATGCTCATGTTCATCTTCAACCTTTTGAACACATCATTTATGACTCTTTTAGTAAACAAATCAGCCACTTGATCTTCACTTCTACAATATCTTAATTTTAACTTTCCTTGACTAACAAGTTCCCTCAAGTAGTGAAATTTGATGTTCATGCATCGTATGGATTAATAACAACTTTTAAGTTGTTTGAAAAGTAGAGCGTGAAATATATTATATGAAATTATCATTCGGAAAAAATAATAGCATAAAATACACCTAAAAACATGATAGCAGAGAATACACAGATGAATATAATGTTTGAAAAAATATGTTGTAAATCGGTTAATCAAACCAATCTGATGGAGATATCATCTGTTTGGATAATTTTTTAACTAAAAACTAGTGCAAACCGAACTAATTACTGTTAGAGGAGTTTTACACTAGGAAGCATTAAATATTAGGCCAAGAGCAACACAAGTGAGAGAGAGACACCACATATTCACCCAAAACCTTAAGGTGATAGGTGTATGAGTTCTCCCACTTATAACTCTTTACGAACCAGGCTCTGATACCATGTTAGAAGAGTTTTACACTAAGGAGCATTGAATAAGGAAAAAGCAACACAAGTGAGAGAGACATTTGGTGAGACTATTTTTTTCTTTCTTTCTTTTTTTGAAGTTGGAAAAATTCTTCCCCTCTTTTCTTATTTTATTTTTCTCAAATTTTTTTCACTCACCTTGTTTTACTTTTAATGACTGCATAGCTACCCCAAACTTAAAGGTTGCTATTCCAATAGCAACCCCAAACTTAAAACTGAACATAGATCTCAGAACAATAACACATACTCTGAACAGGGTAGGGAAAATAATTGGGCCATGGGTTAATAATTGCGGGTATAAAACAAATAAAGGGATACAGACTCAAATGGGGGTAAACAAGGGATAATAATAATTATAATTGGATGGTTTGAAAGGCTCTAGGTGATAAACAAAAAAAAAGTGCCTCAGTGTGTGTAATTATTCAGTTAACAATTATAAAGGACGTGCGCAAACCATGATAGATAAATACATACCTGACATTTCTCTCATGGTGGAATAAGTGTTTGGCTTTTTCTGAACTCACTAGGACGGGTAAAACTGACAGCTTCCATAGTGTCTCTTGGATCAATACACTTTACTCCTGGTTATGATAACATTGTTCCACTCTCAATAGTACTCAAATACAGTGCGTCCGATTCTTTTATAGAAGTATCACACAGTCAGGGTGACTTAAGTAGAGGACTTTCAAGCATCTAGTACAAGTGATCAATATCATCCACTATAGCTAGTTATCATTATTTACTCAAACAACAGAACAAGTCATTATTTACTCAAACAATAGCAAAATTCATTAGAAATCTCAAAAACCCAAAACGGGCAATTACAAACGCACGGGAAATAAAGATAAAGTACATCAGAAAAATCAAAATAAAGTACAATGAAAGGAAAATAATAGAAATCAACAGGTACAATCGGAGGAAAAAGAACAAAAATCTAAACAAGATCCCCAGTACTCCGATCCTGCATCTCAAAATCGAAGTTGATCAAATCCACCAGATCGATCCCATGAGCTCCCTGCATGAATGCTATAATCGGGGCTAGGACCTCTGACTGCCCCTGCGGGGTCTGCCGCTGCTGATGAGAAGGTGGATGCTACTGAGGAGAAGGTTTAGGGGTGCGCTGCGGAGGCTAATGCGGAGTCACTGATCCACCCAGCTGAACAGGATGTGGCCATCCAGGGTAGGTGTACTGCCTAAAGTGTGGGGCTGGTGGGTCTTCTGCATATCTATCTCTAAATCACTGAGCATCCGCCCACAAGTCTGTCTGATGCGTCAAATATCAGCCTGGACTTCCCAAGTGCGAGCAGACGTCCTGCATCAGACAGAACTGCGACATCTGGAGTCGATACTCTCAGGAATCCTCATCAACTATAGGAGGAGCATCCTGGCACTGAGCACTGCTGGTGCCTGCCTCGTGATCATGTGGTTATGGCTACCTGAGAGGTCGGGGCTCTTCAACCGAAACCATGTGTTCCTTCATCCACGTAGAATCTAGAGAACGTGTCAGTCTCAACATCATATTTCCACCCCGATTAGTCACTCCAGCCTTCTTACACAGTAAATAAATCACTGAAGCTTGTCATAGAGACTTTTTCGGTGACTAGGCTATCTCATCTAAATCATCCAAAATGATCCTCCCAATGTTCAGTCGCTTGCCCTTGAGGAAGAAGTAAAGCGCCAGAGCTCGATCATTAATCAGATCAGAACCACTTTGATTAGTATCCAAGGTGTGGTGAATGAAATACGCCCAAGCTTTTGGGGCAGGTACTAAATCCACTACCAGGATCTTTGATGGAAATGCCTTTGATGTTCGGTGCCAATCTTTGCCTGGTCTTGTAATCAAACTCTTCATGTCGTCATAAGGCCATATGTTCTTGTCTGAATACTTCATGTCGAAGAAAGGACAGTGAGATTCATTGAATTTACATTTTAGCACATTGTTGACAGTCTTCCAGTCATACTTGACTGGCTTTCCGCGGACCCACGAAGGCATTTCAGTACCATCAATTTCACCCGCTCTACCTGGTACTCTATATGAATTTGCGTAGAACTCCAATGCCAATTCCATCGCCACCGCCCTGTTATTCTTATTCAGATACGCTAGTTTTTGCTTCTCCAGAACCTCAGTAACATCTGGAAACTCATTCTCTTTGAGAACCCATTGCTTTTCTTCGATAAAAGTGCGAGATTGGATTTGGTTGTACCGTTTTTCATGATCGCCAGAAAGAAAAATCTGAACTTCTTCAGTCAATTGGGCCATCTGTTGAGTCTGTAAACTGGAAAAACGAGAAGGAAAACAAAGAAACAGAGTAATACGAGAGAGTTGCGTAACAGAAAAATAAGAAAATGACACAACTGTACGAAAAAATATATAAACAACCTGAAAAAAAGGATACGCGTATGATACACAAGCCTTACGCGTAATGGGAGTGCATTACGCGTATGGTACGAAGCAATTTTAAGTTCAATTCTGGCTTCTGTGTAATAGATCTCGCATTGAATGCTAATACGCGTAACGTATGCGTAACATCTGTGATACGCGTAATGCCAGATCTCGTAAGAGGTGGCTTACGCGTATGCTACGAAAACCACCAGAGGACCCCATTTTCACTAAGCATTACGTGTAACAGTTGTGTCCTTACGCGTATTGGCAGTAGCATCCGATTTTTTCAAAAATCTTTACTTTTTCAAATTTTTCTAAGTTAACTCTCGGCATTGGGGTTACCTCTGATGAATTTGACTCAAAAAGAAAACATGCAAATGCACTACATTGAAAATAAAACTAAAAATACTAAAATTAAAATAAAAACTCCCTTGGGTTGCCTCCCAAGAAGCGCTTCGTTTAACGTCGCATGGCTCGACGGGTTACCGTTATCTCAGACAAGCCTAACCTCTTCTACTGGGCCTCCTCCTTGACCCTGGTAGTAAGGTTTTAATCTTTGGCCATTGACCTTGAACGTGTCCCCATTCTTCTCATTCTTGAGCTCTATTGCTCCATGAGGAAACACTTTAGTAACCACGAATGGTCCAGACCACCTCAACTTCAATTTTCCAAGAAACAGCTTCAACCTGGAATTAAACAGCAATACCAACTGCCCTTCCCAAAATTCCTTTTTCTGGATCTTTTGATCATGCCATTTTTTTTTGTTCCTTATAAATTTTGGAATTCTCATAAGCCTGATTCCTAAACTCTTCCAACCCGTGGAGTTGAAGAATTCGGGATTCACCAGCTTCCAAAAGATCACAGTTTAGGAACTTGGAAGCCCAAAAAGCCCTGTGCTCGAGTTCGAGCGGCAAATGACAAGCTTTGCCATAAACTAATTGATAGGGAGACATACATATGGGGGTTTTGAATGATGTTCTATATGCCCACAGTGCATCATCCAGCTTTACTGACCAATCCTTTCGAGAAGCACTAACAGTCTTTTCAAGAATTTGCTATATTTGTCTGTTAGACCCTTCAACTTGCCCAATCGTCTGAGGGTGATACAGAGTGGCAATCTTGTGCTTCACATTATATTTCCTCAACAAGTTCTCCATCAACTTATTTAAGAAATGAGTACCTTCATCGCTGATTAAGGTTCTTGGTACCCCAAACCTAGAGAAAATGTTATTCTTGAGGAAGTTCACCACCACTTTAGAATCATTTGTGGGCAATGCTACAACTTCTACCCATTTTGACACATAATCTACAGCAACCAGGATATAATTCTTCCCAAATGATGGTGGAAAGGGTTCCATGAAGTCTATCCCCCATACATCAAACAATTCCACCTCCAGCACAACATTCTGAGGCATCTGATTTCTTCTGGAGATGTTACCTGTTCTCTGACACCTGTCACATTCTCGGACTATGTGATGAGCATCCTTAAATAAAGTAGGACAATACAAACCAGACTTGAGGACTTTTGCTGCTGTCCTGTCTCCACTAAAGTGTCCCCCATACTCGAAATCCTGGCAAGCTTTCAGTATATCTCTCTGCTCTTCTTCTGGAACACATCTTCTGATTAGCCCATCCACTCCCCTTTTGTATAGGAATGGGTCATCCCATAAATACAACCTGCAATCATGTAAAAACTTTTTTTTCTGTTAGAATCAAAATCCTCAGGTATAACCCCGCCTACCAAGTAGTTTGCATAGTCTGCAAACCATGGAACACCAGTAATAGCCAGGATTTGCTCATCAGCAAATGTGTCTTGAATTGGGTGTTCCTCTTCAGTTTCCTCTATTGGGGACATGCGGGACAAGTGATCTGCAATTATATTCTCACAACCCTTTTTATCTCTGATTTCAAGATCAAATTCCTGAAGAAGGAGTATCCACCTCAAAAGTCTAGGCTTTGATTCCTGCTTAGCAAACAAATACTTTAAAGCAGCATGATCAGTATAAATAATAATTTTAGAACCAAGCAGATATGACCTAAATTTGTCAAAAGCATACACCATGGCCAACAACTCCTTTTCGGTAGTTGCATAGGACATGACTAGCATAATAAATCACATGCAAAGATTTTACCTCCTTTGTCCTAATACAACCCCCACAGTAATGTCACTAGCATCACACATGATTTCAAACAGTAGAGACCAATCAGGGGCTATCACAATAGGTGCAGAAATTAACTTACTCTTCAACGTCTAAAAAGCCACCCTACACTTATCATCAAAACCAAAGGGCTTGTCCTTGACAAGAAAATCAGTCAAAGGTTTGGCAACTTTTGAGAAATCTCATATGAACCTGCGATAGAAACCTGCGTGTCCCAAGAAACTCCTTATCTCCTTTTCATTAATAGGGGGTGGGAGTTTAGCTATCACCTCCACTTTTGCTTTGTCCACTTCAATCCCCTTGTGGGAGATCTTATGCCCCAACACTATACCTTCCTGCACCATAAAATGACACTTCTCCCAATTGAGAATAAGGTTAGTATCCTGACACCTTTTGAAAACAGAAGACAAGTTAGTTAAACAATTATTAAAAAAAGAACCAAAAACAGAAAAATCATCCATAAACACCTCCATATGCTTCTCAAGCATGTCGGCGAATATAGATGTCATACATCTCTGAAAAGTGGCAGGACCGTTGCATAGTCCAAATGACATCCTTCTGTATGCAAAGATACCATAAGGACATGTAAACACTGTCTTCTCCTGATCCTCCGGGGCTACAGCAATCTGATTGTACCCCGAATACCCATCCAGGAAACAATAATACTCATGACCTGCAAGTCTCTCCAACATCTGATCAATAAAAGGGAGAGGAAATTGATCCTTCCTTGTCCTAGTGTTTAGCCTCCTGTAGTCAATACACACTCTCCAACCTGTCACTATGCGAGTAGGAATCAATTCATTCTTCTCATTTAGAATCATTGGTGTTCCTCTTTTCTTTGGTACCACATGCACATGACTTACCCATGAACTATCGAAAATAGGGTAAATTAGCCCCGCATCCAACAGTTTCACCACCTTTTTCTTTACAACTTCCTTCATTGCTGGATTTAGCCTTCTTTGGGGTTGTACCACTGGTTTATGGTCATCCTCCATCAATATCTTATGCATGCATACTGTGGGGCTAATACCTTTCAAATCTCCAATGGTTCATCCCATAACACTCTTGTATTTCTTCAGTACCTGTACCAATTTTTCCTCTTCTTTTTCTTTCAACCCAGAACTGATTATAGCAAGACAATTATTTCCAGAATCCAAAAATACATACTTTAGATTTTTAGGTAATTGTTTCAATTCTGCACTAGTACCTGTTTTATCTTCCTTTTTATTCTCAGTTTCTTGTGGAGCTCTTAAATCCTCCCACCGGTGTGGTTTGGATTTCAACCAAGGTGGTTGATCATCAAACATGGCTAGCACTTCTTTCTCTCTTTCATCTTCGTTATCTTCTATCTCTTGGGCTGACAAACTAAGAACTTTTTCCAAAGGCAACCTAGGGACTTGGCTACGAATGGCTTTAACTACCATGGTATCTATAACTTCTACGGTATGACTTGTCCCTATGTCTTCTTTGTGTTTCATGGTGTTCCTCACATCAATTTTTAGCTCTTCATCATAAACCTTGAGGGTCATGGTACTTCCCTCAATATCTATCATACACTTCCCTGTGTCTAGGAAAGGCCTTCCCAAAATCAGAGGGATGTCCTTGTAACACCCCCAATCTATTCCCCCAAGCTATAAAAGCGATAAATAAAATTCAAAATTTCATCAGAGTGTAATAAAACATGCACAGCATAGACCGAGGGGTCACATCAATTTGAAACAAACATACAACACCTGCTCATAAAGATATGCAACAATTCAGGTAGTATTACACCCACAATCCAATTACAGAATAAAAGCGGAAAATCCGTAACTGAATATCAACATATATATTTATATCATGAAAGTTTGTCATACATCAATTCATATATGTACAATCCAAAAAAATACATATACATAATACAAAATAATCACAAACGGCCTCCCTAACTACCCGATGTCACATATCAGAGCCGACCGACAAAAGAATGAAGACCTAGCTTCACAAAAGACCTCCAACAACTCTAATATGCAATGCCTCATAGAGCATTATAAAACAGCAGAAGGGTGAGAAACACAATCATATTACAGTTGCATATAATTATATATTAACACAGAAATGCACAAGTAAAATATTCTCACCACAAATGCACCACAATCAAATACAACACAACACAGTACAATTCTCAAGTATCAAATACCACTACACTTCAATCATACACAATACACTCATCATCAATACAATTACACTTATTCCATCTCATTAATCACATTCACAAATCCATACCCAATTAATCCATAATTTATGCAAATGCACAGAGACCGACACAACGACTCATACGCAATGCACATGCGGGTACCGACTTCCAATATTTCTCATCACTAGTTCACTCAGTAACTCTGCTGGAACCATCGCTCGTTACTTAGTGTAACTCCCCGTCGGGCATACGATGTTCCCCGTCGCTCACACCCCACACGGGCACACGACGTTTATGGATCGCTCACACCCCACACGGGCACACGATCTGATCGCTCACACCCCACACGGGCACACGATCGTCTATAATCATCGCTCACACCCCACACGGGCACACGACGTTATAGCGGATTCCCTCTGGAACCAAACCATCGCTCACACCCCACATGGGCACACGACATTACAAGAATGCATATCATGATGCTTGGCATACAATGACTCATGACATTTAAAGTGCACACATATATACATTCCATAATCATGCATATATCAACAATTACCACACATTTCATTTTCTTGCCCTAAGGCCACCAATCATTATCACCATATGTATTTCATGCAATTACATCACCCAACGGTACGCAAGTCATAAAATATCCACACCAACAGCATATTGCACATACATATCAAGTTCACCCAATTAAACGACAAAAGTCGACAACAAAACAACACATTTCCTAATTCCTGACATAATTTAATCGGCCAACAATCTCAAAACCATCATCATAAAAAAGAACATTTTATAAGCTTTCTAACGCATCCAACCATGCCTCAAACCGAACCACGGATAAAAAATTATGAATTTTCAAAGAAAAGAATTTATTGAGAAACAGCCAGATTCGCCTGGCAAATCAGGAATTCGCCTGGCGGATCCCCATTCGCCAGCACTTCGCCTAGCATTTCGCCTGGCGGATTCCATTCGCCAGCACTTCGCCTGGCGAACTAGTGACGAGTCACAAATTTAGAAAAACCCCAAGAGTTACAGAAGCTACCCCATTTCTATCATTCCAAATTCGCCTGGCGACTTACGATTTCGCCTGGCGAATCACCCTTCGCCAGCACGTTGCCTAGCGAAAGAGTGGCGAGACTCAATTCGCCTGGCGAATCCCAAATTCGCCTGGCGAATCACACCAGAACCAGAAAAATTCTGTTACGGGTTACACGATCCAAAACCCCCAAAAATCTCATTTTTCATTCCAAATCAATTCCAACAGCAAAACAATTATCAACAATGACTCATAAACACATTGTGATCATACAACGCAAATTATATCGATTTCCGACCGTAAAAACATCGATTTCTACTCATTTTATCATTTTCGACCTAGAAGTGAAAAACATGGAAAAGCAAGAGAATCATCGAAACACACACATACATAATCATACACAAACATAGTATAATCGAGTTTCGCACCCTTACCCGATTTAATCGTGTTCTAGAAAGTCGGTTGATTGATTTCCAAGTTTTCCAAATTCTCTCTTTTTCTTCTCTTTCTCTTCTCTTTTCTTCTTTTTTTCTCTTTTTCTTCTTTTCCTTATTATTTTCTCTCTTTCTATTCTATTATATTCTAACTTAACAAAATAAATCAAAATGCCCAAAATACCCCTACACTCAAATATCTCGCAAATGTTCCCAAAACGCGACAAAATATATTCACGATGAAAAATAACATATTTTCACATAAAAGTCAGAGATAAAATAATATAATAATAAAATACTCAAAACGACTCACTTAATTAAAAAGACAAAACTGACAGAACTGACCGGGGCGTTACAGTCCTCATCTTCTAGCATCTCCAGAATCACAAAATCAACAGGAAACACAAATTTATCAATTTTAACCAGAACATCCTCAACCACCCCATACGATCTCTTCACTGAGTGATCGGCAAACTGGAGTGTCATTCTGGTATCTTGAACACTTCATATTCCCAACTTCCTGTATATGGACAAAGGCATTAGACTCACACTAGCTCCCAAATCAATCAAAACCTTTTTAAATGATCTATCTTCAATTGTGCACGGAATGGTGACAGAACCTCTATCTGGCTTCTTCACTGGAATCTTCATACCCTGCAAAATAGCACTACAAGTTTCAGTTAGAATAATAGGTTCAGTGTTTACGGTGCGCTTCTTGGATATGAGGTCCTTCATTAATTTGGCATATATGGGCATCTGCTTAAGTGCCTCAGAGAATGGGATGTTGATCTCTAACTTTCTGAACATCTCTAAGAAGTTCTAAAATTTTTTCTCATGTTGCCCATTCTTCTTGTTTCTTGTGGGGAATGGAAGCTTTATTACGGGTTTTGGTCCAGTGAGTTTTTCTTTCACAACCTGCTTTAGTACAACTTCTTCCTCAACAGTGGCCTTATTTTATTTGATTTCCAGATCCACTTCGAGTAATTGGTCTTCTTTCTCAGGTGTTTCTTCAGAAACTCCAACTGATTTCCCACTTCTGGTTGTCACAACACTTACATTTTTATGATCTCTCAGATTTGTTATAGTAGCACTCGGAAGAGCACCTGGTGCGTGAACATTGGTAAGTTATTGTGCTATCTGACTCATCTGCACTTCAAGATTTTTAATGGAAGCAGTGGTGTTCCTTTGATTATTTTTTGTTTCCTCTTGAAATTGAGAACTTTGAGCTGCCATCTTTTCAATGGCCAACTCCCAATCTGGTTTCTTTGGTGCTTGTTGTTGGTAGGGTTGCTGTGGTTGTTGTTGGACATTCCCTTGTTGATCCTTCCACGAGAAGTTGGGATGATTCTTCCAACCCGGATTATAAGTATGAGAATAGGGATTATTTTGCCTTAGATACTTAATCTCCTCAATTTGTTGCGCAATCGCAATGCAATGTGCAGTAAAGTGCGGTCCATTACAATTCTCACAATTAACTGCTTGGACAGGTTGAGCTTGGGCAACAGTCTGAGTGTTCACATTCATTGCTTTCAATCTTCTTTCTACCTCGGCACTAATCTGATCTTCCATTTTTACCACCTGGTCTGCCAACTTTAAGTCAATGATCCCTTTTGTCTTACTCACAGTACGGTCATACAGCTCCAAATGCTCATTTGTTGCTATAGCTTCTATAATCTTCTTTATATTAGTGGATGTTGTAAAGTTTGATGAACCACCGACAGCTGTATCAATTAGTTGTTTGGCCTTCATCCTCAACCCATTCACAAACATCTGCATCTGTTCGGTAGGATCCATATTGTGATTCGGGCAAGCTACCAATAACCTTTTGAACCTTTTGTATGCATCCCCAAGTGATTCTCCCTCTTTCTGTTTAAAATTCACTATGTCGTAATGCTTGCGGATGTAAACAGAAGCAGGGAAATACTCATTCAAGAATTTTGTTTCCATTTCTTCCCAAGTAGTTATACTTCCCGCAGGTAGGGAGTAAAAGCACTCTTCAGCATCTTCCGCTAAGGTGAATGGAAACATCCTTAGCTTCTTTGCTTCTTCTGAGTGCCCCTCGATCTTCAAGGTTGTGCTCATTGTAAGAAACCGTTGCAAATGTTTGTTTGCATCTTCATTTATTTTTCCTGTGAACGATCACTTTTCAAGCTGCCTGATCGTAGTCGGGTGCAAATGAAAGTGTGCTACATTGACCGTTGATTCACTATGGTCAACCGCCTAGTTGGAGCATTCACTCCGCCATAGTCACTGTAGCGAGCGATTTTTGTCGGTGACGCGACCACCTTATCGCTGGGTTTTCCTCACCAATGAGGAGGGGGTGCTACTTTCTGATTTCTTATTTATCCCATGAAGCTGGAAGGAAAAGAGAAGCTATCTAAAACTAACCTTGAACGCGAATGTTTAACTGAACAAACGCTTAAAAGAGATTCGGGGAGTCGGGGTCAGGTTATACAATGGGGAGTTGTCAGTTACCCATCCTATATGTGGTTATCCACAGGATATTAGCTTTAGGTTTTGCTTTGTACTTGATGGTGTTTATTCGTTAATGGGTTGGGAAAGTTTCTTAGGAAATATGAGTGAGTGAGTGAGTTGATGTTGATGTTCGGGTTTTCCCGATGTTTTTGGTAAGATACTGGACCTAAGTTTTGATTGATATGAAGGTACTGAACCTAGAGTTTTTGATTGGTATGCTCGCTAAGATTTCACAATCTTATGCCTACGTATTCCCATTTAAATGAAACAGGGAAATCAGAGCAATCGTAGTTCCTCCTATTCTATGGGAGGAAAAAGATATTTGGTGTCTTGTTCAAAGCCCAAGATTGAAGCTAAAAGGTTTTGATTGAGAGAGAATTTGTCATCTCTAAAAAGGGATTGTTGATTTTTGTTTGCCTTGATCAAAGCCCAAGGTTGAAGCTAAGAGGTTGATTGACTCTACTAGGGGGAGTCTTTATACAAAGCTTAAGAGGAGGCTGGATAAGACAGACTCAACAAGAGAGTGTTTATATTGGTGTCTTGTACAAAGCCCAAGATTGAGGCAAAAAAGAGACTGACTCTTTGGGGATATCATTATACAAAGCCTAAGGGAAGGCTAAAAGCTTGACTTTTTCGGGGAAAATGTTCTATCTGTCTTGTACAAAGCCCAAGATTGAGGATAAAAGGGGTTTTGACTCCGCCGGGGAGATTTGTATGTGTCTTGTACAAAGCCCAAGATTGAGGCTGAAACGAGTTTGACTCTTGCTGGAGAGTATTATCTGTCTTGTACAAAGCCCGAGATTAAGGCTAAAATGAGTTTGACTCTGCTTGGGAAATATGTTGGTCCCAAGCTTAAGAGAAGGTTATGAAGATTTATGTCTTGTACAAAGCCCAAGATTATGGCTGAAAGGGTTTGACTCAACAAGAGAGTGCTTTTATCTGTCTTGTATAAAGCCCAAGATTGAGGCAAAAAAGGTTGACTCAACAAGAGAGTCTGAAAAGGTGATTGACTCAACGAAAGAGTCTGAAAGGGTGAATGACTCAACAAGAGAGTCTGAAAGGTAATTGACTCAACAAGAGAGTCTGACAAGTAATTGACTCAACAAGAGAGTCTGAAAAGTAATTGACTCAACAAGAGAGTCTGAAAAGTAATTGACTCAACAAGAGAGTCTGAAAAGGTTAGCTCTGCTGGGGAGAATCATTGTACAAAGCCCAAGAGGAGGCTAACTTTGCTGAGGAAAGATCATTATATAAAGCCTAAAAGGAGGCTATCTTTTGCTGGGGATCATTGAGATCCCGAGGCAGGTCCAAATGGGGGAATCAACTCTTGCAGGGGATTGCAGAAGAGTTGAGGTATCAGATACCTTGAGGTTCTAATTTGGGATAGTGTTATACTGATGATAAGGGTTTTAGGAGAGAGACTGGGTTTTAGCTCTGCTAGAGATTGATCTAGAGTGATCAGGGTTTCTCCTATGTTATTGTAGGGAACTTGAGAATGTCTTTGAGACTCAAGGGGATTAGACTGTCCAAGTCTACTGGTGTGGGAGAGTTTTATCTTTTGTATGATGCCCAAGAGGAGGCACAGGTATTAAGGGATAAGAATCAACCCTAAAATCCGATATTTGACATTGGAAAGACTGCTCTAGCAAAGGATGACTAAGTTCTGTCTTATACCTTTAGGAGGTCGACAGGGTCCTTGCATTAAGCCCAAGAGAACTTCTAAGAAGCCGGAGGGTCCTTGTACAAAGCCCAAGAGGAGGCCGGGATGCTTTTAGGAAGCCCGTGGGTCTCAAACCAAGAAAAGTTCAAGAAATGCTATTCACCGAGAATAGATCATTTAATGAAAGTTCGAAGGTTTGAAGAAGCTCAAGAGATGCTATTCACCGAGAATAGATCAACTCTGGGGAGTAGAATTCCTTTGACAATTTCTAAAGTGACAGCCTGAGAAAAAGTTCACGAAGAATACTGCCTTTCTCTTTGTTCCATATTGTTTAAGCCCAAGAGAAGGCAAGACTGTATCTGGAAATCCTACGGGGATCTAGTTTTGACTGTATTTTAAAGAGTGACCAAACTGGCTTTACCTAGTTCTAGACCTAGTTGCCGGGGAAAACTCTGAATAACTATACTAGTATATATACAGTGGATATATGAAAAGTATTAAAAGGGTATGAAAGAAGACTAACCGTGCGCAGCTTCCCACAATATAGTTATATATATGTGAAAGCGAGTAAATGAAAGCTGTTAAAACTTACAGGCGAGCAAGCTTCCATGCTGTATGGTTAGTTGTTCAAAGAAATTAAAGAAAGTTTTGATAACAACTGTATATTTGAACCTAAATCAAAAGAGAAGTTATTTTTGAAAAGCTTGTTGGGGCTTATACTCAAAGAGAGGCCCAAGGTTTAACAGTGATCGCACCGTTGTTTTGAAGATCGTATCGGGACTTATACAACGACTGAGGCCCAAAAAGGTTTATTTACAAAAGGGTTGGGTCTTACACTCTGATAGAGGCCCAAAGAGTATTTAAAGAAAAGAAATGGGACTTATAACACGAGGGTAGGCCCAGATGATTTTGTTTTAAAAGGCGACGACCGCGCCGTGGTTTTGAAAATACAATGGGACTTATACAACGTCTAAGGCCCAAAGATTATTTATTTACAAAGGGGTTGGGTATTACACTCTCTCAAGAGGCCCAAAAAGGTTTTGAAAAAGAAAAGTGGGACTTACAACACGAGGGTAGGCCCAGAATTGTTTTTGCTCTAAAATGGCGATCGCGCCGAGATTCTTTTAACGCCCAGGGACTTATACAATATCTGAGGCCCAAAATGATTTTGGCTAAAAAATAATTAGGTCTTACACTCTATTAGAGGCCCATGAGTGTTTTGAAAAAGTTTGATGAGGGTGAAATCAATCAAAACCTTAATTTTGTTTAAAATGGAATTAATTTTGTTTAAAAATTAATAAAAAATATTGAAAACATGTGAAAAATAAGTGGTGATCTTGGATCAATGTTTCAAAAATCATGTTTTTATCCACAAAATGATTGAAAACCATTTAAGTTTGGAAAATCAAGAGAAAGAAAATTTTCAAAATGTTGAAAAACAAATAAAAATTAATTCTTTTCAAAAATATCAAATATGTGAAATAAATAATTTTTTTGGGGAATTTTTGTAAAATAAAATATTTTAACATTTTTGTGAATTATTAAAAAAAGAATCAACTCAAAATCATTAAAATTCAGAGAGAAATTAATTTTTGAATCAATTAAATAAAATCACAAAAATTCAAAAATTCAAATATTTGAAAAAGGGCGCCAAGAACATCTTGTTCTTGCCCGTGTGCCCTGGTTTGCCCAGATTTGCATTTTCTCATCAATCTCACTGAATACTTGATGGAATCATACAATCCACATATCAATCTGCTCGTTTTCAACTCACGATCATGTCTATGGTCTTTAATTTCATTTATTTTAAGCATGAAATGAGAAATCAAAACAAAACCTCAAGAACCCTAATTTCTGCATGAAGGCTGAGAAATTTGATACACGATTCATACAAAGTAATCAACAGAGGGGGAACATTCTATGCATGATTATGAACATTTGGCAAAAGTTTTGTGCGAGGAAATATGCATAAATTATGAGATGACCAAGTTTAGGCTTACTTGAAGGTCGTGGCAGCAAGAGCAATTTAATTTTTGAGTTAGAGGTGTTACAGATGAGTTGTGATGACCTGAACAACTTCCCTACACCATATGGAGTGTGTTTGAAAGCTTGGATTAATTTGAAATGAACTGGAACAGATTATGGCACCTCAACTGCAACTTTGTTGAAAACTTGAGCAAATGGATGATGATTTCATGAATTTGGTGTTCCAAGTGTTAGTTTAGTGTTTGATCAGCTCACATATGATGTTTATGAGGTGTGTATGTGTGTGTGTGTGATTGGTTTGGTTGGAAACACATTCTAATTCAAAACCCGATAGTAGCTTGCATTAGATGGCATTTTTGGAAGTGAGAGTGTGATTTTGAGAAAGGAAAGTGTTATAGACCTTTGGTGTACTCAAACTGATCAGAAATGAGGTCTATTTATAGTGTGTCAAGTTTGTTTTGGCATCAATAGGGAATGGCAACTGCAGCAGGCCTTTGGCCAATGTGGATCAAATGGAATCTCAAGTCTCCTCTGGCCATTGACTTGAGATTAGAGCACATGCCTATGGTTCTTTGATTCAGAGCTTATCCTTGACTCATTCAGTTGGAATAGGCTCAATTCATGCCACCTTGGTGCATCCATTGAATGCTTGGAAACAAAATTGGAGTCTTGGCCTCTTTTAGGCTTTTTAGGTTTGGCATGCTACTTGTAGA
Source organism: Lathyrus tuberosus (assembly GCA_022829125.1). Lineage (NCBI taxonomy): Eukaryota > Viridiplantae > Streptophyta > Magnoliopsida > Fabales > Fabaceae > Lathyrus > Lathyrus tuberosus. Next base: position 15,771,136 of record JALAZF010000017.1, read on the forward strand.
TTTTGGGACTTTGGAGGCTGATATATCAGTGCTTGTCCCTTGCTTGTTCCCCCTTGAGGTGTGCAGATGGATAACCATGCTTGTTGTTGCACAATTTGATCAAATCGAGCCCTTATGCATAAATCTGCCTTGCCAAGACAGTTTGCAGCAAGGCATGTTGCAGCTGTCATAACTCCTAGCTCAGATGGAGTTTGAGGGAGTTCTTGGTCACTTTGGAAAGCTGACATATCCTATTTCAACATGATGTCCAACTTTGGTTTTGAACCAACTTGAATTACAATGAAAAATGCCTCTACATTTGGGAAAAAATAAGGCAGATTCTGACTTAGTGAAAATTTCACTAAGTGTTGGAAAAATGTCACTTTCATGTTTTTTTGCCATTTTGATCACTCCATAACTAAAAATCCATGGAAAATTGGAATGATAAGGAGTTGACACTTTTGAAGTATGCCATGAGAGCTACAAATCCAGCTTTGGACCATCCAAAATGGTTGTTTGGATCTCAAGTTATGGTCCTTGGAAGTTGGTACCCTAGCCACTTTGTTCCATAACTTAGAAAAATTCTAAGTTTTTTTATGGTTACCCCTTCTACAAGTTAACTCACTTTCTTTGATTTTTCTTGATGAATTATGATTCCAATCACATATTAACATTGTTTTAGGGTTAAAGAACCATAATTGTGAAAAATACCAAAAAGTCAAACTTGATTTTGTGCACAATTGACTTTTTATCGGATGAAATCCAAACTGTGCGATCCTTTGTGAAATCAATTCCTTGACCTAAATCAAACCTAATGGGTACATTCCATAGGTGTTGTAGGGTGTATTGAATCATGTCCCAAGGTTTGGGAGCATGTCTGGGTCAAAAGTCAAAGGTACAGTTGACTTTTCCCTTGAAACCCTAATTGTGGTCCAGATGAAATTGAAACTTGTGAATCAAGCTTCTTGGATCAATCCATTGTTGCAAATGGATCAATGTAATGTATTGGAGACCCTCAAATCATGTCTTGAGGTCTAGGCTCATGCTTTGTCCCAAAAGTCAACTTAGGGGTGAATTAGGTTAAGAAACCCTAATTCCTGATTTTTTGGGTAAATGCATCCCCTGAGGTTAAATTGACTTGATGATTGAGTCCATGAGGTCCCCTGGAGTATCTTAAGTTGTGCTTTGAAGTAATGGCTCGTGCCCAGAGTAAAATTTCCATCTGGAGGCCTTGGCGACCAAAACCCTAATTTGGTGACACTGGCGATCTGAAGGCTTGATCCACTTAGAACGTTGCAACCTTGTGCTTGATTATTGATATGGAAGTCCTCTTGATCCTTTATGGTGGTTTGAGATGTTAGACAAGTTGAAGATCATGTCATTTCTTGATTGATCCTTTGTCTAAGTGCTCTGAGAGGGCTTGAAACCCTAATTCTTGATTGTGGTGAATGCTCAATAATCCTTGAGGAGATTGATGAGGCATGAAGGTACATCCATATTGTGATGATGATTTTCACAATGATGGGAAATCTTAGTGGTCAAAATTTGGGGTATGATAGTCACCCAGAAGTCTCTCCGCTGGTTGATTTCCATCCATTATCACAATCTCTGGTTGTGTCTTTGTGTCTGTATCGGCTTCTGAGTCAGTATTCTCAGAATGGACAGAAACTTCTTCCTCTTTTTCCGGTTCTAAAATTACCGGTTCTGAACCTGACGCTGCCAGTCTTTCTCGTTTAGCTTTTTGAAGTCTAGCGTGCAACGATCTTTCTTGTTCTGCGTCAAAAAGAAATTCGGCTGAGGGATTTCCTCGCATACACAAATTAGACAATTATTAGTAATAATCAAAAGTGATAAAAAAACAACAGAAAATAAAATTTTGGTCGCAGAGCAACAAAATTTCAATTGAATTACAATTAAAAACCTATATTTTGGCAGTTCCCGACAACAGCGCCAAAAACTTGATGGGTAAAATAACAAGTGTACTATTTTCGTCGATTGTAGTTAAAATAGGGGTTTTATCCCCAGTATCGATCTCGAGGACTGCGTAGGAATATAAGTTCTAATACTAATTCAATTAAACAAAAAGTACTTGGGGTTTTTGGAAATTGTTTTTATAATTGAAATTTTTGCAGGGAGAAATTAAAGTAGTAGAAAATAGTTGAACGTTAAACAGATATGGATAGATTGCTAGGGTTGGTGAATGATTCTTTCTGCAATAACTTCAACTTATTAATGCAATAACATAATTCACAACAGTTGATTACCGGTTCTCTAGAGCATCTAATCCTAAGTCCTTAGTGAAAAGTTCTTTGAACGCACAACCTAATTACTATGTCCATAGGCAATTATGGCAATGATCAAGCATTCAGATAGCAAGAATATTCCGGTTAAGATAAAGTATCCCTAGTCCTAGGTGATATTTATTATCATATGTTCTTACTCAGATCAACAATTAATCGCTGTCCAGCTTAAATTACTCATACACTTCAGAATCCGTTTGTCCGACGGTTAAAGCATTAAGAACAAAGATAAGAACAAATCAACGTTTATGAAAATTAAATTTTCATTGCATCAAATAATACGAATTTGTTACATTCAGAATCAGGGTCACCCCCTAGCAATGGAGGGTTTAGCTATCCATAACAGAAATTAAAAACGGAGAAGAAAGTGTTGTCATTACAGAAATCAGAAGGAGTCAATCTTCAATCGTGAAACACTCTTGAAAATACGAATCCAATATGAAATTCTGAGTTCTCCAGCCTCCAAAACGCTTATTTTCTCTGAAAAATCGTCTAACCCTTGAAAAATTGCGTTTTGGGACTAAATAGTCAGCTTCTGGGCCTTCAGCTATTTTGGGCTTCATTACGCGTAATGACAAGACTATTACGCGTAATGCCTTCTCCCCGTGCTAGGTACCCTACACGTAATGCATCTAGGCGACCATCTAGACAAACCCATACGCGTAATGCCCAGAGTGTTACGCGTATGGGCAGAAGCATGAAATTCCACTTCTCTGTTCAGCTGCATATCATACGGGTAAGAGACATGTCCATACACGTAACAACTGGGGTATTACGCGTATGGGCAGCAGACTTGCGTTTTCTTCACTTTTTCCACTGCTTTCTCGTTCTGGCCTGGTTTTGCATCCCGTACTCGATCCTCTGAGTTTCCAAACCTGTATTTGACCTGTTGTCATACCAAAAGCGTAAAATATCCTCGAGAAACTCATAATTTATGACACACTAAACCTAATGAAAATAAATCAAATTACTGATAAAACACGAGCCAATTCATACAGATCACCTAGATTAATACTGATAAAACAATGAAAACTATAGCTTAAATGGTGACTGATCAATGCCACACATCATGTATCAAAACCAAATCTTCAATATCTTAGCACAGATCACCAACAGGTGCACATATTCTTATGTCATTTGATGGTTCAGAAACCAAATATTTTCTTTTATGACCATGACTTGATTTCATCTCTGTAGAATTTACATTCTTTTAATGCTGGAGTCTAGATACTGTAACACCCCTTCTATACCCCGTACAAAAATCGGAGTAAACTATTCTTATAAATAAAACATCAGAGCAAAGAATAATTTATCATGATATAGCCAGAGATGCCACACCAACGTGAACTAAAACAACCTGCTCATATAGATATATAACAACCTGATAGCCATATAAACATAGGAACTCAGTTCCAAAATACCATCATTCAGTTACAGAATTAAAGCGGAACATCCATAACTGATGTCATCACAAAAGATAAGTATGTCATATACATGTTCATACAAAGCCACTAGATACAGGCCAAAAGAAACATCTACACTCGAACCCCGACTACCCGTGTTACATATCAGAGCCGACGGAACGACAAAAAGACGAAGACACTAATCTTCGCAAAAGACTCCAGCATCTAATCTGCAATGCCTCATAGAGCATTATAAAACAGCAGAAGGGTGAGAAACAGGATTATAATATACTTGCATATCATTATATAACACTTAGCAAAATATGCACAATTATTCTCACCATACAAATATGATACTTGTAATCAATACAAGACATATTAACCCCATTTCACACATCAATCACACAAGCCTATACATTAACACAATGCATAACAATTCCTTCTCAAAATTCAACACATAAACATTCATGTAATGAATTATGCAAATGCACAGAGACCGACACAACGACTCTATGCATGCGGTACCATTAGTCCCCCAGGAACTCTTGGAATCATCGCTCGTTACTTAGGGTAACTCCCCGTCGGGCATACGATGTTCCCCGTCGCTACCACTTATCACCAAGCATACGACGTTATGGATCATTTTTAGTCCTTTATAATAGGCACACGATCAATACAACAATTGCTTACACCCATAAGGGATCTACAATTTAACATGCATTGTTTACACCCACAAAGGGATCTACAATGTCTTCATGCATTGTTTACACCCACAAAGGGATCTACAATGTCTAACTGCATTGTTTACACCCACGAAGGGATCTACAATGTCTACCACATGATGCATGTCATATAATGACCCATGGCAATCAAAGCTCATACATTAAATCATGCATTTCAAGTACATATAAAGTAATGCACACAATTGCCCAAAATGTCCACAAACACCAATATACCATCAAAGAATCATCACACAAACCATCTCATAACATATCACATTCTATCGCACAATATAGAAAATAACTCAAAAATTCCATTTTACGGTTTCTCGGAAAAGTCGGCTAAAAGTCGGCCAAAAATAATATTTTCTACCATCATCAACAAGTACTCATCGATAGCTTCGATTCGGTATAAAGAACTCTTAAATACGATAAACGGTTAACAAGATATGAATATTTCAAAATAACGCGAAACATAAACCGGACGCTCGACACAACGAAACGGTTCGTAAAAACTGTACCAATTGGACCAAGTTCAGACCCCAAAACTATTTTTCCTAGAAAGAGCATCTCGTTAGCTTTCTAACGCTTCGAACGAGGGTTAAAACCGCCTTACAGTTCAAGAGATATGAATTTCCGAAGTTTCCCCGAAAAACCAGATTTTCATGGTTCAGCACAGTATGTATCGATACATAGGCTTATGTATCGATACAAAAAGCCACATGTATCGATACATAGCACGCATGTGTCGACACATGCTGTAGTGAAAATGCTGTTTTTCCCAATTTTCACAGTATGTATCGATGCATAAGGGTTATGTATCGATACATAATCCATTTCGTATCGATACATAGCTTATGTATCGATGCATAGCCCTGTTTTTCTCAAAAAATCAGAATTTCTCAAAATACACCTTTGCTGCCATTTTTCCTTTTGCCCGAAAACTCGACTAAATCGAACATTTTCACCGAAACAAACATATACGCGCAACCACCAAATACATAAGAACATTTTAGAACACATAAACGAAATTTCTACGACGTTCGATTTTTCGATTAAATTTCAACCTTCCAAAAACCAGAATTTTCAAACATCATCAAATCGAATAAAAATCACGACATACGACGACCTAACCTTACTCGATACAACTACGTAATTTATTTCGAATTCTAACCGTGAAAACATTGGTTCCTATCGACTTCCTACAATTCGACCTAAACGGACAAAATAACGGAAACATAGCGAAAACTAACCGAAACATATCCAAACTTCATGAGACTTTAAACAGAAACTCACATACATATAACCAACCAACACATGTATTTATACGACTTTTCGACCGTAAAAACATCGGTTTCTAACGATTTCGTCCAATACGGCATAAACGGAAACATATGGAAAACCAATCCAAAACATCCACACAAAACATATATAATCATACACAATGATATAATAACCGAGTTTCGCACCCTTACCCGATTTAATCGTGTTCTAGAAAGTCGGGAGATTGGTTTCTTCCTTCACAAGTTTTCCTCTCTTTTCTTCTTTCTTTTCTCTTTTCTTCTTCTCTCTTTTTCTTCTCTTTTGGAAATTCTTACTAACTTTTCTAAACTTATACTAACTATTTTCTTTTATATTTTCTTAACTTAAAAATTCTAAACATTTCTAATAAATATCTAAACTAACTATTATTAACTAATACTATTTATTATGAAATATGTCAAATACCCCCTATTCCAATTTTCCCCGCAACTCTCAAAAACGGTAAAAATACACAATGTGCAAAAATAACATATAATCACACCAATTAGCAATTAACATAAATATTGCTCAATTAAAAATAAAGACTCGACCAATTAACACCAAAAAGCACGGAAAAAGGAAATATTAAAAAAACGGACCGTTACAACTCTCCCCCACTTGAGAAATTTTCGTCCTCGAAAATATTACCTGATCCAAACAACTCCGGATACGATTCCCGCATCCGACTTTCCAATTCCCAAGTCAAATTGCCCTCAGCAGCGCCTCCCCACGCCACTTTCATAAGTGCAATCTCCTTGCCTCTTAACCTTTTCAACTCGCGATCTAAAATCCTCACCGGTAAAACCTCAACCGTAAGATTATCTCTTACCTCAACCTCATCCATCGGAATCACATGAGACGGATCTGGAACATACTTCCGTAGCTGTGAAACATGGAAAACATCATGTAGATTCGAAAGATTCGGTGGCAATGCTATCCTGTAAGCCACTGCACCAACTCTTTCGGATATCTGATATGGACCAATAAAACGAGAAGTCAACTTCTTCGACTTCAGAGCACGACCCACACCCGTAACCGGTGTAACTCTCAAAAACACATGGTTGCCTTCTTGAAATTCAAGATCTTTCCTTCTCTTGTCATGATAGCTCTTTTGTCTACTTTGAGAATCTTTCATCTTCTCCCGAATAAACTTCACTTTCTCCGTTGTTTGTTGTACCATTTCCGGTCCAACTATCGTCCTCTCGCCGGTTTCATGCCAACACAAAGGTGTTCGACATCTCCGACCATACAAAGCCTCAAATGGTGCCATACTTATACTTGAATGAAAACTGTTATTGTAAGTGAATTCAATCAATGCCAAATAACCATCCCAAGCACCACCTTGCTCGAGTACACAAGCACGCAATAAATCCTCCAACGATTGAATCGTCCTCTCGGTTTGACCGTCCGTTTGCGGATGGTAAGCCGAACTCAATCTTAGCTTAGAACCCAAAGCCTTTTGTAAACTCTCCCAAAACCTCGATGTAAACCTAGGATCTCTATCCGATACAATACTCTTAGGAACTCCATGTAACTTCACCACCACAAGAATATAAATCTCGGCTAACTTCTCCAAAGGATAACTAATATCAATTGGAATAAAGTGAGCAGATTTAGTAAGCCTATCAACAATTACCCAAATAGCATTATGACCTCTTTGCGTATTCGGCAATCCCGTAACAAAATCCATCGATATACTATCCCATTTCCATTCTGGAATATCCAACGGTTGCATAAATCCACTCGGTTTTTGATGTTCCACCTTAGACTTTTGACAAGTTAAGCATGCATACACAAATTGAGCAACATCCCTCTTTAATCCGGACCACCAAAAGATTTTTCTCAAATCTTGATACATTTTGTTCGCTCCCGGATGAATACTTAAGTTACTTCGGTGCCCTTCTTCCAATATCATCTTTTTCAACTCCACATCATCGGGAATACAAATACGACCACGGAATCTCAAAACTCCAAAATTATCAACTTTGAAATCTTCATTCTCATTCAACATCAAATCAACGAATTTCAAGTCCAACTTTTGCTTTTCACCTACCGTTGCAAGAAAATCATTTGTAACATGTAGCATACCAAGTCTCACACTTCTCGGCGTCATTTCACAAACTAAACTCAAGTCTCTAAAATCCTCCAAAAGTTCCCATTCTTTCATCATCAATGCGGACATATGTAACAACCTCCGACTTAAAGCATCGGCCACCACGTTTGCCTTACCCGGATGGTAATTCAAACCAAAATCATAATCCTTTAAAAGTTCTAGCCACCTCCTTTGTCTCATGTTCAACTCTTTTTGATCAAATAAATATTTCAAGCTCTTGTGATCACTAAAAACTTCAAATCTCGCACCATAAAGATAATGCCTCCATATTTTCAAAACAAACACCACGGCCGCTAACTCCAAGTCATGCGTAGGATAATTCTTTTCATGCACTCTCAATTGTCTAGAAGCATATGCCACAACTTTTCCATCTTGCATCAAAACACCACCTAAACCCGTCAATGAAGCATCACAATACACAACAAATGGTTCATTAGGATTAGGCAAAATCAAGATCGGAGTCGTTGTCAACCTTCTCTTTAGCTCATTGAAACTCTCTTCACAATGAATATCCCAAATGAAAGCCTTTCCTTTACAAGTCAATTGCGTCAAAGGAAGTGCCAATTTCGAAAATCCCTCAATAAACCTCCGATAATAACCTGCCAAGCCTAAAAAGCTTCGAATCTCCGTAACCGACCTAGGAGCCCCCCATTGCATCACCGCATCTATCTTGGATGGATCAACACTAATACCACTACCGGAAATAACATGTCCAAGGAAACTTACTTCCGACAGCCAAAATTCACATTTTGACAACTTAGCATACAATTGTTTCTCTTTCAAAATTTGCAACACAATTCTCAAATGCTCTTCATGCTCCTCTTGAGACTTAGAGTAAATCAAAATATCATCGATGAACACAACCACAAAACGATCCAACTGTTCATGAAAAATACGATTCATGTATTCCATAAACACACCCGGCGCGTTAGAAACCCCGAATGGCATCACAGAGTATTCGTAATGACCATACCGTGTCCTAAAGGCCGTCTTTTGAATATCCTCTCCTTTCACACGAATCTGGTGGTATCCTGATCTCAAATCAATCTTGCTAAAAACATTCGCACCAACCAATTGGTCCATCAAATCATCGATCCTTGGAAGCAGATATTTGTTCTTAATTGTCACTTTGTTCAACTGTCGATAATCAATGCATAACCGCATACTCCCGTCCTTCTTCTTTACCAACAATACCGGAGCACCCCAAGGAGAAACACTTGGCCTTACAAATTTCTTGTCCAACAAGTCATTCAATTGCTTTTTCAATTCTACCAATTCCGATGCCGACATACGATACGGTGCCATCGAAATCGGTCTAGTACCCGGAACTAGATCAATAGAAAATTCAACTTCTCTTTTCGGCGGTACATCCGTAATATCTTCCGGAAATACTTCTGGAAATTCACACACCACTGGAAACACATCAAGCTCAACTTTACTCTCCACCGACAATGATGCAAACAAACCAAACAATTGAGCTTCGTCCGCTAAAAGTTTCTTCAACTCTTTAGTGGATTGGAAACTCTCAAATTCATCATCTTCCATAGAAGGAAACCTTACTAACTTGTGATAGCAATCTATATGAACTCGATTAAATTGCAACCAGTTCATACCCAAGATCACGTCTAATCCCACCAACGGCAAACATACTAAATCCATAACAAAGTCTTTACCATACATGGTTAAAGGACAACTCATACACACCAAAGATGTATTTACCGACCCTGAAGCAGGAGTCTCAATAACCATTTCAGCACCCATCAAAGTTAACGCAAGATTCAAATGCTTCGCGCACTCAGACGAAATAAACGAATGAGTCGCTCCCGTATCGATAACAGCAACTAAAGGTGTACTATTAATAAAGCATGTACCTTTAATCAAACGGTCTGCATTCGTAGTTTGAGTCCCAGCCAATGCAAACACCTTTCTGCCCGCTTGAGCTTGTCTTGGTTTCGTGCACTTTGTACTATAGTGACCATTCTCCCCACAATTATAACACTTGATTGCATTCCTCCTACAATCAGCAGCCACATGACCCTTCAACCCACAATTAGCACACCTATTCATATTATTCATATTCCTCTTACATTCCGATATACGATGACCTAAACCACCACAATTGTAACATTTCACAGAAGAATTCATTCCTCCACCACTCGGCTTCCTATCAAAAGTAGCCTTCTGTTTCCCCCTATCAACAGAAGTCACATAAGGCCTACCTCTAAACTGCCCCTTTCCTTTCTTATCATTCAGATTCTTGTAATGAGTAGCACGTGCTTTGCTATCCTCATCAAAAATCCGACTCTTGTTCACCAACACTGAAAACTGTCTTATCTCCTGATAACCGATACCTTGCTTGATTTCTGGCCTCAAGCCATTCACAAATTTCAGACACTTAGACCTCTCCGAACCAGCCGTATTATAATTGGGACAAAACTTCACCAGTTCTTCAAACTTAGCAGCATAATCCGCAACAGAGGAATTATCCTGCTTCAGTTCAAGAAATTCAATTTCCTTTTTACCTCTCTCATCTTCCGGAAAATACTTCTCCAGAAAAGCATCTTTGAACACAGCCCATGTAACCACTATCTCATCCTCCTCAAACCTCTGAGAAGCATTCACCCACCAGTCTTCAGCTTCCTTTTCCAACATATGAGTACCAAACTGCACCTTCTGATCCTCGGAACACCTAATGAAACGGAAGATCTTCTCAATCTTCTTCAGCCAAATTTGTGCTCCCTCAGGATCATGAGTACCCTTGAAGCTCGGTGGGTTATTCTTCTGAAACTTATCCATACTACGCGACTCCTCGTCCGCCGCAGCATTGGGTAAATTCTGCATCGCTTGCGCCATAGCTTGCATGGCCGCAGTCATAGCAGCAGCACCTCTTCCAGCCATAATCTGAACGTTCCCAACGATAGCAAATTATGGTTAAACAACCACTCAACAGAGTGCAACAGACCAACAAGACACAACAGACACGACAACATGGTCGGACAAACCAAACATTGGCTCTGATACCACTTGATGTAACACCCCTTCTATACCCCGTACAAAAATCGGAGTAAACTATTCTTATAAATAAAACATCAGAGCAAAGAATAATTTATCATGATATAGCCAGAGATGCCACACCAACGTGAACTAAAACAACCTGCTCATATAGATATATAACAACCTGATAGCCATATAAACATAGGAACTCAGTTCCAAAATACCATCATTCAGTTACAGAATTAAAGCGGAACATCCATAACTGATGTCATCACAAAAGATAAGTATGTCATATACATGTTCATACAAAGCCACTAGATACAGGCCAAAAGAAACATCTACACTCGAACCCCGACTACCCGTGTTACATATCAGAGCCGACGGAACGACAAAAAGACGAAGACACTAATCTTCGCAAAAGACTCCAGCATCTAATCTGCAATGCCTCATAGAGCATTATAAAACAGCAGAAGGGTGAGAAACAGGATTATAATATACTTGCATATCATTATATAACACTTAGCAAAATATGCACAATTATTCTCACCATACAAATATGATACTTGTAATCAATACAAGACATATTAACCCCATTTCACACATCAATCACACAAGCCTATACATTAACACAATGCATAACAATTCCTTCTCAAAATTCAACACATAAACATTCATGTAATGAATTATGCAAATGCACAGAGACCGACACAACGACTCTATGCATGCGGTACCATTAGTCCCCCAGGAACTCTTGGAATCATCGCTCGTTACTTAGGGTAACTCCCCGTCGGGCATACGATGTTCCCCGTCGCTACCACTTATCACCAAGCATACGACGTTATGGATCATTTTTAGTCCTTTATAATAGGCACACGATCAATACAACAATTGCTTACACCCATAAGGGATCTACAATTTAACATGCATTGTTTACACCCACAAAGGGATCTACAATGTCTTCATGCATTGTTTACACCCACAAAGGGATCTACAATGTCTAACTGCATTGTTTACACCCACGAAGGGATCTACAATGTCTACCACATGATGCATGTCATATAATGACCCATGGCAATCAAAGCTCATACATTAAATCATGCATTTCAAGTACATATAAAGTAATGCACACAATTGCCCAAAATGTCCACAAACACCAATATACCATCAAAGAATCATCACACAAACCATCTCATAACATATCACATTCTATCGCACAATATAGAAAATAACTCAAAAATTCCATTTTACGGTTTCTCGGAAAAGTCGGCTAAAAGTCGGCCAAAAATAATATTTTCTACCATCATCAACAAGTACTCATCGATAGCTTCGATTCGGTATAAAGAACTCTTAAATACGATAAACGGTTAACAAGATATGAATATTTCAAAATAACGCGAAACATAAACCGGACGCTCGACACAACGAAACGGTTCGTAAAAACTGTACCAATTGGACCAAGTTCAGACCCCAAAACTATTTTTCCTAGAAAGAGCATCTCGTTAGCTTTCTAACGCTTCGAACGAGGGTTAAAACCGCCTTACAGTTCAAGAGATATGAATTTCCGAAGTTTCCCCGAAAAACCAGATTTTCATGGTTCAGCACAGTATGTATCGATACATAGGCTTATGTATCGATACAAAAAGCCACATGTATCGATACATAGCACGCATGTGTCGACACATGCTGTAGTGAAAATGCTGTTTTTCCCAATTTTCACAGTATGTATCGATGCATAAGGGTTATGTATCGATACATAATCCATTTCGTATCGATACATAGCTTATGTATCGATGCATAGCCCTGTTTTTCTCAAAAAATCAGAATTTCTCAAAATACACCTTTGCTGCCATTTTTCCTTTTGCCCGAAAACTCGACTAAATCGAACATTTTCACCGAAACAAACATATACGCGCAACCACCAAATACATAAGAACATTTTAGAACACATAAACGAAATTTCTACGACGTTCGATTTTTCGATTAAATTTCAACCTTCCAAAAACCAGAATTTTCAAACATCATCAAATCGAATAAAAATCACGACATACGACGACCTAACCTTACTCGATACAACTACGTAATTTATTTCGAATTCTAACCGTGAAAACATTGGTTCCTATCGACTTCCTACAATTCGACCTAAACGGACAAAATAACGGAAACATAGCGAAAACTAACCGAAACATATCCAAACTTCATGAGACTTTAAACAGAAACTCACATACATATAACCAACCAACACATGTATTTATACGACTTTTCGACCGTAAAAACATCGGTTTCTAACGATTTCGTCCAATACGGCATAAACGGAAACATATGGAAAACCAATCCAAAACATCCACACAAAACATATATAATCATACACAATGATATAATAACCGAGTTTCGCACCCTTACCCGATTTAATCGTGTTCTAGAAAGTCGGGAGATTGGTTTATTCCTTCACAAGTTTTCCTCTCTTTTCTTCTTTCTTTTCTCTTTTCTTCTTCTCTCTTTTTCTTCTCTTTTGGAAATTCTTACTAACTTTTCTAAACTTATACTAACTATTTTCTTTTATATTTTCTTAACTTAAAAATTCTAAACATTTCTAATAAATATCTAAACTAACTATTATTAACTAATACTATTTATTATGAAATATGTCAAATACCCCCTATTCCAATTTTCCCCGCAACTCTCAAAAACGGTAAAAATACACAATGTGCAAAAATAACATATAATCACACCAATTAGCAATTAACATAAATATTGCTCAATTAAAAATAAAGACTCGACCAATTAACACCAAAAAGCACGGAAAAAGGAAATATTAAAAAAACGGACCGTTACAGATACCATATGAGGTTTGGATACCATTGAATTTTAGATACCAATTGAATCATCCTTTCATAAAGTTAACAACTTTTGATAAGTTTTGGGTATCAGCGCGAAATTCATGTACAACTCTTATTTCTGATAACTTAGTGGTCAACACCATATATTAATATATTATCAGATCAAGCTTGTTTGGTATTCTTCTTTCTTGTGCATATCTTTTGATGATTATATCTTCGGATCTCTTATACAATTGCTTCTTATATAATCTTCTTGATTATTGTCTTCTGATGTGCATCACTTGCTTCTTGACCATATCTTCTGGTATCTTATCAAATTCAAATTATGTATTATGATATATCATAGCTTCTGATATGTCTTGTCTTCTGTCTTCTGATAACCTGTTCTAACATACAGTGAACTTTTGCGAAGTTCCTGATCAATTCTCAAACATATGGTTAGAAGTAAAACATATTCAATAATATTTGGGATGAGATTATTTAGATTGGATATCAAAATCATATATCACTTTCTCCCCCTTTGTCAGAAATAAAAAAAGGTATAGAAAAGAAATTGACAAAGAAATATGAAAAAAAAAAAGAAATTTCATTAATATTCATTAAGAAATTACAATGGGAAATAATGATGGCATGCAATAAAAATATCATTCATTAGAAAGAGCAAAATAGAACATAAAGAAAAAGAAATATCCTATAGTGCCTAAGGTTTGGGGTTAGAAAAGGTTCTTTGATATAGCCGAGTGACCATATCGAAAATACTTTTGTTGACCTCTTCTCGCTCATCAATTTTTTCTTTGAATCTCTTCTATTAACGTATTCAATACTTGAGAGAACATATTAACTTCAGAGGAATGTGGCTCATCAGATTGAGTTTCTTGATTTAAGGAGGTTTATACAAAATCCTTTTCAATGACAACCTCTTCAGTCACTTCTTTCTCCTTAGTCGAATTGTCTTCACCAACTGCCCTCTTCCTTTTTCTGCTTGAACCTATTTCTGGATTGCGCACTACAAATGTCCTGGCTAGTCCCAAATTTGCCAAATCTCTGCTGTGAAAGTATTTTCTGTATACAATTTCTGTTGCTATAGGAGGGTTTATCAATTTTATGATATTTTTGTCAATGAGAAGAGCATATAGTAGCCTTCCATAAGGAATCCATGTTCTTTGGGTTGGTAATATTTCCTTTGAACGATAGATAGATTCAAGTAAATAGTTGAAGAGAAAGGATGGTAGACTGATCTTCTTTCTTTTGGTTAGGTAGAACATAATGTACTTTAGATCAAGATCAAATTTTGTTGGATTTTCCCTATGTGTATGATAAATGCTTCCATAGATGATATTCAGCTAGACTTTTAGATTATCATATAGTTTTGGGGTCAAGTTGGAATCCTTACCATATTTGATCATGGTATGAGGGATCAATCGAATTTGCTCAGAAAACTCAGATTTTTGCTCAGTATAGATTCCCTTCTGTTGTGACATTAAAGTCCAGTGTTGTCATGAGAGAGAAGTTTAGCAATGTCATCCAACTGAATGTTTATACCATGACCTTTAATATATCAGCACACCATAATGTTATTCATAACATATGCGTTCTCCCAGAATTATTGACCAGTTATGGATACGTTGGTCATTTAAGAAGATCAAAGTATGTATTCCAACCTTGAATATCAAGCGTTTCAGAGAATTCAAAACCATGTACGGTGAGATCTCTGAAGTCTACATTATGTTCAGAAATGACAGATAAAAGTTCAATAGGTAGAGCCAATTTGACTTTTGGATCATCGTTCAGATGATTTTCCAATTGCTGTTTTTGGAGAGCCAATTTTTGGTCCACAATTAAGGTTTCCATTTGATGAAAGCACACACGATTTAGGGTTGAAAGAACAAAGAGGTTTGAAGGATAAAAGTGTGACAAGATGTAGCGTATGTGTGTGATGTGATGTGATGTGAAAATAAATAGAGAGAACTTTGATGATTATAAATACTGAGAAAAGGAAATGATTAGACAAATGTAAAATCAGTTGTAGCATGTAATCCCAAGACATGTCTAGTCATTTTGGGTGATAATTACTGAACATGGATTGCAAAAGGACAAATGTCTTAAATTGAGGTATAACCTCTTCACATACCTGACAACGTGTTGAGAGGGTTAACTTCTCAGTTCCCAATGGTTACAAAGATCTCAACTGTTTACACAATATTTAATACTCAGGATATATTTCTTAAGGAATTGATTTTCTAAAATGTTAGAATAGAGTTCTAAACCATTTTAAAAATAAATAGTAAAGGTTAGAAATACATTACTTAATACTTCTGTAGATTCTAAGCTTCTGATGTAGAGGCTTCTTCAGAATCATCAAACGTTTAGCTTCTGCAGTCGATGACTTTGTTGACAAGCACTTATAGGTAGACCACTATACTCGTTTTCTTCTTTCATCATTTGTCTTCTTTCTGCTGTGATCTTCATATGAATCTTGAGCATTATGTAGGGACACGATCATCTTCATGACTTATTGATCTTCCATTCTGAAGGGTGAAAACATCTCTCTTGATGTTTGTTTTATCTTTGATCATTGGAGAAGACCCAAGTTATATCTCTAATCTTCACCTTAGAATCATCATCTTCTATCTTCAAGAAAGCTTGCCTCTAGAAAGACACCAGTTTCTTAGTTTGAGCATATACTTTTGAACAGTTATGTGCTAAAGAAACTTGTTGGAATCTTCTTGCGTCATCAGAATTCAATCATTGAATAGACGCTAATCTTCACCAGATGCAGATATCATCATGATCATCAAACCAAGACATATTTCCTTTGAGGGTTTAAATGATAATCTTGTTCTTACTGGTTTGGTGTTATAAACCAGAAATAGTTCATCAGAAAGTGACAACTTTTGTCTTTCCTTTCTTAGGGAGTGTCAACTATGATGGTTTCTAATTGAGCATCTTCTAATTTCTTCATTCTGATACTTCTTAAGAAGCTCCATTACCTTCAGCATAGAGAATATAGTTTCTAGCTCTGTATTCTTCCACTAAGCTTTAGTTTCTGACTTCCAAGCTTACCATCAAATCTGACATTGATTTAATTTCTGATGAAGGTACTTCAGTAGACTTTGGATATTCGGAGCAATCTAACCAATATGCATCAGAATAGATTCGAATCATATTCTGTTATGAATAAACATGCTAGCTGCTTCCTAGAAATGATTTGTCATGATGATTTCTCATATATCATGATTTAAGCCATTTATTTTCCAGGCTTGTTCTATCTTCAATTATTTGTACCTGATAGTGAAGAACTAGAACATCAGAATCTTCTTTTCATCATATAGCTTCTTAAGCTCATACTTTCACTCAGTCACATGAGTTCAGAAAGTAGTGAGTACAGAAGGATACATTCATGTATCAGAAGCTTCTGAAAAGAAACTTTGGATAACATTCTGACAAACTTAAGCTTGTTCAACTAAGATACCTTTCTCAAGCTAACAACTTACTTGTTTTATGTCAAGCCATTTCTCTTCATGAACACACATATGACAAGAACTCAGAAAATTCTATCTTGCATGTGTTGTTCTCCCAAACTTCTGACAGTTTGATAATATTCCTTTCTAATTACTTTAGAAATATGCGAAGCTTTCCAGAATTGGAGTACATATCTTCATTCTGTGCAGACAGTCAGAATCCTGATAACCACCTCCAATTCTATTTTGCAGGCTTGATCAGTTGGCATAAGCTTTTATTCAATTAGCAAGCTTCTGATTATTTTCTTCAAGAATCTTGACGAAGAAATCAGCATTCAGAATCTTAAATTCTGTAGTCATGATTTAAAATCTTGATAATAAGATTTCTAACATCTTCAGCATACTTCATCTTGAAGTGTTCATGCTTCAAAATCATGACTCAAGCATTTTTCTCTTCTTCACATGAAAGAGTTCCTAATGAGCAATACTGAGAAAGTCAACGGTAGACCGAGTTTGTTTGTTGAAAACATCCCATACTCAGAAAGAATAACTTTTAGCAAACAAGATTTCTTGCTTCCTGATGATTCTTGTTGATATTTTTTAAGCCTTATCAAGGCTTCACCTTGAGAAGATACGTAGTTCTCAACTAACGTATTCCAAAAATAACATTCATCAGATTCTTCAAATTATCTGATGAGTCTATTATCCTTTTATCAGCTGATTCTTCATCTTGCCTTCAATCTTCTTGCAAGCACCATAAGACAAGGTTATGTTATCAATAGCAACCAACTCTAAGAATCAGTGACATAATCCTGAATGAACCTTTCTGGTTTGTCATTTCAGTACTCAATCTTCTCATCATCATATAAGACTGAAACTGTAGATGGTGGAGGAGATTAACCAGAGCGTTTATAAAAGCTCATTCGGATCTTTATCTGACACGATTAAGTGTTTGATAAACATCAATAACAGAACCAGAGCTCTGATACCAATTAAAGGTTGAGAAACACAAGAAAGGGGGTTTGAATTGGGTTTCACTTTTCGCGCCCTTTTGCGGAATTAAAATTAATAACATTAACTAGTGAATAAAAATAAATGAACACAATTATTTTTATCCTGGTTCACTGTTAATGAGGTTACTCTAGTCCACCCCTCGAGGTGATTTCGTCTTATCATAAGGACTTAATCCACTAATCATCAAAATGATTACAACCACAATGGATTCCTTCCATTGCCTTCTTGAAAATCCTGGCTTCACTCACCTCTCAAGGAATTAACCTCCAAGCCGCTCAACAACGACCTGTCCCTCTCAAGCATTCTGGTCTTCACTCTACCACTCAAGGAATCAACCTCCAAGCCATTCAACAATGACCTGGCCCTCTCAAGCATTCTGGTCTTCACTCGACCGCTCAAGGAATCATTACCTTTTTCAAGGATTTTTGTGTGCACTATATATGCTTCTTACAAGCTGATTACATAAATGAAGTACAATAACACCTAAGTGTTTCTAGCAAGATATGAGCAACAACTCCTTGCTTTCTAATAGAGAAACTATCTAAAGAATGAATCTCTAAGAGATTATAAAGCACCCTAGTTCTGTATTGCTTAAAAGCTTTCTTATGAGCACTGCAGCTTCTTATTATGAGCTTTAAGCTTCTTTCTGATGCACTCCTTTCTGAGTAGGTAATGCTTCTTCCAGCTTAACTATCAAGATCAACTAAGTTACTATACTTCACTTCTTGATGTTTCACTTGATGAGTTTCACAGGCATTAGCATGTTGCATCATTGTGCATTCTTCATCATTCTGCTTCAGCTTCTTCTTCATTGGGCATTCTTCATTTAAGCTTCAGCTTGCTACATCTTGTACTCATTTCTTGAGCATATAATGCTTTTTTCCAATTCAACCATCAAGTTCAACTAAGTTAATATGCTTCACTTATTGATGTTTCACTTGAGTAGTTTTATATGGTGTTAGCATGATCATCGTTTGTGCACAGTTGTAGTAGCAACTTCATCTTTGCTTGCTACATGTTGATTGTTTATTGTGTTGAATAATAATCCTTTGTATGAACAACAACCAACAAACTTTTTATATTTATCTCTTTATGATCAGCGGCTGCTTCAAGCAATAAGCCATGAGCAACATTTCTTCAAGCTTCCAAGTCTTCAATTTATAGAGCAGAGAGAATAGATCCGTTGAGGGGTATTATTGGAAACATATTCCAACATCAGTATCCCAATGTTCACATGAAGGAATGGTTAACATCACTGTACAAAAAGCTGCTTCTGCGCCACCTTTTCGAGGTAGAGGTTACAGAGTTTTAGTACTATTATATTCAGCTCAAAACCATTCTAATCTTCAGTCTTCTAGCATCTTCAGAGGCTTCAGATATTAACTTGATGAAGCGTGTTGTAGAAGAGTCATTCTTTGTGTAATCTTCAGAAACCCAGTCTTCAGAATTCCAAGATCTTTGTTCAGCAGAATCTATCTTGAGAATCTTTAGCACTCATTCTTTTAGAAGCATTATCTTCAGAGTCTTTAGAATTCATTAAGCACGTTCTTTGTCTTCCGAGTCTTCAGCACTTTGTTCAATCAGAACCCTGTCTTTAGAAACTCTTCAGAACTTGATCTTCATAAAATGTGTCTTCAGAAATTTCAGAGCTTTGTTCACCTGAACCAGATCTTCAGAATCTTCATAACTTGTAACATTAGAAACACATCACATTAGAAAGCCTTATAGGCCTTTCTCATAAAGTCTCAATTAGAATGTGCAGAACTAACGTTCATTACAACCGTTGTATTAGAAATATTCATGTATCTTAACTTTATCTTGTACATGCATATGTTTTCTTTCAGAGTGTTTATAACAGAGTCTAATGACATCACATGCCTTCTTATCAGAGTCAGAATCATATTGACAATAGCCACACACTAGACAGAAACCATATCATACAGAATTGTTCTCTTAGATAAGATGTGCAGTTATCATTAAAACTTAAAGGCCAGATGTAGAAATAAATCCTGTTCTTACAGTCTCTATTTAACTGTCCATCTGCGGATGACAAGCATAACTCAATTTTAGTTTAGTGCCCAAAGCAGTTTGCAAACTCCCTCAGAACCTTGATGTAAATCTCAGATCTCTATCTGACACAATACTTTAAGGTATACCATGTAACCTTACAATCTCTTTGATATACATCTCAGCTAACCTCTACAAGGAATGATTGATCCTCCTCGGTAAGAAATGAGCCGATTTAGTCAATCTGTCCACTATCACCCGAATTGAATCATTACCCTTCAAAGTCTTAGGCAAACTTGACACAAAATCCATAGAGATGCTATCCCATTTCCACTCTAGAATATTCAGCAGTTGCATCTGTCCCGAAGGCTTCTAATGTTCAATCTTTGAATTCTGGGAAGTCAAACAAGCATATACAAATTCTGCAACATCTTTCTTTATAACTGGCCACCAAAATAACTTCTTCAAATCTTAATACATCTTTGTAGCCCCGAGATGAATACTCAGCTTACCACGACGTCCTTCCTCAAGAATACTCTATTTAAGTTCGAGCACATCTGGAACACATACTCGATCTATGAATCTCATCACACCATTCTCTTTGATTCTAAAGTCATCTCCTTTACATTGGTTGATTAACAACGTCCTATCAACCATTCCCAAATCGATATGCTGTCCTTCTCTGATCTCTTCAAGAATGTAATTGGTCAGTTTCAACATACCCAATTTTACACTATAAGAAGTCTATTCACACACTAAACTCATACCTCTGAATTGTTCAATCAATTCCAACTCTCGAACCATAAGCATTGACATGTGTAAGGACTTCCAACTCAATGCATCAGCTACAACATTAGATTTACCTGGATGGTAACTCAAATCAAAATCGTAGTCTTTCAGAAGTTCGAGCCATATCCTCTGCCTTATATTCAACCCTTCTGATTGAATATATGCTTCAAAATTTTGTGATCACTGAACACTTCGAACCTGGAACCAAAAACGTAATGCTTCCAAATTTTCAATACAAAACCACAGCTGCTAACTCTAGGTCGTGTGTAGGATAATTCCTCTCATGAACCTTTATCTGCCTAAAAGCGTACGCCACCACCTGACCATTTTTGAATCATCACAATAAACTATAAAAGATTCAGTTGGGTTTGGCAGGATCAAAATTAGAGCAGTCGTCAACTTCTTCTTGGGTTCAACAAAAATTTCTTCACATGCAACTTCCCACACATAAGCCTAGCCCTTTCGAGTCAACTGAGTCAAAGGCAGTTCTAGCTTTGAGAAGCCTTATATAAACCTGCGATAATAACCAGCTAAGCCAAGGAAACTTCGAATCTCAGTAGCAGACTTCGAAGTCTCTCACTATAACACAACATTAACTTTATAAGGATCTACCAAATTCCACCACTCGAAATCACATGGCCAAGGAAGCTCACTTCCTTTCACCAAAATTCACATTTCAACGACTTGGCATAAAGCTTCTTCTCCCTTAACACCTGCAACACAATCTTAAGATGTTCTACATGATCTTCATTAGACTTAGAATATATCAAAATATCGTCGATGAAGACTACCACAAACTTAGATGGAAAATTCTGGTTCATATACTCCATGAGCACGGCTGGTGCATTAGACACTCCAAACGGCATCACAATGTACTCATAGTGACCATATCTCGTCCTGAATGCTGTCTTCAGAATATCATCTAGTTTAACGTGAAATTGATGATAACCAGACCACAAATCTATCTTACTGAACATACAAGCGTCAACCAACTGATCCATCAGATAATCAATCCTTGGTAGAGGATACTTATTCTAGATAGTCACCTTATTCAACTGCTTGTAGTCCATACACAACCTCATACTACCATCCTTCTTCTTAACCAATAACACAAGTGCATCATTTCCCACAGACTAATCTTCTTGCTTAGCAGATAAAAACATCACTTCCCAACTATCACCAAACTGAGATCCACACTCTGGAGGCAAGTCGCAGATGTCTTCAGGAAAAACATCAAGAATTACACACCACTGGCATAACAATATCCTTCACATTGCTCTCTATTCTCCGAGAAGAAACATCAACAATACCTTATCGTTCTCCCATAAAGACATCCTAACTTGACCTGGTAGACAAGAATCTCGATTCCACGCCCTCTTCGGATTCGATAAACAACACAACTCCAACAACACTTGCACCCTTACAATCAGCAGCACACCAAACCAACACTTCACAACTGAAACATCTCAGAGAAGCAAGAGTTTCTTCACCACTTGTTTCAATCTCACTCCTGCAGACAGATGATTAGAAAGGAAAGCAAGCACCAATAGTATTTCACACACATGTCACATACTAAGGAACAAACAACATTAGACAACATGGCCGGACAGACCTACCTCCTCTGATACCACTAATGTAACACCCATCTAAACCCCATGTATAATTAACGAATATATTAATTATAATTACACAAATGTCATACCCTAATTTTTGACCCAAAGATCCCACATCATTTTCATTTCATTAGCACTATATGTGTGTATACTTTTATGCATCACTAACCCATTTGGAGACACAAAGATTGTTGTTTGTTTCATTTGATTACCACTTAGGGTTTTTAGCCTCAAAGGAAGACTTAGGCAAAGGATCACAAGGATAAGCATGATATTCAACATCTCAAGTCCCTTTTTCATCCATAAAGGTCAAGGGATCTCATTCACCAATGATCAAGTACAAGTCTACATCATTTCAAGTCAATCAAGCCTCAAGATCCTTAGTGCACCAAAATTAGGGTTTTGATCTAATCCAGTCCTTGGGCTGACTTGTGGAGCAAGGCGTGATCCAATACCTCAAGATATGATTCAAGGACCTCAAATACATCACATTAGTCTATTCATATGATTGGATCAATCCAAAGAACTTGATTCATAAGCAATGCAAGGATTCAAATTCATCTAGACCACAAACTAGGGTTTCTGATGAAAAGTCAACTGTACCTTTGACTTTTGACCAAGACATGATCTCAAAACTTGGGATATGATTCAAGACACTTAAAAACACCTTTGGAGTCCATCCATGATGTTTAAAATAGCCCAAGGGTTTGATTTCATAAAGGATCACAAAGATCAAGATTCATCTGATACAAAAAGTCAACTGTGCCCAAAATCAAATTTGACTTTTGAAGTTTTTGGTCAACCATGGCCTCTTATAGTTGTTTTTGCGTTTGTTGTGAAGCACTGATCATATGTTTTATTATGGCTGTTTTTGTGGCTGGTGTGTGGAAGTGTTTTGAAGTTAGGCTGGGAATTTTCTTTCAGGCTGTGGTTTGGTCTTTTGAAATGCCTTGCCGGTAGTTTATGCGTTCCTGGTTGTGTGCTGTTCTTCTCAGTTTTTTTCTTCTTGCTTGTAGCCTTGCTGTTAGTGTTTTTTCTGCTGTGGATTTTTTCTGTTCTGTTGTTGTTGTGTAAGGGTGAGCACCCCTTGTGCTCTAGTTATCAATCCATTACTTTAAAAAAAAAAATCAAGAAAAGTGAGGTAACTTGCAAAAGGGACAACCATGAAGAAATGAAAATTTTCTAAGTTATGAAGAAACCCCTAATTTGGAGCAAACTTTGCAAGGTCATAACTCCCAAACCAAGCAACCATTTTCTTTGATCCAAAGATCAAATTGAAGAGCTTGTTACATACTACAACTTTGTCACTTAGAGTGAATTCCCAAAAAGTGCATAGATTTTGAGATATGAAGCCATGAAGTTAGGGTTTCAAGACTTTTTGAACTTTGAAACTTAGAGAAATTTTGGACATGATTTGTTTTATGTTTTAACCAACTTTGAGGCCATTTTTCTCCAAGATCCAAGAAGAATCAAGACCAAATGTAAACATCAAAGTTGAAGTATGATATACCAGCTTTCCAAAATGTCCAAGAACATCATCTAATTCCATTTGAGCAAGGAGATATAAAGTGCACAATGGGCCTTAATGCAACTATTTTTGCTAGACAGATTTGGCATTTTCTTGTACCACAAGATTTTGAGTCCAACTTGGAGTGATTATACAAGACTAATGTGCACTCAATTCAACAGAAATCCTTGATAGTCATGTTGAACCTGCAAGATAGAGAAATTTGATCATGAAGATTCTCTTTGAAAGTGGAAGAAAGCCTTGAATTCAAGATGCATTTATGTGGAATGGTGCATTGTCAAAGATATCACTCTCACCAGTCAAGATGTTCTCTTAAACAACAATAACACCATAGCAGAATATGGAATTGGTCAAAAGCAAAGATAGTCTGGTGGAAGAAGATAACGTACCTTGGATTGGAAGTAATAATGCATTGCAAAAACATTGAATAATAAACTCAGCATTCAAACCATCATTATTCCTCCAAAAAAACTTACTCCCCTATAAATAGAAACCACATTTGATGATTCAAAACGCACCAAAACAACTACAATACTTGTTTTCTCATTCTCCCTCTTTCACCTCAAATTTTCAAAATTCAAAAGAGCAAGCTTCGAGCTTTCAAAATCATAGCTCAAACTACTCAAACAACCATCCAAACACATCACAAATCATCCTTTGAAGGTGTCCAAACCTTCATCTTCATCCCAAACCATCAAACTCATAAAGTCAACTATCAAAACCTCATATCTTTGACTTTTGGCATTTTACAAGCCATGTCTTGATTCAGTACATTTCAAAACCATCCAACACTTCAAACACAGTCTAAATAACATCCTTAAACTGTTCCAACAATAGTTTCTCAACTGGAACATCATTTGGTGGAGTTTCCATTTTGGCCACTTTTGACAAATTTGCAAGAAGGAGCTAGATTCTGTCCTAGAGGTTTTCATTTAGTTCCAAGCATCCAAGAAGCTTCTTTAAGGTGTATTAGAGGTTTCCAAGGCATTGGTTTACTTCTGTAACAAGTCTCTTGGAATTTGGCAAGTGAGCTTCAAGAGGTAAGTTTCCAAAGAACTTGAACTTTGCAAAATATATATTGCTTTAATGTTCCTTGATCATAAACATGGTTTATACATCATACTTGTTATGTTTGAACCATTTTGTGATGCTATTATTGACTGTATGATGATATAGCATAGAACTTGCAAAACCATGTCATTTTAAAAACCACTATCGGGTTTTAAAATAGAGACATTTTTAGCAAAAATTATGGTCGCCACTAGATTCCTTAGGAAATTCTAGGCAGGATCCATCTTTGTTTCATCCATTTTCATGGAGAAATGAAGAAGTTATGCCCTTCTTGCAAATGAAGAAAACTTGGTCCTTGCCCAAGTCAGCCATTGCGCCTTCCCTTTGTTTAGGTCACTAAGCCATGTTCACCCTTATCGATTAATGGGTGTGGTTTGATACACGGATGTATCACCACCCCAGTGGTTAAACCTGCATGCCCTATGTACCTTGTCACCACCAGAACTGGGGTTCGAATCCCCCTCGCCCTAGTTCTTTTTATTTTTTCTAGATTTTCAAATGAGCTTCATATATAATAGAATGCTTCCACCATTATTTCATATGCGCGTGCTAGCTCAGTTGGTATAGTTTTGAAGCCTCAGCCAACCCAGCATGGGTTCAACACCCATGGGGACCTTTCCCATTTTTTTAATACCTTATTTTCTTACTTTTCTTCACATTTTCAAACTATCATAACTCTCTCATTTTTTCTATCATTTTTAACCCATTCTTTTTGAAAATTGTTCATGATAATGTCTATTTTCTAGTTGTGAAAAGAAAATATCAAAAATAATTATTTTTCTCACATTTATGAGTGCTTAAAGTGTGTGACTTTTTAGGGTTTTCTTAAGACTTCTTTTGAAACTTTTGAATGATACATTGCCTTTTCTTGATCACAATGCATTATTTGAACCATATACATCTTGTATGAACCTTAAATGAGGTTGTGAATTTGTAAATCCTTGTTCTTACTTGATTTTAATGTATTTTCAAGTATATGTTTACATGTAAATGTGTGTTGAACTTTGTCCATGCCATGAGCTACTTGCTTGATTATTTTGACTATTTTTGAGATGTTCTTTCCATGTTTGCATCACCATGATGTGCATGTCTTACTTTTGTGATTAAGTTAACCATGTTTATGTGCTCCTGAAACACATGAACTTTGTCTTGAAAATACCTTTGTATATGTATTTGTTTGTATAAACTCTTTGTGATGCTCTTAGTTGCTTATAACCATGTTTAAACCTTAATATCCATGTTTGATTTTTACCAAACTTGTCTTAACATGTTCTACCTGTATTCATGCCTAAATATTCAAAGTGTGTTTGTTTGTTTCCCTCACTATATTCATTGAATCCTCGATTCATATTGAAAACATACTTGTTTTACCTTCTATGTAATTGCTCCCATTGATTAAATCTTTGCTTACATGTTCAAGTATTTCCTTCATAAACTCTTACCATGACAAATATGTCTTTTTGTTTGATGTACATTTGCATTTTCAAAACCTATTGGGCCTCCACTTGGTATAAGTCCCTTCCCTTTTTTTTTAACTCACACCATGATTAATTATTTGTTCGTGTGAGTACTTTGTAAAAATCATACTGGTTTAAACATTTCTTTCATAGAATTTCATAAATTCAATCAACACTCATGACAAAACTCTTGGGCCTCTATTAGAGTGTAAGTTCCAACACCTTTTTCAAGCTTAAACTCATGGTCCTCTATTAGAGTGTAAGTCCCAACACCTTTTTCAAGCTTAAACTCATAGGCCTCTATTAGAGTGTAAGTTCCTCCCATCCTCCTCAAAACTTTCTTTAATTTATCAAATATTTCAACAGTTCAAAACTCAATTTTCAACTTTCATCTTCAATTCAACCTTGCTTAAACTCTTGGGCCTCTATAAGAGTGTAAGACCCATCACCTTTTTCAATTCATGTCCATACTTGTCAAATACTTATTCATATTAAGTTTCTCTTGACATTTATAAGACCTCATCCTTAGTTTAGACTTAGTTCAAACATCATGGTTCCCTCAACTACAACTTAGTTTAAACACTAGTTCCCCTTTGGATGAAGTCAGCATTATAGCCTCCTGTTGGGCTTCATCCAAGCATCAAAGCCTCCTCTTGGTCTTCATCCAAGCATCATAGCCTCCTCTTGGGCTTCATCCAAGCATCATAGCCTCCTCTCAGGCTTCATTCAAGCATCATAAGCCTCCACATGGGCTTCATCCAAGCATCATAGTATCCTCTCAGGCTTCTTAAAAGCATCATAGCCTCATCTTGGGCTTTATCCAAGCATCATAGCCTCTATCTTTGGGCTTCATACAGAGACCATTAATTCAAAACTCCCCCCAGTTAAGTCAGCCCTCTCTCAGGCAAATAAACCTTTTAGCTTTACATCTTGGGCTTTGAACAAGATACAAACAAACCTTTTTAGCTTCACATCTTGGGCTTTGAACAAGATACAAACAAACCTTTTTAGCTTCACATCTTGGGCTTTGAACAAGATACAAACAAACTTTTTAGCTTCACATCTTGGGCTTTGAACAAGATACAAATAAACTTTTTAGCTTCACATCTTGGGCTTTGAACAAGATACTCAAACAATTCAACTTCTCCCCAGAGATGAGACATTGAGTCATCTCTGTAGGAAAATATCTCTTCTATACACCACAATTCAAAATCAAACATTAACATTCAAAATATTTCTTCCATATAAGTGATGTAAGTGGCACACTTGTTGATTCAAAATCCAAGCTGGAGTCCTTCTCTTATCATGGTCCAAAAACTTTTCTTTCATCTAATTGATGTAAGTGGCACACTTGTTGATACTATATCCAAGTTAATGTCATTCTCTTAGCATGAAAAGACTCATAAAGGAAGATGTGGCATTGCTTAGGATTCTTTAACATCCAAGTTCAAAGCTTCTTCCCTTATGATATTATTCTCAAAAGTTTGTGATGAATAGGTGAGATATCTCCCTTAAGAATGACAATTTGTCTTTTCTTCCAAACCAACAAAACTTTTAGCTTCAACATCTTGGGCTTTTAACAAGATACAAATTCCACCTATAGTTAGGTGGAACTACGAACACTCTGATTTCCCAAAGTCTCTTTTTTTGGGAATACGTAGGCATAAGATTGCGAGATCTTAGCGAGCACACCTTTAAATAAAACCCCTTAGGTCCCCGTACCTTTTATAACTAAAAAACTCTAAAAAACATCTCAGATTCTCATTCTCATCCATAAGTTAGAACTTCCCCAATCAAACAGTAAACATTTGAAGAAGATAAGACAACAGATGGTAAAAAGAGTACAAAAGGTTCCTATAGAGTACTATAGGTACTTAGGATGTTAATAGCTTCCCTTAGTATAACCAACCCCCGATTCCAGATCTCTTTGCATTTGTAGGAAAAAACACTTGCATGCAGGGTTAGTTTAGATTCCTCCCCCTTCCTTTTAAGCATCATAGGATAAATATTAGAAATTCGAAAGTGGCACAATCACGGTTCACGAGGGCACCACCATCTCAGGACGTGTAGGGGTGGCGGAAATCGTCCACACAAAAATGGAGACTTCACTAAGGACCTCAGTCCCCTAAGAGGGTTAAGCCTATTTTATACCTTTTTTACTATTACTGTTAATATCATTTCATTTTTTTCATCATTACTGTTAATATTATCTGTCTACTTACCATATCTGTTCAATTGCCTTTGTTCTGGGAATGTGATTAATGCACATGTGGTGAGGAAAAGTCCTAATTTGGACTTGAGAACATACTTTAAGATAGGAGGTGGTATAATCAAGGAGGCTTATAGGGAGTGAGTCCCGAACAAGCTAACTTGAAAATCCACCAGCTCAGTGGAGGTACTCTCTTGGAATTACTGATGTTGAGCGAGCAAGTCATGAATACATTACTTTTTCCATTGGGAACCTAAGAAGCTGAGTACTTTAGTAACCTTTTACCCATTTGGCCATTTTTAGGATGTAGTGCGGTAACTATCGAGAATAGTTGATACACGGTACTACACTCAAATGAGATTCATCTTGGGGATATTACAGCTCTCATGATTCAATCGGTTTGCTGGTAATATCCTAAAGAGGGATCAATGATTTTGGGAACCTTGTTAGAACCCGTTCTACAGGTACAAAATGAACCCCTAGTATATACCTTTGGGATTGGTAGATCCATGGCTCCATGCTCGTGACGATAAACCCTTAAACCCATGTTTGTAAATATCTGTGTTTGTGCATACATGCATTCATTAAAAAATTTCAAATTTTTTCAAAAAGAACTAAAAACAGGTTGTTGCAAATATAAAAAATTGTGCTATGGACTTTGATAGAAGAAAAACTCAGAAGTACACCTTCAGAAGTCCAAAACTGGAAGACCTACGAAGATTGGGGAGATTGATTGCTAATCCTTAAGCTTTCAAAGCCAAGTATGGAGGGCTTTTCTCCCTTTTAAAGGTCAACATGATGGAAGGAGTTCTATCTACATTGGTTCAGTTCTATGATCTGTGTCATACCCCAAATTTTGACCACTAAGATTTCCCATCATTGTGCAAATCATCATCACAATGTGGATGAACCATCATGCCTCATCAAATGCCTCAAGGGTTGTTGAGCATTCACTACAATCAAAATTAGGGTTTCAAGCCCTCTCAGAGCCTTAGACAAAGGATCAATCAAGGAATGACATGATCTTCAACTTGTCTAACCTCTCAAACATCCAAAAAGGATCAAGAGGACTCCCACATCAAGGATTAAGCACAAGGTTGCTCCCTTTTAGGTGGATCAAGCTTCAAGATCGACAGTGTCACCAAATTAGGGTTTTGGTCGACCAGGGCCCCAGATGGAAATTTTTCATCTGGGCACAAGCCAGTGTTCCAAAACATAACCTAATATACTCCATGGAATCTCATGGACCCAAACATCAAGTCAATTTGACCTCAGGGGAGGCATACATCAAAAATCAGGAATTAGGGTTTCTTGACCTAATTCACCCCTAAGTTGACTTTTGGGACAAAACATGAGCCAAGACCTCAAGACATGATTTGAGGGTCTCTAATGAACTATATTAATCCATTTGGAACAATGGGTTAATCCAAGAAGCTTGAGCAACAAGTCTCAATTTCATCTGCACCACAATTAGGGTTTTAAGGAAAAAGTCAACTGTAACTTTGACTTTTGACCAGGACATGCTCCCAAGCCCTATGACATGCATCAATATACCCTACAACACCCATGGAACATGTCCATCAAGTTTGATTTAGGTCAAGGACATGATTTACTGAAGAAATGCACAGTTTGGAATTCATCTGATAAAAAGTCAACTGTGCACAAAAGTCAACTTTGACTTTTTGAGATTTTTCACCAAAATGGATTTTTAACCCTAAAATGATGTTAATGTATGATTTGAATCATCATTCATCAAGAAAAATCAAGAAAAGTTGGGTAACTTGTAAAAGGGGTAACCATAAAAAACTTAGAAATTTTTCTAAGTTAAAAATAAAGTGGCTAGGGTACCAACTTTGTAGGATCATAACTCCTAAACCACAAGGCCATTGTGCCCTATCCAAAGCTTGATTTGTAGCTCTCATTACCCTCTACAAAAACTTCAACTACAAGTCATTCCAATTCATTAAGGATTTTGAGTTATGGAGTGATCAAAGTGGCTGAAAAGTGAAAATGTCACTTTTTCCAACACTTAGTGAAATTTTCACTAAGTCCAAATCTGTCTTCACTTTTTGCCAAATGTAGGGGGATTTTTCACTTGGATTCAAAAGAGATCAAAACCAAATATGTTCAAACAGTTGTTGTATCATGTAAGGGCTTTCCAAAATGGTCAAGAACATTACCAAATTCAACTTACACCATGAGTTATGACATTGGAAAGTTGCCTTGCTGAAATCTGTCAAAGGCAAGGCAGAATTTGCAACTTTGCTCGATTTGCCAAAATCAGCCAAATTCAAATGCTCCTATCCACTTGGACACCTCAGAGGATTGAATCTAAAGGGGACAATCACTGAGCCAAGCCTCCAAAGTCCATGGAACAAGAAATAACATGTTGAACCTAGAATGGCCAAAATAGGGACAAGACTCCAAATTTGGATTGAAGCATTCAATGGAAGCATCAAGGTGGCATGGACTGAGCTATTCTCATCTGAAATCAGTCAAGACTTATCCAAGACCAAGGGAACCAAAGCTCTGTGCCCTAACCTCTAGTCAATGGCTAGAGGAGACTTAGATTTTCATTTGCCAACATTGGCCAAACCTACTTACCAGTTGCCATTCACTATTCCTTGCAAAACAAACTTGCTCTACTATAAATAGATCTCAATTCTGATCAGTTTGAGTACACCAAAGCCATCTAACAGATGCTTTCCTCAAAATCTCTTTCTCTTGGCAAAAATGCCTTTCTTAGCAAGGTAGCTATCGGGTTTTGAGTTTGAGAGCTTTTCCAATCAAACCAATCACTCACACACCTCACATACATCATATAGAAGTAATCCAAACACTCACATAACATCTGAAACACTGATTTCACAAAATCACCAGCTGGTTGCTCAAATTTTCAATCAAGTTGCAGCTGAGGTACCACAAATTGTTCCAGCCATTTTTAATCAGGTCCAAGCATTCAAACACACTCCATAGGGTGTAGGGAAGCTGTTCAGATCATCACCACTCATCTGTAACACCTCCAAATCAAAAATCACATTGCACTTGCTGTCACGGCTTAAAGGTAAGCATATACTTGGTCATCTCTCAATCTATGCATATTTCCTCGCACAATAATTTGGCCATATGTTCATAATCATGCATGGAATGTTTTCCCTCAATTAATTGCATTGTTTGAATCGTGTATAAAAAATCCTAGCCTTCATGCAGAAATTAGGGTTCTTGAGGTTTCTTCGTGATTTCATGTTTTATGTTTAATTTAAATGAAATTAAGTGTTATAGACATGATCGTGAGGTTGAGACGAGCATAATGATATGTGGATTGCATGATATGATTACGTATTCAGTGAGATTGGGTGGAAAACGCAAATCAGCCAAACCCAGAAAAACGCGCGTGTTCTTTCTTGTGTTCTTGGCGCCTTTTTCACAAATTCAAATATTTGAATTTTGTGATTTTATTTAATTGATTCAAAAATTAACTTCTCTCTGAGTTTTAATGATTTTGAGTTGATTCTTTTTTTAATAATTCACAAAAATGTTAAAATATTTTATTTTATCAAAAAATCCCAAAAATATTATTTATTTCATATAATTGATATTTTTGCAAAGAATTAATATTTTAATTGTTTTTGACATTTTAAATATTTTTTCTACGTTGATTTTGCAACTTTTAATGCTTTCTAATTATTTTGTAGGTCAATACTTAATTTTTGAAGCATTAATCCAAAATCACAATTTGTTTTTCATATGTTAAACAATTTTGATAATTTTTAATTGAATTTTTATTCAATTAAATACATTTTTGAAAACAAATTAGGGTTTTTGGATTAATTCAACCCTCATAAATAATTTTCAACTCACTTGGGCCTCTTGAGAGAGTGTAAGACCCAACCCACTTGTACATAAATATTTTGGGCCTCATTCGTTGTATAAGTCCCTCTGTACATTTTCAAACAAACAGCGCGATCGTCGCCCTTTTAAAAATAACCTTGGGCCTCTCCTTGAGCTATAAGACCCATTAAAAAACACTTTGGGCCTCTAATAGAGTGTAAGACCCAATCCCCTTTTAACCAAAACATTTTGGGCCTCACTTATTGTATAACTCCCTTTGCGTTAAAAGAAAACCTCGGCGCGATCGCCATTTTTAAACGGAAAAACAAACTGGGCCTACCCTCGTGTTATAAGCCCCACTCTTTTTCTTTAAAACCTTTTGGGCCTCTAATAGAGTGTAAGACCCAAACCCTCTTGTACAGAAATATTTTGGGCCTCAGTCACTTGTATAAGTCCCTCTGTACAAATTCAACAGTGCGCTCACTGATAAAACCCTGGGCCTCTCCTTGAGCTGTAAGCCCCAAATCTTTCTTTTTCAAAGCACTTTCTCCTTTGATTTTGAATATATTGTTGTTTTCAATGTTTCTTTGTTGAACAACTAACCAAACAGCATGGAAGCTCTACAACCGAGTAAGTGGTTATTGCTTTCATTTACCGTTTTCATATACATATAACTGTATTGTGGGGCTGTTTCACTGTAAGTCTTCTTTCATAAACTCATATCAACTGTGTAATAATAGTATAGATATTTCGAGTTTCCCCGGCAACTACGTCTAGAACTAGGTGACGCCGTTTCGTTTATTCGTAGAAATAGACAGCTAGATCCCCAATAGGATCACCAGATACAGTCTTCTCTTCGGCTGTCCTCATTAGGAATTGTCAAGAAACTCTACTCCCAAAGATGAATGTATTCTCCGTGAATGGCATCTTTGAGTTTCTTCCAAATTCTCGAACTTTCCTGACTTGATCTATTCCTTGTGAATAGCTTGCCTTGAATTTCTCGGGGTTTGGGGACCCACGGGCTTCTTAAAAGCATCGGCCTCCTCTTGGGCATCGTACAAGGACCCACAGGCTTCCTAAAAGCAACCCCGCCTCCTCTTGGGCTTAGTACAAGGACCCTACGGCTTCTTAGAAGTATTCACAGCCTCCTCTTAGGCTTCGTATAATGATCTCTTCCTCCGGGAATGATAGCCTTCTCTTTGGCTTCGTACAAGGACCCGTCGGCTTCTTAAAAGATTCTAGCCTCCTCTTGGGCTTCGTACAAATTATCCCGACGACCTCCTAGAGGTATAGGAACAGAACTTAGTCATCCTCATAGAACAGTCCTTTCATAGAGTCTACTACTGTTTCTCAAAGCATGGTACAAAAGATAAAACTCTAGACTTGGACAGTCTAATCTCCTTGAGTCTCAAAGATATTCTCAAGCACCCTTTAAGAATAGGAAAGAAACCTGCAGACTTGGACAGTCTCGATACCCTTTGGATTTCCCGCTTCCTTAAAGAACAGGAATAACCCGGATCCTTGAATCAAATCCAGGAGTACAGTGTTGCTCATATAAGAACTGATTTTCTCTTAAAAACAGTATACTGGACCTGTCACTTAACTAAAACAGTCACCATAGCCTCCTCTTGGGCTTTATGCAATGATTCTTCCCAGCGGAAGCAAACGTTTAGCCTTTCTCTCGGGCTTTGTACGAGACACATAAGAGACTCCTTTGTTGAGTCAATCACCTCTTTCGCCTCCATCTCGGGCTTTGTACGAGATACAAAAAGGTTCTTATTGAGCCAAACAAACAGACTATAGCCTCCATCTCGGGCTTTATACGAGATACGAAAAAATTCCCTCGTGGAGCAAAAAACTTTTAGCCTCTCTCTCGGGCTTTGTACGAGACACATATTAGCCTCCTCTTAGGCTTTGTATAAGAAAACCACTGGTTGATCCAATCAACCTTTTAGCATCAAAGCTGTGCCTCGTTCACAGTACACAAACATCAATAACTCCTTCCCCTTCATCTAATTGCTGTAAGCGGCAAGCCTCTGGATCATCTACATCCATGCCACTGTCCCTCTTTTAGCATGAGAAATTCCTAAGGAAAGATGGCATTGCTCTACACTGAGTTAAAGTCTTCTCCTTCAGGTTAAAATCCCCTATAAAGGAAATTATGGCATTGCCGGATTCATAAATCCCGGTTAAAGTAATTCTCCTTTATAAACAGTTGTGACATACAACCCCCTCTTTAGAGATGACAAATTCTCTCTAAAGTCAACACCTTCAGCTTCACATCTTGGGCTTTGAACAAGACACAAATAGACCTTTCGCTTCACGTCTTGGGCTTTGATCAAGACACCAAAACACCCATTTCCTCCCATAGAATAGGAGGAACTACGAATGCTCTGATTTCCCTGTTTTGATAAACGGGAATACGTAGGCATAAGATTGAAAGAAAAATCTTAGCGAGCACACTAAACAAAAACCCAAATCCCATACTCTCACATCAAAAAGCATCAGTCCTAACATCATAATCCTTGTTCCCCGCCAGAAAATCCAAGAAAGAAAGAAAACCGTATTGGCGAAAATACAAATAACCAGTACAAAGGTCCCCCCCACATTGATAGCATTCGTAACCTAACAGACCGCTGTTTAAACTCAGTATGCAAGCAGGGTTAATTGGAGACATCTATTTCCCTTCCTTATTCAGCTCACAATAGGATAAAAAATGAATCGACCTGTAGTTTAAGCTCAAACCGCAGAGAGCGACCAGCGCTTAAGAACCGCGTCCAAAATCGCTCGCTACAGAAAAATGGCGCCCACCGTGGGGCCAAACTGAAGTTAGATCTAGGCATGGTCTTCCTTTTCTTCTCTTGTGTGAACACCACAGATTGGGGCTTCCGCCGGGGAACCCATTTCTGTCAGGAACTTAGGATTCATAGCTTTAAAGGTCTAGGATGTTTAGGACAAATATATATACTGCTTTTCCTAATTGCTATACATGTTTATTTTTCTGCTAATGGGAATGCGGGTGATGCCGTATGTGGAAAGATTGAGTATACACTTAAGATAAGTGATGGTGACGGGGTCGACCATCAACCTCAGTGGAGGCTGACCAACGCAACCCATTCTCTCACCCAGACAATGGGCCGGTTGTTAAGTCTGAGAAGCTGAGGAGCCAAACCCTTTCGTAGTGCGGAAACTATCGGAAATAGTTGTTACGCGATACTACCCTCATTTAAAGCTGGTGATCTATTCTCGGTGAATGGCACTTACTCTAAGATTGCACTACAACTCGCTGGCGATCCGCTTGTTGTTTTGCTTTCCTGGGAGGAGCTGATGATAATGAGTACAGGTACAAAAATCACCCTAGTGTAAACCTTTGGGGATGGGTAGAGCCTTGACTTCATGACAACGACCCTTCGACCCCATGTTTTTTCTATGTTTTTGTGTGCTGCATTCATGCATTCATTTAATGAAAACATTAAAACATTCAAAAAATCTTCTCTTCTAGTCTCTCTGTTTTTTTTCAAAATAAACTAAGACTGTGATTGCAAATATCAGAGAAAAGGATTGCACTAATGGATTTCGGTAGAAGGAGAACTCATCAGTATACCTTCAAGGTTCCAAAACTAGAGGATTTAAGAAGGTTAGCGAGGATGATCACTAACCCAGAGGCTTTCAGAGCCAAACACGGAGGTTTGCTACCGCTGTTAAGAGTCCATGTGATTGAGGGAATCATGGATGCGCTCATTCAGTTTTATGATCCAGTTTATCACTGTTTCACATTCCCAGATTACCAGCTAGCACCAACGCTGGAGAAGTATTCTCATCTAACTGATCTACATATCACTGATCGAGCTCCATTTTCCGGACTGGAAGAAATTCCAAAGAATCAGACCATTGCAAGAGCAATCCATTTGGACGAGTCTGAGGTCAGGACTCACATGACTACTAAGGGTGGCATCCAAGGTTTGCCAGCCTAGTTCTTGACGAAGAAAGCCCTGTATTTCGCCAGTATAGGAACGTGACTGCTTTTGAAAGCATCTTTGTCTTGCTCACCTACGGGTTATTTTTGTTTCCCAACATCAATAACTTCGTAGATATTAACTCCATTAAGGTTTTTCTCATTGGAAATCCTGTGCCGACTTTGCTCGCAGATGCGTATCATTCTGTACACTTGGGAAATTTGTACAGCGGAGGGGAGATCACATGCTGTGTACCTTTGCTTTACAAATGGTTTATCTCTCACTTGCCCAAATCGGCTGCTTTTTGGGATTGTAAGAGTACCTTACGTTGGTCGCAGAAGATCATGTCTCTTACCAACTCTGATATAGATTGGTGCAATAGGATTTATGAGGGAATCAGAATCATTGACCGTTGTGGAAACTTCCCCAACGTACCCTTCATAGGAACTAAAGGAGGAATCAACTACCATCCGGTATTGGTTCGCCGTCAATTTGGATACCCGATGAGGTACATCCCACGGGGTGTTCATCTGGAAGGTCTTTTCTTCAAAGAAGGAGAAAACGACAGAGCACTAAAGATGGAAATAGTGCACACTTGGAAACACGTTCATAAGAAAGGACGAGAGTCTCTGGGAAAACCAGACTGTGTCTCGGTGGAGCCTTATCTCCATTAGGTACAAACTAGAGCTCTCAGGCTAAAAATGCCTTATCCTCGTTACGGAATTCTTCCGCCAAAGGAATCTGTCATGTACTTCATGACGGAAACTGAAAAGCTTCAGGTTACTCTCAACAAAGTCCAGAAGGAGAGAAGGTCTTGGAAGAACAAGTACCGCACCCTCGACATAGAGTGCATCAAAATACAATAATTACTGAAAGAAAAAGATGCTCTGATTGAAATTTTGGAGCAACATGCTGTAGAGAATCAAGATGACCAAAGGAATTTGCTCGCTCCTTTCACCTGGCAAAGGAATGACAACCCGACAACGGCTCAAGAGCCCCGGTCAAAGAAAAGGAAGATATCAGAATCAGCACCTGATTTCTCTTCAGAGAGGACTCGGGACCCATTAGTTTAGGTTTCTGTTTCTGTACTTTGTAATCTACTGTATTTCCATTTCTGTAATCCTTTGAAATTCAATAAAAAGGGGTTTCCCCACCGTTTGATATTTGCAATCTAATTGTCGAAGTTTATTTTGATTAAACCATAAATAATTAATATAATCATTGCATTCATCATTCTCACATCGCGTATTCTTCTTCCCTACGAATCTCACGTTTGTGTCTCGATTCTAGAGTCAAACTGTCTCATTCGTACAATACTCGGGCCAATCTTCAGAAAAAGATGGATGATCTTGAGGAAGAAAATAGAGAGTTGAAGGAAGAGATCGACGCTCTGAGAAAGCTTCGTAACCACATGCAAGCCATGGCAGAAGCTCAGCTACAAAGAACTGTGATCTCAGAGATCACCTCGACGCCCATAGTGGAGAAGTATGATCCTAGGTATCAGATACCGAAAGATCGTCCTTGGGGCATGCCTGTTAACTATATCCCGGAAGGATATGTTCCGCGATCACTGAAGATCAGGGAATCACAACAGAAGCCGCTGGGCCTGAAGGTTACAAACTTCGGGAAAGCGAAGAAGCCAGGGGCATACTGAAGACTCCTAAAGGTTACAAACTTCGGGAAACGCCTATCGCTCCCGAAAGATTCGCATCCAACGGTACAAACGCGAGAGTGGCGCGGAAAACAGAGTCGCCAGCAATGTGTATTTATCCCAAGAGAGGGAAAGGAAACACCGCATAAACCTGAAGAGAAAGGAAAGAGCATGGTCTTGCGACCAAGAGAACTGGGTTCGGGAGTCGGTTACGCGTGAGGAAGGTATTAGCACCCCCACGCGTCCATCGTACCCGATGGGATCCACGCTTGCTGTCTGCATCAAAGGGTGTCGTCGTCTGGAACTCCACTGCTACTGGACCGGAGAAGAAACGAGAACAGAAAGAACGGAGAAAACGAGGAAGAAAAGAAAAAGAAGTGACTCGATAGGACATCGCTCGTCCTACGCCTACGTATTCCCTCGTGCAATGGGAAAGTCAGAGTCAACGTAGTTCGGACGGGAACTGTGGGGGAAAGGTTGCCCGTCGAGATATCGCACCTCGTGCCTACGTATCCTCAATCGAACGAGAGAGAGGAATCAGAGCGAACGTAGTTCGACGTACGGGTCGAAAAGAGACAAAGAGGTGATAAAGAAAGGTTGTGCTCGGAGAGATCTCGCACGATCTCCTTCCTACGTATCTCGCTCGTACGCGAGAATCAGAGCGACGTAGTTCCCCTAACTAGGGAAGAAAGAAAAGGATGGAAGGGTCTCAATCGCAAGGGTGCGAGAGAAGGGTCTCAATCGCAAGGGTGCGAGAGAAGAGTGCTCACCAAGGATAGGGATCCTCGTGCCTACGTATCCTCAATTGGACGAGAGAGAGGAAGTCAGAGCGTCCGTAGTTCGTGGTAACGACCATGAATTGGGAAAGCGGGATCAGCCTCGATCGCACGGGTGCGAGAGAAAAGAGTCGGGACTCACGGAAAGTCTAAAGGGGAAATAAAATCCTATAAGTTATCATGCAAAATGGCCCTAAGGTCAGGATTAGAAGGGAGCTAACCTAATGTTATCATGCTTGGATTGAGAGCCTAATGTCTATCCTACTCCGAGCTTAATCAGAAATTAAGTCGGACTAGGAGCCTTAAGGGAGCATGCGAATACCAAGGAATCAACAAGTAAACATCAGACAACTCAATCACAAAGAGAGAATCAAATATGAAACCAAGTTAGAAGAAATTCAAGTACAAATAGAAAATCAGGAATTAATCAAGATATGCATCTAAATCATGGTCGACAATTAATAAAAAATAACCAAGTTAGAATTAAAATGCTAATTGAAAAGAAGATTAAATTCTAAGTAAAAAAGTTAATCTAAAATCAAAACTAATTAGGAAATTAAACCTAAAATAGATACAAGTTAGTTTCTAAGATTTAAACTACTTAGTATTAAAACTAAAAAATCAAAAAAAAGTTCTAAATTCAAAATTAAAACTAATATTCAAATTATGATTGAAATCTAAAATCTAAATAAAAATTAAGTTCTAATTAAAAAAAACCAATCTAATTACTAAGTCAAAATTAATTGTTAATTAAAACTAATTATCTAAACTTAATTAACAAATATCAATTAACAAGACAAACAAACAAAAAACAATTAACAGAAAGGGTACAGCAGCAAAAATGAGAGTGTGAACAGAATATTGGGCTCAAGGTTCAGGCCCAATCAACCTCATGAATCAGAGAAGGGGTGAGGCGAGTGATCTGGTGGGTGAGAAGAGCAAAAGCAAATGGGCCTTTGAACCCGGTCCGGTTCACAAATAAAACCTAAAAATAAAACTCAGATTAAGTCTTTTTCTTCACAGCGCCATGAATTCACCTTCTTCGTCCTCTCTCTCAATCGTCCCTTTTTCCAAATGCCGTCGTCGCGCCTCCACCCTCAGCCCTCTCTCAATCGTCCCTTTTTCCAAATGCCGCGGCGACAAAATACTTCCTCCTTCGAATCGCTACCTCCCCTCCGTCTTCGCACCTCCGGCCCTCTCCTTCTCCATTCGCCGGTGTTCTTGCTTCCATTCATACCGCCATCACAAAACGACGTCGCGCTAGGATTTTCTTCCACTTCTCCGCTCGCTCGCTTCTCACCTCTCCAACATCACCTCCTTCTTCCCCGATTACAAACCGACACGACACGCCGCGAGACACACCCAAAAACAAAAACAATGCAAACACAACAACACGTTGATCAAAATTTATATGGCAATGTCATGGATCCAGATCGACGTACCCACCGGAGAACCGTTCGGTGCGTCTTCAAATCGGCGAAGACAAACAGAAAACCAGAGGTAATGTTGACTCCACTTCACTTCTGATTCTTGTTGAAGAGTGAACTTGAATCTAGGAAAATCTTCTTCTTAATCCATTTCTTGCTGCGCAATTTCTTCTTCTTCCTCGCGGTTCTGAAATCACTTCTTTGATCTGGTTGTTGTGTGATGCGTTGAGAATTCTTTTTGCTGAACCGGTATTGCTTTGAATTATGTAGGTGGTTATGTGGATTGAAGAATGAAAATGATGTTGGTTTGTTGTGGTTTGTTTTGGCTTGAAGTTGGCTGAAGAAATAGTCGCGGCTTTGCAAAGTTTGTTGTGTGGAGTTGAAGAATCGATGTAGAATGCTTCGGGAGGTGAACTAGTTTTTCTTTATTTCTGCAGTTTTGTCAATTGAAATGATGGAGTGAGAACTGGTTTTGATTTCTGCAGGTTTGAAGATGAAGGCGGTTCTTGAGGAAGAATAAAGATGGGGAAGCTCCGTTCGCCTCCCCCGAATCAAATCGTGAGCAGCAACTTTTTATGCGCAAGTTTGGGGAGGGTAGAATAGGTATCCTGGGTGAAATTCTGTTAGAGAAAAATCGTGTAGGAATGGTCACGAGTTTGATGGATTGGTGGTTACGATGAATTGCGTCTTCGCTCTTGTGACATGTTTCTTCCTTGAAAATTCTGTTGTTATGTACCTTTTCTTTTCTAATTTTTGATACTGCTATGTAATTTCTATTTTTTCTTTATTTTCTGAGGTGGGCTTTGTAGAGTTCTCCTTTTGGCTGTTATGACTTTGCCACTAGAACCTTGCCATGGTTTTTTCTCACGTTATGAATTGATATAATCCCTACTGCCATTAGCTGCAATGATATGGGACCTTAAAAGCTATTGCAATTATTTCTCTTCCACGTGTTGAATCAAAAAAGATTGATGGTGTTGGAAATTGGTAGAGAATGATTATGGTATGAATTTAAATTGGATTTGAAAATGGATATTTGGAATTGGTTTGAGAAAATAGTTGTGGAAAATGGTTAATAAAATAAAAAT
The DNA here is from genome assembly GCA_022829125.1 of Lathyrus tuberosus. Lineage (NCBI taxonomy): Eukaryota > Viridiplantae > Streptophyta > Magnoliopsida > Fabales > Fabaceae > Lathyrus > Lathyrus tuberosus. Next base: position 15,812,661 of record JALAZF010000017.1, read on the forward strand.
GGATAATGGATTTTTGGTTTAAATGAAAATGGATATTAACAATTGGATAATGGAAATGAATAATGGGTATTAAAATGAAATGGATATGAATTAAAATGGATATTAAATGAAATGGATATGAACTAAAAAGAGTGGTTTTGGACATGTGAATGGATATTTGGAAATGTGGATATGATAAAATGGATTTAGAAAGTAGAAATGGTTTATGAATAAAAGAAAAGGTAAGTGGATAAAAAAGAAAATGGTTGATGGATTAAAAACAATGAGTTTGGATATGGATTATGGGTAGAAAATGGATAACCAACTGAATTCAAAACCAATCACCAACTTTCCACAAGCCTCTGACAACATAGTCACAGCTACCACTGAACAATCTGGCCACTCACATGATCCACTGAAGAATCTCAACCGATAACTATCCACAAGCTCAACTGTAAACAAGAACTCCAATTCTCTCTGGTATGCTGATAAATCTCGAAGAAGATGATTTGAACTGAGAAGAAATTAAAACCTGGTTCACACCAATGAACCTCTGACTCAAAGCCCTTGATAATTCCTTTGGATAAGAAAACCTCAGAACTTCTGAATAAGAGAAATACCGATAGCAAGAAAACCCCTCGATCCCATGTCTTAGAAGTCCAATGCACTATATGATTATGAATTATGACCTAAAAAATGCAGAATGAGAAAGAAACATAAGCCAGCAAAAGGTAGGGCAAATTTTGGGGTGCTACAACGCCAAGATTTACTGCCATAGTCACGGTACCACCCCCTGTGGTGCACACTGTCCCGGAAGGACAGATTCCACCAACACCTTCTGGTAGGAAGGAAACTATGTTCGATAGAATGGATGAATTCCAGGAATAATTCCTGGAAATGCAGAAGGAGCTGCAAGCCATTCGCGGTCAGGATCTATTTGGAAAGGACGCCGCAGATCTCTGCTTGGTCCCCAACGTGAAAGTTCCGCACAAATTCCAAGTGCCCGACTTTGAAAAATACAAGGGTAACTCTTGCCCTCAAAGCCATCTGGTGATGTACGCTCGGTGGATGTCAGCTCAGACGGAGAATCAGGACCTACTGATTCACTACTTCCAGGATAGTTTAACCGATGCCGCATTAAAATGGTACATGGGTTTAAACCATGCTACGATCAGTACTTTTGAGAGATCTTGGTACTGCCTTCGTCCAACAATACAAATACAATTTGGATATGGCACCCGACAGAGATCAACTCAGATCGATGTCGCAAAAGGACAAGGAAACCTTTAAGGAGTATGCTCAAAGGTGGCGTGAAATTGCCGCTCAAATTTGTCCACCTCTTGAGGGAAAAGAGATGACAAAGATCTTCTTAAAGACCTTAAGCTCATTTTACTATGACCGAATGGTTGCCAGTGCGCCCAGTGACTTCACCGAAATGGTTGGCATGGGAGTTCGTCTTGAGGAAGCCGTCCGAGAAGGACGTTTGATAAAAGACGCTGGATCGGCGAGCGGTACTAAAAAATACGGTAGTGCTCTACCTAAGAAAAAAGAGCAAGATATTGGGAATATCTCTCTCGGAAAGCAAAGGCGACGTTATCAACCAGTAGCAGCTGTGATTCCTGTTATCAGCCCTGCGCCTATTCCTACGTATCAACCTCAGGTTGCACAGAGCCAACCTGATCAGCAAAGGACACAACAGCCTCTTCAGCAGGCTCATCCCCAATACAACAACAACCGTACAACACGGCCACTAGGGTTCGATCCTATACCCGTAACGTACACAGAGTTGTTTCCATTACTGCTAACCAAGGGGCACATTCAGACTAAGTCCCCTCTTACAGTACCGGAAAATCCGCCTTTTTGGTTTAAGGTGGATCAAACATGCCCTTATCATCAAGGAGGTTCAGGGCATAACATAGAGACTTGTCTCAATTTCAAGTCCGACGTGCAGAAACTTGTTAGGAGCGGGGTTTTATCCTTCAAGGATACGAATCCTAATGTTCTCACCAACCCGCTGCCTCAGCATGAGAAAGCTGCAGTCAATCTGATTGAGAAAGAGATTAACGACGTCTATCAAATTCACGATGTACTCTTGTTAAAAACCAATCTGGTGAAGATGCATTGTAGACAGAGTGGGTATGGCCATGTGCCACCTCATGACTATCACCAGTGTGATATCTGCTCTAAAGACAACCAGGGATGTTCTGTGGTGCAAGCAGCTCTGCAAGAACAAATGGATCTCGGATGGATCCAAGAGCACCGAGTTCGTGGAGTTAACATGGTCTACACGAATTCCAACGTCATTCAGAACCACGATGTGCGTGCAATGAGTGTCAATTTGGTTGTAATGCACTCAAGGCAAAGCCAGTATCATAATCTGCCGCGGCACGATTACAATTCCTGTCTGACTTGCTCGGTAAACAAACAGGGATGCTCTTTCATACAAGAGGCCCTCCAGCGTCAGATGGATCTTGGATAGATCCAAGACTACCATGATAGGAATTCCTATCAGATCAACATGGTCCAGATCTTTGACATCCACGTGATGAATACCAACCTGGTAGAATTACACGCTAAACAGGTCCGACTCGGATTCTTAATATCACACGACTATTAAAGCTATAAAGCGGGTTGCGGAAACGATCGAGGTTGTACCCTTATCCAGGAGGCACTTCAGCACTTGTTAAATCACTGGTGGATGCCAATTTACATTGATGAAGATACTCAGCAAATTAGTATCAGTAACAGGAATCCTACTTGACGTCAAAGTCGGGATGTCCGATCAGTAGAAGCTAACCTAGTGAGGTTACATTGTATTCAAAGTGGGTGTGGTCAAGTGCCGCTGCACAATTACGACCGTTGTGGCGTCTGTTCGGAAAATAACCAAGGGTGTTACCTTGTGAGAGCAGCTCTCCAGGGGCAGGTGGACCATGGAGAAATTCGTCCATATCCGGGTTCTGGACCCATCAAATGGACGCCAAACTACCTTGCCAAGCAAGTTGAGGATGTTGTCACAATCTCCGGTCATCACAGGACCAGGGATGTTTTTGCCATTATCCCTCTACTTGACGAATCTAAGGTTCCCAACCGGGAACGGATCGAGATTACTGACGATGGTCAGAAAAATCAGAAAGCTCCCGTAGTCATCTCTCTGCCGGGGCCATTACCGTATGAATCAACTAAGGCTATCCCTTACAAATACGGTACGACAACAGTTGAAAATGGAAAGGAAATTCCATTACCCTCCGTCGTGAACATTGCGGACATCAGTCGTGTAACACGGAGTGGTAGAATCTTCAACAGAGGAGTTGGAGAACTCAGCAAAGAAAAGGAACTTCAGACAGAAGCTCCCGATCCACCAGTCGGTCAATCCAGTAATCCCGACCTTTTGAAAAACAATGATGAGATGCTGAAGCTCATCCAAAGGAGTGAATATAACATTGTCGATCAACTGTTACAGACTCCTTCAAAGATCTCGGTATTATCACTGTTACTCAGTTCAGAAGCCCACAGGGAGGCTTTACAGAAAGTCTTGGAGCAAGACTTTGTGGAACAGGATGTAATAATCAGACAGTTCGATAGCATTGTCTCTAACATCACTTCTTGCAACAATTTGGGATTTAGTGATGAGGAATTACCAGAAGGGGGTCGCCGTCATAACATGGCGCTCAATATCACAGTTAACTGCCAGGACGATGCTTTAGCCAGTGTACTGGTGGACACAGGGTCAACCCTGAATGTTATACCGAAGTCCACTTTGATGCCATTATCATTCAAAGGCCCTCCGATGAGGGTTAGTGAGGTTGTCGTCAAAGCATTCGACGGATCCAGAAAAACAGTTATCGGCAAAGTTGATATTCCCATAACTATCGGTCCTCACACTTTCTAGGTCACTTTCCAGGTCATGGATATCCGGGCAACATACAGTTGTTTATTAGGAAGATTTGGATACATCAGGCTGGAGCGGTTACTTCAACCCTCCACCAAAAGCTGAAGTTCGTCCAGTGCGGCCAACTCATCACAGTCTGTGGAGAACAGGCCTTGCTCGTAAGCAACTTGTCATCATCTACTGGTATAGAACCCGAGGAGGTTATTGGAACGCAGTTCCAAGCACTGTCGGTGAGCAAAGACAATCAGTTCAAAGAAGGAACTTCGATTTCCTCATACAAAGATGCTATCAAAGCGGTCAAGAGTACCGATACGACAGGATGGGGACAACTTGTCATTCCCACTGACAATAAGACAAAGAAGGGTCTTGGTTTTTCTGCAACCTGTACCCAGACAACTGCCAACGACGAAAATCTTCATCCACTTCAAAATTTCTTCCACAGTGGAGGTTTCCTTCACCCGGTGTCTCAAGCGGTACATGCTATCAACGAGGAAGATCCCTCTGACACGGATGAAGAATGGAAGTCCTATCTTAATAAGGACAGTTATATGTCTCAAGAAGAGGTGCCTATACCTTTTTGCTTTCCTACGGAAAGTCCGAGATTTATACCAAGATCAGATGTCGAAATGATATACGGAGATTGTGATCCGGAAGGATGCCGTGCTCCGCCAAATTCATTAGAGGAGGACACTCTGATGAAAGACAACTTTGACTACAATTACTATGGCCCAATGGACGGCCTGCCAATGTGGCAACCTTACCCAGGAAACTTGGGGCAAGAGGATCAGCCGAACAATGAAAATCAACTGACCGTCATTGAACAGAATACCTATGTCCCCACCATGTCATGGGATTAACACTCAGGTCATCCTGAAACTACTCAACATGAAGATGAATTTGCAACGTTTGTAGGACTTGAATTCATCAACTATGCTTTTCCCGAGGTCAATGTCATTGAGAGGGATGACTCCTCCGGTTCCAAAGAAGTTTGGGACACTCTGGGAGAACCAAGTGGAAAATACGACTTTATGGTCAAGTACACTGCGCCCGAAAGCTCTCGTATCAGGTTCGAAGATATCCAGCCAACTGGATGGGGGGATACAGCTGAGAGCACAACTACAATGCAAAATGCAATAGAGGAATTCTCCTACGACAATTCTGCCTGGGAGACAGATTCCAATGATCCTGCTCCACCAGAAATCAGCGTCATTTCTGAAGACAAATCAAGGAAGGTGCCAGACTTTGTGATTCACCGAGGAGTTCGCCGCCAATGGGTTGTCATCGAGGTTCCGAAGATCGTTCATCAGTCAAAGTAATTGCCATCTTTTAACCTTTCACCCTGCCCAGGTGAAACAGATGTTTTGATAGGGCTCGCTTTCTGTAAATTTCCCTCTTCGCTTTGCCCGAAGCGACAGAGTTTTGTTTTATAGGGCTGTAGTTTCAAGGATTCGACTTGTTCATTAATAAAATAACGTCGTTCTGTAATTTCCGCATTAATTGCTGTTTTCTCTTTTTGTTTTTTCAGAAAATGGTAATCCTAAAAAACAATTCAATAATAAAAACAAGCAGTAAAATAAAACACTGCACACACTTGCATTTTCTCTATCTCTTCTAAACACGAATCATCACGTCATGCAGATTGCTTGTTTTAAACCCCGTTGAAACATACGATCCGATGCCTTCTCCCAACTTTGAGTTCCCGGTATTCGAGGCTGAAGAAAAAAATGATGACAAAATTCCAGAAGAGATCTCTCGACTACTCAGACAAGAGGAAAGGTCCATTGAACCTCATAAAGAACTGTTGGAAACGGTAAACTTGGGTTCAGAAAAAGAGAGAAAAGAAATCAGGATTGGGGCACTGCTCAGTCCAACTGCCAGAGAGGGTTTGATAAAGCTTCTCAAAGAATTTCCCGATGTATTCGCTTGGTCCTATCAGGATATGCCAGGGTTGGATACCAGCATCGTGGAACATCACTTACCGTTAAGATCAGAATGTCCGCCAGTAAAGCAGAGGTTGAGACGGACTCACCCGGACATGGCCATCAAAATCAAAGAGGAGGTACAGAAACAGATCGATACAGGTTTCCTCGCTACATCTGAATATCCTCAATGGTTAGCCAACATCGTACCCGTTCCTAAAAAGGACGGAAAGGTCAAAATGTGTGTCGACTACCGAGATCTGAACAAGGCGAGTCCAAAGGACGACTTTCCTTTACCACACATTGACATGCTGGTAGACAGCACAGCAAAGTTCAAAGTTTTCTCCTTCATGGATGGATTCTTGGGCTATAATCAGATTAAAATGGCGCCGAAAGACATGGAGAAAACTTCGTTCATTACCCCATGGGGTACCTTTTGTTACAAGGTAATGCCGTTCGGTTTGAAGAACGCCGGGGCAACCTATCAAAGGGCCATGACTACTCTTTTTCATGACATGATACACAAAGAAATCGAAGTGTATGTCGATGATATGATTGCAAAATCTAAAATAGAGAGTGAGCACGTTGAACATCTGTCAAAATTGTTCGAACGTTTAAGAAAATTCAAGTTCCGCTTGAATCCTAACAAGTGCACCTTCGGTGTCCGTTCAGGGAAACTACTAGGGTTCATCGTCAGCCAGAAAGGGATTGAGGTTGATCCTGACAAGGTCAAGGCCATTCAAGAAATGCCTTCTCCGAAAACTGAAAAACAAGTCAGAGGATTCCTGGGACGTTTGAACTACATCTCCAGATTCATATTCCTTATGACCGCTACTTGTGCGCCGATTTTCAAATTACTGAAAAAGAACCAGGATTGCGTTTAGTCAGAAGATTGCCAAACCGCCTTCGACAGTATTAAGGAATATCTGTTGAATCCTCTGATTCTATCACCTCCAGTGGAAGGAAGACCACTGATAATCTACCTCACAGTCTTGGAAGACTCAATGGGATGTGTACTTGGCCAACAAGACGAAACTAAAAGGAAAGAGTCTGCCATTTACTATCTAAGCAAGAAATTCACCAACTGTGAAACTCGGTACACGATGCTCGAGAAAACTTGCTGCGCTCTGGCTTGGGCAGCCAAACGTCTTCGCCAGTACATGATTCGTCACACTAATTGGTTAATCTCTGAAATGGATCCAATCAAGTATGTTTTCGAAAAACCTGCTCTCACGGGAAGAATCGCCCGTTGGCAGATGTTGTTATCAGAATATGACATAGAATACCATGCTCAAAAAGCCGTTAAGGGAAGTATTTTAGCCGACCATTTGGCCCATCAACCGATTGACGATCAAGAATCAATCGGGTTTGACTTCCCAGACGAAGATGTCATGTATCTAAAAATGAAAGATTGCGACGAACCGTTACCCAGTGAAGGGCCAGAACCAGGTTCCCAGTGGGACTTATCTTTGACGGAGCTGTCAATCATTACGGAAACGGAATTGGGGCAATCATTGTTACCCCTCAGGGTACCCACGTTCCTTTCACTGCCAGACTTACGTTCAAGTGTACGAACAACGAGGCTGAATACGAAGCTTGTATTATGGGTCTCGAGGAAGCAATTGATTTAAGGATCAAAAACTTGGACGTGTACGACGACTCAGCCCTGGTTATCAATCAGATAAAAGGAGATTGGAACACATACCAATCAGGATTGATTCCTTACAAAGACTACGCAAGAAGGTTGCTACCTTTCTTCAACAGAATCGAGTTTCATCACATCCCTCGTGATGAGAATCACATGGCTGATGCTTTAGCCACTCTCTCTTCCATGATTAGCGTAGGTTGATGGAATGACTTACCTAAGATTAACATCATGCGCCTTGAACGGCCCACTTACATCTTCACGATCGAAGCAGTCATAGATGACAAACCTTGGTACCACGATATCAAATGCTTCCTTCAGAGACAAGAGTACCCATCTGGGGCACTCAGAAAAGATAGAAAAGCCCTCAGAAGATTGGCTGGAAACTTCTTCCTGAGCGGTGACACTCTCTATAAGAGAAATTTTGACATGGTCTTGCTCCGATGCGTCGACAGACCAGAAGCAAACATGCTTATGAAAGAAATTCATGAAGGGTCCTTTGGCACTCATGCCAACGGACACACAATGGCGAGAAATTTTTTAAGAGCAGGGTACTATTGGTTGACAATGGAATCCGACTGCTACAAGTACATGAGGAGGTGTCACAAGTGTCAGATATACTCCGACAAAATTCATGTACCGCCATCACATCTCAAAGTTCTCTCTTCCCCATGGCCATTTTCCATATGGGGAATCGACATGATTGGTTGGATCGAACCTAAGGCTTCAAACGGACACCAGTTCATCCTAGTAGCCATTGACTACTTCACCAAGTGGGTCGAAGCAGCGTCATTCGCTAATGTAACCCGACAAGTGGTGGTCCGATTTATCAAAAATAATATCATCTGCCGTTATGGTGTTCTAAGCGAGATCATTACTGATAATGGGTCTAACTTGAACAATAAGATGATGAAAGAGTTGTGTGCAGAGTTCAAGATCGAACACCATAACTCATCTCCCTACCGACCCAAGATGAACGGAGCGGTAGAAGCGGCTAACAAGAACATCAAAAAGATCGTTCAAAAGATGGTTGTAACCTATAAAAATTGGCACGAAATGCTACCCTTTGCTCTTCACGATTATCGAGCATCTGTCCGCACTTCAACAGGGGCAACCCCTTTCTCTCTAGTGTATGGCATGGAAGCAGTGCTCCCCATAGAAGTAGAGATCCCATCAATCCGGGTATTGATGGAAGCTAAGCTTACCGAAGCAGAATGGTGTCAAAGTCGACACGACGAACTGAATCTGATCGAAGAAAAGAGAATCACGGCACTATGCCATGGTCAGCTATATCAACAGAGAATGAAGAAGGCGTTCGACAAAAAGGTTCGACCTTGCATCTTCAGGAAAGGAGACCTCGTGCTCAAGAAGATACAGTCATTTCTCACTGATTCGCGAGGTAAATGGACTCCGAATTATTATGGCCCCTATGTGGTCACAAAAGCTTTCTCAGGCGGTGCCTTGAGACTTGCAACCATGGACGGAGAGGAATTTGCCTACCCCACGAATGTTGATGTAGTCAAGAAATACTTCGCCTAAACTAAAAAAAAAAAAAACGTCTCGGTGGATTGAAAACCCGAAAGGGCGGTCCAGGCAAAAGTTAGAGACATGAAAAAAATCATCCCGATGGATTGGAAATCTCATAGTACAATCCAGGCAAAAATTAGGGATAATGGCAAGTAACTATGTTCAATAGAGGCAAATCCCTCAGCAGCAGTAGTTACATCATCTGTCAGGAAAACTCTAGTCAAGGTCATCTTCGACAGAAGCACAGGATGTCCCGAATTCAAAGTTGGTAGAAGGATAGTGGTCATTATGTTTCAACGTAGCCATTTTCCCTGTAAATTACCATTTTCTAGCTTTGTATATACTCTTTAGAATCACGCGATTGGCTGATCTCCATCCTATCAATGAAATTTGAGCCTTTGTGCTTTTGTTTGTATTTCTTATTTGTTTTAGCTTTACAGAACGACGTTGTTAACAGGATTAACGATTCTTGAAATAAAACAAAAATGAATTTACTTGTTAAGACCTTTTTTGCTTTTAAATAAAGATGGCAATTTCTTTTGACTGTTGAACATCAGAAGAACATCGGTCGCTTCTTCAGAAGTAAGCGAACTTCAAAGTGCAGAATCAAAGTACTCCTTCTAACCCAGTACGCCTGAACGAAGGATCAACTATGTCAGAGACCTTGTTTCGTCTGACACGCCTCGGTCGAGTTCTCGTCTCCTAAGCCCGATCAACGGTACTTCTTCGCCCCGCGTTGGCCGAGTTATCCAGCCGTGTTCGCCTGTCAGTTTGTATGTCGCGTCAGTTTTGTCAGCATAAACATACATGCATCATGCATTTTTGATTTGCATTCACATTTCATATTGCATCACTATCACTCTAGTCGGTCTTGTCCCCTAGTGATAGAAGTTCTCTCAATCGAGTTGTCAGTTCTTGCCTCGTCAGGAAATGCTGCGTCTGAACAACCTCGCTTCCAGTTTATTTCTGAAAAGAAGTTGGTCCTTGACCACTTTGATCACTTGAACCTCTGAAATACCAGAGAAGCCCTCAGTTAACATCACTCTTCGCCATTGAAGATGATATCAATGCTTTCCCGGATTAAGGAAAATCCACAGGGAAAGCCTCGTAATCAGAAATTCGGCAGCATGCCAGTCTCGTTCCGAGAAGACCGCTGATGAAAAGGTCATCGACACCCCAAAATTGGATCCCATCATATGGCATTTCTCTGGGAAGATCCTGAGAAAAGTATGATGCAAGCTCCCAAACGAATGCAGTCTCTCAAGGGACTCGTATTCCCCGAGCAGAGTCAACAAATGGCGTCTCCAACAGAGAAGTTTGTGCAACTCTACAACTCAGACGGCTGGGTTCCCCCAGCAAGCCTAACCTAAAACTATTTCCCTCAAATGGCATCTCCCCAGGAAAATTCGGCGAGAAGTTTGAAGGAAAACCGCTACTAACAACGTTCCTTGTCAAGAAAGTTTATTGACAAAAGAAACTGAGACCAGTTCCTTGGTAGGAAACCAGGATCGAGGGGAAGTTTATTTCAGCAACTAAGACCAGGTCCTTGGTAGGAAACCAGGATCGAGGGGAAGTTTACTTCAGAAACCGAGTCCAGATCCTTGGTAGAAAACCAGGATCGAGGGGAAGTTTACAAAAGAAACTAAGACCAGTTCCTCGGTAGGAAACCAGGATCGAGGGGAAGTTTATTTCAGCAACTGAGACCAGTTCCTTGGCTGAAGACCAGGATCGAGGGGAAGTTTACCTTTTCTAAGCATCATTGCTTAGCAAAAGAAGATGAATGCGCAAGCTACCATTCATAACCACCATCAAAATTTCGGGTATTCCGATATTTAATCCTTTTGCACCTCGAATGCCCGAATACCTTCGTCATTCACGCCTTTGGGTCCAAGAAGATTAAATAGGGGCATCTGTCATACCCCAAATTTTGACCACTAAGATTTCCCATCATTGTGCAAATCATCATCATAATGTGGATGAACCATCATGCCTCATCAAATGCCTCAAGGGTTGTTGAGTATTCACTACAATCAAAATTAGGGTTTCAAGCCCTCTCAGAGCCTTAGACAAAGGATCAATCAAGGAATGACATGATCTTCAACTTGTCTAACCTCTCAAACATCCAAAAAGGATCAAGAGGACTCCCACATCAAGGATTAAGCACAAGGTTGCTCCCTTTTAGGTGGATCAAGCTTCAAGATCGACAATGTCACCAAATTAGGGTTTTGGTCGACCAGGGCCCCAGATGGAAATTTTTCATCTGGGCACAAGCCAATGTTCCAAAACATAACCTAATATACTCCATGGAATCTCATGGACCCAAACATCAAGTCAATTTGACCTCAGGGGAGGCATACATAAAAAATCAGGAATTAGGGTTTCTTGACCTAATTCACCCCTAAGTTGACTTTTGGGACAAAACATGAGCCAAGACCTCAAGACATGATTTTAGGGTCTCTAATGAACTATATTAATCCATTTTGAACAATGGGTTAATCCAAGAAGCTTGAGCAACAAGTCTCAATTTCATCTGCACCACAATTAGGGTTTTAAGGAAAAAGTCAACTGTAACTTTGACTTTTGACCAGGACATGCTCCCAAGCCCTATGACATGCATCAATATACCCTACAACACCCATGGAACATGTCCATCAAGTTTGATTTAGGTCAAGGACATGATTTACTGAAGAAATGCACAGTTTGGAATTCATATGATAAAAAGTCAACTGTGCACAAAAGTCAACTTTGACTTTTTGAGATTTTTCACCAAAATGGATTTTTAACCCTAAAATGATGTTAATGTATGATTTGAATCATCATTCATCAAGAAAAATCAAGAAAAGTTGGGTAACTTGTAAAAGGGGTAACCATAAAAAACTTAGAAAATTTTCTAAGTTAAAAATAAAGTGGCTAGGGTACCAACTTTGAAGGATCATAACTCCTAAACCACAAGGCCATTGTGCCCCATCCAAATCTTGATTTGTAGCTCTCATTACCCTCTACAAAAACTTCAACTACAAGTCATTCCAATTCATTAAGGATTTTGAGTTATGGAGTGATCAAAGTGGCTGAAAAGTGAAAATGTCACTTTTTCCAACACTTAGTGAAATTTTCACTAAGTCCAAATCTGTCTTCACTTTTTGCCAAATGTAGGGGGATTTTTCACTTGGATTCAAAAGAGATCAAAACCAAATATGTTCAAATAGTTGTTGTATCATGTAAGGGCTTTCCAAAATGGTCAAGAACATTACCAAATTCAACTTACACCATGAGTTATGACATTGGAAAGTTGCCTTGCTGAAATCTGTCAAAGGCAAGGCAGAATTTGCAACTTTGCTCGATTTTCCAAAATCAGCCAAATTCAAATGCTCCTATCCACTTGGACACCTCAGAGGATTGAATCTAAAGGGGACAATCACTGAGCCAAGCCTCCAAAGTCCATGGAACAAGAAATAGCATGTTGAACCTAGAATGGCCAAAATAGGGACAAGACTCCAAATTTGGATTGAAGCATTCAATGGAAGAATCAAGGTGGCATGGACTGAGCCATTCTCATTTGAAATCAGTCAAGACTTATCCAAGACCAAGGGAACCAAAGCACTGTGCCCTAACCTCTAGTCAATGGCTAGAGGAGACTTGTATTTTCATTTGCCAACATTGGCCAAACCTACTTACCAGTTGCCATTCACTATTCCTTGCAAAACAAACTTGCTCTACTATAAATAGAGCTCAATTGTGATCAGTTTGAGTACACCAAAGCCATCTAACAGATGCTTTCCTCAAAATCTCTTTCTCTTGGCAAAAATGCCTTTCTTAGCAAGGTAGCTATCGGGTTTTGAGTTTGAGAGCTTTTCCAATCAAACCAATCACTCACACGCCTCACATACATCATATAGAAGTGATCCAAACACTCACATAACATCTGAAACACTGATTTCACAAAATCACCAGCTGGTTGCTCAAATTTTCAATCAAGTTGCAGCTGAGGTACCACAAATTGTTCCAGCCATTTTTAATCAGGTCCAAGCATTCAAACACACTCCATAGGGTGTAGGGAAGCTGTTCAGATCATCACCACTCATCTGTAACACCTCCAAATCAAAAATCACATTGCACTTGCTGTCACGGCTTAGAGGTAAGCATATACTTGGTCATCTCTCAATCTATGCATATTTCCTCGCACAATAATTTGGCCATATGTTCATAATCATGCATGGAATGTTTTCCCTCAATTAATTGCATTGTTTGAATCGTGTATAAAAAATCCTAGCCTTCATGCAGAAATTAGGGTTCTTGAGGTTTCTTCGTGATTTCATGTTTTATGTTTAATTTAAATGAAATTAAGTGTTATAGACATGATCGTGAGGTTGAGACGAGCATAATGATATGTGGATTGCATGATATGATTACGTATTCAGTGAGATTGGGTGGAAAACGCAAATCAACCAAACCCAGAAAAACGCGCGTGTTCTTGCTTGTGTTCTTGGCGCCTTTTTCACAAATTCAAATATTTGAATTTTGTGATTTTATTTAATTGATTCAAAAATTAATTTCTCTCCGAGTTTTAATGATTTTGAGTTGATTCTTTTTTTAATAATTCACAAAAATGTTAAAATATTTTATTTTATCAAAAAATCCCAAAAATATTATTTATTTCATATAATTGATATTTTTGCAAAGAATTAATATTTTAATTGTTTTTGACATTTTAAATATTTTTTCTACATTGATTTTGCAACTTTTAATGCTTTCTAATTATTTTGTAGGTCAATACTTAATTTTTGAAGCATTAATCCAAAATCACAATTTGTTTTTCATATGTTAAACAATTTTGATCATTTTTAATTTAATTTTTATTCAATTAAATACATTTTTGAAAACAAATTAGGGTTTTTGGATTAATTCAACCCTCATAAATCATTTTCAACTCACTTGGGCCTCTTGAGAGAGTGTAAGACCCAACCCACTTGTACATAAATATTTTGGGCCTCATTCGTTGTATAAGTCCCTCTGTACATTTTCAAACAAACGGCGCGATCGTCGCCCTTTTAAAAATAACCTTGGGCCTCTCCTTGAGCTATAAGACCCATTCAAAAACACTTTGGGCCTCTAATAGAGTGTAAGACCCAATCCCCTTTTAACCAAAACATTTTGGGCCTCACTTATTGTATACGTCCCTCTGCGTTAAAAGAAAACCTCGGCGTGATCGCCATTTTTAAACGGAAAAACAAACTGGGCCTACCCTCGTGTTATAAGCCCCACTCTTTTTCTTTAAAACCTTTTGGGCCTCTAATAGAGTGTAAGACCCAAACCCTCTTGTACAGAAATATTTTGGGCCTCAGTCACTTGTATAAGTCCCTCTGTACAAATTCAACAGTGCGCTCACTGATAAAACCCTGGGCCTCTCCTTGAGCTGTAAGCCCCAAATCTTTCTTTTTCAAAGCACTTTCTCCTTTGATTTTGAATATATTGTTGTTTTCAATCTTTCTTTGTTGAACAACTAACCAAACAGCATGGAAGCTCTACAACCGAGTAAGTGGTTATTGCTTTCATTTACCGTTTTCATATACATATAACTGTATTGTGGGGCTGTTTCACTGTAAGTCTTCTTTCATAAACTCATATCAACTATCTAATAATAGTATAGATATTTCGAGTTTCCCCGACAACTACGTCTAGAACTAGGTGACGCCGTTTCGTTTATTCGTAGAAATAGACAGCTAGATCCCCAATAGGATCACTAGATACAGTCTTCTCTTCGGCTGTCCTCATTAGGAATTGTCAAGAAACTCTACTCCCAAAGATGAATGTATTCTCCGTGAATGACATCTTTGAGTTTCTTCCAAATTCTCGAACTTTCCTGACTTGATCTATTCCTTGTGAATAGCTTGCCTTGAATTTCTCGGGGTTTGGGGACCCACGGGCTTCTTAAAAGCATCGGCCTCCTCTTGGGCATCGTACAAGGACCCACAGGCTTCCTAAAAGCAACCCCGCCTCCTCTTGGGCTTAGTACAAGGACCCTACGGCTTCTTAGAAGTATTCACAGCCTCCTCTTAGGATTCGTATAATGATCTCTTCCTCCGGGAATGATAGCCTTCTCTTGGGCTTCGTACAAGGACCCGTCGGCTTCTTAAAAGATTCTAGCCTCCTCTTGGGCTTCGTACAAATTGTCCCGACGACCTCTTAGAGGTATAGGAACAGAACTTAGTCATCCTCATAGAACAGTCCTTTCATAGAGTCTACTACTGTTTCTCAAAGCATGGTACAAAAGATAAAACTCTAGACTTGGACAGTCTAATCTCCTTGAGTCTCAAAGATATTCTCAAACACCCTTCAAGAATAGGAAAGAAACCCGCAAACTCGGACAATCTCGATACCCTTTGGATTTCCCGCTTCCTTAAAGAACAGGAATAACCCGGATCCTTGAATCAAATCCAGGAGTACAGTGTTGCTCATATAAGAACTGATTTTCTCTTAAAAATAGTATACTGGACCTGTCACTTAACTAAAACAGTCACCATAGCCTCCTCTTGGGCTTTATGCAATGATTCTTCCCAGCGGAAGCAAACGTTTAGCCTTTCTCTCGGGCTTTGTACGAGACACATAAGAGACTCCTTCGTTGAGTCAATCACCTCTTTCGCCTCCATCTCGGGCTTTGTACGAGATACAAAAAGGTTCTTATTGAGCCAAATAAACAGACTATAGCCTCCATCTCGGGCTTTATACGAGATACGAAAAGATTCCCTCGTGGAGCAAAAAACTTTTAGCCTCTCTCTCGGGCTTTGTACGAGACACATATTAGCCTCCTCTTAGGCTTTGTATAAGAAAACCACTGGTTGATCCAATCAACCTTTTAGCATCAAAGCTGTGCCTCGTTCACAGTACACAAACATCAATAACTCCTTCCCCTTCATCTAATTGCTGTAAGCGGCAAGCCTCTGCATCATCTACATCCATGCCACTGTCCCTCTTTTAGCATGAGAAATTCCTAAGGAAAGATGGCATTGCTCTACACTGAGTTAAAGTCTTCTCCTTCAGGTTAAAATCTCCTATAAAGGAAATTATGGCATTGCCGGATTCACAAATCCCGGTTAAAGTAATTCTCCTTTATAAACAGTTGTGACATACAACCCCCTCTTTAGAGATGACAAATTCTCTCTAAAGTCAACACCTTCAGCTTCACATCTTGGGCTTTGAACAAGACACAAATAGACCTTTCGCTTCACGTCTTGGGCTTTGATCAAGACACCAAAACACCCATTTCCTCCCATAGAATAGGAGGAACTACGAACGCTCTGATTTCCCTGTTTCGGTAAACGGGAATACGTAGGCATAAGATTGAAAGAAAAATCTTAGCGAGCACACTAAACAAAAACCCAAATCCCATACTCTCACATCAAAAAGCATCAGTCCTAACATCATAATCCTCGTTCCCCGCCAGAAAATCCAAGAAAGAAAGAAAACCGTATTGGCGAAAATACAAATAACCAGTACAAAGGTCCCCCCCACATTGATAGCATCCTTAACTTAACAGACCGCTGTTTAAACTCAGTATGCAACAGGGTTAATTGGAGACATCTATTTCCCTTCCTTATTCAGCTCACAATAGGATAAAAAATGAATCGACCTGTAGTTTAAGCTCAAACCGCAGAGAGCGACCAGCGCTTAAGAACCGCGTCCAAAATCGCTCGCTACAATCCGGTGTACCACTGCTTCACATTTCTAGATTATCAACTCACACTGACATTGGATGAGTACTCTCAGTTGATTGATTTACCCATTTCTGATCAAGACCCATTCTCTGGCTTGGAAGATATTCCCAAAGATCAGACCATTGCAAGAGCTACCTCCTTGGAAGTGTCAGATATCAAAGTTCACATGACCACCAAGGGAGGAATTCAAGGTCTACCGGCTAAGTTTCTGATGGAAAGAGCCCTATACTTTGCCAGTATAGGGAATATGGTTTCTTTCAAGGATGTCATTGTTCTACTCATCTATGGATTATTCCTTTTCCCCAACATTGACAACTTCGTCGACATCAACACTATCAAGATATTCTTAATCGGGAATCCCGTCCCAACTTTGTTTGTCGATGCTTACCACTCAGTGCATCTAAGGAACTTGTACAGCGGATGGATGATTACATGTTGTGTACCATTACTCTACAGATGGTTTATTTCTCACTTGCCCAAATCTGTTGCTTTTTGGGATCTCAAAAGTGGTATACGATGGTCGCAAAAGATTATGTCTCTCACTCATTCTGACATAGATTGGTACAATCGGGTCTATGACAGAACAAAGATCATTGACAGTTGTGGAAGCTTCCCCAATGTGCCCCTCATTGGTACTAAAGGAGGGATCAACTACCACCCAGTTTTAGCTCGTCGTCAGCTTGGTTACCCTATGAAGGACATACCATATAGAATTCATTTGGAAGGTCTTTTCTTCAAGAAGGTGAAAAATGATAGAGCGCTTAAAGAGGAAATTGTGCATGCCTTGCATCATATTCATAGGAAAGGAAGAGAATCTCTGGGAAAACCAAACTGCATATCTGCGGAGCCTTATCTCCAATGGGTACAAACTAGATCCATCAAGTTGAAGATGCCTTACCCTCGTCAAGAAGTATTTCCCCTAAAGGAATCTATCCTCTACTTCATGAACGACACAGAGAAACTTCAAGTCACTTTTAACAAAACTCAACGTGAAAAGAACTCTTGGAGGAACAAATATCAAATTGTCAGCTTGGAGAACACAAAGATCCAAGAACTATTAAAAGAAAAAGATGCTCTGATTGAGATACTAGAGCAGCATGCTGTAGAAAGTCAAGAGGAACGAAAAAGTTTACCCTCGCATTTCACTTGGCAAAAGATCGTCAATCCGACGATAGTTGAGGAGGCCCGACTCAAGAGGCAAAAGAAAAGTCAGCAACAAGGGTTTTGAGCCTCATCAAAGGAAGTTCCTTAATGGCTATAGGCTTAGTTTCCCTTTTTCTGCATTGTAAATATTGTACTTTTGTAATCTTTTCAGTTTATCAAATAAAAGTATTAGTGTTTATGTTATCCACTGAATGATATTTGCAACAAAATTGTTGAAAGTTCTTAAAAAAAAACAAAAAAAAAGCATTTGCATCATTTGCAGATCATGCATCATTCTAGCATTTCACGTCTTTCATAAAAAACCTTACACATATTTTTTGCACTTTAGAGTCAAACAGTCTCATTCATACAACACTTGGGCCAATCGTCAGAATAAAATGGACGATCTTGAGGAAGAAAACAGAGAACTGAGGGAGGAGGTCACTACTCTAAAAGAAAGTATGGAAAGACTCAACGTCATGATAGAGAATATGGCAGCAGCTCAGGATCAATCGCCTCAAAAGACTGTGATGTCAGAAATTGTCTCCGCACCAACTTTTGAAGTACCCGTCAGTCTTCCTCAGTACAACATGCCTAAAGGTTTTCTCTGGGGCATGCCTTTTAATTTTGTGCCTGGGGGATATACACCTCCGATCACTGAAGACCCAAGGGCTACAGCCGAAGTCTCCAGACCTGAAGGTTACAAACTTCAGGTAAATGAAGATGCAAGAGCTACGACAGAGACTCATATACCTGAAGGTTACAGACTTTAGGTAACCGAAGCGCAAAGAACAACAACAATAATGTATGTACCACAACCTGTGATACATACTACTTCAGAAGAACAGATCTTTCACGCCGCTCCAAGCAAGGATATAGAAGTATATGAAAGGATAGATGAATTCCAAGAGCAATTCTTTGAAATGCAGAAAGAACTTCATGCCATCCACGAATAGGACTTGTTTAGGAAAGATGCTGCCTATCTCTGCTTAGTCCCAAATGTTAAAATACCACAAAAATTCAAGGTGTCTGCCTTTGAAAATTACAAAGGAAACTCCTGCCCACAAAGTTACTTGGTAATGTATGCTCGGAAGATGTCTACCCAGAAGAAAAATCAACAGTTATTGATCCACTACTTTCAAGACAGTTTAACTGGCGCCGAACTCAAATGGTGCATGGGGTTAAACCGTAAAAAGATAAGTACCTTCAGAGATCTTGGAGAAGCTTTTGTTCAACAATATAAGTATAATTTGGATATGGCTCCTGATTGGGATCAACTCAGAGCTATGTCTCAAAGGGATAAGGAAAGCTTCAAAGAATACGCTCAGAGATGGCGTGAAATTGCCGCCCAGATTTGTCCTCCTCTCGAGGAGAAAGAAATGACAAAAATATTCTTGAAAACTTTGAGCTCGTTCTATTATGACTGAATGGTCGCAAGTGCGCCTAGTGACTTCACCGAGATGGTGAACATGTGAGTACACCTTGAGTAAGTAGTCGGAGAAGGTCGATTGGTCAAAGATGTAGAACGATCCAGTAGTAACAAGAGGTATGGGAGCACTTCCCAAAAAAAGAAAGAGCAAGATATCAACACCATCTCACAGGGTAAACAAAGACGAAGAAACTAACCTCGACAAATAGCAGTGGTATCTCCTATTATCAACTCAGCGTCAGTTCCTGCATATCAACCACAAATTTCTCAAAATCAACAAATTCAACAAGCATAGTATCACCAAAGGCATCAACAACCTCTTCAGTAGGCTCACCCACAATACAACAATAATAATCGTACCTCAAGGTCACCAGGTTTTGATCCTATACCAATGCCATATGCGGACCTATTCCTAGTTTTGCTAGCAAAAGGACATATTCAAACCAGGACTCCTCCTGCCATTCTTGAGAATCCCCCTTATTGGTTTAAGGATGACCAATTATGTGTTTATCATCAAGGAGCATCGGGGCATAACATCGAGAACTGTTTCAGTTTTAAATCCGATGTACAAAGACTTATCAAGAATGAAGTTTTATCTTTCAAAGACACTAATCCAAATGTTCAAAGGAATCCACTACCTCAGCATGAGAAAGCTTCTGTAAACTTAATTGACGAAGGTCCTGGCAGCAGTTACAAAATTCATGATGTGCGCTTACTAGAAACAAATCTAGTTAAGATGCATTGTAGGCAAAGTGGATACGACCATGTGCCACCTGTAGCTCCGGTTTTTTGTGACGCGACCACTACCGCTTTTAGTGATACTTTCTGATTTCTATATTTATTCTATAAAGCTTAAAATGAAGGGGAAGATATCTTAAACTAACCTTGCGCACAAGTGTTTTCCTTTACAAATGCGAAGAGATCTGGAATCCGGGGTTGGTTATACGAAGGGAAGCTGTTAACACCCTAAGTATCTATAGTAATCTATAGGAACCTTTATTTGCATATGTTTTTACTGTCGAATCATTCGATTTCTTAAGTTCATTTGCTGTTGAATAGGGAAAGTTTCTCCTTTGTGAAGGTTGAGGAGATGTTTTTGTTGTTTTTATGGTTTTCTATTGTTTTTGGGAAGATACTTGACCTAAGGTTTTTTATTAGTGTTCTCGCTAAGATTTCACAATCTGATGCCTACGTATTCCCATAAAGAGACTTGGGGAAATCAGAGCGTTTGTAGTTTCTCTTATTCTATGTGAGGAAATTGTTCGGTGTCTTGTTCAAAGCCCAAGATTGAAGCTAAAAGAGTGACTGGGAGAGAGAATTTGTCATCTCTAAAGGGAGATATCTCACCTATTCATCACAAACATTGAATAATTAATTTATAAGGGAAGTTTCTTTAACTGGGATGTGTGGAATCCAGCAATGCCACATCTTATTTTATAGGAGAATTGAAATGTCATGAAGGAATAAGCTTTAACTCAGTGTAGAGCAATGCCATTTTTTCCTTTATGAATCTTTTCATGCTAAGAGAGGGACA
This sequence comes from Lathyrus tuberosus, assembly GCA_022829125.1. Taxonomy (NCBI): domain Eukaryota; kingdom Viridiplantae; phylum Streptophyta; class Magnoliopsida; order Fabales; family Fabaceae; genus Lathyrus; species Lathyrus tuberosus. Next base: position 15,833,438 of record JALAZF010000017.1, read on the forward strand.
TTGACTTGGATGTGTAGAATCCAGAGGTTTGCCACTTACATCACTTAGATGAAAGAGAACTTTAGCCATGATAAGGGAGGGAATCCAACTTGGATTTTGAATCAACAAGTGTGCCACTTATATAAATTATCTAGAAAAAAGTTTTAATTGTTTGTTTTGAAATGTGATGTATAGAGGAAATATCCTCCTACAGAGAGGACTCATAGTCTCATCTGCAAGGATGTTTAAATTTCGTGCCTTGATCAAAGCCTAAGATTGAAGCTGAAAAAAGAAGTTGAAAACTGACTCAACTGAGGGAGTATTATATCTGTCTTATACAAAACCCAAGATTGAGGCTGACTAGGGAAATCATTATATGAAGCCTAAGAGGAGGCTGAGGGAATTTAAGTGGAGACTGACTCTTGGTGAGGAAATTTAAATTTCAAGAGAAGGTTCAAACTGCTCTGAGGAATCAAAAAGGGAAACTAACTCTTGCTTAAGAGAGTTGAATTATTAAATTCCAAAAAGGCTTTGATTCTTTTGGGGATTTGTTGATTGTAACCTGACCCTAGCTTGGGGTTTTACAATGAAAACCAAACCTTGTTGAGGATCAGAAGAGACTTAAAGGATGAGCTTGAATGTCTTAGAGGTTTTGACTCTCCTGGAGATTGGTGTATTGATAAAGATGACTAGGATATATCCTATTCTTTTAGGAAGCCTGAGGGTCCTTGTATGAAGCCCGAGAGGAGGTTGAGGATGCTTCTTAGAAGCCTGTGGGTCCTTGTATGAAGCCCAAGAGGAGGCTGAGGATTGAGACTTTCCAAGTCTAGTAAGAGTTCAAGACAGGTTTCACAGGGAAATAATCCTTTCTTTGTTGAACTGTCCCAGGGTTAAAGGGGTTAAAAAAGAGGTTTCACCGGGAAATAATCATCTCTTTATTGAACTGTTTCTAGGTTGAATAAATTGAACAAAGCCCAAGAGGAGGCTGACTCTATTGGGGAGAAGAATTCCTTTGTACAAGAGGGAACTAGTTGTTTGAACTAAGTTATACTAATTGAAAGGATCCTATTGTTTAAACTAGTCTAAACTGAGGATGATTTAAATGCTAAGAGAAACTTAACAAAATATGTACAACTATATATAGAGATATATGAACAAGTATATAAACAAGTATAAATTGAATTGAGAAAGGTGGTGTTGGGTCTTACACTCTATCAGAGGCCCTGGTGTATTGTGATTGATTATATATCTTCTTCAAGATTGAATTAGTGTTTTTGAAGAAATTGAAGAAAGTTTTGAAATGATTTTGAAGATGACTTGATCTTAAGTAAGAGAGAAGCAAATGTGTTGGGTCTTACACTCTAAATAGAGACCCAGACATTTGTTTGTATCATGTACAAAGCCCAGGATGAATGAGGCTAAAAGATTTTCTATTTACAAAAGGGGGTGTTGGGTCTTACTGTAACAGTCCGTTTTTAATATTTCCTTTTTCCGTGCTTTTTGGTGTTAATTGGTCGAGTCTTTATTTTTAATTGAGCAATATTTATGTTAATTGCTAATTGGTGTGATTATATGTTATTTTTGCATATTGTGTATTTTTACCGTTTTTGAGAGTTTGCGGGGAAAATTGGAATAGAGGGTATTTGACATATTTCATAATTAATAGTATTAGTTAATAATAGTTAGTTTAGATATTTATTAGAAATGTTTAGAATTTTTAAGTTAAGAAAATATAAAAGAAAATAGTTAGTATAAGTTTAGAAAAGAAGAAAAAGAAAAGTTAGTAAGAGTTTCCCAAAAGAGAAGAAAAAGAGAGAAATAGAGAAGTGAAGAGAAAGTGAAGACAAAGGGGAAAAATCACCAAGCAAGCTTTAGGAATCGGATTGTTATCGGGTAAGGGTGTGAAACTCGGTTATTATATTGATTGTGTATGATTATATATGTTTGTTTTTGAATTGTTTGAATGTGTAGAGAATTATGTGGTTAGGTTGCTATTTTTGACATAATCGGTAGAATCGAGAGTTTTCACGGATGAAATTCGCAACAAATTGTGTAGTTTAGTCATGTGAGGTTAGGCCGAGATTATAGAGACTCGTTTCGTTGAAATCGGTTGATATTGTGAGTTTTGACATTTTTGGGTTTCGAAAATGTGAGATTTTGGTGAAAAATAAAAGTCGTGGAATCGGGTTTTTCTTGATCCTAATATGTTGGTATGTATTTATGTGATATTACCATGTATTTATTCGGGAGAAAGGAATTGAATCGGTCGGGTTTCCGGAGGGTTTTGTGTAGAGGCAGCAGCTGATTTTTCTGGCTTTTAATAGGTGCAATCGATTGCAGCAGGATGCAAATCGACTGCACATGAAAAAAAGGGCGAAAAATGTGATTTCTGGGGCCGTGCAATCGATTGCACACAGGTGTAAATCGATTGCACTCTGCTGTTCTTTTTCAAAAATTTGTTTTTTTAAAAGTTGCATAACTTTTTCGTCGTTTATCCGTTTTAGCTGTTCTTTATATCGATCTGAAGCTAAAAATATGTTCTATGATTTGGTAAAGAAAAATATTATTTTTAGCCGACTTTTAGCCGACTTTTCTGAGAAACCGTAAAATGGAATTTTTGAGTTATTTTCTATATTGTGCGATAGGATATGATATGTAACGTATGACTTGTGTGAGGGATGTTTGATGGGTATATGATGTTGTGGTGAAGGTTTGTGGCCGTTTGGCAATTATGTGCATTGTATTATATGTACTTGAAATGCATGATTTAATGTATGAGCCTTGATTTTCATGGGTCATTATATGACATGCATCAGGTTGTAGACATTGTAGATCCCTTCGTGGGTGTAAAGAATGCATGTAAACATTGTAGATCCCTTTGTGGGTGTAAACAATGCATGTAGACATTGTAGATCCCTTCGTGGGCGTAAACAATGCATGTTGAATTGTAGATCCCTTATGGGTGTAAGCAATTGTTGTATTGATCGTGTGCCTATTATAAAGGACTAAAAACGATCCATAACGTCGTATGCTTGTTGATAAGTGGTAGCGACGGGGGAACATCGTATGCCCGACGGGGAGTTACCCTAAGTAACGAGCGATGATTCCAAGAGTTCCTAGGGGACTAATGGTACCGCATGCATAGAGACGTTGTGTCGGTCTCTGTGCATTTGCATAATTCATTACATGAATGTTTATGTGTTGAATTTTGAGAAGGATTTGTTATGCATTGTGTTAATGTATATGCTTATGTGATTGATGTGTGAAATGGTTTAATATGTCTTGTGTTGTTTACAAGTATCGTATTTGTGTGGTGAGAATAATTGTGCATATTTTGCTAAGTGTTTTACAATGATATGCAATTATATTATAATCCTGTTTCTCACCCTTCTGCTGTGGTTTAATGATGTAATGGCATTGCAGATTAGACGCTGGAGGTCTTTTGCGAAGATTAGTGTCTTCGTCTTTTTGTCGTTCCGTCGGCTCTGATATGTAACACGGCTAGTTGGGGTTCGAGTGTAGATGTTTCTTTTGGCTTGTATATAGTGGCTTTGTATGAACATGTATATGACATACTTATCTTTTGTGATGACATCAGTTATGGATGTTCCGCTTTAATTCTGTAACTGAACGATGATATTTTGGAACTGAGTTCCTATGTTTATATGACTATCAGGTTGTTATATATCTATATGAGCAGGTTGTTTTAGTTCACGTTGGTGTGGCATCTCTGGCTATATCATGATAAATTATTCTTTGCTCTGATGTTTTATTTATAAGATTAGTTTATTCCGGTTTTTGTACGGGGTATAGAAGGGGTGTTACATTAAGTGGTATCAGAGCCAATATTTGGTTTGTCCGACCATGTTGTCGTGTCTGTTGTGTCTTGTTAGTCTGTTGCACTCTGTGGAGTGGTTGTTTAACCATAATTTGCTATCATTGGGAACGTTCAGATTATGGCTGGAAGAGGTGCTGCTGCTATGACTCCGGCCATGCAAGCTATGGCGCAAGCGATGCAGAATTTACCCAATGCTGCGGCGGACGAGGAATCGCGTAGTATGGATAAGTTTCAGAAGAATAATCCACCGAGCTTCGAAGGTACTCATGATCCTGAGGGAGCACAGATTTGGCTGAAGAAGATTGAGAAGATCTTCCGTTTCATTAGGTGTTCCGAGGATCAGAAGGTGCAGTTTGGTACTCATGTGTTGGAAAAGGAAGCTGAAGATTGGTGGGCGAATGCTTCTCAGAGGTTTGAGGAGGATGAGATAGTGGTTACATGGGCTGTGTTCAAAGATGCTTTTCTTGAAAAGTATTTTCCGGAAGATGAGAGAGGTAAGAAGGAAATTGAATTTCTTGAACTGAAGCAGGATAATTCCTCTGTTGCGGATTATGCTGCTAAGTTTGAGGAACTTGTGAAGTTCTGTCCTAATTATAATACGGCTGGTTCTGAGAGGTCAAAGTGTTTGAAGTTTGTGAATGGCTTGAGGCCAGAAATCAAGCAGGGTATCGGTTATCAGGAGATCAGGCAGTTTCCAGTGTTGGTGAACAAAAGTAGGATTTTTGATGAAGATAGTAAGGCACGTGCTACGCATTACAAGAATCTGGGTGATAAGAAAGGAAAAGGGCAGTTCAGAGGTAGGCCTTATGTGACTCCTGCTGATAAGGGGAAACAGAAGGCTACTTTTGATAGGAAGCCGAGTGGAGGAGGAATGAATTCTTCTGTGAAATGTTATAATTGTGGTGGTATGGGTCATCGTGTGTCGGAGTGTAGGAGGAATATGAACAAGTGTTCTAATTGTGGTTTGACGGGTCATGTGGCTGCTGATTGTAGGAGGAATGCGATCAAGTGTTATAATTGTGGGGAGAATGGTCACTATAGTACAAAGTGCACGAAACCGAAGCAAGCTCAACCTGGAGGGAAAGTATTTGCATTGGCGGGAGCTCAGCCTACTAATGCAGATCGTTTGATCAGAGGTACTTGTTTTATTAATAGTAATCTTTTAATTGCTATTATTGATACTGGAGCGACTCATTCGTTTATTTCGATTGATTGTGCGAAACGTTTGAATTTGGTGTTGTCTAAGATGGGTGGAGAGATGGTTATCGATACTCCAGCTTCGGGGTCGGTAACTACTTCTTTCGTTTGTTTAAGTTGTCCTTTGACAATTTTTGGTAGAGATTTTGTGATGGACTTGGTATGTTTGCCATTGAAGGGTTTGGATGTGATTCTGGGAATGAACTGGTTAGAGTTCAATCGTGTTCATCTTGATTATTATCTTAAGCGGGTGAGATTTCCTTCTCTTGAAGAAGAAAGGGAATCTGGTTTCTTATCTACCAAAGAGTTGAAGAAACTTTTGGCGGAGGAAGCTCAGTTGTTTGGATTGTTTGCATCGTTGTCTGTGGAGAGTCAAGTTGCAATTGGAAGTTTTCCTGTTGTGTGTGATTTTCAGGAGGTGTTTCCGGATGATTTTTCAGATGTACCGCCAGAAAGAGAGGTGGAGTTTTCTATAGACCTAGTTCCTGGTACTAGACCTGTATCTATGGCACCATATCGGATGTCAGCATCTGAGTTGGTGGAGTTGAAAAGACAATTGAATGAGTTATTGGAAAAGAGGTTTGTAAGGCCTAGTGTATCACCTTGGGGTGCTCCTGTTTTGTTGGTCAAAAAGAAAGATGGAAGTATGCGTTTGTGTATCGATTATCGGCAGTTGAATAAAGTGACGATTAAGAACAAGTATCCACTTCCAAGGATCGATGACTTGATGGATCAACTAGTGGGTGCAAGTGTGTTTAGTAAGATTGATTTGAGGTCAGGATACCATCAGATTCGGGTTAAAGAGGAGGATATTCAGAAGACGGCCTTTAGGACACGATACGGACATTACGAGTTTTCTGTGATGCCGTTCGGGGTTTCTAATGCGCCGGGTGTGTTTATGGATTAAATGAATCGTATATTCCATGAGCATTTAGATCATTTTGTTGTTGTTTTTATTGATGACATTTTGGTTTATTTTAAGTCACAGGAGGAACATGCGGAATATTTGCGTATTGTGGTGCAGATTCTGAAGGAGAAGAAACTTTATGTCAAACTGTCCAAGTGTGAGTTCTGGTTGTCAGAAGTGAGTTTTCTTGGGCATGTGATTTCAGGTAATGGTATTGCTGTGGATCCATCCAAAGTAGAGGCAGTTCTACAATGGGAGGCTCCTAAATCTGTTACTGAAATTCGAAGTTTTCTGGGTTTAGCTGGATATTACCGGAGGTTTATCGAAGGTTTTTCCAAGTTGGCACTTCCGTTGACTCAACTGACTTGTAAGGGTAAGGCATTTATTTGGGATATTCAATGTGAAGAAAGTTTCAACGAGCTGAAGAAGAGATTGACTACAGCTCCGATTTTGATCTTACCGAATCCTAATGAATCGTTCGTTGTGTATTGTGATGCATCTCTAATTGGTTTAGGTGGTGTTTTGATGCAAGATGGTAAGGTGGTTGCTTATGCTTCGAGGCAGTTACGAGTTCATGAGAAGAATTACCCTACTCACGATTTGGAATTAGCTGCGATGGTTTTTGTATTAAAGATTTGGAGGCATTATCTCTACGGTGCTAGATTCGAAGTCTTTAGTGATCATAAAAGTTTAAAATACTTGTTTGATCAGAAAGAGTTGAATATGAGGCAACGGAGATGGTTGGAACTTCTGAAGGACTATGACTTTAGCTTGAATTACCATCCTGGTAAGGCTAATGTGGTAGCTGATGCTTTGAGTCAGAAATCTTTGCGTATATCTGCTTTGATGGTGAAAGAGTGGGAACTTCTGGGTCAATTTCGAGACTTGAGTTTGGTTTGTGAGCTTTCACATGAGAGTGTGAAGCTTGGTATGTTAAAGATCACTAATGATTTTCTGTTGTCTGTTATAGAGAAACAGAAGTTGGACTTGAAACTTGTTGATTTGTTGTTTGTTGGAAATCAAGAAGTGAACGGTGACTTTAAAGTGGATGATCAGGGTATTTTGAGATTCCGTGGTAGAATTTGTATACCGGATGATGCAGAGTTGAAAAAGATGATTCTTGAGGAAGGACACCGGAGTAGTATGAGTATACATCCTGGTGCTAATAAGATGTACCAAGATTTGAAGAAAATATTTTGGTGGTCTGGTTTGAAACGAGATGTGGCTCAGTTTGTTTATGCGTGTTTGACTTGTCAGAAGTCGAAAGTGGAACATCAGAGGCCTGCAGGATTAATGCAACCGTTGGATATTCCGGAGTGGAAATGGGATAGTATATCGATGGATTTTGTGACGGGTTTGCCTAATTCTCCGAGTGGGCATAATGCTATTTGGGTGATTGTTGATAGGCTGACTAAATCGGCGCATTTCATTCCGATTGATATCAGTTATTCTATGGAGCGTTTGGCTGAGCTTTATATCCATGGGATTGTGAAGTTGCATGGCGTCCCGTTGAGTATTGTTTCTGATCGTGATCCGAGGTTTACTTCCAGATTTTGGGAAAGTTTGCAAAAGGCGTTAGGTTCTAAGCTGAGATTGAGTTCTGCTTATCATCCGCAGACTGATGGTCAGACGGAGAGAACAATTCAGTCATTGGAAGATTTACTGAGATCTTGTGTTCTTGAGCAAGGTAGAGTTTGGGACAGTTTTTTTTCATTGATCGAGTTTACGTATAATAACAGTTTCCATTCTAGTATCGGAATGGCACCTTTTGAGGCACTTTATGGAAGAAGATGTCGAACACCTTTGTGTTGGCATGAATCTGGTGAAAGTGCAGTAGTTGGACCTGAGTTAGTTCAACAAACGACGGAAAAGGTGAAACTTATTCGGGAGAAGATGAAAGCTTCTCAGAGTAGGCAAAAGAGTTATCATGATAAAAGGAAAAGAGATCTTGAGTTTCAAGCGGGTAACCATGTGTTTTTGAGGGTTTCGTTGGTGACTGGTGTTGGACGTGCTTTGAAGTCGAGGAAGCTTACTTCACGTTTTATTGGTCCATATCAGATATCCGAAAGAGTTGGTGCAGTGGCTTACAGGATAGCATTGCCACCGAATCTTTCGAATCTACATGATGTTTTCCATGTTTCACAGCTACGGAAGTATGTTCCAGATCCGTCTCATGCGATTCCGATGGATGAGGTTGAGGTAAGAGATAATCTTACGGTTGAGGTTTTACCGGTGAGGATTTTAGATCACGAGTTGAAAAGGTTAAGAGGCAAGGAGATTGCACTTGTGAAAGTGGCGTGGGGAGGCGCTGCTGAGGGCAATTTGACTTGGGAATTGGAAAGTCGGATGCGGGAGTCGTATCCGGAGTTGTTTGGATCAGGTAATATTTTCGAGGACGAAAATTTCTCAAGTGGGGGAGAGTTGTAACAGTCCGTTTTTAATATTTCCTTTTTCCGTGCTTTTTGGTGTTAATTGGTCGAGTCTTTATTTTTAATTGAGCAATATTTATGTTAATTGCTAATTGGTGTGATTATATGTTATTTTTGCACATTGTGTATTTTTACCGTTTTTGAGAGTTTGCGGGGAAAATTGGAATAGAGGGTATTTGACATATTTCATAATTAATAGTATTAGTTAATAATAGTTAGTTTAGATATTTATTAGAAATGTTTATAATTTTTAAGTTAAGAAAATATAAAAGAAAATAGTTAGTATAAGTTTAGAAAAGAAGAAAAAGAAAAGTTAGTAAGAGTTTCCCAAAAGAGAAGAAAAAGAGAGAAATAGAGAAGTGAAGAGAAAGTGAAGACAAAGGGGAAAAATCACCAAGCAAGCTTTAGGAATCGGATTGTTATCGGGTAAGGGTGTGAAACTCGGTTATTATATTGATTGTGTATGATTATATATGTTTGTTTTTGAATTGTTTGAATGTGTAGAGAATTATGTGGTTAGGTTGCTATTTTTGACATAATCGGTAGAATCGAGAGTTTTCATGGATGAAATTCGAAACAAATTGTGTAGTTTAGTCGTGTGAGGTTAGGCCGAGATTATAGAGACTCGTTTCGTTGAAATCGGTTGATATTGTGAGTTTTGACATTTTTGGGTTTCGAAAATGTGAGATTTTGGTGAAAAATAAAAGTCGTGGAATCGGGTTTTTCTTGATCCTAATATGTTGGTATGTATTTATGTGATATTACCATGTATTTATTCGGGAGAAAGGAATTGAATCGGTCGGGTTTCCGGAGGGTTTTGTGTAGAGGCAGCAGCTGATTTTTCTGGTTTTTAACAGGTGCAATCGATTGCAGCAGGATGCAAATCGATTGCACATGAAAAAAAGGGCAAAAAATGTAATTTCTGGGGCCGTGCAATCGATTGCACACAGGTGTAAATCGATTGCACTCTGCTGTTCTTTTTCAAAAATTTGTTTTTTTAAAAGTTGCATAACTTTTTCGTCGTTTATCCGTTTTAGCTGTTCTTTATATCGATCTGAAGCTAAAAATATGTTCTATGATTTGGTGAAGAAAAATATTATTTTTAGCCGACTTTTAGCCGGCTTTTCCGAGAAACCGTAAAATGGAATTTTTGAGTTATTTTCTATATTGTGCGATAGGATATGATATGTAACGTATGACTTGTGTGAGGGATGTTTGATGGGTATATGATGTTGTGGTGAAGGTTTGTGGCCGTTTGGCAATTATGTGCATTGTATTATATGTACTTGAAATGCATGATTTAATGTATGAGCCTTGATTGCCATGGGTCATTATATGACATGCATCAGGTTGTAGACATTGTAGATCCCTTTGTGGGTGTAAACAATGCATGTAGACATTGTAGATCCCTTTGTGGGTGTAAACAATGCATGTAGACATTGTAGATCCCTTCGTGGGCATAAACAATGCATGTTGAATTGTAGATCCCTTATGGGTGTAAGCAATTGTTGTATTGATCGTGTGCCTATTATAAAGGACTAAAAACGATCCATAACGTCGTATGCTTGTTGATAAGTGGTAGCGACGGGGGAACATCGTATGCCCGACGGGGAGTTACCCTAAGTAACGAGCGATGATTCCAAGAGTTCCTAGGGGACTAATGGTACCGCATGCATAGAGTCGTTGTGTCGGTCTCTGTGCATTTGCATAATTCATTACATGAATGTTTATGTGTTGAATTTTGAGAAGGATTTGTTATGCATTGTGTTAATGTATATGCTTATGTGATTGATGTGTGAAATGGGTTTAATATGTCTTGTGTTGTTTACAAGTATCGTATTTGTGTGGTGAGAATAATTGTGCATATTTTGCTAAGTGTTTTATAATGATATGCAATTATATTATAATCCTGTTTCTCACCCTTCTGCTATGGTTTAATGCTGTAATGGCATTGCAGATTAGACGCTGGAGGTCTTTTGCGAAGATTAGTGTCTTCGTCTTTTTGTCGTTCCGTCGGCTCTGATATGTAACACGGGTAGTCGGGGTTCGAGTGTAGATGTTTCTTTTGGCTTGTATATAGTGGCTTTGTATGAACATGTATATGACATACTTATCTTTTGTGATGACATCAGTTATGGATGTTCCGCTTTAATTCTGTAACTGAACGATGATATTTTGGAACTGAGTTCCTATGTTTATATGACTATCAGGTTGTTATATATCTATATGAGCAGGTTGTTTTAGTTCACGTTGGTGTGGCATCTCTGGCTATATCATGATAAATTATTCTTTGCTCTGATGTTTTATTTATAAGATTAGTTTATTCCGGTTTTTGTACGGGGTATAGAAGGGGTGTTACACTTACACTCTATCAGAGGCCCAGATGATTACATAAAACAAAGTTTATGTACAGTGGGATGGGACTTAGACTCCTAACAGAGGCCCAAAGATTGTTGTGAAAACAGTGATCGTACTGTGATTTTGAAAAGCGCGATGGAACTTATACTATAGTAGAGGCCCATGAAGTGGTTTATTTACAAAGAGGGTTGGGTCTTACACTCTAATAGAGGCCCAATGATTGTAATGAAGTTTGAAAGATTGAATCAAAGTAAAACCCTAATTTCATTTTTTAAGATATTTTTTAAATAAAAATCAATAAAAAATGTATAATTTATCGAATGAATCCATTAATCATGTCATAAACAATGATTAAGATTTATGAAAAAGAAATTTTATCCATATGAATATTTAAAATCATTTTGGTTTAAGAAAAATCAAGAAAAGAAATCATTTTAAGATATTTAAAACAATTTAAAATAATATTTTTTTAATATATTAAAAATATATCAAATACAAAATATTTTTGTGATTTTTTTGTGGATTAAAATAATAGAGTATTTAAATGATATGTGTGAAAAAATTGGGATTAAAAATAACTAATTTGATAAGATAAAATAAATTTTGAAGTTGTGAAGAAATGTGAAGAAAATTAGTGGTAAAAAATAGGATGGCCCTCCCAAGGATTGAACCCACGCCCTTGGGGTGGAGGGTTCAAAATTTACCAACTGAACCATGTGCGTGTGGTGATAGCAAGATGGAATGAGTGAATAATATATGAAAAACCATTTTGAAAATAGTTTAAAAAATAAAATCAAAAGGTCTGGGGCAAGGGGGATTCGAACCCCAGACCCAAGGGACAAATTCACTCAAAACGCGCACTCTCTACCACTGGGGTAGTGATACATCCATGAATTTAACTGAAATGAATAGAACAAATACCAAGTTTGGTTTTGAAAACCTAAAAATGGCGCGTCATGGCCATCTTCTTCCTCGAACCAGCATCAGAGTTGCTAGAGCAACTCTATCTCTCTCAACTCGTAACCATTTAACATGATGTAAACCCCAAAGTTGTGTGTTTTTTAACAAGGAATTGATTGGTGTTATTTAATTTTATTTAAATTAAGTGAAGCACGAGTTATTTCGTATGAACTTGATGAACCCTAATTTTTGCAAGAACACTATGTAATCTTATATAGACATGTTTAATAGCAATTAATTGATGGGAAATGATCACAACAATATAACAAACATGTTAGGGCTTTGAAAATTTAAAAATGATGCATGGATCATGGAGATTGAAAATGTCCAGGCATACCTTGCAAGAAGAATTCAAATTCTACCTTGGAGGTGTTACAGATGCAAGGTGATGATCCAGATAACTTCCTTGACCCCCAAGGAATATGTTGATATGCTTGGAATGGTTTGAAAACTCCTGGATTGAGTAGCTTGAATCCAAATTCAACTTGACCAAGTGAACTATGGAGATGATGATTTGGATGTTACAGATAGGATATAAGTGTTTGGATCACTTCCACATAGTGTATGTGAAGTGTTTGAATGCTTGGTTTGGATAGAATTACTCTGGTTTGAGAAATTCGATTTCTCCCTCTCTTGGTGTTTTGAAATTTGAGACAAGGATGATTTTTCAGAAAATAGGGATTGAAGTTGTTTTGGTGTGTTTGAAATGAGGCAATGTGACCTCTATTTATAGGTAAATGGATTTGTCTTGGTTGAATAGTTATAGCTTGAAGGATAAGAGCTTGGTTCAATGGTTTTGGACTTGTGTCATTACTTCTCATGCAAGGTCCAATAGCTCCTCCAAATAGCACAACTACCAATTGACAAATTCCACATTCCTCAGTCATTTTTATTGTTGTTTATGTGAGCATCTTGACTGAAAATAGTACCTTTGTTGAATGTGCACTATTGCACATAAATGTCTTTTAATTGAAGGCATAGTGTGACAAAATCCATTAATCCAATCTGAGATATCTCTTGACATTTTTACCCAATTTTGCAGGTCTGTTATGACTCAACCTGATCACATTGAATTAGCTTATCAACATGATCATTGCACTTGACAAAACAGTCGTGTGCCATAAGAAATGGCCAATCTGATCTTGGAAAAACAGTTGCAGCAAGGTGTCTTTCAACCTCCATAATCCTTTGCTCAAGTGGAGCTTTCTCATGCTCTTGGGCTCTTTGGAAAGTTGGAATGATGTACTTCAACTTTGATGTTCACAACTGGTTTTAATTCATCTTGGATCATAGTGAAAAATCCCTCCACATTTTGATGTTTTGGTTGATTTCACTTTAGGCAGATTTTCACTAAGTGTTGAAGTTCATTTCATACTTTTCTTGATTTTGATCACTTCATAACTTAAAATCCAAGAATTTTTTGATCATGGTTCAGTTTATCACTTTTGTAGTATGTGATGAGATCTATCATTTGAGCTTTGGAGTGCAAAAAATGGTTGCTTGGATCACAAGTTATGACCTTTAGAAGTTGGGTACTTAAACACTTTTTTCCATAACTTAGTGAAATTTTCAACTTTCTCAACATTGCCCTTTTTACAAGTAACCTTGATTTCTTGATCAAATCTTGTTCAAATGCAACAATGGATCATTTCTTGTATAATGGTTCATGATGAACATTTTTAGTCAAAAAGTCAAACTTTGACTTTGGGTCTCAGATGAATTTTTGTGCAGAGAAACCCTAATTCCTGATTTTCAATGAATGGATATCCCAAAGTGATTTTAAACTTATGAATGGACTTCAAGGGTACATTTGAGTGTCTTGTATCATATCCCAAGGTTTGAGATCATGTCTTGGCCAAAAGTCAAAGGTATGGTTGACTTTTCATCAAAACCCTAGTTTGTGGCTCAGATGGATTTGAATTCTTGCATTGTTTGTGAATCAAGTTCTTTAAATCAATCCAATCATATGAATGGACTAATATGATGTATTTGAGGTCCTTGAAATATATCTTGAGTTCTTGGCTCATACCTAGATGAAAATTTCCCTCTAGAAGCCTTGGTCGACCAAAACCCTAATTTGGTGACACTGATGGTCTTGAGGCTTGATCAACTTGAAATGATGCAATCTTGTGCTTGATTATTGATGTTGAGGACTTCTTGTCCTTCATGAATGATTGAGAGGCTTGATAAGTTGAAGATCATGTCAATTCTTGATTGATCCTTTGCCTGAATCCTCTGTAGGGCTTAAAAAACCCTAATTCTTGGTCAATGTGAACACTCAATAATTTTTGAAAGGATTAGTGAGGTATGAAAGTATATCCATATTGTGGTTATGATTTGCACAATAATGTGAAGTCTTAGGGTCAAAATTTAGGGTATGATAGATGCCCCTATTTAATCTTCTTGGACCTGAAGGTATGAATGACGAAGATATTCAGATGTTCATGGTAAAATAGAATTAAATATCAGAATACCTGAAATTTTGATTGTGGATGTGAATGGTAGCTAATTTTCTCATCCATCTTCTTTTACTAAGTAATGATACTTAGAAAAGGGTGAAACTTCCCCTCGATCCTCGTCTTCAGCCACATAACTGGTCTCAGTTTCTTTTGAAATAAACCTCCGCTCGATCTTGGTCTTCAACCATGGAACTGGTCTCGGTTTCTTTTGAAATAAACCTCCCCTCGATCCTGGTCTTCATCCATGGAAATGGTCTCAGTTTCTTTTGAAACAAACCTCCCCTTGATCCTGGTCTTCAGCCATGGAACTGGTCTCGGTTTCTTCTCTTCAAGTTCTTCTCTTGACAAGGAATGCCATCTGTGAGGGTTTTCTTCAAAATTCTTGCTGAGATTTACTGGGGAGATGTCGTTTGATGGAAAAACGTGCTTCATCATATTTCTCTCCGAGACTTCTTCGGAGAGATGCTATAGGATGAGTAAAAATTTGGTGTCAGACTTGTTGGGAGGACCGTTTGTCTGAACTGCAGAGGTGTGCAAACTTCTCTGTTGGAGGTGCCATTGCTGGAGAAATTACATCATACTTCCCTTCGAGACTTTTTCAGAGAGATGCCATGTGATGTAATTCAATTTTGAGGTGCTGATAAATTCCTTGAAAGTAGGACAAACTTCTTGGGGAGAGACTGCCATTGTCGACTTATTGGGAATTTATGGGGCAAAAACAATCTTCTTTGTTTGCCAATCGGTAGAGATTTCTTGGGGGATATGATGTCCATATTGCTAAGATTCTTTTATTGAGAAGCCTCTGCGGGGGATTTTCCTTAATCCGGGAAAGCAAAATATCATCTTCAATGGCGAAGAGTGAAGTTACAAAGGTGTATAACCAAATGTCTTCTTTCTTTTCAGAGGTTCAAGTTATCAAAGTGGTCGAGAACCGATTTCAATCCAAGAATAAACTGGAGAGAGAGAGAGATTGTTTAGACTAGACATTTTCTGATGAGGAAAGAATGCAAACTGGGATTTTATCCTATCCAAGTGTGGAAAGGAAAATCTTACACGATGATCAAACTCAATGGGGATTTAGAAAGAATATATCTTTTCTTCCTAAGGCTAACAACTCTAATGGAGAGAGGACATTTATCACTTAGGGATAAACGTGACCAAAGTGATCGAAATATGAGATGCAAAATGAATATAAATGTGAATCAAGATCACAGAATCTAAGGAGTAAATATGGTTTATGGATGCCCGAGAATTTTTCAAAACTTTGACATTTGCTTAATGAATGTAAATTTGGTGGCAATGCACTACAGATAGAGTCAACACCATCAGCTCCCGTTGCACGATTACAGTGCTTGTTCAATATGTTTAAGGGATAATCAGGGGTGTTCTTTTGTGCAAGAAGCTCTCCAACTTCAAATGGATCTAGGGTGGATTTAGGACTATCATGGAACAAACAACTATCAAATCAACATGATTAATGAAGGTCCAGACTGGGTTCAAATTTTCGACACCCACTGAGAAACACCAATTGGTGAAATTACACGCCAAACAAGTCAAACTTTGCTTTTTAGCATATCACAACTATCAAGATTGCAAAGTTTGCTCTGAAGATAATCAAGGTTGTCTAGTTATACAAAGAGCTCTTCAACATCTGTTGGACCATTGGTGGCTTCCAGTATATTGTAACATGAGTACAGATCAAATCAACATAACTGATGGGAGCCCAAGTAGACATAAAAGTTGTGATATCCGCTTGTTGGAAACAGACTTGGTAAATATGCATTGCATACAGAGTGGACAGTGTCGTATACCACCCCACAATTATGAACGTTGTGTGATATGTTCAAAAAATGACAAAGGATGCTACTTCGTGCGAGCAGCTCTCCAGAATCAGATAGACCGAGGAGAGATCATACCACGTAGAATAGAGGATTATCTATCAATCAATATGGTACAAGGTTCCCCAAGACATCCCTCAATCTGTGACAAAGAATCTTCAGTCAAAAACTTGCATGAACCTGACTGCGTTGGTCCAAATCAACATGATCACTCAACTCGTAAAAAGTGCTGTAAAAGCCGCCATGGTTGCCTTCTCATCCAGGATGTGACTTAAAAATTGCTAAATCAAAAGGTCGTCACAACATTCCAAAAAGGAGAGCCCATTGACGCTGGACATGATGAGGATGTTTGCACCATAATTCCTCTACTCAGTGAACCAAAGCACATTGAAATCCCTTTTGATGGTAGAAAAATTCCTGATATCCCCAAGTTGGAACCAATAGAGTTCGCCTATGACAGTAGTAAGACCAATATGACTCCTTTGGTCATTTACTTGCTAGGCCCGATACCGTAGGAATTAGAGAAAGCCATTCTTTACAAGTACATCGCCGCCATGATGGAGGATGGGAAGGAAGTTCCACTATCGTCCATTGTCAACATCACTGATACAAGTCGGGTCACCCGAAGTGGTAGAGTATTCAACAAAGGAGTTGAAGAAATTGCTGGGGAGAAGGAAACCCAAATCGAAGTTCCCGATAAGCAGATTGGCCAATCAAGCAGTACAGGGCCTGTAAAGAAAAATGATGAGATTTTAAAACTAATTCAAAAGAGTGAATACAACATTGTGGATCAGTTATTGCATACTCCTTCCCGGATTTCTGTATTATCTCTTCTACTAAGTTCATAAGCTCTGCAAAAAGTTTTGGAACAAACTTTAGTAGAACAAGATGTAACGGTAGGTCAATTTGATAGCATTGTTGCTAATATCACTGCTTGTAACAACTTAGGCTTCACTGATGAAGAGCTCCCAGAGGAGGGTAAAAAACATAACATGACACTCAATATCACAATCAACTACATGGTCGATACTCTAGATAGCTTACTAGTAGGCACTAGTTCATCCCTGAATGTCATGCCAAAATCAACTCTTGTACGATTATCCTGGCAAGGCATCCCCATGAGAGGCAACGAGATCGCAGTCAAAGCTTTTGAAGGATCCAGAAAGACAATTATTGGCAAAGTTGACCTTCCCATAACCATTGGTCTGTCATACCCCAAATTTTGACCAAAATATTTCCCATCATTGTGTAAATCATCACCACAATATGGATGTACCTTCTTGCCTCATTAATCCTCTCAAAGATTGTTGAGCATTCACTACAATCAAGAATTAGGGTTTTGAGCCCTCTTAGAGTACTTAGACATAGGATCAATCAAGAATAGACATGATCCTTAACTTGGAAAGCCTCTCAAACATCCATGAAGGATCAAGAGGTCTCCCACATCAAGAATTAAGCATGAGAATGCAACATTTCAAGTGGATCAAGCCTCAAGATCATCAGTGTCACCAAATTAGGGTTTTGGTCGACCAGGGCCTCCAAAGAGAAATTTTCATCTGGGCATGAGCCAATACTTCAAAAATTGACCCAAGAAGCTCAAAGAGACCTCATGGACCCAATCACAAGTTCAAAGTAGCCTCAGAGGATGCATTCATAAAAAATCAGGAATTAGGGTTTCTTGACCTAATTCACCCCTAAGTTGACTTTTGAAGCAAGGCATGAGCCAAGACCTCAAGAAGTGTTTTTAAAACCTCCAATACATCATATTGATCCATTTAAAAGATTGGATTGATTCAAAGAACTTGGTTCATAAGCAGTACAAGGATTCAAATTCATCTGGACCAATTAGGGGTTTTCTGATGAAAAGTCAACCATACCTTTGAATTTTGACCAAGACATGATCCCAAACCTCGGGACATGATTCAAGACACTCTACAACACCTATGGAATCCAAAAATTAGGTTTGAATTAGGTCAAGGACTTGATTTCATAGAGGATCACCAAGTTTGAAATTCATCTTATAAAAAGACAATTGTACCAAAAACCAAGTTTGACTTTTTAATTTCTTGACAAACATGGCTTCCCTAAGTAAAAAACAATATTAACTTATGGTTTGGATCATCATCCATCAAGAAAAATCAAGAAAAGTGGGGTTACTAGCAAAAGGGGCAACCATAAGAAACTTGAAATTTCACTAAGTTATGAAAAAAAGTGATTTATACCCAACTTTGCAAGACCATAACTTATGATCCAAGCAACATTTTTCTTCCATCCAAAGCTCAAATGAAAGCTCTCATTACATACTTCAAGATTGTCAACTACAACAAATTCCAAATCCTCATGGATTTTGAGTTATGGATTGATGAAAATGACAATTTTTCCAACACTTAGTGAAATTTTGGACAGAAACTGTTTTGCATTTTCACCAACTTTGAGGCCATTTTTCATTATGATCTAAGATGATTCAAGACCAAAGTTAGACATCAAAGTTGAAGTATGTTATTGGGGCTTTCCAAAAAGTACAAGAGCCTCATATGGTTCTACTTGAGCAAGGAGTTATAAGCCTCAAAAAATGCCATTTTTCACCCTGCCCACATAAAGGCATGAAAACATAACTTGCTTCCCACGATTTCTTGAGCCAATTTTGGACACTTGCATCATTTCATTTCTGTCCAAAATCAACTTGAATGATGAAGGATCTGATCACAAATCCACCAAGTCAAAAATCCTATTCCTTGGCATGTGAAATTCAATGTTACAAATCCAAAAACTTCAATTTTGTTTCAAGGAATTCAAGAGATAAATTGAGGTGGCATGGACTGAGTCATTGATCACTAAAGGAGTCAAGCCTTATCCCTGCAACAGAAGACTCATAGCCTTCAAGATTGACTCAAGTCAATGGCTAGAGGAGACTTTGGCTACATGACAAAGTTCAATGGATATTGGAGTGATCCAGCCTCTAATCACTATTGCTCCCAAAACAAAGTTGCTCTACTATAATAGAGGTTCTTTCTAATCAATTCAAGTACACCAAAGCATAACAACTCATGCTTTCCTTCCAATCACTCTAAAAAACCAGAATTTGCTTCTCTTGCAAGTCACATTCGAATTTTCAAATAGAGAGCAATTCCATACAAACCAACCATCCTAACACCTCACATATGTCATATACAAGTGATCCATAACCTCAAAATACATTTGGAACACCAGAATCACAAAGTCACCATCCATTTACTCAAGCTTTTTGGCCTACTTGCAGTTGGGGTACCACAACAAGTTCCAAGGTGTTTCAATCCATTCCAGGCTTGTAAACACACTACTTGAGGTCCAAGGAAGCTGTCCAGATCATCACATAACATCTGTAACACCTACAACTGAGGATTCAATTTCCTCTTGCAGAGGTAAGCCTGACACTCTCAAACTCTATGATTCATGCATCATAAATATGTTTTCAAGTTACAAACATGTTTCTACACTTATGTAGAGTGTTTCCCCTCAATCAATTACTTTGTAGCTATCATGTACAAGATTTCATAGTGTTCTTGCAGAAATTAGGGTTCTTGAGTTCATCTTTTGATTTCTCACTCCACACTTAATATAAATGCAATTAATTTATATCACTGAAATCCTTGTTAAAAACGAACAACTTTCATGTTTACAAAAGTCAATTTCATTACGTATTCAGTGAGATAGGTGAGGTTTTGCAAATCTGAGAGTTAGGGCACGCGTGAGGAAGAAGATGAAGTTCTTCACGCCATAATTCAAATATTTGAATTTTTGAATATTTGATATTTTTATTAATTGATTTCAAAAATTAATTTCTCTTTCATTTTTAATCATTTTTTATTGGTTCTTTTTTTAAAAAGTCACAAAAATGTTAAAATATTTTATTCTACAAGAAAAATCAAATTTATATTATTTATTTAATATAGCTTGAATTTTTTAAATAATTTCATTTTATTTGTTTTTAAACATTTTAAAATGAAATTTCCACTTTGATGCGATTAAACACGATTTTTCAAAATATTTTTCAAAGTTAACAACTTGTTTTTGAATATAAATGATATTTTATATCATTTTTTATTTAATTTCCTTTGAAAATTATTTTTTTAAATTAAAATCAGGGCTTCTCTTAATTTTGATTTTTCAAACTTCATTTAAAACACTTATGGGCTTCTAATAGAGTGTAAGACCCATCCCCTTTGTAAATACAATTTTTTGGGCCTCAGTCATTGTACAAGTCCTGATACGATTTTCAAAATAACGGTACAATCGTTGTTTTTCATCTGGGCATCTCTCTGAGATATAAGCCCCATCTCTTGTATAAAAATAAAATTTTGGGCCTCTATTAGAGTGTAAGACCCATTCCTTCTTGAACATAAATAATTTTGGGCCTCAGTCATTGTATAAGTCCCTCTGTGGTTTTCAAATCACGGCGCAATCGTTGCCTTTTCAAATAAATCATCTGGGCCTCTCCTTGAGTATAAGCCCCATTTTTCTCTTTTTTATAAACACTTTTGGGCCTCTATTAGAGTGTAAGACCCATTCCTTCTTGTACATAAATAATTTTTGGGCCTCTGCTATAGTATGAGTCCCACAACATTTGTCGGTATCGTAGTGCGATCAATGTTTTCAAATAAGTCATCTAGGCCTCAGTCATTGTATAAGCCCCAAACACTCTTTTCCTTTTAAAAACAATTTGTTTTTTATTCAAATTCAAATTCAAATTCAAAGTTTCCTCAAAACTTTCTTCAATCTCTTGAAATCCTAAAAGAGGCAATACAGTTGTAGTCAATACAACAGATCACAATACACTTGGGCTTCTTCTCAGAAGGTAAGTCCCCACATCTTTTTCAATGCCTATATATATATATATATATATATATATATATATATATGTGTGTGTGTGTGTGTGTGTATATATATATGTATATATATATATGTATATATATATATATATATGTATATATATATATATATGTATATATATATATATATATATATATATATATATATATATATATATATATGTCAATATAATTGTCTGTATATACTTGTGCATATCTTGCTTAGAGTTTTCCCCAGCAGTTAGGTCTATGTTTAGGTCAAACCAGAGGTTACTTTCAACTTAGTCAAAACTAGTTCCCTCATAGGAAATTCCCTATATAGTCTGCCTCCTCTTGGGCTTAAACAATATGGAACAGAGAAATGCATTATTCCCGGTGAAACTTTTCTCAAGACTGTCAAAACTTAGAAATATATTTGTACAAGAAATTCATTTCCCCAGAGAGGATTAATTCCCGGTGAAACCTCTTTTGAATTTCTTTAAACCCTAGAACTATTCAACAAAGAAAGGATTAATTCCCGGTGAAACCTTTCTTGAACTTTTCTTTGTTTTGGACTCACAGGCTTCCTAGAAGTATCCCCAGCCTCCTCTTGGGCTTAGTACAAGGACCCACAGACATCTTAGAAGTTCCCCCAGCCTCCTTTTGGGCTTAGTACAAGGACCCAAAGGCCTCCTCAGGAGAGTCAAGAATTCCAAAACATCATATCATTCTAGGTTTGATCTTCATCCCTTAAATCCTCAGCCTCCTCTTGGACATCATACAAGGACCCTTCTCAACCAAAGCCTACCACTTCTTGAGAGACTTTGACAATCTCAGCCTCCTCTCGGGCTTCATACAAGCAGACTTGGAAAGTCTCACCTCCTCTTGGATCTCACACAGAAACCCTCAAGTTTCCTAAAAAGTACAGGAAAAACCCTGATCATTATACCAATACACTAAGTCTCCAGTAAAATTAAAACCTCCATAGGTTTTCAAACTCAACTTGTAAACTCCTCTGACCCCCAAGAAGGTGTAAAATTTTACCTTAAAAATCCCTAACCATGGTTAATTTACCATCAACAAATCCTCAATAAAGTCAGAGCCTCATGGCATCTGTTATTTCATCTCTTCCCTGATTCCCAGCAAGAGTAAACCCTTTGGATTCCCCAACACAATTTGGACCTGCTCCTGGATTTCAACAAATCCTCAGCAAAATAAAGTCTCCTCTTAGGCTTCACATAAGAAATTCCCTTAGTCAGCCTCAATCTTGGGCTTTATACAAGACAGATAAAACCCTCCCCAATGGAGTCAGTTTCCTTTAGCTTCAACCTCGGGCTTTGATCAAGGCACACAAAAATCAACATCCCCTCAGATGAGACCATAAGTCCTCTCTGCAGGAGGATATTTCCCTTAAACATCACATTTCAAAACAGACAACCAAAACCTTTTCCCAGATAATTGTTGTAAGTGGCACACTTGTTGATTCAAAATCCAAGCTGGAGTCCTTCCTTTATCCTGGCTAAAATTCATCTTTCATCTAACAGCTGTAAGTGGCAAGCCTCTGGATCCCTAACATCCAAGCCAATGTCACTCTCTTAGCATAAAATATTCATAAGGAAAAGTGACATTGCTCTACACTGAGTTAAAGCTTTCTTCCTTCATGACATCACCCTTATAAAGGAAATTATGGCATTGCTGGATTTCTCATATCCTAGTTAAAGTAATTTCCCTTATAATCAATTTCTCAACATCTGTGATAAATAGGTGAGATATCCCTCTTTAGAGATGACAAATTCTCTCTCAGTCACCCCTTTAGCTTCAATCTTGGGCTTTGAGCAAGACACAAATACTCAGTTAGCTTCAATCTTGGGCTTTGAACAAGACACCAAATATCTTTCCTCCCATAGAAATAGGAGGAACTACGATTGCTCTGATTTCCCAGATCTCTTTACGGGAATACGTAGACATAAGATTGTGAAATCTTAGCGAGCACACAAATAAAAAAGTTTAGGTCCAGTACCTTCCCAAAAACAATAGAAAACTTGAAAACCACAAAAACATTCTCTCAATTCTCCCAAAGGAAAAACTTTCCCAAGCCACAGTAGAATAAACACAAGAAAGCATTTTAAGTTAACAGAGAAACATGCAATAAAAGGTTCCTATGGATTACCATAGATACATTGGGTGTTAATAGCTTCCCTTTGTATAACCAGACCCCGTTCCTCGATCTCTTAGCATTTGTTAAAGAAAACATTTGCGTGTAAGGTTAGTTTTAGATATCTTTCTTTTCCTTTCTAGCTTCATAGGATAAATAAGAAATTAGAAAGTAGCGCCCCATTCCAACATTGCGGTAAGGTGGTCGTGTCACCGAAAAAAATCCCACGCTACAGAAAAATGGCGACTCTGCTGGGGACGATTTAGGATTAGAGTTCCTAAGAGGTCCAGGCCTTGCTTTGCATTTATTTCTCTGTTTATTTACTTGTTTTCTCAATTTTCTGCTATATATATATATATATATATATATATATATATATATATATATATCATATTTTGTCGTATTACTTGATGCCTGTGTTTAAATTACTGTTAACTGGGAATGCGATTAATACGCATGTGGAAAGTTTGAGAGAACATTAAGATAAGTGGTGGCATCTCCAGGAAGGCTTATAGGGTGTGAATCCCGACCAAGTTAACCTGGCAGTCCACCGAATCAGTCGAGGTACCCGTGTGGACTTGCTAATGTTGAACGACCACTTCGTGAAAGCATAGTTTTCCCAGTGCGGTACCCTTGACACTGAGGATTTAGTAGACACTTAACCATTAAACCATTAGGTAGTGCGGTGACTATCGGGAATAGTTGATACACGATACAACACTCAAAGGAGATTCATCTTAGGATATTACAGCTCTACTGAGTCAATCGGTTTGTTGTTAATATCTCTAAGAGGGGTCAATGGTTATGGGAACCTTTGTTTGAACCCGTTCTATAGGTACAAAAATTGATCGATTAGTACACACCTTTGGGGATGGTTAGATCCATGGCTCCATGCTCGTGACAACGAACCCCTAAACCCATGTTTTCAAGTGCTTTTGTTTGTTGCATTCATGTATCCATTAAAAAACCTTTTTTAAACAAGAAAAAATCCTTTTCTAAAAGAACTAAAATAATAATTGCAAATATCAGAGAGGTTGCGTTATGGATTTCGGAAGAAGAAAAACGCACAAGTACACCTTCAAGGTTCCAAAACTGGACGACCTAAGGAAATTGGGAAGGATGATTACTAATCCCGAAGCTTTCAGAGCTAAGCACAGAGGACTGTTGTCTCTTCTGAAGGTCAACATGGTTGAAGGGATCCTGTCTACACTGGTTCAGTTCTATGACCCGGTTTACCATTGCTTCACTTTCTCAGATTATCAACTCACACCAACACTGGAAGAATACTCCCACCTGATTGATTTACCTATCACTGATCAATATCCATTTTCTAGACTGGAAGAAATTCCAAAAGATCAAGCCATTGCAAGAGCAATCTCTTTGGATGAGTCAGAAGTCAGGACTCACATGACCACCAAAGCAGGAATCCAGGGTTTACCAGCTAAATTCCTGATGGAGAAGGCTCTATACTTTGCCAGTATAGGAAATGTAAATGCTTTCGAAGATGTCTTTGTTCTGCTCACATATAGGTTATTCCTCTTTCCCAACATTGACAACTTCATCGACACCAATGCTGTTAAGATATTCTTGATTGGGAACCTGGTACCAACCTTTCTTGCGGATGCTTATCATTCTGCACACTTAAGGAATTTGTACAGTGGAGGGATGATCACATGCTGTGTACCATTACTCTACAAATGGTTTATTTCCCACTTGCCCAAGTCTGATGCTTTTTGGGATCACAAGAGTAATCTGCGATGGTCACAGAAGATTATGTCTCTTACCAATTCAGATATAGATTGGTACAATCGGATTTACGAAGGGATAAAGATTATCGACAGATGTGGAAATTTCCCCAATGTACCCCTAATTGGTACTAAAGGAAGGATCAACTATTATCCAATTTTAGTTCGCCGTCAACTTGGATACCTGATGAAGAATATCCCGCATAATGCTCATCTGGAAGGTCTTTTCTTCAAGGAAGGAGAAAATGACAGGGCACTAAAGAAAGAAATAGTGCATGTCTGGTAACATATTCACAGGAAAGGGAGAGAATCCCTAGGAAGACCAAATTGTTCCTCTGCAGAACCTTACCTCCACTGGGTACAAACTAGAGCCATCAAACTAAGGATGTCTTACCCTCGTCAAGAAGTTTTTCCCTTAAAGGAATCTGTCCTTTATTTCATGTCTGATGCGAAAAAACTCCAGGTCACTCTTAACAAAGTCCAACATGAGAGAAACTCTTGGAAGAATAAATACCAGATCCTTAATTTGGAATGTACCAAGATCCAGGAACTGCTATAGGAAAAGGATGCTCTGATTGAGATATTAGAGCAGCGTGCTATGGAAATTCAGGAGTGAACTTCCTTTTTCCTCTGGTGAATGTTGGAATCAAGATAAGATTTGGTCCCTTCCCCCAATAGAGTACTGCCTTCAAGAGCGTTGCTTTCATCTATGCAAGATTGGCCGAGCATCCGATTTTGTTTATTTTCATCACCAGTTCTTGTCTCGTGTCTATTTTTCCAGCATAAAACATAACATTCATTCATGTATCATGCATAGTTAAACTCATAATTCATATTCATATGCATCTCTTAACATGGTTCACTAACTTTGGTCGAGTTTTTTCGCAAGTGGTAAGTTCCCTCTTTCCAATAGAGTTAACAACTTTAAGCAGAAATTGTATATCCTTTCCAACTCCCCACGGATTTTGATCCTCATGGAAGTTCTCGCTTCAGTCCTCCTCTCCATACTCGGATAAGATAAATTCCCAGTTTGAGTTCATTCCTCATTGGGAAGTGTCTTGTTTAAAAAGTCTCTCTCCAGTTTATTCCTGGATTGAATTCGGTCCTTTATGTAACACCCCAAAATTTGCCTTTATGTTTCTAACTCTAAATGGATTATGTTTCTTTTCATTTTGCATTATTATTTGTGCATATCATTGGTTCTAAGCATGAGATTAAGGTATCTTGGTTAGCTCAAGAGGAGAGTATGTTTCTCAGAGGCTCAAGCAAGGGATCTTATTCAATCATACATGCATAGGGAAATTTTGTTCAAGGCAACAAAGGGAGAGATGCTCTCAATGTCACCATCACTCAAGCTACAAAGGCTTCTTATGCCTCAATACATCCTAATATGCCCATCACTTTATCAAATGACTGAAGTTGGCAAGAGGTTTGAAGTGGATCACCTCCTCCTATCTTTTGGTCATCAAGCTAGGGTTTTTGGATAGTTGGGTATGATACACCTTCATGGGTATGAATTTTGAAGCCTCATCAACATCATGTTACACAAATCATCTTTGTTCAAGGGATTCTTCATCTTACACAAAGGCAATAGGGTTTTGAGCTTGGGTCAACATCTCCTATCTTGTAGGACTGAAATTAGGGTTTTGGATAAAAGCAGTTTATTTCTGATTCTTTGAGGAAAACTTGATTCCATGGTATTGTATATGTCCTAAAGTGTCTATGGGTTGAAGATTGATCATCAATTTTAATCAGAAGAGCCTCAATTGATCAGATGATTGTTAATCACTTGAATTGGGAACAAAGTCAACTGTGCAGGGAAAAAGTCAACTCCTGACTTTTTGAGGTCAATGTTGTGTTTTTCATGTTAAATATGACCAATGGGTGGAACTTGATCAAGAAATGTCAAAGGAATTATCAAAAATCAAGAATTTGGAAAAGTTACCAAAATTGGATATTAGGGTTTTTAAGAGACTTATTGGAAAGTTTTCATGTTGATCAACTACCTTCAAGGCCAGATTTTTCCATGTTCAAGACTCTATTTCACTTCTCTTCAAACATGAAAGTTGTAGAGTTCATTTCAAGCTTTCCAACCATATATAATTCATCTCCATTTGATCATTTTTGAGCAAGTTATGATTGTTAGAAGTTGGTCATTTCAAACTTTTATTTCCCAACACTTAGAAATTTTTTCTAAGTGTTGAGGATCAGTTTTTGTACCAATCTTCAAGCTCGTTCTTGAGTAGCTTCCAAACTCCATTTTGAAATCGTGTCCACATGAAAGTTGTAGATTGTGATCCCACCTTTCCAAAAAGTCCAAGTTTGCTTCAGTTGGGTCATTGTGGTGCAAGTTATGGTATTTTCAAGATCAAGGTTTCAAGTTGTGACATGAGCAAAAAACCTATAATTTTTCTAAGTATTTTGGGACAGTTTCATGGACACACTTTCATGGCAGTTTTTCATACCAATTCAAGCTTTCTTTCAAGACATTTCTAACATGATTTTTGTTCTATGATCATCCTACTTCATTGTGAGCTTGAATTCCCTTCATTTGGCCGAAGATTCATCAAGATATGATCCATAGAAGTAGCATGCATGGATGTTGATATTGTGCATCATATTGTTATATTTTATTGGCACAATTTGAACATGTTGCAGCATGCTTGTTTGTACACAAACTACACGCATACATCACCCTATTTCCTTGCCTAAAATTCCTAAACATTCATGCACACCTCATGTACCTCATTCCATTTTTTTTTACGAAAAGTGGGTGTAGCGAGCGAAACTGGACGCGTTTCTTAAGCACTGTCGCTCCTTGGGGGTTACTACAGGTCGATTCTTTTTTATCCTATTGTGAGCTGACTAAGGAAGGGAAATAGATGTCTCCAATTAACCCTGCTTGCATACTAAGTTTATACAGCGGTCTGTTAGGTTACGGATGCTATCAATGTGGGGGGCCTCTCTTAGGTTATTTTCAGGGAATTACACTTTTAGCGGGGAATACGGACTAGGATGTTTTGACTGATATACGGGGTTTTGGGTTTTTGTTTAGTGTGCTCGCTAAGATTTTTCTTTCAATCTTATGCCTACGTATTCCCGTTTTTCCAAAACAGGGAAATCAGAGCAATCGTAGTTCCTCCTATTCTATGGGAGGAAATGGTGTTTTGGTGTCTTGTTCAAAGCCCAAGACGTGAAGCTAAAGGTGGTTTGTATCTTGTTCAAAGCCCAAGATGTGAAGCTGAAGGTTCTATTTGTATCTTGTTCGAAGCCCAAGATATGAAGCTTAAAGGGTTTGACTTTAGAGAGAATTTGTCATCTCTAAAGAGGGGTTTGTCTGTCACAACTGTTTATAAAGGAGAATTACTTTAACCGGGATGTGTGAATCCGGCAATGCCATAATTTTCTTTATAGGGGATTTTTAACCTGAAGGAGAAGACTTTAACTCAGTGTAGAGCAATGCTATCTTTCCTTAGGAATTTCTCATGCTAAAAGAGGGACAGTGGCATGGATGTAGATGATCCAGAGGCTTTCCGCTTACAGCGATTAGATGAAGGGGAAGGAGTTGTTGATGTTTGTGTACTGTGAACGAGGCACAACTTTGATGCTAAAAGGTTGATTGGATCAACCAGTGGTTTTCTTATACAAAGCCTAAGAGGAGGCTAAAAGGTTTTCCTTATACAAAGCCTAAGAGGAGGCTAAAAGGTGTTTGACTCAACAAGATAGTCTTTTATACTCAATGAGAGAGTGCTTTAGTATCTCGTACGAAGCCCGAGATAGAGGCTAAAAGGGAGTTGACTCAACAAGAGAGTATTTTATGGTATCTCGTACGAAGCCCGAGATGGAGGCTAAAGGTTTTATACTCAACAAGGGAGTGATTTATGTCTTGTACAAAGCCCAAGACGGAGGCTAAAAGGATTATGACTCAACAAGAGAGTCTTTTATTGTATCTCATATAAAGCCCGAGATGGAGGCTAGAGTGTTGATTCAATAAGAACCTTTTTGTATCTCGTACAAAGCCCGAGATGGAGGCGAAAAAGGGTACTGTTTCAGTTGAGTGACCAGTATATGGGTTCAAAGAGAAAATCAGTTCTTATATGAGTAACACTGTACTCAAGGATTTTGATTCGAGGATCAGGGATATTTCCTTTTCTTTGAGGAAATGGGAAATCCAAAGGGTATTGAGTAGAGCTGTCGATTTAGGGGGCTGGGGCCTAACTTTTAAGGCCCCAAAAATATAGGGGGCTCAAAATTTTAAAAATAAATGAGCCCTAAAATATGTAGGCCCCCTAAAGTGAAGGCCCTTAAAATTCAAGAAGGGCCTTAAGGCCCCAATATTTTCAAATGTTAATTTTTTTTGCAATTTTTTTTTGAAAAAATTGATTTTTTAAAATTAAAAAAAAAACCGATTAATTTTTTATTTTTAAGAAAAATTGACTTTTTTAGTTTTGAAAAAAATCATTTTTTTTATATTTAAAAAAAATTCAACTTTTTTTTATATTTGAAAAAAAAATCAACTTTTTAATTTCCAAAAACATCCTAATTTTTTTATTTTAAAAAAAAATTGACTTTTTAAAAAAAAAAACAGCTTTTTTCATTATGGAAAAAAATTACCACCAGGTTTGTGCTTTTCATTTTTTTAGTGAATTAGAATGATGGTTGCTTCATGTGGGTCAGGTCGGTCAGTTAATATGGCGGGAGTCTTCAATGTTTGTGATAAAGTAATTGCCACCAATTTTGTGCTCTTCATTTTATTTTTCCTTTTCTTTTTTACAATCAAAGTTTCTTTTTTTTTAGAGAAAATTAGATAGGTGGTTGTTTGTTATAGCTTGGTGATCAGTACTACTACCATATCTCACGTCTATATGTTGTTTTCAGCTTATTTTTCTGCAGCTTCTTGTATAATTTTTGTTTTCGGAAAAAATTATTTTTTGAGTCTTAAAAAATCAACTTTTTTGTTTTTGGAAAAAATTTTTAAGACCTTAAAAAAATTTAGAGGGCCTTAAAAAAATCGACTTTTTTTGTTTTCGGAAAAAATCATCACCTTTTTATTTTTCGAACAAATTAGATTTTGAGCCCCTCACTTAGGCCCCATATAAAAGAAAAATATTAGTGGGCTTAAAAATAAGGGCCCCAAAAAATATTTATTTAGTAGGGGGCCTAAAAAATAGGGGCCGAGTAGGGGGCCTAATTATTAGGGCTTTGCCAAATAGGGCTTTTTTGACAGCTCTAGTATTGAGACTGTCCGAGTCTACGGGGTTCCTTCCTATTCTTGAAGGGTGTTTGAGAATGTCTTTGAGACTCAAGGAAATTAGACTGTCCAAGTATAGAGTTTCATCTTTTGTACTATGCTTTGAGAAACAGTAGTAGACTCTTGGAAAGACTGTTCTATTAAGATGACTGATTTCTGTTCCTATACCTTTAGGAGGTCGTCGGGACAATTTGTACGAAGCCCAAGAGGAGGCTAGAAACTTTTAAGAAGCCGAGGGATAATTTGTACTAAGCCTAAGAGGAGGCTATCATTCCCGGAGGAAGAAATCATTTATACGAAGCCTAAGAGGAGGCCGTGAATACTTCTAAGAAGCCGACAGGTCCTTGTTCAACGCCCAAGAGGAGGCGGGGATGCTTTTAGGAAGCTTGTGGGTCCCCAAACCCCGAGAAATTCAAGACAGGCTATTCACAAAGAATAGATCACGCCAGGAAAGTTCGAGAATTTGGAAGAAACTCAAGAGATGCCTTTCACGGAGAAGAGATCATCTCTGGGAGTAGAGTTTCTTGACAATTTCTAAGGATTCTTTTAAGAAGCCTGTGGGTCCCCAAACCCCGAGAAGTTCAAGACAGGCTATTCACAAAGAATATATCAAGCCAGGAATGTTCGAGAATTTGGAAGAAACTCAAGAGATGCCATTCACGGAGAAAAGATCATCTCTGGGGAGTAGAGTTTCTTTGAAAACTTCTACGAGTGACACTCTGAGAAAGGGTTCAAAAAGAATCTGCCTTTCACATCTCCATATTGTTTAATCCCAAGAGGAGGGAAGACTGTGTCTGGTAATCCTATGGGGATCTAGTTTTGACTATTTAAGAGTGATCAACGGGCTTAATTCTAGACGTAGTTGCCGGGGAAACTCTAAATATCTATACTATTATTACACAGTCGATATGAGTTTATGAAAGAAGACTTATAGCGAAACAGCCCCACAGTGCAGTTATATACATATGAAAGCAGTAAATGAAAGCGGGTAAACACTTACACAGTTGTAGAGCTTCCATGTTGTTTGGTTAGTTGTTCAACAAAGAAAGATGGAAAACAACAGTATATTCAAGATCAAAGGAGAAAATGCTTTGAAAAAGAAAGATTTGGGGCTTACAACTCAAGGAGAGGCCCAGGGTTTTACCAGTGATTGCACTGTTGAATATGTACAGAGGGACTTATACGAGTGACTGAGGCCCAAAAGGTTTTCTGTACAAAGGGATGGGTCTTACACTCTCTCAAGAGGCCCAAAAGGTTTAAAGAAAAAGAGTGGGGCTTATAACACGAGGGTAGGCCCAGATGATTTTTCGTTTGAAATGGCGATCGCGCCGAGATTTTCTTTTAACGCAAAGGGGCTTATACAATATCTGAGGCCCAAAGTTGTTTTGGTTAAAAGGGGATTGGGTCTTACACTCTATTAGAGGCCCAAAAAGTTTTGAATGAGTGATGGGGCTTACAGCTCAAGGAGAGGCCGAATTGATTTTTTTAAAAGGCGACGATCGCGCCGTTTACTTGTACAGAGGGACTTATACAATAAGTGAGGCCTAAAATTGTTTGTACTAGGGGGTTTGGGTCTTACACTCTCTCAAGAGGCCCAAAAGGTTTTTAAAAAAAGGAAGAATGGGTCTTACTACTCGAGGGTAGGCCCAAAGTTATTTGTGTACAAAACGACGATTACGCCGAGGTTTTTGAAAATACCCGGAGGGACTTATACAATAAGTGAGGTCAACAATAGGTTATTTTACAAAAAGGCTTGGGTCTTACACTCTATTAGAGGCCCAAAAAGTTTTGAAAATGATTTATGAGGGTTGAATTAATCAAAAACCCTAATTTGTTTTCAAAATGTGTTTTAATTGAATAAAATATTCAATTAAAATGATCAAAATTGTTTAACATGTGGAAAAAAAATTGTGATCTTGGATTAATGCTTCATAAATCAAGTTTTGCCCTACAAAATTATTAGAAATCATTAAAATTTTCAAAATCAATAAGGAAAAAATATTTTAAATGTCAAAAACAATTAAAACATTAATTCTTTGCAAAAATATAAATTATATGAAATAAATAATATTTTTGGGATTTTTTGGGAAAATAAAATATTTTAACATTTTTGTGAATTATTAAAAAAAGAATCAACTCAAAATCATTAAAACTCAGAGAGAAATTAATTTTTGAATCAATTAAATAAAATCACAAAATTCAAATATTTGAATTTTCAAAAAGGGCGCCAAGAACACCCCAAGAACACGATTCAAACAAAGCAATTAATTGAGGGGAAACATTCCATGCATGATTATGAACATTTGGCAAAAGTATTGTGCGAGGAAATATGCATAGATTGAGAGATGACCAAGTTTAGGCTTACCTCTAGGTCGTGGCAGCAAGTTCAAAGTGATTTCTGAGTTGGAGGTGTTACAGATGAGTTGTGATGATTTGAACAGCTTCCCTACACCCTATGGAGTGTGTTTGAATGCTTGGACTTGATGGAAATTGGTTGGATCACTTCATGGCATCTCAACTGCAACTTGGTTAAAACTGTTAGTTCTTGAATTGGCTAGAATTTTGGTAAAACAAAGTTGTTTGTTCAATGTTGATGTCATATGGCTGATGTCTTAACATTGAGTCTTAACATTGGTTAATGTTATATTTTTAAGTTGTTGAAGTTTTGAAGTCTGATGTCACATGCGATGTCATGACATCAGATATGCAGTTTATTAAAACATTAGGTTTGAGATGTTTTTAGGGTTAAGCATATTAGCTGGAACTTTGGAGAGCTGTTAGAGTTATTGGATGCGAATATCTTGGAGAAGATATTTTCTGTTGCAAACAGATTTGATGCAGATTTGTAGGAGTGTTTAAAGGCTGAAGATTTAAAAAGATTTAGAGATAAAATCTGTTTTGAAGATTCAGTTTTAAATAACAAATCAGGTCAGATATTGTAGCAGGTCTAAGCCCAAATCAAATAGCTATATAAAGCGCATCAATCCTGAAGGAAAAGTAACGAAGAAAGAGAGCTAAAGACTGAGTGTCGTTTGCGTCTTTGTGTATGTGTTGTAAACTGTTATTTCTTTGATTATGTGGTTGGCATTTATTTTACTAAAACTATTCTAGCAGCAAGGTGTTGATAAATGATGTTCTAATTTGCTGCATTCAACATGTCGAATGAAGATGTCCCATACCTGCTCATAGGACATCGCGTCTGGATTCAGTTTTACAAGCAGATTCTGTTGCTGAGATTTGTTACTGAATATTCTGTGAATATTTGGTTATCCTATGTGGCATCCAAAGCATTTTTGGATTGTGTTTATTTGTTGGTTTTTCGGATTTTCTGCTGTTTCTAATTATGGAGACATAATAGGAAACTTTAGATTGAAGACCTATTTTGTTGGAGTTTATTTTGCAGATTTGTGAGCAGTCTATTTGCTGCATTTTTGAAGCCCAATTCAGTCCAGATTAAATGCTATATATTGACTGATGTAAACCTAGTTTAGGGTGGAACTTACATGTGTTTTTTGTTAGGGTTTTCGAGTGTATTTTGTGAGCCTAACTGGTATCATTCTGATAACAGTATAAGGACTAGTTTTTGTGCTGTAAGTTCTGTCAGTTACTCATAAGCTTTTAAGCATTGAGTTTCTTGTGTGTCAATTCTCATAAGCTTTGAATTATTGAGAATTGTATGTTTTGAAAGTGTGACTTTCGGTTGTTACTTGTGTGGAAAGAAACCAATCACGGGTTGTGGTTGTAGAGGGATTTGAGGAGGACCTCATACCTAGGTGAGTCTTACGTAGAAGTCATAGGAAGGGTAGTGATTAAGTGAGCAGATTATTTGGTTATTGGATGATCTGTGAATTGATACTATCGTATATTGGTTTCGTCCCTGGCTTGGTAGCCCCCAGAGTAGGATTGTTGATCCGAACTGGGTAAATATATCACTGTGTTATTTACTTTCTGCACTGTTATTTTTATTGTTATCTTGTTCATTGTGTTGGATATCAGTGTCTCAACATCTGTGTAGGACATATGATATCTGTGCCAGAATTTCAATTGGCATCAAGAGCTTGCACCCTTAATTGGTTCTGGGTGAGATTCAGGGAAGGTACTTTCTGGTACAATGGACAAGGATGGAGGATTTTTGAACAAACCACCTCTGCTTGATGGTTCCAACTATGACTATTGGAAACCAAGGATGATAGCATTCATCAAATCCATGGATGATCAAGCATGGAAAGCTGTTATAAAAGGATGGGAACCCCCAAAGGTTAAAGATGAAAAAGGTACCCCTACTGATGTGGTGAAGGAAGAGGAAGACTGGGATGATGCAGATTACAAAGGGTCCGTGGGAAATTCCAAAGCCATGAATGCATTGTTTAATAGTGTCAACAAGAATATCTTCAGGTTGATTGAATATTGCACCATTGCAAAAGAGGCGTGGGAGGTCTTGAAGGTTGCTCATGAAGGGACTTCAAAGGTGAAGATGTCAAAACTTCAGCTTCTCACTAGCAAGTTTGAGAGTTTGAAGATGAAGGAG
Source organism: Lathyrus tuberosus (assembly GCA_022829125.1). Taxonomy (NCBI): domain Eukaryota; kingdom Viridiplantae; phylum Streptophyta; class Magnoliopsida; order Fabales; family Fabaceae; genus Lathyrus; species Lathyrus tuberosus. The sequence goes on from JALAZF010000017.1 coordinate 15,867,908, forward strand.
GATGAGAGCATTCATGATTTTCACATGAACATTATTGAGATAGCTAATGCCTCTAGTGCCCTAGGTGAAAAGATGTCTGACAGCAAACTGGTCAGAAAAATCCTCAGATCTCTGCCTAAGAGATTTGACATGAAAGTGACTGCTATAGAGGAAGCTCAGGATATAGACAAGATGAAAGTGGATGAACTGGTGGGATCACTTCAAACATTTGAATTGGGGATCAGTGAAAAGACTGAAAAGAAGAAGAGTATAGCTTTTGTGTTAAAGGCAAGTGATTCAGAAGGAGAAGGTAATCTGGACAGAGATGAAGGCCTCTCAGAAGATCTGGTGTTACTTGGCAAACAATTCAACAAAGTGCTCAGAAGGATGGATTGGAAGTCAAGATCAAATGTTAGGGACAAGCCATCTGACATCAGTAAAAATCAGAATGCTGGGAGAAATATCAGTACTGAAGATAATTCCAACCAAGGGAGAGGAGCTCAGTGTCATGAGTGTGAAGGTTTTGGGCACATAAAATCTGAGTGCCCCACATATCTCAAGAAGCAAAAGAAGGGGCTATCAGTCTCATGGTCAGAAGATGACTCTGACACTGAAACTGATGAGAAGCCTGGAAAGAGGGTTACAACATTAACAGGTGTGTGTGAGTATGATGAAGAGTCAGTCAGTGAAGATCTCACTTTTGAAGAGCTAGCTGTTTCCTATAAGAACTTATGCATTAAAAGTGAAGAAATATGTCAGCAGAAAGAAGAACAAAAGAAAGTTATTGCTCACCTAAAAGCTGAAAAGGTAGAGCATTTGGCTACTATCTCTGATCTGAAAAGTGAAGTGGTTGTTCTGAACTCTAAACTGGATAATGTTATCAAGACAGTCAGAATGCTTAATAGCAGCTCTGATGTGCTTGATGAGATTCTGAAGTCAGGGAGAGATGCTGGAGACGTTAGTGGTCTTGGGTTTGAAAGTTCCAGTGGGGTGGACAAGGGAAAATGGCCTGAAGTGACACCTGCTCAATCTAAGAAAAAATTAAAGATGTCATATAACATGTTGCAACATCCTTACAGACATCAGAAGAATTTCACAAGAAGAAAGAATCAAAGATGGAAATGCCACTATTGTGGAAGGTTTGGCCATATAAAACCCTTCTGCTACAGATTATATGGCTACCCCAAGACAGGATTACAGTCTAGTAGGGAACAAGAGTGGGTTGGAGCAACGAAAGTATGGACTCCCAAGAGTACTGTGGAAGAACACATAGCTCATAAGTCCTTCAGTGTCTCTGCAAGGGAAAAGTGGTACTTTGACAGTGGATGTTCCAGGCACATGACTGGTATCAAGGGATGTCTGTCAGATGTTAAGTCTCATTCTACTAACTATGTGACCTTTGGAAATGGATCAAAAGGGAGAGTAATAGGTGTTGGAAAACTGGAATGTACAGGTCAACCAAATCTGGAGGAGGTATTACTTGTTGAAGGCTTAGATGCAAACTTGATAAGCATAAGTCAACTATGTGATCAAGGTCTCAAGGTTAACTTTACCAATGCTGAATGTTTGATAACAAATGAGAAGGGTGAGGTGATCATGAGAGGCGAGAGAGCTTCAGATAATTATTATCTGTAGAGTTCTGAGAACACTGCAATATGCTTGGAGACTAAGAAAGCTATTGGCAAGACTATTGAGTTAGAACAGGTGTTGATCAATTGTAAAGCTACTCATAATGTGTGCATGGTGAACTGTAATAATAAGATTAAACTTGGTAAGTATGTCAGCAAGGTAAATTTAGAAGGAGAATTTGGTGAATGCACTCTTGAGGCAAATCGGGTGCTCAAAGTCTGTGGATACCGCGCTTCTCTGGGCCCAGTCCACAAAAGTATAAATAGGCGGGCAAACATATTCTACCTACAGCAAACTCATTCTACAAAAATTCCTCTTGCCCCTTCTCTCCAAAGTTCACGAGTCTTAGGGTTTTCTACTAACATTCTCAATATTGTACCGTGTGATCAAGCAAAAATGTATCAACATCATGGCGCCTCTGATAACTCAGGATCTCCTCCAACCAATGCGGGAGATGATGAATCACTGCGAATGATCAACCTCTCTGATCTTGTACTTGATATTGCACCTTTGAACGTTGTACTGGCTGACCCTAAAGGAAAACGGCAAGCTTCTCACACAACGAATGTCAATATTCCTGGTAAGAAGTCTAAACCTTTTTACCTAGGAAGAAAGCCCACTCCATGACTAGTTTGTATACTGACCAAATAAGCCCTAGGAAATACATGTCTGAAAAGGGGTCTATGTCCGGTTTAGTTGAGAAGAAGAAGGATTCTAAATCACGAGGTGTAAACAAGAGTTCCACTGATGATGATGTTGTCAAAAAGGATAAGGAACTTAGGAGGTTTGTTGCCATGATTCTGAGTGGAGTTGAGACAGATGTCGGGTCTGATGTTCCAACATCTGTGATAGGAAATATCAATAGCAGCCCTACTGATAGGACTGATGATGGTGTTCCCATGCATGTGGACCGTGAAAGAAGGAGTAAAAAGAAAGTTGATGTAAGAAGGGCTGATGATATTATCACTTCTGATGAGGAACCTATTGCTGGAATGCTGAGAAAAATTAAGAGAATAAGAGAGAAAACTGTGATAAGTGAAGGCTCCAAATCTTCGAAACTGCATGGAAAATTTGGAGGTGGGGAGGGAAAAGTTCGAGCAGGGCCTCCTAAATAATGGAGCAAGGTTGTTGTGCCCACTAAGAAGAGAAAAATCACTGATCACAGTGAGTCTGACTATGAAGTTGCAACAGATGTCCAAGACATCATTGGTATGAAAACCTCTACCTGCAAAAAGACTGATGCTGAAAGTTCTATGAGAAATGCAAATAGATGGAGAATTGTGGATCAAAGGAGGATTGCGCTGGAGAGAGAGTTGAGGAAGGATTTCGATAAGTACAAAGAAATCATGGATCTCATTGCAGCGGCTGGATTGATGAGAACGGTGTCCAAGATAGGACCCTGCTATGGAAATCTAGTCAAAGAATTTATGGTGAATATATCTGAACAGTGTGATGAGAACAGGGGTAACAACCTCAGAAAAGTGTCTGTGAGAGGAGAAGCTGTCACTTTTTCTCCTGAAATTATCAACAACTATCTGGGTAGGTGTAAGGAACCTCAACCTGAGTTAGAGGTTACAGACAATGTTGTATGCAAGGAGATTACAGGTGGCTGTATTAGACACTGGCCAAATGAAGAGAAGCTGTCGTTTGGAAAACTGAGTGTCAAATATGCCATCCTCCACAGGATTGCTGTTGTGAATTGGGTTCCTACCAATCACACATCTACTATTTCCTCCACACTTGGCAGATTCATGTATGCTATCGGGAAAAAGGTTTCTTTTGATTTTGGGTCATACATCTTTGAACAGATTCTGAAACAAGCTAGTTCTACTGCTGTCAAGATGCCTATTTGTTTCCCTTCCTTGATCTGTGGTGTTATTCTAGATTAGTGTCCTAATCTTGTGTTAAGGAGTGACACTGCGCTCAAAAGAAAACCTCCTCTGTCCCTTCACTACAAGCTACTTGGTGGAGCAGATGTCTCAGACATTGTTGGGACATCTTCTCAGACTTCCAGTCATGCTAATCTTGATGATGAAGTCATTGCATAGCTGCAAGAAACGTGCAAGGAACTGGAAGATTCCATCAGAAGAGACCCTGCTCGGAAGGCCAAACTTGAACAGTTAATCAAAACCTTCATGGAGAAAAGGAATTTCTGCTGGGACAACTATTAAAGACCAAGGAACTGCTGAAGGTGATGCCTCTGTAGAATCTGATAGAGAATGTGAACAGAGTTCAGATAACTCAAGATCTAGGAGTGGTGATACTGATACTGATGCTGTTGCTGATGGAGAGAGTGAAGACATTGCATAATCTGACGATGATGGTGCTGCAGAATAATGGCATAATTTCTGCAGAAGTTGTTTTTTTTTGTTTTTGTCTGAACACCTAGAATAGCTTTTCTATGTATCTCTTCTGAACTTTAACCTTTGTTGTGTTTTACTTATAACTGTCCTAATTGCCTTTGTCATATTTCTGGCTAAAAAGGGGGAGTAGTATGTTTGTGTGTGGTGTGCTTGTGCTAGTGGTATGTGGTGTGCTTGTGGTGTTGCAGTTGAGGGGGAGAATGTGGAATGTTTGTGTTGCTGCAGTTGAGGGGGAGAATGTGGAATGTTTGTGTTGCTGCAGTTGAGGGGGAGTTTTGCTACGCTGTGTGTTGTATGCAGTTGAAGGGGAGTGCTGCTATGCTGGATTTTTTTTGGATTTTTCTGCTGTGTGCTGTTGGTATTTGTAACGCCCCGATTTCGATTATTCCAATTTTGTTGAGTCCTTTATTTAATTGAATGTTAAATTATTCTATTTATGACTTTGGTGTGATAATATTCTTTTATGCTATGTTATGATGTATTATCTCGTTTGAGAGCGTTTTCGAGAATTTTGGGCTTAAGGGCATTTTGGTCATTTTATAACTATTAATGAGTTAGAGAAAATTAAGGAAGTCATTTGTAGAGGAAATTTATTAGAAAATGAATTAAGTGTAGAAATTGAATTAGAGGAAATATTGTGTAGAAATAGAAAATAAGAGAATTGGGAGAGAAATAGAATTATGTGGTAAAAATAGAAATGAGAGAAAAAGAAAATAAAAGAAAAGAAATAGGAATAAGAGGAAGGAAATAGGAGAGAAAGAGAAAAAGGGGAAATAGAAAGAAAAAGAAGAGAAAGAAAGAGGAAGGGGGAAAAAGAGAAGAAAAGAGGAAAAAGAGTGGAAATCATCAAGAACAAGAGCTAGATCATTTGGAATCCGGGTAAGGGTTAGAAACATTGTTATCTTGTCTATGTGTGTAGTTATGTTTGTGTATGTTTGTGGATTGAAAGATTTTTATGAGTTTTTGGAAAACCCTAAATTGGTGAAATGTTGTTGATGATGATCCAAATGTGATTTTGTGTTTATAAATGTGTTTCTAATGATGTTTACATGTTGGGTAATGGTTTGGATGATGTCTATTGGAGTAGGACTGATTTTGATGGGGTTTTGGGTTGGGAGAAAACTCAGAACAGCGTTCTGGGAATTTCTGGTATCGCAGGTTCGCCTGGCGAATCCTGGCGAATGGGCCAGCGAGGGCTCGCCAGCACTCGCCTGGCGAACGGATGAACATTTCTGGGCACGGGCACTCGCCTGGCGAAGGCCAGCGAGCAAGCCAGCGAAGGTTCGCTGGGGCTTGCCTGGCGAACTTAGGTTCCTTTTTCTTCTGCCATCATTCGCTAGCATTCGCCTGGCGAATGGTAGCGAATGCTGAAAGATTTTCAAAACTTGTTTCTTTCATAACTTTCAAACCGTGGATCCGTTTTTGATGTCGTTCGAAGTGTCGGTTATCTTTTGAACTGTACATTCTCATGATAAGGAGTTTGAGGCTGTTGGCCGATTAAATAAAGTTGAGAATTTGGGAATAGTGTCATTTACCGACTTTTGATGTTTTAAATGTGTATATTGGTTGGGTGACATACAATATGGCATTGATATTAATGTGTATGCCTTGTATGATGTTGTGTAATGATAATGCATGTGATGACAAGTTGTGATGATAAAGTGTGGCCGAAAGGCAAATGAATGTTATATGTTGTAATTGGTTTTATATGCATGATTATGGTTGCATATATGTGTGAAGATGCATTTGATTGTCATGAGTTCTTGTGTGTCAAGCATCATGATATGCATCTTGTGATCGTGTGCCCATGTGGGGTGTGAGCGATCGGATCGTGTGCCCGTGTAGGGTGTGAGCGATCCAGAAACATCGTGTGCCCATGTGGGGTATGAGCGACGGATTGGTTCCAGAGGGAATCTGCTATAACGCCGTGTGCCCATGTGGGGTGTGAGCGATGATTATAGACGATCGTGTGCCCATGTGAGGTGTGAGCGATCGGGTCGTGTGCCCGTGTGGGGTGTGAACGATCCATAAACGTCGTGTGCCCGTGTGGGGTGTGAGCGACGGGGAACATCGTATGCCCGACGGGGAGTTACATTAAGTAACGAGCGATGATTCCAATAAGTTCCTGAGTGAACTTGAGATGATTGAGTCGGTACTGCATATGTAATTGCATAGAGTCGTTGTGTCGGTCTCTTGCATTTACATGAATCATGATTGCATTGTTATATGTGGAAAGTCATGATTGATTATTTGTGTGGAAAATGGTGATGTACATTTATGATAAATGTATTGTGCATGTTTGATATGCATTGATAAATGGTTGATTTTATGATTGAGCTTATGATAAGCCTTTGGAAATTGTTGTGCAATTGTGTTGGATGTAGTGAATTGTAAATGTTATGTTTTGTGTATAAACGTATGCATTGTATGAGAATAGGTGATTATGTGCATGAATGATATGCTTGGGTTGTGATACATGTTATATAATGGAATTGGTGATTAATAGTGTATCTGGTAATAAATGTGTTATGTGTATTTTTATGTGGAAATATATAATTATATGCATCGATATTATGATAATGTTTCTTACCCTTCTGCTGTTTTATAATGCTCTATGAGGCATTGCAGAGTAGGTTGCTGAAGGTATTTTGTGAAGCTTAGGACTTCATTTCTTTTGGTCTGTCGGCTCTGATATGTAGCACCAGGTAGCTAGGATTACATGATTATTTTGTGATACATTTTGTATATGTATCTTGACTTGAATTGTTTATGTAAACATGATTCCGTGTTGACGGATAGTATTTGATATATATATCTATATATATGATGTTATTCAGTATTTAGATGTTTTCGCTTTTATTCTAAATATTGAGATGTGGGTGTAAGGACGAAGTTCCTCTGTGCAAGTTACCCCACTGTTGCATATCTCTGTTGAGCAGGTGTTGATTGTTTTAATTTCAAGTATAATGTGACATGCTTCTTTTATGCCATGCTTTGTAATTATACTCTGATGAAATTTTAATATATGCCTAAATGTTTAATATGTGATTATTTGGGGTATAGAAGGGGGTGTTACATTAAGTGGTATCAGAGCCAGTGTTGAGTTAGTTTGTGTCTGTCTTATTGTTGTTGTTGGTTGAACTGTTGTTTAACCGTGTTGTCGTTGTTGAGAATGATCGGAATATGGGCTGGTAGGAACGACGATGTTATTGCTGCTGCCATGGAGTCTATGGCTAGAGCTGTGCAAGGTGCAGCGAACGTGAATGCGAACGATGAGTTTAGAAAGAATCAACCGTCGGTCTTCAAGGGAAGATTTGATCCGGATGGTGCTCAAATATGGTTGAAGGAAATTGAAAGGATTTTCCGAGTTATGGACTGTGCGGAAGAGAACAAGGTAAGGCTAGGAACTCACATGCTGAAGGAAGAAGCCGACGATTGGTGGGTCGGTATGCGTCAAGTTCTTGAGATTGATGAGGAGGGAATTACTTGGGATTTGTTTTGTACTGAGTTTCTAAGGAAGTATTACCCTGAAAGTGTGAAAGGGAAGAAGGAGATGGAGTTCCTTGAACTGAAGCAAGGTAGTATGTCCGTTGTGGACTATACTGCGAAGTTTGTGGAATTGGTACAATTTCATCCTTACTATGCGGCGATTACTGCTGACTTTTCCAGATGTGTGAAGTACGAGAATGGTCTACGCCCTGAGATTAAGCAAGCCATTGGTTATGAAATTCTGGTATCAGACGTGTGATGTTAAGGTGTGATGTCACAACAACACACTCTGCACAATGGACAACACTAACAGTAAAATAACACCAAGAATTGTTGACCCAGTTCGGTTACAACCAACCTACTCTGGGGGCTACCAAGCCAGGGATGGAATTCACTACTTGTAGATATAATTTATAGACTCAACAACCCGTTGACAATCTCCTAAACTTATACTCTACTAATGACTTCCTACCTAAGAAACCACTTAGGTATGAGAACACCACTCAATCCCTTACAAACACTCAAAGAACCCACTTTGAGTACCCTTGATCTTACTTCACAGCTTCGATCAAATCACACAACTCTCTTTGCTTCACAGCTTTAGAGAGGACAGAAACTCAACACCTATTCAAACCCTAGAATAGTGTAAATACAAGCACTTTAAACAAACTCTAGACACTAAGCCTTCTGCTCTTGATCTTCTGAATGTTTTCTGTCACCTTTTTCCTTTGGCCTTGTGTGCTTTATATAGCTCCTGAATTGGGCTTAGACTTGTCACAATATTTGATCAGATTTGTTAATTAAAACTGAATCTTCAAAACAGATTTTATCCCCAAAATCTTTTTAAATCTTCAACCTTTTAATTCTCCAACAGACCTGCAATCAAATCTCCCATGTAACAGAAAATATCTATCCCAAGATATTCTCATCCAATGAGTCAGCCACTCTCCACAATTCCAGCTAATACGCGTGCCCTAATAACATGTCCTGCTGTTATTAATTCTGCAGGTCTGATGTTACAACATCACCTGTGTGACATCAGACATCCAACTTCAGCATTTAACTACTTAACACAGCCCAGTGTTAAGACTTCAATGTTACAACATCAGCACCTTGACATCAACATTGAATAACCTTTGTTTTACCAAAATTCCAGCCAATCCAGGAACTATCAATCTCCCCCTTTGGCTAATTTTGGCTAAAACAATCTCTGCACTCTGCAAACAACTTCTGCACTCTGCACCTTCAGAGATTTCAGCAGCGGAATAATCTTCAACCAATTTGAAACTCATTAGCAGTAGTTTGACAATCTTCATAGTCTACATCACTTGATCTGCTGCAGCACCATCTTCATTATTGATAACAGCCAATAGGTGTTCCTCCTTGAAAAACATGAACCAGCATCACAGCTGTTCAGTAGCTCACAATGTGCAGCAATTTACTCCCCCTCGATGTCTGCTTGGCTGCACTCTTCAAATGTCAAAATATCTTCACACGTTCAATCAAAACTCCCCCTTAAGGCAACTACACACCTTTTAGCAGCATCAATTTAACTCCCCCTTAATCTCTGCATCACATCAGCAGCATATGGCAATAATCCTCTTGACTGTCTTGGCTATGTTCTCCCCCTTTTTAGCCATAATTAGGCAAACTTCAGTTGGAAGCCCTATTAACTATAGTCAGTATACCCTAGCTCTCATTGTTAGCCTCTCAGTTAGTAAACAGGCAAAATAAATCATAGAAGGAAACTAAAACCATAACCAGTGCATAAAACAGCACAATATTCAAATTACAAACCCAACATAAAAAAAACTACAAACTGAAACTACTAAAGGCAATAGAAGATAAGCTAGTCTTCTTCTGAACTAGATTGTTCTCTAGGATTCTCTTCCTCCTCCTCAGAGTTATCCCCACTGGCATCAACTTCATCTTCCTCAGAGCCATCAACATTATCACCACTGTTTAGTTCTAACTGCTGGATCAGGTTTTCAAGTCTCTCTTTTCTAACCAGACTGGTACTTATGACTGCATCAAGGTCTTTGCACATGGTCTTCAATTCTCCGATCAGTCCAGCCTTTGTAGTCTTCTTCTTGACTTCAGCAGTTAAAGTTAGAACAATGTCTGGAACATGATGTCCTGAAAATAGTTTAGGGTGTAGAGACAAGGCTGTCTTCCTCTGGCAGGCTATGTCTGAGCTTGTTAAAGTTTCAGGATGTTGCTCCAAGATGATACCACACACAAGAGATGGGAATGCTATGGGTAGCTTGATATCGTTTGTTTCAGCATGTTTCACCACTTGCTCAAAGATGTAGCTTCCATAGTCAAACTTAATCTTCTTCCCGATAGTACAGATAAACCTGCCCAATCCAACAGCGATTGTTGTCTTGTGGTTTGTTGGCACCCAGTTGGCAGCACCAATTCTGTGAAGAATTGCATACTTGATGCTCAGTTTACTAGTTGGCAACTTCCTTTTCAATGGCCAAACCCTCATCTGACCAGGTATAATCTCTTTACATATATCATTATCAGTCATCTCAAGTTCACTATACTCTTCATCATCTCTTCCTAGATACTTATTGATAGTACTAGGAGAGAAATTAATGCACTTTCCTCTCACATAAACTTTCATGTAATCAATGCTCTTTTTATCAGTAATATTTCTAGCAATGTTGACAACAAATTCTTTGACAAGACTTTCATAGCACTTAGGAAACTTGGTCACAGTTTTTACCAATCCAGCCTCAGTAATCAGCTCCATGATATCCTTTATTTCTAAAGCTTCTTTCCCAAGCTCCCTCTCTAGGGCCAGTCTTCTCTGACATACAAATTTCCATAACGATGCACTGCTGGCATAATGAAAGGAAATGTTGTCGATTGGAACTTCAGGTACTTTGTCAGAGATTCTCTTCAAAATTGTCCTTTTGATAGGTGTGATGTCATGAACATCATCCTCATCATCACGGTCAGAATCAAAGTCTTCCCTTATTTTCCTCTTTTTGGATTTCACAGCCACTTTGCTCCATGGCTTGGTTGGACCAACATCAATTTTCTTCTTGCCTTCAGACTTCTTTGGAGAGGATTCAACAGTCTTTCCTTTCCTTGTCTTCAGTCTCTTAGCAATACTTGGGACAGCTTTTCCAATGATTTCATCATCGGATAAGTCAACTACATTGATCACATCCTCATTCTTTTCTTCCCCAGCAGGTGAAGTTCCAACATCTTCCTTAACATTAGCTTCCTCCTGTACATCATCTTCTTCTATTCTTACTTCAGAATCTTCAACAACAGACATAGCAAGTCTATGAAGATTTGTAGCTGCACTTTGCATGGCGCTCTTTTCCCTTTCAGAATGTTCCGCAGGCATTTGTCTAGATATACCTAAGCTTTTATCCACGTCTACCCTTTCCTCAACAGTTTGAGAAGTGGATGACCTAGGTGTCGTTTTATTACTGAATAGCACACTCGTAACAAGCTTTTTCGTTTCATTATTTCTAAAAATAGTCCCAGCCCTTTTTGGAACAAGTTTGGAAGGTCTAGATTTACCTGATTCAGGAAGAATGGTTGACAGAGGCTCAATGTCCATGGGATTGAATGCTGACCCTTCGTCAGGGGAAACCCTAGCTCTTTCTTTTATGGAATTCTGACACTCAGATTTCTTGGATGGAGACGCCATGACTCTTTTCCGTGAGAGTTGATTCTTGAAGTCGAAGGAGTTGATTTGTTGCGAGAGCAGAGCTTTGATGACGCGTGATGTTGTAGTACCGGGAAAGGGGGTTCTGAGGCTAGGAGCTTGATTTGAAGTGTCAACGACTTTTTCCCTCCACAAAAACTTTCCTTTTAAAACACTCACATCAGAACTTGTTAACTTTGAGTGACCTTTCAGCATCCTGATGTCATAGTCTGATGTTTTAACATCAACTACAATATCACTAGTTGAATCTCCTTCAAGAGAGGTCCACTGATAGCAGTTGTCTTTGGTTCTGGCACCCTTCATAACAATCTGATTATGCTCATCAGAAACCACACACTCATGCTTAGTGTAGTTTACCTTGTACCCTTCATCACACAACTGGCTTATGCTGATCAAATTTGCACTTAAGCCATTGACAAACATAACATTGTCAAGTTTAGGTCTACCATCACCTTGCACTTTCCCAACTCCTGCAACAACACCTTTTCCTCCATTGCCAAATATGACTTCATGAGAGGGGCACGCTCTAAGATCCTCAAACATGGATCTACATCCAGACATGTGCTTGGAACACCCACTGTGAAAATACCATGTTCCTTCTTTAGCCTCTTTGTCATTCAAGTGAGCCAATAAGCACTTCACCTTCTCCTTAGGTACCCATTGTTTAACAACTTTGGGTCTGTGCTCTCTCCATTTATTTTGAGGCTGAGGGTATCCATGCAGCTTGTAGCAAGAGTACTGCATATGTCCAAATCTTCCACAATAATAACATCTCACCCTTTCATCTCTGAATCGTCTGCCATGATGAGATTGCCTATGCTGCCATCCATGATGTGGTCTCCTCCTACCATAACTGCCCTGCCATCTATTCTGTTGATATCTTTTCCCATAAGACGGCTGAGAATGCTGTTTCCTGGATTATCTCCCATGATGGTGTGGCTTTCTTCAATAAGGAACAGCATTGGTGTATCCATACCCATAACCATACCAGTTGTCCTGATGTTGAGACATCTGATGAGACATGTGCTGTTTGAACTGAGCAGCTTGCATGCTCTCATGGTATTGAGGGGGCATATACTGACTAGCTCCCTGTGGCTGCTTCCTCTTCTGATAGGGACCAGTCTTCTTCTCAATCTTCTTAGGTTGTGAAACATCAGCTTTCTTAGGGGTAGGATCCTGCTTCTTTAGCTGATGTTGAGATGAAGGTTGTGACACTTCCTTCTTTGAACCTGAAGTGCTTCCTTCTGAAATTCCCTTGTCCTCAGCCACATAACCTATCCCAGCTTTATCTCCAGCAGCTTTTTCTGACTGAAGTATCTTGTCAAGTGTGTCTGTACCACAGCTCAGCATCCTAACAGACTTGGTCATTTGATCAAGATGAGCTCTAACTAGCATCACTTCATTTTCAAGATCAGTCTTTTCATTCTCTAGCTGAGCAATCTGTTGCTTGTGGCACTTGTTTTCTTGACAAATCTCAGCACTTTTCAAACACAACTCTTGATAGGTGGATGCCAACTCCTCATAAGTTACTTCTCCATCACTAGAATCATCATCAGAAACAACAGCTTCTGTTAAAGCTCTCACATGCTTTGCTGACTCGCCTTCACTTTCACTATCAGAGTCAGACCAGGAAACTGTCATGCCCTTCTTCTGCTTTTTCAAGAAGGTGGGACATTCTTTCTTGACATGTCCATACCCTTCGCACTCAAAGCACTGCATTCCTTTATCTTGGGCAGCTTTCTCTTCATCCTTCTTGCTGGTGTCAAAAGTCATGTTCTTGACATTAGGCCTGGAGTTATTATTCATTCTCTTGAATACTTTGGTGAACTGTCTTCCCAACATCACTATGGCCTGAGATAAATCCTCCTGGGATTCAGAACTCTTTCCTTTATCTTCTTCATTATTTGACACCAGGGCTATACTCTTTGGCTTCTTTTCTGGTTCTTCCTCATTCAACCCAAGCTCAAAGGTTTGAAGAGATCCAATGAGCTCATCTACTCTCATCTTGCTGATGTCTTGTGATTCTTCAATGGCAGTAACCTTCATCTTATACTTCTTAGGTAGGGACCTAAGTATCTTCCTCACAAGCTTTTCATCTGACATCTTCTCTCCAAGAGCACTAGATGCATTGGCCAACTCAAGAACACTCATGTGGAAATCATGAATAGTCTCATCTTCCTTCATCTTCAGGCTTTCAAATTTTGATGTTAAAATCTGAAGTCTTGACATCTTGCCTCTAGATGTTCCTTCATGAGTAGCCTGCAAGATATCCCATGCTTTCTTAGCAACTTCACAGGTATTAATTAACCTGAAGATGTTCTTATCCACTCCATTGAAGATAGCATTCAGAGCTTTGGAATTTCCAAGGGCAAGCTCATCTTCCTCCTTGGTCCACTCTTCTTCAGGCTTTAGCTTAGAGGTGCCTTCTTTATCTTTACCAGCATCATCCTTCTCACACATGACAGGTGCTTTCCACTCTTTAATAACAACCTTCCAAGCCCTACTGTCCAAGGATTTTAAGAAGGTGGCCATCCTTGGCTTCCAATAGTCATAATTGGATCCATCCAAAATAGGGGACTGTTGACGAATCCTCCAACTTCTTTGTCCATCTTTTCACCAAAAAGTAACTTCCCTAGATCTCACCCAGAGACAGACAGGATGCCTGCTTTGATACCAATTGAAATTCTGGTATCAGATGTGTGATGTTAAGGTGTGATGTCACAACAACACACTCTGCATAATGGACAGCACTAACAGTAAAATAACACCAAGAATTGTTGACCCAGTTCGGTTACAACCAACCTACTCTGGGGGCTACCAAGCCAGGGATGGAATTCACTACTTGTAGATATAATTTACAGACTCAACAACCCGTTGACAATCTCCTAAACTTATACTCTACTAATGACTTCCTACCTAAGAAACCACTTAGGTATGAGAACACCACTCAATCCCTTACAAACACTCAAAGAACCCACTTTAAGTACCCTTGATCTTACTTCACAGCTTCGATCAAATCACACAACTCTCTTTGCTTCATAGCTTTAGAGAGGACAGAAACTCAACACCTATTCAAACCCTAGAATAGTGTAAATACAAGCACTTTAAACAAACTCTAGACACTAAGCCTTCTGCTCTTGATCTTCTGAATGTTTTCTGTCACCTTTTTCCTTTGGCCTTGTGCGCTTTATATAGCTCCTGAATTGGGCTTGGACTTGTCACAATATTTGATCAGATTTGTTAATTAAAACTGAATCTTCAAAACAGATTTTATCCCCAAAATCTTTTTAAATCTTCAACCTTTTAATTCTCCAACAGACCTGCAATCAAATCTCCCATGTAACAGAAAATATCTATCCCAAGATATTCTCATCCAATGAGTCAGCCACTCTCCACAATTTCAGCTAATACGCGTGCCCTAATAACATGTCCTGCTATTATTAATTCTGCAGGTCTGATGTTACAACATCACCTGTGTGACATCAGACATCCAACTTCAGCATTTAACTACTTAACATAGCCCAGTGTTAAGACTTCAATGTTACAACATCAGCACCTTGACATCAACATTGAATAACCTTTGTTTTACCAAAATTCCCGCCAATCCAGGAACTATCAGGTTATCAGAGGATAAGATGGTTTCCGACTTGGTGGAATGTAGTAGAATCTTCGAGGAAGATAGAAAGGCTCGTTCTGCTCACTACAAGAGTATAAATGAGAGAAAAGGGAGACAACAAGCTCGTGGTGGTCCTTATGTGACACCTGTTGATAAGGACAAGCATAAGAGTAACTTTGGGAAGAAGTCGAGTGGAGGGGGTTCTAGTGCTCCGAAATGTTTCAAATGTGGAGAGATTGGT
Source organism: Lathyrus tuberosus (assembly GCA_022829125.1). NCBI lineage: Eukaryota > Viridiplantae > Streptophyta > Magnoliopsida > Fabales > Fabaceae > Lathyrus > Lathyrus tuberosus. Next base: position 15,882,916 of record JALAZF010000017.1, read on the forward strand.
CATAAATCATTGGAATGTAGGGAGACTCTTGAGAAGTGTTCCAACTGTGGAGGCTTGGGGCATGTTGTCGCCGATTATAGAAGGAATAGGGTGAAGTGTTACAATTGTGGGGAATCGGGTCACATTAGTACTAATTGTGCTAAGCCGAAACAAGCTCAAGCGGGCGGAAAAGTGTTTGCATTGGCGGGTACGGATACTACTGATACGGATCGTTAGACTACAGGTACTTGTCTTATTAATGGTATGCCTTTAGTTGCTATTGTTATTATCGGAGTGACTCATTCGTTTATTTCACATGAGTGAGCGAAGCGTTTGAATTTGTTGTTTGTTCCTTAGTACCTGATGGGTGTGTGAAACACCGTCAGTACTTCCTGGTTTTCCTGTTCGGTGGTCAGCAGGTGTTAGGATGAGATAAGTGGGGGAGAAGCTGGTACTTCTCCGTGTTTCCTCGGGTGTGGAGCGTTAACTCGGTGTGTTGTGGATTGTGAGATCGTAAGTGTTATTTGGACAGAGTAGTTTCCGGTTTCAGGAAGGATACAGAGGTAAAATTTATGTCGACTAAGGATTTGTGCCTTAGGTAGTTTTGTGCACAGGATGCAAGAAAGGCTATTATAGTTTAGTGAAGATGGTTTATGCCCCATCATAGTTGTCGGCTGTCTATTGACAAATTGAGGAACTGATCACCCTTAATCTATTGTTGATAGCAGACGGGAATTGTGTTGGATGGGATAGACGTATCTTTCCGGCTTTAATAGTGAAATGGAATACATTGTTCGGAATTAATGAAGGATTATGGATTGATTTTGATGAGTTGATGAAGATTTTCATATTTGAAGACGAGACAGATTAGAAGTTTTAGTATGTTGGGAAGCCATTAAGAGAGTATGATTGAGTATTATTATTGGTTGTTTTCAGAGTTGTTGGTAACAAAAGGAAAAGATGATTGCACGAGATAATGAGCATGCGGTGTATGAGGGAATTTATGAGACTTGGGATGTCAAGGGAAGAAATTGTATATAAATTGTTGAGAAATGAATAAGGTGACGATTGAGAATAAGATAACTAGGATGGTTTGGATCATTTGATGGAAGTAGTGATTTGTTTGGGTCGTGGCTTAGGTTTTCAGCATTTGAGAATTCATGAAAGGATTAGTACTATTGTGGAGTTGGAATTGGTTATGGTTGTGTTGTGTTGGAATATTGGAAGTATTATCTTTATAATTTTGAAATTCGAAGTGTTTAGTGATTTCGAGAGTATTGAGTACTTGTTTGGTCCGAAGGAATAGAGTATGAGACAACAAAGACGATTAAGATTCATGGCGAGTTATGAATTTGGTTTGGTTTTGGGAGAGGCAGTTGTTAGGCCTAGTGTGTAAGTCGAAAATCTTTATGTATGTCGGTTTTGATGGCAAGAGAGCTAGAATCGTTGAGCAGTTCAGAGACTTGTACCTAGTGAGAGAGGGTTAAACTTTGGAAGCGAGATTGATGGACTCGATAGTTTTGAGCAATCAGAGTGCGCAGTGGAAGCGTGATGTGATCCATTTTGTATGAATGTGTGAGACTTGTAAGAGTTCATAAGTTGGACATTGGAGACATGTTGGAATGATGAAATTATTGGACGTTCCAGAATGGAAGTGTTAAGTTAAAGGTTTAAATTTATTTCGTGGACTACAATGTAGATGGATGTGTTGGTGATATGTTCGATTGGTGAATCGTAGCATAGATATGTGAACAAGGAGGTTGGTCTTGTGGTTATGTAGGAGTTCGTGAACGATGTTGTGTCATGGAACTTCCTGTCCTTGTTTGTGTTGTTGCCTCGTCTCCATTGTATTGGTTCGAGTGCGAGTAGTTAATTCCTGTGTGAGGAATTAGTGTTGTGTTACCTACGGTGATGGTAACGATCTTGTTGTGTTTCGGTTCAAGAGTGAACCTGTAAGTCGTGGTCGTGCTGTCGTGGTTGTTGCTGTTAGCAAGGTGGTTTGTCAGTTGTGTTATTCATGGTGTCCCTTTCATTGGCCTATTGTTTTGTTGGTCGGATGCGAGAGTTGTGTCCGGTGTTATTCGTATCAGTATATTTTCGAGGACGAAAATTCCTAAGTGGGGGAGAGTTGTAACGCCCCGATTTCGATTATTCCAATTTTGTTGAGTCCTTTATTTAATTGAATGTTAAATTATTCTATTTATGACTTTGGTGTGATAATATTCTTTTATGCTATGTTATGATGTATTATCTCGTTTGAGAGCGTTTTTGAGAATTTTGGGCTTAAGGGCATTTTGGTCATTTTATAACTATTAATGAGTTAGAGAAAATTAAGGAAGTCATTTGTAGAGGAAATTTATTAGAAAATGAATTAAGTGTAGAAATTGAATTAGAGGAAATATAGTGTAGAAATAAAAAATAAGAGAATTGGGAGAGAAATAGAATTATGTGGTAAAAATAGAAATGAGAGAAAAAGAAAATAAAAGAAAAGAAATAGGAATAAGAGGAAGGAAATAGGAGAGAAAGAGAAAAAGGGGAAATAGAAAGAAAAAGAAGAGAAAGAAAGAGGAAGGGGGAAAAAGAGAAGAAAAGAGGAAAAAGAGTCGAAATCATCAAGAACAAGAGCTAGATCATTTGGAATCCGGGTAAGGGTTAGAAACATTATTATCTTGTCTATGTGTGTAGTTATGTTTGTGTATGTTTGTGGATTGAAAGATTTTTATGAGTTTTTGGAAAACCCTAAAATGGTGAAATGTTGTTGATGATGATCCAAATGTGATTTTGTGTTTATAAATGTGTTTCTAATGATGTTTACATGTTGGGTAATGGTTTGGATGATGTTTATTGGAGTAGGATTGATTTTGATGGGGTTTTGGGTTGGGAGAAAACTCAGAACAGCGTTCTGGGAATTTCTGGTATCGCAGGTTCGCCTGGCGAATCCTGGCGAATAGGCCAGCGAGGGCTCGCCAGCACTCGCCTGGCGAACGGATGAACATTTCTGGGCACGGGCACTCGCCTGGCGAAGGCCAGCGAGCAAGCCAGCGAAGCTTCGCTGGGGCTCACCTGGCGAACTTAGGTTCCTTTTTCTTCTGCCATCATTCGCTAGCATTCGCCTGGCGAATGGTAGCGAATGCTGAAAGATTTTCAAAACTTGTTTCTTTCATAACTTTCAAACCGTGGATCCGTTTTTGATGCCGTTCGAAGTGTCGGTTATCTTTTGAACTGTACTTTCTCATGATGAGGAGTTTGAGGCTGTTGGCCAATTAAATAAAGTCGAGAATTCGGGAATATTGTCATTTACCGACTTTTGTTGTTTTAAATGTGTATATTGGTTGGGTGACATACAATGTGGCATTGATATTAATGTGTATGCCTTGTATGATGTTGTGTAATGATAATGCATGTGATGATAGGTTGTGATGATAAAGTGTGGCCGAAAGGCAAATGAATGTGATATGTTGTAATTGGTTTTATATGCATGATTATGGTTGCATATATGTGTGAAGATGCATTTGATTGTCATGAGTTCTTGTGTGTCAAGCATCATGATATGCATCTTGTGATCGTGTGCCCATGTGGGGTATGAGCGATCGGATCGTGTGCCCGTGTGGGGTGTGAGCGATCCAGAAACGTCGTGTGCCCATGTGGGGTGTGAGCGACGGATTGGTTCCAGAGGGAATCTGCTATAACGTCGTGTGCCCATGTGGGGTGTGAGCGATGATTATAGACGATCGTGTGCCCATGTGGGGTGTGAGCGATCGGGTCATGTGCCCGTGTGGGGTGTGAGCGATCCATAAACGTCGTGTGCCCGTGTGGGGTGTGAACGACGGGGAACATCGTATGCCCGACGGGGAGTTACATTAAGTAACGAGCGATGATTCCAATAAGTTCCTGAGTGAACTTGAGATGATTGAGTCGGTACCGCATATGTAATTGCATAGAGTTGCGGTGTCGGTCTCTTGCATTTACATGAATCATGATTGCATTGTTATATGTGGAAAGTCATGATTGATTATTTGTGTGGAAAATGGTGATGTACATTTATGATAAATGTATTGTGCATGTTTGATATGCATTGATAAATGGTTGATTTTATGATTGAGCTTATGATAAGCCTTTGGAAATTGTTGTACAATTGTGTTGGATGTAGTGAATTATAAATGTTATGTTTTGTGTATAAACGTATGCATTGTATGAGAATAGGTGATTATGTGCATGAGTGATATGCTTGGGTTGTGATACATGTTATATAATGGAATTGGTGAGTAATAGTGTATGTGGTAATAAATGTGGTATGTGTATTTTTATGTTGAAATATATAATTATATGCATCGATATTATGATAATGTTTCTTACCCTTCTGCTGTTTTATAATGCTCTATGAGGCATTGCAGAGTAGGTTGCTGAAGGTATTTTGTGAAGCTTAGGACTTCATTTCTTTTGGTCGGTCGGCTCTGATATGTAGCACCGTGTAGCTAGGATTACATGATTATTTTGTGATACATTTTGTATATGTATCTTGACTTGAATTGTTTATGTAAACATGATTCCGTGTTGACGGATAGTATTTGATATATATATCTATATATATGATGTTATTCAGTATTTAGATGTTTCCGCTTTTATTCTAAATATTGAGATGTGGGTGTAAGGACGAAGTTCCTCTGTGCAAGTTACCCCGCTGTTGCATATCTCTGTTGAGCAGGTGTTGATTGTTTTAATTTCAAGTATAATGTGACATGCTTCTTTTATGCCATGCTTTGTAATTATACTCTGATGAAATTTTTAATATATGCCTAAATGTTTAATATGTGATTATTTGGGGGTATAGAAGGGGGTGTTACAGTATTTCGCTGCTGTCTGATATGGATTTTTTGTGCTTCTTTGCAAGTTTTTTTTGGTGTGTAGTTTTAGCCAAAATAAGCCAATGGGGGAGATTGTTATTTCTTTGATTCTGTGGTTGGCATTTATTTTGCTAAAACTATTCTAGCAGCAAGGTGTTGATAAATGATGTTCTAATTTGCTGCATTCAACATGTCGAATGAAGATGTCTCATACCTGCTCATAGGACATCGCGTCTGGATTCAGTTTTACAAGCAGATTCTGTTGCTGAGATTTGTTACTGAATATTCTGTGAATATTTGGTTATCCTATGTGGCATCCAAAGCATTTTTGGATTGTGTTTATTTGTTGGTTTTTTGTATTTTCTGCTGTTTCTAATTTTGGAGACATAATAGGAAACTTTAGATTGAAGACCTATTTTGTTGGAGTTTATTTTGCAGATTTGTGAGCAGTCTATTTGCTGCGTTTTTGAAGCCCAATTCAGTCCAGATTAAATGCTATATATTGACTGATGTAAACCTAGTTTAGGGTGGAACTTACATGTGTTTTTTGTTAGGGTTTTCGAGTGTATTTTGTGAGCCTAACTGGTATCATTCAGATAACAGTATAAGGACTGGTTTTTGTGCTGTAAGTTCTGTCAGTTACTCATAAGCTTTTAAGCATTGAGTTTCTTGTGTGTCAATTCTCATAAGCTTTGAAGTATTGAGAATTGTGTGTTTTGAAAGTGTGACTTTCGGTTGTTACTTGTGTGGAAAGAAACCAATCACGGGTTGTGGTTGTAGAGGGATTTGAGGAGGGTCTCATACCTAGGTGAGTCTTAGGTAGAAGTCATAGGAAGGGTAGTGATTAAGTGAGCAGATTATTTGGTTATTGGATGATCTGTGAATTGATACTATCGTATATTGGTTTCGTCCCTGGCTTGGTAGCCCCCAGAGTAGGATTGTTGATCCGAACTGGGTAAACATATCACTGTGTTATTTACTTTCTGCACTGTTATTTTTATTGTTATCTTGTTCATTGTGTTGGATATCAGTGTCTCAACATCTGTGTAGGACATCTGATATCTGTGCCAGAATTTCATAAACCATTCTAGTGTGAATTGGTGTTGTTGTTTTGAGTTGTTCTTGATCAAAGCTGTGAAGCATAATCAAGTTATGTAATTCAAAGTGTGTGATCTTTGAATTATATCACTGAAGTGATTTAGGGATTGAGTAGTGTTCTCATACCTAAGTGGTCTCTTAGGTAGAAGGTTCATTAAGTAGTGATTAAGTTTAGGAGATGTCAACTGGGTTGTTGAGTCTGTAAATTAATTCTACTGATAGTGAAATTCATCCCTGGCTTGGTAGCCCCCATAGTAAGTTGTTTAACTGAACTGGGTGAACAATTCTTTGTGTCTTTTCTGTTGTGTTATATTGTCCATTGCAGAGTGTGTTGTTGTGACATCACACGTAACATCACATATCTGGTACCAGAATTTCAATTGGTATCAGAGCTGGTATCCTGCTCTGCATCTGGGTGAGATATAGGGCTGATACTTTCTGGTAAGATGGACAAAGAAGTTGGAGGATTTGTGAATAGACCCCTTATTCTGGATGGATCTAATTATGACTATTGGAAACCAAGGATGGTTACCTTCTTAAAGTCATTAGATAGCAGGGCTTGGAAAGCTATCTTAAAGGAATGGAAAGCTCCTGTTGTTGTTGAGAAAGATGAAGCTGGGAAAGAAAAAGAAGGCAGCTCTAAACTGAAACCTGAAGAAGAATGGACCAAGGAAGAAGATGAGCTTGCTCTTGGTAATTCTAAAGCCCTAAATGCTATTTTCAATAGAGTTGATAAGAATATCTTCAGGTTGATCAACACTTGTGAAGTTGCTAAGGAAGCATGGGATATATTGAAGACAACACATGAAGGAACATCTAAAGTCAAGATGTCTAGACTTCAACTTCTGACATCATAGTTTGAAAGTCTAAAAATGAAGGAAGAAGAGACTATTCATGATTTTCACATGAATATTCTTGAGCTGTCTAATGCTTCTAGTGCTCTTGGAGAGAAGATGACTAAAGAGAAGTTGGTGAGGAAGATTCTTAGATCCCTTCCCAAGAGATATAAGATGAAAGTAACTGCTATTGAAGAAGCTCAAGATATCAGCAAATTAAGGGTTGATGAGTTAATTGGATCTCTTCAAACATTTGAGCTAGGGTTAAGTGAAGAGGAACCTGAAAAGAAGTCCAAGAGTATAGCTTTGGTTTCCAGTTCTGAAGAAGCCAAGAAAGGGAAAGAGGATGATTCTCAGGAGGAGCTATCTCAGGCTATTGCTTTGCTGGGAAAATAGTTCAACAAAGTTATGAAGAGGATAAATAGGAGTTATAATCCCAATGTCAAGAGCATTACTTCTGACATCAACAGATCAGGAGAACAAGGGAAGAAGTCTAAAGATGAAGAAAAGTCCAGTAATGACAAAGGGATACAATGCTATGAGTGTGAAGGATATGGACATGTCAAGAAGGAATGTCCTACTTTTCTAAAGAAGCAGAAAGGGTTATCAGCTTCTTGGTCTGACAGTGAGAGTGAATCTGAAGAAAATTCAGCTAAACTTGTTAGAGCTATGGTTGGGGTTTATGAGTCAGATGATGATTCTTGTGATGATGAGGTTACTTATGATGAACTTGCTATCACTTATAAAGATCTTTTCATAAGAAGTGAACAAGTGTGTCTTGAAGGAGAAAAGCTGAAGAAAACCATAGTACAGTTAAAAGCTGAAAAAACTGAACTTGAATCTGAAGTCAGTATACTTAACTATAAACTGGACTCTATGACCAAAACTATCAGAATGTTGAACAATGGTACTGATGCTCTAGACAACATTCTTAGTATTGGGAAGATGGTTGCAGACAAATGTGGTTTGGGATTCACCAATGATGAAGGTTCTAATGATGTTATCACCTCCAAACTAGTAATGTTAAAACAAATGTTAAAACATCATGACAGAACTCCATCTAAGAAGAAATACAGGCACTGGAGATGTCACCATTGTGGATGTTTTGGACACATTAAGGCTTATTGTTATAAGCTACATGGATATCCATAGAAGGCTCATCAGGTTGTTCCCAGACAGAACTGTCACAGAGGAAGGCGGGTTACCAAGCCTAAGAAGCAATGGGTCCCTAAAGTTAAAGTTACCAGCTTGATAGCTCATACTTCTTTAAGGGTTTCTACCAAAGAAGATTGGTACTTTGACAGTGGGTGTTCAAGGCACATGACTGGAGTTAAGAATCTGTTGGTAGATGTGAAGCTTCATTCTTCAGGCCATGTTACATTTGGTGATGGGGTCAAAGGAGAAATCAAGGGGATTGGTAAACTGAACTGTGCTGGTGCTCCCAGACTGGATAATGTTCTTCTTGTTAAAGGACTGACAGCAAATTTGATTAGCATTAGTCAACTTTGTGATCAAGGATTCAAAGTAGACTTTACAAAGTCTGAATGCATTGTCAAAGATGATAAAGGAGAAGTCATTATGAATGGAGTCAGGTCTAAGGACAATTGTTATCTTTGGGTGCCACAAGACTCAAATTCTTCCACTTGTGTTTTTGCTAAAGAAGATGATGTCAAAATCTGGCATCAGAAGTTGGGACATCTTCACCTAAAGGGAATGAAGAGAATCATCTCCTCAGAAGCAGTCAGAGGAATTCCCAAACTTAATATTGAGGAAGGAAAAGTTTATGGAGACTGTCAAAAAGGGAAGCAGACAAAGATGTCTCATCCGAAACTTCAACATGACACCACCTCCAAGGTCTTGGAACTACTTCATATGGACTTGATGGGACCTATGCAGGTTGAAAGTCTGGGTGGAATATGCGTATGTAGTTGTGGATGACTATTCAAGGTACACCTGGGTGAGCTTCATCAAAGACAAATCAGAGGTGTTTGATGTTTTTAAAGATCTTTGTCAAAGACTCCAAAGAGAAAAGGAGAGTAATGTTATCAGGATAAGGAGTGACCATGGAAGAGAGTTTGAGAATAGAAAGTTTGTAGAATTTTGCTCTGCTGAAGGTATAAGTCATGAGTTTTCATCTCCTATTACTCCTCAGCAAAATGGAGTAGTTGAGAGGAAGAACAGAACTATTCAAGAGTCTGCTAGAGTTATGATCCATGCCAAGAAACTTCCCTATCATTTCTGGGCTGAAGCCACGAATACTTCCTGCTACATCCACAACAGGGTTACCCTGAGAAGAGGCACTTCATCCACTCTGTATGAACTATGGAAGGGAAGAAAACCTAATGTTAAATACTTTCATGTTTTTGGAAGTAGATGTTATATTCTGGCTGATAGAGAACAGAGAAGAAAATTGGATTCCAAAAGTGATGAAGGAATATTTTTGGGATACTCTACCAACAGCAAAGCATATAGGGTTTTCAACTCTAGAACCAAGGTGATGATGGAGTCCATCAATGTGGTGATTGATGACAATGATAAGCAGGAAGATGATGATGTCCTAGATGATGTTGGAAAATCAGTTGGTGAAGTTACACCAGAAGCTGAAGACAGAAGTCCAACTCCTAGTGTTGCTGTTGCTGAGCCTGAATCTGAGCAACCTCATAAAGATCCTTCTATCAGAGTGCAGAAGGACCACCCAAAGGAGCTTATTATAGGTGATCCAAATTCTGGAGTGAGGACTAGGTCAAGAGAAGTTGTAGCAAGTTCATGTTTTGTCTCCAAAATTGAGCCAAAGAATGTCAAGGAAGCATTGACTGATGAGTTTTGGATAAATGCAATGCATGAAGAGCTTGAGCAATTCAAGAGGAATGAAGTATGGGATCTTGTGCCAAGGCCTGAAGGGGTGAATGTGATTGGGACCAAGTGGATCTACAAGAACAAGTTTGATGAACTAGGAGTGGTTACCAGAAACAAGGCAAGACTTGTTGCACAGGGATACACTCAAGTTGAAGGAGTTGATTTTGATGAAACTTTTGCTCCTGTGGCTAGATTAGAGTCCACCAGATTACTCTTGGGTGTGGCCTGTAATCTCAGATTCAAGCTATTCCAAATGGATGTGAAGAGTGCCTTTTTGAATGGTTACTTGAATGAAGAAGTGTATGTAGATCAACCTAAAGGGTTCATTGATCCAACTTTTCCTAATCATGTTTACAAACTTAGGAAAGCCCTGTATGGTTTGAAGCAAGCTCCTAGGGCCTGGTATGAAAGGCTTACAGAATTCTTAGCATTGAATGGCTACAGAAAAGGAGGAATTGACAAGACCTTGTTTGTCAAGGAAGAAGGAGGAAACCTGATGGTAGCCCAAATCTATGTTGATGACATTGTATTTGGTGGGATGTCCGATGAAATCATGAAACATTTTGTGCAATAGATGCAATCTGAATTTGAAATGAGTTTGGTTGGAGAACTCAGCTATTTCCTTGGTCTACAAGTTAGACAAATGGAGGACTCCATCTTCATTTCTCAGAGCAAATATGCTAAGAACATAGTGAAGAAATTTGGCCTAGAAAATGCTAATCATAAGAGGACTCCTGCTCCTACTCATTTAAAATTATCCAAGGATGAACATGGAGTTAGTGTGGATCAAAGTTTATATAGAAGCATGATTGGGAGTCTATTGTATCTCACAGCTAGCAGACCTGACATTTCTTTTGCTGTTGGAGTTTGTGCCAGATATCAATCTGAGCCTAAGGTTAGTCACTTGAATCAAGTGAAGAGGATCCTGAAATATGTTAATGGCACTAGTGACTATGGGATGCTGTATAGTCATGGATCTGGGACTGAGTTAAGGGGATATTATGATGCTGACTGGGCTGGGAGTGCTGGTGATAGGAAAAGCACTTCAGGAGGTTGTTTCTTCGTAGGGAATAATCTGATTTCTTGGTTTAGTAAGAAGCAGAACTGTGTGTCTCTTTCTACTGCTGAGGCCGAGTACATAGCAGCAGGGAGTAGTTGCTCTCAACTGGTGTGGATGAAGCAAATGCTGATTGAATACAATGTCAAGCAAGATGTCATGACATTGTACTGTGATAATTTGAGTGCTATCAATATCTCTAAGAATCCTATTCAACATAGCAGAACTAAGCATATTGATATAAGGCATCATTTTATAAGAGATTTGGTAGAGGATAAAGTAGTTGCCTTGGAACATGTTGCTACAGATAAACAGTTAGCTGATATCTTCACTAAAGCATTAGATGCAAACCAATTTGAAAGTTTGAGAAGTAAATTGGGAATTTGCATTTATGAAGATTAAATGTGCTAGAGAGTGTATTAAGCAGTTGTATTCTTTATTAGATATTGATTTTATTCAACTGCTGAAGGCATACATGTTTGAAGTACATCAATAGTTACAGATTATCCCAACCCCCTGCATCTAGAAAAGTTTTCTAGTCTTCATCCCAATCATCATCAGAAGCATGTTGTTGCACAGGAAGTTTCTTGCTGGGTTTCATGGTTGTCTCTGAGGTTCTGCCTGTCTTTGTGGTTCCTGAAGTAGTTTCAGCTGCAGTCATTATTTTGCTCCTCTTCTTAGGTGGATTTGAAGTCTTGTCCTTCTGCTTGAGGTTCTTTGCTGCATATTTGGTGTTTGACTGGCTCATTCTTGGTTGCTGTGTGGTGTTGCTAGAAGGAAGAAAGGCTTGTTTTTATAATGCAAACAAGGAGCATTGTTTGTATCGCCTGACCAGTCAAGGTGTTGGAACTTGTTTTTTTTGGGGAAAGCTTGGTGTTTGACTGTGTCATTTATTATGTCAGGACATTGTGTTCGGTGATTGTCCAATTATGGCTAAAAAGGGGGAGAGTTAACCTAGCCTTTGTGTGTTGAATGTGGCCTATCTCAGTTCCGGTGTGGTGCAGATATTGAGGGGGAGTGTGCATTTTGAACAGCTGTTTATGCTGGTTCTGGTTTTGAGGGGGAGTTTGCCCTTTGTTGATAGGTGGTGTACAGCATTTTGAAGTGGGAGCTGTTTGTTTTTATCCGCTGCTGAAGTCTCTGATGTTGCAGAGATTGTTTTAGCCAAAATTAGCCAAAGGGGGAGATTGTTAGTTCTTGGATTGGCTAGAATTTTGGTAAAACAAAGTTGTTTGTTCAATGTTGATGTCATATGGCTGATGTCTTAACATTGAGTCTTAACATTGGTTAATGTTATATTTTTAAGTTGTTGAAGTTTTGAAGTCTGATGTCACATGCGATGTCATGACATCAAATATGCAGTTTATTAAAACATCAGGTTTGGGATGTTTTTAGGGTTAAGCGTATTAGCTGAAATTTGGGAGAGCTGTTAGAGTTATTGGATGCGAATATCTTGGAGAAGATATTTTCTGTTGCAAACAGATTTGTAGGAGTGTTTAAAGGCTGAAGATTTAAAAAGATTTGGAGATAAAATATCTTTTGAAGATTCAGTTTTAAATAACAAATCAGGTCAGATATTGTAGTAGGTCCAAGCCCAAATCAAATAGCTATATAAAGCGCATCAATCCTGAAGGAAAAGTAACGAAGAAAGAGAGCTAAAGACCGAGAGTCGTTTGTGTCTTCGTGTATGTATTGTAAACCATTCTAGTGTGAATTGGTGTTGTTGTTTTGAGTTGTTCTTGATCAAAGCTGTGAAGCAGAATCAAGTTGTGTAATTCAAAGTGTATGATCTTTGAATTATATCACTGAAGTGATTTAGGGATTGAGTAGTGTTCTCACACCTAAGTGGTCTCTTAGGTAGAAGGTTCATTAAGTAGTGATTAAGTTTAGGAGATGTCAACTGGGTTGTTGAGTCTGTAAATTAATTCTACTGATAGTGAAATTCATCCCTGGCTTGGTAGCCCCCAGAGTAAGTTGTTTAACTGAACTGGGTGAACAATTCTTTGTGTCTTTTCTGTTGTGTTATATTGTCCATTGCAGAGTGTGTTGTTGTGACATCACACGTAACATCACATATCTGGTACCAGAATTTCAAAAACCTTGAGCAATTGACTAGTGATTCTGAGAAATCAGTGTTCCAGATGTTGTTTAAGTGTTTGATCAGCTCACATATGATGTATGTGAGGTGTGTGTGTGATTGGTTTGAGTGGAATTGCTCTCTACTGAAAAACTCGATAGTGACTTGCTAAGAAAGGCATTTTTGAGAGTGAGAAGTGGATTTTGAGAAAGGCAAGTGTTGTAGGCCTTTGGTGTACTTAAACTGATCACAATTGAGCTCTATTTATAGTAGAGCAAGTTTGTTTTGGAAGGAATAGTGAATGGCAGCTCCTGAGTAGGGTTAGCCAATGTTGGCAAATGAAAATCCAAGTCTCCTCTAGCCATTGACTAGAGGTTAGGGCACAGGCTACTGGTCCCCTTGGTCTTGGATAAGTCTTGACTGAATTCAGTTGCTAATAGCTCAGTCCATGCTACCTTGGTGCTTCCATTGAATGCTCCAATCCAAAATTGGAGTCTTGTCCCTATTTTAGGCAATTCTAGGTTTGACATGCTATTTCTTGTTCCAAGGACTTTGGAGGCTTGGCTCAGTGATTGTCCCCTTTAGATTCAATCCTCAGATGTGTCCAAAGTGATGACAAGGCTTGGAATTGGCTGATTTTGGCAAATCGACCAAAAGTGCACAAATTTGCCTTGCCTTGGCAGATTTCAGCAAGGCATCTTGCCACTACCATATCTCAAAGCTCAAATTGAATTTGGTGATGTTCTTGGCCATTTTGGAAAGCCCTTATATGATACAACAACTGTTTGATCACATTTGGTTTTGATACCTTTTGGATCCAAGTGAAAAATCCCCCTACATTTGGAAAAGAGTAAGGCAGATTCTGACTTAGTGAAATTTTCACTAAGTGTTGGAACAAAGTGACTTTTCTTGATTTTGATCACTCCATAACTCAAAATCCATGAGGAATTTGGACATAGATCAGTATGAAGCTTTTGTAGAGGGCAATGAGATCTAAAAATCAAGCCTTGGATGGGGAAAAATGGCTTTGTGGTTTAGGAGTTATGATCCTCCAAAGTTGGTACCTTTGTCACTTTATTTCATAACTTAGAAAATTTTCTAAGTTTTTATGGTTACCCCTTTTACAAGTTATCCCACTTTCTTTGATTTTTCTTGATGAATGATGATTCAAATCATACATTAACATCATTTTAGGGTTAAAAATCCATTTTTGTGAAAAATCTCAAAAAGTCAAAGTTAACTTTTGTGCACAGTTGACTTTTTGTCAGATGAATTCCAAACTGTGCGATCCTTTGGGAAATCATGTCCTTGACCTAAATCAAACTTGATATACATGTTACATGGGTGGTATAGGGTATATTGAATCATGTCCTAGGGTTTGGGAGCATGTCCTGGTCAAAAGTCAAAGCTACAGTTGACTTTTCTCGCAAAACCCTAACTGTGGTTCAGATGAAATTGAAACTTGTTGCTCAAGCTTCTTGGATCAATTAATTGTTCCAAATGGATCAATATGGTATATTAGAGACCCTCAAATCATGTCTTGAGGTCTTAGTTCATGATTTGTCCCAAAAGTCAACTTAGGGGTGAATTAGGTCAAGAAACCCTAATTCCTGATTTTTGATGTATGCATCCCTTGAGGCCAACTTGACTTGATGATTGGGTCCATGAGGTTTCATGGAGTATATAAGGATATGCTTTGAAGCATTGGCTCATGCCCAGATGAAAATTTCCATCTGGAGGCCCTGGTCGACCAAAACCCTAATTTGGTGATACTGGCGATCTTGAAGCTTGATCCACCTAGAAGGGAGCAACCTTGTGCTTAATCCTTGAAGTGTGAGTCCTATTGATCCATTGTGGATGTTTAAGAGGTTAGACATGTTTGAAGATCATGTCATTCCTTGATTGATCCTTTGTCTAAAGCACTCTGAGAGGGCTTGAAACCCTAATTTTGATTGTGGCGAATGCTCAACAATTCCTTGAGGAGAATGATGAGGCATAAAGGTACATCCATATTGTGATGATGATTTGCACAATGATGGGAAATCTTAGTGGTCAAAATTTGGGGTATGACAGATGCCTCTATTTAATCTTCTTGGACCCGAAGGTGTGAATGGCGAAGGTATTTGGGCATTCGGGGTGCAAGAGGATTAAATATCGGAATACCTAAAATTTTGATGGTTTGCTATGAATGGTAATTCACGCATTCATCTTCTTTCGCTAAGCAATGATGCTTAGAAAAGGTAAACTTCCCCTCGATCCTGGTCTTCAGCCAAGGAACTGGTCTCAGTTTTCTTTTGAAATGAACTTCCCCTCGATCCTGGTTTCCTACCAAGGAACTGGTCTCAGTTTCTGATATAAACTTCCCCTCGTTCTGGGTTTCCTACCAAGGAACTGGTCTTAGTTTCTGAAATAAACTTCCCCTCGTTCTTGGTTTCCTACCAAGGAACTGGTCTTAGTTTCTTTTGTCAATAAACTTTATTGACAAGGGACGCTATTCGTAGCAGTTTTCCTCAAACTTCTCGCCTAATTTTCCTGGGGAGATGCCATCTGACAGAAAAAGTTGACGTCAGACTTGCTAGGGAGCCCAATCGTCTGAGTTGTAGAGGTGCACAAACTTCTTTGTTGGATACGCTATTTGTTTCTACCGGGGAAGACGAGTCTCCTGAAAGACTGCTTTCGTTTAGGGTCTCGCATCATACTTTTCTCGGGATCTTCCCGGAGAAATGCCATACGATACGATCCAATTTGAGGTGCCGATGACCTTTTCATCAGTGGTTTTTTCGGAGAAAAACTGCTGTACCACCGAATCTCTGATTAGGAGGCTTTCTCTCAGGATTTTCTTTAATCTGGGAAAGCAAGGATATCATCTCCAATGGCAAAGAGTGATGTTGACTGAGGGCTCTCTATTTTTTCAAAGGTTCAAGTTATCAAAGTGGTTAAGGGACCAATTTCATTCCAGAAATAAACTGGAGGAGAGAGATTGTTCAGACGCAGCATTTCCTGACGAGGAAAAAACTTGACAACTCGATTGAGAGGACCTTTTATCACTAGGGGATAAGACCGACTAGAGTGATAGTGATGCAATATGAATGCGAATGCAAATCAATAATGCATAATGTATGTATGTATATGCTGACAAAACCGACGCGACATACAAACTAATGGATGAACAGGACTGGATACTCGCCCACAATGGCGCATGTAGAAATATCGCTGGTTCAAGATAGCAATTCTGCCTTGCTTAGGAGAAACGGTCCCTGTTGGGAGCGACGCTGGTCGGGCTTAGGAGATGAGAACTCGGCCGAGGAGGTCAGATGGAGCATTCGCATCTGACATAGCTGATCCTTCATTCAGGCATACTGGTTTAGAAGGAGTACTTTGATTCTGCACTTTGAAGTTCGCTTACTTCTGGAGAAGCGATTGATGTTCTTTTGATGTTTAACAGTCAAAAGAAATTGCCATCTTTATTTTAAAGCAGAAAAAGTTTTACAAGTAAATTCATTTTTGTTTTATTTCAAGAATCGTTAATCATATTAAAATGTCGTTCTGTAAAGCTAAAACAAATGAGAATTACAAACAAAAGCACAAGGGCTCAAATTTTATTGATAAGACGGAGATCAGCCAAACGCGTGATTCCAAAGAGTATTTACAAAGTTAGAAAATGGTAATTTACAGGGAAAAGGGCTACGTTGAAACATAACGACCACTATCCTTCTACCAACTTTGAATTCAAGACATCTTGAGCTTCTGTCGAAGATGACCTTGACTGGAGTTTTCCTCCAATGGATGGTGTAACTGCTGCTGAGGGACTTGCCTCTGTTGAACCTAGTTACTTGCCATTATCCCTAACTTTTGCCTGGATTGTACTGTGATGTTTCCAATCCACCGGGATGATTTTTTTTAATTTGTCTCTAACTTTTGCCTGGACCGCCCTTTCGGGTTTTCAATCCACCGAGACGTTTTTTTTAGGCGAAATATTTCTTGACTACATCAACGTTCGTGGGGTAGGCAAATTCCTCTCCGTCCATGGTTGCCAGTCTCAAGGCGCCGCCTGAGAAAGCTTTCTTGACCACATAGGGGCCGTCATAATTCGGAGTCCATTTGCCCCGAGAATTAATGAGAAATGATTGTATCTTCTTGAGCACAAGGTCTCCTTTCCTGAAGACGCGAGGTCGGACCTTTTTGTAAAACACCTTCTTCATTCTCTGCTGATACAACTGACCGTGGCATAGTGTCGTGATTCGTTTCTCTTCGATCGGATGTAATTCGTCGTGCCGACTTTGGCACCATTTAGCTTCCGTAAGCTTAGCTTCCATCAATACCCGGATTGATGGGATCTCTACTTCGATGGGGAGCACTGCTTCCATGCCATATACTAGAGAGAAAGGGGTAGCCCCTATTAAAGTGCGGACAGATGTGCGATAATCGTGAAGCGGAAAGGGTAACATCTCGTGCCAGTCTTTGTAGGTTACAACCATATTTTGAACAATCTTCTTGATGTTCTTGTTAGCCGCTTCTACCGCTCCGTTCATCTTAGGTCGGTAGGGAGAGGAGTTATGGTGTTCGATCTTGAACTCAGCGCACAACTCTTTCATCATCTTATTGTTCAAGTTAGATCCATTATGAGTAATGATCTGGCTCGGAACACCATAACGACAAATGATATTGTTTTTGATAAATCGGACCACCACTTGTCGGGTTACATTGGCGTATGACGCTGCTTCGACCCACTTGGTGAAGTAATCAATGACGACCAGAATGAACCGATGTCCGTTTGAAGCCTTGGGCTCAATCATGTCAATTCCCCAAATGGAAAAAGGCCACGAGGAAGAGAGAACTTTGAGATGCGTTGGCAGTACATGAATTTTGTCGAAGTATATCTGACACTTGTGACACCTCCTCATGTACTTGTAGCAGTCGGATTCCATTGTCAACCAATAGTACCCTGCTCTTAGAATTTTTCTCGCCATTGTATGTTTGTTGGCATGAGTGCCAAAGGATCCTTCGTGAATTTCTTTCATCAACATGTCTGCCTCTGGTCTGTCGACGCATCGAAGCAAAACCATGTCAAAATTCCTCTTATAGAGGGTATCACTGCTCAGGAAGAAACTACCTGCTAGCCTTCTGGGGGTCTTTCTATCCTTTCTGAATGCCCCAGGAGAGTACTCTTATTTCTGAAGGAAGCATTTGATATCATGATACCAAGGTTTGTCATCTATGACTGCTTCAATCATGAAGATGTAAGCGGGCCTTTCAAGGCGTATTATGTCGATCTTAGGTATGTCAGTCCATTGACACACACTAATCATAGAAGAGAGAGTGGCTAAGGCGTCAGCCATGTGATTCTCATCACGAGGGATGTGATGAAACTCGATTCTGTTGAAGAAAGGTAACAACCTTCTCGCGTAATCTTTGTAAGGAATCAGTCCTGATTGGTATGTGTTCTAATCTCCTTTTATCTAATTGATAACCAGGGCTGAGTCGCCATATACGTCCAAGTTTTTTATCCTTAAATCAATCGCTTCTTCGAGACCCATAATACAAGCTTCGTATTCGGCCTCATTATTTGTACATTTGAATGTAAGTCGAGCGGTGAAAGGAATGTGGGCACCCTGAGGGGTAAGAATTATTGCCCCAATTCCGTTTCCATAATGATTAACTGCTCCGTCAAAGATAAGTCCCCACTGGGAACCTGGTTCTGGCCCTTCACTGGGTAGCGGTTCGTCGCAGTCTTTCATCTTTAGATACATGACATCTTCGTATGGGAAGTCGAAACCGATTGATTCTTGATTGTCAATCGGTTGATGAGCCAAATGATCGGCTAAAATACTTCCTTTAACGGCTTTTTGAGCGTGGTACTCTATGTCATATTCTGATAGCAACATCTGCCAACGGGCAATCCTTCCCGTGAGAGCAGGTTTTTCAAATACATACTTGATTGGGTCCATTTCGGATACCAACCAAGTAGTGTGATGAATTATGTACTGGCGCAGAAGTTTGGCTGCCCAAGCCAAAGCACAACAAGTTTTCTCGAGCATCGTGTACCGAGTTTCACAGTCGGTGAATTTCTTGCCTAGATAGTAAATGGCAGACTCTTTTCATTTTGTTTCGTCCTGTTGGCCAAGTACACATCCCATTGAGTCTTCCAAGACGGTGAGGTAGATGATCAGTGGTTTTTCTTCCACTGGAGGTGATAGAATCGGAGGATTCAACAGATATTCCTTAATACTGTCGAAGGCGGTTTGGCAATCTTCTGTCCAAACGCAGTCTTGGTTCTTTTTGAGTAACTTGAAAATCGGCGCACATGTGGCAATCATGAGGAATATGAATCTGGAGATATAGTTCAAACGTCCCAGGAATCCTCTGACTTGTTTTTCAGTTTTCGGAGAAGGCATTTCTTGAATGGCCTTGACCTTGTCAGGATCAACCTCAATTCCTTTCTGGCTGACGATGAACCCTAAAAGTTTCCCTGAGCGGACACCGAAGGTGCACTTGTTAGGATTCATGCGGAGTTTGTACTTTCTCAACCGCTCGAATAGTTTTGACAGGTGAGTCACATGCTCCTCCTCTGTCTTAGATTTTGCAATCATATCATCGACATACACTTCGATTTCTTTGTGTATCATGTCATGAAACAGAGTAGTCATGGCCCTTTGATAGGTTGCCCCGGCGTTGTTCAAACCGAACGGCATTACCTTGTAACAAAAGGTACCCCATGGGGTGATGAATTAAGTTTTCTCCATGTCTTTCGGCGCCATTTTATTCTGGTTATAGCCCGAGAATCCATCCATGAAGGAGAAAACTTTGAACTTTGATGTACTGTCAACCAGCATGTCAATGTGCGGTAAAGGAAAGTCGTCCTTTGGACTTGCCTTGTTCAGGTCCCTGTAATCGACACACATTCTGACCCTTCCGTCCTTTTTCAGAATGGGTACGATGTTGGCTAACCATTGAGAATATTATGATGTGGCGAGCAAACCCGCGTCAATCTGTTTCTGTACCTCCTCTTTGATCTTGATGGCCATGTCCGGGTGAGTCTGTCTCAACCTCTGCTTACTGGCGGACATTCCGATCTTAATGGTAAGTGAGGTTCCACGATGCTGGTATCTAACCCTGGCATATCCTGATAGGACCAAGCGAATACATCGGGGAATTTTTTGAGAAGTTTTATCAAACTCTCTTTGGAAGTTGGATTGAGTAGTGCCCCAATCCTGATCTCTTTTCTCTCCTTTTCTGAACCCAAGTTTACCATTTCCAACGGCTCTTTGTGAGGTTCAATGGACCTTTCCTATTGTCTGAGTAATCGGGAGATCTCTTCTGGAATTTCGTTGTCAACTTCTTCTTCAGCCCCAAATACCGGGAACTCAAAGTTGGGAGAAGGTATTGGATCGTATGTTTCAACGGGGTTTAAAACAAGCAATCTGTATGACATGATGATTCGTGTTTAGAAGAGATAGAGAGAATGCAAAAGTGTGTGCAGTGTATTTTTTTATTACTGCTTGTTTTTATTATTGAATTGTTTTTTAGGATTACCATTTTCTGAGAAAAGCAAAAAGAGAAAACAGCAATTAATGCGAAAATTACAGAACGACGTTATTTCATTAATGAACAAGTCGATTCTTGAAACTACAGCCCTATAAAACAAAACTCTGTCACTTTGGGCAAAGCGAAGAGGGAAATTTACAGAAAGCGAGCCCTATCAAAACATCTGTTTCACCTGGGCAGGGTGAAAGGTTAAAGTAAAGACGGTAATTACTTTGACTTATGAACGATCCTTGGAACATCGACAGCAACCCACTGGTGGCGAACTCCTTGGTGAATCACAAAGTCTGGCTCCTTCCTTGATTTGTCTTCAGAAATAACGCTGATTTCTGGTGGAGCAGGATCATTGGAATCTGTCTCCCAGGCTGAATTGTCGTAGGAGGATTCCTCAGTTGTATTTTGCATAGCATTTGTGCTCTCAGCTGTATCTCCCCATCCAGTTGGCTGGATGTCTTTTAACCTGATACGAGAGCTTTCAGGAGCGGTGTACTTGACCATATAGTCGTATTTTCCACTTGGTTGTCCCAAGGTGTCCCACACTTCTTTGGAACTGGAGGGGTCATCTCTCTCGATGACGTTGACCTCGGGAAAGGCATAATTAATGAATTCTAGTCCAGCAAGCTTTTTCAATTCATCGTCATGTTGAGTAGTTTTTGAATGACCTGAGTGTTGATCCCATAACATGGTGGGGACACAAGTATTTTGTTCAATGATGCTCAGCTAAGTTTCATTACTCGGCTGACTTTCTTGCCCCAAGTTTCCTGGGTAAGGCTGCTAGATAGGCAGGCCATCCATCAGGCCATAGTAATTATGGTCAAAGTTGTCTTTCATCAGAGTGTCCTCCTCTAATGAATTTGGCGGAGCACGGCATCCTTCCGGATCACAACCTCCGTATATCGTTTCGAAATCTGACCGTGGTATAAATCTCAGACTCTGTGCGGGATAGAAAAATGGTGTAGGCACCTCTTCCTGAGACATATAACCATCCTCATTAAGATAGGACTTCCATTCTTTATCTGTTTCGGAGGAATCATCCTCATTGATAGCATGGATTGCCTGAGGCACTGGGTGAAGGAATCCTCCACTGTGGAAGAAGTTCTGAATGGGATGAAGACTTTCATCGTTAGCAGCTGTCTGGGTGCAGGTTGCAGAAAAACCAAGACCCTTCTTTGTTGTATTGCTAGTAGGAATGACAAGCTGTCCCCATCCTGTTGTATCGGTACTCTCGACTGCTTTAATAGAATCTTTGTATGAGGAAATCGAAGTTCCTCCTCCGGATTGATCGTCCTTGTGTAGCGAAAGCGCTTGGAAATGGGTTCCGATTATCCCTTATGGTTCCACATAAGTGGATGACGATAAATTGCTGACGAGCAAGGCCTGTTCCCCACAGACTGTGATGAGTTGGCCGTTCTGGACGAACTTTAGCTTTTGGTGGAGGGTTGAAGTGACCGCCCCAGCCTGATGTATCCAAGGTCTTCCTAATAAACAACTGTACGTTGCCTGGATGTCCATGACCTGGAAGGTGACTTGGAAAGTGTGAGGACCAATAGTTATGGGAAGATCGACTTCGCCGATAACCGTTTTTATGGATCCGTCAAATGCTTTGACGATGACCTCGCTAGTTCTCATCGGAGGGCCCTTGAATGATAATTGCATCAAAGTGGACTTCGGCATAACATTCAGGGCTGACCCTGTGTCTACCAGTACGCTGGCTAAAGCATCGTCCTGGCAGTTGACTGTGATATTGAGTGCCATGTTATGATGGCGACTCTCTTCCGGTAATTCCTCATCACTAAATCCCAAATTATTACAAGAAGTGATGTTAGAGACAATACTATCGAACTGTCTGATTGTTACATCCGGTTCCACAAAGGCTTGCTCCAAGACTTTCTGTAGAGCCTCCCTGTGCGCTTCTGAACTGAGTAACAGTGATAATACCAAGATCTTTGAAGGAGTCTGTAACAGCTGATCAATAATGTTGTATTCACTCCTTTGGATGAGCTTCAGCATCTCATCATTGTTTTTCGAGAGATCGGGATTACTAGATTGACCGACTGATGGATCGGGAGGTTCTGTCTGAAGTTCCTTTTCTTTGTTGGACTCTCC
This sequence comes from Lathyrus tuberosus, assembly GCA_022829125.1. Classification (NCBI taxonomy): domain Eukaryota; kingdom Viridiplantae; phylum Streptophyta; class Magnoliopsida; order Fabales; family Fabaceae; genus Lathyrus; species Lathyrus tuberosus. Next base: position 15,905,311 of record JALAZF010000017.1, read on the forward strand.
AATTCCCCTGTTGAAGATTCTACCACTCCGTGTTACACGACTGATGTCTGCAATATTCACGACGGAGGGTAATGGAATTTCCTTTCCATTTTCAATTATTGTTGCACCGTATTTGTAAGGGATTGCCTTAGCTATTCATACTTAGTGGTCCCGGTAGATAGATGACTATGGGAACCTTCTGGTTTTTCGGACCATCGTACGTAATCTCGATCTGTTCCCGGTTGGGAATTCTTGATTCGTCAAGCAGAGGGGTAATGGAAAAAACAGTCCTGGTCCTCTGATGATCGGAGATGACGACAACGTCCTCAATTTGATTGGCAAGGTAGTTCGGTGACCAATTGATGGGTCCGAAACCTAGATATGGGCGAATCTCTCCACGATCCACCTGCCCCTAGAGAGCTGCTCGCACAAGGTAGCATCCTTGGTTACTTTCCGAACAGACTCCACAACGTTCATAATTGTGTGGTGGCACCTGGCCACGCCCACTTTGAATACAATGTAACCTCACTAGGTTAGCTTCCACAGATCGGACATCCTTACTTTGACGCCGAGTGGGGTTTCTGTTATTGGTACTAATTTGCTGAGTATCTTCATCCATGTAGATTGGCATCCACCAATGATTTAACAAGTGCTGAAGTGCCTCCTGGACAAGGGCACATCCCTGATCATTTTTGCAACCCGCTTTACACCTGTGATAATTATGTGATATCAGGAATCCGAGTCGGACCTGCTCAGCATGCAACTCTACCAAGTTGGTATTCATCAAGCGAATGTTGAAGACCTGAACCATATTGATCTGATAGGGATTCCTATCATGGTAGTCTTGGATCCTTCCAAGATCCATCTGACGCAAGAGGGTCTCCTGTATGAAAGAGCATCCCTGTTTGTTTACTGGGCAAGTCAGACAAGAACTATAATCGTGCTGCGGCAGATTATGATACTGGCTTTGCCTTGAATGCATTGCCACCAAGTTGGCATTCATCGCACAGATGTCGTGGTTCTGAATGACGTTGGAATTCATGTAAACCATGTTAACTCCACGAACTCGGTGCCCTTGGATCCATCCGAGATCCATTTGTTCCTGTAGAGCTGATTGTACCACAGAACATCCCTGATTGTTTTTAGAGCAGATATCACACCGGTGATAATTATGAGGTGGCACATGGCCATACCCGCTCTGTCTACAATGCATCTTGACCAGATTGGTCCTTAACAAGAGTACATCATGAATTTGATAGACGTTGTTAAATTCGTTCTCAATCAGGTTGACTGCAGCTTTCTCATGTTGAGGCAGCGGGTTTGTGAGAACATTGGGATTCGTATCTTTGAAAGATAAGAGCCCGCTCCTAACAAGGTTTTGCACGTCAGATTTGAAACTGAGACAGTTCTCTATGTTATGCCCTGGACCTCCTTGATAATAAGGGCATGTCTGATCCACCTTAAACCAAAAAGGCAGATTTTCCGGCACCGTAAGAGGAGGCTTAGTCTGGATGTTCCCCTTAGCCAGTAGTAACAGAAATAGTTCTGCGTACAACATGGGTATAGGATCAAACCCTGGTGGCCGCGTTGTACGGTTGTTATTGTATGGAGGACGACCCTGCTGAAGAGGCTGTTGTGTCCTTTGCTGATTAGGTTGGCTTTGTGCAACCTGAGGTTGATACGTAGGAATAGGCGCAGGGCTGATAGCAGGAGTTACAGCTGCTACCGGTTGGTACCGTCGCCTTTGATTTCCGAGGGAGATATTCCCAATATCTTGCTCTTTTTTCTTAGGGAGAGCACTATCGTATCGTTTTGTACTACTCGATGATCCAGCGTCTTTTACCAAACGTCCTTCTCGGACGGCTTCCTCAAGACGAACTCCCATGCCCACCATCTCGGTGAAGTCATTGGGTGCACTGTCAACCATTCTGTCATAGTAAAATGAGCTTAAGGTCTTTAAGAAGATCTTTTTCATCTCTTTTTCCTCAAGTGGTGGACAAATATGAGCGGAAATTTCACGCCATCTCTGAGCGTACTCCTTAAAGGTTTCCTTGTCCTTTTGTGACATTGATCTGAGTTGATCTCTGTCCGGTGCCATGTCCAAATTGTATTTGTATTGTTGGACGAAGGCAGTACCAAGATCTCTGAATGTGCTAATCGTAGTACGGTTTAAACCCATGTACCATTTGAGTGCGGCACCGGTTAAACTATCCTGAAAGTAGTGAATCAGTAGGTCCTGATTCTCCGTCTAAGCTGACATCCTCCGAGCGTACATCACCAGATGGCTCTGAGGGCAAGAGTTACCCTTGTATTTTTCAAAGTCGGGCACTTGAAATTTGTGCGGAACTTTCACATTGGGGACCAGACAAAGGTCTGCGGCGTCCTTTCCAAATAAATCCTGACCGCGGATGGCTTGCAGTTCCTTCTGTATTTCCAGGAATTGTTCCTGGAATTCTTCCATTCTATCGAACATAGTTTCCTTCTTACCAGAAGGTATCGATGGAACCTGTCCTTCCGGGACAGTGTGCACCACAGGGGGTGGTACCGTGACTACGGCAGTGAATCTTGGTGTTTCCTGAAGTTTATAACCTTCAGGAATCTTCAGTATGCCCCTGGCATCTTCGCTTTCCCGAAGTTTGTAACCTTCAGGCCCAGCGGCTTCTGTTATGATTCCCTGATCTTCAGTGATTGGCGGAACATATCCTTCCGGGATATAGCTAACAGGCATGCCCCAAGGACGATCTTTCGGCATTTGATACCTAGGATCATACTTCTCCACTATGGGCGTTGAGGTGATCTCAGAGATCACAGTCCTTTGTAGCTGAGCTTCTGCCATGGCTTGCATGTCGTTATGAAGCTTTCTCATATCCTCTCTCAGAGCGTCGATCTCTTCTTTCAACTCTCTGTTCTCTTCCTCAAGATCATCCATCTTTTTCTGACGATTGGCCCGAGTATTGTACGAATGAGACAGTTTAACTCTAGAATCGAGACACAAACGTGAGATTCGTAGGTAAGAAAAATACGCGATGTGAGAATGATGAATGCAATGATTGTATTAATTGTTTTTTGGTTTAATCAAAATAAACTTCGACAATTAGATTGCAAATATCAAACAGTGGGGAAACCCCTTTTTATTGAATTCAAAGGATTACAGAAATGGAAATATAGTAGATTACAAGGTGCAGAAACATAAACCTAAGCTAATGGGTCCCGAGTCCTCTCTGAAGAGAAATCGGGTGCTGACTCTGGTACTTTCCTTTTCTTTGACCGGGGCTCTTAGGCCGTTGTCGGGTTGTCATTCCTTTGCCAAGTGAAAGGAGTGAGCAAATTCCTTTGGTCATCTTGATTCTCTACAGTATGTTGCTCCAAAATTTCAATCAGAGCGTCCTTATCTTTCAGTAGTTGCTGTATTTTGATGCACTCTACATTGAGGGCGCGGTACTTGTTCTTCCAAGACCTCCTCTCCCGTTGAACTTTGTTGAGAGTAATCTGAAGCTTTTCAGTCTCAGTCATGAAGTACATGACAGACTCCCTCGGTGGAAGAACTCCGTGATGAGGATAAGGCATCTTTAGCTTGAGAGCTCTAGTTTGAACCCAGTGGAGATAAGGCTCCACCGAGACACAGTCCAGTTTTCCTAGAGACTCCCGTCCTTTCTTATGAACATGTTTCCAAGGGTGCACTATTTCCATCTTTAGTGCTCTGTCACTTTCTCCTTCTTTGAAGAAAAGACCTTCCAGATGAGCACTCCGTGGGACGTGCCTCATTAGGTATCCAAATTGACGACGAACAGGAACTGGATGGTAATTGATTCCTCCCTTAGTTCCTATAAGGGGTACGTTGGGGAAGTTTCCACAACGGTCAATGATCCTGATTCTGTCATAAATCCTACTACACCAATCAATGTCAGAGTTGGTGAGAGACATGATTTTCTGCGACCAATGTAAGGCACTCTTGTGATCCCAAAAAGCAGCAGACTTAGGCAAATGGGAGATAAACCATTTATAAAGCAGAGGTACACAACATGTGATCTCCCCTCCGCTGTACAAATTTCCCAAGTGTACAGAATGATACGCATCTGCGAGAAAAGTTGGCACAGGGTTTCCAATGAGAAAAACCTTAATGGAGTTGATATCGACGAAGTTATTAATGTTGGGCAATAGAAATAACCCGTAGGTGAGTAAGACAAAGATTCTTTCAAAAGCAGTCACGTTCCCGATACTGGCGAAGTACAGGGCTTTCTTTGTCAAGAATTGGGTTGGCAAACCTTGTATGCCACCCTTAGTGGTCATGTGAGTCCTGACCTCAGACTCGTCCAAATGAATTGCTCTTGCAATGGTTTGATTCTTGGGAATTTCTTCCAGTCCAGAAAATGGAGCTTGATCGGTAATTTGTAGATCAATCAGATGAGAATATTCCTCCAGCGTTGGTGCTAGCTGGTAATCCGGGAATGTGAAACAGTGATAGACCGGATCGTAGAACGGAACGAGCGCATCCATGATTCCCTCAATCACATGGAATCTTAGCAGAGATAGCAAACCTCTGTACTTGGCTCTGAAAGCCTCTTGGTTTGTGATCATCCTCGCCAAACCTCTTAAATCCTCTAGTTTTGGAATCCTGAAGGTGTACTTATGAGTTCTCCTTCTACCGAAATCCATTAGTGCAATCCTTTTCTCTGATATTTGCAATCACAGTCTTAGTTTATTTTTTTAAAAAATAAAGAGACTAGAAGAGAAATTTTTTGAATGTTTTAATGTTTTTTAAATGAATGCATGAATGCAGCACACAAAAACATAGAAAAAACATGGGGTCAAAGGGTCGTTGTCATGGAGTCAAGGCTCTACCCATCCCCAAAGGTTTATACTAGGGTGATTTTTGTACCTGTACTCAAAATCATCATATCCTCCCAGGATAACAAACAACAAGCGGATCGCCAGCGAGCTGTATGAAATTTTAGAGTAAATTCTATTCACCGAGAATAGATCATCAGCCTCAAATGAGGGTAGTATCGCGTGACAACTATTTCCGATAGTTTCTGCACTACAAAAGGGTTGGCTCCTCACTCAGACATCACAATCGACCCATTGCCTGTGAGAGGGAATGGGTTGCATTGGGAAGCCTCCACTGAGGTTGATGGTCGACCTCGTCGCCATCACTTATCTTAAGTGTATACTCAATCTTTCCACATGCGGCATCACACGCATTCCCATTAGAAGAAAAATAAACACAAATATCAATTAGGAAAAGCAGTATATATATTTGTCCTAATGTCCTAGACTTTTTAAAAGCTATGAATCTTATGTTCCTAACAGAAAATGGCTCCCCGGCGGAGTCGCCATTCTGTGGTTCCTTCCCCACTTAAACGGTTTTGACCTAAGATCCTAGTGAAGTAAAAAAAAAATTCTTATCCCAGAAAAGAAAGAAAGAAAGAAAGAGAGAAAGACAGACCCCACGGTGGGTGCCATTTTTCTGTAGCGAGCGAAACTGAACGTGTTTCTTAAGCACTGTCGCTCCTTGGGGGTTACTACAGGTCGATTCATTTTTTATCCTATTGTGAGCTGACTAAGGAAGGGAAATAGATGTCTCCAATTAACCCTGCTTGCATACTGAGTTTAAACAGCGGTCTGTTAGGTTACGGATGCTATCAATGTGGGGGGCCTCTCTTAGGTTATTTTCAGGGAATTACACTTTTAGCGGGGAATACGGACTAGGATGTTTTGACTAATATACGGGGTTTTGGGTTTTTGTTTAGTGTGCTCGCTAAGATTTTTCTTTCAATCTTATGCCTACGTATTCCCGTTTTTCCAAAACAGGGAAATCAGAGCGATCGTAGTTCCTCCTATTCTATGGGAGGAAATGGTGTTTTGGTGTCTTGTTCAAAGCCCAAGACGTGAAGCTAAAGGTGGTTTGTATCTTGTTCAAAGCCCAAGATGTGAAGCTGAAGGGTCTATTTGTATCTTGTTTGAAGCCGAAGATATGAAGCTTAAAGGGTTTGACGTTAGAAAGAATTTGTCATCTCTAAAGAGGGGTTTGTCTGTCACAACTGTTTATAAAGGAGAATTACTTTAACCGGGATGTGTGAATCCTGCAATGCCATAATTTCCTTTATAGGGGATTTCCAACCTGAAGGAGAAGACTTTAACTCAGTGTAGAGCAATGCTATCTTTCCTTAGGAATTTCTCATGCTAAAAGAGGGACAGTGGCATGGATGTAGATGATCCAGAGGCTTGCCGCTTACAGCGATTAGATAAAGGGGAAGGAGTTGTTGATGTTTGTGTGCTGTGAACGAGGCACAACTTTGGTGCTAAAAGGTTGATTGGATCAACCAGTGGTTTTCTTATACAAAGCCTAAGAGGAGGCTAAAAGGTTTTCCTTATACAAAGCCTAAGAGGAGGCTAAAAGGTGTTTGACTCAACAAGAGAGTCTTTTATACTCAACGAGAGAGTGCTTTAGTATCTCGTACGAAGCCCGAGATGGAGGCTAAAAGGGAGTTGAATCAACAAGAGAGTCTTTTATGGTATCTCGTACGAAGCCCGAGATGGAGGCTAAAGGTTTTATACTCAACAAGGGAGTGATTTGTGTCTTGTACAAAGCCCAAGACGGAGGCTAAAAGGATTATGACTCAACAAGAGAGCCTTTTATTGTATCTCGTATAAAGCCCGAGATGGAGGCTAGAGTGTTGATTCAATAAGAACCTTTTTGTATCTCGTACAAAGCCCGGAGATGGAGGCGAAAAAGGGTACTGTTTCAGTTGAGTGACCAGTATATGGGTTCAAAGAGAAAATCAGTTCTTATATGAGTAACACTGTACTCAGGGATTTTGATTCGAGGATCAGGGATATTTCCTTTTCTTTGAGGAAATGGGAAATCCAAAGGGTATTGAGACTGTCCGAGTCTACGGGGTTCCTTCCTATTCTTGAAGGGTGTTTGAGAATGTCTTTGAGACTCAAGGAAATTAGACTGTCCAAGTCTAGAGTTTCATCTTTTGTACTATGCTTTGAGAAACAGTAGTAGACTCTTGGAAAGACTGTTCTATTAAGATGACTGATTTCTGTTCCTATACCTTTAGGAGGTCGTCGGGACAATTTGTACGAAGCCCAAGAGGAGGCTAGAAACTTTTAAGAAGCCGAGGGACAATTTGTACTAAGCCTAAGAGGAGGTTATCATTCCCGGAGGAAGAAATCATTTATACGAAGCCTAAGAGGAGGCCGTGAATACTTCTAAGAAGCCGACAGGTCCTTGTTCAACGCCCAAGAGGAGGCGGGGATGCTTTTAGGAAGCCTGTGGGTCCCCAAACCCCGAGAAATTCAAGACAGGCTATTCACAAAGAATAGATCACGCCAAGAAAGTTTGAGAATTTGGAAGAAACTCAAGAGATGCCATTCACGGAGAAGAGATCATCTCTGGGGAGTAGAGTTTCTTGACAATTCCTAAGGATGCTTTTAAGAAGCCTGTGGGTCCCCAAACCTCGAGAAGTTCAAGACAGGCTATTCACAAAGAATAGATCAAGCCAGGAAAGTTCGAGAATTTGGAAGAAACTCAAGAGATGCCATTCACGGAGAAAAGATCATCTCTGGGGAGTAGAGTTTCTTTGACAACTTCTACGAGTGACAGTCTAAGAAAGGGTTCAAAAAGAATCTGCCTTTCACATCTCCATATTGTTTAACCCCAAAAGGAGGGAAGACTGTGTCTGGTAATCCTATGGGGATCTAGTTTTGACTATTTAAGAGTGATCAACGGGCTTAATGCTAGACGTAGTTGCCGGGAAAACTCTAAATATCTATACTATTATTACACAGTCGATATGAGTTTATGAAAGAAGACTTACAGCGAAACAGCCCCACAGTGCAGTTATATACATATGAAAGCAATAAATGAAAGCGGGTAAACACTTACTCGGTTGTAGAGCTTCCATGCTGTTTGGTTAGTTGTTCAACAAAGAAAGATGGAAAACAACAATATATTCAAGATCAAAGGAGAAAGTGCTTTGAAAAAGAAAGATTTGGGGCTTACAGCTCAAGGAGAGGCCCAGGGTTTTACCAGTGATTGCATTGTTGAATTTGTACAGAGGGACTTATACGAGTGACTGAGGCCCAAAAGGTTTTCTATACAAAGGGATGGGTCTTACACTCTCTCAAGAGGCCCAAAAGGATTAAAGAAAAAGAGTGGGGCTTATAACACGAGGGTAGGCCCAGATGATTTTTCGTTTGAAACGGCGATCGCGCCGAGATTTTCTTTTAACGCAAAGGGGCTTATACAATATCTGAGGCCCAAAGTTGTTTTGGTTAAAAGGGGATTGGGTCTTACACTCTATTAGAGGCCCAAAAAGTTTTGAATGAGTGATGGGGCTTACAGCTCAAGGAGAGGCCCAATTGATTTTTTTAAAAGGCGACGATCGCGCCGTTTACTTGTACAGAGGGACTTATACAATAAGTGAGGCCCAAAATTGTTTGTACAAGGGGGTTTGGGTCTTACACTCTCTCAAGAGGCCCAAAAGGTTTTTTTAAAAAAAGGAAGAATGGGTCTTACTACTCGAGGGTAGGCCCAAAGTTATTTGTGTACAAAACGACGATTACGCCGAGGTTTTTGAAAATACCCGGAGGGACTTATACAATAAGTGAGGCCCACAATAGGTTATTTTACAAAAAGGCTTGGGTCTTACACTCTATTAGAGGCCCAAAAAAATTTTTAAATGATTTATGAGGGTTGAATTAATCAAAAACCCTAATTTGTTTTCAAAATGTGTTTTAATTGAATAAAATATTCAATTAAAATGATCAAAATTGTTTAACATGTGGAAAACAAATTGTGATCTTGGATTAATGCTTCATAAATCAAGTTTTTCCCTACAAAATGATTAGAAATCATTAAAATTTTCAAAATCAATAAGGAAAAAATATTTTAAATGTCAAAAACAATTAAAACATTAATTCTTTGCAAAAATATCAATTATATGAAATAAATAATATTTTTGGGATTTTTAGGGAAAATAAAATATTTTAACATTTTTGTGAATAATTAAAAAAGAATCAACTTAAAATCATTAAAACTCAGAGAGAAATTAATTTTTGAATCAATTAAATAAAATCACAAAATTCAAATATTTGAATTTTTAAAAAGGGCGCCAAGAACACCCCAAGAACACGCGCGTGTTCTGGGTTTTGCCCAGATTTGCATTTTCTCTTCGATCTCACTAAATACTTGATTATATCATGCAATCCACATACCAATCTGCTCGTCTCAACCTCACGATCATGTCTATGGTATTTAATTTCATTTATATTAAACATGGAATAAAAAATCAAGACAAAACCTCAAGAACCCTAATTTCTGCATGAAGGCTGAGAATTTTGATACACGATTCAAACAAAGCAATTAATTGAGGGGAAACATTCCATGCATGATTATGAACATTTGGCAAAAGTATTGTGCGAGGAAATATGCATAGATTGAGAGATGACCAAGTTTAGGCTTACCTCTAGGTCGTGGCAGCAAGTTCAAAGTGATTTATGAGTTTGAGGTGTTACAGATGAGTTGTGATGATCTGAACAGCTTCCCTACACCCTATGGAGTGTGTTTGAATGCTTGGACTTGATGGAAATTGGCTGGATCACTTCATGGCATCTCAACTGCAACTTGGTTAAAACCTTGAGCAATTGACTGGTGATTCTGAGAAATCAGTGTTCCAGATGTTGTTTAAGTGTTTGATCAGCTCACATATGATGATGTGAGGTGTGTGTGTGATTGGTTTGAGTGGGATTGGTTTGAGTGGAATTGCTCTCTACTGAAAAACTCGTTAGTGACTTGCTAAGAAAGGCATTTTTGAGAGTGAGAAGTGGATTTTGAGAAAGGCAAGTGTTGTAGGCCTTTGGTGTACTTAAACTGATCACAATTGAGCTCTATTTATAGTAGAGCAAGTTTTTTTTACAAGGAATAGTGAATGGCAATTGCTGAGGAGGGTTAGCCAATGTTGGCAAATGAAAATCCAAGTCTCCTCTAGCCATTGACTAGAGGTTAGGGCACAGGCTGCTGGTCCCCTTGGTCTTGGATAAGTCTTGACTGAATTCAGTTGCTAATAGCTCAGTCCATGCCACCTTGGTGCTTCCATTGAATGCTCCAATCCAAAATTGGAGTCTTGTCCCTATTTTAGGTAATTCTAGGTTTGGCATGCTATTTCTTGTTCCAAGGACTTTGGAGGCTTGGCTCAATGATAGTCCCCTTTAGATTCAATCCTCAGATGTGTCCAAAGTGATGACAAGGCTTGGAATTGGCTGATTTTGGCAAATCGGCCAAAAGTGCAAAAATATGCCTTGCCTTGGCAGATTTCAGCAAGGCATCTTGCCACTACCATATCTCAAAGCTCAAATTGAATTTGGTGATGTTCTTGGCCATTTTGGAAAGCCCTTATATGATACAACAACTGTCTGATCACATTTGGTTTTGATACCTTTTGGATCCAAGTGAAAAACCCCCCTACATTTGGGAAAAAGTAAGGCAGATTCTGACTTAGTGAAATTTTCACTAAGTGTTGGAACAAAGTGACTTTTCTTGATTTTGATCATTCCATAACTCAAAATCCATGAGGAATTTGGACATAGATCAGTATGAAGCTTTTGTAGAGGGCAATGAGATCTACAAATCAAGCTTTGGATGGGGAAAAATGGCTTTGTGTTTTAGGAGTTATGATCCTCCAAAGTTGGTACCTTTGTCACTATTTCATAACTTAGAAAATTTTCTAAGTTTTTATGGTTACCCCTTTTACAAGTTATCCCACTTTCTTTGATTTTTCTTGATGAATGATGATTCAAATCATACATTAACATCATTTTAGGGTTAAAAATCCATTTTTGTGAAAAATCTCAAAAAGTCAAAGTTGACTTTTGTGCACAGTTGACTTTTTGTCAGATGAATTCCAAACTGTGCGATCCTTTGGGAAATCATGTCCTTGACCTAAATCAAACTTGATGGACATGTTCCATGGGTGTTATAGGGTATATTGAATCATGTCCTAGGGTTTGGGAGCATGTCCTGGTCAAAAGTCAAAGCTACAGTTGACTTTTCTCGCAAAACCCTAACTGTGGTTCAGATGAAATTGAAACTTGTTGCTCAAGCTTCTTGGATCAATTCATTGTTCCAAATTGATCAATATGGTATATTAGAGACCCTTAAATCATGTCTTGAGGTCTTAGTTCATGATTTATCCCAAAAGTCAACTTAGGGGTGAATTAGGTCAAGAAACCCTAATTCCTGATTTTTGATGTATGCATCCCTTGAGGCCAACTTGACTTGATGATTGGGTCCATGAGGTTCCATGGAGTATATAAGGATATGCTTTGAAGCATTGGCTCATGCCCAGATGAAAATTTCCATCTGGAAGCCCTGGTCGACCAAAACCCTAATTTGGTGACACTGGCGATCTTAAAGCTTGATCCACCTAGAAGGGAGCAACCTTGTGCTTAATCCTTGAAGTGGGAGTCCTCTTGACCCATTGTGGATGTTTAATAGGTTAGACAAGTTTAAAGATCATGTCATTCCTTGATTGATCCTTTGTCTAAATCACTTAGAGAGGGCTTGAAACCCTAATTTTGATTGTGGCGAATGCTCAACAATTCCTTGAGGAGATTGAAGAGGCATAAAGGTACATCCATATTGTGATGATGATTTTCACAATGATGGGAAATCTTAGTGGTCAAAATTTGGGGTATGACAGATGTCCCTATTTAATCTTCTTGGACCCGAAGGTGTGAATGGCGAAGGTATTCGGGCATTCGGGGTGCAAGAGGATTAAATATCGGAATACCTGAAATTTTGATGGTTTGCTATGAATGGTAATTCACGCATTCATCTTCTTTCGCTAAGCAATGATGCTTAGAAAAGGTAAACTTCCCCTCGATCCTGGTCTTCAGCCAAGGAACTGGTCTCAGTTTTCTTTTGAAATGAACTTCCCCTCGATCCTGGTTTCCTACCAAGGAACTGGTCTCAGTTTCTGATATAAACTTCCCCTCGTTCTTGGTTTCCTACCAAGAAACTGGTCTTAGTTTCTGAAATAAACTTCCCCTCGTTCTTGGTTTCCTACCAAGGAACTGGTCTTAGTTTCTTTTGTCAATAAACTTTACCCTTTTCACATTTCCTTTCCCAAACCAAGTGAAACAAACTCCAAACCATATTGGCTCGTTTCCTAACCTTCTGTCAACCCAAAACCACCCTATTTAAGTCAGTACATTCCAAACCTAAGCCATTCATCCATTTTTCATATCTGAACTTCTCATTTTCTCTCATTTTTCATCATCTTCGAAGCTTATTTTTCAAGAGGTTTCTCTGCATTTCCAAGCCAGATTTATCATCCTCAAGGGTTGTTAAAGATTTTAGTGAAGTTTTCCTCAAGTTTCTGCAAAGAATACAAGAGGCAGTGGACCATCTCCACTTAGTAAATTTCCTCAACTATTTTCTCTTAACTCATGTGCATTCTGGACCTGTGGTTTTTGTTTTTGAGTTGCCATGACATTGTTGAACATGTTTGTGTTCTTGTTGTGCTGTTTTGTGTGATTTTAGTTTGTAAGCTCACTTTTTGTTTCCTTCGATTCACCGTGAAAACGTTCTTGTTTGTGAAAAATAAGGCTGGATTTGAGATCTACATGAAATTTGGAATGGGATGGTGGTCGTGCTTATTATTTATGGGCGGTTTCAGGTGTCTCCAGCGGCCAGCTCGCCGGAGAAGACGACCGGAGCTAGGGCTCCGGCGTCTGAAGGTTGGGGATAAGCTGACATGGCTGTTGGCGCCACATTTTGAATTTAAGTGAAATGAGGTGGTGTGATCTGGTCCGTTTGATGTGTTGAGTGAATGCCACCTCAGTTAATGAGGCTGACTGGGCATGCCACGCAGGTTTTATTTTGTTTGATTCTGATTCATATTGGATTGGGCTAGCGCACACTTTGCTTTTTACACTCCCCTTTTATTGTGCCCATGCGTGTTACAACTAGTTTCCAGTTGTTTCTGATTTTGCTTTCTCACCCCCTTGGCTTGTTTCTCTTTTTATTTTTTATTTTCATTCCATTTTCAATTTGATTTTTATTTTTGATGTTCAACTCATGATAAAATTAAAAAAAAAAACACTTTTCTGATTATTTGACATCTTGAGATAATTTTCATGTTTTTTATTTTATTTTTCCATTTATTTTCATATTTTATTCTTAATTAATTTGTGAGGTGCTTTTACAAGTTTAACCTTGATTTAGGGTTTGATTGTTTGATGGCTTTGCTATGCTTTCTTGGTTCAATATTTTTGCCATATTTTGATATATGAATGAGGATTGTCTGAGTTTTATTTTTCTGATTTGGTGATTATTTTTTGATTGATTTTAATTTGGTTTTTATTGGTCCTCGATGTATGCTCGATTATTGGTTTGCTTTGAATCTTTGGTGTGATTTGATGGTGCAATTATACCATTCTTGTTGAGATCTTTTCCTTGCCTATTCTTGATTGTTATAACATGAGTTAGAGCCTTTATTTGGATTTTAATAAGTCATTTTTCTATTTTTGGTTGATACCTAATTGTGACTTGATTTTGGTTGGAACATGCTTGATACTTGACCTAGTTTGGTTTCTTTTTGACCAATTGTATTTGAGTGAAGTTTGAGAGGAGTAACTGAGGTGATTACACGCTGTCTTAATTTGATTGGAGCTTTGGATTCAATTTCATTTGATTATTTTCCTATTTGTGGTTGAATTTCCAAGTTGATAATGTTTTGGCCTTGCTCCTTTGATGTTCTTGACCTAGTTCTTTGAGATACTTTCTTGTATGATCTAATGGATGCTTGTGGATTCTTGTATGCTTTGAATGACATGTTTAAGGTTCTGATCTTCATGTTGTGATATCCATTGTGTGATCATTTCTCACCTTTTGCCTCACATGATCATTTATTTCTTTTATGAATGACTTGAGTGGATGATAACCTAGTTTTAATGTATGTTTTGAACTTGGTCCTTGGTGTTTCTTCTTGCTATCCATGAGTTGATGTTTGGAATGATATACATGATCATGCTATTGACCCTACTTGGATCCATACCCTAATCTCACATGTTTACTCTTTTGAGGTGTGTTTTACATGAGCTATTTGTTGACAAGTGATTGAATGTTGTTAAGTTGCATGCCTTGAATCTTCTTGCTCATTCTTTGATCATTAACATGAGTTGAATGCAATGTGACTTAGCTACTGCCCCATCTTGGTTCTCATATAATTTGACTTCATTTCACTTTGTTTAATGATTGATGATACTTCTTGATTTGTTTTAAGACATTTGTGTGTGCATTGATGCATTGTTTTGCCTAATTGTTTTGACTTCCAATCTTTGAGTTTGGTTTGAAGAATATACACATTCTTCTTATGTTTACTTGAAGTTGATGGTTATCTTGTGTGTTTGAATGTGATGCTTGCATGGCTTGATGTTTATGTATTATTGCTTGAGCTTCACCATTGGGTTACTTAATGTTGCATCTTCTCCTTCATCTCACTCCTCTTTCTTTTCTTTTGAGTCTTGAGACTTATTTAAGTCTTGAGTTTGATTTTGTTTGTGATTGATTAGTATAATGCTTACTTGTGTTTTCTCACATGATCCCTTAGGACTCCTAGCTCAACTTAATTTCTGATTAAGTTTGAGGTAGGAGAGACATTAGGCTTTCAATCCTTTGCATGATAACAATTAGGAAGTACCTTTTAAACCTTAACCTTAGGTCTATCTCCTTGCATGCTAACATTAGGTAGAGTTCCTTTGATATCAACTTTAGGACCATTGTGCATGACAACATTATGATCTAGTTTCCTCTAGTTGTTTTCTTTTCAACCTTTGAGTCCTCTCTCTTCTCATCTAAAAAACAAATAAAAAAACTCTTAATAAATACAACGAGTATTGTGCGCCACGAGCCTTAAGTACATGGGAAGTGATAAGCGGGAGTCCTTCCTTACCTTGTCTAGGGTGTTTTGCATATATCCCGTCTTGGGTCGATCTTGCAAAGCATTCGCTCCTATGTCATAGAATTTAGTGCAATACGAGTTCCAAACTAACTTCAATTCACTTCTGTCTTGTCATACCCCAAATTTTGACCACTAAGATTTCCCATCATTGTGCAAATCATCATCACAATATGGATGGACCCTCATACCTCATTAGTCTTCCCAAAGATGGGTGAGCATCTACTACAATAAAAAATTAGGGTTTCAAGCTCTCTTTGAGCCTTAGACAAAGGATAAATCAAGGAATTGCCATGATTTTCAACTTTTCTAACCTCTCAAACATCCACAAGGGATCAAGAGGACTCCCACAGCAAGAATCAAGCACAATGTTGCAGCATTCCAGGTGGATTAAGCCTTAAGATCGCCAGTGTCACCAAATTAGGGTTTGGTTGACCAGGGCCTCCAGTTGGAAATTTTCCTCTGGGCATGAGCCAATGCTTCAAATCATAACCTAATATGCTCCATAGGACATCATGGACCCAATCATCAAGTCAATTTTGACCTCAGGGGATGCATTCATCAAAAATTAGGAATTAGGGTTTCTTGACCTAATTCACCCCCCTAAGTTGACTTTTGGGACAAATCATGAGCCAAGACCTCAAGAGAGGATTTGAGGGTCTCTAATAAACTACATTGATCCATTTGCAACAATGGATTGATCCAAGAAGCTTGATCACCAAGTTTCAGTTTCATCTGAACCACAATTAGGGTTTTGATGAAAAAGTCAACTGCACCTTTGACTTTTGACCAGGACATGCTCCCAAACCCTAGGACATGATTCAATACACCCTATAACACCTATGAAATCAATCCATCAAGTTTGATTTAGGTCAAGGACTTGATTTCATAGAGGATCGCATAGTTTGGAATTCATCTGACAAAAAGTCAACTGTGCACAAAAGTCAACTTTGACTTTTTGAGATTTTTTACAATTATGGTTCCTTAACCATAAAATGATGTTAATGTGTGATTGGAATCATCATTCATTAATAAAAATCAAGAAAAGTGGGATAACTTGTAAAAGGGGTAACCATAAAAACTTAGAAATTTTTCTAAGTTATGGAACAAAGTGGCTAGGGTACCAACTTTGGAGGATCATAACTCCTAAACCACACGGCCATTTTTCGCCATTCAAAGCTGGATTTAAAGCTCTCATGGCCTTATACAAAAGCTTCAACTACAACTCATTCCAATTCCTCATGGATTTTAAGTTATGGAATGATCAAAATCACAAAAAGTGAAAATGTCACTTTTTTCCAACACTTAGTGAAATTTTCACTAAGTCAGAATCTGTCTTACTTTTTTCAAAATGTAGGGGCATTTTTCACTTGGATCCAAAAAGTATCAAAACCAATTATGATCAAACAGTTGTTGTATCATATGAGGGTTTTCCAAAATGACCAAGAACTTCACCAAACTCAACTTGAGCCATGAGATATGACAATGGCAATATGCCTTGCTGAAAACTGTCAAAGCAAGGCAGATTTGTGGATTTTGCTCGATTTACCAAATTTGTGCAAATGACAAACACACTTATCCATCTGAACACCTCAAGGGGAGACCAAGGAGGAACCAACTCTGATCCCAAGCCTCCCAAGTCCTTGGAACTAAAAATAGCATGCCAAACCTAGAAATCCCTAAAGAGGGGACAGGACTCCAATTTTGTTTTGGAGCATTCAATGGATGCACCAAGGTGGCATGGACTGAGCCATTTCCAACCGAATTCAGTCAAGACTTATCCAAGACCATGGGAACCAGCAGCCTGTGCCTTAACCTCTAGTCAATGGCTAGAGGAGACTTGGATTCTCATTGATAAACATTGGCCAAACCTATGCAGCAGTTGCCATTCACTATTCCTTGCAAAATAAACTTGCTCTACTATAAATAGAGCTCATTTGTGATCAGTTTGAGTACACCAAAGCCATCAAACAGATGCTTTCCTCAAAATCTCTTTTTTCACTCCAAAATTGCCTTCCAAAGCAAGTCACTATTGGGGTTTGAGTTTGAGAGCTATTCCAACCAAACCAATCACACACACACACACCTCGTAAACATCATATAGAGGTGATCCAAACACTCACATAACATCTGGAACACCAGATTCTCAAAATCACCAGCCATCTGCACAAGCCTTTGACAGATTTGCAGTTGAGGTGCCAAATCAAGTTCCAGCTCAATTCAATCCACTCCAAGCACCCAGACACACTCCATAGCACCTATGGAAGCTGTCCATATCCTTGAAACCAAGCTGTAACACCTATAACACAAAACACGATCACCAGCTGCAAGAGGTAAGTATGAGCTCTTCTAACTCTATGATCCATGCATTTTTTTCTGCACAATAATTTGGCCATATGTTCATAATCATGCATAGAGTGTTTACCCTCAATCAATTGATTTGTTTGAATCGTGTATGGAATTTCCGACCCTTCATGCAAGTTTTAAGGTTCTTGAGGTTTCTCTTTGATTTCTTATTCTATGCTCAAAATAAATGAAATTAAAGACTATAGACATGATCGTGAGGTGAAAACGAGTAGATTGATATGTAGATTGCATGTTATCATCAAGTATTCAGTGAGATTGGATAGAAAACGCAAATCTGAAGAAACAGAGGGTGGCGCGTGTTCTTGCCATGTTCTTGGCGCCCTTTTTGAAAATTCAAATATTTGAATTTTGTGATTTTATTTAATTGATTCAAAAATTAATTTCTCTCTGAATTTTAATGATTTTGAGTTGATTCTTTTTTTAATAATTCACAAAAATGTTAAAATATTTTATTTTCCCAAAAAATCCCAAAAATATTATTTATTTCATATACTTGATATTTTTGTAAAGAATTAATATTTTAATAGTTTTTTGACATTTAAAATATTTTCTCCCTCTTGATATTTCAAATTTTAGTGATTTCCAATCATTTTGTGGATATAAACATGATTTTTGAAACATTAATCCAAGATCACAATTTATTTCCACACATGTTTAACAATTTTGATCATTTTAATTGAATTTTTATTCAATTAAAATACATTTTGAAAACAAATTAGGGTTTTTGATTAATTCAACCCTCATCAAACTTTTTCAAAATCATTGGGCCTCTATTAGAGTGTAAGACCCATCCCCTTTGTAAATACACCACTTTTTGGGCCTCAGTCCTTGTATAAGTCCCACTGTATTTTCAAAAACAACGGCGCGATCGTCGCCTTTTTTAGCAAAATCATCTGGGCCTCTCCTTGAGGTGTAAGCCCCACCACTTGTATAAAAATAAATCATTGGTCCTCTATTAGAGTGTAAGACCCAACCCCCTTTTAACCAAAACTTTTTTGGGCCTCAATGCATTGTATAAGACCCAGTACGGTAAAGAAATCTCGGCGCGATCGCCAGTTCGAAAAAACAAATCATCTGGGCCTACCCTCGAGTTATAAGACCCATTCTTTTTCTTTAAACACCTTTGGGCCTCTTGAGAGAGTGTAACACCCATCCCTTTGTACAGAAAACCTTTTTGGGCCTCAGTCACTTGTATAAGCCCCTGTACAATTTCAAACAACAGTGTAATCACTAATAAAACCTTGGGCCTCTTCTTGAGCTGTAAGCCCCAACAATCTTTTAAAAGTACTTTCTCCTTTGATTTAGAGTATAATATTGTTATAAAAGCTTTCTTTGTTGAACAAACTAACAAAACAGCATGGAAGCTCTACAACCGAGTAAGTGTTTACCCGCTTTCTTTATCCGCTTTCATATATATATATATATATATATATAACTGTATTGTGGGGCTGCTCACTGTAAGTCTTCTTTCAAAAACTTTTATATACTTGTCAAATATCCACTGTGTAATACTAGTATAGTTATTTAGAGTTCTCCCCGACAACTACGTCTAGCACTAGGTAAAGCCATGTTGGTCACTATTAAATATAAACAAAACTAGATCCCCATAGGATTACCAGACACAGTCTTCCCTCCTCTTGGGGTTAAACAATATGGAGATGTGAAAGGTAGCATTCTCTGTGAACCCTTTCTCAGACTGTCACCCTTAGAAATCGTCAAAGAGACTCTACTTCCCAGGGATGATCTTTTCTCCATGAATGGCATCTCTTGAGTTTCTTCCAAATTCTCGGACTTTCCTGGCTTGATCTATTCTCGGTGAATGGCATGTCTTGAACTTCTCGGGGTTTGGGGACCCACAGGCTTCTTAAAAGCATCTCTGCCTCCTCTCGGGCGTTGTACAAGGACCCTTCGGCTTCTTAAAAGATCTCATGCCTTCTCTTGGGCTTAGTACAAGGACCCAGAGACCTCTACAGGTATAGGAACAGAACCTAGTCATCAATTTGCTAGAGCTGTCTTTCTGAGTCAAGTGTCAGACCTGTTAACGTGTTGACCTTCATCCCTAAACATACCAACCTTCTCTTGAGAATTATACAAAAATCATTCACTATCCTCTGATCAATCCCAAAGCACAACAATACCTTTAATCATTCCCTTCATAAGAACTGATTTTCTCTTTATCCAACATACTGGACCTGTCACTAAACTGAAACAGTCACCAGCACAATAGCCTCCTCTTGGGCTTTGTACAAATGATTCTCCCCAGCAAAGCTAACCTTTTCAGACTCTCTTGTTGAGTCACCCAGTTTTAGCCTCCATCTCGGGCTTCGTACGAGATAAAAATCACTCTCTTGTTGAGTCAATCCCTTTTAGCCTCCATCTCGGGCTTCATACGAGATAAAAATCACTCTCTTGTTGAGTATAAAAGACTCTCTTGTTGAGTCAATCCCTTTTAGCCTCCATCTCGGGCTTCGTACGAGATAAAAATCACTCTCTTGTTGAGTATAAAAGACTCCCTTGTTGAATCAATCCCTTTTAGCCTCCATCTCGGGCTTCGTACGAGATAAAAATCACTCTCTTGTTGAGTATAAAAGACTCTCTTGTTGGAGTCACTTCCCTCTCAGTCTCCATCTTGAGCTTCGTACGAGATACAAAACCATTCTCTTATTGAGTATGAAAGACCCTCATGTGGAGTCAAAACCTTTCAGCCTCCGTCTTGGGCTTCGTACAAGACACATATAAAAGCACCCTCTTGTTGGGTCAATAGCCTCCTCTTAGGCTTTGTATAAGAAGACCCCGGGTGAGTCAATCAACCTGTTAGCATCAAAATCTGTGCCTCATTCACAGTATACAAACATCAACAACTCCTTTTCCTTATCTAAATTGTTGTAAGCGGCAAGCCTCTAGATTATTTACATCCACGCCACTGTCCCTCTTTTAGCATGAGAAATTCCTAAGGAAAGATGACATTACTCTAAACTGAGTTAAAGTCTTCTCCTTCAGGTTAAAAATCCTCTATAAAGGAAATTATGGCATTGCTGGATTCACATATCCCAGTTAAAGTAACTCTCCTTTATAATCAGTCACCCAACAGTTGTGACAAACAGACCAAATATCCCCTTTTAGAGATGACAAATTCTCTCTAAAGTCAAAACCCTTCAGCTTCACATCTTGGGCTTTGAACAAGATACAAACCATATTTAGCTTCACGTCTTGGGCTTTGAACAAGACACCAAAACAACCTTTTTTTCCTCCCATAGAATAGGAGGAACTACGATCGCTTTGATTTCCCTGTTTCGTTAAACAGGAATACGTAGGCATAAGATTGAAAAATCTTAGCGAGCATACTAATCAAAAGCCCGAAATCTCGTACCTTCATGCATCAATCGAAAAGCATCACTCCTAACATCCTACCAATAGCCTAGACACTGTTTTTTTTAACAAAATAACCTAAGAGAGACCCATAATCTTAATAGCATCTGTAAACCAACAGTCTTCTGTTTAAACTCAGTTTCCAAGCAGGGTTAATTGGAGACATCTATTTCCCTTCCTTCATCAGCTTCAATAGGATGAAAAATGAATCGAACTGTAGTACCCCAAAGCGATAGTGCTTCGCAACCACACATAAATTCGCGCTACAGAAAAATGGCGACTCTGCTGGGGAGTCACTGTAAGATCTATTTTACCTTAGTCATCATTCGTCCCCATTTTTCCACAAACAGAAAAATGGCGACTTCACTAGGGATCATAGAGATCTTGTTCTCCTCCCATATCTTAAGTAGAAACCTTAAAAAGTGTCACAGAAGAGTGGCGACCACAGTGGGAGGCATTCTTTCCTGCCTTCTCAAGGGATGAAACCCTAAATTCATGTCACAGAAATGACAACTCTGCTGGGGAGTCATTGTCTGTATAGGATCATACGACTAGAGGTCTAGGGTGATTAAGACAAATATATATACTGCTTTTCCTAATTGATATCTGTGTTTATTTTTCTGCTAATGGGAATATGTGTGATGCCGCATGTGGAAAGATTGAGTATACACCTAAGATAGGTGATGGAAATGCGGGTAATCTTACTGGGAGTGAATTCCAGTTAAGAGCCCCCGATCGACCATCAAACTCAGTGGAGACTCCCTTTGCAGATATATTGCCTATACGACTTCGGTTGTTAAAAGTAATGTGGTCGACTGGGTTATCTGAGAAGCTGAGGTGTTTAGTAGACTTAAGCCATTTTGTAGTGCGGAAGCTATCGGAAATAGTTGTCATGCGATACTACCCTCATTTGAGATCACTCTAGGATACATAAGCTCGCTGGTGATCCGTTTGCTATTGTTATCCCAAAGGGGTCAATGATTTTGCGGACAGGTACAAAAAATACCAGTATAAATCTTTGGGGGGGGGGTAGAGCCTTGACTTCATGACACCGACCCTTTGAACCCATGTTTTTTCTATGTTTTTGTGTGTTGCATTCATGCATTCATTTAAAAAACATTAAAACAAAAAAAATCTTCTCTTCTAGTCTCTGTTTTTCAAATTAAACTAAGACAATGATTGCAAATGTCAGAGAAAGGAGATTGCGCTAATGGATTTCGGTAGAAGGAAAACTCATAAGTACACCTTCAAGGTTCCAAAGCTAGAGGATTTGAGAGGTTTGGTGAGAATGATCACCAACCACGAGGCTTTCAGAGCCAAGTATGGAGGACTGCTGTCCTTGTTAAGGGTCCATGTAATCAAAGGAATCCTGTCCACACTAATCCAGTTCTACGATCCGGTCTATCATTGTTTCACATTCCCGGATTATCAATTTGCACCAACGCTGGAGGAGTATTCTCACCTGACTGATTTACATATTACTGATCAAGTTCCCTTTTCTGGACTGGAAGAAATTCCAAAGGATCAGACCATTGCGAGAGCAATTTATTTGGACGAGTCAGAAGTCAGGACTCACATAACCACTAAGGGTGGCCTCCAGGGTTTGCCAGCCCAGTTTTTGATAAAGAAAGCCTTGTACTTTGCTAGTATAGGGAACATGGCCGCTTTCGAGAGCATCTTTGTTTTGCTCACCTATGGGTTATTTTTGTTTCCCAACATCGATAACTTCGTAGATATCAACGCCATTAAGATTTTCCTGATTGGAAACCCCGTACCGACCTTACTCGCAGATGCGTATCATTCGGTACACTTAAGGAATTTATACCGCGGAAGAATGATCACGTGCTGTGTACCCTTGCTTTACAAATGGTTCACTTCCCATTTGCCCAAGTCTGCTGCATTTTGGGATCAAAAGAATACTTTACGTTGGTTGCAGAGAATCATGTCTCTTACCAACTCTCACATTGATTGGTACAATCGAATCTACGACGGGATCAGGATCATTGACCGTTGTGGAAATTTCCTAAATGTACCCCTTATAGGAACTAAGGGAGGAATCAATTATCATCCAATTTTAGTTCGTCGTCAATTTGGATACCCGATGAGGCATGTCCCGCGCAATGCTCATCTGGAAGGTCTTTTCTTCAAGGAAGGAGAAAATGACAGGGCACTAAAGACGGAAATAGTGCATGCCTGGAAACACATTCACAGGAAAGAAAGATAGTCTCTAGCAAAACCAGACTGTGTCTCGGTGGAGCCTTATCTCAACTGAGTACAAACTAGAGCTCTCAAGCTGAGGATGCCTTACCCTCGTCAGGAAGTTCTTCCATTAAGGGACTCTGCTCTTTATTTTATGTCTGAGACGGAAAAACTTCAGGTTACTCTCAACAAAGTTCAGCAGGAGAAGAGGTGTTGGAGGAACAAGTACCGTATTCTCAATGTGGAGTGCAAGAAAATACAGCAGTTATTAAGAGAAAAAGATGCTCTGATTGAGATTTTAGAGCAACATGGTGTAGAAAATCAGGATGACCAAAGGAATTTGATCGCTCCTTTCACTTGGCAAAGCAATGACAATCCGACAACGGTCCAAGAGCCCCGATCAAAGAAAAGGAAAGTACCCGAACCAACACCTGAGCTCTCCTCAGAAAGGACTCAGGACCCATTAGTTTAGATTTCCTTTCGCAACACTTTGTAAATTACTGTATTTCCATTCCTGCAATCCTTTGAATTCAATAAAACGGGATTTCCCCTCTGTTTGATATTTGCAATCCAATTGTCGAAGTTTACTTTGAATAAACAAAAATAATTAATAATCATTGCATTCATCATTCTCATAAATACATTCTTCTTACCTACGAATCTCACGTTTGCGTCTCGATTCTAGAGTCAAACTGTCTCATTCGTACAATACTCGGGCCAATCGTCAGAAAAAGATGGATGATCTCGAGGAAGCGAATAGAGAGTTGAGGGAAGAGATCGACACTCTGAAAGAGGATATGAGAAAGTTTCATAACGACATGCAAGCCCTAGCAGAAGCTCAAATGCAACAACAAAGGACCGTGATCTCAGAAATCACATCAACGCCCATAGTGGAGAAGTATGATCCTAGGTACAAAATGCCGAAAGATAGTCCCTGGGGCATGCCTATTAACTATATCTCAGAAGGATATGTTTCGCCGATCGCTGAGAATCAGGGAACCGCGGCAGGAGCCGCTGGGCATGAAGGTTACAAACTTCGGGAAAGCGAATATGCCAAGGGCATGACAGCAACTCCTGAAGGTTACAAACTTCGGGAGGCATCAAGAGTCTCGGCCATAATGACTATACCACCACCCGTGGTACACACTATCCCGGAAGGACAGATTCCACAGATACCTTCTGGTGGAAACGAAAGCATGTTCGACAGAATGAATGAGTTCCAGGAACAATTCCTGGAGATGCAGAAAGAACTGCAAGCCCTTCGCGATCAGGATCTATTTGGAAAGGACGCCGCGGACCTCTGCTTGGTCCCCAATGTAAAGGTTCTGCACTAGTTCCAAGTGCCCGACTTTGAAACGTACAAGGGTAGCTCTTACCCTCAGAGCTATTTAGTGATGTACGCTCGACGAATGTCAGCTCAGACAAAAAACCAGGAGCTACTGATTCACTACTTTCAGGATAGTTTAACCGGTGCTGTATTAAAGTGGTACATGGGTTTAAACCGCGCTACGATCGGCACATTCAGAGATCTTGGCGCTGCTTTCGTTCAACAATATAAATACAATTTGGACATGGCACCAGACAGAGATCAACTCAGATCAATGTCGTAAAAGGACAAGGAAACCTTTAAGGAGTACGCTCAGAGATGGCGTGAAATTTCCGCTCAGATTTCTCCACCTCTTGAGGGAAAAGAGATGACAAAGATCTTCTTAAAGACCTTAAGCTCATTTTACTACGACCGAATGGTCGCCAGTGCGCCCAGTGACTTCACTGAGATGGTGGGCATGGGAGTTCGTCTTGAGGAAGCGGTCCGAGAAGGACGTTTAGTAAAAGACGTTGGATCATCAAGCAGTACAAAACGATACGGTAGTGCTCTCCCTAAGAAAAAAGAGCAGGATATTGGGAATATCTCTCTCGGAAAGCAAAGGCGACGTTACCAACCAGTAGCAGCCGTAACTACTACTATCAACCCCGCGCCTGTTCCTACGTATCAACCTCAGGTTGTGCAGAGTCAACCGAGTCAACAGCAACTTCAACAAAGGACACAACAGTCTCTTCAGCAGACTCGTCCCCAGTACAACAACAACCGTACAACGCGACCACCAGGGTTCGACCATATACCGATGTTGTATGCAGAACTGTTTCCATTATTGCTGGTCAAGGGGCACGTCCAAACTAAGTCTCCTCTTACAGTACCAGAAAATCCGCCCTTTTGGTTCAAAACGGATCAGACTTGTCCTTACCATCAAGGAGGACCAGGGCATAACATAGAAAACTGTCTCAGTTTCAAATCCGATGTGCAAAAGCTTGTTAGGAGCGGGGTCTTATCTTTCAAAGATACGAATTCGAATGTTCTCACGAACCCGCTGCCTCAACACGAGAAAGCCACAATAAATTTGATAGAAGGAGAGGCTAACAACAGCTATCAAATTCACGATGTACTCTTATTAAGGGCCAACTTGGTCAAGATGCATTGTAGACAGAGCGAATATGGCCATGTACCACCTCACAACAATCACCAGTGTGATATCTGCTCTAAGAGCAATCAAGGATGTTCTGTAGTCCAATCAGCTCTACAGGAACAGTTGGATCTCGGATGGATCCAAGAGCATCGAGTTCGTGGAGTCAACATGACTTATACGAATCCCAGCATCATTCAGAACCACGACGTCCGTGCAATGAATGTCAACTTGGTGGCGATGCACTCAAGGCAAAGCCAATATCATAATCTACCGCGGCACTATTATAATTCCTGTCTGACTTGCTCGGTAAACAAACAAGGATGCTCTTTTGTACAAGAGGCCCTCCAGCGTCAGATGGATCTTGGATGGATCCAGGACTACTATGATAGAAATCCTTATCAGATCAACTTGATTCAAATCTTTGATATTCGTCTGATGAATACCAGCTTGGTGGAGTTACATGCCAGGCAGGTCCAACTCGGTTTTCACACTTCACATGATTATTTGAGTTGTAAAGGATGTTGTGTGAGTAACCAAGGGTACGCTCTCGTTCAGAGAACTTTACAACACTTGTTAAACCACTGGTGGCATCCAATCTATCTAGATCAAGACACGCAACAAATCAATGTGCTTAATGGAAACCCTACTCGGCGTCAAAGTCAGGATGTCCGACCTATGGAAACAAACCTGGTAAGGTTGCACTGCATTCAAAGCGGGCGTGGCCAGGTGCCACCACACAACTATGAACGTTGTAGAGTCTGCTCGGAGAGTAACCAAGGATGCTACCTTGTGCGGGAAGCCCTTCAAGGTCAGTTGGATCGTAAAGAGATTCACCCGTGTCCGAGTCCCGAGCCAATCAACTGGACACTAAACTACTTCGCTGATCAAATCAGAGACATTGTCATAATCTCTGATCATCAATAGAACAAGGATGTTTGTACCATTATCCCTCTACTGGACAAATCAAAGGTTCTTAGTCAGGAACTAATTGAAGTTACTTACGACAGTCAGAAAAATCAGAAGGCTCCTGTAGTTATTTATCTATCAGGACCATTACCGTATGAATCAGTTAAGGCGATCCCTTACAAATACGGTGCCACAATAATTGAGAATGGAAAGGAAATTCCATTACCCTCTGTCGTGAATATTGCAGACATCAGTCGAGTAACACGGAGCGGTCGAATCTTCAACCGAGGAGTTGGAGAACCTAACAGAGAAAAGGGACCTCGAACAGAAGCTCCTGATCCACCAGTCGGTCAATCCTGTGATCCCGACCTTTCAAAGAACAATGATGAGATGTTGAAGCTCATCCAAAGGACTGAATACAACATTATTGATCAACTGTTACAAACTCCTTCAAAGATCTCAGTGCTATCACTTTTACTCAGTTTCAAAGCCCACAGAGAGGCTTTACAGAAAGTCTTAGAGCAGGCATTTGTGGAACAGGATGTGTCAATACGACAGTTCGATAGCATCATCTCTAACATCACTTCCTACAACAACTTAGGGTTCAGTGATGAGGATTTGCCAGAGGGGGGCAAAAGTCACAACATAGTGCTCAATATCACAGTTAACTGCCAGGACGATGCTTTAGCCAGCGTACTGGTAGACATAGGATCGACCATCAACATTATGTCGAAGTCCACTTTAATGTGACTATCATTCAAAGGATCCCCGATGAGGGGCAGTGAGGTCATCGTCAAAGCATTTGACGGGTCTCGGAAAGCGATTATTGGCAAAGTCGACCTTCCCATAACTATCGGTCCTCACACTTTCCTAATCACTTTCCAGGTCATGGACGTCCGGGCAGCGTACATCTGTTTATTAGGAAGACCTTGGATACACCAGGCTGGGGCAGTCACTTCGACACTGCACCAGAAACTAAGGTTCGTCAAGAATAATCAACTCGTCACGGTCTGTGGAGAACAAGCCTTGATCTTGAGTAACCTGTCATTATCTACTTGTGTAGAACCCGAGGAGGTTGTTGGGACTCAGTTCCAAGCACTTTCGGTGAGCAATGAGAATCAATCAGAGAAAGGAACCTCGATTTCCTCATACAGAGATGCTCTCGAAGTGATCGAGAATAACAATACAAAAGGATGGGGACATCTTGTCATTCCTACTGATAACAAAACAAAGAAGGGTCTTGATTTTTCTGCAACCTGCACCCAGACAGCTGCTAACGATGAAAGTCTTCATCCCATTCAGGACTTCTTCCACAGTGGAGGTTTCCTTCACCCAGTGCCTCAAACAGTCCATACTATCAACGAGGGAGATCCCTCAGATACGAATGAGGAATGGAAGTCCTATCTCAACGAGGACGGTTATATGTCTTAGGAAGAGGTGCCTACGCCCTTTTGCTATCCCGCACAGAGTCCGAGATTTATACCGAGGTCAGATGTCGAAATGATATACAGAGATTGTGATCCGGAAGGATGCCGGGCTCCACCAAACTCATTAGAGGAGGACACTCTGATGAAGGCCAACTTTGACCATGACTATTATGGCCCAATGGATGGCCTGCCTATCTGGCAACCGTACCCAGGAGACTTGGGGCAAGAAAATCAGCCGAACAATGAAAATCAGCTGAGCGTCATTGAAAAGAATACCTGCGTCCCCACCATGTCATGGGATCAACCCTCGGGTCATTCAGAAAATATCCATCACGACGATGAATTCGCAAAGTTTGCTGGACTAGAATTCATCAACTATGCTTTTCCTGAGGTCAACGTCATCGAGAGAGATGACTCCTCCAGTTCCAAAGAAGTGTGGGACACCCTGGGACAACCAAGTGGAAAATTTGACTTCATGGTCAAGTACACCGCTCCCGAAAGCTCTCGTATCAGGTTTGAAGATATCCAGCCAACTGGATGGGGACATATACCTGAGAGCACAAATATTATGCAAAATACAACTGAGGAATCCTCCTACGGTGACTCTGCCAGAGAGACAGATTCCAATGATCCTGCTCCGCCAGAAATCAGCGTCATTTCTAAAGACAAATCAAGGAAAGTACCAGACTTTGTGATTCACTGAGGAGTTCGCCGCCAATGGGTTGCTGTCGATGTTCCGAAGATTGTTCATAAGTCAAAGAAATTGCCGTCTTTAACCTTTCACCTTGCCCAGGTGAAACAGATGTTTTGATAGGGCTCACTTTATGTAAATATCCCTCTTCGCTTCGCCCAAAGCGACAAAGTTTTGTTTTATAGGGCTGTAGTTTCAAGAATCGACTTGTTCATAAATAAAATAATGTCGTTCTGTAATCTCCGCATTAATTGTTGTTTTCTCTTTTCGCTTTTCTCAGAAAATGGTAATCCTAAAAAACAATTCAAAATAAACAATCAGTTTTTCAAAAAAAATACACTGCACACACTTGCATTTTCTCTATCTCTTCTAAACACAAATCATCACGTCATGCAGATTGCTTGTTTTAAACCCCGTTGAAACATACGATCCGATGCCTTCTCCCGACCTTGAGTTCCCGGTATTTGGGGCTGAAGAAGAAGTTGACAACGAAATTCCAGAAGAGATCTCCCGATTACTCCGACAAGTGGAAAGGTCCATTGAACCTCACAAAGAGCCGTTGGAAACGATCAACGTGGGTTCAGAAAAAGTGAGAAAAGAAATCAGGATTGGGGCACTGCTCAGTCCAACTGTTAAAGAGAGTTTGACAAAGCTTCTCAGAGAATTTCCCGATGTGTTTGCTTGGTCCTACCAGGACATGCCAGGGTTAGATACCAGTATCGTGGAACATCATTTACCGTTGAAATCGGAATGTCCGCCAGTAAAACAGAGGTTGAGACGGACTCACCCGGACATGGCCATCAAAATCAAAGAGGAGGTACTAAAATAGATTGACGCGGGTTTCCTCGCCACGTCAGAATATCCTCAATGATTAGCCAATATCGTACCCGTTCCAAAAAAGGACGGAAAAGTCAAAATATGTGTCGATTACAGAGATCTAAACAAGGCTAGTCCAAAGGATGACTTTCCTTTACCACACATTAACATGCTGGTTGACAGTACAACAAAGTTCAAAGTTTTCTCCTTCATGGATGGA
This sequence comes from Lathyrus tuberosus, assembly GCA_022829125.1. Lineage (NCBI taxonomy): Eukaryota > Viridiplantae > Streptophyta > Magnoliopsida > Fabales > Fabaceae > Lathyrus > Lathyrus tuberosus. Next base: position 15,934,716 of record JALAZF010000017.1, read on the forward strand.
TTCTCGGGCTATAATCAAATCAAAATGGCGCCAAAAGACATGGAGAAAACTTCGTTCATTACCCCATGGGGTACCTTTTGTTACAAGGTGATGCCGTTTGGTTTGAAGATCGTCGGGGCAACCTATCAAAGGGTTATGACTACTCTATTTCATGACATGATACACAAGGAAATCGAGGTATATGTCGATGATATGATTGCCAAATTAAAAACAGAAGAGGAGCATGTGACCCAACTGTCAAAAGTATTCGAGCGGTTGAGAAAGTACAAACTCCGCTTGAATCCAAACAAGTGCACCTTCGGTGTCCGTTCAGGGAAACTCTTAGGGTTCATCATCAGCCAAAAAGGAATTGAGGTTGATCCTGACAAGGTCAAGGCCATTCAAGAAATGCCTTCTCCGAAAACTGAAAAACAAGTCAGAGGATTCCTGGGACGTTTGAACTACATCTCCAAATTCATGTTCCTCATGACCGCGACATGTGCGCCAATCTTCAAATTACTCAAAAAGAATCAGGACTGCATTTGGACAGAGGACTGCCAAACCGCCTTCAACAGTATTAAGGAATACCTGTTGAACCCACCGATTCGATCACCTCCAGTGGAAGGAAGACCACTAATCATCTACCTCACAGTCCTAGAGGACTCAATGGGTTGTGTGCTTGGCCAACAAGACGAAACAAAAAGAAAAGAGTCTGCCATCTACTATTTGAGCAAGAAATTCACCGACTGCGAGACTCGGTACACTATGCTTGAGAAAACTTGCTGCGCTTTGGCTTGGGCAGCCAAACGTTTGCGCCAGTACATGATTCATCACACTACTTGGTTAATCTCCGAAATGGATCCAATCAAGTATGTCTTTGAAAATCCTGCTCTCACGGGAAGAATTGCCTGTTGGCAGATGTTGTTATCAGAATACGAAATCGAGTACCACGCTCAAAAAGCCGTTAAAGGGAGTATTTTAGCTGATCATTTGGCTCATCAACCGATTGACGATCAGGAATCAATCGGGTTTGACTTCCCAGACGAAGATGTCATGTATTTGAAAATGAAAGATTGCGATGAACTGCTACCCAGTGAAGGGCTAGAATCAGGTTCCCAATGGGAACTAATCTTTGACGGAGCTGTCAATCATTACGAAAACAGAATTGGGGCAATAAGCATAACACCTTAGGGTACCCATATTCCTTTCACTGTCAGACTTACATTCAAGTGCACAAACAATGAGGCCAAATACGAAGCTTGTATTATGGGTCTCGAAGAAGCGATTGATTTGAGGATCAAGAACTTGGATGTATATGGCGACTCAGCTTTGGTCGTCAATCAGATCAAAGGAGATTGGAACACATACCAATCCGGATTGATTCCTTACAAAGACTATGCAAGAAGGTTGTTACCATTCTTCAATAGAATCGAGTTTCATCATATCCCTCGTGAAGAGAACCACATGGCTGATGCATTAGCCACTCTCTCTTCCATGATTAGTGTAGGTCAATGGAACGACTTACCTAAGATCGACATAATGCGCCTTGAAAGGCCCGCTTACATCTTCACGATTGAAGTAGTCATAGATAACAAACCTTGGTATCACGATATCAAATGCTTCCTTCCGAAACAAGAGTACCCACCTGGGGCACTAAGGGAAGACAGAAAGACCCTTAGAAGGCTGGCAGGCAGCTTTTTCCTGAGCGGTGATACACTCTATAAGAGAAACTTTGACACGGTCTTGCTCCGATGTGTAGACAGACCAGAAGCAAACATGCTGATAAAAGAAATTCATGAAGGATCCTTTGGCACTCATGCCAATGGACACATAATGGCGAGAAAAATTCTAAGAGCAAGATATTATTGGTTGACCATGGAATCCGACTGCTACAAGTAAATAAGAAGGTGTCACAAGTGTCAGGTATACTCAGACAAAATCCATGTACCGCCAACGCATCTCAAAGTTCTTTCTTCCCCATGGCCTTTTTCCATATGGGGAATCGACGTGATTGGCATGATTGAACCCAAAGCTTCGAACGGACATCGATTCATCCTGGTAGCCATTGACTACTTCACCAAATGGGTCGAAGCAGCGTCATACGCTAATGTAACCCGACAAGTGGTGGTCCGATTTATCAAAAACAATATCATTTGTCGTTATGGTGTTCCAAGCCAGATCATTACTGATAATGGATTTAACTTGAACAATAAGATGATGAAAAAGTTGTGCGTAGAGTTCAAGATCGAACACCATAATTCATCTCCCTACCGACCTAAGATGAACGGAGCGATAGAAGCGGATAACAAGAACATCAAGAAGATCATTCAAAAGATGGTTGTAACCTATAAAGATTGGCACAAGATGCTGGCCTTTGCTCTTCACGGTTATCGCACATCTGTCTGCACTTCAACAGGGGCAACCCCATTCTCTCTAGTATATGGCATAGAGGCAGTGCTCCCCATAGAAGTAGAGATCCCATCAATCCGGGTATTGATTAAAGTTAAGCTAACAAAAGCTGAATGGTGTCAAAGTCGACACGACGAACTAAATCTGATAGAAGAAAAGCGAATAACGGCACTATGCCATGGTCAGTTGTATCAGCAAAGGATGAAGAAGGCGTTTGACAAAAAGGTCCGACCTTGCGTCTTCAGAAAATGAGACCTTGTGCTAAAAAAGATACAATCCTTTCTCACTGATTCCCGGGGCAAATGGACTCCAAATTATGACGGCCCCTATGTGGTCAAGCTTTCTCAGGCGGCGCCTTGAGACTCGCAACCATAGACAAAGAGGAATTTACCTACCACACAAATGTTGATGTAGTCAAGAAATACTTCGCCTAAACTAAAAAAAAATGTCTCGATGGATTGAAAACCCGAAGGGGAGGTCCAGGCAAAAGTTAGAGACATGATCAAAAATCATCCCGATGGATTAGAAATCTCAAAGTACAATCCAGGAAAAAATTAGGGATACTGGCAAGTAACTACGTCTGACACGGATAAATCCTCATCAGCAGTTACACCACCCATTGAAAGAAAACTCCAGTCAAGGTCATCTTCGACAGAAGCTCAGGATGCCTGGAATTCAAAGTTGATAGAAGGATAGTGGTCGTTATGTTTCAATGTAGCCCTGTTCCCTTAAATTACCATGTTCTAACTTTGTAAATACTCTATGGAATCACGCGTTTGGCTGATTTCCATCCTATCAATAAAATTTGAGCCCTTGTACTTTTGTTTGCAATTCTTATTTGTTTTAGCTTTACAGAACGACGTTTTAACATGATTAACGATTTTTGAAACAAAACAAAAATGAATTTACTTGTCCAAAATTTTTCTGCTTTTTAAATAAAGATGGCAATTTCTTTTGACTGTTGAACATCGAAAGAACATCGATCGCTTCGCCATAAGTAATCGAACTTCAAAGTGAAGAATCAAAGTACTCCTTCTAAACCAGTGCGACTGAATGAAGGATCAGCTATGTCAGATGCGAATGTTCCATCTAACACCCTCGGCCGAGTTCTTACCACCTAAGCCCGATCAACAGTTGTTCCCCCACAGGGACTACTTCTCCTAAGCAAGGCAGAATTGCTATCTTGAACCAGCGATACTTTTTATCTCTCACTGTGGTCGAGTATCCAGTCATGTTCATCTACTAGTTTGTATGTCGTGTCAGTTTTGTCAGCATATACATACATGCATCATGCATTATTGATTTACATTCATATTCATATTGCATCACTATCACTCTAGTCGGTCTTGTCCCCTAGTGATAAAGGTCTTCACAATCGAGTTGTCAGTTCTTTCCTCGTCAGAAAATGTTGCGTCTGAATAATCTCTCTCCTCCAGTTTATTTCTGTATTAGAGTTGGCCCTTGACCACTTTGATAACTTGAACCTCTAAGAAAACTAGAGAAACTTTCGGAAAATGTCACTCTTCGCCATTGAAGATGATATCTTCGCTTTCCCGGATTAAGGAAAATCCCCAGAGAAAGCCTCTTAATCAGAGATTCGACAATACAACAGTTTTTCTCCAAAAAACCCGCTGACGAAAAGGTCATCAGCACCTCAAAATTGGATCACATCATATGGAATTTCTCCGAGAAGATCCTGAGGAAAGTATGATATAAATACCCAAGCGGAAGCTGTCTCTCAAGAGACTCGTTTTCCCCAGTAGAGTCAACTAATGGCATCTCCAACAGAGAAGTTTGTACCCCTCTACAATTCAGACATATGGGTTCCCCAGCAAGTCTGACATCAAAAGTTTTTTCTATCAAATGGCATCTCCCCAGGAAAATTCGGCGAGAAGTTTGAGGAAAACCGCTATGCATAACGTCCCTTGTCAAGAAAGTTTATTGACAAAAGAAACTAAGACCAGTTCCTTGGTATGAAACCAGGATTGAGGGGAAGTTTACAAAAGAAACTGAGACCAGTTCCTTGGTAGGAAACCAGGATCGAGGGGAGGTTTATATCAGAAACTTAGACCAGTTTCTTGGTAGGAAACTAGGATCGAGGGGAAGTTTACAAAAGAAACTTAGACCAGTTCCATGGTAGGAAACTAGGATCGAGGGGAAGTTTGTATCAGAAACTGAGACCAGTTACTTGGTAGGAAACCAGGATCGAGGGGAAGTTTACAAAAGAAACTTAGACCAGTTCCTTGGTAGGAAACCAGGATCGAGGGGAAGTTTAAGTCAGAAACTAAGACCAGTTCCTTGGTAGGAAACCAGGATCGAGGGGGAGTTTACTTCAGAAACTGAGACCAGTTCCTTGGCTGAAGACCAGGATCGAGGGGAAGTTTTTACCTTTTCTAAGCATCATCACTTAGCAAAAGAAGATGGATGAGCGAACTACCATTCATAACCACCATCAAAATTTCGGGTATTCTGATATTTAATCCTCTTGCACCCCAAATGCCCGAATACCTTCGCCATTCACACCTTCGGGTCCAAGAAGATTAAATAGGGGCATCTGTCATACCCCAAATTTTGACCACTAAGATTTCCCATCATTGTGCAAATCATCATCACAATATGGATGGACCATCATACCTCATTAGTCTCCCAAAAGATGGGTGAGCATCCACTACAATAAAAAATTAGGGTTTCAAGCCCTCTTTGAGCCTTAGACAAAGGATCAATCAAGGAATTGACATGATTTTCAACTTGTCTAACCTCTCAAACATCCACAAGGGATCAAGAGGACTCCCACAGCAAGAATCAAGCACAATGTTGCAGCATTCCAGGTGGATTAAGCCTTAAGATCGCCAGTGTCACCAAATTAGGGTTTGGTCGACCAGGGCCTCCAGGTGGAAATTTTCCTCTGGGCATGAGCCAATGCTTCAAAGCATAACCTAATATGCTCCATGTGACATCATGGAACCAATCATCAAGTCAATTTTGACCTCAGGGGATGCATTCATCAAAAATTAGGAATTAGGGGTTCTTGACCTAATTCACCCCCCTAAATTGAATTTTGGGACAAATCATAAGCCAAGACCTCAAGAGAGGATTTGAGGGTCTCTAATAAACTACATTGATCCATTTGCAACAATGGATTGATCCAAGAAGCTTGATCACCAAGTTTCAGTTTCATCTGAACCACAATTAGGGTTTTGATGAAAAAGTCAACTGCACCTTTGACTTTTGACCAGGACATGCTCGCAAACCCTAGGACATGATTCAATACACCCTATAACACCTATGAAATCAATCCATCAAGTTTGATTTAGGTCAAGGACTTGATTTCATAGAGGATCGCACAGTTTGGAATTCATCTGACAAAAAGTCAACTGTGCACAAAAGTCAACTTTGACTTTTTGAGATTTTTTACAATTATGGTTCCTTAACCATAAAATGATGTTAATGTGTGATTGGAATCATCATTCATCAAGAAAAATTAAGAAAAGTGGGATAACTTGTAAAAGGGGTAACCATAAAAACTTAGAAATTTTTCTAAGTTATGGAACAAAGTGGCTAGGGTACCAACTTTGGAGGATCATAACTCCTAAACCACAAGGTCATTTTCCCCATTCAAAGCTAGATTTGTAGCTCTCATGGCCCTCTACAAAAGCTTCAACTACAACTCATTCCAATTCCTCATGGATTTTAAGTTATGGAATCATCAAAATCACAAAAAGTGAAAATGTCACTTTTTTCCAACACTTAGTGAAATTTTCACTAAGTCAGAATCTGTCTTACTTTTTTCAAAATGTAGGGGCATTTTTCACTTGGATCCAAAAAGTATCAAAACCAATTATGATCAAACAGTTGTTGTATCGTATGAGAGCTTTCCAAAATGACCAAGAACTTCACCAAACTCAACTTGAGCCATGAGATATGACAATGGCAATAAATATGATTTGCTGAAAACTGTCAAAGCAAGGCAGATTTGTGCATTTTTTTCGATTTGCCAAATTTGTGCAAATGAAAAACACACTTATCCATCTGAACACCTCAAGGGGAGACCAAGGAGGAACAAACTCTGATCCCAAGCCTCCCAAGTCCTTGGAACTAAAAATAGCATGCCAAACCTAGAAATCCCTAAAGAGGGGACAAGACTCCAATTTTGTTTTGGAGCATTCAATGGATACACCAAGGTGGCATGGACTGAGCCATTTCCAACTGAATTCACTCAAGACTTATCCAAGACCAAGGGAACCAGCAGCCTGTGCCCTAACCTCTAGTCAATGGCTAGAGGATACTTGGATTCTCATTGATCAACATTGGCCAAACCTATGCAGCAGTTGCCATTCACTATTCATTGCAAAACAAACTTGTTCTACTATAAATAGAGCTCATTTGTGATCAGTTTGAGTACACCAAAGCCATCAAACAGGTGCTTTCCTCAAAATATCCTCCTTCACTCCAAAATTGCCTTCCAAAGCAAGTCACTATCGGGTTTTGAGTTTGAGAGCTATTCCAACCAAACCAATCACACACACACACACACCTCATAAACATCATATAGAGGTGATCCAAACACTCACATAACATCTGGAACACCATATTCTCAAAATCACCAGCCATCTGCACAAGCCTTTGACAGATTTGCAGTTGAGGTGGCAAATCAAGTTCCAGCTCAATTCAATCTACTCCAAGCACCCAGACACACTCCATAGCGCCTAGGGAAGCTGTCCATATCCTTGGAACCAAGCTGTAACACCTCTAACACAAAACACAATCACAAGCTACAAGAGATAAGCATGATCTCTTCTAACTCTATGCTCCATCCATTTTTTGCTGCACAATAATTTGGCCATATGTTCATAATCATGCATAGAATGTTTACCCTCAATCAATTGCTTTGTTTGAATCGTGTATGAAATTTCTGAGCCTTCATGCAAGTTTTAGGGTTCTTGAGGTTTCTCTTTGATTTCTTATTCCATGCTTAAAATAAATGAAATTAAAGACCATATACATGATTGTGAGGTGAAAACGAGTATATTGATATGTAGATTGCATGTTATCATCAAGTATTCAGTGAGAATGGATAGAAAATGTAAATCTGCAGAAACAGAGGGTGGCGCGTGTTCTTGCCATGTTCTTGGCGGCCTTTTTGAAAATTCAAATATTTGAATTTTCTGATTTTATTTTATTGATTCAAAAATTAATTTCTCTCTGAATTTTAATGATTTTGAGTTGATTCTTTTTTTTAATATTTCACAAAAATGTTAACATATTTTATTTTCCCAAAAAATCCCAAAAATATTATTTATTTCATATACTTGATATTTTTGTAAAGAATTAATATTTTAATAGTTTTTTGACATTTAAAATATTTTCTCCCTCTTGATTTTTCAAATTTTAGTGATTTCCAATCATTTTGTGGATAGAAACATGATTTTTGAAACATTAATCCAAGATCACAATTTGTTTCCACACATGTTTAACAATTTTGATCATTTTAATTGAATTTTTATTCAACTAAAATACATTTTGAAAACAAATTAGGATTTTTGATTAATTCAACCCTCATCAAACTTTTTCAAAATCATTGGGCCTCTATTAGAGTGTAAGACTCATCCCCTTTGTAAATACACCACTTTTTGGGCCTCAGTCATTGTATAAGTCCCACTGTATTTTCAAAAACAACGGCGCGATCGTCGCCTTTTTTAGCAAAATCATCTGGGCCTCTCCTTGAGCTGTAAGCCCCACCACTTGTACAAAAATAAATCATTGGGCCTCTATTAGAGTGTAAGACCCAACCCCCTTTTAACCAAAACTTTTTTGGGCCTCAATGCATTGTATAAGACCCAGTACGGTAAAGAAATCTCGGCGCGATCGCCAGTTCGAAAAAACAAATCATCTGGGCCTACTCTCGAGTTATAAGACCCATTCTTTTTCTTTAAACACCTTTGGGCCTCTTGAGAGAGTGTAAGACCCATCCCTTTGTACAGAAAACCTTTTTGGGCCTCAGTCACTTGTATAAGCCCCTGTACAATTTCAAACAACAGTGCAATCACTAATAAAACCTTGGGCCTCTTCTTGAGTTGTAAGCCTCGACAATCTTTTCAAAGTACTTTCTCCTTTGATTTAGAATATAATATTGTTATAAAAGCTTTCTTTGTTGAACAAACTAACAAAACAGCATGGAAGCTCTACAACCGAGTAAGTGTTTACTCGTTTTCTTTATCTGCTTTCATATATATATATATATATAACTGTATTGTGGGGCTACTCACTGTAAGTCTTCTTTCACAAACTTTTATATACTTGTCAAATATCCACTGTGTAATACTAGTATAGTTATTTAGAGTTCTCCCCGGCAACTACGTCTAGAACTAGGTAAAGCCCTGTTGGTCACTCTTAAATACAAACAAAACTAGATCCCCATAGGATTACCAGACACAGTCTTCCCTCCTCTTGGGGTTAAACAATATGGAGACGTGAAAGGCAACATTCTCTGTGAACCCTTTCTCAGACTGTCACCCTTAGAAATCGTCAAAGAGATTCTACTCCCCAGGGATGATCTTTTCTCCGTGAATGGCATCTCTTGAGTTTCTTCAAAATTCTCGGACTTTCCTGGCTTGATCTATTCTCAGTGAATGGCATGTCTTGAACTTCTCGGGGTTTGGGGACCCACAGGCTTCTTAAAAGCATCCCCGCCTCCTCTTGGGCGTTGTACAAGGACCCTTCGGCTTCTTAAAAGCTCTCATGCCTTCTCTTGGGCTTAGTACAAGGACCCAGAGACCTCTACAGGTATAGGAACAGAACCTAGTCATCAATTTGCTAGAGCTTTCTTTCTGAGTCAAGTGTCAGACTTGTTAATGTGTTGACCTTCATCCCTTAACATATCAGCCTTCTCTTGGGCATTATACAAAGATCATTCACTATCCGAGAATCGATTTCTCCAAAACACCAGTAGACTTGGACAGTCTCAATACCCTTTGGATTTCTCGTTTCCTTAAAGAACAGGAAATAACCCTGATCCTCTGATTAATCCCAAAGCACAACAATACCTTTAATCGTTCCCTTCATAAGAACTGATTTTCTCTTTATCCAACATACTGGACCTGTCACTAAACTGAAACAGTCACCAGCACAATAGCCTCTTCTTGGGCTTTGTACAAATGATTCTCCCCGGCGGAGCTAACCTTTTCAGACTCTCTTGTTGAGTCACCCATTATTAGCCTCCATCTCGGGCTTCGTACGAGATAAAAAGCACTCTCTTGTTGAGTCAATCCCTTTTAGCCTCCATCTCGGGCTTCGTACGAGATAAAAATACTTTCTTTATGAGTATAAAAGACTCTCTTGTTGAGTCAATCACTTTTAGCCTCCATCTCGGGCTTCGTACGAGATAAAAATCACTCTCTTGTTGAGTATAAAAGACTCTCTTGTTGAGTCAATCCCTTTTAGCCTCCATCTCGGGCTTCGTACGAGATAAAAATCACTCTCTTGTTGAGTATAAAAGAATCTCTTGTTAGAGTCACTTCCCTCACAGCCTCCATCTTGGGCTTCGTACGAGATACAAAACCACTCTCTTATTGAGTATGAAAGACCCTCATGTGGAGTCAAAACCTTTTAGCCTCCGTCTTGGGCTTCGTACAAGACACATATAAAAGCACCCTTTTGTTGGGTCAATAGCCTCCTCTTAGGATTTGTATAAGAAGACCTCGGGTGAGTCAATCAACCTGTTAGCATCAAAATCTGTGGCTCATTCACAGTATACAAACATCAACAACTCCTTTTCCTTCATCTAAATTGTTGTAAGCGGCAAGCCTCTGGATTATTTACATCCACGCCACTGTCCCTCTTTTAGCATGAGAAATTCCTAAGGAAAGATGGCATTGCTCTAAACTGAGTTAAAGTCTTCTCCTTCAGGTTAAAAATTCTCTATAAAGGAAATTATGGCATTGTTGGATTCACATATCCCAGTTAAAGTAATTCTCCTTTATAATCAGTCACCCAATAGTTGTGACAAACAGACCAAATATCCCCTTTTAGAGATGACAAATTCTCTCTAAAGTCAAAACCCTTCAGCTTCACATCTTGGGCTTCGAACAAGATACAAATAGACCCTTCAGCTTCACATCTTGGGCTTTGAACAAGATACAAACCACATTGAGCTTCACGTCTTGGGCTTTGAACAAGACACCAAAACAACCTTTTTTTCCTCCCATAGAATAGGAGGAACTACGATCGCTCTGATTTCCCTGTTTCGTTAAACGGGAATACGTAGGCATAAGATTGAAAAATCTTAGCGAGCATACTAATCAAAAGCCCAAAATCCCGTACCTTCATACATCAATCGAAAAGCATCAGTCCTAACATCCTACCAATAGCCTAGACACTATTTTTTTTAACAAAATAACCTAAGAGAGACCCACAATCTTAATAGCATCTGTAAACCAACAATCATCTATTTAAACTCAGTTTGCAAGCAGGGTTAATTGGAGACATCTATTTCCCTTCCTTCATCAGCTTCAATAGGATAAAAAATGAATCGAATTGTAGTACCTCAAAATGATAGTGTTTCGCAACCACGCAAAAATTCGCGCTACATGTCTAAAAAATACAAACCAGATGCAAATCTTTTATCCTTCGGGATGGGTCTCAAATCATTTTCAGAAAAGAGCATGTTATTTTCGTTCTACCGTAAACAGGCATCGACCCTAACTGCTGGAACGCGAACTTAATGTCGCTCATAAAACACTTAACCAATTTGTGGTCGTAACCACGAACTATGGACGCTCTGACTTCCTCATTCGGACGAGAATGAAGATACGTAGGCACAAGACAGCAATGTCTTGGCGAGCAACCTTCCCCCTATTTACCCATAGTCCTCTGAACTACGTTGACTCTGACTTTCCTCTCGTGTAATCGACTCTCGAACCCAGGATTTAGTTGCGATGACCATGTCTTCTCCCTTTTGAGTTTTCTTCGATCGTTTCCTTTCCCCCATCGGGATAAATAAAGTTCGGTGGCGACTCTTCTATTTTTTCGCCGGTTGTTTTTCACGTTGCGAGAGCTAGAGACTCTGTTGGGGACTCTGGTTCCCTATGTGAGTCAATCCTAGCGCTTGTCTGTTTCTGTTTCATTGGGTGTTTTTGTGCATGTGTATGTTGTATCTGTTGCACATTATCTGTTGCATATTACTATATTTTACTACATTATTTGCATTTAATTATTGTTATCATATTGCTCTGCTGCTGTTGTGCTATTGGGTGGGTGGAGAGTAGTGTGGACTGCATAGCGTCTTGGTACATTTGGCTTACACTAAATCCACATTCAGACGAGGTTTTCTTGGGAGATATTCTGACTTGCGCATCTTGTGCATGTCAGAGTGTAGACTTAGAGAGCTTATGACTCTGGAGACCGTTCATTGGAAATCAGTTGAGACCTCCTTGATTGGTGATGATGCCAAACCAGAAATGGTGAAAGTATCATCATTTCTTGACTTGAGAGTCCGTGATACTGAGGACCTGCTAGGATGCCTCCGTCCAAGAGTAGAACCCACATGTGAGAGGGGATGGGTTTTTGCAGGAAACTCTGACCTTCAACCTACCCGGTTTTCTGGATTTCTTATCAGTGTGGACCTTTGAACTTGGTATTCTGATTATTTCGATATTCTAATATTCTGGGTTTCTTGTCAAAGTGGAATTATGGTCCTTATTCAGTCAACAGCACAACAGATATTTAGAGCATCTGGATACCTTGATCCCATGTTTGCATCTGCATCATTATTGCATTCTAACATGTTTGTTAATTTCTAGGGTTTGTATCTTATCCTTGATTCCATTTGTTGAAGTTTTTCCGAATTGGACATCGAACGAAAGAAGAATGTGGCATACAAGTTTCCAAGGCCGACTTTGGATTCACTTCATGAATTGGTTGCTTTGGCTGACTCGGGTGTTTTAGTTGATTTCAGAAGAGAATATGGGAGGATATTGAACGTTCTTCGTAACATCACAAAGTATGAACATGATGTTATTCATACACTCTTGTAATTCTATGATCCTCCGTTGCGTTGTTTCACCTTTCCAGACTATATTTTAGTTCAAACATTGGAATAGTTCTCTTTCATCTTGGGAGTCCCTATCAAGGAGAGAGTGCCTTTCTTTTCTGATGAGTGTCCGGATTTGGAAGAAGTTGCAACTGCTCTTCATTTTGGTCAATCTATTCTAGGTGATAATGTTGCCAGTAAAGGAGATTTTCAAGGGTTTCATCTGGTTTTTCTGGTTGGACAGGCTCGCAAGTATGCTGACGCAAACAGTTGGACTGTCTTTAACACTATCTTGGTTTTGTGCATTTACGGAATTGTCTTGTTTCCAAATGTGCATGATTTTGTGGATATGCACACCGTCAGGATCTTCATCATGAAAAATACGATACCAACTCTCCTTGGTGATATGTATCACTCTGTACACTTCAAGAATGAGAAAAGGAGAGGAGGTTCTATGAATTGTTGTACGCCGCTCTTATGCAAATGGTTTATGAATCATCTTCCTCAGTCTGGGGCATTTGTTGATACAAAGGATTCTTTGAAATGGTCTAAAACGGTAATGGGGTTGACTACTGATAACATTTTTTGGTTTGATAATAAATTGTTGGGTATAGAGATTATTTCCAGTTGTGGAGACTTCCCAAATGTGCCCTTGGTGGGTAGAAAGGGTGGAATTAATTATAACCCCTCTCTTGCTGTCAGACAATTCGGGTATGCTTTGAAAGATCCTCCCGAGGACCAAGGTGTCGAAGAATCTTTGTTCCTTAGTGGTACCGAAGACCAGGAGATGCTTAGGAAGGTTGTTGGTACTTGGGGAAATATTCATAAGAAAGGAAAGACTGCTTTAGGAAAGAATAATTGTTGGGCTTATCCTCCTTATATGGAGTGGATTCGGAAGAGAGTGGAAGAGGTGCTCCTGCCTTTCTCAATAGAGCCACCTTTATACCCACTGATGATCGAACAACCCACTACTGTGGAGGTTGAGAAGTATAACAAGCTTTGGGATGAAAAAAGGGAGCTGCGCAAAGAGAACGAAGAACTGAAGAGAGAGATCAGTCGTTTGGGGCATGATCGGAAGGAAGCTATCTATATGGATAAGGTGAAGATAGAACTGTTGCCCAAGAAGGAAAAATAATTGGCTGAAGAGGTCACAAGTAGACAACGCGTAGGTCAAGAGGCTCCCACATTTTACTCCGATCGAAGAAGTAGGAATTAGATAGAGCTTTTGTCATGGTTCATAAGTTCGATAGTCAGTGGAACACCACGGTGACCGCTCATAAGAAGAAAGAAGACAACCTTCGAGATCAGATAGAGAAGTTGAAGATGCAACTCAGAAAGAAAGAGGAAAAAGTCAGAACAGAGGAATTTCATAAGCACAGAAGTGAAGAACTAATTAATGAGACCTTGTCAACCTTGGAAGAGCTCAAGATCTGAGCGGAAGTAAAGAAGCCCAAAGTTGAAGATCCTAAGCTGGAAGATGTTTTCGGTGAAGACGCTTGGGAAATGAGGTGTCAATATTTGGAGGAAGTCATGCACAAATGTGATACTCTCATTCAAGAATTAATCCAAAGGCCAAGGCATCCAGACACGAAGAAGCTTTTCAAGGAGATTCAAGCTTGGTGTGAAGAGCAGGAAGATTGGGAAGGGCTGTCTATGGTGGATTTTGATGATACGCCTTAGTGTTTTTCTTTCTGTTGTACTTGATCACCACCAGACTTGTTGGTTAGGATCGCTGACTATTGTATTTGGATATCTTTCTCTATTTGGGTTGTATGTAATGACTGGTGGTTACTCCCTTGTTTTCTAATATATGAGCAGATGTTATTGGTGTTCCGTTCATTCTTGGTGTTTATTATTATTAAACTGGAATCTAGGGGTGGATCGCCCTGGAAATATTCGAACATGGAATTTGAATTTGCATTTTCATATTCATATTCATTTGCATGGCAGGTGTTTCTGATTGGTTTTCTTATCTCTGGCTGGTTTTCTATAGCAGGATTGCGGAATCTTGCATTCATGGGTACGCAACTCGCAACAACCAACAAAGAGCAATGGATTAGGTACAGGCTGAACGTCAGGATTTCTGCAACTGTATGGCTCAATTTATGGAGCTGATGCAAAATGTGGATCAGGGACAAGAGCAGCTTAGAACCCTGGTCCAGCCTTTGGTCGCTCGTGTGGATGAATAGGGTGTTGTTCATGGTGGTCCTGGTGTTGTCGTTCCTCCCGGCGGAGGTAGTCTTGGTGGTTCCAATCCTCCGGGTGGAGGTATTCCTACTGTTATCATCCCTCCAGGAAGAGGCTTAACTGGCAGAGTTCCTGGAGTTGTTGGGGGAGCTGGTAGTGTGTGAGCTGTACATAGCGCTGGTGGCCATCACTGGGAGGAATATCATCAGGATGACGTTTTCTCTATGTAAGGTATAGATGCCGACCTCCCAAATGAGGTCGACAAGAAGTTTAAACTGATTGAAGAAAGGATGAGAGCTTATTAAAACCAGAATTCTTTTGGGATTGATATGACAGACTTAGGGTTGGTTCCTGGAGTGAAGATACCTCACAAGTTCAAAGTTCCATATTTCGATAAATATAAGGGTACAACCTGCCCTAAGACTCACATCCGGGCATATTACAGGAAGATGTCTGCCTATTCAGACGATGAGAAACTTCTGATGCATTTCTTTCAGGACAGCTTAGCTGGGCCTTCGTTGGAATGGTATATGGGGTTAGAGAGAACCCATATACGGAGCTGGAGAGACTTGGCTGAGGCCTTTGTCAAGCATTAACAATACAATAGTGACATGGCACCGAACCGTATGCAATTACGGAACCTCTCCCAGAGGAACAATGAGAGCTTTAAGGAGTACGCCCAGAGGTGGCGTGAACTAGCAGTGAGAGTTCAACCTCCGGTGATGGAGAGAGAACTTATCGATATGTTCATGGCAACGCTACCGGGTGTAGCGAGCGAAACTGGACGTGTTTCTTAAGCACTGTCGCTCTTTTGGGGTGACTACAGGTCGATTCATTTTTTATCCTATTGTGAGCTGACTAAGGAAGGGAAATAGATGTCTCCAATTAACCCTGCTTGCATACTGAGTTTAAACAGCGGTCTGTTAAGTTACGGATGTTATCAATGTGGGGGGGCCTCTTTCTTCTTACTTTATTTAGAACGAAAACACTGAGAATGTTCATGGGGAATTTTGTTAGGATGCTAGGACGGATGAAAGTATGGGATTTTGGGTTTTTGTTTAGTGTGCTCGCTAAGATTTTTCTTTCAATCTTATGCCTACGTATTCCCGTTTACCGAAACAGGGAAATTAGAGCGATCGTAGTTCCTCCTATTCTATGGGAGGAAATGGGTGTTTTGGTGTCTTGTTCAAAGCCCAAGACGTGAAGCGAAAGGTGATATATATCTTGTTCAAAGCCCAAGATGTGAAGCTGAAAAAGTCTATTTGTATCTTGTTCAAAGCCCAAGATGTGAAGCTAAAAGGGTTTGACTTTAGAGAGAATTTGTCATCTCTAAAGAGGGGTTTGTCTGTCACAACTGTTTATAAAGGAGAATTACTTTAACCGGGATGTGCGAATCCGGCAATGCCATAATTTCCTTTATAAGGGACTTCCAACCTGAAGGAGAAGACTTTAACTCAGTGTAGAGCAATGCTATCTTTCCTTAGGAATTTCTCATGCTAAAAGAGGGACAGTGGCATCGATGTAAATAATCCAGAGGCTTGCCGCTTACAGCGATTAGATGAAGGGAAAGGAGTTGTTGATGTTTGTGTACTGTGAACGAGGCACAACTTTGATGCTAAAAGGTTGATTGGATCAACTAGTGGTTTACTTATACAAAGCCTAAGAGGAGGCTATCGGCCCAACAAGAGGGAGTTTTTATGTGTCTCGTACGAAGCCCGAGAGAGAGGCTAAAAGATTTTGACTCAACGAGGGAGTCTTTTGGTATCTCGTATAAAGCCCGAGATGGAGGCTATGGTGCTGTTTCAGTTGAGTGACAGGTCCAGTATGTTGATTTAAAGAGAAAATCAGTTCTTATATGAGTAATGCTGTACTCAGGGATTTTGATTCGAGGATCAGGGATATTTCCTTTTCTTTGAGGAAATGGGAAATCCAAAGGGTATTGAGACTGTCCGAGTCTACGGGGTTCCTTCCTATTCTTGAAGGGTGCTTGAGAATGTCTTTGAGACTCAAGGACATTAGACTGTCCAAGTCTAGAGTTTCATCTTTTGTACTATGCTTTGAGAAACAGTAGTAGACTCTTGGAAAGACTATTCTATTAAGATGACTGATTTCTGTTCCTATACCTTTAGGAGGTCGTCGGGACAATTTGTACGAAGCCCAAGAAGAGGCTGGAAACTCTTAAGAAGCCGAGGGACAATTTGTACTAAGCCCTAGAGGAGGCTATCATTCCCGGAGGAAGAATCATTATACGAAGCCTAAGAGGAGGCTGTGAATACTTCTAAGAAGCCGACGGGTCCTTGTACAACGCCCAAGAGGAGGCGGGGATGCTTTTAGGAAGCCGCTGGGTCCTTGAACAATGCCCAAGAGTAGGCCGATGCTTTTAAGAAGCCGATGGGTCCCCAAACCCCAAGAAATTCAAGACAGACTATTCACAAGGAATAGATCAAGCCAGGAAAGTTCGAGAATTTGGAAGATACTCAAGAGATGCCATTCACGGAGAAAAGATCATCTCTGGGGAGTAGAGTTTCTTGACAAGTGCTTTTAAGAAGCCTGTGGGTCCCCAAACCCCGAGAAATTCAAGACAAGCTATTCACGAGGAATAGATCAAGCCAGGAAAGTCTGAGAATTTGGAAGAAACTCAAGAGATGCCATTCACGGAGAAAAGATCATCTCTGGGGAGTAGAGTTTCTTGACAACTTCTACGAGTGACAGTCTATGAAAGGGTTCACCGAGAATGCTGCCTTTCATATCTCCATATTGTTTAACCCCAAGAGGAGGGAAAACTATGTCTGGTAATCCTATGGGGATCTAGTTTTGACTATTTAAGAGTGATTAACGGGCTTAATGCTAAACGTAGTTGCCGGGGAAACTCTAAATATCTATACTATTATTACACAGTTGATATGAGTTTATGAAAGAAGACTTACAGCGAAACAGCCCCACAATACAGTTATATGTATATGAAAGCGGTAAATGAAAGCAATAACCACTTACTCGGTTGTAGAGCTTCCATGCTGTTTGGTTAGTTGTTCAACAAAGAAAGATTAAAAACAATGGTATAATTCAAAATCAAAGGAGAAAGTTCTTTGAAAAAGAAGATTTGGGGCTTACAGCTCAAGGAGGGGCCCAAGGTTTTATCAGTGAGCGCACTGTTGTTTTTGTACAGAGGGACTTATACAAGTGACTGGGGCCCAAAAAAAGGTTTTCTGTACAAAGGGATGGGTCTTACACTCTTTCAAGAGGCCCAAAATGTCTTTAAAGAAAAAGAGTGGGGCTTATAACACGAGGGTAGGCCCAGATGATTTTTCGTTTTAAATGGCGATCGCGCCGAGATTTTCTTTTAACACAGAGGGACTTATACAATACGTGAGGCCCAAATTTGTTTTGGTTAAAAGGGGATTGAGTCTTACACTCTATTAGAGGCCCATGAGTGTTTGAATAAACCACTTGTGATTTTTGTTTAAGGTTTGGAAAATGAGGTATAAACCACAAGAGATATTAAAACTCATTTGGTCTTGATTTTTCAAGATGAATATTCATTTAAAAATGTTTAAAAATAAATAAAAAATGAATTTATTCAGAAAAATACTAATTATATTAAATAAATAATATAAACTTAATTTTTTTGTGGAATAAAATATTTTAACATTTTTGTGATTTTTTGCAAAAAGAACCAATCAAAACTAATTAAAATTGAAAGAGTTATTAATTTTCCAATTAATTAATAAAACATGAAAATATTGGGAAAAATGGCAAAATGTGAAAAAACACAAAATGGCATGGGTGGGGTTTGAACCCAAGACGTCAAGGTTACAAGGCGCGCGCCTTACCACTGGGGTGGTGATACATCCATTGTTTGAAACAAAACAACAAATATACAAGTCACGCCTTAGTTTTAGGCCTGGCCCAAGCCAAGTTTTGGCAAGTTTTGGCTCAGAAACGTGAAGGTCATAACTTTCTCAATTCTTAATGGTTTGAGACAAAATTTATATGCATCTGGACCAGAATTTCATAAGGAATCCAATGGTGGTGGTAGTTTTTTCAGATCACACTCCCTCCTCAAAACCACTATCCCGATAGTGGTTTTGAAAATGACATATAATTGCATTTTCTATGCTACAACTTGGTACAGACATGGATTATATGGTGAATTAGCTCAAACACAATATATACAACATGTATGAGATGTTTATGATCAATGGACTTCAAAGCATTGCATGATTCAAAGATTCCATGTTGTGAGGCTTACCTCTTTTTTGAGATTTTGGAGCTTTTGTGCAATCTGCCAAACCTCTTGTTCCAAAAATGATTTGATGCTTTAGACACACTCAAATGATCCCTTAGAAGCTTTTAGGATGATTGGAATTGACTGGTACCTGCAAAAACACAAACAGTCCCTTTCTTGCAAAAAGGGTTAAAAGTGACCAAAATAGCAACTCTCTCAAATGGTGTTCCAGATGTATGAAACCATTTGGGACAGTTTAAGGATGATATTTGGAGTGTGTTTGAGGTTTTATCTGGTTTGGAAAGTGACTGAATCAAGACATGGCTTGAGAAATGCACAAAAAGCCTATTTTGAGGTTTTGAGAAGTGACTTTGTGATTTTGTGATTACAGGTCACTTGTGATAGTTTGCACAACTTACATATGATATATATGAGGTGTGTGTGTGATTGATAGTGATGGAAAAGCTCTCAAGCTCAAAAACTCAAAGTTGCCTTGCTAAAGAAGGCATTTTTGCCAAGAGAAAGAGGTTTTGAGGAAAGCATCTGTTTGATGGCTTTGGTTACTCGAACTGAGCACAAAATGAGCTCTATTTATAGTAGAGCAAGTTTGTTTTGGGATCAATAGTGAATGGCAACTGCAGCAGAGGTTTGTTCAATGTTGGCCAATGAAAATCCAAGTCTCCTCTAGCCATTGACTAGAGGTTAGGGCACAGGGCTGTGGTTCCCTTGGTATTGGATAAGTCTTGACTGAATTCAGTTGAGAATGGCTCAGTCCATGCCACCTTGATGCTTCCATTGAATGCTCCAATCCAAAATTGGAGTCTTGTCCCTATTTTGGCAATTCTAGGTTCAACATGCTATTTCTTGTTCCAAAGACTTTGGAGGCTTGGCTCAGTGATTGTCCCCTTTAGATTCAATCCTCAGAGGTGTCCAAGTGGATAGGAGTGTTTGGATTTGCACAATTTTGGCAAATCGAGCAAAAGTGCAAAATCTGTTTTGCCTTGACAGATTTCAACAAGGCATCTTGCCAATGTTATATCTAATGGCTCAAATTGAATTTGGTAATGTTCTTGGCCATTTTGGAAAGCCCTTATATGATACAACAACTGTTTGATCATATTTGGTTTTGATACCTTTTGGATCCAAGTGAAAAATCCCCCTACATTTGGAAAAAAGTAAGGTAAATTCTGACTTAGTGAAATTTTCACAAAGTGTTGGAACAAAGTGACTTTTCTTGATTTTGATCATTCCATAACTAAAAATCCATGAGGAATTTGGAGATAGGTCAGTATGAAGCTTTTGTATAGGGCAATGAGATCCACAAATCAAGCTTTGTATGGGAGAAAATGGCCTTGTGGTTTAGGAGTTATGATCCTCCAAAGTTAGTACTCTAGCCACTTTATTTTTAACTTAGAAAAATTTCTAAGTTTTTTATGGTTACCCCTTTTACAAGTTATCCAACTTTTCTTGATTTTTCTTGATGAATGATGATTCAAATCATACATTAACATCATTTTAGGGTTAAAAATCCATTTTAGTGAAAAATCTCAAAAAGTCAAAGTTGACTTTTGTGCACAGTTGACTTTTTACCAGATGAATTCCAAACTGTGCAATTCTTCAAGAAACCATGTCCTTAACCTAAATCAAACTTAATGGACATGTTCCATGGGTGTCATAGGGTATATTGATGCATGTTGTAGGGCTTGGGAGCATGTCCTTGGTCAAAAGTCAAAGCTACAGTTGACTTTTCTCGCGAAACCCTAATTGTGGCTTTGATGAAGTTGAGACTTGTTGCTCAAGCTTCTTGGATCAATCCATTGTTGCAAATGGATCAATGTAGTATGTTAGAGACCCCCAAATCATGTCTTGAGGTCTTGGTTTATGATTTGCCCCAAAAGTCAACTTAGGGGTGAATTAGGTCAAGAAACCCTAATTCCTGATTTTGATGTATGCATCCCCTGAGGCTAAATTGACTTGATGATTGGGTCCATGAGATCCCTTGGAGTATTTTAGGATATGCTTTGAAGCATTGGCTCATGCCCAGAGGAATATTTTCATCTGGAGGCCCCGGTCGACCAAACCCTAATTTGGTGACACTGGCGATCTTGAAGCTTGATCCACCTAGAAGGGAGCAAACTTGTGCTTAATCCTTGAAGTGGGAGTCCTCTTGATCCTTAGTATACACTTGAGAGGTTTAGACAAGTTGAGGATCATGTCATTCCTTGATTGATCCTTTGTCTAGAGCTCTGAGGGGGCTTGAAACCCTAATTTTGATTATAGTGGATGCTTACCCTTCTTTGGGGAGACTGATGAGGTATGATGGTTCCTCCATATTGTGATAATGATTTGCACAATGATGGGAAATCTTAGTGGTCAAAATTTGGGGTATGACAGATGCCCCTATTTAATCTTCTTGGACCCAAAGGTGTGAATGGCGAAGGTATTCGAGCATTCGGGGTGCAAAAGGATTAAATATCGGAATACCCGAAATTTTGATGGTGGTTAAGAATGGCAGCTTACGCATTCATCTTCTTTTGCTAAGCAATGATGCTTAGAAAAGGTAAACTTCCCCTCGATCCTGGTCTTCAGCCAAGGAGCTGGTCTAAGTTTTCTGAAGTAAACTTCCCCTCGATCCTGGTTTCCTACCAAGGAACTGGTCTCAGTTTCTGAAGTAAACATCCCCTCGATCCTGGTTTCCTACTAAGGAACTGGTCTCAGTTTCTGAAATAAACTTCCCCTCGATCCTGGTTTCCTACCAAGGAACTAGTCTCAGTTTCTTTTGTCAATAAACTTTCTTGACAAGGAACGCTGTTTGTAGCAGTTTTCCTTCAAACTTCTCGCCGAATTTTCCTGGGGAGATGCCATTTGAGTGGAAAAAGTTTTGATGTCAGACTTGCTGGGGAACCCATTCGTCTGAATTGTAGAGGTACACAAACTTCTCTGTTGGAGACGCCATTTGTTGATTCTACTGGGGAAAACGAGTCTCCTGAAAGACTGCCTTCGTTTGGGGTCTTACATCATACTTTTCTCGGGATCTTCCCGGAGAAATGCCATATGATGGGATCCAATTTGAGGTGCCGATGACCTTTTCATCAGTAGTTCTTTCGGAGAAACTGCTGTACCATTGAATCTCTGATTAGGAGGCTTTCTCTCGGGATTTTCCTTAATCCGGGAAAGCAAGGATATCATCTTCAATGGCGAAGAGTGATGTTGACCGAGGGCTCTCTGGTTTTTCAGAGGTTCAAGTTATCAAAGTGGTCGAGGAGCCAACTTCATTCCAGAAATAAACTGGAGGAAAGAGATCGTTCAGGCGCCGCGCTTCTTGACGAGACAAGAACTGATAACTCGATTGAGAAAACTATTATCACTAGGGGACAAGACCGACCAAAGTGATAGTGATGCAATATGAAATGTGAATGCAAATCAATAATGCATGATGTATGTATGTATATGCTGACAAAACTGACGCGACATACAAACTAAAAGATGAACATGACTAGATACTCGGCCATCGCGGGGCGAAGAAGTACCGCTGGTTCAAGATAGTAATTCTACCTTGCTTAGGAGGAGTAGTCCTTATGGGGAACACCGTTGGTCGGGCTTAGGAGATGAGAACTCGGCCGAAGATGTCAGATGGATTAGTCGCATCTGACACTGTTGATCCTTCATTCAGGCGCACTGGCGTAGAAGGAGTACTTTGATTCCGCACTTTGAAGTTTGCTTACTTCTGGAGAAGCGGTTGATGCTCTTTTGATGTTCAACAGTCAAAAGAAATTGCCATCTTTATTTTAAAGCAGAAAAAGTTTTAGAAGTAAATTCATTTTTGTTTTATTTCAAGAATGGTTGAGCATGTTAAAATGTCGTTCTGTAAAGCTAAAACAAATAAGAATTACAAACAAAAGCACAAGGGCTCAAATTTTATTGATAAGATGGAGATCAGCCAAACGCGTGATTCCAAAGAGTATATACAAAGCTAAAAAATGGTTATTTACAGGGAAAAGGGCTACGTTGAAACATAATGACCACTATCCTTCTACCAACTTTGAATTCGGGACATCCTGAGCTTCTGTCGAAGATGAATGGTGCAACTGCTGCTGAGGGACTTGCCTCTGTTGAACATAGTTACTTGCCATTATCCCTAATTTTTTCCTGGATTGTACTGTGATGCTTCCAATCCACAGGGACGATTTTTTTTTAGGCGAAGTATTTCTTGACTACATCAACATTTGTGGGGTAGGCAAATTCCTCTCCGTCCATGGTTCCAAGTCTCAAGGCGCCGCCTGAGAAAGCTTTCGTGACCACATAGGGGCCATCATAATTCGGAGTCCATTTACCCCGAGAATCAGTGAGAAATGATTGTATCTTCTTGAGCACAAGGTCTCCTTTCCTGAAGACGTGGGGTCGGACCTTTTTGTCAAATGCCTTCTTCATTCTTTGTTGATACAACTGACCATGGCATAGTGCCATGATTCGTTTCTCTTCAATCAGATTCAGTTCGTCGTGTCGACTTTGACACCATTCAGCTTCTGTAAGCTTTGCTTCCATCAATACCCGGATTGATGGGATCTCTACTTCGATGGGGAGCACTGCTTCCATGCCATAGACTAGAGAGAAAGGGGTTGCCCCTGTTGAAGTGCGGACAGATGTGCGATAACCGTGAAGAGCAAAGTGTAGCATCTTATGCCAATCTTTGTAGGTTACAACCATCTTTTGAACAATCTTCTTGATGTTCTTGTTAGCCGCTTCTATCGCTCCATTCATCTTTGGTCGGTAGGGAGATGAGTTATGGTGTTCGATCTTGAACTCTGCGCACAACTCTTTCATCATCTTATTGTTCAAGTTAGATCCATTATCAGTAATGATCTGGCTCGGAACACCATAAAGGCAGATGATATTGTTTTTGATAAATCGGACCACCACTTGTCGGGTTACATTAGCGTACGACGCTGCTTCGACCCACTTGGTGAAATAGTCAATGGCTACTAGGATGAACCGATGTCCATTTGAAGCTTTAGGCTCAATCAAGCCAATCATGTCGATTCCCCATATGGAAAAAGGCCGTGGGGGAAGAAAGAACTTTGAGATGCGTTGGTGGTACATGAATTTTGTCTGAGTATGTCTGACACTTGTGACACTTCCTCATGTACTTGTAGCAGTCGGATTCCATGGTCAACCAATAGTACCCTGCTCTTAGAATTTTTCTCGCCATTGTGTGTCCATTGGCATGAGTGCCAAAGGATCCTTCGTGAATTTCTTTCATCAACATGTCTTCTTCTGGTCTGTCGACGCATCGGAGCAAGACCATGTCAAAATTTCTCTTATAGAGAGTATCACCGCTCAGGAAGAAGCTGCCAGCCAGTCTTCTGAGGGTTTTTCTGTCCTTCCTAAGTGCCCCAGGTGGGTACTCTTTTTTCTGAAGGAAGCATTTGATATCGTGATACCAAGGTTTTCCGTTTATGACTGCTTCAATCGTGAAGACGTAAGCGGGCTAATCAAGGCGCATTACGTCGATCTTAGGTATGTCATTCCAATGACCTACACTAATCTTGGAAGAGAGTGTGGCTAATGCATCAGCCATGTGATTCTCCTCACGAGGGATATGATGAAACTCGACTCTATTGAAGAAGGGTAACAACCTTCTTGCATAGTCTTTATAAGGAGTCAGCCCTGATTGGTATGTGTTCCAATCTCCCTTTATCTGATTGATAACCAGGACTGAGTCGCCATATACGTCCAAGTTCTTGATCCTTAAATCAATTGCTTCCTCGAGACCCATGATACAAGCTTCGTACTCGTCCTCGTTGTTTGTACATTTGAACATAAGTTGAGCGGTGAAAGGAATGTGGGTACCCTGAGGGGTAACAATGATTGCCCCAAATCCATTTCCGTAATGATTAACTGCTCCGTCAAAGATAAGTCCCCACTGGGAACCTGGTTCTGGCCCTTCACTGGGTAGCGGTTCATCGCAATCTTTCATTTTCAAATACATGACATCTTCGTCTGGGAAGTCAAACCCGATTGATTCTTGATTGTCAATCGGTTGATGAGCCAAATGATCGGCTAAAATACTCCCCTTAACGGCTTTCTGAACGTGGTACTCTATGTCATATTCTGATAGCAACATCTACCAACGGGCAATCCTTCCCGTGAGAGCAGGTTTTTCGAAGACGTACTTGATTGAATCCATTTTGGAGATTAACCAAGTAGTGTGACGAATCATGTACTGGCGTAGACGTTTGGCTGCCCAAGCCAAAGCACAACAAGTTTTCTCGAGCATCGTGTACCGAGTTTCACAGTCAGTGAACTTCTTGCTTAGATAGTAAATGGCAGACTCTTTCCTTTTGGTTTCATCTTGTTGGCCAAGTACACACCCCATTGAGTCTTCCAAGACTGTGAGGTAGATGATTAGTGGTCTTTCTTCCACTAGAGGTGATAGAATCGGATGATTCAATAGATATTCCTTAATACTGTCGAAGGCGGTTTGGCAATCTTCTGTCCAAACGCAGTCCTGGTTCTTTTTGAGTAATTTGAAAATCGGCGCACAGGTCGCGGTCATAAGGAATATGAATCTGGAGATGTAGTTCAAACGTCCCAGGAATCCTCTGACTTGTTTTTCAGTTTTCGGAGAAGGCATTTCTTGAATGGCCTTGACCTTGTTAGGATCAACCTCAATTCCTTTCTGGTTGACAATGAACCCTAAAAGTTTTCCTGAGCGAACACCGAAGGTGTACTTGTTGGGATTCAAGCAGAGTTTGTATTTTCTCAGACGCTCGAATAGCTTTGACAGGTGGGTCACATGCTCCTCCTCTGTCTTAGATTTTGCAATCATATCATCGACATACACTTCGATTTCCTTGTGTATCATGTCATGAAACAGAGTAGTCATGGCCCTTTGATAGGTTGCCCCGGCGTTCTTTAAGCCGAACGACATCACTTTGTAACAAAAGGTACCCCATGGGGTAATGAACGAAGTTTTCTCCATGTCTTTCGGCGCCATTTTGATCTGATTATAGCCCGAGAATCCATCCATGAAGGAGAAAACTTTAAACTTTGTTGTACTGTTAACCAGCATGTCAATGTGTGGTAAAAGAAAGTCGTCCTTTGGATTAGCCTTATTTAGATCTCTGTAGTCGACACACATTCTGACTTTTCCGTCCTTTTTCGGAACGGGTACGATATTGGCTAACCATTGAGGATATTCTGATGTGGCGAGGAAACCCGCATCAATCTGTTTCCGTACCTCCTCTTTGATTTTGATGGCCATGTCCGGGTGAGTGCGTCTTAACCTCTGCTTTACTGGCGGACATTCCGATCTTAATGGTAAGTGATGTTCCACGATGCTGGTATCCAACCTTGGCATATCCTGATAGGAGCAAGCGAATACATCGGGGAATTCTTTGAGAAGCTTTATCAAACTCTCTTTGGCAGTTGGACTGAGCAATGCCCCAATCCTGATTTCTTTTCTCTCTTCTTCTGAGCCCAAGTTGACAGTTTCCAGCAACTCTTTGTGAGGTTCAATGGACCTTTCCTCTTGTCTGAGTAATCGGGAGATCTCTTCTGGAATTTCGTTGTCATCTTCTTCTTCAGCCCCAAATACCGGGAACTCAAAGTTGGGAGAAGGCATTGGATCATATGTTTCAACGGGATTTAAAACAAGCAATCTGCATGACGTGATGATTCGTGTTTAGAAGAGACAGAGAGAATGCAAAAGTGCATGCAGTGTATTTCTTTTACTGCTTGTTTTTATTATTGAATTGTTTTTTAGGATTACCATTTTCTGAGAAAATCGAAAAGAGAAAACAACAATTAATGCGGAAATTACAGAACGACGTTATTTTATTAATGAACAAATTGATCCTTGAAACTACAGCCCTATAAAACAAAACTCTGTCGCTTTGGGCGAAGCGAAGAGGGAAAATTTACAGAAAGTGAGCCCTATCAAAACATCCATTTCACCTGGGCAGGGTGAAAGGTTAAAGATGGCAATTACTTTGATTAGCGAACGACCTTCGCAACATCGACAACAACCCATTGGCGGCGAACTCCTCGGTGAATCACAAAGTTTGGTACCTTCCTTGATTTGTCTTCAGAAATAACGCTGATTTCTGGTGGAGTAGGATCATTGGAATCTGTCTCCTAGGAAGAATTGTCGTAGGAGAATTCCTCTGTTGCATTTTGCATAGCAGTTGTGCTCTCAGCTGTATCTCCCCATCCAGTTGGCTGGATATCTTCGAGCCTGATACGAGAGCTTTCGGGAGCGGTGTACTTGACCATGAAGTCGTATTTTCCACTCGGTTGTCCCAAGGTGTCCCACACTTATTTCAAACTGGAGGAGTCATCCTTCTCGATGACGTTGACCTCAGGAAAAGCATAGTTGATGAATTCAAGTCCTGCAAACGTTGCGAATTCATCTTCATGTTGAGTAGTTTCAGAATGACCTGAGTATTGATCCCATGACATGGTGGGGACACAGGTATTCTGTTCAATGATGCTCAGCTGAGTTTCACTACTTGGCTGACTTTCTGGCCCCAAGTTTCCTGGGTAAGGCTGCCACATTGGCAGGCCATCCATCGGGCCATAGTAATTGTGGTCAAAGTTGTCTTTCATTAGAGTGTCCTCCTCTAATGAATTTGGTGGAGCACGGCATCCTTCCGGATCACAAGCTCCGTATATCATTTCGACGTCTGACCGTGGTATAAATCTCGGACTTTGTGCGGGATAGAAAAATGGCATAGGCACCTCTTCCTGAGACATATAACCGTCCTTGTTAAGATAGGACTTCCATTCTTCATCTGTGTCGGAGGAATCCCCCTCATTGATAGCATGGATTGCCTGAGGCACTGGGTGAAGGAAACCTCCACTGTGAAAGAAGTTCTGAATGGGATGAAGACTTTCATCGTTAGCAGTTGTCCGGGTATAGGTTGCAGAAAAACCAAGACCCTTCTTTGTTGTATTGCTAGTAGGAATGACAAGCTGTCCCCATCCTTTTGTATCGGTACTCCTGACTGCTTTAATAGCATCTTTGTATGAGGAAATCGAAGTTCCTCCTCCGGATCGTTCGTCCTTGTGTAGCGAAAGCGCTTGGAACTGGGTTCCGGTTATCCCTTCTGGTTCCACACAAGTGGATGACGATAAATTGCTGACGAGCAAGGCCTGTTCCCCACAGACTATGATGAGTTGGCCGTTCTGGACGAACTTCAGCTTTTGGTGGAGGGTTGAAGTGACCGCTCCAGCCTGATGTATCCAAGGTCTTCCTAATAAACAACTGTACGTTACCCGGATGTCCATGACCTGGAAAGTGACTTGGAAAGTGTGAGGACCAATAGTTATGGGAAGATCAACTTCACCGATAACCGTTTTTCTGGATACGTCGAACGCTTTGACGAGGACCTCGCTGGTTCTCATCGGGGGTCCTTTGAATGATAATTGAGTCAAAGTGGACTTTGGCATAACATTCAGAGCTGGCCCTGTGTCTACCAGTACGCTGGCTAAAGCATCGTCCTGGCAGTTGACTGTGATATTTAGCGCCATGTTATGACGGCAACCCTCTTCAGGTAAATCCTCATCAATAAACCCCAAGTTGTTGCAGGAAGTGATGTTAGAGACAATGCTATCGATCTGTCTGATTGTTACATCCTGTTCCACAATGGCTTGCTCCAAGACTTTCTGTAGAGCCTCCCTGTGCGCTTCTGAACTGAGTAACAACAATAATACAGAGATCTTTGAAGGAGTCTGTAATAGCTGATCAACAATGTTGTATTCACTCCTTTGGATGAGCTTCAGTATCTCATCATCATTTTTCGAAAGGTCGGGATTGCTGGATTGACCGACGGGTGAATCGGGAGCTTCTGTCTGAAGTTCCTTTTCTTTGTTGGACTCTCCAACTCCTCGGTTGAAGATTCGACCGCTCCGTGTTACTCGACTGATGTCTGCAATATTCATGACGGAGGGTAATGGAATTTCCTTTCCATTCTCAATTGTCGTTTCACCGTATTTGTAAGGGATTGCCTTAGCTGATTCATATGGTAGTGGTCCCGGCAGATAGATAACTATGGGAACCTTCTGGTTTTTCTGACCATCATAAGTAATCTCGACCCGTTCCCGGTTGGGAATTCTTGATTCGTCAAGCAGAGGGGTAATGGCAAAAACATTCCTGGTCCTCTGATGATCAGAGATGACGACAACGTCCTCAATTTGATTGGCAAGGTAGTTCGGCGACCAATTGATGGGTCCGGAACCTGGATATGGGCGGATCTCTCCAAGATCCACCTGCCCCTGGAGAGCTGCTCGCACAAGGTAGCACCCTTGGTTACTTTCCGAACAGACTCCACAACGTTCATAATTGTGTGGTGGCACCTGGCCACGCCCACTTTGAATACAATGTAACCTCACTAGGTTAGCTTCCACGAGTCGGACGTCCTAACTTTGACGCCGAGTGGGGTTTCTGTTATTGATACTAATTTGCTGAGTATCTTCGTCCATGTAGATTGGCATCCACCAATGATTTAACAAGTGCTAAAGTGCTTCCTGGACAAGGGCACATCCCTGATCATTTTCGCAACCCGCTTTACAGCTGTGATAATTATGTGATATCAGGAATCCGAGTCGGACCTGCTCAGCATGCAGCTCTATCAAGTTGGTATTCATCAAGCGAATGTCGAAGATCTGAATCATATTGATCTGATAGGGATTCCTATCATGGTAGTCCTAGATCCATCCAAGATCCATCTGACGCTGGAGGGCCTCCTATATGAAAGAGCATCCCTGTTTGTTTACCGAGCAAGTCAGACAAGAACTGTAATCGTGTCGTGGCAGATTATGATACTGGCTTTGCCTTAAATGCATTGCCACCATTTTGACATTCATCGCACGGATGTCGTGGTTCTAAATGACGTTGGAATTCGTGTAGACCATGTTAACTCCACGAACTCGGTGTTCTTGGATCCATCAGAGATCCATCTGTTCCTGCAGAGCGGCTTGCACCACAGAACATCCTTGATTGTTTTTAGAGCAGACATCACACTGATGATAATTATGAGGTGGCACATGGCCATATCCACTCTGTCTACAATGCATCTTGACTAGATTGGTCTTCAACAAGAGTACATCGTGAATTTGATAGATATTGTCAAATTCTTTCTCAATTAGGTTGACTGCAGCTTTCTCATGTTGAGGCAGCGGGTTTGTGAGAACATTGGGATTCGTATCTTTGAAAGATAAGAGCCCGCTCCTCACAAGCTTTTGCACGTCAGATTTGAAATTGAGACAATTCTCTATGTTATGCCCTGATCCTCCTTGATGATAAGGGCATGTCTGATATGCTTTAAACCAAAAAGGCAGATTTTCCGGTACTGTAAGAGGAGACTTAGTCTGGATGTGCCCCTTAGCCAGTAGTAACGGAAATAGTTCTGCGTACAACATGGGTATAGGATCAAACCCTGGTGGCCGCATTGTACGGTTGTTGTTATATGGAGGACGAGCCTGCTGAAGAGGTTGTTGTGTCCTTTGCTGATTAGGTTGGCTCTGCGCAACCTGAGGTTGATACGTAGGAATAGGCGCAGGGCTGATAGCAAGAGTTACAGCTGCTACCGTTGATAACGTCGCCTTTGCTTTCTGAGAGAGATATTCCCAATATCTTGCTCTTTTTTCTTAAGGAGAGCACTATCGTATCATTTTGTACTACTCGATGATCCAACGTCTTTCACTAAACGTCCTTCCCGGACGGCTTCCTCAAGACGAACTCCCATGTCCACCATCTCGGTGAAATCACTGGGTGCACTGGCAACCATTCTATCATGGTAAAATGAGCTTAAGGTCTTTAAGAAGATCTTTGTCATCTCTTTTTCCTCAAGAGGTGGACAAATTTGAACGGCAATTTCACACCATCTCTGAGCGTACTCCTTAAAGGTTTCTTTGTCCTTTTGTGACATTGATCTGAGTTGATCTCTGTCGGGTGCCATGTCCAAATTGTATTTGTATTGTGGGACGAAGGCAGTACCAAGATCTCTGAATGTGCTAATCGTAGTACGGTTTAAACCCATGTACCATTTGAGTGCGGCACCGGTTAAACTATCCTGAAAGTAGTGAATCAGTAAGTTCTGATTCTCCGTCTGAGCTGACATTCGCCGAGCGTACATCACCAGGTGACTTTGAGGGCAAGAGTTACCCTTGTATTTTTCAAAGTCGGGCACTTCAAATTTGTGCGGAACTTTCACATTGGGAACCAGACAAAGGTCTGCGGCGTCCTTTCCAAATAAATCCTGACCGCGAATGGCTTGCAGTTCCTTCCGCATTTCCAAGAACTGTTCCTGGAATTCATCCATTCTATCGAACATAGTTTCCTTCTTACCAGAAGGTGTCGGTGGAATCTGCCCTTCCGAGTCAGTGTGCACCACAGGGGGTGGTACCGTGACGACGACAGTGAATCTTGGCGTTTCCCGAAGTTTGTAACCTTCAGGAGTCTTCAGTATGCCCCTGGCATCTTCGCTTTCCCGAAGTTTGTAACCTTCAGGTCCAGCGGCTTCTGTTATGATTCCCTGATCTTCAATGATCGGCGGAACATATCCTTCTGGGATATAGTTAACATGCATGCCCCAAGGACGATCTTTCGGCATTTGATACCTAGGACCATACTTCTCCACTATGGGCATTGAGGTGATCTCTGAGATCACAGTCCTTTGTAGCTGAGCTTCTGCCATGGCTTGCATGTCGTTACGAAGCTTTCTTATATCCTCTCTCAGAGCGTCGATCTCTTCTTTCAACTCTCTGTTTTCTTCCTCAAGATCATCCATCTTTTTCTGACGATTGGCCCGAGTATTATACGAATGAGACAGTTTGACTCTAGAACCGAGACACAAACGTGAGATTCGTATGTAAGAAGAATTCGCGATGTGAGAATGATGAATGCAATGATTATATTAATTGATTTTTTGGTTTAATCAAAATAAACTTTGAAAATTAGATTGCAAATATCAAACAGCGGGGAAACCCCTTTTTATTGAATTCAAAGGATTACAGAAATGGAAATACAGTAGATTACAAGGTGCAGAAACAGAAACCTAAGCTAATGGGTCCCGAGTCCTCTCTGAAGAGAAATCGGGAGCTGATTCTGGTATTTTCCTTTTCTTTGACCGGGGCTCTTGGGCCGTTGTCGGGTTGTCATTCCTTTGCCAGGTGAAAGGAGCGAGCAAATTCCTTTGGTCCTCTTGATTCTCTACAGCATGTTGCTCCAAAATTTCAATCAGAGCATCCTTATCTTTCAGTAATTGCTGTATTTTGATGCACTCTACGTTGAGGGTGCGGTACTTGTTTTTCCAAGACCTCCTCTCCCGTTGAACTTTGTTGAGAGTAACCTGGAGCTTTTCCGTTTCCGTCATGAAATACATGACAGATTCCTTTGGCGGAAGAATTCCGTGACGAGGATAAGGCATCTTTAGCTTGAGAGCTCTAGTTTGTACCCAGTGGAGGTAAGGCTCCACCGAAACACAGTCCGGTTTTCCTAGAGACTCTCGTCCTTTCTTATGAACATGTTTCCAAGCGTGCATTATTTCTGTCTTCAGTGCTCTGTCATTTTCTCCTTCCTTGAAGAAAAGACCTTCCAGATGAGCATTAAGTGGGACATGCCTCATCGGGTATCCAAATTGACGATGAACGAGAACTGGATGGTAATTGATTCCTCCTTTAGTTCCTGTGAGGGGTACGTTGGGGAAGTTTCCACAACGGTCAATGATCCTGATTCCATCATAATTCCTATTACACCAATCAATGTCAGAGTTGGTGAGAGACATGATTTTCTGCGACCAACGTAAGGTACTCTTATGATCCCAAAAAGCAGCAGACTTGGGCAAATGGGAGATAAACCATTTGTAAAGCAGAGGTACACAACATGTGATCTCCCCTCCACTGTACAAATTCCCTAAGTGTACAGAATGATACGCATCTGCGAGCAAAGTCGGCACAAGGTTTCCAATGAGAAAAACCTTAATGGTGTTGATATCTACAAAGTTATTGATGTTGGGAAACAAAAACAACCCGTAGGTGAGTAAGACAAAGATGCTTTCAAAAGCTGTCACATTCCCGATACTGGCGAAGTACAGGGCTTTCTTTGTCAAGAACTGGGTTGGCAAACCTTGTATGCCACCCTTAGTGGTCATGTGAGTCCTGACCTCAGACTCGTCCAAATGAATTGCTCTTGCAATGGTCTGATTCTTTGGAATTTCTTCCAGTCCAGAAAATGGAGCTCGATCAGTAATGTGTAGATCAATTAGATGGGAATATTCCTCCAACGTTGGTGCTAGCTGGTAATCCGGGAATGTAAAACAATGATAGACCGGATCATAGAACTGAATGAGCGCATCCATGATTCCCTCAATCACATGGACTCTTAGCAGAGATAGCAAACCCCCATACTTGGCTCTGAAAGACTCTTGGTTTGTGATCATCCTCGCTAAACCTCTTAAATCCTCTAGTTTTGGAATCCTGAAGGTGTACTTATGAGTTCTCCTTCTACTGAAATCCATTATCGTAATCCCTTTCTCTGATATTTGCAATCACACTCTTAGTTTAATTTGAAAAACAGAGAGACTAGAGGAGAAGATTTTTTTTTTATTTTTTAAATGAATGCATGAATGCAGCACACAAAAACATAGAAAAAACATGGGGTCAAAGGGTCGTTGTCATGAAGTCAAGGCTCTACCCATCCCCATAGGTTTATACTAGGGTGATTTTTGTACCTGTCCTCAAAATCATCAGCTCCTCCCAGGATAACAAACAGCAAGCGGATCGCCAGCGAGCTGTATGAAATCTTAGAGTAAATGCTATTCACCGAGAATAGATCATCAGCCTCAAATAGTATCGCGTGACAACTATTTCTGATAATTTCCGTACTACAAAAGGGTTGGCTCCTCAGCTTCTCGGACATTACAATCGGCCCATTGCCTATGAGAGGGAATGGGTTGCATTGGTCAGCCTCCACTGAGGTTGATGGTCGACCTCGTCGCCATCACTTATCTTAAGTGTATACTCCATCTTTCCACATGTGGCATCACACGCATTCGCATTAGCAGAAAAATAAACTGGTATAGCAATTAGGAAAACCAGTATATATATTCGTCCTAAAGTGCTAGACTTTAAAGAGCTATGAACCCTATGTCCCTGACAAAAAATGGCTCCCCGGCGGAGTCACCATTTTGTGGTTTCCTCCCTATTTAAAGGTTTTTGACCTAGGATCCTAGTGAAGTCAACAAAGAGTCCTATCCTAGAAAGAAAGGAAGACGTGCCCCACGGTGGGCGCCACTTTTCTGTAGCGAGCGAAACTGGACGTGTTTCTTAAGCACTGTCGCTCTTTTGGGGTGACTACAGGTCGATTCATTTTTTATCCTATTGTGAGCTGACTAAGGAAGGGAAATAGATGTCTCCAATTAACCCTGCTTGCATACTGAGTTTAAACAGCGGTCTGTTAAGTTACGGATGTTATCAATGTGGGGGGGCCTCTTTCTTCTTACTTTATTTAGAACGAAAACACTGAGAATGTTCATGGGGAATTTTGTTAGGATGCTAGGACGGATGAAAGTATGGGATTTTGGGTTTTTGTTTAGTGTGCTCGCTAAGATTTTTCTTTCAATCTTATGCCTACGTATTCCCGTTTACCGAAACAGGGAAATCAGAGCGATCGTAGTTCCTCCTATTCTATGGGAGGAAATGGGTGTTTTGGTGTCTTGTTCAAAGCCCAAGACGTGAAGCGAAAGGTGATATATATCTTGTTCAAAGCCCAAGATGTGAAGCTGAAAAAGTCTATTTGTATCTTGTTCAAAGCCCAAGATGTGAAGCTAAAAGGGTTTGACTTTAGAGAGAATTTGTCATCTCTAAAGAGGGGTTTGTCTGTCACAACTGTTTATAAAGGAGAATTACTTTAACCGGGATGTGCGAATCTGGCAATGCCATAATTTCCTTTATAAGGGACTTCCAACCTGAAGGAGAAGACTTTAACTCAGTGTAGAGCAATGTTATCTTTCCTTAGGAATTTCTCATGCTAAAAGAGGGACAGTGGCATGGATGTAAATAATCCAGAGGCTTGCCGCTTACAGCGATTAGATGAAGGGAAAAGAGTTGTTGATGTTTGTGTACTATGAACGAGGCACAACTTTGATGCTAAAAGGTTGATTGGATCAACCAGTGGTTTTCTTATACAAAGCCTAAGAGGAGGCTATTGGCCCAACAAGAGGGAGTTTTTATGTGTCTCGTACGAAGCCCGAGAGAGAGGCTAAAAGATTTTGACTCAACGAGGGAGTCTTTTGGTATCTCGTATAAAGCCCGAGATGGAGGCTATGGTGCTGTTTCAGTTGAGTGACAGGTCCAGTATGTTGATTTAAAGAGAAAATCAGTTCTTATATGAGTAATGCTGTACTCAGGGATTTTGATTCGAGGATCAGGGATATTTCCTTTTCTTTGAGGAAATGGGAAATCCAAAGGGTATTGAGACTGTCCGAGTCTACGGGGTTCCTTCCTATTCTTGAAGGGTGCTTAAGAATGTCTTTGAGACTCAAGGAAATTAGACTGTCCAAGTCTAGAGTTTCATCTTTTGTACTATGCTTTGAGAAACAGTAATAGACTCTTGGAAAGACTGTTCTATTAAGATGACTGATTTCTGTTCCTATACCTTTAGGAGGTCGTCGGGACAATTTGTACGAAGCCTAAGAGGAGGCTGGAAACTTTTAAGAAGCCGAGGGACAATTTGTACTAAGCCCAAGAGGAGGCTATCATTCCCGGAGGAAGAATCATTATACGAAGCCTAAGAGGAGGCTGTGAATACTTCTAAGAAGCCGACGGGTCCTTGTATAACGTCCAAGAGGAGGCGGGGATGCTTTTAGGAAGCCGTTGGGTCCTTGAACAATGCCAAAGAGGAGGCCGATACTTTCAAGAAGCCGATGGGTCCCCAAACCCCGAGAAATTCAAGACAGGCTATTCACGAGGAATATATCAAGCCAGGAAAGTTCGAGAATTTGGAAGAAACTCAAAAGATGCCATTCACGGAGAAAAGATCATCTCTGGGGAGTAGAGTTTCTTGACAAGTGCTTTTAAGAAGCCTGTGGGTCCCTAAACCCCGAGAAATTCAAGACAGGTTATTCACGAGGAATATATCAAGCCAGGAAATTCCGAGAATTTGGAAGAAACTCAAGAGATGCCATTCACGGAGAAAAGATCATCTCTGGGGAGTAGAGTTTCTTGACAACTTCTACGAGTGACAGTCTATGAAAGGGTTCACCGAGAATGCTGCCTTTCATATCTCCATATTGTTTAACCCCAAGAGGAGGGAAGACTGTGTCCGGTATTCCTATGGGGATCTAGTTTTGACTATTTAAGAGTGACCAACGGGCTTAATGCTAAACGTAGTTGCCAGGGAAACTCTAAATAACTATACTATTATTACACAGTTGATATGAGTTTATGAAAGAAGACTTACAGCGAAACAGCCCCACAATACAGTTATATGTATATGAAAGCGGTAAATGAAAGCAATAACCACTTACTCGGTTGTAGAGCTTCCATGTTGTTTGGTTAGTTGTTCAACAAAGAAAGATTGAAAATAATAGTATAATTCAAAATCAAAGGAGAAAGTGCTTTGAAAAAGAAAGATTTGGGGCTTACAGCTCAAGGAGGGGCCCAAGGTTTTATCAGTGAGCGCACTGTTGTTTTTGTACAGAGGGACTTATACAAGTGACTGGGGCCCAAAAAAATGGTTTTTTGTACAAAAGGACGGGTCTTACACTCTCTCAAGAGGCCCAAAAAGTCTTTAAAGAAAAAGAGTGGGGCTTATAACACGAGGGTAGGCCCAGATGATTTTTCGTTTTAAATGGCGATCGCACCGAGATTTTCTTTTAATACAGAGGGACTTATACAATACGTGAGGCCCAAATTTGTTTTGGTTAAAAGGGGATTGGGTCTTACACTCTTATAGGCCCATGAGTGTTTGAAAATGATTTGTTTGAGTGAAAATCAAAGAAACCCTAATTTTATTCTTTAAAAGTAAATATTTAAAGAAAATCAATGAAAAATACCAAATAGGTTTGAATAAACCACTTGTGATTTTTGTTTAAGGTTTGGAAAATGAGGTATAAATCACAAGAGATATTAAAACTCATTTGGTCTTGATTTTTCAAGATGAATATTCATTTAGAAATGTTTAAAAACAAATAAAAAATGAATTTATTCACAAAAATACTAGTTATAATAAATAAATAATATAAACTTAATTTTTTTGTGGAATAAAATATTTCAACATTTTTGTAATTTTTTGCAAAAAGAACCAATCATAACTAATTAAGATTGAAAGAGTTATTAATTTTCCAATTAATTAATAAAACATGAAAATATTGGAAAAAAATGGCAAAATGTGAAAAAACACAAAATGGCATGGGTGGGGTTTGAACCCAAGACCTCAAGGATACAAGGCGCGCGCGCCTTACCACTGGGGTGGTGATACATCCATTGTTTGAAACAAAACAACAAATATACAAGTCATGCCTTGGTTTTAGGCCTGGCCCAAGGCAAGTTTTGGCAAGTTTTGGCTCAGAAACGTGAAGGTCATAACTTTCTCAATTCTTAATGGTTTGAGACAAAATTTATATGCATCTGGACCAGAATTTCATAAGGAATCCAATGGTGGTGGTAATTTTTTCAGATCACACTCCCTCCTCAAAACCCGATAGTGGTTTTA
Source organism: Lathyrus tuberosus (assembly GCA_022829125.1). Taxonomy (NCBI): domain Eukaryota; kingdom Viridiplantae; phylum Streptophyta; class Magnoliopsida; order Fabales; family Fabaceae; genus Lathyrus; species Lathyrus tuberosus. Next base: position 15,972,258 of record JALAZF010000017.1, read on the forward strand.
AAAATGACCTATAATTGCATTTTCTATGCTACAACTTGGTACAGGCATGGATTACATGGTGAATTAGCTCAAACACAACATATACAACATGTATGAGATGTTTATGATTAGTGAACTTCAAAGCATTGCATGATTCAAAGATTCCAAGTTGTGAGGCTTACCTCTTTTTTGAGATTTTGGAGCTTTTGTGCAATCTGTCAAACCTCTTGTTCCAGAAATGATTTGATGCTTTAGACATACTCAAATGATCCCTTAGAAGCTTTTAGGATGATTGGAATTGACTGGTACCTGCAAAAACACAAACAGTCCCTTTCTTGCAAAAGGGGTTAAAAGTGACCAAAATAGCAACTATCTCAAATGGTGTTCCAGATGTATGAAACCATTTGGGACAGTTCAAGGATGATATTTGGAGTGTCTTTGAGGTTTTATCTGGTTTGGAAAGTGACTGAATCAAGACATGGCTTGAAAAATGCACAAAAAGCCTATTTTGAGGTTTTGAGATGTGACTTTGTGATTTTGTGATTACAGGTCACTTGTGATAGTTTGCACAGCTTACATATGATATATATGAGGTGTGTGTGTGATTGATTCTGATGGAAAAGCTCTCAAGCTCAAAAACTCAAAGTTGCCTTGCTAAAGAAGGCATTTTTGCCAAGAGAAAGAGGTTTTGAGGAAAGCATCTGTTTGATGGCTTTGGTGTACTCAAACTGAGCACAAATGAGCTCTATTTATAGTAGAGCAAGTTTGTTTTGGGATCAATAGTGAATGGCAACTACAGCAGAGGTTTGTTCAATGTTGGCCAATGAAAATCTAAGTCTCCTCTAGCCATTGACTAGAGGTTAGGGCACATGGCTGTGGTTCCCTTGGTCTTGGATAAATCTTGACTGAATTCAGTTGAGAATGACTCACTCCATGCCACCTTGATGCTTCCATTGAATGCTCCAATCCAAAATTGGAGTCTTGTCCCTATTTTGGCAATTCTAGGTTCAACATGTTATTTCTTGTTCCAAAGACTTTGGAGGCTTGGCTCAGTGATTGTCCCCTTTAGATTCAATCCTTAGAGGTGTCCAAGTGGATAGGAGTGTTTGGATTTGCACAATTTTGGCAAATCGAGCAAAAGTGCAAAATTTGTCTTGCCTTGACAGATTTCAACAAGGCATCTTACCAATGTTATATCTCACGGCTCAAATTGAATTTGGTAATGTTCTTGGCCATTTTGGAAAGCCCTTATATGATACAACAACTGTTTGATCATATTTGGTTTTGATACCTTTTGGATCCAAGTGAAAAATCCCCCTACATTTGGAAAAAAGTAAGGCAAATTCTGACTTAGTGAAATTTTCACTAAGTGTTGGAACAAAGTGACTTTTCTTGATTTTGATCATTCCATAACTAAATATCCGTGAGGAATTTGCACATAGGTCAGTATGAAGATTTTGTAGAGGGCAATGAGATCTACAAATCAAGCTTTGGATGGGAGAAAATGGCCTTGTGGTTTAGGAGTTATGATCCTCCAAAGTTGGTACCCTAGCCACTTTATTTTTAACTTAGAAAAATTTCTAAGTTTTTTATGGTTACCCCTTTTACAAGTTTCCAACTTTTCTTGATTTTTCTTGGTGAATGATGATTCAAATCATACATTAACATCATTTTAGGGTTAAAAATCCATTTTAGTGAAAAATCTCAAAAAGTCAAAGTTGACTTTTGTGCACAGTTGACTTTTTACCAGATGAATTCCAAACTGTGCAATTCTTCAGGAAACCATGTCCTTGACCTAAATCAAACTTGATGGACATGTTCCATGGGTGTCATAGGGTATATTGATGCATGTAGTAGGGCTTGGGAGCATGTCCTTGGTCAAAAGTCAAAGCTACAGTTGACTTTTCTCGCGAAACCCTAATTGTGGCTCTGATGAAGTTAAGACTTGTTGCTCAAGCTTCTTGGATCAATCCATTATTGCAAATGGATCAATGTAGTATGTTAGAGACCCCCAAATCATGTCTTGAGGTCTTGGTTCATGATTTGCCCCAAAAGTCAACTTAGGGGTGAATTAGGTCAAGAAACCCTAATTCCTGATTTTTGATGTATGCATCCCCTGAGGCTAAATTGACTTGATGATTGGGTCCATGAGATCCCTTGGAGTATTTTAGGATATGCTTTGAAGCATTTTCTCATGCCCAGAGGAAAATTTTCATCTGGAGGCCCCGGTCGACCAAACCCTAATTTGGTGACACTGGCGATCTTAAAGCTTGATCCACCTAGAAGGGAGCAACCTTGTGCTTAATCCTTGAAGTGGGAGTCCTCTTGATCCTTAGTATACACTTGAGAGATTTAGACAAGTTGAGGATCATGTCATTTCTTGATTGATCCTTTGTCTAGAGCTCTGAGGGGGCTTGAAACCTTAATTTTGATTGTAGTGGATGGTCACCCTTCTTTGGGGAGACTGATGAGGTATGATGGTTCCTCCATATTGTGATGATGATTTGCAAAATGATGGGAAATATTAGTGGTCAAAATTTGGGGTATGACACCGGGGTCATATTATGAGAGGCTGGTAGGGTGTTTGTCGGTTGGTTTTTCAAACCTGGTGTTGGCTAGAGAGAGGGTTTAGAGTGGTTTCATGATCGGTAAGATACCAAGCGGGAATAGATCCGCAGTTAGAGGAAGTAAGAAACCGTATGCTGGCGTCACTCCCGGGATTTTCAACCAAGTACAAACGCGAAAGTGGCGCGGAAACAGAGTCGCCAGCAATGTGTATTTATCCCAAGGGAGGGAAAGGAAACACTGCGTAAACCTGAGGGAAAGGAGAAGCATGGTCTCGCGACCAAGATAAACGGGTAAGGGAGTCGATTATGCGAGGGGAAGGTATTAGCACCCCCTCGCGTCCATCGTACTCGATGGGATCCACGCTTGTTGTCTCGGTCAAAGGGTGTCGTCATCTGGAACTTCGCTGCTACTGGAAATGAAGAAGGAACGGGAACGGAAAAGAAGGGAGAAACGAGGAAGAAAATAAAAAGAAGTGACTTGGTAGGACGTCCTTGGAGCCCTAGGCCTACGTATTCCCTCGTGCAATGGGAAAGTAAGAGTCAACGTAGTTCGGACTACGGTTTGGGGGAAAAGAGAAGGATGGTGCTCGGAGAGATCTCGTACGATCTCCTGCCTACGTATCCCGCTCGCACGCGAGAATCAGAGCGACGTAGTTCCCCTCACTAGGGATAACTTTGCTTTGTTTGTGTTTTTTAATGGAAGACGCCAAGGTTCGCGTTCCAGCAGTTAGGTGTCGCAGCTCGTTGTACGGAGTCTTAGGTATTTACCTGCTTGCGGTAGAACGGAAGTGACGCATCCTTTATGAATGGAGTGAGGAAGATGAGAAGAGAATTGTTTGTTTGTTTATTGATTTTTAGAAGAAATGTTTTGATTATTTTGTGTTTATAACACGTATTGCACTACAGTCTATGACATAGGAACGAATGCCTCGCATGGTCGTCCTAACAGGACGTATGCTAAACACTCAAGAAAGATGGAGGGAAACCCTCCTCCTTCCATTTCCCATGTACTTAAGGCTCATGGCGTACAATACTTGTTGCCCTTATTACATGTTTTGATTTTTGTTTTGAGATGAGAAAGAGACTCAAAGGGAAGAAAAGGAAAAAGTCTAAGTGGGGGAAAGACTAAAAATCCTAATGTTGTCATACATGGATGTCCTATGGTTATGTGGAGCATAAGAACCACCTAAGTATAAGGAGAAGAGAGGGATATCACTATCTAATGCTTATCCTACCTCACCTTAATAAAAAATTAAAGATAAGCTAGGATCCCTAAGGGATGTGAGAAAGTTTTACACAATCAAGCATTATATCATGTTATTCACAAAAGAGAAAGATAAGTAAAAGAGATGAGAGATGAAAGAAGAGATGAACATGGATAACCATCCACATGTTCAAGTACCTTACCTTTGCCCCTACACAAAAGGTTAGTATATAATCAATCACAAGTAATGAATTCAAGTGAAAGGAGCTAAACAAAAAAATACTAGTTGTTTTAGAAAGACAACTTAAAAAGCAAACAATGTTTAAACCAAAAGGGAAGGGTCTTAATGGTTAAGAACCAACACAAGTCAGTAGGTATGTCTCAAGGATCTCCACTAATGTTAAAGTACCAAACAAAGTCAAACTAGGTTGAAACATGCACCAAAAGTTCACACAAATGCAAGTTGTACATTAACTATGCAAAATGAATGCATATGGTTCACAAACATGAATGAATGCACATGTAAACATCAAAGTCAGAAGTGAAGGACATTTAAGAATGCATCAAAATGTCATTAATGTAGCATATGATTCATGAAGGCAAGTATTGAACAAGTAGGAAAAAAGTGTGAGCAAACATCATTCAAGTTCTAACAATGAAGCATACTTGTAAGGCAAGTAGAAAATGAAAATGGAAAATGAATAATCATGCCATATGAATGCAAGTAAGTAGCTCAAGACATTTAACATGATGTTTAAAAGTCAAGAATGTAAGCACAAAGTCCAAACAAGTATCATATTGAAGCACATTGATGATTAAGAGCAAACATGTTCAAGTTAGGTCAAGCAAGCATACAAAGGTTTATGCACTTAAGAAATCTTGTAATGTGCAATTATGGGTCATGGAATATGGTTGAGGATGATTGAAAACAGAAGTGAATCATGTCTAAGTGATGGTTCAAGATCATGCAAGAGTTGGTACAAACATATACTCAAAGAAGATCCAAGAAGAATGCACAATTACACAAGGTATTTCAAGTTAAAACAAATTCATACAAGTCATGTAAGGATGAACTTTGAATGACCTATAACATGATGAAAGTGACCTATAATATTCATGCAACATGAATTAAAAAGCCTCAACAAATGGTCAAAGAAGATAGCACACAATGCTCATTAAGACCTAAACATAAGTCTTCTACATTTACACAAGCCAACATGCTTTCATACAATCCATAAAGTCATGTCAAGATAATGAGAAAATTGAGAAAAAGGAAATCAAATTGAGGTACAATAAGTGTGCAAACAAGATTCAAAAGGATGGCTCAAAATCCATTACCAAACATGCACAAACATGTCTCACAATGTCATACAAGTCATGCAAACAAATAGCGCAAAGATCTCACCCAAAAGTCAACAAGAAAATGACCTAAAAATCTATGAAAAATTCATGGCATGCCTCAACATATCATAAGTGCTTGTACCAATTATTAGGCAAAAATTCAGTGTACAACTATGTCAAACAAAATTGGAATGAAGCATAGGTCATGATTAAATGCACAAACAAAAGAAAATGAAAGAAAATTCATGAAAATATAACAAAATATGATAAAATCAGAAAATAAAATGTGTAAAAATTATTTAAATTCCTTTTGATGCTTCATGAGTTTTTATAGAATTTTTGGATGCTTGAATGTATTTTTAAAAATTAAAAACCAAACAATCATGCAAAAGAAAATAAAAAAACAAAGGAAATGGGCCAGGGGGTGCAGCGCAAGTAATTCCATAGTTCAATGTCCCTTGGGCTCAGACAGAGGGGGTGTGCATAACAAGTTGAGTCCAGTCCATTACCACGTATTCAGAGGAGGTGTATCACATGGAATTCAGTCAATTATTGACTCAATGATGACCATTGGATCAAATCAATTGAAGATGATCAGAAAAATAACTCAATCATGTGATTCGCAACGCACGCGCATGATAAGATATGAAACACCAGCCACATGGAATCTAAAAGGGAATCAGAATGAGGCACGTGATAGGGATGCTCCTCATTAATGCGTTGGCAAGCTGAGAAACGTTGGATCTAAACGCATCAACGGTTGTGTTTTAATCTGAGAATGGAGTTAGGGTTCTTCCTCAGATGGACTTTCAAGTGGTAGGAGAAGACTCCGGTCGTCTTCTCCGACGAGCAACCACCATGCTCAGAGCTACATGTTACCAGAAATCAACAAATCGTATACCAAAATGAACCTCAGATCACATAGATCATGAATCCAGCAATAGAAATCACAAACAAAGCACACACATGGAGAGTCGAAACCATGAAGTTTGCCCTAAGATTTTCAACTATGCATCTATGATGCCTATCAACTAGCCGGTGATCACGTGGCTTCTATTGAGCTCCAAACCATCAAAAACAAGCTTAAATCCGCATAAAATGCAAAGGAAAATTGAAGCAAAACCTGTGTTGCTGATGAAACTTAGAGCACGAGAAAACTAGAGGTGAGGTTCCTTTTGCTTGAGATTCAAATAAGCCAAATAAAGGCTATGGAAGATCTTGTTGTGCTTGCAAATCCAGTTGAAAAAGATGAAGAAAATTGAAGTGTGATGCTAAACCAGATCAAACTCTATTCCATTGATGCTTGTTGATGAAGAATGGAGGAGAAACTTGCAAAGAGAATGAATGAAGCTTCGAGAGAGAGAGAGAGAGAGAGAGAGAGAGAGAGAGAGAGAGAGAGAGAGAGAGATAGAGAGAGAGAGAGAGTAAACTGAGAGAGAGAGTGTGTGTGAAATTTCAGAGAACTGTGTAGAATGATCCAAGCCCCCACAAATTCTGTTATGAAATGAATTTATAGGGTGATTTAAATGTTAACCACCTTGGTTAACAGTTAAAACTCTGGTTAACTGAGTTAAGGGCGAGTTTAAGTTAGTTAGGGCACGAGTTATGGTGTTTTGTTAGAGTGAGGAGAGTAACATGAAGCTTTATGGTGAGGATTAAGGGAATGTAGGGTGATGATGATAGGTACTGAGCAACACAACTTGCTCTGCAAGTTTTTTCTTTTTTCTTTTGTGTTTGAATATATATAGTAACAAGTACATGGTCATGCAGTGTGTGTAAGGGACATGTTTAACTTGTTAGGGTAATGTTATGTATGAAGGGATGATGTATGTGAATCATGCGCATGTAAAAGTAAGAAAAGAACAATGTCTGTCTTGGTTTGGTTTGCTTGGTAATGAAGAAAAGCAACCATCCTGAGGTGAACTTTGGATGAAGGAATCTCCATAACCATAGGGTGAAATGGCTCTTTCGAAAGAAAACATGGAGTAGAGCAAGGTTTATGTTCAAGACAATTACAAATAGAACCTCTAAGATGTCTAACAATGATCAAGAAGATGGGTATGCATAACTGGTGTAGCAGGTCAGCCTGACCTGGCCTGACCAGCTCATGCGCTTGTGAAAATATCAGTGAGAGGTTACCCATTTTGAGCCACCATATCTCTCAAATGAACGACCAAATGAAAAAATGTCCAACACCAAAGTTGAAGGGGATACGGAAATGAACAAAAGTCATGTTGAACTCTTTTCCATTTGGAGTCTCTATCATTGAGAAATTTGACCATGAAGTTAGGCACAACATGCACACCAAGTATTTGTGGAAATTATGGCGCATTGGCTGGTCATGACTTGCCATTTTGCCTTGATTTCTCTTCACTTTGATCCATCATATCTTTCTCAATTTTGATCCAATGGGGATGTTCTTGGTATGGTTTTGAAGCTTGAAATGTGAACTTTTGATAGGCCTCCCTAACTTTTCAATTTGGTGTTGGGAAAATGGAGAAAGAATGCTCTGAAGTTGACCTCTCACATTCCCAAAACTTGCCATAAATAGAAACCCTAGTTTCTATTTTTGACAACTTTGCACATTTCTTGATTTTTGATGAATCCCTTATTATTTCTTGATCAAATCTTCACCAATGATCATATTTGACATGAGTAACATGAATTTGACCTCAAAAGTCAAGAGTTGACTTTTTCCTCTGCACAGTTGACTTTTCCCCCAATTCTCCTAATTCTCAATCAATTGATCAATTGAAACCCTTCCAAATCAAATTGATGGACAATTCTTCATCCTTAGACCCTTGAGGACATGTAGAATACCATAGAATCAAGTCTTGCCCAAAAAATCAGAAATAAACTGATTTTATGGCAAACCCTAATTTTGAACCCTCAGTCTAGGAGAAATCAGCACATCCTCCAAATCCAAATTCCTCTGAGTATGATGTGTATCCTCTCTAACAAAGATGAGATATGCCATTTGAAGATGATAAAACTCAAAGATCTTGCCCATTGGGTGGTTATTCTCCAGAATTCCAAATCCCTAGTTTGCATTGGTTAGAAGAATGTGACTTCCTTCTATCTTCTGTTGAATTATCATCTTGTGATACCTTGGGGACTCGAATGAGATGAACTGAGATATGAGGAGCCCTTGTGACTTAGTTTTATCCTTTGACTTAGAACTATCCATACCTTGGGACCACTGATCCTATGCCTTGCAACCAATGATGTGTATGATTTTAGTATGACCTATTGTGAAATGCAAATGAATGAAACATAAGCCAATTATTGGAGAGAGATAAGAGGGCAAACTTTGAGGTATTACAGCTGCCCCTATTCAATCAACTATGAACCCGAATGGATGAGAGCAACGGCTGTCAGGAATTCAAGGTACATAGGGATAGAATACAAAAATAACCGAAAAATTTGCACTCTGTGGGCAAAAGGGAAAGATATGTGTGACAAACAAAGAAGTGGTGATGAAGAGGTATTTGTGAAAAAGAACCTGAAACAAATGAAACCCAAAGGACGCCTGTCGGGAACGACTGAAGTTTTGCTTATAGTATGCCTGTCGGGAACGGTTAAGGTGTGCCTGTCGGGAACGGTAAAGAGGGCCTGTCGGGAATGCCTAAAGTTTACAACCTATGGTTACCTATCGGGAATGGTAAATGGGCCTGTCGGGAACGGCTAGGTCTAAAACTTAAAGGTCGCCTGTCGGGAACGGCTAAAGTTGAAAACCTATGGGTTACCTATCGGGAATGGTAAATGGGCCTGTCGGGAACGGCTAGGTCTAAAACTTAAAGGTCGTTGTCGCTCCCGGGATTTTCATCCAGGTACAAACGCGAAAGTGGCGCGGAAGAAAGAAAGAGAGTCGCCAGCCAGGCATTTTTATCCCAAAGAAAGGAAAGGTAATGCTGCACAAACCCGAGAGAAAGGAAAGAACGAGGTCTAGCAAACCAAAGAGAATGGGTAAGGGAGTCGGTTACGTGAAGGGAAGGTTATCGCACCCCTTCACGTCCGTCGTACTCGACGGGATCCACGCTTGCTGTACTGCTCAAGGGTGATAAACGAAAGGAACTGAGAGAGAACGAGAAACAAATGTAGGGAAAATAAAAGAAGTGCTCGAATGGGCCCTACCCCACTGCCTACATATCTCATCGGGGATATGAGAATCAGAGCGACGTAGTTCCCCTGAATAATGGGAAAACTGTTTTTGTTTTTTAGGGAACGACTAATGTTCTAGCTCAGGTGTTGCAGGCTCGCTGAATCGAGTGTGTTACCGTATTGCAAGAGAACGAGGAAAAGCACGTTTGCACCTTGAGAGTGAGTGAGATGAGAAGAGAATTCCCGAAGGAAAGACGTTTTTGGTTTGTTTTAGAAGTTTTTTATTTGAAGTGTTTTGCATAGGTAAGTGTACCTAAGTCTTTTTCAATGGAATGTGCATCTCATACATCATTCCAAAATGAAATGATGATGAAGTACACTAAGTATGAGGAAGATCCTCAAACTTACTTCCAAAGTTAAAGGCTTAAGTACACTAGCCTATTCCCTTTATTAAATGTTTTTGTTGTTTTTAAATGAAGAAGTATTTTTGAGTTTGTTTGTGAAATCACTTCATGTTAAAGACTTGTACATCATGCTAGAGAACCTACAACACATTCCAAGATGGAATGTATGCAAGCCCCCCCATGGAATAAGGCTCATGGCACATGAATATATTTCAACCTTTATTAGGTGTTTTGAAGTTGTTTTGAGATGAGAAAGGAGAGACTCAAAAGAAACAAAGGTAAAGACTAAAGGGGACTACGACTCAAACCCTAATGTTGTCATGCTTGGAGATCCTAAGGGTTAAGTGTGGTATGAGAACCCTAAGTCTAGAAGAAGAGAGAAGAAGAAGAGGTAACATAACTCACTTCTAAGATAGAAGATGAGTTATGAACCAAGAGGGAGAAGAAAGAAATTGAACAAAGAAAGCATTGAAATGCATTGCACAAACACAAAAGAAAAAGCATTAAAAGAGATGAGGGAAGAAGGTGTGTGTGGAAGCACGTCCACACACTCAACTTACCATTAGCCCCTACAAGCAAAGTTTAGATAAACAATTGAATATGAAAGCATAAGTAAAAGAAGGAAGACAATTAAGCATCAAACTACTTATGAAATGAACTTATAAATCAAACAAAACCTAAACCATAAGGGAAAGGACCTTAAGTGTTCAAGGACTTACAAAGTCAGTAGCTATGTCTAATGATATTCTATTAGGGTTAGGATACCTAACGGGATCAAACTATGTCAAAAAAGGTGCCAAAGATTCACACAAGTTCAAGTTATGAAGCAAAGATGAAGTATGAATGTGTATGGCATACAAACATGAATGAATGCATGAAGAAATGTCAAAGTCAGAAGTGAATGACATATTATAATGCATATGGAAGCCAATGGATGAACATACAAAGCATGAGTGCAAGGATCTAAGAAGATAAAGACAAGATGAAAAGATGTTCCAACATTGTTCAAGTTCACATAAGATGGCATACTTGTAATGCAAGTTATGAATGAAGGATGAAACATGAACATGAATAAGAATAGATGCAAGTCAGTACTGTATGATATGCTTGATCATATTAGAATGCAATAATGATGTCACAAAGATGCACACAAAACATGTTAAGGCACATAGAAGAAGATGCACACAATTAGGTTAAGCTTAGTTCACATTGAAATTCTGGTACATGTGCAGAGTTCAGATGTCCTATAACATGCCATTCGACATCTGGTCTGACATGAACATAAATGGCAAGGTATATAGCAATATTCATGGGACTGAAAAGATAAAAGCAAGACACACAGAATTGTTAACCCAGTTCGGTTTAACACATCTACTCTGGGGGCTACCAAGCCAGGGATGAAGTCCACTATTAGTAGTATCAATTCAAAGCTAAACTCTCCGTTTACAGCTTATCACTCAATCACTACTGAATGACCCTTCTACCTAGATCCTCTCTAGCTATGAGAAACTCTTCTCACTCCCAATCATCGCAATGATGTCTAGCAGTCGACTATCCGCCACTGCATCAACGACTTTTTACCTATACAACAGTTCCACAACGGAAGACACCCTTCCAAGACACAACTTAGAGTTACTTAAAAGCTTCCTCCAAGAACAATACTCCTCTTACTTAACAGCTTTGAGGATCACACTAACAAACTGCCCAACTCACATGCCGAGTGGTACAGGAACCAACCCTAATACTAGAACTTTTACATCTTTGGTTGCGTTACAATTCTAGGTTACAATGTATCTATATATAACCTATTTCCAACTGGATTTTGGGCCTACAAAAACACAGCAAATGAGTTGCTACAAATCAGTAGAGACTTCTGCTACATAATAGGACTTCAATCTTTAACTTCCTAAAATATCTCCATATTTAGAAAGTGTATATTTTCCCATATTCTTCTCAATTTCAGACTTGAATCTTCAAGCCTTTTAATTCAGCGCCACATGGAATATGCATATTATTTCCTGAATCTTCTGCATCTGTTAGGATATAACAGAATTCTACATTCTCTTCAGTTCTGGAGCGATGTCGAATGAACCTGCATGGGACATCTTGATACGACATGTTGTTCCAGATGTTAAAACTACTTCAGCTCAACATGTTCCAATGTACACTAGGACTTTTTTGCTCAACCTGTTCTTCTTTAGCAAGATAAACTATCCTATCTAACATATTGCTACTATTATTTGTTTTACAAAATTAATGCCAACCCTTAAAATTAAAGAACTAACATTCTCCCCCTTTGGCAAATTTTGGCTAAAACAAATACATAAACATTACAACTCAGATTTCAGAAGCAATCACAATTCTATACTACTGTCAGTAGTCATCAGCAACTACTGAACCTAATAGTAGCCATCAGTAGCTACTGAGAATAGCAATCATGGAGAATCATCTTCTTGGAAATACTTGAATGATGTTAGGACATCATGTTTGACAAATCTTCAAGCATCACCTTCGGGCACCACAGCACAACAACTTCAGGCAGCACATTAGGACTTGAGAAGTAGAAAGTCCTGAAGTCATTTGATGCACAGGAGGAAGAAGATATCTGGTGTACATGAGGAAGAAGATTTTTAACACTCCCCCTTAATACAACACATTTCTTTTTCCTTTCAACTCAGACCCGAATTCATTGTAGAAGACTCCTCCAGAAAAGAAACGTCTGTCTTAACACAAAGGACCAATGGTGGCATATGAGATTTCTGCACACCTTAATTGATCAGACGCCCCCAGTCGACCTATGGCATAAGATGAAACTTAAGAAGTATCAATCTATTAACCCAGGTAACTCAGAACACAAGTCACAACTGTGTTCATAACTCAGGACACAAGTCACAAAGAACTCAGCACCAACTCAAGGAAATGACACCTTCTTCGACATCTCTGCACACAATTGGTACTCCAGACTCCAAACAAGGCATCTGCACAATCCATTTCACACACCCTTTCTCCCCCTTTTTAGCCAAAAATTGGCAAAGAAGGCCCTCACAGAACCAGACCCAAGTGATGCTTACCCAAATACGAACAAACGCCATAAGACTTGTGAAACAAAACACTCACTTGGCTGAAGGAGAAGAGAACAACCCCTATAAATAGCTGACCAGTAACTTTGGAATCAACGAGCCTTGAATATGTCAAGGTTCTTGGTCAAAGAAACGCTATTTTAGGTATCAAAAACTGCATTCAAATTCAATGCCTACCTTCCAAAACTGCCTTGATTGCCTTAAATGTTTCTCAACTGAATTTTACCATAAATTAAGCCAATAACGTTCCATGCATAGGCAGAGACACGTGTTTCACCTTATCCTTGCACTACCGACCAGAATAATTCCTTGTTTGGCTCAAGAGAAACATGTCCTGTACCATGTTCTGACATCTTACCAACTAGTTGTTTGCTAGCTCATAACCTTATCAACCCAAGGCTCCACAGACCCTTATACAGACACATCGTCTTATCTAATGGATACTGAGACGATTTCTCACAATCACTTAAAAAATAGCAGAGAAAAAATAAGGTCACCCAGATACAACAATTCTGCTTTTCAGACCTTTTCTGCATAAGCACTAACTCCACACAGCTATGATATGTCCCATCAAGATGTTTGACATCACACTGCACACACTTGACCAGCACACATGCTACACAGAAATCAGCACACTTGCAGCAATAGGCTATAGACAACAACCTTATCATTCAATGCCCTTTATGATATCACACCAATAATGCCACATTCTGGTATATGTTAAGCAAGACCTTACCATGGGGATTTTAGATACAAGGTCTGCCAAGTCCAATAAACAAAGGCCCATTTGATTGGAAATTTCTCACACAAGATAAGGATTGTCACCACCTTTTACTTGTATTAGAAGGAACCTCATTATCTTCAGCCATTCTGATCACTCCACTGACAACACCCTTTTGTCCTTACATTCACAAGCTCATAATGAAGTCTTCATCATGAAAGTAGCCATGTATTTCCAGAACTACTTACCATCAAGATTAGAATCTGCCCATTCTAATCCACATTATGTCAGAACTGCCACTTTAGACGATAATGCTGCTTCTTCCAAATCCATAAGTATGGTACACAACAAACAATAATGTTGTAACAAAATGTAGGACATCAACACGAGACAAAAGAACACACCTTCTGTATTTCATTCAGGTAGTCACACCCACTTGATCACAATCAGCAGCTATACCGAAGGTAAACTAAAGAGATTCACAACAGACAACTAAACAAGACAAGACCTAGGCTCATCCTTTTAGGTACACTAGGACAACTTCTACCAAGGCACACCGTTCTGGCATCCAATGTGACAAAAAAACAGGTTCCCAAGAACAAATTCCCACACCAAAGACTACTTTGACAGGTCGGGCGATACAAACAATGACTCTTTATCCATTATAAATAACAAGCCTCCTTGCTCCTATCAGCACATCAAGGAAAGAATCATGAGTCAGTCTAACAAGAATACAGGAAAGAGACACATGCAGGAGGTCAAGAAGCCGGATCCTCAGAAGTTGAAGGACACAACACTGTCCACAGCTGGAGCAGCATCAGGGGCAACAAGAACACGAAAAACATCAGAGACAAGGATGAAGACCATCAAGAAAAACCAAGTGCAACTTCAAGCTTCTGATGATGAATGGGACGAAGATTGGAAAATATTTCTTGATTCGGGGGGTTGGGATAATCTTTAGATTCTTTGTTTGTTGCTTTGTCTAATCTTGTATGCTTTTATCAGTGCAATAAAATTCTGTTTTCCTTTATAAAAAACAAATGCAATAAGGATCACAACTGCACAAGACACATCACAACACACTTAATCCTCATGTATGAAAATTCCTAATAAGTGCCAACACCAAAAAACAGCAGAATTATCAATCTCCCCAGCTGCATAAAATTGAACACTCTCCCCCCATCAAGAAGAACATGTGCTTCTTCGTACCTTGAACATAAGACGCATCTTCATGTCTTCAAGAGCTCACTCTTTGTTCAACTCGCAAGTTGAACACAATCATCACTTGTACCAATACTCACATGATCCCAATCTGATCAACTTTTCTCTATCTAAGACCACCAGTACTCCTTTGCAATAAGATTACCTTAAATGAATGGAGAACATGAGACTCATCTTCATGTCTTCAAGAGCGCACCCTCTGTTCAACACACCTGCTGAACACATTCACCTACGGCTTGACCCTTACATCAGTACATAAATCAGGTAGAGACTTGTGATCTCAGGAGACAAACACCATAACATTCTGAACAGAATGTTCTGTCAACAGATGTTAAGACATCAGTCTTGACATCATGAAAAGAATCCAGCTGCACTAAGAAAAACACCCCATTCCAAAACAAAATCTCCAAACTTCCCCATTTAAGCCTCTGGACCAGAAACATCCATCATAACCCATCACATCACAGAAGGTGGTATTCTCTCATCCAACTCTCCAATCTGTAATCAATCACCTTTACCAGCAGCACAGGCACAGTCAATACTAGTCTAGCTTCACACGATCATTCAGATGATACTTCCAGAGAAAAATCATGCATCTTTGATCTTTGATCTTCATGACCAAGTAGTCTGCTAGCGAGAATACTTCTTGAGATCTCAGGTTCTTCACTTCTGCAGCAAGGACCAGAGATAAACTAACCTCAGGAGTAAATAATATGTTGATCACACCTTGACCAACTCACACATCTAAGATAAGTTCCAGGGTCAGAACCTTCTTAGACATACCACCCCAATGCCCCCTCTTCCAGATCAGGAGTAGGTTCCAAACTCATGTGATCAAACCACATTAGTTTAGCACCCAGAGCATCTGCTATGCCATTCCTTCAGACAACAGAATTCAGCACAATTCTGACGTGATGTTCTAACACAAGATAGGACATCATTCCAAAGAACACATCAAGAGATCAAAGACTGGAGATTAGCCCTTTTAGGAATAGAGGTAAAAGTAAATTACTTCTCTTCCTTACAACTTCACTTATCAATGCCTTTATGAGTGGACTTGAACAATAAACTTCAAGTATCATTGACAAAGTAAATTAAAGCAGTCTTGCATATATCCCATCACCATAGTATATATACTTAGAGAAGAACAACCTTCTCAGTTACAACCGCAGGAGTTTTCAGATAGATACGCAGCAGATCAAAACACAAACTCCTCAGAACCTTCAGGTGTCACATATCAGCCCTAGCACCATAATCCAGGTGACACCACAATACCACAACACAGCAGCTTTTCAACCCAACCTCCAAGCCATTAGCACATTCCACTTCCTGTCACGAACAGTCCATCCTCCACTTCTAGGGACCATTCTCACACCTATATGAACAACATCAAGTTCAAATAACTTTTCAGTAGAAAGCTTCTACCTTGACCATGAACCAGAAAGTATCTTCCCTTGGATCTCATCCAGATACAGAACAGAATGACCTGCTCTGATACCAATTGAAATTCTGGTACATGTGCAGAGTTCAGATGTCCTATAACATGCCATTCGACATCTGGTCTGACATGAACATAAATGGCAAGGTATATAGCAATATTCATGGTACTGAAAGGATAAAAGCAAGACACACAGAATTGTTAACCCAGTTCGGTTTAACACACCTACTCTGGGGGCTACCAAGCCAGGGATGAAGTCCACTATTAGTAGTATCAATTCAAAGCTAAACTCTCCGTTTACAGCTTATCACTCAATCACTACCCAATGACCCTTCTACCTAGATCCTCTCTAGCTATGAGAAACTCTTCTCACTCCCAATCATCGCAATGATGTCTAGCAGTCGACTATCCACCACTGCATCAACGGCTCTTTACCTATACAACAGTTCCACAACGGAAGACACCCTTCCAAGACACAACTTAGAGTTACTTAAAAGCTTCCTCCAAGAACAATACTCCTCTTACTTAACAGCTTTGAGGATCACACTAACAAACTGTCCAACTCACATGTCGAGTGGTACAGGAACCAACCCTAATACTAGAACTTTTACATCTTTGGTTGCGTTACAATTCTAGGTTACAATGTATCTATATATAACCTATTTCCAACTGGATTTTGGGCCTACAAAAACACAGCAAATGAGCTGCTACAAATCAGCAGAGACTTCTGCTACATAATAGGACTTCAATCTTTAACTTCCTAAAATATCTCCATATTTAGAAAGTGTATATTTTCCCATATTCTTCTCAATTTCAGACTTGAATCTTCAAACCTTTTAATTCAGCGCCACATGGAATATGCATATTATTTCCTGAATCTTCTGCATCTGTTAGGATATAACAGAATTCTACATTCTCTTCAGTTCTGGCGCGACGTCGAATGAACCTGCATGGGACATCTTGATACGACATGTTGTTCCAGATGTTAAAACTACTTCAGCTCAACATGTTCCAATGCACACTAGGACTTTTTTGCTCAACCTGTTCTTCTTTAGCAAGATAAACTATCCTATCTAACATATTGCTGCTATTATTTGTTTTACAAAATTAATGCCAACCCTTAAAATTAAAGAACTAACACACATAAGCACCAAACATTTATGAACCAAAACATGAAGACAAATGACCTATAATATAACATGGATGACCTATAATATCTAATAAATGACCTATAAAATGCACACACAAGTCCTAATACAATGGCACAAGTGCCTCCTAATCAAACAAAGTTAGAAGTTAAGAAAGAGCCACAAAATGTCACCTATAACATCAAGCAAAGCAAAGATAGAAATGAACTTGTAAAAATTATGAAATTAAATCACATAGCATCTAAGTCAGAAGTAAAACAAGTGTCAAAAGCGTATGGCAAAATTCAAAAAGAAACATGCTCAAACAAATCATCAAAGTTACATTATGTCAAGAAGAAGGATGCATAAAGAAATGGTTCAAATGCTATGCAAAAATGACTTTAAAAATCTACCAAAATTATATGAGATGCCTCAAAATGTGCAATATGGTCATACGAAATTCCATTCAAAAATTCAGAAAGAAACTAGTTCAATTAAAATGAAAATGAACCAAGTATCATGAAGAATGCACTTTAAAAGGAAAATAAAAGAAAATTATGAAAATATGAGCAAAAATAATGAAACTCATAATTAAAAATAATGGAAAATTATTTAAATGTGTCAAGATAAGGTATGAATTTATTTAGATTTTTTTGTAAAGGTTTTTGTATTTTTAAAAATAGAAAATGAAACATGTATGAAAATAAAAATAAAATGTGAAATGAAATAGAGCAGGGGTGTATGAAAAGTAATTATCATGTTAAAATGTGCATTGGGCTCACAAATAGGGTGTGTTAAAAGAAATTATAGTCCAGTCCAATAAACGCGTGTGTGTATGGAATTATGGTGGATACTTAGTCAACAGTTGACTCATTCACAGCCATACGATGCAGTCAATCATAATCAATCATCAAAGTAATCAGATCCAATGAATCAACAGTCATGCACATGGTAATAATGATGAACGCACGCACATCACACAAGTCAAGGTCAACATTCAGAGAGAGAGGCACGTGAGGAGAGCGTGGATCATTAATGCGCTAGCAAGTTTCTAGCCCTATGATGATTAAGATCTAACGGCTGTGTTATGTTCTGGTTCTAAAACCCTAGCATACCCTCACCGGCCGGAGAAGGACCTCGGTCATCTTCTCCGGCCACCTCCGGTAACTGCAACTACTCACATGTTCCAGAAATGCATAAAATGTATATCAAATGAAAGCTGAGCTCATGAGGAACATGGATCCACAATTATTTTTCACAAACAACACACAATCAGAGAGAATCGAAGGGATGAATCTTGCCCTAGGTTTTGCAACTATGCATCTAACATGCCTATCAGCTAGTCGGAAGTACCAGAGCTCCTATTGAGCTAAAATCCATATAAACAAACTTGAAAATCAGTGAATCAAGCAAGGGAAAAGTGAACTGAAACCTGAAAATTGAAGAACCTTGAAATCAAAAGAAGGCCAGAGAGGAGAATCCTGAGCTTTTTGTGCTTGATATTGAGCAAAATAAATGCTAATAGAAACTTGATCTGGAAGAAGAGATAGATCTGAAAACGAAGATACTTGAACTCTTCAATACTTCAATGATTCAATGTGGCTTAATGATGAAGATTGAGGAAGAAAAGTGATGAATTCGTGCAGTGAGAGAGAGAGTTCAGAGAGAATTTCAGAGAGTGTTTTGGAATGTGAGGGTGAGAAATGAAGTGTTGTTGTAAAAACAGTTAGAGGTTTCTATTTATATGGTGAGTTAAATTCTAACTGTCTCAGTTGACAGTTAGAACTGTGGTTGGGTTAATTGTGGTAGTGTGAAGCAAGGAGAGGGTAAGGATAACAGGTTCAGAAAATGAGAGGGAGAGCCAGTTCGTGTAGTGTTGTTGTTGTTTATGTATGTGAGCATGGTAAGGAATGATGGTGATGATGTATGTTGTTGCTGCAACATGGTTACTTGTACCATAAGCTTGATTTCCCATTATGGTACATGATAGCATGGCATGGCATATGTTGCATATGGTTGTGTTGGTCCAAAAGAAGAAAAGAAAGGACTGGTGTAAAGTCATGCGTGTACCTATGTGAATCAAACAAGGAAGCAAAGCAACACATTCTATTTTGGCATCAAAACCAATCAGTGAAAATGTGAAAGTTTGAAGAGGGATTTCTTTATGTATGGTGGATGGAATGAGGAGTTTTTGGTGACATTAGAAAGAGGAGACATAAGAGAACATGTTTGGTGTTGATTTTAGGTTAAATGGAAGCTTGCAAAGTGGTGGAAAAATGACTTAAAATACAAGGAATCCAAACTGCATCATGGGTGAGGCAAATTGTTGGCAGACCTGGTCATGGACCTATGAGAAATTCAGTGTGAAGCTTCCATGTTTGGACCACTATAACCCCTTCATAACTTGTTCAAATGAGAAAATGTCCAACATCAAAGTTGAAGAGGACATGGAGATGAACAACTTTGATGTTCAACATTTTTCATTTGAAGTTTTCTTCATTGAGAAAAATGGCTTGACATTTGGCACACCACATGTTTGATAAAATGCAGGGCATCTGACTCGCCCATGACCAGCCTGACTTGCCAATTTGCCCTACTTTTCATCAACTTTGATTGATCATAACTCACTCAATTTTGATCCAATGGTAGAGTTCTTTACATGGATTTGAAGCTTAGAATGTGATTTTTAATTGGCTCAACTTAGGCCTGAAGTTTGAAGCCTTTATCTTGAAGAAATAATACTTTGAATTGGAGTGCGAAATGGTCCAAACTCGCCATTTTTAGAAACCTTAAGTTTCTATTTTGGGCATTTTTGTGATTTCTTGATTTTTCCGTGAACCTCTTGGATTTTCTTGATCAAATCTTCATCAATGAACATATTGGACTTGTGGAACATGAAATTGGCCTCAATAAGTCAGGAGTTGACTTTTTCCTTTGCACAGTTGACTTTCTCCTGATTTCTTGATTCTCAAGCAACTGACCAATTGACCCTCTTCTGAAATAAGCCAATGGGAAATCTTCCATCCTTAGATACTTGACATCATGTAGAAAACATTGAGATCAAGTTTGAACCAAAATTTCATCAGAAGACTGCTTGAACTCAAAACCCTAATTTGGACTACTTTTGTTAGAAGATGATGAACTGCCCAACTTCTTGGTGAATTCTCTTCTTCCAATGACTTGTGGGATCAAATGGGATGTCATATGATATAAGAGACCTTTGAGGCTTGTTGGGAGACCCTTGGGTCTTGCTCTCTTGCTTTGGATGATCAATACTCTGAAATCAACTGATCACATGCCCTATGCTGAACCAAAGATGAATGCCTTATTTTTATGAATTGAATGCAATCCAATGCACTGAAAGTATATGCTAAATGATATGAAAAATGAGAGGGAAAATTTTGGGGTATAACAGCTGCCCCTATTCAATCACTGTAGACTTAAATGGATGATAGCGATTGCTTTCAGATTTTCAAGGTATGGAGGGATTGAATACCGAAAATAACCAGAAAATTTGCACTCTGTGGAGAAGAAGAAAAGGGATATAAACCCGACCAAATGAACTCTGCTCGGATAAAACTCTGATGATAACCATAACACTGGAGAGATGTCTTTTGAACAACTCCAGACGACTACTGGCTTGCCATACTGCGGATGGACTTGGAAAACATCTTTTAAACGACGCCAGACGACTACTGGCTTGCCACGCTGCGAATGGACTTTAACATCGTCTTTTGTACGACACCAGACGACTACTGGCTTGCCACGCTGCGGGTGGACTTTAACAATGTCTTTTAAATGACGCCAGACGACTACTGGCTTGCCACACTGTGGGTGGACTTTAGCAATGTCTTTTGTAAGATGCCAGACGACTACTGGCTTGCCACACTGCGGGTGGACTTTAAGAACGTCTTTTATACGACGCTAGACGACTAATGGCTCGCCACACTGCGGATGGACTTTAACAATGTCTTTTGTACGATGCCAGACGACTACTGGCATGCCACACTACGGGTGGATTTTCTCCAATCTGCGGTTGGTCTTGAAACTGTCTTTTAAATGGAGTCAGACGACTACTGACTTGCCACACTGCGGGTGGACTTTTGCCAATCTGCGGTTGGACTTTGCTGATTTGCCACCCTAAGATGGACTTTTGCCAATCTGCGGTTGGACTTTGCTGATTTGCCACCCTAAGATGGACTTTTACCAATCTGCGGTTGGACTTTGCTAATTTTCCACCCTAAGATGGACTTTTGCCAATATGCGGTTGGACTTTGCTGATTTGCGACCCTAAGATGGACTTTTACCAATCTGCGGTTGGACTTTGCTGATTTTCCACCCTAAGATGGACTTTTGCCAATCTGCGGTTGGACTTTGTTGATTTGCCACCCTAAGATAGACTTTTGCCAATCTGCGGTTGGACTTTGCTTTGTCTTTCGAATAAAACCGGACAAATGCCGACGGGCCACGCTGCGGGTGGGCCTTTGAAATATGCCTTTTGGAGGAATTCAGTTGACTACTGATTGGCCACACTGCGGGTGGACTTTTGCAAAAATTCAACACTGGATTACGCTCTGCATACCTATCAGACATCCCTGCTGACTCTGCTGAGGAACAATGATCAATGATTTGACCTCAGAAGCTCCTGAAAGGATAATATCTCTGTCGGAGAATGACTGAACAATCCGTCTACTCCAAATTGCCACGCTTGCCAAAAATAAATTGGACTTTGAGATATGGGGAAGTGAAGACTCTGCCAGGAATTATTTCATCTGTCTGGAGATGAATTCTGATCATAGCAACTCCGCTGGAGGAATGACAACTTTCCGACTTGGCTGGGGAAAGAATGTACTAACACTCTGCTGAGGAAGAGGTTCTGTTGATCTGCTAAACCTCTGCGGGGAGAAAAAAACAACTCAGCCAGGGAGTATTACTGACAAGATTCAATGCTGAACTCTGTGGGGATACAACCGTATTTAGCCCTAATTATTAAGTAATGAATTTACAGTTTCTTCTTGCTGAGAACAAACTGCCGGGGATACGATCTTTCTGGGGATCGGAGCTACTCCGTCGAGGATACGTAAATCCTGGTTGGAAGACGTTCTGTTGCGATATGCTGGGAAATAAATCCCTAGAGATCTGCTGGGAAAACACAAAAACCCACGGTAATCTGTTGGGGAACAAAGTTGTCGAGCTTAGAATAAGAGCCACAATGCCCCATGCTAGGCAAACTTCCGCTTGACGACTCCACTGGGGATAATGAGTTTACAACAAACTCTGCTGGGGAGAACCTCTTCAAAGCGTCTCGTGCTAGGGATGCCCCTTAAGAGGATTTTACAGAAGACCAAGCATCTTCAAACTCTTAAACAAATGCCGAGACTTGAGCTAAAATACAATAATTGAGAGGTCACTCTACTGGAGATAATAGATCTGGAACACATCTTGTCGGAGGGATTTCAAGATGCCCCATGCTTGGGAGGGTCACCAACTCACTTTTACCGCAGATTACACGGCTGATCTGCAGAAATTGTCCCAAGAGGATTTTACAGAAGATTTGGCATCTTCAAACTCCTGGACACTCACTGAGTCTTGAACATTAACTGCGAGGTCTGCGAAGCAACTCTACTGGGGAATTTGCAACCTTTATCGACACAGAAAACCTTGTACTTGTTGGAAGTTCCGAATGGGAGAAACGACTTAATAGGATCCACCGATCCCTTATTGGCTTTGCCTCGTTGATCTCATCTTGCTGTAAGCAACCGCGGATCAAACGGTGAACTCAATCAGTAAAAGTTGCAACAAAAGGGTGACATGGGAACCCTTTCCTGAATATGGTTTCCCCGGTATTCTGACTTAAGGGTAAGTGATTACTTGTCTGGAAGAAACGACCCATGCTCTTGAAAAGGCTTGTACCTGTTACCTGCAACAAAAGAATACGCACACATGCCCCAGGATATTGCGTGGTTTGAATCCACCATCCAGGATTACTCAACATTCAAAGTGATTTTAAACTTTGTTCTGCGCATGTTATTGTAAGGCCACAATGTTTTCAAATGCAATGTTTTATAAAAAAATTCGGATGTTTTTGCAAACAAAGCAGTAAAAACAAAATAAGAAGCTTTTGACTGAAATTCAATTTATTGAAAAATGCCTGAAATCGGCAAATACATTCGGAAGCAAACCCTAGAAAGAGGAGATTGCTGTAAATTGACAAAAGAAACTATCCTAATAGCAATGTGAAAACGTCATTCTACTGAGTTTCGATTATGCTATAGCCAGTATGTCTTCAAAACTCCCCGACCTTGCCTTCTGAGGAGTGATTGGACCGATTCCTATCCTTTAGAATGCCAGTTGCTGAAACGGTGATGGAGTACAAATAACTCAGACCGCAATCGTTCGCTTAACTCCCTCTTTTGCATGGACCGCCCTTTCGGGTTTTCAATCCACCGGGATACCCCTTTTTGCCTAAGTTGCCCTTTCGGGTTTTCAACTTACCGGGTGTACAATTTTTCATTTATATCCCTAATTTTTGCCCGAACCTTTTTATTCTGTTTTTATGGTTCGCCTGGATGCCCTTTTTTGCCTGGACTCTCTCTTCTTTTTTTTTATCCAGCGGGTCTATTTATGCGAAGTATTTTTTGACTGCGTCTGAGTTAACAGGGGATGGAAAGTCTTCGCCATCCATGGTTGTAAGCAATAAGGCTCCGCCCCAAGAAGACCTTTTTAACCACGAATGGACCTTCATAGTTGGGAGTCCATTTGCCCCTGTGATCGGTACTAGGAGGAAGGATCCTTTTGAGTACTACATCTCTGACTTTGTAAACCCGAGGACGCACCTTGTGATAAAATGCCCGCTTCATCCTTCGTTGGTATAACTGCCCATGACACACAGCTGCCAGTCGCTTCTCTTCAATAAGGCTCAACTGATTAAACCTGGTGCGAACTTATTCTGCCTCATCAAGCTTGACATCCATCAGGACTCTGAGGGATGGAATCTCAACTTCAACCGGTATGACTGCCTCTATACCGTACACAAGTGAGAATGGTGTTGCCCCAATAGACGTGCGTACTGACGTTCGGTACCCATACAAAGCGAACGGTAGCATCTCATGCCAATCTTTATATGTGACAACCATTTTCTGCACAATCTTCTTAATATTCTTATTGGCCGCCTCAACAACGCCATTCATCTTCGGGCGATACGGAGAAGAATTGTGATGTTCAATTTTGGTCCCGGCACAACTCAACCATCATTTTGTTGTTCAAATTAGAACCGTTATCAGTAATAATTCTCTCGGGCACTCCACATCGACAAATGATATCCCGTTTCAGGAAACGAGCTACCACCTGCTTAGTAATGTTGGCATAAGATGCTGCTTCAACCCACTTCGTGAAATAATCAATGGCGACCAAGATGAAACGATGGCCATTGGAAGCAATAGGCTCAATTTTTCCGATTATATCAATGCCCCACATTGCAAAGGGTCAAGGAGTGCACATGACACTCAACGGATTCGGAGGTACATGCACTTTGTCTGCATAAATCTAGCACTTGTGACATTTGCGGGTGTACTTGCAATAATCTGTCTCCATCGTCAACTAATAATACCCCGACCTCAATAGTTTCTTTGCCATTGCATGTTCTCCGGCATGGGTACCGAAAGAGCCTTCATGCACTTCTTGCATTAACAGGTCTGCTTTGTGTCTATCCACCCATCTGAGCAGAACCATGTCAAAATTCCGTTTGTACAACATGTCATCTTGGTTCAGGAAGAAGCTACCAGACAATCTCCTCAAAGTCTTCTTATCTTTGGTAGATGCCCCAGGTGGGTACTCCTGACTTTTCAAAAAACACTTGATGTCATGAAACCATGGCTTGTCATCGGATGTTGCATCAACAGCAAACACAAATGCAAGTCTGTCAAGACGAGACACATCAATCTTGGGTACATGGTTCCACCTTTGCACTTTGATCATAGAAGACAATGTGGCCAAGGCATCAGCAAACTTATTCTCATCTCGAGGAATATGATACAGCTTTACTGTTGTGAAAAACGTCAACAGTCTTCTCGTATAATCTCTATACGGAATCAGATGTGTCTGGTGCGTGTACCAATTCCCATTCACTTGATTGATTACCAAAGCTGAATCACCGAAGATATCGAGGGTCTTAATTCGCAAATTAATCGCCTCCTCAATCCCCATTATACAAGCTTCATATTCTGCTTCATTATTGGTGCATCCAAAAGTTACTCGGGCAGTGAAGGGCATATGGACACCCTCCGGCGTGATAAAAACTGCTCTAACTCCGCATCCATTCATGTTGACGGCCCCATCAAACATCAAACTCCATTTGGATTCAGGGTCTGGCCCCTCCTCCGGGAGTGGTTCCTCGCAGTCTTTAACTTTGAGAAACATGATGTCCTCATCAGGGAAATCAAATTTCATGGGTTGGTAATCATCAATCGGTTGTTGTACAAGATAGTCTGACAAGATACTTCCTTTGATGGCTTTCTGAGAAGTATACTGGATATCATATTCTGTCAAAACCATTTGCCATCGTGCAACTCTGCCTGTCAGTGCTGGTTTCTCGAAAATGTACTTGACTGGATCCATTTTGGAAATCAACAAAGTTGTGTCCGTGAGCATATACTGCCTTAGTCGCTTAGCAGCCCATGCTAGTGCACATCATGTCTTCTCAAGCATTGAGTATCGGGACTCGCAGTCAGTGAATTTTTTTTCTCAAGTAGTAGATAGCATGCTGTTTCCTACCTGTCTCGTCGTGTTGACCGAGAACACAACCCATAGACTCTTCAAGCACTGTCAAGTACATTATCAAAGGTCTCCCTGGAACCGGAGGTATTAAAATTGGATGTTCCTGCAAGTATTCTTTTATTTTATTGAATGCCACTTGGCAATCGTCATTCCACCTGACCGTTTGATCTTTTCTTAGCAGTTTGAATATTGGTTCACACGTGGCTGTTAGGTGAGATATGAACCTTGCAATGTAGTTCAATCTAGCCAGAAAACCACCAACCTCTTTTTCTGTTTTCGGCTCAGGCATGTCTTGTATTGCTTTCACTTTGGCAGGATCGACCTCAATCCCTTTTTCACTTACGATGAAACCCAGCAGCTTTCCAGAACGCACCCTGAAAGTGCACTTGTTCGGATTCAACCTCAAACGGAACTTCCTCAACCTTCCAAACAACTTCTTCAAGTTAATCAGGTGTTCTTCTTCTGTTCGCGACTTGGCAATCATATCATCCACATAGCATTCAATCTCTTTGTGAATCAAATCGTGAAATAGTGCTACCATTGCCCGCTGATATGTTGCCCCTGCGCTTTTCAACCCAAAAGGCATCACTTTATAACGGAATGTACCCCATGGGGTAATGAACGTGGTCTTCTCCATATCCTCAGGTGCCATCTTGATCTGATTGTACCCGGAGAAACTGTCCATGAAT
Source organism: Lathyrus tuberosus (assembly GCA_022829125.1). Lineage (NCBI taxonomy): Eukaryota > Viridiplantae > Streptophyta > Magnoliopsida > Fabales > Fabaceae > Lathyrus > Lathyrus tuberosus. Next base: position 15,998,905 of record JALAZF010000017.1, read on the forward strand.
GAGAACACTGAAAACTGAGTTGTATTATCAACCAGCACGTCGATATGAGGTAAAGGAAAGTCATTCTTCGGACTTACTCTGTTTAAATCCCGATAATCAACACACATTCTGACCTTACCATCTTTCTATGGCACAGGAACAATATTTGCAACCCATGGTGGGTAATTGGTGACGGCCATAATTCCCGCGTCTAACTATTTTTGTACCTCCTCTTTGATTTTGAGAGCCATTTCTGGTTTAGTTCTCCGAAGCTTTTGTCTGACAGGAGAACAACCCTCTTTCAACGGCAACCTGTGCACAATAATGTCTGTATCTAACCCCGGCATATCTTGATATAACCAAGCAAAGATGTCGACATATTCCCGCAGCATACTGATCAACTCTTTCTTTACCTCGGCCTGCAGACTGGCTCTAATCTTAATTTCTTTCCTTGCGTCCTCGGAACCAATGTTGATAACCTCAATTGTCTCTTGGTGAGGTTGAATGACCCTCTCCTCCCGCTTCAGCAATCTAGCTAATTCTTCGGGAAGTTCACAGTCTTCTTCATCCCCTTCTTCGGCTTGATAAATCGGTTTGTCAAAGTCATACATGGCCATAGTAGAACCGTTATCAATGGAATCCGGAGGATCAAGTCTGCACGAGGGGGTTCATGCTTTATTTTAGAATTTATTTTTGAAAAACAAAATGAAAACAAGACATTGCCATTTTTAATGTTTTTGTGCAAAAATAAAAGATGAAAGACAGGGAATGAAATTTGAATGCAAAACGTCTTTTATTAATGATTAAAAATTGCAAATGAAAATGTGTGGCCCCACAAATGAATCTGTACGCCTTGGGCAGAGCGCAAGATTTTAACATGCATGATGATTAGAGAAAAACAAAGAAAATTACTCTGTTTGAAAAGTAACTGGAATGATTTCCTTAGCGGACCAGTTTTGCAATTGTTGTCCCGAAACACGTAGGCGTACCCAATTGTCCAAGTCATAATCACTGTCTTTGCCATCCTCTGCAGTCGCACAAGATTGATCTGTATATATGATTCCACCCCTGCTGAAAGTGATGGGTCCCGTGTACTTTGTAGCCGAATCCAGAGATGGTTGGTAGCCAATACAAAACTTGTCCTCTTTCACTGATGTCTCGATCAGCTTGCCCCAACCCTGGGCATTGCCTGCTCTAACAACCTCGACGGCCTGGTTATAAGACGAAATTGACGTGATGGCTCTAGCTGTTGTAGGAGAAGATTCAGGCACTTTATCAATATTCACTACCTCAAACGACTGGCAAAGCATTTCATGGATTTCCCCATCCATCTCAACATACTTGAATGTGGACAAGTGACTGACAAAAACGTCCTCTTCACCATACACAGTTACTACTTGTCCTTCAAACACGCTTTTCAGCTTCTGATGTAATGTGGATGTAACAGCCCCGGCCGCATGAATCCATGGGCGGCCTAATAAACAGCTATAAGCAGGTTGTATATCCATCGCGTGGAATGTAGACTTGAACACTTGAGGTCCAATTTGCACAAGTAATTCCACTTCACCGAATATAGATCGTTTCGACCCATCAAACACTCTGACAACCAGATCACTCGGCCTCAAAATCAATCCATCAACCTCCAACTTCATCAGCGCCTTCTTAGGCAAGACATTAAGCGAAGAACCAGTGTCTACCAGCACGTGGGACAACACCGCGCCCCTACACTCCATTATAATATGCAGAGCTTTGTTGTGGTTTCTACCTTCAGAAGTCAAATCTCGACTCGTGAAACCCAACCCATAGCTGACATTGACATTAGAAATCACACTCTCGAGCTGATTGACAGTAATTCCCTGTGGAACATAAGCCATCTTTAATACCTTCAGCAAAGCTTCTCGGTGTGCATCAGAGCACATAAGTAATGACAAAATCAAGATCTTTGAGGGCGTCTGGTTCAATTGATCAACGATTTTGTAATCACTTTTCTTTATTATTCTCATAAACTCCTCTACCTTGCTGTCGAAGGTAATTTTGGGATCTGCTTCAGGCACGGGCACACTCTCAGCCACTTGTTTTCCTTTAGCCCTCGCTGCAGCCTCGACTTCTTTATCACTTCGAAGAGTTTGTGGAGCAAACAACCTTCCACTCCTGGTAAAGCCGCCTAAACCACCCACATTATCAACATTTGAACTAGCCGATGTTCCAACTTCCTGCTTCTTCCCCTCATGGTACACATCCGCCCCATAATGCCATGGGACTGTTTTCTCAGAGGTGAACGGAACCGGCCTCGGCACCGTGATGGTAACAGGGTTGGGTCTTTCCGGCACCATAATCGCTACAGGAGCTGCCCTTGCAGGTACCTGAATTTCAGCAGGGGTATAATAAATTGTCACAGCTGACACCTCATCATTATCTTTCACAACACGGTCAAACTGTAGACGGCCTTCACTAATCAGATTCTGCAAACCAATCCTCGGTCTGTCACAACCATTATCTTGACCCATACATTCCAAACAATCTCGGTCACAACCCGGGAACACCTGTCCCTTCAACAGACGACCTTTCACTACCAGTAATGAAGTCTTCACCCAATTGATATATGTCACCAAGTTCAACCTCTTTCCATCCTCAATGGCGTGCACATTTGCCCCGTCATGGTCCGGCATAGGGTTCTGGATAACATTAGGAGGTGGAGAAAAGTTGATTGCTTTAGCATCTATCAGATCCTGCACCTTATTTTGAAATGCCCAGCACTTTTCGGTGGTGTTCCCCGGAGCACCTGAATGGAAATCGCAGCGGGCATTAGCATCATAATTGGGTGGCAAGTTACCAGCAACAGGAGGTCTCATGGTACGAAGTTCGACCAATTTCAATCGGAGTAACTGGGGTAACAATGCTGAGTAAGTCATAGGAAGAGGGTCAATTTTGCGGTCCCTCTGCCTAGACCTTTGTTGGAACGGTGGTCGCTGTTGTTGAACCTGCTGTTGTGGCTACTGTTGTTGAACAGGTGATGTTGGAATTGTCACTGCATCCACTTGGTAATAAGCCTGAGAACTTCCTTTTCCCCGTCCTCTATACACAGCGCTTGTCTCGCCTTCTCTCATTCTCTGCCCATTAGCAAAAGGTTTCTTTGTTCCTGAAGAACTAGCACCACTTACATCCTGAATCTTCCCCAGTTTCAATAAATTCTCAATCCTTTCACCAGCAATTACGATATCAGAAAATCCTGTCGACGGACAAGCAGCCAATCTGTCAAGAAATGTCCCTTGCAGGGTACCCATGAACATATCCGCCATTTCTCTCTCAAGCAAAGGGGGTTGAACCTGGGCGGCCATTTCTCTCCATCTCTGCGCGTACTCCTTAAAGCTTTCCTTAGCGCTCTGCGACAACCCTTGCAGCTGAGTGCGGTTGGGAGCCATATCGATATTATACTGATATTGTTTTAGAAATGCTTCTGCCAAATCTTTCCACCTTCTCACAGCAACCCTGTTCAACTTCATCTACCAAGTCAATGAAGCTCCAGCCAAACTGTCTTGAAAATAGTGCATCCACAACTTCTAGTCATCAGTGTGGGCTGAGATTCTTCCAAAGTAAGCCTGAATATGTGTCTGGGGACACGTATTGCCATTATATTTGTCAAAAGTGGGTGGCTTGAACTTTGGAGGAATTCTAACCCCCGGTACCAGACCCAGATTAGTAACATCAATGCCTAGAGAGTTCTTGCACTCCATAGCCCTGATTTTCTCAGCCTGCTCATCATACCTTCTGTCATTGGGATTACCCATATCAGCATCCAACAAGGTGAATTGATCTTCCTGAACATCTTCCAGAGGAGGATTAACACCAACATTTCTTGCAGCCCCAGTAACCAGATTACCATTAGGAATCGGAGTACCAATAGGAGGAGGAGTGTCCTTTGGCTGTGAATTGTCAACGTGATTACCTTTCGGCGTAACCTCTGGACGCTCGACCATAAGTCTTAACCTCTCTTGGTTCTGTGCCATACTAGTTATGAGATCCTTGAACTGGTCCATGCAGGCCTTCATCTCAGCCAAATCATTCTGAATTTGATCAACCATTCTGTTTTGATTGCCTCGTGTGGAGTAGCGATGTATGTGATCGGTAGCAATACTTCCTGTAACAGAATAACTATGAGAACCAGATAGGGTACCTGAAAAACAAACAAAATGCAAAAATGAAATGGATGCAATGCAATGTTATGTTTTTTATTCCCAGGCCTTTTCGTGCCCCGATTCTGGTATTTCAGAAGTCCGCAGCGTTCAGATAACCATGAGATACCGCTGTTGATAAGAACAATCATTCAGACAAGTGCATGAATAGGTGTAGAACCCTGTGAAGCGGTGTCGTGACCAGGTGTCAGTGAACAGTGATGTAGTATCAGGAAAGCCACTGGAGAAAATACTGAGCATATCATAACTGGAAGAAAGCCCAAAGGAACTGAGTCTGGACAAATATTTGAAAACATGCAACCCAAATTCAGAAATTAAAGCAGCGATTCCTACAACAATTTTGTAGGTAATCGGATAGCATCAACATAATAAAAGCTAAAACGGAGGAACACCACATCCTGTAACCCTAGACTGAGCCTCTTGACCTCCTCAAATAGCACAGCATTCTCGGGATCTTCCGGCGCCTCAATCAGGCCTCCGATCAAGCGTTCTCTCAAACTGAAGGATTGGTACAAAGTGTTGATATTCTGACACAATTCTTCCCCATTATTACTACCATAGCCTGGCTCTGTCCTGGACTTCTTCACTTCTGCCCGGATCTTAAGATCAGCTATTTCAGCCTGAGCTTCCTGTAATAGCTTCTGACTTTCTTTCAAACTATCCTGGTAACTCCGTCGTTGAGCATGTTCAGCTTTCAATTCTTCATCTGAGGTCCTGGCCTTAGCTTCCAATTCTTCAACCTTAACTTTAAACTCTTCCTCTACCTTGTCCTGGCGCTTCTGGTCATCGGCCCATTTTTGTTGCCACAAGGTAATAGCCTCATTAGCTTCCTTCAAAGCCTTCTTGAGATTCTGGCATTCTCTGGCATTATTCTTATCAATTAAACCCTGTCTTTGGAAATAATTCAGCTTCCCTTCGAGTTCTTCTTTCCTGCTTTTAGCCATCTTCTCAACAATGTGGACTTTCTCTTCCAACCCTCTATTATCAAATGCAGCTTTCTAATATAGGCCGGTGACGTCCGCATTCTCAACCCCGAGTTCATGAACTAAAACTTCCAGCTTTTGGAATTCTTCAATTGGCACTGAGGTCCTTGGCTCCACTACCTTGGGATATAATGGAGGCTCGACAGAGAATGGCAACAGTGTGACAGCTACCCGGCACTTCATCCACTCAATGTAAGGAGCATAAGTCGTGGGATCAAGTCTCCCAAACTCCATCTTACCTTTCTTAACCCGCGTGTTCCAGGCTTCAGCAATAGAAAAATACACCTGTTCGCCATCTTTGGCAAGATAAAACAAGGATTCCGCCACATATTTTTCAAAAGGAGGTTCTTTTAATGCATATCCAAACTGCTTCAGCGCGAGGACAGGATTGTAGTTGATTCCTCCCCTCCTTCCTACCAGAGGCACATTTGGAAAAGCTCCACAACTAATAAGAATAGGTATACCCACCATATCTTTCCGATGCCACCAGACTATATCTTCAGCCGTCAAACCCATCAGCCTCTTGGAGCACTTAACAGTTCCTCGGAGATCCACAAAAGCTCCTGTCTTTGGCAAATGTCTATAAAACCAAGCATGGAATAAGGGAGCACAACATACTACCAATCTTCCTCGTTTTTTCTCATTCTTGTAATGCACTGAATGGTATACATCGCCCAACAAATTTGGGATTGGATTCTTCTTGACAAAGATACTGATTGCATCCATATCAATAAATCCAGCTATATTCGGAAACAGACAAATTCCGTACATACAAAGAGATAAGATTGCATTAGAGGTAAACAAATCACCATTAGCAAAACTCTTCTTTGCTTCTTCAATCAGAAAGTCTAGATGGAACCCTTTACAGCCCTCCTTTTCCTTAACATTATCTTTAACCACAGATACCCTTAAATGAATAGCCTCTGCAATGACATTGTCGGGAATAGCCTTCTTCGAACTGTAGTGAGGAGGAGTATCCTTGAAAGAAATCTTTAGAATATCAGAGAACTCTTCCAAGGTAGGCACCAGCAGATAATCATTGAATGTGAAGCAACGCAACTGAGGGTCATAAAACTGCAAGAGAGTGTGCAGAGTATCATGCTATCTGGAGTAAGAAGGCTCACATAACTCAAGATGTTCCCAAACCTCTTTCTGAAACTATCCAGCTGGTTACTGTTCATTAAATCTGCCAATTCTTTGATTTGTCCTACTTTAGGCTTCGGAAACCAGTAATGCACGTTATTCTTTCTCGGAGGACCTTCCATCTGAAATAGAGAAAATACCCACCGGAATCGGAAACAATATTGAGACCTGGGAAAGAAAAAAAACATAAAATGTTAATGATGTATGCAATATGATGCAGCTAGGCATGTGATCAGAGCCAGAATCTGCAGTGTTGGTGCAATAACTGTGAGGAAGCCAAGTGTCTGTGTAGCATTATGTCAAGAATATCAGACCCAAGCACCAGTAAAGAACCAGATCCAGAATACCAGAACAAAGTACCCAAATCACTGAGAACCACATAAAAGGGTAGGTAAAAGGTCAAGGTTACCTGCAAACCTGTAAACAATCCCCCATCTCACAGGTGTGTTCTAAAAGGTAGGATCCTCATATTAGGATCCCGGAATGAGAAGCAATAGCACATTCAGCCCGTAGGATACAATGCTATCGCCAAACAAAGAGATCGTCATCTGATTCACCACAAAATAAAGGCCATCCTATGCAAGTTCCAAAGTGGGCCCTCGGGTGCGAATGGGTTTGCCACAGAATATGGTCTGCCACTGTCACCACTAAAGAGGGATGTTTCCACTAAGGTCCTCAATGATCGGTCACTAGATGCACATAACTCTCAAAGTCATACCCTGAATGAGGAAAACCCTCAAAGCAAGTCGCACTCTGACTGTGGAACTCACAACTACTCCCGTGGCAAAATACCATGAGAGCCCTGTGACTGTCCACTCTAAGTCCTAAAGTACACTCAAGCCTGGGTAATGGGCTCATCTCACAGTAACAATCCCATCCCGCCAAAGGAAACTAGACAGTCCAGAATATATAATGCATGATATAAATAAAATGCAATAAAGGCAGTAAAGTAAAGTAATAAAGCTGTAAATAAAAAGTAATAAAGCTAAACTAAAGCAAACACAAATCAAGCACCCAAAAAGCAAAAACAAGCAAGCGTTAGGAGAGACTCGCATCGGAGAGGGACCAGCAAGAGGTCAACGGTCCCCAGCAGAGTCGCCAGCTGTCGCTCCCGGGATTTTCATCCAGGTACAAACGCGAAAGTGGCGCGGAAGAAAGACAGAGAGTCGCCAGCCAGGCATTTTTATCCCAAAGAAAGGAAAGGTAATGCTGCACAAACCCGGGAGAAAGGAAAGAACGAGGTCTAGCGAACCAAAGAGAATGGGTAAGGGAGTCGGTTACGTGAAGGGAAGGTTATCGCACCCCTTCACGTCCGTCGTACTCGACGGGATCCACGCTTGCTGTACTACTCAAAGGGTGATAAATGAAAGGAACTGAGAGAGAACGAGAAACAAATATAGGGAAAATAAAAGAAGTGCTCGAATGGGCCCTACCCCACTGCCTACGTATCTCATCGGGAATATGAGAATCAAAGCGACGTAGTTCCCCTGAATAAGGGAAAACTGTTTTTGTTTTTTAGGGAACGGCTAATGTTCTAGCTCAGGTGTTGCAGGCTCGTTGAATCGAGTGCGTTATCGTATTGCAAGAGAACGAGGAGAAACACGTTCGCATGTTGAGAGTGAGTGAGATGAGAAGAGAATTCCCGAAGGAAAGACGTTTTTGGTTTGTTTTAGAAGTTTTTTATTTGAAGTGTTTTGCATAAGTAAGTGTACCTAAGTCTTTTTCAATGGAATGTGCATCTCATACATCATTCCAAAATGAAATGATGATGAAGTACACTAAGTATGAGGAAGATCCTCAAACTTACTTCCAAAGTTAAAGGCTTAAGTACACTAGCATATTCCCTTTATTAAATGTTTTTGTTGTTTTTAAATGAAGAAGTATTTTTGAGTTTGTTTGTGAAATCACTTCATGTTAAAGACTTGTACATCATGCTAGAGAACCTACAACACATTCCAAGATGGAATGTATGCAAGCCCCCCCCCCCCCCCCCCCCAATGGAATAAGGCTCATGGCACATGAAGATATTTCAACCTTTATTAGGTGTTTTGAAGTTGTTTTGAGATGAGAAAGGAGAGACTCAAAAGAAACAAAGGTAAAGACTAAAGGGGAATAAGACTCAAACCCTAATGTTGTCATGCTTGGAGATCCTAAGGGTTAAGTGTGGTATGAGAACCCTAAGTCTAGAAGAAGAGAGAAGAAGAAGAGGTAACATAACTCACTTCTAAGATAGAAGATGAGTTATGAACCAAGAGGGAGAAGAAAGAAATTGAACAAAGAAAGCATTGAAATGCTTTGCACAAACACAAAAGAGAAAGCATTAAAAGAGATGAGGGAAGAAGGCATGTGTGGAATCACATCCACACACTCAACTTACCATTAGCCCCTACAAGCAAAGGTTAGCTAAACAATTGAATATGAAAGCATAAGTAAAAGAAGGAAGACAATTAAGCATCAAACTACTTATGAAATGAACTTATAAATCAAACAAAACCTAAACCATAAGGGAAAGGACCTTAAGTGTTCAAGGACTTACAAAGTCAGTAGCTATGTCTAATGATATTCTATTAGGGTTAGGATACCTAACGGGATCAAACTATGTCAAAAAAGGTGCCAAAGATTCACACAAGTTCAAGTTATGAAGCAAAGATGAAGTATGAATGTGTATGGCATACAAACATGAATGAATGCATGAAGAAATGTCAAAGTCAGAAGTGAATGACATATTATAATGCATATGGAAGCCAATGGATGAACATACAAAGCATGAGTGCAAGGATCTAAGAAGATAAAGACAAGATGAAAAGATGTTCCAACATTGTTCAAGTTCACATAAGATGGCATACTTGTAATGCAAGTTATGAATGAAGGATGAAACATGAACATGAATAAGAATAGATGCAAGTCAGTACTGTATGATATGCTTGATCATATTACAATGCAATAATGATGTTACAAAGATGCACACAAAACATGTTAAGGCACATAGAAGAAGATGCACACAATTAGGTCAAGCTTAGTTCACATAAGCACCAAACATTTATGAACCAAACCATGAAGACAAATGACCTATAATATAACATGGATGACCTATAATATCTAAGAAATGACCTATAAAATGCATACACAAGTCCTAATACAATGGCACAAGTGCCTCCTAATCAAACAAAGTTAGAAGTTAAGAAAGAGCCACAAAATGTCACCTATAACATCAAGCAAGGAAAAGATAGAAATGAACTTGTAAAAATTATGAAATTAAATCACAAAGCATCTAAATTAGAAGCAAAACAAGTGTCAAAAGCTCATGGCAAAATTCAAAAAGAAACATGCTCAAACAAATCATCAAAGTCACATTATGTCAAGAAGAAGGATGCACAAAGAAATGGTTCAAATGCTATGCAAAAATGACTTTAAAAATCTACCAAAATTATATGAGATGCCTCAAAATCCACAATATGATCATACCAAATGCCATTCAAAAATTCAGAAAGAAACTAGTTCAATTAAAATGAAAATGAACCAAGTATCATGAAGAATGCACTTTAAAAGGAAAATAAATGAAAATTATGAAAATATGAGCAAAAATCATGAAACTCAGAATTAAAAATAATGGAAAATTATTTTAATGTGTCAAGATGAGGTATGAATTTATTTAGATTTTTTTGTAAGGGTTTTGGTATTTTTAAAAATAGAAAATGAAACATGTATGAAAATAAAAATAAAATGTGAAATGAAATAGAGCAGGGGTGTATGAAAAGTAATTATCATGTTAAAATGCGCATTAGGCTCACAAATAGGGTGTGTGAAAAGCAATTATAGTCCAGTCCAATAAACGCGTGTGTGTATGGAATTATGGTGGATACTCAGTCAACAGTTGACTCATTCACAGCCACACGATGCAGTCAATCACAATCAATCATCAAAGTAATCAGATCCAATGAATCAACAGTCATGCACATGGTAATAATGATGAACGCACGCACATCACACAAGTCAAGGTCAACATTCAGAGAGAGAGAGAGGCACGTGAGGAGAGCGTGGATCATTAATGTGCTGGCAAGTTTCTAGCCCTAGGATGATTAAGATCTAACGGCTGTGTTATGTTCTGGTTCTAAAACCCTAGCAAACCCTCACTGGCCGGAGAAGGACCTCCGGTCATCTTCTCCGGCCACCTCCGGTAACTGCAACTACTCACATGTTCCAGAAATGCATAAAATGTATATCAAATGAAAGCTGAGCTCATGAGGAACATGGATCCACAATTATTTTACACAAATAACACACAATCAGAGAGAATCGAAGGGATGAATCTTGCCCTAGGTTTTGCAACTATGCATCTAACATGCCTATCAACTAGCCGGAAGTACCAGAGCTCCTATTGAGCTAAAATCCATAGAAACAAACTTGAAAATCAGTGAATCAAGCAAGTTAAAAGTGAACTGAAACCTGAAAATTGAAGAACCTTGAGATCAAAAGAAGGCCAGAGAGGAGAATCCTGAGCTTCTTGTGCTTGATCTTGAGCAAAATAAATGCTAATAGAAACTTGATCTGGAAGAAGAGATAGATCTGAAAACGAATATGCTTGAACTCTTCAATGCTTCAGTGATTCAATGTGGCTTGATGATGAAGATTGAGGAAGAAAAGTGATGAATTTGTGCAATGAGAGAGAGAGAGAGTTCAGAGAGAATTTCAGAGAGTGTTTTGGAATGTGAGAGTGAGAAATGAAGTGTTGTTGCAAAAACAGTTAGAGGTTTCTATTTATATGGTGAGTTAAATTCTAACTGTCTCAGTTGACAGTTAGAACTGTGGTTGGGTTAATTGTGGTAGTGTGAAGCAAGGAGAGGGTGAGGATAGCAGGCTCAGAAAATGAGAGGGAGAGCCAATTCGTGTAGTGTTGTTGTTGTTTATGTATGTGAGCATGGTAAGCAATGATGGTGATGATGTATGTTGTTGCTGCAGCATGGTTACTTGTACCATAAGCTTGATTTCCCATTATGGTACATGATAGCATGGCATGGCATGTGTTGCATATGGTTGTGTTGGTCCAAAAGAAGAAAAGAAAGGACTGGTGTAAAGTCATGCGTGTACCTATGTGAATCAAACAAGGAACCAAAGCAACACATTCTATTTTGGCATCAAAACCAATCAGTGAAAATGTGAAAGTTTGAAGAGGGATTTCTTTATGTATGGTGGATGGAATGAGAAGTTTTTGGTGTCATTAGAAAGAGGAGACATAAGAGAACATGTTTGGTGTTGATTTTAGGTTAAATGGAAGCTTGCAAAGTGGTGGAAAAATGACTTAAAATACAAGGAATCCAAACTGCATCATGGGCGAGGTAAATTGTTGGCATACCTGGTCATGGACCTATGAAAAATTCAGTGTGAAGCTTCCATGTTTGGACCACTATAACCCCTTCATAACTTGTTCAAATGAGAAAATGTCCAACATCAAAGTTGAAGAGGACATGGAGTTGAACAACTTTGATGTTCAACATTTTTCATTTGAAGCTTTATTCAATGAGAAAAATGACTTGACATTTGGCACACCACATGTTTGATAAAATGCAGGGCATCTGACTCGCCCATGACCAGCCTGGCTTGCCAATTTGCCCTACTTTTCCTCAACTTTGATTGATCATAACTCACTCAATTTTGATCCAATGGTAGAGTTCTTTACATGGATTTGAAGCTTAGAATGTGATTTTTAATTGGCTCAACTTAGGCCTGAAGTTTGAAGCCTTTATCTTGAATAAAGAATACTTTGAATTGGAGTGCAAAATGGTCCAAACTTGCCATTTTTAGAAACCTTAAGTTTCTATTTTGGGCAGTTTTGTGATTTCTTGATTTTTCCGTGAACCTCTTGGATTTTATTGATAAAATCTTCATCAATGAACATATTGGACTTGTGGAACATGAAATTGGCCTCAAAAGGTCAGGAGTTGACTTTTTCCTTTGCACAGTTGACTTTCTCCTGATTTCTTGATTCTCAAGCAACTGACCAATTGACCCTCTTCTGAAATGAGCCAATAGGCAATATTCCATCCTTAGATACTTGACATCATGTAGAAAACATTGAGATCAAGTTTGAACCAAAATTTCATCAGAAGACTGCTTGAACTCAAAACCCTAATTTGGACTACTTTTGTTAGGAGATGATGAACTGCCCAACTTCTTGGTGAATTCTCTTCTTCCAATGACTTGTGGGATCAAATGGGATGTCATATGATATAAGAGACCTTTGAGGCTTGTTGGGAGACCCTTGGCTCTTGCTCTATTGCTTTGGATGATCAATACTCTAAAATCAACTTATCACATGCCCTATGCTGAACCAAAGATGAATGCTTTATTTTTATAAATTGAATGCAATGCAATGCACTGAAAGTATATGCTAAATGATATGAAAAATGAGAGGAAAATTTTTGGGGTATTACAGTCTCCTGTCGGGAACGGCTAGAGTTATAAACCTATGGTTACCTATCGGGAATGGTAAATGGGCCTGTCGAGAACGGCTAGGTCTAAAACTTAAAGGTCGCCTGTCGGGAACGGCTAAAGTTGAAAACCTATGGCTTACCTATCGTGAATGGTAAATGGGCCTGTCAGGAACGGCTAGGTTTAAAACTCAAATTTCTCCTGTCGGGAACGGCTAAAGTTGAAAACCTATGGCTTACCTATCGGGAATGGTAAATGGGCCTGTCGGGAACAACTAGGTTTAAAACTCAAAGGTCGCCTGTCGGGAATGACTAAAGGAATCCTATTTGGAATGGTTCCTAAGAAATAAGGTTGACCTATACGTCTATCGGGAATGACTAAGGTTCAAAACTTAGAAGGTGCCTATCGGGAATAACGGAAGGAAACCTATTCGGAATTGTTCCTAAGAGAAACGGTTGACCTATACGTCTATCGGGAATGCCTAAGGTTCAAAACTTAGAAGGTGCCTATCGGGAATGGCGGAAGGAAACCTATCGGGAATGGTTCCTAAGAAAAATGGTTAACAGGTATGATAAAAAGATCTACAAACCGAGGAACAGGACTCTGTGGGGAGCAAAGTAGTGAAACCCTGGTACCGCTTTGAAATGTCTGTTAGGGCATGAGCGAGGCATTCTTTTTTTGGTTTTGTCAATATGATAGAAGGGAAACAATTTTGGGCTCTCGCACGAGGTACCAAAACTGGCTTATGCTTCACATGCATATGTTTGAATTTTTCCATGGCGTAATGCTCCATCTCAAATGGAAATGCTACACATTTTTGAGGATGCAATGCATACTATATGCGAAATGCAAGGAGGCTCCTCAGCCAAAATAAATGCTGAGGAAAAGAAGGCAACTCCGCTGGGGATAACAAACTGGATTGTCCTCGCGATCACAAACCGTGCCGAAGAAGATAAATTACTTGATCTTCGAAAGCCTGTGAGGAAGTATTCTCTCAGCTGGGGATGATGCTGACACAATCTGGGCTCTAAACTGCCAAATTTGCTGAGAACTATTGTACGGAATGATGACCTTGCTGGGGAGGTATCATCTGAAACAATCTGCTTGGGGAAGAAAATAGGTAAGCCATAGGTTTTCAACTTTAGCCGTTCCCGACAGGCGAACTTTGGGTTTTAAACCTAGTCGTTCCCGACAGGCCCATTTACCATTCCCGATAGGTAAGCCATAGGTTTTCAACTTTAGTCGTTCCCGACATGGATATTCTGAATAAAGAAAATTTTATTGATTGAAAAAGCCCGAAAATAGACGTTTACATCAAGAGGCAATTGCTTGAAAGAGAAAAGAAACTATCCTAATGGTAATGCGGAAAACGGAAATCCATTGAGTTCCAATCCTGCTATGGTTCGTATGTCTTCAAGACTCTCCAAGTGCTTCGCTTTCCGAGGGGGGTGATTGGACCGATTCCTATCCTTCGGAATGCCTCTTGTTGAAACGAGACGGGATACAGGTTACTCAGATCGCAACCTTTCACTAAATCCCTCTTTTTCCTGGATCGCCCTTTGCGGGTTTTCAATCCACCGGGATACCCATTTTTGCCTAAGTTACCCTTTTGGGTTTTCAACTTACCGGGTGTACTCATTTTTTTTTATTTTATCCCTAATTTTTGCCCGAACCTTTTTTCTTTTTTATGGTTCGCCGGGATGCCCTTTTTTTCCTGGACTCTCTTTTTACTGTCCAGCGGGTCCATTTATGCGAAGTATTTTTTGACTGCGTCTGAGTTCACAGGCGACGGAAAATCCTCACCATCCATAGTTGTAAGCATCAAGGCTCCGCTCGAGAAAACCTTCTTGACAACATATGGACCTTCATAATTCGGAGTCCACTTGCCCCTGTGATCTGTATTAGGAGGAAAAATCCTTTTCAACACTAAGTCACCTGTCTGATAATTCTGAGGACGCACTTTCTGATCGAATGCCCGCTTTATCCTTCTCTGATACAGTTGCCCATGGCATACTGCTGCCAATCTCCTCTCTTCTATGAGACTCAACTCGTTGAATCTCGTTCAAACCCATTCAACCTCATCAAGCTTGACATCCATCATGACCCTCAGAGAAGGAATCTCAACTTCAACCGGTAAGACCGCTTCCATACCATACACAAGAGAAAACAGGGTTGCCCCAGTAGACATACACACTGATGTACGGTACCCATGCAAAGCGAAAGGCAACATCTCATGCCAATCCTTGTACGTCACAACCATCTTTTGCACAATCTTCTTGATATTTTTATTGGCTGCCTCGACGGCACCATTCATCTTTGGGAAGTACGGAGAAGAATTGTGATGTTCAATCTTGAAGCTCTGGCATAGCTCTTGCATCATTTTATTATTAAGATTAGAACCATTATCAGTGATGATCCTCTCGGGCACCCCGTATCGACAAATGATCTCTTTCTTGATAAACCAGGCAACCACCTGCTTGGTAACATTTGCAAACGAAGCAGCTTCCACCCACTTGGTGAAGTAATCAATGGCCACTAAAATAAAGCGATGTCCGTTAGAGGCGGTGGCTCAATCTTCCCGATCATGTCAATGCCCCACATAGCGAAGGGCCAAGGAGAATTCATCATGTTTAAAGGATTTGGTGGCACATGCACTTTATCAGCATAAATCTGGCACTTATGGCACTTTCGGGCATATTTAAAACAATCAGCCTCCATGGTCATCCAGTAATAACCAGCTCGCAACAAAATCTTTGCCATGGCATGTCCACCAGCATGGGTACCAAAAGAACCTTCATGCACTTCTTGCATTAACATGTCTGCTTCGTGTCTATCCACGCATCTGAGCAAGACCATGTCAAAAATTCTTTTGTACAATACGCCATCTTCATTCAAGAAGAAACTGCACGCCAACCTTCTCAAAGTCTTCTTATCATTATTAGATGCCCCAGCCAGATACTCTTGACTTGTCAAAAAACGCTTGATATCATGATACCAAGGTTTATCATCGATCGTCGTATCGGCTACAAACACATGAGCAGGTCTATCAAGCCGCATCACATCAATTTTGGGTATATGATTCCACCAATTCACTTGAATCATTGAAGATAACGTTGCCAAAGCGTCTGCCATCTGATTCTCATCACGAGGTACATGATACAACTTTACTGTTTTGAAGAAAGTCAATAGTCTTCTCGTATAATCTCTGTAAGGGATAAACTTGGGTTGATGGGTATGCCAATCTCCGTTGACCTGATTGATCACTAGAGCAAAGTCCCCAAATACATCAAGAGTCTTGACCCTTAAATCAATGGCTTCTTCAATACCCATAATGCAGGCTTCGTATTCGGCTTCATTGTTGGTGACATCAAAAGTCAATCTAGCAGTGAAAGGTATATGGGAACCTTTCGGAGTTATGAGAACTGCCCCAACGCTACTTGAAATTCTGGTATTAGACGTGTGATGTTAAGGTGTGATGTCACAACAACACACTCTGCACAATGGACAGTAATAACAGTAAAATAACACCAAGAATTGTTGACCCAGTTCGGTTACAACCAACCTACTCTAGGGGCTACCAAGCCAGGGATGGAATTCACTACTTGTAGATATAATTTACAGACTCAACGACCCGTTGACAATCTCCTAAACTTATACTCTACTAATGACTTCCTACCTAAGAAACCACTTAGGTATGAGAACACCACTCAATTCCTTACAAACACTCAAAGAACCCACTTTGAGCACCCTTGATCTTACTTCACAGTTTCGATCAATTCAAACAACTCTCTTTGCTTCACAGCTTTAGAGAGGACAGAAACTTAACACCTATTCAAACCCTAGAATAGTGTAAATACAAGCACTTTAAACAAACTCTAGACACTAAGCCTTCTGCTCTTGATCTTCTGAATGTTTTCTGTACTTTTTCCTTTGGTCTTGTGCGCTTTATATAGCTCCTGAATTGGGCTTGGACTTGTCACAATATTTGATCAGATTTGTTAATTAAAACTGAATCTTCAAAACAGATTTTATCCCCAAAATCTTTTTAAATCTTCAACCTTTTAATTCTCCAACAGATCTGCAATCAAATCTCCCATGTAACAGAAAATATCTATCCCAAGATATTCTCATCCAATGAGTTAACCACTCTCCACAATTCCAGCTAATACGCGTGCCCTAATAACATATCCTGCTGTTATTAATTCTGCAGGTCTGATGTTACAACATCACCTGTGTGACATCAGACATCCATCTTCAGCATTTAACAACTTAACACAGCCCAGTGTTAAGACTTCAATGTTACAACATCAGCACCTTGACATCAACATTGAATAAACTTTGTTTTACCAAAATTCCAGCCAATCCAGGAACTATCAATCTCCCCCTTTTGCTAATTTTGGCTAAAACACTCTCTTCACTCTGCAAACAACTTCTGCACTCTGCACCTTCAGAGATTTCAGCAGCGGAATAATCTTCAGAAATTTGAAACTTATTAGCAGCAGTTTGATAATCTATCAAAGTCTTCATCACTTGATCTGCTGCAGCACCATCTTCATTATTGACAGCAGCCAATTGGTGCTCCCTCTCTAAAACATGAACCAGCATCACAGTTGTTCAGTAGCTCATTATGTGCAGCAATTTACTCCCCCTAGATGTCGGCTTGGCTGCACCCTTCACAAGTCATGATATCTTCAATACTCCCCCTCAATAACTGCATCACCACTTTTCAACTAAACACCTTTTAGCAACATCTATCTCCCCCTTAATCTCTGCATCACATCAGCAGCATATGGCAATAAAACTCTTGACCATTTTGGCTATTTTCTCCCCCTTTTTAGCCACAATTAGGCAAGCTTCTATAAGAAGCCCTATTAACTATAGTCAGTATACCCTAGCTCTCATTGTTAGCCTCTCAGTTAGTAAACAGGCAAAACAAATCATAGAAGGAAACATAAACAGTGCATAAACCAGCACAATATTCAAGTTACAAAACCAACAAAGCAAAAACTAAACTAATACAAAACTAATATCTAAGGACAGCAGATAGAGATTAGTCTTCATTCGAGCTGGTACCATCAGCATCTTCTTCACCCTCATCTGACCTGGAGTCCTCAGTGTCACCATTGTCTTTCCCCTGTTCCAAGTTTTTAACCATCTGCTCAATCTTCATTTTTCTGTCAGTGCTGGTCTTGATAACCATGTCAAGATCCTTGCAGGTTACCCTTAACTCTTTAATCAGTTCAGATTTTGTACTGACCTTCTTGATCCCAGAGCTTGATGTTTCAACAATGTCTGGAACATGGCTCCCAGCAAACAGTTTGGGATGCAAAGATAAAGCTGATTTCCTCTGACATGCTGTGTCTGAACTTGTTAAGATGCCTGGATGTTGTTTCATCATAACTCCACAGATGAGCGAAGGAAATGTTATAGGCAGTTTGATAGCATTAGTGGTGGCATGTCTTGCAGTCTGCTCAAACACATATGCTCCATAGTCAAATTTCTTCTTAGTACCCACAACATAAATAAACCTCCCTAGTCCCACAGCTATTGTGGTTTTATGATTGGTAGGCACCCAATTTGTGGCTCCAATTCTATGTAAGACAACATACTTAACACCGAGTTTGCTGGTTGGCAGTTTCCCTTTCAAGGGCCACACCTTAACTTGACCAGCAGTTAATTCCTTGCAGACATCATTCTCAATGGCCTCTAGCTCAGTAAATACTTCATCCTTTCTTCCCAGATACTTGTTTATAACTTCAGGAGAAAAATCAACACATTTTCCTCTCACAAAAACTTTCATGAAATCAGTGCTCTTTTTATCAGTAATATTTCCAGAAATGTTGACAACAAATTCTTTGACAAGACTTTCATAGCACTTAGGAAACTTGGTCACAGTCTTTACCAATCCAGCTTCCTTAATCAGCTCTATGATATCCATCATTTCTAAAGCTTCTTTCCCAAGCTCCCTCTCTAGGGCCAGTCTTCTCTGACAAACATATTTCCATAATGATGCACTGCTGGCATAATGAAAGGAAATGTTGTCGACTGGAACTTCAGGAACTTTGTCAGAGATTTTCTTCAAAATTGTCCTTCTGATAGGTGTGATGTTATGAACATCATCCTCATCATCACGGTCAGAATTAGAGTCTTCCCTCATTTTCCTCTTTTTGGATTTCACAGCCACTTTGCTCCATGGCTTGGTTGGACCAACAACAGTTTTCTTCTTGCCTTCAGACTTCTTTGGAGAGGATTCAACGGTCTTTCCTTTCCTTGTCTTCAGTCTCTTAGCAATACTTGGGACAGCTTTTCCAATGATTTCATCATCAGATAAGTCAACCACATTGATCACATCCTCATTCTTTTCTTCCCCAGCCGGTGAAGTTCCAACATCTTCCTTAACATTTGATTCCTCCTGCACATCATCTTCTTCTATTCTTACTTCAGAATCCTCAACAACAGACATAGCAAGTCTATGTAGATTTGTAGCTGCACTTTGCATGTTGCTCTTTTCCCTTTCAGAATGTTCCGCAGGCATTTGTCTCAGTGGTCTAGATATACCTAAGCTTTTATCCACGTCTACCCTTTCCTCAACAGTTTGGGAAGTGGATGACCTAGGTGCTGTTTTATTACTAAATAGCACACTCGTAACAAGCTTTTTCATTTCATTATCTCTAAAAATAGTCCCAGCCCTTTTTGGAACAAGTTTGGAAGGTCTAGATTTACCTGATTCAGGAAGAATGGTTGAGAGGGGCTCAACGTCCATGGGATTGAATGTTGAACCTTCGTCAGGGGAAACCCTAGCTCCTTCTTTTGTGGAACTCTGACACTCAAATTTCTTGGATGGAGACGCCATGACTCTTTTCAGTGAGAGTTGATTCTTGAAGTCGAAGGAGTTGATTCGTTGCGAGAGCAGAGCTTTGAAGACGCGTGATGTCGTAGTACCGGGAAAGGGGGTTCTGAGGCTAGGAGCTTGATTTGGAGTGTCAATAACTTTTTCCCTCCACAAAAACTTTCCTTTTAAAACACTCACATCAGAACTTGTTAACTCTGAGTGACCTTTCAGCATCCTGATGTCATAGTCTGATGTTATAACATCAACTAGAACATTACTAGTTGAATCTCCTTCAAGAGTGGTCCACTGATAACAGTTGTCATTGGTTCTGGCACCCTTCATAACAATCTGATTATGCTCATCAGACACTACACACTCATGCTTAGTGTAGTTTACCTCGTAACCTTCATCACACAACTGGCTTATGCTGATCAAATTTGCACTTAAGCCATTGACAAACATAACATTGTCAAGTTCAGGTCTACCATCACCTTGCACTTTCCCAACTCCTGCGACAACACCTTTTTCCCCATTGCCAAATATAACTTCATGAGAGGGGCAAGCTCTAAGATCCTCAAACATGGATCTACATCCAGACATGTGCTTGGAACACCCACTGTCAAAATACCATGTTCCTTCTTTAGCCTCTTTGTCATCCAAGTGAGCCAATAAGCACTTCACCTTCTCCTTAGGTACCCATTGTTTAACAACTTTGGGCCTGTGCTCTCTCCATCTGTTTTGAGGCTGAGGGTATCCATGCAGCTTGTAACAAGAGTACTGCATATGTCCAAATCTTCCACAATAATAGCATCTCACCCTTTCATCTCTGAATCTTCTGCCATGATGAGATTGCCTATGCTGCCATCCATGATGTGGTCTCCTCCTACCATAACAGCCCTGCCATCTATTCTGTTGATATCTTCTCCCATAAGACGGCTGAGAATGCTTTTTCCTGGATTGTCACCCATGATGGTGTGGCTTTCTTCTTCCATATATATAAGGAACAACATTGGTGTATCCATACCCATAACCATACCAGTTGTCCTGATGTTTAGACATCTGATGAGACATGTGCTGTTTGATCTGAGCAGCTTGCATGCTCTCATGGTATTGTGGGGGCATATACTGACTAGCTCCCTGTGGATGCTTTCTCATCTGATAGGGACTAGTCTTCTTCTCAATCTTCTTAGGTTGTGAAACATCAGTTTTCTTAGGGGTAGGATCCTGCTTCTTTGGCTAATGTTGAGATGAAAGTTGTGACACTTCCTTCTTTGAACCTGAAGTGCTTCCTTCTGAAGTTCCCTTGTCCTCAGCCACATAACCTATCCCAGCTTTGTCTCCAGCAGCTTTTTCTGACTGAAGTATCTTGTCAAGTGTGTCTGTACCACAGCTCAGCATCCTAACAGACTTGGTCATTTGATCAAGGTGAGCTCTAACTAACACCACTTCATTTTCCAGATCTGACTTTTCATTCTCTAGCTGAGCAATCTGTTGCTTGTGGCACTTGTTTTCTTGACAAATTTCAACACTCTTTATACACAGCTCTTGATAGGTAGATGCCAACTCCTCATAAGTTACTTCTCCATCACTCGAATCATCATCAGAAACCACAGCTCCTGTTAAAGCTCTCACATGCTTTGCTGACTCGCCTTCACTTTCACTATCAGAGTCAGACCAGGAAACTGTCATGCCCTTCTTTTGCTTTTTCAAGAAGGTGGGACATTCTTTCTTGACATGTCCATACCCTTCACACTCAAAGCACTGCACTCCTTTATCTTGGGCAGTTTTCTCTTCATCCTTCTTGCTGGTGTCAGAAGTCATGTTCTTGACATTAGGCCTGGAGTTATTATTCATTCTCTTGAATACTTTGGTGAACTGTCTTCCCAACATCACTATGGCCTGGGATAAATCCTCCTGGGATTCAGAACTCTTTCCTTTATCTTCTTCATTATTTGACACCATGGCTATACTCTTTGGCTTCTTTTCTGGTTCTTCTTCATTCAACCCAAGCTCAAAGGTTTGAAGAGATCCAATGAGCTCATCTACTCTCATCTTGTTGATGTCGTGTGATTCTTCAATGGCAGTAACCTTCATCTTATACTTCTTAGGTAGGGACCTAAGAATCTTCCTCACAAGCTTTTCATCTGACATCTTCTCTCCAAGAGCACTAGATGCATTGGCCAGCTCAAGAACACTCATGTGGAAATCATGAATAGTCTCATCTTCCTTCATCTTCAGGCTTTCAAATTTTGATGTTAAAATCTGAAGTCTTGACATCTTGACTCTAGATGTTCCTTCATGAGTAGCCTGCAAGATATCCCATGCTTCTTTAGCAACTTCACAGGTATTGATTAACCTGAAGATGTTCTTATCCACTCCATTGAAGATAGCATTAAGAGCTTTGGAATTTCCAAATCTTCCTCCTTGGTCCACTCTTCTTCAGGCTTTGGCTTAGAGGTGCCTTCTTTATCTTTGCCAGCATCATCCTTCTCACACATGACAGGAGCTTTCCATTCTTTAATAACAGCCTTCCAAGCCCTACTGTCCAAGGATTTTAAGAAGGTGGTCATCCTTGGCTTCCAATAGTCATAATTGGATCCATCCAAAATAGGGGGTCTGTTTACGAATCCTCCAACTTCTTTGTCCATCTTTTCACCAGAAAGTAACTTCCCTAGATCTCACCCAAAGACAGACAGGATGCCTGCTCTGATACCAATTGAAATTCTGGTATCAGACGTGTGATGTTAAGGTGTGATGTCACAACAACACACTCTGCACAATGGACAGCAATAACAGTAAAATAACACCAAGAATTGTTGACCCAGTTCGGTTATAACTAACCTACTCTGGGGGCTACCAAGCCAGGGATGGAATTCACTACTTGTAGATATAATTTACAGACTCAACGACCCGTTGACAATCTCCTAAACTTATACTCTACTAATGACTTCCTACCTAAGAAACCACTTAGGTATGAGAACACCACTCAGTCCCTTACAAACACTCAAAGAACCCACTTTAAGCACCCTTGATCTTACTTCACAGTTTCGATCAATTCAAACAACTCTCTTTCCTTCACAGCTTTAGAGAGGACAGAAACTTAACACCTATTCAAACCCTAGAATAGTGTAAATACAAGCACTTTAAACAAACTCTAGACACTAAGCCTTCTGCTCTTGATCTTCTGAATGTTTTCTGTACTTTTTCCTTTGGTCTTGTGCGCTTTATATAGCTCCTGAATTGGGCTTGGACTTGTCACAATATTTGATCAGATTTGTTAATTAAAACTGAATCTTCAAAACAGATTTTATCCCCAAAATATTTTTAAATCTTCAACCTTTTAATTCTCCAACAGATCTGCAATCAAGTCTCCCATGTAACAGAAAATATCTATCCCAAGATATTCTCATCCAATGAGTTAACCACTCTCCACAATTCCAGCTAATACGCGTGCCCTAATAACATATCCTGCTGTTATTAATTCTGCAGGTCTGATGTTACAACATCACCTGTGTGACATCAGACATCCATCTTCAGCATTTAACAACTTAACACAGCCCAGTGTTAAGACTTCAATGTTACAACATCAGCACCTTGACATCAACATTGAATAAACTTTGTTTTACCAAAATTCCAGCCAATCCAGGAACTATCACTACTACCATTCACATTAACAGCCCCTCCAAACATCAATTTCCACTTGTCATCAGGATCTGGTCCTTCATCAACTGGTGGATCGTCATAATCTTTCATTTTCAAGTACATGATGTCTTCATCAGGGAACTCAAACTTCATTGGATGATATTCATCAATTGGTTGCTCAGCGAGATAGTCAGACAGAATACTACCCTTTATGGCTTTTTGGGAAGTATATTGTATGTCATACTCTATCAACACCATCTGCCAACGGGAAACCCTTCCGGTGAGAGCTGGCTTTTCAAAAATGTACTTGACTGGATCCATCTTTGATATTAATAAGGTTGTGTGAGTCAGCATATATTGTCTTAAATGCTTAACAGCCCATGCAAGTGCACAACATGTCTTCTCAAGCATTGAGTATCTAGACTCACAATTTGTAAACTTCTTGCTCAGGTAGTATATGGAATGTTCTTTCCTACCTGTCTCGTCATGTTGACCGAGAACACAACCCATTGAGTTTTCACGTACCGACAAATACATTATCAGTGGTCTCCCTGGAACTGGAGGTATAAGAATCAGAGTTTTCTGCAAATACTCTTTTATTTTGTCAAATGCCCTTTGACAATCATTATTCCAACGAATTGATTGATCTTTTCTCAACAATTTGAATATTGGCTCGCAAGTGGCTGTAAGATGAGAGATGACTCTAGCAATGTAGTTCAATCTCCCTAAGAAACCACGAACTTTCTTTTCTGTTCTTGGCTCGGGCATATCTTGTATTGCTTTTACTTTTGCTGGATCAACCTCGATTCCTCTTTCACTGACAATAAAGCCCAACAGCTTACCAGATCTCACCCCAAAAGTACACTTATTCGGGTTCAACCTCAGTCTGAATTGTCTCAAATGTTCAAAAAGCTTTTTCAGATTCACCAAGTGCTTTTCCTTAGTCTGCGACTTAGCAATCATATCATCAACATAAACCTCAATCTCTTTATGAACCATGTCGTGAAAGAGTTTCACCATAGCACGCTGATAAGTTGCCCCTGCGTTTTTCAAACCAAAAGGCATCACTTTATAGCAGAACGTGCCCCATGGGGTAATAAACGTTGTTTTCTCCATGTCTTCCGGTGCCATTTTTATCTGATTATAACTGGAAAAGCCATCCATGAAGGAAAATACCGAGAATTGAGTTGTATTATCTACCAACACATCAATGTGAGGTAGTGGAAAATTTCAGACTTGCTCGATTTAAATCACGGTAGTCAACACACATCCGGACCTTACCATCTTTCTTAGGTTCCGGGACAATATTCGCAACCCATGGTGGATAGTTGGTGACGGCCAAGAAACCTGCATCCAACTGTTTCTGCACCTCCTCTTTGATCTTAATGGCCATTTCTGGTTTAGTTCTTCTGAGCTTCTGTTTGGCGGGGGAGCAACCTTCTTTGAGAGGCAACCTGTGCACAACAATATCTATATCCAACCCCGGCATATCTTGATAAGACCAAGCAAAGATATCGAAATTTTCGCACAACATCTTAATCAACTCTTTCTTCACTTTTTCTGCTAAGCTTGCCCCTATTTTGACCTCTTTCTTCACATCCTCGGTGCCAAGGTTGATGACTTCTAGTGACTCTTGATGAGGCTGAATAACTCTTTCCTCCTGTTTCAATAATCTGGCCAATTCTTCGGGAAGTTCACAGTCTTCCTCACCCCCTTCTTTAGCTTGGTAAATTGGATTATCAAAGTCATATCGAGCCATAGCAGAACCGTTATCAACAGAATCCGGAGGATTGTTTCTGCATGAATGATGGTTCATGCTTTATTTTAGAAAGAGCTTTTTGAAAATAAAAAAAACAAACTATGGAGAAAAACATTGCCATTTTAATTTGAAATAAAATGAAAAGTGTAAAATGAAAGACAGTGAACACAATTTTTTAATACAAAAAACGTCCTTTTATTGATGATAAACTTGCATATGAAACAAATGTGGCCCTACAATGAAATCACTAAGCCTTGGGCAAGGGCATAGGATTTTACATGCAACATGAAAAAAAACAAAGAAAATAACTCTTTCTGTAGGGTAACTTGGATGAGGTCTTCAGAGAACCAATTATTCAGCTCCTGCCCTGGGACACATGGGCGCACCCAATTGTCCATATCATAGTCGCTGTCCCCCTCGTCTTCAGTTGTAGTAAAGACTTGACCAGGGTTGATGATCCCCCCACTAGAAAAAATGACAGGTCCCTGACGCTTTTGGCCTTCTGGCTGCGAAGCTTGAGTAGGCTGGTAACTAATTCCACACTTGTCTTCCTTAAAAGGCAACTCAATCAACTCACCCCAACCTTCAGCATGGCATGACTGTACTACTTCGAGAGCCTGTTTGTAAGAAACTATAGAAGTCCCCGCTTTTGTTTCATTGGCAGGAGGGTCACCTTCAATACTCACTGCTTCGAATGCTTGACAAAGGGTTTCATGGATCTCACCGTCCAACTCCACATATGAATGACGACAAATGACTGATGAATATATCCTCCTCTCCACATACTGTGACAACTTGACCATCCATGACAAACTTTATCCTCTGGTGGAGTGTTGACGAAACGGCCCCTGCAGCATGTATCCACGGGCGCCCTAGCAAGCAGCTATAAGCCGGCTGGATTTCCATCACATAGAAAACTGTATTAAACACTTGGGGTCCAATCTTCACAGGCAACTCTACCTCCCCAAAAATTGATCTTTTTGAACCGTCGAAAGCGCGCACAACTAAATCACATGGTCGGAGTACAACCCCCTCAACATCCAACTTTGCCAAAGCCTTCTCCAGCAGCACATTCAGGGACGAGCCAGTATCTACCAACACATGGGACAAGACTGAACCTTTGCACTCCATGGAGATGTGGAGAGCTTTGTTATGATTTCTCCCCTCTGGCGTTAGATCAAAATCGATAAACCCCAACCCGTTACTGGCATTGACATGGGCAATAACACCCTCGAGCTGGTTCACCGATATCTCCTGTGGAACATACGCCATATTTAAAATCTTCAGCAGGGCGTTGCGATGTGCCTCGGAACATAACAGTAATCACAAGATAGAAATCTTGGAGGGAGTTTGATGCAGGTGATCCACTATTTTATAATCGCTCTTTCGGATAATCCTCATAAACTCTTCAACGTCTTTTTCAAAGGAATTACCGGGCTCCGCCTGTCATACCCCAAATTTTGACCACTAAGATTCCCATCATTGTGCAAATCATCACCACAATATAGATGAACCATTATGCCTCATCAGTCTCCCCAAAGATGGGTGAGCATTCACTACAATCAGGATTAGGGTTTCAAGCCCTCTTTGAGTTCTTAGACAAAGGATAAATCAAGGAATGACATGATCTTCAACTTGTCTAAACCTCTCAAACATCCACAATGGATCAAAAGGACTTCCACTTCAAGGATTAAGCACAAGGTTGCTCCCTTCTAGGTGGATCAAGCCTCGAGATCGTCAGTGTCAGCAAATTAGGGTTTTGGTCGACCAGGGCCTCAAGATGGAAATTTTCCTCTGGGCATGAGCCAATACTTCAAACCATAACCTAATATTCGCCATGGAACCTCATGACCCCAATCATCAAGTCAATTTTACCTCAGGGGATGCAGTCATAAAAAATCAGGAATTAGGGTTTCTTGACCTAATTCACCCCTAAGTTGACTTTTGGGACAAATCATGAGCCAAGACCTCAAGTGAGGATTTGAGGGTCTCTAATGCACCACATTGATC
Organism: Lathyrus tuberosus; assembly: GCA_022829125.1. Classification (NCBI taxonomy): domain Eukaryota; kingdom Viridiplantae; phylum Streptophyta; class Magnoliopsida; order Fabales; family Fabaceae; genus Lathyrus; species Lathyrus tuberosus. The sequence continues at coordinate 16,025,875 of JALAZF010000017.1, forward strand.
CATTTGTAACAATGGATTGATCCAAGAAGCTTGAGCAACAAGTCTCAAATTCATCAGAGCCACAATTAGGGTTTCGCGAGAAAAGTCAACTGTAACTTTGACTTTTAACCAGGACATGCTCCCAAGCCCTAAGACATGATTAAATATACCCTATAACACCCATGGAACATGTCCATAAAGTTTGATTTAAGTCAAGGACATGATTTCCTAAAGGATTGCACAGTTTGGAATTCATCTGATAAAAAGTCAACTGTGCACAAAAGTCAACTTTGACTTTTTGAGATTTTTCACAATTATGGATTTTTAACCCTAAAATGATGTTAATGTATGATTTGAATCATCATTCATCCAGAAAAATCAAAGAAAGTGGGATAACTTGTAAAAGGGGTAACCATAAAAACTTAGAAAATTTTCTAAGTTATGAACAAAGTGGCAAGGGTACCAACTTTGGAGGATCATAACTCCTAAACCACAAAGCCATTTTTCCCCATCCAAAGCTTGATTTGTAGACCTCATGGCCCTCTACAAAAACTTCAACTAGACCTCATTCCAATTCTTCATGGATTTTGAGTTATGGATTGATAAAAATCACAAAAAGTGAAAATGTCACTTTTTTCCAACACTTAGTGAAATTTTCACTAAGTCAGAATCTGCCTTCACTTTTTTCCAAATGTAGGGACATTTTTCACTTGGATCCAAAAAGTATCAAAACCAAATATGATCAAACAGTTGTTGTATCATATAAGGGCTTTCCAAAATGGCCAAGAACATCACCAAATTCAATTTGAGCTAAGAGTTATGGTAGTGGCAAAATGGCTTGCTGAAAACTGCCAAGGCAAGGCAGAATTTTGTATTTTTGGTCGATTTGCCAAAATCAGCCAATTTCAAGCCTTGTCATCATCTTGGACACATCTGAGGATCAAATCTAAAGGGGACAATCACTGAGCCAAGCCTCCAAAGTCCTTGGAACAAGAAGTAGCATGCCAAACCTAGAATTGCCTAGAAGAGGGACAAGACTCCAATTTTGGATTGGAGCATTTAATGGATGCACCAAGGTGGCATGGAATGACACATTTGCAACTGAATTTAGTCAAGATTCCTCCAACAAGTAGGGAACCAAAGCTCTGTGCTCTAACCTCTAGTCAATGGCTAAAGGAGACTTGGATTTTCATTTGCCAACATTGGCCAAACCTCTGCTGCAGTTGCCATTCACTATTGATCCCAAAACAAACTTGCTCTACTATAAATAGAGCCCATTTGTGCTCAGTTTGAGTACACCAAAGCCATCAAAAGATGTTTTCCTCAAAATCCCTTTTTCTTGGCAAAAATGCCTTCTTTAGCATGGTAACTCTGAGTTTTTGAGTTTGAGAGCTTTTTCAATCAAACAAATCATACACACACCTTATAAACATTATATGTAGGTGATCCAAACTCTCACAAGTGACTCTCAAAACCTCAAAATAGGCCTTTTGTGCATTTTTCAAGCCATGTCTTGATTCAGTCACTTTCCAAACCAGATAAAACCTCAAACACACTCCAAACAACATCCTTGAACTGTCCCAAATGGTTCCCCCCATCTGGAACACCATTTGAGAGAGTTGCTATTTTGGTCACTTTTAACCCCTTTTGCAAGAAAGGGCCAGTTTGTGTTTTTGCAGGTACCAGCTGATTCCAATCATCCTAAAAGCTTCTAAAGGATCATTTGAGTGTGTCTAAAGCATCAAATCATTTCTGGAACAAGAGGCTTGACAGATTGCACCAAAACTCTAAAAAGCTCAAAAAGAGGTAAGCCTCATGACTTGAACTTTCCAAAATATGCAATGCTTTGAAGTCCACTGATCATGCACACCTCATACATGTTAAATATGTTGTGTTTGAACCAATTGATCATGTAATTCATGCCTGTATCAAAGTGTAGCATAGAAAATGCAATTATAGGCCTTTTTCAAAACCACTATCGGGTTTTGAGGAGGGAGTGTGATCTGAAAAAACTACCACCACCATTGGATTCCTTGTGAAATTCTGGTCTAGATGCATATAAATTTTGTCTCAAACCATTAAGAATTGAGAAAGTTATGACCTTCACGTTTCTGAGGCAAAACTTGCCTTGCCTTGCCTTGGGCCAGGCCTAAAACCAAAGCATGACTTGTATATTTGTGATTTCACTTCAAACAATGGATGTATCACCACCCCAGTTGTAAGGCGCGCGCCTTGTGACCTTGAGGTCGTGGGTTCAAACCCCACCCATGCCATTTTGTGTTTTTTTTCATATTTTGCCATTTTTTCAATATTTTATGTTTTATTAATTAATTGGAAAATTAACAACTCTTTCAATTTTAATTATTTTTTATTGGTTCTTTTTGCAAAAAATCACAAAAATGTTGAAATATTTAATTCCACAAAAAAATTAAGTTTATATTATTTATTTAATATAATTAGTATTTTTGTGAATAACTTCATTTTTTATTTGTTTTAAACATTTTAAAATGAACATTCATCTTGAAAAATCAAGACCAAATGAGTTTTAGTATCTCTTGTGATTAAAACTTCATTTTTTAAAGCTTAAACAAAAATCATAAGTGGTTTATTCAAATTCATTTGGTATTTTTCCTTGATTTTCTTTTAATATTTACTTTTAAAAGAATAACAAATTAGGGTTTCTTTGATTTTCACCCTCATCAATCATTTTCAAACACTCATGGGCCTCTATTAGAGTGTAAGACCCAATCCCCTTTTAACCAAAACTTTTTGGGCCTCAGATATTGTATAAGTCCCTCTGCATTAAAAGAAAAGTTCGACGCGATCGTCGCCCGTTTAAAAATAAACCATCTGGGCCTCTCCTCGAGCTATAAGACCCATTCAAAACTTTGAGCCTCTATTAGAGTCTAAGACCCAACCCCTTTTTGAAACCAAATTATCTTGGGCCTCAGTCATTGTATAAGACCCACTGTGTTTTCAAAATCTCGGCGCGACCGCCATTTCAAACGAAAAATCATCTGGGCCTACCCTCGTGTTATAAGCCCCACTCTTTTTCTTTAAAACCTTTTGGGCCTCTCTTTGAGCTGTAAGCCCCAATTGTTCTTTCAAAGCACTTTCTCCTTTGATTTTGAATATACTGTTGTTTTCAATCTTTCTTTGTTGAACAACTAACAAAACAGCATGGAAGCTCTACAACCGAGTATGTGTTTATACGCTTTCATTTACCGCTTTCATATGTATATAACTGTATTGTGGGGCTGTTTCACTGTAAGTCTCCTTTCATAAACTCATATCAACTGTGTAATAATAGTATAGCTATTTAGAGTTTCCCTGACAACTACGTCTAGCACTAAGCCCTGTTGATCACTCCCGAATAGACAAAACTAGATCCCCCATAGGATTACCAGACACAGTCTTCCCTCCTCTTGGGGTTAAACAATATGGAGACGTGAAAGGCAGCATTCTCGGTGAACCCTTTCACAAACTGTCCTCCTAGGAATTTTCAAGAGACTCTACTCCCCAGAGTTGATCTATTCTCCGTGAATAACATCTCTTGAGTTTCTTCCAAATTCTCGAACTTTCCTGGCTTGATCTATTCTTTGTGAATAGCCTGTCTTGAATTCTCGGGGTTTGGGGACCCACAGGCTTCTTAAAAAGCATCCCCGCCTCCTCTTGGGCGTTGTACAAGGACGCATCGGCTTCTTAGAAGTATTCACAGCCTCCTCTTAGGCTTCATATAAATGATTTCTTCCTCCAGAAATGATAGCCTCCTCTTGGGCTTCGTATAAATTATCCCGACGACCTCCTAGAGGTATAGGAACAGAAATTAGTCATCTTAATAGAACAATTTTTTCAAAGAGTCTAGTTCCTGCTAGTGTCGTTTCATAAACGTAGTACAAAAGATGAAACTCTAGACTTGGACAGACTAATTTCCTTGAGTCTCAAAGACATTCTCAAGTTCCTTTCAAAACTAGGAGATGAAACCCGTAGGCTCGGACAGTCCCAATCCCCTTTGGATTTCCCATTTCCTTAAAGAACAGGAAATATCCCTGATCCTCGAATCAAAATCCCTGAGTGTAAACATTACTCATATAAGAACTGATTTTCTCTTTAAATCAGCATATTGGACTTGTCACTCAACTGAAACAATAACCATAGCCTCCATCTCGGGCTTCGTACGAGATACAAAGCAATCTCTTGTTGAGTCAACCCTTTTAGCCTCCATCTCGGGCTTCGTACGAGACACATAAAAACACCCTCTTGTTGGGTCAATAACCTCCTCTTAGGCTTCGTATAAGGAAACCCTGGTTGAGTCAATCAACCTTTTAGCATCAAAACTGTGCCTCGTTCAGAGGATACAAACATCAACAACTCCCTTCATCTAATTGCTGTAAGCGGCAAGCCTCTGGATTATTTACATCCACGCCACTGCCCCTCTTTTAGCATGAGAAATTCCTAAGGAAAGATAGCATTGCTCTACACTGAGTTAAAGTCTTCTCATTCAGGTTAAAACCCCCTATAAAGGAAATTATGGCATTGCTAAGATTCACATATCCCAGTTAAAGTAATCCTCCTTTATAATCAGCCATCCCTGACACCCAGACCCCCTTTAGAGATGACAAATTCTCTCTAAAGTCAACAACCTTTTTAGCTTCACATCTTGGGCTTCGAACAAGATACAAATAGACCCTTCAGCTTCACATCTTGGGCTTCAAACAAGATACAAACCACCTTTAGCTTCACGTCTTGGGCTTTGAACAAGACACCAAAACACCATTTCCTCCCATAGAATAGGAGGAACTACGATCGCTCTGATTTCCCTATTTCGGAAAACGGGAATACGTAGGCATAAGATTGAAATAAAAATCTTAGCGAGCACACTAAACAAAAACTCAAAGTCCCATACCCTCAGTCCTAAAAATCCTACCCATGAACTGTCCAATGATTTCACTCTGGAAAAGAAAGAGAGTAAGAAGAAAAAAATGCCCCATTACCATATAGCATCCATAACCTGACAGACCGCTGTTTAAACTCAGTATGCAAGCAGGGTTAATTGGAGACATCTATTTCCCTTCCTTCATCAGCTTCAATAGGATAAAGAATGAATCGAACTGTAGTAACCCCAAAGAGCGACAGTGCTTAAGAAACACGTCCAGTTTCGCTCGCTACAGAAAAGTGGCGCCCACCGTGGGGCGTTTTCTTTTCTTTCTTTCTTTTCTTTCTTGAGGATTTCACTGGGATATGACTTTTTTTAACTTCACTAGGATCTTAGGTCAAAACCTTTAAAGTTGGGAAGGAACCACAGAATGGCGACTCCGTCGGGGAGCCATTTTCAGTCAGGAACATAGGATTCATAGCTCTTAAAAAGTCTAGGACATTAGGACGAATATATATATACTACTTTTCCTAATTGATATATGTGTTTATTTTTCTGCTAATGGGAATGCGTGTGATGCCGCATGTGGAAAGATTGAGTATACACCTAGGAAAAACCCCTTTAGTGGTATGGAAGCTATCGGAAATGGTTGTCACGCGATACCACCCTCTTCTGAGGACTCTTCGAAAAAACATCACCTAGCACGGTTCCCGGCCCGCTGGTGTTTTTCTCGACAAGAGTTGATGATGTTGAGAGACAGGTACAAAAATCACTAGTATAAACCTTTGGGACGGGTAGAGCCTTGACTCCATGACAGCAACCCTTTGACCCCATGTTTTTTCTATGTTTTTGTGTGTTGTATTCATGCATTCATCTAAAAAACATTAAAACAAAGGAAATCTTCTCTTCTAGTCTCTCTTTTTCAAATTAAACTAAGACAATGATTGCAAATGTCAGAGAAAAAGATTGCGCTCATGGATTTTGGTAGAAGGAGAACTCATAGGTATACCTTCGAGGTTCCAAAACTAGAGGATTTGAGAGGTTTGGCGAGAATGATCACGAACCAAGAGGCTTTCAGAGCCAAGTATGGAGGTTTGCTATCTCTATTAAAGGTTCAAGTAATTGAAAGAATCATGGATGCACTCGTTCAGTTTTACGATCCGGTCTATCACTGTTTCACAATCCCGGATTATCAGCTCGCCCCAACGCTGGAGGAATATTCTCATCTGATTGATTTACACATAACTGATCGAGCTCCTTTTTCTGGACTAGAAGAAATTCCAAAGGATCAGACCATTGCAAGAGCAATTTATTTGGACGAGTCAGAGGTCAGGACTCACATGACCACTAAGGGTGGCATACAAGGTTTGCCGGCCCAGTTCTTGACAAAGAAGGCCCTGTACTTCGCTGGTATAGGGAACGTGACTGATTTTCAAAGCATCTTTGTTTTACTCACCTACGGGTTATTTTTGTTTCCCAACATCAATAACTTCATCGATATCAACTCCATTAAGGTTTTTCTTATTAGAAACCCTGTGCCGACTTTACTCGCAGACGCATATCATTCTGTACACTTAGGGAATTTGTACAGCGGAGGGGAGATCACATGTTGTGTACCTCTGCCATACAAATGGTTTATCTCCCATTTGCCTAAGTCTGCTGCTTTTTGGGATCAAAAGAATACTTTACGTTGATCGCAGAGAATCATGTCTCTTACCAACTCTGACATAGATTGGTGCAATAGGATTTATGAGGGAATCAGGATCATTGACCATTGTGGAAACTTCCCCAACGTACCCCTTATAGGAACTAAGGGAGGAATCAATTACCATCCAGTGTTGGTTAGTCGTGAATTTGGATACCCGATGAGGCATGTCCCGCGTAATGCTCATCTGGAAGGTCTTTTCTTCAAAGAAGGAGAAAATGACAGAGCACTAAAGATGGAAATAGTGCACGCTTGGAAACATGTTCATAAGAAAGGACGAGAGTCTCTGGGAAAATCGGACTGTGTCTCAGTGGAGCCTTACCTCCACTGGGTACAAACTAGAGCTCTTAAGCTAAAGATGCCTTATCCTCGTCACGGAGTTCTTCCACCAAGGGAGTCTGTCATGTACTTCATGACTGAAACGGAAAAACTCCAGGTTACTCTCAACAAAGTTCAGTGGGAGAGAAGGTCTTGGAAGAACAAGTACCTCACCCTCAATGTGGAGTGTATCAAAATACAGCAACTACTGAAGGATAAAGATGCTCTGATTGAAATTTTAGAGCAGCATGCTGTAGAAAATCAGGATGACCAAAGGAATTTGCTCACTCCTTTCACCTGGCAAAGGAATGACAACCCGACAACGGCTTAAGAGCCCCGGTCAAAGAAAAGGAAAGTGCCAGAATTAGCATCCGGTTTCTCCTCAGAGAGGACCCGGGACCCATTAGTTTAGGTTTCTGTTTTCGCACCTTGTAATCTACTGTATTTCTATTTCCGCAATCCTTTGAATTCAATAAAATGGGGTTTCCCCACTGTTTGATATTTGCAATCTATTTGTCGCAGTTTATTTTGATTAAACGAAAAAAAACACTTAATCATTGCATTCATCATTCTCACATCACGTATTCTCCTTACCTATGAGTCTCACGTTTGTGTCTCGATTCTAGAGTCAAACTGTCTCATTCATACAATACTCGGGCCAATCGTCAGAAAAAGATGGATGATCTTGAGGAAGAGAACAGAGAGTTGAAAGAAGAGATCGACGCTTTGAGAGAGGATATGAGAAAGCTTCGTAATGACATGCAAGCCATGGCGGAAGCTCAGTTACAAAGAACTATGATCTCAGAGATCACCTCAACGCCCATAGTGGAGAAGTATGATCCTAGGTACAAAATCGTCTCTGGGGCATGCCTGTTAACTATATCCCGGAAGGATATGTTCCGCCGATCACTAGAGATCCAGAAACTTCAGCAGAAGCCGCTGGGCCTGAAGGTTACAAACTTCGGGAAAGCAAGGATGCCAGGGGCATATTGAGGACTCCTGAAGGTTACAAACTTCTGGAAACGCCAAGATTCACTGCCGTAGTAACGGTACCACCCCCTGTGGTGCACACTGTCCCGGAAGGACAGATTCCGCAGATACCTTCTGGTAGAAAGGAAACTATGTTCGACAGGATGGACGAGTTCCAGGAACAGTTCCTGGAAATGCAAAAGGAACTGAAAGCCATCCGCTGTCAGGATTTATTTGGAAAGGACACCGCAGACCTTTGTCTGGTCCCCAATGTGAAAGTTCTGCACAAGTTCCAAGTTCCCGACTTTGAAAAATACAAGAGTAATTCTTGCCCTCAGAGTCACTTAGTGATGTACGCTCGGCGAATGTCAGCTCAGACAGAAAATCAGGATCTACTGATTCACTACTTTCAGGATAGTTTAACCGGTGCCGCCTTAAAATGGTATGTTGTACCCCAAATTTTACCCTCCGATATTCTGATCGTTTGCATATCCTTGGTCTCTGTTTTCGCATTTTAGTAAACATATCAATAATCATGCATTTTTTGTTAGAATTTAATTTGTTTTATTTCTTTTTTTCACTAACTATTTTCAATTATCTTTTTTATTATTTTTAGTTTTATTATTATTATTTCTTTATTATTATTATTATTATTATTATTAATTTTTTTATTATTAGTTTTATTATCATTATTAGTTTTATTATTATTAGTTTTATTATTACTAAGCTTTATTATTATTATTATTATTACTTTTATTTTGTTTATCTTCATGGTAAGTGGGGACCACTACAATACAAACACTTCACATGGATTGCCAACTTGGATTTATCAATGGCCAAAAAGTATTCTTACACTTCAATTATCAATGGCCAAGAATCATTCTCATAAAGTCACATGGATTGCCAACTTGGATTTATCAATGGCCAAAAAACATTCTTACACTTCAATTATCAATGGCCAAGAATCATTCTCATAAAGTCACATGGATTGCCACATCAACACTCCCACTTTATTCATACTATAAATAAGATCTCTCATTCTCCCATTTTGAACACACCAGATTCACCCCACACAAAGGCTGAATACTCTCTTAATTTTCTCCCTCAATTATTCTTGCAAATTTTCTGGAGAGAAGGCTCGTCTTCATTTTTCCATAACTCGTGTCATTGAAGAGGCAGTGGACCGTCTCCACTAGGTAACATTCACCTCTTTTATTTCTCCATTTTCAAAGTACCATGATCATTTATCTATGCTGTTATCAAGTTCATTAGCATGTTAATATTTTTTCTGGAAAAAGTATTGTAATATCCTATAATTTTTGTTTGGTTTTATTATGAATGATGTTTAAAAGATAAGATAAAAATTCAAAAAGACAAAAAACATGCTTCATCACCACCCTTTTATTATTTCATACTATTTTTATTTTATTTTCCATTTATTTCTTAATTTTGTTTCTCTAGTTTTTATTTTAGGAGCACTTTGAATTTTTAGTTTCAATTTATCATGTTATTTCTTGAATTCATAACTTTTTCTTTCGAATTTTGTTTTGATTTTTATTTTTCGCTTACGATCTTTATTTCGATTTTTTAGGGCCAATGATATTACAAAATCATGACTTAGTTGATTTATGCAAAATGACTAAAAAGTCTTGATATGTATGAGGCTCATTTCTTTATTTTTGTTGGTCAATGAAAGTCGAATATCAAAAGATTATCGATCCTCCGATTAAATCTTGATCAAGACGAGACTAACTTTATTCTTCATTTCGAGTCCATTTTCTTTACTTTAGGCCGATGACATTGCACAAATCTTGACTTTGATTATTTCAAAACAATAAAGTCTTGATAAATATGACCCCACTTTTCACTTATTTTTATTGGTCGATGAAAGTAAAAAAATCTAAGATTATCGATTTATCGATTTAAATCTTGATTAAGACGAGACCAACCTTATTTTTTCATTCCGGTTTCATTATCTTTATTTTGGTCGATGACATAACAAACTTCATGGTTCGGTTGACTTCATTGAATCAACAAAACTTTGACCAACATGAGACCACTTTCTCTTTATTTCAGTTTCATTCACTTTTTAGTCGATGAAAGTCAAGAGTCATTGATTGTCGATTTCTCGATTAAATCATGATTAGGACGAGATTAATTCTATTTCGTGTTCTTAGAAAGCAAACATAACATAACACAAACTTAGCAAGAGGTTCCTGTAGAGTACTACAGATACTTAGGGTGCTAATACCTTCCCTTTGTATAACCAACCCCCGAACCTTAGATCTCCCCCTTTAGGTTTTTTAACGATCTTGAACCTTTCCTTTGGATAAATCAAAGTCGGTTGTAAAAGAAAATGATGCAAGTTAAGTAATAGCTTGTTATCCGATTTTCACCGCAACAGAAATGGCGACTTCACTGGGGAATCAGTTAGACCTATTGCTGGTCCTTTCCTAAGAGGGTTAAGCCAATCTTGTTTTTATGTTATTCATGTTTGCTTATTTACTTGTATATGCTTATGTATGTCATATTTGCTTATATACTTGTATCTTTGTTCTTGCTTTATTATGCTGTTTATTTTGGGTTATCATGGTATCTATGAGTGAGATAAGTCCTAACCCGGACTTGAGAGAACACATATGTTTAGGAACCGTGGACATAGTCAAGGGAACTTCGAGGGAGAAATCCCAAAGGAGGGGACTTGAAGTCCACACTCAGTTGAGGCCCTCTTGGAGGTGGTAAATGTTGAACGAGCAATCGTGAATGCGTTACTACTTTCGACCTAGGAGCCAGAGATACTGATGACCTTTAGTTATCCCTTTTCCCCACCTGGCCTATTTAGGATGTAGTGCGATGATTATGAGGGAGTAATCCTAAATGATTGCTACGCGATACTACGCTCAGACGAGACTCTCTTGAGGATTTTATTGATCACCGAGCAATTGGGAAGTTGATAAAATCCGAAAGATGGGTTGTTGACTTTGGGAACTCTTTAGAACCTTGCTCTGCAGATACAAGAACCCTAGTACACACCCTGTGGTTGGTTCTTTACCCAGACTTCATGTTGTGATCTTGAACCCTTGATCCTGTTGCATGTGTTTTTGCATCCTGTTTGCATTGCATTGCATTTGATTTGCATCTTTGCATGTCTCATTGCATACGTCTGTCTGCCCAGCTACTCATTTCCAGTGGTCTCTATCTTCCAGTGTCATCTGTGAGTTGTCAAGCTGATTCCTCGACACCAATACCGGACTAGAGCTAACTACAGACGAAGGATGTCAGAGCAAGAGGTACACAACGCTGAGGTCCGAATGGAAATCGATGACCTTAAGTCAAGCGTGGCCAATCTCACTGAGATGATTTAAGTCTTGATTGCTAGGGGAGAGCCACCCCAAAGGACTGTCATCCAAGAAGTTTCAAGCGCTGATCCTCCACCAGTTCAGATGCCGCCTTCAACGTGGCCAGAGTTTGGTTTGCCACACAACAATTCTCCACCTCTTGCATCTACTGCTATGGTTGGTTAGACTGCTATGCCTGTCTTTCTAGCTCCTGTTTTCGCCGAGCCCAGACCCGTGGTCCATGCTATTCCACAGACTGTTCGAGCTTCTTTCGAGAATCCCTTCTATGAGTACAATGCTGCCAGTGCTCAAGGTGAAGACCGTGAAGACTTTGTTGAACCTGAAGTTGTCCGAGAGCAGTTTCAGAGCATAGAGAAGAGACTCAAAGCCGTTGAGGGTACTGATTTCTTTAATGTGGATGCAGACAATATGAGCTTAGTATCAAACCTTGTTATACATGCTAAGTTCGTAACTCCAGATTTTGTGAAGTACAAGGGTCACTCTTGCCCAAGAGCTCATTTGGTCATGTATCTTCGCAGAATGACTGCTCATGCCAAGAATCAGAAGTTGCTTATCTGCTGTTTTCAAGACAGCTTGAGTGGAGCATCACTCAAATGGTACATGGGTCTCGAGCAAAACTCTATCCATAGCTTCCAAGACCTCACAAATGCCTTCATGAAGCAGTATAAGTATAACCTCGACATGGCTCCTGATCGCCGTCAACTGCAAAACATGTCTCAGAATGATAAAGAGTCTTTCAAGGAGTATGCTCAATGCTGGAGAGAGTTGGCTTCCCAGGTTGAACCTCCTTTGGCTGAGAAAGAGTTAACCAGAATGTTCATGGATACCCTGTCCCCATTCTATTGGGAGAAGATGGTTGGAAGTGTTTCCTCCAATTTCACTGATTTGGTTACTATTGGCCAAAGATAAGAGGAAGGTCTTAAGAAAGGAAAAGTATCCAAGGCTGTTGAATCTTCTAATGTTGTGAAGAAATCCTACGGGAACTTTCAGAAGAAGAAGGAAGATCAGACTAATGCTGTCATGGTTGAAGCAAGAAAGCCTCGTCCCCGACCTCAGTATGTTGGTCACCCTGTTGTTGCTGCTGTTACTCCTGTGGTTGCTGCATCACGACCAACTCAAGCTTTCCAACGTCCGGCTGCAGGACAGAGCCAGTATCGTAATAGGGGTCAATTTGATCCCATTCCCATGACTTACACTGAACTTTATCCTGGTTTGGTTCAACAAGGTTTGATTACCACAAGGCCTCTGCCTCCTCCTCCAAATCCTCTTCCAGCCGGCTATAGGGCTGGTCTTCATTGTGAATACCATCAAGGTGGTGCAGGCCATAACTTGGAAAGTTGCTTTGCGTTGAAGGCTAGAGTACAAGAGCTGATGAGGAACGAAATCCTCTCCTTTAAGGACAATCCCAATGTTCAGAACAACCCTCTGCCAGGGCACGCCAAGTGAAGCTTCAGTCGACTTCAGCATGTTATCCTCCTAAAAGCCAGTGTTTCAGACAGGACAGCTCATCCTTGTGTTGATTAGTCACTAGGCCTTTGTTTCTTGTTGTTTTCACTTTCTTTATTTTGTAATGGGTGTTTGCTTTCAAATTATGTTTGTACTTTCACAATTAATGAAATGAGCACTGCAACTTTTGATTCAATTCATTTGTGTTTGCTATTTACTTCTTATTGCTTCCTCTTTCATGAAAAATAAAATAAAAAAATTTTTTGTCCACTTTCTGTTGATTATGCAAAGATTGGATGGAGGATGATGAAAACATTATACCCATAATTGTTGTTGGTATGCTTTCAAATCAAAACTTTGCTGACGATGTAAGGCATTGTTTCAATCCCTAAACACTGGAGGAATAAGGAAGATAACCCCTCATCAACCCCTTTGAGCCTTGAAGTAAGAGTTTCTTTTCATTACAAATAAAAACCCGCAATCTTAACCTGGGGCAGGGTAGTTCTCAGTTAACTTGATTGTGCATTCAAATACAATAGTAGCATTCAAGACGCCTTTCGACAAAGTTCACAAATTTTCCTTCGCGCACGACAAACAAGTGTTGAAGATGTCTTTCAAGCTCAAACGCCAATGATGGTTCACCATAGTCATTAAGCCAGACGTTCACAACCTTTCAAATCTTCCTGATTAAATGAATAAATGTAGTACAAGTTGTTCCAAAAGTGATAAATAAAGAAGGATCGTCAAGAAATCCTTACCCAAAGAATGAGTCGAGTCCATTTCGAGGCAAAAGCTAAGAAAGGTAGGAAGCTCAAGACCTTACTTTATACAAAAAAAAAAAAAAGAAGAAAGAACAAGCTTGTATGACAACCAAAAGTTGTAAGGAAGCAATGATCGTCATCTCAAGTCTCTTAACTTTTGAACCATCATTGCTATCATCAGTGCAATTCCTAACTCATGGGAATTTGAGTGCATAGTTTGAGTTAACTGAGCATAGGACTGAAGTTCATCACGTAGATCGGGTGGGTCACAAATAAACTTTGAACCTTTATCCTTTGTCTCTTAAACCGTGAACCAGACCACGCTATAACCCTCAAAAGACCTAATTGAAGCGAGGTTATTTTGAAAGCATACTACAGCAAGGTTGCGTAAACTGACTCCAAGAGATCTTTGCGGATCATTTGTTTTGGCATCACGCCTTGTGCCTTACCTTTCACTTCTTAATTTCTTGAACCACCGTGTTCTGACCAGTATCCCATATACTTTGCACCTCTTTCAAAATGATTTTGATTTCAAAAGTTGCATGAACTTTGCATTTACCATGTTTGTACAAATACTTTTGTTTGCAAACTAGTTTTCCTCTCAAGGAATTTTCAAACAATTAAGAAACTTGGTTGGTGATCCAATCAGGGGCAAGTTCCTTCCATATCCTGTTGAGAATCAGTTCAAGATTTGAGGTTTAATGGCGACTTCTCAAAATCGGTTTATACATAAGATTTTTCAAGACTCATACTGGGGCAAGCTTTCCCAGTGTACATTAAAACAATTATTTTCAAGACTCATATTGGGGCAAGCTTTCCCAGTGTACAGTAAAATAATCATTTTCAAGACCCAGACTGCGGCAAGCTTTCCAAGAGCACCATGAAACAGTCATTTCCAGAATCAATCAAGCCGAAGCAATGATCAGCTCATCTACAATAATCAGCTAATCTGGGGCAGTTTACTTGAAGAATCCCCAAGCAGCTCTCCATCCTTCTTTACAAGGATCATCACTAGATACAGTTTATTAGTGTGGCAAAGATGTGTTCAGCAGAAGCATCTCTAGTCCCAAGCAGAATGGCAGTGATCTCCGTGTAGAGGAATCAGTCTTCCAGTCTTGTCTTCCCAGAGAGTCGAGCCATGTCGTCGACATCTGCATTCGCATTTGATCATATATCATCTGCATAATTTATACCATATGCATAACATTAGTGTTTTATCCTCATTTGCATTTCTCCTGAGTTCGTGTCGTTATCCACGTCTTACCTTACCAAAATGTTACCTGTCCTTTTCATTCAGTGCCATTCCTGAATGTTGTTGTTTCATGAGTATCTTCTCTCATTCCAATGCTATTCCTGGATCTTTATATTCTCTCACTCCAGTGCTATTCCTGGATGCCTGTCTCTTGTGATCTCCAGTGCCATTCCTGGATATCTTATTCCTCTTGCTTCTCCCAGTGCTATTCCTGGAAGTTTTGCCTACCTTCTGTAACCACAATCAATTTCTCTTGGATATCTTTTAGTGCTATTCCTGAAAGTCTTATCTGTTCATGCAGTGCCATTCCTGGATGTCTTTCTCACTATCATTTGATGCCATTCTTGAATATAGTGATTTGCCTTTACTTTCAGTGCCATTCCTGAAAGTTCTTTCCCCTTATCCAATGCTTTCTTGGGTATATCTTCATTCATTCAATGTTGTCTTGAATATTGTGGTTCCTTTTGTCCAATGCTTTCTTAGATTTCTATCATGTTCACTCTCATCTAAAGGCATTATTAGATATTGTGATTTGTACCTTCCATTCAAAGCCATTATTGAATGCCTGGTGTCCTTTTATTCAATGCCATATAGTCTTGTTTGCTCACCTTTATCTAAAGCTATTATTGGATATTGTGAGTCATACCTTTCATTCAAAGCCATTATTGGATGACTAGTTTCTTTTCCATCTGATGCCTATCCGGATGTGTCTCTCCTTCTGATGTTTTTTTAGGTCGAGTCCTTGTTCACTTTATCTAAAGTCGTTATTAGATATTGTGATCTATACCTTTCATTCAAAGCCGTTATTGGATGTCTGGTTTCTTTACCATCTGATGCCTATCCGGATGTGCCTCTCCTTCTGATGTTTTTTCAGATCGAGTCCTTGTTCACTTTATCTAAAGTCGTTATTAGATATTATGATCTATACCTTTCATTCAAAGCCATTATTGGATGTCTGGTTTCTTTACCATCTGATGCCTATCTGGATGTGTCTCTCCTTCTGATGTTTTTTCAGATCGAGTTCTTGTTCACTTTATCTAAATCCGTTATTAGATATTGTGATCTATACCTTTCATTCAAAGCCGTTATTGGATGTCTGGTTTCTTTACCATCTGATGCCTATCCGGATGTGTCTCTCCTTCTGATGTTTTTTCAGATCGAGTCCTTGTTCACTTTATCTAAAGTCGTTATTAGATATTGTGATTTATACCTTTCATTCAAAGCCATTATTGGATGTCCAATTTCTCTACCATCTGATGCCTTTCTGAAGGTATCTCTCTTTCTGATGTTTTTCAGATCGAGTCTTTGTTCACATTCGTCTAAAGCCATTATTAGATATTGTGATTTACACATTTCATTCAAAGCCATTATTGGGTGGCTGGTTTCTTTGCATTCAATGCCATTCTTGAATGTAATCTTTGTCCACTTTTATCTAAAGCTATTATTAGATATTATGATTTATACCTTTAATCCAAAGCCATTATTGGGTGATTGGTTCCTTTGCATTCAATACCATTCTTGAATGTAGTCTTTGTTCACACTCATCTAAAGCCATTATTAGATATTGTGAGTTATACCTTTCATTCAAAGCCGTTATTGGATGTCTGGTTTCTTTACCATCCGATGCCTTTCCGGATGTGTCTCTCTTTCTGATATTTTTCAGATAGAGTCTTTGTTCACTTTATCTAAAGTCGTTATTAGATATTGTGATTTATACCTTTTGTTCAAAGCCATTATTGGATGACTGGCTTCTTTGCATTCAAAGCAATTCTTGAATGTAGTCTTTGTTCACACTCATCTAAAGCCATTATTAGATATTGTGAGTTATACCTTTCATTCAAAGCCGTTATTGGATGTCTGGTTTCTTTACCATCCGATGCCTTTCCGGATGTGTCTCTCTTTCTGATATTTTTTCAGATAGAGTCTTTGTTCACTTTATATAAAGCCGTTATTAGATATTGTGATTTATACCTTTTGTTCAAAGCCATTATTGGATGACTGGCTTCTTTGCATTCAAAGCAATTCTTGAATGTAGTCTCTGTTCACATTCATCTAAAGCCATTATTAGATATTATGATTTGTACCCTTCATTCACAGCCATTATTGGATGACTGGTTTTTTTTTTGCTATCTGATGTTATTCCGGATGTGTCTTCTCTGTCTTTTCTGGTTTTTCTTGAAGATCCCGTTTGAACTCTTCAGTATAAGAAAATCCCAGAAAATCTTTTGTTGGTGTCTATCCTTATATCACAAATTGATCCCCAGGGGAGATCATGTCTTCTTTCTGGTTCCATGCCCAGTAAAGAGTGTACTTTCATTTCCCCAGTGTCGTCCGATCACCTATAAACCTATCGTCCATCTCCTTGGATTTTTCCCTAGTGGAGAGCCCCTCTTTGGCTCCCATCCCCAGTGAGGGCCTGTAGGATTTCCTCTTTATTTTTTCTATCCCCGGTGCATCCTTAGAGTCTCCCCGGTGAGTCTATCGTTGGACAGTCTGTATCCCCAGTGTGTCTTTCTCGTGAATGCTAACCTTATCCTTCCCCAGTAAGCTCACCTGTGGTGGATTGCCCTTCATCCTTGGTGTTTTGTTTGTCTGCCCCTTTGCATTTAGCATTCCATCATTTTCATCATATTAGAGTTCATTACATGTCAGCATTTTTGTCCATAGCATTGCATATCAGTGCGTCTGAGGGAAAAATTTTCGGTTTTCTATATTTAAATACCTTCCACCATGATTTCATGAAGACTATCATCACTCATGTCATCCGGTGAAGATATTTAAATAGGGGCAACTGTTGTACCCCAAATTTTAACCTCCGATATTCTAATCGTTTGCATATCCTTGGTCTCTGTTTTCGCATTTTAGTAAACATATCAATAATCATGCATTTTTTGTTAGAATTTAATTTGTTTTATTTCTTTTTTTCACTAACTATTTTCAATTATCTTTTTTATTATTTTTAGTTTTATTATTATTATTTCTTTTTTACTATTATTATTATTAATTTTATTATTATTAGTCTTATTATCATTATTAGTTTTATTATCATTATTAGTTTTATTATTATTAGTTTTATTATTACTAAGCTTTATTATTATTATTATTATTACTTTTCTTTTGTTTATCTTCATGGTAAGTGGGGACCACTACAATACAAACACTTCACAAGAATTGCCAACTTGGATTTATCAATGGCCAAAAAGCATTCTTACACTTCAATTATCAATGGCCAAGAATCATTCTCATAAAGTCACATGGATTGCCAACTTGGATTTATCAATGGCCAAAAAGCATTCTTACACTTCAATTATCAATGGCCAAGAATCATTCTCATAAAGTCACATGGATTGCCACATCAACACTCCCACTTTATTCACACTATAAATAAGGTCTCTCATTCTCTCATTTTGAACACACCAGATTCACCCCACACAAAGGCTGAATACTCTCTTAATTTTCTCCCACAATTATTCTTGCAAATTTTCTGGAGAGAAGGCTCGTCTTCATTTTTCCATAACTCGTGTCATTGAAGAGGCAGTGGACCGTCTCCACTAGGTAACATTCATCTCTTTTTTTTCTCCATTTTCAAAGTACCATGATCATTTATCTATGCTGTTATCAAGTTCATTAGCATGTTAATATTTTTTTTGGAAAAAGTATTGTAATATCCTATAATATTTGTTTGGTTTTATTATGAATGATGTTTAAAAGATAAGATAAAAATTCAAAAAGACAAAAAACATGCTTCATCACCACCCTTTTATTATTTCATACTATTTTTATTTTATTTTCCATTTATTTCTTAATTTTGTTTCTCTAATTTTTATTTTAGGAGCACTTTGAATTTTTAGTTTCAATTTATCATGTTATTTCTTGAATTCATAACTTTTTCTTTCGAATTTTGTTTTGATTTTAATTTTTCGCTTACGATCTTTATTTCGATTTTTTAGGGCCAATGATATTACAAAATCATGACTTAGCTGATTTATGCAAAATGACTAAAAAGTCTTGATATGTATGAGGCTCGTTTCTTTATTTTTGTTGGTCAATAAAAGTCGAATATCAAAAGATTATCGATCCTCCGATTAAATCTTGATCAAGACGAGACTAACTTTATTCTTCATTTCGAGTCCATTTTCTTTACTTTAGGCCGATGACATTGCACAAATCTTGACTTTGATTATTTCAAATCAATAAAGTCTTGATAAATATGAGGCCACTTTTTACTTATTTTTATTGGTCGATGAAAGTAAAAAATTCTAAGATTATCGATTTATCGTTTTAAATCTTGATTAAGACGAGACCAACCTTATTTTTTCATTCCGGTTTCATTATCTTTATTTTGGTCGATGACATAACAAACTTCATGGTTCGGTTGACTTCATTGATCAACAAAACTTTGACCAACATGAGACCACTTTCTCTTTATTTTAGTTTCATTCACTTTTTAGTCGATGAAAGTCAATAATCATTGATTATCGATTCCTCGATTAAAGCATGATTAGGACGAGATTAATTCTATTTCGTGTTCTTAGAAAGCAAACATAACATAACACAAACTTAGCAAGAGGTTCCTGTAGAGTACTACAGATACTTAGGGTGCTAATACCTTCCCTTTGTATAACCAACCCCCGAACCTTA
This sequence comes from Lathyrus tuberosus, assembly GCA_022829125.1. NCBI lineage: Eukaryota > Viridiplantae > Streptophyta > Magnoliopsida > Fabales > Fabaceae > Lathyrus > Lathyrus tuberosus. Next base: position 16,045,181 of record JALAZF010000017.1, read on the forward strand.
GATCTCCCCTTTTAGGATTTTTAACGATCTTGAACCTTTCCTTTGGATAAATCAAAGTCGGTTGTAAAAGAAAATGATGCAAGTTAAGTAATAGCTTGTTATCTAATTTTCACCGCAACATGGTACATGGGTTTAAACCGTGCTACGATCAGCACTTTCAGAGATCTTGGCACTGCCTTCGTCCAACAATACAAATACAATTTGGACATGGTACCAGAAAGAGATCAGCTCAGATCGATGTCACAAAAGGACAAGGAAACTTTTAAGGAGTACGCTCAGAGATGGCGTGAAATTTCTGCCCAAATTTGTCCACCTCTTGAGGAAAAAGAGATGACAAAAATCTTCTTAAAGACCTTAAGCTCATTTTACTACGACAGAATGGTTGTCAGTGCGCCCAGTGACTTCACTGAAATGGTCGGTATGGGGGTACGTCTCGAGGAAGCTGTTCGAGAAGGACGTCTAATAAAAGACGCTGGATCATCAAGTAGTACAAAACAATATGGTAGTACTCTCCCTAAGAAAAAAGAGCAAGATATTGGAAATATCTCTCTCAGAAGGCAAAGGCGACGTTATCAGCCAGTAGCGGTTGTGACTCCTGCTATCAATCCTGCGCCTATTTCTACGTATCAACCTCCGGTTGCGCAGAGCCAACCTAATCAGCAAAGGACACAACAGCCTCTTCAGCAGGCTCGTCCTCCATACAATAACAACCGTACAACGCGGCCACCAGGATTTGATCCTATACCCGTATCATACGCAGAACTATTTCCGTTACTACTGGCTAAGGGGCATGTCCAGACTAAGTCTCCTCTTACAGTACCGAAAAATCCGCCTTTTTGGGTTAAGGTGGACCAGACATGCCCTTACCACCAAGTAGGACCAGGGCATAACATAGAGAAATGTCTCAATTTCAAATACGACATGCAAAAGCTTGTTAGGAGTGGGGTCTTATCTTTCAAGGATACAAATCCCAATGTTCTCACGAACCTGCTGCCTCAACATGAGAAAGCCGCAGTCAATCTGATAGAGGGAGAGTCTAACAAAGTCTATCAAATTCATGATGTACTCTTATTGAAAACCAACTTGGTCAAGATGCATTGTAGACAGAGTGGATATGGCCATGTGCCACCTCATAATTATCATCAGTGTGATATCTGCTCTAAAAGCAATCAAGGATGTTCTGTGGTGCAATCATCTCTACAGGAATAGATGGATCTCGGATGGATCCAAGAGCATCGAGTTCGTGGCGTTAATATGGTTTACACGAATTCCAACGTCATTCAGAACCACGACATCCGTGCAATGAATGTCAACTTGGTGGCGATGCATTCTAGGCAAAGCCAGTATCATAATCTGCCATGGCACGATTACAGTTCTTGTCTGACTTGCTCGGTAAACAAACAGGGATGCTCTTTTGTACAAGAGGCCCTCTAGCGTCAGATGGATCTTGGATGGATCCAGGACTACCATGATAGGAATCCCTATCAGATCAACATGGTTCAAATCTTTGACATTTGCTTAATGAATACCAACCTGGTAGAGTTACATGCTGAGCAGGTCCGCCTCAGATTCCTGGTATCACATGGTTACCAGGGCTGTAAAGCGGGTTGCAAAAACGATCAAGGTTGTGCCCTTGTCCAGGAGGCACTCCAGCACTTGTTAAATCACTGGTGGATGCCAATCTATATGGATGAAGATACTCAGCAAATTAGTATCAATAACAGGAACCCTACTCGGCGTCAAAGTTAGGATGTCCGATCTGTGGAAGCTAACCTAGTAAGGTTACATTGCATTCAAAGCGGGCGTGGCCAGGTGCCACCACACAACTATGTACGTTGTAGAGTCTGTTCGAAAAGTAACCAAGGATGTTACCTTGTGCGAGCAGCTCTTCAGGGTCAGGTGGATCGTAGAGAGATTCGCCCATATCCGGGTTCTGGACCAATCAACTGGGCGTCGGACTACCTTGCTGATCAAATTGAGGATGTTGTCGTAATCTCTGATCATCAGAGGCCCAAGGATGTTTTTTCCATCATCCCTCTACTTGACGAATCAAGAGTTCCTAACCAGGAACAAATTGAGATTACTTACGATGGTCAGAAAAATCAGAAGGCTCCCATAGTCATCTATCTGCTGGGACCACTACCGTATGAATCAACTAAGGTTATCCCTTACAAGTACGGTGCAACAACAATTGAGAACGGAACGGAAATTCCATTACCCTCCGTCGTGAATATTGCAGATATCAGTCGAGTAACCCGGAGTGGTAGAATCTTCAATAGAGGAGTTGGAGAACCCAGCAAAGAGAAGGAACCTCAATCAGAAGTTCCCAATCCACCAGTCGGTCAAACCAGTGATCCCAACCTTTCAAACAACAATGATGAGATGCTAAAGCTCATCCAAAGGAGTGAATACAACATTGTTGATCAACTGTTACAGACTCCTTCAAAGATCTCAGTATTGTCACTTTTACTCAGTTCAGAAGCGCACAGGGAGGCTCTACAGAAAGTCTTGGAGCAAGCCTTTGTGGAATAGGATGTAACAATCAGACAGTTCGATAGCATTGTCTCTAACATCACTTCCTGCAATAACTTAGGATTTAGTGATGAGGAATTACCTGAAGAGGGTCGCGGTCATAACATGGCGCTCAACATTACAGTCAACTGCCAAGGTGATGCTTTAGCCAGCGTACTGGTAGACACAGGGTCGGCCCTGAATGTTATGCCGAAGTCCACATTGATGCAATTATCCTTCAAAGGACCCCCGATGAGAACCAGCGAGGTCGTCGTCAAAGCGTTTGACAGATCTAGAAAAACGGTTATCGGCGAAGTCGACCTTCCCATAACTATCAGTCCTCACACTTTCAAAGTCACTTTCCAGGTCATGGACATCCGGGCAACGTACAGTTGTTTATTAGGAAGACCTTGGATACATCAGGCTGGGGCGATCACCTCGACCCTCCACCAAAAGTTAAAGTTCGTTCAGAACAACCAGCTCGTCACGGTCTGTGGAGAACAAGCCTTGCTCGTGAGTAACTTATCATCATCTACATGTGTAGAACCCGAGGAGATTGTTGGGACTCAGTTCCAAGCGCTTTTGGTGAGCAAGGACAATCGTTCCAAAAAGGGAACTTCCATTTCCTCATACAAAGATGCTATTAAAGCGGTCGAGAGTACTAATGCAACAGGATGGGGACAGCTTGTCATTCCTACTGACAATAAAACAAAGAAGGGTCTTGGTTTTTCTGCAACCTGTACCCAGACAGCTACTACTAGCAATGAAAGTCTTCATCCCATTCGGAACTTCTTTCACAGTGGAGGTTTCCTTCAACCGGTGACCCAAGAAGTACACACTATCAATGAGGAGGATCCCTCTGACACAGATGAGGAATGGAAGTCCTATCTTAACAAGGACGGTTATATGTCTCAGGACGAAACACAGACTCCATTTTGCTTTCCTGCACAGGGCCCGAGATTTATACCCCAGACGGATGTCGAAATGATATATGGAGATTGTGGTCCGGAAGGATGCCGTGCTCCACCAAACTCATTAGAGGAAGAAACTCCGATGAAAGACAACTTTGACCACGACTATTATGGCCCAATGGATGGCCTGCCAATGTGGCAGCCGTATCCGGGAGACTTGGGGCAAGAGAATCAGCCGAACGATGAAAATCAGCTGAGCATCATTGGAAAAAATACTTGTGTCCCCACCATGTCATGGGATCCTCACCCAGGGTATCTCGAAGATACCCCACACGACGATGAATTTGCAACGTTCGCAGGATTAGAGTTCATCAACTATGCTTTTCCCGAGGTCAACGTCATCGAAACGGATGACTCCTCCAGTTCCAAAGAAGTGTGGGACACCTTGGGACAACCGAGTGGAAAATTTGACTTCATGGTCAAGTACACCACTCCTGAAAGCTCTCGTATCAGGTTCGAAGACATCCAGCCAACTGGATAGGGAAATACAGCTGAGAGCACAAATACTATGCAAAATGCAACAGAGGAATCCTCCTACGATAATTCTACCTGGGAGACAGATTCCAATGATCCTGTTCCACCCGAAATCAGTGTTATTTCTGAAGACAAATCAAGGAAGGTACCAGACTTTGTGATTCACCGAGGAGTTCGCCGCCAATGGAGCGCAGTTGATGCTACGAAGATTGTTCATCAGTCAAAGTAATTGCCATCTTTAACCTTTCACCCTGCCCAGGTGAAACGGATGTTTTGATAGGGCTCACTTTCTGTAGATATCCCTCTTCGCTTCGCCCAAAGCGACAGAGTTTTGTTTTATAGGGCTGTAGTTTCACGAATCGACTTGTTCATAAATAAAATAACATTGTTCTGTAATTTCCGCATTTATTGTTGTTTTCTCTTTTCGCTTTTTTTGGAAAATGGTAATCCTAAAGAAAAAACCGCAACTCAATAAAAATAAGCAGTAAAAGGAAAAAACACTGCACACACTTTTGCATTCTCTCTATCTCTTCTAAAAAAATGAATCATCACGTCATGCAGATTGCTTGGTTTAAACCCCATTGAAACATATGATCCGATGCCTTCTCCCAACTTTGAGTTCCCGGTATTTGGGGCTGAAGAAGAAGTTGACAACGAAATTCCAGAAGAGATCTCTCGATTACTCAGGCAGGAGGAGAGGTCTATTGAGCCTCACAAAGAGTTGCTGGAAATAGTCAACTTGGGCTCAGAAGAAGAGAGAAAAGAAGTCAAGATCGGGGCGCTACTCAGTCCAAATGCCAAAGAGAATTTGATAAAGCTTCTCAGAGAATTTCCCGATGTATTCGCTTGGTCCTACCAGGATATGCCAGGGTCAGACATGGCCATCAAAATCAAAGAGGAGGTACAGAAACAGATTGACGCAGGTTTCCTCGCCACATCAGAATATCCTCAATGGTTAGCCAACATCGTACCCGTTCCAAAAAAGGACGGGAAAGTCAGAATATGTGTAGACTACAGATATCTAAACAAGGCTAGTCCAAAGGACAACTTTCCTTTACCACATATTGACATGCTGGTAGACAGTACATCAAAGTTCAAAGTTTTCTCCTTCATGGATGGATTCTCGGGCTATAATCAAATCAAAATGGCGCCGAAAGACATGGAGAAAACTTCGTTCATCACTCCATGGGGTACTTTTTGTTACAAGGTAATGTCGTTCGGTTTGAAGAACGACGAGGCAACCTATCAAAGGGCCATGACTACTCTTTTTCATGACATGATACACAAAGAAATTGAGGTATATGTCGATGATATGATTGCAAAATCTAAGACAGAAGAGGAGCATGTGACCCACCTGTCAAAACTATTCGAGCGGTTGAGAAAATACAGACTCCGCTTAAATCCTAACAAGTTCACCTTCGGTGTCCATTTAGGGAAACTCTTAGGGTTCATTTTCAGCCAGAAAGGAATTGAGGTTATCCTGACAAGGTCAAGGCCATTCAAGAAATGCCTTCTCCGAAAACTAAAAAAACAAGTCAGAGGATTCCTGGGACGTTTGAACTACATCTCCAGATTCATATTCCTCATGACCGCGACATGTGCGCCGATTTTCAAATTACTGAAAAAGAACCAGGACTGTGTTTGGACAGAAGACTGCCAAACCGCTTTCGACAGTATTAAGGAATACCTGTTGAACCCTCCAATTCTATCACCTCCAGTGGAAGGAAGACCACTGATTATCTACCTCACAGTCCTAGAGGACTCAATGGGATGTGTACTTGGCCAACAAGACGAAACCAAAGGGAAAGAGTCTGCCATCTACTATCTGAGCAAGAAATTCACCGACTGCGAGACTCGGTACACTATGCTTGAGAAAACTTGTTGCGCTTTGGCTTGGGCAGCCAAACATCTTCGTTAGTACATGATTCATCACACTACTTGGTTGGTCTCCGAGATGGATCCAATCAAGTATGTATTTGAAAAGCCTGCTCTCACGGGAAGGATTGCCCGTTGGCAGATGTTGTTATCAGAATATGATATAGAGTACCACGCTCAGAAAGCCGTTAAGGGGAGTGTTTTAGCCGATCATTTGGCTCATCAACCGATTGATGATCAGGAATAAATCAGGTTTGACTTCCCAGACGAAGATGTCATGTATCTAAAAATGAAAGATTGCGATGAACCGCTACCCAGTGAAGGGCCAGAACCAGGTTCCCAATGGGGGCTTATCTTTTACGGAGCCGTCAATCATTACGGAAACGGAATTGGGGCAATCATTGTTACACCTCAGGGTACCCACATTCCTTTCACCGCCATACTTACATTCAAGTGTACAAACAACGAGGCCGAATACGAAGCTTGTATCATGGGTCTCAAGGAAGCAATTGATTTGAGGATCAAAAACTTGGACGTATACGACGACTCAGCCCTGGTTATCAATCAGATCAAAGGAGATTGGAACACATACCAATCAGGACTGATTCCTTACAAAGACTACGCAACAAGGTTGTTACCATTCTTCAACAAAATTGAGTTTCATCGCATCCCTCGTGAAGAGAATCACATGGCTGATGCATTAGCCACTCTCTCTTCCATGATTAGTGTAGGTCAATGGAACGACTTACCTAAGATCGACATAATGCGCCTTGAAAGGCCCGCTTACATCTTCACGATCGAAGCATTCATAGATGACAAACCTTGGTATCACAATATCAAATGCTTCCTTCAGATATAGGAGTACCCACATGGGACGTCTAGAAAGGACAGAAAAACCCTCAGGAGACTGGCTGGCAGTTTCTTCCTGAGCGGTAATACTCTCTATAAGAGAAATTTTGACATGGTCTTGCTCCGATGTGTAGACAGACCAGAAGCAGACTGGTGATAAAAGAAATTCATGAAGGATCCTTTGGCACTCATGCCAACGGACACACAATGGCGAGAAAAATTCTAAGAGCAGGGTACTATTGGTTGACCATGGAGTCCGACTGCTACAAGTACATGAGGAGATGTCACAAGTGTCAGATATACTCTGACAAAATTCATGTACCGTCAACGCATCTCAAAGTTCTTTCTTCCCCATGGCCTTTTTCCATATGGGGAATCGACATGATTGGCATGATTGAACCCAAGGCTTCAAACGGACATCGGTTTATCCTGGTAGCCATTGATTACTTCACCAAGTGGGTCAAACCAGCGTCTTACGCTAACGTAACCCAACAAGTGGTGGTCCGCTTTATCATAAATAATCTCATCTGTCGTTATGGTGTTCCGAGCCAGATCATTACTGATAATGGATCTAACTTGAACAATAAGATGATGAAGGAGTTATGCGCTGAGTTCAAGATCGAACACCATAACTCATCTCCCTACCGACCTAAGATGAACGGAGCGGTAGAAGCGGCTAACAAGAACATCAAGAAGATTGTTCAGAAGATGGTTGTAACCTACAAAGTCTGGCACGAGATGCTACCCTTTGCTCTGCATGGTTATCGCACATCTGTCCGCACTTCAACAGGGGCAACCCCTTTCTCTCTAGTGTATGGTGTCATACCCCAAATTTTGACCACTAAGATTTCCCATCATTGTGAAACTCATCATCACAATATGGATGTACCATCATACTTCATCAGTCTCCCCAAAGATGGGTGAGCATCCACTACAATCAAAATTAGGGATTTCAAGCCCTCTTAGAGCCTTAGACAAAGGATCAATCAAGGAATGACATGATCTTCAACTTGTCTAACCTCTCAAACATCCACAATGGATCAAAAGGACTCCCACTTCAAGGATCAAGCACAAGGCTGCTCCCTTCTAGGTGGATCAAGTCTCAAGATCGACAGTGTCACCAAATTAGGGTTTTGGTCGATCAGGGCCTCCAGATGGAAATTTTTCATCTGGGCATAAGCCAATGATCCAAAACCTAACCTAATATACTCCATGGAACCTCATGGGCCCAATCATCAAGTCAATCTTGCCTCAGGGGATGCATTCATCAAAAATCAGGAATTAGGGTTTCTTGACCTAATTAACCCCTAAGTTGACTTTTGGGACAAACCATGAGCCAAGACCTCAAGAGAGGGTTTGTGGGTCTCTAATGAATTATATTGATCCATTTGGAACAATGGATTAATCCAATAAGCTTGAACAACAAGTCTCAATTTCATCTGCACCACAATTAGGGTTTTAAGGGAAAAGTCAACTGTAACTTTGACTTTTGACCAGGACATGCTCCCAAACCCTATGACATGCACCAATATACCCTATAACACCCATGGAACATGTCCATCAAGTTTGATTTAGGTCAAAGACATGATTTCCTGAAGAATTGCACAGTTTGGAATTCATCTGATAAAAAGTCAACTGTGCACAAAAGTCAACTTTGACTTTTTGAGATTTTTCACCAAAATGGATTTTTAACCCTAAAATGATGTTAATGTATGATTTGAATCATCATTCATCAAGAAAAATCAAGAAAAGTTGGATAACTTGTAAAAGGGGTAACCATAAAACTAAAAAAAATTTCTAAGTCATGAAAAAGTGCCACTAATGCACCAACTTTGGAGGACCATAACTCCTAAACCACAAGGCCATTGTGCCCCATTCAAAGCTTGATTTGTAGATCTCATTGCCCTCTACAAAAGCTTCATATTGACTTATGTCCAAATTCCTCATGGATTTTGAGTTATGGAGTGATCAAAATCAAGAGAAAACACTTTGTTCCAACACTTAGTGAAAATTTCACTAAGTCAGATTTTGCCTTACTTTTTGCCAAATGTAGGGGGCTTTTTCACTTGGATTCAAAAGAGATCAAAACCAAACATGTTCAAACAGTTGTTGTATCATGTAAGGGCTTTCCAAAATGGTCAAGAACATTACCAAATTCAACTTACACCATGAGATATGACATTGGCAAGTTGCCTTGCTGAAATCTGTCAAAGGCAAGGCAGAATTTGTATTTTGCTCGATTTGCCAAAATCAGCCAAATCCAAATGCTCCTATCCACTTGGACACATCTTAGGATTGAATCTAAAGGGGACAATCACTGAGCCAAGCCTCAAAAGTCTTTGGAACAAGAAATAGCATGTTGAACCTAGAATGGCCAAAATAGGGACAGGACTCCAAATTTGGATTGAAGCATTCAATGGAAGCATCAAGGTGGCATGGACTGAGCCATTCTCATCTGAAATCAGTCAAGACTTATCCAAGACCAAGGGAACCAAAGCTCTGTGCCCTAACCTCTAGTCAATGGCTAGAGGAGACTTGGATTTTCATTTGCCAACATTGGCCAAACCTACTCAGCAGTTGCCATTCACTATTCCTTGCAAAACAAACTTGCTCTACTATAAATAGAGCTCAATTGTGTTCAGTTTAAGTACACCAAAGGCCTACAACACTTGCCTTTCTCAAAATCTCTTTCTCTTGGCAAAAATGCCTTTCTTAGCAAGGTAGCTATCGGGTTTTGAGCTAGAGGGCAATTCCACTCAAACCAATCACTCACACACCTCATATACATCACATATGAGCTGATCAAACACTTAAACAACAACTGGAACATTGATTTCTCAGAATCACCAGTCAATTGCTCAAGGTTTTAACCAAAGTGCAGTTGAGATGCCATTAAGTGATCCAGCCAATTTCCATCAAGTCCAAGCATTCAAACACACTCCATAGCACCTAGGGAAGCTGTTCAGATCATCACAACACAACCGTAACACCTCCTACACAAATCACGATCACCAGCTGCAAGTGGTAAGCATGAGCTCTTCTAACTCTATGATCCATGCAATTTTTGCTGCACAATAATTTGGCCATATGTTCATAATCATGCATGGAATGTTTTCCCTCAATTAATTGCTTTGTTTGAATCGTGTATCAAAAATCCTAGCCTTCATGCAGAAATTAGGGTTCTTGAGGTTTCTTCGTGATTTCATGTTTTATGTTTAATTTAAATGAAATTAAGTGTTATAGACATGATCGTGAGGTTGAAACGAGTTGATTGGTATGTGGATTGCATGATATGGTTAAGTATTCAGTGAGATTGGATGGAAAACGCAAATCTGGGAAACTTAGAACACGCGCGTGTTCTTGGCGCCATTTTCAGAAATTTGAATATTTGAATTTTGTGATTTTTGTTTAATTGATTCAAAAATTAATTTCTCTCTAAGTTTTAATGATTTTGAGTTGATTCTTTTTTTAATAATTCACAAAAATGTTAAAATATTTTATTTTATCAAAAAATCCCAAAAATATTATTTATTGTATATAATTGATATTTTTGCAAAGAATTAATATTTTAATTGTTTTTGACATTTTAAATATTTTTTCCACCTTGATTTTACAACTTTTAATGCTTTCTAATTATTTTGTAGGTCAATACTTAATTTTTGAAGCATTAATCCAAGATCACAATTTGTTTTTCATATGTTAAACAATTTTGATCATTTTAATTGAATTTTTATTCAATTAAATACATTTTTGAAAACAAATTAGGGTTTTTGGATTAATTCAACCCTCTTAAATCATTTTCAAAACACTTTGGGCCTCTAATAGAGTGTAAGACCCAATCCTTTTTTGACAAAATCTTTTTGGGCCTCAGTGTATTGTATAAGTCCCGATACCGTCAAAAACAAACGGCGCGATCGTCGCCTTTTAAAAATAACATTGGGCCTCTCCTCGAGCTATAAGACCCATTCAAAACTTTTGGGCCTCTATTAGAGTGTAAGACCCAACCCCCTTTTAACCAAAAACATTTTGGGCCTCACTTATTGCATAAGTCCCTCTGCGTTAAAAGAAAACCTCGGCGTGATCGCCATTTCAAACGAAAAATCATCTGGGCCTACCCTCGTGTTATATGCCCCACTCTTTTTCTTTAAACCTTTTGGGCCTCTTGAGAGAGTGTAAGACCCATCCCTTTGTACAGAAAACTTTTTGGGCCACAGTCACTTGTATAAGTCCCTCTGTACAAATTCAAACAGTGTGCTCACTGATAAAACCCTGGGCCTCTCCTTGAGCTGTAAGCCCCAAATCTTTCTTTTTCAAAGCACTTTCTCCTTTGATTTTGAATATACTGTTGTGGGGCTGTTTCACTGTAAGTCTTCTTTCATAAACTCATATTAACTGTGTAATAATAGTATAGATATTTCGAGTTTCCCCGGCAACTACGTCTAGAACTAGGTGACGCCGTTTCATTTATTCATAGAAATAGACAACTAGATCCCCAATAGGATCACCAGATACAGTCTTCTCTTCGGCTGTCGTCATTAGGAATTGTCAAGAAACTCTATTCCCAGGGATGAATGTATTCTCCGTGAATGGCATCTTTGAGTTTCTTCCAAATTCTCGAACTTTCCTGGCTTGATCTATTCCTTGTGAATAGCCTGTCTTGAATTTCTCGGGGTTTGGGGACCCATCGGCTTCTTAAAAGCATCAGCCTCCTCTTGGGCATTATACAAGGACCCACAGGCTTCCTAAAAGCAACCCCGCCTCCTCTTGGGCTTAGTACAAGGACCCTACGGCTTCTTAGAAGTATTCACAGCCTCCTTTTAGGCTTCGTATAATGATCTCTTCCTCCGGGAAAGTTAGCCTCCTCTTGGGCTTCGTATAAGGACGGATCGGCTTCTTAAAAGTTTCCAGCCTCCTCTTGGGCTTCGTACAAATTGTCCCGACGACCTCCTAAAGGTATAGGAGCAGAATTTAATCATCTGCATAGAACAGTCCTTTCATAGAGTCTACTACTGTTTCTCAAAGCATGGTATAAGAGATAAAACTCTAGACTTGGACAGTCTAATTTCCTTGAGTTTCAAAGACATTCTCAAGTGACCCCTTCGTTAAATAGGAAGGAAACCCGTAGACTCGTACAGTCTCAATACCCTTCGGATTTCTCGATTCCTTAAAGAACAGGAATAACCCGGATCCTTGGATCAAATCCTTGAGTACAGTGTTGCTCATATAAGAACTGATTTTCTCTTTAAAATCAGTATACTGGACTTGTCACTTAACTGAAACAGTAACCACAACCTCCTCTTGGGCTTTGTACAAATGATTCTCCCCAGCGGAGTCGAACAACGTTTAGCCTCTCTCTCGGGCTTTGTACGAGACACATAAGAGACTCCCTCATTGAGTCAATAACCTCTTTCGCCTCCATCTCGGGGTTTGTACGAGATACAAAAACTCTCTTGTTGAGTCAAACAGCCTCCATCTCGGGCTTTATACGAGATACCAAAAGACTTCATCGTCGAGTCAAGACTTTTTAGCCTCTCTCTCGGGCTTTGTACGAGACACATACTAGCCTCCTCTTAGGCTTTATATAAGAAAACCACTGGTTGATCCAATTAACCTTTTAGCATCAAAGCTGTGCCTCGTTCACAGTACACAAACTTCAACAACTCCTTCCCTTTCATCTAATTGCTGTAAGCGGCAAGCCTCTAGATCATCTACATCCATGCCAATGTCCCTCTTTTAGCATGAGAAATTCCTAAGGAAAGATAGCATTGCTCTACACTGAGTTAAAGTCTTCTCCTTCAGGTTAAAATCCCCTATAAAGGAAATTATGGCATTACCGGATTCACATATCCCGGTTAAAGTAATTCTCCTTTATAAAACAGTTGTGACATACAACCCCCCTCTTTAGAGATGACAAATTCTCTCTAAAGTCAGGACTTTCAGCTTCACATCTTGGGCTTCAAACAAGATACAAATAGACCTTTTCAGCTTCACATCTTGGGCTTTGAACAAGATACAAACCACCTTTAGCTTCACGTCCTGGGCTTTGAACAAGACACCGAATACCATTTCCTCCCATAGAATAGGAGGAACTACGAACGCTCTGATTTCCCTGTTTCGCTAAACGGAAATACGTAGGCATAAGATTGAAAGAAAAATCTTTGCGAGCACACTAAACAAAAACCCAAAATCCCATACTCTCATGTATCTATCAAAAGCATCAGTCCTAACATCCTAAATCCTTGCCCCCCCACATTGATAGCATTTGTAACCTAACAGACCGCTGTTTAAACTCAGTATGCAAAGCAGGGTTAATTGGAGACATCTATTTCCCTTCCTTATTTAGCTCACAATAGGATAAAAAATGAATCGACCTGTAGTAAACTCAACCGCAGAGAGCGAACAGCGCTTAAGAACCGCGTCCAAAATCGCTCGCTACATATGGCATGGAAGCAGTGCTTCTCGTAGAAGTAGAGATCCCATCAATCAGGGTATTGATGGATGCTAAGCTTACTGAAGCTGACTGGTGTCAAAGTCGACACGACGAACTAAATCTGATCGAAGAGAAGCGAATCACGACACTATGCCACGGTCAGTTGTATCAAAAGAGAATGAAGAAGGCGTTTGACAATAGGATAAAAAATGAATCGACCTGTAGTAAACTCAACCGCAGAGAGCGACCAGCGCTTAAGAACCGCGTCCAAAATCGCTCGCTACAGGAAAAATGGCGCCCACCGTGGGGCCGACTTTCTAAACCTTTTTTCTCTTCACTTATGTGAAAACCACAGATTGGGGCTTCCGCCGGGGAACCCATATTCTGTCAGGAACTTAGGATTCATAGCTTTAAAGGTCTAGGATGATTAGGACAAATATATATACTACTTTTCCTAATTGCTATACGTGTTTATTTTTCTGCTAATGGGAATGCGGGTGATGTCGTATGTGGAAAGATTGAGTATACACTTAAGATAAGTGATGGCGACGGGGTCGACCATCAACCTCAGTGGAGGCTGACCAATGCAACCCATTCTCTCACCTAGACAATGGGCCGATTGTTAAGTCTGAGAAGCTGAGGAGCCAAACCCTTTCGTAGTGCAGAAACTATCGGAAATAGTTGTTACGCGATACTACCCTCATTTGAGGCTGGTGATCTATTCTCGGTGAATGGAACTTACTCTAAGATTGCTCTACAACTCGCTGGCGATCCGCTTGTTGTTTTACTTTCCTGGGAGGAGCTGATGATAATGAGTACAGGTACAAAAATCACCCTAGTATAAACCTTTGGGATGGGTAAAGCCTTGACTTCATGACAACGACCCTTTGACCCCATGTTTTTTCTATGTTTTTGTGTGCTGCATTTATGCATTCATTTTAAAAAAAAACATTAAAACATTCAAAAAAAAATCTTCTCTTCTAGTCTCTCTGTTTTTCAAATTAAACTAAGACTGTGATTGCAAATATCAGAGAAAAGGATTGCACTAATGGATTTTGGTAGAAGGAGAACTCATAGTTATACCTTCAAGGTTCCAAAGATAGAGGATTTGAGAAGGTTAGCGAGGATGATCACTAACCCTGAGGCTTTCAGAGCCAAGCACAGAGGTCTGCTACCACTGTTAAGAGTCCATGTGATTGAGGGAATCAAGGATGCGCTCATTCAGTTCTATGATCTAGTTATCATTGTTTCACATTCCCGGATTACTAGCTAGCACCAACGCTTGAGGAGTATTCTCATCTTATCGATCTACATATCACAGATCGAGCTCCATTTTCTGGACTGGAAGAAATTCCAAAGAATCAGACCATTGCAAGAGCAATTCATTTGGACGAGTCTGAGGTCAGGACTCACATGACCACTAAGGGTGGCATACAAGGTTTTCCAGCCCAGTTCTTGACAAAGAAGGCCCTGTATATTGCCAGTATAGGAAACATCACTGCTTTTGAAAGCATCTTTGTCTTGCTCACCTATGGGTTATTTTTGTTTCCCAACATCAATAACTTCGTCGATATCAACTCCATTAAGGTTTTTCTCATTGGAAACCCTGTGCCGACTTTACTCGCAGATGCGTATCATTCTGTACACTTGGGAAATTTGTACAGCGGAGGGGAGATCACATGCTGTGTACCTTTGCTTTACAAATGGTTTATCTCTCACTTGCCCAAGTCTGCTGCTTTTTGGGATTGCAAGAGTACCTTACGTTGGTCACAGAAGATCATGTCTCTTACCAACTCTGATATAGATTGGTGTAATAGGATCTATGATGGAATCAGGATCATTGATCGTTGTCGAAACTTCCCCAATGTACCCCTTATAGGAACTAAGGGAGGAATCAACTATCATCCAGTTCTCGTTCATCGTCAATTTGGATACCCGATGAGACACGTCCCACGGGGTGTTCATTTGGAAGGTCTTTTCTTCAAAGAAGGAGAAAATGACAGAGCACTAAAGATGGAAATAGTGCACGCTTGGAAACAAGTTCATAAGAAAGGACGAGAGTCTCTAGGAAAACCGGATTGTATCTCGGTGGAGCCTTATCTCCACTGGGTACAAACTATAGCTCTCAAGCTAAAAATGCCTTATCCTCGTTACGGAATTCTTCCGCCGAGGGAATATGTCATGTACTTCATGACGGAAACTGAAAAGCTTCAGGTTACTCTCAACAAAGTTCAAAAGGAGAGAAGGTCTTGGAAGGGCAAGTACCGCACCCTCGATGTAGAGTGCATCAAAATACAGCAATTACTGAAAGAGAAAGATGCTCTGATTGAGATTTTGGAGAAACATGCTGTAGAGAATCAAGATGACCAAAGGAATTTGCTCGCTCCTTTCACCTGGCAAAGGAATGACAACCCGACAACGGCCCAAGAGCCCCGGTCAAAGAAAAGGAAGATGCCAGAATCAGCACCCGATTCTCTTCAGAGAGGACTCGGGACCCATTAGCTTAGGTTTCTGTTTCTGCACCTTGTAATCTACTGTATTTCCATTTCTGCAATCCTTTGAATTCAATAAAAAGGGGTTTCCCCACTGTTTGATATTTGCAATCTAATTGTCGAAGTTTATTTTGATTAAACCATAAACAATTAATATACTCATTGCATTCGTCATTCTCACATCGCGATTTCTTCTTACCTACGAATCTCACATTTGTGTCTCGGTTCTAGAGTCAAACTGTCTCATTCGTATAATACTCGGGCCAATCGTCAGAAAAAGATGGATGATCTTGAGGAAGAAAACAGTGAGTTGAAAGAGGAGATCGACGCTCTGAGAGAGGATATGAGAAAGCTTCGTAACGACATGCAAGCCATGGCAGAAGCTCAGCTACAAAGAACTGTGATCTTAGAGATGACCTCAACGCCCATAGTGGAGAAGTATGATCCTAGGTATCAAATACCGAAAGATCGTCCTTGGGGCATGCCTGTTAACTATATCCCGGAAGGATATGTTCCGCCGATCACTGAAGATCAGGGAATCACAACAGAAGCCTTTGGGCCTGAAGGTTACAAAATTCGGGAAAGCGAAGATGCCAGGGCATACTGAAGACTCCTAAAGGTTACAACTTCGGGAAACGCCAAGACTCACTACCGTAGTCACGGTGCCACCCCTTGTGGTGCACACTGTCCCGGAAGGACAGATTCCACAGACACCTTCTGGTAGGAAGGAAACTATGTTTGACCGAATGGAGGAATTCCAGGAGCAGTTCCTAGAAATGCAGAAGGAACTACAAGCCATTCGCGGTCAGGATTTATTTGGAAAGGACGCCGCAGACCTCTGCTTGGTCCCCAACGTGAAAGTCCCGCACATATTTCAAGTGCCCGACTTTGAAAGGTACAAGGGTAACTCTTTCCCTCAAAGCCATCTGGTGATGTACGCTCGGCGGATGTCAGCTCAGACGGAGAATCAGGACCTACTGATTCACTACTTCCAGGATAGTTTAACCGATGCCGCACTCAAATGGTACATGGGTTTAAACCGTACTACGATCAGTACATTCAGAGATCTTGGTACTGCCTTCATCCAACAATACAAATACAACTTGGACATGGCACCCGACAGAAATCAACTCAGATCGATGTCGCAAAAGGACAAGGAAAGCTTTAAGGAGTATGCTCAAAGGTGGCATGAAATTGCCGCTCAAATTTTTCCACCTCTTGAGGAAAAAGAGATGACAAAAATCTTCTTAAAGACCTTAAGCTCATTTTACTATGACCGAATGGTTGCCAGTGCGCCCAGTGATTTCACCGAAATGGTTGGCATGGGCGTACGTGTTGAGGAAGCCGTCCGAGAAGGACATTTGGTAAAAGACACTGGATCGACGAGCGGTACTAAAAAATACAGTAGTGCTCTCCCTAAGAAAAAAGAGCAAGATATTGGGAATATCTCTCTCGGAAAGCAAAGGCGACGTTATCAACCGGTAGCAGCTGTGACTCCTGCTATCAACCCTGCGTCTATTCCTACGTATCAACCTCAGGTTGCGCAGAGCCAACCTGATCAACAAAGGACACAACAGCCTCTTCAGCAGGCTCGTCCTCCATATAACAACAACCGTACAACACGGCCATCAGGGTTTGATCCTATACCCGTAACATACGCAGAGTTGTTTCCGTTACTACTGGCTAAGGGGCACATTCAGACTAAGTCTCCTCTTACAGTACCGGAAAATCCGCCTTTTTGGTTTAAGGTGGATCAAACTTGCCCTTATCATCAAGGAGGTCCAGGGCATAACATAGAGACTTGTCTCAATTTCAAGTCCAACGTGCAAAAAATTGTTAGGAGAGGGATTTTATCCTTCAAGGATACGAATCCTAATGTTCTCACGAATCCGCTGCCTCAACACGAGAAGGCTGCAGTCAATTTGATAGAAGGAGAGACTAACAATGTCTATCAAATTCACGATGTACTCTTGTTGAAAACCAATTTGGTCAAGATGCATTGTAGACAGAGTGGATATGGCCATGTGCCACCTCATAATTATCATCAGTGTGATGTCTGCTCTAAAAACAATCAAGGATGTTCTGTGGTGCAAGCAGCTCTGCAAGAACAGATGGATCTCGGATGGATCCAAGAGCACCGAGTTCGTGGAGTTAACATGGTTTACACGAATTCTAACGTCATTCAGAACCACGATATCCGTGCAATGAATGTCAACTTGGTGGCGATGCACTCAAGGCAAAGCCAATATCATAATCTGCCGCGGCATGATTACAATTCCTGTCTGACTTGCTCGGTAAACAAACAGGGATGCTCTTTCATACAGGAGGCCCTCCAGCGTCAGATGGATCTTGGATGGATCCAAGACTACCATGATAGGAACTCCTATCAAATCAACATGGTTCAGATCTTCGATATTCGCGTGATGAATACCAACCTGGTAGAGTTACATGCTGAACAGGTCCGACTCGGATTCTTAATATCACATGACTATGAAAGCTGTAAAGCAGGTTGCAAAAACGATCGAGGTTGTACCCTTGTCCAGGAGGCACTCCAGCACTTGTTAAATCACTGGTGGATGTCAATTTATATGGATGAAGATACTCAGCAGATTAGTATCAATAACAGGAATCCTACTCGACGTCACAGTCAGGATGTCCGATCTGTGGAAGCTAACCTAGTAAGGTTACATTGTATTCAAAGTGGGCGTGGCCAGGTGCCACCACACAATTATGACCGTTGTAGCGTTTGTTCATAAAGTAACCAAGGGTGTTACCTTGTGAGAACAGCTCTTCAGGGTCAGGTGGATCGTGGAGAGATTCGTCCATATCCGGGTTCTGGACCCATCAACTGGACGCCGAACTACCTTGCCAATCAAGTTGAGGATGTTGTCACGATCTCTGATCATCACAGGACCAGGGATGTTTTTGCCATTATCCCTCTACTTGACGAATCTAAGGTTCCCAACCGGGAACGGATCGAGATTAATTATGATGGTCAGAAAAATCGGAAGATTCCTGTAGTTATCTATCTACCAGGACCGTTACCGTATGAATCAGCTAAGGCAATCCCTTACAAATACGGTGCAACGACAATTGAAAATGGAAAGGAAAATCCATTACCCTCCGTCATGAATATTGCAGACATCATTCGTGTAACACGGAGTGATCGAATCTTCAACCGAGGAGTTAGAGAACCTAACAAGGAAAAGGAACTTCAGACAGAAGCTCCCGATCCATCAGTCAGTCAATCCAGTAATCCCGACCTTTCGAAAAATAATGATGAGATGCTGAAGCTCATCCAAATGAGTGAATATAACATTGTGGATCAACTGTTACAAACTCCTTCAAAGATCTCGGTATTATCGCTGTTACTCAGTTCAGAAGCGCATAGGGAGGCTCTATAGAAAGTCTTGGAGCAAGCCTTTGTGGAACAAGAGGTAACAATCAGACAGTTCGATAGCATTGTCTCTAACATGACTTCCTGTAATAATTTGGGATTTAGTGATGAGGAATTACCCGAAGAGGGTCGCCGTCATAACATGGCGCTCAACATTACAGTTAACTGCCAGGATGATGCTTTAGCCGGCGTACTGGTAGACATAGGGTCAGCCCTGAATGTTATGCCGAAGTCCACTTTGATGCAATTATCATTCAAAGGCCCTCCGATGAGAATCAGTGAGGTTGTCCTCAAAGCATTTGACGGATCCAGAAAAACGGTTATTGGCGAAGTTGATCTTACCATAACTATCGGTCCTCACACTTTCCAAGTCACTTTCCAGGTCATGGACATCAGGGCAACGTACAGTTGTTTATTAGGAAGACCTTGGATACATCAGGCTGGAGCGGTTACTTCAACCCTCCACCAAAAGCTAAGGTTCGTCAAGAACGATCAACTTGTCACAGTTTGTGGGGAACAAGCCCTGCTGGTAAGTAACTTATCATCATCTACTTGTGTAGAACCCGAGGAGGTTATTGGAACTCAGTTCCAAGCACTGTCGGTAAGCAAGAACAATCAGTTCAGAGGAGGAACCTCGATTTCCTCATACAATGATGCTATTAAAGCGGTCGAGAGTACCGTTACAACAGGATGGGGACAGCTTGTCATTCCTATTGACAATAAAACAAAGAAGGGTCTTGGTTTTTCTGTAACCTGTACCCGGACAGCTGCCAACGATGAAAGTCTTCATCCCCTTCAAAACCTCTTCCACAGTGGAGGTTTCCTTCACCCAGTGTCTCAGACACTACATGCTATCAATGAGGAAGATCCCTCTGACGCAAAAGATGAGGAGTGGAAGTCCTACCTTAACGAGGACAGTTATATGTCTCAGGAAGAGGTGCCTATACCATTTTGCTATCCCGCATAGAGTCTGAGATTTATACCATGATCAGACGTCGAAATGATCTATGGAGATTGTGATCCGGAAGGATGCCGTGCTCCGCCAAATTCATTAGAGGAAGACACTCTGATGAAAGACAACTTTGACTACAATTACTATGGCCCAATGGATGGTCTGCCAATGTGGCAACCTTACCCAGGAAACTTGGGGACGGAAAGTCAGCCGAGTAATGAAACTCAGCTGAGCATCATTGAACAAAATACCCGTGTCCCCACCATGTCATAGGATCAACACTCAGGTCATTCAGAAACTACTCAACATGAAGATGAATTTGCAACGTTTGCAGGACTTGAATTCATCAACTATGCTTTTCCCGAGGTCAACGTCATCGAGAGTGATGACTCCTCTCGTTCCAGAGAAGTTTGGGATACCATGGGACAACCGAGTGGAAAGTACGACTTTATGGTCAGGTACACCGCTCCCGAAAGCTCTCGTATCAGGCTCGAAGATATTCAGCCAACTGGATGGGGAGATACAGTTGAGAGCACAAATGCTATGCAAAATGTAACAGAGGAATTCTCCTACGACAACTCTGCCTGGGAGACAGATTCCAATGATCCTGCTCCACCAGAAATCAGCGTTATTTCTAAAGACAAATCAAGGAAGGTACCAGACTTTGTGATTCACCGAGGAGTTCGCCGCCAATAGGTTGCCGTCGAGGTTCCGAAGATCGTTCATCAGTCAAAGTAATTGCCATCCTTAACCTTTCACCCTGCCCAAGTGAAACGGATGTTTTGATAGGGCTCGCTTTCTATAAATTTCCCTCTTCGCTTCGCCCAAAGCGACAGAGTTTTGTTTTATAGGGCTGTAGTTTCAAGGATCGACTTGTTCATTAATAAAATAACGTCGTTCTGTAATTTCCGCATTTATTGCTGTTTTCTCTTTTTGCTTTTTTCAGAAAATGGTAATCCTAAAAAACAATTCAATAATACAAACAAGTAGTAAAATAAAACACTGCACACACTTGCATTTTTCTCTATCTCTTTTAAACACAAATCATACCGTCTTGTAGATTGCTTGTTTTAAACCCCGTTGAAACATACGATCTGATGCCTTCTCCCAACTTTGAGTTCCCAATATTCGAGGCTGAAGAAGAAGATAACGACGAAATTCTAGAAGAGATCTCCCGACTACTCAGACAAGAGGAAAGGTCCATTGAACCTCACAAAGAGCCGTTGGAAACGGTAAACTTGGGTTCAGAAAAAGAGAGAAAAGAAATTAGGATTGGGGCATTGCTCAGTCCAACTGCCAGAGAGGGTTTGATAAAGCTTCTCAGAGAATTTCCCAATGTATTCGCTTGGTCCTATCAGGATATGCCAGGGTTGGATACCAGCATCGTGGAACATCACTTACCATTGAGATCGGAATGTCCGCCAGTAAAGCAAAGGTTGAGACGCACTCACCCGGACATGGCCATCAAAATCAAAGAGGAGGTACAGAAACAGATTGACGTGGGTTTCCTCGCCACATCTGAATATCCTCAATGGTTAGCCAACATCGTACCCGTTCCCAAAAAGGACGGAAAGGTCAGAATGTGTGTCGATTACAGGGATCTGAACAAGGCTAGTCCAAAGGACGACTTTCCTTTACCACACATTGAGATGCTGGTAGACAGCACAGCAAAGTTCAAAATTTTCTCCTTCATGGATGGATTCTCGGGCTATAACCAGATCAAAATGGCGCCGAAAGACATGGAGAAAACTTCGTTCATTACCCCATGGGGCACCTTTTGTTACAAGGTAATGTCGTTCGGTTTGAAGAACACCGGGGCAACCTATCAAAGGGCCATGACTACTCTTTTTCATGACATGATACACAAAGAAATCGAGGTATATGTCGATGATATGATTGCAAAATAAAAAACAGAGAGTGAGCACGTTGAACATCTGTCAAAATTGTTCGATCGTTTAAGAAAGTTCAAGCTCCGCTTGAATCCCAACAAGTGCACCTTCGGTGTCCGTTCAGGGAAACTACTAGGGTTCATCGTCAGCCAAAAAGGGATTGAGGTTGATCTTGACAAGGTCAAGGCCATTCGAGAAATGCCTTCTCCGAAAAGTGAAAAACAAGTCAGAGGATTCCTGGGACGTTTGAACTACATCTCCAGATTCATATTCCTTATGACCGCGATGTGTGCGCCGATTTTCAAATTACTCAAAAAGAACCAGGATTGTGTTTGATCAGAAGATTGTCAAACCGCCTTCGACAGTATCAAGGAGTATCTGTTGAATCCTCTGATTCTATCACCTCCAGTGGAAGGAAGACCACTGATCATTTACCTCACCGTCTTGGAAGACTCAATGGGATGTGTACTTGGCCAACAAGACGAAACTAAACGGAAAGAGTCTGCCATCTACTATCTAAGCAAGAAATTCACCGACTGCGAAACTCGGTACACGATGCTTGAGAAAACTTGCTGCACTTTGGCTTGGGCAGCCAAACGTCTTCGCCAATACATGATTTGTCATACTACTTGGTTAATCTCCGAAATGGATCCAATCAAGTACGTCTTCGAAAAACCTGCTCTCACGGGAAGGATTGCCCATTGGCAGATGCTGTTATTAGAATATGACATAGAGTACCACGCTCAGAAAGCCGTTAAGGGAAGTATTTTAGCCGATCATTTGGCTCATCAACTGATTGACGATCAAGAATCAATCGGGTTTAACTTCCAAGACGAAGATGTCATGTATCTAAAAATGAAAGATTGCGATGAACCGTTACCCAGTGAAGGGCCAGAACCAGGTTCCAAATGGGGACTTATCTTTGACGGAGCAGTTAATCATTACGGAAACAGAATTGGGGCAATCATTGTTACCCCTCAGGGTACCCACATTCCTTTCACTGCTCGACTTACGTTCAAATGTACGAACAACGTGGCCGAATACGAAGCTTGTATCATGGGTCTCGAAGAAGCAATTGATTTAAGGATCAAAAACTTGGACATATATGGCGATTCAGCCTTGGTTATCAATCAGATAAAAGGAGATTGGAACACATACCAATCAGGATTGATTCCTTACAAAGACTACGCAAGAAGGTTGCTACCTTTCTTCAACAGAGTCGAGTTTCATCACATCCCTCATGAGGAGAATCACATGGCTGATGCATTAGCCACTATCTCTTCCATGATTATTGTAGGTCAATGGAACGACCTACCTAAGATCGGCATAATGCGCCTTGAACGGCCCGCTTACATCTTCACGATTGAAGCAGTCCTAGACAACAGACCTTGGTATCACGATATCAAATGCTTCCTTCAAAAACAAGAGTACCCACCTGGGGCACTAAGGAAGGACAGGAAAACCCTCAGAAGATTGGCTGGAAACTTCTTCCTGAGCGGTGACACTCTCTATAAGAGAAATTTTGACATGGTCTTGCTCCGATGCGTCGACAGACCAGAAGCAGACATGCTTATGAAAGAAATTCATGAAGGATATACAATGGCGAGAAAAATTCTAAGAGCAAGGTACTATTGGTTGACCATGGAGTCCGACTGCTATAAGTACATGAGGAGATGTCACAAGTGTCAAATATACTCCGACAAAATTCATGGACCGCCATCACATCTCAAAGTTCTTTCTTCCCCATGGCCATTCTCGATATGGGGAATCGATATGATTGGCATGATTGAGCCCAAGGCTTCAAACGGACATCGGTTCATTCTAGTAGCCATTGACTATTTCACCAAGTGGGTCGAAGCAGCGTCATTCGCCAATGTAACCCGACAAGTGGTGGTCCGATTTATCAAAAACAATATCATCTACCGTTATGGTGTTCCGAGCCAGATCATTACTGATAATAGATCTAACTTGAACAACGAGGTGATGAAAGAGTTGTGTGAAGAGTTTAAGATCGAACATCATAACTCATCTCCCTACCGACCCAAGATGAACGGAGCGGTAGAAGCGGCTAACAAGAACATCAAGAAGATCGTTCAAAAGATGGTTGTAACCTACAAAGATTGGCACGAGATGCTACCCTTTGCTCTTCACGGTTATCGCACATCTGCCCGCACTTCAACAGGGGCTACCCCTTTCTCTCTAGTATATGGCATGGAAGCAGTGCTCCCCATAGAAGTAGAGATCCCGTCAATCCGAGTATTGATGGAAGCTAAGCTCACCGAAGCTGAATGGTGTCAAAGTCGACACGACGAATTGAATCTGATCGAGGAGAAGCGAATCACGACACTATGTCACGGTCAGTTGTATCAACAGAGAATGAAGAGGGCGTTCGACAAAAAGGTCCGACCTTGTGTCTTCAGAAAAGGAGACCTCGTGCTCAAAAAGATACAGTCATTTCTCACTGATTCGCGATTCAAGTGGACTCTGAATTATGATGGCCCCTATGTGGTCACAAAAGCTTTCTCAGGCGGCGCCTTGAGACTTGCAACCATGGACGGAGAGGAATTTTCCTACCCCACGAATGTTGATGTAGTCAAGAAATACTTCGCCTAAACTAAACTAAAAAAAAAACGTCTCGGTGGATTGAAAACCCGAAAGGGCGGTCCAGGCAAAAGTTAGAGACATGAAAAAGAATCATCCCGATGGATTGGAAATCTCATAGTACAATCCAGGCAAAAATTAGGGATAACGGCAAGTAACTATGTTCAACAGAGGCAAGTCCCTTAGCAGCAGTTACATCATCCATCGGAGGAAAACTCCAGGCAAGGTCATCTTCGACAGAAGCTCAGGATGCCCCGAATTCAAAGTTGGTAGAAGGATACTGGTCGTTATGTTTCAACGTAGCCCTTTTCCCTGTAAATTACCATTTTCAAACTTTGTATATACTCTTTGGAATCACGCGTTTGGCTGATCTCCATCTCATCAATAAAATTTGAGCCCTTGTGCTTTTGTTTGTAATTCTTATTTGTTTTAGCTTTACAGAACGACGTTGTTAACATGATTAACGATCCTTGAAATAAAACAAAAATGAATTTACTTGTTAAAATTTTTCTGCTTTTAAAATAAAGTCGGCAATTTCTTTTGACTGTTGAACATCAAAGGAACATCAACCGCTTCTTCAGAAGTAAGCAAACTTCAAAGTGCAGAATCAAAGTACTCCTTCTAACCCAGTACGCCTGAATGAAGGGATCAACTATGTCAGTGACCTTGTTTTGTCTGACACGCTTCGGCCGAGTTCTTATCTCCTAAGCCCGACCAACATAGCTCCCAACAGGGACTATCTCTCCTAAGCAAGGTGGAATTGCTATTCTGAACCAGCGATACTTTTTTGCCCCGCGATGGCCGAGTATCCAGTCGTGTTCACCTGTCAGTTTGTATGTCGCGTCAGTTTTGTCAGCATAAACATACACACATCATGCATTATTGATTTGCATTCACATTTCATATTGCATCACTATCACTCTAGTCGGTCTTGTCCCCTAGTGGTAGAAGTTCTCTCAATCGAGTCGTCAGTTCTTGCCTCGTCAGGAAACGCTGCGTCTGAACATTCTCTCTCCTCCAGTTTTATTTCTGGATTGAAGTTGGGTCCTTGACCACTTTGATAACTTGAACCTCTGAAAAACCAGAGAAGCCCTCAGTTAACATCACTCTTCGCCATTGAAGATGATATCCTTGCTTTCCCGGATTAAGGAAAATCCACAGAGAAAGCCTCCTAATCGAAGATTCGGCAGTACGGCAGTTTCACTCCAAAAAAACGACTGATGAAAAGGTCATCGGCACCTCAAAATTGGATCACATCATATGGCATTTCTCCGAGAAGATCTCCGAGAAGAGTATGATGTAAAGACCCCAAGCGAATGCTGTCTCTCAAGGGACTCGCATTCCCCGAGTAGAGTCAATAAATGGCATCTCGGACAGAGAAGTTTGTACACCTCTACAACTCAGACGACTGGGTTCCCCAGCAAGTCTGACATCGAAACTCTTTCCACTCAAATGGCATCTCCCCAGGAAAATTCGGCGAGAAGTTTGAAGGAAAGCCGCTACGAATAGCGTCCCTTGTCAATAAAGTTTATTGACAAAAGAAACTAAGACCAGTTCCTAGGTAGGAAACCAGGATCGAGGGGAAGTTTACATAAGAAACTAAGACCAGTTCCTTGGTAGGAAACCAGGATCGAGGGGAAGTTTACAAAAGAAACTAAGACCAGTTCCTTGGTAGGACACCAGGATTGAGGGGAAGTTGACAAAAGAAAACTGAGACCAGCTCCTTGGCTGAAGACCAGGATCGAGGGGAAGTTTACCTTTTCTAAGCATCATTGCTTAGCAAAAGAAGATGAATTCGTAAGCTATCATTCATAACCACCATCAAAATTTTGGGTATTCCGATATTTAATCCTCTTGCACCCCGAATGCCCGAATACCTTCATCATTCACACCTTCGGGTTCAAGAAGATTAAATAGGGGCATCTGTCATACCCCAAATTTTGACCACTAAGATTTCCCATCATTGTGAAAATCATCATCACAATATGGATGTACCATCATACTTCATCAATCTCCCCAAAGATGGGTGAGCATCCACTACAATCAAAATTAGGGATTTCAAGCCCTCTCAGAGCCTTAGACAAAGGATCAATCAAGGAATGACATGATCTTCAAATTGTCTAACCTCTCAAACATCCACAATGGATCAAAAGGACTCCCACTTCAAGGATCAAGCACAAGGCTGCTCCCTTCTAGGTGGATCAAGTCTCAAGATCGACAGTGTCACCAAATTAGGGTTTTGGTCGACCAGGGCCTCCAGATGGAAATTTTTCATCTGGGCACAAGCCAATGATCCAAAAACTAACCTAATATACTCCATGGAACCTCATGGGCCCAATCATCAAGTCAATCTTGCCTCAGGGGATGCATTCATCAAAAATCAGGAATTAGGGTTTCTTGACCTAATTCACCCCTAAGTTGACTTTTGGGACAAACCATGAGCCAAGACCTCAAGAGAGGGTTTGAGGGTCTCTAATGAATTATATTGATCCATTTGGAACAATGGATTAATCCAAGAAGCTTGAACAACAAGTCTCAATTTCATCTGCACCACAATTAGGGTTTTAAGGGAAAAGTCAACTGTAACTTTGACTTTTGAACAGGACATGCTCCCAAACCCTATGACATGCACCAATATACCCTATAATACCCATGGAACATGTCCATCAAGTTTGAATTAGGTCAAGGACATGATTTCCTGAAGAATTGCACAGTTTGGAATTCATCTAATAAAAAGTCAACTGTGCACAAAAGTCAACTTTGACTTTTTGAGATTTTTCACCAAAATGGATTTTTAACCCTAAAATGATGTTAATGTATGATTTGAATCATCATTCATCAAGAAAAATCAAGAAAAGTTGGATAACTTGTAAAAGGGGTAACCATAAAACTTAGAAATTTTTCTAAGTCATGAAAAAATGCCACTAATGCACCAACTTTGGAGGACCATAACTCCTAAACCACAAGGCCATTATGCCCCATTCAAAGCTTGATTTGTAGATCTCATTGCCCTCTACAAAAGCTTCATACTGACCTATGTCCAAATTCCTCATGGATTTTGAGTTATGGAGTGATCAAAATCAAGAGAAAACACTTTGTTCCAACACTTAGTGAAAATTTCACTAAGTCAGATTTTGCCTTACTTTTTGCCAAATGTAGGGGGATTTTTCACTTGGATTCAAAAAAGATCAAAACCAAACATGTTCAAACAGTTGTTGTATCATGTAAGGGCTTTCCAAAATGGTCAAGAACATTACCAAATTCAACTTACACCATGAGATATGACATTGGCAAGTTGCCTTGCTGAAATCTGTCAAAGGCAAGGCAGAATTTGCATTTTGCTCGATTTGCCAAAATCAGCCAAATCCAAATGCTCCTATCCACTTGGACACATCTTAGGATTGAATCTAAAGGGGACAATCACTGAGCCAAGCCTCCAAAGTCTTTGGAACAAGAAATAGCATGTTGAACCTAGAATGGCCAAAATAGGGCCAAGACTCCAAATTTGGATTGAAGCATTCAATGGAAGCATCAAGGTGGCATGGACTGAGCCATTCTCATCTGAAATCAGTCAAGACTTATCCAAGACCAAGGGAACCAAAGCTCTGTGCCCTAACCTCTAGTCAATGGCTAGAGGAGACTTGGATTTTCATTTGTCAATATTGGCCAAACCTACTCAGTAGTTGCCATTCACTATTCCTTGCAAAACAAACTTGCTCTACTATAAATAGAGCTCAATTGTGTTCAGTTTAAGTACACCAAAGGCCTACAACACTTTCCTTTCTCAAAATCTCTTTCTCTTGGCAAAAATGCCTTTCTTAGCAAGGTAGCTATCGGGTTTTGAGCTAGAGGGCAATTCCACTCAAACCAATCACTCACACACCTCATATACATCACATATGAGCTGATCAAACACTTAAACAACAACTGGAACATTGATTTCTCAGAATCACCAGTCAATTGCTCAAGGTTTTAACCAAAGTGCAGTTGAGATGCCATTAAGTGATCCAGCCAATTTCCATCAAGTCCAAGCATTCAAACACACTCCATAGCACCTAGGGAAGTTGTTCAGATCATCACAACACAACTGTAACACCTCCTACACAAATCACGATCACCAGCTGCAAGTGGTAAGCATGAGCTCTTCTAACTCTATGATCCATGCAATTTTTGCTACACAATAATTTGGCCATATGTTCATAATCATGCATGGAATGTTTTCCCTCAACTAATTGCTTTGTTTGAATCGTGTATAAAAAATCCCAGCCTTCATGCAGAAATTAGGGTTCTTGAGGTTTCTTCGTGATTTCTTATTTTATGTTTAATTTAAATGAAATTAAGTGTTATAGACATG
Source organism: Lathyrus tuberosus (assembly GCA_022829125.1). Lineage (NCBI taxonomy): Eukaryota > Viridiplantae > Streptophyta > Magnoliopsida > Fabales > Fabaceae > Lathyrus > Lathyrus tuberosus. The sequence continues at coordinate 16,073,976 of JALAZF010000017.1, forward strand.
ATCGTGAGGTTGAAACGAGTTGATTGGTATGTGGATTGCATGATATGGTTAAGTATTCAGTGAGATTGGATGGAAAACGCAAATCTGGGAAACTCAGAACACGCGCGTGTTCTTGGCGCCATTTTCAGAAATTTGAATATTTGAATTTTGTGATTTTTGTTTAATTGATTCAAAAATTAATTTCTCTCTGAGTTTTAATGATTTTGAGTTGATTCTTTTTTTAATAATTCACAAAAATGTTAAAATATTTTATTTCATCAAAAAATCCCAAAAATATTATTTATTGTATATAATTGATATTTTTGCAAAGAATTAATATTTTAATTGTTTTTGACATTTTAAATATTTTTTCCACCTTGATTTTACAACTTTTAATGCTTTCTAATTATTTTGTAGGTCAATACTTAATTTTTGAAGCATTAATCCAAGATCACAATTTGTTTTTCATATGTTAAACAATTTTGATCATTTTAATTGAATTTTTATTCAATTAAATACATTTTTGAAAACAAATTAGGGTTTTTGGATTAATTCAACCCTCTTAAATCATTTTCAAAACACTTTGGGCCTCTAATAGAGTGTAAGACCCAATCCTTTTTTGACCAAATCTTTTTGGGCCTCAGTGTATTGTATAAGTCCCGATACCGTCAAAAACAAACGGCGCGATCGTCGCCTTTTAAAAATAACATTGGGCCTCTCCTCGAGCTATAAGACCCATTCAAAACTTTTGGGCCTCTATTAGAGTGTAAGACCCAACCCCCTTTTAACCAAAAACATTTTGGGCCTCACTTATTGCATAAGTCCCTCTGCGTTAAAAGAAAACCTCGGCGCGATCGCCATTTCAAACGAAAAATCATCTGGGCCTACCCTCGTGTTATAAGCCCCACTCTTTTTCTTTAAACCTTTTGGGCCTCTTGAGAGAGTGTAAGACCCATCCCTTTGTACAGAAAACTTTTTGGGCCACAGTCACTTGTATAAGTCCCTCTGTACAAATTCAAACAGTGCGCTCACTGATAAAACCCTGGGCCTCTCCTTGAGCTGTAAGCCCCAAATCTTTCTTTTTCAAAGCACTTTCTCCTTTGATTTTGAATATACTGTTGTTTTCAATCTTTCTTTGTTGAACAACTAACCAAACAGCATGGAAGCTCTACAACCGAGTAAGTGTTTATCCGCTTTCATTTACCGCTTTCATATACATATAACTGTATTGTGGGGCTGTTTCACTGTAAGTCTTCTTTCATAAACTCATATCAACTGTGTAATAATAGTATAGATATTTCGAGTTTCCCCGGCAACTACGTCTAGAACTAGGTGACGCCGTTTCATTTATTCATAGAAATAGACAACTAGATCCCCAATAGGATCACCAGATACAGTCTTCTCTTCGGCTGTCCTCATTAGGAATTGTCAAGAAACTCTATTCCCAGGGATGAATGTATTCTCCGTGAATGGCATCTTTGAGTTTCTTCCAAATTCTCGAACTTTCCTGGCTTGATCTATTCCTTGTGAATAGCCTGTCTTGAATTTCTCGGGGTTTGGGGATCCATCGGCTTCTTAAAAGCATCGGCCTCCTCTTGGGCATTATACAAGGACCCACAGGCTTCCTAAAAGCAACCCCGCCTCCTCTTGGGCTTAGTACAAGGACCCTACAGCTTCTTAGAAGTATTCACAGCCTCCTCTTAGGCTTTGTATAATGATCTCTTCCTCCGGGAATGATAGCCTCCTCTTGGGCTTCGTACAAGGACCGATCGGCTTCTTAAAAGTTTCCAGCCTCCTCTTGGGCTTCGTACAAATTGTCCCGACGACCTCTTAAAGGTATAGGAACAGAACTTAATCATCTTCATAAAACAGTCCTTTCATAGAGTCTACTACTGTTTCTCAAAGCATGGTATAAGAGATAAAACTCTAGACTTGGACAGTCTAATTTCCTTGAGTCTCAAAGACATTCTCAAGTGACCCCTTTGTTAAATAGGAAGGAAACCCGTAGACTCGGACAGTCTCAATACCCTTCGGATTTCCCGATTCCTTAAAGAACAGGAATAACCCTGATCCTTGGATCAAATCCTTGAGTACAGTGTTGCTCATATAAGAACTGATTTTCTCTTTAAAATCAGTATACTGGACTTGTCACTTAACTGAAACAGTAACCACAACCTCCTCTTGGGCTTTGTACAAATGATTCTCCCCAGCGGAGTCGAACAACGTTTAGCCTCTCTCTCGGGCTTTGTACGAGACACATAAGAGACTCCCTCGTTGAGTCAATAACCTCTTTCGCCTCCATCTCGGGGTTTGTACGAGATACAAAAACTCTCTTGTTGAGTCAAACAGTCTCCATCTCGGGCTTTATACGAGATACCAAAAGACTTCATCGTCGAGTCAAGACTTTTTAGCCTCTCTCTCGGGCTTTGTACGAGACACATACTAGCCTCCTCTTAGGCTTTATATAAGAAAACCACTGGTTGATCCAATTAACCTTTTAGCATCAAAGTTGTGCCTTGTTCACAGTACACAAACTTCAACAACTCCTTCCCTTTCATCTAATTGTTGTAAGCGGCAAGCCTCTGGATCATCTACATCCATGCCAATGTCCCTCTTTTAGCATGAGAAATTCCTAAGGAAAGATAGCATTGCTCTACACTGAGTTAAAGTCTTCTCCTTCAGGTTAAAATCCCCTATAAAGGAAATTATGGCATTACCGGATTCACATATCCCGGTTAAATTAATTCTCCTTTATAAAACAGTTGTGACATACAACCCCCTCTTTAGAGATGACAAATTCTCTCTAAAGTCAGGACTTTCAGCTTCACATCTTGGGCTTCGAACAAGATACAAATAGACCTTTTCAGCTTCACATCTTGGGCTTTGAACAAGATACAAACCACCTTTAGCTTCACGTCTTGGGCTTTGAACAAGACACCAAATACCATTTACTCCCATAGAATAGGGGGAACTACGAACGCTCTGATTTCCCTGTTTCGGTAAACGGGAATACGTAGGCATAAGATTGAAAGAAAAATCTTAGTGAGCACACTAAACAAAAACCCAAAATCCCATACTCTCATGTATCTATCAAAAGCATCAGTCCTAACATCCTAAATCCTTGTTCCCCGTCAGAAAAACCAAGAAAGAGAGAAAACCGTATTGGCGAAAATACAAATAACCTGTACAAGGGCCCCCCCACATTGATAGCATTTGTAACCTAACAGACCGCTGTTTAAACTCAGTATGCAAAGCAGGGTTAATTGGAGACATCTATTTCCCTTCCTTATTTAGCTCACAATAGGATAAAAAATGAATCGACCTGTAGTAAACTCAACCGCAGAGAGCGAACAGCGCTTAAGAACCGCGTCCAAAATCGCTCGCTACATATGGCATGGAAGCAGTGCTTCTCGTAGAAGTAGAGATCCCATCAATCAGGGTATTGATGGATACTAAGCTTGCTGAAGCTGACTGGTGTCAAAGTCGACACGACGAACTAAATCTGATCGAAGAGAAGCGAATCACGGCACTATGCCACGGTCAGTTGTATCAACAGAGAATGAAGAAGGCGTTTGACAAAAAGGTCTGACCTCGCGTCTTCAGGAAAGGAGACCTCGTGCTCAGAAAGATACAATTATTTCTCACTGATTCCCGGGGAAAATGGGCTCCGAATTAATGACGGCCCCTACGTGGTCAAGAAAGCTTTCTCAGGCGGTGCCTTGAGACTTGCAACCATGGACGGAGAGGAATTTTCCTACCCCACAAATGTTGATGTAGTCAAGAAATACTTCGCCTAAACTAAAAAAAAAACATCTCGGTGGATTGAAAACCCGAAAGGGCGGTCCAGGCAAAAATTAGAGACATAATAAAAAATCATCCCGATGGATTGGAAATCTCAAAGTACAATCCATGCAAAAATTAGGGATAATGGCAAGTAACTACGTTCTACAAAGGGGAAAATCCCTCAGCAGCAGTTACGTCGTCCATCAGAAAAACTCTAGTCACGGTCATCTTCGACAGAAGCTCAGGATGCCCCAAATTCCAAATTGGTAGAAGGATAGTGGTCGTTATGTTTCAACATAGCCCTTTTCCCTGTAAATTACCATTTTCTAAACTTTGTAAATACTCTTTGGAACCACGCGTTTGGCTGATTTCCATCCTATCAATAAAATTTGAGCCCTTGTGCTTTTGTTTGCAATTCTTATTTGTTTTAGCTTTATAGAATGACATTTTAATATGACCAGCGATTCTTGAAACGAAACAAAAATGAATTTACTTGTAAAATTTTTCTGTCTAAAATTAAAAGTTGGCAATTGTAGCGAGCGATTTTGGACGCGGTTCTTAAGCGCTGGTCGCTCTCTGCGGTTGAGCTTAAAACTACAGGTCGATTCATTTTTTATCCTATTGTGAGCTGAATAAGGAAGGGAAATAGATGTCTCCAATTAACCCTGCTTGCATACTGAGTTTAAACAGCGGTCTGATAGGTTACGGATGCTATCAATGTGGGGGGCCTTTGTACTGGTTATTCGTATTTCGCCAATACAGTTCTTTCTTTCTTTTTTCTAGGCAAAGGGTTTCTGACGGGGAATAAGGATTAGGATGTTAGGACTGATGCTTTTGAATTACTGCTTTTAATTGATGGTGATATGGGATTTGGGTTTTTTGTTGATTGCGCTTGCTAAGATCTTTTCTTTCGATCTTATGCCTACGTATTCCCGTTTACCGAAACAAGGAAATCAGAGCATTCGTAGTTCCTCCTATTCTATGGGAGGAAATTGGTTTTTGGTGTCTTGTTCAAAGCCCAAGACGTGAAGCGAAAGGTGATTTGTATCTTGTTCAAAGCCCAAGATGTGAAGCTAAAAGACCTCGACTTTAGAGAGAATTTGTCATCTCTAAAGAGGGGAGAAGGAGAATTACTTTAACTGGGATACGCGGATCCGAGCAATGCCATAATTTCCGAAGAAATGGTTTTAACCTGAAGTAGAAGACTTTAACTCAGTGTAGAGCAATGCCATCTTTCCTTAGGAATTTCTCATGCTAAAAGAGGGACAGTGGCATGGATATAGATGATCCAGAGGCTTGCCGCTTACAGCGATTAGATGAAGGGAAAGGAGTTGTTGATGTTTGTGTACTGTGGACGAGGCACAACTTTGATGCTAAAAGGTTGATTGGGTCAACCAGTGGTTTTCTTATACAAAGCCTAAGAGGAGGCTAATTTCCGCTAGGAAAATCATTATACAAAGCCTAAGAGGAGGCTATTTTGTGTCTCGTACAAAGCCCGAGAGAGAGGCTAAAGGTTTTTGACCCAGTGGGGCATATCGTTATACAAAGCCTAAGAGGAGGCTAGCAAAGAGTTCGAATCTTGCTTAAGGGATTTATATCTCGTACGAGGCCCGAGATGGAGGCAAAAAAAGGGGTGATTGACTCAACGAGGGAATCTTTTGTGTCACATACAAAGCCTGAGAGAGAGGCTAAAAGGTTGTTTTGACTCCACTGGGGAGAATTTTGGTATCTCGTATGAAGCCCGAGATGGAGGCTATTGTAACTGTTTCAGTTGAGTGACAGATCTAATATACTGATTTAAAAGAGAAAATCAGTTCTTATATGACTAACACTGTACACAGGGATTTAATTTGAGGATCAGGGATATTTCCTTTTGAGGAAACGGGAAATCCAAAGGGTATTGAGACTATCCGAGTCTGCGGGTTTCCTTCCTATTTAACGAAGGGTGCTTAAGAATGTCTTTGAGACTCAAGGAAGTTAGACTGTCCAAGTCTAGAGTTTTATCTTTTGTACTATGCTTCGAGAAACAGTAGTAGACTCTATGAAAGGACTGTTCTATGAGGATGACTAGGTTCTGTTCCTATACCTCTAGGAGGTCGTCGGGACAATTTGTACGAAGCCCAAGAGGAGGCTGGAATCTTTTAAGAAGCCGATGGGTCCTTGTACGAAGCCCAAGAGGAGGCTATCATTCCCGGAGGAAGAGATCATTATACGAAGCCTAAGAGGAGGCTGTGAATACTTCTAAGAAGCCGTAGGGTCCTTGGATAATGCCCAAGAGGAGGCCGATGCTTTTAAGAAGCCCGTGGGTCTATCATCTCCTTTCCATTAGGAGAGATAACTCTTTTAAAGATGAAAACCACTGGTAAACGTGCGAGGTTTACTATCCAGTGACTTTTAGCTTTTAAAGAGGGTTCCTTAGTTAAGGTCCAAGATTATGACCGTAGTGGGTACCCAAACCCCGAGACATTCAAGGCAAGCTATCCACAAGGAATAGATCAAGTCAGGAAAGTTTGAGAATTTGGAAGAAACTCAAAGATGCCATTCACGGAGAATACATTCATCTTGGGGAGTAGAGCTTCTTGACGATTCCTAAGGAGGACAGCCGAAGAGAAGACTGTATCTGGTGCTCCTATTGGGGATCTAAGCGTCTATTTCTACGAATAAATGAAACGACGTCACTTAGTTCTAGACGTAGTTGCCGGAGAAACTCGAAATATCTATACTATTATTACACAGTAGATATGAGTTTATGAAAGGAGACTTACAGTGAGCAACCCCACAATACAGTTTATAATATGAAAGCAGTAAATGAAAGCGATAACCACTTACTCGGTTGTAGTGCTTCCATGCTGTTTGGTTAGTTGTTCAACAAAGAAAGATTAAAAACAACAGTATATTCAAAATAAAAGGAGAAAGTGCTTTGAAAAAGAAAGATTTGGGGCTTACAGCTCAAGGAGAGGCCCAGGGTTTTATCAGTGAGCGCACTGTTTGACTTTGTACAGAGGGACTTATACAAGTGACTGGGGCCCAAAAAGGTTTTCTGTACAAAGGGATGGGTCTTACACTCTCTCAAGAGGCCCAAAAAGGTTTAAAGAAAAAGAGTGGGGCTTATAACACGAGGGTAGGCCCAAATGATTTTTCGTTTAAAAATGGCGATCGCGCCGAGGTTTTCTTTTAACGCAGAGGGACTTATACAATAAGTGAGGCCCAAAATGTTTTGGTTAAAAGGGAGATTGGGTCTTACACTCTAATAGAGGCCCATAGTGTTTGAAAAATGATTTATGAGGGTTGAATTAATCCAAAACCCTAATTTATTTCCAGAAAATGTATTTAATTGAATAAAAATTCAATTAAATTGATCAAAAATTATTTTACACATGGGAAACAAATTGTGATCTTGGATTAATGCTTCAAAAATTAAGTATTGACCTACAAAACAAATAGAAAGCATTAAAAGTTGCAAAATCATTGTGGAAATAATATTTCAAATGTTAAAAACAATTAAAATATTAATTCTTTGCAAAAATATCAATTATATAAAATAAATAATATTTTTGGGATTTTTTTGGTAAAATAAAATATTTTAACATTTTTGTGAATTATTGCAAAAAGAACCAATAAAAAATGATAAAAATTGAAGGAGTTATTAATTTTTCAAATCATTAAAAATAATAGTATGAAAAATAATTAAATAAAAAAGTGATAAAAAGAAGTCTGGGGCGAGGGGGATTCGAACCCCGGACCTCTCGCTTGCTAATACTCACAAAACCAGCTGATGAACCGCTGGGGCGCAATGCCAATTCATTAAATATATGGCAAGTGAAAATTATATAGAGAACTTGGTTGGTTTTTTGAAAATGGCGCCATGGCTATCTCCTTCCCCGAGCTCGTGCATGAAGCACCCTATCTCACTCATCTCTCAACCATTGGACATGATTCAAACACCAAACTCGTGCGTTTTTTCACAAGGAACAAGATGGCAATACCCAATTTTATTTATTTTCAGTGTGGAGTGAAATAATCATGATGAACACAGATGAACCCTAATTTGCAAAAGCAATCGTGAAAGCATGGTTATGAGGCCTATGATCAAATTTATTGAGGCAAAACAATCAGCATATGATGGTAATCAAATGGCAAAAATATCATGCGAGGAAATATGCATGGATCATGGAGTTTGAGTTTGAAGCTCACCTTGATGCAAGCTGAAATGGAACTTTGCCCAGATGGTGTTCCAGTCGTGAATTGATGATCCCTACAGCTTCAATGGATGTTATGGAGTGTGTTGCAAGCTTTGGAAAACTTTGAAATTCTCTGGATCAAGCTGGAGACCTCCACCTGCAAAACTGAAGCAAAATGGCTTGGTTGAAGAGTGATTTTGAGCTGGGAGTGTTACAGATGTTGTTTAAGCACTTGGACACCTCAAATACATCACATGTGATGTGTTTGAGCAATTGGAATTGATTGCTTATGGCTGCAACTCAAAACCCGATAGTGGTTACTCAAAAACAAGAAAACTTGAAGTTCAAGAAAGAATGAGAGAAAGCAGTGTTGTAACTGGCTTTGGGGTGAGTTGAGTGATCCATTGAGACCTCTATTTATAGGTGATCAACTCTTGTCTTGGAGGAATAGTGAATGGCAGCTGGATCAGATCACATTTGCTTGGATTGGCTTGGCATAAATGCCTCTTGCACTAGGCATAACAGCTGCTCCAAATAGATCAGCTATGCCTTGACTGAAATCACATTCTTCAGATGTTTTTAATGTTGTTTAATCAGAGAACTTGACTGAGGAGAGTGAGAATCTTGACAATGCACTATTCCACATAAATGCATTTTGAATTCAAGGCAAAAAGTGCCAAAGTGGATGAATTTCAAGTTGGAAGGTTCTTTGGCTTTTTGACTCAGATTTATCAGTTGGATTAGATGCAATGTGATTGGTTTAAACACAAGTGGAATGCTGATCCTCAGTCTTTGGCTCAAAATCATGTGAGATAAGCAAACATGCAAACTGATTTTTCCAAAACAGCTTGCAGCAGCATGACTTTGGGCATGGATTTCTCATGGCTTGAGTTGAATCAATTCATGCTGTTGAGCCCTTTGAATTCTTAGCAACATATGCAACAACATTGATGTTTAACTTTGGGACTGATTCAGCTTGCATCTATGTGCAAAAATCCCACAAGTTTTGGTGTTTCAACAAAATTCTGTTTTAGGCAGAATTTTTCTAAGTGTTGGAAAATGGTATTTTTTCACATTTTCAGCCACTTTGGCTCACTCATAGCTCAAAATCCATAAGGAATTGGAGTTAGGCCTAGTTGAAGTTTTTGTAGAGGGCAGTGAGATCTACAAATCAAGCTTTGGATGGAAAAAATTGGCCTTGTGGTTTAGGAGTTATGGTCCTCCAAAGTTGGTACCTTTGCCACTTTATTTTTAACTTAGAAAAATTTCTAAGTTTTATGGTTACCCCTTATACAAGTTATCTCACTTTTCTTGATTTTTCTTGATGAATGATGATTCAAATCATACATTAACATCATTTTAGGGTTAAAAATCCATTTTGGTGAAAAATCTCAAAAAGTCAAAGTTGACTTTTGTGCACAGTTGACTTTTTATCAGATGAATTCCAAACTGTGCAATTCTTCAGGAAATCATGTCCTTGACCTAAATCAAACTTGATGGACATGTTCCATGGGTGTCATAGGGTATATTCAATCATGTATTAGGGTTTGGGAGCATGTCTTGGTCAAAAGTCAAAGTTACAGTTGACTTTTCCCTTAAAACCCTAATTGTGGTGCAGATGAAAATGAAACTTGTTGCTCAAGCTTCTTGGATCAATCCATTGTTCCAAATGGATCAATATGGTGTATTAGAGACCCTCAAATCATGTCTTGAGGTCTTGGCTCATGGTTTGTCCCAAAAGTCAACTTAGGGGTGAATTAGGTCAAGAAACCCTAATTCCTGATTTTTGATGAATGCATCCCCTGAGGCAAAATTGACTTGATGCATGGGTCCATGAGGTTCCATGAAGTATATTAGGTCATGTTTTGGATCATTGCCTTATGCCCAGATGAAAATTTCCATCTGGAGGCCCTGGTTGACCAAAACCCTAATTTGGTGACACTGTCGATCTTGAGACTTGATCCACCTAGAAGGGAGCAGCCTTGTGCTTAATCCTTGAAGTGGGAGTCCTTTTTGATCCATTGTGGATGTTTGAGAGATTAGACAAGTTGAAGATCATATCATTTCTTGATTGATCCTTTGTCTAAAGCTCAGAGAGGGCTTGAAACCCTAATTTTGATTGTATTGGATGCTCACCCATCTTTGGGGAGACTGATGAAGCATAAAGGTACATCCATATTGTGATGATGATTTTCACAATGATGGGAAATCTAAGTGGTCAAAATTTGGGGTATTACAGATGCCCCTATTTAATCTTCTTGGACCCGAAGGTATGAATGACGTTAGTATTCGAGCATTTGGGGTGCAAGAGGATTAAATATCGGAATATCTGAAATTTTGATGGTGGTTATGAATGGTAGCTTCCGCATTCATCTTCTTAAGCAATGATGCTTAGAAAAGGTAAACTTCCCCTCGATCCTGGTTTTCAGCCAAGGAACTGGTCTCAGTTTTCTTTTGAAATAAACCTCCCCTCGTTCTTGGTTTCCTACCAAGGAACTGGTCTTAGTTTCTGATTTAAACTTCCCCTCGATCCTGGTTTCTTACCAAGGAACTGGTCTTAGTTTCTGATTTAAACTTCCCCTCGATCCTGGTTTCCTACCAAGAACTGGTCTTAGTTTCTTTTGTCAATAAACTTTCTTGACAAGGGACGCTATTCATAGCGGCTTTCCTCAAACTTCTCGCCGAATTTTCCTGGGGAGACGCCATTTGAGTGGAAAAAGTTTTGATGTCAGACTTGTTGGGGAACCCATTCGTCTGAGTTGTAGAGGTACACAAACTTCTCTGTTTTGGAGACGCCATTTGTCGATTCTACTGGGGAAAGCGAGTCTCTTGAGAGACTGTTTTCGTTTGGGATCTTTCATCATACTTTTCTCGGGATCTTCCCGGAGAAACGCCATATGATGGGGTCCAATTTTGTGGGGCCGATGACCTTTTCATCAGCGGTCCTTTCGGAGCAAAACTGGCATGCTGCCGAATCTCTGATCACGAGGCTTTCTCTGTGGATTTTCCTTAATCCGAGAAAGCGAGGATATCATCTTCAATGGCGAAGAGTGACATTTGTTGAAGGTTCTCTGATCTTTCAGAGGTTCAAGTTATCAAAGTGACCAAGTGCCGACTCTGATCTAAAGATACACTGGTGGCGAGATTGTGCAGACGTAACACTTCCTGACGAGGAAAGAACTGACAAACTCGATTGAGAAAACTGTTTATCACTAGGGGACAAGACCGACTCAAGTGATAGTGATGCAATACGAAATGCGAACGCAAATAAAATGCATGAAGTATGTATGTTTATGCTGACAAAACAGACGCGACATACAGACTAATGGATGAACACAATTGGATACTCGGCCATCGCGGGGTGAAGAAGTACCGTTGATAGCAATTCCACCTTGCTTAGGAGAGATAGTCCACGCGGGGAGCTATGTCGATCGGGCTTAGGAGATGAGAACTCGGACGAGGCGTGTCAGACGAAACAAGGTCTCTGACACAGTTGATCCCTTCATTCAGGCATACTGGCTTAGAAGGAGTACTTTGATTCTGCACTTTGAAATTTGCTTACTTCGGGAGAAGCAATCGATGTTCTTCTGATGTTCAACAGTCAAAAGAAATGCCATCTTTAATTTAAAAGCAGAAAAAGTTTAACAAGTAAATTTATTTTTGTTTTATTTCAAGAATCGCTGATTAAGTTTAAACAACGTCGTTCTGTAAAGCTAAAACAAGTTAAGAATTACAAACAAAAGCACAAGGGCTCAAATTTTATTGATAAGATGGAGATCAGCCAAACGCGTGATTCCAAAGAGTATATACAAAGTTAGAAAATGGTAATTTACAGGGAAAAGGGCTACGTTGAAACATAACGACCACTATCCTTCTACCAACTTTGAGTTCGGGACATCCTGAGCTTCCGTCGAAGATGACCTTTGACTGGAGATTTCCTCCGATAGATGATGCTGTAACTGCTGCTGAGGGACTTGCCTCTGTTGAACATAGTTACTTGCCATTATCCCTAATTTTTGCCTGGATTGTACTATGAGATTTCCAATCCATCGGGATGATTTTTTTTCATGTCTCTAACTTTTGCCTGGACCGCCCTTTCGGGTTTTCAATCCACCAAGACGTTTTTTTTAGGCGAAGTATTTCTTGACTACATCAACATTCGTGGGGTGGGAAAATTCCTCTCCGTCCATGGTTGCAAGTCTCAAGGCGCCGCCTGAGAAAGCTTTCGTGACCACATAGGGGCCATCATAATTTGGGGTCCATTTGCCCCGAGAGTCAGTGAGAAATGATTGTATCTTCTTGAGCACGAGGTCTCCTTTCCTGAAAATACGAGGTCGGACCTTTTTGTCGAACGCCCTTTTCATTCTCTGTTGATATAACTGATCGTGGCATAGTGCCGTGATTCTCTTTCCTTCGATCAGGTTCAGTTCGTCGTGTCGACTTTGACACCATTCAGCTTCGGTGAGCTGAGCTTCCATCAATACCCTGATTGACGGGATCTCTACTTCTATGGGAAGCACTGCCTCCATGCCATATACTAGAGAGAAAGGGGTAGCCCCTGTTGAAGTACGGACAGATGTGCGATAACCATGAAGAGTAAAAGGTAACATCTCGTGCCAGTATTTATAGGTTACAACCATCTTTTGAACGATCTTCTTGATGTTCTTGTTAGCCGCTTCTACCGCTCCGTTCATCTTGGGTCGGTAGGGAGATGAGTTATGGTGTTCGATCTTGAACTCTGCACACAACTCTTTCATCATCTTATTGTTCAAGTTAGATCCATTATCAGTAATGATCTCGCTTGGAACACCATAACGGCAGATGATATTGTTTTTGATAAATCGGACCACCACTTGTCGGGTTACATTGGCGAATGACGCTGCTTCGACCCACTTGGTGAAATAGTCAATGGCTACCAGGATGAACCGATGTCCGTTTGAAGCCTTGGGCTCAATCATACCAATCATATCGATTCCCCATATGGAAAATGGCCACGGGGAAGAAAGAACTTTGAGATGTGATGGCGGTACATGAATTTTGTCGGAGTATATCTGACACTTGTGACACCTCCTCATGTACTTGTAGCAGTCGGATTCCATTGTCAACCAATAATACCCGGCCCTGAGAATTTTTCTCTCCATTGTGTGTCCGTTGGCATGAGTGCCAAAGGATCCTTCATGAATTTCTTTCATAAGCACGTCTGCTTCTGGTCTGTCGACGCATCGGAGCAAGACCATGTCAAAATTTCTCTTATAAAGAGTGTCACCGCTCAGGAAGAAGTTTCCAGCCAATCTTCTGAGGGTTTTCCTGTCTTTTCTGAGTGCCCCAGATGGGTACTCTTGTTTCTGAAGGAAGCATTTGATATCGTGATACCAAGGTCTGTCGTCTATGACTGCTACAATCGCGAAGATGTAAGCGGGCCGTTCAAGGCGCATGATGTCGATCTTAGGTATGTCATTCCATTGACCTACACTAATCATGGAAGAGAGAGTGGCAAATGCGTCAGCCATGTGATTCTCATCACGAGGGATGTGATGAAAGTCGACTCTGTTGAAGAAGGGTAACAACCTTCTTTCATAGTCTTTGTAAGGAATCAATCCTGATTGGTATGTGTTCCAATCTCCTTTTATCTGGTTAATAACCAGGGCTGAATCGCCGTATACGTCCAAGTTTTTGATCCTTAAATCAATCGCTTCTTCGAGACCCATGATACATGCTTCGTATTCGGCCTCGTTGTTCGTACATTTGAACGTAAGTCTGGCAGTGAAAGGAATGTGGCAACCCTGAGGGGTAACAATGATTGCCCCAATTCCGTTTCCATAATGATTGACTGCTCCGTCAAAGATAAGTCCCCACTGGGAACCTGGTTCTGGCCCTTCACTGGGTAGCGGTTCATCGCAATCTTTCATTTTTAGATACATGACATCTTCGTCTGGGAAGTCAAACCCGATTGATTCTTGATCGTCAATCGGTTGATGAGCCAAATGATCGGCTAAAATACTTCCTTTAACGGCTTTCTGAGCGTGGTACTCTATGTCATATTCTGATAGTAACATCTGCCAACGGGCAATCCTTCCCGTGAGAGCAGGTTTTTTGAAAACGTACTTGATTGGATCCATTTCGGAGACCAACCAAGTAGTATGACGAATCATGTACTGGCGAAGACGTTTGGCTGCCCAAGCCAAAGCGCAACAAGTTTTCTCAAGCCTTGTGTACCGAGTCTCGCAGTCGGTGAATTTCTTGCTTAGATAGTAAATGGCAGACTCTTTCCTTTTAGTTTCGTCTTGTTGGCCAAGTACACATCCCATTGAGTCCTCTAGGACTGTGAGGTAAATGATCAATGGTCTCCCTTCCACTGGAGGTGATAGGATCGGAGGATTCAACAAGTATTCCTTAATACTGTTGAAGGCGGTTTGGCAATCTTCTGACCAAACGCAATCCTGGTTCTTTTTCAATAACTTGAAAATCGGCGCACAAGTGGCGGTCATAAGGAATATGAATCTGGAGATGTAGTTCAAACGTCCCAGGAATCCTCTGACTTGTTTTTCAGTTTTTGGAGAAGGCATTTCTTGAATGGCTTTGATCTTGTCAGGATCAACCTTAATTCCTTTCTGGCTGACGATGAACCCTAGCAGTTTCCCTGAACGGACACCGAAGGTGCACTTGTTGGGATTCAAGCGGAGCTTGAATTTTCTTAGACGTTCGAACAATTTTGACAGATGTTCAACGTGCTCATCCTCTGTTCTTGATTTTACAATCAAATCATCGACATATACCTCGATTTCTTTGTGTATCATGTCATGAAACAGAGTAGTCATGGCCCTTTGATAGGTTGCCCCGGCGTTCTTCAAACTGAACGGCATTACCTTGTAACAAAAGGTACCCCATGGGGTAATGAACGAAGTTTTCTCCATGTCTTTCGGCGCCATTTTGATCTGGTTATAGCCCGAGAATCCATCCATGAAGGAGAATACTTTGAACATTGTTGTGCTGTCAATCAACATGTCAATGTGTGGTAAAGGAAAGTCATCCTTTGGACTTGCCTTGTTTAGATCTCGGTAGTCGACACACATTCTGACCCTTCCGTCCTTTTTGGGAACGGATACGATGTTGGCTAACCATTGAGGATATTCAGATGTAGCGAGGAAACCCGCGTCAATCTGTTTCTGTACCTCCTCTTTGATTTTGACGGCCATGTCCGGGTGAGTCCGTCTCAACCTTTACTTTACTGGCGGACATTCCGATCTTAACGGTAAATGATGTTCCACGATGCTGGTATCCAATCCTGGCATATCTTGATAGGACCAAGCGAATACATCGGGGAATTCTTTGAGAAGCTTTATCAAACTTTCTTTGATAGTTGGACTGAGCAGTGCTCCGATCCTGATTTCTTTTCTCTCTTTTTCTGAACCCAAGTTTACCGTTTCCAATGGCTCTTTGTGAGGTTCAATGGACCTTTCCTCTTGTCTGAGTAGTCGGGAGATCTCTTCTGGAATTTTGTCGTCATTTTCTTCTTCAGCCTCGAATACCGGGAACTCAAAGTTGGGAGAAGGCATCGGATCATATGTTTCAACGGGGTATAAAACAAGCAATCTGCATGACGTGATGATTCGTGTTTAGAAGAGATAGAGAAAATGTAAGTGCGTGCAGTGTATTTATTTTACTGCTTGTTTTTATTATTGAATGTTTTTTAGGATTACCATTTTCTGAAAAAGCAAAAAGAGAAAACAGCTGTTAATGAGGAAATTACAGAACAACGTTATTTTATTAATGAACAAGTCGAATCTTGAAACTACAGCCCTATAAAACAAAACTCACTCGCTTCGGGCAAAGCGAAGAGGGAAATTTACAGAAAGCGAGCCCTATCAAAACATCCGTTTCACCTGGGCAGGGTGAAAGGTTAAAGATGGCAATTACTTTGACTGACGAACGACCTTCGGAACCTCGACGGCAACCCATTGGCGGCGAACTCCTCGGTGAATCACAAAGTCTGGCACCTTCCTTGATTTGTCTTCAGAAACGACGCTGATTTCTGGTGGAGCAGGATCATTGGAATCTGTCTCCCAAGCAGAATTGTCGTAGGAGGATTCCTCTGTTGCATTTTGCATATCATTGGTGCTCTCAGCTATATCTCCCCATCCAGTTGACTGGATATCTTCGAGCCTGATACGAGAGCTTTCGGGAGCGGTGTACTTGACCATATAGTCGTATTTTCCACTCGGTTGTCCCAAAGTGTCCCAAATTTCTTTGGAACTGGAGAAATCATCCCTCTCGATGACGTTGACCTCAGGAAAAGCATAGTTGAAGAATTCAAGTCCTGCGAATGTTGCGAATTCATCTTCATGTTGAGTAATTTCCGAATGACCTGAGTGTTGATCCTATGACATGGCGGGGACATAGGTATTCTGTTCAATGGCAGACCATCCATCGGGCCATAGTAGGTAGAGTCAAAGTTGTCTTTCATCAGAGTGTCTTCCTCTAATGAGTTTGGCGGAGCACGACATCCTTCCGGATCACAATCTCCATAGATCATTTCGACATCTGATCTTGGTATAAATCTCGGACTTTCTGTAGGAAAGCAAAAAGGCATAGGCACCTCTTCCTGAGACATATAACCGTCCTTGTTAAGATAGGACTTCCATTCTTCATCTGTGTCAGAGGGATCTTCCTCATTGATAGCATGAACTGTCTGAGACACTGGGTGAAGAAAACCTCCACAGTGGAAGAAGTTTTGAAGGGGATGAAGACTTTCATTGTTGGCGGCTGTCTGGGTACAGGTCGTAGAAAAACCAAGACCCTTCTTTGTTTTATTGTCAATAGGAATGACAAGCCGTCCCCATCCTGTTGTATCGGTACTCTCGATCGCTTTGATAGCATCTTTGTATGAAGAAATTGAAGTTCCTTCTTCGGATTGATCGTTCTTGCTCACCGATAGTGCTTGGAACTGAGTTCCAATAACCTCCTCGGGTTCTACACAAGCAGATGATGATAGGTTACTCACAAGCAAGGCTTGTTCCCCACAAACCGTGACAAGTTGATCGTTCTTGACGAACTTTAGCTTTTGGTGGAGGGTTGAAGTAACCGCTCCAGCCTGGTGTATCCAAGGTCTTCCTAATAAACAACTGTATGTTGCCCGGATGTCCATGACCTGGAAAGTGATTTGGAAAGTGTGAGAACCAATAGTTATGGGAAGATCAACTTCGCCGATAACTGTTTTTCTGGATCCGTCGAATGCTTTGACGACGACCTCGCTAACTCTCATCGGAGGGCCCTTAAATGATAATTGCATCAAAGTGGACTTCGGCATAACATTCAGGGCTGACCCTGTGTCTACCAGTACGTTGGCTAAAGCATCGCCCTGGCAGTTAACCGTAATTTTGAGCGCCATGTTATGACGACGACCCCCTTCAGGTAATTCCTCATCACTAAATCCCAAATTATTGCAGGAAGTGATGTTAGAGACAATGCTATCGAATTGTCTGATTGTTACATCCTGTTCCACAAAGGCTTGCTCCAAGACTTTCTGTAGAGCCTCCCTGTGGGCTTCTGAACTGAGTAACAGTGATAATACTGAGATCTTTGAAGGAGTCTGTAACAGTTGATCAACAATGTTGTATTCACTCCTTTGGATGAGCTTTAGCATCTCATCTTTGTCTTTTGAAAAGTCGGGATTACCAGATTGACCGACTGGTGAATCAGGAATTTCCGCCTGAAGTTCCTTTTCTTTGTTGGATTCTCCAACCCCTCGGTTGAAGATTCGACCGCTCCGTGTTACACGACTGATGTCTGCAATATTCACGACGGAGGGTAATGGAATTTCATTTCCATTTTCAATTGTTGTTGTACCGTATTTATAAGGGATTGCCTTAGCTGATTCATACGGTAATGGCCCCGGTAGATAGATGACTATGGGAACCTTCTGATTTTTTTGACCATCATAAGTAACCTTGATCCGTTCCCGGTTGGGAACTCTAGATTTGTCAAGTAGAGGGATGATGGCAAAAACATCCCTGATCTGGTGATGACCAGAGATCGTGACAACATCCTCAACCTGATCGGCAAGGTAGTTCGGCGACCAAATGATGGGTCCAGAACCCGGATATGGATGAATTTCTCCGTGATCGATCTGACCCTGAAGAGCTGCTCTCACAAGGTAACACCCTTGGTTACTTTCCGAACAGACGCTACAACTGTCATAGTTGTGTGGTGGCACCTGACCACGCCCACTTTGAATGCAATGCAACTTCACTAGGTTATCTTCCATTGATCGGACATCCTGACTTTGACGACGAGTAGGATTCCTGTTATTGATACTAATCTGTTGAGTATCTTCGTCCATATAGATTGGCATCCACCAGTGATTTAACAAGTGCTGAAGTGCCTCCTGGACAAGGGTACAACCTCGATCGTTTTCGCAACCCGCGTTACAATTTTGATAGTCATGTGACATTAAGAATCCAAGTCGGACCTGCTCAGCATGTAACTCTACCAGGTTGGTATCCATTACGCGGATATCGAAGATCTGAACCATGTTGATTTGATAGGAGTTCCTATCATGGTAGTCTTGGATCCATCCAAGGTCCATCTGACGCTGGAGGGCCTCTTGTATGAAAGAGCATCCCTGTTTGTTTATCGAGCAAATCAGACAGGAACTGTAATCGTACCGCGGCAGATTATAATACTGGCTTTGCCTTGAGTGCATCGCCACCAAGTTGACATTCATCGCACGGATGTCGTGGTTTTGAATGACGTTGGAATTCGTGTAAACCATGTTAACTCCACGAACTCGGTGCTCTTGGATCCATCCAAGATCCATTTGTTCCTGTAGAGCTGCTTGCACTATAGAACACCCCTGGTTGTCTTTAGAGCAGATATCACACTAGTGATAATTATGAGGTGGCACATGGCCATATCCACTCTGTCTACAATGCATCTTGACCAGATTGGTCCCCAATAAGAGTACATCGTGAATTTGATAGACATTGTTAGTCTCTTTCTCAATCAGATTGACTGCAGCTTTCTCGTGTTGAGGCAGCGGGTTCGTAAGAACATTAGGATTCGTATCTTTGAAAGATAAGAGCCTGCTCCTAACAAGCTTTTGCACGTCGGATTTGAAATTGAGACAAGTCTCAATGTTATGCCCTGAACCTCCTTGGTGATAAGGGCATGTTTGATCCACTTTAAACCAAAAAGGCAGATTTTCCAGTACTGTAAGAGGAGACTTAGTCTGAATGTGCCCCTTAGCCAGCAGTAACGGAAACAGCTCTGCGTACGTTACAGGTATAGGATCAAATCCTGGTGGCCGTGTTGTACGGTTGTTGTTATATGGAGGACGAGCCTGCTGAAGAGGCTGTTGTGTCCTTTGTTGATCAGGCTGGCTCTGCGCAACCTGAGGTTGATACATAGGAACAGGCGCGGGGCCGATAGCAGGAGTAACAACTGCTACTGGCTGATAACGACACCTTTGCTTTCCGAGAGAGATATTCCCAATATCTTGCTCTTTTTTCTTAGGGAGAGCACTACCGTATTTTTTAGTACCGCTCGTTGATCCAGTGTCTTTTACCAAACGTCCTTCTCGGACGGCTTCCTCAAGACGTACACCCATGCCGACCATTTCGGTGAAATCACTGGGTGCACTGGCAATCATTCGGTCATAGTAAAATGAGCTTAAGGTCTTTAAGAAGATTTTTGTCATCTCTTTTTCCTCAAGAGGTGGACAAATTTGAGCGGCAATTTCACGCCACCTTTGAGCATACTCCTTAAAGGTTTCCTTTTCCTTTTGCGACATTGATCTGAGTTGATCTCTGTCGGGTGCCATGTCCAAATTGTACTTGTATTATTGGACGAAGGCAGTGCCAAGATCTCTGAAAGTACTGATCGTGGCACGGTTTAAACCCATGTACCATTTGAGTGCGGCACCGGTTAAACTATCCTGGAAGTAGTGAATCAGCAGGTCCTGATTCTCCGTCTGAGCTGACATCCGCCGAGCGTACATCACCAGATGGCTCTGAGGGCAAGAGTTACCCTTGTATTTTTCAAAGTCGGGCACTTGGAACTTGTGCGGGACTTTCAAATTTGGGACCAAGCAGAGGCCTGCGGCGTCCTTTCCAAATAGATCCTGACCGCGAATGGCTTGCAGCTCTTTCTGCATTTCCAAGAACTGTTCCTGGAATTCATCCATTCTGTCAAACATAGTTTCCTTCTTACCAGAAGGTGTCTGTGGAATCTGTCCTTCCGGGACAGTGTGCACCACAGGGGGTGGTACCGTGACTATGGCAGTAAGTCTTGGCGCCTCCCGAAGTTTGTAACCTTCAGGAGTCTTCAGTAAACCCCTAGCATCTTCGCTTTCCCGAAGTTTGTAACCTTCAGGAGTCTTCAGTAATCCCCTAGCATCTTCGCTTTCCCGAAGTTTGTAACCTTCAGACCCAGCGGCTTCTGTTGCGATTCCCTGATCTTCAGTGATCGGCGGAACATATCCTTCCGGGATATAGTTAACAGGCATGCCCGAAGGACGATCTTTTGGTATCTGATACCTAGGATCTTACTTTTCTATGATGGGCGTTGAGGTGATCTCTGAGATCACAGTTCTTTGTAGCTGAGCTTCTGCCATGGCTTGCATGTCGTTACGAAGCTTTCTCATATCCTCTCTCAGAGTGTCGATCTCTTCTTTCAACTCTCTGTTTTCTTCCTCAAGATCATCCATCTTTTTCTGACGATTGGCCCGAGTATTATACGAATGAGACAGTTTGACTCTAGAATCGAGACACAAACGTGAGATTCGTAGGTAAGGAGAATACGCGATGTGAGAATGATGAATGCAATGATTATATTAATTGTTTTTAGGTTTAATTAAAATAAACTTCGACAATTAGATTGCAAATATTAAACAGTGGGGAAACCCCTTTTTATTGAAATTCAAAGGATTACAGAAATGGAAATACAGTAGATTACAAAGTGCAGAAACAGAAACCTAAACTAATGGGTCCCGAGTCCTCTCTGAGGAGAAATCGGGTGCTGACTCTGGTACTTTCCTTTTCTTTGACCGGGGCGCTTGGGCCGTTGTCGGGTTGTCATTCCTTTGCCAAGTGAAAGGAGCGAGCAAATTCCTTTGGTCATCTTGATTCTCTACAGCATGCTGCTCCAAAATTTCAATCAGAGCATCTTTCTCTTTTAGTAATTGCTGTATTTGGATACACTCTACGTCGAGGGTGCGGTACTTGTTCTTCCAAGACCTTCTTTCCTTTTGAACTTTGTTGAGAGTAACCTGAAGCCTTTCAGTTTCCGTCATGAAGTACATGACAATTTCCCTCGGCGGAAGAATTCTGTAACGAGGATAAGGCATCTTTAGCTTAAGAGCTCTAGTTTGTACCCAATGGAGATAAGGCTTCACCGAGACACAGTCCGGTTTTCCCAGAGACTTTCGTCCTTTCTTATGAACATGTTTCCAAGCTTGCACTATTTCCATCTTTAGTGCTCTGTCGTTTTCTCCTTCTTTGAAGAAAAGACCTTCCAGATGAACACCCAGTGGGATGTGTCTCATCGGGTATCCAAATTGACGAAGAACTAATATCGGATGATAGTTGATTCCTCCTTTAGTTCCTATGAGGTGTACGCTGGGGAAGTTTCCACAACAGTCAATGATTCTGATTCCCTCATAAATCCTATTACACCAATCTATATCGGAATTGGTGAGAGACATGATCTTCTGCGACCAACGTAAGACATTCTTGCAATCCCAAAAAGCAGCAGACTTGGGCAAGTGAGAGATAAACCATTTGTAGAGCAAAGGTACATAGCATGTGATCTCCCCTCCGCTGTACAAATTTCCCAAGTGTACAGAATGATACGCATCTGCGAGCAAAGTCGGCACAGGGTTTCCAATGAGAAAAACCTTAATAGCGTTAATATCGACGAAGTTATTGATGTTGGGAAACAAAAATAACCCGTAGGTGAGCAAGACAAAGATGCTTTCAAAAGCAGTCTCGTTCCCTATACTAGCGAAGTACAGAGCTTTCTTGGTTAGGAACTGGGCTGGCAAACCTTGGATGCCACCCATAGTAATCATGTGAGTCCTGACCTTAGACTCGTCCAAATGAATTGCTATTGCAATAGTCTGATTCTTTGGAATTTCTTCCAGTCCAGAAAATGGAGCTCGATCTGTGATATGTAAATCAGTCAGATGAGAATACTCCTCCAGCCTTGGTGCCAGCTGGTAATCCGGGAATGTGAAACAATGATAAACTGGATCGTAGAACTGAATGAGCGCGTCCATGATCCCCTTAATCACATGGATTCTTAACAGTGGTAGCAAACCACCGTGCTTGGCTCTGAAAGCCTCTGGGTTAACGATCATCCTCGCTAACTTTCTCAAATCCCCTAGTTTTGGAACCTTGAAGGTATACTGGCGAGTTCTCCTTCTACCGAAATCCATTAATGCAATCTTTTTCTCTGATATTTGTAATCACAGTCTTAGTTTAATTTGAAAAACAGAGAGACTAGAAGAGAAATTTTTTTGAATGTTTTAATGTTTTATTAAATGAATGCATGAATGCAGCACACAAAAACATAGAAAAAACATGGGGTCAGAGGGTCGTTGTCATGAAGTCAAGGCTCTACCCATCCCCAACGGTTTATACTAGGGTGATTTTTGTACCTGTACTCATTATCATCAGCTCCTCCCAGGAAAGCAAAACAACAAGCGGATCGCCAGCGAGTTGTATGCAATCTTAGAGTAAGTGCTATTCACCGAGAATAGATCACCAGCCTCAAATGAGGGTAGTATCGCGTAACAGCTATTTCCGATAGCTTCCGCACTACGAAAAAGGTTGGCTTTTCTTAAGTGTACACTCAATCTCACCACATGCGGCATCACACGCATTCCCAGTAGCAGAAAAATAAACACGTATAGCAATTAGGAAAAGCAGTATATATATTTGTCCTAATCATCCTAGACTTATAAAGCTATGAATCTTAAGTTCCTGACAGAAATGGGTTCCCCGGCGGAAGCCCCAATCTGTGGTTCCCTGCCTAAGAGATGGACCAGCATAGGTCAATCTTTCTCTTCGGTAGAGTTCCCATTTTCCGTAGAAAACGGGGATGATGCCCTAAGGCAGAAAAGGAGACTCCCCAGCAGAGTCGCCATTTGTGTAATTTTTCACACAAGAGAAGTAGAAAGAAAGGAACACGCCCCACGGTGGGCGCCACTTTTCTGTTGGCGGCCACCGCCAAGAAAATGACTTACCCAAGGTTTAAATTGTAAGAAAGAAAGAATTAGCCCCACGGTGGGTGCCACTTTTCTGTAGCGAGCGATTTTGGACGCGGTTCTTAAGCGCTGGTCGCTCTCTGCGGTTGAGCTTAAAACTATAGGTCGATTCATTTTTTATCCTATTGTGAGCTGAATAAGGAAGGGAAATAGATGTCTCCAATTAACCCTGCTTGCATACTGAGTTTAAACAGCGGTCTGTTAGGTTACGGATGCTATCAATGTGGGGGGGCCTTTGTACTGGTTATTCGTATTTCGCCAATACGGTTCTTTCTTTCTTTTTTCTAGGCAAAGGGTTTCTGGCGGGGAATAAGGATTAGGATGTTAGGACTGATGCTTTTGAATTACTGCCTTTAATTGATGGTGATATGGGATTTGTGTTTTTTGTTGATTGCGCTCGCTAAGATCTTTTCTTTCGATCTTATGCCTACGTATTCCCGTTTACCGAAACAAGGAAATCAGAGCGTTCGTAGTTCCTCCTATTCTATGGGAGGAAATTGGTTTTTGGTGTCTTGTTCAAAGCCCAAGACGTGAAGCGAAAGGTGATTTGTATCTTGTTCAAAGCCCAAGATGTGAAGCTAAAAGACCTCGACTTTAGAGAGAATTTGTCATCTCTAAAGAGGGGAGAAGGAGAATTAATTTAACTGGGATACGCGGATCCGAGCAATACCATAATTTCCGAAGAAAGGGTTTTAACCTGAAGGAGAAGACTTTAACTCAGTGTAGAGCAATGCCATCTTTCCTTAGGAATTTCTCATGCTAAAAGAGGGACAGTGGCATGGATATAGATGATCCAGAAGCTTGCCGCTTACAGCGATTAGATGAAGGGAAAGGAGTTGTTGATGTTTGTGTACTGTGGACGAGGCACAGCTTTGATGCTAAAAGGTTGATTGGATCAACCAGTGGTTTTCTTATACAAAGCCTAAGAGGAGGCTAATTTTCGCTAGGAAAATCATTATACAAAGCCTAAGAGGAGGCTATTTTGTGTCTCGTACAAAACCCGAGAGAGAGGCTAAAGGTTTTTGACCCAGTGGGGCATATCGTTATACAAAGCCTAAGAGGAGGTTAGCAAAGAGTTTGACTCTTGCTTAAGGGATTTATATCTCATACGAGGCCCGAGATGGAGGCAAAAAAAGGGGTGATTGACTCAACGAGGGAATCTTTTGTGTCTCATACAAAGCCTGAGAGAGAGGCTAAAAGGTTGTTTTGACTCCACTGGGGAGAATTTTGGTATCTCGTACGAAGCCCGAGATGGAGGCTATTGTAACTGTTTCAGTTGAGTGACAGATCCAATATACTGATTTAAAAGAGAAAATCAGTTCTTATATGAGTAACACTGTACACAGGGATTTAATTTGAGGATCAGGGATATTTCCTTTTGAGGAAACGGGAAATCCAAAGGGTATTGAGACTATCCGAGTCTGCGGGTTTCCTTCCTATTTAACGAAGGGTGCTTGAGAATGTCTTTGAGACTCAAGGAAGTTAGACTGTCCAAGTCTAGAGTTTTATCTTTTGTACTATGCTTCGAGAAACAGTAGTAGACTCTATGAAAGTACTGTTCTATGAGGATGACTAGGTTCTGTTCCTATACCTCTAGGAGGTCGTCGGGACAATTTGTACGAAGCCCAAGAGGAGGCTGGAATCTTTTAAGAAGCCGACGGGTCCTTGTACGAAGCCCAAGAGGAGGCTATCATTCTCGGAGGAAGAGATCATTATACGAAGCCTAAGAGGAGGCTGTGAATACTTCTAAGAAGCCGTAGGGTCCTTGGATAATGCCCAAGAGGAGGCCGATGCTTTTAAGAAGCCCGTGGGTCTATCATCTCCTTTCCATTAGGAGAGATAACTCTTTTAAAGACGAAAACCACTAGTAAACGTGCGAGGTTTACTATCCAGCGACTTTTAGCTTTTAAAGAGGCTTCCTTAGTTAAGGTCCAAGATTATGACCGTAGTGGGTACCCAAACCCCGAGACATTCAAGGCAAGCTATCCACAAGGAATAGATCAAGTCAGGAAAGTTCGAGAATTTGGAAGAAACTCAAAGATGCCATTCACAGAGAATACATTCATCTTGGGGAGTAGAGCTTCTTGACGATTCCTAAGGAGGACAGCAGAAGAGAAGACTGTATCTGGTGCTCCTATTGGGGATCTAAGCGTCTATTTCTACGAATAAATGAAACGGCGTCACTTAGTTCTAGACGTAGTTGCCGGGGAAACTCGAAATATCTATACTATTATTACACAGTAGATATGAGTTTATGAAAGGAGACTTACAGTGAGCAGCCCCACAATACAGTTTATAATATGAAAGCAGTAAATGAAAGCGATAACCACTTACTCGGTTGTAGTGCTTCCATGCTGTTTGGTTAATTGTTCAACAAAGAAAGATTAAAAACAACAGTATATTCAAAATCAAAGGAGAAAGTGCTTTGAAAAAGAAAGATTTGGGGCTTACAGCTCAAGGAGAGGCCCAGGGTTTTATCAGTGAGCGCACTGTTTGACTTTGTACAGAGGGACTTATACAAGTGACTGGGGCCCAAAAAGGTTTTCTGTACAAAGGGATGGGTCTTACACTCTCTCAAGAGGCCCAAAAAGGTTTAAATAAAAAGAGTGGGGCTTATAACATGAGGGTAGGCCCAAATGATTTTTCGTTTAAAAATGGCGATCGCGCCGAGGTTTTCTTTTAACGCAAAGGGACTTATACAATAAGTGAGGCCCAAAATGTTTTGGTTAAAAGGGAGATTGGGTCTTACACTCTAATAGAGGCCCATAGTGTTTGAAAAATGATTTATGAGGGTTGAATTAATCCAAAACCCTAATTTATTTCCAAAAAATGTATTTAATTGAATAAAAATTCAATTAAATTGATCAAAAATTGTTTTACACATGGGAAACAAATTGTGATCTTGGATTAATGCTTCAAAAATTAAGTATTGACCTACAAAACAAATAGAAAGCATTAAAAGTTGCAAAATCATTGTGGAAATAATATTTCAAATGTTAAAAACAATTAAAATATTAATTCTTTGCAAAAATATCAATTATATAAAATAAATAATATTTTTGGGATTTTTTTGGTAAAATAAAATATTTTAACATTTTTGTGAATTATTGCAAAAAGAACCAATCAAAAATGATAAAAATTGAAAGAGTTATTAATTTTTCAAATCATTAAAAATAATAGTATGAAAAATAATAAAATAAAAAAGTGATAAAAAGAAGTCTGGGGCGAGGGGGATTCGAACCCCCGACCTCTCGCTTGCTAATACTCACAAAACCAGCTGATGAACCGCTGGGGCGCAATGCCAATTCATTAAATATATGGCAAGTGAAAATTATATAGAGAACTTGGTTGGTTTTCTGAAAATGGCGCCATGGCCATCTCCTTCCCCGAGCTCGTGCATGAAGCACCCTATCTCACTCATCTCTCAACCATTGGACATGATTCAAACACCAAACTCGTGCGTTTTTTCACAAGGAATAAGATGGCAATACCCAATTTTATTTATTTTCAGTGTGGAGTGAAATAATCATGATGAACACAGATGAACCCTAATTTGCAAAAGCAATCGTGAAAGCATGGTTATGAGGCCTATGATCAAATTTATTGAGCCAAAACAATCAGCATATGATGGTAATCAAATGGCAAAATTATCATGCGAGGAACTATGCATGGATCATGGAGTTTGAGTTTGAAGCTCACCTTGATGCAAGCTGAAATGGAACTTTGCCCAGATGGTGTTCCAGTCGTGAATTGATGATCCCTACAGCTTCAATGGATGTTATGGAGTGTGTTGCAAGCTTTGGAAAACTTTGAAATTCTCTGGATCAAGCTGGAGACCTTCACCTGCAAAACTGAAGCAAAATGGCTTAGTTGAAGAGTGATTTTGAGCTGGGAGTGTTACAGATGTTGTTCAAGCACTTGGACACCTCAAATACATCACATGTGATGTGTTTGAACAATTGGAATTGATTGCTTATGGCTGCAACTCAAAACCCGATAGTGGTTACTCAAAAACAAGAAAACTTGAAGTTCAAGAAAGAATGAGAGAAAGCAGTGTTGTAACTGGCTTTGGGGTGAGTTTAGTGATCCATTGAGACCTCTATTTATAGGTGATCAACTCTTGTCTTGGAAGAATAGTGAATGGCAGCTGAATCAGATCACATTTGCTTGGATTGGCTTGGCATAAATGCCTCTTGCACTAGGCATAACAGCTGCTCCAAATAGATCAGCTATGCCTTGACTGAAATCACATTCTTCAGATGTTTTTAATGTTGTTTAATCAGAGAACTTGACTGAGGAGAGTGAGAATCTTGACAATGCACTATTCCACATAAATGCATTTTGAATTCAAGGCAAAAAGTGCCAAAGTGGATGAATTTCAAGTTGGAAGGTTCTTTGGATTTTTGACTCAGATTTATCAGTTGGATTAGATGCAATGTGATTGGTTTAAACACAAGTGGCATGCTGATCCTCAGTCTTTGGCTCAAAATCGTGTGAGATAAGCAAACATGCAAACTGATTTTTCCAAAATAGCATGCAGCAGCATGACTTTGGGCATGGATTTCTCATGGCTTGAGTTGAATCAATTCATGCTGTTGAGCCCTTTGAATTCTTAGCAACATATGCAACAACATTGATGTTTAACTTTGGGACTGATTCAGCTTGCATCTATGTGCAAAAATCCCACAAGTTTTGGTGTTTCAACAAAATTCTGTTTTAGGCAGAATTTTTCTAAGTGTTGGAAAATGGTATTTTTTCACATTTTCAGCCACTTTGGCTCACTCATAGCTCAAAATCCATAAGGAATTAGAGTTAGGCCTAGTTGAAGTTTTTGTAGAGGGCAGTGAGATCTACAAATCAAGCTTTGGATGGAAAAAATTGGTCTTGTGGTTTAGGAGTTATGGTCCTCCAAAGTTGGTACCTTTGCCACTTTATTTTTAACTTAGAAAAATTTCTAAGTTTTATGGTTACCCCTTTTACAAGTTATCTCACTTTTCTTGATTTTTCTTGATGAATGATGATTCAAATCATACATTAACATCATTTTAGGGTTAAAAATCCATTTTGGTGAAAAATCTCAAAAAGTCAAAGTTGACTTTTGTGCACAGTTGACTTTTTATCAGATGAATTCCAAACTGTGCAATTCTTTAGGAAATCATGTCCTTGACCTAAATCAAACTTGATGGACATGTTCCATGGGTGTCATAGGGTATATTTAATCATGTATTAGGGTTTGGGAGCATGTCTTGGTCAAAAGTCAAAGTTACAGTTGACTTTTCCCTTAAAACCCTAATTGTGGTGCAGATGAAAATGAAACTTGTTGCTCAAGCTTCTTGGATCAATCCATTGTTCCAAATGGATCAATATGGTGTATTAGAGACCCTCAAATCATGTCTTGAGGTCTTGGCTCATGGTTTGTCCCAAAAGTCAACTTAGGGGTGAATTAGGTCAAGAAACCCTAATTCCTGATTTTTGATGAATGCATCCCCTGAGGCAAAATTGACTTGATGCATGGGTCCATGAGGTTCCATGAAGTATATTAGGTCATGTTTTGGATCATTGCCTTATGCCCATATGAAAATTTCCATCTGGAGGCCCTGGTTGACCAAAACCCTAATTTGGTGACACTGTCGATCTTGAGACTTGATCCACCTAGAAGGGAGCAGCCTTGTGCTTAATCCTTGAAGCGGGAGTCCTTTTTGATCCATTGTGGATGTTTGAGAGATTAGACAAGTTTAAGATCATATCATTTCTTGATTGATCCTTTGTCTAAAGCTCAGAGAGGGCTTGAAACCCTAATTTTGATTGTATTGGATGCTCACCCATCTTTGGGGAGACTGATGAAGCATAAAGGTACATCCATATTGTGATGATGATTTTCACAATGATGGGAAATCTAAGTGGTCAAAATTTGGGGTATTACAGCAATTTCTTTTGACGGTTGAACATCGACCGCTTCTCCAAAAGTGTTCGAACGTCAAAATGCAGAATCAAAGTACTCCTTCTAAGCCAGTGCGCCTGAATGAAGGATCAGCTGTATCGGATGCGGTTTTCCCATCTGATACCCTCGGCCGAGTTCCCATCTCCTAAGCCCGACCAACGGTATTCCCCGCAGGGACTGTCTCTTCTAAGCAAGGCAGAATTGCTACTTTTGGATCAACAGTACGACTTCGCCCCGCGATGGCCGAGTATCCCGTCATGTTCATCTTTTAGTCTGTATGTTGCGTCGGTTTTGTCAGCATATACATACATACATCATGCATTATTGACTTGCATTCACATTCATATTGCATCACTATCACTCCAGTCGGTATTGTCCCGTAGTGATAACAGTCATCTCAATCGAGTTGTCAATTCTTTCCTCGTCAGGAAAGGTTGCGTCTAAACAATCTCTCTCCTCCAGTTTATTTCTGGATCAGAATTGGCCCTTGACTACTTTGATAACTTGAACCTCTGAAAGACCAGAGAACCTTCGTCAAATTTCACTCTTCGCCATTGAAGACGATATCCTTGCTTTCCCGGATTAAGGAAAATCCCCAGAGAAAGCCTCTTAATCAAGAGATTCGGCGGTACGGCAGTTTTTCTCCGAAAAAAGCCGCTGATGAAAAGGTCATCGGAACCTCAAAATTGGATACCATCATATGGGGTTTCTCCGGGAAGATCCCGAGAAAAGTATGATGTAAGACTCCAAGCGGAAGCAGTCTCTCAAGAAACCTGCTTTCCCCTGTAGAGCCGACAAATGGCGTCTCCAACAGAGAAGTTTGTGTACCTCTATAACTCATACAATTGGGTTCCCCCAGCAAGTCTGACATCAAAAGTTTTTCCGTCAAATGGCATCTCCCCAGGAAAATTCGGCGAGAAGTTTGAGGAAAACCGCTACGAATAGCGTCCCTTGTCAAGAAAGTTTATTGACAAAAGAAACTGAGACCAGTTCCTTGGTAGGAAAGCAGGATCGAGGGGAAGTTTATTCCAGAAACTAAGACCAGTTCCTTGGTAGGAAACCAGGATCGAGGGGAAGTTTTTACCTTTTCTAAGCATCATTGCTTAGCAAAAGAAGAAGAATGCGCAAGCTACCATTCATAACCACCATCAAAATTTCGGGTATTCCGATATTTAATCCTCTTGTACCCCGAATGCCCGAACACCTTCGTCATTCGCACATTCGGGTCCAAGAAGATTAAATAGGGGCATCTGTCATACCCCAAATTTTGACCACTAAGATTCCCATCATTGTGCAAATCATCACCACAATATGGATGAACCATTATGTGTAGCGAGTGATTTTGGACGCGGTTCTTAAGCGCTGGTCGCTCTCTGCGGTTGAGTTTACTACAGTTCGATTCATTTTTTTATCCTATTGTGAGCTGAATAAGGAAGGGAAATAGATGTCTCCAATTAACCCTGCTTTGCATACTGAGTTTAAACAGCGGTCTGTTAGGTTACGAATGCTATCAATGTGGGGGGGCCTTTGTACTGGTTATTTGTATTTTTGCCAATACGGTTTTCTTTTTCTCTTTCTAGGACTTTCTAGCGGGGAACAAGGATTAGGATGTTAGGACTGATGCTTTTGATGGATACATGAGAGTATGGGATTTTGGGTTTTTGTTTAGTGTGCTCGCTAAGATTTTTCTTTCAATCTTATGTCTACGTATTCTCGTTTACCGAAACAGGGAAATCAGAGCGTTCGTAGTTCCTCTTATTCTATGGGAGGAAATGGGTGTTTTTGGTGTCTTGTTCAAAGCCCAAGACGTGAAGCGAAAGGTAGTTTGTATCTTGTTCAAAGCCCAAGATGTGAAGCTAAAGGGTGTTGTCTTTAGAGAGAATTTGTCATCTCTAAAGAGGGGTTTGTCTATGACAAATGTTTTATAAAGGAGAATTACTTTAACCGGGATATGTGAATCCGGCAATGCCATAATTTTCTTTATAGGGGATTTCAACCTGAAGGAGAAGACTTTAACTCAGTGTAGAGCAATGCCATCTTTCCTTAGGAATTTCTCATGCTAAAAGAGGGACAGTGGCATGGATGTAGATGATCCAGAGGCTTGCCGCTTACAGCGATTAGATGAAAGGGAAGGAGTTGTTGATGTTTGTGTACTGTGAATGAGGCACAGTTTTGATGCTAAAAGGTTGATTGGATCAACCAGTGGTTTTCTTATACAAAGCCTAAGAGGAGGCGAATATGTGTCTCGTACAAAGCCCGAGAGAGAGGCTAAAAGTTTTGACTCAACGATGAAGTCTCTTGGTATCTCGCATAAAGCTCGAGATGGAGGCTATTTGACTCAACAAGAGAGTTTTTGTGTATCTTGTACGAAGCCCGAGATGGTGGCTAAAATTTGTTTGGCTCGATAAGAACCTTTTTGTATCTCGTATAAAGCCCGAGATGGAGGCGAAAGGGGTGATTGACTCAACGAGGGAGTCTCTTATGTGTCTCGTACAAAGCCCGAGAGAGGAGCTAAATTCACCGGAGAAGGATCATTATGCAAAGCCTTAGAGGAGGCTGTGGTGACTGTTCAGTTAAGTGACAGGTCCAGTATACTGATTTAAAGAGAAAATCAGTTTTTATATGAGCAACACTGTACTCATGGATTTGATTCGAGGATCCGGGGTATTCCTATTCTTTAAGGAAGTGGGAAATCCGAAGGGTATTGAGACTGTCTGAGTCTACGAGTTTTCTTCCTATTTAACGAAGGGGTCACTTGAGAATGTCTTTGATACTCAAGGATATTAGACTGTCTGTGTCTAGAGTTTCATCTTTTGTACTATTCTTTGAGAAACAGTAGTAGACTCTTTGAAAGGTCTGTTCTATGAAGATGACTAAGTTCTGTTCCTATACCTCTAGGAGGTCGTCGGGACAATTTGTACGAAGCCCAAGAGGAGGCTGGAAACTTTTAAGAAGCCGATGGGTCCTTGTACGAAGCCCAAGAGGAGGTTATCATTCCCGGAGGAAGAGATCATTATACGAAGCCTAAGAGGAGGATGTGAATACTTCTAAGAAGCCGGAGGATCCTTGTACTAAGCCCAAGAGGAGGCTGGGTTGCTTTTAGGAAGCCTGTGGGTCCTTGTATGATGCCCAAGAGGAGGCCGATGCTTTTAAGAAGCCCGTGGGTCCCCAAACCCCGAGAAATTCAAGGCAAGCTATTCACAAGGAATAGATCAAGTCAGGAAAGTTAGAGAATTTGGAAGAAACTCAAAGATGCCATACACAGAGAATACATTCATCTCTGGGAGTAGAGTTTCTTGACAATTCCTAATGAGGACAGCCAAAGAGAAGACTGTATCTGGTGATCCTATTGGGGATCTAGTTGTATATTTCTATGAATAAACGAAACGGCGTCACCTAGTTCTAGACGTAGTTGTCGGGGAAACTTGAAATATCTATACTATTATTACACAGTTGATATGAGTTTATGAAAGAAGACTTACAATGAAACAGCCCCACAATACAGTTATATGTATATGAAAGCGGTAAATGAAAGCAATAACCGCTTACTCGGTTGTAGAGCTTCCATGCTGTTTGGTTAGTTGTTCAACAAAGACAGATTGAAAACAACAGTATATTCAAAATCAAAGGAGAAAGTGCTTTGAAAAAGAAATATTTGGGGCTTACAGCTCAAGGAGAGGCCCAGGGTTTTATCAGTGAGCGCACTGTTTGAATTTGTACAGAGGGACTTATACAAGTGACTGGGGCCCAAAAATTGTTTTCAGTACAAAGGGATTTGGGTCTTACACTCTCTCAAGAGGCCCAAAAAGTCTTAAACAAAAAGAGTGGGGCTTATAACACGAGGGTAGGCCC
Source organism: Lathyrus tuberosus (assembly GCA_022829125.1). Taxonomy (NCBI): domain Eukaryota; kingdom Viridiplantae; phylum Streptophyta; class Magnoliopsida; order Fabales; family Fabaceae; genus Lathyrus; species Lathyrus tuberosus. The sequence goes on from JALAZF010000017.1 coordinate 16,106,974, forward strand.
AGATGATTTTTCCGTTTAAAATGGCGATCGCGCCGAGATTTTCTTTTAACGCAGAGGGACTTATACAATAAGTGAGGCCCAAAATGTTTTGGTTAAAAGGGGGTTGGGTCTTACACTCTAATAGAGGCCCAAAAGTTTTGAATGGGTCTTATAGCTCGAGGAGAGGCCCAGATGTTTTTAAAAGGCGACGATCGCGCCGTTTGTTTTTTACGGTATCGGGACTTATACAATACACTGAGGCCCAAAAATGAGTTGGTCAAAAAAGGATTGGGTCTTACACTCTATTAGAGGCCCAAAGTGTTTTGAAAATGATTTATGAGGGTTGAATTAATCCAAAAACCCTAATTTGTTTTCAAAAATGTATTTAATTGAATAAAAATTCAATTAAAATGATCAAAATTGTTTAGCATATGAAAAACAAATTGTGATCTTGGATTAATGCTTCAAAAATTAAGTATTGACCTACAAAATAATTAGAAAGCATTAAAAGTTGCAAAATCAATGTGGAAAAAATATTTAAAATGTCAAAAACAATTAAAATATTAATTCTTTGCAAAAATATCAATTATATGAAATAAATAATATTTTTGGGATTTTTTGATAAAATAAAATATTTTAACATTTTTGTGAATTATTAAAAAAAGAATCAACTCAAAATCATTAAAACTCAGAGAGAAATTAATTTTTGAATCAATTAAACAAAAATCACAAAATTCAAATATTCAAATTTCTGAAAATGGCGCCAAGAACACACCAAGAACACGCGCGTGTTCTGAGTTTCCCAGATTTGCGTTTTCCATCCAATCTCACTGAATACTTAACCATATCATGCAATCCACATACCAATCAACTCGTTTCAACCTCACGATCATGTCTATAACACTTAATTTCATTTAAATTAAACATAAAACATGAAATCACGAAGAAACCTCAAGAACCCTAATTTCTGCATGAAGGCTAGGATTTTTGATACACGATTCAAACAAAGTAATTAATTGAGGGAAAACATTCCATGCATGATTATGAACATATGGCCAAATTATTGTGCAGCAAAAATTGCATGAATCATAGAGTTAGAAGAGCTCATGCTTACCACTTGCAGCTGGTGATCGTGATTTGTGTAGGAGGTGTTACAGTTGTGTTGTGATGATCTGAACAGCTTCCCTAGGTGCTATGGAGTGTGTTTGAATGCTTGGACTTGATGGAAATTGGCTGGATCACTTCATGGCATCTCAACTGCACTTTGGTTAAAACCTTGAGCAATTGACTGGTGATTCTGAGAAATCAATGTTCCAGTTGTTGTTTAAGTGTTTGATCAGCTCATATGTGATGTATATGAGGTGTGTGAGTGATTGGTTTGGTTGGAAAAGCTCTCAAACTCAAAACCCGATAGTTACCTTGCTAAGAAAGGCATTTTTGCCAAGAGAAAGAGATTTTGAGAAAGGCAAGTGTTGTAGGCCTTTGGTGTACTTAAACTGAACACAATTGAGCTCTATTTATAGTAGAGCAAGTTTGTTTTGCAAGGAATAGTGAATGGCAACTGCTAAGTAGGTTTGGCCAATGTTGGCCAATGGAAATCCAAGTCTCCTCTAGCCATTGACTAGAGGTTAGGGCACAGAGCTTTGGTTCCCTTGGTCTTGGATAAGTCTTGACTGATTTCAGATGAGAATGGCTCAGTCCATGCCACCTTGATGCTTCCATTGAATGCTTCAATCCAAATTTGGAGTCTTGTCCCTATTTTGGCCATTCTAGGTTCAACATGCTATTTCTTGTTCCATGGACTTTTGAGGCTTGGCTCAGTGATTGTCCCCTTTAGATTCAATCCTCAGATGTGTCCAAGTGGATAGGAGCATTTGAATTTGGTTGATTTTGACAAATCGAGCAAAATTGCAAATTCTGCCTTGCCTTTGACAGATTTCAGCAAGGCAACTTGCCAATGTCATATCTCATGGTGTAAGTTGAATTTGGTAATGTTCTTGACCATTTTGGAAAGCCCTTACATGATACAACAACTGTTTGAACATGTTTGGTTTTGATCTCTTTTGAATCCAAGTGAAAAATCCCCCTACATTTGGAAAAAAGTAAGGCAAAATCTGACTTAGTGAAATTTTCACCAAGTGTTGGAACAAAGTGTTTTCTCTTGATTTTGATCACTCCATAACTCAAAATCCATGAGGAATTTGGACATAGGTCAGTATGAAGCTTTTATAGAGGGTAATGAGATCTATAAATCAAGATTTGAATGGGGCACAATGGCCTTGTGGTTTAGGAGTTATGGTCCTCCAAAGTTGGTGCATTAGTGGCACTTTTTCATGACTTAGAAAAAATTCTAAGTTTTATGGTTACCCCCTTTTACAAGTTATCCAACTTTTCTTGATTTTTCTTGATGAATGATGATTCAAATCATACATTAACATCATTTTAGGGTTAAAAATCCATTTTGGTGAAAAATCTCAAAAAGTCAAAGTTGACTTTTGTGCACAGTTGACTTTTTATCAGATGAATTCCAAACTGTGCAATTCTTCAGGAAATCATGTCCTTGACCTAAATCAAACTTGATGGACATGTCCCATGGGTGTTATAGGGTATATTAAGGCATGTCCTAGGGTTTGGGAGCATGTCCTGGTCAAAAGTCAAAGTTACAGTTGACTTTTTCCTTAAAACCCTAACTGTGGTGCAGATGAAATTGAGACTTGTTGCTCAAGCTTCTTGGATTAATCCATTATTCCAAGTGGATCAATATAGTTAATTAGAGACCCTCAAACCTCTCTTGAGGTCTTGGCTCATGGTTGGTCCCAAAAGTCAACTTAGGGGTGAATTAGGTCAAGAAACCCTAATTCCTGATTTTTGATGAATGCATCCCCTGAGGCAAGATTGACTTGATGATTGGGTTCATGAGGTTCCATGGAGTATATTAGGTTGTGTTTTGGATCATTGGCTTGTACCCAGATGAAAATTTTCCATCTGGAGGCCCTGGTCGACCAAAACCCTAATTTGGTGACACTGTCGATCTTGAGACTTGATCCACCTAGAAGGGAGCAACCTTGTGCTTGATCCTTGAAGTGGGAGTCCTTTTGATCCATTGTGGATGTTTGAGAGGTTAGACAAGTTGAAGATCATGTCATTCCTTGATTGATCCTTTGTCTAAGCACTCAGAGAGGGCTTGAAACCCTAATTTTTATTGTAGTGGATGCTCACCCCATCTTTTGGGAGACTGATGAAGTATGATGGTTCCTCCATGTTGTAATGATGATTTTCACAATGATGGGAAATCTTAGTGGTCAAAATTTGGGGCATGACATTATGCCTCATCAGTCTCCCCAAAGATGGGTGAGCATTCACTACAATCAGGATTAGGGTTTCAAGCCCTCTCTGAGTTCTTAGACAAAGGATCAATCAAGGAATGACATGATCTTCAACTTGTCTAAACCTCTCAAACATCCACAATGGATCAAAAGGACTCCCACTTCAAGGATTAAGCACAAGGTTGCTCCCTTCTAGGTGGATCAAGCCTCGAGATCGCCAGTGTCACCAAATTAGGGTTTTGGTCGACCAGGGCCTCCAGATGGAAATTTTCCTCTGGGAATGAGCCAATACTTCAAAACATAACCTAATATGCTCCATGGAACCTCGTGACCCCAATCATCAAATCAATTTTGCCTCAGGAGATGCAGTCATAAAAAATCAGGAATTAGGGTTTCTTGACCTAATTCACCCCTAAGTTGACTTTTGGGACAAATCATGAGCCAATACCTCAAGAGAGGATTTGAGGGTCTCTAATGCACCACATTGATCCATTTGTAACAATGGATTGATCCAAGAAGCTTGAGCAACAAGTCTCAAATTCATCAGAGCCACAATTAGGGTTTCGCGAGAAAAGTCAACTGTAACTTTGACTTTTAACCAGGACATGCTCCCAAGCCCAAAGACATGATTCAATATACCCTATAACACCCATGGAACATGTCCATCAAGTTTGATTTAGGTCAAGGACATGATTTCCTAAAGGATTGCACAGTTTGGAATTCATCTGATAAAAAGTCAACTGTACACAAAAGTCAACTTTGACTTTTTGAGATTTTTCACAATTATGGATTTTTAACCCTAAAATGATGTTAATGTATGATTTGAATCATCATTCATCAAGAAAAATCAAAGAAAGTGGGATAACTTGTAAAAGGGGGTAACCATAAAAACTTAGAAAATTTTCTAAGTTATGAACAAAGTGGCAAGGGTACCAACTTTGGAGGATCATAACTCCTAAACCACAAAGCCATTTTTCCCCATCCCAAGCTTGATTTGTAGACCTCATGGCCCTCTACAAAAACTTCAACTAGACCTCATTCCAATTCTTCATGGATTTTGAGTTATGGATTGATAAAAATACAAAAAGTGAAAATGTCACTTTTTTCCAACACTTAGTGAAATTTTCACTAAGTCAGAATCTGCCTTCACTGTTTTCCAAATGTAGGGACATTTTTCACTTGGATCCAAAAAGTATCAAAACCAAATATGATCAAACAGTTGTTGTATCATATAAGGGCTTTCCAAAATGGCCAAGAACATCACCAAATTCAATTTGAGCTAAGAGTTATGGTAGTGGCAAAATGCCTTGCTGGAAACTACCAAGGCAAGGCAGAATTTTGCATTTTTGGTCGATTTACCAAAATCAGCCAATTTCAAGCCTTGTCATCATCTTGGACACATCTGAGGGTCAAATCTAAAGGGGACAATCACTGAGCCAAGCCTCCAAAGTCCTTGGAACAAGAAGTAGCATGCCAAACCTAGAATTGCCTAAAAGAGGGACAAGACTCCAATTTTGGATTGGAGCATTTAATGGATGCACCAAGGTGGCATGGACTGACACATTTACAACTAAATTCAGTCAAGATTCCTCCAACAAGTAGGGAACCAAAGCTCTGTGCTCTAACCTATAGTCAATGGCTAGAGGAGACTTGGATTTTCATTTGCCAACATTGGCCAAACCTCTGCTGCAGTTTCCATTCACTATTGATCCTAAAACAAACTTGCTCTACTATAAATAGAGCTCATTTGTGCTCAGTTTTAGTACACCAAAGCCATCAAACAGATGTTTTCCTCAAAATCCCTTTTTCTTGGCAAAAATGCCTTCTTTAGCAAGGTAACTCTGAGTTTTTGAGTTTGAGAGCTTTTTCAATCAAACCAATCACACACACACCTCATAAACATCATATGTAGGTGATTCAAACTCTCACAAGTGACCTGTAATCACAAAATCACAAAGTCACCTCTCAAAACCTCAAAATAGGCCTTTTGTGCATTTTTCAAGCCATGTCTTGATTCAGTCACTTTCCAAACCAGATAAAACCTCAAACACACTCCAAACAACATCCTTGAACTGTCCCAAATGGTTCCCCCCATCTGGAACACCATTTGAGAGAGTTTCTATTTTGGTAACTTTTAACCCCTTTTGCAAGAAAGGGTCAGTTTGTGTTTTTGCATGTACCAGCTGATTCCAATCATCCTAAAAGCTTCTAAAGGATCATTTGAGTGTGTCTAAAGCATCAAATCATTTCTGGAATAAGAGGCATGACAGATTGCACCAAAACTCCAAAAAGCTCAAAAAGAGGTAAGCCTCATGACTTGAACTTTCCAAAGTATGCAATGCTTTGAAGTCCACTGATCATGCACACCTCATACATGTTAAATATGTTGTGTTTGAACCAATTGATCATGTAATTCATGCCTGTATCAAAGTGTAGTATAGAAAATGCAATTATAGGCCTTTTTCAAAACCACTATCGGGTTTTGAGGAGGGAGTGTGATCTGAAAAAACTACCACCACCATTGGATTCCTTGTGAAATTCTGGTCCAGATGCATATAAATTTTGTCTCAAACCATTAAGAATTGAGAAAGTTATGACCTTCACGTTTCTGAGCCAAAACTTGCCTTGCCTTGCCTTGGGCCAGGCCTAAAACCAAGACATGACTTGTATATTTGTGATTTCACTTCAAACAATGGATGTATCACCACCCCAGTGGTAAGTCGCGCGCCTTGTGACCTTGAGGTCGTGGGTTCAAACCCCACCCATGCCATTTTGTGTTTTTTTTTTCCATATTTTGCCATTTTTTTCAATACTTTATGTTTTATTAATTAATTGGAAAATTAATAACTTTTTCAATTTTAATTATTTTTTATTGGTTCTTTTTGCAAAAAATCAAAAAAATATTGAAATATTTAATTCCACAAAAAAATTAAGTTTATATTATTTATTTAATATAATTAGTATTTTTGTGAATAACTTCATTTTTTATTTGTTTTAAACATTTTAAAATGAACATTCATCTTGAAAAATCAAGACCAAATGAGTTTTAATATCTCTTGTGATTAAAACTTCATTTTTCAAACCTTAAACAAAAATCACAAGTGGTTTATTCAAATTCATTTGGTATTTTTCCTTGATTTTCTTTTAATATTTACTTTTAAAAGAATAACAAATTAGGGTTTCTTTGATTTTCACCCTCATCAATCATTTTCAAACACTCATGGGCCTCTATTAGAGTGTAAGACCCAATCCCCTTTTAACCAAAACTTTTTGGGCCTCAGATATTGTATAAGTCCCTCTGCGTTAAAAGAAAAGTTCGGCGCGATCGTCGCCCGTTTAAAAATAAACCATCTGGGCCTCTCCTCGAGCTATAAGACCCATTCAAAACTTTGGGCCTCTATTAGAGTCTAAGACCCAACCCCTTTTTGAAACCAAATTATCTTGGGCCTCAGTCATTATATAAGACCCACTGTGTTTTCAAAATTCGGCGCGATCGGCATTTCAAACGAAAAATCATCTGGGCCTACCCTCGTTTTATAAGTCCCACTCTTTTTCTTTAATACCTTTTAGGCCTCTCTTTGAGCTGTAAGCCCCAATTGTTCTTTCAAAGCACTTTCTCCTTTGATTTTGAATATACTGTTGTTTTCAATCTTTCTTTGTTGAACAACTAACAAAACAGTATGGAAGCTCTACAACCGAGTAAGTGTTTATACGCTTTCATTTACCGCTTTCATATGTATATAACTGTATTGTGGGGCTGTTTCACTGTAAGTCTCCTTTCATAAACTCATATCAACTGTGTAATAATAGTATAGCTATTTAGAGTTTCCCCGGCAACTACGTTTAGCACTAAGCCCTGTTGATCACTCCCGAATAGACAAAACTAGATCCCCCATAGGATTACCAGACACAGTCTTCCCTCCTCTTGGGGTTAAACAATATGGAGATGTGAAAGGCAGCATTCTCGGTGAACCCTTTCACAGACTGTCCTCCTAGGAATTATCAAGAGACTCTACTCCCCAGAGTTGATCTATTCTCCGTGAATAACATCTCTTGAGTTTCTTCCAAATTCTCGAACTTTCCTGGCTTGATCTATTCTCTGTGAATAGCCTGTCTTGAATTTCTCGGGGGTTGGGGACCCACAGGCTTCTTAAAAAGCATCCCCGCCTCCTCTTGGGCATTGTACAAGGACCCGTCGGCTTCTTAGAAGTATTCACAGCCTCCTCTTAGGCTTTGTATAAATGATTTCTTCCTCCGGGAATGATAGCCTCCTTTTGGGCTTCGTACAAATTGTCCCGACGACCTCCTAGAGGTATAGGAACAGAAATTAGTCATCTTAATAGAACAGTTTTTTCAAAGAGTCTAGATCCTGCTACTGCCGTTTCTTAAACGTAGTACAAAAGATGAAACTCTAGACTTGGACAGTCTAATTTCCTTGAGTCTCAAAGACATTCTCAGGTTCCTTTCAAAACTAGGAGATGAAACCCGTAGGCTCGGACAGTCCCAATCCCCTTTGGATTTCCCATTTCCTTAAAGAACAGGAAATATCCCTGATCCTCGAATAAAAATCCCTGAGTGCAAACATTACTCATATAAGAACTGATTTTCTCTTTAAATTACCATATTGGACTTGTCACTCAACTGAAACAATAACCATAGCCTCCATCTCGGGCTTCGTACGAGATACAAATCACTCTCTTGTTGAGTCAACCCTTTTAGCCTCCATCTCGGGCTTCGTACGAGACACATAAAAACACCCTCTTGTTGGGTCAATAGCCTCCTCTAAGGCTTCGTATAAGGAAACCCCAGTTGAGTCAATCAACCTTTTAGCATCACAACTGTGCCTCGTTCACAGGATACAAACATCAACAACTCCCTTCATCTAATTGCTGTAAGCGGCAAGCCTATGGATTATTTACATCCACGCCACTGCCCCTCTTTTAGCATGAGAAATTCCTAAGGAAAGATAGCATTGCTCTACACTGAGTTAAAGTCTTCTCCTTCAGGTTAAAACCCCCCTATAAAGGAAATTATGGCATTGCTAAGATTCGCATATCCTGGTTAAAGTAATCCTCCTTTATAATCAGTCACCCCTGACACCTAGACCCCCTTTAGAGATGACAAATTCTCTCTAAAGTCAACACCCTTTTTAGCTTCACATCTTGGGCTTCGAACAAGATACAAATAGACCCTTCAGCTTCACATCTTGGCCTTCAAACAAGATACAAACCACCTTTAGCTTCACGTCTTGGGCTTTGAACAAGACACCAAAACACCATTTCCTCCCATAGAATAGGAGGAACTACGATCGCTCTGATTTCCCTGTTTCGGAAAACGGGAATACGTAGGCATAAGATTGAAAGAAAATTCTTAGCGAGCACACTAAACAAAAACTCAAAGTCCCATACCCTCAGTCCTAAACATCCTACCCATGAACCGTCCAATGATTTCACTCTGGAAAAGAAAGAGAGTAAGAAGAAAAAAAGGCCCCATTACCATATAGCATCCGTAACCTAACAGACCGCTGTTTAAACTCAGTATGCAAGCAGGGTTAATTGGAGACATCTATTTCCCTTCCTTCATCAGCTTCAATAGGATAAAAAATGAATCGAACTATAGTAACCCCAAAGAGCGACAGTGCTTAAGAAACACGTCCAGTTTCGTCGCTACACCGCCCTTTGCACGGGCTATTTGTTTACTACCTGCTTACCTTTAGCTTTCACCAAAGCTTCAGCATCATCGTTTCGGAGCGTTTGTGGAGCAAAGAGCCTTCCACTACGGGTAAAACCACCCATTCCTCCTACATTCCCCACACTTGAACTAGTTTCCTTGGGAACCTCCACTTCCTGTTTCTGCCCTTGATAATAAACGTCAGCTCCGTAATACCATGGGATCGCTTTTGTACTTTCATATGGCATAGGACCCAGAATAGTTATAGTCACAGGGGCTACCTGTTTATGCGCAGGGATCTGCATAGGTGCCGGCACAGGAATCTCTACTGGAGTAAAGTAGATAGTAACCGTTGAGACTGTATCGTCCTTCATTCCCATCTGATCAAACTGTAAATGACCCTCATCCATCATCATCTGAAGGCACTTCCTCAATTCATCACAGCCGTTCACCGCAGTCAAACATTCTGAACAATTTTCCGGACAACCAGGGAACACGCCCCCTTTCAACAAACGTCCTTTCACCACCGCCAAAGATGTTCTGACATGATTAACATCTGTCACCAAGTTCAGGCCCCTGTCTTCTTCTATTGCATTGACCTTTGGTCCGCCATGCGGGTGCATGGGGTTTTGAATCACATTAGGATTAGGAGCGAAGTTGATAGCTTTCGAATCAACCAAGTCCTGAACTACGTGCTTAAAAGCTTTGCAATTCTCTATATGGTGTTCGGGCGCACCCGAATGGAATTCACACTTCACATTTGCATCATAGCCATAAGGTAGCTTGCCTGCTGGTGGTGCCAAGGTTCTTAACTATACCAGCTTTAAGCGGAGCAAATTCTGCAACATCGGGGCATATGTCATAGGTAAAATGTCAAAGTAGCGATCACTCATTCTCTGCCTCGGTTGGTATTGTCTTTGAGATTGTGGCTGAGATTCGGCAGCCGGAACCAGAATAGTTACAGTTGCTGCTTGATGGTACGAGCCCTGACGTCCTTTACCTTTGCCCCCCTGTCCGTAGGCAGCACTAGTTTCACCTTCACGCTTCTTCGAACTATTCCCAAAAAGCCTCTTTGCATTGGAAGAGCCTGCCCCACTTCCATCTTGAATTATCCCCGATTTCAATAGATTTTCAATTCTCTCTCCTGCTATCACAATGTCAGAGAACCCAGTAGACGGACATCCGGCCAAGCGGTCCAGATATGGGCCTTGTAAAGTATGCATAAACATATCATCCATTTCCCTTTCCATCAGCGGGGGTTGTACTCGAGCAGCTAGCTCACGCCACCTTTGGGCGTATTGTTTGAAACCTTCCTTCGGATTCTATGTCATATTCTGCAATTGGGTACGATTAGGGGCCATGTCGATGTTATACTGGTACTGTTTCAAGAAAGCATCACCCAAGTCCTTCCAGTTTCTGATATAGGCTCTCTCTAGCTTCATGTACCATTCCAATGAAGCTCCTGACAGACTATCCTGAAAGAAATACATCCACAGCTTTTCATTGTCAGAATATGCAGAAATCTTCCTGAAATACGCCTGAATATGAGTCTTAGGACAGGTACTGCCATTATACTTGTCGAAGGTTGGAGGATTAAACTTTGGAGGGATGCTCACCCCTTGCACCAGCCCCATGTCAGCAACATCGATTCCCATGGAGTTTTGACATTCCATGGCTCTTACCTTCTCAGCCAACTCTTCATACCTTCTGTCATTACCATCATTATGAACCCCCATGTCAGCATTTAGCACAGAGAACTGATCATCTTGATAGTCCTCTACATGTTGATGATTAATATGGCCAACGCCACCAGGAGCTCCGCCGGGAGGATCAACTGCCGCTCCGCCAGGAGGATTAACTGCCGCTCTGCCCGGAGGATTAACATTGGGGATTTCCACTTCCAACCTTTGAACTACAGTTCTCAAATCTTTCTGCCCCTGGGCTATGCCTTTCATAAGGTTCATGAACTGCTCCATACGGGTCCTCATTTCAGTGAGTTCTGCCTGCACCTGTTCCATGATTCTGGCTTGATTTTGTCGAGTCGCGTAGCGATGAATGTTGAGATCAGCTATTCTTCCTGCAACCAAATAAAGGTTAGGAAATCCTGTTGCGAGTACCTGTTATGCAAAATGATATGTTATGAAATGTATGCACATGACATGTTTTTCACTTCCAAAGGTTTTTTACACCCCGATTCCAGTCTTAATATACATATTGTTGAGAGAAATTTGTTGAGAAGAACCGTGATGTGATAAAGTGTTGTGATAATGTGCTTGTGAACAGAACACTGCTAAGGAACCAATTCTGAGTAAACCAATCATTTGAATTAACAGAAAGCCAAAAAGTGCTTAAGCATTCTACAACGAGTTCACAAACTGGAAATACATCTAGAAAGTGGCTCCATCAATAAGCCTGATGGCAACCACAATACATCAACAAAAACTGCACTAGGAAAATAAAGAGGAAACTATCAATCATTTAGCTCCAAATCTTTCAACTTCTCACTGGAGTACTTGATTTCTTCAAAGAGTATTCTGCTGCGCTGATGATTTGGCCTTTCAATCATTTCTTTGATCAAAATATCCCTCTTCGTCAGAGCTTCGGCTAATGAATCCATGTGCATCAAAAGAGCTTCGTCATCACTCACCTGCTTAGGCTTTTTCACACCAACTTGCCTCTTGAGTTCCCCTACCTCTGCCATAACATCTTCAAGTTCCTTCTTGGAAGCTTTCAACTCCTCTGTAACCTTCTTCAACAGCTCTTGGCTTTTACCAGAGTCTTCACGATGCTTTCTTCATTGTTTATGCGCTCTCTGGAGTTCATCGTCTCTGGTTTTTAGTTGCTCTCGCAGCTCTGCATTCTCAATTCTAACTTCGTCCCATGCTTGCTGAAGTTTGGCGAGCTTGGCTTTTATTTCGTCCAAAGATTGTTTAGTCTGCTTGTAAGTTTGAGCAGAAGTTTTGACAGCCATATTAACTTTCTGGTAATGACGGGCTCTGTCGGCAAAATCTTTTTCTCTTGCTGTTAAGATCTTTTTTGCGTCTTGGGCTTTGCATTCCAATCCCCTGTTGGTATGTAAAGCGTCTTGAAGACGGCTGCTCAAATCAGAATTCTTCACTCTAAGCTCTTTCACCAGAACCTGCAATTTGTTGAGTTCTTCAATGGCCACCGTATCCCTCTCTTCTACACCCTCAGGGTATAAAGGAGGTACGGGATCAAAAGGCAGATAGAAATCTTCCACCCTTTTCCTTATCCAGTTCTCATAAGGAGGATAAGTTCGGTTATTGGGTGTTCTAAGAACTCCTTTGCCTTTTCTTTGGATGCTATTCCAGGCTTCCGAAGCTTTTCGGACTATTGCTTGATCGTCACCTACTTGAAAGTACAAGGACTCTTCCACACTTCTCTCGGGAGGGGGATTTTCCAGAGCATAACTGAATTGTCTAATGGCCAGAGAGGGATTTTAGTTGATGCCTCCCTTCCTCCCTATCAATGGAACATTGGGGAATCCACCACAACAATGAATAATATCCCCACCAAGTTATCCTTGATTTATCCATACGATGTCTTTGGCAGACAAACCCATCAGTCTATGACGCCATTCCAATGAACCCTTGGTATCAACGAATGCACCTTTGCGCGGTAATCGATGCAAAAACCATTTGTAGAATAAAGGTGCACAGCAAATGACATATCCCCCTCTTTTCTTTTCATTTCTGTTATGGACTGAATGATAAAGGTCACCCAATAAAGTGGGGACTGGATTTTGAGTAGTGAATATTTTGATGGCGTCCATATCAACAAATTCGGGCACATTTGGGAATAGAATAATGCCATATACACAAAGAGCTAACACAACACAGAAAATATTCCACTCCTTGTCTTTAGCAGCTTTCTGAGCAATCTTGGTTAAGTACGTCAAAGGGTATCCTCAAAATTCTCCTTTTTTGGTGATATTGGCCTCCACCATTGATTTGCTCAAATAAAGAGCAGCAGCCACGACCTCAAAATTTGGATCTGTCTTTGAACTGAAAAAAGCACCTCTTCCTTAATGGAAAACCCCAAGATATTCGAATAATCTTCCAAAGTCGGGACCAAAACATAATCCTGAAACACAAAGCACCGTAGAGAAGGATCGTAGAATTGCATTAATGTGTGGAGACCCACCCATTCGTACTCACTGAGGTTGCAAACAAATGACAAAATCCGCCCGTACTTTCCTCTGAATGCTTCCAACACCTCTGAGCTAGCCATAGCCTTCAAACTGCTGATAGGACCCAAACCTGGATTTAGAAATTTGTAGGTGATGACATTCTTTTTCTTTCTCTCAACATCCATCGGAAAAGAAGCCCCTGACTGGAATCGAAGGTATAATATTACCCTGGAAATGGAAAAACATGTATGTTATGATATGAAAATGCAATGCAAAGGCATGTGATCATGGTGTCTGTGCTGGACTGTGCAGATAGTGACATTAGTATATTTGGGAATAGTGCTAGACTGTGAATAATAACCATCTGAACATAATAATATGAACCAGAAGAACCAGGATATCAGGTATGTGGGAGGTCTAAGTCACCTGCAAACCTGTAAACACCCGCCCATTCTCACATGTGGGTACTAGAAAACCGAGGATCCTCAATATCACGGGCTCTCAGGTCGAGAAATGATGATACGTTCACCATTTCTGGTTTGGCATCATCATCAATCGAGGAGGCCTCAACTGATTCCCCTCAAAAAGGATATCATATATGAATTCCCAGCATTGGGTCCTCAAATCGAGAAGTGTAATGGGTTTGCCATTTCTGGTCTGCCATTATCACATCTCGGGAGGAGTGCCATTACTGAGTCCTCGGGAATGGTCACCAGAGTCGATAGCTCATACAGGGATATCTAATGGCCTGCATAACATGCAGTATCAGATACCACCTATATGGGCCTCGTCTGGCTGTGGATCTCGCAAAGACTTAACGTGATAACACCACGCAAGCGATCGACTATCCACTCTAAATCCTATGTGTATGCTCAAGCCTGGGAAGTGGGCTTATCTCTCAGAACACCCTGCCCACCAAATAGAAAAATCTAGCACAGTCCAGCACAGTATAATATATGGCAACAGTAAATGAAAAGCATGTAAATGCAATAAAACAGTAAACATGCAACAATGCCATAAATAAAGCGAGTAAAGTAAACAGATAAGCACCCTAAAACCGAAAACAAACAAGCGCTAGGATTGACTCGCATAGGGGATGGACCAGCAAGAGGTCTATCTATCCCCAGCAGAGTCGCCAGCTGTCGCTCCCGGGATTTTCATCCAAGTACAAACGCGAAAGTGGCGCGGAAACAGAGTCGCCAGCAATGTGTATTTATCCCAAGAGAGGGAAAGGAAACACTGCGTAAACCTGAGGGAAAGGAGAAGCATGGTCTCGCGACCAAGAGAAATGGGTAAGGGAGTCGGTTACACGAGGGGAAGGTATTAGCACCCCCTCGCGTCCATCGTACTCGATGGGATCCACGCTTGTTGTCTCGATCAAAGGGTGTCGTCATTTGGAACTTCGCTGCTACTGGAAAGGAAGAAGGAACGGGAACGGAAAAGAAGGGAGAAACGAGGAAGAAACGAAAAAGAAGTGACTCGGTAGGACGTCCTCGGAGCCCTAGGCCTACATATTACCTCGTGCAATGGGAAGGTCAGAGTCAACGTAGTTCGGACTACGGTTTAGGGGAAAAGAGAAGGATGGTCCTCGGAGGGATCTCGCACATTCTCCTGCCTACGTATCCCGCTCGCACGCGAGAATCAGAGCGACGTAGTTCCCCTCACTAGGGATGAATTTGCTTTGTTTGTGTTTTTAACAGAAGACGCCAAGGTTCACGTTCCAGCAGTTAGGTGTCGCAGCTCGTTGTACGGAGTCTTAGGCATTTACCTGCTTGCGGTAGAACGGAAGTGACGCATCCTTTATGAATTGAGTGAGGAAGATGAGAAGAGAATTGTTTGTTTGTTTATTGATTTTTAAAAGAAATGTTTTAATTGTTTTGTGTTTATAACACGTATTGCACTAAAGTCTATGACATAGGAACGAATGCCTCGCATGGTCGACCTAACAGGACGTATGTTAAACACTCTAGAAAGACGGAGGCAAACCCTCCTCCTTCCATTTCCCATGTACTTAAGGCTCATGGCGTACAATACTTGTTGCCCTTATTACATGTTTTGATTTTTGTTTTGAGATGAGAAAGAGACTCAAAGGGAAGAAAAGGAAAAAGTATAAGTGGGGGAAAGACTAAAAATCCTAATGTTGTCATACATGGATGTCCTATGGTTATGTGGAGCATAAGAACCACCTAAGTCTAAAGAGAAGAGAGGGATAGCACTATCTAATGCTTATCCTACCTCACCTTAATCAAAAATTAAGGATAAGCTAGGATCCCTAAGGGACGTGAGAAAGTTCTACACAATCAAGCATTATATCATGTTATTCACAAAAGAGAAAGATAAGTAAAAGAGATGAGAGATGAAAGAAGAGATGAACATGGATAACCATCCACATGTTCAAGTACCTTACCTCTGCCCCTACACAAAAGGTTAGTATATAATCAATCACAAGTAATGAATTCAAGTGAAAGAAGCTAAACAAAACAATACTAGTTGTTTTAGAAAGACAACTTAAAAAGTAAACAATGTTTAAACCAAAAGGGAAGGGTATTAATGGTTAAGAACCAACACAAGTTAGTAGGTATGTCTCAAGGATCTCCATTAATGTTAAAGTACCAAACAAAGTCAAACTAGGTTGAAACATACACCAAAAGTTCACACAAATGCAAGTTCTACATTAACTATGCAAAATGAATGCATATGGTTCACAAACATGAATGAATGCACATGTAAACATCAAAGCCAGAAGTGAAGTACATTTAAGAATGCATCAAGATGTCATTAATGTAGCATATGATTCATGAATGCAAGTATTGAACAAGTAGGAAAAAAGTGTGAGCAAACATTATTCAAGTTCTAACAATGAAGCATACTTGTAAGGCATGTAGGAAATGAAAATGGAAAATGAATAATCATGCCATATTGTCGCTCCCGGGATTTTCATCCAGGTACAAATGCGAAAGTGGCACGGAAACAGAGTTGCCAGCAATGTGTATTTATCCCATGAGAGGGAAAGGAAACACTGCATAAACCTGAGGGACAGAAAGAGCATGGTCTTGCGACCAAGAGAAATGGGTTCGGGAGTCGATTACGCGAGAGGAAGGTATCAGCACCCCCCACGCGTCCATCGTACCTGATGGGATCCATGCTTGTTGTTCGATCAAAGGGTGTAAGGAACTGGAAATCAACTGCTAATTAGAAAACCGGAAATGAAAGGTATAAAGGAGAAGGGAAGAGAGAAAGAAGTGACTCGATAGGAAATTATCGTTGTCCTAGGCCTACGTATTCCCTTAGTGCAATGGGAAAGTCGGAGTCAACGTAGTTCGACGGACTACGGGAAAGGTTGCTCATCGAGATATCGTATCTCGTGCCTACGTATCTTTAATCAGACGGGAAATAAGAATCAGAGCAAACATATTTCGGCTCATCAAGGGTTGCTTTGTTTATGTTTTTTAATGGAAACGTCAGAGTGCGCGTCCCAGCAGTTAGGTGTTGCAGCTCGCTGTATAGAGACTTAGGCATTACCTGTTTGCGGTAGAATGGACATGACGAGTCCTTAAGGAATATAATGAAGGAGATGAGAAGATAATTGTTTGTTTGTTTTCGTATCTTTTAAGATGAAGTGTTTTGATTATTGGTGTGTTTACAACGCATATTGTATTTAAGTCTTTCACGTAGGATCGAATGCCTCGCATATCGACCCAAGACGGGACGTATGCTAAACATTCTAAGAAAGTGAGGGAAGACCCCTCACTATATTATTGTCACATGAAAGGCTCAAATACAATATATGTTATGCCTTTATTAAGTGTTTTTGCTTCTGTTTTGAGATGAGAAGAAGAGAGACTCAAAGGTTAAGAAAGGTAAAATCTAATGAGGGAGACTAAGACTCAAACCCTAAAGTTATCATACATGGATGTTCCTAATGGTTAAGTGTGGTTTAGAAACCTAACTCTAAAAGAAAAGAGAAGAAGAGTGAGTTCTAACTTACTTCCAAGATGGAAGTTAAGTCAAGAACTCAAAGGGGATGAAAGAGATTGAACAAAGAAAGCATTAGATGCTTATCACAATCACAACCTGAAAGCTTAAAAGAAATAAAAGAAGAGGTTGTATGTGGGTGCACACCCACACACTTGACTTACCATTAGCCCCCTGAAAATGTTAGCAAAAACAACAATTTGCAAGTAAAGAAATAAAGAAAGAATGACAAGTAGAGATCAAACAAGTTAAGAACTAAAGAAGAAATGTCCTAAAGGTTGATAAAGTTTCTAAGTCAGAACTTATACCCTAAGAAAGTCCTCTAAAGTTAAGGTACCAAACACAATCAAACTTTGCACAAACAATGCCTTAAACATCAAAGAAATGCACCATGAAAGTAGTTGATGAAATATGAGTAAAAATGTAAAATGAACATGTATTCATGCTTAATGAAATGGCAAGGTCAGAAGCATACATCATTTATGAATGTCTTGACATGCATATGAACCATCATACAAGTCATGGATGAAATGATTCAAGTAGAAGAAAATAGATGAAGAAGAAAGGAAAAGGAGAGAAACAAGTTTCAATTAGGTGCACAAATTTACATGTTAAAGATGCATGACATATGAAATGAGTATGAATGCATATAGACCAGTAGCATACAATTGAATATATGCAAATGACATGAGTGAAATTGCATACACAATGCAAACACAAATCATATAGAGCACAAGAAGAAATGAGATGAGGAATTAGGACAAAAATGCAAGCTAAAATGCATAAACACACATCAATGGTAAACACCAATCATAATGACTTAGAAATGAACCAAGAAGGACCTATAATCCTCTAGACAAACCATATAATCTCACAAAAGCAAGCATAATAAGGTGGCACAAGTGCCTCATCACAATCATGTTAGATGGAAGTAGAATAATATGTACAAATGTTGCTTCAAATGCAAGGTATCAAACAATTACCAAATCAGATGAGAAAAATAATGAACATAGGTCTCAACTAACCTAAGTCAGGGGCTAAACATGTATCAAAACTCATGGCAAAACTCAAAAGGAAACATGATCAAAAGATCTCACAAAGTCTCATTGAAACACATCCAAAGGAAGCTCAAATATGAACATCAAAACCTAAGATAAAATTCCTTTAAAAATAAAATGAAAATGTTTTTAGATGCTTTTAGATGTTATCTAAATATGACAAAAAGAATAAGTGCAAAAGATTGTGTGAGTTAAGAGAAATAAAATGAGAAAGGTCAAGTATCAATGAAGGACATCATTTAAAAAGAAATTAAAGAGATATTCTGAAAATATAAGAAAAAATTACTAATATTAGAATTAAAAATAAAAGAAAATTATTTTTATGTATCAAGATGACATGTGAATTTATTTAGAATTTTTAGAGTTGAATTAATATTTTTAATAAAAGAAAATCAAACAATATATAAAAAGAAATTAGAAATGTGAAAGAAATGGAGCAGGGGGTGTGGCGAAAGTAAAAATGAAGTTCAAAAGTGTTTTGGCTCAGAACATGGGGGCGTGAAAAACAATTTAAGTCCAGTCCAAAACATGCGTGTGCGTGTGTGTGTTATGGTGTACACTCAGTCAAAGGTTTGACGCATTTACAACCACATGATCAATCAATCAAGAAAAGTAACATAATCCAACGAAACACAAAGCATGCACACAATAATTACCATGCACTCACACACATGCAAGCATCTGAATCAAATAATATGGCACGTGACATGGACACTCCCTCATTTATGTGTTGGCAAGCTCTCAAGCGTTGGATGAAACAGATCAAACGGCTGGGATATAATCTGGTCCTAAAACCCTAGCGAACCCTCACCAGCCGGAGAAGGACCTCCGGTAATCTTCTCCGGCCACCTCCGGCCATTGTAACTACTTACATACTTCCAGAAATTCACAAAAAATATACCAATCGAAAGAGGAAGTTAAGGAGAACAAGGATCTAAAAATTAGTTTTCACAAATCACACACATATGCAGAGAATCGAAAACATCAAGTTTGCCCTAGGTTTGGATCTACACCTCTAAAAGGTCTATCAACTAGCCAGAACACTCACACTGCTTCTATTAAGCCTAAATCAGCAAAAACAAGCATGAATCGAGCAAAAATTCAGAGGAAAAGGTTGAAGAAGAAACCTGAGTTTGAAGTTCTTCAAAGTGAAAGAAGACCAGAGATGATCCTCCTATGCTCTTGAGCTTGAATGGAGCCCAATATAGGCTGTGACAGGCTTTGATTCAGTAAAATTTGAGTGAAAAGCTAGAGGATGAAGATGATGTTGAGGATTCAAGGCTGTTAGCTTCAAGATCTATTGAGGATGATGATGAAGTTTGAAGAAGAGAGTGGAGAACTCGTGCAGAGAGAATTTCAGAGAGAGAGCTTTTGAGAGTTCAAAGCGTGAGAGTGAAAAAATAAAGTCTTCTCTTTCAATTCAGTTGGAGTGAAACTTATATAGGTGTGGTTAGTTCCTAACTAGGATGGTTGACAGTTAGAAAGAGAGTTAAGTGAGCGAGTTAAGTGAGTTCTGATTTAACAGAATGAGTGAGGTTAGTTAGTGACACGAGTTGGTGAGTTTGGTTATGGTGATGGTGAACTCATGGCACTTATGGTGAGGCTGATAAATGAGAGGTGGTGATGATGTGATGTTGTGTAGCAGCATGGATACTCATTGAACAAGCTTGTTATTTTCCCCTTTGGTGTATGATAGCATGGCATGGCATGAGTGTAAGATAGTGTTGGTCCAAATGGAGTAATGTATGACTGGTGTGTAGTTATGCGTGTAAACAAGCTGCGACAATCATCAACAATACCATAACATTCTAATTTTGGCCAGCATGATATGAATGCAAATGATGAACTTCATGGAGGAATGTCTTCATGGATAGCTCATGAAATTGAATGATTCCAAGGGCTATGGATCAAGGACATGTAAGGGAACAAGTTTGATGTTGGGATTACAATGAAACAATGCCATCAAAGCACTCAAAAATGACACTAAAGTCACTTTCTTGTGGCTGAAGCTTTGGCAAGGCAAACCTGCATGCGTGCCTACTCATGGGCCTATGAAATTCAGAGTGAAGCTTCCATGTTTGGACCATTATAACTCCTTCATAACTTGTTCAAATCAGAAAAATGTCCAACATCAAAGTTGAAGAGGACATGGACATGAACAACTTTGATGTTAAATTTTTTTTCATTTGAAGCCTTCTTGATGGAGAAAATTGGCTTGACATTTGGCACACCAAGTGTTTGATGAAATTATGGCCTGGAGGCCTGAACTTGCCTTGCCATGACTTGAAATTTGCCTTGATTTTGCTCCACTTTGATTGATCATAACTCTCTCAATTTTGATCCAATGGAAGAGTTCTTTATATGGATTTGAAGCTTAAGATGTGATATTTAATTGGCTCAACTTGGGCCTGAAGTTTGAAGCTTTTATCTTGAAGAAAGAATGCCTTGAAGTGTAGTGCAAAATGGTCCAAACTTGCCATTTTTGGAAACCCTACGTTTCTAAATTTGGCAACTTTGCACAATTCTTGGTTTTTGATGATTCCTCTATCATTTCTTGATCAAATATTGTCCAATGAACATATGTAACTTGAATTTCATGAATTTGACCTTGAAAAGTCAGGAGTTGACTTTTTCCTTTGCACAGTTGACTTTCCCCCAAATTTCTTGATTCTCAAGCAACTGACCAATTGATCCTCTTCTGAAATGAACCAATGAGCATTATTACATCCTTAGATACTTGACATCATGTAGAAAACATTGAGATCAAGTTTGAACCAAAATTTCATCAGGAGACTGCTTGAATCATAAACCCTAATTTGGACTGTTTTTGATAGGAGGTGATGAACTGTCCAATCTTCTTGGGGAATTCTCTTCTTCCAATGACTTGTGGGATCAAATGAGATGATATATGATAAAAGAGACCTTTGAGGCTTGTTGGGAGACCCTTGACTCTAGCTCTCTTGCCTTGGGTAGTCAATACTCTGAAAACCACTGATCACATGCCCTATGCTGAATGCAAAGATGAATGCTTTATTTTTCTATGACTTGAATGCAATGTAATGCAATGAAAGCACATGCTAAATGATATGAAAAATGAGAGGGAAAATTTTGGGGTGTTACAGCTGCCCCTATTCAATCACTGTAGACCTGAATGGATGATAGCGGTTGCTTTCAAACTTTCAAGGTATAGAGGGATTGAATACCAAGAATAACCAGAATATTTGCACTCTGTGGAGAAGAAGAAAAGGGATATAAACCCAACCAAATGAACTCTGCTTGAATAAAACTATGATGATAACCATACTGCTGGAGAGATGTCTTTTGAACGACGCCAGACGACTACTGGCTTGCCACGCTGCCGGTGGGCTTGGAAAACGTCTTTTATACGATGCCAGACGACTACAGGCTTGCCACACTGCGGGTGGACTTGGAAAATGTCTTTTGTACGACGCCAGACGACTACTGGCTTGCCATGCTGCCGGTGGGCTTTAACAATGTCTTTTAAACGATGCCAGATGACTACTGGCTTGCCACGCTTCCGGTGGGCTTTAACAATGTCTTTTAAATGACTCCAGACAACTACTGGCTTGCCACGCTGCTGGTGGGCTTTAACAATGTCTTTTAAACGACGCCAAATGACTACTGGCTTACCACGTTGCCGGTGGGCTTTAACAATGTCTTTTAAACGACGCCAGACGACTATTGGCTTGCCACGCTTTAAACGACGCCAGACGACTACTGGCTTGCCACGCTGCCGGTGGGCTTTAACAATGTCTTTTAAACGACGCCAGGCGACTACTGGCTTGCCACGCTGCCCATGGGCTTTAACAATGTCTTTTAAACGACGCCAGATGACTACTGGCTTGCCACGCAGCCGGTGGGCTTTAACAAAAATTCAACACTGGATTGCGCTCTGCATACATATCAGACATCCCTGCTGACTCTGCGGAGGAACAATGATCCATGATTTGACCTCAGAAGCTCCCGAAAGGGTAATATCTCTGCTGGAGAATGACTGAACACTCCGTCTACTCCAAACTGCCACGCTTGCCAAAAATAAATTGGACTTTGAGATACGGGGAAGTGATGACTCTGCCAGGAATTATCTCAACTGTCTGGGGATGAATTCTGGTCATAGCAACTCCGCTGGGGATGAGAATTTTTTGAATGACGTTCTGCTGAGGAAAAAAAGTCATTAAAACTCTACTTGGGGATCTATCAAACCCGAGATCCTTTGCGGGGATAATCAGCCTTCTGACTCGGTTGGGGAAAGAATATACTAACACTCTGCTGAGAAAAAGATTATGTTGATCTGCTAAACCTCTGCGGGGAGAAAGAACAACTCGGCTGAGGACTATTACTGACAAGATTCAATGATGAACTCTGTAGGGATACAACTGCCAGAAATACGATCTTGCTGAGGATCGGAACTACTCCGTCAGGGGTACGTGAATCCTGGTTGGAAGACATTCCGTTGCAACATGCTGAGAAAGAGTCCCTAGAGATATGCTGGGAAAACACAAAGCATATCCACGGTAATCTTGTCGGGGAACAAAGCTGTCGAGCTTAGAATAAGATCCATAATGTCCCACACTGGGCGAACCCTCCGCTGGGGATAATGAGTTTACAACAAACTCTGTTGGGGAGAATCGCTTCAAAGCGGCTCGTGCTGGGGAAGCCTCTTAAGAGAATTTTACAGAAGACCGAGCATCTTCAAACTCTTAAGAAAATGCCGAGACTTGAGCTAAGAATACAACAATTGAGAGGTCACTCTACTGGAGATAATAGATCTGGAACACATCTTTCCAGAGGGATTTCACGATGCCCCATGCTTGGGAGGATCACAAACTCACTTTTGCCCCAGATTACAAGGTTGATCTGAAGAAAACGTCCCAAGAGAACTTTACAGAAGATTTGGCATCTTCAAACTCCTGGACACTCACTGAGTTTTGACCATTAACTACGAGGTCTATGAAGCATCTCTACTGGGGAATTTGCAACCGTTATCGACACAGAAACGCTTGTAGCTGTCAGAAGTATTGAATGGGAGAATCGACTTAATAAGATACCACGATACTCAGTGGCCATTACCTTGTCGATATCGAATCGTCGTGAGCGACCGTCAGCTGATTAACGGACTCAATCAGTAAACGTCGTGACAAAGGGGGACATGTGAATCCTTTCCTGAACATGATTTCCCCGGTGTTCTGCAAGCAAAAGGATATGCTCATATGCCCCATGCTAGATATGATTTCTACAACTGAGAAAATCCAACTCTGAACCACCACTTGTTGGGGAGAGCAATCAACAATGCTTTGTGCTGAAAATGACTTCGTGTCAGGCTCCTGAATGTAAACCTGCAACAAAAGAAATGCACACATATGTCCAGGGGATTGCATGGTTTGAATCCACCGTTCGGAGTCAATCAACATTCAAAGCAATTTTAAATGTTTTCCCTGTGCATGTTATTGTAAAGCCTCAATGTTTTCAACAATGCAATGTTTTTTTATCAAAAATTCGGACGTTTTTACAAACAAAACAGTAAAATGGAAACAAACAAGAAGCTTTTTGACTGAATGATCAACTTTATTGATTGAAATGCCCAGAATAGGCAGGTACATCAGGAAGCAATCCCTGGAAAGAGGTGATCGCTAAAAATTGAGAAAAGAAACTATCCTAATGGCAATGTGAAAACGGCGTTTCACTGAGTTTCAATTCTGCTATGACCAGTATGTCTTAAAGACTTTTCGATTATCTTCACTTTATGAGGAGAATGATTGGACCGATTCCTACCCTTCGGAGATTGCTAGTTTGAGTGAAACGATGAGACAATACAAATGACTCAGATCGCAGTCTTCGCTTAATCCCTCTTTTGCGTGGACCGCCCTTTTCGGGTTTTCAATCCACCGAGATACCTTTTCTTGCCTGAGTTGTCCTTGCGGATTTTCAACTCATCGGGTGTATAATTTTTTTTATTTTATATCCCTAATTTTTTCCCGAACCATTTTATTCTTTTTCTATGGTTCGCCGGGATGCCCTTTTTTGCCTGGACTTTTCTTTTTTCTGTCCAACGGGTCTCTTTATGCGAAGTATTTTTTGACTGCGTCTGAGTTGACAGGGGATGGAAAATCTTCACCATCCATGGTTGCAAGCATTAAGGCTCCGCCAGAGAAAACCTTTTTAACCACATATGGACCTTCATAGTTTGGTGTCCACTTCCCCTATGATATGTGTTTGGAGGATGCATCCTTCTAAGTACCAATTCACCAACTTGATATTCCCGAGGTCGCACTTTCTGATCAAATGCTCGCTTCATTCTTCTCTGATATAATTGACCATGACAAATAGCTGCTAGTCTCTTTTCCTCAACTAGGCTCAGCTCATTGAATTGGGTGCGAACCCATTCTGCCTCATCCAGTTTGACATCCATCATAACTCTCAGCGAGGGAATCTCAACTTCAATTGGTAGGACTGCCTCCATACCATACACTAGTGAGAACGGTGTTGCCCCAGTAGATGTCCTTACTGATGTTCGGTACCCATGCAAGGTAAACGGTAACATCTCATGCCAATCTTTGTAGGTCACCACCATCTTTTGCACAATCTTCTTGATATTCTTGTTGGCCGCTTCAACGGCGCCATTCATCTTTGGACGGTACGACGAAGAATTGTGATGCTCAATTTTGAAGTCCCGACATAATTCTGCCATCATTTTGTTGTTGAGATTAGAACCATTATCAGTAATGATTCTTTCGGGCACTCCATAGCGACAGATGATATCTCTCTTCAGAAATCTAGCTATCACCTGCTTGGTAACATTAGCATAAGACGCTGCTTCCACCCACTTGGTAAAGTAATCAATAGCGACCAAGATGAAGCAATGGTCGTTGGAAGCAGTTGGCTCAATCTTTCCAATCATGTCAATTCCCCACATTGCAAAGGGCCAAGGAGAAGATATGACATTCAACGGACTCAGAGGTACATGCACTTTATCCGCATAAATCTGACATTTGTGGCATTTGCGGGCATATGAACAATAATCTGCATCCATAGTCAACTAATAATACCCCGACCTCAACAATTTCTTTGCCATTGCATGTCCTCCGGCATGGGTACCGAAAGAACCTTCGTGCAGTTCTTGCATCAACATGTTTGCTTCGTGTCTATCCACACATCTGAGCAAAACCATGTCAAAGTTCCGTTTGTACAGCACGTCATCTTGGTTCAAGAAGAAACTACCAGACAATCTCCTCAAAGTCTTCTTATCTTTGGTAGATGCCCCAGGCGGGTACTCTTGACTCCTCAAGAAGCATTTGATATCATGAAACCACGGCTTGTCATCAAACACCGCATCAACAGTAAACACAAATGCAGGTCTGTCAAGACGAGACACATTAATCTTAGGTACATGGTTCCACCTTTGCACTTTGATCATAGAAGACAATGTGGCCAGGGCATCAGCAAACTTATTCTCATCTCGAGGAATGTGGTACAGCTTTACCGTTGTGAAAAACGTCAGCAGTCCTCTCGTATAATCCCTATATGGAATCAGATGTGTCTGGTGCGTGTACCAGTTCCCATTCACTTGATTGATTACCAAAGCTGAATCACCGAAGATATCGAGGGTCTTAATTCGCAAATTAATCGCCTCCTCAATCCCCATTATACAAGCTTCATATTCTACTTCATTGTTGGTGCATCCGAAAGTTACTCGGGCAGTGAAGGGCATATGAACACCTTCTGGCGTGATAAGAACTGCTCCAACTCCGCATCTATTCATGTTGACGGCCCCATCAAACATCAAACTCCATTTGGATTCAAGGTCTGGCCCCTCCTCTGGGAGTGGTTCCTCGCAGTCTATAACTTTGAGAAACATGATGTCCTCATCAGGGAAATCAAATTTCATGGGTTGGTAATCATCAATAGGCTGCTGCGCAAGATAGTCTGACAGGATACTTTCTTTGATGGCTTTCTGCGAAGTATACTGGATATCATATTCAGTCAGCACCATCTGCCAACGTGCAACCTGTCCAGTCAATGCTGGTTTCTCAAATATGTACTTGACAGGGTCCATCTTTGAAATTAACAAGGTTGTATGAGTGAGCATATATTGCCTCAATCACTTAGCAGCCCATGCAAGTGCACAGCATGTCCTCTCAAGCATTGAGTATTGGGATTCGCAATCATTGAATTTCTTGCTTAAGTAGTAGATGACGTGCTCCTTCTTACCCATCTCGTCATGTTGACCGAGAACACAACCCATGGATCCTTCAAGCACAGTCAAATACATGATCAATGGTCTCCCTGGAACTGTAGGCATGAGAATTGGAGGTTCCTGCAAATATTCTTTTATTTTCTCGAAAGCCCTTTGGCAATCGTCGTTCCACCTGACCACTTGTTATTTTCTTAACAGCTTAAATATTGGTTCACAAGTGGCTGTGAGGTGAGATATGAACCGTGCAATGTAGTTCAATCTACCCAGGAAACCACGTACTTCTTTTCTGTTCTTGGTACAGGCATTTCTTGTATCGCTTTTATTTTGGCAGGATCAACCTCAATTCCTTTTTCGCTTACGATGAAACCCAGCAATTTACCGGGCCACACTCCGAAAGTGCACTTGTTCGGATTCAGCCTTAGTCGAAACTTTCTCAACCTCTCAAACAGTTTCTTCAAATTGACTAGATGCTCTTCTTATGTTCGAGACTTGGCAATCATATCATCTACATAACACTCAATCTCCTTATGAATCAAGACATGGAAGAGTGTTACCATAGCTCGCTGATACGTTGCCCCGGCGTTCTTCAACCCAAAAGGCATCACCTTGTAACAGAAGGTACCCCACAGGGTAATGAACGTTGTCTTCTCCATGTCTTCCGGCGCCATCTTGATTTGGTTGTACCCGGAGAAGCCATCCATGAAGGAGAATACCGAGAACTGAGCGGTGTTGTCAACCAGTACATCAATATGAGGTAAAGGGAAGTCATCTTTCGGACTTGCTCTGTTTAGATCCCGGTAATCAATGCACATTCTGACCTTACCATCTTTCTTCGGCACAGGAACAATATTTGCAACCCATGGTGGGTAATTCGTGACGGCCAGAAATCCCACATCTAACTGTTTTTGTACCTCCTCCTTGATTTTGAGAGCCATTTCTGGTTTAGTTCTCCGGAGCTTTTGTTTGACAGGAGGACAGCCCTCTTTCAACGGTAACCTGTGCACAACAATGTCTGTATCTAACCCCGGTATATCTTGATACGACCAGGCAAAGATGTCAACGTATTCCCGCAGCATACTGATCAGCTCTTTCTTCACCTCGGCCTGCAGACTGGCTCCAATCTTAATCTCTTTCTTGGTGTCCTCGAAACCAATGTTGATAACCTCAATTGTCTCTTGGTGAGGTTGAATGACCTTCTCCTCCTACTTCAAAAATCTAGCCAATTCCTTGGGAACTTCACAGTCTTCTTCCTCCGCCTCTTCGGCTTGATAGATTGGATTATCAAAGTCATACTTGGCCATAGCAGAATCGTTATCAATGAAATCCGGGTGATTAAGTCTGCATGATTGAGGGTCATGCTTTATTTTAGAATGAGACTTTTTTGAAAAAAGAAACAACAAAAACAAAACATTGCCATTTTATTGTTTTTTCTACAAAAATAAAAATGAAAGACAAGGAACAAAAAATTTGAATGCAAAACGTCCTTTATTAATGATAAAAAACCTTGCAAATGCAATTATGAGGCCCTACAAATGGATTTACACGCCTTGGGCAGAGCGCGAGATTTTAACATGCAACAAAGAAAAACAAAGAAAATTACTCTGTTTGAAGAGTAACTTGAACAATTTCTTCAACAGACCAATTGCGCAGCTCTTGACCCGGTACACATGGGTGCACCCAATTGTCGAGGTCACAATCACTGTCGACGCCATCTTCACTTGCAGCACACATCTAATTTGGATTAATGATTCCCCCGCTGTAGAAAGTAATCGGCCCCTTGCGCTCTGTTGCAGCAGCTTGATACGGGTTATAGCCTATACCGACCTTATCTTCCTTTGCAGAGACTTCAATCAACTTGCCCCAGCCTTGGGCATTACTGGCTTTGACTACTTCCACTGCCTATCTGTAAGAAGCAATAGAAGTACCCACCTGTTCTTCGCCCTGAGAAGATACCGCCTGTGAAGACGAATCACCAATATTGACTGCCTCAAATGCTTGACTCAGCATCTCATGGATCTCTCCATCCATTTCCACGTACTTAAAGGTAGACAGCTGACTTACGAAGATATCTTCCTCTCCACATACAGTCACCACTTGACCATCAACCACATATTTCAATTTTTGATGCAACGTAGATGTCACTGCCCCAGCGGCATGAATCCACGGTCTTCCTAACAAACAGCTATATGCGGGTTGAATGTTCATCACGTAGAACACGTACTTAAACACCTGAGGACCAATTTTTACTGGGAACTCTACCTCTCCGAATACAGAACGTTTCAAACCATCGAAATCCCTTACTACCAAATCACTTGGTCTTAGAATAATTCCGTCAGCGTCTAACTTCATTAAGGCCTTCTTTGGTAACACGTTCAGGGAAGACCCCGTGTCCACCAGCACATGAGATAATACTGCCCGTTTACACTCCAGGGTGATGTGTAACGCCCTGTTGTGATTACGACCCTCAGTAGTAAAATCAAAATTTGTAAAACCTAACCCATGGCTAGCATTGAGATTAGAAACAACCGAATCCAATTGATTCACAGTAATCTCTTGAGGTACATAGGCCATATTCAAGACCTTCAAAAGTGCCTCTCGATGAGCTGCAGAACACATAAGCAACGACAAGATAGAAATTTTTTATGGCGTTTGGTTCAACTGATCGACCACTTTATAATCACTCTTTTTGATAAGTCTCATGAACTCCTCGACCTCTTTCTCAAAAGTACCTTTCTGCACAGATTCAGGAATAACAACCTCCTCTGTAGCCACCTGTTTACCCTTGGCTTTGGCTGCTGTTTCAGCTTCCGCATTGGTTCTCAAAGTCTATGGAGCAAATAAGCGTCCACTTCTAGTGAAGCCACCAAGACCTCCAACATTATCAATACTGGAACTACCCCCAGCTGGAGTTTCCACCTCTTGTTTTTCCCCTTGGTAGTAAACATCTGCACCGTAGTGCCATGGGATAGCCCGCTCACTAGTATATGGAACTAGTCCTAGTACCGTAATAGTAACAGGACTCACCACATCAGGTACAATTATAGCAGCATGCGATGGTACTTGAATTTCAGCTGGCGTAAAATAAATGGTAACAGTTGACACAACATCATCCTTTTTGTCCCCCTGATCGAACTGTAGACAACCCTCATCAATCAAATTTTGAATACCGGCTTTCAGTTTAGCACAACCATTACTCTGATTCTTGCAATCAACATAACCTTCTTCACAGCCAGGGAACACTTGCCCTTTCAACAACCGAGCCTTAACAAAACTCAAAGCAGTCTTCACCCTGTTCACATCAGTTACCAAATTCAAGACCTTCCCATCTTCAATGGCATTGACCTTTGGCACATTATGATCCGGCATGGGATTCTGAAGCACATTTGGTGGAGGCGAGAAATTAATTGCTTTGGCATTAATCAAATCCTGTACTTTATGCTGAAATGTACGACACTGTTCAATACTATGACCTGGAGCCCCAGAATGATACTCACAGCGGGCATTAACATCGTAACCCTTTGGTTATACTGCAGGAGTCGGGCCCATCGTATGAAGCTCCACCAGATTAAGCTTCAACAATTGGGGTAGCAAAGCTGCGTAAGTCAAAGGCAAAGGGTCCATACGCCTGTCAGCTTGTCTATGCTGATATGATCTCTATGGCTGTTGATTATTCTGTGACTGAACATTCTGCTGTTGTGGCAGTGACTGAACTTGCGGACTAGGAATGGTCACAGCAGTAACCTGATTATAGGAATCTTGATAGCCTCTTCCTCTTCCTCTGTTATTATAAACAGCACTGGCCTCCCCATCTCTCTTTCTGGTAGATCCAGCAAATGGCTTTCTCACTCCTGAAGAACTAGCACCACTGACATCTTGTATTTTTCCGAGCTTCAACAAACTTTCAATCCTTTCCCCAACGATTACAATGTCTGCAAATCCAGTTGAAGGACAGGCAGCCAACCTATCAAGATAAGTTCCCTGAAGAGTACCCATAAACATGTCGGCCATCTCTCGATCCTGCAGTGGAGGTTAAACCATGGCAGCCAACTGGCGCCATCTTTGAGTATACTCCTTAAAACTCTCCTTCGTATTCTGAGCCATAGTCTGCAGCTGAGTACGGTTTGGAGCCATATCCATATTGTATTGATACTACTTGACGAAAGCATGAGCTAACTCCTTCCAGTTCCTCACAGAAGTCCTGCTCAACTTCATATACCATTTTTGAGATGCCCCAGTAAGGCTGTCTTGGAAATAGTATATCCACAATTTCTCATCGTCGGTATGAGCGGTTATCCTCCCCACATAAGATTGGAGATGAGTTTTAGGACAAGTAGTGCCATTGTACTTGTCAAATGTTGGTGGCTTGAACTTGTGTGGAATTCTTACTCCAGGTACCAACCCCAAGT
Organism: Lathyrus tuberosus; assembly: GCA_022829125.1. NCBI lineage: Eukaryota > Viridiplantae > Streptophyta > Magnoliopsida > Fabales > Fabaceae > Lathyrus > Lathyrus tuberosus. The sequence continues at coordinate 16,137,753 of JALAZF010000017.1, forward strand.
CAGAAACATCAAAACCAAGAGTGTTTTGGGATTCAATGGACCTAATTTTTTCAGCGAGCTCATCGAATCTGCGAGTGTTCTCATCTTCAGCATCTAATAGAGTGAACTGATCCTCTTGGTTATCTTCTGCAACCTGATGAACCCTAGTATTTCTAGGAGGGTCACCACCTGCATTAACGCCAACCTGATTACCATTGCCATTCTGCACCTCTACATGTGGCCGCTCGACCATTGCCCTGAGTCTTTCCTGATTTTGAGCCATACCAGTCATTAATGTCATGAACTGGTCCATCCTGTTCCTCTGCTCAGCCAATTCAGTTTGCATATGATCCATGATCTTAGCTTGGTTTCTGCGAGTTGCGTACCGGTGGACGTGGTTACCAGCTATAGTGCCTGAAACCAAATAAAGGTTAGAGAACCTGCAACGAGTACCTGAAAAGCAAGCAACAAAATGCAAAATGATATGCAATGCAAATGCAAATGCCGTGTTTATCATTTTCGAGGTGCCCTACACCCTGATTCCAATCTTAACCACAGAAATCTGAAGATCATAAATCGCGATATGAAGGGACGTGCCGTGACTATGTGCTTGTGTACAGAGAACTGCAAAAGGAAAATTTCTGAATAAACTGCTTGTTTCAATTAAAAAGGAACCAGACATACGCATATCATTCAACAATGGGTTCAACCATCATACATCAAAATAGTGGATTCATCAACAAGCCTGATGATATCCATCAACAAAATTACATTAAGAGAAAGAGAGAAAAACTGTCAATCTGACAACTCTAAATCCTTCAACTTTTCACTTAAATACTTGACCTCCTCGAAGAGTATGCGAGTGCGCTGATGATTTGGTCTTTCGATTAACTCCTTAATCAGAACATCTCTCTTCGTGAGAGCTTCAGTAAGCGAACCCATATGCATCAGGAGAGCTTTATCATCGCAGACCCCTTTATGCTTTTTCACGCCAGCTTGTATTTTGAGTTTCCCCATATCTGCCATAGCCTCTTCAAGCTCCTTCTTGGAAGTCTTTAGCTCCTCTCTGGCGCTTTCCAATTGCTCTTGGCTTTTGCCAAGGTTCTCCTGATACTTCCTCTGTTGTTCATGTGCCTTTTTGAGCTCATCATCCTTGATCTTTAGCTGTTCCTGCAACTCTGCGTTTTCGATTCTAACCTCATCCCAGGCTTGCTGAAACTTGGCTAGCGTGTCCTTGGTCTGAGCTAAAGTCTGTTTGGTCTTCTTATGAGCTTGAGTGGAAGCATCGGCACCCTTACTAATTTTCTAGAAATGTTGAGCTCTTTCGGCGAAATCCTTTTCTCTTGCAGCTAAGATTTTTCCGGCGTCTTGGGCTTTATGCTCCAACTCTTTGTTGGCATGCAGAGCGTTTTGAAGAAGACTACTCATATCGGAATTCTCCACCCGAAGCTCCTTCACCAACTTCTGCAGTTTGTCAAACTCCTCGATGGCTACCGTGGTAGGCTGCTTTGGCATTACAGGATATAGAGGGGGTTCCCTTGAAAAAGGTAAGAGTAATTTGTTTACCTTCATTTCAATCCATCTTTCATAATCAGGATAAGATCTGCAATCCATTTTCCCAAAAATTGTTTTTCCTGTTTTACGCGGGTGCCCCCAAGCATTCACAACTTCTCGCAGCATTTCCTCACTTTCAGCCCCTGTAAAGAACAAAGATTTCTCAACATCCCGATCTGTGGAAGGATACCTGGAAGCGTGTCTAAACAGTCTAATGGCCAGGATCGGGTTATAATTGATTCCCCCTTTCCTTCCAATTAGAGGCACACTTGGAAAGTTCCCACAACTGGTGATAATCTCTATTCCCAGCAGCTTACGATCAAACCAGACAATGTTATTAGAAGTCAATCCCATTATCCGCTTGGACCATTTTAAAGAATCTTTTGTGTCTACAAAAGCGCCTGTTTATGTAAATGCTTCAAAAACCAAAGAGATAAAAGTGGAGCGCAACAATTGACAGATCCTCCCCTTCTTTTTTCATTCTTGAAGTGCATCGAGTAGTAAAAATCTCCTAACAAAGTGGGAACCGGATTTTTGAGAACAAAAACTCTCATAGCCTGCATATCCACAAAATCCTGTTGATTAGGGAAAAGAACAATGCCATATATGCACAAAGCCAGGATGGAATTGTAAACCGCCCAATCCTTTGCTTCAGCAGCCTCTTGAGCTTGATCAGCAAGAAAGTCTAAGTGAAAACCTTTGACCCCATTCTTGATAGTCACATTTCCTTTTAGCACTGAATCTTTCACCTGTACCGCAGCTGCAATCTCCTCTATGTTAGGATGACTACCAGAAAATAATGGTACTGCTGATTCGACCGGAATTCCCAAAATAAATGAGAACTCTTCCAACGTCGGCATCAAAATGTAGTCTGGAAAAAGAAAGCATCTCAACGAAGGCTCATAAAACTGTAGCAAAGTGTGAAGAGCATCATGTTCATACTGTGTGATTCTGCGGACCATCTCAACCAATTTCCCATATTTCTTCTGGAAGTTGACAAGAACACCCGGGTCAGCCATAGCTATCATCTTATGTAGTAAATCCAAAGTAGGTTCTGGGAACTTGTAGGCAACGTTGTTCTTTCTCTTGAGAACTGTCTCTGTCGAGCCCATTGATTGGAATCAGAAGTGTAATAAGCACCTGTAAATGACAAACATGAATGTTATGACATGATAATGCAATGCAAAAGGGCATGGTATCAGCGTGCTCTGTGTCTGTGCTGGACTGTGTGCACGGTGTCTGTACAAATCTGAGAATAATACTGTAGATATAAACCCACTGACTGTAATAGGTTACACATCTGTCTGTGAAAATACCATAGTATTAGGGTATGTGGGAGGCATGGTCACCTGCCAACCTGTAAACACCCGCCTATACTCACATGTGGGTACTAAAACAGCGGTTCCTCAGTTTCGGATTCTCTATTTTGAGAAGCAATAGTACATTCATCCCTCGGGGTACAGTACTATCGCCAAACAAAGAGAACGTTCACTGATTCCCCATAAATAAAGGCCATCTTATGCAAGTTCCAAAGTGGGCCCTCGGGTGCGAATGGGTTTGCCACAGAATGTGGTCTGCCACTGTCACCACTAAAGAGGGATGTTTCCACCAAGGTCCTCAATGATCGGTTACCAGAGTCAACAGCTTTCTAGGTTAACACTCTGAAATGCACAAGACGCGCAAATCAGAACATCTCCCAAGAAAACCTCGTCTGGTTGTGAATTTCGTGTAAACCATACGTACCAAGACACTACGTAGGCCACACTACTTTCCACTCTAATCCTATGTATGTACTCAAGCTTGTGTAATGGGCTTATCTCTCAGAATACCCATCCCGCCAAACAGAAAACCAGCACAGCACAGTCCAGTATAATAATGATATGTAATGTAATAAATGCGATAAATACAGTAATACAATAAATAGCAATAGAGTAAAAACAGAAAATACAACATCAAAGTAACCACCCAATGAAAGAAAAACAAACAAGCGCTAGGATTGACTCGCTAAAGGAACCAGAGATTCTGGTCTCCTGAGTCTCCCCAGCAGAGTCGCCAGCTGTCGCTCCCGGGATTTTCATCCAGGTACAAATGCGAAAGTGGCACGGAAATAGAGTCACCAGCAATGTGTATTTATCCCATGAGAGGGAAAGGAAACACTGCATAAACCTGAGGGACGGAAAGAGCATGGTCTTGCGACCAAGAGAAATGGGTTCGGGAGTCGGTTACGCGAGAGGAAGGTATCAGCACCCCCACGCGTCCATCGTACCCGATGGGATCCACGCTTGTTGGTCGATCAAAGGGTGTAAGGAACTGGAAATCAACTGCTAACTAGAAAACCGGAAATGAAAGGTAGAAAGGAGAAGGGAAGAGAGAAAGAAGTGACTCGATAGGACATTATCATTGTCCTAGGCCTACGTATTCCCTCAGTGCAATGGGAAAGTCAGAGTCAACGTAGTTCGACGGACTACGAGAAAGGTTGCTCGTCGAGATATCGCATCTCGTGCCGACGTATCTTCAATCAGACGGGAAAGAAGAATCAGAGCAAACGTAGTTCGGCTCATCAAGGGTTGCTTTGTTTGTGTTTTTTAATGGAAACGTCAGAGTGCGCGTCCCAGCAGTTAGGTGTTGCAGCTCGCTGTATGGAGACTTAGGCATTACCTGTTTACGGTAGAACGGACATGACGAGTCCTTAAGGAATAAAATGAAGGAGAAGAGAAGAGAATTGTTTGTTTGTTTTTGTATCTTTTAAGATGAAGTGTTTTGATTATTGGTGTGTTTACAACGCATATTGTATTTAAGTCTTTCACGTAGGATCGAATGCCTCGCATATCGACCCAAGACGGGACGTATGCTAAACATTCTAAGAAAGTGAGGGAAGACCCTTCACTATCTTATTCTCACATGAAAGGCTCAAATACAATATATGTTATGCCTTTATTAAGTGTTTTTGCTTTTGTTTTGAGATGAGAAGAATAGAGACTCAAAGGTTAAGAAAGGTAAAATCTAATGAGGGAGACTAAGACTCAAACCCTAAAGTTATCATACATGGATGTTCCTAATGGTTAAGTGTGGTTTAGAAACCTAACTCTATAAGAAAAGAGAAGAAGAGTGAGTTCTAACTTACTTCCAAGATGGAAGTTAAATCAAGAACTCAAAGGGGATGAAAGAGATTGAACAAAGAAAGCATTAGATGCTTATCACAATCACAACTTGAAAGCTTAAAATAAATAAAAGAAGAGGTTGTATGTGGGTGCACACCCACACACTTGACTTACCATTAGCCCCCTGAAAATGTTAGCAAAAACAACAATTTGCAAGTAAAGAAATAAAGAAAGAATGACAAGTAGAGATCAAACAAGTTAAGAACTAAAGAAGAAATGTCCTAAAGGTTGATAAAGTTTCTAAGTCAGAACTTATACCCTAAGAAACTCCTCTAAAGTTAAGGTACCAAACACAATCAAACTTTGCACAAACAATGCCTTAAACATCAAAGAAATGCACCATGAAAGTAGTTGATGAAAGATGAGTAAAAATGAAAAATGAACATGTATTCATGCTTAATGAAATGGCAAGGTCAGAAGCATACATCATTTATGAATGTCTTATAATGCATATGAACCATCATAAAAGTCATGGATGAAATGATTCAAGTAGAAGAAAATAGATGAAGAAGAAAGGAAAAGGAGAGAAACAAGTTTCAATTAGGTGCACAAATTTACATGTTAAAGATGCATGACATATGAAATGAGTATGAATGCATATAGACCAGTAGCATATAATTGATGATATGCAAATGACATGAGTGAAATGGCATACACAATGCAAACACAAATCATATAGAGCACAAGAAGAAATGAGATGAGGAATTAGGACAAAAATGCAAGCTAAAATGCATAAACACACATCAATGGTAAACACCAATAATAATGACTTAGAAATGAACCAAGAAGGACCTATAATCCTCTAGACAAACCATATAATCTCACAAAAGCAAGCATAATAAGGTGGCACAAGTGCCTCATCACAATCATGTTAGATGGAAGTAGAATAATATGTACAAATGTTGCTTCAAATGCAAGGTATCAAACAATTACCAAATCACATGAGAAAAATAATGAACATAGGTCTCAACTAACCTAAGTCAGGGGCTAAACATGTATCAAAACTCATGGCAAAAATCAAAAGGAAACATGATCAAAAGATCTCACAAAGTCTCATTGAAACACATCCAAAGGAAGCTCAAATATGAACATCAAAATCTAAGATAAAATGCCTTTAAAAATAAAATGAAAATGTTTTTAGATGCTTTTAGACGTTATCTAAATATGAAAAAAATAATAAGTGCAAAAGATTGTGTGAGTTAAGAGAAATAAAATGGGAAAGGTTAAGTATCAATGAAGGACATCATTTAAAAAAAATTAAAGAGAAATTCTGAAAATATAAGTAAAAATTACTAAAATTAGAATTAAAAATAAAAGAAAATTAGTTTAATGTATCAAGATGACATGTGAATTTATTTAGAATTTTTAGAGTTGAATTAATATTTTTAATAAAATAAAATCAAACAATATATAAAATGAAATTAGAAATGTGAAAGAAATGGAGCAAGGGGTGTGGCGAAAGTAAAAATGAAGTTCAAAAGTGTTTGGGCTCAGAACATGGGGGTGTGATAAACAATTTAAGTCCAGTCCAAAACAAGCGCGTCTGTGTGTGTGTTATGGTGTACACTTAGTCAAAGGTTTGACGCATTTACAACCACATGATCAATCAATCAAGAAAAGTAACATAATCCAACGAAACACAAAGCATGCACACAATAGTTTCCACGCACTCACACACATGCAAGCATCTTAATCAAATAATATGGCACGTGACATGGACACTCCCTCATTTATGTGTTGGCAAGCTCTCAAGCGTTGGATGAAACAGATCAAACGGTTGGGATATAATCTGGTCCTAAAACCCTAGTGAACCCTCACCGGCCGGAGAAGGACCTCCGGTCATCTTCTCCGGCCACCTCCGGCCACTGCAACAACTTACATACTTCCAGAAATTCACAAAAAATATACCAATCGAAAGAGGAAGTTAAGGAGAACAAGGATCTAACAATTAGTTTTCTCAAATCACACACATATACAGAGAATCGAACACATCAAGTTTGCCCTAGGTTTGGATCTACACCTCTAAAAGGTCTATCAACTAGCCAGAACATTCACACTGCTTCTATTAAGCCTAAATCAGAAAAAACGAGCATGAATCAAGCAAAAATTCAGAGGAAAAGGTTGAAGAAGAAACCTGAGTTTGAAGTTCTTCAAAGTGAAAGAAGACCAGAGATGATCCTCCTATGCTCTTGAGCTTGAATGAAGCCAAATAAAAGCTGTGACAGGCTTTGATTCAGTAAAATTCGAGTGAAAAGCTAGAGGATGAAGATGATGTTGAGGATCCAAGGCTGTTAGCTTCAAGATCTATTGAGGATGATGATGAAGTTTGAAGAAGAGAGTGGAGAACTCGTGCAGAGAGAATTTCAGAGAGAGAGCTTTTGAGAATTCAAAGCGTGAGAGTGAAAAAATGAAGTCTTCTCTTTCAATTCAGTTGGAGTGAAACTTATATAGGTGTGGTTAGTTCCTAACTAGGATGGTTGACAGTTAGAAAGAGAGTTAAGTGAGTAAGTTAAGTGAGTTCTGAGTTAACAGAATGAGTGAGGTTAGTTAGTGACACGAGTTGGTGAGTTTGGTTATGGTGATGGTGAGCTCATGGCACTTATGGTGAGGCTGAGAAATGAGAGGTGGTGATGATGTGATGTTGTGTAGCAGCATGGATACTCGTTGAACAAGCTTGTTATTTTCCCCTTTGTGTCATACCCCAAATTTTGACCACTAAGATTTCCCATCATTGTGCAAATCATCAGCACAATATGGAGGAACCATCATACCTCATCAGTCTCCCCAAAGATGGGTGAGCATCCACTACAATCAAAATTAGGGTTTTAAGCCCTCTCAGAGCCTTAGACAAAGGATCAATCAAGGAATGATATGATCTTCAACTTGTCTAAACCTCTCAAACATACACAAAGGATCAAAAAGTACTCCCACTCCAAGGATTAAGCACAAGGATGCTCCCTTCTAGGTGGATCAGGCCTCAAGATCGACAGTGTCACCAAATTAGGGTTTTGGTCGACCAGGGCCTCCAGATGGAAATTTTTCATCTGGGCATGAGCCAATGATCCCAAACACAACCTAATGTACTCCATGGAACCTCATGGACCCAATCATCAAGTCAATTTTGCCTCAGGGGATGCATACATCAAAAATCAGGAATTAGGGTTTCTTGACCTAATTCACCCCTAAGTTTACTTTTGGGACAAATCATGAACCAAGACCTCAAGAGAGGGTTTGAGGGTCTCTAATGAACTATATTGATCCATTTGGAACAATGGATTAATCCAAGAAGCTTGAGCAACAAGTCTCAATTTCATCTGCACAACAATTAGGGTTTTAAGGAAAAAGTCAACTGTAACTTTGACATTTGACCAGGACATGCTCCCAAGCCCTAAGACATGATTCAATATGCCCTATGACACCCATGGAACATGTCCATCAAGTTTGATTTAGGTCAAGGACATGATTTCCTGAAGAATTGCACAGTTTGGAATTCATCTGATAAAAAGTCAACTGTGCACAAATGTCAACTTTGACTTTTTGAGATTTTTCACCAAAATGGTTTTTTAACCCTAAAATAATGTTAATGTATGATTTGAATCATCATTCATCAAGAAAAATCAAGAAAAGTTGGATAACTTGTAAAAGGGGTAACCATAAAAACTTAGAAAATTTTCTAAGTTAAAAATAAAGTGACAAGGGCACCAACTTTGAAGGATCATAACTCCTAAACCACAAAGCCATTTTTTTTCATCCAAAGATGGATTTGTAGCCCTCATTACCCTCTACAAAAAATTCAACTAGACCTAAGTCCAATTCATTAAGGATTTGGAGTTATGGGATGATCAAAATGGCTGAAAAGTGAAAATGTCACTTTTTCCAACACTTAGTGAAATTTTCACTAAGTCAGAATCTGCCTTCACTTTTTGCCAAATGTAGGGGGATTTTTCACTTGGATTCAAAATAGATCAAAACCAAACATGTTCAAACAGTTGTTGTATCATGTAAGGGCTTTCCAAAATGGTCAAGAACATTACCAAATTCAACTTACACCATGAGTTATGACATTGGAAAGTTGCCTTGCTGAAATCTGTCAAAGGCAAGGCATAATTTGCAACTTTGCTCGATTTGCCAAAATTAGCCAAATTCAAATGCTCCTATCCACTTGGACACCTCAGAGGGTTGAATCTAAAGGGGACAATCACTGAGTCAAGCCTCCAAAGTCCATGGAACAAGAAATAGCATGTTGGACCTAGAATGGCCAAAATAGGGACAAGACTCCAAATTTGGATTGAAGCATTCAATGGAAGCATCAAGGTGGCATGGACTGAGCCATTCTCATCTGAAATCAGTCAAGACCTATCCAAGACCAAGGGGACCGAAGCTCTGTGCCCTAACCTCTAGTCAATGGCTAGAGGAGACTTGGATTTTCATTTGCCAACATTGGCCAAACCTACTTACCAGTTTCCATTCACTATTCCTTGCAAAACAAACTTGCTCTACTATAAATAGAGCTCAATTGTGATCAGTTTGAGTACACCAAAGCCATCTAACAGATGCTTTCCTCAAAATCTCTTTCTCTTGGCAAAAATGCCTTTCTTAGCAAGGTAGCTATCGGGTTTTGAGTTTGAGAGCTTTTCCAATCAAACCAATCACTCACACACCTCACATACATCATATAGAAGTGATCCAAACACTCACATAACATCTGGAACACAGATTTCATAAAATCACCAGCTGGTTGCTCAAACTTTCAATCAAGTTGCAGCTGAGGTACCACAAATCGTTCCAGCCATTTTCAATCAAGTCCAGGCATTCAAACACACTCCATAGGGTGTAAGGAAGCTGTTCAGATCATCACCACTCATCTGTAACACCTCCAAATCAAAAATCACATTGCACTTGCTGTCACGGCTTAGAGGTAAGCATACACTTGGCCATCTCTCAATCTATGCATATCTCCTCGCACAATAATTTGGCCATATGTTCATAATCATGTATGGAATGTTTTCCCTCAATTAATTGCATTGTTTGAATCATGTATCAAAAATCCTAGCCTTCATGCAGAAATTAGGGTTCTTGAGGTTTCTTCGTGATTTCATGTTTTATGTTTAATTTAAATGAAATTAAGTGTTATAAACATGATCGTGAGGTTGAGACGAGCATAATGATATGTGGATTACATGATATGATTAAGTATTCAGTGAGATTGGATGGAAAACGCAAATCAGCCAAACCCAGAACACGCGCGTGTTCTTCAGCTGTTCTTGGCGCCTTTTTTCCAAATTCAAATATTTGAATTTTGTGATTTTGTTTAATTGATTCAAAAATTAATTTCTCTCTGAGTTTTAATGATTTTGAGTTGATTCTTTTTTTGATAATTCACAAAAATGTTGAAATATTTTATTTTATCAAAAAATCCCAAAAATATTATTTATTTCATATAATTGATATTTTTGCAAAGAATTAATATTTTAATTGTTTTTTACATTTTAAATATTTTTTCCACATTGATTTTGCAACTTTTAATGCTTTCTAATTATTTTGTAGGTCAATACTTAATTTTTGAAGCATTAATCCAAGATCACAATTTGTTTTCCATATGTTAAACAATTTTGATCATTTTAATTGAATTTTTATTCAATTAAATACATTTTTGAAAACAAATTAGGGTTTTTGGATTAATTCAACCCTCATAAATCATTTTCAAAACACTTTGGGCCTCTAATAGAGTGTAAGACCCAATCCTTTTTTGACCAAATCATTTTTGGGCCTCAGTGTATTGTATAAGTCCCGATACCGTCAAAAAACAAACGCCGTGATCGTCGCCTTTTGAAAAATAACCTTTTGGGTCTCTCCTCGAGCTATAAGACCCATTCAAAACTTTGGGCCTCTAATAGAGTGTAAGACCCAACCCCCTTTTAACCAAAACATTTTGGGCCTCACTTATTGTATAAGTCCCTCCGCGTTAAAAGCAAACCTCGGCGCGATCGCCATTTTTAAACGGAAAAATCATCTGGGCCTACCCTCGTGTTATAAGCCCCACTCTTTTTCTAAAATCTTTTTGGGCCTCTTGAGAGAGTGTAAGACCCATCCCTTTGTACAGAAAAACATCTTGGGCCTCAGTCACTTGTATAAGTCCCTCTGTACAAATTCAAACAGTGCGCTCACTGATAAAACCCTGGGCCTCTCCTTGAGCTGTAAGCCCCAAATCTTTCTTTTTCAAAGCACTTTCTCCTTTGATTTTGAATATACTGTTGTTTTCAATCTTTCTTTGTTGAACAACTAACCAAACAGCATGGAAGCTCTACAACCGAGTAAGTGGTTATTGCTTTCATTTACCGCTTTCATATACATATAACTGTATTGTGGGGTTGTTTCACTGTAAGTCTTCTTTCATAAACTCATATCAACTGTGTAATAATAGTATAGATATTTCGAGTTTCCCCGGCAACTACGTCTAGAACTAGGTGACGCCGTTTCGTTTGTTCGTAGAAATAGACAACTAGATCCCCAATAGGATCACCAGATACAGTCTTCTCTTCGGCTGTCCTCATTAGGAATTGTCAAGAAACTCTATTCCCAGAGATGAATGTATTCTCCGTGAATGGCATCTTTGAGTTTCTTCCAAATTCTCGAACTTTCCTGGCTTGATCTATTCCTCGTGAATAGCCTGTCTTGAATTTCTCGGGGTTTGGGGACCCACGGGCTTCTTAAAAGCATCGGCCTCCTCTTGGGCATCGTACAAGGACCCACAGGCTTCCTAAAAGCAACCCCGCTTCCTCTTGGGCTTAGTACAAGGACCCTACGACTTCTTAGAAGTATTCGCAACCTCCTCTTAGGCTTCGTATAATGATCTCTTCCTCTGGGAATGATAGCCTCCTCTTGGGCTTCGTACAAGGACCCGTCGGCTTCTTAAAAGTTTCCAGCCTCCTCTTGGGCTTCGTACAAATTGTCCCGACGACCTCCTAGAGGTATAGGAACAGAACTTAGTCATCTTCATAGAAAAGTCCTTTCATAGAGTCTACTACTATTTCTCAAAGCATAGTACAAAAGATGAAACTCTAGACTTGGACAGTCTAATTTCCTTGAGTCTCAAAGACATTCTCAAGTGACCCCTTCGTTAAATAGGAAGGAAACCCGCAGACTCGGACAATCTCAATACCCTTCGGATTTCTCGATTCCTTAAAGAACAGGAATAACCCGAAGCCTTGAATCAAATCCATGAGTACAGCATTGCTCATATAAGAACTGATTTTCTCTTTAAAATCAGTATACTGGACCTGTCACTCAACTGAAACAGTCCCCATAGCCTCCTCTTGGGCTTTGTACAAATGATTCTCCCCAGCGGAGTCGAACAACGTTTAGCCTCTCTCTCGGGCTTTGTACGAGACACATAAGGGACTCCCTCGTTGAGTCAATCACCCTTTAGCCTCCATCTCGGGCTTTATACGAGATACAAAAGGGTTCTTACTGAGCCAAACGAATTTTAGCCTCCATCTCGGGCTTTATACGAGATACCGAAAGACTCCATCGTCGAGTCAAAACCTTTTAGCCTCTCTCTCGGGCTTTGTACGAGACACATATTAGCCTCCTCTTAGGCTTTATATAAGAAAACCACTGGTTAATCCAATTAACCTTTTAGCATCAAAATTGTGCCTCGTTCACAGTATACAAACATCAACAACTCCTTCCCTTTCATCTAATTGCTGTAAGCGGCAAGCCTCTGGATCATCTACATCCATGCCACTGTCCCTCTTTTAGCATGAGAAATTCCTAAGGAAAGATGGCATTATTCTACACTGAGTTAAAGTCTTCTCCTTCAGGTTAAAAACCCATATAAAGGAAATTATGGCATTGCCGGATTCACACATCCCGGTTAAAGTAATCCTCCTTTATAACCAGTTGTAGCGAGTAATTTTGGACGCGGTTCTTAAGCGCTGGTCGCTCTCTGCGCTTTGAGCTTAAACTACATGTCGATTCATTTTTTATCCTATTGTGAGCTGAATAAGGAAGGGAAATAGATGTCTCCAATTAACCCTGCTTGCATACTGAGTTTAAACAGCGGTCTGTTAGGTTACGGATGCTATCAATGTGGTGGGGACCTTTGTACTGGTTATTTGTATTTTCGCCAATACGGTTTTCTTTCTTTCTTGGATTTTCTGGCGGGGAACGAGGATTATGATGTTAGGACTGATGCTTTTTGATGTGAGAGTATGGGATTTGGGTTTTTGTTTAGTGTGCTCGCTAAGATTTTTCTTTCAATCTTATGCCTACGTATTCCCGTTTACCGAAATAGGGAAATCAGAGCGTTCGTAGTTCCTCCTATTCTATGGGAGGAAATGGTTGTTTTTGGTGTCTTGTTCAAAGCCCAAGACGTGAAGCGAAAGGTCTATTTGTGTCTTGTTCAAAGCCCAAGACGTGAAGCTGAAGGTGTTGACTTTAGAGAGAATTTGTCATCTCTAAAGAGGGGGTTGTATGTCACAACTGTTTATAAAGGAGAATTACTTTAACCGGGATTTGTGAATCCGGCAATGCCATAATTTCCTTTATAGGGGATTTTAACCTGAAGGAGAAGACTTTAACTCAGTTTAGAGCAATGCCATCTTTCCTTAGGAATTTCTCATGCTAAAAGATGGACAGTGGCATGGATGTAGATGATCCAGAGGCTTGCCGCTTACAGCAATTAGATGAAGGGGAAGGAGTTGTTGATGTTTGTGTACTGTGAACGAGGCACAACTTTGATGCTAAAAGGTTGATTGGATCAACCAGTGGTTTTCTTATACAAAGCCTAAGAGGAGGCTAATATGTGTCTCGTACAAAGCCCGAGAGAGAGGCTAAAAGGTTTTTGACTCAACGAGGGAATCGTTTGGTATCTCGTATAAAGCCCGAGATGGAGGCTATAGTCTGTTTGTTTGGCTCAATAAGAACCTTTTTGTATCTCGTATAAAGCCTGAGATGGAGGCTAAAGGGTGATTGACTCACCGAGGGAGTCCCTTATGTGTCTCGTACAAAGCCCGAGAGAGAGGCTAAACGTTGTTCGACTCCGCTGGGAAGAATCATTATACAAAGCCCAAAAGGAGGCTATGGTTACTGTTTCAGTTAAGTGACAGGTCCAGTATATAATTTTTGAAGAGAAAATCAGTTCTTATATGAGAAACACTGTACTCCTGGATTTGATTTAAGGATCCGGGTTATTCCTGTTCTTTAAGGAAGCGGGAAATCCAAAAGGTATCGAGACTGTCCGAGTCTGCGGGTTTCTTTCCTATTCTTGAAGGGTGCTTGAAAATATCTTTGAGACTCAAGGATATTAGACTGTCCAAGTCTAGAGTTTCATCTTTTGTACCATGCTTTGAGAAACAGTAGTGGACTCTATGAAAGGACTGTTCTATGAAGATGATTAAGTTCTGTTCCTATACCTCTAGGAGGTCGTCGGGACAATTTGTACGAAGCCCAAGAGGAGGCTAGAATCTTTTAAGAAGCCGACGGGTCCTTGTACGAAGCCCAAGAGAAGGCAATCATTCCCGGAGGAAGAGATCATTATACGAAGCCTAAGAGGAGGCTGTGAATACTTCTAAGAAGCCGTAGGGTCCTTGTACTAAGCCCAAGAGGAGGCGGGGTTGCTTTTAGGAAGCCTGTGGGTCCTTGTACGATGCCCAAGAGGAGGCCGATGCTTTTAAGAAGCCCGTGGGTCCCCAAACCCCGAGAAATTCAAGGCAAGCTATTCACAAGGAATAGATCAAGCCAGGAAAGTTCGAGAATTTGGAAGAAACTCAAAGATGCCATTCACGGAGAATACATTCATCTTTGGGAGTAGAGTTTATTGACAATTCCTAATGAGGACAGTCGAAGAGAAGACTGTATCTGGTGATCCTATTGGGGATCTAGCTGTCTATTTCTACGAATAAATGAAACGGCGTCACCTAGTTCTAGACGTAGTTGCCGGGGAAACTCCAAATATCTATACTATTATTACACAGTTGATATGAGTTTATGAAAGAAGACTTACAGTGAAACAGCCCCACAATACAGTTATATGTATATGAAAGCGGTAAATGAAAGCAATAACCACTTACTCGGTTGTAGAGCTTCCATGCTGTTTGGTTAGTTGTTCAACAAAGAAAGATTGAAAACAACAGTATATTCAAAATCAAAGGAGAAAGTGCTTTAAAAAAGAAAGATTTGGGGCTTACAGCTCAAGGAGAGGCCCAAGGTTTTATCAGTGAGCGCACTGTTTGAATTTGTACATAGGGACTTATACAAGTGACTGGGGCCCAAAAAGGTTTTCTGTACAAAGGGATGGGTCTTACACTCTCTTAGAAGCCCAAAAAGGTTTTAAAGAAAAAGAGTGGGGCTTATAATACGAGGGTAGGCCCAGTTTGTTTTTCCGTTTAAAAATGGCGATCGCGCCGAGGTTTTCTTTTAACGCAGAGGGACTTATACAATAAGTGAGGCCCAAAATGTTTTGGTTAAAAGGGGATTGGGTCTTACACTCTATTAGAGGCCCAAAGTGTTTTTGAATGGGTCTTATAGCTCAAGGAGAGGCCCAAGGTTATTTTTTAAAAGGGCGACGATCGCGCCGTTTGTTTGAAAATGTACAGAGGGACTTATACAATGAATGAGGCCCAAAATATTTCTGTACAAGTGGGTTGGGTCTTACACTCTCTCAAGAGGCCCAAAAGGTTTTGAAAATGATTTATGAGGGTTGAATTAATCCAAAAACCCTAATTTGTTTTCAAAATGTATTTAATTGAATAAAAATTCAAGTAAAAATGATCAAAATTGTTTAACATATCAAAAACAAATTGTGATTTTGGATTAATGCTTCAAAAATTAAGTATTGACCTACAAAATAATTAGAAAGCATTAAAAGTTGCAAAATCAATGTAGAAAAACTATTTAAAATGTCAAAAACAATTAAAATATTAATTCTTTGCAAAAATCTCAATTATATGAAATAAATAATATTTTTGGGATTTTTTGATAAAATAAAATATTTTAACATTTTTGTGAATTATTTAAAAAAAGAATCAACTCAAAATCATTAAAACTCAGAGAGAAATTAATTTTTGAATCAATTAAATAAAATCACAAAATTCAAATATTTGAATTTGTGAAAAAGGCGCCAAGAACACAAGCAAGAACACGCGTGTTTTTCTGGGTTTGGCTGATTTTCATTTTCCACCCAATCTCACTGAATACGTAATCATATCATGCAATCCACATATCATTATGCTCGTCTCAACCTCACGATCATGTCTATAACACTTAATTTCATTTAAATTAAACATAAAACATGAAATCACGAAGAAACCTCAAGAACCCTAATTTCTGCATGAAGGCTAGGATTTTTGATACACAATTCAAACAATGCAATTAATTGAGGGAAAACATTCCATGCATGATTATGAACATATGGCCAAATTATTGTGCGAGGAAATATGCATAGATTGAGAGATGACCAAGTATATGCTTACCTCTAAGCCGTGACAGCAAGTGCAATCTGATTTTTGATTTGGAGGTGTTACAAATGAGTGGTGATGATCTGAACAGC
Source organism: Lathyrus tuberosus (assembly GCA_022829125.1). Taxonomy (NCBI): domain Eukaryota; kingdom Viridiplantae; phylum Streptophyta; class Magnoliopsida; order Fabales; family Fabaceae; genus Lathyrus; species Lathyrus tuberosus. The sequence goes on from JALAZF010000017.1 coordinate 16,153,998, forward strand.
TTCCCTACACCCTATGGAGTGTGTTTGAATGCTTGGACTTGATTGAAAATGGCTGGAACGATTTGTGGTGCCTCAGCTGCAACTTGATTGAAAATTTGAGCAACCAGCTGGTGATTTTGTGAAATCAGTGTTTCAGATGTTATGTGAGTGTTTGGATCACTTATATATGATGTATGTGAGGTGTGTGAGTGATTGGTTTGATTGGAAAAGCTCTCAAACTCAAAACCCGATAGCTACCTTGCTAAGAAAGGCATTTTTGCCAAGAGAAAGAGATTTTGAGGAAAGCATCTGTTAGATGGCTTTGGTGTACTCAAACTGATCACAATTGAGCTCTATTTATAGTAGAGCAAGTTTGTTTTGCAAGGAATAGTGAATGGCAACTGGTAAGTAGGTTTGGCCAATGTTGGCAAATGAAAATCCAAGTCTCCTCTAGCCATTGACTAGAGGTTAGGGCACAGAGCTTTAGTTCCCCTGGTCTTGGATAAGTCTTGACTGATTTCAGATGAGAATGGCTCAGTCCATGCCACCTTGATGCTTCCATTGAATGCTTCAATCCAAATTTGGAGTCTTGTCCCTATTTTGGCCATTCTAGGTTCAACATGCTATTTCTTGTTCCATGGACTTTGGAGGCTTGGCTTAGTGATTGTCCCATTTAAATTCAATCCTCTGAGGTGTCCAAGTGGATAGGAGCATTTGAATTTGGCTAATTTTGGCAAATCGAGTAAAATTACAAATTCTGCCTTGCCTTTGACAGATTTCAGCAAGGCAACTTGCCAATGTCATATCTCATGGTGTAAGTTGAATTTGGTAATGTTCTTGACCATTTTGGAAAGCCCTTTCATGATACAACAACTGTTTGAACATGTTTAGTTTTGATCTCTTTTGAATCCAAGTGAAAAATCCCCCTACATTTGGCAAAAAGTGAAGACAAATTTGGACTTAGTGAAAATTTCACTAAGTGTTGGAAAAAGTGACTTTTTCATTTTCAGCCCTTTTGATCACTCCATAACTCCAAATCCTTAATGAGTTGGACTTAGGTCTAGTTGAAGTTTTTGTAGAGGGTAATGAGGGCTACAAATCCATCTTTGGATGAAAAAAAATGGCTTTGTGGTTTAGGAGTTATGATCCTTCAAAGTTGGTACCCTAGCCACTTTATTTTTAACTTAGAAAATTTTCTAAGTTTTTATGGTTACCCCTTTTACAAGTTATCCAACTTTTCTTGATTTTTCTTGATGAATGATGATTCAAATCATACATTAACATCATTTTAGGGTTAAAAATCCATTTTGGTGAAAAATCTCAAAAAGTCAAAGTTGACTTTTGTGCATAGTTGACTTTTTATCAGATGAATTCCAAACTGTGCAATTCTTCAGGAAATCATGTCCTTGACCTAAATCAAACTTGATGGACATGTTCCATGGGTGTTGTAGGGTATATTGATGCATGTCATAGGGCTTGGGAGCATGTCCTGGTCAAAAGTCAAAGTTACAGTTGACTTTTTCCTTAAAACCCTAATTGTGGTGCAGATGAAATTGAGACTTGTTGCTCAAGCTTCTTGGATTAACCTATTGTTCCAAATGGATTAATACAGTTCATTAGAGACCCTCAAATCATGTTTTTAGGTCTTGGCTCATGTTTTGTCCCAAAAGTCAACTTAGGGGTGAATTAGGTCAAGAAACCCTAATTCCTGATTTTTGATGTATGCATCCCCTGAGGTCAAATTGACTTGATGTTTGGGTCCATGAGGTTCCATGGAGTATATTAGGTTATGTTTTGGATCATTTGCTTGTGCCCAGAGGAAAATTTCCATCTGGGGCCCTGGTCGACCAAAACCCTAATTTGGTGACACTGTCGATCTTGAAGCTTGATCCACCTAAAAGGGAGCAACCTTGTGCTTAATCCTTGATGTGGGAGTCCTCTTGATCCTTTTTGGATGTTTGAGAGGTTAGACAAGTTGAAGATCATGTCATTCCTTGATTGATCCTTTGTCTAAGGCTCTGAGAGGGCTTGAAACCCTAATTTTGATTGTAGTGAATGCTCAACAACCCTTGAGGCATTTGATGAGGCATGATGGTTCATCCACATTGTGATGATGATTTGCACAATGATGGGAAATATTAGTGGTCAAAATTTGGGGTATGACAGATGCCCCTATTTAATCTTCTTGGACCCGAAGGCGTGAATAACGAAGGTATTCGGGCATTCGAGGTGCAAGAGGATTAAATATCGGAATACCCAAAATTTTGATGGTGGTTATGAATGGTAGCTTGCGCATTCATCTTCTTTTTCTAAGCAATGATTCTTAGAAAAGGTTAACTTCCCCTCGATCCTGGTCTTCAGCCAAGGAACTGGTCTCAGTTGCTGAAATAAACTTCCCCTCGATCCTGGTTTCCTACCGAGGAACTGGTCTTAGTTTCTTTTGTAAACTTCCCCTCGATCCTGGTTTCCCACCAAGGATCTGGTCTCAGTTTCTTTTGTCAATAAGCTTTATTGACAAGGGACGCTATTCGTAGCGGTTTTCCTCAAACTTCTCGCCGAATTTTCTTGGGGAGATGCCATTTGAGTGGAAAAAGTTTTGATGTCAGACTTGCTGGGGAACCCAGTCGTCTGAGTTGTAGAGTTGCACAAACTTCTCTGTTTGGAGACGCCATTTGTCGACTCTGCTCGGGGAATGTGAGTCCCTTGAGAGACTGCATTCGTTTGGGAGCTTGCATCTGTAATACCCCAAAATTTGCTCTCCCTCTTTGTCATCATAGCATGGCATTATCATTTATCATATCATATCCACCTCATTAACATTACATTGCATTTAACATAGAAAATTGAAGCATAGCATCCTTCTTACCATCAGGGCATGTGATCAGGTGGAAGGTGGACAATCAATGGATCCTTCAGAGCACAAAAGGTCAATCAAGTTGGCTCAAGGCAAGCCAAGAGGTCTCTCATGTCTCATACTATCCCAATTGATCTTCCACAACCTCAAGAAGGTGAGATTCAATAGGAGATTGAAGCACTACATCTTTCATTATGTAAGAGGTTCAAAAACTGAAGGAAAACCCTCAAAAGAGATAGCTCATTGATCCAAAATCATCCTCAAGTGGCATATCTAATCATCCTTTAAGAGGATACACAACATACTCTGAGGAATCTGAATTTGAAGACTGCACTTTTTCCTCCTAACCAGAAGGGGCTGAAATTAGGGTTTCCAATTAAATCAGGGTATCTCTGATTTTTTGGACAAAACTTGATGTCATGGTATTCCATATGTCCCTAAGTGTATGTATGTGGAAAATTACATCTCAATTGGTTTTAGAAGTGGTTCAATTGGAAGAAAGATCAAGAATCAGAGAAATTGGGGCAAAGTCAAATAATCAGAGGAAAAAGTCAACTCTTACTTTTTGAGGCCAAATTCATAAAATTCATGTTATATGTGTCAAATGTGCAAAATTTGATCAAGAAACTCCAAAGGAATCATGAAAAAATCAAGAGGTGGAAAGTTGCCATTTTTGGATGAAGTAGGGTTACTAAAAATAGTAAGTTTTGGCCATTTTGCACTATACTTTGAACCAAGGCCATTTAAAATTGGAGTATCAAATGAAAATTCCACCAGGCCACAACAAAAGGTCTTGCTTTAAGCTTCAAATCCATGGGTAGAACATCTCCATTGGATAAATATTGAGAGAGATATGGATGATCAAAGTTGGAGGAAAGTAGGTCAAAACCATGTCATGACCAAGGATTTTCAAGGCACGCGCGTAGTCATTTCAACAAACAGTTGGTGGGCAAAATGTATGGATCAATTACTCATGGTTAGAGGCCTCAAATGGAAAATATTTCAACATCAAAGTTGTTCCTCTATGTGAGATCTTCAAAGTTGGTGTTTATCAATTTTTCATCTGATCAATGGATTAAGGAGTTATGATGGCTCAAAGTATGGTCAATGTAACTGAAATTTGACCAGGTCACAACCAGGTCATGCCACACATGCGCGCGTTCTGCAGCATTTTTAAGCCAGTCTTGAGTTCCTATGTTTGAAGCTCATTTTCAATATGTTGCAAGTCTCATTTCACTTCAATTTTCAAACCAATATTGTGCTCCAATGCATCCTCTTTCCAAAGACCCCAAGATCTCATCAAATGGTTCAATGGTTAGAGAGAAAAACTTCCATAAACAGCCCTATGTTGGCACTGACACATTGATACATGTTGCATTGTTTTTGGTTCAGTCATTCAACAAACACTTCACATCACCAGCTGTTTCTTTTCCTCATTAAACCAAACAAGTCATGCACGTGCTTTCACCATGTTACTTCTTACATGAGAAGGGAAATTTGTAAAGCTTCCACCACAAGCCACTGCTGCATAACACAACCTCACTCTCATCCTTACTACAACTGTCATGAGCTTGACCTCACCATAACTCAGCCTCAATAACTCGCCCCTAACTAACTTGACTCAGTTAGTTAGGGTGCACTCACTTTAACTCATCCAACTCAGTTAACTCCACTCATTAAACCATGGTTAGTTCATACTATAAATAGAAAACTCACACTCAAATTTCATTTCCAGCCACATTCTCTCAAAAACACTTCAAATTCTTTCCACATTCTCTGATTTTTCTCCCTCTCTGTACACGAATTTCATCATCATCTCCTACATTTCATCTCCATCTTCATCTTGATTCTACTTTGGAGATTAAGAACAAGAGTGCATAGGTTCAGTTAAAGAAGTTCAGGATCAAGAGAGTTGAAATTCTGGTTGATTCTTTGCACGAATTCAAGCTCTCAAGCCTTTATTTGGCCAAGTGAAGCTCAAGGAAGAAGCATCTCCTTCTGGTATTCTTGTGCATTCCAAGTTTCATCATCATTCAGGTTTGAACTCTTGAAATTACCTTGCACGATCTCTGTCTATTTTTACTTGTTTTTTTTGTGTTTTAAGCTTGCTAGAAGCTCTGCTCAAACCGGCTAGTTGATAGGCCTCCTAAAGGCTTAGTTGCAAAACCTAGGGCTTACTTTAATCTTCTCTGTTCTCTCTGCGTATGTGTGGTATGTGAAAAATAAGGCTGAATCCTTGATCTCCATAATTTCCTCTTCATTTTTGTATGCGGATTGTGTGTTTTGGTGAGAGGCGAAAATTGCAGGCGGTGGCTGTTGGCCGGAGAAGGTGACCGGAAGTCATCTCCGGCCGGTACCTTTGAATGCTAGGGTTTTCTCACGTTTTAATCGTGTCCGTTCATTTTGCGCGATCGTGTGGCTTGAATGGTGACAGCACATTAAAAGGCATGTGCTTGTCACATGTGTATTTTCTGAATCCACTTAAACAGTGTGTGGCATGGTACATGGTATGGAGCGAGGACATGCGGGTGTGAGCGTTTGATCTGATTACTTTGACTTTGGCTTGACCTTGACTCAATCCAGTGGCTATTAATGAGTCAATTTTGTTGACTGAAGTGCATGCTTATTATGGTGTTTTGCGCGTAATTGGACCTATGATAGATTGCTTTCCCCACCCCTCATTTTAAGGCCCAAAGCATATTGAACTAATGTTTTGCTATGTTTACACCCCCTGTCATTTTCTATTCCATTTTTATTTTCATTTTTTCTACACGTTTGATTTTTAATTTTTAAAAATACCAAACTTCATCATAAAATTCCACAAAAATTTATGAGTCTTCTTAAAGCATTTAGAAAATTTTTCATGATTTTATTTCTTGATTTTATGACATTTTTGCCCCTGTTCTATATTTTTCTTTGATTTTATTTTGTATGCATTCTTAATGTGGTACATGAGTTTGTTTAATTTTGTTCTCAATCATTAAAAATTGTTTTGATGCTCTTCTTTTTGCATTGAGTCATTATCATCTTGAGGTATGTTAAATGATTTTTATTTGATTTTTTAGGCCAGTTTATGGCATGTTTGGTGTTCATTTTTGTGCTACTTTGTATGATGTGCATACTTGACCTAAGTGCATTGTTTGACATCATTTTGCCTTGAATTTTTACATGATACTTTGATAAGTGATTCATTTCTGTTTTGTGTACCTCAATACCATGTTTGAATAATTTTCATGAACTCATTTGATTTTTGTTTAAGACATTTCATTTGAAGCATTACAACATGTCACATCCTTGTGATCTTTGTGCATGTTTACATGATTTCTTTTGTACATACTTGCATGATCATTTGCCTACCTTGTGAACTATTCACTTGACATTATAGGTCATTGGTACATATTACATGTCATCCTTGCATGTTGATTTTTATTTAAACTTTGTGCACCTTTAACATGTTGTGTTTGTACTTGTGTTCTCTTTTGAACTTCCATTTCAATTCTACTTCTTCTATCACTTCTTAAATGTCTTGATGTTTACTTCATAAATACTTATGAGATGTTTGTGAATCATTTTTCATTTCATTTCAATTCTGATCCATGGATTACATGTTCCATTTATGCACATTTCTTCTTTTTCCTTTCATCTTTCATTCTCCCTTTTCTTATGATATCATGTTCTAATGTCATGGATGATGTTTGTTGCCTATCCACTTGAGTTTGCTTGATAGTAATCATTGGTTTTCTATATGATGTACATTCTGGTTGTGGTTCTAGGATTTTATTTCTCATTTAATTCTTTTGAGTTTTATGGTGCATTACATGTTCTTTTACTTCTTATACTTCTTACACATGTTTACTAACCATGTAGGGGCTTTGGTAAGTTGCAATTGAGTGTGGATAAGGAATCCACATTCAAATTCTATCCTTTCTCTTTTACAATTCCATTTTATGTTTTGTTAAGCACTTATGTGCTTTCTTTTAATAACTCATCACTTTCCCTTTGTGAATTACAATTCATCTTCTACTTTAGAAGTGAATTGTTTAATTCATTCTTTCTTTAGACTTTAGGTTGAAACCTCACAAACCTTAGGATCACTCCCTTAACTAATCAATTAGGATTGAGTCTTAATCCATATAGATTTTTACCTTTATCCTCTCTTGAGTCTCTTTTCTCATCTCAAAGAAAATTCAAAACGTATAATAAAGGTAGGCATTTATTGCATTTAGGCCTTTCATATAAAGAAAAGATTATAAGGGGTCTTCTCTTATAATCTTAGAATGTATAGCATATAGCCCATCTTGGGTCAATGTGTTAAACATTTGATCTTGTATGAGGGACTTAAATGCAATACTTGTTGAAGGTGCAAATAATAAAAAACACTTCTTCACTTCTTAATCAACAAAACACTTAATAAACACAAGTATGCTAGTGTGTTTGAACCTTGACAATTGGAACTAAGTGTGGGGGTCTTCTTCACTCTAAGTGTGCTTTCTTACCCATTACATCTTGGAATGTGAGAATGTACGCATTCCAATGACTAAGATTCAGATACACTATCATATGCAAACAAATGAAAAAAATCTTAAAAGACAAAAACAAACAATAACGTCTTTCCTTCGGGAATTCTTTTCTCACCTCATTCACTCTCAACGTACGAACGTGCTCCTACTCGTTCTCGTGCAAGACGGTAACGCACTCGGACCAACGAGCCTGCAACACCTGAGCTAGAACGTTAGCCGTTCCTTAAAAAACACAAACAATCCATCCCTAGTGAGGGGAACTACGTCGCTCTGATTCTCATGCTCCCGATGAGATACGTAGGCAGTGGGGTAGGGCCCATGCGAGCACTTCTTTTATTTTCCCTACATTTGTTTCTCTTTCTCTTTCTCTTTCTTTCTTTCAGTTCCTTTTTTTTCAGCATTCTTTTCCTACACCCTTTGATTGAAGCAAGCAAGCGTGGATCCCATCGGGTACGATGGACGTGAGGGGGTACTAATACCTTCCTCTCGCGTAACCGACTCCCGAACCCAGTTCTCTTGGTCGCAAGACCATGATCTATCCTTTCCTTCAGGTTTATGCGGTGTTTCCTTTCCCTCTCTTGGGATAAATACACATTGCTGGCGACTCTGTTTCGGTGCCACTTTCGCGTTTGTACTTGGATGAAAATCCCGGGAGCGACAGCTGGCGACTCTGCTGGGGAACTGGTTGACCTATTGCTGGTCCATCCTAAGCGAGTCAATCCTAACGCTTGTCTGTGTTTCTTGCATTGGGTGTTTATTGTTGTGCTGTATTTACCGTTTTACTGTATAGTTATTTACTGTATATTACTGTATATTACTGCGTTTACTGCATTTTACCATTTTATTCCATATGATATATCATGCTATGCTGGACTGTGCTGTTTTCTGTTTGGCGGGATGGGATTTCTGAGAGATAAGCCCATTACACAGGCTTGAGGATACACTTAGAATTAGAGTGGAGAGTAGTGGGACCTACGTGCCGTTTGGAGTGCGTTGGGTGTTCACGAAATTCACAGCTAGACGAGGCTATCTTGGGACACGTCGTGGCATGCGCATCTTGCGTATTCCAGGATGTAGATCTAGAGAGCTGTCGACTCTAGTGACCGATCATGAGGACCTTAGTGGAAACATCCCTCTTTAGCGGTGACAATGGCAGACCACATTCTATGGCAAACCCATTCGCACCCGAGGGCCCACTTTGGAACTTGCATAGGATGACTTTTATTTTCTAAGGGGAGTCAGTGGACGACCTCTTTGATTGGCATAGCATTGTATCCTACGGGCTGAATGTGCTATGGCTTCTCAAACCTCCGAAGCTGACAAGCCTTATTTTCTAAGAACCACATGTGAGTATGGGCGGGATGTTTACAGGTTTGCAGGAAACCCAGTCTCCTACCTACCTTACTTGTGATTCTATGATGATTTCAGACATTGTATCCTATGACAGTGATTTAAGTGTTCATCTCAGATATTGCCAGATTCAGTACAGAGACACAGTGCACACAGTTCAATACAGACACAGACACTTGATTACCTGATCACATGCCCTTTTGCATTGCATTATCATATCATAACAGTTATGTTTGTCATTTTCAGGTGCATAATACATTTCTGATTCCAATCCATGGGTTCAACAGAGATCGTTGCCGAGAGAAAGAACAATGTGTCTTACAAGTTTCCAGATCCTGTCTTGGATTCATTGCTCAAAGTTATAGATATGGCTGGTCCGGGTATTCTTGATAGGTTTCAGAAGAGCTACGGGAATTTGATTGGGATGGTCCGTACAATCACCAAGTATGAACATGATGCTTTGCACACTCTGCTGCAGTTCTACGAGCCTTCGTTGAGATGCTTTCTTTTTCCAGATTACATTTTGATGCCAACACTGGAAGAATTCTCATTTATTTTGGGAATTCCGATCACGCCGGCAATACCTTTCTTCTCTGGTAGTTCTCCCAGCGTAAAAGAAATTGCTGCTGCTTTACAAATGGATCAGGCAGTGATAAAGAGTGGTGTGAGCAGTAAAAATGGAGTTAGCGGATTTCATTTAGAATTTCTGTCTGGACAAGCCCAAGAGGTTGCAAGTGCTAAAAATTGGACGGTTTACAATTCCATTCTGGCTCTCTGCATATATGGTCTAGTTTTCTTTCCCAATCAGCAAGACTTTGTGGATATGCAAGCAACGAGAGTTTTCGTCCTTAAAAATCCAGTCCCTACTTTGTTAGGAGATTTTTATCATTCCGTGCATTACAAGAATGAGAAAAGGAGGGGAGGATCTGTTAGTTGTTGTACTCCACTGCTGAGTCATTGGTTTTTCAAACATTTGCCTCAGACAGGTGCCTTTGTGGAAACCAAAGATGTGGCGAAATGGTCTAAACGATTGATGAGTTTAACTGCTGATAACATTGTATGGTTTGACCAACGGTTATTGAGAACAGAGCTTGTCACAAGATGCGGAAATTTTCCAAATGTGCCTTTGATTGGCAGAAAAGGAGGGATCAATTATAATCCAGTTTTGGCCATCCGACAGTTTGGGTATGCTTCCAGGGATCCTCCTACAGAGCAAGATGTGGAAGAATCTTTATTTTTTACAGGGACTAAAGATGCGAAGGTGGTAGAAGTAGTGAATGCTTGGAAAGATAAGCACAAAATTGGAAAAGCAGTTTTTGGAAAAGGAGATTGTAGATCTTATCCTGAATATGACAGGTGGATTGAGACGAAAGTAAAGGAATTGCTTTTACCCTTTTCAAGGGGACCCCTTTTATGTTCAGTACAGCCAGAACAACCCACCATGGTGGCTATTGAAGAATGTGAGAAGTGGAAGAAAATGGTCAGAAAGCTGCAGATAGAGAATTCTGGAATGAGCAGATGTCTTCAGAAAGCTCTAGCTGACAACAAGGAGTTGGAAAGAAGGGCATTGAAAGCGGAAAAAACCTTGGCTGACAAAGAGGAAGATTTTGATGACAGAGCTCGGTACTTTCGGAAACTTACTTTGGGAGCAGATGACACTAGTCAGGCTCACAAGATTACAAAACAGGCTTTAGCCCAAAGCAAGGATTCATTAGCTCAACTTCGTCAAGCTTGGGATGAAGTCAGAATTGAAAATGCCGAGTTAAAGGATCAGTCGAAGACTAAAGACGAGGAGCTTAAAAAGGCACATGAGCAGAGGAGAAAGTATCGGGAAAGTCTCGGTAAAAGTCAAGAACAGTTAGAAGAAGCTAGAAGCCAGCTGAAGAATACCAAGAAAGAGCTTGAGGAAGCCATGATAGAAAGAGAGATACTCAAGACGCAAGCTGGCGTAAAGAGACACAAAGGAGTGCATGATGACGAAGCTCTTATGCTGCATATGGGTTCTTTAACTGAAGCTCTTGAGAAAAGGGATGTCTTGATCAAAGAAATGATTGAAAAGCCGAATCACCAGCGTACCCGTATACTTTTTGAGGAGATCAAATACTCAAGTGACAGGCTGAAGGATGTGGAATTGTCATATTGATGTTCTTTTCCTTATTTTTTGTTATTAATGGTTACCATCAGGCTTGTTGATGGATCCATTTTTCCTTGTATCGCATTTGCGGTTGAACCTTTCTTAAATATACTTGAATACTTCGTTGAATGAGTATGAGCAGTTTTATTCAGAATTATTCCTTATCAGATAGTTGCACACAAGCACATGACCACTACACGTCTCTTTATATCACGATTTCTGGTCTTCAGATTTCCGTGGTTTGGATTGGAATCAGGGTGTAAAGCACTTTGGAAGTGATAAACATAACATTGCATGGCATTGCATAACATTCTGCATTTATGGTACTTGCTTTTCAGGTACTCGTTGCAGGGACTCTAACCTTTATTTGGTTTCAAGCAGTATAGCGGAGAGTCATATTCACCGATATTCGACGCGAAGAAATCAAGTAAGAATCATGGATCAAGTGCAAAGTGATTTGGCTGAAATGAGGGCGCGTATGGACCAGTTCATGACCCTCATGACTGGCATGGCGCAAAATCAGGAGAGATTGAGGCTTCTGGTCGAGCGTCCAGACAATGGGCCCGAAGGTGATCAGCATGACAATTCACAGGGACATGGCATCCCTCCTCCCGGTGGCAACCCTCCTCCTGGTGGTAACAATCGGGGTAATGGAAATGGTAGGCATGCTGGTGTTACTCTTGAAGATACTCTGGAAGACCAATTTACTCTACTAGATGCTGATGTGGGTAATCAAGGTGATCGAAGGTATGATGAGTTAGCAGAAAAGATCAGGGCCATAGAATGCAAGAACTCTATGGGTATTGATGTTACCAGCTTGGGGCTGGTCTCAGGAGTCAGAATTCCCCCTAAATTCAAGCCTCCCACTTTTGATAAGTATCACGGCAATGCGTGTCCCCAAACGCATCTTCAAGCTTACTTTGGGAAAATTTTAGCCCATACGGATGACGAGAAGCTATGGATGCACTATTTTCAGGACAGTCTGGCTGGGGCGTCCTTGACCTGGTATATGAAGTTGAATAGAGCTGCTGTGAAGAATTGGAAAGATCTGGTAGAAGCGTTCCTGAAGCAATACCAGTATAATATTGACATGGCGCCCAACCGCACTCAATTGCAGGGGTTGTCACAAAATGCCAAGGAGAGTTTCAAAGAATATGCACAGAGGTGGAGGGAAATGGCTGCCCAGGTTCAACCTCCCTTGTCAGACAGAGAAATGGCAGATATGTTCATGGGCACCTTGCAAGGGGCCTATCTTGATAGATTAGCTGCTTGTCCGTCAACTGGATTTGCTGATATTGTGATTGCGGGAGAAAGAATAGAAAGTCTGTTAAAGCTTGGAAAGATCCAGGATGTGAGTGGGGCTGGCTCTTCGGGGACGAAGAAACCGTTTGCTAGTAACCAGAAAAGAAGAGAAGGTGATACGAATGCTGTGTTTAGAGGACGAGGCAGAGGGCGTTCTCAAGCTTATTATCAGGTAGATGCTGTAACAATCCCCACACCGTCTGTTCAGAAACAACAACCCCAACAACAAGTTCAACAGCAACAACCTTTTTTTCAGCAAAGGTCTAGGCAGAGGGATCGTAAGATGGATCCTCTCCCTATGACTTATGCCGCGCTGTTGCCCCGGCTACTCGAGTTAATGTTGGTAGAACTCCGTACTATGAAAGCTCCGGTTGCTGGAAACCTGCCACCTAACTTCGATGCTAATGCTCGTTGTGAGTTCCACTCAGGTGCTCAGGGGCACTCCATTGAAAAATGTTGGGCTTTCCATCATAAAGTACAAGATTTGATTGATGCTAAAGCCATCAATTTCTCTCCCGCTCCTAATATTACTCAGCATCCCATGCCTGATCATAGTGCAGCAAATGTGTACGCTATTGAAGATGGGAGGAGATTGAATTTGGTGTTAGACGTTCATCAAGTGAAAACTTCTTTGTTGGTTGTAAAAGATCGTTTATTGAAGGGACAGGTGTTCCCGGGCTGCAATCAAGATTGTTCCGAGTGTATGAATCAGGAGAACGGCTGTGATAAGTTGAAGATGGGTTTACAGAATCTGATCGATGAAGGATGTCTACAGTTCAATAGAGTCGTGAAAGACACTGATGAGATATCAACCGTGACCATCTATTACACTCCCGCTGAGATTCAAATGCCGGTCAATGCAGTTCCCGTGGCGAGTGTTGCGCCAGAAAGACCCAGTCCTGTCACTATCACGGTGCCAGGACCAATTCCGTTCACGTCTACGAAGGCTATCCCATGGCACTATGGGGCAGATGTATATTACGAAGGTAAAAAGCAGGAAGTTGAGTCGTCAGTCAGCCCAAATATTGATAACGTAGGGGGTGTAGGGGGCTTTACAAGGAGTGGAAGGTTGTTCGCTCCCCAAACCTTGAGAAGTGATAAAGAGGCAGAAGCCGCAGCAAAGGCTAAAGGTAAACAGGTGGTTGAAAATGCGCCTACACCTGAAGCAGAGACAAAGATTACTTTTGATAAGGAAATGGAAGAATTTATGAAGATAATCAAGAAAAGCGATTATAAGATTGTGGACCAACTGAATCAGACCCCTTCAAAGATTTCAATCTTGTCACTATTGATGTGCTCTGATGCGCATCGGCAGGCGTTGTTGAAAGTGTTGAAGAGTGCATACGTGCCACAAGAAATTACTGTTAATCAGCTCGAGGGCGTAATCTCCAATGTTAATGTTAGCCATGGCTTGGGCTTTACAAGTAAAGATTTGACTGTTGAAGGAAGAAACCATAATAAGGCTTTGCATATCACGATGGAGTGTAAGGGCGCAGTGTTATCTCATGTACTGGTAGACACTGGTTCATCACTCAATGTCTTGCCCAAGAAGGCATTAATGAAGCTGGAAGTTGATGGGTTGATCTTAAGGCCTAGTGAATTGGTGGTTAGAGCATTCGATGGAACTAGACGATCTGTGTTTGGTGAGGTGGAATTGCCCGTACAAATTGGACCACAGGTATTCAAATCCACGTTCCATGTAATGGACATACAACCTGCATATAGCTGCCTATTGGGGCGCCCTTGGATTCACGGAGCCGGGGCTGTTACTTCTACTCTACATCAAAAGCTGAAGTATGAGTTTGAAGGGCAGGTTGTGACGGTGTGTGGGGAAGAAGACATCTTTGTGAGTCACTTGTCCACGTTCAAGTACATTGAAATGGATGGGGAAATTCATGAGATGTTGTGCCAATCATTTGAAGCAGTCAATATTGACGATGCACCTGAGTCTTCTTCTGTACCAGTTGGGGCCGGTACCTCTATTTCATCTTACAAACAAGCTGTCGAAGTCGTCAGGGCAGGCAACGCCCAAGGTTGGGGCAGGTTGATAGAGACCCCAATGAAGGAAGACAAATTTGGTATTGGTTATCATCCCTCTACAACTTCAGATGCGGGGAGCAGGGGACCCATTACTTTCAATAGTGGGGGAATTATTTACACGAACCAGTCTTGTGCAGCCACAGAGGATAGTGTTGACAGTAATTGTGACCTGGACAACTGGGTACGCCCTCATACTCCGGGACAACAAGTGCATAACTGGTCCGTTGAAGAAGTCATCCGGGTTACTCTTCAGACAGAGTAATTTTTCTTTGTTTTTTCTAACCATAATGCATGTCAAAATCTTGCGCTCTGCCCAAGGCGTATAGATTCATTTTTAGGGCCACCATGGTTGCATTTGCAATGTTTAATCATTAATAAAGGACGTTTTGCAATCAAATTTTGTTCTCTGTCTTTCAGTTTTTATTTTTGCACAAAAAAATAAAATGGCAATGTTTCATTTTCTTTTGTTTTGCTTAAAAATAAAATTCTAAAATAAGGCATGAACCCGTTCATGCAGACTTGATCCTCCGGATACTACTGATAACGATTTTGATATGACTATGTATGACTTTGACAATCCGATTTATCAAGCCGAAGAAGGGGATGAGAAAGATTGTGAACTCCCTAAAGAACTGGCCAGATTGTTGAAACAAGAGGAAAGGGTCATCCAGCCTCATCAGGAGACTGTAGAAATCATCAATATTGGTACCAAGGACGCCAAGAAAGAGATCAGGATTGGTGCCAGCTTGCAAGCAGATGTGAAGCAAACTTTGACGGAAATGTTGCGCGAGTATGTTGACATCTTCGCCTGGTCGTATCAAGACATGCCGGGGTTGGATACGGATATTGTCGTGCACAGGCTGCCATTAAGAGAAGAATGTCCGCCAGTCAAGCAGAAACTTCGTCGGACTCACCCCGACATGGCTTTAAAGATTAAGGAGGAAGTCCAGAAGCAGTGGGATGCTGGTTTTCTTGCTGTGACAAAGTATCCTCCATGGGTAGCCAACATCGTGCCAGTACCGAAGAAAGATGGAAAAGTGAGAATGTGTGTGGATTATCGGGATCTTAATAAAGCTAGCCCGAAAGATGATTTTCCACTACCTCATATTGATGTGCTGGTCGATAATACAGCTCAGTTTTCAGTGTTCTCATTTATGGACGGTTTCTCCGGGTACAACCAGATCAAGATGGCACCTGAAGATATGGAGAAGACCACGTTCATTACTCCGTGGGGTACATATTGTTATAAAGTAATGCCTTTTGGGTTGAAAAACGCAAGGGCAACGTACCAGCGGGCGATGGTGACATTGTTTCATGACTTGATTCATAAGGAGATCGAATGTTATGTAGATGATATGATTGCCAAGTCGAGAACAGAAGAGGAACATCTGATTAACCTGAAAAAGCTGTTTGAAAGGTTGAGAAAGTTCCGTCTGAGATTAAATCCAAACAAGTGCACGTTTGGGGTGCGTTCTGGAAAGTTACTGGGTTTCATTGTGAGCGAAAGAGGAATCGAGGTTGATCCTGCCAAGGTGAAAGCAATACAAGAAATGCCTGAACCGAGAACAGAAAAAGAGGTTCGTGGTTTCTTGGGTAGATTGAACTACATTGCAAGGTTCATATCTCACCTAACAGCCACGTGTGAGCCAATATTTAAATTGTTAAGGAAAGATCAAATGGTCAGGTGGAATGACGATTGCCAATTGGCATTCGATAAGATAAAAGAATACTTGCAGGAACCTCCGATTCTAATGCCTCCAGTTGAGGGGAGACCGCTGATAATGTATCTGACAGTGCTTGAAGGTTCCATGGGTTGTGTTCTCGGTCAACATGAAGAGACAGGTAGGAAGGAGCATGCTATTTACTACCTGAGCAAAAAGTTCAGTGATTGTGAGTCCCGATACTCAATGCTTGAAAAGACATGCTGTGCGCTTGCATGGGCCGCTAAGCGATTGAGGCAATATATGGTTAGGCACACAACCTTGTTGATTTCAAAAATGGATCCTATCAAGTACATTTTCGAGAAACCAGCATTGACAGGCAGAGTTGCACGGTGGCAAATGGTCTTGACAGAGTATGACATTCAGTACACTTCACAAAAGGCCATCAAAGGAAGTATCTTGTCCGACTATCTTACGCAACAGCCGATTGATGAATACCAACCCATGAAATTTGACTTCCCTGATGAGGACATCATGTTTCTCAAAGCTAAAGACTGCGAGGAACCACTTCCGGAGGAGGGGCCAGACCCTGAATCCAAATGGAGTCTGATGTTTGATGGGGCTGTCAATATGAATGGGTGCGGAGTTGGAGCAGTTCTTATCACGCCGGAAGGTGTTCATATGCCTTTCACTGCCCGAATAACTTTCGGATGCACCAACAATGAAGCAGAGTACAAAGCTTGTATAATGGGGATCGAGGAGGCGGTTAATCTACGGATTAAAACCCTTGATATATTCGGTGATTCAGCTTTGGTAATCAATCAAGTGAAAGGGAGTTGGTACACGCACCAAGCAAATCTAGTGCCGTATAGAGATTATACAAGGAGATTGCTGACATTTTTCACAACAGTGAAACTGTACCATATTCCTCGAGATGAGAATAGGTTCGCTGATGCCTTGGCCACTTTGTCTTCCATGATCAAAGTGCAAGGATGGAACCATGTACCTAAGATTGAGGTATCCCGCCTTGACAGACCAGCATTTGTGTTTGCGGTCGATGCAGCGTTTGATGACAAGCCATGGTTTCATGACATTAAGTGTTTCTTGAAAAGTCAAGAGTACCCGTCCGGGGCATCGTCCAAAGACAGGAAAACGTTGAGAAGGTTAACTGGTAGTTTCTTCTTGAACAAAGATGGCGTGCTGTATAAAAGAAATTTTGACACAGTCCTGCTTAGATGTGTGGATAGACATGAAGCAGACTTGTTGATGATTGAAGTGCACGAAGGCTCTTTCGGTACCCATGCCGGAGGGCATACAATGGCTAAAATTTTGTTAAGATCGGGATATTATTGGTTGACTATGGAGTCAGATTGTTGCAAATATGCCCGCAAATGCCATAAATGCCAGATCTATGCAGATAAGGTGCATGTGCCTCCAAATCCGTTGAGTATCATGTCGTCGCCTTGGCCGTTTGCCATGTGGGGCATTGATATGATCGGAAAGATTGAGCCTACAGCTTCCAATGGTCATCGTTTCATCTTGGTGGCCATTGATTACTTCACCAAATGGGTTGAAGCCGCATCCTATGCCAATGTTACAAAACAAGTGGTCGCTCGTTTCTTAAAACGGGATATCATTTGCCGATATGGAGTTCCCGAAAGAATCATTACTGATAATGGTTCTAATTTGAATAATAAGATGATGGCTGAGTTATGCCGGGACTTCAAAATCGAACATCACAATTCTTCTCCGTACCGCCCAAAGATGAATGGCGCGGTCGAAGCGGCCAACAAAAATATCAAGAAGATTGTGCAGAAGATGGTTGTCACGTACAAAGATTGGCATGAGATGTTACCATTTGCTTTGCATGGGTATCGAACGTCGGTACGCACGTCCACTGGGGCGACCCCATTCTCACTTGTATATGGTATGGAGGCAGTACTACCAGTTGAAGTGGAGATTCCGTCCCTCAGAGTCATGATGGATGTTAAGCTAGATGAGGCTGAATGGGTACGAGCCAGATTTGATCAGTTGAGCCTTATTGAGGAAAAGCGATTGGCGGCTGTATGCCATGGGCAACTATATCAGCGCAGAATGAAGCAGGCGTTTGACCAAAAGGTGCGTCCTCGGGTTTACAAAGTCGGAGATGTGGTACTCAAGAGGATCCTTCCTCCCAATATAGATCACAGGGGCAAATGGACTCCTAACTATGAAGGTCCATTCGTGGTTAAAAAGGTCTTTTCGGGCGGAGCTTTATTGCTTACAACCATGGATGGCGAAGACTTTTCATCCCCTGTCAACTCGGACGTAGTCAAAAAATACTTCGCATGAATAGACCCGCTGGATAATAAAAATAAAAAAAATCCAGGCAAAAAAGGGCATCCCGGCGAACCAAAAACAGAATAAGGTTCGGGCAAAAATTAGGGATATAATTGAAAAGAAAATTGTACACCCGGTAAGTTGAAAACCCGAAAGGGCAACTTAGGCAAAAAAGGGTATCTTGGTGGATCGAAAACCTGAAAGGGCGGTCCACACAAAAGAGGGATTTAAGCGAATGACTACGGTCTGAGTTATCTGTACCCCATTGCCGTTTGAGCAACTGACGTTCTGAAAGATAGGGATCGGTCTGATCGTTCCTCAGAAGGCAAGGTCGGGGAGTTTTGAAGACATACTGGTCATAACAGAATGGAAACTCAGTGGAATTCCGTTTTCACATTGCCATTAGGATAGTTTCTTTTCTCAATTTTCAGCGATCACCTCTTTCCAGGGATTGCTTCCGGATGTAATTGCCTATTCTGGGCTCTCAGTCAATAAATTGAATTTCAATAAAAAGCCTCCTATTTTTGTTTTATTGCTTTGTTTGCAAAAACGTCCTAATTTTGATAAAACATTGCATTTGAAAACATGGCGGCCTTGCAATAACATGCGCGAAAAAAAAAAAACAAAAAAAAACAAAAAAACAAAAAAAACATTTGAAATTACTTTGAATGTTGAATATTCCCGGATGGTGGATTCTAGCCACGCAATATTCGGGGCATGTGTGCATATTCTTTTGTTGCAGGTAGTAGGTGCAGATGATGTTAAGCACAAAACCAGTAATAAATCACCCCACGCAAAAGACTGGGGCAATTATGGGTGAGGAGGTCTGCGTTCATCGCTCGGTCGACGGTCGTTCATAACGGTTCGATATCATTGAATTAAGTTCAACTGGGTACCGTTGTATCTTATTAAGTCGATTCTCTCATACAGTACTTCCAACAGCTACAAGCTTTTCTGTGTCGATAACGGTCACAGGTTCCCCAAAAGAGTGGTCTCGTCGACACCGAAACTGATGGTCATTATCCCCAGCGAAGTCGCAGGAGTTTGAAGAGGCTAAATCTTCTGTAAAATCCTCTTATGACATCTTCTTCGGGGACAAATTGTTGGTTTGTCCAAGCATGGGGCATGTTTGTTTCCCCATCATGAAGTGTTGATCATCCCCAGTAGAGTTCGAGGACAGTTGGTCTTCTGTAAAATCCTCTCAAAAGGCATTCCCCAGCACGAGACGTTTTAAAGCAGTTTCCTCCAGCAGAGTTTGCTATAAACTCGTCATCCCTAACGGAATTGTCTAAAGGGAAGCTCGCCTAACATGGGACATTGTGGTACTTATCCTAAGCTTGACAGTCATATTCTTCAGCAGACTACTGTGGATTTGCTTTGGGTTTCCCCAACAGATCTCTAAGGACTCTTTCCTAGAAAGTTGCAGGGGAATGTTCTAACCAGGATTCGCATATCCCTGGCAAAGTAGCCCTGGTCCCCAGCAAGTTTGTGTCTCTGGTAATGATCCCCCACAGAGGTCAGCATCGAATCTTGTCAGCAATACTCCTCAGCTGAGTTGTTGTTCTCCCCGCAGAGGTTTATAAGATCGGCAGAATCAATTCCTCAACAAGGATGGCACAGTCTTTCCCCAGCCGGGTCAAAAGGTGGATAACCCCTACAAAGGGTCTTGGATTGGATAGATCCCCAAGCAGAGTTTTTTTTATGACTTTTCTTCCTTAGCAAGACGCCATGCAAAGAAATTCTCATCCCCAGCGGAATCACTGTGACCAGAATTCATTCCCCCAGCAGATGAAGTGATTCCTGGTAGATTTATTATTCTTCAAGTCCAATTTATTTTTGGCGAACTTGACAATTCGAAGCAGACGGATTGTTCATTTATTCTCCAACAGAGATACTATCCTCTCAGGAACCTCTAAAGTCAAGTCATTGATCATTGTTCCTCAGTAAAGTCGGCAGAGATGTCTGACACGGATGCAGAGTGTAATCCGTTATTGGAATATTGCAAAAGTCCAACAGTGGATTGGCAAAAGTCCGTCTTCGGGTGGCAAAAGTCCAACAGTGGATTGGCGAAAGGTCCATCTAAGGGTGGCATATTCTAAAAGTCCAACAGTGGATTGGCGAAAGGTCCATCTAAGGGTGGCATATTCTAAAAGTCCAACAGTGGATTGGCGAAAAGTCCATCTAAGGGTGGCATATTCTAAAAGTCCAACAGTGGATTGGCGAAAGGTCCATCTAAGGGTGGCATATTCTAAAAGTCTAACAGTGGATTGGCGAAAGGTCCATCTAAGGTTGGCATATTCTAAAAGTCCAACAGTGGATTGGCAAAAGTCCATCTTCGGGTGGCAAAGCAGCTAAAAGTCCAACAGTGGATTGGCAAAAGTCCGTCTTCGGGTGGCAAAAGTCCAACAGTGGATTGGCGAAAGGTCCATCTAAGGGTGGCATATTCCAAAAGTCCAACAGTGGATTGGCAAAAGTCCATCTTCGGGTGGCACGAAGCTGCAAAGTCCACCAGTAGCGTGGCAGGCCAGTAGTCGTCTGGCGTCGTTCAAAAAGACATTTCTAAAGTCCACCAGTAGCGTGGCAGGCCAGTAGTCGTCTGGAATTGCATAAAAGACATTATTAAAGTCCACCAGCAGTGTGGCAAGCCAGTAGTCGTCTGGTGTCTTTCAAAAGACAGTTTTCTCCGACAATGTTTCATTGAAGATTCAATCCAACAATCTCGTTGGGTTTATATCCCTTTTGTTCTTCATCATCCAGAGCAAATTTTTGGTTATATTTGGTATTCAATCACTATATACCTTGAAAGTCTGAAAGCAACCGCTTTCAGGCATTCAGGTCTACAGCGTTTGAATAGGGGCAGCTGTAATACCCCAAAATTTGCTCTCCCTCTTTGTCATCATAGCATGGCATTATCATTTATCATATCATATCCACCTCATTAACATTACATTGCATTTAACATAGAAAATTGAAGCATAGCATCCTTCTTACCATCAGGGCATGTGATCAGGTGGAAGGTGGACAATCAATGGATCCTTCAGAGCACAAAAGGTCAATCAAGTTGGCTCAAGGCAAGCCAAGAGGTCTCTCATGTCTCATACTATCCCAATTGATCTTCCACAACCTCAAGAAGGTGAGATTCAATAGGAGATTGAAGCACTACATCTTTCATTATGTAAGAGGTTCAAAAACTGAAGGAAAACCCTCAAAAGAGATAGCTCATTGATCCAAAATCATCCTCAAGTGGCATATCTAATCATCCTTTAAGAGGATACACAACATACTCTGAGGAATCTGAATTTGAAGACTGCACTTTTTCCTCCTAACCAGAAGGGGCTGAAATTAGGGTTTCCAATTAAATCAGGGTATCTCTGATTTTTTGGACAAAACTTGATGTCATGGTATTCCATATCTCCCTAAGTGTATGTATGTGGAAAATTACATCTCAATTGGTTTTAGAAGTGGTTCAATTGGAAGAAAGATCAAGAATCAGAGAAATTGGGGCAAAGTCAAATAATCAGAGGAAAAAGTCAACTCTTGACTTTTTGAGGCCAAATTCATAAAATTCATGTTATATGTGTCCAATGTGCAAAATTTGATCAAGAAACTCCAAAGGAATCATGAAAAAATCAAGAGGTGGAAAGTTGCCATTTTTGGATGAAGTAGGGTTACTAAAAATAGTAAGTTTTGGCCATTTTGCACTATACTTTGAACCAAGGCCATTTAAAATTGGAGTATCAAATGAAAATTCCACCAGGCCACAACAAAAGGTCTTGCTTTAAGCTTCAAATCCATGGGTAGAACATCTCCATTGGATAAATATTGAGAGAGATATGGATGATCAAAGTTGGAGGAAAGTAGGTCAAAACCATGTCATGACCAAGGATTTTCAAGGCACGCGCGTAGTCATTTCAACAAACAGTTGGTGGGCAAAATGTATGGATCAATTACTCATGGTTAGAGGCCTCAAATGGAAAATATTTCAACATCAAAGTTGTTCCTCTATGTGAGATCTTCAAAGTTGGTGTTTATCAATTTTTCATCTGATCAATGGATTAAGGAGTTATGATGGCTCAAAGTATGGTCAATGTAACTGAAATTTGACCAGGTCACAACCAGGTCATGCCACACATGCGCGCGTTCTGCAGCATTTTTAAGCCAGTCTTGAGTTCCTATGTTTGAAGCTCATTTTCAATATGTTGCAAGTCTCATTTCACTTCAATTTTCAAACCAATATTGTGCTCCAATGCATCCTCTTTCCAAAGACCCCAAGATCTCATCAAATGGTTCAATGGTTAGAGAGAAAAACTTCCATAAACAGCCCTATGTTGGCACTGACACATTGATACATGCTGCATTGTTTTTGGTTCAGTCATTCAACAAACACTTCACATCACCAGCTGTTTCTTTTCCTCATTAAACCAGACAAGTCATGCACGTGCTTTCACCATGTTACTTCTTACATGAGAAGGGAAATTTGTAAAGCTTCCACCACAAGCCACTGCTGCATAACACAACCTCACTCTCATCCTTACTACAACTGTCATGAGCTTGACCTCACCATAACTCAGCCTCAATAACTCGCCCCTAACTAACTTGACTCAGTTAGTTAGGGTGCACTCACTTTAACTCATCCAACTCAGTTAACTCCACTCATTAAACCATGGTTAGTTCATACTATAAATAGAAAACTCACACTCAAATTTCATTTCCAGCCACATTCTCTCAAAAACACTTCAAATTCTTTCCACATTCTCTGATTTTTCTCCCTCTCTGTACACGAATTTCATCATCATCTCCTACATTTCATCTCCATCTTCATCTTGATTCTACTTTGGAGATTAAGAACAAGAGTGCATAGGTTCAGTTAAAGAAGTTCAGGATCAAGAGAGTTGAAATTCTGGTTGATTCTTTGCACGAATTCAAGCTCTCAAGCCTTTATTTGGCCAAGTGAAGCTCAAGGAAGAAGCATCTCCTTCTGGTATTCTTGTGCATTCCAAGTTTCATCATCATTCAGGTTTGAACTCTTGAAATTACCTTGCACGATCTCTGTCTATTTTTACTTGTTTTTTTTTGTGTTTTAAGCTTGCTAGAAGCTCTACTCAAACCGGCTAGTTGATAGGCCTCCTAAAGGCTTAGTTGCAAAACCTAGGGCTTTCTGTTCTCTCTGCGTATGTGTGGTATGTGAAAAATAAGGCTGAATCCTTGATCTCCATAATTTCCTCTTCATTTTGGTATGCGGATTGTGTGTTTTGGTGAGAGGCGAAAATTGCAGGCGGTGGCTGTTGGCCGGAGAAGGTGACCGGAAGTCATCTCCGGCCGGTACCTTTGAATGCTAGGGTTTTCTCACGTTTTAATCGTGTCCGTTCATTTTGCGCGATCGTGTGGCTTGAATGGTGACAGCACATTAAAAGGCATGTGCTTGTCACATGTGTATTTTCTGAATCCACTTAAACAGCGTGTGGCATGGTACATGGTATGGAGCGAGGACATGCGGGTGTGAGCGTTTGATCTGATTACTTTGACTTTGGCTTGACCTTGACTCAATCCAGTGGCTATTAATGAGTCAATTTTGTTAACTGAAGTGCATGCTTATTATGGTGTTTTGCGCGTAATTGGACCTATGACAGATTGCTTTCCCCACCCCTCATTTTAAGGCCCAAAGCATATTGAACTAATGTTTTGCTATGTTTACACCCCCTGTCATTTTCTATTCCATTTTTATTTTCATTTTTTCTACACGTTTGATTTTTAATTTTTAAAAATACCAAACTTCATCATAAAATTCCACAAAAATTCATGAGTCTTCTTAAAACATTTAGAAAATTTTTCATGATTTTATTTCTTGATTTTATCACATTTTTGCCCCTGTTCTATATTTTTCTTTGATTTTCTTTTGTATGCATTCTTAATGTGGTACATGAGTTTGTTTAATTTTGTTCTCAATCATTAAAAATTGTTTTGATCCTCTTCTTTTTGCATTGAGTCATTATCATCTTGAGGTATGTTAAATGATTTTTATTTGATTTTTTAGGCCAGTTTATGGCATGTTTGGTGTTCATTTTTGTGCTACTTTGTATGATGTGCATACTTGACCTAAGTGCATTGTTTGACATCATTTTACCTTGAATTTTTACATGATACTTTGATAAGTGATTCATTTCTGTTTTGTGTACCTCAATACCATGTTTGAATAATTTTCATGAACTCATTTGATTTTTGTTTAAGACATTTCATTTGAAGCATTACAACATGTCACATCCTTGTGATCTTTGTGCATGTTTACATGATTTCTTTTGTACATACTTGCATGATCATTTGCCTACCTTGTGAACTATTCACTTGACATTATAGGTCATTGGTGCATATTACATGTCATCCTTGCATGTTGATTTTTATTTAAACTTTGTGCACCTTTAACATGTTGTGTTTGTACTTGTGTTCTCTTTTGAACTTCCATTTCAATTCTACTTCTTCTATCACTTCTTAAATGTCTTGATGTTTACTTCATAAATACTTATGAGATGTTTGTGAATCATTTTTCATTTCATTTCAATTCTGATCCATGGATTACATGTTCCATTTATGCACATTTCTTCTTTTTCCTTTCATCTTTCATTCTCCCTTTTCTTATGATATCATGTTCTAATGTCATGGATGATGTTTGTTGCCTATCCACTTGAGTTTGCTTGATAGTAATCATTGGTTTTCTATATGATGTACATTCTGGTTGTGGTTCTAGGATTTGATTTCTCATTTAATTCTTTTGAGTTTTATGGTGCATTACATGTTCTTTTACTTCTTATACTTCTTACACATGTTTACTAACCATGTAGGGGCTTTGGTAAGTTGCAATTGAGTATGGATAAGGAATCCACATTCAACTTCTATCCTTTCTCTTTTACAATTCCATTTTATGTTTTGTTAAGCACTTATGTGCTTTCTTTTAATAACTCATCACTTTCCCTTTGTGAATTACAATTCATCTTCTACTTTAGAAGTGAATTGTTTAATTCATTCTTTCTTTAGACTTTAGGTTGAAACCTCACAAACCTTAGGATCACTCCCTTAACTAATCAATTAGGATTGAGTCTTAGTCCATATAGATTTTTACCTTTATCCTCTCTTGAGTCTCTTTTCTCATCTCAAAGAAAATTCAAAACGTATAATAAAGGTAGGCATTTATTGCATTTAGGCCTTTCATATAAAGAAAAGATTATAAGGGGTCTTCTCTTATAATCTTAGAATGTATAGCATATAGCCCATCTTGGGTCAATGTGTTAAACATTTGATCTTGTATGAGGGACTTAAATGCAATACTTGTTGAAGGTGCAAATAATAAAAAACACTTCTTCACTTCATAATCAACAAAACACTTAATAAACACAAGTATGCTAGTGTGTTTGAACCTTGACAATTGGAACTAAGTGTGGGGGTCTTCTTCACTCTTAGTGTGCTTTCTTACCCATTCCATCTTGGAATGTGAGAATGTACGCATTCCAATGACTAAGATTCAGATACACTATCATATGCAAACAAATGAAAAAAATCTTAAAAGACAAAAACAAACAATAACGTCTTTCCTTCGGGAATTCTTTTCTCACCTCATTCACTCTCAACGTACGAACGTGCTCCTACTCGTTCTCGTGCAAGACGGTAACGCACTCGGACCAGCGAGCCTGCAACACCTGAGCTAGAACGTTAGCCGTTCCTTAAAAAACACAAACAATCCATCCCTAGTGAGGGGAACTACGTCGCTCTGATTCTCATGCTCCCGATGAGATACGTAGGCAGTGGGGTAGGGCCCATGCGAGCACTTCTTTTATTTTCCCTACATTTGTTTCTCTTTCTCTTTCTCTTTCTTTCTTTCAGTTCCTTTTTTTTCAGCATTCTTTTCCTACACCCTTTGATTGAAGCAAGCAAGCGTGGATCCCATCGGGTACGATGGACGTGAGGGGGTACTAATACCTTCCTCTCGCGTAACCGACTCCCGAACCCAGTTCTCTTGGTTGCAAGACCATGATCTATCCTTTCCTTCAGGTTTATGCGGTGTTTCCTTTCCCTCTCTTGGGATAAATACACATTGCTGGCGACTCTGTTTCGGTGCCACTTTCGCGTTTGTACTTGGATGAAAATCCCGGGAGCGACAGCTGGCGACTCTGCTGGGGAACTGGTTGACCTATTGCTGGTCCATCCTAAGCGAGTCAATCCTAACGCTTGTCTGTGTTTCTTGCATTGGGTGTTTATTGTTGTGCTGTATTTACCGTTTTACTGTATAGTTATTTACTGTATATTACTGTATATTACTGCGTTTACTGCATTTTACCATTTTATTCCATATGATATATCATGCTATGCTGGACTGTGCTGTTTTCTGTTTGGCGGGATGGGATTTCTGAGAGATAAGCCCATTACACAGGCTTGAGGATACACTTAGAATTAGAGTGGAGAGTAGTGGGACCTACGTGCCGTTTGGAGTGCGTTGGGTGTTCACGAAATTCACAGCTAGACGAGGCTATCTTGGGACACGTCGTGGCATGCGCATCTTGTGTATTCCAGGATGTAGATCTAGAGAGCTGTCGACTCTAGTGACCGATCATGAGGACCTTAGTGGAAACATCCCTCTTTAGCGGTGACAATGGCAGACCACATTCTATGGCAAACCCATTCGCACCCGAGGGCCCACTTTGGAACTTGCATAGGATGACTTTTATTTTCTAAGGGGAGTCAGTGGACGACCTCTTTGATTGGCATAGCATTGTATCCTACGGGCTGAATGTGCTATGGCTTCTCAAACCTCCGAAGCTGACAAGCCTTATTTTCTAAGAACCACATGTGAGTATGGGCGGGATGTTTACAGGTTTGCAGGAAACCCAGTCTCCTACCTACCTTACTTGTGATTCTATGATGATTTCAGACATTGTATCCTATGACAGTGATTTAAGTGTTCATCTCAGATATTGCCAGATTCAGTACAGAGACACAGTGCACACAGTTCAATACAGACACAGACACTTGATTACCTGATCACATGCCCTTTTGCATTGCATTATCATATCATAACAGTTATGTTTGTCATTTTCAGGTGCATAATACATTTCTGATTCCAATCCATGGGTTCAACAGAGATCGTTGCCGAGAGAAAGAACAATGTGTCTTACAAGTTTCCAGATCCTGTCTTGGATTCATTGCTCAAAGTTATAGATATGGCTGGTCCGGGTATTCTTGATAGGTTTCAGAAGAGCTACGGGAATTTGATTGGGATGGTCCGTACAATCACCAAGTATGAACATGATGCTTTGCACACTCTGCTGCAGTTCTACGAGCCTTCGTTGAGATGCTTTCTTTTTCCAGATTACATTTTGATGCCAACACTGGAAGAATTCTCATTTATTTTGGGAATTCCGATCACGCCGACAATACCTTTCTTCTCTGGTAGTTCTCCCAGCGTAAAAGAAATTGCTGCTGCTTTACAAATGGATCAGGCAGTGATAAAGAGTGGTGTGAGCAGTAAAAATGGAGTTAGCGGATTTCATTTAGAATTTCTGTCTGGACAAGCCCAAGAGGTTGCAAGTGCTAAAAATTGGACGGTTTACAATTCCATTCTGGCTCTCTGCATATATGGTCTAGTTTTCTTTCCCAATCAGCAAGACTTTATGGATATGCAAGCAACGAGAGTTTTCGTCCTTAAAAATCCAGTCCCTACTTTGTTAGGAGATTTTTATCATTCCGTGCATTACAAGAATGAGAAAAGGAGGGGAGGATCTGTTAGTTGTTGTACTCCACTGCTGAGTCATTGGTTTTTCAAACATTTGCCTCAGACAGGTGCCTTTGTGGAAACCAAAGATGTGGCGAAATGGTCTAAACGATTGATGAGTTTAACTGCTGATAACATTGTATGGTTTGACCAACGGTTATTGAGAACAGAGCTTGTCACAAGATGCAGAAATTTTCCAAATGTGCCTTTGTTTGTGTTTGAACCTTGACAATTGGAACTAAGTGTGGGGGTCTTCTTCACTCTTAGTGTGCTTTCTTACCCATTCCATCTTGGAATGTGAGAATGTACGCATTCCAATGACTAAGATTCAGATACACTATCATATGCAAACAAATGAAAAAAATCTTAAAAGACAAAAACAAACAATAACGTCTTTCCTTCGGGAATTCTTTTCTCACCTCATTCACTCTCAACGTACGAACGTGCTCCTACTCGTTCTCGTGCAAGACGGTAACGCACTCGGACCAGCGAGCCTGCAACACCTGAGCTAGAACGTTAGCCGTTCCTTAAAAAACACAAACAATCCATCCCTAGTGAGGGGAACTACGTCGCTCTGATTCTCATGCTCCCGATGAGATACGTAGGCAGTGGGGTAGGGCCCATGCGAGCACTTCTTTTATTTTCCCTACATTTGTTTCTCTTTCTCTTTCTCTTTCTTTCTTTCAGTTCCTTTTTTTTCAGCATTCTTTTCCTACACCCTTTGATTGAAGCAAGCAAGCGTGGATCCCATCGGGTACGATGGACGTGAGGGGGTACTAATACCTTCCTCTCGCGTAACCGACTCCCGAACCCAGTTCTCTTGGTCGCAAGACCATGATCTATCCTTTCCTTCAGGTTTATGCGGTGTTTCCTTTCCCTCTCTTGGGATAAATACACATTGCTGGCGACTCTGTTTCGGTGCCACTTTCGCGTTTGTACTTGGATGAAAATCCCGGGAGCGACAGCTGGCGACTCTGCTGGGGAACTGGTTGACCTATTGCTGGTCCATCCTAAGCGAGTCAATCCTAACGCTTGTCTGTGTTTCTTGCATTGGGTGTTTATTGTTGTGCTGTATTTACCGTTTTACTGTATAGTTATTTACTGTATATTACTGTATATTACTGCGTTTACTGCATTTTACCATTTTATTCCATATGATATATCATGCTATGCTGGACTGTGCTGTTTTCTGTTTGGCGGGATGGGATTTCTGAGAGATAAGCCCATTACACAGGCTTGAGGATACACTTAGAATTAGAGTGGAGAGTAGTGGGACCTACGTGCCGTTTGGAGTGCGTTGGGTGTTCACGAAATTCACAGCTAGACGAGGCTATCTTGGGACACGTCGTGGCATGCGCATCTTGTGTATTCCAGGATGTAGATCTAGAGAGCTGTCGACTCTAGTGACCGATCATGAGGACCTTAGTGGAAACATCCCTCTTTAGCGGTGACAATGGCAGACCACATTCTATGGCAAACCCATTCGCACCCGAGGGCCCACTTTGGAACTTGCATAGGATGACTTTTATTTTCTAAGGGGAGTCAGTGGACGACCTCTTTGATTGGCATAGCATTGTATCCTACGGGCTGAATGTGTTATGGCTTCTCAAACCTCCGAAGCTGACAAGCCTTATTTTCTAAGAACCACATGTGAGTATGGGCGGGATGTTTACAGGTTTGCAGGAAACCCAGTCTCCTACCTACCTTACTTGTGATTCTATGATGATTTCAGACATTGTATCCTATGACAGTGATTTAAGTGTTCATCTCAGATATTGCCAGATTCAGTACAGAGACACAGTGCACACAGTTCAATACAGACACAGACACTTGATTACCTGATCACATGCCCTTTTGCATTGCATTATCATATCATAACAGTTATGTTTGTCATTTTCAGGTGCATAATACATTTCTGATTCCAATCCATGGGTTCAACAGAGATCGTTGCCGAGAGAAAGAACAATGTGTCTTACAAGTTTCCAGATCCTGTCTTGGATTCATTGCTCAAAGTTATAGATATGGCTGGTCCGGGTATTCTTGATAGGTTTCAGAAGAGCTACGGGAATTTGATTGGGATGGTCCGTACAATCACCAAGTATGAACATGATGCTTTGCACACTCTGCTGCAGTTCTACGAGCCTTCGTTGAGATGCTTTCTTTTTCCAGATTACATTTTGATGCCAACACTGGAAGAATTCTCATTTATTTTGGGAATTCCGATCACGCCGGCAATACCTTTCTTCTCTGGTAGTTCTCCCAGCGTAAAAGAAATTGCTGCTGCTTTACAAATGGATCAGGCAGTGATAAAGAGTGGTGTGAGCAGTAAAAATGGAGTTAGCGGATTTCATTTAGAATTTCTGTCTGGACAAGCCCAAGAGGTTGCAAGTGCTAAAAATTGGACGGTTTACAATTCCATTCTGGCTCTCTGCATATATGGTCTAGTTTTCTTTCCCAATCAGCAAGACTTTGTGGATATGCAAGCAACGAGAGTTTTCGTCCTTAAAAATCCAGTCCCTACTTTGTTAGGAGATTTTTATCATTCCGTGCATTACAAGAATGAGAAAAGGAGGGGAGGATCTGTTAGTTGTTGTACTCCACTGCTGAGTCATTGGTTTTTCAAACATTTGCCTCAGACAGGTGCCTTTGTGGAAACCAAAGATGTGGCGAAATGGTCTAAACGATTGATGAGTTTAACTGCTGATAACATTGTATGGTTTGACCAACGGTTATTGAGAACAGAGCTTGTCACAAGATGCAGAAATTTTCCAAATGTGCCTTTGTTTGTGTTTGAACCTTGACAATTGGAACTAAGTGTGGGGGTCTTCTTCACTCTTAGTGTGCTTTCTTACCCATTCCATCTTGGAATGTGAGAATGTACGCATTCCAATGACTAAGATTCAGATACACTATCATATGCAAACAAATGAAAAAAATCTTAAAAGACAAAAACAAACAATAACGTCTTTCCTTCGGGAATTCTTTTCTCACCTCATTCACTCTCAACGTACGAACGTGCTCCTACTCGTTCTCGTGCAAGACGGTAACGCACTCGGACCAGCGAGCCTGCAACACCTGAGCTAGAACGTTAGCCGTTCCTTAAAAAACACAAACAATCCATCCCTAGTGAGGGGAACTACGTCGCTCTGATTCTCATGCTCCCGATGAGATACGTAGGCAGTGGGGTAGGGCCCATGCGAGCACTTCTTTTATTTTCCCTACATTTGTTTCTCTTTCTCTTTCTCTTTCTTTCTTTCAGTTCCTTTTTTTTCAGCATTCTTTTCCTACACCCTTTGATTGAAGCCAGCAAGCGTGGATCCCATCGGGTACGATGGACGTGAGGGGGTGCTAATACCTTCCTCTCGCGTAACCGACTCCCGAACCCAGTTCTCTTGGTCGCAAGACCATGATCTATCCTTTCCTTCAGGTTTATGCGGTGTTTCCTTTCCCTCTCTTGGGATAAATACACATTGCTGGCGACTCTGTTTCGGTGCCACTTTCGCGTTTGTACTTGGATGAAAATCCCGGGAGCGACAGCATCATACTTTTCTCGGGATCTTCCCAGAGAAATGCCATATGATGGGATCCAATTTTGGGGTGCCGATGACCTTTTCATCAGCGGTCTTCTCGAAACTAGACTGGCATGCTGTCGAATTTTTGATTACGAGGCTTTCCCTGTGGATTTTCCTTAATCCGAGAAAGCATGGATATCATCTTCAATGGCGAAGAGTGATGTTAAATGAGGGCTTATCTGGTCTTTCAGAGGTTCAAGTTATCAAAGTGGTCAAGGACCAACTTCTTTTCAGAAATAAACTGGAAGCGAGGTTGTTCAGACGCAGCATTTCCTGTCGAGGCAAGAACTGACAACTCGATTGAGAGAACTTCTATCACTAGGGGACAAGACCGACCAGAGTGATAGTGATGCAATATCAAATGTGAATGCAAATCAAAAATGCATGATGCATGTATGTTTATGCTGACAAAACTGACGCGACATACAAACTGACAGGCAAACACGACTGGATAACTCGGCCAACGCGGGGCGAAGAAGTACCGTTGATCGGGCTTAGGAGACGAGAACTCGGCCGAGGCGTGTCAGACGAAACAAGGCCTCTGACATAGTTGATCCTTCATTCAGGCGTACTGGGTTAGAAGGAGTACTTTGATTCTGCACTTTGAAGTTCGCTTACTTCTGAAGAAGCGACGGATGTTCCTCTGATGTTCAACAGTCAAAAGAAATTGCCATCTTTATTTAAAAGCAGAAAAAGTCTTAACAAGTAAATTCATTTTTGTTTTATTTCAAGAATCGTTAATCCTGTTAACAACGTCGTTCTGTAAAGCTAAAACAAATAAGAAATACAAACAAAAGCATAAAGGCTCAAATTTCATTGATAGGATGGAGATCAGCCAAACGCGTAATTCCACAGAGTATATACAAAGCTAGAAAATGGTAATTTACAGGGAAAAGGCTACGTTGAAACATAACGACCACTATCCTTCTACCAACTTTGAATTCGGGACATCCTGAGCTTCTGTCGAAGATGACCTTGACTGGAGTTTTCCTGACAGATGATGTAACTGCTACTGCTGAGGGATTTGCCTCTGTTGAACATAGTTACTTGACATTATCCCTAATTTTTGCCTGGATTGTACTATGAGATTTCCAATCCATCGGGATGATTTTTTTTATGTCTCTAACCTTTTCCTGGACCGCCCTTTCGGGTTTTCAATCCACCGAGACGTTTTTTTTTTAGTTTAGGCGAAGTATTTCTTGACTACATCAACATTTGTGGGGTAGGCAAATTCCTCTCCGTCCATGGTTGCAAGTCTCAAGGCGCCGCCTGAGAAAGCTTTCTTGACCACATAGGGGCCATCATAATTTGGGGTCCATTTGCCCCGAGAGTCAGTGAGAAATGATTGTATCTTCTTGAGCACGAGGTCTCCTTTTCTGAAAACATGAGGTCGGACCTTTTTGTCGAACGCCCTCTTCATTCTCTGTTGATACAGCTGACCATGGCATAGCGCCGTGATTCGCTTCTCTTCGATCAGATGCAACTCATTGTGTCGACTTTGACACCATTCTGCTTCGGTAAGCTTAGCTTCCATCAATACCTGGATTGATGGGATCTCTACTTCTATGGGGAGCACTGCTTCCATGCCATACACTAGAGAGAAAGGGGTTGCCCCTGTTGAAGTGCGGACAGATGTTCGATAACCGTGAAGAGCAAAGGGCAGCATTTTGTGCCAATCTTTATAGGTTACAACCATCTTTTGAACGATCTTCTTGATGTTCTTGTTAGCCGCTTCTACCGCTCCGTTCATCTTGGGTCGGTAGGGAGATGAGTTATGGTGTTCGATCTTGAACTCTGCACACAACCCTTTCATCATCTTATTGTTCAAGTTAGACCCATTATCAGTAATGATCTCGCTTGGAACACCATAACGGCAGATGATATTATTTTTGAAAAATCGGACCACCACTTGTCGGGTTACATTAGCGAATGAAGCTGCTTCGACCCACTTGGTGAAGTAGTCAATGGCTACTAGGATGAACCGATGTCCGTTTGAAGCCTTAGGTTCGATCATGCCAATCATGTCGATTCCCCATATGGAAAATGGCCATGGGGAATAGAGAACTTTGAGATGTGATGGCGGTACATGAATTTTGTCGGAGTATATCTAACACTTGTGACACCTTCTCATGTACTTGTGGCAGTCGGATTCCATGGTCAACCAGTAGTACCCGGCCCTGAGAATTTTTCTAGCCATTGTGTGTCCATTGGCATGAGTGCCAAAGGACCCTTTATGAATTTCTTTCATAAGCATGTCTGCTTCTGGTCTGTCGACGCATCGGAGCAAGACCATGTCAAAATTTCTCTTATAGAGAGTGTCACCGCTCAGGAAGAAGTTTCCAGCCAATCTTCTGAGGGTTTTCCTGTCTTTTCTGAGTACCCCAGGTGGGTATTCTTGTTTTTGAAGGAAGCATTTGATATCGTGATACCAAGGTTTGTCGTCTATGAATGCTTCAATCGTGAAGATGTAAGCGGGCCTTTCAAGGCGCATTATGTTGATCTTAGGTAGGTCGTTCCATTGACCTACACTAATCATGGAAGAGAGAGTGGCTAATGCATCAGCCATGTGATTCTCCTCACGAGGGATGTGATGAAACTCAACTCTGTTGAAGAAGGGTAACAACCTTCTTGCATAGTCTTTGTAAGGAATCAATCCTGATTGGTATGTGTTCCAATCTCCTTTTATCTGATTGATAACCAGAGCTGAGTCGCCATATACGTCCAAGTTTTTTATCCTTAAATCAATTGCTTCTTCGAGACCCATGATACAAGCTTCGTATTCGGCCTCGTTGTTCGTACACTTGAACGTAAGTCTGGGAGTGAAAGGAATGTGGGTACCCTGAGGGGTAACAATGATTGCCCCAATTCCATTTCTGTAATGATTGACAGCTCCGTCAAAGATAAGTCCCCATTGGGAACCTGGTTCTGGCCCTTCACTGGGTAACGGTTCGTCGCAATCTTTCATTTTTAGATACATGACATCTTCGTCTGGGAAGTCAAACCCGATTGATTCTTGATCGTCAATCGGTTGATCGGCCAAATGGTCGGCTAAAATACTTCCCTTAATGGCTTTTTGAGCGTGGTACTCTATGTCATATTCTGATAACAACATCTGCCAACGGGCGATTCTTCCCTTGAGAGCAGGTTTTTCGGAAACATACTTGATTGGATCCATTTCAAAGATTAACCAAGTAGTGTGACGAATCATGTACTGGAGAAGACGTTTGGCTGCCCAAGCCAAAGCACAACAAGTTTTCTCAAGCATCGTGTACCGAGTTTCACAGTCGGTGAATTTCTTGCTTAGATAGTAAATGGCAGACTCTTTCCTTTTAGTTTCGTCTTGTTGGCCAAGTACACATCCCATTGAGTCCTCTAGGACTGTGAGGTAAATGATCAGTGGTCATCCTTCCACTGGAGGTGATAGAATCGGGGGTTTCAACAGATATTCCTTGATACTGTCGAATGTGGTTTGACAGTCTTCTGACCAAACGCAGTCCTGGTTCTTTTTCAGTAATTTGAAAATCGGCGCACAAGTAGCGGTCATAAGGAATATAAATCTGGAGATGTAGTTCAAACATCCCAGGAATCCTCTGACTTGTTTTTCAGTTTTTGGAGAAGGCATTTCTTGAATGGCCTTGACCTTGTCAGGATCAACCTCAATCCCTTTCTGGCTGACGATGAACCCTAGCAGTTTCCCTGAACGGACACCGAAGGTGTACTTGTTAGGATTCAAGCGGAGCTTGAATTTTCTTAAACGTTCGAACAATTTTGATAGAGGTTCAACGTGCTCACTCTCTGTTTTAGATTTTGCAATCATATCATCGACATACACTTCGATTTCTTTGTGTATCATGTCATGAAAAAGAGTAGTCATGGCCCTTTGATAGGTTACCCCGGCGTTCTTCAAACCGAACGACATTACCTTGTAACAAAAGGTACCCCATGGGGTAATGAATGAAGTTTTTTCCATGTCTTTCGGCGCCATTTTAATCTGATTATAGCCCGAGAATCCATCCATGAAGGAGAAAACTTTGAACTTTGCTGTGCTGTCTACCAGCATGTCAATGTGTGGTAAAGGAAAGTCGTCCTTTGGACTAGCCTTGTCCAGATCTCGGTAGTCTACACACATTCTGACCTTTCCATCCTTTTTAGGAACGGGTACGATGTTGGCTAACCATTAAGGATATTCAGATGTAGCGAGGAAACCTGCGTCGATCTGTTTCTGTACCTCCTCTTTGATTTTGATGGCCATGTCCGGGTGAGTCCGTCTCAACCTCTGCTTTACTGGCGGACATTCCGATCTTAACGGTAAGTGATGTTCCACGATGCTGGCATCCAACCCTGGCATATCCTGATAGGACCAAGCGAATACATCGGGAAATTCTTTGAAAAGCTTTATCACACCCTCTCTGGCAGTTGGACTGAGCAGTGCCCCAATCCTGATTTCTTTTCTCTCTTTTTCTGAACCCAAGTTTACCATTTCCAACGGCTCTTTGTGAGGTTCAATGGACCTTTCCTCTTGTCTGAGTAGTCGAGAGATCTCTTCTGGAATTTTGTCGTTATTTTCTTCTTCAGCCTCGAATACCGGGAACTCAAAGTTGGGTGAAGGCATCGGATCGTATGTTTCAACTGGGTTTAAAACAAGCAATCTGCATGACGTGATGATTCGTGTTTAGAAGAGATAGAGAAAATGCAAGTGTGTGCAGTGTTTTATTTTACTGTTTGTTTTTATTATTGAATTGTTTTTTAGGATTACCATTTTCTGAAAAAACAAAAAGAGAAAACAGCAATTAATGCGGAAATTACAGAACGACGTTATTTTATTAATGAACAAGTCGAATCCTTGAAACTACAGCCCTATAAAACAAAACTCTGTCGCTTCGGGCAAAGCGAAGAGGGAAATTTACAGAAAGTGAGCCCTATCAAAACATCCGTTTCACCTGGGCAGGGTGAAAGGTTAAAAGATGGCAATTACTTTGACTGATGAACGATCTTCGGAACCTCGACGGCAACCCATTGGCGGCGAACTCCTCGGTGAATCACAAAGTCTGGCACCTTCCTTGATTTGTCTTCAGAAATGACGCTGATTTCTGGTGGAGCAGGATCATTGGAATCTGTCTCCCAGGCAGAATTGTCGTAGGAGAATTCCTCTGTTGCATTTTGCATTGTAGTTGTGCTCTCAGCTGTATCCCCCCATCCAGTTGGCTAGATATCTTCGAACCTGATACGAGAGCTTTCGGGCGCAGTGTACTTGACCATAAAGTCGTATTTTCCACTTGGTTCTCCCAGAGTGTCCCAAACTTCTTTGGAACCGGAGTAGTCATCCCTCTCAATGACATTGACCTCGGGAAAAGCATAGTTGATGAATTCAAGTCCTGCAAATGTTGCAAATTCATCTTCATGTTGAGTAGTTTCAGGATGACCTGAGTGTTGATCCCATGACATGGTGGGGACACAGGTATTCTGTTCAATGACGGTCAGCTGATTTTCATTGTTCGGCTTACCCTCTTGCCCCAAGTTTCCTGGGTAAGGTTGCCACATCGGCGGGCCGTCCATTGGGCCATAGTAATTGTAGTCAAAGTTGTCTTTCATCAGAGTGTCCTCCTCTAATGAATTTGGCGGAGCACGGCATCCTTCCGGATCACAATCTCTGTATATCATTTCGACATCTAATCTTGGTATAAATCTCGGACTTTTCGTAGGAAAGCAAAAAGGTATAGGCACCTCTTATTGAGACATATAACCGTCCTTATTAAGATAGGACTTCCATTCTTCATCCGTGTCAGAGGGATCTTCCTCGTTGATAGCATGTACCGCTTGAGACACCGGGTGAAGGAAACCTCCACTGTGGAAGAAATTTTGAAGTGGATGAAGACTTTCGTCGTTGGCAGCTGTCTAGTACAGGATGCAGAAAAACCAAGACCCTTCTTTGTCTTATTGTCAGTGGGAATGACAAGCTGTCCCCATCCTGTCGTATCGGTACTCTCGACCGCTTTGATAGCATCTTTGTATGAGGAAATCGAAGTTCCTTCTTTGAACTGATTGTCCTTGCTTACCGACAATGCTTGGAACTGCGTTCCAATAACCTCCTCAGGTTCTACACAAGCAGATGATGATAAGTTACTCACAAGCAAAGCCTGTTCTCCACAGACTGTGATGAGTTGGCCGCTCTGGACGAACTTCAACTTTTGGTGGAGGGTTGAAGTAACCGCTCCAGCCTGATGTATCCAAGGTCTTCCTAATAAACAACTGTATGTTGCCCGGATATCCATGACCTGGAAAGTGACCTGGAAAGTGTGAGGACCGATAGTTATGGGAAGATCAACTTCGCCGATAACTGTTTTTTTGGATCCGTCGAATGCTTTGACGACAACCTCACTAACCCTCATCGGAGGGCCTTTAAACGATAATTGCATCAAAGTAGACTTCGGCATAACATTCAGGGCTGACCCTGTGTCTACCAGTACGCTGGCTAAAGCATCGTCCTGGCAGTTAACTGTGATATTGAGCGCCATGTTATGACGGCGACCCTCTTCAGGTAATTCCTCATCACTAGATCCCAAATTGTTGCAAGAAGTGATGTTAGAGACAATGCTACCGAACTGTCTGATTGTTACATCCTGTTCCACAAAGGCTTGCTCCAAGACTTTCTGTAGAGCCTCCCTGTGGGCTTCTGAACTGAGTAACAGTGATAATACCGAGATCTTTGAAGGAGTCTGTAACAGTTGATCGACAATGTTATATTCACTCCTTTGGATGAGCTTCAGCATCTCATCATTGTTTTTCGAAAGGTCAGGATTACTGGATTGACCGACTGGTGTATCGGGAGTTTCTGTCTGAAGTTCCTTTTCTTTGCTGAGTTCTCCAACTCCTCTGTTGAGGTTTCTACCACTCCGTGTTACACGACTGATGTCCGCAATGTTCACGACGGAGGGTAATGGAATTTCCTTTCCATTTTCAACTGTTGTCGCACCGTATTTGTAAGGGATAGCCTTAGTTGATTCATACGGTAATGGTCCCGGCCGATAGATGACTACGGGAGCTTTATGATTTTTCTGACCATCGTAAGTAATCTCGATCCGTTCCCGGTTGGGAACCTTAGATTCGTCAAGTAGAGGGATAATGGCAAAAACATCCTTGGTCCTGTGATGACCGGAGATTGTGACAACATCCTCAACTTGCTCGGTAAGGTAGTTTGGCGTCCAGTTGATGGGTCCAGAACCCGGATATGGACGAATTTCTCCACGGTCCACCTGCCCCTGGAGAGCTGCTGTCACAAGGTAACACCCTTGGTTATTTTCCGAACAGACGCCACAACGGTCGTAATTGTGCAGCGGCCCCTGACCACGCCCACTTTGAATACAATGTAACCTCACTAGGTTAGCTTCCACTGATCGGACATCCCGACTTTGACGTCGAGTAGGATTCCTATTACTAATACTAATTTGCTGAGTATCTTCATCCATGTAAATTGGCATCCACCAGTGATTTAACAAGTGCTGAAGTGCCTCCTGGACAAGGGTACAACCTCGATCGTTTCCGCAACCCGCTTTACAGCTTTGATAGTCGTGTGATATTAAGAATCCGAGTCGGACCTGTTCAGTGTGTAATTCTACCAGGTTGGTATTCATCACGCGAATATCGAAGATCTGAACCATGTTGATCTGATAAGGGTTCCTATCATGGTAGTCTTGGATCCATCCAAGATCCATCTGACGCTGGAGGGCCTCCTGTATGAAAGAGCATCCCTGTTTGTTTACTGAGCAAGTCAGACAGGAATTGTAATCGTGCCGCGGCAGATTATGATACTGGCTTTGCCTTGAGTGCATTGCCACCAAATTGACACTCATTGCACAGACATCGTGGTTCTGAATGATGTTGGAATTCGTGTAGACCATGTTAACTCCACGAACTGGGTGCTCTTGGATCCATCTGAGATCCATTTGTTCTTGCAGAGCTGCTTGCACCACAGAACATCCCTGGTTGTCTTTAGAGCAGATATCACACTGGTGATAGTCATGAGGTGGCACATGACCATACCCACTCTGTCTACAATGCATCTTGACCAGATTGGTTTTTAACAAGAGTACATCGTGAATTTGATAGACGTCGTTAATCTCTTTCTCAATCAGATTGACTGCAGCTTTCTCATGTTGAGGCAGCGAGTTTGTGAGAACATTAGGATTTGTATCCTTGAAGGATAAGACCCCGCTCCTAACAAGTTTCTGCACGTCAGACTTAAAATTGAGACAAGTCTCTATGTTATGCCCTGAACCTCCTTGATGATAAGGGCATGTTTGATCCATCTTAAACCAAAAAGGCGGATTTTCCGGTACTGTAAGAGGGGACTTAGTCTGAATATGCCCCTTGGTTAGCAGTAATGGAAACAGCTCTGCGTACGTCACGGGTATAGGATCAAACCCTGATGGTCGTGTTGTACGGTTGTTGTTGTATTGGGGACGAGCCTGCTGAAGAGGCTGTTGTGTCCTTTACTGATCAGGTTGGCTCTGTCCAACCTGAGGTTGATACGTAGGAATAGGCGCAGGGCTGATAGCTGGAGTCACAGCTGCTACTGGTTGATAACGTCGCCTTTGCTTTCCGAGAGAGATATTCCCAATATCTTGCTCTTTTTTCTTAGGGAGAGCACTACCGTATTTTTTAGTACCGCTCGCCGATCCAGCGTCTTTTATCAAACGTCCTTCTCGGACGGCTTCCTCAAGACGAACTCCCATGCCAACCATTTCGGTGAAGTCACTGGGCGCACTAGCAACCATTCGGTCATAGTAAAATGAGCTTAAGGTCTTTAAGAAGATCTTTGTCATCTCTTTTCCCTCAAGAGGTGGACAAATTTGAGCGGCAATTTCACGCCACCTTTGAGCATACTCTTTAAAGGTTTCCTTGTCCTTTTGCGACATCGATCTGAGTTGATCTCTGTCGGGTGCCATGTCCAAATTGTATTTGTATTGTTGGACGAAGGCAGTACCAAGATCTCTGAAAGTACTGATCATAGCACGGTTTAAACCCATGTACCATTTGAGTGCGGCACCGGTTAAACTATCCTGAAAGTAGTGAATCAGTAGGTCCTGATTCTCCGTCTGAGCTGACATCCGCCGAGCATACATCACCAGATGGCTTTGAGGGCAAGAGTTACCCTTGTATTTTTCAAAGCCGGGCACTTGGAATTTGTGCGGAACTTTCACGTTGGGCACCAAGCAGAGATCTGTGGCGTCCTTTCCAAATAGATCCTGACCGCGAATGGCTTGCAGCTCCTTCTGCATTTCCAAGAACTGCTCCTGGAATTCCTCCATTCTATCGAACATAGTTTCCTTCCTACCAGAAGGTGTCTGTGGAATCTGTCCTTCCGGGACAGTGTGCACCACAGGGGGTGGTACCGTGACTATGGCAGTAACTCTTGGCGTTTCCCGAAGTTTGTAACCTTCAGGAGTCTTCAGTATGCCCCTGGCATCTTCGCTTTCCCGAAGTTTGTAACCTTCAGGCCCAGCGGCTTCTGTTATGATTCCCTGATCTTCAGTGATCGGCGGAACATATCCTTCCGGGATATAGTTAACAGGCATGCCCCAAGGACGATCTTTCGGTATCTGATACCTAGGATCATACTTCTCCACTATGGGCGTCGAGGTGATCTCTGAGATCACAGTTCTTTGTAGCTGAGCTTCTGCCATGGCTTGCATGTCGTTACGAAGCTTTCTCATATCCTCTCTCAGAGCGTCGATCTCTTCCTTCAACTCTCTGTTTTCTTCCTCAAGATCATCCATCTTTTTCTGACGATTGGCCCGAGTATTGTACGAATGAGACAGTTTGACTCTAGAATCGAGACACAAACGTGAGATTCGTAGGGAAGAAGAATACGCGATGTGAGAATGATGAATGCAATGATTATATTAATTGTTTATGGTTTAATCAAAATAAACTTCGACAATTAGATTGCAAATATCAAACGGTGGGGAAACCCCTTTTCATTGATTGAAAGGATTACAGAAATGGAAATACAGTACAAAGTGCAGAAACAGAAACCTAAACTAATGGGTCCCGAGTCCTCTCTGAAGAGAAATCGGGTGTTGATTCTGATATCTTCCTTTTCTTTGACCGGGGCTCTTGAGCCGTTGTCGGGTTGTCATTCCTTTTCCAGGTGAAAGGAGCGAGCAAATTCCTTTGGTCATCTTGATTCTCTACAGCATGTTGCTCCAAAATTTCAATCAGAGCATCTTTTTCTTTCAGTAATTGCTGTATTTTGATGCACTCTATCTCGAGGGTGCGGTACTTGTTCTTCCAAGACCTTCTCTCTTTCTGGACTTTGTTGAGAGTAACCTGAAGCTTTTCAGTTTCCGTTATGAAGTACATGACAGATTCCTTTGGCGGAAGAATTCCGTAACGAGGATAAGGCATTTTTAGCTTGAGAGCTCTAGTTTGTACCCAATGGAGATAAGGCTCCACCGAGACACAGTCCGGTTTTCCCAGAGACTCTCGTTCTTTCTTATGAACGTGTTTCCAAGCGTGCACTATTTCCATCTTTAGTGCTCTGTCGTTTTCTCCTTCTTTGAAGAAAAGACCTTCCAGATGAACACCCCGTGGGATGTGCCTCATCGGGTATCCAAATTGACGGCGAACCAATACCGGATGGTAGTTGATTCCTCCTTTAGTTCCTACGAGGGGTACGTTGGGGAAGTTTCCACAACGGTCAATGATTCTGATTCCCTCATAAATCCTATTGCACCAATCTATATCAGAGTTGGTAAGATACATGATCTTCTGCGACCAACCTAAGGCACTCTTACAATCCCAAAAAGCAGCCGATTTGGGCAAGTGAGAGATAAACCATTTGTAAAGCAAAGGTACACAGCATGTGATCTCCCCTCCGCTGTACAAATTTCCCAAGTGTACAGAATCATACGCATCTGCGAGCAAAGTCGGCACAGGGTTTCCAATAAGAAAAACCTTAATGGAGTTAATATCGACGAAGTTATTGATGTTGGGAAACAAAAATAACCCGTAGGTGAGCAAGACAAAGATGCTTTCAAAAGCAGCCACGTTTCCTATACTGGCGAAATACAGGGCTTTCTTCGTCAAGAACTGAGCTGGAAAACCTTGAATGCCACCCTTAGTAGTCATGTGAGTCCTGACCTCAGACTCGTCCAAATGGATTGCTCTTGCAATGGTCTGATTCTTTGGAATTTCTTCCAGTCCAGAAAATGGAGCTCGATCAGTGATATGTAGATCAGTCAGATGAGAATACTCCTCCAGCGTTGGTGCTAGCTGGTAATCTGGGAATGTGAAACAGTGATAAACTGGATCATAAAACTGAATGAGCGCATCCATGATTCCCTCAATCACATGGACTCTTAACAATGGTAGTAAACCTCCGTGCTTGGCTCTGAAAGCCTCTGGGTTAGTGATCATCCTCGCTAACCTTCTTAAATCCTCTAGTTTTGGAACCTTGAAGGTATACTGGTGAGTTCTCCTTCTACCGAAATCCATTAGTGCAATCCTTTTCTCTGATATTTGCAATCACAATCTTAGTTTATTTTGAAAAAAACAGAGAGACTAGAAGAGAAGTTTTTTTTTAATGTTTTAATGTTTTTTAAATGAATGCATGAATGCAGCACACAAAAACATAGAAAAAACATGGGGTCAAAAGGCCGTTGTCATGAAGTCAAGGCTCTACCCATCCCCAAAGGTTTATACTAGGGTGATTTTTGTACCTGTACTCATTATCATCAGCTCCTCCCAGGAAAGCAAAACAACAAGCGGATCGCCAGCGAGTTGTAGTGTAATCTTAGAGTAAGTGTCATTCACTGAGAATAGATCACCAGCCTCAAATGAGGGTAGTATCGCGTAACAACTATTTCCGATAGTTTCCGCACTACGAAAGGGTTTGGCTCCTCAGCTTCTCAGACTTAACAACCGGCCCATTGTCTGGGTGAGAGAATAGGTTGCGTTGGTCAGCCTCCATTGAGGTTGATGGTCGACCCCGTCGCCATCACTTATCTTAAGTGTATACTCAATCTTTCCACATACGACATCACCCACATTCCCATTAGCAGAAAAATAAACATGTATAGCAATTAGGAAAAGCAGTATATATATTTGTCCTAAACATCCTCGACCTTTAAAGCTATGAATCCTAAGTTCCTGACAGAAATGGGTTCCCCGACGGAAGCCCCAATCTGTGGTATTCACACAAGAGGTGAAAAGAAAGATCGTGCCTAGATCTAACTTTGAAGGGCCCCACGGTGGGCGCCATTTTTCTGTAGCGAGCAATTTTGGACGCGGTTCTTAAGCGCTGGTCGCTCTCTACGGTTTGAGCTTAAACTACAGGTCGATTCATTTTTTATCCTATTGTGAGCTGAATAAGGAAGGGAAATAGATGTCTCCAATTAACCCTGCTTGCATACTGAGTTTAAACAGCG
The DNA here is from genome assembly GCA_022829125.1 of Lathyrus tuberosus. NCBI lineage: Eukaryota > Viridiplantae > Streptophyta > Magnoliopsida > Fabales > Fabaceae > Lathyrus > Lathyrus tuberosus. The sequence continues at coordinate 16,197,914 of JALAZF010000017.1, forward strand.
GTCTGTAAGGTTACGGATGCTATCAATGTGGTGGGGACCTTTGTACTGGTTATTTTTATTTTCGCCAATACGGTTTTCTTTCTTTCTTGGATTTTTTGGCGGGGAACGAGGATTATGATGTTAGGACTGATGCTTTTTGATGTGAGAGTATGGGATTTGGGTTTTTGTTTAGTGTGCTCGCTAAGATTTTTCTTTCAATCTTATGCCTACGTATTCCCGTTTACCGAAACAGGGAAATCAGAGCGTTCGTATAGGAGGAAATGGTTGTTTTTGGTGTCTTGTTCAAAGCCCAAGACGTGAAGCGAAAGGTCTATTTGTGTCTTGTTCAAAGCCCAAGACGTGAAGCTGAAGGTGTTGACTTTAGAGAGAATTTGTCATCTCTAAAGAGGGGGTTGTATGTCACAACTGTTTATAAAGGAGAATTACTTTAACCGGGATTTGTGAATCCGGCAATGCCATAATTTCCTTTATAGGGGATTTTAACCTGAAGGAGAAGACTTTAACTCAGTTTAGAGCAATGCCATCTTTCCTTAGGAATTTCTCATGCTAAAAGAGGGACAGTGGCATGGATGTAGATGATCCAGAGGCTTGCCGCTTACAGCAATTAGATGAAGGGGAAGGAGTTGTTGATGTTTGTGTACTATGAACGAGGCACAGCTTTGATGCTAAAAGGTTGATTGGATCAACCAGTGGTTTTCTTATACAAAGCCTAAGAGGAGGCTAATATGTGTCTCGTACAAAGCCCGAGAGAGAGGCTAAAAGGTTTTTGACTCAACGAGGGAATCTTTTGGTATCTCGTATAAAGCCCGAGATGGAGGCTATAGTCTGTTTGTTTGGCTCAATAAGAACCTTTTTGTATCTCGTATAAAGCCTGAGATGGAGGCTAAAGGGTGATTGACTCACCAAGGGAGTCCCTTATGTGTCTCGTACAAAGCCCGAGAGAGAGGCTAAACGTTGTTCGACTCCGCTGGGAAGAATCATTGTACAAAGTCCAAGAGGAGACTATGGTTACTGTTTCAGTTAAGTGACAGGTCCAGTATACTGTTTTTGAAGAGAAAATCAGTTCTTATATGAGCAACACTGTACTCCTGGATTTGATTCAAGGATCCGGGTTATTCCTGTTCTTTAAGGAAGCGGGAAATCCAAAAGGTATCGAGACTGTCCGAGTCTGCGGGTTTCTTTCCTATTCTTGAAGGGTGCTTGAAAATATCTTTGAGACTCAAGGATATTAGACTGTCCAAGTCTAGAGTTTCATCTTTTGTACCATGCTTTGAGAAACAGTAGTGGACTCTATGAAAGGACTGTTCTATGAAGATGATTAAGTTCTGTTCCTATACCTCTAGGAGGTCGTCGGGACAATTTGTACGAAGCCCAAGAGGAGGCTAGAATCTTTTAAGAAGCCGACGGGTCCTTGTACGAAGCCCAAGAGAAGGCAATCATTCCCGGAGGAAGAGATCATTATACGAAGCCTAAGAGGAGGCTGTGAATACTTCTAAGAAGCCGTAGGGTCCTTGTACTAAGCCCAAGAGGAGGCGGGGTTGCTTTTAGGAAGCCTGTGGGTCCTTGTACGATGCCCAAGAGGAGGCCGATGCTTTTAAGAAGCCCGTGGGTCCCCAAACCCCGAGAAATTCAAGGCAAGCTATTCACAAGGAATAGATCAAGCCAGGAAAGTTTGAGAATTTGGAAGAAACTCAAAGATGCCATTCACGGAGAATACATTCATCTTTGGGAGTAGAGTTTATTGACAATTCCTAATGAGGACAGTCGAAGAGAAGACTGTATCTGGTGATCCTATTGGGGATCTAGCTGTCTATTTCTACGAATAAATGAAACGGCGTCACCTAGTTCTAGACGTAGTTGCCGGGGAAACTCCAAATATCTATACTATTATTACACAGTTGATATGAGTTTATGAAAGAAGACTTACAGTGAAACAGCCCCACAATACAGTTATATGTATATGAAAGCGGTAAATGAAAGCAATAACCACTTACTCGGTTGTAGAGCTTCCATGCTGTTTGGTTAGTTGTTCAACAAAGAAAGATTGAAAACAATAGTATATTCAAAATCAAAGGAGAAAGTGCTTTAAAAAAGAAAGATTTGGGGCTTACAGCTCAAGGAGAGGCCCAAGGTTTTAATAGTGAGCGCACTGTTTGAATTTGTACAGAGGGACTTATACAAGTGACTGGGGCCCAAAAAGGTTTTCTGTACAAAGGGATGGGTCTTACACTCTCTTAGAGGCCCAAAAAGGTTTTAAAGAAAAAGATTGGGGCTTATAACACGAGGGTAGGCCCAGTTTGTTTTTCTGTTTAAAAATGGCGATCGCGCCGAGGTTTTCTTTTAACGCAGAGGGACTTATACAATAAGTGAGGCCCAAAATGTTTTGGTTAAAAGGGGATTGGGTCTTACACTCTATTAGAGGCCCAAAGTGTTTTTGAATGGGTCTTATAGCTCAAGGAGAGGCCCAAGGTTATTTTTTAAAAGGGCGACGATCGCGCCGTTTGTTTGAAAATGTACAGAGGGACTTATACAACGAATGAGGCCCAAAATATTTCTGTACAAGTGGGTTGGGTCTTACACTCTCTCAAGAGGCCCAAAAGGTTTTGAAAATGATTTATGAGGGTTGAATTAATCCAAAAACCCTAATTTGTTTTCAAAATGTATTTAATTGAATAAAAATTCAATTAAAAATGATCAAAATTGTTTAACATGTGAAAAACAAATTGTGATTTTGGATTAATGCTTCAAAAATTAAGTATTGGCCTACAAAATAATTAGAAAGCATTAAAAGTTGCAAAATCAATGTAGAAAAAATATTTAAAATGTCAAAAACAATTAAAATATTAATTCTTTGCAAAAATCTCAATTATATGAAATAAATAATATTTTTGAGATTTTTTTATAAAATAAAATATTTTAACATTTTTGTGAATTATTTAAAAAAAGAATCAACTCAAAATCATTAAAACTCAGAGAGAAATTAATTTTTGAATCAATTAAATAAAATCACAAAATTCAAATATTTGAATTTGTGAAAAAGGCGCCAAGAACACAACCACGAACATGCGCATTTTTCTGGGTTTGGCTGATTTGCGTTTTCCATCCAATCTCACTGAATACGTAATCATATCATGCAATCCACATATCATTATGCTCGTCTCAACCTCATGATCATGTCTATAACACTTAATTTCATTTAAATTAAACATAAAACATGAAATCACGAAGAAACCTCAAGAACCCTAATTTATGCATGAAGGCTAGGATTTTTGATACACGATTCAAACAATGCAATTAATTGAGGGAAAACATTCCATGCATGATTATGAACATATGGCCAAATTATTGTGCGAGGAAATATGCATAGATTGAGAGATGACCAAGTATATTCTTACCTCTAAGCCGTGACAGCAAGTGCAATGTGATTTTTGATTTGGAGGTGTTACAGATGAGTGGTGATGATCTGAACAGCTTCCCTACACCCTATGGAGTGTGTTTGAATGCTTGGACTTGATTGAAAATGGCTGGAACGATTTGTGGTACCTCAGCTGCAACTTGATTGAAAATTTGAGCAACCAGCTGGTGATTTTGTGAAATCAGTGTTTCAGATGTTATGTGAGTGTTTAGATCACTTCTATATGATGTATGTGAGGTGTGTGAGTGATTGGTTTGATTGGAAAAGCTCTCAAACTCAAAACCCGATAGCTACCTTGCTAAGAAAGGCATTTTTGCCAAGAGAAAGAGATTTTGAGGAAAGCATCTGTTAGATGGCTTTGGTGTACTCAAACTGATCACAATTGAGATCTATTTATAGTAGAGCAAGTTTGTTTTGCAAGGAATAGTGAATGGCAACTGGTAAGTAGGTTTGGCCAATGTTGGCAAATGAAAATCCAAGTCTCCTCTAGCCATTGACTAGAGGTTAGGGCACAGAGCTTTGGTTCCCTTGGTCTTAGATAAGTCTTGACTGATTTCAGATGAGAATGGCTCAGTCCATGCCACCTTGATGCTTCCATTGAATGCTTCAATCCAAATTTGGAGTCTTGTCCCTATTTTGGCCATTCTAGGTTCAACATGCTATTTCTTGTTCCATGGACTTTGGAGGCTTGGCTCAGTGATTGTCCCCTTTAGATTCAATCCTCTGAGGTGTCCAAGTAGATAGGAGCATTTGAATTTGGCTGATTTTGGCAAATCGAGCAAAATTGCAAATTCTGCCTTGCCTTTGACAGATTTCAGCAAGGCAACTTGCCAATGTCATATCTCATGGTGTAAGTTGAATTTGGTAATGTTCTTGACCATTTTGGAAAGCCCTTTCATGATACAACAACTGTTTGAACATGTTTGGTTTTGATCTCTTTTGAATCCAAGTGAAAAATCCCCCTACATTTGGCAAAAAGTGAAGACAGATTTGGACTTAGTGAAAATTTCACTAAGTGTTGGAAAAAGTGACATTTTCACTTTTCAGCCCTTTTGATCACTCCATAACTCCAAATCCTTAATGAATTGGACTTAGGTCTAGTTGAAGTTTTTGTAGAGGGTAATGAGGGCTACAAATCCATCTTTGGATGAAAAAAAATGGCTTTGTGGTTTAGGAGTTATGATCCTTCAAAGTTGGTACCCTAGCCACTTTATTTTTAACTTAGAAAATTTTCTAAGTTTTTATGGTTACCCCTTTTACAAGTTATCCAACTTTTCTTGATTTTTCTTGATGAATGATGATTCAAATCATACATTAACATCATTTTAGGGTTAAAAATCCATTTTGGTGAAAAATCTCAAAATGTCAAAGTTGACTTTTGTGCACAGTTGACTTTTTATCAGATGAATTCCAAACTGTGCAATTCTTCAGGAAATCATGGCCTTGAACTAAATCAAACTTGATGGACATGTTCATGGGTGTTGTAGGGTATATTGATGCATTTCATAGGGCTTGGGAGCATGTCCTGGTCAAAAGTCAAAGTTACAGTTGACTTTTTCCTTAAAACCCTAATTGTGGTGCAGATGAAATTGAGACTTGTTGCTCAAGCTTCTTGAATTAACCCATTGTTCAAAATGGATTAATATAGTTCATTAGAGACCCTCAAATCATGTCTTGAGTTCTTGGCTCATGTTTGTCCCAAAAGTCAACTTAGGGGTGAATTAGGTCAAGAAACCCTAATTCCTGATTTTTGATGTATGCATCCCCTGAGGTCAAATTGACTTGATGTTTGGGTCCATGAGGTTCCATGGAGTATATTAGGTTATGTTTTGGATCATTGGCTTGTGCCTAGAGGAAAATTTCCATCTGGGGCCCTGGTCGACCAAAACCCTAATTTGGTGACACTGTCGATCTTGAAGCTTGATCCACCTAAAAGGGAGCAACCTTGTGCTTAATCCTTGATGTGGGAGTCCGCTTGATCCTTTTTGGATGTTTGAGAGGTTAGACAAGTTGAAGATCATGTCATTCCTTATTTGATCCTTTGTCTAAGGCTCTGAGAGGGCTTGAAACACTAATTTTGATTGTAGTGAATGCTCAACAACCCTTGAGGCATTTGATGAGGCATGATGGTTCATCCACATTGTGATGATGATTTGCACAATGATGGGAAATCTTAGTGGTCAAAATTTGGGGTATGACACCAGTCACCCAACAGTTGTGACAAACAGACCCCCTTTAGAGATGACAAATTCTCTCTAAGGTCAACCTTTTAGCTTCACATCTTGGGCTTTGAACAAGTTACAAATCACCTTTCGCTTCACGTCTTGGGCTTTGAACAAGACACCAAAAACACCCATTTCCTCCCATAGAATAGGAGGAACTACGAACGCTCTGATTTCCCTGTTTCGGTAAACGGGAATACGTAGGCATAAGATTGAAAGAAAAATCTTAGCGAGCACACTAAACAAAAACCCAAAATCCCATATCTCCATCAATCAAAAGCAGTAATTCAAAAGCATCAGTCCTAACATCCTAACCCTTGTTCCCCGCCAGAAACCTTCTGCCTAGATAAAAAGAAAGAAACCGTATTGGCAAAAATACAAATAACCAGTACAAAGGCCCCCCCACATTGATAACATCCGTAACCTAACAGACCGCTGTTTAAACTCAGTATGCAAAGCAGGGTTAATTGGAGACATCTATTTCCCTTCCTTATTCAGCTCACAATAGGATAAAAAATGAATCGACCTGTAGTTTAAGCTCAACCGCAGAGAGCGACCAGCGCTTAAGAACCACATCCAAAATCGCTCGCTACACTTTGGTGTATGATAGCATGGCATGGCATGAGTGTAAGATAGTGTTGGTCCAAATGGAGTAATGTATGACTGGTGTGTAGTTATTCGTGTAAACAAGTTGAGACAATCATCAACAATACCATAACATTCTAATTTTGGCCAGCATGGTATGAATGCAAATGATGAACTTCATGGAGGAATGTATTCATTGATAGCTCATGAAATTGAATGATTCCAAGGCCTATGGATCAAGGACATGTAAGGGAACAAGTTTGATGTTGGGATTACGATGAAACAATGCCATCAAAGCACTCAAAAATGACACTAAAGTCACTTGCTTGTGGCTGAAGCTTTGGCAAGGCAAACCTGCATGCGTGCCTACTCATGGGCCTATGAAATTCAGAGTGAAGCTTCCATGTTTGGACCATTATAACTCCTTCATAACTTGTTCAAAATAGAAAATGTCCAACATCAAAGTTGAAGAGGACATGGAGATGAACAACTTTGATGTTCAACAATTTTTCATTTGAAGCCTTCTTGATGGAGAAAATTGGCTTGAAATTTGGCACACCAAGTGTTTGATGAAATTATGGCCTGGAGGCCTGAACTTGCCTTGCCATGACTTGAAATTTGCCTTGATTTTGCTCCACTTTGATTGATCATAACTCTCTCAATTTTGATCCAATGGAAGAGTTCTTTATATGGATTTGAAGCTTAAGATGTGATATTTAATTGGCTCAACTTGGGACTGAAGTTTGAAGCTTTTATCTTGAAGAAAGAATGCCTTGAAGTGTAGTGCAAAATGGTCCAAACTTGCCATTTTTGGAAACCCTAAGTTTCTAAATTTGGCAACTTTGCACAATTCTTGGTTTTTGATGATTCCTCCATCATTTCTTGATCAAATCTTGTCCAATGAACATATGTAACTTGAATTTCATGAATTTGACCTTGAAAAGTCAGGAGTTGACTTTTTCCTTTGCACAGTTGACTTTCCCCCAAATTTCTTGATTCTCAAGCAACTGACCAATTGAACCTCTTCTGAAATGAACCAATGAGCAATCTGCCATCCTTAGATACTTTACATCATGTAGAAAACATTGAGATCAAGTTTGAACTAAAATTTCATCAGGAGACTACTTGAATCACAAACCCTAATTTGGACTGTTTTTGATAGAAGGTGATGAACTGTCCAATCTTCTTGGGGAATTCACTTCTTCCAATTACTTGTGAGATCAAATGAGATGATATATGATAAAAGAGACCTTTGAGGCTTGTTGGGAGACCCTTGACTCTAGCTCTCTTGCCTTGTATAGTCAATACTCTGAAAACCACTGATCACATGCCCTATGCTGAATGCAAAGATGAATGCTTTATTTTTCTATGACTTGAATGCAATGTAATGCAATGAAAGCACATGCTAAATGATATGAAAAATGAGAGGGAAAATTTTGGGGTGTTACACATATGAATGCAATTCAGTAGCTCAAGACATTTAACATGATGTTTAAAAGTCAAGAATGGAAGCACAAAGTCCAAACAAGTATCATATTGAAGCACATTGATGATTAAGAGCAAACATGTTCAAGTTAGGTCAAGCAAGCATACAAAGGTTTATGCACTTAAGAAACCTTGTAATGTGCAATTATGGGTCATGGAATATGGTTAAGGATGATTGAAAACAGAAGTGAATCATGTCTAAGTGATGGTTCAAGATCATGCAAGAGTTGGTACAAACATATACTCAAAGAAGATCTAAGAAGAATGCACAATTACACAAGGTATTTCAAGTTAAAACAAATGCATACAAGTCATGTAAGGATGAAATTTAAATGACCTATAACATGATGAAAGTGACCTATAATATTCATGCAACATGAATTAAAAAAGCCTCAACAAATGGTCAAAGAAGATAGCACACAATGCTCATTAAGACCTAAACATAAGTCTTCTACATTTACACCAGCCAACATGCTTTTATACAATCCATAAAGTCATGTCAAGATAATGATAAAATTGATAAAAGGCAATCAAATTGAGGTACAATCAGTGTGCAAACAAGATTCAAAAGGATGGCTCAAAATCCATTACCAAACATGCACAAACATCTCTCACAATGTCATACAAGTCATGCAAACAAATAGCTCAAAGATCTCACCCAAAAGTCAACAAGAAAATGACCTAAAAATCTATGAAAAATTCATGACATGCCTCAACATATCATAAGTGCATGTACCAATTATTAGGCAAAAATTCAGTGCATAACTATGTCAAACAAAATTGGAATGAAGCATAGGTCATGATTAAATGCACAAACAAAAGAAAATGAAAGAAAATTCATGAAAATATAACAAAATATGATAAAATCAGAAAATAAAATGTGTAAAAATTATTTAAATTCCTTTTTATGCTTCATGAATTTTTATAGAATTTTTGGATGCTTGAATGTATTTTTAAAAATTAAAAACCAAACAATCATGCAAAAGAAAATAAAAAAAAAACCAAAGGAAATGGGCCAGGGGGTGCAGCGCAAGTAATTCCATAGTTCAATGTCCCTTGGGCTCAGACAGAGGGGGTGTGCATAACAAGTTGAGTCCAGTCCATTACCATGTATTCAGAGGAGGTGTATCACATGGAATTCAATCAATTATTGACTCAATGATGACCATTGGATCAAATCAATTGAAGATGATCAGAAAAATAACTCAATCATGTGATTCACAATACACGCGCATGATAAGATATGAAACACCAGCCACATGGAATCTAAAAGGGAATCAGAATGAGGCACGTGATAGGGATGCTCCTCATTAATGCGTTGGCAAGCTGAGAAACGTTGGATCTAAACGCATCAACGGTTGTGTTTTAATCTGAGAATGGAGTTAGGGTTCTTCCTAAGATGGACTTTCAAGTGGCCGGAGAAGAATCCGGTCATCTTCTCCGGCGAGCAACCACCATGCTCAGAGCTACATGTTACCAGAAATCAACAAATTGTATACTAAAATGAACCTCAGATCACATAGATCATGAATCCAGCAATAGAAATCACAAACAAAGCACACACATGGAGAATCGAAACCATGAAGTTTGCCCTAATATTTTCAACTATGCATCTATGATGCCTATCAACTAGCCGGTGATCACATGACTCCTATTGAGCTCCAAACCATCAAAAACAAGCTTAAATCAGCATAAAATGCAAAGGAAAAATTGAAGCAAAACCTGTGTTACTGATGAAACTTAGAGCACGAGAAAACCAGAGGTGAGGTTCCTTTTGCTTGAGCTTCAAATCAGCCAAATAAAGGCTATGGAAGATCTTGTTGTGCTTGCAAATCCAGTTGAAAAAGATGAAGAAAATTGAATTGTGATGCTAAACCAGATCAAACTCTATTCCATTGATGCTTGTTGATGAAGAATGGAGGAGAAACTTGCAAAGAGAATGAATGAAGCTGAGAGAGAGAGAGAGAGAGAGAGAGAGAGAGAGCAAACTGAGAGAGAGTGTGTGAAATTTCAGAGAACTGTGTAGAATGATCCAAGCCCCCTCAAATTCTGTTATGAAATGAATTTATAGGGTGAGTTAAATGTTAACCACCTTGGTTAACAGTTAGAACTCTGGTTAACTGAGTTAAGGGTGAGTTTAAGTTAGTTAGGGCACGAGTTATGGTGTTTTGTTAGAGTGAGGAGAGTATCATGAAGCTTTATGGTGAGGATTAAGGGAATGTAGGGTGATGATGATAGGTATTGAGCAACACAGCTTGCTCTGCAAGTTTTTTTCTTCTTTCTTTTGTGTTTGAATATATATAGTAACAAGTACATGGTCATGCAGTGTGTGTAAGGGACATGTTTAACTTGTTAGGGTAATGTTATGTATGAAGGGATGATGTATGTGAATTATGCGCATATAAAAGTAAGAAAAGAACAATGTCTGTCTTGGTTTGGTTTGCTTGGTAATGAAGAAAAGCAGCCATCATGAGGTGAACTTTGGATGAAGGAATCTCCATAACCATAGGGTGAAATGGTGAGTTTAATGGCTCTTTGGAAAGAAAACACGGAGTAGAGCAAGGTTTATGTTCAAGACAATTACAAATAGAACCTCTAAGATGTCTAACAATGATCAAGAAGATGGGTATGCATAACTGGTGTAGCAAGTCAGCCTGACCTGGCCTGAACAGCTCATGCGCTTGTGAAAATATCAGTGAGAGGTTACCCATTTTGAGCCACCATATCTCTCAAAGGAATTACCAAATGAAAAAATGTCTAACACAAAAGTTGAAGGGGATATGGAAATGAACAAAAGTCATGTTGAACTCTTTTCCATTTGGAGTCTCTATCATTGAGAAATTTGACCATGAAGTTAGGCACAACATGCACACCAAGTGTTTGTGGAAATTATGGCGCATTGGCTGGTCATGACTTGCCATTTTGCCTTGATTTCTCTTCACTTTGATCCATCATATCTTTCTCAATTTTGATCCAATGGGGATGTTCTTGGTATGGTTTTGAAGCTTGAAATGTGAACTTTTGATAGGCCTCCCTAACTTTTCAATATGGTGCTGGGAAAATGGAGAAAGAATGCTCTGAAGTTGACCTCTCACTTTGCCAAAACTTGCCATAAATAGAAACCCTAGTTTCTATTTTTGGCTACTTTGCACATTTCTTAATTTTTGATGAATCCCTTATTATTTCTTGATCAAATCTTCACCAATGATCATATTTGACATGAGTAACATGAATTTGACCTCAAAAGTCAAGAGTTGACTTTTTCCTCTGCACAATTGACTTTTCCCCCAATTCTCCTGATTCTCAATCAATTGATCAATTGAAACCCTTCCAAATCAAATTGATGGACAATTCTTCATCCTTAGACCCTTGAGGACATGTAGAATACCATAGAATCAAGTCTTGCCCAAAAAATCAGAAATAAACTCATTTTATGGAAAACCCTAATTTTGAACCCTCAGTCTAGGAGAAATCAGCACATCCTCCAAATCCAAATTCCTATGAGTATGATGTGTATCCTCTCTAAAAAAGATGAGATATTCCATTTTGAGATGATAAAACTCAAAGATCTTGCCCATTGGGTGGTTATTCTCTAGAATTTCAAATCCCTAGTTTGCACTGGTTAGGAGAATGTGACTTCCTTCAATCTTCTGTTGAATTCTCATCTTGTGATACCTTGGGGACTCAAATGAGATGAACTGAGATATGAGGAGCCCTTGTGACTTATTTGGAGTAGTTTGATATTTATCCTTTGACTTTGAACTGTCCATACCTTGGGACCACTGATCCCATGCCTTGCAACCAATGATGTGTATGATTTTAGTATGACCTATTCTGATATAAATTTCCCCTCGATCCTGGTTTCCAACCAAGGAACTGGTCTAAGTTTCTTTTGTCAATAAAGTTTATTGACAAGGGATGCTATGTGTAGCGGTTTTCCTCAAAATTCTCGCCGAATTTTCCTGGGGAGATGCCATTTGATGGAAAAAGTGGTGGGGCAAACGAGTCTCTTGAGAGACTGCTTTAGCTTGGGGTTACCACATCATACTTTTCTCGGGATCTTCTTGGAGAAATGCCATATGATGTGATCCAATTTTGAGGTGCTGATGACCTTTTCGTTAGTGAATTTTTTGGAGAAAAACTGCTGTACTGCCGAATCTCTGATTAAGAGGCTTTCTCTGGGGATTTTCCTTAATCCGGGAAAGCGAAGATATCATCTTCAATGGCGAAGAGTGATGTTTTTCGGAAGCTCTCTGGCTCTTCAGAGGTTCAAGTTTTCAAAGTGGTCAAAGAACCACCTTCAATCCAGAAATAAACTGGAGGAGAGATCGCTTAGATGATTCATTTCCTGACGAGGAAAGAACTGACAACTCGATTGAGAGGACTCTTATCACTAGGGAACAAGACCGACTAGAGTGATAGTGATGCAATATGAATATGAATGTAAATCAATAATGCATGATGTATTATATGCAGGCAAAACTGACGCGACATACAGACTAGTAGATGAACACGACTGGATACTCGACCACGGTGGGGGATGAAAAGTATCACTGGTTCACGATAGCAATTCTGCCTTGCTTAGGAGAGATAGTCCCTGTCGGGAGCTATGTTGGTCGGGCTTAGGAGATAAGAACTCTGCTGGGGGTATCAGATGGGAAAGTCGCATCTAATACAGCTGATCCTTCATTCAGGCGCACTGGCATAGAAGGAGTACTTTGATTCTGCACTTTGAAGCTCGATTACTTTTGGAGAAGCGATCAATGTTCTTTCGATGTTCAACAGTCAAAATAAATTGCCATCTTTATTTTAAAAGCAGAAAAGTTTTAACAAGTAAATTCATTTTTGTTTCGTTTCAAGAATCGTTAATCATATTAAAATGTCGTTCTGTAAAGCTAAAACAAATAAGAATTGCAACCAAAAGCACAAGGGCTCAAATTTTATTGATAGGATGGAAATCAGCCAAACGCGTGATTCCATAGAGTATTTACAAAGTTTAGAAAATGTTAATTTAAGGGAAAAGGGCTACATTGAAACATAACGACCACTATCCTTCTACCAACTTTGAATTCTGGGCATCCTGAGCTTCCGTCGAAGATGACCGTGACTGGAGTTTTCTGATGGATGGTGTAACTGCTGCCGAGGGACTTGCCCCTTTGTCGAACGTAGTTACTTGCCATTATCCCTAATTTTTGCCTGGATTGTACTATGATGTTTCCAATCCTCCGGGATGTTTTTTGATCATGTCTCTAAATTTTGCCTGGACCGCCCTTTCGGGTTTTCAATCCACCGAGACATTTTTTTTAGGCGAAGTATTTCTTGACTACGTCAACATTTATGGGGTAGGCAAATTCCTCTCCACCCATGGTTTCGGGTCTCAAGGCGCCGCCTGAGAAGGCTTTCTTGACCACATATGGGCCGTCATAATTTGGAGTCCATTTGCCTCGAGAATCAGTGAAAAATGATTGTATCTTCTTGAGCACGAGATCTCCTTTCCTGAAGACGCGAGGTCGGACCTTCTTGTCGAACGCCTTCTTCATTCTTTGTTGATACAACTGACCATGGCATAGTGCCGTGATTCGCTTCTCTTCGATCAGATTTAGTTCATCGTGTCGACTTTGGCACCATTCAGCTTCTGTTAGCTTAGCTTCCATCAGTACCCGGATTGATGGGATCTCTACTTCGATGGGGAGCATTGCTTCCATGCCATATACTAGAGAGAAAGGGGTTGCACCTGTTGAAGTGTGGACAGATGTGCGATAACCGTGAAGAGCAAAGGGTAGCATCTCGTGCCAATCTTTGTAGGTTACGACCATCTTTTGAATAATCTTCTTGATGTTCTTGTTAGCTGCCTCTACCGCTCCGTTCATCTTGGGTTGGTAGGGAGATGAGTTATGGTGTTCGATCTTGAACTCTGTGCACAACTCTTTCATCATCTTGTTGTTTAAGTTAGATCCATTATCAGTAATGATCTGGCTCGGAACACCATAACGGCAGATGATATTGTTTTTGATAAATCGGACTACCACTTGTCGGGTTACATTAACGTATGACGCTGCTTCAACCCATTTGGTGAAGTAATCAATGGCTACCAGGATGAACCGATGTCCGTTCGAAGCCTTAGGTTCGATCATGCCAATCATGTCGATTCCCCAAATGGAAAAAGGCCATGGGGAAGAAAGAACTTTGAGATGCGTTGGCGGTACATGGATTTTGTCTGAGTATATCTGACACTTGCGACATCTCCTCATGTACTTGTAGCAGTCAGATTCTATTGTCAACCAATAGTACCCTGCTCTTAGAATTTTTCTCGCCATTGTGTGTCCATTGGCATGAGTGCCAAAGGACCCTTCGTGAATTTATTTTATTAGCATGTCTGCTTCTGGTCTGTCGACGCATCGGAGCAAGACCATGTCAAAGTTCCTCTTATAGAGTGTATCACCGCTCAGGAAGAAGCTGCCTGCCAGCCTTCTAAGGGTTTTTCTGTCTTTTCTTAGTGCCCCAGGTGGGTACTCTTGTTTCTGAAGGAAGCATTTGATATCGTGATACCAAGGTTTGTCATCTATAACTGCTTCAATCGTGAAGATGTAAGCGGGCCGTTCAAGACGCATTATGTTGATATTAGGTAAGTCATTCCATTGACCTACACTAATCATGGAAGAGATAGTGGCTAATGCATTAGCCATGTGATTCTCCTCACGAGGGATATGATGAAACTCGATTCTGTTGAAGAAGGGTAACAACCTTCTTGCGTAATCTTTGTAAGGAATCAATCCTGATTGGTATGTGTTCCAATCTCCTTTGATCTGATTGATAACCAGGTCTGAGTCGCCATATACATCCAAGTTCTTAATCCTTAAGTCGATCGCTTCTTCGAGACCCATGATACAAGCTTCGTATTCGACCTCATTGTTTGTACACTTGAATTTCAGTCGGGCTGTGAAAGGAATGTGGGTACCCTGAGGTGTTATGATGATTGTCCCAATTCTGTTTCCGTAATGATTGACAACTCCGTCAAAAATAAGTCCCCATTGGGAATTTGGTTCTGGCCATTCTCTGGGTAGCGGTTCATCGCAGTCTTTCATTTTTAGATACATGAAATCTTCGTCTGGGAAGTCAAATCCGACTGATTCCTGATCGTCAATCGGTTGATGAGCCAAATGATCGGCTAAAATACTTCCTTTAACGGCTTTCTGAGCATGGTACTCAATGTCATATTCCGATAACAACATCTGCCAACGGGCGATTCTTCCCGTGAGAGCAGGTTTTTTAAAGACATACTTGATTGGATCCATTTCAGAGATTAACCAAGTGGTGTGACGAATCATCTACTGGCGAAGACGTTTGGCTGCCCAAGCCAAAGCGCAGTAAGTTTTCTTAAGCATATGGTACCGAGTCTCGCAGTCGATGAATTTCTTGCTCAAATAGTAGATGGCAGACTCTTTTCTTTTTGTTTCGTCTTGTTGGCCAAGTACACAACCCATTGAGTCTTCCAAGACTGTTAAATAGATTATCAGCGGTCTTCCTTCCACTGGAGGTGATAGAATCGGCGGGTTCGACAGGTATTCCTTGATACTCTCGAAGGCGGTTTGGCAGTCTTCTGCCCAAACGCATTCCTGATTCTATTTGAGTAATTTGAAAATTGGCGCCCATGTCGCCGTCATGAGGAATATGAATTTGGAAATATAGTTCAAACGTCCAATCCCCTGACTTGTTTTTCAGTCTTTGGAGAAGGCATTTTTTGAATGGCCTTGACCTTGTCAGGATCAACCTCAATTCCTTTCTGGGTGACGATGAACCCTAAGAGTTTCCCTGAACAGACACCGAACGTGCACTTATTGGGATTCAAGCGGAGTTTGTACTTTCACAAACGCTCGAATAGTTTTGACAGGTGGGTCACATGCTCCTCCTCTATTTTAGATTTTGCAATCATATCATCGACATACACTTCGATTTCTTTATGTATCATGTCATGAAACAAAGTAGTCATAGCCCTTTGATAGGTTGCCCCGGCGTTCTTCAAGCTGAACGGCATTACCTTGTAACAAAAAGTACCTCATGGGGTAATGAACGAAGTTTTCTCCATGTCTTTCGGCGCCATTTTGATCTGGTTATAGCCCGAGAATCCATCCATGAAGGAGAAAACTTTGAACTTTGTTGTACTGTCTACCAGCATGTCAATGTGTGGTAAGGGAAAGTTTTCCTTTGGACTAGCCTTGTTTAGATCTCTGTAATCCACACACCTTCTGACCTTTCCGTCCTTTTTCGGAACTGGTACGATGTTGGCTAACCATTGAGGATATTCTGACGTAGCGAGGAAACCCACGTCAATCTGTTTCTGTACCTCCTCTTTGATTTTGACAGCCATGTCTGGATGAGTCCGTCTCAACCTTTGTTTTACCGGCGGACATTCTGATCTTAACGGTAGATGATGTTCCACGGTGCTGGTATCCAACCCTGGCATGTCCTGATAGGACCAAGCGAATACATCGGGGAATTCTTTGAGAAGCTTTGTCAAACTCTCTTTGGCAGTTGGACTAAGCAGTGCCCCAATCCTGATTTCTTTTCTTTCTTCTTCCGATCCTAAGTTGACTGTTTCCAGCAACTCTTTGTGAGGCTCAATGGACCTTTCCTCTTGTCTGAGTAGTCGGGAGATCTCCATTGGCAGCGAACTCCTCGGTGAATCACAAAGTCTGGTACCTTCCTTGATTTGTCTTCAGAAATAATGCTGAGTTCTGGGGGAGCAGGATCATTGGAATTTGTCTCCCAGGCAGAGTTGTCATAGGAGGATTCCTCTGTTGTATTTTGCATAGTATTTGTGCTCTCAGCTGTATCTCCCCATCCAGTTGGCTGGATGTCTCCGAGCCTGATATGAGAGCTTTCAGGAGCGGTGTACTTGACCTTGAAGTCGTATTTTCCACTCGGTTATCCCAAGGTGTCCCACACTTCTTTGGAACTGGAGGGGTCATCTCTCTCGATGACGTTGACCTCGGGAAAAGCATAGTGTATGAATTCTAGTCCTGTAAACGTTGCCAATTCATCGTCGTACTGGATAGGTTCTGAACGACCTGAGTGTTAATCCCATGATATGGTGGGGACACAGGTATTCTGTTCAATGATGCTCAGCTGATTTTCATTGTTCGGCTTATCTTCTTGCCCCAAGTCTCCAGGGTACGGTTTCCAGATAGGCAAGCCATCCATTGGGCCATAATAGTCTGGGTCAAAGCTGTATTTCATCAGAGTGTCTTCCTCTAATGAATCTGGAGGAGCCCGGCATCCTTCAGGATCACAATCTCCGTATATCATTTCGACGCCTGACCTGGGTATAAATCTCGGACTCTGTGCGGGAAAGCAAAAAGGAGTCTGTGTTTCGCCTTGAGACGTATAACCGTCCTCGTTGAGATAGGACTTCCATTCTTCCTCCGTATCGGAGGAATCATCTTTATTGATGGTATGCACTTCTTGAGTCACTGGTTGAAGGAAGCCTCCACTGTGGAAGAAGTTCTGAATGGGATGAAAACTTTCATCGTTAGCAGCTGTATGGGTGCAGGTTGAGGAAAAGCTAAGACCTTTCTTTTTCTTATTGTCAGTAGGAATGACAAGCTGCCCCTATCCTGTTGTATTGGTATTCTCGACCGCTTTAATAGCATCTTTGTACGAGGAAATCGAAGTCCCCCCTTCGGATTGATTGTCCTTGTGTAGCGAAAACATTTGGAACTGGGTTCCGATTACCCCCTCCGGTTCTACATAAGTGGACGACGATAATTTGCTTACGAGAAAGGCCTGTTCTCCATAGACTGTGACGAGTTGGCCGTTCTGGACGAACTTTAGCTTTTGGTGGAGGGTCGAAGTGACCGCCCTAGCCTGATGTATCCAAGGTCTTCCTAATAAACAACTGTATGTTGCCTAGATGTCCATGACCTGGAAAGTGACTTGGAAAGTGTGAGGACCAATAGTTATGGGAAGGTCGACTTCGCCGATAACCGTTTTTCTGGATCCATCAAATGCTTTGACGATGACCTCACTGCCTCTCATCGGAGATCCTTGAAATGATAGTCGCATTAGAGTAGATTTTGGCATAACATTCAGGGCTGACCCTATGTCTACTAGCACGCTGGCTAAAGCATCGTCCTGGCAGTTGACTGTAATGTTGAGCGCCATGTTATGACGGTGACCTTCTTCAGGTAACTCCTCATCACTAAATCCCAAGTTATTGCAGGAAGTGATGTTAGAGACAATGCTATCAAAATGTATGATTGTTACATCCTGTTCCACAAAGGCTTGCTCCAAGACTTTCTGTAGAGCCTCCCTGTGCGCTTCTGAACTAAGTAACAGTGATAATACCGAGATCTTTGAAGGAGTTTGTAACAGTTGATCAACAATGTTGTATTCACTCCTTTGGATGAGCTTTAGCATCTCATCATCGTTTTTTGAAAGGTCGGGATTACTGGATTGACCGACTGGTGGATTGGGAACTTCTGTCTGAGGTTCCTTTTCTTTGCTGGGTTCTCCAACTCCTCTGTTGAAGATTCTACCACTCCATCTTGCTCGACTGATGTCTGCAATATCCACGACGGAGGGTAACGGAATTTCCCTTCCATTCTCAATTGTTGTTTCACCGTATTTGTAAGGGATAGCCTTAGTTGATTCATACGGTAGCGGTCCCGGTAGATAGATGACTATGGGAGCCTTCTGATTTTTCTGACCATCGTAAGTAATTTCGATCCGTTCCTAGTTGGGAACTCTCGATTCTTCAAGTAGAGGGATGATGGCACAAACATCCCTAGCCCTCTGATGATCAGAGATTGCGACAACGTCCTCGATTTGATCAGCGAAGTAGTTGACTGATCCAGAACTTGACCATGGTTGAATCTCTTTGCGGTCCAACTGACTTTGAAGGGCTGCTCGCACGAGGTAGCATCCTTGATTATCCACTGAGTGAACTCCACACCGCTCATAGTTGTGTAGTGGCACCTGGCCACGTCCGCTTTGAATACAGTGTAACCTTACTAGATCTGTTCCCATCGACCGAACATCCTGACTTTGATATCTAGTAGGATTCCCATTAGTGATACTAATTTGCTGGGTGTCTTCATCCATATAGATTGGAAGCCACCAGTGGTTTAACAAGTGCTAAAGTGTTTCCTGGACAAGAGCACAACCCTGATCGTCTTCGTAACCCGCTTTACAACCCCGATAATCATGTGATACCAGGAACCCGAGCCGGACCTATTTAGCATGTAACTTCACCAGGCTGGTATTCATCAAGCGAATATCGAAGATTTGAATCATGTTGATTTGATAATGATTCCTATCATGGTAGTCTTGAATCCATCCAAGATCCGTCTGACGCTAGAGGGCCTCTTGTACAAAAGAGCATCCCTGTTTGTTTACCGAGCAAGTCAGACAAGAATTGTAATTGTGTCGTGGCAGATTATGATACTGGCTTTGCCTTGAGTGCATTGCCACCAAGTTGACATTCATCGCACGGATATCGTGGTTTTGAATGATGTTGGAATTCGTACAAACCATTTTAACTCCACAAACTCGGTGCTCTTGGATCCATCCGAGATCCATCTGTTCCTGTAGAGATGATGACACCACAGAACATCCTTGATTACTTTTAGAGCAGATATCACATTGGTGATAATTATGAGGTGGCACATGGCCATATCCACTCTATCTACAATCCATCTTGACCAAGTTGGCCCTCAGTAAGAGTACATCGCGAATTTGATAGATGTTGTTAGACTCTCCCTCTATCAAATTGACTGTAGCATTCTCGTGTTGAGGCAGCGGGTTCGTGAGAACATTCGGATTCATATCTTTGAAAGATAAGACCCCGCTCCTAACAAGCTTTGCACGTCAGATTTGAAACTGAGACAGTTTTCTATGTTATGCCCTGGTCCTCCTTGATGGTAAGGGCAAGTCTGATCCACCTTAAACCAAAAAGGCGGATTTTCCGGTACTGTAAGAGGAGACTTAGTCTGGACAAGCCCCTTGGCCAGTAGTAATGGAAATATTTTTACGTACGATACGGGTATAGGATCAAATCCTGGTGGCCGCGTTGTACGGTTGTTTTTGTATTGAGGACGAGCCTGCTGAAGAGGCTGTTGTGTCCTTTGCTGAAATTGATGCGATTGCGGTTGGCTTTGAGTAACCTGAGGTTGATACGTAGAAACAGGTGCAGGGTTGATAGCAGGAGTTATAGTTGCTACTGGTTGGTACTGTCGCCTTTGCTTTCTGAGAGAGATATTCCCAATATCTTGCTCCTTTTTCTTAGGGAGAGCACTACCGTATTTTTTAGTACCGCTTGTCAACCCAGTGTCTTTGACTAGACGTCCTTCTCGAACGGCTTCCTCGAGACGCACTCCCATACCGACCATTTCGGTGAAGTCGTTGGGCGCACTGGCAACCATTCTCTCGTAGTAAAATGAGCTCAAGGTCTTTAAGAAAATCTTTGCCATCTCTTTTTCCTCCATAGGTGGACAAATCTGAGCGGCAATTTCATGCCATCTCTGAGCGTACTCCTTAAAGGTTTCCTTGTCCTTTTGCGACATTGATCTGAGTTGATCTCTGTCTGGTGCCATGTCCAAATTGTATTTATATTGTTGGACGAAGGCAGTGCCAAGATCTCTGAAAGTGCTAATCGTAGCGCGGTTTAAACCCATGTATCATTTTAATGCGGCACCGGTTAAACTATCCTGAAAGTAGTGAATCAATAGATCCTGGTTCTCTGTCTGAGCTGACATTCGCCAAGCGTACATCACCAAATGGCTTTGAGGGCAAGAGTTACCCTTGTACTTTTCAAAATAGGGTACTTGGAACTTGTGCGGGACTTTCACATTGGGGACCAAGCAAAGGTCTGCAGCGTCCTTTCCGAATAAATCCTGACCGCGAATAGCTTGCAGTTCCTTCTGCATTTCCAGGAACTGCTCCTGGAATCTATCCATTCTATCAAACATACTTTCCTTTCTACCAGAAGGTATATGTGGAATCTATCCTTCTGGGACAGTGTGCACCAAAGGGGGTGGTACCATTACTACGGCAGTGAATCTTGGCGTTTCCCAAAGTTTGTAACCATCAGGAGTCCTTATTATGCCTCTGGTATCCTCGTTTTTCCGAAGTTTGTAACCTTCAGGCCCATCGGCTTCTACTATGACTCTCTGATCTTCAGTGATCGGCAGAACATATCCTTCCGGGATATAGTTAACAGGCATGCCCCAGGGACGATCTTTCGGCATTTGATACCTAGGATCATACTTCTCCACTATGGGCGTTGAGGTGATCTCTGAGATCACAGTTCTTTGTAGCTGAGCTTCTGCCATGGCTTGCATGTCGTTACGAAGCTTTCTCATATCCTTTCTCAGAGCGTCGATCTCTTCTTTCAACTCTCTGTTCTCTTCCTCGAGATCATCCATCTTTTTCTGACGATTGGCTCGAGTATTGTACGAATGAGACAGTTTGACTCTAGAACCGAGACACAAATGTGAGATTCGTATGTAAGAAGAATACTTGACGTGAGAATGATGAATGCAATGATTATATTAATTGTTTTTTGGTTTAATCAAAATAAACTTCGACAATTAGATTGCAAATATCAAACAGTGGGGACACCCCCGTTTTATTGAATTCAAAGGATTGCGGAAATGGAAATACAGTAAATTACAAGGTGCGGAAATAGAAACCTAAGCTAATGGGTCTCGAGTCCTCTCTGAGGAGAACTCGGGTGCTGATTCTGGTACTTTCCTTTTCTTGGACCGAGGCTCTTGGGCCGTTGTCGGGTTGTCATTCCTTTGCCAAGTGAAAGGAGCGAGAAAATTCCTTTGGTCATCCTAATTTTCTACAGCATGTTGCTCCAAAATCTCAATTAAAGCATCCTTATCTTTCAGCAGTTGCTGTATTTTGGTACACTCCACATTGAGAATGCGGTACTTGTTCTTCCAAGACCTTCTCTCCTGTTGAACTTTGTTGAGAGTAACCTGAAGTTTTTCCATTTCAGTCATGAAGTACATGACAGATTCCCTTGGCCGAAGAACTCCGTGATGAGGATAAGGCATCTTTAGCTTGAGAGCTTTAGTTTGTACCCAGTGGAGATAAGGCTCCACCGAGACACAGTCCTGTTTTCCTAGAGACTCTCGTCCTTTCTTATGAACATGTTTCCAAGCGTGCACTATTTCCATCTTTAGTGCCCTGTCATTTTCTCCTTCCTTGAAGAAAAGACCTTCCAGATGAGCATTACGTGGGATATGCCTCATCGGGTATCCAAATTGACGACGAACTAAAACTGGATGATAATTGATTCCTCCCTTAGCTCCTATGAGGGGTACGTTGGGGAAGTTTCCACAACGGTCAATGATTCTGATCCCGTCATAAATCCTATTGTACCAATCTATATCAGAGTTGGTAAGAGACATGATTTTCTACGACCAACGCAAGGCACTCTTATGATCCCAAAAAGCGGCAGACTTAAGAAAATTGGAAATAAACCATTTGTATAGTAGGGGTACACAGCACGTGATCATTCCTCTGCTGTATAAATTCCTTAAGTGTACAGAATGATACGCATCTGCGAGCAAGGTTGGTACGGCGTTTCCAATGAGAAAAACCTTAATGGCGTTGATATCGACGAAGTTATCAATGTTGGGAAACAGAAATAACCCGTAGGTGAGCAAAACAAAGATGCTCTCGAAAGCGGCCATGTTCCCTATACTAGCAAAGTATAGAGCTTTCTTTACCAGAAACTTGGCTGGTAATAGGGGTGTTCGCGGGCCGGTTTGGTTCGGTTTTGAGAGAATCCGATACCCGAACCAATGAAAAATAAATGTTTTGGTTTGGATTGGATTGGATTTTTATATTTTTGCAATAAAACCCAAACCAAACCAATCCGAAAAACAATGGATTGGTTTGGATTGGATTGATCGGATAAATTAAATATAAATATACAAAAATATTTTTTAAAAATTATTTGCACACTATGAAAAATAAATATTGAACACATGCCACACATATTTTTAAACAAGTTATGACCACCTTAGTCATATAGTTGTTGTATTTCACTTAAATATTCAATAACTTAAAATAATTTTATTGCATACTCATACTCCATTCCATAGTATAAAATTAAAGGTTTGCAATTTGTAGATACTTGTGATTTGAGGTTTTGTGATTTGGGAAGAAGGTTGTGGTTTGCGAATACTTGTAGTTTGTAATCTGTGAGTTTGATTTATAATGGTTGTAATTTTTGGTTTCTCTATATTTCATCATTGATTGATATGCTTGTGATAATTTGAAAGATGTCGTTCCGTTTTTCATTGAAAATGTCCAGAGACTATAACTTTTTGTTTCTTTCATTATGGTTTGTACTTGGTAACTGCTATAACAAATTTTCTCTTCATTCAATAAATAAGTGATAACCTAATTAAAATTAATAATTTATTATATAAATTAATTATGTTGATTGTTATTGGTTTGGTTCGGGTTTACGGGTAGCAAATTAGAAATCCATCGCTCGAACCAATTAACATCAGTTTTAATTGGTTTGGTTCGGTTTTTGCCCGAACTGAAAAAATGCCCAACCCAAACACATTGGTTTGGTTTGGATTTCGGTTTGGTTCGGATTTTCCCGAACCAATGAACACCCCTAGCTGGTAAACCTGGGATTCCTCCCTTGGTGGTCAGGTGAGTCCTGACTTCTGATTCGTCCAAATAAATTGCTTTTGCAATGGTCTGATCCTTTGGAATTTCTTCCAGTCCAGAAAAGGGAGCTTGATCAGTAATGGGTAGATCAATCAGATGAGAATACTCCTCCAGCGTTGGTGCGAGCTGGTAATCCGGGAATGTGAAACAGTGATAGACCGGATCGTAAAACTGAACGAGTGCCTCCAGGATTCCTTCAATTACATGGACCTTTAACAGAGGTAGCAGACCTCCGTACTTGGCTCTGAAAGCGTCAAGGTTAGTGATCATCCTTGCTAATCCTCTCAAATCCTCTAGTTTTGGAACCTTGAAGGTATACTTGTGAGTTTTTCTTCTACCAAAATCCATGAGCGCAATCCTTTTCTCTCTGACATTTGCAACCATTGTCTTAGTTTAATTTGAAAAAGAGAGACTAGAAAAGAAAGTTTTTCTTTGCTTAATGTTTTTTTTAAATGAATGCATGAATGCAGCACACAAAAACATAGAAAAAACATGGGGTCAAAGGGTCGGTGTCATGAAGTCAAGGCTCTACCCATCCCAAAGGTTTATACTAGTGATTTTTATACCTGTCTCTCAAAATCATTGATTCTTGTCGAGATAACATCAGCGGGCCGGGAACCGTGCTAGGTGATGTATTTCGAAGAATCTCAGAAGAGGGTAGTATCGCGTGACAACTATTTCCGATAGCTTCCGCACTACTGAAAGAGGTTTTTCCTAGGTGTATACTCAATCTTTCCACATGCGACATCACACACATTCCCATTAGTAGAAAACTAAACACAGGTGTCAATTAGGAAAAGCAGTATATATATTTGTCCTAATGTCCTAGACTTTTTAAGAGCTATGAATCCTATGATCCTAACAGAAAATGGCTCCCCGGCGAAGTCGCCATTCTGTGGTACCTTCCCAACTTAAAGGTTTTTGACCTAAGATCCTAGTGAGGGCCGATCCTAGCAATAATGACATTCCCTGATGGAACTGTCATTCGGTGATACCTTATGAACCCAAGGACTCGTCCTAAGAGAAGGTTTCAACCAGAGAGATAAGAGAGACAAGAGTCCTTTGTTTGGCCCCATGGTGGGCGCCATTTTTCCTGTGAAATTGTCTAAACTTAAGGTTTCCTCCTAAGAGACGGGAGAAGAACAAGTCTCTCCCACTGTGGTCGCCATTTTTCTGTAGCGCGGTTTTTGTGGTTTCGAATCACTATCGCTTTGGTACTACAGTTTGATTCATTTTTTATCCTATTGAAGCTGATGAAGGAAGGGAAATAGATGTCTCCAACTAACCCTGCTTGCAAACTGAGGTTAAACAGTCAAAACTGTTGGTTTACAGATGCGGCTTTAGTTCGTGGGCCTCTCTCTGCTTATTTTGTTCATAACGAAATACCGGGATTGTTCATGGGGAATTTGTAGGGATACTGCGCCAGATTGGATAGAGGTAGAGGACTTTGGGGTTTTTTTATTAGTGTGCTCGCTAAGATTCTTTTTCAATCTTATGCCTACGTATTCCCGGGATAGGGAAATCAGAGCGATCGTAGTTCCTCCTATTCTATGGGAGGAAAAAGGTTGTTTTGGTGTCTTGTTCAAAGCCCAAGACGTGAAGCTAAAGGTGGTTTGTATCTTGTTCAAAGCCCAAGATGTGAAGCTGAAGGGTCTATTTGTATCTTGTTCAATGCCCAATATGTGAAGCTGGAGGGTTTTGACTTTAGAGAGAATTTGTCATCTCTAAAGGGGTCTGTTTGTCACAATTGTTGGGTGACTGATTATAAAGGAGAATTACTTTAACTAGGATATGTGAATCCAGCAATGCCATAATTTCCTTTACAGAGGATTTTTAACCTGAAGGAGAAGACTTTAACTCAGTTTAGAGCAATGTCATCTTTCCTTAGGAATTTCTCATGCTAAAAGAGGAACAATGGCGTGGATGTAAATAATCTGGAGGCTTGCCGCTTACAACAATTAGACGAGGGAAAAGGAGTTTTTGATGTTTGTATGCTATGACCAAAGCATGATTTGATGCTAAAAGGTTGATTGAATCAAACGGGGATTTCTTTATACAAAGCCTAAGAGGAGGCTATTGACCCAACAAGAGGGTGTTGTTATGTGTCTCGTACGAAGCCCGAGAGAGAGGCTAAAAGGGTTTACTCAACAAGAGAGTGCTTTTGTATGTGTCTTGTACGAGCCCAAGACGAAGGCTAAAAGGGTTTGACTCAATAAGAGAGTCTTTTATACTCACCAAGAGAGTGATTTATATCTCGTATGAAGCCCGAGATAGAGGCTAAAGGTGATCGACTCAACAAGAGAGTCTTTTTATACTCAACAAGAGAGTGTTTTGTATCTCGTACAAAGCCCGAGATGAAGGCTAAAAATGTTTGACTCAACAAGAGAGTCTTTTATACTCAACAAGAGAGTGATTTGTATCTCGTACGAAGCCCGAGATAGAGGCTAAAAGAGGATTGACTCAACAAGAGAATCTTTTTATACTCAACAAGAGAGTGATTTTGTATCTCGTACGAAGCCCGAGATGGAGGCTGCAAAGGTTAACTCTGCTGGGGAGAATCATTGTACAAAGCCCAAGAGGAGGCTATGGTTACTGTTTTAGTTGAGTGATAGGTCCAGTATGTTGGTTAAAAGAGAAAATCAGTTCTTATATGGGTAATGTTGTACTCATGGATTTGATCTGAGGACCGGGATTATTTCCTGTTCTTTAAGGAAACGGGGAATCCGAAGGGTATTGAGACTGCCCAAGTCTACGGGTTTTTTTTCCTATTTTTGAAAGGAACTTGAGAATGTCTTCGAGACTCAAGGAGATTAGACTGTCCAAGTCTAGAGTATTATCTTTTGTACTATGCTTAAGAGAGATTAAGAGACAGTACGTTCGCGGTAGAAAGATCTAGACTCTTTGAAAGACTGCTCTATTAAGATGACTAATTTCTGTTCCTATACCTTTAAGAGGTCGTCGGGACAATTTGTACGAAGCCCAAGAGGAGGCGAGAAAAACTTTTAAGAAGCCGAAGGGACAATTTGTACGAAGCCCAAAAGGAGGCTATCTTCCCGGAGGAAGAATCATTATACGAAGCCTAAGAGGAGGCTGTGAAAACTTCTAAGAAGCCGATGGGTCCTTGTACAACGCCCAAGAGGAGGCGGGGATGCTTTTAGGAAGCATGTGGGTCCTTGCACTAAGCCCAATAGGAGGCTGATGAACAGTTCCAGAAGGGGTTTCACTTGGAACATTGGCCTTCTGTATATGAAATGTTTAAGGGGGAGATTTCTTAGATCTAGTTATCTAAAATTGTTGTAAAAGAAAATCCTCATGATTTAGGTTATGTGGAAATATCCGGGAGAACGTCGGATGTAAGGAGACGAGGTTTTGTCTAGTTCTAGACGTAGTTACCGGGGAAACTCTAAATATCTATACTAGTATTACAAAGTCGATATGAGTTTATGAAAGAAGACTTACAATGAAACAGCCCCATAATACAGTTATATACATATGAAAGCGGTAAATGAAAGCGGGTAAACACTTACTCGGTTGTAGAGCTTCCATGCTGTTTGGTTAGTTGTTCAACAAAGAAATTGAAAATAACATTATGTTACGAAATCAAAGGAGAAAGTGATTTTGAAAGGAAAATTGGGGCTTACAGCTCAAGGACAGGCCCAGGGTTTTATCAGTGATCGCATTGTCATTTTGTACAGGGACTTATACAAGTGACTGATGCCCAAGAAAGGTTTTCTGTACAAGGGGATGGGTCTTACACTCTCTCAAGAGGCCCAAAAATGATTGAAAGTGAACAAAGATGGGTCTTATAGCTCAAGGAGAAGCCCAATGGTTAATTTTGAAAAGGGCGACTATCGCGCCGAGGTTTTGAACACACTGTGGGTCTTATACAATAACTGAGGCCCAAAAGTTTTTGGTTTCAAAAAGGGGATTGGGTTTTACACTCTATTAGAGGCCCAAAATGATTTTGAATGGGTCTTATAGCTCGAGGAGAGGCCTAGATGGTTTGTTTTAAACGGACAATGATCGCGTCGAACTTTTGAAATACAACGGGACTTATACAACATTTGAGGCCCAAAATAGGTTTGTATTTAGAAAGGATTGGGTCTTACACTCTATTAGAGGCCCAAAATGTTTTTAAAAGGTTTGATGAGGGTTGAATTAATCAAAACCCTAATTTGTTTCCAAAACGTATTTTAATTGAATAAAAAATTCAATTAAAATGATCAAAATTGTTTAACATGTGGAAAACAAATTGTGATCTTGGATTAATGTTTCAAAAATCATGTTTTGACCTACAAAATGATTAGAAATCATTAAAATTTGCAAAATCAAGAAGGAAAAAATATTTTAAATGTCAAAAACAATTAAAATATTAATTCTTGGCAAAAATATCAATTATATGAAATAAATAATATTGTTGGGATTTTTTGGTAAAATAAAATATTTTAACATTTTTGTGAATTATTAAAAAAGGAATCAACTCAAAATCATTAAAACTCAGAGAGAAATTAATTTTTGAATCAATTAAATAAAATCACAAAATTCAAATATTCAAATATTTGAAAAGGGGCGCCAAGAACATGGCAAGAACACGCGCCCTTCCTCTGTTTCTGCAGATTTGCGTTTTCTATCCAATCTCACTGAATACTTGATTATATCATGCAATCTACATATCAATCTACTCGTTTCAACCTCACGATCATGTATATGGTCTTTAATTTCATTTATTTTAAGCATGGAATAAGAAATCAAAGAGAAACCTCAAGAACCCTAAATTCTGCATGAAGGTTCAGAAATTCCATACACGATTCATACAAAGCAATTGATTGAGGGTAAACACTCTATGCATGATTATGAACATATGGCCAAATTATTGTGCAGCAAAAAATGCATGGATCATAGAGTTAGAAGAGCTCATGCTCACCTCTTGCAGCTGGTGATCATGTTTTGGGTTAGAGGTGTTACAGCTAGGTTCCAATGATCTGGATAGCTTCCCTAGGTGTCATGGAGTGTGTCTGGATGCTTGGAATGGATTGAAATGATCTGGAACTTGAGATGGTACCCCCAACTGCAAATTTGTCAAAGGCTTGAGCAATTGGCTAGTGATTTTATGATTTTGGTGTTCCAGATGTTACGTGAGTGTTTGGATCACTTCTATATGATGTTTATGAGGTGTGTGTGTGTGTGATTGGTTTGGTTGGAATTTCTCTCAAACTCAAAACCCGATAATGACTTGCTTTGGAAGGCAAATTTGGAAGTGAGAAGGTGATTTTGAGGAAAGCATCTGTTTGATGGCTTTGGTGTACTCAAACTAAGCACAAATGAGCTCTATTTATAGTAGAACAAGTTTGTTTTGGGATCAATAGTGAATGGCAACTGCAACAGAGGTTTGGCCAATGTTGATCAATGGGAATCCAAGTCTCCTCTAGCCATTGACTAGAGGTTAGGGCACAGAGCTGTGGTTCCCTAGTTGTTGGATCATTCTTGACTGAATTTCGTTGCAAATGTGTCAGTCCATGCCACCTTGGTGCATCCATTAAATGCTCCAATCCAAAATTGGAGTCTTGTCCCTCTTTTAGGGATTTCTAGGTTTGGCATGCTACTTCTTGTTCCAAAGACTTTGGAGGCTTGAATCAGTGTTTGTTCCCTTTAGTTTTGATCCTCAGATGTGTAAAAAGTGATGACAAGGTTTGGAATTATCTGATTTTGCCAAATCGAGCAAAAGTGCAAAATTCTGCCTAGCCTTGGCAGTTTTCAGTAAGGCATATTGCCATTGTCATATCTCATGGCTCAAGTGGAATTTGATGGAGTTCTTGGCCATTTTGGAGAGCCCTCATATGATATAATAACTGTTTAATCATAATTGGTTTTGATACTTTTTGGATCCAAGTGAAAAATGCCCCTACATTTGGAAAAAAGTGAAGGCAGATTCTGACTTAGTGAAAATTTCACTAAGTGTTGGAAAAAAATGACATTTTCACTTTTTGTGATTTTGATCATTCCATAACTTAAAATCCATGATGAATTGGAATGAGGTGTAGTTAAAGCTTTTGTAGAGGGCAATGAGAGCTACAAATCCAGCTTTGGATGGGAAAAAATGGCCTTGTGGTTTAGGAGTTATGATCCTCCAAAGTTGGTACCCTACCCACTTTGTTCCATAACTTAGAAAAATTTCTAAGTTTTTTATGGTTACCCCTTTTACAAGTTATCCCACTTTTTTTTATTTTTCTTGATGAATGATGATTCCAATCATACATTAACATCATTTTGGGGTCAAAGAACCATAATTGTGAAAAATCTCAAAAAGTCAAAGTTTGACTTTTGTGCATAGTTGACTTTTTGTCAGATGAATTCCAAATTGTGCGATCCTCTATGAAATCAAGTCCTTGACCTAAATCAAACTTTATTGATTGATTTCATAGGTGTTATAGGGTGTATTGAATCATGTCTTAGGGTTTGGGAGCATGTCCTGGTCAAAAGTCAAAGATACAGTTGACTTTTCTCGCGAAACCCTAACTGTGGTTCAGATGAAATTGAAACTTGTTGCTCAGGCTTCTTGGCTCAATCCATTGTTACAAATGGACCAATGTGGTGTGTTAGGGACCCTCAAATCATCTCTTGAGGTCTTGGCTCATGATTTGTCCCAAAAGTCAACTTAGGGGTGAATTAGGTCAAGAAACCCTAATTCCTGATTTTTTGATGAATGCATCCCCTGAGGCTAAATTGACTTTATGATTGGGTAAATGAGATCCCTTGGAGCATCATAGGTTATACTTTGAAGCATTGGATCATGCCCAGAGGAAAATTTCCATCTGGAGGCCTTGGTCTACCAAACCCTAATTTGGTGACACTAGCGATCTTAAGGCTTGATCCACCTAGAAGGGAGAGCCTTGTGCTAAATCCTTGAAGTGGGAGTCCTCTTGATCCTTTGTGGATGTTTGAGAGGCTAAACAAGTTAAAGATCATGTCATTTCTTGATTGATCCTTTGTCTAAGAGCTCTGAGAGGGCTTGAAACCCTAAGCCTGATTGTAGTGGATGCTCACCCATCTTTGGGGAGACTAATGGTTCATCCATATGGTGATGATGATTTGCACAATGATGGTAAATCTTAGTGGTCAAAATTTGGGGTATGACAATTCCAAGCTCAATCGTCATTGGCGTTTTTTTATATCAGATTCTTGGGAAGTTTTCCCAGCAGGTGTTATTCATAATTCCCAACAGAGGGGAAGTTTCCCTTTGGGTTTTATCTTCAACAGAGGTTATAATCAGGAAGGTCGTTCAGTTTATCTTCCTTGGTAGAGTTTGTTTTCGGTTTTCTCGTCACTTCTTCCGGAGGAGTGTCTTTTGCATATCATAAGCATCTTTGCATTGCATTCTCCAAATGCGTAGCATTTCCATTTCGTATGAAGCATTACACCATAGAAAAATATAAACATATGCATTTAGAGCATAAGCCAGGTTTTATTTCATCTTTTCCAGACGTATCTTCAGCAGAGAATGGCATAACTAAGGAGATTATGTCTTACTTTATCCCCAGTGAAGTTGTTGATGAATTCATTCATCTTGCTTGTAACCCTGCAGAGTTGTTTGTTATACTTTTTTTGCCCCAGCGGAATCATCTTTTCTTTAGGTCGGAAGTTCACTTTTTCTTCTTCCTATTGAAATCCCAACTCTTGGTTGGTATCTTTTGTTGTGAATTCACCTTCGGTCGGCGTCTTGGTTATCTTAACTCTTGGTTAGTATCCTTTATCCTAACTATTGGTTAGTATCCTCTATCCCAACTCTTGGTTGGTATCTTTCGTTGTGAATTCGCCTTCGGTCGGCGTCTTGGTTATCCTAACTCTTGGTTAGTATCCTTTATCCTAACTCTTGGTTAGTATCCTTTATCCCAACTCTTGGTTGGTATCTTTCATTGTGAATTTGCCTTCGGTCGGCGTCTTGGTTAGTATCCTCTTTCCCAACTCTTGGTTTGTAATCTCTTGGTTAGTATCCTTTATCCTAACTCTTAGTTAGTATCCTCTATCCCAACTCTTGGTTGGTATCTTTCGTTGTGAATTCGCCTTCGGTCGGCGTCTTGGTTAGTAGCCTCTTTCCCAACTCTTGGTTGGTAATCTCTTGGCTAATATCCTCTATCCCAACTCTTCGTTGGTATCTTTTATTGTGAGTTCACCTTCGGTCGGCGTCCGGGTTATCCTAACTCTTGGTTAGTATCCTCTATCCCAACTTTTGGTTGGTATCCGCTGTATTTGAGCCCACCTTCAGTTGGCACTCACTTTATCATATATCTCCCCACAGTTTGCAAATTTCCGAGTTCTTTTGGTATTCAATCTTCGTGTACCTTGAATGTCAGAAAGTCGTTGTTGTCATTCCTTCAGGTCCAAGTTGGTTGGGGGCAGCTGTAACACCCAAAAATTTTCCCTTTTGTTTCTAACTCTAATTGGCTTATGTTTCTTTTCATTTTGCATTATCATTTATGCATATCATTGGTTCTAAGCATGGGATTAAGGTATCTTGGTTAGCTCAAGAGGAGAGTATGTTTCTCAGAGGCTCAAGCAAGGGATCTTATTCAATCATACATGCATAGGGAAAGTTTGTTCAAGGAAACAAAGGGAGATATGCTCTCAATGTCACCATCACTCAAGCTACAAAGGCTTCTTATGCCTCAATGCATCCTAATATGTCCATCACTTCATCAAATGACTAAAGTTGGCAAGAGGTTTGAAGTGGATCACCTCCTCTTATCTTTTTGTCATTTTGGATATTTGGGTATAGGACACCTGCATGGGTAAGAATTTTGAAGCCTCATCATCATGTTACACAAATCATCTTTGTTCAAGGGATTCTTCATCTTACTCAGAGGAAATAGGATTTTGAGCTTGGGTCGACATCTCTTATCTTGTAGGACTGAAATTAGGGTTTTGGATAAAAGCAGTTTATTTCTGATTCTTTGAGCAAAACTTGATTCCATGGTCTTGTATATGTCCTAAAGTGTCTATGGGTGGAATATTGATCATCAATTTTAATTAGAAGAGCCTCAATTGATTAGATGATTGTCGATCACTTGAATTGGGAACAAAGTCAACTGTGCAGGGAAAAAGTCAACTCCTAACTTTTTGAGGTCAATGTTGTGTTTTTCATGTTAAGTATGACCAATGGGTGAAACTTGATCAAGAAATGTCAAAGGAATCATCAAAAATAAGAATTTGGAAAAGTTACCAAAATTGGAAATTAGGGTTTTTAAGGGACTTACTATTTTTGGAAAGTTTTCATGTTGATCAGCTACCTTCAAGGCCAGATTTCTCCATGTTCAAGACTCCATTTCACTTCTCTTCAAACATGAAAGTTGTAGAGTTCATTTCAAGCTTTCCAGCCATATAAAATTCATCTCCATTGGATCATTTTTTAGCAAGTTATGATTCTTAGAAGTTGTTCATTTCAAACTTTTATTTCCCAACACTTAGAAATTTTTTCTAAGTGTTGAGGATCGGTTTTTGTACCAATCTTCAAGCTCGTTCTTGAGTAGCTTCCAAGCTCCATTTTGAAATCTTGTCCACATGAAAGTTGTAGATTGTGATCCCACCTTTCCAAAAAGTCCAAGTTTGCTTCACTTAGGTCATTGTGGTGCAAGTTATGGTATTTTCAAGATCAAGGTTTCAAGTTGTGACGTGAGCAAAAACCCTAGAATTTTTCTAAGTATTTTGGGACAGTTTCATGGACACACTTTCATGGCAATTTTTCATACCAATTCAAGCTTTCTTTCAAGACATTTCTAACATGATTTTTGTTCTATGATCTTCCTGCTTCATTGTGAGCTTGAATTCTCTTCATTTGGCCAAAGATTCATCAAGATATGATCCATAGAAGTAGCATGCATGGATGTTGATGTTGTGCATCATATTGTTATCTTTTCTTGGAACAATTTGAACATGTTGCAGCATGCTTCTTTGTGCACAAAATACACACATACCTCACCCTATTTCCTTGCCTACAATTCCTAAACATTCATGCACACCTCATGCACCTCATTCCATTTTTTTGCCAAAAGTCAGAAAGAGAAAAAAAATGTACAAAACCTTGCTTCACATCCTCTCACGTGTCATACCTTTCATGCTGCATTTCACTCATTTTTACTCACTCAAACCAAGCGACAAACCTCTCTCTAAGCCTCTCCCAAGCAGGATCTGAGCCAATCCCCATGTGATTCACCCTTTTCACATTTCCTTTCCTAAACCAAGTGAAACAAACTCCAAACTATATTTACTCGCTTCCTATCCTTCTTCCAACCTTAAACCACCCTATTTAAGTGAGTACATTCCAAACCTAAGCCATCCATTCATTTTTCAGATCTGAACTTCTCATTTTCTCTCATTTTTCATCATCTTAGAAGCTTATTTTTCAAGAGGTTTCTCTGCATTTCCAAGCTAGATTTATCATCCTCAAGGGTTGTTAAAGCTTTTAGTGAAGTTTTCCTCAAGTTTCTGTAAAGAATACAAGAGGCAGTGGACCATCTCCACTTAGTAAATTTCCTAAACTCTTTTCTCTTAACTCATGCGCATTCTGGACCTGTGGTTTTTGTTTTTGAGTTGCCATGACATTATTGAACATGTTTGTGTTCTTGTTGTGTTGTTTTGTGTGATTTCAGTTTGTATGCTCACTTTTTGTTTCCTTTTATTCACCATGAAAACGTTCTTGTTTGTGAAAAATAAGGCTGGATTTGAGATCTACATGAAATTCGGAATGGGATGGTGGTCGTGCTTATTATTTCTGGGCGGTTTCAGGTGTCTCCGGCGGCCAGCTCGCCGGAGAAGACGACTTGAGCTAGGTATCTGGCATCTGAAGATTGGGGACAAGCTGATATGGTTGTTGGCGCCACATTTTGAATTTAAATGAAATGAGGTGGTGTGATCTGGTCCGTTTGATGTGCTAAGTGGATGCCACCTCAGTTAATGAGGCTGACTGGGCATGCCACGCAGGTTTTATTTTGTTTGATTCTGATTCATATTGGATTGGGATGGTGCACGCTTTGCTTTTCACATTCCCCTTTTATTGAGCCCATGCGTGTTACAACTAGTTTCCAGTTGTTTCTGATTTTGCTTTCTCACCCCCCTTGGCTTGTTTCTCTTTTTATTTTCTATTTTCATTCCATTTTCAATTTGATTTTTATTTTTGATGTTCCACTCATGATAAAATTTGACAAAAATACTTTTTTGATTATTTGACATCTTGAGATAATTTTCATGCTTTTTATTTTATTTTTCCATTTATTATCATATTTTATTCTTAATTAATTTGTGGTGTGCTTTTACAAGTTTAACCTTGAGTTAGTGTTTGATTGTTTGATGGCTTTGCTATGCTTTCTTGGTTCAATCTTGTTGTCGTGTTTTGATATATGAACGAGGATTGTCTGAGTGTCATTTTACTGACTTGGTGATTATTTTTTGATTGATTTTCATTTGGTTTTTATTGGTCCTCGATGTATGCTCGATTATTGGTTTGCTTTGAATCTTTGCTGTGATTTGAAGGTGCAATTATGCCATTCTTGTTTAGATCTTTTCCTTGCCTATTCTTGATTATTATAACATGAGTTAGAGCCTTTATTTTAATTTTAATATGTCATTTTTCTATTTTTGGTTGATACCTAATTGTGACTTGATTTTGGTTAGAACATGCTTAATACTTGACCTAGTTGGTTTCGTTTTGACTAACTGTGTTTGAGTGAAGTTTGAGAGGAGTAGTTGAGGTAATTACATGCTATCTTAACTTGATTATAGCTTTGGATTCACTTTCATTTGATTATTTTCCTATTTGTGGTTGAATTTCCAAGTTGATAATGTTTTGGCCTTGCTCCTTTGATGTTCTTGACCTAGTTCTTTGAGATGCTTTCTTGTATGATCTAATGGATGCTTGTGGATTCTTGTATGCTTTGAATGACATGTTTAAGGTTCTGATCTTCATGTTGTGATATCCATTGTGTGATCATTTCTCACCTTTTTCCTCACATGATCATTTGTTTCTTTTATGAATGACTTGAGTGGATGATTACCTAGTTTTGATGCATGTTTTGAACTTGGTCCTTGGTGTTTCTTCTTGCTATCTATGAGTTTATGTTTGGAATGATATACATAATCATGCTATTGCCCCTACTTGGATCCATACCCTAATCTTACATGTTTACTCTTTTGAGGTGTGTTTTACATGAGCTATTTGTTGACAAGTGATTGAATGTTGTTAAGATGCATGCCTTGAATATTCTTGCTAATTCTTTTATCATTAACATGAGTTGAATGCAATGTGACTTAGCTACTGCCCCATCTTGGTTCTCATATCATTTTACTTCATTTCACTTTGTTTGATGATTGATGATACTTCTTGATTGGTTTTAAGACATTTGTGTGTGCATTGATCCATTATTTTGCCTAATTGTTTTGACTTCCAATCTTTGAGTTTGGTTTGAAGAATGTGCACATTATTGTTATGTTGACTTGAAGTAGATGGCTGTCTTGTGTGTTTGAATATGATGCTTACATGGCTTGATTTTTATGTCTTATTGCTTGAGCTTCACCATTGGGTTACTTGATGTTGCATCTTCTCCTTCATCACACTTCTCTTTCTTTTCTTTTGAGTCTTGAGACTTGTTTAAGTCTTGAGTTTGCTTTTGTTTGTGATTGATTAGTATAATGTTTACTTGCGTTTGCTTACATGATCCCTTAGGATTCCTAGCTCAACTTAATTTCTGATTAAGTTTGAGGTAGGAGAGACATTAGGCTTTCAATCCTTTGCATGATAACAATTAGGATAGTAACTTTTAAACCTTAACCTTAGATCTATCTCCTTGCATTCTAAAATTAGGTAGATTTCCCTTGATCTTAACTTTAGGACCATTGTGCATGACAACATTATGAACTAGTTTCCCCTAGTTGTTTTCTTTTCAACCTTTGAGTCCTCTCTCTTCTCATCTCAAAAACAAATCAAAAACACTTAATAAATACAACGAGTATTGTGCGCCATGAGCCTTAAGTACATGGGAAGTAATAAGCGGGAGTCCCTCCTTACCTTGTCTAGGGTGTTTGCATACGTCCCGTCTTGGGTTGATCTTGCAATGCATTTGCTCTTATGTTATAGACTTTAGTGCAATACAAGTTCCAAACTAACTTAAATTCACTTCTGTCTAAAAACACAAACCAGATGAAAATCTTTTATCCTTCGGGATGGATCTCAAATCATTTTCAGAAAACAGCACGTTTTTTCCGTTCTACTGCAAACAGGCATCGACCCTAACTGCTTAAACGTGAACTTAATGTCGCCCATAAAACACTTAACCAATTTGTGGTTGTAACCACAAACTACGGACGCTCTTACTTCCTCATTCTCGTCCGAATAAGGATACGTAGGCATAAGACGGTGATGTCTTGGCGAGCAACCTTCCCCCCATTCACCCGTAGTCATCTGAACTATGTTGACTCTGACTTTCCCATTGCACGAGGGAATACGTAGGCCTAGGACGGTGAAGTCCTATCAAGCCTCCTTTTGTTTTTTCCCTTTCCGTTCCTGTTTAGTAGTAGGCTTTAGATAACACACCCTTTGATTAGACAACAAGTGTGGATCCCGTTGTGTACAACGGACGCGAGGGGGTGCTAATACCTTCTTCTCGCGTAATCGACTCCCGAACCCAGGATTTGGTTGCAATGACCATGTCTTCTCCCTTTTGAGGTTTCTTCAATCGTTTCCCTTCCCTCGTCGGGATAAATAACGTTTGGTGGCGACTTTTCTATTTTTCTGCCGGTTGTTTTTCGCGTTGCGACACTTGACCAGTTTGATAACTTGAACCTCTAAAAGAATGGGAAGGAATTTGTTTTTGCACCTATTATATCCCACTCTTCCCAGTGGAGGCACACTTTTCTTTCCAAGATAAAAGTAAATCCCCTAGTGGAAGCCTCTCAGCAAAATCTCTTGAAAAAAAGGGATATCACATCCCCAGGAAGTCTCTACTAATCAATAAACAAGTGGAAGTCTCTTAAGAAGCTTTTTTTTTGTCCCGAAAATTCCCGTTGGATCGACAAATGGCAATCTCTTCCCGAGAAGTTTGTCCCTCTTTTAATAAAGTCATCAGCACCTCAAAATTATCCTGCATCACGTGGAATCCCTCCGAAGAAGTCTCAAAAGGAAGTATGATGAAATTTTTCCAGCAAATGGCATCTCAATAGAGAAGTTTGCGAAACTCTACATTTCATACAATGGTATTCCTAGCAAGTCTAACATCAGATTGTCACTCCTCCTATGGCATCCCTCCGAAGAAGTCTAAAAGAGAAGTATGATGAGGTCTATTTTCATCAAATGGATATCTCCCCAGTAAATCTCAGTGAGAAGTTTGATGAACACCATCACAGATTGTGTCTCTTAATTTGAGAAATCTGTCTTATAAGATAACTAGTCTGCATCTCCTCGAAGATTCCCAGTGAAGTTATTGATCCAGCAAGTGATCACCTTTTCCAGAGCTTGTTATCTCAACCTTTTCAAGAGAAAGACTTGATAAGAAGAAACTAAGACCAGTTCCATGGCTAAAAACTAGGATTGAGGGAAGTTTATTTTCAGAAACGAAGACCAGTTTCATGGCTCATTACCAGAAACGCGGGGAAGTTTTACCCTTTCTAAGTAGGATTACTTAGTTAAAAACAATGAGTAAACATGTTCCGATGGTAGGAGCCTGTTACCATTCAAATTATCAGAATCATAGTCGTGTCCCTCCGATGGAGTTGTGATCTCCCCAATTAGTGAAGATACTTCTTTGTTTCCCAGCAGACTACATCCTTAGTCTTAATTTCTTTCCCCAGTGAATAATTCTTTAATCCCCCAGCGATTCGAATTATTATTGGTCTTCTGTGGTGTCATTCTCACGAGTCTCATGTCTTTCACTCACAAACATCACATCATTTATGGCATCTTAGGGTCCAAAATTTGTGCATTCTTAGTTGTATTTAAGTCTCTCCAATCTAGTCGAAACCAAGATGTCAATCTTCTCCTCTTCAAATAGGAGAACCGTAAATAGGGGCATCTGTCATACCCTAACTTTTGACCTTAAGACCCCACATCATTTGAATTTCATTAGCATCATATGTGTGTATACTTTTATGCATCACTAACCAATTTGGAGACACAAAGATTGTTGTTTGTCTCATTTGATTACCAATTAGGGTTTTGAGCCTCAAAGGAAGACTCGGGCAAAGGATCAATAAAGGATAAGCATGATATTCAACATCTTAAGTCCCTTTTTCATCCATGAAGGTCAAGGGCTCTCATTCACCAATGATCAAGTACAAGTATACATCATGTCAAATCAATCAAGCCTCAAGATCCTTAGTGCACCAAAATTAGGGTTTTGACCTAATCCATTCCTTAGGCTGACTTGTGGAGCAAGGCATGATCCAATACCTCAAGATATGTTTCAAGGACCTCAAATA
This sequence comes from Lathyrus tuberosus, assembly GCA_022829125.1. NCBI lineage: Eukaryota > Viridiplantae > Streptophyta > Magnoliopsida > Fabales > Fabaceae > Lathyrus > Lathyrus tuberosus. Next base: position 16,236,779 of record JALAZF010000017.1, read on the forward strand.
CATCAAATTAGTCCATTCATATGATTGGATCAATCCAAAGAACTTGATTCATAAGCAATGCAAGGATTCAAATTCATTTGGACCACAAACTAGGGTTTTTGATGAAAAGTCAACTGTACCTTTGACTTTTGACCAAGACATGATCTCAAACCTTGGGACATGATTCATGACACTCAAAAAACCCTTGGAGTCCATCCATGATGTTTAAAATAGCCCAAGGGTTTGATTTCATAAAGGATCACAAAGATCAAGATTCATCTGATACAAAAAGTCAACTGTGCCCAAAATCAAGTTTGACTTTTGAAGTTTTTGGTCAACCATGGCCTCTTAAAGCCAAGGCCAATGTTAATATGTTATTTGGATCATTATTGATCAAGAAAAATCAAGAAAAGTGAGGTAACTTGCAAAAGGGGCAACCATGAAGAAATGAAAATTTTCTAAGTTATGAAGAAAACCCTAATTTAGAGCAAAATTTGCAAGGTCATAACTCCCAAACCAAGCAACTATTTTCTTTGATCCAAAGATCAAATTGAGGAGCTTGTTAAATACTACAACTTTGTCACTTAGAGTGAATTCCCAAAAAGTGCATAGATTTATAGATATGAAGCCATGAAGTTAGGGTTTCAAGACTTTTTGAACTTTGACACTTAGAGAAATTTTGGACATGATTTGTTTTATGTTTTAACCAACTTTGAGGCCATTTTTCTCCAAGATCCAAGAAGAATCAAGACCAAATGCAAACATCAAAGTTGAAGTATGATATACCAGCTTTCCAAAATGTCCAAGAACATCATCTAATTCCATTTGAGCAAGGAGATATGAAGTGCACAATGGGCCTTGATGCAACTATTTTTGCTAGACAAATTTAGCAATTTCTTGTACCACAAGATTTTGAGTCCAACTTGGAGTGATTACACAAGACTAATGTGCACTCAATTCAATAGAAATCCTTGATAGTCATGTTGAATCTGCAAGATAGAGTCATTTGATCATGAAGATTCTCTTTGAAAGTGGAAGAAAGCCTTGAATTCTAAATGAATTTATGTGGAATAGTGCATTGTCAAAGATATCACTCCCACCAGTCAAGATGTTCTCATAAACAACAATAAAACCATCTGCAGAATGTGGAATTGTTCAAAAGCAAAGCTAGGCTAGTGGAAGAAGATAATGTACCTTGGATAGGAAGTAATGATGCATTGCCAAAATATTGAATAATGAACTCAGCATTTAAACCATCATTATTCCTCCAAAACAAACTTACTCCCCTATAAATAGAGACCACATTTGATGATTCAAAACACACCAAAACAACTACAATACTTGTTTTCTCATTCTCCCTCTTTCACCTCAAATTTTCAAAATTCCAAAGAGCAAGCTTCGAGTTCTCAAAATCAGAGCTCAAACTACTCAAACAACCATCCAAACATATCACAAATCATCCCTTGAAGATGTCCAAACCTTCATCTTCATCCCAAACCACCAAAATTAGAAAGTCAACTATCAAAACCTCATATGTTTGACTTTTTGTATTTTACAAGCCATTGTAGCACCCCAAAATTTGCCCTAACTTTTTCTGCCTTTTGTTTCGCAATCATCTGCATTTTCCATTAGGTCATAACGCATCATCATACATTTGCATTGGGTTCCTAAGACGTGTGATCAAGGCATTTTCCTTTGGTTTGAGCTTTTCGTGTTCAGAAGATTATCAGTGTGCATTCAAAGTGGTTATTTCTCAAGCGGTGTATAAGGTCAAGTTGTTGTGGGTGGAAGTCCTCAGGTCAACGAACAGTGAACCATGTGAGGTGTAGGTTCAGAAAGTCAGGTTTCCAGTGGTCAGAAATGCGGAGGATGTTTGATTCAGATGTTTTATTTCAGTAGCATGGATGAAAGAGTCAAGATTGGTTTTTATCCATAATCCATTTTCTGTCCGTCATTATCCATTTAATCACCTTTCCCTAAATTCAATTTCATTGGTAAATCCAATTACCCAATATCCATTTCCCAAATATAGTTCTATCCAATTTCAACATCCATATTCAAAATAAAAAAACCACATCCACATTTCAAGTCCATTTACAGTCCATTCTTAAATCCATTAACCATTTACAATATCCACTTTCATAAACCAATCCCAAATCAATTTGGATCCATAACCATGTCCAATTTAAAGTCATTACCACTTTTTCCAAATCCAGAACCACCCTTCCGTTGAATATTGGCAGCTCGCCTCATGAGTTTTTGACTATTTTTAAGGCTAGGAACTGTGGTTGTTAATAAGGAAAAGATACTCCTTGGACGAAAAAATTAAATGCAGCGAATTTTGCCTCAGCATGTTGACAATAAATGGCTTGATATGATTCTTAACTGTTCATGGAAGCCTTTGGATGTCTCAGCTGCAGTTAAAATGCTTGGCTATATAAAGCAAATTTCAAAGGTTCGTCTCTTCCCGAGGATTATCTTGCACAAGGCTATAATGATGGTTTTAAAGATTCGACCAGCTCATACCATGAAAAGGAAAGTTTAAGGTACAATTTTGATAATTGTACAACAGAGAGGCGTAAGTATTATAACATTGCTAAACTCTGAGTGCCAGAGGATGGTTTCTTATGGGCTATTTAATGGACACAATGGATCTGATGCTGCTATCAATTCTAAGGAGAATCTTCTAAATAATGTTTAAGTGCAATTCCTCCTGGTCTTAATGGAGACGAGTGGTTAGCAGCATGGCCTAAGGTTTTGGTTGTAGACGTTGTAAAAATTGAATAAAGATTTTGCACAGAATGTTCATAAAGCAGGAAAGTACATAGCCGAGATTCATGGCCGAGATTACAAGTAGAAGAAAATAACAGCAGAAAGTTCTTAGTGGCAGAAAAAGAATTTTTATAACAGAAGATAATATCAGAATAGAAAATATAAATAGCAGAATTCATAATAAAAAAAACTACTTCTTAACAGTTACAAACTAACTGCTAACCAATCCATAACAGTTACCTCTCCTAACCAACTTCTACAACAGAACTAACATAACCACCCTAACCAATTCTAACCGCTAACCAACTCTAACAGAATTTGGATCAGAAATATCCATTCTACCCTCCATCTCCCCCCTATAAATCAGAAACACCATCTTCATTCTTCTCTTCTTCATTCATTCTGCAACTTTTTTTTCACTCTTCATTCTTCTTGATTCTACACAATTCTTCATCCATTCTTCACCCTTCTTCATCTTCTCCAACCTTTTGCTAATTCCTCCATTTTCAATTCATCAACAAATTCCATCACAGAAATTCAGAAAAGAGCTTCTTCATCACCACGATTCACCTTCATCACCTTCAATCTCTCTGCTCTGATTCTCCTTCAACAATTCCTCCAATCTTCATCTTCTTCAACCACTTTTCTGCAACTTCATCCATTTCTCTCCATCAAAAAACTTCAGTTGTGGCAATGTCAAAGAAACCTGCAACGAATTCTTCCACATCAACCTCCAAATCAATTCTGTAACAAACTTCTGATACACAAAACCTGCAGAAATCACACTCAAACTCTTCATCAATCATCGACCTGTAAATCGAAAACAACAACATCAATTCACGGCGAGTTCGGATTCGAGGAAAAAATCAACAACAGCAACTTCACGCAACGCTCAAGGAAAGTAGAAAAATTGAAAGATTACAAAAGAAGAAGACTATTATCTCACCTCTGGTTTTCTGTTTTCCTTAGCCGATTTGAAGACGCAGCGGACGGTTCTCCGGTAGGTACGTCATCTTGATCCAAAATCCGATTTCGCACTTTATTTGTATTGTTCGTGTGATTGCTGTGCGTTCATTGATCTGTGCTTCACCGTTGGAGTCTTAGATCTAGTCTCTTTTTCCATTTACGATGTTTATCCGCGTGAGATAGTGTCGAAACTCGATTGAGAGTGAGGATTGGCGGTGATACGTTGAACGGCGGCGTGGAGGTGAGAGTCGTGTAGGTGCGTTTTCCGCTGTCGCCGGTGATGAATTCCGGTGCGACGGAGGTTGGTTTTTTCTGACAGCGTATCCTGAGCGGGGGTTTGAAGCGTGGTCGGTTGTTGAAGAGGAGCCGGCGAGAAATTTCTTGGCGGCGAAAAAACAGAGGGTTTGTGTGTTGATTCGAAGGCTAAACGGAATTGTGAGACGGGTACGGAAATGGTGGAGAGAAGGCGTTGCGACGGAGTAGAGCGGCGGAGATTTGGAGAAGAAGAAGGAGTTTAGATTTTGATTAAGCTTTTGTTATTGAAGGTTGAGTAATGATGATGATGGCGGCGTGGTGAAAGGAGAGATGATAATGGCGAACGATGAAGGTTGTGAGAAGATGATGAAGTAGGAAGGAGGGTTGAAACAGGGGAGTGGCGGGGAGTTTAGGACAGCTGAGTATCCCTTTCTCAATTTTAGGTTTTAAGGAGGATTATGTGATTTGGATTGGGCTTGTAGCCATTCAGTTTCCTTTCTATTTCTCACCCCCTATTTTACTCTATGCACCTCCCTTGGACTCATAAGAAAATCGTTGGGCCTAATGTTTGAAGACCCAAACGCCTGATTTCCTCACAACACCACCAAAACACTCTTTACACCCCTTGTCTGCGCTATGAGAACTATTGGGCTTAGGAGGAGCCATCCCAGCGCTGGATTATTGTTCAAACCACCTCTTGATTTGACTGTCGTACCCCTGTTTGGTTTATTTTCGTTTTAGTTACTTTTAGATTTAATTGTTTCACTTAATAAATAGATTGGCAATTAATTTTTGGTATTGAAATTGGAGTTAGATTTTTACTAGATTTTAACTAGAAATTAGCATTTTCGTTTAGATTTTAATATTAGTTGTTCGTTAGAACTAATTTTCTTTAGAATTAGTTTATAATCTTAACCTTGGAATTTGATTAGTTTTAAGTAGAAAGTAATGAGGAATTAATTTTAGGATTAATATTAGTTTTAATTCTAGAATTAATTTTAGGGTCAGTTTTCTTTAGATTTAATTTTAGAATTAGATTTTTTGGAATTAACTTGAATAAACAATAGATTTAGATATTAATTTTAGGATTAATCTTAGTATTAATTTTAGACTAACTTTTACTTAGAATTTAATCTTGCTTAATTAGCATTTTAATTTTTGTGGATATTCTTGATTGATTTTAAATCTTGATCTTGATATTCATTTCGATTAATTTCTGATTAATACTTGAGTTGTCTCTTTTACTTGTCTTTCTCTTTTGTGAATAGCATGATATAATGCTATGCATAGAATTTTCTCACATCCCTTTGGGATCCTAGCTCAACTTTAATCTTTGATTAAAGTGAGGTAGGATATGCATTAGGTAGTGTTATCCCTCTTCTTCTCCTCTTTTTTTAGGATTAGATTTCTTTGAACCACACTTAACCTTAGGACCATCCAAGTATGATAACATTAGAATTGAGTCTTAGTCTCCCCTTAGTTTCTACCTTTATCGCCTTTTGAGTCTCTTCTCTCTCTCAAAATAAAAAGCAAAAAATACTTAATAAAGGCATAACAAATATTGTATTTGAGCCTTTCATGTGAGAATAAGGAGGTGGGGGTCTTCTCTCATTTTCTTAGGATGTTTAGCGTACGTCCCGTCTTGGGTCGATATGCGAGGCATTCGATCTTACATGAGGGACTTAAATACAATATGTGTTACAAAACACAAAACTTCCAAAACACTTCTTTCTTAAAAGACAAAAACAAACAATAACGTCTTTCCTACGGGAATTTCTCTCCTCATCTCATTCACTCATTCCTTTAAGGATGCGTCAAGTCCGTTCCACCGCAAACCAGTAACGCCTAAGTCTCCCTACAGCGAGCTGCAACACCTAAACTGCTGGAACGCGCACTCTGACGTTTCCACTAAAAAACACAAATAATCCATCCCTAGTGAGGGGAACTACGTCGCTCTGATTCTCATGTTCCCGATGAGATACGTAGGCAGTGGGGTAGGCCCCATGCGAGCACTTCTTTTATTTTCCCTACATTTGTTTCTCTTTCTCTCTCCTTTCCTTTTTCCAGTTCTCCAGCTAGCATTTCCTTTTCCAGTATCCCTTCCTTACACCCTTTGATCGAGACAAGCAAACGTGGATTCCATCGGGTACGATGGACGCGTGGGGGTGCTAATACCTTCCTCGCGCGTAACCGACTCCCGAACCCATTTCTCTTGGTCGCAAGACCATGCTCTTTCCTTCCTTCGGGTTTACGCAGTGTTTCCTTTCCCTCTCTTGGGATAAATACACATTGCTGGTGACTCTGTTTCCGCGCCACTTTCGCGTTTGTACTTGGATGAAAATCCCGGGAGCGACAGCTGGCGACTCTGCTGGGGAAAGATTGACCTCCTGCTGGTCCATCCCTAAGCGAGTCAATCCTAACACTTGTTTGTTTTTTTCTTTCTTTCATTGGGTGTTTACTGTCGTGCTTTATTTTGCTGTTTATTTACTTTACTGTATTTACTGCATTTTAGCATTACATATCATATTATTACTGTTGTGCTGGACTGGTTTTCTATTTGGCGGGATGGGATTTCTGAGAGATAAGCCCATTACACAGGCTTGAGTATACACTTAGAATTAGAGTGGAGAGTAGTGGGACCTACGTGTCGTCTGGAGTGCGTTGGGTATTCATGAAATTCACAGCCAGACGAGGCTATCTTGGGACATGTTCTGACGTGCGTATCTTGCGCATTTCAGGATGTCGATCTAGAGAGCTGTCGACTCTGGTGACCGTTTCCCCGAGGACTCAGTTGCGGCACTCCTCCCGAGATGTGACAGTGGCTGACCATGTTCTGTGGTAAACCCATTGCACATTCTCGATCCGAGGACCCAATGCTGGGAACTTGCTATAGGATATCCTTTTTGAAAGAGAATCAGTGGAGGCACTCCTCGATTGGCGATAGTACTGTACCCCGAGGGATGAATGTACTATTGCTTCTCGACCACAGTGTCAGAAGCTGAGGAGCTTTCATTTTGGAGAATCAGTTGAGGCCTCCTCGATTGATGATGATGCCAAACCAGAAATGGTGAACGTATCATCATTTCTCGACCTGAGAGCCCGGGATACTGAGGATCTTAGCACCCACATGTTAGAAGGGCGGGTTGTTTACAGGTGTGCAGGTAACCTTGACCTTCAACCTACCCGATATTCTGGATTTCCTATCAATGTGGACTCATCAGCCTGGTATTATGGTATTCTGGCATTATGACCATCTCGGTATTCTGATTGGGTCTGTGCTCTGATTAGGCCGATATTATGGTATTCTGGTATTCTGGTATTCTCTTCAGAACAGACTCATGAACTTATTCAGTCATCAGCACAGCATAATGGTTATTCAGATTATGTGGAAGCTTTGATCCCATGTCTTATTGCATTCATGACATTGCATTTTCATAATCATTTGCATAGCAGGTGTTCGAGGCGTGGTTATTCTTATTCTGGTGTGGTTTTCTTTGGAATTTCAGATTTAACTGCTCAAGCCATTCAGAAGTTGACCATGGATCTGGTTCAAGCAGAGTTAAGGGAAATGCGAAGCCAAATGGGGCAGTTTATGTGGGACATGCAAGTTCTGATTCAAGACCAGAAAGTGCTGAAGGAAGAGGTCAACCAACTAAAGACTCAGATGAGTCTGATTATGGAAGTTGTGAGAGGTGTGCTAAACAAGGATAATACTCCCATGCCTGAAGCTGCGGCTGGAATTGTCTCTCCTCCATTGTTTAAGGGATCCCTCCCAAAGAGTGAGCATATTGCCACTGTGATCGTCCCAGCTGTATCTCTGCAACGGGGTAGTTCTCCGCGTCGGTATCAAGATAGACCAAAGATGAACTGATACCTTGAGACTCCACCGGTACCATATTCTCAGCTATTCAAGCATCTCCTTCAGTGGCAACTAGTACAGAAAAGGACTCTGGCTCCTCTTACTGGTACTCCCCCACCGGGTTATGATGCAAGAGCTCACTGTGATTTCCACTCTGGTGCGCCGGGGCATAATGTGGAAGATTGTAGGGCATTTCAGCATGTTGTCCAGGATCTGATCGATTTGAAGAAAATTGAATTCACGCCGAGCAGCGTAAGTATACAAGGTGGTCCTACTCTAGCTGCTGAAAAAAAAGTGGATATCCCTGTTGTCTCTCCTAAAGCTACATCAATTCAGGGGCATTTCTTGCAACCTATGGTTTCGGAATCTTCTAGTCCTCATTTGTTGCCTACTCTTAAGCCAAGTTTGTGGAAGAAAGCACCCGAACGAGAAGAAGGCACAAGTCGATATCGACAACAAACTAGCTCCCAGAGGAGACAGCAAAGACCCAGAAGGCAGGAGAGAAAGTTTGATCCTATTACTATTCCTTACAGTTACTTGCTCGATCGTTTACTTCAAGACTCTTTGATTCAGCTAGAGAAGGCTGCTCCTGTTCCATTTCCCCTTCCTCCAAGTTATGACAAGAGTGTTAGATGCGAGTACCACTCAGGGACACAGGGGCATGTCCTTGAAGAGTGTAAGATGTTCAGGCATAAGGTGCAAGATCTCATTGACGTTGGGCTTATCATTTTCACTGAAGACGGTCTGTATGTTAACTGAAGCTTCTCAAGTGATTACTTGAGACCGTAAAGACATCTCCTAAAGCAATCAGTCCAGTCGGAGCCAAGTCTCCTCAGCAATGGCGAATATCAATTTTCTTTACTGCATTTTCATTTGTAATTTGTGTTATTGGTTAATGTTTGCATGTAAAAAAACTTGTTTGTTCTTGAATGATGATTTTAATGCAATAAATATTGTTTTTCTCGAAAAGTTCATTCGTATTCACTCATTTAATGTTTGTATGCAATGCAATGTTAACCTTCTTGTTTAAACTCTTGGAGGGAGGATGATGAGGTAAAAACGCAAAATCTTTGGTTGTATGCTTTTGAATAAAACCCTGTTGAGGATGTACAGGCATTGTTTCAAATTCCTAAACACCAGAGATATAAGGGAGTGAAACCTTTGGCAAACCCCGTTGAGCCTAGAAGTAGGAGTTTCTTTCTGAAAATGAAAAAACCCTCAATCTTAACCTGGGGCAGGGTAGGTGTCGGTTAATTTGATTGAGCGTTCAAATTTCAAAAGGAATGTGCATCTAAGGATCAATTACACCTACGGTTATCCCTCACCAACCGAAGAGTGAGACGGTCGGAACCCTTTACAAGTCAAGATAAGCCAGTGTCACACGATTGTTCAAAAAAAAAGAAAAGAATCAAAAAAGGAATCAAAAGAAAAAGGAAAAAGCCCGCTAAGTCGAAACTTGAAAACAAGTGACTTAGGCAAAAGATAGGGCATCCCGCTGGACTTCAAAATCGAAAAATTCAAAAAGAATAAGTCCAGGCAAAATCAGGGGAAAACAAAAGAACGAAAAAATGAAAAGGATTACAAAAGGAAAATCCTCGAGGAAAGAACAAGTCGTGTGACCACAGACACCAAAGGCAAAAAAGGGTGAATGTCACTCTGTAAACCGTGTGGGTTCCTTAACCATCCTCATACCGTTCATAACCTTTTGAAAGGCGAGCGCTTGTGTCGAGTTAGCTGAACGTAGGACTGGAGAACATCAAGGAGAATGGGTGGGTACAAACAAAATTTTGAGCCATAAATCCTTTTTTCTTAAACCGCGAACCAGGCCACGTTACAACCCTCAAAAGTCCAAATTGAAACAGGGTTTATTCTGAAGGCGTATTTCAATAAGATAGCGTTCCTGACTCCCATGAGTTATGCTAAAAGACCTTGGTTGGTATTGCATGTGCATGCTATTTTCCATTAAAAAAAAAACAAATTTTGTCGCACCTTAACCAGTGATTCGTTCACAGGTATTGGCGATATCTTTTCGAAAAAACTTCGAGATTGATATAGGTGTTGCATTATAATTTTCATTCTTGGAATAAATGTTTTCTGCTTGCTTACATGTATTTGACACCCGTAAGGCTTACAAAGTGAACATCAGTCGAGAATTTTGATCCCGCCAAAGTGAGATGCTTGAAAACTCCAGGGATGAGTGTGACAGGGGATGTGTTATCAAGTGATTATGTTGGGTGTGTGCTTTCACAGCAATTCGTGCTAAGAAGTTGTCGATCTGGGGCAGTTACATTGTGAAATATCTCAGCCGTTCGGTTAATCTGGGGCAATTATGTTGAGAATCTGGGGCAATCAAGTCGAGATTCAACAAATCTCTCAAAGATCAGTTAAAGGTACTCCTTCACAGATCAGCCAGTCAGGGGCGCAAATCATTTCAAAGCTTGGGCAGGTCACCCTAAAAGCACAAAAATTTATTCTCTCTGGAGAACGGTAAATCACGGTCTGGGGCAATATATGTTGGATCTTCACGAGACATCCTGAAGACATGTTCATTTATAGGTTATGCTGCATCGGGGCATTTCTTTTGGGTCATATCACATCTGCAGGGTTCACGTTGATAGTTAACACGTGACGTCCCTAGTAGAGTTTCTCGCCTCGGCAGAGATGGCTGAAGTTTTATCACTCAGCAGAGCATATGAAGATTGTGAATCATTCTCCCCAGCAAGAGTTCAGGAGTTTGCTCTCCCCTAGCCGGGTTGGTGAAGTTTACTGCTCTTCAGCAAGAGTTCATATTCCTGTACAGAGTGTTGGGTTTATGCTTCCCTATTTTACGATAAAGTTGTTTTCGTCCCCCCAACAGAGTAAGGGTAAGAGGCAAGCATCAATCAAAGAAGCAAGTCTGATATGGTCCCCTAGCAGAGCTGATATCATCAACCATTGTCCCCAAGCATATTTTTGGGTGGTGGTTAGCCTTCCCCAGCAACTCAAAGGTCGATTGTCATTGGCATTTTTCTTCAGCAAGATTCCTGGGATGTTTCCTCCAGCAGAAGTTTGTTATTCATACTTTCCTACAGAATGGAGGTTTAGTCGGGATCTCGAGCAGTTATAACCCTAAAAGCGATCCAGTTTGTTATCCCCAGCGGAGTTGGCCTCGTCTCTTCAGCATTTATTTTGCTGGAGTGGTCCTGTTGCATATCATAAACATCATTGCATAATCATCATCATCGCATATCATTAGCATAGCATTGCATGAAGCCTTGTAAAATCAAACAAAAAATCCATAGCCCAACCTTGCTCGACATCATTCCACAACCCACTTTGCTGGTATATTTCAAAAACCTGAAATCCTATCCCTTTTGGCGTTCCCTTCAAACCTGAAGTCCAATCCCTATTGGTACTTCATTCAAAATCCAATCCCCATTGGTACCCAGAAAGATTTCGCCTTTGAAAAAACAATCACCGTCAGGTTTCACCTGATCCTGCCAGCAAAGTTCGATTGTACTTGGCACATCCTTCTTTTCCCGGTAGCCCGAGCATGCGTCAGCATTCTGCATATAGTGATCATTGCATCCTCAAATCGCGTAGCATTTCCATGTGATGTGGAGCATTATGCCATGGAAAGAAAATTCAAACATATGCATGCGAAGCATAAGCCAGATTTGATACCTTGCGCGAAAGCGCGAATCAATTTCCAATCAAGACGGTGACATATACCCAGCAGACATTACAATCTACCCCTCTGCTTACCTTTCTTTTGGGTCGTAGATCATATGTCGATTTTACCCTCGACCAGTCTTTGTCCATCAACCCCTTGATGACGACATTTCAGTCAGGTCTTCTTTATGTCATCCCCATGACGATGTGTTCCTTTCAGTCAGGTATTCTTTCTGTCATTCCCATGACGATGTGTTCCTTTGGTCCAGTTCTGTCATCCCATGACGATGTGTTCCTTTCAGTCAGGTCTTCTTTCTGTCATCCCCATGACGATGTGTTCCTTTGGTCCAGGTCTTCTTTCTGTCATCCCCATGACGATGTGTTCCTTTGGCCAGGTTTTCTTTCTGTCATCCCTATGACAATGTGTTTCCTTCGGTCAGGTCTTTTTTCTGTCATCCCTATGACAATGTGTTTCGAGTCTTCTTTCTGTCATCCCCATGACAATGTGTTTCCTTTGGTCGGGTCTGCTTCCTGTCATCCCTATAGCAATGTGTTTCCTTTGGTCGAGTCTGCTTCTTGTCATCCCTATGGCAATGTGTTTCCTTTGGTCGAGTCTGCTTCCTGTCATCCCTATGACAATGTGTTTCCTTTGGTCGAGTCTGCTTCCTGTCATCCCTATGACAACGTGTTTCCTTTGGTCGAGTCTTCTTGTCGTCATCCCTATGATGATGTGTCCTTTCAGTCGGGTTTCATTCTTCTTTCCGTCGAACCCCTTTGACGATGTGGTTCTCTGGGTATGTTGTCTTTCCGTCAAATTCCTTTGACGAAGTGTGACTGGGTTCCAGTATCATTTTCTCTCCTGGCGGCTAGTAAATTTTGCGGTTCTTTTTGTCTTCAATCACCTTATACCTTGAATGTCTGAAAGCAGTTGCTATCATCCTTTCAGGTCCAAGTCGATTGAATAGGGGCAGCTGTAGCACCCCAAAATTTGCCCTAACTTTTTCTTCCTTTTGTTTCGCAATCATCTGCATTTTCCATTAGGTCATAACGCATCGTCATACATTTGCATTGGGTTCCTAAGACGTGTGATCGAGGCACTTTCCTTTGGTTTGAGCTTTTCGTGTTCAGAAGATTATCAGTGTGCATTCAAAGTGGTTATTTCTCAAGCGGTGTATAAGGTCAAGTTGTTGTGGGTGGAAGTCCTCAGGTCAATGAACAATGAACCATGTGAGGTGTAGGTTCAGAAAGTCAGGTTTTCAGTGGTCAGAAATGCGGAGGATGTTTGATTCAGATGTTTTATTTCAGTAGCATGGGTGAAAGAGTCAAGATTGGTTTTTATCCATAATCCATTTTCTGTCCGTCATTATCCATTTAATCACCTTTCCCTAAATTCAACTTCATTGGTAAATCCAATTACCCAATATCCATTTCCCAAATATAGTTCTATCCAATTTCAACATCCATATTCAAAATAAAAAAAACCACATCCACATTTCAAGTCCATTTACAGTCCATTCTTAAATCCATTAACCATTTACAATATCCACTTTCATAAACCAATCCCAAATCAATTTGAATCCATAACCATTTTCCAAACCATGTCCAATTTAAAGTCATTACCACTTTTTCCAAATCCAGAACCACCCTTCCGTTGAATAGTGGCAGCTCGCCTCATGAGTTTTTGACTATTTTTAAGGCTAGGAACTGTGGTTGTTAATAAGGAAAAGATACTCCTTGGACGAAAAATTTAAATACAGTGAATTTTGCCTCAGCATGTTGACAATAAATGGCATGATATGATTCTTAACTGTTCATGGAAGCCTTTGGATGTCTCAGCTGTAGTTAAAATGCTTAGCTATATAAAGCAAATTTCAAAGGTTCGTCTTTTCCCGAGGATTATCTTGCACAAGGCTATAATGATGGTTTTAAAGATTCGACCAGCTCATACCATGAAAAGGAAAGTTTAAGGTACAATTTTGATAATTGTACAACAGAGAGGCGCAAGTATTATAACATTGCTAAACTCTGAGTACCAGAGGATGGTTTCTTATGGGCTATTTAATGGACACAATGGATCTGCTGCTGCTATCAATTCTAAGGAGAATCTTCTAAATAATGTTTAAGTGCAATTCCTCCCGGTCTTAATGGAGACGAGTGGTTAGCAGCATGGCCTAAGGTTTTGGTTGCAGACGTTGTAAAAATTGAATAAAGATTTTGCACAGAATGTTCATAAAGCAGGAAAGTACATAGCCGAGATTCATGGCCGAGATTACAAGTAGAAGAAAATAACAGCAGAAAGTTCTTAGTGGCAGAAAAAGAATTTTTATAACAGAAGATAATATCAGAACAGAAAATATAAATAGCAGAATTCATAATAAAAAAACTACTTCTTAACAGTTACAAACTAACTGCTAACCAATCCATAACAGTTACCTCTCCTAACCAACTTCTACAACAGAACTAACATAACTAGCCTAACCAATTCTAACCGCTAACCAACTCTAACATAATTTGGATCAGAAATATCCATTCTACCCTCCATCTCCCCCCTATAAATCAGAAACACCATCTTCATTCTTCTCTTCTTCATTCATTCTGCAACTTTTTTTTCACTCTTCATTCTTCTTGATTCTACACAATTCTTCATCCCTTCTTCACCCTTCTTCATCTTCTCCAACCTTCTGCTAATTCCTCCATTTTCAATTCATCAACAAATTCCATCACAGAAATTCAGAAAAGAGCTTCTTCACCACCACGATTCACCTTCATCACCTTCAATCTCTCTGCTCTGATTCTCCTTCAACAATTCCTCCAATCTTCATCTTCTTCAACCACTTTTCTGCAACTTCATCCATTTCTCTCCATCAAAAAACTTCAATCGTGGCAATGTCAAAGAAACCTGCAACGAATTCTTCCACATCAACCTCTAAATCACGGAGATCAATCATCGACCTATAAATCGAAAACAACAACATCAATTCATGGCGAGTTTAGATTCGGGGCAAAAATCAACAACAGCAACTTCACGCAACGCTCAAGGAAAGTAGAAAAATTGAAAGATTACAGAAGAAGAAGACTATTATCTCACCTCTGGTTTTCTGTTTTCCTTAGCCGATTTGAAGACGCAGCGGACGGTTTTCCGGTAGGTACCTCATCTTGATCCAAAATCTGATTTCGCACTTTATTTGTATTGTTCGTGTGATTGTTGTGCGTTCATTGATCTGTGCTTCACCGTTGGAGTCTTAGATCTAGTCTCTTTTTCCTTTTATGATGTTTATCCACGTGAGATAGTATCGAAACTCGATTGAGAGTGAGGATTGGCGGTGATACGTTGAACGACGGCGTGGAGGTGAGAGTCGTGTAGGTGCGTTTTCCGCTGTCGCCGGTGATGAATTCCGGTGCGACGGAGGTTGGTTTTTTCTGACAGCGTATCCTGAGCGGGGGTTTGAAGCGTGGTCGGTTGTTGAAGAGGAGCCGGCGAGAAATTTCTTGGCGGCGAAAAAACAGAGGGTTTGTGTGTTGATTCGAAGGCTAAACGGAATTGTGAGACGGATACGAAAATGGTGGAGAGAAGGCGTTGCGACGGAGTAGAGCGGCGGAGATTTGGAGAAGAAGAAGGAGTTTAGGTTTTGATTAAGCTTTTGTTATTGAAGGTTGAGTAATGATGATGATGGCGGCGTGGTGAAAGGAGAGATGATAATGGCGAACGATGAAGGTTGTGAGAAGATGATGAAGTAGGAAGGAGGGTTGAAACAGGGGAGTGGCAGCGAGTTTAGGACAGCTGAGTATCCCTTTCTCAATTTTAGGTTTTAAGGAGGATTATGTGACTTGGATTGGGCTTGTAGCCATTCAGTTTCCTTTCTATTTCTCACCCCCTATTTTACTCTATGCACCTCCCTTGGACTCATAAGAAAATCGTTGGGCCTAATGTTTGAAGACCCAAACGCCTGATTTCCTCACAACACCACCAAAACACTCTTTACACCCCTTGTCTGCGCTATGAGAACTATTGGGCTTAGGAGGAGCCAGCCCAGCGCTGGATTATTGTTCAAACCACCTCTTGATTTGACTGTAGTACCCCTGTTTGGTTTATTTTCGTTTTAGTTACTTTTAGATTTAATTGTTTCACTTAATAAATAGATTGGCAATTAATTTTTGGTATTAAAATTGGAGTTAGATTTTTACTAGATTTTAACTAGAAATTAGCATTTTCGTTTAGATTTTAATATTAGTTTTTCGTTAGAACTAATTTTCTTTAAAATTAGTTTATAATCTTAACCTTGGAATTTGATTAGTTTTAAGTAGAAAGTAATGAGGAATTAATTTTAGGATTAATATTAGTTTTAATTCTAGAATTAATTTTAGGGTCAGTTTTCGTTAGATTTAATTTTAGAATTAGATTTTTAGGAATTAACTTGAATAAACAATAGATTTAGATATTAATTTTAGGATTAATCTTAGTATTAATTTTAGACTAACTTTTACTTAGAATTTAATCTTGCTTAATTAGCATTTTAATTTTTGTGGATATTCTTGATTGATTTTAAATCTTGATCTTGATATTCATTTCGATTAATTTCTGATTAATACTTGAGTTGTCTCTTTTACTTGTCTTTCTCTTTTGTGAATAGCATGATATAATGCTATGCGTAGAATTTTCTCACATCCCTTTGGGATCCTAGCTCAACTTTAATCTTTGATTAAAGTGAGGTAGGATATGCATTAGGTAGTGTTATCCCTCTTCTTCTCCTCTTTTTTTAGGATTAGATTTCTTTGAACCACACTTAACCTTAGGACCATCCAAGTATGATAACATTAGAATTGAGTCTTAGTCTCCCCTTAGTTTCTACCTTTATCGCCTTTTGAGTCTCTTCTCTCTCTCAAAATAAAAAGCAAAAAATACTTAATAAAGGCATAACAAATATTGTATTTGAGCCTTTCATGTGAGAATAAGGAGGTGGGGGGTCTTCTCTCATTTTCTTAGAATGTTTAGCGTACGTCCCGTCTTGGGTCGATATGCGAGGCATTCGATCTTACATGAGGGACTTAAATACAATATGTGTTACAAAACACAAAACTTCCAAAACACTTCTTTCTTAAAAGACAAAAACAAACAATAACGTCTTTCCTACGGGAATTTCTCTCCTCATCTCATTCACTCATTCCTTTAAGGATGCATCAAGTCCGTTCCACCGCAAACCGGTAACGCCTAAGTCTCCCTACAGCGAGCTGCAACACCTAAACTGCTGGAACGCGCACTCTGACGTTTCCACTAAAAAACACAAATAATCCATCCCTAGTGAGGGGAACTACGTCGCTCTGATTCTCATGTTCCCGATGAGATACGTAGGCAGTGGGGTAGGCCCCATGCGAGCACTTCTTTTATTTTCCCTACATTTGTTTCTCTTTCTCTCTCCTTTCCTTTTTCCAGTTCTCCATCTAGCAGTTCCTTTTCCAGTATCCCTTCCTTACACCCTTTGATCGAGACAAGCAAACATGGATCCCATCGGGTACGATGGACGCGTGGGGGTGCTAATACCTTCCTCGCGCGTAACCGACTCCCGAACCCATTTCTTTTGGTCGCAAGACCATGCTCTTTCCTTCCTTCAGGTTTACGCAGTGTTTCCTTTCCCTCTCTTGGGATAAATACACATTGCTGGCGACTCTGTTTCCGCGCCACTTTCGCGTTTGTACTTGGATGAAAATCCCGGGAGCGACAATCATGTCTTGATTCAGTCCATTTTAAAACCATCCAACACTTCAAATACACTCTAAATAACATCTTTAAACTGTTCCAACAATAGTTTCTCAACTGTAACATCATTTGGTGGAGTTTCCATTTTGGCCACTTTTGACAAATTTGTAAGAAGGAGCTAGATTTTGTCCTAGAGGTTTCATTTGGTTCCAAGCATCCAAGAAGCTTCTTTGATGTGTATTAGAGGTGTACAAGGCATTGGTTTACTTTTGTAACAAGTCTCTTGGAATTTGGAAAGTGAGCTTCAAGAGGTAAGCTTCCAAAGAACTTGAACTTTGCAAAATATGTATTACTTTAATGTTCCTTGATCATAAACATGTTTTATACATCATACTTGTTATGTTTGAACCATTTTGTGATGCTATTATTGACTGTATGATGATATAGCATAGAACTTGCAAAACCATGTCATTTTAAAAACCACAATCGGGTTTTAAAATATAGACATTTTTAGCAAAAACTAAGGTCACCGCTAGATTCCTTAGGAAATTCTAGGCAGGATCCATCTTTGTTTCATCCATTTTCATGGAAAATGAAGAAGTTATGTTCTTCTTGCAAATGAAGAAAACTTGGTCCTTGCCCAAGTCAGCCATGGCGCCTTCCCTTTGTTCAGATTACTAGGCCATGTTCACCCTTATCAATTAATAGGTGTGGTTTGATACATGGATGTATCACCACCCTAGTGGTTAAACCTGCGCGCCCTATGTACCTTGTCACCACTAGAACTGGGGTTCGAATCCCCCTCGCCCCAGTTCTTTTTATTTTTTCTGGATTTTCAAATGAGCTTCATATATAATAGAGTGTTTCCACCATTATTTCACACGCGCGTGCTAGCTCAGCTGGTATAGTTTTGAAGCCTCATCCAACCCAACGTGGGTTCAACACCCATGGGGACCTTTCCCATTTTTTTAATACCTTATTTTCTTACTTTTCTTCACATTTTTAAACTATCATAACTCTCTCATTTTTTATCGTTTTTAACCCATTATTTTTTGCAAATTGTTCATGATAATGTCTATTTTATAGTTGTGAAAAGAAAAGATCAAAAATAATTATTTTTCTCACATTTATGAGTGCTTAAAGTGTGTGACTTTTTAGGGTTTTCTTAAGACTTTTGTGAAACTTTTGAATGATACATTGCCTTTTCTTGATCACAATGCATTGTTTGAACCATATACATCTTGTATGAACCTTAAATGAGGTTGTGAATTTGTAAATCCTTGTTCATACTTGATTTTAATGTATTTTCAAGTATATGTTTACATGTAAATGTGTGTTGAGCTTTGTCTATGCCGTGAGCTACTTGCTTGATTATTTTGACTATTTTTGAGATGTTTTTTCCATGTTTGCATGACCATGATGTGTATGTCTTACTTTTGTGATTAAATTCACCATGTTTATGTGCTCCTAAAACACTTGAACTTTGTCTTGAAAATACCTTTGTATACATATTTGTTTGTATAAACTCTTTGTGATGCTCTTACTTGCTTATAACCATGTTTGAACCTTAGTATCCATGTTTTATTGTTACCAAACTTGTATTAACATGTTCAACTTGTATCCATTCCAAAATATTCAAAGTGTGTTTGTTTGTTTCCCTCACTATATTCATTGAATACTCGATTCATATTGAAAACATACTTGTTTGACCTTCTATGTAATTGCTCCCATGGATTAAATCTTTGCTTACATGTTCAATTATTTCCTTCATAAACTCTTACCATGACAAATATGTCTATGTGTGAAATTCTGGTAAAGAAGATCACTAAGATGTTGGACACGATGTCGTGACACTTGATCTCTGCTTCTCACAAGGATTAACGAAGAACGGAATAAACAGCAGAAAGAAAACAACACACAAGAATTGTTAACCCAGTTCGGTGATCAACAACACCTACGTCTGGGGGCTACCAAGCCAGGAATGAAATCAACTAAGTAGAATTGGTTCTAAGAAAAACTCCAACGTTTACAACTTAGCACCTAGAAACTACCCTTCCTAGATTTCTACCTAAGACACTCCTAGGTATGAGACCCTTCTCAATTCCCTTTCAATCACAATAGTGACTGAAAATTATAACTCAATAAACTGTCTTACTCAGGTATTCACGTAATACACGAGAGGCTCACAAAAGTACAAACCCTAGTACTCTATAACAGTTGTAAACTTCCACACCTATTCTAGGTTAAATCTATCCTATTTATATTGCAAAACAGAACTGGATTTGGGCTTCCAAATCGCAGTAATCCAGCTCTAAAGAATCTGCGACCTATTCTTTTCTTCAATCTCAAGTTTCCAAAAATGTCTCATTACATGGAAACCGCATATTCCTTTTAGAATGAGAATGGAAAGAGATATTATCCAAGGGAGCTTTGGGAATTCTGACAGTTCTTTTCTTCACACCTGGATCCTTTGGAAGTATGATGTCCTGATCATCATCTGTGACATCATAGTCTGACTCAGTATCAGACTTAGCCTTTCTTTTCTTGGATACAACCGCAACCTTGCTCCAAGGTTTCTGAGGTCCAACTACAGATTTAATGTTTCTTCTGATAGTATTGTTTTCAACATCCACATTTTTCCCTTTTCTTGTCTTTAATCTCTTGACCATATTAGCAATGATCTCATCATCAGAAGGTGAATCATCAATGTTGATTACCTTGTCAGTTACCTCTTCAGTAATATTCTCTAGTGCCTGCTCAAGTGATTCTTCTAGAGATAAGGATGTTCCATTATCTGGTCCCCCATTTTTCTTACTCGTTTCAACACAGGTGTGATGGTTCTCTTCTGACATTATATTACCATCTCCTTCATTAGTACCTCTAACACCTTCTTGTTCCTCAACAGGAGCGGATGTGATTGGCATATCCCCATCAGTATTCAGTTTACTTCTTATATTTAATTGTTCAGCTACGATTTTCCTTATTATCTTATTTATTTCAACAATTTGTTTCTTATTTTTAGGATCAAGAGGGGGCATTAATAGGTTCAGAAGTATTACCTGCAAAGAGGTTTCTAGCTCTTCGTGCAGGAATTTTCTCAGGCTTGCATGGCACCATAGAAAGGGGAACAACATTGATCGCATCTCTAGTAGACACCCTCCCTGGTTTTTCCCTAACAGCGGATGATGTAGAAGTCTCCTTCACTCTTCCTCCACTTGAGGATTGAAGTTGAGACATCATAGAAGGAACAAGATTGGATTTTTCTTTGCACCGGGAGAATGAGGCTATTGTGGCGAGGAGAATAGGTTGAGAGCGGTTTAAGTTAATTTGAAATTATTGTTTTTGAAACCCTCCTGTCGTTTGTTGAAGACAAGCACCTACCTGACCAGTATCCTTATGAGTTATTCTCTTTAGACCCCTAGTTATGTAAAGCTCTATTTTACCCTTCAGTTTTCCAAACTTATTTTCGACTAATCAACTTTCCCTTATGACGTTCCATCTTTTGATAAAAGGACGCCAAGAGTGCTCAGGTTATCATGGGAGAATGTCACAACATTTTGTGCGGCATTTTCCCTTGTTGGCATTTGCGTCATTCCTATGCACTGAAAGCTGCTGAATGTGGTAGCAGGGTAATCGCTCTCTGTAGTTGAGTCAATAGTGGCCATAAATGCACATCTTCTTTCTTCCATATCATCCATCATAGAGGCCTTATGAAGCAGATCCTGAATCCTTGAGATGGTGTTTCTGTGTGTCATCTTGGTTAATCTACCAATTTCCCACTTGTCAATGTTTAGTTCTTAGGGGAATTTTTTATGTTTCCTAATTGTCATTGAGGAGCACTCTGTTAGTAACGAGGTTCATACATAGCAATTATTTTTTTATCTGACACCCTTCATGAGTACTTTATTTTTATCATTTACAACCAAACATTCAGATTTTGTAAAGTTAACCTTCAGGCCTTGATCACAGAGTTGAATGATACTAATTAGATTAGCAGTTAGTCCTTTGACATACAGAACATTGTCAAGTCTAGGATTTCCAGCTTGGTCCATTCTCCCAACTCCTTTAATCTTTCCTTTGGATCCATCTCCAAAAGTGACATAGTTGGAGGAATGAGGCTTTATATTCACCAGATAGTTCTTTACACTAGTCATGTGTCTTGAACATCCACTATCAAAGTACCACTTCTCTTTAGTGTATTCCTTTTTAGTGGAATGAGCCATCAGTGCCATAGACTCATTCTTGGAACTCCTTTTCTTCCCAGCAATCCTACCCTTGGGATATCCATGTAGCTTGTAACAATAACGTTTAATGTTACCATACTTGCCACAATAATGAAATTTCCAGTCTTGTCTCCTCTTGTGTCTGTAATGATGTTGAGACATTCTGTTATACATCTTTTGTCTTCCTACAAGATTGTATTCAGGATCTCTCTTCTTGCTTTGATTATTGTAGCCAAGTTCCTGTAGTATCTTGTCAGATCTGCTGTTGACCATTCCAACATTATCAGGTTTGGATTTGAGCAGAGCAATTTCCTCTTGAAGATCAGATATGATGCCAAGATGCTTCAACCTTTCAACCTCAAGGAGCATGATAATCTTATGTTGATCTTCTCCTAGATGACAGATTTCTGTACTTCTTGTGTACAACTCCCTGTAAGAGTTGACTAGAGCATCATGAGAAAGATCTCCAATGTCTCATCCTACCTCAGTGTCAAACACTCCTGTGAGTGCAGAAACCTGCTTCGGTGATTCTTCATCACTAGCATAATCATCTTCTGACCAGGACATATGGAGGCCTTTCTTTTCTTTCTTGAGTAATGTAGGACACTCCGATTTAATATGTCCAAATCCCTCACATTCAAGACATTTGGTCCCCTTTTCTTTGCCAATTCTCTCTTTATAATTTGAATTCCTTCCATAATTGTTCCTTTTGAAGTTGCTGGGCATCTGAGTCTTGGCACAGTTTTTTGACTCTCCCTAAATTTTTTCCAGTAATTGATTGTACTGTTTTCCTAGAAACACAACTGCCTTAGAAATCTCTTTCTTGGAGTTTGTCTTTCCTTCATCAGACACCAAGGCTAATCTTTTCTTATTCTCAGTCCTTTCATTTAGTGCCATTTCAAAAGTTTGAAGAGATCCCATAAGCTCATCAACTTTCATAATAGCTATATCCTGAGCTTCCTCTATAGCAGTCACTTTCATGTCAAATCTCTTGGGAAGAGGCCTTAGAATTTTCTGGACTAACTTGGCTTCAGGAATTTTCTCTCCAAGGTCACTAGATGTGTTGGCAATATCAACAATGTTCATGTGAAAGTCATGTATACTTTCATCCTCTCTCATCCTCAAGTTCTCAAACTTAGTGGTGAGAAGCTAAAGTCTTGAAGATTTAACTCGAGAGGTACCTTCATGAGCAGTCTGCAAGATTTCCCAAGCATTATTTGCAACAGTGCAGTTCTTGATGAGTCTGAAGATGTTCTTGTCTACCCCAATAAACAAGGCATTCAAGGCTTTGGAATTCCCTTGAGCAAGCTTATCATCTTCATCATCCCATTCTTCCTCGTGTTTTAGCTCATCAGTGAGCTTCCCGTCTTTGTCTTTGATCTTTGGTGGATCCCACCCTTTAACCACAGACTTCCAAGCTTTACCATCCATGGACTTGATAAACGCCACCATGCGCACTTTCCAATATTCATAATTGGAACCATCAAGTACGGGTGGTCTATTTAGAATTCCTCCTTCTTTAACCATCGAACCAGAAAGTATCATCCATGAATCTCACCCAGAAACAGAGCAGGATGCCTGCTCTGATACCAATTGAAATTCAGGTCAAGCAAATCACTAAGATGTCGGACACGATGTCGTGACACTTGATCTCTGCTTCTCACAAGGATTAACGAAGAACAGAATAAACAGCAAAAAGAAAACAACACACAAGAATTGTTAACCCAGTTCGGTAATCAACAACACCTATGTCTGGGGGCTACCAAGCCAGGAATGAAATCAAATAAGTAGAATTGGTTCTAAGCTAAACTCTAACGTTTACAACTTAGCACCTAGAAACTACCCTTCCTAGATTTCTACCTAAGACACTCCTAGGTATGAGACCCTTCTTAATTCCCTTTCAATCACAACAGTGACTAAAAATTACAACTCAATAAACTGTCCTACTCAGGTATTCACGCAATACACGAGAGGCTCACAAAAGTACAAACCCTAGTACTCTATAACAACTGTAAACTTCCACACCTATTCTAGGTTAAATCCATCCTATTTATATTGCAAAACAGAACTGGATTTGGGCTTCCAAATCGCAGCAATCCAGCTCCAAAGAATCTGCGACCTATTCTTTTCTTCAATCTCAAGTTTCCAAAAATGTCTCATTACATGGAAACCGCATATTCCTTTTAGAATCAGAATCTTTGATTCCTCAATCTCAGATGCCACCTAGGACCAAAACATATTTCAATCACACCTGGAAAATAGATACAGTTATTCCAAACTATAATAGACAAAGATGTCGAATCAACATGATAGGACATCTTGTCTAACACCTTAACCTGTAGTTAGTTCATCATGTCAAGACATTTTGTTCAACATCTTTCTGCTAAGTTAGTTTTGTAGCGAGCGATTTTGGACGCGGTTCTTAAGCGCTGGTCGCTCTCTGCGGTTGGGTTTAAAACTATAGGTCGATTCATTTTTTATCCTATTGTGAGCTGAATAAGGAAGGGAAATAGATGTCTCCAATTAACCCTGCTTTGCATACTGAGTTTAAACAGCGGTCTGTTAGGTTACGGATGCTATCAATGTGGGGGGGCTTTTGTACTGGTTATTCGTATTTCGCCAATACGGTTCTTTCTTTCTATCTAGGCAAAGGTTTCTGGCGGGGAATAAGGATTAGGATGTTAGGACTGATGCTTTTGAATTACTGCTTTTAATTGATGGAGATATGGGATTTGGTTTTTTTGTTGATTGCGCTCGCTAAGATCTTTTCTTTCGATCTTATGCCTACGTATTCCCGTTTACCGAAACAGGGAAATCAGAGCGTTCGTAGTTCCTCCTATTCTATGGGAGGAAATTGGTGTTTTTGGTGTCTTGTTCAAAGCCCAAGACGTGAAGCGAAAGGTGATTTGTATCTTGTTCAAAGCCCAAGATGTGAAGCTAAAAGGTCTATTTGTGTCTTGTTCAAAGCCCAAGACGTGAAGCGAAAGGACCTCGACTTTAGAGATAATTTGTCATCTCTAAAGAGGGGGAAGGAGAATTACTATAACTGGGATACGCGGATCCGAGCAATGCCATAATTTCCGAAGAAAGGGTTTTAACCTAAAGGAGAAGACTTTAACTCAGTGTAGAGCAATGCCATCTTTCCTTAGGAATTTCTCATGCTAAAAGAGGGACAGTGGCATGGATATAGATGATCCAGAGGCTTGCCGCTTACAGCGATTAGATGAAGGGAAAGGAGTTGTTGATGTTTGTGTACTGTGAACGAGGCACAACTTTGATGCTAAAAGGTTGATTGGGTCAACCAGTGGTTTTCTTATACAAAGCCTAAGAGGAGGCTAATTTCCGCTAGGAAAATCATTATACAAAGCCTAAGAGGAGGCTATTTTGTGTCTCGTACAAAGCCCTAGAGAGAGGCTAAAGGTTTTTGACCCAGTGGGGCATATCGTTATACAAAGCCTAAGAGGAGGCTAGCAAAGAGTTCGACCCTTGCTTAAGGGATTTATATCTCGTACGAGGCCCGAGATGGAGGCAAAAAAAGGGGTGATTGACTCAACGAGGGAATCTTTTGTGTCTCATACAAAGCCTGAGAGAGAGAGGCTAAAGGTTGTTTTGACTCCACTGGGGAGAATTTTGGTATCTCGTACGAAGCCCGAGATGGAGGCTATTGTAACTGTTTCAGTTGAGTGACAGATCCAATATACAGATTTAAAAGAGAAAATCAGTTCTTATATGAGCAACATTGTACACAAGGATTTAATTTGAGGATCAGGGATATTTCCTTCTCTTTGAGGAAACGGGAAATCCAAAGGGTATTGAGACTATCTGAGTCTGCGGGTTTCCTTCCTATTTAACGAAGGGTGCTTGAGAATGTCTTTGAGACTCAAGAAAGTTAGACTGTCCGTGTCTAGAGTTTTATCTTTTGTACTATGCTTCAAGAAACAGTAGTAGACTCTATGAAAGGACTGTTCTATGAGGATGACTAAGTTCTGTTCCTATACCTCTAGGAGGTCGTCGGGACAATTTGTACGAAGCCCAAGAGGAGGCTGGAATCTTTTAAGAAGCTGACGGGTCCTTGTACGAAGCCCAAGAGGAGGCTATCATTCCCGGAGGAAGAGATCATTATACGAAGCCTAAGAGGAGGCTGTGAATACTTCTAAGAAGCCGTAGGGTCCTTGAATAATGCCCAAGAGGAGGCCGATGCTTTTAAGAAGCCCGTGGGTCTATCATCTCCTTTCCATTAGGAGAGATAACTCTTTTAAAGATGAAAACCACTGGTAAACGTGCGAGGTTTACTATCCAGCGACTTTTAGCTTTTAAAGAGGGTTCCTTAGTTAAGGTCCAAGATTATGACCGTAGTGGGTACCCAAACCCCGAGACATTCAAGGCAAGCTATCCACAAGGAATATATCAAGTCAGGAAAGTTCGAGAATTGGGAAGAAACTCAAAGATGCCATTCACGGAGAATACATTCATCTTGGGGAGTAGAGCTTCTTGACGATTCCTAAGGAGGACAGCCGAAGAGAAGACTGTATCTGGTGCTCCTATTGGGGATCTAGGCGTCTATTTCTACGAATAAATGAAACGGCGTCACCTAGTTCTAGACGTAGTTGTCGGGGAAACTCGAAATATCTATACTATTATTACACAGTAGATATGAGTTTATGAAAGGAGACTTACAGTGAGCAGTCCCACAATACAGTTTATAATATGAAAGCAGTAAATGAAAGCGATAACCACTTACTCTGTTGTAGTGCTTCCATGCTGTTTGGTTAGTTGTTTCAACAAAGAAAGATTAAAAACAACAGTATATTCAAAATCAAAGGAGAAAGTGCTTTGAAAAAGAAAGATTTGGGGCTTACAGCTCAAGGAGAGGCCCAGGGTTTTATCAGTGAGCGCACTGTTTGAATTTGTACAGAGGGACTTATACAAGTGACTGGGGCCCAAAACAGGTTTTTTGTACAAAGGGATGGGTCTTACACTCTCTCAAGAGGCCCAAAAAGGTTTAAAGAAAAGAGTGGGGCTTATAACACGAGGGTAGGCCCAAATGATTTTTCGTTTAAAATGGCGATCGCGCCGAGGTTTTCTTTTAACGCAGAGGGACTTATACAATAAGTGAGGCCCAAAATGTTTTTGGTTAAAAGGGGGATTGGGTCTTACACTCTATTAGAGGCCCAAAAGTTTTGAATGGGTCTTATAGCTCAAGGAGAGGCCCAAAAGGTTATTTTTCAAAAGGCGACGATCGCGCCGTTTGTTTTTGACGGTATCGGGACTTATACAATACACTGAGGCCCAAAAATGATTTGGTAAAAAAAGGATTGGGTCTTACACTCTATTAGAGGCCCAAAGTGTTTTGAAAATGGTTTATGAGGGTTGAATTAATCCAAAACCCTAATTTGTTTTCAAAATGTATTTAATTGAATAAAAATTCAATTAAAATGATCAAAAATTGTTTAACACATGGAAAACAAATTGTGATCTTGGATTAATGCTTCAAAAATTAAGTATTGACCTACAAAATAATTAGAAAGCATTAAAAGTTGCAAAATCAATGTAGAAAAAATATTCAAAATGCCAAAAACAATCAAAATATTATTTCTTTACAAAAATATCAATTATATGAAATAAATAATACTTTTGGGATTTTTTTATAAAATAAAATATTTTAACATTTTTGTGAATTATTAAAAAAAGAATCAACTCAAAATCATTAAAACTCAGAGAGAAATTAATTTTTGAATCAATTAAACAAAAATCACAAAATTCAAATATTTGAATTTGGAAAAAATGGCGCCAAGAACAGCTGAAGAACACGCGCGTGTTCTTGGTTTCTCAGATTTGCGTTTTCTATCCAATCTCCATGAATACGTAATCATATCATGCAATCCACATATCATTATGCTCGTCTCAACCTCACGATCATGTCTATGTACTTTAATTTCATTTAAATTAAACATACAACAAGAAATCACGAAGAAACCTCAAGAACCCTAATTTCTGCATGAAGGCTAGGATTTTTGATACACAATTCAAACAATGCAATTAATTGAGGGAAAACATTCCATGCATTATTATGAACATATGGCCAAATTATTGTGCGAGGAAATATGCATAGATTGAGAGATGACCAAGTTTAGGCTTACCTCCAAGTCGTGACAGCAAGTTCAGATGTGATTTTGAGTTGGAGGTGTTACAGACAAGTTGTGATGATCTGAACAGCTTCCCTACACCATATGGATTGTGTTTGGATACTTGGATTGAATTGAAATGGACTGGATCAGTTTATGGCATCTCAGCTGCAACTTCACTTCAAACTTGTGTGGATGGCAAGTGATTTTGTGAAAATGATGTTTCAGATGTTATGTGAGTGTTTGATCAGCTCATATGTGATGTATGTGAGGTGTGTGAGTGATTGGTTTGTGCAGAATTGCTCTCAAACTCAAAACCCGATAGCTACCTTGCTAAGAAAGGCATTTTTGCCAAGAGAAAGAGATTTTGAGGAAAACATCTGTTAGATGGCTTTGGTGTACTTAAACTGACCACAATTGAGCTCTATTTATAGTAGAGTAAGTTTATTTTGCAAGGAATAGTGCATGGCAGCTGGTAAGTAGGTTTCCTCAATGTTGGCAAATGAAAATCCAAGTCTCCTCTAGCCATTGACTAGAGGTTAGGGCACAGAGCTTTGGTCCCCTTGGTCTTGGATAAGTCTTGACTGATTTCAGATGAGAACGGCTCAGTCCATGCCACCTTGATGGTTCCATTGAATGCCTCATTCCAAATTTGAAGTTTTGTCCCTATTTTGGCAACTCTAGGTTCAACATGCTATTCCTTGTTCCTTGGACCTTGGAGGCTTGGCTCAGTGATTGTCCCCTTTGGATTCAATCCTCTGAGGTGTCCAAGTGGATTGGAGCAATTGAAATTGGATGATTTTGGCAAATCGAGCCAAAGTGCAAATTCTGCCTTGCTTTGACAGATTTCAGCAAGGCAACTTGCCAATGTTGTATCTCATGATGTAGGTTGAATTTGGCAATGTTCTTGGCCATTTTGGAAAGCTCTTACATGATACAACAACTGTTTGAACAAGTTTGGTTTTGATCTCTTTTGATTCCAAGTGAAAAATCCCCCTACATTTGGCAAAAAGTGAAGGCAAATTCTGACTTAGTGAAAATTTCACTAAGTGTTGGAAAAAGTGACATTTTCACTTTTCAGCCACTTTGATCACTCCATAACTCAAAATCCTTAATGAATTGGAATGACTTGTAGTTGAAGTTTTTGTAGGTGATAACGAGGGCTACAAATCCATATTTGGATGAGAAAAAATGGCCTTGTGGTTTAGGAGTTATGGTCCTCCAAAGTTGGTACCTTTGTCACTTTATTTTTAACTTAGAAAAATTTCTAAGTTTTATGGTTACCCCTTTTACAAGTTATCTCACTTTTCTTGATTTTTCTTGATGAATGATGATTCAAATCATACATTAACATCATTTTAGGGTTAAAAATCCATTTTGGTGAAAAATCTCAAAAAGTCAAAGTTGACTTTTGTGCACAGTTGACTTTTTATCAGATGAATTCCAAACTGTGCAATTCTTCAGGAAATCATGTCCTTGACCTAAATCAAACTTGATGGACATGTTCCATGGGTGTCATAGGGTATATTCAATCATGTATTAGGGTTTGGGAGCATGTCTTGGTCAAAAGTCAAAGTTACAGTTGACTTTTCCCTTAAAACCCTAATTGTGGTGCAGATGAAAATGAAACTTGTTGCTCAAGCTTCTTGGATCAATCCATTGTTCCAAATGGATCAATATGGTGTATTAGAGACCCTCAAATCATCTCTTGAGGTCTTGTCTCATGTTTTGTCCCAAAAGTCAACTTAGGGGTGAATTAGGTCAAGAAACCCTAATTCTTGATTTTTGATGAATGCATCCCCTGAGGCAAAATTGACTTGATGCATGGGTTCATGAGGTTCTATGAAGTATATTAGGTCATGTTTTGGATCATTG
Organism: Lathyrus tuberosus; assembly: GCA_022829125.1. Taxonomy (NCBI): domain Eukaryota; kingdom Viridiplantae; phylum Streptophyta; class Magnoliopsida; order Fabales; family Fabaceae; genus Lathyrus; species Lathyrus tuberosus. The sequence goes on from JALAZF010000017.1 coordinate 16,266,179, forward strand.
CCTTGTGCCCAGATGAAAATTTCCATCTGGAAGCCCTGGTCGACCAAAACCCTAATTTGGTGACACTGTCGATCTTGAGACTTGATCCACCTAGAAAGGAGCAGCCTTGTGCTTAATCCTTGAAGTGGGAGTCCTTTTTGATCCATTGTGGATGTTTGAGAGATTAGACAAGTTGAAGATCATGTCATTTCTTGATTGATCCTTTGTCTAAAGCTCAGAGAGGGCTTGAAACCCTAATTTTGCTTGTATTGGATGCTCACCCATCTTTGGGGAGACTGATGAAGCATGATGGTTCATCCATATTGTGATGATGATTTTCACAATGATTGGAAATCTAAGTGGTCAAATTTTGGGGTATTACAGATGCCCCTATTTAATCTTCTTGGACCCGAAGGTATGAATGACGTTAGTATTCGAGCATTCGGGGTGCAAGAGGATTAAATATCGGAATATCTGAAATTTTGATGGTGGTTATGAATGGTAGCTTACACATTCATCTTCTTAAGCAATGATGCTTAGAAAAGGTAAACTTCCCCTCGATCCTGGTTTTCAGCCAAGGAACTGGTCTCAGTTTTCTTTTGAAATAAACCTCCCCTCGTTCTTGGTTTCCTACCAAGGAACTGGTCTTAGTTTCTGATTTAAACTTCCCCTCGATCCTGGTTTCTTACAAAGGAACTGGTCTTAGTTTCTGATTTAAACTTCCCCTCGATCCTGGTTTCCTACCAAGGAACTGGTCTTAGTTTCTGATTTAAACTTCCCCTCGATCCTGGTTTCCTACCAAGAACTGGTCTTAGTTTCTGATTTAAACTTCCCCTCGATCCTGGTTTCCTACCAAGGAACTGGTCTTAGTTTCTGATTTAAACTTCCCCTTGATCCTGGTTTCCTACCAAGAACTGGTCTTAGTTTCTTTTGTCAATAAACTTTCTTGACAAGGGACGCTATTCATAGCGGCTTTCCTCAAACTTCTCGCCGAATTTTCCTGGGGAGATGCCATTTGAGTGGAAAAAGTTTTGATGTCAAACTTGCTGGGGAACCCAGTCGTCTGAGTTGTAGAGTTGTACAAACTTCTCTGTTTGGAGACGCCATTTGTTTCTACTGGGGAAAGCGAGTCTCTTGAGAGACTGTTTTCGTTTGGGATCTTTCATCATACTTTTCTCGGGATCTTCCCGGAGAAACGCCATATGGTGGGGTCCAATTTTGTGGGGCCGATGACCTTTTCATCAGCGGTCCTTTCGGAGCAAAACTGGCATGCTGCCGAATCTCTGATCACGAGGCTTTCTCTGTGGATTTTCCTTAATCCGTGAAAGCAAGGATATCATCTTCAATGGCGAAGAGTGATGTTTATTGAGAGTTTTCTCTGGCTTTTCAGAGGTTCAAGTTATCAAAGTGGCCAAGTGCCGACTCTGATTTAAAGATACACTAGTGGCGAGATTGTGCAGACGCAACACTTCCTGACGAGGAAAGAACTGACAAACTCGATTGAGAAAACTGTTTATCACTAGGGGACAAGACCGACTCAAGTGATAGTGATACAATACGAAATGCGAACGCAAATCAAAATGCATGAAGTATGTATGTATATGCTGACAAAACAGACGCGACATACAGACTAATGGATGAACACAATTGGATACTCGGCCATCGCGGGGCGAAGAAGTACCGTTGATTCAAAATAGCAATTCCACCTTGCTTAGGAGAGATAGTCCCGTTGGGAGCTATGTTGATCGGGCTTAGGAGATGAGAACTCGGCCGAGGATGTCAGACGAAACAAGGTCTATGACACAGTTGATCCCTTCATTCAGGCATACTGGCTTAGAAGGAGTACTTTGATTCTGCACTTTGAAATTCGCTTACTTCGGGAGAAGCAATCGATGTTCTTCTGATGTCCAACAGTCAAAAGAAATGCCATCTTTAATTTAAAAGCAGAAAAAGTTTTAACAAGTAAATTCATTTTTTGTTTTATTTCAAGAATCGTTGATTAAGTTTAAACAACGTCATTCTGTAAAGCTAAAACAAGTTAAGAATTACAAACAAAAGCACAAGGGCTCAAATTTTATTGATAAGATGGAGATCAGCCAAACGCGTGATTCCAAAGAGTATATACAAAGTTAGAAAATGGTAATTTATAGGGAAAAAGGCTACGTTGAAACATAACGACCACTATCCTTCTACCAACTTTGAATTCGGGACATCCTGAGCTTCTGTCAAAGATGACCTTTGACTGGAGATTTCCTCCGATAGATGATGTTGTAACTGCTGCTGAGGGACTTGCCTCTATTAAACATAGTTACTTGCCATTATCCCTAATTTTTGCCTGGATTGTACTATGAGATTTCCAATCCATCGGGATGATTCTTTTTTTCCATGTCTCTAACTTTTGCCTGGACCGCCCTTTCGGGTTTTCAATCCACCGAGACGTTTTTTTTTTTTAGATTAGGCGAAGTATTTCTTGACTACATCAACATTCGTGGGGTAGGCAAATTCCTCTCCGTCCATGGTTGCAAGTCTCAAGGCGCCGCTTGAGAAAGCTTTCGTGACCACATAGGGGCCATCATAATTCGGGGTCTATTTGCCCCGAGAGTCAGTGAGAAATTATTGTATCTTCTTGAGCACGAGGTATTCTTTTCTGAAGACACGAGGTCGGACTTTTTTGTCGAACGCCCTTTTCATTCTCTGTTGATACAACTGACTGTGGCATAGTGCCGTGATTCTCTTCTCTTCGATCAGGTTCAGTTCGTCGTGTCGACTTTGACACCATTCAGCTTCGGTGAGCTGAGCTTCCATCAATACCCTGATTGACGGGATCTCTACTTCTATGGGAAGCACTGCCTCCATGCCATATACTAGAGAGAAAGGGGTAGCCCCTGTTGAAGTACGGACAGATGTGCGATAACCATGAAGAGCAATAGGTAACATCTCGTGCCAGTCTTTATAGGTTACAACCATCTTTTGAACGATCTTCTTGATGTTCTTGTTAGCCGTTTCTACCGCTCCGTTCATCTTGGGTCGGTAGGGAGATGAGTTATGGTGTTCAATCTTGAACTCTGCACACAACTCTTTCATCATCTTATTGTTCAAGTTAGATCCATTATCAGTAATGATCTCGCTTGGAACACCATAACGGCAGATGATATTGTTTTTGATAAATCGGACCACCACTTGTCGGGTTACATTGGCGAATGACGCTGCTTCGACCCACTTGGTGAAATAATCAATGGCTACCTGGATGAACCGATGTCCGTTTGAAGCCTTGGGCTCAATCATGCCAATCATGTCGATTCCCCATATGGAAAAAGGCCACGGGGAAGAAAGAACTTTGAGATGTGATGGCGGTACATGAATTTTGTCGGAGTATATCTGACACTTGTGACACCTCCTCATGTACTTGTAGCAGTCGGATTCCATTGTCAACCAATAATACCCGGCCCTGAGAATTTTTCTCGCCATTGTGTGTCCGTTGGCATGAGTTCCAAAGGATCCTTCATGAATTTCTTTCATGAGCATGTCTGCTTCTGGTCTGTCGACGCATCGGAGCAAGACCATGTCAAAAATTTTCTTATAAAGAGTGTCACCGCTCAGGAAGAAGTTTCCAGCCAATCTTCTGAGGGTTTTCCTGTCTTTCCTGAGTGCCCCAGATGGGTACTCTTGTTTCTGAAGGAAGCATTTGATATCGTGATACCAAGGTCTGTCATCTATGACTGCTTCAATCGTGAAGACGTAAGCGGGCCGTTCAAGGCGCATGATGTCGATCTTAGGTATGTCATTCCATCGACCTACATTAATCATGGAAGAGAGAGTGGCTAATGCATCAGCCATGTGATTCTCATCACGAGGGATGTGATGAAAGTCGACTCTGTTAAAGAAGGGTAACAACCTTCTTGCATAGTCTTTGTAAGGAATCAATCCTGATTGGTATGTGTTCCAATCTCCTTTTATCTGGTTAATAACCAGAGCTGAGTCGCCATATACGTCCAAGTTTTTGATCCTTAAATCAATCGCTTCTTCGAGACCCATGATACATGCTTCGTATTCGGCCTCGTTGTTCGTACATTTGAACGTAAGTCTGGCAGTGAAAGGAATGTGGATACCCTGAGGGGTAACAATGATTGCCCCAATTCCGTTTCCATAATGATTGACTGCTCCGTCAAAGATAAGTCCCCACTGGGAACCTGGTTCTGGCCCTTCACTGGGTAGCGGTTCATCGCAATCTTTCATTTTTAGATACATGACATCTTCGTCTGGGAAGTCAAACCCGATTGATTCTTGATCGTCAATCGGCTGATGAGCCAAATGATCGGCTAAAATACTTCCTTTAACGACTTTCTGAGCGTGGTACTCTATGTCATATTCTGATAGTAACATCTGCCAACGGGCAATCCTTCCCGTGAGAGCAGGTTTTTCGAATACATACTTGATTGGATCCATTTTGGAGACCAACCAAGTTGTATGACGAATCATGTACTGGCAAAGACGTTTGGCTGCCCAAGCCAAAGCGCAACAAGTTTTCTCAAGCCTTGTGTACTGAGTCTCGCAGTCGGTGAATTTCTTGCTTAGATAGTAAATGGCAGACTCTTTCCGTTTAGTTTCGTCTTGTTGGCCAAGTACACATCCCATTGAGTCCTCTAGGACTGTGAGGTAAATGATTAGTGGTCTTCCTTCCACTGGAGGTGATAGAATCGGAGGATTCAACAGGTATTCCTTAATACTGTCGAAGGCGGTTTGGCAATCTTCTGACCAAACGCAATCCTGGTTCTTTTTCAATAACTTGAAAATCGGCGCACATGTCGCAGTCATAAGGAATATGAATCTGGAGATGTAGTTCAAACGTCCCAAGAATCCTCTGACTTGTTTTTCAGTTTTCGGAGAAGGCATTTCTTGAATGGCCTTGACCTTGTCAGGATCAACCTCAATCCCTTTCTGGCTGACGATGAACCCTAGTAGTTTCCCTGAACGGACACCGAAGGTGCACTTGTTGGGATTCAAGCAGAGCTTGAATTTTCTTAGACGTTCGAACAATTTCGACAGATGTTCAACGTGCTCATCCTCTGTTCTTGATTTTGCAATCAAATCATCGACATATACCTCGATTTCTTTGTGTATCATGTCATGAAACAGAGTAGTCATGGCCCTTTGATAGGTTGCCCCGGCGTTCTTCAAACCGAACGGCATTACATTGTAACAAAAGGTACCCCATGGGGTAATGAACGAAGTTTTCTCCATGTCTTTCGACGCCATTTTGATCTGGTTATAGCCCGAGAATCCATCCATGAAGGAGAATACTTTGAACTTTGTTGTGCTGTCAACTAGCATGTCAATGTGTGGTAAAGGAAAGTCGTCCTTTGGACTTGCCTTGTTCAGATCTCTGTAATCAACACACATTCTGACCCTTCCGTCCTTTTTAGGAACGGGTACGATGTTGGCTAACCATTGAGGATATTCAGATGTAGCGAGGAAACCCGCGTCGATTTGCTTCTGTACCTCCTCTTTGATTTTGATGGCCATGTCCGGGTGAGTGCGTCTCAACCTTTGCTTTACTGGCGGACATTCCGATCTCAACGGTAAGTGATGTTCCACGATGCTGGTATCCAACCCTGGCATATCCTGATAGGACCAAGCGAATACATCGGGGAATTCTTTGAGAAGCTTTATCAAACTTTCTTTGACAGTTGGACTGAGCAGTGCTCCGATCCTGATTTCTTTTCTCTCTTTTTCTGAACCCAAGTTTACCGTTTCCAACGATTCTTTGTGAGGTTCAATGTACCTTTCCTCTTGTCTGAGTAGTCGGGAGATCTCTTCTGGAATTTCGTTGTCATTTTCTTCTTCAGCCTCGAATACCGGGAACTCAAAGTTGGAAGAAGGCATCGGATCGTATGTTTCAACGGGGTATAAAACAAGCAATCTGCATGACGTGATGATTCGTGTTTAGAAGAGATAGAGAAAATGCAAGTGTGTGCAGTGTTCTGATTTTACTGCTTGTTTTTATTATTGAATGTTTTTTAGGATTACCATTTTCTGAAAAAGCAAAAAGAGAAAACAGCAATTAATGCGGAAATTACAGAACGACGTTATTTTATTAATGAACAAGTCGAATCTTGAAACTACAGCCCTATAAAACAAAACTCACTCGCTTCGGGCAAAGCGAAGAGGGAAATTTACAGAAAGCGAGCCCTATCAAAACATCTGTTTCACCTGGGCAGGGTGAAAGGTTAAAGATGGCAATTACTTTGACTGACGAACGACCTTCGGAACCTCGACAGCAACCCACTGGCGGCGAAATCCTCGGTGAATCACAAAGTCTGGCACCTTCTTTGATTTGTCTTCAGAAATGACGCTGATTTCTGGTGGAGCAGGATCATTGGAATCTGTCTCCTAGGCAGAATTGTCGTAGGAGGATTCCCCTGTTGCATTTTGCATAGCATTTGTGCTCTCAGCTGTATCTCCCCATCCAGTTGACTGGATATCTTCGAGCCTGATACGAGAGCTTTCGGGAGCGGTGTACTTGACCATATAGTCGTATTTTCCACTTGGTTGTCCCAGAGTGTCCCAAACTTCTTTGGAATTGGAGAAGTCATCCCTCTCGATGACGTTGACCTCAGGAAAAGCATAGTTGATGAATTCTAGTCCTGCAAATGTTGCGAATTCATCTTCATGTTGAGTAGTTTCCGAATGACCTGAATGTTGATCCCATGACATGGTGGGGACACAGGTATTCTGTTCAATGACGCTCAACTGAGTTTCATTACTCGGCTGACTTTCTTGCCCCAAGTTTCCTGGGTAAGGCTGCCACATTGGCAGACCATCCATCGGGCCATAGTAATTGCGATCAAAGTTTTCTTTCATCAGAGTGTCTTCCTCTAATGAATTTGGCGGAGCACGGCATCCTTCCGGATCACAACTCCGTAGATCATTTCGACATCTGATCTTGGTATAAATCTCAGACTTTCTGTAGGAAAGAAAAAAGGCATAGGCACCTCTTCCTGAGACATATAGCCGTCCTTGTTAAGGTAGGACTTCCATTCTTCATCCGTGTCAGAGGGATCTTCCTCATTGATGGCATGAACTGTCTGAGACACTGGGTGAAGAAAACCTCCACTGTGGAAGAAGTTTCGAAGGGGATGAAGACTCTCATCGTTGGCGGCTGTCTGAGTACAGGTCGCGGAAAAACCAAGACCCTTCTTTGTTTTATTGTCAATAGGAATGACAAGCCGTCCCCGTCCTGTCGTATCGGTACTCTCGACCGCTTTGATAGCATCTTTGTATGAAGAAATTGAAGTTCCTTCTTTGAATTGATCGTTCTTGCTCACCGATAGTGCCTGGAACTGAGTTCCAATAACCTCCTCGGGTTCCACACAAGTAGATAATGATAAGTTACTCACGAGCAAGGCTTGTTCCCCACAAACCGTGACAAGTTGATCGTTCTTGACGAACTTTAGCTTTTGGTGGAGGGTCGAAGTGACCGCTCCAGCCTGATGTATCCAAGGTCTTCCTAATAAACAACTGTATGTTGCCCGGATGTCCATGACCTGGAAAGTGATTTGGAAAGTGTGAGGACCAATAGTTATGGGAAGATCAACTTCGCCGATAACTGTTTTTCTGGATCCGTCAAATGCTTTGACGACGACCTCGCTGACTCTCATCGGAGGGCCCTTAAATGATAATTGCATCAAAGTGGACTTCGGCATAACATTCAGGGCTGACCCTGTGTCTACCAGTACGTTGGCTAAAGCATCGCCCTGGCAGTTAATTGTAATGTTGAGCGCCATGTTATGACGGCGACCCTCTTCAGGTAATTCCTCATCACTAAATCCCAAATTATTGCAGGAAGTGATGTTAGAGACAATGCTATCGAACTGTCTGATTGTTACATCCTGTTCCACAAAGGCTTGCTCTAAGACTTTCTGTAGAGCCTCTCTGTGTGCTTCTGAACTGAGTAACAGTGATAATACTGAGATCTTTGAAGGAGTCTGTAACAGTTGATCAACAATGTTGTATTCACTCCTTTGGATGAGCTTTAGCATCTCATCTTTGTCTTTTGAAAAGTCGGGATTACCAGATTGACTGACTGGTGGATCAGGAATTTCTGCCTGAAGTTCCTTTTCTTTGTTGGATTCTCCAACCCCTCGGTTGAAGATTTGACCGCTCCGTGTTACACGACTGATGTCTGCAATATTCACGATGGAGGGTAATGGAATTTCCTTTCCATTCTCGATTATTGTTGCACCGTATTTGTAAGGGATCGCCTTAGCTGATTCATACGGTAATGGCCCCGGTAGATAGATGACTATGGGAACCTTCTAATTTTTCTGACTGTCATAAGTAACCTTGATCCGTTCCCGGTTGGGAACTCTAGATTCGTCAAGTAGAGGGACGATGGCAAAAACATCCCTGATCTGGTGATGACCAGAGATCGTGACAACATCCTCAACTTGATCGGCAAGGTAGTTCGGCGACCAAATGATGGGTCCAGAACCCGGATATGGATGAATTTCTCCGTGATCGATCTGACCCTGAAGAGCTGCTCTCACAAGGTAACACCCTTGGTTTCTTTCCGAACAGACGCTACAACTGTCATAGTTGTGTGGTGGCACCTGGCCACGCCCCCTTTGAATACAATGTAACCTCACTAGGTTATCTTCCATTGATCGGACATCCTGACTTTGACGACGAGTAGAATTCCTGTTATTGATACTAATTTGCTGAGTATCTTCATCCATGTAGATTGGCATCCACCAGTGATTTAACAAGTGCTGAAGTGCCTCCTGGACAAGGGTACAACCTCGATCGTTTTCGCAACCTGCTTTACAGTTTTGATAGTCATGTGATATTAAGAATTCGAGTCGGACCTGCTCAGCATGTAACTCTACCAGATTGGTATTCATCACGCGGATGTCGAAGATCTGAACCATATTGATTTGATAGGAGTTCCTATCATGGTAGTCTTGGATCCATCCAAGATCCATCTGACGCTGGAGGGCCTCTTGTATGAAAGAGCATCCCTGTTTGTTTACCGAGCAAATCAAACAGGAACTGTAATCGTGCCGCGGCAGATTATGATACTGGCTTTGCCTTGAGTGCATCGCCACCAAGTTGACATTCATCGCACGGATGTCGTGGTTTTGAATGATGTTAGAATTCGTAGAGACCATGTTAACTCCACGAACTCGGTGCTCTTGGATCCATCCGAGATCCATTTGTTCCTGTAGAGCTGCTTGCACCACAGAACATCCCTGATTGTTTTTAGAGTAGACATCACACTGGTGATAATTATGAGGTGGCACATGGCCATATCCACTCTGTCTACAATGCATCTTGACCAGATTGGTCCCTAATAAGAGTACATCGTGAATTTGATAGACATTGTTAGTCTCTTTCTCAATCAGATTGACTGCAGCTTTCTCGTGTTGAGGCAGCGGGTTCGTGAGAACATTGGGATTCGTATCTTTGAAAGATAAGAGCCCGCTCCTCACAAGCTTTTGCACGTTAGATTTGAAATTGAGACAAGTCTCAATGTTATGCCCTGAACCTCCTTGATGATAAGGGCATGTTTGATCCACCTTAAACCAGAAAGGCGGATTTTCTGGAACTGAAAGGGGAGACTTAGTCTGGATGTGCCCCTTGGCTAGCAGTAACGGAAATAGTTCTGCGTATGTTACAGGTATAGGATCAAATCCTGGTGGCCGTGTTGTACGGTTGTTGTTATATGGAGGACGAGCCTGCTGAAGAGGCTATTGTGTCCTTTGTTGGTCAGGTTGGCTCTGCGCAACCTGAGGTTGATACATAGGAACAGGCGCGGGGCCGATAGCAGGAGTAACAGCTGCTACTGGCTGATAACGACGCCTTTGCTTTCTGAGAGAGATATTCCCAATATCTTGCTCTTTTTTCTTAGGGAGAGCACTACCGTATTTTTTAGTACCGCTCGTTGATCCAGTGTCTTTTACCAAACGTCCTTCTCGGACGGCTTCCTCAAGACGTACACCCATGCCGACCATTTCGGTGAAATCACTGGGCGCACTGGCGACCATTCGGCCGTAGTAAAATGAACTCAAGGTCTTTAAGAAGATCTTTGTCATCTCTTTTTCCTCAAGAGCTGGACAAATTTGAGCGGCAATTTCACGCCACCTTTGAGCATACTCCTTAAAGGTTTCCTTATCCTTTTGTGACATTGATCTGAGTTGATCTCTGTCGGGTGCCATGTCCAAATTGTACTTGTATTGTTGGACGAAGGCAGTACCAAGATCTCTGAATGTACTGATCGTAGTACGGTTTAAACCCATGTACCATTTGAGTGCGGCACCGGTCAAACTATCCTGGAAGTAGTGAATCAGCAGGTCCTGATTCTCCGTCTGAGCTGACATCCGCCGAGCGTACATCACCAGATGGCTCTGAGGGCAAGAGTTACCCTTGTATTTTTCAAAGTCGGGCACTTGGAACTTGTGCGGGACTTTCACATTTGGGACCAAGCAGAGGTCTGCGGCGTCCTTTCCGAATAAATCCTGACCGCGAATGGCTTGCAGCTCTTTCTACATTTCCAAGAACTGCTCCTGGAATTCATCCATTCTGTCAAACATAGTTTCCTTCTTACCAGAAGGTGTCTGTGGAATCTGTCCTTCCGGGACAGTGTGCACCACAGGGGGTGGTACCGTGACTACGGCAGTAAGTCTTGGCGCCTCCCGAAGTTTGTAACCTTCAGGAGTCTTGAGTATGCCCCTGGCATCTTCGCTTTCCCGAAGTTTGTAACCTTCAGGCCCAGCAGCTTCTGTTGCGATTCCCTGATCTTCAGTGATCGGCGGAACATATCCTTCCGGGATATAGTTAACAGGCATGCCCCAAGGACGATCTTTCGGTATCTGATACCTAGGATCATACTTTTCTATGATGGGCGTTGAGGTGATCTCCGAGATCACAGTTCTTTGTAGCTGAGCTTCTGCCATGGCTTGCATGTCGTTACGAAGCTTTCTCATATCCTCTCTCAGAGTGTCGATCTCTTCTTTCAACTCTCTGTTTTCTTCCTCAAGATCATCCATCTTTTTCTGACGATTGGCCCGAGTATTATACGAATGAGACAGTTTGACTCTAGAATCGAGACACAAACGTGAGATTCGTAGGGAAGAAGAATACACGATGTGAGAATGATGAATGCAATGATTATATTAATTATTTTTAGGTTTAATTAAAATAAACTTCAACAATTAGATTGCAAATATCAAACAGTGGGGAAACCCCTTTTTATTGAAATTCAAAGGATTACAGAAATGGAAATACAGTAGATTACAAAGTGCAGAAACAGAAACCTAAACTAATGGGTCCCGAGTCCTCTCTGAGGAGAAACCGGGTGCTGACTCTGGTACTTTCCTTTTCTTTGACCGGGGCACTTGGGCCGTTGTCGGGTTGTCATTCCTTTGCCAGGTGAAAGGAGTGAGCAAATTCCTTTGGTCATCTTGATTCTCTACAGCATGCTGCTCCAAAATTTCAATCAGAGCATCTTTCTCTTTCAGTAATTGCTGTATTTGGATACACTCTACGTAGAGGGTGCGGTACTTGTTCTTCCAAGACCTTCTCTCCTTTTGAACTTTGTTGAGAGTAACCTGAAGCCTTTCAGTTTCCGTCATGAAGTACATGACAATTTCCCTCGGCGGAAAAATTCCGTAACGAGGATAAGGCATCTTTAGCTTGAGAGCTCTAGTTTGTACCCAATGGAGATAAGGCTCCACCGAGACACAGTCCGATTTTCCCAGAGACTCTCGTCCTTTCTTATGAACCTGTTTCCAAGCTTGCACTATTTCCATCTTTAGTGCTCTGTCGTTTTCTCCTTCTTTGAAGAAAAGACCTTCCAGATGAACACCCAGTGGGATGTGTCTCATCGGGTATCCAAATTGACGAAGAACTAATATCGGATGATAGTTGATTCCTCCTTTAGTTCCTATGAGGGGTACGCTGGGGAAGTTTCCACAACGGTCAATGATTCTGATTCCCTCATAAATCCTATTACACCAATCTATATCAGAGTTGGTGAGAGACATGATCTTCTGCGACCAACGTAAGACACTCTTGCAATCCCAAAAAGCGGCAGACTTGGGCAAGTGAGAGATAAACCACTTGTAAAGCAAAAGTACACAGCATGTGATCTCCCTTCCGCTGTACAAATTTCCTAAGTGTACAGAATGATACGCATCTGCGAGCAAAGTCGGCACAGGGTTTCCAATGAGAAAAACCTTAATAGCGTTGATATCGACGAAGTTATTGATGTTGGGAAACAAAAATAACCCGTAGGTGAGCAAGACAAAAATTCTTTCAAAAGCAGTCTCGTTCCCTATACTAGCAAAGTACAAAGCTTTCTTTGTCAAGAACTGGGCTGGCAAACCTTGGATGCCACCCTTAGTGGTCATGTGAGTCCTGACCTCAGACTCGTCCAAATGAATTGCTCTTGCAATAGTCTGATTCTTTGAAATTTCTTCCAGTCCAGAAAAGGGAGCTCGATCAGTGATATGTAAATCAGTCAGATGAGAATACTCCTCCAGCGTTGGTGCCAGCTGGTAATTCGGGAATGTGAAACAATGATAAACCAGATCGTAGAACTGAATGAGCGCGTCCATGATCCCCTTAATCACATGGACTCTTAACAGTGGTAGCAAACCACCGTGCTTGGCTCTGAAAGCCTCTGGGTTAACGATCATCCTTGCTAACTTTCTCAAATCCCCTAGTTTTGGAACCTTGAAGGTATACTGGCGAGTTCTCCTTCTACCGAAATCCATTAATGCAATCCTTTTCTCTGATATTTGCAATCACAGTCTTAGTTTAATTTAAAAATCAGAGAGACTAGAAGAGAAAGTTTTTTGAATGTTTTAATGTTTTATTAAATGAATGCATGAATGCAGCACACAAAAACATAGAAAAAACATGGGGTCAGAGGGTCGTTGTCATGAAGTCAAGGCTCTACCTATCCCCAAAGGTTTATACTAGGGTGATTTTTGTACCTGTACTCATTATCATCAGCTCCTCCCAGGAAGGCAGACAACAAGCGGATCGCCAGCGAGTTGTGTGCAATCTTAGAGTAAGTGCTATTCACCGAGAATAGATCACCAGCCTCAAATGAGGGTAGTATCGCGTAACAGCTATTTCCGATAGCTTCCGCACTACGAAAAAGGTTGGCTTTTCTTAAGTGTATACTCAATCTCACCACATGCGGCATCACACGCATTCCCAGTAGCAGAAAAATAAACACGTATAGCAATTAGGAAAAGCAGTATATATATTTGTCCTAAACATCCTAGACTTATAAAGCTATGAATCTTAAGTTCCTGACAGAAATGGGTTCCCCGGCGGAAGCCCCAATCTGTGGTTTCCTGCCTAAGAGATGGACCAGCATAGGTCAATCTTTCTCTTCGGTAGAGTTCCCATTTTCCGTAGAAAACGGGGATGATGCCCTAAGGCAGAAAAGGAGACTCCCCAGCAGAATCGCCGTTTGTGTAATTTTTCACACAAGAGAAGTAGAAAGAAAGGAACGGGCCCCACGGTGGGCGCCACTTTTCTGTTGGCGGTCACCGCCATGAAAATGACTTACCCAAGGTTTAAATTGTAAGAAGGAAAGAACGGCCCCACGGTGGGCGCCACTTTTCTGTAGCGAGCGATTTTGGACGCGGTTCTTAAGCGATGGTCGCTCTCTGTGGTTGGGTTTAAAACTACAGGTCGATTCATTTTTTATCCTATTGTGAGCTAAATAAGGAAGGGAAATAGATGTCTCCAATTAACCCTGCTTTGCATACTGAGTTTAAACAGCGGTCTGTGAGGTTACGGATGTTATCAATGTGGGGGGGCTTTTGTACTGGTTATTCGTATTTCGCCAATACGATTCTTTCTTTCTATCTAGGAAAAGGTTTCTGGCGGGGAATAAGGATTAGGATGTTAGGACTGATGCTTTTGAATTACTGTTTTTAATTGATGGAGATATGGGATTTGGTTTTTTTGTTGATTGCGCTCGCTAAGATCTTTTCTTTCGATCTTATGCCTACGTATTCCCGTTTACCGAAACAGGGAAATCAGAGCGTTCGTAGTTCCTCCTATTCTATGGGAGGAAATTGGTGTTTTTGGTGTCTTGTTCAAAGCCCAAGACGTGAAGCGAAAGGTGATTTGTATCTTGTTCAAAGCCCAAGATGTGAAGCTAAAAGGTCTATTTGTGTCTTGTTCAAACCCCAAGACGTGAAGCGAAAGGACCTCGACTTTAGAGAGAATTTGTCATCTCTAAAGAGGGGGAAGGAGAATTACTATAACTGGGATACGCGGATCCGAGCAATGCCATAATTTCCAAAGAAAGGGTTTTAACCTGAAGGAGAAGACTTTAACTCAGTGTAGAGCAATGCCATCTTTCCTTAGGAATTTCTCATGCTAAAAGAGGGACAGTGGCATGGATATAGATGATCCAGAGGCTTGCCGCTTACAGCGATTAGATGAAGGGAAAGGAGTTGTTGATGTTTGTGTACTGTGAACGAGGCACAGCTTTAATGCTAAAAGGTTGATTGGGTCAACCAGTGGTTTTCTTATACAAATCCTAAGAGGAGGCTAATTTCCGCTAGGAAAATCATTATACAAAGCCTAAGAGGAGTCTATTTTGTGTCTCGTACAAAGCCCGAGAGAGAGGCTAAAGGTTTTTGACCCAGTGGGGCATATCGTTATACAAAGCCTAAGAAGAGGCTAGCAAAGAGTTCGACCCTTGCTTAAGGGATTTATATCTCGTACGAGGCCCGAGATGGAGGCAAAAAAAGGGGTGATTGACTCAACGAGGGAATCTTTTGTGTCTCATACAAAGCCTGAGAGAGAGAGGCTAAAGGTTGTTTTGACTCCACTGGGGAGAATTTTGGTATCTCGTACGAAGCCCGAGATGGAGGCTATTGTAACTGTTTCAGTTGAGTGACAGATCCAATATACTGATTTAAAAGAGAAAATCAGTTCTTATATGAGCAACACTGTACACAAGGATTTAATTTGAGGATCAGGGATATTTCCTTCTCTTTGAGGAAACGGGAAATCCAAAGGGTATTGAGACTATCCGAGTCTGCGGGTTTCCTTCCTATTTAACGAAGGGTGCTTGAGAATGTCTTTGAGACTCAAGAAAGTTAGACTGTCCGTGTCTAGAGTTTTATCTTTTGTACTATGCTTCGAGAAACAGTAGTAGACTCTATGAAAGGACTGTTCTATGAGGATGACTAAGTTCTGTTCCTATACCTCTAGGAGGTCGTCGGGACAATTTGTATGAAGCCCAAGAGGAGGCTGGAATCTTTTAAGAAGCCGACGGGTCCTTGTACGAAGCCCAAGAGGAGGCTATCATTCCCGGAGGAAGAGATCATTATACGAAGCCTAAGAGGAGGTTGTGAATACTTCTAAGAAGCCGTAGGGTCCTTGAATAATGCCCAAGAGGAGGCCGATGCTTTTAAGAAGCCCGTGGGTTTATCATCTCCTTTCCATTAGGAGAGATAACTCTTTTAAAGATGAAAACCACTGGTAAACGTGCGAGGTTTACTATCCAGCGACTTTTAGCTTTTAAAGAGGGTTCCTTAGTTAAGGTCCAAGATTATGACCGTAGTGGGTACCCAAACCCCGAGACATTCAAGGCAAGCTATCCACAAGGAATATATCAAGTCAGGAAAGTTCGAGAATTGGGAAGAAACTCAAAGATGCCATTCACGGAGAATACATTCATCTTGGGGAGTAGAGCTTCTTGACGATTCCTAAGGAGGCCAGCCGAAGAGAAGACTGTATCTGGTGCTCCTATTGGGGATCTAGGCGTCTATTTCTACGAATAAATGAAACGGCGTCACCTAGTTCAAGACGTAGTTGCCGGGGAAACTCAAAATATCTATACTATTATTACACAGTAGATATGAGTTTATGAAAGGAGACTTACAGTGAGCAGCCCCACAATACAGTTTATAATATGAAAGCAGTAAATGAAAGCGATAACCACTTACTCGGTTGTAGTGCTTCCATGCTGTTTGGTTAGTTGTTTCAACAAAGAAAGATTAAAAACAACAGTATATTCAAAATCAAAGAAGAAAGTGCTTTGAAAAAGAAAGATTTGGGGCTTACAGCTCAAGGAGAGGCCCAGGGTTTTATCAGTGAGCGCACTGTTTGAATTTGTACAGAGGGACTTATACAAGTGACTGGGGCCCAAAAAAGGTTTTCTGTACAAAGGGATGGGTCTTACACTCTCTCAAGAGGCCCAAAAAGGTTTAAAGAAAAGAGTGGGGCTTATAACACGAGGGTAGGCCCAAATGATTTTTCGTTTAAAATGGCGATCGCGCCGAGGTTTTCTTTTAACGCAGAGGGACTTATACAATAAGTGAGGCCCAAAATGTTTTTGGTTAAAAGGGGGATTGGGTCTTACACTCTATTAGAGGCCCAAAAGTTTTGAATGGGTCTTATAGCTCAAGGAGAGGCCCAAAAGGTTATTTTTCAAAAGGCGACGATCGCGTCGTTTGTTTTTTACGGTATTGGGACTTATACAATACACTGAGGCCCAAAAATGATTTGGTCAAAAAAGGATTGGGTCTTACACTCTATTAGAGGCCCAAAGTGTTTTGAAAATGATTTATGAGGGTTGAATTAATCCAAAACCCTAATTTGTTTTCAAAATGTATTTAATTGAATAAAAATTCAATTAAAATGATCAAAAATTGTTTAACACATGGAAAACAAATTGTGATCTTGGATTAATGCTTCAAAAATTAAGTATTGACCTACAAAATAATTAGAAAGCATTAAAAGTTGCAAAATCAATGTAGAAAAAATATTCAAAATGCCAAAAACAATCAAAATATTAATTCTTTACAAAAATATCAATTATATGAAATAAATAATATTTTTGGGATTTTTTTATAAAATAAAATATTTTAACATTTTTGTGAATTATTAAAAAAAGAATCAACTCAAAATCATTAAAACTCAGAGAGAAATTAATTTTTGAATCAATTAAACAAAAATACAAAATTCAAATATTTGAATTTGGAAAAAATGGCGCCAAGAACAGCTGAAGAACACGCGCGTGTTCTTGGTTTCTCAGATTTGCGTTTTCTATCTAATCTCCATGAATACGTAATCATATCATGCAATCCACATATCATTATGCTCGTCTCAACCTCACGATCATGTCTATGTACTTTAATTTCATTTAAATTAAACATACAACAAGAAATCACGAAGAAACCTCAAGAACCCTAATTTCTGCATGAAGGCTAGGATTTTTGATACACGATTCAAACAATGCAATTAATTGAGGGAAAACATTCCATGCATGATTATGAACATATGGCCAAATTATTGTGCGAGGAAATATGCATAGATTGAGAGATGACCAAGTTTAGGCTTACCTCCAAGTCGTGACAGCAAGTTCAGATGTGATTTTGAGTTGGAGGTGTTACAGACAAGTTGTGATGATCTGAACAGCTTCCCTACACCATATGGATTGTGTTTGGATACTTGGATTGAATTGAAATGTACTGGATCAGTTTATGGCATCTCAGCTGCAACTTCACTTCAAACTTGTGTGGATGGCAAGTGATTTTGTGAAAATGATGTTTCAGATGTTATGTGAGTGTTTGATCAGCTCATATGTGATGTATGTGAGGTGTGTGAGTGATTGGTTTGTGCAGAATTGCTCTCAAACTCAAAACCCGATAGCTACCTTGCTAAGAAAGGCATTTTTGCCAAGAGAAAGAGATTTTGAGGAAAGCATCTGTTAGATGGCTTTGGTGTACTTAAACTAACCACAATTGAGCTCTATTTATAGTAGAGCAAGTTTGTTTTGCAAGGAATAGTGCATGGCAGCTGGTAAGTAGGTTTCCTCAATGTTGGCAAATGAAAATCCAAGTCTCCTCTAGCCATTGACTAGAGGTTAGGGCACAGAGCTTTGGTCCCCTTGGTCTTGGATAAGTCTTGACTGATTTCAGATGAGAATGGCTCAGTCCATGCCACCTTGATGGTTCCATTGAATGCCTCATTCCAAATTTGAAGTCTTGTCCCTATTTTGGCAACTCTAGGTTCAACATGCTATTCCTTGTTCCTTGGACCTTGGAGGCTTGGCTCAGTGATTGTCCCTTTTGGATTCAATCCTCTGAGGTGTCCAAGTGGATTGGAGCAATTGAAATTGGCTGATTTTGGCAAATCGAGCCAAAGTGCAAATTCTACCTTGCTTTGACAGATTTCAGCAAGGCAACTTGCCAATGTTGTATCTCATGATGTAGGTTGAATTTGGCAATGTTCTTGGATATTTTGGAAAGCTCTTACATGATACAACAACTATTTGAACAAGTTTGGTTTTGATCTCTTTTGATTCCAAGTGAAAAATCCCCCCTACATTTGGCAAAAAGTGAAGGCATATTCTGACTTAGTGAAATTTTCACTAAGTGTTGGAAAAAGTGACATTTTCACTTTTCAGCCACTTTGATCACTCCATAACTCAAAATCCTTAATGAATTGGAATGACTTGTAGTTGAAGTTTTTGTAGGTGATAATGAGGGCTACAAATCCATCTTTGGATGAGAAAAAATGGCCTTGTGGTTTAGGAGTTATGGTCCTCCAAAGTTGGTACCTTTGTCACTTTATTTTTAACTTAGAAAAATTTCTAAGTTTTATGGTTACCCCTTTTACAAGTTATCTCACTTTTCTTGATTTTTCTTGATAAATGATGATTCAAATCATACATTAACATCATTTTAGGGTTAAAAATCCATTTTGGTGAAAAATCTCAAAAAGTCAAAGTTGACTTTTGTGCACAGTTGACTTTTTATCAGATGAATTCCAAACTGTGCAATTCTTCAGGAAATCATGTCCTTGACCTAAATCAAACTTAATGGACATATTCCATGGGTGTCATAGGGTATATTCAATCATGTATTAGGGTTTGGGAGCATGTCTTGGTCAAAAGTCAAAGTTACAGTTGACTTTTCCCTTAAAACCCTAATTGTGGTGCAGATGAAAATGAAACTTGTTGCTCAAGCTTCTTGGATCAATCCATTGTTCCAAATGGATCAATATGGTGTATTAGAGACCCTCAAATCATATCTTGAGGTCTTGGCTCATGGTTTGTCCCAAAAGTCAACTTAGGGGTGAATTAGGTCAAGAAACCCTAATTCCTGATTTTTGATGAATGCATCCCCTGAGGCAAAATTGACTTGATACATGGGTTCATGAGGTTCTATGAAGTATATTAGGTCATGTTTTGGATCATTGCCTTGTTCCCAGATGAAAATTTTTATCTGGAAGCCCTGGTCGACCAAAACCCTAATTTGGTGACACTGTCGATCTTGAGACTTGATCCACCTAGAAGGGAGCAGCCTTGTGCTTAATCCTTGAAGTGGGAGTCCTTTTTGATCCATTGTGGATGTTTGAGAGATTAGACAAGTTGAAGATCATGTCATTTCTTGATTGATCCTTTGTCTAAAGCTCAGAGAGGGCTTGAAACCCTAATTTTGCTTGTATTGGATGCTCACCCATCTTTGGGGAGACTGATGAAGCATGATGGTTCATCCATATTGTGATGATGATTTTCACAATGATGGGAAATCTAAGTTGTCAAAATTTGGGGTATTACAAGTTTTACCCAAATTGATGCCAACCTCAAGGGCTTGGACTCGTCACTTTGTTTGATGTACATTTACATTTTTAAAACCTCTTGGGCCTCCACTTGGTATAAATCCCTTCCCTTTTTTTTAACTCACACCATGATTAATTATTTGTTCATGTGAGTACTTTGTAAAAATCATATTGGTTTAAACATTTCTTTCATAGAATTTCATAAATTCAATCAACACTCATGACAAAACTCTTGGGCCTCTATTAGAGTGTAAGTCCCAACACCTTTTTCAAGCTTAAACTCATGGGCCTCTATTAGAGTGTAAGTCCCAACACTTTTTTCAAGCTTAAACTCATGGGCCTCTATTAGAGTGTAAGTCCCTCCCCTCCTGCTCAAAAATTTCTTCAATTTATCAAATCTTTCAACAGTTCAAAACTCAATCTTCAACTTTCATCTTCAATTCAACCTTGTTTAAAATCTTAGGCCTCTATAAGAGTGTAAGACCCATCACCTTTTTCAATTCATGTTCATACTTGTCAAATACTTATTCATATTAAGTTTCTCTTGACATTTATAACACCTCATCCTTAGGTTAGACTTAGTTCAAACATCAAGGTTCCCTCAACTACAACTTAGTTTAAACACTAGTTCCCCTTTGGATGAAGTTAGCATCATAGCCTCCTGTTGGGCTTCACCCAAGCATCAATGCCTCCTCTTGGGCTTCATCCAAGCATCATAACCTCCTCTTGGGCTTCACCCAAGCATCATAGCCTCCTCTCAGGCTTTATCCAAGCATCATAAGCCTCCTCTCGGGCTTCATCCAAGCATCATAGTATCCTCTCAGGCTTCTTAAAAGCATCATAGCCTCCTCTTGGGCTTTATCCAAGAATCATAGCCTCCATCTATGAGCTTCATACATAGACCATTAATTCAAAACTTCCCCCAGTTAAGTCAGCCCTCTCTCAGGCAAATAAACCTGTTAACTTCACATCTTGGGCTTTGAACAAGATACAAACAACCCTTTTTAGCTTCACATCTTGGGCTTTGAACAAGATACAAACAAACTTTTTAGCTTCACATCTTGGGCTTTGAACAAGATACAAATAATTTTTTTAGCTTCACATCTTGGGCTTTGAACAAGATACTCAAACAATTCAACTTCTCCCCAGAGATGAGACATTGAGTCATCTCTGTAGGAAGATATCTCTTATATACACCATAATTCAAAATCAAACATTAACATTCAAAACTTTTATTCCATATAAGTGATGTAAGTGGCACACTTGTTGATTCAAAATCCAAGCTGGAGTCCTTCTCTTATCATGGTCCAAAAACTTTTCTTTCATCTAATTGATGTAAGTGGCACACTTGTTGATACAATATCCAAGTTAAGGTCCTTCTCTTAGCATGCAAAGACTCATAAAGGAAGATGTAGCATTGCTTAGGATTCTTTAACATCCAAGTTCAAAGCTTCTTCCTTTATGATATTATTCTCAAATGTTTGTGATGAATAGGTGAGATATCTCCCTTAAGAATGACAATTTGTCTTTTCTTCCAAACCAACAAAACTTTTAGCTTCAACATCTTGGGCTTTGAACAAGATACAAATTCCACCCATAGTTAGGTGGAACTACGAACACTCTGATTACCCAAAGTCTCTTTTTTTTGGAATACGTAGGTATAAGATTGCAAGATCTTAGCGAGCACGCCTTTAAATAAAACCCCTTAGGTCCCCGTACCTTTCATAACTCAAAAACTCTCAAAAACATCTCACATTCTCATTCTCATCCATAAGTTAGAACTTCCCCAATCAAATAGTAAACCTTTGAAGAAGATAAGATAACAGATAGTAAAAAGAGTACAAAAGGTTCCTATATAGTACTATAGATACTTAGGATGTTACTAGCTTCCCTTAGTATAACCAACCCCTATTCCATATCTCTTTACATTTGTAGGAAAAAACATTTGCACGCAGGGTTAGTTTAGATTCCTCCCCCTTGCTTTTAAGCATCATAGGATAAATATTAGAAATTCGAAAGTCGCACAAGCACAGTTCACGAGGGCACCACCATCTCAGGATGGGTGGGGATCGCAGAAATTGGTCCACAACAACACAAGGGTTTCACACTTCATAAAAGCTACATAATTATCCTGCTCTGTAACACGGGTTACAAAACATTTCAATTAACCAACGTTTATATCCATGATGTTTACATGTCATCAAAACGCATATGAAAACATTTGCAGCGGAATCATCATCAATTAATCATAAAAGGTAATACAACACTTAATGGTTGGTTTTGAACTCCAAATTTAATAATAATAATGAAAATATTATCGATACTCAACTCAAAACATCACATAAATATCTCAACAACATAATTAGAGTTTAACTCTAGCATAACAACATAATAGTTTCAAATATCAAACATTCGCCCCAACCCGATGTTACATGATCAGAGCAGAATTACACTACAAAATAAAATGATAAACTAAAGGCGAGATCTAATGGCTAACTTCCACTTACTTCCACAGAACCTGCTTCTGAGTAACTGCATGTTATCCACGTAGAGGCAACATTCAAACTGAAGGGGTGAGTAATCATAATAAATTATAATAGACATAAGAAAGAATAGATTGTAACAATTATATGCAACAAGTCAACAACATCAACATATCATAAACTTACACCCCAAACATCATAAGTAACTCATATACAACTTCCATCGTAAGGCTCTCATATAATCACATAACATTCATAAGTATCACCACATCATATAACACTAACAAAATTATGCAATGCCATATAGAATGCTAATACAAAATCATTGACTCAATGCATGTGGTACCAAATTATGAACACTTAGGTTCACTTCACTCCATGATCCCCACCATAGGATGGATTCCCTCTTGGAACCAGAGCACACCAAAATTGCTACCATCACCATAGTTAATGCTTCAATAATATCCCATAATAGGAATTAGCTACTCGCACCCGATCCGTCACAATAGGATCGGGGCTCACCAAAACTCATTACCATCACCATAGGTAACGCTTCACTAATCCCTCATAATAGGAATTAGCTACTCGCACCCAATCCATCACCATAGGATCGAAGCTCACCAAAAAGAACCAAAGTTCCGACAACATGGATGCATGGACTCTCAAAATACGACAACAACACTTACATATTGGCCCCTCTTATGACCGTGTATGCCACCATCAACATAATCATCATAAACACATCATGCATATATTTGAACATGCACATCATTAACAACATTATCACAACAACGTCATCAACATCACATTATAAAAACATCATCAACATCACATCTTATCAACATCGTCAACATCACATCATAAAAACAACATCAAACTTCATCAACTCAACATCTCAACAACATCATCATAATAGTATCAACATAGCAATATCATTATCACATAACATTAGCACAATAATACAACGATTCATTATCCGAACATGTAAACTAACATTTCATCAATACCATAGGCATAGAAATAATATTTAAACATTTTACATATTACAATTATGTTATAGCTCTGAGTGTTAGCTTTCTAACACTTCAAACGACTCGTCAATTGGATACACAGTTAAAAAGATTTAACAACAATCGTCGGAAGATAAACAAGTTTCAAGTTCAACGTTTCTTTCAATTATCAAAAGCATTAACTAATTATCATGATCAGCCTCTGGAAATAATTTCATTTGATAGTAATTCGTGTTAGCTTTCCAACGCTTCGAACGAAACTCGATTTGGACTTATGGTTACAAAGTTATCGCCGAAACAATTTTACAATACAAATTCCAGGGATCTACTACGGCCGCGCGTAGCAGCGGCTACGGTCCGTAGGAATCTTATGCCAGAAACTGACTTTGGGCATGCCCCTGGTGCCAAAATCCATGGGGCTGCTACAGCCACCCGTAACAGCTGCTACGGCCCGTAGCAGTGCCCAGAAAACCCCTATTTTTCTCGCGATTTGGGCAATCTCTCTTATTTTTCAGCCTTGCAACTGACCTCAAACCCCGTGTTTTGACCTCCAACAACCCCAAAACATGTCATATCATATAGTGCATGAATCAAGTGAAAGAAACACATTACAACATCAAGATATACATAACCAACAACTCAATTAAAATAATTTTTCATCACATCCATCATGATTCATTCATTTAACTCATGCCCTAAAATCGTCTATATTCAACCCAACTCAAAAACACAATAACAATTCAATCACTTACCACTACCATTCATCATCAATTATGTATACTCAACATTATCAACCAAAATAAAAACTAAAACCCTATTCTACTTCCCCCTCATGTCAATCACAATTGAAAACCATTACTCACCCTTACCTTCGAATTCTTCTAGAAATTGCTTTCTTCAAAGTCTATGGATGGATGCTCTCTTGCTTTCTCCTTGCCCTAGCCTTTTCTCTTTTTTCTCCAAACTTTTCACGTATAATTGAAACTGGTTCTCTATTCTCACTTTTCCTCTTTTCTATTAGAAATTTTCTCCCAATCAGGCTTTTCCTATAATGCCCTCAACTCAACCTTGCTAATACCACTTTGTCCTTATTTTCTCTACATATCTATTTCTTTCATTTAATTAAATAATAATATAAAACTATTATTGTTTTTACTATTTTAATTCCAATTAACTTATCAATTCCCCCAAATAGGATAACTAATCAATTCCCCTCCAATATTTCTTTTACTCCTCACTTAAGGACACATACCCCACCAACATACAACAATCGAAATATCATAAAAAGGCATATTTAACAAATAAAACATCAAAAAATCTACTAGAAAAATCGGGGTGTTACAACTCTCTCCCACTTACAGAATTTTCGTCCCCGAAAATTACCTGAGGAAAACAAAGTCGGATACGACTTCCTCATTTGCTCCTCACGCTCCCAAGTCAAACTCCCACCAGCCGGTCCTCTATCCGTATGGGTGGTGCTTCCACAATCAGGTTATCTCTCACTTGTACATCATCCACCTGGATCACATGAGATGGATCCGGAATGTATCTCCTCAACTGAGATACATGAAATACATCATGAAGATTTGCAAGCAGTGGCAGTAAAGCAATCCGATAGGACACCTCTCCCATCATCTGCAAAATTTGATACGGACCAACGAAACGCGGCGTGAGCTTTCTACACTTCAAAGCTCAACCAACACTAGTTACCGAAGTAACCCTCAAAAACACATGATCTCCCTCTTGGTAACAATGTCATCAATGTACACTTGCATGAATGTTTCAATAAAGTCATGAAACATCGATTTCATTACTCTCTTGTAAGTGGCACCAGTATTCTTTAGGCCAAAAGGCATCATTACCCGCTCGAATGAACCCAAAGCCCCCGATCATTAAAACGCCATTTTTGCAATGTCTTCCTCCGCAATGAAAATCTGGTTGTAACCAGAGTATCCATCGAGGATACTCAGGTATTCAAATCCAGCTGTAGAATCGAACAACATCTCCGTCACTAGCATCTGATATTCTTCTTTAGGAGTAGCAACATTAAGATCTCTAAAGTCTATGCAAACTCTAAGGGTACCGTTTTTCTTGATAACTCGAACAATATTAGCTAGCCATTTGACATACTTGGCAGGTCTGATGAACTTGTTTCAGAGCAATCTCTTGATCTCAACTTTAATCTTGGACATGATTTCAGGCACGAACCTCCTTGGGGTCTGCTTCACTGGCTTCTTGTCAGGCCTGATCGGCAACTTTAACTCTACTAAATCGCGACTAAGTCCAGGCATTTCACCGTAGTCCCAAGAGAAGAAATCTTTGAACTCTTTTAGCACCTTGATTACTTCTTCTTTTAAGTGTTGGACAATTTTGGCACGGATGTACGTCAGCCTTTTCGTCTTCCATCTCCCAAGTTTATCTCTTTCAAATGATCTTGCGCTTGCATTTTCTTGGTCGAGATTTTTGGGTCTTTCTTGAACCCCAAAGGCTTGTCATCATAGATGCAATCTAACCTCTGTCTTTTTAAATTTGTTGGTTGGCTGGTAAGGCCAGATTGATTTACCTTAGAGTTCTTAGGCTTAATGGCTTCAACAGCCAGTATTTGTTGAGATTCGGCCTCCAAGGCCGCTAATATTTTGTTTTCAACCACATGGCAAAATCTGAGCCAACACGCCCAACTCAATCATGATCTTCATCATATTCAAACCATCGGTTATACCCTCCAACAATTTCATATTCCCAGGTAAACCCTTATTAAGGGTGTAGGTTCACCGCGTATCATACCTCACACCCTTCAAAATTATATCCTCCTCTAGCAGGTTTACATGGAAAAATGTAAGCTAATTTTGTGGTCAAAATCAAGCATGTCGATGTGATTGAGATCCACTTTGAAAAAACTCTGATCCTCTTCGATGGTTTCGATAACCCCATCAGGCTTCCAAATGGTGATCCTCTGATGCATATAAGAGGGTACACATCCTACTTCGTGCAACCATTCTCTATCTAATAGTAGATTGTAGTTTGCATTAGTCTGCACCACCACAAACAGTGTTGGCCTTGTGGTGGTTCCCACCATTGCATCGACTTGAATAACCCTTAAGGGTTTGCTGGTTTTTTCCTCATAGTTGGATAATACCATGTTGTTACAAGCTAAATTTGTGGTAAATTTTCCTATTTTTCCAAGAGGTACTGAGGCATAACATTGACCCATGCCCCATAGTCGATCAAAACTTTGTTGATCCCCATGCCATTTACCTTGGCCCTTATATACTAAAGCTTCAGGTGTTTTTGCATGGCCATGCCTGGCCTTTCAAAAATGGCACGGTGTTCATACACTGATCCATTATTCATTACACAATAGCACAGAGATTTATGGGTAGCTAGTTCTTCATCAAGACCTTTTTCCTCAATCACTTCTATGACCGTGTCGAACTCTAAGGGCAACACAGATATCATATTGCAAATGATATTTAATTATGGCTTAAAACCTGAATCAAAGTTATTTGTCCCTATATCGACATTTTCGACTGCGTTATCTTTCGTTGCTTTCTCTTCCTTTATGGGTGATAGAGGGGGAAACAACTTTTGCTTGACTGGCGGTTGACTAATTTGGCCTTTATCGATAGATTGAATGTTATCACTTCTGCTGGAGCTTCCAGCCTCTCGTTCAACTTTCTTTTTTCTATGGTGTCTCCTCTACTGAGTTCTAGTCATGGGATTTTTTTCCATGTAGTTCTGCGAGACATATGAGTATTTCTTAGACACTTGAGAGTTGTCTCTGTATGAGGAACCATAACCAACATTCACTATTTTCCATTTTCTCTCATCAGTTTCTGATTTCTGAGTAGCGCGTAACCATTCCCTAGGAGATGCATCTGTAGCGGAGATGTAAGTCATACCTTGGAAATTTGTTATGCCTTTTCCTTTGTTGGAGAAAGGTTCCTTGGGTTGATCCTGTCGGACAAACTTTTTGGCTTGGTAAGGGTTAGTCCTCTCCAGCTCTTTAGCAGCTTTTTTGTCAAACACATTGTTGCACCTGGGACACAACATTACCTCTGAATCTTTCAACTTGCAACGATTCAAAAAACCAACCAACTCCTCTTCAGCTTTGGGATAAGCCTTTGTTGTTTGATCCTCGTAGTTTGGTTTGTTATTTTCAACCTCAGCGTTGTCGACAATGTCAACAACCATGATGTCTCATGGCTCGACAAAGAGAGCTTCAGATTTTGTTTTAGCTTCCTCTTCTGGGTGTGGTTTCTATTTTTTTAGCAAACTTGAGTCTTCCATCCTTGAGAACATTTTGCACCAGGTCCCTGAAAAGTACACATTGAGAAGTTTTATGACCCAAAAAATTATAGAATTTACAAAAAACCTTTTTTCTTTCTCTGTTCTAATGGTGGGACTTTATCTCCTTTAGGAACAACCATTTATCCATCAACAACCAATAGATGAAAGATTTCGTCACACTTGGTAATGTCGAAGGTATATGTTCTAACAACGAATTTTTCATTTTTGGGCTCTATAGGATTCTTCCTATTTGTGGGTTTCAGCAACTTGCATGTCTAGGGAGGCCTTGGCTTTAGTTCGGCCACATTAACCTCATTCTCCTCCTCATACTCATACCCTGAGTCAGATGAGTTTCCTATGTTGTCGAATTCGACTTAAGCTACTATATACTGTGAAAAATAGCAAACAACCTCTGTTCTACCAAATTTGTAAGAAAAATAGGTAACTTGCAGGATCGACCAAACTAAATCCTAGAACATGTGCTAAAATGATTTAAAAGAGCGTTTGATAAAGGATTAACAATTCGACAATCTTCATAATTTAGAAAAAGGGCTATTTCGACAATACCAAAGAAAATGATACGAGGAAGTAATTAAAAGTGCATTGGAAAATAACTTAACAAAATAAAAGCAAGAAGATAAATTTTTGGGTAAAGATTAATTGGATTGCATTAAATAAGAAAAATGGTGTTACATAAAGCGTACATTTCTTCAGAAACTCTTTTCTCGCTACACACGAATACTCTGAGTGATTTTGATAAATTTGTACAACTTTTACACACACAAATCACAATACTAAGACTTGCTATTTATAATAGTAAAAAATAACTACCCATTAACAGCCTACTAATTAGAATGAGACAAATGTCATTCTGCATGGCTTCGTCCTTTAACTGCTCTCCACGTGTCTTCTTCTATTAAATGGATAAGGACAAAATTCCCTCCATTATTTGAATTTGAATCTCCAATCGAACGACACTAGTTAAACTTCTGTCGAAACATATCTCCAAATTATTAGAAATATTACTAAGTCCACAAACCATGCCTCCTCTACACAAGGACACTTTTCGACTGGACTTTCTGGAAACAACATTCCTGTCGAAGTCTTCTGAAACTCCAAAAATTTCATTTCTTTTGAAAAAATCTTAATCCAATATCAGCCGTCGAATTTAGGAGCTAACAGCTACCTTCTTTTTACTGAACTTGGAAGTTCTAGCCTTTTCAGCATTTAATTGTTCCTCTTATCGAACTCTATCGACCAACTGGGCCATGTCTTTCAAGTATTAGGTGTCTAACTTCTTCCTAATGGAGTAGTCGAGACCCCTGCTGCCAGTTCAACTAACTCATGTTTTGGCACTTATGTAAAACATATCACTTTCAAGGTTCTAAACCTATTAAGATAATCATCGATGCTTTCAGCCACCTTTCGCCTTACCCTGGCTAATTCCTTGAGGCTAATCATACATTGTCCCATGTAGAATTATTTGTGAAATGCCCTCTCTAATTGGTCTCAGGTGAAATCGTTCTTTGTCAATGAGTTTAGAAAAATACTTGATTTTCATATTCTCATTGTTGGCAAAATCACCAGCCTCAGTCAGGTACTGGGCAACGTGTTCGACGATGGACTCACTAGTATCGCCAGCGAAATTGGTGAATTTTGGGACTTTCCGGCCCCTAGGAAATTCGGTTTGCCTTGCATACTCAGACACTGGGGATACGTAGTTTGGCCTATGGAGGCCATTCTGGACCAAAACATGTTCGACGAAGTTGGTGATATTATCATGTACCCCTACATTGTCTTGTTGTGCTTGTCTCAGGACTTGGTCAGTATCTTGGTTGTGTTGCATTACGACCATGTCGAAGCCTTCTGGCCCTTGATTGTTTTGGACAACCATATTCTCTAAGGGGTTAATCCCTTGATGAATGTTAGGAACTGGATTCGGTGGTGCTGGTGGTGCACCGAAAAAATCAGTAATCCTACCCATTTGGTGGGCTAATTGTTGATAACTCCTATTAATGTTTTATATCAGTGGAATAAACATGTTTCCTATCTATTATGTAATCGTGTGAACCATATCATGGTTGCTTTTCTCCATTAAATGTCTCATGACTTGGGTAGAGTTATTAGTTAAAGACCTACCATGGGGAGGAAAATACCTCATACCTCCTGGTGGTTTTCTTAGTTGGCCAAAGTTGCCCATGGTGGACGCTGAAGCCAAATACGGATTAAAGGGTGACTACGTTTCCATCTCATTTTCATAATATATTGACGTATTATGGTGCAGGTTTGTCATCATTGCAGTTGATATGTCATACGGTTATTCCTTTTAAGGTAACAAGAAACCTAGATAAGGAGGTCACTGGTCTCCTAAATTATGTAATTCCCTAGAAAAGGTTGGTGTAGTTGATGCTTGTGGTAATGAAACTCTCACATCTGTAGAAGCAAGCTTCACTCACATTGAGTTTTGATGAAGACAACACAACAAGCTCTCTACAAAGATAATATGCAAAAAGAAAGAGAATCAAGCTACATGAAGTACAAGAAGTTCAAGTTCAAGAAGATATCCTAAGTACTATCAAGTTGAATCAATTAGCTTCAAGTGTTCAAGTATCATGAAGATCAAAGGTTGAACAAAGGTATATCAATGTCATTTAAAATGCTTATACAAGTGTTCAAAAGTGTCTCAAGCATACAATATATATTGATAAAATAGTTCTCAAAATATTTCTTTAATTGGAAAAATTATTTTTCATTTTTGAACCATATTAAATCACTTTCAAATATAATCTATTGACTTGGGTAAATCAATAGATGTTGTATAAAATTGGTTCAAATACTTAGACAAATTTTTTAATTATTTAATTTATTTAAACATTCAGTTTTTGGTAAATTATGGCGTTTTTAACTGTCGTAACAGCAGTGTTGTGTTTTCTTCTTGCCAGCTGCTAGCGATTGGTATATCCAATTAGCATGTCCTGTAACCCATGTGTGGTATTTGAAACGTCTTCCTAGTTATATCGCGAGCCTTTTAGATAAACCTCTTAAAGAATTAGAGAATCTAGTATACCGCGATGTGTGATTTGATAAAAATTCTTATTGTACAGATTTTGAATGATAAACTGTCATTCCATTCAATTAAATTGGAATGTCCTATATCTGGCATGTCTCTTGGGATGAGTAACATGAAGCTCAGAATTCATGGGTGTATTGAATACTCCCCAATCCATAAGGGAATTGGTCTATGGTCAATTCAGTAACAAATAACTATTTATTTATACTGTATGTACCTTGTGAAAAAAAAATACTTTTTTGTGGAATTCATTATTCCATCTCTTTTTTTTTATTTCAAAATTATTTGGTAAATTGTGGCGTTTTGAAACGACGTAACAGACCAAACAACCGCCACAATTTACAACGTACTGAAACAGTGTTTTTTATTTAAAATTGAAAAATGTTTTGTTTGAATGCATCTTTTCATGGCATCTCTTACATCATTTGTCTTATTAAATTCAGAATTTTTCTAACCATTGCCATGACTTTTGAATGGTTGCTTTCATCAATATAAATACATGTCATTTTCAGATTAAAACTTACCTCCTAGAAATTTCATAATAAAAAATCCACTCATTCTTTTCATCTTTCAGTTATTCTTCAAGTGTTCATTCAAACATATTTTTTGAGAGAAACCTTTGCATAAATTTCACACATTATCATTGTTTCATCTCATTTTATTCAAGAACACTTGTATATTTCATTTGAGTGATATTTGTTTCAAGGAGAAGATCGATCGTGAAGATTGATAGCATCATATTCTCAAGACATCAAATTTATATCAAGATTATTTTCTGTTTTACCTTGTTATCCAGGACTGTTGGAAACAAGTGAGTGTTTTGAAGAGGATTGTTCTTCATACACTTAATTACCTATAGGTTAGATAGTAAGCATCACTATTGGTGTGATTAGGCTGTACAATAATTCTAAACTATAGTGAACACTCTTTCGTGTTGAAGGAGGAGTGGAGTACTCTCGGGCTGTGAGGGGAACCACTATAATTCTCTTGTGTCATTTTTCCTTTCCGCATTTTACTTTCCAGCACTTATCATAAAACGGAAAAATAACCAAGAACTGGTAAAAAGATCAAAGAAATTTTTAAGAACCTAATTCACCCCCCCCC
Organism: Lathyrus tuberosus; assembly: GCA_022829125.1. Classification (NCBI taxonomy): domain Eukaryota; kingdom Viridiplantae; phylum Streptophyta; class Magnoliopsida; order Fabales; family Fabaceae; genus Lathyrus; species Lathyrus tuberosus. Next base: position 16,297,717 of record JALAZF010000017.1, read on the forward strand.
CCCCCCTCTTAGGCGCATTTACAACTTACAACATCTTGCGGTATAGAATACGCCACTACTTGGCTTATGCCAGTGAGCATTTCCTCGACGGCGGTTGGAGCCCCAGAACTGCCGACACTAGTAACTGTCGGTTGTCCTCTTGGGTTTGGAGTATTACTTTGGGAAAGGGTTTGATTTTTTTGAGGCATATCGGAAAGTCGCTTACCACTCCTCAAGTGCATACAACCCAAAAGACAACAAAATGGAAGACACTACAAAGAAAATAATGTAAGACACTACTTTTCTATAAAGATATTCGCACAAAAGGGTCCCATCGAGTGTGCCAATTTATGTACCGGTATTTTTGGTAAACAATCATGAGTTTGAAAGTCTGTGAGATTAAATCAAAAAATCTCCAAAGCAATTTGTGCAAATAACTTGTGTGAACACGTGTGTGTGTGTGTGTGTGTGTGTGTGTGTGTGTGTGTGTGTGAATTGAATGTAGTTGTCGCGTGAATGATAACGACGTATAGAAAGACTTTAAATGAAGTCAGATTATGATAAGCGATAAGGTAAAATATAATAAATGACATTAAACAAAGCAAAGGTAAAAGTACGTGTTCCGTTTAAGGAAGCAAAAAAACTAATAAAAAAGGTTGGACGCATACGCATACATGTTTCTCGCTCAACTGTTTTGCTCTTTGACTCAGGTACTCCAGTGGTATGGGGAGTATGTATGAAATTTTGCTACCCTTGATCCCATTTATGAATCTACTACTTATTCTATTTACCAAGTAACTGTCGATGACGATTATGATCACTAAGGAACCCCTGCATTCATCCCACGCTCAATCTTCAAGTTCTCACTAGTGTGTTTACATGTGATCCCAAACATTATCTGCTTGCAACCCACATTGAGTGGTAACTGCTTTCCACTTCATCACGAACCTCGATGGCAACCGGTCCATCGTGTTGTCGATGTTGCCATCAAGGACTCAAGACTTAAAAATTTCCTAAGTCTTTTATATCACGTGGTTTAGTCGATTGGCCCTCTTGATGGAATAAGGACTTCTGTCGACTGTCCTTTTCGAGATTTTAGACATATTTCCCAACGATATGGGTCTTGAGGATTTATCCATGAGAGTCCTCCAAACCATGTCTCGTTGTGTCAAAAACTCGGTCGACCCCTCGTCGTTGGTATGTCGACGACTTATCATTAATGCTCTTTAAAGACACATCATTAATGCATTCTCACAATAAATTTCTTTTCATTGACATTCTTTGTTGACTTTCTAGTAGCTCAAAAATTCAAGTGTAATAATGAGGCCCATCAATTTTTGAGTCCTTGTGCTATGGTTCTACTTGCACAGGCATAGGGTCGGGTCTGAAGCATTATCTTCAAATAACTCATCTAATCTGAAAGATATAATAGGGGATGAAAAAGTTATAGGTATACCCAATACAAAATAACTAATATCTAAAATATTTTTTTGCCCTTACCATAGATGTTTCCTCTCCTCTTTAGTAGTTGCTCCAACTAACATACGAGTTTCGATGCACCTCCTCTTCTGCTTTGAGGAATTAGCACCAGAAGACCGCAGACCTCCAACAAAGTTGATTCCCAAAAAGCGTTGAGCTTATTCTTCAAGTACTTCTCTTCTTGGAATTGGTGACAGTCTAATATAAGTAAGATTTCGGTCCCACGAAGAAGTGACATTATTGCCAAAATTTAAGGAATATGTCAGTACATCTTAAAAGAACCACGTTCTGAATCTCATAGATACTCCTGTGAGCAGTACTAGTAAGAGGTGTAACTGGGTAATATATGTAATTGAAATTCTTCTGTTTGTCGACATATACCTCGAACATCTCTTTACCCTGCCTAGAAGAGAGTAAGACTTGACCCCTGTATGAGTTGGCCAAAGTTCGTTTAATATTGAAAATATGAAAGAAGAGTGTTAGAGTTGGGACACCTTTGTTATATTTGCACCAGTATTGAATTTTTTTTGACATAAACCCAACTTACAGGATGCAGCTGCGACTTGGAGACCATAGATGATTAAGAATCCACAACTCAAAATCATTAAAGGAGATTCAAAACTCCATCCAAGAGAAAAGGCACTCATAAAGAGGTAGAACACATCTCACATAACGACTGCATAATGTCTTGTCACTTTTTGGAGGCAACATTCCCCAATAAGAGGAAAGGCCTATTTTGGTGAAGGCATTATCTAGGCTCATTCGCCAGCAAACATAGAGACTATGTTTAGTGTATCTTGATTAGGGGTTGAAAATGGGCTCGGCCCGTTAGGCATGCCCATTTTGCCTGCACTTTAGTGCGGGGTGGGCCAAACATTTAGGCTCTCACCCTCTAATGTGACTGCCCCGTCCCGCCCCATTTTTTTGCGGGCTTTTGTGGGCATGGACATTAACATCATTTATGCATTTTTAGGCCTAAAACTTGCAGTGCTCGTGGGCATGCCCCGCCTCGTCGGCACTTTTGTGCAGGGTGGACTAAGGTTTTAGGTCCGCACCTTTAACTAAGCTCGCCCTGCCTGCTCCATTTTCTGCAGGCTTTTGCGGGGCAGGCCTAAACAGGACGGGTATGTCCGTTTGCCACCCTTAATCTTGATATACCTAAAGGACTTGATCCTAAGCCTCTAGAATCTCACCATTTTGTTTATCATCTTGGCTCACTACAACTCTGTTGTGAAAACAAAAAGAACGACCATAAATACAAGCATGTGTCGGCGACTCTATCCACCATCTAACTTCAATATCAATTAGGTTACAACTGAAAGCACATATATATGCCCTAATATAGGTTTAAGCTTTACGCTCTCACTTGAAATCATTTATGTATTCTGAGTTGGCTAAATGCAAGGCTGAAAAAGAAAAACCTCTAGCAACTTTTTTGAGGTCAATACCAACAGAAACATTTCCCTATTCACGATAGTTCCCGCATCTGGATTTCCATAACAGACATACCTAAAAAGCAAGCGAAGAACAAGCAAGATTATAAAAAAGAAAATATTGTAACCTTAAGATACTCACAAATTTAGAAAGATGAGGGAACTTAAACACCAGAATTTCGAGGACTTCGTAGAAAAAGAAGAAAAGTTTGAAAAAGAAAAAAGGCGAGATAATTCAAAGGCATCAAGAAATGCAAAAATAATAACACTTTGCAGACCAGGAAGATGAAAAAAATTGATTTCTCTCTTTTGCTATAAATATATGAAATTGGTAGCCCTATAATCAGCAGCCATGAATAAAAAAGAACCAAAATATAGATTAACGGTTGAAATCTAACCTCAATTCGTAACAAAACCAAGCATTCTAAAGACAATATCTCTTGTCACAAAAGCCTAAGGCCACTTGGAAGACTTAGACTGCAAAATGTTTTGGTTACAAAAGAAACATTTAACGTTTATATTCTCAAAGTCACCTACGCCCACTCAACATGTTGTCTATCTTTTCCCCAAATTCAAAGTGGTACTCAGAGACCATGAAACAACGAAGAAGAACACTTTGGAGGCCAACTTTAATAAAAATCCTAGCTATGTGCTTGACTACAAGAACTTAAAGGAAACTATTTTAGACCGGATAAACGGCCAATAAGAATGATTCAATTCAAAGGTCAATCTATAGTTTCTCCCCTCAAAGATGACGAACAAGGAGACCCTCGCGCCGCACACAAGAACCCGACACCTTATTCATCGCAGTCGTTGAAATCAATCCAACGATCTTGCGTTGCGCTCATTACAACCATTAGAATCAATCCAACTACCTCTCACTTTTCACGTCGCGCTCATCGGTAGCAGTTTTAACCATCACTTATATATAAGCACGATCACACTCAGGCCAAAGTATGATTCATTCACTCTTGTAACTTATATCTCTTTGGTCTTACTAACTTGGGTGTTGAAATCTTAACATTGTAGACACACACTCATTTTTATCCGCCGTAGACTTGCCACCATACCAAAGAGCTTTTATGGTGACTTCGTTAAAATATCATTAATTTCCTATTACACATTTGAATAATATCAATTAGAGAAAAAAGAATATGCATTGACAATGTTAAATATATCAGCGCAAAATATTTTTACACTTTTAAGTAATTAGTGGGAAACCCGTGCGTCCGCACGGGTTCTGGCGTGGACCGCGGATACGTCATCAGTTATGTTATGAAATATAAAAAAAAAATCGAAAATATAAAAATTTTGTTGTAACTAAAAAAAATTAAAATCATAACACCCAATAAAAAAAACAATCATGTTCAAAATTTTGATCAGCAACTTTATGTTCATTTTCCACAACTAAGAATTTTGATCAGAAACTTCATGTTCCTGATAATTTTCAATATTTTGATAAGTGAGTTCATGTTCTCGTTAATATTCAATATTTTGATCAGAAACTCCATGTTCCCGTTAATTTTCAATATTTTGATCAGTAACTTCATGTTCCCGTTAATATTCAATATTTTGATCAGTAACTTCATGTTCCCGTTAATATTCAACATTTTGCTCAGTAACTTCTTGCTCCCATTAATATTCAATATTTTGATAAGTAATCATGTTCCCGTTAATATTCAATATTTTAATCAGTAACTTCGTGTTCCCGTTAATATTCAAATTTTCTATCAATAACTTCAAATTCCCGTTAATATTCAATATTTTGATCAGTAACTTCGTGTTCCCGTTAATATTCAAATTTTCTATCAGTAACTTCAAATTCCCGTTAATATTCAATATTTTGATTAGTGTTCTGGACCGGGCAAGGCTACTTGCCCTTAAGGGCCAGGCCCAATCCATCATATTTAGCGAACAGGCCCAATAGGCACAATATAGCCGTTGGGCACGATATAGCCGTTGGGCACAATATAGCTGTTGGGCATGTCCCCTTCACGCGCAGGGTGGTTCACGCGACCAACTGCCTCCCCGGATATAACGGAAATAGTTAGAAAGACCACGCGCTTCACCCTCCATTTGGTAACACCTCATTGGTCGATCAGGCCCCTTTGTTCGCCAACAATCTCCCTATAAAAACCCCTCGCTTGAGAGGGGCAGGTATCACCATTCATATACTTGACTTCTCTTACTTGCTCTCCCCTTTCTTTTGACCAAATACTTACTTTGGCATCGGAGTACCTTGCAGGTACCTCCACCCCTTTTGTCCTCTCCTACGAGCATCAGCACTTGCCCTACACGAAGGCCGCGACGATCTCCTTCCGTCTGTGGGAAACCTCGCTTCCCCGTCTTTTGAATCAAGATCCCTCATATTTTCACCCAAAAGACCAAAGCTTTCATCTCTCCAAAATCCCAGATCATCATGGCTTTCGTTAAGAGTGATACCCACCAAGAACCTGTGGTCGCCGCCGCCAATGTCGACAAGAATGCTTTCGTCAGGAACATCCCATCCGAAAACGTCCAGCGCAACGATGGACCAGCTTCCCCGAAGCCCGACGAACAAAGGCCACGAGCACAAGCCGTGGAACCTTCCTTCGAACCCATTCCGGTTCCTCAAGGCGCTGATCCAACCACCGCGGCGCTCATCGCCTCTTTGAACAATTCCAACCGTTTCTTCATCCAGCAGGGAGAAAAGATCAGCGCCCTCGAGCACGCCCTTCAAGAGCATCACACTCCAGAGACGCTGAACCTCTCCCCGCCTCCGCGAGTTCACTCAAAGCGGAGACGTGATAGTCCCTCCCCGGTCAAGGAACGCTCAAGATCAGGGAGTCCAACACCCAACCGTGCTCGCCGGCATCGTCGTTCTCCTAGGACAACTAGGCACTCCCCTGTTTCTAAAAGACATCGACACTTAGACAAGTACGAGCGCAGGCATACCCGCGGACACTCTCCTCGCCGCAGTCAAAGCCGCGACCACAGCCTTTCTCCATCATTCTCTCACAGCTCTAGCAGTGACGACGAAGCTCAAGGCCCGTTCACGAGAAACATCTTGGACACCCGGATTCCCCGCAGGTTAGAGAAACCTCCCACGCTGGCGACGTACGACGGCACGTCAGATCCTCACGAGCACCTAGAGAACATCGAGGCGATGCTCCAGTACCATGGTGTCTCCGTAGCCATCCGGTGCAAAATATTTCCCATCACCTTGAGGAAAGGTGCGATGACATGGTTCAAAAGACTCCCTCGAGGATCCATCTCCTCCTGGCGCGGCCTCAAAGGCCAGTTCACCCGTCACTTCACAGCCTCCCGACGACATCCAAAGACGAAGGCAACCTTAGAAGCTATCATACAAGGCCGAGAAGAGCCTCTGCGGGAGTACATCGAGAGATTTAATAAGGAGGCTGTGGAAGTCAGAACTTTCGACCACATGAAGAAATACCTCCTCGAGAAAGGACTCCGACCGAAGAGCGACTTCCGCAAAGTTGTCGGGATAGAAGCTCCTCGAACGCTGACAGAGCTTCTCCACATGGCCAAAGATTACATCCGCTACGAGGAGAAAAAAGCCGCATATCATTCCCGGGACGCCAGAGATCGGGAAGCACCCCGAGCACCCAAAAAGGAGGAGTCGGAACCATCACGTAAAGGCAAGGAGAAGCGACGGGAGGAGCGTCCCCGTGTAAGCAAAGGGCCCTCTGGCCGATTCAACGAATACACTGTGCTCACTACCTCGCGTGAGCGTATTCTCACCGACTGTATCAACACCGAATTCAAGCAGGGAGGTGTCCGGTTCCCTAAACCAACCGCGTCTAAAGGAAACGTAGACAAAAGTAAATACTGTCGTTTCCACCGTAGCCACGGGCACGTAACGGAAGACTGCGTGCACCTCAAGGACGCCATAGAAATCCTCATCAAAGAGGGTCATCTGAAGCAATACGTTAAGAAGGGAGAGTCCTCCCGACGAGACATGTCTGATCCTAAGAAGGAAGCTGAATCAACCCCCTCCAGTCCTCCCCCGCAGGTCGCAATGTCCGTCAGCCGACCAGAGGACTTCCTCGTACCTGATCACTTCTACCCGACTTCCCAGGCATCCATACACAGCACCTGGGAGGCCTTTCCTACGTCCATGGTTATCTCATGTGGGGGGTACCATGAGCTCATGATAGGATCCATCAAACGTAAGTTCGAACAGCTAATCGACAACAGCCCCGACCAGTTGTACACGGTCGGCAAGGGAAAAGGACAGTCACAACCGATCGCGTTCTACAGAGAAGAACTCCCCGGAGGATCGCCGAACTCCCACATTTCTCTGCTGATTCGGGCTAAGTTATCGTCAACCGACGTGCGGAGAATCCTGGTCGACCAGGGCAGCTCCGTAGACATCATGTACTCCAGCCTGTTCCGCGCGCTGAAGCTGAACAAATCTAATCTCTCCCCATACGTAGGATCTGATCTCCAAGGATTCAACAGAGCAACGGCCAGACCTTGGGGTTACGTGGAGATACCTGTCACGTTCGGCGAAGAAGAAGCATCACAGACAATCAAAACACAATTCTTGGTCATTGATTGTCCATCGCTCTATCAGTGCATCCTCGGCAGACCAACTCTTGCCGAACTCGTTGTTGTCCCCTCGACAGTCCACCGCAAGCTCAAGTACTACACGGAGAAGGGACACGTCGTCACTCTGCACGGAGACATCGAGGCTGCTCGCAGATGCTTCGAGGCCGCGACAAAGGGGCAAAACCAGATCGCGACAACAGTAAAATAGGCGAAGCACACCAGAGAAAGCGAGGGGACGACCGAAGATGGCCAGCCAGAGAAGAAGCCCACGCTTCCCGTACACACCATTAACCTCGACAGCAGGATCACTGAAGATGTTAACGAAGATCGGGACGAGGACAAAAGATCAGGAGTAACAAGCTCCCAGTCTCCCACACATCTGCGGCCAGTTCCAGACGGAGAGTTTGAGATCATCACCTTCAGCAACAATCCCAACAGGGGGTGAGGATAGGCGCTGGTCTCCCCGACGAGGTAAAGAGGGAGTTGAAGACATGCCTCGACGACAACGTCGACCTCTTCGCATGGAGTACAGCAGACATGCCCGGCCTAGATCCAGAAACTGCGTGCCACCACTTGACCATCAATCCAGCTGCCCGCGCCATTGCCCAACGATGAAGGAAACAGTCCGAGGAAAAGGCACAGGCTGCTGAAAAACTTGTACAAGACCTCTTAGAGGCAAAATTTATTTCCGAGGCCAAATATACGACCTGGCTCTCAAATATTGTACTTGTAAAGAAAAATAATGGAAAGTGGCGCATGTGCATTGACTACACTGATCTCAATCGGGCTTGCCCGAAAGACGCTTACCTACTACCGTGCATAGATAAACTCGTAGATAATTCCGCAGGATTCAAGCTCTTGTCCTTCATGGACGCCTATTCGGGATACAACCAAATCCCGATAGCCGACGAGGACAAGAGGTACACGGCATTCATGACCTCCTCGGGGAATTATTACTATAACGTAATGCCCTTTGGACTGAAGAATGTCGGGGCCACATACCAATGCATGATGAACAAAGTATTCCGATCCGAAATCGGCGATATGCTCGAAGTATATATGGATGATATGATCGTGAAATCCCAAGAGGAATCCGATCATACCACCCACTTGCGCAAAGTGTTCGACCAAGCTCGAAAATGTAAAATGCATTTTAATCCAGAAAAATGCACCTTCGGCGTGCGAGCAGGGAAGTTCCTCGGGTTTTATCTCACCGAAAGAGGAATAGAAGCGAACCCAGAAAAATGTCGAGCACTCGTGGAATTCCCCACGCCTCGGTCGAAGAAGGCTATACAATCCCTCAACGGGATGCTTGCGTCCCTTGCTCGCTTCGTAAGCAAGTCCGCCCAGCACGCCTTGCCCTTTTTCAAATTACTCAGGAAGGAGGCAAATTTCGAGTGGACAGATGAGTGCGAGCAGGCCCTTGCCCATTTCAAACGAGCTCTGTCCGAGCCACCAGTGTTGTCTCGACCAGACCGCGGAGAAACCATATACCTGTACCTCTCCGTGGCCAACGAAGCAGTAAGTGCAGCACTTATTCGTGAGACTGCTGACGGGCAGAAACCCATCTATTTCACCAGTAAAGCCCTACAAGGACCCGAGGTCAGGTACACGCAAATAGAACGAGTGGCCCTTGCTCTCATAATCGCCGTGAGAAGACTCAGATATTATTTCCTGGCACACACTATCGTCGTCAGGACCGACCAGCCAATCAGGCAACTACTAAGTCGACCAGATATGGCGGGTAGGATGCTAAGATGGTCCCTTGAACTGGCCGAATTCGACATTCACTACGAAGGGAGGAAAGCCCTCAAGGCACAGGTCCTGGCCGACTTCGTGGCAGAAATGACTCCGAATTCGTCCTCCCCGGGATAAACGCAAGAATGGGTCATTTACGTGGATGGCGCATCGAGCCCCTCGGGCAGCGGAGCAAGAATCATCCTCGAAAACGGGGAGGGGACCCTAATCGAAGTATCCCTAATCCTTTCTTTCAAAACATCCAACAATCAAGCCGAGTATGAAGCCTTCCTCGCAGGATTACGACTCGCCAAAGACGTCGGCGTGAAGAAAATCAAAATCTACACTGATTCCCAACTCGTGGCGTCCCAAGTGCGAGGAGAATTTCAAGCAAAGAACGACCAGCTTGCCGAGTACTTGGCCGTGGTGAAAGACAAAATGACGGAGTTCGAAGCATGGGAAGTTCAGCACGTCCCGCGCGAAAAGAATACCCGAGCAGACATCCTCTCTAAACTAGCCAGCACCAGGAAAAAGGGTGGAAACAAATCCATCATACAAGAGATACTGGCTAGCCCGAGCATTACAAATCCCGACCTACCAGATGTTAACGTCATCGGAGAGCCCCATTGTTGGATGACCCCAGTATACAATTACCTCACCAAAGGAGAGCTTCCCGAAGATAGCAAGGAGGCCAGTGTGACGAAGCGACGAGCCTGCTCGTACATACTAATCGAGGACAAGTTATATCGACGAGGGTTTTCCATTCCCCTATTAAAATGTGTCGACGAGACCCAGGTCCCCGAAATCTTACAAGAAATCCATGGGGGCATCAACGCACAACACTTAGGAGGAAGATCCCTGGCACGAAAGGCTCTGCGCGTAGGATATTACTAGCCGACCATGCAGCACGACGCCAAAGAACATGTGCAAAAATGTGACCGTTGCCAGCGCCACGGAGACATGCATTTGGCACCCCCCAACGAGTTGAAGACCCTCTCCTCGCCGTGGCCCTTCGCCTGGTGGGGGATGGACATCCTAGGCCCCTTTATAATTGGATCTTACCAAAATAAATTCCTAATCGTGGCCGTCAATTATTTCACAAAATGGATTGAAGCCGAAGCGCTCGCCAAGATCACAGCCTTCAACATACTACGTTTCTACAAAAGAAATGTCCTCGCCAGATTCGGGGTACCCCAGGCCCTAGTGACCGACAACGGAACCCAGTTCACGGACAGGAAATTTCAAGACTTCGTCGCCAAATTAGGAACGAAACAACACTTTACCTCTGTCGAGCATCCACAAACCAACGGGCAAGCGGAAGCCGCGAATAGAGTGATCTTACGCGGATTAAAGCGAAGACTAGGCGAGGCCAAGAAAAGGTGGGTCGAGGAGCTCCACAGCGTCCTTTGGGCGTACAGGACGACACCCCATCCCACCACCGGGGAAACCCCTTTCTGACTAGCATACGGAACAGAGGCAGTGATACCGGTGGAGATAAGGGAGCCCTCCAGAAGGACAGAAGCTCTGCTCGACGAAGAGATGAACGATGAGGCTCTAAGCGAGGAACTCAATCTGGTCGAAGAAATAAGATCAGGGGCTGCCCTCCGCGAGGCCGCATTAAAGCAACAAATAACGCTGCGACACGACGCCAGAGTCATAAAGCACGACTTCCCCGTAGGCAGTCTGGTCCTGCGCAAAAACCAAAAGGGATTCCCTCGAAGGGAAACTGGCGGCAAACTGGGAAGGACCCTATAGGGTCAAGTCCAAAACGGGCACGGGAGCGTATTACTTGGAAACACTGGACGAAAAACAGCTTGCTCGACCATGGAATGCTGAAAAACTCAAGCAGTACTATAGTTAAGTCCTTAACCACGAGGATAGACAAGTCGTCGGCACAGTCACCCCAAAGCGGGGAGATCCGCACGACCATCGTATCGTGCCCTGGTGAAGCACGACACGCATTACAATGCCGGCCAGCTTCTGCTCATTGGACGAGCAGATACTGTGCACAATGGGGATACCTCAACCGAGCTCCGCCGTTGCCACACCATTCAGGCAGGACACCCAGCTCGCGATGGGAACAGTCCAAGCCTATGAGATTAGTACCTCAAACGAAGTCCTAACCTCATCGTGGGCGGAACCACTTCGCCCTCCTCGTTAGGCGTTACGCCTAGCCGGGGACACACGTACACACACATAAAAAGAGCAAAGTCCATGATAAAATATTCACAATCCAAGTATATTAAAAGTACCGACCACGTCCTGACAATGTCATAAATACAAGAAAAAGGGCACGCAGGCCCACAAAACATGATAAAAACAAGTCCTATCCTACGACTTCGCTTTCATCTTCGGCAGGGACCACGTGGCCGTCCACCACTCTGTTGAACAAACCCATTCCATCCATCTGGAGCTGCACGTCGGGATTAAGAGCCATCATATGTTCTTTAGCCGCATTGAAGCCGAACTCAGCCGCCTTCAGGTTGTCTTCGCCAAGAACCCTGATCCTCCCGATCAAGTCAGTCCACGATTTTAGAGATTGCTCGTCATCATTTTCATCCGGGGAAGCTGAAGTCAAGCTGTCCAACTCAACAATCCTCTCCTGCAGTCTCTTCCTCTCCTCGTCAGCCTTGAGCGCAGCTAACTTCAGCTGAGTCACCTCCGTTTGGAGCAGCACCTTGGCCTCCTCGTGACCTTCGAACTATTTTAAATCATTGAACAGCTTGTTGTTTTCTGCCTCCAGCTCGGCTATTCTATTCTGGTAAGTCACGAGACTCGCCCGGGTAGCGGCTTCATCGTCGGCGAGGACAAGGGCAGCTTCGAGGACCCTGAACATGCCCACCGCATCCTGGCACAACTGTTTTCTCCTCACCTGGGACTTGGCATTCAAAATAGTCGTGGCTTCAGAATCAGAGACTTCTATCGAATTCCCTTCAACAAACAAGTCTCGGCGCGTGTAGCAGGCGGGCAGGACGAAAGGACCAGCCCCGGACCCCCCAGGACCAGCGGCCACAGGAGTCCCCGCAGCATCTCTCTTCCTCTTAAGAGAACCCTCCGGGGTCAGCGGGGTCGAAGCTCTCTCCGGGACGGGGGTAGACCCAGCAGCAAAACTCTCCATCACTGTCTGTTTGGGCGCCCCGGTCTTGGTACCGGTGGTTGCCTTCTTCTGAACCTTCGCGGCCTGCGACCTCATCAGACGCTCTCGCATGTCAGCCATCATACCTGCGAACACACACATCAAGTCAGAATCAAAAGAATTTAAAGAAACAAAACCAAACAGTGGAGCATACCAAGCAAAGTCATAGCGTCGTCGTCGGTATCACACTCAAGGAGAGCTTTGACATTAATATATCTAGCTGCTCGGATGGCCCCATCCTCCCCGACCAACTGATTCCCATCCCGATCGACGACGAAGGCCGGACTAAAACTCTCCATGTAAGCATGGAGGATCCTGTACGACTCCTTATCCTCCGGGCAAAGCTGCTCATGCTTCACTAGGAACTGATCTGTTCGGCGTTTAAAATGGGTGTAGACCCATTCTAAAGGAAAAATGGAGACCACGCTATCCCTCTCCCGACCATCCACCATAACCCTCTCAATAGTCGAGATGCTCCTCTTCGCCTCTTCGGTCATAGGCCTCACGACCAGAAACCTATCCTTGAAATTACGTATCGAATCAGAATACGGCCAGAACAGCCTATTCTGCTGCTTAAACGATACCCAACTCTGTTTCGACCCCGCCGTGCTCCGCTGAATCTAGAAGAGGCAGAAGAAGAGATCCGTGGTCGCCCCGATGTTGAGATAACGACACACCAACTCAAAAGCCCTTATAAAAGCCAAGGCGTTCGGGTGAAGCTGGGATGGGCACAGCGCCAGATGGGTGAACAGGGAGGATTGGAAGTCAGTGAAGGGGAGACGCATTTTGGCCTCCGTAAACGCAAATTCGTACATAGGAAAGAGAAGTCCCGGGTACGAGGAATAGATTCTATCATTCTCCCCGGGACGAAAAGCTTTCCATGCCCGTGGAGCACCCCCGTCGCGTCTCTCCAGTAGGTCGAAGTCCCGTATCTCCTCCTCGGAGAAGGTTGATCGAAAGGACAAAGGCTCATGTCCAAGCCAGTCAAGGTCCCCTCCCGCGACCTTGATGTTCGAATAATCGGCGGATACACTGGTCCCCTCTTGTGCTTCCTGTGCGTCGGGCATAACTTCGTCGCGGGGTTCAGCCATTTTCACCTGAAAAGCAGAGGAAGAGAAGTGAATTCGACGTCCATGATCAAATCCACCCTTCCACCACTAATCAAGTGAAAGGGCGTTAACGAATCTGAGGACAACCACGTGCTCGCATCAATTATCTACAAATAGCCAAGAGAGGTCCCCGCGACCAGGACTCATAGAAGCACATACGAGGACGTATGTCCGTCCCGCACTCACACTAAGATCCCGAACAGGCCTAGTGCCCGACTACGAACTAAACTATACACCTAACCAGATTCTTCAAAGATCTACGCTAACAATTTCTACAAAATTCTAGAAATTCATAAGTTCATCATGTTCTTCATAAAATTCCCTGGAATTCATGCGTTCATCAAAGAACACATGAAGTTCAACCGGAAAACATGAACTTCTACCGGAAAACTTATAAAAATATGCAGAAAGGAAGAGAGAACTTACAAGTAGAAGAAGAAGTTGACGGTGGCGAAGAGAAGCTCCGGCGAAGACTAATTGCAGAGCAAACGAGAGCAAAGAGTGAAAAACTTGTGAAATTATGAAAAATGAAACCTTCCCCCGCCTTTTTATAACCATTTGATCGTGGGGAATCGTGAAGGTCATCATAGCCTATACGCCCCTAGGACTGACAAAGGCCATAAATGCACACCACGTGTCACAAAAACTCTTCACCTGGTTCAGCGCAACAAATACAATAACACTTGGCCCATACGAGCAAGCCTCCTCGGCAAAGTGAACACATCCGGGAAGAAGATGCTCGCCAAAAAACTCCCATTCCACCGAGGACACTGCAATCCTGATCGACGCTTCGCGCTAATGTCTGACGACCACATCTGGATGGGCGAAAGGACTATTCCAAGCGAGCATCCACCTTCCCGACGGCATGGTCGATGCCACAGCTGCCTAAAAGTCATTACTCTCTAACAGAGCAACGACTTGGGGGGCTCCTGTTCTGGACCGGGCAAGGCTACTTGCCCTTAAGGGCCAGGCCCAATCCATCATATTTGGCGAACAGGCCCAATAGGCACAATATAGTCGTTGGGCACGATATAGTCGTTGGGCACGATATAGCCGTTGGGCATGTCCCCTTCACGCGCAGGGTGGTTCACGCGACCACCTACCTCCCCGGATATAACAGAAACAGTTATAAAGACCACGCGCTTCACCCTCCATTTGGTAACACCTCATTGGTCGATCAGGCCCCTTTGTTCGCCAACAATCTCCCTATAAAAACCCCTCGCTTGAGAGGGGCAGGTATCACCATTCATATACTTGACTTCTCTTACTTGCTCTCCCCTTTCTTTTGACTAAATACTTACTTTGGCATCGGAGTACCTTGCAGGTACCTCCACCCCTTTTCTCCTCTCCTACGAGCATCAGCACTTGCCCTACACGAAGGCCGCGACGATCTCCTTCTGGTCCTCTCCGATCAATTAGTAACTTCATATTCCCGTTAATATTCAATATTTTGATCAGTATCTTCATGTTCCCGTTAATATTCAATATTTTGATCAATAATCTCATGTTCACGTGATAATTATTTTAATTTGGTGTTTTAATAGTATTGATTAGTTGTGATATGTTCAAAAATTGTTTTCTAGCGTAGATAAACATAAAAAAAATATGGATTATAAAAAATAGAGTAATGAAATATATATATATATATATATATATATATATATATATATATATATATATATATATATATATATATATATATATATATATATATATATATATATAATCAAAAATAGTATTGATAAGTTGTGATATGTTCAAAAATTATTATTATTATCAAAAATATATAATAATCAATTTTTATGGTGTAAAATTACGATACTTTAATGACCACTAATTAATATATATATATATATATATATATATATATATATATATATATATATATATATATATATATATATATATATATATATATTAGTGGTCATTAAAGTATCGTAATTTTACACCATAAAAATTGATTATTATATATTTTTGATAATAATAATAATAAGAATTATTTGATGCATGATAAAAAAATTAAAATCATAAATTAATATAATAAAATTGTTAACATGAAAAATTAATGACTATATTTATAGTGTGATTTTTTCAAAAAAATATAAGTAAGTTAAATGGACATAATTTTTAAAGAAACATTTTTTTTTTCTCTATTTCTCTATTTTATTTTTAAAAAAATAAATTAAAAGTTTCTTATATATTAATTACTATGACTGTAAATTATTAAAACTTTCTATAACATTAAAACATTAAAACTTTCTTATATATTAATTCCTTTTAAAAGTGAGAATTTTAAAAAACTGTTTATAAAAATTATTAGTCAAAAACCATTTAATAGAAAATAGAAAATATATTATAGGTATATTAAAAAAAAACAAAATTTCTTAGAAAATAAAATTGGACTAAATCTTCTGAACAGAAATATATTATAATATAATCTCATCATTTTATTATATTATAATATATTATATTTCTTAATATTTTCAAATTTATTTAAATTTAAAATTTATTATTATTTTAAACTAAGATTATTATTTTCTTTAAAAATATTTTATCTTAAGTGAAAAATAATTTTGAATTATTTTTCTTCATTCTAAAAATTCAATTACTTGTATAGGTTCACAGAATTTTAAAAAAATATTAAATACTAACTTAAACATAAATTAACAAACATTTTAAATGAACATAATTTTTCTTTTAATTAAAAATAAATTGTAATAATAATCATAAGCAAACATATTAATTTGTTTTAAAACTTATAAATGAGATGACAAATTTATTAAAACTACTATAAATAAAAATAGTATAAAATAATTTCATTAATTTATGATAAGTTTAAATTATAATATCATTAATTATATTAATAGTAATTTATTAATATTTCAATATTATTTAATTAAATAATTAATCCAATGATTTATCAGAAAACACGGCAAAGAGACCCAAATTTTCACACGTTCTTTACATTCACTGATAGAAAGAACGGCGTACAATATGGAATGTGAACTTTCATTTTAAAAAATAGATACTAAAATTGTTAATAAAATATTTATAGTATCAATCTTTTTTTTTAATTTATAGGTGTTATATTTAAAAAATCATAAACATATTTAATTTTATTAGATAATGTTATTAAAAAATATATTTATATTAAAAATAACTATTTAATAAAGTTGATTGGAATTAATTGAGTAATTTAAAAAAACAATATATTTTAGTAATTGGAATAATAACAACATAATTTAACGACATAAAATGCAACCCTGAGCCAAAAAGGTGGACCATCCCCTGCCTCCAAATAACATAAAACCGCAATAAATGATAAATTACAAAATAAGTTAATGAACAACATATTCTCAATTTGCAAATAAAACTTAAGTAGCAATTCCAGCATGATCCATCCCAGAAACCCACAAAGCATTGTATCCAAACATTCTTCGCCAACTAATCATTGTATCCTACACGTAATATATCATTACATTGGTATTACCCGCTTTAAACAGCAAAACTGGGTTGTGATACCTATATTGCAGTTGTTAGAGCATGACCTATATGGAGAGCACCTGTCACATTTGGCAGAGGCAAAACCTAAAATTATAGCACAGTTAGATTCTAAATACATAAAAAGGAGAAAAAAGAAAAAGCGACTTTTCCATATCATTTGAGTTTGTACAACCATTTATATGTATGTAGGAAGCTGGACAAAATTATAGCCTAATCTTTTCAAGATTACAGCAATAGCAATAAAATGCAATGAAGATAACCAATGACTAAGAGCACAAAATTGAGAATCTATTTGCGGCATTTCATTCGACACCATCAAACACCAATAGAAATACTATTGATTTCTGAAACTTCTTAACCTATAGGGATCGTTTCCACTATACAGCAAAAGATCATATCACACTCCACCAGCTACATGTGAGTTTTTTTCTACATTTAAATATCTTGAATAATATATAGATGAATGTAGTGCATGCACCAAAATTCAATTTTTTTACTCAAATAACCAAACCGAAACAACATTAACTTCACACAGCATCACAATAAAGCTCAAGAAGACACTTACAATAACAAAAGGTGGTGTGGTGCTTCTAGCATCTGCCACAAAATACTTAGATATCTCCCACCATTTATAACACCTAATATTACAAAACACAATAGACAAGCATTTCATATAAGATCAAATGACTAAACAGTACACGTGAATGAATAAATAAATAGTCGCCTGAGCTTGCTTCTGAAGAAACTTCTCTTTTTGCAATTGCTTCTCTGTAGCCTAAGACAAAGTAATAGAATTACCACGTCGTAGTATTATCATAAGCTACAAAAAAAAAGGATTAAGAAAAAAGGACTGAAAAAGCATGAATTTTGTAACTCCGTGAATGCAAATTGAATATGGGTTATTGAGGGATAAGATTCTAGGGATGAGGAAAAAACCTTTTCATCATTTTTCTTCTTCTCGGGGTCTTCGGGTGCGGTTGGAGCTTGGTCTTTCATTCTCACAAACCCTCCTCTTAAAAAATAAGAAACAATTTGTTTACTCTTCATTACCTATTTATTTAAAAACCATTTATATAAATTAACAAAAATGACAATGAATTTCATAATAAATCAACAAAATCATTGAACAATACTCACACTAAAATAACAATACTCAATTCTTAAATCCACAAAAGAATCCCTAAACTGAAATTAACTAAGTCAAATTAAACATGAAATAAACTCAGTCCCTAAAATCATAATACAGAGGTATTACTTATATCACAATTTCACAATCCAATAAAAAAACACTAATTTCACAAAAACAAAAACAATAATTTCACAATCCCTAATTTCAAAACAGTCTAAAAACAGTTCCTAACTTCACAATCCCAAAAAATGAAAGAAAGAAAAAAGAACTTACCCAACAGCAAAGCAATCTCAATCAGAGATAGTGGTCGGTGTTAAGAACAATTGCAAATGGGACTCACGGCGGTGGTGGACAACGACCCTTTGTCGTTCTTGTTCCGTCGGAGTTCGCGTGTGGTGGTGGACGACTTCTTTGTCTCCAATAACTTGCTAAGTTTGTTATATACCTTCTAAAGATAATAACAGGTTTCTTATACAAAAATAAAATTGATGCTCGCAATGCAATAAAAACACAATTCTTGTTCCCCATAAATCACATAAAAAGTGTGAAGGTTATATTTAAACAGCTAAATTTACCGGTAGACGGATTGTCCTGGAATGATGATATATTGCCTTCTTTATAGCTTGTTTTATCCACCAGTATGCATAAGTAGCAAATCGGCACTCGGATAGGGGTTTAACCTTTTTAACACTCTTTATGAGACCTGTGCTTCCCTCCTGCAACAGCACCAGATAACAAAAATGTAAAAAATATAATGTTCTCTTTCTGCAGATGACTACTAAAAGACTTGCATCATCATTTCTTAGTTGATGATATAATAATCCATGTTAAAAGAGAGAGGGGTAATATTCTTCTCCCAATTATTTATTTCAAAACCATTTGGAATTAGAACCTATATGCTCAACGCCACTAATTTCTAAATGTATGCAAAAGTTAAAGTCAACGAGTAATAAGTTCATGAAACATACCTATTGAAAAACACCTTATTGGGTTCCATCTAGCACAGCAACTGCACCAGACTCTGATTTTAGTGTACTTCTTTGCTTAAGCAAATCTCGGACCTTATATAAACAAATCATTAGAATGTTGGATATGCACGCACCAAGCAAATTTACCGCTTGCAAGATCCTATTAGAAGCATTCCAGTCGCCTGTATTAGCATAGTTACGATACATATAATTTAGATGAATAAAAATATGTACAGATAAAAATGTATATAAACTATACACACCTCAACTCTAACGGGTGTCATAGGGCGATACTCCATAGGAACGACACTTTCTGCTTTATCCAAAAGAGAAATAAGAGATTCTTCTGTCTGCCGTGGATCCTGTGCATAAGCACTCTAACCAGGTTTTATCTGCAACACCATAAAAATGGTTAACATCAGCAAATTTATATTTGGAAACAAATCAAAATCAAAACGGTCAACGCATATCCAATATCTAAAATCCAGAATCATCAATTAAAACAGTAGAAACAGAAAACAAAAATTCAAAACAAAATCACATAATGAAAATAAATCATGATCAGATCTAAAACAACAACATACGAATTAATTCGCTCAACTACAGTGAGAGAAAGTTTCCGATCACATATCACCACAACGCGAAACAGCAATCTGCGAAGATTTCAATCAGGTTATTTGCATATCGACATAGATCTAAAGTATTTCAAGCCTGTTACACAGAAAAATGAAAACTATGAATGAGAGAGTGAAAGAAGAAATTAGTATAAATGAAAACATGTAATGATAAGAAATCAAACCCTAAGCCTTAACGGTTTCCATCATTATGAGATCTACAAACAGATCTACCATCATTACCACCATCTCACCCGATCTAAGCTTTCTTCATCTTTGAGGTGATGGTGATTGTAGACGGAAGCGATGTAGGGTTTCATGAAAGAGAGAAGAAAAGAGAGATGAGAGAAAACGGGAGAAAGAGGGCGGCGGATTAGGATGTATGGGAGGAAACAGAGAAAATTGGAGAGAGAAGAAGAAGAAGGGAGAGAGAAAAGAAGAAGAAGGGATAGAGAGAAAGAGAAGAAAAAAAGGTTACGGATTGTTTGAAATCATACAACGTTGGTAAAAGAGTGACCCTAATTAGTTGACACGTGTCCAAGGGGTAAAAAAGTATTTTTAGTGGTTATAGATTTTCTTAAATGGTAGATGAGACGTATATCCCACCAAATCACACTTTTATTTTTAAAATACTGATATGACATGACAAATTTAAGAATTTTGATTGGAGGAATTTTAGAGTTTACTACCTTTAAACTTTATCAATTAATGTAAATGTTGCATTTGTTTTTATTGATTTCCAAATTGTATTCGTCAAAGAACATATATAATCAAAAACATTTTAAAACACGCAGCTGCTATTCAGAATCTCTCAATGTAAGCCCTTTAAAATTCGACAGGCGTTATCCACCAACATAAGTAAACTGATAAGAAAGTACGACATCAATTCTTATTTTGTATGGCATATCGAACTATATGTCTAGTTGAAACCAAACATATGTTTGGATACTTGATTTTATCAAAGCAATAGTATAAACTGTGCATTAAAGTGGATGATTGATCATATCAAAGGACAAACACAAACCAAATCTTACACCAGCAAGTCCCTCCTTGCCGACATACATGATATTTTTTATTTTCTCCATCTATGCAAACCAACATTTGGAGGTAACATTCATATTTCATCTACGTCACATCAGAATAATCTTTGTGAACTAAAAAATAGGACTTCTTGCAATTTTTTATAGATGCACCAAAACTCAAGATTGTTTACAGTAACATTCACCATTGCTTCATACATAGTTACAAACAACGTGGTACTACAATAAATATAAAAAAAAATTCTAGAGGACTACTTACCTGATTTTATGCACCTATCATAAAATACAGACAGACCAACAAGGGTTGTATATATTGTTTGCTGTGCACCCCTCAACAAATGGTAGGAAAAAAATTGTGTTTAATAGTAAAAATTGCAGCAAGCAGCTGGTCTCAAGGCCACTTTCCTGTTTTCAATCGGTCACAATTACCATTATCATGAACAAGAAAGTTCTCATTCTAGCCTTGATATTGAAGGAAAACCTTGTGTAGATATTTGATGATTTGTGCCAACTTCATTTCTGCTTTCAGCAATAGGGTGGATCCATGAATGCCCACTCGATGATTTGCTCGTATTGAGTGGCAGCGTTTTCCCACGTGTAATCTCTCGTCATACCTCTTTTCATTAATCCCTCCCATGAAGTCTTGTGTTCGTTAAATGTTTGAATGGCGTATCTTAGAGCCTGACGAAATCATTAAAAGTCAAAACTACAAATTCAACAACCACAGTAAAATATGACAGTGAAAGATAACAAGGAAGTGGTGCTTACCACTAACATGCTCTCCTTTGTCAACGGAGTAAATGTCCATCTGTTAAAGAAATTTAAAACAATGTCAAACAAAATGAAATTAACTGTTATTTTACTCGGAAAATAGAGTTGTAAGGTACTAAAGTTCATTAAGAAAAAGCGACAATTAAATAGTTAAAAGGGAAAAGAAATCCAAGTTCATGAGCTACATACCCTGTGCCTTCAGCATTGCATCCTTCCGCATTGCTTCCTACAGCAAATGGATTAAAATTTTGAACAGTATCCTGTAAAACAACAAAATCAAAGGCGTCAACACAGAAATAATATTGAATTAGTCGACTACTTCATAATTTCTTGACTTACTCTTAGTCCCCCAGTTTCATGAACCACTGGTATAGTTCCATATCTCATTGCATACAACTGATTTAGTCCACATGGCTCGAATGTTGATGGCATTAACAGTATATCACAGCTGATCATAGAAGGAATAAATTAAAAAAGAATAATTGAGGCAGAAATATTAGAACCGCAATCATTTCTTTGAATGACCCTGCAATTGTTCAATAGAAGATACATAAATTGTGGATTTACCCTGCAGTTATTCTATGAGATACTGGAACATTAAATCCAACCCAACCACGAAATTTATCTTTATAAATTGACTCTGTTGCTCTCATCCAATCTTCATAAATAGGATTTCCTGAACCAAGCATTACCTGATAAACGGAAAACTATTTAGAGGCTAGCATATAAAATAAGGCTAAAAATACAATATATTCCACAGAATATATATACTTATAATATTTACCAAATATACTCTCAAATGATAGTATCAAACCCTAAATGATATGATACTCTAAGGGCAGTCATAGATTGCACAAAGGTACCACGAAACCAAGGACTTAATTATTTGGCACAGCAAATGTATTTATAAAACTAATTTAAAAATCACTTACAAACTGAACATCATCTTGCATAAGCTCTGGAATTGCCTGGCGAATCAGCTCAATACCTTTCTGGTAATCAAGTCTTCCAACAAATCCAATCTAAAAGTTTCAGCCTCGATCAATAAAAGAAAGAGTGAGAAAGAACTTAACCATATAGATAACATGAACTTACCATCGGACAGTCAGGCCTCACTGGAAGACCTAATTCCTTCTGCAAGGCAACCTTACATTTCACCTGTCCATTACAAATAATTAGTGTAAGAAAAGTTCAGCTTAAGATATAAAGGACAGGTGATACAGCAAAAGACTAAAACCACCTTCCCAGAAAGGTCTTCAGCAGTGTAGTTGCTAGCAAGATGTTCATCAGATGATGGGTCCCATTCAGTAACATCAATTCCATTTGTGATCCCTAATTAATAATAAAACCATTACAAGTTTGAGCATCGAAGTGCATCATTCAGTAAAGAATCAACAATGTCCTAGCAATTATCCTCCATTAATTTTGGAAAACACCAGAGTAGGCAACTTTGTCTGTTTTTTGTTAGTTGATTAATCTCCACCACTATATTAATGCTTGAATAGTCCCAAAACCATTCATACATCAACACAACATGGAAGTTAACAGTTAATCAATGTTTCGTGCGCAAAAGCCAAATTCTGCTAATTGCCTCTCCACATGAACACAACATGGCAGTTAACAATTAATCAAAACAGAGGTGTGACAATGCACAAAATTATACGTTACATATGATTTTCTTTTTCTTAAAAGAAGAATTAATAACAGGATCAGAAGGAATTGGTGTTCTGAATTTTTTGAGCAACCCTAATTTCCAAGTCAGCCTACTATTATTGATGAAATTAATAGCATTATTGTGATAGCCAAACTATCCAATATCAATATTTACCATGAACACAACAACCAAATATGATCTAAAACTTTATTGAAGATGTGCATTTTCCATGAAGAGGATGAATATAAACATTTATCGATTTATTAATACATAAATCATAATAAACATTCCATGGTAAGAGCTTCAAAAGGTATGAACAAAAAAATCATGTTGAAAAACATACCGTTGAGAATACTTTTTCTATCGCGTAATATTTCATGTAGACCGAATCCACCTTCGTTAGTTGTTATCTCCCATGAATAGCCCTGGAAAAGGTACAAAGGTCTCTAAGCAGTCCATACAATAACACACATACAAACTGGAAATTCTATTAAACCTGAAAAAAGAAAGGTACCCGCCAAACTTTGGGGTCTGGAACCTCTGCTTACGGATTCCAAAACCCCACTTAGGCCATATTTGGATGGAGGATTTTGGAGGAGAGGAGGGTGCTTATTTTTATTTTCTAAATTAAAGAAGCTATAAAATATTTTTAAACATGAATTTAGTATGATTGAAAATATACATCACCATCTATCATATTATTATTTCAATTTTGAAAACTTTCAAATATATAACAAAATATAGACACAGTCCTTCATAACCTTCTCTTCCAAAATCCTCTATCCAAACATACACTTCATGTTTGGTTACTTATTATATTCCTTTTATCATTGCTATTATATTACCGATCAACGCAGGCAAGGTTGTTACTTACAAGCCACTTCTCTTTTACAGAGATTGTTAACAATGTGATTCTAGCTTTTAATATTTGGTGGGTGATTTTAAAATTCGTAAATTGAGTATCCACTACGAGGAACAGAAAGAATTTGGAGTAATTTAAAAATACCCAAAATCTAACTAGATAAAACAATAGGAAGTAAAATAAGCAATATGAAGTATAAATACCTTGCTTACTGTTACTATCCGATCAGCTGTCACAATGGCGCCTTTTAGAAAATTGACAGCTTCGCCTGTGTCAAGAGCATGCGTCCTCGCCCATGTAGGGAACACCCATCCCAGTGCTCCATACCATTCATGAGGCAGCCCCAAATTGCTATATGTAATTGCAGGTTCCACTCCCTAACATAAATTTATCAGCTTCTTTGCGGATTTAACGAGACTAAACAACTTAAAGATGCTAGGTGTCAAAAGCATACTGTTGTGAATTGCTATTGCTTAGTAACACCTTCAAAAAAATCAAATTAATAAATCAAAAATGAATTAATTTACCTGATGCGCAATATTGTGAATCACTAATATACTGCGTGCATCCTTATATACCCCATATGGACGATACTTGGCTGCCAAAAGTCTGCAATAGAGTATCAGTGCTCGTCCTCAGTAAGACGGTATCAACTCAGAAAAATCACAAGAAGCTTTAAATGAAATTTAAAATGTGAAAATTTACGTGCCACGAGGAAAAATGAAATTTAAAGGTAGCTATGCATACACTGAAACTAGGCTGGCATGCCAATCATTAACGAGGAATAGACATTTTTCTCCATAAGTGAAACCTCCCAATGGAAGCACCAATGGGGCTTCACATGCTGCATGGGAAAGTAAAGTGAACCGAAACTGTAAAACCAAATGAGAAGGAAATTTATTATTAATCATATCAAATATGGAAGCAGAATGCTAATCTAGAGCACCAAAGATAGAAGCAAAAATATACCTGATTATCTGTAAATGTCCCAATCTTGTCCCCATAAGGATTCCCTGGTCTATGGAATGAAGGGTGATCGACAAATACCTACAAACAGTGATACGGTACATAACTGATTATCATTAACCACAGAGACACCAATTAGATACTAAGATGCAAGAAATCAAATCCAAAAGTAGCAAATGAATAGGAGGTTCTTACCCAATCAACTCCTTCCCTATACTCATGGTAAAAGCCAACTTCTTGAGCAGCACCAAAGCAAAATACGTTGATATTTCTATCAAGATCAACTGCACCAGAAAACTTTTTATCTGCAGCAGTACCGTGTTGGTATCTAGGAGAGACAACCATAACTCGGTGACCACGACCTGCCAGCGCTATTGGCAAAGAACCACAAACATCTGCAAGTCCACCAGTTTTAGAATACGGCGCAGCTTCAGATGTAACAAAAACAATGTTATGGCACACTCTAGTCTGAGCCTTATCTTCTCCTACATTTTCATCCTCCGGTTCTTCAACTTGATCACTTCTTAAATCACTCCTTAAATCCCCTTGAGGAGTGTCAGTAGTAGTTTTCCCTGCATGTACTACTCTCTCGTCAACTCTTTGTAACAAATCAAAATATTAGTATTGATTCAAATCCTCAACACCATTGATTCAGTGAAGCAGAATTAGAATAAGCTAAGCAAAAGAATTTCAATGACAGGTTAATAATGCATATGAAAATAGTGAGAATTTCGAAAAGAGAAAATGCAAAAGGCAAACCAGAGTCGGTCGTATTCAAGCGAAATCCAACAAGAGAACCAAAATCATCAATCTCTCTAGACAACAAGAGAGCCCTATCGTCATCACGCTTTTGAATTTCATCCTCGTCAAATGAAACAGGTCCGTCAGGTGAAGCGGGGGAGCCACCGTCAGTATCACCGGAAATTGACCGCAGAGTGGCATTTTTAGTAGCTTTTTTGAGGTTAGAAGGAAAAACCAATTGCGGCAAGAATCGTGAATTGGAAAGAGGTCGAGATGGAGTTGGAGATGTAGATGAACGGGGATGGTGATGGAGAAGGAGACGAGAAATTTTCAGAGACTCCATGCGGATTCGAAGGAACGAAGTCCAGTGAAGGAGGGAAAGGATCACGAAGAGACAAATAGAGAAAAGGAAGAGAGAGTGTAAGTGTTATGTGTGTGTGGTGTGTACAAAAAGGGGGTCACATGAGATGAATGACGTGGGTTGAAACTAGATATGGAGAGAGAAAAGGGGTCACAGAAAATGCGCCAATACCAAAACAAAAAATAACACTAGATTAGCGTAGATTTTAGCGCCATCGACATGAATTTTTATTTATTCATAGAATAATCATTACCACTAGATCTCAACCTCTTTTTTTCTCTTGATTGCGGACGAGGAGTCTTTGATTTGGATATTTTTATTTATTCTGGTACTTGATTTATACGTGCGCGTATTTTATGCTCGCAGCTTGCGAATGCCGACATATATAGCAAATTTTATAGTAATAATTAAAGCAAAACATAGTTGCATATTATTATTCTATTGTGCGGACAAAAATTATTCTAATGACAAGAAATTTGAATTCTTTTTAATTAGTGACATGGAATTCGATTGTTAACTCTTAAAGACTTTGAACAACTTTTTTTCCCATTTTTAATCTTATGTTTAAGATAAATCAAATCCTTTTATTTTGAGATTGATATCTCCTAAATTTAAAGTATTTATATTCAAATCAAAATATCCGAATTAAAGTTTTTAATTTGTTTTTTTTAAGGAAAATATACTAAATTTAAGTAATTATATTTATATTAAATAAAATTTCTAATTTACATTAAAAATAAATTAAATCTTTTTTAGAAAAGATTGGGAAGATGACACGCTGTCATTGCATGTTTTCCGTCGAAAAAACAAAGAAACACAAGTCGGAGATGATCAAATTTGATGAATAATGATCAAAGAACGGAGTAAAATGACCAAGTATGAAGAATTAATGACTAAGAGATTTGGTTGAAAAATGAGCAAAAGCGAGCAATTCAGTAGAATAATTATGTGTTGCATCGCACACTATTGCACGCGCGATAGAAAAGAAGAAAATCGGTGTCGCATACCATCGCGCGCGTGGAAGAGCAGCCAACGCAGTATTGCGCGTGTGATGCAAATTTAATGTGCGCGCGATGGGCCATTTTCTGGGCAATTTCGGATACACTTCTGGTAGGATTTGATGACTATAAAAAAAGGCATACTTTGGACTTTTTTTGGGGCTCTGCGATTGGAGACTGAAGAGTACGATTTACAACACCGAAAGTGAGTTTTTAGCACATTTGAAGTCATTGGAGACCATATCTTCAAGGAATTCTTATGCAATCTTATTCTTATCAATTGATATTGTAATTTTATTAGTATGAATAGCTAAACACTTTTAGGTTAGGTTTTGTCTGATGAACCTGTTTCGAACCTATTTGAACGTATGTTTAATTTGATGTTGCATGAATTATCTTAGTTATATTTGTATTTAATTGCTTCTTTTACTTAAAGCGCATTATTTGAGATACTCTGTAAATGTGATTATGGACGTATAGGGAATACTGACTCTTACTATGCGTCTGATCTAGGGCAATTATCGTACTTACGCCAGTTGAATAGGGATATGAGACCTCAAGTAGTGACCTTAGAGTTAATGTATTGTATCATCGTCTGATTTCACTTGCGCCGGTTGAATAGGGATAGGGGACCTCTATTAGGAATCAGTAAGCTATACCCCCAAAAATTGGGTATAGTGGTCTTGTTAACTCGTCGTGGAAATATAACGAGCTTTATTTATGTAATGCATTAGACATCAACCGGAGAGAAATGGAGGATTTTATGAAAAACCTGATCACTTTCTCTAAATTGTCAGAACGCTTCTTTTATTTTCAATTGCAAACTTGAAAACCCTCTCAATTGTTAGTTTTTATACTTGCACAACTATTGATTTATTAAATAGCAGTCTCTGTGGATTTGATACTCTTTTTATTACTGCGAGACTATCGGTACGCTTGCCGAGAAGTCGTCAAGTTTTTGGCGCCGTTGTCGGGGACTGTTGATAATTTCAACAAGGCAACGCTTGTGCAATATTTTGTTTATTTGGTTTTATTGTTATTTTTGTTTTCTCTTAACTGTTTAATTGCAATGCTACAAAGGTATTTCTTGTTTGTGTATGCACAACTCAGGATCAAAATTAACATCGTTTGATCCCGAAATTGAAAAAATTGCACATGTCATTAGGAGAGCGGTTAGAGAAGCGACTCTAACTCAGAGAACGTTAATAGAAGACAATTCACTGATTTTTTTGGACTCCGAATAGGAAATCACCATGACAGACGTATCACCACCACCCACTATGGGGAACTACTGCAAAAGGACTCATAAAGGAGAGATTTTAGAGGGTTTGTATTGGTAAACCCTGCTAACTTTGACATACAAAATTTTGTTCTTTCAGGCTTGAGAGACAATCTGTTTGATGGGACCACGGTTCGAGACCCGTGGGAGCACTTTGCTCGCTTCTACGAAACAAACTAAACGTGCAGGTGTAGACATATATTTTCGACACCATGTCTTGGTAGGTAAAATGATGTTCTTTAACTAAAGAAAATGACTACAGATGAAGAAGAAAGAAAATGAAGGTATTTAGAAGAAGTTTTTGACACTTCGACAAGAACAGAGTTTCGACATTTCGACGGAAACATAAGGAAGTTTTCATCAGACAAGGTTTGAGGGACATTTATTACTTTTCGACAATTCGACAAGGTGAAGAGGCGCAACGTTTCGACACAAAGGGAAAATTCAAATTCAAGAGTTATAACGTTTGGCAGAAGACACGTGGAAGCTTTAGAAGAAAAGAAGACATGCAAAAGGCCAAGTGTCAAAGATTTAAAAATTTTCTGTTATTAGGCAGTTATTGTATTTGTATATAAATAGGAGAGTTGTTGTAGAATTTTAGTGTGTGAAAACTTGTACTAAATTCCTGTAAATACTCAAAGTACTCATGCGAGAGAAAAGAGTTTATTATCTGGAAATGTACGTGTGAAACACCATCTTTTTAAGTTTATAGAAATTCATTTATCCTTTGTCATTTACTTTATGCAAGTTTTGATTTCATTCAATTTATCTTTTCGCCAGAAGTTGTTATTTAGTTCTTTAACCAAACCATTCATACATAAAAGATATAACAAAACAAACCATCAAAACACCATTATCCTAAGAGTTAGATAAATTTGCACATGTATCCCAGGATTTGTGTGGTTGGTCCTGCAAGTAACCCAGTTTTATAAGAGATTGGTAAACCAGAGGTTGTTCGCCAAAATCAACAGCGAACAGCAGGCCAACTGATGTCACTGAAGACCAAGTCAAATTGAGGTTGTTTAGTTTCGCGCTAATTGGAAGAGCTAAAGATTGGTTATTTTGCCTTCCAAATGGAACTATACAGACATGGAAAGAGCTGGAGGACAAATTCTTGGAGAGATTTTTCACCACCACTCAATTTGCTGAATGAAGAGCTGAAATCACAAACTTTGAGCAGCATGAAACTGAATCGTTGTATGACTCATGAGAAAGGTTTAAACTTTTATTACGCATGTGCCTAAATCATAACATGAATAACATGGAGCAAATGCAGAATTTTATTAAGGGTCTCAAAGGTCAAACATGTATGCTTCTAGATGCTTCTGTGGGAGGCACGATCAGAACCATGACAAGACCATGAGTTAAAAACTTGATTGAAAAGATGTGCTTAAATGAATATCATTCAAAGAGTGAAAGATCAATGAAAACTGAAACCGCAGGCACACCAAAAGGTATGTTAGCTATTGATACTCATACTGCACTTTTAGCTCAAATTGAATAATTGAATAAAAAGCTATTTAAAAGCAGCTTAAGTCAAGCTAACGCAAGTCAGGTACAAGCACTGAAATGTGATTTCTGTGGAGAGGGACATGCAAATGGAATGTGCTCTTTGGAAGGGTCGAGTGAAGAAGCTCAATTTTCAAATTTCCAAAAAAATAATATGTATTCTAACACATATAATCCCGGATTGAAGGATCATCCAAACTCCAGATGGAGCAATAATCAAAATACAAGTGCTAATCAGGCTGTTCAGCAAAATCAGCAGGCTCTAACCCAAAGGAAACCTTCACCCCTTGAGGAGACCCTCAACAAATTCATCCCAGCCACTCAGAACAGTTTTGAACATGTAAATAAACAACATGAAACAATGAGTACGAACCATGATGCATCTATAAAAAAAATTGGAGATGCAAATTAGTCAGTTGTCTCGGTAAATAGTTGTTTTACCTAGTTCTAGTGGAGGATTTAAAGGTAACATTGTGGATAATCCTAAAAATAGACCTGTAAGGCTTTAGAAGTAGGTTTTGAGGTAATCACCAACATAAGTGAGGATTAAGTAGTGGAAGAGGTGTTAATTGAAGAGGAGGGAGTAGGGTCTGAGAAAAAAGGAGAGTGAAAACCACAGTGACCAAGATGGGAAGGGGATCACCATTAAACAATCGATAAACAAAAACTCCCCTTGGAGAAGGACTAAGAAACAAATTCTTAATGACCCTAACCCAGAGCTACCTAATTACTTAAGACCTCCATATCCATTCATTAAGAAGAAATCACTACATAGAGATGAGGCAGGGTTGTTTACCAGGTTTAAATATATGTTAACCAGTCTTTAGGTAATTATTTCTTTTCATGAAGTTTTAGAGCTAATGCCAAAATTTGCTAAATTTATGAAGGTTTTATTAACTGGTACAAAGAAAAAGCTGGATAAATAGCAGGTAAATATGACTGAGAAATGCGATACTACATTGTTCCAAATAATGCCAACAAAACTAAAGGATCCAGGTAAGTTTACCATCTCTTGCACTATTGGTGGGGTAGAGATCCCATATGCTCTATGTGATTTAGGGTCGAGTGTCAATTTAATGCCTCTTAATAAGGCGAAAGAATTAAATTTGGGAGAGATCATACCTAGTAATATAACTTTCTTCTTAGCCGATTTATCTGTTACTCATCCTCATGGTGTCTTACAAGATGTGTTAGTACATGTCGACGATCTAGTTTTTCCTGAAGATTTTGTGGTAGTAGATATGAAGGAAGACACAGGTGGTTGAGTTATTCTTGGACACCTATTCTTGGCGACCGAGAAAGTGTTAATAGATTTTGAAATGGACGAACTTAGCTTGAAGTTCAATAATGAAAAAGTGGTGTTTAATGCTTATGAATGGACGCTGTATGCAGGTGATCTAGAAACATGCTACCAGATTGAAGACAAAGGTATCAAGGACAACTAAGGAAGGAATAATGGACAATTATCTGACATGAGGGTATCCATCGCGCCTGACATGCCTTAGGCATGAACCGTCAAGCTAATGACGGTAAATAAGCGATGGGTTGGAGGCAACCCATCAGTAAGTGTGTTTTTAAGTTTTTTATTTTATTTAATTTAATTAAAACATGTCGGTTTTTGTATGTTATTTGAAAAAATTAAAAATATAGGTAACGCTGCACAACGAGCTTGTGGGCATTTGTGTGTTATTAATGAATTGTACAGGAGAGCCAGAGTACCTACATACCTAGATGACAAGATGATAGGTCCAAAAGCACCTATAAACGCTTTGACAATTAGGAGGCTTCAACTTAATCACCCAACAGGAACAGCTTAACAAGATCAAGAGGATAACCAAGCAGGAAATGAAGAAGAATTCTACCAACCTCAGGTGCAGCAGAAAGCGGTGCAAGTTCAAGAAAATCAACAAGCATCAAAATTTTAGAGAAGGGTGGAAGCTCATGCAGTGGGAGTAACAAGGTGGATAATATAAGTTTCACCCACCTTGTATGCTGAACCCCTAAGATTTGTACCAGTATTTAGAGACTTTTATAACCAACAAGAAGACCACACGCCTGCCTAAAGTTTAAGAGCACGCTTTGCAAGCACCAAAGATATGGAGAATTATTTTAGAAATCAAGATCAAGAGCAAAAAAAAAGAATATAGCACATGAGAGCAGAATGGACCCGACAAAATAATGATTTCAACAGCACCATGAATGACATGCACGATCTTTTCTACAGTGATAACATGTGAAAAATACATGTAGCATGTTTTAAATACCTAGAAGTTTTTTTTTATTATTTTCTAATGTATACCTAACAAAGAGTAATAAAACTTATAACTACTCTTCCCCATTGTATGATTTTAATCATGTTTGTCTTTAATAAATGAGTTTGCTACTATTGTTTCTTCTAGATTTACAAAAATTGAAACTTAAGTATTAAACAGATAAACCAAAAACACCATCAGATGAAACTTGATCATCAGGAAATTGACTTACGAATTGAAAGCAAAGGATGAAAAAGGAATCGACAGACTTGTACTCAACCTTCAGATACCTTAACTAGTAAGGTTTGAGCTAAACTATTGCCAATATTCACTATTCTTTTCATTGAGTGTATCCACAAATTATTGCTTTATCAGGTTTGAACTATTTCAGATTCAGTTTGTCTAGTTTGATTTACACACATAGAGGCAGTTGTTTGCTATGAACTATGAGCCTTTTCAAAACCAACTTGTAGTAATAAGTAAAGTCCTATAGCTAATCACTTTGAGCTTAGCCCTTCTTTTGGTGACTTAACCTTATTTATTAGCCATATGACTTGAAAGATTACACTTTTCCACCCTCTCATTGGATTTAGGTAGAATTTTTTTTTTGTTCTAAAGTTGTATGAAAAAAATAAGTTTAGGGTTGCTCTTGGAAGTGATCAAGGTTTAAGTTTGGGGTTGGGGTACTAGAGAAAAAAAACGGTCAAAAATTCAATTTTTTTTAGAAAATAAGAAGTTAAAGATAACTTCTTCAAAAAAATATAAAAAAAGAATTTAAAATGAATATTGAGGACCACAATAGCGATATCTCTAGTACCGTTAATCAAGAAAATAGTTGGTATGATAACAATAGGAGAACTAGGTACCTAACTCCAAAGGTTTAAACCTACTTTCCCAAAAAAAAATCCTACCCGAACATAAGCCATGTTACAACCTAAAAATCCCTCAAGTGTGTGTGTTTTGATTTCTTTGAAGAAATCTATTAGAACATAATCAAACTCAGTATAAACTGTTTTGCATGTTGATTGAGATACCATCTTATCAATTGAGTGAGTCATGGTGAGATGAGAGACAGGTTGAGTACTTGTCAAATACTGAGGATGTTTTCTAAATTTGACGGATTGCAGTTGGAATCTAGAATGGTGGTCAGGTAAAACAAATTTTATATGGTGATGTTCACTTGTTATTGTTGCAACTTGTTTTTCTATTTAGAATTTGCAGTGCAGACAAGTTACTTAAGGACAAACAACAATTCAAGTTTGGGGTTGTGGTGACACTCTGTCGTTGCATGTTTTATGTTGAAGAAAAAAAAGAAAAACAAGTTGAACATGATCAAATTTGATGAATAATGGCCAAAGAACGAAGCAAAAATGACTAAGTATGAAGAATTGGGGACTTAGAGAAATTTGGCTAAAAAAGGAGCAAGAGCTAGCAAGCCATTGGAATAATTACGCGCTATCGTGCATGCGAAAAAAATAAGAAAAATGGTATTGTGTGCCATCGTACGCATGGAAGAGCAACCAACACAGCATCACGCACGCAACGTAGTCTATTGTGCGCATGATGGACCATTTTTCTGGATGATATCTGACGTGTTTTGGTACGATTTGATGGCTATAAAAAGGAAGATTTTGGACATTTTTAGGGGTTCTATGATTGGATACTGGAGAGTACGATTTACAGCATCAAAGTGAGTTTTGGAGCACATTTGAAGCCATTGGAGGCCAGATCTTCAAGGATGTCTTATGCAATCTTATTCTTGTCAATTGGTATTATAATTTAATCAGTATGAGTAGCTAAACACTTTTAGGTTAGGTTTTGTCTGATGAACCTGTTTCAAACCTATTGGGACATATGTTTAATTTTATTTTGCATGAATTATCTTAGTTATATTTCTTATTAAGTGCTTCTTTTACTTAAAGTGCATTATTTGAGATACTCTGTTAATGTGATTATGGACGTATAGGGGATACTGACTCTTAGCATATATGTCTGATCTAGGGTAATTATCGTACTTACGCCGGTTGAATATGGATAGGAGACCTCGAGTAATGGTCTTAGAGTTAATGTATTGTATCATCGCCTGATTTCACTTACACTAGTTGAATAGGGATAGGAGACCTCAAGTAGGAATCAGTGAGTTATACATCAGGGGATTAGGTATAATGGTCTTGTAAAATCACTGTGGAAATATAACGACGCTTGATTTATGTAATGCATTAGACATCAACATGAGAAAATAGGGGATTCTAGGAAAAATATGACCACTTTCTCTAAATTGTCAAAACACTTCTTTTATTTTCAACTGCAAACTTAAAACCCCCCTATTGTTACTTTTTATACTTGCACAACTATTGCTTTGTTAAATATCAGTCCTCGTGGATTCGATACTCTTTTTATTACTACGTCACTATCAGTGCCCTTGCCAAGAAGTCATCAGAAGATATCAAGTTCCACATTGATTAGACATAGAGTTTTAGAAGAATTTAAATAGAGTGACACCCTTACCTTACAATCCGATTCGTAATGATGAGTTATGCCAAAATTCTAATATATACCCAATTTCGCGATGATTAGACAGAGTTTTAGAAGAATTTATATAAAATGACAGCCTTATCTTATAAATCGATTTTGTAAGGATAAGTTAGGTCAAAATCTAATAAAGAGAAATATATCAAATCTAAAGGTATTACATTTATAACAAAATATTCACAAAACAAATGTTTCATCACTTTTCAATAAGTAAAGAACAACATTATTGTAATTTTAAGAATGAAAAATTAATCACAATGTTTATAAAACAAAATCAATTTTGAATAAATAAAGGTAAAATTAAACCAATTAAAAATAACAATAACCTTGAGCACCCATATGTAGAAATCATAGATAAAATCATAAGAGAATGACATAATTGAACCGAAGTTTTCCATGTTGGAACATAAATAGAGAGAGATGTGAAAGTTGGGACTTAGGAGAGCTTTTGATACGGAGGAGCGGGGGTGTACCTGCAAGAGTAACACTCTGACGCTCAAGTCAGTATGTGAAATAGCAGAGAGTATTCAAATTGTGTTTGAAACTTGTTACCTAATTTGACGTCATTCCCTGTATATAGGTGTTAGACTAAGATTTTTGACTTAACCATTTCTACATGATTGTGAGATACGAGGTGGATTTAAATACTAAGTGTAGGTAGCTAAGTCATGTTGTCAACACCAATATGCAAATTTGACAAGTGAAGTTTTCGACATATATGATTAGGTAAATTGAAGACGTTTTTGACAGTAGTAATGGTTTTGAGCAGTTTGAGAACCAAAGACACATGGAAACACATCAGAAGACAAGAGCCCACGTAGAAGATATGTGTCGAATGCTAGAGACATAACAGTTATTGACAATTATTGATTATATATGCATATTTTGTTTCTATAATAAGGGTTCGCATTTCATTTCACTCTCCTTAGAATTCACACATTTAATTCACATAGATCAAGAATTAGTGAGAAATGAATGAACTCGCGTCTGTTTACGCTGAAAAATGGTAAACAATTGCTGGTTTCCAAATTAAGGGTTACTTGCAGGATCAACCAGTGAATCCTATGACATAGTGCCAAATAACCACTTATTTTTTTTATTATCTTGTGTTAAAGTTATTGTTTTCGACTTAGTCAAAAATAGGGTCTTAAGTAATTGTAAGCACGTAGAGACGTCGACTTCAAGTACTTCAGAAATGTATAAAAGAAATGATGAAGACTGGAAATGCTGGATGAAATAACTTGAATGGTATTGAAAGTAAAGGAACTAAAGCAAAGTGAAATGTTAAAATTAGAAACTTTGCAGAAGAAGAGAAACATCTATGTTCTGAAATAAAAATTAAATATTGAAAAGCAAGAGATGTTATTAAAGCTATCTTGTTTCAAAATATTTGATTATATGGAGTTTGTTCTTTAAGGTGATATCTTAAGAAACTCCATTGCTTCATGGTTGAGGACCATTATGGAAGTTGTTTTAAAAGACATTTCTATGAGAAGTCTTCAACTTCTCTTTGAGTTCTGTTAGTTGTACTGAGACATTACTCTTATCTTCTTTATGTCAATCTCTAATAGCTAACGCCATCTGGTTCTGAGCTTGTCAATGGTTTCAAAGTCAAAAGATTAAATCCAAGATAATTAGATTATTGACATTGCTTAGAACAAGATTCCGTTCCTATCATATCTCATTCTAGACTCATACTCTGGAGTGACTTATGATCTGCTGTTAGATTGAGATGTAAGGCACGAAAAATTTTGTTTGTACTTACATGTATAGTCTTATAGAAATATGAGTATCATAATGTATCTGCTACAGATATCAAGGAAATAAGAAGAGGCATCTTCTATAAGGTTGTTTACAACATTATTTAGAAGGA
Organism: Lathyrus tuberosus; assembly: GCA_022829125.1. Taxonomy (NCBI): domain Eukaryota; kingdom Viridiplantae; phylum Streptophyta; class Magnoliopsida; order Fabales; family Fabaceae; genus Lathyrus; species Lathyrus tuberosus. The sequence goes on from JALAZF010000017.1 coordinate 16,334,197, forward strand.
GAGCCAACAACCCAGATTCAAGTACTGGTGGTACTCAATTTGGTAAGAGTAGTGGAATCAGTGGTTAGACAACCATTGATTCAGAATCCACTCAAAGTTGTGTTCAGACTCTATTGGTCAAGTATGAATATTGAATCGAGTCTGACCAAACAAAAAAATGTGGTATGTTTGTTCTTTACTAGCTTTTTTTATTCAATGAAATATTTGTTTAGATTTAAATACAAAGTTTCTGTTAGATCTCTAGAGAAGTTCTTTTGAAAAAGAGAACTTCATAAATCTTTAAGAGGAAACTCTGTTGTGTTTGTCTATACTAAATGTCTTATCATGCCAGATGATGATCATATTTATGAAAATAGTTTTCTCACCCGTGTGTTGATACTGTTGCTTGTTAGTTGTCTAAAGAAGATAATTCAATATTCATCTATCACTCATGACTCTTGTTTCAAGATAAAGTGCTAGTTCTGAATAGAATCTTTGAGACTTATAACTGACAGATGATATCTCTGTCTAAGTCTAAACTCACTAGACTTTGATGGTTGATAGCTTCTGAAAGTTGTCAGTTTCTGAGGTTCGGAAGAAGATTCTCTTTTACTGTCTTAAGCAATTTAAGTAAAAAGTTTTCTGAAAGCATTTTAATACTTAACCTTTCATAAAGGTGAAACTCATCTCGTGAAGTTGAAATATCAGCTGGATAAAGAACCTTTGGGTAATGATGTTTTCTCTTTTAGTACTTGTTGTTACTATTCCCTGTCCTGTGAAACATCATTGTGTCCTTTTTCTGACAAGATTCTTATTTTTGTACGATTCTTGTTGAACTTCTTTTCTTTCTTCTTCTTCTTTTTCTTCTTTTCCTCTTGTTTATGTGCTGACCAAACCAAACTTAAGACGAGTTCTTAAGTTTATTTACCTTTGAATCAGCTGATTATCATCAATGAAAAGTTTGTGGATCTTGATGAGTTGCTTAAGATTGGTTTCAACTATTGGGATACTATGTCTAAACAAAGGTTGAATGGCAACTTTGAGATCCTCTGTGGTTTCACTTATCCAAGTCTTGTCAAAGAGTTTTGGATTAATGCCTCCATTGTTGAGCTGAATTCTGAGTATGTTATTCTGTCTAAAGTAATTAGTGTTTCTATTACAGTAACCTCTAAAGATATTGTAAATGTGATCAATTGTGAGGATATTGGATAAATTCTAGGAACTCTTGTTTGGGAACACTATCTTCCTACTTAGTGTATCTTTGTAGATCCATCTAATACATCAGTGGTTTCTAATCTTATTCCTAATGCTGTTGTTTGGAGTCAGATTCTGAATTCAAACTTATTGCCAAAGGATCAATATTTAGACCAAGTGCACCCTATTGAAAAAGATTTGCTTCTACTTCTCAATTCAGATTTGAAAATTGATCTTCCTCAAGTTATGTTTGACCATCTGAAGAGGTCTTTTTCTTCTTTTAAAAAGGGAAAGACCTTCTCCATACCTTTTGGACGAGTTATTTCTGAATTACTTGTTCAGCAAGAGGTTAACATAAGTTCTGAGGTTAGTTCTTCTAAGATTTGGAGAGACAAGTTTGAAGCTATCTACGAAAGATTCTGATGTTAGATTTTCTGCTTAGTTATGCTTTGTATTGTTATTGAAATCTTTGTATTAAGCATCTTATTAATAAATTCTGAGTTTGTTCATGCTTGTGTTCAGTTTTAACTGATTATGTTTATTCATGTTATTCACTGAGAATCTGAAACAGATAAAAGAACTCAAATGTTTGCAACTTGTTTCATTAATAAAAAGGAAGCTATTACAAGACAATTAGATTTTTCTAGACTAATGGATGTGTCCTAAAAACTCCCTAGGATCATCTGACATGTATAGATTGTCTAAGAAATCTTGCCATTCTTCCTTAGCAAACTCCAAAGCCTCTTTCCTCAATTTGTTTCTACGTCTGGATCCAGAAGACTTCTTTCTTCTGTGTGTCTTCACAAAGGATGCTGAAGAGGAGAGCACTTCTGAAGTTGTCTGCTTGGTTGCAGGTTCTTCAGCTGCTGCTTTGTTTTGATTTGCTTGGTTGCTACATTCAGTAGTGATGCCTTCCTGAAATCTCTCTTTGGAACCCAGATTTGCTTTTGCTTATACATCTTGGTGTTTTAGGGATTAAGTGATGATGGAAGAAAGCTTACTAGAGTCCTTTTATAGACGTGTTATATTTATTGTCTTGAGTTTAATATTATTTAAGTACTGATTAAATTTTATCAGTATTTTAATGGTAACTCTTGGTAATGTAATCTAAATGTCTAACCTATTAAGATTCTCTGAATAATTATGAATTTATGTCTGATCTATTCTAACGGTCATTTTTGTGTCAGTATTCACTTTGATAGTGTACCTTCAGAAAATATAAAGAAAATTTCTGGAATGTAAATGCATGTGAATTAAGTATTGGTCTAAAAACTTTTTCATTAATTGAACAGAAGGATTACTTTTTTTTAACAAAAAAAAGGGTACAAGATGTGTCCTAGATTTCATCTATAGCCATTGAATCTCGTGCCCAGCAGCGTCCACTGTTGTTATAGTCTACCTCTTCATCCTCTGAATCAGTTACTTCTTCCTCTTTTATGTCTAAAAGAGAGTTGTAGAACTTCTTGTTGACCCTTCTTTTCTTCTTCCTTGATCTCTTCATGCTTCTTCTCTGAGGCTTCAAAGCAGCCACTGCTAAACCACATTCTGAAGTAAGTTGTGCTGAGAGCATAGGAACAGTTGTAGAGGACTCAGAAGCAGCTCGTCTCTGAGGGGATTGGATTGGTATGCTTGTAGAGCTCTCGGCTGTGTCTGTTGCGACATATGCCTTATGACTCTCAGATGCTGACTCCATATTCTTAGGATGGGTGATTGATGAAAATTGAAATTCTGGTATCAGATATGTGATGTCAAGTGAGATGTCACAACATCAATATCTATTATATGAACAAGACAATAATAGTAACAGTACTTAAAAACAATAAACAACACAAAGAATTGTTCACCCAGTTCGGTCTAACAACCTACGTCTGGGGGCTACCAAGCCAGGGAGGAAATTCACTATTAGTAGTATCAATTTGTAGATTCTACAGTCAACACACCAGTTGACAATCTACTCACTTAATCACTACCTAATGACACTTCTACCTAAGACACTCTTAGGTATGAGAACCCTCTCACTCCCCCTCAATCACAGCAGTGATGAAAACAGAAAATAACAAAGTAAGAAGTTACACAAGAAAGACACACCTTGATCTTGCTTAAAAGCTTTGATCAAGAACAAACACTCGTGCTTAAAAGCTTAGAGTGGACAGAATACAACTCAATCAACTAGTCCAATTCAAACATCAGACAGATGAGTGAATGGCTCACAAATAACACAAGACGCACAAAGACACAAACCCTAAAACTTGAACACAGCCCGCACAATCCTTATTCTCCACCCCTCCAAGTAGGGTTGATACGTCTTTAAATAGCAACAAACTTCATGGGCTTGGGCAGAATAAAAAAACCGATTTGATGCACAATAAAAGCAGATTTTATCTTCAAATCTTTTCGCCCTAAATAGTAACAGAATATACTTCATAGGAAATATAAAACGATTGCATCAGATAAAATCTCCTCCAAGAATCCCGCCTGCAATCTCTCAAACATAACAATTAACACGCAACCCTAAATCCCATAACAGGCTGAACAGATGTTCTGTCAACAGATGTTAAGACATCAGTCTTGACATCAGTCACAAAAGCTGCAATACCAAACAACACACCACAAGCAGAATGTTAGAAGCACATGTTAAGACATCAGACATGACATCTTGAACAAACACATTGTTTTACCAAAATTGCTGCCAATAATAGAACTAACAATCTCCCCCTTTGGCTAATTTTGGCTAAAACAATATCAGCACACATCAGAGATACCAGCAGCAGAAACACACCACTCAAACAAATCTAACATTCTGAAAACAACCAACCAAGGAAACCAGCTGCACACTTAGCAGCACACAACAATCAAAACATCAAACTCCCCCTCAAGCCACGAAATCAGAAAACCAACATCACAGACATCCACTACAGTAAAAAAACAAAACTCACTTCTCCCCCTTTTTAGCCATAATTGGCCAAACTAAAGTAGTCAGTCACACTCTGTCATTGTTAGACAACCTAGCTACCAGTCAGTCACACAAGATCTCCCTTGTTAGATTAGACAAACACCAACAAGATAAACAAAGCAAAATATATCATACTGAAGCTGTCAACAAGAGCAGTACAGACATATCAAGTCACAAGCACACACAGGTGCCATCAGAACTCCAGAACAGTACACAAAAGTGTCTAAAGAAAACAAAAAAAATAAAGAGAAAACTCCAACAGAGCCAACACAACCAGCAAAATCAATCTTCCTCAGAATCATCAGAAGCATCTTCATCACCCTCATTATCAGTTGCTGAACCACGCTCCTCAGAACCTGAAACATCACCAACTTCCTTGGCATTATCATCCTCACCATCTTCACCCTGTTCTAAAGACTTAATCAATTTTTCAAGTCTCATCTTCCTGGCAGCGCTGGTGTTGATAACAACATTTAGATCTTTACATGTTAACTTCAACTCATTGATCAGATCATTTTTGGTGCATGTCTTGTTGACACCAGTACCTGATGTTGATACAATATCTGAGACATGATTCCCTATAAACAGCCTAGGATGCAGAGACAATGCAGCCTCCCTCTTGCAAGCAATATCAGAGTTAGTTAAGATTCTAGGATGTTGATTCAATATCATTCCACAAATAAGGGAAGGAAATGTTATAGGCATCTTAACAGCATTAGTTGTAGCATGCTTCACAATCTGATCAAAGATGTAATTCCCATAATCAAACTTGACCTTGTTGCCAATAGCAAAGATGAACCTTCCTAACCCCACAGTTATGGTAGTTTTGTGATTTGTAGGTACCCAATTTGCAGCCCCAATCCTATGCAAAATTTCATATTTGACACTTAGTTGGCTAGCAGGCAATTTACCTTTCAAGGGTCAACTAGTCACTTGACTAGCAGTGATCACCTTGCACACTTGGTTGTCAGTAACCTCCAGTTCACACTCCTCTTTATCACTCCTTCCCAAGTACTTGTTGATGGCACTAGGAGAGAAATGAACACATTTGCCCCTAACATAAACCTTTATAAAATTCACACTTCTACCATCAGCAATATCAGCAGGAATGTTCACAATGAATTCCTTAACCAGCACATTATAACACTTTGAAAAATCTGACACAGTCTTTAATAATCCTGCAATATGAATCAACTCCATGATTTCCTTGACCTCCAAGGCATCTTTACCAAGCTCTCTCTCCAGAGCAATTCTTCTTAGATAAACATACTTCCACTTACTCACATTGTCAACAGAATGGAATGACACATTGTCTAAAGGGACATCAGGAACTTTGTTAACAATCTTCTTGCTAGCAGCCTTCTTCACAGGATTGATGTCCTGGACATCCTCCTCAACATCAAAGTCAGAGTCAGAATCATTCCTAATCTTTCTCTTTTTAGAAGAGGTAGACACTTTGCTCCAGGATTTTGGGGGTCCCACAACAGTAGTCTTTTTCTTACCACTAACAACTTTCACTTCAGGAGAGGTATCCATAGATTTCCCTTTTCTTGTCTTCAACCTCTTAGCAATACCAGGATGCACATTTGCAATTAACTCGTTGTTAGAGGGAACATCAACAAGATTCACAACAACATCATCAGAGTTAACAAATTTTTCTTTACTCTGATCAGCACCAACACTCTTCTTCCCTGAACTAGAGTCCTCAGTAACACCCTCACTTCTTCCTTCATTAAGCACAGAATTAGCCAATTTGTGTAAATTAGTAGTCTCAGTATCTTCACCAGAACTCGAAGAGTTTACTTTTTCTTCCTCACTTTGATGTGCATCCAAAGTAGGAACATCATCAATTTTAGACAGAGGAACATTAATCCCAGGAACCCTACGCTCTCCATATAATAGACCAGTGACAATACTTTTAATGGTTCTATCCACATACTTACTACCTTCCTTATGATCATAAGAAGACTCAACAGTGGTTTTAGAGGAGTTACCTGCAGGTGTACGTTTGGAACTTCTTACATGCATTTTGCTGGGCCTCGTCTTTTCAGTTTCAGAATGGGGAATCATGGATAGAGGCACAATGTCCAGAGCTTCATCAAGCGAGACCTCTTTAGTAGAAACCCTAGATTTTGCATGCGACGGATTTTTGGTAGCAGATTTCTTGGATGGAGAAGGTTGTTGTTGAGACATTGTTACTTTCTTGTAGCTGATTGATAAAAGGTTGGAAGAGCTTCTTTTTCCGAGAGAGAAGATGAACAACCAATATGCAGCAAAATGGAGGTAGCGTGTGGTAGTAAAGATGTGAAATGATTGCTTATGCAAAGGGGGCTGCTTTTGTTGGAAAATTAAAAGGTAGTAAATGGAATTTCCACACCAAAATAAATGACTTTTTAAATTTTTGAATTTTAATGAACATTGTCCACACGCCATTAACTTCTGTTGGCCTTCATAATTACACATTTCCAATTCTTCTCCTAGGGTTTCACATTGACTTGCATCTATATCCTTAGAGAGAATATGAGCAACCTTCTTTTGTCTAGTGACATGTTCCAACTGAATAACCTTGTTTTCTTCAAGTTCTCTTCTGAGCAGATGATGAACATTAATGTGCTTAGTGTCCCTCAGGTTGTCACAACAAGATGTCATGACATCATGCTTGACATTATACTCAATCAGACTTTGTTTCACCTCTTTCAGATGTAGATGACTAAGTCTTTGATGGTCCAAATCCACATCATCATCTTTGGAAATAGTACATATGGTGGAGTAACTGGACTCTTGAGGAACCCACAAGTAGCAGTTATCTTTATATCTAACTCCCCTCATAACAACTTCACTCTTTTCATTTGTCACTAAACATTCAGATTTTGTATAGCTGACCTCGAAACCTTCATCACACAATTGACTGATGCTAATTAAATTAGCAGTCAACCCTTTAACAAGCAACACATTATCAAGACTAGGCCCAACTGAACAATTCAGCTTTCCAATCCCTTTGACCTCACCTTTGGCTCCATCCCCAAAAGTCACATCACTTGTGGAATGAAATTTAACATCCACCAACAAGTTCTTGACACCTGTCATATGTTTAGAACACTCACTGTCAAAGTACCAATCTTCCATAGCTGAGGCTCTAATAGACATGTGAGCTAATAAGCTTGTAACAGCAACCCTGGGAACCCATTGTTTTCCACTTGTTGGAGTATTCTGATTTGGTCCAGGATGAGGAACAGGTTTAGAATATCCATGCAGTCTGAAGGAAAAAGGGTTTATGTGCCCAAATCTTCCACAGTAATGACATCTCCATCTTTGAATTTCTTCTTTGAAGTGATTGAGATGTCTTCTCCATTGAGGTTGAGTTTGTCTTCTACTATGATGATGATGTTGTCTTCTGCCATAATGATGAGGTTGTCTTCTGCTATGATGATGAGACACAAAATGATTTGGCCCAGAAACATGCACATTCCCATGATGTTGCGACATCTGATGGGACATGTTCTGTTTGGGTCCAGAAGTATGAATTTTCCCATGGTGCTGAGTCTTCTGATGAGGTATAAATTTCTTAGGTCCAGAAGCATGAACTTTCTCATGTTGTTGAAACATCTGATGAGACAAGTTCTGTTTAGTACCAGAAGAACTAGCATCTGAAGAAGGTTTCTTCTCACCCTCAAATCCCAGCCCAGTCATGTCTCCAGCCAGTTTTCCAGTTTGAAGAATGTCATCCAAGGTGTCAGTCCCCTTGTTTAGCATTCTGATAGATTTGACCATTTGATCAAGCTTGGAGTTTAGCAGACTTACTTCATTCTCTAGATCAGTCTTTTCAGCCTTTAGCTGTACTATAACTTTCTTTTGCTTTTCCCCATCTAGACACACTTGTTCACTTCTAATGCACAGCTCTCTATATGATGCAGCTAGCTCCTCAAACGTAATCTCTCCATCACTTGAATCATTATCAGACTCACATATTCCAGTCATAGCTCTGACATGCTTGGCTGATTCATCTTCACTTTCAGTGTCCTTATCAGACCATGTGACAGACAAACCCTTTTTCTATTTAAGGTATGTGGGACATTCAGCTCTGATGTGACCAAAGCCTTCACAGCCATGGCATTGGATTCCTTTGTCATTATTAGGCCTATCCTCTGCTTTGGTTTTCTTCATCTGATCAGCTGACCTGTTGATGTCAGATGTGATGTTCTTGACATTAGGTTTATAATTTTTGTCCATTCTTTTCATTACTTTATTAAACTGTCTTCCCAGCATCACAATAGCATTGGATAGCTCCTCCTGAGTTTCAATATCACACTCTTCCTTTTCATTTTCAGAACTAGACATCAGTGCTATGCTTTTGGCCTTCTTTTCTGATCTGTCATTCAACCCTAATTCAAATGTCTGAAGTGAACCAATCAATTCATCTACCCTCATCTGGCTGATGTCTTGAGCTTCCTCTATAGCAGTCACTTTCATATCAAATCTCTTGGGAAGAGATCTGAGAATTTTTCTCACCAACTTCTCATCAGACATCCTCTCTCCTAGGGCACTAGAAGCATTTGACAGTTCAAGTATGTTCATGCAAAAGTCGTGAATGGTTTCTTCATCTTTCATCCTCAAACTTTCAAACTTTGTTGTTAGAAGCTGAAGTCTTGACATCTTGACCTTGGAAGTTCCTTCATGAGTTGTTTTCAGGATATCCCAAGCCTCCTTAGCCACTTCACATGTGTTGACCAGCCTGAAAATGTTCTTGTCAATACCATTAAATAAGGCATTCAAGGCCTTAGAATTCCCAAGAGCAAGTTCATCTTCTTCCTTGGTCCAATCTTCTTCAGGTTTCAGCTTTGACTGGCCATCTTTTCCCACAATGACAGGATGTTTCCATTCTTTCAAAACAGCCTTCCAAGCCCTGCTGTTTAAAGACTTCAAAAAGGCAACCATGCGAGGTTTCCAATAGTCATAATTTGATCCATCTAGAATAGGGGGTTTATTCACAAATCCACCACTCTCCTTGTCCATTGCACCAGAAAGTAACAACCCTAGATCTCACCCAGATACAGAGCAGGATGACCCGCTCTGATACCAATTGAAATTCTGGTATCAAATATGTGATGTCAAGTGAGATGTCACAACATCAATATCTGTTATATGAACAAGACAATAATAGTAATAGTACTTAAAAACAATAAACAACACAAAGAATTGTTCACCCAGTTCGGTCTAACAACCTGCGTCTGGGGGCTACCAAGCCAGGGAGGAAATTCACTATTAGTAGTATCAATTTGTAGATTCTACAGTCAACACACTAGTTGATAATCTACTCACTTAATCACTACCCAATGACACTCCTACCTAAGACACTCTTAGGTATGAGAACCCTCTCACTCCCCCTCAATCACAGCAGTGATGAAAACAGAAAATAACAAAGTAAGAAGTTACACAAGAAAGACACACCTTGATCTTGCTTAAAAGCTTTGATCAAGAACAAACAATCGTGCTTAAAAGCTTAGAGTGGACAGAATACAACTCAATCAACTAGTCCAATTCAAACATCAGATAGATTAGTGAATGGCTCACAAATAACACAAGACACACAAAGACACAAACCTTAAAACTTGAACACAGCTCGCACAATCCTTATTCTCCACCCCTCCAAGTAGGGTTGATACGTCTTTAAATAGCAACAAACTTCATGGGCTTGGGCAGAATAAAAAAACCGATTTGATGCACAATAAAAGCATATTTTATCTTCAAATATTTTCGCCCTAAATAGTAACAGAATATACTTCATAGGAAATATAAAACGATTGCATCAGATAAAATCTCCTCCAAGAATCCCGCCTGCAATCTCTCAAACATAACAATTAACACGCAGGCCTAAATCACATAACAAACTGAACAGATGTTCTGTCAACAGATGTTAAGACATCAGTCTTGACATCAGGCACAAAAGCTGCAATACCAAACAACACACCACATGCAGAATGTTAGAAGCACATGTTAAGACATCAGACATGACATCTTGAACAAACACATTGTTTTACCAAAATTGCTACCAATAATAGAACGAACAAAAATGATTTAGGAGTGGAATGTTTTTATAATGACTTCTGTGGATACCAAGCGTCTAAAATTAATCCTTGTTTAATTCTTGGAACGGTAACGAGCACTAAGACTTCAAAGCGTGCACTTTACAAACCTTAATAACTCTTATTACTTGATTATTCTTCCTTTTTGGAAACTAATCCAATAATGATGATTTGAGTTACATTTATTAGTGATATTTTATTTCTCTTTCCTTCCTTTTCTTTTATTCTTTTTTATGTGACAAAAGGGGGAGAAATAATAAGTAAGTATTTAAGTGGAAACTGAACCCATTGAGTACATATTGGTCATTTATTTTCTGTTACTTGCCCAGGGCGCATTTTTAACTTTTTGTACATAGGTCTAAGGAAGAGCTTACAAACCTCAGACTTAGCCTATCAGACCCAGAAGGAGCTTACAAACCTCATATTCTGGTGTTTCCAAGGAAAGTTAAAAAGGGCAACATATTTTAACTCTCTTGTACATACTGTTAAGAAAGAACAAATCTACGACTTACCTATGACTCTATGAGACTCAGAAGGAGCTTACAAACCTCGTATTCTGGTGTTGCCAAAAAGAGTTAAAATGCAGTTATCTTGGTATTATTAAATATGGAACTAAGGGGGAGCTTACAAACCTCAACCTTGGAACTGTTTGACTCAGGGGGAGCTTACAAACCTCAAACTCTGATGTCAGTAAGAAGACTAATTTATTTTTCTTGAAAAATAGTTCTTAATTCTAGAGTAAATTAAACTTAGTTATGAATTATCAAACTCAGGGGGAGCTTACAAACCTCATACCCTGTTGATGCAGAGAAAAGTAAATGCTCAACATTGTCCTTTAAATACTTGTGTTTGTCATCATAAAAAATAGGAGATTGTTAGAACAAGATTTGTTCTTGATATTTTCTCTTTAGTTTTGATGATAACAAAAGTATTAAAAGTATAATGGTTTATTTGATGTGTGTTTTATTTATACAGGTTCTTGTCTTGTATATAAATAATCAGAATCTGTTTACTTAAGATACACTTGGAGTTGCTTCATTGCTAGCTTCTGGTGGCAGAGTCTGAAGAACAATTTCTAAGTGTGGTTTGACAAAGCCTCGCATTCAGACGAGTTTCTACACTTAGTAATTCTATACACTTAGTAATTCTGTATTAGCATATGGTATCATTCAGAGTTAGTGATAAAGTTGTGGACTATCCATACTACTGAAAGCATGTTGTATTGTCTTATCAGCCTGTCAGCTTGAGTCTACTGGATTGCAAGGCTCAATAAAAGTTGGTACGTTATATGGATGTCTACTCCCAGCAACTCTATTAGTACATAACCTTTTGAAGACTCAAAGGTTAAACGTGTTACATAATGGATTCAGAAATCTGTTGTGCATCCATCTTCAACGTCTCTTATACTTTGGATCAAAAGCAAAGACACTTAATCAAGTAACCTTCTCAATGGCTAGTTTCTGAAAAGCCTATATATATGGCTGAAGATTCAAACCTAAATTTTCAACAAGGATTCTTCTGTTGAAGGAGTAACAATATTAAGCAATTATCAACTCTATGCAATAGGCAGATTTTCTATTTTAGGTTGTAATTGTAAAAGCCTTAAGATTTCTTAACCTTGTATATATTCAAGAAATCTTAAGTGCTTTAGGCATTTGTTATGGTGATCTTTCGTACCTCTGATGCGTGCATCGTGTACACCTTGTTCTCAATTCTGCTGAGCCTTCACTAGTTTAGATTAAGTCTCCTGCTATGTGCTGGAGCAAACAAAATTCTTTTTCAGTTATTCTGATTATGTAAAAGAAAGTCTTAAACTTGTGCTCTAAGAAAAGGTAAGTCTCAACCAGAAGACAGATGAGCAAGCGGCTAAGTCAGATGGTGTGAGCAAAGAAGTCTTAGACATGTGCTATAAGCAAAGGAAAGTCTCAACCAGAAGACAGATGAACATGTGGCTCAGTTAGATAGTGTGAGCAAAGGAAGTTTTAGACATGTTCTCTAAGCAAGGGGAAGTCTCAACCCGAAGACAGATGAGCAAGTGGCTCAGTCAGATGGTGTGTGCAAAGGGTAAGTCTTAGACATGCGCTCTAAGCAAGGAAAGTCTCAGACAGTTGGTCTGACCAGTTGTAAAAGTCTTATGCAGAAGCATAATCGATTGTAATCATGAAATGGTTATAATGAAACGCTCTTACGAGACAAGGGGACTGGACTACTCTCAATTATAGGAGGAACCAGTATAAATATTTTGTGTCTTCTGTTGTTATTTTATTTACTTCTGTTGAATTCGCTGCCAAATAAAGTAACTCAGAATCTGAACATCACTTCTGATTCTGAGACTCTGATCAGAAGCTAAATAATAAGAAAACACGAAACACAATTCAACCCCCCCTTCTTGTGTACTTTTCACACCTTCAGTCTTAATGTTTATCTTCATAGGCCGAATTTTGTTTATGCATTATCTGAATATATCTTGCAAACTGAACTTCCAAGGGGTTGAAAAATCCCTAAGTTTACTAAATATGCAGGTGACACTAGTGAGTGTAGTGTCAAGCATATTGCTTGATGCCAGACAAAAGCTGGTGATATGACTAATAACGAAAAATTTAAAGATGAAATACTTCTCAAACTCTCTGACCAAGAATGATTTCAAATGCTTCACCACTCTCCTTCCAAAGTCCATCCATAATTGGAATCAACTGGAGAGAGTGTTCCATGAGAAATTTTATATGTAATATTCGAAAATTAGCCTAAAAGAGTTAACTAGTGTGAAACGAAAATCGTTTGAACCAATAAATAATTATCTCATAGGTTCAGATTAATGAAGTAAATATGCTTTAATCAAGTTCCTAAACATGAGTTATTCGAAATGGCTGTAAGTGGTTTTGACTACTATGTTAGAAAGAATCTAGATACCTAATATCCAAGGGATATGACTCAATTAACATATATGGTTAGATAGGTCGAACACCTAAAGGATGAGAAGGCCAGATTATAAAAGGACAAAATAAATTGACACCCTAGGATATAAAAAGTTTCTTACATAGAAAGAAATAATAATAAGTAACTCTTATGTTGCTTCACTTGCACATATCCTTCACAAATTTAAGCTAGTATGTTTATCAATGGAAGCCCCGTTACCATCCTGTTCTTTTGCAAGGCCTTGAGATCTGTAAAGTCGAGATGCCCAAGCCTATAGTGTCATATCCATTCTTCTCGACTCGCTGCTATAGCAAGACACCTATGCTCCGTAACCTTTAACTTAACCTTGAAAGTTCTATTGGCAATCATATGAGCTTTTAGAATCAAAACCATATTTACATCCATAACGTGTAGCGCCAACCCTTCTCAAGTAGTTGACCAATACTTAAAAGGTTACACTTGATTCCTAAAATTCACAACACATCTTTGATAAAGGAATTTCCACTATCCCTTCTCATGATCAAAACACCACCCATCCCATTGGCCGCTTAAGTGGTGTCATCCACAAACATCACTTTATTCTTTAGGGCATGATTAATTGTAACAACCAATCCTTCATCCCCTTCATATGAGTAGAACATCCGAAGTCCAAATACCATTAATCAATGCTTTGAATTGCTTCTCTCACAGTCACCTACATTTTCTTCTGCCTGTAACTGACTACAACTTTTACATAACCGGTTACGTAAAGATGTTAGGTAAACGAGTCATCTCTCTTATAAATCCAACATTCCACCCATTCATAGGCAATGTGAGACTTTAACCACTCACACTTGCATATAACACAAACAACACCTTCATTTGTTTGTATCATTTGTCGTAGTTCTTCGCATCATGGATGGGTAGGTTTGCATAGATTCTTTCATTGGAGACAAAATTCATAATGCACACTAGGTGTTTGTGGATCAGAACCAGACTCTTGATGCCAAATGTTAGAACTTAGAACCACAAGATTGTTGAATAATGGAGAAAATTGAATGTGGAGAGAGAGAGAGAGAGAGAGAGAGAGAGAGATTAATTGAGAGTGAGAAATTGCATATTAACATTCATAACAATACCTCCAATATATTTAAACTATTACAAGTGGATTGAGACACAAACTACATAAGTCAAATAACAGAAAACAAAAAATCTTGTACGTGTAACCAATTACACAAAACCTGTAACCAGTTAGCAGTTACAGCTGCTACATAATAGAAAAATGCTAACATTGATAACCGATTTCTGCGAATGCGTAACCGGTTACACCTTATACAAAATCACTTTTTTTTAATTTATTTAACTTTTTTCACACCTATCAATTACATTTCCGTGGTAACCAGTTACATTACTTGAATTATATATTTTTACTTAACAAAATATTCTTTCTATCTCTTCTAGCAAGACGAGATATTTTCTTAAAAATGATCCCTTTTTTACTTAATAATTTAGAAATAATAGTAGATAGAGAAATAACATATGTTAATTGTTGTTTAAGAATTTCATTTTCATTTTTAGTGAGTAAGTGTTCATTAAACTTTTTATAGTACTCCTTTGACTTAAAAATATACATTTTTATAGTAACCAGAAATGTTCATTTTAATCAAAAGAGTTAGATAGAAAAACAAACATTAACTCTTTTATTTTATACCAAATGGACAAACATGGAGTACCATTTTTCTGAGTGGCAGTGACATAACATGAAATAGGATACCTAGATATTCTTTTTGGGGTGGGGTTATACAATTCCATGACATTACAATGCCCTTAGATAATAATTATATTACAAATGCATGCCCAAGGTTTAGACCACACAAAACATCAAAGCATGGCAGTATAATAATAAACAAGTTTAGAAAATAAACAAATCAATCAAATCTTGTCCAGCCATGACCTCCAGGAGGGATGGGCCAGTCCTCAACACCCGAAATCCGTTTCGATTGAAGACGAATCCCATTCATTTTTGGGCTTGGGCTTCTTGTTATCGCATGAGCAGCCGTGGCCCCGCTAGAGCCAGACGACTCATAGCCCAGCCCAATTGTAGGACTCCTTGTTGACGAGCTCCAATAAGACCCAAACGAAGCGCGATGCTTCGATGGGCCTTGAGTTCTAATCTTGGCCGTTGCAGATTGGGTTGGGGCCATATAGCTTGGTACACTCTGCTGTCTTTGGTGATATTTAGAGATTGGGCTTAATTCATGATATTCTTGGTTCATAAGGCCCATCATGTCCATTTCAACGGTCTTTTCCTCAGACATGTCATCAGTGGTGGTTGTATATGGTGTGGTCTCAAGTGTGCCCAATCCTAAGTGCTTAACATTGTGTGATTGTGATAACATCCATTGTTCCAGCCAGTTCCAATCCAATTGAGCTCTTTCACGTTCATTGACATAGCTTTCAATATCATCAACACTTGGTTCTATATGCAAATACTGCTTCTGTTGTTGCTGCAAACAAGTTTATGAACAATGAAAACCAAAACTATATATTATATGGATTTAATTCATATATACTTTTTGCATAAAGCATTAACCTGACGGTTGAAAGTGTGTGGAAGAGCCTTTTCCTTGATTTTCTGGCTACTTTGACGTCTATAATCCCAACCGTTTGTCGTAGGATGATGTTGTTGTTCTTCCTCAACTGTTCTTTGATGTTTCTCATGAGTCAATTGGAGTCTGCGAGCTCTTACTCTTCCTTGTACTCTCACCAATGCTTGCATGCATCTCATTGTCATCTGTGCTTGCTTCCGCACATTATGTCCCCTCACAAGTGCTTGTAATCTCACTAATCCCTTCAATGCACGCAATGCACGTCGAGCCTACATACACAGATCAACACCAATTAAACACAGACATATGGACACGATACTGATCCTGACATATAGACATCGTAATACAAATATTTTCCATATAAGTATACTACTATATATGATATGATATAATTAAAATCAATGTGAATCAATGCAAATGTCATTCATGTGTTATTAATACATGTAACTAAAAATTTGAGAGTTGGTGGCTTATATTAATGGACCAAACGGAACTACTGAAGTATTAAATAATGATCAACAACTTTACCAAAACAGATAAAAGAAGACTTACTAGGTATCCTCTATAGTGTGATTGAATGAGTATTGCTGCTTTTTCGACCTTAGAGTTACGTCCGTAACCTGACAGTCTCACTACTCTAGCAGCTGCTTCAGCAGCTGCCACCGCAGCCTCAGCCGCTGCTGCTGTTGCTACTGCATAGGCAATAGCATGGTTTCTTTCTTCCGTCATTGGTGTTGATGTGGTACTTCCTTCATTGGTGATATCTGGTGAACTATATGCAGGAAAATGCTCCATAGATACCTCCTCTGCTGCTTCATTCTGCCAATTCTCTTCCTTTTCCTTCTGAAAGTAAAAAAAAAAGAATCAACATAAATTAAGCCACATGATAATATTGGCTTATTTGAGCTTATCTACTGGCACAAGGGACTTTGTTTATGAGAGTTTACAGAAACAACTTAAAACGTAGTTATGCGTTGTTTTTAGTAATTATACTATACATAAACTCAAATATAGCAATCCAAATGGTCCCTAACTCATAATCAACAATCATTTGAAAAATCATATACAATAATTAAGTAATTAAGTAGCTGGATGGATTAGTTTAAGAGGATGTTGATCTTGCATAGGAAACACATGATGATGAAGATGAATGATGTGATATGTTAGGTTGTATGATAAGTAAGTGACAGAAACAAATACTAACAAAATTATGTGATACATGTTAAGTTCACATGATAGGGGACCATGTAGCCATATAATTACATACTGAATTGGGTTGTTGGTCCTAAAGGCAAGGTAAATTCATCCTTTATGTGGTTCCATAAAAGACAACAACCACAACTAAAAAGTTCATGTACTGTACTTATTATGTAGGAGATGTTATTCTTTAATGTAAAAGCTACACACACTGCCATAATAATATGTAAGCAATTTGGTTTCTTTGAATATTGAACAGATTAAGTGTCATGCATGACTCATTCACTATACCTAATTACTGATTAAAACTGAAGTTATCAAAAGAACCAGATTCTTATTTGGTAAGAAAGTACATCAGTTAATGAAAAATTACCAAAAGTCTCATTTGAGCAAATAATATATGAAGATGAGTGTGTGACCTTGTTTTCCGGCACCGGCGAGTCCTTAGAAGAAGACTTGAAAACTTTCTTCACTGATGAGAACCAGTTGCTTCCTTTCTTACCCATCTAAGAGGAAAAACTATATCTCTTGTGGCCATCACAGTCGTCATCATCATATTATATGCATCAAGAATGAAGACAACATGTTAGAATCTTATAAAAACGGGACAAGATTGTTGTTACCTTGTTTTTTTGTCATTAAAAGAAGCTAAAATGAGAACTTGTTTTATGGAACGTAGACCTTAAATATATTATGTATTCAAAGATGAGTTGTGTGAATTTCAAACCTGTGGTTTCTGAGATGAATGTTGTTGTGCCTGAAGTTATTGGTCCTTCATGTGTTTGTGTGTGGCGGCATTATTGATATTCATGGGACAGTTATGTTTGGTGATGTAGCAAAGTGGTTAGAGTTGTGAAATATGTTGTTATGCAAAACAAGGTGCGGAGAGAGAGATGATGGTGAGGATTCTGTGACAGAGTGTGTGTATAATTAATAGGGTCAAAGAGATTACTCTAGTAACTAGTAGTAGTAACTCTCATCGGTGGTACAAATAGGAAATGAAATAATATTATATATTTATATACTCACTCGAGTGACATGTAGCTTTCACTCCTTTTGATTTTTTTTTTTGGTAAGCCACTCCTTTTGATTTTAACCGCCCTCCTAACTAAGTTAAAACAATTATATTTAGAGTTGTGATATGGAAATATAAAAATCAAAATCAAAATTGGACTAATGTGATACAATGAATAATCCTTCATATAAAAAGTTCCGTAGTAATATTATTTTTTCTTTATTATCAATTTTTTTATAATAGGAAACAAATTAAAAATACAAAAGAATATCTTTATAACATAAATAATAAGGCTGATCCAATTTGAATATATTTAAGGCTTAATTCATTTTTTTTTGTCATTTAACTTAATTTATTATTTTGATTTAGTCTTTTAATTGAAAAACGTTACGCTCTAGTCCCTTAAAACACTTCCGTTAGTTTAACAAGTCACTTCCATTAAATTTTATAGAAAAACGTTAAAAACCACCTACATGGCAATTGTGCAGTATTTTTAAAATATGACATGACATATTATTTGGTTTTAACAATTATTAATAAATTTATTTTAATTTAAATTATTTTATTTGTTATAAATTTATTTTAATTTATTAAACATTATTTTAGATCTATTTTATTCGTATAATATATAAAACAATCTCCTCCCCTCTTCTTCAAACCCTAGCTGTCATCTTTCTCTCTTCGCCATCCCTCTTTCACTCTTGCTCAAACTCCTTCTAACATCTTCATCTTTTTTATTTTCATCTGCAAATCTCATTTTCACGAGTTGTTCATGTTTTCTATACAACTAATTTTTCTTGTGTGAACAGGTTAGGGATTTTTCTTATGGATACAAACAAAGACAAGATTCGTAAAAATTTGAATCGTAAATGTAAATACAAGCAACAAGATTTTTCTTAGGGATTTTTCTTATGGATACAAGCAACAAGTTAGAGATTTTTCTTTTACGTTTTATCCAGATGAATCGTATGTTGAATAAATTATACGATTTTCTTGTGTGAACAGTTGAATAAATTGTATGTTTTTCTTGTGTGAACAGGATTTTTCTTAGGGGCTTTTTTTATGGATACAAGCAACAAGTTAGGGATTTTTCTTGTACGTTTTACCCAGATGGATACAAGCAGAAGGTATGTTGAATAAATTGTTTTGTTGTGAATCCATTATGGTTTTACTAAGTTGAATTATATCTTGATGTTCTGTCTTCTGTTTACCTTAGAAAGAAGAAGGTTGTCCACAAGACAACAACTACAAATTACTGATTTTCAAGAAGGGGGTAATAATGGTGGTAACAATGCTAGTGGAAGTAGTGGTGGTGGTTCTTTAACTTTTTGTTGGTACTTTGAGATCTGGAACTCCTAGACCTGGAGGACACCCTACAATGCATTACTTTAACCCTTCTTTTAGGACGACTTCCTCTACTCCTTCAAGGAAATTTGAGTCTGGTTTTCATGGTGGCGATGGTGTTCATTAGAGTAATAGGATATCTTTTGAGATAAATTTTAATGATTTTTATGTTTTTTTAGTTAATTAATATTAATAGTTATTATGAATTAATTTGTAAATTAATTAATGATTCGTATTTGTAAATTATGTTTTTTTAATGTAAATTAATTTTTATGTAAATGAGTTAATTATTGTAAATTAATTAATATTTATTGTAAATTAATTTGTAAATTAATAAATGATTTTTATTTGTAAATTTTGTTTTTTTATGTGAATGATTTTTATAATAGTTATTGTAAATTAATTTTTTTATGTAAATTAATTAATGATTTTTATGTTTTTTTTAGTTTTTTGAGTTTAAAGTTATTTGTGTTTTTTTTTCTTGAATTAGAATTATTTATTATTATTATTGCTGACTCATTGCATGGTTGGCACGCCACCTTGGCATTTACTAACATTTTAACATCTGAATTAACGGAAGAGATCGAATATGTTAACGGAAGTAATATTATGGGACCAAACTGAAACGATTTTTTATTGAGGGACTGAACCGCGACTCATAATTAATTTACGGGACTTGAGAACTAATTATACCTATATTTAATATATTTAAAGTGTTTGTTGTGTTACCGCACATGCCCTCCCTCACACAATCATGTACACCGTATAGGAGGACATCTCTCATTCACTCTGTAAGCCATATGATTTTTATTTATCAGCCACATGTGTTTCACGCCATACAACTTGGAAAATTCGAAGATAGTGACAACGATCACACAGACGTGACTCTGAGTCACACTTATAAATTTTTATATTAATTTTAAATTAACTTGAACGTTAGAGTTCTAACATTTTTTGCACGTACCTTCTATGTTCATCGGAGAATCATCTCATACGCATAAATAAATCTTTTACAGTGGTTTTCATCATCAAACCATTTTTCCTCTGTTCTAGTTCTGAATAATGGAACTTTATGCAAAAATTAATTAATTTTTATTCTAACTACTTTTTGTCGTATCTCTGATGGTTGGTTCAAAGTCAACTTGTGGTATCCAATCATCAGCTAAGATCCTTCAATACAATACTATATTTGTCAGTTTTTTCCTCCGTCGGTGATGATCTTCCTCAGCAAGATCCACATGGTTCAACATCAACTACTAATTTCTCCACTCTTGGTTCCAATAAGAATCGGTAGCCACAATCCCTCACTCCGATAAAATTTTCATCCTGAATTACATGATCAGGTTCATCCACAACATGCTCGCATTCCTCCACCGCATCCTAAGAATCTTTTGCCGCATATTTTGGTCCTTTCAGTGATGCACTTCTTTCAACACTCTCAAACCTCGTTTGGTGCCACGAGCACAAATAATCTTTTTTTGAACATCTTCAATGTGCTACAGCAATATAACGCTAGACTTATTCGCGTAGAAAAGAGCCTAGAAAAAATTCATGTTGAGATTGTGATGCAAATTAAGGTTTTGCAATGCTGCAAATCTAGAGGAATTTCGATGAATGGACTTGAAAACACCGGTTCACGGCCATCAAGTAAAGTTAAGAAAAAAACAAGAAGGGGTTGAATTGTGTCGGCTTTTTCAAAAAAAATCTGCTATTGCTTCTGATTGATCTTAATCAGAGTCTGAACCGAAAGATCAGAGTCTGACTTCAGAATCACTCAGAGTCTGAACCTTTAAAAGTCTTTATCATATTTTTGCAACAGAATCTGATTTAGAGATAAGTAAATGATAGCAACGAAGTAATGTTCAGAAGCAAGTAAAGTAAAAGCACAAGACAACAACAGTTTATCCTGGTTCCTCTCACAACCTGAGAGTAGTCCAGTCCCATTACTCTTCAAGGGATTTCAACTATAAGCAAATCTGATTACAACTGCTCAATCCCACAAATGAGAGACTTCCTTTGCTTATACACACAAGTATAAGACTTCCTTGCTCAGACCCACAAGTCTAAGACTTTCTTGCTCAAGCACATAAGATCAAGACTTCCTTGCTCTAGCACACAAGCTAAAGACTTCAGTTGCTTAAACACACAAGTCTGAGACTTTCTTGCTCTAGCACACAAGCTAAAGACTTCAAAAGCTCTAGCATTAAAGAAAGAGATTTCTGACTCTAAACAAACTGTTAAGAGATTTTGGGTAATAAACTACACTTGATATACAATCAGAGGTGTAGACAGAATACAACTTAGAAAGACACTAAGACTTAAGAACTTCTAAAATATACAAATGCTAAGATATTCTAAGTCTAGTAAAATTTGACAGAGTAGCTTCTCTTTGATTGTCAATGTTCAGAGTCTTGTAATGTAGTGTGGTAGTCTTCATCTTAAGATCTTATGCTCCTTTTATATAGAGAAATAAAAGAGTTAGTGGGAAGAATTTCACCAAATAGGTTGGGCTAGCTTTGTACTTGATTAGACATATCAACAAAGCACCTTTATGCAAGAGGAATTATCTGTTGAGTCTCAGTCACCAAGGAAGAGATTTTCCTTAAGTCTTCATGTGATTAAAAAGTCTCTGAGTCTGTTAGAGTTTCCTTGATAGAAGATCTTATGCTTTAGAGGCTTTTAGACTTCACTTTTTAGAGGTTGACCACACCAGAGTCCACTTTTTAGCTTCTGAAGCTTTAGAGTTTGGGTCACCAGAGGCTGACTTTCTTTAGAGTTGACTTCTTCAGAGTCTAGATCTCCATCAGAGGTAGACTCTTCAGAAGTGATATTCAGAGCCAGAGTTTGATCTTGAGATGCAGATTCCTCAGGCAGTTCTTCATCTTTTCTTAAATATATTCCTACAAAATTGAACAAATGTTAGATAGTCCATTTGTTCTTTAAATACTTTGTTATCATCAAAACCCAGGGGATATGGTATTAATGAATTTTGGAGGGAACTTTGCTAATAATTTACGTATCATTTCACCTACTGAAAGCACAAAACAAAGAAAATAGATGTGCTCGGCCATTCTACAAATGAAGAAGGATACCTTGACATTGGTGTGTCCACTAGAGAAGTCGTTTGAAATTTGAAGTGTTATATCTTTGAGAAATATTTGAGGCCAAATAGAATATTGATAAAAAACTTGGGTTTGGAAGAGAAATAGAGCACCAGTGAACTGCTTGCGCAAGCTCAATCATACATCAACTACGAAGATAAATTATTGTCTAAAGAAATTGATAAGAATACAACATATAAGGAAAATAGGGACAAAAATGTTGTGAAGACAGAGACAGCGAAAGGAATAAGGGACCCCACTATAATTTCTCATAATACACCCCTTTGAACATGTCAAGAGAAATAATCTTACAAAGATATTCCATCACAAAGTTTAAATAAGTCGGGGTGAAGTACCTCCAAGCCGTGAAGGAGTCCCTACGCGTTAAAAAATCAAAATATTATAGATTTCACAAATGCCATATGCATGAGACCAATTAATACGTCAATATCAAGGATGCAATTGAAGACTTGATAAAAAAAAGGGGAAACTTGGAATGTACATGAAGAAAGATGGACATAGAGGGGACATGAAGAGATGATGTAACTCTCCATGGAAAGCTACCCATGAGAGTGAATCTCTTTGAAGAAAAACATCCCACCATTAGGATAATACCCCACCAAAGAAGACAATTGGAGCAGTCGGAGGAACCAACAAAGGAGACAAATCATTTAAGAAGAAAAACCACATGAAAAGAAAAAAAATCTTTCATCACCTTAATGACATGAGGGTTCCACTCCAAAAGAACTGTTGGTAGTTGGTTAGTTGATAGTTGATAAAAGATAGTTTTAGAAGATTGTTTAGAAGAAGGCTATGTCATTGATTTCTTGGATGATCAATTACATGATACCAATGGCCTATTTATAGGCTCAAGTCACTACCTTCTACATTACATTAGTTCTTTCTAGAGTTTTCATGATAGATGAGTATCATGATAGTTCTAGGTTCTTCTATCATTTTAATATACTTATAGTTCTAGATTGTTCTACCATATTCATAACTATTATAATTCTAGGATCTTCTACCATTTTCCTACATATTATATTTAAGAATATTCTAGAAATTTGTAGCAATTTCAACACTCCTCCTTGATGCAAATTTTTGTGACTCCAAGCATAGCTCGTAGCTCTTCGAATCTTGGTCTCGGCAACGCCTTCGTGAATATGTCTGCAATTTGATCTTCTGTTCTGCAGTAGTCGAGTTTGATCTCTTTAGTTGCTTCAGCTTCTCTGATAAAGTGATACTTGATTGCTATGTGTTTTGTTCTGTTGTGATGTACTGGATTTTTCGCTATTGCAATTGCTGATTTGTTGTCGCAATTGATTTTAGTAGGCCCGTCCAGTTTTTCTCCCATGTCTTCAAGTATCCTTCGAAGCCATATAGCTTGACTCGTTGCTTCAGCAGCTGCCACATACTCTGCTTCTGCTGTAGATTGTGCAACCGTAACTTGCTTCTTCGACGCCCAAGAGAAAATTCCCGATCCTAGTGAGAAAGCATAGCCAGAGGTGCTTTTCATGTCATCTACCGAACCTGCCCAATCACTGTCTGTGTAGCCAAGTAATCCTGAGTTGCTTTCGGTAGTGTACCATATACCTAATTCTTTTGTTCCTTGTAGATACCTCAAAATTCGTTTTCCTGCTCCAAAGTGTATTTGACTTGGGCTTTGCATGAATCTTGATAGAAGACTTGTAGCATACATTATGTCTGGTCGTGTAGCTGTCAAATATAGGAGGCTTCCAACTAGACTTCTGTATATGGAAGCATCAGCTTCTGGTGCTCCATCATTCTTCTGTAGTTTCTCATTTGTTATGAGTGGAGTAGCGACTGGTTTGCAACCATACATCTTGAATTTCTTAAGTAAGCCTTCTGTGTATTTCTTTTGCGAGATGAATATTCCTTCTTTTCTCTGACTTACCTCTATACCGAGGAAGTAACTCATCAAACCAAGGTCGGTCATCTCAAAGGTCTTCATCATGTCTTCTTTAAACTCCATCATCATCTTAGTATTACTTCCCGTGTAGATAAGATCGTCCACATATAGAGAGAGTAAGAGAGTGTGCTGACCTTGAGACTTGATGTAAAGTGTAGGCTCACTTTTGCTCCTCCTGAATCCTCGGCCCATGAAATACTGATCGATTATGCTATACCATGCTCGAGGTGTTTGCTTCAAACCGTAGAGTGCCTTTCTTAGTCTTAACACTTTGCTTTCTTCTCCTTCAGACATGAATCCTTGTGGCTGCTCCACATAGATCTCTTCGTCAAGTACGCCATTGAGGAAGGCAGATTTGACATCTAGTTGATGTATACTCCATCCTTTTTGTGCCGCAAGAGCTATTAGAGCTCTAATGGTATCAAGACGAGCTACTGGTGCAAATGTCTCATTGTAGTCAATCCCAGGTTGTTGTGAGTAACCCTTAGCTACTAGTCTCGCCTTGTGTTTTTGTATGGTGCCATCAGGGTTGAGCTTTGTCTTATAGACCCACTTAACCCCAATGATATCTTTTCTAAGAGGACGATTTACTAACTCCCATGTGTTGTTTTTTTCGATCATCTTTATCTCTTCTTCCATTGCCTTGACCCATACTTCCTGCTTTGACGCTTCTTCAAAGCTTCCAGGTTCAAGAATGGCCAAGTTACAGGTTTCATATATATCCACCAAGGATCTTACTCGTCTTGGATTAACCTCTGGTGATGATAGTTCTTGATCTTCTTGTTGTGGTGGAGGTGAAGCAGATTCACCTGAGTCTTCTTCCTCAGCTTCTTCTTGAGGTAGTTGGACTGGTATAAGGATGTTCTTCTCCACTTTTTCTTCATCCCAATTCCAAGAAGCATTCTCATCAACTTCAACATCTCGACTGATGATGAGTTTTTTTGTTTGCAAGTTGTAGACACAGTAGCCTTTAGAGATAGTGCTATACCCCAGGAAGATACCTCATATAGTCTTGTCTTCAAGCTTGTGCCTCTTCACGTCTGGAATGTGAATGTAGCATATAGATCCAAAGACCCTTAGGTGCTTTGCTGATGGCTTCTTTCCGTTCCAAGCTTCAATTGGAGTCTTATCTTGTACTGCCTTAGTTAGACATCTGTTGAGTATGTAAACAGCAGTGTATACTGCTTCAGCCCAGAATGTGTTAGGAAGTCCCTTCTCCTTGAGCATCGATCTAGCCATTTCCATAACTGTGCGATTCTTTCTCTCTGACACACCATTTTGTTGAGGAGAATATGCGACCGTAAGTTGTCGCTCAATGCCTTCATCCTCACAAAATTTGTCAAACTCGCGGGAGGTGTATTCCTTGCCTCGATCACTTCTTAGGACTTTTATCCGTTTTCCACTTTGATTTTCAGCAAGGGCCTTGAACTTTTTGAATACTCCAAAAACTTCTGATTTTTCTTTTAGGAAATAGACCCATGTCATTCTAGAGAAGTCATCAATGAATAGTATGAAGTACCTGTTGTTCTCGTGTGATGGCGTTCTCATTGGTCCACAGACGTCAGTATGTATCAACTCCAATAGATCTTTCGCTCTCCATGCTCCACTTGTTGAGAACGGAAATCGGTGTTGCTTACCAAGGAGACATCCTTCACACACTTCATTATTCTCCTTTATGCTTGGAAGATCTCTCATCATATTCTTCTCATGTAACAACTTCAAGGCATGTGTGTTGAAGTGGCCAAATCTTCGATGCCAGAGCCATGAATCATCAACTTGCACCTTCATGGCAATGTTAGTTGCATATTTTAAATTTAGCGGGAAGCTTCTATTGCTCTTATTCATCTTCACTTGGGCTATCTCTGACCTTTTATTTTTGTTGTCTAAGATTTTGCATACACCTCCTTCAAAGTGAAGTGTGTAGCCTCTCTCCATCATTTGGCCAATGCTTAGAAGATTTTCTTTTAAGCTGGGAACTAGTAAAACATCATGGATGAGTCGTGTACCTTTATTTGTCTCCACCATGACAGTGCCTTTGCCTTTTGATTCAACCACACTTCCATTTCCCAGTCGAACTTTGACTTTGACAGACTCGTCAATGCTTTTGAAAATAGTCTCATCCTTAGCCATGTGGTTGCTACATCCACTATCCAAATACCAACTTCCACCTTTTTCTTTGATTGAGTGTTGAGTGGCATAGAACATACATTGTTCTTGATCATGCTCCTCTGCGATATTAGCTTGATGCCTATTTTTGTTGCGACAATTTTTCTCTACGTGCCCGAACTTCTTGCAATGGTTGCATTGTGGCATATTACGGTACCAACAATTTTTCTCTGCGTGGCCTAGTCTTTTGCATATATTGCATGGAGAATTTTTATCTAGCTTGTTCTTAAGGAAATTTCTAGAAACTTCTCTTCTTCTGGAAGTTTCTCCATAATTTTTCTTTCCTCCACTTTCTTTATTTTGGGGCTGAAATTTTAGCTTTGACTGGAAGGCATTTTCTAGTGTATCTTCTTTATGCCTATACAGTCTTTGCTCATATGCTTCAAGAGAGCCCACAAGTTCTGTCACTGATAGAGTGGACAGATCTTTGGTTTCTTCAATCGTTGTCACGATTGGGTCAAACTTTGGGGGCATAGTAATTAGAATTTTTTCAACGATTTTCTTGTCAAGAATTTCCTCCCCAAAAGCTCTCATTTGATTAACTATTTCTTTAACTTTAGAATAGTAATCTTTAACTGTCTCAGACTCCTTCATCTTTAATAGTTCAAAATCTCTTCTTAGAGATTGAAGTTTAACGGCACGTACCTTATCGCTTCCTTGAAACTCCTCCTGTAGCGTGTTCCATGCTTCTTTGGCAGTCTTAGCTCCCATAATTCTTGGAAAAATTGCATCAGTCACCGCTTGTTGCAAGGTGAACAACGCCTTTGAATTTTTCTGTTTGTTTTGCTTCAACTCTTTTTCTTGAGTTGCATTAAGAGCTGAAGTGTCCGCGGGAACGGTGAAGCCTTCTTTTACTATGTCCCATAAATCTTGAGATGAAAAAAATGTTTCCATTTTAATACGCCAGAAATCATAATTTTCACCATTGAAAATAGGGACAGAAATAGATGATGATTGAGTGGTGTTATCCATAGTTTAGAAAAAAAATTTCGGAGTGGGTTTATAGTACAAAGAAATTTTTTGTAGTAGTTTGGAGGATTTTAGAATGTTAGGTAGGTAATATAACTACGCCCAATATATGACCGAACGTAGCTCTGATGCCACTGTTGGTAGTTGGTTAGTTGATAGTTGATAAAAGATAGTTTTAGAAGATTGTTTAGAAGAAGGCTATGTCATTGATTTCTTGGATGATCAATTACATGATACCAATGGCCTATTTATAGGCTCAAGTCACTACCTTCTACATTACATTAGTTCTTTCTAGAGTTTTCATGATAGATGAGTATCATGATAGTTCTAGGTTCTTCTATCATTTTAATATACTTATAGTTCTAGATTGTTCTACCATATTCATAACTATTATAATTCTAGGATCTTCTACCATTTCCCTACATATTATATTTAAGAATATTCTAGAAATTTGTAGCAATTTCAACAAGAACCCATATAAAGGAATCTTCCAAGAGGAAAATCTTATAGATTGTGTACGTCGATTAGAACAAGAAACCAACATCAGGAAAATGTATTAAACAACCCATTATGGGATTTAGCGATATTGAAAGGCTATGAGGGATGCCAAACAACATTTTTTCATTGATAATCATAGAAACCATGGATAACTATGATGTCTTGGGAATTCTCGTCGACCAAGGGAGTTCATGTGAAATCATGTACGCAGAGCTGTTAATCAAGTTGGACTTGAGAAAAGAAATTTTGATACCTTTCAAAGGGACAAAGTTGTATGGTTTCAACGATAATGTAACCCATCCTTAGGGCTTTATAGAAATACTGTTAACCTTTGGAGAAAGAAGTGCAAATCAGGCCATAGAAATGAAATTCCTTGCTATTACATGCAAATCTGTCTGTATATGTATTTTAGATAGGCCCACCCGTGTAGCTTTAGGGGAAGTACCATCTATTGTCCATCTTAAAATGAAATACTACAATGTCTGAGATGACTATGTAACAATGTGCTTAGACTTAGAAGGAGCCAGGAGTTGTCACAGAGCTCTATAAAGAAGCCTGAACTCGGTCGTCGTCTAGGATTAGGGTAAGGTGAAAGAGGTCGACGCTTCCTGACAACATCCACTAGACTTCAAATTCATGGAATTCGAAGCAAGCTTAAAAGAGGCCATATTTGAGAACAAGAATGGACTAAAAAGACATCTCCCTTTTAAGGCCAGGATGCAGATTCAAAGACGAAACCCATATGGAGACTTCATACCCATCCAACTCACTAACAACCTAGAATGCACTGTGAAAATTATGGTGGATCTCCCTAGTCCTGTGGAGGAATAACTTATCAAATGCCTCATGGACAACAAAGACCTGTTGACATACTTCCCCAATGAGATGTCAGACACCGACCTTAGCATGACATGACATTAAATCAACATCAACCCTTCTGTAAAATATGTCTCCAAGAGAATACGTTGTCAATCACCAGAGAAGGATATGGTTACCTAGAATATTGTGAATGGGTTCATCAAATCAAGCTTCATCTCAAAGTTGAACTACATCGGTACTCGTGGCTGTTGTGACAGTAGGGACATTAAAATCGACATGGATCACTGTGATCATGACCTATATAGAGCATAAGATCCTGTCAACAAACTTATTAAAGGCCGATTATATTAAAATAAGAGCATACCCACACTCGATCCTAGGGAAAATACTATACAAGATAGGTTTTCCTACCTTATCCTCAAATGTTTAGAGCATGAAGAAGCTCCACAAGGGTAAAATTGAACAACATTTAAGAGGATGGGCCTTGGTCAAGAAAGTCCTAAAAGAAGGCTATGACTAACCCACCATGGTCCAAAAACCAAATAATATGTGATGAAGTCTCAAAAAACATTTGCTACAACCATTTTTTTATGGGAGAAAAGTTGCCAAAAATGGACATTAGTGGGAACTTTTAGCTGCTAGAAACGTAAAGTTTTCTTATAGTGTCAGTAGCCAAGCACCGGCTCTCACTTATTTGGGTTTCAATATTTAAATTTGTGTTTTTTTTTACATTGATACCTTAAAGATAAACCTATTTGAACTATCAAATATCTTACTTTGACCATTATTCATCTTCATTAAATATCTTAATTTGACTATTATTTAGATTTCAATATTTAAATTTATGTTTTTTTTACATTCATACCTTAAAGATAAACCTATTTGAACTATCAAATATCTTAATTTGACCATTATTCATCTTCATTAAATATCATTCCTCTAATAGTTGCATAAGACGCAATAGATTGTTCTTCATGTTAGGTACATAAAAAACATCACAAATGAAAGATTTCTTGCCATATCTCCTTTGAATCAATACCTTCCCAACTCTTTGTGTAGTGATTTTGTTGTTATCAACAAACTTGATCATTCTCGTCGTCTTTTTAGAAACGCCAACAAACCATTCCCGATGGTCTTTCATTTGTTGGAAAAACATGTATCAAGGCACCATATTTTTGAAACATCTTTATCTGAATTGGTAGTGTCCATGAAAAAACATGATTTAAATCTGAGTCTTCGGCATATGGTAGTTAAGCATCACCATCTCTCCCCCTTCTTACTGAATTTGAACTTATCACCAAAAATGTCCTCAACAATGACATTTATAATAACCCATTTATAATAACCCATTGATTCTTGTTGATATCTTTTTGACATTCTTGGCATTTTCATCATTTTTCTTGATTTTCCCTCACATTGATTCTTATTTCTTGAACTACTTACACCTTCATCAAAATCTTGATGCTTGTGTCATTTTAAATTTCCTTTCCACTTCTTGTTCTTAGCTTCACATTGTCCTTCTTTCTTATTGGTATGTGCTTTATTCAATTGAATTTCAAGCACTAAGTTATTTTAATTTCAAATGACAACCTTCAAGTGAGCCTTGACATCTTCAACCTTCATTGTTTTAAGTTTTTTTTTTAATTTCTTTATAAGCACTATAATGTGGTCAAATTTTGATATAAAGATCCTTAGAACCTTATCTACACTTATAAAATCAGATATTATCTGACCAAGAGTTTTCATCTGATTTTTAAGAGCTTGTACTCGATAAAAGTATTCAGAAACACCTTTAGTTTCATTTATTTGCGACAAATCTTAATGTCTTCTCAAGCCCTGTTCCGCAAATTCTTAAATTTTCCATCATTGTTCTATTAAATTGAAAAAAACACAAGAATTTGGGGTTTGAATTGTGTTGAATTTTAAAATCTTTTTCTGTATGTTTAAGATGAAAACAAATGCAAACATAAAGTTTAAAGGTAAAAAGATAAAAAAATTGAGGTTGACACATGAAATTTGTCCTGGTTGACTCTATAATTCTGAGTTATATCCAGTCCCCTTACACTTGAGAGATTTTTGCTATAATCCAACAAATCATAATTTCACAAAGGTATCTTCTAGTACAACTTACATATACTGTAGATTTCTCAACCACAAAGAATTGATTACAACTTAGTCTTTTGGTATTCTTAAAGAACCTATCTATGACTTACCCTTTTGAGAAAATAAAATATAAGTGTTTGTGTCTACAAATTTCACTCTAATAGGAAATTTTAATCACGTTATCGTATGGTATTGTTTTTAGTTTTGACGTTTTTATCAATTTTCGGAATGCATTATTTGATTATTCATGTGTTTGTAATTTATTCATTATTTTGTTGTTTGCGTGTTTATAATTCACTCGCTTTTGAATTGTATTATGTTAGCTTTGGTTATTTATATGGTACCATTAAGACCCTTCATTATTCAATAAATTAGAGTGTTGATCCATGATAATGTTCCTTTTTGGAGCCAAGTAAATTGATTTTTGTTGTTTCATCAAGTGTTGCTTGAATCACAAGTTAAAACTCTTAAATCAAGTTGTTAAGTCATTTGATTAGAATCATGTTTAATGTGTGACTCAAATCATGCTTATTGTGAAAATTTCATTTTGCCTCTGGATGTTTTGACTTGAATCATGTTTTGAACTTGACTCGAATCATAGCTCTCCATGGAAGCTAGAATAAGGCCTTGTTTAATTTGACTTGAATCATGAGTTGAACTTGACGCAAATCACAACACTATGTGACTCGAATCATGATTTCTACTTGACTCAAACTATAGCTTCACAAATTCTATTTTCCATCTTAGATTTAAATAGTTATTTCTTTTATATAAAAAAACTGAGACATGAGTCATGAAGAAGTAACTTTGATTGTGATTCTCTTTCATGATGAAAGCTCAAGTGAAACCTTAAGACAATATATCAATTTGTATTTCTTCTCTAGTGTGTCTATTTCCTAGCACATGTTTTCTTTCTCTTATTTGAAGAACAACTTCTTGAGTGTCAATCCATGTAAGATTCACTTATGTTTGTTACACATTGTTTTTGTGTAATTTGTTGTTGTTTG
The DNA here is from genome assembly GCA_022829125.1 of Lathyrus tuberosus. Taxonomy (NCBI): domain Eukaryota; kingdom Viridiplantae; phylum Streptophyta; class Magnoliopsida; order Fabales; family Fabaceae; genus Lathyrus; species Lathyrus tuberosus. The sequence continues at coordinate 16,366,059 of JALAZF010000017.1, forward strand.
AGGGAAACAAAAAAAAGATAGTTTAACAATCTTGTAATGATTCAATCTTGATAAACTTCAATATAATCATCAAAATCCAATACCCATTTATCTAGAAATTAGAAAGAACCTTGTGTGTGTTCTTCATTCACCACCATCTAATTACTTGTTGTAATCTTGTAAAATAGAGTGTGTGGGTGTGTGTGTGTGTGTGTGTGTGTGTGTGTGTGTGTGTGTGTGTGTGTGTGTGTGAGAGAGAGAGAGAGAGATTCTTTTGACAATGTTCATCATCTTTAACTTTTGTCCTTATCCATTGTTATTGACCTTCATCTCTAAAGATTGAGTGTTTAAGGGAGACTGGTGGTACATTAGGGTATCTAATGTTTTTTTGTGGAGTTTGCTCTTTGTAATAGGTACAAAGATTGTTTCTTGAATGCAATTCAGATGTTGATTTATCCATCAATAGGAGAGTTTCACTATACTCCATTAAAGAATTTGGTGAAGTCGAGTACACATTGTCTGTAAGTCGGAGTCTGAAGTTATCCAACTTTGTTGGAGTTGTGTAAATATTGTTCATAGAAAAAGTTGGGAGTTGTCCAATTATAGCTTAACTAATGGAAATCACTCAGACAAGAAACCGATGTGATCAAGTTGGATTGCCGCATACGAAGACTTGGAGTAGGTTATTGTTGATAGCAATGTTATTGGATCAAGATCATTAAAGATCTTGTTTTTGTTAGCAGTTTGAATATCTGCATCAATAGAGGGAATTATCGTGTGATATTTCTTTATAATCAAAATGCTTGTATCGAACTTATTAAATAATGGAAGATCATGATTATTTATTGATGGTTTTAACACCATTTAAGAGTGGAGTAGGAAAAGCGAGGACGAACGTTGAACCACTATATATCTCTGTGTATCTTTTCTTTCTTCCCTTATCTCCTTTAACTTTTAGCAATCATTACTATAGCTATTGCATTATTGCATCGTTTGTATGTTAGTTAAGTTAGATATGGCTTATAGCGATTTAATGTGTAAGCTTATGTAAGTAATGCATCAAACATATTGAATCATCATAAATCCAATTATGTCTTGAAGGGATTTCTATGTAAAGTGTTTTTAAATCGCTTTTTTTAAAGAGGATTTGGTTATTGTGTAATTGACTTGCATTATCTAGAATCATGTTTTTAGTGACATCATGTAATGTCTTTTTGTTGGATCTATTCATCGAGATGCTTCCAAGCTCTCTTAGTATTATGTTTTGCTTTCGCGTATTTTAAAATCTCTAATTTCATTTTATGGGACCTAAAATGTTTTTGAATTTGTCTACTTGGGGAAAGGTCTATTCAACTCCCCCATCTAGACCTGTTTATGTCCATATTCTCACCCAATAATTGATATCAGATTGGGGCCTTTGATCAAATTCTTGCAACTCCAAAAGTTGAGGATATGGTTCCTTTCGATCCTAGACGAGTTTTTCTATTTTGTTTGGAAGCTTATGCAATTCAATGAATTCTAATAACATTACATTGATTTCCTAATGTGTGATTATTCATTACATTCATTACATAAATTAGCTTAAATGAAAACCTTAATAGTATATTCTTCAACCATTAATTGAATTTAAGATATCTTCTAAGTTTTTATTCATTCAAGATTGAACTAATAAAAATTTAAGGTATGTGCAGTGTAACTGGAAACATGACACCATGTCTTAAAGTTTATTCTTGATTAATCCTACTTAAAGATGGACATGCATTCATAATTTAACATGCTTTAAGTTTTTGAGAGATTAAAGGAAGAAGCAAAAAAGTATCTTTTAGTAACCTACTCTTCCAAGATTATCATAAAAAGAAGATAAAGGCAGTTTGTGACTATTAGCAATGTTCTATAAGTTCTCAATAATTAAAAAATATTCAAGGGTAAAAAGGTGTTCTTTGAAGTGATAATAATCATCAAAGAGTTAAATTAGTTATCCAAGATTATCAAGATATGTCAATCAATGATAATCAGAACATCCGCCGTACACATTCATCTGAAGCCTTATGAAGGATAGTCTGATAATTATCTCCAGACATGCAAGAAGAGTTGTATCCAATTCGTGTATAATTTATTGTATTCTAGCTTATGATTTTTTTTTTTATTATTAATCGTTTTCATGTGTAATAAGCTATGCTTAGATCGTCTAAATTGGTATGATAGTTCCAACTTTCTTTTGTTCTTTTTCTTGTATACATGTTTGTAATTATCTTTTTCCTAGATGTACTATCTGTTTGAGATATGTATGTGTATGTGATATGTTTGTGAATTTCATGTTTCAATCATTCAAATATCCCATGCATCGATCTAATTTTATTTCTTCCCTTCATTGTATTTACATTTTCATTATTCATCCATTCATGCATCATCATTCAACTCTTGCATTAAAACTTATTTTAGCATTTGCTTCAACATTATTTTCCATTATAAATCATCATTTAAAAATTTTCATTCCACTAAATTCATTTTTTCATGATTTAAAATTTTTAAAAATCGTGCTTCATATTTTGACATGACTCGAGTCATAAGATTTAAGAAAAATTGAGTTTGGCGTTGTGAAAAATGATTCGAGTCACATGCAAAACGCGATTCAAATCATAACCCATTTATTTGAATTTTTTAAAGCATGGTTCGAATCACACTTACTACATGATTCGAACTATGAAATGGAAGGTCACACATTTTTAACAATTTCAACGTTACTTTTTCCTATCCACTCAATTCTTTTCATTTCAAACTCTTTTTCATAACTTCCTCTCATTTCTCAAAAAACCCCATTTTGAAAATCTTTCTTCATTGCCAATCATCATCCCATTCACTCATCAGCAATCATCATCATCTCATTCTTCATCGTCATCATATATCATCAAACCCATTTCTCCAACCTTCATCAGAACGTCTCCAAGTCTTCCATAAAAGGATTTATCTGAGAATCAAAAGGGTAAGAGGCAAGTATCATCATCAAGTCCACTTTCTCCTATTCCAAAACGAGCAAGAACCAAAGTCCATGTAAGAAAAGATTTGTCTAATGGAAGAGCTCATAAAAAGTCAAAATCGAGTAAAGTTAAACAAGGCTCCAATTGAGATTCCTCTCTAACTAGTAAAAAGATTTGTGATCTGGTTCATATGGAAAAACTTCTAAGGTATGTGAATGAGTTTCTCAAAAAACTTGTAGAGTATGAATATTTTGTGAACAAACTAGATGAGACTCAATTAGGCGTAAAATTTATGGCTCCATTAGAGAAACATGAACTATTGAAGTTTCTAAGTATGAACAAGAAATTTGACCCTAGACTTATTAGAGCTTTTTATTTTAACCTGATTGTAAGTTCCGATGAATTGGAATTTCATTTTCGTAACAAGTTGAATAAGCTCTCTTTGAAGGATTTTGACACTCATTTTAGATTGTTGGCAAAAGGAGATGTAGTATGTGGTTCCCTACTCATAGTTTTGATAAAATTGAGTTGGTCAAGAGTATTTCCTAGTCGGTTTTTGGTGACAATCTGGATATGGAAAATTTCAACATTAGCCAAATTAAATTTGAAATGAGAATTCTTCACTGGATTATTGTTAAGATGTTGTACAGGAAGCCTTTTAACTGGGCAAGAGCTAATGACCATGACCTCTATCTCATGTGGGTCCTTCTGAGTGGTCTCTGTTATAATTGGGTAGAAATTATTCTTCTCAGGATGGAGCATTCTGAAGACATCTTTGTTCTTTTCCTACTTTATTCAGTTCATATTCGAATTGAATGATATCATATCTGCTGATGTGCAGTTGGTCAAGGCACTGAAGCATGTTGAATCAACTGCTATCAACTTGATGCGTTACTATAAGGACAAGAAAAAGGAATACTACTTCTTACACACTGATGGTAGCTGGATTTATAAGGACATAATTGTAAAGAAGAGGAAGAAGGCATTTGGTTCAGGTGGAGAGTCTAGTTCATCATCTGCAATGTTAGTTTTTGATGACGCAAAAGCATACTTTGATGATTGGTTTGGGAGGATCTTGGGTGATAATCATCTTCGTGAAGACCGGATTATGGGCCACATTGAAGTTGTGGCAAAGGAAGCAGAAGAATGCAGAAAAAATATCAAGGAAGAAGTCAATGTTAAAGTAAAAGCAAGTGAAGTGAGAATCATGGCTGAAGTGGATAATCTAAAATGTGACATTGATCACATTAAGAATTGTGTTTTTGTTTTCCACGTTGATCCTAAAGTTTTTGCTCACACTTTGGATCCTACATTTGTTGCTCCCACTCCTGATCTTGCAGCTGACTTACCTTGACTTACGCCTTTCATGCATTGCATAACATGAAATTTACATTTACATTATTGCATTATTGCATTGTTTGTATGTTACTTAAGTTAAATCTATCTTATAGAGATTTAATGTGTATGCTTAGGTTTCTGATGCATTAAACATATTGAATCATCATAAATCCAATTATGTCTTGAAGGGATTTATATGTAACATTTATTTTAAATTGCTTTGTTTAAAGTGGATTTGGTTATTGTGTAATTGACTTGCATTAGATAGAATCAGTCTTTAGTGACATCTTGTAATATATTTTTGTTGGATCAATTCATTCAGATGCTTCCAAGTTGTCTTAGTGTTGCTTCAGCGTATTTTAAAATCTTCAATTTTATTTTATGGGACCTAAAATGTTTTTGAAATTATCTACTTGGGGAAAGGTCTATTCAACCCCCCCCCCCCCCCCCCCCCTTCTAGATCTCTTTGTGTCCATATTTTCACCCAACAGAGTGGAGGATGTAAAAATAGTTTAGCACAAATAAAAGTGTTTCAAGTTTCAACAGAAAGAATGTATACAGTATAATCAATCAATGCTTTTGAGTAATTCTTTCTTTCTGAGTTATGTATGGCTTTTTTATCTAGATATTTATTTGTGAAAGTTATTTTTTCATTGTTTCTTAAAGTTGATTCTAAAACATGTATGTTATTCTATTCATATATTGTGTATAATTTTGATAAAATTTAAGAATATCTAGAGCTTCATTGATTAGATTGTTGTAGAAGCTTATCATTGTGAGAAGAGCTATTGTGGCCCATTGGATTATAGAATAAGGTAATTTCATTCAACATTGTAATCATAATAAGAGTTATCATGCACTACTTGTATAAATGTGATGTACACAACTTGTACCATTGTACCTTGTATATTATTACTACTTGTCTCTCAAATTTGAATTCATCACGTTTAGAGAGGAATCATCAAATTTATTCTTCAAAGAATAATCTTCTAAACTTTTGTAGATTGGTCACCTAAACTCTTTAGAGGATAACAACTTGATATTCTAAACATAGGATCAAAGTGTTGAATATGTAACATTGAGTTGAGCAGAGAAATACAATAACTTGCTTTAGTAGTTCTTGAGCAGGGGGTCTCAATGAAAACATTAATCAGAGAATAACTTAGCAAAGTCTTTTATATATACGCTCAAACGATGTTTTCCCAGGATGTTTAATGATTAAGGTTCTAGTTTATATCTTCCATATTCATCTTGAGTAGATGGTCATTTGCCATAAGTAGATAATTTCAAAGTATAGGTTACATAGAACAATCCAAAGCTTTTCTACACATGTAATACCCATTAGAGAATAAAATTGCTCTCTTACATCCTTTTATGATGAGAACAAAAATTAGAGGTAATTGTTTTTTAAACCAACATTGCTTCAACATATATGACTTGTCAAGAATGTCCCAAACAACCTTTAATGTCTCCACGACAATAATGTTCTCAAAGACACTAGGATTTACACTTTGATGGATAAAAAAAGTGTTTACAATCTCTCTTAGTCAAATCACGAGATCTAGTTCTTTATATTTCTATAAGAGTCTCCACTAATGTCACAACAAAGTCTTTCATAACCTTCAACACACCTTAGAACTGAAAGATAGTATTTAAATTAGCACTCCATATGTGATAGTTATTTTCATTGAATATTGGCTTTATGAACTATGCGCTGATTATAGTGTGTTAATCCAAAAAAAAAATGAGTTCAGCTTTGTAATACCAATTGTTAAGACACATACACACTTTGTGATATGATATCTAAGTATTGCAAAAGAGAAAAAACTGATAGATTCAAAATTTTATTGATTTATTAATGTGAAAGTTACACATCTTCATCTATTTATAATACACCACTTTGTTCGATTTTGTAAGATAATGGAAAGCTTACCTTTTCTCATTCATCTTACTAGTATAAATATACAACTATCTAATTATGATACAACATAATTACAGGAAAATACTTATCACAATATATTTTATTCTATTATGAAAAAAAATATTATGTCCTATCTCACCCCCGCAGTCGAAGCGGGCAATTCACAAACGCTTGGACTGATCCAAAAATCATCAAAGAGAATACGAGGAAGCCCTTTGGTGAAGATGTATGCAATTTAATTTCTGGAGGGAATATGAAGAACGAGTGCCTAACCACGAGCTAACTTTTCTTGAACAAAATGAATGTCCATCTCAATATGCTTGATACACTGATGCTACACAAGATTACTAGAAAGATAGATAGCACATTGGCACTGACATTCTCACAATACACCAAGGTGGCCTAAGGAATGGGAAAATGGAGAAAAAGTAGAATATTGTGAATTCAACACGATTCATAGACAATATTGACAACACTTCTATATTTGGTTTCAACACTAGAACGAAAGAGAGTAGGTTGCATCTTGGAAGACTAAGATATAAGGTTGTCACTGAGAAAAACACAGTACCTGGATGTGGAGCGCATGGTGTCAGGACATCCACCCTAATTAGCTTCAGTGTAGGAGATAAGATTTGTAATGAGGGATGGTGATAAATGTAATCCAAAGTGCATGATACTATGAACATAACGCAAAATGTGCTTGAGAGCAAGCATGTGTTCCGTGCTAAATGCATATATGTGAAGACAAACTTGTTGAACCGCATAAGATATGTCTGGTCTAGTGAGCGTGAGGTATTGTAAAGCCCCTGTAAAACTTCGATATAGGGAGGCATCCTCATAAGGCAGGCCAGAAGAGGTGTTGAGTTTCTGCTTGGTATCGACATGGGTGACTAATGGTTTGCAGGATGCCATGCCAGCACGTTCGATGATCCTTGAAGCATAGGTGCTTTGACTTAGAAAGATGCCACCAGGGTGATGAAATACACCAATACCCAAAACGTAACTCAGGGAGCCCAATTCCTTCATCTCAAATTCAGATGCTAAGAGTGACATAATTGATTTGCGAAGGGCATGAGTAGAGGTAATAAGAATGATGTCATCTATATAAAGAAGAACATAGGCTATGTCAGAACGTTTTTGATATATGAAGAGAGGGTGGTCTAATGTGATATGTAGGAAACCAATGGTGGCTACAAAGTCAACAAATCATTGGTATCATGCTTTAGGCGCTTACTTGAGACCATAAAGTGACTTCTTCAAACGAAAAACATAATCTGGATGATGAGAGTCGCAGAAAGGAGAGTGTATCTTGGTGAAGGGAAATTGGGTTTCATCAGAGGTTGTAACTTATGAATGCTAGGGGATGGGAATAAAGGATAGCATAGACAACCAAAAACCTTGTAGATGTGTGTAGGTGGGATCTCGGTGATATACGAGTTGTGTTGGTGACTGATTTTGAAGTGTTTTACAGGGAAGGATGTTTAAAAGATAAGTTGCCATGTCAATAGCATGATGCCAAAACGATGTGGGAAAAAAGAATGAGCTAGCATATTGCATATTATATTATTAATGGTTCTTGTTTTGGGTTCCGCTTTCCCATTTTGTGAGGATATGTGGGGACAAGAGAAACGAAAAGCAAGGCCATGATCAGTGCAATATTTTTGAAATTGCTCATTACTATTATATTCACTCCATTCTCACATTGAAAGGATTTTATGTTTTGCAAAAATTGTGTGTGAATGAGTTTGGTAAGTGACTTGAACGTGTCAAATACTTGAGATTTTCTGCTAATAGGAAAATTCCACAAAAATGTGTAAAATCATCTAAAAATAGTATATAATATTTATAACAATCAGAACTTAAAATTGTAGACATCCATAAATTACTATGTAAAATATCAAAGGGAATCAAAATTGTAGTTTGAGAATTAAAAAATGGCAATTTAACTTGTTTGCCTAAAGTACAAGTGCCACAAATAACAGAAGAATTAAAAGGTTCACAACATAAGAACTTATTATTGCGAAGAGAATTTAAAATAGACATGCCAAGGTGAAAAACATGACCGTGCCAGATACTGGACATAAGATTGGAAAAATTGAATGGAGTGGTGACTGGACATAGGTCACCACGAATGTCACATCTTATGAGAGGGACCCCTGTCTGAAAATTAGATACAGTAAACCCAAAAGGGTTAAAAAAAACAAAGACATTGCTGTCAGTGGTGAGTCGTCTCACAAAAATTAAATTTTTAATAATTTTTGGGGCATGCATGACATGGTTTAAGGGAAGGGGTTGGTGATATATGGCTATCTGTGTGTGTCTAGTGTCGTGAATTGGAATTCCATTGCCACTTCTAACAATGAATTTCTGATTTAAATTACTTAAAGGAGAATAAGACGAAAGATTACCTTATGATGTTGTCGTGTGGGATATTGTGCCAGTATCCATGTACCATTGATTGTCAAGAGTGTGGAGCGACATGATACACATAACTGCCTCAATGTCTATCGGTGTCTGAGTTTATGTAGTAGTTGCATATGCTTGAAGATGTTGTCCTATGATGCATGGCTGCTTCGGAGGACCGGTGGGGCGTGTCCACTAAAAGGTGGGATACGAAAATAGGGGCGTAGCCCATGGTGGCGGGGTATAATTCCATGGTTTCTAGGTTGGGTGCTGTTGTTGTTGCTACCAAGGAGGAGATGACCATGACAGAGGGGCACCAGAAGCTCCAAACTGAGGTCCATTATAGTTACCATGTCCCCCATCGCGGCCTTGATTGTCATATTAACCATATTGACTTCTTCCAAAATGAGCATGGAACGAGCCTGATAGAATGCAAGAAGGGGATTACATTAGAGAATCAAGATGGCAACATTACGGTATGCTTATTGGAGACCTGATATCATTTAAAGAACCAGATGATGATTGTTGAGATGAGAGCCAACATTCCTCATCTGGTCAGAGAGCATCTTAAGACGATGACAATAAACAACGAAATTAGGAAAATATTTCATGCTAGTGTTAAAAAATTCTTGCTCAAGGGTGACAACACGAGCATTCTTATTGTCCTAAAAAATATCATCCAAATGATTCTAAGTTGTCATAGTAGTGAAGCCAGGTTCTAGGATAGTGGCCAGCAGGTCAGTGAAAATTGTGGAATATATCCATTGAAGTACGGTAGAGTTAAGAGTGGCCCATTGTTCATACTCGGCACTATAGATATATATATCAGTGATATCTTGTCCTTATAGGGGACAATATGATGTAGAACCCGATGAGAGCGAGCATGGATGCAGAAGAGCTTGACCCAAATGCCATATTGGTATTTCTCCATCTCAAGAACAATATGAATATGGCTATTAATGTTTGAAACAGCGAAAGCGAGATGAAACTCTGGTTGGAAAATTGTCGATGAGGAAAGTAAGTGTGTCACCTTGTCAGAATCACGATTGGCGGTAGTGGTGTTTCTGTTGTTGGTGTTGTTGTCATTGTGATCAGACTCAGACATCACGTGAAAAAAGGGAGTGAGTGGACGGAGGATGCGAGAGCGACATAATGGATGACGGTGCAATTATGATTGACGCGAATAATGTTGTCGGCGTGAAGAGGATGATCTCGCTATTGTGTGTGTGATGGCGTATGAGAAAACACAACGGCATGTCGGGCGACCCGATAAAGGGAGACGCGCGGTGGCGGTAGGCTGGGCGGTGCGATGAAGGGAGGCACGTGGCGGCTGCAAGCTGGACAACGCAACTCTATTTTGCGTGAGGGTTTGGGAAAGAGAGAGATTGATCGATTAAAGTTATACCATGTAAGATAATGAAATGCTTGTCTTTTCTCATTCATCTAAATAATATAAATATACAGCTATATAGTTATGATACAACATAATTATAAAAAAAAAAAAAAACTAATTATGAAAAAATAGTCTACTCTATCAAATTTTTGTTATGCCTAACAACTACCACAAAACAAAATTAGTTATTCTCTAACTAACACTTTGAATCACATTACCATAAGAGTTTACCTAATTGTATTTTAATAGACACAAGATGGTGCATTTTTTTTAAGATAAAATGTGTCTTTGCTAATTTGGTGGAGAAGATAAGGAGTACAACAATAATAAGAACTTTAATGACAAATGGTACTCTTGTAACCTCCATGCACACAATTAATTGCTCTTCAGGGGGAAAGGAAGGACCTACCAACCTAGGTATGATGACTCAATGTTGGGCAAGTTTTGGCTTGAATGTTACTACTGATAACAGAAATGTCGTAGTTGAACAATTCATATGTTCTTAATTTCTTCGATCCTTGAATTACATGATCAACGTACTATATGACCTTATTTTCGCTGTTTTATTTTTATTTTTTGTGGACGTGTATTTTTAAACAAGGAAGATAGATACATACAATATACTCCAGCTAGCATGTTTGTAGGGCAATCATGTGGATTTTTTGTTTCTTTTACTCACAAGGCTTCAACGTAAAATCCCTATCAAAATTTAATCTTTTTTATGCGGTCAATGCATTCTATGCTAATGTGATCTTAGAAGTCTAGGAATAGAACATCACAACTGAATATAAAATATGTACAAAAGAGAGAGAAAATTACAAAAGGAAAATAAACCTATTTCTTTGTTCACCATGTGACTCACAATTGGGTCACGACCCACGAGCTTGAACGTACCCTTGCTCGCACGCCATGCATGTACCCTACTATAGCTAGCATATGTCCATTATTTTATTGTGTGGATATTCGATCAATTAGCATGGTCCCACTATCAATCCCTAAAAAGAAATTGCCAAATGCTGAGTGTTAGTTCTGGTTTTGAACTGGACTCTAGCTTTAATTTGCCTTTAACACCAAAAATCAGCTTTGAACCAGATCTCTTATAGAATCCACGTATGGGGAATAACTCTTTCATATGATCTTGTTAATTGTCTGAGCTCAAATGAATCTCTGATTTGTTATTAATTGGTGAATTATAATTTTGGAATGACACTCTTAAAATAAAGTTAATTTTTTTAATAGGCAAGATATATTGATTTAGAATATAAGGGATATTCTTGGCCGATTACATAGAAAAGTCTAATTTAGACGATTCAAAGGGAATTTACACCACTCATAAAAATTATAATAATTCATTCTCTTTAAATCAATCACCAACCATAACTAGGAAATTAGTTTGACATTGAACACTACATCACTAAGTACACACTCTTCTTTTTTTAATATATTATTTATGAGGATTTCTTTTTACACCTCAAAAATTTCTTAGGCACCACGCGAATTTCTGTTTTTGCCTCTAATTTTCGAATATGCACATTCGGACGTACCATTTTTTTTTAAAACGTTGATTTGTTCCGGATGCGCATATCAGGAATAATTCCTAATGTGCAAATCCGGAAAAATAGCAGAACTACTATTTTTCTTTGAGCTTTCTACGTTGATTTGTACCCATGAAAAATAAAGTTCTGCTATTTTTCCGGATTTGCACATTAGGAATTATTCCTGATATGCACATCCGGAACAAATCAACGTTTTTAAAACTAATGGTGCTTCCGGATGTGCATATCCGGAAACTGAAGGCAAAAACGGAAATTCGCGTGGTACCTAAGAAACTTATGGGTGTAAAAAGAAATCTTCTTATTTATTGCTCTCTAAAACTTCAAAAAATGATCAATTGAGTATGCCACATCCAGCCTGTTAGAAGTTGTTTTTTGCATTTTATGTTTGTGTAACCGGTTATTGGATATGTGGGAACCGGTTATCACTGCTTTGATCAGAATGAGTTGACTACTGGAATTGATGGTAACCGGTTACCCAAAATGTGGTAACTGGTTACACTGGGCGCATTTTCAGTTTTCAACTTATTTTTTAAATTGTTTTGCTTTTCCCATTATTTTGGACATGTTGTATAAAAGGCCTTTAGTGCTCCTAATTATTATTAATGCCAATTTTTATTCTCACCCTCAATTACTCTCTCTTTATTTTTCTCTCTCAATTTTTAACTTCATCTTCTCCAAATTACCCTAATTCTCCATTAACTCACAATTAGAGATTTTGTATTTTCTAACATTTGGCATCAAGAGCTCTAGTTCTGATCCAATTCTGCTGCGAGAATGAGCTGTTTCCAACGACATAATTCTGATTCTTGATTCGAAGAATTATGACAAGTGGCCAAAGCAAAAGAAAATGTTGTTTGGGTATCAAGAACTTCTTGAAGTGATCAACAATTGAGTTACACCACTTAGGGCAGAAGCTACAGAGGCACAAAAGCTACATTCAAGGAAGAGAAGAAGAAAGATTACAAGGCACTCTTCTTGATTCATTCTTGTGTCGATAGTGACAACTTCGAAAAGGTTGGCGATTGCGAGTCCACAAAGTAAGCTTGGGAGATATTGGAGAATGCTTATGCCGAGACTGTTAAGGCGGAGGTGGTGAGGTTACAAACTCACAAGAGGCAATTCGAGCTAACGCAAATGGAAGAGAAGGAAACGATCAATGATTATGTGATGTGTATTACGCGTTTGGTGAATCAAATCAAGTCTTGTGGAGAAACGATTTTGGAGCAAAATGTTGTGTCGAAGATTTTGCGTTCTTTAACGTCAAGATTTGACAACATTGTAGTGGCTATCGAAGAATCGAAGGACCTTGCAACTTTAAGCAAAGATGTGCTTCAAAGCTCTTGAGGCTCATGAGTAAAGAATGGATGAGAGAGGAAGCGATAAAGCTAAAGCGGATATGCTTTACAAGCGAGGCTCAACGAGAAGAGTAAAAGATCGAAAGGAAAATGGACTTCGAAAGGGAAGCAAATTTTCCAGAATTTGGGTGGAAATGATCCACAAAATTCTAAGGTTTCGGTGGGGGAAAAGTGTGAGAGCAGCTCCAATAGATATGGTGATCGAGGCAACGCTAGAGGCGGAAAACCAAGGGATAAAAGCAAAGTTTAGTGCTGGAAGTGTCAAAAGCTTGAACATTTTTCAAATGAATGTGGTGCAAGACAAAGAGATTCCCAATGAGATGAAGCTAAGGTTGCGAGGCAAGAGGTAGATGATGAAAATACGCTTTTGGTGATGATCACTGAGGAGTTTTATGGTAGTGAAGAGGTGTTGGACAACAGCAGTAGCAGTTGCAAGTTGCGGGACAACAGCTGCAGCAGTTTGGAAAACGGGGCAAAAATGCGTTCGAAACAAAACGTATTGATTACGGTGCGAGATAGAGTCCAAGGCAGCAATGAATGGTACTTGGATTCCAGTTTTTCAACACACATGACGGGTATAAGGGATTGGTTTGTGCAAATCAATTAAGCTACGAAAAATAGTGTAAAATCCGCAGATGATACCACTCTTGCAGCCAAAGGTGTCAATGATATTTTGATCAAAAAGAAGAATGGTGGACATTCTATGATTAATGATGTCTTGTATATAGCGGAAATTAAATGTAATCTCTTGAGTATTGGCCAACTGCTTGAGAGGGGTTACAAAATTTGTTTGGAAGACAAGATTTTGCGCGTTGTGGATACTAATAGAGTGTTGATCCTTAAGGCTCTTACGGCTGCCAATAGGACTTTCAAAGTGGAGTTAAAAGTGATGGAACATAGGTGCTTAGCTACAATAACAATTAGAGAACAGTGGTTGTGGCATTACCGTCTTGGGCATCTCAATTTTCGGGATCTCAAAGCGTTGCAACAAAATGGTATGGTTACTGGGCTGCCACACATCAATTTTCCAACTCAGTTGTGTGAAGGGAAAGCAACACAAGACGAGTTTTAGCAAGGATGCGGGTCATAGGACCAAGACTCACCTTGAGGTGGTGTATTCCGTTGTTTGCAGGCCGATGCAAGTTGACACATTGGGTGGCAATAGGTATTTTGTCACTCTTATCGACGATTTTAGTAGAAAGCTATGGACTTACCTTATGAAGAGGAAAGATGAGGTGTTTGATGTGTTCAAGAAGTTTAAGTCTATGGTTGAAAGGCAATGCGGTCAAAAACTCAAAGTGCTCAAAACGGACGATGGAGGTGTCATACCCTAATTTTTGACCCTAAGATCCCACCTCTTTGTGCATCATCTCCTTGTGTGCGTGTTTATTATGACTAACAAGTGTATGCAGGTACATTGATCTCAAGTATAGACGATGCTTATTCCCACAGTCGAGTATCTCAAGGCACGACCAATTGACCCTAATTTAAAATGCTCCTAAAGTTTCTACTTTGAGTTGGGCTGCATTCCTAGAAGTTCTTTTTCATTCTTTGAAATTGGCTTGGATGAATTTTTGTTGGGCTTTAGTAAATTATGACCTGAGCCTTGGTATTGCAAATTTGTTTGCAATGTGATGCTTGTCTCGGACATATTATCCTTTAAAGAAGTGTGGCCATTGTTAAGAGCTTTCATGGTCTCATGTTTAGCAAAACGTTGGCTTAATGACATGATCATGATATTCACCATTCAAAGGAATGGTTTGTCACGATAACATCCTCACGAAATATGCTAATTGTCTTCAAAAACTCGTGATTGATCGATTCCAAGATCCAGGTTGTGTTCATAAAATTCGAATTGAAATATCGAATTCAAGTTCATTGTCCTAGAATTTTGTTCAAGTTGTTTTATGAAAGCAAGTTTTGATTCAAGGCCTTAATGTCATAATTTATCAATAATGGTGTTCAAGGCTTCCCTCATATGGCTTCTTAGTTACAAAGACATGCGCCATGTTTTCGTACCTTACTTAAAATCAAAGATATCATGCTCACCACTCATTCGGAATTCAATTACTCAAGTTCAAAGGCCATGGGCTATCACAAGAATTTCAATCAAATTAAAGGAGGTTGCCTACGTGTGACTAGGGTCACAGAGTATTGTGTACTAAAAAGTACAAAATGTAAGGGCATGAATTTTGATTCAAACTTCTTTATCATAAGCCATAACACTATACACCATTCGAGAGTTTCTTAAGAGCTGTACTCCTATCACACTGCTATTTGCCAAAATTAATTACAAGAAAAAACATGAACTTGAAAATTGTTTACAATTCAAAGCCTTCATGTACAGACTGAAATAATAGTTACAAAGACAGCCAACATAACTGTCACGATGTGGATCCAACGACATTACTCCACAGGATTCCCAAGGTTTTTGCTCATTTGCTATAAACCCAAGTAACTCATAGACATCGTCATGGGCGACACTTTCGAGAAGCCTACGACGAGATTTGCACCTGGAAAAAGAGATTGGGAACTTATCAGTACACTACAACAGAGCCAAGTGTATCAGAATCTTCGCAAAACTAGGCCTGAACAATATACAAAACAAAACCTAAATAAGAACTTGCGGTCAACCAATCAAGCCACCAAATTTAACTAACATATTTCGCAGCAGAGTGTTCTCATTTCCAATGTTACGGTATCTTAACAACAGTTGTCGGTGCATACTTAAAGCGAGACAAACCAAGAGCAATCTTTAAGTTGGACTTGTTGGCTGTAGTTTACAAACCTTTTTTGAGCCAGCCTTGTGAATAAGTTCCGATCCGGTAGACGTAATTGTCCTTCACGGCTAGCTAAGCTGGTCAAACAAGGGTGTTGCGAGACCAATACCGCTCACCAGATTTTCTTATGAGACTGCACAGATAGATAGAGAGGTCTCAGTTTTTTTTTTTCAAAGAGTAGTATCACTGCAGGGTAATACAAAACAAATTTTCGATACTACTTCAAAGATTCATCAATCTCACCTTCAAGTAACCATGGCCACGCATTCCTTTTACAAATTTGGTTCGCATCCGTCGCACCTCTTCATGACACAATTATGATTTCCTGCTACCCCTGCACCAAGCAAGATTCACATAGAAAGATTATAGCAAGCCATTTGAAACATAACAATTAATATAACGGATTTTCGGTCATCGTAGCAAAACGTACAAATAGGAGATTTCAGAAGCTTTCCTCAAAAAGACAAGAAATGTTACCTGTTAATCACTGGAAGAAAAGGAAGTTCTTAAGAGGAGCTCCTCTCTTGTATAGAAACTACAAAGAGAACGAATCACCCGAATTTGATCTCTATGCTGGTAAGGCTTCATAACCGGTTACATGGTGCAATCTGGAGAAACAAAGTGTTTGTTTTGTGAACAATAGAAAGAGATGTCAGTTTATCCTGGCGTCGGAACTTAGAATGATTAGGTTCTGCTTCACTATTGGGTTTCAAAGGTTCTTCTTCATGGAAATCTTGACATAGCTTTGGAGTAATTGATGAAGTATAGCGGCACCATAGATTTTTGAGTTAGCATAATCACGCATGAAATCCTGTGTCGATTCTGAGGCCTACAACAACAATTATTCAGAGCAACCAACCATCATCAAATACGATCGAATCATCTTCATTACAGTCACACATTCACAGCCATATTAGCAATTCAAACATTCCTCAAGACAAGAATTCACGATTTTCATTTTCCAAAACAATTCAAGAACTTGTTAAAACAAAAATGGAAATAGCAGCTATCACGATCCAACATGACAACTCGAAACGGAAACAAAATCAGTGTTTCTACAACTTTTTCCCAAACAATCAATGTGAAATCATCATTAAGCCAAGCATTCAGGGAGAATCAAATTGAATCAAGTATGTTTAAGCGTGTTTGGATAATTTGGAAAGGGTCTCAA
This sequence comes from Lathyrus tuberosus, assembly GCA_022829125.1. Taxonomy (NCBI): domain Eukaryota; kingdom Viridiplantae; phylum Streptophyta; class Magnoliopsida; order Fabales; family Fabaceae; genus Lathyrus; species Lathyrus tuberosus. The sequence goes on from JALAZF010000017.1 coordinate 16,382,933, forward strand.
GTGTGTTTAGACATGTCTCGACCAAAGCGGAAACAATAATTATCACATATTCTGAAATTCCAGCACAATTCAAATTCATGCCATATTTCCAAAACAAGAATCTGACACAATTCAAAACATTCCAAACATGTTTCAAACATGTTCAACTAGAAATGGAAAGGACTATTACACAAGATTAGCAGGCTATTCAATTTCGAAATCAGAAACTCAATGTCTGAAGCCTATATAAAGAGGGAAATATCCACACGATCAAGATCCATCAGTATACACCAATGACATACATACTACGCTTTTCAAAACCAAATCACCAAAAAGAACCTTCACTAACTTAGCACAATTACCATCTTCAACATCTCAACCCAAGTTATGTTCATTATCAACCCTGAATAACCAAACTCTTCATCATGATTCACCAATTATTCAGCCTCCATCAACAATCACAACACTAATATTCAAAGACAAAAAATCATACACATCACACACACAGTGAACAAACATCAAATACAACAACGAAATTCAGAGACACAAGTCACAACAGTAAAGCACACAAGAACAGCAAGCAGTGAGAGATTCACAAACCTATGAAATCGTGATGAGGAAACGAAACGAAGGAGAAGTGAGTTCGGAGATCGATCGATCGCCACATAACGCCGACTCCGCCGCGAAAGAAAAATCATGTTCAAAGCCGCAGCTAGTCAAATCCGCCACAATGGCCTCCGTCAACAAAAAATGAGAAGCTCGTCGGAGACGGAAGTAGACAAATCCCCAACCAGCCACCGCATCTCCGCTCGCGAACCACTGCAGGTAATTTTGTTTCATTTCGCCGTGAATTAGTGATTGATGGAATGTTTGTTGTGTTTCGTTTGCAGTATTGGAAAGCACGGCAGGCGAAAGAAGAAGAAGAAGCCGTGAGAAAATATGTAGCGAGCAGGGAAAGGAAAGTGAACGGCAAGAGAGAGAGAGTGAAGATTGTGCTGAGAGCTTTTGTTTTTCTTTCCAAGTTATTGTTATTGGGTCGGATGAACCTTGTGTCCAAAAAGCCCATATATCTCTTTTCCTAGCCATGTCCTCATTTTCTTCTGTGTGCTTCATTTTGATTTGGTTTTAGTTTTTACAAGTTTTTTTTTTAAATAATAATTTAGGATTTAATTTGGTAAGATTTAATTAATTAAAAGTCTAATATGAATTCAGTTAATTAATAAAATCCTAGTTGAGTAAATAAAATACCTTTAATTAATTAGGATATTTATTTTTATTAATAATTTAATTTAACATATCTACTCTATTTTTACAATTAAAAACAAAATTGGTTCTTAATTTAGTTTAATATTTATTTTAAGTATTAAATAAATTTAATTTGTTAAGAATTTAGCCATGTACTTTTTAGTGATCATACCGACTATTTGATCAAATATTTAAAATTTGATATTGATTCTTTTTACTCTTAATCATTAATATATATTGTAGTCTTATAACTTAAAAAAAAAATATATTCTTATATTATTAGGCCATAGCATTGGGTTAGACTTCCATTCTTAAAATTAAAATATCTTTTCCCAAAATACAAAAATACTTTAGCAATATTTTGAACTTTCTTTCAAACCTTTATATGATTATACATTGCTTGTTTTCCATTGTACTTGACATGATGTATATGTGATTCATACTATGATATCTCGCTTTATAAGGTGGTTGATCTTTAAATTGAAAGCCTTATATGTCGAATATTCAATCATGATTATACTTTATGCTTTATTGCTTTATTCTTATATTTATATTTACTTGCATTATATCTAAGGGAAAACCCCATGCATGATAAACAGTTGTTGTACATGGTGCATTGCATATGCATTTCATACCTCCTCATAGGCTTTTATACCCTTTAAGATAAGCTTATTAATTAGACAATTTTAGGATAGGTTTTCCTAAGTTAGTCCCCCATAATCTGATTAGACAGTCAAACTTTAGCTCACCTGATTCTCCACACAAGAGAATTAGATGTGAATCATCTCAAAGAAGAGACATACAATCTTATGCCCCACAACACAAACAAGATGTGGATTCATTTTCCACTTAGGAGAGGTATGAGGCATACTCATCGATTATATATCCGAGTTGGAGCCCTTCTCCTAAGATGAAGCAAAGGTCCATTCTCAAAACTGTGATGGTCTAAACTTTTCTTCTTAAGATGACGACTCATCTTTTCTCCTAAACCATTTTCAAACAAACTTTAGTATCCCTCAGAGAGGAACTTCAAGTGCTCTGATTTCACTCCCGACGGGATATGTAGGCACAAGATGCGATATCTTGTTGAGCACACTTAGGAATAGAACCTTAGGTCTTCCTATCCTTTTTTAACCCTTAGCAAACAGATAACTTTAGCAGATAACATAGTAAAATAAGAGTTTCCTCTAGAGTACTACAGATATCTAGGATGCTAACATCTTCCCTAGGTATAACCAACCCCCGAACCTTAGACTCTTAGCTTTGCATTTGCACTGCATACTGTGGGACATTCGATCTTTCTCCCTTCCCTTGGATAAATCAAAGACCGGTGGTGAATAAATGATTTGCGATTCAAGTTAATCAATAGCTTGATATCCAATTCTCACCACGACAGAAATGGCGACTTCACTGGGGATTTCCTTCATTGAGGGTTCCCCCTAACTTGTTTATTTATGTTATTTGTTGTATACTTGTATATTTGTATCTGTTGCTATATCTGCTATTGTGCTTGGGTTTTTCTGTATGCAGGGTTGTCACTTTGTGTGGTGAGATAAGTCCTACACCCGGACTTGAGTTCAAATTATGATAGGACGGTGATACATTCAAGGAGACTTTTAGGGAGTCGATTCCCGAAGAAGTTGAATTGAGACATCACCACTCAGTTGAGGCCCTCTCAAACTTAATGTTGTTTAACGAGTCTATTCGTGAAGACGATATTATTTTCGGCCTAGGAGCCCGTGAGACTGAGAACTGTAGTTACCTTTAACCCAACTTGGCCTATTAGGATGTAGTGCGGTGGCTATGAGGGAGTCGATTCCTAAAATAGTTGATACGTGATACTACACTCAGACGAGATTCTCTTGAGAATATTATTGACCACCAAGTTATTTGGGAAATCGATAATATCCGAAAGATGGGTTGTTGACTCTGGGAAATTTTAGAACCCTGTTCTGCAGAGATGGAAAAACCTTAGTACACACCTATTGGGATGGGTAGACCTTGGCTCCACGCTCATGACTTCCCAAACCTAGGATTCTTTGTCTATTTGCTTGCTTATTTGTGCTTTGTGTTTATCTCTGTGCTTGCATCCATGCATTCATGAGCATCATTTCATAAAGTTTCATGGAACTTAGCTTTGTTTGTAAACATCGTAGGAATATCGTGGACTCTGGAAGAAAGAAAACGTTGAAGTACACTTACAAGAGTCATGATCTGGACGATTTAAGGAGACTAGAGACCTTAGTGATAGACAAAGAAGAATTCAAGAGTATATATGGAAAATTATTATCTTTGTTGAATGTGAAGATTGATAAGGGACTTCTTCCTACTCCACTTCAGTTCTAATTCTTTCTACTTTACTCTACTCATCATGGAAAAAGCCCAGATGAAAGAAGAAGTCAAACGACTTAAGACAAGACCGTTGGAAGAGTCTCCTTAGATCCATCATTACTAGCTTTTATTTAGCTTTTATGACATGATTCTTGTAAGGCGTACAGACGCGTTTGTAATCAATTTTGTAATAAATCAATCTTTTAGTATTTCGATACTAATGGTTGTAACCGTTTTAATAAAATGCGTCTTTTGATATTCCTTGATGATTATAAATCGTTGAGTTCCATGAAACTTGTTGCATCGCATTTGCATTTTCATTCTCTCCCCTTCAAGGAACTTGAAAGTTGTTTTGTTAGGCATCGTAAGATGGATTACGGAAAGAAAGCAGTTTTGTCGTACACCTTCAAGGTTCCTGATGTTGAACAGTTAAGGGAACTAGGAGATCAGAACAAAAATCCTGAGGCTTTCACCGAGAGTATGGAAGGATCATCCTGCTGCTGCAGATTCGAGTGGCTGCTGGTCTGTTAGAGACGCTTGTGCAACTCTACGACCCAATCTATCACTGTTTCATTTTCTCAGATTTCCAACTGATGCCTATGTTGGAGGAGTATTCCGCTTTGTTAGGCATCCCTGTCAAAGACTCAGCTCCATTCTTCGGCGCAGAAGGAAGGCCCAGCCAAGAAGATATTTCGAGAGCGTCCCGCATAAAGTTGTTCGATATTCGAACTCACATGATGGTCAAAGGGAGAATCGATGGTTTGCCTGCCCAGTTCTTGTTCGACAAAGCTCAACACTTCGCTAACGTGGGGTACACCGAATCCTTCGAGAACATTTTCGCACTGCTGGCCTATGGTTTGTTTTTATTTCCCAACATTGAAGATTTTGCCGATGTCCACGCAATCAGAATTTTCATGCTCAAAAATCCAGTGCCTACTCTGCTGGCCGACGTCTATCATGCCATTCATTCGAAGGTTCTAAAAGGAGAAGGACGGATTACATGCTACAATGTTATCCTCTATAGGTGGTTTATTTCGCATCTACCGAGGTCTAAAGCTTTCTGGGATGTGAAGGATGGTACAAAATGGTCCGTGAAACTCATGGCTCTCACTCACTCGGACATTGAATGGCACGATCTGATGTATGGAGGAATTATCATGATTCATAGCTGCAGAGACTTTCCCAACGTGCCTCTTCTCGGCACAAAGGGATGCATTAGTTATAACCCTGTGTTCGCCCGTCGTCAACTGGGGCATCCAATGGAGGAAGTACCGGATCCGGAAAATCTGACCAAAATTTTTCTCTATCAAGGAGATAACCTTGAACTGAAAGCCAGAATTGTGTATGCGTGGCGTCACATAAACTGGCAAAGAATGACCGTGACAACAAACCCTAATTGCACAGTTACTGAAGCTTGCTTAGCGTGGGCACGAGAAAAGGCTCTCACCTTGATGATGCCCTATCCTCGTCCTAAGCCTTCTGTGACTGATTCAAATGAAGTTTTGAAGTTGAAGGCGGAAATAGAGAAACTTACCCTCGATAAGACAAGGATGCAAGAGCAGATTGACAAGTTAATTGAACAACTCCGCGAAAGAGAAGGGTCATTCTCTGGTGGACTAGATTCCTAGTTCCTTTTGTGTTCTGTTGCTTGTTGTAATAAACCTTGAAGGTGTATTGGCCGCTATGTAAAACTTTTAATTTTTAATAAAACAAGCTTCTGATTACGATGTCTACAGATACACTTTCGAGTTCCTTGAAGTTCATGCTGCATCATACGCATCATTTGCATTTGCATTTCCTTTGCATTCCGGGTTCTCGTTCGTGTTTCTTCTCAGCCAAGTCATCACAAGTGATATACTCACGCCAGAAGGTGGGAGTGAACGTCATGAGAAACTTAGAGAAAATGTGGAAACTATTAAGGAGGCTTCTACAACGAAATGATTAATTAAACTAAGATACGAAACTCCTGAAGACTCCATTGAGTGGAGAAGCAAGCCACTCAAAGATTCAGATAATCTGGGGCAGTTAGGTCAAGATTCGACAAATCTCTCAAGGACCAGTTAATCAGAAGCAATCAGGTCGAGATTAGACAAATATCTCGAAGGTCAATCATCCTAGGGCACCCAATTGGAAGGATTTGTTGGTCAACCATTCAGAGAGTTATTAAATCAGGGGCAGAACTCTTCAAAGTTCAGGATATTGAGGCCATCTCATAGCAAGTTGCTTCCCAACTCTTTGCAAGGCTAGAATTCCAAAGACCAGCCAACCAGGGCAAGTCTGTTCCACGGCTATTACTCCACAGTCAGAAGAATAAGTTTGAGGACTCTATTATGCAAGATTACAGACAGTCTGGGGCAGTTACGTCGAGATTTGATAAATCTCTCCAAATTTGAAGACTCAGTTATACAGAACACAGTCGATCTGGGCCAGTTACGTCAAGATTTGCCAAATCTCTCAAAGAGTTGGAAGACATTGGAACGTCTTGGATGCCAAGTTTTTTGTAAAATCCTCTTGAGATGACTTTTCTCTCATAAACCATGTGATTTGGGGCATTTTAGAATTAAAGACTTTTATCCATCCACAATAATTGTTGTTCAAAATGGTGACTACCACACAGTCCATTAATGCAGGACTACATTGTCCTCATAACATTCTTTACCCATGCCCCAAAGAGTTTCTATCCGGAGTAATGTGATGACTCCCCAGTAAGTCTTTACTTCAGGTAGTCATGACGATTCCCTGGTGAATCTCTACTTCAAGAAGTTATGGCAGGTTTGATGCAAGGTTTCCCCATTTGGCAGCCTAAGAATCCCCAGTAAATTTCTTTGGTTTCAACCTTCCCCAACGAAGTGAGTGTTTATTTCACTCCTCAACAGATTTTCTCACTACCTCAATCTTCTCCAGTAAAGGTGGATGTTTATTTCATCCCCATGAAGTTTCAACTTTGACATCTTCAGCTGCAACGTTGACCCAAGCTTCCCCCAATGAAGTGGATATTTATTTTATCCTCGTGAGGCCTCGGCTTTGGCAGTTACAACTTTCATTCAGACTACTTCAGTTCGCAGTGGATATTTATTTTATCCTCCGTGAATTTTCTCCGACCATGAGTTTGATCCTTTCCCAGTGGATCTTTCTCATCCCCTACAGAGTAGCAGGATTCATCTTTCTCCTCCCCAATAGGAAGTCAAGTTCATCCTAACAATCCCCTAAGTGAAGTCATGATGTTTATCCCCAAGTGGAGTACTCTCTTCCCTCAGAGAAGTTTGAAGCCTTGAAGCAGGACTGTGGTTCCATATGTGGCTTTCCATTCATCCCCAATGATGCTCTTATCTTGTAGAGATTGGCTGAGTATCTGTGTCGAGATGTTTATTTCATCTACAGTTTACTTCATCCTCGTTGTTTTGTCAGCATGAGCATAACATACATTCATTCATTTAGAATCATGGCATTTGTGCATTTTGCATTTTGTGTTGTTTGTTTTGTGGGCTACCCAGTAAACCGGTAGCATAATTACCTTTTGTGGGCTACCCAGTAAATCGGTAGCAGGTAATATTTTTGTGGACTACCCGGTAAACCGGTAGCAAAATTACCTTTTGTCGACTACCCAGTAAATGGTAGCAGAATTACCTTTTGTGGACTACCCAGTAAATCGGTAGCAGGTAATATTTTTCTACCCAGTAAACCGGTAGCAAGTAATATTTTCTTTATGGACTACCCAGTAAATCGGTAGCAAACAATCTTTTTCTTTGCCGACTACCCAGTAAATCGGTAGCGGACAATCTTTTTCTTTGTCGACTACCCAGTAAATCGGTAGCGGACAATCTTTTTCTCTGTGGACTACCCAGTAAACTGGTAACAAATGATCTCTCTTTGTGGACTACCCAGAAAATCGGTAGCAGGTAATATTTTCTTTGTGGACTACCCAGTAAACCGGTAGCAGAATTACCTTTTGAGGACTACCCAATAAATCGGTAGCAGGTAATATTTTCTTTGTGGACTACCTAGTAAACCGGTAGTAGATATTCTATCCCTAAAGAAGAAACTGAGACCAGACCGTGGCTTATGACCTGAGACGAGGGGAGGTTTATTTTTACCTTTTTCAAGTGAAATACTTGATTAAAGAAGAAACTGAGACCAGTCTGTGGTTTATGACCCGAGAAGAGGGGAGGTTTATTATCTTTTAAACAGATTATTTAAAGTTGGCTCTGTTTTAGATTCCTGGCAAGTCTCGGCAGAAGATTTCCAGCATACCTCGGCAGAAGGTATTTCTTTTTATTTTCCTGGTAAATCTCGGCAGTAGATTTCCAGAAGACCTCGGCAGTAGGTATTTTCCTGGTAAATCTCGGCAGTAGATTTCAAGAAGACCTCGACAAAAGGTATTTCTTTTGTAAATTCTCTGGTTATTCTCGGCAGTAGATCTCCAGCAGAAGATGTTTCTCCATTTCCAGGATCTCGGCAGTAGATTCTCTAGTTAACTTTAAAATTTGACAGACAGTCATTTCTTTTCTCAGCTTGATTCCTCAGCATTTTGATAATAGACACATTTTCAATAAAACATTCGAAGAAGGTATTCTCAAAAGAGGTTCTAAGTCTCAACAATATACTCCTCCAGCTGATATCTCTTGAAAATTCCTCCGGTTGACCACTATAGCATGATCCTCAAGTGAATTTTGTTAGAAGATTTCATCGCAAATTCACCACCCTATGTTTAAGATATCTTGTGATTGTCGGTCGGTAGTCTTTTCCCCAGTGGAGTTAGATCTTTCCCCGTGAAGTCTTGTTTTGCTAGGTCGTCTTCGTCGGGTCTTCCGTTTTTTAGCTGTGTTCCAACGTTTCAACTGCGGTTATCCCGTGTGACATTTTTCCTCACATGATCTCTGTCTTGCATATCATATCATTTCATATCATAGCATGTGCATTTGGTGGCATCTTAAGGCCAAAAATTTGTGCATGTTTGTATTTAAGTCTCTCCCATCACGTCGAGACGAAGATTTCAATCTCCATATCTCCGGATATAAGAAACTTAAATCGGAGCATCTGTCATACCCTAATTTTTGACCCTAAGATCCCACTCTTTGTACATCATCTCCTTGTGTGCATGTTTATTATGACTAACAAGTGTGTACAGGTACATTGATCTCAAGTATAGACGATGCTTATTCCCACAGTCGAGTATTTTAAGGCACGACCAATTGACCCTAATTTAAAATGCTCATAAAGTTTCTACTTTGAGTTGGGCTGCATTCCTAGAAGTTCTTTCTCATTCTTTGAAATTGGCTTGGATGAATTTTTGTTGGGCTTTAGTAAATTATGATTTGGGCCTTGGTATTGCAAATTTGTTTGCAATGTGATGCTTGTCTCTGACATATTATCCTTTAAAGAAGTGTGGCCATTGTTAAGAGCTTTCATGGTCTCAGGTTTACCAAAACGTTGGCTTAATGACATGATCATGATATTCACCATTCAAAGGAATGGTTTGTCACGATAACATCCTCACGAAATATGCTAATTGTTTTCAAAAACTCGTGATTGATCGATTCCAAGATCCAGGTTGTGTTCATAAAATTCGAATTGAAATATCGAATTCAAGTTCATTGTCCTAGGATTTTGTTCAAGTTATTTTATGAAAGCAAGTTTTGATTCAAGGCCTTAATGTCATAATTTATCAATAATGGTGTTCAAGGTTTCCCTCATATGGCTTCTTAGTTACAAAGACATGCGTCATGTTTTCGCACCTTACTTAAAATCAAAGATATCATGCTCACCGCTCATTCGGAATTCAATTACTCAAGTTCAAAGGCCATGGGCTATCACAAGAATTTCAATCAAATTATAGGAGGTTGCCTACGTGTGACTAGGGTCACAGAGTATTGTGTACTAAAAAGTACAAAATGTAAGGGCATGAATTTTGATTCAAACTTCTTTATCATAAGCCAAACATTATACACCATTCGAGAGTTTCTTAAGAGTTGTACTCCCATCACACTTCTATTTGCCAAAATTAATTACAAGAAAAAACATGAACTTGAAAATTGTTTACAATTCAAAGCCTTCATGTACAGACTGAAATAATAGTTACAAAGACAACCAACACAACTGTCGCGATGTAGATCCAACGACATTACTCCACAGGATTCCCAAGGTTTTTGCTGATTTACTATAAACCCAAGTAACTCATAGACATCGTCATGGGCGACACTTTCGAGAAGCCTACTTCAAATGTGACTTTGGAGTACGGCCGTGCAAGATCTATGCCATAAAATTCCAAAACTACGACGAGATTTGCACCTGGAAAAAGAGATTGGGAACTTATCAGTACACTACAACAGAGCCGAGTGTATCAGAATCTTCGCAAAACTACGCCTGAACAATATACAAAACAAAACCTAAACAAGAACTTGCGGTCAACCAACTAACCCTGCTTGCAAACTGAGGTTAAACAGTCAAAACTGTTGGTTTACAGATGCGGCTTTAGTTCGTGGGTCTCTCTCTGCTTATTTTGTTCAGAACGAAATACCGGGACTGTTCATGGGGAATTTGTTGGGATCCTGCGCCAGATTGGATGGAGGTAGGGGACTTTGGGGTTTTTTTTATTAGTGTGCTCGCTAAGATTCTTTTTCAATCTTATGCCTACGTATTCCCGGGATAGGGAAATCAGAGCGATCGTAGTTTCTCTTATTCTATGGGAGGAAATGGTGTTTTGGTGTCTTGTTCAAAGGCTAAGACATGAAGCTAAAGTTGGTTTATATCTTGTTCAAAGCCCAAGATATGAAGCTGAAGGGTCTATTTGTATCTTGTTCGAACCCTAAGATGTGAAGCTAAAAGGGTGTTGACTTTAGAGAGAATTTGTCATCTCTAAAGGGCAATATTTGGTCTGTTTGGCACGACTGTTGGGTGACTGATTATAAAGGAGAATTACTTTAACTGGGATATGTGAATCCAGCAATGCCATAATTTCCTTTATAGGGGATTTTCAACCTGAAGGAGAAGACTTTAACTCAGTTTAGAGCAATGCCATCTTTCCTTAGGAATTTCTCATGCTAAAAGAGGGACAGTGGCGTGGATGTAAATAATCCAGAGGCTCGCCGCTTACAAAAATTAGACGAGGGAAAAGGAGTTGTTGATGTTTGTATGATGTGACCAAAGCATGATTTGATGCTAAAAGGTTGATTGAATCAAACGGGTATTTCTTTATACAAAGCCTAAGAGGAGGCTATTGACCCAACAAGAGGATGCTTTTGTGTCTCGTACAAAGCCCGAGATAGAGTCTAAAAGGGTTGACTCAACAAGAGAGTGTTTTTATATGTGTCTTGTACGAAGACCAAGACGGAGGCTAAAAGGGTTTGACTCAACAAGAGAGTCTTTTATACTCACCAAGAGAGTGATTTGTATCTCGTACGAAGCCCGAGATGGAGGCTACAAAGGGTTTGACTCAACAAGAGAGTCTTTTATACTCAACAAGAGAGTGTTTTGTATCTCGTACAAAGCCCGAGATGAAGCTAAAAATGTTTGACTCAACAAGAGAGTCTTTTATACTCAACAAGAGAATGATTTTGTATTTCGTACGAAGCCCGGGATGGAGGCTGCAAAGGTTTGACTCAACAAGAGAGTCATTTATACTCAACAAGAGAGTGTTTTTGTATCTCGTACGAAGCCCGAGATAGAGGCTAAAGGTAATCGACTCAACAAGAGAGTCTTTTTATACTCAACAAGAGAGTGTTTTATATCTCGTACAAAGCCCGAGATAGAGGCTGCAAAGGTTAACTCTGCTGGGGAGAATCATTGTACAAAGCCCAAAAGGAGGCTAAGGTTACTGTTTCAGTTGAGTGACAGGTCCAGTATGTTGGTTAAAAGAGAAAATCAGTTCTTATATGGGTAATGTTGTACTCATGGATTTGATCTGAGGACCGGGATTATTTCTTGTTCTTTAAGGAAACGGGGAATCCGAAGGGTATTGAGACTGCCCAAGTCTACGAGTGTTTTTTCCTATTTTTGAATGGAACTTGAGAATGTCTTCGAGACTCAAGGAGATTAGATTGTCCAAGTCTAGAGTTTTATCTTTTGTAATATGCTTAAGAGAGATTAAGAGACAGTACGTTCGTGGTAGAAAGATCTAGACTCTTTGAAAGACTGTTCTATTAAGATGACTAATTTCTGTTCCTATACCTTTAAGAGGTCGTCGGGACAATTTGTACGAAGCCCAAGAGGAGGCGAAAAAAACTTTTAAGAAGCCGAAGGGACAATTTGTACGAAGCCCAAGAGGAGGCTATCTTCCCGGAGGAAGAATCATTATACGAACCCTAAGAGGAGGCTGTGAAAACTTCTAAGAAGCCGACGGGTCCTTGTACAACGCCCAAGAGGAGGCGGCGATGCTTTTAAGAAGCCTATGGGTCCCCAAATCCCGAGAAGTTCAAGACATGCCATTCACTGAGAATAGATCAAGCCAGGAAAGTTCGAGAATTTGGAAGAAACTCAAGAGATGTCATTCACGGAGAAAAGATCATCTCTGGGGAGTCAAAGTTTCTTTGACAATTTCTAAGGGTGACAGTCTGAGAAAGGTTCACCGAGAATGCTGCCTTTCCCGTCTCCATATTGTTTAACCCCAAGAGGAGGGAAGACTGTATCTGGTAATCCTATGGGGATCTAGTTTTGTTTGCATTTAAGAGTGATCAATAGGGCTTTACCTAGTGTTAGACGTAGTTGCCGGGGAAACTCTAAATATCTATACTAGTATTACACAGTCGATATGAGTTTATGAAAGAAGACTTACAGTGAAACAGCCCCACAATACAGTTATATACATATGAAAGCAGTAAATGAAAGCGGGTAAATACTTACTCGGTTGTAGAGCTTCCATGCTGTTTGGTTAGTTGTTCAACAAAGAAATTGAAAATAACAGCATGTTACAAAATCAAAGGAGAAAGTGCCTTTGAAAGGAAAATTGGGGCTTACAGCTCAAGGAGATGCCTGGGGTTTTATCAGTGATCGCACTGTCGTTTTATATAGGGACTTATACAAGTGACTGAGGCCCAAGAAAGGTTTTCTGTACAAGGGGATGGGTCTTACACTCTCTCAAGAGGCCCAAAATGATTGAAAGTGAACAAAGACGGGTCTTACAGCTCAAGGAGAAGCCCAATGGTTAATTTTGAAAAAGGCGACGTTCGCGCCGAGGTTTTGAAAACACTGTGGGTCTTATACAACGACTGAGGCCCAACAGTTTTTGGTTTCAAAAGGGGATTGGGTCTTACACTCTATTAGAGGCCCAAAATGGTTTTGAATGGGTCTTATAGCTCGAGGAGAGGCCCAGATGGTTTGTTTTAAACGGGCGATGATCGCGCCGAACTTTTGAAATACAACGGGACTTATACAACATTTGAGGCCCAAAATAGGTTTGTACTTACAAAGGATTGGGTCTTACACTCTATTAGAGGCCCAAAATGTTTTTAAAAGGTTTGTTGAGGGTTGAATTAATCAAAACCCTAATTTGTTTCCAAAATGTATTTTAATTGAATAAAAAATTCAATTAAAATGATCAAAATTGTTTAACATGTGGAAAACAAATTGTGATCTTGGATTAATGTTTCAAAAATCATGTTTTGACCTACAAAATGATTAGAAATCATTAAAGTTTGCAAAATCAAGAAGGAAAAAATATTTTAAATGTCAAAAACAATTAACATATTAATTCTTGGCAAAAATATCAATTATATGAAATAAATAATATTTTTGAGATTTTTTGGTAAAATAAAATATTTAAACATTTTTGTGAATTATTAAAAAAAGAATCAACTCAAAATCATTAAAACTCAGAGAGAAATTAATTTTTGAATCAGTTAAATAAAATTACAAAATTCAAATATTCAAATATTTGAAAAAGGGCGCCAAGAACATGGCAAGAACACGCGCCCTTCCTCTGTTTCTGTAGATTTGCGTTTTCTATCCAATCTCACTGAATACTTGATTATATCATGCAATCTACATATCAATCTACTCGTTTCAACCTCACGATCATGTATATGGTCTTTAATTTCATTTATTTTAAGCATGGAATAAGAATTCAAAGAGAAACCTCAAGAACCCTAAATTATGCATGAAGGTTCAGAAATTTCATACACGGTTCATACAAAGCAATTGATTAAGGGTAAACACTCTATGCATGATTATGAACATATAGCCAAATTATTGTGCAGCAAAAATATGCATGGATCATAGAGTTAGAAGAGCTCATGCTCACCTCTTGCAGCTGGTGATCGTGTTTTGGGTTAGAGGTGTTACAGCCAGGTTCCAATGATCTGGATAGCTTCCCTAGGTGCCATGGAGTGTGTCTGGATGCTTGGAATGGATTGAAATGATCTGGAACTTGAGATGGTACCCCAACTGTAAATCTGTCAAAGGCTTGAGCAATTGACTAGTGATTTTGTGATTTTGGTGTTCCAGATGTTATGTGAGTGTTTGGATCACTTCTATATGATGTTTATGAGGTGTGTGTGTGATTGGTTTGGTTGGAATTGCTCTCAAACTCAAAACCCGATAGTGACTTGCTTTGAAAGGCAAATTTGGAAGTGATAAGGTGATTTTGAGGAAAGCATCTGTTTGATGGCTTTGGTGTACTAAAACTGAGCACAAATGAGCTCTATTTATAGTAGAGCAAGTTTGTTTTGGGATCAATAGTGAATGGCAACTGCAGCAGAGGTTTGGCCAATGTTGATCAATGGGAATCCAAGTCTCCTCTAGCCATGTTAGAGCACAGAGCCGTGGTTCCCTAGTTGTTGGATTATTCTTGACTGAATTCAGTTGCAAATGTGTCAGTCCATGCCACCTTGGTGCATCCATTAAATGCTCTAATCCAAAATTGGAGTCTTGTCCCTCTTTTAGGGATTTCTAGGTTTGGCATGCTACTTCTTGTTCCAAAGACTTTAGAGGCTTGGATCAGTGTTTGTTCCCTTTAGGTTTGATCCTCAGATGTGTCCAAAGTGATGACAAGGCTTGGAATTATCTGATTTTTCCAAATCGAGCAAAAGTGCAAAATTCTGCCTAGCCTTGGCAGTTTTCAGCAAGGCATATTGCCATTGTCATATCTCATGGCTCAAGTGGAATTTGATGAAGTTCTTGGCCATTTTGGAAATCCCTCATATGATACAATAACTGTTTGATCATAATTTGTTTTAATACTTTTTGGATCCAAGTGAAAAATGCCCCTACATTTGGAAAAAAGTGAAGGCAGATTCTGACTTAGTGAAAATTTCACTGGAAAAAAGTGACATTTTCACTTTTTGTGATTTTGATCATTCCATAACTCAAAATCCATTATGAATTGGAATGAGGTGTAGTTGAAGCTTTTGTAGAGGGTAATGAGAGCTACAAATCCAGCTTTGGATGGGAAAAAATGGCTTTGTGGTTTAGGAGTTATGATCCTCCAAAGTTGGTACCCTATCCACTTTGTTCCATAACTTAGAAAAATTTCTAAGTTTTTTATGGTTACCCCTTTTACAAGTTATCCCACTTTTCTTGATTTTTCTTGATGAATGATGATTCCAATCATACATTAACATCATTTTGGGGTTAAAGAACCATAATTGTGAAAAATCTAAAAAAGTCAAAGTTTGACTTTGGTGCACAGTTGACTTTTTGTCAAATGAATTCCAAATTGTGTGATCCTCTATGAAATCAAGTCCTTGACCTAAATCCAACTTGATGGATTGATTTCATAGGTGTTATAGGGTGTATTGAATCATGTCTTAGGGTTTAGGAGCATGTCCTGGTCAAAAGTCAAAGATATAGTTGACTTTTTCCACGAAACCCTAATTATGGTTCTGATGAAATTAAAACTTGTTGCTCAAGCTTCTTGGCTCAATACATTGTTACAAATGGACCAATGTGGTGTATTAGGGACCCTTAAATCATCTCTTGAGGTCTTGGCTCATGATTTGTCCCAAAAGTCAACTTAGGGGTGAATTAGGTCAAGAAACCTTAATTCCTGATTTTTTTGATGAATGCATCCCCTGAGGCTAAATTAACTTGATGATTGGGTTCATGAGATCCCTTGGAGCATCATAGGTTATGCTTTGAAGCATTGGCTCATTCCCAGAGGAAAATTTCCATCTGGAGGCCCTGGTCGGCCAAACCCTAATTTGGTGACACTGGCGATCTTAAGGCTTGATCCACCTAGAAGGGAGAAGCCTTGTGATTAATCCTTGAAGTGAGAGTCCTCTTGATCCTTTGTGGATGTTTGAGAGGCTAGACAAGTTAAATATCATCTTATTTCTTGATTGATCCTTTGTCTAAGAGCTCTGAGAGGGCTTGAAACCCTAAGCCTGATTGTAGTGGATGCTCACCCATCTTTGGGGAGACTAATGGTTTATCCATATGGTGATGATGATTTGCACAATGATGGGAAATCTTAGTGGTCAAAATTTGGGGTATGACAGATGCCCCTATTTAATCTTCTTGAACCCGAAGGTGTGAATGACGAAGGTATTCGGGCATTCGGGGTGCAAGAGGATTAAATATCGGAATACCTAAAATTTTAATGGTGGTTATGAATGGCAGTTCGCGCATCCTTCCTCTTTTGCTAAGCAATAATGCTTAGAAAAGGTAAGCTTCCCCTCGATCCTGGTTTCCTACCAAGGAACTGGTCTCAGTTTCTGATTTAAACTTCCCCTCGATCCTGGTTTCCCACCAAGGAACTGGTCTTAATTTCTGGAATAAAGCTCCCCTCGATCCTGGTTTCCTACCAAGGATCTGGTCTCAATTTCCGATATAAACCTCCCCTCGATCCTGGTTTCCTACCAAGGATCTGGTCTCAATTTCTGATATAAACTTCCCCTCGATCCTGGTTTCCTACCAAGGAACTGGTCTAAGTTTCTTTTGTCAATAAACTTTATTGACAAGGGACGCTATGTGTAGCGGTTTTCCTCAAATTTCTCGCCGAATTTTCCTAGGGAGATGCCATTTGATGGAAAAAGTGGTGGGGAAAACGAGTCTCTTGAGAGACTGCTTTCGGTTGGGGTTACCACATCATACTTTTCTCGGGATCTTCTTGGAGAAATGCCATATGATGTGATCCAATTTTGAGGTGCCGATGACCTTTTCGTCAGTGAATTTTTTGGAGAAAAACTGTTGTACTGCCGAATCTCTGATTAAAAGGCTTTCTCTGGGGATTTCCTTAATCCGGGAAATCGAAGATATCATCTTCAATGGCGAAGAGTGATGTTTTTCGGAAGCTCTCTGGCTCTTCAGAGGTTCAAGTTATCAAAGTGGTCAAAGAACCACCTTCAATCCAGAAATAAACTGGAGGAGAGATCGCTTAGATGATTCATTTCCTGACGAGGAAAGAACTGACGACTCGATTGAGAGGACTCTTATCACTAGGGAACAAGACCGACTAGAGTGATAGTGATGCAATATGAATATGAATATGAATGTAAATCAATAATGCATAATGTATGTATGTATATGCTGACAAAACTGACGCGACATACAGACTAGTAAATGAACACGACTGGATACTCGGCCACAGTGGGGGATGAAAAGTATCACTGGTTCACGATAGCAATTCTGCCTTGCTTAAGAGAGATAGTCATTGTCGGGAGCTATGTTGGTCGGGCTTAGGAGATAAGAACTCTGTCGGGGGTATCAGATGGGAAAGTCGCATCTGATACAGCTGATCCTTCGTTCAGGCGTACTGGCTTAGAAGGAGTACTTTGATTCTGCACTTTGAAGCTCGATTACTTTTGGCGAAGCGATCGATGTTCTTTCGATGTTCAACAGTCAAAAGAAATTGCCATCTTTATTTTAAAAGCAGAGAAAGTTTACAAGTAAATTCATTTTTGTTTCGTTTCAAGAATCGTTATTCATGCTAAAATGTCTTTCCGTAAAGCTAAAACAAATAAGAATTGCAAACAAAAGCACAAGGGCTCAAATTTTATTGATAGGATGGAAATCAGCCAAACACGTGATTCCATAGAGTATTTACAAAGTTAGAAAATGGTAATTTAAGGGAAAAGGGCTACATTGAAACATAATGACCACTATCCTTCTACCAACTTTGAATTCTGGACATCCTGAGCTTCTGTTGAAGATGACCTTGACTGGCGTTTTCCTGACTGATGGCATTACTGCTGCTGAGGGATTTGCCCCTTTGTTGAACTTAATTACTTGCCATTATCCCTATTTTTTTCCTGGATTATACTGTGGTGTTTCCAATCCACAGGGATGATTTTTGATCATGTCTCTAATTTTTGTCTGGACCGCCCTTTTGGGTTTTCAATCCACCAAGACGTTTTTTTATTTTATTTAGGCGAAGTATTTCTTGACTACATCAACATTTGTGGGGTAGGCAAATTCCTCTCCATCCATGGTTGCGAGTCTCAAGGCGCCGCCTGAGAAGGCTTTCTTGACCACATATGGGCCGTCATAATTCGGAGTCCATTTGCCCCGAGAATCAGTGAAAAATGATTGTATCTTCTTGAGCACGAGGTCTCCTTTCCTGAAGACGCGAGGTTGGACCTTTTTGTCGAATGCCTTCTTCATTCTTTGTTGATACAACTGACCATGGCATAGTGTCGTGATTCGCTTCTCTTCGATCAGATTTAGTTCATTGTCCTGACTTTGGCACCATTCAGCTTCTATAAGCTTAGCTTCCATCAATACCCGGATTGATGGGATCTCTACTTCTATGGGGAGGACTGCCTCCATGCCATATACTAGAGAGAAAGGGGTTGCCCCTGTTGAAGTGCGGACAGATGTGCGATAATTGTGAAGAGCAAAGGGTAGCATCTCGTGCTAGTCTTTGTAGGTTACAACCATCTTCTGAACAATCTTCTTGATGTTCTTGTTAGCCGCTTCTACCGCTCCGTTCATCTTGGGTCGGTAGGGAGATGAGTTATGGTGTTCGATCTTGAACTCTGCGTATAACTCTTTCATCATCTTATTGTTCAAGTTAGATCCATTATCCGTAATGATCTGGCTCAGAACACCATAACAGCAAATGATATTATTTTTGATAAATTGGACCAGCACTTGTCGGGTTATATTGGCGTATGACGCTGCTTCGACCCACTTGGTGAAGTAATCAATGGTTACCAGGATGAACCGATGTCCGTTTGAAGCTTTAGGCTCAATCACGCCAATCATGTCGATTCCCCAAATGGAAAAAGGCCATGGGGAAGAAAGAACTTTGAGATGTGTAGGCGGTACATGGATTTTGTCTGAGTATATCTAACACTTGTGACATCTCCTCATGTACTTGTAGCAATCAGATTCCATTGTCAACCAATAGTACCCTGCTCTTAGAATTTTTCTCACCATTGTATGTCCGTTGGCATGAGTGCCAAAGGACCCTTCGTGAATTTCTTTTATTAGCATGTCTGCTTCTGGTCTGTCGACGCATCGAAGCAAGACCATGTCAAAGTTCCTCTTATAGAGTGTATCCCCACTCAGGAAGAAACTGCCTGCTAGCCTTCTGAGGGTTTTTCTATCTTTCCTGGATGCCCCAGGTGGGTACTCTTGTTTCTGAAGGAAGCATTTGATATAGTGATACCAAGGTTTGTCGTCTATGACTGCTTCAATCGTGAAGATGTAAGCGGGTCGTTCAAGGCGCATTATGTTAATCTTAGGTAAGTCGTTCCATTGACCTACATTAATCATGGAAGAGAGAGTGGCTAATGCATCAACCATGTGATTCTCCTCACGAGGGATATGATAAAACTCGACTCTGTTGAAGAAGGGTAACAACCTTCTTGCGTAATCTTTGTAAGGAATAAATCCTGATTGGTATGTGTTCCAATCTTCTTTAATCTGATTGATAACCAAGGCTGAGTCGCCATATACATCCAAGTTCTTGATCCTTAAGTCGATCGCTTCTTCGAGACCCATGATACACCCTTCGTATTCGGCCTAGTTGTTTGTGCACTTGAATGTAAGTCTGGTGGTGAAAGGAATATGGGTACCCTGAGGTGTTATAATGATTGCCCCAATTCCGTTTTCATAATGATTGACAGCTCCGTCAAAGATAAGTCCCCATTGGGAACCTGGTTCTGGACCTTCACTGGGTAGCGGCTCATCGCAGTCTTTCATTTTTAGATACATGACATCTTCGTCTGGGAAGTCAAATCCGACTGATTCCTGATCGTCAATCGGTTGATGAGCTAAATGATCAGCTAAAACACTTCCTTTAACAACATCTACCAACGGGAAATCTATCCCGTGAGAGCAGGCTTTTCAAAGACATACTTGATTGGATCCATTTCAGAGATTAACCAAGTGGTGTGACGAATCATGTACTGGCAAAGACGTTTGGCTGCCCAAGCCAGAGCGCAACAAGTTTTCTCGAGCATAGTGTACCGAGTCTCGCAGTCGGTGAATTTCTTGCTCAAATAGTAGATGGCAGACTCTTTCTTTTTGTTTCGTCTTGTTGGCCAAGTACACAACTCATTGAGTCTTCCAAGACTGTTAAATATATGATTAGTGGTCTTCCTTCCACTAGAGGTGATAGAATCGGTGGGTTCAACAGATATTCCTTAATACTGTCAAAGATGGTTTGGCAGTCTTCTGTCCAAACGCATCCCTGATTCTTTTTTAGTAATTTGAAAATTGGCGCACATGTCGCGCTCATGAGGAATATGAATCTGGAAATATAGTTCAAACGTCCCAGGAATCCCCTGACTTATTTTTCAGTCTTTGGAGAAGGCATTTCTTGAATGGCCTTGACCTTGTCATGATCAACCTCAATTCCTTTCTGGCTGACGATGAATCCTAAGAGTTTCCCTGAACGGACACCGAACGTGCACTTGCTGGGATTTAAGCGGAGTTTGTACTTTCGCAAATGCTCGAATAGTTTTGACAGGTGGGTCACATGCTCCTCCTCTGTTTTAGATTTTGCAATCATATCATCGACATACACTTCGATTTCTTTGTATCATGTCATGAAACAGAGTAGCCATGGCCCTCTGATAGGTTGCCCCCGCGTTCTACAAGCCGAACGACATTACCTTGTAACAAAAAGTACCCCATGGGGTAATGAATAAAGTTTTCTCCATGTCTTTCGGCGCCCTTTTGATTTGATTATAGCCCGAGAATCCATACATGAAGAAGAAAACTTTGAACTTTGTTGTACTGTCTACCAGCATGTCAATGTGTGGTAAAGGAAAGTCATCCTTTGGACTAGCCTTGTTTAGATCTCTGTAATCGACACACATTCTGACCTTTCCGTCCTTTTTCGGAACTGGTACGATGTTGGCTAACCATTGAGGATATTCTGACGTAGCGAGGAAACCCGCGTCAATCTATTTCTATACCTCCTCTTTGATTTTGACGGTCATGTCCGGGTGAGTCCGTCTCAACCTCTGCTTTACTGGAGGACATTTTGATCTCAACGATAGATGGTGTTCCACGATGCTGGTATCCAATCCTGGCATATCCTGATAGGACCAAGCGAATACATCAGGAAACTCTCTGAGAAGCTTTGTCAAACTCTCTTTGACAGTTAGACTGAGCAGTGCCCCAATCTTGACTTCTTTTCTCTCTTCTTCCGATCCTAAGTTAACTATTTCCAGCAACTCTTTGTGAGGCTCAATAGACCTTTCCTCTTGTCTGAGTAGTCGGGAGATCTCCTCTGGAATTTCATTGTCAACTTCTTCTTCAGTCCCAAATACCGGGAACTCAAAGTCGGGAGAAGGCATCTGATCGTATGTTTCAATGGGGTTGAAAATAAGCAATCTGCATGATGGTATGATTTGTGTTTTAGAAGAGATAGAGAGAATGCAAAAGTGTGTGCAGTGTATTTCTTTTACTGCTTGTTTTTATTATTGAGTTGTTTTTTAGGATTACCATTTTCTGAAAAAAGCAAAAAGAGAAAACAATAATTAATGCGGAAACTACAGAACGACGTTATTTTATTAATGAACAAGTCGATTCTTGAAACTACAACCATATAAAACAAAACTCTGTCGCTTTGGGCGAAGTGAATAGGGAAATTTACAGAAAGCGAGCCCTATCAAAGCATCTGTTTCACATGGGCGGGGTGAAAGGTTAAAGTAAAGATGGCAATTACTTAGACTTATGAACAATCTTCAGAACATCGACAGCAACCCAATGGCGGCGAACTCCTCGATGAATCACAAAGTCTGATACCTTCCTTCTTTTGTCTTCAGAAATAACGTTGATTTCTGGTGGAGCTGGATCATTGGAATCTGTCTCCCAGGAAGAGTTGTCGTAGGAGGATTCCTCAGTTGTATTTTGCGTAGTATTTGTACTCTCAGTTGTATCTCCCCATCCAGTTGGCTGGATGTCTTCGAGCCTGATACGAGAGCTTTCAGGAGCGGTGTACTTGACCTTGAAGTCATATTTTCCACTCGGTTGTCCCAAGGTGTCCCACACTTCTTTGGAACTGGAGGAGTCATCCCTTTCGATGACGTTGACCTCGGGAAAAGCATAGTTAATGAATTCTAGTCCTGCAAACGTTACGAATTCATCGTCGTACTGGATAAGTTCGGAATGACCTGAGTGTTGATCCCATGACATGGCGGGGACACAGGTATTCTGTTCAATGATGCTCAGCTGATTTTCATTGTTCGGCTGATTTTCTTACCCCAAGTCTCTGGGATACGGCTGCCAGATAGGCAAGCTATCCATTGGGCCATAATAGTCATGGTCAAAGTTGTATTTCATCGGAGTGTCTTCCTCTAATGAATTTGGCGGAGCACGGCATCCTTCAGGATCATAATCTCCATACATCATTTTGACACCTGACCTTGGTATAAATCTCGGGCTCTGTTCAGGAAAGCAAAAGGGAGTCTGTGTTTTGCCCTGAGACGTATAACTGTCCTCGTTGAGATAGGACTTCCATTCTTCCTCCGTATCAGAGGAATCATCTTTATTGATGGTATGCACGTCTTGAGTCACTGGTTGAACGAAGCCTCAACTGTGGAAGAAGTTCTGAATGGGATGAAGACTTTCATCGTTAGCAGCTGTTTGGGTGCAGGTTGCAGAAAAACCAAGACCCTTCTTTGTTTTATTATCAGTGGGAATGACAAGCTGTCCCCATCCTTTTGCATTGTTATTTTCGATCACTTCGAGAGCATCTCTGTATGAGGAAATCGAGGTTCCTTTCTCTGATTGATTCTCATTGCTCACCGAAAGTGCTTGGAACTGAGTCCCAACAACCTCCTCGGGTTCTACACAAGTAGATGATGAAAAGTTGCTTACGAGCAAGGTCTGTTCTCCACAGACTGTGACGAGTTGGCCGTTCTGGACGAACTTTAGCTTTTGGTGGAGAGTTGAAGTGACCGCCCCAGCCTAATGTATCCAAGGTCTTCCTAATAAACAACTGTATGTTGCCCGGATGTCCATGACCTGGAAAGTGACTTGGAAAGTGTGAGGATCGATAGTTATGGGAAGGTCGACTTCGCCGATAACCGTTTTTCTGGATCAGTCAAATGCTTTGACGATGACCTTGTTGGTTCCCATCGGAGGTCCTTTGAATGATAATTGCATCAAAGTGGACTTCGGCATAACATTCAGGGCTGACCCTGTGTCTACCAGTACGTTGGCTAAAGCATCGTCCTGGCAGTTGACTGTAATGTTGAGCGCCATGTTATGACGGTGACCTTCTTCAGGTAATTCCTCATCACTAAATCCCAAGTTATTGCAGGAAGTGATGTTAGAGACAATGCTATCGAACTGTCTGATTGTTACATCCTGTTCTACAAAGGCTTGCTCCAAGACTTTCTGTAGAGCCTCCATGTGCGCTTCTGAACTAAGTAACAGTGATAATACCGAGATCTTTGAAGGAGTTTGTAACAACTGATCAACAATGTTGTATTCACTCCTTTGGATGAGCTTTAGCATCTCATCATCATTTTTTGAAAGGTCGGGATTACTGGATTGACCGACTGGTGGATTGGGAACTTCTGTCCGAGGTTCCTTTTCTTTGTTGGGTTCTCCAACTCCTCTGTTGAATATTCTACCACTCCGTGTTACTCGACCGATGTCTGCAATATTCACGACAGAGGGTAATGGAATTTCCTTTCCATTCTCAATTATTGTTGCACCGTATTTGTAAGGGATAGCCTTAGTTGATTCATACGGTATCGGTCCCGGTAGATAGATGACTATGGGAGCCTTCTGATTTTTCTGACCATCGTAAGTAATTTCGATCCGTTCCTGGTTGGCAACTCTCGATTCGTCAAGTAGAGGGATAATGGTACAAACATCACTAGTCCTCTGATGATCAGAGATTACGACGACGTCCTCGATTTGATCAGCGAAATAGTTGACTGGTCCAGAATTTGACCATGGTTGAATCTCTTTGTGGTCCGACTGACTTTGAAGGGCTGCTCGCACGAGGTAGCATCCTTGATTATCCACTGAGCAAACTCCACACCGCTCATAGTTGTGTAGCGGCACCTGGCCACGTCCGCTTTGAATACAGTGTAACCTTACTAGATTTGTTTCCATCGACCAAACATCCCGACTTTGATATCTAGTAGGATTCCCGTTAGTGATACTAAATTGCTGGGTGTCTTCATCCATATAGATTGGAAGCCACCAGTGGTTCAACAAGTGCTGAAGTGTTTCCTGGACAAGGGCACAACCCTGATCGTCTTCACAACCCGCTTTACAGCCCTGATAATCATGTGATACCAGGAACCCGAGCCAGACCTGTTTAGCATGTAACTCCACCAGGCTGGTATTCATCAAGCGAATATCGAAGATTTGAATCATGTTGATTTGATAATGATTCCTATCATGGTAGTCTTGAATCCATCCAAGATCCATCTGACGTTGGAGGGCCTCCTGTATGAAAGAGCATCCCTGTTTGTTTACCGAGCAAGTCAGACAGGAATTATAATCGTGATGCGGCAGATTATGATACTGGCTTTGCCTTGAGTGCATTGCCACCAAGTTGACATTCATTGCACGGATATCATGGTTTTGAATGATGTTGGAATTCGTATAAACCATGTTAACTCCACGAACTCAGTGCTCTTGGATCCATCCGAGATCCATTTGTTCCTGTAGAGCTGATTGCACCATAGAACATCCTTGATTGCTTTTAGAGCAGATATCACACTGGTGATAATTATGAGGTGGCACATGGCCATATCCACTTTGTCTACAATGCATCTTAACCAAGTTGGCCCTTAACAAGAGTACATCATGAATTTGATAGATGTTGTTAGACTCTCCCTCTATCAAATTGACTGTAGCCTTCTCGTGTTGAGGCAGCGGGTTCGTGAGAACATTCGGATTCGTATCCTTGAAAGATAAGACCCCGCTCCTAACAAGCTTTTGCACATCGGACTTGAAACTGAGACAGTTCTCTATCTTATGCCCTGGTCCTCCTTGATGGTAAGGGCAAGTCTGATCCACCTTAAACCAAAAAGGAAGATTTTCCGGTACTGTAAGAGGAGACTTAGTCTGGACGTGCCCCTTGGCTAACAGTAATGGAAATAGTTCTGCGTACGATACGGGTATAGGATCAAATCCTGGTGGCCGCGTTGTACGGTTGTTGCTGTATTGAGGACGAGCCTGCTGAAGAGGATGTTGTGTCCTTTGCTGAAATTACTGCGACTGCGGTTGGCTTTGAGCAACCTGAGGTTGATACGTAGAAACAGGCACAGGGCTGATAGCAGAAGTTACAGCTGCTACTGGTTGGTACCGTCGCCTTTGCTTTCCGAGAGAGATATTCCCAATATCTTGCTCTTTTTTCTTAGGGAGAGCACTACCGTATTTTTTAGTACCGCTTGTCAACCCAGTGTCTTTGACTAGACGTCCTTCTCGAATGACTTCCTCGAGACGCACTCCCATAGCAACCATTTCGATGAATTCGCTGGGCGCACTAGCAACCATTCTGTCGTAATAAAATGAGCTCAAGGTTTTTAAGAAGATCTTTGTCATCTCCTTTTCCTTCAGAGGTGGAGAAATTTGAGCGGCAATTTCACGCCATCTCTGAGCGTACTCCTTAAAGGTTTCCTTGTCATTTTGCGACATTGATCTGAGTTGATCTCTGTCTGGTGCCATGTCCAAATTCTATTTATATTGTTGGACGAAGGCAGTGCCAAGATCTATGCAAGTGTTAATCGTAGCGCGGTTTAAACCCATATACCATTTTAATGCGGCACCGGTTAAACTATCCTGAAAGTAGTGAATCAGTAGATCCTGGTTCTCTGTCTGAGCTAACATTCGCCGAGCGTACATCACCAAATGGCTTTGAGGGCAAGAGTTACCCTTGTACTTTTCAAAATCGGGTACTTGGAACTTATGCGGGACTTTCACATTGGGGACCAAACAAAGGTCTGCGACGTCCTTTCCAAATAAATCCTGACCGCGAATAGCTTGCAGTTCTTTCTGCATTTCCAGGAACTGCTCCTGGAATTCATCCGTTCTATCGAACATACTTTCCTTTCTACCAGAAGGTATCTGTGGAATCTGTCCTTCCGGGACAGTGTGCACCACAGGGGGTGGTACCGTTACTACGGCAGTGAATCTTGGCGATTCCCGAAGTTTGTAACCTTCAGGAGTCCTCATTATACCTCTGGCATCCTCGCTTTCCCGAAGTTTGTAACCTTCAGGCCCAGCAACTTCTGCTATGATTCCCTGATCTTCAATGATCGGCGGAACATATCCTTCTGGGATATAGTTAACAGGCATGCCCTAGGGACGATCTTTCGGCATTTGATACCTAGGATCATACTTCTCCACTATGGGCGTTGAGGTGATCTCTGAGATCGCAGTTCTTTGCAGCTGATCTTCTGCCATGGCTTGCATGTCGTTACGAAGCTTTCACATATCCTCTCTCAGAGCGTCGATCTCTTCTTTAAACTCTCTGTTCTCTTCCTCGAGATCATCCATATTTTTCTGACGATTGGCCCGAGTATTGTACGAATGAGACAGTTTGACTCTAGAACCGAGACACAAACGTGAGATTCGTAGGTAAGAAGAATATGTGACGTGAGAATGATGAATGCAATGATTATATTAATTATTTTTTTGGTTTAATCAAAATAAACTTTGACAATTAGATTGCAAATATCAAACAGTGGGGACACCCCCGTTTTATTGAATTCAAAGGATTGCGCAAATGGAAATACAGTAAATTACAAGGTGCGGAAATAGAAACCTAAGCTAATGGGTCCCGAGTCCTCTCTGAGGAGAACTCGGGTGCTGATTCTGGTACTTTCCTTTTCTTGGACCGGGGCTCTTGGGCCGTTGTCGGGTTGTCATTCCTTTTCCAAGTGAAAGGAGCGAGCAAATTCCTTTGGTCATCCTGATTTTCTACAGCATTTTGCTCCAAAATCTCAATTAGAGCATCCTTATCTTTCAGCAGTTGTTGTATTTTGGTACACTCCACATTGAGAATGCGGTACTTGTTCTTCCAAGACCTCCTCTCCTGTTGAACTTTGTTGAGAGTAACCTGAAGTTTTTCCATTTCAGTCATGAAGTACATGACAGATTCCCTTGGCGGAAGAACTCTGTGACGATGATAAGGCATCTTTAGCTTGAGAGCTCTTGTTTGTACCTAGTGGAGATAAGGTTCTACCGAGACACAGTCCGGTTTTCCTAGAGACTCCCGTCCTTTCTTATGAACATGTTTCCAAGTGTGCACTATTTCCATCTTTAGTGCCCTGTCATTTTCTCCTTCCTTGAAGAAAAGACCTTCCAGATGAGCATTACGCGGGATATGCCTCATCGGGTATCCAAATTGACGACGAACTAAAACTGGATGGTAATTGATTCCTCCCTTAGTTCCTATGAGGGGTACGTTGGGGAAGTTTCCACAACGGTCAATGATCCTGATCCCGTCATAAATCCTATTGTACCAATCTATGTCAGAGTTGGTAAGAGACATGATTTTCTGCGACCAACGTAAGGCACTCTTATGATCCCAAAAAGCGGCAGACTTAGGCAAATGGGAGATAAACCATTTATATAGTAGGGGTACACAACACGTGATCATTCCTCCGTTGTACAAGTTCCTTAAGTGTACAGAATGATACGCATCTGCGAGCAAGGTTGGTACGGCGTTTCCAATGAGAAAAACCTTAATGGCATTGATATCGACGAAGTTATCAATGTTGGGAAACAAAAATAACCCGTAGGTGAGCAAAACAAAGATGCTCTCGAAAACAGTCACGTTCCCTATACTAGCAAAGTACATAGCCTTTTTTACCAGAAACTTGGCTGGTAAACCTGGGATTCCTCCCTTGGTGGTCAGGTGAGTCCTGACTTCTGATTCGTCCAAATAAATTGTTTTTGCAATGGTCTGATCCTTTGGAATTTCTTCCAGTCCAGAAAAGGGAGCTTGATCAGTAATGGGTAGATCAATCAGATGAGAATACTCCTAAAGCATTGGTGTGAGCTGGTAATCTGGGAATATGAAATAGTGATAGACCGGATCGTAAAACTGAACGAGTGCCTCCAGGATTCCTTCAATTACATGGACCCTTAACAGAGGTAGCAGACCTCTGTACTTGGCTCTGAAAGCGTCAGGGTTAGTGATCGTCCTTACTAATCCTCTCAAATCCTATAGTTTTGGAACCTTGAAGGTATACTTGTGAGTTTTTCTTCAACCGAAATCCATGAGGCAATCCTTTTCTCTCTGACATTTACAACCATTGTCTTAGTTTAATTTGAAAAAGAGAGACTAGAAGAGAACATTTTTCTTTGCTTAATGTTTTTTTAAAATGAATGCATGAATGCAACACACAAAAACATAGAAAAAACATGGGGTCAAAGGGTCGGTGTCATGAAGTCAAGGCTCTACCCATCCCAAAGGTTTATACTAGTGATATTTGTACCTGTCTCTCAAAATCATCGATTCTTATCGAGATAACATCAGCGGGTCGGGAACCGTGCTAGGTGATGTATTTCGAAGAATCTCAAAAGAGGGTAGTATCGCGTGACAACTATTTCCGATAGCTTCCGCACTACTGAAAGAGGTTTTTCCTAGGTGTATACTCAATCTTTCCACATGCGGCATCACACGCATTCCCATTAGCAGAAAAATAAACATAGATATCAATTAGGAAAAACAGTATATATATTTTTCCTAATGTCCTAGACTTTTTAAGAGCTATAAATCGTATGATCCTAACAGAAAATGGCTCCCCGGCGGAGTCCCCATTCTGTGGTACCTTCCCAACTTAAAGGTTTTTGACCTAAGATCCTAGTGAGGGCTGATCCTAGCAATAATGACATTCCCCGATGGAACTGTCATTCGGTGATTCCTTGTGAACCCAAGGACTCATCCTAAGAGAAGGTTTCATCCAGAGAGATAAGAGAGAGACAAGATTCCTTTGTTTGGCCCCACGGTGGGCACCATTTTTCCTGTGAAATTGTCTAAACTTAAGGTTTCCTCCTAAGAGACGGAAGAAGAACAAGTCAGCTCCCACTGTGGTCGCCATTTTTCTGTAGTGCGATTTTTGTGGTTTCGAATCACTATCGCTTTGGTACTACAGTTCGATTCATTTTTTATCCTATTGAAGCTGATGAAGGAAGGGAAATAGATGTGTCCAACTAACCCTGTTTGCAAACTGAGGTTAAACAGTCAAAATTGTTGGTTTACAGATGCGGCTTTAGTTCATGGGTCTCTCTCTTCTTATTTTGTTCAGAACGAAATACCGGGACTGTTCATGGGGAATTTGTTGGGATCCTGCGCCAGATTGGATAGAGGTAGGGGACTTTGGGGTTTTTTTATTAGTGTGCTCACTAAGATTCTTTTTCAATCTTATGCCTACGTATTCTCGGGATAGGGAAATCAGAGCGATCGTAGTTTCTCCTATTCTATGGGAGGAAATGGTGTTTTGGTGTCTTGTTCAAAGCCCAAGACATGAAGCTAAAGGTGGTTTATATCTTGTTCAAAGCCTAAGATGTGAAGCTGAAAGGTCTATTTGTATCTTGTTCGAAGCCCAAGATGTGAAGCTAAAAGGGTGTTGACTTTAGAGAGAATTTGTCATCTCTAAAGGGGAATATTTGGCCTGTTTGGCACGACTGTTGGGTGACTGATTATAAAGGAGAATTACTTTAACTGGAATGTGCGAATCCAGCAATGCCATAATTTCCTTTATAGGGGATTTTCAACCTGAAGGAGAAGACTTTAACTCAGTTTAGAGCAATGCCATCTTTCCTTAGGAATTTCTCATGCTAAAAGAAGGACAGTGGCGTGGATGTAAATAATCCAGAGGCTCGCCGCTTACAACAATTAGACGAGGGAAAAGGAGTTGTTGATGTTTGTATGATGTGACTAAAGCATGATTTGATGCTAAAAGGTTGATTGAATCAAACGGGGATTTCTTTATACAAAGCCTAAGAGGAGGCTATTGACCCAACAAGAGGATGCTTTTGTGTCTCGTACGAAGCCCGAGATAGAGGCTAAAAGGGTTGACTCAACAAGAGATTGTTTTTACACGTGTCTTGTACGAAGCCCAAGACAGAGGCTAAAAGGGTTTGACTCAACAAGAGAGTCTTTTATACTTACCAAGAGAGTGATTTGTATCTCGTACGAAGCCCGAGATGGAGGCTACAAAGGGTTTGACTCAACAAGAGAGCCTTTTATACTCAACAAGAGAGTGTTTTGTATCTCGTACAAAGCCCGAGATGAAGGCTAAAAATGTTTGACTCAACAAGAGAGTCTTTTATACTCAACAAGATAGTGATTTTGTATTTCGTACGAAGCCTGAGATGGAGGCTGCAAAGGTTTGACTCAACAAGAGAGTCATTTATACTCAACAAGAGAGTGTTTTTGTATCTCGTACGAAGCCCGAGATAGAGGCTAAAGGTGATCGACTCAACAAGAGAGTCTTTTTATACTCAACAAGAGAGTGTTTTATATCTCGTACAAACCCCGAGATGGAGGCTGCAAAGGTTAACTCTACTGGGGAGAATCATTGTACAAAGCCCAAAAGGAGGCTAGGGTTACTGTTTCAGTTGAGTGACAGGTCCAGTATGTTGGTTAAAAGAGAAAATCAGTTCTTATATGGGTAATGTTGTACTCATGAATTTGATCTGAGGACCGGGATTATTTCCTGTTCTTTAAGGAAACCGGGAATCCGAAGGGTATTGAGACTGCCCAAGTCTACGAGTGTTTTTTTCCTATTTTTGAAAGGAACTTGAGAATGTCTTCGAGACTCAAGGAGATTAGACTGTCCAAGTCTAGAGTTTTATCTTTTGTACTATGCTTAAGAGAGATTAAGAGACATAACGTTCGCGGTAGAAAGATCTAGACTCTTTGAAAGACTGTTCTATTAAGATGACTAATTTCTGTTCTTATACCTTTAAGAGGTCGTCGGGACAATTTGTACGAAGCCCAAGAGGAGGCGAGAAAAACTTTTAAGAAGCCGAAGGGACAATTTGTACGAAGCCCAAGAGGAGGCTATCTTCTCGGAGGAAGAATTATTATACGAAGCTTAAGAGGAGGTTGTGAAAACTTCTAAGAAGCCGACGGGTCCTTGTACAACGCCCAAGAGGAGGCGGGGATGCTTTTAAGAAGCCTATGGGTCCCCAAATCCCGATAAGTTCAAGACATGCCATTCACTGAGAATAGATCAAGCCAGGAAAGTTCGAGAATTTGGAAGAAACTCAAGAGATGCCATTCACGGAAAAAAGATCATCTCTGGGGAGTCAGAGTTTCTTTGACAATTTCTAAGGGTGACAGTCTGAGAAAGGTTCACCGAGAATGCTGACTTTCACGTCTCCATATTATTTAACCCCAAGAGGAGGGAAGACTGTATCTGGTAATCCTATGGGGATCTAGTTTTGTTCGCATTTAAGAGTGATAAACAGGGCTTTACCTAGTGCTAGACGTAGTTGTCGGGGAAACTCTAAATATCTATACTAGTATTACAGAGTCGATATGAGTTTATGAAAGAAGACTTACAGTGAAACAGCCCCACAATATAGTTATATACATATGAAAGTGGTAAATGAAAACGGGTAAACACTTACTCAGTTGTAGAGCTTCCATGCTGTTTGGTTAGTTGTTCAACAAAGAAATTGAAAATAACAGTATGTTACAAAATCAAAGGAGAAAGTTCCTTTGAAAGGAAAATTGGGGCTTACAGCTCAAGGAGATGCCCGGGGTTTTATCAGTGATCGCACTGTCGTTTTGTACAGGGACTTATACAAGTGACTGAGGCCCAAGAAAGGTTTTATGTACAAGGGGATGAGTCTTACACTCTCTCAAGAGGCCCAAAATGATTGAAAGTGAACAAAGATGGGTCTTACAACTCAAGGAGAAGCCCAATGGTTAATTTTGAAAAAGGCGACGATCGCACCGAGGTTTTGAAAACACCGTGGGTCTTATACAACGACTGAGGCCCAAAAGTTTTTGGTTTCAAAAGGGGATTGGGTCTTACACTCTATTAGAGGCCCAAAATGGTTTTGAATGGGTCTTATAGCTCGAGGAGAGGCTCAGATGGTTTGTTTTAAACGGGCGATGATCGCGCCGAACTTTTGAAATACAACGGGACTTATACAACATTTGAGGCCCAAAATAGGTTTGTATTTACAAATGATTGGGTCTTACACTCTATTAGAGGCCTAAAATGTTTTTAAAATGTTTGATGAGGGTTGAATTAATCAAAACCCTAATTTGTTTCCAAAATGTATTTTAATTGAATAAAAAATTCAATTAAAATGATCAAAATTGTTTAACATGTGGAAAACAAATTGTGATCTTGGATTAATGTTTCAAAAATCATGTTTTGACCTACAAAATGATTAGAAATCATTAAAATTTGCAAAATCAAGAAGGAAAAAATATTTTAAATGTCAAAAACAATTAACATATTAATTCTTGGCAAAAATATCAATTATATGAAATAAATAATATTTTTGGTATTTTTTCTTAAAATAAAATATTTTAACATTTTTGTGAATTATTAAAAAAAGAATCAACTCAAAATCATTAAAACTCAGAGAGAAATTAATTTTTGAATCAATTAAATAAAATCACAAAATTCAAATATTCAAATATTTGAAAAAGGGCGCCAAGAACATGGCAAGAACACGCGCCCTTCCTCTGTTTCTGCAGATTTGCATTTTCTATCCAATCTCACTGAATACTTGAATATATCATGCAATCTACATATCAATCCTCGTTTCAACCTCACGATCATGTCTATGGTCTTTAATTTCATTTATTTTAAGCATGGAATAAGAAATCAAAGAGAAACCTCAAGAACCCTAAATTCTGTATGAAGGTTCAGAAATTCCATACACGATTCATACAAAGCAATTGATTAAGGGTAAACACTCTATGCATGATTATGAACATATGGCCAAATTATTGTGCAGCAAAAAATGTATGGATCATAGAGTTAGAAGAGCTCATGCTCACCTCTTGCAGCTGGTGATCGTGTTTTGGGTTAGAAGTGTTATAGCTAGGTTCCAATGATCTGGATAGCTTCCCTAGGTGCCATGGAGTGTGTCTGGATGCTTGGAATGGATTGAAATGATCTGGAACTTGAGATGGTACCCCAACTGCAAATCTGACAAAGGCTTGAGCAATTGGCTAGTGATTTTGTGATTTTGGTGTTCTAGATGTTATGTGAGTGTTTAGATCACTTCTATATGATGTTTATGAGGTGTGTGTGTGTGATTGGTTTGGTTGGAATTGCTCTCAAACTCAAAACCCGATAGTGACTTACTTTGGAAGGCAAATTTGGAAGTGAGAAGGTGATTTTGAGGAAAGCATCTGTTTGATGGCTTTGGTGTACTCAAACTGAGCACAAATGAGCTCTATTTATAGTAGAGCAAGTTTGTTTTGGGATAAATAGTGAATGGCAACTGCAGCAGAGGTTTGGCCAATGTTGATCAATAGGAATCCAAGTCTCCTATAGCCATTGACTAGAGGTTAGAGCACAGAGATGTGGTTCCCTAGTTGTTGGATCATTCTTGACTGAATTCAGTTGCAAATGTGTCAGTCCATGCCACCTTGGTGCATCCATTAAATGCTCTAATCCAAAATTGGAGTCTTGTCCCTCTTTTAGGGATTTCTAGGTTTGGCATGCTACTTCTTGTTCCAAAGACTTTGGAGGCTTGGATCAGTGTTTGTTCCCTTTAGGTTTGATCCTCAGATGTGTCCAAAGTGATGACAAGGCTTGGAATTATCTGATTTTCCAAATCGAGCAAAAGTACAAAATTCTGCCTAGCCTTGGCAGTTTTCAGCAAGGCATATTGCCATTGTCATATCTCATGGCTCAAGTGGAATTTGATGGAGTTCTTGGCCATTTTGGAAAGCCCTCATATGATACAATAACTGTTTGATCATAATTGGTTTTGATACTTTTTGGATCCAAGTGAAAAATGCCCCTACATTTGGAAAAAAGTGAAGGCAGATTCTGACTTAGTGAAAATCTCACTAAGTGTTGGAAAAAAGTGACATTTTCACTTTTTGTGATTTTGATCATTCCATAACTCAAAATCCATGATGAATTGGAATGAGGTGTAGTTGAAGCTTTTGTAGAGGGTAATGAGAGCTACAAATCCAGCTTTGGATGGGAAAAAATGGCCTTGTGGTTTAGGAGTTATGATCCTCCAAAGTTGATACCCTATCCACTTTGTTCCATAACTTAGAAAAATTTCTAAGTTTTTTATGGTTACCCTTTTTACAAGTTATCCCACTTTTCTTGATTTTTCTTGATGAATGATGATTCAAATCATACATTAACATCATTTTGGGGTCAAAGAACCATAATTGTGAAAAATCTCAAAAAGTCAAAGTTTGACTTTTGTGCACAGTTGACTTTTTGTCAGATGAATTCCAAACTGTGCGATCCTCTATGAAATCAAGTCCTTGACCTAAATCCAACTTGATAGATTGATTTTATAGGTGTTATAGGGTGTATTGAATCATGTCTTAGGATTTGGGAGCATGTCCTGGTCAAAAGTCAAAGATACAGTTGGCTTTTTCCACGAAACCCTAATTGTGGTTCTGATGAAATTGAAACTTGTTGCTCAAGCTTCTTGGCTTAATACATTGTTACAAATGGACCAATGTGGTGTGTTAGGGACCCTCAAATCATCTCTTGAGGTCTTGGCTTATGATTTGTCCCAAAAGTTAACTTAGGGGTGAATTAGGTCAAGAAACCCTAATTCCTGATTTTTTTGATGAATGCATCCCCTGCGGCTAAATTGAGTGATGAT
Source organism: Lathyrus tuberosus (assembly GCA_022829125.1). NCBI lineage: Eukaryota > Viridiplantae > Streptophyta > Magnoliopsida > Fabales > Fabaceae > Lathyrus > Lathyrus tuberosus. Next base: position 16,417,634 of record JALAZF010000017.1, read on the forward strand.
TGGGTTCATGAGATCCCTTGGAGCATCATAGGTTATTCTTTTAAGCATTGGCTCATGCCCAGAGGAAAATTTCCATCTGGAGGCCCTGGTCGACCAAACCCTAATTTGGTGACACTAGCGATCTTAAGGCTTGATCCACCTAGAAGGGAGAAGCCTTGTGCTTAATCCTTGAAGTGGGAGTCCTCTTGATCCTTTGTGGATGTTTGAGAGGCTAGACAAGTTGAATATCATGTCATTTCTTAATTGATCCTTTGTCTAAGAGCTCTGAGAGGGCTTGAAACCCTAAGCCTGATTGTAGTGGATGCTCACCCATCTTTGGGGAGACTAATGGTTCATCCATATGGTGATGATGATTTGCACAATGATGGGAAATCTTAGTGGTCAAAATTTGGGGTATGACAGGAACTTATCAGTACACTATAACAGACCCGAGTGTATCAGAATCATCGTAAAACTACGCCTGAACAATATATAAAACAAAATCTAAACAAGAACTCGCGGTCAACCAATTAAGCCACCAAATTTAACTAAAATATTTCGCAGCAGAGTGTTCTTATTTCCAATGTTACGGTATCTTAACAACAGTTGTCGGTGCATACTTAAAGCGAGATAAACCAAGAGCAATCTTTAAGGTGGACTTGTTGGCTGTAGTTTACAAACCTTTTTTGAGCTAGCCTTGTGAATAAGTTCCGATCCGGTAGACGTAATTGTCCTTCACGGCTAGCTAAGCTGGTCAAATAAGGGTGTTGCGAGACCAATACCGCTCACCAAATTTTCTTATGAGACTGCACAGATTGATAGAGAGGTCTCAGCTTTTTTTCTTCAAAGAGTATTATCACTACAGGGTAATACAAAATAAATTTTCGATACTACTTCAAAGATTCATCAATCTCACCTTCAAGTAACCATGGTCGCGCTTCCATTTACAAATTTGGCTCGCATTCGTCGCACCTCTTCATGACCCAACCATGATTCCCTGCTACCCCTGCACCAAGCAAGATTCACATAGAAAGATTATAGTAAGCCATTTGAAACATAACAATTAATATAACAGATTTTCGGTCATCGTAGCAAAACGTACAAATAGGAGATTTCAGAAGCTTCCCTCAAAGAGACTAGAACTGTTACCTGTTAATCACTGGAAGAAAAGGAAGTTCTTAAGAGGAGCTCCTCTCTTGTATGGAAACTACGGAGAGAACGAATCACCCAAATTTGATCTCTATGCTGGTAAGGCTTCATAACCGGTTACATGGTGCAATCTGGAGAAACAAAGTGTTTGTTTTGTGAACAATAGAAAGAGATGTCAGCTTATCACGGCGTCGGAACTTAGAATGATTAGGTTCTGCTTCACTTTTGGGTTTCAAAGGTTCTTCTTCATGGAAATCTTGACATAGCTTTGGAGTAATTGATGAAGTATAGCGGCACCATAGATTTTTGAGTTAGCACAATCACGCATGAAATCCTGTGCCGATTCTGAGGCCTACAACAACAATTATACAGAGCAACCAACCATCATCAAATACGATCGAATCATAATCATTACAATCACACATTCACAGCCATATTAGCAATTCAAACATTCCTCAAGACAAGAAGTCACGATTTTCATTTTCCAAAACAATTCACGAACTTGTTAAAACAAAAATGGAAATAGCAGCTATCACGATCCAACACGACAACTCGAAACGGAAACAAATCAGTGTTTCTACAAGTTATTCCCAAACAATCAATGTGAAATCATCATTAAGCCAAGCATTCAGGGAGAATTAAATTGAATCAAGTATGTTTAAGCGTGTTTGGATAATTTGGAAAGGGTGTCAAGTGTGTTTAGACATGTCTCGACCAAAGCGGAAACAATAATTATCACATATTCTGAAATTCCAGCACAATTCAAATTCATCACATATTTCTAAAATAAGAATCTAACACAATTCAAAGCATTCTAAACATGTTTCAAACATGTTCAACTAGAAATGGAAAGGACTATCACACAAGATTAGCAGGCTATTCAATTTCAAAATAAAAAATTCAATGTCTGAAGCCTATATAAAGAGGGAAATATCCACACGATCAAGATCTATCAGCATACACCAATAACATACATACTACACTTTTCAAAACCAAATCACCAAAAAGAACCTTCAATAAATTAGCACAATTACCATCTTCAACATCTCAACCCAAGTCATGTTCATTATCAACCCTGAGTAACCAAACTCTTCATCATGATTCACCAATTATTCATCCTCCATCAACAATCACAATGCTAATATTCAAAGACAGAAAATCATACACATCACACACACAGTGAACAAACATCAAATACAGTAACGAAATTCAGAGACACAAGTCACAACAGCAAAGCACATAAGAACAACAAGCAGTGAGAGATTCACAAACCTATGAAATCGTGATGAGGAAACGAAACGAAGGAGAAGTGAGTTCGGAGATCGATCGATCACCACATAACGCCGACTCCGCCTCGAAAGAAAAATCATGTGCAAAGCCGCAGCTAGTTAAATCCGCCACAATGGCCTCCGTCAACAAAAAATGAGAAGCTCGTAGGAGACGGAAGTAGACGAATCCCCAACCAGCCACTGCATCTCCGCTCGCGAACCACCGCAATTACTTTTGTTTCGTTTCACCGTGAATTAGTGATTGATGGAATGTTTGTTGTGTTTCGTTTGCAGTATTGGAAAGCACGGCAGGCGAAAGAAGAAGAAGCCGCAAGAAAATATGTATCGAGCAGGGAAAGGAAGTGAACGGCGAGAGAGAAAGAGTGAAGATTGTGCTGAGAGTTTTTTTTCTTTCCAGGTTATTGTTATTCGGTCGGATGGACCTTGTGTCCAAAAAGCCCATATATCTCTTTTCCTAGCCATGTCCTCATTTTCTTCTGTGTGCTTCATTTTGATTTGGTTTTATTTTTTACAAGTTTTTTTTAAATAATAATTTAGGATTTAATTTGGTAAGATTTAATTAATTAAAAGTCTAATATGAATTAAGTTAATTAATAAAATCCTTGTTGAGTAAATAAAATACCTTTAATTAATTAGATATTTATTCTTATTAATAATTTAATTTAACATATATACTCTATTTTTACAATTAAAAACAAAATTGGTTCTTAATTTAGTTTAATATCTATTTTAAGTATTAAATAAATTTAATTTGTTAAGAATTTAGTCATGTACTTTTTAGTGATCATACCGACTATTTGATCAAATATTTAAAATTTGATATTGATCCTTTTTACGGTTAATCATTAATATATATTGTAGTCTTATAACTTAAAAAAAAATCTATTCTTATATTATTAGGCCATAGCATTGGGTTAGACTTCCATTCTTAAAATTAAAATATCTTTTCCTAAAATACAAAAATACTTAAGCAATATTTCGAACTTTCTTTCAACCTTTATATGCTTATACATTGCTTGTTTTCCATTGTACTTGACATGATGTATATGTGATTCATACTATGATATCTCGCTTTATAAGTTGATTGATCTTTAAATTGCAAGCCTTATATGTCGAATATTCAATCATGATTATACTTTATGCTTTATTGCTTTATTCTTATATTTATATTTACTTGTATTATATCCAAGGGAAAACCCCATGCATGATAAACAGTTGTTGTGCATGGTGCATTGCATATGCATTTCATACCTCCTCATAGGCTTTTATACCCTTTAAGATAAGCTTATTAATTAGACAACTTTAGGATAGGTTTTCCTAAGTTATTCCCCCATAATCTGATTAGACAATCAAACTTTAGCTCACCTGATTCTCCATAAAGAGAATTAGATGTGAATCATCTTAAAGAAGAGACATACAATCTTATACCCCACAACACAAACAAGATGTGGATTCCTTTTCCACTTAGGAGAGGTATGCGGCATACTCGTCGATTATATATCCGAGTTGGAACCCTTCTCCTAAGATGAAGCAAAGGTAAATTTTCAAAACTGTGGTGGTCTAAACTTTTCTTCTTAAGATGACGACTCATCTTTTCTCCTAGACCATTTTCAAACAAACTTTAGTATCCCTCAGAGAGGAACTACAAGTGCTCTGATTCCACTCCCGAAAAGATATGTAGGCACAAGATGCGATATCTTGTCGAGCACCCTTAGGAATAGGGATGACAGGCAGACCCAAACCTGCGGGCCCCACCCGCACCCGAACCCGAGTCAACGGGTGAAAAACTGAGTTGACTGGGTTCGAGTTCGGGTTCGGATGCCACCCGATATTTCGGGTGCGGGTTTGGGTAGTGTGAAACCCGCACCCGAAACCCGAAACCACACCCGCTTAGACATGAAATTACATAAGTGCCCCTAAATATATATGTAGACTTTAATTTTAATTGTAATGTTAAGATGTTGAAGACCTTAATTTTAATTATAATGTTACCAAACTTGATGAAAAATTGTAATTTAATTCCTTAATTTCTTTGAGAGACCTTGATGGAATTCTTGTGATTCAAATTTCAATGTTGCTATTGTATTTTTGTGTTTTTGCTACGGGTTCGAGTTTGGGTGGAAAAACCCGAACCCAATGGGTGTGGGCGTGGGTGTTATTTTGTCACCCGAATAACCTTTGGGTTCGGGTTTGGGTTTGGGTGGTGATTGCAGGTGCGAGTTTGGGTAGTGTGAAACCCGACCCGACCCGACTCGTTGCCATCCCTACTTAGGAATAGAACTTTAGGTCTTCCTATCCTTTTTAACCCTTAGCAAACAGATAAATTTAGCAGATAACATAGTAAAACAAGAGGTTCCTGTAGAGTACTACAGATATCTAGGATGCTAACACCTTCCCTAGGTATAACCAACCCCCAAACCTTGGACTCTTAGCTTTGCATTTGCACTGCATACTGTGGGACATTCGATCTTTCTCCCTTCCCTTGGATAAATCAAAGACCGATGGTGAATAAATGATTTGCGATTCAAGTTAATCAATAGCTTGATATCCAATTCTCACCGCGACAGGAGGTGAATACGTCTCAAATGACTTTGGGAAGTTTTGTTATTAAGAGGGGATAGTGCATGAGGTTGTACCACCCTATACACCACAACAAAATGGTGTTGCTGTTGTACCCCAAAATTTGCCCGCCCTATTTCTAACATTTAAATTATTTTTAACTTTGATATTATAAGTTTTTTGGTTCAATTTCACTAATATTTTAACAGTAATTTTTATTCAAAAATAGGTAACAGTTTACTTTAAATTGTTTAAATAACAAATAGTTGTTTGACCTTCATATGCTTTCAAGTGCATTTTTATTTCGAATAAACAAGATAGCACAATTGGTAAAGAGTAAAAGCTTGCAAGCATAAGGTCACAGGTTCGAATCCCATTATCTGACTTTTTGTTATTTTTTTTGTTTTGTTTTGTTGTTACTAACTTTATTTCCATTTTAAAATCACAAAATTGTATTTTTTTTATTATTTATTTTTAATTTTCGTTTTTTATTTTAAGGCATTTTTAAAAATATTTATTTATTTGATTTTATGCACTTTTTACCAAAAAGGATAAAAAAAATCATAATAAATACAAAAAATATTTCCTTTCTTGAGTACTTATTTCCTATTGGTCAATCTGTGTCAGTTTGTGTCATACTCAGCTTCTGATTGGTCAGCTTGCTAATCAAGGAAGATCTTATTTGTCAATTTTATTCCCCTTTTTGCCCTTTAACCTCATTTTCACAGTTTTGAAGGGAACCAAATCCACAGTCTCACAATTTCACTCACACATACATCAACACTTTTCTCTTTCAATTGTTCATCAAAACTCATACATCCTTCATCAATATTCATCACAATTCTCCAACAAAAAAGTAAAAAATCACAAAACCTCTCAAGATCAACTCTATCCTTCCGATCCGCCGCTCACCGGACTACCTCCGGTCACCGCTCCTCCGCTGTCCGTACAGTCCGTACAACCGTACGAGATTCGCCGCTCCTTCGTCGCTCGTACACAACCGCACGAGATCCGCCTCTTGTCTCCGTTTTTTAACTAATAAGGGTTCGTATCAAGTTTTTCTGACATTTTTTTCTTTTCACTTATTTATTTATTTGCTATTTAAATTCCTAGAAAAATTGTATAGGTCGCACAGTTTTTCTTTTTGTAATAGCCGTAGTTTTATTTCCCGCAAGGTTTGTTATACTTATGTATCTCTCCCAAAGCCTTGTAATAGCGTAGGGATTTTTACTTTCCGCACATTTACTTTCCGCACTTTACTTTCCGCTATTTTATTTTACAACTGTGTAGTAATTAGGGTTTGTATGGCAAAACTAAAAAAACAATCTAGAAAACCCTAATTCAAGATAAATAATTGAAACTAATCCACTCAATCAGACTTGCACCTCTAGGGTAGCCTCTCTCAGTTGCCTTACGAACATTGGTCATGTCCCTCAAAAGTAAGGGTATTTTAGCAAAAGACGTTTACGAATAATATCATCATAGTCCCTTCGATTAAAGATCATAGTCCCTAGATGACCCTTCGAGTTGCCTACGAAAAAAATGATCTTGTCCCTCGATGACCCTACGGAAACATAATGGTAGTCCCTTTGAATTGCTAAGGTATCCTTACATGTTGTCTTCTATGACCATTCGATGACCCTTCGTCGTTCCTTCACATCCAATAGATAGGACTACCTACCCACTAATGGTATGGATAATACTATCTCTCAAGGAAAAGGATAAGTACAAGAAAGACCTTATAAATTAAGGGTAAGTAACTTTTAAATGCTTGCTCACAACTAAAAAAAAACAAATACTTTTCACACCTCACACTTTCAAAAATATTTTCAAAAACAAACACTTTATATACATTCTTACACGAATTATTACAAAGTCAACTTTTACAAAATATTTTCTGAACACACACCACATTTCAAAAAAAGCAAGTTAAAGTGAGCAAGCAATTAAGAGCCCGTAGATAACTACGGATGAAAAAGGGTGCTAACACCTTCCCTTTTCATAACTTACCCCCCGAACTCAAAATCTTTTCAAAAAGGTCTTTCCTGTTCTTTTCACCTTTCCTAAATAAATTGGATAAAAGAAAAGTTGGTGGCGACTCTTGCTAACCGCAACATGTTTTGCGAAAACAAAATTAAAAAGTTAGTTCTCCACCGTATCACAGCTGCCGAGAGAAAGAATCGATCGATTATGAACATGGTTAGAAGCAAGTTAAGTGGGAAATACTTACCGAAGGAGCTAAGGGGAGAAGCGATCTCTACAGCCACCTATTTGTTGAATAGGCGCCCTACTAAGAAGCTTGAGAAGCTGACACCGGAAGAGGTATGGTCCGGATTAAAACCGAATCTAAGCCATTTGAGAGTTTTCATTTCGGTGGCGTATCGACATGTGCGGGCCAACTTAGAAAGAAGTTAGAAGACAATGACGAGAAGATGATTTTGGTTGGATATCACTACGGAGGATACAAAATGTTTGACGCGCGAAATCAGAAGATTGTGATAAGCCGAGATGTAATTGTTGATAAAATTAATGATGTTAGTCCCATGGTAACCGGTTACATGTAGGCAGTGCAATCTGATGTAACCGGTTACATGCAGAGAAATCAAAATTCTAGGTCTGTAGAGCAGGGTGTAACCGGTTACACCCAGCCAGTTCATTCCGGTGTAATCGGTTACTAGCAGAACAGAACCTCCAGCAGATTTGTTTTTGATGATCCTGTCAGTTCCGAAACTGTTGTGCAACCACCGAATGAGGTTCAAAATGAAGAAAATATTATAAGATCAACAAGGCAAATAATGTTGCCTCAAAGACTCCAAGAATGTGAGAGATTCCAAGACAACTAAATCAATGATGATGGTGATTTCCTTCACTTTGCGCTTATGGCCGAATCTGAACCGGTGAACACGGAGGAGACTCTAAGCAATCCAAAGTGGATTTGTGCAATGAAGGAAGAGCTGGAATCTATTGAGAAAAATGGTACTTGGGAGTTGGTTGATTTACCGCTTGGAAAGAAGTCGATTGGTGTGCGATGGATCTATAAAATGAAGGCAAATCGCAAAAGCGAGGTGATCAAGCATAAGGCCCGATTGGTAGCAAATGGATTCTTGCAACGTGAAGGTATAGACTTTGAGGAGGTGTTTGTACCTGTGGCTAGGCTAGAAACCATCCGATTAGTTGTTGGCATTACAAATAACAACGATTGGAAGATATTTCAAATGGATGTCAAATCTGCCTTTTTGAACGGTCCACTCGATGAAGAGGCTTATGTTGAGAAGCCCCCCCCCCCGGATTTTTGGTAAAGAATCAAGAGATGAAGTACTACAAATTGCATAAAGCATTATATGGTTTAAAATAAGCTCCAAGAGCTTGGAACAAACACATTGATGCCTTTCTTGTTGACATTGGTTTCAAGCGGTGTGTGTTCGAACATAGAGTTTATGTGAGGTTGGATGCAAATGATGGTGTGATCATCCTTTGCTTGTATGTGGATGATCTATTGATTACTAGCAGTTGCGATAAGAGTATCTCTAAGTTCAAGAGTGAACTCATGGATGAGTTCGAGATGACGGACCTTGGAATTATGACGTATTTCATTGGCATAGAGTTCCAAATGTCAAAAACGGGATTGCTCATGCATCAAATGACATATGCTCTTGAGATATTGAAGAGGTGCAAAATGGAGTATTGTAATATGGCCATTACACCATGTGAAGCAAGGTTACAACTGTCCAAGAGTGAGAATGAGCAAGATGTGGATCCAACACAATATAGGAGATTGATTGGATCATTGTGGTACTTGTGCAATAGGCGACCAGACTTGGCATTTAGTGTCGGTATTGTTTGTAGATTCATGAAGAGACCTAAGGCGTCTCACTTGGCAGCGGTTAAAAGGATCTTTAGATATGTTAAAGGAACTCTTGGTTGTGGAATTCTCTTTCCGACATTGGATATGGACCAAAAATGTGATTTACTTAGTTTCACCAATTCCAATTGGTGTGGTGATAAGGATGATTGAAAGTCAACGGCTGGATACATTTTTATGTTTGGTAGGACACCAATCTCTTGGTGTTCGAAGAAGGAACCGGTGGTAGCACTCCCGTCTTGTGAGGCCGAGCACATTGCAACTTTATTATGTGCATGTCAAGCTATGTGGCTCATGAATCTATTGAAGGAGTTGGGTAGCAATGAGGGTGAGGTTACTACACTTCTTGTTGATAATGTTTTTGTGATCAACCTTGCAAATAATCTGATTGTACATGGAATGAGCAAGCACATAGAGATATGATTTCATTATTTGAGGTAGCTAGTGAGTGAAGGAAAGTTACGATTGGGGTATTGTCGAAGCGAAGACCAATTAGCGGATTTGTTGACCAAAGGGGTATCAAATAAGGTGTTCGAGAGGTTGAAGATGAGATTGAGTATGCTGGACTTAGACCAATTAAAATGAGGTGGTGTGTTAGAAGCAATTTTTTGCATTTCAAGTTGGTGTAACCGATTACCAGATATGTGGTAACATATTACCACTGCTTTGATCAGAATGGGTTGGCTACTGGAATTGATGGTAATCGGTTACCCAAAATGTGGTAACCGGTTACACTGGGCGCATTTTCAGCTTTCAGCTTTTTTTTTAGGTTGTTTTTCATTTCCCATTATTTTGGAAATGTTGTATAAAAGGCCTTTAGTGCTCTTAATTATTGTTAATGTCAATTTTCATTCTCACCCTCAATTACTCTCTCTCTATTTTTATCTCTCAATTCTTAACTTCAACTTCTCCAAATTACCTTAATTCTCAATTAATTCACCATTAGATATCCTCATCGGCGTAAGAACTTTAATGGAGACTAATGAACATCATGAGGAAGATCCTCCTCGACGCAAGAACTTCATCGGAAAATTCATAGCTCTATCGACAAAAGTCACACTCACCGCCTTGACGGCGCCGTTGGAGCGAATTTCCACTCAAAACCTTGCATTTCTAAGAGCAATGCTCTCCTAACGCCGGTGTTTGGAAGTGGCTAAAACACCACCAAACACCAACACCAGCCGGAGCCCGACATGCAAACCTATGTTCTAAACTACAGATAAATCGAAGATTAGACAAGGATGCTTACTTGTTCGAAGAGTAGTGGAAGATTCAGAGAAAGTTGGAGGTAGCGGGGGCGATGCCGACGGCGAATGAGAAGCGCTCTGAGAACAAAAGGAAAAATGATGAGGAGAGTGAGAGCAAAATGAAAAAATGAGCCCCACTTCTCCCTACTTATAATCCTAGCATGGGTTAGCGTATCGTTGCCTAAGCTCTCGAGTACCCCTACTCGTAGGCCGTCATAGGCATTTGATGTTTTTGAAACTTGGCTCAGAGAGACGTCACATCTGTCCTTTCGAGTCCCGTCGTATGGAACGAGGAGACGACATGTCTGCCTCTTCAACTCCCATCGTGTGGCTCAAGGAGATGACGCATTTATCTCTTCAAGTCCACTCAATCTACCAGACTCTAAGGTGTCGGGTACGCCACTGCGAGCATAGACAAATTTGGCATCCTCACGAGCACATGGCCTTGGTGATAAATTCGAACCAGAATCATGTTGTCGAGCACACACGATTGCTTTGTATCCCCGCAGGAAGAAACTCGATGACAAACTTTTAACATGCTCGCACTGTCATGCACAAGGGGTAACTTCCATGTTCCCTTACGAGCGTAGCTCCTCGAGTTCGTAGCCACGAACCCGAATAAACGCTATCCCCGCGCAGATTTCCTGTGTCCCTCTTCGACATAAGAAATGACTCTAAGTCATTACTCCTCTACCTTGGAGCAACGACTTGGGGGCTCTTGTTCAGGACTTGGCCTGGGGGCTGGCCCACAGTCGGGCACAACCCAGTCCAGCTCCACGTCGAAGAATGCCCAACACAAAGGCCCAATCCATTGTAGCCGTCGGAGAGTACATTCCCCACATGCTCCTCGCTCGATGACACGTGGCTAACTGATCCCGCTCACCTCGCGAAAACGTTCTGCTCTTCGCAACGGGCAAGCCTTCCACTTTGGGGAATGCGGGGAAGTTGACCCAGGATGATCAACACGAGCTGCTCATTCCTACTTCCACGTGGAAATCCTGGCATTCATCCATTATGGGCCTGATCGCTCAACCCATAATGGAAATCGTTGGCCCAGTGTTGGGGGCTCTCTCTATAAATACCCTCCTTTGAAAGAGGGTCAAGTATTCAATTCATTTTTTACTTCTGTACTTGCCTTCTTTCCGCTCTGGACTGACTTTAGCATCGGAGTGCCTTGTAGGTACAACCCCCCTATTTTCCTCACTTTACTTCTGATCATCGGTAAGATCAATATATATAATAAACAATGAAATGGTCGGGCATCTAAACCTTCAATTGTGACTCTGGCGTGGATGAATGATGTTCGAGGTCTTTGCCTGTTGTCCTTTCCTAAAGCATCGGCTTAGTATACTTCGTAATTTCGAGCAACTTCTTTGTTTTGATGGGGGTGTTGAGGTACACTACTTTGTGTTTAGTCGTCGATGATTGGATGGTCGAGTTCTCTGGGGATGTAGATTGAGGTCGATCGTTATAACTTTGGGCTTGTCAAATTGTTCTTTCCAATGCTTTGGCGGAGCACCTTTCTGGTCATAGGGACCGAACTTCTCAAACCTGGTCTTTCTCCGGAGTGGGTATATACCCTAAGTGACAAGTAAGGATGATACTTTACTCATGGGAGGTATGGTCGTGCAATCAACCTTCTTTGGACCTGGTACGAAGTTCTGATGTAAACGACATTCTTTGAGAGAACCTGTCTATTCTAGTATTTCCTTTAGAACAATTATGTCGGTAGGGAGTGAGGGACTACGCTCGACCGGTCTCCTTATGACCAGAATATGGAATACTTTTTCTCTGATTGTATGGTCGATAATTTCCTTTTCTTTTGTTAGCCCAACTCAGGAGGCTCAATAGTCAACTTATCCAAGTCGAGAAATGACATCCGTGGGATGTTGATTATGAGCATTTTCATTTGGACCTCGACACTTGTATAATTGTTGCGCTCACTTAAGAATCAATATTTGAGCCTAACGCTTATATTCCTTAATCAAAGCTCCTGTGTCATCCATTCTTGTGAGAATCAGACCAAGTGATAAGGGAAACATCGGTTCTGACTTGGAGTAGGCCCATCAACCGGCCGAATATCCTTTGGTACCCATAAAAAGTTCCTCAGACTTTGATACATGTCCGATATTAACTATGAACTTGTAGTGTCTTTAGTGTCGTCGCAATAAGTATCATGTCAACGTCGGGAGACAACAGTGGTGTTAGATCGAAAGATGTAACGTGATTTTTCAACGTTATCTTCGAGGAATTCACTTTTACTTTCCAGTGATTGTGACGTGAATCTGAATCTAGATCTAAGACCATTTCTTCTCATTCTTCGTGCAGTTCCCAAGGATAATCAGAGATTTAGAGACCTGGAAAATCATCGATGAAATGATAATTGTCTGAATTGAATGCGATGAATTATCATATTTGGCTTTGAATGCCCTTGATTCAGTGATCTAAAGAGGTTACAAACTAGCAAATAAGAGATTAGATCTGAAACCGTAAGAATCTAGATCTAGAACTTCTATGTCTGCACGATGAGGTTTGAGAAAGAACGTGAATTCTTGGAAATTGTAGGAATCAGAGGTCGTTTCCCATCGGCGTCAATATTGTTCCGTCCGAGAACCAGAAATGGATGTAGTTGGAAAACTAATGATCTTGAACGAAAACTTCAATCTTCTTTACAACGGCACGTGGTGGATCTATATGGTTAGTACTCCAACACCCATGTCGGTTCAAGATGAGTATAGTGAAAATTGAAGATTAGAGATTGTACTTTGTTCTTAGTGTGTGAACTGATTTTATACTTTTGGTCAAGTGAAGTAGATTTGAGATGGATTGGACTTTGATTAATTTGGCTTTTGGCCGGTCCAGAACGCCCACCATTTAACCCAACCACATACAACATCCAACAATAAAACCCACAATTTACCCCCTCAACAAACACCACCCACCACCCACTATAACCCATACTCATTCACACAACCTACCTCTTAAGAATACAACAACTTCCAAACACCCCAACCACAAATATCTTTTTTCTCATCACAAACGTTCACCCCAAATTCATCCAAAGACCAACAAAGCTATATCTCCTACATCCAAAACTCAACGCTAATTATTACCTAACCAAACTGGAATTACGAGGGGAAACACATTAACTTATGGCAATACGACGATGGAGTTAACTGATGACATAGTTGCTAACTTCATGGATCATAGAAATGACGCGAGACTCGACCATCAAATGTTGATGAGAACTAAATACATCTAAAAAGACTACGCAATTTGGACAAGCTCCTATATGTGGAACCGACTGCTGCTTGCCACAATCAGATCAAAATCAACTAGATATTTGTTTAATATAATTTCATTATCATTAAATAAATAAATATTATTTTGACTGATATTTTATTTAAGGGTTAAATAAGTATTAGGTCCCTGAAAATAACCCAACATTCAAGTTTGGTCCCTATAAATATTTTCTTCAAGATTTGGTCCCCCTAATGTTTTCCATTTCCAACTATAGTCCCTCCCGTTAGTTTTCACTAACGGAGGATGACATGGCGTGCCATGTGTGCTAACATTCCTTGCCAACTATGTATAATTTCTTTGACCAATCAGGGACCAAACTTGAATGTTGGGTTATTTTCAGGGACCTAATACTTATTTAACCCTTTAAAAAATGATACTTTTTTTTCTAACCTTTGTGAAAACGTTGCATGCATGCTATCAACTAAGACCACTTGCATATTTGAGGAAACCATCATCATTGAGAAAACCACCTGCATATCACTCCCACTACAGTACATAAAACCATTTTTCATCACCTACCATGTAAAACATATTCACTTCAACATATCCATCTTCATTTTATCACCACCCACCTTTTCCAACTAGAATTTTTTTCCACAATATACATTCACTTCATCCCTTTCATGAACACAACTCTACAACACCCAACCTACATACTTTTATGACCCCTCAATGACAATTCCCACGCGCAAAAACCCGTATCATCATCTTCATTTTTTTTCGTTTCAACCATAACCTCTTCACACATCATCCACCCTTAACCTTATAACCAAACAAAACCACTAGTCCATCTTCATGTTACAAACACAACACAAAATTCTCATAAACTCATCACAACACACAAACCATAACTCTTAAAATCATACACGGATCCTTTCATTTTTCACGTTGGCTACCCCTCATCACACTATTCATTTTCATAAAACTACCATCCAAAATCCATGCTAGCATAACTCTACTCACACTTCACCATCATAAACACTTCACCATTTCTTCTTCATCGCACCACACACCACCGTTGAGCTTCGTTTCTCTCTCGCCATTTGTCTCCGAGAAACAACAACATGTTCAAGTAACCGAAGTAACGGCCCGTCGGTAATCTTCGTCTTCCTTTTGATCATATTTCCATTATGCTTGTTGTTGTTGTTTTAAGATTTCGTTGTACCGTTTTTTCCTTAAGATCATTGTCGGTGATGTTTGAGCATTGATTTGGTTTTATCATATTTTCTTTGAGTTGTGGCTTGTTTCAAAACATTACTCTCAGTTACAAGAGAAGTTGTGAAATGATTATGAGGAAGGGAGTTGGTTTTGACGTTTTATGCTGTTCTCTGTCTATGTTTTTTCGTTGTTGTTCTAGTTTTGCTAATAGTGGAGGTATTGTTGGTTTACATGCTTTAGTTAACAAGGGATACATTGCTTTTATCGTTTCTTAGCTTTATGCTGGCATAATGAGTAATTTTGTCTTTTAAATGTGTAATGTGTTTGTTTTCCAAGATCATGATGCGTTGGTTTACCTTCTTAAATCATAACATGATAATTTGAATAAAAAAGGGTTTATGTTTCAATTATTTTTTTTTCATTTCAAATTTGAATAATATTAAAAAAAATTCCAAAAAAACTATTTTAATCTTTTATTTTTAATATTTCCATTTTTTAGTTTAATTATTTATTTGTTAAGATAATATTAAAAAAAATTCCAAAAAAAATATTTTAATATTTTATTTTTAGTTTAATCTTTTATTTTTAATATTTCCAAAAAAAATTATTTATTTTAATCTTTTATTGTTAAATAAGTATTAGGTCCCTGAAAATAACCTAACATTCAAGTTTGGTCCCTGACTGGTCAAAGAAATTATACACAGTTGGCAAGGAATGTTAGCACACATGGTACGCCATGTCATCCTCCGTTAGTGAAAACTAACGGGAGAGACTACACTTGGAAACAGAAAACATTAGGGAGACCAAACCTTGAAAAAAATATTTATAGGGACCAAACTTGAATGTTGGGTTATTTTCAGGGACCTAATACGTATTTAACCATTTATTTAATATATTATTACTTTATTTATTAATTAAATATTACTTTAATTATAAAAATATTTTTATATTTTTTATCTAAAAAATTAATTATAATCAATTATAATTAATTAAAAAATTAATATTACATTATTATATTTAAAAATAAAATCAGTTATAATTAAAAAATAACTAAATATCTTTTAAAAAGTCTTCAAATGCCTAGGACGGACCGTTTAAAATTTTTAACTCAGTCTACAAAGTAGTATTGGGTGACACCTCAAAACTTTTCAAAAACAACCTCTAAAACATTGGCCGGTTGCCTTATACCAATTTTTTTTTTCTTCTAAAAACTTGGTACTAATATAGTGTGAAAAGTAGGGGTGGTAAAACGGGTCCGTGGACATGCCCGTTTTACCTGCACTTTAGTGTAGGGTGAGTTAAAGATTTAGGCCCTCATTCTCTAACGGATCTGTCCCACTCCGTCCTATTTTTTTCGCGGGCTTTTGCGGACACAAGCATTTATATAAAATTTTGCATTTTTAAACTTAAAAGGTGCAGTATCCGCGGATTTTCTCCGCCCCGCCCTCACTTTTTTGTGAGATGAACCTAAAGTTTTAGACCCACATCCTCAACTATGATCGCCCCGCCCTATTCTAAGTTTTTACAGACATTTGCGGGACGGACCTAAACGGGGCGGACATGCCCATTTGCCACCCCTAGTGAAAAGTGGAAAAATGTGGTATGTTGGTAAAAGATTACGTTTTTTTTTTCTATTATGTCATGCGGATTCCCTGCGGTTGGAAACATCTATAGAAGCAATAGGAACCGTCGGATCATAATCAATGAATGATTTTGATGAAATCATACAGATTATGTCACCGTACGTGATTGCGACGACCGCAGATACTGATTCCAAAACGGCTCATTGAGTCGTAATGACTCATTTATACTCTTTAGTTTCTTTACTGAATTTACCCTATTCATATTTTCGAAATTTCAAAGTCGCAGCACAGAAGTTCACGAAATCATGTATCAACCAACCAGCAACACCAGCAACCAGGTCTGTTTCTCTCTGCACATTTCTCTATTCTCGCGTCTCGCTTACGAATTTTTCAGTTACAATTGCCTTTGTATTTTACTCATTTTTCTTCATCAACTTATTCGCTTCAAAATCTCAATGCTTTCGATTGCAGAAATTTGTTCGGAAATAGTGGTTTAATTACTCTGTTGTAATTTACTTTAAGGTCTCTATAGATGTTCTTCGCATTTGGTAATAGATTCAAGTGAATCATCGCTAAATTCCCCTCATATAACCTAACCTACATTTATTCCGCTCGCATTGTAGTTACTATGTGATTTTGCATGTTAGAGATGGCTCTTTTATGTAATAAATTTGGTTTCTAGTGTTATTCATTATGCTTGGTTAAGAAATTGCAAAGAAAAATTATGCTCCCTAAACTGCATTTATGGATTTAATGTTATAATTTGATGGCTTTTCTTAACCCTTTCCCATATTTTTTTCGATTAACGTAGATCTCTGGTCAAGAAGTTAGAGATTATTTCCCGTGTGCAAGCATTATCTGTAGATATTATGTGTGTGAAATGAATAAGTTCTTCTTGTGCAGAACTTGGTTCATACCATGCCAGTGTCTCTCCCAGGGAACTCAGCATCAGTGCCAGTGGATCTGAGTGAAAGCTCCACCACGGACACAAACAACAATGTGCAAAATGGAGAATTTATAAAAGCTGAAAATATCATCAAGCACTCCCAGGTTGTTTATAATTTATATTGTTTTTATGAACAGAAAAGGTTGCTTCTCTGTATTGCATGTGTGTTTGATATAATATATAGACATACTGATTTAAGTTTCTGGATTTCAAATGAGTGATGATGAATTTTAGAATATTAACTCTAAGTAATATGTTTAGAAACTACAAGGGGACCTGCATACTTTTGGGATGAAAATTAAGCAGCATGAGGACAGACTGAATCATTTGAACGCGGAAAAAATCAAATTAGAAGACTCCATTATTCATTTGCAAGGTAAGTTTGTTTGTACTTGTTTTGGCAACTGGATAAGGAGCTGCTTTTCTTGAAAAATATTGACAACCTAGTTCTGTAAAGTGCATTCACCGTATCAATAGTCTAAGCTTTCCTTATTATGAAGGTTGCATGAGATTTATCGGTTTATTTATACAATAATATTTTGATTATAAAGTTTATGTGGTCCTGAAACTTGGGATCATCCCCAATAGCAAGATATATTTAAAATTCTTAGAACAGTAGGTCAATCAGCTTTGGAGGCTGAGATTAGCCAACCCCAAATTCTAGGACGGGGCATTGTTAACATGTTTTGGGAATACATAGAAAGAACATTTGTAGCGCATATCAAGGAAAAGGATGCAATAAACTTCAAATTGGTCACCCTTCATTTTTTTTAAATGGAATTTCCTATCGTATAATATTTCTGTATAGCTCTCTATCTATCAACAAAAAAGTGTCTTATGTTTTTCCTTATCCATAGGTGCTATTGGGAAATCAAAGTCTTCAAGCACTAATGGAGAGGATACCCGCAGTACAATTGAGGAGGAGGTACATAAACAAATATTGCAGCATGAAAAATCTGCTGCTGGTGTTTTGTGCCAGCTGAAGACTCGTCACGGAGCGCATGCCTCTTTTCTTACACTAACAAAGGATGTTTTAGGTATTGTTCCTATGCTGGGAAGAGTTGAGGATGACAATCTCAGCAGGTACAGTTTGTATGAATGTTTTCTTTTTTGCCTGTGAAATCATGTGCACTCGTTTCAATCTTGTAATAGCTTGTATGTTTCTTTGGGCTATGTCACATTATCTTTAAGCAAGATTAAAAATAATTTATTTTTTGCTTTGTTAATATCTATGAAATGTAAGCATACATGAGGATAGTTTTCACTCAACTTATTTGGAATGCAGACTTTTCTCCGAGTATCTTGGAGTGGAGACTATGTTGGCAATTGTTTGTAAAACTTATGAAGGAGTTAAAGCTATTGAAATGTATGACAAGGAAGGCTGCATAAATAAAAGTAGCGGTCTTCATGGGCTAGGTGCAACTATTGGAAGGGCTTTGGACGGTCGGTTTTTAGTCATTTGTCTTGAATCTCTAAGGTACGATTACAAGAATCTGGTTTGTCTTTTATTTGTGGTTGTGAATAGATCTGTGTTTTAAACCTTTTTTTCTTTTGTTTTAGGCCTTATGCTGGTAAATACGTGGTTGATGATCCACACAGGAAGTTGGACATTTTAAACCCAAGATTGCCTAATGGGGAGTGTCCAGCTGGATTTCTTGGGTTTGCTGTGAATATGATTAATATAGACACCGAGAACTTGTTTTGTGTAACTCAAAGTGGTTTTGGCCTAAGAGAAACTCTGTTTTACAATCTCTTTTCTCGTCTACAAGTATATAAGACTAGGGCTGAAATGATACAAGCACTTCCTTGCATAACTGATGGAGCTCTTTCTTTAGATGGAGGAATGATTAGGAGTTATGGTGTATATTCCTTGGGTAATAGGTAAGAATACGAAAATACAATTTACTTATAAATTATAAATTAACCCATTTTTCGTATCTTCTGAAAATTATGATAGGCTAAAAACTTTGCCCATCTTGGGAGTCGAATTAACTTGAGTGTTTCCTTTTTACAAGAGGGAATATATTAATGGGTGAATCTTTCTTGAAACTATATATCCTGTAGATATCTTTTCATTTATCTCTCAATAGGTGAATATATTAATGGGTGAATCTTTCTTGAATCTATATTATCCTTTTTACAAATTAAAACACAGCAGGTGGTTTTGCTAGGTTAACTGCATTTATCCTGGAGAAATCCTTTTAAAAATTTAAGCGTCATTCTAGAAACATCAAACTGCTGTGTTTTAATTTGTTTTCAGAAGAGTACAATCATCAAATGTGTGAACTGAAAAAAACTAACTGTTGTGATCTGCAGGGAAGATGTTAATATAAGATTTCCCAGACCAGAAAGTTCAGCAGGGCTTGATGAGCAGGTTGAAATTGAGAGGCAAATGAAGGACACCCAGTGGAAGAAGGAAAAAATTTTGGACGATATAAAAAGGGAAATGACATTGTTGGACATAGCAAAGCACAATTTTAACAAAAAGAAGAGTGATTTTCTTAAGTATTTGGCTTCAAGTTCATCGTATGCAATCCAGGTAATCTTTATGGATATTTGAATTTAAATCCTAGTTGATTTATAAATTATTGTGTAGTTTGGTAATTTATTATTTATATGTTGTTTCAACCTTATCTAAGTTGTTATATTATGTTAGAACATTTTAAATGATCTCTTTAGGGGATCTTTCCCGTAAACTTACTTCAGATTGTGATACAATGGCACTATATCACCATTGCTAAATGATTGTTTAAAGCTTCCGGCTTTCCAGTAAATCTTGAAATGTAATCTAATTCATTATGCTAATATTTTCTTTCATCTAATGAAACCACCAGGTTCAAAATGCAGTTCAGAATGCTCCTTCGGTACCTCGATGATGAAACTAAGATAGATGGGAAAGCTATGAAGGACATAGAAGATGTTTACTCAAATGTATATGACAACTGTTTTTTGGGTTCCTCTAATTGTTTCTGCTAGACCAACATAGATATTTCCCTGGGAACCGGTAAATACTTCTGCTCTGAAAAAGGCTGTGATAAGAAACCTTCAATTTTTCGTGCTCTTGCTACTGTTAAGCTATGGCATGCTCAATTATCTATTAACTTAGCTATGTTAGGCTGTTTGATCATTATTGTAGCTCACTATATATGTATGCTATGTACGCCGGATCACAACTGTCATTGTTCACTTGTGTAGTCCTTCTATCCAAAAGCCGATTAAATTCCCTCATTTTTATGGGCCCTTTTCTTTATTTAGTTGGCATAGACTCGAATAATTTCTTAAAATTTGGATGGTGCATCAAGAATAGTTGGGATAACAGACTCAAATAATTTCTTAAAATTTGGATGGTGCATCTAGAATAGTTGGGATAGCTCAGCTGGTAGAGCAGAGGACTGAAAATCCTCGTGTCACCATTCAAATCTAGGGATTCTTGATTGGTGCTGAGCTAACTATAATGTAAAGTTGTATTTCGGTTCATAATACAAGTATTCGATAGTTTTAAATATTTTATAATTTTAACTAATAATAACAACACTATACACGGCAAGATAGATATACTTTTGGAGTTAAAATACAAGTTTGATTGGTGTTAATTATTATTTTTATTTCAATAAATATTACTTTGCTAATTTTCTTTCTTTCTTTTTTTTTGCTTTTTTTTGTAGAACTAAATTTAACAGTGAATTTATAGGGAAAATAAAAACATTTTTGTTTTTAATAATTTTTAAACACATTTGTCGAATGGAAATAATATTTTAAATATTTAAAATGCTTTTACTGATTTCTATCCTTTAAGAGCCTCTCTTACGTGAGTATATATATGCCTTTAACAATAAAATGTGTCACATGAGATTGAGATGTGCTATTTTTACACTGCAGTTCCATACACCGAATCTACACCTTATGTGATTATAATAAAAAATGTTCAAATCAAAGTAGAATGAAATATTAAAAAAATAAAATGAGTAGACTTTATATATACTATTACGGTGGTGTAGTTGTTAGAAAATGATGTCAACATATCTTTTCCCAATAACATTTCGCATAAGTTTAAATCGACCGACTAAAACGAAGCGGTGTATAAAATCTAATGGGAAACATAGCAGAATGAAGCATATATTCCATTTTATTATTTGGACTTTTGTTAGTTTGACAAAAGAACAAATTAATTTATTTTGACAAAAGAACAACTAATTAATTTATTCTGACCTTCAAATTTAGCGCAATGAAAATTGAAGAATGGTATGGAATTTGATTGTTAACTATTTCATTCTATTCTATCATATATCACAATTTGAATAGTGTTGATTTCAGTCACACAAAAAATAGTTTCACAAAAGTTTTTTTACTCAAACTCATGAATTTTTCTCTTTTTAATATCAAAGGGGGTTTATTCTTTCCACTTTTAGTTGTGAAGAACTACCATTTAAAAACTCAAAATTGTCTTTCAAAAATTTATAGGCCACTTCCATTTGTAAATGAATTACACCTTCATTTTATAATAAATAAGTATAGAGACGTATTTTCGTAACAATTAAGTAAGGTTTGACTTTTTTTATAAAAAATACATTGATGTAATAAGCGAGTTATAATAAGTATATTATTAATTTTTATGTGTGTGCTCTAAGAAGGTAAAAACCCAAAACAGAAAAATACACAAATCAACCAATGTTTATAACGTCTCTTAACAATGCATTAAGCATAAAATCTAGGCAATGAGTAAACTCTAAACTTCCACCATGAAGATTCAGAATAAACTTTGCCAAAGTATCAACACTTTTATAAGGTTCCTGATGAATTTTCAACTTTGACCTCCAAGAATTCTTCCATTATGGAGTTGATTTTGCGAATTAAATTCATACATTTCAACTGAAGATTCTTTCCACAAATTGCATTAGCAGCTTCTTGACTATATACTTAAAGTTCTACCCGATTATATCCTCTGGAGTGCGCTAGCCTTAATTCTTCTAAGACATCCCATAATTCTTAGCACATTACAGTTACCAACGCTTTTAGAGAATCCACACAACCAATTTACAATTCCTTGCTAATCCTCCACATTCAGCTACATTGTTCTTTGCTACTGCTCCATATGCATTAATGCAGACCCATTCCTTCCCTTCTCAGGTTTCTTCCAATTAATAACACCTATGATTGTGGATATATGGTTTGTCTTATTCCGTGTAATCATACTTTGATGGTAGCTTCTAAATTTTTCCTTTATGTCATCAACCATATTGGAAGGAGAAACATAGTCTAAGACGCAATTCCTTCGATTTTTCCAATACCAAAGTTGGTGGCAAGTTGTAACCCATAAAGATCGCCAATTCTCCTAATTTATTCCTACATTCATCTACAACTTAAGGTTCAACCAATCTAACAAATTAAAATCGTAGAAGGGGTTTCTGGAAGTTATTGATAACATTTGCATCAAGATTGGCTTCGCTTGTCTACAGTCCCTCATATCATGAAGGATGAACTCTTCCTCGTCAGTGCAATCATTACAATATGGATCCTTTAGTTTGAGATGACTAAGGCATCTGTTAGTATTGATTCCACTGTGATGGAGCATCCAGTTAAAACTTTGAATTCTTTCAGGGACTATCAACTTCCCAATGTGTTTCCATGGCTCCATATCTTCTGCATAGTTTGTACATGCAATATGATTAAAAGCATTGAATATTCTAAAATATCATGAGTTAGCTCCTTCCCAAGTGCATTTTTCAGAGTCATTGTTATCCAAGCTAGGAGGTTCTATCGCTCGAATTCGTTCCACCATATCCTGAGGGAAAATACTTCTCAATAGCATATAGTTTTAGTTTCCATTGTTTGACATAATGGTTGGCAGAGGCATGTTCCATATTATCAGTTGGACTAGTCATGAATTCATTGTGTCTAATTCTTGAATCAACCCACAAGGCATGGATTGCTAAGAACAAGGCTATTGTTTCTATTTATGGCAACTGGGAGACATCCTACAACGACCTCCCACAATGGTTGTTGGTCATGAAAACATTTGTACCCGGTATTGTCATAGAATTAGAAACCCTTCATGTGTGGTCGAACGAGGGGACACAAATTGGTGGAGCTAGGATTTTTCACCGTCTTTTTTGGGCTTTCCAACCGTGCTTCAAGGGTTTTGCATTCTGGAAATCAGTTGTTCAAGTGGATGACACATGGTTATATGGAAAGTACAGGGGAACTTTGCTAATGGTCGTTGCTCAAGACGGTAACAGGAATATATTTCCGATTGCTTTTGTATTGGTAGAGGGTGAAACAGGTGATGCATGTAGTTTTTTTTTTAAGAAATCTTCGAAGGTACGTTACACTGCAACCCAACCCGTGTTTGATCTCCGATAGACACAAGCCGATAATAAGCGCCTACAATAACCCGGATAATGGTTGGCAGTATCCTCCCTCCTCACACGTCTTTTGCATCAAGCACATAACACAAAACTTTATGAGGGAAATAAGGGACAACGAACTTCGCAAAAATGTTATTAGCATGGGTATCTTCCTAAACTTATCTTTCTATATACCTCTAGCCATAACTTGCATAAACTAATCTATTTTTCCTTTTCATGCTTAGGATATGTATTAAATGAGTCTACATACGAATACTATAGAGGAGAGATACGTAAAGCTAACATACAAGCATTAAATTGGCTGGTCAATATTCCAAGAGATAAATGGACCAGTGCGTTTGATGGAGGGAAGCGATGGGGCCATATGACCACCAACCTCGCTGAATCAACGAACTTAGTTCTGAAGGCCACACGTAACCTTCCGATTATAGCTCTGGTAAAATCAACATACTACATATTGGGCACCCTTTTTGGATAAAGAGGACATGAATGGACTAAATCGTTGAGTTCTGGACAAGTGTATACTGATAACTGCATGAAGGGTATTGAGGAAGAAGCTCTCAAATCAAATAGCCACAACGTTATGCAATTTGATCGTCAAAGGTTCTGCTTTCTTGTCCAAGAAACGGTGACTTATAATGATGGTAAACCGGCTACCTATTACAACGTCGACCTAAGGAATCAGACTTGTGAGTGTGAAAGATTTCAAACTTTCCATGTCCCTTGCTCACATGCAATTGCTACTTGTTCCAGCATCTGAAAGGACTATACTATGCATATAGCTTATGTGTTCAAAGTTGTTAACGTGTTTTAAGTCTATGAGGAGAGCTTTATCGGGGTCCCTATTGATACAACTTGGCCGCAAGACGAAGGTGATACTCTATGCCACAACGAAAGCATGCAGAGGAAAAAAAAGGTCGTCCAAACAGTAGCCGGATAAGAACTGAAATGAACAACATTGAAAAAGAAAAAGAGGTGCGGCATTTGTCGCGAAATCAGACATATGCGCAAAAAATGTCCAAACAGGGCTGGACCTTCTAGTTAGTTGTGGAACAAGTTTTGTTTTATCTTGTCGTGCTTTTATTTATGAAAATCTTGTATGTCCTTTTCCAACAACAACAACAACTTTTATATTGAGCTTAACAAAATAATGTTACAACACATTCAGGATGACAACATAACCAAAACTTCAAAATAAACATACAACAAAGTTACTAATACAACAAACCAATATGATTGAGAATCTTGACATATTAAACAACAATAGCTAACACTAGTAGATCTGCAACGCCTCGGTTAACTTCTCCGCTATGTGTGGAAAACATACATTGGACATCCACATCATTTTCTCCGTTAGAGTTATTATGGACAATAATATTCAATTTTCCTAACACATCAAATTGCACCACCCAACTGTCGAAATCCTGCATTGATGGAAGAAACCAATTGTCGGAACTTCCATTGTGGATTCAAACACACCCTCATGTGTTTATCTGTTTCAAAAAAAATAACACACGCCACAGACATGATTATGAAATAGATGAAACAACAATGATTTTTTGTGTATTCGACACCTCTATTTATAGTAGATCATATGGAGAGAAAAAATATTAAAAAATTAATTTGGCGGAAAAACAATAATTAAATCTTATAAAATTATACAATTTTATTTATCAAAAATTAAGAAAATGGATACAATTAAATAGCTGATTAAATATTTAAAAAATATTTAGAACTAAAATAAATTCTTATTAAACTATTAAAATTTTTTTTCATTAAATATAATATTATTATTTAATATTAAAAAAAAAAGGGGCGTCATCCTAGATGACAGATCTTAATTAAGGGTCTGACACGTCCGTCATCTCGGATGGGGTATCTAAAAATTAATTAAAAAATGCTACTATAGGACAAAAAAAATGGCATATTGAGAATTAAATATCAAGGTGTGACATTTAAGGAAATTTTTTTCACGTTTGTGGCAGGATGGTCAAAAACTCGGTGAAGGCAATATCGGAGATGGAATGTTGTGTGTAGACATTGGTGAGGATAAGGTTTGTGGTGATGAATTTGTTTGTGTGTTTTGTGGCGGTTGTGGTTCAGTGGGTTTTGAAGTGGGTGTGTGTAGGTACAATTTACAACAGAAGCAGAACTGGGCGGTTCAACCAACTCAACCTATGTACAGTAAGCAAAATTAGTACTCTAATACTCTTCCAACAAAACCTATGTACAGCAGTCAGCCAGTCACCATAAGCCACAAAAAATATTTTGGGTTATACGTCTCCCAACAAAACCAAAACAACCTCATTAAGAGATGGTAGATACTAAATTTGGTGGAAAATCTATCAGATGTAACTTACATATTTCTCTGCTTGTAATATCATGAACACAAATTCATTATCCAACTGAAACATTACATATGACATTACTCATGTGGTGATTGTATCACAACCACAGTGTACTTGCTTGTGTTGGTGTTGTCATATGTAATGTGAAGGCATCAACAAAAAGTGCATCTTGTGAAGGTATCAACAAATTTGATATAATATGAAAAACCAGAAGTAGATGTAATGGGTGAATGGCCCCATAAGTTCCTATAGATTAATTCAAAAGGTGCAATGTACTTAGTAAGAGATGTATGAGAAGGTAGTCTATAAGATTTGCCAAGACAACATGAAGAACAAAAATCTTCTATATTTTTATTATGAAATGGAAGATTACAAGATTTTGTGACAGATCTTTGAACCTCCACACTTGAATGTCCAAGGAATGCCAAATTGAAAAGGAAATAGCATTTGCTGTAGAAGTATTTACAATAGGACATCTAACTATTGAGTTAAAGGACACATTATTTTGGAAAAGAAGCTGTCGAAATTTGTTGGCTTAACATGGTGAGAAACTTGTAGAGACCATCTTTGTCATGCACTCTGTTGAGAACGATCTCATTGGAAGCCTGTGATTTAAACAGGCAACAGTTAGGATGAAACTCATTTAAAACTTAGCTATCTTTAGCAAACTAACTTACTTTTAGAAGATTTTTAGTAATATTTTGGACAGGCAATAAATTATTTAGGATTAACTGAAATTTTAGGTTCATAGGAGAATTAAATGGTGTAGAGCCACTTGAAAGAACAGACAAACATTGGCCAAGGATCTGATATGGTTCTTCAAATGATGATAATTGAATAATTTAAACATTGGAGATGACATGCATGGCCGGCCCAACACATATTGAGGTTTAAGGCGGATCTTAAAATGAGACATTTTTAAGGTAATAGTATTTTTATTTATAATTTTATTTTATGAGTTTTTTGAGATGCAAAATTATTTATTAAACTATTGTAATCAATTTTATTTAGCAGTATTTTTTTTTAATTGAAAATAAAGTCTATCTATTTAATCTTTATTGAGATATTGTTCATCTTAAATAAGATTTTATCAATTTTAATTTTGAAAAGATTTTCTCGACAGATACAACAGTTAAAAAAATTGTTAATATTATTCTATAAACAATATACACATTATCTTCTCCCCATTTATTTTCTTCATCTCAAATTATTTATGTCCTTCTTTACTTTTCAAGTGGTTTATCGCACCATCAACTACTGAAATTATTTTTAGATACAAGTGGTCTAAAACACCATTTGGAGATGTATCTCTACGAATGATTTATCACAGTGCAAGTGATAATCGTATTTTTTGAACAGACTGTTTTATCCTGGAGACGTCGTCGAAACGTGACTGCATTGCATAATTTTGGTAGTACGACGAAACATCTTAAAGAAAGCGACCTAGTACGCGACTCGTCCCGATAATTTTCTTTGTGGAAATTTTTCCAAAACCGAAAGACAACAATTTAAAGACTCTTTTTGTAATTGCCATGACTACTGAAGAAATTATCGGTACTACTGCGGCTGTTGTTGTCTCTGACAAACCATTTAAGTTTGAGGGTTCTCACTTAAAACGTTGGCAAGCTAAGATGAAATTTTTCTTAACTTTGAAGAAGGTTGCCCAAGTTCTGACTGAGGATATCCCTGTTGCTCCTTCTGGATCAACTAAACAAACTAATGGTAAGACAACTGTAGATTCAGAGGAGATGCTCAACTCGTTTGAATCAGATTGTTCTGCTAAGACTAAGGCAGATGATTTACAGCTCCAGAAAGAGATTTCCATCTGAAAAAATAATGATTATCTTTGCAAAAATCACATTTTGAACAACCTCGTTGATGATCTGTACGATTACTATAATAATTGTAACACTGCTAAACAGGTATGGGAAGCTCTGCAGAAAAAATATGATACTGAAGAAGCAGGTGCAAAGAAATATGATGTCAGCTGCTACCTGAATTATAAGATGGTGGATAAAAAGTCTGTGGAATCTCAAATCCACAAAATTCAGAATATTGCTCATGAAATCATAATTGAAGGTATGTGATAAGTGCAAAATGTACCTATTTTTGTATATAAGTTTTGTTGCACTTATCATTACTTTGTGTTAAAATTGGTTGAATAAACGCCGCTTTGTTCGTAAATATGTTTACTTTACGTTTTTGGTGTATAGTGCGGTACCGTGTAAATATCATTGAGTTTAATTGATTTTCATTTATTTTTACAGGTGTTCCAGCAATGGGATTTTTCCATATTCATAAAGAGCATTGAATAAGCTTTCCAACGCTTCAAACCGTGCGTCAATCGGAGTTACGGTTCATGAGTTATGATCAAAACAAATTCTGGTTTGCTGTCATGTTCGCACTGCGAACCCCCGTGGCGAGCACTCGCTAGCGAGTTCGCACTGCGAACCCGGGGCGAATAAAAAGTGCCTGGAAGCATAAAAACACCATTCTGGAGGAAGTTAAGGCGGCATATGTTCGCAGTGGGAACGGGGGTTCGCAGTGCGAACCTGGGCAGCAAAAACCACCTATAAACTTCATTTTTCAGCATTTTTTAGAGGATGGTTTTGGGGATTCTTGCTCCAACTCCATCAAACTTCATTTTTTTAGTAGATTAGCTTTGAAAACAACATGGAAGCTTGCATGTGGATGATCCGAGATGGATTTCTCATCGATCGGCTCCGACAATCCATGAAGTGTTTGGTTCATTTCTTTTCTTCTTTGTGTTTTTCTTCTATGTTGGGTTTTGTATATGTATTGACTACGATCTCATGTATATTTGTCGCCCATGGCGTTGTATAAAACTTGCTTTACAAATCTCTATTGGTGATTGTCTCTGATTTTTGCTTTATGCGCGGGGTTTGGGTTGCGTTAGAGATAACCGTCGCAAACTTTGATTAGGGATGATTGTCTGTTAGTTTCTAGATTCTAGAGATAGATTTAGGGCTAGCAATCTTCAATAGGCGTCAAAACTTAATGCCTCCGTGCCTTGAGCTAGCGTACGAAAGTATCGGCAATGGTAACACGGTTGTTCTCTCAACTTTGCGTTAGACATAACCTGTGTTGTGAGCGATGCGGGGTGATATTGAGGAGTATTGTAGGTTGAGTATAACTGGTCGGTAAGTTTAAGTTTGTGAGGAGTCGATTATGTGCATGCCGGATAAGTTTGTCTTGCTGAAAAATGAATTTGTTTTTATGTTTTAATGTTTACTTTTCTGTTTTCATGTTTTAAACCATTTTAATCCAAACTCATTAACGCGAGAGATTGTCGAACAACATTCTTTCCCTCGAACCAATCTCTGTGGACACGACATAAATCTCGGAGGGAATTCTTCCGAAAATAAATATTTTTGCTTGCTTGCCCTATTCTGCATCCAACAGTATGCCCCTCGATGAACAACTTCAGATTGCTGTGATAATTGACAAACTACCCCATGGTTGGAAAGATTTCAAAAATGTGCTTCGACATAAAACAAAAGAGTTTTTAATTGAGAGTCTGATCACTCTCCTTCGAATTGAAGAGGAATCTAAAAGACAAGATCAGAAGGATGAAGTCTTAGTTGTTTCTAACAACAAAAAAAGATTCGGTGCGGTTCTAAAGCCTACGGACAAACCATTAAAGAATCAGAACCGCAATTCTGTGAACCTGTCGCACCTCGAAAAATCATATCGAAGACACGACCCTCGCACAAAAGGCGCAGAAGATTGTGGTTCGACAGAGCCTCTACCGAACTTTATTTATCCCAAAAGAGGGAAAGGAAAATATCAAGAAAACCTTTAAGGAGATAAGAACATGGTCGTCGCAACTACATTCTGGGTTCGGGAGTCGATTACGTAAGAGGAAGGTATGCGCACCCCCTCACGTCCGTTGTACTCAACGGGAACCTCTTAATTCGATTGTGATGAACCTTAGCTAAGCTTGTTTGTTTTCTTCTCAGCGATATAATGTGAAACGGTAAGATAAAAGGAAACGACGCTATGGGAAAATGGGTGGTTTTAGGATAGGGTGCTCGTCAAGGAATGAGCCCTTGTGCCTATGTATGCTCATTTGGACGAGAATAAGTAATCAGAGCAATCGTAGTTCAACTACGGGAAAGGTTAGAGGGAAAATGGAAGATGGATAAAAGTGTAAAAACGGTGGAAAAAAAAAGATAGCTCGCCAAGATCATCGCAATCTTGTGCCTACGTATCTTTATTCAGACGAGAATAAAGAATCAGAGAAGTCATAGTTCATGGTAACCATGAAAAGAGGGGAGTTTGGTTTGGTTTGGATGACGATTACTCGAAGCTTAAGAAAGGCTCCTCGGGCCCAAGTAATCGGGAGAGTGAGTTAAAGGTCTGGCTCTTTCTCTTTTTCATCTAAGGTGGTTGAGTTTGAAAATTTGATTGGAAATGTTTGAAAAGATTTGATGGTTTAAAAAGTGTTTTGAAGGTTAGACGAATTGAAAGTGTTTTAGAGGCGTCAATTGCTCACACACAAGTAAGAGAAGTCGCACCTAAACAATCGAAGGGAGATCAAAGGCTCAACCCCCAATTTTTCACCTTGAAAAGAGTTGCGATAGTTGTTAGTCGTTTTGAAGTTTGATTGAGAAAAATCTACTTGACGTTGGATCAAGGGTTTGTTTGTATGCGAAGAGGTTTGAAAAGAGTTTGGTTAGAGGTTGATTTGAAAATGGCTCGACGATGAATCGAGAATTTGTTTGAAAAAGGTGTGAATCGATCCTAGTCCCTAAGGGTGCTCCTAGTAACAAAACCATGACGAATTGTGCAAGTGTGTACGTTAGGTTGATGGCGAATGCTAATGAGCAATCGACTTATGGGGGGAGTTTTGAAAATGGGCTCGACGACAAATCAATAATTAGTTTGAAAATGGTTTTGTCTATGCTTGTCCCTAGGGGTGCTCCTAGTAAACAAACCATAATCAAAGAAAATCGAATGCGTACGTCGGAATGGGAGCGGGGGTACATGTAAATTACACGAGATTGCACAAAATAAAAGGTCCCATTGTAAGGTAGCCCAAAAGGAAGCCGTGTGTGTGCAAGATGTCCTAAACTAAGCCTTGAGTAAGAATTAGACAAAAGCTCCTTTGTTTAGGGTTTCTGTACAGAGTCAAAGTTATGTTGCTTAGAAAAGTAGCCAATAGTCCACTAATTGAGTTTTTTATGGTTTCGATCGTTATTAGTGTGTTTTGAATAGTGTGAACAAAGAAGAGGTTAGATGAAAAAGATATGAATAAGATGAATATGAATAATAATAAGATGGGCAAGATAATATTGACTGAAATTAAAGTTAGTTGTTAGTGATTAGTTATTAGAACAAATGATCAATGATGGTTAAATAACCATCATTGGGCTTTCAAACATAAGTTTGGGCCACGAATGATCATTTCCCGATACGGGACATATGTAGCGCTAAACCGTCGTAGCACGATCTATGACGAAGATCATACTATAGGAGGTCACGCAATTGATCTTTGTGCTAAAAAACGATAGAGAAATGATATTGAGGACAATTCTTCAAAGAAATTGCGCCACATGAAAAGAAAAAAGGATGATCTCATCTTAATCACAAACTTTCATCGATTAATCGAAGGTAAGCTATCATGATCCAAAAGTATAGAAAATGATCTCAATGATCATTCACTACAGATTTGAAATAATGAAGGTTAAACAAGCTCAATCAACCAACATTCGTGAATAGAAAAGACTTCATCGATCGATCTAGAAAAGAAAATCGAGAATAAATGAAGTTGAAATAAAATGATATGGAAATTGAAATGGAAATAAAATTGGTCTCATCTTAATTAAGATTTTATCGATAAACCGACAATCCATGATACTAGACTTTCATTGACCAAAATAAAAAAGGAAAGCAAGAGAGAAAGAAGACGGTCTCATATTGATCAAGATTTTCCGGACATTTATTTAAATCAACCATCTATGACCTTTTAATATATCATTGACCAAAATCAAAAATAAAATAAAATAGAAACAAGAAGAACTAAATAGTGGCCTCATCTTAATCACAATTTTATCGATAACCGACAATAATGGGGTTAGACTTTCATTGACCAATAATAAATCGAAAATAGAATCGAAGATGGAAATCAAGGTAGAAATGAAAAGTGAGAACAGATTTTAAAACTCATAACAAATAGAACCCAAACCAAAATCATAAAAAAAATGAAACAAAATTTAAAGAAAAAGATTGAATTTCAAAAACAAGGACAGGGGGAGGGGCAGGAATTCAATGGGCCTCCAAGCCCAACTAAAGCATGATGCGCAAAAAATAAAAAAATAAAAATAAACCTAGAAAACTAATCATCAGCAAGTTTACGACACATAAGAAAATGTTCAAATGAAAAAAAAACAAGAACCAGTCCACGTCTCGGTCAAAACACGATCCTCTTTAAAACAACATCAGATCTTCATTCTTGCAATAAAGACCATGACCATCAACACACGATTTCGATTTATAAAAACCAGTGGGGTACAAACGCGTCAGATTCATCACCTTGGATTGAAACAGATCAACATGGCCATCAAAATGACATTGAAAGCGAAGAACAACATCAACAGATAACACGGCCTCGTAAACTCTAGCTCGTATTGTTCGTTTCGATATTGTGTTTTGGTTTCTCGATCCACTTCTATTTTATCTTCTTCTACTCTCTGTTACTGGTTTATTTCTGACTTGGGTTTGTGAATGGGTTATTTTGTGTTGGAATGGGGGTGAAGAAGATGAAGATGAAGATTGGGTATTTGAAGGTGTAAGAGGATGCTGATTGTTTATGGTTTTGTTGGGTTTATGAAGGAGAAGGAGGTTTGTTCAGGTTGCTATTGACAGACGCAACGAGGGTAGTTTGGAGAAAAAAATG
The DNA here is from genome assembly GCA_022829125.1 of Lathyrus tuberosus. Classification (NCBI taxonomy): domain Eukaryota; kingdom Viridiplantae; phylum Streptophyta; class Magnoliopsida; order Fabales; family Fabaceae; genus Lathyrus; species Lathyrus tuberosus. Next base: position 16,450,341 of record JALAZF010000017.1, read on the forward strand.
AAGGTTGGTTGTTTTGAAGATGGAAAAGGTTTGAAGAAGGTCTTGGTTATTGAAACATTGTTGTTGTTTAAGAATAGTGAAGAAAATGAGTAGTGATGGAAGGGATGGGTAGTTTGTGGGAGAATTTTTGCAGAATATTATTGGTTCTAAAGAACTTGCTCAAGAAAGAAAAAGAATCCTCATATTTATAGGAGAGAAGGTGAGTACAAATTGGAATTTCGTTGCCGTTTTTGTAATTTGAGTGACGTTTTGGACAGGTTGTTTTGATTGTGTATGCGTACCGCAGTAGGGGTGTTCGTGGTTCATGAACTGAATTGAACCGAACCATATTAATGGTTCAGTGCAGTTCTTAAAAACCACTTTATCAAAAAGTGGTTAATCTATTAAACCAATTCAATTCGGTTCAGAACCAGTTTAGAACCAGTTCACCATTTTAAACCAGTTTAATTTAGTTTAACCAGTTTAAAACCAATTTTTTAGAAGAATTGGATTTTTTTTTTTACCAAATTTCAGACTGGTTTTCTTAAATATTAAAAAAAAAAAAACCGTTTTTTGTGATTTTTTAAAATAAAATTGGATTCAAATCTAGATTTTTTTTTTTTAACTTTTTGGTTTAAATAGCAATTTTTTAACTTTTTGGTTTAAATAAAATTGGATTCAAATCTGTAATTTTTTTTAAAACTTTTTTTATTTAAATAGCAATTTTGGTTTAAACTTTTCAAATCTGTGATTGTTAGTGTGCAATTGGAAACACTAAAAATAACAAAAACCAATATTCCAAATTCAAAATCAAAACTTACCAAAACCCAAATCATATCAGAAATAAAATTAGAACTTGATACAAATCTTAAATTGATATTACCATCAAATTGCTCAACCAAATTTTCAACAAGATTGAAAAAATTTCCTTCAATCCCACAAATCAAAATTTAAACTTTCTCAAAACAGAATTGTTCCATTAACTGTAAACTTAATCAAATCTTCCCAAAATCCAAATCTATTTTTCTGAATCCAAACTTCAAATCACAAGTTCCTGTCCTTAAGAGCATATAAACATCATGATGATCAAACTTTCTTTCAACCACATTTCTTATTCATCTTCATCTCCAATTCTTCAACCTTCAAACACTTCCAATCACCTTTAATTTGAATCTGCAACAATTCAACAATCCAATTCAACTTCAAACAACAACCACAAAACAAAATTGTTCTATTAACTGTAAACTTAAGGCATATAATGATCAATATTCATGCTAAAAGAATTCCGCATGAACTACCGAACAAACAGACACAGCAGCAGAACCAAGCCCCAACACCAATAACACCCTTTGATTTTTCAGTAATTGAAATGCAATACTAACTTTATAGCCATTGTCTATCCTCTCGTGCTGCTTTGTTTGTTAACATAGAAAGTACAAAAATAGCTCAGTATGTAATAAAAGTAACATGTTTTTCTCTACAACAATGTTTTCTAGTTATGAGGGATGAGTGGGTAATGTATTATGTTCAGTTAGAATTTGTGCCACTATGCAGAATGTATCGAGGAATGTTTACATGCTCAAATTATCAAATTAATATACAAATGCAGTAAAGTAATTGAAATGCAATACTAACTTTATAGCCAAATTTTCTCCTCAATTTTGCTAACCTCACTAACAACTATATCTCAATTCATATAACTAGCAACTTACTAACCCATCCAAATGAAGTTTAACAGAGCTAACCATTACACTAATCAAATTCAAAACTAACTAACTTCTTCACCATGATTCAAACTGTAACAGAAGTGAATCTAACAGTTAATTCATAACAGACCTTACTAACAAGATTATTTAACTAACTGAAAACTCCAAACATTAACTAACTATTCAAGGGATAACACATCATAACCACCAAAAGTTAACAGATTTAACTCTAACTCACCAAGTCATAACCGAGCTAATATCACATGTGAAGCTTTTTCTAATTAACAGAACTTAATTGCACAAGAATTTTTGTATCAGAAATATCCCCATGACTTACCCTTAATCATCAACAACTGACACAAAGACCGAGCAACTGCCAGCATCTGGCGTAGAATATAATTCTGCAAAAGAAAGGAAAAAAATCAATATGTATCGATAAAGTAATAAGACACTATTTTTTATTGACATCTTACCATCCTTAATTCGATCAATATTATCGAGATCCTCAATACTAAGAAAAGACAGAACTACTCCTTTGAGCCAATCTTCAGTACAAATAAGTGCTTCCACACTAGCCGATGTTAAAGAACTACGATATGCGTCAAGGATCCTTCCTCCATTACTGAACGCTGATTCAGAGGCTACACTGGATATCGGTATGGCTAAAACCTCTCTTGCAATGCTTGCAAGTATTGGATATCGGCTTGAATTCACCTTCCACCACTCTAGCACATCAAAATTTGGAGGACAATTTTCTACTTCTTCTTGAATATACTTCTGTAATTCTGTCTCTGATGTGTTGCACTCATCTGACTGGTAGAATTCAGCGCAATGGTACAGATCATTAACTGTATTAAAACCACTTGATAGATTGACAGAACTACCTAGACGAGACACTGCCCTACCAGAGTATTCATCAAAAATAGACTTCAAATATGAATCTAATTTAGTTTTCAAATATTCTGCATCACCACTATCATAAATCTTAGCTGCCATCCATACCACAAGCTTCATTTTACATCGAGGGTCTAATACCATTGCAATCAACAACAGCATGTTAAGGTGGTCAGGTTTTCCCCAATATTTATTGTACTTTGCCTTCATCTTTATAGCCATTGACCTTACCTTTACATCTTCCGAATTACACATGTTCAAAATGCTTCTTCCAATGCCAAAAACCTCAAGCATATACATGTTGCTTGTCACATAAGAAGATCCCGAAATACGCTCTGTAGCTTCATGAAATATCTGTAGAAATGGAAGGATTAACTCAACATGCTCCCAATCTTCTTGTCTAGGCACTCCTTTATCCTTACTCATTTCATTAAAATATTTCCGGTCTCTAAATTCTAACTCTGTAAAGGTCTTGTTATGTTTTAATGCACCCTTTAACATTAGATATGTTGAGTTCCACCGAGTCTCACAATCTCTCCCAACATAACCTTTATATCCAATTGTTTCATGATCAATACATTTCTTAAATCTTCTAAACCTCGAAGGAGTACGCCTCACATACCTCACCGCTGCACGGATTCCTACAATAGAATCATCAACTTCTTTCATCCCATCATTCACAATAAGGTTTAATATGTGGGCACAACAACGTGTATGAAGGTATTCTCCATTCAAAACTAGGCCATTCTGAGAGAAAAGCCATCTTTTGAGATGTTGAATTCCAACATCATTTGAGGATGCACTGTCCACTGTCACACTAAGCACACGATTTAGGTCCCAACCATTTAAGCACTTCTTAACTGTTTTGGCAATAATCTCTCCTGTGTAGTCTGCGACTTCAGTAAAATTCAAAATATTTTTGTGTAGCTTCCAATTGTTATTAATGTAATGCCCTGTGAGACACATGTAATTAGAGTCTTGGGTAGATGTCCATGTGTCTGTAGTGATACAAACTCGACGACAATTTTGTGACAAAATAGTCTTCATCTTTGCTTTCTCCGCGTCCCAATTCTTCAAAATATCGCGTGCCAATGTATTGCGTGATGGGAACTTAAATTTTGGTTGTAAGCCATAAATGAACCTATGAAAATATGGATGCTCTACCTTTTGAAATGGAAGTTCCATGGCTACAAACATTTTTGTCAGGTCCATTCGGCTTACTTCTTGGTCAAATTTGGGAACCGAAGGGGATGAATTAACAATTGCTTCCCTATTTTCCATTGAGCTTGAAGATGGTTCATGCATTGTCACATTCACCGAATTATCTGGATTATCACTACATCTTCTCAAATGAGCTAGCATAGCGCTTGTTCCACCATTATACTTGATCATGGAGCCACAATGCTTGCATTTTGCTGACTTAGACATTTCTGTGTTCGGCGGCATCGGTGTAAAATGATTCCATGCTTCTAATCGATGTTTACGCTTTTGAGGCAACAAATCAGCATTATTAAAAACTGGAGGTGTAGAACCAATACGTTCTTCTGTCTCAAAGTCTGTAACGCTGTCATGACTATCCATATCGAAGTTGCTACAATATCGCTGAAAAGTTTTAAGCACCAGTCAGATTTATAAGAAGAAGCTAGATGCAAAAGCCATAAGATATTTACACACTAAAAACACTTATAGATATTTACTCAGAGTAATATTTACTTTTAGGCAAGTCCCCTGATAGGTTTATGCCCACAAAATCTAGCTTTGTATTCTGATTTTGTTAATAGAAAAAGCAGGTGATTACTAAAATAGTAAAGACATAAGTTAGCTCTGTGAACAAAAAAAAAATATGTATATGCTGAATGATACAGAGGCCAAATATACCATACATTTTATCCAAGAAATACATATGCAAGAAAAGCATTACAGGTGAAAAAAATTAGAACATAGAATATAAGTCATGGAATGATAAAGGTAAAACTTGGACAATTGACCCAAACTTCAGTAAAACTGCCACCATATTTATAGTCTATGCAAATGTTGTCATCACTTTCAGTTCAGGTGAAGTTTTAATCATAATTCCGACATAAACTCGTTATCATCTATATAAATAGATGAACCTTTTTCAGTCAATCAATTGAATGAAAATCACCAGTTAATTATCCATGTTGTTGTGTCTATTATATATATAATAATTAGTCAAAGCGCTTACGGATCTCAAGACTTCAACATCTGCAGATAAATGCATGTAAGTTACAAGAAAAATCCTGTAAATACACAGTCAAACAACTCATTTTATTTCCTTTTTGACAAATTTGATAACTGTAAAACATGAGTTCTACTTTTACAGCTTTAATCAAACATTGAATAACTAAGATTCAGTTGATGTGGCAAACAATTCTGCGATTAAAGTACAAGAATCAAGAAAATTTGAAAATCACAGAAAATCATGACCTATAGCAGCAGTGGCAATAATTTTTACAAAATGGCATCAATCCAAAGTTATCATAATATTTCCAAACCGAAATGCGGAAAAAAACCGAATCGAAACTCACATATAATAACCATAACTAGCAGCATGAGATTAGTTTTGAGTGTTACCGAAACGATAGCGTAGTCGAAGCTAATTCAGTCCTCTCGATTCGCTTCGCAATATTCAAAACTTCACTGATTCGAACAAAAACACGGAATGTCTCCTGCTGCTATACGTCAGCTTGCTTCAACATCTCCCATGGTGCTCGATTTGTGTTGATGAGAAGCAGATATATGGTGGAATTGAAGATGAATTTGAATTGGAGCGAAACGTGAGATTTATGGTGAAGTTGAAGGTGAATTTGAATTGGAGCAAAACGTGAGATTTATGGTGAAATTGAAGATGAATTGAATGAGAATCTAGGGTTCAAGTTTGGGGAAGAACAACTTAGAGAGTGAAATTTGAAAATCTAGGGTTCAAGTTTGGGGAAGAACAACATAGAGTGAAAATGTGAATAAAAAATATAATATGTAGTCACTAATTAGAAATATTAAAAAATTGTAATTAAAATATTTGTTAGATAATAGTATATATATTTTTGATAAAGTTATGGAAAGAGTTTATAACAATTTAAACTAGTTTTTAAATTCAATTAGATTAATTGAATTGTTTAAAATAAACAATTCAGTTTATTAACCATTTAAATGGTTCCAGTTTATTATGGTTCAATTCAATTCAGATTAGGTATTTGGATCAATTAACCAAATTTTTGAACACCCCTATACCGCGGGTGGGGTCAACGAGATTTGCTGGTGGGGTAATCGTTTATGGCATGGTCGTGCAAGCTGGAGGTTTTATGGGGGAGGGAAATTTTTTTAGCAGGGTTGTGGCTGGTGAGAATCTCATGGCTGGAAACGTGTTTGCAGATTCTATTTTTGTGCTGCGTTGTTAAATCTCTCGTTGCAGGGTCGTGCGGGAAAGCTTGGATGTGTTGTATTGTGTGGCTTATTTTGTCGTATGTGTGAGTCATGAAATAGGTTGTATTGGGCTGGCTTTAGGCTTGGAAGTTAGGAGCAACAACTTTGGCTGCAGGTGAAGTCCTCGTCGAGTTTGTTGCAACTTTAGCTGGCTTAGCGGCCGACTTTGCCTTAGCAGCTGGCCTAGCCTTTGCAAAGTTATGGTTCATTGATGTGTTTGGAATATGGTCAAGTAACATAAAGCCAAGGTTTTCATGATTTGTTATTTTTCAATTGGGCTTTTAACTTATAAATGAGCTTATGGTCTTTGCAAATGTCCTTTGTAACAATTTGTTTTTATGAAATGAATTTATGAATTGTAATGGTATTTTGTGGTGTAATGGACTTTTGAACCTTCTTGTGTAAACTTGCGACAGGCCTTTAAATGTCCATGGGCTTTCATCATTTACACCTCCATTTTTTCAAACAAATCCTTGCCAACGTACTTTTGGAATTGAATTGTAACTTGAATAGATATCGCTCGAACTTTAATTGATTTGTCCAAATACTTTGAATGGAATCCAAGAAAAGTCCACTTAAAGCCCACTTCTCACTTTTCGAATTCCTCAATAAAATTATTCTTGAAATGAATTAAAACTTTGATTCAAACCTTGAAAAAAATTTGACATGCCTTGAAATGTCTTGAAATGGCCTCTTCCCTGAACAAATACCTTGACTTTACTCTTGAGTGACAATGAACAAAAACACCAATTGTGATCAAATTGCATCTAACATGCCTTATAATTAACCATGAATCACTCTTGATTTTTGCCTCTTGCACTGACAAGTCATTCTTTCATCGTGAACCAAATGAGACAACTACTCCAAACCCTAATTGAGAAGAACATATTCCACATGTTTTTCCATCATGAAACATTTAATACTCAACCCACACAGACATTCTGATACTCACACCTATGAATAGGTATAAACCCTAGCTAAAAGCTCAAACCCACACCACTTGAATCAATCATCCTGAGTCCTTAATCTTGAAACAAAATTTATTTGACCAAGATTAGGTCAGCCCTAGCTGATCTTCAACCCTCACTGAGCCCACACATTCATACTGATAAACCTCAAATGAACCTCAACTCCTAAAATCAACAACGTATTTTTGTATTTTTTGAATATTGGTTAGTGGATGAATGTACAGATATAAATTGTACAAGTAGGACAAATTTGGGGTATGACAGATGCCCCTATCTAATTGGCTTAGACCGTAGTAAGATGAACTGCTGCGGTGTTCATTCTTTCAAGGTAGAAGTCAATTACATATGAAGAAGACCACAAATTTTTCCGAAAAGAAATAAAATGTTTGGGAGGAATGATAGATTAATGTCAACCCTCGAGTGGACACTGAATAACTCACAAAGGTCGTTATCACCAAAAGGATGATAACAGGAAAAAATTTGACACCAAAAGAATGACAGGCCATCACCAAAAGGATGATAGTAAACACACAATTAAAGATATCTGACACCAAAAAGATGGCGTACCTATCACCAAAAGGGTGATAGTAAACTCACACGACTCGACTTGCTATTACCAAAAGGATAACAGTAAGCACACACACAGACCTTTCACTAAAAGGATGAGAATGAGGTCAAAACTTGCTATTACCAAAAGGATAATAGAGCACACAAACACACCGAGATATCTGACATCAAAAGGATGACAGACCTATCACCAAAAGATGATAGTAAACATGGACGACTCGACCCTTCACCAAAAGGATGAAAATGTGGTCAAAGCTCGCTATTACCAAAAGGATAATAGAGCACACAATAGATATCTGACATCAAAAGGATGACAGACCTATCACCAAAAGGATGGTAGTGAACACACACAACTCAACTTGCTATTACCAAAAGGATAATAATAAGTACACACACAGACCCTTCACCAAAAGGATGAGAATGAGGTCAAGGCTTGCTATTACCAAAAGGATAATAGATCACACACACACACACACCGAGATATCTGACACCAAAAGGATGACAAACCTATCACCAAAATAATGATAGTAAACACAGACGACTCAACCTTCACCAAAAGGATGAAAATGAGGTCAAAGCTAGCTATTACCAAAAGGATAATAGAGTAAATACAGAGAAATATGACACCAAAAGGATGACAGACCTATCACCAAAAGGATGATAGTAAACACAGATGACTCCGACACCAAAAGGATGACAGACCTATCACAAAAGGATGATAGTTGACTCACACGACTCCGACACCAAAAGGATGATAGAGCATACACACACGCAGATATCTGACACCAAAAGGATGACAGACCTATCACCAAAAGGATGATAGAAAACACACGCAACGACCCTTCACCAAAAGGATGAAAAATGAGGTCAAAACTTGCTATTACCAAAAGGATAATAGTAAGCGAACACACACACACAGACCCTTCACCAAAAGGATGCAAACGAGGTCAAAACTTGCTATTACCAAAAGGATAATAGTAAGTACACACACAGGTATCTGACACCAAAAGGATGATAAACTACACACGACTCCGACACCAAAAAGATGACAGACCTATCATCAAAAGGATGATAGTGAACATGGAGATATCTTATACTAAAAGGATAACAGACCTATCACCAAAAGGATGATAGAGAACACGACTCAATGACCCTTCACCAAAAGGATGAAAATGAGGTCACAACTTACTACTACCAAAAGGATAATAGTAAGTTAAAATGATATCAAAGACTGCCATTCATCAAAAGGATGATGCACAGATCAAAGGTTCACGAATCGTCGACACCAAAAGGATGACGGATCAATACAAGCTGCTACCACCAAAAGGATGATATGAACTTCCCAAATTCGAGGGCTACCTACACCAAAAGGATGAAGGTTAGGTTGAAACAACATGAATGGCTACCACCAAAAGGATGATAGTAAGTTTCTGATTTCGATAATTGCCAACACCAAAAGGATGAAGGTCAGGTTGAATTGACAAGGTTTGGCTATCACCAAAAGGATGATAGTAAGGCAATTGACAAAAGGTCAAGTTTGCTGGGGGGATATAATGAGTGAGGCTTATTTGGAGACATCAACAAAAGGTTGAAGTAAAGAAGTCACTGAGGAATGCCATTATTATCAACCAAAGGTTGAAAAGGTACCAAATCACTGAGGAAAGCCCAAGAGAGGCTGAATTTTGTTTGGAGAAAACCACTGATTGGTCTGAGGATAACAACTCCATCAACAAAAGGTTGAAGCGATCCGACTCAATGAGGAACGCCCACTGACTCAGAGAAATGCTTATTGGTTGAGCTGGGAATGATAATTTCATCAACCAAAGGTTAAGGAATAACTCAATGGGGAGTGCCCACTGACTTGCTTGGGGATCACAGTTTCATCAACAAAAGGTTGGAGTAACTTCATGAGGAACGCCCATGAACTTGAAGAAGATGCCCCTGCCTGGTCTGAAGATTGCTTTGAAATCTTGACTTGATCAACAAAAGGTTGAAACAACTTCGTGAGGAACATCCACAGTCTTACAGAAGATGCCCCTGACTGGGCTGGAGATCGTCTTGAGATTGATCAACAAAAGGTTGAAACAACTTCGTGAGGAACGCCCACGGACTTGAAGAAGATGCCCCTTCCTGGGCTGAAGATTGCTTTGAGCTTGAACAACAAAAGGTTAAATAACTTCGTGAGGAATGCCCCACGGATTTGCAGAAGAAGCCCCTGGCTGGGCTGAAGATCATCTTGAGCTTGATCAACAAAAGGTTGAACAATTTCGTGAGAAACGACCATGGACTTGTAGAAGATACCCCTGGCTGGGCTGAAGATCATCTTGAGCTTGATCAACAAAAGGTTGATCAACTTCATGAAGAACGCCCACAGACTTGCAGAAGATGCCCCTGGCTGGGCTGAAGATTGTCTTGGAATCTTGAGATTGATCATGGATCTTGACTTGTGCATGTATGAATTCTTGATTTTGTAATGATGTTCCATATCGAATGGAAATGCAATGCAAATACTGACGCGCGAAAATGTAAGTGCTGGGGAAGTATGATTTGGTTTTGGTATGCATATGATGCATATGACGCTTATGATGTCGAATACGATGCATATGATGCATATGATTGCAGACAGATGACTGAATATGTTTGGGTAGGTGGTACCAGCATGGTGGACTTTAGGTAGTTGCCAATGCGAATTGGACTTTGGGTGGTGGGAGGGATTAATTTCCTTGACACTTAGTTTGTTGGAGACGCCATGATTGAAGCAGACGATGATGCTCTCGAAGCCTCGAGTTTGATCCACTTGATGATAAGTCGTGAGTTCATTTCTGAGAGAACCACAACTATTATGCATGATGGTCTGGATGATCTGAAAATGAGCGTAGCGATGTGATCAACTCATGAAGACCGTGTTTTTGCTCTGAATTTGACGATTGATAGTGTCTGGCAAGATATGCTTGTCCAACTTGAAGATACATAAGGGATTTTCCTGCTGTAATGGGTCTTGCCCTGGTCTAAACATGGTAATGATCTGCCCCTAGTTAACAAATTATGAAGGGGTCTGATCTTTGAAAGCTGAGCTTTGATGTGTTATGAGATGACTTTTCCCTGATTGATCTTTTGAAGGATTTGCCCCTAGCCTGTGGGTTGTGAGGTATTCTTGATTCAGGTTGACGCCACTGAAGGTTCAAGTTCCTCTTATTTGCCCCTTGTTGGAGTGTATTGGATGTCAAGCATTGATTTGCAGTTAAAATTATACATTCACAAATGGTAATCTTAATGCAATGCTCGTGCAAGATTTGAAAAAAGAGTCGTTTATTGGAGTGTCATAATATTGTGAGACGAATGGACCGTTAGTCCAGACGTTGTGCTAATTTTGCTAGTGTGTGAAAGATATAGCAAGGAGGAATGACACCAATGCTGAAGATTAGCAAATACGTGGGGAGTCAGTTTACGCAACCTTGCAATAGTATGCTTTCAGAATAAACCTCGCCTCAGTTAGGTCTTTTGAGGGTTGTAACGTGGTATGATTCACGATTCTTAAAACAAAGTATAATAGGCTCGAAACTTGGTTTGTACCCACCCCTTCTTTGTGATGAACTCCAGTCATACGTTCAATTAATTCTGCACATGTTTGTCTTCCAAAAGGGTTGACGGTGTAAGGGTGATGATTCAAGGTTTGCTCGAAATGGCAGTCACCTTATTTTGTTTTTGATGGATGTCAGTGACCCTTTGGTTTTGATATGGTGGCCACTGGATCTTATTTTGTTTTTGTTGAGGATTCGATGGCCTCTTTTGCTTTTGTTTTTGATCCCTATCTTTTGCATGGACTGATTTCGCTTTTCGAGTCCATCGGGATTGCCTTGATTTTTGCCTAAGTCTCATTTTGAGGTGTTCGACTTAGCAGGCTTTTTATTTTTTGATTTTTTTTTCGATTTTGTCGGAGGATTGTGACTGCCAAATCATGGGTTATTGATGAACAACCGACATGTCTATTAGATTTTGCTTTGGGATTCGAGTGTGTAGATCAGGTTAACTGAACACTACCCTGCCTCAAGTTAAGTGTAAGGGTTTATAGATATGAAGGAAACTGCTATTTCTAGGCTTGAAGTGGTTAACTAGGGATTAACTCCTTGTCTCTCCAGTGTATGGGGGATTGAAACAATGCCTGTACATCATTGGCGGGATTTTGTCCAAAAGCATACAGTTTACAATTATGGGTATTTCGTTTTCATCATCCTTCCTTCAATCATTGCTAAGCAACAGTTTGATAAAGCGAGTGAAGTGGATATATATGTGCCGGTGATTTGCAGTAAATGGAGAAAATGAGTGAATACGACATAACTAATTCAAAACATGCATAGTCACTACATTAATAAAACCAAATACGAAAGGCAATGTTTAAAGCATACAGTACTTAAACAAACAAATACAAAAATAAGAAATCAAATGATGGGATGCCATGATGACTGCCTTCTTTGGGGAAAATTGAACTTGATTTGACTTGATTTGATGCTGGAACTAGTTTGGCGGTGGCAGAGGGTTGTTGATGACGTTTGGAGACTTCCCATTGAATGTGAGAGCCTTCGAATCGATCAGATCTTGAACTTTATGTTTGAAGGCTCTGCAGTCCTCAATCTTGTGTCCTGGAGCGCCCTTATGATACTCGCAGTGAGCATTAGCATCATAATCCGCGGGAATGACGGTTGGATGAGCTAGGTCTCTCGGAGTAATAACCCTCTTTTCCATCAATTGAGCAAAGATCTGAGCACATGTCATCAGCAGACGATCAAAGTTTCTATCTGGCCTCCTTGTTCTCTATTGATTAGGCTGAAGTTGTTATTGAGCAGCTCACTGTTGTTGATTCTGAGGGGGATACTGGTACCCTTGCTGATTGTATGATTGTTGTTAAAGAGCCCGTTGCTGAGGCATCTGAGCTTGAACAGATGGCTGATGAGGCATTGGAGCATATTGCGTAGAAGCAACATACGAATATTGGAAGTACAGGATTTGAAAAGGCATTGGAGCAGGAGCTTGTTGTTGAGCTTGCCCTTTTTTAGCAGAGACGACATTTATTTTGCTCTCTTTCTTCTTGTATCTGTTAAAAGGCTTCTTAGCTCCAACTTGATTGCTAGAACCTCCTTGGATATTTTTGTTCTTTAGACCGTCTTCGATCCTTTCACCGACAATTACCAAGTCAGAGAATCCAGCCGAAACACTACCAATCAGATTTTCGTAGTATTGGCCTTGCAAGGTACCCATGAAGATGTCAAACATTTCACGGTCAACCAATGGTGGAAGCACTCTTGCAGCTAGCTCTCTCCAGCGTTGTGCGTACTCCTTAAAGGGTTCGTTGTCCTTCTGAGCCATACTCTAAAGCTGAGTACGATTCAGAGCAAGGTCAGTGTTGTATTTGTATTGCTTGACAAAAGAATCAGCTAGCTTAGCCCAAGTGCGCACACTACTACGCTCCAGCTGCATATACCACTCGAGTGATGCCCCAGACAAGTTATCTTGGAAGCAATGGATCATCAGCTTTTCATCTCTGGCATAAGCAGCCATCTTGCGACAGTACATCTTTAGGTGAATGTTGGGATAGTTGAGGCCTTTGTACTTTGAAAATTCTGGCACTTTGAACTTGGGAGGAATGACGACATCTGGCACCAAGCACATTTCCAGAGCATTCAGCGAAGTTGCGTTGTGCCCCTCCATGACTCGGAGTTTCTCAGCTAGATCGCGACACATCTTGATGGCTTCGGAATCCTGAGCAACAGTAGGATTGGCAATTAGGATAGCAGCTTGATAGTTTTGCACCTAGTCATATTGATCTTGCAGATTTTCCTCAGCATGAGGGATAGGAATCTGAGTAACAACAGGTTGGGCTTCAGGGATAGCTCCAACAGTAACTCCAGATGTTGGAAGTGGTTGAGAAATGGCTCATTCAGTTGCAGAAGTGAAATTCATCGGTATTCCATAGTTGATTGGATTAGGAACAGGATCTAAGAGTCTCAAGGTTAATCCTTGAACAGGCACATTATTATTTAGTCGATCTTTCCCTTGATAGAGTCCAACTCTTCTCTGAAGGCGGCTTGCTCTTGTTGAATTTTCTCCATCATGCGTCTAGTGTTGGCTCGAGTTGCGTACTGGTGTCGAGGAATCAGCTTGAATTACTGGAGAAGGAAGGAAGACGCAATGAGATTCTGATCTTGAAATGGAATGCAAGATGCATAATCGATGCAATGCAATGCAATGCAAAGACATGACATGATGCAATGCAAGATGCAAGATCCAGGATCACAGGTTCAACAGATTCTGAGGTTGGCCGGAGGTTACAGGTCAACAACCGAAGCTCGGATCATAGAAAGCCCACGGGTCAGTTTCTAAGACGGGTAGGTCCCTAGAGTCATGGATACACTCCAAAGACATTATAGCCATAACGAAGCCTCATCCGACCATAATATCCTCGAAATAATCTCGTCTAGGTGAGGTCTTCGTATCTTCCCTACGAGAAAGACTCCTCGGAGGCGTCCACTACACAACCATCGACACACGGGTTCTAATCAAGGTTCTCAGAGTCATAGAACGAGGTTGAAAATATTACTGTCATGAAGTAATACGTTCAAGGGATCTCATCTGATTGGGGCATTCATATTAATCCAAAAGGAGTTAACACTACCAACCACCGTGGATAAATAGGTTTATGGTCCTTGGGATCAACGATTCAGGCTCGAAAACATTATCACCATGGCAAAGGCTCACCACAACAATAACATCTCCAAGGGAATCTACTCCAAGTGAGGTTTTTGCTTTAACTCACGCAGAAGAAACCATGTAAGCCTCCACTACACAACCACTATCCTAATCCTAGGGTTTTTCTTGACTCGAGTGTAGAGCCATCTCACAAAGTTCCTAATATCAGAACAACCCAACAATGTCACAAAAGGTAACACATATAAGGAAATATGATAGCAAATAAATAGGTAAATAAACGAGAAGAAAACAAACAAGCGAAGCTAATGAGCTCACAATTAGAATCAAGATAGGCTTGACTTTCTCTTGCATAGAGCTAATGTCCCAGCAGAGTCGCCAGCTGTTGCACCTCGAAAAATCACATCGAAGACACAACCCTCGTGCAAAAGGCGCAGAAGATTGCGGTTCGACAGAGTCGTCACCAAACTTTATTTATCCCAAAAGAGGGAAAGGAAAATATCGAGAAAACCTTTAAGGAGATAAGACCATGGTCATCGCAACCACATTCTGGGATTGGGAGTCGATTACGTGAGAGGAAGGTACGCGCACCCCCTCATGTCCGTTGTACTCAACGGGAACCTCTTAATTCGAATTGTGATGAACGTTGGCTGAGCTTGTTTGTTTTCCTCTCAGCGATATAATGCGAAATGGTAAGATAAAAGGAAACGACGCTAGGGGAAAATGGGTGGTTTTAGGATAGGGTGCTCGCCAAGGATTGGGGCCCTTGTGCCTACGTATGCTCATTCGGATTAAGAGGTTAGAGGGAAAACAGAAGATGCATAGAATTGTAGAAATGGTGGAAAAAGAAAAAGGTAGCTCGCCAAGATCATCACAATCTTGTGTCTACGTAACTTTATTCGGATGAGAATAAAGAATCAAAGCAACCGTAGTTTGTGGTAACGACCACAAAAAGAGGGGAGTTTGGTTTGGTTTGGATGACAATTACTCGAAGCTTAAGAAAAGCTCATCGGGCATAAGTAATCAGGAGAGTGAGTCAAAGGCTTGTCTCTCTCTCTTTTTCATCTAAGGTGGTTGAGTTTGAAAAGTTGATTGGAAATGTTTGAAAAGGTTTGGTGGTTTGAAAAGTGTTTTGAAGGTTAGACGAATTGGAAGTGTTTTAGAGGCGACAATTACTCATACACGAGTAAGAGAACTCGCACCTAAACAACCAAAGGGAGATCAAAGGCTCAACCCCCCATTTTTCACCTCGTAAAGAGTTGCGATAATTGTTAGTCGTTTTGATGTTTGATTGAGAAAAATCCACTTAACGTTGGATCAAGGGTTTGTTTGTATGCGAAGACGTTTGAAAAGAGTTTGGTTAGAGGTTGATTTGAAAATGGCTCGATGACGAATCGAGAATTTGTTTGAAAAAGGTGTGAATCGATCCTAGTCCCTAGGGGTGCTCCTAGTAACGAAACCACGACGAATTGTGCAAGTGTGTGCGTTAGGTTGATGGTGAATGCTAATGAGCAATTGACTTACGGGGGCGCTTTGAAAATAGACTCGACGACGAATCGAGAATTAGTTTGAAAATGGTTTTGTCTATGCTAGTCCCTAGGGGTGCTCCTAGTAAACAAACCACAATCAAAGAAAATCGAATGAGTACATCTAGGGCTGGAAATGAGTCGAGTCGAGTCGAAATCGCTTTAGCTCGGCTCGACTCGTTAAGAATTGGTTCAGCTCAAATCTCGGTTCGAGTTCGACACGAACTCTTTTTTAAGCTCAAACTCGACTCGTTAAAAGTTCACGAACTATTCGGTTCATCTCGTTAGGTTCAACTCACTTGCTTCACGGACTTAAAAGCCATTTTTTTAAGTCTATTTTATTTTTATATATTTGACATTTTAAATTAATATTTTTTTTAAAAGAAAGTATTGAGATACAATAAAAGTTATGAGTATGAAATTTAACTTTGTTTCAAAAATCTACTAATTCAAAAACTACACAACTTTCAAGAGACACATTTGAAAGTCTAATTCAAAAAACGCTCAATTGAAGTTTAAGTTTATCTAAAAAATCCATAACTTCCTCAAATATTTAAGAAACTTACAAATTTAATGAAATAGTACAAAAAAATTACTAGAAATTGATACATTTTCATCACAAAAGAATTACACCACTTGCAACCTTCATTACACATGTTATTTTAGCCAATGCCATAATGTCTCTAACAAGAATGACTCTAAATGCAATTGTCATCTTTATTTCCATAACTAGTACATAAGGGACAATATAGGGTTAAAATTTGGAGTAAATCTTTAATCATACTCTTAAAGATAATATAATCATTCTCATATATAATCGAGTTGACTCATGAACCTAATGAGTCGAGCTATGTATAGGTCAAGTTCAACTCAATTAGTTAACGAATATAGTTTTTCGCTCATATTTAGCTCATTTGGTTCATGAACCTAGTTCAATGATTTAATTGTCGAACCGAGTTTCGAACTATTTTCGAGTTAGTTCGGTTCATTGCCAACCTTACGTACATCGGAATGGGAGCGGGGTACATGTAAATTACACAGGATTGCACGAAATAAAAGGTCTCATTGTAAGGTAGCCCAAGAGGAAGCCGTGTGTGTGCAAGATGTCCTAAACTAAGCCTTGAGCAAGAGTCAGGCAAAACCTCATTTGTTTAGGGTTTCTGTACAGAGTTAAAGTTCCGTTGCTCAAAAAAGTAGCCAACAGTCCAGTAATTGATTTTTTTATGGTTTCGATCGTTATTAGTGTGTTTTGAATAGTGTGAACAAAGAAGAGGTTAGATGAACAAGATAAGAAAAAGATGAGTATGAACAAATGAATAATAATATGAACAATAATAAGATGAGTGAGATAATATTGACTGAAATTAAAGTTAGTTGTTAGTGATTAGTTGTTAGAACAAATGATCAACGATGGTTAAATAACCATCGTTGGGCTTTCAAACATAAGTTTGAACCATGAATGATCATTTTCCGATACGGGACACATGTAGCGTTAAACCGTCGTAGAATAATTTATGACGAAGATCATACTATAGGAGGTCGCGCAATTGATCTTTGTGCTAAAACACGGTAGAGAAATGATATTGAGGACCATTCTCCAAAGAAATCATGCCACACGAAAAGAAACGAGGATGCTCTCGTCTTAATCACAAACTTTCGTCGATTAATCAAAGGTAACCTATCACGATCGTAAAGTATAGAAAATGATCTCAATGATCATTCACTATAGATTTGAAATAATGAAGGTTAAACAACCTCAATCAACCAACATTCGTGAATAGAAAGACTTCATCGATCGATCTAGAAAAAAAAATCGAGAATAAACAAAGTTGAAATAAAATGAGATGGAAATTGAAATGGAAATAAAATTGGTCTTATCTTATCAAGATTTTATCGATAAACCGACAATCCATGATATTAGACTTTCATTGACCAAAATAAAAAAGAAAGAAGTCGGTCTCATATTGGTCAAGATTTTCTAGACATTTATTTAAATCAATCATCTATGACCTTTTAATATATCACTGACCAAAATAAAAAATAAAATAAAATAGAAACAAGAAGAACTAAATAGTGGCCTCATCTTAATCACAATTTTATCGATAACCGACAATAATGGGGTTAGACTTTTATTGACCAATAATAAATCGAAAATAGAATCGAAGATGGAAATCAAGGTAGAAATGAAAAGTGAGAACATATTTAAAAACTCATAACAAATAGAACCCAAACCAAAATCGGGGAAGGGGAAGGAATTCAATGGGCCTCCAAGCCCAACTAAAGCATGATGCACAAAAAATAAAAATAAAAAAATAAACCTAGAAAACTAATCATCAGCATGTTTACGGCATATAAGAAAACGTTCAAATGAAAAAAAACAAGAACCAGTCCACGTCTCGGTCAAAACACGATCCTCTTTAAAACAACATCAGATCTTCTTTCTTGCAATAAAGACCATGACCATCAACACACGGTTTCGATTTATAAAAACTAGTGGGGTACAAACGCGCCAGATTCATCACCTTGGATTGAAACAGATCAACATGGCCATCAAAACGACATTGAAAGCGAAGAACAACATCAACAGATAACACGGCCTCATAAACTCAAGCTCGTATTGTTCGTTTCGATATTGTGTTTTGGTTTCTCGATCCACTTCTATTTTATCTTCTTCTACTCTCTGTTACTGGTTTATTTCTGACTTGGGTTTGTGAATGGGTTATTTTGTGTTGGAATGGGGGTGAAGAAGAGTTTCGATTTGAAGATGAAGATTGGGTATTTGAAGGTGTAAGAGGATGCTGATTGTTTATGGTTTTGTTGGGTTTATGAAGGAGAAGGAGGTTTGTTCAGGTTGCTATTGACAGACGCGACGAGGGTAGTTTGGAGAAAAAAATGAAGGTTGGTTGTTTTGAAGATGGAAAAGGTTTGAAGAAGGTCTTGGTTATTGAAACATTGTTGTTGTTTAAGAATAGTGAAGAAAATGAGTAGTGATGGAAGGGATGGGTAGTTTGTGGGAGAATTTTTGCAGAATATTATTGGTTCTAAAGAGCTTGCTCAAGAATGAAAAAGAATCCTCATATTTATAGGAGAGAAGGTGAGTACAAATTGGAATTTCGTTGCCGTTTTCATAATTTAAGTGACGTTTTGGACAGGTTGTTTTGATTGTGTATGCGTACCGTGGGTGGGGTCAGCGAGATTTGCTGGTGGGGTAATCGTTTATGGCATGGTCGTGCAAGCTGGAGGTTTTATGGGGGAGGGAAATTGTTTTAGCAGGGTTGTGGCTGGTGAGAATCTCATGGCTAGAAACGTGTTCGCAGATTCTATTTTTGTGTTGCGTTTTGTGAAATCTCTCGTTGCAGGGTCGTGCGGGAAAGCTTGGATGTGTTGTATTGTGTGGCTTATTTTGTCGTATGTGTGAGTCATGAAACAGGTTGTATTGGGCTGGCTTTGGGCTTGGAATTTAGGAGCAGCAGCTTTGGCTGCAGGTGAAGTCCTCGTCGAGTTTGTTGCAGCTTTAGCTAGCTTAGCGACCGACTTTGCCTTAGCAGCTGGCCTAGACTTTGCAAAGTTATGGTTCATTGATGTGTTTGGAATATGGTCAAGTAACATAAAACCAAGGTTTTCATGATTTGTTATTTTTCAATTGGGCTTTTAAATTGTAAATGAGCTTATGGTCTTTGCAAATGTCCTTTGTAACAATTTTTTTTTAATGAAATGAATTTATGAACTGTAATGGTATTTTGTGGTGTAATGGACTTTTGGACCTTCTTGTGTAAACTTGCGACGAGCCTTTAAATGTCCATGGGCTTTCATCATTTACACCTCCATTTTTTCAAACAAATCCTTGCCAACGTACTTTTGGAATTGAATTGTAACTTGAATAGATATCACTCGAACTTTAATTGATTTGTCCAAATACTTTGAATGGAATCCAAGAAAAGTCCACTTAAAGCCTACTTCTCACTTTTCGAATTCCTCAATAAAATCATTCTTGAAATGAATTAAAACTTTGATTCAAACCTTGAAAAAAATTTGACATTCCTTAAAATGTCTTGAAATGGCCTCTTCCCTGAACAAATGCCTTGACTTTACTCTTGAGTGACAATGAACAAAAATACCAATTATGATCAAATTACATCTAACATGCCTTATAATTAACCACAAATCACTCTTGATTTTTGCCTCTTGCACTGACAAGCCATTCTTTCATCGTGAACCAAATGAGACACTGCTCCAAACCCTAATTGAGAAAAACATATTCCACATGTTTTCCATCATGAACATTTAATACTCAACCCACACTGAAATTCTGATACTCACACCTATGAATAGGTATAAACCCTAGCTAAAAGCTCAAACCCACCCCACTTGAATCAATCATCCCCAGTCCTTGATCTTGAAACAAAATTTATCTGACCAAGATTAGGTCAGCCCTAGCTGATCTTCAACCCTCACTGAGCCCACACATTCATACTGATAAACCTCAAATGAACCTCAACTCATAAAAGCAACAATGTATTTTTGTATTTTTTTGAATATTGGTTAGTGGATGAATGTACAGATGAAAATTGTGCAAGTAGGACAAATTTGGGGTATGACAGAACCGAATTAAGAATGTGAATCCCTCAAGGGGCCCATCGGCTCCGATTGCTAGACATCAACCACCAACTCAAAGAAATGATGCTCCAGTTTTCTCTTGCTTTAATTGTGGAAAACCGGGTCATATAGCTAAGAGATGTAAGAGCAGGCCTAAACCTGTTGGCTTTAATGCACATGTTAACTTGACTGATGAGTAATTCATTGCTATGATCACTGAAATCAACATGGTTGGTGGAAGTGATGATTGGTGGATAGACACTGGCGCCTCTCGTCATGTCTGCTATGATCGTGCTATGTTCAAGACATACATGAATGTTGAAGATAAGAAAGTGTTGTTAGGAGATGCTCACACCACTGATTATGGTGGAATTGGAGACGTTAAGCTGAACTTCACCCCAGGAAAGACTTTAATCTTAAAGGACGTCATGCACGTTCCTGAAATTAGGAAGAATCTTGTTTCTGATTTTATTTTGAATAAGGCAGGGTTTAGTCAGTCTATTAGGACGAATTTGTACACCATCACTAAGAATGGTATTTTTGTTGGGAAAGGGTACGCGTTTGATGACATGTTTAAGTTGAATGTTGATTTGAATAAAATTTCTCCTTCTGTTTAATCTTTGTGTGATTTTAATATTTGGCATGCTAGACTTTGTCACGTTAGTAAGCGAGTTATCTCTAATGCGAGCAACTTAGGCCTAATCCCTAAATTAAATGTCAATGATACAAATAAATGTGAATATTGTAGGCATGCTAAAATTACTAAGACTTCTCATAAATCAATTATTAAAGAATCTGATCCCTTAGATCTTATACACTCACATATATGTGAATTAGATGAAACTTTAACTAGAAATAGTAAATGTTATTTCATCACTTTTATTAACGATTGCTCTGATTACACTTATGTATACTTAATGAAGAATAAGAGTGAAGCACTTGACATGTTTAAAATGTATGTAATTGAAATTAAGAATCAACTTAGTAAGAAGATTAAGAGACTTCATAGTGATAAGGGAACCGAATACGATTCTGGGTTATTTAATAATTTTTATATTAAACATGGAATTGTACATGAGACTATTGCTGCGTATTCTCCTGAAATGAATGGAAAAGCAGAAAGAAAAAATAGAACTCTTACTGAACTTATTATTGCAATTATAATGAATTCTGGTGCTGCACCTCACTGGTGGGGGGAATTTTTAATGACTGTTTGCTATGTCCTGAATAGAGTTCCTAAGTCAAAAAGTAAGAACTCACCTTATGAGATATTAAAGAAAAGACAACCAAACTTGTCTTATTTGAGAACTTGGGCCTGTCTGGCTTATGTCAGAATTTCGGATCTGAAACGAGTTAAACTCGCTAGTAGAGCCTATGAATATGTGTTCACTGGGTATGCAGCAAACAAAAAGGCATATATGTTTTATGACCTGAATGCAAAAGTGATCATAGAATCGAATGATGCTGAATTCTATGAAGACAAAGTTCCCTTCAAATAAAAAAATAGTGGGGGCACTCAATCGAGTCACATCCTTGTGATAAGAAGCACAAAAAGCGACAACAATGTAGAAACAAAACTTCGACGAAGTAAAAGAGTAAGAGTTGCTAAAGATTATGGGCCCGATTATGCGGCTTATAATATAGAAGAAGATCCAATAAATCTTCAAGAAGCCTTGTCATCTCTGGATGTAGATTTATGGCAAAAAGCTATAAATGATGAGATAAAATCTCTAAATTCTAACAAGACCCGACACTTAGTAGACTTGCCTCCTGGCTGCAAACCAATTGGTTATAAATGAGTTTTGAAAAAGAAACTAAAACCTGATGGAATTATTGATAAATACAAGGCTCGCCTTGTAGCCAAGAGTTTTAGACAAAGAGAAAATATAGATTTCTTCGACACTTTTTCTCCAGTCACTAGAATTACATCCATTAGGGTACTTATTTCAATAGCTACTATTTATAACTTAATAGTACATCAAATGGATGTTAAAACAAATTTTTTAAATGGTGACTTAGAAGAAGAAATCTATATGGAACAACCGAAAGGGTTGTGATCCATGGATAAGAAAACAAGGTTTGTAAGTTAGATAAGTCTCTGTATGGACTAAAACAAGCTCCTAAGCAATGGCATGAAAAGTTTGATAACTTAATGATATCAAATGGGTACAAAGTGAATGAAAGTGACAAATTTGTTTATTACAAATCTGAAAATCACATTTGCACTATCATGTGTCTCTATGTAGACGATCTACTCATATTTGGATCAAAAATTCAGACCATTAATGATATGAAATCAATGTTGTGCAACAACTTTGATATGAAAGACCTTGGAGAAGCAAGTGTGATCCTTGGTATCAAGATCACGAGATCCGAACAAGGAATTTCTTTGGATCAATCACACTATGTGGAGAAGATCTTAAAGAAATATAAATACTTTGACTGTAAACCTGTGTGCACACCATATGATCCAAGTGTGAAACTGTTTAAGAACACTGGTGAAAGGGTCAGACAAACAAAATATGCGAGCATCATTAGCAGTCTTAGGTATGCCACTGATTATACTAGACCCGACATTATAAATGTCATAGGATTGTTGTGCAGGTTTACGAGTAGACCGAGTAACGAACACCAGTAAGCTATTGAGCGAGTCATGAGGTACCTAAAAGGACCATGGATTTCGCCCTAAATTACCAGAAGTTTCCTGTTGTACTAGAAGGATACAATGATGCAGATTGGAACACCTTATCGGATGATTCCAAAGCTACTACTGGCTATATATTTAATATTGCTAGAGAAGCTGTATCTTGGAAATCAAAGAAACATACTATCCTGGCTCAGTCCACAATGGAGTATGAGATAATAGCACTAGCCACAACTAGTGAAGAAGCAAGTTGGTTAAGATGCTTGCTAGCAGAGATCCCTCTGCGAGAGAAACCTATGTCAGCTGTGTTGATCCACTGCGATAGTACTGCGACTATTGCAAAAATTAAGAATCGTTATAATAATGGTAAAAGATGTCAAATTAGAAGAAAACATAACATTGTTAGAGATTGTATCTCTAAAGAAGCTGTAAGAGTGAATCATGTACGCACTGATGAAAACTTAGCAGATCCTTTGACGAAACGTTTAACTAGAGAGAAAGTCCATAATACATCCATGAAGATGAGACTAATGCCTATAAAGAAATGAGTTGCTCATGATGGTAAACCGACCTAGATGATTGGAGATCCCAAAAAATAGGTTCAATGGGTAATAACAAGTCGTGAGCAATATGAGATGATCATGCAAGTGAAGAATGAATCCTGAAGTAATAAAATGATGAGATAATAGAAACTCTTAATGAGATCTATACTTTGTATTAGGGAGTACCTAGATTACAGGAGTACTCTTGATAGACTCACATTTGTGATTGTGGAACTTAGGCCGATTCCTATGGAATTTTGAGGTAGAATTCCTAAAGCCTTCACTAAATCGGGGTACACATGCAGGGGCATTAAAGCACGGGCTATTAGAATACACCTTAAGAAAAGGTTGCGTGCGGGTTTGATGTTTGAGATAGAGTTCAAGACAATGGTGTCTCTCTTGATGAATCAGAATCCTACCTGCTAAAGAGAGGTTCAAGTCGTAGACACCTTTACTTATGCACAATCTTAGAAACGTTTGACGTTACTTCTAAAATCACCTTTTAAATTCAAGTGGGGATTGTTGGAAAACTTGATGGGAATTTGAAAGGGTCATTCGTATTAATTAATGGAAGTTAATTCTAATTGATTACGTGGAAGTTAAATAATTAATATTAATTAATGATTAATTAATAATTATAACGTGTCACTCATCAAAACCTAGTTTTAACCTAGTTTTGACTAAATAACTCCCTCCTACTATTTCTCTCCACTCTCCTACTATTTTCTCTTCACTTAGTTGAATCTCCTACCCATTAATAGAGTTCATCAGTTCAGTTGCAAAGAACGACATATTTCTAAATTTTTGGAATCTCTCTTCTCCCTCTTTATTCTATTCATCTTAAATTATTTGTGTCATTCTTTATTTTTCAAGTGGTTTATCGCACCATCAACTATTGAAATTATTTTCAGATACGAGTGGTTTAAAACACCATCTGGAGGTGTATCTATGCAAACGATTTATTACGGTGCAAGTGATAATAATATTTTTTGAACAGACTGTTTTATCTTGGAGACGTCGTCGAAAGGTGACTGCATTGCATAATTTTGGCAGTACGACGTAACGTCTTAAAGAAAGCGACCAGGTATGCAACTCGTCCTAATAATTTTCTTTGTGACAATTTTTCCAAAACCGAAAGACAACAAGAATCAACAGAGGCAAATTTAAAATTGTGACGAATGATGGAAATAGACATGGAGGATATGTTGATTGAAGAAAGAGAGAGTATCTTAATTCTTTTAAGATGAACTTCATGACAAATGAGAATGGTTTTTATTTCTTCAATGGAAAAACAACCAAAATTTCCACTAATGAGAGTAATAATGGTATTAAATTCTTGAGGGAATCCTTCAAGAATTACATTTAAGTGTTCACGTGGTGAGATTGACTGACTTATTGCATGAATTAAAGTGATGATATAATTTATTTTCAGGAGGAATTCAGAAATAGTGCAAACTTCTAGTAGTGCCAGACCTTAATTTACATAATTTATAGCCTGTTTGGATTGGCGGTGGAAGCATTATTATCACGTCCCAATGCACTTTCACCGCGGAAATACAGAAGCTAGTAATTGGAGCTTCTGCTAGACGTGCGTTTTCTTAGTTTTCCACCGCGGAAACAAACACACCATTAGTATTAACATGCTTTTGAAAGTAATAATGTATTGTTACCCATAACTGTCACGAGTTCTTAAAACCAATAACGCGTCTCAACATCTCTTTAGAAATTGTTGATTGAAGCCAAGCAAGCAGGAGTTGATCTTGTTATTCCTAGGTTTCAAGCTCCTTTGAGATGGAATTAGATTCAGAATCTGCAACTATTGTATTCTTGAGAGAAACTTTTGGATTGACTAGAAAGTGATGAAAGATGTGAACGTTGATGACTGGTTCAACTTATTGAATCCAGAGAAGACGATTACTTGCATTAAAATTTTTTAAAGTTGCAAAATTTGAAGAGTTTGAAGATGAAGAGGAGAATTTGAGCAGTCGCGTTTGTGACTGCTCTATAACAGAGGAGATTGCGTGCAATGCGATTGATCAGTAGCGAGACTCAACTAATACCATGATAGAGTTTTGAAAATTGATCATGAGTCATGTAGCTTCGATACTTTTATAAAATATGTGTGTCTGTGTCAATGTCAGTATTGAACGCCTGCATTGACATTTATAATTACGTTTAATTTTTTAAAATTATTACCGAAGTCGCTGTATGAGTGTGGAGATCATATGATTCTCTTAGAATTAATGAAAAAAATTAAATTGTGATTTTATTAATTTTTAGTTACACTAGATTGAATCTATTAAAAGATCTTGTTGATGACTTGGTATATAGCATGTAAGACCAAGGACGTGTCACTTATGTACAATATGTTACTAGATTTGTTCCAACTATGACTAACACTTAGTTAAAGGCTACACTAGTGTACATTAATCCTGTACTCATTTCCTTCAAACCCCTTTCTCTCCGCGGTGATTTCACTCAGAACACCACTCATTTCGAAGACTCTACACCCAATCAAAACCCTAATCTCGTTCGTTATGATACAACCGCGTATATATGTTTTTCTTCATTTGGTCTGATGCTGCAATTGTTGTTCGGCCGAGGAATTCCAGACATGATGTCTCTGGTGGCGGTGGAGGTGGAAGCAGTTGTGCTAGCTCCGGTGGTGATTCTGGGTCAGCGAATTCGAAAGATGGGTGTTAGGGTGGGTCTAATTTGGGAGGTAGTTTCCCTGCTTCGAAGGAAATTTGCATGGGGCTTGATAAATTCGCAACAGGATTCAGTTGGATTTCATTGTGCGTTAAATGAGCAAACATTACTTTATGTATCAAAGTAATAGGAGCCGTCGGATCTTAATAAATGAGACCATTTAGATCAAACCGTACAGATTATGTTACCGTACGTGAATTCAAAAGCAGGTGCCTATTCCAAATGGACGCAACGCATGATAAAGTGACTTATTTATACCTGCATTTTCGATTCTCATTTACCCTCTCATTTTCTCATTTTCAAACTCGCAGAGTTGCACTTATATTCACGAAATTTCAAACTCGCAGCCAACACAGTTCGCTCATTCACAAAATCATGAATCAACCAACCAGAAACAACAGCAACCAAGTCAACAACCAAGTCAGTTTCTCTATTCTCGAGTCTCCCTTCATTTCTGTTTACAAACACTTTCGACTGCCTTCGTCTTTTTTTCTTCATAAACTTTGTCGGTTCAATGTTTTCAACCTCTTCAAATTCTGAATTTTCTGTCAGTTCAATGTTTTCAATCTTTTCAAATTCTGAATTTTCTGATACAGCGATTTTAATTACTCTGTAGTTGTTTTCTCATTAGAGATGGGCCTTTTATGATCCAATGGTGTTATTGATTATGATTTGTTAACTAACAACAGAGATAAATTATGAAATATGTGATCCTTTTATGATTCAAATGTGTTATTGATTATGAATGGTTAACTAACAACAGAGATAAATTAAGAAATATGTGATTTTGGTGTAAAATATGAAATTATCGATCCGAAAAATTTGTTCGGAAATAGGGATATTAATTACTCCGTTGTATCTTATTTTAAGTTCTATAGATTTTTTTTCCGTCAGGCAATAAGGTCAAGAGAATAGTTAAATTATAACTTACATTTATTCTGCTTTTGCATGTTGGAGAGTCGTTTACGAAAGAAATTTGGTTTCTAGTGTTATTTATTATGCTTGGTCAAAGAAATTTCAAAGGAAAATTATGCTTGGTTAAGAAATTTCTAGTGTTATTTATTTATGAATTTAATGTTATTTTCTTGTGCAGGATTTGGTTCATACCATGCCAGTGTCTCTTCAAGGAACCTCGGCATCAGTGCGAATGGATCCGAGTGAAGGCTCTAAGGACACAAACAACAATGTGCAAAATAGAGAATTCATACATGCAGCAAATGTAATCAGACAGTCTCAGGTTGGTTATAATTTGTATTTTTTTTAGAAACCAAAAATGTTTTTTCTCTGTACTGCATGTGTATGATATATAATATATAGACTCATGATGATGAATTTTAGTATATTAACTTACACCTACGTAATATTTTTTAGGAACTAGAAGGGGAACTGTGTGCCTGTGGGTTGAAAATTAAGCACCATGAGGACAGACTGAAACTTTTGAACACCGAAAAAGGCAAATTAGAAGACTCCATTATTCATTTGCAAGGTAAAATTGTTTGTACTTTTTAAGGTAATATATCTATCTATCAACAAAAAGGTGTCTTATATTTTTCCTTATTCATAGTTGCAATTGGAAAATCAAAACCTTCAAGCACAACAAAAATTGATAATGCAAAGGATACCCGCACCCGCACTACAACTGAGGAGGAGGTACTTAAACAGATATTACAGCATGAAAAATCTGCTGCTGGTGTTTTCTGCCAGATGAAGACCCGTCATGCAGCGCACGCTTCTCTTTTCACACTAACAGAGGACGTCTTAGGTATTGTTTCTATGCTGGGAAGAGTTGAGGATGACAATCTCAGCAGGTACATTTTGTATGTTTCTTTTTGGCTTGCGAAATCATGCACCCTCTTAACCTATAGTTCTCACTCAACTTATTTGGAATGCAGACTTTTCTCAGAGTATCTTGGAGTGGAGACTATGTTGGCAATTGTTTGCAAAACTTATGACGGAGTTAAAGCTATCGAAATGTATAACAGGGATGGTTACATAAATAAAAATAAGGGTCTTCACGGGCTAGGTGCAACTATTGGAAGGGATTTGGATGGTCGATTTTTAGTCATATGTCTTGAATCTCTAAGGTACGAATACAAGAATCTGGTTTGTCTTTTATTCTTGGTTGGTGATACATTTGTGTTTTAAACATTTTTTCTCTTTTGTTTAGGCCTTATGCTGGTAAATATGTGGATAGTGATCCACACAGGAAGTTGGACATTTTAAACCCAAGATTGCCCAATGGGGAGTCTCCGGCTGGATTTCTTGGATTTGCTGTGAATATGATTAATATAGACCCAGAGAATCTGTTTTGTGTTACTCCGAGTGGTTTTGGCCTCAGAGAAACTCTGTTTTATAATCTCTTTTCTCGTCTACAAGTATATAAGACTAGGGCGGAAATGATGCAAGCACTTCCTTTTATAACTGACGGAGCTCTTTCCTTAGATGGAGGAATGATTAGGAGTTGTGGTGTATTTTCTTTGGGTAAAAGGTAAGAATATGAAAAGCCGATTTATTTATGAATTATATATTTTTCATATCTTTGCCATCTTGGGAATTGAATGAATTGAATTTACTCGAGTGTTTCATCCTTTTAAAAATCAGACTGCTGTTTGTTTTAATTTGTTATCAAATATGTGAAATCAAGAAAAAAACTAACTGTTGGGTTTGCAGGAAAGATGTTAATGTGAGATTCCCCGGACTAGAAAGATCATCCGAGCTTGGAGAGCAGGTTGAAATTAAGAAGCAAATGAAGGTCACCCAGTGGAAGAAGGAAAATATTTTGGACGATATAGAAAGGGAAAAGGCATTGTTGGACATAGCGATGCACAATTTCAACCAAAAGAAGACTGATTTTCTTAATTTTTTGACTTTAAATTCGCGAATTGCAACTACTCAGGTTATTGAATTTTTATTTATCAACATTTAAATTTTATATTGATGTCCAATAAACTTTCATCTCCGATGCTAATATTTTCTTTCATCTAATGACACTACCAGGTTCAAAATGCTTCTTCCGTACCCCGATGATGAAATTAAAATCGATGGAAAAACTATGAAGGAGTCTGAATTTTTTTATTTAGCATACATATCCATTTCGTAGAAAAATAAGATTTTATATATATACTTTGAGGGGGATACTGGTATTGAGGTATACCCCCAAGTTATATTTTTTTGGGAGTGAGTGTGATTGAAGCTTTTTATTTTCTGCTTGTAATTTTTTAATTTGAATTTTAATAAAATCATTTGAAATGTGGGGGGAAATCCTCCACAGAATGTTATGCTAGTAATATTTTTGATTGTCATTTTTTGTTTTGTTTAGACATTTCGGTTACCAGACATACACCGTGTATGCACGGGTATTTTTTATAAGTAATAATTATTGTAATTTAAACATATAAAATAAATAATTTTTACATTAATAGTGTATTTGTTAATTATTGTGGAATAAAAAATAAAAAATAACTAAATAGGATATAGATGGCAAGTCTTTGCATTTTTATTAAATGATAAAAATTATTATTAATTTAAAAAGTGGCACCAGATTTTTAAACCTTCCATTATTATTTCAAAAACAGTTCTCAATTATTCAGAAATAATTATTATTAATTTAAAAAATGACACCACTAATTGAAATCATATTATTCAAAAATAATAATTATTAATTTAAAAAATGACATCCTAACTCACTAATTGAAATCATCCTTCCACTAACTTTTCTAATATTAATCTCTGCCGTTTATTTTCTTTAACAAAGGCCACGTAGAATTTGGAGAACCAACGCACAAACACCTTCTGGATCTTCCATCCATTTTAGTTAATATTTTGACAAGAATCAAAACTTGATGAGCCCACCAAATTTGAACCGCTCCCTCATCCACATTACAATTCTGAACATTATTATTCTTCTGTATCTGTTCTTCTGCATGTTGTTGTCTTCTGCATGTTGTTCTTGATCATTATATGTTAGATATATGATCTTTGGGGCTGCTGCAAAACTAAGAATTAATGGAGATGAAAATAGAGAAATAAATTTTCTTAATAAACTTTCAAAGTGTATGTTTCCACACTAAGCTTAAGGAACAATTCGCCCCCACCAATTTTGGTATGTTGGATGCAAACGGGTTTACCGGCGAATTTCCTGCAGGATACTTTGGAATCATTAAAGAGAATTGCACAGTCTCTCTAAGCGTATCTTTGATAATATTTTACAGAAGAATATTTCTTTTACTTGCTCTCATGCATTAGAGAAGAGAAAGATAATTTAGAGTGAGAAAATAATTTGAGACAGATTGTATTTATTTGTGTGTTTCATCGTGTCAAGAAACATTCAATTTATATTGATGCTACTTTCTGTTTGGGAACAGATGTATCTCTTAAAATATTATATTGCACCGTTTTTAGTTACACCGAACAGTAACAACGCTTTGCTCAAAACTAACAGTATATTGTTTATAAGTTGCAACTGTTCCTAATTAAATGCTAACCAATGACATGGCATACTATACCAACAATATTCAGCACGTAGCATTCAAATTAGAGATAAAAAAAATCCAAATATAATATTTATATTATTAATTCAAATAATACAAGTATTCTATTTAATATTATTTTGGAAATTCTCTTACAATCCCCCACCATTTTCAAAATAACTAAATCTCATAATTATGGAAATATCATGGTTTCAGATATAGGTATCTTACGATTTGAACCAATACTTAGTAAGCTATGGGTTTCACTCATCCCGAACAGATATTGGTAGACAAGCTTTGAACCAACTACTCATTAGAACAAGTGTGCAAAACTTACACATGAAATCTCGATACTATCAAAAGAATTGTAAATATGACACATTTGATAAGGCCCTATGTCATGTATCCTTTTCATGAGAATTTAAGAGTCAAGCCCTTGAACTCTATGAAGCGACCCACTTCATTCTCATATAGGTAGACTATATCGGAAATGCTCCCATAATAAGCATTTCAGCAAAACATATGCTATATATCTATTAAGAGAATAATCTCAGCCTATCACTTTGCTTTTATGGTCTAAGTACTTTTTGCCCCTTGGGATGTTTCTATTGTTAAGTACTTCAGTCACTCTAATAATGTACTTTCATCATTGAACTCAAGACTTGATTTTAATCAAGTGTGAGTTGAGTTTCCACTATTGGTGATCAATTAGATATGGGCTTGAGACCCATCCCCAATGATGTCTTCAACACCATGTCTTTTGTCAAACCTTTCGTCAAAGGATCTGCAAGATTATTTTTAGTTCTTACGTACACTATGGAGATTACTCCATTTAAAGATAAATCTTTCACATAGCTATGTCTTATACCAATATGTCTAGATTTTCCATTATATACTTGGCTATATGCTTTAGATAGTGTGGATTGACTATCACAATGTATGGATAAAGGTGCTATTGGCTTTGGCCAAATAGATATCTCATACAACAAGTTTCTTAGCCATTCTGCCTCTTTACTACCTGCAGCCAGAGCAATAAATTCTGCAGCCATGGTGGAGTCGGCAATGCAAGTCTGTTTCTTCGAACCCCAAGAAACTGCACCTCCACCAAGATTGAAGATCCATCCACTAGTGGAGGCATGATCTTCTACATATGTTACCCAACTGGCCTTTGTATATCCTTCCAAAACTGAAGGATATCCACTATATGTTAAACTATAGTTAATCATCCCTTTTAAGTATTTTAATACTCTATTAACAGCATGCCAATGGTCTCTACTTGGATTACTTGTATATCGACTTAACCTACCAACCACATATGCTATATCAGGTATGGTACAAGTCATAGCGTACATCAAGCATCCGATTACCTTTGAGTATTCAAGTTGTGCCACTGGACACCCTCTATGTGGTTGCAAATTAACATTTTGATCAAATGGGGGTAGAAACAGATTTGCAACTGAAGTGATCAAATTTCTTAAGCACCTTTTCGATATAGTGAGATTGGGATAAACCAATATGTTCACCATCTCTTATGATTTTAATTCCTAAAATCACATCTGCTTCACCTAAGTCTTTCATATCAAAATTTTTGGATAAGAAAGCTTTAGTCTTTTCTACCTCTTTTAATTCAGCACCAAAGATTAACATATCATCCACATATAAACAAATCATAACCCCTTTTCCATTGTAAAAATTACTATAAATACATTTGTTAGATTCATTTATTTTGTATCCATTGGCCAACATAACTTGGTCAAATTTTTGATGTCATTGTTTGGGTGCTTGTTTTAACCCATATAAAGACTTAGTTAATTTACACACTTTATGTTCTTGGCCTTTGATAACGAACCCTTCAGGTTGTTTCATATACACCTCTTCATCCAATTCTCCATTTAGGAAAGCAGTTTTAACATCCATTTGATGAATAACAAATTTATAGATGGAAGCGAGTGCCAAAAGCACTCTAATTGATGCAATTCTTGCAACAGGTGCATAAGTATCAAAATAATCAATTCCTTCTTTTTGTGTAAATCCTTTAGCGACAAGTCTAGCTTTGAATTTTTCAATGGTACCACCAACTTTCATTTTCCTTTTAAAGATCCATTTACACCCTATTGGTTTTGATCCTGGTGGGAGATCTACTAGTTTCCAGGTTTTATTACCCATAATTGAGTCCATTTCCTCTTGGATAGCTTCTTTCCAAAAGGCAGAATCTTGAGATTTTATTGCCTCTTCAAATGTTTCTGGATCATTTTCTAGGTTATAGCAAATTGGTCCATAACGATTTATGGAATCATTATTTCCTTCTACAAGGAACATAAAGAAGTCTGATCCATAATTTTTCGCTTTTCGGATTCTTTTACTTCTTCGAGGTTCTGAACATTCCAACATATCATTATTAGATACATTACTTTCTAGACTTTGAACATCATAATGAACATTGTCTTTGGGATATTGAATTGAGGTAAATCTACTCTCTTGAAAAATTGCATCTCTTAACTCAATCACGGTATTAATAGGATATGAGTAATTGGATTCAATAACCATGAATCTATATGCTTTGCTATTTTCAGCATAGCCCAGAAATATACATTCAATTCCTCTTTCTCCCAATTTCTTTCTTTTTGGTTCAGGCACCTTTACAATTGCTCTACAACCCCCAACTTTTAAATAGTTTAGATTGAGTTTTCTTTTCTTCCAGAGTTCATATGGGGTTATCTTGTTCTTTTTATTAGGAACTCTATTCAATATATAACATGCAGTTAGCATGGCTTCACCCCAATATCCTTTAGATAAACCAGAATAGGATAACATGACATTTACCATTTCTTCCAGTACCATATGCATATCATGTTGTTTGTAATTATTGAGAATACGTTCGATTTCATACATTTGTTCCATTACAGGCCTATTGTCTACCATTTTATAATTATTAAACTGAGAAACAAGAAACTTCTTACTTGTAGCATCTTCTTGCATGTATCTTGATTCCAATTTCTCCCATAATTCTTTTGCGGAGTTGCTGCTCTGATAAATGTCGAACAACGAATCGCACATACCGTTGAGAATGTGTCCCATGCATATATAATCATCATTGTCCCACTTTTGTCTCTCTCTAGTTTCAGCAATTGTTTCATCTTCTTTTTCTTCCGGTTTTGGAATGTTAAGGACATGCACCACTTTCAATGTTGTGAGAAGGAATTTCATTTTTTTCTGCCAACGAATAAAATTCCCTCCATCGAACTTCTCTAATTTCACAAAGTCAGAAGTCATCTCTTTTAGTGAAGCAGCCATTGAATGAGATAAATTGTTCCTTAAGAATGTTAGATATATGGTCTTTGGGGCTGCTACAAAACTAAGAATTAATGGAGATGAAAATAGAGAAATAAATTTTCTTGATAAACTTCCAAAGCGTATGTTTCCACACTAAGCTTAAGGAACAATTCACCCCCACCAATCTTGGTATGTTGGATGCAAACGGGTTTACCGGCGAATTTCCTGCAGGATACTTTGGAATCCTTAAAGAGAATTGCACAGTCTCTCTAAGCGTATCTTTGATAATATTTTACAGAAGAATATTTCTTTTATTTGCTCTCATGCATTAGAGAAGAGAAAGATAATTTAGAGTGAGAAAATAATTTGAGACAGATTGTATTTATTTGTGTGTTTCATCGTGTCAAGAAACATTCAATTTATATTGATGCTACTTTCTGTTTGGGAACAAATGTATCTCTTAAAATATTGTATTGCACCGTTTTTAGTTACACCGAACAGTAACAACGCTTTGCTCAAAACTAACTGTATATTGTTTATAAGTTGCAACTGTTCCTAATTAAATGCTAACCAATGACATGGCATACTATACCAACAATATTCAGCACGTAGCATTCAAATTAGAGATAAAAAAAATCCAAATATAATATTTATAATATTAATTCAAATAATACAAGTATTCTATTTAATATTATTTTGGAAATTCTCTTACATTATAAACATTAAAAATATTCTGGTACGAAGTGTAATCAAACAGAAGTCGAACCGCCACTTGCATATGTTATGGAGGAGCTTAACAAGTTTAGGTTCTTATTTGATATTTTAATGTTACTGAAGCCAGTAAAGCAAAAACATTGAATGGTTGTATTGAAATAATAAGAAATGCTGCAGGACTGTAATTGTTGCCTTGGTGTTGTTTTTCTCAGTTTTTGGTTTAGGCTGGACGATTGTATGCTGGCATAGCTTATGCCTATCACTTTTTAATTTATTCATTTCTTTGCTGCTTCAAAAAAAAAAAAAAAAAAAGAAATGCTTCGGGCAGATGATATAATTAATTAGTGATTTTGTTAGTTAATGTCAAACGAATATACTTCCTCCATTTTATATTATAAACAAAAATTATTTTTTAAATACATTACATAATTAATGTATTCGATATATATATATATATATATATATATATATATATATATATATATATATATATATATATATATATATATATATATATATATATATATATATATATATATATATTATATGCCCGGCCCTGTGCCGAAGCAACAGGCTCCCCCAAAATATTAAAAAGTCCAAATTTTTTTATATTAATAAATATAAAATGTATTATTAAAAAGAAAATTAATTAAAAAAAATACTATAATAAAAATGTAATAATAATTTAACACATTAAAAAATGAGATTGATAAAAGTCAAAATAATTATAATTAAATGTTATTTTTACTAATATATAATTATATTTTTATCTGTCATTTTTATTTATTCTAATGTTTTTTTTTATTTTGATTTATTTTTAAATTAGAACTGAGTCTCCAGTTTGATTGGGCCGGCCCTATATATATATATTGTTCTGGACTGGGCCGTGGTTTCCTACAATCAAATAGGCTCAATCCATACAATTTGAAGAAGCCCAATAAAGTCCTAGAGAAGGACACATGACTGTCATACGCGAAGCTAAAGGTATGTCGGGCACCTGACACCTTGACAATGTCGGGCATCTGAGGACAAACAGGAAAGGAAGACATCACACCCTGATGAAATGGACCTCCTCGACAGATTAACTTCTCCCCACGAGAATATCCCGAATCTCGTTGACTCATAGGTCCTCGACAAGCATGGTTCTCCTCCGTTAGGTCATGTCCAGACCACGACCACCATATTTCCTCGACATTGTAGACTCTCCCCCGAGGAGTCTACTAACGGTCTTATCTACACAGATACGTTTCATGTAACCGTCTACTAATGACATTAAAGGGACGGTTACACTAGGGTGTTGACCACGAGCTGATCATTATTACTACACGTAAGCCCTAGCAGTTACTTGGAACGGGTCACACGCTGGTCCCACCGGTTGCAAGTAACCGTTGGCCATGCGCTGGGGGTCTCCTATAAGTACCCTCTCACTTGAAAGGGTCAGGATAGTGAACTTCTTACTCTCAATCACTTTCTCTGTATTTGCTGTGCCCTCATTGACTTAAGCATCAGAGTGCCCTGCAGGTACACGCCCCCCGACGTCTTTCATCATCATTAAAGTGGCAACAGTTCCAGACGTCGTTGGTCATCTTTAAACAGTCTGATCCAGGTACGATCAGTAGCGCCGTCTGTGGGAATTTCATAAGTTTCCCCGTTTTCCTCGCGATAAACCAAACTTTCCTCATTCAACTACCAGCAATGGCCAACCCGTCGGCGAATCAAGCTATAGACAATGTCATCACACAACTTGGTGGTAACACCCATGTCGACAACAATGCTCTTCAGCCTGTCGTGGAGAATGATGTCAGAGATGGAATCACCACCTCCCCATCTTCCGATGAGGTAGAATACGAGACTGCTCAACAAGATGGACAAGAAGCAATCTTCCAGCCCACCTACCATCCTGTGGATCCACCACCAAATGCAGATCCGAACACTGCTGACTTGTTTGCGTTGGTCAATCAGACCAATCAAATGATCTTCAACCAAAGCTTACGGATCGAGAAGCTAGAAAAAGGCTGTGGTCGAACTTCCCCGCGAAGACACCGACCACTTCCTTATCCCGGACATTCACAATCTCCAGTGGAATCTCGCAGCCCCTCCCTAGTAAATAGAGGTCGCAGGCCACGTTTGGAGCGTAACCAGACCGAGCATCCACAGAAGCGTCATCGCTCCCCTCCACCAAAAGGGCCCACTCGTCCCTTGAAGACTAAGAAGAGTAAGCCTGATGTCGAGGAGCCAAGAGGCCGTCATAAGGAAAACTCCCCGAGACGTCACTATGTTCGTGGTCATAATTCTCCTTATGTATCCCCGGGATGCAGCGATGATGACGACTACCGGACTCCTCTATCCAGACAAATAATGGAAGCTCCTATTCCTAAAGGCTTGGAGAGACCTTCATCCTTGGGGACTTACGATGAAACATCTGATCCGGACGACCATGTCGAGAGCTTCGAGGCTCTTCTCGACTTTAGAAACGTCTCCGGCGCTATCAAATGTCGATTATTCCCTACGACTCTTCGGAAAGGGGCCATGGCTTGGTATAAAAACCTGGCACCTGAATCAATAGCGTCGTGGAAAGCTCTGAGGGAACGTTTCTGGAAGCATTTTACAGCTTCTCGAAGACATCCAAAAACTATATCCTCCTTGGAGGCCATCTTCCAAGAAAAGAGAATATCTCTCCGGAGCTACATAGAGAAATTCAACAAAGAAGTGGCCGAGGTCCATACGACCGACCATATAAAATTATATCTCATCATCAAAGGACTGCGGGTTGGTTCCAAGTTCGCAGAATCTGTCGGATTACACCGTCCTCGCAGCTTCGAAGGTTTCCTTGAACGAGCTCAATCACACATTGAGTTCGAGGAAGCAGAAGCAACCCAGATTGCCCTTGATTTAAGAAGCAGAGAAGACCCCCGCGGCCGAAACAGGCAGAAACATTAGCCAAGATCACGGCTTTCAACATATTACATTTCTACAAGAAAAATATACTCGCCCGATTCGGCGTGCCTCAGGCCATTGTCACAGACAATGGGACACAGTTCACCGACAGAAACTTCCAAGACTTCGTTGCCAAGCTAGGTACGAAGCAATACTTTACATCGGTCGAACACCCACAAACCAACGGGCAAGCCGAAGCAGCGAACAGAGTAATACTCCGAGGACTCAAACGACGACTCTGCAAAGCCAAACAACGGTGGGTCGAGGAGTTACACAACGTCCTCTGGGCATATCGAACTACCCCTCATTCCACGATCGGGGAGACCCCGTTCCGGTTAACATATGGAACCGAGGCAGTAATTCCCATAGAAATCAGGGAACCTTCGAGAAGGACAGAAACTCCTCTTGGCAAAGAAGGGAACACCGAAGCCCTTCGCGAGGAACTCGACCTTGTCGAAGAAATAAGGACGGGTGCATCCCTCAAAGAAGCCTCTTTAAAACAAAAAATAACTTTGCGTTATAATGACAAAGTCATCAAACGAGATTTCCAAGTAGGCAGTCTGGTCTTACGGCGAAATCAGAAAAATTCACGTGAAGGAAAGCTGGGCGCAAACTGGGAGGGCCCCTACCGCGTCATTGCAAAGACGGGGACAAGTGCTTATTACCTCGAAAATCTCCAAGGTAAACAACTTGCTCGACCATGGAATGCTTAGAAGCTTAAACAATATTACAGTTGAACACTGCATGTAACTATACAAAAGTTGCCGTTACGGGGAGTGTGCCATGGTACAGGCACGACACCTCTATATGCTAACGAAGGTCAAAAGTCACGCTGTGTGTGCGTTGAACTTTTGGCCCGGCGAAGAGTACTCTATCGAGCTCCGTCGTTGACGTACCTTGTAGGCAGAACACCCAGCTCGCGATGGGAAGTTCATGCCATGAAACTAAGACCTCGATCGACCTCTTAGCTTCTTTAAAGGTCGGGGTACAACCCCTGACCGCTCGACCGGCTCTCTTCGCAGTCGAGGATCGCTAGAGTCGAGCAAACTCCCAAGTATCCAACAATTTCAAAATAACTTAGATAAAAATAAGTAAAATACCACACACAGAGTAGATAAAGAGGCAAAATGGAAATACTAAGTCGGGCAAGCCCATTGTAAAAATATTACATAGAGCCCTGGCTCTTAGGCCGGGCAAATCAGCACTCGAGTACTCTACCCTAGGCAGCCACCATATGCAATGATGACAAGTGACACGTGGCATACTTGCACCGGTCAAAAATCCACACGTGTCCTTTCGTCATCCCATCGTTTCAAAATGGAAACTTCTCATCTCCCCAACATTTCAACCAGATGCAACTCTTCGTTACCCGCATTGAAACTTCGTTACCCGCAGATGAAACTTCTCATCTCCCCCGGCCGTCTTTCATCATCATTGAAGTAACAACAATTCCAGACGTCGTTGGCCATCTTCAAACTGTCTGATCCAGGTACGATCAATAATATTTTATTAATTAAATGAATTATATATATATATATATATATATATATATATATATATATATATATATATAAAATTCTAGAGTTTTTGATATACTTAGAATTTTCTAAATATTTAAAATGCTTTTACAAAGAGCTTATCTAATGTGAGTATGATGGTGCCACATGAGATTTTAATGTTCAATTAATATTTTTCTTAACCTTAACGGTGGTAAGATAAAAGAATAAAGAACATTTTATACAATTCTCCATTTTTAGAATCTCTTTTATTTTATTCTATTTATTCTTTATTTTTAAAATCCACTCCATCTCATTCTATTTCATCATCATTCATTTCACTCTTTTCAATTTTATAATTATTTAAGTGGTTTTTTTTTTTGTTAATTTTGCCTATACATCCCCAATCGGTCGAAATAAAAATTGAAAGATTGAATGATATATATATATATATATATATATATATATATATATATATATATATATATATGATGAAATCATAAATTTAAATAATAAAATATGATTACTTACTACTCCATTTCTTTAATCCATCATATACTATGTTTGAATTGATGGACTAGAATGAAACGGAGCAGAATGAAACACATAATGGAATGGAGTTGTGCAGAAGTGGAATGGAACGGAGATTTTATTTATTGTTTGTGTATTTTTTTTTAATAATTTAGAATAGATACAAATTTATCAAATGTTTTGATCCATAAAAACAACTATGATTGACAAGAATTTTAATTCAGATAGTAACATTTTTTATGAATGAGAAAATTGTCCAAGTAATATATTGAATTATATCGGACGTTTGATAAATAAGAATTTTCATTGGCATAGTAAGACTTTATGTGACTGCGAAGTTTGTCTAATTAATAGATTGAATTGTAACAGGAGATTCTCTGATCATTGGACCACCATTCTATAGAGGCATGTTTATTTGTTTAGATCAATCATCGTTAAATATTGATTATATGATATATAACACATCCATATGTGCATAATCAAAATTAAATTAGTATTCAAAATAAACAAAATTATGAATAATTATGACATTAAAGTGTATCTAATATCCACAAACTATTATCCCAATCAATATCCTTATGAATTCAAATGGCATAGTCATCATCAAATTTGTGTTGTACATTGAAATAAGGAAAACATTACTCTACAACTACATTAAGAATGAACGTGTGTTCTATTATCCTAATTCAACTACAACCTATTTTCGTAAATGTTCAGTTGTGAAACCAGAAATTGAATGAGGATCAGTGATAATAGTGAATCTCAGAGTCGTTGGATGTATCCAGAGTTTGGATCCTCAAGACTTATTTAAAGGGTAGCTCTCGTGTGTTGGGAAGGTTCTTAAAGGATTGTAGCTTCTTTAGAGTGGTCGGTCGGGATCAATATGGTTGTCCCAAAACAGTTGCCCCATAATTATTTTTGTGTAGCAAGACAAGGGTTTGTAGTATAAGCCTCGGTTGACAGTCACTCTTTCATCTATCTTGGAAGAACGGGGGTAAGTGTTTTCGTTTCTTGGGAGGTCACTCCTTTATTGCCCCATACTTTAAATGTATTTTTAGAGGTATCCTCATTATGACCCTTAGGAACTAGAACACTTATGTGTTATGTGTGAGTGATTTGGAGCGTTGATGGAGTTTATTTTCTTTTTCATGCTAGCATATGATTCTTGAAGAGTTAGCTTCGCATTTCCACGAGTTATCTTTCCCAGTTTGCTCTGACTTACTTTCCTTTGATATTTTTCTTTTTTAGTGTCTGAAAAAAATAGTAGACATCACAAGTCAAAAATTATAAATGAATGCTTGATATTCGTGTGTTGACTTTGCTTATGCCTCAATTGTTTTTGTCTTTGCCAAAGGGTAATCTTGACGGAGCCTTTCTTGATGTTGACCCATCCTCAGATAGGGGTATCTTAACACCTGGTG
The DNA here is from genome assembly GCA_022829125.1 of Lathyrus tuberosus. NCBI lineage: Eukaryota > Viridiplantae > Streptophyta > Magnoliopsida > Fabales > Fabaceae > Lathyrus > Lathyrus tuberosus. Next base: position 16,491,459 of record JALAZF010000017.1, read on the forward strand.
AAAATGACATAATATGAAGCGAGTATGGTGATTGCACCATTCCTTTTTATGAATGCATCTTCTCGATCCTGGGTCTTCGGCTCCCTTCAATTCTTTTAATACGAAAATTCTTGAGCATCTGATAACGACTCTATCACAACTTCATCCTGCAAGTAGAGCGTATGTGAAAGTATTCCAGTATTTGTGCGAATACTTGAAGGAGGAACATTCTCTAACCATTTACTTCCATCTCTTAAAATTTCATTGTGGTCCTATGACCCATACGCGGGTAGAGGCTTAGTTTCTCTAGTGTTGACTGCCTATTTACCATTAAGTAATGACTCTCGTTTCAATAATTTGGGGAAAAATCAACACATTTACCCTCCCCTTCATCTCCAACAACACTGACCATTGTATGAGCCTCTAGGCAGATAGGGATAACTAGAAAGAATCAATTTTCAAAATGATTCAAGCTCTCATAAAAATTCGTGAAGCCTTAGAAAATCGGAACTAGAGAAATTATGCCTTTACCCCGTGTATGGGTCATAGGGCCACTGTGAACTTTGAAGAGATGAAAGAAAAGGTTTAGAGAAGGTTTCCCTTTCAAGTATTTGCACAAATATTAGAAGACTTTGACATAGACCTAACTCACATGATAAAGTTACGATGGAACCAATATCAGATTCTTAATAACTTGTATCTTAAAAGCATTAAAAGGAAGCCGAAGATATACACATCCATTATACTCAGCGGGAACCATTTTGATTGTTCTTTGCACGGATGTGTGTTATTATCTAAAGGTTATTTGCAATTGGTTTTAATTAAGGAGGATTTTTTTTTAATTAGTGTGCTTGCCAAAGATTCAAACCGTCGTGCCTATGTATTCTCATAGTGCAATGAGAAAATCAGAGCTATGTAGTTCATGGTAGAAAATAAGTATGTGTTGGTTGATTTTAGGGAACATTTATAACCGTATCTTATAAGTGTTGACGTTAGCTGATTTGATCCTTGTTTGAATGCTCTGAGCTTTTAGCCTAACTGCTAAGGAACATATTATAACAGTTCTTTTTATGAAAAGAAAGAAAATTGTTGTTTTGAAAAAATTTTGAAAGAAAAAAAGTTGATTGAATTGAACTAAAAAGAGAAAGATTTGCTTGAACGGGGAAAGTGTTGTGAAAGTATTGTTTAGACCAATGTGTATTGTTTGAACCCATAAGGCAGTGTATCTAAACCAAAAGTCAGGCGTTAACCAATAGATGGTTATTGGCCAATGCAAAGTGGTCTGATTTTACCTAGACCTGAGGATCAAGACCTACAAGAAAGAGGTGTTTGCCTAAGCATTGGGTCTGACAAGGAAAACATGCATGAAGGGTGCTCGCCTAAGCACTGGGTCTGATAAGGAAAGCATGTATGAAGGGGCCTATCTAAGTATTGGGTCTGACAAAATAGACATGCATGAAAAAGCGTTTGTCTAAGCACGACAAACATGTATGAAGAAAGGTATTTTAACCATGAGAGGTGATTAACCCAAAGAGAGGGGTTTGCTTCAAAGATGGGTATTTTAACCATAAGAAGGTGATTAACCCATAAAGGAGGTGTTTTTACCAAGGGAATGTGATTAACCTCAAGAGTGTATGGATGTCAAAGGATATAGTGTTTGGTCCAAAGTGAAAGGTATTGTTGATGTTGATGGTTGAAGTGTTGTATGTGGGAAATAAAGTTTGAAAGTTATTTGATTTAAATTGCACTAAAGTCTATGAACGGAGGCGAATACTTTGAATATCTAGGGCATACGTCATGTATTCAAAGATATTCAGAATAAGGATAGGAATGATCCCTCTCATTCTTCTCAGTTGCTTAAGGCTCGTGGCGCATAATTTGCGTCATAACTAACAAGTGTTTGAAGGAAAAGAAGTTTTGAAAAGGATGAAGCAAGGTGTGATTGAATGGATGAAGCTTAGCATGACCAAGTCTTGATGTTCTCCTATCTCCAAGATCTTGAATGGGAAAAGACTAGAATTTGACTTAATGGATCAATTGTAGTGCAAGTGCAAAGATCTAATTCAATCAAGTGATCAAGGGACTTATGATCACTTGAATGAATATGAATCTTAAGGGGAGCATGAAATTATATATCTATGAAGCCATACAAAACAAGTCTAATTCACAAAAAAAGTAATTAATTAATCAACATGAATTTGATCAACTCAATCAATCAAGGAATATGCCAAGTATTATTCATTAAGCACACAAAATTCTGAAGAAGAAACAAAGGCAATAAGCAATTGGATTTAATCATGTTAAAACCCTAAGTTCTAATCTAATTTTTAATTAAAATTGAACAAGATTCTAACAACTAAATCTAATTAAAAAAACTAATCTAATGTACTATGCTTATTAAAATCTCTATCTAAAATATTTTAGAATAAAAATTTAAGAGTTAAAAAGAGTTAAAAGAGTAATTAAGGAAATAATGTCAGTGGGTATGAAACTAAGAAATGATGTGTGAATGTAAATGGGCGTAGACCCATGTGGTTTAGGCCCAAAGTCACTTATTTGTATATTTGGATCCAGGAGTGGGGTGTGTAGCATGAAGGTTGGGTGTGCGCAGTAGTGTGTTGGGTTGGATCCTTGTTACTAGGGGAATGGAGAAAAAGAAAAATTAGAACAAAAGTTGGCTAAAACAAAAAAATCACATGTTCTCAGCAACGTCAGAGAGCATTGTCCCATGTTAGTGGTTTGCAACTCGTATTCTGCTTTCCATTCTGAATTTACATCGGTAAAGAAACGACCAAGGGAAGGTAGCAATGCCGCAGGAGATGATTGATGAATTGTTTGCAAATTATTTTGCTTTGAATGGAAGCAGATCTTGATGAGTGTGGTGTTATCACATGATTTGGTTGCTGATTGTTGTACCCCAAATTTTACCCCTTAGATGTCATAATATTTTGCACTTGACATTTAGGTTCAATCATCTATGCATTGTTAACTAACCATTTCATTTTGTAAGTTTGTTTCTTCTGTGAAAAGCCAAGACTTATACAAAGAGGAGGGCAAAGTCTCCTAAGCCAAGCTCACACATGAATCAAAGTTCTCATCTGATTCAAAGAGAGAAAGACAGTTAAGACTCCAAATGCAACCATGTGAGCTCACCTACATCCTAGAGGTCTTACTCAACAAGAATTCAAGTGTGACTGGCTCTCATCACAAGTGTCTTGAGCCACAAGTTCACCCTGCCTCCAGTTAGGGTTTTGTTATGACAAGACAATCCTGGCCTTTGATTTTGATCAAGATTTGTTCTTAAGCCCTGGGACATGACTCCATGTGGTAGTAGACATCCTCAGAGACTGCCTATGAGCCTTAGATGTGATTAAAGAAGCAAGATCATCATAGATCATTCAAGTGCATTCACAGTTGAAATTAGGGTTTTGACTGAGGCCCTAACCTTTGAGATTTTGATCCAAAATGAAACATCCAAGGCCTCAATTCATCATGACATGTCTCATTGATGAGTTAAGGTATGAGAAATCAAGTTTTAAGAAGTTTCTTGCAAAGGAAGCAAAGTTTGGTTCATGAAACTTTATAAATGTGGAAATTTCACTACTTGTGCAGAAATTGAAACAGTCATAACTTTCAAACCACACATCCAAATTGATTGACTCAAAGCTCAAATGGAAGATCTTTCCATGATCTTCAAAACATATTAGAGGACCCTCTTCAAAAAAGGCATGATTTTTAAGTTATAAGACTTGGAAGATAAGTTACCTTTAGGACTTAAGTGAAATTTTCAGCATTTTCACCTTATTTTTCTTCCAACTTTAACCCAAATTTTCACCTAGTTCTAAGCTTCAAATCAAAAACCTTTGGACATGAAAGTTGCTCCTTGTTTTTCAAGCTTTCCAAGCATGTGTATAACTCCTCATTTGGATAAACCAATATCAAGTTATGATGTCCTAAAGATGGGTGTTTCAAGTTGTGAAATTTCCATAACTTGGAATTTTTTTTTCAAGTTTCTTGGACAGCTCTTTATACCAAACTTCATGGATGATTTTCTAACTATTCCAAGCCTCATTTCAAGATCTCTTCCACATGAAACTTGTTCTATCAAATGTCTATTTTGCAAAGGATCAAAAATCTCACAATTTGGATACATGGCTATCAAGTTATGGTGCACTAAAGTGAGTAGGTTGGCATTTTGTCCTACACTTAGAAAATCAGAATTTCACCAAGAACCTTCACTTTTTCTGATGTTTAGAGGCCAGCCTAATATCATTAGTACCTTTGCCATGATATTAACAAGTTGCACATTAAAATAACTCAGTTTATGCAACGGCAAGGCAAGTGGAGCCAAGGTGAGAGAAACTTTTCAAAACAAGCATTGTTTATTCTTATTTTCCTTGAGCCTTGGTCCAATCCCATCAATCCAACAAATCAAGACACCCTAACCTTGCCATCTATCAGAACTTGAAGACTTTTTGCATCAAAAAACCAGCTCACACAAGAAACCTCTCCAAAAGGGCACGGTTTCATCTTTATGCCCATACCTCCACTCTTCCATTTTCCCTATAAAAGGAGGAGCATCCTCACTTGTTTTGACACCAACAATAACCACAAATAGTTGAATACATACTATTCCAAACTCTAGGCAACTTGTGAGGTTTTGCTTGGCAAGAAAGAAAAAGAGAAAGATCACTTTGCAGCAACAAACAGTTGGAGGAAAACTCAGCTCAAAGTAAGAGGGTGTAGTGGACATATTCCACTAAGTAACTCTTTTTTTTTTCTCACTCCATTTCAAAGAGCATGCTCATATGAATTGCCACTGTCATCATGTTTTCGTTCTGAATGTTGCTTGACATACCGTTATCTGTTAATGATTTAAAGCATATTGTGTTCATGCTTATGTGTGAAACTGTTTCTTGGAACTGCCAGTGGTAGATGGTATGGTGAATGTTAAGCTCATGTGATGTATGTTACAACACTGTCAATAGTTGATAGTTTGATATTGGTATTCTTATGCTAAAGATTGTATGCTTGCACTCTACATTTTATGTTGGATTGTAATAATGACATAAGTGTTGGCTTGTAAGTTTTGTATGGAGTGTTACAGCACTGTCGGTCTTGTTGGGTTAGAATGATTGGTGTTCTTCCATAGCTTGATGTAGAGGTACTCTCAGGCCATCTATGTTTAGTTCAGTTTAAGCATTGAAGATTTTTGTTTGGGTTTAGAATGACATAGCAATGTTTGGTCCCATTCTGGCCTCCCTATAGTCATGTTTACGTACATCAAAACTGAAAGGATTGTGCACATGTGTCTTTACTTTAAATCTATGGTGACATCTTAATAAACGAAAGGTTGGTTTTGTTTCTGCTCACACCACCTTTAACTTTCGAAAGTTACCTCCACACATAACTCCCACACGCACAATCCTTACCTCACTGCTTCTTCACCACATAGTGCAACATCTAACCAAGCAAAAAGACAATTTATCTTTCTCCTATATTTCAATATCTTTATCTTCTTTTCCTGCAACTAAAAAACCACAACCACCATCTGTAATTTCTCACTATCAACCACACCAGAGCGTCACGGTTTTTGACGGCGTTGACGGCGAGATCCGGACGTTTGTTTTGGAATTTTATATAGTTGATGTTTCTTGAAGGCGAGAAACAGGAAACCGCCGCCAACGACGCTCGATTCTCGGTAACGATTCCGTTTCGGTATTGCACTTGCTTTTTGATAACATATGTTGTTGTTCTGATTTTAACTGGACTATGTTTTTAGATATACATTTGAAACATTGTACGTGCATAAGCTTGTTGGGTGTGTGTTGGTACAATAAGCAGCTTTGTGTTACCTTCATGTGATGCATTTTTGAATGTGCTGTCTGTATGGTTTTGTGATCAATAATGTTGTTTTCGCAATGTGCAGCATTATAAATGTTGTGTGTAACTATTACGTGTTAGTGAATGTTATGAGTAATAATAATGATATGAGACAATATACACACATTACCTTTTTGTTTTATAAATATATTTACACTTTGTCTTAAGTTTAATACATAATTTTTCTATCATATATATACTGTTTTTTTTTTAGCTTTAATCTTTTTTTTTTTTTATGTAAACCGTGTTGTATACATGACGCTAGTGTGCAGAAGCTGCTTATTCTGTTTCGTTTGAGTTCATTTTTTAAGAGCTTGTTGTTTGGGATGTATAATCGTTTGAGGTAGCATGCTAACAAATGCATCTTTTTCATATCGAAGATGGTTCTGGTTGATGTTTAATAATGTGGTTGATGTTTAATACTCCCTCCGTCTCATAATAGGTGTTCTCTTTCATTTTTTTATTTGTTTCAAATTATTTGTCCCTTTAGAATACTAATGTAATATTTATTATTTCTTTTCACTAATTTATCTTTATTTATTGTATATTAATTTATTTAACTACTCCACTATCTATTATTAATAAGATTATTTTAATAAATAACACTCGTTTTATCATTGAAATCAACACAACTAATCATTATCTTAAAAAATGTAAAAATCTCAAAAAGAACACCTGTTGTGAGACAAAAGGAGTAATGTGTATAATTGCATTATATTGTGTGGGAATAAACAAAGAGGATATTGAAGCATGAAAATGTCCTACCTTGGAGTGATGACCTGTTTCATTTCTTTTTATCATAAATTGCTTACTGGTAGTGAAATTGTTTTATTACAAATGATGCATGCCGTGTGTGAAGCATGGTTAGAGTTTCTTTAAATTTGTTTTGTTTTGAGATAATGATAATAGAAGCATGAGATTATATTGAAAAGGAACACTTTTTTATTATTAGCTAGAAGTTCTTGTTATTTCTCACTTATCATGTATTGTAAATGACATAAATATTTTATTTTATTTTATTTTTTTAATTTTTGGTTAATAATTTTGTTAGCAATTTTGTTAATCTTTGGTAAATATTGTTTAAAATAATTTTGATAACTTATTGGATTTAAACAATTTTGTTCATAATTTTGTTAATATCATTACGAATCATTTTGTTTATATTATTTTGTTTCAATTTAATATTTATATTAATTTATCTTTTTTACATTTGGTTTTAATTAACGCTTAAGTATTTATTTTAGGAATATTGATCTTTTCTATTTTATTCATTTGTTATAATAAAAACCCAAAAATATTTCTCTTTGATTTAATCTTTTCGATTTTCGATGACTGGTGTTTAGGATCTTTTGTTTAGAATCATTTAGATTTTCTTAAAATTACGTTAACTAGTTTCTTTAGTGAACCACTACCTTCATTTCTCTTTTGGCGAGACTTGTGAATACTTCATGATGAAATCTTGTGGATACCCTCTTGGCCCTATTATGATTGTGTTGTCTGCTTCATTTGACTAATCCTCAATACATTTCCAAAGGAAAGTCTCTATATTGACCTCAAATTCATAGATACACTACGGCAAACAAGACATTAGACAACGCTTTTTTAGGCCTTAGAGGGCGTTTAAAAGCGCTGCCTAAGGTAGCGCTGTCGTAAGTAAAGACAGCGCTTTTTATTTATGAAAAAACGCTATCTAATGTATGCTTATAATTTTAGTTATCAATTTTTCTATATCTTTAGAGGGCGCTTTTTCAAGAAAAAGCGCTGTCTAATGTATGTCTATAATTTTAGTTATCAATTTTTTTATACCTTTAGAGGGAGCTTTTTAGGAAAAGCGCTTTCTAATGTATGCCTATAATTTTAGTTATCAATTTTTCTATACCTTTAGAGGGCGTTTTTTTAGGAAAAACGCTTTCTGTTGTGAACTATAGACAGCGTTTTTTCTAGAAAGCGCTGTCTTTTCTCTACGTATAATTTTAATGATTTTTTTTTAAAATTCCATTTTAACCATTTTTAATGCAGAAATCTGTATAATTCAAGCAATTTCAATAAATCTATATATTTCACATTTTCATTAACAATTTCTAGTATGGTTCATTAACCATTTACACTAATCCCATAAATCACATAAACTATTTCCATTATAATTTAAGTCATTTACATTAACCATTCACAAAACTATACAATTACATTTCAAAATTACATAAATAACATAAATCGCATAAACCCATAAATAACATAAATCACATAAATAACATAAACCATTCACAAAACTATATTATCCCATAAAATAAATCATTCACAAAACTATACATTCACATAATCCCATAAATCACATAAATCACATAAATAACATAAACCATTCACAAAACTATACTATCCCATAAAATAAACCATTCACAAAACTATACATTCACATAATCCCATAATCCTATACCTTATATATATAGGATTCTTTTTTCAATAAGGTATTCGCACAATTCCTCCTTAATTTCTTGCAATTTATCCTTCGTGTAATGAGAACACGCGTATTCATCAAAGTACTACATAACAAAACAAAATATGCATGATTTAGTTAAAAATAATAAATTATATGACATATCTGATAAATATTAAAATAAATCCTAAGTTATAAATCCATGCATACCGTAATAGGATTCTCTAATCGATCCATTTGAAGGATTTTTCTCATAAACCTCAAAACGAAATACCAGCAGTCTATGCCATTACGCTTGAGCCGTCAAAATGGGCTAGCCCACATGGGCTGGCCCACCAGGCCCGAAGAATCATAGGGCTTGGGCCTTAAAATTAGAGCTCATATTTTTTAGGGCCTTTTTAGTCCAGCCCTAAAAAGCCCGATACCCATTAGGGCTAGCCCCTATGGGCCGTGGGTAGCCCATTAGGCCCATATCACTATAAATTTTAAAAAATTATACTAATACTTATATTATCTTACTCCAAAATAACACATTGATTTTTCACACCTCACTAAATTTTATATATATTCTATTCAATATTTCTCTTTTAAATATTATACATTAATATAATCAACATTCTTTTCTCGTATTCTATTAGTTTCCCTTATGTTAAATTTTCGTGTATTATTTTATACAATTTAGACATGTATTATATTTAAAAACACATTATAATATTGATAAAAGATAATATAGTATTTAAAAATGTATTATGTTTAAAATAATATAACTTTTAATTTTATTTATAATAAATATTATGGCATTTTTATTTTAATTTTTATTTAAAAAAGCCCATTTAGGATCGGGTAGCCCGAAGCCCATCTAGGGCCGGGCTCGGGTAGTAATTTTCGAGCCCATATTAGAAATGGGCTTTTTTGGCTCAGCCCTAAAAAGCTCGAGCCCATCAGGGCCGACCCGTTTAGGGCCGGGTAGCCGATTTTGACAGCTCTATATTACGCTGACGAGGGCACTACACATAGACAAACAAATAAGAATTAATATATAGTTGTTTTGTGTTATCAAGTAGCATCACTAATAAGCAACATTGTGAAAATTAATATACCTCCACTTTGACCCATGTAACGTTGGTTGCTTTAGCCCGTGCTACTCGAGATTCTCTTTGTGCTTGGTATACGAGTATTGCTCTATAAAAGAAAAACTTAAATTTAGAACAATCTCACATAAATAATTAAATATACAAATACACACAAATATTTCGAACAATCTCACTTACGTATCAACCACATCCTTCATATCCTGATATGTTGACCAATCAGTATCCAATGAATTCAGATAATATACCACTTCTCTTGTAGGATTAATGGAAACCAACAACCAGTGTCCACTGTAAAATATAACAAAAGTTTAGATGGATAATTTCTACGCAAAAGATATAAATTAAAGATTAGAATGAAATTAGAATGAAAATCTTACCCGTTTCCAGTATTATACGGTAAAAGAAACAAACTTTCTGTCTTGCTGGCCATAAATCTCTCAGTTAAGTGGTCTCTTACTGAAAGTGCATTCATACCAATTGCCGGTGCATTGACAAGGGTGCAAGAGAAGAAACATAATCTGTTTGACAATTCCGTCCCCCGCATCAATTTTTCATACAAGCACCTTAAATAAAAACATAATAAACATTAGACTATTTTCATTGAAATGTGTAAATAAATTGTTCAACTAAATAAATAATAGATTGATCAGAGTACCAGATGTATGAATGCATAACACCGATGCCTAATTCAATATGCTTGAAAATCTGCTCCATGTCCTCTCTTCCGATTATCTCGGAATGAGGAAAACCAAAAACACCTTCGTCCATGTCTATTTGACGAATATCACCATCCATCAAATCTAACATTGCCATAAGTGTTTCTAGACACGACTGAAAGCGAGGAGGAGCTCTTTTTGCCTGCACGGTCCTAGTAGGAGCTTTTTTCTTGCTGACATGTTGTGAAGCTTGAGCAGGAACCTAACAATCATATAAGTTAGGTAAAGTAGAAAATCATGAAACTTTTGAATTCGGATAATAGAATAACACTTAAAATGTACCTCTCTTTGTGATTCAACAAACTCGTTTTGCCGCAAAACCCCTTTATTCTTAGCTGCGGGTTTTGTAGGAGTCTAACATTACCATGTAAAAAAAATGTAAGTAATGGTTCAGAATGATTTTCATAATCATTCAGATTTGACATTTGAATACTAAGATATTCATAATGGTTTTCAACACACCTCATCATCTATGGAAATGAGGTCTAACGGCCATGCAACAAACGAACCTATTGCATCTCGCAGCAATGTAACCTCTGAAACCGAGTCAGGTATGGGTAGTACCGCATCCGTATCTAAAGCGATATCAACCGACACTTTCAGATGTCCATGAGGGAGCGGTTGATGGTGAAGTAACTCTCCCACATGGTTATGCATTTTTCCCTTGCCAACCATGCGATAAGTCGGTAACGACAAATACAGCTGGCAAGATGAAATGCCCTGAAGCAATAATAAATATGTAACTGTTAATGTGTATAAAGGTCAATTAAAATAAATGTGTTAATTTAATTAAAATAAATATGTGCTAGTTACCTCGAGAATTTTATTTTGACAATTGATACTAGCTTTGTCACTAGCATCTTTCAAACCGGAACCGCACTTTTCCGCCTCATATCTCTCTTTATTCTTTTGCAATTCACGGACTTGCGCTTTTAGTTCCTCCAATGATTGCATGACTTCTCGGTTGCTGGGATTTTTTCTCTTTGGATACAAGGAAGATGAAGTCACACCAAATCCTTTACCTCTCACCCGGCGGGATACTCAGGAACATTTAGTACTCGATTAAGAATGCTCCTGCAATCCTCCTAGTCTGTGGTTAAGGATTTAGATAGAGTCTCCTGAAATTCATTAACATATCGAAAATTATTAGTGGGGATTACAAATTAATTATATTTTAATAAAATTTTGATTAACTTAAAGACATAATATTATACTTACACATTCGTCATAAACATGCTGAACATCTTCCCTAACAACTCCATCCTTACCCACACGAGCTTCCTTCCACAAAACATGTACCGGAAGTGATGATTCTTCACTTTTCGTCTCTTCTAAGTACACATTTAGTTAAATAATAAATTCATCAAGTATAACACAATAATACAATTAATAAAATCATAGCATTAATATATACTTACCAATTTTTGCTATAACCGTGCATATCCCAAACGCCCTTTCCCGTTAATTTTCTCACCATGCAAATTCTAACATTTATAACTTCTATCAATTCCACTCCTCATTAAATGCGATGCCAACTGAACCGCGTCAACCTGACTCCCAAAACAACAACCCAAGCAAGGACATCTCATTCGACTGGGGTCTTTGGCGTGCGCAACAACAAACTTAACGAATTCCGATACCCCATTCTCGTACTCTTTCGAAAATCGACTTGAAGACATCCATTTCTTATCCATAGTTATACTAATTAAACTAAACAAAAACAAAAATAAAAAATATTTACCTGTAGGGAAACGATCCAACTTTCACACTTTGATCACAAGTAACCCCTATTTATAGCAAATTCAATAAGTTAGTAACTCCATCATATCAGTTCATTCAAAGCACTACTAATTACAGTGGCGAGAGAGAACAACTAATTACCTTTAGAGATGTAAACAACTTCTAGACCCACACAGTGTCCAGATACGTTAGAATTACCAAGATCCCCCTGTACACGTATCATAAAATGAAATATCATTAATTGACCAATTATGAGTCATAACTTGATAAGTGGCAACATGTAATCACAAACAAGCAACAATTAGAGGTAAACACCTACATATCCCAAGTACTTGATCAAATACTCAAGAGCAAGCATACTTAAACAAGTAACCAAACATACTTAAACAAGTAACCAAGCATTAGAGCAATTCGTCCTAAACCTAACAAGATTCAAATCTAAGCAATACCTAAACAAGTAAACATGCACCTACCAAACGTGCTTTATGAATAATTCAATCCTATATAAAAAAATTTTAATAGATTAATGAGTCACATACTAATATTACAATCTAAATTAAACCATTTCTAAGCCAAAATACTATTATGATGATGAATATCCCCATAACAGAACTAGATTGATAAAGGAAAATGATGTGGCTTACAATTCACAACAAATTTTGATATAATTTTATAAACAATATCACATAGTGATATAGGTCTACAATTAGATATAAACTCAAATTTATCTATTTTAATAATCATAACAATATGTGTATTATTGACAATAGAGGTAAGAGAATGATTAATCTAAACATGATTTGTATAGTTGAAAAGAGAGTTAGTTAGTCACATTTTTCTGTTTATTATATGATGTAAGAAAAGGCTGTTGCTATTTTATTTTGCAGTTAAATAAATAAAACCAGTGGACACAGTACTCACATATTGAAGAATAAACACCAGAACGACCTATTCAAACAATTTTCATTCATTATCTCAATCATTTTCAAACAATTTTCATTCATTATCTCAATCATTTTAATATTCTTCAAATACACACCAGAGAATAAACAACATATTGAAGAACGACGGCAACAACAGAACGACAACAATGTAAGAAACAACAACAACAAGAACGACCTAACTATTGGACGTTTTCTTCACGACGACAACAGCAAGAACGGCCTAACAACAACAACAATGACGATAACAATGTAAGAAACAACAACGCACCTCTTCTTCATTTTCGTCTTCTTCTTCACGACGGCAATGGACGACGACAATGGAAATGGCAAGGTTTTCTTCACGACGGCAATGGACGACGACAATGGACGACGACAATGGCAAGAATGAACGAAAGCAAGGGTTTTAGCAGAAAGAAGCGGTCGAGAGCAGAAAATGAAAAGAAGTTTCTGAAAATGATATGAAATGTGTTTTATATTTTAATTCATAAATGACCTTAGAGGGTGCTTTTCAAAAAGCGCTTTCTTAAGTGCTACCTATAAGAGCGCTTTCCTTAGAAAGCGTTTTCTAAAGTGAGGAGAATTTAAGACCTATAGCAGCGCTTTCTGAAAGCGCATTCTAAGGTTAACCTATAAGAGCGCTTTTTTAAAGCGCTTTCTAAGGTAAAACCTATAGCAGCGCTTTTCAAAAAGCGCTTTCTAAGGTGGCTTCCATTTAGGGCATTTAACAACGCTTTTAAAAAGCCAATTCTAAAGGCTGTCTTTTACAGCGCTTTTTTTAGCGAAATTTTTTAAAGACCTATAGCAGCGCTTTGTACAAAAAGCGTTGTCTTTGGTGCGATGTGAAAAGCCAATTTTGGCGTAGTGATAGCTCATTACCATTTTGTCCTCATATCCATCTTCAATCCTTGACCTCATAGTCATAGGTAACTCTTCCTTTTTAACCTAGCCTTAGGTTTGGAGTCGCCACACTCCACGTAGGTGTCTTGCTGTCAGACCCTACTTTCCCATGGACACATTCTCCCCTGTTAACCTAGCCTTCCCAAGAGATAGCCATTAATCTCTTATAACTCTTAAACCTTTCTTTAACCTTCACAAGAGATAGCCATTAATCTCTTCTCCTTCACGACGGTCTAACCCTTCACAATCATTTCCCAAGAGATAACCATTAATCTCTTCTCCTAAACAATAAATCCTTATCAGCTTTGCTTTAAAGCTTTTCACCCTGCTTTCCCTTGAAACCTTGACCACAGTCAAGAGTTCTTCACCCCCTTTGAGGTGAACTACGGTTGCTCTGATTCTTTAGTCAGGATACGTAGGCACGAGATGCGATGTCTTGGCGAGCAAACTTAGTGTACATACCCTTAGGTCTTTACTTTTACCTTTAGCACATTTCCCTTAACAAGCAAACATAACATAACACAAACTTAAACAAGAGGTTCCTGTAGAGTACTACAGATACTTAGGGTGCTAATACCTTCCCTTAGTATAACCAACCCCCTAACTTAGATTCTCTTATTAGGGTTTTCGTTCTTTACCCTTTCCTTTGGATAAATCAAAGCTCGGTGGTGAATTCAAAGTTTTGTGATGCAAGTTAATTAATAGCTTGTTATCCGATTCTCACCGCAACACTGATGTTGCAAAATTCCGTCTTGCTTGCCATGTGTTCAACGAAAGTTCCACCAATTGGCTGGTAGTGTTTACTTCAAAAGATTGTGCGAGACTCAATCAAGATAAACCTTGAGATCAATCCCATTATCAATGAGTGATTGATAAATAGCTCTGATTATCCCTTTAAACCTGTCTCGTTCCCTTGGAATATACGAAGTAGTATAATCTGACCAAAGGCTATGCACGTTAGTATGTCCAATTAAGAACAACTTTAATGTTCTTGGAGTTGGTACCTGCAACTGTAACCTGCTTGCTTGTTTCTCTATAAGTGAGTGAAGTGTTAGATTAATTATTTAATTAATCAAATATGGATTGACATAATTAATTATTAATGAATTATATTATGGTCTATTATTATTAAACACTAAATAGATGAATTGTTTGATTGAGTTTTGTGCCTGAATGGACCGTGATGGGTTGAATCATTCAGTTAAGCCCAATGAGAGGTCACTACCCTCACCCGTTTAGCTATTTAAGTGTCGCCCCATTAGACAATTAACATATTCTGAAAACCCTAAACAGCAATGAGGGTAGTAATCCTTTCATACTCACGCTTCCGACAACCGTCTCTCAAATCCTACAAGGTACACCGTTCTAATTATTCTTGATTACTCTATAACATAATAATAATATGCTATGATTTGTATCTGTCTAATTTAATTAAATCCATCAATTGGTATCAGAGCCTAATAGATACATCTAATAGCTATTATGAATGAAAATTTAATAATTGTTTGTGTATTTGTATGAACTACTCAAAGAAAATAGTTATAGTTTTGTTATGACACCGTATTATTCCCATACATCCTTGTTTCTTCAATTTTTCATATCTTTGATGTAAAGCAACTATTGCACTATTATTTTTCAATGAAAAAGACTATGAACCATAATTTTTTGAAACTGACATTTTGGTTTGACGAAGAAGCATGATTGCATTTCATATTTTATTTTAATAATTTGAGTGACCATTCTTTACATCCATGTTTTATCTTTACAAAAATGCATTTAATATTTTGATTAAAATCTAATAAATGTGTTGAATGAATCCTTAAAACTAATACTTTGTCATTCAATTTCAAAGAGCCATAATTGTTTTCAATTCTAATATGGAATTCTCTTTTATGTTCTTTTATGTTAGTGAATATGATATTGACCTATAATACTTTTTCCTTTTTGGATAATATATGTCAAAACCTTGTATAATCTTGTATAATAAATCTCAAATGAAATTCATTCATATTATGACCTGGTAAATAGGGCTCTAGGTTCCCATATAAGCTTCAACAACTCTCTCCAAAGTTGATGCCAAATAAATAGTATTAGATATTCTATTTATTTTGATGTTTTGATATATTTCAATATTCAAATATAATATGTTATAAAATGATTGATTTAATTCAAATTTTAAATATATCTAAAATTTTCATATATAATGATTTTGAGATATTCTTTAGTAAACTTAAATTGTATTATCCTTGAATTATGATTATTTATAAATATATTTTTATATTTTGATATAACGATTTATTCTTTGTTTATGAATCATTTTGAGATGATACTACAATATTCTAAAATTCATTAAAGTTCAATAACTCTACTCACAAGGATAAATGTCACATTCTCTTAGAGGTTAATTGTATTTGATTATTTATTAATTTTGAATCTCTTGTGACTATTATATAATAATTGCATACAAGGAGGAATTTTTTAAAATATTATTCACTTCCATTTTGAAATTAAAATTATGCAATTATATATATATATATATATATATATATATATATATATATATATATATATATATATATATATATATATATATATATATAAATTGAAATCTTATTATTTTATGACTTTTATTATGGAAAATTAAGTAATCATTATTAATTTGTATAATTGTAATCCCACCTATCGTGGATAAAATATATAAAATATTCTATTTTTGATCAAATATAAGCATTCTTAATTCATATAATTGTTACTCGTCTATCGTGGGCACAATTATATAAATTTTGTTTAATAAAATAATTAGATTTATTTTAATTATAATAAATATTATATTGATAACAGTTATACCATATCAGTATGTTATTATTAATATAATTTATTATTGTTCAATGTACTTGTGATTTATGATTATGTAAATTATGGTTCGAGTATCCTATCAGTATTAGAATTTTTTTTTGACATAATATTCGTACATTTTTTATTTCTTATTTTAAATTGTTGAAAGTATTATTTGAAAATAAGAAATTATTTTAAAGACATGTAATACTTTATTAAATCCAATATTTTTTAAAAATGGATTTCAATTCTCTTTATATTATGTAAGTGACGGACATACCCTATTGGTGTGACGTTACTTGACATGATTATTGTGTGATAGAGAAGATAGTTGAATATTTGTTTAATTTTTTTTTAAACTCTTAATCTTAGTTCAACTATTATTCTCTATGAAGTGGGATAATTTAACATGGTAATTATATAAAATTAAGAAACAAATATCATTTATTTATTAATTTATAGAGACTTATGTTGAGGATATTATATTCTTATGTTAGTAATAAAGTTTATGACTATTTGTGTTATATCCTCAATAATAGTTAAATTTAAAGTCTCATATTTTTTCGATGTGTATAGCATAATATGTTTTTCAAATGTGTGTTGTTATATTTGTAGCATTTGACTCTTGTCATATTTTTTTGATGTGTATAGCATAATATGTTTTTCAAATGTGTGTTGTTATATTTGTAGCATTTGACTCTTGTATATCATTAAGCATTCACATCATGCCATATCATGTGCATTTAGGATCTCGCTAGGTCTTTGTTGTAGACTGTCGCTCTTTGACCCAAGACGAGTCATAACTGACACCTCTTTTGAGATTGTCGGTCGTCACCAATTTCCTGTTTTAACCCGGTTGCCACTGGAATTTTGTTAAACTTTGGGTTGTTACCTGTATCCCTTTGAATTTTAGTTGTCACTAGCTTCTCTGCTTTGAATCCAATCGTCATTGGTACCGTTGAACCTTGGTTGTTATCATATGTTCAAAGTCTAGTTGTTACTAGCAATCCCCGGTGAAAAGTCCAATTGTTATTGGCACCCGCAGCAAATCCAATCGTTATTGGTATTGTTTGTTTGGTCGTCACCAGTTTCCCCCCATGAAGTCTAGTTGTTACTAGTGTTCCTTTTGACATTATTTGTCTGGTTGTTACCAGTATTCTTGTAAGGTTTAGTTGTTACTAACACCGATGTTGGCAAGACCAATCGCCATTGGCACCTTTAAGTCTACTGTAATCAGTTGGCTATTCACCTGGTTGTTACCAATATCTTTGTGAAGTCCAATTGCTACTGGCACTGTTTAGAACCCAATCGTTATTGGTGTTGTTAATCTGGTCATTACCAGTTCTTTTTCAAAGTCTTGTGGTTACTGGCTTCACTGAAAATCCAATTATTATTGGTATCAAAAATTCCAATTGTTATTGGCGCTGTTTAAAATCCAATTGTTATTGGTATCCTTTTAAAATCCAATTGTCATTGGTACTTGTTGCGGTGAGAATCGGATATCAAGCTATTAATTAACTTGAATCACAAAACTTTGAAGTTCACCACCGAGCTTTGATTTATCCAAAGGAAAGGGTAAAGATCGAAGAAAACCCTAATTGTGCTATGTGAAAACACAGCTAAGAGATCTAAGGTTCGGGGGTTGGTTATACCTAAGGAAGGTGTTAGCATCCTAGTTATCTGTAGTACTCTACAGGAACCTTTTATTTGTATTTGTGTTATGTTATGTTTGCTTGCTAAGGAAATCTGCTAAGGGTAAGGTAAGGACCTATGGTGAAGACCAAGAAGCTAAAGGTAAAGGTAAAGACCTATGGGTATATACACTAAGTATGCTCGCCAAGACGTCGCATCTCGTGCCTACGTATCCTAATAAGGATGGAATCAGAGCATTCATAGTTACCTCAACGAGGGTGAGGAACCATTGACTATGGTCAAAGTTCCAAGGGGGAATGAGTATTCATGATCATGATACTCATATAGAGTTAAAGAACTCTCTAAGTTTAAGTTGTAAAGGGGAAGTGAAGACTCATGATTGATGAGGATCACATAGAGTTTAAGAACTTTGTCCTAGTTCTAGGTTAAAGGGGTGAATGGCTCTAATAAGGCTAAAGGGAAAGAGAACATCATTATGATAATGCTCACATAGAGTTGAAGAACTCTAGGTGAATCCCAAGGTATAAGGTAAGTGGCTCTAAAGAGGCCAAAGGAGAAAGGTAAGCATCTATGATGATAGTGCTTATAAGAGGGAAACCTAACTAGGTTTAAGGGAGAAGTGGCTCTAATGAGGCCAAGGGATTTGATCCTAATGAGGTCAAGGAAAATGAATGGCTCTAATGAGGTCAAGTGAGAGATGGCTCTAATGAGGCCAAGAGGGTAATGAGCTATCTATGACTTTGAGGTCAATTGAGAGACTTTCCTTTGGAAGGAGGGGAACAAAGAGGGTTAAGGAGGAGAGCTAACAAGCTAGCCTCACTAAAAAGGGAGTAACTTAATGAAGTTAACAATGATATTCACATTTCATGGTAGTAAAAACATGTGGATATAACACATGAATAAGGATGGTGAATGTGATGACATTCAAGGCAAGTATCTTAAAGAAGTATACAAGTGTTATGTAAACACAAAGAATTATTCATTAATGATCAAGGTAAATACCTAAGGTAACATGATTCAAGTCTAGACTTCTTAAGCAAATAGGTGATGACCTACAAAGGGGAATGTCTTTGACCTAATCTTTGTGTCCAAGGGGAAAGTATCACTTATGTTATCCTAAAGTTCACTTTTATGAAAAGGGAAGTCTAAGCACACATGATATGGTATAACTTAAGTGTTGGTTTGTATCTATATTGATGTCATATATACATGGGGGGAGTCCTAATTTAAAGATAAATACCTTTCTAAGATCTTATAGGGGATGGTAAAAGTTCAAACATTTTAAGGTAACAAACAACTTATAAGTGTACCTAAAACCAAAACCTACAATTATGTATAAGCCTTAAGATAATGGAAGTGGTCCTAACATGTTAACACAAGCCTATAGAAGTCCTAAAAGGTGAAGGAGACCAAAGGTTATGGCCTTAAGAACCAAAACTAATCTAAAAAACACAACTATGTTCACATGTGAATAAAATCCCTAAGAAATAATATTTTTGGAGGTTTTTAAATGTCAACATAAAATACACCATAAAAGGAAAATAATGCAAAACGAATGGACTTAAAATCACAAAAATTGAATGAGTTATGAATTTTGAAAGTTTGTGAATGAAACATAAAATGACAAGTAATAAAAAAGAAAGAGAATGCCTTAGATGGGTGTTGAACCCATGCACCCAGCCTTACAGTCTAAAAGGCTTACCAGTCCTACCAGTGCGCGCATGGTGACAAGGGATGGTTCAAGGAAAATATATGTGAAGCCAAGGTCATTCAGAAAATAAAACAAAAGACTGGGGCAAGGGGGATTCGAACCCCAGTCTTTTCACTCAGCAAACAAACACACAAACCTCCATTTACCAGCGGTGCTACGCCCTCATCCGTTAATAAGAGGGATTCAAATAATATATATTTTAGAAACATACACAAATGACCAACTCAGCGCCATGTCATGCCCACCTCAGATCCTTCTTCTTCCTTTCTTTTTCTTTCTTTCCCTCTCTCACTCGTGCCCTAGCCGTGTTGTACCCAGAATTTCAACCTAACATAACTCACTCATTTCTCCATCATTTTATGAACTATAAAAACCAAAGTTGGAGAATTTCTTGCAAGGAATCTAATGGTTGTATTGGTTTATCCTGAAACTAACTATATGTTTCATAATATTGACCCTAACAGTGCACCATCACCAAACAGAACTTGAACCAAATGACACGTATTTAACTCAAACAATGCAGGTAAGGCTTCAAACACATTATACACAATGCAGGCTACATTTTGCAATAGGTATGAAATAATAAGATGCAAAGAATCTGAGCATAGGGTTTCAAAGGAGCTTAGCTCTAGGAGCAGGTCCAAGGCCTCTTCAAATGGTGTTGCCGAGATGGAATGAGCTTCCCTTTATGCTTGTTGATGCTAGGAGAGATGACTGGAGTGCTTGAAATGGTTGGAAACAAACTCAAGCTTCAAACCCGTGTGTTTATGCAAATGGAAGTTGGAAAATGGCAGATGGTGAATGAGGTGTTACATAACTTGTTTGATGGTTTAAAGAAGTTCTATGGAGTGTTTATGGAAGGTTTATGAAGTTTGTTTGTGGTTTGCACGAGTGGATTGGAACTGGACAGTGGTTTTGCAAGTTTGGTGAGTTCTTGCAAAAACCATGGGAGAGAGAGATAAGAGGGTTTTCAGAGTAGTTTCTTGTGTGTTTTGAGGCTTGTTTGAGTCCTCTATTTATAGGAAAAGGGTGGACACTTGAACCTAACCAGATGGTTGAGTTTCACACCTTTGGCTCGGTTGCAATTCAACTTGAAGTTTCAAACAATTTGTCATTCCCTAAGCCATGTACCATACTGTTTTAGGGTTGTTGGAAGTGTGAATATCTTTTGGCTGATCATTACAAACCTTTTGAAGTGCAGAAGAAACATTTACAAGGCTCAAGGCAAGTTGACTTGGTTAAAGTAGCTTTATATAAATGGCAATGTCAACTTTGTGCCAAAAATGGCAAGATTCATGAGATAAAGCTCAAACCACTTGGATAAGGCATCAAAAGCACTTGTACTTATCTGGTTTAAACCAAATTAACAAGTAAGGAGGTCTGCCACTTGAGATCATGAGGATTTGGAGTGATCTTGCAAGTTGAAACATCATGCCATGACCTAAAAAATCAAGTTTGTGACCCTAACTTCATGGATTCGAAACTCATAGCTCACACATATGATTTAGGAGTTCTTGTACTTTTTGGAAAGCCCCAATTATTCTCTACAATGTTCATGTTCACTTGAAGTTCTAGATCCAAAGGGATCATGATGAAAAATAGAGGTGAAGTTGGCTGAAAATTAGGGCAAAAAGAGTGAAATTTCACTAAGTCATAAGTTGTCTTGAACTTCCAAGTTTCCTAACCTAAAAACCAAGCCTTTTTGTAAGAAATACCCTCTAATACATTTTAAAGTTCATGATGAGAGCTTCAATTTGAGTTTTGAACCACAAAAATTGGATGTGTGGTTTGAAAGTTATGACCCTTCAAAGTTCACACAAGGAGTGAATTCTTCCATACTTGGAAAATTTCAAGAACCAAACCTTGCCCTTTTTGCAAGAAACATCTCAAATGTTGATTTGTCATGCTCTAACTTAAAAATAAAACATGTCTTGATGGAATATGACTTAGATACTTCATCTTGGACCAAGAATATCAAAAGTCAAAGGTTTGACTTTTCAGACAAAACCCTAATTTCTTCAGGAATTCAACTGTGTGATCCTTGACGATCTTGCTTCCTCAAACTTCTCAAACACTATAGATGGACTTCAATGATGTATATGAACATATGGGATCATGTCCCAAGGTTTGGGATCATGCCTTGACCAAAAGTTAAAGGCATGGCTGACTTTTCCTAACAAAACTCTAGTTTGGGGCCAGATGAACTTGGGGCTCATTGCACTTGTGATGGGAGCCAAGCACACTTGATTTCTTGATGAATAAGGCCTCTTGAATGCATGTAAGCTCAATTGGTTGATGAACCAATCAAAGCATTGACTGATCACACCAAGATTTCCTTGTAATTCTTTAGGTTAAAACCCTAATTCCACAACTCTTGATCTTATGGTTTCTCTTTGATTTCTCTTGATCCAATCACATGAGACCATGGAATGTGATTTGAAAACTTCATGATTAGCCCTCAAGGCCAAAGATTGAGCTTTTGGAGCCTCAGTTGACTTTCTTGATCAGATGAATTCAAACACCTTTCTTAACCACCTAGTGAACACTTGGGATGGATGCATTGAGCCAAGAAATGCCTTAGGAGGACTTGAAACATATGAGAGTCTGGCTTATTGGTCTTGCCTTCCTTCTTGTGCAAAACTCTAGCTTTCACATAGAAGAACAAACTGGCAAAGTATATTGGTTAGTTGACAATGCATAGATGATTGATCCCTGATGCAAGTGCAAAATGCCATGACATCTAAGGGGTAAAATTTGGGGTATAACAGTTGCCCCTAATTAAATTGCTTTACCGGATGGCACGAGAGATTATAATCCTCGTGAAATCAAGGTGAAAGGTATTTAAATATAGAAAATCGAAATTTTTCCCTTAGATGGAATGCATATGCTAAGGACAGGCAACAGACATGCAAATGCTGACATTGTGAGGGTAAGTTGTCTCTATACGCGGTTTTAATGATGTCAAAACATTTATGTGCAGAATAGCATATCATGTCTAGCATATATATAGAATACACATCTGGGTTCATATAGAATGCATACTATGTGTTTTTATATGTGTTTGATCATGGTGATAATGTTGTATGTGCATTAGGTGTTGTTAGGAACCTTTTGGAATGTCAAAATATCGAGTTTTGCAAGTTTCAAGTGTTTGAGTCAACTCACAACCCTATTATGGTCGACTCAACTATGTTGCATTTCTTAGAGTTAGCAGCTGGAGTGCTCGCGTCAACCCTCCGGTCAACTCATACAGTCTGCATTTCAGATTTTCTAAAACAGGGAGGTTTGCGTCGGTGCATGTCCTGTTCCGGTCTACGCAAACATGTTGTTTCTGTGCAGTTGTAGTAACGGGATCGCTCAGGTCGACCCCCTCATCTGCATAGGTAGACCGTTCGCTATTTTGTACTAATTATTCTGCTGTGTTTTGATTTCAAATTTCTGTTATTCCTGTTACTTTGTTTGAGCATAGTATATATATTGTCTTGGCTCATTTTTTACTAAAAGAACAAGAAATGTGAAATAGGCACTGATTTTTCTCTTTATCTTCATCTTCAACCTTACATGATAACGTTCAGACTTAGGTGTGTTGGATCCTTCGTGCTGGGTTGAGAATCAGTGGGTGTTTCTTGAATAAAACCCTAGGTTTTTTCCTCCAAGAATCCGGGTGATTTTGGGGGTTTTTGCACAAATCTTTTCTCTACAAGGATTCAGCCGCGCAAAGGTGATTGAAGAACCAAGTAATTGGAGGATCGTACTAGAAAGATTTGGGATCGAATTGTGGAAGATCAAAATTGACCAAGTGAAGGAGATTGAAGAGTTACGGGTTCTTGCAATCAGTAGCGTAAGACGGTGATTTGTTCGACCAAATTAGAGGCACTTGATTCATCTTGAATCAAGGGGAGAGAAGACTTTGCATCGACATCAAAGACGTTTGAGGGTTTGGTGTATCAGTTTTCTCTTGTAAAAACATTTACAACCGTAATATATACATATCTCAATTCCATGTTCGGAATTGGGGGCAGAGGTACCCTTAGCGAGGACGATAGGGGAACTGCCTAAACAAATCGTGTTTGTTCTCTCTTTCCCTTATCTCTTTTACATTTTTGATATTAATCGAACTTGTGAATTATCAATTGATTGAAAATTTCTGGTGTAGTGTAATATAAAGTTGAATAATTGATTTGTGAAAACACTACAATCCTTTGGATTGTATTTGGATTAGCTCTGCACTTACATTGCTTTGAAATTTACACTTGGAGTGCCTCGTACGCTAAGTGTGCGATTCGTTGTAAACGAATTGATTCAGTGGTTGCTTCCGCATTACATTTTTTAAAACTAATTTTGGAACACCATTAGCGTGTAATAAATTATGGGATCTATTCAACCCCCCTTCTAGATCCAAGCCATCGTCTAACAGACATGCTATGAACTTCTAATATGATGATATAATGACATGATGGTGCAAAAATGCAGACAAAACAAGACACCAAGGGACAAAGGTCAAACACTGATAAGACTTACTAGGGATTAAGGTTAACAACCAACAAAAGAGACTCACTAGGGAGTGACTAAGAAGACATTGGGGATAAGAAAATTAAGTGTGGAGAGCCCACAAATCCTCACTGGAGATGGAAATCAGAGAGGTATTCTCCATCGGGGAAAGATCCGGGGGGATGGACGACAAGTTCAGATATGACCGGACGACGTCGGGGACAGCAAAAGGGGAAGACACACTCTTTACTGGGGATGAAACCAGAAAGAAGACATGATCTCTACTAGGGATCAATCTGAATAAAAGGGATAGACACCCAACAAAAGAGTTTTTGGGATTTCTTATACTGAAGAGTTCAAACGGGACCTTCAAGAAAAACCCGAAAGACAGAGACAAACACAAACTCTGCATGCGCCAAATGATGATGATCACAAGGACTTTCAAAGGATATTGGTGATGACCAATCCTAAAATGCCAATAATGATTGGACTTAGAAAACATGCCAGTAATCACTGGACTTAGGATGCTGATAATGATCAGACTTTCAACAAATGCCAGTGAACACTGGACTTTTAAGGGGATGTTGGCGATGACCAAAACCTCAGCTGGAGAAAAATTTTAAGATGCCAATAATGATTGGACTTTGAAAAGCATGCCAGTGAAAACTGGACTTGTTCACTAATGATGATTGGATGAAAATCGTGCCAGTGAAAACTGGACTTTCACGATACCGATAATGATCGATATTAAAAAAATGCCAGTAATTACTGGACTTGAGACACCAATAATAATTGGATCTTTAACAAAGAGACATACAGTCAAGACTGACCAATTAAGATTGGATTTGAAATAAAAGGGCATACAGTTATGACTGACCATTAAGATTGGATTTTTGAAGCAATGGGCAAACAATTATGACTGACCAATTAAGATTGAATTTTTAAACGATTGCCAATAATGTCTGGACTTCGGGTACCAAAGAAACAGATCTTTAGATGATGCCAGTAATCACTGGACTTCACAATACCAATAATGATTGGATTTTTCAAACAATGCCAGTAAATACTGGACTTCACGGTATCGATGATGATCGATATTTGGAACAATGCCAGTAAATACTGGATTTTCAATACCAATAATGATTGGATTTAAAATATGCCAGTGAATACTGGACTTCACGATACTGATGATAATCGATATTAAAACATGCCAGTGAATACTGGACTTTGTAGACACCAATAATGGTTGGCTTGAACAACAAAAGGGACATCACCGGGGTTGCATAGTGATGACTAAGCTTCCTGGGGAATAAGGGTAATAATTTTGACGCACGTTGGTCATAACCAGATGCAAGCAGGACTTGAATAGCGATCCACGAACTCAAAAGGATACCTAACCTGAGCAGATTAAGGTAAAGGAGGCAAAGACCTGCAAGAAAAATACCCAATGCAAAAAATGTACCATGATATGGTATGATGTGAATGCTCAATGCTATGCAAGAGACGACTCTGACGATAAACAAAAGACTGGGGGGAAAGGGAAGATGGATAATACATCCACTGCAAAGAGCCACACTGAATCTGAAAAGAACAGCTGCTCAGTGTCGCTCCCGGGATTTTCATCCTAGTGCAAACACGAAAGTGGCACCGAAACAGAGTCGCCAGCAATGTGTATTTATCCCAAGAGAGGGAAAGCAAACACTGCGTAAACCTGAGGGAAAGGAAAGAGCATGGTGTTGCGACCAAGAGAACTGGGTTCGGGAGTCGGTTACGCGAAGGGAAGGTATTAGCACCCCCACACGTCCATCATACCCGATGGGATCCACGCTTGCTGCTCGATCAAAGGGTGATAGAAAAGAATACTGGAAAAGGAACTGTTAGCTGGAGGACTAGAAAAGGAAAGGAGAGAGAAAGAGAAACAAATGTAGGGAAAATAAAAGAAGTGCTCGAATGGGCCCTACCCCACTGCCTACGTATCTCATCGGGAACATGAGAATCAGAGCGACGTAGTTCCCCTCACTAGGGATGGATTGTTTGTGTTTTTTAGTGGAATACGTCAACGTTCTAGCTCAGGTGTTGCAGGCTCGCTGGTCCGAGTGCGTTACCATCTTGCAAGAGAACGAGAAGGAGCACGTTCGTACGTTCAGAGTGAGTGAGATGAGAAAAGAATTCCCGAAGGAAAGACGTTATTGTTTGTTTTTGTCTTTTAAGAGTTTTTTCATTTGTTTGCATATGATAGTGTATCTAAATCTTAATCATTGGAATGTATACATCCTCACATTCCAAGATGGAATGAGTAAGAAAGTACACTAAGGGTGAAGAAGACCCTCACTCTTAGTTCCAATTATTAAGGTTCAAACACACTAGCATACTTGTATTTATTAAGTGTTTTTGTTGATTATGAAATGAAGCAGTGTTTTTTTTATTTATTTGTACCTTCAACAAGTATTGCATTTAAGTCCCTCATACAAGATCAAATGTTTAACACATTGACCCAAGATGGGCTATATGCTACACATTCTAAGATTATATGAGAAGACCCCTTTATAATTTTTTCTTTATATGAGAGGCCTAAATGCAATAAATGCCTACCTTTATTAGATATTTTGAATTTTCTTTGAGATGACAAGATGAAAGACTCAAGTGGGAGAGAAAGGTAAAAATCTATGTGAACTAAGACTCAATCCTAATTGATTAGTTAAGGGAGTGATCCTAATGGTTTGTGAGGTTGCAACCCTAAAACCTAAAGAAGGAATGAATTAAACAATTCACTTCTAAAGTAGAAGATGAATTGTAACTCAAAAGGGAAAGTAATGAGTTAATCAAAGAAAACACATAAGTGCTTAACAAAACACAAGATTGAATTGTAAAAGATGAAAGGAAAGAAGTTTGAATGTGGATTCTTTATCCACACTCAATTTCAACTTACCAAAGCCCCTACATGGTTAGTAAACATGGAAACATGTATAAGAAGTAAAAAAGCACTTAATACACATTAAAATTCAAAAGAATAAGATGAATAATCAAATCCTAATATCACAACTAGAATGTGAATCATATTTACAACAAGTGAATATCATCATACAAGTTCAAATGAATAAGCAACAATCATCATCCATTAGCATTTAAACATGTTACCATAAGAAAGGATAGATGAAAGATGAAAAGAAATGAAAAGAACATGCATAAATGGAACATGTATTCCAAAAATCAGAATTGAAACTAAATGAAAAATGGTTTATAAACATCTCAAAAGTATTCATGAATCAACAATCAAGACATTCAAGAAGTGGTAGAAGAAGAAGTGAGGTGAAAGTTCAAAAGGAAAGTGCAAACAATACATGTTAAAGATGCACAAAGTTCAAGTTGAAATGAACATATAAAGATGACCTATAATGTGTACCAAAGACCTATAATATCACATAAATGGCTCATGAAATATGCAAATGCTCATACAAATATGCACAAAAGAATTCATGTAAAACATGCACTAAAGTTAGAATGATATGACATGGATTATGCTTCAAATGTAATGCATCAAACAAAAATCAAATGGACTTATGAAAATTATGCAAGCATATTATTTGAATGCCTAAGTCAGAAGCAAATCATACATCAATATAGTATGTCAAAATGGCAAAATGACTTCAAGCAATGCATTTAGGTCAAGTTGAAACATCATGCAAAGTGGTGCAAAGATAAGCATCAAAACATGTCATAAAATGATCTAAAAAATCAAACAAAAATCATCTAATATCCTTCAATGTATTAGGGAATCAATGCAAAAAGAATCAAGTCAAAACAATTTGTAATGAGCAAGAACAAAATTCTACAAACTCATGTATCACATTTGGAATGCATATAAATGGAAATTCAAAGAAAATTATGAGACAGGGGTAAAAATGTAATAAAATCATGAAATAAAAATGTCAAAAATTTCCTAAATGTCTTATTAACACTCATGAATTTTTCTAGAATTTTATGATGTTGCTTTGTATTTTTAAAAATTAAAAATGAAACGTGCATATAAAAGAAAAAATAAAATGAAATTGAAATGAGAGAGGGGTGCATACATAGTAAAACATCAGTTCAAAATTACTTGGGCTTTGAAACGCATGGTGCAAATAGAAATGTAGTCCAGTCCACTTACACGTAATCCACACCAACAATCATGCACTCTCAGTCAAAATAAAAGTCAAGCAATGATCACCATTGGATCAAGTCCAGTCAACAAGCCAGTCAAAGTAAACAAATCCAACACACACGCGTGAAGGCACACACTCACTACCATGCACTGCACCACATATTGATTAAGTGAGATCAGAAATAGAACACGTGAGGTGCACGCCTTTTTTAATGTGCTGGCAAGTTTTGGAGCGTTAGATTAAAAGATCCAATGGCTGTAATTCAAACTGGCACAAACCCTAACAATTAAAGCTACCGGCCGGAGAAGGACCTCCGATCGTCTTCTCCGGCCAACAACCGCCACCTGCAAACTTTGGATTCCACAGAAATGCACGATTCTTATACCAAAATGAAGCTGAGATTATGGAGATCAAAGATACGCAATTATTTTTCACATAACAAGCATGTACACAAAGAACAGAGAAGAGGAAGATATGCCCTAAGTTTTGAAACTACGCCTCTAAGAGGCCTATCAACTAGCCGGAGTGAGTAGAGCTTCTAGCAAGCTTACATTAACAAAAACAAGCTAAACATAAAGTAAATCGTGCCAAGAGAGTTGAGATGTTAAAACCTGTAAATGATGAAAACTGGAGTGACAAAGAAAACCAGAGATTCTTGCTTCCTCTTTGAGCTTCACTTGGCCAAATAAAGGCTTTCAAATTCTGAAGAATGATGATGGATATGGATTTGCAGTGTGTTTACTTCAACAATCCAATGCTGCTTCAAGTTCAGTGATGATTGAAGATGAAGCTTGAAGGTGGAATTAGAGGAGAATGATGATGGATTCGTGCAACTCAGAGAGAAAATGGAGAGAAAAAGAGAGAGAGCTTAAAGTGTTTGAGAGGGAGAGTGAAAAAATGAAGTTGAAATGAAAAATGAGAGTGAGGTTTCTATTTATAGGTGAGCTTAACTATAGTTAACATGAGTTGGTTAGAGTGAGTCAGGTGAGTTAAGGTGAGTCATCCCTAACTAACTGAGTCAAGTTAGTTAGGGAGAGCAATGGTATGGTGTAGATGGTTCATGGTGAGCTATGGTGGAGGTGAGAGTGAACTGAAATGGCAAGGCTGTGTAGCGAGCGATTTTGGACGCGGTTCTTAAGCGCTGGTCGCTCTCTGCGGTTTGAGCTTTGACTACAGGTCGATTCATTTTTTATCCTATTGTGAGCTGAATAAGGAAGGGAAATAGATGTCTCCAATTAACCCTGCTTTGCATACTGAGTTTAAACAGCGGTCTATTAGGTTACGGATGCTATCAATGTGGGGGGGCCTTTGTACTGGTTATTTGTATTTTTGCCAATACTGTTCTCTTTCTTTTTTACCTGGGCAGAAGGTTTCTGGAGGGGAATAAGGATTAGGATATTAGGACTGGTGCTTTTGAATTACTGCTTTTGATTGACGAAGATATGGGATTTGGGTTTTTTGTTGATTGTGCTCGCTAAGATCTTTTCTTTTGATCTTATGCCTACGTATTCCCGTTTACCGAAACAGGGAAATCAGAGCGTTCGTAGTTCCTCCTATTCTATGGGAGGAAATTGGTTTTTGGTGTCTTGTTCAAAGCCCAAGACGTGAAGCGAAAGGTGATTTGTATCTTGTTCAAAGCCCAAGATGTGAAGCTAAAAGGTCTATTTGTGTCTTGTTCAAAGCCCAAGACGTGAAGCTGAAAGACTTCGGCTTTAGAGAGAATTTGTCATCTCTAAAGAGGGGGAAGGAGAATTACTTTAACTGGGATACGCGGATCCGAGCAATGCCATAATTTCCGAAGAAAGGGTTTTAACCTGAAGGAGAAGACTTTAACTCAGTGTAGAGCAATGCCATCTTTCCTTAGGAATTTCTCATGCTAAAAGAGGGACAGTGGCATGGATGTAGATGATCCAGAGGCTTGCCGCTTACAGCGATTAGATGAAAGGAGTTGTTGATGTTTGTGTACTGTGAACGAGGCACAGCTTTGATGCTAAAAGGTTGATTCGATCAACCAGTGGTTTTCTTATACAAAGCCTAAGAGGAGGCTAATTTCCGCTAGGAAAAATCATTATACAAAGCCTAAGAGGAGGCTATTTTGTGTCTCGTACAAAGCCCGAGAGAGAGGCTAAAAGTTTTTGACCCAGTGGGGCATATCGTTATACAAAGTCTAAGAGGAGGCTAGCAAAGAGTTGACTCAGTTGGAGAATCTTTTATACTCAGTAAGAGAGTGTTTTTGTATCTCGTACAAAGCCCGAGAGAGAGGCGAAAAGGTTGTTTTGACTCCACTGGGGAGAATTTTGGTATCTCGTACGAAGCCCGAGATGGAGGCTATTGTAACTGTTTCAGTTGAGTGACAGATCCAATATACTGATTTAAAAGAGAAAATTAGTTCTTATATGAGTAACACTGTACACAGGGATTTAATTTGAGGATCAGGGATATTTCCTTCTCTTTGAGGAAACGGGAAATCCAAAGGGTATCGAGACTATCTGAGTCTGCGGGTTTCCTTCCTATTTAACGAAAGGTGCTTGAGAATGTCTTTGAGACTCAAGGAAGTTAGACTGTCCGTGTCTAGAGTTTTATCTTTTGTACTATGCTTCGAGAAATAGTAGTAGACTCTATGAAAGGACTGTTCTATGAGGATGACTAGGTTATGTTCCTATACCACTAGGAGGTCGTCGGGACAATTTGTACGAAGCCCAAGAGGAGGCTGGGAACTTTTAAGAAGCCGACGGGTCCTTGTACGAAGCCCAAGAGGAGGCTATCATTCCCGGAGGAAGATATCATTATACGAAGCATAAGAGGAGGCTGTGAATACTTCTAAGAAGCCGTAGGGTCCTTGAATAATGCCCAAGAGGAGGCCGATGCTTTTAAGAAGCCCGTGGGTCTATCATCTCCTTTCCATTAGGAGAGATAACTCTTTTAAAGATAAAAACCATTGGTAAACGTGCGAGGTTTACTATCCAGCGACTTTTATCTTTTAAAGAGGGTTCCTTAGTTAAGATCCAAGATTATGACCGTAGTGGGTACCCAAACCCCGAGACATTCAAGGCAAGCTATCCACAAGGAATATATCAAGTCAGGAAAGTTCGAGAATTGGGAAGAAACTCAAAGATGCCATTCACGTAGAATACATTCATCTTGGGGAGTAGAGCTTCTTGACGATTCCTAAGAAGGACAGCCGAAGAGAAGACTGTATCTGGTGCTCCTATTGGGGATCTAGGCGTCTATTTCTACGAATAAATGAAACGGTGTCACCTAGTTCTAGACATAGTTGCCGGGGAAACTCGAAATATCTATACTATTATTACACAGTAGATATGAGTTTATGAAAGGAGACTTACAGTGAGCAGCCCCACAATACAGTTTATAATATGAAAGCAGTAAATGAAAGCGATAACCACTTACTCGGTTGTAGTGCTTCCATGCTGTTTGGTTAGTTGTTCAACAAAGAAAGATTAAAAACAACAGTATATTCAAAATTAAAGGAGAAAGTGCTTTGAAAAAGAAAGGTTTGGGGCTTACAGCTCAAGGAGAGGCCCATATGATTTTATCAGTGAGCACACTGTTTGACTTCGTACAGCGGGACTTATACAAGTGACTGGGGCCCAAAAAAGGTTTTCTGTACAAAGGGATGGGTCTTACACTCTCTCAAGAGGCCTAAAAAGGTTTAAAGAAAAGAGTGGGGCTTATAACACGAGGGTAGGCCCAAATGATTTTTATTTTTAAACGGGCGACGATCGCGCCGTTTACTTGTACAGAGGGACTTATACAATGAGTGAGGCCCAAAATGTTTTTGTACAAGGGGGGATGGGTCTTACACTCTCTCAAGAGGCCCAAAGAGTTTTAAAGAAAAAGAAATGGGTCTTACTACTCGAGGGTAGGCCCAGATGATTTTTATTTTTAAACGGGCGACGATCGCGCCGTTTACTTGTACAGAGGGACTTATACAATGAGTGAGGCCCAAAAAGTTTTTGTATAAGGGGGGATGGGTCTTACACTCTCTCAAGAGGCCCAAAGAGTTTTGAAAATGATTTATGAGGGTTGAATTAATCCAAAACCCTAATTTGTTTTCAAAATGTATTTAATTGAATAAAAATTCTATTAAAATGATCAAAAATTGTTTAACACATGGAAAACAAATTGTGATCTTGGATTAATGCTTCAAAAATTAAGTATTGACCTACAAAATAATTAGAAAGCATTAAAAGTTGCAAAATCAATGTAGAAAAAATATTTAAAATGCCAAAAACAATCAAAATATTAATTCTTTACAAAAATATCAATTATATGAAATAAATAATATTTTTGGGATTTTTTGATAAAATAAAATATTTTAACATTTTTGTGAATTATTAAAAAAAGAATCAACTCAAAATCATTAAAACTCAGAGAGAAATTAATTTTTGAATCAATTAAACAAAATCACAAAATTCAAATATTTGAATTTGAAAAAAAAGGCGCCAAGAACAAGCTGAAGAACACGCGCGTGTTCTTGGTTTCTCAGATTTGCGTTTTCTATCCAATCTCCATGAATACGTAATCATATCATGCAATCCACATATCATTATGCTCGTCTCAACCTCACGATCATGTCTATGTACTTTAATTTCATTTAAATTAAACATACAACAAGAAATCACGAAGAAACCTCAAGAACCCTAATTTCTGCATGAAGGCTAGGATTTTTGATACACGATTCAAACAATGCAATTAATTGAGGGAAAACATTCCATGCATGATTATGAACATATGGCCAAATTATTGTGCGAGGAAATATGCATAGATTGAGAGATGACCAAGTATGTGCTTACCTCCAAGTCGTGACAGCAAGTTCAAAGTGATTTTTGATTTGGAGGTGTTACAGATGAGTGGTGATGATCTGAACAGCTTCCCTACACCCTATGGATTGTGTTTGGATGGTTGGACTTGATTGAAATTGGCTGGATCATTTTGTGGTACCTCAGCTGCACTTTGTTTGAAAATTTGAGCAACCAGCTGGTGATTTCATGAAATTGATGTTTCAGAAGTTATGTGAGTGTTTGATCAGCTCATATGTGATGTATGTGAGGTGTGTGAGTGATTGGTTTGTGCAGAATTGCTCTCAAACTCAAAACCCGATAGCTACCTTGCTAAGAAAGGCATTTTTGCCAAGAGAAAGAGATTTTGAGGAAAGCATCTGTTATATGGCTTTGGTGTACTTAAACTGACCACAATTGAGCTCTATTTATAGTAGAGCAAGTTTGTTTTGCAAGGAATAGTGCATGGTAGCTGGTAAGTAGGTTTGGCCAATGTTGGCAAATGAAAATCCAAGTCTCCTCTAGCCATTGACTAGAGGTTAGGGCACAGAGCTTTGGTCCCCTTGGTCTTGGATAAGTCTTGAATGATTTCAGATGAGAATGGCTCAGTCCATGCCACCTTGATGGTTCCATTGAATGCCTCATTCCAAATTTGAAGTCTTGTCCCTATTTTGGCCATTCTAGGTTCAACATGCTATTTCTTGTTCCACGTACTTTGGAGGCTTGGCTCAGTGATTGTCCCCTTTAGATTCAATCCTCTGAGGTGTCCAAGTGGATTGGAGCAATTGAATTTGGCTGATTTTGGCAAATCGACCAAAGTTGCAAATTCTGCCTTGCCTTGACAGATTTCAGCAAGGCAACTTGGCAATGTTGTATCTCATGGTGTAGGTTGAATTTGGCAATGTTCTTGGCCATTTTGGAAAGCTCTTACATGATACAACAACTGTTTGAACAAGTTTGGTTTTGATCTCTTTTGATTCCAAGTGAAAAATCCCCCTACATTTGGCAAAAAGTGAGGCAGAATCTGACTTAGTGAAAATTTCACTAAGTGTTGGAAAAAGTGACATTTTCACTTTTCAGCCACTTTGACCACTCCATAACTCAAAATCCTTAATGAATTGGAATGACTTGTAGTTGAAGTTTTGTAGGTGATAATGAGGGCTACAAATCCATCTTTGGATGAGAAAAAATGGCCTTGTGGTTTAAGAGTTATGGTCCTCCAAAGTTGGTACCTTTGCCACTTTATTTTTAACTTAGAAATATTTCTAAGTTTTATGGTTACCCCTTTTACAAGTTATCTCACTTTCCTTGATTTTTCTTGATGAATGATGATGCAAATCATACATTAACATCATTTTAGGGTTAAAAATCCATTTTGGTGAAAAATCTCAAAAAGTCAAAGTTGACTTTTGTGCACAGTTGACTTTTTATCAGATGAATTCCAAACTGTGCAATTCTTCAGGAAATCATGTCCTTGACCTAAATCAAACTTGATGGACATGTTCCATGGGTGTCATAGGGTATATTCAATCATGTATTAGGGTTTGGGAGCATGTCTTGGTCAAAAGTCAAAGTTACAGTTGACTTTTCCCTTAAAACCCTAATTGTGGTGCAGATGAAAATGAGACTTGTTGCTCAAGCTTCTTGGATCAATCCATTGTTCCAAATGGATCAATATGGTGTATTAGAGACCCTCAAATCATCTCTTGAGGTCTTGGCTCATGGTTTGTCCCAAAAGTCAACTTAGGGGTGAATTAGGTCAAGAAACCCTAATTCCTGATTTTTGATGAATGCATCCCCTGAGGCAAAATTGACTTGATGCATGGGTTCATGAGGTTCCATGAAGCATATTAGGTTATGTTTTGGATCATTGCCTTGTGCCCAGATGAAAATTTCCATCTGGAGACCCTGGTCGACCAAAACCCTAATTTGGTGACACTATCGATCTTGAGACTTGATCCACCTAGAAGGGAGCAGCCTTGTGCTTAATCCTTGAAGTGGGAGTCCTTTTTGATCCATTGTGGATGTTTGAGAGATTAGACAAGTTGAAGATCATGTCATTTCTTGATTGATCCTTTGTCTAAGCACTCAGAGAGGGCTTGAAACCCTAATTTTGATTGTAGTGGATGCTCACCCATCTTTGGGGAGGCTAATGAAGCATGATGGTTCATCCATATTGTGATGATGATTTTCACAATTATGGGAAATCTAAGTGGTCAAAATTTGGGGTATTACAGATGCCCCTATTTAATCTTCTTGGACCCGAAGGTATGAATGACGAAGGGATTCGGGCATTCGGGGTGCAAGAGGATTAAATATCGGAATATCCGAAATTTTGATGGTGGTTATGAATGGTAGCTTACGCATTCATCTTCTTTAGCTAAG
Source organism: Lathyrus tuberosus (assembly GCA_022829125.1). Classification (NCBI taxonomy): domain Eukaryota; kingdom Viridiplantae; phylum Streptophyta; class Magnoliopsida; order Fabales; family Fabaceae; genus Lathyrus; species Lathyrus tuberosus. Next base: position 16,527,165 of record JALAZF010000017.1, read on the forward strand.
CGATGATGCTTAGAAAAGGTAAACTTCCCCTCGATCCTGGTTTCCTACCAAGGAACTGGTCTTAGTTTCTGATTTAAACTTCCCCTCGATCCTGGTTTCCTACCAAGAACTGGTCTTAGTTTCTGATTTAAACTTCCCCTCGATCCTGGGTTCCTACCAAGAACTGGTCTTAGTTTCTGATTTAAACTTCCCCTCGATCCTGGTTTCCTACCAAGAACTGGTCTTAGTTTCTGATTTAAACTTCCCCTCGATCCTGGTTTTCTACCAAGAACTGGTCTTAGTTTCTTTTGTCAATAAACTTTCTTGACAAGGGACGCTATTCATAGCGGCTTTCCTCAAACTTCTCGCCGAATTTTCCTGGGGAGATGCCATTTGAGTGGAAAAAGTTTTGATGTCAGACTTGCTGGGGAACCCATTCGTCTGAGTTGTAGAGGTGTACAAACTTCTCTGTTGGAGATGCCATTTGTTTCTACTGGGGAAAACGATTCTCTTGAGAGACTGTTTTCATTTGGGATCTTTCATGATACTTTTCTCGGGATCTTCCCGGAGAAACGCCATATGATGGGGTCCAATTTTGTGGGGCCGATGACCTTTTCATCAGCGGTCCTTTCGGAGCAAAACTGGCATGCTGCCGAAGCTCTGATCACGAGGCTTTCTCTGTGGATTTTCCTTAATCCGGGAAAGCAAGGATATCATCTTCAATGGCGAAGAGTGATGTTTATTGAGAGTTTTCCCTGGCTTTTCAGAGGTTCAAGTTATCAAAGTGGCCAAGTGCCGACTCTGATCTAAAGATACACTGGTGGCGAGATTGTGCAGACGCAACACTTCCTGACGAGGAAAGAACTGACAAACTCGATTGAGAAAACTATATATCACTAGGGGACAAGACCGACTCAAGTGATAGTGATGCAATACAAAATGCGAACGCAAATAAAATGCATGAAGTATGTATGTATATGCTGACAAAATAGCCGCGACATACAGACTAATGGATGAACACAATTGGATACTCGGCCATCGCGGGGCGAAGAAGTACCGTTGATTCAAAATAGCAATTCCACCTTGCTTAGGAGAGATAGTCCCGTTGGGAGCTATGTTGATCGGGCTTAAGAGATGAGAACTCGGCCGAGGATATCAGACGAAACAAGGTCTCTGACACAGTTGATCCCTTCATTCAGGCATACTGGCTTAGAAGGAGTACTTTGATTCTGCACTTTAAAGTTCGCTTACTTCGGGAGAAGCGATCGATGTTCTTCTGATGTTCAACAGTCAAAAGAAATTACCATCTTTATTTTAAAAGCAGAAAAAGTTTTAACAAGTAAATTCATTTTTGTTTTATTTCAAGAATCACTGATTAAGTTTAAACAACGTCGTTCTGTAAAGCTAAAACAAGCAAGAATTACAAACAAAAGCACAAGGGCTCAAATTTTATTGATACGATGGAGATCAGCCAAACGCGTGATTCCAAAGAGTATATACAAAGTTAGAAAATGGTAATTTACAGGGAAAAGGGCTACGTTGAAACATAATGACCACTATCCTTCTACCAACTTTGAATTCGGGGCATCCTGAGCTTCTGTCGAAGATGACCTTTGACTGGAGATTTCCTCCGATAGATGATGTAACTACTGCTGAGGGACTTGCCTCTGTTGAACATAGTTACTTGCCATTATCCCTAACTTTTGCCTGGATTGTACTATGAGATTTCCAATCCATCGGGGTGATTCTTTTTTTTTTTCATGTCTCTAACTTTTGCCTGGACCGCCCTTTCGGGTTTTCAATCCACCGAGACGTTTTTTTTTTAGTTTAGGCGAAGTATTTCTTGACTACATCAACATTCGTGGGGTAGGCAAATTCCTCTCCGTCCATGGTTGCAAGTCTCAAGGCACCGCCTGAGAAAGCTTTCGTGACCACATAGGGGCCATCATAATTTGGGGTCCATTTGCCCCGAGAGTCAGTGAGAAATGATTGTATCTTCTTGAGCACAAGGTCTCCTTTCCTGAAGACACGAGGTCGGACCTGTTTGTCAAACGCCCTTTTCATTCTCTGTTGATATAACTGACCGTGGCATACTGCCGTGATTCTCTTTTCTTCGATTAGGTTCAATTTGTCGTGTCGACTTTGACACCATTTAGCTTCGGTGAGCTTAGCTTCCATCAATACCCTGATTGACGAGATCTCTACTTCTATGGGAAGCACTGCCTCCATGCCATATACTAGAGAGAAAGGGGTAGCCCCTGTTGAAGTGCGGACAGATGTGCGATAACCATGAAGAGCAAAGGGTAGCATCTCGTGCCAATCTTTATAGGTTACAACCATTTTTTGAACGATCTTCTTGATGTTCTTGTTAGCCGCTTCTACCGCTCCGTTCATCTTGGGTCGGTAGGGAGATGAGTTATGGTGTTCAATCTTGAACTCAGCACACAACTCTTTCATCATCTTATTGTTCAAGTTAGATCCATTATCAGTAATGATCTCGCTTGGAACACCATAACGGCAGATGATATTGTTTTTGATAAATCGGACCACCACTTGTCGGGTTACATTGGCGAATGACGCTGCTTCGACCCACTTGGTGAAATAGTCAATGGCTACCAGGATGAACCGATGTCCGTTTGAAGCCTTGGGCTCAATCATGCCAATCATGTCGATTCCCCATATGGAAAAAGGCCACGGGGAAGAAAGAACTTTAAGATGTGATGGTGATACATGAATTTTGTCGGAGTATATCTGACACTTGTGACACCTCCTCATGTACTTGTAGCAGTCGGATTCCATGGTCAACCAATAATACCCGGCCCTGAGAATTTTTCTCGCCATTGTGTGTCCGTTGGCATGAGTGCCAAAGGATCCTTCATGAATTTCTTTCATGAGCACGTCTGCTTCTGGTCTGTCGACGCATCGGAGCAAAACCATGTCAAAATTTCTCTTATAAAGAGTGTCACCGCTCAGGAAGAAGTTTCCAGCCAATCTTCTGAGGGTTTTCCTGTCTTTTCTGATTGCCCCAGATAGGTACTCTTGTTTCTGAAGGAAGCATTTGATATCGTGATACCAAGGTCTGTCGTCTATGACCGCTTCAATCGCGAAGATGTAAGCGGGCCGTTCAAGGCGCATTATGTCGATCTTAGGTATGTCATTCCATCGACCTACACTAATCATGGAAGAGAGAGTGGCTAATGCATCAGCCATGTGATTCTCATCACGAGGGATGTGATGAAAGTCGACTCTGTTGAAGAAGGGTAAAAACCTTCTTGTATAGTCTTTGTAAGGAATCAATCCTGATTGGTATGTGTTCCAATCTCCTTTTATCTGGTTAATAACCAGAGCTGAGTCGCCGTATACGTCCAAGTTTTTGATCCTTAAATCAATTGCTTCTTCGAGACCCATAATACAAGCTTCGTATTCGGCCTCGTTGTTCGTACATTTGAACGTAAGTCTGGCAGTGAAAGGAATGTGGGAACCCTGAGGGGTAACAATGATTGCCCCAATTCCGTTTCCATAATGATTAACTGCTCCGTCAAAGATGAGTCCCCACTGGGAACCTAGTTCTGGCCCTTCACTGGGTAGCGGTTCATCGTAATCTTTCATTTTTAGATACATGACATCTTCGTCTGGGAAGTCAAACCCGATTGATTCTTGATTGTCAATCGGTTGATGAGCCAAATGATCGGCTAAAATACTTCCCTTAACGGCTTTCTGAGCATGGTACTCTATGTCATATTCTGATAGTAACATCTGCCAACGGGCAATCCTTCCCGTGAGAGCAGGTTTTTCGAAAACGTACTTGATTGGATCCATTTCGGAGACCAACCAAGTAGTATGACGAATCATGTACTGGCGAAGACGTTTGGCTGCCCAAGCCAAAGCGCAACAAGTTTTCTCAAGCATTGTGTACCGAGTCTCGCAGTCGGTGAATTTCTTGCTTAGATAGTAAATGGCAGACTCTTTCCTTTTAGTTTCGTCTTGTTGGCCAAGTACACATCCCATTGAGTCCTCTAGGACTGTGAGGTAAATGATCAGTGGTCTTCCTTCCACTGGAGGTGATAGAATCGGAGGATTCAACAAATATTCCTTAATACTGTCGAAGGCAGTTTGGCAGTCTTCTGACCAAACGCAATCCTGGTTCTTTTTCAATAACTTGAAAATCGGCGCACAAGTCGCGGTCATAAGGAATATAAATATGGAGATGTAGTTCAAACGTCCCAGGAATCCTCTGACTTGTTTTTCAGTTTTCGGAGAAGGCATTTCTTGAATGGCCTTGACCTTGTCAGGATCAACTTCAATTCCTTTCTGGCTGACGATGAACCCTAGTAATTTCCCCGAACGGACACCGAAGGTGCATTTGTTGGGATTCAAGCGGAGCTTGAATTTTCTTAGACGTTCGAACAATTTTGACAGATGTTCAACGTGCTCATCCTTTGTTCTTGATTTTGCAATCAAATCATCGACATATACCTCAATTTCTTTGTGTATCATGTCATGAAACAGAGTAGTCATGGCCCTTTGATAGGTTGCCCCAGCATTCTTCAAACCGAACGGCATTACCTTGTAACAAAAGGTACCCCATGGGGTAATGAACGAAGTTTTCTCCATGTCTTTCGGCGCCATTTTGATCTGGTTATAGCCCGAGAATCCATCCATGAAGGAGAATACTTTGAACCTTGCTGTGCTGTCAACCAGCATGTCAATGTGTGGTAAAGGAAAGTCGTCCTTTGGACTTGCCTTGTTCAAATCTCTATAATCAACACACATTCTGACCTTTCCATCCTTTTTGGGAACGGGTACGATGTTGGCTAACCATTGAGGATATTCAGATGTAGCGAGGAAACCCGCGTCGATCTGTTTCTGTACCTCCTCTTTGATTTTGATGGCCATGTTCGGGTGAGTGCGTCTCAACCTTTGCTTTACTGGCGGACATTCTGATCTCAACGGTAAGTGATGTTCCACGATGCTGGTATCCAACCCTGGCATATCCTGATAGGACCAAGCGAACACATCGGGGAATTCTTTGAGAAGCTTTATCAAACCCTCTCTGGCAGTTGGACTGAGCAATGCTCCGATCCTGATCTCCTTTCTCAATGGACCTTTCCTCTTGTCTGAGTAGTCGGGAGATCTCTTCTGGAATTTCGTTGTCATTTTCTTCTTCAGCCTCGAATACCGGGAACTCAAAGTTGGAAGAAGGCATCGGATCATATGTTTCAACGGGGTTTAAAACAAGCAATCTGCATGACGTGATGATTCGTGTTTAGAAGAGATAGAGAAAATATAAGTGTGTGCAGTGTATTTATTTTACTGCTTGTTTTTATTATTGAATGTTTTTTTTTAGGATTACCATTTTCTGAGAAAGCAAAAAGAGAAAACAGCAATTAATGCGGAAATTACAGAACGACGTTATTTTATTAATGAACAAGTGGACTCTTGAAACTACAGCCCTATAAAACAAAACTCTGTCGCTTTGGGCAAAGCGAAGAGGGAAATTTACAGAAAACGAGCCCTATCAAAATATCCGTTTCACCTGGGCAGGGTGAAAGGTTTAAAGATGGCAATTACTTTGACTGATGAACGACCTTCGGAACCTCGACGGCAACCCATTGGCGGCGAACTCCTCGGTGAATCACAAAGTCTGGCACCTTCCTTGATTTGTCTTCAGAAATGATGCTGATTTCTGGTGGAGCAGGATCATTGGAATCTGTCTCCCAAGCAGGATTGTCGTAGGAGGATTCCTCTGTTGTATTTTGCATAGCATTGGTGCTCTCAGCTGTATCTCCCCATCCAGTTGACTGGATATCTTTGAGCATGATACGAGAGCTTTCGGGAGCAGTGTACTTGACCATAAAGTCGTATTTTCCACTTGGTTGTCCCAAAGTGTCCCAAACTTCTTTGGAACTGGAGAAGTAATCCCTCTCGATGACGTTGACCTCAGGAAAAGCATAGTTGATGAATTCTAGTCCTGCAAACGTTGCGAATTCATCTTCATGTTGAGTAGTTTCTAAATGACCTGAGTGTTGATCCCATGACATGGCGGGGACACAGGTATTCTGTTCAATGATGCTCAGCTGAGTTTCATTACTCGGCTGACTTTCTTGCCCCAAGTTTCCTGGGTAAGGCTGCCACATTGGCAGACCATCCATCGGGCCATAGTAATTGTGATCAAAGTTTTCTTTCATCAGAGTGTCTTCCTCTAATGAATTTGGCGGAGCACGGCATCCTTCCGGATCACAATCTCCGTAGATCATTTCGACATCTGATCTTGGTATAAATCTCAGACTTTCTATAGGAAAGCAAAAAGGCATAGGCACCTCTTCCTGAGACATATAGCCGTCCTTGTTAAGGTAGGACTTCCATTCTTCATCTGTGTCAGAGGGATCTTCCTCATTGATAGCATGAACTGTCTGAGACACTGGGTGAAGAAAACCTCCACTATGGAAGAAGTTTTGAAGGGGATGAAGACTTTCATCGTTGGCGGTTGTCTGGGTACAGGTTGCCAAAAAACCAAGACCCTTCTTTGTTTTATTGTCAATAGGAATGACAAGCCGTCCCCATCCTGTCGTATCGGTACTCTCGACCGCTTTGATAGCATCGTTCTTGACGAACTTTAGCTTTTGGTGGAGGGTTGAAGTAACCGCTCCAGCCTGATGTATCCAAGGTCTTCCTAATAAACAACTGTATGTTGCCCGGATGTCCATGACCTGGAAAGTGATTTGGAAAGTGTGAGGACCAATAGTTATGGGAAGATCCACTTCGCCGATAACTGTTTTTCTGGATCCGTCGAATGCTTTGACGACGACCTCGCTGACTCTCATCTGAGGGCCCTTGAATGATAATTGCGTCAAAGTGGACTTCGACATAACATTCAGGGCTGACCCTGTGTCTACCAGTACGTTGGCTAAAGCATCGCCCTGGCAGTTAACTGTAATGTTGAGCGCCATGTTATGACGGCGACCCTCTTCGGGTAATTCCTCATCACTAAATCCCAAATTGTTGCAGGAAGTGATGTTAGAGACAATGCTATCGAACTGTCTGATTGTTACATCCTGTTCCACAAAGGCTTGCTCCAAGACTTTCTGTAGAGCCTCTCTGTGTGCTTCTGAACTGAGTAACAGTGATAATACCGAGATCTTTGAAGGAGTCTGTAACAGTTGATCAACAATGTTATATTCACTCCTTTGGATGAGCTTTAGCATCTCATCTTTGTCTTTTGAAAAGTCGGGATTACTAGATTGACCGACTGGTGGATCAGGAATTTCTGCCGAAAGTTCCTTTTCTTTGTTGGATTCTCCAACCCCTCGGATGAAGATTCGACCGCTCCGTGTTACACGACTGATGTCTGCAATATTCACGACGGAGGGTAATGGAATTTCCTTTCCATTCTCGATTATTGTTGCACCGTATTTGTAAGGGATTGCCTTAGCTGATTCATACGGTAGTGGCCCCGGTAGATAGATGACTATGGGAACCTTCTGATTTTTCTAACCATCATAAGTAACCTCGATCCGTTCCCGATTGGGAACTCTAGATTCGTCAAGTAGAGGGACGATGGCAAAAACATCCCTGATCTGGTGATGACCAGAGATCGTGACAACATCCTCAACTTGATCGGCAAGGTAGTTCGGCGACCAAATGATGGGTCCTGAACCTGGATATGGATGAATTTCTCCATGATCGATCTGACCCTGAAGAGCTGCTCTCACAAGGTAACACCCTTGGTTACTTTCCGAACAGACGCTACAATTGTCATAGTTGTGTGATGACACCTGGCCACGCCCACTTTGAATACAATGTAACCTCACTAGGTTACCTTCCATTGATCGGACATCCTGACTTTGACGACGAGTAGGATTCCTGCTATTGATACTAATCTGCTGAGTATCTTCGTCCATATAGATTGGCATCCACCAGTGATTTAACAAGTGCTGAAGTGCCTCCTGGACAAGGGTACAACCTCGATCATTTTCGCAACCTGCTTTACAGTTTTGATAATCGTGTGATATTAAGAATCCGAGTCGGACCTGCTCAGCATGTAACTCTACCAGATTGGTATTCATCACGCGGATGTCAAAGATCTGAACCATGTTGATTTGATAGGAGTTCCTATCATGGTAGTCTTAGATCCATCCAAGATCCATCTGACGCTGGAGGGCCTCTTGTATGAAAGAGCATCCCTGTTTGTTTACCGAGCAAATCAGACAGGAACTGTAATCGTGCCGCGGCAGATTATGATACTGGCTTTGCCTTGAGTGCATTGCCACCAAGTTGACATTCATCACACGGATGTCATGGTTTTGAATGACGTTAGAATTCGTAGAGACCATGTTAACTCCACGAACTCGGTGCTCCTGGATCCATCCGATATCCATTTGTTCCTGTAGAGCTGCTTGCACTACAGAACATCCTTGGTTATCTTTAGAGCAGATATCACACTGGTGATAGTTATGAGGTGGCACATGGCCATATCCACTCTGTCTACAATGCATCTTGACCAGATTGGTCCCCAATAAGAGTACATCGTGAATTTGATAGACATTGTTAGTCTCTTTCTCAATCAGATTGACTGCAGCTTTCTCGTGTTGAGGCAGCGGGTTCGTGTGAACATTAGGGTTCGTATCTTTGAAAGATAAGAGCCCGCTCCTAACAAGCTTTTGCACGTCGGATTTGAAATTGAGACAAGTCTCAATGTTATGCCCTGAACCTCCTTGATGATAAGGGCATGTTTGATCCACCTTAAACCAGAAAGGCGGATTTTTCGGAACTGAAAGGGGAGACTTAATCTGAATGTGCCCCTTGGCTAGCAGTAACGGAAACAGTTCTGCGTACGTTATAGGTATAGGATCAAATCCTGGTGGCCGTGTTGTACGGTTGTTGTTATATGGAGGACGAGCCTGCTGAAGAGGCTGTTGTGTCCTTTGTTGGTCAGGTTGGGTCTGCGCAACCTGAGGTTGATACATAGGAACAGGCGCGGGGCCGATAGCAGGAGTAACAGCTGCTACTGGCTGATAACGTCGCCTTTGCTTTCCGAGAGAGATATTCCCAATATCTTGCTCTTTTTTCTTAGGGAGAACACTACCGTATTTTTTAGTACCGCTCGTTGATCCAATGTCTTTTACCAAACGTCCTTCTCGGACGGCTTCCTCAAGACGTACACCCATGCCGACCATTTCGGTGAAATCACTGGGTGCACTGGCGACCATTCGGCCGTAGTAAAATGAGCTTAAGGTCTTTAAGAAGATCTTTGTCATCTCTTTTTCCTCAAGAGGTGGACAAATTTGAGCGGCAATTTCACGCCACCTTTGAGCATACTCCTTAAAGGTTTCCTTTTCCTTTTGCGACATTGATCTGAGTTGATCTCTGTCGGGTGCCATATCCAAATTGTACTTGTATTGTTGGACGAAGGCAGTACCAAGATCTCTGAATGTACTGATCGTAGTACGGTTTAAACCCATGTACAATTTGAGTGCGGCACCAGTTAAACTATCCTGGAAGTAGTGAATCAGCTGGTCCTGATTCTCCGTCTGAGCTGACATCCGCCGAGCGTACAACACCAGATGGCTCTGAGGGCAAGAGTTACCCTTGTATTTTTCAAAGTCGGGCACTTGGAACTTGTGCGGGACTTTCACATTTGGGACCAAGCAGAGGTCTGCGGCGTCCTTTCCAAATAGATCCTGACCGCGAATGGCTTACAGCTCCTTCTGCATTTCCAAGAACTGCTCCTGGAATTCATCCATTATGTCAAACATAGTTTCCTTCTTACCAGAAGGTGTCTGTGGAATCTGTCCTTTCGGGACAGTGTGCACCACAGGGGGTGGTACCGTGACTACGACAGTAAGTCTTGGCGCCTCCCGAAGTTTGTAGCCTTCAGGAGTCTTGAGTATGCCCCTAGCATCTTCGCTTTCCCGAAGTTTGTAACCTTCAGGCCCAGCGGCTTCTGTTGCGATTCCCTGATCTTCAGTGATCGGCGGAACATATCCTTCCGGGATATAGTTAACAGGCATGCCTCAAGGACGATCTTTCGGCATCTGATACCTAGGATCATACTTTTCTATGATGGACGTTGAGGTGATCTCTGAGATCACAGTTCTTTGTAGCTGAGCTTCTGCCATGGCTTGCATGTCGTTACGAAGCTTTCTCATATCCTCTCTCAGAGTGTCGATCTCTTCTTTCAACTCTCTGTTTTCTTCCTCAAGATCATCCATATTTTTCTGACGATTGGCCCGAGTATTATACGAATGAGACAGTTTGACTCTAGAATCGAGACACAAACGTGAGATTCGTAGGTAAGGAGAATACGCGATGTGAGAATGATGAATGCAATGATTATATTAATTGTTTTTAGGTTTAATTAAAATAAACTTCGACAATTAGATTGCACATATCAAACAGTGGGGAAACCCCTTTTTATTGAATTCCAAAGGATTACAGAAATGGAAATACAGTAGATTACAAAGTGTAGAAATAGAAACCTAAACTAATGGGTCCCGAGTCCTCTCTGAGGAGAAACCGGGTGCTGATTCTGATATCTTCCGTTTCTTCGACCGGGGCTCTTGGGCCGTTGTCAGGTTGTCATTCCTTTGCCAAGTGAAAGGAGCGAGCAAATTCCTTTGGTCATCTTGATTCTCTACAACATGCTGCTCCAAAATTTCAATCAGAGCATCTTTCTCTTTCAGTAATTGCTGTATTTGGATACACTCTACGTCGAGGGTGCGGTACTTGTTCTTCCAAGATCTTCTTTCCTTTTGAACTTTGTTGAGAGTAACCTGAAGCCTTTCAGTTTCCGTCATGAAGTACATGACAATTTCCCTCGGCGGAAGAATTCCGTAACGAGGATAAGGCATCTTTAGCTTGAGAGCTCTGGTTTGTACCCAATGGAGATAAGGCTCCACCGAGACATAGTCCGGTTTTCCCAGAGACTCTCGTCCTTTCTTATAAACATGTTTCCAAGCTTGCACTATTTCCATCTTTAGTGCTCTGTCACTTTCTCCTTCTTTGAAGAAAAGACCTTCCAGATGAACACCTAGTGGGATGTGTCTCATCGGGTATCCAAATTGACGAAGAACTAATATCGGATGATAGTTGATTCCTCCTTTAGTTCCTATGAGGGGTACGTTGGGGAAGTTTCCACAACGGTCAATGATTCTGATTCCCTCATAAATCCTATTACACCAATCTATATCAGAGTTGGTGAGAGACATGATCTTCTGCGACCAACGTAAGACACTCTTGCAACCCCAAAAAGCGGAAGACTTGGGCAAGTGAGAGATAAACCATTTGTAGAGCAAAGGTACACAGCATGTGATCTCCCCTCCGCTGTACAAATTTCCTAAGTGTACAGAATGATACGCATCTGCGAGCAAAGTCGGCACAGGGTTTCCAATGAGAAAAAACCTTAATAGCGTTGATATCGACGAAGTTATTGATGTTGGGAAACAAAAATAATCCGTAGGTGAGCAAGACAAAGATGCTTTCAAAAGCAGTTATGTTCCCTATACTAGCAAAGTACAGAGCTTTCTTGGTCAGGAACTGGGTTGGCAAACCTTGGGTGCCACCCTTAGTGGTCATGTGAGTCCGGACTTCAGACTCGTCCAAATGAATTGCTATTACAATAGTCTGATTCTTTGGAGTTTCTTCCAATCCAGAAAATGGAGCTCGATCAGTGATATGTAAATCAGTCAGATGAGAATACTCCTCCAGCGTTGGTGATAGCTGGTAATCCGGGAATGTGAAACAATGATAAACCGGATCGTAGAATTGAATGAGCGCGTCCATGATCCCCTTAATCACATGGACTCTTAACAGTGGTAGCAAACCACCGTGCTTGGCTCTGAAAGCCTCTGGGTTAACGATCATCCTCGCTAACTTTCTCAAATCCCCTAGTTTTGGAACCTTGAAGGTATACTGGTGAGTTCTCCTTCTACCGAAATCCATTAATGCAATATTTTTCTCTGATATTTGCAATCACAGTCTTAGTTTAATTTGAAAAACAGAGAGACTAGAAGAGAAATTTTTTGAATGTTTTAATGTTTTATTAAATGAATGCATGAATGCAGCACACAAAAACATAGAAAAAACATGGGGTCAAGGGGTCGTTGTCATGAAGTCAAAGCTCTACCCATCCCCAAAGGTTTATACTAGGGTGATTTTTGTACCTGTACTCATTATCACCAGCTCCTCCCAGGAAAGCAAAACAACAAGCGGATCACCAGCGAGTTGTAGAGCAATCTTAGAGTAAGTGCCATTCACCGAGAATAGATCACCAGCCTCAAATGAGGGTAGTATCGCGTAACAACTATTTCCGATAGTTTCCGCACTACGAAAGGGTTTGGCTCCTCAGCTTCTCAGACTTAACAACCGGCCCATTGGCTATAAGAGTGAATGGGTTGCGTTGGTCAGCCTGCACTGAGGTTGATGGTCGACCCCGTCGCCATCACTTATCTTAAGTGTATACTCATTCTCACCACATGCAGCATCACACGCATTCCCAGTAGCAGAAAAATAAACACGTATAGCATTTAGGAAAAGCAGTATATATATTTGTCCTAATCATCCTAGACTTATAAAGCTATGAATCTTAAGTTCCTGACAGAAATGGGTTCCCTGGCGGAAGCCCCAATCTGTGGTTCTCAGCCCAAGAGATGGACCAGCATAGGTCAATCTTTCTCCTCAGCCGAGTTGCCATTTTCCTTGGAAAATGAGGATGATGTCCTAAAGCAAAATGAGATCGGCCCCACGGTGGGCGCCACTTTTCTGTAGCGAACGATTTTGGACGCGGTTCTTAAGCGCTGGTCGCTCTCTGCGGTTTGAGCTTTGACTACAGGTCGATTCATTTTTTATCCTATTGTGAGCTGAATAAGGAAGGGAAATAGATGTCTCCAATTAACCCTGCTTTGCATACTGAGTTTAAACAGCGGTCTGTTAGGTTACGGATGCTATCAATGTGGGGGGGCCTTTGTACTGGTTATTTGTATTTTCGCCAATACTGTTCTCTTTCTTTTTTACCTGGGCAGAAGGTTTCTGGTGGGGAATAAGGATTAGGATATTAGGACTGGTGCTTTTGAATTACTGCTTTTGATTGACGAAGATATGGGATTTGGGTTTTTTGTTGATTGCGCTCGCTAAGATCTTTTCTTTTGATCTTATGCCTACGTATTCCCGTTTACCGAAACAGGGAAATCAGAGCGTTCGTAGTTCCTCCTATTCTATGGGAGGAAATTGGTTTTTGGTGTCTTGTTCAAAGCCCAAGACGTGAAGCGAAAGGTGATTTGTATCTTGTTCAAAGCCCAAGATGTGAAGCTAAAAGGTCTATTTGTGTCTTGTTCAAAGCCCAAGACGTGAAGCTGAAAGACTTCGGCTTTAGAGAGAATTTGTCATCTCTAAAGAGGGGGAAGGAGAATTACTTTAACTGGGATACGCGGATCCGAGCAATGCCATAATTTCCGAAGAAAGGGTTTTAACCTGAAGGAGAAGACTTTAACTCAGTGTAGAGCAATGCCATCTTTACTTAGGAGTTTCTCATGCTAAAAGAGGGACAGTGGCATGGATGTAGATGATCCAGAGGCTTGCCGCTTACAGCGATTAGATGAAAGGAGTTGTTGATGTTTGTGTACTGTGAACGAGGCATAGCTTTGATGCTAAAAGGTTGATTGGATCAACCGGTGGTTTTCTTATACAAAGCCTAAGAGGAGGCTAATTTCCGCTAGGAAAAATCATTATACAAAGCCTAAGAGGAGGCTATTTTGTGTCTCGTACAAAGCCCGAGAGAGAGGCTAAAAGTTTTTGACCCAGTGGGGCATATCGTTATACAAAGCCTAAGAGGAGGCTAGCAAAGAGTTGACTCAGTTGGAGAATCTTTTATACTCAGTAAGAGAGTGTTTTTGTATCTCGTACAAAGCCCGAGAGAGAGACGAAAAGGTTGTTTTGACTCCACTGGGGAGAATTTTGGTATCTCGTACGAAGCCCGAGATGGAGGCTATTGTAACTGTTTCAGTTGAGTGACAGATCCAATATACTGATTTAAAAGAGAAAATCAGTTCTTATATGAGTAACACTGTACACAGGGATTTAATTTGAGGATCAGGAATATTTCCTTCTCTTTGAGGAAATGAGAAATCCAAAGGGTATCGAGACTATCTGAGTCTGCGGGTTTCCTTCCTATTTAACGAAGGGTGCTTGAGAATGTCTTTGAGACTCAAGGAAGTTAGACTGTCAGTGTCTAGAGTTTTATCTTTTGTACTATGCTTCGAGAAACAGTAGTAGACTCTATGAAAGGACTGTTCTATGAGGATGACTAGGTTCTGTTCCTATACCTCTAGGAGGTCGTCGGGACAATTTGTACGAAGCCCAAGAGGAGGCTGGGAACTTTTAAGAAGCCGACGGGTCCTTGTACGAAGCCCAAGAGAAGGCTATCATTCCCGGAGGAAGAGATCATTATACGAAGCCTAAGAGGAGGCTGTGAATACTTCTAAGAAGCCGTAGGGTCCTTGAATAATGCCCAAGAGGAGGCCGATGCTTTTAAGAAGCCCGTGGGTCTATCATCTCCTTTCCATTAGGAGAGATAACTCTTTTAAAGATAAAAACCACTGGTAAACGTGCGAGGTTTACTATCCAGCGACTTTTAACTTTTAAAGAGGGTTCCTTAGTTAAGGTCCAAGATTATGACCGTAGTGGGTACCCAAACCCCGAGACATTCAAGGCAAGCTATCCACAAGGAATAGATCAAGTCAGGAAAGTTCGAGAATTGGGAAGAAACTCAAAGATGCCATTCACGGAGAATACATTCATCTTGGGGAGTAGAGCTTCTTGACGATTCCTAAGGAGGACAGCCGAAGAGAAGACTGTATCTGGTGCTCCTATTGGGGATCTAGGCGTCTATTTCTACGAATAAATGAAACGGTGTCACCTAGTTCTAGACGTAGTTGCCGGGGAAACTCGAAATATCTATACTATTATTACACAGTAGATATGAGTTTATGAAAGGAGACTTACAGTGAGCAGCCCCACAATACAATTTATAATATGAAAGCAGTAAATGAAAGCGATAACCACTTACTCGGTTGTAGTGCTTCCATGCTGTTTGGTTAGTTGTTCAACAAAGAAAGATTGAAAACAACAGTATATTCAAAATCAAAGGAGAAAGTGCTTTGAAAAAGAAAGGTTTGGGGCTTACAGCTCAAGGAGAGGCCCAGATGATTTTATCAGTGAGCACACTGTTTGACTTCGTACAGTGGGACTTATACAAGTGACTGAGGCCCAAAAAAGGTTTTTTGTACAAAGGGATGGGTCTTACACTCTCTCAAGAGGCCCAAAAAGGTTTAAAGAAAAGAGTGGGGCTTATAACACGAGGGTAGGCCCAAATGATTTTTATTTTTAAACGGGCGACGATCGCACCGTTTACTTGTACAGAGGGACTTATACAATGAGTGAGGCCCAAAATGTTTTTGTACAAGGGGGGATGGGTCTTACACTCTCTCAAGAGGCCCAAAGAGTTTTAAAGAAAAAGAAATGGGTCTTACTACTCGAGGGTAGGCCCAGATGGTTTTTATTTTTAAACGGGCGACGATCGCGCTGTTTACTTGTACAGAGGGACTTATACAATGAGTGAGGCCCAAAAAGTTTTTGTACAAGGGGGGATGGGTCTTACACTCTCTCAAGAGGCCCAAAGAGTTTTGAAAATGATTTATGAGGGTTGAATTAATCCAAAACCCTAATTTGTTTTCAAAATGTATTTAATTGAATAAAAATTCAATTAAAATGATCAAAAATTGTTTAACACATGGAAAACAAATTGTGATCTTGGATTAATGCTTCAAAAATTAAGTATTGACCTACAAAATAATTAGAAAGCATTAAAAGTTGCAAAATCAATGTAGAAAAAATATTTAAAATGCCAAAAACAATCAAAATATTAATTCTTTACAAAAATATCAATTATATGAAATAAATAATATTTTTGGGATTTTTTGATAAAATAAAATATTTTAACATTTTTGTGAATTATTAAAAAAAGAATCAACTCAAAATCATTAAAACTCAGAGAGAAATTAATTTTTGAATCAATTAAACAAAATCACAAAATTCAAATATTTGAATTTGAAAAAAAAGGCGCCAAGAACAAGCTGAAGAACACGCGCGTGTTCTTGGTTTCTCAGATTTGCGTTTTCTATCCAATCTCCATGAATACATAATCATATCATGCAATCCACATATCATTATGCTCGTCTCAACCTCACGATCATGTCTATGTACTTTAATTTCATTTAAATTAAACATACAACAAGAAATCACGAAGAAACCTCAAGAACCCTAATTTCTGCATGAAGGCTAGGATTTTTGATACACGATTCAAACAATGCAATTAATTGAGGGAAAACATTCCATGCATGATTATGAACATATGGCCAAATTATTGTGCGAGGAAATATGCATAGATTGAGAGATGACTAAGTATGTGCTTACCTCCAAGTCGTGACAGCAAGTTCAAGGTGATTTTTGATTTGGAGGTGTTACAGATGAGTGGTGATGATCTGAACAGCTTCCCTACACCCTATGGATTGTGTTTGGATGGTTGGACTTGATTGAAATTGGCTGGATCATTTTGTGGTACCTCAGCTGCACTTTGTTTGAAAATTTGAGCAACCAGCTGGTGATTTCATGAAATTGATGTTTCAGAAGTTATGTGAGTGTTTGATCAGCTCATATGTGATGTATGTGAGGTGTGTGAGTGATTGGTTTGTGCAGAATTGCTCTCAAACTCAAAACCCGATAGCTACCTTGCTAAGAAAGGCATTTTTGCCAAGAGAAAGAGATTTTGAGGAAAGCATCTGTTAGATGGCTTTGGTGTACTTAAACTGACCACAATTGAGCTCTATTTATAGTAGAGCAACTTTGTTTTGCAAGGAATAGTGCATGGCAGCTGGTAAGTAGGTTTGGCCAATGTTGGCAAATGAAAATCCAAGTCTCCTCTAGCCATTGACTAGAGGTTAGGGCACAGAGCTTTGGTCCCCTTGGTCTTGGATAAGTCTTGACTGATTTCAGATGAGAATGGCTCAGTCCAAGCCACCTTGATGGTTCCATTGAATGCCTCATTCCAAATTTGAAGTCTTGTCCCTATTTTGGCCATTCTAGGTTCAACATGCTATTTCTTGTTCCACGGACTTTGGAGGCTTGGCTCAGTGATTGTCCCCTTTAGATTCAATCCTCTGAGGTGTCCAAGTGGATTGGAGCAATTGAATTTGGCTGATTTTGGCAAATCGACCAAAGTTGCAAATTCTGCTTTGCCTTGACAGATTTCAGCAAGGCAACTTGGCAATGTTGTATCTCATGGTGTAGGTTGAATTTGGCAATGTTCTTGGCCATTTTGGAAAGCTCTTACATGATACAACAACTGTTTGAACAAGTTTGGTTTTGATCTCTTTTGATTCCAAGTGAAAAATCCCCCTACATTTGGCAAAAAGTGAGGCAGAATCTGACTTAGTGAAAATTTCACTAAGTGTTGGAAAAAGTGACATTTTCACTTTTCAGCCACTTTGATCACTCTATAACTCAAAATACTTAATGAATTGGAATGACTTGTAGTTGAAGTTTTTGTAGGTGATAATGAGGGCTACAAATCCATATTTGGATGAGAAAAAATGGCCTTGTGGTTTAGGAGTTATGGTCCTCCAAAGTTGGTACCTTTGCCACTTTATTTTTAACTTAGAAAAATTTCTAAGTTTTATGGTTACCCCTTTTACAAGTTATCTCACTTTCCTTGATTTTTCTTGATGAATGATGATTCAAATCATACATTAACATCATTTTAGGGTTAAAAATCCATTTTGGTGAAAAATCTCAAAAAGTCAAAGTTGACTTTTGTGCACAGTTGACTTTTTATCAAATGAATTCCAAACTGTGCAATTCTTCAGGAAATCATGTCCTTGACCTAAATCAAACTTGATGGACATGTTCCATGGGTGTAATAGGCTATATTCAATCATGTATTAGGGTTTGGGAGCATGTCTTGGTCAAAAGTCAAAGTTACAGTTGACTTTTCCCTTAAAACCCTAATTGTGGTGCAGATGAAAATGAGACTTGTTGCTCAAGCTTCTTGGATCAATCCATTGTTCCAAATGGATCAATATGGTGTATTAGAGACCCTCAAATCATCTCTTGAGGTCTTGGCTCATGGTTTGTCCCAAAAGTCAACTTAGGGGTGAATTAGGTCAAGAAACCCTAATTCCTGATTTTTTATGAATGCATCCCCTGAGGCAAAATTGACTTGATGCATGGGTTCATGAGGTTCCATGAAGCATATTAGGTTATGTTTTGGATCATTGCCTTGTGCCCAGATGAAAATTTCCATCTGGAGACCCTGGTCGACCAAAACCCTAATTTGGTGACACTGTCGATCTTGAGACTTAATCCACCTAGAAGGGAGCAGCCTTGTGCTTAATCCTTGAAGTGGGAGTCCTTTTTGATCCATTGTGTATGTTTGAGAGATTAGACAAGTTGAAGATCATGTCATTTCTTGATTGATCCTTTGTCTAAGCACTCAGAGAGGGCTTGAAACCCTAATTTTGATTGTAGTGGATGCTCACCCATTTTTGGGGAGGCTAATGAAGCATGATGGTTCATCCATATTGTGATGATGATTTTCACAATGATGGGAATCTAAGTGGTCAAAATTTGGGGTATTACAGGCTGTTGTAGCATAAACTTGTTCAGCAAGTTTGCTCTTTCCATTCTCATGTATGGCACGTGCTATGGCAGTGTATGTGATGGCAATGGTGTGTTCAAATGAGGGAATAACATACATGAGTTATTTGATGGATGTCTGAACCAAATTGTGTATCAAAGCCATCAATGCATCAGTGGAACATAGGGTGATTTGTGGATGAAATTCTCCCTAATCCATGGATGGTTTGATGAGTTTTTGGGGTCATTGGAAAGAAGAGATGTAATGCTACAAGTTTAATGTGAAAATTGGATTGAATACAAGCTTGGAAATTGGTGAAAAATGACTTGGAACATCCACATTTGGAACTGATATAAGGGCGTGGCAATGAGGTTGGCTGGCAAGGCAAGCATGGCATGGAATTTCAGCATGATCACCCTAACTTGAGACCACTACATCTCCATCATAACTTAACCAAATGAAATTTTGTTCAACATGAACATTGAAGAGGGCATTGCAAGGAACAATTTTGATGTTGACAAGTTTTTCAAATAAAGCCTCTATCCATGAGAAAAATGGGTGAACATTTGGCACACCACCTGTTTGTAAAAATGATGGCGCGTGGGCCTAGGAATCCTTGGTCATGACCTGATTTTGGACCTATTTTGCTCAAACTTTGATCAATCATATCTCACTCAATTTTTATCCAATGGAGATATTCTACACATAGATTTGAAGCTTGAAACAATATCTTTTGTTGTGGTTGAGTGGAATTTTCATTTGATGTCTCCAATTTGAATGGCCTTGGTTCAAAGTTTGGTGCAAAATGGCCAAAACTTGCCTTATTTAGAAACCCTACTTCTTCCAAAAATGGCAACTCTTCCAACCTTGATTTTTTTCATGATCCCTTTGGAAGTTCTTGATCAAATTTTGTACATTGGTCACATATAACATGAATTTGGCCTCAAAAAGTCAAGAGTTGACTTTTTCCTCTGATTATTTGATTTGGCCCCAATTTTCTTGATTTTTGATCTTTCTTCCAATTGAACCACTTCTAAAACCAATTGAGAGGCAATTTTCCATACATATACACTCAAGGACATGTAGAATACCATGACATCAAGTTTTGTCCAAAAAATCAAAGATGACCTGATTTAATTGGAAACCCTAGTTTTGACCCCCTTCTGGTTAGGAGGAAATTGCACATCTTCCAAATCCAAATTCCTCTGAGTATGTTGTGTATCATCTTAAAGGATGATGAGATATGCCACTTGAGGATGATTTGGAATCAATGAGCTATCTCTTTTGAGGGTTTTCCTTCAGTTTTTTTTGGACCTCTTGCATAGTGAAGGATGTAGTGCTTCAATCTCCTATTGAATCTCACTCTCTTGAGGTTTTGGATGATCAATTGAGATAGTATGAGACATGAAAAACCTCTTGGCTTGCCTTGGGGAAACTTGTTTGACCTTTTGTGCCTTGAATGATTCCTTGACTGCCCACCTCTCCCCTGATCACATGCCTTGATGGTAAGAGGGATGCTATGCTTCATTTTTCTATGTTAAAGATGCAATGCAAGGCTAATGAGATGGATATGATGTGATATATGATAATGCTATGCTATGATGACAAAAGAGAGAGCAAATTTTGGGGTATTACAACTGCCCCTATTCAAACGCTGTGGACCTGAATGCCTGAAAGCGATTGCTTTCAGACTTTCAAGGTATATAGTGATTGAATACCAAATATAACCAAATATTTGCTCTGGATGACGAATAACAAAAGGGATATAAACCCAACGAGACTACTGGATTGAATCTTCAATGAAACGTTGACGGAGAGATCTGTCTTTTGAACGACGCCAGACGACTACTGGCTTGCCACTCTATGGGTGGACTTTCAACAATGTCTTTTTGAACGACGCCAGACGACTACTGGCTTGCCACTCTATGGGTGGACTTTCAACAATGTCTTTTTGAACGACACCAGAAGACTACTGGCTTGCCACTCTATGGATGGACTTTCAACAATGTCTTTTTGAACGACGCCAGACGACTACTGGCTTGCCATACTATGGATGGACTTTAGCTGCTTTGCCACTCTAAACAATGGACTTTTACCAATTCGTGTTAGATTTCTGCCAATCTGTCGTTGGACTTTAATGATTACCAAACCGGCTTTGGAATCTCAAACTTGCAATCTTCAGATGGACTTTTGCAGCTTTTGCCAAATTAACATTGGACTTCGATGCTTACCAAACCGGCTTTGGAAGCTTTGGCAAACCAACGTTGGACTTTGCCGAGAATATAGTTAGTTATCATCATCCCACCTACTGGAACAATGTAAACTACTGTTATATATGATCATTCCACCTGTTGGAAAAACCATCTGCAATACTATCCCACCTACTGGAATAATACGAACGATTGTATATAATGATCACCCCACCTGCTGAAACAACCATCTGCAATACTATCCCACCTGCTGGAATAATATGAACAAACTGTCTATATGATCATCCCACTTGCTGGAACAATCATCTGCAATACTATCCCACCTGCTGGAATAATATGAACAAACTGGCTGTATGATCATCCCACCTGCTGGAACAACCATCTGCAATACTATCCCACCTGCTGGAATAATATGAACAACTGTCTGTATGCCAAAAATAAATTGGACTTTGAGTTGTAAATGAGCAATGCTGAGAATTACACCACCGACTGGGTAATATCATATGCTGAACTTTGCTGAAGAAGAGATTCCTTCGATCTATTTAGACCTTGCTGGGGAAATTACTGTCAAAATGTCGAACTCTGTGGGGAGAGAAAACAATTCAGCTGGGGAATATCGTTGACAAGATTCGATGATGAACTCTGTGGGGATACCATTACCAGAGATACGATCTTGCTGGGGGATCAGGGCTACCCTGCCAGGGATATGCAAATCCGGTTAGAAGACATCCCGTTGCGACATGCCGAGAGAGAGTTCTTAGAGATCTGTAGGGGAAACCCAAGGAAATTTCACAGTAATCTGCTGAGGAATAAGACTGTCGAGCTTAGGATAAGTGTCACAATGCCCCATGTTAGGCGAACTTTCCCTTTGACGACTCCGCTGGAGATAATGAGTTTATAACAAACTCTGCTGGGGAGTGCCCTTTTAAGAGGATTTTACAGAAGACCAAACATCTTCAAACTCTACTGGGGATAATAAATTTGGAACGTCTCGCTGGGGAGTTCCAAATGCTCCATGCTTGGGAAGGTCAACAATCTTGCTTTGTGTTCCATGATACAAGACTTGTCTGAAGAAAACGCCATAAGAGAATTTTACAGAAGATTAAGCATCTTCAAACTCTACTGGTGACTTCACTGGGGATTGACTATCGACTTTGGTATCTGCGAGGCAACTCTACTGTTGGTGTTGATAGATGACTTTCGTGCCGCTTGGATCAATCGTACCCATTACCTGCAACAGAAAGAATATATGCACATGCCCCAGGATATTGCGTGGTTTTTTTGAGTCCACCATCCAAGGTTGTCCAACAAGCAAAGTAATTTCAATTGTCTTTTTTTGTGCATGTTTTTGCAAGGCTATGATATTTTCAAAGCAATGTTTTATTATAAAAAATCGGACGTTTTTGCAAACAAAACAGTAAAATGAAAATAAAAGCTTGTGACTGAATATTCAATTTTATTGATGAAATGCCAAAATCGGCGAATTTACAATTGGAAGCAAACCCCTGAAAGAGTTGATTGCCATAAAATTGAGAAAAGAAATTTATCCTAATGATAATGTGGAGATTGGATTCCAACTGATTTCTGATTCTGTTATAACCAGTATGTATTCCAACTCTCTTGATTATCTTCGCCTTCGGAAGCTCGTGGTCAGAACAATCCCTCCTTCAGAAACTTTGCTATTCTGCTGAAGAGTAGAGAACGTACAGATTAATTTAGACTGCAGTCGTTCGCTTAAATCCCTCTTTTGCGTGGATCGCCTTTTCAGGTTTTCAATCCACCGGGATACCCATTTTTGCCTAAGTTGCCCTTTCGGGTTTTCAACTTACCGGGTGTACAATTCTTTTCAATTATATCCCTAATTTTTTCCCGAACCTTTATTCTGTTTTTGGTTCGCCAGGATGCCCTTTTTTGCCTGGATTTCTCTTTTTTCTTATCCAGCGGGTCTATTTATACGAAGTATTTTTTAACTGCATCTGAATTAACAGGGGATGAAAAGTCTTCACCATCCATGGTTGTCAGCAATAAGGCTCCACCTGAGAAAACCTTTTTAACCACGAATGGACCTTCATAATTAGGAGTCTATTTGCCCCTGTGATCTGTACTCAGAGGAAGTATTCTCTTGATTACCACATCTCCGACCTTGTAAACTTGAAGTCGAACCTTCTGGTCGAATGCCCTCTTCATTCTACGCTGGTATAGCTGGCCATGACATATTGCTGCTAATCGCTTCTCCTCAATAAGGCTCAGCTGATCAAATCTGGCTCGTACCCATTCAGCTTCATCTAGTTTAACGTCCATGAATACTCGGAGAGAGAGGATCTCAACTTCGATCGGTAGAACTGCCTCCATACCATATACAAGTGAGTATGGTGTTGCCCCAGTGGACGTGCGGACTAATGTTCGATACCCATGCAAAGCAAGTGGTAACATCTCATGCCAATCTTTGTACGTGAAAACCATCTTCTGCACAATCTTCTTGATATTCTTGTTGGCCGCTTCGACCGCGCCATTCATCTTTGGGCGGTACGGAGAAGAATTGGGATGTTCGATTTTGAAGTCCCGGCATAGCTCAGCCATCATCTTATTATTCAAATTAGAACCATTATCAGTAATGATTCTTTCGGGAACTCCATATCGACAAATGATATCTCGTTTCAAGAAACGAGCTACTACTTGCTTAGTGACATTGGCATAAGATGTTGCTTCAACCCATTTAGTGAAGTAATAAATGGCGACCAAGATGAAACGATGGCCCTTTGAAGCAGTAGGCTCAATTTTCCCGATCATATCAATGCCCCACATTGCAAAGGGCCACGGAGAGGACATGATACTCAACGGATTTGGAGGAACATGTACTTTATCTGCATAAATCTGGCATTTGTGACACTTGCGGGCATATTTGCAGCAATCTGACTCCATTGTCAACCAATAATAACCCGATCTCAACATTTTCTTAGCCATCGCATGTCCTCCGGCATGGGTACTGAAAGATCCTTCGTGCACTTCAATCATCAACAGGTCTGCCTCGTGTCTATCCATGCATCTGAGCAGAACCATGTCAAATTTCTCTTATACAGCACGCCATCTTTGTTCAAGAAGAAACTACCGGCTAGCCTTCTTAATGTCTTCTTGTCTTTGAAAGATGCCCCAGGCGGGTATTCTTGATTTTCCAAGAAGCATTTAATGTCATGGTACCAAGGCTTGTTGTCAGACACTGCATCAACATCAAACACAAAGGCAGGTCTATCAAGATGAGATACATCAATCCTGGGTACAAAATTCCAACCATGCACTTTGATCATCGAAGATATAGTAGCCAAGGCGTCTGCAAACTTATTTTCATCTCTGGGAACATGGTATAACTTGACAGTTGTAAAGAATGTCATCAGTCTCCTCGTATAATCTCTATACGGAATCAAATTCTGCTGATGTGTGTGCCAAGTTCCCTTTACTTGATTGATTAACAGTGCTGAATCACCAAAGATATTGAGGGTCTTGATTCATAAATCAATAGCCTCCTCAATCCCTAATATGCAAGCTTCGTATTCTGCTTCATTGTTGGTACACCTGAAAGTTACTCGGGCAGTGAAGGGCATGTGAACGCCTTCTGGCGTAATGAGAACTGCACCAACTCCGCACCCATTCATATTAACTGCCCCGTCAAACATCAAACTCCATTTGGATTTAGGGTCAGGCCCCTCCTCCATAAGTGGTTCCTCGCAGTCTTTTGCTTTGAGAAACATGATGTCCTCATCAGGGAAATCAAACTTCATGGGCTGGTAATCATCAAGAGGCTGTTGTGCAAGATACTCTGACAGTATACTTCCTTTGATTGCTTTTTGCGAAGTAAATAGAATATCGTACTCTGTCAGTACCATCTGCCACCTTGCAACTCTGCCTGTAAGCGCTGGTTTCTCAAAAATATACTTGACCGGATCCATTTTTGAGATCAACAGGGTTGTATGTGTGAGCATATATTGTCTCAATCGCTTTGCGGCCCATGCGAGTACGCAACATGTCTTCTCAAGCATTAAATAACGCGATTCACAATCTGTAAACTTCTTGCTCAGGTAGTAGATATCATGTTCTTTCCTACCTGTCTCATCGTGTTGATAGAGAACACAACCCATGGATTCTTCAAGCACTATTAAGTACATAATCAGTGGTCTCCCTTGAACTGGAGGTATCAGAATTGGAGGTTCGTGCAAATATATTTTTATTTTATCGAACGCATTTTGACAATCATCATTCCACCTGACCGTTTGATATTTTCTTAGCATTTTGAATATCGGTTCGCAGGTGGCAGTTAGGTGAGATATGGACCTTGAAATGTAGTTCAATCTCCCTAGAAAGCCACAAACTTCTTTCTCAGTTCTTGGTACAGGCATATCTTGTATAGCTTTCACTTTAGCAGGATCAACCTCTATTCCTTTTTCACTGACAATGAAACCCAACAATTTTCCGGACCGCACGCCGAAAGTACACTTGTTAGGATTTAGTCTCAACCTGAATTTCCTCAACCTCTCAAACAACTTCTTCAAGTTGATCAGACGTTCCTCTTCTGTCTTTGATTTAGCAATCATGTCATCCACATAGCACTCGATCTCTTTATGAATTAGATCGTGGAATAACGTCACCATTGCTCTTTGATAAGTTGCCCCTGCGTTCTTTAACCCAAAAGGCATTACTTTGTAACAGAAGGTACCCCACGGGGTAATGAATGTCGTCTTCTCCATGTCTTCAGGCGCCATCTTTATCTGATTGTACCTGGAGAATCCATCCATAAATGAGAACACTGAAAACTGAGCAGTATTGTCAACCAGCACATCAATATGAGGGAGTGGAAAGTCATCTTTAGGGCTCGTCCTGTTGAGATCTCTGTAATCCACACACATTCTGACTTTGCCATCTTTCTTCGGCACCGGTACTATGTTGGCCACCCAGGGAGGATAGTTGGTTACTGCCAGAAAACCTGCATCCAACTGTTTCTGTACCTCTTCCTTGATCTTCAAAGCCATTTCTGGTTTTGTTCTGCGCAGCTTCTGCTTGACCGGTGGACAGTTCTCTTTCAATGGTAGTCTATGCACAACTATGTCTGTATCTAAACCTGGCATATCTTGGTATGACCAAGCAAAGATGTCAACGTATTCACGTAGCATGACTATCAGCTCTTGCTTTACATCAGCCCGCATACTTGCACCGATCTTGATCTCTTTCTTGCTTTCTTCTGAACCAATATTGATAACCTCAAGCTCTTCCTGATGAGGCTGAATGGTCTTCTCTTCGTGTTTCAACAACCTAGCCAACTCTTCCGGGAGTTCATAGTCCTCATCACTTTCCTCCTCGGCTTGATAGATCGGATTGTCGAAATCATACATGGGCATAACAGAATCATTTTCAAAGGAATCCACAAAATCAAGTCTGCATGATTGGATTGATGCTTTATTTTAGATTATTTTTTGCTTAAAACAAAAGAAAATAAATTGCATTATCATTTTTAATTTTCTTTATGCAAAAATAAAAAATAAAGAAGGAATAAAGGAACACAAATTTGTAAACAAAAACGTCCTTTTTATTGATGTTTGAACATTATATGAGAAAATATGGTGGCCCTACAAATGGATCCTCACACCTTGGGCAGAGTGTGGGATTTCATGGATTATGAAAGACAAGAATTATTACTCTGAATGGTGTACAACATGAATGATTTCCTCACTAGACCAGTTTTGCAATGCCTCGCCTGGAGCCAGTGAATACACTCATCTGTCCAGATAATCTGAGCTTTCAGTGTCATCTTCTATTGCTGAGCAGGACTGATTAGGGTTGATAATTCCTCCACTGTTGAAATTGATTGGCCCACGGAATCGGGGGACTGGCGTCTGGCCCGGTTGGTATCCAATGCCGAACTTATCTTCTTTCACGAACACGTCGATAGCTTTACCCCAACCTTGGGCATTTCCGCTTTCAACCACTTCTCTGGCCTGCTTGTAGGACGCAATTGATGCACTCGGCCCAACTGGCACATTTGACACCACTGATGTTGAAATAGTTTCTGGGAATTTGTTGATATTCAGGGCTTCAAAAGACTGGCACAGGGTTTCATGAATCTCTCCATCCATTTCCAGATATTTGAAAGTGGATATATGACTCACAAATATATCTTTCTCACCGCAAACGGTAACCACTTGACCCTCAAACACGTATTTGAGCTTCTGATGTAGTGTGGAGGTAACTGCACCTGCTGCGTGAATCCATGGTCGGCCCAACAAACAGCTGTAAACAGGCTGAATGTCCATAACATAAAAAACCGTCTTGAATATTTGTGGACCAATATGTATTGGTAATTCTACCTCACCAAACACCGTTCTTTGGGATCCATCAAAAGCTCTCACAATCAGATCGCTGGGTCTAAGAATCAATCCATCTACTTCAATTTTCATCAGGGCCTTTTTGGGTAACACATTCAAGAAGGAACCTGTGTCGACCAGCACATGCGACAAAACAACTCCTTTGCATTCAAGTGTGATGTGCAACGCTTTGTTGTGATTACGTCCATCTGGAGTCAAATCCCTATTCGTAAACCCCAACCCGTGGCTCACATTGACATTAGAAATTACTCCCTCCAACTGATTCACAGTGATATCATGGGGAACGTAAGCCATATTCAAAACCTTCAACAAAGTAGCCCGGTGTGCATCTGAACTCATTAACAAGGATAATATTGAGATTTTAGAGGGTGTCTGATTGAGCTGATCAATGATCTTGTAATCGCTCTTTTTGATAATCCTCATAAATTCCTCAACATCATTATCAAAATTGACTTTAGGGTCCTCTTCCTGAACAGGCACCTTGTCATCAACAACCTGTTTTCCTTTTGTTCTTGCAGCGGCTTCAGCTTCTTTATCACTCCTTAGAGTCTGGGGAGCAAACAGTCGACCACTCCTAGTGAAACCACTTGGTCCACTGACATTCTCAACACTGGTACCAACAACAGCCTCTACTTTCTGTTGACTTCCTCCTTGATGAGTATTAGTTCCATATTGCCATGGAACTGCCCTATTAGACACATAAGAAGCAGATTCAGGAACTATAATCGTAACTGGTCTCGGCCTCTCGGGCGCGATGATAGCAACAGGATCTTCAACGGGAACCTGTATTTCAATTGGATTATAATAAATGGTAACGACAGAAACATCTTTTTCCTTCTCTACTTTATCAAACTGAAGTCTTCCTTCGTCCATAAGATCCTGCAGTCCAACTTTCAAATTACCGCATCCATTAATCTGTCTTGAACAATCCTCACAATCAGAGCCACATCTGGGAAATACCTTTCCTTTTAACAAACGCTCTTTTACAATCAACAGTGGAGTTTTTACCAAATTAACATCAGTAATCAGATTCAATTTCTCGCCATCAGAAATAGCATTAGTGCCTGCACCTCCATGATGAGGCATCAGATTATCACGAACATTCGGCGGCTTAGAGAAATTAATAGCTTTTGCGTCAATCAGATCTTAAACCTTATGTTAAAAGCCCCAGCACTTTTCTATCGAGTGACCCAGCGCACCAGAATGAAATTCACACCGAACATTAGCATCATAATTTTGAGGCAATTTTCCAGTATCTGGCGGCCTCATAGTTCGGAGTTCAACCAACTTCTCTTTGAGCAATTGTCGTAACAAAGCAGTATATGTCATAGGCAAGGGATCAAACTTACGGTCCCTTTGTCTATTAGTCTGGAATCGGGGTCTAGCTTGCTGATCTGGAGCTTGCTGTCCTGCTGGAACCAGAATGGTTACAACGTCCACCTGATGGTAGGATTGAGTCCTGCCTCTGCCCTTTCCTCTATACACAACACTGGACTCCCCTTCTCTTTTCCTTGGTCCATTAGCAAAGGGTTTCCTCAAACTCGAAGCACCAGTCCCACTGACATCTTGAATCTTACCCAACTTCAGCAAACTCTCTATTCGTTCCCCAGCAATAACAATGTCGGCAAACCCTGTTGACGGACACGCAGCCAATCTATCCAAATACGGCCCTTGGAGCATGCTCATGAACATATCAGCCATCTCACGATCAGCTAAAGGTGGTTGAACTCGAGTGGCCAACTCTCTCCATCTTTGTGCGTACTGCTTAAAGCCCTCCTTGTGATCCTGAGTCATACTCTGCAGTTGAGTACGATTGGGTGCCATGTCTAAATTATATTGATACTGCTTCAGAAACGCAGCGCACAAATCTTTCCAGCTCTTTATATGAACCCTATCCAGCTTAATGTACCATTCCAGGGAGGCGCCTGACAGGCTATCCTGGAAGAAATACATCCAGAGTTTTTGGTCTTCAGTATAAGCGACAATCTTGCGATTGTAAGCTTGCAAATGTGTTTTGGGACAGGTACTGCCATTGTACTTATCCAATGTAGGGAGCTTGTACTTGGGAGGGATTCTCACACCCTGCACGAGACCCATGTCCTCTACATCAATCCCCAGAGGATTTTGGCTCTCAATAGCCTTGAGTCTCTCATCTAACCCTTCGTACTTCCGGTCTTCATTGTAGAAACCCATGTCATTGTTGAATGCGGTAAACTGGTCATCTTGACCATCCTCTAAACCATTATTATCAAATCCCAGATGTACCCCACCAGTAGGGATGTTGACGACAGGAGGAGTGCGCACGTTGCGATTTGGGATTTTAGTCTCCAGCCTCTGAATAGTGACCCTCATGGCATCTTGACCAACCCTCATGGTCTCCTGACCAGCCCTCAGCTCCTGCTGACCTTGAGCAATCCCCTGCATAAGATTCATGAACTGCTCCATCCTCCCCCTCAAATCAGCTAATTCAGTCTGAACTTGTTCCCTGACTCTGGCTTGATTGCGTCGCGTAGAGTATCGGTGAACTGGGGTATCAGCTATCGTGCCTGAAAACCAAATAAAGGTTAGCAGGCGCCTACAAAAAGAACACCTGTAATGCAAAAAAATGATATGCTATGCAAATGCAAATGCACAGTTATGTTTGTCATTTCAAGATACTTTTCATATCCTAATTCCAATCGTAACCACGAATTTCTGACGACCAGAAATCATGATTATTGAGTTTTGCCTTGAAGAGATATTCATATACATCAATCACAAATATCTGATAACCAGAAATAGTGATTTTGTAGTGTGCCAGTGTTCAGATATCTTATCACATCACATATATCTGAAGACCAGAAATTGTGAACAGAAATAGCTCATTTCATACAAATTCCCAAGAGTTTTCAAGCGCATTTGTCATAGTTTCAACAACAGAAAAAGAAACAAGCAGTCAAATGGATCCATCAACAATTCTGATGGTAACCATTGCAAATTACAAAGAAATGACAAAAATCATTAATCTGATAGCTCTACGTCTTTCAGCTTCTGGCTGGAATACTTAATCTCTTCGAACAGGATGCGGGTACACTGATGATGTGGCTTCTCAATCAGCTCTTTGATTACGACATCCCTTTTTTCCAATGCATCAGATAATGAGCCCATGTGCATCCGCAAGGCTTCATCTTCACCAGCTCCTTTACGCCTCTTAATTCCAGCTTGAATTTTAACCAGTTTCAGATCCGCTGTGTCATCTTCAAGCTCTTTGTTGGCAATTTTCAGCTTATCTTCAGCATTCCTTACTTGTTCTTGACTTTTGCCAAGATCTTCTCGATACTTTCTTCTTTCTACATGTGCTTTCTTCAGCTCTTCATCTTTATCTTTTAACTGGGTCAGCAATTCAAAGTTTTCAATTCTGACTTCATCCCAAGCTTGACGAAGTTTAGCTAATGAATCCCTGCTTCGGGCTAAAGCCTGCTTTGTAGTCTTGTGAGCCTGACTAGTATCATCTGCTCCCAAAGTAAGTTTCCGGAAGTACCGAGCTCTATCATCAAAATCTTTTTCTTTGTCTGCCAAGATTTTCTCCGCTTTCAATGCTCTCTTTTCCAACTCTTTGTTGTCAGCCAAAGCTTTCTGAAGACATCTGCTCATTCCAGAGTTCTCTATCTGCAACTCTCTAACCATTTTTTTTCCATTTCTCGCACTCTTCAGCCGGTACCATGGAGTGTTGATTTGGACATAAGAGAATCTCTCTTGAAAAGGGTAGCAACAACTCTTTGACCTTCATTTCAATCCAAGCATCGTAGTCAGGGTATGATCTACAGTCTCCTTTGCCAAAAATTAACTTTCCCGCTCTTTGCCTAAATTTCCAGGCATTTATTACCTCTGGCACTCTTTCATTCTTGGTTCCCACGAAAAACAGAGAAGCACTAATCTCTTCATTAGCAGGAGGATTTCTCGAAGCATAACCAAATTGTCTAACAGCCAACACCGGGTTGTAATTAATCCCACCTCTTCTTCCAAGTAGAGGCACATTCGGAAAACTTCCACATTTAACAGTAAGCTCTATTGTCAGTAATTTGGGATCAAACTAAATGATGTTATTGTCAGTCAAACCTATCAATCTCTTGGACCATTTCATTGTCTCAGTAGTTTCTACGAAAGCACCAGTTCGAGGCAAATGTTTGAAGAGCCAATGACATAATAATTGGGTACAGTAACTAACCAGACTTCCTCTTCCCTTCTCATTTTTGTAGTGTACTGAGTAATAAAAATCCCCTAGTAGGGTAGGAATTGGATTCTTCAAAATGAACACTTTCATTGCCTGCATATCAACAAAGTCCGGTTGACTGGGGAAAAACACCAAACCATAGATACAAAGAGCTAACACAACATTGTAAGTAGTCCAGTTTTTAGCCTTGGCAGCCTCCTGAACTTGTTGGAAAAGAAACTCCAAATGAAATCCTTAATCTTCTTTAAGCTTACTCAGGCCACTTTTCACAATAAACAGGTCCAGATGTAGAACAACAGCAATTACTTCGGGGGTAAGAGCACCTCCAGAAAAGTACGGTATAGAAGACGTGACTGGAATTCCCAAAATAAATAAGAATTCCTCCAAAGTGGGCATCAAAATGTAGTCAGGGAACAAGAAACATCTCATTGATGGTTCATAGAACTGTAAGAAAGTGTGCAACCCATCCTTCTCATACTTTGTGAATGCACATGCCATTTTAATCAACTCTCCATATTCCTTCTGAAAAGTGCTGAGAACACCAGAATCATCCATGCTTATCATCTTGTTCAATGAATCCAACTTAGGATCAGGGAATTTATATGACACATTATTCTTCCTTTTAACCTCAACCTCTTGGAAACTCATGATTGAAATTAGACAATATGGTAGGTACCTGAAAATGACAAACATAACCTATTATGATATGAGTATGCAAATGCAAAAGGCATGTGATCAAGTATTCTGATGTCTGTGTCCGTGTTGAACTGTGTGCACTGTGTCTCTGTACTGAATCTGGCAATATATCTGAGATGAATATTCAAACCACTGTCATAGGATACACTGTATGTAACAATCATGGAATCACAAGTAAGGTATGTAGGAGGCTAGGTTACCTGCAAACCTGTAAACATCCCACCCATACTCACATGTGGTTCCTAGAAAATAAGGCTTGTCAGCTTCGGAGGTTTGAGAAGCGATAGCACATTCAGCCCGTAGGATACAATGCTATGCCAATCAAAGAGGTCGTCCACTGACTCACCTTAGAAAATAAAGGCCATCCTATGCAAGTTCCAAAGTGGGCTCTCGGGTGTGAGTGGGTTTGCCACAGAATGTGGTCTGCCACTGTCACCACTAAAGAGAGATGTTTCCACTAAGGTCCTCATGATCGGTCACTAGAGTCGACAACTCTCTAGATCGACATCCTGGAATACGCAAGATGCGTACGCCATGATGGGTCCCAAGATAGCCTCATCTAGTTGTGAATTTCGTGATTACCCACCGTACACAGATGGCACGTAGGTCCCACTACTCTCCACTCTAAATCTAAGTGTATACTCAAGCCTGTGTACTGGGCTCATCCCTCAGAAATCCCATCCCGCCAAACAGACAGAACAGTGCAACACAGTATAATATATGAAATGTAAATGCTAACATGCTGTAAATATGGTACAAGTAATGAAATACAGTAAATAGCAAATACAAGATAACAGTAAACACCCAATGAAAGAAAAGCAAACAAGCGCTAGGATTGACTCGCTTAGGATAGACCAGCAATAGGTCAACATTGTCCCCAGCAGAGTCGCCAGCTGTCGCTCCCGGGATTTTCATCCTAGTACAAACGCGAAAGTGGCACCGAAACAGAATCGCCAGCAATGTGTATTTATCCCAAGAGAGGGAAAGGAAACACTGCGTAAACCTGAGGGAAGGGAAAGAGCATGGTCTTGCGACCAAGAGAACTGGGTTCGGGAGTTGGTTACGCGAAGGGAAGGTATTAGCACCCCCACGCGTCCATCGTACCCGATGGGAATCACGCTTGCTGCTCGATCAAAGGGTGACAGAAAAGAATACTGGAAAAGGAACTGTTAGCTGGAGGACTAGAAAAGGAAAGGAGAGAGAAAGAGAAACAAATGTAGGGAAAATAAAAGAAGTGCTCGAATGGGCCCTACCCCACTGCCTACGTATCTCATCAGGAACATGAGAATCAGAGCGACGTAGTTCCCCTCACTAGGGATGGATTGTTTGTGTTTTTTAGTGGAATACATCAACATTCTAGCTCAGGTGTTGCAGGCTCGCTGGTCCGAGTGCGTTACCATCTTGCAAGAGAACGAGAAGGAGCACATTCGTACGTTCAGAGTGAGTGAGATGACAAAAGAATTCCCGAAGGAAAGACGTTATTGTTTGTTTTTGTCTTTTAAGAGTTTTTTCATTTGTTTGCATATGATAGTGTATCTAAATCTTAATCATTGGAATGTATACATCCTCACATTCCAAGATGGAATGAGTAAGAAAGTACACTAAGGGTGAAGAAGACCCTCACACTTAGTTCCAATTATTAAGGTTCAAACACACTAGCATACTTGTATTTATTAAGTGTTTTTGTTGATTATGAAATGAAGCAGTGTTTATTTATTTATTTGTACCTTCAACAAGTATTACATTTAAGTCCCTCATAAAAGATCAAATGTTTAACACATTTACCCAAGATGGGCTATATGCTACACATTCTAAGATTATAAGAGAAGACCCCTTTATAATCTTTTCTTTATATGAGAGGCCTAAATGCAATAAATGCCTACCTTTATTAGATATTTTGAATTTTCTTTGAGATGAGAAGATGAAAGACTCAAGTGGGAGAGAAAGGTAAAAATCTATGTGAACTAAGACTCAATCCTAATTGATTAGTTAAGGGAGTGATCCTAATGGTTTGTGAGGTTGCAACCCTAAAACCTAAAGAAGGAATGAATTAAACAATTCACTTCAAAAGTAGAAGATGAATTGTAACTCAAAAGGGAAAGTAATGAGTTAATCAAAGAAAGCACATAAGTGCTTAACAAAACACAAGATTGAATTGTAAAAGATGAAAGGAAAGAAGTTTGAATGTGGATTCTTTATCCACACTCAATTTCAACTTACCAAAGCCCCTACATGGTTAGTAAACATGGAAACATGTATAAGAAGTAAAAAAGCACTTAATACACATTAAAATTCAAAAGAATAAGATGAATAATCAAATCCTAATATCACAACCAGAATGTGAATCATATTTACAACAAGTGAATATCATCATACAAGTTCAAATGAATAAGCAACAATCATCATCCATTAGCATTTAAACATGTTACCATAAGAAAGGATAGATGAAAGATGAAAAGAAATGAAAAGAACATGCATAAATGGAACATGCATTCCAAAAATCAGAATTGAAACTAAATGAAAAATGGTTTATAAACATCTCAAAAGTATTCATGAATCAACAATCAAGACATTCAAGAAGTGGTAGAAGAAGAAGTGAGGTGAAAGTTCAAAAGGAAAGTGCAAACAATACATGTTAAAGATGCACAAAGTTCAAATTGAAATGAACATATAAAGATGAACTATAATGTGTACCAAAGACCTATAATATCACATAAATGGCTCATGAAATATGCAAATGCTCATACAAATATGCACAAAAGAATTCATGTAAAACATGCACTAAAGTTAGAATGATATGACATGGATTATGCTTCAAATGTAATGCATCAAACAAAAATCAAAAGGACTTATGAAAATTATGCAAGCATATTATTTGAATTCCTAAGTCAGAAGCAAATCATACATCAAGATAGTATGTCAAAATTCAAGGCAAAATGACTTCAAGCAATGCATTTAGGTCAAGTTGAAACATCATGCAAAGTGGTGCAAAGATAAGCATCAAAACATGTCATAAAATGATCTAAAAAATAAAAAAAAAATCATATAACATACTTAAATGTATTAGGGAATCAATCCAAAAAGAATCAAGTCAAAACAATTTGTAATGAGCAAGAACAAAATTCTACAAACTCATGTATCACATTTGGAGTGCATATAAATGGAAATTCAAAGAAAATTATGAGACAGGGGTAAAATGTAATAAAATCATTAAATAAAAATGTCAAAAATTTCATATATGTCTTAATAACATTCATGAATTTTTCTAGAATTTTATGATGTTGCTTTGTATTTTTAAAAATTAAAAATGTAACGTGCATATAAAAGAAAAAATAAAATGAAATTGAAATGAGAGAGGGGTGCATACATAGTAAAACATCAGTTCAAAATTACTTGGGCTTTGAAACGCATGGTGCAAATAGAAATTTAGTCCAGTCCACTTACACGCAATCCACACCAACAATCATGCACTCTCAGTCAAAATAAAAGTCAAGCAATGATCACCATTGGATCAAGTCCAGTCAACAAGCCAGTCAAAGTAAACAAATCCAACACACACGCGTGAAGGCACACACTCACTACCATGCACTGCACCACATATTAATTAAGTGAGATCAGAAATAGAACACATGAGGTGCACGCCTTTTTTAATGTGCTGGCAAGTTTTGGAGCATTAGATTAAAAGATCCAATGGCTGTAATTCAAACTGGCACAAACCCTAACAATTAAAGCTACCGGCCGGAGAAGGACCTCTGGTCGTCTTCTCCGGCTAACAACCACCACCTGCAAACTTTGGATTCCACAGAAATGCACGATTCTTATACCAAAATGAAGCTGAGGTTATGGAGATCAAAGATACGCAATTATTTTTCACATAACAAGCATGTACACAAAGAACAGAGAAGAGGAAGATATGCCCTAAGTTTTGAAACTACGCCTCTAAGAGGCCTATCAACTAGCCGGAGTGAGTAGAGCTTCTAGCAAGCTTACATTAACAAAAACAAGCTAAACATAAAGTAAATCATGCCAAGTGAGTTGAGATGTTAAAACCTGTAAATGATGAAAACTGGAGTGACAAAGAAAACCAGAGATTCTTGCTTCCTCTTTGAGCTTCACTTGGCCAAATAAAGGCTTTCAAATTCTGAAGAATGATGATGGATATGGATTTGTAGTGTGTTTACTTCAACAATCCAATGCTACTTCAAGTTCAGTGATGATTGAAGATGAAGCTTGAAGGTGGAATTAGAGGAGAATGATGATGGATTCGTGCAACTCAGAGAGAAAATGGAGAGAAAAAGAGAGAGAGCTTGAAGTGTTTGAGAGGGAGAGTGAAAAAATGAAGCTGAAATGAAAAATGAGAGTGAGGTTTCTATTTATAGGTGAGCTTAACTATAGTTAACATGAGTTGGTTAGAGTGAGTCAGGTGAGTTAAGGTGAGTCATCCCTAACTAACTGAGTCAAGTTAGTTAGGGAGAGCAATGGTATGGTGTAGATGGTTCATGGTGAGCTATGGTGGAGGTGAGAGTGAACTGAAATGGCAAGGCTGTTATAGCATAAACTTGTTTAACAAGTTTTCTCTTTCCATTCTCATGTATGGCACGTGCTATGGCAGTGTATGTGATGACAATGGTGTGTTCAAATGAGGGAATAACATACATGAGTTATTTGATGGATGTCTGAACCAAATTGTGTATCAAAGCCATCAATGCATCAGTGGAACATAGGGTGATTTGTGTATGAAATTCTCCCTAATCCATGGGTGGTTTGATGAGTTTTTGGGGTCATTGGAAAGAAGAGATGTAATGCTACAAGTTTAATGTGAAAATTGTATTGAATACAAGCTTGGAAAGTGGTGAAAAGTGACTTGGAACATCCATATTTGGAACTGATATAAGGGCGTGGCAATGCGGTTGGCTGGCAAGGCAAGCATGGCATGGAATTTCAGCATGATCACTCTAACTTGAGACCACTACATCTCCATCATAACTTAACCAAATGAAATTTTGTTCAACACGAACATTAAAGAGGGCATTGCAAGGAACAATTTTGATGTTGACAAGTTTTTCAAATGAAGCCTCTAACCATGAGAAAAATGGGTGAACATTTGGCACACCACCTGTTTGTAGAAATGATGGCGCGTGGGCCTAGGAATCCTTGGTCATGACCTGATTTTGGACCTACTTTGCTCAAACTTTGATCAATCATATCTCACTCAATTTTTATCCAATGGAGATGTTCTACACATGGATTTGAAGCTTGAAACAAGATCTTTTGTTGTGGCCGAGTGGAATTTTCATTTGATGTCTCAAATTTGAATGGCCTTGGTTCAAAGTTTGGTGCAAAATGGCCAAAACTTGCCTTATTTAGAAACCCTACTTCTTCCAAAAATGGCAACTCTTCCAACCTTGATTTTTTTCATGATCCCTTTGGAAGTTCTTGATCAAATTTTGTACATTGGTCACATTTAACATGAATTTCATGAATTTGGCCTCAAAAAGTCAAGAGTTGACTTTTTCCTCTGATTATTTGACTTGGCCCCAATTTTCTTGATTTTTGATCTTTCTTCCAATTGAACCACTTCTAAAACCAATTGAGAGGCAATTTTCCATACATATACACTCAAGGACATGTAGAATACCATGACATCAAGTTTTGTCCAAAAAATCAAAGATGACCTGATTTAATTGGAAACCCTAGTTTTGACCCCTTTCTGGTTAGGAGGAAATTGCACATCTTCCAAATCCAAATTCCTCTGAGTATGTTGTGTATCATCTTAAAGAATGATGAGATATGCCACTTGAGGATGATTTTGAATCAATGAGCTATCTCTTTTGAGCATTTTCCTTCAGTTTTTTTTGGACCTCTTGCATAGTGAAGGATGTAGTGCTTCAATCTCCTATTGAATCTCACTCTCTTGAGGTTTTGGATGATCAATTGAGATAGTATGAGACATGAAAGACCTCTTGGCTTGCCTTGGGGCAACTTGTTTGACCTTTTGTGCCTTGAATGATTCCTTGACTCCCCACCTCTCCCCTGATCACATGCCTTGATGGTAAGAGGGATGCTATGCTTCATTTTTCTATGTTAAAGATGCAATGCAAGGCTAATGAGATGGATATGATGTGATATATGCTATGTTATGATGAAAAAAGAGAGAGAAAATTTTGGGGTATTACACTCAGGAGTCAAATAGGGAATGTTCTTCTTTCACCTGAGGAGGTAAAGGCTTTCCACTTTCAACAAACATCTGTGGAAGATACTGGGGAGAAATCCTTTGCATCATGGTAATCCGTCATTACTGAAGTGTCCAATCCAGGAAACATTGCCAACTAAACTTGTTTCATTGGGGAATTACACGCCAGATGGATTAACAATGCTTTCGTTACAACAAGAGACACTGGGGAAGACATGTGATTTTACTAAATCGTCCCAAGAGCCAAAGTAGATTATGTTCCCATTGTGTTTTCTCAAAAGATTTGTTTTTATTTAAAAATTTTTCCCCTTTCAAAACCATTATTAAAAAAATAAAATGAAGTTTTGCATAACAAGAAAAGAGTAGAGAAATGATAAATATCAAGCAAAGAATGGTCCAAAATCTGATTTCATTAGAATGGCAACTCGCCAATGGCAAAGTTTCATGGAATATTACAATTAGAAAAATGGCAATTGGGAAAAAGTTACATCGTATTCAATGACCACTACTATCCCTAATGACTAAGAGTCCTTCAAATCCTCGCTGCTGATGAGAGCGAACGAGCTTGAACTTCTACTTGAAATCCTTGGTATTGATGACAACCCTTTCTGACACAGTGAAACGCCTTTTGTCCCTAACTTTTGCCTGGATCGCCCTTTCGGGTTTTCAATCCACCGGGACGCTCTTTTTTGTCTAGCCCGCCCTTTCGGTTTTCAACCTAGCGAGCTCTTCTTTTTTTTATTTAATCCCTAACTTTTGCCTGAGTCTCCTTCATAGGTTATGACCCACCGGGATACCCTTTTTTTTACCTAAGTCGCCATTTCTAGTTTTCGACTTAGCGGGCTTTTTAGGCGTAATATTTTCTTACTGAGTCAACATTTACAGGGTGTGAGAGTTATTCACCATCCATGGTTGTAAGAATTAGGGAACCTCCTGAGAATACTGTCATCACCACAAATGGGCCTTCATAATTGGGTGCCCATTTTCCATGTACATCCCTTTAAGATGGCAAGATCTTTTTGAGTACGAGTTCTCCTTCACGGAATTCGCGAACATGGACCTTCTTATCAAATGCTCTTTTCATCCTCTTCTAATACAAATCACCATGAGACATCACAGTCAGACGTTTCCCATCAATGAGGTTCAGCTGATCATATCTTTCTTGGATTCACTCTGCTTCATCAAGCTTGGTCTCCATCAGAATTCTCAAAGACGGTATTTCTACTTCAATGTGAAGAATGACATCCATCCCAAACACCAAAGAAAAGAGAGTTTCCCCTGTCGAAGTTCGAACCGAAGTTCTGTACCCATGCAAGGCAAATGGTAACATCTCATGCCAATCCTTATAAGTCTTGACCATTTTCTGCAGGATCTTTTTTGATATTTTTGTTAGTAGCTTCGACAGATCCATTCATCTTGGGACGATAAGGTGAAGAATTATGATGTTCAATCTTGAAACTGTCACACAATTCCTTCATCGTTTTGTTGTTCAAATTTGTTCCATTGTCTGTTATGATCCTGTTTGAAATTCCATAACGACAGATAATCTGGTTCTTGATAAAATAGGCAACCACTTGCTTGGTTACGTTGGTGTAGGAGGCAGCTTCAATCCACTTTGTGAAGTAGTCAATAGCCACTAGGATGGACCGATGACCGTTAGAAGCTTTTGGCTCAATAGCCCCAATCATGTCAATGCCCCACATAGAAAACGGCCAAGGTGACGACAGCACATTCAATAATGTGGGAGGTACATGCACCTTGTCATCATAAATTTGGCATTTGTGACATTTTTTGGCGTATTGGATGCAGTCAGTCTCCATAGTCAACCAATAATACCCAGCCCTCAAGATCTTCATAACCATGGCAAGCCCATTGGCGTGAGTGCCAAATGCTTCTTCGTGAATGTCGTGAATCAACAGGTCTACTTCTCGTTTGTCAACACATCTTAGTAAAACCATATCGTGATTCCTTTTGTAGAGTATATCATTACTGAGGAAAAACTTGGATGACAACCTTCTCAAAGTCTTCTTGTCAAGAGTGGAAGCATTAGCGGGATATTCTTGATTCTTCAAATAATTTTTAATGTCATGAAACCATGGTTTCCCATCATCTTCTTCTTCAACCAATTGGTAGTAGGCGGGTTCAGTCTTGCGCTCGATGCTGATGAGTGGCGCTTCATTAACAAAATTAAGCTTCCACATTGAAGCTAACATGGTTAAGGCATCAGCTATGTGGTTTTCTGATCGTGGAACATGATGGAAAGTGATCTCATCGAAGTATTGGATCACCTCCATAATATAAGCACGGTATGGGATCAACTTCTCGTCTCTAGTTTCCCATTCACCTTTGACTTGATAGATCACCAAAGCAGAATCTCCACTGACCTCCAAAATCTTGATTCTGAGATCAATAGCTGCTTCCAACCCTAGAATGTATGCTTCATATTCATCAATATTATTTGTGCATTCAAAACATAATCTGGCTGTAAACGGGGTGTAACCACCATCAGGGTTCATCAACACAGCACCCACACCATGTCCACTGTAGTAAGAAGAACCCTCAAACATCATTTTCCATCGAGAACTAGGTTCAGGACCTTCATCAGGGCCTGGCTCTTCACAGTCTTTCACAACCATAATGTCTTCATCTGGGAAATCAAACTTAAGGGGCTCATAGTCTTCCACAGGCTGATCAGCAAGGTAATCTGATAAGACACTTCCCTTGATAGACTTCTGAGTGACGTACTGAATATCATACTTTGATAAGAGCATGTGCCAACGGGCAAGTCTTCCAGTTTGAGCAGGCTTTTCAAAGATATACTTTATTGGATCCATTTTTGAGATCAACAAAATAGTATGGCATATCATATGCTGCCTCAAACGCCTGGCGGCCCATGCTAAAGCACAACAAGTCTTCTCCAAAAGTGAATAACGACTTTCACAATCAGTAAACTTTTTGTTCAAGTAGTAAATGGCATGTTCTTTGCACCCAGATTCATCATGTTGGCCCAAAACACAGCCCATTGATCCTTCCATCACAGTCATATACATGAAGAGGGGTCTCCCTGGAACAGGCGGGACCAAGATCGGTGGTTCTTGTAGGTAACTCTTGATTTTGTCAAAGGCCTGCTGGAAGTCAGAATTCCACTCTACAGTCTAGTCTTTACGAAGCAGCTTGAAGATTGGCTCACAAGTGGGAGTCATATTAGAGATAAACCTGGAGATGTAATTTAAACGACCAAGAAAACCTCTTACTTGAGACTCAGTCTGCGGGGCTGGCGTCTCTTAAATAACTCGCATTTTGTCAGGGTCTACCTTAATTCCTCGTTGACTAACGATAAAACCGAGCAACTTTCCTGATCTAACACCGAAGGTACATTTGGCAGGGTTCAACCTCAATTGATATTTCCGAAGTCTTTTGAACAGTTTCAGAAGATGAACTTCAATTTCCTTATGTATCATGTCATGAAAAAGGGTCACCATAGCTCTCTGATAGGTTGCCCCTGCGTTTTTCAAACCAAAGGGCATGACCTTTTAGCAATAAGTTCCCCAAGGAGTGATGATCGTAGTTTTGTCCATATCAGCAGAATCCATTCTAATCTGGTTGTAACCAGAGAGACCATCCATAAAGAAGAAAACTGCAAAACGGGCCGTATTATCCACAAGAGTGTCGATATGCAGCAGAGGGAAATCATCCTTTGGACTTGCTTTGTTAAGATCCCTATAATCCCCACACATTTGCACTTTACCATTCTTCTTTATCACAGGCACAATGTTGGCCACCCATTCGGGGTATTTCGAGACTACTAGAAATCTTGCATCAAGTTGTCGCTTGACCTCATCTCTGATCTTGAGAGCCATGTCGGGTCTACTTCTTCGGAGTTTCTGTTTCACTGGCGGGCACTCAGGCTTGAGTGGTAGTTTATGAACTACTATGTCTGTATCCAGTTCAGGCATGTCTTGATAAGACCATGCAAACACATCCACATACTCTTTAAGAAGCTTTATCAACCACTGTCTAATTTCTGCCCCAAGCATTCCCCCAATTTTGACTTCCTTCTTGTCCTCATCGGTACCAAGATTGATGATGTCAACTTGTTCCTCATGCGGTTGAAGATCCGTGTACTCGTACTCACACATTTCTGCCAAATAATCTAGGACCTCATAATCTTCTTCTCCGTTATCGCCAGCTTGATAGATGGGTGAATCAAAGTCAATGGTGAAAGTAGGGTCATCGAATACAACAGGTTTGTGGATTATTCTGCATGGTGGAGGGGTTTATTTTATTAAAATGCACAAAATTAAATGCAAGAAGAAAATGTTTTTGGCAGTTTTGAAAAAGATTGCCATTTTTCCTTAAAAGCAAAAACAGTAAATGAAAACAAAAGAGTTTAACAAAACATCTTCATTAATTAATAAAAGTTGAAAGCGGTGGCCCATACAAAATAGTCCGATAGCCTTGGGCACAACTACGGAATTGACAACAAACAACAAAAACAAACATATTACTCTGGAACGAGGAACAACATAGGGATCTTAATAGCTTCCCAATTATCTAGTGTCGTGTCGCACTAAAATACCAAATGGACGATGTCCTCATCTTCTTCGTCTCATATCGCGGCATTGACCTGATATCCTCTGTTGACGAACACTTCCTGAATTGTCTTTGGTCGCATTGTTGTAGAAGCAGCTGCCTTATCACGAGTTGGTTTGTAACCCAACCCTTGATACTTCTTCCTATCTTGGACTTCAATGACCTTACCCCCACCTTCGGGAACACCTTCTTTCAGGGTAGATTTCATACTCTTAAAGGAAACAAAGGATGGATTACTCGGGACCACCGGTTCTTCAATGTCTAACATGACAGCATTGGCTATTTCAAGAGCTTGGAAAGAAGTTTCCAAAGCATCCTCATCAGCCTCTATATAGCGGAAGGAAGACAAATTACTGACCATTAAGTCCTCTTCACCATGTATGATAACCAGCTTTTCATCGACTACGAACTTCATCTTTTGGTGCAATATTGAAGTTACAGCACCAGCTCCATGGATCCATGGCCTTCCAAGTAGGCAGTTATAGGCAGGATTAATATCCAAAACTTGGAATGTGATGTTGAAAACATGCGGGCCAATTAAGATTGGTAGCTCAACTTCATCCATTACAGAACTTCGTGAGCCATCAAAAGCTTTGATAATTAGAGAAGTAGGTTTCATTTCAGCCCCCTTGTAAGCCAACTTTTCAAGTGTCCTTTTGGGCAAAACATTCAGAGAAGAGCCAGTGTCCACAAGGACTCTTTCCAAAGTGTCTTATTGGCATTTCACGGATACATGTAAAGCAAGATTGTGATTTTGACCCTCTCTAGGCAACTCTTCTTGGCTAAAGCTGAGGGTATTGCAAGCAGTGATATTTGCAATTACACTGTCAAACTGGCTGGCAGTAATATCTCGAGCAACATGGGCCTGGGCCAATATTTTTTGCAAGGCAGCTCGGTGAGTAGGTGAATTCAACAACAGAGACAAGATTGAGATTTTAGAGGGAGTTTGGTGAAGCTGATCCACCACTTTGTAGTCACTTCTTTTGATGATCCTCAGAAACTCAGCATCTTCATCACTTGTAACCACTTCCTTTTCCTTGTCCTTAACGGGCACAGGAGCAACGATTTCTTTGGGCGCATTCCCTTTGAAGTGGGGAGTATAAATTCGACCACTTCGTGTCATCTTTCCAGACCCGGCTATATTGGTTACTTCTTCACTGGTAGTTCCCACCTCTTTCCTTGGAACCACACTTCCAGACTCTTTGCTAGTCACAGTATCTCTATATTTCCACGGCACAACTTTAGAATTTCTGAAACAGAACGGAACAGGCTCCCTGAGGATTTTTGGCCTCGATTGATTGGCAGCAGAAGCAACAACAGATTCTGATGTATTGAATATTGGCTTTGGTTTATTGATAATAGGGACCACAGAGCCAGGCTTTGGCACATTGAAAATGGGCACATTCTCTCTTGATTCTGGTAAATTGAATATGGGCTCAATTACTGCAACTTCCTCTTTCTTCACTTTACTGATTACTTGCAGAAAATCTTCATCAATCAAACTCTAAATGTCATCTTGAACCAATTGGCATCCTCATACACTGGCATCACA
The DNA here is from genome assembly GCA_022829125.1 of Lathyrus tuberosus. Lineage (NCBI taxonomy): Eukaryota > Viridiplantae > Streptophyta > Magnoliopsida > Fabales > Fabaceae > Lathyrus > Lathyrus tuberosus. The sequence goes on from JALAZF010000017.1 coordinate 16,571,657, forward strand.
ATCTTCACAGTCATTATGGCAAACCTTTACTAATCCAGCTTCAAACAGTTTTGCATGAAAAGCCCTGACAGGAGTCTTGATCTTAGACACATCCATTATCAACACTTCATCACTCTCATCTTCAATAGCATTCACAGTCCCATGTGTAGGTAATGGGTTATTCTTCACATTTGGCTGATTATCTGCAAAGGACATAATCTTCTTTTCCATCAAACCCTTCACAACGTATTTCAGTGCAAGGCATCCTTCTAGGTCATGACCGACATTGTCTTGGTGGAATGCACAGTGGAGATTAGGATTATGAAATTATATGGACTTTTCTGTAGGTGGGTCCAAGGGTCTAGTGACGATCAAACCTTGTTGGACCAAAGAGAGATAAAGCTCCATGTAAGTCATTAGAATAGGTGGAAATGAGGGCTTTGCCCCCTGTCTTTGGTTGGGAGCAGTTGACTGAGCAGATTGTGGCCTCTGTTGTTGTTGGTAAGCTGGAGCACTGGGTGCTTATTGATAGTTGGGTTGTTGTTGATAAACAGGTGCTTGCTACACGGACTGATGACTGAAAGTTGGAGTCATAGCTGCCACATAAGGTTATGGGGAAAACTGCACAGGATATATTGGTTGTTGAACAAAACCTGGGTTTGACTGCTGTTGATAAACTGGCTGTTTCCAAACTTGATTCTTTTTCTTGCCTGTCATGACGACATTTGTCTCCCCTTCTCTCTTCTTATGGGAATTACTGGGAGGTTTCTTGTTGTTGCTATTGCTTGAGTTGTTTGAAGAACTGATCACCTTTCCACTCTTCAAACCAGCTTCTACTTTCACACCCACGACCACAATGTCAGCAAAGTTAGCGCTAACACTGCTAATCATTCTTTCATAAAACTCAAGCTTCACAGTATTTACGAACCAATCAACTAATTCCTTCTCAGACAATGGAGGTTCTACTTGGGAAGCAGTCTCCCTCAAGCGTTGAGCGTATTCTTTAAAAGACTCTGAGTTATTTTGAGACATACTCAAAAGTTGCCTACGATCAGGGGCCAAGTCCATATTGTACTTGTAATGTTTCACAAAAGCATCTGACAAATCTTGAAAACTGTGAATTCTTGATTGGTCCAAGCTCATATACCATTTAGCAGAGGCTTCTTTCAAACTATCCTGAAAACAGTGGATCATCAGCTTGTCATTATCCACATATGCTACCATTCTTCTATAATACATAATCAAGTGCGACTTTGGGCATGTCACGCCTGAATACTGGTCGAAGCTCGGAGTCTTGAACTTTGGCAGAATCACTAAACCAGAAACCAAACACATATCTCTAGCATCAGTACTAAAGATATTACTGCCTTCCATTGCTCTCATCTTTCTTTGGATAATTTCCACACTTTCTTTCAGTCTCTCATGGCGCTCGTCCCCCTCCTCAAACACTTCGAGGAAATCATAGACCGATTGTGGATTATGGAAAATGGGGTGCACTTGAGCTTGCACAGCTGGCAGAGCAAAGGTTAGGATAGCTTGGGGATTCTCATTTCCCACGGGAACAACCTGTTGAGTATTCACAACAATTGGTGGTGGCACAAAACCAGGGGGTAACCCATATGGTGGCAAGAGACCAGTGTTGACATTTGTAGAAGGCTCCATAGTTGGAGTGACAATCTCAGAGACCACGGTGGTCTGAGTATCCATCTTTGCCTTGATAACCCTGAGGGTTTCCATGATCTGCCCCATGCTTCCTCGTAAATCATTCAAATCGTTGTCGACCCTATCTAGTTCAAAGTCGTGTTCAGACATCCTTTGGAGAGCTTGGGCTCGAGTGTTGTATCGGTGTCGGAGACTCAGTGTGACAGTTTCTGAAGATAGCATGACGGAATGAGACACGACAAGAAAGAATGCACAAGTTACGACATGAAAGAATGCAAATGCAAATGCAAGCAAAACTATCAAGGAACTAAATTTTTTGCAAACATTGTAGATAAGAGGATACTTCTTAAAACAAGCTCTTTCATTAGCAAATTTTCAAATATTAAAACATAGGCGGCACACCTTCAAAGTTCATTACATAAGCAAATAGAGATACAACTTAAAAGGAACTAGAAATCTAATCCACTATATGATGGTCCTTCCCCTCCATGGAGCTCCTTCATGAGGTTGTTGATTTGCTCATGCATCCTCGCTTTGTCGAGGGTCAGCTCTTCCAGCGCTTTCTTCATTTCCAATTCTTCACTTGTAGGGACCACATGCGGCTTATGATGCAGATAAGGTATCCTCATCACAAGAGCGGTCCTACGAGCCCAATCCAAGCAAGCTTTTGTGACGGTACAGTTAGGATTTCCCAGTGCGGTCCATCTTTGTTTGTTTATGCAATGCCAAACACGTGCAATTTTGACTCTAAACTCAGGATTTTCCCCTTCTTCAAGAAAAAGTCTCTTCAGATTTCTAAGATCAGGTTCTTCCTCCATTGGGTGACCAAGCTGTCAGCGAGCAAGAACGAGGTTATAATTGATGCATCCCTTTCTGCCCATAAGAGGTACATTTGGGAAATCCCCACAGTTGTGAATCATAAGAATCCCTCCATAGATTCGGTCATACCACTCAATGTCTGAATGGGTAAGCTCCATGAGTCTCTTGGACCAAATGGTACTGTCTTTCACATCCCAAAAGGTTGCGGTCCTTGGTAGGTGCGAAATAAACCACTTATAAAGGAGAGCAACACATCAGACGATATGTCCTCCATCTTGCAGATTCTTCGAGTGAATGGTATGATAAGTATTAGCCAACAGATTGGGAACCGGATTCTTGAGCATATAGATCTGAATAGCATTGACGTCAACGAAGTCTTCAATGTTGGGAAACAGGAACAGTCTATAAGCTAGCAAAGCGAAGGTGGACTCAAATAACACATTGTTCTTCATATCAGCGAAGTACCGAGCCTTCTCGAACAAGAACTGAGCGGGCAATCCAGAAAGTCTCCCCTTGATAGTCATGTGGGCTCGAATATCTGACAACCTTAGTCTCGTCCCTCTTGCAATATCCTTCTCACTGAGCTCGTCTTCTAATCCAGAGGGCGGAGGGAGATCATTGACAGGGAGACCCATCAAAGCAGCGTACTCTTCCAAGGTCGGCATCAACTGGTAATCAGGAAACACGAAGCAATGATAAAGGGGATGGTAGAGTTGAACCAAAGTCTCTAACAGTCCTTCAGCCCTTCGAAGCTTCAACAGTGGGAGAGTTCTTCCATACTTTTCTGAGAAAGCCAATGAGTCTTCAACCAATTCTCCTAGTTCCTTTAGTTGCTCAACATTGGGAACCATGAAGGTGTACGACCAAGTTCCTTTCTTTCCAAAATCCATCTCACAAAGTCTGCAAAACAAATTTTAGGTCCTTGATAGGATTAGCAAAAATGCTTCAAAGGCATCCACACTGTTCATCTTAGCTAGGTAGAAAGCCTTATCTATCAAGAACTTGGAAGGTAGACCCTTGATTCCACTCATGGTGGTGAGGTTAGCCTTTATTTTAGACATCTCCAAGTGAATAGCATCAGTAATATCCTTTGGTGAAGGAATCTTCTCTTGACCACTGAAAGGCTCTTGCTCTTTTACTGGTAGACCAAATAGATAAGAATACTCCTCCAATGTTGGAATAAGTTGGTAGTCGAGAAAGGTGAAGCAATGGTAAAGAGGGTCATAAAACTGCACCAACGTGTCAAGAACACCATCTTCCATCTTAGTCCTAAGGATACCAACCAACCTTCCATAACGCTTTCTGAAATCTTCAGGGCAAGACGCCAAAGCTGCTAGCTTTTTTAGCTCTACCAAATTGGGCTTCTTGAAATTGTACTTCTTAGTGTTCCTTTTCTCAATATCCATGATACCTATGATTTACAAAGGAAAAGATAACTGAGTTCCTTAAAACCAACAATGGATGCAATGAGATGTATACAATGCACAAAACACACAAGCACACACAAACATATGTACACACAATAAAACACACAAGGCCTAGGTTTAGGGGTCACATGCGTGGAGCCATGGTCTATGTAACACCCCGATTTTCGTAAGGATATTTATTTAATTTATTTAAATATTACATTCGTGGTTTTCTGTAATTTTTGGTGGTTGGTGTCAATGTCGGTATTTTTGGTGAAGTTTTGGTTATTTTAATTAAATAATAGTATATAATATGAATATATTAGTATTATTATTAATTTAAAATAAGATTAGAGGAATTGAGGGTAAGATGGACATTTTAGGAGTATTAGTGAGGGTATTATGGAGAAAGTCCAATTTTGAGGCCCAAGAGTTAAATTAACCAAAAAGGAGGAATTGAGGGGAATTAGGATTCATTTGTGGAGATCGTGAAAATAAGGAGAAAGTGCAGAGCTCTGAGGAAAAAGGGAGAAGGCGAGGATTTTTGTGAAGGTTTTCAAAGGCTCAAGAGAGAACTCATCGGATCGACAATCTAAGGTATGGGGAGTAATTGCCTTTCATTGTTTTCATTATAGGATTCGATTGATTAAAGTGGATTTTGGGGTTTTGAGGGTTTATGGGTTTTGAGGTAAACTGATGACTTTGAGGGCATTCTGTGAGAATGATTGATAAGAGTCAAATTTAATCGGTAAAATAGACCTTTGGGGCAGACTTCCCCGTTGCTGTAGTTTTAACCCTGTGGTGAAGGATTTAAGAGTTTATATGAAGCTTGAGAGTTTTGAAGGTTTAAGAGAAATTAAGGTTTCCCGTAGGGTCCTGAATCGACCTAACAGACATAGGTTTTAGGACTTTAAATTATGTGATGTATTAGAACTGTTATAGGGATGTTTTTGGGTCAATTGGGGCTATAATCGAAGGTACCTTGGAGGTTTGGGAGCTACTGATGCGTAGCAACGATTTGCTGTAATCGCAGGTTCGCTAGGCGAATGTTCGCCAAGGCTCGCTAGGCGAGCAGTGCAGCGAATGCGCGATATTATGAGTGTGGGTACATAGGTAATTCTGGAGTAGAGGGAGTGATTCGCTGGAAGCCTCGCTAGGCGAAGGGAACAGCGAGTAGATTCGCTAAGCGAACAAACTAGCGAGCATGACAGATGGTGGGGTTTCTGGTGTTGAGTGTGGGATCTGTGGGGTTCGCTGGCAGCTTCACTAGGCGAAGGCCGCAGCGAACAGGTTCGCTAGGCGAACCCTGGAGCGAACAACTGTTGTTTCGCGAAAATTCTGTTTTTTGTGCCGTGTCGTTCTGGTGTTTGATGCTGTGATATTTATGATGATTTACCGTGATGTTCTTGATGATATTGAGGTGCTGGTTTGTGATGTTTCGATGAATATATGATGATATGAATTTATGAATGATGATGCACATAATGATGTTTACATGATGATGATGAATTATTGACGTTTGTGTATCATACATTCATATGCATACTCTGTGACGACGCTTCATTCCCATTGTGCGGATATGAGGTAATTATGACATGCTCTGATTCCAAATGCGGGTTCGATCCTATTGACGTGGATCTTTGGAGGGTTGATGGCCTGGTGTCCATCCTTTGTGACGATTGGTACCACATGCATGAGTCTTGTTATGCATTGCATCTTATGTGGCATTGATGAATTTGTGATATGGTGTTTCCTGATGTTTTCCTTGATGATGACCTTGATGATGTCGTTTATGAAGATAATGCCATTTTATGTATATCTTGTTTCATAATGATTATTATGAATTTTGATTACTCACCCTGCCTGTTTGAATGTTGCCTCCACGTAGGTAACGTGCAGGTGATCAGGTTTAGCTGTGAATGCTTTCGAGGAATTGAAGTTTATTTGCTTTTGGTCAATTTTAGAGGGTCTTGCTCTGATAGTGTAATATCAGGTTGGGGTCCTTTGAGTTGAACTATGTTGTTTCCTTATTTTTGTTGTTATTTGACGATATGGTTTTATTTTGATTATTATGATGTTTGTTGAAAACCTTTTAATCGAAAATTTTGAGTTCCGCTGCCATGTGAAGGCTTTTGAGTTATTTTGAGGAAAACCCTTTATTTACAGGTTAATTGTGTTATTTTGATTTAATGAGAAATGTGCACCCTTTGGGAGTTACTCTGTTTTTTAAGTTGTTTGTGCTGCAACATTATTGGGGGTAGAAAAGGGTGTTACATTAGTGGTATCAGAGCAGGTCGGTCCGTCCGGCCAGGTTTTTACTTGATGTCTGTCCCTGTTAGTCTACGAGTGTGTGTACACTGTCGATGTTGTAGTTCCTCTAACCTTGTTCGTGGTGTGCATGATGGCTGGAAGAAACGATCGTGCGATTGCTGATGCGTTGGAATCAGTTGCTAATGTGGTGGCGCAGCTGAATCCAAATGGTGGAGCTCCTGATGAGTTTCGTGCTTTGGGGAAGTTTCAAAGGAACAATCCACCGACTTTTATGGGTACGCATGATCCAGCAAGTGCATACAAGTGGCTGAAGGCGATCGAGAAGATCTTTCGAGTGATGGGGTGTTCTGATGAGCAACAGGTTCAGTTCGGAATGCATATGCTGGAAGAGGAGGCTGAGTACTGGTGGGATAACACCCGTCAGAGACTTACGGATGTTGGCACTGTGATAACTTGGGCTGTGTTTAAGTAGGAGTTTCTGGGGAAGTATTTTCCAGAGGATGCTCGTGGCAAGAGAGAAGTGGAATTCCTTGAGCTGAAGCAAGGAGATATGACTGTAGCAGAGTATGCTGCGAAGTTTGAGAAGCTAGTGAAGTTCTGTCCGCACTACAATCTTGCTGATGATGAGATGCCTAAGTGTCTCAAATTCGAGAATGGGCTAAGGCTAGAGATTAAGCAGGATATTGGGTATCAGCAGATTCGCAGGTATGCTGAGTTAGTTGACAAGAGCAGAATCTACGATGAGGACAACCGAGCTCGATCTGCTCACTATAAGCAGTTGAGTGAGAAGAAAGGGCAGTATAGGGGTAAGCCTTATACAACTTCAGCTGACAAAGGGAAGCAGAAGGCTTCAGAGGGGAAAAATTCAAGTGGGGGAGCAGCTCCCGCTTCTGGAAAGTGTCATAAGTGTGGCGAGCAAGGTCACCGTGCTGATGCGTGTACCAATAATGTGCTGAAGTGCTATAGATGCGGTAAGAAAGGTCATCGAGCTACTGATTGTAAAGATGAGGGTCCGACCTATTTCAATTGCGGTGAGAAAGGTCATATCAGTACTCAATGTCAGAAGCTGAAGAAGACTGCTACTGCTGCCCAGACCAGTGGTAGGGTGTTTGCTTTGAGTGGTGCAGAGGCGCCAAAGAAGGACAACCTGATTCGAGGTACTTGTTTTATTAATAATATCGAGCTGGTTGCTATTATTGATACTGGTGCTACTCATTCTTTTATCTCGCTTGAATGTGCTAATAGATTGGGTTTGAAGTTATATGATATGAATGGGAATATGGTAATAGAAACTCCAACTAATGGTTCTGTTACTACTACCCTTGTGTGTTTGAGATGTCCCGTGACGATTTTTGAGAAGAGCTTTGTGATGGATTTGGTGTGCCTACCCTTGCACCAAATTGACGTGATCTTTGGAATGAACTGGTTGGAGTTCAACAGTGTTCATATCAATTGTTATAACAAGACTGTAGAGTTTCCTGAGATTGATGATAGTGGGGAGTTGATGTTTTTGTCTGCTAAGCAAGTAGACGAACTTGTGGAAGACGAAGCTTTGGTGTTTATAATGTTTGCATCGTTGCAAATTGATCGTGAAGCTGCGTGTGTGGAGTTGCCGATTGTCTATGAATTTCCAGATGTGTTTCCAGATGACGTCAGTGATTTGCCTCCAGAGCGTGAAGTAGAGTTTGTAGTGGACTTAATACCAGGCACGACTCCAGTGTCGATGGCTCCTTATCGGATGTCAGCTTATGAGTTAAGTGAATTGAAGAAACAGTTGGAAGAATTGCTTGAGAAGAGGTTTGTTTGACCAAGTGTTTCTCCGTGGGGTGCTCCTGTGTTGTTAGTGAAGAAGAAAGATGGAACTATGAGGTTGTGCATTGATTATCGGCAGTTGAATAAAGTGACGATCAAGAATAAGTATTCACTTCCGAGAATCGACGATCTGATGGATCAGCTAGTAGGTGCTTGTGTGTTCAGCAAGATTAATTTGAGGTCGGGTTATCATCAGATTCGAGTTAAGCCTGATGATATTCCGAAGACGGCTTTCAGAAAGAGATATGGACACTATGAATACATTGTGATGCCGTTTGGTGTATCCAATGCACCTGGTATGTTCATGGAGTATATGAATCGAATTTTCCATGAGTATTTGGACAAGTTTATGGTGGTGTTTATCGATGATATCTTGATATATTCTCGATCTGAAGAAGAGCATGCCGAGCATTTCAGAACTGTGTTGCAAGTGTTGAAAGAGAAGAAGTTATATGCAAAGTTGTTGAAGTGTGATTTTTGGTTGAAGGAAGTGAGTTTCCTTGGCCATGTGATTTCAAGTGGTGATGTTGCTGTTGATCCTTCTAAGATTGATGTCGTGTTACAGTGGGAGACTCCGAAGTCTGCGACTAAGATACGAAGTTTTCTGGGATTAGCGGGTTACTACCGCAAGTTTATTGAAGGCTTTTCTAAGTTGGCATTACCTTTGACTCAGTTGACTCGAAAGGGTCAGACTTTTGTGTGGGATGTAGCTTGTGAAGAGAGTTTCGTGGAATTGAAGAAGAGATTAACTACTGCTCCAGTGTTGATTTTGCCTAATCTGAGTGAATCTTTGGTGGTGTATTGTGATGCGTCGAAGATGGGTCTTGGTGGAGTATTGATGCAAAATGGACAAGTTGTTGCTTATGCTTCGAGACAATTTCGAGTTCATGAGAGAAATTATCCTACACATGACTTGGAATTGGCCGCGGTGGTGTTTGTGTTGAAAATTTGGAGACATTATTTGTTTGGCTCTAAATTTGAGGTGTTCAGTGATCATAAGAGTCTGAAGTACTTATTTAATCATAAGGAATTGAATATGAGGCAGAGAAGGTGGTTAGAGTTGTTGAAGGATTTCGATTTTGATTTGAGTTATCATCCGGGCAAAGCAAATGTAGTGGCTGATGCGTTGAGTAGAAAGTCATTGCATATGTCGATGCTTATGGTGAAAGAGTTGGAACTAATTGAGTAATTCAGAGATTTGAGTTTGGTGTGTGAAGCGACTTCTGACAGTGTAAAATTGGGAATGTTGAAGTTAACTAGTGGTATTCTGGAAGAAATCAGAGTGGGACAGCAATCTGATTTAAAGTTAGTTGACCAATTGACCTAGATTAACCAAGGTAACGGAGGTGACTTCCGGGTTGACGAGAATGGTGTGATGAGGTTCAGAGACAGGGTGTGTGTCCCAGATGTTCGAGATATTAAGAAGAGTATTCTTGAAGAAGGACATCGAAGTAGGTTGAGTATTCATCCCGGTGCTACAAAGATGTACCAAGATTTGAAAAATTTGTTTTGGTGGACAGGTATGAAGAAGGACGTTGCAGAGTTTATGTATGCGTGTTTGATTTGTCAGAAGTCGAAAGTTGAGCATCAGAAGCCTTTAGGTATGATGCAGCCGTTGAGGATTCCATAATGGAAATGGGATAGTATTTCCATGGATTTTGTGGTGCGGTTGCCGAAGACTGCTAAGGGAAATGATTCAATTTGGGTGATCATGGATAGATTAACTAAGTCGGCTCATTTCTTACTGATGAAGATTAATCATTCCATGTAGAGGCTAACCGAGGTGTATATTGAGGAGATTGTGAAGTTAGATGGGGTACCTTCGAGTATTGTGTCAGATAGAGATCCGAGGTTTACATCGAGGTTCTGGAAGAGTTTGCAAGATGCGTTGGGTACCAAGCCGAGGATGAGTTCTGCCTATCATCCGCAGACGGACGGTCAGACAGAAAGGATGATCCAATCATTAGAGGATTTGTTGAGGGCTTGTGTGTTGGATCATGGAGGATCGTAGGATAGCCATTTGCCGTTGATTGAGTTCACGTACAATAATAGTTTTCATGCTAGTATTGGAATGTCGCCCTACGAAGCTTTGTATGGGAGAAGGTGTAGGACTCCTTTGTGTTGGTATGAATCGGGCGAGAGTGTTGTACTCGGACCTGAAATTGTGCAAGAGACGACTGAGAAGATTAGGAAGATACAAGAAAGGATGAAAGCTTCGCAGAGTCGTCAGAAGAGCTACCATGATAAGAGGAGGAAAGCACTTGAATTCCAAGAGGGAGATCACGTGTTTTTGAGAGTGACGCCAGCGACTGGTGTGGGTCGAGCTTTGAAGTCTAGGAAGCTCACTCCATGTTTTTTTGGTCCATACTAGATATCGCAGAGGATAGGAGAGGTAGCCTATCGAATTGCTTTACCACCGTCACTTGCGAATTTGCATGACGTGTTCCATGTGTCTCAATTGAGGAAGTACATTCCGAATCCGTCGCATGTGATTCAGATGGATGATGTACAAGTGAGGGATAATCTGACTGTGGAAACATTGCCTGTGCGTGTCGACGGTCGAGAGATGAAGCAATTGTGGGGTAAAGACATAGCTTTGGTGAAGGTGTTGTGGGGTGGACCAGCTGGCGAAAGTTTGACTTGGGAACGTGAAGATCAAATGAGGGAGTCGTATCCGACTCTATTTCCTTGAGGTAATTTTCAGGGGCGAAAATTCTTTTAGTGGGGGAGAGTTGTAACACCCCGATTTTCGTAAGGATATTTATTTAATTTATTTAAATATTATATTCGTGGTTTTCTGTGATTTTTGGTGGTTGGTGTCGATGTCGGTATTTTTGGTGAAGTTTTGGTTATTTTAATTAAATAATAGTATATAATACGAATATATTAGTATTATTATTAATTTAAAATAATATTAGAGGAATTGAGGGTAAGATGGACATTTTAGGAGTATTAGTGAGGGTATTATGGAGAAAGCCCAATTTTGAGGCCCAAGAGTTAAATTAACCAAAAAGGAGGAATTGAGGGGAATTAGGATTCATTTTTGGAGATCGTGAAAATAAGGAGAAAGTGCAGAGCTCTGAGGAAAAAGGGAGAAGGCAATGATTTTCGTGAAGGTTTCCAAAGGCTCAAGAGAGAACTCATCGAATCGACAATCTAAGGTATGGGGAGTAATTGCCTTTCATTGTTTTCATTATAGGATTCGATTGATTAAAGTGGATTTTGGGGTTTTGAGGGTTTATGAGTTTTGAGGTAAACTGATGACTTTGAGGGCATTCTGTGAGAACGATTGATAAGAGTCAAATTTAATCGGTAAAATAGATCTTTGGGGCAGACTTCCCCGTTGCTGTAGTTTTAACCCTGTGGTGAAGGATTTATGAGTTTATATGAAGCTTGAGAGCTTTGAAGGTTTAAGAGAAATTAAGGTTTCCCGTAGGGTCCTGAATCGACCTAACAGACATAGGTTTTAGGCCTTTAAATTATGTGATGTATTAGAACTGTTATATGGATGTTTTTGGGTCAATTGGGGCTGTAATCGCAGGTACCTTGGAGGTTTGGGAGCTACTGATGTGTAGCAGCGATTTGCTGTAATCGCAGGTTCGCTAGGCAAACCATTGCTTCGCTAGGCGAATGTTCGCCAAGGCTCGCTAGGCGAGCAGCGCAGCGAATGCGCGATATTGTGAGTGTGAGTACCGAGGTGATTCTGGAGTAGAGGGAGTGATTCGCTGGAAGCCTCGCTAGGCGAAGGGAACAACGAGTAGATTCGCTAAGCGAACAAACTAGCGAACATGACAGATGGTGGGGTTTCTGGTGTTGAGTGTGGGATATGTAGGGTTCCCTGGCAGCGTTGCTAGGCGAAGGCCGCAGCGAACAGGTTTGCTAGGCGAACCCTGGAGCAAACAATTGCTGTGTCGCGAAAATTCCATTTTCTGTGCTGTGTCGTTCTGGTGTTTGATGCTGTGATATTTATGATGATTTACCATGATGTTCTTGAGATATTGAGGTGCTGGTTTGTGATGTTTCGATGAATATATGATGACATGAATTTATGAAGAATTTATGAATGATGATGCACATAATGATGTTTACATGATGATGATGAATTATTGACGTTTGTGTATCATACATTCATATGCATACTCTGTGACGACGCTTCATTCCCATTGTGCGGATATGAGGTAATTATGACGTGCTCCTATTCCAAATGCGGGATCGATCCTATTGACGTGGATCTTTGGAGGGTTGATGGCCTAGTGTTCATCCTTTGTGACGATTGGTACCACATGCATGAGTCTTGTTATGCATTGCATCTTATGTGGAATTGATGAATTTGTGATATGCTGTTTCCTGATGTTTTCCTTGATGATGACCTTGATGATGTCGTTTATGAAGATAATGCCATTTTATGTATATCCTTTTTCATAATGATTATTATGAATTGTGATTACTCACCCTGCCTGTTTGAATGTTGCCTCCACGTGGGTAACGTGCAGGTGATCAGGTTTAGCTGTGGATGCTTTCGAGGACTTGAAGTTTATTTGCTTTTGGTTGATTTTAGAGGGTCTTGCTCTGATAGTGTAACATCGGGTTGGGGTCCTTTGAGTCGAACTATGTTGTTTCCTTATTTTTGTTGTTATTTGACGATATGGTTTTATTTTGATTATTATGATGTTTGTTGAAAACCTTTTAATCGTGAATTTTGAGTTCCGCTGCCATGTGAAGGATTTTGAGTTATTTTGAGGAAAACCCTTTGTTTACAGGGTAATTGTGTTATTTTGATTTAATGAGAAATGTGCACCATTTGAGGGAAATTTTTATGCCCTACTCTGATTTTTAAGTTGTTTTTGCTGCAACATTATTGGGGGTAGAAAAGGGTGTTACAGTCTACCCATCCCAAAAGGTGTGTACTATGGGTTTATCAACTATAGAAGAGGGTTCTAAAAGTTCTCAGAGTCATCGATAAATATTTCGGATATTATAGGCCTACACGACTACTCGTGCAAGTTAATAATATTCTCAAGATAAACTCGTCTGAGTGTAGTATCGCATGACAACCATCACAGGTCTACACCTGGATAATCACTGCACTACGTCCTAAAAAGGCCAAGTGGGGTAAACAGTAACTACGGTTCTCAGTATCACAGACTCCCAGTTCAGAAAGAGTGACATCAATACGACTACTCCAATCAGACATCAATAATCCTAAAGGGGCCTCCACTGAGCATGGTCATCATATGCCAAACATGTTAGGACTACTCCCAACAGCCGACTATTGATTACACCACAATCCTATCATATGTGTGCACTTAAGTCTAGGTTAGGACTTATCTCACCACTCAAAAGTAGCAACCCTGCCAAACAGACAAACCCCAACAGATATATAGATATACAGATATGTGCATATATACAAGCAAGCAAAACATATAAATAACACAAATGAAACAAGGTGGGCTTAACCCTCTAAAGCGTCCCCAGTGAAGTCGTCATTTCTATTGCGGTGAGAATCAGATATCAAGCTATTAATTAACCTGAATCACAAAACTTTGAAGTTCACCACCGGGCTTTGATTTATCCAAAGGAAATGGTAAAGATCGAAGAAAACCCTAATTGCGCTATGTGAAAACACAGCTAAGCGATCTAAGGTTTGGGGGTTGGTTATACCTAGGGAAGGTGTTAGCATCCTAGTTATCTGTAGTACTTTACAGGAACCTCTTGTTTGTATTTGTGTTATATTATGTTTGCTTGCTAAGGAAATCTGCTAAGGTTAAGGTAAGGACCTATGGTGAAGACCAAGAAGCTAAAGGTAAAGGTAAAGACCTATGGGTGTATACACTAAGTATGCTCGCCAAGACATCGCATCTCGTGCCTACGTATCCTAATAAGGATGGAATCAGAGCATTCATAGTTCAACTCAACGAGGGTGATGAACCATTGACTATGGTCAAAGTTCTAAGGGGGAGTGAGTATTCATGATCATGATACTCATATAGAGTTAAAGAACTCTCTAAGTCTAAGTTGTAAAGGGGAAGTGAATACTCATGATTGATGAGGATCACATAGAGTTTAAGAACTCTGTCCTAGTTCTAGGTTAAAGGGGTGAATGGCTCTAATAAGACTTAGATGGGTGTTGAACCCACACACCCAGCCTTACAGTCTAAAAGGCTTACTAGGTCCTACCAGTGCGCGCATGGTGACAAGGGATGGTTCAAGGAAAATATATTTAAATCCTAGTTCATTTAAAAAATAAAACAAAAGACTGGGGTGAGGGGGATTTGAACCCCAGTCTTTTCGCTTAGCAAATAAACACACAAACCTCCATTGACCAGCGGTGCTACGCCCTCATCCATTAATAAAAGGGATTCAAATAATATATATTTTAGAAACACACACAAATGGCCAACTCAGCGCCACTTCATGCCCACCTCAGATCCTTCTTCTTCCTTTCTTTTTCTTTCTTTCCCTCTCTAGCTCGTGCCCTAGCTGTGTTGTACCCAGAATTTCAACCTAACCCAACTCACTCATTTCTCCATCATTTTATGAACTATAAAAACCAAAGTTGGAGCATTTCTTGCAAGGAATCTAATGGTTGTATTGGTTTATCCTGAAACTAACTATATGTTTCACAAAACTGACCCTAACAGTGCACCATCACCAAACAGAACTTGAACCAAACGACACGTATTTAACTCAAACAATGCAGGTAAGGCTTCAAAAACATTATACACAATGCAGGCTACATTTTGCAATAGGTATGAAATAATAAGATGCAAAGAATCTGAGCCTAGGGTTTCAAAGGAGCTTGCCTCTTGGAGCAGGTCCAAGGCCTCTTCAAATGGTGTTGCAGAGATGCAATAAGCTTCCCTTTATGCTTGTTGATGCTAGGAGAGATGACTGGAGTGCTTGAAATGGTTGGAAACAAACTCAAGCTTCAAACCCGTGTGTTTATGCAAATGGAAATTGGAAAATGGCAGGTGGTGAATGAGGTGTTACAGAACTTGTTTGATGTTTAAACAAGTTCTATGGAGTGTTTATGGAAGGTTTATGAAGTTTTTGTGTGGTTTGCACGAGTGGATTGGAGCTGGACAGTGGTTTTGCAAGTTTGGTGAGTTCTTGCAAAAACTATGGGAGAGAGAGATAGGAGGGTTTTCAGAGTAGTTTCTTGTGTGTTTTGAGGCTTTTTTGAGTCCTCTATTTATAGGCAAAGGGTGGACACTTGAAGCTAACCAGATGGTTGAGTTTCCCACCTTTGGATCGGTTGCAATTCAACTTGAAGTTTCAAACAATTTGTCATTCCCCAAGCCATGTACCATGTTGTTTTAGGGTTGTTGGAAGTGTGCAGATCTTTTGGCTGATCAGTACAAACCTTTTGAAGTGCAGAAGAAACATTTACAAGGATCAAGGTAAGTTGACTTGGTTAAAGTAGCTTTATGTAAATGGCAATGTCAACTTTGTGCCAAAAATGGCAAGATTCATGAGATAAAGCTCAAACCACTTGGATAAGGCATCAAAAGCACTTGTACTTATCTGATTTAAACCAAATTAACAAGTAAGGAGGTCTGCCATATGAGATCATGAGGATTTGGAGTGATCTTGCAAGTTGAAACATCATGTCATGACCTAAAAAATCAAGTTTGTGACCCTAACTTCATGGATTCGAAACTCACAACTCACACATGTGATTGAGGAGTTCTAGTACTTTTTGGAAATCCCTGAGTATGCTCTACAATGTTCATGTTCACTCCAAGTTTTATATCCAAAGGGATCATGATGAAAAATAGAGGTGAAGTTGGCTGAAAATTAGGGCAAAAAGAGTGAAATTTCACTAAGTCATAAGTTGTCTTGAACTTCCAAGCTTCCTAACTTAAAAACCAAGCCTTTTTTTGAAGAAAGACCCTCTAATACATTTTAAAGTTCATGATGAGAGCTTCAATTTGAGCATTGAACCACAAAAACTGGATGTGTGGTTTGAATGTTATGACCCTTCAAAGTTCACACAAGGAGTGAATTCTTCCATACTTAGAAAATTTCAAGAACCAAACCTTGCCCGTTTTGCAAGAAACCTCTCAAATGTTGAATTCTCATGCTCTAACTCAAAAATCAAACATGTCTTGATGGAATATGACTTGGATACTTCATCTTGGACCAAGAATATCAAAAGTCAAAGGTTTGACTTTTCATACAATACCCTAATTTCTTCAGGAATTCAACTGTGTGATCCTTGATGATCTTGCTTACTCGAACTTCTCAAACACCATAGATGGCCTCCAAGGATGTATATGAACATATGAGATCATGTCCCTAGGCTTGGGATCATGCCTTGATCAAAAGTCAAAGGCATGGCTGACTTTTCCTGACAAAACCCTAGTTTGGGGCCAGATGAACTTGGGGCTCATTGCACTTGTGATGGGAGCCAAGCACACTTGATTTCTTGATGAATAAGGCCTCTTGAATGCATGTAAGATCAATTGGTTGATGAACCAATCAAAGCATTGATTGATCACACCAATATTCCCTTGTAATTCTTCAGGTTAAAACCCTAATTCCACAACTCTTGATCTTAGGGTTTCTCTTTGATTTCTCTTGATCCAATCACATGAGACCATGGAATTTGATTTTAAAACTTCATGATTAGCCCTCAAGG
Source organism: Lathyrus tuberosus (assembly GCA_022829125.1). Taxonomy (NCBI): domain Eukaryota; kingdom Viridiplantae; phylum Streptophyta; class Magnoliopsida; order Fabales; family Fabaceae; genus Lathyrus; species Lathyrus tuberosus. Next base: position 16,588,247 of record JALAZF010000017.1, read on the forward strand.
CCAAAGATTGAGCTTTTGGAGCCTCAGTTGACCTTCTTGATCAGATGAATTCAAACACCTTTCTTAACCACCTAGTGAACACTTGGGATGGATGCATTGAGCCAAGAAATGCCTTAGGAGGACTTGAAACATATGAGAGCTTGGCTTATTGGTCTTGCCTTCCTTCTTGTGTAAAACCCTAGCTTTTACATAGAAGAACAAACTAGCAAAGTATAGTGGTTAGTTGACAATGCATAGATGATTGATACCTAATGCAAGTGCAAAATGCCATGACATCTAAGGGGTACAATTTAGGGTATAACAGTACTTTGGCACTCTTATCCCATCCTGTTACTAACATTGGAAATTTGGTTGTGATAAGTGCAAATTGTAGCTATTTTTGTATATAAGTTTTGTTGGACTTATCGATACTTTTTGTTAAAATCGTTCGAATAAATCCCGCTTTGTTTGTAAATACGTTTACTTTACTATATAGTGTATGTATTGCATTATCGTGTAAATATCATTGAGTTTAATTGTTTTCCATTTATTTTTGTAGGTATTAAAGCATTGATATTGGAGCATTGTTAGATAGAGCATTGAATAAGCTTTCCAATGCTTCGAACCGTGCGAAAAACGGAGTTACGGTTCTCAAGTTATGGCCGAAACATGTGATGTCTTTTTTTCATGACAGCAGTAGCGCGCTTAGCGCTCCCGACCGCGCTTAACGGGCTTTTAAGGCGGTTTAACATTAATAAGGGCGCGCTTAGCACCCAAAACCGGGCTAAGCGCGGTCTCCGATGATGACAACAATAAATAGGGGTAAAAACACATTTTTTAGGTATGGTTTTGGGTATTTTTTGCTCCCACTCCATCATACTTCATTTCTTCATAGGATTAGCTTAGAAAACAACAATGGAGCTTGCAATTGGATGATCCGGAGTCGAATCTCTCGTTGATTGGTGTTGACAAACCAAGAAATGTTTGGTTCCTCTTCTTCTCTTCTCTTTGTAATTTCTTTTTGTTGGGTGTTTGTATATTTACTTTGAACATATGTATTTTTGTTGATCATAATATTGTATAAAAGCTTGATTTACAAATCATTTCGATGTCTTCCTTGATCTTTTTGCATTTATGTTTGGATTTGTGTTGTGTTAGAGATAAACATCACGAATCTTGATTATGAATGGATATCTATTGTCTAGATGCAAGAGATAGATTTAGATGATAATCTTTATGGTGTCGGAACTTAATGCCTTCCGTGTTTCAAGGCTTCATGCGTGAGAGTGACGAAGAAAGTGATACGGTTGCTTTCTCAGCTCAGTGTGCCAGAGATGGACACAGTTGTGAGCGGTACTGGATGATTTTGACGAGTATTGTAGTAGAGTGAAAATGATTGATAAATTTATGTTTGTGACGAGTGGATTATATGTATGCTTGATAAGTTTCTTTTCTCCGAAGAATGAATTCTTTTTATGTTGATATTTACTTTTCCGCTTTTATTTAAACCATTTTATCCCAAACTCAATAACATTTAAATTGTCGAACGACAGTTCAGTAGCACCGATCTCTGTGGACACGATAAATTCCTGGAAAAATACTTCCAAATCTTTTGTTGCTTGCCGCTATTCCGCACCAACAAAATGGCGCCGTTGCCGGGGATTGGTGTTTTTATTGGATCGCATTGCGATAGTTTCTTTGTTTTTGAGTTTTGTAGATATCGTATATATTGTCTATTTTCACTTGTTTATATTGATACTTGTATATGTTTTCCATATTTGTGAATTTTACTTGTTTTGCATAATTGTGAATATAGTGTATATATTTGTTTCTCTTCACGTTTGCCAAAAGTGTGGTTAGATGTGTAGTTCTGGTTAGAGCTCGAAGAGATGAGAGCAAAGGCGGGAGTGAAAGCATTTGGCTCTTCCGAAGCAACGTGTTGGTTTGTAAATAATAGGCGGCGAACTTATGCCGTGAAACAAGCATGTTTTATTGTTGTTAGTTTCTAATGTTTTTTTCTCCCATTCTTTTAGTATGTTTATGGTAGTTCGTGTTAAGGTGTTAAGTTTTGTTTTCCTCAAGCTTGTTGTGTTTAACTTGAGGAAGTTTGTATGTGTAAATATTATATGTTTTGTAATTGAGTTGTGTAGGTGATAGTGGAGGTAGCATGAAATGCATTTTTGCTGTCCTATTTTTCTACTTCTGGTGTAGCGCGCTTAGCGCGGGTGTGCTAGCTTAGTGCGCTCTGCTGAGATGAGCTAGTGAATTCTTTTTGTTTCACTTGCCTTCCTTTTCCCACTTTCTCCTAGGCTTTAGATAGTACATTACCGTAGTATAACTAATTCTTTTGTTGTTGTTTGGACTCAAATTTTGGTTCGATAGCTTGAAGTCGCATTAGGTGATTTTTCCGATTTTGAGTGTTTCAACTTGCGAATGCATGGTAATGATAGTGTTTAAAATTTTGTACACGTTCAAGGTATGTGTTTATCGCTTTCTAGACTTTAGCATATTCATGATACTTAGGCTTTTTACAACGTCTATGCCATTCATTCTTTTATATACTTGTTCATATGTGAATAACTTTAGTTCCCACCCTTTTTGTGAGGAAGCCTTCCTTTGTTCATATATGCCCGGAGTACCAATATTCTTGTTTTAACTGGATTTTATTTTGTTTAATCTTTTGTTTGTGTTGATTATTTGAAAGCATGAAAAGGATTAAGGCAATTGTTTCATTTTGGGCACAACTACCTTAGCCAAATAGTTAATTCACCTTTTGAGTGTGTGATCGTTTGTAAACCCTTTGAGTCTTAGGTCATTATCCATGTTGTTTGAGTTTGATTCTTGTCTATGAGTGTCAAATTCATTTTTTGTGTGGATCTTGATTGTTGTTTTTTTCTTGAACCCTCAACTTTGTGTTGTTGTATGAATTTTTACCTTGCCTTAGAAAGTAGGGAGTATTCACATGATGATGTGGTTGAATTCAAGTTGGGGAGAGCAATGTTTTCTCACTTATGTTATTGGTTGCTATGAGGTTGAAAAAGAAAAGAAAAAAGAGAAAAATATGCAAAAGAAAAGAAAAAGAAAGAAAAAAAATGGAAAAAGCTTTGAAAAAGAAAAACAAAAAGAGTAGAATAATGTTGTGCTAATAATTTCTATGTGTTGGTGTAACACTTGGGATTTTGGAAGAAGTTTGATTGAAATTTTGTGTTTGAACTTTTGTGAGTTGATCACTCCCTTAGGTTTAGACAAGTTTTTGTTTCGATTAGCTTTAGGAATTACCCCTTGTTTGTTCACCCGACCACATTACAGCCCTGAAAGTCCTTTTGATTCTTGCTTTTGTGTTTTCAGCATGATTTTTGGATGATTGCATAATTTAGTCTTTTGTTTGCAAGATTATTGTGTGAGTGAAAAATCCCTTATTTTGTGTTTTTCATCTACCGATGATTGTTTTCGATAGGTGTGATTCACGTTTGAACTTGTGTTGTTTTAGAATGTTTGGCATGAATTTTGCATTTAGCATTTGTTTCGTGATTATGTTATCGTTGTAGTTTAGTGGTAAGTATTTACTTTGTGTGTACCACTTTCGATTGAACCATTGCATTTGTTTTTGTTTGAAAAAACTTGTTGTTGCACGATTTCTTAGATTTCGCTCTTGTTCCTTTAGATGTTGGCTTTGTTTGAGGACAAACAAATATGTAAGTTGGGGAGAGTTGATAAGTGCAAATTGTAGCTATTTTTGTATATAAGTTTTGTTGCACTTATCGATACTTTTTGTTAAAATCGTTCGAATAAACCCCACTTTGTTTGTAAATACGTTTACTTTACTTTATAGTGTATGTATTGCGTTATCGTGTAAATATAATTGAGTTTAATTGTTTTCCATTTATTTTTGTAGGTATTAAAGCATTGATATTGGAGCATTGTTAGATAGAGCATTGAATAAGCTTTCCAACGCTTCGAACCGGGCGAAAAACGGAGTTACGGTTCTCAAGTTATGGCCGAAACATGTGCTGTCTTTTTTCCATGGCAGCAGGTAGCGCGCTTAGCGCGCCCGACTGTGCTTAGCAGGCTTTTAAGGCGGTTTAACATTAATAAGGGCGCGCTTAGCGCCCAAAACCGGGCTAAGCGCGGTCTGCGATGATGACAGCAATAAATAGGGGTAAAAACACATTTTTTAGGTATGGTTTTGGGTATTTTTTGCTCCCACTCCATCATACTTCATTTCTTCATATGATTAGCTTAGAAAACAACAATGGAGCTTGCAATTGGATGATCCGGAGTCGAATCTCTCGTCGATTGGTGTTGACAAACCAAGAAATGTTTGGTTCCTCTTCTTCTCTTCTCTTTGTAATTTCTTTTTGGTGGGTGTATGTATATTTACTTTGAACATATGTATTTTTGTTGATCATAATATTGTATAAAAGCTTGCTTTACAAATCATTATCGATGTCTTCCTTAATCTTTTTGCATTTATGTTTGGATTTGTGTTGTGTTAGAGATAAACATCACGAATCTTGATTAGGGATAAATATCTATTGTCTAGATGCTAGAGATAAATTTAGATGATAATCTTTATGGTGTCGGAACTTAATGCCTTCCGTGTTTCGAGGCTTCGTGCGCGAGAGTGACGAAGAGAGTGATACGGTTGCTTTCTCAGCTCAGTGTACCAGAGATGGACATTGTTGTGAGCGATACTGGATGTTTTTTACGAGTATTGTAGTAGAGTGAAAATGATCGATAAATTTATGTTTGTGACGAGTGGATTATATGTATGCTTGATAAGTTTGTTTTCTCCGAAGAATGAATACTTTTTATGTTGATATTTACTTTTCCTCTTTTATTTAAACCATTTTATCCCAAACTCAATAACATTTAAATTGTCGAACGGCAGTTCAGTAGCACCGATCTCTGTGGACACGATAAATTCCCGAAAAAATACTTCCAAATCTTTTGTTGCTTGCCGCTATTCCGCACCAACAAAATGGCGTCGTTGCCGGGGATTGGTGTTTTTATTGGATCGCATTGCGATAGTTTCTTTGTTTTTGAGTTTTGTAGATATCGTATATATTGTCTATTTTCACTTGTTTATATTGATACTTGTATATGTTTTCCATATTTGTGAATTTTACTTGTTTTGCATAATTGTGAATATAGTGTATATATTTGTTTCTCTTCACGTTTGCCAAAAGTGTGGTTAGATGTGTAGTTCTGGTTAGAGCTCGAAGAGATGAGAGCAAAGGCGGGAGTGAAAGCATTTGGCTCTTCCGAAGCAACGTGTTGGTTTGTAAATAATAGGCGGCGAACTTATGCCGTGAAACAAGCATGTTTTATTGTTGTTAGTTTCTAATGTTTTTTTCTCCCATTCTTTTAGTATGTTTATGGTAGTTCGTGTTAAGGTGTTAAGTTTTGTTTTCCTCAAGCTTGTTGTGTTTAACTTGAGGAAGTTTGTATGTGTAAATATTATATGTTTTGTAATTAAGTTGTGTAGGTGATAGTGGAGGTAGCATGAAATGTATTTTTGCTGTCCTATTTTTCTGCTTCTGGTGTAGCGCGCTTATCGCGGGTGTGCTAGCTTAGCGCGCTCTGCTGAGATGAGCTAGTGAATTCTTTTTGTTTCACTTGCCTTCCTTTTTCCCACTTTCTCCTAGGCTTTAGATAGTACATTACCGTAGTATAACTAATTCTTTTGTTGTTGTTTGGACTCAAATTTTGGTTCGATAGCTTGAAGTCGCATTAGGTGATTTTCTGATTTTGAGTGTTTCAACTTGCGAATGCGTGGTAATGATAGTGTTTAAAGTTTTGTACACGTTCAAGGTATGTGTTTATCGCTTTCTAGACTTTAGCATATTCATGATACTTAGGCTTTTTACAACTTCTATGTCATTCATTCTTTTATATACTTGTTCATATGTGAATCACTTTAGTTCCCACCCTTTTTATGAGGAAGCCTTCCTTTGTTCCTATATGCTCGGAGTACCAATATACTTGTTTTAATTGGATTTTATTATGTTTAATCTTTTGTTTTTTGTTGATTATTTGAAAGCATGAAAAGGATTAAGGCCATTGTTTCATTTTGAGCACAACTACCTTAGCCAAATAGTCAATTCACCTTGTGAGTGTGTGATCGTTTGTAAACCCTTTGAGCCTTTGGTCATTATCCATGTTGTTTGAGTTTGATTCTTGTCTATGAGTGTCAAATTCATTTTTTTGTGTGGATCATGATTGTTGTTTTTTTCTTGAATCCTCAACTTTGTGTTGTTGTATGAATTTTTACCTTGCCTTAGAAAGTAGGGAGTATTCACATGATGATGTGGTTTAATTCAAGTTGGGGAGAGCAATGTTTTCTCACTTATGTTATTGGTTGCTATGAGGTTGAAAAAGAAAAGAAAAAAGAGAAAAATATGCAAAAGAAAAGAAAAGAAAAAGAAATAAAAAGAGTGGAAAAAGCTTTGAAAAAGAAAAACAAAAAGAGTAGAATAATGTTGTGCTAATAATTTCTATGTGTTGGTGTAACACTTGGGATTTTGGAAGAAGTTTGATTGAAATTTTGTGTTTGAACTTTTGTGAGTTGATCACTCCCTTAGGTTTAGGCAAGTTTTTGTTTCGATTAGCTTTAGGAATTACCCCTTGTTTGTTCACCCGACCACATTACAGCCCTGAAGGTCCTTTTGATTCTTGCTTTTGTGTTTTCAGCATGATTTTTGGATGATTGCATAATTTAGTCTTTTGTTTGCAAGATTGTTGTGTGAGTGAAAAATCCCTTATTTTGTGTTTTTTATCTACCGATGATTGTTTTTGCTAGGTGTGATTCACATTTAAACTTGTGTTGTTTTAGAATGTTTGGCATGAATTTTACATTTAGCATTTGTTTCGTGATTATGTTATCGTTGTAGTTTAGTGGTGATCGTATCTGGATCAGATTATTTGAAAGTGGCCAACAGTGTCTAGAATAATTGCTACTTCAATGATGATGAAAGACAACCGGGGGGGGTGTACCTGTAGGACACTCCGATGCTTAAGTCAGTGAGTGCACAACAAATACAGGAAGTGTGAATGAGAGTAAGAAGTTAACTTATCCTGACCCTCTCAAGTGAGAGGGTATTTATAGGAGACCCCCAGTGCGTGGCCAACGGTTACTTGCAACGGGTGGGACCAGCGTGTGACCCGTTCCAAGTAACTGCTAGGGCTTACGTGTAGTAATAATGACCAGCTCGTGGTCAACACCCTAGTGTAACTGTCTCTTTAATGTCATTATTAGACGGTTACGTGAAACGTATCTGTGTAGATAAGACTGTTGATGGGTTCCTCGGGGGAGGAGTATATAATGTCGAGGAGATGTGATGGTCGTGGTTTGGACGTGACCTAATGGAGGCGATCCATGTTTGCCGAGGACCCATGAGTCAACGGGGATTGGGAGTATTCTCGCGGGGAGAAGTTAATCTGTCAAGGAGTTCCATTTCATCAGGGCGTGGTGTCTTCTTTTCCTGTTTGTCTTCAGGTGCTCGACACTGTCAAGGAATCAGGTGCCCGACATATCGTTGGTCTTGCGTATGGTAGTCGTGTGTCCTTTTCTAGGACTTTATTGGGCCTCTTCAAGTTGCATGGATTGGGCCTGTTTGATTGTAGGAAACCACGGCCTAGTCCAAAATAGGAGCCCCCCCCAAGTCGTTGCTTTGAGGCATCAGAGTAATGACTTGAGGGTCGATAATCATGTCGGGGACATTCCGAGGGGTGATCCGAGGAGGATATCGGCATAGTCAAAATTTTCAAGACGTCGGGCAATGATGTCTTGCAGACGATCATCGTGAGGCGGGCACTGACGGCTTGCGACCAATGAAGAGTTGCATCTGGTTAAAGTGTTGGGGAGATGAAAAGTTTCTGTTTGAAACGATGGGATGACGAAAGGGCACGCGTGGATTTTTTGACCGGTGTTAGTGTGCCATGTGTCACTAGTCATTATTACATAGGGTGGCTACCTAGGGTAGAGTACTACTCGAGTGTCGCAGGCTTCTCGAGTTCCGTGATTTATCTATAAATACTCTCTCTTCCCTTCATTTCTCATTTTTCGTTCTTCCGTTCAAGAATCGTTTCCTCTTCTTTCTTCGTTTTCTCATCTTCCGTTTGCCACCGTTAACCACCGCAAGTTCGCCGTGAACCGCCGTACTACACCGTGCCTGAACCCTATTCCACCATTTACAAGGTATTTTCTTCAAAACTGTTGTTTTCTTTGGTATCTTTCTTTAAGTTTGACTTGCTTGAAATCATTTCTCTGATGAACTGATGAAGTTCTCATGAGAAATGGAAGGATTCCTGGCGAGTACGGCAGGGATCTTTGGCTGTTTCAAGAGAAAGAGTGTATGAAATTTTCTCCGTTTCTGTTTCCGTTGAATAAAACCGAGGAGATGGATGAATATTCCGGGGACTTGTAGAAACTATTCGGGGAGTGTGATGAATACCGCGGGGACCTGATAACGTTTTGGGTCCCCGAGAATTACTCTTATTCGTTGATTTCACGGGGAAAAGGGCAAGATTATCCGGGGAAGCGACGAGTTTCCCGGGGACATCTATTATTCATCTCCGACTGGCTAGTTTGGTATGACTCGTCAAATTCACCTGTTCCCTTCTGCTTTTCAGGTTGATGGACAGATTGGCTGCTGAAGTGGCCGTAGATGAATTCGAGGAGGATAACCAAGATGAAATCCCGATGGCCCATATGGTTTTTAGGAAAGAGCGTCCGCTTGAGGACTGGGTGTGTGATGAGGCCCTCACTATGTCGTCTGTCTTCACATTCCCCAATGAAAATGGGTTTTGCACTGTTGAGCATAGGTTGCTCGGTTCTGAGCAATCTTGGAAAGTGTACCGTTCCAACGAGGACCAGCGTATCTGTACACCTTATATGGGAATGCGCTTCCCGGTGTATGAGTTTATGTTTCAAGAGGCGGGGTGGAGGCTCCCCTTCACAGACTTCCAAGAGGGGGTCTTTAAATGGTTAAAATTGGCGCCATCGCAAAGCCATCCGAATTTTTTGGCCTTTCTCCGGGCTTTTGAGCTCGTCTGCAAATATTTAGAGATCAGGGCAACAGTGTCCTTTTTCTTTCGAATTTTTCATCTGTAGCGGTCTACGACTGATGGTCGACACGGCTGGGTGTCGTTCAAGAAAAATAAAGCTTTATTTCATACCTACTTGGACTCTGTTCGAGATTTCAAGTGGCGTTATTATTTTGTGAAGCCGGTCACTCCCAAGGCCATTAATTCAATCTATGATCGGGTGAATCAAGAAGTGGATGGGCTGACTACAGAAGTGATGGTGCCAAAATTCCCCCTCTACTGGACAGAAGAGCACTACAAAGAGGGGGTAGACAAATATAAAGTGAGACATAATAAGCTCAATGTCGAGGATCGCGAGGCTTATGACAAGATTGTCGAGTACGTGGAGAGTTTGAATAAAATTTCCAGCATATCCAAGGGTGGAGAGACCTCGACAGGTGGTGATGAGTAAGTGATGAAGACCCGTCGCCTGATTAATACTCGTGTTCTGCTCGAGACTTTCTCCGATGAGGAGGCTGTCGAGCTTTTAGGTGGTGCAATGATCCTCGAGTTAGATTTGTCTCTTGTTCGCGTATCTTGTTTTACTAATATTTTTCTTTCTTTTTGTAGGGAAAATGGTCAAAGCTGCAGAAAGATACGCGAAGCTAAGGGCAAAAAGGGCTAGGGAAGAACAAACCCGTCCAACCGAACAAAGTACCTCTCAGCCTGCTTCCTCTATGATAGTGCCCGAGAATGCTCCCTCTACTGCAGTGCCCGAGGGTTCTGAGCAAACTCATGCAACGTTAATTGCACCTGTGAACTCTGAGGATCAGTACCCGGGGGCTCAAAGGACACCTAAGCAGGCAAGGACTGCTGGGCCGCTCATAGTTGACGTGGAGAGTAGTCCTCCTCCTCCTCCTGCAAGCTTCGAGATTCCTCCGTGTCATCTCCAGCGTCGCTATTTCTCCGAGGTTGTTTGTCCTCTTGTCGCCCCTTCTGAAGTCCAGGCTTTGTTGGGGAGTACTCCGGAAGCGAGGAGGAGAATAATCATGGAGAATATGTCCGCCGTTACGCGGCTCTGTTCGGCTGCCCTCGTTCTGAATGAGGAGAGTTGTTCTGCATCTGAGCTTTCTCGACTGGAAGAAAGGCTTCAGGCTTTAGAGGCTGAATTGCTCGGCGTGCAGAAGGATTTGATGGACTGTAGGGAGCTGAACAGAGAACAAAGCGAGCAGCAAGAACGGTCGAAGAGGAAGTTGAAGGAAGCTGATGACGCGGCGAAGGGCCACCTTGCTCGGGTTACTGCGTTGGAAGGGGAAGAGCAGCGTCTTAAGGGCAGGATAGTTGAATTAGAAGAAGCTGTTCGGCCAGCCGAAAATGAAACTGAGGAGGACAAACTGTTGACCTCTCGAGCAGCCCTGATAGCCAAGCTCAGGGAGGTCGAGAAGGATCTTCAGTTGGCTGAAGATGATGCTCTAGAGTTTGCAGATGTCGGGTTCCAGAACGCTGTGGCACAGCTTAAGCTCCTGAATCCGGACCTTGTAACTGATGGAGCTGATTCCAAGTTTGAGGTGGTCGACGGCAAGATTGTGTTGCCCGGACAAACAGTCAGCGGGGAACAGGAGGATCCCGAGGTAGCTGATGTTGTTGCGGAGTGATGGTGTATTCAGTTTGGCCTGCGTGCCAATTTTTTGTATTGACTGGCTTGCGTGCCATATTTTTTGATTTGCCCGGCCTAAGAGCCAGGGTTTTATGTAATATTTTTACAATGGGCTTGCCCGACTTAATACTTCCATTTTTGCCTCTTTATCTGCTCTGTGTGTGGTATTTTACTTATTTTTATCTAAGTTATTTTGAATTTGCTGGATACTTGGGAGTTTGCTCGACTCTAGTGATCCTCGACTGCGAAGAGAGCTGGTCGAGCGGTCAGGGGTTAAACCATGACCTTCAACGAAGCTAAGAGGTCGATCGAGGTCTTAGTTTCATGGCGTGAACTTCCCATCGCGAGCTGGGTGTTCTGCCTACATGGCACGTCGACGACGGAGCTCGATAGAGTACTCCTCGCCGGGCCAAAAGTTCACCGCACACACAACGTGACTTGTGACCTTCGTTAGCGTATAGAGGTGTCGTGCTTGTACCATGGCACGCTCCCCATAACGGCAACTTTTGTATAGTTACATGTGGCGTTCAACTGTAATATTGTTTAAGCTTCTCAGCATTCCATGGTCGAGCAAGTTGTTCACCTTGGAGGTTTTCGAGGTAATAAGCACCTGTCCCCGTCTTTGCAATGACGCGGTAGGGGCCCTCCCAGTTTGCGGCCAGCTTTCCTTTGCGTGAATTTTTCTGATTTCGCCGTAAGACAAGACTGCCTACTTGGAAATCTCGTTTGATGACTTTGTCATTATAATGCAAAGTTATTTTTTGTTTTAAAGAGGCTTCTCAGAGGGATGCGTCCGTCCTTATTTCTTCGACCAGGTCGAGTTCTTAGCGAAGGGCTTCGTTGTTCGCTTCTTTGTCAAGAGGAGCTTCTGTCCTTCTCGACGGTTCCCTAATTTCCACGGGGATTACTGCCTCGGTTCCATATGTTAACCGGAACGGGGTCTCCCCGGTCGTGGAATGAGGGGTAGTCCGATATGCCCAGAGGACGCTGTGTAACTCCTCGACCCACCGTTGTTTGGCTTCGCCGAGCCGTCGTTTGAGTCCTCGGAGTATTACTATGTTTGTTGCTTCAGCTTGCCCGTTGGTTTGCGGGTGTTCGACTGACGTAAAATGTTGTTTCGTACCCAGTTTGGCAACGAAGTCTTGGAAGTTTCCGTCGATGAACTGTGTCCCATTGTCTGTGACAATGGCCTAAGGCACGACGAATCGGGCGAGTATATTTCTCTTGTAAAAACGTAATATGTTGAAAGCAATGATCTTGGCTAGTGCTTCTGCCTCGATCCACTTTGTGAAGTAATCTACCCCGACGAAGAGGTACTTATTTTGGTATGATCCTACGACAAAGGGTCCGAGGATATCCATTCCCCACCACGCAAAGGGCCACGGGGATGACAATGATTTAAGCTCGTTTGGAGGAGCGAGGTGCATGTCCGCGTGCCTCTGACAACGGTCACACGTTTTGACATGCTCCTTTGCGTCTTGTTGCATAGTGGGCCAGTAATATCCTGCTCGGATAGCTTTTCGAGCTAAGGATCTTCCGCCTAGATGTTGTGTGTTGATTCCTTCATGTATTTCCTGGAGAATCTCGGAAACTTTATTTTCCTCGACGCACCAGAGTAGAGGGATGGATAATCCTCGACGATATAGCTTACCGTCGACTATAGTGTATGCACATGCCCGCCTCCTAACTATCCCAACTTCTTTAGGGTTGTCGGGCAACATGCCCATCATCAGGTATTCGTAAATTGGAGTCATCCAACAGTTTGTGTCCCCGATAACGTTCACCTCGGTGGTCGAAGTAGGTTTGTTGATGCTCGGATGGGTCAGTATTTCTTGGATCACTGATTTGTTCCCTCCTTTCTTCTTAGTGCTCGCTAGCTTGGAGAGCATGTCTGCTCGAGTGTTATGCTCACGCGGGATATGAGCCACCTCCGCGGAGACAAATTTCTTCAACTTTTCTTGCACCAAGGTTAGGTATTCAATGAGACTATCAGTTTTGGCCTGGAATTCTCCCCTAACTTGTGATGCTACGAGCTGAGAGTCCGTAAAGATTTTGACTTCTTTTGCGCCAAGGTCTTTCGCAAGTCGAAGTCCTGCGAGGAAAGCCTCGTACTCGGCTTGGTTATTTAATGTTTTGAAAGATAGCTATAGTGAGACTTCTATCAAGATGCCTTCCTCGTTTTCGAGGATAATGCCGGCCCCGCTGCCCTTTGCACTAGAGGCTCCGTCGACGTAAATCGTCCATTTTTGGGAGCCATTGGTTGGGGATTCGGGGACTGCCATTTCTGCTACAAAGTCGGCCAGTACCTGAGCCTTCAAGGCTTTTCTCCCTTCGTACCGAACGTCGAACTCGGATAGCTCGAGAGACCACCGGAGCATTCTCCCCGCCATGTCTAGCCGACTGAGGAGCTGTCTGATAGGCTGCTCAGTTCTTACCACGATTATGTGAGCCAGGAAGTAATGGCGTAGTCTTCTGGCTGCAGTTATGAGGGCCAAGGCGACCTTTTCAATCTGTTGATATCTCAGCTCGGGACCCTGAAGAGCTTTGCTCGTGAAATAAATCGGTTTTTGTCCGTCGGGGGTCTCCCGTATGAGGACAGCACTTACCGCTTTGCTGGCGATGGCCAGGTACAAGAAAAGTGTTTCCCCGTCATCTGGTCGAGACAAGACCGGGGGTTATGATAAGACTTGTTTTAGATGGAGGAAGGCTTGTTCGCATTCTTCACTCCATTCAAATGTTGCTTTCTGTAGAAGAAATTTGAAAAATGGGAGTGCGTATTGGGCAGATTTAGCGAAAAAACGAGAGAGAGCAGTGAGCATCCCGTTAAGTGACTGTATCGACCTCTTTGAGTTTGGAGTAGGAATCTCAGAAAAGGCCTTACATTTGTCGGGATTCGCTTCAATTCCTCTCTCCGTAAGGTAAAAGCCGAGGAATTTCCCTGCTCGAACACCGAAAGTGCACTTGTCGGGGTTGAATCTCATGCGACATTCCCTCGTTGTGTCGAACACCTTTTTAAGATGAGCAGCGTGGTCGACTTCTTCTGCGGATTTGATGATCATGTCGTCCATATAGACTTCGAGCATGTCGCCAATTTCTACTCGGAAGACCTTGTTCATCATTCGTTGATAGGTGGCGCCAGCATTCTTCATACCAAAGGGCATTACATTATAATAGTAATTGCCCGATTCAGTCATAAAAGCCGTATGCTTTCTGTCAGCCTCATCCATGGGAATTTGGTTATATCCCGAAAAAGCGTCCATGAAAGACAACAGTTTAAATCCTGCAGAGTTGTCAACCAATCAGTCGATGTTAGGCAATGGGTAAGAGTCTTTCGGGCATGCCCGATTAAGATCCGTGTAGTCAATGCACATCCTCCATTTTCCATTAGATTTTTTAACAAGTACAACATTGGACAACCAAGTGGTGTACTTGGCCTCCGAAATAAAGTTTGCCTCTAGGAGGTCTTTTACAGCTTTTTCAGCAGCCTCCATTTTTTCTGGAGACTGCCTACGCCTACGTTGAGCTACAGCCCTAGCGTTTGGATCTATGGTCAGCTGGTGACAGGCCACCTGAGGGTCTAATCCGGGCATTTCTGAAGCGCTCCAGACGAACAAATCTGCATTTTCTCGGAGACATGCCTTCAGCTGCCTCCTCGCCAGGTCGGGGAGTCCATGGCCGATCTTCACGGTTCGCTTTGGGTCGTCGCCAAGAGGGATCAGCTCGAAATCTCCGTCTGGGATGGGGCGCGCTGGGTAGAAAGGCTGCCCGTTGACTTCAACTGGGAGTTCTTTGCCTGCAACTTCTTCCTATTCCCCAGAGAACCTGCTATCAAGGTCGACCGCGCTGACCGGCGGCAGTGGCACCTGTGCGACATCTAAAGCTGCCCTTTTGGGGTGGATGCCACCGATGACACTTAGACCTTTGATCGCTGCATCGAAACATCTTCTAGTTGCTTCTATGTCCCCGTGCACGGTTACCACACGTCCTTGAGGTGTATAATACTTCATTTTTAGGTGGACAGTGGATGGTACAGCTGTTATTTTAGCCAAAGTGGTTCTTCCCAAGATGCAGTTGTAGAGAGAAGGACAGTCGACCACTAGGAAACGCGTCTTCGCATGTCGAGCTATTTCACTTGCTCCGAATGTGACCAACAATTCTACATAGCCTCGAGGTCTAGTAGACGCGCCGTTGAAGCCTTGTAGATCGGATCCCACATATGGGGACAAGTGATGCTTTGTTAGCTGGAGAGTGTCGAAGAGGTGAGTGTACATGATGTCCATTGAGCTTCCCTGATCGACCAAAATCCGATGCACATCAAAGTTGGCCATTTGTGCCCGAATTAGGAGGGGTATATTAGCATTCGGGGATCCCCCTGGTAATTCCTCGAGATAGAAACTTATAGGGCATGATTTTCCACGAGATAAGCTGAGAGTTGGGTCTCGAGGAGTGAATGTCCTTAGTTCGTCGAACTTCCTCTTTATTGAACCGACAGTCACCCGTTCAGGATTTCCGCCTGATATGACTAGGGCTTGGGGGAAATTTTTCCAGGTACTGAAAACACGTACTAGTTCTTCCGCCGGGAAGCTCTTCCACATGTTTCGAACAGCTTCGGCATCGCTAACGTTTCCTTGGAAACCGAAGTTTTCAGGTCGTGTGATGCTTAGGGCAACCTGCAGTTTTCCGGTGTCCGGATGGTTTGACTCCTCGGTATTCAGAGCTTCTTGGTCGGTGGGACGAGGAGCCTCGTCTTGTTGGGCGTACTTTTTCAGGTAGCCCTCTTTAATCAATGTTTCGATTGCGTCCTTTAGGTGGATGTAATCTTTGAAAAGACCGGCTGGTCCTCGAGATTCCCGGGGCTCTTTATGCCGATTTTCTTTTTTCCTCTCCCCGCCCCGTCTAGGTGGAGGGGAATCTTCTCTTCTCTTATCCCCTCCTCGTCTAGGTGTGGGGGAGTCTTCCCTGTTTCGGTCGCGGGGGCCTTCTTTACTTCTTAAATCAAGGGCAATCTGGGCGACTTCTGCTTCTTCGAACTCAATGTGTGATTGAGCTCGTTCGAGGAATCCTTCGAAACTGCGAGGACGGTGTAATCCGACAGATTCCACGAACTTAGAACCAACCTGCAGTCCTTTGATGATGAGATATAATTTTATATGGTCGGTCGTGTGAACCTCGACTGCTTCTTTGTTAAATCTCTCTATGTAGCTCCGGAGAGATTCTTTCTTATCTTGGAAGATGGCCTCCAAGGATGATATAGTTTTTGGATGCCTTCGAGAAGCCGTAAAATGCTTCTTGAAACGTTCCCTCAGAGCTTTCCAGGACGCTATAGATTCAGGTGCCAGGTTTTTGTACCAAGCCATGGCCCCTTTTCGAAGAGTCGTAGGGAATAGCTGACATTTGATAGCGCCGGAGACGTTTCTAAAGTCGAGAAGAGCCTCGAAGCTCTCGACATGGTCGTCTGGATCAAATGTCCCATCGTACGTCCCCAAGGATGGAGGTCTCTCCAAGCCTTTAGGAATAGGGGCTTCCATTATTTGTCTGGATAGGGGAGTCCGGTAGTCTTCGTCATCGCTATCTCCTGGGGATATAGAAGGAGAAATATGACCCCAAACATAGTGACGTCTCGGGGAGTTTTCTTTGTGACGGACTCTTGGCTCCTCGACATAAGGCTTGGGCTTCTTAATCTTCAAGGGACGAGTGGCCGCTTTTGGTGGCGGGGAGCGACGGCGCTTCAGTGGATGCTCGGTCTGGTTACACTCCAAACGTGGCATGCGACCTTTATTTACTGGGGAGGGGCTGCGAGATTCCACTGGAGACAGTGAACGTCTGGGATAAGGAGGTGGTCGGTGCTTTCGCGGGGAAGATCGACCATGGCCCTTTTCTAGCTTCTCAATCCGTAAGTTTTGGTTGAAGATCATTTGATTGGTCTGATTGACCAGCGCAAACAAAGCAGCAGTGCTCGGATCCGTATTTGGTGGTGGATCCACAAGATGATATGTGGGCTGGAGGATTGCTTCCTGTGCATCTTGTTGAGCAGTCTCGTATTCTACCTCATCGGAAGACACGGAAGCAGTGACTCCATCTCTGACATCATTCTCTACGACGGGTTGAAGAGCATTGTTGTCGCCATGGGCGTTAACACCAAGTTGTGCGATGACATTATCTATGTATTGATTCGCAGACGAGTTGGCCATGGTTGGTAGTTGAATGAGGAAAATTTGGTTTATCGCAAAGGAAAAATGGGGAAGTTTATGATTTCCCACAGACGGCGCCACTGATCGTATCTGGATCAGATTATTTGAAAGTGGCCAACAGTGTCTGGAATAATTGCTACTTCAGTGATGATGAAAGACAGCCGGGGGGTGTACCTGTAGGACACTCTGATGCTTAAGTCAGTGAGTGCACAACAAATACAGAAAGTGTGAGTGAGAGTAAGAAGTTAACTTATCCTGACCCTCTCAAGTGAGAGGGTATTTATAGGAGACCCCCAGTGCGTGGTCAACGGTTACTTGCAACGGGTGGGACCAGCGTGTGACCCGTTCCAAGTAACTGTTAGGGCTTACGTGTAGTAATAATGACCAGCTCGTGGTCAACACCCTAGTGTAACTGTCTCTTTAATGTCATTATTAGACGGTTACGTGAAACGTATCTGTGTAGATAAGACCGTTGATGGGTTCCTCGGGGGAGGAGTATATAATGTCGAGGAGATGTGATGGTCGTGGTTTGGACGTGACCTAATGGAGGCGATCCATGTTTGTCGAGGACCCATGAGTCAACGGGGATTGGGAGTATTCTCGCGGGGAGAAGTTAATCTGTCGAGGAGTTCCATTTCATCAGGGCGTGGTGTCTTCTTTTCCTGTTTGTCTTCAGGTGCTCGACACTGTCAAGGAATCAGGTGCCCGACATATCGTTGGTCTTGCGTATGGTAGTCATGTGTCCTTTTCTAGGACTTTATTGGGCCTCTTCAAGTTGTATGGATTGAGCCTGTTTGATTGTAGGAAACCACGGCCCAGTCCAGAACAAGTGGTAAGTATTTACTTTGTGTGTACCACTTTCGATTGAACCATTGCATTTGTTTTTGTTTGAAAAAACTTGTTGTTATGCGATTTCTTGGATTTCGCTTTTGTTCGTTTAGATGTTGGCTTTGTTTGAGGACAAACAAATATGTAAATTGGGGAGAGTTGATAAGTGCAAATTGTAGCTATTTTTGTATATACGTTTTGTTGCACTTATCGATACTTTTTGTTAAAATCGTTCGAATAAACCCCGCTTTGTTTGTAAATACGTTTACTTTACTTTATAGTGTATGTATTGCGTTATCGTATAAATATAATTGAGTTTAATTTTTTTCCATTTATTTTTGTAGGTATTAAAGCATTGATATTGGAGCATTTTTAGATAGAGCATTTAATAAGCTTTCCAACGCTTCGAACCGGGCAAAAAACGGAGTTACGGTTCTCAAGTTATGGCCGAAACATGTGCTGTCTTTTTTTCATGACAGCAGGTAGCGCGCTTAGCAGGCTTTTAAGGCGGTTTAACATTAATAAGGGCGCGTTTATCGCCTAAAACCGGGCTAAGCGCGGTCTGCGATGATGACAGCAATAAATAGGGGTAAAAACACATTTTTTAGGTATGGTTTTGGGTATTTTTTGCTCCCACTCCATCATACTTCATTTCTTCATATGATTAGCTTAGAAAACAACAATGGAGCTTGCAATTGGATGATCCGGAGTCGAATCTCTCGTCGATTGGTGTTGACAAACCAAGAAATGTTTGGTTCCTCTTCTTCTCTTCTCTTTGTAATTTCTTTTTGGTGGGTGTATGTATATTTACTTTGAACATATGTATTTTTGTTGATCATAATATTGTATAAAAGCTTGCTTTACAAATCATTATCGATGTCTTCCTTAATCTTTTTGCATTTATGTTTGGATTTGTGTTGTGTTAGAGATAAACATCACGAATCTTGATTAGGGATAAATATCTATTGTCTAGATGCTAGAGATAAATTTAGATGATAATCTTTATGGTGTCGGAACTTAATGCCTTCCGTGTTTCGAGGCTTCGTGCGTGAGAGTGACGAAGAGAGTGATACGGTTGCTTTCTCAGCTCAGTGTGCCAGAGATGGACATTGTTGTGAGCGATACTGGATGTTTTTTACGAGTATTGTAGTAGAGTGAAATGATCGATAAATTTATGTTTGTGACGAGTGGATTATATGTATGCTTGATAAGTTTCTTTTCTCCGAAGAATGAATTCTTTTTATGTTGATATTTACTTTTCCGCTTTTATTCAAACCATTTTATCCCAAACTCAATAACATTTAAATTGTCGAACGACAGTTCAGTAGCACCGATCTCTGTGGACACGATTAATTCCCAGAAAAATACTTCCAAATCTTTTGTTGCTTACCGCTATTCCGCACCAACAGGTTGTCACAAATCCCTCTGAAAGTCCAGTAGTTACTGGCATGGACCTTTCCGAAAGCCGGTTGTTACCCTTGCTTGTGGTCTAAGTCCAATTCATTTGGCACGTTCAAAGTTTGTAATTTCTCCTTGTCTTTTTCTGGTGCTTCTTGAAGATCCCGTTTGAACTCTTCATTTTAAGAAATTACCAGGAAATCTTTGTGTTTCCCAATGTTTGCCTGACCTCCTGTTGGAGGTTCATTTCTTAGTTTCTTTGATCTCTTGTTAGAAGATCATCTTTGTCTTGTTTGTTTGATTTTCATGTCATAAAGTCAATTCTTATTTTAAATTGATCCCCAGTGGTGATCATACTTCTTTCTGGTTTATCCCCCAGTAAAGAGCTTGTCTACTCATGTCTGTCGTAACCCGAAATTTGACCTCCCTCTTTTGCCTTTTGCATAAGCATAAGCATTTGCATCGCTGGCATACGCGTTCGCATTTTTTCCTCTGGTGTTTTGATTGCAGGATATTCAGGTTTTCCAAGCCCGATTAATCATATCCTCACAAGGTCATCACCTCATCAAAACAAGCACAAAATGAAGGTTTCCATACCTATTCCTCAATACAAAAGGTGGAAAATCGAAGTCGGGACCACAACACCCTTTTTTAGGAAAATTGGGCATATTTTGGACTGGTTAATCGATTAACCATTTGCAGTGCAATTGTGTTAATCTATTAACACAGGCAAAATAGGCACAATTTGCTGCTTTTTTATGACAGCACCTTTGCACACATTTTGGTCTTGGATTCTAGCAGCATATGGAATATTCTAGACACCTCTAAACATTTCCAAGCTACTCTATTCATTCTAAGTGCATTTGCTATGATACTTCACTTCAAATCAAGTGCACCATGTTCCTTGTTCTCCAAGTAATGTGGATCTTTGGATGTTGGAATTCACCTTGGGATTTTTACCGAGTTGGTTCTAACTAACCGAGTTAACCGCCTTGACTCGGTGAGTCAAGTCCAACTAACTCCTAACCTAGCTCCAAACCCAAAGCTAATTCTAAACCAAATTCCAAACCATCTCATATTCCAAACCTAAAGCCTATATAAACACACCTTCACTCACTTTTCAATTCCTCAACCATTCTCTACCATTTTTCACCAAACTTCTCACATTTCACTCACTTTTTCTCTGATTTCTCTACTCATTCTTCATCTTCATCTCAATTCTTCTCCATCAAACCTCACCAAAAGTTCTTATTCTTGAAGGATAATCACTTTTCACATTGAAAGTGATTAATTCTTGAGCTTAACCTTCATCATTTGGCATTCTTTGGTTAGATTTCTGGAATTACATCTCATTCTACTTCAATCCAAGGGTTTCACACCATTTATTTTGGTGCAAGTTCGATTTCGGTGCATTTTCGCGTTTTTGATCGGTTTCGCCGCGTTTCGTCTACAATTCAAGGATCCTCTGGTTTTCTTTAATCTTCTGTACCAAGATCACATTGCAACATTTACCAAGGCACATCTCATCCTTGTAGGTTGGTGGATTTCATTCATTTTATCATTTCAATCGTTTTCGTATCGTTTGCGATGTAATTTCGATATTCTTGCATGTGAATTAATTACACTTTTGATAGATCCATAATCTTGTTGGTTAATTTATTCTATTGTCGATCATTTAGTGTTTCTAAGCTTGATTTTTTGTGCATAATTGTTTGCCCTAGCATTGGAGTGATTGCACAATCAAAAAGTTGGCCAAAAGCACTTTTCAAAACTGATTTTCTGCTCCCTGTACTGTGTTAATCGATTAACACATTGCAGTGCAATTATGTTAATCGATTAACCAGTGTTTTTTTGCACTTTTTCATGTGTTAATCGATTAACACTTTGCAGTGCAATTATGTTAATCTATTAACACTGAACCAGAAGGCCATTTTCTTGCATTTTCAAGTATGTTTGCCATGCTTTCTTCATTTTAACTTCCATTGATTGTCATGCTTGATTTTATGGATGTTTTTAATGTCATTTCACTTAGGGTTGAAGCATGTTCATGAACTTTCGATGCACATTTTCGATTATTCATTTGTTTTATGTTCTTAGCATTGTATGAACATAGAAATTCTTGCACTATTTTTGTTCACATGATACATGAGTTGGTGTGGCATTTTGGTGATCATTTGACACTGTTTTCCACTTTTCGTTTCAGATTTACATTAAGTTTATTCTTCATGGATAAACTTAATGTTGTATAATCAATAATTCACTCCTTTGTGCTTTAATGACTTTTCATCCTCTTTGGAAGGCTGTTAGCATGTTTATCCCTTGATTAATTGATCGAGACTTTGTTTCGATTAATCGATCTTCCCTTTTCCCCTCTTTAGGCCTCTGTCATACCCCAAATTCAGACCAGTTAGATTTCCCATCATTGTGCAAATCATCATCACAATATGGATGAATCATTATGCCTCATCAAATGCCTCAAGGGTTGTTGAGCATTCACTACAATCAAAATGAGGGTTTTAGGCCCTCTCAGAGCTCTTAGACAAAGGATCAATCAAGGAATGACATGATCTTCAACTTTTCTAACCTCTCAAACATCCACAATGGATCAAAAGGACTCCCAATTCAAGAATTAAGCACAAGGCTGCTCCCTTTTAGGTGGATCAAGTCTCAAGATCGACAGTGTCACCAAATTAGGGTTTTGGTCGACCAGGGCCTCCAGATGGAAATTTTTCATCTGGGCACAAGCCAATGATCTAAAACATAACCTAATATACTCCATGGAACCTCATGGACCCATTCATCAAGTCAATTTTGCCTCAGGGGATGCATTCATAAAAAATCAGGAATTAGGGTTTCTTGACCTAATTCACCCCTAGGTTGACTTTTGGGACAAACCATGAGCCAAGACCTCAAGAGAGGGTTTAAAGGTCTCTAATGAACTATATTGATCCATTTGGAACAATGGATTAATCCAAGAAGCTTGAGCAACAAGTCTCAAATTCATCTGCACCACAATTAGGGTTTCGCGAAGAAAGTCAACTGTAACTTTGACTTTTGACCAGGACATGCTCCCAAGCCCTAGGACATGCCTCAATATACCCTATGACACCCATGTAACATGTCCATAAAGTTTGATTTAGGTCAAGGACATGATTTCCTGAAGAATTGCACAATTTGGAATTCATCTGATAAAAAGTCAACTGTGCATAAAAGTCAACTTTGACTTTTTGAGATTTTTCATCAAAATGGATTTTTAACCCTAAAGTGATGTTAATGTATGATTTGAATCATCATTCATCAAGAAAAATCAAAGAAAGTGGGATAACTTGTAAAAGGGGTAACCATAAAACTTAGAAATTTTTCTAAGTTATGGAAAAAGTACCACTAATGCACCAACTTTGGAGGACCATAACTCCTAAACCACAAGGCCAATTTTTTTCATCTAAAGATGGATTTGTAGCCCTCATTACCCTCTACAAAAACTTCAACTAGACCTAAGTCCAATTCATTAAGGATTTTGAGTTATGGAGTGATCAAAATCAAGAAATCACACTTTGTTCCAAAACTTATTGAAAATTTCACTAAGTCAGATTTTGCTTCACTTTTTGCCAAATGTAGAGGGATTTTTCACTTGGAATCAAAAGAGATCAAAACCAAACTTGTTCAAACAGTTGTTGTATCATGTAAGAGCTTTCCAAAATGGCCAAGAACATTGCTAAATTCAACTTACACCATGAGATATGACATTGTCAAGTTGCCTTGCTGAAATCTGTCAAAGGCAAGGCAGATTTTGCATTTTGGCTTGATTTGCCAAAATCAGCCAAATTCAAATGCTCCTATCTACTTGGACACATCTGAGGATTGAATCTAAAGGGGACAATCACTGAGCCAAGCCTCCAAAGTCCATGGAACAAGAAATAGCATGTTGAACCTAGAATGGCCAAAATAGGGACAAGACTCCAAATTTGGATTGAAGCATTCAATGGAAGCATCAAGGTGGCATGGACTGAGCCATTCTCATCTGAAATCAGTCAAGACTTATCCAAGACCAAGGGAACCAAAGCTCTGTGCCCTAATCTCTAGTCAATAGCTAGAGGAGACTTGCATTTCCAATGGACAACATTGGCCAAACCTACTTACCAGCTGCCATTCACTATTCCTTGCAAAACAAACTTGCTCTACTATAAATAGAGCTCAATTGTGATCAGTTTGAGTACACCAAAGCCATCTAACAGATGCTTTCCTCAAAATCTCTTTCTCTTGGCAAAAATGCCTTTCTTAGCAAGGTAGCTATCGGGTTTTGAGTTTGAGAGCTTTTCCAATCAAACCAATCACTCACACACATCACATACATCACATATGAGCTGATCAAACACTTAGATCACTTCTGAAACACCAATTTCACAAAATCACCAGCTGGTTGCTCAAATTTTCAATCAAGTTGCAGCTGAGATGCCATGAAGTGATCCAGCCAATTTCAATCAAGTCCAAGCATTCAAACACACTCCATAGGGTGTAGGGAAGCTTTTCAGATCATCACCACTCATCTGTAACACCTCCAAATCAAAAATCACATTGCACTTGCTGTCACGACTTAGAGGTAAGCATGTACTTGGTCATCTCTCAATCTATGCATATTTCCTCGCACAATAATTTGGCCATATGCTCATAATCATGCATGGAATGTTTTCCCTCAATTAATTGCATTGTTTGAATCATGTATCAAAAATCCTAGCCTTCATGCAGAAATTAGGGTTCTTGAGGATTTTTCATGATTTCTTGTTATATGTTTAATTTAAATGAAATTAATGGGTATAGACATGATCGTGAGGTTAAGACGAGCATAATGATATGTGGATTGCATGTTATAATCAAGTATTCAGTGAGATTGAGGAGAAAATGCAAATCAGCCAAACCCAGAAAAACGCGCGTGTTCTTGCTTGTGTTCTTGGCGCCTTTTTCACAAATTCAAATATTTGAATTTTGTGATTATATTTAATTGATTCAAAAATTAATTTCTCTCTGAGTTTTAATGATTTTGAGTTGATTCTTTTTTTAATAATTCACAAAAATGTTAAAATATTTTATTTTATCAAAAAATCCCAAAAATATTATTTATTTCATATAATTGATATTTTTGCAAAGAATTAATATTTTAATTGTTTTTGACATTTTAAATATTTTTTTCTACATTGATTTTGCAACTTTTAATGCTTTCTAATTATTTTGTAGGTCAATACTTAATTTTTGAAGCATTAATCCAAAATCACAATTTGTTTTTCATATGTTAAACAATTTTGATCATTTTAATTGAATTTCTATTCAATTAAATACATTTTTGAAAACAAATTAGGGTTTTTTGGATTAATTCAACCCTCATAAATCATTTTCAAAACTCTTTGGGCCTCTTGAGAGAGTGTAAGACCCAACCCATTTGTACAGAAACATTTTGGGCCTCATTCGTTGTATAAGTCCCTCTGTACATTTTCAAATAAACGACACGATCATCGCCTTTTGAAAAATAACAACTGGGCCTCTCCTTGAGCTATAAGACCCATTCAAAACTCTTGGGCCTCTAATAGAGTGTAAGACCCAATCCCCTTTTAACCAAAACATTTTGGGCCTCACTTATTGTATAAGTCCCTCAGCGTTAAGAGAAAATCTCGGCGCGATCGCCATTTTAAACGGAAAAATCAATTGGGCCTACCCTCGTGTTATAAGCCCCACTCTTTTTCTTTAAACCTCTTGGGCCTCTTGAGAGAGTATAAGACCCATCCCTTTGTACAGAAAACCTTTTTGGGCCTCAGTCACTTGTATAAGTCCCTCTGTACAAATTCAAACAGTGCGCTCACTGATAAAACCATGGGCCTCTCCTTGAGTTGTAAGCCCCAAATCTTTCTTTTTCAAAACACTTTCTCCTTTGATTTTGAATATACTGTTGTTTTCAATCATTCTTTGTTGAACAACTAACCAAACAGCATGGAAGCTCTACAACCGAGTAAGTGGTTATCGCTTTCATTTACCGCTTTCATATACATATAACTGTATTGTGGGGCTGTTTCACTGTAAGTCTTCTTTCATAAACTCATATCAACTGTGTAATAATAGTATAGATATTTTGAGTTTCCCCGGCAACTACATCTAGAACTAGGTGACGCCGTTTCGTTTATTCGTAGAAATAGACAACTAGATCCCCCAATAGGATCACCAGACGCAGTCTTCTCTCAGGTTGTCCTCATTAGGAATTGTCAAGAAACTCTACTCCCCAAGATGAATGTATTCTCCGTGAATGGCATCTTTGATTTTCTTCCAAATTCTCGAACTTTCCTGACTTTGATCTATTCTCGGTGAATAACATTGCCTTGAATTTCTCGGGGTTTGGGGACCCACGGGCTTCTTAAAAGCATCGGCCTCCTCTTGGGCATCGTACAAGGACCCACAAGCTTCCTAAAAGCAACCCCGCCTCCTCTTGGGCTTAGTACAAGGACCCTACGGCTTCTTAGAAGTATTCATAGCTTCCTCTTAGGCTTCGTATAATGATCTCTTCCTCCGGGAATGATAGCCTCCTCTTGGGCTTAGTACAAGGACCCGTCGGCTTCTTAAAAAGTTTCCAGCCTCCTCTTGGGCTTCGTACAAATTGTCCCGACGACCTCCTAGAGGTATAGGAACAGAACCTAGTCATCGTCATAGAACAGTCCTTTCATAGAGTCTACTACTGTTTCTCAAAGCATAGTACTAAGAGATAAAACTCTAGACACGAACAGTCTAATATCCTTGAGTCTCAAAGACATTCTCAAGTGACCCCTTCGTTAAATAGGAAGGAAACCCGCAGACTCGGACAGTCTCAATACCCTTCGGATTTCCCGCTTCCTTAAAGAACAGGAATAGCCCAGATCCTCGAATCAAATCCTTGAGTACAGTGTTGCTCATATAAGAACTGATTTTCTCTTTTGAAATCAGTATACTGGACCTGTCACTTAACTGAAACAGTAGCCACAGCCTCCTCTTGGGCTTTGTACAATGATTCTCCCCAGCGGAGTCAAACAACCTTTAGCCTCTCTCTCGGGCTTTGTACGAGACACATAAAAGACTCCCTCATTGAGTCAATTACCCCTTTCGCCTCCATCTCGGGCTTTATACGAGATACAAAAAGGTTCTTATTGAGCCAAACAAACAATAGCCTCCATCTCGGGCTTTATACGAGATACCAAAAGATTCCATCATTTAGTCAAAGCCTTTCAGTCTCTCTCTCGGGCTTTGTACGAGACACATAAATAGCCTCCTCTTAGGCTTTGTATAAGAAAACCACTGGTTAATCCAATTAACCTTTTAGCATAAAAGCTGTGCTTCGTTCACAGTATACAAACATCAACAACTCCTTCCCTCTTTATCTAATCGCTGTAAGCGGCAAGCCTCTGGATCATCTACATCCATGCCACTGTCCCTCTTTTAGCATGAGAAATTCCTAAGGAAAGATGGCATTGCTCTATACTGAGTTAAAGTCTTCTCCTTCAGGTTGAAATCCCCTATAAAGGAAATTATGGCATTACCGGATTCACAAATCCTGGTTAAAGTAATTCTCCTTTATAAAACAGTTGTAACATACAACCCCCTCTTTAGAGATGACAAATTCTCTCTAAAGTTGGGACCTTCAGCTTCATATCTTGGGCTTTGAACAAGATACAAATAGACCTTTCAGCTTCACATCTTGGGCTTTGAACAAGATACAAACCACCTTTGGCTTCACGTCTTGGGCTTTGAACAAGACACCAAAAACACCCATTTCCTCCCATAGAATAGGAGGAACTACGAACGCTCTGATTTCCCTGTTTCGGTAAACGGGAATACGTAGGCATAAGATCGGAAGAAAAGATCTTAGCGAGCACAATCAACAAAAAACCCAAATCCCATATCTCCATCGATCAAAAGCAGTAATTCAAAAAACATCAGTCCTAACATCCTAATCCTTGTTCCTTGCCAGAAACCTTCTGTCTAGATAAAAAGAAAGAAAACCCGTATTGGCGAAAACACAAATAACTAGTACAAAGGCCCCCCACATTGATAGCATTCGTAACCTAACAGACCACTGTTTAAATTTAGTATGCAAGCAGGGTTAATTGGAGACATCTATTTCCCTTCCTTCATCAGCTCACAATAGGATAAAAAATGAATCGACCTATCACTCGCTACAGAAAAATGGCGCCCACCGTGGTGCCTATTTGTCTCTGTTTTCTTTCTACCTTCTCTTCACTTGTGTGAAAACCACAGATTGGGGCTTCCGCCGGGGAACCCATTTTCTATCAGGAACTTAGGATTCATAGCTTTAAAGGTCTAGGATGTTTAGGACAAATATATATACTGCTTTTCCTAGTTGCTATCCGTGTTTATTTTTCTGCTAATGGGAATGCGGGTGATGCCGTATGTGGAAAGATCGAGTATACACTTAAGATAAGTGATGGCGACGGGGTCGACCATCAACCTCAGTGGAGGCTGACCAACACAACCCATTCTCTCACCTAGACAATGGGCCGGTTGTTAAGTCTGAGAAGCTGAGGAGCCAAACCCTTTCGTAGTGCGGAAACTATCAGAAATAGTTGTTACGCGATACTACCCTCATTTGAGGCTGGTGATCTATTCTCGGTGAATGGCACTTACTCTAAGATTGCTCTACAACTCGCTGACGATCCGCTTGTTGTTTTGCTTTCCTGGGAGGAGCTGATGATAATGAGTACATGTACAAAAATCACCCTAGTATAAACCTTTGGGGATGGGTAGAGCCTTGACTTCATGACAACGACCCTTTGACCCCATGTTTTTTCTATGTTTTTGTGTGCTGCATTCATGCATTCATTTAATAAAACATTAAAACATTCAAAAAATCTTCTCTTCTAGTCTCTCTGTTTTTTCAAATTAAACTAAGATTGTGATTGCAAATATCAGAGAAAAGGATTGCACTAATGGATTTCGGTAGAAGGAGAACTCACCAGTATACCTTCAAGGTTCCAAAACTAGAGGATTTGAGAAGGTTAGGAAGGATGATCACTAACCTTGAGGCTTTCAGAGCCAAGCACGGAGGTTTGCTACCACTGTTAAGAGTCCATGTGATTGAGGGAATCATGGATGCGTTCATTCAGTTTTATGATCCAGTTTATCACTGTTTCACATTCCCGGATTACCAGCTCGCACCAACGCTGGAGGAGTATTCTCATTTGATCGATCTACACATTACGGATCGAGCTCCATTTTCTGGACTGGAAGAAATTCCAAAGAATCAGACAATTGCAAGAGCAATTCATTTGGACGAGTCTGAGGTCAGGACTCACCTAACCACTAAGGGTGGCATACAAGGTTTGCCAGCCCAGTTCTTGACAAAGAAAGCCCTGTACTTTGCCAGTATAGGAAACGTGATTGCTTTTGAAAGCATCTTTGTCCTGCTCACCTACGGGTTATTTTTGTTTCCTAACATCAATAACTTCGTCGATATTAACTCCATTAAGGTTTTTCTCATTGGAAACCCTGTGCCAACTTTGCTCGCAGATGCGTATCATTCTGTACACTTGGGGAATTTATACAGCGGAGGGGAGATAACATGCTGTGTACCTTTGCTTTACAAATGGTTTATCTCCCACTTGCCCAAGTCTGCTGCTTTTTGGGATTGTAAGAGTGCCCTACGCTGGTCGCAAAAGATCATGTCTCTTACCAACTCTGATATAGATTGGTGTAATAGGATTTATGATGGAATCAGGATCATTGACCGTTGTGGAAACTTCCCCAACGTACCCCTCATAGGAACTAAAGGAGGAATCAACTACCATCTGGTATTGGTTCGCCGTCAATTTGGATACCCGATGAGACACATCCTACTGGGTGTTCATCTGGAAGGTATTTTTTTCAAGGAATGAGAAAACGACAGAGCACTAAAGATGGAAATAGTGCACGCTTGTAAGCATGTTCATAAGAAAGGACGAGAGTCTCTAGGAAAACCGGACTGTGTCTCGGTGGAGCCTTATCTCCATTGGGTACAAACTAGAGCTCTCAAGCTAAAGATGCCTTATCCTCGTCACGGGATTCTTCCGCCGAGAGAATTTGTCATGTACTTCATGACAGAAACTGAAAAGCTTCAGGTTACTCTCAACAAAATTAAAAAGGAGAGAAGGTCTTGGAAGAACAAGTACCGCACCCTCGACATAGAGTGCATTAAAATACAGCAATTACTGAAAGAGAAAGATGCTCTGATCGAAATTTTGGAGCAACATGTTGTAGATAATCAGGATGACCAAAGGAATTTGCTCACTCCTTTCACCTGGAAAAGGAGTGACAACCCGACAACGGCCCAAGAGCCCCGGTTAAAGAAAAGGAAGATACCAGAATCAGCACATGATTTCTCTTCAGAGAGAACTTAGGACCCATTAGTTTAGGTTTCTGTTTCTGCACCTTGTAATCTACTGTATTTCCATTTCTGTAATCCTTTGAATTCAATAAAAGGGGTTTCCCCACTGTTTGATATTTGCAATCTAATTGTCGAAGTTTATTTTGATTAAACCAAAAAACGATTAATATAATCATTGCATTCATCATTCTCACATCGCGTATTCTTCTTACCTACGAATCTCACGTTTGTGTCTCGATTCTAGAGTCAAACTGTCTCATTCGTATAATACTCGGGCCAATCATCAGAAAAGGATGGATGATCTTGAGGAAGAAAATAGAAAGTTGAAAGAAGAGATCGACGCTCTGAGAGAGGATATGAGAAAGCTTCGTAACGACATGCAAGCCATGGCAGAAGCTCAGCTACAAAGAACTGTGATCTCAGAGATCACCTCAACGCCCATAGTGGAGAGTTATGATCCTAGGTATCAGATACTGAAAGATCGCCCTTGGGGCATGCCTGTTAACTATATCCCGGAAGGATATGTTCCGCCGATCACTGAAGATCAGGGAATCACAACAGAAGCCGCTGGGCCTGAAGGTTACAAACTTCGGGAAAGTGAAGATGCTAGGGGCATACTGAAGACTCCTGAAGGTTACAAACTTCGGGAAACGCCAAGACTCACTGCCGTAGTCACGGTACCACCCCCTGTGGTGCACACTGTCCCGGAAGGACAGATTCCACCAACACCTTCTGGTAAGAAGGAAACTATGTTCGACAGAATGGAGGAATTCCAGGAGCAGTTCTTGGAAATGCAGAAAGATTTGCAAGCCATTCGCGGTCAGGATCTATTTGGAAAGGACGTCGCAGACCTCTGCTTGGTCCCCAATGTGAAAGTCCCGCACAAATTCCAAGTGCCCGACTTTGAAAAATACAAGGGTAACTCTTGCCCTTAGAGCCATCTGGTGATGTACGCTCGGCGGATGTCAGCTCAGACGGAGAATCGGGACCTACTGATTCACTACTTTCAAGATAGTTTAACCAGTGCCGCACTCAAATGGTACATGGGTTTAAACCATACTACGATCAGTACATCCAGAGATCTTGGCACTGCCTTCGTCCAACAATATAAATACAATTTAGACATGGCACCCGACAGAGATCAACTCAGATCAATGTCGCAAAAGGAAAAGGAAACCTTTAAGGAGTACGCTCAAAGGTGGCGTGAAATTGCCGCTCAAATTTGTCCACCTCTTGAGGAAAAAGAGATGACAAAGATCTTCTTAAAGACCTTAAGCTCATTTTACTATGACCGAATGGTTTCCAGTGCGCCCAGTGATTTCACCGAAATGGTCGGCATGGGCGTACTTCTTGAGGAAGTCGTCCGAGAAGGACGTTTGGTAAAAGACACTGGATCGACGAGCGGTACTAAAAAATACGGTAGTGCTCTCCCTAAGAATAAAGAGCAAGATATTGAGAATATCTCTCTCGAAAAGCAAAGGCGACGTTATCAACCGGTAGCAGCTGTGACTCCGGCTATCAACCCTGCGTCTATTCCTACATATCAACCTCAGGTTGCGCAGAGCCAACCTGACCAGCAAAGGACACAACAGCCTCTTCAGCAGGCTCGTCCTCCATATAACAACAACCGTACAACACGGCCACCAGGATTTGATCCTATACCCGTAACGTATGTAGAACTGCTTCCATTACTACTGGCTAAGGGGCACATTCAGACTAAATCTCCTCTTACAGTACCGGAAAATCTGCCTTTTTGGTTTAAGGTGGATCAAACTTGCCCTTATCATCAAGGAAGTCTAGGGCATAACATAGAGACTTGTTTCAATTTCAAGTCCGACGTGCAAAAACTTGTTAGGAGCGGGGTCTTATCCTTCAAGGATACAAATCCTAATGTTCTCACGAATCCGCTGCCTCAACACGAGAAGGCTGCAGTCAATTTGATAGAAGGAGAGACTAACGATGTCTATCAAATTCATGATGTACTCTTGTTGAAAACCAATTTGGTCAAGGTGCATTGTAGACAGAGTGGATATGGCCATGTGCCACCTCATAACTATCATCAGTGTGATATCTGCTCTAAAGACAATCAAGGGTGTTTTGTAGTGCAAGCAGCTCTGCAAGAACAGATGGATCTCAGATGGATCCAAGAGCATCGAGTTCGTGGAGTTAACATGGTTTACACGAATTCTAACATCATTCAAAACCACGACATCCGTGCGATGAATGTCAACTTGGTGGCGATGCACTCAAGGCAAAGCCAGTATCATAATCTGCCGCGGCACGATTATGGTTCTTGTCTAACTTGCTCGGTAAATAAATAGGGATGCTCTTTCATACTAGAGGCCCTCCAGCGTCAGATGGACTCCTATCAAATCAACATGGTTCAGATCTTCGATATTCGCGCGATGAATACCAGCCTGGTGGAGTTACATGCTGAGCAGGTCCGACTCGGATTCTTAATATCACACGACTATCAAAGTTGTAAGGCAGGTTGCGAAAATGATCGAG
Source organism: Lathyrus tuberosus (assembly GCA_022829125.1). Taxonomy (NCBI): domain Eukaryota; kingdom Viridiplantae; phylum Streptophyta; class Magnoliopsida; order Fabales; family Fabaceae; genus Lathyrus; species Lathyrus tuberosus. The sequence goes on from JALAZF010000017.1 coordinate 16,620,225, forward strand.
GTTGTACCCTTGTCCAGGAGGCACTTCAGCATTTGTTAAATCACTGGTGGATGCCAATCTATATGGATGAAGATACTCAGCAGATTAGTATCAGTAACAGGAATCCTACCCGGCGTCAAAGTCAGGATGTCCGATCAGTGGAAGCTAACCTAGTAAGGTTACATTGTATTCAAAGTGGGCGTGGCCAGGTGCCACCACACAACTATGACAGTTGTAGCGTCTGTTCAGAAAATAACCAAGGGTGTTACCTTGTGAGAGCAGCTCTTCAGGGTCAGGTCGATCGTGGAGAAATTCGTCCATATCCGGGTTCTGGACCTATCAACTGGACGCCGAACTACCTTGCCGAGCAAGTTGAGGATGTTGTCACGATCTCTGGTCATCACAGGACCAGGGATGTTTTTACCATCATCCCTCTACTTGACGAATCTAAAGTTCCCAACCGGGAACAGGTCGAGATTACTTATGATGGTCAAAAAAATCAAAAGGCTCCTGTAGTCATCTATCTACCAGGACCGCTATCGTATGAATAAGCTAAGGCGATCCCTTACAAATACGGTGCAACGATAATTGAAAATGGAAAGGAAATTCCATTACCCTCCGTTGTAAACATTACAGACATCAGTCGAGTAACACGGAGTGGTAGAATCTTCAACCGAGGGGTTGGGGAAGTTAACAAGGAAAAGGAACTTCAGACAGAAGCTCCCGATCTATCAGTCGGTCAATCCAGTAATCCCGACCTTTCAAAAAATGATGATGAGATGTTGAAGCTCATCCAAAGGAGTGAATATAACATTGTTGATCAGCTGTTACAGACTCCTTCGAAGATCTCGGTATTATCATTGTTACTCAGTTCAGAAGCCCACATGGAGGCTCTACAGAAAGTCTTGGAGCAAGCCTTTGTGGAACAGGATGTAACAATTAGACAGTTCGATAGCATTGTCTCTAACATCACTTCCGGCAACAACTTGGGATTTAGTGATGAGGAATTACCTAAAGAGGGTCGCCGTCATAACATGGCGCTCAATATCACAGTCAATTGCCAGGACGATGCTTTAGCCAGCGTATTGGTAGACATAGGGTCAGCCCTGAATGTTATGCCGAAGTCCACTTTGATGCAATTATCATTCAAAGGCCCATCGATTAGAGTCAGCGAGGTTGTCGTCAAAGCATTCGACGGATCCAGAAAAACAGTTATCGGTGAAGTTGATCTTCCCATAACTATCGGTCCTCACACTTTCCAAGTCACTTTCCAGGTCATGGATATCCGGGAAATGTACAGTTGTTTATTAGGAAGACCTTGGTTACATCAGGCTGGAGCGGTTACTTCAACCCTCCACCAAAAGCTAAAGTTCGTCAAGAACGGTCAACTTGTCACGGTTTGTGGGGAACAAGCCTTGCTCGTGAGTAACTTGTCATCATCTACTGGTATAGAACCCGAGGAGGTTATTGGAACTCAGTTCCAAGCACTGTCGGTGAGCAAGAACAATCAGTTCAAAGGAGGAACCTCGATTTCCTCAAACAAAGATGCTATCAAAGCAGTCGAGAGTACCGATACAACAGGATAGGGATAGCTTGTCATTCCTACTGACAATAAAACAAAGAAGGGTCTTGGTTTTTCTACAACCTATACCCAGACAGCTGCCAGGGATGAAAGTCTTCATCCCCTTCAAAACTTATTCCACAGTGGAGGTTTCATTCACCCGGTGTCTCAGGCAGTACATGCTATCAATGAGGAAGATCCCTCTGACACGGATGAAGAATGGAAGTCCTACCTTAACAAGGATGGTTATATGTCTCAGGAAGAGGTGCCTATACCATTTTGCTATCCCGCACAGAGTCCGAGATTTATACCAAGATCAGATGTCGAAATGATCTACGGAGATTGTGATCCGGAAGGATACCGCGCTCTGTCAAATTCATTAGAGGAAGACACTCCGATGAAAGACGGTTTTGACTACACCTACTATGGCCCAATAGATGGTCTGCCAATGTGGCAACCTTATCCAAGAAACTTGGGACAAGAAAGTCAGCCGAGTAATGAAACTCAGCTGAGCATCATTGAACAGAATACCTGCGTCCCCACCATGTCATGGGATCAACACTCGGGTCATTCCGAAACTACTCAACATGAAGATGAATTCGCAACGTTTGTAGGACTTGAATTCATCAACTATGCTTTTCCCGAGGTCAACGTCATCGAGAGAAATGACTCCTCCAGTTCCAAAGAAGTGTGGGACACCTTGGGATAACCGAGTGGAAAATACGACTATATGGTCAAGTACACCGCTCCCGGAAGCTCTCGTATCAGGCTCGAAGATATCCAGCCTACTGGATGGGGAGATACAGCTGAGAGCACAAGTACTATGCAAAATACAACAGAGGAATTCTCCTACGACAATTCTGCCTGGGAAACAGATTCCAATGATCCTGCTCCACCAGAAATCAACGTCATTTCTGAAGACAAATCAAGGAAGGTGCCAGACTTTGTGATTCACCGAGGAGTTCGCTGCCAATGGGTTGCTGTTGAGGTTCCGAAGGTCGTTCATCAGTTAAAGTAATTTCCCTCTTTAACCTTTCACCCTGCCCAGGTGAAACGGATGCTTTGATAGGGCTCGCTTTCTGTAAATTTCCCTCTTCGCTTTGCCCGAAGCGACAGAGTTTTGTTTTATAGGGCTGTAGTTTCAAGGATCGACTTGTGCATTAGTAAAATAACGTCGTTCTGTAATTTCCGCATTAATTACTGTTTTCTCTTTTTGCTTTCTTAGAAAATGGTAATACTAAAAAACATTTAACAATAAAAACAAGCAGTAAAATAAATACACTGCACACACTTGCATTTTTCTCTATCTCTTCTAAACACGAATCATCACGTCATGCAGATTGTTTGTTTTAAACCCAGTTGAAACATACGATCTGATGCCTTCTCCCAACTTTGAGTTCCCGGTATTCGAGGCTGAAGAAGAAAATGACAACGAAATTCCAGAAGAGATCTCTCGATTACTCAGACAAGAGGAGAGGTCCATTGAACCTCACAAAGAACCGTTGTAAATGGTCAACTTAGGTTTAGAAAAAGAGAGAAAAGAAATCAGGATTGGGGCACTGCTCAGTCCAACTGCCAGAGAGAGTTTGATAAAGCTTCTCAAAGAATTCCCCGATGTATTCGCTTGGTCCTATCAGGATATGCCAGGGTTGGATACCAGCATCGTGGAACATCACTTACCATTGAGATCGGAATGTCCGCCAGTAAAGCAAAGGTTGAGACGGACTCACCCGGACATGGCCATCAAAATCAAAGAGGAGGTACAAAAACAGATCGACGCGGGTTTCCTCGCTACATCTGAATATCCTCAATGGTTAGCCAACATCGTACCCGTTCCCAAAAAGGACGGAAAGGTCAGAATGTGTGTCGACTACCGAGATCTGAACAAGGCTAGTCCAAAGGACGACTTTCCTATACCACACATTGACATGCTGGTAGACAGTACAGCAAAGTTCAAAGTTTTCCCCTTCATGGATGGATTCTCGGGCTATAATCAGATCAAAATGGCGCCGAAAGACATGGAGAAAACTTCGTTCATTACCCCCATGGGGTACCTTTTGTTACAAGGTGATGCCGTTCGGTTTGAAGAATGTCGGGGCAACCTATCAAAGGGCCATGACTACTCTGTTTCATGACATGATACACAAAGAAATCGAGGTATATGTCGATGATATGATTGCTAAATCTAGAACAGAAGAGGAGCATGTGACCCACCTGTCAAAACTATTCGAGCGATTGAGAAAGTACAAACTCCGCTTGAATCCCAACAAGTGCACCTTCGGTGTCCGTTCAGGGAAACTACTAGGGTTCATCGTCAGCCAGAAAGGAATTGAAGTTGATCCTGACAAGGTCAAGCCCATTCAAGAAATGCCTTCTCTGAAAACTGAAAAACAAGTCAGAGGATTCCTGGGACGTTTGAACTACATCTCCAGATTCATATTCCTTATGACTGCCACATGTGCGCCGATCTTCAAATTACTGAAAAAGAACCAGGATTGCGTTTGGACAGAAGATTGCCAAACTGCCTTCGACAGTATCAAGGAATATCTATTGAATCCTCGGATTCTATCACCTCCAGTGGAAGGAAGACCACTGATCATTTACCTCACAGTCCTAGAGGACTCAATGGGATGTGTACTTGGCCAACAAGACGAAACAAAAAGAAAAGAGTCTGCCATCTACTATCTAAGCAAGAAGTTCACCGACTATGAAACTCGGTACACAATGCTTGAGAAAACTTGTTGCGCTTTGGCTTGGGCAGCCAAACGTCTTCGCCAATACATGATTCGTCACACTACTTGGTTAATCTCCGAAATGGATCCAATTAAGTATGTTTTCGAAAAGCCTGCTCTCACGGGAAGGATTTCCCGTTGGCAGATGCTGTTATCAGTATATGACATAGAGTACCACGCTCAGAAAGCCGTTAAGGGAAGTATTTTAGCTGATCATTTGGCTCGTCAACCGATTGGCGATCAAGAATCAGTCGGATTTGACTTCCCAGACGAAGATGTCATGTATCTAAAAATGAAAGATTGTGATTAACCGTTACCCAGTGAAGGGCCAGAACCAGGTTCCCAATGGGGACTTATCTTTGACGGAGCATTTAATCATTATGGAAACGGAATTGGGACAATCATTGTTACCCCTCAGGGTACCCACATTCCTTTCACTGCTCGACTTACGTTCAAATGTACGAACAACGAGGCCGAATACGAAGCTTGTATTATGGGTCTCGAGGAAGCGATTGATTTAAGGATAAAAAACTTGGACGTATACGGCGACTCAGCCCTGGTCATCAATCAGATAAAAGGAGATTGGAACACATACCAATTAGGATTGATTCCTTACAAAGACTATGCAAGAAGGTTGTTACCCTTCTTCAACAGAGTTGAGTTTCATCACATCCCTCGTGATGAGAATCACATGGCTGATGCATTAGCCACTATCTCTTCCATGATTAGTGTAGGTCAATGGAATGACATACCTAAGATCGACATCATGCGCCTTGAAAGGCCCGCTTACATCTTTACGATTGAAGCAGTCATAGACGACAAACCTTGGTATCACGATATCAAATGCTTCCTTCAGAAACAAGAGTACCCATCTGGGGCACTCAGAAAAGACAGGAAACCCCTTAGAAGATTGGCTGGAAACTTCTTCCTGAGCGGTGACACTCTCTATAAGAGAAATTTTGACATGGTCTTGCTCTGATGCATAGACAGACCAGAAGCAGACATGCTTATGAAAGAAATTCATGAAGGATCCTTTGGCACTCATGCCAACGGACACACAATGGCGAGAAAAATTCTAAGAGCATGGTACTACTGGTTGACCATGGAATCCGACTGCTACAAGTACATGAGGAGGTGTCACAAGTGTCAGATATACTCCGACAAAATTCATGTACCGCCATCACATCTCAAAGTTCTTTCTTCCCCGTGGCCTTTTTCCATATGGGGAATCGACATGATTGGCATGATTGAGCCCAAGGCTTCAAACGGACATCGGTTCATCCTGGTAGCCATTGACTATTTCACCAAGTGGGTCAAAGCAGCGTCATTCGCCAATGTAACCCGACAAGTGGTGGTCCGATTTATCAAAAACAATATCATCTGCCGTTATGGTGTTCCAAGCGAGATCATTACTGATAATGGATCTAACTTGAACAATAAGATGATGAAAGAGTTGTGTGCAGAGTTCAAGATTGAACATCATAACTCGTCTCCCTACCGACCTAAGATGAACGGAGCGGTAGAAGCGGCTAACAAGAACATCAAGAAGATCGTTCAAAAGATGGTTGTAACCTACAAAGACTGGCACGAGATGCTACCCTTTGCTCTTCACGGTTATCGCACATCTGTCCGCACTTCAACAGGGGCAACCCCTTTCTCTCTAGTATATGGCATGGAGGCAGTTCTCCCCATATAAGTAGAGATCCCATCAATCAGGGTACTGGTGGAAGCTAAGCTCTCCGAAGCTGAATGGTGTCAAAACCGACACGATAAACTGAATCTATTTGAAGAGAAGCGAATCACGGCACTGTGTTGTGGTCAGTTGTATCAACAGAGAATGAAGAGGGCGTTCGACAAAAAGTTCCGACCTCGTGTCTTTCGGAAAGGAGACCTCGTGCTCAAGAAGATACAATCATTTCTCACTGACTCTCGGGGCAAATGGACCCCGAATTATGATGGCCCTTATGTAGTCAAGAAAGCTTTCTCAGGCGGTGCCTTGAGACTTGCAACCATGGACGGAGAGGAATTTGCCTACCCCACGAATGTCGATGTAGTTAAGAAATATTTCGCCTAAAAAAAAACGTCTCGGTGGATTGAAAACCCGAAAGGGCGGTCCAGGCAAAAGTTAGAGACATGAAAAAAAAATCATCCCGGTGGATTGGAAACATCAAAGTACAATCCAGGCAAAAATTAGGGATAATGGCAAGTAACTATGTTCAACAGAGGCAGGTCCCTCAGCAGCAGCAATTATATCATCCACCAGGAAAACTCCAGTCAAGGTCATCTTCGACAGAAGCTCAGGATGCTCCGAATTCAAATTTGGTAGAAGGATAGTGGTCGTTATGTTTCAACGTAGCCCTTTTCCCTGTAAATTACCATTTTCAAACTTTGTATATACTCCTTGGAATCACGCGTTTGGCTGATCTCCATCTTATCAATAAAATTTGAGCCCTTGTGCTTTTGTTTGTAATTCTTATTTGTTTTAGCTTTACAGAACGACGTTGTTAACATGATTAACGATTCTTGAAATAAAACAAAAATGAATTTACTTGTTAAAACTTTTTCTGCTTTTAAAATAAAGTCGGCAATTTCTTTTGACTGTTGAGCATCAAAGGAACATCAACAGCTTCTCCAGAAGTAAGCGAACTTCAAAGTGCAGAATTAAAGTACTCCTTCTACGCCAGTGCGCCTGAATGAAGGATCAACAGTGTCAGATGCAACTAATCCATCTGACATCTTCGGCCGAGTTCTTATCTCCTAAGCCCGATCAATGGTATTCCCCGCAGGGACTATCTCTCCTAAGCAAGGTGGAATTGCTATCTTGAACCAGTGATATCTCTACACGCCCCGCGATGGCCGAGTATCCAGTCATGTTCATATTTTAGTTTGTGTGTCGCGTCAGTTTTATCCGCATATACATACATACATCATGCATTATTGATTTGCATTCACATTTCATATTGCATCGCTATCACTCTAGCCGGTCTTGTCCCTTAGTGATAGGAGTTCTCTCAATCGAGTTGTCAGTTCTTTCCTCGTCAGGAAACGTTGTGTCTGAACAATCTCGCCACCAGTATATCTTTAGATCAGAGTCGGCACTCGACCACTTTGATAACTTGAACCTCTGAAAAGCCAGAGAACTTTCAACAGATACCACTCTTCGCCATTGAAGATGATATCCTTGCTTTCCCGGATTAAGGAAAATCCCCAGAGGAAGCTTCTTAAGCAAAGGTTCGGCAGTACATCAGTATTTCTCCGAAAACCCACCGATGAAAAGGTCATCGGCACCTCAAGATTGGACCCCATCATATGGCATTTCTCTGGGAAGATCCCGAGAAAAGTATGATGTAAGATCCCAAGTGGAAACAGTCTCTCAAGAGACTCACTTTCCCCCAGTAGAATCGACAAATCGCGTCTCCAACAGAGAAGTTTGTGTACCTCTACAACTCAGACGACTGGGTTCCCCCAACAAGTCTAACCTCAAACCTTTTCCGTTAAATGGCATCTCCCCAGGAAAATTCGGCGAGAAGTTTGAAGGAAAGCCGCTACACATAGCGTCCCTTGTCAATAAAGTTTATTGGCAAAAGAAACTAAGACCAGTTCCTTGGTAGGAAACCAGGATCGAGGGGAAGTTTAAATCAGAAACTAAGACCAGTTCCTTGGCAGGAAACCAGGATCGAGGGGAAGTTTAAATCAAAAACTAAGACCAGTTCCTTGGTAGGAAACCAGGATCGAGGGGAGGTTTACCTTTTCTAAGCATCATTGCTTAGCAAAAGAAGATGGATGCAATCCGCCATTCATAACCACCATCAAAATTTCGGGTATTCCGATATTTAATCCTCTTGCACCCCGAATGCCCGAATACCTTCGCCATTCGCCCCTTCGTGTCCAAGAAGATTAAATAGGGGCATCTGTCATACCCCAAATTTTGACCACTTATATTTCCCATCATTGTGCAAATCATCATCACAATATGGATGAATCATCATGCCTCATCAAATGCCTCAAGGGTTGTGAGCATTCACTACAATCAAAATTACGGTTTTAGGCCCTCTCAGAGCTCTTAGACAAAGGATCAATCAAGGAATGACATGATCTTCAACTTGTCTAACCTCTCAAACATCCACAATGGATCAAAAGGACTCCCACTTCAAGAATTAAGCACAAGGCTACTCCCTTTTAGGTGGATCAAGTCTCAAGATCGACAGTGTCACCAAATTAGGGTTTTGGTCGACCAGGGCCTCCAGATGGAAATTTTTCATCTGGGCACAAGCCAATGATCTAAAACATAACCTAATATACTCCATGGAACCTCATGGACCCATTCATCAAGTCAATTTTGCCTCAGGGGATGCATTCATCAAAAATCAGGAATTAGGGTTTCTTGACCTAATTCACCCCTAGGTTGACTTTTGGGACAAACCATGAGCCAAGACCTCAAGAGAGGGTTTAAGGGTCTCTAATGAACTATATTGATCCATTTGGAACAATGGATTAATCCAAGAAGCTTGAGCAACAAGTCTCAAATTCATCTGCATCACAATTAGGGTTTCGCAAAGAAAGTCAACTGTAACTTTGACTTTTGACCAGGACATGCTCCCAAGCCCTAGGACATGCCTCAATATACCCTATGACACCCATGGAACATGTCCATCAAGTTTGATTTAGGTCAAGGACATGATTTCCTGAAGAATTGCACAGTTTGGAATTCATCTGATAAAAAGTCAACTGTGCACAAAAGTCAACTTTGACTTTTTGAGATTTTTCACCAAAATGGATTTTTAACCCTAAAGTGATGTTAATGTATGATTTAAATCATCATTCATCAAGAAAAATCAAAGAAAGTGGGATAACTTGTAAAAAGGGTAACCATAAAACTTAGAAATTTTTCTAAGTTATGGAAAAAGTACCACTAATGCACCAACTTTGGAGGATCATAACTCCTAAACCACAAGGCCAATTTTTTTCATCCAAAGATGGATTTGTAGCCCTCATTACCCTCTACAAAAACTTCAACTAGACCTAAGTCCAATTCATTAAGGATTTTGAGTTATGGAGTGATCAAAATCAAGAAATCACACTTTGTTCCAACACTTAGTGAAAATTTCACTAAGTCAGATTTTGCTTCACTTTTTTGCCAAATGTAGAGGGATTTTTCACTTGGAATCAAAAGAGATCAAAACCAAACTTGTTCAAACAATTGTTGTATCATGTAAGAGCTTTCCAAAATGGCCAAGAACATTGCCAAATTCAACTTACACCATGAGATATGACATTGTCAAGTTGCCTTGCGAAAATCTGTCAAAGGCAAGGCAGATTTTGTATTTTGGCTCGATTTGCCAAAATCAGCCAAATTCAAATGCTCCTATCCACTTGGACACATCTGAGGATTGAATCTAAAGGGGACAATCACTGAGCCAAGCCTCTAAAGTCCATGGAACAAGAAATAGCATGTTGAACTTAGAATGGCCAAAATAGGGACAAGACTCCAAATTTGGATTGAAGCATTCAATGGAAGCATCAAGGTGGCATAGACTGAGCCATTCTCATCTGAAATCAGTCAAGACTTATCCAATACCAAGGGAACCAAAGCTCTGTGCCCTAACCTCTAGTCAATGGCTAGAGGAGACTTGCATTTCCATTGAACAACATTGGCCAAACCTACTTACCAGCTGCCATTCACTATTCCTTGCAAAACAAACTTGCTCTACTATAAATAGAGCTCAATTGTGATCAGTTTGAGTACACCAAAGCCATCTAATAGATGCTTTCCTCAAAATCTCTTTCTCTTGGCAAAAATGCCTTTCTTAGCAAGGTAGCTATCGGGTTTTGAGTTTGAGAGCTTTTCCAATCAAACCAATCACTTACACACCTCACATACATCACATATGAGCTGATCAAACACTTAGATCACTTCTGAAACACCAATTTCACAAAATCACCAGCTGGTTGCTCAAATTTTCAATCAAGTTGCAGCTGGGATGCCATGAAGTGATCCAGCCAATTTCAATCAAGTCCAAGCATTCAAACACACTCCATAGGGTGTAGGGAAGCTGTTCAGATCATCACCACTCATCTGTAACACCTCCAAATCAAAAATCACATTGCACTTGCTGTCACGACTTAGAGGTAAGCATGTACTTGGTCATCTCTCAATCTATGCATATTTCCTCGCACAATAATTTGGCCATATATTCATAATCATGCATGGAATGTTTTCCCTCAATTAATTGCATTGTTTGAATCGTGTATAAAAAATCCTAGCCTTCATGCAGAAATTAGGGTTCTTGAGGATTTTTCATGATTTCTTGTTATATGTTTAATTTAAATGAAATTAATGGGCATAGACATGATCGTGAGGTTGAGACGAGCATAATGATATGTGGATTGCATGTTATAATCAAGTATTCAGTGAGATTAAGGAGAAAATGCAAATCAGCCAAACCCAGAAAAACGCGCGTGTTCTTGCTTGTGTTCTTGGCGCCTTTTTCACAAATTCAAATATTTGAATTTTGTGATTATATTTAATTGATTCAAAAATTAATTTCTCTCTGAGTTTTTATGATTTTGAGTTGATTCTTTTTTTAATAATTCACAAAAATGTTAAAATATTTTATTTTATCAAAAAATCCCAAAAATATTATTTATTTCATATAATTGATATTTTTGCAAAGAATTAATATTTTAATTGTTTTTGACATTTTAAATATTTTTTTCTACATTGATTTTGCAACTTTTAATGCTTTCTAATTATTTTGTAGGTCAATACTTAATTTTTGAAGCATTAATCCAAAATCACAATTTGTTTTTCATATGTTAAATAATTTTGATCATTTTAATTGAATTTTTATTCAATTAAATACATTTTTGAAAACAAATTAGGGTTTTTTGGATTAATTCAACCCTCATAAATCATTTTCAAAACTCTTTGGGCCTCTTGAGAGAGTGTAAGACCCAACCCATTTGTACAAAAACATTTTAGGCCTCATTCGTTGTATAAGCCCCTCTGTACATTTTCAAATAAACGGCACGATCATCGCCTTTTGAAAAATAACAACTGGGCCTCTCCTTGAGCTATAAGACCCATTCAAAACTCTTGGGCCTCTAATAGAGTGTAAGACCCAATCCCCTTTTAACCAAAACATTTTGGGCCTCACTTATTGTATAAGTCCCTCAGCGTTAAAAGAAAATCTCGGCGCGATCGCCATTTTAAACGAAAAAATCAATTGGGCCTACCCTCGTGTTATAAGCCCCACTCTTTTTCTTTAAACCTCTTGGGCCTCTTGAGAGAGTATAAGACCCATCCCTTTGTACAAAAAACCTTTTTGGGCCTCAGTCACTTGTATAAGTCCCTCTGTACAAATTCAAACAGTGCGCTCACTGATAAAACCCTGGGCCTCTCCTTGAGCTGTAAGCCCCAAATCTTTCTTTTTCAAAGCACTTTCTCCTTTGATTTTGAATATACTGTTGTTTTCAATCTTTCTTTGTTGAACAACTAACCAAACAGCATGGAAGCTCTACAACCGAGTAAGTGGTTATCGCTTTCATTTACCGCTTTCATATACATATAACTGTATTGTGGGGCTGTTTCACTGTAAGTCTTCTTTCATAAACTCATATAAACTGTGTAATAATAGTATAGATATTTCGAGTTTCCCCGACAACTACGTCTAGAACTAGGTGACGCCGTTTCGTTTATTCGTAGAAATAGACAACTAGATCCCCCAATAGGATCACTAGACACAGTCTTCTCTCGGGCTGTCCTCATTAGGAATTGTCAAGAAACTCTACTCCCCAAGATGAATGTATTCTCCGTGAATGGCATCTTTGAGTTTCTTCCAAATTCTCGAACTTTCCTGACTTTGATCTATTCTCGGTGAATAGCATTGCCTTGAATTTCTCGGGATTTGGGGACCCACGAGCTTCTTAAAAGCATCGGCCTCCTCTTGGGCATCGTACAAGGACCCACAGGCTTCCTAAAAGCAACCCCGCCTCCTCTTGGGCTTAGTACAAGGACCCTACGGCTTCTTAGAAGTATTCACAGCCTCCTCTTAGGCTTCGTATAATGATCTCTTCCTCCGTGAATGATAGCCTCCTCTTGGGCTTAGTACAAGGACCCGTCGGCTTCTTAAAAAGTTTCCAGCCTCCTCTTGGGCTTCGTACAAATTGTCCCGACGACCTCCTAGAGGTATAGGAACAGAACCTAGTCATCCTCATAGAACAATCCTTTCATAGAGTCTACTACTATTTCTCAAAGCATAGTACAAAGAGATAAAACTCTAGACACGGACAGTCTAATATCCTTGAGTCTCAAAGACATTCTCAAGTGACCCTTTCGTTAAATAGGAAGGAAACACGCAGACTCGGACAGTCTCAATACCCTTCGGATTTCCCGCTTCCTTAAAGAACAGGAATAGCCCAGATCCTCGAATCAAATCCTTGAGTACAGTGTTGGTCATATAAGAACTGATTTTCTCTTTTGAAATCAGTATACTGGACCTGTCACTTAACTGAAACAGTAGCCACAACCTCCTATTGGGCTTTGTACAATGATTCTCCCCAGCGGAGTCAAACAACGTTTAGCCTCTCTCTCGGGCTTTGTACGAGACACATAAAAGACTCCCTCATTGAGTCAATTACCCCTTTCGCCTCTATCTCGGGCTTTATACGAGATACAAAAAGGTTCTTATTGAGCCAAACAAACAATAGCCTCCATCTCGGGCTTTATACGAGATACCAAAAGATTCCATCATTGAGTCAAAACCTTTCAGCCTCTCTCTCGGGCTTTGTACGAGACACATAAATAGCCTCCTCTTAGGCTTTGTATAAGAAAACCACTGGTTAATCCAATTAACCTTTTAGCATAAAAGCTGTGCTTTGTTCACAGTATACAAACATCAACAACTCCTTCCCTCTTCATCTAATCACTGTAAGCGGCAAGCCTCTGGATCATCTACATCCATGCCACTGTCCCTCTTTTAGCATGAGAAATTCCTAAGGAAAGATGGCATTGCTCTATACTGAGTTAAAGTCTTCTCCTTCAGGTTGAAATCCCCTATAAAGGAAATTATGGCATTACCGGATTCACAAATCCTGGTTAAAGTAATTCTCCTTTATAAAACAGTTGTAACATACAACCCCCTCTTTAGAGATGACAAATTCTCTCTAAAGTTGGGACCTTCAGCTTCATATCTTGGGCTTTAAACAAGATACAAATAGACCTTTCAGCTTCACATCTTGGGCTTTGAACAAGATACAAACCACCTTTCGCTTCACGTCTTGGGCTTTGAACAAGACACCAAAAACACCCATTTCCTCCCATAGAATAGGAGGAACTAGGAACGCTCTGATTTCCCTGTTTCGGTAAACGGGAATACGTAGGCATAAGATCGGAAGAAAAGATCTTAGCGAGCACAATCAACAAAAAACCCAAATCCCATATCTCCATCGATCAAAAGCAGTAATTAAAAAAACATCAGTCCTAACATCCTAATCCTTGTTCCCCGCCAGAAACCTTCCGTCTAGATAAAAAGAAAGAAAACCCGTATTGGCGAAAACACAAATAACCAGTACAAAGGCCCCCCCACATTGATAACATTTGTAACCTAACAGACCGCTGTTTAAATTCAGTATGCAAGCAGGGTAAATTGGAGACATCTATTTCCCTTCCTTCATCAGCTCACAATAGGATAAAAAATGAATCGACCTGTAGTTAAAGCTCAAACCGCAGAGAGCGACCATCGCTTAAGAACCGCGTCCAAAATCGCTCGCTACAGCCTCTTTTAGATCTTTCTCTCTCATTCCCCCCGTAGGAGTTGGAGTTTCGCGCCGCGCCTTGCATTGGAGCACTATACAAATTGACGCCGTTATGCTGTCCGTTTCTCTACGCAGAAGCACTGTACAACTTGGAGCTGTTGGGCCGTCCGGTTCGACTTCCGCATTACACCCTGTGTGTGTTAGGGAAAGGATGAGAAGGGAGAATTCCTACTCTCATTCTGACTACTTCATGTAGGGGACGAATGACCCTGTGCTTGGCTTAGTCATCTCTATCTCCAGGCGGTAATGTGCTTTCTTTCCCCAGTCGAGTTGATCCTTGACCACTCTTCTCTGTTTGCGATCTCTTTCGATCCTCGATCACTCCTATCTCTTTCAATCTCTCCTTTTGATCAATCACCATCCTTCTTGGTTGGGATCATTATTCTTGCGCTAGCAATCTCTCTTTGTTCCATCACTCCTTTCTTCTTGTAATCAATCATTGTTTTTTGATTCCCCTGAAGAGTTTCAATTCTCGCTCTTTGGTCCAACACAGTTTTCCTGTCACGACCATTTTTCCCCAGGATATCGCAACCTTCTCTTGGTTCTTCTCCTTTGTTGGGTTAATCACCTATCCTTGGTTAATCACCCATCTCTTCAGTTAATCACAGTCCGTCTGTTAATCACTGAGCACCTCTTGGGTTAATCACCTCTTCTTGGTTAATCACCATTTTCTTTAGTTAACCACAGTCTGCCTGTTAAAATACTGAACCCTTTCGAGTTAATCACCTTCTCTTGGTTAATCACTCGCTTTTCTCTTCAGTTGGTCGCAGTCCCTCTGTAAACACCGAATCCCCCGCAGTTGGCAACTTCCTCTTGGTTCGAATACTTACACCCTTGGGTTAGTAACCTTTCTTTGGTTCAAATACCCTTTCTTCGGTTGAGTACTATTTGTTCAGTCAGTTTACCGAACCCCTTTGGGTCACGACCTTTGGTCGATCCTATACCCGTCCTTTGGGTTATGATCTTTATTCGGTCCTACGCTCGCTTTTCCGGTTAAGTGCAGTTTTCTCTGCTAAAACTAATGCTTCTCTATCCCCACAGAGTGGCAGTCCTTTCGTTCCTCGGTTAATCACTGTTTACCAGTTAATATACCGATGCCCTTCAGAGTCAAATACCTTCTCTCAGTTCAGCACTCTCTCTCGGTTTATCACAGTCCGTCTGTTGACACCAGCTTCTTTTCCCCGCCAGGCTCTACTCTCTTTCTTCGGTTAACCACTGACAGCTAGTTAATATACTGAATCTCCTCTTGGTTTCGACACCAATTCTCTTTGCTATCCCCAGCGGAGTTTCTTTCATTCTTGGTTTTGACACCATTCTTTTCCTATCCTTTTGTGCAAACGCTCATACTGCGGGGTCTTTCCCAGTAGAGTTTTTCTTTCACTCTTGCTCTTGGTTTCGACACCACCTTTTTCATCCCCTTGTTTCTCCCTTGTTTTGTTTTCCGTTCAGTTCCCCGAAATACGGAAGCTCTGATTCTGCATTATTTTGAATGTATGATACGTAGGTATGAGATCACAATGATCTCGGCGAGCACACTTCCACCTTCTGAAGGGAAATTTGCGATCTAAACGCAGCGGAAAACAAAAATTTCCCTTTAGCGATCCTTACGAAAGATCATGATCTGTGATAGAAAGGTTACCTCTTGTGGCGATGAAACCTTTGATTCCAAATCTATTGATGATCACGAGCGTTGTACGATGAACGGCGCCTCTACTCAGTCCACAAGAACAGCTTCCTTCAGTCACAGTGCTAGCTGATTACGATTGAAGGTTTTGAGTGAGGGAGAGGAAAAATAGAATACGGCCACGGTTTCTACAACAACCACATTGAGCTTCTGCACAAGGGTTCTATTTATAGAACTACTTGTGTGGGCTACAAGCTAAAAAGCCCAACTCAATAATAATATTATTATATTATTATAATAACTATTATTATAATAAATATAATTTTATTATTATTATATTTTATAACTATTATAAAATTAATAATAACTATTATTATATTACATGGTACCTAACCATATTCCATATTCCATTCAAGTGCACCGTACCTTACGGTGTTCCTTATTTACTCTATCTCTTCTCCAACTGTCCTTATGTGTGTGACCCTGTAGGATTTCGCGACGTTGGCAATTATATTAAATCATGTATTTAACATAATAAACAGTGAACGGTATCTAGCAACACATCACTGCTACCCAAGTCACAAAATTGTCATGTGATCTGACAAAACCTTTTGTGATAGTACTTGTGTGTACAATTACCCTTTTGCCCCTATGTCTATATTGAACACAAGGCATATAGCGTGTCATCCTTGTCCAGTTCAATATTGGGCCCTTAGACATTTATCCTGTTATGCAGGATGGTCAAATTCCATCTAGGCTACTCATGTCCCTCAGCATGCTTTGTGAAGTACCCATCAACTGTCTTTATGATCATCCAGTTATGGACAATGTTTGATTTGTAATAAAGTACTTGACTCTACATCTAGGGTACATAGTAGTTTCAAGTCGAAGGGTGGTATACACCACTATCATCATGAGAGTAACTTATGACACTTTGCATAACATTCTATGTAGTACTCTCATAGTGGGTCAATCCAGTATAAATATTACTCCTAATATTCATACCTATGTCAAGACTTGATAACTCCTTATCCATGATCCATGAGATGTGATCATCAGTCTATCTACATAATAGTCTTAATGCTTTAAGGCTATCCCATTTCACATTAAAGCTCGACTATGGATGCTTTAAGAATAGTGTCCTTATGTTTAATGGAATCTCATGATTAAGTCATACTTAATGTTTCATTAAACGAACTAGCTATTCTAGGGACTTTATCATTATGGAAAAACAAACATAATAGAGAAATGCCTTTTATTATTAATAAATAATTTGATACAAGTACCAAAAGTATTGGCCTCTAGGGCTTACACCAACAATCTCCCACTAGCACTAGAGCCAATCAGGCATACCCCTAATACCCATAGATCTAGTATGACCATCATGCTTCAGCTGCGCAAGAGGTTTTGTTAGTGGGTCAGCAATATTTTCAAGTGTAGGTACTTTGCATATCTTCACATCTCCACGATCTATTATCTCTCGAATGAGATGATAACGCCTAAGTATGTGTTTGGATCATTGGTGAGATCTAGGCTCCTTAGCTTGTGCGATATCACCATTGTTATCACAATAGAGATCAATGGGGCCCACAATGCTAGGGATTATGCCAAGTTCACTAATGAACTTCTTGATCCAAACAGCTTCCTTCGCTGCATTTGAGGCAGCAATATACTCGGCCTCGGTTGTAGAATCAGCAACTGTTTCTTGCTTTGAACTTTTCCAGCTCACAACGCCACCATTTAGGCATAACACATAACTAGATTGCGATCTAAAGCCATCCTTATCTATCTAGAAGCTAGCATCGGTGTAACCAATTACCGCGAGCTCTTCCTGACCTCCATATATCAAGAATGAGTCCTTAGTCCTTCTCAAGTACTTAAGGATATTCTTGATAGCTACCCAGTGAGCATCGCCAAGATCAGATTGGTACATACTCGTTGCACTTAAAGCATACGAGACATCTGGTCGAGTACATAACATGGCATACATGATAGATCCTATTGCAGATGCATATGGAATCTTATTCATGCGATCCCTTTCTTCCTTTGTTGAATGGGATTGTGTTTTTGATAGACATAGGCCATGTTGCATAGTATGAATCCTTTCTTAGAATCATGCATATTAAAGCGTCTTAACACTTTGTCTATATATGTACTCTGACTTAGACGAAGCAGTTTTTGTGATCTATCTCTATAGATCCTGATTCCTAATATATAGGCTGTTTCACCAAGTTCCTTCATAGAAAAGCATTTCCCTAACCAAGCTTTTACTTGTTGCAAGGTAGGGATATCGTTTCCAATGAGTAATATGTCATCTACATATAATACCAAGAAAAAGATTATGCTCCCACTAACCTTCTTGTAGACACAAGGCTCATCTTCATTCTTTATGAATCCATATTGTTTTACAGTTTCATCAAAACGAAGATTCCAGCTTCTTGAAGCTTTCTTTAATCCGTAGATTCATCGTTGTAACTTGCATATCTTTTGGGCTTCTTCGGGTATGTCAAATCCTTCAGGTTGTGTCATGTACACATCCTTAAGAAGATTCCCATTAAGGAAAGCAGTCTTGACATCCATCTGCCATATTTCATAATCATGATATGCAGCTATAGCAAGTAAAATCCGAATAGATTTAAGCATTACAACTGGTGAAAAGGTTTCATCATAGTCTACACCATGAATTTGTTTATAACCTTTAGTAACCAGTCTTGCCTTATAGGTATGTACCTTACCATCCATGTTAGTCTTTTTTTTGAAGACCCACTTGCATCCTATAGGATTAATTCCTACAGGAGGCTCTACCAAGGTCCAAACCTAGTTTGTGTACATGGAATCCATTTCAGATTTCATGGCTTCTAGCCACTTCTCAGACTCAGGACCAGTTATGGACTCTTGATAGGTTACAGGCTCATCTTGATCCATGAGTAATACTTCACCTTGATCATTTATGAGATATCCATATCTCTCTGGTTGGTGACGTATCCTGCTCGACCTACGCTGGTCTTGTTCTACTTGAGCAGGTTGCTCTTCCACAACTACTTGTGGTTCCTGCTCTAATTACTCCATAGGTGTATCAATGCCTTGTGATTCTTGAATTTCTTCAAGCTCTACTTTCCTCCCACTGATTCCTTTAGAAATAAAGTCCCTTTCCAAGAAAACTCCAGTTCGAGCAACAAACACTTTGCCATCAGAAGGATTGTAGAAGTAATACCCTCTTGTTTCTTTAGGATACCCCACAAATAAGCATTTGTCAGATTTGGGCTCAAGCTTAGTTGAAATTTGTCATTTTACATAAACTTCACAACCCCAAATCTTCATGTAAGACATATGTGGTTTCTTACCACTCCATATTTCATATGGTGTCCTTTCAACCTTTTTGGATGGAACACGGTTAAGTGTGTAAGCTGTTGTCAGTAGTGCATGTCCCCAAAAGGAGTTTGGAAGATCGGCATGACTCATCATGGATCGGACCATGTCTAACAAGGTTCGATTTCTTCTCTCAGATACACCATTCCATCGTGGTGTTCCAGGAGGAGTGAGTTGGGATAGAATCCCACACTCTTTTAGATGGTCATCAAACTCTAAGCTTAAATATTCACTGCCTCGATCTGATAGAAGAGTTTTAATATTCTTACCTAGTTGGTTTTGTACTTCATTCTTAAATTCCTTGAACTTTTCAAAGGATTCAGATTTGTGTTTCATTAAATAGACATAACCATATCTACTGAAATCATCGGTAAATATGATGAAGTATTGAAAACCTCCTCTGGCTGGTATGTTCAGTGGTCCACATACGTCAGTGTGTATGAGGGCCAAAAGATCATTAGCCCTTTCACCTTTTCTTGTGAATGGGGACTTTGTCATCTTTCCAATTAAACAAGATCTGCATGTATCATATGATTCGTAATCAAAAGAGTCCAATAGTCCATCTTTATGGAGTTTGGAGATGCGTTTCTCAGTTATATGGCTTAAGCGACAATGCCAAAGGTAACTTGGATTTAACTCGTTAGGTTTCATCCTTTTAGTATTAATGTTATAAATTAGCATTTCAAGATCAAGGACATATAATCCATTGTTCATTTGTGCAGTAGCATAGAATATATCATTCAAATAAATAGAGCAACAATTATTCTTTATTATAAATGAAAAACCAAACTTGTTCAAACAAGAAACGGAAATAATATTCCTGCTAATTACAGGTACATAATAACAGTTCTCTAACTGAATTATTAAACCACTAGGTAAAGTCAAAACATAAGTTCCTACGGCTAAAGCAGCAACCTTTGCTCCATTTCCAACTCGTAGGTCGACTTCACCTTTTGCCAAATCTCTACTCCTTTTTAGTCCCTGTACATTGGTACAAATTTGAGAACCACATCCAGTATCTAATACCCATGATGCAGAAGTAGATAAATTTATTTCTATAACAAAAATACCTGAAGTCGAAGTCACCACTCCATTCTTCTTATCTTCCAGGTACTTTGGGCAGTTTCTCTTCGAATGTCCGGTCTTACCGCAATAGAAGCAAGTGCCCACCTTTGCTATACCTCCACTAGGCTTCAAAGCAAGGGTAGTATGTTTAGGTTTGGCAACTTCCTTGCCTTTCCATTTACCAACCTGCTTGGTGGGCCTTTTGTTCTGTTTCTTTCCATTACTGACCATCATAATGGATTTCCCTTTTGTCTTCAGGTTTTGCTCAGCAGTTCTTAACATGCTTAGCAATTCAGGAAGAGTTTTGTCCATGTCATTCATGTTGAAATTAAGGACAAATTGACCGAAGCTTTCCAACAACGATTGCAGAATCAAATCAGTCGCAAGCTCCTTTTTTAGGGCAAATCCCAATCTTTCAAGATTCTCCACATACCCAATCATCTTGAGTACATGGGGACCTAATGGGGTTCCCTCAGAAAGCTTGGCTTGAAAATGGGCTTTTGAAACTTCAAACCTTTCATGCCTTGCCTTCTCTTGATAGAGCATTTTCAGATGTTCGATCAATCGAATGCTGCCATGTTTTCATGTTGCTTTTGCAATTCAGAATTCATGGTAGCCAGCATGAGACAAGCAGTTTCATTGGCATCATCGACATGCTTCTTATAAGCGTCTCTTTCAGCCTTAGGAGCAGAACTAGGAGGTTCTTCATCAGGAACAGGTGTCTTTAAGACATACAGCTTTCTGTCATGTTTGAGGACAATCCTCAGATTTCGGTGCCAATCCAGAAAATTTGTCCCAGACAATTTTTCCTTATCCAAGATTGTTCGCAAAATGTTATTAGATGTGTTTGTTGTCATGGTAATCTACAAAATGGAATGGAAAAATATAAGTATCATAACATATTCAATTAGGCCTTTAATTAAATATGCTCCCACTATTTTACTCAAACCAAATGACCCTCATCATTTGATTCGGAAAATCCCGTTGGAAGATTTTCTAGTGGATCGAGATCCATATTTCACTTTGTTTGAAGTCAATGTTAGGCTGATTACACAAAACTTAGCTATTTAGGTAGGAACTCCTTCCAATTGTATCCAATACAATTCTCGAATATTTCAGTTGGGTGAATAACTCCTTATTCCAATCCATCATATGGACTATTCCCAACTCTTGCTTCTAAACACATATAATCTTATTATATTTTGTTTAGTTAAGTTTGACCCATTATTTTAGAAATTGGATATTACAATTATCCCATCGCACCTTACTAATATGGAACATGCACCTCGCGTTAGGCGAAACCTACAATATTCGATACTAGTCTTGATGAGTTCTAAAACTTGGAAAGAAAAAACTTAATATTTAGTTTTGAGGGATTTTTAATTAGTTTGATCTCACCGGCTTATTTATCATCTAAATCGTTCCTCACACATGCATCAACATACATACAATATATATCAACATACATACATACCAATGAAACAGTTATGGCCCCTAGCGCAATTGTTCTCCCAAGCCAATGAGAGAACTTAAGCTAAACCTAATAACGATCTTCACTTCTCCAAGCAAGATCTCCAAGGCTGTCCTTCTTTGTTTTGTAGTCTTCTCTTTCTTTATAATAATACATTACATAAAGGAAACTCGTTTTACATACGAGGGAGTGAGATGAGAAAAGAAGTTACATGATGAGAATAAGAGAGAGGCACGACACGCAGGTCGTATTTATAAAATCCAAAACAAAGAAAAATAAACTAAGGCCATAACTGATCACCACAAGAAAAATAATAAATAATTTTTATTAGTATTAATTTAAATCCTGTTTATTAAATAAATCAAATTAAATTTTTGGCGAATGCATGACCTAAAGCGCAGACTGCATTGACGCAACATTTGTGCCGTCATACTGCCTGTGACGACCGTCACAGTTTCCATGGCGACCGTCACACATCAGCCTGTGACGGCAGTCACAAAGCTATGTTAAATTTTCGGCGAATGTATGACATAAAGCGCAGACTGCATTGACGCAACATTTGCGCCGTCATACTTGTAGCGAGCGATTTTGGACGCGGTTCTTAAGCGCTGGTCGCTCTCTGCGGTTTGAGCTTTGACTACAGGTCGATTCATTTTTTATCCTATTGTGAGCTGAATAAGGAAGGGAAATAGATGTCTCCAATTAACCCTGCTTTGCATACTGAGTTTAAACAGCGGTCTGTTAGGTTACGGATGCTATCAATGTGGGGGGGCCTTTGTACTGGTTATTTGTATTTTCGCCAATACTGTTCTCTTTCTTTTTTACCTGGGCAGAAGGTTTCTGGCGGGGAATAAGGATTAGGATATTAGGACAGGTGCTTTTGAATTACTGCTTTTGATTGACGAAGATATGGGATTTGGGTTTTTTGTTGATTGCGCTCGCTAAGATCTTTTCTTTTGATCTTATGCCTACGTATTCCCGTTTACCGAAACAGGGAAATCAGAGCGTTCGTAGTTCCTCCTATTCTATGGGAGGAAATGGGTGTTTTGGTGTCTTGTTCAAAGCCCAAGACATGAAGCGAAAGGTGATTTGTATCTTGTTTAAAGCCCAAGATGTGAAGCTAAAAGGTCTATTTGTGTCTTGTTCAAAGCCCAAGACGTGAAGCTGAAAGACTTCGGCTTTAGAGAGAATTTGTCATCTCTAAAGAGGGGGAAGGAGAATTACTTTAACTGGGATACGCGGATCCAAGCAATGCCATAATTTCCGAAGAAAGGGTTTTAACCTGAAGGAGAAGACTTTAACTCAGTGTAGAGCAATGCCATCTTTCCTTAGGAATTTCTCATGCTAAAAGAGGGACAGTGGCATGGATGTAGATGATCCAGAGGCTTGCCGCTTACAGCGATTAGATGAAGGGAAAGGAGTTGTTGATGTTTGTGTACTGCGAACGAGGCACAACTTTGATGCTAAAAGGTCGATTGGATCAACCAGTGGTTTTCTTTTACAAAGCCTAAGAAGAGGCTAATTTCCGCTAGGAAAATCATTATACAAAGCCTAAGAGGAGGCTATTTTGTGTCTCGTACAAAGCCCGAGAGAGAGGCTAAAAGTTTTTGACCCAGTGGGGCATATCGTTATACAAAGCCTAAGAGGAGGCTAGCAAAGAGTTGACTCAGTTGGAGAATTTTTTATACTCAGTAAGAGAGTGTTTTTGTATCTCGTACAAAGCCCGAGAGAGAGGCGAAAAGGTTGTTTTGACTCCACTGGGGAGAATTTTGGTATCTCGTACGAAGCCCGAGATGGAGGCTATTGTAACTGTTTCAGTTGAGTGACAAATCCAATATACTGATTTAAAAGAGAAAATCAGTTCTTATATGAGTAACACTGTACACAGGGATTTAATTTGAGGATCAGGGATATTTCCTTCTCTTTGAGGAAACGGGAAATCCAAAGGGTATCGAGACTATCTGAGTCTGCGGGTTTCCTTCCTATTTAACGAAGGGTGCTTGAGAATGTCTTTGAGACTCAAGGAAGTTAGACTGTCCGTGTCTAGAGTTTTATCTTTTGTACTATGCTTCGAGAAACAGTAGTAGACTCTATGAAAGGATTGTTCTATGAGGATGACTAGGTTCTGTTCCTATACCTCTAGGAGGTCGTCGGGACAATTTGTACGAAGCCCAAGAGGAGGCTGGAATCTTTTAAGAAGCCGACGGGTCCTTGTACGAAGCCCAAGAGGAGGCTATCATTCCCGGAGGAAGAGATCATTATACGAAGCCTAAGAGGAGGCTGTGAATACTTCTAAGAAGCCGTAGGGTCCTTGAATAATGCCCAAGAGGAGGCTATCATTCCCGGAGAAAGAGATCATTATATGAAGCCTAAGAGGAGGCTGTGAATACTTCTAAGAAGCCGTAGGGTCCTTGAATAATGCCCAAGAGGAGGTCGATGCTTTTAAGAAGCCCGTGGGTCTATCATCTCCTTTCCATTAGGAGAGATAACTATTTTAAAGATAAAAACCACTGGTAAACGTGCGAGGTTTACTATCCAGCGACTTTTAACTTTTAAAGAGGGTTCCTTAGTTAAGGTCCAAGATTATGACCGTAGTGGGTACCCAAACCCCGAGACATTCAAGGCAAGCTATCCACAAGGAATAGATCAAGTCAGGAAAGTTCGAGAATTGGGAAGAAATTCAAAGATGCCATTCACGGAGAATACATTCATCTTGGGGAGTAGAGCTTCTTGACGATTCCTAAGGAGGACAGCCGAAGAGAAGACTGTATCTGGTGCTCCTATTGGGGATCTAGGCGTCTATTTCTACGAATAAATGAAACGGTGTCACCTAGTTCTAGACGTAGTTGCCGGGAAAACTCGAAATATCTATACTATTATTACACAGTAGATATGAGTTTATGAAAGGAGACTTACAGTGAGCAGCCCCACAATACAGTTTATAATATGAAAGCAGTAAATGAAAGCGATAACCACTTACTCGGTTGTAGTGCTTCCATGCTATTGGGTTAGTTGTTCAACAAAGAAAGATTGAAAACAACAGTATATTCAAAATCAAAGGAGAAAGTGCTTTGAAAAAGAAAGGTTTGGGGCTTACAGCTTAAGGAGAGGCCCAGATGATTTTATCAGTGAGCGCACTGTTGAATTTGTACAGAGGGACTTATACAAGTGACTGGGGCCCAAAAAGGTTTTCTGTACAAAGGGATGGGTCTTACACTCTCTCAAGAGGCCCAAAAAGGTTTAAAGAAAAGAGTGGGGCTTATAACACGAGGGTAGGCCCAAATGATTTTTCGTTTAAAAATGGAGATCGCGCCGAGGTTTTCTTTTAACGCAGAGGGACTTATACAATAAGTGAGGCCCAAAATGTTTTGGTTAAAAGGGGGATTGGGTCTTACACTCTAATAGAGGCCCAAAGTATTTTGAATGGGTCTTATAGCTCAAGGAGAGGCCCAGATGAGTTTTTATTTTTAAACGGGCAACGATCGCGCCGTTTACTTGTACAGAGGGACTTATACAATGAGTGAGGCCCAAAAAGTTTTTGTACAAGGGGGGGATGGGTCTTACACTCTCTCAAGAGGCCCAAAGAGTTTTAAAGAAAAAGAAATGGGTCTTACTACTCGAGGGTAGGCCCAGATGGTTTTTATTTTTAAACGGGCGACGATCGCGCCGTTTACTTGTACAGAGGGACTTATACAATGAGTGAGGCCCAAAAAGTTTTTGTACAAGGGGGATGGGTCTTACACTCTCTCAAGAGGCCCAAAGAGTTTTGAAAATGATTTATGAGGGTTGAATTAATCCAAAACCCTAATTTGTTTTCAAAATGTATTTAATTGAATAAAAATTCAATTAAAATGATCAAAAATTGTTTAACACGTGGAAAACAAATTGTGATCTTGGATTAATGCTTCAAAAATTAAGTATTGACCTACAAAATAATTAGAAAGCATTAAAAGTTGCAAAATCAATGTAGAAAAAATATTTAAAATGCCAAAAACAATCAAAATATTAATTCTTTACAAAAATATCAATTATATGAAATAAATAATATTTTTGGGATTTTTTGATAAAATAAAATATTTTAACATTTTTGTGAATTATTAAAAAAAGAATCAACTCAAAATCATTAAAACTCAGAGAGAAATTAATTTTTGAATCAATTAAACAAAATCACAAAATTCAAATATTTGAATTTGAAAAAAAAGGCGCCAAGAACAAGCTGAAGAACACGCGCGTGTTCTTGGTTTCTCAGATTTGTGTTTTCTATCCAATCTCCATGAATACGTAATCATATCATGCAATCCACATATCATTATGCTCGTCTCAACCTCACGATCATGTCTATGTACTTTAATTTCATTTAAATTAAACATACAACAAGAAATCACGAAGAAACCTCAAGAACCCTAATTTTAGCATGAAGGCTAGGATTTTTGATACACGATTTAAACAATGCAATTAATTGAGGGAAAGCATTCCATGCATGATTATGAACATATGGCCAAATTATTGTGCGAGGAAATATGCATAGATTGAGAGATGACCAAGTATGTGCTTACCTCCAAGTCGTGACAGCAAGTTCAAAGTGATTTTTGATTTGGAGGTGTTACAGATGAGTGGTGATGATCTGAACAGCTTCCCTACACCCTATGGATTGTGTTTGGATGGTTGGACTTGATTGAAATTGGCTGGATCATTTTGTGGTACCTCAGCTGCACTTTGTTTGAAAATTTGAGCAACCAGCTGGTGATTTCATGAAATTGATGTTTCAGAAGTTATGTGAGTGTTTGATCAGCTCATATGTGATGTATGTGAGGTGTGTGAGTGATTGGTTTGTGCAGAATTGCTCTCAAACTCAAAACCCGATAGCTACCTTGCTAAGAAAGGCATTTTTGCCAAGAGAAAGAGATTTTGAGGAAAGCATCTGTTAGATGGCTTTGGTGTACTTAAACTGACCACAATTAAGCTCTATTTATAGTAGAGCAAGTTTGTTTTGCAAGGAATAGTGCATGGCAGCTGGTAAGTAGGTTTGGCCAATGTTGGCAAATGAAAATCCAAGTCTCCTCTAGCCATTGACTAGAGGTTAGGGCACAGAGCTTTGGTCCCCTTGGTCTTGGATAAGTCTTGAATGATTTCAGATGAGAATGGCTCAGTCCATGCCACCTTGATGGTTCCATTGAATGCCTCATTCCAAATTTGAAGTCTTGTCCCTATTTTGGCCATTCTAGGTTCAACATGCTATTTCTTGTTCCATGGACTTTGGAGGCTTGGCTCAGTGATTGTCCCCTTTAGATTCAATCCTCTGAGGTGTCCAAGTGGATTGGAGCAATTGAATTTGGCTGATTTTGGCAAATCGACCAAAGTTGCAAATTCTGCCTTGCCTTGACAGATTTCAGCAAGGCAACTTGGCAATGTTGTATTTCATGGTGTAGGTTGAATTTGGCAATGTTCTTGGCCATTTTGGAAAGCTCTTACATGATACAACAACTGTTTGAACACGTTTGGTTTTGATCTCTTTTGATTCCAAGTGAAAAATCCCCCTACATTTGGCAAAAAGTGAGGCAGAATCTGACTTAGTGAAAATTTCACTAAGTGTTGGAAAAAGTGACATTTTCACTTTTCAGCCACTTTGATCACTCCATAACTCAAAATCCTTAATGAATTGGAATGACTTGTAGTTGAAGTTTTTATAGGTGATAATGAGGGCTACAAATCCATCTTTGGATGAGAAAAAATGGCCTTGTGGTTTAGGAGTTATGGTCCTCCAAAGTTGGTACCTTTGCCACTTTATTTTTAACTTAGAAAAATTTCTAAGTTTTATGGTTACCCCTTTTACAAGTTATCTCACTTTTCTTGATTTTTCTTGATTAATGATGATTCAAATCATACATTAACATCATTTTAGGATTAAAAATCCATTTTGGTGAAAAATCTCAAAAAGTCAAAGTTGACTTTTGTGCACAGTTGGCTTTTTATCAGATGAATTCTAAACTGTGCAATTCTTCAGGAAATCATGTCCTTGACCTAAATCAAACTTGATGGACATGTTCCATGGGTGTCATAGGGTATATTCAATCATGTATTAGGGTTTGGGAGCATGTCTTGGTCAAAAGTCAAAGTTACAGTTGACTTTTCCCTTAAAACCCTAATTGTGGTGCAGATGAAAATGAGACTTGTTGCTCAAGCTTCTTGGATCAATCCATTGTTCCAAATGGATCAATATGGTATATTAGAGACCCTCAAATCATCTCTTGAGGTCTTGGCTCATGGTTTGTCCCAAAAGTCAACTTAGGGGTGAATTAGGTCAAGAAACCCTAATTCCTGATTTTTTATGAATGCATCCCCTGAGGCAAAATTGACTTGATGCATGGGTTCATGAGGTTCCATGAAGCATATTAGGTTATGTTTTGGATCATTGCCTTGTGCCCAGATGAAAATTTCCATCTGGAGACCCTGGTCGACCAAAACCCTAATTTGGTGACACTGTCGATCTTGAGACTTGATCCACCTAGAAGGGAGCAGCCTTGTGCTTAATCCTTGAAGTGGGAGTCCTTTTTGATCCATTGTGGATGTTTGAGAGATTAGACAAGTTGAAGATCATGTCATTTCTTGATTGATCCTTTGTCTAAGCACTCAGAGAGGGCTTGAAACCCTAATTTTGATTGTAGTGGATGCTCACCCATCTTTGGGGAGGCTAATGAAGCATGATGGTTCATCCATATTGTGATGATGATTTTCACAATGATGGGAAATCTAAGTGGTCAAAATTTGGGGTATTACAATACTGCCTGTGACGACCGTCACAGTTGCCATGGCGACCGTCACACATCAGCCCATGACGACCGTCACAAAGCTATGGCGACCGTCACGCTAACAGAATGTGTGACTTTTGATCGTAGACCTCTTTGACGGTGCAACCCTTGTACCGTCATAAACCTTGATGCAATAATTTCATACCATCAAAACACCATGATCAATAATTCAGTATGATTGATACGTATGCTATCGCTTCACCATACTAAAGTCAGATTCAGAAGCAGATAACCATAGATCGCTCAATCGAATGATAATCATTACGTGATTTGAACTAACAAAATAAAATAGTATATCCAATATACCATCTTTGCATCAAATTTAATCACATATGAATTAGATCGATCATATATGTGTAACTTATGGACGATTGACATATCGCTGCTTCACCATACTATTGTCGAATTCCAAAGCATAGTCAATATCAATCATCCAAACCGTACACAATCTGATGCCAAAAATTCAATATTTAATCCAATTAAAACAAAAATGACAGAAAATAAACAATTACTAGACTCATGGTTTCGTAAGTGGCTCTGATACCACTGAAGGGAAATTTGCGATCTAAACATAGCGGAAAACAAAAATTTCCCTTTAGAGATCCTTACGAAAGATCATGATCTGTGATAGAAAGGTTACCTCTTGTGGCGATGAAACCTTTGATTCCAAATCTATGGATGATCATGAGCGTTGTACGATGAACATCGCCTCTACTCAGTCCACACGAACAACTTCCTTCAGTCACAGTGCTAGCTGATTACGATTGAAGGTTTTGAGTGAGGGAGAGGAAAAATAGAATACGGCCACGGTTTCTACAACAACCACATTGAGCTTCTGCACAAGGGTTCTATTTATAGAACTACTTGTGTGGGCTACAAGCTAAAAAACTCAACTCAATAATAATATTATTATATTATTATAATAACTATTATTATAATAAATATAATTTTATTATTATTATATTTTATAACTATTATAAAATTAATAATAACTATTATTATATTACATGGTACCTTACCATATTCCGTATTCCATTCAAGTGCACCGTACCTTACGGTGTTCCTTATTTACTCTATCTCTTCTCCAACTGTCCTTATGTGTGTGACCCTGTAGGATTTTGCGACGTTGGCAATTATATTAAATCATGTATTTAACATAATAAACAGTGAGCGGTATCTAGCAACACATCACTGCTACCCAAGTCACAAAATTGTCATGTGATCTGACAAAACCTTTTGTGATAGTACTTGTGTGTACAATTACCCTTTTACCCCTATGTCTATATTGAACACAAGGCATATACCGTGTCATCCTTGTCCTGTTCAATATTGGGCCCTTAGACATTTATCCTGTTATGCAAGATGGGCAAATTCCATCTAGGCTACTCATGTCCCTCAGCATGCTTTGTGAAGTACCCATCAACTGTCTTTATGATCATCCAGTTACGGACAATGTTTGATCAGCAATAAAGTACTTGAGTCTACATCTAGGGTACATAGTAGTTTCAGGTCGAAGGGTGGTATACACCACTATCACCATGAGAGTAACTTATGACACTTTGCATAACATTCTATGTAGTACTCTCATAGTGGGTCAATCCAGTATAAATATTACTCCTAATATTCATACCTATGTCAAGACTTGATAACTCCTTATCCATGATCCATGAGATGTGATCATCAGTCTATCTACATAATAGTCTTAATGCTTTAAGCCTATCCTATTTCACATTAAAGCTCGACTATGGATGCTTTGATAATAGTGTCTTTATGTTTAATGAAATCTCATGATTAAGTCATACTTATTGTTTCATTAAACGAACTAGCTATTCTAGGGACTTTATCATTTTGGAAAAACAAACATAATAAAGAAATGTCTTTTATTATTAATAAATAATTTGATACAAGTACCAAAAGTATTGGCCTCTAGGGCTTACACCAACACTTTCTTTCCGTCTTCCTCCCCTCTTTCTTCCTTCTTCGTCCCCTGGTTCCATGAACTACGGCGCTCTGACTTCCTCATTGCACTATGAGGGTACGTAGGCACGAGGACTTCGTTCCTCCGCGAGCTCTTTCTTTCCTTTCTTTCTTTTTCCCCTTTCTCTCTCTCCTTCTTTTAGCTAGAAGCCTTTAGATAGATAACCCATCCAAGCCTAGAAGCAAGCGAAATGGTTCCCGTCGAGTACGATGGATGCGTTAGGTGCTAATACCTTCCTTTTGCATAACCGACCCCCCGTTCCCGTTTCTCTTCCCCTCGGGTTTTATCGATATTTTCCCTATCCTTTAGAACTAAATAAAGTTCGGTGGCGACTCTGTTGTTATCTTTGAGTGTGCGATTCACTCATGTAGAAACCAACCATCTTCAGCTGGCGACTCTGCTGGGGATAGATTGACCTCTTGCTGGTCCATCCCTTGAGGGGTCTCGCCTAGTTTTGTTTGCTTTTTCTTGCTTGCTTGGGTGTTTATCTTTAGCGCTTTACTAGCTTTATTTTACTTGCTTTAGCTTTATGTTTATTTATCGCATTCCTTTACTGCTTTGAATATTCATATGTTGCATACTCTGGATATCTGCTATATTTTCTACTGTTGTTGAGATGGGTAGATATTATTGGAGAGAAAGGTCCTAACACCGGGCCTAGTATACACATAGAATAGAACGTGGATAGTCGTGAAGCCTGCGTTTTGCGCGTTGGGATATCACGAGACCCACATCCCAGATCGTGATTCGTTTGAGAATACTTCTGTCCTGTGAGAATTCACTACGGTGAGGGATTTTCATCCTGGATCCTATGGTTTGGGCGACCTTTTCTAGGGACCACCTTGTTGTGTCTAGATCACACCTGTGAGGGGGATGGGTTTTGCAGGAAAACAAACCACTTCATACCCTTGTTCTCACACACGCCAGATTTCTTCACCGACACATCAGATTATGTTGCACTGACACAGGATTATATGCAGATATCCGGATAATTCAGATTTGATTATTCGGGCAGTGTTGGCTTCTTGTTGTTGTGTTGCATATCATTTCATCATGTAAATTAATTTTTTGCATGTGCATTTCCAGGTTTTCGAGGGCTTATCTTTTGTTGACATTATCATAGAGATGAGTATTGGTCGTTGTGGCATCATCCGTTACAAGTTTGTGGAGCCTAAGCTGGGTGTTTTGAGAGGTTTGGCATCTTTGTTGGTTAGAGATCACAGAGGGGTTTTCTTAGGTACTTATGGTAATCTATTGACCATCCTCAACACTGAAGTCAACATCACTGTTATTCATACTCTGGTTCAGTTCTACGACCTGCCATATAGGTGCTTCACATTTCAGGATTATCAGCTAGCACCTACACTTGAGGAGTATGCTTATATTCTGGGGGTTGAGATCAAGAAGCAGGTTCCTTATGTTTACACTAGTGGTTGTCCGAAGTTTCATCTTATTGCTGATGCGCTTTGCATTAGTAAGAAAGATGTGGAGGATAATCTCAATGTAGCGAGCGAAACTGGACGTGTTTCTTAAGCACTGTCGCCCTTTTGGGGGTACTACAGGTCGATTCATTTTTTATCCTATTGAAGCTAATGAAGGAAGGGAAATAGATGTCTCCAATTAACCCTGCTTGCATACCGAGTTTAAACAACGGTCTGTTAGGTTACGGATGCGATATGGAAGTGGGGCCTCTTTCTTCTTTCTTTGTTTATAACGAAACACCGGGAATGTTCATGGGTAGGGGGTTAGGACTGATACTTTTTAATTGATGTATGTGGGTATGGGATTGTGGGTTTTTGTTGAGTTTGCTCGCTAAGATTTTTCTTTCAATCTTATGCCTACGTATTCCCAATTACCGAAACAGGGAAATCAGAGCGATCGTAGTTCCTCCTATTCTATGGGAGGAAATGGTGTTTTGGTGTCTTGTTCAAAGCCCAAGACGTGAAGCTAAAGGTGGTTTGTATCTTGTTCAAAGCCCAAGATGTGAAGCTGAAGGGTCTATTTGTATCTTGTTTAAAGCCCAAGATGTGAAGCTAAAAGTTTCGTCTTTAGAGAGAATTTGTCATCTCTAAAGAGGGTTTTGTTTGTCACAACTGTTGGGTGACTGACTATAAAGGAGGATTACTTTAACCGAGATATGTGAATCCTAGCAATGCCATAATTTCCTTTATAGGGGTTTTTGACCTGAAGGAGAAGACTTTAACTCAGTGTAGAACAATGCCATCTTTACTTAGGAATTTCTCATGCTAAAAGAGGGACAGTGGCATGGATGTAGGTGATCCAGAGGCTTGCCGCTTACAGCAATTAGATGAAGGAAAAGGAGTTGTTGATGTTTGTTTACTGTGAACGAGGCACAACTTTTATGCTAAAAGTTTGATTGGCTCAACCGGGGTTTTCTTATATAAAGCCTAAGGGGAGGCTATCGACCCAACAAGAGGGTGTTTTTATGTGTCTCGTAGGAAGCCCGAGAGAGAGGCTAAAGGGGTTGACTCAACAAAAGAGTGCTTTGTATCTCGTACGAAGCCCAAGATGGAGGCTAAAAGGGATGACTCAACAAGAGAGTCTTTGTATATTATTCAAAGCCCGAGATGGAGGCTAAAAGGGATGACTCAACAAGAGAGTCTTTGTATCTCGTACGAAGCCCGAGATGGAGGCTAAAGATGTTGTCGACTCAACAAGAGAGTCTTTTTGTATCTCGTACGAAGCCCGAGATGGAGGCTATGGTTACTGTTTCAGTTGAGTGACAGATCCAATATGCTGATTTAAAGAGAAAATCAGTTCTTATATGAGTACTGTTTGCACTCAGGGATTTGATTCGAGGATCAGGGTTATTTCCTGTTCTTTAAGGAAATGGGAAATCCAAAGGGTATTGAGACTGTCCGAGTCTACGGTTTTCATCTCCTAATTTTGAAAGGAACTTGAGAATATCTTTGAGACTCAAGAAAATTAGACTGTCCAAGTCTAGAGTTTCATCTTTTATACTACGTTTAAGAAACAACAGTAGCAGGATCTAGAGTCTTTGAAAGAATGTTCTATTAAGATGACTAATTTTTGTTCCTATACCTCTAGGAGGTCGTCGGGACAATTTGTACGAAGCCCAAGAGGAGGCTGGAAATTTTTAAGAAGCCGAGGGATAATTTGTACGAAGCCCAAGAGGAGGCTATCATTCCCGGAGGAAGAAATCATTTATACGAAGCCTAAGAGGAGGCTGTGAATACTTCTAAGAAGCCGATGGGTCCTTGTACAATGCCCAAGAGGAGGCGGGGATGCTTTTAAGAAGCCTGTAGGTCCCCAAACCCCAAGAAATTCAAGACAGGCTATTCACAGAGAATAGATCAAGCTAGGAAAGTTCGAGAATTTGGAAGAAACTCAAGAGATGCCATTCACGGAGAAAAGATCATCTCTGGGGAATAGAGTTTCTTTGACGATTTCTAAAGGTGACAGACAGTCTATGAAAGGGTTCACCGAGAATGCTTCCTTTCACGTCTCCATATTGTTTAACCCCAAGAGGAGGGAAGACTGTATCTGGTAATCCTATGGGGATCTAGTTTTGTCTATTTTAAGAGTAATCAATAGGGCTTAGTGCTAGACGTAGTTACCGAGGAAACTCTAAATAGCTATACTAGTATTACACAGTTGATATGAGTTTATGAAAGAAGACTTACAGTGAAAAAGCCCCACAGTACAGTTATATAAATATGAAAGCGGTAAATGAAAGCGTATAACCACTTACTCGGTTGTAGAGCTTCCATGTTGTTTTGTTAGTTGTTCAACAAAGAAAGATTGAAAACAACAGTATATTCAAAATCAAGGGAGAAAGTATTTTGAAAAGAGATTGGGACTTACAGCTTAAGGAGAGGCCCAAGGTTTATTAGTGATCGCACTGTCGTTTTGTACAGAGGGAATTACACAAGTGACTGAGGCCCAAAAAGGTTTTCTGTACAAAGGGGTGGGTCTTACACTCTCTCAAGAGGCCCAAAAGGTTTAAAGAAAAAGAGTGGGGCTTATAACATGAGGGTTGGCCCATATGATTTTTCATTTGAAATGGCGATCGCGCCGAGATTTTTGAAAACATAGTGGGTCTTATACCATGACTGAGGCCCAAGATAATTTGGTTTTCAAAAGGGGTTGGGTCTTACACTCTAATAGAGGCCCAAAAGTTTTGAATGGGTCTTATAGCTCGAGGAGAGGCCCAGATGATTGTTTTAAACGGGCAGTGATCGCGCCGAATTTTTGAAATACAACGGGACTTATACAATAAGTGAGGCCCAAAAATTGTTTGTATTTACAAAGGGTTGGGTCTTACACTCTAATAGAGGCCCAAAAGGTTTAAAAAGAGTGGGGCTTAAAACACGAGGGTAGGCCTAGATGATTTTTTGTTTGAAATGGCGATCGCGCCGAGATTTTTGAAAACGCAGTGAGTCTTATACAATGACTGAGGCCCAAGATAATTTGGCTTTCAAAAGGGGTTGGATCTTACACTCTAATAGAGGCCCAAAAGTTTTGAATGGGTCTTATAGCTCGAGGAGAGGCCCAGATGATTGTTTTAAACGGGCGGTGATCGCGCTGAGTTTTTGAAATACAACGGGACTTATACAATAAGTGAGGCCCAAAAATTGTTTGTATTTACAAAGGGTTGGGTCTTACACTCTAATAGAGGCCCAAAAGGTTTAAAGAAAAATAGTGGGGCTTATAACACGAGGGTAGGCCCAGATGATTTTTTGTTTGAAATGGCGATCGCGCCGAGATTTTTGAAAACGCAGTAGGTCTTATACAATGACTGAGGCCCAAGGGTTGGGTCTTACACTCTAATAGAGGACCAAAAGTTTTGAATGGGTCTTATAGCTCGAGGAGAGGCCCAGATGATTGTTTTAAACGGGCGGTGATCGCGCCGAGTTTTTGAAATACAACGGGACTTATACAATAAGTGAGGCCCAAAAATTATTTGTATTTACAAAGGGTTGGGTCTTACACTCTAATAGAGGCCCAAAATTGTTTTGGTTAAAATGGGATTGGGTCTTACACTCTAATAGAAACCCATGAGTGTTTGAAAATGATTTGTGAGGGTGAAAATCAAAGAAACCCTAATTTGTTTTCTTTTAAAGGTATATATTAAAAGAAAATCAATGAAAAATACCAAATGAATTTGAATAAACCACTTGTGATTTTTGTTTAAGGTTTGAAAAATGAAGTTTTAATCACAAGAGATATTAAAACTCATTTGGTCTTGATTTTTCAAGATGAATGTTCATTTTAAAATGTTTAAAAACTAATAAAAGTGAATTTATTCACAAAAATACTAATTATATTAAATAAATAATATAATCTTAATTTTTTTTGTGGAATAAAATATTTCAACATTTTTGTGATTTTTTGCAAAAAGAACCAATAAAAAATAATTAAAATTGAGTGAGTTATTAATTTTCCAATTAATTAATAAAACATAAAAATATTGGAAAAAATGGCAAAATGTGAAAAAACACAAAATGACATGGGTGGGGTTTGAACCCATGACCTCAAGGTCACAAGGCGGGCGCCTTACCACTGGGGTGGTGATACATCCATTGTTTCATGTGAAAACACAAATATACAAGTCATGCCTTGGTTTTAGGCTTGGCCCAAGGCAAGGCAAGGCAAGTTTTGGCTCAGAAATGTAAAGGTCATAACTTTCTCAATTCTTAATGGTTTGAGACAAAATTTATATGCATCTGGACCAGAATTTCACAAGGAATCCAATGGTGGTGGTAGTTTTTTCAGATCACACTCCCTCCTCAAAACCCGATAGTGGTTTTGAAAAAGGCCTATAATTGCATTTTCTATGCTACACTTTGATACAGGCATGAATTTCATGATCAATTAATCCAAACACAACATATATAACATGTATGAGGTGTGCATGATCAGTGGACTTCAAAGCATTGCATATTTTGGAAAGTTCAAGTCATGCGGCTTACCTCTTTTTGAGCTTTTTGGAGTTTTTGTGCAATATGTCAAGCCTCTTGTTCCAGAAATGATTTGATGCTTTAGACACACTTAAATGATCCCTTAGAAGCTTTTAGGATGATTGGAATTAGCTGGTACCTGCAAAAACACAAACTGGCCCTTTCTTGCAAAAGGGGTTAAAAGTGACCAAAATAGCAACTCTCTCAAATGGTGTTCCAGATGGGGGGAACCATTTGGGACAGTTCAAGGATGATATTTGGAGTGTGTTAGAGGTTTTATCTGGTTTGGAAAGTGACTGAATTAAGACATGGCTTGAAAAATGCACAAAAAGCCTATTTTGAGGTTTTGAGAGGTCACTTTGTGATTTTATGATTACAGGTCACTTGTGAGAGTTTGGATCACATACATATGATGTTTATGAGGTGTGTGTGTGTGTGATTAGTTTGATTGAAAAAGCTCTCAAACTCAAAAACTCCGAGTTACCTTGCTAAAGAAGGCATTTTTGCCAAG
Organism: Lathyrus tuberosus; assembly: GCA_022829125.1. Classification (NCBI taxonomy): domain Eukaryota; kingdom Viridiplantae; phylum Streptophyta; class Magnoliopsida; order Fabales; family Fabaceae; genus Lathyrus; species Lathyrus tuberosus. The sequence goes on from JALAZF010000017.1 coordinate 16,657,082, forward strand.
AGAAAGAGATTTTGAGGAAAGCATCTGTTTGATGGCTTTGGTGTACTCAAACTGAGCACAAATGGGCTCTATTTATAGTAGATCAAGTTTGTTTTGGGATCAATAGTGAATGGCAACTACAGTAGAGGTTTGGCCAATGTTGCCAAATGAAAATCCAAGTCTCCTCTAGCCATTGAATAGAGGTTAGAGCACAGAGCTTTGGTTCCCTACTTGTTGGAGGAATATTGACTGAATTCAGTTGCAAATGTGTTAGTCCATGCCAACTCTAAGCATCTATTAAATGCTTCAATCCAAAATTGGAGTCTTGTCCCTCTTTTAGGCAATTCTAGGTTTGGCATGCTACTTCTTGTTCCAAGGACTTTGGAGGCTTGGCTCAATGATTGTCCCCTTTAGATTTGATCCTCAGATGTGTCCAAGATGATGACAAGGCTTGAAATTGGCTGATTTTGGCAAATTGACCAAAAACGCAAAATTCTTCCTTGCCTTGGCAGTTTTCAGCAAGGCATATTGCCAATGTCATATCTCATGGCTCAAGTTGAATTTGGTGATGTTCTTGACCATTTTGGAAAGCCCTTATATGATACAACAACTGTTTGATCATATTTGGTTTTGATACTTTTTGGATCAAGTGAAAAATGTCCCTACATTTGGAAAAAAGTGAAGGCAAATTCTGACTTAGTGAAAATTTCACTAAGTGTTGGAAAAAAGTGACATTTTCACTTTTTGTGATTTTGATCAATCCATAACTCAAAATCCATGAAGAATTTGAATGAGGTCTAGTTGAAGTTTTTGTAGAGGGCCATGAGATCTACAAATCAAGCTTTGGATGAGGAGAAATGGCTTTGTGGTTTAGGAGTTATGATCCTCCAAAGTTGGTACCCTTGTCACTTTGTTCATAACTTAGAAAATTTTCTAAGTTTTTATGGTTACCCCTTTTACAAGTTATCCCACTTTCTTTGATTTTTCTTGATGAATGATGATTCCAATCATACATTAACATCATTTTAGGGTTAAAAAACCATTTTTATGAAAAATCTCAAAAAGTCAAAGTTGACTTTTGTGCACAGTTGACTTTTTACCTGATGAATTCCAAACTGTGCAATCCTTTAGGATTTCAAGTCCTTGGCCTAAATCAAACTTGATGGAGATGTTCCATGGGTGTTATAGGGTGTATTGAATCATGTCTTAGGGTTTGGGAGCATGTCTTGGTCAAAAGTCAAAGTTACAGTTGACTTTTCTCGCGAAACCCTAACTGTGGTTCAAATGAAATTGAGACTTGTTGCTCAAGCTTCCTGGATCAATCCATTGTTGCAAATGGATCAATGTGGTGTATTAGAGACCCTCAAATCCTCTCTTGAGGACTTGGCTCATGATTTGTTCCAAAAGTCAACTTAGGGGTGAATTAGGTCAAGAAACCCTAATTCCTGATTTTTGATGTATGCATCCCCTGAGGTCAAATTGACTTGATACTTGGGCCCATGAGGTTCCATGGAGTATATTAGGTTATTCTTTGAAGTATTGGCTCATGCCTAGAGGAAAATTCCCAACTGGAGGCCCTGGTCGACCAAAACCCTAATTTGGTGACACTGGCGATCCTGAGGCTTGATCCACCTAGAAGGGAGCATCCTGGTGCTTAATCCTTGTTGTGGGAGTCCTCTTGATCCATTGTGGATATTTGAGAGGTTTAGACAAGTTGAAGATTATGTCATTCCTTGATTGATCATTTGTCTAAGAACTCTGAGAGGGATTGAAACACTAATTCTGATTGTAGTGAAGGCTCACCCATCTTTGGGGAGACTATTGAGGCATGATGGTCCATCCATATTGTGATGATGATTTCCACAATGATGGGAATCTTAGTGGTCAAAATTTGGGGTATGACAGATGCCCCTATTTAATCTTCTTGGACCCGAAGGTGCGAATGACGAAGGAGTTCGGGCATTCGGGGTGCAAGAGGATTAAATATCAGAATACCCAAAATTTTGATGGTGGTTATGAATGGTAGCTTACGTATTCATCTTCTTTTGCTAAGCAATGACGCTTAGAAAAGGCAAACTTCCCCTCGATCCTGGTTTCCAGCCAAGGAACTGGTCTTAGTTTCTGAAATAAACTTCCCCTCGTTCCTGGTTTCCTACCAAGGAACTGGTCTTAGTTTCTGAAATAAACTTCTCCTCGTTCTTGGTTTCCTACCAAGGAACTGGTCTCAGTTTCTGAAATAAACTTCCCCTCGTTCTTAGTTTCCTACCAAGGAACTAGTCTCAGTTTCAGATATAAACTTCCCCTCGATCCTGGTTTCCTACCAAGGAACTAGTCTCAGTTTCTGAAATAAACTTCCCCTCGTTCTTGGTTTCCAACCAAGGAACTGGTCTAAGTTGCTGAATTAAACTTCCCCTCGTTCTTGGTTTCCTACCAGGGAACTGGTCTCAGTTTCTTTTGTCAATAAACTTTATTGACAAGGGACGCTATTCGTAGTGGTTTTCCTCATACTTCTCGCCGAATTTTCCTGGGGAGATGCCATTTGATGGGAAAAAGAATGATGTTAGACTTGCTGGGGAACCCAATCGTCTGAGTTGTAGAGGTACACAAACTTCTCTATTGGAGACGCCATTTGTTTCTACGGGGGAAAGCGAGTTTCTTGAGAGACTGCTTCCGCTAGGGGTCTTACATCATACTTTTCTCGGGATCTTCCCGGAGAAATGCCATATGATGGGATCCAATTTTGAGGTGCCGATGACCTTTTCATCTGTGGTTTTTCGGAGAAAAACTACCGTACCGCCGAATCTCTGATTAAGAGGCTTTCTCTGGGGATTTTCCTTAATCCGGGAAAGCGAAAATATCATCTTCAATGGTGAAGAGTGGCATCGGTTGAAGGTTCTCTGGTCTTTCAGAGGTTCAAGTTATCAAAGTGGTCAAGGACCCAACTTCAATCCAGAAATAAACTAGAGGAGAGATTGTTCAAACGCAACATTTCCTAATCGAGGAAAGGACTGACAACTCGACTGAGAAGATAGCTATCACTAGGGATAAGACCGACTGGAGTGATAGTGATGCAATATGAATGAGAATGCAAATAGAATGCATGATGTATGTATGTATATGCTGACAAAACTGACGCGACATATAGACTAAAAGATGAACATGACGGGATACTCGGCCATCGCGGGGCGAAGTCGTACCGTTGATCCAAAAGTAGCAATTCTGCCTTGCTTAGGAGAGACAGTCCCTGCGGGGAATACCGTTGGTCGGGCTTAGGAGATAAGAACTCAGCCGAGGGTATCAGATGGGAAAACTGCATCTAATATAACTGATCCTTCATTCAGGTGCACTGGCTTAGAAGGTGTACTTTGATTCTGCACTTTGAGGCTCGAACACCTTTGGAGAAGCGATAGATGTTCTTTCGATGTTCATTCATCAAAAGAAATTGCCATCTTTAGTTTAAAAACAGAAAAAGTTTTAACAAGTAAATTCATTTTTGTTTTGTTTCAAGAATCGTCGATCATATTAAAATGTCGTTCTATAAAGCTAAAACAAATGAGAATTATAAACAAAAGCACAAGGGCTCAAATTTTATTGATAGGATGGAAATCAGCCAAGCGCGTGATTCCATAGAGTATTTACAAAGTTAGAAAATGGTAATTTACAAGGAAAAAGGGCTACGTTGAAACATGACGACCGCTATTCTTCTACCAACTTTGAATTCTGGGCATCCTGAGCTTCCGTCGAAGATGATCTTGACTGGAGTTTTTCTGATGGACGATGTAACTGCTGCTGAGGGATTTGCCCCTTTGTTGAGCATAGTTACTTGCCATTATCCATAATGTTTGCCTGGACTGTACTCTGAGATTTCCAATCCACCGGGATGACTTTTGATCATGTCTCTAATTTTTGCCTGGACCGCCCTTTCGGGTTTTCAATCCACCGAGACGTTTTTTTATTTTTAGGCTAAGTATTTCTTGACTACATCAACACTCGTGGGGTAGGCAAATTCCTCTCCGTCCATGGTTGCAAGCCTCAAGGCGCCGCCTGAGAAAGCTTTCGTGACCACATAGGGGCCATCATAATTCGGAGTCCCACTTTCCCCGAGAATCAGTGATAAATGATTGTATTTTCTTGAGCACGAGATCTCTTTTCCTGAAGATGCGAGGTCAGACCTTTTTGTCAAAGGCCTTCTTCATTATCTGTTGATATAACTGACCGTGGCATAGTGTCGTTATTCTCTTTTCTTCAATCAGATTGAGTTCATCGTGTCAACTTTGACACCATTCAGCCTCTGTAAGCTTAGCTTCCATCAATACCCGGATTAACGGGATCTCTACTTCTATGGGGAGCATTGCTTCCATGCCATATACTAGAGAGAAAGAGGTTGCCCCTGTTGAAGTGCGGACGGATGTGCGATAACCGTGAAGAGCAAAGGGTAGCATCTCATGCCAATCTTTGTAGGTTACAACCATCTTTTGAACAATCTTCTTGATGTTCTTGTTAGCTGCTTCTACCGCTCCGTTCATCTTAGGTCGATAGGGAGATGAGTTATGGTGTTCGATCTTGAACTCTGTGCACAACTTTTTCATCATCTTGTTGTTCAAGTTAAATCCATTATCTGTAATGATCTGGCTCAGAACACCATAACGGCAGATGATATTGTTTTTGATAAATCGGACCACCACTTGTCGGGTTACATTAGCGTATGACGCTGCTTCGACCCACTTGGTGAAGTAGTCAATGGCTACCAGGATGAACCGATGTCCATTCGAAGCCTCAGTCTCAATCATGCCAATCATGTCGATTCCCCATATGGAAAAAAGCCATGGGGAAGAAAGAACTTTGAGATGCGTTGGCGGTACATGAATTTTGTCGGAGTATATCTGACACTTGTGACAACTCCTCATGTACTTGTAGCAGTCGGATTCCATGGTTAACCAATAGTACCTTGCTCTTAGAATTTTTCCCGCCATTGTGTGTCCGTTGGCATGAGTGCCAAAGGACCCTTCGTGAATTTCTTTTATCATTATGTCTGCTTCTGGTCTGTCGATGCATCGAAGCAAGACCGTGTCAAAGTTCCGCTTATAAAGTGTATCACCGCTCAGAAAGAAGTTTCCAGCCAGTCTTCTGAGGGTTTTTCTGTCCTTTCTAGACGCCCCATGTGGGTACTCTTGTTACTGAAGGAAGCATTTGATATCGTGATACCAAAGTTTGTCGTCTATGACTGCTTCGATCACGAAGATGTAAGCAGGCCGCTCAAGGCGCATTATGTCGATCTTAGGTAGGTCATTCCACTGACCTACACTAATCATGGAAGAGAGAGTGGCTAAAGCGTCAGCCATATGATTCTCATTACGAGGGATGTGATGAAACTCGATTCTGTTGAAGAAGGGTAACAACTTTCTCGTGTAATCTTTGTAAGGAATCAATCCTAATTGGTATGTGTTCCAATCTCCTTTGATCGATTGATAACCAGGGCTGAGTCGCCATATACGTCCAAGTTCTTGATCCTTAAGTCGATCGCTTCTTCAAGACCCATAATACAAGCTTCGTATTTGGCCTCGTTGTTCGTACACTTGAACGTAAGTCTGGCAGTGAAAGGAATATAGGTACCCTGAGGTGTTATCATAATTTCCCCAATTCTGTTTCCATAATGATTGACAGCTCCGTCAAAAATAAGTCTCCATTGGGAACCTGGTTCTGGCCCTTCACTGGGTAGCGGTTCATCGCAATCTTTCATTTTTAGATACACGACATCTTCGTCTGGGAAGTCAAACCCGATTGATTATTGATCATCAATTGGTTGATGAGCCAAATGATCGGCTAAAACACTCCCCTTAACGGCTTTCTGAGCGTGGTATTCTATGTCATATTCTGATAGCAACATCTGCCAACGGGCAATCCTTCCCGTGAGAGCAGGTTTTTCAAATACATACTTGATTGGATCCATTTCAGATATTAACCAAGTAGTGTGACGAATCATGTACTGGTGCAGACGTTTGGCTGCCCAAGCCAAAGCGCAGCAAGTTTTCTCGAGCATCGTGTACCGAGTTTCACAGTCGGTGAATTTCTTGCTCAAATAGTAGATGGCTGACTCATTCCTTTTGGTTTTGTCTTGTTGGCCAAGTACACATCCCATTGAGTCTTCCAAGACTGTTAAGTAAATGATCAGTGGTCTTTCTTCCACTGGAGGGGATAGAATCGGTGGGTTCAACATATATTCCTTGATACTGTCGAAGGTGGTTTGACAGTCTTCTGTCCAAACGCAGTCCTGATTCTTTTTAGCGGTTTGAAAATCGGCGCACATGTCGCGGTCATGAGGAATATAAATCTGGAGATGTAGTTCAAACGTCCCAGGAATCCTCTGACTTGTTTTTCAGTTTTCGGAGAAGGCATTTCTTGAATGGCCTTGACCTTGTCAGGATCGACCTCAATTCCTTTCTGGCTGACGATGAACCCTAAGAGTTTCCCTGAACGGACACCAAAGGTGCACTTGATGGGATTCAAGCGGAGTTTGTACTTTCTCAACCGCTCAAATAGTTTTGACAGGTGGGTCACATGCTCCTCTTCTGTTCTAGATTTTGCAATCATATCATCGACATATACCTCGATTTCTTTGTGTATCATGTCATGAAAAAGAGTAGTCATGGCCCGTTGATAGGTTGCCCCGGCGTTCTTCAAACCGAACGACATTACCTTGTAACAAAAGGTGCCCCATGGGGTAATGAACGAAGTTTTCTCCATGTCTTTCGGCGCCATTTTGATCTAGTTATAGCCCGAGAATCCATCCATGAAGGAGAAAACTTAGAACTTTGCTGTACTGTCAACCAGCATGTCAATGTGTGGTAAAGGAAAGTCGTCCTTTGGACTAGCCTTGTTTAAATCTCTATAATCGACACACATTCTGACTTTTCCGTCCTTTTTTGGAACGGGTACGATGTTGGCTAACAATTGAGGATATTCTGATGTAGCGAGGAAACCTGTGTCAATTTATTTCTGTACCTCCTCTTTGATTTTGATGGCCATGTCTAGATGAGTCCATCTCAACCTTTGTTTTACTGGCGGACATTCCGATCTCAATGGTAAATGGTGTTCCACAATGCTGGTATCCAACCCTGGCATATCCTGATAGGACCAACCAAATACCTCGGGGAATTCTTTGAGAAGCTTTAACAAACCCTCTCTGGCAGTTGGACTGAGCAGTGCCCCAATCCTGATTTCTTTTCTCTCTTTTTCCGAACCTAAGTTTACCGTTTCCAACGGTTCTTTATGAGGTTCAATGGACCTTTCCTCTTGTCTGAGTAGTCGGGAGATCTCTTCTGGAATTTCTTCGTCAACTTCTTTATCAGCCCCAAATACCGGGAACTCAAAGTTGGGAGAAGGCATCGGATCGTATGTTTTAATGGGGTTTAAAACAAGCAATCTGCATGACGTGATGATTGTTTTTAGAAGAGATAGAGAAAATGCAAGAGTGTGTGCAGTGTGTTTCATTTACTGCTTGTTTTTATTATTGATTTGTTTTTTAGGATTACCATTTTTTGAGAAAAGCAAAAAGAGAAAACAACAATTAACGCAGAAATTATAGAACGACGTTATTTTATTAATGAACAAGTCGATTCTTAAAACTACAGCCCTATAAAACAAAAACTTTGTCGCTTTGGGCAAAGCGAAGAGGGAAAATTTACAGAAAGCGAGCCCTATCAAAACATCCGTTTCACCTGGGCAGGGTGAAAGGTTAACGATGGCAATTACTTTAACTTATGAACAATCTTCGGAACATCGACAGCAACCCATTGGCGGCGACTCCTCGGTGAATCACAAAGTCTGGTGCTTTCCTTGATTTGTCTTCAGAAATGACGCTGATTTCTGGTGGAGTAGGATCATTGGAATCTGTCTCCCAGGCAGAATTGTCGTAGGAGGATTCCTCTGTTGCATTTTTCATAGCATTGGTGCTCTCAAGTAGATCTCCTCATCCAGTTGGCTGGATGTCTTCGAGCCTGATACGAGAGCTTTCGGGAGCGGTGTACTTGACGAAGTAGTCGAACTTACCACTCGGTTGTCCCAAGGTGTCCCATACTTCTTTGGATTTGGAGGAGTCATCTCTCTCGATGACGTTGACCTCGGGAAAAGCATAGTTGATGAACTCTAATCCTGCGAACGTTGTGAATTCATCGTCGTGCGGGGTATTTTCAGGATACCCTGGGTGTTGATCCCATGACATGGTGGGGACACAGGTATTCTGTTCAATGATGCTCAGCTGATTTTCATTGTTCGGCTGATTCTCTTGCCCCAAGTCCCCTCTGTAAGGTTGCCACATTGGCAGGCCATCCATCGGACCATAACAGTTGTGGTCAAAGTTGTCTTTCATCGGAGTGTCTTCCTCTAATGAGTTTGGTGGAGCACGACATCCTTCCGGATCGCAATCTCCATACATCATTTTGACATCTGACCTTGGTATAAATCTCGGGCTCTGTGCAGGAAAGCAAAATGGAGTATGCGTTTCGTCCTGAGACATATAACCGTCCTTGTTAAGATAGGACTCCCATTCTTCCTCCATATCAGAGGAATCATCTTTATTGATGGTATGCACTTCTTGAGGCACTGGGTGAAGGAACCATCCACTGTGGAAGAAGTCCTGAATGGGATGAAGACTTTCATCGCTGGTAGTAGCTATCTGGGTACAGGTTGCAGAAAAACCAAGACCCTTCTTTGTTTTATTGTCAGTAGGAATGACTAGCTGTCCCCATCCTGTTGTATTGGTACTCTCGACCGCTTTGAAAACATCTTTGTATGAGGAAATCGAGGTTCCCTCTTCGGATTGATTGTCCTTGCTCATCGAGAGTGCTTGGAACTGAGTTCCAATAACCTCCTTGGGTTCTACACAAGTAGATGATGATAAGTTACTCATGAGCATGGCTTGTTCTCCACAGACCATGACGAGCTGGTTGTTCTGGACGAACTTTAACTTTTGGTGGAGGGTCGAGGTGACCACCCCAGCCTGATGTATCCAAGGTCTTCCTAATAAACAACTGTATGTTGCCTGGATATCCATGACTTGGAAAGTGTGAGGACCGATGGTCATGGGAAGGTCGACTTCGCCAATAACTGTTTTTCTGGATCCGTCGAATGCTTTGGTGACGACCTCGCTGGTTCTCATCGGAGGGCCTTTGAATGATAATTACATCAAAGTGGACTTCGGCATGACATTCAGGGCTGACCCTGTGTCTACCAGTACGCTAGCTAAAGCATCGTCCTGGCAGTTGACTGTAATGTTGAGCGCCATGTTATGACGGCGACCTTCTTCAGGTAATTCCTCATCACTAAATCCCAAGTTATTGCAGGAAGTGATGTTGGAGACAATGTTATCGAACTGTCTGATTGTTACATCCTGTTCTACAAAGGCTTGCTCCAAGACTTTCTGTAGAGCCTCCATGTGCGCTTCTGAACTGAGTATAAGTGACAGCACAGAGATCTTTGAAGGAGTTTGTAATAGCTGGTCAACAATGCTGTATTCACTCCTTTGGATGAGCTTCAGCATCTCATCATTGTTTTTCGAAAGGTCGGGATTACTAGACTGACCAACCGGTGGATTGGGAACTTCTGTCTGAGGTTCCTTTTCTTTGTTGGACTCTCCAACTCCTCTGTTGAAGATTCTACCGCTCTGTGTTACACGACTGATGTCTGCAATATTTACGACGGAGGGTAATGGAATTTCCTTTCCATTTTCAATTATCGTCGCACCGTATTTGTAAAGGATTGCCTTAGTTGATTCATACGGTAGTGGTCCCGGTAGATAGATGACTATGGGAGCCTTCTGATTTTTCTGACTGTCGTAAGCAATTTTGATCTGTTCCTGGTTGGGAACTCTCGATTCGTCAAGTAGAGGAATGATGGCACAAACATCCTTGTTTCTCTCATGATCAGAGATTACGACAACGTCCTCAATTTGATTAGCGAGGTAGTCTGGCGCCCAGTTGATTGGTCCAGAACCCGGATATGGGCGAATCTCTCTACGATCCACCTGACCCTGAAGAGCTGCTCGCACAAGGTAGCACCCTTGGTTATCTTCTGAACAAACTCTACAACATTCGTAGTTATGTGGCGGCACCTGGCCACGCCCGCTTTGAATGCAATGTAACCTCACTAGGTTAGCTTCCACAGATCGGACATCTTGACTTTGACGCCGAGTAGGATTCCTATTATTGATACTAATTTGCTGAGTATCTTCATCCATATAGATTGGCATCCACCAGTGATTTAATAAGTACTGAAGCGCCTCCTGGACAAGGGCACAACCTTGATTATTTTCGCAACCCGCCTTACAGTTTTGATAGTTATGTGAAATCAGGAACCCGAGTTGAACCTGCTCAGCATGTAACTCTACCAGATTGGTATTCATTAAGCGAATATCGAAGATCTGAACCATGTTGATCTGATAGTGGTTCCTATCATGGTAGTCCTGGATCCATCCAAGATCCATCTGACGCTGGAGGGTATCCTGTACAAAAGAGCATCCCTGTTTGTTTACCAAGCAAGTCAGACAAGAACTGTAATCGTGCCATGGCAGATTATGATACTGGCTTTACCTTGAGTACATTGCCAACAGGTTGACATTCATCGCACGGATATCGTGGTTTTGAAAGACGTTGAAATTCGTATAAACCATGTTAACTCCACGAACTCGATGCTTTTAGATCCATCCGAGATCCATCTGTTCCTGTAGAGTTGATTGCACCACAGAACATCCTTGATTGTTTTTAGAGTAGATATCACACTGGTGATAATTATGAGGTGGCACATGGCCATACCCACTCTGTCTACAATGCATCTTGACCAGATTGGTCCTTAACAAGAGTACATCATGAATTTGATAGACATTGTTAGACTCTCCCTTTATCAGGTTGACTGCAGCTTTCTTATGTTGAGGAAGCGGGTTCGTGAGAACATTCGGATTCGTATCTTTGAAAGATAAGAACCCGCTCCTAACAAACTTTTGTACGTCAGATTTAAAACTGAGACAGTTTTCTAAGTTATGCCCTGATCCTCCTTGATGATAAGGGCAAGTCTGGTCCACCTTAAACCAAAAATGAGGATTTTTTGGTACTGCAAGAGGGGATTTAGTCTGGATGTGCCCCTTAGCCAGTAGTAACAGAAATAATTCTGTGTATGATACGGGGATAGGATCAAATCCTGGTGACCGCGTTGTACGGTTGTTGTGTATGGAGGACGAGCCTGCTGAAGAGGTTGTTGTGTCCTTTGCTGAAATTGTTGTTGATTAGGTTGGCTCTGCACAACCTGAGGTTGATACGTAGGCGCGGGATTGATAACAGGAGTCACAGCTGCTACTGGTTGATAACATCACCTTTGCTTTCCGAGAGAGATATTCTCAATATCTTGCTCTTTTTTCTTAGGGAGAGCACCGCCATATCGTTTTGTACTACTCGATGATCCAACGTCTTTTACTAGACGTCCTTCACGAACAGCTTCCTCGAGACGTACCCCCATACCGACCATTTCGGTGAAGTCACTGGGCGAACTGGCAACCATTCTGTCATAGTAAAATGAGCTTAAGGTCTTTAAGAAGATTTTTTTCATCTCTTTTTCCTCAAGAGGTGGACAAATTTGAGCAGCAATTTCACGCCATCTCTGAGCGTATTCCTTAAAGGTTTCTTTGTCCTTTTGCGACATTGATCTGAGCTAATCTCTGTCTAGTGCCATGTCCAGATTGTATTTATATTGTTGGAAGAAGGCAGTGCCAAGATCTCTGAATGTGCTGATCGTAGCGCAGTTTAAACCCATGTACCATTTGAGTGCGGCACCGGTTAAACTATCTTGGAAGTAATGAATCAGTAGGTCTTGATTCTCTGTCTGAGCCGACATTCGTCGAGCATACATTACCAAGTGACTCTGAGGGCAAGAGTTACCCTTGTATTTTTCAAAGTCGAGCACTTGGAACTTGTGCGGAACTTTCACATTGGGGACCAGACAAAGGTCTGCGGCGTCCTTTCCAAATAAATCTTGACCGCGGATGGCTTGCAGCTCTTTTTGCATCTCCAGGAAATGTTCCTGGAACTCGTCCATCCTGCCGAACATAGTTTCCTTTCTACCAGAAGGTATCTGTGGAATCTGTCCTTCTGGGACAGTGTGCAATACAGGGGGTGGTACCGTGACTACGACCATGAATCTTGGCATTGCTCGAAGTTTGTAACCTTCAAGAGTCCTCAATATGCCTCTGGCATCTTCGCTTTCTCGAAGTTTGTAATCTTCAGGCCCAGCGGCTTCTGCTGAAGTTTCTGGATCTCCAGTGATCGGCGGAACATATCCTTCTGGGATATAGTTAACAGGCATGCCCCAAGGACGATCTTTCAGCATTTTGTACCTAGGATCGTACTTCTCCACTATGGGAGTTGAGGTGACCTCTGAGATCACAGTTCTTTGTAGCCGAGCTTCTGCCATGGCTTGCATGTCGTTACGAAGCTTTCTCATATTCTCTCTCAGAGCGTCCATTTCTTCTTTCAACTCTCTGTTCTCTTCCTCAAGATCATCCATCTTTTTCTGATGATTGGCCTGGGTATTGTACGAATGAGACTGTTTGACTCTAGAATCGAGACACAAACGTGAGATTCGTAGGTAAGAAGAATACGTTGCGTGAGAATGATGAATGCAATGATTATATTAATTATTATTTTTTGTTTAATCAAAATAAACTTTGACAATTAGATTGCAAATATCAAACAGTGGGGAAACCCCGTTTTATTGAATTCAAAGGATTACGAAAATAGAAATACAGTAGATTACAAGATGCCGAAACAGAAACCTAAGCTAAGGGGTCCCGAGTCCTCTCTGGGGAGAAACCGGGTGCTGATTCTGGTACTTTCCTTTTCTTGGACCGGGGCTCTTGGGCCATTGTCGGGTTGTCATTCCTTTGCCAGGTGAAAGGAGCGAGCAAATTCCTTTGGTCATCCTGATTATCCACAGCATGCTGCTCCAAAATTTCAATCAGGGTATCTTTATCCTTCAATAGTTGTTGTACTTTGATACACTCCATATTGAGGGTGCGGTACTTGTTCTTCCAAGACCTCCTATCCCGCTGAACTTTGTTGAGAATAACCTGGAGTTTTTCCGTTTCAATCATGAATTACATGACAGACTCCCTTGGCGGAAGAACTCCGTGATGAGGATAAGGCATCTTTAGCTTGAGAGCTCTAGTTTGTACCTAGTGGAGGTAAGGCTCCACCGAGACACAATCCGGTTTTCCTAGAGACTCGCGTCCTTTCTTATGAACATGTTTCCAAGCGTGCACTATTTCCATCTTTAGTGCTCTGTCATTTTCTCCTTCTTTGAAGAAAAGACCTTCTAGATGAGTATTCCGCGGGACATGCCTCATCGGGTATCCAAATTGACGACGAACCAATACTGGATGGTAATTGATTCCTCCCTTAGTTCCTATGAGGGGTACATTGGGGAAGTTTCCACAACGATCAATGATCCTGATTCCCTCATAAATCCCATTGCACCAATCTATGTCAGAGTTGGTAAGAGATATGATTCTCTGCGACCAACGTAAAGTATTCTTTTGATCCCAAAAAGCAGCAAGCTTAGGCAAATAGGAGATAAACCATTTGTATAGCAGAGGTACACAACATGTGATCTCCCCTCTGCTGTACAAATTCCCTAAGTGTACAGAATGATATGTGTCTGCGAGTAAAGTTGCCATAGGGTTTCCAATGAGAAAAACCTTAATGGAGTTGATATCGACGAAGCTATTAATGTTGGGAAACAAAAATAACCCGTAGGTGAGTAAAACAAAGATGCTTTCAAAAGCAGACACATTCCCTATACTAGCAAAGTACAGGGCCTTCTTTGTCAAGAACTGGGCCGGCAAACCTTGTATGCCACCCTTAGTGGTCATGTGAGTCCTGACCTCTGACTCGTCCAAATATATTACTCTTGCAATGGTCTGATCCTTTGGAATTTCTTCCAGTCCAGAAAAAGGAGCTCGATCAGTGATGTTTAAATCAATCAGATGAGAATATTCCTCCAGCGTTGGTGTGAGCTGATAATCCGGGAATATGAAATAGTGATAGACCAGATCGTAAAACTGAATGAGTGCATCCATGATTCTTTCAATTACTTGGACCTTTAACAGAGGTAGCAGACCTCCGTACTTGGCTCTGAAAGTTTCAGGGTTAGTGACCATTCTCGCCAAACCTCTCAAATCCTCTAACTTTGGAACCTTGAAAGTGCACTTATGAGTTCTCCTTCTACTGAAATCCATGAGCGCAGTCTTTTTCTCTAACATTTGCAATCATTGTCTTAGTTTAATTTGAAAAAAGGAGAGACTAGAAGAGAAGATTTTCTTTGATGTAATGTTTTTTAAATGAATGCATGAATGTAGCACACAAAAACATAGAAAAAACATGGGGTCAAAAGGTCGGTGTCATGGAGTCAAGGCTCTACCCGTCCCAAAGGTTTATACGAGTGATTTGTGTACCTGTCTCTCAACATCATCAACTCTTGTCGAGAAAAACACCAGCGGGCCGGGAACCGTGCTAGGTGGTGTTTTTTCGAAGAGTCCTCAGAAGAGGGTGGTATCGCGTGACAACTATTTCCGATAGCTTTCGCACCACTAAAGGGGTTTTTCCTAGGTGTATACTCAATCTTTCCACATGCGGCATCACACGCATTCCCATTAGCATAAAAATAAACACATATATCAATTAGGAAAAGCAGTATATATATCTGTCCTAATGTCCTAGACTTTTAAGAGCTATGAATCCTGTGTTCCTGACAGAAAATGGCTCCCCGGCGGAGGTGCCACTCTGTGGTTCCTTCCCAATTTAAAGGTTTTGACCTAATATCCTAGTGAAGGCCGATCATAGCAATAACGACATCCCCCGATGAAACCGTCATAAAATAACTTGCCAAAGGCTTTTACTTTAAGAAAGAAAGAAAGTCAAAGAAAGGGCCCCACGGTGGGCGCCACTTTTCTGTGGTGGCCACCACCATGAAAATGACTGGTCCAAGGATTAAAACTGTAAGAAAGAACGAGAAGGCCCCACGGTGGGCGCCACTTTTCTGTAGCGAGCGAAACTGGGCGTGTTTCTTAAGCATTGTCGCTCTTTTGGGGGTACTACAGGTCGATTCATTTTTTATCCTATTGAAGCTGATGAAGGAAGGGAAATAGATGTCTCCAATTAACCCTGCTTGCATACCGAGTTTAAACAGCGGTCTGTTAGGTTACGGATGCGATATGGAAGTGGGGCCTCTTTCTTCTTTCTTTGTTTATAACGGAACACCGAGAATGTTCATCGGTAGGGGGTTAGGACTGATACTTTTTAATTGATGTATGTGGGTATGGGATTGTGGGTTTTTGTTGAGTGTGCTCGCTAAGATTTTTCTTTCAATCTTATGCCTACGTATTCCTGTTTACCGAAACAAGGAAATCAGAGCGATCGTAGTTCCTCTTATTCTATGGGAGGAAATGGTGTTTTGGTGTCTTGTTCAAAGCCCAAGATGTGAAGCAAAAGGTGGTTTGTATCTTGTTCAAAGCCCAAGATGTGAAGCTAAAGGGTCTATTTGTATCTTGTTTAAAGCCCAAGATGTGAAGCTAAAAGTTTCGTCTTTAGAGAGAATTTGTCATCTCTAAAGAGGAGTTTGTTTGTCACAACTGTTGGGTGGCTGACTATACAGGAGGATTACTTTAACTGGGATATGTGAATCTAGCAATGCCATAATTTCCTTTATAGGGGTTTTTGACCTGAAGGAGAAGACTTAACTCAATGTAGAGCAATGCCATCTTTCTTTAGGAATTTCTCATGCTAAAAGAGGGACAGTGGCATGGATGTAGATGATCCAGAGGCTTGTCGCTTACAGCAATTAGATGAAGGAAAAGGAGTTGTTGATGTTTGTTTACTGTGAACGAGGCACAACTTTGATGCTAAAAGGTTGATTGGCTCAACCGGGGTTTTCTTATACAAAGCCTAAGAGGAGGCTATCGACCCAACAAGAGGGTGTTTTTATGTGTCTCGTACGAAGCCCGAGAGAGAGGCTAAAAGGGTTGACTCAATAAGAGAGTGCTTTGTATCTCGCACGAAGCCCGAGATGGAGGCTAAAAGGGATGACTCAACAAGAGAGTCTTTGTATCTCATACGAAGCCCGAGATGGAGGCTAAAAGGGATGACTCAACAAGAGAGTCTTTGTATCTCGTACGAAGCCTGAGATGGAGGCTAAAGATGTTGTCGACTCAACAAGAGAGTCTTTTTGTATCTCGTACTAAGCCCGAGATGGAGGCTATGGTTACTGTTTCAGTTGAGTGGCAGATCCAATATGCTGATTTAAAGAGAAAATCAGTTCTTATATGAGTATTGTTTGCACTCAGGGATTTGATTCGAGGATCAGGGTTATTTCCTGTTCTTTAAGGAAATGGGAAATCCAAAGGGTATTGAGATTGTCCAAGTCTACGGATTTCATCTCCTAGTTTTGAAAGGAACTTGAGAATGTCTTTGAGACTCAAGAAAATTAGACTATCCAAGTCTAGAGTTTCATCTTTTGTACTACGTTTAAGAAACAGCAGTAGCAGGATATAGACTCTTAGAAAGATTGTTCTATTAAGATGACTAATTTTTGTTCCTATACCTCTAGGAGGTCGTCGAGACAATTTGTACGAAGCCCAAGAGGAGGCTGGAAACTTTTAAGAAGCCGAGGGACAATTTGTACGAAGCCCAAGAGGAGGCTATCATTCCCGGAGAAAGAAATCATTTATATGAAGCTTAAAATGAGGCTTTGAATACTTCTAAGAAGCCGACAGGTCCTTGTACAACACACAAGAGGAGGCGGGGATGCTTTTAAGAAGCCTGTGGGTCCCCAAACCCCCGAGAAATTCAAGACAGGCTATTCACAGAGAATAGATCAAGCCAGGAAAGTTCAAGAATTTGGAAGAAACTCAAGAGATGCGATTCACGGAGAAAAGATCATCTCTAGGGAATAGAGTTTCTTTGACAATTTCTAAAGGTGACAGTCTGTGAAAGGGTTCACCGAGAATGCTGCCTTTCACGTCTCCATATTATTTAACCCCAAGAGGAGGGAAGACTGTATCTGGTAATCCTATGGGGATCTAGTTTTGTCTACTTTAAGAGTAATCAATAGGGTTTAGTGCTAGACGTAGTTGCCGGGGAAACTCTAAATAGCTATACTAGTATTACACAGTTGATATGAGTTTATGAAAGAAGACTTACAGTGAAACAGCCCCACAGTACAGTTATATACATATGAAAGCGGTAAATGAAAGCGTATAACCACTTACTCGGTTGTAGAGCTTCCATGCTGTATTGTTAGTTGTTCAACAAAGAAAGATTGAAAACAACAGTATATTCAAAATCAAGGGAGAAAGTATTTTGAAAAGAGGTTAGGGCTTACAGCTCAAGGAGAGGCCCAAGGTTTATCAGTGATCGCACTGTCGTTTTGTACAGAGGGACTTATACAAGTGACTGAGGCCCAAAAAGGTTTTCTGTACAAAGGGGTGGGTCTTACACTCTCTCAAGAGGCCCAAAAGGTTTAAATAAAAAGAGTGGGGCTTATAACACGAGGGTAGGCCCATATGATTTTTCGTTTGAAATGGCGATCGCGCCGAGATGTTTGAAAACGCAGTGAGTCTTATACAATGACTGAGGCCCAAGATAATTTGGTTTTCAAAAGGGGTTGGATCTTACACTCTAATAGAGGCCCAAAAGTTTTGAATGGGTCTTATAGCTCGAGGAGAGGCCCAGATGATTGTTTTAAATGGGCGGTGATCGCGCTGAATTTTTGAAATACAACAGGACTTATACAACAAGTGAGGCCCAAAAATTATTTGTATTTACAAAGGGTTGGGTCTTACACTCTAATAGAGGCCCAAAAGGTTTAAAGAAAAAGAGTGGGGCTTATAACACGAGGGTAGGCCCAGATGATTTTTTGTTTGAAATGGCGATCGCGCTGAGATTTTTGAAAACGCAGTGGGTTTTATACAATGACTGAGGCCCAAGATAATTTGGTTTTCAAAAGGGGTTGGGTCTTACAGTCTAATAGAGGCCCAAAAGTTTTGAATGGGTCTTATAGTTCGAGGAGAGGCCCAGATGATTGTTTTAAACAGGCGGTGATCGCGCCGAATTTTTGAAATACAACGGGACTTATACAATAAGTGAGGCCCAAAAATTGTTTGTATTTACAAATGGTTGGGTCTTACACTCTAATAGAGGCCCAAAATTGTTTTGGTTAAAAGGGGATTGGGTCTTACACTCTAATAGTGGCCCATGAGTGTTTGAAAATGATTTGTGAGGGTGAAAATCAAAGAAACCCTAATTTGTTTTCTTTTAAAGGTAAATATTAAAAGAAAATTAATGAAAAATACCAAATGAATTTGAATAAACCACTTGTGATTTTTGTTTAAGGTTTGAAAAATGAAGTTTTAATCACAAGAGATATTAAAACTCATTTGGTCTTGATTTTTCAAGATGAATGTTCATTTTAAAATGTTTAAAAACAAATAAAAATGAATTTATTCACAAAAATACTAATTATATTAAATAAATAATATAATCTTAATTTTTTTTGCGGAATAAAATATTTCAACATTTTTGTGATTTTTTGCAAAAAGAACCAATAAAAAATAATTAAAATTGAGTGAGTTATTAATTTTCCAATTAATTAATAAAACATAAAAATATTGGAAAAAATGGCAAAATGTGAAAAAACACAAAATGGCATGGGTGGGGTTTGAACCCACGGCCTCAAGGTCACAAGGCACGCGCCTTACCACTGGGGTGGTGATACATCCATTGTTTTGAGTGAAAACACGAATATACAATTCATGCCTTGGTTTTAGGCCTGGCCCAAGGCTAGGCAAGGCAAGTTTTGGCTCAGAAACGTGAAGGTCATAACTTTCTCAATTCTTAATGGTTTGAGACAAAATTTATATGCATATGGACCAGAATTTCACAAGGAATCCAATGGTGGTGGTAGTTTTTTTAGATCACACTCCCTCCTCAAAACCCGATAGTGGTTTTGAAAAAGGCCTATAATTGCATTTTCTATGCTACACTTTGATACAGGCATGAATTACATGATCAATTGGTCCAAATACAACATATATAACATGTATGAGGTGTGCATGATCAGTGGACTTCAAAGTATTGCATATTTTGGAAAGTTCAAGTCATGAGGCTTACCTCTTTTTGAGCTTTTCGAAGTTTTTGTGCAATCTGTCAAGCCTCTTGTTCCAGAAATGATTTGATGCTTTAGACACACTCAAATGATCCCTTAGAAGCTTTTAGGATGATTGGAATCAGCTGGTACCTGCAAAAACACAAACTGGCCCTTTCTTGCAAAAGGGGTTAAAAGTGACCAAAATAGAAACTCTCTCAAATGGTGTTCCAGATGGGGGGAACCATATGGGATAGTTCAAGGATGATATTTGGAGTGTGTTTGAGGTTTTATCTGGTTTGGAAAGTGACTGAATCAAGACATGGCTTGAAAAATGCACAAAAAGCCTATTTAGAGGTTTTGAGAGGTGACTTTGTGATTTTGTGATTACAGGTCACTTGTGAGAGTTTGGATCACCTACATATGATGTTTATGAGGTGTGTGTGTGTGATTGTTTTGATTGAAAAAGCTCTCAAACTCAAAAACTCAGAGTTACCTTGCTAAAGAAGGCATTTTTGCCAAGAGAAAGGGATTTTGAGGAAAGCATCTGTTTGATGGCTTTGGTGTACTCAAACTGAGCACAAATGAGCTCTATTTATAGTAGAGCAAGTTTGTTTTGGGATCAATAGTGAATGGCAACTGCAGCTGAGGTTTGGCCAATGTTGGCAAATGAAAATCCAAGTCTCCTCTAGCCATTGACTAGAGGTTAGAGCACAGAGCTTTGGTTCCCTACTTGTTGGAGGAATATTGACTGAATTCAGTTGCAAATGTGTCAGTCCATGCCACCTCTACGCATCTATTAAATGGTCCAATCCAAAATTGGAGTCTTGTCCCTCTTTTAGGCAATTCTAGGTTTGGCATGCTAGTTTATATTCCAAGGACTTTGGAGGCTTGGCTCAGTGATTGTCCCCTTTAGATTTGATCCTCAGATGTGTCCAAGATGATGACAAGGCTTGAAATTGGCTGATTTTGGTAAGTCGACCAAAAATGCAAAATTCTGCCATGCCTTGGCAGTTTTCAGCAAGGCATATTGCCAATGTCATATTTCATGGCTCAAGTTGAATTTGATGATGTTCTTGGCCATTTTGGAAAGCCCTTATATGATACAACAACTGTTTGATCATATTTGGTTTTGATACTTTTTGGATCCAAGTGAAAAATGTCCCCTACATTTGGAAAAAAGTGAAGGCAGATTCTGACTTAGTGAAAATTTCACTAAGTGTTGGAAAAAAGTGACATTTTCACTTTTTGTGATTTTGATCAATCCATAACTCAAAATCCATGAAGAATTGGAATGAGGTCTAGTTGAAGTTTTTGTAGAGGGCCATGAGATCTACAAATCAAGCTTTGGATGGGGAGAAATGGCTTTGTGGTTTAGGAGTTATGATCCTCCAAAGTTGGTACCCTTGCCATTTGTTCATAACTTAGAAAATTTTCTAAGTTTTTATGGTTACCCCTTTTACAAGTTATCCCACTTTCTTTGATTTTTCTTGATGAATGATGATTCCAATCATACATTAACATCATTTTAGGGTTAAAAAACCATTTTTATGAAAAATCTCAAAAAGTCAAAGTTGACTTTTGTGCACAGTTGACTTTTTACCCGATGAATTCCAAACTGTGCAATCCTTTAGGAAATCAAGTCCTTGACCTAAATCAAACTTGATGGACATGTTCCATGGGTGTTATAGGGTGTATTGAATCATGTCTTAGGGTTTGGGAGCATGTCCTGGTCAAAAGTCAAAGTTACAGTTGACTTTTCTCGCGAAACCCTAACTGTGGTTCAGATGAAATTGAGACTTGTTGCTCAAGCTTCCTAGATCAATCCATTGTTGCAAATGGATCAATGTGGTGTATTAGAGACCCTCAAATCCTCTCTTGAGGTCTTGGCTCATGATTTGTCCCAAAAGTAAACTTAGGGGTGAATTAGGTCAAGAAACCCTAATTCCTGATTTTTTTATGTATGCATCCCCTGAGGTCAAATTGACTTGATACTTGGGCCCATGAGGTTCCATGGAGTATATTAGGTTATGCTTTGAAGCATTGGCTCATGCCCAGAGGAAAATTCCCAACTGGAGGCCCTGGTCGACCAAAACCCTAATTTGGTGACACTGGCGATCTTGAGGCTTAATCCACCTAGAATGGAGCATCCTGGTGCTTAATCCTTGCTGTGGGAGTCCTCTTAATACATTTTGGATGTTTGAGAGGTTTATACAAGTTGAAGATCATGTCATTCCTTGATTGATCCTTTGTCTAAGAACTCTTAGAGGGCTTGAAACCCTAATTCTGATTGTAGTGAAGGCTCACCCATCTTTGGGGAGACTATTGAGGCATGATGGTCCATCCATATTGTGATGATGATTTCCACAATGATGGGAATCTTAGTGGTCAAAATTTGGGGTATGACACTCAAGACCAAAAGGAAAGGTATTCGAGGGTTTGCTTCGAAGTTCTTGGTTGACAAGGCTACTATTTTTGCTAAGGATGGAAACTGGAAGGCTTTCAACACCGTTCTCGCTTTGCTGGTATATGGGATTATCTTGTTCCTGAACATGGAGGATTTCGTAGATCAGGCTGCCATCAGCATTTTCTTGTCCAAGAACCCTGTTTCGACGCTTCTTGCTGATACCTACCATTCTATTCATTCCAGGAATGAAAAGAAGAAAGGAACCATTGTCTGTTGTGCTCCTTTGTTGTACCGATGGTTCACGTCTCACCTTCCACAGAAGGGTCCCTTTGTTGAGAATAAGGATAATCTCAAGTGGTCTCAACGAATCATGTCTCTTACCGCTGATGATATTTCTTGGTATTCTCGAGTCTTCGACGACATTCCGATCATTCTTCATTGTGGGAAATTCTCCAATGTGCCTCTCTTAGGTACAAAGGGTGGAATTAACTACAATCCAAAAATGGCTTTTCGACAGTTGGGATACCCTATGGTTGACAAACCTGATCCTGAGGTAGTGGAAGAGTTCATCTTTCATGAAGGGGTTGATGACATGGGTTTGCTGAACAGGTTTAGTGTCGCTTGGACTCGGATTCATCTCGAAGGAAGAGCCGATTTGGGTAAGAAAAATTGCGTAGCCAAGGAAGCTTACACACTTTGGGTCAAAGAGCGCGTCAAAGAGATCTTGTTGTCATTCTCTCCTGAGCCTTCCATGAATGCCAAGCTTCCTGAACTTGCCATTGTTCCTCCATCTGAGGTCGATCAACTCAAGTTGATTGTTGAGAAGTTGAAGAAGAAGAATGCTGATCTTCGTCTCAACCTTGATAGAGTCACTTCAGAGAAGGATAGCCTACAGATTGAGCTCCATCAGAAGCACGAGCGCATGCTCAAAGAGGTGGAGGTTGAACAGAACAAGCGTAGGAAGGTGGGTGATGCTTTGAAGAGCACCTATGAGGGACTTGCTTCAAAGAAGAGACAACTCGCTGATGCTCATTATCAAGCCTACAAAGACGAGTTGAGCTACAACAAGCAACTTGAAGAGCTTCGAGGGAAGTTATCTGAGTTCAAGGCGAAGTGGCAAGGTGAACAAGACCGTGCTAATCAGTTAGCAAAGTACTTTTCCCAATGTCAAGCTAAGATCGACAAAGTCTTCGGTGAGATTCAGAAGTTGCAAGATCAAGCACATCAGAGACAAGAGCATATTAGTCAGCTCAACACAGAGAGCACTCACTGGGAGCATCAAATCCATCATCTACAGAACCTCCTGGATCAGAAAGAGGCCTTTTCTTCAGGACATGCTTCAGGGACCTAATCATTTGTTGCTGCATAACCTCATGAAGGATGCGAAGTACTG
The DNA here is from genome assembly GCA_022829125.1 of Lathyrus tuberosus. Lineage (NCBI taxonomy): Eukaryota > Viridiplantae > Streptophyta > Magnoliopsida > Fabales > Fabaceae > Lathyrus > Lathyrus tuberosus. The sequence goes on from JALAZF010000017.1 coordinate 16,680,040, forward strand.
GAGTGAGAGGCACGACCGTCTCGCCAGATTTGCTAAGCATGCATTGGAGGACCTACCGGGGTTGTTGAGGGATGCATACTCTGATGCATTGCCGCACCGACTTCCTTGGGCAGTTTTTCATTTCTTATCTGTGTGTAGGGTGGTATTTGATAGGATCCGTGCGGATTTTGTTGTAGCCCAAAAGGCAGATATTTGACTTGTATTCGACTTGTACTTCTTTCCTCTGTTGAATGAATGAATGAAGATTCTTGCTCACTCTATCTTTTATGCCTTTACTTGTATGCTTTATGATTATTGTCAACAAAGATAAGGTTAAGAATTCCTGGAATTTAAAACTTTATTTTTGCATGCATATCATACATTCATCTGCACACATATGCACGTCCCTTCATCCGAAACCGTAGCTCATCCTTGTCCGCATTCCTTGTAGCAAGACGACGACTCGACGTCGGTATTTTACTCGCTCAAGCAAATCCAGAACCATGGCTAATTTCGAAGCTGAGAACGCTGCGTACAAGGAAACTCTGGCACAATTCCAAGGCCGGATGGATCAGTTCCAGACGAACATAGATATCATTATGGAGCTCCTTCGTGCCCAGAGGGATGCCGCTGCTGTTGCCACTGTTGTTGCAACTACTACCGATGCAACTGTTGTCACTCCTGTTGTGACCACTCCTCCTGTTGTTACAGCTACTCCCATTGTTGTTGTTCCTTCTCCTGTTAGAGTTGAAGTGCCAGTTGAGCCTGTGAATCAGCCTACCGTTCAACCCAGTTTGAACCAGATGCCCGCTAGTTTTCCTTGGGGCATGCCTCCGAATTACACTCCTCATATTGCAAATAATGGTAGTGCCTTTATGCCATATCAGCCTTTTGTTGCACCCATGCCTAATGGGAATGCTGCCGCCTATCCATGGGTCATGCCTACTCCAGTCCCACCTCCAGTGGTGAGTGATGATCACGAGAATCTTCAGGCTCAAACTCATCAAACTGTCGGATTGGTCGACACTGAAACTCCTGATGAAGAAGAGCATGTGTATAGAGGTCCTCCTATTCATGTTCTGGTTCTGTCTCAAGTTGCTCAAACTGCTGTTCCGAATGCTCATCCTGGGATGTTCTATCCTGGGGCATCTTTCTCAACTGCTGGGGTACCTCCTCCGAATTATCAGTATAGTGTTCCGATGGGTCAGAATGCTGGTCAGATGGTTAATCCGGGTTTGGTGTATCCTTCTCAGTTTGCTACTCCGCAAGTGAATGCTCCTGCCGCTTCTCAGCTGCCAAATCCTCAGATTCTTGTCAGGCCCACTAATTAGAATAGATCGGTTGACTACAAGTTATTGGAAGACCGTATCAGAGCTATCGAAGGGTTCTCTGCTTTTGGTATGGAAGCCAAAGACTTGTGTTTGGTTCCAAATGTTGTGCTGCCGCAGAAATTCAAGATACCTAATTTACCAAAGTACAAAGGCTTGAGCTGCCCGCGTAGTCACATCTCTATGTACTGCAGGAAGATGGCATCCCATATTGATAATGATGAATTGCTAGTTCATTGTTTTCAAGATAGTTTGTCTGGTGCTTCATTGGATTTGTACATGGGCCTAGAGCGCAGCAAAATCCGTACTTGGAGGGATCTATCTGAAGCGTTCGTGAGACAATACAAGTATAACCTTGATCTGGCGCCAACTAGATTGCAATTGCAAAATCAGTCCCAACGCTCAGCTGAAACATTCAAGGAGTATGCACAAAGATGGCGTGAGATGGCATCTCGTGTGCGACCGGCTCTCTCTGAAAATGAGTTGGTTGACATCTTTATGGGTACATTGCAAGGTTCCTACTATGAGAAAATGGTGGGTAGTTCTTCATCGAGTTTTGCTGATGTTGTAACCATTGGTGAAAGGATTGAGAATGGTTTGAAGACTGGAAAGATTCCTGGAGTTTCTTCCCAGCAGCCGGCCACTAGGAAGTCTCAGAACAGTCATTCCAAGAAAAAGGAAGGTGAAGCCAACGCTATGACAGCTCAAGTTTCTCCTCAGTATCAAGCTCCCATGGCTCCCTTGCCGTACTATCCGTATCCGTACATTGCTGCTGCATAGTATCAACAACCTCCATATCAGTATCATCCGCAACAACTAGTTCCGAATGCTCAGAATCAGCAACCAAATCAACAGAACAAAAATCACCAGAATCAGAAACCGTCAGAACAACAACAGTCAAGGAAACCGTAAGCGTCCGAATTTTGATAGAATTCCGGTGTCATACACTGAATTATTTCCTTACTTGGTTCACCAAGGGGCAATTGTCCCCAAGCAGATTGCGCCTGCAATTCCTCCATTTGCCCCTAAGCATAACCCAAATGCATCATGTGCCTATCATGCTGGATACATAGGACATGCAACAGAGGATTGCTTTGTTTTCAAAACTAAGGTTCAGGAACTCATTGATAAGAAGGTTCTGACTTTTGCTGAGGAAGGACCCAACATTCAGAATAATCTGTTGCCGAATCACGGTGGACCTGCGGTTAACATGATTGGGGATAATTCCAGGGCTGAATTGATTATTGATGCCGATGAGGTAAAGACTCCGATGGCTGTGGTTTTCAAGAAATTGAAGGAATATGGGATGTTGAAAGGGTTGCATAGTAAGTGTCAGATTTGTGACGATAATCCCAACCAGTGTCGAAGGCTGAAGGGTTGTGTCCAGATTCTGATGAACCGTGGTGAAGTGCAATTTGCCATATCTAAACCTGTTGAGGAAGTTGTTGCTATTGAGCCATTTACCATCGTCTATAGGAAGGTTCCGGTGGAATCCCCTAAACAGAAGAAGGTGCAACCCATCGTGGTTTGTCCGCCGAAGCCGTTTCCGTATCAGAATTCTAAAGAGGTACCGTGGAAGTATGGGTCTACCGTGTTTTTTGGAGGTCAAGAGATAAGGTTCGCCGAATCCGAGATTGTGAATGTTACAGTCGGTGGAGGTGTGACTCGCAGTGGATGAGTATTCGCTCCGAAGGTCACTACAAATCCTGTTCAAGTTCCAACTGTTGTTTCTCCCAAGGAAACTCCTGCATCTGCAATCCCTGCTGTTCAACAAGGGGCATCTTCCGCCACAGTTCCGGTACCGACTATTCCGCCTGAGGATGTTTCGAAGAGCAAGGAGACCCTTGATGATCAAGAGTTCCTTAAGTTGATCAAGAAAAGTGACTTTAAGATTGTGGATCAGCTGGGTCAGACTCCCTCGAGGATTTCAATTTTATCCTTACTCGTGAGTTCGCCTGCGCACAGATCAACTTTGTTGAAATTGTTGAACATCGCCCACGTTATGCAAGATATATCCGTCGTCGAATTCGATGATGTAGTGGCCAACATAACTGCAAGCCGGTATTTGGGTTTTAATGAATCAGAATTGCCTCCTGAAGGAACTGCCTACAATAAAGCGCTGCACATATCTGTAACCTGCACAGACATCCTGTTATATCGTGTTCTAGTGGATACCGGTTCTTTTCTCAATGTGATGCCTAAGGGCACATTGAGTCAATTACTGGTGGAAGGAAATGAGATGAGACCAAGCGCCTTAGTTGTCAGAGCCTTTGGCGGGTCTCGAAGGCAAGTCATTGGAGAAGTGGATTTACCCATCAATATTGGGCTGCATTTGTTCACCATTACCTTCCAAGTGATGGATATTAATCCATTGTACAGTTGCCTACTGGGTCATCCATGGATCCACGCGGCAGGGGCAGTTACATCCACTTTACATTAGAAGTTGAAGTTCATGTTTGAGGATCAGCTTGTCATTGTCTGTGGTGAAGAGGATTTGATTGTAAGCGAGTTATCATCTTTTCGATATGTCGAGACCGAAGAAGGCATAGCTGAGGTGCCGTTGCAGTGTCTCGAGTTCGAAGATGTCAGCTCTGCTTCAACTAGTCAAAGTAGATCACCACAATTGACTTTAGCATCTGCTAAGAGTGCTAAAGAGACCATCGATAGAGGTGCCTTGCCAGGCTGGGGGCACATGATTGATGTGCTTAAGAAGCATAATCATTTTGGATTAGGCTATCATCCTGGTCGTCAATCTGGTTCCTTTGATCAGAAACAATACAACTTTGTCAAGTTCCATAGCGCGGGTTTCCTGCAGGGTGACATCGTGGCAGCTGCTGATGATGCTGGTCCCAGTAATCAGATTTCAAGCTTCGTGCGCAAGTGTCCGCTGGGTTTCAAGCTCAACAATTGGACATCTACCGTGATTCCTGTGGTTTTTCCATATAACATGTAATGCATTTTGCTTTCTCGTTCCCTCGTCCTCGCCCGAGACGAGTGGATAACTTGTAAAGGGCCTCGCGCTTTTGCAATATTATGTGATCAATAAATAAAAGTTTTTTGCATTCAAAATCATGCTCTATTTTCTTTATTTATTTTTACTTTTTCACACAAAACAAATGGCAAAAGTTTCTTTTCTTTTTCACTTTTTAAATAGCTCATTCTACACATATTCATAAACATACAGAACTAATAAAAGCATTGATAACAACCTGGCAAACATCCATTGTAATTCTGGAATTCCAATTAACCAAGCCGAAGAAGATGGTGAGGAAGATTGTGAATTACCGGCTGAACAGACAAGTCTCCTTGAGCACGAGCGTAGAGAGATTCAGCCACACCAAGAGCCAGTGGAAGTTGTCAATCTTGGTACTGATGAGGTCAGAAGAGAAGTCAAGGTTGGCGCATCCCTCGCAGAGCGTGTACACTCCGAGTTGGTCAAGTTATTGAAAGAGTATGTTGATATCTTTGCCTGGTCCTATCAAGATATTCCTGGGTTAGATACCAACATTGTTGAACATCACTTGCCACTCAAGCCCGGATGTCCTTCTGTCAAACAGAAGCTCAGGAAGACTAGACCCGACATGGCACTCAAAATCCGAGAAGAGGTAAAGAAGCAGCTAGATGCTGGGTTCCTAGTCACTTCCGAGTATCCCGAATGGTTTGCCAACATTGTCCCGGTTCCTAAGAAGGATGGCAAAGTTAGAATGTGCGTGGATTATCGAGATCTCAATAAAGCAAGCCCGAAGGATGATTTTCCTTTGCCTCATATTGATGTCTTGGTAGACAACACTGCGTAGTTCTCTGTCTTTTCCTTCATGGACGGTTTTTCAGGATATAATCAGATCAAGATGTCCCCAACTGATATGGAGAATACTACTTTTATCACGCCATGGGGTACATATTGCTACAAAGTCATGCCATTCGGTCTAAAGAATGCAGGGGCAACATACCAGCGTGCCATGACAACCCTCTTTCACGATATGATTCATAAAGAGATTGAGGTTTACGTGGATGATATGATTGCCAAATCCAAAACTGAGGATGATCACTTGGTTTGTAACACCCCCTTTTTTTTTTTTTTAAACATCAGAGTCAATTGTTTAACGAATTCCAAAACGACGGAGTATGTTACTTTCAAATGCACAGCCGACTCTACATATCCGAAGAAACTACAACGCATATTTTTCGAAATGGAAACAACTGTTTTGAAACTGAAATAATAAATATATGCATCAATAGTAACTCCTCGAAGGAGCAAAGTGTAAGTTCCTGTACAATACAATAACCCAAAATACAGCACCTAGTTCATGACCTATAACCATAAGGGTACCATGAACATAGGGCATACCGTAGCCAAAATATAACAATAACTGCTCCTAGAAGTATCATAGTATACGGTACAGTCATCCAAAAAGATATCCAAAACTAAACTAAGACGGGCCCACATCTACGAAAACGCGATCAACACAGGATAGGACTATACAACCACCAGCTAAAGAACTAAGGCGGGCAAATGCAAGGGTGCTCGCCACAGACCAAGCAAGAACTCTCGGCAGGGGCTCTGGCTCGTGACGTCACATCATACAATTCAGCGCTATACACATATACAGGTATAACATGATATAATTGAAAACACAATTTAACACCACAAAGTAAATGCACATATATCCTAAATGCAGACTCTATATGGATTGGTGGTCCCAATTCGTCGGGTACCCTCACCATGCATGAATCCCGAAATTTTACCTCTCCGCAGAGAGTCGTGATACCCCCCTTGGGTCCTCACTAACCGTGCTGCCTTGCAGACACAAAAAGTGTTGCCCTTACAGACACCCGGTGTTGCCTCCTTGCAGACACCTGACTCAATTTGATCTCAAAGGATCGATGACGGCTCAGTCACATCACCTGGTGGAGTAGAATCCCTTCGAGATTAGGTGACGGCTCAGTCACATTACCCTGGCCCATTCGGCACCAACTACCTACACGCAACTATGATATGCATGCACACACAAATGCAAATGCAACAATTTATATAATCTCGTCTCAGGTAATCATAACCACATGCCAATTCATATATTTCGTACAAATCATATGAAAGCATTTCACACATTTATCCTTAACAAACTCAATCAGCACATCATTTTCACAAGGACCCCAAGTGGGCACACAATCATTCATACAAATACATACGCATTCAGTACTATATAATATCGTTAGAAGCTGCCCTTACCTTCGCACGCTTCCTGATAATTTCCTTCTTCCCACGTACCGGTACTATCACGTCCTAAACCACGTAATATTTACCGTTAAATAAGGTATTTTATTCCCTCTCAGTTCTAACTCATAAATATAACCATTCCCGATAACTACTAATCTATTTACCGTTTTCTAAAAACTCAAAACTCGATATCTCGGTTCTCATACTAGGAATAAAATTAATGAAAACCAATATAGATAACTAAGTAATATACCAAAATAAATAATATTCTAAATTATAATTTAGAATAAAATAATATTTTTTCTTCAAAATAAATTATTTGGATCTAAAAATATTTCGACATCAAAACTTGTTAACAATTTTTCAACGGTACCAAAAATCGGCACAGATCGTACTTTAACATACTATTCCGAACGTATCCGGAAAATTTCGAAAAATAAAATAATTATCTAAAAATATATAAATAAAGATAAATAATTATTCTTTCAGTTAAAAAAAACCGGGATAAAAAATATCAAACAGAATGAAAATTACGAGACCGGAAGTAAAAACAGCGGGACGCCCACCATAGAAATGGGCATGGTGCCCGTCACACAAAAGAAGTGACAACCGTAACCCAAAAACAAAGATATAAAGGGTGGGTCCCGCCACCCACTATTTCTTTATTAATTTCTATTTCATTAATCAATAATTAAATAAATCCTAAACATACTAATAAAATCCCACTACTAAACTATAATAAAATAATAAAACAAACAGAACACCCAAAAATTAACGAAAAGAAAAACAAGCTGGGAGGGTGACGGTCGTAATGGCCGGTTTCTTTTTTTTTCATTCTTTTATGTTTCCTTTCTATAAATATATATATATATATATATATATATATATATATATATATATATATATATATATATATATATATATATATATATTAATTATATATATATTAAACCAATTAATATTATATCCAGCCAACACTACCAGTAATTCTTGCAAGCTTACAAAATATAACATGATAATTTTCTCTCAGTCTTAAAACAACCAACAAAGCTATATATGAATCATACTATATTAATGGAAATAAAACATATTAATTATTAGTTCTAACAGTTTTGAACCCAAACCAGTATATCTATCATGCAATGACTTAAAGGAAGTAAAACATGTTAATGTGTAAATATAACATGAAGAAAAAAAACCTACCAAAATAGCAAGCTTTTTCCTTGAAATGAAAAGAATGGAGTCTAACTAGAACAGACCAATTTTCTTTGAGAGAGAACAAACTTCTAAGGAAAAGAATCAACCACAACTTTAACACAATTATATTTTTGTCTCAGCAAGGCAATAGTAACCACCTTCTACTTGTCACGTGGAAAAACAATCATCACCCTTCCCAAAATATCATGATATTTAGTCTTTTATTTTTTTTCCAACCTTAGTTAATACATAAAATTATAAGAATTCTACTTTTTCGATAATGACCCCAAAAATAACTAATGTACTACTTTATTTTATTTTTCTGAAATAAAATATTTTCTAACTACCCTACAAGTGTCGAAAAAAGACCCGAACGAAAAACAGCTGAAATCGTGTTTTCATCAAAAATAAAATTTGAACATATTAAAATAAATTATATGTGACGAAGTTATAGAAAACAGACTGGAAATGATAAAACTCATAAATATAATTATTTCGACCGGTTAGCCGGTAAATTTATATTTAATTAATTCCGAAATAAAAAGATAATTAGTATAGATAATTAAAATAAGAGAACAACGCCACTCCCAGTAAAGTTTCTGATAACACTCCCGACCTGGCCCTAGTAACACAGTATTATTTATCGAAAAAAACCTCGGACTCACGGTCGGCCACCCCTAACTCTCTTAATAATTAAACAACCTAATACTTAAAATTATTCAAAAGCTATGGGTCTTACATTACTTCCCCCCTAAAAGAAGTTTCGTCCTCGAAACTTAGACGATATCGAAAAGCTCAGGATATTGCTCCTTCATCTTGCTTTCTAGTTCCCAAGTTGCATCTCCTGTAGCTTCGTTCCATATTACTTTAACCAGGGGTATTTCTTTGTTCCTAAGGCTCTTCATTTTCTTATCTCCAATCCTTATTGGTGGTACTTCAAATGACAAGTCTTCCTTTAACTGAATATCATCTGGCGTGATCACATGTGAAGGATCCGAAACATACTTCCTTAGTTGAGACACATGGAACACGTCATGAATTCGGGATAATTCTGGTGGTAGTGCTATTCGATAAGCAACCTTCCCAATTCTCTCGGTGATTTGATACGGTCCAATGAATTTAGGGGTCAACTTCCTTGCCTTTAGGGCCCTTCCCACACCAGTGGTTGGTGTAACTCGAAGGAATACATGCTCCCCTCCCTTAAACTCTAACGGCCTACGGCGCTTATCTGCATAACTCTTTTGACGATCTTGTGTAGCCTTCATCCTTTGCCTAATCTTCCTGACCTTATATGTAGTCTGTTGCACCATCTCCGGTCCCACTATCATATGCTCCCCATCTTGATACCAACACAACGGTGTCTGACACCGCCTTCCATAGAGAGCCTCATATGGGGCCATTCCAATACTTGTATGGAAACTGTTGTTGTAGGTGAATTTTATCAATGGTAAGACATCATCCCAACTTCCTCTGTCGTCTAACACACAAGGTCTTAATAGATCCTCTAAGGACTGGTTAGTTCTTTTCGTCTGGCCATCCGTTTGCGGATGATATGCCGAACTTAACCTTAACTTAGTACCCAATGCGACATGTGGTGCTCCCCAAAAATGAGAGGTAAATTTTGGATCCCGGTCTGACACAATGCTTACGGGTACTCCGTGAAGCCTCACAATCTCAGCTATGTAAATCTCAGTCAGCTTCTCTGTTGTATAAGTGGTCTTGATAGGCAGAAAGTGAGCAGACTTCGTTAACCGGTCAACTATAACCCATATGGAGTCATTCTTCCTTTTCGTCTTTGGTAACCCTGTGATAAAGTCCATCGAAATGCTATTCCACTTCCATTCTGGTATATCCAACGGTTGTAACATCCCTGCAGGCCTCTGGTGCTCTACCTTTGCCTTTTGACAGGTCAAACATGACGCTACATACTCAGCTATATGCCTCTTCATACCTGGCCACCAAAAATCTTGCCTTAGATCCTGATATATCTTAGTTGCCCCAGGGTGAATACTCAATTTGCTCTTATGAGCCTCCTCAAGGATCGTCTTCCTCAGTTCTTTTGCATCGGGCACACACACTCTACCATTACATCTCAAGATATTGTCTCCTCCTACCTTGAATTCCGTGGAGGTTCCTCGAATTATTAGATTCCTTTTTTCTACAATCAAGTCGTCATCCTGACAACTCGCAATGTCTTCCAACAATCCATTTGATACTTTAATCATACCCAATTTCAAAGCTCCTGGTACAAATTCCACGTTAAGATGTAGGTCTCGAAATACTTCTAACAACCTTTGTTGATTAGCCATGATGGTCGACAATGCGGAAACACTCTTCCTGCTTAACACATCTGCCACAACATTCGCTTTTCCCGGGTGGTATTGTAGTGTGAAATCGAAATCTTTGAGCGTCTCCATCCACCTTCTCTGTCTCATATTCAGTTCCTTCTGGTCAAAAAGGCATCTCAAACTTTTATGGTCGCTGAAAACAACAAAAGTGCACCCATACAGGTAATGTCTCCAGATTTTTAGGGCAAAAACCACCGCTGCAAACTCTAAATCATGTGTGGGATAGTTCTTTTCATGAGTTCTTAACTGTCGTGATGCATACGCCACTGCTTTCTTATGCTGCATCAGCACACATCCGAGTCCTTGATGAGAAGCATCACAAAAAACTTCATAAGGTTCCTCTGGTTGCGGTAAAACTAACATCGGTGAAGTCGTCAATCGCTCTTTCAGCAGTTTGAAACTGGTTTCACACTTCTCGGTCCAAGCAAAGGGTTGATCCTTCCTTGTAAGTTGCGTCATTGGTGCCGCAATCCTTGCAAATCCTTCAATAAATCTACGGTAATAACCAGCTAAACCGATAAAACTTCGTATATCTGTAACCGTCTTCGGCTGATCCCATGCAAGTACCGTCTCAATTTTCCTAGGATCCACTGCTATCCCTTCTCTTGATATGACATGACCTAGTAAATTCACTTTGTCTAGCCAAAACTCACACTTAGAGGGATTAGCATACAACTTCTTAACACGCAACACTTGTAAGACCAAACGAAGATGCTCTTCATGTTCCTCTTCATTTTTTGAGTAAATGAGTATATCATCAATGAAAACTACCACAAATCGGTCTAAGAACGGATGGAAAATCCTATTCATGTAGTCCATAAAAATAGCGGGTGCATTCGTCACTCCAAACGGCATCACAAGGTATTCATAATGCCCATAACGCGTACGAAATGCCGTCTTTGAAATATCTTCCTCCCTTACTCTGATCTGGTGGTAGCCTGACTTCAAGTCAATCTTTGAGAAAACGGCAGCTCCATTCAATTGATCCATCAGATCATCAATTCGTGGCAAGGGGTACCGGTTCTTAATAGTTACCTTATGGAGTTTCCGATAATCCACACACAAGCGTGAACGCCCATCTTTCTTCTTTACCAAAAGAACTGGCGCTCCCCAAGGGGATACACTTGGCCTGATGAATCCTTTCGCGAGTAGATCCTCGACCTGACTCTTTAGCTCAGTTAATTCTACCGGCGCCATCCGGTAAGGAGGATCTAAAATCGGTCCTGTTCCAGGATGTAAATCTATAAAAAACTCTACTTTGCGTACCGGGGGAAATCCTGGAATCTCCAATGGAAACACATCTTGGAATTGTTGAACCACACATATGTTTTCAATGTGAATGTCTGAGGTTACTTCCACACTATGTAGTGACAAAAACTCTAGAGTGCCATCCCTCAAGGCCACTCTAAGTTGGTTTGCGGACAAGTATTTAACAACTCCGGGTTCAGGGAAAAATACCATCTTGCGAGCACAGTCCAAGATGACATAGTGATAGGATAACCAGTCCATCCCGAGTATGATCTCGAGTGATGGTAGGGGTAAACAAATTAGATTGACCAAAAACTCTCTATTCTGGATAACTACTAAACAGAGTAAGCATGCCGAGTTCACAACTAAATTCTTGGCAGGTGTAGAGACTTGTAAATCAAAAAGCAGTGGAGATATCTTTATGTTCAAACGATTTGCACAATCTAAGGAAATGAATGAATGGGTTGCACCAGTATCAATCAATGCAGTTAAGGAGTTACCTGCAACTTGACAATTCTCATGTAATGCATTACTGGCTTGGACACTCTCCTCAGCACCCATAGTGTAGACACGTCCCTTTGCAGTAGGTCGGGCTCCCTTTGTCGCATTCAATGTTGACTCCACCTTTGGAACCTTGCAATCTCGGGACAGATGACCTGGTTTCTTACAGTTGTAGCAAGTAAGTGTATTTGTTCTGCAATCCTTCGCAAAATGTCCTTCCCGTCCACAGTTGTAACACACCAGTTTCCCCCTCATCTAATTCCCTTGAGTGACATTTGTAGAACGAGTTGGTCCACGATAATTCTGGGAAGGTTGATAAGGCTTCGTTCCCTGTCTACCACGATTAGGATTATTTGGACGACTTGGTCCCCCAGCAGTATAGTTTCCTCCACGGTTTACCCTCTTATTTTTCATATCCTCGATCTCTTGACATTTCTCCACCAGTGTTTGAAATTGTCTGATACCCAGAGGTATCACTGCATCCTGCATCTCATATCTCAACCCTTCTTGGAATCGACGACACATGTAAGCTTCATCGACACCATCTCTGAAGAAACGGAAAAACCTTGATAGGGATTCAAACTTGGTCGCATAAGCCTCAATGGTCATACCTTCTTGGCGTAGTTTCAGGAATTCCTCACCGTACCTTTCCCTAGCTGTCTCTGGAAAGTACTTGGCCAGAAATTTATGTTTAAAGGTTTCCTAGTTTATCTCCTCGTGTGCACCTTCCATAATCAGCCTAGTGTTCTTCCACCAGTACTCAGCATCTCCTAGTAGTTGATAGGTGGTCAGAGTCACCCTTTCTATCTCAGGGCAATGGATTGCTCCAAATATCTTTTCCAATTCCTGAAGCCATAAATCAGCCGCATCAGGACCCCCTTCCCCACGGAACTGAGGTGGGTCTTGGCGACAGAATTGAGTGAGAGTACGAGTCCCAGCAGCATGAATCTCTCGATCTCTCTTCTCTGCATCTCTTTGTATCTTAGCATTGGTTTGCGCAGTCACAGCAGCTGCCATAGCATTCATTGCATGAGCCATTTGTCCAATGGTGTGATCATTAGTCTCAGGGGGTGGAGGCACACGTCGGGGAGGCATTTTCTTCCTGCAAAACCCAACATTTAGATTAGAACCTTCTCCTGAGCTTTCCAACACTCTCACATGTCAACCACTTACTAACGTAAACTTAATTACTCAAGCTCTAGAACTGACTGGACAACTAAACAGAAGACTCTAGACGGATGACTTCCTAAAACACTTTCCCTTTGAAGATCTAAAGCCGTGCTCTGATACCAAAAATGTAACACCCCGTTTTTTTTTTTTTTAAAACATCAGAGTCAATTGTTTAACGAATTCCAAAACGACGGAGTATGTTACTTTCAAATGCACAGCCGGCTCTACATATCCGAAGAAACTACAACGCATATTTTTCGAAATGGAAACAACTGTTTTGAAACTGAAATAATAATATATATGCATCAATAGTAACTCCTCGAAGGAGCAAAGTGTAAGTTCCTGTACAATACAATAACCCAAAATACAGCACCTAGTTCATGACCTATAACCATATGGGTACCATGAACATAGGGCATACCGTAGCCAAAATATAACAATAACTGCTCCTAGAAGTATCATAGTATACGGTACAGTCATCCAAAAAGATATCCAAAACTAAACTAAGACGGGCCTACATCTACGAAAACGCGATCAACACAGGATAGGACTATACAACCACCAGCTAAAGAACTAAGGCGGGCAAATGCAAGGGTGCTTGCCACAGACCAAGCAAGAACTCTCGGCAGGGGCTCTGGCTCGTGACGTCACATCATACAATTCAGCGCTATACACATATACAGGTATAACATGATATAATTGAAAACACAATTTAACACCACAAAGTAAATGCACATATATCCTAAATGCAGACTCTATATGGATTGGTGGTCCCAATTCGTCGGGTACCCTCACCATGCATGAATCCCGGAATTTTACCTCTCCGCAGAGAGTCGTGATACCCCCCTTGGGTCCTCACTAACCGTGCTGCCTTGCAGACACAAAAAGTGCTGCCCATGCAGACACCCGGTGTTGCCTCCTTGCAGACACCTGACTCAATTTAATCTCAAAGGATCGATGACGGCTCAGTCACATCACCTGGTGCAGTAGAATCCCTTCGAGAATAGGTGACGACTCAGTCACATCACCCTGGCCCACTCGGCACCAACTATCTACACGCAACTATGATATGCATGCACACACAAATGCAAATGCAACAATTTATATAATCTCGTCTCAGGTAATCATAACCACATGCCAATTCATATATTTCGCACAAATCATATGAAAGCATTTCACACATTTATCCTTAACAAACTCAATCAGCACATCATTTTCACAAGGACCCCAAGTGGGCACACAATCATTCATACAAATACATACGCATTCAGTACTATATAATATCGTTAGAAGGTGCCCTTACCTTCGCACGCTTCCTGATAATTCCCTTCTTCCCACGTACCGGTACTATCACGTCCTAAACCACGTAATATTTACCGTTAAATAAGGTATTTTATTCCCTCTCAGTTCTAACTCATAAATATAACCATTCCCGATAACTACTAATCTATTTACCGTTTTCTAAAAACTCAAAACTCGACATCTCGGTTCTCATACTAGGAATAAAATTAATGAAAACCAATATAGATAACTAAGTAATATACCAAAATAAATAATATTCTAAATTATAATTTAGAATAAAATAATATTTTCTCTTCAAAATAAATTATTTGGATCTAAAAATATTTCGACATCAAAACTTGTTAACAATTTTTCAACGGTACCAAAAATCGGCACAGATCGTACTTTAACATACTATTCCGAACGTATCCGGAAAATTCCGAAAAATAAAATAATTATCTAAAAATATATAAATAAAGATAAATAATTATTCTTTCAGTTAAAAAAAACCGGATTAAAAAATATCAAACGAAATGAAAATTACGAGACCGGAAGTAAAAACAGCGGGACGCCCACCATAGAAATGGGCATGGCGCCCGTCACACAAAAGAAGTGACAATCGTAACCCAAAAACAAAGATATAAAGGGTGGGTCCCGCCACCCACTATTTCTTTATTAATTTCTATTTCATTAATCAATAATTAAATAAATCCTAAACATACTAATAAAATCCCACTACTAAACTATAATAAAATAATAAAACAAACAGAAAACCCAAAAATTAACGAAAAGAAAAACAAGTTGGGAGGGTGACGGTCGTAATGGCCGGTTTCTTTTTTTTTCCATTCTTTTATTTTTCCTTTCTATAAATATATATATTAATTATATATATATTAAACCAATTAATATTATATCCAGCCAACACTACCAGTAATTCTTGCAAGCTTACAAAATATAACATGATAATTTTCTCTCAGTCTTAAAACAACCAACAAAGCTATATATGAATCATACTATATTAATGGAAATAAAACATATTAATTATTAGTTCTAACAGTTTTGAACCTAAACCAGTATATCTATCATGCAATGACTTAAAGGAAGTAAAACATGTTAATGTGTAAATATAACATGAAGAAAAAAAACCTACCAAAATAGCAAGCTTTTTCCTTGAAATGAAAAGAATGGAGTCTAACTAGAACAGACTAATTTTCTTTGAGAGAGAACAAACTTCTAAGGAAAAGAATCAACCACAACTTTAACACAATTATATTTTTGTCTCAGCAAGGCAATAGTAACCGCCTTCTACTTGTCACGTGGAAAAACAATCATCACCCTTCCCAAAATATCATGATATTTAGTCTTTTATTTTTTTTTCCAACCTTAGTTAATACATAAAATTATAAGAATTCTACTTTTTCGATAATGACCCCAAAAATAACTAATGTACTACTTTATTTTATTTTTCTGAAATAAAATATTTTCTAACTACCCTACAAGTGTCGAAAAAGACCCGAACGAAAAACAGCTGAAATCGTGTTTTCATCAAAAATAAAATTTGAACATATTAAAATAAATTATATGTGACGAAGTTATAGAAAACAGACTGGAAATGATAAAACTCATAAATATAATTATTTCGACCGGTCAGCCGGTAAATTTATATTTAATTAATTCCGAAATAAAAAGATAATTAGTATAGATAATTAAAATAAGAGAACAACGCCACTCCCAGTAAAGTTTCTGATAACACTCCCTACCTGGCCCTAGTAACACAGTATTATTTATCGACAAAAACCTCGGACTCACGGTCGGCCACCCCTAACTCTCTTAATAATTAAACAACCTAATACTTAAAATTATTCAAAAGCTATGGGTCTTACATGGTTCATCTGAAGAAACTGTTTGACAGACTCCAGAAGTTTAGATTGCGGTTGAATCCTGCGAAGTGCACCTTCGGAGTTCGATCTGGTAAACTGTTGGACTTTATTGTGAGTCAGAAGGGCATTGAAGTTGATCCTGATAAGGTTCGAGCAATTCAGAACATGCCGCCTCCCAAAACAGAAAAAGAAGTCCGTGGCTTTCTGGGCAGACTCAATTACATTTCAAGATTCATTTCTCATTTAACGGCTAACTGTGAACCAATGTTCAAATTACTAAGGAAAAATCAATCGGTTGAATGGAATAATGATTGTCAGGAAGCATTTGAAAAAATAAAACAATACTTGCAAGAACCACCGATCTTAGTACCGCCGGTTCCTGGTAGGCCATTAATCATGTATCTCACCATTCTCGATGAATCAATGGGATGTGTATTGGGTCAACATGATGACACTGGCCGAAAAGAACATGCAATTTACTATCTAAGCAAGAAGTTCACTGATTATGAGACCAGATACTCACTCTTAGAGAAAACTTGTTGTGCTCTGGTCTGGGCTGCTCGACGCCTATGACAATACATGATTTGCCATACTACTTTATTGATATTTAAGATGGATCCAATAAAGTACATATTTGAAAAGTTTGCTGTCTCTGGAAGGATTGCTCGGTGCAAATGCTGTTAACTGAGTATGATATCCAACATGTTACCCAGAAAGCAATAAAAGGGAACGTCTTGTCTGACTACCTTGCTCATCAACCTGTAGAGGGTTATCAACAAATGAAGTTTGACTTTCCCGATGAGGATGTTCTGTTTATCAGAGATTATGAGACTCCAGACCCTGATATAGGACCCAAACCGAGGGCACGATAGACGCTCGTGTTCGACGGTGCCTCCAATTCTAAAGGTCGTGGAATCGGTGTTATCCTCATCTCTCCAACAGGTTTTCACCTTCCCTTCACTGCTAGATTATGCTTTGCATGCACCAATAATATGGCTGAATACGAAGCATGTATCTACGGTATTGAAGCGGAAATTGACATGAGAATCAAGATTCTTGAGGTCTATGGAGATTCTGCCTTGGTCATCGGTCAAGTCAAAGGGAATTTTGTAACTCGGGATTCCAAGTTGCTTTTGTACCAACAACACATAGCGAAGTTGATTCCTTACTTTGATGAGATCACTTTTCATCATATTCCCAGAGAGGAAAATCAATTAGCTGATGCTCTTGCAACTTTAGCATCCATGTTCAAGGTCAAGTGGAAGAATGAAGCTCCTCATATCCGCATTGATCACTTGAACGAACCAGCACACTGTTTAGCAATCGAGGATGAGTCTGATGACAAGCCTTGGTTCTACGACATCAAAAGATATTTGGAAAAACAGGAATATCCCGAGGGTATCACTATCACTGACAAGAAGGCTCTTAGACGGCTTTGCGCCAAATTCTTCTTAAGTGGTGGTATACTGTACAAGAGGAATTATGATTCCGTGTTGCTCAGATGCGTGGATAGACTCGAAGCACACACGATCATAAGGTCCATACATGAGGGCTGCGAGGGTGTACATGCTAAAGGTCCTGCTATGGCTAAGAAGATCCTTTGGGCTGGGTATTACTGGACGACAATGGAGGTAGATTGTTACAACTTTGCCAAAAGATGTCACAAGTGCCAAATCTATGGAGACAAGATCCATGTGCCTCCAACTCCATTGAATGTTTTGACTGCACCTTGGCCATTTTCCATGTGGGGTATAGATATGATTGGAATGATCGAGCCGAAGGCTTCCAACGGTCATTGATTTATTCTGGTTGCCATCGATTACTTCACCAAGTGGGTTGAAGCTGCTTCCTACGCAAACGTTACACGACAAGTGGTTGCTAGATTTATCAAGAAAGAGATAATTTGTCGTTATGGCATTCCTAGCAACATTATCACGGACAATGCAAGCAACCTGAATAACAACATGATGAAGGAGTTGTGTCAAGAATATAAGATCGAGCACCACAACTCTTCACCATATCGGCCCAAGATGAATGACGCCGTTGAAGCAGCAAACAAAAATATCAAGAGGATTGTCCAGAAAATGGTCAAGACTTACAAGGATTGGCATGAAATGCTTCCCTTTGCACTGTATGGCTACAGAACTTCAGTTCGCACTTCTACTGGGGCAACTCCGTATTCGCTCGTGTATGGTATGGAGGCAGTTTTACCCATCGAAGTCGAAATTCCTTCGCTCAGAGTCATCATGGAAGCAGGTCTTGATGAAGCTGAATGGGTTCAATCCAGATACGACCAGCTGAATCTCATCGAAGAGAAGCGCCTTGCAGCCATTTGTCATGGTCAATTGTATCAGAGACGCCTCAAGCGAGCTTTTGACAAGAAAGTTCTCCCTCGAACATTCTGTGAAGGCGAACTCGTGCTCAAGAGATATTCACCTGTTCACTCGGATCCACGAGGCAAATGGACTCCCAATTACGAAGGACCTTTTGTTGTCAAGAAAGCCTTCTCAGGCGGAGCCCTGATCCTCACCACAATGGATGGGGAGGAGTTACCATCGCCCGTGAACTCCGATACAGTCAAAAAAAATATTATGCCTGAAAAAAAATGGATAAAAGTCCGCTAGATTGACATTTGCAAGGACAATCTAGGCAAAAATGGACGTCTCGATGGACCCAAAAAAAAGAAATGTCCATGTAAAAGTTAGGGACAATGAAAAAAAAACAATAATCGCCCGCTAAGTTGAAAACCCGAAAGGGCGACTTAGGCAAAAATGGGCATCCCGGTGGACGAAAAAAAAAGTGTGAAAACATGTCCAGGCAAAAATTAGGGATAAAGGCATTGACTATGAACACTTGAGCCTTTCTTCGTCACAGCTAGACCTCAGACGGTAACGGAGCAGTCCAATCATCATCAACTGGGGCAAGGCGTTGGAACCTAGACTTACTATGGATGGTGGCCAATGTTGTAATCAATGCAAAGCATAATTTCCCTTTGCCATTTACATTTGTTTTTCAATTTTATTGCAAACTTCCTCATCAAGGATTTTGCATCCTTGTACACACTTTATGTACAAAAAATTTCACATTCAATAAAATACATTCTTTGTTATCTCAATTTGTTTTCATTCCAGTATTTTGTTTGCAAAATAAACAATTATTTGTGATCACATAATACTAAAAAACGTTGAGAACAATAAAAAGCTAAATTCACCGAGAAAGCATTATGCATTACATGTGTTACTGGTAACTCCTGCAGGATAATCGGTAATATCCCTTGGTAAGCCTAACGCCTGGCCGGCAATGGGATGATTCAGTGAAGAAGTTGTTGTCTCCTCAGCAATTCCTCAGTAGAGTTCCCCAGCAGGTTGCCAAGGTGTTCCCCAGCAAAGACGCTTTGCTCGCTTTGTTCCCCAGCAAGGGTTATGCATCTTCTCCAAATGATTAGGAACTATCTGTCACCAGCAGCAGTGGTTTCTCCTCAGCTGAGTCAACATGATTCGGGAATCTCTTTTCCCCACGCAGAGCCAGTCTTGGTAGAAAGGATTGACTTGGTTCTTTCATCACCAACAATGACAACCATGGTGATTTAGAAACCTGAGATGTCCTCGGTTTCTTTCCCCGGCAGGATCATCATCCTTTGTGAACTCTCTTCTCCAGCAGAGTTTGTCTTTATCTGCAGATTCTCTCCCCGACCGAGGGTGTCAAAGTCATTTTGCTACGATTTCTGCCTAATCACTTCACACTGTGCCTCATCTTGAGCCTTTGCATTGCATGATATCAAGCATCATGTAGTAACGCATACATAGCATACGCATCAAGCATACTCCCTCTCTTTTTGCCCGACTTATCTCCCAGCAGATTTTTAGCCAACCCTTACACTTATCTATTCTACCTTGTATCGCTTTGTTTGTCGCCATCGGCCAAATTCTCGAGCTACTCTTTTATTTAATCCCTTTTTACCCCGAATCATCGAAAAGCTAGCGCAATTCGTACATTCAGGTCCAAGAGGATTAAATAGGGGCAGCTGTCGTAACCCGAAATTTAACCTCCCTCTTTTTCCTTTTGCATAAGCATAAGCATTCGCATCGCTGGCATACGCGTTCGCATTTTTTCCTCTGGTGTTTTGATTGCAGGATATTCAGGTTTTCCAAGCCCGATTAATCATATCCTCACAAGGTCATCACCTCATCAAAACAAGCACAAAATGAAGGTTTCCATACCTATTCCTCAATACAAGAGGTGGAAAATCGAAGTCGGGACCACAACACCCTTTTTTAGGCAAATTGGGCATATTTTGGCCTGGTTAATCGATTAACCATTTGCAGTGCAATTGTGTTAATCGATTAACACAGGCAAAATAGGCACAATTTACTGCTTTTTCATGACAACACCTTTGCACACATTTTGGTCTTGGATTCTAGCAGCATATGGAATATTCTAGACACCTCTAAACATTTCCAAGCTACTCTATTCATTCCAAGTGCATTTGCTATGATACTTCACTTCAAATCAAGTGCACCATGTTCCTTGTTCTCCAAGTAATGTGGATCTTTGGATGTTGGAATTCACCTTGGGATGGTTACCGAGTTAGTTCTAACTAACCGAGTTAACCGCCTTGACTCAGTGAGTCAAGTCCAACTAACTCCTAACCTAGCTCCAAACCCAAAGCTAATTCCAAACCAAATTCCAAACCATATCATATTCCAAACCTAAAGCCTATATAAACACACCTTCACTCACTTTTCAATTCCTCAACCATTCTCTACCATTTTTCACCAAACTTCTCACATTTCACTCTCAATTCTCTCACTTTTTCTCTGATTTCTCTACTCATTCTTCATCCTCAACTCAATTCTTCCCCATCAAACCTCACCAAAAGCTCTTATTCTTGAAGGATAATCACTTTTCACATTGAAAGTGATTAATTCTTGAGCTTAACCTTCATCATTTGGCATTCTTTGGTTAGATTTCTGGAATTACATCTTATTCTACTTCAATCCAAGGGTTTCACACCGTTTGTTTTGGTGCAAGTTTGATTTCGGTGCATTTTTGCGTTTTTGATCGGTTTCGACGCGTTTCGTCTACAATTCAAGGATCCTCTGGTTTTCTTTAATCTTCTGCACCAAGATCACATTGCAACATTTACCATGGCACATCTCAGCCTTGTAGGTTGGTGGATTTCATTCATTTTATCATTTCGATCATTTTCGTATCGTTTGCGATGTAATTTCGATATTCTTGCATGTGAATTAATTACACTTTTGATAGATCCGTAATCTTGTTGGTTAATTGATTCTATTGTTGATCATTTGCTGTTTCTAAGCTTGATTTTTCGTGCATAATTGTTTGCCCTAGCATTGAAGTGATTGCACAATAAAAAAGTTGGCCAAAAGCACTTTTCAAAACTGATTTTCTGCTCCCTGTACAGTGTTAATCGATTAACACATTGCAATGCAATTGTGTTAATCGATTAACCAGTGTTTTTTTGCACTTTTTCACGTGTTAATCGATTAACTCTTTGCAGTGCAATTATGTTAATCGATTAACACTGAACCAGAAGGCCATTTTCTTGCATTTTCAAGTATGTTTGCCATGCTTTCTTCATTCTAACTTCCATTGATTGTCATGCTTGATTTTATGGATGTTTTTAATATCATTTCACTTCTGGTTGAAGCATGTTCATGAACTTTCGATGCACATTTTCGATTATTCATTTGTTTCATGTTCTTAGCATTGTATGAACATAGAAATTCTTGCACTATTTTTGTTCACATGATACATGAGTTGGTGTGGCATTTTGGTGATCATTTGGCACTGTTTTGCACTTTCCGTTTCAGATTTACATTAAGTTTATTCTTCATGGATAAGCTTAATCTTGTATAATCAATAATTCACTCCTTTGTGCTTTAATGACTTTTCATCCTCTTTGGAAAGTTGTTAGCATGTTTATCCCTTGATTAATTGATCGTGACTTTGTTTCCATTAATCGATCTTCCCTTTTCCCCTCTTTAGGCCTCCTTTAGAGCTTTCTCTCTCATTCCCCCCGTAGGAGTTGGAGTTTCGCACTGCGCCTTGCATTGGAGCACTATACAAATTGATGTCGTTATGCTGTCCGTTTCTCTACGCAAGAGCACTGTACAACTTGGAGTTGTTAGGTCGTCCGGTTTTACTTCCGCATTACACCCTGTGTGTTAGGGAATGGATGAGAAGGGAGAATTCCTACTCTCATTCTGACTACTTCAGGTAGGGGACGAATGACCCTGTGTTTGGCTTAGTCATCTCTATCTCCAGGCGTTAATGTGTTTTCTTTCCCCAGTCGAGTTGATCCTTGATCACTCTTCTCTCTTTGCGATCTCTTTCAATCCTCGATCACTCCTATCTCTTTCAATCTCTCCTTTTGATCAATCACCATTCTTCTTGGTTGAGATCATTATTCTTGCGCTAGCAATCTCTCTTTGTTCCATCACTCCTTTCTTCGTGTAATCAATCATTATTTTTTGATTCCCCTAAAGAGTTTCAATTATCTCTCTTTGGTCCAACACAGTTTTCTTGTCACGACCATTTTTCCCCAGGAGATCGCAACCTTCTCTTGGTTCTTCTCCTTTGTTGGGTTAATCACCTATCCTTGGTTAATCACCCGTCTCTTCAGTTAATCACAGTCCGTCTGTTAATCACTGAGCACCTCTTGGGTTAATCACCTCTTCTTGGTTAATCACCCTTTTCTTCAGTTAACCACAATCCATCTGTTAAAATACTGAACCCTTTCGAGTTAATCACCTTCTGTTGATTAATCACTCGCTTTTCTCTTCGGTTGGTCGCAGTCCGTCTGTAAACACCGAATCCCCCGCAGTTGGCAACCTCCTCTTGGTTCGAATACTTGCACCCTTGGGTTAGTAACCTTTCTTTGGTTCAAATACCCTTTCTTCAGTTGAGTACTATTTGTTCAGTCAGTTTACCGAACCCCTTTGGGTCACGACCTTTGCTCGATCTTATACCCGTCCTTTGGGTTATGATCTTTATTCGGTCCTACACTCGCTTTTCTGGTTAAGCGCAGTTTTCTCTGCTAAAACCAATGCTTCTCTATCCCCACATAGTGGCAGTCCTTTCGTTCCTCGGTTAATCATTGTTTACCAGTTAATATACCAATGCCCTTCAGAGTCAAACACCTTCTCTCGGTTCAGCACTCTCTCTCAGTTTATCACAGTCCGTCTGTTGACACCAGCTTCTTTTCCCCGCCCGGTTCTACTCTCTTTCTTCGGTTTACCACTGCCAGCCAGTTAATATACCGAATCTCCTCTTGGTTTCGACACCAATTCTCTTTGCTATCCCCAACGGAGTTTCTTTCATTCTTGGTTTTGACACCATTCTTTTCCTATCCTTTTGTGCAAACGTTCTTACTGTGGGGTCTTTCCCAGTAGAGTTTTTCTTTCACTCTTGCTCTTGGTTTCGACACCACCTCTTTCATCCCCTTGTTTCTCCCTTGTTTTATTTTCCGTTCAGTTCCCCGAACTACAGAAGCTCTGATTCTGCATTCTTTTGAATGTATGATACGTAGGCATGAGATCTCAATGATCTCGGCGAGCACACTTCCACCTTCTTTCCGTCTTCCTCCCCTCTTTCTTCCTTCTTCGTCCCCTGGTTCCATGTACTACGGCGCTCTGACTTCCTCATTGCACTATGAGGGTACGTAGGCACGAGGACTTCGTTCCTCCGTGAGCACTTTCTTTCCTTTCTTTCTTTTTCCCCTTTCTCTCTCTCCTTCTTTTAGCTAGAAGCCTTTAGATAGATAACCCATCCAAGCCTAGAAGCAAGCGAAATGGTTCCCGTCGAGTACGACGGATGCGTTAGGTGCTAATACCTTCCTTTCACATAACCGACCCCCCGTTCCCGTTTCTCTTCCCCTCGGGTTTTATCGATATTTTCCCTGTCCTTTGGGACTAAATAAAGTTTGGTGGCGACTCTGTTGTTATCTTTGAGTGTGCGATTCACTCAGGTAGAAACCAGTCATCTTCAATGTCATCCGGTCATGTCTGAACCTGTTGATTAACTCCTCTAGATATTCCCTAGTGGAGACCATTTATCTTGGTTCTATCTCCAGTGAAGATCTTTTCTTCTAAGGTTTCATTTGGTTATGTCTGAACCTTTTACTTGATCACTTTAGACTTTACCAGTTTGTCTCTGTTCCCCAGTGTTTTCTTGGTCATCCCTAGTGAGTTGTTGACCTCTATCCTTTTGTTTTCTGCTTTGTTTGCATCTTGCATCATCATAGCATCATATCATCATGCTAGAGTTCATGGCATGTCAGCATTTGCATAGTTTCCGTTGTCCTTGGCATAACATTGCATCTAAGGGCAAAATTTTTGGTTTGCTATATTTAAATACCTTTCACCTTGATTTTATGAGGATAGTCATCGCTCATGTCATCCGATGAAGATATTTAAATAGGGGCAACCGTCATACCCCAAATTTTACCCCCTTAGATGCCATCATCGTTTGCATGAGCATTATAGGACAATCATCTTTGCATAGCTAACCAAACTATCAAGCTTTGTGGTTTTGTCCCCTTTGTGGAATTAGGGTTTTATACAAGAAAGGAAAAACTCTGATTAATCAGGATTTGAGAGGGATATCAACAAAATAAGTCCTCATACACTTCAAGGGTTCCTAAGATGCCTTTTGGTTCAACACAACTCATTTCAAGGACTTCCTAAATGAATGGGAGAGGTTTTGAATTCATCTGATCAAAAGGTTAACTGAGGCTCCAAAAAGTCAACCTTTGAGTTTTTTGGTCAACCATGAACATTTCAAGTCATATTCCATGGCCTCATGTGGTTAGATCAAGAAAAATCAAGTTGGAATAATAAAATCGGGAGATTTAGGAAATTAGGGTTTTGGATGAATTTTTCTAAGTGTGGAAATCATGATTTTTAGCCATCTTTCAAGGATCATATCTCACTCATTATTTATCTAAATGGAGCAAACTAGTACTCATTTTAAAGAGTACTTTCCATACTACAAATTTGTAGAAGGAATCAAGTTCAAAAAATGTAAGGATTTGAAGTTATGGATGATTAAAGTTGGAAGAAGTCATGTTTTGGCACTTATACTTAGAATTTTTCTAAGTCCTAAAAATCAGGTTTTTGCACCAACTTCAAGCCAAGGCTTCATGGGTTTCTTAAATTCAAATCAAAATTCTTCAAATATGAAAGTTATTCCTTATTCTTCAAGCTTTCCAAGGATATGTAGAACTCTCCAATTGGATCAAGGAGTCAAAAGTTATGATGTCTCAAAGTTAGATGTTTTTGGGCAAGAGTTAGGCAACTTGCCCAAGTTGCCAAGTCACCTGAAGTCAGGTTTTTGCTCAACTTTAAGGATTTTTTTCTTATGGTTCCAAGCTTCAAATCCAAAATTATTGAACATGAAAGTTATTCTCCTCCATCTAAGCTTTCCAAACATATGTAGAACTTTCCAATTGGATTTTTGTAGCTCAAGTTATGATGTGATGAACATGGGTGTCAAACCATGTCAAGAAGTTGCCAAGTCATGACCAGGCCACACAGGCCAAACCCTAGGCCATATTTTTGAATCACTTTTCATGTCCATTTTACATAATGTTACAAGCTTCAAATCAAAATCTTTTTAACATAAAAGTTGTTCATCTACATGTCCCATTTACAAAAGCTCAAAGACCTCACCATTTGAGTCAAAAACCAAGGAGATATCATGTGCCAAAGTGAGCTTCCAACCATGCCTTCACCTTGCCACTATGTCCTACCACCATGCCTAAGCCACGACCAGCTGTTGAGCCAAACTTACCAAACATTTTCAGCACCAAAAACTGATGATTTCTTGTCACCAAAAGCCTGCAAATATGGAGCTCAAGACTTGCCATTTTTGGTTCATTGAGTGTTGACATATTAGAGCAAGTGTGATGCCAAGCCTTGGCCTATTATGTAAACTCATTCGCATGCCCTAGTCTATTGGTTTCTTATCTTCTTTCTAACCTCATGGTTCTGAGTACAAACAACCCATCTCAAGTACACTTGGCTCAAGACCTAAAAGGTGGCCATGCGTGTAGCTTGATCTTACTTCCTTTTTTGATTCTTTGAACAATAGAACACCCAACTTTTCAAAACCTTAAAAAAATACATCTGGCTATTGCAAAATAATCAGAAAATATACACACTAACCTGAGAGAACAAGAGAGCAAAAGAGAGTGAGAAACACATCCTGCTTTGTTTTGGAAAAACTCACCAAAAGAGCTTTCCTACTCACATGAACTCAAAACACATCACATGAACCATCCCTAAACACCTATTAGAGTTCATTCAAACTTTTGAAATAGCTCTGTAACAGCCTTAACACCATTTTCCATTTCCATTGATTCATCTTGCAAGAACACTCGTGTGAGTTCTCCAAGGAACTTCTGGTCATTTTATTTACTCTAGGATTCTATAAAGGCATCAAGGAATCACTTAGGGTTTCTATTTGGCATCTGTAACCTCATATCGAAGAAACCTTGGACTGTCTCCAAGAGGTAGGCTTCTAACCCTTGAAACTCCCATGCATGCTTTTTTCATGACTTTCTGTTAATGTCATCATGTAGATATTGGTATGTTTAGCATGAAGCAATCACTATTTATATTCTGAAACGTGCGTTTTGAAGTTTCAAACTTGTTTTGTTTTAGGTTGTTGCACTAGTTTTGGTTTGCGTGTGTTTTGTGTGTTTAGTTTTAGGGCAAACCAATAGTATATTTAGATTCCTGGGAAAATTCTAGTCAAGTTGGGTTTTATTTTGTGAATAAAGATTGAGAAGTAAGGTAGATATGTTTGTTGGAAGTGATAAAAAATGAACTAATATGTTGTTGTTGTTGTTGTTGCTGAACACGAAGAGAGAGAAAGTCTGAGAAAAAAAGAGTGAGCGAAGAAGGTGAGTCTGATGTGGAGGTCACTTTGCTGACCTGGCCGTGAGGTTTTGTGTAGAGAATATATGCAAATCTGGGTGGCTTATACAATGGATGTATAGCTACCCCAGTGGTAAGGAGAGCCCGCGTTAGCCATAGGGTCTGGGGTTCGAATCCCCCTCGCCCCATACCCCTTTTTAGCTCCTTGTTTATTTGTTTCTTCATGGTATAGGATTCTGGGCCTGGTTTACTTTTCACACCCTCCCTTTTTAGGCCCAGGCGAGATTTGAACAGAGTTACTTTGTGTCTCTGCTTGCTGACTACACCCCCACCTCAACCTTTGTTTTCTTTTTTTATTTTGTTTATTCTATTCAATTTTATATTTTGTTTTTAATATTTGAAATATCTAAAAATCCCAAAAAAATTATTTTTAGACATGCTACTGTCTAAATTTATTTTCCATAATTTTTAATTATTTTATTTATTTATTTCACTATTTTATTTAATTCATTTTATTTCATGTGTTTACCAAAACACTCTTGAATTAGAGTTTGTCTTTTGAATGCCTTACACAAGCCTTTTTTATCTGATTTTTTGGCATGTTGTAACATATGTTTGAGGAGGTTTTGAGTATTTTTTTTGGCCTTAAAAATTGTTGTTTGAACCATTTTTTATTTACATTTGTTGAGCCTTGATTCTTTTGACACCTTGGGCTTGTTAATGACTTTTGAGAAAGGTTTTTGTACCAATCTTGTTGTGAGTTTTTGCAAACTTATTATTGAGTGTTCAAACATGATTTAAAACTTGGATTTGGATTTTATTTGACTATTTTCCTATTTTTTACTTAGACTTCAAATTAGGGTTCATTTTGAGCATGTTTTGGTATGTATCTTGGCCTAGTTTTTAGGCATACTCTTTGAGTGGGTTTTCTTGATAATTATGTGCTTGTGTGTGGCTTGAAAGATATGTCTTAGATACTGACTTTATGACCCCAAAGTATTATTGCTTACACTTTTGCTTTTCCATACATGTTTTGTTTGTTTTAAAGCCTTTCATGGATGTTTTGGTTGGTTCCTTGCATATAGTTTTGCTTATGCCTTGATGAGGTTCTTACTTGAGTTTCAATTGACATCTTAATGTTGAATATAAACTTTATGAAATGTGTATGCTACTGCCTATGTGGACTTTGAGTTGTAACTCCCATGTTTGAACAATTCTTTGCATTTCTTTTGCTTGTTTAAGTTTGTAACAAGTAGGCTTGTTGTTTTGATGTGTGGTTTACATGATTCTTGATCATTTTCATATGTTGAACATAACATGATGTAGCTACTTCCCTTGTGGTATTGTTATCTCATTTGAAATCTTTGGCTTTGATACCTTGGATGTCATCATCCTTATCATAAATCTTATCTTTTCAAACACTTGCTGTTACAAGTTGTATGTCCCTCATTCCAAAGGAAGGGTTCCCTCTTTGACTTGTAAGTCATATTCTAAGATAGCTTAGACCTTTCCTTACTTACCCCTTGACCTTGTTAGGATCATCATTCCATTGGCCTTGTTAGATCCACCTCTCCCTTTTAAACCTAACTTTAGGTTAGGGTTTGTAAACCCTAAGTAAGTGTTATTGTCATAAGTACTCCCTCTCTTGGCCTTGTTAGAGCCATTGTTTCTTTACAACTTAGAATTAGATTTAGAGTTAGTAAACTCTATATGAGTACCATTGTTATGAGTACTCATTTTCCCTTTTGACTTTGTTAAAGGTCAACTATTAGTTAGTCTTTCAACTTAGACCTAGAGAGTTTGTTAACTCTATGTAAGTACCATAGTTATAAGTACTTACTTCCCTTTGGAACCTTGACCACAGTCAAGAGTACCTCATACCTAGTTAGGTAAACTATGAATGCTCTGATTCCATCCTAGTCAGGATACGTAGGCACGAGATGCGATGTCTTGGCGAGCATACTTAGAAATAAACCCCTTGGTCTTTACCTTAAGAGTTCCCTTAGCAAGCAAACTTTAGCATAACATAAATACTAACAACAGGTTCCTGTAGAGTACTGCAGATACTTAGGATGCTAACACCTTCCCTAGGTATAAACAATCCCTGAACCTTAGATCTCTAGCTGTGCTGTTACATAGCGCACTTAGGGTTTTCTTCGATCTGTACCCTTTCCTTTGGATAAATCAAAGCTCGGTGGTGAACTTCATGATTTGTGATTCAAGTTAATTAATAGCTTGATATCCGATTCTGACTGCAACACGTGTGAAATTATATAAACAATGATATATTCTATTTACGTGTAAAATATGTGGTTGAATTTTTAAAACTCCAATGATGATATAGTATAGAACCACTTCTCTGTATAGTTTCACACTAAAAAATAAAATTAGTATCCCATTGTGTCACACCCTAATTTTTGACCCTAAGATTATGTTTTTTCGTTTTGCATCGTCCTGTATAACATCTTTAGGTCATAGGGTCTTGTGTGCATGTTTATTATGGCTAACCAGTTTGTGCAGGTGAAGTAACTTCAAGCATTTCAGAGCGTGACCAATGGATCCCGATCCAAAGAGGTCATAGGGTTTCTATTTAATCTAAGTCTCACTATTAGAATGCTTTCTTCATTTGTGGGTCATTCCTGGATGAATTTTTGTGAATATATCTCCTTAAATTTAAGGTCGGGCTTTGGTTTCGCATAGATCAAGGATGCATCAGGATTAAGATACTAAGGTGTATGCTTAATTATTCATCATTATTTCAATTGAGAATACTTGGCACTAGGGTTTCGTCCTTCTCGGCTTCCAAAGATATTTCTTCGTTAAAACTGTCAAGTGAAGAAAGGTGTGTTAAAGCAGTGGCGTTGGTCGATTAAAATAAAAAATGATTTGGATTTGGAGATTAAGATATTCATTTAATTATTCTTCGAGTCTAATATTTACAAAGTAACCAAGTGATATGATTCAGCTTATGGATTCAGTATGGCATCAAAGTTTTGATTCCTATTGTTTTGAACTCAAATGATTCGATTTAATTAGGACAATAACTAAGCATGCCGTGTTTGGAAAGGAGATTCATGTGGACTTTTTTTAAAATGCAATTTCAACATTTACTCAAAATTCCAAGTCACACGTGTCGAGTTTAATTCTATTCTTCATGACAAAATTACAAGTTTAAGCGCAAATTTTGGATCGATGTTATCCATCACCATTCAAGTGAATTTCATCCAATTTCAAAAAAATCCAAAGTATAAGTAAGAAAACGTGGAAAGTTCATGTTTAGTCCAAGACTCCATATTTATTTCAAGCCCCACGTTAAGGTTACAAATTCCAATTTCAAATTTCGACCCGTGTCCATATGGCAAATTTCGTTATTTCAAGATTCATTATTTTTCATAAGACAAATCAAGATCCACCATTATTCAAGTCACAAGTTCATCTTAATTCAAGGACAATTTCTACCTAAGGCTCAAAAGAGATTGAGTTTCAAAGTTCTTTTATAGAATGCAAGGATTGAAACAGTTACAAAATTCAAAGTATTCACTATAAGAACAAAATTCCATTACAAAGCCCATGTTACAAAAAGTAAATCCCAATTCTAAAAGAGAAAAAGAAAGTTGTTCAAATCCAAAGCACTTGCAAACCATGAGTTTTCCATAACCTGCAATAATAATATCACAATGGAAACCATTAGGCAATTTACAAACGACTGAAGCCTAGGCAGACCCCAAGTGCAATATGCATTTAAGTGTTTTTTAATTTTCCTCAAAAGAAAAACTCTAAATGAACTTGGGAGGGACTCAAGGCTTGACGTGACCACAGACGGTGATGTTAGACTTGGTGAAAAATCAATCCTCGATCTCCATAGTTAGTTTCGAAGTAATGGTGTTCAATCTTGTCAAATTTGCAATAAAGCTGGAATTAAAGCAGAGTTGTGCAAAAAATGAAAATCGTACTTGCCAAATTCATCAATACTATCTAAACCAATTTGTTCCCCATTTCCAAAGCATTCTTGCACAACCTCAATAGGGATTCTCAATAGGGATTCGCACAGGCTGAGCTTGAGTAACATTGTTCGCTAGAGGTGGAATGACATTCCCAATACCTGAAGTCCTCTGAACATTAGCCTCTCCCCTAGTCATGGCTTTCATTACTTCCACAAGTTGGTCCAACTGACTCTTCATCAATTCAACATCGGCCCGTGTCACAAACTGATTCTGCTCTCCTGTGTTCATGATCCTTTCAAAAGCTGATTCAAGTCCAATAAGAAAGTCGAGAAATCAACTGTGGTTTAGACAAAGGATGGATGAGCTCACTATTGGTTTAGGTTGAAGAAAGATATGCAAAATGATGCAAGATGCAATGCAATGCAATGTTATGAATGCAACAGGCATGGGATCAAAGCTTCCATATATTCTGAATAACTGCTGTGCTGACGACTGAATAAGTTCATAAGTCTGCTCTGAAGAAAATACCGGAATACTAGAATATCCGAATAACCAGAATACCGTGTTAATAAGTCCACATTGATAAGAAAACTAGAATACCAGGTAGGATGAAGGTCAAAGTTACCTACAAACCTGTAAATACCCAGCCCCTCTCACATGTGAGTTCTAAAACAAATTGAGGATCCTCAGCGTCATAGACTCTTAGGTCGAGAAATGATGATACGATCACCATTTCTGGTTTGGCATCATCATCAATCGAGGAGGCCTCAACTAATTCCCCTAAAAAAGGTCATCCTACGGCAAGTTCTCTGCTTCAGGTCCTCGGATCAAGAAGCATAACGGGTCTGCCATTTCTGGTCTGCCATTATTACCTCTTGGGAGGAGTGCCTCAACTGAGTCCTAGGGGAATGGCCGTTAGAGTCGACATCTATCTAGGTTACATTTTATCATCTGCCCCAATGCGCAGGATAGAACATTACCAAAGAAAACCTCGTCTGGATTTGGAATTTTCATGTATACTAAGTCTGGCCAAATTCCACGCAAGTCACACTACTTTCCACTCTAATCCTATGTGTATACTCAAGCCTGGGTATTGGGTTTATCTCTCATGGAACCAACCCACCCAACAGCACAACAGCAGCAGAGCAATATGATAACAATAATCGGATGCGATAAATGTAGTAAAATACAGTAATATACAACAAATAATGCACAACAGTAAACACCCAATGAAATAAACAGACAATCGCTAGGATTGACTCGCATAGGGAACCAGAGTCCCCAGCTGTCGCAACTGCGAAAAACAATCGGCGAAAACAGAAAAGAAGAGTGGCCATCGAACGTTATTTATCCTAACGAAGGGAAAGGAAATGATCGAAGAAAACCTGAAGAAAGGGAAAGACATGGTCATCGCAACCATAGTCTGGGTTCGGGAGTCGGTTATGCGAGGGGAAGGTATTAGCACCCCCACGCGTCCATCGTACTCGATGGGATCCACACTTGTTGTCTAATCAAATGGTGAGTTATCTAAAGCCTACTGCTAAACGAAAATAGGAAAGGAAAAAACAAAATGGACTCGCAAGGATCGTCGCAATCATATGCCTACGTATCTTCGCGGACGAACGAAGAATCAGAGTCGACGTAGTTCGACGGACTATGCACTAAAGGGGGAAGGTTGCTCGCCAAGACATCGTCGTCTTGTGCCTACGTATCCTCAATTGGACGAGAAAGAGGAAATCAGAGCAGTCGTAGTTCGACCTAAGGGTCAAAAGGGTCTCGATCGCGCTAGGGCGGGAGAAAAGGCTCAGCTATCAGGCTGGTCTCGATCGCAAGGGTGCGAGAGAAGAGGGAAGTTAGTTGTTAGTGTGCTCGCCAAGAATAGGAATCCTCGTGCCTACGTATCCTCTTTAGAGAATGAGGAATCAGAGCATTCGTAGTTCACGCTACTATGGAAAAACGGGAAACAGTCTCGATCGCATGGGTGCGAGAGAAAAGAATGGGATCTGAAGAAGCGCTCCTGAAGAAGTGAATTGACTTTGTTTATGATTCGTACTGCACTAAATTCTATGACATATGAGCGAATGCGTCGCATGGTCGCCCCCAATGTGACATATGCTAAACACTCTAGAAAAGTGAAGGGAGACCCCTCACAAGTCATTTCCCATATACTTAAGACTCGTGGCGCACAATACACATCGCCTTTATTAAGTGTTTTTTGGCTTTTGTTTAGAGGTGAGAAAGAAATATAGAAAAGAAAAATAAATCAAGAAATAAATCTAAACAAAGTGACAACCAAAATGTAATGAGAAAACAAAATAATGTTTAAAGATAATTAACAAAATATCTAATGAAATATTTACAAAATGATTGACATAGTGTTAAATTTAAATTATCAACAAACATTAACTCAAAAAACAAAAATTAAATAAGCAAGAAAGTTAAAACTTGGGGTGTGTAAGATTATGATGATGTGAGTATGGAAAAGAGATGGAATCATATGGGGTATGAGAAGCCCATCATCCAACTAGAATCAAAATTTTCTAAAGAAAATAAGGAAAGGGGTCCGTGTGAAAACCTTGGATGTTCGAGATCATCCATGGATTAAAAGCCCAAAATAAAATGCACGGTCCATGAAATAAAAAAACATAGCCACAAACCAACTAGAAATCAAGGCTCAGTGTTATTAGATCAAAAGTAAATGGTCAGAAATCAACAACATAAAGCAACATGGTCAAATGAAAAAGACAAAACCATAGTCACACCATATGTTCAGATTCCTCTCCCTTTTTAAGAAAGGTAAAGCACACCAAAACTTTTTAAGAACAAGTCAATCGAAAAAAAAAGGCCAAGAGGCTTTGAACAAGAACAACAACGCTCAGAAGACCCTTCTTCATCATCGCTCGTTCCATTCTCGAGTTCGTTTCAGGTTCAGTTAAATCTTTCTTCCTTTCTCTGATTCTCGGTTTGTTTTGAATGGTTTGTGATTTGGTTTCAGATTCTCTTCATCTCTCTTTCCTTATTTATGGGTTTTTATTTGCGGTTCGTTGTGGGTTTCTGTTGTTTGGAAAAAAGTGTGTGGTTTCAATTGTTAAATGGTTGGGTTTATGAAGAAGAAGGTCGGGTGAGTTGAAAGAGTATAGAGGGATAAGGTTGTATGAAGGAAAAAGGTTGAAAGGGTTTGATGAAGGTTATCGAGAGTTGTGGAGAAGCGTGGTTTTCTTTTTGTTGTTGTTGGTTGCAGATATTTTTGAGCAGAATATTCTTGGTTCGATAGAACTTGAGGTTTGAGGGAAGATTGAGGTGTATTTATAGTGTGGAAAGAGGATCATTTAGTGATTGATTTTAGCATTTTGGTTGCTATTTTGCAGTGACGAATTGTGCGTGGTAGCAGGTCATGATGATGGTTGTGTGCAGTCTTGGCCTTGTATATTTGAATTATGTTTTTTTTGCATATGGAGGTGTGGCTTTATTCTGTTATTGCTCATTTGCAGGTTGGGGATTATGGCTTGCTGATGTGTAAAGGTGTGGTGCGTAGGATGAAGGGTCGTACGATTTATGGTACAGTCTGGTACATCGTGCAGCAGGTTTTGAAAAGTGGTACACAATGGTTTTGCATTGGCAATTGTTTCTCTACCTCTTGTTTTAGCAGGCTGCGTGACCTTGGCAAATCATGTGACCCATTTTGGTGGCTTGTATTACATTGTGAGCATGGAGAGTTTGGTAGTTCAAAGTAGATTTTGTGAAAGGCAGCAGAATTTTGGATGATGTGAAGGGCTTGTGTTTTGGTGGGTCGTGTATAGCTTGTGAATGCCAATGTGCTTCCTTTTTTTTTTGTAATTTTATTTAGTGCCAAAAAAAACTAAATGGCCTTATTGTGAGATGAACTTTGAAAAATGGTTATGAACTTTATTGAATTTGTAGAATGACTTTTTGTATGTAAAATGGACTATATTATTTGGTAGACTTTTCTTGTGATGACAAATGGGCCTTGAATTAAACTTTAGATATGGAAATTGAACCTTTTGTATTGAGTTAAAAAAAGATAAGGGTTTTAATAAAATGGATATGGTTTATATAATGGAAATGGTATTTGGATGATTATAATGGTATTTGGATTATGAAAATAAATGGAAAATGGGTTTAATATGGATTACCAAATTACACCAATCCCAAACAACATCACAACAACCCTCAACTTTAGCTTTTAATTCCAACACCTCAAACAATGACCATTGAAATCCACTAACGTATCAAACTGAATAACGGATTTCTGAATCTCTGATAGCAAATGAAACAAGTTCTGAATCTCTTTGAATCCATCTGAAAGAATCTCTGGGAAAATAAATCCGCAGAGGAGCATAATCTGAACTGACGGATCCTGATAAACCTTATCTTCTGGGCCAAACCTCACATGAACCACTGCTTGATAACCTGATGAGTTTCACAACAATTTGATCTTGATATGGTACAAAAACCCTGATTGAGGCTTCAAACACACACTAGACATAGATCTTGAATTCAAGCCTTGACTCTTGAAATAAACCTCTGTTTGACCAAGACTAGGCCAAAACCAATGAACACAAACTGTACATATTCCTGAATATGAAGATAATGCACACTGATGAAGAAAAACAGCCTGAAATGTTGGCACTCAGCAAAAACCCTAGTTCCTCAATCTTCACTAGAACCTCAAGATGAATTCTCAATCCCTCAATGCCTCTTGAGAAACCCTAAAGCTGATAAACTTGATGCTTGATGAATTTTGGCAGAGGAAAGCCTAATTCAAAGAATTGCTTGGTCCCATGTCTTAGAAGACCAATGCAAGGATGATTATGAAGCTGTGACTTAATATGAAATGCAAATGAACGCGAAGCAGAAGCCATCTAAGGTTAGAAAAAGAGTGGGCAAATTTTGGGATGCAACACCAGGGAATCCATCCGTGTGATATAGCATTGCAGCAGTATGATGTCAATGCTGTTGTCGAACGACTTCTACAGTTCTGGAGATGGAAAAGAGACGTGGTAATAGATAAATCATGCATAGAGTTGGAAACACAATCAACAATTATCATGACAAGCCTTTGTTCAGTAGACACAATCCAAACATGTTCGATTGGAAAAGGAAGGCTATTAATCACACAAGGCAAGTTTTCAAATCACAACCGACAAAAATTAAACATGTTCAACACAAAAGGAAAGAAACATTTTAATCATCAATCATAAGAAACATGCTCAAGACATGTATTATTATTTTCCAAAACAATTCATCAAACATGTTAGAGTGAAATTGGAAAAGCATTCATAACGGTTTGTTTCTTTCCAAAACATTTTACCCACATAACCTGGAAAATTGAAAGTATCACTATCCATAACATTCAATCAGAAGGGATATAAATTGAAAGAAATTGAGAGAGTTGGAGATCCGAGAAAAGAGACAGCACATTCAGAAAGAATCAGGGGATACATTCACAAAAAATAAGTATCACAAAAATCATTTGCAAACATCACAGACACCAATAAACACTCAGAGATCAAACAATATCAAAATAACAATTCCACTATACTAGTTTGAAAACATCACAGACACCAATAAACACTCAGAGATCAAACAATATCAAAATAACAATTCCACTATACTAGTTTGAAAATATAACATTGAGTTGATCGAAACCTATACCTATTTGAGTCAAAATTCAATTGGAAAACCAGTCAGAACAATACTATACGAAGCCATGTTCGAAACAGAATCGGAAAATTAAAATATTCTGAATCGAATACAACACACACCAGAAATTCACAATCAGATACCAATCAACACACACACACACGAAGTCCACAACAACAACATCATATACGCAGGACATAAGGGAGAGAATTGAGAAGCATCAGAGAATCAGATACAAATTATGCACAACAGCAACACCTTATCATTAATCAATTACAACATACGAGGAAGAAGAATGGAGGAATTGAGGAAGGTAAAAGCGGAAGCGGAAAATCAAACCTGATTTCATTTCAAAGTAAGTCTCTTTCAATCCAATTCCATTTGTTGTAGATTAGATTGTATTGATTGGGAACTTTGTTCCGAAACCGCGACGACGTCGAAGTTAATTGCGAACTGTAATAAAGCTCGAAACATTTGAGGGAGAGATATTAGTGAGACCTGAGTATTTGAAACGCATGGCAAAGGGGATGAGAGATTAAAGCGATGAGTGAAGAAGATGAGGAGTACAAACCTCTCGACCTCGTCGAAACACATCACCACCATGATTAGCTTCCTGTAACTCACCAGAATAATCACCATTAACTCTTCCTTCCAGTTTTGACCTCAACCGAACCAAAAACGTGCCGTAATAAGTTGAATTTCAAAATCCCCAAATCATGACCCCCGCCGTGAGAGAACTAGCCTTGGCGCTCAGCGGAGACTGAGCTTCGCACCAACAAGTCGCGAGAGAGTTTGCGCGAGGGGGAGCCATCATGTGGGTTTATTGTGAGAGCGATTAGGGAAGATTGCAAAGTGAGGAGGGAGAGAGCCACAAATAATAGGGTTGAGAGACTGAGCAAGTGATGCATGGGAGTAAGAGAAGATATTGAAATAGTTTACTGAGTTTTTCTTTCCTCATATTTGTTGTTGGGTAACACGGTTGGGCTGGACCATCATGGCCCATAGGGTTTTTTTATTTCCCCTAAAACACCCTTATTTGTTGCTTTATCCTATAATGTTTTTTATTTCTTTTCTCAAATTTTTTATTTAAATATTAATTTTAATTAATATTTTTATTAGACTTTAATTATGAAATTATGATATGTTTTAATTAGAATTTTGGTAGGTCGTTGATTAGTTTGTTCTTACTCATTAGAAGTTTTTAATATGTCATTAGAACGTCGTTCTTTTAAGTTTATTAGTGATTAACTTCTAATTAAGATATGAAGTTTTTCTATTCGAATTTTAATTTGAGGATTGTGTATGGTTGTTCGATGGTTTCTCGAGCACTTTGATCGCTTGGTTTAAAGTCGTGACGCTCCCTGGAGAATTGTGACTAATGCATAAGATAAATATTCAAGATTTGATTCCCATGATCCTTTAGGATGTCCCAATTCTATATTTGATTAAATTGAATTAAAATTAGACATTATAATCAATCCATATTGCATGATATCTCACTTTATAAGTTGATTGATCGTTTTGTTGTGTGTCTTATATGTTGAATATTCAATCATGACTTTAGCTTTACTATGTGATGCTTCTATCTACACTCCTCTGATAATATAATTATCTGCATCTGTGTCCAAGGGAAGGACTTATCTTTGACAATTTTGTCATATGCATTGCATTTCATTTGCATTTCTCCTCTCCCCCCTTTGTGGCTTCTATTCCTTTTTTAGGTTGATTACCTCAATTACTTAGGTAGCTTCCCATAAGATGATTAGACAACTTATAATTAAGGTCCCTTTCTCTCCCGTGAGAGAGATTAGACATGAGTCATCTATGTAGATGAGATATGATTCTCCTACCCCACGACGTAGATGTAGGTTCTCTTCCGCTTAAGAGAGGTATATGTCATACTCGTTGATTCTATATCCGAGTTGGAGCCTTTCTCTTAATGTGAAGCAAAGACCCATCTTCTGTATGTTTGTAGAGGTTTAAGTCGAGTATTCTCCTTAAGATGACGACTTGCCTTTTCTCCTAAAATCAATCAACAACTTTATTCACCCTTTGAGGTAAACTACAAATGCTCTGATTCCATTCCCGTCAGGATACGTTGGCACGAGATACGATATCTTGGTGAGCATACTTAGGACTAAAACCTTAGGTCTTTCTATTCTTTTCACCCTTAGCAAACAGATAACAATTAGCAAATAACACAAATAAGACAAGAGGTTCCTGTAGAGTACTACAGATGCTTAGGATGCTAGCACCTTCCCTAAGTATAACCAATCCCCGAACCTTAGATTCTTTTTTGCTTTGCATTGCATTGCATGCTCATGGGTTATTGGTTTTTTTCCCTTTCCTTGGATAAATTAAAGACCAGTGGTGAATTATGATTTGTGATTCAAGTTAATTAATAGCTTGATATCCAATTCTCACCGCGACACGTTGTTCAATCAGAGTATTTAATATTAGTGAGTTGTGATAAACCTTTATCCTATTGGATTAGTGGGAGTGCATGTGTACAAGATCATATACTGAAAAATTTAGATTATTATTCTCATAGTGTCATATATTCTTGCCACACTGTAAATATGACATATTCTAAAAGGACTTCAAAATATAAATTAATTCTAAGAAGTCTTTGTAGCGAGCGATTTTTGTCGGTGACGCGACCGCCTTATCGCTGGGTTTTCCTCACCGCAATGGTAGGAGGTGGTGCTACTTTCAGATTTCTTATTTATAACGTGAAGCTGGAAGGGAAAGGGAAGGTATCTAAAACTAACCTTGCACGCGAATGTTTAACTGAACAAACGCTTAAAGAGATTCGGGGAGTCCGGGGTCAGGTTATACAACGGCCAGTTGTCAGTTACCCATCCTATATGTGGTTATCCATAGGATATTAGCTTTAGGTTTTGCTTTGTAATTGATGGTGTTTATCTGTTAATGGGTTCGGAAAGTTTCCTGAGAAATATGAGAGAGAGAGAGAGAGAGAGAGAGAGAGTTGATTTGGTATGCGGGTTTTCCTGATGTTTTTGGTAAGGTACTGGACCTAAGTTTGATTGATGTGTGAAGGTTCTGGACCTAAAGTGTTTGGTATGCTCGCTAAGATTTCTCAATTTTATGCTTACGTATTCCCGTTTAACGAAACAGGGAAATCAGAGCAATCGTAGTTCCTCCTATTCTAAGGGAGGAAAAAGATAATGTTTTGGTGTCTCGTTCAAAGCCTAAGACAGAGGCTAAACGGAGTATTTGTGTCTTGTTCAAAGCCCAAGATTGAAGCTAAAAGGGATTTGTATTTTGTTCAAATCCCAAGATATGAAGCTAAAGGGTTTGACTGAGAGAGAATTTGTCATCTCTAAAGAGGGATTGTTGATTTTTATGTACCTTGATCAAAGTCCAAGGTTGAAGCTAAGAGGTTGATTGGCTCCACTGGGGAAGTCCTTATACAAAGCCTAAGAGGATGATGTATGAGACTGACTCAACAAGAGAGTGGATATATTGGTGCCTTGAACAAAGCCCAAGACGGAGGCTAAAAGAGACTGACTCTTTGGGGATATCATTTTAGCCTAAGAGAAGGCTAACAATTTGGCTTTTCTGGGAAAAATGTTTTTTCTGTCTTGTACAAAGCCCAAGATTGAGGCTGAAAAGAGTTTTTTGACTCCGTTGGGGAGGTTTATATGTGTCTTGTACAAAGCCCGAGATGGAGGCTGAAATGAGTTCATCTCAATAAGAGAGTGTTTTTATATGTCTTGTACAAAGCCTAAGACGGAGGCTAAAGGAGTTGACTCAACAAGAGAGTCTTTTATACTCAATAAGAGAGTGATTTGCTGTCTCATACGAAGCCTGAGATTGAGGCTAAAAGGAGATTGACCCAACAAGAGAGCCTTGAAAAGTGATGGACTCAACAAGAGAGTCTGAGACGTGATTGACTCAACAAGAAAGTCTGAAAAGTGATTGACTCAACAAGAGAGTCTGAAAAGGTTAGCTCTGCTGGGGAAGGATCATTGTACAAAGCCCAAGATGAGGCTGACTGTGTTGAGGAAAAATCATTATTCAAAGCCTAAGAGGAGGCTATCTTCTGCTGAGGATTATTGAGATCCAGAGGCAGGTCTAAGTCGGGGAATAAACTCTTGTAAGGGAATACAGAAGAGTTGATAGATCAGAGGCCTTGAGGTTCTAATTTGGAATAGTGTTATATGATGATAAACTCACCCTGGATGGGGATGAGGGAGACGGGGTTTTAGAACCCACAAGTTTTAACTCTGCTGGAGATTAATCCAGAATCTGGGGTTTCTTCCTATGTTTGTAGGGAACTTGAGAATGTCTTTGAGACTCAAGGAGATTTAGACTGTCTAAGTTTGTTAGTGTAGTCTATCCTTTTACAATGCCCAAGAGAAGGCCGACTCGTTTAAGGGATGAGTATCAACCCTAAAATTAGTCTAAGGGCTTTTTGTGACTCCTTTTAGAAAGACAGCTCTAGCAAAGGATGACTAAGTTCTGTCATATACCTCTAAGAGGTCATGAGGGTCCTTGTATGAAGCCCAAGAGAAGGCATGAGAACTTCTAAGAAGCCGAAGGGTCCTTGTACAAAGCCCAAGAGGAGGCGGAGATGCTTTAAGGAAGCCCGTGGGTCCCTAAACCAAGAGAAGTTCAAGAAATGCAATTCACAGAGAAGAGATCATTCTAGGAAAGTTCGAGTATTTGGAAGAAATTCAAGAGATGCTGTTCACGGAGAATATATCAACTCTGGGGAGTAGAATTTCTTTGACAATTTCTAGGGGTGACAGTCTGAGAAAAGGTTCACCGAGAATACTGCATTTCTCTTTGTTCCATATTGATTAACCCCAAGAGAAGGGAAGACTGTATCTGGAAATCCTATGGGGATCTAGTTTTGTTTCTATTTAAAGAGTGACCAACAGGGCTTTACCTAGTTCTAGACGTAGTTGCCGGGGAAAACTCTAAATAAATATACTAGTATATATATACAGTTGATATATGACGAGTATTTAAAGGAGTGTGAAAGAAAAATAACCATGCGCAGCTTCCCACAATACAGTTATATATATTTGACATGTATTTAAAATATTGAAAGAAGACTAACCATGCACAGCTTCCCACAATACAGTTATGTATATGAAAGCATAAGAAAGCAGATAAACACTTACCCGTTGTAGAGCTTCCATGCTGTTTTGTTAGCTGTTTAACAAAGAAATTAAAGAAAGTTTTGATAGCAACTATACATTTGGAT
This sequence comes from Lathyrus tuberosus, assembly GCA_022829125.1. Taxonomy (NCBI): domain Eukaryota; kingdom Viridiplantae; phylum Streptophyta; class Magnoliopsida; order Fabales; family Fabaceae; genus Lathyrus; species Lathyrus tuberosus. Next base: position 16,721,938 of record JALAZF010000017.1, read on the forward strand.
TCAAAATCAAAGGAGAAAGTATTTTGAACAGAGGTTGGGGCTTACAGCTCAAGGAGAGGCCCAAATTTTAACAGTGAAGACACTGTTGTTTTGTATCGGGACTTATACAATAACTGAGGCCCAAAATGGTTTTGGTCAAAAGGGGATTGGGTATTACACTCTATTAGAGGCCCAAATAGTTTTGAAAATGAATAAAGATGGGTCTTATAGCTCAAGGAGAAGCCCAATTGATCTTGTTAAAAAGGCGACGATCGCGCCGAACGTTTGAAAATATACAGAGGGACTTATACAATGTGTTAGGCCCAAAAGGTATTATTTAAAAATAGGTTGGGTCTTACACTCTATTAGAGGCCCAAAGAGATTTAAGAACAAGGAATGAGACTTATAGCTCGAGGAGAGGCCCAGATGATTATTTGTTTGAAAAATGGCGATCGCGCCGAGGTTTGAAAACACAGTGGGTCTTATACGATGACCGAGGCCCAAATTATTTTGGTTTTCAAACGGGGTTGAGTCTTACACTCTATTAGAGACCCATGAGTGTGAAAAAGATTTGTGAGGGTTGAATTAATCAAAACCCTAATTTTGTTAAAAAAAAAGGAATTAATTTTGTTTAAAAATTAATAAAAATTGATGAAAACATGTGAAAAATGGGTGGTGATATTGGATTAATGTTTGAAAAATCATGTTTTTATCCACAAAATGATTGGAAATCAATTAAGTTTGGAAAATCAAGAAAGAAAAAAAATATTTTAAATGTTAAAAACAAATAAAAAGTAATTCTTTGAAAAAATATCATATATATGAAATAAATAATATTTTTTGGAATTTTTGGTAAAATAAAATATTTTAACATTTTTGTGAATTATTAAAAAAAGAATCAACTCAAAATCATTAAAAACCAGAGAGAAATTAATTTTTGAATCAATTAAATAAAATCACAAAAATTCAAATATTTAAAAATTCAAAAAAGGGCGCCAAGAACGCCTAGTTCTTGCCCGCGCCCTCTGTTTCCTCAGATTTGCGTTTTCCCCCTCAATCTCACTGAATACTTGATGAAATCACACAATCCACATATCAATCTACTCGTTTTTACCTCACAATCATGTATATGGTCTTTAATTTCATTTATTTTAAGCATGGAATAATAAATCAAGACAAAACCTCAGGAACCCTAAATTCTGCATGAAGGCTGGTGTCGCTCCCAGGATTTTCATCCAAGTACAAACGCGAAAGTGGCACCGAAACAGAGTCGCCAGCAATGTGTATTTATCCCAAGAGAGGGAAAGGAAACACGACATAAACCTGAGGGAAAGGAAAAGAGCATGGTCTTGCAACCAAGAGAACAGGGTTCGGGAGTTGGTTACGCGCGAGGAAGGTATTAGCACCCCCACGCGTCCATCGTACCCGATGGGATCCAAGCTTGCTGTCTGCATCAAAGGGTGTCGTTAACTGGAACTCCACTGCTACTAGACCGGAGAGGAAACGAGAACGGGAAGGACGGAGAAACGAAGAAGAAAAAAGGAAAGAACAAGAAACAAATGTAGGGAAAATAAAAGAAGTGCTCGAATGGGCCCTACCCCACTGCCTACGTATCTCATCGGGAGCATGAGAATCAGAGCGAAGTAGTTCCCCTCAACGAGGGTTGCTTTGTGTTTTTTAAGGAACGGCTAACGTTCTAGCTCAGGTGTTGCAGACTCGCTGAATCGAGTGCGTTACCGTCTTGCGTGAGAACGAGCAGGAGTACGTTCGTACGTTGAGAGTGAGTGAGATAAGAAAAGAATTCCCGAAGGAAAGACGTTACTGTTGGTTTGAAGTTTTTTAAACAAGAAGTGTCTTTTACAGTTATTCGTAACTTGCATTGAACCAAAGTCTTAAATACAGGAACGAATACTTTGCGCATCATCCCCAACAAGACGTACACTAGGTATCCTAGAAGAATGAGAGGAAGCCCCTCGTTCCCTACTTCCTGCATAGAAGGCTCAAGCGCAATACACGTTAACCTTTATTAAGTGTTTTGAAGAAGTTTTGAGATGAGAAGAGAGACGACACAAAGGAAACTCTAAAGGGAAACTAAGAATCCTAATGTTATCATGCATGGATGTCCTATATTTAGTGAGGCTTAGGAGAAAGGACTACCTAAAACCTAATGCTAATCCTACTCCAAGCTTAATCAAAAATTAAGTTGGACTAGGTAGCTCTAAAGGGAAAGATTCCAAGACTTGAACAAGTCTTGAGATTCATGGGATGAGAAAGAGTGAAAGAGAAGAAAAGAGAAGAAGAAAAAGAGAGATGAGATACAATAAGTGGCAGCAAGTACAACACATCATAAATGTCCAACTCAAATCAACAATCATGTTTCAAAGATCAATGCAAAACAACTCAAGTAAGCATGCGAAGATAAACATGAAAGGATGCTAGCATACTTGCATGAAATGCACAATTAAGAATACATGGACTTCATATCAAAATGAAATGAGAAAGGCAAGATGATAATGAAGACAAGTTAGAACCAATATCATACTATCATCAACAATTCATGTGTGCAAAAGTGATTCAAAACATGAAGCATTATGATCCAAAGAAGTTCACAAAAGGAAAGGTAATGATATTCATCATACAATTCAAACCAAATGCATTCAACTATGCTCAAGTAACATGAAAATCAAGTATAGAACTCAAGAGGCAGTAGCATATGCATCAATATCATATCAAAACCAAACTCAAGTCATACAAGTCCAAACATCAATCAACACTTTCAAAACATGCACCAAAGTAAACTACAAAAAGATGACAAAATTCCAACACTTAAGCATACTCAAACATGATCCACAAAGTGCAAAAATTAGTCTCAAATGACCTCAACCATGGGTAAACATTATGTCAAAAGCTCAATCAAAGAATCCCAAAGGAAACTAATCAATTAAGCATGGAAAATCAACTTGTGTAAAGAGATGTCAAGAGATGATCATGCATAAGTCACTTAAGCACAAATAAGCAAACATGCATCATATGACATTTAACAATTGTGAAATTTAAACTCAAATGATCTAAGTCAGAAGACAAACACATGCTAAAAGATCTCACAAAAATTCACAAGTTAAGCAACTCAAACAATTAAGCAAAGATCAAGTAAGCCCCATGATTCAATATGCAAAAGAGAGGGACCAAAATGCAATATGAAAAAGTTTTAAAAATGAAACAAAAATGTTTTTATGCACTTCAGAATGTTTATGAAACAATTCAAAAGGAATGAATTGAAAATCATGTATAAATGATGAGAAATAAATTCTACAAGTTTAAGTGTGCAAATGAAACAATCCACCAAGAAAAATTAACTAAACAATTAAATCAGAGGCATAAAATAAAATAAAATAAGAAAATAAAATTTGGAAAATTTTTATAAAACTAAAATCAAGTTTCATGATTTTTTTCAGGATTTTTGGATGCATTAAAATGATTTTAAAAATTAAAATGCAAAAAAACAATTAAATGGAAAATAAAAAGAAATAAAAAACAGGTAGGGTGCAAACAGTAGAAAAACGCATTGAAAAATGAAGGTGGGCTCAGACTGGGGGTGCAATTAATAAGCCCAAGACAAAAGGTCCAAAGGCGCAGTCAAAGAGGAACACATGGATCCAGTCAACATTCAGATTTAATATCAGCCACATGATCAATCTCACGCACATCATCAGTCAATCCAAAACACAATGTAATCATGATCTAGGGCTCAGATTCACATGCACACAATAAAAGAGTACACACGCACACACTACATCATCAGAGATTAAAATAAAAAAACATGTGACAAGCACACGCATTTTTAATGCGTTGTCAAAACTCTAACCACATAATGAATCAGACGCATCATATTCATTCAACAATTCAAAAATTAATCAAGATCAATGGCTGGGACCTGAGGCACATGATAACACGCATGGGGTAACAAACACGCAAGCATTAAATTAAAATCAAAATTAAAAAAACGTGGCAACATAAGGAACGTTAGATCAAGCGAACGAACGACCATGATTGCATCTTCTTCATTTAAACCCTTCGTCGGACTGAAACACAACCAGTCGCCGGAGCTAGGGCTCCGGTCACCCTCTCCGGTGAGCTGCAACGTGAAAACCTCCAGAAATTGCTCATAGGTATACCAAATTGATTAGAAAATCATGAGGATCAAGAATATCTAACTCATTTCAACAAACACTCAACATACAATGCAAATCGAGCAAAAGAACATTTAGATCCAAAACTTTAAACTCAAAATACACGCAATCTACACGTCCAAAATTCAAACAAAACACATCATCATGCTCAGTGAACCTCATAGATCATTATGCACACTTAAAATTCAAGTTCTAAGAGCATGAAAAATTCACTAACCTGAGATCTTGAAGAGCTTAAAATACTCCTAGAAAACCAGAGATAAGCTGCAGATCTAGCCTTAGGAACCTCTAATTGCAAAATAAATGCAATTAGAGCTTGAATATGGTCTGGATCTTGAGTTTTGAACTTGGATCCTCTTGAGCTGAACTTGGTGAAAACCTTCCTTTCAGCTTAAAACAATGGATGATTCGTGCTCCTTTCAACTCACTGATCAAGAATATGCCAAGAGATTTTCAAAAACCCTCAAGGAATGAAAGATTCGAAGGAGAGAAAGTGAGAGTGAGTTTTGAAATTCTGAGCAAATGAGAGTGCATGACCTAATTTTGTAGGCATGAGTTAGCTTATATACTCTCCATTAGTTCCCTGATTATGATTAGCAAGTGATTAATCCTTTGGTTAGTGAGATTTGGATGACTTTGCAATTTTGCACTTTGTGTTACCACCCTTAATTCTCACGTGCCAACTCATGCTTCTCATGATAAACCACTCACACTTTCCATGCTGATCACCAATGAAATGGAATTGGGCCTTGCAATGACTTGGTTGGTGAGTTTTGAATCAATTTGCAATTTTGAACTTTGTTGAATAAGTGAAAAATAATTCATGGAATGAATTGATTCAAAGGCCAAAAATGATCCTCTTGACTTGTATTTTGGTGTTGTAATGTGACATGAAGCAATTGGGAACATCACAAGTCCTTTTGAGTGAAAATTCCAATGGTGGAAAATTTGACATATAAGGAATCCATGAAATGCACCTTGCATTGTTTTGACCATAACTTGAGTTCTACAAATGATATGGAGACAAACTAGTACTTTTTGGAAATGGGAGAGAAAGAACTTCAACTTTCATGTTAGAGGAAAATTCATTTGAAGCTTCCTTAATGATGAAAAGTCAAGTTGAATGTGGTGAAAAAACTGCCAAAAATGGAAAGTTCTCATTATAGGTCATTTTCCAAATTTAGTAATTTTTGCACAAACTCTTGATTCTTGATGAATGACATAGATCTTGACATTTGAGAACCATATGAGGATATGAGACCTTGAAAACCATGAAGAGAACCTCAAAATTCCACAGTTGACTTTCTCCTTTACAGTTGACTTTTCTTGGTTCACAAACAACTGATCCACTGAACATTCTTCACCAAAGAACCATCAACCAAATCTCCATCCATGAACACTTGTGAGCATATGGAGCACTAAGAGAACATGCTTGAATCCACAAAGCCCTTCAAGAAGTCCTTTTGATTCAAAAACCCTAATTGGTCCCTCTGATCAGGAAGAAAAGATCCACTTGAAATCCTTTGCCATGCTTGGCCTTAAGAAGATATGATGGACCCCATGAGCCACCTTGAAGCTTGAGACTTGAGAATATAGACCAAGTGCCTTGATCCCATGCCCTATGCTGAATGCCATGCTATGCAACCTATGACCTACTATGGAATGCAAATGATAAAAGCATAGACCAATTATTGAGAAAACATGAAGGTAAATTTTGGGGTATTACAGCTGGGAATTTTGATACACGATTCATACAAAGCAATTAATGGAGGGGAAATATTCTATGCATGATTATGAACATTTGGCGAAAGTATTGTGCGAGGAAATATGCATAGATTGAGAGATGGCCAAGTTTAGGCTTACTTGAAGGTCGTGGCAGTAAGAGCAATATGATTTTTGAGTTGGAGGTGTTACAGATGAGTTGTGATGATCTGAACAGCTTTCCTACACCATATGGAATGTGTTTGAATGCTTGGAGTGATTTGAAATGGACTGGAACAGATTATGGAACCTCAACTGCAACTTGGTTGAAAATTTGGGCAATTGGCTGGTGATTCTGAGAAATCAGTGTTACAGTTATGTGTTTGGTGTTTGATCAGCTCACATATGATGTTTATGAGGTGTGTGAATCATTGGTTTGAGTTGCATTGGCTCCCAACTCAAAACCCGATAGTGCTTTCTCAAGAACAAGGAAATTTGGAGTTCAAGAAGGAAATGAGAGAAAGCAATGTTGTAAGCTGCTTTGGTGTGCTTTGATGAATGAAATGTGCACTCTATTTATAGGCAAAGATGTTGCCTTGAAGTTGCCAGCTCGAGCTCAAGAGATATGCTCTGAGTTTTCTTGGTCAACATTTGGCAAATATCTTCACTCACAAGGAATATAGGAGTCTCCAAATAGCTCAGCTATGGTCTGAAAAATTTCACATTCTGGAGCCTTCTTATTGGTGGATTATGAAGGCAGCTTGACTGATCATAAAGGGAATGTTGAATATTCACTATTTGCTCATAAATGCACATTGGATTCCAAGCATATTCTCTTATGTTCATGCTCCCATTGGCTGGCCTTGAACTGAATTGGCAGGTGGTGCAGAGCTTGTAGTCATCAAAGTGAGTGTAGCAGGTCTTGTGATCAATGCTCTTTGGATAATAATCGAGTTCATCAAGTCATGCAACAAAATCTGTTGCAAAACAGTTGCAGCAAGGCATGTTTGATCATGGATTTCTCTTGGCTCAAGTTGAATTAATTCATGCAAATAAGTTCTTTGAATTCTTAGCAACATTTGCAATAACATTGATGTTTACATTTGGAATTGATTTCATTTGCAACTATGTGAAAAAACCTCATAAGTTTTGGTGTTTTCAACAAAATCTGTCTTGGACAGAATTTTGTCTAAGTGTTGGAAAAGATGCATTTTCATGTTTTTAGTGATTTTTGTCCAACCATAACTCAGAATCCATGAAGAATTAGAATGAGATGTAATTGACACTTTTAAAGTATGCCATGAGAGCTACAAATCCATCTTTGGATCATTCAAAATGGTCGCTTGGATCTCAAGTTATGATCTTTGGAAGTTGGTACCCTAGCCACTTTGTTCCATAACTTAGAAAAATTCTAAGTTTTTTATGGTTACCCCTTTTACAAGTTATCTCACTTTCTTTGGTTTTTCTTGATGAATGATGATTCCAATCACACATTAACATCATTTTAGGGTTAAGGAACCATAATTGTGAAAAACTCAAAAAGTAAAACTTTGACTTTTGTGCACAGTTGACTTTTTATCAGATGAATTCTAAACTGTGCGATCCTCTATGAAATCAAGTCCTTGACCTAAATCAAACTCAATAGATGGATTCCATAGGTGATATAGGGTGTATTGAATCATGTCCCAAGGTTTGGGAGCATGTCCTGGTCAAAAGTCAAAGATACAGTTGACTTTTTCCTTCAAACCCCTAATTGTGGTTCTGAGGAAATTGAAACTTGTGGATCAAGCTTCTTGGATCAATCCATTGTTGAAAATGGATCAATGTGGTGTATTGGAGACCCTCAAATCATGTCCTGGGGTTTTGGCTCATGTTTTGTCCCAAAAGTCAAGTTAGGGGTGAATTAGGTCAAGAAACCCTAATTCCTAATTTTTTGTAAATGCATCCCCTGAGGTTAAATTGACTTGATGATTGGGTTCATGAGGTCCCTTGGAGTATCTTAAGTTATGCTTTGAAGCATTGGCTCATGCCCAGAGGAAAATTTTCATCTGGGGGCCTTGGTCGACCAAAACCCTAATTTGGTGACACTGGCGATCTTGAGGCTTGATCCACTTGGAATGTAGCAACTTTGTGCTTGATTCTTGATGTGGGAGTTCTCTTGATCCTTTATGGGTGTTTGAGAGGTTAGACAAGTTGAAGATCATGTCATTTCTTGATTGATCCTTTGTCTAAGTGTTCTGAGAGGGCTTGATACCCTAATTCTTGGTGGTGGTGAATGCTCACCCATCTTTGGGGAGATTAGTGAGGCATGATGGTTCACCCATATTGTGATGATGATTTGCCCAATGATGGGAAATCTTGGTGGTCAAAATTTGGGGTATGACAGATGCCCCTATTTAATCTTCTTGGACCCGAAGGTGTGAATGGCGAAGGTATTCGGGCATTCGGGGTGCAAGAGGATTAAATATCCGAATACCCAAAATTTTGATGGTGGTTATGAATGGAAATTTGCTCATCCATCTTCTTTCGCTAAGTAATGGTGCTTAGAAAAGGTGAACTTCCCCTCGATCCTGGTCTACAGCCAAGGAACTGGTCTCAGTTTCTAATATAAACTTCCCCTCGATTCTGGTTTCTTACCAAGGAACTGGTCTCAGTTTCTAATATAAACTTCCCCTCGATCCTGGTTTCCTACCAAGGAACTGGTCTTAGTTTCTTTTGTCAATAAACTTTCTTGACAAGCAACGCTATTCGTAGCGGTTTTCCTCAAACTTCTCGCCGAATTTTCCTGGGGAGATTCCATTTGATGGGAAAAACTTTTGATGTCAGACTTGCTGGGGAACCCATTCGTCTGAGTTGTAGAGGTGCACAAACTTCTCTGTTTGGAGACCCCATTTGTCGACTCTTGTGACGCCCCCAATCTACACCCCCAATTAACATGCATTTAAAGCAGTAAAAGAAAATTCAAAATTTCATCAGAGTATAATTGAATCACGGCATAGATGGGGAAATCACATCAAAGTAACAAATACAGAACATACAACACCTGCCCATAAAGATATGTAACAGTGGGGTAGCATACATACAGAGGAAACTCAGTTCCTTACACCCACTTCTCAGAAATTAGAATTAAAGCGGAAAATCTAAAATCTGAATAATATATATACATATAAACATGTCTGCAATACATTAAATTATACATGTACAACCAAAATATATCATCAGATATACAAAATAATCACAACGGCCACCCTAGCTACCCATGTCACATATCAGAGCCGACCGACAAAAAAATGAAGACGCAAAGCTTCATAAAAAAGAAATACCTCCAGCAACTCTAATCTGCAACGCCTCATAGAGTGTTATAAAACAGCAGAAGGGTGAGAAAAACAACCATAATATAATTGCATAAAATTATATATTAACACAAACATACGCAAGTAAACACATTTCTCACCACAGTTGCACCACAATTTCTCATAGATCAAACATAACATAATACAGCACAATTCTCAAGCATTGACACCACTACACATCAAACATACCACATACACGTAATCACCAACACAATCACCCATATTTCATCCCATCAATCACATTCACAATTATATGCACAATTAATTCATGCTTTATGCAAATGCACAGAGACCGACACAACGACTCTATGCACATGCCATGTGGTACCGACATCCAATGTCACATGTCTCATCAGTTCACTCAAGAACTATTGGAACCATCGCTCGTTACTGAGAATCTCAAGTAACTCCCCGTCGGGCCTACGATGTTCACCCGTCGCTTTAGGTCCTCAGGCATCGACTCATATTTTCGAGGCACACGACGTTAAGGATTGCTTTAAGTCTCCAAAGCAGCCCACAATCATCTATACCCATTGCTTTAAGTCCTCAGGCATCGCCTCATATTTTCGAGGCCCACGATGTTATAGCAGATTCCCTCGGGAACCAAACCGTCACTCAGGACGTTCAACAATGCATATTATGATGCTTGGCATGCAATGACTCATGACATTCACATTGCATACATATATACATCCACAATCATGCATATATCATCAAATACCACACTTAGCATTTTCTTGCCTTTCGACCACAATTCATCACAACATCATCTAAGCACATACGTTTACATCATACAACAGCACCTTGCACAATACACATCGATTACGTACAAGTATAACGACAAAAGTCGACAACCGACACTATTCCCGACTTTCTGACATAATTAAATCGGCTAACAATCTCCAAAACATCATAATCATATAGTACAGCTCGATACCTTTTCAACGACACCAAAAACGTAAAAATCGGATAATCGGAACAAAAGTTACGGACTAAAACGAAACGACATTTTCAAAAATCACATTTTCAACATTCTCCTGTCCATACGCGTACCACCCTATGTCCATACACGTACCACCAGAATCAATTTCCTTCACAAAACCACGTTGCCAAAAACCATACGCGTACGCACCTCGCCCTTACGCGTATCACCAGAAGGCCGGTAAAACATGCATTTCATATGCGTATTGGCCCAAGAACAGGCCAATGATACGCGTAACGCCTAGGCTCATACGCGTACTGGCATGTCCCTTACGCGTATGGCCAGGACAGACCCAGAAAAATTCTGCAGAACAATTTTCTGCGTTTTCCACCCCAATTCATCCCATTTTTCACCTAAAACTCAGAAAATCACCAATTTGAATTGTAATAACACATAACAAACATACATAAGTAATCAAGAATACAATCAGCAAATGTTTTGACACATTCAAATCAATTTCTAATCAATTCTACCAAATATGATTTTTACCCATTTTTCTCCAATTCAATCCAAAACAACAACAAACACACATACATAATCGTATACAATCATACCATAATCGAGTTTCGCACCCTTACCCGATTTAATCGATTCTAGAACTTGATCTTGATGATTTTTCCACACTTCTCCAATTTTTCTCTCTTCTCCTCTTTTCTTTTCTTTTTCCTTCTTTCTTCTTTCTTTCTCTCTATTTTTCTTTCTTTCCCTTTTCTATTTTCTATTTTTTTCTTTTCTTACTAACTTATCCAAATATCTATGAAATGTCCAAAATACCCCCACACTCAAATATCTCGCAAATGTTCCCCAAAACGCGATAAAATATATTCACGACTAAAAATAACATATTTTCACACAAAAGTCGAAAATAAAATAAAATAATAATAAAATAATCAAAAGACTCAATAAAAACAAAATTGGCAAAACTGGGGCGTTACAACTCTCCCCCACTTAGAAATTTTTGTCCTCGAAAATGTTACCTGATACAAACAACTCTGGATACGACTCCCGCATCCTACTCTCCAACTCCCACGTCAAATTCCCCTCAGCAGCGCCTCCCCACGCCACTTTCACAAGTGCAATCTCTTTACCCCTCAACCGCTTCACCTCGCGATCCAAAATACTAACCGGTAATGCCTCGACTGTAAGGTTATCCCTTACCTCAACCTCGTCCATCGGAATCACATGCGATGGATCTGGAACATACTTCCGAAGCTGTGAAACATGAAACACATCATGCAAATTCGACAGATTCGGCGGTAACGCCACACGATACGCCACAACACCAACTCTCGCAGATATCTGGTAAGGACCAATAAATCGAGAAGTAAGCTTCTTAGATTTCAAAGCACGACCAACACCCGTTACCGGCGTAACTCTCAGAAATACGTGATCACCCTCTTGAAACTCAAGATCCTTTCGTCTTCGATCATGATAACTCTTTTGTCTACTCTGAGAAGCCTTCATTTTCTCACGAATAAACTTTACCTTTTCCGTCGTCTGTTGCACCAATTCCGGTCCAACCACCGAACTTTCACCAGTTTCGTGCCAACACAACGGCGTTCGAAATCTTCGTCCATATAAAGCCTCAAAATGTGCCATTCCAATACTAGAATGGAAACTATTATTATACGTAAACTCAACCAAAGCAAGATAACTGTCCCACGCACCACCTTGTTCCAAAACACACGCTCTCAACAAATCCTCCAAAGACTGAATAGTTCTTTCGGTCTGACCATCCGTCTGCGGATGATAAGCCGAATTCAACCTCAATCTAGAACCCAAAGCCTTCTGTAAACTTTCCCAAAATCTCGAAGTAAACCTAGGATCTCGATCAGAAACAATACTCAAAGGAACCCCATGCAATTTCATAACCACACTAATATAAATCTCAGCTAACCTCTCCAAAGAAAAACTGATGTCAATCGGAATAAAATGCGCCGATTTAGTCAGCCTGTCCACAATCACCCAAATAGCATTATACCCTCGCTGAGTGTTTGGTAATCCCGTTACAAAATCCATCGAAATGCTATCCCATTTCCACTCAGGAATATCCAACGGTTGCAACAAACCACTAGGCCTCAAATGTTCCACCTTCAATTTCTGACAAGTCAAACATGCATACACAAACTGAGCCACATCTCTTTTCAAACCAGACCACCAGAAAATCTTCTTCAAATCTTGGTACATCTTATTCGCTCCCAGATGAATACTTAAGTTACTCCTGTGCCCTTCCTCCAAAATCATTCTTTTCAACTCCGCATCATCAGGAATGCAAATACGACCACGAAACCTCAAAACACCAAAATTATCCACCTTGAAATCCACCTTCTCATTCCTCATTAAATCAACGAATTTCAAATCCAGCTTTTGTTTCTCACTAACCGACAACAAAAATTCATTAGTAACTTTCAACATTCCAAGCCTTACACTAACCGACGTCACTTCACAAACCAAACTCAAATCTCTGAACGATTCTAAAAGTTCCCACTCTTTCACCATCAATGCGGACATATGCAACGATTTCCGACTCAATGCATCGGCTACCACATTAGCTTTACCAGGATGGTAATTCAAGCCAAAGTCGTAGTCTTTCAAGAATTCCAACCATCTCCGCTGCCTCATGTTCAACTCTTTCTGATCAAATAAATATTTCAAGCTTTTATGATCATTGAATACTTCGAACCTTGCACCATAGAGATAGTGCCTCCAAATCTTCAACACAAAAACCACAGCCGCTAATTCAAGATCATGAGTAGGATAGTTTTTCTCATGAACTCTTAACTGCCTTGAAGCATAAGCTACAACCTTACCTTCCTGCATCAAAACACCACCCAAACCAATTAAAGAAGCATCACAATACACAACAAATGGCTCATTCGGATTCGGTAAAATCAGAATATGAGATGTCATCAATCTTCTCTTCAGCTCACAAAAACTCTCTTCACAATGAATATCCCAAATGAACGCTTTGCCCTTACAAGTCAACTGCGTCAAATGTAATGCTAGCTTAGAAAAACCTTTAATGAACCTTCGATAATAACCAGCCAAACCTAGAAAGCTTCGAATTTTAGTAACAGATCTAGGAGCCTCCCATTGTAGAACTGCTTCTACTTTAGATGGATCCACTGCAATGCCATTACCTGAAATTACGTGCCCAAGAAAATTCACCTCAGACAACCAAAATTCGCACTTAGACAATTTGGCGAAAAGCTTCCTTTCCTTCAAAACCTGCAAAACAATACGCAAATGCTCTGCATGTTCTTCACGAGACTTAGAATAGATTAAAATATTATCAATAAACACCACGACAAAACGATCCAAATGCTCGTGGAAAATACGATTCATGTATTCCATAAACACACCTGGCGCATTAGAAACCCCGAACGGCATCACAGAATATTCATAATGACCGTAACATGTTCTAAAGGCCGTCTTCTGAATATCCTATTCTTTCACTCTTATCTGATGATACCCCGATCTCAAATCGATCTTACTAAATACACAAACACCAACCAACTGATCCATCAGATCATCAATCCTTGGAAGCGGATACTTATTCTTAATCGTCACTTTGTTCAACTGGCGATAATCAATACATAATCGCATACTCCCATCTTTCTTTTTCACTAACAAAACTGGAGCACCCCAAGGAGAAACACTTGGTCTCACGAACCTCTTCTCCAACAACTCATTCAACTGCTTTTTCAACTCCACCAACTCAGATGCCGACATTCTATAAGGTGCCATAGAAACAGGTCTAGTACCAGGAACTAGATCTATAGAAAATTCAACCTTTCTCTCCGGCGGCACATCTGAAATATCCTCAGGAAACACTTCAGGAAAATCACACACAACAGGAAACACCTCCAAGAGAAACTTGACTATCCACAGTCAATGATGCAAACAAATCGAACAACTAAGCTTCATCCGCCAAAAGTTTCTTCAACTCTTTGGTAGATAAGAAACTCGAGTCTTCATCTTCCTCAAGAGAAGGAAACCTCACTAGCTTATGATAACAGTCAATGTGAACCCGATTGAATTGCAACCAGTTCATTCCCAACACCACATCTAAACCTTCCAACGGTAAACACACTAAATCCATCTCAAAGTCTTTACCATAAATGGTCAAAGGATAACTTAGACAAACCAAAGAAGTAGTTACTGACCCCATCGCTGGAGTATCAATAACCATCTCAAAATCCATCACAGACAACACAAGATTCAAATGCTTCGCGCACTCAGACGAAATAAATGAATGAGTCGCTCCAGTATCAATGACAGCAATTAAAGGCGTATTATTAATAAAGCAAGTACCTCTTATCAGACGATCAGCACTTGAAGTCTGAGTTCCCGCCAATGAAAACACTTTCCCACTAGTCTGAGCTTTCTTCGGATTAGGAGACTTCGAACTAATGTGACCAGGTTCCCCACAATTGTAACACTTCACTACATCTAAAACACCTAGGAGAATTAGACATACCTCCTCCACCTGACCTCCGATCAAAAGTTCCCCTTTGTTTACCTTTATCAGCCGGTGACACATACGGACCACCACGGAACTGTTGTTTCCCTTTCCTGTCACTTACACTTTTATAGTGAGCAGAACGAGCCTTACTATCTTCATCATAAATCCTACAGCATTCCACCAAATCAGCAAACCTTCGAATCCTCTGATAACCAATAGCCTGCTTTATCTCAGGACGTAAACCACTTTCATACTTCACACACTTAGAAAATTCAGCAGTCGCTTCCACATAATGAGGATAAAACTGCACAAGTTCCACAAACTTAGCAGTATAATCGACTACAGACATATTACCTTGTTTTAGTTCCAAAAACTCAATCTCCTTCTTTCCTCGGACATCCTCGGGAAAATACTTCCTCATAAACTCTCGGCTAAACACCTCCCAAGTAATCTCTTCTTCTTCCTCCTCAGCTTCCAACACCTGTCGAGTACTGACCCACCAGTCATCAGCCTCTTCGTGTAACATATGAGTGCCCAACCTCACCTTATCATCATCATCATCATAATCCATTACCCTAAAAATCCTCTCAATCTCTTTCAACCATAACTGCGCACCATCCGGATCATGTTTCCCTTTAAAGACCGGCGGCTTATTCTTTCTAAACTCATCATTTCCGGCAGCATTCGGTGCACCCTGCACAGCTCGTGCCATAGCCTCCATCGCCGCAGCCAAAGCAGCATCATTACGACCAGCCATATTCTGTTCGTCCAAAACAGAAACTATGGTTAAACAACAACTCGCTCAACACAACTCGCCCAATATGCCAGACACAACAGACACAACAAACACAACTGACAGGGACTGACTCTGATACCACTTAATGTGACGCCCCCAATCTACACCCCCAATTAACATGCATTTAAAGCAGTAAAAGAAAATTCAAAATTTCATCAGAGTATAATTGAATCACGGCATAGATGGGGAAATCACATCAAAGTAACAAATACAGAACATACAACACCTGCCCATAAAGATATGCAACAGTGGGGTAGCATACATACAGAGGAAACTCAGTTCCTTACACCCACTTCTCAGAAATTAGAATTAAAGCGGAAAATCTAAAATCTGAATAACATATATACATATATACATATAAACATGTCTGCAATACATCAAATTATACATGTACAACCAAAATATATCGTCAGATATACAAAATAATCACAACGGCCACCCTAGCTACCCGTGTCACATATCAGAGCCGACCGACAAAAAAATGAAGACGCAAAGCTTCATAAAAAAGAAATACCTCCAGCAACTCTAATCTGCAACGCCTCATAGAGTGTTATAAAACAGCAGAAGGGTGAGAAAAACAACCATAATATAATTGCATAAAATTATATATTAACACAAACATACGCAAGTAAACACATTTCTCACCACAGTTGTACCACAATTTCTCATAGATCAAACATAACATAATACAGCACAATTCTCAAGCATTGACACCACTACACATCAAACATACCACATACACGTAATCACCAACACAATCACCCATATTTCATCCCATCAATCACATTCACAATTATATGCACAATTAATTCATGCTTTATGCAAATGCACAGAGACCGACACAACGACTCTATGCACATACCATGCGGTACCGACTTCCAATGTCACATGTCTCATCAGTTCACTCAGGAACTATTGGAACCATCGCTCGTTACTGAGAATCTCAAGTAACTCCCCGTCGGGCCTACGATGTTCACCCGTCGCTTTAGGTCCTCAGGCATCGCCTCATATTTTCGAGGCACACGACGTTAAGGATTGCTTTAAGTCTCCAAAGGAGCCCACAATCGTCTATACTCATCGCTTTAAGTCCTCAGGCATCGCCTCATATTTTCGAGGCCCACGATGTTATAGCAGATTCCCTAGGGAACCAAACCGTCACTCAGGATGTTCAACAATGCATATTATGATGCTTGGCATGCAATGACTCATGACATTCACATTGCATACATATATACATCCACAATCATGCATATATCATCAAATACCACACTTAGCATTTTCTTGCCTTTTGGCCACAATTCATCACAACATCATCTAAACACATACGTTTACATCATACAACAACACCTTGCACAATACACATCGATTATGTACAAGTATAACGACAAAAGTCGACAACCGACACTATTCTCGACTTTCCGCCATAATTAAATCGGCTAACAATCCCCAAAACATCATAATCATATAGTACAGCTCGATACCTTTCCAACGACACCAAAAACGTAAAAATCGGATAATTGGAACAAAAGTTACGGACTAAAACGAAACGACATTTTCAAAAATCACATTTTCAACATTCTCCTGTCCATACGCGTACCACCCTATGTCCATACGCGTACCACCAGAATCAATTTCCTTCACAAAACCACGTTGCCAAAAACCATACGCGTACGCACCTCGCCCTTACGCGTATCACCAGAAGGCCGGTAAAACATGCATTTCATACGCGTATTGGCCCAATAACAGGCCAATGATACGCGTAACGCCTAGGCTCATACACGTACTGGCATGTCCCTTACGCGTATGGCCAGGACAGACCCAGAAAAATTCTGCAGAACAATTTTCTGCGTTTTCCACCCAAATTCATCCCATTTTTCACCTAAAACTCAGAAAATCACCAATTTGAATTGTAATAACACATAACAAACATACATAAGCAATCAAGAATACAATCAGCAAATGTTTTGACACATTCAAATCAATTTCTAATCAATTCTACCAAATATGATTTTTACCCATTTTTCTCCAATTCAATCCAAAACAACAACAAACACACATACATAATCGTATACAATTATACCATAATCGAGTTTCGCACCCTTACCCGATTTAATCGATTATAGAACTTGATCTTGATGATTTTTCCACACTTCTCCAATTTTTCTCTCTTCTCCTCTTTTCTTCTCTTTTTCCTTCTTTCTTCTTTCTTTCTCTCTATTTTTCTTTCTTTCCCTTTTCTATTTTCTATTTTTTTTCTTTTCTTACTAACTTATCCAAATATCTATGAAATGTCCAAAATACCCCCACACTCAAATATCTCGCAAATGTTCCCCAAAACGCGATAAAATATATTCATGACTAAAAATAACATATTTTCACACAAAAGTCGAAAATAAAATAAAATAATAATAAAATAATCAAAAGACTCAATAAAAACAAAATTGGCATAACTGGGGCGTTACAACTCTGCTGGGGAAAACGAGTCTCTTGAGGGACTACTTTCGGCTTGGGGATATTACATCATACTTTTCTTCGAGATCTTCTTGGAGAAAAGCCATACAATGTACCCCAATTTTGAGATGCTGATAACTTTATTAACATTGACTCTATTGGAGAGAAAAATCAATGTGTTGCTGAGAGACTTTAGTTGTGAGGCTTTCTCTGATGATTTTTCCTTAATCCGGGAAAGCAAAGATATCATCTTCCATGATGAAGAGAGAAGTTTGTCAAAGGCCTTCTGGTCTTTCAGAGGTTCAAGTTATCAAAGTGGTCAAGGGCTAACTCTAATCTAGGATTAAACTGGAGGAGATAGATTGTTCAGAAGCAACATTTCCTGACGAGGAAAGAACTGACAACTCAATTGAGAGGACTTCTATCACTAGGGGATAAGACCGACTAGAGTGATAGTGATGCAATATGAATATGAATGTAAATCAATAATGCATGATGTATGTATGCTTATGCTGACAAAACTGACGCGACATACATACTAGTAGATGAACACGACCGGATACTCGACCACTGCAGGGGACGAAGAAGTTTCTTTGGTTCAAAATAGCAATTCTGCCTTGCTTAGGAGAGATAGTCCCTATGTGGAACAACATTGGTCGGGCTTAGGAGGTAAGAACTCTGCCGGGGATATCAGATGGGAAAATTAAATCTGATACAGTTGATCATTCGTTCAGGCGTACTGGTTTAGAAGGAGTACTTTGATTCTGCACTTTAAAGCTTGATTACTTCTGGAGAAGCAATCGATGTTCCTTCGATGTTCAACAGTCAAAAGAAATTTCCATCTTTATTTTAAAAGCAGAAAAATTTGACAAGTAAAAATTCATTTTTTTGTTTTATTTCAAGACTCGTTAATCATGTTAAAATGTCATTCTGTAAAGCTAAAACAAATAAGAATGGAAAACAAAAGCACAAGGGCTCAAATTTTATTGATAAGATGGAAATCAGCCAAGCGCGTGATTCCATAAAATATTTACAAAGTTTAGAAAACGGTAATTTAAGGGAACAGGGCTACATTGAAACATAACGACCACTATCCTTCTACCAGCTTTGAATTCTGGGCATCCTGAGCTTCTATCGAAGATGACCTGGACTAGAGTTTTCTGATGGACGTCAATGACTACTACTGGGGAATTTACCCCTTTGTTGGACATAGTTACTTGCCATGAACCCCTAACTTTTGCCTGGATTGTACTTTGAGATTTCCAATCCATCGGGATGATTTTTTTTTGCTTATGTCTCTAATTTTTGCCTGGACCGCCCTTTCGGGTTTTCAATCCACCGAGACGTTTTTTTTTTTTTTAATTTAGGCGAAGTATTTCTCGACTACATCAATATTTGTGGGGTAGGAAAATTCCTCTCTATCCATGGTTGCGAGTCTCAAGACGCCGCCTGAGAAAGCTTTCTTGACCACATAAGGGCCGTCATAATTCGGAGTCAATTTGCCTCGGGGATCAGTGAGAAATGATTGTATCTTTTTTAGCACAAGGTCTCCTTTCTTGAAGACACGGGGTCGAACATTTTTGTCAAATGCTTTCTTCATCCTTTGCTGATACAACTGACCATGACATAGTGTTATTATTTGCTTTTCTTCGAAAAGTTTCAGTTCGTCGTGTCGACTTTGACACCATTCAGCCTCTGTAGCTTAGCTTTCATCAATACCCTGATTGATGGGATCTCTACTTCTATGGGAAGTACTGCTTCCATGCCATATACTAGAGAGAAAGGGGTTGCCCCTATTAAAGTGCGGACAGATATGCGATAACCGTGAAGAGCAAAGGGTAACATCTCGTGCCAGTCTTTGTAGGTTACAACCATCTTCTGAACAATCCTCTTAATGTTCTTGTTAACCGCTTCTACCGCTCCGTTCATCTTAGGCCGGTAGGGAGATGAGTTATGGTGTTCGATCTTGAACTCAGCGCACAACTCTTTCATCATCTTATTATTCATGTTAGACCCATTATCAGTAATGATCTGGATAGGAACACCATAACGACATATGATATTGGCGTATGACGCTGCTTCGACCCACTTGGTGAAGTAGTCAATGGCTACCAAGATGAACCGATGTCCGTTAGAAGCTTTGGGTTCGATTATGCCAATCATGTCGATTCCCCATATGGAAAAAGGCCATGGGAAAGAGAGAACTTTGAGATGCGTTGGCGGTATATCGATTTTGTCGGAGTATATCTGACACTTGTGACAACTCCTCATTTACTTGTAGTAGTCGGATTCCCTGGTCAACCAATAATACCCTGCTCTCAGAATTTTTCTCGCCATTGTGTGTCCGTTGACATGTGTGCCAAAGGATCCTTCGTGAATTTCTTTTATCAGCATGTTTGCTTCTGGTCTGTCTACATATCGAAGCAAGACCATGTCAAAGTTTCTCTTATAGAGTGTATCACCGCTCAGGAAGAAACTTCCTGCTAGCCTTCTGAGGGTCTTTCTGTCTTTCCTTAATGCCCCAGGTGGGAACTCTTATTTCTGAAGGAAGCATTTGATATCGTGATACCAAGGTTTGTCGTCTATGACTGCTTCAATCGTGAAGATGTAAGCGGACCTCTCGAGGCGCTTTATGTCAATCTTAGGTACGTCATTCCATTGACCTACACTAATCATGGAAGAGAGAGTGGCTAATGCATCAGCCATGTGATTCTTTTCACGAGGGATATGATGAAACCCGATTCTGTTGAAGAAGGGTAACAACCTTCTCGCATAATCTTTGTAAGGAATCAGTCCTGATTGGTATGTGTTCCAATCTCCTTTGATCTGATTGATAACCAGGGCCGAGTCACCATATACATCCAAGTTCTTAATCCTTAAGTCAACCGCTTCTTCGAGACCCATGATACAAGCTTCGTATTCGGCCTCGTTGTTTGTACACTTGAATGTCAGTCTGGAAATGAAAGAAATATGGGTACCCTGAGGTGTTATGATGATTGCCCCAATTCCATTTCCAAAATGATTTATAGCTCCGTCAAAGATTAGTCCCCATTGGGAACTTGGTTCTGGCCCTTCACTGGGTAGCGGTTCATCGCAGTCTTTCATTTTCAAGTACATGACATCTTCGCCTGGGAAGTCAAACCCGATTGATTCCTGATCGTCAATCGGTTGATGAGCCAAATGATCGGCTAAAATAATTCCTTTAACGGCTTTTTGAGCGTGGTATTCTATGTCGTATTCTGATAACAACATCTGCCAACGGGCAATCCTTCTCGTGAGAGCTGGTTTTTCAAAGACATACTTGATTGGATCCATTTCTGAGATTAACCAAGTAGTGTGACGAATCATGTACTGGCGAAGACGTTTGGCTGCCCAAGCCAGAGCACAGTAAGTTTTCTCAAGCATAGTGTACCGAGTCTCGCAGTCGGCGAATTTCTTGCTCAAATAGTAAATGGCAGACTCTTTCCTTTTGGTTTCGTCTTGTTGGCCAAGTACACAGCCCATGGAGTCTTCCAAGACTGTTAGGTAGATGATCAGTGGTCTGCCTTCCACTGGAGGTGATAGAATCGGCGGATTCAACAGGAATTTCTTGATACTGTCGAAGGCGGTTTGGCAGTCTTTTGTCCAAATGCAGTCCTGATTCTTTTTGAGTAATTTGAAAATTGGCGCACATGTTGCGGTCATGAGGAATATAAATATGGAAATGTAATTCAGATGCCCCAGGAAACCCCTGACTTGTTTTTCAGTCTTTGGAGAAGGCATTTCTTGAATGGCCTTGACCTTGTCAGGATCAACCTTAATTCCTTTCTGGCTGACGATGAACCCTAAAAGTTTCCCTAAACAGACACCAAATGTGCACTTATTGGGATTCAAGTGGAGTTTGTACTTTCTCAACCGCTCGAATAGTTTTGACAGGTGGGTCACATGCTCTTCTTCTGTCTTAGATTTGGCAATCATGTCATCGACATATACCTCGATTTATTTGTGTATCATATCGTGAAACAGAGTAGTCATGGCCCTTTGATAGGTTACCCCGATGTTCTTCAAACCGAACGACATTACCTTGTAACAAAAAGTACCCCATGGGGTAATGAACGAAGTTTTCTCCATATCTTTTGGCGTTATTTTTATCTGATTATAGCCCGAGAATCCATCCATGAAGGAGAAAACTTTGAACTTTGCGGTACTGTCTGCCAGTATGTCTATGTGCGGTAAGGGAAAGTCATCCTTTGGACTTGCTTTGTTCAGATCCCTGTAGTCTACACACATTCTGACCTTTCTGTCCTTTTTTGGACTGGGTACTATGTTGGCTAACCATTGAGGATACTCTGATGTGGCGAGGAAACCCGCGTCAATCTATTTCTGTACTTCCTCCTTGATTTTGATGGCCATATCTGGGTAAGTTCGTCTCAACCTTTGTTTTACTGGAGGATATTCCGACCTCAACGGTAAATGATGTTCCACGATGCTGGTATCCA
Organism: Lathyrus tuberosus; assembly: GCA_022829125.1. Classification (NCBI taxonomy): domain Eukaryota; kingdom Viridiplantae; phylum Streptophyta; class Magnoliopsida; order Fabales; family Fabaceae; genus Lathyrus; species Lathyrus tuberosus. Next base: position 16,744,333 of record JALAZF010000017.1, read on the forward strand.
ACCCTTGCATGTCCTAATAGGACCAAGCAAATACATCGGGGAATTCTTTGAGAAGCTTTATCAAACTTTCTTTGACAGTTGAGCTGAGAAGTGCCCCAATCTTGATTTCCTTTCTATCTTCCTCTGAACCTAAGTTGACCGTTTCCAACAGATCTTTGTGAGGTTCAATGGACTTTTTCTCTTGTCTGAGTAATCGGGAGATCTCTTCTGGAATTTCATCGTCAACTTCTTCTTCAGCCTCAAATACCGGGAATTCAAAGTTGGGAGAAGGCATTGGATCGTATGTTTCAACGGGGTATAAAACAAGCAATCTGCATGACGTGATGATTGTTTTTAGAAGAGATAGAGAGAATGCAAGAGTGTGTGTAGTGTATTTTTTTTGGAAAACTGCTTGTTTTTATTATTTGAGTTATTTTTTAGGATTACCATTTTCTGAAAAAGCGAAAAGAGAAAACAACAATAAATGCGGAAATTACAGAATGACGTTATTTTATTTATGATTGAGTCGATTCTTGAAACTACAGCCCTATAAAACAAAACTCTGTCGCTTTGGGTGAAGCGAAGAGGTAATTTACAAAAATTGAGCCCTATCAAAACAGCTGTTTCATCTGGGCAGGGTGAAAGGTTAAGATAAAGACGACAATTACTTTGACTTATGAATAACTTTTGGGACATCGACAACAACCCATTGGCGGCGAACTCCTCAGTGAATCACAAAGTCTGGCACCTTCTTCCTTGACTTGTCTTCAGAAATGACGCTAATTTCTGGTGGAGCAGGATCGTTGGAATCTGTTTCCCAGGCAGAGTTATCGTAGACGAACTCTTCTGTTGTATCTTGCATAGTATTTGTACTCTCAGGTGTATCTCCCCATCCCGTTGGCTGGATGTCTTCGAGCTTGATACGAGAACTTTCAAGAGCGGTGTACTTGACCAAGTAGTCGAATTTGCTGCTTGGTTGTCCCAGGGTGTCCCATACTTATTTGGAACTGGAGGAGTCATCCCTTTCGATGACGTTAACCTCGAGAAAAGCATAGTTGATGAATTCTAGTCCTGCAAGCTTTGCAAATTCATCGTCGTGCTGGATATGTTCTACATATCCTGAGTGTTGGTCCTATGGCAAGGTGGGGACGCAGGTATTCTTTTCAATGATGCTCATTTGATATGCATAGTTGGGCTGACTCTTTTGCCCCAAGTCTCCTGGATACGACTGCCAAATAGGCAGGCCATTCATTGGACCATAATAGTCGTGGTCAAAGTTGTCTTTCATCAGAGTGTCTTCCTCTAATGAGTTTGGTGGAGCACGACATCGTTCCGGATCACAATCTCCGTATATCATCTTGACATCTGACCTTGGTATAAATCTTGGACTTTGTGCGGGATAGCAAATGGCGTAGGCACCTCTCCCTGAGACATATACCCGTCCTCGTTAAGATAGGATTTCCACTCTTTATCTGTATCAGAGGGATCACCCTCGTTGATAGTATGCACTTCTTGAGGCACTGGGTGAAGGAAACCTCCACTGTGGAAGAAATCCTGAATGGCATGAAGACTTTCATTGTTAGTAGCAGTCTGGGTACAGGTTGAAGAAAAACCAAGACCCTTCTTTGTTTTGTTATTAGTAGGAATGGCAAGCTGTCCCCATCCTTTGGCATTGTTACTTTTGATCACTTAGAGAGCATATTTGTACGAGGAAATCGACGTTCCCTTTTCTGATTGATTGTTATTGCTCACCAAAAGTGCTTGGAACTGAGTTCTAACAACCTCCTCTGGTTCTACACAAGTGGATGACGATAAGTTACTCACGATCAAGGCTTGCTCTCCACAGACTGTGACTAGTTGGTCATTCTTGACGAACTTCAGTTTCTGGTGTATCCAAAGTCTTCCTAATAAACAGCTGTATGCTACCCGGACGTCCATGACCTGGAAAGTGACCAAGAAAGTGTGAGGACCGATAGTTGTGGGAAGGTCGACTTCGCCAATAACTGCTTTCCTAGATCCGTCAAATGCTTTGACGATAACCTCACTGCCCCTCATCGGGGATCCTTTGAAGGATATTCGCATTAAAGTGGACTTCGGCATAACATTCAGAGCCGATCCGGTGTCTACCAGTACGCTGGCTAAAGAATCGTCCTGGCAGTTGACTGTAATATTGAGCGCCATGTTATGACTTTTTCCTTCTTCTGGCAGTTCCTCGACGCTAAACCCCAAGTTGTTGCAGGAAGTGATGTTGGAAACAATGCTATCAAACTATCTTATTGTTACATCTTGTTCCACAAAGTCTTGCTCTAAGACTTTCTGTAGAGCCTCCTAGTGGGCTTCGGAACTAAGTAAAAGAGATAACACAGAGATTTTTGAAGGAGTTTGCAACAGCTGATCAACAATGTTATACTCACTCTTCTGGATGAGCTTCAGCATCTCATTGTTGTTTGTTGGAAGGTCGAGACCACTAGACTGACCAACCGGTTGATCGGGAACTTCTGTTTGAGGTTCCTTTTCTTAGCTAGGTTCTCCAACTCCTCGGTTGAATATTCGACCGCTCTGTGTTACTCGACTGATGTCTGCAATATTCACGATGGAGTGTAATGAAGTTTCCTTTCCATTCTTAATTGTTGTTGCACCGTATTTGTAAGGGATCAGATTTGTACGGTACTGGTCCTGGTAGATAGATAACTACAGGAGCCTTTTGATCTTTCTGACCATCATAGCTGGCCTCAATCGGTTTGAGATTGAGAATCTTTCCATCATTAAGAGGGACTCTTGATTCACGGAGTAAAGGGATTATGGCACACACATCTTTGGCCACTTCTCGCTTAGGGATCAAGATAACATCCTTGCTTTGATCAAGATGATAGTTTGACACTGAATCAGAACTTGACCATGGTTAAATTTCCTTATGGTCCAACTGACTTTGAAGGGCTGCTCGCACGAGGTAGCAACCTTGGTTATTTTCTGAGCAGACTCTACAGCGTTCATAGTTGTGTGGTGGAACCCGGCCACGTCCGCTTTGTATGCAGTGTAACTTCACCAGATGGTTCCCATTGATCGAACATCCTGACTTTGATGCCTAATAAGGGTTCCCATTAATCATACTGACTTGTTGTGTGTCTTCATCTAGATAGATCGGAAGCCACCAGTGGTTTAACAAGTGTTGTAAAGTTCTTTGAACGAGTGCACAAACTTGGTTACTCTCACGACACACTTTACAGTGGTGATAGTCATGCAAAGTCAGAAAACGAAGCTGGACTTGCTTAGCGTGCAACTCCACTAAGCTGGTATTCATCAAGCGAATATCAAAAATTTGAATCATGTTGACCTGACAGGGATTCTTATCACGGTAATCCTGGATCCATCCAAGATCCATCTATCGCTGGAGGGCCTCTTATACAAAAGACCATCCCTGATTATTTACCGAGCAAATCAGACAGGAATCATAATCGTGTTGTGGCAGATCATGTTGTTGGCTTTGCCTTGAGTGCATTGCCACCAAGTTGACATTCATCGCACGAATGTCGTGGTTTTGAATGATGTTGGAATTTGTATAAGTCATGTTGACCCCACGAATTATGTGATCCTAGATCCAACCGACATACAGCTGTTCCTATAGAGCTGATTGCACCACATAATATCCTTGATTGTCTTTCGAACAAATATCACACTGGTGATAGTTATGAGGTGGTACATGACCGTACCGCTCTGTCTGCGATGCATCTTGACCAAGTTAGCCCTTAATAAGAGTACATCATGAATTTGATAGTTGTGGTTAGACTCTCCCTCTATCAAATTGATTGCAACTTTCTCGTGTTGAGGCAGCGGATTTGTCTGAACATTTGGATTTGTATCCTTGAAGGATAAGACCCCGCTCCTGACAAGCTTTTGTACATCAGATTTGAAGCTGAGACAGTTTTCTATGTTATGCCCTGGTCCTCCTTGATGGTAATGACAAGTTTGATCTGCTTTAAACCAAAAAGGCATATTTTTCGGTACTGTAAGAGGAGACCTGGTTTGGACGTGCCCCTTGACCAGTAATAGTGGAAACAGTTCTGCATACAACATTGGTATAGGGTCAAACCCTGGTGGTCGCGTTGTACGGTTGTTGTTGTACTGAGGACGAGCCTGCTGAAGAGGCTGTTGTGTCCTTTGCTGATATTGTTGTTAATTCGGTTGGCTTTGAGCAACCTGAGGTTGATACGTAGGAACAGACGCAGGGTTAATAGCATGAGTTATAACTGCTACGGGTTGGTAATGTCGCCTTTGCTTTTCGAGAGAGATATTTCCAATATCTTGATCTTTTTTCTTAGGGAGAGCACTACCGTATCTTTTGGTACTGCTTGATGGTCCAACATCTTTAATTAAACGTCCTTCTCGGACAGCTTCCTCAAGACGAACTCCCATGACCACCATCTCGGTGAAGTCACTGGGTGCACTGGCGACCATTCTGTCGTAGTAAAACGAACTTAAGCTTTTCAAGAAGATCTTTGTCATCTCATTTTCCTCAAGAGGTGGACAAATCTGGGCGGCAATTTCACGCCATCTCTGAGCATACTCCTTAAAGGTTTCCTTATCCTTCCGCGACATGGCTCTGAGTTAATCTCTGTCCGGTGCCATGTCCAGATTATACTTATATTATTGAACAAAGGCAGCGCCAAGATCTCTGAATGTGACAATCTTAGTGCGGTTTAAACCCATGTACCATTTGAGTGCGACACCGGTTAAACTATCCTGGAAATAATCGATCAGCAGTTGGTGGTTCTCTGTCTGTGTTGACATCTGCCGAGCGTACATCACCAAGTGACTTTGAGGGCAAGAGTTACCCTTGTATTTTTCAAATTTGGGCACCTTGAATTTGTGCGGAACTTTCACATTGGGGACCAAACAAAGGTCTGTGGCATCTTTTCCAAATAGATCCTGACCGCGAATGGCTTGCAGTTCTTTCTGCATCTCCAGGAATTGTTCCTGGAATTCCTTCATTTTATCGTTCATACTTTCATTTCCACCAGAAGGTATCTGTGGAATCTGTCCTTCTAGGACAGTGTGTACCACGGGTGGTGGTACAGTCATTACAGCAGTGACTCTTGGTGCATCCCTTTCCTAAAGTTTGTAACCTTCAGGAGTTGCTGTCCTGCCCCTTGCATCTTCGCTTTCCCGAAGTTTACAACCTTCAGGTCCAGCGGCTCCTGCTGTAGTTTCCGGATCTTCCATGATCGGAGGAATATATCCTTTCGGGATATAGTTGAGTAGCATGCCCCAGGGACGATCCTTTGGCATGGTATATCGAGGCTCATACTTTTCCACTATGGGCGTCGATGTGATCTCAGAGATCACAGTCCTTTGTTGTTCTATCTAGGTTACTGCCAGAGTTTGCATGTCATTGTGAAGTTTCCTCAAATCCTCTTTCAGAGTGTCGATTTCTTCTCTCAACTCTTTGTTCTCTTCCTCGAGATCATCCATTTTGTTTTGTCGATTGGCCCGAGTATTGTACAAATGAGACAGTTTGACTCTAGAATCGAGACACAAATATGAGATTCGTAAGGAAGAAGAATGTGTTATGGGCGAATGATGAATGATATGCAATGATTATATTAATTAATATTTTTTTTTGTTAATTAATAAAAAGAAACTTCGACAATTAGATTGCAAATATCATACAGTGGGGATAACCCCGTTTTATTGAATTCAAAGATTGCAAAAATGGAAATACAGTAATTTATAAAGTGTTGTGTAAAGTAAATGTCTAAACTAATGGATCCTGAGTCCTCTTTGAGGAGAGCTCAGGTGCTGGTTCTGGTACTTTCCTTTTCTTTGACCGAGGCTCTTGAGCCGTTGTCGGGTTGTCATTCCTTTGCCAAGTGAAAGGAGCGAGCAAATTCCTTTGGCCTTCTTTATTCTCTACATCATGTTGCTCTAAAATCTCAATCAGAGCATCTTTTTCTTTTAACAGTTGCTGTATTTTGTTACACTCCACATTGAGAATACGATATTTGTTCCTCCAAGACCTCTTCTCTTGTTGAACTTTGGCGAGAGTAACCTGAAGTTTTTCCGTATTAGACATAAAATAAAGTACAAATTCCCTTAATGGAAGAACTTCTTGACGAGGGTAAGGCATCCTCAGCTTGAGAGCTCTAGTTTGTACCCAGCGGAGATAAGGCTCTACAGAGATACAGTCCGGTTTTCCTAGAGACTCTCTTCCTTTCCTGTGAACATGTTTCCAGGCATGCACTATTTCTGTCTTTAGTGCCCTGTCATTTTATCCTTCCTTGAAGAAAAGACCTTCCAGATGAGCATTATGCGGAACATGCCTCATCGGGTATCCGAATTGACGAAGAACTAAAATTGGATGATAGTTGATTCCTCCTTTAATTCCTATGAGGGGTACATTAGGGAAGTTCCCACAACGGTCAATGATTTTGATCCCGTCATAGATTCGATTGTACCAATCGATGTCAGAGTTGGTAAGAGACATGATCCTCTGCGACCAACGTAAAGTACTCTTTTGATCCCAAAATGCAGCAGACTTGGGTAAATGGGAAGTGAACCACTTGTATAGCAAGGGTACACAGCATGTGATCATTCCTCCACTGTACAAATTCCTTAAGTGTACTGAATGATAAGCATCTGCGAGCAGGGTTGGTACAGGGTTTCCAATTAGAAAACTCTTAATGGCATTGATATCAATGAAACTATCAATGTTGGGAAACATAAATAACCCGTAAGAGAGCAAAGCAAAGATGCTTTCGAAAGCAGGCACATTCCCTATACTAGCGAAGTACAAGGCTTTCTTTATCAAAAACTGGGCTGGCAAACCTTGGATTCCACCCTTAGTGGTCATGTGAGTCCTAACCTCTGTCTCGTCCAAATAAATTGCTCTTGCAATGGTCTGATCTTTTGGAATTTCTTCCAGTCCAGAAAAGGGAGCTTGGTCAGTGATAGGTAAATCAGTCAGGTGAGAGTACTCCTCTAGTGTTGGTGCTAGTTGATAATCCGGGAATGTGGAACAGTGATAAACTGGGTCGTAGAACTGAATGAGTATGGACAGGATTCCTTCAATTACATGGACCCTTGACAGATAGAGTAGTCCTCCATACTTAGCTCTGAAAGCATCAGGGTTGGTGATCATCCTCGCCAATCCTCTCAAATCCTCTAGTTTTGGAACCTTGAAGGTATACTTGTGAGTCCTTCTTCTACCGAAATCCATAACGCAATCTTTCTCTCTGACATTTGCAATCATTGTCTCAGTTTAATTTGAAAAGAGAGACTAGAAGAGAAAATTTTCTTTGTTTAAATGTTTTTTAATGAAATGAATGCATGAATGCAGCACACAAAAACATAGAAAAAACACGGGGTCAAAGGTTCGGTGTCATGAAGTCAAGGCTCTACCCATCCCCAAAGGTTTTACTGGTGATTTTTTGTACCTGTCCACAAAATCATTGACCCCTTTTGGGATAACAACAGCAGGCTGGAATCACCCGAGCGAGCTGATGTATCTTAGAGTAATCTCAAATGAGGGTAGTATCGCAGGACAACTATTTCCGATAGCTTCCGCACTACAAAATAGTAACAAGGTTTCAGTATACTAAAATCCTCAGCTTCTCAGATAACCCAATTGAACAATCTGCTTTCAACAACCGAAGTCGTATAGGCATTGAATCCGCAAAGAGCATCTCCACTGATTCGATGGTCTACCCGGACCTCTTATCTGGGATTCACTCCCCATAAGATTACCCGTCTCGTGCCATCACCTATCTTAGGTGTATACTCAATCTTTCCAGATGCGGCATCACACGCATTCCCATTAGCAGAAAAATAAACACGGACATCAATTAGGAAAATTAGTATATATATTTGTCCTAACATCCTAGACCTCTAGTCCTATGATCCTAACAGTCAATGACTCCCAAGCAGAGTCCCCATTTTCCTGTGGAAGATGGGGACGATGCCCCAAGGATCAATCTAAGGACTCCCCAGCAGAGTCTCCATTTTCCTGTAGCGAGCGATTTTTATCGGTGACGCGACAACCTTATTGTTGGGTTTTCCTCACCGCAATGGTAGGAGGGGGTGCTACTTTCTGATTTCTTATTTATCCCGTGAAGCTGGAAGGGAAAGGGAAGGTATCTAAAACTAACCTTGCACGCGAATGTTTAACTAAACAAATGCTTAAAGAGATTCGGGGAGTCCAGGGTTAGGTTATACAATGGGCAGTTGTCAGTTACCCATCCTATATGTGGTTATCCACAGGATATTAGCTTTAGGTTTTGCTTTGTAATTGATGGTGTTTATCTGTTAATGGGTTGGAAAGTTTCTTGGGAAATATGAGAGAGAGAGTGAGTTGATTTGATATGCGGGTTTTCCCGATGTTTTTGGTAAGGTACTGGACCTAAGTTTGATTGATGTGTGAAGGTGCTGGACCTAAAGTGTTTGATTTGGTATGCTCACTAAGATTTCGCAATCTTATGCCTACGTATTCCCGTTTAACGAAACAGGGAAATCAGAGAAATCTAAGTTCCTCCTATTCTAAGGGAGGAAAAAGATAATGTTTTGGTGTCTCGTTCAAAGCCCAAGACAGAGGCTAAACAGAGTATTTGTGTCTTGTTCAAAGTCTAAGATTGAAGCTAAAAGGGATTTGTATCTTGTTTAAAGCCCAAGATATGAAGCTAAAGGGTTTGGCTGAGAGAGAATTTGTCATCGCTAAAGAGGAATTGTTGATTTTTATGTACCTTGATCAAAGCCCAAGGTTGAAGCTAAGAGGTTGATTGACTCCACTGGGGAAGTCCTTATACAAAGCCTAAGAGGAGGATGTATGAGACTGACTCAACAAGAGAGTGGATATATTGGTGTCTTGAACAAAGCCCAAGACGGAGGCTAAAAGAGACTGACTCTTTGGGGATATCATTATATAAAGCCTAAGAGGAGGCTAACAGTTTGACTTTTTTTGGGGAAAACGTTCTTTCTGTCTTGTACAAAGCCCAAGATTGAGGCTGAAAAGGATTTTTTGACTCTGTTAGGGAGGTTTATATGTTTCTTGTACAAAGCCCGAGATGGAGGCTGAAATGAGTTCGTCTCAATAAGAGAGTGCTTTTATATGTCTTGTACAAATCCCAAGACGGAGGCTAAAGGAGTTGACTCAATAAGAGAGTCTTTTATACTCAACAAGAGAGTGATTTGTTGTCTCGTACGAAGCCCGAGATTGAGGCTAAAAGGAGATTGACCCAACAAGAGAGTCTTGAAAAGTGATGGACTCAACAAGAGAGTCTGAGACGTGATTGACTCAACAAGAGAGTTTGAAAAGTGATTGACTCAACAAGAGAGTCTGAAAAGGTTAGCTCTGCTGGGGGAGGATCATTGTACAAAGCCCAAGAGGAGGCTGACTGTGTTGAGGAAAAATCATTATACAAAGCCTAAGAGGAGGCTATCTTTTGCTGAGGATTATTGAGATCCAGAGGTAGGTCTAAGTCGGGGAATCAACTCTTGTAGGAGAATACAGAAGAGTTGATAGATCAGAGGCCTTGAGGTTCTGATTTGGGATAATGTTATATGATGATAAACTGACCCTGGCTGGGGATGAGGGAGACGGGGTTTTAGAACCCACAAGTTTTAACTCTGCTGGAGATTAATCCAGAATCCGGGGTTTCTTCCTATGTTTGTAGGGAACTTGAGAATGTCTTTGAGACTCAAGGAGATTTAGAATGTCTAAGTCTGTTAGTGAGGTCTATCTTTGTACAATGCCCAAGAGGAGGCCGACTCGTTTAAGGGATGAGTATCTACCCTAAAATTGGTCTGAGGGCTTTTTGTGACTCCTTTTAGAAAGATAGCTTTAGCAAAGGATGACTAAGTTCTGTCTTATACCTCTAAGAGGTCGTGAGGGTCCTTGTATGAATCCCAAGAGAAGGCATGAGAACTTCTAAGAAGCCGAAGGGTCCTTATACAAAGCCCAAGAGGAGGCGGGGATACTTTTAGGAAGCCCGTGGGTCCCCAAACCAAGAGAAGTTCAAGAAATGCAATTCACAGAGAAGAGATCATTCCAGGAAAGTTCGAGTATTTGGAAGAAACTCAAGAGGTACTATTCACGGAGAATAGATCAAATTTGGGGAGTAGAATTTCTTTGACAATTTCTAGGGGTGACAGTCTGAGAAAAGGTTCACCGAGAATACTGCCTTTCTCTTCGTTCCATATTGATTAACCCCAAGAGAAGGGAAGACTGTATCTGTAAATTCTATGGGGATCTATTTTTTTTTATTTAAAGAGTGACCAACAGGGCTTTACCTAGTTCTAGACGTAGTTGCCGAGGAAAACTCTAAATAACTATACTAGTATATATATATACAGTTGATATATGACGAGTTTTTAAAGGAGTATGAAAGAAGACTAACCATGCGCAACTTCCCACAATACAGTTATATATATTTTATATGTATTTAAAAGAATGAAAGAAGACTAACCATGTGCAGCTTCCCACAATATAGTTATGTATATGGAAGCATAAGAAAGCGGATAAACACTTACCCGTTGTAGAGCTTCCATGCTGTTTTGTTAGTTGTTCAATAAAGAAATTAAAGAAAGTTTTGATAGCAACTATACATTTGGATTCAAAATCAAAGGAGATAGTATTTTGAACAGAGGTTGGGGCTTACAGCTCAGGGAGAGGCCCAAATTTTAATAGTGAAGGCACTGTTGTTTTGATCGGGACTTATACAACGACTGAGACCCAAAATGGTTTTGGTCAAAAGGGGATTGGATCTTACACTCTATTAGAGGCCCAAAGAGTTTTGAAAATGAATAAAGATGGGTCTTATAGCTCAAGGAGAAGCCCAGTTGATCTTGTTAAAAGGGCGACGATCGCGCCGAACGTTTGAAAATATACAGAGGGACTTATACAATGTGTGAGGCCCAAAAGGTATTATTTACAAAGGGGTTGGGTCTCACACTCTATTAGAGGTCCAAAGAGATTTAAGAACAAGGAATGAGACTTATAGCTCGAGGAGAGGCCCAGATGACTATTTGTTTGAAAAATGGCGATCGCGCCGAGGTTTGAAAACACAGTGGGTCTTATACGATGACCTAGGCCCAAATTATTTTGGTTTTCAAACGGGGTTGGGTCTTAAACTCTATTAGAGGTCCATGAGTGTGAAAAAGATTTGTGAGGGTTGAATTAATCAAAACCCAAATTTTGTTAAAAAAGGAATTAATTTTGTTTAAAAATTAATAAAAATTGATGAAAACATGTGAAAAATGGGTGGTGATCTTGGATTAATGTTTGAAAAATCATGTTTTTATCCACAAAATGATTGGAAATCAATTAAGTTTGGAAAATCAAGAAAGAAAAAAATATATTTTAAATGTTAAAAACAAATAAAAATTAATTCTTTGCAAAAATAACAAATATATGAAATAAATAATATTTTTGGGAATTTTTGGTAAAATAAAATATTTTAACATTTTTGTGAATTATTAAAAAAAGAATCAACTCAAAATCATTAAAAACTAGAGAGAAATTAATTTTTGAATCAATTAAATAAAATCACAAAAATTCAAATATTTAAAAATTCAAAAAAGGGCACCAACAACACCAAGTTCTTGCCCGCACCCTCTGTTTCCTCAGATTTGTGTTTTCCCTCAATCTCACTGAATACTTGATGAAATCACACAATCCACATATCAATCTACTCGTTTTTACCTCACGATCATGTCTATAGTATTTAATTTCATTTATTTTAAGCATGGAATAAGAAATCAAGACAAAACCTCAAGAACCCTAAATTCTGCATGAAGGCTGGGAATTTCGATACACGATTCATACAAAGTAATTAATGGAGGGGAAATATTCTATGCATGATTATGAACATTTGGCAAAAGTATTGTGCGAGGAAATATGCATAGATTGAGAGATGACCAAGTTTAGGCTTACTTGAAGGTCGTGGCAGCAAGCGCAATCTGATTTTTGAGTTGGAGGTGTTACAGATGAGTTGTGATGATCTGAACAGCTTCCCTACACCATATGGAATGTGTTTGAATGCTTGGAGTGATTTAAAATGGACTGGAACAGATTATGGCACCTCAACTGCAACTTGGTTGAAAATTTGGGTAACTGGCTGTGATTCTGAGACATCAGTGTTACAGTTGTGTATTTAGTGTTTGATCAGCTCACATATGATGTTTATGAGGTGTGTGAATCATTGGTTTGAGTTGCATTGGCTCCCAACTCAAAACTCGATAGTGCTTTCTCAAGAACAAGGAAATTTGGAGTTCAAGAAGGAAATGAGAGAAAGCAATGTTGTAAGCTGCTTTGGTGTGCTTTGAAGAATGAAATATGCACTCTATTTATAGGCAAAGATGTCGCCTGAAGTTGCCAGCTCGAGCTCAAGAGATATGCTCTGAGTTTTCTTGGTCAATGTTTGGCAAATATCTTCACTCACAAGGAATATAGGAGTCTCCAAATAGGTCAGCTATGGTCTGACAAATTTCACATTCTGGAGCCTTCTTATTGGTGGATTATGAAGGCAGCTTGACTGATCATAAAGGGAATGTTAAATATTCACTATTTGCTCATAAATGCACATTGGATTCCAAGCATATTCTCTTATGTTCATGCTCCAATTGGCTGGCCTTGAACTGAATTGGCAGGTGGTGCAGAGCTTGTAGTCATCAAAGTGAGTGTAGCAGGTCTTGTGATCAATGCTCTTTGGATAAGAATCGAGTTCATCAAATCATGCAACAAAATCTGTTGCAAAATAGTTGCAGCAAGGCATGTTTGATCATGGATTTCTCTTGGCTCAAGTTGAATCAATTCATGCTAATAAGTTCTTTGAATTCTTAGCAACATTTGCAATAACATTGATGTTTACATTTGGAATTGATTTCACTTGCAACTATGTGAAAAAACCTCACAAGTTTTGGTGTTTTCAACAAAATCTGTCTTGGACAGAATTTTGTCTAAGTGTTGGAAAAGATGCATTTTCATATTTTTAGTGATTTTGGTCCAACCAAAACTCAGAATCCATGAAGAATTAGAATGAGATGTAGTTGACACTTTTAAATTACGCCATGAGAGCTACAATTCCATCTTTGGATCATTCAAAATGGTGGCTTGGATCTCAAGTTATGATCTTTGTAAGTTGGTACCCTAGCCACTTTGTTCCATAACTTAGAAAAATTCTAAGTTTTTTATGGTTTCCCCTTTTACAAGTTATCTCACTTTCTTTGGTTTTTCTTGATGAATGATGATTCCAATCACACATTAACATCATTTTAGGGTTAAGGAACCATAATTGTGAAAAACTCAAAAAGTAAAACTTTGACTTTTGTGCACAGTTGACTTTTTATCAGATGAATTCTAAACTGTGCGATCCTCTATGAAATCAAGTCCTTGACCTAAATCAAACTCAATAGATGGATTTCATAGGTGATATAGGGTGTATTGAATCATGTCCCAAGGTTTGGGAGCATGTCCTGGTCAAAAGTCAAAGATATAGTTGACTTTTTTCTTCAAACCCCTAATTGTGGTTCTGAGGAAATTGAAACTTGTGGATCAAGCTTCTTGGATCAATCCATTATTTCAAATGGATCAATGTGGTGTATTGGAGACCCTCAAATCATGTCCTGGGGTTTTGGCTCATGTTTTGTCCCAAAAGTCAAGTTAGGGGTGAATTAGGTCAAGAAACGCTAATTCCTGATTTTTTTGTAAATGCATCCCCTGAGGTTAAATTGACTTGATGATTGGGCTCATGAGGTCCCTTGGAGTATCTTAGGTTATGCTTTGAAGTATTGGCTCATGCCCAAAGGAAAATTTTCATCTGGAGGCCTTGTTCGACCAAAACCCTAATTTGGTGACACTGGCGATCTTGAGGCTTGATCCACTTGGAATGTAGCAACTTTGTGCTTGATTCTTTATGTGGGAGTCCTCTTGATCCTTTATGGGTGTTTGAGAGGTTAGACAAGTTGAAGATCATGTCATTTCTTGATTGATCCTTTGTCTAAGTGTTCTGAGAGGGCTTGAGACCCTAATTCTTGGTGGTGGTGAATGCTCACCCATCTTTGGGGAGATTAGTGAGGCATGATGGTTCATCCATATTGTGATGATGATTTGCCCAATGATGGGAAATCTTGGTGGTCAAAATTTGAGGTATGACAGTCTTATACTTAGATATATATTATTCTCTTAATCTCAGGAAACATCATAACTTGATGTTTAGGTCGATATTGAAAAGACACAATAATTCTTTAACATGTAATAATATTGTGTTATTCTATCTTCAACATCCACACTCATGAGGTCATGAATACGAAGGTACAAGTGAATATCAATACTCCTATCGAGTATGATATTGTGTTATGAAGGTACTTATGATTAAATGTAATTACTCTCGTAATAGGGAATCCCTGTATGTAATTACTATTCTTAGACATATGTGGATATTCTATGAACTATAATTTAAAACTCATTAGTATAATCAGTAACCATAGACTTATACACATGAGTAAGTCTTATGATATTTTGGGTTAGTGAGAGTTTATCAATAGCATTTTCATATGTTTGGGTTATTCTTTATAACATATTACTCTTAACTTAAATATGTTACTCTAAAATTCATCATTCTTTATATAAAGTTGTGAGTTTTAACATGTATGATTTGTCTTTCCTATCAGATACAATTTCTGCAGCGTTGAAATTTACTTCTTTTTGATTGATTAGTGTTTCGACCATTATTGATATTCTAATATTAAAATCATTATTTTTTTAACAATTAATTATTGTCATCCAAGTGGAAGATTGTTAGATTAATTATTTAACTAATCAAATATGGATTGACATAATTAATTATTAATTAATTATATTATGGTCTATTATTATTAAACACTAAATAGATGAATTGTTTGATTGAGTTTTGGGCCTGAATGGACCGTGATAGGTTGTATCATTCAGTTAAGTCCAATGAGAGGTCCATGCCCTCAGCCTTTAGCTATTTAAGTGTCGTCCCATAAGACAATTAATATATTCTGAAAATCCTAAACGACAATGAGGGTAGTAATCCTCTCATACTCACGTTTCCGACAGGCATCTCTCAAATCATACAAAGTACACCGTTCTAATTATTCTTGATTACTCTATAACATAATAATAATATACTATGATTTGTATCTGTCTAATTTAATTAAATCCATCATGAAGTAGTTGCAAAACACTAAGATAAACACTTCAATTGTAAAAAGCTCCATGTATGGGACTGTTCTTTGTTTGAGTTTTCCAGCTATTGATAATTTAATATAAGATTGTGATTGTAATGTTGAATCTAAAATGTGGTGATTGGTTTCAAGTCGGTTCCGAAAGATTGGTGTTTATTTGCGGTTTGGATTTTGATTCGGTTCTCAAAGCCATTATTGTTCTTTTCTTTACATGAAAGTGGAAGCCAAGGTCTAAGGTTGGTGGTTCTATTTTGGATTTTCTTTCGGTTCAGCATTGGTCCAAGTTATGGTTCAGAATGTGTTTGGTTTCGGTTTCGACTCAAGATTGTTTTTAGTTCTGATTACGACTGGTATTTGATTATGTTTCAAGCTCTAGATTAAGGATTTGAGAAAAACTGAATTCTGATTATTTGTTATGAAATTAGAGTGTACAAATGATATTTATATATACCGGTTGAGAGTTATCACTACCCTGTTACAACATTGGTCCTCTGTCGTAGTTATAAATATAACTAACCTACAACTAGTTAATAGAAAGATCTTATTAACAACTGTCCTAAAAACTACTAGCCAAACAGTGAAGTTTGCTACTGATAGATTGTTACTGTAAACACTAATAACTTGTCTTTATGCAACGTACGGTCTCTAAAATAGTTTTGATTGGTTTTTATTTTATGAAAATAATTCTGTGATAACTTAACAATACATTAAGCATACAATATCAAAGAGATGGATTGGATGAGAGCTTTTTGTGTTCCGTGTCAAAGTTGAATTTTTGGCTTAAATAAATGATTTTAATAAGCTATTTCATGTTTTATGTCTAAACTCTACACTAGCGCAATGCCTAATTCGATGTTATGTTAAACTATCTTAGAAATTATACTATGTTGATTCTAATGCAATTTTTTAACCACTTGAATTTTTATGCTACTTGAAATTAGATTTTGTTTGTTTGTTTAGGATATGGATAATTATGGGGTTGTTTTGGATCATGAATGGTTTGTTAGTATCGAAACTCTCTAGTTCTCTTTATGGTGAATGATTAAATTAGAAGAAGGGAGAAAAAGAAGAGAATCACAATTAACACATTCACAAGCAAGACAAAGAAAGTTCAAGAACGATAAATATGCAACGAATCGGAAAGGAATTCAAGGATTACCAATGCACGAGAGGATTCCTCCGGTTATTGTTGCAAAGAATCGCTGGCGAATTCACCGAAGAGAAACCCGGAAAACTTCAAAGCAAGCTTCCTTAATCCAATTTTTTAACCTTTGCTTGATAATTATGGTTGAATGATGAATGTAGAAGATGAATCTTGAATGTAGAATATTGATGAATAAGTTTGAATTAATGAACTTTGGATGATAATGTGTGAATCTTGGAATTCTTGATTGATGATTGGTGAAATTGGATTATGGCTAAGTTCCACCAAACTTAGAACATCAATGTGAAATTCTAGACGGTGATGAATATGAAATTTGGTGGTGGTTAGGGAGTGAAGAAAAGAGGGAATTAGGAGAATTAGGAAAAGAGGAAATTTGTGTTTGTTTGGAAATTATTTGTTTTAGTTTGGTAGTTATGGTAGTTAAGGGTCAATTGGGTAAATGAATGATTGTGGATGCATAGGTAGTTAAAGACAAATGGTGCTTGTTTTTTTGCAAAAGTATCAAGTTGGAATGTAAGGCAAATGGTCACTAGTAATTAACTTGAATTTGAATGCTTTGGCCTTTGATTTTCAACACTTTTTCCTTGAATTTTTGGTGAATTATCCCATGACTTTAAGTGTTTTTAAGAAGTGATTTTGTGTTGAAAATAAGGGCTTTTGAATGGTGTAAACTCATGGATCATATTTTGAATTTTTGGAAATGAATCAATATTGGAAAGTGTTGAAAAACAAGTATTGAATTTTCTACATAACGCAGAATTTTTCTTGAGTTTCTCGTGACTTTTTGATGACTTAACTTCAGGATATGGATGTATAACTTGATGTACCTTCTTCCTTGTAGAAAAGTGAGAATTGTAATGGAAGAATGAACTTGAAGCAACATTGGAGAATGAAGAACAAGCCATGGAAGTGAGAATTGATGGAAGATACAATTTGTTGGAAATTAGCATGTAACATAATCTTGACATAAATCATTTGTGATGAATGATGATAAATTCCTTGATCAGATGCTTGTAGAATAGGTTTAGGAAAATTCAGGAGCAAAAAACAAGTCAATGGTCAACAATTGACCAAAAGTCATTAGTTGACCAAAAAGTCAATTGTACCCAAAAGATGTAATTATTTACCCTCTTTCCTTATAATCCATTATTTTGCTTTGTATCTCAAGAAATATTCATTGTACCATGAATTTCCAATAAGTGAAAATTTTTTCTTTTTCCAACTTTGCCCTTGTCATTAAATTCAAGCAAACTTCCGAATTATGTAACAATCATTCCAATCTCCCTGCTGATCATGAATCTCAAATAAAGAGATGATTCGCACCATAAGTAATATGGGAAATAAACCCAAATAATCATCAAATAATATCCGCCTTGAAAATCCACTTGAATTGAATAAATCCATTATTGTCGAACCTTTGGCCTAAATTTGTTACAATATGCAAATGTCGATGAATAACCTAAATGCATGATCAAATAGACAAATGTACGTGAATGAACAAAACCATAACTCAGGCGAATTGAATGAGGAAGTAGGGAAAATTTTGGGTATGACAGGCGGTACCCTTGAACTATAATGCCACAACTTATGTCTGAAACAAACCACTGGTGATAACAAAGCCAAACATCACCAATATAACTATCAGAAGAGATATAACCCGCAGCAGTATAATGTTCACTCCATAAGGTTTTTAAAAGAAGAGGGTTAAAACTACCATTGAGCCCTCTAAGGAGAAAGAGGTTTCCAACTCCAATGTAGGGGCATGACCCTCAAAGAAGGCAGTATCTCAGGAAGAAGCTGGGGAATTTTTTTGGATCATAAAGAAGATCGAATACAAGGTAGTTGATCGGTTAAACCAGAATCTTTCCAAGATTTCTATGTTGTCTTTGTTGTTGAGCTCTGAGGCTCATAGAAAAGCTTTAATGAAAATTCCGAGCGATCCTTACGTCTCGAAAGACCTCATTATTGACCGATTTGATAGGGTGATAGATAATATCACCGCAAGTAAATGCTTAGGCTTCAGTGATGAAGATTTTCTAGTTGAAGGAGGAGCACATAACAAGGCCTTACATATCTCAATGAAGTGCTCAAAAAACACCCTCTCTCGAGTATTGGTAGACACAGGTTCATCTTTGAACATCATGCCAAAAACAATTTTGTTGAAGTTAATGGTTGAAAGAGTGGTGATAAGACTAAGTGCACTTGTTATCAAAGCTTTTGACGGGTCTAGACAAGAAGTTATCGGGGAAATTGACCTCTCAATCCTGATAGGTACTTAGATATTTGAAATCATTTTCCAGGTCATGGATACTAATCCAGCCTATAGTTGTCTCTTGGGTCGACCTTAGATCCATGTTACTGGAGTTGTTACTTTGACTCTCCATCAGAAGCTGAAGTTCATTGTAGGCAATAAATTGATAATCATCGCGGGCGAAGAGGACATGCTGGTTATCCACCCGTCTTCATTCAGATATATTGAAGTTGTCAAAGGGACCTTATAAACTTCTTTCCAAGCATTAGAAATCGCAAGTTCTCTTACAGTATGTTAAAAATAGAGTACTGAAAGGTCCAAATTATCGATGTCCTCCTAGAGGAACCTGAAGGCAGAAATAGAAAGTGGACACCCTGAAGGCTGGTGAAAAGTGATGAATGTGTCTGAGAAGAAAGATTGATTTGGATTGTGATACCAACCATATTTATAATGGACAAAAGATGAGAAAGTTGACCAAGGGCAGAAACGCATTATGCAAGAGATCTTCTACAGCTCTAGGTTCATACACGAGGATCAAATTTCTATGGTCGAAGATGGAAATGAGGAAATACCCACTCTGGTGTATTGATTCCCTTCAGATTATTCTAACCATAATTGAAAAGCTATAAAGATTCCAGAGATTATTTCTTGGTCAAAGTAATTTGTTGTTTTCTTAAAAAATCATTTGCTCTGCCCAAGGCAAATGGACAGCTTTGCAGGGCTCACTTTGTGTTTAATGGCTGATTTTATCATCAATAAAATGCATTTTTGTATTCAATTGAGATCCTTGTCTTTCATATTTTTAGCTTTTCAAAATAAAAATGGCATTTCTATTTCATACGCTTTTATTTTTCCAGTTTTTTTCCTTTTCTAAAACAAGAAAGATCATCCTCATGCAGATCCATAACTGAATCCATTGACCATAACACTGCTGTAATCCCTTGCGATTTCGAACTTCCAATTAACCAAGTTGAAGAGGATGGTGAGGAAGATTGTGAGCTACTAGAAGAGTTAGCCAGATTGTTGAAGCAAGAGGATAAGGCGATCCACCCTCACCAGGAGCCAATAGAGGTGATTGACTTGGGAACTTAGAGGGCCAAGAAAGAAGTCAAAGTAGGTGTTAACTTGGAAGAGAGCGTAAAAGAAAAGTTGGTCAAACTACTACGAGAGTATGTGGACGTGTTTTCTTTGTCATATCAAGATATGTCAGGACTATACACAATCATAGTCATACATAAGCTACCACTCAAGACAGAATATCCGCCAGTGATACAAAAGTTGAGGAGAACTCGACCAGACATGTCTCTCAAGATCAGAGACGAGGTTAAGAAGCAGTTTAATGTCAGTTTCTTAAGTGTTACAAAGTACCCATGTTGGGTTGCCAATATTGTGTCAGTCCCAAAGAAGGATGGTAAGGTGCAAATGTATGTGGATTACCGAGATCTAAACAGGGCAAGCTCGAAGTATGATTTCCCTTTACCTTGCATTGATGTATTGGTGGATAATGCAACTCAATTCTTGGTCTTTTCCTTCATGGATGGTTTCTCCATTTATAACCATATTAAAATGGATCTTGAGGATATGGAGAAAACCACATTTATCACCCATGAGGCAATTTTTTATATAAGGTAATGCCTTTCATCCTAAAGAACGTTGGGGAAACTTATCAAAGAGTGATGGTAACTCTCTTTCATGACATGATGCGTAAAGAGATTGAGGTCTATATGGACGACATGATTGTTAAGTCTTAGATAGAGGAAGAGAACTTCACCCATTTGCAGAAGTTGTTTGCTCGCTTGAGAAAGTATAGACTACACTTGAATCCAGCAAAGTGAACTTTCGGCGTCAGATTTGGAAAGCTGATAGGGTTCATTGTTAGCCAGCTAGTAATAGAATTTGATCTTGACAAGGTCAAGGCAATACAGAATATGCCAACACCTAGTACAAAAAAAAGAAGTTTGTGGTTTCATGGGCAGATTGAACTATATTTCTATATTCATCTCGCATCTGACAGCCACTTGTGAGCCAATCTTCAAGTTTTTGCAAAAAGATCAAGCTATTGAGTGGAATGAAGATTGTCAAGCGGGCATTTGATAAAAAAAGAGTACTTGCAAGAACCACAGATCTTGATACTGCCTGTGCCAAGGAAACCACTCATTATGTACTTGACAGTACTCGATGAATCTATGGGATGCGTACAGGGACAACACAATGAGATGGGCAGAAAAAAGCATGCAATCTACTACTTGAGTAAGAAGTTGGCTGATTGCGAGACCAAATATTCAATGTTATCAAAAACATATTGTGCATTAGCATGGGTCGCTCGCCGCTTAAGACAATACATGATATGCCATACAACATGGTTGATATCAAAAATGGATCCCATCAAGTACATTTTCGAGAAACCTACCCTAACTGGGAAGATTCCTCGCTGGCAGATGTTGTTGTCTAAATATTATATTCAATATGTTACTCAGAAAGCTATAAAAGAAAGTGTGTTGTCTGAACACCTCGCTCACCAACCAGTGGAAGATTGCCAACCCATGCAGTCTGAGTTTCCAGGTGAGAACATAATGGTCCTAGATGACGACGAAAGGCCCAAACCAGGACCTCGATGGAGGCTCATGTTTAATGGTGCTTTAAATTCCCTGGGAATGGAGTTAAAGTTGTCTTAATCTCTCCAAGGAATTTTTATATCCCCCTTCACGACAAAGTTATGCTTTGGCAACACGAACAATATGGCAGAATACGAAGCATGCATCATGGGTATTGAAGCTGCCATTGACCCGAGAATCAAAATTATAGAGGTATATGGAGATTTAGCACTAGTTATTCACCTAGTGAGAGGAGATTGGGAAACCTGCCACTCTAAGCTGATCACATATTGAGCCCACGTCATAGAACTGATTATCCATTTTTATGAAATCACTTTTCATCACATCCTTAGAGAGGAAAATCACTTGGCAAATGTTTTGGCTACATTATCGTCAATGTACAAAGTAAGCTTTCGCAATGAGGCACTATCCATCAGAATTGATCATCAAGATGAGCTGACATATTGTCAGTCACTCAAAGAGGAAGCTGATGGCAAACGATGGTTTTATGACATAAAATGCTACCTTCAAAAACAAGAGTACCCAGCGAATGCTTTGAATGGCGACAAGAAAACCTTGAGAAGGTTAGCTCCTAAGTTCTTCCTAAATGAAGTGGTGCTCTACAAAAGAAATTATGATATGGTTATGCTCAGATGCGTGGATAGACATGAGACAAACATTCTCATCAAAGAAATTCATGAAAGGCCTTTTGACACCCATGCCAATGGGCATGCAATGGCAAAGAAAATCCTCTGAGTCGCCTATTACTGGTTAACTATGGAATCTAACTACTTTAGATATGTAAAGAAGTGCCACAAATGTCAGATTTATGCTGATAAAGTGCATGTTCCGCCAACTCCTTTGAATATCTTGACATCCCCAATTCCATTCTCTATGTGAGGAATAGATATGATCTGGCTCATCGAACCTAAGGCTTCAAATGGACATCAATTTATCCTGGTTACCATCGATTATTTCAGCAAGTGGATTGAAGTTGCTTCTTATGCAAACATAACAAAACAAGCAGTTGTCTGATTCATCAAGAAAGAGATAATTTGTCATTATGGGGTTCCCAATAAAATTATCACCGATAATGGGTCAAACCTGAATAACAAGATGATGAAGGAGTTATGCGAGAGCTTCAAAATTGAACACCATAACTCCTCACCTTACAAGCCAAAAATGAATGGCTTTGTAGAAGCAGCTAACAAAAATGAATGGCTTTGTAGAAGCAGCTAACAAGAATATCATGGTAACTCTTTTGCCTACTCTAAGATGTCTTCGTCTTCTCTTGGATCATTTTTACCTTTTCAGTAGTCTGTTGCACAATCTCTGCTCCAAGTATAAACTCTCTTAAGACTCAAACCAACACAGACGAAGTCCTACACCTCCTTCCATACAAAGTCTTAAATGGTGTCATTCTAATACTACAATGGTAGCTATTATTATATGTGAACTTGATCAGTGGTAGGAAACTATCCCAAGCACCCCTTTACTCTAAGACACAAGCCCTCAATAGGTCTTCCAAATACTGGATACTCCTCTCATTCTGACCATTGGTATATGGATGATAAGCATAACTCAACTTTAGCTTAGTACCTAAAGCCTCCATTTATTTGGCAGGATTCTAATGATTTTCTTAACATGATCTGTAGTGGTGTAGCCCTTATTTAAAACTTGTAATCCAGCCACAAGAGTTTGAAACCTTGAGAATGTAACACCCCAAAATAATTATAATATTTATTTAATTGATTTATTATAATTATTCGTGATTTTCGGAGAATTTTGATGAAATATTATGACGCATGGTGTATTTGTATGGTGTGTTGTAGGATATTGATGAGTTAAGGGAATAATGAGAGTGTTTAGGAAATAAATGATTAATTGGAATTACTTTAGTGTTAATAATAATAGAATAATGTGAATAATATTATTTAGATTATTATTATTAATTAAAATAAAAGAGAGTGGAACACTAAGGGCAAAGTGGTCATTTGTAAGGGGATAAGTGAGGGTAAGATGGAAAAATCATAATAGGGGTCCACGGGGTAAGAGTGACAAAAAGGGGAGAATTGAGATGGAAAGTGTTCACTCTTGGACGATCATGAAAAGTTGGAGAGAAACTGTAAAGGGAGAGCTAGGGCACAGAGAACCAAGAAGATCATCCGTAGAACGCAGAGAAAGAAGTCAATTGCTAAGAATTCGAGGTACAGGGGGTGATCCGGGTTATTATATGTGATATGGGTAGGGATGTAAATGAATATCCATGGGGGCGAATATTATGATATCTGTATCTGCCCCATTGGATAAATATGATATCCATATCTGCCCCATATCCATGCGGATATCCGTTAAACGGGTAATCCGCGGGTTTTACGATATCCGCGGATATTTACAGATATCCATGGATAATATTCTTTTTATGAAAATTAATTTTTGAAAAAAATATTTTTAACATAACATCGATACAATTCGCTCTTAATTTAACAATAAAATTTCATCGCATTAATTTTCTTCTTATTCACCAAAACATAATTAGATCCAAACATAATATCCATACATTTCATTTTTAACCAAAAAAATAAAAGATATTGTGATTGTGAGCTATGATGGAAGAGCGGACGATATAGGAGTAGAAAGGGAGACACTGGTTTGACAGAGGAACGACGACACTAGTTGGTTAGACTATGAAATTTTTGAAGTGAGATATGAAGTAATGAAGAGTTTAAATATGAAATGGCTAATCGAATTTGACTGAAATGTGAAAGATTTTCTTCAAATAAAATTTCAAAAAAAAAAAGAGAAAGAAATATAAGAAAACTATTTTTTTTAAAGATGAAAAGATAAGGTATAATAAATTAATAATATTTAAATGATTTTTATAACTTAATAACGAATATGGATATCCGCAGGCACAAATATCATTAAACCCGTATCCATATCCATTAACAAACGGGTATTTAAATATCCATTTATTTTATCCGTGGATATCCATTAAACTTTCCGTCTCATATCCGTGACGGATTTTATCCGCGGATATCCACGGGTACAGATTTTTTTGCCATCCCTAGATATGGGGTTTAAGGTAGATGTAGGTTTTGTGTGTTATGTGTTGATTGATGAAAACATGATGAAATTGTATGATTAATTTGATGTTGTGATTCGATGAATTGGGTGTTGGTAATTGCTTGGGATTGTACATATGATTGGTACTGAACATGTAAAAATATAATGTACAATTCTTGATGAAAATTGGGTCTTTGGGAAAATGTTGGAAGGGGTTTTCGTACACAAAAAATGCAACATCAGGATTGTTGTTTTCGCAGAAATCGTCGGGCGAAGGATTTGTTTCGCCGGGCAAAGCGTACTTACTTGGAGGTCACTGAGCGAACCCAGAAGCGAACGAAAGGTGAAAAATAGGTACTAATGGAATTTTGTATGAGGGAGGGCTTTCACCCCTACTTCGTTGGGCGAACCCCAGGCGAGCGAACTGCTTTGTCGGGCGAGCATCAGGCGAACTGGAGCAGATTTTTATTTATTTATTTTATTCTTCGTGTTGTCTTGTTTCTTTGTTGACCTTGTGCCATGGGGCAATTGAAGTGTTGTGTATTAATGATTATAACATGATGAATTGTGAAGTATTATGATGAATTGTGACGTATGTGATTGATGTTATACTATGATGTTTTGATGAATTCTCATGAATGATGATGCAACTCTGACGATCCTATGATGGTGATTATTATGACGTTTTGCATCATGCATTCATAGCATAATGTAGGACTTCGGTCCAGTGATGATGTTAGGACTTTGGTCCATTGGTGGCTTCAATCCCAATGTGTGGATTGAAGGGTTTATGACGTGCTCCGGTTCCAAAGGGGAATCTATCCTATGGTAGGGAACTTTGGAGGGTGTTGGCCCAGTGTCCTTCGAGTGATTTGGTACCACATGCATGAGTCTGAGTTGTTGCATTCCATACTATGTAGCATTGCATATTTGTGAATGAACGATGTTATTGATGAAATGATTTTAAGTGATGTCCGACAATGATGACTTAATGATGATTGTTTTGTTTGACTATACTGTGACGGTGTAAATAAATTGTTGATATTGTTGTACCTGTATATCTTTTCTTTATATCTCGTATAATGATCTCGTGATTACTCACCCTGCCTGTTTGAATGTTGCCTCCACGTGGGTAACGTGCAGGTGATCAGGATTAGCTCTATTGGTGCGTGAAGATTTAGCATTTGGAGTTATTTAGTTTATTTTCCGTTGGATTTAGAAGGTGTCTTGCTCTGATATATAACATCGGGCCAGGACGTCCTTGAGTTGAACTTTTATGTTCTAGTTTTTGTAGACATGATGTTACCATGATTTTCACTAATTTGATGTTTTGGATTAAATTACTTACGATTATATTTTTCACTGCCTAGTAGTTTGATTGAATTTTTACTGTGGTGAAAGAACCTTTGTTACGGGGCAGGATGTTATTTAGACATTTTATGACGAGTCGTGGCACCCTTGTGGTGATTTACTCTGATTTATTTATCCTTAATTACTAAATTTATCGTGAGTATTTTGTGGGGTAGAAGGGTGTTACATTAGTGGTATCAGAGCAGGTCGGTCTGTCCAGCCAGGTTTTTATATGATGTCAGTCCCTATTAGTCGACGAGTGTGTGTACACTGTCGATGAATTATTCCTTCTAACGTTGTTAATGGTGTGCAAAATGGCTAGAAGAAACGATCGTGTTATCACTGATGCGTTGGAATCACTTGCTCAAGCAATGGCTCAGAATGCACAAAACAATCAGAATGGTGGAGCTCCTGATGAGTTTCGTGCTTTGGGGAAGTTCCATAGGAACAATCCGCCAACTTTTTTGGGAACTCATGATCCAGAGGGTGCACAAAAGTGGCTCAAAGTGATTGAGAAGACCTTTCGAGTGATGGCGTGTACTGACGCTCAGCAGGTACAGTTTGGTACTCATATGCTGTCAGAAGAAGCTGAAGATTGGTGGGATATTGCACGCCAGAGATAGAGGATGTTGGTACTGAGATAACTTGGGTTGTATTCAAGAAAGAATTCTTTGAGAAGTATTTCTCGGAAGAAGTTCGTGGTAAGAAGGAGATAGAGTTCCTTAAATTAAAGCAAGGAAACATGATTGTAGCAGAGCATGCTGCAAAATTTGAGGCACTGGTGAAATTTTGTCTGCATTACAACCGTGTTGATGTTGAGGTTTATAAATGTCTCAAGTTTGAGAATGGGTTGAGGTCAGAGATCAAACAAGGTATTGGATACCAACAGATTTGTAGGTATGCTGAGCTGGTGGATAATAGTAGGATTTATGATGAGGATATCAGAGCTCGATCGGCTCATTACAAACATCTTAGTGAGAAGAAAGAGAAAGGATAGTTTCGAGGAAAACCTTATGTGACCTCAGCTGACAAAGGGAAACAGAAGTCTTCAGATGGGAAGAAGACAAGTGGGGGAGTAGCTCCCGCTTCTATTAAGTGTTACAGGCGTGGCGAGCAAGGCCACCGTGCTAAGGGTTGCAACAATAGTGTGTTGAGGTGTTATAAATGTGGCAAGAGAGGCCATAGAGCTACTGATTGCAAGGATGAAGGTCCGACTTGTTTCAACTGTGGTGAACAGGGTCACATCAGTACCCAGTCTTAGAAGCCGTAGAAGACTACTACTGCTGCTCAGACTAATGGCAGAGTGTTTGCTTTGAGTGGTACAGAAGTCCCCAAGAAGGATAACTTGATTTGAGGGACTTGTTTTATTAACAATACGGAGTTGGTTGCTATTATTGATACTGGTGCTACTCATTCATTTATTTTGCTTGAATGTGCTACTAGGTTGGGTTTGAAATTGTTTGATATGAATGGTAGTATGGTGGTAGAAACTCCTGTTAATGGTTCTGTTACTACTACTTTTGTGTGTTCGGGCTGTCGTTTAACTATTTTTGGGAAGAGTTTCGTGATGGATTTGGTGTATTTACCCTTGCACCAAATTGATGTCATCCTTGGAATGAACTGGTTGGAGTTCAACTATGTTCATAACAACTATTATAATAAGACGGTGAGATTTCCCGAGTTTGATGATAATGGAGAACTGGTGTTTTTGTCTGCTAAGCAAGTGAAAACGAAGCCTTGGTGTTTGCATTGTTTGCATCGTTGCAAGTTGATCGTGAAACTGCGAGTGTCGAATTACCTGTTGTCCGTGAATTTACAGATGTATTTTCAGACGACATAAGTGATTTGCCTCCAGAGCGTGAAGTAGAGTTTGTAGTGGACTTGATACCAGGTACGAGTCTGGTGCCAATGGCTCTTTACCAGATGTCAGCTTTTGAGTTAAGTGAATTAAAGAAATAATTGGAAGAATTTTTTGAGAAGAAGTTTGTTCGACCAAGTGTTTCTCCATGGGGTGCTCATGTGTTGTTGATTAAGAAGAAAGATGGTAGTATGAGGTTGTGTGTTGATTACAGGCAGTTGAATAAAGTGACTATCAAGAATAAGTATCCACTTTCGAGAATAGACGATTTGATGGATCAACTAGTGGGCGCTTGTGTGTTTAACAAGATTGATTTAAGGTCTGGTTACCATCAGATTCGTGTTAAGCCTGATGATATTCCAAAGACAGCTTTCAGGACGAGGTATGGTCACTATGAATATACTGTGATGTCGTTTGGTGTATCCAATGCACCAGGTGTGTTCATGGAGTATATGAATCGAATTTTTCATGAGTATTTGGATAAGTTTGTCGTGGTTTTCATTGATAATATTCTGATATACTCGAAATCTAAAGAAGAGAGTGCTGAGCATTTGCGTACGGTGTTGCGAATGTTAAGAGAGAAGAAGTTATATGCAAAACTCTTGAAATACGAGTTCTGGTTGAAGGAAGTGAGTTTCCTTGGCCATGTGATATCGAGTGGTGGAATTGTTGTGGATCCTTCTAAGATTGATGTTGTGTTACAATGGGAGACCCCGAAGTGTGCTACGGAAATACGAAGTTTTCTTGGGTTGGCAGGTTATTATCATAAGTTTATCGAAGGTTTTTATAAGTTGGCATTACCTTTGACTCAATTGACCCGGAAAGGTCAAGCTTACGTGTGGTATGTTGCATGTGAAGAGAGTTTTGTGGAATTGAAGAAGTTGACGACTGCTCCGGTATTGACCTTGCCTAATCCGAGTGAGTTTTTTGTAGTGTATTGTGATGCGTCAAAGATGGGTCTTGGTGGAGTGTTGATGCAAAATGGTCAGGTTGTTGCCCATGCTTCCAGCCAATTGAGTGTTCATGAAAGGAATTACCCTACACATGATTTAGAATTGGCAGTTGTGGTGTTCGTGTTAAAAATTTGGATACATTACCTTTTTGGCCCTAAATTCGAGGTGTTCAGTGATCATAAGAGTTTAAAGTACTTATTCGAACATAAGGAGTTGAATATGAGGCAGATGAGGTGGCCAGAGTTGCTGAAGGATTATGATTTTGATTTGAGTTACCATTCTGGTAAAGCAAATGCCGCGGCTGATGCATTGAGTAGGAAGTCATTGCATAAGTCGATGCTTATGGTGAGAAAATTGGAATTAATCGAGCAGTTACGAGATCTGAGTTTAGTATGTGAAGAGACTCCTAACAGTGTGATCTTGGGAATGTTGAAACTGGCGAGTGACATTCTCGAAGAAATAAAGGGAGGTCAGAAATATGATTTGAGATTGGTTGATCAATTGGCCTTGATTAACCAAGGTAACAGAGGTGAATTCCAAATTGATGAGAATGGCGTGACGAGGTTCAGAGATAGAGTGTGTGTTCCGGATGTCCCAGAAATTTAGAAGAGTATTTTGGAGGAAGGACACCAAAGTAGGATGAGTATTCATCCCGGTGCTACGAAGATGTATCAGGATTTGCAGAAGTTTTTTTGGTGGCCAGGTATGAAGAGGGATATTGCCAAATTTGTTTATACCTATTTAACATGTCAGAAGTCAAAGATTGAACATCAGAAGCCTTTGGGTATGATACAACTGTTGAATATTCTAGAGTGGAAATGGGATAGTATTTCCATGGATTTTGTGTCGGGGTTGCCGAAGACTGCTAACGGAAATTATTCGATTTGATTGATTGTGTATAGATTAACTAAATCGACTCATTTCTTGCCGATTAAGATTAATCATCCGATGCAGAAGTTAGATGAGTTATACATTGAGGAAATTGTGAAGTTGCATGGGATACCTTTGAGTATTATATCGGATAGAGACCTGAGATTTACGTCGAGATTCTAGAAAAGTTTACAAGATGATTTGGGTACTAAGTTGAGGATAAGTTCTGCATATCATCGGCAGATGGACGGTCAGGCAGAAAGGACTATCCAATCTTTGGAGGATTTGCTGAGGGCTTGTGTGTTGGACCAAGGAGGATCTTGGGATAGTCACTTGCTGTTGATTGAGTTCACGTACAACAACAGTTTCATGCTAGTATTGGAATGACACCGTATGAAGCATTGTACGGTAGGAGGTGTAGAACTCCATTGTGTTGATATGAGTCAGGCGAGAGTACTGTACTCGGACCTGAGATTGTGCAGGAGACGACCGAAAAGATTAAGATGCTCCAAGAGAGGATGAGAGCTTCGCAGAGTCGTCAGAAGAGTTATCACAATAAGAGAAGGAAATCACTTGAGTTCCAAGAGGGAGATCACGTGTTTTTGAGAGTTGTAACGCCCCGTTTTATTTTAATTATTTTTGGTAATTAGAATTGGGTGTTATGGTGTGTATGTATGTGATTGCGTGTAAATTGTTATGGTTGGGGATATCCTTAGTATGGGGTAGTGACCTTAAGACTAGACCTTGAGGGAATAGTTGAGGGTGTGTGACCAATTGCTTAGGGGTGGGTGATGTGGTTAGTAACTAATTAGTAATATTAGTTAGTAATTATTTATTTTAATAATAGTGGGCGGATATTATTTTGATTAAATAATTAGTATTATTACTATTATTTGTTATTATTTATTTGGAAGAGAATAATAATAATAATAATAATAATAATAATAATAATAATAATAATAATAATAATAACAATAATAATAATAATATAATAAGGGGAATTTGAGATGAGTGTTTTGTCAGTGCGTGTTTTAGAGGAAAAAAGAAAGAGGAGAGCTAGGGCAAAGGGGAAGAAAAGAACCATTGTTGAGGTTGAAGCTTTTTTTTTCAAGAACTCTAAGGTAAGGGTGGGGTTCTAACTATCTAAGGATTGCCATGATGATTGGTGGGTAGGTTCTAACATGTAGGGTTTTTGGTTTCTTCTCTTTATTCATTATTCATGATTTTGATGAATTGATGTTGTGTGTTGGAATGGATTGTTTATGAATTGTATATGTTGTTGATGTTTTGATTGATGATGGAATGATGTATTGTGGTAAATTTCGTTGTTGGAATCATATATGTGATTGTTGTATGTTATTGGTATTGTTGGTTGTTGGTGAATCACGAGTCAGAGTTGTAACAAGGTTATGAGTCATTTTGATAGAAAGGATTGGGATTTGAGACTTTAGAAAAGTGCTTTTTCGTGTTAAAATGAGTTCCATTAGATGTCATAGCATTGGGGGGAAAATATGAGAATATGGTGGGTTATGTTTTGTGTAAAAGCATGCTAAATGGAATTGAAATATTGAAAATATGATGAATTGATGATGTTCATGCGAAAATATGTTTCTATGAGTGTTTGGATGTATTTTGGATGATTGGGTGTTAAGAAATGGGAGTTTTTGCCCCAAATGACCTATATTAGCTCTGCTGGAAATTCTGGGTTCATAGGGTTCTCCTAGTGAAACCAAGGCGAAGGGAAGGCGAAAGTTCGCCCAGAGTTCTCCTAGCAAACTTTATGCCCTTTTTATTCTGTTTCTGTTCGCCTAGCGAACATGACAGATTTTCCCATTTTGTTTCCTTCATAACTTTTGATCCATAACTCGGATTGAGGCACGGTCGGAAGCGTTGGAATGCTACTTCAATGATCTTTGTGATAGTGAAGTAGAAACATATGCTTATGCCATGGATTGATAAGATAGAGATGGGAATGTAATGAATGTGAATGGTATGGGTCCTTATTCCTACCATAATTCATTAATCGGGTGTCCGTTTGACGCGCTGTTTGAACATGTGGAAAGATAATATAGTGTACCTTCTTGTAAAACTAGGTTCAAGTTCTGGAATTAAAATTAACTAGTGTGTAATGAGGTTTTGTGGTGTCAGTGTATGATGTCAGTGTCAGTGTTTGTTGAAAAACTTTAAAAATTCATAACTTTTAATCTGTATGTCCGTTTTAGTCGCCGTTCGAATCGTTGGAAAGCTGGTTTCATATAATTTTTCTTAAAATTAATTTCAATACCATGATTCCAACTATTTGACTTGTTAATTGGGTTTTCGTGTATGTGTGTTGTAGCTATGAATTGCGATTGTTGCATGTTTTGGCAGGTGTATGATGTGTGTTGTATAGTTGTAGTGTGATGTATTGGCTTATTGTTAGTCACATGCATTTCTTTGTCGTTGTATGTTGTCGTTGTATGCATGCCATGTTGCATAAGTTGTGTGATAAGTCATGTGCTCGTGTGGGGTGTGAGCGTCTTATCTGGACTGTTTGAAATAGAATCGTGTTGTGGTTGTTGTTGTTAAGGTGATCATGTGCCCATGTGGGGTGTGAGCGATCACGGATGTCGTGTGCCCATGTGGGGGTGTGAGCGACTTATATGGAAATTTTGACAGGAATTATGATCATAAAAAAGGGATCAAATTGGTACCACATGCATTGAGTCAAATTGTGAGTCTCATTGAATTGCATCTTAGTTGTGATTGTTGTTGTGTTTTGTTGATGGTGGTATTGACTATATGGATATATGTTATTGAATGGGTGACTTGTGCATGAAATGAACTGTGCTTACTAATGATCATATTTTCCTTTATCTAGTTATGATATCTCACCCCTTCTATTTGAATGTTGCCTCCATGCGGGTAACGTGCAGATAATCAAGGATAGTGCGGAGTTGCAGTTAGTGAAGACGAAGTCCTTCACTTTATGTTTTGAGTTAGGGTCTGCTCTTATATGTAACACTAGGGATTATGGAATGCTTATGTTTTATTTCCGTTACAATTATTATACTTGTTTTAATTGATGATGAATATGTGATTTAAACATATTATATTTTGGTTGTTGATTTGAAGAAGTTTTCCGCTGCATAATAGATTGGATTTTCAGTAATGATTTTTTTTTCCGTTAGTAATAATAAGTATATGTTACATGTTGTTTGCATGAGCAGATAAGAGTTGGAAGTAACATCCTAAGTGCTGAATTTTTCTATAAATTTTACTCTGATAATTGAATTATTTTACGCGAGGGGTTTTAGGGTGTTAAATAGTGGTATCAGAGCAGGTCGGTCTGTTTGGCCAAGTTGTTGAGTCGGTGTGGTGTGACAGTTGAATACTGTCGATGTTGTTTGTTCCTTAGTACGTGATATGTGTGTGAAACATTATTAGTATTTTCTTGTTTTTTTAATCCTTTATCTGCAGAATTGAGAATGAGATAAGTGGGGGAGAAGCTTGTGCTTCTCCAAGATGCTTCAGGTGTGGAGTGTTGGCTCAGTGTGTTGTTGATTGCAAGAGTGCAAGTGTTGTTGGGACAGTGTTGTTCCCGTTTCCGGAGGGGATGACGGAGATAAGGCTTATGTCAACTAAGGATTTGTGCCTTAGGTAGGTTTGTGCATAAGATGCAAGGAACACTATTATAGTTTGGTAAAGATGGTTTATGCCCCATCATGATGGTCGGCTGTCTATTGACAAATTGAGGAACTGATCACCCTTAATCTCTTGTTGATAGTAGACGGGATCAAGTAGGATGGAATAGACGTATCTTGTCGGCTTAGATAGTATGTTCATTGAATTGTTTGAAGTTAAACCAAGTGCTTACAGATTGTTTTGATGAGTCAGTGCAGATTCTTATATCTGAAGATGAGGCGGATTCGAGGTTTTGTATGCCGGTCAAGTTGGGATGTCTCTGAGAGAGAATGATCTGGTATTGTTGATGGTTGTTTCTCAGAGAGTAGAGAGTGAACTTAAATTTGACGAATGTGAACAGTTAAGGTTTATATCTGCTAAGTAAGTAGAATAACTCTTAGGAGATGAGGCTCAAATGTTTTCCATGTTTGCAATGATGGTGTTCTGGAAATTAGCAGTAAAGTCACAACGATGAACTACCAGTTGTTCGTGAGTTCCAGATGTGTTTCTGGATGACATATCGGATGTGCCGCTAGAGAGAGAGAGGTGGAATTCTCTATTGATCTTGTCCCTGGTACCATATGTTTCTATGGCACCATACATGATGTCGGCGTTGGAATTAGTAGAACTGAAACAGCAGTTAGACGATTTACTAGAAAGGAGATTTGTGAGACCAAGGGTGTTGCCTTGGAGAGCTTCAATATTGTTAGTAAAGAAAGGGATGATAGCATGAGGTTATGTGCTAATCGGTGAGTAGTATGGAAACTCACAGTTGTGTTCTAGATAGCTTGAGTTTTGAATTGTGATGAATCGCGAATGATTTGAAGTTCCTTAATGGTATTACTTTGTTATGGGTTGAGATCTCGTGTCAACAGAAACCTTGAGTGAGTCGGAACCCCGTAAGAAGAATTGATATGGAATGTGGTAACTAGAACCAGAGGTTGTTAAACTATTTTGGATAAATTGTTTCGAGCTCTGAATGAATTTTGAAGGTTGTATATGTTATGGTTGTAGCAGTATTACTCATGCATCTCTATCGTTTGGAGAGTATTGAACCTATACTAAACGGTTGTTTATTGACAGGGAGGTTATTCTACTAACGGGCATAAGTGATATTTTTGTACCATTTGATTTGTATGCACTCCAGTGGATATGTGTGTTTTTACGCATATTGATAACTCTCAAAAGTGCTTAAGAATAAGTGTCCACTTTCAAGAATAGATGACTTGGAATGGTTTGGTTAGGATTATGTATAAAAAAGCAGAGTTTTCATTTTCTGCAGCAGTAGTAATCGATTAACCATATGGCGTTAACCGATTAACCAGTGTAAATTTGGTGAATTTTTTTTTAGAAATCCATATCTTTGGAACTCGGTTTGGGTATTACAATATATGATGATGTTGTTCGGTGTTTGTAAGGCGCTTGGGGTGTGTGTGGGGAATATGAATCGTATCTTCCATACTTAATTGGATAAGTTCGAAGTGGTATTCATTGGGGATATTCTGACCTATTATAAAATCATAAGAAGAGCGTGTAGAATATTTGAGAATTGAGTTACAAGTATTGAAAGAGATTAAGTTTTATGCTAAGTTATCGAAGTGTGATTTTTGGTTGGTAAAGGCGAGTTTTCTTGGTTATGTTATTTCAGATGAGGGTATTGTTGTGGATTCATCCAAAGTAGATGCAGTTCTACAATGAGAAAGCTCTGAAGTTGGTTAAGGAAACTAGAGGATTTCTGGACTCAATTTATTATTACCGCAGGTTATGGAAGACTTTTCAAAGTTATCACTTCCGTTATCTCAGTTGACTTGCGAAGGGTAAGTCGTTTGTTTGGGGATGTTCGTTGTGAGGAAAGTTTTAGAGAGTTGAAGTAGAAGTTGACTACGGCCCCAGTTTTGATTCTGCCTGATCCTAATAAACCATTTGTGGGGTATTGGGATGTGTTTATGAAGAGTTTAGATAGTGTGTTAATGTAAGATGGTAAAGTCGTAGCTTATGCTTTACGACAATTGAGGATTTAAGAAAGGATCTATCCTGTTCAAGATTTGGAATTGGCTGCGGTTGTATTTGTGTTGAAAATCTGGAGGTATTATTTTTATGGATCTAGGTTCGAAGTGTTTAGTAATCACAAGAGTGTAGAATACTTGTTTGGTCGGAAGGAATAGAGTATGAGACAACGAGGATGGTTGGAATTCTTGATGAGTCATGACCTTGGCTCGAATTATCCTATTGGCAAAGATAATGTCGTACCTGATGAGTTAAGTCGAAAGTTTTTTCATATGTCTGCTTTGATTGTCAGAGAATTATAATTGAGTTAGCAGTTCAGAGACTTGTGTATAGTGTGTGAGCTAACGCTGTAGAGTGGGAGGTTGGGTATATTAAAAGTGAACAATGATTTTCTAGTGAAGATTGGAGAGAGTCAGAAGTTGGATGTGAAATTGGTAGATTTGATAGTTGCGAGTAATCAGAGTGCACAACAGAAGCGTGTTGTAGCGCAGTTTGTATATGCGTGCGTGACTTGTAAGAGTTCAAAGGTTAAACGTTAGAACCTTTAGGAATGATGCGACCATTGGACGTTCCAAAATGGAAGTGATATGGTGAAAGGTTTAAATATTAATCATGTACTACTAGTTACATGTTCGATTGGTGAATCATAGAATTGTTGTCTTGATGTTGTGTGACAACGAGGTTGGTATTCTAGTTATGTTGATGTGGTTAAGAAGATGTTGTGTCATGGAACTTTATGTTCTTATCTTTGTTGTTGCCTCGTTTCCTATGGTGATGGTTCGAGTGTGAGTAGCTAATTCCTGTGATGGGGGATAAGGAGAATGTTACCTATGGTGATGGTAACGATCGTGTTGTGTTCTGGTTCAAGAGTGAACCTGTGTGTGCATAACTCGGTTATTCTTTGCGTCTCGAGTTGGTCGTCGAGTGCATTGTGTGAGCATTGCATTTTGTTGTGTTATTGATGAGGTGGTTTATTGTTTTGTGTTATTCGTGGTATTTCCTTTCATGACTTGAGAGTGGGAGAGCAGGATGCGTGAGACGTATCCTGAGTTACTCGTATCAGGTAAATTTTTTAGGACAAAAATATTCTATGTGGGGGAGAGTTGGAACGCCCCGTTTTATTTTAATTATTTTTCGTAATTAGAATTGGGTGTTATGGTGTATATGTATGTAATTGCGTGTAAATTGTTGTGGTTGGGGATACTCTTAGTATGGGGTAGTGACCTTAAGACTAGACCTTGAGGGAATAGTTGAGGGTGTGTGACCAATTGCTTAGGAGTAGGTGACGTGGTTAGTAACTAATTAGTAATATTAGTTAGTAATTATTTATTTGAATAATAGTGGGTGGATATTATTTTGATTAAATAATTAGTATTATTACTATTATTTGTTATTATTTATTTGGGAGAGAATAATAATAATAATAATAATAATAATAATAATAATAATAATAATTATTATTATTATTATAAAATAAGTGGGATTTGAGGTAGGCGTTTTGTTAGTACGTGTTTTAGAGGAAAAGAGAAAGAGGAGAGTTAGGGCAAAGGGGAAGAAAAGAACCATTGTTGAGGTTGAAGCTTTTTTTCCAAGAACTCTAAGGTAATGGTGGGGTTCTAACTATCTAAAGGTTGTCATGATGATTGATGGGTAGGTTCTAACATGTACGGTTTTTGGTTTCTTCTCTTTATTCATTATTCATTATTTTGATGAATTGACGTTGTGTGTTGGAATGGATTCTTTATGAAATGTATATGTTGTTGATGGAATGATGTATTGTGGTAAATTACGTTGTTGGAATCATATATGTGATTGTTGTATGTTATTGGTGTTGTTGGTTGTAACACCCCATTTCTACCCGGTGGATAATTATAAAATCAGAGTTTCAAAATTTCAACATACAAATGAAATGCTAGACTTTCAACTTAAAAAAACGACTTTATATTATCGCATGTTAATCAGATACATAACACTTTGACTCGGATGAACCGATAACAACAAAATTAGTCTTTAAAATAAAACAACTTTTATTAAATAAATAGCGGAATCATACTTTTCAACTCAAATGACATAACATCTTTTGTTCATCTGAAAACAACTACAACATAACAAGTATTCAATGACATCAACTTATAATTCAACAACTGAAATATAACAACTATAAAACAACGATCGTTCATCCCCCCGAGTGTTACGTATCAGAGCAAGACCCTCTTGACTTGTAATAAAGCAACATAAGGACTCCAAAAACTAATGCGACTCTGTACTGTACAGATGCATGCGGTACCAACAGGGCAAAACCCTCAACTTAATATTGCCAATTAATAGAGGCATCAACAAGGCATAAGCCTTCAACTTTCAACTTTTGCCAATCCAGGCCAACTTACAGAGCATAAGCTCCCAACTTTGATGATATGTATGCGACAACGTTATGAATGCGACAATAACAACAACAACAATTCAACACTGGCATAAGCCTACATCTTATTTTTGCCAATAAATAGAGGCAACACAACAACATCATACAACAACGTCATACAACAACAACAACAATGTGCAACAACACCAATAACGTGCAACAACAACAACAACGTCACACCACAACAACAACGTCACACAACAACAACAACAACATTACGCAACAACAACGTCACACAACAACAACAACATCACGCAACAACAACATCACACAACAACAACGTCACGCAACAACAAGGCATAAGCCCTCAACAATCACCATTACATGCCATCATCATCATTATGCGGCAACATACAATGCAATTCAATCATACAAGTTCATACAACATTCACACGATTAATAGCGTACACCCGGTTCAACAATTACACAACATTACACACGGAAAGGTATATCGATTCTACAAAATTCCTCTACTGTGTTTGAAAATATTTTTATAAGTTAGAACATAATTTTAGCTTTCCAACGGTCCAAACGGCGCGTCAAACGGACACCCGAGTCAAAAGTTATGGAAGTTCTAAGTTTTTCAAAATTGCTGTCAAAAAAACAGTAAAATTACTGTAGCGTAAATGCTACTGTCCAGCACGAATTTGCACCATAAATCCACCTTAATCCATCATTTTTCATGAAATAATTAGTTATACAATCTATATATATCATATAGCAACTATTAGGATCATAAAAACAAGATTCTAAGCTTCACTAATTTTCACCAAAATCTCAAATCAAGCATTTCAAGTGAAACTCAAACATACATATATGCACTAAATCATGTTCTATACACATACCCATTCATAGAATTCAATATAGAAACATCATAACATATGTAAATCATCAATTTCATAGATTGAAACATAGATTCATGTTAGGGTTTTCAAGAATATAACAAATCCCCAAATCCTAAGTTCATGATATCTAACTCATACATTACATAGATTATACAACAACTCAAACAAAATTATAACATCAATTTTCACATCATATAACACAATCACAACAACAATTGTAACAATTACAACACAACAATATTCAACCCACAACAACACAATCAAGACAATCATAAACAACATCACAAGAACCATAACAATCAAAATCCCCAAACCCATCATTATATCATCCCGTTATAGAGTTAGAATCCCACCCTTACCTTAGATTTGACGATCCTAAACCTCTTACGGTGAAAAATCCTTGCCCATGCATCTTCGCGTTCTTCCCCTTCTCTCTTCTACTATTGCTCTTCTCTTCGTTCTCTCGTTCCAAAATGTTACAATTGTAATCCCAATTCTCTCTTTTCCCTACTTTAACCCTTGGACCCCTATTAGGGTATTCCTCATTTACCCTCACTTACTCCACCAGACATTACTATAATGCCCTTAATTTCTCTACATTCTTTATTTATTCCAATTCTAATAAAATAATATGATAACTATTATTTTACTAATAACAACAAAATAACTAGTATAGTTTCTAAACTCCAATAAATTCCAACTAATTATTTTAAATCCAAATAATTCTAATTAAATTATTTAAATTACCATAATTTCTCAACACCACTAAATCCCAACACTACCCCACATATAACATCACCACATCCTCAAATGCACCACATAATTTCACGAAAATTCACAAATAATTCATAATTAATTAATTAAATAATTAATTATAATTTCTGGGTGTTACAACTCTCCCCTACTTAGAATATTTTCGTCCTCGAAAATCTATTCGATACTACCACTCTTACGCGAATTCTGCATCTAACTCTTTGATCCCCAAATCACATTTGGCAACACTTCGACCACTACTTTCCCGACATAACAATAACTCAACACGATTTAAATCAAATACACACATGCTAATCGTTCATCACCCTCGCGACATAATCGTTAATAACTTATCAACCACTTCAACAATATTTTGACATATCAACATTTAAAGTAGTGACACACTTATACTTGGATATACAACATCACATTACCATCTTAACATCTTCAACACCGAAACACTTACATAATTTCATTCCTGTATATATATGTATGTCAATTATCAGCAAAATATCAACAACTCTATCCATATCGTCGTATCGCCCTTATAGTGACATCAACATAGCCAACATAATCAACTTCGTCATATTATGGAGTATTATTCATCGTTTATGGTAACCAACAACAACATCACGACAATGGGAACAAAATCATTGTAACATCAACTTAACAGTATAACTCAACAAATATACACACAACTTACCATCAACCAACAACCACAATAATATCCTTATAAAATCAACAAATATTTACGAGAAAACACAATATCCTGTCACACCATCCTTATATCAACAATCCACCAAATTAAGCATGTAGATCAAGGCATATCATTCCCATAGGCTTCTGATATTTAGTCCTTCACTTCTAACGAGTCGTACACGCATAGCAACTGCGCCATATCACGCTTCAGCTGCGCAGCTCTGATCATCCATCTTAAGTCACCGTCCTCATTAAAATTTCCGTTAACTATATGGTTTACAAGTTTCAATCTAGTTTCAGACTTTCTTTAATATCCACCATAAAATCGTCGTTCACTTGATATTCTCAATCTTTCACTTTGCGACGTTAGCTCGCATATAAACCAGCTACTCCGAATCGTTCAACACTTCTCAACTCTTTCCTAGCCACTCCTCTATTAATCCACACCAACTGGTGAGCGACTATCCTCATGACATAACATCAATCAATTTACACACTATTAAGATAGCAATACAAGTCTATACCATCCAACACGATCTCGTCTACTATCAACAAGAGATTAAGGGTGATCAGTTCCTCAATTTGTCAATAGATAGCCGACAACCATAATGGAGTATACGCCCTTGTTACCAAACTATAATAGTTTCCTTTAGAACTTGTACACAAGTCACCTAAAGCACCATAATCCAATAATTTATAATGAGGTTTACAAATACTCCCATAATTTCCCTCTCATTCGATCTTGTCGATGAGACACCAACGCCCAACACATTACACGGTCCACGTTACACTCACTTAGCCTCACACGAAGGTTAAGTATTCTCTGACTCCAGAATTACTACTATACCAGTACATTACACGTCGTCTCGTTCCAATTGAAATCTCAACAGTGCCATTCCACACCGCTCTGGTGATAGAACCTCTCCAATTCTTCTTTTACACATGCCACTACCTTGGCATCATAAACACGACTCTAATTCCTCTTAAAAGCATATTCCTTTAAAAGGACATCTTCATTCTAATCGTTGTTAATCATCATAAGCTGCATCTATATGTGCTTCGCCATTACTTTCACATCCTTTTTAATGTCGAACATCTCATTTCTCCACTTATTTGCCAACAACATATTATGTTTGACCTTGTCTCAAACAACTGCGATAACAGCCATTTATGCCCAAAAAGCCTCTAGTTCCGTAACCGACTTTAGAGTCCCTCCATATAGGAATGCATCTACCATATTTGAAAACACTTTCATAGGATAGAATATATTTTTATCTCCTCATAGGTTCAAACGGAACATCAATCCGATACTCGGAACACAAGATATGAATTTCCAAAGTTATCCGAAAATGCGAACACCGACGTCATGCAACGACATACTTATACACGCCTTACGATAACATCGAAACTAAATTTCTTCGTACCAGTACCAACACTTATCATTCTTGAAATCGTACTCATCTTCTTGCATTTCCGACTCTGTCTCGCGGTCCAAAATATTCCAACAACTTTAACAACTTTTACAATCACTCACAAGGATCCCACGACACGGTCTACAACAATCTATCGCGCCATCACCGTTCAAACGTCGACTTCCTATGTAAGGGCTACTCAAACCGACAACTTCACAGTCCACCAGCAATGCTGAAACATCACAATTTTCTAAATTCCATCTTCTAAAAATTATCCTTGTTACTTAACAATCACCCTCAGAAACATCAGGGATTTTCTCTCTACTCGTATATCAACAACCGTTACATTGCTCCTTATCCTTCGAGAGGTAAACATCAACAACGTCTAATCATCTTTTCTCAAGGCGCTCCAACTTGATTAACAAACAAAATCTTGAATCCATGTCTCCTCCGGATTCGGGAAACAACATACTTCAACAATACTTGCACTGTCGCCATCAGCAGCATACCGAGCCAACATCTTACAACCGAAACACATCCGAGAAGCAAATCTTCTTCCCCACTTATCTTCAAACCTACTCCTGCATACCATTGATTAGGAAAATAAACAAGTACCGACAATGTTCCACACACTTGTCGCATACTAAGGGATAAACAACATTAGACAACTTGGCCGGACAGACCGACCTGCTCTGATAGCACTAATGTAACACCCCATTTCTACCCGGTGGGTAATTATAAAATCAGAGTTTCAAAATTTCAACATGCAAATGAGATGCTAGACTTTCAACTTAAAAAACGACTTCATATTATCGCATGTTAATCAGATACATAACACTTTAACTCGGATGAACCGATAACAACAAAATTAGTCTTTAAAATAAAACAACTTTTATTAACTAAATAGCAGAATCATACTTTTTAACTCAAATGACATAACATCTTTTGTTCATCTGAAAACAACTACAACATAACAAGTATTCAATGACATCAACTTATAATTCAACAACTAAAATATAACAACTATAAAACAACGTTCGTTCATCCCCCCGAGTGTTACGTATCAGAGCAAGACCCTCTTGACTTGTAATAAAGCAACATAAGGACTCCAAAAACTATTCCGAACTGCCACTGCTATTCTTGAGTACCTGCCCATTTCCCATGGTAGGGGAAATATCAGCAGAAGGGGTGAGATATCATAACAATATAAAAAGAGATATAATAATAAGTATACGAAATTATATCATGCATAGCTATTCATTCCACATCTCACACCTTCACAACATCAACAAACATCATAGTACATGTTATCATAGGACATGCATAATTATCAACACAAATCATCATCAACTATACAATTCAATGTCATGTCATCAACAACAAAATAACAATGCGACTCTTTACTGTGCAGATGCATGTGGTACCAATAGGGCAAAACCCTCAACTTAATATTGCCAATTAATAGAGGCATCAACAAGGCATAAGCCTTCAACTTTCAACTTTTGCCAATCCAGGCCAACTTACAGAGCATAAGCTCCCAACTTTGATGATATGTATGCGACAACGTTATGAATGCGACAATAACAACAACAA
The DNA here is from genome assembly GCA_022829125.1 of Lathyrus tuberosus. Lineage (NCBI taxonomy): Eukaryota > Viridiplantae > Streptophyta > Magnoliopsida > Fabales > Fabaceae > Lathyrus > Lathyrus tuberosus. The sequence goes on from JALAZF010000017.1 coordinate 16,787,005, forward strand.
CAATTCAACACTGGCATAAGCCTACATCTTATTTTTGCCAATAAATAGAGGCAACACAACAACATCATACAGCAACGTCATACAACAACAGCAACAATGTCCAACAACAGCAATAACGTGCAACAACAACAACAACGTCACACCACAACAACAACGTCACACAACAACAACAACATTACGCAACAACAACGTCACACAACAACAACATCACGCAACAACAACGTCACACAACAACAACAATGTCACGCAACAACAAGGCATAAGCCCTCAACAGTCGCCATTACAGGCCATCATCATCATTATGCGGCAACATACAATGCAATTCAATCATACAAGTTCATACAACATTCACACGATTAATAGCGTACACCAGGTTCAACAATTACACAACATTACACACGGAAAGGTATATCGATTCTACAAAATTCCTCTACTGTGTTTGAAAATATTTTTATAAGTTAGAACATAATTTTAGCTTTCCAACGGTCCAAACGGCGCGTCAAACGGACACCCGAGTCAAAAGTTATGGAAGTTCTAAGTTTTTCAAAATTGCTGTAAAAAAAACAGTAAAATTACTGTAGCGTAAATGCTACTGTCCAGCACGAATTTGCACCATAAATCCACCTTAATCCATCATTTTTCATGAAATAATTAGTTATACAATCTATATATATCATATAGCAACTATTAGGATCATAAAAACAAGATTCTAAGCTTCACTAATTTTCACCAAAATCTCAAATCAAGCATTTCAAGTGAAACTCAAACATACATATATGCACTAAATCATGTTCTATATACATACCCATTCATGGAATTCAATATAGAAACATCATAACATATATAAATCATCAATTTCATAGATTGAAACATAGATTCATGTTAGGGTTTTCAAGAATATAACAAATCCCCAAATCCTAAGTTCATGATATCTAACTCATACATTACATAGATTATACAACAACCCAAACAAAATTATAACATCAATTTTCACATCATATAACACAATCACAACAACAATTGTAACAATTACAACACAACAATATTCAACCCACAACAACACAATCAAGACAATCATAAACAACATCACAAGAACCATAGCAATCAAAATCCCCATACCCATCATTATATCATCCCGTTATAGAGTTAGAATCTCACCCTTACCTTAGATTTGACGATCCTAAACCTCTTACGGTGAAAAATCCTTGCCCTAACCTCTTCGCGTTCTTCCCCTTCTCTCTTCTACGATTGCTCTTCTCTTCGTTCTCTCGTTCCAAAATATTACGATTGTAATCCCAATTCTCTCTTTTCCCTACTTTAACCCTTGGACCCCTATTAGGGTATTCCTCATTTACCCTCACTTACTCCACCAGACATTACTATAATGCCCTTAATTTCTCTACACTCTTTATTTATTCCAATTCTAATAAAATAATATTATAACTATTATTTTACTAATAACAACAAAATAACTAGTATGGTTTCTAAACTCCAATAAATTCCAACTAATTATTTTAAATCCAAATAATTCTAATTAAATTATTTAAATTACCATAATTTCTCAACACCACTAAATCCCAACACTACCCCACATATAACATCACCACATCCTCAAATGCACCCCATAATTTCACGAAAATTCACAAATAATTCATAAATAATTAATTAAATAATTAATTAAAATTTCGGGGTGTTACATTGGTTATTTGTGAATCACGAGTCAGAGTCAGAACAAGGTTATGAGTCATTTTGTTAGAAAGGATTGGGATTTGAGACTTTAGAAAAGTGTTTTTTCGTGTTAAAATGAGTTCCATTAGATGGCATAGCATTGTGGGGAAAAATATGAGAATATGGTGGGTTAGGCTTTGTGTAAAAGCATGCTAAATGGAATTGAAATGTTGAATATATGATGAATTGATTATGTTCATGCTAATATATGTTTCTATGAGTGTTTGGATGTATTTTGGATGATTGGGTGTTAAGAAATGGGAGTTTTTGGCCCCAAATGATCTATATTAGTGCTGCTGGAAATTCTGGGTTCGCCTAGCGAACCCAAGGTGAAGGGAAGGCGAAAGTTTGCCCAGAGTTCACCTAGCGAACTTTATGCCCTTTTTATTTTGTTTCTGTTCGCCTAGAGTTCGCCTAGCGAACATGACAGATTTTCCAATTTTGTTTCCTTCATAACTTTTGATCCGTAACTCAGATTGAGGCACAATCGGAAGCGTTGGAAAGCTAATTCAATGCTCTTTGTGATAATGAAGTAGAAACATATGTTTATTCCATGTATTGATAAGATAGATATGGGAATGTAATGAATGTGAATGGTATGGGTCCTTATTCCTACCATAATTCATGAATCGGGTGTCCGTTTGACGCGCCGTTTGAACCTGTGGAAAGCTAATACAGTGTACCTTCTTGTAAAACTAGGTTCAAGTTCTGGAATTAAAATTAACTAGTGTGTAATGAGGTTTTGTGGTGTCAGTGTATGATGTCAGTGTCGGTATTTGTTGAAAAACTTTAAAAATTCATAACTTTTAATCTGTATGTCCGGTTTAGTCGCCGTTCGAATCGTTGGAAGTCTGGTTTCATATATTTTTTGTTAAAATTAATTTCAATACCATAATTCCAACTATTTGACGCATTAATTGGGTTTTTGTGTATGTTGTTATGTGTTATACGTTGAAATGGTGTATTCGGTTGTGTGAATGTGTGTTGTAGCTGTGGATTGTGATTGTTGCATGTTTTGGCAGGTGTATGATGCGTGTTGTATAGTTGTGGTGTGATGTATTGACTTATTGTTAGTCACATGCATTTTGTTGTCGTTGTATGTTGTCGTTGTATGCATGCCATGTTGCATAAGTTTTGTGATAAGTCGTGTACCCGTGTGGGGTGTGAGCGTCTTATTCGGATTCTTTGAAATAGAATCGCGTTGTGGTTGTTGTTGTTGAGGTGATCATGTGCCCATGTGGGGTGTGAGTGACTTATATGGAAATTTCGACGGGAATTATGATCATGAAAAAGGGATCGAATTGGTACCACATGCATTGAGTCAAGTTATGAGTCTCATTGCATTGCATCGTAGTTGTGATTCTTGTTGTGTTTTGTTGATGGTGGTATTGACTATGTGGATATACGTTATTGAATGGGTGACTTATGCATGAAATGAACTGTGCTTACTAATTATCATGTTTTCCATTATCTAGTTATGATATCTCACCCCTTCTGTTTGAATGTTGCCTCCATGCGGGTAACGTGCAGATAATCAAGGATAGTGCGGAGTTGTGGTTAGTGAAAACGAGGTCCTTCACTTTAGGTTTTGAGTTAGCGTCTGCTCTGATATGTAACATTGGGGATTATGGAACACTTATGTTTTATTTCCGTTACAGTTATTATATTTGTTTTAATTGATGATGAATATGTGATTTAAACATATTATATTTTTGTTGTTGATTTGAAGAAGTTTTCCGCTGCATAATAGAATGGATTTTCAGTAATGATTTTGTTATTACCGTTAGTAATAATAAGTATGTGTTACATGTTATTTGCATGAGCAGATGAGAGTTGGAAGTAACATCATAAGTGCTGAATTTTTCTATAAATTTTAATCTGATAATTGAATTATTTTACGCGGGGGTTTTAGGGTTTTACAAGAGTTACGCCGGTGACTGGTGTGGGTCGAGCTTTGAAGTCTAAAAAGCTCACTCCGTGTTTTGTTGGTTCGTATCAGATAATGTAGAGGATATGAGAAGTAGCCTATCGAGTTGCTTAACTGTCATCACTTGTGAACCTTTATGATGTGTTTCATGTATCACAGTTGAGGAAATACATTCTGGATCCGTCGCATGTTATCCAAATGGATGATGTACATGTGAGAGATAACCTGACTGTTGAAGCCTTACATGTGCGGATAGATTGGAGAGAAATAAAATAGCTGCGGGGTAAAGAGATTGCCTTAGTGAAGGTATTGTGGGGTGGACCAACTGGTGAGAGTTGGACTTGGGAGCGCGAAGATCAGATGAGGGAGTCGTATCCGACTATGTTTCCTTTAGGTAATTTTCGAGGACGAAAATTCTTTAAGTGGGGAAGAGTTGTAACACCCTAAAATAATTATAATATTTATTTAATTAATTTATTATAATTATTCGTGATTTTTGGAGAATTTTGATGAAATATTATGACGCATGATGTATTTGTATGGTGTGTTGTAGGATATTGATGAGTTAAGGGAATGATGAGAGTGTTTAGGAAATAAGTGATTAATTGGAATTACTTTAGTGTTAATAATATTAGAATAATGTGAATAATATTATTTAGATTATTATTATTAATTAAAATAAAAGAGAGTGGAACACTAAGGGCAAGGTGGTCATTTGTAAGGGGATAAGTGAGGGTAAGATGGGAAAATCATAATAGGGGTTCAAGGGGCAAGAGTGACAAAAAGGGAAGAATTGAGATGGAAAGTGTTCACTCTTGGACGATCGTGAAAAGTTAGAGAGAAACTGTGAAGGGAGAGCTAGGGCACAGAGAACCAAGAAGATCATCCGTAGAACACAGAGAAAGAAGTCAAATGCTAAGAATTCGAGGTACGAGGGGTGATCCGGGTTATTATATGTGATATGGGGTTTAAGGTAGATGTAGGTTTTGTGTGTTATGTGTTGATTGATGAAATTATATGATTAATTTGATGTTGTGATTCGATGAATTGGGTGTTGGTAATTGCTTGGGATTGTACATATGATTGGTACTGAATTTGTAAAAATACGTTGTGCAATTCTTGATGAAAATTGGGTCTTTGGGAAAATGTTGGAAGGGGTTTTCGTACACAAAAAATGCAACAGTAAGATTGTTGTTTTCGCAGAAATCGTCGGGCAAAAGATTTGTTTCGTTGGGCGAAGCGGACTCGCTTGGAGGCCGCCGAGCGAACGAAAGGTGAAAAATAGGTGTTACTGGAATTTTGTATGAGGGAGGGCTTTCACCCCTGCTTCGCCGGGCGAACCCCAGGCGAGTGAACTGCTTCGCTGGGTGAGCACCATGCGAGTAGGAGCAGATGTTTTTTTTTATTCTTTGTGTGGTCTTGTTTCTTTGTTGACCTTGTGCCGTGGGACAATTGAAGTGTTGTGTCTTAATGATTATAACATAATGAATTGTGAAGTATTGTGATGAATTATGACGTGTGTGATTGATGTTATACTATGATGGCTTGATGAATTCTCATGAATGATGATGCAGCTTTGACGATCCTATGATGGTGATTATTATGACGTTTTGCATCATGCATTCATAGAATAATTTAGGACTTCGGTCCAGTGATGATGTTAGGACTTCGTGTTGTTGTAAGCCCTAAAGGCCAATACTTTTGGTACTTGTATCGAAATATTTATTAATAATAAAAGACATTTCTTTATTATGTTTGTTTTTCCAAAGTGATAAAGTCCCTAGAATAGCTAGTTCGTTTAATGAAATATTAAGTGTGACTTAATCAAGAGATTCCATTAAACATAAGGACACTATTCTTAAAGTATCTATAGTTGAGCTTTAATGTGAAATGGGATAACCTTAGAGCATTAATACTATTATGTAGATAGACTGATGATCACATCTCATGGATCATGGATAAGGAGTTATCAAGTCTTAACATATGTATGAATATTAGGAGTAATATTTATACTGGATTGACCCACTATGAGAGTACTACATAGAATATTATGCAAAGTGTCATAAGTTACTCTCATGGTGATAGTGGTGTATACCACCCTTCGACCTGAAACCACTATGGACCCTAGATGTAGAGTCAAGTACTTTATTGCTGATCAAACATTGTCCATAATTGGATGACTATAAAGACAGTTGATGGGTACTTCATAAAGCATGTTGAGGGACATGAGTGACCTAGATAGAATTTGCCCATCCTGTATAACAGGATAAATGTCTAAGGGCCCAATATTGAACTGAACAAGGATGACACGGTATATGCCTTGTGTTCAATATAGACATACGGGCAAAAGGGTAATTGTACACACAAACACTATCACAAAAGGTTTTGTCAGATCACATGACAATTTCGTGACTTGGGTAGCAGTGATGTGTTTCTAGATACCGCTCACTGTTTATTATGTTAAATGCATGATTTAATATAATTACCAACGTCGTGAAATCCTACAGGGTCACACACATAAGGACAGTTTGATAAGAGGTAGAGTAAATCAGGCACACCGTAAGGTACGGTGTACTTAAGTAAATATGTAACATCGTAAGGTACAATGCACTTAAGTGGAATACGGATTGTGGTAAGGTACCGCTTGCTTAAGTGATATACGGTACATCATAAGATATGATGTGCGTGCATTTAAGTAGGTTTTTTAGCTTGCAGCCCACACAAGTGGTTCTATAAATATAACCCTTGTACAGAAGCATAAAAACTTGATGAAAATTCAGTTGTGAAACCCTAGCCGTATTTTCCTTCTCTCTATCTCTCACTCAAAGCCTTCAATCGTAGCAGCTAGCACTGAGACTGAAGGAAGTTGTTCGTGTGGACTGAGTAGAGGCGTTGTTCATCGTACATCGCTCGTGATTATTCCTTCATTTCAGAATCAAAGGTTTCATCGCCACAAGAGGTATCCATTCTATCACTGATCATGATCTTTCGTAAGGATCGCTAAAGGGAAATTTTAATTTCCTCTGCGTTTTGAATCGCAATTTCCCTTCAGTGGTATCAGAGCCACTTACGAAACCATGCATCAGATAAGTGTTTATTTTTTGTTTTTTGTTTTAATTCGATTAAAACACATAAAAAATTAAATTAAATCGAGAAATTGAATTTTGGCATGAGTCTGTGTACGATTTTGATGATCGATATTGACTATGCTTAGGAATCTGATAATAGTAAGGTGAAGCAGCAATATATCGATCGTCCTTAAGTTACACAAATATGATCAATCAAATTTTATATGTGATATAATTAACTCTGATACAAAGATGGTATATTGGATATACTGTTTCTATTTCGTTCATTTAAATCACGTAATGATCATTATTCCTTTGAGCGATCCGTGTTCATTTGCTTCGGAATCCGACTTTAGTATGGTGAAGAAGTGGCATATGGATCAACCATACTAAATTATTGATCATGGTGTTTTAACGATATGAAATTTTTGCATTAGGGTTCATGACGGCACAAGGGTTGTGCTGTCGAAAAGGTCTGCGATTAGGGTTGTGATGGCACAAAAGTTGTACTTTAATTTTAGGGAAAGTATCAAGTGTTGATGCGAAAAACAACGCCGATTTCAAATCAATTGTTCATTTAAAATCCCCGTCCGATGACCGGGAAGCGGAAACCCCGTTTGAGTAGTGTGATCATTCGCCGAAATTTAATTTGATTCATTTAACTAACAGGATTTAAATTAATAATAATAAAAGTGTGTTTATTGCTTTTTCTCTTGTGGTGATCAGTTATGGCCTTAGGTTTCCTTTATTTTGTTTTGGGATTTTAAAATACGACCTGCATGTCATGCCTCTCTTTTAATCTCTTGATGTAACTTCTTTTCTCATCTCACTCCCTCGTATGTAAAAACAAGTATTCTTTTATGTAATGTAATGTTATGAAGAAAAAGAAAGACTACAAGATCAAAGAAGGACAACCTTGGAGATCTTGCTTGAAGAAGTGTAGATCGTTATTAGGTTTAGCTTAGGTTCTCTTATTGGCATGGGAGAACAATTGCGCTAGGGGTCATAACTGTTTCATTTTGTATGTATATTGATGCATGTGTATGTATGTTGATGCATGTGAGAGACGATTTATATGATAAATAAGCCGGTGAGATCAAACTAATGAAAATTCCATCAAATATGAATATTAAGTTTATGTTTTCCAAGTTTTAGAACTCATCAAGACTAGTATTGAATAATGTAGGTTTCGCCTAACGCGAGGTGCATGTTCTATATTAGTAAGATGCAATGGGATAAATGTAATATCCAATTTCTAAAATAATGGGTCAAACTTAACTAAACAAAATATAATAAGATTATATACGTTTAGAAGCAAGAGTTGGGAATAATCCATATGATGGATTAGAATAAGGAGTTATTCACCCAATTGAAATATTCGAGAATTGTATTAGATACAATTGGAAGGAGTTCCTACCTAAATAGCTGAGTTTTGTGTAATCAGCCTAACGCTGACTTAAAACAAAGTGAAATATGGATCTCGATCCCCTAGAAAATCTTCCAGCGGGATTTTCCAAATCAAATGGTGAGGGTCATTTTGTTTGAGTAAAATAATGGGAGCATATTTAATTAAAGGCCTAATTGAATATGTTGTTTTAATGATACTTATACTTTTCCATTCTATTTTGTAGATTACCATGACAACAGACACATCTAACAACATTTTGTGATCAATCCTTGATAAGGAATAATTGTTTGGGACAAATTTTCTGGATTGGCACCGAAATCTGAGGATTCTCCTCAAACTTGAGAAAATGTTGTATGTCTTAGAGACACCTGTTCCTGAGGAGGAGCTTCCTAGTTTTGCTCCTAAGGCCGAAAGAGATGCTTATAAGAAGCATGTCGATGATGCCAATGAAATTGCTTGCCTCATGCTGGCTACCATGAATTCTGAATTGCAAAAACAACATGAAAACATGGTAGTGTTCGATATGATCGAATGCCCGAAGATGCTCTATCAAGAGCAGGAATGGCATGAGAGGTTTGAAGTTTCAAAAGCCCTTTTTCAAGCCAAGATATCTGAGGGAGTCCCTGTAGGTCCCCATGTACTCAAGATGAATGGGTATGTGGAGAACCTTGAAAGAATGGGATTTCCCCTAAAAAAGGAGTTTGCGACTGATTTGATCCTGCAATCGTTGCCAGAAAGCTTCAGCCAATTTGTCCTTAATTTCAACATGAATGATATGGACAAAACTCTTCCTAAATTGCTAGGCATGTTAAGAACTGCTGAGCAAAATCTGAAGTCAAAAGGGAAATCCATTCTGATGGTCAGTAATGGAAAGAAACAGAACAAAAGGCCCACCAAGCAGGGTGGTAAATGGAAAGGTAAGGAAGTTGCCAAACCCAAACATATTGTCCCTGCTTTGAAGCCTAGTGGAGGTATAGCAAAGGAGGGCACTTGCTTCTATTGCGGTAAGACCGGACACTAGAAGAGAAACTGCCCAAAGTACTTGGAAGATAAGAAGAATGGAGTGGAGACTTCGACTTCAGGTATTTTTGTTATAAAATAAATTTATCTACTTCTACATCATGGGTATTAGATACTGTTTACTGGTAAAAATGGTAAACAACCGCTGGTCTATCAATTTCATATAAAACTGAGTAACTTGCAGGATCGACCACACAAATCCTAGGACATGTGCTAAGTTAATTTCTTGTGTAAACTTCTATGTTTCGACTAAGTAAAAGAATGGAAAAGGGCGTTCTTCAAGAAACTTAAAGTGACTAAAAAGTAACAGACTTTGAAAAAAAAAAGGTTTAAGTCGAAGAGGCTGGTAAAGGCATAAATTTAACTTGCGTGAAATTAAAGGGACTTTTAATAAAAAGATATATAAAGACTCTGAGTCGAAAAGGTTGAAAGGGTAAAGACTGAATGAAATGAAGAAAAATAACTTGCACGAAGTAAAAGATAAACTCTTAGTAAAAGACTTAAAGAAATTGCATTGAAATGGAAAGTGGTGTTTACATCACATACATTCTCACAAAACTCATTTCTCTACACGCGGATACTTTGAGTAATTTCTGAGTAACTTGTACAAATTGAACAACACACGAATCCTATTGCTATAACTCCTATTTATACTAATTAAACTATCTGTTGTTAACTGTCAAAACAATTAACATACGACAAGTGTCGCCCTGCATGCTTCTAATCCTCTGGATGTGCGCCACTTGTCTTTTTCAAAAGCGGATAAGAGTAATTATTCCCTCCTTTATTTTAATTTGAATTACTTTGCGTCAAACACCATCAGTAGTATTCACCGAAGGATATTTACCAATGCTTGAAAATATTTCTAAGTCCCATGCTTATCTTTTCCTTACGCAAGCATACCTTCGACTTAGGCTTCCACCATGAAGATCCAGTCGAACGCTTTCAAACTTCTTCACAGAGTTTAAAACTTCAATTAATTCCTCTAAATAAATATAGGCATCGAATTGAGGAGCTAACAAATTGCCCCCCAAAAATGTCCTTTTCGACAATACTGAAGGAAAGGTCATTTTTTGATAGTGTCTGTTCGACGCCATCTTTCGACCCTACATGGATGTTGACATAACTGACTATCCCATGTCCCAAGAAACTGTTCAGTTTCTTTTTACTCATCTTTATGACGTCATAGTCATTTATGATCATATATGGAACGTCTCTTCAGAAACCACATCAAATCACAAACCATCATCACTTTTCCTAGAGTCTAGGAGATCGCGGGGCTAGGGAGTAACTGCTACCGCCCCTACTTTTACTCCTGGGAAGACGCGTGTCCCACTAGCTCTAGCCCCTTGATGATTAGCAACCTATTAGTATTTTTAAATACTTTATAAATAGCTTCACCTGAAACTATTTTCACTTTTCCAACTCCAAAGCACTTCTCTAAGCACTTCTTTCCTCTTTCCCAAAAAAAACTTTAAGCTCTCCATCTTCAACAAACCCATTTTTCTTCAATCTTTAACAATGGCATCCTCAAGCACCATAACAAAGGATTCAAAGAAAGGCCAAAAAACTAGAGGGTCAAAGAACACTCCGCTACTCCCTCCTTTCGCTACACTGAGCGGACCCAAGATAGTGAAGAACCAATAGTTTATTCCTGAACCTCTTAAGGAAAAGAAAAGGCACATCTATGAATCTCAGGTATTGATTCCTCTCACTGTTTTTGGTAAATCATTTTCTCTGTCTGGGCCTTTATCTCCCACAGGTTTAGATTATGAAGCTATTAGCGATTTTTCCCTTCGTACCATAGAACCAAACCCTTAGGACAAAAGGATAAAGCTAAGGTAGCACTTGTTCCTCAAGACAATGTAGCTCTAACGAATATAGACTTGAAATATCTGAACGACGGGTGTAGGCTGTTTAGAGCAACCCCATACTTTAAGGATTCTGACCTCTACTCGAATTGGTTAGCCAAAGTAGAGAAGGTCAAGGCCCAAGCTTGGAAAGATTCAGGAATTTATGACCTAATTATGATGTCGAAGACATGTCCTGCTTATTGTCCAACCTTGTTAGCATCATCCTTGTATTTCTGGGATAGCACCCATTATACTTTCCATCTCCCTTGTGGGATGATGACCCCTACCCTTTTCGACTTAGCTGCTATTATAGGGCTAAGACCAAACGGGATAGTCTACGATCCTGAGGTAGATGTCCAAGATACCATAGGGTTTTCGACCATAAAGCACACCTATACCCACTTCATGAACCATTATCATGATAAGCAATCTGATACGGTGGCAGATAAAGAGCACATAGCATTTTTGGCTATGTGGCTTTCTCGCTGTGTCTTTTGCAGAAAGTCCTTACAAGTGGCCAGGAAGTACCTGACTCTGGCAAACCAATTACACAACAATCGAGGTATTTTTCTGAGTGAAATGATACTGGCCAGTTTATACGAATCCTTGAGCGAAGGCGCTAGTCGCCTCAAATACATGGAAAGCAATGGGAACCTCTCGTTGTCAGGACCCTTTTGGCTGCTCCAACTTTGGCTCAATGCCACCTTCGAAGCCAGTCTTCCCTACAAAGGAACTGTGGATGAAGATGTTGCAGAGGTTAAGGAGAGGCGAGTCGAATGGCCTCGATTGGTGAAGTTGACCCCTAATGAAGAAGGGCAAACGCTTCTTGCCAAACGTTACGAGTTCACACCAAGGATGGCCCCATTTGCTGAAAGAAACTATGGCCCTGAATGGTTCACCAGGCCTTTTCCTCCTTCATTCAAGAAGCACGAAGAAGAATCGAATCTTATCTGGGAAGCTTTCCTAATCCCTCGATTGATTATTCATCGAATCAACCTGCTGAAGAGCCAAACAACTTTGATGGCCTACCAACCAAATCTTGTCTCTCAATACTTTGGTTTGGTTCAAACTCTTCCCAAGTGCCTATATGAGAAAAAAGGCCATCTGATACTCCATCACACTAGTTTTGATGCCATAGGGAGCTCAACACACCTTGCTCGACATGCTCACAGATCGTTCCTTACCCCTGTCTACTTCGAACCCACTCATCTCTGTACTCAAGAGTTCCATGACTGGTGGTCGAAGCATTATACTGAAGAGTTCCTTGACGTTTCTAGCTTCTCTCAATTAATTGATCAAGCTTTTGTTGATGTGCAGGAGAAGACCAAGAAAGGTAAATCCACTCATATTAAAGAGATTCAAGCCTTCCAAAAATACTTTGAAACTGTTTATTGACCAGATGAAATTAGTCGAACCGTCTGTGAAGCTGTAGTTACGCTGGAAGAGAAATTTTTAAAGAAAATGGAGAGTTTGAAACTCCCTTCATATGTTCCTCCTGAGAAACGATATGAAGTGGCTTTTGCACTATTCCATCCAAAGACTCCTCGACTACCATCTGCTGATTTTGGAGTGGCTCTTGCCCCTCCATTTCCAGATTGGTTCATCTGTAGGGATTCTATAAAGATCCTGTGTCAGCAGTCGAAACCCAAGGATCAGCGAGTGGTTCTTACTAAGCATACTCTAGACAGTTTCAAAGGACACCTTCATATCGGTATCAAAGATGTTCGCATCGAATCTGAAATACACGAAGGTTTGGATTCTTCGATTTTATGTTCTTTTATTCAAACTTTATCATTAATGACTTGTGGTAATTTTGTTTGTTTTGCAGCTACACCTTAGAAGGGTACAACTCCAAAACTGGTTGAAGTGAAGATTGAGAAAATGAATGAAAGCAGCAAGGTATGTCACACAACTTTTCCCTTTTGTAGATGAGCAGTTCTTTCCTCTAATGCTTTATACTACTTCAGGCTTCCCGCAAACCACCCCGACACCTCAGAGGAGGTCGAAGAGGGGCACCGCCTAAGTCATCATTGATTCGAAGGATGAGAACCAATCTCCTCCTAAAGATTTAAAAATGAAAAAGAGGAAGAAACCAAATCAGGCCACAGATGCTGCTGGCCAATCTGAGCCCAAAGTAGCTAAGGTCTCCAAGAAGATAACCACTACCTGTGGTGCTGCAGAAACCTCTACTATGGGTTACCTCAAAACTAGCCGCAGGCCAAGATGAAAGTGACAATTCTTGCCCTGGTGCTGAAAGTGTCAAGGTAACTATCCTTTCACATTAATTTAACTGTTTACCTTGTTTCTCTTTGACCTGATTTGATTTGATTTGACTCAGGCTAATGCAAGTGGCTCAAACCCACCAGTGGCTAAGTCTTCTTCTCCAGCCACTATTCTGAACAGCCAAGGTGAGCCTACATATCACCCTACTTCCAACTTAGGCTCTGAAAGGAGTTTAATAGATGAAATTAATAAGCCTGACTTTGAAACAGTTCCTCCTTCACCAACAAAGACTACTACTCAACAGTCCCAAACAGATGGCTCCGACCATGATGAAGACGAAGGTCAGAATAATCTTGAAGCAGAAAACCCAGGGACCATTGCCATGGATGAAGACAAAACCCTGGCTGATGAGGACAGATCACCAGTAGCCGAAACCCTTGGGGCTGAAAATGCTGATCCAGAGGGGGATGAAGAGATGGAGGAGGATGAAGAAACAATGCACCAAACTGAGTCTGATGTCAATAATGATGGAGATAATACTGATGACAACATGGATGAAGATGAAGAGGAGGAAGACAAAGGCGAGGAAAAGAAAGTTAATGAAGAGCCTGATAATGATTCGACTCCCGTCAAAGCCGTCACTAATCCAGCAACTGCTATTGCCACAAAAAGCAACATTGCCTCGACTGTGTATAGAGCAGGCCTTTCTGAAAAAGAACTTGATGCCTTGAAGGTCAGCGACCCTCGAAGTTACATAAAGATCCTCCTTCGCAGTCGAGGAAGTTCCTCTGATAAGACCCTGTCGTACCTCGAAAAATACGATCCTCGCGATGGACGCGGAAAAAACTGTTCGAAACAGAGTCGCCACCGAACTTTATTTATCCCAAATGAGGGAAAGGAAAATATCGATAAAACCTTTAAAGGGAGATAAGAACTTGGTCATCGCAACCAAATTCCGGGTTCGGGAGTCGGTTACGCAAGAGGGAAGGTATTAGCACCCTCTACGTCCGTTGTACTCAACGGGAACCTCTTGATTCGATTCGAGAGATAGTTAGGTAAGGTTTGCTTGTTTATTTTCTAAAGGGTTTACTTCTAAGGGGAAATGGGTGATTTTTTATTAGTGTGCTCGACAAGGATTAGAACCCTTGGGCCTACGTATTCCCTCGTGCAATGGGAAAGTCAGAGCATTCGTAGTTCGTGGGACTACGGTTGGTTAGTGTTTTTTAAGCGAACGGGTGTTTAATTCGCATTCTAACTGCTAAACGTCGGTTTGTCTGCTCGTCATGGGAGGCTGAAGCACTAGTTCATATGTGTGAGAGAATGGACTAAAAAATGTTCTTTTTGTGAAAAGTTGTTTGAGTTTGATTAAGTGTGTTAGGATTTGATTGAGAAAAAAAGTTTGATTTGGATGTATTTTAGGGTTTTGATTGCGTAAGAAGCGTTTAGTTTGTTAAGTGTTTTGAGGGAGAATGACGATTATTCGATAAACGAGACGTCGGCCTCGCAACCAATTAATCAGGACATTACTGAGATGCTAGATCTCAACGACACCTTTTTCATTCTATTAATTATGAAATTGTATTTGTTGGACAATTTGCTTACTTGTCCATATAATTAGGGCGAGTGTTTTGGGGACGAAAGATCGGAACGAACACAACCCAAAGCGTGCGCCTCAAGAGCGTTCATTCAAGGGCCCAAGAGGTGCTAGACCTCAAGAGTCCACTACTTTCGTAGTTTGATTGAGAAAAAGATTTGAATTTGATGTATCTTAGAAGCGTTAATTGAATTAGGGTTTGAATAAGCTAACGATTAAGTGTCTTAAAAGGGTTGTAAGTTTTTAAGTCTAGGGATGGAAGATCGAAACGATCACAACCCAAGGCGTGCGCCCCAAGAGCTATCGTTCAAGGACCCAAGGAGTGCTAGACCCCAAAAGCCCACTACTTCCATGGTTAATTAGGAAAATGTTTAAGAAGATTGATTTAAGAAAATAATTTAAGTATTTCAAAGTTGATTATGATTATAAGAAAGTGTTTTTTAAAAGATTGAATGTTTTAATTGAATTGAATGTCTTAAATATGAGAGTTTAAGTGAATTAAGTGTTTAGAATGAAAGATGGAACGATCACAACCCAAGGCGTGCGCCCCAAGAGCGATCGTTCAAGGACCCAAGGAGTGCTAGACTCCAAAAGCTCACTACTTCCATAATTTAATTGAGAGAATAGATTTTTAGAAGTATTAATTAAAATATGTTATATAAGAAAATAATTTAGGTATATCAAAGTTGATTAAGATTTTAAGTTAAAATGAATTTTGTAAAAAGATTAGGTAATTGTTTTAAAATATGAATTAAGGTTTATAAGTCAAAAACGTTTTATTAAAGTTGAATGTTTTAGTTAGATTAAAATATTTTGAGTACAGAAAGTATCTTAAGGGTTAAGTATTTTAAGGTGGTTAAGATGTACTTTTGGTTAAAAGAATATTTGCAAAAAGATTAAGTAATTTTCTTTGAATTATGATTATTGAATTAAGAAAGTGTTTTAAAGATTAAGTGCTTAATTAAGGCAATTTTTTTAATTATCTTAGAAATGGAAAACGGAACGATCACAACCCAAAGCGTGCGCCCTAAGAGCGATCGTCCAAGGACCCAAGGAGTGCTAGACTCCAAAAGCCCACCTTTCCATTATTGAGTTAAGAAAAAGTGTTAGAAATATTAATTAGAATGCATTATGATTTTTTTTAATTTAATTAAGAAAATATTTTATGATAATGGATTAATTAAAATCAAATATTAATTAATAAAAAAAACTATAAAATAAATTAGTAAATAAATTTTATTATTTTCTAAAGAAATAATTAAAGTTTTCAATTGTTTTTTATATTAAAAGTAATGTTAAAATGAAAACTAAAGAATGATATTAAAAAAAAAAAAGAAAAGAGAAATGGGCCTAAGATTAGTAAAAAGAGGGGTGTGTTTAAGAAACTTCTTCAAACCCAATAATGATGAGGTCCACGCAGGAAAGGAAGGATCTATCATAGATAACGAATCTGAGACGTCTGATCAAGATAGGATTAGAGATTCTTCTCAATCCAAAGGCTAATAATAGCAAGCATATGGTGGGGAAGTATGGTGTACGCGCATGTAATAAAAAATGGGGACCGGTGACACATGTCACCGGTGGATACGACCACTCCACCACCTCCTTTTCATTCACGTAATAAACAAAGAAATTAGAAAAAAACAAATTCATATCATCACTCCGTTTCTCTCTCCTCTCTCACGCTCACATCTCTCTCTCTCTCTCTCTCTCTCTCTCTCATATCTCTATCTCAATGGAACCCAAAAAGCCACCGGAGAAGGCGGTGGTTGGCGGCGGCGCCGCCTCTCTTCTCCGGTCAATCCAACGAAATAATACCCTAAACCCACCCAAAAATACCTTCTGAATCCAAATCTGAACTTGGATTTAAAAAAAAAACAACCTAATACTCAAACCGAAACTTAAAAGCAAACCCTAGATCTATGAAAACACAACGAAACCAAGAAATTGAAAGAGGGATTCAAGGTAACACAGCAATGCGAACAAGGATCAAAGTTCGGAAAATACGAACGAGGAGAAGAAACTTACACAATCGGAGCAAGTCCGAGTTCAGTCTCCGATAAAGGTAATTTTCTTGAACTCGCCACGTTATTCTCTTTCTTTTATGTTCTTCTTCTTCTTTTCCTCTTACTCTTTAATCTCTCTGTGCGTACCGTTGTTGTTGTTGAGGGTTTGTTGTGAAAGGCTAAGCTCACGCTACTTAGAATTTCAGTGAGAAATTCTAAGTGCGTTCTGTATTTTTATTTTTGAGCTTTAGTGAATGGTAGGATTTTTGCGCAGCCAATGTAGGTTTTTTTTCCTTTTCACTGATCATTAGAATCCAATTTATAGGAGATTTGAGGCTTGGTTGGTACGTGTGAATTAGGGAATTCTCAGAGGAATATCCTCTAATCCGTGTGAGAAATTTGAGCTGTCAATTTGCAATCATTAGAGGTGGTGGAATGTACCCTTATTTTGTGGGATATGATTTGCTACGTGAACCAATTTCTCTGCTGCAGAGGTTTTGCTTTTTGTCTCTTCTGCCTTCTGGAAACTCATGTGGTCCCTACTTAAATTTGTGTATGGCACTCTGATGTATATTCCTCTGCTAAATTTTTTACTGAGAGTAAATGTGCCATTTGAATGCTTTTTACTGCTACTGATGTGGTTTATTTGAATATCTATGAATAACTTTGAATTATCATACTATTAAGAACCTTGTCGTGGCCATATCTCTTTCTTGTTATTTGAACACTTCACATCATCAAAATTATTATGTGTAACATCCTTATTCCGCAATTGATTCTTTTCCTTCAAGTTGAATGGCGAGAACACCGCTGATCTTCCACTTTTCTGAGTCTCAACAGGAGATCTAATTGAGCTAGCAACAAACATCAGAAGAGTAGGGGTGGTGAGTAGGAGCTTCAATGGTGAACACTGAGGTTTAAGGATGACTTTGCGAAGAAGCAAGTTCCTATATTTCTTTTGCCTTTCCTTTATGTATTCAAAGAATTTGATCTATGTGATTGGTTATTGTAGGAAGCAGTGGTGCAATGGATCAGCCTTGTATGGATTACAATGTTGGCATCCATCTTCATGTGAAAAAAGAAGTCAAAGGTATCCCATTTGATGCATCACTTCTTTTTCATTGAGGGTACCTTGAATGTTCCATGACTTGCATGTCCTTTATATTTATAAATCGTGTGTACCAATCTTTGTGTATGTTGTTGTTATAACCTACACTTGGCGTGAATGGCTTGTGTGGCTACAAATTATTGTTGAAAACTTTGATGTGTGAATTCTAATTCATGGCTGGCTGTTGTGATGGCTGTTTTGGCACAGTGGAAATTTTATGGTGCTGGTGTGCGTAGGTAATTCATGTTGGTGAAGAGGTCATTCAAATTGTGAACTTCTAACAGCACTTTGTAGTTTAAACATTGCTTGGTGGTAATATAAATTGTGCTCATAATTATTGTTAACCGATTGCTGCAGGGTACTTTGGACTCGAATGGCATTCATTGGCTGAAATGGGAGTCAACTTCATTCATCATCTTGCTCAAGGTTTTAAGGTATTCTCCTATCAATGATTACAAACCTTCGACCAAAATTTGAAATTCTGGTATCCTTTCCAAATGAGAGGGGATAAATTAGTTTATTGTTCTTGTATCTGATTTTGCAGGTGGTGAGAATTAGTTGGAAAACTTGGAGTAATGGAGAACATTGGTGTGGCATGAATCATGGAATGCTGAAGTAACTAACTGTGTGTGATGCTGCTGTGAAAATCCCAATTCAGAATTTGAAGCGTGAGATCCTACGCAGCGGGGCAAACTTTAACCTCAGGTATGATCAAATCAGATTCAACACTCATATTTGTGAGCCTGGAAACAATATTTGGTTTAATTTGAATTCTTTCTCATGAGTTTGAATTTGGATTTGACATTCTCATTTCATGATCTCTTGTTACTGAGTATTTGCTGCAGATTCATTTTATGGTTTTGTGGAATGTAGCTGATGCGTGGAGGACAAAGTTGGGGTGATGGTAAGGCTCCAAAATGAAGGCTTATCAAGGCTCCAAAATGTAGCTGTACATTATTTTTTTTTTGAACTGTGCAGTCACTTTAGGGAGGAATGAGCAACATAAATTGGCCTCAAAAGATGAGCTAATAAAATTTATCAACCTTGTAGCACATTTGTAGTCTCCATGTTTGTATGCAGGGCATCTTGATCACATTCACACCATATTGGACATTCACTTGGTAGAATTTAAGTGCAGAACATTCATCCGACTACTTGAAGGACCAATTTTATTGCTCACTTGCCCATGTCTATGGTTTGCAGCTTCAGGGGACAGGGAAGGCCTCAAGGAGTTTTTTTATTGATGCCTCGAAAGAGTATGAAGTAGAAGGGATGGGTGCTTCACCAAAAATATTTTTTCCAAGAGGGTTTTCAGAAGCTATATTTTTACCACCGGATGATTTAAATTGAAACTTAACACCAGAAGTAGTAGCATCCCCTTGGTGGTTATCAACATCCACGGTCATTGTCCTGTTGTTGCTCACTACAGGAACCGGGGGTATGTGAGGCTGGACTCTACTCTTTTGAGACTGCTGGTAGTTTAAAATTGTCCAATCAAATACATAATCAAATTTGTAACCTTGTTAGCACCTGTAAGGTGTCTTGTAATATGACCCATCATTTTCATTTTGAAGTTCCCATGTATGGATTGGATGTGAATAGAACATGAATAGCTTCCCACGGTTTGTTATATTTTAAAATGCTTGACTCAAAATGGTATTAACATTGTCCAGGCCTAGCATAATGATCTACGAATGGCTCATGATAGCACAACAATTCCGTAGACTTACGTGCTCAAAAGAAATAATGCACCTGAAAATAATATCTCCATGACTTGCATAAATCCAAATGAAGTTGTGAACTTTCAAGTATGCATAGCAAGCTTTTCTCATCGTTTAGTACTCTTGTGCTCATGGCTTAATGAATTGGCCATGTCTTGAAATAATGACTTTTATCTTGAACAAATATCTTGAACAAATAGGACAACCTCACTAGTAATCCACATTAAAGGTCGAAGCACCTTCCATACGGCCTAAAAAACCTTGAGGACAAGACTTGATGTAAAACCATGACCTTGGTTCATTTTAAGACATTGCTTGAAAATAGGCTTGGAACTTATTTCAAAACATGACTTGAAATTGAACTAAACAAGGCTTGCATACATTTTAATCATAGCTTTGAATTAACTTACATTATAACTTGGAAGACACATCTTAGCCCTTTTAATCCTAATATTGATACCGCGTGAGAATTTGATCTTCACTTCCTACATAACTTGGATTGAGCATGTATTTTGATTACGTATTGGTTATGATATGAGATCCTTGAAACTATAACTTGCATATGACCTAAAATCTCCCATAAATCTTGGAATCACTTCAAACTTGGATTAGAAGAGAACATGACCTAAAGATAAATAATCTTTTCCTTGAATCGAAGA
Source organism: Lathyrus tuberosus (assembly GCA_022829125.1). NCBI lineage: Eukaryota > Viridiplantae > Streptophyta > Magnoliopsida > Fabales > Fabaceae > Lathyrus > Lathyrus tuberosus. The sequence goes on from JALAZF010000017.1 coordinate 16,807,320, forward strand.
TAGCTTTTTTCCTTAGCTTGTGTTAACCATACAGCCTCAGTGTCGTACTTGGAATATGGTTAAACATCTTCTTGATTATAGCTTAAAATTAGTTTGAAGCCAATTGATCATGTCTTGACTGAATAGTCATAAAGATGAGTACTCAATCCTCCTTATCTCTTATTGAAATCATAGCAAACCCAACACAAGCTAGTAAGCATATCAAACGCATGCCAAACCCTTATGAACTAAATTTTAGAGTCAACACGAACATTTGGTGTAGAAAACATACAATAGGTAGGACAAATTTGGGGTATGACAGACCCCTAGTGCTTCAACTGCCTCTGAGGATCAATCTTCGGGCAAGCCTGAGGACAACATCCTCCTGAAGATCAAAGAAAAGATTTTTAAGGATGACCTCTTCAATCTCTTACAAATGGATAATGTCACTCATATTGCGCTAAAAAGTCTCCTTCAACAAGTCGACATCCACACAATTTCTCCTGAATCTGCTAATATCATTTTAGAGCTTGGCACTATGATCGACCAAGTCCATGCTGACCTCAAGCGGCTGCCTCAAATTGAGGATGCAATTTCAATCAAATCTGGAAGTGACACTGCCTCTTGGACCGCTGCCACTGAATCTGAAAATAAGTTAGCAGAACTGGAGGAAACCAAAGAGAAAAACAAGCAAGAGATCACCTCTAACGATCGAAACATTGCTTCCTGGGAGTGAAAAGTTAAGAAGCTTCAAGCCAAGATCTCGAAGGAAAAAAAGCGCAACGCTGAGTTGTCTGCCTTTGATGACTCTGGCTTATCGAAAGAGCTTGACAATGCCATAACTTTTGCTGAGGAAGCTCGACAACTGGAAAAAGAGGTTGCACGTTTAAGATCTGACAAGGCCTTGTGTGAGAAGTTCCTAGAACTCCAGAAGTTAAAATATTTGAAGATGAAAGAGAATCTCCCTTTTTAGCTTGTAATTTCTTTGTAATATTTTCTTTTCAGTACAATGTTCCACGACCCTTTGAGGCTTTTTATGTAATGAATTTTAAGCCATTTTGGCATTTATGAACACCATGTTGGCTTCGCCTTTTTACGTCAAATTACTCTTTACAAATTTTAATTTCTTAAAGTGTTGGTTTATATTTTTTTAAATACTTGTCGTTTACTTTCAAGATTCTTTTATCCTCGTCTAATTCTTCAACTTCATAGGCCTCATTAGAAAATAGTTGCGTAATTCGAAATGGGCCTTCCCATTTTGGGGACCATATGCCCAAAGCTCGGACCTTTCGATCCATAGGCAGGATTACCTTCCAAACTAAATCTCCAGGCGCAAAGGTCTTACTCTTAACCTTTTTGTTGTAAGACTTCTCCACTCTTTTCTTTTGTCTTTTTAACAATTCCAAAGCATTAAGTCTCTCTTCGTCCAAATCCACCAATTCGTCTAACATCATATTCCAATAAGACTCAGAAGGAATTTCATGATGTCTTTGGATCCTTGTTGACTGAAGGTAGATTTTGACAGGTAATACTGCGTCATGACCAAAAGTCAATCGAAATGAAGTGGTGTTAGTTGCTTCTTTGGGGGGAGGTTCGACATGCCCAGAGAACCTGGTCTAATGTTTTATGCCAATTCCTCGGCTTCTTCCCCACATTTTTTTGATCAAACTAATCACTACATCATTAGCTTCTTCGACCAGACCATTAGCATGAGCATAATAACGTGTAGAAGTTAAGAGTTTGAAACCCATTTCTTTGCCAAACTCCTGCATTTTCCGACCAGTAAAGACTGATCATTGATCTGTTGTAATTGTCTCTGGGATTCCAAACCTATAAATGATGTATTTTTGAATGAACTCGATCACATCTTCTTGATCCACATTTGGTAAAGGTATCACTTCGATCCACTTCGTAAAATAGTCAATACCTACTAAAATGTATCGCTGATTTTTGGACGATGCTGGTCGAATCTCTCCAATCAAATCCAAAGCCCAACCTCTAAAAGGCCATGGTTTAACTATGGAATGCAGCTCACTTGCAGGGATACGTTGTATGCCAGCATGAACTTGACATTCCTGGCAGCCCTTGGCGAATTCAATGCAATCCTTTAGCATGGTAGGCCAATACATGCCTTGTCGAAACAAAAGCCATTTCATCTTATGACCTACTTGATGTGCCCCACATGCCCCACTAAGGACAGTCGAAAGGGCCAGATATGCCTCTGATTCACTCAGGCATTTAAGTAAGACTCCCTCAGGGGTCTTTTTAAATAATTCGTTACCTAGAAGAACATAACTTAAGGCTTGATACCTGGTCTTTCACTCTGTGGATGTTGTTGGACTCTGTAAGTATTCGACTATGGGCTTCCTCCAGTCTTTGTCCGTCAAGCTGTCTATTGCAAAATTCTCAAAATTTTCTTCATCGGTGTATCCAAGCTTCGTTACTTCTAGATCTGATGGGCATAATCCAACAGACACAACTTTACCTCTCACCTCAATTGCCTCTTGTAACTTTTCCTTCGAAACTTTATACCCAGAAGCAATCTGAGCCAAGTCATTTGCCACTTGATTCTCTAGTCGAGGTATGTGTCGAATGCTTACCACTTCAAATTTCTTCAGTAGTCTGTTGACTATTACAAAGTACATGATAAGATTTTCCTTAACACATTTGCACTCCTTTGTAATTTGCTTTATCACCAACTCTGAGTCTCCAATTATTTCGACTCGAGTTGCCCCCAATTCTAACAAAATTTCAAGTCCAACTATTAGGGCTTCATACTCAGCCTCATTGTTGGAACAAAGTCCCTCGACCTTATACTTGAATTTTGTTGGAATTATATTAGGAGAAATAATCAACACGCCTACGCCCGTTCCACCTTTATGGATTGAGCCATCGAAGTATAGCTTCCAGGGTTCCAGTTCGACTTAATTCAAAGCGCTTTCATTTATGGAGTGGTCGACTATGAAGTCCGCTACCACTTGTCCTTTAACTACCTTTAAAGGCTTATATGTTAAAGAGTATTCAGTTAATGCTAGTGCCCATTTACCAATTCGACTATGCAAAATAGGTTTGGACAACATATGTTTAATGACATCAAAATGAGACGAAACATAAACATCAACTGGTTTTATATATTGCTTTAATTTCATACAAGAGAAATACAAGCATAAACATAATTTTTCAACCATGCTATACCTAGTTTCCGCATCGTTCAAAACCCGACTAAGGTAATAAATGGCTCTTTCGACACCATTTTTATCCTCTTGAGCCAACATGCTCCCAAAGGTTTTGTCCGACGCAGCTATGTACAATCTCATACTCCTATTTCTACAAGGTGTTGCCAATATTGGAGGATGACTTAGATATTCTTTGATTTTGTCGAAGGCCTCTTGTTGGGCTTGCCCCCAGTCGAATCCTTCCTTGTTCAATCAGAGTAGAGGTGAAAAGGGTTGAGTCTTCCCACTAAGATTTGATATAAACCTTCTCAAGAAGTTAATCTTTCCCAACAGCGACTGTAATTCCTTTTTTGTCGATGGCACTTTCGCTTCCATGATGGCTTTGGTCTTATTTTGATTGATCTCGATACCCTTCTTGTGGACCACAAAGCCTAGAAAGTCTCCCGCCTGCACACAAAAAGCGCATTTTAGAGGATTCATTTTAAGACCATGTCTTCGCATCCTTTCAAATGATTGTCGAAGATGGTCAATATGGGTCTCCCCTAAAATAGACTTCACAACAATATCTTCAATGTAAATTTGCATAAAAGTTTCTATGAAGTCATGAAAGATTGTATTCATTGCTCTTTGATATTGAAGATGGCTGATTTATACCTGAGTGAATCGTACACTCAAAGATAACACAGAGTCGCCACCGAACTTTATTTAGTCCCAAAGGACAGGGAAAATATCGATAAAACCCAAGGGGAAGAGAAACGGGAACGGGGGTCGGTTATGAGAAAGGAAGGTACTAGCACCTTACGAATTCGTCGTACTTGACGGGAACCATTTCGCTTGCTTCTAGGCTTGGATGGGTTATCTATCTAAAGGCTTCTAGCTAAAAGAAAAGAGGAGAGAGAGAGAGAGAGAGGAAGAAGAGAAAAAAAAGAAAGAAAAAAAGAGTCCTCGCGGAGGATTGGGGCCCTCGTGCCTACGTACCCTCATAGTGCAATGAGGAAATCAGAGCTCCATAGTTCATGGAACCAAGGAAAAGAAAAGAGGAATGGAAGGATGGAAGTGTGGAAGTGTGGAAGTGTCAAAACCAAGAGCAAAAGAGGTAGAGAAAGGTTCGCTGGGGATAACAAAAGAAATGGTGTCAAAACCAAGAAAGAAAGGCAAAAAGGAAAGACAAAAGTTGTACTGAGAATAACGTGCAAGAGTGGTGTCGAAACCAAGAAAATAAGGGAATAAAAGGTATAGAAGAAACCCCACTGAGGAGGTAAGAGAACAAAGGATTGTGTTGGGGACCAGAAGGTAGTGACACTACTAGAGAACAAACAAAAGGATGGTGTCAAAACCAAGAGAAAAGAAGTTTGGTATATTAACTAACTGGCAGTGGTTAACCGAAGAGAGAGAGAGAGAGATAAGAACTCTAGTGGGGAAAAGGTTTTAACAGATAGACTGTGATCAACTAAAAGAACAGGTGTAGAACCGAATGAAGGTTGTAACCCAAAGGACGGGTGTGGGACCAAGCGAAGATCATGTCCCAAAGGACTGCCGATACCGACTGAGCAAACAGTACTTGATCAACAAAAGGGGTATTAAACCAAAATAAGGTTACTAACCCAAAAGCAAATGAGTGATTAACCAAGAGAAGGTGATTAACTCGAAAAGGCTAAGTATTTTAACAGAAAGACTGTGGTTAACTGAAAAAAGGGTGATTAACCAAGAGAAGGTGATTAACCTGAAAGGCTCAGTATTTTAACAGACAGGTTGTGGTTAACTGAAAAAAATGGGTGATTAACCAAGAGAAGGTGATTAACCCGAAAGTCTCAGTATTTTAACAGACAGACTGTGGTTAACTGAGAAGGAGTGCAAATTGGTGTTTTAACTGACAAGCAGTGGTTAACCAAACAAAGGGAGAAGAACCAAGAGAAGGTTGCGAACTCCGCAAGGATTTCTGGGTTTAACTGGAAGACTATGTTTAACCGAAGAAAAGGGATTGAGTCTCTTCAGGGAAATAAAGAAAGAAATGATTGACCACAAGAAAAGAAGTGGGGTATTGAAACTAGGAGAGTTTGTTAACCTCAGGACAATGATCTTAACTAAGAAAAAGGTGATGGATCAAAGAGAAATTAAGAAGAGCACAAGTGATCAAGGAAAAACCTAACTGGGGAAGGAAAAACACTACAGCTTGAGGATAGAGATGACTATTCTCAGCGAGAGGGCCAAATTCCCTTACCCAAGAAATAGTCAGAATGAGGGTAGGACAATTCCATCCTCATTCTTTCTCTAGCACTCAAAGTATAGTGCAGAAATGAAACGGACAGCGTAACAACGCCAACTTGTATAGTGCTCCATTGTATCATGCGTCGCGCTAACCTCCGACTCCGCAGGGGAAGAGAGAAAGAAAGCTCTAAAGGAAGCCTAAAGAGAAAAGCATTGGAAGGATCAACTAATCGAAACAAAGTTTCGATTAATCAATCAAAGGGAAATGATGTGCTAACAATTTTCCAAAGAGATGGAAAATTATTGTAGCAAAAGGCGTGAATTATTGATTGTACAAGATTAAGCTTATTCTCTTGAGAACAAACCTAATGCAAAGCAAAAAGAGAAAGTGTAAAATAGTGCCAAATGACACACTAGAACATGTAGCATGTGATCAAAGAAAATGCAAGGAAGCATGTATTCTCATAATGCCAAGAATATGAACAATTTAAATAATCGAAAGTGTGCAACAAGAGTTCATGAATAAGCTTCAAACAGAAGTTAAATGACACTTAAAACATCCATAAAATCAAGCATGCCAATCAATGGAAGTTAAAAGGAAGAAAGCATGGCAAACACACTTGAAAAAGCATGAAAATGGCATTCTGGTTCAGTGTTAATCGATTAACACTTTTGCACTGCAAAGTGTTAATCGATTAACACTTGACAGGGGCAGAAAAAACAGTTTTCCAAAAGTGCTTTTGGCCACCTTAATGATTGTGCAATCACTCCAATGCTAGGGCAAAAAATTATGCACGAAAAATCAAGTTTAAAACCAGTAAATGATCAACAATAGAATCAATTAGATCATCAAGATCATGGATCAAGCAATGGCATAATCAATTCACATGCAAAAACAATGAAAACATTCAAAACAGAAAAATGAGTGAGATCTACCAACCTACAAGCCGGAGGTTTGGCTTGGTGATTGTTGCAATGAGATCTTGGCGAAGATAATAAAAAAAACCAGAGGAATCTTCAACTATAGCTGAAACGTATCGAAACCGAGCAAATTGCGACGAAAACTCCAAAATGAGAATTATCACCGAAGAAACTTGAAATAATCACTTGAGATAAATCCAAAAGCTTATAAAACTCCAGAAATCCAAGTATAATAGCAAGATGATGAAGGTTGAGCTCCAGAAATAATCACTTTCGATGTAAAAGTGATTATCCTTTAATGTAGAAATCGAGCTTTGGTGAGGTTTTGGAAGAGAATTGAGATGAAGATGAAGATGTAGCAAAAAAAACCAGAGAGAATGTGAGAGAATTGAGAGTGAAGTGTGGGGAATTTGTATGAAAATGGTTTATCCCTTAAAAAGTAAGTGAAGGTGTGTTTATATAGACTTTTGGTTTGGAGTGTGTGAGATTTGGAATTTGGTTTGGACTTAGCTTTGGGTGGTTTGGAACTAGGCTAGGAGTTAGTTAGGCTTGACTCACCGAGTCAAGCGGTTAACTCGGTTAGTTAGGATCAACTCGGTAACTATCCCAATGTAAGCTCCAATCATCCAAAGGTCCACATACTTAGAAATCAAGGAACATGGTGCACTTATTTGAAAATGATACATTAGAATAAATTTGAGTGAATTCTTGAATACTCCATAATGTTCCACATGCTACTAGACCAATGTAGAAGTTCAAAGTGTGGAGGGAAAGATGTTGACTTGAAAAAGCAACAAATTCTGCAAAATTTGCATGTGTTAATCAATTAACACATTTGCACTGCAAATGGTTAATCGATTAACCAAGCCAAAAAATGCCAAAATTTGCCTGAAAAATGGTGTTGTGGCCACGGTTCCGATTTTCAACCTCTTGCTTTGATGAATAGGCATAGAAACCCTTATTTTGTGCTTGTTTTGATGATGTGATGACCTTGTTAGGATGCAATTAATCGGGCTTGGAAAACTTGAACATTCCTGCAACAAAATCACATAGAGAACTGTGAATGTGTATGCCAACGATGTGAGTGCACATGCTTATGCAAAAGACAAAAGACGGAGGTCAAATTTTGGATTACAATAGCTGCCCCTATTTAATCCTCTTGGACCTAAATGTTCGAATTGCGCCAGCTTTTCGATGATTCAAGGTAAAAGGGGATTAAATAAAGAGTAGCTCGAAAATTTGGCCGACGGCGACAAAAGAAGAGTTTAATGTTTTTGAGGGTTGATAAGTGTGAAGTTTGGCTGAATATCTGCTGGGGAGATGAATCAGGCCAAAAGAAAGGGAGCATGCTTGATGCATATGCCATGTATGCATTCTACATGATGCTTGATATCATGCAATGTAAAGGTACAGGTTAAGGTGATGTGCGAGAGTTAGGCAGAGATTGCAGGCAAAACGATATCGACATCCACAGTCGGGGAGAGAATCCTTATATGAGGACAAAACCTATTGGGGAAGGGCCTCAAAGGGTGCTAGTTCTACTGCGAATAATCCCAAAAATGGTGAAGACTCCGCTGGGGAAGAAACCATCACCAACGATACTGTCGAGAATAAGAGAATCAGGCCAACCTCCCCATCACAACTTACTCTGCCTGGGAAATGAAATTAGAAAATTTCGATTTCTAAGCTACCATGGACTCTGTTGTAGGGAATTCACAAGGCTCGGAGGATCTTCTCTACTTGGGGGAAGGCGACGAACCAAATCGTACAACTGCGGATGCGTGACAAATTGACACACCAAGGATGATGCACGACCCGTGCTGGGGAAAAGAACAAACCTGTCTCTTCTCGGGGTACGCCATCGCATCTTTGCTGGAGACATTATGGATCTGTTGGGGAAATGGAAGGCAATCAACCCTTCCTGAGAACCACAATGGAGATGGCTGGGGAAATGGTGACTCTGCTAAGGAACTGCTGAGGAAACAACAACTTCTTTAAAGAACCATCACATTGCTGACTGGGCGTTAGGCTTACCAATGGATATTACTGATTATCCTGCAGGAATTACCAGTAAAATATGCAATGCATAATGCTTTCTCAATTGATTTAGCTTTTTATTGTTCTCAATGTTTTATAGTATTATGTGATCACAAATAATTGTTTATTTTGCAAATAAAATACTGGAATGAAAACAATTGAGATAACAAATGATGCATTTTATTGAATGTGAAAAATATTGTACATAAGATGTGTACAAGGATGTAATAATCCTTGATGAGGAAATTTGCAATAAAAATGAAAAACAAATGTAAATGGAAAAGGGAAATCATGTTTTGCATTGATTACAACATTGGCTACCACCCACTGTAAGTCTAGGTTCCAACGCCTTGCACCAGTTGATGATGATTTGACTGCTCTGTTACCGTCTAAGGTCTAGCTATGACGAGAAGAGGCTCAAGTGCTCACAGTCAAATGGCTTTATCCCTAATTTTTTCCTGGACATTTCTTTCTATTTTTTTCGTCCACCGGGATACCCATTTTTGCCTAAGTCGCCCTTTCGGGTTTTCAACTTAGCGGGCTATTGTTTTTTTTCATTGTCCCTAACTTTTGCATAGACATTTCTTTTTTTTTTGGTCCATCGGGACTTCCATTTTTGCCTAAATTGTCCTTGCGGATGTCAATCTAGCAGACTCTTATCCATTTTTTTAGGCATAATATTTTTTTACTGTATCGGAGTTCACGGGCGATGGCAACTCCTCCCCATCCATGGTGGTGAGGATCAGGGCTCCGCCTGAGAAGGCCTTCTTAACAACAAAGGGTCCTTCGTAACTAGGAGCCCACTTGCCTCGTGGATCCGAGTGAATAGGTGAATATCTCTTGAGCACGAGTTCGCCTTCACAGAATATTCGAGGGAGAACTTTCTTGTCAAAAGCTCGCTTAAGGCATCTCTGATACAACTGACCATGGCAAACAGCTGTAAGGCACTTCTCTTCGATGAGATTCAGCTGGTCATATCTGGATTGAACCCATTCGCCTTCATCAAGACCTGCTTCCATGATGACTCTGAGCGAAGGAATTTCGACTTCAATGGGTAGAACAACTTCCATACCATACACAAGCGAATACGGAGTTGCCCCAGTAGAAGTACGGACTGAAGTTATGTAGCCATGCAGTGCAAAGGGAAGCATTTCATGCCAATCCTTGTAAGTCTTGACCATTTTCTGGACAATCCTCTTGATGTTTTTATTTGCTGCTTCAACGGCACCGTTCATCTTGGGCGGATATGGTGAAGAGTTGTGGTGCTCGATCTTAAATTCTTGACACAACTCCTTCATCATCTTGTTGTTCAGGTTGCTTGCATTATCTGTGATAATGTTGCTAGGAATGCCATAGCGACAAATTATCTCTTTCTTGATAAATCTGGCAACCACTTGTCGTGTAACGTTTGCATAAGAAGCAGCTTCAACCCATTTGGTAAAGTAGTCGATAGCAACCAGAATGAATCGATGACCGTTGAAAGCCTTCGGCTCGATCATTCCAATCATATCTATACCCCACACAGAAAATGGCCAAGGTGAAGTCAAAACATTCAATGGAGTTGGAGGCACATGGATCTTGTCTCTGTAGATTTTCCACTTGTGACACCTTTTGGCAAAGTTGTAACAATCTACCTTCATTGTTGTCCAGTAATATCCAGCCCGAAGGATATTTTTTGCCATAGCAGGACCTTTAGCATGTACACCCTCGCAGCCCTCATGTATGGGCCTAATGATCGTGTTTGCTTCGTGTCTATCCACGCATCTGAGAAACACAGAATCATAATTCCTCTTGTACAGTACACCACCACTTAAGAAGAACTTGGCGCAAAGCCGCCTAAGAGCTTTCTTGTCAGTGATGGTAATACCCTCGGGATATTCCCGTTTTTCCAGATATCTCTTAATGTCGTAGAACCAAGGCTTGTCATCAGACTCATCCTTGATTGATAAACAGTGTGCTGGTTTGTTCAAATGATCAATGCGGATATGAGGAGCTTCATTCATCCACTTGTCCTTGAACATGGATGCTAATGTGGCAAGAGCATCAGCTAGTTGATTCTCCTCTCTGGGGATATGATGAAAAGAAATCTCATCAAAGTAAGGAATCAACTTCGCAATGTGTTGTTGGTACGAAACCAACTTAGAATCTCGAGTCACAAAGTCCCCTCTGACTTGACCGATGACCAAGGCAGAATCTCCATAGACCTCAAGAATCTTGATTCTCATGTCAATAGTTGCTTCAATACCGTAGATACATGCTTCGTATTCAGCCATATTATTGGTGAATGCAAAGCATAATCTGGCAGTGAAGGGAAGGTGAAAACCTGTTAGAGAGATGAGGATAACACTGATTCCACGACCTCTAGAATTGGAAGCACCATCGAACACGAGCGTCCATCGCGCCCCTGGCTCGGGTCCTATGTCAGGGTCTGGAGTCTCATAATCTCTGATGCATAGAACATCCTCATCGGGAAAGTCAAACTTCATTTGTTGATAACCCTCTACAGGTTGATGGGCAAGGTAGTCAGACAAGACGCTCCCTTTTATTGCTTTCTGGGTAACATGTTGGATATCATACTCAGTTAACAGCATCTGCCACCGAGCAATCCTTCCAGAGACAGCAGACTTTTCAAATATATACTTTATCAGATCCATTTTGGATATCAATAAATTAGTATGGCAAATCATGTATTGTCGTAGGCGTCGAGCAGCCCAGACCAGAACACAACAAGTTTTCTCTAAGAGTGAGTATCTGGTCTCACAATCAGTGAACTTCTTGCTCAGATAGTAAATTCATGTTCTTTTTTGCTAGTGTCATCATGTTGACCCAATACACATCCCATTGATTCATCGAGAACGGTGAGATACATGATTAAAGGCCTACCAGGAACCGGCGGTACTAAGACCGGTGGTTCTTGCAAGTATTGTTTTATTTTGTCAAATGCTTCTTGACAATCATTGTTCCATTCAACCGATTGATTTTTTCTTAGTAATTTGAACATTGGTTCACAGGTAGCCGTCAAGTGAGAAATGAATCTTGAAATGTAATTAAGTCTGCCCAGAAAGCCACTGACTTCTTTTTCGGTTTTGGGAGGCGGCATGTTCTGAATTGCCCTAACCTTGTCAGGATTAGCTTCAATGCCTTTTTGACTCACAATAAAGCCTAACAGTTTACCAGATCGAACTCCGAAGGTGCACTTCACAAGATTCAACTGCAATCTAAACTTCCAGAGTCTGTCAAACAATTTCTTCAGATGGACCAGATGATCATCTTCTGTTTTGGACTTGGCAATCATATCGTCTACGTAAACCTCAATCTCTTTATGGATCATATCGTGAAAGAGGGTTATCATGGCACGTTGGTATGTTTCCCCCGCATTCTTCAGACCGAATGGCATGACTTTGTAATAATATGTACCCCATGGCGTGATGAAAGTTGTCTTCTCCATATCAGTTGGGGACATCTTGATCTGATTCTATCTTGAGAAACTGTCCATGAAAGAAAACACAGAGAACTGCGCTGTGTTGTCTACCAAGACATCAATATGAGGCAAGGGGAAATCATCTTTCGGGCTTTCCTTGTTGAGATCTCGATAATCCACACACATTCTGACTTTACCGTCTTTCTTTGGAACTAGGACGATCTTGGCAATCCATTCAGGATACTCGGAAGTTGCTAAGAACCCAGCATCAAACTGTTTCTTTACCTCTTCTCTGATTTTAAGTGCCATGTAGGGTCTAGTCTTCCTGAGTTTCTGCTTAACAGGAGGACATCCGGGCTTGAGTGGCAAGTGATGTTCAATGATGTTGGTATCTAACCCAGGCATATCTTGATAGGACAAGGTGAAGATATCAACATACTCTTTCAATAACTTGACCAACTCAGAGTGTACATGCTTAGCGAGGGACGCGCCAACCTTGACTCTCTTCTGACTTCATTAGTACCAAGATTGACAACTTCCACTGGCTCTTTATGTGGCTGAATCTCTCTATGCTCGTGCTCAAGGAGCCTTGCTAGTTCAGCCGGTAATTCACAATCTTCCTCACCATCTTCTTCAGCTTGGTTAACTGGAATCCCAGAATTACAACGGATGTTTGCCATGTTGTTATCAATGCTTTTATTATTTCTGCATGTTTATGAATATGTTTAGAATGAGCAATTTTGAAAAGTGAAAAGAAAAGAAACTTTTGCCATTTGTTTGTGCAAAAGTAAAATAAAGAAAGAAAATAGAGCATGATTTTGAATGCAAAAACTTTTATTTATTGATCACATAATATTGCAAAAGCGTGAGGCCCTTTACAAGCTATCCAGCCATCTCGGGCAAGGACGAGGGAATGAGAAAGCAAAAATGCATTACATGTTATATGGAAAAACCACAGGAATCACAGTAGATGTCCAGTTATTGAGCTTGAAACCCGGCGGGCACTTGCGCACAAAGCTTGGAATATGATTGTTAGGACCAGCATCATTAATGGCTGCCACGATGTCACCCATTTGAAACCTCGCGCTATTGAATTTGATGGAATTGCACTGCTTCTGACCATGTGAACTAGATTGTCGACCAGGGCGGTAACCCAATCCAAATCGATTATGCTTCTCAACCACATCAATCACATGCCCCCTGCCTGGCAAGGCACCTTTCTCGATGGTCTCTTTAGCACTCTTGGTGGATGTCAACGTCATTTATGGTGATCTACCTTGACTAATTAAAGCAGAGCTGACATCCTCGAATTCGAGACACTGCAACGACACCTCAGCGATGCCTTCTTCGGTCTCGTCGTATCGAAAAGATGATAACTCCCTCACAATCAGATCCTCTTCACCACAGATGATGAACAGATGATCGTCAAACATGAATTTCAATTTTTGATGTAAAGTGGATGTAATTGCCCCTGCGGCGTGAATCCACGGGTGACCCAATAGGAAATTGTACGCCGGATTGATATCCATCACTTGGAAAGTAATGGTGAACAAATGCGGGCCAACTTTGATGGGTAAATCCACTTCTTCGATGACCTGCCTTCGAGAACCACCAAAGGCTCTGACAACTAAGAAGCTCAGCCTCATCTCGCTTCCTTCTACCAGTAATTGACTCAATGTGCCCTTAGGCATCACATTGAGGGAAGAACCGGTGTCCACCAGAACACGAGATAAGAGGATGTCTGTGCAGGTTCAGATATGTGCAGTGCTTTGTTGTGGGCAGCTCCTTCAGGAAGGAATTCTGATTCATTAAAACCCAAATATCTGCTTGCTGTTATATTGGCCACCACGTCATCGAACTCAACAACAGATATATCTTGCATCACGTGAGCAGTGTTCAAAACTTTTAACAAAGCTGATCGGTGCGCATGAGAGCTCATGAGTAAAGACAAGATTGAGATCCTCGAGGGAGTCTGCCCCAGCTGATCCACAATTTTAAAGTCGCTTTTCTTAATCAACTTTAGGAACTCTTGATCATCAAGTGTCTTTTTGCTCTTTGAAATATCTCCAGACGGAATAGTCGGCACTGGAACTATAGAAGATGCCCCTTGTTGAACAACAGGGGTTGCAGATGTAGGCGTTTCCTTAGGAGGAACAAAAATTGGAACTTGAACAGGCTTTGTAATGACCTTCAGAGCGAACACCCGTCCACTACGAGTCATATCTCCAACGGTTGTAACGTTTACGATCTCAGATTCCGCAAACCTTATCTCTTAACCTCCGGAAAACACACTAGACCCATACCTCCAAGGTACCTCCTTAGAATTCTGATACGTAAACGGCTTTGGCGGGCAAACAACGATGGGTTGCACCTTCTTCTGCTTAGGGGATTCAGCAAGAACCTTCCTATAGACGATGGTGAATGGCTCGATAACAGCAACTTCCTCAACAGGCTTAGATCTGGAAAATTGGACTTCACCTCGGTTCATCAAGATCTGGACACAACCCTTTAGCCTTCGACATTGGTTGGGATTATCGTTGCAAATTTGACATTTACCATGCAGCCCTTTCAACAACCCATGTTCATTCAATCTCTTGAAAACCACAGTCATCGGGGTCTTTACCTCGTCGACATCCATGATCAATTCAGCCCTTGAGTTATCTTCAATCATGTTCACCGCAGGTCCACCGTGATTTGGCAACGGATTATTCTGAGTGTTAGGTCCTTCCTCAGCAAAAGTCAGAATCTTCTTATCAATGAGTTCCTGAACCTTGGTTTTGAAAACAAAACAGTCCTCTGTCACATGTCCTATGTATCCAGCGTGATAAGCACATGACGCATTTGGATTATGCTTCGGGCCAAATGGAGGAATTGCAGGTACGATCTGTTTGGGAACAATTTCCCCTTGGTGAACCAAGTAAGGAAACAATTCAGTGTATGACACTGGAATTCTATCGAATTTGGACGCTTACGGTTTCGTTGATTGTTGTTGCTCTGACGATTTTGATTATGCTGATTTTTGTTGTTCTGTTGAGTATGTTGCTGATTCTGAGCATTCTGAACTGGTTGTTGCGGATGATACTGATATGGAGGTTGTTGATATTGTGCAGTAACAATGTACGGATATAGATAATATGGCATAGGTGCCATCGGTGTTTGTTACTGAGGAGATACTTGTGTTGTCATAGTGTTGGCTTCACCTTCTTTCTTCTTTGACTGACTATTCTGAGACTTTCTAGTGGTCGGTTGCTGGGAAGCAGCTCCAGGAATCTTTCCAGTCTTCAAACCATTCTCAATCCGTTCACCAATTGTTACAATGTCAGCAAAGTTCTATGAAGAGCTACCCACCATTTTCTCATAGTAAGATCCTTGCAATGTTCCCATAAAGATGTCAACTAACTCAGTGTCAGAGAGAGTCGGTCGTACCCGAGAGTCCATCTCATGCCATCTTTGTGCATACTCCTTGAACGTTTCAGCTGAACGCTGGTACTGATTCTACAACTGTAATCTAGTAGGCGCCATATCAAGATTATATTTGTATTGTTTCAAGAATGCTTAAGACAGATCCGTCCAAGTACGGATTTTGCTGCGTTCTAAGCCCATGTACCAATCCAATGAAGCACCAGACAAACTATCTTGAAAACAATGAACCGGCAATTCATCATTATCAATATAGGATGCCATCTTCCTAGAGTAGATAGTGATGTGACTACGTGGGCAACTTAAACCTTTATACTTTGGAAGCTCGGGTATCTTGAATTTCTGTGGCAGTACAACATTCGGAATCAAACATTATTCTTTGGCCTCCAAGCCAAAAGTAGAAAACCCTTCAATAGCTCTGATACGGTCTTCCAATAACTTGTAGTCAGTAGGTCTATTCTGATTAGTGGGCCTGACAAGAATCTGAGGATTTGGCAACTGAGAGGCGGCCGGAGCATGCACTTGCGGAGTAGTAAACTGAGAAGGATATACCAAACCCTGATTAACCATCTGTCATACCCCAAATTTTGACCACTAAGATTTCCCATCATTATGCAAATCATCATCACAATATGGGGGAACCATCATACTTCATCAATCTCCCCAAAGATGGGTGAGCATCCACTACAATCAAAATTAGGGTCTCAAGCCCTCTCTGAGTGCTTAGACAAAGGATCAATCAAGGAATGACATGATCTTCAACTTGTCTAACCTCTCAAACATCCACAATGGATCAAAAGGACTCCCACTTCAAGGATTAAGCACAAGGCTGCTCCCTTCTAGGTGGATCAAGTCTCAGGATCGCCAGTGTCACCAAATTAGGGTTTTGGTCGACCAGGGCCTCCAGATGAAAAGTTTCATCTGGGCACAAGCCAAAGATCCAAAACATAACCTAATATACTCCATGGAACCTCATGGACCCATTCATTAAGTCAATTTTGCCTCAGGGGATGCATTCAAGAAAAATCAGGAATTAGGGTTTCTTGACCTAATTCACCCCTAAGTTGACTTTTAGGGCAAATCATGAGCTAAGACCTCAAGAGAGGGTTTGAGGGTCTCTAATGAGCTATATTGATCCATTTGTAACAATGGATTAATCCAAGAAGCTTGAGCAACAAGTCTCAATTTCATCTGCACCACAATTAGGGTTTTAAGGAAAAAGTCAACTACAACTTTGACTTTTGACCAGGACATGCTCCCAAACCCTAGGACATGCCCCAATATAAGCTATGACACCCTTGGAACATGTCCATCAAGTTTGATTTAGGTCAAGGACATGATTTCATGAAGAATTGCACAGTTTGAAATTCATCTGATAAAAAGTCAACTGTGCACAAAAGTCAACTTTGACTTTTTGAGATTTTTCACCAAAATGGATTTTTAACCCTAAAATAATGTTAATGTATGATTTGAATCATCATTCATCAAGAAAAATCAAAGAAAGTGGGATAACTTGTAAAAGGGGTAACCATAAAACTTAGAAATTTTTCTAAGTTATGGAAAAAGTACCACTAATGCACCAACTTTGGAGGACCATAACTCCTAAACCACACGGCCAATTTTTTTCATCCAAAGATGGATTTGTAGCCCTCATTACCCTCTACAAAAACTTCAACTAGACCTAAGTCCAATTCATTAAGGATTTTGAGTTATGGAGTGATCAAAATCAAGAGATCACACTTTGTTCCAACACTTAGTGAAAATTTCAGTAAGTCAGATTTTGCTTCACTTTTTGCCAAATGTAGATGGATTTTTCACTTGGAATCAGAAGAGATCAAAATCAAACATGTTCAAACAGTTGTTGTATCATGTAAGGGCTTTCCAAAATGGCCAAGGACATTGCCAAATTCAACTTACACCATGAGATATGACATTGTCAAGTTGCCTTGCTGAAATCTGTCAAAGGCAAGGCAGATTTTGCATTTTGGCTCGATTTACCAAAATCAGCCAAATTCAAATGCTCCTATCCACTTGGACACATCTGAGGATTGAATCTAAAGGGGACAATGACTGAGCCAAGCCTCCAAAGTCCATGGAACAAGAAATCCTAGCCTTCATGCAGAAATTAGGGTTCTTGAGGTTTCTTCGTGATTTCATGTTTTATGTTTAATTTAAATGAAATTAAGTGTTATAGACATGATCGTGAGGTTGAGACGAGCATAATGATATGTAGATTGCATGATATGATTACGTATTCAGTGAGATTGGATGGAAAACGCAAATCAGCCAAACCCAGAAAAACGCGCGTGTTCTTGCTTGTGTTCTTGGCGTCTTTTTCACAAATTCAAATATTTGAATTTTGTGATTTTGTTTAATTGATTCAAAAATTAATTTCTCTCTGAGTTTTAATGATTTTGAGTTGATTCTTTTTTTAATAATTCACAAAAATGTTAAAATATTTTATTTTATAAAAAAATCCCAAAAATATTATTTATTTCATATAATTGATATTTTTGCAAAGAATTAATATTTTAATTGTTTTTGGCATTTTAAATATTTTTTCTACATTGATTTTGCAACTTTTAATGCTTTCTAATTATTTTGTAGCTCAATACTTAATTTTTAAAGCACTAATCCAAAATCACAATTTGTTTTTCATATGTTAAACAATTTTGATCATTTTTAATTGAATTTTTATTCAATTAAATACATTTTTGAAAACAAATTAGGGTTTTTGGATTAATTCAACCCTCATAAATCATTTTCTTTAAACCTTTTGGGCCTCTTGAGAGAGTGTAAGACCCAACCCACTTGTACAGAAATATTTTGGGCCTCATTCGTTGTATAAGTCCCTCTGTACATTTTCAAATAAACGGCACGATCATTGCCTTTTGAAAAATAATTTTGGGTCTCTCCTTGAGCTATAAGACCCATTCAAAAACACTTTGGGCCTCTATTAGAGTGTAAGACCCAATCCCCTTTTAACCAAAATAATTTTGGGCCTCACTTATTGTATAAGTCCCTCTGCGTTAAAAGAAAACTTCGGCGCGATCGCCATTTTCAAACGAAAATCAACTGGGCTTCTCTTTGAGCTGTAAGTCCCATTTCTTTTCATTTTTAAACGCTTGGGCCTCTATTAGAGTGTAAGACCCAACCCTTTTTTTAACGAAACAATTTTGGGCCTCAGCTATTGTATAAGTCCCGATACGTTAAAAATCTCGGCGCGATCGCCATTTCAAACTGAAAATATTTTAGGTCTCTCCCTGAGTTGTAAGCCCCATCTTTTGTACAAAAATACACTTTGGGCCTCTAATAGAGTGTAAGACTCAACCCCTCTTTTTCATATTTTCTCATTTTTCATATTATTTTTTAATGATTTGGAAAATTAATAACTCCTTCAATTTTAATTATTTTTTATTGGTTCTTTTTCTGAAAAATCACAAAAATAGTAAAATATTTTATTCTACATAAAAAATCAAATTTTTATTATTTATTTAATATAGTTGGTATTTTTGTGAATAAATTCATTTTTAATTGTTTTTAAGCATTTTAAAAGTGAATATTCATCTTGAAAATAAAGACTATGGGCCTCCCCTCGTGTTGTAAGCCCCATTTCTTTTCTTTAAACTCTTTGGGCCTCTAATAGAGTGTAAGACCCAATCCCTTTGTAAATACCAAAATTTTGGGCCTCAGTCACTTGTATAAGTTCCACGGTGTTTACAAAACCTCGGCACGATCGTCGCCCTTTTTAAAATTAACCATTGGGCCTACCCTCGAGTAGTAAGACCCATTTATTTTCTTAAAACTCACTTGGGCCTCTTGATAGAGTGTAAGACCCATCCCTTTGTACAGAAAACCTTTCTTGGGCCTCAGTCACTTGTATAAGTCCCTCTGTACAAATTCAACAGTGCGCTCACTGATAAAACCCTGGGCCTCTCCTTGAGCTGTAAGCCCCAAATCTTTCTTTTTCAAAGCACTTTCTCCTTTGATTTTGAATATGCTGTTGTTTTCAATCTTTCTTTATTGAACAACTAACCAAATAGCATGGAAGCTCTACAACCGAGTAAGTGTTTACCCGCTTTCATAAGTATATAACTGTATTGTGGGGCTGTTTCACTGTAAGTCTTCTTTCATAAACTCATATACATATAACTGTATTGTGGGGCTGTTTCGCTGTAAGTATTCTTTCATAAACTCATATCAACTATGTAATAATAGTATAGATATTTAGAGTTTCCCTGGCAACTACGTCTAGAACTAGGTGACGCCGTTTCGTTTATTCGTAGAAATAGACAACTAGATCCCCAATAGGATCACCAGATACAGTATTCTCTTCGGCTGTCCTCATTAGGAATTGTCAAGAAACTCTACTCCCCAAGATGAATGTCTTCTCCGTGAATGGTATCTTTGAGTTTCTTCCAAATTCTCGAACTTTCCTGACTTGATCTATTCCTTGTGAATAGCTTGCCTTGAATTTCTTGGGGTTTGGGGACCCACGGGCTTCCTAAAAGCACCGGCATCCTCTTGGGCATCGTATAAGGACCCACAGGCTTCCTAAAAGCAACCCCGCCTCCTCTTGGGCTTAGTACAAGGACCCTACGGCTTCTTAGAAGTATTCACAGCCTCCTCTTAGGCTTCGTATAATGATCTCTTCCTCCGGGAATGACAGCCTCCTCTTGGGCTTAGTACAAGGACCCGTCGGCTTCTTAAAAGTGTCTAGCCTCCTCTTGGGCTTCATACAAATAGTCCCGACGACCTCCTAGAGTTATAGGAACAAAACTTAGTCATCTTCATAGAACAGTCCTTTCAAAGAGTCTACTACTGTTTCTCAAAGCATAGTACAAAAGATAAAACTCTAGACATGGACAGTCTAACTTCCTTGAGTCTCAAAGACATTCTCAAGTGACCCCTTCGTTAAATAGGAAGGAAACCCGCAGACTCCGACAGTCTCAATACCCTTTGGATTTCCCGTTTCCTCAAAGAGAAGGAAATGTCCCTGATCCTCAAATCAAATCCCTGAGTACAGTGTTGCTCATATAAGAACTGATTTTCTCTTTAAAATCAGTATATTGGACCTGTCACTTAACTGAAACAGTTACCATAGCCTCCTCTTGGGCTTTGCTCAATGATTCTTCCCAGCGAAGCAAACGTTTAGCCTCCATCTCGGGCTTCGTACGAGATACCAAAATTCTCCCCAGCGGAGTCAAACAACATTTAGCCTCTCTCTCGGGCATTGTACGAGACACATAAGAGACTCCCTTGTTGAGTCAATCACCCCTTTCACCTCCGTCTCGGGCTTCGTACGAGATACAAAGACTCTCTTGTTGAGTCAAACTTTTAGCCTCCATCTTGGGCTTCGTACGAGATATAAAAACACTCTCTTGTTGAGTATAAAAGATTCTCCTGTTGAGTCAACCCTTTTAGCCTCTCTCTCGGGCTTTGTACGAGACACATAAAAACTCCCTCTTGTTGGGCCAATAGCCTCCTCTTAGGCTTTGTATAAGAAAACCACTGGTTGATCCAATCAACCTTTTAGCATCAAAGATGTGCCTCGTTCACAGTATACAAACATCAATAACTCCTTTCCCCTTCATCTAATCGCTGTAACCGGCAAACCTCTGGATCATCTACATCCATGCCACTGTCCCTCTTTTAGCATGAGAAGTTCCTAAGGAAAGATAACATTGCTCTACACTGAGTTAAAGTCTTCTCCTTCAGGTTAAAATCCCCTATAAAGGAAATTATGGCATTGCTAGGATCCGCGTATCCCGGTTAAAGTAATTCTCCTTTATAACCAGTCACCTAACAGTTGGGACAGACAAACCCTTCTTTAGAGATGACAAATTCTCTCTAAAGTCGAGGCCCTTCAGCTTCATATCTTGGGCTTTGAACAAGATACAAATCACCTTCAGCTTCACATCTTGGGCTTTGAACAAGATACAAACCACCTTTCGCTTCACGTCTTGGGCTTTGAACAAGACACCAAAACACCCATTTCCTCCCATAGAATAGGAGGAACTACGAACGCTCTGATTTCCCTGTTTCGGTAAACGGGAATACGTAGGCATAAGATCGAAAGAAAAGATCTTAGCGAGCATAATCAACAAAAAACCAAAATCCCATACTTTCACATACCTATCAAAAAACATCAGTCCTAACATCCTAATCCTTGTTCCCCGCCAGAAACCTTCTACCCAGATAAAAAGAAAGAAAACCGTATTGGCGAAAATACAAATAACCAGTACAAAGGCCCCTCCACATTGATAGCATCCGTAACCTAACAGATCGCTGTTTAAACTCAGTATGCAAAGCAGGGTTAATTGGAGACATCTATTTCCCTTCCTTATTCAGCTTATAATAGGATAAAAAATGAATCGACCTGTAGTCAAAGCTCAAACCGCAGAGAGCGACCAGCACTTAAGAACCGGGTCCAAAATCGCTCGCTACAGAAAAATGGCGCCCACCGTGGGGCCTAATTCTGATTTCCTTTTTCACCTCTTGTGTGAATACCACAGATTGGGGCTTCCGCCGGGGAACCCCTTTTCTGTCAGGAACTTAGGATTCTTAGCTTTATAAGTCTATGATGATTAGGACAAATATATATACTGCTTTTCCTAATTGCTATACGTGTTTATTTTTCTGTTAATGGGAATGCGGGTGATGCCGTATGTGGAAAGATTGAGTATACACTTAAGATAAGTGATGGCGACGGGGTCGACCATCAACCTCAGTGGAGGCTGACCAACGCAACCCATTCACTCTTCTAGCCAATGGGCCGGTTGTTAAGTCTGAGAAGCTGAGGAGCCAAACCCTTTCGTAGTGCGGAAACTATCGGAAATAGTTGTTACGCGATACTACCCTCATTTGAGGCTGGTGATCTATTCTCGGTGAATGGTACTTACTCTAAGATTGCTCTACAACTCGCTGGCGATCCGCTTGTTGTTTTGCTTTCCTGGGAGGAGCTGATGATAATGAGTACAGGTACAAAAATCACCCTAGTATAAACCTTTGGGGATGGGTAGAACCTTGACTTCATGACAACGACCCTTTGACCCCATGTTTTTTCTATGTTTTTGTGTGTTGCATTCATGCATTCATTTAATAAAACATTAAAACATTCAAAAAACTTCTCTTCTAGTCTCTGTGTTTTTCAAATTAAACTAAGACTGTGATTGCAAATATCAGAGAAGAGGATTACGCTAATGGATTTCGGTAGAAGGAGAACTCATAAGTACACCTTCAAGGTTCCAAAACTAGAGGATTTGAGAAGGTTGGCGAGGATGATCACTAACCCTGAGGCTTTCAGAGCCAAACACGGAGGTCTGTTACCACTGTTAAGAGTCCATGTGATTGAGGGAATCATGGATGCGCTCATTCAGTTTTATGATCCAGTTTATCACTGTTTCACATTCCCGGATTACCAGCTAGCACCAACGCTGGAGGAGTATTCTCATCTGATTGATCTACATATCACAGATCGAGCTCCATTTTCTGGACTGGAAGAAATTCTAAAGAATCAGACCATTGCAAGAGCAATTCATTTGAACGAGTCTGAGGTCAAGACTCACATGACTACTAAGGGTGGCATCCAAGGTTTGCCAGCCCAGTTCTTGACGAAGAAAGCTCTGTACTTTGCTAGTATAGGGAACGGGACTGCTTTTGAAAGCGTCTTTGTCTTGCTCACCTACGGGTTATTTTTGTTTCCCAACATCAATAACTTCGTAGATATCAACGCCATTAAGGTTTTTCTCATTGGAAACCCTGTGCCGACTTTGCTCGCAGATGCGTATCATTCTGTACACTTAGGAAATTTGTACAGCGGAGGGGAGATCACATGCTGTGTACCTCTTCTTTATAAATGGTTTATTTCCCACTTGCCCAAGTCTGCTACTTTTTGGGATTGTAAGAGTGCCTTACGTTGGTCGCAGAAGATCATGTCTCTTACCAACTCTGATATAGATTGGTGTAATAGGATTTATGAGGGAATCAGAATCATTGACCGTTGTGGAAACTTCCCCAACGTAACCCTCATAGGAACTAAAGGAGGAATTAACTACCATCCAGTATTGGTTCTTCGTCAATTTGGATACCTGATGAGACACATCCCACTGGGTGTTCATCTGGAAGGTCTTTTCTTCAAGGAAAGAGAAAACGACAGGGCACTAAAGATGGAAATAGTGCACCCTTGGAAACATGTTCATAAGAAAGGACGAGAGTTTCTAGGAAAACCGGACTGTGTCTCGGTGGAGCCTTATCTCCACTGGGTACAAACTAGAGCTCTCAAGCTAAAGATGCCTTATCCTTGTTACGGAATTCTTCCACTGAGGGAATCTGTCATGTACTTCATGATGGAAACTGAAAAGCTTCAGGTTACCCTCAGCAAAGTTCAACGGGAGAGGAGGTCTTGGAAGAACAAGTACCGCACCCTCGACGTAGAGTGCATCAAAATACAGCAACTACTGAGAGAAAAAGATGCTCTGATTGAAATTTTGGAGCAACATGCTGTAGAGAATCAAGATGACCAAAGGAATTTGCTCGCTCCTTTCACCTGGCAAAGGAATGACAACCCGACAACGGCCCAAGAGTCCCGGTCAAAGAAAAGGAAGATACCAGAATTAGCACCCGATTTCTCTTCAGAGAGGACTCGGGACCCATTAGCTTAGGTTTCTGTTTCCGCATCTTGTAATCTACTGTATTTCCATTTCTGTAATCCTTTGAATTTCAATAAAAAGGG
The DNA here is from genome assembly GCA_022829125.1 of Lathyrus tuberosus. Taxonomy (NCBI): domain Eukaryota; kingdom Viridiplantae; phylum Streptophyta; class Magnoliopsida; order Fabales; family Fabaceae; genus Lathyrus; species Lathyrus tuberosus. Next base: position 16,831,216 of record JALAZF010000017.1, read on the forward strand.
GTTTCCCCACCGTTTGATATTTGCAATCTAATTGTCGAAGTTTATTTTGATTAAACCAAAAAAATAATTAATATAATCATTGCATTCATCATTCTCACGTAACGCATTCTTCTTACCTACGAATCTCACGTTTGTGTCTCGGTTCTAGAGTCAAACTGTCTCATTCATATAATACTCGGGCTAATCGTCAGAAAAAGATGGATGATCTTGAGGAAGAAAACAGAGAGTTGAAAGAAGAAATCGACGCTCTAAGAGAGGATATGAGAAAGCTTCGTAACGACATGCAAGCCATGGCAGAAGCTCAACTACAAAGAACTGTGATCTCAGAGATCACCTCAATGCCCATAGTGGAGAAGAATGATCCTAGGTATCAGATGCCGAAAGATCGCCCTTGGGGCATGCCTGTTAACTATATCCCGGAAGGGTATGTTCCGCCGATCACTGAAGATCAGGGAATCGCAACAGAAGCTGCTGGGCCTGAAGGTTACAAACTTCGGGAAAGCGAAGATGCCAGGGGCATACTCAAGACTCCTGAAGGTTACAAACTTCGGGAGACGCCAAGATTCACTACCGTAGTCACGGTACCACCCCCTGTGGTGCACACTGTCCCGGAAGGACAGATTCCACCGATACCTTCTGGTAAAAAGGAAACTATGTTCGATAGAATGGATGAATTCCAGGAACAGTTCTTGGAAATGCAGAAGGAGCTGCAAGCCATTCGCGGTCAGGATCTATTTAGAAAGGACGCCGCAGACCTTTGTCTGGTCCCCAATGTGAAAGTCCCGCACAAATTCCAAGTGCCCGACTTTGAAAAATACAAGGGTAACTCTTGCCCTCAGAGCCATCTGGTGATGTACGCTCGGCGGATGTCAGCTCAGACGGAGAGTCAGGACCTACTGATTCACTACTTCCAGGATAGTTTAACCGGTGCCGCATTAAAATGGTACATGGGTTTAAACCGTGCCACGATCAGCACTTTCAGAGATCTTGGCACTACCTTCATCCAACAATACAAATACAATTTGGACATGGCACTCGACAGAGATCAACTCAGATCGATGTCACAAAAGGACAAGGAAACCTTTAAGGAGTATGCTCAAAGGTGGCGTGAAATTGCCGCTCAAATTTGTCCACCTCTTGAGGAAAAAGAGATGACAAAGATCTTCTTAAAGACCTTAAGCTCATTTTACTATGACCGAATGGTTGCCAGTGCGCCCAGTGATTTCACCGAGATGGTTGGCATGGGCGTACGTCTTGAGGAAGCCGTCCGAGAAGGACGTTTGGTAAAAGACACTGGATCGACGAGCGGTACTAAAAAATACGGTAGTGCTCTCCCTAAGAAAAAAGAGAAAGATATTGGGAATATCTCTCTTGGAAAGCAAAGGCGACGTTATCAACCGGTAGCAGCTGTGACTCCTGCTATCAACCCTGCATCTATTCCTACGTATCAACCTCAGGTTGCGCAGAGCCAACCTGACCAGCAAAGGACACAAAAGCCTCTTCAGCAGGCTCGTCCTCCATATAACAACAACCGTTCAACACGGCCACCAGGATTTGATCCTATACCCGTGACGTACGCAGAGCTGTTTCCATTACTACTGGCTAAGGGGCACATTCAGACTAAATCTCCTCTTACAGTACCGGAAAATCCGCCTTTTTGGTTTAAGGTGGATCAAACTTGCCCTTATCATCAAGGAGGTTCAGGGCATAACATTGAGACTTGTCTTAATTTCAAGTCTGACGTGCAAAAGCTTGTTAGGAGCTGGCTCTTATCTTTCAAAGATACGAATCCCAATGTTCTCACGAACCCGCTGCCTCAACATGAGAAAGCTGCAGTCAATCTGATTGAGAAAGAGACTAACAATGTCTATCAAATTCACGATGTACTCTTGTTAAAGACCAATCTGGTCAAGATGCATTGTAGACAGAGTAGATATGGCCATGTGCCACCTCATAACTATTACCAGTGTGATATCTGCTCTAAAGACAACCAAGGATGTTCGGTAGTGCAATCAGCTCTACAGGAACAGATGGATCCAAGAGCACCGAGTTCGTGGAGTTAACATGGTCTACACGAATTCCAACGTCATTCAGAACCACGACATCCGTACGATGAATGTCAACTTGGTGGCGATGCACTCAAGGCAAAGCCAGTATCATAATCTGCCGCGGCACGATTACAGTTCCTGTCTGACTTGCTCGGTAAACAAACAGGGATGCTCTTTCATACAAGAGGCCCTCCAGTGTCAGATGGATCTTGGATGGATCCAAGACTACCATGATAGGAACCCTTATCAGATCAATATGGTTCAGATCTTCTATATTCGCGTGATGAATACCAACCTGGTAGAGTTACATGCTGAGCAGGTCCGACTCGGATTCTTAATATCACACGACTATCAAAGCTGTAAAGCAGGTTGCAAAAATGATCAAGGTTGTACCCTTGTCCAGGAGGCAATTCAGCACTTGTTAAATCACTGGTGGATGCCAATCTACATGGATGAAGATACTCAGCAAATTAGTATCAGTAACAAGAATCCTACTCGGCGTCAAAGTCAGGATATTCGATCAGTGGAAGGTAACCTAGTGAGGTTACATTGTATTCAAAGTGGGCGTGGCCAGGTGCCACTACACAATTACGACCGTTGTAGCGTCTGTTCGGAAAGTAACCAAGGGTGTTCCCTTGTGAGAGTGGCTCTTCAGGGGCAGGTGGATCGTGGAGAGATTCGTCCATATCCAGGTTCCGGACCCATCAACTGGACGCCGAACTACCTTGCTGATCAAGTCGAGGATGTTGTCACAATCTCTAGTCATCACCATACCAGGGATGTTTTTTCCATCATCCCTCTACTTGATGAATCTAAAGTTCCCAACCGGGAACGGATCGAGATTACTTATAATGGTCAGAAAAATCAGAAGGCTACCATAGTCATCTATCTACCGGGACCACTACCGTATGAATCAACTAAGGCTATCCCTTACAAATACGGTGCAACAATAGTCGAGAATGGAAAGGAAATTCCATTAACCTCTGTTGTGAACATTGCAGACATCAGTCAAGTAACACGGAGTGGTAGAATCTTCAACCGAGGGGTTGAGGAATTTAACAAAGAAAAGGAACTTCTGACAGAAGCTCCTGATCCACCAATTGGTCAATCCAGTAATCCTGACCTTTCAAAAAACAATGATGAGATGCTGAAGCTCATCCAAAGGAGTGAATACAACATTGTCGATCAACTGTTACAAACTCCTTCAAGGATCTCGGTATTATCACTGTTACTCAGTTCAGAAGCCCACAGGGAGGCTCTACAGAAAGTCTTGGAGCAAGCCTTTGTGGAACAGGATGTAACAATCAGACAGTTCGATAACATTGTCTCTAACATCACTTCCTGCAACAATTTGGGATTTAGTGATGAGGAATTACCCGAAGAGGGTCGCCGTCATAACATGGCGCTCAATATCACAATTAACTGCCAGGATGATGCTTTAGCCAGCGTACTGGTAGACACAGGGTCAGCCCTGAATGTTATGCCGAAGTCCACTTTGATGCAATTATCATTCAAGGGCCCTCCGATGAGAGTCAGTGAGGTCGTCGTCAAAGCATTCGACGGATCCAGAAAAATAGTTATCGGCAAAGTTGATCTTCCCATAACTATTGGTCCTCACACTTTCCAAGTCACTTTCCAGGTCATGGACATCCGGGCAACGTACAGTTGTTTATTAGGAAGACCTTGGATACATCAGGCTGGAGCGGTTACTTCAACCCTCCACCAAAAGCTAAAGTTCGTCAAGAACAATCAGCTTGTCACGATTTGTGGGGAACAATCCTTGCTTGTAAGCAACTTGTCATCATCTACTGGTATAAAACCCGAGGAGGTTATTGGAACTCAGTTCCAAGCACTGTCGGTGAGCAAGGACAATCAGTTCAGAGGAGGAACCTCGATTTCCTCATACAACGATGCTATCAAAGCGGTCGAGAGTACCGATACGACAGGATGGGGACAGCTTGTTATTCCAATTGACAATAAAACAAAGAAGGGTCTTGGTTTTTCTGCAACCTGTACCCAGACAGCTGCTAACGATTAAAGTCTTCATGCCCTTCAAAACTTATTCCACGGTGGAGTTTTCCTTCACCCAGTGTCTCAGACAGTTCATGATATCAATGAGGAAGATCCCTCTAACACAGATGAAGAATGGAAGTCCTATTTGAATGAGGACGGATATATGTCTCTGGAAGAGGTGCCTATGCCTTTTTGCTATCCCGCACAAAGTCCGGGATTTATACCAAGGTCAGATGTCGGAATGATATACGGAGATTGTGATCCGGAAGGATGTCGTGCTCCACCAAATTCATTAGAGGAAGACACTCTGATGAAAGACAACTTTGACCATAACTATTACGGCCCAATGGATGGTCTGCCAATGTGGCAACCTTATCCAGGAGACTTGGGGCAAGAAAGTCATCCAAACAATGAAACTCAGCTGAGCATCATTGAATAGAATACCTGTGTCCCCACCATGTCATGGGATCAACACTCAGGTCATCATGAAACTGCTCAACATAAAGATGAATTCACAACGTTTGCAGGACTTGAATTCATCAACTATGCTTTTCCCGAGGCCAACGTCATCGAGAGAAATGACTCCTCCAATTCGAAAGAAGTGTGGGACACCTTGGGACAACCGAGTGGAAAATATGACTTTTTGGTCAAGTACACCGGTCCCGAAAGCTCTCGTATCAGGCTCGAAGACATCCAGCTAACTGGATGGGGAGATACAGCTGAGAGTACAAATGCTATGCAAAATGAAACTGAGGAATTCTCCTACGACAACTCTTCCTGGGAGACAGATTCCAATGATCCTGCTCCACCAGAAATCAGCGTCATTTCTGAAGACAAATCAAGGAAGGTGCCAGACTTTGTGATTCACAGAGGAGTTCGCCACCAGTGGGTCGCTGTTGATGTTCCGAAGATCGTTCATCAGTCAAAGTAATTGCCATCTTTAAACCTTTCACCCTGCCCAGGTGGAACGGATGTTTTGATAGGGCTCGCTTTCTGTAAATATCCCTCTTCGCTTCGCCCAAAGCGACAGAGTTTTGTTTTATAGGGCTGTAGTTTCAAGGATCGACTTGTTCATTAATAAAATAACGTCGTTCTGTAATTTCCGCATTAATTGTTGTTTTCTCTTTTTGCTTTTTCAGAAAATGGTAATCCTAAAAAAAACAAATAATAAAAATAAGCAGTAAAATAAAACACTGCACACACTTGCATTTTCCTCTATCTCTTCTAAACACGAATCATCACGTCATGCAGATTGCTTGTTTTAAACCCCGTTGAAACATACGATCCGATGCCTTCTCCCAACTTTGAATTCCCGGTATTCGAGGCTGAAGAAGAAAATGACACCGAAATTCCAGAAGAGATCTCCCGACTACTCAGACAAGAGGAAAGGTATATTGAACCTCATAAAGAGCCATTGGAAACGGTAAACTTGGGTTCAGAAAAAGAGAGAAAAGAAATCAGGATTGGGGCACTGCTCAATCCAACTGCCAGAGAGGGTTTGATAAAGCTTCTCAAAGAATTCCCCGATGTATTCGCTTGGTCCTATCAGGATATGCCAGGGTTGGATACCAGCATCGTGGAACATCACTTACCACTAAGATCGGAATGTCCGCCAGTAAAGCAAAGGTTGAGACGCACTCACCCGGACATGGCCATCAAAATCAAGGAGGAAGTACAGAAACAGATTGACGCGGGTTTCCTCGCCACATCAGAATATCCTCAATGGTTAGCCAACATCGCACCCGTTCCTAAAAAGGACGGAAAGGTCAGAATGTGTGTCGACTATAGAGATCTAAACAAGGCAAGTCCAAAGGACGACTTTCCTTTACCACACATTGACATGCTGGTTGACAGTACAGCAAAGTTCAAAGTTTTCTCCTTCATGGATGGATTCTCGGGCTATAATCAAATCAAAATGGCGCCGAAAGACATGGAGAAAACTTCGTTCATTACCCCATGGGGCACCTTTTATTACAAGGTAATGTTGTTCGGTTTGAAGAATGCCGGGGCAACCTATCAAAGGGCCATGACTACTCTATTTCATGACATGATACACAAAGAAATCGAGGTATATGTCGATGATATGATTGCTAAATCTAGAACAGAAGAGGAGCATGTGACCCACCTGTCAAAACTATTCGAGCGGTTGAGAAAGTACAAACTCCGCTTGAATCCTAACAAATGCACCTTCGGTGTTCGTTCAGGGAAACTACTAGGGTTCATCGTCAGCCAGAAAGGAATTGAGGTTGATCCTGACAAGGTCAAGGCCATTCAAGAAATGCCTTCTCCGAAAACTGAAAAACAAGTCAGAGGATTCTGGGACGTTTGAACTACATCTCCAGATTCATATTCCTTATGACCGCCACATGTGCGCCAATTTTCAAGTTACTTAAAAAGAACCAGGATTGCGTTTGGTCAGAAGATTGCCAAACCGCCTTCGACAGTATCAAGGAATACCTGTTGAATCTGCCGATTCTATCACCTCCAGTGGAAGGAAGACCACTGATCATCTACCTCACAGTCCTAGAGGACTCAATGGGATGTGTACTTGGCCAACAAGATGAAACTAAAAGGAAAGAGTCTGCCATCTACTATCAAAGCAAGAAATTCACCGACTGCGAAACTCGGTACACGATGCTCGAGAAAACTTATTGTGCTTTGGCTTGGGCAGCCAAACGTCTTCTCCAGTACATGATTCGTCATACTACTTGGTTGGTCTCTGAAATGGATCCAATCAAGTACGTTTTCGAAAAACCTGCTCTTACGGGAAGAATTGCCCGTTGGCAGATGCTGTTATCAGAATATGACATAGAGTACCATGCTCAGAAAGCCGTTAAGGGAAGTATTTTAGCCGATCATTTGGCTCATCAACCGATTGACGATCAAGAATCAATCGGGTTTGACTTCCCAGACGAAGATGTCATGTATCTAAAAATGAAAGATTGCGATGAACCGCTACCCAGTGAAAGGCCAGAATCAGGTTTCCAGTGGGGACTTATCTTTGACGGAGCAGTTAATCATTACAGAAATGGAATTGGGGCAATCATTGTTACCCCTCAGGGTACCCACATTCCTTTCACCGCTCGACTTACGTTCAAGTGTACGAACAACGAGGTCGAATACGAAGCTTGTATTATGGGTCTCGAAGAAGCGATTGATTTAAGGATCAAAAACTTGGACGTATACGGCGATTCAGGCTTGGTTATCAATCAGATAAAAGGAGATTGGAACACATACCAATCAAGATTGATTCCTTACAAAGACTACGCAAGAAGGTTGCTACCCTTCTTCAACAAAGTTAAGTTTCATCACATCCCTCGTGATGAGAATCACATGGCTGATGCCTTAGCCACTATCTCTTCCATGATTAGTGTAGGTCAATGGAATGACATACCTAAAATCGACATCATGCGCCTTGAACGGCCCGCTTACATCTTCACGATTGAAGCAGTCATAGACGACAGACCTTGGTATCACGATATCAAATGCTTCCTTCAGAAACAAGAGTACCCACCTGGGGCATCCAGAAAAGACAGGAAAACCCTCAGAAGATTGGCTGGAAACTTCTTCCTGAGCGGTGACACTCTTTATAAGAGAAATTTTGACATGGTCTTGCTCCGATGCGTCGACAAACTAGAAGCAGAAATGCTTATGAAAGAAATTCATGGAGGATCCTTTGGCACTCATGCCAACGGACACACAATGGCGAGAAAAATTCTGAGAGCAGGGTACTACTGGTTGACCATGGAATCCGACTGCTACAAGTACATGAGGAGGTGTCACAAATGTCAGATATACTCCGACAAAATTCATGTACCGCCATCACATCTCAAAGTTCTTTCTTCCCCGTGGCCTTTTTCCATATGGGGAATCGACATGATTGGCATGATTGAGCCCAAGGCTTCAAACGGACATCGGTTCATCCTTGTAGCCATTGATTATTTCACCAAGTGGGTCGAAGCAGCGTCATTCGCCAATGTAACCCGACAAGTGGTGGTCCGATTTATCAAAAACAATATCATCTGCCGTTATGGTGTTCCAAGCGAGATCATTACTGATAATGGGTCTAACTTGAACAATAAGATGATGAAAGAGTTGTGTGCAGAGTTCAAGATCGAACACCATAACTCATCTCCCTACCGACCCAAGATGAACGGAGCGGTAGAAGCGGCTAACAAGAACATCAAGAAGATTGTTCAAAAGATGGTTGTAACCTACAAAGACTGGCACGAGATGCTACCCTTTGCTCTTCACGGTTATCACACATCTGTCCGCACTTCAACAGGGGCTACCCCTTTCTCTCTAGTATATGGCATAGAGGCAGTGCTCCCCATAGAAGTAGAGATCCCATCAATCCGGGTATTGATGGAAGCGAAGCTTTCCGAAGCTGAATGGTGTCAAAATCGACACGATGAACTGAATCTAATCGAAGAAAAACGAATCACGACAATATGCCATGGTCAGTTGCATCAGCAAAGAATGAAGAAAGCATTTGACAAGAAGGTCCGACCTCGCATCTTCAGGAAAGAAGACCTTGTGCTCAAGAAGATACAATCATTTCTAACTAATTCTCGGGGCAAATGGACCCCAAATTACGATGGCCCCTATGTGGTCACGAAAGCTTTCTCAGGCGGCGCCTTGAGACTTGCAACCATGGACGGAGAGGAATTTGCCTACCCCACGAATGTTGATGTAGTCAAGAAATACTTCGCCTAAGCTAAGAAAAAAAACGTCTCGGTGGATTGAAAACCAGAAAGGGCGGTCCAGGCAAAAGTTAGAGACATATATAAAAAAAAACAAAAAAAAAAACATCCCGATGGATTGGAAACATCATAGTACAATCCAGGCAAAAATTAGGGATAGTGGTAAGTAACTATGTTCAACAGAGGCAAGTCTCTCAGCAGCAGCAGTTACACCATCCATCAGAGGAAAACTCCAGTCAAGGTCATCTTCGACAGAAGTTCAGGATGTCCCGAATTCAAAGTTGGTAGAAGGATAGTGATCGTTATGTTTCAACGTAGCCCTTTTCCCTGTAAATTACCATTTTCAAACTTTGTATATACTCTTTGGAATCACGCGTTTGGCTGATCTCCATCTTGTCAATAAAATTTGAGCCCTTGTGCTTTTGTTTGTAATTCTTATTTGTTTTAGCTTTACAGAACGACATTTTAACATGATTAGCGATTCTTGAACCAGCGATATCTCTACACGCCCCGCGATGGCCGAGTATCCAGTCATGTTCATCTTTTAGTTTGTATGTCGCGTCAGTTTTGTCTGCATATACATACATACATCATGCATTATTGATTTGCATTCACATTCATATTGCATCACTATCACTCTAGTCGGTCTTATCCCCTAGTGATAAAAGTTATCTCAATCGAGTTGTCAGTCCTTTCCTCGTCAGGAAACGTTGTGTCCGAACAATCTCGCCACCAGTGTATCTTTAGATCAAAGTCGGCATTCGACCACTTTGATAACTTGAACCTCTGAAAAGCCAGAGAACCTTCAAACCGATGTCACTCTTCGCCATTGAAGATGATATCCTTGGTTTCCCGGATTGAGGAAAATCCCCAGAGAAAGCCTCTTAAGCAAAGGTTCGGCAGTACATCAGTATTTCTCCGAAAATCCGCTGATGAAAAGGTCATCGGCACCTCAAAATTGGATCACATCATATGACATTTCTCCGAGAAGATCTCCGAGAAAAGTATGATCTAAAGACCCCAAGCGGAAGCAGCCTCTCAAGAGACTCGCTTTCCCCGGTAGAATCGACAAATGGCGTCTCCAACAGAGAAGTTTGTGTACCTCTACAACTCAGATGACTGGGTTCCCCCAGCAAGTCTAAACTCGGACCTTTTTTCGTCAAATGGCATCTCCCCAGGAAAATTCGGCGAGAAGTTTGAGGAAAGCCGCTACGCATAGCGTCCCTTGCCAATAAAGTTTATTGACAAAAGAAACTGAGACCAGTTCTTTGGTAGGAAACCAGGATCGAGGGGAAGTTTGTTTCCGCAACTGAGACCAGTTCCTTGGTAGGAAACCAGGATCGAGGGGAAGTTTAAATCAGAAACTGAGACCAGTTCCTTGGTAGGAAACCAGGATCGAGGGGAAGTTTGTTTCCGCAACTGAGACCAGTTCCTTGGTAGGAAACCAGGATCGAGGGGAAGTTTACCTTTTCTAAGCATCATTGCTTAGCAAAAGAAGATGAATGCGTAAGCTACCATTCATAACCATCATCAAAATTTTGGGTATTCCGATATTTAATCCTCTTGCACCCCGAATGCCCGAACACTTTCGTCATTCACACCTTCGGGTCCAAGAAGATTAAATAGGGGCATCTGTCATACCCCAAATTTTGACCACTAAGATTTCCCATCATTGTGCAAATCATCATCATAATATGGGGGAACCATCATACTTCATCAGTCTCCCCAAAGATGGGTGAGCATCCACTACAATCAAAATTAGGGTTTCAAGCCCTCTCTGAGTGCTTAGACAAAGGATCAATCAAGGAATGACATGATCTTTAACTTGTCTAACCTCTCAAACATCCACAATGGATCAAAAGGACTCGCACTTCAAGGATTAAGCACAAGGCTGCTCCCTTCTAGGTGGATCAAGTCTCAGGATCGCTAGTGTCACCAAATTAGGGTTTTGGTCGACCAGGGCCTCCAGATGAAAAGTTTCATCTGGGAACAAGCCAAAGATCCAAAACATAACCTAATATACTCCATGGAACCTCATGGACCCATTCATCAAGTCAATTTTGCCTCAGGGGATGCATTCAAGAAAAATCAGGAATTAGGGTTTCTTGACCTAATTCACCCCTAAGTTGACTTTTAGGGCAAATCATGAGCCAAGACCTCAAGAGAGGGTTTGAGGGTCTCTAATGAGCTATATTGATCCATTTGTAACAATGGATTAATCCAAGAAGCTTGAGCAACAAGTCTCAATTTCATCTGCACCACAATTAGGGTTTTAAGGAAAAAGTCAACTGCAACTTTGACTTTTGACCAGGACATGCTCCCAAACCCTAGGACATGCCCCAATATAAGCTATGACACCCTTGGAACATGTCCATCAAGTTTGATTTAGGTCAAGGACATGATTTCATGAAGAATTGCACATTTTGGAATTCATCTGATAAAAAGTCAACTGTGCACAAAAGTCAACTTTGACTTTTTGAGATTTTTCACCAAAATGGATTTTTAACCCTAAAATAATGTTAATGTATGATTTGAATCATCATTCATCAAGAAAAATCAAAGAAAGTGGGATAACTTGTAAAAGGGGTAACCATAAAACTTAGAAATTTTTCTAAGTTATGGAAAAAGTACCACTAATGCACCAACTTTGGAGGACCATAACTCCTAAACCACACGGCCAATTTTTTTCATCCAAAGATGGATTTATAGCTCTCATTACCCTTTACAAAAACTTCAACTAGACCTAAGTCCAATTCATTAAGGATTTTGAGTTATGGAGTGATCAAAATCAAGAGATCACACTTTGTTCCAACACTTAGTGAAAATTTCAGTAAGTCAGATTTTGCTTCACTTTTTGCCAAATGTAGATGGATTTTTCACTTGGAATCAAAAGAGATCAAAATCAAACATGTTCAAACAGTGGTTGTATCATGTAAGGGCTTTCCAAAATGGCCAAGGACATTGCCAAATTCAACTTACACCATGAGATATGACATTGGCAAGTTGCCTTGCTGAAATCTGTCAAAGGCAAGGCAGATTTTGCATTTTGGCTCGATTTGCCAAAATCAGCCAAATTTAAATGCTCCTATCCACTTGGACACATCTGAGAATTGAATCTAAAGGGGACAATCACTGAGCCAAGCCTCCAAAGTCCATGGAACAAGAAATAGCATGTTGAACCTAGAATGGCCAAAATAGGGACAAGACTCCAAATTTGGATTGAAGCATTCAATGGAAGCATCAAGGTGGCATGGACTGAGCCATTCTCATCTGAAATCAGTCAAGACTTATCCAAGACCAAGGGAACCAAAGCTCTTTGCCCTAACCTCTAGTCAATGGCTAGAGGAGACTTGCATTTCCATTGGACAACATTGGCCAAACCTACTTAGCAGTTGCCATTCACTATTCCTTGCAAAACAAACTTGCTCTACTATAAATAGAGCTCAATTGTGATCAGTTTGAGTACACAAAAGCCATCTAACAGATGCTTTCCTCAAAATCTCTTTCTCTTGGCAAAAATGCCTTTCTTAGCAAGGTAGCTATCGGGTTTTGAGTTTGAGAGCTTTTCCAATCAAACCAATCACTCACACACCTCACATACATCACATATGAGCTGATCAAACACTTAGATCACTTCTGAAACACCAATTTCACAAAATCACCAGCTGGTTGCTCAAATTTTTAATCAAGTTGCAGTTGAGGTACCACAAATTGTTTCAGCCATTTTCAATCAGGTCCAAGCATTCAAACACACTCCATAGGGTGTAGGGAAGCTGTTCAGATCATCACCACTCATCTGTAACACCTCCAAATCAAAAATCACATTGCACTTGCTGTCACAGCTTAGAGGTAAGCATATACTTGGTCATCTCTCAATCCATGCATATTTCCTCGCACAATAATTTGGCCATATGTTCATAATCATGCATGGAATGTTTTCCCTCAATTAATTGCATTGTTTGAATCGTGTATCAAAAATCCTAGCCTTCATGCACAAATTAGGGTTCTTGAGGTTTCTTCGTGATTTCATGTTTTATGTTTAATTTAAATGAAATTAAGTGTTATAGACATGATCGTGAGGTTGAGACGAGCATAATGATATGTAGATTGCATGATATGATTACGTATTCAGTGAGATTGGATGGAAAACGCAAATCAGCCAAACCCAGAAAAACGCGCGTGTTCTTGCTTGTGTTCTTGGCGTCTTTTTCACAAATTCAAATATTTGAATTTTGTGATTTTGTTTAATTGATTCAAAAATTAATTTCTCTCTGAGTTTTAATGATTTTGAGTTGATTCTTTTTTTAATAATTCACAAAAATGTTAAAATATTTTATTTTATCAAAAAATCCCAAAAATATTATTTATTTCATATAATTGATATTTTTGCAAAGAATTAATATTTTAATTGTTTTTGACATTTTAAATATTTTTTCTACATTGATTTTGCAACTTTTAATGCTTTCTAATTATTTTGTAGGTCAATACTTAATTTTTGAAGCATTAATCCAAAATCACAATTTGTTTTTCATATGTTAAACAATTTTGATCATTTTTAATTGAATTTTTATTCAATTAAATACATTTTTGAAAACAAATTAGGGTTTTTGGATTAATTCAACCCTCATAAATCATTTTCTTTAAACCTTTTGGGCCTCTTGAGAGAGTGTAAGACCCAACCCACTTGTACAGAAATATTTTGGGCCTCATTCGTTGTATAAGTCCCTCTGTACATTTTTAAATAAACGGCACGATCATTGCCTTTTGAAAAATAATTTTGGGCCTCTCCTTGAGCTATAAGACCCATTCAAAAACACTTTAGGCCTCTATTAGAGTGTAAGACCCAATCCCCTTTTAACCAAAACAATTTTGGGCCTCACTTATTGTATAAGTCCCTCTGCGTTAAAAGAAAACTTCGGCGCGATCGCCATTTTCAAACGAAAATCAACTGGGCTTCTCTTTGAGCTGTAAGTCCCATTTCTTTTCATTTTTAAACACTTGGGTCTCTATTAGAGTGTAATACCCAACCCTTTTTTTAACGAAACAATTTTGGGCCTCAGCTATTGTATGAGTCCCGATACGTTAAAAATCTCGGCGCGATCGCCATTTTCAAACTGAAAATATTTTGGGCCTCTCCCTGAGTTGTAAGCCCCATCTTTTGTACAAAAATACACTTTGGGCCTCTAATAGAGTGTAATACCCAACCCCTCTTTTTCATATTTTCTCATTTTTCATATTATTTTTTAATGATTTGGAAAATTAATAACTCTTTCAATTTTGATTATTTTTTATTGGTTCTTTTTCTGAAAAATCACAAAAATAGTAAAATATTTTATTCTACAAAAAAATCAAATTTATATTATTTATTTAATATAGTTGGTATTTTTGTGAATAAATTCATTTTTAATTGTTTTTAAGCATTTTAAAAGTGATTATTCATCTTGAAAATAAAGACTATGGGCCTCCCCTCGTGTTGTAAGCCCCATTTCTTTTCTTTAAACTCTTTGGGCCTCTAATAGAGTGTAAGACCCAATCCCTTTGTAACTACCAAAATTTTGGGCCTCAGTTACTTGTATAAGTCCCACGGTGTTTACAAAACCTCGGCGCGATCGTCGCCCTTTTTAAAATTAACCATTGGGCCTACCCTCGAGTAGTAAGGCCCATTTCTTTTCTTAAAACTCACTTGGGCCTCTTGATAGAGTGTAAGACCCATCCCTTTGTACAGAAAACCTTTCTTGGGCCTCAGCCACTTGTATAAGTCCCTCTGTACAAATTCAACAGTGCGCTCACTGATAAAACCCGGGTCCTCTCCTTGAGCTGTAAGCCCCAAATCTTTCTTTTTCAAAGCACTTTCTCCTTTGATTTTGAATATACTGTTGTTTTCAATCTTTCTTTGTTGAACAACTAACCAAACAGTATGGAAGCTCTACAACCGAGTAAGTGTTTACCCGCTTTCATTTACCGCTTTCATATGTATATAACTGTATTGTGGGGCTGTTTCACTGTAAGTCTTCTTTCATAAACTCATATACATATAACTGTATTGTGGGGCTGTTTCGCTGTAAGTCTTCTTTCATAAACTCATATCAACTGTGTAATAATAGTATAGATATTTAGAGTTTCCCCGGCAACTACGTCTAGAACTAGGTGACGCCGTTTCCTTTATTCGTAGAAATAGACAACTAGATCCCCAATAGGATCACCAGATACAGTCTTCTCTTCGGCTGTCCTCATTAGGAATTGTCAAGAAACTCTACTCCCCAAGATGAATGTCTTCTCCGTGAATGGCATCTTTGAGTTTCTTCCAAATTCTCGAACTTTCCTGACTTGATCTATTCCTTGTGAATAGCTTGCCTTGAATTTCTCGGGGTTTGGGGACCCACGGGCTTCCTAAAAGCACCGGCCTCCTCTTGGGCATCGTACAAGGACCCACAGGCTTCCTAAAAGCAACCCCGCCTCCTCTTGGGCTTAGTACAAGGACCCTACGGCTTCTTAGAAGTATTCACAGCCTCCTCATAGGCTTCGTATAATGATCTCTTCCTCCGGGAATGATAGCCTCCTCTTGGGCTTAGTACAAGGACCCGTCGGCTTCTTAAAAGTTTCTAGCCTCCTCTTGGGCTTCATACAAATAGTCCCGACGACCTCCTAGAGGTATAGGAACAGAACTTAGTCATCTTCATAGAACAGTCCTTTCAAAGAGTCTACTACTGTTTCTCAAAGCATAGTACAAAAGATAAAACTCTAGACACGGACAATCTAACTTCCTTGAGTCTCAAAGACATTCTCAAGTGACCCCTTCGTTAAATAGGAAGGAAACCCGCAGACTCGGACAGTCTCAATACCCTTTGGATTTCCCGTTTCCTCAAAGAGAAGGAAATATCCCTGATCCTCAAATCAAATCCCTGAGTACAATGTTGCTCATATAAGAACTGATTTTCTCTTTAAAATCAGTATATTGGACCTGTCACTTAACTGAAACAGTTACCATAGCCTCCTCTTGGGCTTTGTTCAATGATTCTTCCCAGCGAAGCAAACGTTTAGCCTCCATCTCGGGCTTTGTACGAGATACAAAAATTCTCCCTAGCGGAGTCAAACAACATTTAGCCTCTCTCTCGGGCTTTGTACGAGACACATAAGAGACTCCCTCGTTGAGTCAATCACCCCCTTCGCCTCCGTCTCGGGCTTCGTACGAGATACAAAGACTCTCTTGTTGAGTCAAACTTTTAGCCTCCATCTTGGGCTTCGTACGAGATACAAAAACACTCTCTTGTTGAGTATAAAAGATTCTCCTGTTGAGTCAACCCTTTTAGCCTCTCTCTCGGGCTTCGTACGAGACACATAAAAACTCCCTCTTGTTGGGCCAATAGCCTCCTCTTAGGCTTTGTATAAGAAAACCACTGGTTGATCCAATCAACCTTTTAGCATCAAAGTTGTGCCTCGTTCATAGTATACAAACATCAACAACTCCTTTCCCCTTCATCTAATCGCTGTAAGCGGCAAGCCTCTGGATCATCTACATCCATGCCACTGTCCCTCTTTTAGCATGAGAAATTCCTAAGGAAAGATAGCATTGCTCTACACTGAGTTAAAGTCTTCTCCTTCAGGTTAAAATCCCCTATAAAGGAAATTATGGCATTGCTAGGATCCGCGTATCCCGGTTAAAGTAATTCTCCTTTATAACCAGTCACCCAACAGTTGGGACAGACAAACCCTTCTTTAGAGATGACAAATTCTCTCTAAAGTCGAGGCCCTTCAGCTTCATATCTTGGGCTTTGAACAAGATACAAATCACCTTCAGCTTCACATCTTGGGCTTTGAACAAGATACAAACCACCTTTCGCTTCACGTCTTGAGCTTTGAACAAGACACCAAAACACCCATTTCCTCCCATAGAATAGGAGGAACTACGAAGGCTCTGATTTCCCTGTTTTGGCGTAGGCATAAGATCGAAAGAAAAGATCTTAGCGAGCGCAATCAACAAAAAACCAAAATCCCATACTCTCACATACCTATAAAAAAACATCAGTCCTAACATCCTAATCCTTGTTCCCCGCCAGAAACCTTCTGCCCAGATAAAAAGAAAGAAAACCGTATTGGCGAAAATACAAATAACCAGTACAAAGGCCCCCCCACATTGATAGCATCTGTAACCTAACAGACCGCTGTTTAAACTCAGTATGCAAAGCAGGGTTAATTGGAGACATCTATTTCCCTTCCTTATTCAGCTTACAATAGGATAAAAAATGAATCGACCTGTAGTCAAAGCTCAAACCGCAGAGAGCGACCAGCGCTTAAGAACTGCGTCCAAAATCGCTCGCTACACCATCTGACCAACATTTCGACCCATCTGAACACCAAACGGATAATGCGGAGGAGGTATCACAACAGCTGAGGAAGAGGCTCCAGGATAGAACATCCCAGGATGAACATTCTGAACAGCAGTTTGAGCAGCTTGAGAAGAGACCGGAATTTGAAAAAGCGGACCCCTATACACATGCTCTTCTTCATCAGGAGTTTCAATGTCAGCCAACCCAGGAGTCTGACGAGTCGGAACCTAAAGATTCTCATGATCATCATTCACCACTGGAGGTGGAACCGAAGTAGGCATACCCCATGGATAAGTAGCAGCATTCACATTAGACATGGGCACGACATAAGGCTGATATGGTACAAAGGCACTACCATTATTTACAATCTGAGGAGTGTAATTCGGAGGCATGCCCCAAGGAAAACCAGCGGGCATCTTGTTCAAACCGGATTGAGAATTTATCGGATGAACAACAGGCTGATTCACAGGCTCAATTGGCAATTCAACCGCAATAGGAGAAGGAACAAGAGCAGGAGTGGCTGTAACAACGGGAGAAGTAGTCACAACAGGAGTGATAACGGTTGCATCAGTAGCAGTTGCAACAACAGTGGCAGCAGCAGTGGCATCCCTCTGGGTATGAAGGAGTTCCATAATGACATCCATGTTTGTCTGAAACTGATCCATCCGACCTTGAAATTGAGCCAGAGTTTCCTTATAAGCGGCGTTCTCAGCTTCAAAGTCAGCCATGATTCTAGATTTGCTTGAGCGGTTGAAATACCGATGTCGAGTCGTCGTCTTGCTGCAAGCCAGAAATGATCAGAGTAAGCAATGGTTTCCTGGATGAAGCACATCCATATGTGTGCATGGATGAATGCAAATCATGCAAAAATAATTTTTAATGCACATATAAAAATTAATTTGACATGATGAAATGATATGCAACATCTGAATTAACAAGCCAGCACAGTCTGAATAATCAAATCTGACCATCTGCAAAGGTAGTGCCATGTTGGTGCAAAATCTGATGCAATGAGAGAGCAAAGGTTGGAAGATTCTTGGTTTCCTGCAGAAAAACCCAATATCCCCCTCATAAGTATGATCTAGCCAAGAATGGTCCTCAGCTTCTCAGGCTCTCAGGTCGAGAAATAATAATACGTTCACCATTTCTGGTTTGGCATTATTACTCCTCAAGGAGGCCTCCACTGATTCCCCTCAAAAGGGTCATCCTATGGCAAGCACCTAGCTTTGGGTCCTCGGATCAAGAAGCGTAATGGGTTTGCCATTTCTGGTCTTCCATTATTGTTCCTTGGGAGGAGTGTCGTAACTGAGTCCTCGAGAATGGTCACCAGAGTCGTCAGCTCTCTAGGTTACATTTTATCGTCTGCCCCAATGCGCAGGATAGAACATCACCAAAGAAAACCTCGTCTGGATGTGGAATTTTAGTGTATACTAAGTCTGGCCAAATGCCACACAATTCACACTATTTTCCACTCTAATTCTATGTGTATGCTCAAGCTTGTGGATTGGGCTTATCTCTCAAGTAGCAACCCAACCGACAACAGTAGAGAATATAACAAATATCCAGAATATGCAGCATATGAAGGTACTAGCACCTTACGCATCCGTCGTACTCGATGGGAACCATTTCGCTTTCTTCTAGGCTTGGATGGGTTATCTATCTAAAGGCTTCTAGCTAAAAGAAAAGAGGAGAGAGAGAGAGAGAGAGAGGAAGAAGAGAAAAATAAGAAAGAAAAAAAGAGTGCTCGCGTAGGATTGGGGCCCTCGTGCCTACGTACCCTCATAGTGCAATGAGGAAATCAGAGCTCCGTAGTTCATGGAACCAGGGAAAAGAAAAGAGGAATGGAAGGGTGGAAGTGTGGAAGTGTCAAAACCAAGAGTAAAAGAGGTAGAGAAAGGTTCGCTGGGGATAACAAAAGAAATGGTGTCAAAACCAAGAAAGAAAGGCAAAAAGGAAATACAAAAGCTGTACTGAGAATAACGTGTAAGAGTGGTGTCGAAACCAAGAAAATAAGGGAATAAAAGGTATAGAAGAAACCCCACTGGGGAGGTAAGAGAACAAAGGATTGTGCTGGGGACCAGAAGGTAGCGACCCTACCGGGGAACAAACAAAAGGATGGTGTCAAAACCAAGAGAAAAGAAGTTTGGTATATTAACTGGCTGGCAGTGGTTAACCGAAGAGAGAGAGATAAGAACCCTAGTGGGGAAAAGGTTTTAACAGATAGACTGTGATCAACCAAAAAAACGGGTGTAGAACTGAATGAAGGTTGTAACCCAAAGGATGGGTGTGGGACCAAGCGAAGGTCGTGACCCAAAGGACTGCCGATACCGACTGAACAAATAGTACTTGATCAATAAAAGGGGTATTGAACCAAAAGAAGGTCACTAACTCAAGGGTGCAAGTATTCGAATCAAGAAAAGGTTGCTAACTACCGGGGATTCACTTTTAACAGAAAGACTATGATTAACCGAGAAGGAAATGGGTGATTAACCAAGAGAAGGTGATTAACTCGAAAAGGCTCAGTATTTTAACAGGCAGACTGTGGTTAACTGAAAAAAATGGGTGATTAACCCAGAGAAGGTGATTAACCTGAAAGGCTTAGAATTTTAACAGACAGGTTGTGGTTAACTGAAAAAAATGGGTGATTAACCAAGAGAAGATGATTAACCGAAAGGCTCAGTATTTTAACAGACAGACTGTGGTTAACTGAGAAGGAGTTCAAATTGGTGTTTTAACTGACAAGCAGTGGTTAACCAACAAAGGGAGAAGAACCAATAGAAGGTTGCAAACTCCGCAAGGATTTCGGGGTTTAACAGGAAGACTATGTTTAACCGAAGAAAAGGGATTGAGACTCTTCAGGGGAATCAAGAAAGAAATGATTGACCACAAGAAAAAAAAGTGGTGTATTGAAACAAGGAGATTTTGTTAACCTCAGGACAATGATCTTAACCAAGAAAAAGGTGATGGATCAAAGAGAAATTGAGAAGAGCACAAGTGATCAAGGATCAACCTGACTGGGGAAGGAGAAACACTACAACTTGAGGATAGAGGTGACTATTCTCAGCGAGAGGGCCAAATGCCCTTACCCAAGAAATAGTCAGAATGAGAGTAGGACAATTTCATCCTCATTCATTCTCTAGCACTCAAAGTATAGTGCAAAAATGAAACAGACAGCGTAACAACGCCAACTTGTACAGTGTTCCATTGCATCATGTGTCGTGCTAACCTCTGACTCCGCAGGGGAAAAGAGAAAGAGAGCTCTAAAGGAAGCCTAAAGAGAAAAGCAGAGGAAGGACCAACTAATCGAAACAAAGTTTCGATTAATCAATCAAAAGAAAATGATGTGCTAACAATTTTCTAAAGAGATGGAAAATTATTAAAGCAAAAGGTGTGACTTATTGATTGTACAAGATTAAGCTTATTCTCTTGAGAACAAACCTAATGCAAAGCAAAAAGAGAAAGTGCATAACAGTGCCAAATGATACACCAGAACATGAAGCATGTGATAAAAGAAAATGCAAGGAAGCATGTATTCTCATAATGCCAAGAATATGAATAATTTGAATAATCAAAAAAGTGCATCAAGAGTTCATGAATAAGCTTCAAACAGAAGTTAAATGACACTTAAAACATCCATAAAATCAAGCTTGTCAATCAATGGAAGTTAAAAGGAAGAAAGCATGGCAAACACACATAAAAAAGCATGAAAATGGCATTCTGGTTCAGTGTTAATCGGTTAACACTTTTGCACTGCAAAGTGTTAATCGATTAACACTTGAAAAACAGCAAAATTACATCGGTTAATAAATTAACACTTTTGCACTGCAAAGTGTTAATCAATTAACACTGGACAGGGGCAGAAAAAACAGTTTTCCAAAAGTGCTTTTGGCCACCTTAATGATTGTACAATCACTCCAATGCTAGGGCAAACAATTATGCACGAAAAATCAAGTTTAAAACCAGCAAATGAACAACAATAGAATCAATTAGATCATCAAGATCATGGATCAAGCAATGGCATAATCAATTCACATGCAAAAAACAATGAAACTACATCGCGAATGATATGAAAACGTTTGAAACAGAAAAATAAGTGAGATCTACCAACCTACAAGCCGGAGGTTTGGCTTGGTGATTGTCGCAATGAGATCTTGGCGAAGATAATTAAAGAAAACCAGAGGAAACTTCAACTGTAGCCGAAACGTATCGAAACCGAGCAAATAGCGACGAAAACTGCAAAATGAGAATTATCACCGAAGAAACTTGAAATAATCACTTGAGATAAATCTAAAAGCTTATAAAACTCCAGAAATCCAAGTACAAGAGCAAGATGATGAAGGTTGAGCTCAAGAAATAATCACTTTCGATGTTAAAGTGATTATCCTTTAATGTAGAAATTGAGCTTTGGTGAGGTTTTGGAAGAGAATTGAGATGAAGATGAAGATGTAGAAAAAAAATCAGAGAGAATGTGAGAGAATTGAGAGTGAAGTGTGAGGAATTTGTGTGAAAATGGTTGATCCCTTGAAAAGTGAGTGAAGGTGTGTTTATATAGACTTTTTGTTTGGAGTGTGTGAGATTTGCAATTTGGTTTGGACTTAGCTTTGGGTGGTTTGGAACTAGGCTAGGAGTTAGTTAGGCTTGACTCACCGAGTCAAGCGGTTAACTCGGTTAGTTAGGATTAACTCGGTAACTATCCCAATGTAAGCTCCAATCATCCAAAGGTCCACATACTTGGAAATCAAGGAACATTGTGCACTTATTTTAAAATGATGCATTGGAAAATTTGAGTGAATTCTTGAATACTCCAGAATGTTCCACATGTTACTATATAAATATAGAAGTTCAAAATGTGGAGGGAAAGTTGCTGACTTGAAAAAGCAGCAAATTCTGTAAAATTTGCATGTGTTAATTGATTAACACATTTGCACTGCAAATGGTTAATCGATTAACCAAGCCAAAAAATGCCCAAATTTGCCTGAAAAATGGTGTTGCGGCCACGATTCCGATTTTCAACCTCTTGCTTTGATGAATAGGCATATAAACCCTTATTTTGTGCTTATTTTGATGATGTAAATACCTTGTTAGGATGCGATTAATCGGGCTTGGAAAACTTGAACATTCCTGCAACAAAATCACAGAGAGAAGTGCAAATGTGTATGACAGCGATGCGAATGCACATGCTTATGCAAAAGGAAAAAGAGGGAGGTCAAATTTTGGGTTACGACAGATATGTCGCTGTAGCGAGCAAAACTAGACGTGTTTCTTAAGCACTGTCGCTCCTTGGGGGTTACTACAGGTCGATTCATTTTTTATCCTATTGTGAGCTGACTAAGGAAGGGAAATTGATGTCTCCAATTAACCCTGCTTGCATACTGAGTTTAAACAACAGTCTGTTAGGTTACAGATGCTATCAATGTGGGGGGGCCTCTCTTAGGTTATTTTCATGGAATTTAAACTTTTAGCGGGGAATACAGACTAGGATGTTTTGACTGATATACGAGATTTTGGGTTTTTGTTGAGTGTGCTCGCTAAGATTTTTCTTTCAATCTTATGCCTACGTATTCCCGTTTTTCCGAAACAGGGAAATCAGAGCGATCATAGTTCGTCCTATTCTACGGGAGGAAATGGTGTTTTGGTGTCTTGTTCAAAGCCCAAGACGTGAAGCTTAAAGGTGATCTATATCTTGTTCAAAGCCCAATATATGAAGCTGAAGGGTAGTTTGTATCTTGTTCAAAGCCCAAGATGTGAAGCTAAAAGGTGTTGTCTTTAGAGAGAATTTGTCATCTCTAAAGAGGGGTTTGTTTGTCACAACTGTTTATAAAGGAGAATTACTTTAACCGGGATGTGCAAATCCGGCAATGCCATAATTTCCTTTATAGGGGATTTCCAACCTGAAGGAGAAGACTTTAACTCAGTGTAGAACAATGCCATCTTTCCTTAGGAATTTCTCATGCAAAAAGAGGGACAGTGGCATGGATGTAGATGATCCAGAGGCTTGCCGCTTACAGCGATTAGATGAAGGGGAAGGAATTGTTGATGTTTGTGTACTGTGAACGAAGCACAACTTTGATGCTAAAAGGTTGATTGGATCAACCAGTGGTTTTCTTATACAAAGCCTAAGAGGAGGCTAAAAGGTTTTCCTTATACAAAGCCTAAGAGGAGGCTAAAAGGTTTTCCTTATACAAAGCCTAAGAGGAGGCTAAAAGGGAGTTGACTCAACAAGAGAGTCTTTTATGGTATCTCGTACGAAGCCCGAGATGGAGGCTAAAAGTTTTATACTCAACAAGGGAGTGATTTATGTCTTGTACAAAGCCCAAGACGGAGGCAAAAGAAAGATTTGACTCAACAAGAGAGTCTTTTATACTCAACAAGAGAGTGTTTTTGTATCTCGTACGAAGCCTGAGATGGAGGCTAAAGTGTTGATTCAATAAGAACCTTTTTGTATCTCGTACAAAGCCCGAGATGGAGGCGAAAGATGTTCGACTCAACAAGAGAGTCTTTTTTTTGTATCTCGTACGAAGCCCGAGATGGAGGCGAAAGAGGGTACTGTTTCAGTTGAGTGACCAGTATATGGGTTCAAAGAGAAAATCAGTTCTTATGTGAGTAATACTGTACTCAGGGATTTTGATTCGAGGATCAGGGATATTTCCTTTTCTTTGAGGAAATGGGAAATCCAAAGGGTATTGAGACTGTCCGAGTCTACGGGGTTCCTTCCTATTCTTGAAGGGTGCTTGAGAATGTCTTTGAGACTCAAGGAAATTAGACTGTCCAAGTCTAGAGTTTCATCTTTTATACTATGCTTTGAGAAACAGTAGTAGACTCTTGGAAAGACTGTTCTATTAAGATGACTGATTTTTGTTCCTATACCTTTAAGAGGTCGTCGGGACAATTTGTACGAAGCCCAAGAGGAGGCTGGAAACTTTTAAGAAGCTGAGGGACAATTTGTATTAAGCCCAAGAGGAGGCTATCATTCTCGGAGGAAGAAATCATTTATACGAAGCCTGAGAGGAGGCTGTGAATACTTCTAAGAAGCCGACGGGTCCTTGTACAATGCCCAAGAGGAGGCGGGGATGCTTTTAGGAAGCTTGTGGGTCCCCAAACCCCGAGAAGTTCAAGACAGACTATTCTCAAAGAATAGATTAAGCCAGGAAAGTTCGAGAATTTGGAAGAAACTCAAGGGATGCAATTCACGGAGAAGAGATCATCTCTGGGGAGTAGAGTTTCTTGACAATTCCTAAGGGTGCTTTTAAGAAGTCTGTGGGTCCCCAAACCCCGAGAAATTCAAAACATGCTATTCACAAAGAATAGATCAAGCCAGGAAAGTTCGAGAATTTGGAAGAAACTCAAGGGATGCAATTCACGGAGAAGATATCATCTATGGGGGGTAGAGTTTCTTTGACAACTTCTACGAGTGACAGTCTGAGAAAGGGTTCAAAAAGAATCTTCCTTTCACATCTCCGTATTGTTTAACCCCAAGAGGAGGGAAGACTGTGTCTGGTAATCCTATAGGGATCTAGTTTCGACTATATTTAAGAGTGACCACCGGGTTGAATGCTAGACGTAGTTACTGGGGAAACTCTAAATATCTATACTAGTATTACACAGTCGATAAAAGTTTATGAAAGAAGACTTACAGCAAAACAGCCCCACAATACAGTTATATGTATATGAAAGCGGTAAATGAAAGCATATAAACACTTACTCGGTTGTAGAGCTTCCATGATGTTTGGTTAGTTGTTCAACAAAGAAAGATTGAAAACAACAGTATATTCAAGATCAAAGGAGAAAGTGCTTTGAAAGAGAAATATTTGGGGCTTATAGCTCAAGGAGAGGCCCAGGGTTTTATCAGTGATTGCACTGTTGAATTTGTACAGAGGGATTTATACAAGTGACTGAGGCCCAAAAAATGGTTTGTTGTACAAAGGGATGGGTCTTACACTCTCTCAAGAGGCCCAAAAAGTTTAAAGAAAAAGAGTGAGGCTTATAACACGAGGGTAGGCCCAGATGATTTTTCGTTTGAAATGGCGATCGCGCTAAGATTTTCTTTTAACGCAAAGGGGCTTATACAATATCTGAGGCCCAAAGTTGTTTTGGTTAAAAGGGGATTGGGTCTTACACTCTATTAGAGGCCCAAAAGTTTTGAATGGGTCTTATAGCTCGAGGAGAGGCCTAGTTGATTTTTTAAAAGGCAACGATCGCGCCGTTTACTGGTACAGAGGGACTTATACAATAAGTGAGGCTCAAAATTTTCTGTACAAGGGAGTTTGGGTCTTACACTCTCTCAAGAGGCCCAAAAGTTTTGAATGGGACATATAGCTCGAGGAGAGGCCCAAGGTTATTTGTGTACAAAACGACGATCGCGCCGAGGTTTTTAAAAATACCCGGAGGGACTTATACAATAAGTGAGGCCCATGAAAGGTTATTTTACAAAAAGGATTGGGTCTTACACTCTATTAGAGGCCCAAAAAGTTTTGAAAATGATTTATGAGGGTTTAATTAATCAAAAACCCTAATTTGTTTTCAAAATGTGTTTTAATGGAATAAAATATTCAATTAAAATGATCAAAATTGTTTAACATGTGGAAAACAAATTGTGATCTTGGATTAATGCTTCATAAATCAAGTTTTGCCCTACAAAATGATTAGAAATCATTAAAATTTGTAAAATCAATAAGGAAAAAATATTTTAAATGTCAAAACTATTAAAACATTAATTCTTTGCAAAAATATCAATTATATGAAATAAATAATATTTTTGGGATTTTTTGGGAAAATAAAATATTTTAACATTTTTGTGAATTATTAAAAAAAGAATCAACTCAAAATCATTAAAACTCAGAGAGAAATTAATTTTTGAATCAATTAAATAAAATCACAAAATTCAAATATTTGAATTTTCAAAAAGGGCGCCAAGAACACGCGCGTGTTCTGGGTTTTGCCCATATTTACATTTTCTCTCCAATCTCACTGAATACTTGATTATATCATGCAATCCACATACCAATCTGCTCGTCTCAACCTCACGATCATGTCTATGGTATTTAATTTCATTTATATTAAACATGGAATAAAAAATCAAGACAAAACCTCAAGAACCCTAATTTCTGCATGAAGGCTAAGAATTTTGATACACGATTCAAAAAAAGCAATTAATTGAGGGGAAACATTCCATGCATGATTATGAACATTTGGCAAAAGTATTGTGCGAGGAAATATGCATAGATTGAGAGATGACCAAGTTTAGGCTTACCTCTAGGTCGTGACAGCAAGTTCAAAGTGATTTCTGAGTTGGAGGTGTTACAGATGAGTTGTGATGATCTGAACAGCTTCCCTACACCCTATGGAGTGTGTTTGAATGCTTGGACTTGATGGAAATTGGCTGGATCACTTCATGGCATCTCAACTGCAACTTGGTTAAAACCTTGAGCAATTGACTGGTGATTCTGAGAAATCAGTGTTCCAAATGTTGTTTAAGTGTTTGATCAGCTCCCATATGATGTATGTGAGGTGTGTGTGTGATTGGTTTAAGTGGAATTGCTCTCTACTGAAAAACCCGATAGTGACTTGCTAAGAAAGGCATTTTTTAAAGTGAGAAGTGGATTTTGAGAAAGGCAAGTGTTGTAGGCCTTTGGTGTACTTAAACTGATCATAATTGAGCTCTATTTATAGTAGAGCAAGTTTTTTTTGCAAGGAATAGTGAATGGCAACTGCTGAGTAGGGTTGGCCAATGTTGGCAAATGAAAATCCAAGTCTCCTCTAGCCATTTACTAGAGGTTAGGGCACAGGCTGCTGGTCCCCTTGGTCTTGGATAAGTCTTGACTGAATTCAGTTGCTAATAGCTCAGTCCATGCCACCTTGGTGCTTCCATTGAATGCTTCAATCCAAAATTGGAGTCTTGTCCCTATTTTGGGCAATTCTAGGTTTGGCATGCTATTTCTTATTCCAAGGACTTTGGAGGCTTGGCTCAGTGATTGTCCCCTTTAGATTCAATCCTCGGATGTGTCCAAAGTGATGACAAGGCTTGGAATTTCGTGATTTTGGCAAATCGACCAAAAGTGCAAAAATCTGCCTTGCCTTGGCAGATTTCAGCAAGGCATCTTGCCACTACCATATCTCAAAGCTCAAATTGAATTTGGTGATGTTCTTGGCCATTTTGGAAAGCCCTTATATGATACAACAACTGTCTGATCATATTTGGTTTTGATACCTTTTGGATCCAAGTGAAAAATCCCCCTACATTTGGAAAAAAAGTAAGGCAGATTCTGACTTAGTGAAATTTTCACTAAGTGTTGGAACAAAGTGACTTTTCTTGATTTTGATCACTCCATAACTCAAAATCCATGAGGAATTTGGACATAGATCAGTATGAAGCTTTTGTAGAGGGCAATGAGATCTACAAATCAAGCTTTGGATGGGGAAAAATGGCTTTGTGGTTTAGGAGTTATGATCCTTCAAAGTTGGTACCTTTGTCACTTTATTTCATAACTTAGAAAATTTTCTAAGTTTTTATGGTTACCCCTTTTACAAGTTATCCCACTTTCTTTGATTTTTCTTGATGAATGATGATTCAAATCATACATTAACATCATTTTAGGGTTAAAAATCTATTTTTGGGAAAAATCTCAAAAAGTCAAAGTTGACTTTTGTGCACAGTTGACTTTTTGTCAGATGAATTCCAAACTGTGCGATCCTTTGGGAAATCATGTCCTTGACCTAAATCAAACTTGATGGACATGCTCCATAGGTGTTATAGGGTGTATTGAATCATGTCTTAGGGTTTGGGAGTATGTCCTGGTCAAAAGTCAAAGCTACAGTTGACTTTTCTCGCAAAACCCTAATTGTGGTTCAGATGAAATTGAAACTTGTTGCTCAAGCTTCTTGGACCAATCCATTGTTCCAAATGGATCAATATGGTATATTAGAGACCCTCAAATCATGTCTTGAGGTCTTGGTTCATGATTTGTCCCAAAAGTCAACTTAGGGGTGAATTAGGTCAAGAAACCCTAATTCCTGATTTTTTATGTATGCATCCCCTGAATACCCAGAATAATTGGTTATACCCAGAATACCCGTCAAGCATACTTAGGTATTTGTGGCCAACGGCAGAATCGACTAGCATTTCTGCAACAGGCATTGGGTATTCATCATTTGGGGTCGCAGCATTCAAATCTCTGAAGTCTATGCAAACCCTCAAAGTCCCATTCTTTTTTATAACATGTACAATGTTAGCTAACCATTCGACATACCTGGCAGTGCGGATGAACTTTCATCAAAGCAGTCTTTCGACTTCATATTTTATCTTTAAGAGAATTGCTGGTGCAAATCGTCTTGGATTCTGTTTGACTGGCTTTTTCCCAGACTTGATTGGTAGCTTCAGTTCGACCAACTCCCTGCTTAGACCAGGCATCTTGTCGTAATCCCACGCGAAACAATCTCTAAACTCTTTCAACAATTGGATTACTTCAACTCTGAGTTGTGGAGTAATGTTGGCACTGATGTAAGTAGGTATTTTCACTGCCGCCTCTCCTAGGTCGATTTCTTCAAGAGGATCTTGCGCTAGCATTCGAACATTATTTGCCAACGAATCCTTCTCAAAACCCAAAGGCTCATCGTCATAAATAACATCGAGCCTTTGTTCTTCATCCCGAACCTAATCAGGTAGTTCTGGGTTGAAGTCCATACCAGGACCTTCTTGGTAGAATCCTGAATTGGCTTCGACAGCCATATATTCATTGGCAGCTTCCAAAGCCGCTTGTAGTTTGGTTTCGGCCATATAAGCCGAAATTCTTTTCAACGCTTCGAACTCAGTCATTATCACTAAATTCGCTCCCCCAGCCTGTGGGGTCTACTGAAGGCGTGCCAAGGTATGAGAACCTTTCTCCTGGCACCTCCTTATCCCAACGGAAACCGTCGACTGGATGCAGGTACAATGAGCAAAATATCTCATCATCTGGGACAAACTCGAAGTCTGCGGGACCACAAGGGGCAATATGAGCCAAATGCTTGTCGAACTGACGTCTGTCAACATGATTTATTGGTGCTTTAAAATACCCTTGGTCAGCTTCTATGTTCTCGACTATGCCATCTGGCCTCCAGATGGTGATCCTCTGATGTATCGAAGATGGAACTGCTCCAATGCCATGTATCCATTCTCGTCCTAAGAGCAGCTTGTAGTTGGCTTTTGTTTCCACTACCATGAAGACAGTAGGCCTAGTAACTGTCCCAACTGTCAAGTCAACTTGTATAACACCCAATGTGGTGCCAACTTTTCCTTCATAATTTGAAAGAACCATATTATGTGGCTTAGTATCAGTATCATACTTCCCTATCTTTCTCAAGATATGGTGCGGTATCAAATTCATTGTGGCACCGCAGTCAACCAAGATCTTGTTTACTGGAACATTCTCTACTTTCCCAGTGATGAATAGAGGCTTCAGATGGTTTTTCATAGCCTCATCTAGCCGTTCAAAGAAAGTATTCTGCTCTTCGACGCAGCCATTGTTCATGATATAGTAGCACACTAGTTTGTGTGCCGCCATTTCTGCTTCAGAAAAGTCATCAACTTCCTCAACCTCTGTGATTTGGTCAAATTCCCTAGGCAATACTGAGACCACATTCACGAGGATGTCCAACAAAGCATCAGAATCTGAGTCGAAATTGTCTGTCATCATCTCGCCTTCTGCTATGGCCTGATCACATTTTTCTTTAGCCATTTCGACTTCAGTTTTGAATAATTTTCGCCCAATGGGCAACTTCTCGACAATTCCTCCCCTTCCGTTGTTTCCGACAGGTAGGTTTGTGCTTGATTCAGCCTTATCCTTCGACTCGACCTCCCTTTGGGATTTCCTCCTTCGCTGCTCCCTCCTCCACTGTGACCTTGTCATAGGATTTTTTCCTTTGTAGTTCTCAGAAATGTGGGCAGTTTTGTTGGAGGATTGAAATTCCTTGCGATAGGTGATCGACGAGCCCTTATTAACATTAGAGTTTTTCCACTTCTGCTGACATTTCTTCCTGTTCTCATTTAGTTTAACCCATTTGCAGTTAGAAAGTTCAGCAAATAGTTTGAAGGTAGCATGCCTTGCTCCTGGTGCTCTAGCCTTCAACTCAGACCTTCTTGGGTCAAAACTTCGGGGGCCATGGTTGGCCTTCTCCTACTTCTTCTTAGCCTTTTGTACCCCTTCGAGATTCTGCGCCGCTTTTTTTTCGAACACAGCGCTGCACCTAGGACAAAGCATTACTTCAGATCCCTTTCGTTGACATATGTGTATTAAGTCAACCAAACTTTCTTCCTCTTTTGGGAAAGCCAGCTTATTGTATTCCTCCTGTCGGCGTTCCTTGCCGACTTCCATTGGTGACTCCTCAGAAATTTCCACCATGTTAACTTCCATTTTGACATCCTCAGTGATGTCAAGCTTGTGCAATTTCATCTGTAAACCCTCAATAGCCCTATCCATCGGGACGAAACTATCAGCGGTCTCCTTGGTTACCAGCATCTTCTAGGAATCCGCAGCAACTCCCTCGTCAGCACCTTCAATAATCTCAACACCATCAACAGTGTTGTTGTTGCATACTTTGACAGAACCAATAACCAAGCTCCTTAGGAATTTCTGGTCAAGATTTTCAGTAACCCTGGCCATGACTATTTCATTGTTAAAATCATCAACGATCTCAATCATATTGACATTATTGTTGAGGCCTTCAGCAACCTCGAGCATATGGACCTCCATTGGCTCAGTATAATGAGCCTCAGCTACTGGCAGGGGGTCTGAATCGATCTTCATTTGACTTTTGGACTTCTCTCCAAACTTCAGCCTTCCTTCCTGAATTGCGTTCTGCACCATATCCCTGAAAAGGAAACATTGAGAAGTCTTATGACCCAAGAAATTATGATATTTACAAAACCCTCTTTTTTTCCTTTGTTCTAAAGGAGGAAATTTAGCACCAGGTGGCACTATCATCTGACCATCCTTAACTAACAAATCGAAAATTTTGTCACATTTAGTGACGTCGAAAGTATAAGTTTTCTTGGGAAATTTGTCATTTTTGTCAGTTTCGACATTTGAAGGTGCCAGCAACCTACATGAGTAAGGCGGATCTTATTTCAATTCAGTAAGGTCGACCTCGCCTTCGTCAAAACTAACTGGCTCATCATGATATTTTTCGTCTTCATTGTTAACTTTGACGTAAGACACTCTCTTGTTCTTATTTTCCCTGGCCTTTTCTTCATTAAGGCGTTCTAACTGTTGAACCCTATCGGCTAATTGGGTCATATCTCTAAGATATTATGTATCCAACTTCTATCTAATGGAATAATCTAGGTCTCCAGCGGCCATTTCGACTAACTCGTGCTCTGGTACTTGAGTAAAGCATCTAGCTTTGAGCAGTCGGAACCTATTTAGGTAATCATCAATTGGCTCTGTGGATTTACGTTTAATATTAGCCAACTCTTTCAAACTAATCTTGGTTTGTCCCATATAGAACTGTTCGTGAAACAACCGTTCTAATTGGGTCCAATTGTGGATAGAATTAGGTGGCAAAGTCGTGAACCACGTGAAGGCATTCTTCATCAGAGGACTTGGAAAGCATTTATCCTAAGGTTCTCATTATTTGCAATTTCCCCAGCCTCTATCACGTATCGAGCCACGTGTTCGACAGTGGATTCAGTGGTATCCCCAGAGAACTTAGTAAACTTAGGGACTTTTGTTCTAGAGGGTAACTCCGACTGGAGAATATATTCTGACAATAGGGATGTATAATTTGGCCTTCGCAGGCCCACATTTATGCCATTTTGGACCATTATCCTTTCGATCATAGCTACCAGATTATTATCTGCTGCTATGTCGTTACGTCGAACTTGTTGTATGACGTCATCAACATCCTGGTTTCTATTCACCAAAACCACCCTTGGTTGATCCCCAACAGGCACTGGCTGTTGAATCCTAGGGGGTTCGACTACTACCTGATTTGGTGCGTTTACCTGGGGGATATTCCCTGGATTTTGTTGATTTTGGTTAATAGTAGGGTCCTCTTCGAATACCACCCCATGGTTTGCTGCGATATACTCTCTTTGAGGGTGTCGAGGAGGATTAGGAACACCAAAGAAATCTGCAAGGCACGTCATCTGCGCAGCCATTTGCTAATTGGTCTGGTAGTATTTTGGATTAGAGGCTGAAAGATTTCCCCCATGGTTTGAGACATCATTTGGACCATTTGGTGGTTACTTCCATCCATTTGCTGCCTTAGATAGGCTGCAGTAGTATTCGTCAAGCCTAGCACTTGGGTTGAATATCCTACTCCTAAGGATTGGTTTCAACCCATATTTACTCCAGACCTCGACCCTTGTAAAGGTGATGCCATTATAGGTTCAGAATACACTGGGGGTGCATTTTGCAAATTCATCATCATGGAAGTTGGCATCGCATAAGGCTGCTCTCGACCATTTAAGAGCATTGAAAAACCTGGTGGTGGGAACGGTCGATAAGTAGACGTCCCAATCGGAGGAGGGGTTACTGGGGGTCTGGTTGGCCCCACTTATGTCAAGACCGGTTCAGTATGAGGAATGGAATGTGTCGGTGTCGAAGAGGCTGGTAAAGGTTTAAGTCGAAGAGGCTGGTAAAGGCATAAATTTAACTTGCGTGAAATTAAAGGGACTTTTAATAAAAAGATATATAAAGACTCTGAGTCAAAAAGGCTGAAAGGGTAAAGACTGAATGAAATGCAGAAAAATAAATTGCATGAAGTAAAAGATAAACTCTTAGTAAAAGACTTAAAGAAATTGCATTGAAATGGAAAGTGGTGTTTACATCACGTATATTCTCACAAAACTCGTTTCTCTACACACGGATACTTTGAGTAATTTCTGAGTAACTTGTACAAATTGAACAACACACGAATCCTATTGCTAGAACTCCTATTTATACTAATTAAACTAACTGTTGTTAACTGTGAAAATAATTAGCATACGACAAGTGTCGCCCTGCATGCTTCTAATCCTCTGGATGTGCGCCACTTGTCTTTTTCAAAAGCGGATAAGAGTAAGCATTCCCTCCTTTATTTGAATTTGAATTACTTCGCGTCAAACACCATCAGTAGTATCCATTGAAGGATATTTCCCAATGCTTGGAAATATTTCTAAGTCCCACGCTTATCTTTTCCTTATGCAGCATACCTTCGACTTAGGCTTCCACCATGAAGATCCAGTCGAACGCTTTCAAACTTCTTCACAGAGTTTAACACTTCAATTAATTCCTCTAAATCAATATAGGCGTCGAATTGAGGAGCTAACAAATACTGTATGTGGTTCTCACATTTGTACCAATGTGCAGGGGCTAAAATGGAGTAGAGTTTTGACAAAAGGTGAAGTTGACCTACGAGTTAGCAGTGGAGCAAAGGTTGCTGCTTTAGTCGTAGGAACTTATGTATTAACTTTACCTAGTGGTTTAATAATTCAGTTAGAGAATTGTTATTATGTACCTGCAATTAGCAGGAATATTATTTCTGTTTCTTGTTTGGACAAGTTTGGTATTTTATTTATAATAAAGAATAATTGTTGCTTTATTTATTTAAATGATATATTCTACACTACTGTACAAATGAACAATGGATTGTATGTCCTTGATCTTGAAATGCCAATTTATAACATTAATACTAAAAGGATGAAACCTAACGAGTTAAATCCAAGTTAGCTTTGGCATTGTCGCTTAGGCCATATAAATGAGAGACACATCTCCAAACTCCATAAAAATGGACTATTGGACTCTTTTGATTACAAATCATATGATACATGCAGATCTTGTTTAATTAGAAAGATGACAAAGTCCCCATTCACAGGAAAAGGTGAAAGGGCTAATGATATTTTGGCCCTCATACATACTGATATATGTGGACCACTGAACATACCAGCCAGAGGAGCTTTTCAATACTTCATCACATTTACTGATAATTTCAGTAGATATGGTTATGTCTATTTAATGAAACACAAATTTGAATCCTTTGAAAAGTCAAGGAGTTCAAGAATGAAGTACAAAACCAACTAGGTAAGAATATTAAAACTCTTCGATCAGATCGAGGTGGTGAATATTTAAGCCTAGAGTTTGATGACCATCTAAAAGAGTGTGGGATTCTATCCCAACTCACTCCTTCTGGAACACCACAATGGAATGGTGTATCTGAGATAAGAAATCAAACCTTGTTAGACATGGTCCGATCCATGATGAGTCACGCCGATCTTCCAAACTCCTTTTGGGGACATGCACTACTGACAGCAGCTAACACACTTAACCGTGTTCCATCCAAAAATGTTGAAAAGACACCATATGAAATATGGAGTGGTAAGAAACCACATATATCTTACATGAATATTTGGGGTTGTGAAGTTTATGTGAAACAACAAATTTCAACTAAGCTTGAGCCCAAATATGACAAATGCTTATTTGAGGGGTATCCTAAAGACACAAGAGGGTATTACTTTTACAATCCTTCTGAGGGAAAAGTGTTTGTCGCTCGAACTGGAGTTTTCTTGGAGAGGGACTTTATTTCCAAAGAAATCAGTGGGAGGAAAGTAGAGCTTGAAGAAATTCAAGAATCACAAAGCATTGATACACCTATGGAGGAATTCGAGCAGGAACCACAAGTAGTTGTGGAAGAGCAACCTACTCAAGTAGAACAAGACCAATGTAGATCAAACAGGATACGTCTCCAATCAGAGAGATATGGATATCTCATAACTGATCAAGGTGGTGTATTACTCATGGATCAGGATGAGCCTGTAACCTATCAAGAGGCCATAACTGGTCCTGAGTCTGATAAGTGGATAGAAGCCATGAAATCTGAAATGGATTCCATGTACACAAACTAGGTTTGGACTTTGGTAGAGCCTCCTGTAGGAGTTAATCCTATAGGATGCAAGTGGGTCTTCAAAAAGAAGATTGACATGGATGGTAAGGTACATACCTATAAGGCAAGACTGGTTGTTAAAGGTTATAAACAAATTAATGGTGTAGAGTATGATGAAACCTTTTCACCAGTTGCAATGCTTATATCTGTTTGGATTTTACTTGCTATCGCTGCATATCATGATTATGAAATATGGCAGATGGATGTCAAGACTGCTTTCCTTAATGGGAATCTTCTTGAGGATGTATACATGACATAACCTGAAGGATTTGACATAACAGAAGAAGCCCAAAAGATATGCAAGTTACAGCGATCAGTCTATGGATTGAAGCAAGCTTCCATAAGCTTGAATCTTCGTTTTGATGAAACTGTAAAACAATATGGATTCATAAAGAATGAAGATGGGCCTTGTGTCTACAAGAAGGTTAATAGGAGCATGATTGTCTTCTTGGTATTATATGTAGATGACATATTAATCATTGGAAACGATGTCCCTACCTTGCAACAAGTAAAAACTTGGTTAGTGAAGAAGATGATGTTTATGGTGGTATGTTGTAGGCTTATGTTTTTCTTGTAGAAGAAGTGTGTTTGATGGAGTATGCAAGAAGATGTTTGTTTGCTGAGGTTAGTTAAAGTTTGGCATGGAAGATATGAATGGTGGTGGATTCGTGGATGGAGGGAAGCGTGGAAGATGAGCATAAAGGTGGAGGTTGTGGGTGGTACACGACGACAATGTGATGAAGGTGGGGTGGTTCGAAGGAAGAATGTTTATGTTGTTGGAGTGGTGTATGTTTGTAGTTTTTCTGTGTTTAGAAGAAGAAGAAAAATATTTATCTTTTTAGTGTAGAGAGATAGATGAGTACATTGTGGTGGTTTTATGCTTTATTATAGATAGGAAAGAGAGATATTATTGGGTATGACTTCCCTTAATCGGTGTCCACAAAATTGGAAAAAAGACCAATCAAACACAGTTGTCTGTGCCCTCCCTCAATGGTTCGCGTGGAGATATTTGTGTTGGTCCTTTGTTTCATTTTCAAAGACTATACTTAAGATAATACATGAGGATTAAATAGGTTTTATTAATCTTAAAAAAAATCAAAATAAAACTTTTATTTAGTGATAAAAAGAAAGAAAACTTACTAAATCCTATAAAAACATATCACTTTAAAATAATAATAATAATAATAATAATAATAATAATAATAATAATAATAATAATAATAATAATAAATTCAAAATAAGATTATCGATAATTCTATTTAATTCCAACAATTATTTTGGTTAAAAAAATGATTAAAAATGAAGAAAAAAAGTCGGGCGTAAAAGTGCTTGAAAAATTAAACTGAACAAATGATCAGTTCGAAATAAACTTCTTGAAAACATACATGTTTTGATCAAATTTTGAAATAAAATCAACCGGTAAAAAGGCTTAGACGGACAAAAGTGGGACCGAAAAAGTAGTTGAAAAAATAAAACGAGCACACCAAATTAAACTGTGTGAACCGTAGATTAAGAATATTGAAGTCTGCAAGCTCGATGTTAAAACTTTTTCGCCCGCTAATTCGACGTACAGTTGAGAAACGGTTCGACCGGTCTATCTGTAAATCTAAAAAATTATTCTGGTTGGTATTTTAAGCGTTACACAAAACAAAATGCATGTTGTGAGAAGTTAAAAATGCAGATGTCTTGTAAATGCATCAAATTGCTAACTGGATAATTATGAAATAACAATCAGATGCAAATAAATTGCCCTTGGATCACTTACTTCTGATGCTCCATTACAATTAAACTCTACAGAGATTCAAATGATAACAATACTCTTAATTGTCACCCTCTGGACCTCTGAAACAAGATGCAGCAAAATGAAAGATGCACTAAGGTTGAGAAATCAAGCCTTTTGACTTCTTAATCAACAGATGACTGAATGAATGTCATCAAGACCATATAAAATGCCAGAACTCCTGAGTTTTCATCTAAACCTTGAGGAACGCTTTGACTAAAAGAATGTACAATAAAAAATAAAAGTGAACATATTATGCTAATGATGGTAAAAACTTAGGGTAAAATTTAAGGTATGACAGTTGCCCCTATTTAGACATCGTTAACTGGAAAATATGAAGAACCGTTGTCTTCAAATCATCATGGTGAAAGATAGTTTAAATGTGAAACAGACCCAAATTTTTCCCTCTTATGCAAAGGAATGATATGCTTATGGTTATGAATGAACACAAAGAGATTAAGAAATACTCTTGATTTATTAATCAACATATGGTAATGCAAATGGATGCAACAAGATTTAGGAAATACTCTTGATTTCGTAATCGTCGGGTGATATGTGTGACTGCAGGTTAAGAAGTACTCTCAACTTTTTAAAAATAAAAGCGGATGAATTAAGAAATACTCTTGATTTCTTAATCATGAAATGCTAAGATGGTGTAAGAAATACTTCTAATTTCTTAATCATGAGATGCTAAGAAGTGCTCTCGACTTCTTAAAAATGAATGCAGATGAATTAAAAAATACTCTCGATTTCTTAATCATGAAATGCTAAGATGGTGTAAGAAATACTCTCAATTTCTTAATCATGAGATGCTAAGAAGTGCTCTCAACTTCTTAAAAATGAATGCAGGTGAATTAATAAATACTCTCGATTTCTTAAAGGTATGCCAGTTAAGAAGTACGCTCGACTCCTTAAAATGAAATGATATGAATTAAGAAATGCTCTCGATTTCTTAATCATGAATTTAAATGAATTAAGAAATACTCTCAATTTCTTAAACATGCGTAGGTTAAGAATTACTCTCCACTTCTTAAATATGAATGCAGAGGAATTAAGAAATACTCTCGGTTTCTTAACCATGAAATGCTAAGAAGTACTCTCGACATTTTAAAATTGAATGTAGATAAATTAAGAAATACTCTCGATTTCTCAATCATATGTGATGAGTCCAAGCCTTTGAGGTTGGCATCAATTTTGGTAAAATTAACCTAACAGAAAGATCTTGGACAAGATGTCCTAACATGTTGAACTAACTGCTGGTTAAAGTGTTAGACAAGATGTCCTATTATGTTGATTCGACATCTTTGTCTGTTACAGTTTGGAGTAACTGCTATCTGATTTCCAGGTTTTATGGGAATGTGATTTTTTCCTAGTGGTATCTGATATTGAGGAATCATAGATTCTGGTTCTAAAAGGAATATGTTGTTTCCAAGTGTGGAAACACTTTAGGAAACTTAGGATTGAAGAAACTATTCTAGAGAAGAATAGGTCGCAGATTATGTGGAGCTGAATTGCTGCGATTCTGAAGCCCAAATCCATTTTTGTTTAGTGATTTATTTAGGATGGATTTAACCTAGAATAGACACGGAAGATACACAATTGTTATTAAGTACTAGGGTTTGTACTTTTGTGAGCCTCTCTTGTATTGTGTGAATACCTAAGTTGGACAGTTTTATTGAGTTGTAATTGTTCAGTCACTGCTGTGATTGAAAGGGAATTAAGAAGGGTCTCATATCTAAGAGTGTCTTAGGTAGAAATCTAGCACGGGTAGTTTCTAGGTGTCAAGTTATAAACGGTTGAGTTTAGCTTAGAACTAATTCTTCTTAGTGGATTTCATTCCTGGCTTGGTAGCCCCCAGACGTAGGTGTTGTTGATCACTGAACTGGGTTAATAATTCTTGTGTGTTGTTTACTTTCTGCTGTTTGTATTCTGTTCTTCATTATCCTTAGGTGAGAAGCAGAGATCAAGTGTCGCTACATCCTGTCCGGCATCTTAGTGATCGGCTTGACCAGAATTTCAATTAGTATCAGAGCAGGCATCCTGCTCTGTATCTGGGTGAGATTCAGGGATGATACTTTCTGTTTCAATGGATAAAGAATGAGGAATTTTAAGTAGACCACCCATACTTGATGGTTCCAATTATGAATATTAGAAAGTGCGCATGGTGGCATTCATCAAGTCCATGGATGGTAAAGCTTGGAAGTCTGTGGTTAAAGGGTGGGATCCGCCAGACCAAAGACAAGGATGGGAATATCACTGATCAGTTGAAACCTAAGGAAGACTGGGATGATGAAGATGATAAGCTTGCTCCAGGTAACTCCAAAGCCTTGAATGCCTTGTTCAATGGTGTGGACAAGAACGTCTTCAGGCTCATCAAGAACTGCATTATTGCAAAGGATGCTTGGGAAATCTTGAAAACTGCTCATGAAGGAACCTCTCGAGTTAAATCCTCAAGACTTCAACTTCTCACCACCAAGTTTGAGAACTTGAGAATGAAGGAGGATGAGAGTATTTAGGAATTTCATATGCGTATTGTGGATATTGCCAATACTTCGAGTGATCTTGGAGAAAAGATTCCAGAAGTAAAGCTTGTCCAGAAAATTCTAAGATCTCTTCTTAAGAAGTTTGACATGAAGGTGACAGCCATCGAAGAGGCTCAAGATATAAACACCTTGAAGGTAGATGAACTCATGGATTCTTTACAAACTTTTGAAATGACACTGAATGAAAAGACTGAGAAAAAGAAAAGCTTAGCCTTGGTGCCTGGTCATGATGAAGGAAAGACAAACTCCAAGGAAGAGATGTCTAAGGCTGTTATGTTTCTAGGAAAACAGTACAATCAATTGCTGAAAAAGATAGAGGGGGAATCAATAGCTAATGTCAAGTCTCAGTCATTCAACAACCATAAAAGGAATAATCTTGGAAGAAACTCTAAGTATGAAGAAAAAGATGACAAAAGTGCTATGAATGTGAGGGATATGGACACATCAAATATGAGTGTCCTACTTTTCTCAAGAAAGAAAAGAAATGCCTCCTTACATCTTGGTCTGAAGATGATTATGCAAGTGATGAAGAATCACCTAAATAGGTTTCTACTCTTACAGGAGTATTTGACTCTGATATAGAATCAGAAATTAGAGATCTATCATATAATGATCTAATCAAATCCTTCAAGGAGTTTTATAAGAGATGTGTTGAAGTTTGCCAGCTAGGAGAAGGTCAACATAGGATTATTATGCTCCTTGAGGCTGAAAGAGTAAAACATCTTGGTGTCATCTTTGATCTTAAAGAGGAAGTTGTTGTGCTTAACTCCAAACTTGACAATGTAACCAAAAATGTTAGGATGCTCAACAACAGTTCTGATATACTAGATGAGATACTATAGGTTAGGAGGAATGCTGGAGATGTCAGAGGACTTGGCTACAATGATCAAGTAATGATAAGCAAGAAAAGAGATCCAGAATGTAACCTTAATCAAACCAAAAGAAGACAGAAGATGTTTAACAAAATGTATCAACATCAGTACAGATATCAGAAACATACCACAGGTAAAAGGAGGCAAGATTGGAAATGTCATTATTGTGGCAAGTATGGTCACCAACCCTGATGCTTTCAGAGCTAAGTATGGAGGACTACTGTCTCTGTTAAGGGTCCATGTAATTGAAGGAATCCTGTCCACGCTAATCTAGTTCTACGATCTGGTCTATCACTGTTTCACATTCCCAGATTATCAGCTAGCACCAACACTGGAGGAGTACTCTCACCTGACTGATTTACCCATCACTGACCAAGCTCCCTTTTTTGGACTGGAAGAAATTCCAAAGGATTAAACCATTGCAAGAGCAATTTATTTGGACGAGTCAGAAGTCAGGACTCACATGATCATTAAGGGTGGAATCAAAGGTTTGCCAGTCCAGTTTTTGAAAAAGAAAGCCCTGTACTTTGCTAGTATAGGGAATGTGCCTGCTTTCAAAAGCATCTTTGTATTACTCACTTATGGGTTATTTTTGTTTCCTAACATTGATAGCTTCGTTGATATCAATGCCATTAAGATTTTTCTGATTGGAAACCTTGTACCTACCTTGCTCACAGATGCTTATCATTCTGTACACTTAAGGAATTTGTATGGCGGAGGAATGATCACATGTTGTGTACCCCTACTATACAAATGGTTCACTTCCCATTTGCCTAAGTCTGCTGCTTTTTGGGATCAAAAGTGTACTTTACGTTGGTCGCAGAGAATCATGTCTCTTACCAACTCTGACATAGATTGGTACAATTGAATATATGACGGGATCAGGATCATTGACCGTTGTGGAAACTTCCCTAATGTACCCCTCATAGAAATTAAAGGAGGAATCAATTATCATCCAGTTTTAGTTTGTCGTCAATTCGGATACCCGATGAGGCATGTCCCACGTAATGCTCATCTGGAAGGTCTTTTCGTCAAGGAAGGAAAAAATGACAGGGCACTAAAGACAGAAATAGTGCATGCTTGGAAACATGTTCACAGGAAAGGAAGAGAGTCTCTAGGAAAACCAGACTGTGTCTCTGTAGAGCCTTATCTCCGCTGGGTACAAACTAGAGCTCTCAAGGTGAGGATGCCATACCCTCGTCACGAAGTTCTTCCGTTAAAGGAATCTGACCTTTATTTTATGTCTGATACGGAAAAACTTCAGGTTACTCTCAACAAAGTTCAACAGGAGAAGAGGTCTTGGAAGAACAAGTACCGTATTCTCAATGTGGAATGTAACAAAATACAATAACTGTTAAAAGAAAAAGATGCTCTGATTGAGATTTTAGAGCAACATGCTGTAGAGAATCAAGAAGACCAAAGGAATTTGCTCGCTCCTTTCACTTGGCAAAGGAATGACAACCCGAAAACGGCTCAAGAGCCCCGGTCAAAGAAAAGGAAAATACCAGAACCAGCACCTGAGCTCCCCTCAGAGAGGACTCATGATCCATAAGCTTAGACATTTCCTTTTACAACACTTTGTAAATTACTGTATTTCCATTTCCGCAATCTTTAAATTCAATAAAACGGGGTTTCCCCACTGTATAATATTTGCAATCCAATTGTCGAAGTTTCTTTTGGTTAACAAACAAAACTAATGAATATAATCATTGCATATCATTCATCATTCGCCCATAACACATTCTTCTTCCCTACGAATCTCACGTTTGTGTCTCGGTTCTAGAGTTAAACTGTCTCATTCGTACAATACTCGGGTCAATCGACAAAAGAAAATGGATGATCTCAAGGAAGAGAACAAAGAGTTGAGAGAAGAAATTGACACTCTGAAAGAAGATTTGAGGAAACTTCACAATGACATGCAATCCCTGGCAGCAGCCCAGATACAACAACAAAGGACTGTGATCTCAGAGATCACATCTACGTCCATAGTGGAAAAGTATGATCCTCGGTATAACTTGCCTAAAGATCGTCCCTGGGGCATGCCACCCAACTATATCCCGGAAGGATATATTTCGCCGATCATGGAAAATCCGGAAACTGCAGCAGGAGCCGCTGGGCCTGAAGGTTACAAACTTCGGGAAAGCGAAGATGCAAGGGGCATGACAGTAACTCCT
The DNA here is from genome assembly GCA_022829125.1 of Lathyrus tuberosus. NCBI lineage: Eukaryota > Viridiplantae > Streptophyta > Magnoliopsida > Fabales > Fabaceae > Lathyrus > Lathyrus tuberosus. The sequence goes on from JALAZF010000017.1 coordinate 16,873,571, forward strand.
GAAGGTTATAAACTTCGGGAGAGGGAAGCACCAAGAGTCACTGCCGTAATGACTATACCGCCACCCGTGGTACACACTGTCCCGGAAGGACAGATTCCACAGATACCTTCTGGTGGAAATGAAAGTATGAACGACAGAATGAAGGAATTCCAGGAGCAATTCTTGGAGATGCAGAAAGAACTGCAAGCCATTCGCGGTCAGGATCTATTTGGAAAGGACGTCGCAGACCTTTGTTTAGTCCCTAATGTGAAAATTCCGCACAAATTCAAGGTGCCCGAATTTGAAAAGTACAAGGGTAACTCTTTCCCTCAAAGTCATTTGGTGATGTACGCTCAGAGGATGTCAACTAAGACAGAGAATTAACAGCTACTGATCCACTACTTCCAGGATAGTTTAACCGGTGCCGCACTCAAATGGTACATGGGTTTAAACCGCACTATGATCGTCACTTTCAGAGATCTTGGCGCTGCCTTTGTTCAAAAGTATAAGTATAATCTGGACATGGCACCAGACAGAGATCAACTCAGAGCCATGTCGCAGAAGGATAAGGAAACCTTTAAGGAATATGCTCAGAGATGGTGTGAAATTTCCGCTCAGATTTGTCCACCTCTTGAAGAAAAGGAGATGACAAAGATCTTCTTGAAAACCTTGAGCTCATTTACTACGATAGAATGGTCGTCAGCGCGCCCAGTGACTTCACCGAGATCGTAGGCATGGGAGTTCGTCTTGAAGAAGCGGTCCGAGAAGGACATTTAATTAAAGATATTGGACCATCAAGCAATACCAAAAGTACGGTAGTGCTCTCCCAAAGAATAAAGAGCAAGATATTGGCAATATCTCTCTTGGAAAGCAAAGGCGATGGTACCAACTAGTAGTAGCTGTAACTCCTGCTATTAACCCTACGCATGTTCCAACGTATCAGCCTCAGGTTGCTCAAAGCCAACCACATCAACAACAATATCAGCAAAGGACACAACAGCCTCTTCAGCAGGCCCGTCCTTAGTACAACAACAATCGTAAAATACGACCACCAGGGTTTGACCCTATACCAATGTTGTACGCAGAACTGTTTCCACTACTACTGGTCAAGAGGCATGTCCAAGCCAGGGCTCCTCTTACAGTACCAGAAAATCCGCCTTTTTGGTTCAAAGTGGATCTGACTTGTCCTTACCATCAAGGAGGACCAGGGCATAACATAAAAAACTGTCTTAGTTTCAAATCTGATGTGCAAAAGCTTGTCAGGAGCGGGGTCTTATCCTTCAAGGATACAAATCCAAATGTTCAGATGAACCCGTTGCCTTAACACGAGAAAGCTGCAGTCAATTTGATAGAAGGAGAGTCTAACATAGCTATCAAATTCATGATGTACTCTTATTAAGGGCTAACCTGGTCAAGATGCATCGCAGACAGAGCGGATATGGGCATGTATTACCCCATAATTATCACCAGTGTGATATCTGCTCTAAAGACAATCAAGGATGTCCTGTGGTGCAATCAGCTCTACAGGAACAGTTGGATCTCGGTGGGATCCAGGATCACAGAATTCGTGGGGTCAACATGACTTATACAAATTCCAACATCACTCAGAACCACATTCTGGCGATGAATGTCAACTTGGTGGCAATGCACTCAAGGCAAAGCCAACATCATGATCTGCCACGGCATGATTATGATTCTTGTCTGATTTGCTCAGTAAACAATCAGGGATTCTCTTTTGTACAAGAAGCCCTCCAATGTCAGATGGATCTTGGATGGATCCAGGATTACAATGAAATAAATCCCTATCAGGTCACCATGATTCAAATCTTTGATATTCGTTTGATGAATACCAGCTTAGGGGAGTTACACGCTAAGCAAGTCCAGCTCGATTTTCTGACTTCGTATGACTATCAGAACTGTAGAGTATGTCGTGAGAGTGACCAAGGTTGTACACTTGTTCAAAGGACACTTCAGCACTTGTTAAAGCACTGGTGGCTTCCGATCTATCTAGATGAAGACACACAACAAGTCAGTATGATCGACGGGAAACCTACTAGGCATCAAAGTCAGGATGTTCGATCAATGGAAACAGATATAGTGAGGTTACACTGCATTCAAAGGGGACGTGGCCGGGTGCCACCACACAACTACAAGCGATGTAGAGTCTTCTCGGAGAATAATCAAGGATGCTACCTCGTGCGAGCAGCCCTTCAAGGCCAGTTGAACCATAAGGAAATTCAACCATGGTCAGGTTCTGGCTCAACATCAAACTATCATCCTGATCGAGGCAGAGATGTTGTCTTAATCCCTAAGCTAGGAGTGGCCAAAGATGTATACAGCATAATCCCTTTACTCTGGGAATCAAGAGTTCCTCTCGATAGTGGAAGGATTCTTAACCTCGAACTAATTGAGGCTGGCTATGATGGTAAGAAAAATCAAAAGGCTCTTGTAGTTATCTATCTGCCGGGACCAGTACCATACAAATCCAATAAGGCTATTCCTTACAAAACGGTGCAACAACAATTGAGAATGGAAAGAAAACTCCATTACCCTCCGTCGTGAATATTGCAGACATCAGTCGAGTACACGGAGCGGTCGAATCTTCAACCGAGGAGTTGGAGAACCAAACAAAGAAAAGGAACCTCAAACAGAAGTTCCCGATCAGTCAGTCGGTCAATCCAGGGATCCTGACCTTTCAAAGAACAACAGTGAGATGCTGAAGCTCATCCCAAAGAGTGAGTACAACATTGTTGATCAACTGTTGCAAACTCCTTCAAAAATCTTTATGTTATCTCTTTTACTCAGTTTCGAAGCTCACAGGGAGGCTCTACAGAAAGTCTTAGAGCAAGCCTTTGTGGAACAAGATGTAACAATAAGACAATTCGACAGCATCATTTCCAACATCACTTCCTGCAATAACTTAGGGTTTAGTGACGAGAAATTGTCTAAAGAAGGAAAAAGTCACAACATGACGCTCAATATTATAGTCAACTGCCAGGACGATGCTTTAGCCAGCGTACTGGTAGACACAGGATCGGCTCTGAATGTCATGCCAAAGTCCACGTTAATGTGACTATCCTTTAAAGGATCTCCGATGAGGGGCAGTGAGGTCATCGTCAAAGCATTTGATGAATCTCGAAAAGCATTTATCGGCGAAATCGATCTTCCCATAACAATCGGTCCTCACACTTTCCAAGTCACTTTCTAGGTCATGGACATCTAGGCAGCATACAACTGTTTGTTAGGAAGACCTTGGATACACGAGGCTGGGGCAGTCACTTCGACACTTCACCAGAAGCTGAAGTTCGTCAAGAATGACCAACTAGTCACAGTCTGCGGAGAGCAAGCCTTGATCGTGAGCAACTTATCGTCGTCCACTTGTGTAGAACTAGAGGAGGTTGTTGGAACCCAGTTCCAAGCACTTTCGATCAGCAATAACAATCAATCAAAAAAGGGAACATCGAATTCCTCGTACAAAGATGCTCTCGAAGTAATCAAAAGTAACAATGCAAAAGGATGGGGACAGCTTATCATTCCTACTGATAACAAAACAAAGAAGGGTCTTGGCTTTTCCTCAACCTGTACCCGGACTGCTACTAATGATGAAAGTTTTCATCCCATTCAGGACTTCTTCCACAGTGGAGGGTTCCTTCACCCAGTGCCTCAAGAAGTACATACCATCAACGAGGGAGATTCCTCCGAAATAGATGAAGAGTGGAAGTCATATCTTAACGGGGACGATTATATGTCTCAGGAAGAGGTGCCTATGGCATTTTGCTATCCCGCACAAAGTCTGAGATTTATACCAAGGCCAGATGTCAAAAAGATATACGGAGATTGTGATCCAAAAGGATGTTGTGCTCCACCAAACTCGTTAGAACAAGACACTCTGATGAAAGACAAATTTGACCACGACTATTATGGCCCAATGAATGGTGTAGCGAGCGATTTTTGTCGGTGACGCGACCACCTTATCGCTGGGGTTTTCCTCTTCGAGGAGAAAGGGGGTGCTACTTTCTGATTTCTTATTTATCCCATGAAGCTGGAAGGGAAAGGGAAGGTATCTAAAACTAACCTTGCACGCGAATGTTTAAACAAACGCTTAAAGAGATTGGGGCGTCCGGGGCCAGGTTATACAATGGGCAGTTGTCAGTTACCCATCTTATATGTGGTTATCCACAGGATATTAGCTTTAGGTTCTGCTTTTTAATTTATGGTGTTTATCTGTTAATGGGTTTGGAAAGTTTCTTGGGAAAGATGAGTGAGTGAGTTTGAGAGTTTTTTTTTGTAAGGTGCGGGACCTGAGTTTTGATTGATGTATGTAGGTATCGGACCTAGAGTTTTTTATTAGTATGCTCGCTAAGATTTCACAATCTTATGCCTACGTATTCCCGTTTAAACAAAACAGGGAAATCAGAGAATTCGTAGTTCCTCCTATTCTAAGAGAGGAAAATGATGTTTTGGTGTCTCGTTCAAAGCCCAAGACATAGGCTAAAAGGAGTATTTGTGTCTTGTTTGAAGCCCAAGATTGAAGCTAAAAGGTTGACTGAAAGAGTATTTGTCATCTCTAAAGAGGGATGGTTGATTTTTGTGTGCCTTGATCAAACCCCAAGGTTGAAGCTAAGAGGTTGATTGACTCCACTAGGGAAGTCCTTATACAAACCCTAAGAGGAGGCTGCATGAGACCGACTCAACAAGAAAGTGGATATATTGGTGTATTGTAAAAAGCCCAAGACAGAAGCTAAAAGAGACTGACTTTTTGGGGATATCATTATATGAAGCCTAAGAGGAGGCTAAAAGGGATTTTTTACTCCATTGGGGAGGTTAATATGTGTCTTGTACAAAGCCCAAGACGGAGGCTAAAGGAGGTTGTCTCAACAAGAGAGTCTTTTATACTCAACAAGAGAGTGTTTTTATATGTCTTGTACAAAGCCCAAGACGGAGGCTAAAGGAGTTGACTTAACAAGAGAGTGCTTTTATATGTCTTGTACAAAGCCCAAGGCGGAGGCTAAAGGAGTTGACTCAACAAGAAAGTGCTAGAAGGTGATTGACTCAACAAGAGAGTCTGGAAAAAAATGGTTGACTCAACAAGAGAGTCTTGAAAAGTGATGGACTCAACAAGAGAGTCTGGAAAGGAATCGACTCAACAAGAAAGTCTGAAAAGGTTAGCTCCGCTAGGGGAGAATCATTGTACAAAGCCCAAGAGGAGGCTAACTATGTTGAGGAAAGATCATTATACAAAGCCTAAGAGGAGGCTATCTTACTGCTGAGGATTAGATCCATAGGCAGACCCAAGGGTGAGGAAGTCTCATGAGAGAGACCGGGTTTCTGCTGGAGATTGATCCAGAGTGATCGGTGTTTTTTCTTATGTTTTAAAGGAACTAGAGAATGTTTTTGAGACTCAAAGGGAGTTTAGACTGTCCAAGTCTACTGGTGAAGAGTTTTATCTTTTGTAGGATGCCCAAAAGACGGCAAGGGACTTAAGGGATGAGAATCAACCCTAAAGTGGCCAGAGGTTTGACATTGGAAAGACTGCTCTAGCAAAGGATGACTAAGTTCTATCTTATACCTTTAAGAGGTCGTTAGGGTCATTGTATTAAGCCCAAGAGAAGGCATGAGAACTTCTAAGAAGCCGAAGGGTCCTTGTACAAAGCCCAAGAGGAGGCGGGGATGCTTTTAGGAAGCTTGTGGGTCCCCAAACCAAGAGAAATTCAAGAAATGCAATTCATAGAGAAGAGATCATTCCAGGAAAGTTCGAGCATTTGGAAGAAACTCAAGAGATGCTATTCATGGAGAATAGATCAACTATGGGGAGTAGAATTTCTTTGACAATTTCTAGGGGTGACAGTCTGAGAAAAGGTTCACCGAGAATACTGCCTTTCTCTTTGTTCCATATTGATTAACCCCAAGAGAAGGGAAGATTGTATCTGAAAATCCTATGGGGATCTAGTTTTGTTTGTATTTAAAGAGTGACCAACAGGGCGTTACCTAGTTCTAGACGTAATTGCCGGGGAAAACTCTAAATAACTATACTAGTATATATACAGTTGATATATGATGAGTATTTAAAAGAGTATGAAAGAAGACTAACCATGCGCAGCTTCCCACAATACAATTATGTATATGAAAGCATTTAAAATAATGAAATAAGACTAACCATGCGCAACTTCCCATAATACAGTTATGTATATGAAAGCATATAAAAGAAAGCGGATAAACACTTACCCATATGCTGTTTTGTTAGTTGTTCAACAAAGAAATTAAAGAAAGTTTTTATAGCAACTATACATTTGGATTCAAAATCAAAGGAGAAAGTATTTTGAACAGAGATCGGGGCTTATAGCTCAGGGAGAGGCCCAAATTTTAACAGTGATGGTACTGTTGTTTTGTATCGGGACTTATACAATGACTGAGGCCCAAAAAGTTTTAGTTAAAAGGGGATTGGGTCTTACACCTCAAGGATAGGCCCAAAAGAGTTTGAAAATGAATAAAGATGGGTCTTATAACTCAAGGAGAAGCCCAATTAATTTTGTTAAAAAGGCGACGATCGCGCCGAACGTTTGAAAATATACAGAGGGACTTATACAATATGTGAGGCCCAAAAGGTATTATTTACAAAGGGTCTGGGTCTTAAACTCTATTAGAGGCCCAAAAGTGATTTTGTACAAGTTATGGGGCTTAAAACTCAGGGATATGCCCAAAGTATTATTTGTTTGAAAAATGGCGATAGTGCCGAGGTTTGAAAACACGGTGGGTCTTATACGATAACCGAGGCCCAAATTATTTTGGTCTTCAAAAGGGGTTGGGTCTTACACTCTATTAGAGGCCCAAAGATTATTTTGAAAAAGAAAGATGGGACTTACAACACGAGGGTAGGCCCAGATGGTTTGTTTGAAAACGGCGATCGCGCTGAGGTTTTTGAAAACACAGTGGGTCTTATACAATGTCTGAGGCCCAACAAGGTATCTTATTTACAAGGAATCGGTCTTACACTCTATTATAGGCCCAAAGTGTTTGAAAAAGATTTGTTTAGGGAAATTAAGATCAAAACCCTAAATTAATTTCAAAATGTATTTTAATTAAATAAAAATTTGATTAAAATGATCAAAATTATCAAACATGTGTAAAAAACAAGTTGTGATCTTGGATTAGTATTTGAAAAATCATGTTTTTATCCACAAAATGATTGGAATCATTAAGTTTGGAAAATCAAGGAGGAAAAAATATTTTAAATGTTAAAAAATAAATAAAAATTAATTCTTTGCGAAAATATCAACTATATGAAATCAATAATATTTTTGGGAATTTTTTGTAAAATAAAATATTTTAACATTTTTGTGAATTATTAAAAAAAGAATCAGCTCAAAATCATTAAAATTCAGAGAGAAAATAATTTTTGAATCAATTAAATAAAATAACAAAATTCAAATATTTGAACTTATGAAAAAGGCGCCAAGAACATGGGCCAAGAACACGCGCGAAGGGAGATCTGCTCAGATTTGCATTTTCTATCCAATCTCACTGAATACTTGATGAAATCATGCAATCCACATATCAATCTACTCATTTTCACCTCACGATCATGTCTATGGTCTTTAATTTCATTTATTTTAAGCATGGAATAAGAAATCAAGACAAAACCTCAAGAACCCTAAATTCTGCATGAGGGCTGGGAATTTTGATACACGATTATTACAAAGCAAGTAATTGAGGGGAAACATTCTATACATCATTATGAACATTTGGCAAAAGTATTGTGCAAGGAAATATGCATAGATTAAGAGATGACCAAGTTTAGGCTTACTTGAAGGTCGTGGCAACTAGAGTAAATTGATTTTTGAGTTGGAGGTGTTGCAGATGATTTGTGATGATCTGAACAGCTTCCCTACACCATATGGAATGTGTTTGAATGCTTGGAGTGATTTGAAATGGACTGGAACAGATTATGGCACCTCAGTTGCAACTTGGTTGAAAACTTGAGCAATTGGCTGGTGATTTTATGAAATTGGTGTTCCAGATGTTGTTTAAGTATTTGATCAGCTCACATATGATGTTTATGAGGTGTGTGTGTGTGTGTGTGTGTGTGTGTGTGTGTGTGATTGGTTTGGTTGGAATGGCTCTCAAACTCAAAACCCGATAGTGACTTGCTTTAGAAGGCAATTTTGAAAGTGAAAAGGTGATTTTGAGGAAAGCATCAGTTGTAGTGCTTTGGTGTACTTAAACTGAGCACAAATGAGCTCTATTTATAGTAGAGTATGTTTGTTTTGCAAGCAATAGTGAATGACAACTGCAGCCGGTTGTTGGCCAATTGGATCATTTTGGAATCTCAAGTCTCCTCTAGCCATTGACTAGAGGTTAGAGCACATGCCTATGGTTCTTTAGTTCAGAGCTTATCCTTGACTCATTCAGTTGGAAATGGCTCAGTTCATGCCACCTTGATGCATCCATCGAATGCTTGGAAACAAAATTGGAGTCTTGGCCTCTTTTAGGCTTTTTAGGGTTTGGCATGCTACTTTGGGAATCTTGGACTTGGGAGGCTGATGAAGCAGTCCTTGTCCCTCGATTGTTCCCCTTGAGGTGTGCAGATGGATAAGCAAGCTTGGAATTGAACAATTTGAGCAAATCGAACCTTTATGCACAAATCTGCCTTGCCAAGACAGTTTGCAGCAAGGCATGTTGCAGCTGTCATAATTCTTAGCTCAGATGGAATTTGATGAAGTTCTTGGCCATTTTGGAAAGCTCTCATATGATACCACATATGTGTGATCATAGTTTGTCTTGACACTTTTTGGATCCAAGTGAAAAATGCCCCTACATTTTGAAAAAAGTGAAACAGATTCTGACTTGGTGAAATTTTCACTAAGTGTTGGAAAAAGTGCCATTTTCATGTTTTTGTCATTTTGGTCACTCCATAACTAAAAATCCATGAGGAATTGGAATGAGGTGTAGTTGACACTTTTAAAGTGTGTAATGAGAGCTACAAATCCATCTTTGGATCATTCAAAATGGTTGCTTGGATCTCAAGTTATGATCCTTGGAAGTTGGTACCCTAGCCACTTTGTTTCATAACTTAGAAAAACTCTAATTTTTATGGTTACCCCTTTAACAAGTTATCCCACTTTCTTTTCTTTTTCTTGATGAATGATGATTCCAATCACACATTAACATCATTTTGGGGTTAAGGAACCATAATTGTGAAAAATCTCAAAAAGTCAAACTTTGACTTTTGTGCATAGTTGACTTTTTATCAAATGAATTCCAAACTGTGCGATCCTTTATGAAATCAAGTCCTTGATCTAAATCAAACTTAATAGATGGATTCCATAGGTGTTATAGGGTGTATTGAATCATGTCCCAAGGTTTGGGAGCATGTCCTGGTCAAAATTCAAAGGTACAGTTGACTTTTTCTTCAAAACCATAATTGTGGTTCAGAGGAAATTGAAACTTGTTAATCAAGCTTCTTGGATCAATCTATTGTTGCAAATGGATCAATGTAGTGTATTGGAGGCCCTCAAATCATGTCTTGAGGTCTTAGCTCATGTTCAGAGGAAAATTCCCACCTAGAGGCCTTAGTCGACCAAAACCCTAATTTGGTGACACTGGCGATCTTGAGGCGTGATCCATTTGGAAGGTAGAAACTTTGTGCTTGATCCTTGATGTGGGAGTCCTCCTGATCCTTTATGAATGTTCTGAGAGGTTAGACAAGTTGAATATCATGTCATTTCTTGATTGATCCTTTGTCTAAGGCTCAGAGAGGGCTCAAAACCCTAATCCTTGTTTGTAGTGAATGCTCACCCATCTTTGGGGAGACTGATGAGGCATAATGATACATCCATATTGTGGTGATGATTTATACAATGATGGGAAATCTTTAGTGGCCAAATTTTGGGGTATGACAGATGCCCCTATTTAATCTTCTTGGACCCGAAGGTGTGAATGGCGAAGGTATTCGGGCATTCAGAGTGCAAGATGATTAAATATCGGAATGCGCAAAATTTTGACTTTGGTTAAGAATGGTAGTTTACGCATTCATATTCTTTTGCTAAGCAATGATGCTTAGAAAAGGGTGAAACTTCCCCTCGATCCTGGTCTTCAGCCAAGGAACTGGTCTCAGTTTTCTTTTGAAATAAACTTCCCCTCGATCTTGGTTTCCTACCAAGGAACTGGTCTAAATTTCTGAAATAAACTTCCCCTCGATCCTGGTTTCCTACCAAGGAACTGGTCTGAGTTTTTGATATAAACTTCCCCTCGATCCTGGTTTCCTACCAAGGAACTGGTCTAAATTTTCTGATATAAACTTCCCCTCGATCCTGGTTTCCTACCAAGGAACTGGTCTTAGTTTTTGATATAAACTTCCCCTCGATCCTGGTTTCCTACCAAGGAACTGGTCTCAGTTTCTTTTGTCAATAAACTTTCTTGACAAAGGGACGCTATTCGTAGCGGTTTTCCTCAAACTTCTCGCCGAATTTTCCTGGGGAGATGCCATTTGATGGGAAAAACTTTTGATGTCAGACTTGCTGGGGAACCCATTCGTCTGAGTTGTAGAGGTGTACAAACTTCTCTCTTGGAGACACAATTTGTTGACTCTACTGGGGAAAACTGAATCTTCTTGAGAGACTATTTTTTTTCTTGGGGATATTACATCATACTTTTCTCCGAGATCTTCTCGGAGAAATGCCATACAATGTATCCCAATTTTGAGGTGCTGATGACTTCAGTAGCGTTGACTTTCTGAAGAGAAAAACCAATGTGTTGCTGAGAGCCTTCGGTTGTAAGGCTTTCTCTGGGGATTTTCCTTAATCCGGGAAAGCAAAGATATCATCGTCAATGACGAAGAGTGACATTTGTCGAAGGTTTTCTTGTCTTTCAGAGGTTCAAGTTATCAAAGTGGTTGAGGACCAACTTCATCCCAGAAATAAACTGGGCAGAGATTGCTCAGATGATTCACTTCCTGACGAGGAAAGGACTGACAACCCTATTAAGAGGACTTTTATCACTAGGGGACAAAACCGACTAGAGTGATAATGATGCAATATTAACAAGTAAATTCATTTTTGTTTTATTTCAAGAATCGTTAATCATGTTAAAAATGTCGTTCTGTAAAGCTAAAACAAATAAGAATTACAAACAAAAGCTCAAGGGCTCAAATTTTATTGAAAGGATGGAAATCTGCCAAACACGTGATTCCATAGAATATTTACAAAGTTAGAAAAATGGTAATTTTAGGGAACAGGGCTACATTAAAACATGACGACCGCTATCCTTCTACCAAATTCGAATTCTGGCCATCCTGAGCTTCTATCGAAGATGACCTTCACTGGAGTTTTCTGATGGATGGCATTACTGCGGTCGGGGGGATTTACCCCTATTGGACGTAGTTACTTGCCATTAATCCCTAATTTTTGCATGGTTTGTACTTTGAGATTTCCAATCCACCGGGATTATTTTTTCTTATGTCTCTAGTTTTAACCTGGACCGCCCTTTCAGCTTTTCAATCCACCGAGACATGTTTTTTATTTATTTAGGCGAAGTATTTCTTGACTACGTCAACATTCATGGGGTAGTCAAATTCCTCTCCATCCATGGTTGCAAGTCTCAAGACACTGCCTGAGAAAGCTTTCTTGACCACATAGGGGCCATCATAGTTCGGAGTCCATTTGCCCCGAGAATCAGTGAGAAATGATTGTATCTTTTTAAGTACGAGGTCTCCTTTTCTGAAGACGCGGGGTCGAACCTTTTTGTCAAACGCCTTCTTCATTCTTTGCTGATACAACTGACTGTGGCATAGTGCCATTATTCGCTTTTCTTCGATCAGATTCAGTTCTTCGTGCCGACTCTGACACCATTCAGCTTCTGTTAGCTTAGCTTCCATCAAAACCCAGATTTATGGGATCTCACTGATTCTCTTATAGAGTGTATCACCGCTCAGGAAGAAACTACCTGCCAGCCTTCTGAGGGTTTTTCTGTCCTTCCTTAGTGCCCCAGGTGGGTACTTTTGTTTCTTAAGGAAGAATTTGATATCGTGATACCAAGGTTTTTCGTCCATGACTGCTTCAATTGTGAAGATGTAAGCGGGCCTTTCGATGCGCATTATGTCGATCTTAGGTAGGTCGTTCCATTGACCTACACTAATCATGGAAGAGAGAGTGGCTAATGCATCAGCTATGTGATTTTCTTCACGAGGGATGTGATGAAACTCGATTCGGTTGAAGAAGGGTAACAACCTTCTTGCATAATTTTTGTATGGAATCAGTCCTGATTGGTATGTGTTCCAATCTCCTTTAATCTGATTGATAACCAGGGCTGAGTTGCCATATACATCCAAGTTCTTATTTCTCAAGTCAATCGCTTCTTCGAGACCTATGATACAAGCTTCGTATTCGGCCTCGTTGTTCGTACACTTGAATGTCAGTCGGGCGGTGAAAGGAAATTGGGTACCCTGAGGTGTTATGATGATTGCCCCAATTCAATTTCGATAATGATTAACAGCTCCATCAAAGATAAGTCCCCATTGGGAACCTGGTTTTGGCCCTTCACTGGGTAGTGGTTCATCGCAATCTTTCATTTTAAAGTACATGACATCTTCGTATGGGAAGTCAAGCCCAATTGATTCCTGATCGTCAATCGGTTGATGAGCCAAATGATCGGCACAGACACTTCCCTTAACGGCTTTTTGAGCATGGTATTCTATGTCATATTCTGATAACAATATCTGCCAACGGACAATCCTTCCCGTGAGAGCAGGTTTTTCAAAGACATACTTGATTAGATCCATTTCTGAGATTAACCAAGTAGTGTGATGAATCATATACTGGCGAAGACGTTTGGCTGCCCAAGCTAGAGCACAACAAGTTTTCTCGAGCATAGTGTACCGAGTCTCACAGTCGGTGAATTTCTTGCTTAAATAGTAAATGGCCGACTCTTTCCGTTTTGTTTCGTCTTGTTTGCCAAGTACACAGCCCATTGAGTCTTCCAAGACTGTTAAATAGATGATAAGTGGTCTTCCCTCCAATGAAGGTGACAAGATAGGTGGATTCAATAGGTACTCTTTGATACTGTCGAAGGCAGTTTGGCAGTCTTCTGTCCAAACGTAGTCCTGATTCTTTTTTAGTAATTTGAAGATCGGCGCGCAAGTCGCGGTCATGAGGAATATAAATCAGGAAATGTAGTTCAAACGTCCCAGGAATCCCCTGACTTGTTTTTTCAGTCTTTGGAGAAGGCATTTCTTGAATGGCCTTGGCCTTGTCAGGATCAACCTCAATTCCTCTCTAGCTGACATGAACCCTAAAAGTTTCCCTGAACGGACACTGAATGTGCACTTATTGGGAATCAAGCAGAGTTTGTACTTTCTCAGACGCTCGAATAGTTTTGACAGGTGGGTCACATGTTCCTCTTCTATCTTAGATTTGGCAATCATATCATCGACGTATACTTTAATTTCTTTGTGTATCATGTCATGAAAGAGAGTAGTCATGGCCCTTTGATAGGTTGCCCCGACGTTCTTCAAACCGAACGGCATTACTTTGTAACAAAAAGCACCCCATGGGGTAATGAACGAAGTTTTCTCCATATCTTTCGGCGCCATTTTTATCTGATTATAGCCCAAGAATCCATCCATGAAGAAGAATACTTTAAACTTTGATGTACTGTCAACCAGCATGTCAATGTGTGGTAGGGGAAAGTCATCCTTTGGATTGGCTTTGTTTATATCTCTGTAGTCCACACACATTCTGACCTTTCCGTCCTTTTTTGGAACTGGTACGATGTTGGCTAACCATTGAGGATATTCTGATGTGGCGAGGAAACCCGCGTCAATCTGTTTCTGTACTTCCTCTTTGATTTTGATGGCCATGTCTGGATGATTCCGTCTTAACCTCTGTTTTACTGGCGGACATTCTGATCTCAACGGTAGATGATGTTCCACGATGATGGTATCCAACCCTGGCATGTCCTGATAGGACCAAGCGAATACATCGGGGAACTCTTTGAGAAGCTTTGTCAAACTTGCTTTGACAGTTAAACTGAGCAGTGTTCCAATCTTGATTTCTTTTCTTTCTTCCCCTGAACCCAAGTTTACAGTTTCCAACGGCTCTTTGTGAGGTTCAATGGACCTTTCCTCTTGTCTGAGTAATCGGGAGATCTCTTCTGGAATTTCGTTGTCAACTTCTTCTTCAGCCTCAAATACCGGGAATTCAAAGTTGGGAGAAGACATTGGATCGTATGTTTCAACGGGGTTTAAAACAAGCAATCTGCATGACGTGATGATTTGTTTTTAGAAGAGATAGAGAGAATGCAAGAGTGTGTGTAGTGTATTTTCTTTGGAAAACTGCTTGTTTTTATTATTGAGTTGTTTTTTAGGATTACCATTTTCTGAAAAAGCGAAAAGAGAAAACAGTAATAAATGCGGAAATTACAGAACGACGTTATTTTATTTATGATCTTGTCGATTCTTGAAACTACAGCCCTATAAAACAAAACTCTGTCACTTTGGGCTAAGCAAAGAGAGAAATTTACAGAAAGTGAGCCCTATCAAAACAGCCGTTTCACCTGGGCAGGGTGAAAGGTTAAGATAAAGACGACAATTACTTAGACTTATGAACGACTTTCGGGATGTCGACAGCAACCCATTGGCGGCGAACTCCTTGGTGAATCACAAAGTCGGGTACTTTCCTTCTTGATTTGTCTTCAGAAATAATGCTGATTTGTGGCGGAGCAGGATCATTGGAATCTGTTTCCCAGGCAGAGTTGTCATAGACGAACTCTTTTGTTGGATCTTGCATAATATTTGTACTCTCAGGTAAATCTCCCCATCCAGTTGACTGGATGTCTTCGAGCATGATACGAGAGCTCTTAGGAGCGGTGTACTTGACCATGTAGTCGAACTTGCCACTCGGTTGTCCTAAGGTGTCCCATACTTCTTTGGTACTCGAGGAGTCATCTCTCTCGATGACGTTGACCTCGGGAAAAGCATAGTTAATGAATTCTAGTCCTGCAAGCTTTGTAAATTCATCGTCGTCCTGGATATTTTCTGAATGCCCTGAGTAATGATCCCGTGACATAGTGGGGATGCAGGTATTCTTTTCCATGATGCTCAGCTGGTAAACATCGTTCTGCTGACTCTTTTGCCCCAAGTCTCTCGGGTACGGCTGCCAGATAGGCAGGCCATCCATTGGGCCGTAATAGTCGTGGTCAAAGTTGTCTTTCATTAGAGTGTCTTCCTCTAATGAGTTTGGTGGAGCACGACATCCTTCCGGATCACAATCTCCGTATATCATTTTGACATCTGATCTTGGTATATATCTCAGAATTTGTGCGGGATAGCAAAATGGCGTAGACACCTCTTCCTGAGACATATAACTGTCCTCGTTAAGATAGGACTTCCACTCTTCATCTGTATCGGAAGAGTCACCCTCGTTGATGGTATGCACTTCTTGAGGCACTGGGTGAAGGAAACCTCCACTGTGGAAGAAATCCTAAATGGGATAAAGACTCTCACCATTAGTAGCAGTCCGGGTAAAGGTTGAGGAAAAACCAAGACCCTTCTTTGTTTTATTATCAGTAGGAATGACAAGTTGTCCCTATCCCTTTGCATTGTTACTTTTGATCACTTAAAGAGCATCTTTGTATGAGGAAATCGATGTTCCTTTCTCTGACTGATTTTCATTGCTCACCGAAAGTGCCTGGAACTGAGTTCCAACAACCTCTTCTGGTTTTACACAAGTGGTTGTTGATAGGCTACTTACGATCAAGGCTTGTTCTCCACAGACTGTGATTAGTTGATCATTCATGACGAACTTCAGTTTCTGGTGCAGTGTTGAAGTGATTGCCCCAGCCTGGTGTATCCAAGGTCTTCCTAATAAACAGCTGTACGCTGCCCGGACGTCCATGACCTGGAAAGTGACTTGGAAAGTGTGAGGACCAATAGTTATGGGAAGGTCGACTTTGCCAATAAATGCTTTTCGGGATCTGTCAATTACTTTGACGATGACCTCACTGCCCCTCACTGGGGATCCTTTGAATGATAGTCGCATTAATGTGGACTTCGACATGACATTCAAAGTCGATCCTGCATCTACCAATACGCTGCCTAAAGCATCGTCCTGGCAGTTGACTGTACTATTGAGCACCATGTTATGGCTTTTGCCTTTTTTCGGCAGTTCCTCGTCACTAAACCCCAAGTTGCTGCAGGAAGTGATGTTGGAAACGATGTTGTCGAATTGTCTTATCGTCACATCCTGTTCCACAAAGACTTGCTCTAAGACTTTCTGTAGAGCCTCTTTGTGAGCTTCGGAACTGAGTAATAGAGATAACACAAAGATTTTTGAAGGAGTTTGAAACAGCTGGTTAACAATGTTGTATTCACTCTTCTGGATGAGCTTCAGCATCTCATCGTTCTTTGTTGAAAGGTCGGGACCACTGGACTGACCGACCGGTTGATCGGGAACTTCTATTTGAGGTTCCTTTTCTTTGCTAGGTTCTTCAACTCCTCGGTTGAAGATTTGACCACTCCGTGTTACTCGACTGATGTCTGCAATATTCACGACAGATGGTAATGGAATTTCCTTTCCATTCTCAATTGTTGTTGCACCATATTTGTAAGGGATCGCCTTATCGGATTTGTATGGTATTGGTCCTGGCAGATAGGTAACTACAGGAGCCTTATGTCATACCCCAAATTTTGACCACTAAGATTTCCCATCATTGTCCAAATCATCATCATAATATGGAGGAACCATCATACCTCATCAATCTCCCCAAAGATGGGTGTGCATTAACTACTATCAAAGATTAGGGTTTCTAGCCCTCTCAGAGCCTTAGACAAAGGATCAATCAAGAATTGACATGATCTTCAACTTGTCTAAACCTCACAAACATCCACAATGGATCAAGAGGACTCCTACTTCAAGGATTAAGCACAAGGCTGCTCCCTGCTAGGTGGATTAAGCCTCAAGATCGCCAGTGTCACCAAATTAGGGTTTTGGTCGACCAAGGCCTCCAGATGGAAATTTTCCTCTAGGCATGAGCCAAGGCTTCAAAGAATAACACAAGATGCTCCAAGGGACATCATGGACCCAATTATCAAGTCAATTTAGCCTTAGGGGATGCATTCATAAAAAATCAGGAATTAGGGTTTCTTGACCTAATTCACCCCTAAGTTGACTTTTGGGACAAAACACGATCCAAGGCCTCAATAGAGGATTTGAGGGTCTCTAACACACCACATTGATCCATTTGCAACAATGGATTGATCCAAGAAGCTTGATTCCCAAGTTTCAAGTTCATCAGAACCACAGTTAGGGTTTCACAGAAAAAGTCAACTGTGCCTTTGACTTTTGACCAAGACATGCTCCCAAACCTTGGGACATGATTCAATACACCCTATAACACATATGAAATCAATCCATCAAGTTTGTTTTAGGTCAAGGACTTGATTTCATAGAGGATCGCACAGTTTGAAATCCATCTGACAAAAAGTCAACTGTGCACAAAAGTCAACTTTGACTTTTTGAGATTTTTCACAATTATGGTTATTTGACCCTAAAATGATGTTAATTTGTGATTTGAATCATCATTCATCAATAAAAATCAAAGAAAGTGGGATAACTTGCAAAAGGGGTAACCATAAAAACTTAGAAAATTTTCTAAGTTATGGAACAAAGTGGCTAGGGTACCAACTTTGGAGGATCATAACTCCTAAACCACAAGGCCATTTTCCCCCATTCAAAGCTGGATTTGTAGCTCTCATGGCACTCTACAAAAGCTTCAAACACAACTCATTCCAATTCCTCATGGATTTTAAGTTATGGAATGATCAAAATCACAAAAAGTGAAAATGTCACTTTTTTCCAACACTTAGTGAAATTTTCACTAAGTCAGAATCTGCCTTCACTTTTTTCCAAATGTAGGGCCATTTTTCACTTGGATCCAAAAGGTATCAAAACCAACTATGATCAAACAGTTGTTGTATCATATGAGGGCATTCCAAAATGGCCAAGAACTCTATCAAATTCCACTTGAGCCATGAGATATGACAATGGCAACATGCCTTGCTGAAAACTGTCAAAGCAAGGCAGATTTGTGCATTTTGCTCGATTTACCAAATTTGTGCAAATGACAAATACACTTATCCATCTGAACACCTCAGGGGGGACCAAGGAGGGACAAACACTGATCCATAACCCTCCCAAGTCTTTGGAACCAAAAGTAGCATGCCAAACCTAGAAATGCCTAAAAGAGGGATAAGACTCCAATTTTGGTTTGGAGAATTTAATGGATGCACCAAGGTGGCATGGACTGAGCCCTTCCCAATGGAATTCAGTCAAGACTTATCCAAGACCAAAGGAACCAGTAGCCTGTGCCCTAACCTCTAGTCAATGGCTAGAGGAGACTTGGATTCTCATTAATCAACATTTGCCAAACTTCTGCAGTAGTTGCCATTCACTATTCCTTGCAAAACAAACTTGCTCTACTATAAATAGAGCTTATTTGTGATCAGTTTGAGTACACCAAAGCCATCAAACATATGCTTTCCTCAAAATCTCCTTCTCACTTCCAAATTTGCCTTCCAAAGCAAGTCACTATCGGGTTTTGAGTTTGAGAGCAATTCTAACCAAACCAATCACACACACACACCTCATAAATATCATATAGAAATGATCCAAACACTTAAACAACTTATGGAACACTGATTTCTCAGATTCACCAGCCAGCTGCTCAAGGCTTTAACCAAGTTGCAGTTGAGGTACCATCTCAAGTTCCAGATCATTTCCATTCATTCCAAGCATCCAGACATACTCCATAGCATCTAGGGAAGCTGTCCATATCTTTGGAACTAAGTTGTAACACCTCTAACACAAAATACGATCACCAGCTACAAGAGGTAAGCATGAGCTCTTCAAACTCTATGATCCATGCATTTTTTGCTGCACAATAATTTGGCCATATGTTCATAATCATGTATAGAGTGTTTTCCCTCAATTAATTGCTTTGTTTGAATCGTGTATGGAATTTCTGAGCTTTCATGCGAATTTTAGGGTTCTTGAGGTTTCTCTTTGATTTCTTATTCCATGTTTAAAATAAATGAAATTAAAGACCATAGACATGATCGTGAGGTGAAAACGAGTAGATTGATATGTAGATTGCATGATATCATCAAGTATTTAGTGAGATTGGATAGAAAACGCAAATCTGCAGAAGCAGAGGGTGGCGCGTGTTCTTGTCATGTTCTTGGCGCCATTTTTGAACATTTAAATATTTGAATTTTGTGATTTTATTTAATTGATTCAAAAAATAATTTCTCTCTGAGTTTTAATGATTTTGAATTTATTCTTTTTTTAATAATTCACAAAAATGTTAAAATATTTTATTTTACCAAAAAATCCCAAAAATATTATTTATTTCATATATTTGATATTTTTGCAAAGAATTAATGTTTTATTTGTTTTTAACATTTAAAATATTTTTCCCCCATGATTTTCCAAACTTAATTGATTTCCAATCATTTTGTGGATAGAAACATGATTTTTCAAACATTAATCCAAGATCACAATTTGTTTTTCACACATGTTTAACAATTTTGATCATTTTAATTGAATTTTTATTCAATTAAAATATATCTTTGAAAACAAATTAGGGTTTTGATCAACTCAACCCTCATCAAACTTTTTAAAACTTTTTGGGCCTCTAATAGAGTGTAAGACCCAATCCCCCTTGAAAACTAAAACATTTTTGGGCCTCAGTCATTGTATAAGACCCACTGCGTTTTCAAAAATCTCGGCGCGATTGCCGTTTTCAAACAAAAGTCATTTGGGCCTACCCTCGCGTTATAAGCCCCATGTCTTTTCTTTAAAACTTTTTGGGCCTCTAATAGAGTGTAAGACCCAATCCCCTTTTTGGGCCTCAGATATTGTATAAGTCCCTCTGCGTTAAAAGAAAATCTCGGCGCGATCGCTAGTTCAAAAATCAAATTATCTGGGCATACCCTCGTGTTATAAGCCCATTTGTTTTCTTTAAAAATCTTTGGGCCTCTAGAAGAGTGTAAGACCCAACTCTTTTTGAAAACCAAAATGACTTGGGCCTCAGTGTATTGTATAAGTCCCGATCCCATCAAAAAGTTCGGCACGATCGTCGCCTTTTTAAGAAAACCTCTTTGGGCCTCTCCTTGAGCTGTAAGCCCCACCACTTGTATAAACCTTTGGGCCTCTTGAGAGAGTGTAAGACCCATCCCTTTGCACAGAAAACCTTTTTGGGCCTCAGTCACTTATATAAGTCCCTATACAATTTCAAAAAACAGTGCAATCACTGATAAAACCTTGGGCCTCTCCTTGAGCTGTAAGCCCCAACAATCTTTTCAAAGCACTTTATCCTTTGATTTAGAATATAATATTGTTATCAAAGCTTTCTTTGTTGAACAACTAACAAAACAGCATGGAAGCTCTACAACCGAGTAAGTGTTTACCCGCTTTCTTTATCCGCTTTCATATATATATATATAACTGTATTGTGGGGCTGCTCACTGTAAGTATTCCTTCACAAACTTTTATATACTTGTCAAATATCCATTGTGTAATACTAGTATAGCTATTTAGAGTTTTCCCCGGCAACTACGTCTAGCACTAGGTAAAGCCAGTTGGTCACTCTTAAAACACAAACAAAACTAGATCCCCATAGGATTTCCAGATACAGTCTTCCCTCCTCTTGGGGTTAAACAATATGGAGACGTGAAAGGCATCATTCTCGGTGAACCCTTTCTCAGACTGTCACTCTTAGAAATTGTCAAAGAAACTCTACTCCCCAGAGTTGATCTATTCTCCGTGAATATCATCTCTTGAGTTTCTTCCAAATTCTCGGACTTTCCTGGCTTGATCTATTCTCTGTGAATGGCATGTCTTGAACTTCTCGGGGTTTGGGGACCCACGAGCTTCTTAAAAGCATCCCCGCCTCCTCTTGGGCGTTGTACAAGGACCCTTCAGCTTCTTAAAAGCTCTCATGCCTTCTCTTGGGCTTAGTACAAGGACCCAGAGACCTCTACAGGTATAGGAACAGAACCTAGTCATCAATTTGCTGAGTCAAATGTCAGACCAGTTAATGGGTTGACCTTCATCCCTTAACATACTAGCCTCCTCTTGGGCATCATACAAAGACCATTTACTATCTGAGAATCGATTTCTCAAAACACCAGTAGACTTGGACAGTCTCAATACCCTTTGGATTTCCCATTTCCTTAAAGAACGGGAAATAACCCTGATCCTCTGATCAGTACCAAAGCACAACCTTACCTTTAATCGTTCCCTTTATAAGAACTGATTTTCTCTCTTATCCAACGTACTGGACCTGTCACTAAATTGAAACAGTCGCCAACAAAGTTAGCCTCCTCTTGGGCTTTGTACAAATGACTCTCCCCAGTGGAGCTAACCTTTTCAGACTCTCTTGTTGAGTCAAACCCATTTTTAACCTCCGTCTTAGGCTTCGTATAAGACAGATAAAAGACTCTCTTGTTGAGTCAAACATCCTTTAGCCTCCATCTCGGGCTTCGTACGAGATAGAAAACACTCTTTTGTTGAGTATAAAAGACTCTTTTGTTGAGTCAATCACCCTTTAGCCTCCATCTCGGGCTTCATACGAGATAGAAAACACTCTCTTGTTGAGTATAAAAGACTCTCTTGTTGAGACAAACACTTTCAGCCTCCATCTCGGGCTTCGTAAGAGACAACAAAACACTATCTTGTTGAGTATAAAAGACCCTTTGGTTGGGTAACAAACCTTTTCACCTCTATCTCGGGCTTCGTACGAGACATATAAAAAACACCCTCTTGTTGGGTCAATCGCCTCCTCTTAGTCTTTGTATAAGGAAACCCCGATTGAGCCACTCAACCCTTTTAGCATCAAACCTGTGTCTTGCTCACAGCATACAAACATCAACAACTCCTTTTCCTTCATCTAATTGTTGTAAGCGGCAAGCCTCTGGATTATTTACATCCACGCCATTGTGCCTCTTTTAGCATGAGAAATTCCTAAGGAAAGATGCCATTGCTCTAGACTGAGTTAAAGTCTTCTCCTTCGGGTTAAAAATCCCCTATAAAGGAAATTATGGCATTGCTGGATTCACATATCCCAGTTAAAGTAATTCTCCTTTATAAGTAGTCACCCAACAGTTGTGATAAACAGACCAAATATCCCCCTTTAGAGGTGATAATTTCTCTCTAAAACCCTTTAGCTTCACATCTTGGGCTTTGAACAAGATACAAATCACCTTTAACTTCATGTTTTGGGATTTGAACAATACACCAAAATGACATTTTTCCTCCAATAGAATAAGAGGAACTACGATTGCTCTGATTTCCCTGTTTCGTCAAACGGGAATACGTAGGCATAAGATTGAAAAAAAATCTTACCGAGCACACTAATCAAAAACCCAAAACCCAGTATCTCCACCAAATCAACCCAGAAGCATCAAATTTAAACACATTACAAAAAACCTCCCCAATGATCCAGACACCGTGTTCTTAGGCAAAATAACCAAAGCTTGGGCCCCACTTCTACATAGCATCTGTAACCTAACAGACCGCTGTTCAAACTCAGTATGCAAGCAATTTTAATTGGAGACATCTATTTCCCTTCCTTAATCAGCTCAATAGGATAAAAAATGAATCGAACTGTAGTACCCAAGCGATCGTGACTCAGGACCACAAAAATCGCGCTACAGAAGATAATGGCGCCCACCGTGGGGCCCGTCTTCTCTTTCTTACAAACTTAGGTAGAAAACTCTGAGTTCACAAAATGTCATAGAAATGGCGACTATGCTGGGGAACCATTGTCTGTATAGGATCATAGGACTAGAGGTCTAGGATGATTAAGACAAATATATATACTGCTTTTCCTAATTGATATCTGTGTTTATTTTTCTTCTAATGGTAATGCGTGTGATGCCGCATGTGGAAAGATTGAGTATACACCTAACATAGGTGATGGCAATGCGGGTAATCTTGCGGGGAGTGAATCCCAGTTAAGAGCCCCAAATCAACCATCAAACTCAGTGGAAACTCCCTTTGCAGATAATTTCCTATACGACTCCGTTTGTTGAAAGTAGTGTGGTCGACTGGGTTATCTGAGAAGCTGGGGTTTTTAGTAAGCTGGAACCATTTTGTAGTTCGGAAGCTATCAGAAATAGTTGTCACGCAATACTACCCTCATCTGAGATCACTCTAGGATACATCAGCTCACTGGCGATCCGCTTGCTGTTGTCATCCCAAAAGGGGTCAATTATTTTGCGGACAGATACAAAAAATCACCAGTATAAACCTTTGGGGGTAGAGCTTTGACTTCATGACACCGACCCTTTGACCCCATGTTTTTTCTATGTTTTTGTGTACTGCATTCATACATTCATTTAAAAAACATTTAAACAAAAAAAATCTTCTCTTCTAGTCTCTCTTTTTCAAATTAAACTAAGACAATGATTGCAAATGCCAGAGAAAGGAGATTGCGTTATGGATTTCGGTAGAAGGAAAACTCATAAGTACACCTTCAAGGTTCCAAAGTTAGAGGATTTAAGAGGTCTGGCGAGAATTATCACCAACCACGAGGCTTTCAGAGCCAAGTACGAAGGGTTGTTGTCCTTGTTAAGGGTCCATGTAATCGAAGGAATCCTGTCCACACTAATCCAGTTCTACGATCCGGTCTATCACTATTTCACATTCCCAGATTATCTGCTAGCACCAACACTGGAGAAGTACTCTCACTTGACTGATCTGGATATTACTGATCAAGTTCCCTTTTTTGGACTGGAAGAAATTCCAAAGGATCAAACCATTGCAAGAGTAATTTATTTGGACGAGTCAGAAGTCAGGACTCACATGACCACTAAGGGTGGCATCCAAGGTTTGCCAGCCCAATTCTTGATAGAGAAAGCCTTGTACTTTGCCAGTATAGGGAACGTGGCCTCTTTCGAGAGCATCTTTGTTTTGCTCACCTATGGGTTATTTTTGTTTCCCAACATTGATAACTTCGTAGATATCACGCCATTAAGATTTGTCTGATTGGCAACCCTGTACCGACCTTACTCGCAAATGCATATCATTCGGTACACTTAAGGAATTTATATAGCGGAGGAATGATCACGTGCTGTGTACCCCTACTGTACAAATGATTCACTTCCCATTTGCCCAAATCTGCTGCATTTTGGGATCAAAAGAATACTTTACGTTGGTCGCAGAGAATCATGTCTCTTACCAACTCTGACATTGATTGGTCCAATCAAATCTACGACGGGATCAGAATCATTGACCGTTGTGGAAATTTCCCAAATGTACCCCTTATAGGAACTAAGGGAGGAATCAACTATCATCCAGTGTTAGTTCGTCATCCATTTGGATACCCAATGAGGCATGTCCCGCAGAACGCTCATCTGGAAGGTCTTTTCTTCAAGGAAGGAGAGAATGACAGAGCACTAAAGACAGAAATAGTGCACGCTTGGAAACACGTTCACAGGAAAGGACAAGAGTCTCTAGGAAAACCGGACTATGTCTCAGTGGAGCCTTATCTCCACTGGGTACAAACTAGAGCTCTCAAACTGAGGATGCCTTACCCTCGTCAGTAAGTTCTTCCATTAAGGGACTCTGCCCTTTATTTTATGTCTGAGACGGAAAAGCTTCAGGTTACTCTCAGCAAAATTGAGCAGGAGAAGAGGTCTTGGAGGAACAAGTATCGTATTCTCAATGTGGAGTGTAAGAAAATACAACAGCTATTAAGAGAAAAAGATGCTCTGATTGAGATTTTAGAGCAACATGCTGTAGAAAATCAGGATGACCAAAGGAATTTGCTCGCTCCTTTCACTTGGCAAAGGAATGACAACCCAACAACGCCACAAGAGCCCCGGTCAAAGAAAAGGAAAGCACCAGAACCAGCACCTGAGCTCTCCTCAGAGAGGACTCAGGATCCATTAGTTTAGATTTCCTTTTTTCAGCACTTTGTAATCTACTGTATTTTCATTTCCGCAATCCTTTGAATTCAATAAAATGGAGTTTCCCCACTATTTGATATTTGCAATCCAATTGTCGAAGTTTACTTTGAATAAACAAAAACATACAATTAATATAATCATTGCATATCATTCATCATTCTCACGTTCTTACCTACGAATCTTACGTTTGTGTCTCGATTTTAGAGTCAAAATGTCTCATTCATACAATACTCGGGCCAATCGTCAGAAAAAGATGGATGATCTCGAGGAAGAGAACAGAGAGTTGAGGGAAGAGATCGACATTCTAAAAGAGGATCTGAGAAAGCTTCATAACGACATGCAAGCTCTAGCAGAAGCTCAGATGCAGCAACAAAGGACTGTGATCTCAGAGATCACATCTACGCCCATAGTGGAAAAGTATGATCCTAGGTACAAAATTCCGAAAGATCGTCCCTGGGGCATGACACTTAACTATATCCCGAAAGGATATATTCCGCCGATCGCTGAGGATCAGGGAACCGCAGCAGGAACCGCTGGGCCTGAAGGTTACAAACTTCGGGAAAGCGAATATGCCAAGGGCACGATAGTAACTCCTGAAGGTTACAAACTTCGGGAGGCACCTAGAGTCTCGGCCATAATGACTATACCACCGCCCATGGTACACACTGTCCCGGAAGGATAGATTCCACAGATACCTTCTGGTGGAAATGACAGCATGTTCGACAGAATGAATGAATTCTAGGAACAGTTCCTGGAAATGCAGAAAGAACTGCAAGCCATTCGCGGTTAGGATTTATTTGGAAAAGACGCCGCAGACCTCTGCTTGGTCCCCAATGTGAAAGTTCCGCACAAGTTCCAGGTGCCCGACTTTGAAAAGTACAAGGGTAACTCTTGCCCTCAGAGCCATTTGGTGATGTACGTTCGGCGAATGTCAGCTCAGACAAAGAACCAGGAGTTACTCATTCACTACTTTCAAGATAGTTTAACCGGTGCCGCATTAAAATGGTACATGGGTTTAAACCGCGCCACGATCGGCACATTCAGAGATTTTGGCGGTGCCTTCGTTCAGCAGTATAAGTATAATCTGGACATGGCAATGGACAGAGATCAGCTCAGATCAATGTCACAAAAGGACAAAGAAACCTTTAAAGAATACGCTCAGAGATGGTGTGAAATTGCCATTCAGATTTCTCCACCTCTGGAGGAAAAGGAGATGACAAAGATATTCTTAAAAACCTTGAGCTCATTTTACTATGATAGAATGGTTGCCAGTGCACCCAGTGACTTCACCGAGATGGTGGGCATGGGAGTTCGTCTTGAGGAAGCGGTCCGGGAAGGACGTTTAGTTAAAGACGCTGGATCATCAAGTAGTACAAAATGATACGGTAGTGCTCCCCCTAAGAAAAAAGAGCAGGATTTTAGGAATATCTCTCTCGGAAAGCAAAGGCGATGATACCAACCAATAGCAGCTGTAACTCCTGCTATTAACCCTGGGTTTGTTCCTATGTATCAACCTCAGGTTGCGTAGAGCCAACCTAATCAACAGCAATATCAGCAAAGGATACAACCGCCTCTTCAGCAGGCTCGTCCTCCATACAACAACAACCGTGCAACACGACTATCAGGGTTTGATCCTATACCCATGCTGTATGCAGAACTGCTTCCGTTACTACTGGTCAAGGGGCATGTCCAAACCAAGTCTCCTCTTACAGTACCGGAAAATCCACCTTTTTGGTTCAAAGCGGATCAGACTTGTCCTTACCATCAAGGAGGACCAGGGCATAACATAGAGAACTGTCTCAGTTTCAAATCCGACGTATAAAAGCTTGTTAGGAGTGGGGTCTTATCTTTCAAAGATACGAATCTGAATGTTCTCACGAACCCGTTGCCTCAACACAAGAAAGCTGCAGTTAATTTGATAGAGGGGGAGTCCAATGACAGCTATCAAATTCATGATGTACTCTTATTGAGGGCCAACTTGGTCAAGATGCATTGTAGACAGAGCGGATACGGCCATGTGCCACCTCATAATTATCACCAGTGTGATATCTTCTCTAAAGACAATCAAGGATATTCTGTGGTGCAATCAGCTATACAGAAACAATTGGATCTCGGGTGGATCCAATAAAATTGAGTTCGTGGAGTCAACATGACTTATACAAATTCTAACGTCATTCAGAATCACGACATCCGTGCAATGAATGTCAATTTGGTGGCGATGCACTCGAGGCAAAGCCAGTACCATAATCTGCCGCGGCATGATTACAATTCCTATCTGACTTTCTCGGTAAACAAACAGGGATGCTCTTTTATACAAGAGGCCCTCCAGCGTCAGATGGATCTTGGGTGGAACCAGGACTACCATGATAGAAATCCTTATCAGATCAACATGATTCAAATCTTCGATATTCGTTTGATGAATACAAGCTTGGTGGAGTTACACGCCAGGCAGGTTCAACTTGGTTTTCTCACTTCTCACGATTATCTGAACTGTAAAGTATGCAGTGAGAGTAACCAAGGGTGCGCTCTCGTTAAAAGAACTTTACAACACTTGTTAAACCACTGGTGGCTTCCGATCTATATGGATGAAGACACGCAACAAATCAGTGTGCTTAATGGGAACCCTACTCGGCATCAAAGTCAAGATGTTCGATCTATGGATACTGACTTGGTAAGGTTGCACTGCATTCAGAGCAGATGTGGCCAAGTGCCACCACACAACTATGAACGTTGTAGAGTCTGTTTGGGGAATAGCCAAGGGTGTCACCTTGTGCGGGCAGCTCTTCAAGGTCAGTTGGATCGTAAAGAGATTCACCCATATTCGAGTTCTGAGCCAATCAACTGGACGCCGGACTACTTCGCTGATCAAATCAGAGACGTTGTCATAATCTTTGCTCATCAACAGAACAAGAATGTTTATACCATCATCCCTCTACTGGAAAAATCAAAGGTTCTTAGCCAAGAACTGATTGAATTTACTTACGACAGTCAGAAAAATCAGAAGGCTCCTGTAGTTATCTATCTGCCGGGACCATTACCGTATGAATCAGCTAAGGCGATCCCTTACAAATACGGTGCAACGATAATTGAAAATGGAAAAGAAATTCCATTACCCTCCGTCGTGAATATTGCAGACATTAGTCGAGTAACACGGAGCGGTTGAATCTTCAACCGATGAGTTGGAGAACCTAACAAAGAAAAGGAACTTCAGACAGAAGCTCCCAATCCACCAGTCGGTCAATCCAGTAATCTCGACCTTTCAAAGAACAATGATGAGATGCTGAAGCTCATCCAAAGGAGTGAATACAACATTGTTGATCAGCTGTTACAAACTCCTTCAAAGATCTCTGTGTTATCACTTTTACTCAGTTCTGAAGCCCACAAAGAGGCTCTACATAAAGTCTTAGAGTAGGCCTTTGTGGAACAGGATGTTTCAATACGACAGTTCGATAGCATCATCTCTAACATCACTTCCTGCAACAACTTAGGGTTCAGTGATGAGGATTTGCCAGAGGAGGGCAAACGCCACAACATGGCACTCAATATCACAGTTAACTGCCAGGACGATGCTTTAGCCGGCGTACTGGTAGACACGGGATCGGCCATCAACGTTATGCCTAAGTCCACCTTAAGGCGACTATCATTCAAAGGATCCCCGATGAGGGGCAGTGAGGTCATCGTCAAAGCCTTTGACGGGGCTCAGAAAGTAATCATCGGCGAAGTCGACCTTCCCATAACCATCGGTCCTAACACTTTCCTAATCACATTCCAGGTCATGGACATCCGGGCAGCGTACAGTTGTTTATTAGGAAGACCTTGGATACACCAGGATGGGGCAGTCACTTCGACGCTGCACCAAAAACTGAAGTTCGTCAAGAACGATCAACTCGTCACGGTTTGTGGAGAACAAGCCTTGATCGTGAGTAACCTATCATTATCTACTTGCATAGAACCCAAGAAAGTTGTTAGGACTCAGTTCCAAACGCTTTTGGTGAGCAATGAGAATTAATCACAGAAAGGAACCTTTATTTTCACAATACAAAGATGCCCTCGAGGCAATTGAAAGAAACAATATGAAAGGATGGGGACAGCTTGTCATTCCTACTGATAATAAAACAAAGAAGGGTCTTGGTTTTTCTGCAACCTGTACCCAAACAGCTGCTAACGATGAAAGTCTTTATCCCATTCAGGACTTCTTCCACAGTGGAGGTTTCCTTCACCCAGTGCCTCAAGCAGTCCATACCATCAATGAGGGGGATTCCTCTGACACAGATGAGGAAGAGTGGAAGTCTTATCTTAACGAGGACGGTTATATCTCTCAGGAAGAGGCACCTATGCCATTTTGCTATCCCGCACAGAGTCCGAGATTTATACCCAAGTCAGATGTCAGAATGATAAATGGAGATTGTGATCCAGAAGGATGTCGGGCTCCACCAAACTCGTTAGAGGAGGACACTCTGATGAAAGACAGTTTGACCATGACTATTATAGCCCAATGGATGGCCTGCCTATCTGGAAGCGGTACCCAGGAGACTTGGGGCAAGAAAATCATCTGAACAATGAAAATCAGCTGAGCATCATTAAACAGAATACCTGTGTCCCCACCATGTCATGGGATCAACACTCAGGTCATTCAAAAAATATCCCGTACGACGATGAATTTGCAAAGTTTGCAGGACTAGAATTCATCAATTATGCTTTTTCCGAGGTCAACGTCATCGAGAGAGATGACTCCTCCATTCCCAAAGAGGTGTGGGACACCTTGGGACAACCAAGTGGAAAATACGACTATATGGTCAAGTACACCGCTCCTGAGAGCTCTCGTATCAGGCTCGAAGACATCCAGCCAACTGGATGGGGATATTTGCCTGAGAACACAAATAGTATGCAAAATACAACAGAGGAATCCTCCTACGACAACTCTACCTGGGAGACAGATTCCAATAATCCTGCTCCGCCATAAATCAGCGTTATTTCTGAAGACAAATCAAGGAAGGTACCAGACTTTGTGATTCACCGAGGAGTTCGCCGCCGATGGGTTGCTGTCGATGTTCCAAAGATCGTTCATGAGTCAAAGTAATTTCCATCTTTATCTTAACCTTTCACCCTTCCCAGGTGAAACGGATGTTTTGATAGGGCTCACTTTCTGTAAATTTCCCTCTTCGCTTCGCCCAAAGCGGTGAGTTTTGTTTTATAGGGATGTAGTTTCAAGAATCGACTTGTTCATAAATAAAACAAACGTCGTTCTATAATTTTCGCATTAATTGTTGTTTTCTCTTTTCGTTTTTCAGAAAATGGTAATCCTAAAAAATAATTCAATAATAAAAACAAGCAGTTTTCCAAAGAAAATACACTGCACACACTCTTGCATTACTCTCTATCTCTTCTAAACACAAATCATCACGTCCTGCAGATTGCTTGTTTTAAACCCCATTGAAACATACGATCCGGTGCCTTCTCCCAACTTTGAAGTCCTAGTATTCGAGGCTGAAGAAGAAGTTGACAACAGAATTTCAGAAGAGATTTCCCGACTACTCAGGCAGGAGGAAAGGTTCATCGAACCTCACAAAGAGCCGTTGGAAACGGTCAACTTGGGCTCAGAGGAAGAAAGAAAAGAAGTCAGGATTGGGGCACTGCTCAGTCCAACTGCCAAAGAGAGTTTGACAAAGCTTCTCAAAGAATTTCTCGATGTATTCGCTTGGTCTTATCAAGATATGCCAGGGTTGGATACCAGCATCATGGAACATCATCTACCATTAAGGTCAGAATGTCCTCCAGTAAAACAAAGGTTGAGACGGACTCACCTGGACATGGCCATCAAGATCAAGGAGGAAGTTCAAAACATGATTGACGCGGGTTTCCTCGTCACGTCAGAATATCCTCAATGGTTTTCCAACATAGTACCCGTCCCGAAAAAGGACGGAAAAGTCAGAATGTGTGTCAACTACAGGGATCTGAACAGGGCTAGTCCAAAGGATGGCTTTCCTTTACAACACATTGACATGTTGGTTGACAGTACAGCAAAGTTCAAAGTTTTCTCCTTCATGGATGGATTCTTGTGCTATAATCAGATTAAGATGGCGCCGAAAGACATTGAGAAAACTTCGTTCATTACCCCATGGGGTACCTTTTGTTACAAGGTAATGTCATTCGGTTTGAAGAATGTCGGGGCAACCTATCAAAGGGCCATGACTACTCTTTTACATGACACGATACACAAGGAAATCGAAGTATATTCGATGACATCATTGCTAAATCTAAAACAGAAGAGGAGCATGTAACCCACCTGTCAAAACTATTTGAGCGATTGAGAAAATACAAACTCCGCTTGAATCCCAATAAGTGCACATTTGGTGTCCGCTCAGGGAAACTCTTAGGGTTCATCGTCAGCCAGAAAGGAATTGAGGTTGATCCTGACAATGTCAAGGCTGTTCAAGAAATGCCTTCTCCGAAAACTGAAAAACAAGTCAGGGGATTCCTGGACGTTTGAACTACATCTCCAGATTCATATTCCTCATGACCGCGACATGTGCGCCGATTATCAAATTACTTAAAAAGAACCGGGATTGCGTTTGGACAGAAGACTATCAAACTGCCTTCAATAGTATTAAGGAATACATGTTGAACCCACCGATTATATCACCTCCAGTGGAAGGAAGACCACTGATCATCTACCTCACAGTCTTGGAAGACTCAATAGGTTGTGTGCTTGGCCAACAAGACGAAATCAAAAGGAAAGAGTCTGCCATCTACTATCTGAGCAAGAAATTCACCGACTGCGAGACTCGGTACACTATGCTTGAGAAAACTTGTTGCGCTTTAGCTTGGGCAGCCAAACGTCTTCGCCAGTATATGATTTGTCACACTACTTGGTTAATCTCCGAAATGGATCCAATCAAGTACGTCTTTGAAAAACCTGCTCTCACGGGAAGGATTGCCCATTGGCAGATGTTGTTATCAGAATATGACATAGAATACCACGCTCAAAAAGTCGTTAAAGGGAGTATTTTAGCCGATCATTTGGCTCATCAACCGATTGATGATCAGGAGTCAGTCGGGTTTGATTTCCCAGACGAAGATGTCGTGTATCTAAAAATGAAAGACTGCGATGAACCACTACCCAGTGAAGGGCCAGAACCAGGATCCCAATGGGGATTAATTTTTAACGAAGCTGTCAATCATTACGGAAACGGAATTGGGGCAATCATTGTTACCCCTCAGGGTACCCACATTCCTTTCACTGCCAGACTTACGTTCAAGTGCACAAACAACGAGCCGAATACCAAGCTTGTATCATGGGTCTCGAAGAAGCAATTGATTTGAGAATAAAAAACTTAGATGTTTATGGCGACTCAGCCTTGGTTATCAATTAGATCAAAGGAGATTGGAACACATACCAATAAGGACTGATTCCTTACAAAGACTATGCGAGAAGGTTGCTACCCTTCTTCGACAGAATCGAGTTTCATCACATCCCTCGTGATGAGAATCACATGGCTGGTGCATTAGCCACTCTCTCTTCCATGATTAGTGTAGGTCAATGGACCGACCTACCTAAGATTGACATAATGTGCCTTGAAAGGCCCGCTTACATCTTCGCGATTGAAGCAGTCATAGACGACAAACCTTGGTATCACTGTCATACCCCAAATTTTGACCACTTAGATTTTCCATCATTGGGCAAATCATCATCACAATATGGATGAACCATCATGCCTCATTAGTCTCCCCAAAGATGGGTGAGCATCCACCACAATCAAAATTAGGGTTTCTAGCCCTCTAAGAGCACTTAGACAAAGGATCAATCAAGAATTGACATGATCTTTAACTTTTCTAACCTCTCAAACATCCAAAATGGATCAAGAGGACTCCTACTTCAAGGATTAAGCACAAGGCTGCTCCCTTCTAGGAGGATCAAGCCTCAGGATAACCAGTGTCACCAAATTAGGGTTTGGTCAACCAGGGCCTCCAGATGGAAAATTTTCTCTGGGCATGAGCCAATGCTTCAAAGCATAACCTAAGATGATCCATGGAACCTCATGGACCTAATCATCAAGTCAATTTAGCCTCAGGGGATGCATTCACTAAAAAAATCAAGAATTAGGGTTTCTTAACCTAATTCACCCCTAAGTTGACTTTTGGGACAAATCATGAGCCAAGACCTCAAGAGATGATTTGAGGGTCTCTAATAAACCACATTGATCCATTTGCATCAATGGATTGATCCAAGAAGCTTGATTCCCAAGTTTCAAGTTCATCTGAACCACAGTTAGGGTTTTGCAGGAAAAGTCAAATGTAGCTTTGACTTTTGACCAAGACATACTCCCAAACCTTGGAACATGATTCAATACACCCTATGACACCTATGGAACATGTCCATCAAGTTTGATTTAGGTCAAGGACTTGATTTCATAGAGGATCTCACAGTTTGGAATTCATCTGACAAAAAGTCAACTGTGCACAAAAGTCAACTTTGACTTTTTGAGATTTTTCACGATTATGGTTTTTTAACCCTAAAATGATGTTAATGTGTGATTTGAATCATCATTCATCAAGAAAAATCAAGAAAAGTGGGATAACTTGTAAAAGGGGTAACCATAAAAACTTAGAAATTTTTCTAAGTTATGGAATAAAGTGGCTAGGGTACCAACTTTGGAGGATCATAACTCCTAAACCACAAAGCCATTTTCCTCATTCAAAGATGGATTTGTAGCCCTCATGGCCCTCTACAAAAGCTTCAACTACACCTCATTCCAATTCATTATGGATTTTGAGTTATGGAATGATCAAAGTGGCTGAAAACATGAAATGCCACTTTTTCCAACACTTAGTGAAATTTTCACTAAGTCAGAATCTGCCTTCACTTTTTTCCAAATGTAGGGGAATTTTCCACTTGGATCCAAAAAGTATCAAAACCAACTATGATCAAACAGTTGTTGTATCATAGGAGGGCTTTCCAAAATGACCAAGAACATCACCAAACTCAACTTGAGCCATGAGATATGACAATGGCAACATGCCTTGCTGAAAACTGCCAAAGCAAGGCAGATTTTGGAGTTTTGCTCGATTTACCCAAATTTTGCAAATGACAAGCAACTTTATCCATCTGAACACCTCAAGGGGGGACCAAGGAGGAACCAACTCTGATCCCAAGCCTCCCAAGTCTTTGGAACCAAAAATAGCATGCCAAACCTAGAATTGCCTAAAAGAGGGACAAGACTCCAATTTTGGATTGGAGCATTCAATGCTTACACCAAGGTGGCATGGACTGAGCTATTTGCAACTGAATTCAGTCAAGACTTATCGAAGACCAAGGGAACCAGCAACCTGTGCCCTAACCTTTAGTCAATGGCTAGAGGAGACTTGGATTCTCATTGCTCAACATTGGCCAAACATATGCAGCAGTTACCATTCACTATTCCTTGCAAAACAAACTTGCTCTACTATAAATAGAGCTCAATTGTGATCAGTTTGAGTACACCAATTTTGCCTTTTAAGGCAAGTCACTATCGGGTTTTGAGTTTGAGAGCTATTCCAATCAAACCAATCATACACATACCTCATAAACATCATATAGAAGTGATCCAAACACTCACATAACATCTGGAACACCAAAATCACAAAATCACAAGCCAATTGCTCAAGTTCTTGACAAATTTGCAGTTGGGGTACCATCTCAAGTTCCAGATAATTTCAATCCACTCCAAGCATCCAGACACACTCCATGGCACCTAGGGAAGCTATCCACATCATTAGAACCTAGCTGTAACACCTCTAACACAAAACACGATCACCAGCTGCAAGAGGTAAGCATGAGCTCTTCTAACTCTATGATCCATGCATTTTTTTCTGCACAATAATTTGGCCATATGTTCATAATCATACATCGAGTGTTTTCCCTCAATCAATTGCATTGTTTGAATCGTGTATGGAATTTCTGAACCTTCATGCCAATTTTAGGGTTCTTGAGGTTTCTCTTTGATTTCTTATTCCATGCTTAAAATAAATGAAATTAAAGACCATAGACATGATCGTGAGGTTGAAACGAGTAGATTGATATGTAGATTGCATGATATAATCAAGTATTCAATGAGATTGGATAGAAAACGCAAATCTGCAAAAACAGAGGGTGGCGCGTGTTCTTGCCCTTGTTCTTGGCGCCCTTTTTGAAAATTCAAATATTTGAATTTTGTGATTTTATTTAATTGATTCAAAAATTAATTTCTCTCTAAGTTTTAATGATTTTGAGTTGATTCTTTTTTTAATAATTCACAAAAATGTTAAAATATTTGATTTTGCCAAAAAATCCCAAAAATATTATTTATTTCATATAATTGATATTTTTGCAAAGAATTAATATTTTTATTGTTTTTTACATTTAAAATATTTTTTCCTTCTTGACTTTGCAAATTTTAATGATTTCTAATTATTTTGTAGGTCAAAATTTGATTTTTGAAACATTAATCCAAGATCACAATTTGTTTTCCACATGTTAAAGAATTTTGGTCATTTTAATTGAATTTTTTATTCAATTAAAATACATTTTGAAAACAAATTAGGGTTTTTGATTAATTCAACCCTCATAAAACTTTTTCAAACACTCATGGGCCTCTAATAGAGTGTAAGACCCAATCCTTTGTAAATACATACCATTTTGGGCCTCAAATGTCGTATAAGTCCCGTTGTATTTCAAAAAGTTCGGCGCGATCATCGCCCGTTTAAAATAATCCGGGCCTCTCCTAGAGCTATAAGACCCATTCAAAATCTTTGGGCCTCTAATAGAGTGTAAGACCCAACCCCCTTTGAAAACCAAAATATTTTGGGCCTCAGTGTATTGTATAAGTCCCGATACCGTCAAAAAGTTCGGCACGATCGTCGCCTTTTTAACCAAAACCCATGGGCCTCTCCTTAAGCTGTAAGCCTCATCACTTGTACAAAAATGAATCTTTAGGCCTCTAAATAGAGTGTAAGACCCAATCCCATTTTAACCAAAATAATTTTTGGGCCTCAGACATTGTATAAGCCCCTCTGCGTTAAAAGAAAATCTTGGCGCGATCGCCAGTTCAAAAATCAAACCATGGGCTTCTCCTTGAGCTGTAAGCCCCACCACTTGTATAAAAATAAACCTTTGGGCCTCTTGAGAGAGTGTATGACCCATCCCTTTGTACAGAAAACTTTTTGGGCCTCAGTCACTTGTATAAGTCCCTGTACAAAACAACAGTGCAATCACTTATAAAACCTTGGGCCTCTCCTTGAGCTATAATCCCCAACAATCTTTTCAAAGCACTTTCTCCTTTGATTTTGAATATAGGATTGTTATCAAAGCTTTCTTTGTTGAACAACTAACCAAACAGCATGGAAGCTCTACAACCGAGTAAGTGTTTATCCGCTTTCTTTATCCGTTTTCATATATATATATATATATATATATATATATATATATATATATATATATATATATATATATATATATATATAAAACTGTATTGTGGGGCTGCTCACTGTAAGTCTCCTTTCACAAACTTTTATATACTTGTCAAATATCAAACTGTGTAATACTAGTATAGTTATTTAGAGTTTTCCCCGGCAACTACGTCTAGCACTAGGTAAAGCCCTGTTGGTCACTCTTAAATACAAACAAAACTAGATCCCCATAGGATTACCAGACACAGTCTTCCCTCCTCTTGGGGTTAAACAATATGGAGACGTGAAAGGCAGATTCTCTGTGAACCCTTTCTCAGACTGTCACCCTTAGAAATTGTCAAAGAAACTCTAACTCCCCAGAGATGATCTTTTCTCCGTGAATGGCATCTCTTGAGTTTCTTCCAAATTCTCAAACTTTCCTGGCTTGATCTATTCTCGGTGAATGGCATGTCTTGAACTTCTCGGGGTTTGGGGACCCACGGGCTTCTTAAAAGCATCCCCGCCTCCTCTTGGGCATTGTACAAGGACCCTTCGGCTTCTTAAAAGCTCTCATGCCTCCTCTTGGGCTTAGTACAAGGACCCAGAGACCTCTAGAGGTATAGGAACGGAACCTAGTCATCAATTTGCTAGAGCTGTCTTTTTGAGTCAAGTATCAGACTAGTTAATGGGTTGACCTTCATCCCTTAACCAACCAGCCTTCTCTTGGGCATTATACAAAGATCATCCACTATCTGAGAATCGATTTCTCAAAACACCCGTAGACTTGGACAGTCTCAATACCCTTTGGATTTCCTATTTCCTTAAAGAACAGGAAATAACCCTGATCCTCTGATCAATCCCAAGGTACAACATTACCCATATAAGAACTAATTTTCTCTTTATCCGACATACTGGACCTGTCACTAGACTGAAACAGTTACATTGGCCTCCTCTTGGACCTTGTACAATGATTCTCCTCAGCAGAGCTAACCTTTTCAGACTCTCTTGATGAGTCAGACCTTTCAGCCTCCATCTCGGGCTTTGTACGAGATACAAAAACACTCGCTTATTGAGTATAAAAGATTCTCTTGTTGAGTCAAACCCATTTTCAGCCTCCATCTCGGGCTTCATACGAGATACCAAAAAAACGCTCTCTTGTTGAGTATAAAAGACTCTCTTGTTGAGTCAAACCCACCTTTAGCCTCCATCTCGGGCTTCGTACGAGATACCAAATCACTCTCTTGTTGAGTATAAAAGACTCTCTTGTTGAGTCAATCACCCTTTAGCCTCTATCTCGGGCTTTGTACGAGATACAAAAACACTCTCTTGTTGAGTATAAAAGACTCTCTTGCTGAGTCAACTCCTTTAGCCTCTCTCTCGGGCTTCATACGAGACACATAAAAGACTCTCTTGTTGAGTCAATCCCTTTTAGCCTCTCTCTCGGGCTTTGTACGAGACACATAAAAACACCCTCTTGTTGGGTCAATAGCCTCATCTTAGGCTTTGTATAAGGAAAACCCCGGTTGAGTCAATCAACCTTTTAGCATCAAAGTTGTGCCTTGTCCATAGCATACAAACATCAACAACTCCCCTTTAGAGATGACAAATTCTCTCTAAAGTCAAAACCTTCAGCTTCACATCTTGGGCTTTGAACAAGATACAAACCACCTTTAGCTTCACGTCTTGGGCTTTGAACAAGACACCAAAACAAATTTTCCTCCCATAGAATAGGAGGAACTACGATCGCTCTGATTTCCCTGTTTCGTCAAACGAGAATACGTAGGCATAAGATTTGAAAAATCTTAGCGAGCACACTAATCAAAAAACCCAAACCTCTATCAATCAATCGAAAAGCATCGTTCTTAAAACTTCCCACCAATTGCCCAGGCACTATTTTAACAAAATAACTTAAGAGAGACCCATAATCTCAATAGCATCTGTAAACCAACAGTCATCTGTTTAAACTCAGTATGTTGATCGCTATTTAGTGTGCCTAAATGATTCTGACTGCAAGTATACCATCGTATCGCGTAGTTTTAAAAGATTATCGATCCCACAAAGACTAAAAATCGAACGTACCGTTATCTAATGTTACTATGTAAATCTAAGGCTAATCTGATATGGTTTTAGGTTCAAAAAGGGAAATAAAAAGGGAAATTAAAATTTAGGAATAAACTAGTTATGATTAGGATATCGGTATATAATTCAGTATACCATCGTGGATTTCATTAAACCTAAGCGTATAAAAATTTATCACAATATAATTCTGTAGAAAATACCAGTTTAAAAGCCCTTACCTCACACTCTCGTGGTTATTGCTTTGGACTATACCTTTAAGTCAATATGTCTACTCTCGCTAGCCCATATAAGTTTAAAAATAATTTTTGAAAAGTAATAAGTCCTAATTAACTTTAAAGCGCTCTCGCTGTTTTTAAAACTAATGCTCGATTTCAGCTATCCGGGTAAAATCTCACACTCTCGTGGTCTTGACCTTAACCTTTGTTACCTTTTTACTCTCGTAATAAAAATTGGTTTTATATTAAGAAATCGAAGCCAGAAAATAAGTTGATTTATGATTTTAGCTTAGAAATATTTAATCCATTTCGGTTACTCAATTACATACCGATAAAATCAGTTTAGCTCGACATACTAATTAAAATAAACATGAATGCGAATAAACAATTAAACATAAACTCAGACATCATAAAAGAAAAAAAATTGCTATAAATTGAAATGATAAAAACCTGGTAAATGCGGTCTAAGCAATTCCTCCACAGATCGGCAGGCTTTTGCTTGAATAAATGGAAAGAACAAAATGATGAAGGTAGGAAACAAAAACTTAAACTAAGGTGCAATAGTCCCTCAATGTGAGAAACTATTACTTTGTTCGGTAATAAGGGACAAGGAAAATGGTAAAGGAAACAAAACAAAACAAGAATGTAATTCTGAAAATAATTCTGCAGCAATACGGTACTCCGGAAAGGAAAAATGACCACCCGTTGTTCTTAGAATCCTTCTCATATATATAGCCTCAGCTATGGCAGTAGTTGGAGAAAATGTAGGAACACCACTTTGTCAGTTACTTGGTTTGGAACCTAGAAATCTTCGGAGAAAATGTAAACGTGTGAAATCTGAAATTCTGAAGCTTCGTGACCACGTCTGTGCTTAATGTATTAATTCTGTTTTGATTCCATGGTGATCTTGAGGAAGCTGTGACGGGCGTGATGCATTTGAAATCCATGACGGTCGTGAGGGGGCTGTGAAGGTCGTCACACCAGCAAAATGTGATTTCTGCTATATTCTGCTCTTTTCTTGCTTGTTCTGCTTCTTTTCTACACTTTGCATACTTTTAACTTGGAAACTGAAATACCTGCGAAAACACTTAAATATTCTCGGAATAATCGGAGATTAGACGGAAATGGAATAAGATTTTAACATAAATCAAAGTAAAAATACAAGATGTTTTCGTGTTATCAAACTCTCCCACACTTGAATCTTTGGTTGTCCTCAAGCAATCAATAAGTTAAAATCGAACAAACTTCATCAAATGCACATACATGATACACCAATGGATTTGAAAATGTTGGAGGAATTTACGATAGTAAGTCTGGTACTTGCATAAAACACTAAAACTACATTAATGACACAAAGCAACAAGCTTTGTCATAGACCTCTCTTTTGTACAATCCAGTTCTAATCATTCTATTATAGTTCAACCTGAAGCTTTCGTGTCTGTTTCACCCGGTTTCATTCTAACGCAATCACATTAAGCCCTTTGCCTTATTCACGCACTTAGTGGAGTAGCCGGTTAGTGACTTTGATCCCTTTTTCTCACGGGGCCTGATACACAAGTGTGGTAACCCTTTATGCATCCCATTTGTAGATTGCGGGGGATCGAACCGTAGTTCTCCCTACCAAGTCCAGAATCAGGTACCTCTGAACCAATCGACAACGGATTTCTTTCTTTTCTTGTAAGTTTTCACAACTGTAAGAATTGTTGCATATTCTAATATTTCTCGGCGGACAAATAAGAAAGAATCTTCTTTTCATGATTGGGCATCAAAAACTTATATTCATCGGCTCCCCACGTGGTTTTGTGATTTAGACGGTGCTGACTGCTAATATAAACTATTAGGGGTTACTTTAGGACTGAACTCAAGGTATCGGTATAATAAGTATTGAAACTGATATCGCATACACAAGAGGTCTAAGGTGTCAAGACGGTATCGATCTTGTTAGCACTTTCCCAACTTCCTAACATAACTTAAAGCTTGGTATGTCACGATGTGCATTAATCGTAAAAAAATTTGTTATGGCAGAATAAAATGGGGAAATCGGATACTGCACGAAAATTCTCATATATTGACTTTGATAAGGGAAAAAGGAAAATACAAAAAGGGAAATAAAACAAAAATAGACTAGTTCTCCCACACTATATCGGACATTGTCCTCAATGTTTCGATATAAAGGGGAACAACAAGAAAAACTAGAAAGAAAAAAAACAAACAAAATAATCAAGGAGCCCCACGTCCTCTGCCTCTAGAGCGCCCTCGTCCATGCTGTGCCACATGATCTGTAATGCCGACGTGATGGATGTAATCATGTAAGTCCTGCACTCGCAATGTCAAGGCACCCATCTCATCGATGACGCCGTCAAGCCTCTGACCTTGGTTGACTTGCCCTTGCTAGATTTGATGCATGAGAGTCATTATTTCATTGTGTTGCTCCTGTTGCTGTGCTTCTCTCTGGGAAGCCGGCTGGTTTTGTGGCCATATTACTCTTAAGATTTCCTCATTTGTAACGGGGTCTTGGTCGGGTCGGCTGCGACGTCGGGAGATGGAAGGAGCATCATGGGCAGGCGGTGGTTGGTTTTCTGGGGCGGTGTGGTCCATCTCTTATTCCATCTCATCAATAGGGGCATGATTTTGATCATCATGTGCAGCCGCATTTTGCTCGGGAACATTCAAATCAAAGAGCCAATTGGCCATATTCTGAGGGTCAATGCGGTTCCTGCAAGGCATTATGATACTTCTAACTGTTCTTGTGCGGACCATAGGATGGTATTTTCCATCTCTTCTCTATTTGATGAGGTGTGAATTGCGGCAGTAGTCGATGTCGAGCAACACCGGAGGCATGGAAGGTAATCTATTAAGTTCATCCCCCAAGTCCAAACATAGAGCAATAAAAGTGACAATCCCTCCAAAATAGAAGGGTTTGGAACCTCTAGCACAGTTTGCTTGGATGTGTGCTAACAGAAAAGGAGCGGCGTTGATAGGCTCGGGGTTGAACACACAATGGAGGAAAAAGAGCTCTTTTGAGTTCACCTTGTGGTTGCTGTCCCTTGCAAATATAGTGTTTCCTAAAATGCGGTGGAAATATCTGATAGCCGGGTTGTGAATGTATGTTGCGTTGAGACTGTCCCGGCTATCAACCGTAGTCCCGGTCAATCTATTCCAAAGATCAAATGCTACTTGGAAAAATGTTTCCTGTGGCACCCGGCAATGAACATTCTCGCCATGGTGGAAACCAAGCATCTCGGCAAGTTGATTTTGGCCGATTTTATACTCATAACCAAACATGCGGAACGTGGCTACACCGGTGAGTTAGTTCGTTTCTCCAGAAGGTGTTACGTATGTGAACGAACTCAGAAACTCGAGCGTCAGGGCTTCGTAAGTAGGCCGGATCTGAGTACAGAGCTGCCATAGACCAGCATTTTGTAGCATCCATCTAACTCCATCAAGCATTCCTAATTCTTCGAGACATACAATGTCTACATAACAAGTTGGTTGCACGGAACGTTGGTAGAAGTTGATGTAATTAGCCCTTTGATGTTCTCCCGCCTCTCTATCTCTGAAATTCAAGGTTGAAAGGTCTGGAGTTTGTCTTGCCATGGTGGGTTCACAAAGAAACAAGGTATGGAAGAAAATAGGTTTTTGGAGAAAGAGGGTTTGTGAGAAAAATGGTGTACGAGTGTGGTTAAATAGTGAGTGGGAAGACAAATGGTAATGGAAATTATGAAATTTGGTCAAATGTGTAGTGGTATGACGGTTTTGGAATTTTAGAGGTAGTGGGACGGTTGTGTTTGAATTGGAAGAAAGAAGAAGAAGAAGAGGGGAACGTTTCTGTTTTAACACAGAACGCGTCCCAAACCCGCATGACGGTCGTCATGGGACTGTCACGGTCGTGACAGCTCCAAAATCTGGGGGTTGACAGTAGTTTTGACAGCAAACATTCAATTCTTTTCTTTTTCGTAACAGGAAATTATTAGCACATATGGCAACACTATAATGCATACATAAACATAAATAAAATGACAAAATAAATTAGAAACAAAATAGAATATGACAGGAGCAAATTTAATACCATCAAGATCAATATTTAGCAATAAATTGAATTATTCATTAAAACCGGAAAATATGCTAGCAAAGACTAGCAGTGTATTCAATCATAAATAAAAACTGAATGTAAATTAATTTGTTCCCGACATAAAAAAAAAAGGAAAAACTGAAAATAAAGGAAATTGTTTCCAAAGTAAAAGCAGTAAAACATGAAAAAGCAGTGCTTCAAAAATCTAGCCAAGGCGTTTCTTCAAAGATGCAATGACTTGGTTCAAATGATCAAATTGCTCAACTGTCAGATCCATGAGGCCGACAATATCTTGTCGCATGGTGTTCAGTTCACCCTTTACGGCGGTGATCTCTTTGTGATAGTCATCCAAAGTTTTAAGGATGGTAGTCAGATTTGCAGCATTAGCATCAACCTTATGAGTGGCAGTGTCATCTTCATTTTGGTCTTCCATAAAGTCAAAGTCATAATAGTTAGGA
This sequence comes from Lathyrus tuberosus, assembly GCA_022829125.1. Lineage (NCBI taxonomy): Eukaryota > Viridiplantae > Streptophyta > Magnoliopsida > Fabales > Fabaceae > Lathyrus > Lathyrus tuberosus. Next base: position 16,916,738 of record JALAZF010000017.1, read on the forward strand.
GGTGTCTTAGGGTCAATATCAGGCTCAGGAAATTTTTCTTCGGGTTCAGGCTGTGGTTCGTCCAGGTCGTATAGCCAGTTATGTTCGTTATGCACACTCGTGCGCTCATGATTTGGTAAAGTAAAATATGGCACAACTACATTATTGATCAGGAGCTAGAAATGGTGTGGACCTCGGTTCCTAATCATGGCCCTATTGAAACAGAAGATAATATTCATAGGCCTAAAGTTTCCAAAAGGGTTAATTTCAGAGAGACGTGTCCTAAATCCCATAGCATAGGCTATTTTAGTCACTAGACCACCTATTAGAATCGGGTTGTTTTCATTTCGGATAATTTTGCAAAAGTTATTAAACATGAAGGTAAGTCTGTTAACCTCTCGAGACTGAAATGCACAAAAGATAATGAAGAGTTCATCCTTAGAAACGGTATTGTCATTCTCAGGCTTTCCAAATAGGGTGTAGGCTAGGATCATGTGGAAGTATCGAATGGCTGGGTTATGAATCTCAGTTGACAGCATAGGGTTCATGTCATAATCATGTTTTCCTGAAATCCTACCCCAAAAAGCATTAAGCTCACCTACCAACATCAAATCCTCTTGTACCACGGAGAAAATGGTGGGTCCGTCAGGGAAACCTAAAAGGTCCGACAGTTCCTTAATGGTAAACTGGCAGTGGTATCCAAACAACCTAAAAGTAATTTGGCCCCTAGTAATGCCTTTTCCACAGTAAGGATTGTAACTCAATGAACTTAGGAATTCTAAAGTCAGTCTAAAATAAGTATTGTGTTTCTTCTTAGCAAAACCCTCCCATCTTAGTTGGTTAAACAGGAAATCAATACTCTCACCTAAACCTAAGGAGGTCATGGTGGGTCTATGGGCAAATTTTGTCAAGGCGAAGGGTCGAAGAGACAAAGCCTCATAGCGATGCCACTGAGCTGCATCTCTGAATTCTACCAACACATTATCTTCGTTCTCCATTTTTTTAAGTGATTAAGCAAGAATGAAATTAGAAGAGGAGAACGGAAAATGTAGAAAGACTTTGTAATCCTGTATTTTGCAATTATATGATTAGCACAGTAGTTTCCAAAAATTTTAAGAAAATATAGATGAAACTAGAAATTTGAAAACAAAGTAGAATTTAGAAAATGTAAAGAACTAAAAAATTAGAAAGAAAGAAAAAGAACAATCATCATGGGTTGTCTCCCACTAAGCGCTGTTTTTAACGTCGTAAGCCTGACGAAAACAAATAGATAGTTTAGTTAGGGGGTCAACGGGCAACTCTAGAAGTCTAAGATTATTTAAATAGTCCCTATTTTCAATACTATGATAATGCTTTAAACGTTGCTCGTTTACTATGAATGGTTCGCTATTCCTACCCTTAATTTCTATCGCTCCACTTTGTAACATTTTGGTTATTTCAAAAGGGCCGGACCATCTTGATCTCAGTTTCCCAGGGAAGAGTTTAAGTCTTGAGTTAAATAGGAGCACAACGTCTCCCACATTAAATTATTTTCTAGATAGACGCTTATCATGCCATTTCTTAGTTTGTTCCTTGTATATTTTGGCGTTTTCATAAGCGTCTAGCCTTAGTTCTTCTAGTTCGTGCAGATCTAGGATTCGCTTCTCACCTGCGGTTTCATACCTTAAGTTTAGGGTTTTAATAGCCCAATAAGCTTTGTGCTCTAATTCCACTGGTAAGTGGCAGGATTTACCATAAACTAGTTTGAAAGGTGTAGTTCCGAATGGTGTTTTGTAGGCCGTCCTATATGCCCATAAAGCTTCATTAAGTTTAGATGACCAATCTCTCCTAGAGGTGGCGACGGTCTTCTCTAAGATTTGTTTTATCTCTCTATTCGAGACCTCAACCTGTCCACTAGTTTATGGATGATATGGTGTTGCTACGCAGTGTCTTACTCCATACTTCGATAGTAGCTTGTCAAATATTTTTGATATGAAATGGGAGCCACCGTCACTTATGACAAGTCTCAGCACACCAAATCTGGGAAAGATCGTGTTTTTAAAAAGCTTTATGACTACTCGTGTGTCATTTGTAGGAGAAGCTATAGCCTCAATCCATTTTGAAACATAGTCGACAGCTACGAGTATATATTTATTTCCAAAGGATGATGGGAAAGATCCCATGAAATCAATCCCCCATACATCAAAGACTTCTACTTCCAATATGCCTTTTTGGGGCATCTCATCGCATCTTGATATGTTACTAGTGCATTGGCACCGGTCGCAGTTTAGTATCGCAATGTGGACATCCTTCCAAAGGTTAGGCCAGAATAGGCCGGATTGCAGAATCTTAGCGCATGTCTTTGAAGTACTTGCATGTCTTCCATAAGGAGCAGAGTGACATTGAGAGATGATGCCTTCTATTTTAGTTTCAGGGACGCAACGACAGAAAATACCGTCGGCTCCTCTCTTAAAGAGCAGAGGTTCATCCCAATAATAATGTTTTAGATCATGAAAGAATTTTTTCTTTTGTTGATAAGATAAGTTTGGTGGAAGTACTCCAGCTGCTAAGTAGTTGACTATGTCAGCATACCATGGCAGTATTGTGTGTGAGTTAATTTCTCCCACGGCTTTTTCTATTTTTGGTTCATTTAAGTGTAGTTTAGACATATCACTTTCAAGTTGGGCTATGAGTTATTCATATGGGAAATCGTCATTAATAGGGACTGGCTCTGGTTTGATGCCATCTAATCGGGATAAGTGGTATGCTACTACATTTTCAGTTCCTTTCTTATCTTTGATCTCTAAATCAAATTCTTGTAAAAGCAGGATCCACCTTAGCAGTCTAGGTTTTGCATCCTTTTTGTTTATTAGTACCTAATAGCCGCGTGGTCTGTATAAATGATGATCTTCGCTCCCACTAGGTAAGAACGGAATTTGTCAAGGGCGAAAACCACGGCTAGAAGTTCTTTTTCTGTGGTGGCGTAGTTCATTTGAGCAGGGTCTAAGGTTCTACTTACATAGTAAATGGCATGGAGTTTTCTATCCTTCCTTTGTCCAAAAACTGCACCTACGGCATAATCACTCGCATCACACATGATTTCAAATGGTAGTCTCCAATCTGGTGGTTGCATGATAGGTGCGGTGATGAGAGCCATTTTTAATTGTTTAACCGCTTTTTGACATTTCTCATCAAAGATAAATTCAGCGTCTTTCATTAATAGACCGGTAAGAGGTTTAGTAATTTTTGAGAAATCTTTTATGAATCGTCGGTAGAAACCGACGTGTCCTAAGAAACTTTGTATTTCTCGTACGGTTTTCGGAGGTTGAAGATTTTCTATAATCTCTATCTTGGCTTTATCAACTTCAATCCCTTTATCAGATACAACGTGTCCAAGTACGATTCCTTGATTGACCATGAAATGGCATTTCTCCCAGTTTAATACGAGATTGACTTTTACGCATCTTTCAAACACCATTTCTAGGTTCGATAGACATCCTTCAAAACTCTGCCCACAAACAGAAAAATCGTCCATAAATACTTCCATAATGTCATCTATAAAATCGGCAAAGATTGACATCATGCATCTTTGGAATGTGGCAGGAGCGTTACATAGTCCAAACGGCATTCGTCGATAAGCAAATGTACCATAGGGACATGTGAAGGTTGTCTTTTCTTGGTAATCAGGATGTATCAGGATTTGAAAGAATCCTGAATAACCGTCTAAAAAGCAGAAGTAAGAATGTTTTGCCAATCGTTCCAACATTTGGTCAATGAATGGTAATGGGAAATGATCTTTACGAGTAGCTTTGTTCAATTTTCTATAATCGATACACATTCTACTTCCAGTTACAACTCTTTGTGTTATAGATTCGCCTTTGGAGTTCTTAACAACTGTAACACCCCCCTTCTTTGGTACGACATGTACTGGGCTAACCCATTTACTGTCTGATATCGGGTATATAATTCCTGCTTCTAAAAGTTTTTTCACTTCATCCTTGACTACAGTGCTTAAGATTGGATTAATCCGCCTCTGGTGTTCTCTAGAGGTCTTACAGTCTTCCTCTAGCATAATGCGATGCATACAGATAGAAGGACTTATTCCTTTAAGGTCAGTGATGTTATAGCCTAACGCAGTTGGGTATTTTCTTAAGACATCTAAAAGTTTCTTATTTTCGGTCTGTCCTAAGTCTGCGTTGACTATCACAGGTCGTTCGAGTTCTGCGTCCAAGAATTCATACCTTAAATTATTGGGTAGTGTTTTCAGTTCTAGAGCTGGTTTCTTCGGGCAAGGCAGATGATCTGGTGTAAGTGCTAAACATTCGCTTAGGCTATCGTCTTGATAAGGTTCACGCCAGTTATCATCTTCAAAAATCGGAGGTATTAGAATTTTTAGAATATCTGAGTATGTGGTTGGTTCCATCTCTATTTCTCTTACGCACTCATCTATGACATCTAGTAGATAACATGTGTCGTCTATAGCTGGAGCTTGTAAGAATTGTGTCAAAATAAACTCAACCTTCTCTTCACCGGCTTCAAAAGTTAGTTTACCCCTCTTCACGTCTATAATGGCTCCAGCGGTAGCTAAGAATGGTCTTCCTAGTATGATAGGAGTAGTGGAGTCTTCTTTAATATCCATGATTATGAAATCGATGGGGATATAGAATTGTCCTATGCGAACTGGAACATTTTCTAGTATACCAACTGGGTATTTAATATAGCGGTCAGCTAATTGAACAGACATCTTAGTTGGTCTTAAGTCTCCCATATCAAGTTTTTTGCATATGGATAAGGGCATTACACTAATACTGGCTCCTAAGTCGCATAGAGCTTTGTCTATGACGAACTTTCCAATTACACAAGGTATGGAGAAATTACCTGGGTCTTTCAGCTTAGGAGGCATATTATTTTGAATTATTACGCTACACTCAGCAGTAAGTGTAACTGTTTCGTTATCCTCAATATTTTTCTTATTGGATAGGATTTCTTTAAGGAACTTAGCATATGAGGGTATCTGAGTGATAGCTTCTGTAAAAGGTATTGTGATGTTCAATTGTTTCAGAAGTTCAACAAATTTCTTAAATTGCCCTGCAGTTTTAGAATTTGCAAATCTTTGAGGATACGGAATAGATGGTTTATAGGGTGGTGGAGGCACATAAGGTTTTTCTTTGGTTACAGCCTCTTGGTCATTATCTTCCTTTTCCTTGGGTTCATTTTCCTTCTCAGTTGTTGTGCTATTAGGCCTTTGGTACATGGCTGGATTCTGAAGTCTCGGATCAATGGGTCCGTCTAGTTCTTTACCACTTATCAATATAACGACATTTGCATGTCCTTTCGGATTGGGTTGTGGCTGTCCAGGAAATGTTCCAGCAGGAGCAGCAGTAGGTGCTTGTTGTTGTGCCACTTGTGAAATTTGGGTTTCAATCATTTTGTTGTGGGTGGCTAAAGCGTCTACTTTGTTTGTTAATTGTTTAATTTGTTCACTAGTGTGTATGTTTTGATTCAGGAAGTCTTTGTTTGTTTGAGCCTGGGTAGCTATAAAGTTTTCCATCATTAGTTCAAGGTTGGACTTCCTAGGAACATTAGGGACAGTTACGACAGCCTTTTGGTAGCCTGGTGGTGTAGCAAGTGCTTGACCAGGTGCATACAATGCATTGTTATTTTTGTAGGAGAAGTTTGGATGATTTTTCCAGCCCGGATTGTAGGTATTTGCATAAGGGTTCCCTTGAGCATAATTTACTTGGTCATTGGAGAATCCTGCCAAAATTTGACATTCAGTGGCGGCATGTCCAGGTGTTCCGCATAATTCGCAATTTTGAGCTACAACAGCCACGGTGGCTGCAGGTGTTATGGTCAAGTTATCAATTTTTTGGGCAATGGCATCTACCTTAGCATTGACACGATCAAGGCTACTAACCTCGTACATTCCACCTTTTGTTTGGGATTTTTCCACTGCAGTTCTTTCTCCTCCCCATTGGTAGTGGTTTTGAGCCATGCTTTCGATCAGTTGATAGGCTTCTTCATATGGTTTATCCATAAGTGTACCACCAGCGGTGGCATCTATTGTCAATCTTGTTTTGTACAAGAGACCATTGTAAAACGTGTGGATGACTAGCCAATCTTCAAGACCGTGATGCGGACACATCCTCATCATGTCTTTGTATCTTTCCCATGCTTCGTAAAGAGATTCGTTGTCCTTCTGTCGAAAACTATTAATTTGGGCTCTCAGCAAGCTGTTTTGCTTGGGGTAAAATATCGTGCTAAGAATACCTTTTTCAACTCATCCCACGTAGTAACGGAGTTTGATGGCAAGGATTGCAACCAAGCCCAAGCTCTGTCTCAGTGAGAAAGGAAAAAGACGTAGTCTTATTGCGTCTGTAGCTACACCATTTGCCTTCACTGTGTCTGCGTACTGCACAAACTTGGTCAAATGTTCGTTAGGATCTTTTGTAGGATTTCTAGAGAATTGATGTTGTTGTACGGCTGACAACAATGAAAGTTTCAACTCGAAATCATTTCAGTTGATAGCAGGGGCAGCAATGTTATTATGTGGTTCTTGCTCAGATGGGGTATGAGCAAGGAGATCGGGAATATTATACTTGCGTTGATACTCAAGTATTATGCATCTTAAATGTAAGAAACGCTCTAATTTGGAGATTGGTGGTTGCAATTCTTCGCTTTGTGAGCGAGTACTTGGCATACAATCGAGAAAAGGGAAAATTGGTTTTTGCCTTAGTCTATACGGCGCAACAAAGGAGTTACGATATCGACTTAATTAGTTCCCCGGCAACGGCGCCAAAAACTTGGTTGCTATTTAGTGTGCCTAAATGATTCTGACTGCAAGTATATAGTCGTATCGCGTAGTTTTAAAAGATTATCGATCCCACAGAGACTAAAAATCGAATGTACCGTTATCTAATGTTACTATGTAAATCTAAGGCTAATCTGATATGGTTTTAGGTTCAAAAAGGGAAATTGAAATTTAGAAATAAACTAGTTATGATTAGGATATCGGTATATAATTCAGTATACCATCGTGGATTTCATTAAACCTAAGCGTATAAAAATTTATCACAATATAATTCTGTAGAAAATACCAGTTTAAAGGCCCTCACCTCACACTCTCGTGGTTATTGCTTCGGACTATACCTTTAAGTCAATATGTCTGCTCTCGCTAGTCCTTATGAGTTTAAAAATAATTTTTGAAAACTAATAAGTCCTAATTAACTTTAAAGCGCTCTCGCTGTTTTTAAAACTAATGCTCGATTTCAGATATCCGGGTAAAATCTCACACTCTCGTGGTCTTGACCTTAACCTTTGTTACCTTTTTACTCTCGTAATAAAAGTTGGTTTAAATTAAGAAATCGAAGCCAGAAAATAAGTTGATTTATGATTTTAGCTTAGAAATATTTAATCCATTCCGGTTACTCAATTACATACCGATAAAATCGGTTTAGCTCGACATACTAATTAAAATAAACATGAATGCGAATAAACAATTAAACATAAACTCAGACATAATAAAAGAAAAACAATTGCTATAAATCGAAATGATAAAAATCTGGTAAATGCGGTCTAAGCAATTCCTCCACAGATCGGCAGGCTTTTGCTTGAATAAATGGAAAGAACAAAATGATGAAGGCAGGAAACAAAAACTTAAACTAAGGTGCAATAGTCCCTCAATGTGAGAAACTATTACTTTGTTCGGTAATAAGGCACAAGGAAAATGGTAAAGGAAACAAAACAAAACAAGAATGTAATTCTGAAAATAATTCTGCAGCAATACAGTACTTCGGAAAGGAAAAATGACCACCCCTTGTTCTTGGAATCCTTCTCATATATATAGCGTCAGCTATTGCAGTAGTTGGAAAAAATGTAGGACCACCACTCTGTGAGTTACTTGGTTTGGAACCTAGAAATCTTCGGAGAAAATTTAACATGTGAAATCTAAAATTCTGAAGCTTCGTGACCATGTCTATGCTTAACGTATTAATTATGTTTTGATTCCATGACGATCGTGAGGAAGCTGTGACGGGCGTGATGCATTTGAAATCCATGACGGTCGTGAGGGGGCTGTGACGGTCGTCACACCAGCAAAATGTGATTTCTGCTATTTTCTGCTATTTTCTTGCTTGTTTTGCTTCTTTTCTACACTTTGCATACTTTTAACTTGGAAACTGAAATACCTGCGAAAACACTTAAATATTCTAGGAATAATCGGAGATTAGACGGAAATGGAATAAGATTTTAACATAAATCAAAGTAAAAATACGATATGTTTTCGTGTTATCATATGCAAGCAGGGTTAATTAGAGACATCTATTTCCCTACCTTCATCAGCTTTAATAGGATAAAAAATGAATCGAACTGTAGTACTCCAAAGCGATAGTACTTCGCAACCACGTCCAAAATCGCTCGCTACAATCACGATATCAAATGCTTCCTTCAGAAACAAGAGTACCCACCTGGGGCACTAAGGAAAGACAGAAAAACCCTCAGAAGGTTAGCAGACATCTTTTTCCTGAGCGGTGATACACTTTATAAGAGAAATTTTAACATGGTCTTGCTTCGATGCGTAGACAGACCAGAAGTAGACATGCTGATAAAAGAAACTCACGAAGGATATTTTGGCACTCATGCCAACGGACACATAATGGTGAGAAAGATTCTAAGAGTAGGGTACTACTGGTTGACCTTGGAATCCGACTCCTACAAGTACGTGAAGAGGTGTCACAAGTGTCAGATATACTCCGACAAAATCCATGTACCGCGTACACATCTCAAAGTTCTCTCTTCCCCGTGGCCTTTTTCCATATGGGGAATCGACATGATTGGCATGATTGAACCTAAGGCTTCGAACGGACATCGTTTCATTCTTGTAGCCATTGACTACTTCACCAAGTGGGTCGAATCAGCGTCATACGCCAATGTAACCCGACAAGTGGTAGTCCGCTTTATCAAAAACAATATCATATGCCGTTATGGTGTTCCGAGCCGGATCATTACTGATAATGGATCCAACTTGAACAATAAGATGATGAAAGAGTTGTGCGCAGAGTTCAAGATCGAACACCATAACTCATCTCCCTACCGACCCAAGATGAACGGAGCGGTAGAAGCGGCTAACAAGAACATCAAGAAGATCGTTCAAAAGATGGTTATAACCTATAAAGACTGGCACGAAATGCTACCCTTTGCTCTCCACGGTTATCGTACATCTGTCTGCACTTCAACAGGGGCAACCCTTTTCTCTCTAGTATATGGCATGGAAGCAGTGATCCCCATAGAAGTAGAGATCCCATCAATCCAGGTATTGATGGAAGCTAAGCTAACAGAAGCTGAATGGTGTTCAGAGTCGACACGAAAAACTGAATCTGATCGAAGAAAAATGAATAACGGTGCTATGCCACGGTCAGTTGTATCAACAAAGAATGAAGAGGGCGTTTGACAAAAAGGTCCGACCTCGCGTCTTCAGAAAAGGAGACCTTGTGCTCTAAAAGATACAATCATTTCTCACTGATTCCCGGGGCAAATGGACCCCAAATTATGACGGTCCGTATGTGGTCAAGAAAGCTTTCTCAGGCGGCGCCTAGAGACTTGCAACCATGGACGGAGAGGAATTTTCCTACCCCACTAATGTTGATGTAGTCAAGAAATACTTCACCTAAAAAAAACGTCTCGGTGGATTGAAAACCCGAAAGGGCGGTCCAGGCAAAAATTAGAGACATGATCAAAAATCATCCCGGTGGATTAGAAATCTCAAAGTACAATCCAGGCAAAAGTTAGGGATAATGGCAAGTAACTATGTTCAACAAAGAGGCAAGTCCCTCAGCAGCAGTTACATCATACACCAAAGGAAATCTCCAGTCAAGGTCATCTTCGACAGAAGCTCGGGATGTCTAGAATTCAAAGTTGGTAGAAGGATAGCGGTCATCATGTTTCAATGAAGCCCTTTTTCCCATAAATTACCATTTTCTAAACTTTGTAAATACTCTATGGAATCACGCGTTTGGCTGATTTCCATCTTATCAGTAAAATTTGAGCCCTTGTGCTTTTGTTTATAATTCTCATTTGTTTTAGCTTTACAGAACGAAATGTTAACATGATCAACGATTCTTGAAATAAAACAAAAATGAATTTACTTGTCGAACTTTTTCTACTTTTAAATAAAGATGGCAGTTTCTTTTGACTGGTGAACATCGAAAGAACATCGATCACTTCTCCAGAAGTAATCGAGCTTCAAAATGCAGAATCAAAGTACTCCTTCTAAACCAGTGCGCCTGAACGATGGATCAACTGTGTCAGAGACCATGTTTCATCTGACACCCCCGGCAGAGTTCTCACCTTCTAAGCCCGACCAACGGTTGTTCCCCGCAGGGACTATCTCTCCTAAGCAAGGCAGAATTGCTATCGTGAACCAGTGATACTTTTCATCTCCCACTGTGGCCGAGTATCCAGTCATGTCCATCTTTTAGTTTGTATGTCGCGTCAGTTTTGTCAGCATACACATACATCATGCATTATTGATTTACATTTACATTCATATTGCATCACTATCACTCTAGTCGGTCTTATCCCCTAGTGATAGAAGTCATCTCAATCGAGTTGTCAGTTCTTTCCTCGTCAGGAAGTTAACCATCTAAACAATCTCGCCTCCAGTTTATTTCTGGATACAAGTTGGTCCTCAACGACTTTGATAACTTGAACCTCTGAAAAACCAGAGAATCCTCGACAAACGTCACTCTTCGCCATTGAAGATGATATTTTCGCTTTCCCGGATTAAGGAAAATCCCCAGAGAAAGCCTCTTAATCAGAGATTCGGCAATACAGCAGTTTTTCTCCAGAAAAATCCGCTGACAAAAAGGTCATCAGCACCTCAAAATTGGATCACATCATATGGCATTTCTCCGAGAAGATCCCGAGAAAAGTATGATGTAATATCCATAAACGAAAGGTAGTCTTTCAAGAGACTCGTTTTCCCCAGAAGAGTCGACAAAATGGCGTCTCCAACAGAGAAGTTTGTACATCTCTACAACTCAGACGACTGGGTTCCCCAACAACTTTGGCATCAATTTTTTTCCATCAAATGGCATCTCCCCAGGAAAATTCGGCGATAAGTTTGAGGAAAACCGCTTCGAATAGCGTCTCTTATCAAGAAAGTTTATTGACAAAAGAAACTAAGACCAGTTCCTTGGTAGGAAACCAGGATCGAGGGGAAGTTTATTTCAGAAACTAAGACCAGTTCCTTGGTAGGAAACCAGGATCGAGGGGAAGTTTATTTCAGAAACTGAGACCAGTTCATTGGTAGGAAACCAGGATCAAGGGGAAGTTTACAAAAGAAACTTAGACCAGTTCCTTGGTAGGAAACCAGGATCGAGGGGAAGTTTGCATCAGAAACTTAGACCAGTTCCTTGGTAGGAAACCAGGATCGAGGGGAAGTTTACATCAAAAACTTAGACCAGTTCCTTAGTAGGAAACTAGGATCGAGGGGAAGTTTATTCCAGAAACTGAGACCAGTTCCTTGGTAGGAAACCAGGATCGAGGGGAAGTTTATTTCAAAAGAAAACTGAGACCAGCTCCTTGGCTGAAGACCAGGATCGAGGGAAAGTTTTTACCTTTTCTAAGCATCATTGCTTAGCAAAAGAAGAAGGATGAGTGAACTGCCATTCTTAACTACCATCAAAATTTTGGGTATTCCGATATTTAATCCTCTTGCACCCCGAATGCCCGAACACCTTCGCCATTCACACCTTCGGGTCCAAGAAGATTAAATAGGAGCATCTGTCATACCCCAAATTTTGACCACTAAAATTTCCCAACATTGTGCAAATCATCATCACAATATGGAGGAACCATCATACCTCATCAATCTCCCCAAAGATAGGTGAGCATTCACTACTATCAAAGATTAGGGTTTCTAGCCCTCTCAGAGCCTTAGACAAAGGATCAATCAAAAATTGACATGACCTTCAACTTGTCTAAACCTCTTAAACATCCACAATGGATCAAGAGGGCTCCCACTTCAAGGATTAAGCACAAGGCTGCTCCCTGCTAGGTGGATTAAGCCTCAAGATCGCCAGTGTCATCAAATTAGGGTTTTGGTCTACCAAGGCCTCCAAATGGAAATTTTCCTCTGGACATGAGCCAAGGCTTCAAAGCATAACACAAGATGCTCCAAGGGACATCATGGACCCAATCATCAAGTCAATTTAGCCTCAGGGGATGCATTCATCAAAAATCAGGAATTAGGGTTTCTTAACCTAATTCACCCCTAAGTTGACTTTTGGGACAAAACATGAGCCAAGGCCTCAAGAGAGGATTTGAGGGTCTCTAACACACCACATTGATTCATTTTCAACAATGGATTGATCCAAGAAGCTTGATTCCCAAGTTTCAAGTTCATCAGACCTTGCGACATGATTCAATACACCCTATAACACCTATGAAATCAATCCATCAAGTTTGATTTAGGTCAAGGACTTGATTTCATAGAGGATCGCACAGTTTGGAATCCATCTGACAAAAAGTCAACTGTGCACAAAAGTCAACTTTGACTTTTTGAGATTTTTCACAATTATGGTTCTTTGACTCAAAAATGATGTTAATTTGTGATTTGAATCATCATTCATCAAGAAAAATCAAAGAAAGTGGGATAACTTGCAAAAGGGGTAACCATAAAAACTTAGAAAATTTTCTAAGTTATGGAACAAAGTGGCTAGGGTACCAACTTTGGAGGATCATAACTCCTAAACCACAAGGTAGACTTATGGCACTCTACAAAAGCTTCAAACACAACTCATTACAATTCCTCATGGATTTTAAGTTATGGAATGATCAAAATCACAAAAAGTGAAAATGTCACTTTTTCCAACACTTAGTGAAATTTTCACTAAGTCAGAATCTGCCTTCACTTTTTTCCAAATGTAGGGGCATTTTTCACTTGGATCCAAAAGGTATCAAAACCAACTATGATCAAACAGTTGTTGTATCATATGAGGGCTTTCCAAAATGGCCAAGAACTCCATCAAATTCCACTTGAGCCATGAGATATGACAATGGCAACATGCATTGCTGAAAATTGTCAAAGCGAGGAAGATTTGTGCATTTTGCTCGATTTTCCAAATTTGTACAAATGACAGACACACTTATCCATCTGAACACCTCAGGGGGAGACCAAGGAGGGACAAACACTGATCCATAAGCCTCCCAAGTCTTTGGAACCAAAAGTAGCATGCTAAACCTAGAAATGCCTAAAAGAGGGACAAGACTCCAATTTTGGTTTGGAGCATTTAATGGATGCACCATGGTGGCATGGACTGAGCCCTTCCCAACTGAATTCAGTCAAGATTTATCCAAGACCAAGGGAACCAGCAGCATGTGACCTAACTATCATACCCCAAATTTTAACCACTATGATTTCCCATCATTGTACAAATCATCATAACAATATGGAGGAACCATCATACCTCATCTATCTACCCAAAGATGGGTGAACATTCACTACTATCAAAAATTAGGGATTCAAGCCCTCACTGAGCCTTAGAAAAAGGATCAATCAAGAATTGACATGATCTTCAACTTGTCTAAACCTCTCAAACATCCAAAATGGATCAAGAGGACTCTCACTTCAAGGATTAAGCACAAGGCTGCTCCCTGCTAGATGGATTAAGCCTCAAGATCGCCAGTGTCACCAAATTAAGGTTTTGGTCGACCAAGGCCTCCAGATGGAAATTTTCCTCTGGGCATGAGCCAAGGCTTCAAATCATAACACAAGATGCTCCAAGGGACATCATGGACCCAATCATCAAGTCAATTTAGCCTCAGGGGAAGCATTCATCAAAAATCAGGAATTAGGGTTTCTTGACCTAATTCACCCCAAAGTTGACTTTTGGGACAAAATATGAGCCAAGGCCTCAAGAAAGGATTTGAGGGTCTCTAACACACCACATTTATCCATTTACAACAATGGATTGGTACAAGAAACTTGATCAATAAGTATCAAGTTCATCAGAACCACGGTTAGGGTTTCGCGGAAAAAGTCAACTGTGTCTTTGACTTTTGACCAAGACATGCTCCCAAACCTTGGGAGATGATTCAATACACCCTATAACACCTATGAAATCAATCCATCAAGTTTGATTTAGGTCAAAGACTTGATTTCATAGAGGATCGCACAGTTTGGAATTCATCTGACAAAAAGTCAACTGTGCACAAAAGTCAACTTTGACTTTTTGAGATTTTTCACAATTATGGTTCTTTGACCCTAAAATGATGTTAATGTGTGATTTGGATCACCATTCATCAAGAAAAATCAAGAAAAGTGGGGTAACTTGTAAAAGGGGTAACCATGAAAAACTTAGAAATTTTCTAAGTTATGGAACAAAGTGGCTAGGGTACCAACTTTAGAGGATCATAACTCTTAAACCATGTGGCCATTTTTCCCCATTCAAAGCTAGATTTGTAGCTCTCATGGCACTCTACAAAAGCTTCAAACACAACTCATTCCAATTCCTCATGGATTTTAAGTTATGGAATGATCAAAATCACAAAAAGTGAAAATGTCACTTTTTTCCAACACTTAGTAAAATTTTCACTAAGTCAGAAGCTGCCTTCACTTTTTTCCAAGTGTAGGGGCATTTTTCACTTGGATCCAAAAGGTATCAAAACCAACTATGATCAAACAGTTGTTGTATCATTTGAGGGCTTTCCAAAATGGCCAAGAACTCCATCAAATTCCACTTGAGCCATGAGATATGACAATGGCAACATGCCTTGCTGAAAACTGTCAAAGCAAGGAAGATTTGTGCATTTTGCTCGATTTTCCAAATTTGTGCAAATGACAAACACACTTATCCATCTGAACACCTCAGGGGGAGACCAAGAAGGGACAAACACTGATCCATAAGCCTCCCAAGTCTTTGAAACCAAAAGTAGCATGCTAAACCTAGAAATGCCTAAAAGAGTGACAAGACTCCAATTTTGGTTTGGAGCATTTAATGGATGCACCATGGTGGCATGGACTGAGCCCTTCCCAACTGAATTCAGTCAAGATTTATCCAAGACCAAGGGAACCAGTAACATGTGACCTAACTGTCATACCCCAAATTTTGACCACTATGATTTCCCGTCATTGTACAAATCATCATAATAATATGGAGGAACCATCATACCTCATCAATCTACCTAAAGATGGGTGAACATTCACTACTATAAAAAATTAGGGATTCAAGCCCTCTCTGAGCCTTAGAAAAAGGATCAATCAAGAATTGACATGATCTTCAACTTGTCTAAACCTCTCAAACATCCACAATGGATCAAGAGGACTCTTACTTCAAGGATTAAGCACAAGGCTGCTCCCTGCTAGATGGATTAAGCTTCAAGATCGCCAGTGTCACCAAATTAAAGTTTTGGTCGACCAAGGCCTCCAGGTGGAAATTTTCCTCTGGGCATGATCCAAGGCTTCAAAGCATAACACAAGATGCTCCAAGGGACATCATGGACCCAGTCATCAAGTCAATTTAGCCTCAGGGGAAGCATTCATAAAAAATCAGGAATTAGGGTTTCTTGACCTAATTCACCCCTAAGTTGACTTTTGGGACAAAATATGAGCCAAGGCCTCAAGAGAGGATTTGAGGGTCTCTAACACACCACATTTATCCATTTGCAACAATGGATTGGTACAAGAAACTTGATCAATAAGTTTCAAGTTCATCAGAACCACAGTAAGGGTTTTGCGGAAAAAGTCAACTGTGCCTTTGACTTTTGACCAAGACATGCTCCCAAACCTTGGGATATGATTCGATACACCCTATAACACCTATGAAATCGATCCATCAAGTTTGATTTAGGTCAAAGACTTGATTTCATAGAGGATCGCACAGTTTGGAATTCATCTGACAAAAAGTCAACTGTGCACAAAAGTCAACTTTGACTTTTTGAGATTTTTCACAATTATGGTTCTTTGACCCTAAAATGATGTTAATGTGTGATTTGGATCATCATTCATCAAGAAAAATCAAGAAAAGTGGGGTAACTAGTAAAAGGGGTAACCATGAAAAACTTAGAAATTTTCTAAGTTATGGAATAAAGTGGCTAGGGTACCAACTTTAGAGGATCATAACTCTTAAACCATGTGGCCATTTTTCCCCATTCAAAGCTAGATTTGTAGCTCTCATGGCACTCTACAAAAGCTTCAAACACAACTCATTCCAATTCCTCATGGATTTTAAGTTATGGAACGATCAAAATCACAAAGTTAAAATGTCACTTTTTTCCAACACTTAGTAAAATTTTCACTAAGTCAGAAGCTGCCTTTATTTTTTTCCAAATGTAGGGGCATTTTTCACTTGGATCCAAAAGGTATCAAAACCAACTATGATCAAACAGTTGTTGTATCATATGAGGGCTTTCCAAAATGGCCAAGAACTCCATCAAATTCCACTTGAGCCATGAGATATGACAATGGCAACATGCCCTGCTGAAAACTGTCAAAGCAAGGAAGATTTGTGCATTTTGCTCAATTTTCCAAATTTGTGCAAATGACAAACACACTTATCCATCTGAACACCTCAGGGGGAGACCAAGAAGGGACAAACACTGATCCATAAGCCTCCCAAGTCTTTGGAACCAAAAGTAGCATGCTAAACCTAGAAATGCCTAAAAGAGTGACAAGACTCCAATTTTGGTTTGGAGCATTTAATGGATGCACCATGGTGGCATGGACTGAGCCTTTCCCAACTGAATTCAGTCAAGATTTATCCAAGACCAAGGGAACCAGCAACATGTGACCTAACTGTCATACCCCAAATTTTGACCACTATGATTTCCCATCATTGTACAAATCATCATAATAATATGGAGGAACCATCATACCTCATCAATCTACCCAAAGATGGGTGAACATTCACTACTATCAAAAATTAGGGATTCAAGCCCTCTCTGAGCCTTAGAAAAAGGATCAATCAAGAATTGACATGATCTTCAACTTGTCTAAACCTCTCAAACATCCACAATGGATCAAGAGGACTCTTACTTCAAGGATTAGCACAAGGCTACTCCCTGCTAGATGGATTAAGCTTCAAGATCGCCAGTGTCACCAAATTAAGGTTTTGGTCGACCAAGGCCTCCAGGTGGAAATTTTCCTCAGGGCATGATCCAAGGCTTCAACGCATAACACAAGATGCTCCAAGGGACATCATGGACCCAGTCATCAAGTCAATTTAGCCTCAGGGGAAGCATTCATAAAAAATCAGGAATTAGGGTTTCTTGACCTAATTCACCCCTAAGTTGACTTTTGGGACAAAATATGAGCCAAGGCCTCAAGAGAGGATTTGAGGGTCTCTAACACACCACATTTATCCATTTGCAACAATGGATTGGTACAAGAAACTTGATCAATAAGTTTCAAGTTCATCAGAACCACAGTTAGGGTTTCTTAGAAAAAGTCAACTGTGCCTTTGACTTTTGACCAAGACATGCTCCCAAACCTTGGGACATGATTCAATACACCCTATAACACCTATGAAATCAATCCATCAAGTTTGATTTAGGTCAAGGACTTGATTTCATAGAGGATCGCACAGTTTGGAATTCATCTGACAAAAAGTCAACTGTGTACAAAAGTCAACTTTGACTTTTTGAGATTTTTCACAATTATGGTTCTTTGACCCTAAAATGATGTTAATGTGTGATTTGGATCATCATTCATCAAGAAAAATCAAGAAAAGTGGGGTAACTTGCAAAAGGGGTAACCATGAAAAACTTAGAAAATTTTCTAAGTTATGGAACAAAGTGGCTAGGGTACCAACTTTGGAGGATCATAACTCCTAAACCACAAGGCCATTTTTCCACATTCAAAGCTGGATTTGTAGCTCTCATGGAACTCTACAAAAGCTTCAAACATAACTCATTCCAATTCCTCATGGATTTTAAGTTATGGAATGATCAAAATCACAAAAAGTGAAAATGTCACTTTTTTCCAACACTTAGTGAAATTTTCACTAAGTCAGAATCTGCCTTCACTTTTTCCAAATGTAGGGGCATTTTTCACTTGGATCCAAAAGTTATCAAAACCAACTATGATCAAACAGTTATTGTATCATATGAGGGCTTTCCAAAATGGCCAAGAACTCTATCATATTCCACTTGAGCCATGAGATATGACAATGGCAACATGCCTTGCTGAAAACTGTCAAAGCAAGGCAGATTTGTGCATTTTGCTCGATTTGCCAAATTTGTGCAAATGACAAACACACTTATCCATATGAACACCTCAGGGGGAGACCAAGGAGGGACAAGCACTGATCCATAAGCCTCCAAAGTCTTTGGAACAAAAAGTAGAATGCCAAACCTAGAAATGCCTAAAAGAGGGACAAGACTCCAATTTTGGTTTGGAGCATTTAATGGATGCACCTAGTCAATGGCTAAAGGAGACTTGGATTCTCATTGATCAACATTTGCCAAACTTCTGCAGCAGTTGCCATTCACTATTCCATGCAAAATAAACTTGCTCTACTATAAATAAAGCTCATTTGTGATCAGTTTGAGTACACCAAAGCCATCAAACAGATGCTTTCCTCAAAATCTCCTTCTCACTTCCAAATTTTCCTTCCAAAACAAGTCACTATCGGGTTTTGAGTTTGAGAGCAATTCCAAAAAAACTAATCACACATACACCTCATAAACATCATATAGAAGTGATCCAGACACTCACATAACATCTGAAACACCAAAATCACAAAATCACTGGCCAACTGCTCAAGCTTTTAGCAGACTTGCAGTTGAGGCACCATCTCAAATTCTAGATCATTTCCATTCATTCCAAGCATCCAGACACACTCCATAGCACCTAGGGAAGCTGTCCATATCCTTGGAACCAAGCTGTAACACCTCTAACACAAAACATAATCACCAGCTGCAAGAGGTAAGCATGAGCTCTTCTAACTCTATGATCCATATATTTTTTGCTGCACAATAATCGGGCCATATGTTCATAATCATGCATAGAGTGTTTTCCCTTAATCAATTGCTTTGTTTGAATCGTGTATGGTTGTTTGAATCGTGTATGGAGTTTCTGAGCCTTCATGCAAATTTTAGGGTTCTTGAGGTTTCTCTTTGATTTCTTATTCCATGTTTAAAATAAATGAAATTAAAGACCATAGACATGATCGTGAGGTGAAAACGAGTAGATTGATATGTAGATTGCATGATATCATCAAGTATTCAGTGAGATTGGATAGAAAATGCAAATCTGCAGAAACAGAGGGTGGCGCGTGTTCTTGCCATGTTCTTGGCGCCATTTTTGAACATTTGAATATTTAAATTTTGTGATTTTATTTAATTGATTCAAAAATTAATTTCTCTCTGAGTTTTAATGATTTTGAATTGATTCTTTTTTTAATAATTCACAAAAATGTTAAAATATTTTATTTTCCCAAAAAATCCCAAAAATATTATTTATTTCATATATTTGATATTTTTGCAAAGAATTAATGTTTTATTTATTTTTAACATTTAAAATATTTTTCCCCCATAATTTTCCAAACTTAATTGATTTCCAATCATTTTGTGGATAGAAACATGATTTTTCAAACATTAATCCAATATCACAATATGTTTATCACACATGTTTAACAATTTTGATCATTTTAATTGAATTTTTATTCAATTAAAATATATCTTTGAAAACAAATTAGGGTTTTGATCAATTCAACCCTCATCAAACTTTTTCAAACTCTTTGGACCTCTAATAGAGTGCAAGACCCAATCCCCCTTGAAAATTAAAACCTTTTTGGGCCTCAGTCATTGTATAAGACCCACTGCATTTTCAAAAATCTCGGGGCGATCACCGTTTTCAAACAAAAATCATCTGGGCCTACCCTCGCGTTATAAGCCCCATTTCTTTTCTTTAAAAATTTTTGGGCCTCTAATAGAGTGTAAGACCCAATCCCCTTTTAACCAAACTTTTTTGGGCCTCAGATATTGTATAAGTCCCTCTGCGTTAAAAGAAAATCTCGGCGCATTCGCAAGTTCAAAAATCAAATTATCTGGGCATACCCTCGTGTTATAAGCCCCATTTCTTTTCTTTAAAACTCTATGGGCCTCTAGAAGAGTGTAAGACCCAACCTTTTTTGAAAACCAAAATGACTTGGGCCTCAGTGTATTGTATAAGTCCCGATCCCATCAAAAAGTTCGGCACGATCGTCGCCTTTTTAAGAAAACCTCTTTGGGCCTCTCCTTGAGTTGTAAGCCCCACCACTTGTATAAACCTTTGGGCCTCTTGAGAGAGTGTAAGACCCATCCCTTTGTACAGAAAACCTTTTTCGGCCTCAGTCACTTGTATAAGTCCCTGTACAATTTCAAAACAACAGTGCAATCACTGATAAAACCTTGGGTCTCTCCTTGAGCTGTAAGCCCCAACAATCTTTTCAAAACACTTTCTCCTTTGATTTAGAATATAATATTATTATCAAAGCTTTCTTTGTTGAATAACTAACAAAACAGCATGGAAGCTCTACAACCGAGTAAGTGTTTACCCGCTTTCATATATATATAACTGTATTGTGGGGCTGCTCACTGTAAGTCTTCCTTCACAAACTTTTATATACTTGTCAAATATCCACTGTATAATACTAGTATAGCTATTTAGAGCTTTCCCCGGCAACTACGTCTAACACTAGGTAAAGCCTGTTGGTCACTCTTAAAATACAAACAAAACTAGATCCCCATAGGATTTCCAGATACAGTCTTCCCTCCTCTTGGGGTTAAACAATATGGAGACGTGAAAGGAAGCATTCTCGGTGAACCCTTTCTCAGACTGTCACTCTTAGAAATTGTCAAAGAAACTCTACTCCCCGGAGTTGATCTATTCTCCGTGAATAGCATCACTTGAGTTTCTTCCAAATTCTTGGACTTTCCTAGCTTGATCTATTCTATGTGAATAGCATGTCTTGAACTTCTCGCGGTTTGGGGACCCACGGGCTTCTTAAAAGCATCCCCGCCTCCTCTTGGGCGTTGTACAAGGACCCTTCGGCTTCTTAAAAGCTCTAATTCCTTCTCTTGGGCTTAGTACAAGGACCCAGAGACCTCTACAGGTATAGGAACAGAACCTAGTCATCAATTTGCTAGAGCTGTCTTTCTTAGTCAAGTGTCAGACCAATTAATGGGTTGACCTTCATCCCGTAACATACCAGCCTTCTCTTGGGCATCATATAAAGATCATTCACTATCTGAGAATCCATTTCTCAAAACACCAGTAGACTTGGACAGTCTCAATATCCTTTGGATTTCCCATTTCCTTAAAGAACAGGAAATAACCCTGATCCTCTGATCAGTACCAAAGAACAACCTTACCTTTCATTGTTCCTTTTATAAGAACTAATTTTCTCTCTTATCCAACGTACTGGACCTGTCACTAAACTGAAACAGTCGCCAACAAAGTTAGCCTCCTCATGGGCTTTGTACAAATGACTCTAGCCATCGTAGCTAACCTTTTCAGACTCTCTTGTTGAGTCAAACCCTTTTTTAACCTCCGTCTTAGGCTTTGTATGAGACAGATAAAAGACTCTCTTGTTGAGTCAAACATCCTTCAGCCTCCATTTAGGGCTTCGTACGAGATAGAAAATACTCTCTTATTGAGTATAAAAGACTCTCTTGTTGAGTCAATCACCCTTTAGCCTCCATCTCGGGCTTCGTAAGAGATAGAAAACACTCTCTTGTTGAGTATAAAAGACTCTCTTGTTGAGTCAAACACTTTTAGCCTCCATCTCGGGCTTCGTACGAGACAGCAAAACACTCTCTTGTTGAGTATAAAAGACCCTCTTGTTGGGTCACAAACCTTTTCACCTCTATCACAGGCTTCGTACGAAACATATAAAAAACACCCTCTTGTTGGGTCAATCGCCTCCTCTTAGGCTTTGTATAAGGAAACCCCGGTTGAGCCACTCAACCCTTTTAGCATCAAACATGCGTCTTGCTCACAGCATACAAACATCAACAACTCCTTTTCCTTCATCTAATTGTTGTAAGCGGTAAGCCTCTAGATTATTTACATCCATGCCACTGTCCCTCTTTTAGCATGAGAAATTCCTAAGGAAAGATGGCATTGCTCTACACTGAGTTAAAGTCTTCTCCTTCAGGTTAAAAATCCCATATAAACGAAATTATGGTATTGTTGGATTCACATATCCCAGTTAAAGTAATTCTCCTTTATAATCAGTCACCCAACAGTTGTGACAAACAGACCAAATATCCCCCTTTAGAGATGACAAATTCTCTCTAAAACCCTTTAGCTTCACATCTTGGGCTTTGAACAAGATACAAATCACCTTTAGCTTCATGTCTTGGGCTTTGAACAAGACACCAAAACGACCTTTTTCCTCCCATAAAATAGGAGGAACTACGATCGCTCTGATTTCCCTGTTTCGTCAAACGGGAATACGTAGGCATAAGATTGAAAAAAAATCTTACCGAGCACACTAATCAAAAACCCAAAATCCAGTATCTCCAAATCAACCCAGAAGCATCAAATTTAAACACATTACCAAAAACCTCACCAATGATCCAGACACCGTGTTCTTAGGCAAAATAACCAAAGCTTGGGCCCCACTTCCACATAGCATCTGTAACCTAACAGACCGCTGTTCAAACTCAGTATGCAAGCAGGGTTAATTGGAGACATCTATTTCCCTTCCTTAATCAGCTCAATAGGATAAAAAATGAATTGAACTGTAGTACCCAAGCGATCATGACTCAGGACCACAAAAATCACGCTACACTAACCTCTAGTTAATGGCTAGAGGAGGCTTGGATTCTCATTGATCAACATTTGCCAAACTTCTGCAGCAGTTGCCATTCACTATTCCTTGCAAAATAAACTTGATCTACTATAAATAAAGCTCATTTGTGATTAGTTTGAGTACACCAAAGCCATCAAACATATACTTTCCTCAAAATCTCCTTCTCACTTCCAAATTTGCCTTCCAAAGCAAGTCACTATCGGGTTTTGAGTTTGAGAGCAATTCCAACCAAACCAATCACACACACACACACCTCATAAATATCATATAGAAGTGATCCAAACACTTAAACAACATCTGGAACACTGATTTCTCAGAATCACCAGCCAGCTGCTCAAGGTTTTAACCAAGTTGCAGTTAAGGTACCATCTCAAGTTCCAAATCATTTCCATTCATTCCAAGCATCCAGACACACTCCATAGCACCTAGGGAAGCTGTCCATATCCTTGGAACCAAGATGTAACACTTCTAACACAAAACACGATACCCAGCTGCAAGAGGTAAGCATGAGCTCTTCTAACTCTATGATCCATGCATTTTTTGCTGCACAATAATTTGGCCATATGTTCATAATCATGCATAGAGTGTTTTCCCTCAATCAATTGCTTAGTTTGAATCGTGTATGGAACTTCTGAGCCTTCATGCAAATTTTAGGGTTCTTGAGGTTTCTCTTTGATTTCTTTTTCCATGTTTAAAATAAATGAAATTAAAGACCATAGACATGATCGTGAGGTGAAAACAAGTAGATTGATATGTAGATTGCATGATATCATCAAGTATTCAGTGAGATTGGATAGAAAATGCAAATCTGCAGAAACAGAGGGTGGCGCGTGTTCTTGCCATGTTCTTGGCACCATTTTTAAACATTTGAATATTTGAATTTTGTGATTTTATTTAATTGATTCAAAAATTAATTTCTCTCTGAGTTTTAATGATTTTGAATTGATTCTTTTTTTAATAATTCAAAAAAATGTTAAAATATTTTATTTTACCAACAAATCCCAAAAATATTATTTATTTCATATATTTGATATTTTTGCAAAGAATTAATGTTTTATTTGTTTTTAACATTTAAAATATTTTTCCCCCATGATTTTCCAAGCTTAATTGATTTCCAATCATTTTGTGGATAAAAACATGATTTTTCAAACAATAATCCAATATCACAATTTGTTTTTCACACATGTTTAACAATTTTGATCATTTTAATTGAATTTTTAATCAATTAAAATATATCTTTGAAAACAAATTAGGGTTTTGATCAATTCAACCCTCATCAAACTTTTTAAAACTTTTTGGGCCTCTAATAGAGTGTAAGACCTAATCCCCCTTGAAAACTAAAACATTTTTGGGCCTCAGTCAATGAGTAAGACCCATTGTGTTTTCAAAAATCTCTGCGCGATCGCCGTTTTCAAACAAAAATCATCTGGGCCTACCCTCGCGTTATAAGCCCCATTTCTTTTCTTTAAAACTTTTTGGGTCTCTAATAGAGTGTAAGACTCAATCCCCTTTAAACCAAAACCTTTTTGGGCCTCAGATATTGTATAAGTCCCTCTGCGGTAAAAGAAAATCTCTGCGCGATCGCCAGTTCAAAAATCAAATTATCTGGGCCTACACTCGTGTTATAAGCCCTATTTCTTTTCTTTAAAACTCTTTGGGCCTCTAGAAGAGTGTAAGACCCAACCCTTTTTGAAAACCAAAATGACTTGGGCCTCAGTGTATTGTATAAGTCCCGATCCCATCAAAAAGTTCGGCACGATCGTCGCCTTTTTAAGAAAACCTCTTTGGGCCTCTCCTTGAGCTGTAAGCCCCACCACTTGTATAAACCTTTGGGCCTCTTGAGAGAGTGTAAGACCCATCCCTTTGTACAGAAAACCTTTTTGGGCCTCAGTCACTTGTATAAGTCCCTGTACAATTTCAAAACAACAGTGCAATCACTGATAAAACCTTGGGCCTCTCCTTGAGCTGTAAGCCCCAACAATCTTTTCAAAGCACTTTCTCCTTTGATTTAGAATATAATAGTGTTATCAAAGATTTCTTTGTTGAACAACTAACAAAACAGCATGGAAGCTCTACAACCGAGTAAGTGTTTACCCGCTTTCTTTATCCGCTTTCATATATATATAACTGTATTGTGGGGCTGCTCACTGTAAGTCTTCCTTCACAAACTTTTATATACTTTTCAAATATCCACTGTGTAATACTAGTATAGCTATTTAGAGCTTTCTCCGGCAACTACGTCTAGCACTAGGTAAAGCCTGTTGGTCACTCTTAAAATACAAACAAAACTAGATCCTCATAGGATTTCCAGATATAGTCTTCCCTCCTCTTGGGGTTAAACAATATGGAGACGTGAAAGGCAGCATTATCGGTGAACCCTTTCTCAGACTGTCACTCTTAGAAATTGTCAAAGAAACTCTACTCCCCAGAGTTGATCTATTCTCTGTGAATAGCATCTTTTGAGTTTCTTCCAAATTCTCGAACTTTCCTGGCTTGATCTATTCTCTGTGAATAGCATGTCTTGAACTTCTCAGGGTTTGGGGACTCGCGACCTTCTTAAAAGCATCCCCGCCTCCTCTTGGGCGTTGAACAAGGACCCTTCGGCTTCTTAAAAGCTCTCATGCCTTCTCTTGGGCTTAGTACAAGGACTCAGAGACCTCTACAGGTATAGGAATAGAACCTAGTCATCAATTTGCTATAGCTGTTTTTCTGAGTCAAATGTCAGACCAGTTAATGGGTTAACCTTCATCCCTTAACATACCAGTCTTCTCTTGGGCATCATACAAAGATCATTCACTATTTGAGAATCAATTTCTCAAAACACCAGTAGACTTGGATTGTCTCAATACCCTTTGGATTTCCTACTTCCTTAAAGAACAGGAAATAACCCTGATCCTCTGATCAGTACCAAAGCACAACCTTTCCTTTAATCGTTCCCTTTATAAGAACTGATTTTCTCTCTTATCCAACGTACTGGACCTGTCATTAAACTGAAACAGTCGCCAACAAAGTTAGCCTCCTCTTGCGCTTTGTACAAATGACTCTCCCCAGTGGAGCTAACCTTTTCAGACTCTCTTGTTGAGTCAAACCCTTTTTTAGCCTCCGTCTTAGGCTTCGTATAAGACAGATAAAAGACTCTCTTGTTGAGTCAAACATCCTTTAGCCTCCATCTCGGGCTTCGTATGAGATAGAAAACACTCTCTTGTTGAGTATAAAAGACTCTCTTGTTGAGTCAATCACCCTTTAGCCTCCATCTCGGGCTTCGTACGAGATAGAAAACACTCTCTTGTTGAGTATAAAAGACTCTCTTATGGAGTCAAACACTTTCAGCCTCCATCTCGGGCTTCGTACGAGACAGCAAAACACTCTCTTGTTGAGTATAAAAGATCCTCTTGTTGGGTCACAAACCTTTTCGCCTCTATCTCGGGCTTCAAACGAGACATATAAAAAACACCCTCCTGTTGGGTCAATCGCCTCCTCTTAGGCTTTGTATAAGGGAACCCCGGTTGAGCCACTCAACCCTTTTAGCATCAATCTTGTGTCTTGCTCACAGCATACAAACATCAACAACTCCTTTTCCTTCATTTAATTGCTGTAAGTGGCAAGCCTCTGGATTATTTACATCCACGCCACTGTCCCTCTTTTAGCATGAGAAATTCCTAAGGAAAGATGACATTGCTCTACACTGAGTTAAAGTCTTCTCCTTCAGGTTAAAAATCTCCTATAAAGGAAATTATGGCATTGCTGGATTCACATATCCCAGTTAAAGTAATTCTCCTTTATAATCAGTCACCCAACAGTTGTGATAAATAGACTAAATATCCCCTTTTAGAGATGACAAATTCTCTCTAAAACCCTTTAGCTTCACATCTTGGGCTTTGAACAAGATACAAATCACCTTTAGCTTCATGTCTTGGGCTTTGAACAAGACACCAAAATGACCTTTTTCCTCCCATAGAATAGGAGGAACTACGATCGCTCTGATTTCTCTGTTTCGTCAAACGGGAATACGTAGGCATAAGATTGAAAAAAAATCTTAGTGAGAACACTAATCAAAAACCCAAAACCCAATATCTCCACCAAATCAACCCAGAAGCATCAAATTTAAACACATTACCAAAAACCTCACTAATGATCCAGACACCGTGTTCTTAGGCAAAATAACCAAAGCTTGGGCCCCACTTCCACATAGCATCTATAACCTAACAGACCGCTGTTCAGACTCAATATGCAAGCAGGGTTAATTGGAGACATCTATTTCCCTTCCTTAATCGGCTCAATACGATAAAAAGTGAATCGAACTGTAGTACCCAAGCGATCGTGACTCAGGACCACAAAAATTGCGCTACACCTTATGATTTTTCTAACCATCATAACCAGCCTCAATCGGTTTGAGATTGAGAACCTTTCCACCAGAAAGAGGGACCCTCGATTCATGGAGTAGAGGGATTATGGCACATACGTCTTTGGCCACTTCTCGCTTAGGGATCAAGATAACATCCCTGCTTTGATCAAGATGATAGTTTGACATTGAATTAGAGCTTAACCATGGTTGAATTTCCTTATGGTCCAACTGACTCTGAAGGGTTGCTCGCACAAGGTAGCATCCTTGATTATTTTCCGAGCAGACTCTACAGCGCTCGTAGTAGTGTGGTGGCACCCGGCCACGTCCTCTTTGTATGCAGTGCAACCTCACTAGTTCTGTTTCCATTGATCGGACATCCTGACTGTGATGCCTAGTAGGGTTCCCATCAATTATACTGACTTGTTGTATGTCTTCATCTAGATAGATCGGAAGCCACTAGTGGTTTAACAAGTGTTGCAGTGTCCTTTGAACGAGTGCACATCCTTGGTCACTCTCACGACACACTTTACAGTCCTGGTAATCATGTGAAGTCAGAAAACCGAGTTGAACTTGCTTAGCGTGTAATTCCACCAAGTTGGTATTCATCAAGCGAATATCAAAGATTTGAATCATATTCAATTGACAATGACTTCTGTCGCGGTAATCCTGGATCCATCCAAGATCCATCTGACGCTGGAAGGCCTCTTGTACAAAATAGTATTCTTGATTGTTTATCGAGCAAATCAGACAGGAATCATAATCATGACAAGGTAGATCATGATGTTGGCTTTGTCTTGAGTGCACTGCCACCAAGTTGACATTCATCGCACAGATGTCGTGGTTTTGAATGATGTTGGAATTTGTATAAGTCATGTTAACCCCAAGAATGTGGTGCTCTTGGATCCATCCAATATCCAAGTGTTCATGTAGAGTTGATTGCACCACAAAACACCCTTGATTGTTTTTCGAGCAGATATCACACTGCTAATAGTTATGAGGTGGTACATGACCGTACCCGCTCTGTCTGCGATGCATCTTGACCAGGTTAGCCCTTAATAAGAGTAAATCATGAATTTGATACCTGTGGTTAGACTCTCCCTCTATCAAATTGACTGCATCTTTCTCGTGTTGAGGCAAAGCGTTCGTCAGAACATTCGGATTTGTATCCTTGAAGGATAAGACCCCGCTCCTAACAAGCTTTTGTACATCGGATTTGAAACTGAGTGGTATTTCTATGTTATGCCCTGGCCCTCCTTGATGGTAAGGACAAGTCTGATCCGCTTTGAACTAAAAAGGTGGATTTTCCGGTACTGTAAGAGGAGACCTGGTTTGGACATGCCCCTTGACCAGTAATAGCAGAAACAGTTCTGCGTACAAAATTGGTATAGGGTCAAACCCTGGTGGTCGCATTGTACGGTTGTTGTTGTATTGAGGACGAGCCTGCTGAAGAGGTTGTTGTGTCCTTTGCTGATATTGTTGTTGATTCGGATAGCTTTGAGCAACCTAAGGTTGATACGCAGGAATAGGCACAGGGTTGATAGCAGGAGCTACAGCTGCTACTGGTTGGTAACGTCGTCGTTGCTTTCTGAGAGAGATATTGCCAATATCTTGCTCCTTTTTCTTAGGGAAAGCACTACCGTATCTTTTGGTACTGTTTAATGGTGCAGCATCTTTAGCTAAACGTCCTTCTCGAACTGCTTCTTCAAGACGAACTCCCATGCCCACCATCTCGGTAAAGTCGTTGGGCGCACTGGCTACCATTCTGTCGTAGTAAAACGAGCTCAAGGTTTTCAAGAAGATCTTTGTCATCTCTTTTTCTTCAAGAGGTGGACAAATATGGGCGGAAATTTCACGCCATCTCTGAGCATACTCCTTGAAGGTTTCCTTATCCTTCTGTGACATGGCTCTGAGTTGATCTCTGTACGATGCCATGTCTATATTATACTTATATTGTTGAACGAAGGCAGCTCCAAGATCTCTTAAAGTGACGATCCTGGCGCGGTTTAAACCCATGTACCATTTGAGTGCAGTACCGGTTAAACTATCCTGGAAGTAGTGGATCAGTAGCTGTTGATTCTCTGTTTGAGTTGACATCCTCCGAGCGTACATCACCAAGTGACTTTGAGGGCAAGAGTTACCCTTGTACTTTTCAAATTCAGGCACTTTGAATTTGAGCGGAACTTTCACATTGGGGACCAAACAAAGGTCTGCAGCGTCCTTTCCAAATAGGCCCTAACCGCGAATGGCTTGCAGTTCTTTCCGCATCTCCAGGAATTATTCATGGAATTCCTTCATCTTATCATTCATACTCTCATTTCCACCAAAAGGTATTTGTGGAATCTGTCCTTCCGGGACAGTGTGTACCACGGGTGGTGGTACAGTCATTTCTGCAGTGACTCTCGGTGCTTCCCGAAGTTTGTAACCTTCAGGAGTTGCTATCATGCCCTTGGCATCTTCGCTTTCCCTAAGTTTGTAACCTTCAGGCCCAGCGGCTCCTGCTGCAGTTTCCGGATCTTCCATGATCGGCGAAATATATCCTTCCGAGATATAGTTGAGTGGCATGCCCCAGGGACGATCCTTTGGCATGTTATATCGAGGATCATACTTTGCCACTATGGGTGTCGATAAGATCTCTGAGATCACAGTCCTTAGTTGTTGTATTTGGGCTGCTGCCAGAGATTGCATGTCATTGTGAAGTCTCCTTAGATCTTCTTTCAGTGTGTTAATTTCTTCCCTCAACCCTCTGTTCTCTTCCTCGAGATCATCCATTTTCTTTTGACGATTGACCCGAGTATTGTATGAATGAGACAGTTTGACTCTAGAATCGAGACACAAATGTGAGATTCGTAGGTAAGAAGAATACGTTACGTGAGATTGATGAATGATATGCAATGATTAATTAATTAAAATTTTTTTGTTATTCAAAAGAAACTTCGACAATTGGATTGCAAATGTCAAACAGTGGGGTAACCCCGTTTTATTGAATTCAAAGATTGCGGAAATGGAAATACAGTAATGTACAAAGTGTTGTAAAAGGAAATGTCTAAACTAATGGATCTTGAGTCCTCTCTGAGGAGAGCTCAGGTGCTGGTTCTGGTATTTTCCTCTTCTTTGACCGGGGCTCTTGAGCCGTTGTTGGGTTGTCATTCCTTTGCCAAGTGAAAGGAGCAAGCAAATTCCTTTGGTCTCCTTGATTCTCTACAGCATGTTGCTCTAAAATCTCAATCAGAGCATCTTTTTCTTTTAACAGTTGTTGTATTTTCTTGCACTCAACATTGAGAATATGGTACTTGTTCTTCCAATATCTCTTCTCCTGTTGAACTTTGTTGAGAGCAACCTAAATTTTTTCCATATCAGACATAAAATAAAGGACAAATTCCTTTAACGGAAGAACTTCTTGACGAGGGTAAGGCATCCTCAGTTTGAAAGCTTTAGTTTGCACCCAGTGGAGATAAGGTTCCACAGAGATACATTCTGGTTATTCTAGAGACTCTCTTCCTTTCCTATGAACATGTTTCCAAGCATGCACTATTTCTGTCTTTAGTGCCCTGTCATTTTCTCCGTCCTTGAAGAAAAGACCTTCCAGATGAGCATTACGTGGGACATGCCTCATCGGGTATCCGAATTGACGACAAACTAAAACTGGATGATAATTTATTCCTCCTTTAGTTCCTATGAGGGGTACATTAGGGAAGTTTCCACAACGGTCAATGATCCTGATCCCATCATAGATTTGATTATACCAATCGATGTCAGAGTTGGTAAGAGACATGATTCTCTGCGACCAACGTAAAGTATTCTTAGGATCCCAAAATACAGCAGACTTGGGCAAGTGGGAAATGAACCATTTGTACAGCAGGGGTACACAACATATGATCATTCCTTCACTGTACAAATTCCTTAAGTGTACAAAATGATAAGCATCTGCGGGCAGGGTAGGTATAGGGTTTTCGATTAGAAAAATCTTAATGGCATTGATATCAACGAAACTATCAATGTTGGGAAACAGAAATAACCCATAGGTGAGCAAAGCAAAGATGCCTTCGAAAGCAGGCACATTCCCTATACTAGAAAAGTACAGGGCTTTCTTTATCAAAAATCGGGCTGGCAAACCTTGGATTCCACCCTTAGTGGTCATGTGAGTCCGGATTTCAGACTCGTCCAAATAAATTGCTCTTGCAATGGTTTGATCTTTTGGAATTTCTTCCAGTCCAGAAAAGGGAGCTTGATCAGTGATAGGTAAATCAGTCAGGTGATAGTACTCCTCCAGTGTTGGTGGAAGCTGATAATTCGGGAATGTGAAACAGTGATAGACTGGATCGTAGAACTGAATGAGTGTGGACAGGATTCCTTCAATTACATGGACCCTTAACAGAGACAACAGTCCTCCATACTTAGCTCTGAAAGCATCAGGGTTGGTGATCATCCTCGCCAAACCTCTTAAATCGTCTAGTTTTGGAACCTTGAAGGTGTACTTGTGAGTCCTCCTTCTACCGAAATCCATAACGCAATCTTTCTCTCTGATATTTGCAATCATTGTCTCAGTTTAATTTGAAAAAGAGAGACTAGAAGAGAAAATTTTCTTTGTTTAAAGTTTTTTTAATAAAATGAATGCATGAATGCAGCACACAAAAACATAGAAAAAACATGGGGTCAAAGGGTCAGTGTCATGAAGTCAAGGCTCTACCCATCCCCAAAGGTTTTACTGGTGATTTTTTGTACCTGTCCGCAAAATCATTGACCCCTCTTGGGATAACAACAGCAGGCTGGAATTACCTAAGCAAGCTGATGTATCTTAGAGTAATCTCAAATGAGGGTAGTATCGCGTGACAACTATTTCTGATAGCTTCCGCACTACAAAATAGTAACATGGTTTCAGTCTACTAAAATTCTCAGCTTCTCAGATAACCCAATCGAACAATCTGCTTTCAACAACCGAAGTTGTATGGGCATTGAATCCGCAAAGGGCATCTCCAGTTAAAGTAATTCTCCTTTATAATCAGTCACCCAACAGTTGTGATAAACAGACCAAATATCCCCCTTTAGAGATGACAAATTCTCTCTAAAACCCTTTAGCTTCACATCTTGGGCATTGAACAAGATACAAATCACCTTTAGCTTCATGTCTTGGGCTTTGAACAAGACACCAAAATGACCTTTTTCCTGCCATAGAATAGGAGGAACTACGATCGCTCTGATTTCCCTGTTTCGTCAAACGGGAATACGTAGGCATAAGATTAAAAGAAAAATCTTAGCGAGCACACTAATCAAAAACCCAAAACCCAGTATCTCCACCAAATCAACCCAGAAGCATCAAATTTAAACACATTACCAAAAACCTCACCAATGATCCAGACACCGTGTTCTTAGGCAAAATAACCAAAGCTTGGGCCCCACTTCCACATAGCATCTGTAACCTAACAGACCGATGTTCAAACTCAGTATGCAAGCAGGGTTAATTGGAGACATCTACTTCCCTTCCTTAATCAACTCAATAGGATAAAAAATGAATCGAACTTTAGTATCCAAGCGATCATGACTCAGGACCATAAAAATCACGCTACACCTTATGATTTTTAACCAGCCTCAATCGGTTCGAGATTGAGAACCTTTCCACCACAAAGAGGGACCCTCAATTCATGGAGTAGAGGGATTATGGCATATACGTCTTTGGCCACTTCTCGCTTAGGGATCAAGATAACATCCCTGCTTTGATCAAGATGATAGTTTGACATTGAATTAGAGCTTGACCATGGTTGAATTTCCTTATGGTCCAACTGACTCTGAAGGGTTGCTCGCACAAGGTAGCATCCTTGATTATTTTCCAAGCAGACTCTATAGCGCTCGTAGTTGTGTGGTGGCACCCGGCCACGTCCGCTTTGTATGCAGTGCAACCTCACTAGGTCTGTTTCCATTGATCGGACATCCTGACTGTGATGCCTAGTAGGGTTCCCATCGATCATACTGACTTGTTGTGTGTCTTCATCTAGATAGATCGGAAGCCACCAGTAGTTTAACAAGTGTTGCAGTGTCCTTTGAACGAGTGCACATCCTTGGTCACACTCACGACACACTTTACAGTCCTGGTAATTATGCGAAGTCAGAAAACCGAGTTGAACTTGCTTAGTGTGTAATTCCACCAAGTTGGTATTCATCAAGCGAATATCAAAGATTTGAATCAAATTCACTTGACAATGACTTCTATCGCGGTAATCCTGGATCCATCCAAGATCTATCTGACGCTGGAATGCCTCTTGTACAAAAGAGCATCCCTGATTATTTACCGAGAAAATCAGACAGGAATCATAATCATGCTGAGCTAGATCACGATGTTGGCTTTGCCTTGAGTGCACTGCCACCAAGTTGGCATTCATCGCATGGATGTCGTGGTTTTGAATGATGTTGGAATTTGTATAAGTCATGTTAGACCCCACGAATGCGGTGCTCTTGGATCCATCCGAGATCCAAGTGTTCCTGTAGAGTTTATTGCACCACAAAACACCCTTGATTGTTTTTCGAGCAGATGTCACACTGGTGATAGTTATGAGGTGGTACATGAGCGTACCCGCTCTGTCTGCGATGCATCTTTACCAGGTTAGCCCTTAATAAGAGTACTTCATGAATTTGATAGTTGTGGTTGGACTCTCCCTCTATCAAATTGACTGCAGCTTTCTTGTGTTGAGGCAAAGCGTTCGTCTGAACATTCGGATTTGTATCCTTGAAGGATAAGACTCCGCTCCTGACAAGCTTTTGTACATCGGATTTGAAACTGAGACAGTTTTCTATGTTATGCCCTGGCCCTCCTTGATGGTAAAGACAAGTCTGATCTTCTTTGAACCAAAAAGGTGGATTTTCTGGTACTGTAAGAGGAGACCTGGTTTGGACATGCCCCTTGACCAGTAATAGTGGAAACAGTTCTGCGTACAACATTGGTATAGGGTCAAACCCTGGTGGTTGCATTGTACAGTTGTTGTTGTATTAAGGACGAGCCTGCTAAAGAGGTTGTTGTGTCCTTTGCTGATATTGTTGTTGATTCGGTTAGCTTTGAGCAACCTGAGGTTGATACGCAGGAACAGGCGCAGGGTTGATAGTAGGAGCTACATCTGCTACTGGTTGGTAACGTCGTCGTTGCTTTCCGAGAGAGATATTGCCAATATCTTGCTCCTTTTTCTTAGGGAAAGCACTACCGTATCTTATGGTACTGCTTGATGGTCCATCATCTTTAGCTAAATCTCCTTCTCGAACTGCTTCTTCAAGACGAACTCCCATGCCCACCATCTCGGTAAAGTCGCTGGGCGCACTGGCTACCATTCTGTCGTAGTAAAACGAGGTCAAGGTTTTCAAGAAGATCTTTGTCATCTCTCTTTCTTTAAGATGTGGACAAATAAGGGCGGCAATTTCACGCAATCTCTGAGCATACTCCTTGAAGGTTTCCTTATCCTTCTGTGACATGGCTCTGAGTTGATCTCTGTCCGGTGCCATGTCCAGATTATACTTATATTGTTGAATGAAGGCAGCTCCAAGATCTCTGAAAGTGACGATCTTGGCGTGGTTTAAACCCATGTACCATTTGAGTGCGGCACCGGTTAAACTATCCTGGAAGTAGTGGATCAGTAGCTGTTGATTCTCTGTCTGAGTTGACATCCTCCGAGCGTACATCACCAAGTGACTTTGAGGGCAAGAGTTACCCTTGTACTTTTCAAATTCAGGCACTTTGAATTTGAGCGGAACTTTCACATTGAGGACCAAACAAAGGTCTGCGACGTCCTTTCCAAATAGACCCTGACCGCGAATGTCTTGCAGTTCTTTCTGCATCTCCAGGAATTGTTCCTGGAATTCCTTCATCTTATCATTCATACTCTCATTTCCACCAAAAGGTATATGTGGAATCTGTCCTTCCGGGACAGTGTGTACCACGGGTGGTGGTACAGTCATTACTACAGTGACTCTTGGTGCTTCTCGAAGTTTGTAACCTTCAGGAGTTGCTGTCATGCCCCTGGCATCTTCGCTTTCCCTAAGTTTGTAACCTTCAGGCCCAGCGGCTCTTGCTGCAGTTTTCGGATCTTCCATGATCGGCGGAATATATCCTTCCGGGATATAGTTGAGTGGCATGCCCCAGGGACGATCCTTTGGCATGTTATATCGAGGATCATACTTTTCCACTATGGGTGTCGATGCGATTTCTGAGATCACAATCCTTAGTTGTTGTATCTGGGCTGCTGCCAGATATTGCATGTCATTGTGAAGTCTTGTTAGATCTTCTTTCAGAGTGTCGATTTCTTCCCTCAACCCTTTGTTCTCTTCCTCGAGATCATCCATTTTCTTTTGACGATTGGCCCGAGTATTGTACAAATGAGACAGTTTAACTCTAGAATCGAGACACAAACGTGAGATTCGTAGGTAAGAAGAATGTGTTACATGAGAATGATGAATGATATGCAATTATTAATTAATTAAAATTTTTTTTGTTATTCAAAAGAAACTTCGACAATTGGATTGCAAATGTCAAACAGTGGAGAAACCCCATTTTATTGAATTCAAAGATTGCGGAAATGGAAATACAGTAATGTACAAAGTGTTGTAAAAGGAAATGTTTAAACTAATGGATCATGAGTCCTCTCTGAGGAGAGCTCAGGTGCTGGTTCTGGTATTTTCCTCTTATTTGACCGGGGCTCTTGAGTCGTTGTCGGGTTGTCATTCCTTTGCCAAGTGAAAGGAGCGAGCAAATTCCTTTGGTCTCCTTGATTCTCTACAGCATGTTGCTCTAAAATCTCAATCAGAGCATCTTTTTCTTTTAACAGTTGTTGTATTTTCTTGCACTCAACGTTGAGAATACGGTACTTGTTCTTCCAAGACCTATTCTCCTGTTGAACTTTGTTGAGAGCAACCTAAAGTTTTTATAGATCAGACATAAAATAAAGGACAGATTCCTTTAACGGAAGAACTTCTTGACGAGGGTAAGGCATGCACAGTTTGAGAGCTCTAGTTTCCACCCAATGGAGATAAGGTTCTATAGAGATAGAGTCTGGTTTTCCTAGAGACTCTCTTCCTTTTCTATGAACATGTTTCCAAGCATGCACTATTTCTGTCTTTAGTGCCCTGTCATTTTCTCCTTCCTTGAAGAAAAGACCTTCCAGATGAGCATTACGTGGGACATGCCTCATCGGGTATCCGAATTGACGACGAACTAAAACTGGATGATAATTGATTCCTCCTTTAGTTCCTATGAGGAGTACATTAGGGAAGTTTCCACAATGGTCAATGATCCTGATCCTGTCATAGATTTGATTGTACCAATCGATGTCAGAGTTGGTAAGAGACATGATTCTCTACGACCAACGTAAAGTATTCTTAGGATCCCAAAATGCAGCAGACTTGGGCAAGTGGGAAATGAACCATTTGTACAGCAGGGGTACACAACATGTGATCATTCCTCCGCTGTACAAATTCCTTAAGTGTACAGAATGATAAGCATCTGCGACAAGGGTAGGTACAGGGTTTCCGATTAGAAAAATCTTAATGGCATTGATATCAATGAAACTATCAATGTTGGGAAACAGAAATAACCCATAGGCTGCATGAGATCAACTTAACAAGAGAGTGAATATATTGGTGTCTTGTACAAAGCCCAAGACAGAAGCTAAAAGAGACTGGATTTTTGGGGATATCATTATATGAAGCCTAAGAGGAGGCTAAAAGGGATTTTTGACTCTGTTGGGGAGGTTTATCTGTGTCTTGTACAAAGCCCAAGACGGAGGCTAAAGGAGGTTGTCTTAATAAGAGAGTCTTTTATACTCAACAAGATAGTGTTTTTATATGTCTTGTACAAAGCCCAAGACGGAGGCTAAAGGAGTTGACTCAACAAGAGAGTGATTTTATATGTCTTGTACAAAGCCCAAGACGGAGGCTAAAGGGGTTGACTCAACAAGAGAGTGCTAGAAGGTGATTGACTCAACAAGAGAGTCTGGAAAAAAATGGTTGACTCAACAAGAGAGTCTTGAAAAGGGATGGACTCAACAAGAGAGTCTGGAAAGGAATCGACTCAACAAGAGAGTCTAAAAAGGTTAGCTCTGCTGGGGGAGGATCATTGTACAAAGCCCAAGAGGAGGCTGACTGTGTTGAGGAAAGATCATTATACAAAGCCTAAGAGGAGGTTATCTTACTACTGAGGATTAGATCCATAGGCAGGCACAAGGGTGAGGAACTCTCATGAGAGAGACTGGGTTTCTGCTGGAGATTGATCCAGAGTGATCAGTGTTTTTTCTTATGTTTTAAAGGAACTTGAGAATGTCTTTGAGACTCAAAGGGGTTTTAGACTGTCCAAGTTTACTGGTGAAGAGTTTTATCTTTTGTAGGATGCCCAAAAGAGGGCAATGGCCTTAAGGGATGAGAATCAACCCTAAAGTGGCCAGAGGTTTGACACTGGAAAGACTGCTCTAGCAAAGGATGACTAAGTTCTGTCTTATACCTTTAAGAGGTCGTTAGGGTCCTTGTATTAAGCCCAAGAGAAGGCATGAGAACTTCTAAGAAGCCGAAGGGTCCTTGTACAAAGCCTAAGAGGAGGCGGGGATGCTTTTAGGAAGCCTGTGGGTCCCCAAACCAAGAGAAAATCAAGAAATGCAATTCACAGAGAAGAGATCATTCCAGGAAAGTTTGAGCATTTGGAAGAAACTCAAGAGATGTTATTCACGGAGAATAGATCAACTCTGGGGAGTAGAATTTCTTTGACAATTTCTAGGGGTGACAGTCTGAGAAAAGGTTCACCGAGAATACTACCTTTCTCTTTGTTCCATATTGATTAACCCCAAGAGAAAGGAATATTGTATCTGGAAATCCTATGGGGATCTAGTTTTGTTTGTATTTAAAAAGTGACCAACAGGGCCTTACCTAGTTCTAGACATAGTTGCCGGGGAAAACTCTAAATAACTATACTAGTATATATACAGTTGATATATGACGAGTATTTAAAAGAGTATGAAAGAAGACTAACCATGTGCAGCTTCCCACAATACAGTTATGTATATGAAAGAATTTAAATGAATGAAAGAAGACTGACCATGCGCAGCTTCCCACAATACAGTTATGTATATGAAAGCATATAAAAGAAAGTGGATAAACACTTACCTGTTGTAGAGCTTCCATGTTGTTTTGTTAGTTGTTCAACAAAGAAATTAAAGAAAGTTTTGATAGCAACTATACATTTGGATTCAAAATCAAAGGAGAAAGTATTTTGAACAGAGATTGGGGCTTACAGCTCAGGGAGAGGCCCAAATTTTAACAGTGATGGTACTGTTGTTTTGTATCGGGACTTATACAATGACTGAAGCCCAAAAAGTTTTGGTTAAAAGGGGATTGGGTCTTACACCTCAAGGAGAGGCCCAAAAGAGTTTGAAAATGAATAAAGATGGGTCTTATAGCTCAAGAAGAAGCTCAATTGATTTTGTTAAAAAGGCGACGATCGCGCCGAACATTTAAAAATATACAGAGGGACTTATACAATGTGTGAGGCCCAAAAGGTATTATTTATAAAGGGGTTGGGTCTTACACTCTATTAGAGGCCCAAAAGTGTTTTTGTACAAGTGATGGGGCTTACAACTCAAGGAGAGGCCCAAAGTATTATTTGTTTGAAAATGGCGATCGCGCCGAGGTTTGAAAACACAGTGGGTCTTATACGATAACCAAGGCCCAAATTATTTTGGTCTTCAAAAGGGGTTGGGTCTTACACTCTATTAGAGGCGCAAATATTATTCTGAAAAAGAAAGATGGGACTTACAACACGAGGGTAGGCCCATATGGTTTGTTTGAAAACGACGATCGCGCCGAGGTTTTTGAAAACACAGTGGGTCTTATACAATGTCTGAGGCCCAACAAGGTATCTTATTTACAAGGAATAGGTCTTACACTCTATTAGAGGCCCAAAGTGTTTAAAAAAGATTTGTTTAGGGTGATTAAGATCAAAACCCTAAATTAATTTCAAAATGTATTTTAATTAAATAAAAATTTGATTAAAATGATCAAAATTATCAAACATGTGTAAAAAACAAGTTGTGATCTTGGATTAATGTTTGAAAAATCTTTTTTTTTATCCAGAAAATGATTGGAAATCAATTAAGTTTGGAAAATCAAGGAGGAAAAAATATTTTAAATGTTAAAAAACAAATAAAAATCAATTCTTTGCAAAAATATCAACTATATGAAATAAATAATATTTTTGGGAAATTTTTGAAAAATAAAATATTTTAACATTTTTGTGAATTATTAAAAAAAGAATCAACTCAAAATCATTAAAATTCAGAGAGAAATTAATTTTTAAATCAATTAAATAAAATCACAAAATTCAAATATTTGAATTTATGAAAAAGGCGCCAAGAACATGGGTCAAGAACACGCGCGAAGGGAGTTTTGCTCAGACTTGTATTTTCTATCCAATCTCACTGAATACTTGATGAAATCATGCAATCCACATATCAATCTACTCGTTTTCACCTCACGATCAAGTCGATGGTCTTTAATTTCATTTATTTAAGCATGGAATAAGAAATCAAGACAAAACCTCAAGAACCCTAAATTCTGCATGAGGGCTGGGAATTTTGATACACGATTCATACAAAGCAAGTAATTGAGGGGAAACATTCTATGCAAGATTATGAACATTTGGCAAAAGTATTGTGCGAGGAAATATGCATAGATTAAGAGATAACCAAGTTTAGGCTTACTTGAATGTCGTGGCAACAAGAGCAAATTTATTTTTGAGTTAGAGGTGTTGCAGATGAGTTGTGATGATCTGAACAGCTTCCCTACACCATATGGAATGTGTTTCAATGCTTGGAGTGATTTGAAATGGACTGGAACAGATTATGGCACCTCAGCTGCAACTTGGTTGAA
The DNA here is from genome assembly GCA_022829125.1 of Lathyrus tuberosus. Taxonomy (NCBI): domain Eukaryota; kingdom Viridiplantae; phylum Streptophyta; class Magnoliopsida; order Fabales; family Fabaceae; genus Lathyrus; species Lathyrus tuberosus. The sequence continues at coordinate 16,956,722 of JALAZF010000017.1, forward strand.
AACTTGAGCAATTGGCTGGTGATTTTGTGAAATTGGTGTTCCAGATGTTGTTTAAGTGTTTGTTCAGCTCACATATGATGTTTATGAGGTGTTTGTGTGATTGGTTTGGTTGGAATGGCTCTCAAACTCAAAACCCGATAGTGACTTGCTTTAGAAGGCAATTTTGAAAGTGAGAAGGTGATTTTGAGGAAAGCATTAGTTGTAGTGCTTTGGTGTACTTAAACTGAGCACAAATGAGCTCTATTTATTGTAGAGCAAGTTTGTTTTGCAAGCAATAGTGAATGGCAACTGCAGCAGGCTGTTGGCTAATTGGATCATTTTGGAATCTCAAGTCTCCTTTAGCCATTGACTAGAGGTTAGAGCACAGGCCTATGGTTCTTTAGTTTAGAGGTTATCCTTGACTCATTCAGTTGGAAATGGCTCAGTTCATGCCACCTTGGTGCATCCATTGAATGCTTGGAAACAAAATTGGAGTCTTGGCCTCTTTTAGGCTTTTTAGGGTCTGGCATGCTACTTTGGGAATCTTGGACTTGGGAGCCTGATGAATCAGTTCTTGTCCCTTGGTTGTTCCCCCTTGAGGTGTGCTGATGGATAAGCATGCTTGGAATTGCACAATTTGAGCAAATCGAGCCTTTATGCACAAATGGCCTTGCCAAGACAGTTTGCAGCAAGGCATGTTGCAGCTGTCATAATTCTTAGCTCAAATGGAATTTGATGAAGTTCTTGGCCATTTTGGAAAGCTCTCATATGATACAACATATGTGTGATCATAGTTTGTATTGAAACTTTTTGGATCCAAGTGAAAAATGCCCCTAAATTTTGAAAAAAGTGAAACAGATTCTGACTTAGTGAAAATTTCACTAAGTGTTGGAAAAAGTGGCATTTTCATGTTTTTGTCATTTTGGTCACTCCATAACTAAAAATCCATGAGGAATTGGAATGAGGTGTAGTTGACACTTTTAAAGTGTGTAATGAGAGCTACAAATCCATCTTTTGATCATTCAAAATGGTTGCTTGGATCTCAAGTTATGATCCTTTGAAGTTGGTACCCTAGCCACTTTGTTTCCTAACTTAGAAAAATTCTAAGTTTTTAGGGTTAAATATACAATCCCCCCCTGCAATGTTAGCGATTTCTCATTTTAGCCCCTGGCAAAGTTTTTTTTTTAAAAACCCCCTCATCTTATTTAGATTCCCTCACTTAGGCCCCTGGCTGCCACATTGCAGCAAAGATTCCTTTCTATTGCTTGTGTGGCATGCCACGTGGCATTTTTAATATTTTTTTTTTTTTTTTAATTTTTTTTTATTTTTTTTATTTTTTTTAATTTTTTTTATTTATTTGTTTTTATTATAATTTTTATAATTTTTTTTCTTTTTTTTTATTTCTTTTTCGTTTTTATTTATATATTTTTTATTTTTTTATTTTTTTTTATTTTTCGTTTTTGGACCTAATTTTTATTTTTAATTCTATTTTAAACAAATTGTTATTTTAAAAATTACACTAGTGCAGAAAAGACTTTTTACATCGGGCGAAAAACACATTTTACATCGGTTCTGGGTCCAATGTAAAGCTAAGCGATGTAGTAAATCAAAGACATTTTACATCAGGCCATAGTCCGATGTGAAAAATACATCTACTACATCGGTTGACTATTAAGTCTGATGTGAAATATGGGTTTAACTTTTTTTTATAGAAATAAATGCACATTTTACATCGGTTGCCTTCCTGGCCCGATGTAAAATGTATATTTTTACATCGGTTGCCTTTCTGGCCCAATGTAAAATGTTTTTTTTTACATCGGTTTCCTTTCTGGCCCGATGTAAAATGTATGCTATCTTTCTTAAAATGTATGTTTTTACATCGGTTGCAAGGCGAAAAAGAAATTAAAAAAAAAGAAAAAAAATTATAAAAATTATAATAAAAACAAATAAAACAAATAAAACAAAATAAAAAAAAATTTTAAAAAAATTTAAAAAAAATTAAAAAAAAAATTAAAAAAAAATTAAAAAAAATAAAAAAAATAATAAAATAATATTAAAAATGTCACCTGGCATGCCACGCAAGCAAGAGAAAGGAATCTTTGCAACGATGTGGCAGTCAGGGGCCTAAGTGAGGGAATCTGGATATTAAAAGGGGGTGTTTAAAAAAAAAAATTTACAGGGGCTAAAATGAGAATTCACTAACATTGCAGGGGGGTTTTGTATATTTAACCCAAGTTTTTATGGTTACCCCTTTTACAAGTTATCCCACTTTCTTTGGTTTTTCTTGATGAATAATGATTCCAATCACACATTAACATCATTTTGGGGTTAAGGAACCATAATTGTGAAAAATCTCAAAAAGTCAAACTTTGACTTTTGTGCACAGTTGACTTTTTATCAGATGAATTCCAAACTGTGCGATCCTCTATGAAATCAAGTCCTTGACCTAAACAAATTTAATAGATGGATTCCATAGGTGTTATAGGGTGTATTGAATCATGTCCCAAGGTTTGGGAGCATGTTCTGGTCAAAAGTCAAAGGTACAGTTGACTTTTTCTTCAAAACCCTAATTGTGGTTCAGAAGAAATTGAAACTTGTTAATTAAGCTTCTTGGATCAATCCATTGTTGCAAATGGATCAATGTAGTGTATTAGAGACCCTCAAATCATGTCTTGAGGTCTTGGCTTATGTTCAGAGGAAAATTCCCACCTGGAGGCCTTGGTCGACCAAAACCCTAATTTGGTGACACTGGCGATCTTGAGGCTTGATCCATTTGGAAGGTAGCAACTTTGTGCTTGATCCTTGATGTGGGAGCCCTCCTGATCCTTTATGGATGTTCTGAGAGGTTAGACAAGTTGAAAATTATGTTATTTCTTGATTGATCATTTGTCTAAGGCTCAGAGAGGGCTCAAAACCCTAATCCTTGTTTGTAGTGAATGCTCACCCAACTTTGGGGAGACTGATGAGGCATAATGTTACATCCATATTGTGATGATGATTTACACAATGATGGGAAATATTTAGTGGTCAAAATTTGGGGTATGACAGATGGCCTGCCTATCTGGCAGCCGTACCCAGGAGACTTGGGGAAAGAAAGTCAGCCCAACAACGCTTATCAACTGAGCATCATTGAAAAGAATACCTGTGTCCCCACCATGTCATTGGATCATTATTCAGGGCATTCAGAAAATATCCAGCACGACGATGGATTTGCAAAGCTTGTAGGACTAGAATTCATCAACTATGCTTTTCCTGAGGTCAACGTCATCGAAAGAGATGACTCCTCCAGTTCCAAAGAAGTGTGGGACACCTTAGGACAACCAAGCGGTAAGTTCGACTACTTGGTCAAGTACACCACTTCAGAGAGCTCTCGTATCAGGCTCGAAGACATCCAGCCTACTAGATGGGGAGATTTACCTGAGAGCACAAACACTATGCAAGATACAACAGAAGAGTTCGTCTACGACAACTCTGCCTGGGAAACAGATTCCAACGATCCTGCTCCACCAGAAATCAGCGTTATTTCTGAAGACAAAACCAAGAAAGAAGGTGCCAGATTTTGTGTTTCACCGAGGAGTTCGCCGCCAATGGGTTGTTGTTGACGTTCCGAAAGTCGTTCATAAGTCTAAGTAATTGTCGTCTTTATTTTAACCTTTCACCCTGCCCAGGTGAAACGGATGTTTTGATAGGGCTTACTTTCGTTAAATGTACCTCTTTGCTTCGCCCAAAGCGACAGAGTTTTGCTTTATAGGGCTGCAATTTCAAGAATCGACAAGATCATAAATAAAATAACGTCGTTCTGTAATTTCCGCATTTATTGTTGTTTTCTCTTTCTGCTTTTTCAGAAAATGGTAATCCTAAAAAAGAACTCAATAATAAAAACAAGCAGTTTACCAAAGAAAATACACTGCACACACTCTTGCATTCTCTCTATCTCTTCTAAAACAAATCATCAGGTCATGCAAATTGCTTGTTTTAAACCCCATTGAAACATACGGTCCAATGCCTTCTCCCAACTTTGAATTCCCGGTACTTTAGGCTAAAGAAGAAAATGACGAAGAAATTCCAGAAGAGATCTCCTGATTACTCAGACAAGAGGAAAGGTCCATTGAACCTCACAAAGAGCCGTTGGAAACGGTCAACTTGGGTTCAGAAGAAGAGAGAAAAGAAGTCAAGATTGGGTTATTGCTCAGTCCGACTATCAAAGAAGGTTTGATAAAGCTTCTCAAAGAATTTCACGATGTATTCGCTTGGTCCTATCAGGACATGCCAGGGTTGGATACCAGCATCGTGGAACATCATCTACCATTATGATCAGAATGTCCGCCAGTAAAGCAGAGGTTGAGAAGAACTCACCTAGACATGGCCATCAAAATCAAAGAGGAAGTACAGAAACAGATTGACGCGGGTTTCCTCGCCACATCAGAATATCCTCAATGGCTAGCCAACATAGTACCAGTTCCAAAAAAGGATGGAAAGGTCAGAATGTGTGTAGACTACAGGGATCTGAACAAAGCCAGTCCAAAGGATGATTTTCCCTTACCACACATTGACATGCTGGTAGAAAGTACAGCAAAATTCAAAGTTTTCTCCTTCATGGACGGATTCTCGGGCTATAATCAGATAAAAATGGCGCCAAAAGACATGGAGAAAACTTCATTCATCACCCCATGGGGCACTTTTTGTTATAAGGTAATGCCGTTCGGTTTGAAGAATACCGGGGCAAGCTATCAAAGGGCCATGACTACTCTGTTTCATTACATGATACACAAAGAAATAGAAATGTATGTCGATGATATGATTTCCAAATCTAAAACAAAAGAGGAGCATGTGACCCACTTATCCAAACTATTCGAGCGTCTGAGAAAGTACAAACTCTGCTAGAATCCCAACAAATGCACATTCGGTGTCCGCTCAGGAAAACTGCTAGGGTTCATTGTCAGCCAGAAAGGAATTGAGGTTGATCCTGACAAAGTCAAGGCCATTCAAGAAATGCCTTCTCCAAAGACTGAAAAACAAGTCAGGGGATTCCTGGGACATTTGAATTACATTTCCAGATTTATTTTCCTTATGAGCGCGACATGTGCGCCGATCTTCAAATTACTCAAAAAGAATCAGGACTGCATTTGGACAGAAGACTGCCAAACCCCCTTTGACAGTATTAAGGAATACCTGTTGAATCCATCGATCCTGTAACCTATAGTGGAAGGAAGACCACTGATCATCTATTTAACAGTCTTGGAAGACTCAATGGGTTGTGTACTTGGCCAATAGGATAAAACAAAAAGAAAGGAATCTGCCATCTACTATTTGAGCAAGAAGTTTACCGACTGTGAAACTCGGTATACTATGCTTGAGAAAACTTGATGCGTTTTGGCTTGGGCAGCCAAACGTCTTTGTCAGTACATGATTTGTCACACTACTTGGTTAATCTCCGAAATGGATCCAATCAAGTACGTCTTTGAGAAACCTGCTCTCACGGGAAGGATTCCCTGTTGGCAGATGTTGTTATCCGAATACGACATCGAATACCACACTCAAAAAGCCGTTAAAGGAAGTATTTTAGCCGATCATTTGGCTCATCAACCGATTAATGATCAGGAATCAATCGGGTTTGACTTCCCAGACGAAGATGTCATGTACTTGAAAATGAAATATTGCAATGAATCGCTACCCACTGAAGGGCCAGAACCAGGTTCCCAATGGGGACTAATCTTTGACGGAGCTGTCAATCATTATGGAAATGGAATTGGGGCAATCATCATAACACCTCAGGGTACCCACATTCCTTTTCACCGCCCGACTAACATTCAAGTGTACCAACAACGAGGCCGAATACGAAGCTTGTATCATGGGTCTCGAAGAAGCGATCGACTTAAGGATCAAGAACTTGGATGTATATGGCGACTCAGCCCTGGTTATCAATCAGATCAAAGGAGATTGGAACATATACCAATCAGGACTGATTCCTTACAAAGATTATGCTAGAAGGACTGAGTGGTGTCAACATGATGAACTGAACCTAATCGAAGAAAAACGAATAACGGCTCTGTGCCATGGTCAGTTGTATTAGCAAAGAATAAAGAAAGCGTTTGACAAAAATATCTGACCTCGCGTCTTCAGAAAAGGAGACCTCGTGCTCAAGAAGATACAATCTTTTCTCACTGATTCCCGGGGAAAATGGACTCCGAATTATGACGGCCCTTATGTGGTCAAGAAAGCCTTCTCAGGCGGCGCCTTGAGACTCGCAACCATGGACGGAGAGGAATTTGCCTACCCCATGAATGTTGGCGTAGTCAAGAAATACTTCGCCTAAACTAAACAAAAACGTCTCGGTGGATTGAAAACCCGAAAGGGTGGTCCAGGCAAAAGTTAGAGACATAATCAAAACCATCCCGGTGGATTGGGAATTTCAAAGTACAATCCAGGAAAAAGTTAGGGATTAATGGCAAGTAACTACATCTGATTAGTTCAACTCCTCAGCAGTCAGGCCATCCATCAGAAAACTCCAGTTAAGGTCATCTTCGACGGAAGCTCAGGATGTCCAGAATTCAAAGTTGGTAGAAGGATAGTGGTCGTTATGTTTCAATGTAGCCCTTTTCCCTTAAATTACCATTTTCTACCTTTGTAAATACTCTGTGGTATCACGCACTTGGCAGATTTCCATCCTATCAATAAAATTTGAGCCCTTCTGCTTTTGTTTGCAATTCTTATTTGTTTTAGCTTTACAGAATGATGTTTTAATATGATCAACGATTCTTGAAATAAAACAAAAATAAATTTACTTGTCAAAATTTTTTCTGCATTTTAAAATAAAGATGGCAATTCTTTTGACTGTTAAACATCAAAGGAACATCGATCGCTTCTCCAAAGGCGGTTAAGCTTCAAAGTGCAGAATCAAGGTACTCCTTCTAAGCCAGTACGCCTGAACGAAGGATCAACTGTATCAGATGTGATTTTCCCATCTGATATCCCCGACAGATTTCTTATCTCCTAAGCCCGACCAAAGCTTTCCCCACAGGGACTATTTCTCCTAAGCAAGGTAGAATTGCTATTTTGAACCAAATGGTACCTCCTCGTCCCCAGCAGTGGCCGAGTATCCAGTCGTGTTCATCTATTAGTTTGTATGTCGCGTCAGTTTTGTCAGCATAAACATACATACATCATGCATTATTGATTTACATTCATATTCATATTGCATCAATATCACTCTAGTCGGTCTTATCCCCTAGTGATAAAAGTCCTCTTATCAATCGAGTTGTCAGTCCTTTCCTCGCCAGGAAGCAAATCATCTAAGCAATCTCTCCCCGGTTTATTTCTGGGATGAAGTTAGTCCTTGACTACTTTGATAACTTGAACCTCTGAAAAACAAGAAGGCCTTCGACAAGCATCACTCTTCACCATTGAAGATGATATCTTTGCTTTCCCAGATTAAGGAAAATCCCCAGAGAAAGCCTCGCAACCGGAGATTCGGTAACATAGCAGTCTCTCTCTGAAAATTTGCTATCAAATGAGGTCATCAGCACCTCCAAATTGGATTGTATCACGTGGCATTTCTCCTAGAAGATCTCAAAGAAAAGTATGATGTAATATCCCAAGCGGAAAGCAGTCTCTCAAGAGACTCGTTTTCACCAGTAGAGTCGACAAATGGTGTCTCCCATCAGAGAAGTTTGAACACCTCTACAACTCAGGCGAATGGGTTCCCTAGCAAGTCTGACGTCGAAACTTTTTCCCATCAAATGGCATCTCCCCAGAGAAATTCGGTGAGAAGTTTGAGGAAAACCGCTAACAAACAGCGTCCCTTGTCAAGAAAGTTTATTGACAAAAGAAACTTAGGTCAGTTCCTTGGTAGGAAACCAGGATCGAGGGGAAGTTTATTTCAGAAAACTGAGACCAGTTCCTTGTTAGGAAACTATGATTGAGGGGAAGTTTATTTCAGAAACTGAGACCAGTTCCTTGGTAGGAAACTAGCATCGAGGGGAAGTTTATATCAAAAACTTAGACCAGTTCTGTGGCTAAAAACCAAGATCGAGGGGAAGTTTATTTCAGAAACTTAGATCAGTTCCTTGGTAGGAAACAGGATCGAAGGGAAGTTTATTTCAGAAAATGAGACTAGTTCCTTGAAAGGAAACCAGGATCGAGGGGAAGGTTATTTCAAAAGAAAACTGAGACCAGTTCCTTGGTAGGAAACCAGGATCGAGGGGAAGTTTATTTCAAAAGAAAACTGAGACCAGTTCCTTGGCTGAAGACCAGGATCGAGGGGAAGTTTACCTTTTCTAAGCATCATTGCTTAGCAAAAGAAGATGGATGGGTAAACTGCCATTCATAACCACCATCAAACTTTTGGGTATTCCGATATTTAATCCTCTTGCACCACGAATGCCCGAATACCTTCGCCATTCACACCTTCGGGTCCAAGAAGATTAAATAAGGGCATCTGTCATACCCCAAATTTTGACCACTAAGATTTCCCATCATTGTGTAAATCATCATCACAATATGGATGAACCATCATGCCTCATCAATCTCCTCAAAGATAGTTGAGCATTCACCACAATCAAGAATTAGGGTTTCAAGCCCTCTCTGAGCACTTAGACAAAGGATCAATCAAGAAATGACATGATCTTCAACTTTTCTAACCTCTCAAACACCCATAAAGAATCAAGAGGACTCCCACATCAAGAATCAATCACAATGTTGCTACATTCCAAGTGGATTAAGCCTCAAGATTGTCAGTGTCACCAAATTAGGGTTTTGGTCGACCAGGGCCTCCAGATGGAAATTTTCATCTGGGCATGAGCCAATGCTTCAAAGCATGACCTAAGATACTCCATGGTACCTCATGGACCCAATCATCAAGTCAATTTAACCTCAGGGGATGCATTTATCAAAAAAATTAGGAATTAGGGTTTTTTGACCTAATTCAGCCCTAAGTTATTAGGAATTAGGGTTTCTTGACCTAATTCAGCCCTAAGTTGACTTTTGGGACAAAGCATGAGCCAAAACCTCAAGACATGATTTGAGGGTCTCCAATACACCATATTAATCTATTTCCAATAATGGATTGATCCAAGAAGCTTGATCTACAAGTTTCAATTTCATCTGGACGATAATTAGGGTTTTGAAGAAAAAGTCAATTGTGCCTTTGACTTTTGACCAAGGCATGCTCCCAAACTTGGGGACATGATTCAATACACCATACAACACCTATGGAATCCATCTATTAAGTTTGATTTAGGTCAAGGACTTGATTTTATAGAGGATCGCACAGTTTAAAATTCATCTGATAAAAAGTCAATTGTACAAAAAGTCAAAGTTTGACTTTTTGATTTTTTGGTCAACCAAGGTTCCTTAACCCTAAAACAATGTTAATGTGTGATTTGAATCATCATTCATCAATAAAAATCAAAGAAAGTGAGGTTTCTTGCAAAAGGGGTAACCATAAAAAGCTTAGAATTTTTCTAAGTTATGGAACAAAGTGGCTAGGGTACCAACTTCCAAGGATCATAACTTGAGATCCAAGCAACCATTTTGGATGATCCAAAGATGGATTTGTAGCTCTCATGGCATACTTTAAAAGTGTCAACTACATCTCATTCCAATTCCTCATGGATTTTTAGTTATGGAGTGATCAAAATGGCTGAAAACATGAAATGTCACTTTTTCCAACACAGTGAAATTTTCACTAAGTCAGAATCTGTCTTGCTTTTTTTCAAAATGTAAGGGCATTTTTCACTTGGATCCAAAAAGTTTCAAGATAAACTATGATCACACATGTGTTGTATCATATGAGAGATTTCCAAAATGACTAAGAACTCCATCAAACTCCATTTGAGCTAGGAGTTATGACAGCTGCAACATGCCTTGCTGCAAACTGTCTTGGAAAGGCAGATTTGTGCACAAGAGCTCGATTTGTCCAAATTGTGTAATAACAAGAATGGTTATCCATCTGTACGCCTCAAGGGGTAACAACCAAGGGACAAACACTGATTCATCGGCCTCCAAAGTCCCAAAATCTACAAGTAGCATGTCAAACCTAAAAAGGCTAAAGATGCTTCAAGACTCTAATTTTGTTTTGGAACATTTAATGGATTCTTAGAGGTGGCATGTATCAGAGTAAGAATGAACACTTCAGTCAAGCCTTATCCTTGAATCAAAGAACCATAGGCATGTGCTCTAATCTCAAGTCAATGGCTAGAGGAGACTTGAGATTCCATTTGATCACAATTGGCCACAGACCTGTACCAGTTGCCATTCCCTATTCCTTGCAAAACAAACTTGCTCTACTATAAATAGAGCTCAATTTTGATCAGTTTGAGTACACCAAAGCAACCAAACTGATGCTTTCCTCAAAATCTTCATTTTCACTCTAATTTTTCCTTCTAAAGCAAGTCACTATTGGGTTTTGAGTTTGAGAGCAATTCCCACCAAACCAATGGTTCACACACCTCACATATAACATATATAAGTGATCCAAACTCTCACATAACATCTGGAACATCAGAATCACAAAATCACCAGCCATCTGCACAAGCTTTTGACAGATTTGCAGTTGAGGTGCCAAATCAAGTTCCAGCTCAATTCAATCCATTCTAAGCATTCAGACACACTCCATAGCACCTAGGGAAGTTGTCCACATCATTGGAACCAAGCTGTAACACCTCCAACCTAGAACTCGATCACCAGCTGCAAGAGGTAAGCCTCAACTTGGTCATTTCATGATTCATGCATATTTCCTCGCACAATAATTTTGCCATATGTTCATAATCATGTATGGAGTGTTTCCCCTCAATTAATTGCTTGGTTTGGATCGTGTATCAAATTTCTGAGCCTTCATGCAGAAATTAGGGTTCTTGAGGTTTCTCTTTGATTTGCTTAAAATAAATGAAATTAAAGACCATAGACATGATCGTGAGGTGAAAACGAGCAGATTGATATGTGGTTTGTGTGATTTCATCAAGTATTCAGTGAGATTGATGAGAAAATGCAAATCTGGGCAAATCAGAACACACGCGTGTTCTTGGTGTGTTCTTGGCACATTTTTTGAAAATTCAAATATTTGAATTTTGTGATTTTATTTAATTGATTCAAAAATCAATTTCTCTCTGAATTTTAATGATTTTGAGTTGGTTCCTTTTTTAATAATTCACAAAAATGTTAAAATATTTTATTTTATAAAAATTTCCCAAAAATATTATTTATTTCATATACTTGATATTTTTGCAAAGAATTAATTTTTATTTGTTTTTAACATTTAAAATATTTTTTCCTTCTTGATTTTCTAAACTTAAATGATTTTCAATCATTTTGTGGATAAAAACATGATTTTAGAAACATTGATCCAAGATCATCACTCATTTTTCACATATTTTCAATGATTTTTATTAATTTTTAATCAAAATTAATTCCATGTTAAACAAAATTAGGGTTTTGGTTGATTTCTCCCTAGCAAATCTTTTTCAAACACTTTGGGACTCTAATAGAGTATAAGACCCATTCCTTGTAAATAAGATACCTTGTTGGGCCTCAGATATTGTATAAGACCCACTGTGTTTTCAAAAACCTCGGCGCGATCGTCGTTTTCAAACAAACCATTTGGACCTACCCTCGTGTTGTAAGTCCCATCTTTCTTTTTTCAAAATAATCTTTGGGCCTCTAACAGAGTGTAAGACCCAACCCTTTTATAAATAAACCATTGTGGGCCTCACTTATTCTTCTCCATCAATTCTTCTTCATTCCTCAGCAAGAGTTGATTCCCCACTTGGACCTGCCTCGGGATCTCAATAATTCCCAGCAGAAGATAGCCTCCTCTTAGGCTTTGTATAATGATCCTTTCCTCAGGAAAGTTAGCCTCCTCTTAGGCTTTGTATAATGATCCTTTCCTCAGGAAAGTCAACCTCCTCTTGGGCTTTGTATAATGATTCTCCCCATCGGAGTTAACCTTTTCAGACTCTCTTTTTGAGTCAATCAATTACCTTTTCAGACTCTCTTGTTGAGTCAATCAATTACTTCCCAGACTCTCTTGTTGAGTCGATCACTTTTTTCAGACTCTCTTGTTGAGTCAATCGCCTTTTAGTACTCTCTTGTTGAGTCAACCCTTTTTAGCCTTAATCTCGGGCTTCGTACAAGACAGATAAAAGTACTCTCTTATTGAGTCAAACCCTTTTCGCCTCAATCTTGGACTTTATACAAGACAGATAAATACCTCCCCAACGGAGTTAGCCTCCTCTTAGGCTTCATATAATGAAATCCCCAAAGAGTCAGTCTCTTTTTTGCTTCCGTCTTGGGCTTTATACAAGACACCAATATATCCACTCTCTTGCTGAGTCGGTCATTCCCAGCCTCCTCTTAGGCTTTGTATAAGGACTTCCCTAGTGGAGTCAATCAACCTCTTAGCTTCAACCTTGGGCTTTAATCTAGGCACACAAAAATCAACAATCCCTCTTTAGAGATGACAAATTCTCTTTCAGTCAACCTTTTAGCTTTAATTTTGGGCGTTGAACAAGACACAAATACTCAACCTTTCAACCTCTGTCTTGGGCTTTGAACAAGACACCAAAATATATTTTTTCCTCCCTTAGAATAGGGGGAACTATGGTTGCTCTGATTTCCCTGTTTCGTTTAAACGGGAATACGTAGGCATAAGATTGTGAAATCTTAGCGAGCATACTAATCAAAAACTCTAGGTCCAATACCTTCATACATCAATCAAAACTTAGGTCCAACACCTTCCCAAAAACATCAACAAAAACTCACTCACTCTCTCACATTTCCCAAGAAACTTTCCCAAACCCATTAACGGATAAACACCACCAAGTACAAAGCAAAACCTAAAGCTAATATCCTGTGGATAACCACATATATGATGGGTAACTGACAACTGCCCATTGTATAACCTGACCCTAGACCCCCCAATCTCTTTAAGCTTTTGTTCAGTTAAATATTTGCGTGCAAGGTTAGTTTTAGATAGCTTATCTTTCGCTTCCAGCTTCATGAGATAAATAAGAAATCAAAAAGTAGCACCCCCTTTCTCCTCGAGGAGGAAAACCCAAACTTCAGTGATAAGGTGGTCGTGTCACCGACAAAAATCGCTCGCTACACTGAATTGCTGTGATTTTGAAGCCTAAATCCAGTTCTGTTTAGTGATATAAATAGGATGGATTTAACCTAAAATAGAAACGGAAGATACACAGTTGTTATTGAGTACTAGGGTTTATACTTTTGTGAGCCTCTCTTGTATTGTGTGAATACCTGAGTTGGACAGTTTTATTGAGTTGTAATTGTTCAGTCACTGCTGTGATTAAAAGGGAATTGACAAGGGTCTCATATTTAGGAGTGTCTTAGTAAGAAATCTAGCATGGGTAGTTTCTAGGTGCCAAGTTGTAAACGGTTGAGTTTAGCTTAGAACCAATTCTGCTTAGTGGATTTCATTCCTGGCTTGGTAGCCCCCAGACGTACATGTTGTTGATCACCGAACTGGGTTAACAATTCTTGTGTGTTGTTTACTTTTTGTTGTTTGTATTCTGTTTTTCATTATCCTTGTGTGAGAAGCAGAGATCAAGTGTCACGACATCCTGTCCAACATCTTAGTGATCTGCTTGACCAGAATTTCAATATGAATGTAAATAATGGTTTAAGAAATACTCTATATTTCTTAAAGATATACAGGTTAAGAAGTACTCTCCACTCAGTAAAATAAAATGATATGAATTAATAAATACTCTCGATTTCTTAATCATGAATGTATATGAACTAAGAAATGCCCTTGATTTCTTAGATGACATGCGAATGAACTAGGGACTAGAGAATCATGTTCAGTTGCTCTTGACTGACGATAGACCTCTGGGAGTAGAAAAATCGTATTCGGCTACTATTGACTAAAGGTAAACTCCTCTAGAGAAGAAATGATAACATTCAGTTTATCTCAACTAAATGTGTCATGTTTATCAACTCTTGGTTGAAACTTTTGCATTCAACTGCTCTTGGTTGAAGCAAATCTGATGGGAAATAAGCAAAAGACTCTCTTTGGGGAATAATTGCAAATTCAACTGCTCATGGCTGACAGTAGGCTCCTCTGGAAAATGAGAAAATTCTAGAGACTTATTAGGGGATGAAAGGTGAATACTAACAAAAAATCTTAGCATTACTTTCAACTATCGTACCGAAAGGTTCAATCCGAATGCTTATTTGGAGAGTAGGTCAGTAAGGAATACTGACTCTGCCAGGGATTGACTGAAGTAACCTGTTGGGGAAACACAAGAGACTCTTTGGGGAGTAAACACGACAAGAGACTTGTTGGAGATATATTAATAATCATTCAGTAAAGCTTTTATGTTTAGGGGACTCTTGTCCATTAGACTTACTAGGGAGATTTCTGACTTGAGCTATCTTTGTGTGGAGATGTCCATCTTTAGACAAATACTTCGAAGAGACTTGCTGAGGATAATGCTGTTGAGGATACCTTTCTAAGGAACCCTGCTGATATGAAACTCGTCTAAGGAGCTTATGAAGTTATATTGGAGAAAATTTCAGAGGAAACTCTGTGTGGAGATATCTACTGGGGAAACCAAGCAGAAATTCAGTTAACACTAGAGTTCAATTGTGGACTATCAATCACCTTGCTAGGGAAGAAACTCATCTTGAGAACCCATATTAATACTGATTTACTTTTGAGAGCAAACTTGCTCGGAAGAAAAAAATTATCCTACTCTTGAGAACAAACTCCAGAATCTTAGTCTGCTAAGGATTACACTTAACTTCCCTGAGAAGTTGTTGAATTCGGCTAAGGGTTAAGCATGATCTTTTTTGTACATGATATGCAAGAAAAAAATGAATTCATGAATATACTTGTTTATGCATTTTGTGTATATCAAGCTCTGATTCCCCCAACGCCCATGATATTGAATAGTTTTGACACTATGAAGATGGTTTACAAAAATCTGATTTCTGCTCTGCCGCTTGGCGGACTTCAGTGGGGACTCCTGTTTCTGGAAGAATAACCACTTGTAACTTGCTTTAGATCAAGATGACCAATAATGTGATCAATGAGATGCCCCAAGTCTTGTGAATGGAATGCATATGTGTAAACCAACAAATATTCCTTCGACATTTTCAAAAATCAAAACAATTTAAAGTTTTCAAAAGCTTTATATTACTTTCATTGTTTTAATGTTTTTACTTTATCAAGAATAAAAGTGACATTATGTAAACAAGTAGAAAAATAAAAGATAATTGATGAAGCAATGTTCGACTGAACATATATATCTGACGAGAAGAATAACGCATACATGGGATACATGATGATGTAAATCCCTTTAGGAGGAGATTACAGAGAAAGAAAGCGGATAAATGGCAATGAAAATTTTAACTGAATTTCCATCAAAATACAACACTTGCTATTTTTCCCTATATCCTCTAGTCCTCATTACTTTGCTTCTGGAGATGGCAGTTGGATCGTTTCCTTCCATCAAAGCTCTGGTATAATATTTGACTTGTGTGCTTGCAGTATTATACCTTTGGATATTCTATAACTTTTGTGTGAACCGCTCCTAGGAGTTTTCAGTTCACCGGGAGTTTTACCCTTTTTTCTTAAGCCACCCTTTCGGGTTTTCGACTTACCGGGCTTAATTTTTTATTTTATCAATAATTTTTGCCTTATTCGCCCTTTCGAGTTTTCAACTCACCGAGATGCTCATTTTTTTTGCCTAAGTCGCCCTTTCAGGTTTTTGACTTATCGAGCTTTTATTATCCATCTCTTTTTCTTGGGCATAATACTTCTTCACTGCATCAGAATTGACTAGGTGTGTCAAATCTTTTCCATCCTTGTTTATGAGAGCTAAAGCTCCACCAGAGAAAGCTTTCTTCACCACATATGGTCCTTCGTAGTTGGGAATCCACTTGCCACGTGAATCCTTCTAGAGGAAGATTATGTTTTTCAACACAAAATCACCTACACTAAAGTCTCGAGGTCGGACCTTCTTGTCGAATGCCCTTTTGAGCCTTTTTTTATACAACTGAGTACTGACCATGACAAAGTGTCGTCATTCTCTTTTATTCAATTAAATTGAACTAGTAAAACTACCTGAGCCGTAAATTAAGAATATTGATGTCTGCAAGCTCGATTTTGAAACTTTTTTGCCAGCTAATTCGATGTACAGTTGAGAAACGGTTTGACGGTCTGTCTGTAGATCTGAAATATTATTTTGGTTGATATTTTAAGCGTTACGCAAAACAAAATGCATGTTGTGACAAGTTAATAATGCATATGTCTTGTAAATGCGTTAAATTGCTAACTGAATAATTATAAATAGACAATCACATGCAAATAGATTGCCCTTTGATCACTTACTTATCATTCTCCCTTACAATTAAACCCTATCAAGATTCAGATGATAACAATACTCTTAATTGTCACCCTCGAGACCTCTGAAATAAGATGCAACAGAATGAACGTTGCATTAAGATTTAGAAATCAAGCCTTTTGACTTCTTAATCAACAGATGACTGAATGAATGTCATCAAGACCAGATAAAATGCCAGAACTCCTGATTTTTCATCTTAACCCTGATGAACGCTTTGACTGAAAGAATGTACAATAAAAAATGAGAGTGGACATGTCATGCTGATGCTGGTAAAAACTTAGGGTAAAATTTAGGGTATGACATCCCCATAAAGTAATAAATATATGCGTAAAATGTTCGTTTTAATATATATGGTATGATGTATCATTCAAATTTTGATGTAGGGTAAATATATAAACAAAACAACTTAACAGAAGGCTCCTACAAAAGGTCCTAGGTTTTTTCTACCCATCACCCTCATAGGGTAAGCTATAGGATTTTATTTGGTTATCTTTAGACCAAACCCAAGGTCATGGGACCCTAGGTGAAATTTCACCATGATAGGGCAGAGTATATCCAAGATAAAATTTCAATAGGGTCTCCCTTAGGGAGATTTCGTATAAATGAAGTCTCATGTTCGGGTTCTAGAGGTGATCCCTAGAGCCATGGATCAAACTCAAAGTTTCATCATGAAGAAGTGTTATCCAACTCATGACAAACTCTTTAAACTGATTTACTATAGGAAGAGTCATCATTAAAGACCTTGTGGGATAAGAATCCACAGTGGCCAAAATAGGACAACCTCTTACTTAACTTATGTTTTTCCTCGAGCTTGGGTATAGAGCTTGCTCTCAAACAAAAATGAAACCCTTGCATGTTAATTACAAGATATAAATATAATAAATAAAGTAGAAATAAATAAATAAAATAATGAAAATATGAATAAACATGTAAACAAACAACCCTAGAACAAAAGGGTAGGCTTGACTCGCTTTAGGGAGTGTGTCTCCAGCAGAGTTGTCAGCTGTCGCGACTAAAAAATTGCAGAGTCGCCATCATCCTTTATTTGTCCCTAAGGAACAGGGAAATAATGGTAAAACCTAATATTAAGGGTGAGACACTAAGGTTTGGGATTCATTTAAGTGAGAGGAAGGTGTTAGGCACCCCTCACCTCCGTTGCACTTAACAAGAACCTTTTAAAATTATAGGGTTAGCTATGTTTTCCTAAGGAAAGTTTGCTTATGTTATTTATTCTTGCTTTATTACTCATTTACAAGGAATTATGTTACTATTTTAATAAAAGGAAGATTTAATAAGGAAAGAGGACAAAGATTTTTTTTTGTTATTATACTCGTCGGAGTGTTACAACTTTGTGTCTACGTACCCTCAAACAATATGAAGAATCAGAGCACTGTAGTTCGTCAAGAAAATGTTTGTTTGTTTGTTGTTTTTAGATTTTGAAAGTTCTCAATGCATCTGGGGTGGAGAAAATTTTGATGTGAAAATGTCTCAATGCACAAGGGCACAAAACATGATGTTTGAGTGTGTTGAAGGTTGATTTTAGATTGATCATGTTGCAAAAGTATTATAATTAGTTTGATTTACAAATTAGGTCAAATAATATATATGTAATTGAGTTATTTGAATAATGAAAATTAAACAAGTTAATTTGAAAAAGAAAAAGATTGATTAATGTTATGTTATTAGTACCTTTAATTAGTTATTTTTTTAACCCTAATTATTTAACTAACCTAATTAAAACCCTAACATTATCTTAATATTAACCCTAATATTAATCATAATATTATCCTAGAATTCATCTCAAAATTATCCTAATCAAGACTCTAACTAATTAATAATAATCAATCAATTAATTATTTATTTCTTATTTTTTATTATGTTAATTATTATAATAAAGCTAATTAATTCATAAATTATTTTATTAAAATAATTATTCCTAATTATGCTAATTAATTATTTATTAAATCAATAATAATCCTAAATAATAATTATTTAAAAAAATCCCATGGGTGTATATTTAGTTGTGTTAGCAAATAGGTTGTTGGATGGGGGCACGAATAGCAATCAAAGGGAGGCCCATTTAAGGTCTCTGAAGCCCATGTTAAGGGCAGTCCATGGAGAGAGAGTCAACGGTTGACTCTCTCTGAGACATTGGATCATGATATAAAGGATCCTACTGCGTGAAATCATGACCCTTGATTGGTATTACTAGTCAAAGTATGCACAAAAGAGGGTTTAGATCAAAAGTCAATGTAAGGGTATGGTAAGCGTGTGTATAACATGGTTGGTCTGAGTAAACAGCTTGATTGGCTGGGAAGACGCCATGTGAGCATGACGTGGAAACGACCAAGGTGGATATTTAAACGAAATGCCTTCAGAAATTTCTCATTTTTGCTTTCCTTTTCTCTCTCTCTCGCATTTATCCCGTATATTCTCTCAACTCTCTCCTTCTGACCACCCTTCTCCGGCCACCCCCTAAACATGACCACCACCATAAAAACCACCTTGAACCCCAGTTTTTGGTAGAAGTTCAACCGGAAACTTCAACCTTCATTCATCATTTCCCCCGAAACACTCAAATCTCATATAAACCCTAAACCTCTTATCATACCCAGACCAACCCTAGGGTTCCCCAGATGAACCCTAGCCTTGGGTGATGAACCTAACCCTAAAGCCACTTTGGACCTTACCCAGATTAAGAATCCTAGCTTGAAGAAGATCCAGACTCATCATCTTCCCCATAACCCTAACATAACTTACCCAGATTCGTCCCCAAACTACCCATAATCACCTCAAACTTATTCCAAACCCTAGATAGGAACCTTCTGAACCTCAATCATGCATCAAAACAGTAAATCAGACAATCAATCTCAAAAACCTTAAACCCTTTTAACCCAAAGCCTAACTCGAATCATCATAATACACAACAACAACATGCATTATGAACACAAGCAAGCAGTAATAAACAAGAGCAATATTTGATTTATACCAACCTACGGAGAAGAGAAGCTCTCCGGTCAAAAGCTCTCTGGTCAAAAGGTAACAAACTTTGAACTCTTTTCCTTTTTCCTGATTTGTTTCTTCTGGCTTATCCTTTCTTCTTCTTCTAACTTCTTTGGCTTTTCTTTTATGAGAGGTAATCTGGTGATTGTGGTGGAAGGTCAATAATAAAGTATATTAGGGTTTTAATGTGAAACCCTAAACACTTTGGGATCGGATCTTTCAATGAGTGTTTGGAATTTGCAAAAGCAATAACTTTTTTTGGGTTTTTTATTATTATTTTGTCCCTTGTTTCTGAATTAGTTTAGGTTTATATAGATTTAGACCAGGGTTTTGCAAATTAATTAGATTATTGTATTAGGAAATTTTCAATTTGATTGATGATTTGATTAGATTTAGGAATTTTAGGGTTTTCGAATTTGATTATGTATCTGTTGATGCTAGAATAGCAGCAAGCAAAAATATATAAGTAACCCAGTTTTTTCGTTCTCCACAGGGATCAGTGCGAGGGAAAGAATGTCATTCAACGGTTTCTACATTTCTAAGCTTATGGATCAAAAGTTCTGGTTTTAAAGCTGGAACCAAAAGCAAATGCGAAAAATGTAAAGACTGAAAATATAAAATAAAGACTGAATTATAAACGGGGCCTTGTTAGAATTGAATCTCATCAATTTATAATACATGCATTCTTCTAATCATGTTATACATAAATCAATCATTCGCCTAATATCCTCACGTATCACCCACGACAGAGGTTATGTCTAACGCAACGTCGAGAGATCGGCCGTATTGCCTCATTGGTAATGTCTCACGAAACAAAAACCAACACAGAGCATTAAGAGTTGATACTCATGCAAGTGTTAAGCCTAAATCTATTTCTAGAGTTTAGAACAAAATAGATAATCATCTTAGATCCAGATCTGAAGAGTATGTGTCTATAGTGGTTCAAATCAAAGATAAACAGGTAAACAAAGATGACACCCACATCAAATAAATGACTGCTTCATATAAAATGCCAACGATCAGAATACGTACACACGTTTAACCCTTTTACATGTATTCAACTAATTTGCCAAATGAATGTGAATACAGTTCTTCATCGCTATTATCACGCATCCTCGCAATACCGTATCGATCCTACTCATGCTAGCCATGCTACTTAATCAACACAATACAACAAAAGATAAAATGAATATCAACTCACAAAACCATGTCAAAAGTTTGGTTCATTGATAGTTGAAAATCTAAGATCTAGGATTTGTAAAGGTCTTGTCAAGACCACAAATAATCAATCAAAGACAACAACAATAGAGAATCGAAACATATCCACAAACATACATTAGATGAAATACAAAAGGTATCAAGAGATTACATCCAAATCCAACAAGAGATTGAAGCTCTTACCTTCTCCCCCTTGGGATTTAAGTTTCTATGCTAAAAATTACAAGTTATGATCTTTCTCTTAAGTGTCTATCTTTTCTCCCTTGGAATGAAGAAATATCAAGTTCTGATCCTAAAATTACAAGTTGGAATATGATTCTTTTATAAAAGTGCGGAAAATCTATTGATATACATTCAGGATTTTCATAGTTCGCTAGGCGAACCATTTATTCGCACAACGAATGAAGAAAAATGGAACTTCAAGTGCCTCTGAATAGTTAAACCACCCCAGAAATTCTCGTGAATTCGCAATGTGAAGGAATGTTCGCAAAGCAAACACTCGATTTCAAGCTCGCAAAGCGAATTTTAACTCATTTTTCCTCTGTCCAAATCTGGGACCATTCGCTGGAGACCTCGCTAGCTGTTCGCAAAGCGAACATTCGCTAGAAATTCGCCAGAGTTTGCAAAGCAAACCTTCTGCTATTTTCCTCTTTTCTTTGGCAGCTTGCATCAATTCTTGTGTCTTACAACTTAGATCATTTAGTGTCTTTTCCTGCACAATAGCACACATATTACAAGCACCAAATGTATATTATCAATGTTAGAAGAATAACAACAATCATTAGCAAAACCAATGAAAACATGAGAAAAGAGTGGAAAAAGTGCAAGGAAAGATAGTTCACTTTTAGTTCAAATCCGCACCTAACAGTATCCGATCTAATTTCTCTTGTAAATTCAAATGTTCAATGTATCCATATATGAAAATAGAAATATTTGATTAATATTCACATTACAGTTTTTTGATCCAATTGATTTTTGATTTGCGCATGTTAGAGTTTTTTAGATCTGGGCTTCTGTTGCTTTGACTTAACCCGGTCATAAAGATGACCAGGTGCATGCTTGCAAATATTAATAAAATATGACCAAAAAAATTACCTCTAGTAATTTGGGCCTTAAAAAATTAATTAAACAACCAATGATTGAATCCTACATTAAACAATAATCTACGTACATAAAAATAAAATAAAATGATAATAATGAAAATTACAACTTAATAATATTAGTCCCAAATATTAATTGTCAATTATCAAATAATAATAAACCACAAAACTAAGGGTATATAAAATGATATTTATTTTGATTAAATACTAATCACCTCTTCATCGTGAATGCTTGATCAAATCCTGTGATGTGGGCCACCAAGTACGTCTGAGATGCTGAGCGTATGAAGAGGAGGATGGGGTGTACCTGCAAGGCATTCCGACACTCAAGTAAGAAAGGGTCAGAGATAAGGGGCAAGTACAAAGTATGAATTCTTAGGGTGATTTTTGGATACCTGACCCTCTCAAGTGAGAGGGTTTATATAGTGCCCCCAGCGCGTGGCCAAAGGTCCTATTTTTGGGGCGAAATAATCGTTTTCCCGAAGAATAGGTAACTGTCCAAAACTAGCCGTTATGTCGGGCAGGTTGCCCAAAACTAGTCGTTATGTCGGACAAAGGCGTAGTTTCGGGCACATGCCCTTAGCTGTTCGGGGAGTGATGAAGCCGTGCGGAACGGGCAGCGGTTCTGGGGAGGAGCAATGCAGTCCTTGCCCGGTTGGAGGGGAAGAAAGGTAACTTTTGCCCCTTTGTGGATTGGACTTAGGCAATTGGGCCGTTCTGGGAGCAGACGTGGATTGGGCCATGCCTAGCCATTGGTCCAGTCCAGAACATGAGCGCCCCAAGTCATTGCTCCCGAGCATGGGAGTGATGACTTAAGGACAGCCCGTGGTCCCGGGGAACTAGTGTGGAGTCGTCGTTTGGTGACGGAGGGAGTTGTCTCGTGGTGCCCGTGACCCCTGGTGTTCGTGAGCTACATGTCCGTGTCTGGATTGCTCGTCATGTGGGGAGACCAACGGATAGGAGGAAATGAAACGTTAGGGTGCCACGTGTGCCTCGAGCCCTGTGCCGCAGTTACTAGGCAATGATGGCTAGTAGATAGCCATTATGACCTACCAGGGCGTGCCATTGCACGTGCCGCTCAGTATAAAAGGAGGGAGACTTATGCCATTTCGAACTTTTGCTTCTCTCTCTTCTTTGTCTTCCTCAGAGCACTTGCCCGCCACCGCCGTTTGCTGTTCCGACCGCCGCCACCAGTTCTGAGCAACTATTTTTCAGCTTTTTAACCAAGTAAGTCCACTGATTTTGCGCTCCTCTGCCTCTGTTATGGTTGCTTTTAGATTGCATGTGGCTAGGTTTAGGCTTAGAGGATGTAGTGTTGTTTATCCCGGTGGCTGTTGGTGGTGGACGGTGGTTAGGCCATCTTCTGCCGCCGACGAGGCTGCTGGACCCTTTAGATATCTCACGAGTAGGGTGGTTTCCAGCGTCGTCGCAATGACGACGCATATGTAACCGTCGCAGTTACTCAGATTCCGGTGCTTTAATGAAGTTTTCGGTGAGCGTTTGTAGTTTCCGGTGAAGCTTCATCGGAAACTGGGGAGTGGCTCGAGGAAGTTCCTCGTGCGGGAATGGTTTGTCCCGAGCGTCTCCTCGTAGGGGACTCTTGCGGTTTTTGGTTGATGTTAAGGCTTAGGCCGGGGACGTCGTCCTCAGCCCTTTGCGCGCCCTTTCACTTGACTAGCAGTGGAAGGGTGGATTTGTTCTTTGTCGAATTCACTTTTTTCTCTGCTTTTCAGGTGATCGATATAGCGATGAGGCCAGGCGAGGAGATCGTAATAGACTCGTCCGAGGGGAGCTCCTCGGACAGCAGTAGTACGGAAGCTTCCACTACCCCCAGCGAAGTCGGGGAGGAGGATGTTGTTGAAGACTCAGCGGAGGAGTGGTCGGTGGCTGAGCCTACCGAGCACGTATCTACTTTTGCGACATATCTGGGGGATGTCTTCACGGTCGTTGGGCCAGAGGGGGAGTGGAAGGTGCACTTCCCCTCCGAGGATGATAGGGTTTACACCAACTTCGAGGAGCGTTTCACCATGTACAAATACTCATTTAAAGAGCTGGGATTAAGGCTGCCTTTCACCAATGTTTAGCGATCAGTCTTCATGCACTTGGACCTGGCTCCATCGCAGTTGCATCCCAACTCGCTGGCATTTATCTGTGCCTTCGAGTTGACGTGCGACTATTTGAGGATAGGGGCTACTCTCCCTTTGTTTTTCATTGTCTTTCATCTTCAGCGGCACTTGACGGGGAGGAGGTATGGCTGGGTTTCGTTGAAACAGCCCCGCAAGCTGTTCAAGCCCTTTTCAGAGTCAATTCAGACTTTCAAGGAAAGGTTCTACATTATAGAGCCTGTGTCGAAGAGGGCCCAGGATATCACGTATGTCTGGGCATTTTCCCTTGACGAGGAGGGTAATGATATGCGCGATGAGAATGGGAAGTTGATCGGGGATAGAGAATTTAAGTTCCCATTTCACTGGGGTCCCGGCCATTTCCTCAAGGAGCCCATGAGTACGTTGCTCAGCCCCACATGCTAGACGGGCAGGATGCGGTTGGTTATGAGAAATTGGTGAAGTATGTTAACTCTTTCTGGCTCGCTGAATGCTGGACGAAGAAGGGGTCCTTGATTTTCGAGGAGGACGGCAGCCAGCGGGTGGAGTACCGTTTCATCAATACCATGGCGCTTTTGGAGTGCAAGACTTCTGCGGAAGTTCATAAGTTGCTCGGTAGTTTTAGTCATTTTAACTTGCCCGAATTATGCTTTCTTCCTCGTCTAACATGTTTGTTTTGTTTTTACAGGTGAGATGTCTTCCGCTCATGAGAGAATGGTAAAGAATGTTATCGCGAGGAACAAGCCTGGGGCAGCTGCTCCCAAGACTCAATTTGCCCAACGTGCTCTTACTCCTCCTCAACCTGCTACAGGGACCTCCTTGCCTACTCCTCCCCAGGGGTCTCCCTTGCCTCTGGCCTCACGGTCCAAGCGGTTCAGGGCCACTGACGGGGTAGATCTCACCCGGGCGCCAGAAATGGGGGAAGTTCGAGCTTCCTCCATGTATTCTTGACAGAAGTTTCTTCGAAGGGACGTCCTTGGTCGTGCCGCGGACAGAATCTCTCTAGCTGGAAGGCATGGATCGCCCGAGCAAGAGGGCGCTGGTGGCCCAAGATGCCTCTGCACTAGTCAGAGTTTTGGAGATGGCGGCCATCTATGCTGAAGGGGACTCTGCAACTAAGTCTGAACTTAGAGCTGCCCGAGCTACCATGGCATCTCTTGAAGAGACGGCGAGGAAAGCCAAGGAGGAGGCTAAGAGTGCTGATGATGCCCGAAAGAGGGCGGACGAGGAGGTGACCAGGCTAAAGGGGGAGAACTCTACGCTGGCCGCGGAGAAGAAGGCAACTGAGGAGCTGGTCGAGCAGCTGAGATTGGCAAGCACTCTGGGCGAGGATGAACCTGAGGATGTCCGGGAAATGAAGACTAGGGCCGAGTTGGTTGCTTGTCTGCTGAAGGCCGAGGATGACAACATTGTCATTGGGGACGAGTCTTTTAAGAATGTCGTTGCCCAACTGCGGGTGGTCAACCCTGGGATTGAGTTCTCCACCGAGGGTATCCACTACCTGGCTCATGTCGAGGATGATAGGATAGTCAGTCCGAACTCCCTCCTTGGTGGTGAGGAGCATGCCGAAGTTTTGAACGAGGATACCCAGGGGCCTAATCCCAACCTCAAGCAGCCTGAGCGGATGGAGGAGGAGTGATGGGGATTTTATTCTTGTTGTAATTTGTCCGGCCTGCGTGTCGTGTATCTTTGTAACTTATTTTGAATTGGGGCATGGCCCCCGGTTTATGTAACAAGCACAATTGTGGTCCTTGTGGCCACTTATTAATTTTAATTATGTATGTGTCCGGTCCTCATGGTCGGTTTTGTGATTTGGATGGTTTTATCTATTTTAAATTTTGCTAAGTGTTGTATTTATGCTCGTCACGCATATATGCCCGTAATAGGGATTACTTTGATTTGCTTTAAGTTTTAGGGAATTGCTCGTTGTAGATGTGTTCGGCAGTGAGGGGTAATGGTCAAACGGCCAGGGAATATCCGGGCGAGAGAGCGGAGCTCAGATCGCGTTTGAGGCCTGAGTTCACAGCGTGAACCTCCCATCGTGAGCTGGGTGTTCTGCCTTTCATGGTAATTTAACGACGGCGGTGCTCGATTGAGGGACCGCTGTCGAGCAGAGACCTGCCTCGTTCCTGAGCGGGGTTCTGCTTTACTGGCATGCGACGCATGTACCTAGGCACGCATCGTGGTCGGTGGGCGATGATCATCGTTGTGATGGATAAACTGACAGTTAAGGCCTTAGCTATAGTATTGCTTTAGCTTTTAGGAATTCCATGGTCGAGCAAGTTCTTCCCCATTGAGATGTTCTAGGTAATAGGCCTCATTCTCCGTTTTTGCCCGGACACGATAGGGTCCTTCCCAGTTAGCGGCTAGTTTGCCTTTGCGAGAATCCTTATGGTTTCTTCTTATGACGAGGCTACCCACGTCGAACTCTCGTCGTATGACTTTGGCATTGTGCCTGATGGTAATTTTTTGCTTTAAGGAGGCTTCATGGAGGGATGCCCTTGACCGGACTTCTTCGACGAGGTCGAGTTCCTCCCTTAGAGCTTCGTCGTTCATTTCCTCGTCCAAGGGCGATTCTGTCCGCCTGGAGGGTACATGAACTTCAATGGGAATCACAGCTTAGGTCCCATAGGCCAGGCGAAAGGGTGTTTCCCCGGTTGAGGAATGTGGGATTGTGCGGTATGCCCATAAGATGCTGTGCAGCTCCTCGACCCAAGTTTTCTTTGTTTCGTCCAGCCTTCGTTTGAGGCCTTGAAGAATGACTCGGTTCGGACCTTCAGCTTGCCCGTTTGTCTGGGGATGTTCGACGGATGCGAAGTGTTGCTTCGTGCCCAGCTGGACGACGAAGTCCTGGAACTTCCTATCCGTGAACTGTGTCCCATTGTCCGTGACTATCGCCTGGGGAATGCCAAAACGTGCAAGGATGTTTCGTTTGTAGAAACGCAGTATGTTAAAGGCAGTTATCTTGGACAGAGCCTCTGCTTCTATCTATTTTGTGAAGTAGTCCACGCCTACTATTAAGTATTTGTTCTGGTTCGATCCCACTACGAATGGTCCCAGGATGTCCAGGCCCCACCAGGCAAATGGCCATGGGGAGGATATAGCCTTGAGCTCGTTAGGTGGAGCTAAGTACATGTCCCCGTGCCGTTGGCATTTATCGCATCTCTTCACGTGCTCCTTAGCATCTTGTTGCATGGTTGGCCAGTAGTACCCTGCTCGGAGGGCCTTTCGGGCAAGGGACCTTCCTCCGAGATGTTGGGCATTAATTCCTTCATGAATTTCACGCAAAATGTGGGCGACCATTTCTTCCTCGACACACTTGAGTAGCGGGATGGAGAACCCTCGCATGTAGAGTTTATCTTTGACCAGGACGTAGGAGCAAACTCTTCGCCTGACTATGCTGGCCTCTTTGGGGTCGGACATAAGTTCATCTTTAGCGAGATAGTTGTAAACGAGGGTCATCCAGTAGTTGCTGTCGCCGATCATCTATACGTCAATCGTCGGGGAAGTCTTCTCGATACTGGGTCGAGGAATTACCTCCTATATGACGGACTTGTTTTTGCCTTTCTTCTTCGTGCTTGCCAGTTTGGAAAAAACGTCTACCCTGACATTGTGTTCGCGGGGAACATAGTTCACCTCTACCGCTGCGAACTTCGTCATCTTCTTCTTGGTCAGGGCTAAGTATTCGAACAGATTGTCATTTTTGGCTTGATATTCTCCTCGAACTTGGAGGGCTACTAGTTGCAAATCAGTGCAGATGACGACCTCTTCCGTGCTGAGATCTTCGGCCAGGCGTAAACCGACGAAGAAGGCTTCATACTCAGCCTGGTTGTTAGAGGTGGGGAAGGACAGGGTGAGTGATACTTCAACGATGGTTCCCTCATCGCTCTCCAGTATGATTCCTGCCCCGCTTTCGGCTGAACTAGAGGCCCCGCAGGCGGGGGAGTCCGCGAACGTCATTTCTGCGACGAAGTCAGCCAGAGCCTGGGCCTTGAGGGCTTTTCTGCTCTTATACTGGATGTCAAATTCGGACAGCTCTAGCGACCATTTGAGCATTCTTCCGGCCATGTCCGACCGTCCTAACAGCTGCTTCTCGGGTTGATCTATCTGGACCACGATCGTGTGGGCTAGGAAGTAGTGTCTTAGTCTTCTAGCTGCATTGATGAGGTTTAGTGCTACATTCACTATCTATTGGTATCTCAGCTCTTGTCCCTGCAGAGCTTTGCTCGTGAAATATATGTGCTTCTGCCCATTAGGTGTCTCACGGATAAGAGCAACGCTCACTACCTCGGCTGTTATGGCGAGATACGTGTACAGAGTTTCGCCATTGTCTGGGCGAGAGAGGACTGGCCATTCTGAGAGTTCTCATTTCAGATGGAAGAGAGCCTGGTCACATTCCTCTGACCATTCAAACGATGCCTCCTTGCGGAGAAGTTTGAAGAATGGTAGGGCGTGTTGGGCAGATTTGGCTACGAAACAGAACAACGATGCGAGCATCCCGTTCAGGGACTAGATGGATTTCTTAGACTTGGGCGTTGAAAACTCGGAGAATGCCCGGAACTTATCGGGGTTGGCTTTAATTCCTCGTTCAGTTAAATAGAAGCCGAGGAATTTGCCTGCCCGGACACCGAACGTGCACTTCTCCGGGTTGAAACGCATCTGGTACTTCCTGGCCTGTTCGAAGACCTTTCTTAGATGGCCAGTGTGATCGGTTTCCTCGTGGGATTTTACGATCATGTCATCCATATAGACTTCGAGCATGTCGCCTATTTCTCCATGGAAGACCTTGTTAATCATCCTCTGATAGGTCGCACCGGCGTTCTTCAGACCGAAGGGCATTACGTTATAGTAATAGTTGCCCGATTCGGTCATGAAGGCCATGTATTTTTTATCGCTCATCGCCATTGGTATTTGATTATAGCCCTAATAGGCGTCCATGAAGGACAATAGTTTAAAACCGGCAGAGTTATCAACAAGTTTATCAATATTGGGGAGGGGGTAGGCATCCTTTGGGCATGCCTTGTTAAGATCGGTATAGTCAATACACATTCTCCATTTGCCATTAGATCGGTATAGTCAATACAACGTTGGACAGCCAAGTGGTGTACTTGGCTTCCGAGATAAATTTGGCCTTGAGGACGTCCTTTACAGCTTTTTCTGTAGCCTCCGTTTTCTCCGGAGACTGTATTCTCCTACGTTGTGCTACTGCTTTGACGGCTCAGTCAATCGTGAGTTGATGGCAAGCGACGGATGGGTCCAAGCCGGGCATCTCGATGGTGCTCCAGGCGTACAGATCGGTATTCTCACGGAGGCGGCTTTGAGTTGCTTCCTTGCGATGTCAGGGAGATCTGCTCCAATCTTTACTCCCCACTGGGGGTCGTCGGCGAACAAGACAAGCTCGAAATCGCCATCTGGGATGAGACGCATCGGATGGGAGCTGCTGCTGGTCGGGGCAGATGAGTTACCCGAGGCTGCTTGGTCCTCCTTTTGGTCCTCCTCGGGGAAGCGGTTGTCGAGGTCGATGAAGTCGACCTGAGGTAGTGGCTTAGCCTCCTCGGAGCTGCTTGGCAAGGTTGGCTTGTTGGATACCTTTGGCTTGGACGCAATGACGTTGAGTCCCTTGGTGAATGCTTCGAAACATCGTCGTGCGGCTTCGATGTCGCCGTGGAGGGTGGCGACCATCCCCTTTGAAGTGTAGTACTTCATCTAGAGGTGGACGGTTGAAGGCACAGCTACCAACTCGGCCAAAGTTGGTCTTCTGTAGATGCACTGGTACAGAGACGGGCAGTCGATTACCAGAAACTGCACTTTGACGGATCTGGCCGTCTCCGCTGACCCAAAAGTTATGATAAGTTTTGCGTATCCCCAGGGTTTGATCACTGATCCATTGAATCCTTACAAGTCAGAACCCATATAGGGAGTGAGGTGGGACTCGTCCAGATGGAGCGTTGAGAACAGTTGGGAGTAAAGAATGTCGACCGAGCTGCCTTGGTCGACGAGAATCTTGCGAATGTCAAAGTTCGCCATTCGAACTCTGATGAGCAAGGGAATGCTCGAGTTTGGAGATCCCCCAAGGAGCTCTTCCCTGTAGAAGGAGATGGGGATGGAACCCTTCTGGGCTTGGTCGAGCGTGGTCACCCTGTTGGAGCTCGTACTGATAAGGTGCTCAAATTTCCTTTTCACAGAGCCCACCGTGACTTTATTGAAGCCTCCGCCAGAGATGACCATGGCGGAGGGGAATGTTTCCTGTAACACCCTTCTACCCCACAAACAATTTTAGGAAAACAGGTAATATTATCAGAGTAAAATTAGCAAGAAAGGTGCCACATATATTCAAACATCATTCAAAAATCATTGTCCTGTCCCGTAACACGGGTTACACATTCTTAATAATAAAATCAACAACTACGCAGCGGGAATCAACTTTTTATGTCATTTCAATAAAATACTTCATACTAAATATATCCAAATCAAATCATCACCAACAATGTAAAAATTCAACATAAAACAAAAGAACGTGAGGTCCACAACAAATCCCAACCCG
Organism: Lathyrus tuberosus; assembly: GCA_022829125.1. NCBI lineage: Eukaryota > Viridiplantae > Streptophyta > Magnoliopsida > Fabales > Fabaceae > Lathyrus > Lathyrus tuberosus. Next base: position 16,987,029 of record JALAZF010000017.1, read on the forward strand.
ATGTTACATGACACAGAGCAGGACACCTCTAAACTAAATAGCGATAAAGACACACTTCAAGGTTACATCCTCCATCGTCGCGAATCTACTCTTGGTTATCTGCAAGTTACCCACATAAGAGGCAACATTTCCAAGCAGGCAGGGTGAGAAATCACAATTCATTATAGTAATATAATTACATGGAAAATGAACAGGAAGGCAATAATAACATCATGGCATAGCCAACGACAGCATCATAGCATAATCAATCAACAACATCGTAGCATAATCAACCACAACATCATAGCCTAATCAACATCAACCTCATAGCATAGTCAACAACAACATCATAGTAAAATAAACAACAACATCATAGTATAATCAACAACGACATCATAGTATAATCAACAACGACATCATGTTGTAATCAACAACAACATCATGATACAATCAACATCAACATCATAGTATAATCGACAACAACATCATGATATAATCAACAACAACATCATAGTTTAATCAACAACAACACCCTGATATCCACAATAAAACATACATATTATTCGACAATCAACTTATACACATGCAATGCCACTTAGAATGAAATGCAACTTCATCGGAAACATGCGTGTGGTACCAATTCTCCATGTGATGGACACTGGCCATCAACCCTCCACAAGGGAGCACAACATAACAACATATCACTTCAATTCGCACAATGGGATTGAAGCTACCAATAGGCCGAAGCCCCAACATAAAATGCTATGAAATGCAATGATGCTAATTCTCCTCAACTCATCAAATATCAACGTGTGCATCATTCATTTCATATTCAACAGTTAATCACCATTCATCATGTTTTATCATCCATACAGCAGCAAAACAACAAGACAACAACAATCAGCAAGAGAAACATTAAAGAAGCAAAAATGGCTAAAACAGTTGTCTGACACGGCCGCCCGTGTCCTATGACACGACCCGTGTCAGAAGGCCTGCACGAGCAATCCAAACCAGAAAAATTATAGCAGAAGCAGAGGCCTGACACGGCCGCCCGTGTCCTGTGACACGGCTCGTGTCAGAAGCTCTGTAACAAAAGTTTTCATTTTCCCCAACCAGTAAGCTGACACGGGTACCCGTGTTGTGTGACACGGCCCGTGTTAGGGTGCGACAAAACCCCATTTTCCAAAAAGTGATTTTTCTGCTGCGTTTTCGACTCAGAATACCCCAAAATTCAGTTTTGTCCAATACGAAATTTGATCAAAAGACTCACACAATGCACATACATCAAATACACCAATTTGTTTCACTCATTCTCATCACAACACTCACTCCTAACACAATCTATATCATCAAACACCACCATTATTCAAGAATCCACAAAACCTAATCTATTCATAAACCAATTCTTATAAAATTATAATAAACCGTGAAAACTCCCCATACCTTAAAGAAATTCAGTAGCTTTCCTCCTTCTCTAAGATTCTTTAGCAACCTTCAACTCTTAGGGTTCTTCTCCTCTTCCCTCCTTAAGCGTTCTTCACAAAACATGATCCCCTCCAAAAGATGATCGGTCTTTTTCTTCTTTAGTTAAAATATCCCAGTTTATGAACTTCCAACTCTACCCTTACTCTTTTTCCTTTAAGACCATCTTGCCCTTTTCTTAATATTTTTAAATAATAAATAATAATCTAAATAATACATGATTGTTCACTTTATTAAAATTATTTAAAAATACTCTTTTAATCCATAATTCTCCAAATTACCAAAAACCTCTTAATTCCTTCAAAATTAATTAAATAAATAAATAAATGATTAATTTAGATTTTCGGGGTGTTACAACTCTCCCCTACTTTAAAAATTTTCGTCCTCAAAAATTTACTCGATGCAGACCACTCCAGACACGTTATCACCTCCGACTAATCAACTCTCATGCCGCGTGTGGCAATACCACGAATAACGCAATACAACAATACACCTTATCAATGCCAACGACAACAAGATGAAATGCTCACGCGATGTACTCTACGACCAACTCAAAACACCGAGAATAATCAGGTTAGAAACATACAGGTTCACTATGAACCAGAATACAACACGATCGTTACCATCGCCATAGGCAACCTCCCTAACTCCCCATCATAGGAATTAGCTACTCGCACTCGAACCATCACCATAGGTAACGGGGCAACAACAAAGGTAAGAACATAAAAGCCCAAAGCACAATCTCAACGTAACCAACTACCGACATCGTTGTTACCCACATAAGAACCAACTGCGCTACCCATGCTTTCGCTGCGCACTCTGAGTACTCGCAACTATCAAATCTACCAAGTTTACACCAACTTCTGACCATCAAAACAGACATAAGAAAAGACCTTTCAACTTAACTCATCAAAAATTCCATCCAAACAGGCATTCTATACTCTTGTGATTACTGAATACTTCGAACTTAGATCCGTAAACAATACCTCCGAATATCCAACGCAACTACAACTGCAACCAATTCCAAATCTTGAATATGATAGATACTTTCAAGAATTCCTAATTATCGTCAACATAAGCTATAACTTCACCACCTTGTATTAACACATCATCAAAATTCATCTCAACGCATAACAATCTCACCACAACATAAGGATACATGTGTCCAATTAATCTCAACAAGAAAAAAAAATCATCTTCCAAACAGAGCTTAACACCCAATAGCCATAGATTTAGCCTCAATAACTTACACTTAACATGGCATATTAACTAAACCAATCAAACAAACTACTTCCTCAAGTCCTACTCATACTAGCACAATTCTCCAAAATCCCTCATCCGAATTAACACAACCACTCAACTTCATCTTTACAAATCATAATTCACACCTTGCTAACTCAGCATATAGCTTCACTTCTTTCAATACTTGCAACTCAACTCTCAAATATTCTACGCGCTCTTCTTCTGATTTTTTTAAAACATCAGAATATCCACAACGAACACTAGTTATAACTCATCCAACCAAGTATGGAAAATACCATTCGTATTTTCATATATACACTTTAAGGCATACCAGCCACTACTCTTCTCGATCTGACATCCTTGGTCAAAGCATAGTCTTACATTACCATTTACTTCCTACTTGGTTTATCTCTACAGTTCTTCAAGTCTCATGTCAGTCGAATTCTCGATCCACCACAAACCAAAACCCAAGTTATCCAGAACACAACTGTGAGTTTCCAAACTACTCACTGATCAACTCGCAACCTCATACTAACATCCTCAAGTCCGCCTCACTTCCCTTATATAGGAATCCGCATCAACAACTCAAACAATTCATAAGCACTTGGCTCAACCCCAAACAATTCACTGTGCATACTATTCTAGTTGGCAAGACACATCTACTCCATCCAACATGATTCCGTCGACTATCAACAAGAGATTAAGGGTGATCAGTTCCTCAATTTGTCAATAGACATCCGGCAACCATAATGGTGGCATAAATCATCATTACCCAATTACAATAGCGTCCTTTACCTTTTTCTTAAAGTTATCTAAGCATACTGCTCCACCATCTCTCTAAGGCTTACAAACGTTTTTCTTAATTTTCTTATTTTCCATCTCGTCAATGATACGAAAAGTCCAAAATCTAGTACGTATTCTCCTATACAAGTTAGTTACACAACACAATCATTAAATATCCTTCTAATACCAGAAACGTTACCACATCACGTACAATCCAAATCGACCCACTTCAGTCGAAACATTTATCTAAGTTCAAACCTTTGACGACCCTAACCAATCCTTCATCTTCCTTTTTAATCTCACAACTTCGATGATCCATATAATTTCACACTTGATCATCATTCCAATCACAATCCCAACAATACCATCTCATCATCTGGTTGGTGATATAACTTCCAAAAAATTCCGACTCATGCCGACACATCTCGCCAACAACACACAATCCACTTTACTATTTAACATTCCTCAAAGATTTCTATACTTTAATCATTATCAACTATCATACGCCGCACTTCCATGTGCTTCTCCGATATTCTTCTTCTTATTACTAAATATTTCATACTTGACTTCATCTTACCATTTCCAGCAAGAATTGCCCACTTAAACACGATTATCTTCTTCAATACAGACCTCCCAGACACAAAATTATATTCCAAAATGAAGGGAATTTCGTGTAGATTCCAGAACTTCAAGAATCGTTCAAATCTGAATTACAAGTACAAAGTTATCGTCCTTGCAATGGGACTGGTCAATAAATCCCGTATACAAACTTCCACCAAACAAAATCAGCAACAGACCCAACTATTCAAACGCGTCTTTCTCTCTGCTCAAAAACATGTTGAAGACAAAATTTATATGCAAACTATAGGGAATTTCGTAAACTTTCCAAAAAGTCTAGAATCGCCTTCATCGGGGTTACGAGTAGAAAGTTATGCCTCTTTTACTGAAGGTTGTTCCATAAATGTGAAAATAAAAACCGAAATTGGTGAACATGAGTTCTACCTCTTTCTCTTGCTTCCAAACCCTTCCAACAATCCTTGTTTTTCACCCAGCTCTAAAAATCATCCGACCTCACTACAGATATACTCTACTTGCATATCACTATTCATCACATTGCCCTCTCTTCTCCGAGAAGCAAACATCAATCATACCGGCTTGTTCTCCCTCTAGGAATCTCAAACTTGACAGGCAACTAAGAATTCGTGAATCTGTACTCTCGTCAGTTCGCGACATTACAACTCCAACAATACTTGTACTCTTACCCTTAATATCACCTTGAGTCAACTCCTCACACCAGAAACATCTCCGGGAAGCAAACTTCTCCCCCACTTGTTTTGAACCAACACCGGAATCCAACGGTTAGTAAACAAACAAGTACCGATAGTGTTCCACACACTTGTCGCGTACCAAGGGATAAACGACATTAGGCAACTTGGCCGGACAGACCGACCTGCTCTGATACCACTAATGTAACACCCTTCTACCCCACAAACAATTTTAGGAAAACACGTAATATTATCAGAGTAAAATTAGCAAGAAAGGTGCCACATATATTCAAACATCATTCAAAAATCATTGTCCTGTCTCGTAACACGGGTTACACATTCTTAATAATAAAATCAACAACTACGTAGTGGGAATCAACTTTTTATGTCATTTCAATAAAATACTTCATACTAAATATATCCAAATCAAATCATCACCAACAATGTAAAAATTCAACATAAAACTAAAGAATGCGAGGTCCACAATAAATGCCAACCCGATGTTACATGACACATAAGAGGCAACATTTCCAAGCAGGCAGGGTGAGAAAGGCATACTTCAAGGCTACATCCTCCATCGTCGCGAATCTACTCTTGGTTATCTGCAAGTTACCCACATAAGAGGCAACATTTCCAAGCAGGCAGGGTGAGAAATCACAATTCATTATAGTAATATAAGTACATGGAAAATGAACAGGAAGGCAACAATAACATCATGGCATAGCCAACGACAGCATCATAGCATAATCAATCAACAACATCGTAGCATAATCAACCACAACATCATAGCATAATCAACATCAACCTCATAGCATAGTCAACAACAACATCATAGTAAAATAAACAACAACATCATAGTATAATCAACAACGACATCATGTTGTAATCAACAACAACATCATGATACAATCAACATCAACATCATAGTATAATCGACAACAACATCATGATATAATCAAAACCAACATCATAGTTTAATCAACAACAACACCCTAATATCCACAATAAAACATACATATTATTCGACAATTAACTCATACACATGCAATGCCACTTAGAATGAAATGCAACTTCATCGGAAACATGCATGTGGTACCAATTCTCCATGTGATGGACACTGGCCATCAACCCTCCACAAGGGAGCATAACATAACAACATATCACTTCAATCCGCACAATGGGATTGAAGCTACCAATAGGCCGAAGCCCCAACATAAAATGCTATGAAATGCAATGATGCTAATTCTCCTCAACTCATCAAATATCAACGTGTGCATCATTCATTTCATATTCAACAGTTAATCACCATCCAACATGTTTTATCATCCATACAGCAGCAAAACAACAAGACAACAACAATCAGCAAGAGAAACATTAAAGCAGCAAAAACGGCTAAAACAGTTGTCTGACACGGCCGCCCGTGTCAGAAGGCCTGCACGAGCAATCCAAACCAGAAAAATTATAGCAGAAGCAGAGGTCTGACACGGCCGCCCGTGTCCTATGACACGGCCCGTGTCAGAAGCTCTGTAACAAAAGTTTTCATTTTCCCCAACCAGTAAGCTGACACGGGTACCCGTGTTGTGTGACACGGCCCGTGTCAGGGTGCGACAAAACCCCATTTTCCAAAAAGTGATTTTTCTGCTGCGTTTTCGACTCAGAATACCCCAAAATTCAGTTTTGTCCAATACGAAATTTGATCAAAAGACTCACACAATGCACATACATCAAATACACCAATTTGTTTCACTCATTCTCATCACAACACTCACTCCTAACACAATCTATATCATCAAACACCACCATTATTCAAGAATCCACAAAACCTAATCTATTCATAAACCAATTCTTATAAAATTATAATAAACCGTGAAAACTCCCCATACCTTAAAGAAATTCAGTAGCTTTCCTCCTTCTCTAAGATTCTTTAGCAACCTTCAACTCTTAGGGTTCTTCTCCTCTTCCCTCCTTAAGCGTTCTTCACAAAACATGATCCCCTCCAAAAGATGATCGGTCTTTTTCTTCTTTAGTTAAAATATCCCAGTTTATGAACTTCCAACTCTACCCTTACTCTTTTTCCTTTAAGACCATCTTGCCCTTTTCTTAATATTTTTAAATAATAAATAATAATCTAAATAATACATGATTGTTCACTTTATTAAAATTATTTAAAAATACTCTTTTAATCCATAATTCTCCAAATTACCAAAAACCTCTTAATTCCTTCAAAATTAATTAAATAAATAAATAAATGATTAATTTAGATTTTCGGGGTGTTACATTTCCCACAGGTTGTGGGCTGCAAAGTAAGCAGAAGCACTGAGCTCATCTGGGATGTAGAAGTCCTCTGGTCGCGATACGGACATGGCGACCTGGATGTTGGCCTCTTCTAAGGAAGGCACCTCTTTTTCTACCTTCTTGGACTCTTGGGTGTCTTGCCGTGGAGCGTATTTCTTTTTCGTGAACTGTTTCAGATGACCATCCCTGATCAGTATTTCGATATCATCCTTCAAATGGATGCAATCTTCGGTGGTGTGGCTGTGACTCTTATGGAAATGACAGTACTTTGATTTGTCGGCATTGGGCTTGGCCGGTATTTGTTTGGGGAAACGAACCCCTGCTTGTTTGAATTCCGAATTCGCGCATTCGGATAGTATCTTCTCCCTGGAGACGGTCAGGGGGTGTAGTCGTGAAATCGTCCGGAAGGTCCCTTACTATCGCGAGAGTCCCAAGGACGGTCTTCACGCTTCCTTTCTCCTCGACGAGATGTCGAGGGTTCTTCGCCTCTGGAGGCCCGGGCGTTCTCCTGGTGGCGGGAGGCTCGGGCGAAGTTGGCCGCTTCCTTTTCCTCGTACTGAAGGTACGACTGCGCCTTGAGGAGGAAGGCGTCCAGGTTCTTTGGAGTTTCGAGGCCGATGACTTTAGAAAACTCTGAGCCTGGGCAGAGTCCCTGTTCGAGCAGAAATTTTTTCATATCGTCCATTGTAGGGACCTGCACCGCTTCTTTGTTAAACCTCTGGATGTATGCCTGGAGAGGTTCGTCCTTCCCTTGGATTATGGCCCCAAGGGAGGCTTCAGTCTTGGGGTGGCGGCGCGACGCTGTGAAATGCCGAGAGAACATTCTGCCTAGTTGCTTCCATGAAGTAATAGACTCCTCGGGCTGCTGCTTGTACCAAGTCATTGCTCCTTTTCGGAGTGTGGTCAAAAATAGCCGACATTTGATGGCACCCCGGACGCCACGGTAATCCAACAACTCATCGATGTTCTCGATGTGCTCGTCGGGGTCAGTTGTACCATCGTACGTGCCCAATGCTGGGGGCTTCTCCAGACCCTTGGGGAGATGTGTTGCCAAGATTTCATGGGATAATAGGCCGTGAGGCTCATCATCGCTGTTGGAACTGGTTAGTGACGGGGACCGTACGACTCGCTCATGACGACGACTTATTCAGGGGGAAGGTGTACGGGCCCGGCCCTTTGACCTAACCGAGGGTGACTGTTTGTCTCTCCGGGTTCTCTTGTGGCCGGGATAGTGTTGGTTTCCCGGGGAAACATGGTCGCGTTTTCGGACAGTATGAGATTCTGGTTCTTGGCGCAGCCTTCGGTCGATTTCTCGTCGGGGTTGTGGGCTCTTGGATCATCGATGAACTTTCCTCGGAGGGGGAAATCTTGGACGGGCAGATTCCTCCAGTGCCCCGATCCTTTCATTCTGCTACAAGATCAGGAGGTTGGTTTTGTTGATCGCTTCAAGAAGGGCCACAACAGTCGGGTCCGCACTGGGTGGAGTAGCGACGGGCTGGATTGCCAGTGGGGGCTGATCGTTGTCACGGTCAGCAGGAGTATGGGAAGGAGAGGTTGTGGCCCCGTCTCTTAGAAAACGGGGGTCTCCGAGGAGAGATGAAGGACCGTCAACATCAGTCTTGTTGACGGGGAGGACAACGAATTGGAGAGCACCTTTGACGTGATCTTGAGAGGCCATGATGGTAATCTTGGACGAGAATGTTTTGGTATTAGTACTTGAGGTGGATGTTTAAGACGGGGAGAACAGTGTTCCCACAGACGGCGCCACTGATCGTGAAGGCTTAATCAGATTCTGTGATGTGGGCCACTAAGTACGTCTGAGATGCTGAGCGTATGAAGAGGAGGAGGGGGTGTACCTGCAAGGCACTCCGACGCTCAAGTAAGAAAGGGTCAGAGAAAAGGGGCAAGTACAAAGTATGAATTCTTAGGGTGATTTTTGGATACCTGACCCTCTCAAGTGAGAGGGTTTATATAGTGCCCCCAGCGCGTGGCCAACGGTCCTATTTTCGGGGCGAAATAACTATTTTCCCGAAGAATAGGTAATTGTCCAAAACTAGCCGTTATGTCGGGTAGGGTGCCCAAAACTAGTCGTTATGTAGGACAAAGGCGTAGTTTCGTGCACATTCCCTTAGCTGTTCGGGGAGTAATGAAGTCGTGCGGAACGGGCAGTGGTTCCGGGGAGGAGCAATGCAATCCTTGCCCGGTTGGAGGGGCAAAAAGGTAACTTTTGCCCCTTTGTGGATTGGACTTAGACAATTGGGCCGTTCTAGGAGCGGACGTGGATTGGACCATGCCTAGCCATTGGTCCAGTCCATAACACCTCTTAAATAATTTTAGTAATAATAAGTGTTTAGAAAAACACATTAGCCCACTCAAGTCTACATGCTAACACTTAGTCACTTGAGGAAATCAATATCAATAAAGATACAATCAAATTGTTTACACTAATGCTTCTTAAAAGCATATGAAACAAAAGTTTAAGTACAGGGATCTACACAAATATGAGCAACACCTCTTGTGTATATAGAATGAATATATAGTGTTTCACTTCCTTTTGTATGTGTTCGTTGATCTCTTTGTAAGAAGGAGTGACCTTTATTTATAGTTAAACGTTGAAGCCTTGGGGGTATAAGTGTAATCTTTCTACCCAGCTTTTGTAACGGTAACATTTGACCCGTGAGAGATAAAAGCAGCAAAGTCTCACCATATCCCATGTAGCAGTACTGACTGATAATTAGTTTATATCAATATAGGCAAGTTTACACGTATGGATACTTCCTTCACGCGTTTTTGTCTTGTCTATCTTTTTAGCTTTAACTTTTGAGACCAATGAATAAGAGAATGAGTGTTTTATGAGTCTTCAGTGTCTTTAAGATTCTTTAGAAATGCTTTCTTCAGAATTCTTAGAATACGCTCAGCAGAGCCTTGTATTAGAGTCTTTAGAAAAGTCGTTCAATCAGAGTCTTTGTCTTCAAAATCATCAGAGTAGTTTTTCAGAGCCAGAAGCGGGACTTCTTCTTAGAAACATAAATCTTTCTTTGTCTTCAGAGGTATTCAACATTCATTAGAACTGCTGATGTTTCTTCAAAAAAGGAACAAAGTTTATTCATTTAGACATTCCTGAGATTCTGATTTGAGATTCTTGAGAGTTATCCAAAATCTGTTTTTACTAACCAACTGCATACTCAAAGAATTTTATTAGAGTACAGAATTGTTACATAGAAATATATGTATTGTTATCATCAAAACTAGAGATTATATACAGAACCAAAATGTTGTTCTAACAATCTCTCCCTTTTTTATGATGACAAAACCATGTATTTGATGGAACAATATATACGAGTATATATGATACAGTTGTTAAAGTTTCAGAAATATATCAGAGTTAAGTTTAGAAAAACTCCCCCTGAGATATACCAGCTCCCCCTAAGTCAGAATCTGGTTAGATTAATAATAATATTAAGAAATATCGTAACTATGTTGACTTATGAGAGCTTTGAGTTTGAAACTTTTGCAGTGAATCGTTTTGGCTTGATTTAGTTTCAGATGGTTCCTGAAAGAAGATATTTATATATATATATATATATATATATATATATATTAGAATGTAAGAATGATATCTAGAGAGTTAGATACGATATAAATTAAATACTAATTCTACTCCCCCTTTTTGTCATAATCAAAAATCACGTTATTTAAAAAAAATATTCAAAATCATACAATAAAAGTAGGTTTGAACAAACGAAGCTATAATAGAAAGAGCCTAAGTGCCTATGGTATAGAGGGAGGAGAAATTTTCTGAAGCAGCTGAGCAAGAAGGTCTTGAATTTTGTTGTTAGTTTCGTCTTGCTTCTCAAGTGTGAGTCTGGCCAATTTTTGTTCATTTTGTATTTCTTCTAGAGTTTTTATCATAAGCGTATAAGGTTTAGGATCAGAACTCTCTGCTGATTGTTTACCAGTAGCATTCTTGCTAGCGGCTGCTTGTATTGCAGCTTCTGCAGCTTTCTGTCTCTCAGCTTCTTCTCTTGCAACTAATTCAACAACTTCTCTTTCTGCAGTCTTCTGTGCTTCCAATATTATTTCTGCTTCTTTAACAAACTTATCCTTTTCCTGATCAGAAAAAATTTTGAGTTTGCTAAACTCGCCATTTAGCCATTCATTAAAATTGTTCCAACAAGTGTTCACATATAAAGGATCAATTTCAGATTCAAACTCCTCATAAAGCTTCTGGACTCTACCTTTCGTATTAGTCTTAAGACTAGATAAAACTTCATCAAGGGTTAGGTTAGGAAGTTAAGAGTCAGAGGTGTTATGATTAGAAGTAGTTTCTTCATCAGAAATTGACTTCTCAGTAGAATTGTTATTGGATTCTGAAGGAACACGTTCCATGGTTTGATCATTATTAGAAGAAGTGATTGTGGATCAGAAAGGCCGGAAATGGGTAAGGTTCCGAGGTGGGAACTGGTTCGAAAGTGGTAGTTTCAATTAGTGGTTGAGTAGTGTTTGTTGTGATGATTTTTAGAGGGATAACATTTGCTTCTGATGAGAAAGAAAAAGAGAGGAGTGATTTTGTTACAGCTGTTGTAGAAGTGGTTGATGGGACGACAACTTCAGGGTTTGTTATTGGAATAATATATGGTTTACTTGTAGTGATGGCAGGGGCTTCAGGTGTTTTACAGGTTCAGGATTTGTGGTTTGAGAAGAGGATTTGGGGATGGTAGAGGATAATTTGGATTTTCCAGTGGGAGCTACCAAAATTGATGGTGAAGATGGAATGGATGTAGTTGAGACTATGGCAGAAGTAAGTGGAGGCAGTGGAGGAATCGATGAAGTAATAGTCCTAGCATCAAAGCTTAGGAAGGAAGAATCATAAGACTTACAAGAAGGAATAGAAGATGATCCTCTAGTAGAAGGTTTCTGAAGGTTTAGAGATCCTCCCATAGTCACTTTCTTGATCTTCTTCTTCTTCTTCTTTTTAGACTTCTTTGAAGATGATTCTCGGGGCCTTTTTGTCATATCAACAGAATCATTTGGAAGATCATCATATGAGAAACTGGATAGGTCATGTCCTTCAGCAATAAGCATTTTGAAATACTCATCCAGGGCTTCTAGTGAATCATGTTTGGTGAACAGAGGAAAATGATAAACGACTATTCTTCTGTCCTTTATACTTAACTAGTCTGTGAGAATAGTAGGCGTGACCAGAACCTTGTCAATAATGCTCATACTTTTGAGATTTCTTTCATTCAGCGGTTTCCCGACATCCACTTTAATATCTCCCAACATATTCAGATTTGATAAATGATCTACAAGACCACTTTCAATCAGAATGTCTGAGATGAGTCTTCCCAGAGGAATGTAGGTTTTGATTTTTTAACAGTGTCTAGTTTCTTTGACTGCATACCTTAGATACTTGAAGAGAATGGCGGGTAAATGCATTGGTTCTCCTTTCATTAGATAATACAACTTAAACTTTTGATCAGCATTCACATAGTCAGATGAATTGGATGCAGGTCTGTGATGAATGCATCCCAAAATGATCCTGAGCCAAACTCTAAGTTTCTTGTGAAAAACTTGATTCTTAGATTTACTTTCTGAATCTTCTAAGTAGATGGAAGGAATGATTTCTTGACAGTGTTTTTGATATATTCTTCATGTTGTACACCCGTTTTCCTTTTACATGTTCCATTCCAAGTATAGTAGCAATTGATTTTTCTGTGGTGACAATCTTCCTCTCCATAACAAAGGAACAATGAACTTGTCATCATAATAAGCAAATCTCCAAAATTACTTTATTAATCTTGGAAAAACTGGACCATAGAGACGATCAAAGTAGTTTCTCCAGCCTTGTTTTTGAAGATCTTCGGTTAAATATATCCCGTTAGCCTTTAAATTCTTGAAGTCCACTAGGAGTTCACAGAGAACTTCTAGTTCTTCAAGAGATGATGCCTTTAGAGGCATAAAAAGAAGACATCCTAAATTTTGGAACATTATTTGTCCTCACAGTCTTAATAGAGAAATTATGTTGAGTTTCAATTTGTTTAATAAAATTCATAACATGCTGTCTTGTTTCACTTTTACTTTTCATTAGAATGATCCATGTGCATCTAGTGTTATCATCCACATAAGCTAGAAAGTAAGTATGGTTGCATACAAATGTAATAGAAATAGGGCCCAAATATCAAAGTGGGTAAGATCATATGGCTTTAAAACTTTATTTATACAATGAGAAAATGATGATTTCATATGCTTAGCAAAATGGCATATATCACATATAGCCTTTTGATCACTCATAATGTAGGGAAATGATCGTTCAGGTTTAACAATCTCGAATGCGAAAGATGCCATAGCCTAAAGTGCCACAGAGCATTATTTGGTATTTGAGCGTGTTTATGCTTGAGTTGGAGATCTCCTTATTTGGCATGGTCAAGTAGTATAGTCCATTTAATCTCTCAGCTGAACTAATCATCCTCGGTGATTTATGTTCCAGAATAAGACACTTCAAACCAACAAATGACACCAAGCAGTTCAAGTCATGATACAATGCAGATATAGAAATCAAATTGATAGTAAATTTAGGCACATAAAAAACACTTACAATGGTGAAACCAGGGAAAAAATAATAGTGTCGATGAGCTTTGTGATAACATGATGTCCATTAGGTAGCTTTATAATCATATTAGTAGTCTCACTATATGAGTGAAACTAGTGTAATGATGAACATATTGATGGTAGAGAAAAACTTAAGAAAGGGGGTTTGAATTAAGTTTTTAACAAAACTTTGGTTATTGAAAACTTTTAACACAAAGGTTAAAAAGAAGAAATAAACAGAAGGACACAAGTATTTTTATCCTGGTTCACTGTTAACTAAGTTACTCCAGTCCACCCGCCAAGGTGATTTTGCCTTCAACAAGGACTTAATCCAATAATCTCGACAGATTACAACAAGTTTGTCTAAGTGTTAAGAAAAACACATTAGCCCACTCAAGTCTACATACTAACACTTATTCATTTGAGGAAATCAATATCAATAAAGATACAATAAGATTGTTTACACTAATGCTTCTTAAAAGCATATGAAACAAAAGTTTAAGTACAGGGATCTACACAAATATGAGCAACAACTCTTGTGTATATAGAATGAATATATAATGTTTCACTTCCTTTTGTATGTGTTCGTTGATCTCTTTGTAAGAAGGAGTGGCCTCTATTTATAGTTAAACGTTGAAGCCTTGGGGGGTATAAGCGTAATCTTTCTACCCAGCTTTTGCAACGGTAACATTTGACCCGTGAGAGATAAAAGCAGCAAAGTCTCACCATATCCCATGTAGCAGTACTGACTGATAATCAGTTTATATCAATATAGGCAAGTCTACACGTATGGATACTTCCTTCACACGTTTCTGTCTTGTCTATCTTATTAGCTTTAACTTCTGAGACCAATGAATAAGAGAATGAGTGTTTTCTGAGTCTTCAGTGTCTTTAAGATTCTTTAGAAATGTTTTCTTCTGAATTCTTAGAATACGCTCAGCAGAGCCTTGTATTAGAGTTTTTAGAAAAGTCGTTCAATCAGAGCCTTTGTCTTTTGAATCATTAGAGTAGTTTTTCATAGCTAGAAGCGAGACTTCTTCTTAGAAGCATAAATATTTCTTTGTCTTCAGAGGTATTCAACATTCATTAGAACTGTTGATGTTTATTCAGAAAGGAACAAAGTTGATTCTTTTAGACATGCCTGAGATTCTGATTTGAGATTCTTGAGAGTCATCCAAAATATGTTTTTACTAACCAACTGCATACTCAAAGAATTTTATTAGAGTACAGAATTGTTACATAGAAATATATGTATTGTTATCATCAAAACTAGAGATTACATGCAGAACCAAAATCTTGTTCTAACAATCTCTCATTTTTTATGATGACAAAACCATGTATTTGATGGAACAATATGTACGAGTATATATGATACAGTTGTTAAAGTTTCAGAAATATATCAGAGTTAAGTTTAGAAAAACTCCCCCTGAGATATACCTGTTCCCCCTAAGTCAGAATCTGGTTAGATTAATAATCATCTTAAGAAATATCATAACTATGTTGACTTATCAGAGCTTTGAGTTTGAAACTTTTGCAGTGAATCGTTTTGGCATGATCTAGCTTCAGATGGTTCCTGAAAGAATATATATATATATATATATATATATAGGGAACATATCATATGAGAATGCTATTTTTACGTAAGAACATGAGAATGAATATGAACCATTAGATCTTAAAATAAATGGTAGAGATTATGTGTCAGTTTTTTTTCTGTCTCCTTCATCATTTATTTTAATAATGGAGGAGAGAAAAAAACAAAAATCACACATAATCTCCACCATTTATTTTAAAATCTAATGATTCAGATTCATTCTCATTTTCTTACATAAAAATGGCATTCTCATAGATATGAACCCTATATATATATATATATATATATATATATGTGTGTGTGTTAGAATGTAAGAAATGATATCTAGAGAGTTAGATACGATATAAATTAAATACTAATTCTACTCCCCCTTTTTGTCATAATCAAAAATCACGTTATTTTAAAAAAATATTCAAAATTATACAAGAAAAGTTGGTTTGAACAAACGAAGCTAAAATAGAAAGAGCCTAAGTGCCTATGGTATAGAGGGAGGAGAAATTTTCTGAAGCAGCTGAGCAAGAAGGTCTTGAATTTTGTTGTTAGTTTCGTCTTGCTTCTCAAGTGTGAGTCTGACCAATTTTTGTTCATTTTGTATTTCTTCTAGAGTTTTTATCATAAACGGATAAGGTTCAGGACCAGAACTCTCTGCTGATTATTTACCAGTAGCATTCTTGCTAGTGGCTGCTTGCATTGCAGCTTCTGCAGCTTTTTGTCTCTCTGCTTCTTCTCTTGCAACTAATTCAACAACTTCTCTTTCTGCAGTCTTCTGTGCTTCCAATCTTATTTATGCTTCTTTGACAAACTTATCCTTTTCCTGATCACAAAAATTTTTGAGTTTGTTAAACTCGCCATTTAGCCATTCATTAAAATTGTTCCAACAAGTGTTCACATATGAAGGATAAATTCTAGATTCAGACTCCTCATAAAGCTTCTAGACTCTACCTTCCGTATTAGTCTTAAGACTACATAAAACTTCATCAAGGGTTAGGTTAGGAAGTTAAGAGTCAAAGGTGTTATGATTAGAAGTAGTTTCTTCATCAGAAATTGACTTCTCAGTAGAATTGTTATTGGATTCTGAAGGAACATGTTCCATGGTTTGATCATTATTTAGAAGAAGTGATTGTGGATCAGAAAGGCCGGAAATGGGTAAGGGTTCCGAGGTGGGAGCTGGTTCGAAAGTGGTAGTTTTAGTTAGTGGTTGAGTAGTGTTTGTTGTGATTATTTTTAGAGGGATAACATTTGCTTCTGATGAGAAAGCAAAAGAGAGGAGTGATTTTGTTACAGCTGTTGTAGAAGTGGTTGAAGGGACGACAACTTCAGGGTTTGTTATTGGAATAATATATGGTTTACTTGTAGTGATGGCAGGGGCTTCAGGTGTTTTACAGGTTCAGGATTTGTGGTTTGAGAAGAGGATTTGGGGATGGTAGAGGATAATTTGGATTTTTCAATGGGAGCTACCAAAATTGATGGTGAAGATGGAATGGGTGTAGTTGAGACTGTGGTAGAAGTAAGTAGAGGTAGTGGAGGAATCGATGAAGTAAGAGTTCTAGCATCAAAGCTTAGGAAGGAAGAATCAGAAGACTTACAAGAAGGAATAGAAGATGATCCTCTAGTAAAAGGTTTCTAAAGTTTTAGAGATCCTCCCAGAGTCACTTTCTTGATCTTCTTCTTCTTCTTCTTCTTTTTAAACTTCTTTGAAGATGATTCTCGGGACCTTTTCGTCATATCAACAGAAGCATCTGGAAGATCATCATATAAGAAACTGGATAGGTCATGTCCTTCAGCAATAAGCATTTTGAAATACTTATCCAGGGCTTTTAGTGAATCATGTTTGGTGAACAGAGAAAAATGATCAACGACTATTCTTCTGTCCTTTATACTTAACCAGTCTATGAGAATAGTAGGCGTGACCAGAACCTTGTCAATAATGCTCATACTTTTGAGATTTCTTCCTTTCAGTGGTTTCCCGACATCCACTTCAATATCTCCAACATATTCAGATTCGATAAATGATCTACAAGACCACTTTCAATCAGAATGTCTGAGATGAGACTTCCCAGAGGAATGTAGGTTTTGATTTTTTAACAGTGTCTAGTTTCTTTGACTGCATACCTTAGATACTTGAAGAGAATTGAGGGTAAATGCATTGGTTCTCCTTTCATTAGATAATACAACTTAAACTTTTGATCAGAATTCACAAAGTCAGATGAACTGGATGCAGATCTGTGATGAATGCATCCCAAAATGATCATGAGCCAAACTCTAAGTTTCTTGTGAAAAACTTGATTCTTAGATTTACTTTCTGAATCTTCAAAGTAGATGGAAGGAATGATTTCTTGATAGTGTTATTGATATATTCTTCATGTTGTACACCCGTTTTCCTTTTACATGTTCCATTCTAAGTATAGTAGCAATTGATTTTTCTGTGATGACAGTCTTCCTCTCCATATTAAAGGAAACAATGAACTTGTCATCATAATCAGTAAATCTCCAAAATTCCTTTATTAATCTTGGAAAAATGGACCATAGAGACGATCAAAGTAGTTTCTCCAGCCTTGTTTTCCAATATCTTCAGCTAAATCTATCCTGTTAGCCTTTAAATTCTCGAAGTCCACTAGGAGTTCACAGAGAACTTCGAGTTCTTCAAGAGATGTTGCCATATGAATTTTTGCAGGTCGATCGAGGATATGTTAAACAATGGTCGATTGAGAAACACCCAGGGATTGCTTTGAAGACCTGGATTCTTGTTGCATGGCGTCGGTAGACTTAGGTTGAGAGGATTCAGATTTTCCATTTGTTTTGAGAAATTGTAGACAGCTTGTTGTTGAGTATTCATATGAAGAACTATGGTTTCAGATAAGAGGGGTTTTCAAAATAAAGTTTGGAAGAAGGTGAGCATAGTGTGTGTGATTGAGATTAGTCAATATATATAAAAATATATATAGGGAGAGTAATAAATAGTAATAATGATTTTAAACCTAATCTCAAGACATCTCATCATTCGAGGTGTCATTTCAATTGCTAGCGTATAAATTTGAAATAGACAGGTGTCTAAGACAAATCATAGCCACTCGTTTGAAAATGCACGGTTTAGATGCTCTCAGATTCAAGAATACCAAAGGGTTTTCTGACTTGAGATAGTTCTTACCAAAATACTTTCTAACTTGTAGAAATATCATTGAGTCATAAGGATATAACAAATTGATAGTTCCTGGATTGGCTGGAATTTTGGTAAAACAAAGGTTATTCAATGTTGATGTCAAGGTGCTGATGTTGTAACATTGAAGTCTTAACACTGGGCTGTGTTAAGTAGTTATGTGCTGAAGTTGGATGTCTGATGTCACACAGGTGATGTTGTAACATCAGACCTGCAGAATTAATAACAGCAGGATATGTTATTAGGGCACGCATATTAGCTAGAATTGTGGAGAGTGGTTAACTCATTGGATGAGAATATCTTGGGATAGATATTTTCTGTTACATGGGAGATTTGATTGCAGGTCTGTTGGAGAATTAAAAGGTTGAAGATTTAAAAAGATTTTGGGGATAAAATCTGTTTTGAAGATTCAGTTTTAATTAACAAATCTGATCAAATGTTGTGACAAGTCCAAGCCCAATTCAGGAGCTATATAAAGCGCACAAGATCAAAGGAAAAGGTACAGAAAACATTCAGAAGATCAAGAGCAGAAGGCTTAGTGTCTAGAGTTTGTTTAAAGTACTTGTATTTACACTATTCTAGGGTTTGAATAGGTGTTGAGTTTCTGTCCTCTCTAAAGCTGTGAAGCAAAGAGAGTTGTGTAATTTGATCGAAGCTGTGAAGTAAGATCAAGGGTATTCAAAGTGGTTTCTTTGAGTGTTTGTAAGGGATTGAGTGGTGTTCTCATACCTAAGTGGTTTCTTAGGTAGGAAGTCATTAGTAGAGTATAAGTTTAGGAGATTGTCAACGGGTCGTTGAGTCTGTAAATTATATCTACAAGTAGTGAATTCCATCCCTGGCTTGGTAGTCCCTAGAGTAGGTTGGTTGTAACCGAATTGGGTCAACAATTCTTGGTGTTATTTTACTGTTATTGCTGTCCATTGTGCAGAGTGTGTTGTTGTGACATCACACGTCTGATACCAGAATTTCAATTGGTATCAGAGCAGGCATCCTGTCTGTCTCTGGGTGAGATCTAGGGAAGTTACTTTCTGGTGTAAAGATGGACAAAGAAGTTGGAGGATTCGTCAACAGACCCCCTATTTTGGATGGATCCAATTATGACTATTGGAAGCCAAGGATGACCACCTTCTTAAAATCCTTGGAAAGTAGGGCTTGGAAGGCTGTTATTAAAGAATGGAAAGCTCCTGTCATGTGTGAGAAGGATGATGCTGGCAAAGATAAAGAAGGCACCTCTAAGCCAAAGCCTGAAGAAGAGTGGACCAAGGAGGAAGATGAGCTTTCCCTTGGAAATTCCAAAGCCTTGAATGTTATCTTCAATGGAGTGGATAAGAACATCTTCAGGTTAATCAATACCTGTGAAGTTGCTAAAGAAGCATGGGATATCTTGCAGGCTACTCATGAAGGAACATCTAGAGTCAAGATGTCACGACTTCAGATTTTAACATCAAAATTTAAAAGCCTGAAGATGAAGGATGATGAAACCATTCATGACTTCCACATGAATGCTCTGGAACTGGCTAATGCATCCAGTGCTCTTGGTGAGAAGATGTCAGAGGAAAAGCTCGTAAGGAAGATCCTTAGGTCCTTACCTAAGAGGTACAAGATGAAAGTGACTGCCATTGAAGAAGCTCAAGACATCAGCAAGATGAGAGTAGATGAGCTCATTGGATCTCTTCAGACTTTTGAACTTGGTTTAAATGAAGAAGAACCAGAAAAGAAACCCAAGGGTATTGCTTTGGAAGATAAGGTAGTCAAAGATTCTCAGGAAGATTTGTCACAAGCCATTGCAATGGTGGGAAGGCAGTTCAACAAAGTGTTAAAAAGATGGAACAATAACTACAAGCCTAGTGTCAAGAACAGTTCCTCTGACACCACAAATCCAAAAGAGAAAGATGAAGAGAAGACTACTCAGGATAGAGGTGTTCAGTGCTTTGAATGTGAAGGGTATGGACATATCAAGAAAGAATGTCCCACATTCTTGAAGAAACAGAAGAAGGGCATGTCAGTTTCCTGGTCTGAATCTGATAGTGAAAGTGATGGTGAGTCAGCAAAGCAAGCTAAAGCCTTAACAGGAACTGTTGTGTCTGATGACGGTAGTGATGAAGAAACAACTTATGAGGAGCTAGCTTCTACTTATCGAGAGTTGTGTTTGAAAAGCGCTGAGATTTGTCAAGAAAACAAGTATCATAAGCAACAGATTGCTCAGCTTGAAAATGAAAAAGCTGATCGGGAAAACGAAGTTATGCTAGTTAAGTCCCAACTGGATCAGATGACTAAATTCATTAGGATGATGAACAGTGGTACTGCTGATCTTGATAAAATTCTTCAGTTAGAGAAATCTGCTGGAGATAAATCAGGCATAGGATATGTGGCTAGCACTTCAGGAACAAAAAGGGAGATGTCTCAACCATTGTCTCAACATCAACCTACGAAACAGGGCCCTTTCCCAAAGAAGGTTGTTCAGCCCCAAAATGCTGAGAAGATGAATGGCCCTCATCAGAGGAAGATACAGCCCCAAGGAACTAGTCAGTATATGCCTCCCCAATTTCACCAGAACATGCAAGCTGTCAAGTTCAAGCAGAACATGTCTCAGCAGAGGTATCAACATCAGGAAAAATGGTATGGTTATGCGTACAACAATGCTGTGACTTATGGAAGAAGGAAACCTCATCACCATAGAAGACAGCCTAAGAGACAACATCATCAATACAGCAGAAGACAATTCAACTATGGAATAAGGAGACAACAGTATGGGTGGCAGCCACAAAATTATCAAAGTGGGAGAAGATTTAACCACTTTAGAAACGGCTGAGTCAGATGCTTCTATTGTTGCAGGATTGGTCATATGCAGTCCTCGTGCTTCAAGCTTCACGGATATCCTAATTCTACTCATCAACCCAAACAGCAAGAGGTTAGGCCTAAAGTGATGAAGAAATGGATACCTAAAGTTACCAGCTTGATAGCTCACACGTCTTTGAGGGTGTCTACCAAAGATGACTGGTATTTTGACAGTGGGTGTTCAAGACACATGACTGGAGTAAAGAATCTGCTTGTTGATGTGAAACCTCAGTCTTCTGGCTATGTTACATTTGGTGATGGGATCAAAGGAGAGATAAAGGGAATTAGAAGACTAAACTGTGACAGTACTCCAAAGCTGGAGAATGTTCTTCTTGTTAAAGGACTAGCAGCTAATTTGATTAGTATTAGTCAACTTTGTGATCAAGGATTCAAAGTAGACTTCACAAAGTCCGAATGTAATGTGAAAGATGACAAAGGAGAAGTCATTATGAAGGAAGCCAGATCTAAGGACAACTGTTATCTTTGGGTGCCGCAAAATTCAAATTCCTCCACATGTGTGCTTGCTAAAGAAGATGATGTCAAAATCTGGCATCGGAAGCTGGGACATCTTCACCTAAAAGGAATGAAGAGAATTATCTCCTCAGAAGCAGTCAGAGGGATTCCCAAACTTAGTATTGAGGAAGGAAAGGTGTGTGGAGATTGTCAAAAAGGAAAGCAGACAAAGATGTCTCATCCGAAGCTTCAACATGACACCACCTCCAAAGTATTGGAACTCCTTCATATGGATTTAATGGGACCTATGCAGGTTGAAAGTCTGGGTGGAAAGAAATATGCTTATGTAGTTGTGGATGACTACTCCAGATACACCTGGGTGAATTTCATCAAAGACAAATCTGAGGTGTTTGATGTCTTTAAAGAGCTCTGTCATAAACTCCAAAGAGAAAAGGAGAGTAAGGTCATCAGAATTAGAAGTGATCATGGAAGAGAGTTTGAAAATAGTAGGTTTGAAGAATTTTGCTCGTCTGAAGGTATAAGTCATGAGTTTTCATCTCCTATCACCCCTCAGCAAAATGGAGTTATTGAGAGGAAGAACAGAACTATACAAGAGTCAGCTAGAGCAATGATTCATGTCAAGAAACTACCTTATCACTTCTGGGCTGAAGCCATGAACACTGCCTGCTACATTCACAACAGAGTCACCCTAAGAAGAGGCACTTCATCCACTCTATATGAACTATGGAAGGGAAGAAAACCTAATGTTAAGTACTTCCATGTGTTCGGTAGTAAATGTTACATTCTGGCAGATAGAGAGCAGAGAAGGAAATTAGATTCCAAAAGCGATGAAGGGATATTTTTAGGGTACTCCATCAACAGCAGAGCTTATCAGGTCTTCAACTCCAGGACCAAAGTGATGATGGAGTCAATCAATGTTGTGATTGATGATGAAGAAAAGCATGAAGTTGAGGATGTCATAGAAGATGTTGGAACATTAACTGATGAGGTAGCTGTTGAAGTTGAAGATAGAAATCCATCCCCAAGTACTGCTGACACTGAGCCTGAGCAACCTCAGAAGGATCCCTCTATCAGGATTCAGAAGGATCATCCTAAGGAGTTGATCATAGGTGATCCAAATTCTGGAGTAAGAACTAGGTCCAGAGAAATCATAGCTAGCTCGTGCTTCGTATCCAAAATTGAGCCAAAAAATGTCAATGAAGCTCTAACAGATGAATTTTGGATAAATGCTATGCAAGAAGAACTGGAGCAGTTCAAGAGAAATGAAGTCTGGGATCTTATGCCAAGACCAGAAGGGGTGAATGTTATTGGAACAAAGTGGATCTACAAAAACAAGTCAGACGAGCTTGGAGTGGTTACAAGAAACAAAGCGAGACTTGTTGCACAAGGTTATACTCAAGTGGAGGGAATCGACTTTGATGAGACGTTTGCTCCAGTGGCGAGACTAGAATCCATCAGACTACTTTTGGGTATGGCTTGTAACCTAAGATTCAAGCTGTTCCAAATGGATGTGAAGAGTGCCTTTCTAAATGGCTATCTAAATGAAGAAGTCTATGTAGATCAACCTAAAGGATTCACTGATCCAAACTTTCCCAATCATGTGTTCAAACTGAGGAAGGCACTGTATGGCTTAAAACAAGCTCCAAGGGCCTGGTATGAGCAGTTGACAGAATTCTTAGTGGCAAATGGGTATAGAAAAGGAGGCATTGACAAAACCTTGTTTGTCAAGGAAGAAGGAGGAAAATTAATGGTAGCCCAAATTTATGTGGATGACATTGTATTTGGGGGGATGTCAGATGCTATGGTAAAACAGTTTGTCCAACAAATGCAATCAGAATTTGAAATGAGTTTGGTTGGAGAACTTAGCTACTTCCTTGGGTTGCAAGTCAGACAAATGGAGGATTCTATCTTTATTTCTCAAAGCAAATATGCCAAGAGCATAGTAAAGAAGTTTGGCCTAGATAAAGCCAATCACAAAAGGACACCTGCTCCCACCCATTTGAAGCTGTCCAAGGATGAGAATGGAGTGAGTGTGGATCACAGCTTGTACAGAAGTATGATTGGGAGTTTACTATATCTCACAGCAAGCAGACCTGATATTTCCTTTGCTGTTGGAGTGTGTGCTAGATATCAGTCTGATCCTAAGGTAAGTCACTTGAATCAGGTGAAGAGGATTCTGAAATATGTAAATGGCACAAGTGACTATGGAATATTATATAGCCGTGATTCTGGGACAGTTTTAAAAGGATACTGTGATGCTGATTGGGCTGGAAGTGCAGATGATAGAAAAAGCACTTCAGGAGGGTGTTTCTTTCTAGGGAACAATCTGATTTCCTGGTTCAGCAAGAAGCAGAATTGTGTATCTCTCTCAACTGCTGAAGCGGAGTATATAGCAGCAGGAAGTAGTTGCTCTCAGCTGGTATGGATGAAGCAGATGTTGAGTGAATACAATGTTAAACAAGATGTTATGACTTTGTACTGCGATAATCTGAGTGCAATTAATATATCTAAAAATCCTATACAGCACAGTAGGACAAAGCACATAGACATAAGGCATCATTTCATAAGGGATCTGGTAGAAGAAAAAGTTGTTACCTTGGAACATGTAGCAACAGAGAACCAGCTGGCTGACATATTCACTAAAGCCTTGGATGCAAACCAATTTGAAAGGTTAAGAAGCAAATTGGGAATCTGTATTTATGAAGACTGAATCTGCTAGAGGGGTTGTGGGCAGTTGGGGTAATTCTGAAAATGTGTAGTCAACTGCCAGATGAAGTTTGCCTAATTATGGCTAAAAAGGGGGAGATAGGTAAACATAGCCAAGAGGATTATTGCCATATGCTGCTAATGTGATGCAGAGATTAAGGGGGAGATAGATTGATGCTACTAAAAGGTGTTTAGTTGAAAAGTGGTAATGCAGTTATTGAGGGGGAGTTTTGAAGATATCATGACATGTGAAGAGTGCAGCCAAGCAGACATCTAGGGGGAGTAAATTGTTGCACATTATGAGCTACTGAATAGCTGTGATGTTGGTTCATGTTTTCAAGGAGAAGCACCAATTGGCTGTTGTCAATAATGAAGATGGTGCTGCAGCAGATCAAGTGATGAAGACTATGCAAAGTGTCAAACTGCTGCTAATGAGTTTCAAATTGATTGAAGATTATTCTGCTGCTGAAATCTCTGAAGGTGCAGAGTGCAGAAGTTGATTGCAGAGTGCAGAGATTGTTTTAGCCAAAATTAGCCAAAGGGGGAGATTGATAGTTCCTGGATTGGCTGAAATTTTGGTAAAACAAAGGTTATTCAATGTTGATGTCAAGGTGCTGATGTTGTAACATTGAAGTCTTAACACTGGGTTGTGTTAAGTAGTTATGTGCTGAAGTTGGATGTCTGATGTCACACAGGTGATGTTGTAACATCAGACCTGCAGAATTAATAACAGCAGGATATGTTATTAGGGCACGCGTATTAACTGAAATTGTGGAGAGTGGTTAACTCATTGGATGAGAATATCTTGGGATAGATATTTTCTGTTACATGGGAGATTTGATTGCAGGTCTGTTGGAGAATTAAAAGGTTGAAGATTTAAAAAGATTTTGGGGATAAAATCTGTTTTGAAGATTCAGTTTTAATTAACAAATCTGATCAAATATTGTGACAAGTCCAAGCCCAATTCAGGAGCTATATAAAGCGCACAAGATCAAAGGAAAAGGTACAGAAAACATTCAGAAGATCAAGAGCAGAAGGCTTAGTGTCTAGAGTTTGTTTAAAGTACTTGTATTTACATTATTCTAGGGTTTGAATAGGTGTTGAGTTTCTGTCCTCTCTAAAGCTGTGAAGCAAAGAGAGTTGTGTAATTTGATCGAAGCTGTGAAGTAAGATCAAGGGTACTCAAAGTGGTTTCTTTGAGTGTTTGTAAAGGATTGAGTGGTGTTCTCATACCTAAGTGGTTTCTTAGGTAGGAAGTCATTAGTAGAGTATAAGTTTAGGAGATTGTCAACGGGTCGTTGAGTCTGTAAATTATATCTACAAGTAGTGAATTCCATCCCTGACTTGGTAGCCCCCGGAGTAGGTTGGTTGTAACCGAACTGGGTCAACAATTCTTGGTGTTATTTTACTGTTATTGTTGTCCATTGTGCAGAGTGTGTTGTTGTGACATCACACCTTAACATCACACGTCTGATACCAGAATTTCACAAATATTTGCACAAGTCGGAATCACAATTTAGATAGAGTTGAACACATAAGAAAGGAAAATTCATTCTGGACAGAGTTCCATTTTTAAATTTTTCAGAATGAACAGAAACCTATCTTTAGCTAAGGGCTTTGTGAAGATACCAGTCCACTGGTGGTCTATATCTATGAATTCTAAATTGATTACCCCTTTCTGAACATAGTCTATAATAAAATGATGTTTGATTTCTATGTGTTTGGCTCTAGAGTGTAAAATAAGATTCTTACTTAGGCAAATAGTGGTTGTGTTATCACAGAAGATAAGAATGTTACTCTCGTGTATCTAAAAATCTTCAAGTTAATTTTTCATCCAGCGCATCTGAGTGCTACAAAGTGATGCTGAGATGTATTTTACTTCAGCTGTAGATAATGCAATAATTGATTGCCTTTTGCTAGCCCATCAGACGGTATTGTTTCCCAGAAACTGATAGTTTCCAGAGGTGCTTTTACGTTCTAATCTGCCTCCAGCGTAATCTGCATCACAGAAACCTGATAACTTGTATTTTCATGTTTTCTCATACATCAAGCCAAGGTTAATAGTTCCCTTTAGATACCTTAGGATTCTCTTAATAGCAATTAAATGAGTTTCCCTTGGATCTGATTGAAATCGAGCACAAAGATATACAGTGAATAAAATATCTAGACGAGAAGCAGTCAGATAAAGAAGAGAGCCTATCATACTACGATGAAGCTTATGTCAAACCTTTTTTCCTTCCTCATCCTTTTCTAAAATGCTTGTTGGATGCATGGGAGTTTTTGTTGTTTTTCTACCTGACATGTCGAATTTCTTCAGAAGTTCTTTTGTATACTTGCTTTGATGAATGTATGTGACATTTGGATTCTGATTTACTAGCGACTAGAGCAAAAGTTTCATTATAGTAAATACCTTTTTGTTGACTGTAACCTTGTGCAACCAATCGTGCTTTGTTTCTGACAACTTCTCCTTTCTAATTTAGCTTGTTTCTGAATACCCACTTAGTTCCAATAACATGAGTTCCTTTTGGCTTGGGTACTAGATCCCAGACACCATTTCTAGAGAATTGATTCAGTTCTTCTTGCATTTCCAGAATCCACTCATTGTCCTGAAGTGCTTCATCACAAGATGTTGGTTCTATTAGAGATACCAATCCCATAAGCATTTCCTCAATTTGTTTGAAGGTGGATCTTATTCTAATAGGTTTAGCTTTATCTCATAGAATCAAGTCTTCAGAGAGAGTTTGTCTATTTCTTTGCCTTTTCTGATTTGGAGAACAATCTGAAGTATTTATACTATTGTTCTTTGAATCTTTATCTTCAGAATCTTTTGCCTTTTCTCCTAAGGCTGCAAGTATTTTTTCTAGATCTGTAAAACTTTCAATTAGCTTTGACTTTTCTAAGTCAAGCTTATCGTCAAAACGAACATGAATTTATTCTTCCACAATGTGTGTTTTTGTATTAAATACTCTGTAGCCTTTAGAGTATTCAGAATATCCCAATATAATACATTTTTGTGCCTTAGAAACAAACATGTTCATATTTTCTTTAGTGTTCAAAATAAAACATGAACATCCGAAAGGATGAAAATAAGAAATAATGGGTTTTCTTCCTTTGCACAATTCATAAGGAGTTTTCTCCATAATAGGTCTAATGGAGATTCTATTCTGAATGTAACACGCTGTATTCATAGCTTCTGCCCAGAAGTACTTAGCTACATTTGTCTCATTGATCATGGTTATGGCCATTTCTTGCAAGGTCCTATTCTTCCTTTCTACAACTCCATTCTGCTATGGCGTTCTAGGACAGGAGAAATCATGTGATATGTCGTTAGAGTCAAATAGTTCTTCAAACTGCTGATTCTCAAACTCACCACCATGATCACTTCTTACTTTAATGATCTTAGAGTCAAACTCATTTTGGACTTTAGAATAGAAACTAGTGAACACAGAATGTGGCTCGTTCTTATGCCTTAGGAATTTTACCCATGCCCAACGACTGTAATCATCTACAATGGCAAGTTCATACTTCTTACCATTGACAGATGTTGTTTTCATAGGACCAAATAAATCAATGTGTAGAAGCTCTAAAGGTGGAAACAACATTCTTAGATTTAAAGGATGTTTTAGAAAACTTTCCCTTTTGACATGTTTCATAAAGAGCATCTGAAGTGAACTTCAGCTTAGGTAGGCCTCTGACTAACTCAAGTTTATTTAGCTGAGTAATCCTTCTTAAGCTAATATGACCCAAGCGTCTATACCACATCCGATGCTCTTCGTTAACAGACATTAAGCATTTAACATCTTGGTTTCTAAGATCAGAAAGTTTAATTTTGTAGATGTTGTTTTTCCTCTTTCTAGTGAAAAGAAATATACCATCTTTCTGAATTACAACCTTACATGTTTTCTAATTAAAGATAATGTCATAACCGTTATTACTTAATTGACTTATGGATAACAAGTTATGTATTAGACCTTCAACAAAAAGCACATTAGATATAGAAGGAAGGGATCTGTTACCAACTTTTCTAGATCCTCTAATTCTTTTTTTCTAGTTTCCTCTAAAACCTACAAATCCTACATCTTTAAGTTCCAGGCTTTGGAACACGTACCTTCTTCCCGTCATGTTTCGCGAGCATCCAGAGTCCAGGTGCCATGACTGGTGTCTTAACTCTGCTGCATAGGATATCTGCAACATACATTATCTTATCTTTTGGTACCCATAATCTTTTGGGTCCTCTTTGATTAGTTTTCCTATAATTTCTAATCACTTTGGGTTTTCGTGCATTGTTAAATTTTCGTGTCTGTGCAGGTGTGTAATGATAACAAAAAAGGATATTTTTGTTTTTCTTCTTTAAGTGAAATTTGATCATCATCATAAGGATCATAACCAATTCCTCTTTTTCCATTATGACTAACACCATAATCATTGAAGCCATTATGCTTCTATCTATACTATTATTTAAGAATTTCTGGAATGCCTTATCATATTTATATAATATGGTTTCAGAAGTTGGCGAAGCTTTAGAAAAAGTTTCTTCCAGTTTTAAACATTTTTTGTTCGAAAAAGTATTTTCTTTTTCTAAGACAAAGGTGTCCACTTTTTGTTTAGAAACCTCTTTCTCTAGCTTAATGCAATCTTCAACTTCAGATTCATGAACCTTTCTCAAGTCTTTGAATTTACGTTGAAGTTTCTGATACCTATTCAGAGATTCAGATAAGCATAATTCTAAATCAGCACGAGAAAATTCAGAAAATACCTCTTCTGAGTCAGACTCAGTTTCTGTTGTATCTCCTGTAGATGCCATGAGTGCTATATTGGCATGTTCTTCTTCAGAATCAGATTTTGATGCTTCAGAATCAGAATCATCCCATGTTGCCATGAGTCTTTTCTTCTTGCTTTTGAAAGCTTCCTTCTTGAAACTTTCTTTTTTAGAGCTTTCATTCTTTTGTTTTGGACACACATTTCTATAGTGTACTAGCTCATTGCATTCATAGCATGTTATTTCTCTGCTTGCTTTTCTTCTTGAAGATGAATCTGGTTGATCAACTTTATTTCTGGATCTTTTGAAGTTGCTTTGTCTATTCTTCCAGAGTTGTTTGACTCTCCTGGAAAGAATGGACAATTCAGCTTTATTATCAAAACCTTCTTCATCAGATTCTTCTATTTCTTCTCCCTCCGCTTGGAAGGCTTTAGTCTTTTCTAACTTCTTCTGTTCTGATCTGGACCTTAGAGCGACATATTTTCCCTTTTTCTGAGGCCTATCTTCCTCTAATTCTATCTCATGACTTCTTAGTGAGCTAATCAACTCTTCCAGACTTAAAGAGTTCAGGTCCTTAGATAGTTTAAGAGCAGTAACCATTGGTCTCCATTTCTTTGGAAGACTTCTTACTATCTTTTTGACATGATCAATCGGGAGTAACCTTTGTCCAGAACTTTAAGTCCTGCAACTAAGGTTCGGAATCTTGAAAACATAATCTCAATGGTTTCATCATCTTCCATTTTGAAAGCTTCATATTTCTGGACCAATGCCAGAGCTTTTGTTTCCTTGACTTAAGTGTTACCTTCGTGTGTCATCCTTAAGGAATCAAAGATATCCTTCGGTGTATCCTTTTTGGTGATTTTTTCATATTCATTGTAAGATATAGCATTTAGAAGGATGGTTCTGGCTTTATGATGATTTTTAAACTCTCATTTTTTATCATCGTTCATCCTATTTCTAAGAATAGGAATACCAATCGCAGATACAAGTATTTCATAACCATTTATAACAACATACCAAAGATCTGCATCGTAGCCTAGAAAGAAACTTTATATTCTCTCTTTCCAATAATAAAAATTTTCACGATAAAAAACAGGAGGCTTGACATTGTAACTATCTCTCTCATTTGTGTTAGAGGTAGCCATATGTAGCGAGCGATTTTTGTCGGTGACGCGACCACCTTATTGCTGGTTTTTGGGTTTTCTCCCCACAATGAGGAGGAGGTGCTACTTTCTGATTTCTTATTTATCCCGCGAAGCTGGAATATAAAGGGAAGCTATCTAAAACTAACCTTGCACGCGATTGTTTAACAAACGCTTTTAAAGAGATTGGGGTGTCTGGGGTCAGGTTATATAATAGGGAGTTATCAATTACCCATCCTATATGTGGTTATCCACAGGAGGTTAGCTTCAGGTTTCGCTTTGTACTTGATAATGTTTATCCGTTAATGGGTTGGGAAATATGAGTGAGCGAGTGAGTTTTTGTTGATTTTCGGGTGTTTTTGGTAAGGTACTGGACCTAAGTTTTGATTGGTATGAAGGTACTAGACCTAGAGTTTTTGATTAGTATGCTCGCTAAGATTTTGCAATCTTATGCCTACGTATTCTCGTTTAAATGAAACAGGGAAATCAAAGAAATCGTAGTTCCTCATATTCTAAGGGAGGAAAAAGATGTTTGGTGTCTTGTTCAAAGCCCAAGATTAAAGTTAAAAGGTTTTAACTGAGAGAGAGAATTTGTCATCTCTAAAGAGGGAGTGGACTTCCTCTGAGGGGATAGTTGATTTTTGTGTGCCTTGATCAAAGCCCAAGGTTGAAGTTAAGAGGTTGATTGACTCTACTAGGGAAGTCCTTATACAAAGCCTAAGAGGAGGCTGGCAAAAGACTGACTCAATAAAAGAGTGTTTATCTGTCTTATACGACGCCCAAGATTGAGGCTAAAAGAGACTGGCTCTTTTGGGGATATCATTATACAAAGCCAAAGAGGAGGCTAAAAGTTTGACTTTTACGGGGGGAGTGTCTTATATGTCTTGTACAAAGCCCAAGATTGAGGCTAAAAAAGGTATTGTGACTCAGCTGGGGAGGTTTGTATGTGTCTTGTACAAAGCCCAAGATTGAGGCTGAAATGAGTTTGACTCTGTTTAGGATATTTTTATGTGTCTTGTACAAAGCCCAAGATTGAGGTTGAAATGAGTTTGACTCTGTTGGAGAGTATTCCTCAAAGCCTAGAAGAAGGCTGGGAGGAATTGACTCGGCTGGGGAAGATGTTTGTCCCAAGCTTAAGAGGAGGTTATGAAGATTTATGCCTTGTACAAAGCCCAAGATTGAGGCTAAAAGAGTTTGACTCAACAAGAGAGTGCTTTTATCTGTCCTGTACAAAGCCCAGAATTGTGGCTGAACAAGCTGGAGAAATCATTATACAAAGCTTAAGAGGAGGCTAATTGTTGCTAGGGGAAATATTTATACTAAACCTAAAAGGAGGCTGGAAAAGATTGACTCAACAAGAGAGTAACTTTATCTGTCTTGTACAAAGCCCAAGATTGAGGCTAAAAAAAGTTGACTCAACAAGAGGGTCTGAAAAGGTGATTGACTCAACAAAAGAGTCTTGAAAGTTTATTGACTCAACAAGAGAGTCTGAAAAGTGATTGACTCAACAAGAGAGTCTCAAAAGTGATTGACTCAACAAGAGAGTCTCAAAAGTGATTGACTCAACAAGAGAGTCTGAAAAGGTTAGCTCCGTTAGGGAGAATTATTGTACAAAGTTAAATTCTGGCACAGATATCAGATGTCTTACACAGATGTTGAGACACGGATATCCAACACAATTAATAAGATAACAATAATAACAATGCAGAAAGTAAAGAACACAGTGATATGTTTACCCAGTTCGGATCAACAATCCTACTCTGGGGGCTACCAAGCTAGGGACGAAATCAATATACGATAGTATCAATTCATAGATCATATAGTAACCACACCCGGTTATAATCTGCTCACTTAATCACTACCCTTCCTATGACTTCTACCTAAGACTCACCTAGGTATGAGGCCCTCCTCAAATCCCTCTACAATCACAACCCGTGACTGGTTCCTTTCAACACAAGTAACAAAACAAAAGTCACACTTTCAAAACACATAATTCTCAATACTTCAAAGCTTATGAGAATTGACACACAAGAAACTCAATGCTTAAAAGCTTATGACTAACTGACAGAACTTACAACACAAAAACCAGTCCTTATACTGTTATCAGAATGATACCAATTAGGCTCACAAATAACACTCGAAAACCCTAACAAAACACACGTAAGTTCCACACCTAAACTAGGTTTACACCAGTCAATATATAGCATTAAATCTGGACTGGATTGGGCTTCACAAATGCAGCAAGGAGACTGCTCACAAATCTGCAATAAAAACTCCAACAAAATAGGTCTTCAATCTAAAGTTTCCTAATATGTCTCCATAGTTAGAAAATGCTGAAAAACCAAAAACCAACACATAAAAACCCAACCCAAAAATACTTTGGATGCCACATAGGATAACCAAATATTCACAGAATATTCAGTAACAATTAACAGCAACAGAATCTTCCTTTTAAACCAAAATCAGACACGGTGTCCTATGAGCCAGTATGGGACATCTTTATCGACATGTTGAATGCGGAAAATTAGAACATATTTATCCAACATCTTGCTGCTAGAATAGTTTTAGCAAAATAAATGCCAACCACAAAAACAACGAAATAACAATCTCCCCCTTTGGCTTATTTTGGCTAAAACTACACACCAAAACAACAATATCAGAGACAGCAGCGAAAAGCACACCATAACACCAACAAAAGCATAGCAGCAAAAAATCACAAACAGAAACTCCCCCTCAACTGCAGCAACACAACAACATTCAATATTCTCCCCCTCAGCTGCAGTACCAGCACACGCACAAGTAGGGATGGCAAAAAAACCCGTACCCGCGGGTACCCGCAGATAAAATCCGTCACGGTTACGGGTAAGATGGCTTAACGGGTATCCACGGGTAATATAAACGGATATTTAATTACCCGTTTCATTACGGGCACGGATACGGATTTAATGGTACCCGTACCCGCGGGTATCTGTATCAGTTTATAATTAATAAAATTAATTAAATATCCTTTAAAATTAATATATACTAATTACTTATCCTTTGGAAATATTACTCACATACTACCTCCGGTCCTTTTTATAAGGAACATTTCACTTTTTTAGATTCATTAAATAATTAATGTATCTGGTCTATAATGCTGATCAAATACATTAATTATTTAATGCATCTAAAAAGGTAAAATGTTCCTTATAAAAAGGACCGGAGGGAGTATTATAGAATAGATTCTACTAAATCACATGTGTAATTTATGTGCAGTTTATGGTATTTGTACTAAATCACATGTGTAATATATTGTTATATGTTTGATGTTTCTATAAATTAATATGCATTATGTGATCATTTTTCTCACATTCTCAAAGCATAGTTTCAATATATATTTGTTTCAAGTTTGTTGAATCATGACTTTCATGAAAAGTTATAGATAGATTTTCTATTTACACATAATCTTCTAATTACAAAAAAGCTAAAATTTCTATTTAACAAAAGAAAAATTAATAAATTACAATTAAAAAAAATATTCATGGACATCCGTTAATACCCGCGGGTATCTCAAAATCCACGGGTACCCATCTGCCATATACCCGCATGGATATGGGGCGGATACGGGTATCATATTTACTAAACGGGCCGGGTAGCGGGGGACTAGTACCCGTCCCCACGGGTACCCATTGCCATCCCTACGCACAAGCACACTACTCCCCCTTTTTAGCCAGAAATATGACAAATGCAAGTAGAACAGTTATTAATTTTTGAGAAATGGTCAAGTCATAAACCAGAATAAACAGCATCAGAAAGTAGATACACACCACATCACATGACCAAGTGTCATGCACAAACTTCAGCATCTTCCCCTTCAGAGTCACCTGCATACACTGCACTACCGGAACCACCTTTAATCTTTTCAATCTGGCAGCCAGAAGGAACATTAATTGCTATAGTTCTTCATGAATGCAAACCCCAAGTCTACTCCTCAGGTTTTCAAACTGAATTGCATCCAAAGCCTTGGTAAATATGTCAGCAAGCTGATTTTCTGTGCTCACATGCTCAAGAGTTATGACTTTGTCCTCCACAAGTTCTCTGATGAAGTGATGCCTGATATCAATGTGCTTAGTCCTGCTATGTTGAATAGGATTTTTAGAAATATTAATGGCACTCAGGTTGTCACAAAATAATGTCATGACATCTTGTGTGACATTATACTCAGATAACATTTGCTTCATCCACACCAGTTGAGCACAACTACTTCCAGCTGCTATGTACTCAGCTTCAGCAGTAGAAAGAGATACAGAGTTTTGCTTCTTACTAAACCATGAAATAAGATTATTTCCCAAAAAGAAACAACCTCCAGAGGTACTCTTCCTATCATCTGCACTTCCAGCCCAATCAGCATCACAGTATCCTACTAAAATGGAACTTGAGTCATGGGAGTACAACAACCCATAATCACATGTACCACTCACATACTTAAGAATTCTCTTAACTTGATTGATGTGACTGACCTTGGGTTCTGCTTGGTATCTTGGACATACACCAACAGCAAAGGTTATGTCTAGCCTACTTGCTGTGAGATACAACAGACTGCCAATCATGCTTCTGTATAAACTTTGTTTAACATTCACTCCCTTTTCATCTTTGGATAACTTCAAGTGAGTAGGAGCAGGAGTTCTCTTATGCTTGGCATTATCCAATCCAAACTTCTTCACAATATTCCTCGCATATTTGCTCTGACAAATAAAAATGGAATCTTCCATCTGCTTGACTTGCAATCCAAGGAAGTAAGTCAATTCACCTACCAAGCTCATTTCAAATTCAGACTGCATTTGGTTGACAAAATGTTGGACCATTTCATCCGACATCCCACCAAACACAATATCATCTACATAAATCTGAGCAATTATTAGTTTCCCATCCTTCTCCTTGACAAAAAGTGTTTTATCAATACCACCCTTCTTGTATCCATGTTTGACTAAGAACTCAGTCAGCCTTTCATACCAAGCTCGTGGAGCTTGTTTCAAACCATACAAAGCCTTCTTTAGTTTGAAGACATGATCAGGAAAATTTGGATCCACAAACCCTTTAGGCTGCTCAACATAAACTTCCTCATTAAGATAGCCATTCAGAAAGGCACTCTTGACATCCATTTGAAACAATTTGAATTTCAAAAAACATGCCACTCCTAGCAACAATCTGATGGATTCCAATCGAGCCACAGGAGCAAATGTTTCATCGAAATCTACTCCTTCAATATGTGTGTATCCTTGAGCAACTAATCTGGCTTTGTTTCTGGTAACAACTCCTTGTTCATCAGACTTATTCTTATAAACCCACTTTGTTCCAATCACATTTGTTCCTGCTGGTCGTGGCCAGTTCCCAGACTTCATTCCTCTTGAATTGACAAAGCTCATCCTGCATAGCACTTATCCAGAACTCATCTGTTAATGCCTCTTTAACATTCTTTGGTTCAAGCTTTGAAACAAAACATGCATTTGACACAGCCTCCCTCGTTCTGGTTCTTACACCTTCATTCAGATTTCCAATAATCAACTCCTTAGGGTGATCCTTATGAATCCTTATAGAGGGTCCCCTGTTAGCATCCTCTACCTCTTCATTCTCAGGTCTAGTGTCGGTCTCTTGAGCATTATCTTCTACGGACTCAGTGTCTTGTGAGATTTCATTGTTCATGGGAAAGCATGCTCCAACATCATCTGGGACATCTTCGTCTTTGCCAGAGTCATCAACCACCACATTTATGGATTCCATCATCACCTTAGTTCTGGAATTAAATACCCTATATGCTTTACTGTTTATAGAGTATCCCAAAAATATCCCTTCCTCACTCTTAGGATCCATCTTTCGCCTCTGCTCACGATCCGCCAAGATATAGCACTTACTCCCAAAAACATGGAAATACTTCACATTTGGCTTTTTACCTTTCCATAGCTCATAAAGAGTAACAGAAGTACCTTATCTGATAGTCACCCTATTGTGTATATAGCAAGCAGTATTCATGGCTTCAGCCCAAAAATGATATGGAAGCTTTTTGGCATGAATCATGACCCTTGCACACTCTTGTATAGTCCTATTCTTGCGTTCCACCACACCATTCTGCTGAGGAGTGATTGGTGATGAGAATTCATGAGTGATTCCTTTAGATAAACAAAACTCTTCAAACCTGCTATTTTTGAATTCTTTCCCATAGTCACTTCTGATTCGAACAACACCACAATCCTTTTCCCGTTGAATCCTTTGACACAACTCTTTGAAGGCTGCAAATACTTCAGACTTTTCTCTGATAAAGCTTATCCAGGTGAATCTGGAGTAATCATCAACGACAACATAGGCATACTTCTTCCCACCAAGACTTTCAACCTGCATAGGTCCCATTAAGTCCATGTGAAGCAACTCCAGAACTCTAGAAGTTATGGTAAGATGTTGAAGCCTTTTGTGTGACACCCTTGTTTGCTTCCTAACTTGACATTCACCACATATTCTATCCTCATCAATCTTCAGCTTGGGAATACCTCTAACAGCCTCACTTGACAGAACTTTCTTCATCCCTTTCAAATATAAGTGACCCAATTTCTGATGCCACGGTTTGGTTTCATCTTCCTTTGACATCAAATAGGTAGACAAACTTTTCGATTCTTGAGGATTCCACAGATAACAGTTATCCTTAGACCTGGTTCCCTTCATTACAACTTCATCTTCCTCATTGGTTACTAGACATTCAGATTTTGTGAAGTTTACTTTGAGTCCTAGATCACACAGTTGGCTTATACTGATCAAATTTGCAGTCAGCCCTTTGACAAATAGAACACGATCCAGATTTGGTTGTTCTGTGTAGTCCAGCTTTCCAACACCTTTTATTTCACCTTTTGATCCATCCCCAAAAGTGACATATTTGGTGGAGTGAGGCTTGATATCTGACAAGAATTTCTTCACACCAGTCATGTGTCTTGAACAACCACTGTCAAAGTACCAATCTTCCCTTGCATATGCTCTGAGAGAGGTATGTGCTATGAAACCAGCCATCATATTTCTAGGAGTCCATCTTTTCTTTACTTCAACCCAATTTCGTCCTTTATTTTGTTGATGAGCAGTTTTGGGATAACCATGCAAATTGTAGCAAAAGGACTTTAAGTGACCAATCTTTCCACAGTAATGACATCTCCATGGTTTATACTTTGCACTACATACTATTTTCTGATGTTTCATCTGATGTTGAAACATGCGATTTGACATCTCCTCCTCTTGCCTTATTTTTTGAGGAACAAACTTTAACACAGACTTCTTGTAGTTCTCTACTTGATTGTTAAAACCAAGACCTTGTACATTTCCAGCATTTTTTCCAGTCTGAAGAATCTCATCCAGCTGCGTGGAACCATTGTTCAGCATCCTTATAGATTTGGTCATATTGTCAAGTTTTGACTTTTGCCATACAACCTCCTCTTTAAGATCAGCAATGATTGATAAATGTTCTTCCTTCTCAGCTTCTAGTTGAGCTATCAGAACCTTTTGTTCTAATATTATCTGGCACCTCTCTTCATTCTTGATACACAACTCTGAGAACCCGGTGATGACTTCCTGCTTAGTGAGTTCTCTAATATAAGATTCTTTGTCAGAATCAGACTCACAAGTTGTTTCTCCATCAGACTTACATATTCCAGTCAAGGCTGTCACCAATTTTGCTGATTCTTCTTCAAGATCACTCTCCGACTCTCCTTCTGACCAAGACACAGATAAGCCCTTCTTCTGCCTTTTGAGATACGTGGGACACTCAATTTTTATGTGCCCAAATCCCTCACATTCAAAACACTGAACTCTCTTCCCTTGGTTGGAGTCTTCTTCAGTTCTGGACCTTTTGCCTCCATCCTGATTTTTACTGTTGTCGAGTGACTTGTTCTGAACATTTGCTCTTGACTTCCAGTCCATCCTTTTCAACACTTTGTTAAATTGTTTTCCAAG
Source organism: Lathyrus tuberosus (assembly GCA_022829125.1). NCBI lineage: Eukaryota > Viridiplantae > Streptophyta > Magnoliopsida > Fabales > Fabaceae > Lathyrus > Lathyrus tuberosus. The sequence goes on from JALAZF010000017.1 coordinate 17,025,301, forward strand.
CAATACCAGATCTTTAGATACCCCTTCATCCCTGACCAGGTTACCTTCATAGTCTGAATCACTAGCATTTGACACAAACGCTATACTCTTTTTCTTTTCAAACTTTTCACTGATCCCCAATTCAAATGTTTGAAGTGATCCCACAAGTTCATCCACTTTCATCTTATCTATGTCCTGAGCTTCCTCTATAGCAGTCACTTTCATGTCAAATCTCTTAGGTAGAGATCTGAGGATTTTTCTGACCAGTTTGCTATCAGACATCTTTTCACCTAGGGTACTTGAAGCATTAGCTATCTCAATAATGTTCATGTGAAAATCATGAATGCTCTCATCTTCCTTCATCTTCAAATTCTCAAACTTGGTAGTGAGAAGCTGAAGCTTTGACATCTTCACCTTTGAAGTCCCTTTATGAGCAACCTTCAAGACCTCCCACGCCTCTTTTGCAATGGTTCAATGTTCAATTAACCTGAAGATATTCTTATTAACACCATTAAATAGTGCATTCATGGCTTTGGAATTTCCCAATGACCCTTTGTAGTCTGCATCATCCCAGTCTTCCTCTTCCTTCACCACATCAGTAGGATTACCTTTTCCATCTTTAACCTTTGGGGGTTCCCATCCTTTGATAACAGCTTTCCATGCTTGATCATCCATGGATTTGATGAATGCTATCATCCTTGGTTTCTAATAGTCATAGTTGGAACCATCAAGCAGAGGTGGTTTGTTCAAAAATCCTCCATCCTTGTCCATTGTACCAGAAAGTACCTTCCCGGAATCTCACCTAGAACCAAACAAGGGTGCAAGCTCTTGATGCCAATTAAAATTCTGGCACAGATATCAGATGTCCTACACAGATGTTGAGACACGGATATCCAACACAATGAACAAGATAACAATAATAACAGTGCAGAAAGTAAAGAACACAGTGATATGTTTACCCAGTTCGGATCAACAATCCTACTCTGGGGGCTACCAAGCCAGGGACGAAATCAATATATGATAGTATCAATTCATAAATCATACAGCAACCACACCCAGTTATAATCTGCTCACTTAATCACTACCCTTTCTATGACTTCTACCTAAGACTCACCTAGGTATGAGGCCCTCCTCAAATCCCTCTACAATCACAACCCGTGACTCGTTCCTTTCAACACAAGTAACAAAATGAAAGTCACACTTTCAAAACACACAATTCTCAATACTTCAAAGCTTATGAGAATTGACACACAAGAAACTCAATGCTTAAAAGCTTATGAGTAACTGACAGAACTTACAACACAAAAACCAGTCCTTATACTGTTATTAGAATGATACCAGTTAGGCTCACAAATAACACTCAAAAACCCTAACAAAACACACGTAAGTTCCACACCTAAACTAGGTTTACACCAGTCAATATATAGCATTAAATCTAGACTGGATTGGGCTTCACAAACGCAGCAAGGAGACTGCTCACAAATCTGCAATAAAAACTCCAACAAAATAGGTCTTCAATCTAAAGTTTCCTAATATGTCTCCATAGTTAGAAAATGCTGAAAAATCGAAAACCAACACATAAAAACCAACCCAAAAATACTTTGGATGCCACATAGGATAACCAAATATTCACAGAATATTCAGTAATAATTAACAGCAACAGAATCTTCCTTTTAAACCAAAATCAGACAAGATGTCCTATGAGCCAGTATGGGACATCTTTATCGACATGTTGAATGCAGAAAATTAGAACATATTTATCCAACATCTTGCTGCTAGAATAGTTTTAGCAAAATAAATGCCAACCACAAAAACAACGAAATAACACAAAGCCCAATAGGAGGCTGACTGTGCTGAGGAAAGGATCATTATACAAAGCCTAAGAGGAGGCTAGCTTTTGCTGGGAATTATTGAGATCCCGAAGCAGGTCCAAACGGGGAATCAACTCTTGCTGAGGGTTACATAAGAGTTGAGGTATCAGATGCCTTGAGGTTCTGATTTGGGATAGTGTTATACTGAGAATAAACTGACCCTGGCTTGGGGATTTTAGGAGAGAGACTGGGTTTTAGAACCCAAGGGTTTTAACACTACTGGAGATTGATCCAGAATGATCAGGGTTTCTCCTATGTTTGTAGGGAACTTGAAAATGTCTTTGAGACTTAATAGGGGATTTAGATTGTCCAAGTCTATTGGTGTGGAAGAGTTTTATCTTTTGTATGATGCCTTAGAGGAGGCAATTGTTTTAAGGAATGAGTATCAACCCTAAAATGGTTGGATATTTTGACACTGGAAAGACTGCTCTAGAAAAGGATGACTAAGTTCTGTCTTATACCTTTAGGAGGTCTTCAGGGTCCTTGTATTAAGCCCAAAAGAAGGCATGAGAACTTCTAAGAAGCCGGAGGGTCCTTGTACAGAGCCCAAGAGGAGGCGGAGATGCTTTTAGGAAGCCTGTGGGTCCAAACTTAAGAAGAGTTCAAGAAAATTTTCACCGAGGATAATCTTTCCTTTAGTGAACAGTTTTAGGGTTTGAAGAAATTCAAGAGAGGTTTCACCGAGAATTAATCCTCTCTGGGGAAACTGAATTTCTTTAATAAATTCTAATAGTGACAGTCTGAGAAAAGGTTCACCGAGAATACTGCCTTTCTCTTTGTTCCATATTGTTTAAGCCCTAGAGAAGATAAGACTGTATCTGGAAGTCCTATAGGGATCTAGTTTTAACTGTATTTAAGAGTGACCAATTGGCTTTACCTAGTTGCCAGGGAAAACTCTAAATGAATATACTAGTATATATACAGTTGATATATGACAAGTATTTAAAAGGGTATGAAAGAAGACTTACAGAGGAGCAGCTTCCCACAATACAGTTATATATATTAAAGCATGTAAAAGAAAGCCGATAAAAACTTACAGGTGAGCAAGCTTCCATGTTGTATTGTTAGTTATTCAAAGATATTAAATAAAGTTTTGATAACAACATATATTTGAACTTAAATCAAAAGGGAAGTTGTTTCTGGAAAGATTGTTGGGGCTTATACTCAAGGAGAGGCCCAAGGTTTAACAGTGATCGCACCGTTGTTTTGAATATCGTATCGGGACTTATACAACGACTGAGGACCAAAGAGGTTTTCTGTACAAAGGGATGGGTCTTACAACTCAAGGAGAGGTCCAAAGAGGTTTTGAAAAAGAAAGATGGGACTTACAACACGAGGGGAGGCCCAATGAAAGACAGTGATTGCACCGTTGTTTTGAGAATCGCAAAGGGACTTATACAATGACTGAGGCCCAAGATTATTTTTGTACAACAAGGGATTGGGTCTTACACTCTATTAGAGGCCCAAAGTGTTTGAAAAAGATTTGTTAGGGTTAAAATCAAAGAAACCCTGATTTCATCATTTTTTAAAGTAATTATTCAAAGAAAATTAATTAAAATGATAAAAACACCAAATAAGTTTGAATAAACAACTTGTGATTTTTGGTTGAGGTTGGAAAAATGATGTTTTAATCACAAGATGAATTAAAACTCATTTGGTTTTGATTTCCAAGGTGATAATTCCTTTTTGAAATGTTTAGAAACCATTAAAAATGAATTTATTTACAAAAATATCAACTATATTAAATAAATAATATAATTTTGATTTTTTGGTGGAATAAAATATTTTAATATTTTTGTGATTTTTTGCAAAAAGAACCAATCAAAAATAATTAAATTTGAGAGAGAAATTAATTTTCCAAATCATTTAAGAAAATAATATAAAAAATAAAAAATGGAAAAAGTAGTAAAAAAAAAAGGGTCTGGGGCGAGGGGGATTCGAACCCCAGACCTCCAAGCCAAGCACATGAGCGCACAACCACTGGGGTGGTGATACATCCGTGTATCAAAACCACCCCATAAATATATAAGGGGTGCCTTGTTTTAGGCCTGGGCAAGGCAAGGCAAGGCCAGCTTTTGGGCCATTTACGTGAAGCCTCTAACTTTCTCATTTCTTCATGGATTGGGACAAAATTTATATGTATCTGGCCTATAATTTCCCAAGGAATCCAATGGTGGTCTTGGTTTTTTCAGATGAGGTCCCTATTTTAAAACCCGATAGTGGTTTTGAAATAGGCATATATTTGCATTTTCTATGCAAACACATGGTATAGGCAAGAATTACACGGCAAATTGGTTCAAAAACAACATATACAACATGTATGAGATGTTTATGATCAGTGGACTTCAAAGCAATGCATAATTCAAATAGTTCAAGTTGTGATGCTTACCTCTTTGGGAGCTTTTTGTGCTATCTGCCAAGTTTCTTGTGTCAGAAGTAATTTCATGCTTTAGATACTCTCAATTGATCCCTTAGAAGCTTTTAGAATGGTTAGAACCAGCTGGAATCCTTAGGAACAAGTTTGAGCTCTTTCTTGCAAAAGGGGCAAAAGTGACCAATATGGCAACTCTCTCAAATGGTGTTCCAGATGAGGGGAACCATTTGGGACAGTTCAAGGATGATATTTGAAGTGTGTTTGAGGTTTTATCTAGTTTTGAAAGTGACTGAATCAAGACATGGCTTGAAAAATGCAAAAAAATCCAATTTTGAGGTTTTGGAAGTGGACTTTGAGATTTTGGTGTTACAGGTCACATGTTAGTGTTTAGACAACTTATATACAACATATTAGAGGTGTTTGGATCATGAGCTGTGATGGAATTGCTCTCTAACTCAAAAAATCAGAGATACCTTGCAAAAGAAGGCATTTTGGCCTAAAAAGAGGGATTTTGAGGAAAGCATCAGTTTGGGTGCTTTGGTGTACTCAAACTAATCACAATTGATGTCTATTTATAGTGTGTCAAGTTTGTTTCGGCATCAATAGTGAATGGAGGCTGAAGCAGGCCTTAGGCCAATGTTATGCAAAAGGAATCTCAAGTCTCCTCTAGCCATTGACTTAAGATTAGAGCACAGGCTTTGTAGCTTTGTTTCATAGATAAGTTTGGACTGAATTCAGTTGGAATAGGCTCAGTTCATGCCACCTTGATGCATTTATTAAAGGCTTGGAAACAAAATTGGATTCTTGGCATCTTTTAGCCTTTTTAGGTTTGGCATGGCTACATGTAGATTCTTGGACTTTGGAGGCTTGGAGATCAGATCATCCCCCTTGGATTTGATCCTCAGATGTGTCCAAATGGATGACAATGCTTGGATTTATCATATTTGGACAAATCGAGCAAAATGCACAAAATCTGCCTTGTAAAAACCAGTTCATGATGCCATGTTCCAAGGGTTGTATCTCCTTGCTCAAATGGAATTTGGAGATGATATGGTACTTGTTGGAAAGGCCTCATGGCATACTTTAACTTTGATGTTCACCCCTAGACCTGGTTTGACTTGGATCATGGTGAAAAATGTCCCTACATTTTGGAAAAATTAAGGCAGATTTTGACTTAGTGAAAATTTCACTAAGTGTTGGAAAAGTGTCATTTTCATGTTTTCAACCATTTTGATAACTCCATAACTAAAAATCCATGAAGAATTGGAATGAGATGTAGTTGAAGCTTTTGTAGAGTGTAGTAAGACCTACAAATCCAGCTTTGGATCACCCAAAATGGTTGCTTGGATCTCAAGTTATGGTCCTTGGAAGTTGGTACCCTAGCCACTTTGTTCCATAACTTAGAAAAATTCTAAGTTTTTTTATGGTTACCCCTTTTACAAGTTAACTCACTTTCTTTGATTTTTCTTGATGAATGATGATTCAAATCACATATTAACATTGTTTTAGGGTCAAGGAACCATAATTGTGAAAAATTCCAAAAAGTCAAACTTGATTTTGTGCACAATTGACTTTTTATCAGATGAAATCCAAACTGTCTGATCCTTAGTGAAACCAAGTCCTTGACCTAAATCAAACCTAATGGATATATTTCATAGGTGTTATAGGGTGTATTGAATCATGTCCCAAGGTTTGAGAGCATGTCTTGGTCAAAAGTCAAAGGTACAATTGACTTTTTTTCTCGAAACCTTAATTGTGGTCCTGATGAAATTGAAACTTGTGGATCAAGCTTCTTGGATCAATCCATTGTTGCAAATGGAAAAATTTAGTGTATTGGAGACCCACAAATCATGTCTTGAGGTCTTGGCTCATGTTTTGTCCCAAAAGTCAACTTAGGGGTGAATTAGGTCAAGAAACCCTAATTCCTAATTTTTTGGGTAAATGCACCCCCTGAGGTTAAATTGACTTGATGATTGGGTCCATGAGGTCCCTTGGAGTATCTTGGGTTATGCCTTGAAGCATTGGCTCATGCCCAGAGGAAAATTTACTTCTGGAGGCTTCGGTCAACCAAAACCCTAATTTGGTGACACTGGCGATCTTGAGGCTGGATTCACCTGGAATGTTGCAACTTTGTGCTTGATTCTTGATGTGGGAGTCCTCTTGATCCTTTATGTGTTTGAGAGGTTAGACAACTTGAAGATCATGCCATTCCTTGATTGATCATGCCATTCCTTGAGAGGTTAAACAACTGAAGGTAGAGAAAAACTCAAGAAATGGGGGTTTGAATCGGGTTTTTAACAAAACTTTGGTTATTGAAAACTTTTAACACAAGGGTTAAAAAGAAAAAACAGAATGACATAAGTATTTTTAACCTGGTTCACTGTTAACTAAGTTACTCCAGTCCACCCGCCAAGGTGATTTTGCCTTCAACAAGGACTTAATCCAATAATCTCGACAGATTACAACAAGTTCATCTAAGTGTTTAGAAAAACACCTTAGCCCTCTCAAGTCTACAGACTAACACTTAGTCACTTGAGGAAATCAATATTAATAAAGATACAATCAGATTGTTTACAATAATGCTTCTTAAAAGTAGATGAAACAAAAGTTTAAGTACATGGATCTACACAAATATGAGCAACAACTCTTGTGTATATAGAATGAATATAGAGCGTTTCACTTCATTTTCATATGTGTTCGTTGATCTCTTTGTAAGAAGGAGTGATCTCTATTTATAGTTGAACGTTGAAGCCTTGATGGGTATAAGCGTAATCTTTCTACCCCAGTTGTTGCAACAGTAACATTTGACCCGTGAGAGATAAAAGCAGCAAAGTCTCACCATATCTCATGTAGCAGTACTGACTAATATTCAGTTTATATCAATATAGGCAAGTCTACATGTACGGATACTTCCTTTACACGTTTCTGTCTTGTCTATCTTTTTAGCTTTAACTTCTGAGACCAATGAATAAGAAAATGAGTGTTTTTTTAGTCTTTAGTGTCTTTAAGATTCTTTAGAAATGCTTTCTTCAGAATTCTTATAATACGCTCAATAGAGCCTTGTATTAGAGTCTTCAGAAAAGTCGTTCAATCAGAGCCTTTGTCTTTAGAGTCATCAGAGTAGTTTATCAGAGCCGAAGCAAGACTTCTTCTTAGAAGCATAAATCTTTCTTTGTCTTCAGAGGTATTCATCATTCATCAGAACTGCTGATGTTTTTTCAGAAAGGAACAAAGTGGATTCTTTTAGACATGCCTGAGATTCTGATTTGAGATTCTTGAGAGTTATCCATAATCAGTTTTTACTAACCAACTGCATACTCAAAGAATTTTATTAGAGTACATAATTGTTACATAGAAATATATGTATTGTTATCATCATAACTAGAGATTATATGCATAACCAAAATCTTGTTCTAACACATATGTGGTGACTAGCTCCTGAATTTATTATCCATGAGCCAAGACTTGTACTGTGATGAAAAGTTATTACAAGATCAAGCATGGATTGAATAAATACCTTTTGAATCAACTGGTGCAAGGCCAGATGATTGGATGAAGCGAACCTGATTAGAAGCAACATTTCCAAATTGCTTATTGAGGTTAGAACATTGAATCAAATTGATGATCTTGAAGGATTCATCTAGTCCCTTCATACCCTGAAGGGTTTTCCACTATGTTTTATGTCTGTACAAGCCTCACATCAAGACTTCTCTTACAATCTTCTAACATAAACATCAAACCTATGGTGGACTTTGAATCTCTCCACATCAAATGATTTTTTTCATAATCATCAAACACTATGATGTTTCTCACAACAACAGAAATTACACCACTTTCTATTTACACAAACTTACCACCACACATTTTGGTGATGTAACACTCTAATTCCCCGACTGAACATTTAAATAAAATAGTTTGATAAAACCAAGTATTAGAGTGTCATCAAACCATAAACTTCAAAAACCAAATAGTTAGGAAAATACGCAGCAGAAATTCATCAAAGTTCAAATATAAAGTCCCATCAATAACTCCAACAAAACGAAATAAAAGCCTCACGCAATAATGAATGACATCTCATCCCCATCAGTTACTCCTGTACCAGGTTATCTGTACTCCGAGGAGCACAGACGCCATAACAATAAATAGGGGGTGATAGTACACTTAAGAGTAATAATAGTGAAATTTAGCAACAGGATGATAGACGAATAAAACAGAAAGATTAATAAACAAACACATACACTAATACAAACACAAACACAAAGATCATTCTCAACATATGCAATGCTATCATGCACCAACTCCATCAAGTATATGTATGTGGTACCAAGTTTTTGTGGATATCAGAGGTATGTTACTGATTTCTTCCACGGTTTCCGGTCCCTCACCTGAACCGACGATCCCCACCAAATAGATCTAAGACTCATCTCTGGTCTCTCAACTAGATCAACGATCCCACCAAATAAATCTTAGGCCACCAAAATAGACCGAAGTCCCACCTAACTCCAAAATATATGCATGCATGCATGATAATGCAACTCAATAATCACCAAAAGTCATCTCAACATCATACATAAAAAAAGTTCTATATATGAATCAAACCATTTGCCAATAATCAGGCCATCACTGTAACCCTACCGGATTACTAATCACAACACCATATAATTTATTTAAATAAGGGTTAAATATACGATTCCCCCTGCCATTAGGGCGAGTTTTGGTTTCCCCCCCCCCCCCCTGAAGTTTTTTTTTTGTGATTCCCCTCTTGTAAAACCAAGATTCTATTTGCAGAACCCCTATCCCTTGTTTGGCTGACTGGGCATGGAGAATATGCACATGTGCCATTTAAGGTCTGCTGACTGGGCTTATTTTTAATTTTTAAAACTTTTTTTTATATAATTTTTTTAGTTTACGTTTATTTAATTTTTTTTAGATTTTATATAATTTATAATTTTGTTGTTTTAAAAATAATTTTAATTGGGCCAGATTTATTGTAAATTACTATTGGGTCTAGCTTTCTTGGTCTAGGTATCTATTTAAATACAACTTTAATGCACAAGTTATAATATAAAGCCTCAATGTATTCCAACATAAACCGATGTGGGACTTGTGAACAACATCCTTAGCAGCAACCATCTTCACTAACAAATCATGAATAGGAACAACATCCTTACTGTTGATATATCTTGTACACACTTGACTTAAGCTTTTCTATCTTTTGAAAAGTAAGAAGCATGCATTCTTTTTTCTTATATCCTAGCTTTCTATTTTATCAGTGAATGCTATAAAAAACACATCAAAGAAAAAAAAAGAATGAATATTCAGTTGGTTCTATGTAATGATCGACTCACTGGAGAAGCTTATAGCTATGCTTATTCTTCACAAAACTAATATGGCTAATCATGAAGACGCAAAGGAATGTTGCTGCTTAATGAAAGAATACTTTCTTCGATGTCGAGGAGAACTGTTGTTGCTCACCCCTGGCATGATTTAGAGATAGGTACAAAACTAGCCTTGTGAATTTTTTTGGGTTACTTTTAGTTAATGATGAATTTGTGCTTGCAAAAATATAATATATTTGATTTGTTTTCTCCTCACAATGTAAAAGAAACTGTTCTGTTATTTCAATAAATCATTAAACAGATATAGAAGTAGGATCATTTTGGTGATAACTCACAAATGGTTTTATATATGCAGGACCGGGAGCTCCAATAATTTTCAATTGTGTAAGTTTTTGTTCTGTTTTATAACTTGCATTTACAAGTATAAGTTTTTGTTTGCTGTTTTATAACTTGCATTCAGAAAGGTTAGAAATTTTCCTTGTAAGAATGTCACTTGCAGCAGCATTAAGGACACGACCATCACAGATGTGGACCCTATATTAACTTATTTCATGATATCCATTCATCCAATATTTACTAACCTTTGTACTTGTAGTGAATGCAGCTAGAAAAGTGATTAAGCTTGAGTGGTGGACCCTAAACATGGTCATCCCACTAGCAATCTGGAATTTCAGTTCTTACATTTTTCCTAGTTAGATTGTTCCACTGAACTCGTGTTTCCTATTCATGATTTGTTAGTGAAGATGGTTGCCGCTAAGGATGTTGTTCACAAGTCCCACATCGGTTGATGTTGGAATACATTGAGGCTTTATATTATAACTTGTGCATTGAAGTTGCAATTAAATAGATACCTGGACCAAGAAAGCTAGGCCCAATAGTAATTTACAATAAATCTGGCCCAATTTAAATTATTTTTAAAATAGCAAAATTATAGATTATATAAAATCTAAAAAAAATTAAATAAACGTAAACTAAAAAAAAATTAAATTAAAAAAATTAAAAAATTAAAAAAAATTAAAAATAAGCCCAGTCGGGAGACCTTAAATGCCACGTGTGCATATTCTCCATGCCTAGTCAGCCAAACAAGGGATAGGGGGTTCTGCAAACTGAATCTTGGTTTTACAAGGGGAAAAACCAAAACTCGCCCTAATGGCAAGGGGAATCGTATATTTAACCCTTTAAATAATTATAAACAATTCCAATTAAGTAATGGTATATTATCACTTAACAACTCCAAAATCACCGAAATTCTCAAAACATCTCAAAACATTATTATGTAATTTTATAACTCAATAATAACATTAAAGTACTCAAAGTGCTCTAAAGTATTCAAAAGGGCTCTAAGAGTAACCTTCACGAGTGATAACTCTACTATAATTATAAGCATTTGTGATTTAACTCAATAGTACTAATAATATTAATTTTTAAAATAATTATTTTAACTTAATTTATCAAAATAATTTATCTTAATTATATATAAGAATTATTACAAAATAATTATTATAAAATAATTATTATAATTATTAATAACTAGCGTCCAAACAGGCACTCGTGTGCCCGTCTGTTCGTTTTTTAATGTGCATGAATGAAAATATAAATGATAGTTATTATTTAAATATGATTTAAAAAATATTATGTGAAAGTTAATAATAGAAAGTTATGTGAAAGTTAATAATAGAAGTTATGTGGAAGTTAATAATAAGAAGTTATTAAATAAATTACAAAATAAAATAAGGGTAAAAATGGTAGAAAAAAGGGCTACACCAAAATAAAATATTCCCTTTATATATTGTATAGATAATATAATTTCTATTTTTTCATACAAAGTTCCAGTTTTCCTACTTTTTTATTTTAGGGAAATATAAATTTCTAACATTTTTTAGGACAAAAATAATTTTCTGAAATTTTTAGGAGAAAATATAACATTTAAAAGAAACATAACTTTTTCTTAAAGTATTAGGATAAAATAAGTTTTTTTTCTGTAAAAATAAGTCGTTCTGTAAAAACTGCTTATTTGTTATTTTTTGAAAAAATAAGTTATTTTAAAAAAGTGATTATTATAAAAAAAAATCACAAACGTTATATTCTTAAATGAAATTCCAATCTCATCTATTAAAAAAGGAAAAATATAAACGATCACTACAGTGGACAAAAAGGGATTTTTCTCAAATCCCATTTGGCCACGAAAAACATTAGTTCGATACACATGTATCATCACACAGACCACATGGGATTTATCCCATTTGACCACAACCAAAATACCATCAATTATAATATAAAATATCATTTCACAACAACAATTACAACGATAATCATAAGTCTAAAAACTTGTGAGATATTATCATGACCATTAAGATTAAAGGGATTGGTTCAGACACTCATCATCCTACTGTTTAAAACCCACAATATATTTTTCTATTTATTATTAATAAAATAATCCCGATTAAATAATTATTCCAAAAAAGAAATATTTTTTTGTTTTTTTTGGAATAAAGATAATATTATTACCAAAATACACAAAATATAAGCCGATCCACCGATCCAGGCACACAAGGACAAATCAAGCACAAAACAAGCTAAATCCTATTACAATAAGCTTTGAGCTTCCTATTTGAACTAGCTTTACCAATAACCATCTCCACAACATTGTCACTATTCAACTCATTACTATTTCCATTCTGAATCACAAGTCTATTTCTAACAGCCAAAATATGGTGAATCACCTTCGCAAAGGCAACTTTAAGAAGTTTAGCTTTACTCCCTTTACCCTTGGAATGCTGCAGAATCCAATGAATCTCCATATTCCACGCAGCAGGCACATGATTCCATCCAAACCTATGCAACGCATTATTCCACAGCCTCTTCGTATTTTCATATTCAAAGAACATGTGAGATCTGCTTTCAGATTCCTTACAGAAAACACCCTCTCAATCATTTAGACTGCCATGGTTCCTTAATCTATCTTTGGTTGGCAGGCGGTTTAGACACACCAACCACAGGCAGAACATCTCCCTAGGCCTAGCAAGGTTACCATAAATCACTTTCCTCCACTCCACACTAGGTTTCTCCCCTCTCAACTCCCTATACATCTTCCTAGTGTTATATTTCCCACTGATATTGAACTCCTGCCAAGCTCTTGTACTTATCATTAATAAAATGTTTTTTTGTTATTGTTAATAAAATGACACAATTAAATAATTATTTAATTATAATCTTTATTTATTTTATAAAAAAAATAACACTTTTATTAATTAAATATTTTATTTTAAATAATTATTTATTAAAAATACTCATTATATTTCTAATATTTGCAGTTGCCATTTACTCAACCCTCAAGTTCTAATTAATCTTTTCACCCTCATTGTTACATACACCCTTAAGTAATAAAGTTAATATATTTTCAATAATAGAATATTATTACTATGATAATTAAATAATTAGTCCCAATAATGAAATTATTTCAATAAATCATATTTTACTAAATATTATAACACTTTATTTTTTTAACTAAATAAATATTTCAATTAAATAAATATTTCAATTAAAAAATATATTTAATTAAATAAATATTTAACTATCACTATATGATTTATTTCTAAAACTCTAATTATTTCAATTATTAATAAATGATTAAAATTATCTAATATTTCATTATTTAATCTATTAATAATTCCAACACTTATTTATTTTATAAAATTCTAATTCTCAAATATTTAATAATTAAAACTCTAAAATAACTATTTTTATTTTTAATTCCTCTAATCCACTAATTCTCTCTAGATACTCAATTATCTAATTATTTTTTATTAAATTAATTAATTCTATTTTTCTTCACCACTCTAAAATACTCATATATTTCTATAATTTTATTAAATTATTGAAATATCCCTACATCCCACAAAACCCTAACATAACTTAAATAGTCAAATAATTCAAGCAGGGCGCATATAAACACTCAAATAATTAGATTAAAATTAATAATCTAAAATCGGGGTGTTACAATTAAGTCATAATACACTTTGAACAATTTGAATAAAAATAATTCTTTAAGTAATTCTAAGATGAAAGTTCATCTTCTCTTTTCATATATTACAATGCAATTATATAGACCTTGAGTGCTCAAAATGTTTAAATGAAACACTTTGAATGATATGAAAGTTAAGCACAAAGTTTCATTGTTAAAATTTATATGAATACTTTAAATTGTTTGAATTGATGTGAAAAATTAATAATGAAAGAGGTTATTTGAAAACCAATGTATTTTTCCTTAAATACATCCTAAGAAACCTATATGAATTGATGCAAAAGTTTGAGAAATTTTCATGAAGGCTTGCAATAGTTTAAAATGACAATGGTTCATTAAAAGACATAATTTTGCATTATGTACAAGACTTCTTAAATTGATTAAATGAATACATGATTAAAAAAGTGTAGAATGATTTTCAAATTTCAAATAGCAATAGTCATGTAATTGATTTCTTAAATCAGTTAACCAACCTGACTTAAAGTGCAAACAACTTTTTTAAAAATCAGCTTTTTATGGCTTTGCCGTAAAGATTTTTATGCATGATAATTTGAGAACTTTAAAGATAAAGATGAGTACTATTTTATGAGTTATTAAGGTATTATATAATGGATTGTAAATGATACCTTAGATCAATTCCATTTTACTTTGAATTTTAAATGCATATGATCATTTGAACTTTGAACTTTGACTGAGCTTTACTTCAAACTTTTTCTTCTTTGATAATTTTTTTTTGATAAACTTTTGTCTTCTTTGATAAAATTTTGTCTTCATTAAAATTAAACTAACATAAGTGATGAATATCTTCTTCACAATATGATTTTTAGTCTTTCTTTTTTAATCAAGGTTCCTGGAAAAGTAGTTTGTAGTGCTATTTTTATGCTGAGTTTTAACCAATGCTGCTTGCTTCAAACATTTATTATGCCTATTTTACATGCCTTATTTAGGAAGGGAATGTTATTTTACTAAATAATTTGTGTATTAAACAAATAGTGTAAAACCATGTTTTCTCATGTACACTCAACACTAATTATGTTTTCTAAATTGCATTGATGCTTAGTAAGTTTGCAATTGTTACTTTTCTGGATTGTATTTGAATTTATTGTGGTTGCATTTTTATGGTTATAATGAAATTAGTTAATAATGAAATTAGTTAATAATGAAATTAATGTTGTATGTGCTTGTGCAGTATAATTCCAAAGACAGCTCTGTGAAATTAATTTATGAACCAAACAGGAATCTTACTTCCATTTGTGTACATGTAAGTTGTAATCTGTTTGGTATTCATTTGGTCGCTACGACGAAAAGGTAGTTTAAACATACAAGTTTTGGTTATGAGATTGTAAGCAACTTTCGCTATCTATGAGCAAACTTTTCAAATTTAGTAGTTTTCATTTGCTCAGAGTTGTCTCAATCTTTTGAGAGGCCCTGTGTAAGAAGTTAAAGTTAGCTTCAATTAAGTCGTGAATTTTTTTAAGAGGCTGTTAGGTGCGGATTTGACCTAAAAAAGAACTATATTTCCTTGCACTTTTTCCACTATTTTCTCATGTTTTCATTGGTTTTGCTAATGATTGTTGTTGTTATTCTAACACTGAGAATATACCTTTGGTGCTTGTAATGTGTGTGTTATTGTGCAGGAAAAGGCACTAATTTATCAAAAGTGTAAGACACAAGAAATGGTGCAAGCTGCCAAAGAACAGAGGAAAACATCAGTAAGTTCGCTTTGCGAACTCTGGCAAATTGCCAGTGAAGGTTCGCTTTGCGAACTCTGGCGAGGTCTCCAGCGAATGGACCCAGATTTTGGCATGGGCAAAAGGCACTAAAGTTCGTTGTGCGAACGGGAAAGTGAGTGTTCGCTTTGCGAGTGATCCTTCGCATTGCGAACTCACGAGAATTTCTGGGGCGGTTTAACTATTCAGAGGCACCTTAGGTGCCTATTTTTGCCATTCGTTGTGCGAATGAAGAGGTTCGCTTAGCGAACATGAAAATTCCTGATGTACTATATAAGTAAAATTTCAGCTTTTTTAGAGAAAAAAAATCATAAGTTTTGATAGATTTAGATATTTTTCAGAGAGAAACTTTGCATCTCTTCATTTTCAAGGGAGAGAAGGTAATAGCTTTGATTTCTTGTTGGTGTTGGATGTAATCTCTTGATACCTTATGTATTTCATCTAATGTATGTTTGTGAATATGTTTTGATTCTCTATTGTTGTCGTCTTTGATTGATTATTTGTGGTCTTGACAAAACCTTTACAAATCCTTGATCTTAGATTTTCATCTATCAATGAGTAAAACTTTTGACATGGTTTTGTGAGTTGATATTCATTGTATCTTTTGTTGTATTGTGTTGATTAAGTAACATGGCTAGCATGAGTATGATCGATACGGTATTGGGAGGATGCATGATAATAGTGATGAAGAATGATATTCACATTCATTTGGCAAATTAGTTGCATACATGTAAAAAGGGTCAAACGTGTGTACGTATTCTAATCGTTGGCATTTTATATGAAGTCGTCATTTATCTGATGTGGGTGTCATCTTTGTTTACATGTTTATCTTTGATTTGAACCGCTATAGACATATACTCTTCAGATCTGGATCTACGATGATTATCTGTTTTATTCTGAACTCTAGAAATAGATTTAGGCTTAACACTTGCGTGAGTATCAGCTCTTAATGCTCCGTGTTGGTTTTTGTTGCGTGAGACATCACCAATGAGGCAATACGGTCGATCTCTCGACGTTGCGTTAGACATAACCTCTATCGTGGGTGATACGTGAGGATATTAGGCAATGATTAATTTATGTATAATATGATTAGAAGAATGCATGTGTTATCAATTGATGAGATCCAATTCCAACAAGGCTCCGTTTATAATTCAGTCTTTACTTTATATTTTCCGTCTTTACATTTTCCGCATTTGCTTTTGGTTCCGCTTTAAACCAAAACTTTTGAACCATGAGCTTAGAAACATAGAAACCGTCGAATTTTATTCTTTCCCTCGCACTGATCCCTGTGGAGAACGATAAAACTGGGTTACTTATATATTTTTGCTTGCTGCTATTCTAGCTTCAACAAAATGGTGTCGTTGCCGGAGGTCAGTGTTTAGATATTGAATCACATCGTGTTAGTTTCTATATTTTTTAGCTTTGTACATTTGTTTATATTATATGTATTTGTTTTCTTTTATGGTTTCTCTAGTGTGACCAGGAATGATGAGAACTTCTAGATTGGTTGCTAATTGTATAAAAGTATTCAATGAAGTTTCGACCGAGTCTGGATGTTGAGCTTTGAAAGTATGCGAGGTAAATTGTATCGCTTTATAGAATGTTAGAATGATTTAAGAATTTTGTGCTTTATGCAAATGTGTATTCTTGTTTCATTTTTCAACTTGTTGGAATGCTTGTTTCACTTAGGTCCAAAAACCATAAATTATGAGAAACCTCCATTGTTTATTATATGCTAGGATGACTGATAACTTTGTTTAATACGTTTGATTCATGCTTTATCTTTTGATTATTGTGATTTTGTGGAAGCATTAGAAATGATCAAGGCATTTGTTTATATTAAGCACAACCGTATCTAAAAGTATCTTACCCGTGAGTAGTGAGAATTCGTTAGCCCCTTTGAGCCTAAATAGTTTAGATTTCATTTTAGTGATGAACTTGGTTTATGTACATAATTTGAAAGTGTAGTTCATCATTGAATTTTGTGAGGTTCTAAAAATTTCTTCTTGAACCTTTGGACATTGTTTTAATTTGATTTCCTTGCCTTAAAAAGCAAGGAGCATTCACTTGAGGTTTGGTTGAATTCAAGTTGGGGAGAATGAAAAAGAAGATTGGTAGGATGCTAAAACTTTTGAAAAAGTTCAAACAAGCATGAAAAGAAAATGTGTAAATATGAATGTGAAAAACAAAAGAAAAAGAATGCTTGTTAGAATGAGAAAAATAGAGAATAAAATAATTGTGCATAAGGAAGTTTGAGAAGGTTGGTGATAGAGGAATGAGAATGGTGAATGAAGTTGTGATGTGTAAATATCATGTATAGTGAATGTTTCTTTTTGCATCGGCAATTCCGATTTAATAGCCTTTAGAAATGTCCCTTTATTGTTAACCCGACCAAGCTACAACCCTTAAAGCCCTTAATGATCTTTTTACTTCCATGTTTTCATTTTTTATTGTTAGATGTTGTATGAATTGGATTTCTATTTACATTGTTTGTTAGGTGAGTGAAATTTCCCTGAGGTTGCAAACGCGTCAATTTCTTCATTCTTATTCTGAAGAGGAGTGTTAGAGTGATTCAAGTATGAAAACTTAGTTGTTCTTTGAACCATTATGATATTTGTTTAAGAACTTAATTATTTGTCGTTGTTCGATTCTATTGAGTGGTGAATGTTGCTTGTGCGCATTTTCATGCTTGACTTTGGTTGAATTAAACGCTTGAGCAAATCCTCTTGTTTTAATGAAGGGCATACTTTGCTTGAGGACAAGCAAAAATCTAGTTAGGGATAGTTGTTAGGTGCAGATTTGACCTAAAAATAAACTATCTTTCCTTGCACTTTTTCCACTCTTTTCTCATGTTTTCATTGGTTTTGTTAATGATTGTTGTTGTTCTTCTAACATTGAGAATATACCTTTGGTGCTTGTAATGTGTGTGTTATTGTGCAGAAAAAGACACTAATTGATCAAAAGTGTAAGACACAAGAAATGGTGCAATCTGCCAAAGAACAGAGAAAAACAGCAGTAAGTTCGCTTTGCGAACTCTGGCGAATTGCCAGCGAAGGTTTGATTTGCGAACTCTGGCGAGGTCTCCAGCGAATGGACCCAGATTTTGGCAGGGGCAAAAGGCACTAAAGTTCGCTGTGCGAACGGGGAAAACGAGTGTTCGCTTTGCGAGTGATCCTTTGCTTTGCGAACTCACGAGGATTTCTGGGGCGGTTTAACTATTCAGAGGCACCTCAGGTGCCTATTTTTGCCATTCGCTGTGCGAATGAAGAGGTTCGCTTAGCGAACATGAAAATTCCTGATGTACTATATAAGTAAATTTTTAGCATTTTTAGAGAAAAAATCATAAGTTTTGATAGATTTAGATATTTTTCAGAGAGAAACTTTATATCTCTTCATTTTCAAGGGAGAGAAGGTAATAACTTTGATTTCTTGTTGGTGTTGGATGTAATCTCTTGATACCTTATGTATTTTATCTAATGTATGTTTGTAAATATGTTTTGATTCTCTATTGTTGTTGTCTTTGATTGATTATTTGTGGTCTTGACAAAACCTTTACAAATCCTTGATCTTAGATTTTCATCTATCAATGAGTAAAACTTTTGACATGGTTTTGTGAGTTGATATTCATTGTATCTTTTGTTGTATTGTGTTGATTAAGTAGCATGCTAGCATGAGTAGGATCGATACGGTATTGCGAGGATGCGCGATAATAGTGATGAATAATGATATTCACATTCATTTGGAAAATTAGTTGAATACATGTAAAAAGGGTCAAGCGTGTGTACGTATTCTGATCGTTGGCATTTTATATGAAGCAGTCATTTATCTGATGTGGGTGCCATCTTTGTTTACCTGTTTATCTTTGATTTGAACCGCTATAGACATATACTCTTCAGATCTGGATCTAAGATGATTATCTGTTTTATTCTGAACTCTAGAAATAGATTTAGGCTTAACACTTGCGTGAGTATCAGCTCTTAATGCTATGTGTTGGTTTTTGTTGCGTGAGACATCACCAATGAGGCAATACGGTCGATCTCTCGACGTTGCGTTAGACATAACCTCTATCGTGGGTGATACGTGAGGATATTAGGCGAATGATTGATTTATGTATAATATGATTAGAAGAATACATGTGTTATCAATTGATGAGATCCAATTCCAACAAGGCTCCATTTATAATTCAGTCTTTACTTTATATTTTCCATCTTTACATTTTCCACATTTGCTTTTGGTTCTGCTTTAAACCAAAACTTTTGAACCATGAGCTTAGAAACATAGAAATCGTCGAATGTCATTATTTCCCTCGCACTGATCCCTGTGGAGAACGACAAAACTAGGTTACTTATATATTTTTGCTTGCTGTTATTCTAGCTTCAACAGAGGCCCTATTTAATCGTAAATTAACTGTAAAATATTTGTATGGAGGCCCTTTTTTTCCATAGCTTAATCATGAAAAAGTGTGAGGCTATGTGTTGTAGGTCGCATTGCACACCTTCAACGACGGCCCTACATTTGCTTTTGTTCTTCTAGCATTCTGGTATAAGTTATCCTTCATTGTGACAAACAGGTTTTTATCTCAATTACGCATGGTTTTGAACTGAAATGGACGATGTGACACAAAAGCTAATGTCATAGTTTCTTCTGTTGAGAATACTCTTGGAGTTATGGCTTCTCCCTAATTTTTCATTTTAGTTTTTCATAACTCTTAATTTACTTTCATTGCTTAGGTTCTCTCCTTAGTTCCTAATTTGAGGAAGGTTGGTTTCCTTTACTTACATAACTTGAAGTCATTAAAAATAATAACATTCTGATTGTCATCAATACCAAATGCGGTAGACATTTTTTTGCTTCAACATGCACCATCGTCATCCAAGAGAGTCATGATAGATTTAAGGTAAATTTGATATCAAGATTTAAACATGGTTTTTCTAATTTGAGTTTTGCCTTCTTTGTTTTGTTTATAGCATGCTGTAATTTTAGCATGCTGTAATTTTCAGTATGATTTGCATGCTGTAATTTTCAGTATGATTTGCAACAAATATTATTTCTATATTTTGCAGTAAACACAGGGTGGAGGATACTACCTAGAGGATTCTTTGGTGCATTCATTTTCCCTAGAGATCGGAATATGCGTGGAGGCATTATAAAAACCACAATTTTGTGAAGATAGATCTTTCCCTATCGAGATAACATGTTTAAGATACTTTGATTCCTAATACTTACTGAATTATTGTTCTTATTTAGTTTATTAAGAGGATTTATATATTTCAACATTTTTGTGTCATGTGTTAGATTCTTTTGTGTTTAATTTGGAGACTATGGTATCCTATATGCAACTATTTGGCTAGAAATCTATTGGTCATATCATATGTTAATACTATTTAAAAGATTGGGTTGTCTTAAGTCTTTAGTTTCTTGATATCATTGTTTTTTGAATGAGAAAATTATACATTATTATCAAGACCATCCCAAACAAATTTGAGGTCCTGTTCTAATTTTTTATAATAGATTGCTAATAAAATAAAATGTAATTTACTCTAATATTTTGGTTAAGAAAAATAAATATTATTAAATAATAGTTTTTTTTAAATTGTAGCTATGATAACAATATATAATTGTTCTGGACTGGGCCGAGGTCCGCTCATCAGTCGAGCAGGCCCAACCCACACATCCTGGGATGGCCCAACAAGGGCCTTTTTGGCATGACCAATGTCGGGCACTTGCCCTCTCCCCGTGTCGGACACACGCACGGTGTAGAGCGTCGGGCAAGATGCTAGGCCTCCCCGGGCTCGTTCCTCCTCGACACCCAGGGTGCTCCTCCCCCGCGAGGAGCCCACCTTCTGCACATGAGGGTCCTCCCCGCGAGGACACGTCTCTCCCCGACACGCAAGAGTCCTCCCCGCGAGGACACGTTCTCACGTAACCGCTCCACTCCCGATGGAATCGGTCTGCCCTAATTCCGGAGATCTAGGAACGGTTACCCCAGGGCAAAGACCATGTGCTGGTCTTCACTACGCCACGTAAGCCCTCGCAGTTACTTGGATTGAGCCTGGCAATCCAGCCCAATGCAAGTAACCGTTGGCCCCGCGCTGGGGGCTCTCTATAAATACCCTCTCCCTTGAGAGGGTCAGGTTATTTTCACTTTCTTACTCTAACCTTGTGCTTGCTATTCTCTGACGGTTACCTTACTTGAGCGTCGGAGTACCTTGCAGGTACACCCCCCCCCCCCCGGCCGTCTTTCCACCGCACCGGAGCTGAAGTTCAGACGACGTTGTTGGCCACAGAAATTGTCTGATCCAGGTACGATCAGTGGCGCCGTCTGTGGGAACCCTTTGCTCCCCCGTTTTTCCTCCATTAAACCAAAGCAACTCTCATTCATCACTGTCATGGTCGGCAATTCGTCTGCTACCAAAGCTCTGGACACCGTCCTCGCGTAACTCGAGAACAGGAACCACGGAGAAGACGCTGCTGCCCTCCACGTCAAAGAAGCCGACGTGAGAGACGGCCAAACCACCTCCCCATACTCCCAAGACGTGGCTTACCACGCCACCCGCCAAGACGACCAGCAAGTCGCGTTTCAGCCAGTTGCTCCTCCACCCAATGCAGACACAAGCACCGTGGTCCTGTTCACCTTGATCAATCAGACCAATCAGCTGATCGCGCACCAGAATACCAGAATTGAAGCGCTGGAGCAAGGGCAGGTGCGAAGATCTTCCCCGCGAAGACATCACCGTCCAGCATCGCCTCGCCGTTCCCCTTCCCCGCGAAGGACTCCTTCAGACGAATCTCAGACCCCGTCGCCGGTACGCGAGGGTTGTCGACCACGTCTCGAGCGCCCCCAGCCGACGATCTCCCAGAAACGCCCTCGTTCCCCGCCTCAGAAGGAACCCAGGGCCTCCATCACTACCAAGAAGTCCAAGCAGATCGAAGAGAGGTCGAGACACCGCTCGAGGAATTCCCCTCCACGACATCAACAATCCCCTTCGGTGTCCCCAACAAGAAGTGACGATGACGACCAGAGGACCTCACTGTCGTGGGAGATCATGAATACCCCAATCCCCGCGGGCATGGAGAAACCTCCACCGCTGGGGACCTACGATGGTCTCTCCGACCTCGATGATCACATCAAGAGTTTTGAAGCAATGCTCGACTTCTGAAACGTGAGAGGAGCCATCAGGTGCAGGCTTTTCCCCACCACCTTGCGGAAGGGCATGATGACTTGGTACAAGGGTTTGGAACCTGGGTCGATCACGTCCTGGAAGCAGCTAAGACGACGCTTCACCAAACAGTTTACTGCGTCTCAGCGACACCCGAAGGCGGAAGCTGCCTTAGAAAGCATCTTCCAGGGGAAGAACGAACCTTTCCGAAATTACATCGAGAGATTCAACAGAGAAGCTGTCGAGGTCCATACAACCGACGACATGAAGAAGTATTTAATCATCCATGGACTGCGTTTCGGATCTGATTTTTCCAAGTCCGTAGGCCTCCGTAGACCCTACCGTCTCGAGGACCTTCTCCAACGTGCTCAGTCGTATATCGAGCTCGAGGAATCTGAGGCAGCGCAGATCGCCCTTGAGTCAAGGCGCAAAGAAGGCCCCTGCGGCCACAAAGATGAAGACTCTCCTTCCCGGCGGAGAGGAGACAGGAAGAAAGAAAATCAACCCAGTGATCCTCGTGAACCGCGCGGACCAGCTGGCCTGTTCACTGAGTACACCCCACTCAACGCTCCCCGCGCGCGCATCCTCTCCGAGTGCCAGAACTCAGAATTTGTGAAAGGAGGAGTCCGCTTTCCGAAGCCCACTGCCCCCAAATCAAACGTCGATAAGTCAAAATACTGTAGATTCCACCGGAGTCACGGGCATGTGACGGAAGACTGCATCCATCTCTAAGATGCGATTGAAATTCTGATCAAGGAGGGGCACTTGAAGAAATACGCCCAGAAGAACGATACTCCTCGTCCCATCTCCCGGGAAGCCCAGAACATCGAGGAGATGGCCCCTTCTCCCGACAAGAGTCGCCTTCAAGTCGGCCTCAGTGTCACCCGACCCGAAGATTTCTTTGTCCCCCCAATCATTGAAGGACAAGAAGCAATTCGCAACATGTGGGCGACATTCCCTCACGAAGACCCCTTCACTGCCCGTAGCACCTGGGAAAGCTTCCCCAGGGCGATGGTCATCTCCGGGGGAGGTTCAGAGAAGTTGTCCGTCGGATCGATCAAGCAGAAATTTGACGAGCTGGAATCCGGAACGTCGGCGAAGGCAACTACCCTCGAGAAAGTGCGGGGAAACTCCAACCCCATCACCTTCTACCTCGAGGAACTCCCCGGGGGAGCACCAAATGCCACTATTCCCCTCCTGATCAGGGCGCAGATGGCGAACTTTGACGTTCGAAGGATCCTAGTCGACCAGGGGAGTTCGGTCGACATCATGTATGCTTATCTGTTTGGGATCCTTCAGCTCGACGAGAGGCATCTAACCCCGTACGTCGGTTCAGATCTACAGGGGTTCAATGGAACCAACACCAGACCATGGTGAAGATCCATTTCCTGGTGGTCGAATGCCTGTCTCTCTACAACTGCATCCTCGGGAGGACCACCCTGGCTGAACTTACGGCGGTACCATCAACGGTCCACCTCAAAATGAAGTACTACATGATCAGGGGACGAGTAGTGACGATGCACGGGGACATCGACGCGGCCAGAAGGTGCTTCGACGCCGCCATCAAAGGCCTGAGTTCCATCGGCCCCAAACCCAAGACCGTGGCCAAGCCACCCCAGGACGCCGAACATGCACCTCTCCCGCGCGTCAACGCGGTCGAACTTGACAACAGGTTCCCGGGCGAACCCGATGAAGACGGGGCAGAAGACCTCGACCTCCAGGAGGAGAACAACGGGCGGCCTCTCTACCCAACGCGCCCCATCCCAGACGGGGACTTTGAGCTCGTGGTACTCGGGGACGACCCAGATCGTAACGTGAAGATTGGCACCGGGATCCCTGACCTGGCAAAGGAGCAGCTGAAGGCATGTCTGAAGGAGAATGCTGATCTCTTCGCGTGGAGCGCATCCGAGATGCCTGGCCTCGACCCCGAGGTGGCTTGCCATCAGCTTGCAGTAGATCCGGCCACTAGGTCCATAGCACAACGTAGGCGTAAGCAGTCTCTCGAAAAAGCGGAGGCTGCTGAAAAAGCTGTAAAAGACCTCCTAGAGGCAAATTTTATTTCGGAGGCCAAATACACGACCTGGCTGTCCAACGTTGTACTTGTTAAAAAGAATAATGGAAAATGGAGAATATGCGTTGATTATACTGATCTTAACCGGGCTTGCCCGAAAGACTGTTATCCCTTGCCTAACATCGACCAACTGGTCGACAATTCTGCAGGTTACAAACTACTCTCCTTCATGGACGCTTACTCGGGATACAATCAAATTCCCATGGACAAGGTCGACAAACAACACACGGCCTTCATGACCGCGTCGGGCAACTACTACTACAACGTGATGCCCTTCGGTCTGAAGAACGCCGGTGCGACCTACCAACGGATGATGAACAAGGTTTTCCGGGCTGAAATCGGCGACATGCTCGAGGTCTACATGGACGACATGATCGTCAAATCCGCAGAAGAAGTCGACCACGCCGCGCACCTCAAGAAGGTGTTCGACACGGCGAGGAGATGCCGCATGAGGTTTAACCCCAACAAGTGCACCTTCGGCGTTCGGGCAGGTAAGTTCCTCGGGTTTTACCTTACAGAAGCCCCGGACGGGCAGAAGCCAGTTTACTTCACGAGCAAAGCCCTCCAAGGCCCCGAGCTCAGATATCAGCAGATTGAGAAAGTCGCCCTGGGCCTTGTCACTGCGGCCAGGAGGCTATGCCACTACTTCCTCGCCCACACCATCGCCGTAAGGACCGAACAGCCTATAAGGCAGCTCCTCGGGCGGCCGGACATGGCGGGGAGGATGCTTAGGTGGTCACTCGAGCTCGCCGAGTTTGACATCCAATACGAAGGGAGGAAAGCCCTGAAGGCACAGGTACTGGCCGACTTCGTAGCAGAGATGACTGTCCCAGAACCTTCGACCAACGGATCACAGAAATGGACGATCTATGTCGACGGAGCGTCCAGCCCAAAGGGAAGCGGGGCGGGCATCATCCTCGAAAACGAGGAAGGCATCTTGATCGAGGTATCCCTCAAACTATCCTTCCCGACATCGAACAACCAAGCCGAATACGAGGCCTTCCTCGCAGGACTCCGGCTGGCCGAGGACCTCGACGCCAAGGAGGTCAAACTCTTCACCGACTCCCAGCTCGTGGCTTCGCAAGTCCGAGGAGAGTACCAAGCTAAGAATGACAGCCTCGTAGAATACTTGGCCTTGGTAAAAGAAAAGATGAAAAAGTTTACCTCCGCGGAAGTAACTCACATCCCCCGCGAGCACAATGCCCGAGCAGATGTCTTGTCCAAATTGGCGAGCACAAAGAAGAAAGGCGGGAACAAATCCGTTATACAAGAAGTGCTTTTCCACTTGAGCATTGATAAACCGGCCATGGTTTCAGACATCAATGCCATCGGGGACAGCAACTGCTGGATGACCCCGGTATACAAATACCTCATGACAGGCAAACTGCCCGAAGATCCCAAAGAAGCAGGAATGGTCAAGAGGCGGGCGTGCTCGTACACCATAGTCGAGGATAAGCTATACCAGTGAGGGTTCTCTATTCCTCTCCTTAGATGTATCGAGGAGACCAAGGTCCCAGGCATACTCCAGGAGATCCATGAGGGAATCAATGCACAGCACCTCGGCGGGCGATCGTTAGCCCGTAAGGCACTTCGAGCAGGGTATTACTGGCCCACCATGCAACAAGACGCCAAGGAACACGTCAAGAAGTGTGACAGATGCCAACGACACGGGGATATGCACCTCGCTCCTCCTAACGAGCTCAGTCCGTTGTCCTCCCCGTAGCCGTTTGCATGGTGGGGAATGGATATCCTCAGACCTTTCATCCAGGGGTCGTATCAAAACAAATACCTCATCGTCGGGGTCGACTACTTCACGAAGTGGATTGAGGCAGAAGCGTTGGCCAAAATCACGGCCTTCAACATACTACGTTTTTACAAAAGAAATATCCTTGCCTGGTTCGGCGTGCCCCAAGTTATCGTCACCGACAACGGAACACAGTTCACTGACAGGAACTTCCAAGACTTCGTCGTAAAACTAGGCACGAAGCAACACTTCACGTCGGTCGAACACCCTCAAACGAACAGACAGGATGAGGCGGCGAACAGGGTGATCCTCCGAGGATTAAGACGTCGACTAGGCGACGCCAAGCAACGGTGGGTCGAGGAGCTACACAGCGTCCTCTGGGCCTACCGGACGACCCCACACTCCACAACTGGGGAGACCCCCTTCCGTTTGACCTACGGAACCGAAGCGGTGATCCCCGTGGAGATCAGGGAACCCTCGAGGAGGACAGAAGCCCCCCTCGACGGGGACACGAACAACGAAGCCTTGAGGGAAAAGCTCGGTTTTGTCGAGGAGATACGTTCGGGCGCTTCTCTCCGAGAAGCTTCGCTTAAGCAGAAAATAACACTGCGTTATAACGACAAAGTTATTAAACGTGATTTTCAGGTAGGCACCCTCGTCCTACGAAGGAACCAAAAAGACTCGCGAGAAGGCAAACTCGCCGCGAACTAGGAGGGCCCGTACCACGTCCGGGCGAAAATGGGGACAAGAGCCTATTTCCTCAAAAATCTGCACGGGGAAGAACTTGCTCGACCGTGGAACGCTGAAAAGCTAAAACAATATTACAGTTAAGCACTGCCCGCGACGCACTAGCACCGCGACTACGGGGATGCGCTAAGGTACGAGCGCGACACCCCTAGACAGAACACGATGATCAAAGACTGCGTTGTGTGTGCGCGAGGACTTTGATTTGACGGGGATACCTCGACCGAGCTCCGTCGTCGTTGTACCAGTCAGGCAGAACACCCAGCTCGCGATGGGAAGTTCCCGCCACGAAGCTAAGACCTCGACCTAGCCCTTAGCCTCGTTGAAGGTCGGAATACATCTCCGACCACCCGACCAGCTCTCCACGCGGTCGGGGACTATCAAGGTCGAGCAATCCCAAGGTCTTTGTTACTTACAGAAAAACAAAGTATAAAAGCCTTAAAGACTTAGACACAAAACAAAGCATAGCAAATGCGTTAACATCACACACAATTAAAACCATGCAAATAACACTAGCAGATAAACAAAGATATATTAAAACGAGCAGAAGCCCAGTGTACAAGTATTACAATCAGATGTCAAAAAGCCCCTAGCACGCAGGTCGGACAGAAATATTACAATAAATAAAAATGGCTCGCAGGCCAAACAGAACGGGGAGAAAATCCTACTCAGCGGTGGTCCCTTCAGGCTGGTCGGGATCATGGACCTCGTCGACCCTCATCGGTTGCACGATCTGACCATCGACCACCTCGTAGTCGGGGTCAATCCCCTCGGTCGAAAGGTCAGGGTAGAGGACCCTAAGTTGTTCCACCGCATTCCTGAAGCCTATGCCCGCCACCATGAGATTGTCTTCCTCGGCTTCACGGAGCTTCGCTATCAGCGCGGCCCGCGAGGTCAACAACCTATCCTCTTCGGTTTCCTCCTCAGCGGGGCGGACAACCTCCTCCAACTCAGCGATCCTCGCCATGAGACGATCCCTCTCCTCCTCGACACCGGCTAGACGTTTCCGCTCCTCCTCAGCATTCTTCAGCTTTTCCTCCATTTTCTGTTGAAGCTCGAGCTGGGCCTGGTTCTGGCTTTTGCAGTCAGCCAGCTCCTTACTCACCTTCTCCATTTTAGTCGAGATGGATTAAAAACTCTCCTGCAACCTGTTCAGCTTGCTTGCGGGGCACGCCTCATCGTTCAGAGCCAAGGCGGCCACGCAAACCTGCATCACGGCAGACACGTCCTCCACCAACATCCTCCGCCGAGAAGCCTTATCGACGCTTAAGATGGCCTGAGTTTCGGAGCCACCCACGCACAGCGAATTGTTCTCCGTAAAGAAGTTCGGCCTTGTGTAACAGGGCGGGAGCACAAATTTCACGGCAGGGGGACTATCGTGCTCGGTGAGGTCGACGTCCACCGTGTCTGCAAGCCTTTGCCTCTTTGGAGAGCTCTGGGGGATGACGGAGTCACTACCCTGGTAAGAGCCAGAGGAACCCCCGGGTGTCGGGGCGGGAACAGACATCTGCACTCGGAGCTGGTCGACACGACTCTTGCCTCCTTTCTTCGCAGCACGGTTGGCTTTCAGCTTCTTGAAGCGCTCCTCAGCATTCGACATCTTATCTACAAAGAAAACAAAGAGGTTAGTAGTTCGAAAAGAAAGGTAAAAGGAAGGACATGTCGAGGAGACCGTCCCCACCTAACAACTCGAGGGCCTCCTCGTCAGAAAACGTCTTGAGAAGAGCCCTAGTATTGATCACTCAACGCCTCGTCAAGATATGTCCGTCAAGATGGGCCTGGCAATCCAGCCTAATGCAAGTAACTGTTGGCCCCGCGCTGGGGGCTCTCTATAAATACCCTCTCACTTGAGAAGGTCAGGTTACGTTCACTTTCTTACTCTAACCTTGTGCTTGCTATTCTCTGACAGTTACCTTACTTGAGCGTCGGAGTACCTTGCAGATACACCCCTCCGTCGTCTTTCCACCGCACCGGAGCTGAAGTCCAGACGACGTTGTTGGCCACAGAAACTGTCTGATCCAGGTACGATAAATAATTATAAAAAAAATAACAAATATTAAAATTTGAGTGAAGAGATTTTAACATTCATCCGTTTAAATAAACTTGCCAAAACTACTATATAACCAAAATTACTGTATAACATTTTTATAGATAGAATATATTACAAAAGAAAAGTGATGATATCCTTATAATGTAAATTAATTTTATATTACTAATTAACTACGATCATGTATTATGTTAAATTAAAATAAAAAATTTAAATTACTTGTTTAATATGGAAAAATCATATATTTTATTTTTATATTATCAGTGCATCTCCATTAAACTGATATTATAATTTATAATATATAAAATAAGTACATAAATTATATATTATTTATTTAAGAGTTCATAGTTAAAAAATATCTTACTTAAAAATTTACAAGACTACCAATATACATATTAACTTTGTGTTATTTCAAAAGATTATTATGTAGTAAATTTTAAATTTGAAGAATTCAATATATGAGCAATTAATATAAAAATTGATATAATTCAATGATACCAAATAATAAATACTATTATTGTATTTAAAACTCAATGCTATGATGATGCATTTAAGCACGCATTTCAGAGTAGCAATCACATATTAAAAAGTTAAATTAATTATATATTATACAGTAAAGTGTTGTGTTAGTTTGTATAGTATTTAATTAGCATTATTCAAGCAATAAGTATAAGTACTTAGTGGAACATATGTCCATAAAATACCATGAATAATAGCTCCCAGAATCTATATATATATATATATATATATATATATATATATATATATATATATATATATATATATATATATATATATTAATATATATATATATATATTAATATAAAGGTAAAACATAGATTTGGTGTAGCTTTTTTTCTACCCATTTTGCCCTTATTTTAAAATTTGTAACTTCCATGATAACTTCTATTGAACTATAACTATCATCTTTCATATAACTTATTAATAACTATCTACATTTAAATATTTAATTGCCCTTATTTTAAAATTTGTAACTTCCATGATAACTTCCATTGAACTATAACTATCATCTTTCACATAACTTATTAATAATTTTCTACATTTAAATATTTAAATTAACATTAAATAAAAATTATTTTTTATATTTTTAAGTGTGTGCATTAAAAAAGCGGACAGACGGGCACGCGAGTGCCCGTCTGGACGCTAGTATATATAAAGGCAAAACACAATTTTGGTGTAGCATATTTTTATTCTAAATATACCCTTTTAATTTTTTTTCATTCCCATTTTGCCCTAATATATAGATTGTGTTATGTAACTTTTTTCCACTTACAATATACATGAACGGTTTTATAACTTCTCTCAAGTAACAAAAGATATAAATGGGAAAGTTAGGAAGAAGAGAGAAGGCCTTTGGATTTACAATAACAACGCTGAAACATAAATTTAGATAGAAATGAAGATTATGGTGGCCAATTCTGATAATAATTAGATGTGATACCGTTGCTAATAGTAAGATTTGTTTTTCACTTTTTTGATATTGAAATTCATATTTTGTTGATTTAAAATTTCTTCTGCAATCAAGAATTGTGGCTGAACATTCTCCAATATTCTTTTTTTTTTTCTTCTGATTTCAAGAGTTTGAAATTAATTCTTTAGTAGTTTCTATTATATCCCAAATTTTATCTAACAACTTTCTTATGTTTTTTTCTTTAATTTTTGCCATTGACTCTGGTTATTTTTTAAGAAAGTGTTATCTCTCATTAAACAATCAATAATATTTGTTTCTTAGTAATTTGTGTGTGGGAAAAAGAGAGGTTAGAAAGAGGAGTTTTGCAACCATCATAGGCGAAAGAAGGAGAAAAAGAAAAAAATAATATTCCTTTTAATTAACATTAATATTTTGATGTTATATTTACTTATTTGTTCAATTAAGTTTTGAATGCTTATTCTATTCTGTGTAGATTTTGATTTTAGTGTTGATTATAGGCTAATTAGTGTTCAATTTGCGTTCATGTCATTTTATTGTTGTTCAAGAAATAGTTCGATTTACATTTGTATGTTCTATGGTGTGTTCAATTGAGTTGTTTGGGTTATGTTAATATTTGCAGTGCAGTATCTCTCTCACATTTTAAATTGGTTTGTTTGTTGTTTCTACAAATTAACCTAATGCCTTCCTTACATTTGTGTAATAGGATAAATGCATTTTCTAATTGGATTCTATCATTCACAATACAATTACATTTAAAGTACTATGAATTAATCAATTGTTTCTTTTATTTTTCTTTATGAATAATCAATGACTTGGTTATGCATTTAATTCAAATGCAACTTAAATGTTTTGGTTATATAACAATATATAAACAAAAAATTATTTTGGTGTTGCTAATTTTTCTATTCTTTATACTCTTTTGCAATTTATTTTATTATGCAGGATATACTTTTAAATGCATAATACCTTCCACTAAAAATGGAAGTTACGGAGCGGTTAAAAAAAAAGGTTGAGTGGTTATAGAGCATATATACTTATTCCTATTTTCATTCAAAGAATCATATTTATTGTATTTTTTTTCTCATTGATTTTCCATGCTTACCTTACAATAATATATCTATTCCAACTTCCACTAAATGTTTTCTTCTTTTTTTTCTCATTGATTCTCCATGGATATCGTACAACAATACATTTAGTCTTTTACGGTGAAGAGAAACATCAGAAACGTCTCCTTTATTTGATGATGATGAATTTAGAAACGTAATATCATGAAAATCATTTTTTGTTGCTTATTGTTTCTTTCTCTTTGAGTTTTATTTTTATTGTAATGTTTTGACATATACACTTTTGGATTGGATTGTTTAATGTTTAATCATATAAATAATTTATATTAAAATTAAACTTACGTAAAAGAACAGTTAATATTTTCACGCGTTAGCGTAGTAAAAAAGCGGATGTGCCCGTTTGGACGCTAGTATATATATATATATATATATATATATATATATATATATATATATATATATATATATATATATATATATATATATTGTATTTTGAGGCCCCAAGATATTTGAGGCCCTGTGCTGTGGCACCGGTTGCACAGGCACATGGCCGAGCCTGATTGTTATTCCAACTATAGGATCATAAAAGTTGCATCTTTATTCCAATTTAATTATTGTTGGATGAATTCTGGATGATTAGGTTGATATACATGTAGGTTTATGAACTTGGTTGGAACTAGCACGGGTTAGAGCATCTAGCTCAAAGATCTTTGGCTGACCATCTTACTAGAATGTGGTTTGAGAGTTCCCGCTGTTGGCATGACATTCCTTGGATATGTTGCTAATCCTCAACTTGGTTTAGGAAAATCAGAAATGACATGGTACAAATATATCTTATGAGTTATTCTTTAATTTAAAATAGAAAAATAATAAATTTCTTATAGTTTCATTTGTCCAAACATAGTAGTTTTTCCATCTATGTTTATGCTATCGATATTGGCTGGTGCTGCAGGAGCCTTAGGGGCTCAATACTGTTTCCCATACTTTGTTGTTGACGGTGTTTATGGCCGACAACAAGGACAAATCTCTGCAATCGATACTTCAAGGTTCGTTCAGTTTTTTAGCATAAATATATCATTTGTCTACATTTCATTTTCATTGTTGCAATATTTTGTTATTAGGTTCTTGATATCATTCTTTGTTTTCTTTTTGTTGATGAATCTTTGCAGCAAGGAAAATATTGCGAATAAAGCTAATAATGAATTGAAGCCACCACGATAGTTTCACCTTTTTCTGGTGGCTACATTATTGTGATTTGTGATTTATTTTTCTGTAGATCTGGTAAATGATGAGTATGGACAATGATAGAATAAATCTCGCAGTGTGTTGTTAATCCTTAACTGATCTTCAGTGTCTTGTAGTTCTCATCTTTGTTTGGCATGTCTTATTCCCTTTATAATATATTCTTTTGGCTTTCCAAAAAAAAAATTAGTCATAAATACAAACTTTTATTACTAGCAGTAAATACAAAAGATTTAATATGTTTATTATACAGTATATTGTAACTATAGAGATTGAGTGGAATTGGTGAAGCCAAAAAAAAGGATGGTAATATGTCTATCATATTGGTCAAGTCATGTGGTTTGACTTGTAGCATTTATGTTGTAGGGTTGGCTAGACTTTTTCTACTGTTTAATTCAATAAACATCTTACTATTTAGGAATTAAATATAAATACAAATTACAAATAATAAAATATGCTTAAAAAGGTTGAATTATTTGTCAGAAAACAAGAAATTAAAGGTTGAACTATTCCATTTAAATATTTATATTGTTTTTACTTTAAAAGCTACTCATATTTATTCCTCTATGAACCAAAAATATTTTAGACCTGTTTGAGACCACAGCCTTTAGAAAAACGTTATATATATATTTTAAAATATCTTTCTAAACAAGTAAAAGAATGATTTCATTGAAAAAAACTCTTTGGCGTTTCAGGTTTATATTATTATAATCTGTCATGTTAGATGTGGAAAAGAGCAATGAAATTTTAAGATTGGTTAATTAGAAAGTTGCATCCAAAAAAATATTTTTATATTATTTGAAGCATTTTTTATTTTTATATTTGTAGGTTAAATAAAAAAAATTAATATATATTATTTGACATATTTTAATTGGTATAAATGGTAGAGTTAAAGTTATAAGTATTTTAAATGGTATAAATGGTAGAGTTATAACTTTAATTGCAACATAAATATTAATATTAAATAGTAAAAAATTAAGGTTTCAAAATTTTAAATGTGCACTGAGTTAGAAATTGAATTATATATAATTATTGATAGTAAATAGCGAATAATGGTGCATTAATTAATAAAATATCATATTTTTAAATAGTCATATATATAATAAGTGAGAAACTAAACTTTAAAACTTTTAATATGACACCGATGATAGAGTAAAAATTTAAATGGGTAGATAATTATTGACAATAAATAATGAGAAATTGAGTTTCAAATTTTTTAATCTATAATCTATATCTATAATCTATAACATATATAATGGGAAAACTTGGTTTTGGTGTAGCTTATTTTTGTTTCAATTATGCCTTTTTCAATTTTTATTTTAAAAATATCAAATTCTCTTTTACTAACCGTTTTATGGTAGTTTGCACACTTATTTCATTCAAATTTTTTTTATTTTAAAAATATTTTAAACTAAAATAAATAATAAATATTAAAAAAATGCCGTTAATATTTTTATCCGCTTGCGCATTATAAAAAGCGGACAGACGGGCACGTGAGTGTCCGTCTGGACGATAGTCTTCTATAAAGGCAAAACATAGTGTTTTGGTGTAGCCTATTTCTTTACCAATTTTACCCTTACTTTAATATATAATTTACACGATAATTTCCATTAACTTCCTACCTAACTTCCTACTATTAATTTCCTACTATTAACTTTCTACTTAACTTCCATTTAAAATTAATATTAGATGAAAAATATCATTTAATCTATAACATATATAAAGGCAAAACATGGCGTTTTGGTGTAGTCTATTTCTCTACCAATTTTACCCTTATTTTAATATATAATTTACCCAATAACTTCCATTAACTTCCTATATAACTTCCTACCTAACTTTCTACTATTAATTTCCTACTATTAATTTCCTACTTAACTTTCATTTAAAATTAATATTAGATAAAAAATATCATTAAAATTTTTACGGGTGTATTAAAAAAGCGGACAGACAGATAAGAGTGCCCGTCTGGACGCTAGTATGACACTAATGGTAGAGTTTCAATTTTTCTCATATGACACAAATTGTAAACAATGTTTCATGAAATTTATTTTTTTTATAAATATTGTCTAAACAAAAATAATATTTTGATTCAAATATTTTTATATACGGGAACCACTTTACTATTGATTCAAATATTTTTATAAATAGTGTCAAAACAAAATTAATATTTACATACGGGAAAAAATACATTGCTGATTAAAGTATTTTTATATAGGGGAGAAAATACTATTGTTATAAATGAGAACAACTTTATTATTGATTCAAATATTTTTATAAATATTGTCAAAACAAAAATAATATTTTGGTTCAAATATTTTTATAAACGATAACAACTTTACTATTAATTCAAATATATTTATAAATAATATCAAAACAAAAATAATATTTATACACAGAAAAAAAATACATTGTTGGTTAAAATATTTTTATATACGAAAACAAATACCATTGTTATAAACGGGATCATATTTACTACTGATCCAAATATTGAATAATAGAAATTTATTGACCATTATATCCTCTCTTATAACATAATTGTCTTATTTGTTAACAAAACTTAAACGATTAATTTATCTAATACAAATTTCAATAGTTTTTTTAATCATATTATTCTTAATATTGTTTAACTTTTATCTTCTACATTTTTTATTATTTCAACTTAAATTTACTATCATTCTTAAGTTTATTCTTTTTTCAACTTCCTATTTTTATGACGATTTGCAAACAAATGCGCTTCCAAAACCATATCTCAGACTCGGACAAAAACGTACCCCGTGCGTAGGAACGAGTTTGTTACTAGTTCTAAGATGAAAGTTCATATTCTTTTTTCATATGTTACAATGCAAATATATAGACCTTGAGTGCTCAAAATGTTTGAATGAAACAATTTGAATGATATGAAAGTTAAGCACAAAGTTTCATTGTTAAAATGGATATGAATACTTTAAATTGTTTGAATTGATGTGAAAAATTAATAATGAAAGAGGTTATTTAAAAACCGATGTATTTTTCCTTAAATACCTCCTAAGAAACCTATATGAATTGATGCAAAAGTTTGAGAAATTTTCATGAAGGTTTGCAATAGTTTAAAATGACAATGGTTCATTAAAATACACAATTTTGCATTATGTACAAGACTTCTTAACTTGATTAAACGAATACATGATTAAAAAGTGTACAATGATTTTCAAATTTCAAATAGAAATAGTCATGTAACTGATTTCTTAAATCAGTTAACCAACCTGACTTAAAAGTGCAAACAACTTTTTTAAAAATCAGCTTTTTATGGCTTTGCTTTAAAGATTTTTATGCATGATAGTTTGAGAACTTTAAAGATAAAGATGAATATTATTTTATGAGTCATTAAGGTATTATATAATGGATTGTAAATGTTACCTTAGATCAATTTCATTTTACTTTGAATTTCAAATGCATATGATCATTTGAACTTTGAACTTTGACTGAGCTTTACTTCAAACTTTTTCTTCTTTGATAATTCTTCTTTGATAAACTTTTGTCTTATTTGATATGATTTTGTCTTCATTAAAACTAAACTAAGATAAATGATGAATATCTTCTTCACAATATGGATAAGTTTGCGCTCATGTTAAAGAATCATGGAGAATACCTTGTTAATTGGTGGTAATGGATCAAAGAGAATAATTTGGGATTTCACAACCCCAAAAATGTCATTAAGACCAGTGAGAAAATGCATGAAATGTAATAATTGATGGTTCCAGTGGGCTGTGGGCATAACCTCACTCACGTATTTGACATGAGACATATAGGCAAGAACATGCATATAAATCTCGAGTTCTTTCCACAAAATGTTGATTTCAGAGAAGAATCCAACCAACGTTCGAGAATCCTGCTTGATTGCATAAATTTCATGCCGAAGTTCAGAAACACGAACTAAGTCGTTGAGAGAAAAGTCCTTCAAGTTGAGCCAAACTTCAATTTCATTTTCCATGAATACGATGGATTGAGCAATGGAAGCGTCCACCGAGTTCATTATCCAGGAATGAATGAGCATGTTGCATCGATTCCAAGCATGATACATGTGGTCGGAATTATCTGCGGACATCAGAATGGTACCATCAAGAAACTCGAACTTCATATTGGCACCGAGAGAACGACGCATAGACCTTACCCACAAATGATAACTCGAACTAGTCAAAACAGGGGTGACAGAAACAGAAGAAGAACCATCATTAGAGTGAACATAGAAGGGACTTGTCCGATCCAATATGGGACCGACGGTAAGTTAAGGAGCCATCCAAGGCGACGAAGGCGACGAAAGAGAATGCCTTGATCGAGATAATAAATGATACCATATTAACAGAGAATAATGAATCTAATACATATTCAATTTTGATTGATTAATGATGAAATTACAAACTTGCTTATATAAGGTTTAAGTTACACTCTTCATAATAGCAATGGTATAACTAACGCTCATAAAAACTAAAATATGAAAAGGAAAAGCAAGGAAGGTGTGAATGGATAAGGGTGCACATGATTTTTATTGATGTAAAGACTATAATGTTACAGAGTGTTGGTATATCAAGTGCGAGTATGAGTCATACATTAAATAGAAAAGTGAATGTTGAACACTTTATAAAGGAGAAGACCCATAAATCCAATGCCTTAAGGTTTTAGGTTAATATATGATGTATCTCTTAGTTGAATAGTTTCTAAAACTCGATGTGATGGTCTCCAAACTCTCTCATGATCTAACAGAGGTATCATAATCTAGTTCGACTAGAACTCCTTGTATCAAAAGTCGTCTTGGTAAAGGTGTTCAGACGGCGTATTCCACTGAGGTCATCCAACGACGGTACAAGTAGACATGGATAAAAAAAACTTTTATTTAACGTAAAATATATTCATAAAAATTGATTGACTCACAAGAGAAGTTACCATATCAAATGCGAATATAAATCCCAACTAGAAAAATGAATATTGATACTTATATGAATAAAGCAACCCCTGCGTTATCTATGTTAAGGCACTTTGCTTTCAACTGCACAAACGCTGGTAATTCTCGCTCACTATTAATCAACACTATTTCCTTCAACCCCTTTCTCTCCGCGGCGATTTTACTCAGAACAATCCAAAGGGTGGTTGTAAGACCCCTCATTTCGATGAGTCTACCTCACCCAATCAAAACCCTAATCTCTTTCCTTATGGTAGAACCACTTATAGGTTCTTGTTTCTTCATTTGGGATCCTCCTGAAGTTTGGTTTGACACTGGAATTGTTATTCGGAATTCTGGTTATGACGTGTCTGGTGATGCTAGCTCCGGCGGTGATTCCGGTTGGCGAATTCAAAAGACGGGTGTTGGAGTGGGTTCAATTTGGGAGGTAGTTTTCCTACTCAGAAGGAAATTTGTAAGGGGCTTGATAAATTCCTAACTGGAGGAGAAAGGTGCGTGTGTGGAATTTTTTTCACTGCTTTTCTTTTCAGCGATTGATGATGGTTTTGTTAATGTTGTAACCTTAATTGGATTTGTAGGTGCTTTCTGTGACGGTTTATAATCACTTCAAGTGTATTTAGATGTACTGGTTTTTTCATGTTGTTACTATTTGGAATGTTAGGCCTGCCGGAGATTCAAGTAATGATGGTAAAGCCAATGTTGTTGTTGACGTGACGACGATGATGAAGTTGAACTTGAGAAAAGTAATATCCTTTTGATGGGGCCAACGGGATCAGGTAAACTATTTTTTACCTTCTCCACTCTCGAGTGTATTCCGTACTTACAGCTCTGTGTTGTCATGTTTCGGTTTTGTAAGATGTTAATGTGTGATGCTTTTGTTCTTTGAAGCACAAATTTTTCTAATGGATTCAGTTCACCGTCAGCAGCCTATTTTCATTTGGTTGCACTGGCAGTGTTATTGAATATCGGCTATGGCAGATATCAGTGGCGGTTTTTGGGCTAGCCACATCGGTAAATATGGCCTGATATTGCGGATTTTTCTGTCATTATCTGCTATGACGGCGCCACAAAAGGACCGGTACAGCAGGATCCTGCCTCTCGGCCATGGACCGCCATCTGCCATCGACAACACTGTGCACTAGTATATTATTGAATTTCTTAAAATTAAAGCAGTGGCACAATTTTGTAAAAGCAAAATTACACTGCGGTCTAGGTGGATAAATTCATAGAGCCAGTGATAGGACCATTATAAAAAATTAATTCATTTAATTTGATTTTATTGTCTAGGATTTAGTTGGATTTTATTGAGTATCAAATATATGATTAAGGGAACAAACATTACTCTGTATCAAACATATTCAATCCACGACAACTGCTGTTTTTTTATTCCTCTTAAGTCATGCATTCACTGCGGTTGGAAACATCTAGAGAATCAATAGGAACCGTCTGATCTTAATCAATCTGATGTTTTTGATTGATTTTGATCAAACCGTATATTATGTCACCGTACGTGATTGCGACTGAAGGTACCGATTCCAAAACGACGCGATGCATCATCGAGTGACTCATTTATATTCTTCAGTTTCTTTACTCAATTTACCCTATTCATATTTTCGAAAATTCAAACTCGCAGCGCAGCACTCATTCACAAAATCATGTCTCAACCAACAAGCAACAGCAGCAACCAAGTCAACCAGGTCAGTTTCTCTTTGCATATTTCTCTATTCTCGCATTTCGCTTGATTTTAAACCACCTTCCTAAGTTACTTTAATTTTTTCTTCACGAACTTTTCGGTTCAAAATCTCGATGCTTTCAATAAGAGGAATTTGTTCGGAAATAGAGATTTTAATTACTCTGTCTATAGATGTTCTTCGATTTTAATTACTATGTGATTTTGCAGGTTAGAGATGGCTCTTTTATGATCGAAATGTGTTGTTGATTATGATTGGTTAAGTAACAACAGAGAAAAATTATGAAATTATCAATTGGAAAAAGAGATTTGAATTACTCTGGTGTAAAATATGAAATTATCAATCGGAGATATTTGTTCGGAAATAGTGATATTAGTTGCTCCGTCGTAACTTAATTTAAGGTCTATAGATTTTCTTTGCATTAGGTAATAAATTCAAGAGAATCGTTAAATTCTGTCATATAACCTATATTTATTTCGCTTGCGTTGTAGTTACTATGTGATTTTGCATGTTAGAGATGGCTCTTTTATGAAATAAATTTGGTTTCTAGTGTTATTTATTATGCTTGGTTAAGAAATTTCAAAGGAAAATTATGCTCCCAAAAATTTATTTATGGGTTTAATGTTAATTTGATGGCTTTTCTTAACCTTTTTTTCATGTTTTTTTGGACGGACCTAGCTATCTCTGGTCAAGTAGACACTAATTCTTTTCTATGCTAACCTTGTACTTATGGAAGTTCGTTTCCCCCTTTTATCTATGAAATTCTACCTGATTTTCGTGATCATTTTACTTTAATGGAAGCAATTAAGTATTAATATAAAAATAAAAGGTGAAATAAAATCTAAAGTGAGTAGGAAGTTTATCCACAATAAGCAGCATGAAGCTATATGGTTAAACTTCCCAATATCTCTTTAATTAAAGACTGGATGATTGATCATTCATTTGGGGGTGGACAGACTTTTTGGGAAATCTACCTGTTGAAGTTGTACCTAGTATTTAACTAATTATTTTTCCTGTGTGTAAGCATTATCTGTAGATATTATGTGTGTGAATAAGTTCTTATGCAGGATTTGGTTCATACGACGCCAGTGTCTCTCCAAGGGATCTCGACATCAGTGCCAATGGATCTGAATGAAAGCCCCATGGACACAAAAGACAACGTGCAAAATAGAGAATTTATAAAAGCGGAAAATATCATCAGGCACTCCCAGGTTGGTTAAAGTTTATATTGTTTTTATAAACAGAAAATGTTGTTTCTCTGTACTGCATGTGTGTACGATATAATATGTATATATACATACTGATTTAAGTTTCTGGATTTTAAATGAGTGATGATGAATTTTAGAATATTAACTCCAAGTAATATGTTTAGAAACTACAAGAGGATCTGGAAGCGGTTGGGATGAAAATTAAGCAGCATGAGGACAGACTGAGTCTTTTGAATACGGAAAAAGTCAAATTAGAAGATGCCATTATTCATTTGCAAGGTAAATTCGTTTATACTTTTTAAGATAACTTTACTTTGTTTTTGCAACTGGATAAGAAGCTACTTATCATGAAAAATATTGACAACCTAATTCTGTAAATTGCATTCCCTGAATCAATTGTCTAAACTTTTCATATTACGAAGGTAGCATGAGTTTTATCTGTTTATTTATACAATAATATTTTGATTATTAAGTTTATGCGGTCCTTAAACTTGAGATCATCCCCATTAGAAAGAGATACGGGAAGTAAACAGTAGGCCAATCAGCTTTGGAGGCTGAGATTGGCCGACCCCAAATTCTAGGATGGGGCACTGTAAATATGTTTCGGGAATGCATAGACTGAACATTGAAGTGCCTATCTCAAGTTTTTTATTATTTCACTGTTAAGAATAAGGATGCAATAAACTTCAAATTGTCCCCCTTCATTTTTTAAACATGAAATATCTTTTACTAAATTATTTCTGTAATAGCTATCTATGTAACAAACAAAAAGGTATCTTATGTTTTTCCTTATTCATAGTTGCTACTACTGGGAAATCAAACTCTTCAAGCACATCAATGTTTGATATTGCCGAGGAGGAGGTACATACACAGATATTGCAGCATGAAAAATCTGCTGCTGGTGTTTTGTGCCAGATAAAGACTCGTTATGGAGAGCATGCTTCTCTTCTTGCACTAACAAAGGATGTTTTAGGTATTGTTCCTATGCTGGGAAGAGTTGAGGATGACAATCTCAGCAGGTACGTTTTGTATGAATGTTTTCTTTTTGGCTTG
The DNA here is from genome assembly GCA_022829125.1 of Lathyrus tuberosus. NCBI lineage: Eukaryota > Viridiplantae > Streptophyta > Magnoliopsida > Fabales > Fabaceae > Lathyrus > Lathyrus tuberosus. The sequence goes on from JALAZF010000017.1 coordinate 17,067,031, forward strand.
CAAAATCATGCGCACTCATTTCAATCTTGTAATAGCTTGTATGTTTCTTCGGTCTTCGTCACATTATCTTTAAGCAAGATGAAAAGTAATTTATTTTTTGCTTTGTTAATATCTATGAAATGCAGACTTTTCTCAGAGTATCTCGGAGTGGAGACTATGTTGGCAATTGTTTGTAAAACTTATGAAGGAGTTAAAGCTATCGAAATGTATGACAAGGAAGGCTGCATAAATAGAAGTAGTGGTCTTCATGGGCTAGGTGCAAGTATTGGAAGGGCTTTGGACGGTCGATTTTTAGTCATATGTCTTGAATCTCTAAGGCACGACTACAAGAAACTGGTTTGTCTTTTATTTGTGATTGTGGATAAATCTGTGTTTTAAACCTTTTTCTGTTTTTGTTTTAGGCCTTATGCTGGTAAATTCGTGGTTGATGATCCACAGAGGAAGTTGGGCATTTTAAACCCAAGATTGCCCAATGGGGAGCATCCGTCTGGATTTCTTGGGTTTGCTGTGAATATGATTAATATAGACCCAGTGAACCTATTTTGTGTAACTCCGAGTGGTTTTGGCCTCAGAGAAACTCTGTTTTATAATCTCTTTTCTCGTCTACAAGTATATAAGACTAGGGTTGAAATGATGCAAGCACTTCCTTTCATAACTGACGGAGCTCTTTCTTTAGATGGAGGAATGATTAGGAGTTGTGGTGTATATTCCTTGGGCAATAGGTAAGAATATGAAAAGCCGGTTTATCTTTAAATTATATGTATATGGGTGATTAATCTTTCTTGAAACTATATCCTGTTGAAATCTTTTCATGTATCTCTCAAGAGGTGGTTTTGCTAGATTAACTGCATTTTTCAAAGCTGTCCAAAAAAGGGTCTGACAAAATAGATGTTTTAAAATCCTTTTAAACATATAAGCATTTTAGAAACATGAAACTGCTGTTTGTTTTAATTTGTTTCCAGAAGACTACAGTCATCAAATATGTGAACTGAAAAAAACTAACTGTTGGGCCTGCAGGAATGATGTTAATGTGAGATTCCTCAAACCAGATAGATCAGTGGGGCTTGATGAGCAAGTTGAAATTGAGAAGCAAATGAAGGACGCTCAATGTAAGAAGGAAAAATTTTTGGAGGATATAAATAGGGAAAGGACATTATTGGACATGGCGAAGCACACTTTCGGCAAAAAGAAGATTGATTTTCTCAAGTTTTTGGCTTCAAGTTCATCATCATATGCAACCCAGGTAATCTTTCTGGATATTTGAATTTAAACCCTGTTTGATTTTATTGAGTGTAGTTTGATAGTTTATTATTTTTGTTGTTTCAACATTATCTAAATTGTTGAATTTCATACTGGTGTATGCTTATTACATTATCCTGTTTTTTAAAGCTTCCGGCTTTTCAGTAAATCTTGAAATGTAGTATAATTCATGATGCTAATATTTTCTTTCCTCTAATGACACCACCAGGTTCAGAATGCTCCTTCCGCACCCCGATAATGGGAAAGCTCTATATCCATTTTATAGACTGGTCCTGGAAGGTGAAGGTTAAGCTCTGTTGCGGCTACTGATATGAGTATGAGGTTTACCCAAAGTTATATGACAACTGATTTTTGGGAGTGAGTGTGATTGGAGGCTGTGAATGTTTGTTAAGCCTTTTTTTCTGCTTGTAATTTTATTTGAACTTTGAAGTCTGAATCATTGGAAATGTGGGGGGTAATCTTCCATAGAATGTTATGCTAAAATTTATTTGAGTTGGTATAATTTTAACTTTTCGGTTCTTTTGGTATAATTTTAACTTTTCGCAAAGAGAAATTCAAAATACAAGTATTCGTTAGTTTTAAATATTTTATAATTTTAACTAATTTTAGGTTAAATATTTGTCAAATGGAAATAATTTTCTAAATATTTAAAATTCTCCTTTAAGAGCCTCTAATATGAGTATGATGTATGTTATTTAACAATTAAATATTAATTTTAAAAATAAGTGTAAAAAAACAAAGTTCACTTCATAATGGAATATAGGAGAATGAAATAGAGTAGAATAGAACAAATTATAAATTTCACTCTTTTGTGGGTATTATAAATTCATTCTGTTATGTCTCATTAAATTATTCCGTTATGTCTCGTCAGTCTAAAATAATATATAGACTATGAATTATAACTCGTACAATCCAAAATAATACATAGACTACGAATTATTTCTAATATACCCGTGTTTGAATTATAACGGGTATATTAGAAATAAAATTATAATATTTTATAATAATTGATATTTAATTTTTTATATTATTTTGTAGACCATTTAGATTATGTTTGCAATTATATTATTAATTTTTTAATGAGAAACAATAACACAAAAAGTGTTTTATATTACTGTTTTTTAGGTTATCAGAAAATCTATTATGGTTACATTTATATATTAAAATAAGTAATGAGTATAAAAATATGACTACTTAAATTATATTAAGTTTAACATTTAACTTATAATTTAAATTAATTATAGTACAAATGAATATAATTGTAACAATAGTAGCAGTGTTTTAAAAACCGGACCGGTCATCAAACCGGTGAGGGTACTGGGTCACTGGTTTATCGGTCGAATCACTGGGTCATTGGTCGAACCGCATGACCAAACCGGATTAAACCGGATAACTCGGTTGAATAAACCTGTCATTATAATAGATATAAAACCGGTCGAACCGGATGATTCAGTCTCTAAAAAATATAACTAGCACTTAAATTTTTTGAAAATATCATATCATAAATTCACAGGTTCATAATTTAAATTCAAATTTTAAACAGAGTCTAATCGTAAATTTTAAACAGAGTTTAATTTAAATTCATAGTTTTAATGTTAATAGAAAATCAGTTTTAATGTTAATAATTAAAACAATACAAATATTAACATTATTCTAAATAATAAATTTTCCAAGTCTATATATATAATGGAAATCAGTTAAGTCTAAAATTATATTATATTTAGTTTTTTAATCTGTGTTCTTAAATTTCTATACAAATATTTGTATGATGGTTTTTCAATCAATATAAATACAAAATAGTAAAAATAGTTTTGTGGATATTACGAAACTTAATTTGTATATCACTTGAATCAAATGAGTGATCGCTATTATTCTTGGAGAAAAGTTCCTATGTATTTGAGTAAAAAAAATTTTTTTTATAAAAATAAAAAAAAATAATAAAAAAAATAATTTTTTTTTTTTAAAATAAGCAGTTGAACCGCCGGTTTTCCCGGTTCACACCGATTCCCACCGGTTCGAAGACATGGCCGATCGAGCAAGTGAACCCGGCCGGTTCCCGGTCCAACCGGTCCGACCGGTCGGTCCGGTCCGATTTTTAAAACACTGAATAGTAATGTAGTAGAAATGAAAAAATATTAGGAATAAAAATAGATGTATTTATGTCAACAACAATCTAATAGACATCCAGAGCAGGAATGATGTAAGAATTAAAAAAAATAAAAGTCTCATATCTTGTACTCGTTTCATGTGAAAAATTCGTTATATTTATGTTAACCAATACAAAAATGAGAAAGAAATGTAGAATAACCCATTAACAAAAAAGTATATCAATAAAAAGAAGAATTTTAAATGAGGAAAATAATAGACCTATGGATATGTACTTACCTTAATTTATATTAGACTTTCCAAGCAACAATAACATAGTAGAATTTCATCATCACCTTCTTTTGATTCACATGAAAAAAAGTCATATATGTATCAACCAATAAAAAATTATAAAAATAATTAGAATATGAGACTAACAAAAATTATATATATATATATATATATATATATATATATATATATATATATATATATATATATATATATATATAGGGAACGCATCATATGAGAATGTCATTTTTATGTGAGAATATGAGAATAAATCTGAACCATTAGATGTTAAAATAAATGGTGGAGATTATGTGTCTGTTTTTTCTCTCTCTCCTCCATCATTTATTTTAATAATGGAAGAGAGAGAAAAACAAAAACCACACATAATCTCAACCATTTATTTTAAAATTTAATGATTCAGATTTATTCTCATATTCTTACATAAAAATTACATTCTCATATGATATGAACCCTCTATATATATATATATATATATATATATATATATATATATATATATATATATATATATATATATATATACACACACACGTAAACAACAATAAATAACAAAAATAATAATCAATCAAATTAGTAATTAACATTTATATCAATATAATAAATGAGTGAATTGCCATAATTAAATTATAGTAGTTACACAATATAAAAAGGTGTAGCTCAAATATTTATTAGGTATATTAATATATTTATTTTATAATTAAATTTCTAAATTATTATTTTTGTGATATTTTGTTTACTCCTATTTTTTAACCTTTCAATATCTTTTTCTTTTTATTTTTCATGAATTTCAGTGTATTTATTAATTTCAATTCATTGCTATTTTATTCATTATTATTACTATAAAATATAAAAAATATCAATTAAATTATAATAAATTAATATAACATATTTATATACATGTGACGTGATTATGCGTAAAATAATAACTAATTAAAATTGAAATTTATATCAATATATTAAGTGAGTAAATAGTCGTAACTAAATATTAAAATTACGGAATAGTAAAACAAAATATAGTTTAAAGATTAATGTATCATATTTATATATTATTTTTATCACTGATATTTTTAAATTATTCACTACAAAAAAATCTGTGGTTTGCTACAACAGAAACAATAGTTAATTTGTACCTAATCTCTATCAAACAGAATTAGATGGAGATTTGTTACGTATTAGCTACAATATATGTCGTAGCATAGATTGGGTGACTAATCATCTTGACCAAAATTTTCTAGCAAAACTCAAACTAATATATCTAAATTCCTAGCTAAAGCACAACTAAATCGTAGCAAAATGCCAGTCTTGAGTTATGTTTCCCTAGCTATACAGCTCCAATATCGCCACCAAAATTCCATAGTAAATCTCAAGCTAAAATTTATAGGAATTTGAAAGTTATCTTTTATTTAAATTTTTTTTATTTTATTTTTAACCAAAATTAGTTACGCTTTATTTTTTTAATAATTAATTTTAATCAAAATTAATTAGGCTTAAATTTTAAAAAATCACTTTTTTTTTTTTTAAAGGTGTTGATTTATAAACATCAACAACCTTGTTTACAATTTTTTGAAAGAAAATGCAAATAAATGCTGCTGCCAAGAGTTGAACCCTGGACAGATAGCTTGCAACCCCTTAACATTTGTTTAAATAAACAATTAAAATTTTAAAATATTATTAATACAATTTTTCTCATTAAACTTGTATTTTATTACTAGAATAAAAATTTTATCATTATTGAAAAAATCTACCTATTTTCTATCAACTTTTTATTTCTAACTGCACTATCAGTTAAAATGGCCATCAACTCCAAAAGCTTTATCAAATTTGGCGAGTTTCTTAACTGCAATATCACCATAAACATCCTTTTGCTGCACATCCACATAATTTTAGACACCAAATCTTTTCATAACATATATTTATCTAAAATACATTAAACATATCAGTACTTCGTAGAATAACCTGGCCGATTCTTTCCGGATCCGTCGATTCTTTCTGGGTCCGTCCTTGTAAACTTCCACCCTATTATACATTCATTAGCGGCAATTCTTTCAATTGAAACTCAAGTTAACCAACCTCGTATTTTTAACCGTTCCAATGCATCATATTTACATCCAACTAAACAAATAGACATCATGAATAGAAAGGCTTTATAATGTTAGCAGAATGATAAAATAGGGTTATTCCTTATGATGTCAAGGTCCCAACTCAAGATCAAGAGAAATTTACTGAGAAACAAAGTTAAAACAGACAACTAATCTACAGGAAAAATATACATAAACTTAATAACTAAGGGGCAAAAACCCACAGCTATAAAAAATCTATAATTCAAACAGGAACTATGCTTACAGCTAGAGTATAAAGCTATAACAGATAAAACAATATTGAAACACTATTACCCATATACTATACAGAGATACAGCAAGGGTTATCTTATCTTATTATCATCACTTTGAAACTAGAAGCATTTCCGGTTTCTTGGCTTTGGTAGGTGTGTTGACATTTGAAGCATCAGCAGAAGAAGCTGACTTTGCGGCATCCCTAGTCCTGTTATCGAGCTGAATGAGACTTCTCGTAGCGAGTATTGCTTGCGGCACTAAATCATGAGAAGCTCTTGCTACAAACACCTAACAGCGAAAGAAGCAGCATCTTTAACCTCTTGAGAATTCAATGGACCCATCAAACAGTGTCCTAGAATTCTCAATGCAGGTTGAAGAATTTCCCAAGGTAAAGGGCATCCCCTTTAGAATTTTCCTTTGGAGGAAGATTGTTAATGATGGCCTACACAAATCAAAAACACAGATTACTATTTGACGACAATAAATTAAAATCTGATTTTGAATCAACAATTAACTAAATAGTTTAATGGACTCAAAACAAGTTTTACACAATCGTCCAATCCCAGTCATATTTACTATCTAATGGCATCATAATATTACTTAATATCTACTTATGTTGTATTAAGATGCTAAACAAACTATGACTAAAGCTTCTGTAAAACGTATTTTACACGATCAATACATAGTCATTAAACTCGTCGGTTAATAAATTCATAAGTAAAATGCATATGGGTTACGGAGATGAGAAAAAACAAGAAAAATGTGTATCTGTCCAATAGAAGGGGGACCCTTAAATCCAGTTTCCTTCCCTTTTACCTTAGACCATATACCCATTGCATTATTACTGCACAAATTCAAAAACTCTTCACTTTAGTTAATACAAGCGATTGCTATTGTCGTAACCTGAGAACGAGATACAAGCGCTGGAGTTCGCCAGTTGAGGATCAGCGTGCCAGTATTCTGATGAAGGAAAAGGCGGGCGGTTGGCAGTTGCATGTGCTACGGAATGAGTTGCCCCGTTTGGCCGATTTGAGTGTTCTAAAGAGAGGGACTTGGTATCGTATGCACCCCATGAATTGGTTGACAGAAGAGAGAGAGCACGGTTAACATCTTGCGTAGCATTTGGATCAGACAAGGTAGTCGGATCTTCTATACCTGTAACATGTATTCCAACAATGTGAAAAACTATATTTCTACAACTGAACTAGGAGTTAATGAAATACGGTCTCGGTCTCGTGGCTCGATTTTGAAGTAAGAGAAAACAACCTGGAAATGTACTCCTGGATCCTATGCCTTTGGAATCATCAGAAAGCATAGTGACAATCTTGTTAAAAGCTTTTGGAGGTTTCAGCATAAAATCTTGTGTTTCAGGGAGTTTGCTGTTATGAATGTCGCCCATTGTTTGTCTTTGATCTACAGAATGAAATAAATTCGATACACGGTTATGTAATGATTTATCGTTATGATATTATCGTATAGGTGAATGTGCATACTGTTGAGATTTATACCATAGGGTGATGAAGAAATAGGTGATGGATTCAGTTGCATTGCTCCAGGCTGAGGTTTGTGGCGTCTTGCATTGTGATCTGAGAGACGACGCCTGCAGCTTCTTTTTTTCTCATCAAACTCCGATAGAGAATGAAACCTTCAAAACCATAGTTAAGTGAAAATTGTTAATTAATCTATTCAAAACAAATCATAAAGACAGAAAGATGAATGTGATGTTCAGTGAATCGCGTTTACCTGCTACATTGCTGGCAAAATCGACGCTCCAAACCAGCTATAACCACCTTGGGGGATTTGGAATGAGTTTCACAAACTCTATGTTTTCGATGGTTATCTTTAGCAGAAGAGAGGTCTACGCCACAACCTTCAACCTGGCAGCAATGTAGCAAGTTCTTAGATCCTAATGTCAGGTCAGTAAGCATTCTCTTGTATCCTAATGGCATTAATAAGAGAATAGAAATTTCAGAAATCCACAACAATTGAAATATTATTTTTCAGAATATATAGAAATAAATAGACATAGGATTGCATATGAAAATTGTTCATACACAAGTTAAAAATATAAAAAACAAGTGAACTCTTTAAAAGAAAGTAAATCGAGAAAACTCACTTAAGAGCAATAGCAGTCAGAGCTAATATTGGTACATCTGGTAGGTAGGTTCTCGGAGTTGAAAGCTTTTCGTAGCTAGGCATGTCCTCAAATACAAAATTGTAGCAACAAAAATACTAAATCACTAATATCAGGAGAAATATTGTAGCAACAAAATCACTAATATCAGGAGAAATATTGTCAAGAACAAGAAGAGAGTACGCATACTCTTTGAGGAGCTGGTTGAAGAACAAGAAGACATACGTGATTAGAAGTTCTTGCCGATGATCCTTGAAGAGTTGGTCAAAATGTGGCTCACACTAAAGAACACCTTCCTTTGAAGAATAATTACTCAGCTGAAATAGAAAAAGATCAAAGCATCAATTCAAGAGTTCAACAACAATAACAGAAAATTCAGCATCACTATGCACATCAAAATAGAAGCGAAAAGACGGAAGAAACCAGTTGAAACATTTTGTCGAACATGTGACGCATGAGATATGGTTGAGGCGTTTTATCGAACACCTTGCGGGCAAGACCAAAAGCCGTATTTCTCCATTTTTAACACGTAAACATTCCTCCATTTAGCTTCATAATGTTGTATGCTAGTGTTAACTTAATTTAGAATCAATACCGAAACAAAAAATCAGAGAAACCAATTGAAAGCGTAATCAACATGAAACCGTGAAGCTTACCGTAAAAGTGCACCAAACCATGAGCATTCTGAACCGAAGGAGTTCTGAACCATAACCAAAACGTAACTGAATGATGCAGTGAGATTACGAATCGCGTTTGGGTTTGCGAAGAAGCAATCCGGCTGCAAAATCGCGTTTGGGAAAAACCACATTCGCGTTGGAGGGCTTTCGGAAGAATCGCGTTTGAAAAAGAAGCGCGTTTGAGAAAAAAACGCTTATGTGTAAAGTTCTTAGCGTTTTACCGTTTTCGAATGTTTTGCTTTTTTCAAGTAGTGTTTCAGCAAATTATTTCCTCTTATGTTTCATGTAACTAAAATAAGTAAATAAAATTAATATAAAAGAATTAGTGATGGTTTTTGTAGTGATTATATGATTGTCTTTTAAAGAGGAATTAGCTACAAAATAATTTTGTAGTAAAATTATGGTAGCTAATCCTACATTTTCTTGTAGTGATTATTATTATGATATTATTTTAAATTTAATTCTTTAAGCTTTCTCTATCTTTATTATTCATTTTTTCATATTTTAAAGGTGTTTCAAGTCATTTATTAATTTCAACTCATTGCTATTCTACTCATTATTATCATATAATGGGAGTTACAAAACAGGAAAAAAATGTAGTTTAAACAATTATTTGGTATATTAATATCTACTTCATCAATTACATTTTTAATTATTATATTATTTATATAAATAGTATAAATTTTATTTAAAATTTTTTAAGTAACAGAGATTTTCAAATAATAAGGAAGCAAAAATAGAAATAGTAGGAGTTTTCTTTACCTCTTCTTTTTCGTTTACATAATAAAAATAATTATATTCAAATAAACAATAAACAGAAAATAAAAGTATAAAAATAGATAACAAAATATTATATTGATGCTCAAAACAAATTATTACAAAACACCATAGATAAAATATTTAAATAATTGATAGGATAGATTATGTTGAGTCATTAACCTGCAACATAAATTAAAAAATAGTTAAAACATACTAGTGAGAGTTCAAGAAAAGTAATCAAAATATCAATACAAAAAAAAAAGTAGATCTCAATTCTATATGAATTTGGTGGCAGATGTAATCTATTTATATTGAATAAAAGTTTTCATTAATGGAAAAAATTGAAAAGGTTAAAAAAATTGTCATTATGAATAACAACACAAATTATATTTTACACAATAAAAATCAGTGTTTTAAAAACCGGACCGGTCATCAAATCGGTGAGGGTACTGGGTCACTGGTTTATCGGTCGAACCACTGGGTCATTGGTTGAACCGCATGACCAAACCGGATTAAACCGGATAACTCGGTTGAATAAACCTGCCATTTTAATATGTATAAAACCGGTAAAACCGGTCGAACCGGATGATTCAGTCTCTAAAAAATATAACTAGCACTTAAATTTTTTGAAAATATCATATCATAAATTCAGAAGTTCATAATTTAAATTCAAATTTTAAGCAGAGTCTAATTGTAAATTTTAAACAGAGTCTAAATTAAACAGAGTTTAATTTAAATTCATAGTTTTAATGTTAATAGAAAATCAGTTTTAATGTTAATAATTAAAACAATACAAATACTAACATTATTCTAAATAATAAATTTTTCAAGTCTATATATATATATATATATATATATATATATATATATATAATGGAAATCAGTTAAGTCTAAAATTATATTATATTTAATTTTTTAAGCTGTGTTCTTAAATTTCTATACAAATATTTGTATGATGATTTTTCAATCAATATAAATACAAAATAGTAAAAATAGTTTTGTGGATATTACAAAACTTAATTTGTGTATCAGTTGAATCAAATGAGTGATCACTATTATTTTTGGAAAAAAGTTCCTATGTATTTGAGTAAAAAAAAATTTAAAAAAAATAATAATTTTTTTTTTAAAATAAGCAGTTGAACCACCGGTTTGCGAAAACCGCCAGTTTTCCCGATTCGCACCGGTTCCCACCGGTTCGAAGACATGGCCAATCGAGCAAGTGAACCCGACCGGTTACTTGGCCGGTTCCCGGTCCAATCGGTCCGACCGGCCGGTCCGGTCCGGTTTTTAAAACACTGATAAAAATATTTAATGGGGGGCTGTTTTATTTTCGATATAATTTACTATAGAAGTTATACTCAATAGTTGTAAATTATTAGTCTGATATAAATATAATAGTAAATAAGATGAATTATATTTAAAATTTTAAAAACGTTACTCATAAAATTATTAGTTATAATGATTTAAAATGAATTAGTTATAATGCTTTAAAATAAATTAGTTATAATTAGCTCTAGTAATATAGAAACGTTACACATTAAAATAATTAGTTATAATGCTTTAAATAAAATATCATTTGAATTATTGATTTATATAAATTATAAAAAAAAATTACAGATTACACATCAATATCAATATAAGTGTAGTTTAGTATTTTTAAACAATATATTTTATGTAAATAGTAATATTTTCAAAACAACTAACAAAAAAAATACAAAATATTTATAGTTTATAAATTTGAGAAAATATCACTATGTAATTATAATTAATATTTTATTTATTTAGAAATCAAACAGTCATATTTACTGAGTAATTTTAGAATTCAATGTGTTTACTCATTTTTTTTTTAAAGATTTAATAATTCTAAGAAAAAATAATAATAATTGTTACTATATAATAATAATAATAATAATAATAATAATAACATTTTAAAAGTTTAAATTTAAAATTTATCATTATTTTTATTTTTATTTGTATGATTATATATTTTTATTAATTTATTTCAAAATTGAAAAGTAATTTTTTGAGTTTTGAAGTTTTTAATGTCTTTAATTAAAAAACAATTTGTATTCCTTAAATAGATGAACTAGAACGAAACATTTGAAGTGAAACATAATGGAATAGATCAAATATTTCACTATATTATTTGGGTATTTTTGTTAATTTGACATAATATAACATAACCAATTAGTTAATTCCATTTCATGCAATCTAAATTAGGCGATATGAAAATTGCGATGGAATGAATTTTATCATTGTTTCATTAGGCTCTTTCAATTATTTATAAATCTATTTATTTTTCATTTTATTCTATTTCATCACATACCACCAATATAGAGAAAACAAATCTTCAAAAATAAGTTCCTTAAAAAAAAAAAATAGTTTCACAAAATAAAATTACCTCAAACTCACGATTTTTTTCACCAAACCACCACCCTTTTCTAATCAAAATTTCAAAGTATCACCTTTTCTCTCCTTAATACCATAATACACCACTTTAAAAATTCGAGTGGAATCGATAAAAGAAATGACAGACCCTTCTCCATTTTACCAAATGATATGGTTAATACATGATTTTTTTATATTATAATTCATATTATTTTATTTCTTTTATTTAAATAATTATAATATTTTCATAATACTAAATAATATTATTATTATTATTTAAACTAATATTTTATTTCCCATATTATTTAATATAGTATATTAATTTATTTTAAATTAAATAAGTTTTTACATTACATTTAATTAAAAATTTTAAAATTATTCTAAATTAAATAATATTTTATAACTAAAAAAGTATTTTATATATATATATATAATCGTACCTGGATCAGACAGTTGATAGTGGCCAACGGTGTCTGGAACGGCAGCTCCGGTGACGGTGAGAGACCGGGGGGAGGGGGGGGAGGTGTACCTGCAAGGTACTCCGACGCTCAAGTGAGAGAGTGCACAGAGTAACAGCAAATACAAAAAGTGTAGAGTGGCAAGAAGAATGTGTCTAACCTGACCCTCTCAAATGAGAGGGTATTTATAGAGAGCCCCCAGCGCGGGACCAACGGTTACCTGCAATGGGCTGGATCAACTAGGCCCACTCCAAGCAACTGCTAGGGCTTACGTGTAGTGGTGAAGACTAGCACGTGGTCTTCGCCCTAGAGTAACTGCTCCTAGATTTTTGGAAGTAGGGCGGACCGAATTCTTCGGACGTGGGAGGTTACTTGGAACGTGTCCACGTGGTATGGACCGTTGGGTACACCTCGCGGGGAGGAGCCTTCTGTGTCGAGGATATATCAAGCCCGTAGAATGGACATGGCCTCGCGGGGAGGAATCATGTCCGTCGAGGAGTGATGTGTAGCATTCTCGCGGGGAGAAGCTGATCTGTCGGGGAGGTACATCTCAGCAGGGTGTGATGTCCTCCCTTCCTATTGTCCCAAGTGCCCGACACTGCCTAAGTGCCTGGCGAAACTGTGGCTTGCACGTGGCAGTCACGTGTCTTGCAGAAGGGCCTTATTGGGCCTCCCCAGGCTGTATGGGTTGGGTCTGCTCGCCTGTTGGACAGCCTCGGCCCAGTCCAGAACAGGAGCCCCCCAAGTCGTTGCTCTGAGATGCCAGAGTAATGACTTAAGGGTTATTGGCATGTCGAGGATATGCCAAGAGAGGAACCGAGGAGGCCATTCTCATGCTCGAAGTTCCTACGGTCGCACACAAGTCGGGCATCAGACAGTTGTGTCTGGTCGTAACGCCGAGGAGATGAGGGGTTTCAGATTTGAAACGTTGGGGAAAATTGAAAGGACACGCGTGGGAGGATGAACGACTGCATGTGTGCCACGTGTCGTCTGTCATCATTACCTAGGGCGGCTAGCTAGGGTAGCGCACTCAAGTGTCCTATGTCCCTCGAGTTTCGTGAAAACCACTATAAAAACGCCTCCCCTCGTTCATTTTCCCACTTTTTTTGTTTCTCTCTCAATAATCTCCCTCATTCTCTCTCTATCTTCTACAGCAGCCGTTTGTCGCCGTCAACTGCCAGAACTCCGCACCGAAAACCTAAATCGTCGTCTATAAGGTATTTGTTCAAAAACTGACCTTTTTCTTGCGTTTCCTCTTGATTTTAACTAGCGTATAGCACTTCCTTGGTGAACTGATGAAGTTCCCATGAGAAATGAAAGGGTTCCTGGCGAATACGGCGGGAATCTTTTGTTGTTGAGAGAGGAAGTGTTGAGAACTTCTCTCGCTTTTATTGAATGTCTCGGGGACAAGGGATGAATATATCGGGGACGCGATGAATGTTCCGGGGTCCCCAATGGTTACTCTTTTCGTAAGCGTTATGGGAAAAAGGGGCAGAATTTTTCGGGGAGGCGATGAGTTCCCCGGTGACCATGTTGTTCCTCGGCCGGCTATGTCGGGGAAACGAGAAAGCCTTGCCCCTTCCTCGCCCGTTCGCTTGAACAGCGGTGGAGGGGTGAATTTGATATGACCCATCGAATTCACCGTTTCCTTCTGCTTTTCAGGTAAATGGACGGTTTGGCTGCGAAGGTGGCCGTAGGATCCTTTGAAGAAGACGACCACCCAGAGTCTCCTATGGCTCATATGGCTTTTGCACAAGAGCGCCCGCTCGAGGAGTGGGTCTACGACGAAGCCCTAGAGATATCGTCCATCTTTGTCTACTGAGACGTGGAAGATGCGTTCTGTACCGTCGAGCATCAGCTAATTGGGTCTGATAAATCATGGAAGGTTTTCCGCCCTGAAGAGCATCACCGAATATGCTCGCCTTACCGAGGAATGCGTATCTCGTTATATGAGTTCATGTTCGACGAAGCAGGGTGGAGGCTTCCCTTCACGGATTTCCAAGAGGGGGTCTTCGCCTGGTTGAAGCTGGCACCCTCGCAAATTCACCCGAACTCGCTGGCCTTTATCCGGGCTTTTGAGCTTGTTTGTAAACACTTGAAAATTGGACCGACAGTGTCCCTCTTCTTTCGAATATTCCATCTTCAAAGGTCTTCGGTCGGTGGACGACACGGCTGGGTGTCCTTTAAGCAAAGCAAAGCTCTGTTCCACACGTATTTGGATTCCATCCGGGATTTCAAGTACCGTTACTATTTTGTGAAGCCGGTCACCCTTGGGGCTATCAACTCGCTGTACCGGAGAGTTACCCGTGAAGTAGACGGTCGCTCTGAGGAGGTTCTGGAGCCGAAGTTCCCCCTGTACTGGACGGAGGAACACTTCAAAAAAGGGTGGATAAATACAAGGTGAAACACAATAAGTTGGACATCGACGACCGGGCAGCTTATGATAAGATCGTCGCGTTCGTGGAAAGCTTCAATGAAGCTCAGTAGGAAACACCGGATGACGAGCCTATAACGGGAGCAGACGGGCAGGTGATGAAGCAACGTCGCTTGATTAATACCCGTGTTCTGCTCGAGACCTTCTCCGACGAAGAAGCAGATGAGCTGTTAGGTGGTGAAAACATCCTCGACCTAAGCCTTCCTCGCGTCTGTATGTCTTGCCTTACTAATGTTTTCTTTCTTTTTGCAGGGAAAATGGTCGGAGCTGAGGAGAGGCTCAAGAAGTTGAAGGCGAAGAGGGCTCGAGAAGAACAGGCTCGAGGAGAGCCATCTCATTCAAAGGGTCAAGGTGTTGCTCCTTCTGGGGCCATGCCCGAAGGTATTTCCTCTGCTGCGATGCCTGAAGGTTCCAGCCAATCCCAGCTTCCTTTGACTGCGTCGGGGACTTCAGGCCGGCGCACACCTCCTGCTGGGAGCCAGTCCCCGGGTAATCAAGGGACGTCGAAACGGCTACGGGTTTCGAGTGCAGAGTTTGTCGACCTGGCCCACGAAGAAAGTCCCTCACCTCCTCCAAGCTTCGAACTCCCACCATGCCATCTCAAGCCCCGCTTCTTCTCTGAAGTCATCTATCCTCGCGTCCCTCCCTCTGAAATCTAAGTTGTGCTGGGGACCGCTGCGGAAGCGAGGAGGAGAACGATTTTTGAGGACATGTCTGCCGTTATGCGGCTCTGTTCGACTGCTATTGTCCTGAACGATGAAACCCGCCCCGCTGCTGAACTTTCTCGACTGCAAGAAAGACTCGAGACCTTGGAGGCTGAACTGCTAGACCTGCGCAAAGAGTTGAAGGAATGCAGGGACCTGAATAAAGAACAGAGCGAGCAGCAGCAGCGGGCGGAGACAAAGCTAAAGGAAGCTGAGGAAGCGGAGAAAGCTTATCTTGCCCGGATCACTGAGCTGGAGGCAGAGGAGAAGTGGCTCAAGGAGAGGGTCGCAGAGCTGAAGGATGTTGTTCGGCCAGCTGAAGGTGAAACTGAAGTGGATAAGCTCCTAACCTCTCGGGCAGCTCTGGTGGCCAAACTCAGGAGAGTCGAGCAGGATCTCCGGCTAGCCGAGGATGATACTCTTGAGGTCGCGGACATAGGGTTTCGAAATGCAGTGGCGCAGCTTTGGATCCTAAATCCCGGCCTTGTGACCAACGGGGCTGATGCTAACCGCGAAGTGGTCGATGGCCGGATAGTGCTGCCCGGGCAAGAAGGAAATGCCAACGAAGGAGGTGGGCCAGACGCTGCTGAGACTGTTGCCGAGACTGCTGCGTAGGAGTATAGTTTACTTGGCCTGCGTACCATTTTGTTGTTTTTGCCCGGCTTGTGGGCCAGGGGCTTATTGATGTAATATTCGTACAATGGGTTTTGCCCGATTCTAATACTTCGCTTTGCCTCTTTATTTATTTTGCTTGTGTGTGATACTTTATACATTACTTATTTTTGCCTAAGTAGTTGAGATCGCTGGCGCCTTGGGAGTTTGCTCGACTCTGATGATCCTCGACTGTGAAGAGAGCTAGTCGAGTGGTCGGGGGTTGTACTCCGACCTTCAACGAGGCTAAGAAGTCGGTCGAGGTCTTAGCTTCGTGGCGTGAACTTCCCATCGCGAGCTGGGTGTTCTGCCTATGTGGTACGTCAACGACGGAGCTCGGTTGAGGTCTCCTCACCGGGCCAAAAAGTCTCACGCACACACTTCGTGGTTTTTGGTCGTCGTGTGTTATATAGAGGTGTCGCGCATGTACCGTTGCACGCCCCCGTGGTCCCGACGTCGTACTGTCCCGGGTAGTGTCTAACTGTAATATTGTTTGAGCTTCTCAGCATTCCATGGTCGAGCAAGTTGTTCACCATGGAGGTTTTCGAGGTAATAGGCACCCGTCCCCGTCTTTGCGGTGACGCGGTATGGGCCCTCCCAGTTTGCGGCCAGCTTTCCTTCGCGTGAATCTTTCTGATTTCTCCGTAGGACAAGACTGCCTACTTGGAAGTCTCGTTTGATAACTTTGTCATTATAACGTTGTTTACCATGAATTTTAGTAAACAACCTCTGGTCTATCAATCTAAACGCAAATTGATTTAACTTGCAGGATCGACCACACAAATCCTAGGACATGTGCTAAGTTTGAGAGACAAGTGTAAATTAAAGAAAATGTAAACTGAACTCCACGTTCGACAATGCTGAAAATAAAGTCTAACTGAACTCCACGTTCGACTATGGGCAATAAAGTAAAGTGAAGACTTGAAATTTAAAGTGATGCAAATAAAGGGTGCAGAAATTAAAGGCGTCGAATGAGTAAAAGCTTTGAAAGTAAAATGCAACGAACTCCACGTTCTTGGAAAGTAAAGGCTGGGATAATAAAAGTGTTGTCGAAGGTAAAGTGCAGGAAAGTAAAAGACTTTGAAAATAAATGCAATGGATTTAAATGAGAACTCCACGTTCTTGAAAATGAAAGACTTTGAAACGTAAAGACTTGAACACTAAATGCTTGAACGTAAAAAAATGCAGTCAAAAGTAAAACGCAGAAAATTTAAATGGCTTTGAACATAAATTTGGCATGGAAGATAAATTTCAAGAAACTGTAAAGGCATGGAAAGTAAACATGCTGAAGATAAATTAGATTAATGAAGACAATGGTGTTACATTACGTACATTCTCACGAACTCGTTTCTCTACACGCGGGTACTTTGAGTTTCTTAGAGTAACTTGTACAAAAATATGAACACCCTATTTACATAGAACCAACTCCTATTTATAGTGCTAAGAAATAACTACTCAGTGGTGGTTACTGCTTCGAACGTGTGGATTTTGGCGCCTTCCCTTTGATCTCAACCGTTCCCACGTTCACAACTGCTCTTATTTAAATTTCAAATATTGGAAATTCCCTCCAATCTTAATATAGCCACTGCAGCGCTACATTCTCATGGTCGAAGAACCCTTTCCATACTTAGCCATTTTTTAAGGTTTCTCCACATTTATTCGACTCAGGCCTCTCAAAAGTTAGGTCGAAGCCTTCTTTACATTAAAAATAATTTTTAACATTAACATAACTTTGATTTTGTCTGGCGTCGAAATTGAGGGTTAACAAATTGCCCCCAAGGAATGTCCTTTCACCAGACTTGGTAGGAAGGCCATTTCTTGACATAATGCTTATTTCGACGCCTATTTGCATGGCCTTAACTGAACATCCCACTAATTCCCTAATAGCTAAACTATTCAGTTTCTTTAACCCACGCCTCTGACGTCATGCCATCATGACAAATCCTTAAAACGTCTTTTCAGCCGTATTCATCATAACGCCTTTCTTGAAAACAGACGTTAACAGTCTGCACATAACTGCTCCTTTCCATCACGCCTTCAGGAGGAAGCCACGTGTCCCACTAACCCCTCAGCTTCAACGGTGGATCTAAGTCCCTGAAGGTTTTCAAATATCTATATATACCCATTTCCGCCACCTTGTGATCTTTCCACTCTTTTAGTACTCTCAAGCAACTCTTCTTCTATTCAGTTTTTTATGCAAACCCAATAAAGACACCATCTTTCCATCTTCTTCCGCAATGTCATCCTCCCACATTAATCCTCAAGCAAAGAAGACCCAAAAGGGTAAAGTCACTCTATTCAAGCAAACCATCCCACCGTTCGCTAACATCCTAGGCCCTCAACTGGTAGATAACCGTCGTTGTATGTCGGAACCTACCTCTACGGAAGCAAGAGCCATCTACCAATCTCAGGTAATGATTCCCCTCGTTATGTCTGATAAAACTTATGCATTATCTGGTCCTTTGGCTGAGGTGGACATTTCCAACGAGAAGCTGAGTGAGTTTTTTCCATCGTACCGGAAATCCAGACCATTAAGGCAAAAGAGTTTCCCTAAAATTAATTCTGCTGCTGGAGCTTCCCCTGAAGAGATCCCTTTACCCAAGCTCAATGTTGGCTATCTCACTGATGGCACTAGACTGATGAGAGCCGTCAACCCTTTAAAGGAATTCGACCAATGGATGGCAAAGATGGAGAAAGTTAAAGCTGACCATTGGAAGGAGATAGGGATCTATGACCTTCTGATGCTGTCGAAGACCAACATACCCTATTGTTTGAACATGTTGGCAGCATCTTTGTACTTTTAGGACAGCACCCATTATACATTCCACCTGCCATGTGGAATGGTCACTCCAACCCTTTTCGACGTAGCTGCCATCACGGGGCTTCGACCAGATGACCTCGTCTACAATCCTGAGGTTGATGCTGATGATACCATCAACATTGCAGGCTCAAAACTGACCTACACCCTCTTTATCAAGCACCACTTCAAACAAGAAGATGATGAGGTGTCTGATGAAGAACACATTGCTTTCCTCACAGTCTGGCTGTCGAGGTATGTTTTTTGTACCAAGTCTTTGCAGGTGGCTAAGAAGTACCTGCCCCTGGCGAACCAACTCCACCACAACAGAGGGACCTGCCTGAGTGAACTCATTCTGGCGAACCTTTACCAATCTATCAGTGAAGGGGCTTCTCGACTGAAGAATGTGGACGCCCAAGGTCCTATGCATTTGAGCGGTCCTCTTTGACTACTTCAACTGTGGCTCAATGCTACATTTGAGGCTGGCCTCCCCAGAAAAGGCATAGTCGATGAAGCTTCTGCTGAGATCAGGGAGAGGAGCGTCGAAGGGACACGTCTGGCTAAGCTCACTCCTAATGATGATGGTGAAAACCTTCAAAGGGCTTTCACCAGTTATATAATGATGTTCGCCAAAAGCTATGAGTTTACTCCTAGCATGGCACCCTTTGTTCGACGAAGCCATGGCCCTGAGTGGTTTCAAAGGCCATTTCCAAATCCTCTCCAACCCCTTGATCCAGAGTCTGTTGTCATCTGGGAAGCCTTTTTTATTCCTAGATTTATTGTCCACAGGCTGAACCTAGGGAGAGGTTTATCAGCGTTGATTGCCTACCAACCCAACTTGGTTTCTCGACAATTTGGGCTGGCCCAGAGCTTCCCTCAGTGCTTATATGAGAAAAAGGGTCAAATGATTCTTCACACCGCCTACCTCGACGAGGAGAACGTCTCTGAAATACTCAATAGCAGGAACGAAAAAAGAAGCACCCTCTCCCCTGTGTTTTTCGAACCTTCCTTTTTATGCACTTCATCCTTCCACCAATGGTGGTTGAAGCATTATAATGAGCACTTTCTTGATGCGACTACGTTTTCTTCGTTACTTGACCAAGCTTTTCTCCATGTGTAGGACAAGACGAAAAAAAGTAAGTTCACTCACATCAAAGAAATACAGGCTTTTCAAAAATACTTTGAAACTATCTATCGACCAGATGATCTTAGTCGAACCATTCATGAGGTTGCTGTTACTCTAAAGAGAAAATTTCTAGAAAAGCTGGATCAACTAAAAATTCCTCCCAACGTCCCTCGTGAGAAACGTTATGAGGTAGCTTTTAAACTTTTTCCTCCAAAGTTCCCTCGACTGCCTAATGCTGATTTTGGAGTGGCGCTTGCCCCTCCATTTCCAGATTGGTTTGTCTGTGGGGAGCATTTAAAACTTCTTCGACAGCAGTCTCAGCCAAAAGCCCAACGAGTGGTTTCGACTAAGCATACGTTAGACAGTTTTAAAGGGCACCTTCATATAGGAATTCAGGACGTTCGTGTCGAATCTGAAATATATGAAGGTTTGAGATCCTTATTCCATGGCTTTCTGACTAGTCATGTAATCATTAACTTGTAACACTTGTGTGCTATCTTTCAGCTGTGCCTAGGAAAGCTGCTTCGACTAGAGCTGCCACCTTGCAAAGTGGCAAAGAACAAGGGAGTACACAGGTATATTTTACCCCTTTTTATTTTTTACTTGTACTCTATGAATTTCTTCCTTATTTTCACTGCCTCTTTAGACTGGTCGAAAGCCTCCAACACCTTCCAAGAAAGGTAAGAAGGATCCCCCAGCTGTAGTTATAGCTTCAGAGGCCTCAGATGAATCTCTTGAAGAGGTTCTCACAAGGAAACGGAAAAAACCCACAAAGGCCTCTGGACCTGCTGGCCCACCTCCTTCGAAGGTGGCCAAAATACTCGAAAAGGCATCCACCACAAGTGGTGTCGAGAAGGAATCCTCCAAGGTAGCCTCGGGAACCCCTCTTGGTGACCATGGGGGTGATAAATCAAGTCCTGCTGTTGAACAAACTCAGGTATCCGCACCATTATCTTTTCTATTATGCTTGACATCCTTCGCCTATTATTTCATTCTCATTATCTCCACTTGTGTTCTTTAGGCATCCATAATCAACAATCCGGATCCCCGACCAACTCCAAGCACCTTCACCGCCACCACACTTGACGCTTCTGTTCCTCACCCAACTTCAGAAAGCCTCACCACCACGCTTCTTAACAGCCAAGGTGAGCCAACTTATCACCCATCTTCTGATATTGGCTCTGGTTTGAGTGAGATTAATCAACCCATTCCACATGTTACAACAGCTACTGCAGCACCAGCTCCAACCCCAACTCAGCACGCACAAGCTGAGGGAACTAACTCTGATGAGGATGACGCTTTAAGCCCACCACCTATCAATCTGGATGCCTCCATGGATAAAGGCCAGATGGTTGAAGAAGAAAGGCGTGAACCTACAATCCAAACACATAACGCCACTCCTGATCAAACCACCCCGGCTAATGACCAGGAGAATGTGCAACCAGCTGCTGATGAATCTGATGAGGAAATGGGAGGAGAAGAAGATGAAGAGGAAGAAGAATCATTAGAGGAGGAAGAAGAGCAAGCTGAGCCTCGCCCCCGCCATACTCTTTCGCCTATGGTCGCTCCACTATCTGGGGACTCGCTGATAGCGCTCAAGTGGTCGAACCCACGTGAGTTTGCCAAATTGATTCTTGAGCAAAGGCATGGTTCTTCCTCTGTTTCTTCGACCTCAGCACCAGATGACTTTGCCCAATCAATTCTCCAAGCCATCAAGAAAAAATTCTTCAAAGGGGATATTTACAAAATTCTGGCCTCAGATCCAACTGCAACTGCTTACCTGAAGGACACCCTTGCAAAGATTGAGCTCACTACTCTCAATCCAGATGTCTCTGGTTTTCTGATAGAGCTAACTGCTGTGGTAAACCAAATAGCTGCAGAAATAAAATTGCTTCCCTCGATCAAGGATACCATAGAGAGAACATCTGGCTGTGAGAGTGCAGCCTGGTGTAGTGCACAAGAGGCGTACGAAGAGATCTAACGTATGGAGGCTGATCAAAAGAAAAGGCAAGACGAGATAACCTCTAACACGAAGGACATTGAAGCATGGAAGAAACAGATCACAGAGCTACAAGCTAAAATTGCAAATGCTGAAAACCGCAACCGTGATCTGCGTCAATTCGACGACACTGAGATAGATAAAGAGACGAAGAATGCTATTGATCGAATTGATGCGGCCCAAAGATATGAGAAAGAGCTCGCAGACGCAAAACTTGACGAATCTTTGTGCAACGCTCGTCTCAAACATCACATAGAGTCTTTTTCTCAATTGGCGTCGAGGCTTCCCTTTTGATACCTTCGACACCTTTATCTTATTTGTTTAATCACCATTTGTTTCCTGGCCTTTTCAGGCCTTTTATGTAATGACAATTTTATGCCTGTTGGCATTGATTTAATTAATCATTATTATTTTGCCTTTAACTGCTTTCGACCTATATTGCATGATGATGTTCTTTACTGTTATCTTTTATCAGTCAAATTTGCAATTAAGGCATTCTACCTTTTCTTGGAAAGTCACCCCTCAAGCTTTAAATTCCAAGGCATAAGCCTCTAACTTTAAAGTAACATTTATAGCATAGCCCTCAGGCCTACTTCCAAGAATAACTCACCTGTTTCCACCGTTTGGCTGGCCAATCCAATCAGCCATTAGCCTCTATAAATTTCTTCCATCTGACCATGTTTTGCGTAGAAGCAACCATGAATAATTCAGAGAAACCCTTAACTAAGAAGATGGCTGGAAAGGCCAAGGCAATTGAGGAAACAAAGAAGGTAGAGGCGCCCCAACGACCTAATGCCTCCGTCGGAGCAACCTCTTCAGCCAAGAAGAGAGAAACCAAAATGAAGATCTCCAAGAAAGGGCGCTCCAGCACCCAAGATTCTGATGATGAGCCAGATGCAGATTATATGGACTTCCTCAAATCCATAAATTGGAGAGATTATGAATAACCTTTCCTTGAGAAAAAAAAATGTTGTATTAGTTTCTCTTCGCTTTGTATGCCATATTAGCCTGACTTGGCCTATTTTGGCTTTCTTTTATTCAATAAAGCTTACGTTTTAATATGAATCTCCTGCAGCATAGGCTTATATTTTTTCAAATACTTGCCATTTACTTTCAAGATTCTTTTATCTTTGTCCAACTCTTCCACTTCATAAGCTCCATTAGAGAATACTTGTATGACTTGGAATGGTCATTCCCACTTAGGGGACCACTTGCCCAATGTTCTATCCTTCCGATCCATGGGAAAAATCACCTTCCAAACCCATTTCCCACGTGCAAAAGATTTAGATTTAACCTTTTTGTTGTAGGATTCTTCGACCCTATTCTTTTGTCTTCTCAGCAACTCCAAGGCTCTAAGCCTTTCTTCATCCAAATCCACCAATTCATTCATCATCATTTCCCAATAGTTCTCAGAGGGAATTTCATGATGTCTTTGAACTCTTACAGACTGTAGATAAATCTCAACAGGTAACACTGCATCATGACCAAAAGTGAGTCGAAATGGGGTAGTATTGGTAGCCTTTTTGGGGGATGTTCGACACGCCCAAAGAACTTGGTCTAACGTCTTGTGCCAATTTTTAGGCCTTTTTCCCACATGTTTCTTAATTAGTCCAATCACTACCTTATTGGCAGATTCGACTTGCCCATTGGCCTGAGCATAATAAGGTGTAGAAGTTAATAACTTAAAACCTATTTCTTTGGCGAATTCCTGCATCTTTCGACCAGTGAACACTGATCCCTGATCTGTGGTAATTGTTTCAGGAATACCAAATCTATAAATAATGTGATTTTGGATGAACTCAATAACATCTTCCTGGCCTATATTCACCAGTGGTATTGCCTCAATCCACTTGGTGAAATAATCAATTCCCACCAAAATATATCTCTGGTTCTTTGAAGATGCTGGTCGAATCTCTCCCACTATATCCAAAGCCCATCCTCTGAAAGGCCATGGTTTCACTATAGAATGTAACTCACTTACAGGGATGTGCTGTATACCAGCATGAATTTGACATTCTTGGCACCCTTTAGCAAATTCTATGCAATCCTTCAGCATAGTGGGCCAATACATGCCTTGTCGAAACAACAACCATTTCATCTTCTGGCCAACTTGGTGTGCTCCACATGCCCCACTATGTATTGTCGAAAGTGCCAAATACGCCTCTGCTTCACTAAGGCATTTCAATAAGACTCCCTCAGGGGTCTTTTTAAACAATTCATTACCCATCAGTACATAGCTCAAAGCTTGATACCTGACTTTCCGTTCTGTCGAAGCCGTTGGGTTTCGCAAATACTCAACTATGGGCTTTCTCCAATCTTCATCTGTTAAATTATCTATGGCAAAAATTTCAAAATTTTCGCCATCTATACACCCAAGCTTAGTTGTTTCTAAGTTTGATGGACATAATCCAACATCCACCACCTTACCTCCTGCCTCAATTACTTCTTGAAGGTTCTCTTTCGACACCTTGTATCCAGAAGCAATTTGGGCCAAGTCGTTAGCAACTTGATTCTCTATTCTAGGTATGTGTTGGATGGCCACTACCTCAAATTTCTTTAATAATCTATTGGCTATCACAAAGTACATAATGAGATTTTCTTTAACACATTTATACTCCTTTGTGATTTGTTTTATAACCAATTCTGAATCTCCCATTATTTCGCCCCCAATTCTAACAAAATTTCAAGACCAGCAATTAATGCTTCATATTCAGCCTCATTGTTAGAACAAGGACCTTCGACCTTGTACTTGAATTTTGTTGGAATTTTTTCAGGAGAAATAATGTATATTCCTACTCCTGTTCCATTTTTATGACTTGATCCGTCAAAGTATAATTTCCAAGATCTTAATTCGACGTAATTCAAATCATTTTCATTTATGGAGTGATCAACTATAAAGTCTGCAACTATTTGCCCTCTCACAGCTTTTAAAGGTTTATATGTTAAGGAAAATTCTGTCAATGCTAATGCCCATTTGCCAATTCGACTATGCAAAATGGGTTTAGATAACATATGTTTTACAACATCAAAGTGAGACGAAACATACACATCAACAGGTTTTATATATTACTTCAGTTTAGTACAAGAGAAATACAAGCATAAACATAACTTTTCAATCATGCTATACCTAGTTTCTGCATCATTTAAAACTCGACTAAGGTAATAAATGGCTCTTTCGACTCCATTTTCATCCTCTTGAGCTAACATGCTCCCTAGAGTTTTATCTGATGCAGCTATGTACAATCTCATACTTTTGTTTCTACAAGGTGGTGAAAGAATTGGAGGGTGGCTTAGGTACTCCTTGATCTTGTCGAAGGCTTCCTGCTGTAATTGCCCCCACTCGAAACAATCTTTGTTAAAACGAAGCAATGGCGAAAAAGCTTGTGTTTTGCCACTCAGGTTAGATATAAACCTTCTTAAGAAGTTGATTTTGCCCAACAACGACTGCAACTCCTTTTTGGTTGATGGCGCTTTCGCCTCCATTATGGCTTTGGTTTTATTCTGATTTATTTCAATCCCTTTCTTGTGGACCACAAAGCCTAAGAAATCCCCTGTCTGCACACAAAAAGCACATTTAAGAGGATTCATTT
The DNA here is from genome assembly GCA_022829125.1 of Lathyrus tuberosus. NCBI lineage: Eukaryota > Viridiplantae > Streptophyta > Magnoliopsida > Fabales > Fabaceae > Lathyrus > Lathyrus tuberosus. The sequence goes on from JALAZF010000017.1 coordinate 17,092,738, forward strand.
TAAGACCATATTTTCTCATCCTTTCAAAGGACCGTCGAAGATGGTCAATGTGACTTCTCCCAGAAATAGATTTTATAACAATATCATCAATATAAATTTGCATGAATGTGTCTATAAAATCGTGGAAAATTGAATTCATTGCCCTTTGATAAGTAGCACCAACGTTCTTGAGACCAAAAGGCATCACTACCCACTCATAGGTGCCTATAGCCAGAATATCCATCTAGCATACTAAGATATTCATGTCCTGCTGCAGAATCTATTAACATTTCTGCTACTGGCATTGAATATTCATCTTTGGGAGTTGCAGAGTTTAAATCTCTAAAATCGATGCAAACTCTCAAAGACCCGTTCTTTTTAATAACAGGTACTATATTAGCCAACCATTCGACATACCTTGCAGTGCGAATGAATTTGCAACGAAGCAGTCTTTCGACTTCCTCTTTGATTTTTGACAGTATCTCTGATGCAAACCGTCTTGGATTTTGCTTGACTGGTTTTTTCCCAGGCGTCATAGGCAACTTGTGTTCGACTAACTCCCTGCTCAGACCAGGCATCTCATCATAATCCCAAGCAAAGCAGTGGTTGAATTCTTTCAACAGCTGAACTATTTCGACTTTCAACTGGGGATCAAGATTGGCACTGATGTAGATAGGCCTTTTGGTTACCCCCTCACTGAGGTCCACTTCTTCCAAAGGATCTTGTGCTAGCATTTTTATATTACTCGCCAACGGATCCTTCTCAAATCCCAAAGGCTCATCTTTATAGATGGCGTCGAGCCTCTGGCTTTGCTCTCCGGTTTCAACCTTATCTGGAGGTTTTGGGTCAAAGTCCTTACCAGGACCTTCTTGATATACTTTAGAAATGGCTTCACCAGCCATATGATCATTGGCGGCTTCCAAAGCCGCTTGTAGCTTTGTTTCGGCCACATAAGCCGAAATTCTTTTCAAAGCGTCGAACTCAGTCATGATCACTGAATTCATCTCCCCACCCTGTGGGCTCTATTGGAGGTGTGCCTAAGCATGGAAATCTTCCTCCTGGTACCTCCCTGTCCCATCTGAAACCTTCAACAGGGTGTAAGTACAATGAATAAAACGTTTCCTCGTCAGGTGTAAACTCAAAATCGGTTGGAGGACATGGAGCAATGTTTGCCAGATGTTTCTCAAATTGCCTACTGTCCACATGACTAACAGGCACCTTGAAGTACCCTTGGTCAGCTTCAATGTTTTCCACTATCCCATCTGGTCTCCAGATTGTGATTCTCTGGTGCATAGATGAGGGTACTGCTCCTATCCCATGAATCCACTCCCTTCCTAAGAGTAGATTATAGTTAGCCTTTGTTTCGACGACCATGAACACTGTTGGTCGGGTAATAGTTCCCACAGTGAGATCTACCTGAATCACTCCCAGAGTGGAACCAACTTTGCCTTCATAGTTCGACAGAACCATGTTGTGGGGTTTAGTATCTGTTTCAAATTTTCCAATTTTGCTCAACAAAAATCTTGGCATCAAATTGACCGCCGCACCACAGTCTACCAAAATTTTGTTGACAGGGACGTTTTCCACTTTTCCAGTAATATAAAGAGGCTTCAAATGACCCTTCATTGCCTCTGTGGGACACTCGAAGAAAGCATTCTGTTCTTCAACGCACCCATTGTTCATGATGTAATAGCACACAGGCTTATGTGCCATCATTTCCAATTCAGCAGTTTGGTCCAAGTCTTCGACTTCTGAGACTTGACCAAACTCTCTTGGCATTACTGACACCACATTTACCAGAATATCTAGGGAAGCCGCTGACTCATTGTCGAAGTTATCCGTCATATTCTCATCCTCTTCGACCTTATTTTCTGGCTGAATAGTAAACAACTTTTGTCGTATGGGCATCTTCTCCATTGCCCCAGCCACATTGGTGCTTGACTCTCCTTGCACCTGAGCCTCCCTGACAGCTTTTCGCTTGCGCTGCTCTCTTCGCCATTGCGATCTAGACATTGGGTTTTTACCCTTGTAGTTCTGAGAAATGTACGCTGATTTGTTTGTAGTGTGATTCTCTTTTCTGTACTCGAATGACGCACCTCTCTCTACATCAAACTTCTCCCACTTTTTCTTCAGTCCTCTCCCTTCGACAGGTTTGATCCAACTACCTGTTGGCACATTCACAGTTGGTTTGAACGTACCTGGCCTAATTCCTGGTGCTTGGTTTTTTAACCCTGTCGAAAGTCGCCTATGGTCAAAACCTCTATGCCCATTGTTCACCTTCTGCCCCAAGCTTTCGCCAGCCTTCTTGACACCCTCCAGCTTGTGGGCAGCATTTTCATCAAAAATGGCGCTGCACCTGGGACACAGCATTACTCCAGAGTCTTTTTTCTGGCAACGATGCAAGAAGTCCAGGATTATCTCCTCTGGCTTAGGATAAGCCATTTTGTTGAGTTTCTCTTGCTCATCTACCTTACTCAATTGTTCATCTTTTCGATCTGTAACTTCGACCATGTTGACATCCATTCTGTCCTTCAGGCGCATCTTGGAGAAGCTGGCTTCCAGACTTTCAGTGGTCTTTGCCAAGAAGCCACCACCTACTGCTGCTTTTGCAGCTCTTTGGGAAGCTTTTTCCCAAGCAGCTTTCTCAGCCTCCACCATCTCCTCAGCATTGACTCTCTCGACATCAGGAGATGTCTTGAAAAACTTTTCAGCAACCATGCATATCCAATTTTCCACCAGACAACCATCCATGTCCAGTATCTCTCCAACCAAGAGCATGTCATCTTCCAATTCCTTAACAACTTGAACTTTAGGGGCATTTCTACCCATAGCCTCATTGGTGTTGACACTATCTGAGCTAGAATCAGACTCTTCAGCCAATTCGACCATGTTAATGCCTTAATTGGCATTTACCTTCCACCCATTCACGGTCATATCCAAAACCTTAGCAGCCTTATCCATTTCAACAAACTTATCAGCAGTTTCTTTGGTTACCAACATCAGACTGGTATCATCAACGTTTAGGCCACTTGTAGCCTTACTAGAACCTTCAATCATCACAACACTGATGGCGAAGTCTTTAGTAACTTCTACCATGTTGACTGACTCGTCGAATCCCCATGTGGCTTCCACCATCTGAACCTCATGAGGCTCTGTATAGTTGGCCTCTACAACTTACAATGGGTCAGAGTCAATCTTCATCTGGGCTTTGCCTTTTTCCCCAAACTTCAGCCTTCCTTCTTGGATAACGTTTTGCACCAAATCCCTGAAAAGAAAACATTGAGAAGTTTTATGACCCAAAAAATTATGGTACTTACAAAAACCTCTTTTCTTTCTTTGTTCTAAAGGTGGCGTTTTAGCACTAGCAGGCACTATCATTTGCCCATCTTTAACTAACAAATCAAAAATTTCGTCACATTTAGTGACGTCGAAGGTATATGTTTTCTTAGGGAATTTGTCATTAGATTCGACAGGATTTTTTCCTTCTGAAGGAGCTAATAATTTGCAAGCATAAGGTGGACCTTGCTTTAACTCAGCAACGTCAACCTCATTTTCATCGAAACAAGACGGCTCACCATACAGATTCTCCATATCTTCCTTGCATTCGACAAACGCTACTTTTTTACCCCTACTGAATTTGGCCTTTTCTTCTTTTAGCCTTTCTAGCTATCGAACCCTATAAGCCAGCTGGGCCATATCTCTAAGATATTGGGTATCTAATTTCTTCCTAATGGAATAATCAAGACCCCCAGCAGCCATTTCGACCAACTCATGTTCTGGCACTTGTGTAAAGCACCTGGCTTTAAGAAGTCGAAACCTATTCAGGTAATCATCAATTGGCTCAGTGACTTTGCGCTTGATGCTAGCCAATTCTTTCAAACTAATCTTAGTTTGCCCCATGTAGAACTGTTCATGAAACAAACATTCTAATTGGGTCCAATTATATATGGAATTTAGAGGCAACGTAGTAAACCATGTGAAGGCATTCTTGGTAAGGGAACTTGGGAAGTATTTGATCCTAAGGCTTTCTTCAGCTGCAATCTCGCCCGCTTCGATCAAGTATCTAGCCACATGTTCGACAGTAGACTCAGTAGTATCTCCTGAAAACTTGCTGAACTTTGGAACCTTCATCCTAGGGGGTAGTTCTGCTTGGATAATGTAATCCACTATAGGCGAAGTATAATTTGGCCTGGTGAAGCCAAAATTCATACCATTTCTAGTCATTATCCTTTCAACCATGGCTGCAAGATTATTTTTTTTTGCTTGATTCTGGTGTCGAACCTGCCTAAGTAGTTGATCTGCGTTTTGGTTCCTGTTCACCATCACTACTGGTTCTTCCTCCATCTGATATGGCATCTGGTTTCTTGGTGGTTCGACTCTGAAATGGTCAACCATCTCTTGATCCTCCAGGTTAGCATCAGGTATCTGACATTGATGACGTCTTGGGATATCTTCGACAACCGTCGCTCTTCAATCTACTGCTGGTACTCCCATGAAATCAGCCATGCGTGCCACTTGTGCAGCCATTTGTTGGTTAGTTTGGGTTGTATTTTGAATCAAAGGTTGGAAAACTTATCCCATTGTCTGAGACAACGTATGTACCATTTGCATGTTACTTTCATCCATCTGCTGTCTCAAATAATTTATGGATGTATTTGTAAGGATAGGCATTTTAACAGAGTAACCAACACCTATATTCTGGTTGTTTCGTCCTCCTGATCCTGACCCCTGTAGTGGCGAAGATACAACAGTTTCTGAAAACACGGGTGGAGCATTCTGCAGGTTTTGCATCATTGATGTAGGCATACCATAGGGTTGACTCCTTGACCCTGGATGTGGAAAACCTGGTGGAGGAACGTGCCTGTACATTGTATTTCCTCCTCCTGAGGGTGTTGGCGAATTAGAACTTTGTGGTCATATGTATTCCAACACAGGTTGAGTATATGATTTTGTATATGTTGATCTTGGCTCAGACATTACTAATGGAAGTGACGCCTATCCTCCCGTCGAAGACACTGGTGATGGTGTGCTTTGAGTCCCAATACTGCTACTGGACTGAGTGTTTGAAATACTCCCTTGAGGATCAACTTGTTGATTGGCATTGGTTGCCATTTTCTTAGTATATCTTCTCTTTGGTATTCCTTCATTCGCTGTGGCTAACTTCCCACTTCTCAATAACATACAACGAAAGTGCTCCTTCACCAAGAGAGATGAGGTTGACAAAAAGGTTTGGCTTAGCACTGGGTCCCACTGGGCGTGCCAATTTGTTTACCGTGAATTTTAGTAAACAACCTCTGGTCTATCAATCTAAACGCAAATTGATTTAACTTGCAGGATCAACCACACAAATCCTAGGACATGTGCTAAGTTTGAGAGACAAGTGTAAATTAAAGAAAATGTAAACTGAACTCCACGTTCGACAATGCTGAAAATAAAGTCTAACTGAACTCCACGTTCGACTATGGGCAATAAAGTAAAGTGAAGACTTGAAATTTAAAGTGATGCAAATAAAGGGTGCAGAAATTAAAGGCGTCGAATGAGTAAAAGCTTTGAAAGTAAAATGCAATGAACTCCACGTTCTTGGAAAGTAAAGGCTGGGATAATAAAAGTGTTGTCGAAGGTAAAGTGCAGGAAAGTAAAAGACTTTGAAAATAAATGCAATGGATTTAAATGAGAACTCCACGTTCTTGAAAATGAAAGACTTTGAAACATAAAGACTTGAACACTAAATGCTTGAACGTAAAAAAACGCAGTCAAAAGTAAAACGCAGAAAATTTAAATGGCTTTGAACATAAATTTGGCATGGAAGATAAATTTCAAGAAACTGTAAAGGCATGGAAAGTAAACATGCTGAAGATAAATTAGATTAATGAAGACAATGGTGTTACATTACGTACATTCTCACGAACTCGTTTCTCTACACGCGGGTACTTTGAGTTTCTTAGAGTAACTTGTACAAAAATATGAACACCCCATTTACATAGAACCAACTCATATTTATAGTGCTAAGAAATAACTACTCAGTGGTGGTTACTGCTTCGAACGTGTGGATTTTGGCGCCTTCCCTTTGATCTCAACCGTTCCCACGTTCACAACTGCTCTTATTTAAATTTCAAATATTGGAAATTCCCTCCAATCTTAATATAGCCACTGCAGCGCTACATTCTCATGGTCGAATAACCCTTTCCATACTTAGCCATTTTTTAAGGTTTCTCCACATTTATTCGACTCAGGCCTCTCAAAAGTTAGGTCGAAGCCTTCTTTACATTAAAAATAATTTTTAACATTAACATAACTTTGATTTTGTCTGGCGTCGAAATTGAGGGTTAACAAACGCAAAGTTATTTTTTGTTTTAAAGAGGCTTCTTGGAGGGAAACGCCGGTCCTTATCTCTTCGACAAGGTCGAGCTCCTCTCGTAGGGCTTCTTTATTTGTTTCTTCGTCGAGGGGAGCTTCTGTCCTCCTCGAGGGTTCCCTGATCTCCACAGGGATAACTGCCTCGGTTCCGTACGTTAGGCGAACGGGGTCTCCCCGATCGTGGAGTGTGGGGTTGTTCGATATGCCCAGAGGACGCTGCGCAACTCCTCGACCCACTGTTGTTTGGCATCGCCGAGTCATCGCTTCAGTCCCCGGAGTATCACTTTGTTCGCTGCTTCGGCCAGCCCGTTGGTTTGAGGGTGTTCGACCGACGTGAAGTGCTGTTTTGTGCCCAGTTTGGCGACGAAGTCTTGGAAGTTCCTGTCGGTGAACTGTGTCCCATTGTCGGTGACAATGGCTTGGGGCACACCGAATCGGGCGAGGGTGTTTCTCTTGTAGAAACGGAGTATGTTGAAGGCAGTGATTTTGGCCAGCACCTCTGCCTCAATCCACTTCGTGAAGTAATCTACCCCGACAATGAGGTACTTATTTTGGTACGACCCTATGACAAAAGGTCCGAGGATATCCATTCCCCACCACGCAAATGGCCATGGGGATGACAATGACTTAAGCTCGTTTGGAGGAGCGAGGTGCATGTCCCCGTGTCTTTGACAGCGGTCACATTTCTTGACGTGTTCCTTTGCATCATGTTGCATAGTGGGCCAATAATACCCCGCTCGGCGTGCTTTTCGGGCTAGGGACCTTCCGCCGAGGTGCTGGGCGTTGATCCCTTCGTGGATTTCTTGGAGGATCCCCGAGACTTTGCTTTCTTCGACACACCAGAGTAAGGGAATGGAGAATCCTCGACGGTATAGCTTACCTTCGACGACGGTGTACACACATGCCCGCCTCTTGACTATCCCCGCTTTTTTAGGATCGTCGGGCAGTTTGCCCGTCATCAAGTATTCGTAAACTAGGGTCATCCAACAGTTTGCGTCCCCGATGGCGTTGACCTCTATGGTCGGTGTGGGTTTGTTTATGCTCGGCTGGGAGAGTATCTCCTGGATAACTGATTTGTTCCCTCCTTTCTTCTTAGTGCTCGCAAGCTTGGAGAGCACGTCTGCTCGAGTGTTGTGCTCGCGCGGGATGTGAGCCACCTCCGCGGAGACAAATTTCTTCAACTTTTCTTGCACCAAGGTTAGGTACTCGATGAGACTATCATTTTTGGCCTGAAATTCTCCCCGAACTTGTGATGCCACGAGCTGGGAGTCTGTAAAGATTTTGACTTCTTTTGCTCCAAGGTCTTCCGCAAGTCAAAGTCCCGCGAGGAAGACCTCATATTCAGCTTGGTTATTCGATGTCTTGAAGGACAGTTCGAGGGAGACCTCTATCAGGATGCCCTGCTCGTTTTCGAGGATAATGCCCGCTCCGCTACCTTTTGCACTGGAGGCTCCGTCGACGTAAATCGTCCATTTCTGGGAGCCATTGGTCGAGGATTCAGGGACGATCATTTCCGCTACGAAGTCGGCCAGTACCTGAGCTTTCAAGGCTTTTCTTCCTTCGTATCGAAGGTCAAACTCGGATAGCTCGAGAGACCACCGGAACATTCTCCCCACCATATCTGGCCGACTGAGGAGCTGTCTGATAGGCTGCTCCGTCCTTACCACGATTTTGTGAAGCCGGTCACCCTTGGGGCTATCAACTCGCTGTACCGAAGAGTTACCCGTGAAGTAGACGGTCGCTCCGAGGATGTTCTGGAGCCGAAGTTCCCCCTGTACTGGACGGAGGAACACTTCAAAAAAGGGGTGGATAAATACAAGGTGAAACACAATAAGTTGGATGTCGACGACCGGGCAGCTTATGGTAAGATCGTCGCGTTCGTGGAAAGCTTCAATGAAGCTCAGTACGAAACACCGAATGGCGAGCCTATAACGGGAGCAGACGGGCAGGTGATGAAGCAACGTCGCTTGATCAATACCCGTGTTCTGCTTGAGACCTTCTCCGACGAAGAAGCAGATGAGCTGTTAGGTGGTGAAAACATCCTCGACCTAAGCCTTCCTCGCGTCTGTATGTCTTGCCTTACTAATGTTTTCTTTCTTTTTGCAGGGAAAATGGTCGGAGCTGAGGAGAGGCTCAAGAAGTTGAAGGCGAAGAGGGCTCGGGAAGAACAGGCTCGGGGAGAGCCATCTCATTCAAAGGGTCAAGGTGTTGCTCCTTCTGGGGCCATGCCCGAAGGTATTTCCTTTGCTGTGATGCCTGAAGGTTCCAGCCAATCCCAGCTTCCTTTGACTGCGTCGGGGACTTTTTCCTTGTTGCCGCGGGGGCCTTCTCTGCGCCTCGAATCGAGGGCAATTTGTGCGGCTTCAGCTTCCTCGAACTCAATATGCGACTGACCCCTCTCGAGGAGGCCTTCAAAGCTGCGGGGACGGTGTAGTCCGACAGATTCTGCGAAATTGGATCCTAGTCGCAAACCCTTGATGATGAGATACATTTTGATGTGATCGGTCACGTGGATTTCAACCGCTTCTTTGTTGAACCTCTCGATGTAGCTCCGGAGAGGTTCATCCTTCCCCTGAAAGATGGCTTCCAGGGAGGCTATCATCTTCGGATGTCGACGAAAAGCCGTAAAATATTTTCTGAAGCGCTCCCTCAGGACCTTCCACGACGTGATTGATTCAGATGCCAGGTTTTTGTACCAAGCCATGGCCCCTTTCCGAAGAGTCGTAGGGAATAATCGACATTTGATAGCACCGGAGACATTCCTGAAATTGAGCAGAGCTTCAAAACTCTCGACATGGTCATCAGGATTAGATGTCCTGTCATATGTCCCCAAGGATGGGGGCCTCTCTAGGCCCTTAGGAATAGGGGCGTCCATGATGTGCCTGGCCAGAGGGGTCCGGTAATCGTCATCCTCGCTGGCTCCCGGAGACACAGAGGGGGAGTGTTGTCCATGAACATAGTGACGCCTCGGGGAGTGGTCCTTTGGGCGGCCTCTGGGCTCCTCGGCGTCCGGCCTGCTCCTTTTATTTTTTGAGGAGCGAACTGGCCCCTTTGGTGGCGGGGAGCAGTGGCGTTTCTGAGGATGTTTCGACTGAGTACGCTCTCAGTGTGGCCTGCGACCCCTGTGAACTGGGGAGGGGCTGCGAGATGCCTCTGGGGACTGCGAATGTCTTGGAAATAGTGGTGGTCGGTGCCTTCGCGGGGAAGTCCGACCACGACCTTTCTCCAGCGCCTCGATTCGGATGTTCTGGTTGAAGATCATCTGGTTGGTCTGATTGACCAAAGCAAACAGGGCATCAGTGCTCGGGTCCGCATTTGGCGGCGGGTCCATGGGCTGGAAAACGGGCTAGAGGACTGTTTCATGTCCGTCTTGGTGAGTTGTCTCGTACTCCACTTCCTCGGAAAATGGTGAGGTGGTGAGTCCGTCTCTGATGTCGTTCTCCACGACAGGTTGGGCAGCGTTGTTGTTGACGCGGTTGCCAGTACTGAGCTATGCGATAATGTTGTCTAGAGCTTGATTCGCCGACGGGTTGGCCATGATGGTTGTTGAATGGAGAAAGCTTTGGTTTATCGAGTAGAAAAACAGGAAAGCTTACAAATCCCCACAGTCGGCACCACTGATCGTACCTGGATCAGACAGTTGATAGTGACTAACGGCGTCTGGAACGGCAGTTCCGGTGACGGTGAGAGACGGCGGGGGGGGGTGTACCTGCAAGGTACTCCGACGCTCAAGTGAGAGAGTGCACAGAGTAACAACAAATACAGAAAGTGTAGAGTGGCAAGAAGAATGTGTCTAACCTGACCCTCTCAAATGAGAGGGTATTTATAGAGAGCCCCCAGCGCGAGGCCAATGGTTACCTGCAGTGGGCTGGATCAACTAGGCCCACTCCAAGCAACTGCTAGGGCTTACGTGTAGTAGTGAAGACCAGCATGTGGTCTTCGCCCTAGAGTAACTGCTCCTAGATTTCCGGAAGTAGGGCGGACCGAATCCTTCGGACGTGGGAGGTTACTTGGAACGTGTCCACGTGGTATGGACCATTGGGTACTCTTCGCGGGGAGGAGCCTTCTGTGTCGAGGATATATCAAGCCCGTAGAATGGACATGGCCTCGCGGGGAGGAATCATGTCCGTCGAGGAGTGATGTGTAGCATTCTCGCGGGGAGAAGCTGATCTGTCGGGGAGGTACATCTCAGCAGGGTGTGATGTCCTCCTTTCCTATTGTCCCAAGTGCCCGACACTGCCTAAGTGTCCGACGAAATTGTGGCTTGCACGTGGCAGTCACGTGTCTTGCAGAAGGGCCTTATTGGGCCTCCCCAGGCTGTATGGGTTGGGCCTGCTCGCCTGTTGGACAGCCTCGGCCCAGTCCAGAACTATATATATATATATATATATATATATATATATATATATATATATATATATATATATATATATATATATATATATATATATATTTGCAAAACATACATTTGGTATAGGCAAGACATACATTTGGTGTAACCTTTTTTTTCTCTTTCAAATATATCTTTTTTAGTTTTTATTTTAAATTTTAAATTCTCTTTTCCACAACTATTTATGAATAATTTAAAATTAAATTAAAGTTAAATAAAAAGATAATCCATTTTATGTTTAAATACAAACTCGCCACACCAATAGATAGTTGATTTGATTTTACTATAAATAACACACCAATTGTATTAGGGGATCCACATTAGGGGTGTGCATATAAACCGGTTTATTAAAACCGGTCCATATATTCTGGTGCACCAATTTAAAATACCCAAACCATTTGTATAACAAACTGATCCAATCCATACTTTTAAATTAATAATGAACCGGTTTACCATTTACTAAAACCGGTTATATATTGGTTATTACTTTAGTGTTTCTATTGGCTACTACAAATTTTAGTTCAATGTGTTTCAATACCAATTTAGTTGAAGTGATGTGAATAGGGGAGGAAATGTGTGGCTCTAATGAATTACAAAACATATCTCTCTATGTTGTTTACTTACAACATTCTCATAATATTTATTAGATTTAAAAAAAAAAATTATACAGTAATTTTATTTAATTATAAAAATTTAAATTATTTAGAACCATCTATTTTTGTAAACATGTTTTTGTGATAAAAAGTTTAATTTATCGAATTAGAACTATAATGTGGTTTGGTTAAATAAAATATGTGAAATCATATATACTCTTAGATTTGTGTTATTCCACTTATTAAAAAAATTGGTTAAAGCAAAAAAAAAAAAAATTGGCAAAGAAAAAAAATCAGTATGATTGATTTTAGAGAAACTGGTTTTAAAAATGGTTCAGATGAAAAAACAGTTTTTATTAGGAACCGGTTTTGAACCGAACTGATCCAAATATAAACCGGTTTTGAAAAACCAAATCAGTTTTATAAAAGTAGTTTTAAAAACCAAACCAAACCATATATGTGGATCAATTTGGATTGGTTTATGAACCATGCACACCCCTAATCCACATGACATATCTTATATAAATAGAACGCTTTTGTTCAATTTTTTTGACAAAGGTATTACTAAAACCGTCTTTTGTATGAGGAACAAATCTCTTATGAAGATCAAGTTTGAGGTCCATTGAGATTTCGATCGGGTAAAAGGTGTGCCTTAACTACTGGTTAAGTGAAGAGTTGAATGTAGGAAAAATATTTGTTAGAAGAATAAATATCGCACATATCAGTTGTAGATGATAACAATGATATCTAATATTATTGAAAACCAATTAAACATGATTTAGATGTGAAATATATGTTGGTGGGCATTACAGAGGGTGGTGATAAAATTATTTTGATTAAATAGTATTATTATTTTAATTTGTTGTTTGTGTTGTTTCTTTGATGTATTATTTCTTGGGTTAATTATACGATCCCCTGCTATTAGGGTGAGATTTGTTTTTGCCCCCCTCAAGTATTCTTTTTTTTTTAACGCCCCCTTATAAAACAAATAATAGATTTTTACCACACCCTTGTTCTAATTCTTGTTGATGTGTTATTAAGTAAGTCTATGTGGCAGGCTAACTGTGTAATCCTTCAAATATACATTCTTGTTTACCCCCCCCCCCCCCCCTTCCCTGTTGAAATTAGGGTTCAGTGTTGGAAACCTGAGTGGGGGAAGACAGATTCAAGGGAGAAGACGAAGCCATGGTTGGGAAATGCGAAGCTCCGGGTGATTCGTCTCAGGTAAGTTATAATTTATTGCTTCGTTACTTGAATCTAGCATTAATGGTAATCTTTTTCCTTACATTAAGTATATAATTTCAGAACAATGAATACACTGTTTTTCGCCATGGAAGAGAGTTTGTAATGCTAAGTGATGGAGAGACGATTTACATGGGTGGTGTTTCTACTTTGATTTCTGGGGAACACATAGATAAGTGGACTATGGCTCACATTGAAAACATAGTAAATGGGTGGGGTTACTTAGTAGGGTCGTACAGGTTGTGGACCAAATCACAAAAATAGATCCTAATCATTTCCAGATTAAGAATGATGAGGATGCTTATGATTTCACTGCTTATGCTTGTGCGAATCAAGTTGATGGGGAAATGTTTGTGGAACACGATGCAATTGGAAGTAGAAGCAGTCGTATGTGTGTGAATGAAATGGCTGAGTCAGATCTTAGTGATGAAGAGTCTGTTGAAGGGTTGAACGATAGTGAGGATGAAAGGACGACTGCTCATGTAGATGGATTTGAGGGTATTGATGTGATTATACCACTAAGTCATGGTCCAATTATAGCAGGGTTGTTACCTTGTCCAAGTGAGAAAAATATGGATGATGAGGAGTATGTTAGTGAAGAGTTATTGAGCTCTGATCCTGATAACTCAGAAGATGAAAAAAGACTTAAGTTTGAGAAGTTTAAGAAAGAGCAACTTAATAATAATTTTAAGTTTAAGTTGGGTATGGCGTTTAATTCCCGGTATGACTTTTGGAAGGCCATTCGTGAGTGGACAATTTTAAATGGGAGGGAAATAACATTTGTGAAAAATGAGGGGTATAGGGTGAGGGTTGAATGTAAGGCTAAGTGTGGTTTTTTAATGCTTTGTTCTAAGGTGGGCCATAAGCACACATATGCCATTAAGACTATAAAGGACACCCACACATGTGCTAGGGTTTTGGATAATAGATTTGCAAATTCAAGGTGGGTGGCTAAGGCCGTGGTAAAGAAAATGAAAACTTCTGATAAAGTAAGGATCTGTGATATTATTCAAGATATGAGGCAAAACTATTCAGTGGGTATAACTGTGGCAAGGGCATGGAAAGCTAAGCTGACTGCAAGAAAAATCATAGAAGGAGACGCAGACAAGCAATATGCAAATCTGTGGAGATATGCGGCTGAGTTGCATAGGGTAAATGCTGGAAATACAGTGAAGATCAACATTGAAAGACCATTACCTTTCATTCAACCAAGATTTGGTTCTTTTTACTTCTGTTTTAATGGATGTAAAAAAGGGTTCATCAATGGTTGTAGACCCTTCATTGGGGTTGATGGGTGTCATTTGAAGACTAAATATAGAGCCCAATTGTTAATAGCTGTGGGTAGGGACCCCAATGACCAGTACTTCCCACTGACCTTTGGTGTTGTGGAAACAGAAACAAAGGAATCATGGAGGTGGTTTATACAGCTTTTAATGGAAGATGTTGGAAAAGAGAATAGATATGTATTTATTTCAGATCAGCAGAAGGTAATCCATTTAAAAGTTCACTAAATTTCTATTGTGTTTGATGTCCTACTATTTAACTAATTCTTATCATTGTTTTAGGGTTTGGTTGCAGTACTTGAAGAAATGGATGCTAGAATTGAGCATAGGCTATGCTTGAGACATTTGTATGCAAATTTTAAGAAGAAATTTGGTGGTGGAGCACTCATAAGAGATCTAATGATGGGAGCAACCAAGGCAACATACCATCAGGCATGGATGCAGAAGATGAATGAATTGAAGGTAGTAGATCTAAAGGCTTGGTCATGGCTAATGGGAGTTCCTCCTAAATGTTGGTGTAAGCATGCTTTTAGTTTTTATCCTAGGTGTGATGTATTGATGAACAACATTGCTGAATCTTTTAGTGCCACAACTCTAATTGCTAGTGATAAACCTATATTGACAATGTGTGAATGGATTAGGAAATATTTGATGAATAGGTGTAGTTATTCTACCTTGAAACTTGAAAAGTGGCCACACAAAGTTATGCCAATTCCTAGGAAAAGGTTAGATACTGAGGTAGCTATGAGTGGTCATTGGTTGCCAACTTGGGCTATGGAAGAAAATTTTCAGGTCACTCATTCTTATAACAGACATGAATTCATAGTTGATATAGCTAAAAGGTCCTGCAGTTGTAATTTTTGGGAATTAGTTGGTATTCCATGTAGGCATGCTGTTGCTGCATTAGGATTTAGGCAGCAGAACCCAGAAATGTTTGTTCATGAATGTTACACTAGGGATAAGTATGCCATTTGCTATGGATTTGCTGTTAGCCCTATAAATGGACAAGATATGTGGTCTGAGGTTGAAAGTGAAGAGCTCCTACCTCCTAACTACAAAAAGGGCCCTGGTAGACCAAGAAAATTAAGAATTAGGGAGACTGGTGAGGAAGGTGCTAGAAGGAGGTTGCCTGGTGTATCTTATAGATGCACTAAGTGTGACAAGATTGGACATAATGTAAAGTCATGCAAGAGCAAAATGCAAGATCCAAATGCCTTGAAAAGAAAGGTATGTGACTAGTATACTATGTGTATATTGATGTATTGATAATTGTTCATTGGTTGTTAATGTAACTAGCATGTTATGTGCAGAAAATGATGAGATCAGGTGTTGCAGATGTACCAACTGATACAACTGATGCAAATGCCACAACTGGTGCAAATGTCACTGGTGCAAATGTTGCAACTGATGTACCAACTGATGCAACTCAAGGTACTGTGAATGTCAATGAGCCATCTGCTGAAACACAAAGTGAGGCTTCATTGTTTAGGGACATCACTGATGATATGATTTTAAGCCTACCCGACATAAATTTAAGTGTGCAAACAACAACAAGTATCAGATCAACATGTACCAAAAACAAAGGCAAGGCTAAGGTCAAACAAGAATTCAAACCATTGAGAAAGAGATCAAGCGAGAGAATTAAGGAGAATTGGTTTAAAAAACCAAAACCTTACACAGGTCCTGGTTCTGACCCAAACCAACCTCTGTGTTTGACTGAAGAAGAAGAAGGTAATGCCTCACAAGCTACAAGGAAGGCTCCAAAGAATACTCCAAAAAAGGCTCCAAAGACTACTCCAAAAAAGGCTCAAAAGACTACTCCAAAAAAGGGTTCAAAGAGCACTCCTAAGAAGGCTCCAAAGAAAAAATCAATTTATGATCTATAATGTTTTCTGATATGCAGAACTTTTGTAATGTTTATGACAACATAGTCTTCTTTATTACATGCACAACTTTGGTGCTATTTTGTAATGTTTGAATTATGCACACTTTTGGTGCTAGTTTCTTTTGTAATGTTTGAATTATGCACACTTTTGGTGCTAGTTTATATTGTAATGTTTGACAACAACTTTTGTAATGTTTGACAACAACTTTTGTAATGTAAATGTTACCAACTTAAACATAATTCTTGTTTTACAGCAACATACAACAACTTTTGTAATGTTTGACAGCAACTTTCTAGAATATATACAAGTTTTACACAACTTGTTAAACATAATTCTTATTACACAACTTACACCAGAATATATAGAAGCTTTTAAGCATAATTCTTTCCATTGATATATAGAAGTTTCAAAATACATATTAATGCTAACCAGAAAAATACAAGTATTGAACCAACTTAAAATTACATAAAGTTATACAATAGGCCAATAATCAAACAAAACATAACAATTGCTATCTTGAGCTTCATATTAATCCTTCTTTGAGCTTCAAGCTTTATCTTCGACTTCTCCAATTTCTTTGTTACTGTTTCAAAATTCACTTCTAGTATCTCACACTTCTTACAAAATGGTTGAATAACACTATTCCGTTTGGTAGAGTCTCAAATTTCATCATCCCATAAGAATAATTCACAGCCATTCCCAGTCTACAAAATATGATTTACACAATTGTTAACATTAATAAAAATCAAAACTTGAATTCAAATTTTGCCAATTAATCCACAAACATACTTACCCCAGCATTGCGACATTTCCAGAACTTTCTATTGCGGTTTTTACTTATGTTGGAGACCCACATCTTCATTGCTCTATCACAACCACATCTGGGTAAACCTCGAAATGAGACTGAATTATCGCTGCTTCCAAAAGACATGATCATGCTTCCAATTGATGGGACAAAAGAAGAACGAACGAAGAATGACACAAAAACGGAAGAAGGGAAGGGGAGGAACGAACGATTTATGGAGAACAACATAAAAATAGAAGAAGGGAATGGGTTGAACGACCGATCGAAGAAGGGAAGGGGAAGAAAAACCCTAGCTTTGAGGTATTACACAGTCACAGTGCCACATAGTCTTACTCAATGCCACATAGACAATTGGTGGATACACAGTCACCCAAACTTAGAACAAGGATGTGGTAAAAATCTATTATTTGTTTTATAAGGGTGCGTTAAAAAAAATACTTGAGGGGGGCAAAACCAAATCTCGCCCTAATGGCAGGGGGATCGTATATTTAACCCTTATTTCTTTAACGTGTAAAGTTACTATTTTTATACTATAAAATTTGCAAGTAATTTAACAACAAGATGAATATTTAATTAACACCGCTTCACACATTCAAACAACTTTTGCAGGTATGTTTTGTAAGACGACACAACCTGCATTTTTTTTTGCATTTACCAGCAGTGTCCATTTCAGTTATAATAGCGTGTTGTTTTAACGATCTTTCTTGTTCCCATGCAATTTTAGATTATGAAAAATATGTTCTCCTTCACAAACATGCCAATTTTCCTCATTTGATACCACTAAAAAACTATTCCTTTAGACCCTGAATAGGTTTACAACCTTGTAAATGTTGGACAAATGCACACAAGCATTTTGCCACACACTAGAACACGCTGCAATAACATGTGAGCAAAGGACACAAAAAGTTTAAAACTTTTCACGGTCACACCAACCAGTATCCAAATCAACTTTGTAATGTCTCGTTGGTCTCCCCTCATTGTGGTTCATCGTCTCTTGGACACTAAAACAATAGGTTTGATGGTCAAATCTTGTTACCTGATGCATGTTGGCTTTGAAAATTTTCTCTTTCATCATATTCGTGCAATTTTTGTGAATATTTGACCATATTCTAACATTGCATTCCATTCACAATACAACACTCACTATTATGTGTACTCATGCACACAACATATCCCTCAAGAAAAGAATAACTTCCAAACACTCCAACCATTAATCTCTTTTTATCCATCACAATCGATCACCCCGAATCCATCTCAGCCACACCAATGCTATATCCTCTCCTTCAAAAATTCAACCCAGAATACTACCCAACCTTACTAGAGTTTTGAGGGGGGAACATATTAAACTATGCTAATGCGATAATCAATGAATCGTTCTTTGATGACACCTTGACAACCTTCATATATCCTAGAGGTGATATGAATAATTATGCTTGAACACCAAACAATGGTGATAGCCAATGAGTAATACAAAGGATTGAACGACATAGAACACCAACATCGACCACTTTCAACAATCCGATCAACATCAACTCTAGGTATTTTTTTAATGTAATTTTACTATTATTTAATCTAGCTTATAACATATTTAATATTGTTAAATTTAATTTATTATTATTATTACAACAACAACAACAACAACAACAACAACAACAACAACAACAACAACAACAACAACAACAAAAACAACAACAACAACAACAACAACAACAACCAAGCCTTGTCCCACTAAGTGGGGTCAGCTACATGGATCAACTGTCTCCATAATGTTTTATTCAACACCATATTTTTATCCAAATTGTGAAACTCAAGATCTTTTTTAATAACTTCTCTTATAGTCTTTTTAAGTCTTCCTTTTCCTCTAGTTGTTTGACATCTCTCCATCTGATAAATTCTTTTTGCCATAGAATCTACAAGCCTTCTCTCTACATGCCCAAGTTACCTAAGTCTATTTTCACCATCTTCTGTACTATCGGTGCTACCCTAACACTCTCTATAATATTTTCATTTCTAATCCTATCCTTTCTAGTCTTACCACACATCCAACATAATATTCTCATCTCTGCTACACTTACTTTATTGTTTAATAAAATTATCTTAACTAAGAAAACTCTAAATGTACAAATTTGAAAGAAAAAAAATGGATACAAAGGCCCTCTATTCTGGAGGATGCACTTGAATTTTACAAAAGTCTTCCATTTTATTTAGTAAGTCCAATTAAATTTTTTAAAAGTTCTCAAAAGCAATTGGAGGTCCTTTAAAAACAATAAAAAAATTGTTTGAAAGAATGGTAATTTATTATATAAACTAGTAACTTCGCGCACTTCCGTTCATGATTGGTTTTTATTTAGATTAAAATTCAATATTCATTTTTTTTATTAAAAATGGAATAATATATGTGATATTGTTAAAAAAGCTATAATAAATGTTTTGTATCGGCCAAAGGTCCAAATAGCTAGAATCCAATTCACCTTAAATATACTCCGCTTGACTAAATGAATAAGTTCAATTCACACTAAAAGTAAGGTACACTTTGCGATCTCCACTTTTGACTACAACCATCTTTAATCTTTAACTCACTTGGATGTTTGATGGCTAAACATGTAGGTCCACCCTACCCCACCGCAACAAAGATCAGTATCACCGGTTCAAGATCCTGAATCCATCAACTACATCTAGATTCTGAACGAAACAATGACGCCATCTTTTGAAAACGACTTATGATTCCTATGATTTCCATGATTTCGTGCTCGCTCTCTAATTAATTTATTCGTAACCTTCGAGGATCACCAAATCAAGAGAGATTAGGATCAAATACAAAGATCTTGTGTGTTCGATCTAACCAATTATCGTTTCAACTACGATTCATCGGATTTCCAAATCTCTAATTTCCTCGGGAACTCCGCAAAGCAAAAGAAAGAAGGATCCTATATCCAAATTTAGATCTAAGTCAAAATTACCAGAGAATGAAGGTAGTTTCCTTCAAGATCATGTTTGATATTCCTGATTAATCTTCCAATCTAGAATTGCCTCGATTATCCACCGCTAATGTGATACTTACTGTGGTCACTTCAAAGATATGACAAATTTATAACTGATGTTGGTGTAGATCCAATACATAAATAGTTTTTCTAGGTACCAAAGGGTCTTCGAACGATGACCAGATATCTCCTCAGGCCATATCTGATATATTGTGATAAAGCTCATATTGTAAATAAAGCTACCTAATCGCGACAAAGCGAAACGAGCTTCTAGCACAAATTGTTTGCGATCGAGCATGCTGACTCTGTTCACCTTCTCCTCCTCACTTTGGTCCGAAGAGAAATTGACTCCAAAGTGAGGGGATTAGGCCCTGACATTCCTATTCCTTTAAAAAAAAGGGACCCGTTTAAGGAAACTTTGAAGGGGGCTTTGTAGGATGATTAGGGAGCGTCAGCTTCGGGTGCTGAAGCTTGATTATTTTTCCTCATTTGTTTTTCTTGTAATATTTTCCATGCTTTTGTGCCATGGCTACGATAACGATATTTATATAAATATGTTTTTACCTCAGTGGTTAGGAGTTTTATTTAACTTTATGTACTATATACGAATTCAACTCCTCTTTGTGTCGTATATGCCATTGATTGGTTTCAAGTTGTTGTTATGACATGGCTTGCTTATTATCCACACAATTTAAAACTTGTTTACTTTGTGGGCGCTTTAGATTTTATATGTCTCGAGGGTGTCACTGGTGTCCATCGGCTGACCTTAAGTCCACGTGAAGGCAACTGTGAGGTGTTAAGAGCTTTTGGGTGTAAGAACCCTCCCGACTTTTCTTTTCTTTGAACTTTGTACTCTTAATAGGAGTTTCGTTGTTATTAGTTACGAGTGAGTTATTACGCTTTCTCCACGTCGCTAGGAATCGTCCCCGATCAAAGGTTAGGTTCTTGTCCTTACCCCCAGGGTTGATCTAGTTTGGGGTGAACGCCTCCGAGCTCCACCACATATGCTCTTGTAGTGACTAGTTCCTAAGTGGGGGTGCTTAGAGTACGTTGAGAAGAGTGCTCCTTAGAAGTGAAGTTTGTTGAAAAAGACTGACTTACGCCATCCCGCATGAAATTCACAAGATTCGTCGTGGTCGCAACATTCAAACATATCAATTATTGGCATTGTGCAACTATTTTACAGAGTATATTATCCATAGAAGGGATTGTAAGGATGTGAGGTTCTCCCTCTTTGTAACATATTCTTAGGCTAATCGTAGCGTCTGTAGAAAGGACATTATCTTTATCCCCCCGATAGACGATGATCTGCCTCAAACCCCAAACATCATTAACCGACGAGTACCACAGGACGGTTAACATCTTCGTAGATGTCTCCCGTTGATGAATGTGGATACCCTGAAGCCACAAAATTATCTCCTGTTGCATCTTAGGGGTATACATTTTTCCCGATCCTTCGAAATGTGGTTGACGACGTGTTTACAGGAGACGTGAGAGTCTATTCCATGGCGTCTGATTGGATTATGATCATGCTGAGAGTCTTGCTGAATGAAAGGTGAGATTTCTTAAGGAATTATTTGATGAAACATTCCTCAATTCCTATGGATCAGGCCTGGTTTCTTTCTCCCATTAGTGTAACCTTGCAAGTCGGCAAAGTCTAGCATCAAGTTAGATGATAGTGATGAAGATTTTTCTATGGCATTCCTTCTTAATGTTATTGGGAGCCCAACATGTCTTTTACCCACATATTCTTCTATGCGGAGGCCTCTTTGATGAGAATTTGCGATTCATGAGCTCCACAAAAAGTAAGCTAAAAATTTAATGAAGTGGAAATGATCTTTATTATCCTATACCTCGGTTTTGGTCGACAAAAATCTGGTGGTTTGATTACATTTACTTGGAAATTGGTGCTCAGAGTCTATTGCCTCTAAGGTATCTCGTAATAACTTTCGTCGATAGCAAGAACTGCCATGATCGTTGGTAGATCCGTATTTGCGATTTATTGAACTTCCTCATTCTTCAAACACATTTTTGGGTGAACATCTTTGTTCCTCGACTCAGCATCAGATAGCCAAATGTTAGAGGTATTTTAACAGTGGATCATCGCTGAAAGTAACTGCGTTGTGGACATAAGTGGTAAGGTGTAGTAGAGTAAAGTCATAATGTCTAAGCCTATAATATTGCTTATTGTAGTAACTGCTCCAATCGCCGATAATTCTGCATTCAAATATCGATTTACTATGTTGTAATCTAATAATTCCGACGCGATATGATCTTCATTCATTGTTTGGAAGTCCTTTAACACATGGTGAAGATACTCTGGCAATGGATCAACACTAAGAGTCGTTACGATAAAGACCACATTGATGATGAATAATTAAGGCAATGCGAGTCTGGAAGGTTGAATTCTAGTGCAAATCTAAGTCTGGATCTAGCATATCCATCAGTGGATTTTTTTTTGCGGAAATTGGAAGTCTAACAATTCAAGAAATTTAGGTTGAAATGATGCTTAATTGGATCGAACGTGATGAATCTTCGTGTTCGATTTGGAAGGCTCTTGATTCAGTGACATGAGAAAGTTGTGAACTGACAAATTGAAGAGCGGACATGAAATTATAGAAAAATGCAAGAATCCAAAGTTGATTCCCACAGACGGTGCCACTATTTCGTCATAAAACTAGAAATAGTTGATGTAGGTTGTGAGAAATCCTGAACTGGTGGTGTTGATCTCAGAAACGCTGGCGCGAGGGGGTACAAGGTTAGCACTCCAACGATAGACATGCAACAAAACCCGTGCCCATTGGTACCAACCTGAATCCGCCCCGAATTTGACAGAGAAAATTCTCTTTGATTGTGTTTGAGTTTGAGTGTTCTCCAATTACAAAATATGGAGACGAGTCATGTAATTGGACACTAGTACCCACCCGAACCCACCCTGTTTATTTTATTATGTACTTTATTAGTTAGTTTTGATAATTTAGAATATTAAATATATGATGTATTGTTTTTATATTTTAATTTGTATCTATTATTTAAAATATTTGAAATATATGTCTGTAATTTTTTAATATATTTTATTTTATTATTTGCAATATAATTGAAAATTGGAAAAAATAAAAAATAAAAAAAATAAAAAAATTGATTTTATTATATGGATGTTAGCTGAACGAAGATACCTAAACCCAACCAAACCCATCTAGGACAGATTTGAGTTTTAATTTTTCACCTCCATTAGAGATTAGGGTGGGGAACAATAATTGTTTGAAGATTTGAGTTTGGGGAGGTTAAAATCGTCCCCGCCCCGCCTTATTGTTATGCCTACTCCAACATCTAAATTAATTCAAGATTCTAAGAGAATTGTAATAAAAAGTGGAGATAAAAAAGTGTATAATATTTTTTGTGTGAAATGACATTTATACTTTAAGTGATGTTGAGTGAATTTGAGTTGATTTTGGTCATAGTCGTTTGAATTTTTAACCAACTCAAGACAATATTAAATAGACAAATTTTGTAAAACATATCAAATAAATTAGAAAATAAGTAGATATAGAAAATGAGATTAGAATATATTGATATTATTTAACATATTTTATTTAAGATTAAATATATTCGTAATTCTCCTCATTTTTAAAAATATTTTCTCCAAAAAGAAAGAAGAAAAAAAGAAAAAAAAAAATAATTCTGAAAGTAGTATTTTGAGAATTTTTTTTAATATAACACTAATTTAAAAAAAAAATACCAAAAACAACCAAGTTTTCAGTTTATTTACAAAAGTGGCTGGGTTTGAAAACCCACTAATAGGGTGGCGCCAAATGGGATGGCGCCTCAGTTAGAGGCCACAAGCCATCTTAGATGGCGTCTCAGTACAAAATAAAAACCTTATTTTTTTTTAATAAATTTTCCTGAGAGTCGCCATCCTAGATGGCGCCTCAGACAAACCTTTTTTTTTTTTTTTTAATATTTTGTTAAATTAATTTTTTTATAAATAATTTAAAAATTCTGAATTTAATATTTAATTAGTAATATTATTCAACTGGATTACGGTAGCGCCGTAGGCGGCAACCCCCGACTATTGGGGACAGATGCTTTAAAATTTGTTACATGCAACGGGACCATCGTCTGATACGCCAGGGCCATATCAACAAACGCAAAGACCAACCACACCTTAACAAACTCGTGGTGGTTGCCAGAGACGTCGTGCAAGAGCCGCTGCACGTGGAACCGGTGATCGTTTAAATAGGCATGATCATTGAATTTTTTTGTCAAAATATTGTACCCACCATTATCTATAACATTGTGATCTATTTATGACTATTCTATTTTGATTTTTATTTTCAAATTAAATAAAACATTAAAAAAAATTTAAAAATGTATTTTTTTTATTTCTAAAAAAAAATAACACACCTTAAAACATCTGTCCCCAATAGTCGGGGGGTTGCCGCCTACGGCGCTACCCTAATCCAGCTGAATAACATTACTAATTAAATATTAAATTTAAAATTTTTAAATTATTTAAAAAAACGTTTTTTTAAATTTAACAAAATATTAAAAAAAAAAAAAGAAGGTTTGCCTGAGGCGCCATCTGGGATGGATGGCGACTCTCAGGAAAATTTATTAAAAAAAAATAAGGTTTTTATTTTGTACTGAGGCGTCATTTGAAATGACTTGTAACTTCTAACTGAGACGCCATCTCATTTGGCACCATCCTTCACACCCAACCACTTTTATAAATAAATTGAAAACTTGATTTTTTTGATATTTTTTTTAAAAATTAGTGTTATATTAAAAAAAAATCCGTATTTTGAACACCAGCCACCGTAAAACCATAAAACGAAAACTGATAAAAGAAAGAAAAAAAAAACCGATAGAGGTGTTTGATCCCTTCCCGCAAACTCGATTCTCTTAATAAGACAACACATCACTCCCCTTCTTCAAGACACAATTCCCATTTCATTCACCATCCACACACAACACAACATCATCATATTCAACCTCAAACAAACACTTACCACCAATCTATGCTTTTTCTTCTACCTGACATAAAATCAAACACCTAACAATCACAAATCTAATCCAATCAAATCACCTTGTTCCATTTCATCCATGGCTGCTGCTGCTGCGTTTCGATCGAAGCCTTCAAACTACAAAGATAAAGCAGCCCTTGCGTTGTCTCAGTTAAGGTACTTCGCTTTCAACTACACCAACGTTGGTAATTCTCACTCTCCACCTCGCTCTCCGTTAATCAATACCCCTTATCACTTCACTTCCTTCAAACCCCTTTCTCTCCGCGGCGATTTTACTCAGAACAATCGTAAGGGTGGTAGTAACACCGCTCATTTCGATGACTCTACTACACCCAATCAAAACCCTAATATCGTTCCTTATGATAGAACGGCTTATAGGGTTCTTGTTTCTTCATTTGGGGATCCTCCTGAAGTTTGGTCTGGTGCTGGAATTGTTGTTCGGCCGGGGAATTCTGGTTATGATGTGTCTGGTGGCGGTGGTGGTGGAGGTGGAGGTGGAGGTGGTGCTAGCTCCGGTGGTGATTCCGGGTCGGTGAATTCGAAAGATGGGTGTTGGGGTGGGTCTAATTTGGGAGGTAGTTTCCCTACTCCGAAGGAAATTTGCAAGGGGCTTGATAAATTCGTAATTGGACAAGAGAGAGCTAAGAAGGTGCGTGTGCGTGTGGATTTTTTTTCCAATGCTTTTCTTTTCAATGATTGATGATGGTTTTGTTAATGTTGTAACCTTAATTGGATTTGTAGGTGCTTTCTGTGGCAGTTTATAATCACTATAAGAGAATATTTCATGAAAAGTCCATGTGGTTGGTATATTACTTCAGCATGTTTTTATCCTTTCATTAATTTGGTGCACATGCACGCACGTTTTTACTTATTGTTTCTAATGTAAAGTTTTTATTGTTGGTTTAAACTCTTCAATTGTATTTAGATGTACTGTTTTTTCATGTTCTTACTATTCGAAATGTTAGGCCTGCAGGAGATTCAAGTAATGATGGTAAAGCCAATGTTGTTGTTGATGATGACGATGAAGAAGTTGAACTTGAGAAAAGTAATATCCTTTTGATGGGACCAACGGGATCAGGTAAACTAGTTTTTACCTTCTCCACTCTCGGGTGTATTCCGTACTTACAGCTATGTGTTGTCATGTTTCAGTGTTGTATGATGTTAATGTGTGATGTGCTTTTGTTCTTTGAATCACAAATTTTTCTAATGGATTCAGTTGGCTGTCAGCAGCCTTAGTTGCACTAGCAGTGTTATCGAATATCGGCTATGGCGTATATGAGTGGCAGTTTTTGGGCTAGCCGCCATAGTAAATATGGGCTGATATTGCGAATTTTTCCGCCATAATCTGTTATGACGGCGCCACGAAGGGGCTGGTACGGCCGGACTTTGGCTCTCTGCCATGGACCGTCATCTCCCATTGACAACACTGTACACTAGTATATGATTGAATTTTTTTGACGAGCAATGGTTTTGAATTCTTCCATGAAATCATCAATTTTTTATATTTTTTTGAAATAGATAGGGGAGTTAATCAAGTTTGAGACTTTTGCTTTTTCCATCATCATTTCTTTGAAAATTTGTGTTTTCCTTGATTCTCGTGGCTACCAGTTTAACTTGCTTTTCTTTATGTTGTTTCAAGGACAGGGAAGACATTACTTGCTAAAACCTTGGCTAAGTTTGTAAATGTTCCCTTTGTTATTGCAGATGCAACTACACTCACTCAGGCAAGTTAGAAGGCTTTATTTTTGTTTTTTGATTTATTAACATATGTTGAAGTGAATTAATAAAACATAAAATTGGAAAGGGAAAAGGAAAAATATTGTTTGGACTTGGGAGTTTTTTCTTTTCCTGTTGAAAGAAAGACTTGTAATGTTCCACATAGGCTGTAATTTTCCAGGATAAAAAAGAAGTAGAATGAGTATGTTGATGCCATCCCTATCCTCTTTAATCTCATGTACTTAAAAAGTGTAGACAATTTATGCAAATTCTTAATGAAGCCAAATATAGATATGTATTGGAAACATTTCCTTGTCAAGCTAAAAAGGCACTGTTAAGAAATGTGGTTGGGCCTAACTCAATCCTACAAAATTGATTGGTAGAGTGAGGATTGCCTCCACTTATAAACACATGTTCAAGTCATATATTGTCTGATGTGGGAATCCTAACACACCCCCTCACGCCCAGGACTGGACATCTGGAGCGTGGAAATAAATGGTGGGTGGCCCGATAGCGGAAACCATAGAAGGTGGCCCACCGGATCTTAAACGAGACTCTAGATACCATGTTAAGAAATGTGGTTGGTCCTAACTCACCCTACAAAACCGGTTGGTAGAGTGAAGATTGCCCCTACTTATAAACACATGTTCAAGTCATATATTGTCCGATGTGGGACTCTTAACAGACACTAAAGGAACTAAAGGATATTATTTCTTTTTCTTCTCTCAATGATTGTAATTTATGTGACAGTTATTCCGTATGTATTCTTGTATTCATATTTTTTTCATCTTTATTTATATAATGTGAAAACTATATGTTTTGTGTTAAAGTTCTAACTCTAACACCATTTTTGCAGGCTGGTTATGTTGGAGAAGATGTGGAGTCCATATTATACAAGCTCCTCATGGTAAATACTTCGAAGAGTGATCAACTATGTTTATTTTTATACACTATAGTAACGTGGGATTCTTAAATTCTTTAGACAACCCAAAATGAATAATGATACTGTATCCTATCTTTGAGTTTCTTTTTGCTATTTCAACAAAAAAATGTAAATTTATATGGAAAATTAGATTGGTATTTATTCCTTGCTTTTTAATGTTCTTAAGCCTTAACCAATATCCACGACAAATGGCTTTTCATATCTACTTATCTTCAGAACATTAACTGGGTTTAAAGGGTTTAATGTGTGATTCAACCTTGGGAAGAACATAAGGGCTTCAATTCTTATATTTTTATGGCTTGAGCATATTGAATGTCTACTTGTACTAATGCATGCTATTGCAAACTTTTCTTTGTTGGGAATAATTTTTTTTTATATGCTCCCTGTATTTTTTTAAAATGTGTTTTTTCCATGCTCTATCAATAGTAAAAAACAATTTGTTGGTGGTTTTTTCAAGAAATCATGGAACTAGCTTCTGTTTGATAAAAGAAACATAAATTAGACAGCATAGGCATACCAAATGGTGGTCTGAATAAACGATGCATACATTTATTTCAGGCTGCAGATTATAACGTGGCAGCTGCTCAGCAAGGCATTGTTTACATTGATGAAGTTGACAAGATTACCAAAAAGGTTCTCCATTATTATCTCAATTCCCTTCCAACTATTATTTGTCCACTGTTCTAAATCACTTCTTCACATTTCAGTCTGAGAGCCTTAATATCAGTAGAGATGTCTCTGGTGAAGGTGTTCAGCAGGCACTACTGAAGATGCTTGAGGGAACGGTTAGTTCTTTTCGTAATTACCAACACCAGAAAACTAGATGACTGGATTTTAAGTTTAATGAAACTGCTTCTAACATGACGGTGAAACAAAAGTCTAAGATTGCTGAAGTGTGCCCGGTTACAATTTTTATTTTAGTATTTTTAGCAGTCTATTGTATGTTGATGTTGTTGCATTCTGTCCAATCCAGGTTGTCAATGTTCCTGAAAAGGGAGCTCGAAAGCATCCGAGAGGTGACAATATTCAGGTATGTGTACATTATTCTTTATGATTTGCAGTTTTAGGTTTGCATGTAGCCTGTAGGGGTTATCAGATATATTCATGGAATTGATAAGTGGGCGCAGTCATGTTTCAATATTTAAGAATGTTGATTGCTTAAACCTTTAAAGTAAGCTTGACTGATCTCTTTTGTTTTTATTCTTTATTTTTTAAGTTTTATCCTCTTCTCTTTCAGTTTGTTTATACATATATATGCATTTGAACACTCTGGATTGATTGAATTTCATATCTGGTATATTCTAGATCGCAAAGAGTCGTCTGCAGTTTTCATTTTATTTATTATTGTGGTGCCATCTGTGTCTTTTCACAGATTGACACAAAGAATATACTTTTCATTTGCGGAGGAGCCTTCATTGACTTGGAGAAAACAATTTCAGACAGGTTGAACAAACCTGAAAATTTCATAGCATTAGTGTTGTAATATGGTATGTGCAGTGTTGATGTAACTAGTAAGTCTGTTTTTCTCCTTTCAGGCGCCAAGATTCTTCTATTGGATTTGGAGCACCTGTGCGTGCAAAGATGAGAGCCGGAAGTATCACAGAGGCTGCAGTTGCATCATCCTTATTAGGAACTGTAAGTTTCTTTGTGACCGATCTTGTAAGCATACTGGCTTTTAGTACTAACCAACTAATTTGAAGTTGATTCTATACATCATTGAAATATTTGACAGGTTGAAAGCAGTGATCTTATTGCATATGGTTTAATACCTGAATTTGTTGGACGGTTTCCTATTCTTGTCAGTCTGTCAGCTTTAACTGAAAATCAACTCATTCAGGTCTGTTGAACTTGGTCACTCAATTTTTTTAACCTGTTATGCTTTTCTCATTTGGCTGTGTTCACAATTGAATGAAGTAGTGAATTGAGTATTTTTTTTGTTGATAGTGAAATTGAATTGGCTGGTGAGGAGGTTGGATTTAAAGTGTTTACTCAAATTATGTCCTTACAAGTGCTTATTTTTTAAACTTTACAAGTCACTTATCTTGTTACGTGATATCAATAATTTCTATAGGTCCTCACAGAACCGAAGAGTGCTCTAGAGAAGCAATACAAGAAGACGTTCAAAATTAATGGAGTAAGTTTCCACTAAGCTCCCAATTAGTTGTATATCTTACTACTGACAAGTTTTCTCGCCAATAACAAACCAGTATCTCTAACTCTAAAAACTTGTACATGCTTTTAAGCACATGAAGCTACAAGGCAACCTAACATTATATCTTGACCTTTAAGCTTAATACATTAGGTCTATGGGTCTTTTCACTTATAAATAAACTTATTTTTGTTTGTCTATGGTAGTTTTAATGATCGAGGATTAATCGAATTAAAAGAATAGTGGAATTGGTTGCTCATTTAGATTGTGAATTGTTGGCATAGGCTTTTATTGGGACGGAAATGGCTGTTCTGACAATAATTTGTTGTGTACTTCCTTTTCAGGTGAAACTGCATTTTACAGAAAGTGCTCGCAAATCCATTGCAAAAAAAGCAATGTCTAAAAATACTGGTGCTCGGGGCTTACGGGCAATAATAGAGAATGTTTTGGCAGATGCCATGTATGAGGTATGCTTTCTTAATTTTCTTGAGATGAATAATTTGTTCAGTGTGACATGGAGTGAAGGCGTTGCCTCTGATATCAGAGGGTGCTCAATATCATAGACAGCTAAACATAATAACACAGCCGCACCTCAATATCTATCTCATGGTTGATTAAAATGTCCCGAGTGTAGCTGAAGTTATAGCTGAAATGAAGATGGTTTGCTTGATTGGATCAAATTTTGTGCAGATTCCCGATGTGAGAACAGGCGACGATGTTATAGATGGTGTTGTTGTTGATGAAGAATCTGTTGGACTTGGAAGCGAGGGCTTTATGAAAGGCGCTAAAATCCTTTATGGTAGAGGTGCATTGGATCGTTATCTTTCCGGGGAGAAGAATGATTCAGAGGTGTGTATAACTTGAATCTGTCATTTTTGCCGGTATCAAATTAAAGTCCTAATTATATTTGTTTTCTGTATTATAGACAGTGGAGATTTCTGGTGGAGATCAAGAAGCAGAAACAGAAATTCCTTCCATTGTTGCCAGCATGTAATCAAATCCTTTGCTGGTATTCATTGTAGTTTTTTGTACATAATAACTAGTTGATACATTTAATAAAACAATATAAAGGGTAAGTAGATTCAGATTGCCCCATGTGGATTGGGTCGAAATCAATGTGTACTATAAGAGTAGTTTCAAGAGTGGCCTCCTGAGGTTAGTTTCTCAAAAGCACAAATCACAGTGAGAATACCTTATTCATTGATGTAGTTTTGGGGTAACACTGGTGGAAGGGACTAAATGTATATCACTTTATAAGATTCCTGTTCTTTATTTTGTTTTAACTCTTTGGCCATTTGACTTAACTTATATTGAGTAACAGATCAAATCCCATAGGTTCAATAAACCATATTCTTTTTTTGGACTAGACAAAACATGTTGGCATTTTCAAGTTCTTCTATTCAACATTTCATTCATATAAAAATAAAGCATGTGGCCATCCCCATCATTGCAACGATTTCATGACAATTAGTTAATCCCTGCGGTTCTATTTATATGAGAAAATTAACTTTTTAGATTAATTGAATAATCAATATATCTGGTCTATGATATAGTCTAGATATATTAATTATTCAATGAACTTAAAAAGTAAATTTTCTCTTATAAACAGAATCCGAGATAATAATATTTTTAAGAAAACAATGTGAGTTGCTTCAGATAGAGAATCAAGGTGTTTGAATTCTTTTATTATTAAAGTGCGAGATATCCCTAATCAACAAGTTTAAGAGAAAGTTATGAGATCATTACCTTCCAACTTTGACTATATTATAGGTGCTAATAAAATACCCAAAGATACTTAGACTATAATATAGGTGCAAATATAAAACCCAAAGATATTGTAACCATGACTGAAAAATTCAAAAAATGTGAGAAGAAAGCTAAGCATTGATCAACTAATTCAAAAAGGGGTGAATGATGATAGACAATTGGTTCAAATCGTAAGTTGATCAGGCTTCTATATCAAAGAATTGTATTTTTTTTTTATGAGAGGGAGGGTCGAAGCCAGAAAAAAGAAAAAACTACACTAAAGTTATCCAGGGACTAGAAGTCCCATTCACATCCCTAACAAGCAAAATATTCATATACGACGGACAATCATTTAAAGCGTAAGAAGAATGCGATTGTCCTCTTCCTTTCTTTGCCAAAGCATCCGCACACAAATTGGCTTCTCTGAAAATGTGACGAATCTTGACTTTTCTATCTTGATACATTAACGATCTTATTTTGCCAATCAATTGTCTTCCCATGCTACTACTCTCATTACTTGACAAAATATCTTTAATCACTTGTTGAGAATCCACCTCCAAAATTATCTTCCTGAATTCCATCGCCACCGCCAATTGTAACCCTTCGAACACACCCCACAACTCGGCTATATAAGCACTACTTTTGCCAATTAGTTTTGTGAATCCTCAAAGCCATTTTCTATCGCTCCCTCTAATTATTCCACCATAACTCAAAATACCTTGTCCATCTCTAGCGCCATCCGTATTTAGTTTGACCCATCCCAACGGAGGCATCTCCCAATTTATGTGCGTGACACTTCTTTGATGTTTCATGACAATATTGTTTGCACTCTTGGCATACTCATAGTCCTTCACCATGTTATTAATGTGACTAAATCATACACATCGGTCGAGTAAAGTTCTCGTCGTGTGTTTCCTTATTGTGCCACGTCCAAAGACTATGACAAGATGTTGCCCAAAAGGCCTGCCAATCCTTGTCGCTATTCCACCCCTGATTGGTAGTAATGTTCAGCCTAATCCAATGCCTTAAATCACCTGCAAGAAAAATCAACTGAAGGTTAGTTTTCACCACTGCTTTCCAAAAGCTAGCAACTCGGGGACAATCACGCATGACATGGATCGTATCTTCCTCAACGGTGCAGCAGTGGCTACACATTGCGCTTCCCAGTCCCATGCGATGTTTTCTACTTCTCGTAAGCAACTTGTCATGATTCATAATCCACAAGAAGATTCTAACGCGTTCTGTGGCTTGGACCTTCCATATGTCTTTCCAATGATTGTTTGGCGTACCTCTTCCAACATTGTCTAAGATTTTATACATTTCACCCACATTGAAAACGTTACCATTGTGCCCTATCCCTACCCTCATATCCGGACCTGCTTCAACGGATGGAAGCATAATGGCTGCTATATGAAGAATTATTTCCTTGGGCAACCAACTTCTGAGCATATCCCATTTTCAGCCTTCTCTATCATTCCCAATATCTGCTACCATGGCCTCTTGGAATTGCAACGGGATATCAAGATTATAATCCGCAATTCGCATATTAGGAGCTATCC
The DNA here is from genome assembly GCA_022829125.1 of Lathyrus tuberosus. Classification (NCBI taxonomy): domain Eukaryota; kingdom Viridiplantae; phylum Streptophyta; class Magnoliopsida; order Fabales; family Fabaceae; genus Lathyrus; species Lathyrus tuberosus. The sequence continues at coordinate 17,125,391 of JALAZF010000017.1, forward strand.
AATTGTCCTTCCAAGCATGCACCCTGCTGCCATCTCCTACACTCCACATGCTATACTTGTTCACCTTCGGCCACACTCTCCCGATACTCTTCCACAGGCTCGAATCAATCGGTTTCATTATGAATTCCCGTCTGTTGTCATTTTTGCCATATTTTCCCCAAAGCATCTCGCACCAGAACTCATCTGCGTGATTTTGGAGTTTCCAACCGAGCTTCGATATACAAGCTTTGTTCATAATATCTAATTTACGAATCCCCACTCCACCTTCATCTTTCGAACTCGTAAGCACATCCCACTTTAAAGCATGGTATTTTCTGGTACTTCCATCATCTCCCCAAATAAACCTGCGTTGAATTTTCTGCATTTCATCCACATACGATTTTGGAACTGTGGCTGTCATCATGGGAAAAATTAGAATAGCTTCCAGGACACTCTTAGCAAGGGCCACTCTTCCTGCTAAAGCCAACTGGTTTCCCTTCCATGCTGTCAGTTTAGCGTTCATTTGATTAATAATATAGTAATAATCTTCTTTCCTTGGTGCTCTCCCTGTAAGTGGAACACCAAGATATTTGCCAAGCGTGCTCGTTTCACTAAACCCCGACATTCTTCCAAGCCTTTCTCTCATACTTCTTGTAACATTCTTAGAGTGAAACACTCTTGTCTTGTCTTGATTAATTTGCTGCCCAAACATTTTGCAGAATTTTTCCATAATTTCTGTCAAGCACTTCATTTGCTTTGTTGTAGCTTCCCCAAATAAAAGCATATCGTCTGCAAACATTAGATGTGAGACATGAGGTCCCTTTCTTCCTGCACGTATGGTTTTTCCATTCCCCTTCGTCCATGGATTGGCCAATAAGATGTGAAAGCATGTCCAGACATATGACAAACAGATACGGGGAAATTAGATCCCCTTGTCTAATGCCTCTGCTCGGTCTAAAATAATCAGAAGTTATTCCATTCCACTTTATATTCGTTTCCACACTTGTCACTCTATGCATAATAATGTTGATTAAATTCATAGGCAAATTAATTTCAACCATCATTCTCCAAATAAACTCCCAGCTTAGTTTATCATAGGCTTTGGATAGATCTACTTTCATCACAAAGTAACCCTTCCTACATTTCAAATTGTTCATGCTGTGGAGGATCTCCTGCGCAACTATTATGTTCTCAAGAATGCTCCGACCTGGAACAAATCCGGATTGGAACGGTGAAACAATTTTAGGCATAATATTTTTGAGTCTTGCCACTATAACTTTGCTCACAATCTTATATAGCACATTACATAAAGATATTGGTCTGAACTGATGCACATGCTCAGGATGCGCCGCTTTTGGAATGAGACAAATATCAGTTTGATTGACTAAGGCTAGTTCACTAGGGCTATGCCACACTTTCTTGACGAAACCACAAACATTTCTCCCCACTATGCTCCACGATTTTTGGTAAAATCCCGTTGGGAACCTGAAGATGACTGGTTTATACCTGAGTGAATCGCACACTCAAAGATAACACAGAGTCGCCACCGAACTTTATTTAGTCCCAAAGGACAGGGAAAATATCGATAAAACCCGAGGGGAAGAGAAGCGGGAACGGGGGTTGGTTATGCGAAAGGAAGGTACTAGCACCTAACGCATCCGTCGTACTCGACGGGAACCATTTCGCTTGCTTCTAGGCTTGGATGAGTTATCTATCTAAAGGCTTCTAGCTAAAAGAAAAGGAGAGAGAAGAGAAAAGAAAGAAAGAAAGAAAGAAAAGAAAGTACTCGCGGAGGATTGGGGCCCTCGTGCCTACGTACCCTCATAGTGCAATGAGGAAATCAGAGCGTCGTAGTTCATGGAACCAGGGGACAGAAAGGAGGAAAGAAGGGGAGAAGGGAAGAAAAGTGGAAATGTGCTCGCCAAGATCATCGCGATCTCGTGCCTACGTATCATACATTCGAAAGAATGTAAAATCAGAGCTTTCGTAGTTCGTGGAACCAAACAGAAAACAAAACAAGAAAGAGAGAAGTGGCGTTAAAGCCGAGAGCAAAAGGAAAAGAAACTCTACTGGGGAAAACCGAACAGTAAGAGTGATTGCACAAGAAACTAGAAAGGAATTGTGTCAAAACCAAGAAAGAAAAAAGGAAGGAAAGAAACTCTGCTGGGAGTAACAAAGAGGATTGGTGTCAAAACCAAGAAAAAATAAAGGAATGAAAGAAACTCCGCTGGGGAAGGAAAGATCAAAAAACTGCTAGGGACCAGAGGGTAAGCGACCCTACTGGGAAACAAACAAAAGAATGGTGTCATAACCAAGAGATAAGGAGACTCGGTATGTTAACTGACTGGCAGTGGTTAACCGAAGAGAAAGAGACTCTGGTGGGGAAAAGAAGCTGGTGTCAACAGACGAACTGTGATAAACCAAAAAGAGAGTACTGAACCGAGGGAAGGTGTTTGACTCTGAGGGGGCATCGGTATGTTAACTGACTGGCAGTGGTTAACCGAAGAAAGAAAGGACTGCAACTCTGTGGGAATAGAGAAACATTGGTTTTAACAGCAAACTGTGATCAACCAGAAGAAAAGGTATAGGACCGATCGAAGGTCGTGACCCAGAAGAGATGTTGGTATTGACCGAACAAACAGTACTTGACCAACGAAGAAGGGTATTGAACCAAAAAAGGTCGCTAACCGCTAGGGGGTTCGGTTTTTAACAGAACACTGTGATTAACCGAGAAGAATGAGTGATTAACCAAGAGAAGGTGATTAACTCAAAAGGGCTCAGTATTTTAACAGACAGGTTGTGATTAACTGAAGAAACGGGTGATTAACCAAGAGAAGGTGACTAACCCAAGGAAACTCAGTGTTTTAACAGATGGACTGTGGTTAACTAAGAAGAATGCAAACATTGGTGTTTTAACTGACAGGCAGTGATTAACCAAGCAAAAGGAGAAGAACCAAGAGAAGGTTGCGAACTCTGCAGGGGATTCAAAAGACCATGATCGACCGCAAGAGAAAAATATGGTATTGAAACAAAGGAAGCTTGTTAACCCAATGAACACTGATCTTAACTGAGAAGGTGATTGATCAAAAGAGGGATTGAAAGAGATATGAGTGATCAAGGATCGACTCGACTGGGAAAGGGGATACACTACAGCCTGGGGATAGAGGTGACTAAGCCAAGCACAGGGTCATTCGTCCCCTACCTGAATTAGTCAGAATGAGAGTAGGAATTCTCCCTTCTCATTCCTTCTCTAACACACAGAGTGTAATGCAGAAATTGAAACGGATAACACAACAACTCCAAGTTGTACAGTGCTCCTTGTGTTGTGAAATGAATAGCGTAACAACTTCAGTTCGTACAGTGCTCCCATGCAAGATGTAGCGAGAAACTCCAACTCCACAGGGGAATCCAGAAAGAAAAGTTCTAAAGAGATCCTAAAGAGAGGGAAGGGGAAGATCAACTAATCAAAACATGGTTTCGATCAATTAATCAAAGGGAAATGCCATGCTAACAATTTTCCAAAGAGAATGAAAAATCATTAAAGCAAAGGGAGTGAATTATTGGTTCTACAAGATTAAATTTGCTCACTCAAAAACAAACTTAATGCAAAGCAAGAATGAAATGCAAAAACAGTACCAAAAGAAGATTAGTATGCATTGCAAAACATGTTAACAAGTGATCCAATGGAATGCAAAATGTTCATGGACAAACATTGCCAAAGTTGCGAACAATCGATAAATGAAAGAATCAAACGTTGTAAATTGATAAGCATGCTTCAAACAGAAGTGAAATGACACTTAAAACATCCACCAACATCAAGCACATTGATCCATGGAAGTTAAAGGAAGAAAGCATGGCAAACACCCTTGAAAAATGCAAGAAAATGGCCATTCTGTACAGTGGTAACCGGTTACTCACCACACATTAACCGGTTACTTGCTTGAAAAACTGAGTTTTTGGTGAAAATTGCACTGAGTAACCGGTTACTCGCCACACGTTAACCGGTTACTTATTTGAAAATTTGCGTTTCAGGTGAAAATTACAACTGAGTAACCGGTTACTTACCACGTGTTAACCGGTTACCACTGTGACAGTGGCAAAAAAATAACAGAAAACAGCTTTCCAAAAGTGATTTTCAGCATTTAATCACTTATGCCAAACACCACATGCTAGGTCATAAATTTGTGCACGAAAATTACACCATATGAGAGCAATTAACACAAATCACAGGAAATAATCATGGAGATCAAAGATCAAGCAAATGCACAGTAAATTAAACCGAAAACGATCGAAATTATATCGGAAATGCGCGGAAACAATCGAAACAGAGAGTACAGTGAGATCTACCAACCTACAAGGCTGAGATGTGCCTTGGTAATTATTGCAAAGTGTTCTTGATGCAAAAAATTAAAGAAAACCAGAGGAATCTTCAATTTGGTGACGAAACGTGTCGAAATCGAGCAAAATACGATAACGCTCCAAAATGCGAATTCGAACTGTTGAAACTTGCAGAAAATACTCAAGATTAATCCACAAGCTGAAATAACTCCAGAAATCCAAGTGTAATAGCAAGAATGATGGAAGTTGAGCTCAAGAAATAATCACTTTTGATGTAAAAGTGATTATCCTTCAAAGTAGAAATGAGCTTTAGTGAGGTTTTGGAAGAGAATTGAGATGAAGATGAAGATGTAGCAGAGAAAAATCAGAGAGAATGTGAGAGAATTGAGAGTGAATTGTGCAAATGCTTGAAGGTCCTTGAAAATGAGTGAAGGTTTGTTTATATAGACTTTTGGTTTGGAGTGTGAGAGGTTTGGAATTAGGTTTGGACTTAGCTTTGTGTGGCTTGGAACTAGGCTAGGAGTTAGTTAGGCTTGACTCACCGAGTCAAGGTGGTTAACTCGGTTAGTTAGAACCAACTCGGTAACAATCGTAATGCTAGCTTCAATATCCAAAGGTCCACATACTTGGAGATCAAGGAACATGGTGCACTTATTTTAGAGTGAAGCATTGGAATAAATGCACTTGGAATGTCTTGAAATGTCTAGAGATGTCTAGAATGTTCCACACACTGCTAGAATCAAATAAAACAAAGACCAAAGAGAGTGCATGGCTACTGTCCCAAAAATGCAGCAGGAACTGCAATTTTGCACTGAGTAACCGGTTACTCACCACACGTTAACCGATTACTTCAGTCAATTTTTGCCCAAATTGCTTAGGAAATGATACTGAAGTCCCGGTTTTGATTTTCCACCTCTTGATTTGATGAGTGAGCATGGAAACCTTTATTTTGAGCTTGATTTGATGATGTGATGATCTTGTGAGGATGCAATTAATCTGGTTTGGAAAACTTGAATATCCTGCAATAAAAAAATCAAAAGAGGAAAAGTGCAAGTGCGTATGCTAGCGATGCGAATGCACATGCTTATGCAAAAGACAAAAGAGGGAGGTCAAATTTCGGGTTACGACAGAACCCATCCGGGCCAGGGGCCTTCCAAGGGTCCATGGAGAAAACTGCATGATTAATCTCTTCCTCAGTCACCTCTTTACCAATACCATTCAGAATCTCATCTTCAACTCTTGGAAAAGTTTCTTTGGTTTGTTCCCACGTAGAGTTCGTATTTTGCAATGCAAATAGCTTCGTGTAATGATTAATGAACAACATCTTGACTTGGTTATCATCTTCAATCCATTTACCCTTATCATCTTTAATCATCACTATTTTATTCCTCCTCCTTCTCTGGACCGTTTTGATGTGATAGTATTTAGTGTTCTGGTCTCCATCGATGAGCCATTTCGCTCTTGACCGTTGAAACCCCATTAATTCTTCTTGTTTGAGTATATCAGTCATGTCATTTTGGAGTTTCATTTCCAGTCTTCCCAACCCTCATGATCTGCTGCCGGCCTGACCTTAACGTTGAATGCCTTCTAGTCGCCTTAGAATCTCGTTCTATTGTCTGATTAATTGCTTAAAAGAGAGTAGATTCCAGTTCTTGATCTCTTGTTTGAAGTGCTCAAGATTAAATTGAATCTTCTGGTCCTCCTTCCAACATATTCTAAGCTTGTTATAAAAATCGTCTTTTAACATCCAAGCACTTTCAAATATGAAATTTGGTCTCTTATTCTTTTCCACATTTCCAAGATTTCTGATGAGGATAGGGTGGTGATCAGAGAAATTAAGTCTTGGTAGAACTTTCACAAAACCATCCAGATAAAGGAGTCTCCATTCATCATTGCACATCGCTCTATCTAATCGTTCATAAATCCTTTGCCCTCCATTGTAAATTGGCCCCCTCCATGTAAATTTAGGACCCACTGCTCCCATGTCCATTAGTTTACAATGCTCTATTCTCTTCCTAAATTTGTTACATCTGTTATACGCCACAAATGCTCTTCCTTTATTTTTGTTTTCAGACATAATATCGTTGAAGACACCGACCACAAGCCACACATTTTTCATATTTCTTCTTATACTCTTCAAATCCTCCCACATAATTCTTCTGTTCTCACTATTCGGGCTAGCATAAATAGGAGTGAATTGCCATGCCTCCCCATGTTGGCCTTCCACTGTTAGGTGCATAAACTGGAACCTCTTAACAATTAATGTTACCTTCATCACCTCCTCTATCCAAGCGACCACTATACCTCCTGCATAACCTTGATTCTCAGTAGCCAGAAATCCACTAAAGCCAAGCTTTTTGCAAATTTTCGCAAGCCTATCAGGATCACACCTCGTTTCAACTATAACAATCATTTGTGGCTTATAATAGCTCACGTATTGGTTGCAATAACGGAAAAAACTTTTGTTTGCTGCTCCTCTACAATTCCAAATCATAATGTCATTTTGTCCACTCATCATGACAAAATAGTATATTTAAAGATTCCTCAGTGAAACCTCCACTATTGTGGTGTTTCTTCTACCATATCCATACTAGTATCAGCCTGGCTTCCTTCATCATCTGCCTTCTCCTGACTTGTCTCAATGTGTTGTTAGGTTTCTACTTGCATGAGTATGTTATCTATGTGAGGCACACTCTTTAGGTCTGGTGGTCTGGGCATATTGGGAAGGATAGTGAGCCATGCGTTATTCAAATTTGTGTTATTTCTGGGTTGGCTCACCTTTTCTGCTGCAACCGTTGTTTTCTGTTGAGTAACCTTCGTGTTTCCCTCCATGTTAATATTGGTAAATGATATCATTAAAACTTCTGCATCCTTGTCTCCCAAGAATCCTGTTATATTCTCTTTCCCACGCCGCTGGTTTCCTGTTGTTGTAACCTTAAAACTTCTCTTCTTAGTAACTACCACATTATTCCTCCTCTTAATTTCTATTTGATTTTTCTTTTGCACTTTTGGAATTATTGCCTTCCACGTGTGGTCTCTCTATTTCTTCCACGCATGTTTTATCGCCTACACTGTCTGCCATTTCATTACCATTAATAACATTGCAATCTTTTATTACTTTTTTGCCTTTCCTGTTACCAATAAAGGTAGTTTCTGCTTGTGTTTTTTCTTATCTACCTGTTGTGTCCTCCAAATTAATGCCAATCATTTCTTCTTGATTGTCATTATTCTGAATGATATTATCTTCAATGATTCCATTAAGGCTGTCAAATCTTGTTCCTTTGTTTCTGAAATTTGCATTAACTCTCACCTGAGCTTTGCCATTTCTGTTACCGCCGGTGTCGCCCGTTCCTCTGCCTCTTACCTGATCTCCGACCACCATTGTTTTCGGAGTTTGTGTCGTATTTCCTCCTTGTTTGAGATTTCGTCTTGCCTTGTGAATACTGTCCAAGGTTCTCCAACTTCCACGTCAGCTTCTTTCGCAACATTCCCTGCCACTAGTGCACTGTTATTTCCCTGTTGGTCCAACCTCTTGGCGCATCCTTCCTTGTAGTGACCAAATTTCTCATAATTTACGCACAGAAGATGTAACCCTTCGTATTCCACCCGATACTTCCTGTCCTTAATGGTGAACATGGCTAACAAAGACTTGGAGAGATTAACTTCGACACAAAGCCTTGCGTATTTTCCTCTTTCGTGCATCATCGTATTTTTATCCACCTTGACTGTTTTACCTATTCGACTACAAATGAAGGATAAAATCTTAGTATCATAGTATTCAATTGGTAACCCAGAGATTCTCACCCAAACCGCTACATGTTCGATTGTATCGCTTTCTGGATGAAAATTCGGACTCCATTCCTTGACAGTAAGGTAATGATCATAAATGAACCATGGTCAATTTGCAATCGCGTTGTTGTGATCATCCTCATGTGTAAAGGTTACAAGATAGTAGTCATTACTCAGGTCAATAATATGTATAATGCCTTTCTTCATCCACATCTGTTTTAGCCTTGTTTTTAGGGCCTTGTATCTAATTCTTCTTCCCAGCAGTTTCACAATCACTCCTCTCTTCCACGGTCGATGAATCCTTCTCTCTTCATGCTTTGAGAAGATGAATTTTGGACATGTGTATCTGCCTTCCACATGTTCCTCCACCTTCATGTTTTCCATATCAAGGATTGTCATCTCCTTCTAGCTGGTCATCCTCTTCTCTTTGTTCCTCCCTTTCTCCCGTTATCATTTCTTTGTAGCTTTTGATAACTCCAGATGTTTCTCTTTGGTGTACCACTTCCTGCCGTTCTGTTTCATTCAAAGCCTCCTCTTTTTTTTAACCTTTTTAGTGTCCCGCGCTTTTGGGTCTTCTTCCTCAGTGTTTGGATCATTTGTTTTCGTTGGTGTTCCACCCTTCTGTTGATTCTCAGACGTAAACCCTAGCAGTGGGTTCATGCTCTCTGAATTTTTAAAATTGAAATCTTAATTTAATTTTCTTTGGAAAACATAATGATGCAAATATTTGTTTCATTTGTTATGCAACAAATTGGCAGAAATAAGAATTGTACCTTTTAAATCAACATGAATGTTGTTGATATTAAGTGTTATAAAGCAGTAGATTCAAAGGATAATGAACAACTATGAAATTTTAATCTACTAAAAAATAGTATGCCTATATGGGGATGTTTTTGCTAGTGTGAATTACTACGGAATTTTAATCTTTTCTAAAAAATAGTATGCCTATATGTGGATGTTTTTTTTTTCTTTCTCTCTAGAGTGTGATGCAATGACTTGATTCTCATTATTACAATGGAAATGCTTTAATATAGGCTTCAATACAAAAGAGACTTGTTACTTCCAAAACAACCAACTCTTCAAAATGCCTTAATATATGCTTCAATACAAAAAGAGACTTGTTACTTGCAAAAACAAGTAACTCTTTAAAGAATGCTAATGAATTTGTGATTTGCAATACAAGTCACATATCAAAATCTAACTAACTCAACAAAGCTTAACATACAGTCTTCTAATACGAAGTTACAAAGAATTCATATTGTATAAACAAGCAAACAATTACAAAACAACTAATTAATCTTTTCTAATTTACATACTCTCAACTTTAATCTTAAAAGTACAAAACGAAAATAGCTTAAAACTTAAAAGACTTTGTCATAATATCAGTAATTTGATCTTCTGTGTTGCAATGAAATAGTTCTATCTAGGGGTGGCAAAATGGATGGATTGGATAGATATAGATCGGATTGTTATTGGATTGATCAAAACAATTCATTAATCCATTAACAGTCCACTAAAGTTTCTTTAAAAAAATCCAATCCAATCCATCCATTAAATATAAAATCCATCAAATTCATCCATTAACCTCTTTTTAATGGATGGATATCCATCCATCCATATTGTATATTTTAAATTTTAAAAAACTATTTTTTTAAAATAAATTTTTTCCAGTGATTTTTCTCTATTTCTCTAGAAATCCATAACTATAGTCTATTAAATAATTGTTTTTATTAATTTTTCTTTCTATCAATTAAATTTCTCTTTCTATCAAATATAATAATTCACTTAAAAAAAACTGTAATCAATAATTAATGTAAAGTTAGTAGAAATAAAATAACAGTAATATAAAGTAGTAATAAATAACAACAACTTAATTAATAACTAATATGCAATAAAACTAATGAGCAATCAATGAATATGTATAAACTAATGATAAAAGGTGTTAACCGAAAATGATTGTTTCAGCACTTATTACCATGAAAATTAAATAAACACTACACGGTAAAATTATTAATTTAATATGGGTTATTAAAATTAACTTTTTGATAGAAAAAATATTAATAAACTCTCGTTGCTAAAGTTTGTATTATATTACTAAAAAATCATCTAAAACAAAATTTAAAAACAATAAAACTAAAGCATTAAAATACATATTTGAAATTATAATTTTTAAAATAAATTTTATTTTCAGAAAATAAAAGAGAAAAATTATTTTTAAATTATAATATTTTTTATCAGAAAATATAAGAGAAAATATAAGAGAAATAAAAAATGTGAATTTTTAATTATTTTTTATGATATATATTTTTTGAAATAATAAAATAGTTTTTATTATCAAAATGATCCAATGGATTTGAAAAATTTAGTGGATGGATTGGATCAATCTATGCATATAATGGGATGGATTGAGTTCAATCCATTATCTAATTTTATGGGTAATGAATGGATTGAATAGATTTTTTATTGGATGGATTAGATGAATTTTTATTTAATGGATCCAATTGCCACCTCTAGTTCTATCACCCATCTCTTGTGAGGTCCCTTAGAAAATGGAATAACTTCAATATGTTTGCATTTACCATATATAATGGGATTTTTTTAAAGCGTTATGGTGGAACTGTGATCAAATAGTATTATTGTGTCATGTTGTTGAGCTTGTCCTAGTTGATGAATTATTTTCTTGAGCCAAATGCCTTGTAAACACGTGATGTTGTTGCCACAAACCTTGCTTCCGTGGTGGATAGTTATAGTAACTATACATTGCTTCTTTGATGACCATGAAATAGATCCCGAGCCAAGCATAAACACATAATCAAATGTGATTTTTTTGTCATCACCGTCTCCTCCTGCAGAATAAGAATCAGACCACCCTTAAAGTTCTTACATCATGTTTCTTTTGTATAAAACAAGAGTGTTCCTCTTTAGTACTCGAGGATTTTACTTACTGCAGTCAAATGAATATTTGTCGGCCTCTCCATGTATCAAGCTATAAGGCACACTACGTATGCCAAGTCAGACCTAGTGGCATACAAATACATCAAACATCCCACAATTTGCTTATAAGTGGTGGCATCAACAACTTTTCCATGCTCATCTTCTATTAACTTATAGCCTGTATGTTAGAATTTTGGGTCACAAATGTAACATTTAAGGTGTTAGTGTTATTATTTTAATTAGTCAAGACTTAAAGGGGACTAATCAATATAATATTGAGTTTGTGGCTAAAAGCATAAATATCATGAAAGGTCAAATTTTGTGTAGATACCGTAAGTCAATATCTAATTTGATGAGGGATCAAATTAGAATATTAAAAACTAAGAAATAACCCTAAGGTTATTTAAGTGGGTCATGGTCCCCATTTTTAGAGTACAGTCAAAATAAAGTTTATCAGATTTTCTCACTTCATCCCCATCAAAGGAGATTCAAGGAATCCTAAGAAACTCTACAAATCGGAAGATCACATACCCGAAATTTTCAACGATTTCAATGACAAATTTAGGTACGCTTTCGCCTTCATTCTCTAATTGAATTCTGGTATGGATTTAAGGGATACAAGTTGATGCTATATCGACTTATAGAAATTATTTTAGAGTTTTGTTCTTGATTTCTATATCAATAAAAATCATAAGGTTTTGAACGGATCTAACACTTGAACAATAGGACTCCACACTTTATTGCATTGACCCATGCCAAATCTTGCTAGAATTTCTTTAGCATATTTATGTTAATGTATGAATATTCCAGCTTCACATTGTTTCATATAAACTCCTAAGAAGTACCTCATTTTGCCAAGATCTGTCATAGTGAACATTCTCTTCATTGATTCTATGAAACATTCAAACACATCTTCATCATTACTAGTGTAAATCAAATCATCAACATACAAGTTAACAATTATAATTCTATCATTACTGTGCTTCACAAAGTATGTTCATGAAGACATTTTTAAACCTTTCTTGACAGAAGTAGGATTCAATTTTGCTATAACAAGACCTTGGTGCTCGCCTAAGACCATAATGCGTTTTCTCTCAATTTATAGACCTTATGTTTTCCCACTTTCTCGCTTCCTTTTGTCTTATAAATCCATTTCACACCAATAAGTTGGTTAACACTCATGTATCATTCTTCTCAATTAACTGTATTTCTTGATCCATTGTCTTTCTTCATGTTTCATGTTTGACCGCTTCATCATAAGTGATAAGATCATCACTTTTAAAAAACACAACCAAGTTGTGTAATCGCTCTTCTTCTTAATTTTCTAGGTCAGTTACACAGTCATAGATAGCTTGGTTTCTTATTTAACCTTAGGGGAAACTCTTCTTATTTTGTTTCACTTATACTTTCTTTAACATCCCCTTTAACTTGAGGGCCATTGTTGATGTGTTTATATTCATCTGTGCGGTGTCATTAGTCTCATTGCTATCTTCATCACCTCAATACATAAGATAAGACAATCAAACACCCTAAAATGATGCATATATGACTTTACATCACTCCGAGATTCTTGTGGAGTCATATCTTTCACAAATAATGCGAGACTTCTGTTGAGCATATAAGCTTCACATTTTACTACTTCAAGCCATAAGTTCTTGGGCACATTTCTTCAAGTCAGCATGCTTCTAATCATGTTCATCAGTGTCATGTTATTTCTTTATGATACTCCATTTTTGTGTGGAGTATATGCAATGATCAATTGCCTATTGATTCCATGAATATTGCAAAAATCATTGAATGTAGTAGATGTGATTTAACTTCCTCTATTTATCCTAAGACATTTGATATGATGACCCGATTCATTTTTCACTAGTGCCTTGAATCTTTTGAAAATATCAAATGCACTATCCTTTTCTTGGGTGAACTAAATCCAAGTCTTTCTGCTAAAATCGTTTGTCAATGTTATGAAATATGTGCTTCCACCATTTGACCCAAGTTTGATAGGTCCATACACATATAAGTGAATGATTTCAAGCTTTATCTTAACTCTTCATGATGCTTTCTTGGGAATGAATTTTCTTTGTTGTTTTCTCATCATGCAATATGTTCAGGTTTCTTACATTGCCTTCAATTTTGGTATTCCTTTCACCATCTCCTTCTTGATCAATATATTCAGGCCTTTGAAACTCAAATGGCCATATTTACAATGCCATACTTAAGTATCATTCTCCATTGAAGTTTTCAGGCACATGGGGATGATCACATGGGAACATAGGACAAACAATCTATTAGATGACATTTGAGTGGACATGATCAATCCCTTGTAATTGCGAAACACTTTGCAGATATCATTCTTGAACACAATGGTGAGGTTCTTTTGCATCTCTTGAAAAATACTCAAGAGATTGTTCTTTACTTTAGGCATGACTGGTAATAAAAATTAATGATAATTTGAGTGATTCCATCTATGAAAAGCTTTAAATTACCATTCCCGTTACTTGCATCTTTGAATCAGCCCTTAGCGTGACAGATTCTCCGAATTCCTCCTCAAAATTGAACAACCATTTTTTTCTCCTTACTTTCATCAAGTTCAACATAGTTAGCATCATACTGATCACCCCAAGTTGGATAATCACTTTGATAGTGTCCTAGCTTTAAGTTACCTTTCTCCATTACTTGCATCTTTGAATCAATCCATAACGTGACAGATTCTCCGAATTCCTCCTCAAAATTGACCAGACATTTTTTCGTTCCTTACTTTCACCAAATTCAACATAGTTAGCATCATACTCACCCCAAGTTGGACAATCACTTTAATACTGTCGTAGCTTATGAAACTTGAAACATTCAATGTGATCCATGCTTTGCTTTCCTCTTCCATGACCTCTTACACTCCCTATTGCGACCATAACCACACCTAGAATTTGAGATTTTCAAGGCATGTTCCTCCTCCTTTTCTTGGGAGATATTCATTCTTTGTTCATGCATGAGAAGAATGTTATGCAGTTCATCAATGGTGAGTGTGGCAACGCCATTAGATTCTTCAATAGAACATATCACATAATTTAATTTTGAAGTCATTAATTCTAACACCTTCTCAACAATCGCGGGCCGCTCCAATCTTTCACCATGATCATGTTAATCAGGAAATAATCTTTATATTTATTGTGAATAATTTACTTTCATAGAATAGGAAATTAGTCACTACAAGTTGTAATTAGTCATTATCAATTGTAATTACCTATAATTACTGACAATATTATATATAGTATCAAATACAATGAGAAAAGCATGAAGCCAATTTTACTGACAGGGTATCAGAAGGCTCAATCAAACAAAACCTTTGAAATCGTGTTATCTTGGCCTTGTCCAGCGATACCCACTGTGTCGCTCTCGAAATTATCTCTTTTATTCCGGTTCGTTGTCAGTTCTTACTGCTGTTTGCGGTTTCGTGCCGTATCTTAATTTTGTCTCGGTGATGGATCGGTCACCATTTATACTTATTTTCCGTCTATTATTCGGCACGAAACCGCACAATCGGTAACATGTTGTTGAGTATTGTTATTGTTTTTCACCTTATTTTTACTTTTCGCCTCGTCTTTCCGTTATTGTTTATTTTGTTAGTTTTTGCGATTTTGTTGCACTTTATGCATGTTTTGTCGTTTTTGATTATTTCCAGATCATAGGTGGAAGCCCCGGAGAACTTGTGCGAGGAATGGAGGTTTCGGGGAGCTTCGAAAGTATTTTTTCCAAAGTTTGTGTGGCCTGACACGGGCCCCAGTGTCGCCTGACACGGGCCGTGTCAGGAGAGGAGCTGAAGAAGAGGTTTTGAGCTGGATGCAGGGGGCTGACACGGGTGTCCGTGTCAGCTGACACGAGGTCTGGAGCATCAATTTTTCTTCCCCGGGGTCAGAGAGCCAACACGGTCTGCAGTGTCAACTGACACGACCCGTGTTGGCCTGAGCGAGACAAATTGATATTTTTTGTGATTTTTAGATTAAGTGATCTGAAGGGGCATTTTGGGTATTCCACACTGTTATGTTTGAATGGGAATTACTTAAGCTAGTATTTGGAAGAGGAGAAGACTTTTTTTTTGTTTTTACGTACAATTTTTACATTAGAGTTTTTCATGCGATCAAGTGATTCGGAGGAGGGAGATTCTTCATGAGTTCTAGCGATTGAAGGTCTAAGTCATCCGATTACCATTGTAATGTCTACTTTTCATATTGTATTTCTTGTTAGTACCATGAATAGCGAAACCCCCCAATGCTAGGGGGTGTCCCTAAATTGCAATGTAATGTACCTATTTTGAATTATTCTATGAGATTATTCTTTTCTCTTTAAGCTTTTATTTTGCAATGTTCTCAATGCTTTTTCGATCGGACCAATTGAAATTGATTCAAGGTTAGGGTTAGGTCGGACAAACCACCCTAACGCTTTTGCGAAATAATATTACGGTAGATATCGCTTAGGAATGGGGATACACTGCAATAACCAATACAATCTTGTTAAAACTATTGCTTGATGTTCTTCCGAGACCTCTAAGGAATTAGGGTCAAGGGAGAATTTCAAAGGTTTTTCTGTTAAGGATTTAAGGAAAATACTCTTGAGATTTGGTAAGCTAAGGTTTGAGGCATGTCTCTTTGAATAATTATTAGGTTTCTTGCAGAGCAATTTATACACTCTTCCTAGCATAGTTTCTCAAATTTGTTTAAGTCATTTTATTCATTCAGCTTATTTTATTATTTGTTATTATAATTTCTAAAACAAACAATCCCCAAGAAATTTTTGTTTAATTGAATTAGTATTTGCACTTGTAATAACGCGCAATCCTCGAGAGATCGATTCTGGGGATAACCTCTACTATTACTACATCGGTAAAAATAGTACACTTGCTATTTTCCCGATCAGTGATTCTTGATTTAGAGGATTACGATCGTGATTCTGAGTTCTGAGTTCTATTGTCGTCTCTTGATTTGAAATTTGCGATCAATTTTGATCGGTGATTCTGGTTCGGTGTTTTCTTGCGATTCTGATTCATTGCTGCCGTTTACGATTCTGCGTTCGCTTTTGTTGGAAACGGTAATTTGTTTTTCCTTCTTCACTGTACTGGCTGTTTTGTTCTACTGGGCATTTAGGTTTTCTAAAAAATTTTGCTTTCCTTCCTTTCCTTTTGTAACAAATTCAAGCGGTGGGTAACGGCATTTAAAAAAAAAAAAAGAAAAGAAAAACCATCATACAGTGTTGCACATGATACCACCTTTTGCTTGTTTTATTTTATATAGTGATAGAAATATATTTCCAAGGCTTATACTATGACTTTAGAAAATGATAAGAATTTTTGTGTCCGTTTTACCTGGAAGAATTATTCAATTTGAGAATTTCAATTAAAAAATTATGTCAAAGGAAAGGGATTGTGGAGTCACCTAGATGCCGTCTCCAAGGCACCAACATAGAAAGTTGCATTAGATACGTGGGAAACTAAAGATGCTTGAATAATCACTTGGATTCTCAGTACTATTGAGCCTCAAATGATCAATAATTTACGCTCATTCTCAACTGCTCAAGAAATGTGAAACTATTTGAAGCGTATTTACAACCAAGACAATGCAGCCAAGCGTTTTCAATTGGAGTTGGAGATAGCTAATTACAAACACAGTACTTTATCTATTCAAGAATATTATTTTGGTTTTTTGAATCTGTGGACAGAACACTCTGCTATTATACATGTTGATGTTTCCAAGACTTCTCTTGTGGCTATCCAAGAGGTCTATAACACAAGTAATCGAGATCAATTTCTCATGAAGCTTCATCCAGAATTTGAAGTTGTCAGAGGTGCCTTGATGAATAAGAATCCCATTCCTTATTTAGATACATGTGTTGGAGAACTTCTAAGGGAGGAACAACGTCTTATTACTCAAGGAACCATGTCTCATGATGCTGCGATTTCTGAGCTAGTGACAGTTGCATATGCTGCTCAAAGTAAAGGTAAAGGTCGTGATATGAGACAGGTTCAGTGCTTTTCTTACAAATAATTTGGTCATATTGCTCGTAGCTGGAATAAAAAGTTTTGTAATTACTGCAAGCAACAGGGCCATATTATCTCTGAGTGTCCCACACATCCTCCACGACCAACACAATATTCAGTGCAGGCATTCCATGCAACTACAAATCATGCGATTGGTCCTTCCATTAATTGGGCATCAAACAGTGGAGCTATACAACCTGAATTGATTCAATAAATGGTACTTTCCGCTCTTTCGGCCTTGGGAATTCAGGGTAAGTCTTCTAATGTTTCTCGTCCATGGTTTCTTGATTCGGGTGCATCCAATCATATGACAGGTTCTTCAAAATATTTGCACAATTTACAAACTTATCATGGTAATCAGAAAATTCAAATAGCTGATGGTAGTACTTTATCTATTACTGATATTGGCGACATAAACTCTAATTTTTGGGACGTGCTTGTATCACTTGGACTTGCTTCTAATTTATTATCCTTTGGTCAATTGGTAGATAAAAATTGTGATGCTAACTTTTCTCGTGATGGTTGTCTTGTGCAGGAGCAGGTGTCGGGGAAGGTGATCGCGAAGGGGCCTAAAGTGGGAAGACTGTTTCCACTCCAGTTTATTTCTAATCATATATCTCTTGTTTGTAATAATGTTTTGAATTCTTATGAGGATTGGCATAGAAAATTAGGTCATCCAAACTCTGTTGTCTTGTCTCATTTATTTAAAAATGGTTTGTTGGGAAATAAAAATGTTTCTAATGCATCTATTTCATGTTCTGTTTGCAAATTGGCTAAAAGTAAAACACTTCCTTTTTCGTCTGGTGCTTATCGTGCTTCCACTTGTTTTGAAATGATTCATAGTGATGTATGGGGTATGCCTCCCGTAGTTTCTCATTCTCACTATAAATATTTTGTCACATTTATTGATGATTATAGTCGTTTTGTTTGGATCTATTTCCTCCAGTCTAAATCTGAAGTGTTTTCTATGTTTAAGAAATTTATGACATATGTGGAAACTCAATTTCATGCAAGAGTTAAAATTTTTCGCTCTGAATCTGGTGGTGAGTACATGTCTAATGAGTTTCAGGAGTTCCTTCAACAAAAAGGAATTTTGTCTCAATGCTCTTGTCCCAATACCCCACAACAAAATGGGGTGGCAGAACGCAAGAATCATCATTTGCTTGATGTAACACACACCTTACTTCTTCAAGCTTCTGTGCCATCTCGATTTTGGGCGGAGGCTCTTTCCACAACTGTCTTTTTGATCAATCGTCTTCCTTTAACGGTTATTGATCTTGATTCTACTTTTTTCATTTTTTTAAAACTCAACCTAATTATAATGATTTACATACTTTCGGATGTGTGTGTTTTGTTCACCTACCTCCGTTTGAAAGACATAAGCTTGGAGCACAGTCTGTTCAATGTGCATTTATGGGGTATAGTCGCTCTCATAAGGGTTTTGTGTGTTATGATGTATCTAATCGTCGCTTCCGCATTTCTCGTAATGTGACATTTTTTGATGATCAATTTATGTTTCATTGTGTTTCTCCTGCCATGGATGATATTGTTATTCTTCCTAATTTTTCCATTATGCCTCAATCTATAGAACGTTATAAACTAGGTCATGTATATGTCAGAAAACACAGACAGCAGGTTCCCATACCCCTTCCCGACGTTGAACTGCCACCTGATCCTGTACCGGTTGAACCACGACGTTCTGGTCGAATATCTCACGCACCAGATAGATATTCACTAGACAGGTATGATTCCTCACATACTTCTCTGACTGCCACACTCTCTAGCATATCTATTCCTACTTGTTACTCACAGGCTGTTAAATATGTGCGATGGATAAAAGCAATGAATGAAGAGCTTCAAGCTCTTCAAGAGAATCTCACATGGGATATTGTCTCTTATCCTCCTGATGTTAAACCTATAGGTTGCAAATGGGTGTATTCTGTTAAATTGAATTCTGATGGGTCCCTCAACCATTACAAGGCTCGTTTGGTTGCTTTAGGAAACAAGCAGGAATATGGAATTGATTATGATGAGACATTTGCACCGGTTGCCAAAATGACAACTGTTCGCACGATCATCTCTATAGCTGCTTCTAGTGGGTGGTCTCTTCATCAAATAGATGTGAAGAATGTTTTTCTTCATGGTGACCTGACATAAGATATTTATATGACTCCACCTAAGGGCTTATTCTCTTCATCTAAAGGCGTGTGCAAGGTCAAACGCTCATTATATGGTTTGAAACAGGCACCTAGAGCATGGTACGAGAAATTAGGCTCCACTCTACTTGGATTCTCCTTTACTCAGAGTCAATATGATTCCTCTTTATTTATTCATAGTACATATGCGGGTATTGTTCTGCTTCTTTTGTATGTTGATGATTGTTAGCTCATAGATTCGACGCCTATATGAAGTTGGAAATAATGATGGGAATATTAAACTCTTGGAGAGGTTTTGAAAGGCTTTCGACGGGATCTGTATGATAGGGTTTTAGTCGAAGATGCTCACAAGAAGAGAGGATGCTTTTGGGACTTAGAAAATATTTCTAAGAATTGAAGAGGTCACCTTCGACCAACCACGCTGCTAATGCCTGACGTTGGGAAATTCAAATTCAAATAAAGGAGGGAGTGGTTACTTTGGTTCGCTCTTGAAGAAAGACAAGTGGCGTGTATCCAAGCAATGGAAGCATGCAGTGCGACACTTGTCATGTGTTGATTATTTCAGGCAGTTTATAGCAGTTAGTTTTAGTATTATAAATAGGGGTTCTAGCAATAGGATTTGGGATGTGATGGTCACTTTGTACAAGTAACTCCAAAATTACTCAAAGTATCCGCGTGTCGAGAAAAGAGTCTTGTGAGAATGTACGTGATGTAAACACCATTTATCCTTCAATGCAATTTACTTCAATCTTTCATTGAGTTTTTATCTTCCGTTAAATGCAAGTTATGTTTCTGCACTTGTCATATTTTCAACCTTTACTGCATGCTTTCGACCTTCTTTTTACATTTTCAACCTTTTTAACTTAACACTTTAAAACGTTGTTTAGATTGTATTTCCAACGAACTTTTCTGTATGAGTACCGTCGAAGTGTTTGTTTCTTCAGAATTTACCTTAGATTAATTGTTAGCACATGTCCTAGGATCAATCTGATCAATCCTGTGAGTCACCAAAGTTAGATTTGGAAGATCAGCGGTTGTTTACCAATTTTCACGGTAAACAAATTGGCACGCCCAGTGGGACAGTGCTAACTTGACAAAAGATCTTTCTAAATTTTGAAAATCTTTATTCATCGTTTTCTTCTTAAAAAAGCTTCGTTGCATGTTATTGAGAAGTGGTAAGGTAGCCACTACAAACGAAGAGAGACCAAAGAGAAGATATACTAGAAAAATGGCGACGAACACTAGTCAGCCAAACAATCTAAACACTAAAGGGGGTGGTTCTAATCCTCAATCGAGTAGCTCGAATGCCCAGCCTAGTAACACTAACCCTCAAAATGTGTCCAGGAACGATGTGATACCACCTCCAGTTCCTTCGACAGGAGAGCCAATACCATATCCTGTTATGTCTGACCCAATGCCATCAATGACAGGATCAGGGTCGACATATATAAGGACTTACACTCAACCTATTTTGGAGTACGTTGGGCCACAAGCATCTAATCCCCAAACTCCAGCAGGAGGAACTTTGACATTTAGGCATTTCTCCCTCCAGGATTCTCACAACCATTGCCAAGGAATCCACCTTATGGAATGCCAACGTCAATAATGCAAACCTCCAAAATGCCCCCCCAGTATTCTCAGAAAATGTAACGTCTTCGCCATTACAAGGGTTAGGATCTGGGATAAATATAGGTCGAAACAGTCAAAGTGTAGGTGTAGGATATTCCACTCAAGGTCCTAGTCTGACAAACACGTTTATAGAATGTTTAAGACAACAAATGGATGAGAGTAACCTACAAATGGTACAAACTTTATCCCAAACGATGGGGGAAATTTTCCAGCCCTTGATCTAGAACACTACCCAAACTAACCAACAATTAGCGGCGCAATTGGCATGCATGGCAGAATTTATGGGGGTGCCAGCCCCTGTACGAGGTGCGACTATGGTGGAGAATATCCCACGGCGGAACCTAGAGACTATACCTGAGGCGAATCTAGAGCCCCCTAGAGTCGAACTTCCTAGAGTCTAACCACCTTGGAACCAAGTGCCAATTCCTGAAGAGGGGGAACAAGGGGTAGTGATAGTAAATAGAAACCAAAGTGCTGACCATGTTGTACAACAGGTTCGACGTAACAACATAGAAGAAGATAACACCCTAGTAGCCGTGGTCGAAAGAATAATGGCTTGAAATGGGGTAAATTTTGGCTTTACTAGGCCAAATTATACGTCACCCATAGTGGATTATATTCTACAATCAGAATTACCCCCTAGGACGAAGGTCCCAAAGTTTACCAAGTTTTCAGGAGATACAACTGAATCTACTGTCGAACACGTAGCCCGGTATATGATTGAGGTTGGAGAGATTGCAAATGAAGAAAGTCTTAGGGTAAAATATTTCCCAAGTTCTCTCACCAAAAATGATTTTACTTGGTTTACAACCCTACCTCCTAACTCAATCTGTAATTGGACCCAGTTAGAGCGTTTGTTCCATGAACAATTCTATATGGGACAAACTAAGATTAGTTTGAAGGAGTTGGCTAGCATAAAGCGAAAGTTTACTGAGCCAATAGACGATTACCTAAATAGGTTTCGATTACTTAAGGCTAGGTGTTTTACTCAAGTGCCAGAGCATGAGTTGGTCGAAATAGCCGCTGGTGGCCTTGATTACTCTATTAGAAAGAAATTGGATACCCAGTATCTGAGAGATATGGCCCAACTGGCTGATAGGGTTCGACAGTTAGAACGTGTGAAAGACGAAAAGGCTAAGTTCAATAAGGGTAAAAAGGTAGCTTATGCTGAATATAATGAGGATGTCGAAGGTTTATACGACGAACCATTATATTTCGACGAGAGTGAGGTAGACGTTGCTGAGTTAAAGCAGGGTCCTCCGTATGCTTGCAAAATGTTAGCCCCTTCGACTGGAAAAAATTCTGTCGAATCTGAAAAGAATATTAAGTTTCCCAAGAAAACATACACTTTCGATATCACTAAATGTGACGAAATTTTTGATTTGTTAGTAAAATATGGGCAGATGATAGTGCCTCCTGGCGCTAAAATGTCACCTTTAGAACAAAGGAAAAAGAGAGGATTTTGTAAGTACCATAATTTTCTGGGTCATAAAACTTCTCAGTGTTTTCTTTTCATGGATCTGGTGCAAAATGCTATTCAGGAGGGCAGGCTGAAATTCGGAGAGAAGAGTAAAGGTCAGATGAAAATTGACTCCGACCTATTGCAAATAGCAGAGGCCCATTATGCTGAGCCAGAGGTACATGTGGTTGAGGTTACTGATGACTTCGACTGTTCAGTCAACATGGTGGAAATTACTAAAGATTTTGCCAACAATGCTGTGTTAGCCAAGGTTACTGAAGACCTTGGCATTTATGCTGTGGAGAAACTCATGTGCGAGGCCGCTGATAGCTTCGACGAAGCCACTGAGGGCTTAAATGATGGGATCACTGAGAGCTCCAACATGATGCTGGTTACCAAAGAGACTGCTGAGAGTTTCGTGAAGATGGATAAGGCTGCTGGAGGCCTTGATGTAGACTTCTGCAATCTGAATCTTTGTAACACCCATATATAAAACTCATACTTCAAAGCATAAATATTATATATAGATCCAAGTGTTTAGTACTGAAACACATAAGCTCCTAGTTAACACATTATATATATTACATGCCCCAAAATACAACAACTAAAAGTTCTAAAGGCATAATATACATAAGATGTTCAAAAGATAAAAACTAAGAACTAGATCAACAATGATCTCAAAATAAACTCCGCTACGGAAGCTAGCCATCAACAAACAAGGAAAATATCACACGACCTTATCCTTACCCTTCTCGGAACCTGAAGCACCTGAAATACATCAACAACGTGGGGTGAGATACATCAAATCTCAGTGAGTTCCCTATCTTATGGATTCTCTCGGATTAACAAGGTTTTGACAATCCTAACTCAAGTACGGGGAAAAGGGAAAAGGACTCTTGAGTTCACACTTTATAATTCTCACACTATATGGAAACATGACATGAGTTCCTTAACTCACAATATCACTAATCGATAACCATACCAAGACATCTCATCTTCCCGTCCGCTTCTACGTCTAGAAGGCGGCCCGAGTCATAGATCCTTGTAGTTACTTGGCATACGAATTAGATTCAGGATCATCAGCCTGTTAACCGTGAACCGTCACTTCTCATGGACTGTTAACCATCACAAGTCTCTACCCATAGCATAGGCTCCAATCGTACTACACGTAGGGAAGCAAACCTACCAAGTAATTGTGTACCCGTTTCAGAGGAGCTCGAGACCCATGAAACTACACTCAAAATATACCGGTTACGATTACATGATCACATACAACAATTACGATTGTATTCGACAATCACAAGGCTATAATGCCTCAAGGCCTCTCTTGCCTTTTCAAAACCACAAAGGTTAACCACATGTTCCATACTAGTGTTTCACTCTCAACTAGGCCAATACTCGGCAAGGATGTATCTTCCAACAACACGTGCCCGAGCATCGCCATCTAGAGTTGTCTACAATTTCTAGTTCCTTACTAAATTCTCCTATAGTTCAAGTTGAGGTTTCCTCACTCTTCCTATCTTATTTTCATATTAACATGCATACTCTATTACAATCATGATAAACAATATTAGGATAGGCAAGGCATGGCATAATTGCATAGTAGAATAATATATAACAATTAAACATAAATATATTACTTTTGGAACTTTCTCGATTATTTAATCGGTCAGTAAAATCGACACATTTCGTCTCCATTGCATAGAATATCTTCTCAGCTTTACATCGATATAAAGAATGGTCGAATTCGATAAACGAGTCAAAGTTATGAATTTCCTCACTTAAGGAATAAAATCCCAAGTCCCAGGCCGTGCTAAGCGCACCCCTTGCGCGCTGAGCGCGCAAGCTTCTGCCTAGAGGGGTTACAGGAATTCAACACCGCGCTGAGCAGCGCTCTGCGAAACTCAGAAAAATACCTGCGAAGACAGTTCAAATCCAACCCTCCTAATCCCTCAACTTCAGTATCAAACAACCAAACAGAGGTATATAACATGTTCTACCATGATTTCATCATCAAACTTCCATAAAACCTCATTCTCATCAAGAACACCATTTTTTCATAAACCCTAAGATTTTCAATTTATTCAAAGTATACCAAAACATCAAAACAACCATCAATACATATTTCTACAAGCATATTGATCATTCCTTTCAATTTATATCGAATTCCAACCGTTAGAACATCAATTTCTACATCCTAACCTAAAAACTCATAATATCAAAAACTCTAAACAACGGTACTAACTAGAATCCACCTCTTAAACAAGATGAAGATGAAGAGAATGAGATGATTGGGCAAGGATTGGATGAATGGATAATGATTTACTCTTGGATTTTCTTCAAACTCTTCTTTCTCCTCTTTTTCTCCTTCTTTTCCTTTTCTTTCCTTCTTTCTTCTTTCTCTCTCTTTCTTACTAACTTTTTCTTTTTTTTTTGGAAAATGGGAGGAAAAGGAAATAAGTAGTAAACTAGTATTAGAAATAATACTACTAAATGTCCAAAAAGTCTCTTAAGTCTAAATTAATAAAATACCTCAGAGTCAGATAATATTAATTTGATTTATTCTAAGTTCCACAGTTACTCTAATTATTTTGTCAAATAATTTCTCAGAGTACACTGGGCTCAGTTGATCACAATATAATATTATCCGGAGTAAAATACGGGGTATTACAATCTTACGGGGTATTACATAAATATGGTCGAGATTACACAACATAAGACCATGGAGGTTGACGAAGCAAGCTTCCAAGAGGAGCGTAACAAAGTGGCATATCCAAAACAGGATGAGACTATCATTGAATTCCTTCACAGCTGCCAAAAGAAGGGATCAGGTGTCATGCTATGCCCCAGGTGCAATGCAATCTTCGACCAAAAGGCTGCTCACAATCTTGAAGGGATTAGGAAGGATAAAGAAAGAAGGGAGTAGATAACATCTCATGGTCAAAGGGGTTTCAACCCTAGAAGGTCCTCTTCAAAACAAGTAGGAGGAAAAACACAGTTCCTAGGGGCCAGACCCAGTACCTTCAAACCAACAAGCAATGCACCAATAGGGAGCTGGATGAAACCTTTCGAAGGAAAGGAAAAAGGTCAAAAAAAATGGCAGAAGTTTGATATGGGCAGAGGCTCTTCAATAGAATATCGAAAGGAGTTTCAGACTTCCAATAAATCGGCGTATGTCTCTGAAAACTATAAGGGGAAGAACCCGATGTCCCGATCTCAATAGAGGAGAGAGCAACGTCGAAGGAAAGCTCTCAGGGAGGCCCAGTCGAAGGATCAAGGAGAGTCCAGTACTAATATCCCTACTGACAATAATGGAGGGAATCAAATGAAGCCTGGTGAAAAAGTGCCCGTGGGGCAAAAATTGTTTTCCTCTCAGGCGGACGGACGTGAAAAGACTGTCGAAGATGATGACGAAATGACAGATAATTTCGACTCTGAGTCTGATGCTTCTCTCGACATCATAGTCAATGTGGTGTCTGTAATGCCCAGGGAGTTCGACCAGATTACAGAAGTCGAAGATTTGGATGCCTGCACTGAGGCAGAAATGGCAGCACTCAAGTCTGTGTGCTACTATATTATGAATAATGGGTGTGTCGAAGAGCAGAACGCCTTTTTCGAGCGACCCACAGAGGCAATGAAGGGTCACCTAAAGCCCCTCTACATTACTGGCAAGGTGGAGAACGTGCCAATAAATAAAATTTTAGTTGATTGTGGTGCAACAGTAAACTTGATGCCACATTCCTTATTGAACAAGATTGACAAGTATGATACTGACACTAAGCCACATAATATGGTTCTTTCAAATTATGAAGGAAAGGTTGACTCTGCATTGGGTATGATACAAGTTGACTTGACAGTGGGGACAGTCACTAGGCATACTGTCTTCATGGTAGTAGAAACAAAAGCCAACTACAATCTGCTCTTAGGAAGAGAGTGGATACATGGCATCGGTGCAGTGCCATCTTCGATGCATCAACGCATCACCATCTGGAGGCCAGATGGCATAGTCGAAAACATTGAAGCGAACCAGGGGTATTTTAAGGCACCAATAAATCATGTCGACAGACGCCAGTTCGACAAACATTTGGCTCACATTGCCCCCTGTGGCCCAACAGATTTTGAGTTTGTCTCAGATGACGAGACATTTTGCTCATTGTACTTGCATCTCGTCGATGGTTTCCGTTGGGATAAGGAGGTGCCCGGGGAAAGACTTCCATACCTTGGCGAGGCTGCAGTAGACCCCATAGGGTGGGGAAGTGAATTCAGTGATAATTACTGAGTTCGAAGCATTGAGAAGAATTTCGGCCTACGTGGCTGAAACCAAACTACAAGCGGCTTTGGAGGCTGCTAAAGAATATATGGCTGGCGAAGCCAATCCTGAATTCCACTAAGAAGGTCTTGGTAAGGACTTCGACCCAGAGCCACCTAATAAGGTTCAGGGTGTAGAGCAAGGCCAGAGGCTTGACGCCATTTATGATGATGAGCCTTTGGGATTCGAGAAGGATCCGCTGGAAAATAACCTTAAGATGCTAGCCCAAGACCCGTTGGAAAAGATCGACCTAGGAGAATGGGTGACTAAAAGACCAACATATATTAGTGCTAATCTTGACCCACAACTTAAGGTCGAAGTTACCCAGCTGTTACAGGAGTTTAAAGACTGTTTCGCCTGAGACTATGATGAGATGCTTGGTTTGAGTAGGGAGTTGGTCGAACATAAGTTGCCGATCAAGCCTGGGAAGAAGCCAGTCAAACAGAATCCAAGACGGTTTGCCCCAGAAATTCTCTCAAAGATAAAGGAAGAAGTCGAAAGACTCCTTCGATGCAAATTCATCCGCACTGCCAGGTATGTCGAATGGCTAGCTAACATTGTACCTATTATTAAAAAGAATGGTTCCTTAAGAGTTTGCATAGACTTTAGAGATTTAAGTTCTGCAACTCCTAAGGATGAGTATTCTATGCCTGTGGCAGAAATGCTAGTCGATTCTGCCGTAGGACATGAGTATCTCAGTATGTTAGATGAGTACTCTGGTTATAACCAAATATTCATTGCTGAAGACGACGTCCCCAAAACAGCTTTTCGGTGTCCTGGAGCCTTAGGCACCTACGAATGGGTAGTGATGCCTTTTGGCCTCAAAAATGCTGGGGCAACGTATCAACGAGCAATGAACTCAATCTTCCATGATTATATAGAGACTTTCATGCAAATATATATTGATGATATTGTGGTTAAGTCTGTTTCAGGGAAGAGTCACTTAGACCATCTTCGACACTCCTTTGAAAGGATGAGAAGACATGGTCTTAAAATGAATCCTCTTAAATGTACTTTTTGTGTGCAGGCAGGGGATTTTCTAGGATTTGTGGTCCATAAAAAGGGGATCGAGATCAACCAGAATAAGACCAAGGCCATCATGGAAGCGAAAGCGCCATCAACAAAAAAGGAGCTACAATCACTGCTGGGCAAGATCAATTTCTTAAGAAGATTCATATCGAACCTAAGCGGAAAAACGCAGGCCTTTTCACCATTGCTTCGATTCAATAAAGACGGGTTCGAATGGGGGCAGGAGCAGCAGGAAGCCTTCGACAAGATCAAGGAATACCTGAGTCATCCCCTAATTCTTTCACCACCTTGTAGGAATAAGAGTATGAGATTATACATAGCTGCATCAGATAAAACCATAGGGAGCATGTTGGCTCAAGAGGATAAAGATGGTGTCGAGAGAGCCATTTACTACCTCAGTAGAGTTTTGAATGATGCAGAAACTAGGTATAGCATGATAGAAAAATTATGCTTATTCTTGTATTTCTCTTGTACAAAATTGAAGCAATATATAAAGCCAGTTGATGTTTATGTTTCGTCTCATTTCGATGTTATTAAGCACATGTTGTCTAAACCTATCTTGGACAGTCGAATCTGTAAATAGGCACTAGCATTGACTGAGCATTCTTTAACGTATAAGCCTTTGAAGGCAGTTAAAGGATAAGTGGTAGCAGACTTTATAGTCGACCACTCCATAAACAAAAGCATGTTGAATTATGTCGAATTGGAACCTTGGAAGTTATACTTCGATGGCTCCAACCACAAAGATGGCATAGGCGTAGGTGTGCTGGCTATTTCTCCGGATAAAATTCCAACAAAATTTAAGTACATGGTCGAAGGACTTTGTTCCAACAACGAGGCTGAGTATGTAGCCTTAATAGCTGGACTTGAAATTTTGTTAGAATTGGGGGCAACTCGAGTCGAAATAATGGGAGACTCAGAGTTGGTCATAAAGCAAATTACAAAGGAGTACAAATGTGTTAAGGATAATCTCATTATGTACTTCGTAGTGGCCAACAGACTGCTAAAGAAATTCGAAGTAGTATGTATTCGACATATACCTCGACTAGAGAATCAAGTGGCCAATTACTTGGCTCAGGTTGCTTCTGGGTATAAGGTTTCGAAGGAAAATTTACAAGAGGCAGTCAAAGCTAGAGGTAAAGTTGTATCTGTTGGATTATACCCATCATACCTAGAAGTGACAAAGCTTGGATACGCTGATGAAGAAAATTTTGAGATTTTTGCAATAGACAGCTTGACGGATAAAGACTGGAGGAAGCCTATAGTCGAGTACTTGCAAAACCCGACATCGTCCACAGAGCGAAAGGTTAGGTATTAAGCCTTAAATTATGCCCTTCTAGGCAATGAATTGTTTAAAAAGACCCCTGAGGGAGTCTTACTTAAATGTCTTAGTGAAACAGAAGCGTATCTTGCCCTTTCAACTGTCCATAGTGGGGTATGTGGGGCACATCAAGTAGGCCATAAGATGAAGTGGCTATTATTTCGACAAGGCATGTATTGACTTACTATGCTAAAAGACTGCATTGAATTCGCCAAGGGTTGCCAAGAATGTCAAGTTCATGCTGGCATACAACATATCCCTGTAAGCGAGTTGCATTCCATAGTCAAACCATGGCCTTTTAGAGGTTGGGCTTTAGATCTGATTAGAGAGATTCGACCGACATCCTCCAAGAATCAGAGATACATTTTGGTAGGGATTGACTACTTCACGAAGTGGATCGAGGCGATACCTTTACCAAATGTGGATGAAGAGGATGTGATCGAGTTCATTCAGAAATACACCATTTATAGGTTTGGAATCCCAGAAACGATCACAACAGATCAAGGATCAGTCTTTACTAGTCGAAAGATGCAGGGGTTTGCTAGAGAGATGGATTTCAAACTCTTAACCTCTATACCTTATTATGCTCAGGCTAACGATCAAGTCGAAGCAGCTAATAAAATGGTGATTGGTTTGATCAAGAAACATGTGGGAAAGAAGCCTAGAAATTGGCATAAGACATTGGACCAGAACCTCTGGGCATGTCGAACCTTTCCCAAGGAAGCAACCAACACTACTCCTTTTCGATTGGCTTTTGGTCACGATGCAGTGTTACCTGTTGAGATCTACCTCCAGTCGACTAGGATTCAGAGACATCATGAAATTCCTTCTGAGCTTTATTGGAATATGATGTTAGACGAACTGGTAGATTTGGACGAAGAAAGACTTTAAGCTTTAGAACTTTTGAAGAGACAAAAGAAAAAAGTGGAGAAGTCTTATAATAAAAAGGTTAGAATCAAGATCTTTTCTCCTAGAGATTTAGTTTGGAAGGTAATCCTGCCTATGGATAGAAAGGTTAGAGCCTTGGGCAAATGGTCCCCAAAATGGGAGGGCCCGTTTCAAATTAAGCAAGTATTTTCTAATAGAGCCTATGAAGTTGAAGAATTAAATGAGGATAAAAGAATCTTGAAAGTAAATGGAAAGTATTTGAAAAAATATAAACCAACACTTCAAGAAATTAAAATTGTTAAAGAGTAATTCGACGTAACAAGGGCAAAGCCAATAATGGTATTTATGAATGCCAAAATGGCTTAAAAGTCATTACATATAGAAGCCTCAAAGGGCCATGGAGCATCAAATTAAAAAATTACAAAGAGAATAACAAGCTAAAAGGGGAAATTCTCCTTCATCTTAAAGTACTTTGACTTCTGGAGGGCGAGACGCTTTTCACATAAGGCCTTGTCAGATTTTAAGTGTGCAACTTCCTTCTCTAGTTGTTGAGCTTTCTCGGCAAAAGCAATGGCATTTCCAAGCTCTTTCGACGCGTCAGAGCCATTAAAGGCGGACAACTCAGCGTTACGCTTTTTGGCCTTTGAGATCTTGGCTCGAAGCTTCTTGATCTTTCGCTCCCAGGAAGCAATGTTTTGTTCATTGGAGGTAATCTCTTGCTTGTTCTTCTCTTTGGTTTCCTCTAATTCTGCTACCTTATTCTGGGAGTCAGTGGCAGAGGCCCAAGCGGCAGCCTCACTACCAGCTGTGGTCGAAATTGCATTTTCGATTTGGGGTAGATGTTTGAGGTCACCATGGACTTGGTCAATCATAGTGCCAAGCTCTAAGATGACGTTGGCAGATTCTGGAGAAATAACGTGAATGTCAACTTGTTGGAGGAGATTTTTCAGAGAGATATGAGTGACATCATCCATCTGTAAGAGTGTGAAAAGGTCACCCTTAAAGATATTGTCCTCGTGTGTGCTGGAAGGGTGATCCCCAGAGGTTGTCGAAGCACTGGGAGTTTTATAAGATGAGCTTCCTCGACGGCCAAGAAGGATCTTTATGTATTGTTGAGGATTACTAGTCTTCAAGGCATCTAGCTCTTTTTCAGAAAGGCCTGCTCCATACACAGTTGAGGTGGCCTTGCCTTCAGTAGCAGCAGTAGTTGCTAGGGTGGTGGTAGCTTCGACAGGGGTTGGCTCGTTGATTGGTCCTTTGTCAGCCTTCTCTTGCTTACCTTTGTCCTCCCCCTCTTCATCTTCATCCATGTTGTAATCATCATTTTCATCACTATGGCCATTAAGTTCAGATTGGTGCATGGCATCATCATCATCTTCTTCCATTTCTTCTTCTCCTTCTGGGTTAACGTTGGCAGCCCCAATGGGTTCGTCTATTGGGGATCCCGCTTCATCGACCAAGGGCGTATCTTCATCCATGGCAGCAGCTTTCAGATTTTCTGTGTTAGGATCCTGCTGAACATCGTCTGCCTCATGGTCAGAGCCATTTGTTTGAGATTGTTGGGTAGCAGTCTTTGCTGGCGAAGGGGGAGCTGTTTCAAAACCAGGTTTGTTAATTTCACCTAGTGAACTCATTCCAGAGCTCAAGTCAGAAGTGGGATGGTATGTGGGCTCACCTTGGCTATTTAGGAGAGTGATGGGAGAAGGGGGATTATCCACCGATGGTTTCGAACCACTAGCACCAGCCTAAATGAGGTCGAAGCAAGTCAGATCATAGGGAAACAATGTAAGTAAGTTGTTATTTAAAGAAAAATATGACAAGTTACCTTGAAACCTTCAGCATCAGGGCTAGAGTTATTGCTTTCAGCATGACCTGCAGCTGGTTTAGAGGCGGTTTCGGAAGAGGCTTCTACAACTTTACTTATAGTAGTGGTCTTTTTGGGGACTTTAGCCGTTGTAGGCTCAGGTTGGCCACCAGCAGCACTGGATTCTTGGCTTGGTTTCTTCCTCTTCTTGAGTTTCAAGTCTTCAGGAGGAGATTGGTCCTTATCCTCTGAATCGAAGATAATTTGGGCAGTGCCCCTCTTTGACTTCCTTTGAGGCGTCGGAGGTGGTTTGCGAGAAGCCTGAAATGATGAGAAGCATTAAAGGAAGAAGGAGTAATCAGCGAAAGGAAAAGGGTGTGGGATGTACCTTGCTGCCTTCACCTTTGGCTTCGACCGGTTGCTGAGGCGTGTTCCGTTTGGGTATAGCTGCAAAACAAACCAAGTTACCACAAGTCAGTAATGATAAAGTTCGAATGAAAGAACATAAAATTGGAGAATCCAAACCTTTATGTATTTCAGATTCGATGCGAACATCTTCGATACCGACATGAAGGTGTCCTTTGAAACTGTCTAGCGTACGCTTAGTCAGAACCACCCGCTGGGCCTTGGGTTTCGACTGCTGGCGAAGAATCTTTATAGAATCCCCACAGATGAACCAATATGGAAATAGAGGGGCAAGAGCCACTCCAAAATCAGCAGATGGCAGTCGAGGAGTCTTTGGAGGAAATAGTGTGAAATCTACTTCATAGCGTTTCTCAGGAGAAACATATGAAGGGAGTTTCAAACTCTCCATTTTCTTAAAAAATTTCTCCTTTAGCGTAACCGCAGCTTCACGGACGGTTCGACTAATATCATCTGGTCGATAAACAGTTTCAAAGTACTTCTGGAAGGCTTGAATCTCCTTAATGTGAGTAGATGTACCTTTCTTGATCTTCTCCTGCACATCAATAAACGCTTGGTCAATCAACTGAGCAAAGTTGAAGACATCAAGGAACTCTGCAGCATAGTGTTTCAACCACCAGTCATGGAACTCTTGGGTGCAGAGATGAGAAGGTTCAAAGTAGACGGAAGTTAGGAGTGATCGATGAGCATGTCGAGCAAGGTGCATCGAACTCTCTATGGCATCGTAGATAGTGTTGGGAAGGATAACGTGGACTTTCTTCTCATACAGGCACTTGGGTAGAGTCTGGACTAAACCAATTTGTCGAGAGACAAGATTTGGTTGATAGGCCATCAGAGAGGTTTGGCCCTTTAGCAAGTTGAGTCGATGAACGATAAGTCGAGGGATCAGGAATATTTCCCAGACACGCTGGGATTCTTCTTCATATTTTTTGAACGAAGGAGGAAAGGGCCTGGTAAACCATTCAGGGCCATATTTTTGTTCAGCAAAGGCGCCATCCTTGGTGTGAATTCATAGCACTTGGAAAACATTTTGATGAAGCCAGAGAAGGATGCACTAAGTGTCTGCCCTTCTTCGTTTAGGGTCAGTTGCACTAGTCGAATCCATTCGACTCGTCTCTCTTTAATCTCCGCAGCATCTTCGTCCACAGACCCTTTGTTGGGGAGGCTGGCTTCGAAAGTGGCATTAAGCCAAAGCTGAAGTAACCAAAAGGGTCCTGATAGCAGGAGGTTCCCGTTGCTCTCTTGGTCTTTCAGGCAACCAACACCTTCGTTCAAAGACTCGTACAGACCGGCCAATATCATCTCGCTTAGGCAAATGCCTCGATTAAGATGTAATTGATTGCTAGAGTCAGATATTTTCTTGCCACGTGCAAGGATTTGGTACAGAATACGCAGCGAGAAAGCCACATCGCCAGGAATGCTATGTGCTCTTTGTCCTCGACTGTGTCAGTTTGCTTGTCGTGGTAAGGGTTCATGAAATGAGTATAAGTGTGTTTGGTGGTGGTGAACCCTATAGTGTCTAGAGCATCTATTTCAGGGTCGTAAACTAACCCATGTGGTTTTAGCCCTGTGATAGCAGTTATGTCGAAGAGAGTGGGTGTCATCATCCCACAAGGGAGATGGAAAGTATAATGGGTATTATCCCAAAAATACAAAGATGATGCTAACAAAGTTGGACAGTAAGCGGGACCTGTCTTCGACATCACGATCAAGTCGTAGATTCCTAAGTTCTTCCAAGTTTCTGCTTTCACTTTCTCTAACTTGGTCAACCAGTTCAAATAGAGCTCAGAATCCTTAAAATATGGGGTTGCCCTAAATAGCCTAGACCCATCATTCAGATACTTCAAATCTATGTTCTTTAGGGCTACATTGTCATGGGGTTCAGATGTTACCCTAGCTTTGTCTTTCTGCCCTAAAGGTTTGGTTTTACGATATGATGGAAAGAAGTCACTAATGGATGTATAATCTGTATCTAAAGAAGATAAGGGACCAGATAAAGCTAATGGTTTCCCAGAAACGGTAATAGGAATCAGTACCTGGGATTCGTAGATGTGTCTTTGTTCCTCCTTGAGAGGCTCAGGGATGAATTATTGATTCTTTACCACCTTGGGTCCATTTAATGTGGTGAATGAAGGAAGTAGTGGTACGCTCTTTTGGCCTTTGAGTTTCTGGGTTTTCTTTGGGTCTTGAGTAGTAGCGGTTGAAGAAGCCATTGGTGAAAGTTTGAGGAAAATGGGTTTGTTGGAGGTGAAGGGTTGAACGTTTTTTGAAGAAAGGAGAGAGTGCGCTATGGATACTTTGGAGTTGAAAAATGAAAATAGTTTTTGAGGAGACTATTTATAAAATGTTTTGGAAATACTAAAAGGTCAATAATCATCATTAAGGAGCTAGAGCTAATGGGACACGTGTCATCCCAGGAGCCAAAGTAGGGGCGGTGACAGTTGCTGCCTATGCCCACGATCTCCTAAACTTTAGGAGAGGTTATGATGGTTTGGGTGTGATGTGATTTTCGAGGAGACATTTCAGTCATAATCATAATTGGCTGTGATGTCATAAATTTGATTGAAAAGAAACTGAATAGTCTCTTGAGACGTGGGTTAGTCAGTTTTGATGGACACCTATGCATGGTCGAAAGATGGCGTCGAATGGACACTATAAAAAAATGCCCTTTTCTTCAGCACTATCGAAAAAGACATTTTTGGGGGGCAATTTGTTAGCTCATAAATTCGACGCCTATATGAAGTTGGAAGTAATTATGGGAATATTAAATTCTTGGAGAGGTTTTGAAAGGCTTTCGACGGGATCTGTATGATAGGGTTTTAGTCGAAGATGCTCACAAGAAGAGAGGATGCTTTTGGGACTTAGAAAATATTTCTAAGAATTGAAGAGGTCACCTTCGACCAACCACGCTGCTAATGCCTGACGTTGGGAAATTCAAATTCAAATAAAGGAGGGAGTGGTTACTTTGGTTCGCTCTTGAAGAAAGACAAGTGACGTGTATCCAAGCAATGGAAGCATGCAGTGCGACACTTGTCATGTGTTGATTATTTCAGGCAGTTTATAGCAGTTAGTTTTAGTATTATAAATAGGGGTTCTAGCAATAGGATTTGGGGTGTGATGGTCACTTTGTACAAGTAACTCCAAAATTACTCAAAGTATCCGCGTGTCGAGAAAAGAGTCTTGTGAGAATGTACGTGATGTAAACACCATTTATCCTTCAATGCAATTTACTTCAATCTTTCGTTGAGCTTTTATCTTCTGTTTAATGCAAGTTATGTTTCTGCACTTGTCATATTTTCAACCTTTACTGCACGTTTTTGACCTTCTTTTTACATTTTCAGCCTTTTTAACTTAACACTTTAAAACGTTGTTTAGATTGTATTTCCAACAAACTTTTCTTTATGAGTATCGTCGAAGTGTTTATTTCTTCAGAATTTACCTTAGATTAATTGTTAGCACATGTCCTAGGATCAATCTGATCAATCCTGTGAGTCACCAAAGTTAGATTTGGAAGATCAGCGGTTGTTTACCAATTTTCACGGTAAACAATGATATGGTTATTACTGGTTCTGATCATGCTTCCATTCAGAGACTTAAGCAACAATTACAGGCCACATTTCACATGAAAGATATGGGTAATCTACATTATTTTCTTAAACTTGAGGTTCATTCTACATCCAAGGGCATCTTTCTCCATCAACACAAGTATACTACATATTTGATTTCTATGGCCGGTCTCGAATCGGATAATCCGGTAGATACTCCTCTTGAGGTTAATGTTAAATATCATCTGTAATACCCCCAAATTTTCCCTCTCTTTTCTTCATATCATTTAGCATGAGCTTTCATTGCATTGCATTGCATTGCATTCAAGCATAGAAAAATAAAGCATCAAGCATTTATCATTGCATCTTGTATAAGGGCATGTGATCAGGTGATTCTCTAAGGTGTTGATCATCCAGAGAAGAAGACCAAGTGTTTCTCATAAGCTTCAAGTACCTCTTACATCATGTATCATCTCCATTTGATCTCACAAGTCATGGAAAGAGGAGAATTCATCAAGAAGATTGGACAGTGCATGATCTCCTATACAAGGCAGTCAAAAGTTGGGATCTGACCCCCAATTGAGCAAGTTCTTTGACTCTTTATCATCTCCAAGTGGCACATGTCATCATTGGTGGGCATGATACACATCATATTCAGAGGAATTTGAATTTGGAGGATGTGTTATTTCCTCCTAACCAGAGGGTACCAAAACTAGGGTTTGCCATAAAATCAGTTTATTTCTGATTTTTTGGGCAAGAGTTGATCCCATGGTATTCCTCATGTCTTCAAGTGTCTAAGAATGGAGGATTGTCCATCAAACTGGTTCAAAAGGGTTTCAATTGATCAGAAGATTGAAAATTAGGAGAATTGGGAATAAAGTCAACTATGCAGTGAAAAAGTCAACTCTTGACTTTTTGAGGTCAACATCATGATTTTCAAGTCAAATATGGTCCATGGACAAGATTTGATCAAGAAATGTTCAAGGGTTCATGAAAAATCAAGAATGTGGAAAGTTGCTATTTTTGGAAATCTAGGTTTTTAGGAAGTTGCCATTTTGGGAAAGTTTTAACATGAATTCAGCCATCTTCCAAGCCAATTTCCATTAGGATACAAGCTTCATTTCAATTTTCCTCAAACATGAAAGTTGTAGAGCTTGTTCCAAGCTTTCCAACCATGTAAAGTTTGTTTCATTTAAGTCATTATGGTGGAAGTTATGCATGTTCAAAGATAGTGTCATCAAGTTGATAAGATGTGTTTCTAACTCAGAATTTTCATGGCATTTGTGGCAGTTGCGAATACATACATTCATGGCAATTTTTTATCACCTTCCAAGTTTGATCTCTTTTTCTTTTGAACACCAAAATTGATCTTTGATGTTTGGGCTTTCCATGGAGCATCATTTTGCGTGGTATAGATTAGAATCCATGGAGTTATGTAGCTCCAAAGGTGGCTATATGAATTTGTTTTTAGGACAAGTCAAAGGATGTCATGGCATATATTTTGGTACAGCATGAGCACATTTCTAGCAGTATGGTCTACTTCACGTGATCTCATTATCCTTGCCAAAACCTTTGCCTAAAATGACCAAACAACATACCATATCTTCTCATGCATGCCATGCATATTTTTGCCATTTTGGTGAAAAGAAGCAGAGGTACCTTCTGACCTCCCTCTCACGTGCCTCTCTCCACACCTTGTTCACACTCTTCACTCAAAAAAGATTAATATCAACACCCCCATAAAATCCCTACCCGTATGGATTCTTCACCTCAAGTCTTTGTCAAAGTTTTCCAACGAACCTTAGGCCCATTAAACACTCCAAACCCATCATATTTAAGAAGCAAAAAACCCTAGAAACAGGGGGAGGTCTCTCATTGTGTAAGGATAAAAATCAGAGCGGCTCACTCTCTCAAGAATTTCTCTCTCTTCGAGTTGGTTTCCTCTTCCAAGTTTTCTTCATTTTTCTTGCTCAAGTGAAGTCTGCTACGGAAGTTTGGTTGGTTCTCTGAAGCTTTCACAAAGTATTGAAGGAGCAGTGGACTTGCCTCCACTAGGTAAGATTTTTTAACTCCTTCTTTTAAGCTCTCCTTTCCATAGTTGATCATGCTCATACACTGCTGTTGAAATAGCTTGAAATGTTGATGTTGTTTGTTCTTGGAATCTAAATGTGTTCATGTTTGAATGTGTGAAATAATGTTGGTACCCGTGTCTTTAAGTCCATTTTTCTCTGTGCTTGAGTAATCTTTGTGGAAAATAAATGATACCATGATGATCTACGATTTGCGAGCTTCATTTTCCTATCTTATTTTGCTCGATTTGGTTGAGTTTTCATGGAGAAATTGATGGAGGAAGTTGATGTTGTTGATGCTGCGTTTTTCTTATGATTCACGATACATGGCTTGGTTGTTTAGGGTTCATGGAAGAAGACGACTAGGTGGCGAAGCGTGATTGGTTGGTTTTTTTTCTTTTGTCTTTTCTGACTTAAGTGAGTGCGTCCAATTGATAAAGGTGTCCACATGATATTTCGTGACATGTTATTTCCTTTTATTTTATTTCTTTTTTTTTTTGTTTAAAAACTGATAGCATTATCATAATTAGTTGGGCTTACATGTATTTGTTTTTCACACCTCCCCATGGCCAGGCCCAAACGCAAGTGTGTGTATGTCTTGCTACTGCACCCCCTCACTTAATGGTGTTTCCTTTTTATTTCTTTTTTATTTTCGTTTTCTTTTCGTTTACTAAAAATACTTTCTCTTATTAAAAAATTCCAAAAAAAATCATGAAAATATTTTAATGTTTTATTTAATTTTTCATAAATTTTATTTTTATTTTCCATTTATTTTCATAATTAATTCCGATTTTCTTTTCCAAAGTGTTTTTCATGTTAGCCCTTGTGATTAGTGCTTATGTTTGATGATCTTTCCATGCCTTATTGAGCTGATCTTTTTGCCATGTTTTGACACTTAATTGAGGAATATTTTAATGTCATGTTTCTGCTTTGGTGATCACCTTTGTTTGTTTTTCATGTGATTTTTGATGCTCCTCGATTCATACACGATTATGTGCATATCTTGACTTGTGAAGCACTTTTGAGCATGTTCTTGAGTTAGTTCTGTCCCAATATTTTCTCACATGTTAATTGGATGTTTAAAATTTCCTTGGATTATTTTTGGAAATTTATTGGATTACTTTGCTATTTTTGGTTGAGGCCTACTTGTGGTTTGAATTTGATTGAAGCATGTTTGAACACTTGACCTAGTTTGAGTGCATTTGTTTACTTGTGATTGATTGATGCTTGAAGTGATTATATGGTGTGATCCTATTCTGTTTGAACTTGTTTATGGCTTTGGATTCATCTTCATTTGTCCATTCTCCTATTTGTACTTGATTTTCTAAGTTGACAATGTTTTGACTTGAATCCTTTGGTGTGCTCAACCTAATCTTGTAATTATTTCCTTGTGTGATCCAATTCGTGTATGAAATCTTTTGTTTGATTTGCATGACATGCTTGAGGTTCTGGTACTCTTGATTTAGGGTTCATCATGTGATTTTCATTTCACTTTTTGCTTCACATGTTTCTTTGTTTGCTTGCATGAATGATAAGTGGATGTCTTGTCTAATTTTGATGCATGTTTGGAATGTGTTGTTTAATGATTCATCTTGTGTGACTTGAGTTTGATCTCGGAATGTTGTTGATGCATATGCTACTGCCCTCTTGAGTTCATTACTTGGTTTTCACTTCACATGTTCACTTTGGGATGATTTGTATGATGCATGTCATTATCAAATGTTTTGCTGCTTCTTTGGCTCATAATGCATCATGATGTGAGATACTTTTGTGTGTTTGAATTGATAGATCATGAGATGTCTTAAGTTATGACTTGGATTCATGTTCATCTTATTTTGTCCATTTCATCTTTGTGTAAAGTTCGTTGATGCTTAATTGTGCTTCTTATGCAAGTTTACTTGCATCCTTTCTTGTGTACCTTCACTTGTATACTTGATATGTGCTTATGTGATCTTTGAAGCATGTTTTATGATGTGATTTGGATATGATTATTATGATGTGCTTGCTT
The DNA here is from genome assembly GCA_022829125.1 of Lathyrus tuberosus. NCBI lineage: Eukaryota > Viridiplantae > Streptophyta > Magnoliopsida > Fabales > Fabaceae > Lathyrus > Lathyrus tuberosus. The sequence goes on from JALAZF010000017.1 coordinate 17,165,099, forward strand.
CCTCTTATTGTATCTCATCTCTCTTCTTCTTTTCTTCTTTTTCACTCTTTCACATCCCTTGAATCTCAAGACTTGTTCAAGTCTTGGATTTTTTTTCCCCTTAGAGCTACCTAGTCCAACTTAATTTCTGATTAAGTTTGGAGTAGGATTAGCATTAGGTTTTAGTTAGGCTTCCTCTTTCAAACCTCACTAACCATAGGACCTCCATGCATGATAACGTTAGGACCCATAATCTCCCTTTAGAGTTTCCTTTGCGTTTTCTCTTCTCATCTTCAAGCAAAAAGTAAAAAAATACTTAATAAAGGAAAACAAACATTGTATTTAGGCCTTTCATGCAAGAACAAGATAGTGAGGGATCTTCTCTCATTTTCTTGGAATGTTTAGCGTGCGTCCCATCTCGGGTCGTTATGCGAGGCATTCGATCTTACATGAGGGACTTAAATACAATGCGCGTTACAAAACACAAAACAATCAAGACATTTCTTTCTAAAAAGACAAAAAACAAACAATAACGTCTTTCCTTCGGGAATTCTTTTCTCATCTCACTCACTCTTAACGTACGAACGTGCTCCTACTCGTTCTCTTGCAAGATGGTAACGCACTCGGACCAGCGAGCCTGCAACACCTGAGCTAGAACGTAAGCCGTTCTCTAAAAAACACAAACAACTTTTCCCTAGTTAGGGGAACTACGTCGCTCTGATTCTCATGCTCCCGATGAGATACGTAGGCAGTGGGGTAGGGCCCATTCGAGCACTTCTTTTATTTTCCCTACATTTGTTTCTTTTTCTCTCTCTTTTCCTTTTCCTTTTCCCGTTCCTTTCCCTTTCCAGTAGCAGTGGAGCTCCAGACGACGACACCCTTTGATCGAGACAAGCAAGCGTGGATCCCATCAGGTACGATGGACGCGTGGGGGTGCTAATACCTTCCTCGCGCGTAACCGACTCCCGAACCCAGTTCTCTTGGTCGCAAGACCATGCTCTTTCCTTTCTCTTCAGGTTTATGCGGTGTTTCCTTTCCCTCTCTTGGGATAAATACACATTGCTGGCGACTCTGTTTCGGTGCCACTTTCGCGTTTGTACTAGGATGAAAATCCCGGGAGCGACATCATCGTGATGATGGTGATCTTTTACCTAATCCCTTATTGTATCGACAACTTGTGGGTAGCCTCAACTACTTGACTATTACTCGCCCTGACATATCTTTTGCTGTTCAACAAGTAAGTCAATTCATGCATTCTCCTCGCCATCTTCACTTGGTTGCAGTTCGTTGTATAATTCGCTACTTAAAGGGAACCTCTCACCGCAGATTATTCTTTTCCGTTGGAATTTCTCTTTAGTTGAGTGCTTATAGTGATGCTGATTGGGCAGGGTGTCCCGATACTCGTCGATCTGTTACTGGTTGGTGCATATTTCTTAGTTCTTCATTGATCTCTTGGAAAATTAAGAAGCAAGCAAGAGTTTCTAAATTTTCTACTGAATCAGAGTATCGTGCCATGTCTGCTGCTTGTTCAGAAATACTTTGGCTTCATGGTCTTTTGGCAGAACTTGGATTTCCCCAAACAGAGCCAACTTCACTTTATGCTGACAATACAAGTGCCATTCAAATTGTGGCAAATCCTGTTTTTCATGAACGCACCAAACATATAGAAGTTGATTGTCATTCAATACGCGACGCCTACGATGATCGAATAATATCACTTCCTCACGTCAGCACTCAATTACAGGTTGCAGATATTCTTACCAAGGTTGTTCCACGCCCACGCCATCAGTTTCTTGTTAGCAAATTGATGCTAATTGACCAGCTGCATCAGTTTGAGGGGGGTGTTAATCAGGAAATAATCTTTACATTTATTGTGAATATATTACTTTCATAGAATAGGAAATTAGTCATTACGAGTTGTAATTAGTCATTATGAATTGTAATTACCTGTAATTACTGACACTATTATATATAGTATCAAATACAATGAGAAAAGCATGAAGCCAATTTTATTGACAGATTAGTCATCTTATTTGTATTGGCCAAAGTTCTTGCCAAGTAGTCATTGACAGATTCACAATCTTTCATGGCAAGAATATCAAATTCTCTGTGCAAAGGATGTAATTGAGCATGTTTGAACTTAATGGAACCTTGATACTTTTTTCGCATGGAGTCATAAATGTTGTTGTATTACAAACAAGAATCATCTCAAGAATGGTACGATCACTTGCTAGAAACATATAATTCTTAGATTTGAGATCATTGAGCTCACATTCCTTTGCAAGCATGGTTATTCTAAGGTAGCATTCGCGAGAGCAATTGTCACGCCATGTTCAATTAGCCCCCAATATTCTTTAGAACGAAAGGAGATTTTCCATTAACACAAATCAATGATCATATAACCCATCATATTTGGGAATTTTACGGGTTACAAACTTGAAAGAATCTGTCATGAATCTCGCCCATAATCAAAGATCTATGTTTTTATTTTTATTTTTCATTGTAAAAAGGGCCCGAGATTGGGCCAGATACCACTTGTTAGAATGTGATACAATAACTTGGTTCTCAGTACAATAAAAATGCCTTAATATGAGAGACTTGTTACTTACAAAGCAAGTAACTCTTCAAAGAATGCTAACTAACTTGTGACTTGTAATACAAGTCACAAATCAAAGTCTAACTAACTCAACAAAGCCCAACAGTTTTGCTGATAATTAGTGGTAGTAAATCAAGAGATTAAGGAATTCAGATATGAATTCTAAATGACTTATATAAGAGTATTGACATAGTTTCTATGAATGGAATTTGTGAAAATTGGAAGTATGTAAAAGAGGTGATGAAATAGTTGAATATGTTGAAATGAAATGCTATAGACACTAAATGGCTGAACAGAAAGAAAGTGATAAAAAAATATACCTCTCTTTCATGGTGATTATTGAGATGGAGCTTCACCCTATGATTACAGCATTCCATCGACTCGAATAAGATATCTTGCCCGACTTGTATTTGGACAATTTCTTACGGTTCAAATTTATTGTCACCAATAGTAGTTTGTTACCTTTGAGTATTGAAACGATTTTTTTTTTTAATATTTCATTTTCACTAGAAATTTAAAACAAATTTCTTTCGCTTATATTATTAATTAAATTGTTTATCTAATTTGTACCAAAAAAGAAATTATTTTTCTAATAAATTAACATGTAAATATTTTTCACAGCTTATAACTTTTTTATGAAAATTTAATTGTTATTTCTAATTTTAGATGTTGCAACTTTAAATTACGGTAAAATATTTTTTAAAATATGTTTGAACATGAGAATGTTTTGAGATTTCATAGTTTTTAAAAAAGAAATTAAAATTAAAAAATTCTATTGCTTTAATGAAAATTTTGGAGAATTTGTAAGGGTGTCGTCTAAAATGAGGGTTTAATTAAGTCTCTCTCAGGTGAATAGAAGAAAATATTGCCCATTAGATTTAACTAATGATTTAAATTTCTTAAAAATAAAAATAAAATATTGGCTTATTGTATTTTTGGTTTCCATATTTAGGTGTTTTGAATTTTTTGATCTTCTATTTCACAATTCAATTTTTTTGTCCTTAAATTTATTTTATTTGTGATTTTGTTATTCCCTTTTATTTTTATAGACGTGACAGATGACTGAAGTAAAAAAAAAAATATTTTAAAGATGCATCATAGATGATTAAGATAATTTATTATTTAATTTTTTATAAAATAAATTAATAGTGTTTTGAATTTATTTAATAAGATTTTAAAAGATTTTTTCTGAACTTAAGGCCAATCATTGTAACATCTCTGAAAATTTATTTAATAAGAGTTGTTTCTACTAAAAGGCTATATATTCTATTCTGGTCACTCTATTTCACAGAAATTGAACCAAAGAGCAAGATAACAATAGTTGCTGCATTAAGTCATATCTCAGTTTCGGTTATGACAGCTTCTACTGTGATATACAGGAAACTTTTTTTTTATGTAATGATTAATTTTCATCATTTGACAGAAATATTACACTTCAGTTTACTACACTTGGTATTCTTAAGATGATTTATATTTGTAAGAGGTAAGAAGACATTAGTTTATTTGTATCCATATTCTGCAACATGCAACAACAAGATGGATTGATTTGGAGATCTAACATGATTGATGACTAGTTCTGGATTTGTTGCGACATTTGTGAGAAGTGGTTCCATAGACAATTGCCCATCATGTAGTAGTAACAATGGGTGTGCTTTCAGTTGGAACAAAACCAACTTGAACAACAAATAATCTTTGATTGATTAGCCTTCACACCACTCTTCACTCAATTGACACATACAAGGTTAGAATTGAAAATAAGAAAAGATAAAGATTGGAATAGAGAGAGATGAGAAAGAAGAAGTGAGTTTATTATTTGTGGTCTATATAGACACACTAACCACCCAAATCAAATTTAAAACAAACTATCTAAAATAGTCTGATATATCCACTAGATTATATGATATATCCATCCAAGTATATCTTTAAACCAGTCTCAATTTTCTAACAAAATTTTCAATTCTGTTGCATAACATAATTTTAACAACTAATCAACTTGTTACTTGTTTCCTAAGTAATATAAATTGACACTATGAATTAAACTTTCAACACACCACCTAATTTATTGTGTCTAGACTCTCTAAATTTATCATATTTCTCAACCTTTTGAACAAATCAACTTGCACAACTTTGGTCATGATGTCAACTATTTGATTTTCACTTCTGCAATGCTTTAAGTATAACTTTCCATTTGTTACTTGTTCTCTAAGATACTTGAATCTCATTTTAATGTGTTTTGCTTCTTCCATGTGATATCGGGTTCTTGGCCAAGTTGATAGCAGACATGTTATTAATTCTCATAGTCATTTATCCATGATTCTTGACTTCAATCTCATCAATTAGGTACACCATACATGCTTTTTGAGAAACACAGAGAGAAACATCTATATATTACGCTTCACATGATGATAGTGCTACAACCAGTTCTTTTCTTGAGTTTTAAGCAACTTGTGCACCATCTAACATGAACACATAACCAGCTGTAATTTTATATACTCAACATCACCACACCAACTTGAGTCAGTGTATCCCACATGTCTGTATTCCATTCCATCATCTGTTGTAGGCAATAAAATTCCATAATCTAGTGTTCCTTTAAGATACTGTAGTATTCTCTTTGTGGTTGTAAGATGTGACAACTTTAACTTTTGCATAAATCTACTTACGATGCATACAATGTAAGATATATTAGGCCTTGTGTGACAAATATATCTCAATGATCCAATAAATATTTTATACTGTGTTAGATCAACATCATCTTCATTTGAATCTTGTGTCAATTGATGTCTTAGTTCAGCTAATGTTGATGCAGAATTGCGATCTTCCATTTCAAATCTCTTGAGTATCTCCCTAGCATATCTTCTTTCACGCATCATCAGACATCTACCACACGTGTAGAATTCAATTCCAAGGAAGTATGAGAGGTTTCCAAGATCGTACATCTCAAACTCCTTGCTCAAGTCTACTTTGAAATCTTGAATCTTCTTCTTACAGATGCCTGTTATTAGCAGATCATCTACATAAAGACAAAGTATTAACGACTCACCTTTGCTTCCTCTGACAAACAAACCATGCTCAGTTGTACATTTCACAAATTATTTTTCTCTTAGAAAACCATCTATCCTCTTATTCCAAACTCTTGGAGTTTATTTCAGTTCATACAATGTTAGAACAAGATTTGTTCATGACATATATCCTTTAGGTTTTGATGATAACAAAGTATTGAAAGAACAATGGTGTTATCTAATGTGTGTTCTAAGTATGCAGGTTCCAAAGCTTAAAGAGAATTTACTCAGAATCTGTTAAGAGAATGCATTTGAGAGAAGCTGAGTTCTTGACTTCAGATGGTTCAGAACTGAAGGACATTCTTAAGTGATGTCTGATGATATAGGATTACATAGACTCTGAATCTGAATATATCACCATCAAAAGGGCAATATGTTATCTCTACACTTATTGAATGTATCAGCTTTTGACGATCATTCAGAACCATAGACAAAGCTAAGTGGTCTGTACTGCATAAAGCAAGCTACAATGTCAAATTAGTTTGTCAGCTAGAGTCTGTGTTCACATGGCTCAAGAAGAATTGACATGATTTGTGGATATCCACTCTCAACGGATCTATAGTACAACTCATAAGGAAGACGATACAGTTACACAACACATAAAGATATTTTTGTGTATTTATCTTCAACGTCTCTTAGTACTATGTATCGCGGCGGGAAAAAATCATTGAGATTAAGCTATTGATTAACTTAACTCAGAAAAGTAAGAGTCACCACCGAACTTTATTGTTTCCAAAGGTAAAAGGGAAAATTTCGAACAAAACTTACAAAAAACAAAAAGCTAAAAAAGAGAGATCTAGATACGGGGGTTGGTTATGCAAGGGGAAGGTATTAGCACCCCTCACACATGTTGTACTCAACGGGAACCGCTTGCAAATTTGTGTTTATAAAACACTGTGTTGTTTATTGATTGATTTTAGTTGAAAAGACATTTTGTTGTATTCAAGTGGGAAAACTCAACCTACTACCCACAAGTATGAGGAAATGAGAATTTTCATCATCTTGATATGGAGAACTTTTACTTGGACTTTCTCATAAGTACGTCTCAACATTCAAGTGAAAAATATCAATCATTTCTCAGCATCTTGTAGAAGTATAGTGGTTTGCATCACTACAAGAATAGACTAATATCCAATCTTTTGGAAAAAAGGCTTTTAAAGAAAAGTGCTCAAAGGCACAAAATGAGTTTGATGAGGTTTATCTTTTTTAGAAGTTTGAAAAGAGTTTGAATATGCTTAAGTGTTTTAGCATTTATGGGGAAAAGATTTTCTGGAGCACTTGACAAAGTCAATGTTTATTAAGAAAAATGTGTGAAGTTCGAAAACAATAAGTTTTTGAAATAGGGATATGTTTTGAAAATTTAAAAAGTGGAAAGGAGAAGAAGAGGCTATCCTAAAGCATAAAGTAAATGGTCTCAATGTCAATTAGCCTAAAAGAAAGCCTTTGTGTGAGCAAGTGTATTAACCACAAGGAGGGGCAAGCATTTGACATTGGTTAAAACAAGCATTCATTTCCCTTTGGATTGAGCCAAAAAATGAACAAGCAACATGCACAGATGAATATCAAAGAAAACCAGATGGACAACCAATCTCATCAAGCCATAAAGAGCCTTAAAATCTTGAATTGAAGATTAAAATGTCTCAGATGAAGCACTATGTCTCAGATGGATCATAAGGTCTCAGGTACCACTCCAAGCAAAGGTAAATACTAAGTCCTAAGGTCCAAGGTCCTAAATACTCCTCAAGCAAGGGATAGTAACACAAAGTCCATAAGATCAAGTTAAAGATTTTATAGGGTTTTAGCCATTTTATGATGTGTTTGTTCTTTTGAGATACGAAAGCAATAAAGCATAAAATAAATAGAAAAAAGTAAAAGGAAGGAATGTAAATGATAATGAATGTAAGATGATAAAAAAGTAAAGACATAAAAGTAAATGACATAAATGTAAATGTTACTCCCTCCGTTTTTTATTATAAATTGTTTTTAACTTTTCACATGTATTAAGAATTGTAATAATTGTGGTATGGAAAAGAGAAATTATGGAGGATTTTACAAAATTATCTTTTATTAATGATATTGGAAAGACAAATTTATATAATTGAAAGGAGAGTGAATAATAAATATTTAAGGCTATAATAAGAAAAATGACAGTAATGATTCATTGATATTATAAAACGACTTATATTGTGGTACAAAATATTTTTCCAAAACGACTTATAATAAAAAACGGAGGTAGTAGATGTTAGCACAATTAATATGTCAATGTTAGTGTTAATGAGAATTTAATCGAGTCGGGACAATTTAATGCTATGTTAACTAATCGTAAGTGGATTTATGTAAAAGTCACACCTATATGAGGCTGGTCAATAACAATTTATATGTCAAACATGTTAGAGAACTAACACAAATTTAGTCTCCTAAAACATGTAACACAATGAGAAAATCAAAGAAGAAGAGGAAGAAGAAATGATAGGAAGAATGCAATGAAGGCTCAAATAACCACATAGAGATCCTCTATCAATAAGTTAAATGAATGACTCAAAACGTGATCACCCAGGGATAATCTATCTCTGATGCAAAGTTTTATAGATGATCAAATGATCATCCATTAACATGTTTGAATCAAAGAAGATCCAATTAACCAAGGACTTGAGATGTTTAAAATATGTTCAAACAAACAATCATCAAGGGACCATGTCAAGGCATTCTAAAATTGAACAAAAATCAAAATAAAAAAGAATTCAAAATGATTTAAAATGGAAATTAAAAGGAAAATTCCAAAGAAGCATCAAAACATCAAATAAATGATTGAGAAAATTATGAGAAGTCCAAAATATTACAAATAAAAAGATCTCAAAAGTTGGATGAAAAAATGTTTGAAAATGATCAAAAATAAAATTGAAAATGGAAATTAAATGAAAAATAGAAGAAAACATGAATTAAATGCAATATGATTTTTAAAAATTATGCAAAAAATATATGTGGTAGAAAATATTTTTGTGAAATTATGAAAAAAAATTGGAGTAAAAAAGCATTAAAAATGATTTAAAATTAAATCATAAAAGAAAAAGAAAAGAAAATTAAAATAAAATAAAATTTGAAAGATGGCGCCAACGACTAGCACACATGTCAAGCTGGGAGTGGACAAATTCAAATTTCTCGCGCGAACTGAACTTCGTCTTCAACTTTCAGCTTGATTTTGCAAATCCATGAACTCGTGTTTTTAGCGTGAATCAAGAATGGATTCAGTGCGTAACACTTCATTGTTTATGTGTCTCTGTTTATGTGTCTCTGTATCAGAGCAATTGATTTGCTCCGAGTAGAGAGAATTTTCTCAAACACATGAAAAACCTTATTTCTTTAAAGTAAAATTAAATGATGGATACATAATATAAATTCAAGGTGATAAAGGGCTTTTGATCAGTGTAACAAGACGAAGAGACTGGTAACTTGTTTGCTTAAAAATGTTACTCGTAGCTACCTTTTCAGTTTGAGCTTCAGAGGTCAACATGGTGTAAATGGAGAGCTTGATTTAGGAAGCTTCATGGCACGAAAACAATTCGGTTAGCTTCAGAAGGTGCCGATAAGCGGCTCTGAGCGAAGAAACGAAGCAAAATAAGCCTGAATTGAGAAAATGGATTTATGGTTTTTGGAGGTATCGAGCTCAAATGGTTGCAGAGTTTATTTGGCTTTCAAATCTTGGAAATGAAGGAAAATTCTCCCCCTTTTTATAGGAAATGAAATGGTGAGCTCACATGTGGTTTGGATCTGAATTCATGTGAATTAGGGTTGAAATTTGGTGATTTGCAAAGCGTGGAAATGAGTGATGAAAAGTATGACTAAGGCATGAAAACTAGTCGTTTTGTGTTTGTTTGCATGCATTTTTGGTTCACAAAGAAGTTGCGCATGTGCTTGTGGTCCCAAATTGAGATTAGAGTGAAACTCATGACCTGAAACTTGCGTGGAGAACAGAGCTCATAACACCATGTTTGAACTTAGGCCAAATGGAATCCACTCGTGCGTTCTTGAATTTTCTTTGTGCCAAATGATATTCTCATGGAAAATAATCACATCAAAAGGATGCTTGGATTGAAAATTGCATTGAATCAAAGTTGAGGTCATGACCTGAAATTCTAGGCCAGGCATTAGGTCGACCGAGTCTTGGGCCTACTTTTGTGCACACATGGGCAACTGAGCAAATCCCAAAGTTGATGGGCTTACATGTTGAATTGATATTTGACCCTTTAAACAAAGTTTTAGAGGAGTTCAAATGTGACATTTGGCTCAAAGAAGATTCCAAAAATTTTGAAAAATGAGAAAGTTATGGTATTTGGACCAAGTGACATGCCATACTTGGTTTTAGGCCAACCAAACATGTGCCAACTTGAGGTTTTTTTCCATTTGCATCCAAAAACCCATTAATGAACATTTGGACACCAAATTAGGGAAACTTGATTGTCCTTTGAATATCTTTGATGATTGCTTGAGAATTGGATGAAGATGACATAGAAATAAACACATGAACCATATTTGAATCATCTTTGAAATCATGCACCAAACCTGAACTTTTCTTGATCCTATGATGTTAAATGAAGCTTGACATGAATATGACCTAAGATTATAGGACATTCCTTGAGGTTAGAGCTATTGTGAACCATTTGTTACCAAAAACTTGACTTGGAGAATCCAAACCCTAATTTAGAAACCAAACTTGATTCTTTGATTGTAAGTCCCTACCTTGTACAATAAGAAAGAGAAAATAATACATATTTTTGTATTTTGAATAAGGTTAGTGATGTTAGAATGTAAACAAGAAAAAATATAACAAGAGAACACAAATGGTGCTTGGTGATCTCCCACAAAGGCAAACCCCAAAGAAGTGGAGGCTAGGGGGATACCATGTTTGTGATCTTGGTGAGATGCAAATGATATGATAGGTGGAATCTTAGGGGTAAAAATTAGGGTATGACACTATGGAGTAACAAAGACACTTGTATAAGTTATCTCTTCCAACGACTATTCTTTTGTATCTGATATTTAAGTAGCTGAAGATTCAATCTGGATCAACAACAAGGAATAAAGAAAGAGGGCCAAGAAGAAAAGTTGCATCTCACACTTCTATCAACGTGGAAGAATAACAAGATCAACAACATCATCGAGTATGCAAAGTTTATGTTATCTATTGTAAAGTCTTGTACTCGACGGTATAAGCAAAAAGTCTTGAATCCATGGGATTTAAGCAGAAAGTCTTGGATTCATGGAATCAAAGCAGGAAATTCTTGTACTCAAGGTTATAAGCAGGAAGTATTAGATTCGTGGAATCTAAACATGAAAGTCTTAGGCTGTGAGTCTGAGCAGAACATCTTGAATTTGTGGGATTTAAGCAGGAAGTTTTGTACTTGAGGGTATAAACAGGAAAGTATTAGGATCTGAGGATCTAAGTAGGTAGTCTTGATCAGGTGTTGATTGAGCAGGCAAGTCTTAGGCTGTAGGTCTGAGTAGGAAAAGTCTTATGCTCGATGATCGCGATAAACTATATGTCTAACGGTTACTAACTGCAAGTGCACAGCCTAATCGCGTAGTAATAAAAGATATCGATCCCACAGAGACCAATGTCAACCTACCGTTATCTATCGTTGCATTGTAAAGCTAAGGCTAATGATATTTTTTATTAAAGGGAAACTAAAACTAGAGCTGAAAATAAAACTAAGAAAATATAATAGAGAAAGAGAGACCGGAATATGGATTCCGCGCTCCTAAGGGACTTTGTAGAATTCGGGTACTAATTACGACTATAATTTAGTTCCGTAGAATATACCAACTTAAAGACTCTGCCCCACGCTCTCGCAGTATTAACTAAAGTCATACTTCCTAATCCCAAGATTTTGCTCTCGCTTGCCCGGTAACTAAGAAATACATTTTGAAAGCTAATAATACCCTAACCAACATCTAAAGCTCTTCCGCTGTATTTAGATATGGTGCCTAATTTCCACTATCTGGTTCGATCCCCACGCTCTCACAGTGCCGGCTCTAACCTTAATTAATTTCTCACTCTCGTGACAAAATCGTGTTAAATAACCTCCCACTCTCGTGACAAAGCTATTTAAATTCAACTTGGAAATTAAAACCAAAACAGATTTTTAATCGTAAGTTCGCACCTATAATTTTCTACCGAGTCTCGTCGATAACGAAGGTCCTCATACGCCGGACTCAAGACTACTTAGCTAGACATGGAGAAGGAAATAAACATGCATATATCATAATAAACTAAAATCGGAAACATGCTTTAGAAATCAAATAAGGAAACGACACAATAAAAATAACAATAAATAAAACTTGGAATATGGTTTTGAATAATACACTGAAATCTTGAATGCGAATCCGGTTGCAGAAAATAAAATGGCAGAAAATAGAATCCTAAAACTATATTGGGAATAGTCCCCCGGTGTGGAGAACTATCCTTTTACATAGTGCAAGAAGCTGCCTAAAAACTAAAACAAGGAAATTCTCGCCAAAAGAGAAGAGTCGACCCCCTTTTAATGGAGGGCTTCCGTTCTTTTTATAGTGAATTGGTCGGTTTGGGTAAGAACGGTTATTGCCGCGTGAAAATAGCATTCGTGAAGAGTGGAAGTTGGACTGGTGCGTGCAAAGAAAACTGCTTCAAACGGACGGAGAGAAAATAGGAGAGTTGGAGAAAAATTCTCCTGGGAATTAGGTGGCTTGCGCCACCTTCCCTCTCTCTCCCATAGTGGCTTGCGCCACCTTTTTGCTTGTGGTGGGCGCCACCCTTTGTTGAGTGGTGGGCCCCACCTTCTTATTTTTTTTCTTTTCTTTTCCTTATTTCCTTTCCTTTCTTTTTCTTCCTTTTTCTTTTTTTCTTTTCTCTTCATTTTTTTTCTTCTTCTTTTAATATTTGATTTTCTTCTATTTTCCTCTTCAAGTCTTCTTTAAATCTGCACTTTCCGATAAATTTCGCTCCGACTCGAGTATCTGAAAAAGGAAATAAATACGACCATAATAAAACATAAATCGGGAAAAATCAGATAAAACATAACTAAAATTCATGCAAGTCAAGTCAAATATACGATATAATTTCGCGTTATCAAACTCCCCCACACTTAAACCTTTGCTTATCCTCAAGCAAACCATGACTCGCAAGAAAAATAGTGTATACGGATACTCATCCTAGGCTACTAACTCTACTTCGGTTAAGTTTGTGTTGATAGGTACTTGCTCACACACTAAGGATATCGTAACAACATAATTTTGCGTTTGCTGTCATCAACCTCCCTCCTATACAAACCAATCTGAATCATGTCATTATACCTAAGTCTATCTCACTCATCCTTCTTTTATCCCTTTTCATTCTGGCACAATCACATTAAGCCCGTTATCCTTTCACACTCATGGTAGGATAGCCTGTTAGTGACTATGATCTCCTTATCATCATTTTTTTTTTGCACATATCAATAAAAAAGAAGTTTGCACCGTTGGGCTAAATGATCGGGTGAGGATCACCTAACTTAGATGGAGCATTTCTTTTCATTCAATTCATTTTTTTTTTCTTCTTAATTTACCTTTTAAGCCTGAGATCATACACTTATTTGCATCGGCTTCCTACTTAGTGCGTGCTTAGGATGGTGCTGACTGCTAAATAAACTACTTAGGGACTACTAAAGGGGTGAGAACTTAAGGCTACAGCATAACAAGTACTCAAATTGATTTCCATAATTTAGAGGCTCACGGTGTTAAAATGATACCGATCTTGCGGAATTTTCCCAAGTCTCACAATCTAACCTCAATTTCGTCTGTAACCTAAGATTTTCAAAAGAAACAATATTTTTAACTCAAAAATTTTCAAAATATTCGGTGTGGCTCAAGAGAATGGGAAAATCGATAGATAACATAAAATCACCATAAAGACTCGACAGCACATGCACAGACGGACGAAACATTTAAAACAGAAAAAAAAAATTAAAATCATGCTGGAAAACAGTAAATCTAACAAAAAAGCGGTAAAATGAAAGCAGTAAAGTTCCTCCCCCACACTTAAACCAAACATTGTCCTCAATGTTTTGATAAAAGGTGAAAAAGGAAAGATAGAACCTGTATGAATGCCATTTTGTGCTACCACGGCCAAATTCGCGCTAATTCTTCCCTTGTTGTCCCTGTCTTCGCTGGTCACTTCTACTCCGGTGTCTTGTACTACGAGTTATCTGAATTTGCCGAGACTTCATTTTCTTGAAGTCGCTCATTGTGTTTCCTATTTCCGAAGGAAGTACCTGCAAAATTGTTAGAAAAATACGGTGCGGTGTGTGCAGGTGGAACCTGACCATGCAAAGAACAAGGAGGATGTAAGTTACGAATAGAAGAGATATGCTTTCTCCCATCATACTCGTCATTAGTGTCACCACCAGCAGCGATATTCGTAGGAATGTGCGTGGACACCAACTCATCTTAAGGGATTGTCACCTAGAGATTTTTCGCCTAAATATGGCTGAGACGTAACAAGCGAGACAATTCTTTATTTTCTGCAAACACAAACAACAAAAGGAAAATATTAAATTAAAAGCTCGCGGGTTGCCACCCACGCAGGGCTTTGTTTAACGTCGATAGCTCGACGGTTAGGAGTGTTAATCTTCGGTTTCCATGGCCATTTATCAAGCCATCTCACATATCCCTCGCCTTTTCTTTTCTTCCTTCTGTGGGGTGGTTCATTCGTTTGAACTTGTGGTGGTGGTTCTGGATCTATCCTAAGTATTAGCTTTTCGAGTTTGGGCTTAGTTATCTCATCCATCACCTCAAAATTTAACCTTACCCTCTTAACAGTAATGATATCCCTAGTTTCATGGTCCTCGAATTTTCTTTTTTTATGCAGGACCTCAGACAAAGGTGCATCGGTGTGGATATTTTCCAATACCTCCGCATATGTTTTGGATTGGGATTCTTCCTTTGGTGGGGTATATAGAGGAGGAACGACATTAGGTGCTTCCTTCGCTGCCTCTTTGACGACCTCCCTTTCAGGTGGTTCCAATGAATTTTTCTCAATCTCTACTTCTTCCTCACCAGAACTCTTCTCAACCTCAATATAACTCTCCTCGACCTCATTATCACTCTCCTCGGGATTCTCGATTTGTTCTTCATTAATGATTGTTACAACATCCACATGCTCCTCAAGGGAGGGTCCTATAGGTGTCAGTGCAAGTAGTAAGATTTGGGTCTCCAATGCCTCAGTGTGAGTCACGAGGGACTCGACCATAGTGTTCATCCGCCTAAGGGTTTCATAAGTATCGAGATGTTGTTTTCTAAGTTCTTCATTATGGAGAGTTTGGGTCTCCACAAAGTGCTCCATCATAGATTCTAACCTAGAATTAGTTGTTGTTTCAATGAAATTCTCCATTAATGTTTCAAGGTTGGGATTGACGGATTCTTGTGGTTCCTCAAAATATTGGGAGTGGTAATTTGGGTGGAAATGAGTTAGTGTCGCGTGGAAATCCTCCATTATTGTTTCGAGATCGGAATTATGTGATTCTTGAGGTTCCTCGAAATTTTGGGAATGGTAATCGTAGGAAAAATTTGGTTGCGGTTCCTCAAAATATTGGGAGTATTGCGGTTGGTAGCTGTAGAGAAAATTTGGGTGCGGCTCCTCAAGATATTGTAAGTGGTTATTATAGAGAAAATTTGGGTGATACATATTTTCTTAAATTTTTTTTTATGAGAGTGCCTTAGTCTATACGGTGCAACAACGGAAAAACAATATTGACTGTTGGTCCCCGGCAACGGCGCCAAAAACTTGATCGCGATAAACTAAATGTCTAACGGTTACTAACTGCAAGTGCACAGCCTAATCGCGTAGTAATAAAAGATATTGATCCCACAGAGACCAATGTCAACCTACCGTTATCTATCGCTGCGTTGTAAAGCTAAGGCTAATGATATTTTTGATTAAAGGGAAACTAAAACTAGAACTGAAAATAAAACTAAGAAAATATAATAGAGAAAGAGAGACCGGAATATGGATTCCGCGCTCCTAAGGGACTTTGTAGAATTCGGGTACTAATTACGACTATAACTTAGTTCCGTAGAATATACCAACTTAAAGACTCTGCCTCACGCTCTCGCGGTATTAACTAAAGCCATACTTTCTAATCCCAAGATTTTGCTCTCGCTCGCCCGGTAACTAAGAAATACATTTTGAAAGCCAATAATACCCTAACCAACATCTAAAGCGCTCCCGTTGTATTTAGATATGGTGCCTAATTTCCACTATCCGGTTCGATCCCCACGCTCTTGCAGTGCCGGCTCTAACCTTAATTAATTTCTCACTCTCATGACAAAATCGTGGTAAATAACCTCTCACTCTCGTGACAAAGCTATTTAAATTCAACTTGGAAATTAAAACCAAAACAGATTTTTAATCGTAAGTTCGCACCTATAATTTTCTACTGAGTCTCGTCGATAACGACGGCCCTCATACGCCGGACTCAAGACTACTTAGCTAGACATGGAGAAGGAAATAAACATGCATATATCATAATAAACTAAAATCGGAAACATGCTTTAGAAATCAAATAAGGAAACGACACAATAAAAATAACAATAAATAAAACCTGGAATATGGTTTTGAATAATACGCTGAAATCTTGAATGCGAATCCGGTTGCAGAAAATAAAATGGAAGAAAATAGAATCCTAAAACTATATTAGGAATAGTCCCCAGATGTGGAGAACTATCCTTTTACATAGTGCAAGAAGCTGCCTAAAAACTAAAACAAGGAAATTCTCGCCAAAAGAGAATAGTCGACCCCCTTTTAATGGAGGGCTTCCGTTCTTTTTATAGTGAATTGGTCGGTTTGGGTAAGAAAGGTTATTGCTGCGTGAAAATAGCATTCGTGAAGAGTGGAAGTTGGACTGGTGCATGCAAAGAAAACTGCTTCAAACGGACGGAGAGAAAATAGGAGAGTTGGAGAAAAATTCTCCTAGGAATTAGGTGGCTTGCGCCACCTTCCCTCTCTCTCCCATAGTGGCTTGAGCCACCTTTTTGCTTGTGGTGAGCGCCACTCCTTAGGTGTGGCTTGCGCCACCCTTTGTTGAGTGGTGGGCCCCACCTTCTTATTTTTTTTCTTTTCTTTTCCTCATTTTCTTTCCTTTCTTTTTCTTCCTTTTTCTTTTTTTCTTTTCTCTTCATTTTTTTTCTTCTTCTTTTAATATTTGATTTTCTTCTATTTTCCTCTTCAAGTCTTCTTTAAATCTGCACTTTCCGATAAATTTCGCTCCGACTCGAGTATCTAAAAAAGGAAATAAATACGATCATAATAAAACATAAATCGGGAAAAATCAGATAAAACATAACTAAAATTCATGCAAGTCAAGTCAAATATACGATATAATTTCGCGTTATCACTCGAGGGCATAAGAAATTGTAATCATGGTTTAATTATAGTGAAAAATCTCTTGTTCTGTAAGGGGACTGGACTACTCTCAGTTTGCGAGGAACCAGGATAAATCTCTATGTGTGTTCATTTGTCATTTACTTGCTTATGTTATTATTCCGCTGCAACTTGTTATCATAATCTGAACACTGTTTAAAATCAACGCAAATTGGAAAGAGCATGGTCTGTGCATAACACTTAACAGTGGTACATATAATGATCCAATGTGAAAAATATGGTTGCTGAAGATTTTTCAAGAAGGAATCAAGTACCATATGAAGAAAAAAAATTATTGCTCTGCTAATCTTCTCATCTTTAGTGGTAACTTCACTGAATTTGAATGATAGAAAAGCAAAGCTTACTCATATATCATTGGTCTTGATAAAGAGTTTTGATGAAGAACTATGGGATATTCTTGAAGAAGGTATCGCTATAGAAGTTGATGGTGTTAGGATGATCAAAGATAGAAAATCTCTCACACCAGCTTAGAAGAAGCTTTACAGAAATCATCTTTGAGTTAGAAGCATTTTGGTATATGCTCTACCTCCTTCTGAGTATATCAAAATTATTGATATGTCTACTGCTAAGACTATCTTTGAATCCTTGTGTTCTAAATATAAAGGGAATCATCAAGTGCTTAACAAGTTACACTTCATCTAATCCTTTCAAGAAAATTCTGAGAAGTCTGCCTACTAAATTTAGACCAAAAGTCATAGCTATTCAAGAAGCCATAAATTTGAATATGTTTAGTCTTGAGAGTTTGATTAGTAATCTTCAAAGAAATGAAATGGAATTAGATGAATATAATTTGTCAAAGAAATCAACTTTCCTCAAGCTTTTTAAAGAAAATTCCTTTGGAATGTCTGATGATGAGGAAATGGCCTTCCTTATCCAAAGACTCTTTCAGTTGGCTAAAAGGAATGAGAAATTTGTTGATGAAAAGAGTAACTTAAGAACCTCTAGAAATAATTAAATTTCAACTAATTATCCCAATCTTTATAGCAAGGAGAAAAGCTACCAGATAAAAAAATGTCAAAGAGCTTCAAAGCATATCCTGATAAAGTTGACAAAGTTGAGGATTCAGAAAGAGTTGAAAAGAGTAATTTGACACTGGTGGTAATTACATCTTCTAAAGAATCATCTGAATCCAAGAATAAATCAAATGTTGAAGAGAAAGAGGTAACTTCTAAATCTATCTTGCTTCAATATTTTTTATGAGCTCATGATCTCTTAAGCTGTTTTAACAATCAAGCTGGAATCATGAAGCTAGAAATTGATCATCTAAAAATCTCTTAAGAGAAAATCAAGTCCCTTGAAAATTTTATTTTGATAATAAGGAGTTTTTTTTCTCAAGATTAAATCTTAAGTGACTCCATGGCTCCTAAGGACGTTGAAGGCTATCATAGAATTTGTGTTAAAGAACAATTCCTTGAGAAACCTTTCAATTCTTTTTATTCTGGAAATACTTAGACAGTGATGAAAACTTATTTTATGCTAACCTCTGATATCAAACACTATCTGAATCTATACTAGTTAGAGATTTCAAAATCAAGGACTATAAAGTCAAATGATTTGATAATAGATGAATCCAAGATAATGAAATCAAAGACTTTGCTAAAAACATGTTTTGTTAGAGCCAAAACTCATCCTAGACTTAAGTTCTGGAATGAATCAAGGCACTACTATCAGACTAAGGAACGAGGTAAAAGAAAGTCTGTCAGGAATAACATTATAGGACCCACAAAGATATGGTTACCAATATCCAAAATTGTATTTGCTGCAGATATTATAAAAGAAAGGAGCAAGGTATCTTCCATGATACTTGATCAATGGTTGCTTACAACATATGATGAAAGAAAATCCTACATATCAAACTCAAAAGCTGAAAGATGTAAAAAAGTGTGGAGTTTGGAGAAGAAAGTGGAAACACTGGTATAAGTACCATTGACTCAAGATCCACTTAAGTTAGAATTTAGATTCCATGGTCAAATCTGAATACTTGCCTGAAGCTTGACCAAGAAAAACAAAAAAAAGGTATGTTCGGTCCTTTACTTTGCAAAATCCTTGGCTCAATGAACTATTTAAGTATGAGTGAATACAAAGTCTCTGTTAGATCTCTAGAGAAGTTCTTTTTACTAATAACAAAAGAATCTTCATAAATCTTTAAAAAGAAACTATGTTGTACTTGACTATACTGAATAAGTCATTAACTAGAAGATGATCATGCATATAGAAACAATATTCTCACCTTTTGTGATAATATTGCTGCTAATTAGTAGTTAGAAAAACCAACTCAACATTCATGAATACATCTATCTGAAAAACTAAAATTTAGTTTCTAGAGAAAAATGCTTAACTCTGAATGGAATATCAAAGATTGATGACTAACAGAAGATGTCTCACTCGAAGTCTAATCTTACTAGACTCTGATGACAGATAGCTTCTGAAAATTCTCGGTCTTTGAGATTCAGAAAAGGAATCTTTGCTTCTGATAAGCACTTTAAGTAAAAAATTCTTTTAAATCCTTGTCTTACTTAAATTCCATAAAGTTTAGAATCATCTAGTGTGTTCAAGAAATTTTCTGGGTAAGGGATTTTGGGTAATGATGTTTTCTTTTTATTACATCAACGGTCTCTATCCCTTGTCTTTGTGTAACATCATTTCTTGTCACCTTTTCTGCCCTTCTGACAAAATTCTTATTCTTTTGTGTCTAGAATCTTGTTAAGTTTTTTCTTTATATACTTTTCATTTTTGTTAATCAAACCAAACCTGAGATGAATTCTCTAGTCAATTCTTCGCCGAATCAACTAGTTATCATCAATGAAAAGTTTATAGATTTCGAAGAGGTGTTTAAGCTAGATTTTAACTTATGGAAGACTGTTCCTGAACAAGGTCGGAATGAATACTTTGAAATGCTCCATGGTTTTACTTATCCAAACCTTGTCAAAGAATTTTGGGTTAATGCATCCATTATTGAGCTAAATCCTGAGTATGTTATCCTTTCCAGGGTTTCTGGTGTTTCTATAACAGTAACCTCTAAAACGATTGCTAATGTAATCAACTGTGAAAAGATTGGAGAAATCACAGGTACTCTTATTTGGGAATACTATCTTCTTACTTGGCGTACTTTTGTAGATCAAGCACACAGGAAAGCGACTTCACCGCTCAAGCACGCAGATAATATATTTCCTTTACTTTAAACATACAGTTTAATAGAAATTATAACAACTATACTTTGATACACTCTTAGAAACATAGTAGTTGTGCAACAACCACAAAGGTTCTTAACCTCTTTAAGATTTCTAAGATAAACAATGATAAGAAATCTTAAGATCTTATGCAATAACAATTACAAATAAAAGCTCAGAATTATTCTTAAGATATAGTATTGTGTTGTTGCAAACTTCTTTCAAATCTTCAGCTTCCCTTTATAGAGGCAGAGAAGTAGTCGTTGTAAGGTTGAGCATAAGAGTTTTCTTCGTGAAGAAGCATGCCAAGAAAGACGTTAAAGGATGTATCTGGTTAGAAACATTGTCCACTAAATAAATGAATTATCCATAACATCTTTCGAAGTACTAGGTATCTACCAAGAGGTAGAATAGACTGAAGAGGTCACATCACCATTCCTTGAGCCATGAAAAATGAAACCCTAGTTGAATCTCTCAAGAAATCTGGCGCTTTGACAAGACTGGTCTGCTTTTGGTACAGGGTACGAATCAGAGGCATTTTTAGCCTTTAGAGTCTGAGGTGTCACCAGACGTTGGAACACATGACCAAAGTCTGAATTTTCAGAGGAGAACCATCTTGTCCAGAGTCTGATCCTTCAAAGTCATCAAATTCTGATCTTCTAGAATCTGAGATGCTTTGCTTATCCAAATATGCTTTTAACATGATCAATTTAGAGTGAATTCTAAGCTTGTGATCTTGTACACTTGAACATGTGCTAGTATACCCACGTGTTCTTTAAGTACTTTGTTATCATCAAAACCCAAGGGATATGAATTATTTTGTTCCAACATTCTTTAGCGGAGGTGGTGATACATGAAAAATGCTATATAAAGGGTGAGAAAAGCAACGCCAAAAAAAAGGTCAGAGATGTCAAAAAACATACAACTAGAAACCCTGATAGCTCGCATGAGTCACACAAAAAACCACTACACCTCACCCACAAGCTTTGACTCTCCTGATAACCCTAGAATCTGGGATTACCTTTTCTGATAAGGACACTACAATCATCCACTCACACGAAAATAACCCAATGGTCATAACCGTAAGGTATGACAATTGGGAGATTAAGAGAGTGGTAGTTAATCAAGGAAGCTCTGCAGGCATCCTCTATTCAAATGCTTTTGAAAAACTCTTCCTGGACCTATACGACCTCAAATCCTTCCAAGGTTCACTGGTAGGAATCTCAAGCGAGCAAGTGTAGGTAAAAGGGTTACCTTGAAGACTATGTTTTGAGCCGAGGAGATTACCATGTTGATCAAGGTAAGATATTTGGTTATAAATGCACCTTCCTCATATAATATGTTGTATCTATGCTTGAAATACTCACTCCTAGATGGGCAAGTTGGTATTATCCACGAGGAACAATAAATCATTAGGAAGTGTTATGTAGAGAGCTAGCTTGAAGTTGAAGAAGACTATGGTTATTTCCATGCCTAGTGAGCTGACGTGCAGGAAGTGAATGTTATAGACGTGAATTTGGGGGTCAAGCCTCAAGAGGTAACTCCCAAAGATGATGATCCGACTGCCCTACTCCAGAAAAGCATGAATGTGACAGAAGAAATGATCTGTTAGGAACCTTTAATTATTTTAGGCGTTAATCCATTTTTAGTTTAGTTTAATTTTTTTTATTGATTAAGGTGTGATATCATCTTTGTCGCATGTATGATTAATTTTTTTTTTGGATATTCTTTATTTGTGGGTTTCCCCTGCATTTGTATTAATGTGCACAAGTTTTTAATGAGGCACATCATGGTATCCTATAAACTTTGGATTGCTATTGCTTTGTT
Organism: Lathyrus tuberosus; assembly: GCA_022829125.1. Taxonomy (NCBI): domain Eukaryota; kingdom Viridiplantae; phylum Streptophyta; class Magnoliopsida; order Fabales; family Fabaceae; genus Lathyrus; species Lathyrus tuberosus. Next base: position 17,187,182 of record JALAZF010000017.1, read on the forward strand.
TTGAAGGAACTAAAGATTAGAAGGAAACCTTATACGTTGGATCCTCATGAAGTAATCTTTATCGCCCATTGAGGCAGTCATTGACAGTGGATCCTCATGGAAGAATTTTTTTCGCCTATTGAAAAGATCACTTACGCTTAGGAGTGGCAAATGGGCATGACCGCCCCCATTTAAGCCCCCTAAAAAACAGAGCGGGCGAGACGTGGATAGTGGAGGATGTGGGCCTAAAACCTAAGTCCGCCCTGCAAAAACATTGGGGCGGGGAAAACCCGCAGACACTGTACCTTTTATGCCTAAAATTGTAAAAGTTTATATAAAAGCTCGTGTCCGCAAAAGTTCGCGAAGAAAACGGAACAGAGTGGATACATTAGAGGATGGGGGCCTAAACGTTTAGTCTGCCCCACACTATAATGTAGATAAAACAGACATGTCCAACGGACCAGACTCGTTTTGTTACCCCTACTTACGTTGAATCCTTACGAAGTAATCATCGTCACCCATAAAGAAAATTACTAAATCCACTTGCAAGGATGATTAGGCATGGCAACGGGGCGGGGCGGGAATGGTTTAGCTAGCCCGCACCTGCACCCGCCTCCCTGTTACAGACCCGCCCCCGCCTCCAAACCCAGTCGGGGTGAAAATTTACCACTCAGACTCGCCCCCGATGGAAACGGGTTTGCCCGCACCCGCAACCGCCCCTTCCCGCAAAAAATGATTTATTTTAAATGGTAATAAAAATTAATAATTTTATTAAAATCTCGACCATTTTAATAATGGACTTGTTTCTAAAGATGAGGGTTTGAGTGAATGGTGAGAAATAACTAATGAGGATTTTTAATTATTTCTCTAAAAGTGAATAAATGTGTAATAAAATAATCTAAATATGGGTATTAAAGTAAATACTATAAGATCGAGCGAGGGCGGGTGGGTGCGGGGTGAGTAGTAGCATCCTCCGCCCCCGCCCTCACACCCGCACCCGCACCCACTATTACAAACCGGGTTTTCCCTGCACCCGCATACGCAACCAATCAAATTGAATTTCCTCTGTTAATTTCGAGTCGGGTCCGGGCGGACCCTGACGGATCCGGGTTTTCTTGTCATGCCTAAAATGATTGCTTAAGAGTTTCCTCCCACCACCTTGTTGCCTTTGTAGAATTTATTTAGTAGATAGTCTATGTCATATTTTAGTTAGGTTGTTTAGACATGCCATTACAAATCAAATTTTGTTATTTTAATACAAAAGGATATACCAAAAAAGGCTGTGCTATACGTAATTCGGTTAAATTTGTTTTAATTGGAAGTACTATAATCCTGATTTTTGTTTTAACTTTAAACGACTAAATTACCCAAAAAGTAAATTTACCAAGAAAATAAAAACAAACAACAAAAAAAACATCAAAGAAATATAATTACCGTTGGATTGATCCATCAAGCATCTAATTTCAGAAATTGAACGGTTCTCCTTTCATTTTCTCTCTCTGTTTTGCTGTGCACAACGAAGAGAGAGAAAAAGAGAGCCAACGAAGAAAAGAACCTGTTCTTCACCAGAACAGAGTTAGGTTTCTCGATTTCCCCCCATTTATCGATCCATCTTCACCCCGTCTTCCTTCTCCTCATCTCTTTCCATTCCTCTTTCGTTTTCTTGTTACAATTTTCTCAGAAAAAAAAGTGTTTTTGGGAAGAAATTGGAAAATTGAGAGGATTTGGGAAAGGAAATTGAATAGGGGAATACCCAGATAAGAAATTCGGTGACAGTTTCGATTTTGATAAGTGGGTGTTTTTCTCTTTGAGAGGTGGGAAGAAGGGTTTGTGAGTTGATGGAGTTGAATAACATTGAGTGTGTGACATCCTCAGATGGCATGGATGAAGATGAGATCCATCCACATCATCACTCTGAGTTTTCTTCCACAAAGCATAGAAATGCTGCTGCAAATATCAATAATATTTTGGGTCCTAATGCTATTGCTCCTATAACCAGTGTTCATGAATTGCTTGAATGTCCTGTTTGTACTAATTCTATGTACCCTCCAATTCATCAGGTAAGTTTTTCTTTTGATTAATTAATTAATTAATTTCCATGATCAAATTTTCCTTGGATTTGGTTTGAAAGATTTTTAGGGTTTTCATGTTTTGAATGATTTTAGGGCTCATTTGAATTGAATGGTTTTAGGGTTCATTTGAATTTGAATTGAAGTGAAATTAAGACAATACTTGCTGATCATGAATATGCATTTTATAGTTTGATAGTTATTTTCCTACCAATGATCAAAGCTGAAATTTTAAGCGTTAGATCTTTAGCTTGTTGTAAGCTGAAAGTTACTCATGTTGGATAAACTTTAGCGAGTCTTTGACTCGTTGGCTTGTGTAAATCGCTTCATTTGATTTGCGAGAAAGTTGTTCCTGTCATGATTTAAGCTGCAAAAGTGTATGTATTTGCGAAAAGGGGAGGAGAAAATGTGACGATTAGTTTCTTTGCAGTGTCACAATGGTCACACACTGTGTTCCACATGCAAAACACGGGTGCATAATAGGTGTCCGACATGTAGACAAGAGCTTGGAGATATTAGGTGTCTGGCATTGGAGAAGGTGGCGGAATCACTCGAGTTACCGTGCAAGTACTACAACCTCGGATGTCCTGAAATCTTTCCATACTACAGCAAGCTTAAGCATGAGACAGTCTGTAATTTTAGACCATATACTTGTCCTTATGCTGGATCCGAGTGTTCCACTGTTGGTGATATTAACTTCCTAGTTGCTCATTTGAGGGATGATCATAAGGTCGACATGCACACCGGATGCACGTTCAATCATCGTTATGTGAAGTCAAATCCCCGTGAAGTAGAGAATGCAACCTGGATGCTCACAGTAAGTGTTAACACATCTTTTTATCTTATTTTTTCCTTTGATTTTTAGATTCCTCGAAGTTGTTTCACTGTCATATATTCACTGATACAAAAATTGATTGTCCGGTTACAATTTCTGACTTTCTCTACCAATAAGGTTAGCTTATTTAATGGTGAAATGCTTTCAAATGGCTGAACCATATTTGTCACATATCATTGGTTAAGTTATTTTCTATTCACGAGTGACGGATCACTAAAACTTCGTATCAATTCACCCTCTGGCTGTAATAACATAATCTTATCTCGGTATATATATACACCTCACTTCGTCTGACTCTTCTGTTTGCCGACTTTATTTGTCTTTGTTAGGTATTTCATTGCTTTGGCCAATATTTCTGCCTTCATTTCGAAGCTTTTCAGCTTGGCATGGCACCTGTTTACATGGCATTCCTTCGTTTTATGGGCGATGAGAATGAAGCTCGGAACTACAGTTATAGCCTGGAAGTTGGTGCCAATGGCAGGAAACTAATTTGGGAGGGTACACCCCGAAGTGTTCGGGATAGCCATCGAAAAGTCAGGGATAGCCACGATGGTCTCATAATTCAAAGAAATATGGCACTGTTTTTCTCAGGTGGGGATAGAAAGGAGCTGAAACTTAGAGTGACAGGAAGAATATGGAAGGAACAGAATCAAGATGCTGCAGTGTGCATACCAAATCTATGTAGCTGACATGTTATTTGAGGAGCATTTTTTACTTGTGTTTGGGGAAACTCTTCTAAGCTTTTTAATTACACCAACTTTGTGCTTGTTGCAATAGTTTAAGGCACTAAAGTGTGACATTGTATTTTTCAGTTTTCTTGAACTGTGTAATAAACAAGATTTTCTTAATTCAAAATTTGCTATATCAGAATTTAATATTACTGGAAACTAGAATTTGTGTTTGGTCTGAGTACTGTGAAGTTTGCTGCCACTTGCCATCAACTCTATTGCCATAAAACTAGAATAATTTATGTGTATTTTACTCCTTACATAGATTGAATTGTAAGATTTGTTTTTTGACATAATGGTAATTTGGTTTGTTCAAATTCTAACAGATGGTTGGAAGAATGTCACCAATATCAATGTCGCTTCACTTGCAATTTAAGAAAGTCTTCCAGATCACTAATATTACCCCAAATTATAATATAATTCTCCTTCCAGTTCTTTATGACCCTTAAGCACATGAAAGAACAATCATATATGCACATACTACAAAGGTGACTTTATTCTCTGATTCATAAACAAATAAATAAGCAAAAGTAGGTTTGGACTCTAAAAAGCAAAACGGTAGCATTAAGTTTTAGCATGTGCCACAGGAAAGTGCAACTGTTGTTGCAAATAAACAGTGTCAATAAAAAGTTTACAGCCGATCTTAACTTGTTACTGTGGAAAAAACAAAAGAAAAAAAAAATTGATATCTACCGTATAAGAAACTTTGATACCACCAATAATATTATTTTGCCCTTTGGGACACGTGTCACCTGGTAAGCATTCTTTGGTCTTTGAAAACAAACATCCACGTGACATTTTGGGCTGTTTAACTCTTCTACTGCCAGTCTAAAAATTGGAATTTTAGATCTAAAATTTTTTATGACTCTCTCTCTATATATCGTCCTTTCTCTCACTCTGTCTCTTCTTCTTCCTTCTTCCGTCTTCCTCTTCTCACAACAACATATCCAAATCCTTACTCACCAACTCCTTCCTCTTATCACTTCTTCTTCTATATATGTTTTGTGATTACTGACTCTATTTTTCTTTTTCGTAGATTTCAGGCTTTTTATGGTGTTTTGATGATTTTCAGGGTTTTCGACACGGTGGTTTCCATGGTTTTCGCTCAACGTGAAGAACAAAGGTAACTGAAGAACTTGTTTTGACCTTATATCAGTAAGGGTTTTGTTTTAAGCTATATCTTCTCTTGGTTAGGGTTTAATTATTTTCATAAGACACTTTACTCTCAACCATACGTTTCTTTTCCACGGCCAGATCGATTTATGTTTCTTTTCCACGTTCAGATCTGCTTATGTTTTTCCTTGAAAATTATTTTCAAATGGAGATATCGAGCTTTTGATGAATTGGAAGTAATAGAAGTGACTTTCGATAACATATGGATTATTTGTTAATGTGCCTATTTTCGTCTTGCATATTAGGTGTTTGATGATTTGTTTCAATGAAGGCACAGATATCACTGCCCAAAGGTTGGTTGATAATACTTTTGGTTCCTATTGTTAATAATAATTTTGGTTGTGATTGTAAGTATGACCCCAATTAGATTAGTGGTGGTGTTGTTTTCAAGCGGGTATATTTTCATGTTTTTTGCAGGGTCAAACAGAAACTGGGAAAGCACCATGGCAGGGGGTATGCTTTACATGTTTCATTTGATATGTTAAAGTTGAAATATCTTATAAATTTTGATTATAAAATCCGTTTAATGTTTCTATGTTGTTGATGTATATTATGAATGTTTCCATGGCTTTTGATTGCTGTAACAGGTTGTCGTTAGTGCGGAATTGATTGAGCACTATGATATTTCTGGTTTATATATTCTGAGACCTTCAGCCACTGTCACCACCAGCAACACCACCGTGAGTCCTATCACTCCAAGAATAAACATTTTCACTCTCCTTCGTTGCATTTCCGATCAATTACAAGCGTGACAAAATTGCTTCATCTTCTTCGCCGACAACGTACAACAATCGCAGCAGCACAACCACATCCAGCGGTCGCCACCACGCACAAGAGGAAAGGAATTCGACGAATCCGACAATCTTTGCACAACCTCTTCGAAGTCGCTTCAGAATTTCCTATCAATTTCAGCAGCAACATGGATATTTACGGTAACAGCGATAACTTTATCATTATTTTGAACTGTTTTAATTATGACTTTTTGTTCGAGTTTTGTGTTCGTATTGTTATGCATTGCGATCGTGAAACCTTGCAGTTTGGAGATTGTTGTTTTAACTCTCTGTTCCCTCATTGGTTAATTTAGTTTTTACGGCATTTCGGTTTGAATTTTGGAAATAGTCTGTTACTGAGGTGATTTGGTAAGTAATACTACTGTTGTCATGTTGGTTTTACTGTGTGGCTCAATTTGTAATTGGTCAGCCCTATTAAACACTTAGGCCTTATCTTTGCCTCATATTTTTCTATGTATTTTGTTATCACATGTTGAATCATTTGGCTAATTTTTACTTTGGTCAATTCTAATATCAGTCCTTTAATTTCTGTTGACTCTTTTGATATGTATTTTCTGTTGAATCTTGTGCTATATATTTTCTTATCTTATACTCCTTCCAAGGTTTCTTAAAAATGATCTTATGCACATGACTCTTTTGAGCTTATATCCATTGATACGGGTGCACTTATTGCTGGAGCAAAATACCCGGGAGAATTCAAACGTAGGCTGCAAGTTGTTCTTAAAGAAGTAACAAAATCTGATGGTCAAACTATTATATTTATTGATCAACTTCATACTGTTGTTGGAGCAGGTAATAAGCTTCAAAGCTTTTCATTTTCAAATGGCTGATTTTTTCGGATTCTAATATTATCCCGAATTGTTACCTATTACTTGATGCAATTTAGTTTCATATAAAATAACTGTAGAAAACATTTCTGATACATTTTGAAGTAGTTCTAAGTAGGATACAAATTCAATGGAAGAAGTTTAGTGATATTAGCATTGGAGCTTCACAAATTATATAGAGTTTTCATTCACTGGGTTTTCATGTTATCTGCAACCAGACATATTTACGGGGGATTTTGTATATGTTGAGCTCGACAGTGCTGGAAAAGCCATCGGCATGATGTGTTAATTCTTCTTCAATTCCCTTTTATTGTATTGGTGAAGTTTTGCAGAAGCAGCTCGACTATTGCAGCATTACACTGTGTCTGCTATAGTGTAGCAGTCTAGTTTTGTATCTGGTTTTATTTACTTAGCAATTTGTTGCTACTGTGAGGTTTAGTAGGTTGGTAGTGAGAATTCAAATTGGAGATCTAATTGTTTGTATCTCCTTTTGCTTCTTCTGGTTTATAGGCGTTGGTTTTTTAGATTGAGTTTTGGTGGTCCTGGGAATTAATTTATCTTTTCAGGGTTGGCTCTACTTAGGCTCATTCTGGACTTGCAGTGTTTATGTTACTGAGGTGTCTACTGTAACTTCTCAAGTGGCATGGCTTATGCCTAAGTTATTTAATATAGTTAAAAAAAACAAGTCAATCTCTTTTTATGTTAAAAAGAGACGTGGTTTAAAAGAAAAAGGAAAAACTTGCATGAAGTACACAAGTTTCTCATTAAAGTATCATGTTCATTAAATTCTAAGTTGTCTATTGCAGAATATAAAAAAGCTGAATTCAATTTCAATGCTAATATGATTAATTATACTTCAACAGTATCCAATGCTAATTTTGTCAAATAAATTTGAAAGGAAAAAAGATAATTATAAAAGCTAATTTCTTCTCAAATACAATAAGATAATAATAAATGTGAATAAAAAGTAAAGTGAACAAAGAGAAAAATAGCAAACATTTATACGAACTAAAAGGTGTTTAACGAGTGGATATATAAGTTTGAAAAAAACATTTTTAGGTTTATAAAATGGGATTCAAATTCTTTTACGCTTAATTAGGTTTATAAACGAAATTATTCACAGAAATTTGTGAAATGGAACCAATGTTGGAACAAACTTTGTGAAATGAAATTATTCATAAATAATCTGTTATTGTTATAAACAGGAACAACTTTACTATTGATTCAATTAATTTTATAAATGACTTCAAAAAATAATAATAATTATTATATACGGAAAAAAATACATTGTTGATTCAAATATTTTTATATACGGGAACAACTTTACTATTGATTCAAATATTTTTATAAAATAATATCAAAACAAAAATAATATTTATATACGGGAAAAAATACATTGTTGATTAAAACATTTTATACACAGGACCAATGGTCAGGCATGGCCTAATCCACTTCTGCTCCAGAACGGCCCAATTGCCTAAATCCAATCCACATACGGACAAAAGTTACCTTTCTGCCCCTCCAACCGGGCACGGACTGCATCACTCCTCCCCGGAAATGCTGCCCGTTACGCACGGCTTCTCCACTCCCCAAACAGATGAGGGCATGTTCCCGAAACTACGCTTATACCCGACATAACGGCTAGTTTCGGGCACCCTGCCCGACATAACGGCTAGTTTGGGCAGTTACTTATTCTTCGGGAAAACGGTTATTTCGCCCCGAAAATAGGACCGTTGGCCACGCGCTGGGGGCTCCATATAAACCCTCTCGCTTGAGAGGGTCAGGTATCCAATATTCACCCTACGAACTAATACTTTGTACTTGCCCCTTTTCTCTGATCCTTTCTCACTTGAGCGTTGGAGTATCTTGCAGGTACACCCCCTCCTCCTCTCCATACGCCCGACATCTCAGACGTTCTTGGTGGCCCACTTCAACAGGATCTGATCCAGCCTTCGCGATCAGTGGCGCCGTCTATGGGAAACATTGTTCTCCCCATCTTTCTTTCCCCGGAAACCAAAGATCAAAGCAAATTTCAAGATCATCATCATGGCCTTTCAAGATCACGCCAAAGGTGCTCTCCAAACCGTTGTCCTCCCCGTCAACAAAACTGACGTTGACGACCCATCGTCTCTTCTCCGAGATGCCCGTTTTCTGAGGGACGGGACCACAGCTTCTCCTTCCCCTACCCCTGCTGACCGCAACAACGACCAGCCTTCGCTGGACATCCAGCCCATCCCTGTTCCGCCCAACGCCGACCCGGTCGTGGCGACCCTCCTAGAGGCGATCAACAAAACTAACACCCTGATCCTACAGCAGAACGAAAGGATCAGGGCGTTAGAAGAGACCAACCGTCCATGATCCCCTCCTCCGAGAAGGAACCAACGACGATCAAGGAGCCTGCAGCCCCGGAGAGATATCGATCGAATACTGCGCCAAGAACCTGACCCTCGCACCGTCCAGAAGCGTGACCAGGTTTCCCCGCGTAACCAGGAATCTCCCGGCCACAAGAGGACCTGAAGGAACGAGCAGTCACCCCCGGTCAAGTCTAAAGGCCGGGCCCGATCGCCTTCTCCCCGAAGGAACCGCTCACCTTCTCCCCGAAGGAACCGCCGTCGCGAGCGTACCCTTCGGTCCCCGTCATTCACCAGTTCCAGTAGCGACGATGAGCCTCGCGGCCCATTGTCCCAGGAAATCTTGGCTACCCATCTCCCTAAGGGCCTGGAGAAGCCCCCGTCACTGGGCACATACGACGGGACTACTGACCCCGACGAGTACATCGAGAACATCGATGCGCTATTAGACTACCGTGGCATACGGGGCACCATCAAGTGCAGGCTATTTCCGACCACGCTCCGAAAAGAGGCGATGATGTGGTACAAGCAGCTGCCCGAAGAATCCATTACCTCATGGAGGTAACTGGGCAGAATGTTCTCACAGCATTTCACAGCGTCTCGCCGTCATCCAAAAACTGAGGCATCCCTTGGAGCCATAATCCAAGGAAAGGACGAACCTCTCTGCGCATATATCGATGGGTTCAACAAAGAAGCAGTACAGGTCCCTACAACGGACGAGATAAAAAATTTTCTGCTCGAGCAAGGACTCCGCCCAGGCTCCGAGTTTTCTAAGGCCATCGGCCTTGCACCCCCGAGGAACCTAAATGCCCTCCTCCTCAAAGCCCAATCGCACATTCAGTACGAAGAGAAGGTTGCGGCCAGCAACGTCCGAGCGTCACGCCATCAGGAGAACGCCCGGGCCTCCAGAGGCGAGGAAGCCTCAACATCTCGTCGAAATGAAAGGAGGCGTGAGGACCGTCCTCGGGATTCCCGCGACAGCAAGGGACCCTCCGGGCGATTCCACGACTATACCCCCTGACCGTCTCCAGGGAGAAGATACTGTACGAGTGTGCGAATTCGGAATTCAAGCAGGCAGGGGTCCAATTCCCCAAACAACTGCCGGCCAAACCCAACGCCGACAAATTAAAATACTGCCATTTCCACAAGAGTCACAGCCACACTACTGAAGAGTGCATCCATCTGAAGAATGCTATCGAGATACTGATCAGGGATGGCCACCTAAAATAGTTCGCGAAGAAGAAGGACACTCCTCGACAGGACGCCCAGGAGTCCAAGAAAATAGAGGAAGAGATACCCTCCTCGGAGGAGGCCAACATCCAGGTCGCCATGTCCATATAGCGACCAGAGGATTTCTACGTCCCGGACGAGCTCAGCGCCCCTGATTATTTTGCGGCCCACAGCCCGTGGGAGACGTTTCCCTCCGCCATGGTTATCTCTGGCGGAGGCTTCAACAAAGTCACAATGGGCTCCGTGAAACGAATGTTCGAGCATCTGATCAACACAAGCTCCAATAAGGTGACCACGCTCGATCAGGCCCAGAAGGGCTCTGTCTCCATCTCCTTCTACCGGGAAGAGCTCCTCGGGGGATCTCCAAACTCGAGCATACCTTTGCTCATCAGAGCCCGAATGGAGAACTTTGATGTTCGCAGAATCCTCGTCGACCAGGGCAGCCTGGTCGACATTATGTACTCCCATCTGTTTTCAACACTTCAGCTGGACGAATCACACCTTACCCCCTACGTGGGGTCTGATTTGTAGGGATTCAACGGATCAGTGACTAAGCCATGGGGATACGTCGAACTGATCGTAACCTTCAGATTAGCTGAGACGGACAAATCCATCAAGGTACAATTTCTGGTAATCGACTGCCCGTCGCTTTACCAGTGCATATTCGGAAGACCAACTCTGGCCGAGTTGGTAGCTGTGCCTTCAACAGTCCACCTCAAGATGAAGTATTACACTTCAAAAGGGATGGTCGCCACCCTCCACGGTGACATCGAAGCTGGACGACGGTGTTTCAAAGCAGCCACAAAGGGGCTCAACGCCATTGCATCCAAGCCAAAGGTATCAAGCAAGCCAGCCTTACGCAACAACTCCGAGGAAGCCAAGCCTCTACCTCAGGTCGACTCCATCGACCTCGACAGCCATTTCACCAAAGAAGACCAATAGGAGGACCGAGCAGCTTCAACTAACTCGTCCAGCAGCAGCTCCCATCCGATGCGCCCAATGCTGGATGGCAATTTCGAGCTCATTTTGTTCGGCGACGACCCTCAGCGGGGAGTGAAGATTGGAGCAGACCTGCCTGACATCGCGAGGAAGCAGCTCAAAGCATGCCTCCGTGAGAACGCTGACCTCTTCGCCTAGAGCGCCACCGAGATGCCCGGCTTGGACCCGTCCATCGCCTACCGCCAACTGACAATTGACCCGGCCTTCAAGGCCGTAGCACAACGTAGGAGAAAGCAGTCTCCGGAGAAAATGGAGGCTGCAGAAAAAGCTGTAAAGGACCTCCTCGAGGCCAAATTTATTTCGGAGGCCAAGTACACCACTTGGCAGTCCAACGTTGTACTTGTGAAAAAATCTAATGGCAAATGCCTAATGTGCATTGACTACACCGATCTTAATAAGGCATGCCCGAAGGATGCCTATCCCCTCCCCAATATTGATAAACTTGTTGATAATTCTGCCGGTTTTAAACTTTTATCATTCATGGACGCCTACTCAGGCTATAATCAAATTCCAATGGCGATGGCCAATAAAAAGTACACGACCTTCATGACCGAATCGGGCAACTATTACTACAACGTAATGCCCTTCGGCCTGAAGAACGCCGGAGCGACCTATCAAAGAATGATGAACAAGGTCTTTTGGGGAGAAATAGGCAACATGCTCGAAGTCTATATGGACGACATGATCTTAAAATCCCACGAGGAAACCGATCACACCACCCATTTGAGAAAGGTCTTCGAACAGGCCCGAAAATACAAAATGCGTTTTAACCCAGAGAAGTGCACATTCGGTGTCCGAGCAGGCAAATTCCTCGGCTTCTACTTAACAGAACGAGGAATCGAAGCCAATACCGATAAGTGCCGAGCATTTTCCGAGTTTCCAATGCCCAAGTTAAAGAAATCCATCCAATCCCTCAACGGGATGCTCGTGTCACTATCTCGTTTCGTGGCCATATCTTCCCAGCACGCCTTACCGTTCTTCAAACTCCTCCGCAAGGAGGCAGCGTTCAAATGGACCGAGGAATGTGACAAGGCTCTTCTCCATCTAAAACGGGCGCTCTTAGAGCCACCAGTCCTCTATCGCCTGGACAATGGCGAAACCTTGTACCTGTACCTCGCCGTAGCAACCGAAACAGTAAGCGCCGCTCTCATCTACGAGACACCTGCCGGGAAGAAGCCCATATATTTCACGAGCAAAGCACTGCAAGGACCAGAGTTAAGGTACCAACAGATAGAGAAAGTGGCTCTGGCCATCATCAACGCAACCAGAAGATTAAGACATTACTTCCTAGCCCACACGATCGTGGTTTGAACAGATCAACCCATAAAACAGCTGCTGGGACGACCAGATATGGTCGGTCGAATGCTCAAATGGTCACTTGAACTATACGAATTTGACATCCAATATGAAAGCAGGAAAACCCTCAAGGCCCAAGCTCTGGCCGACTTCGTCGCATAAATGACGTTCGCAGACTCCCCCCCGCGAGCGAAGCACGCAAATGGACCATCTTTGTGGACGGTGCCTCCAGCCCGGCAGGAAGAGGTACGGGCATCATACTGGAAAGCGACGAAGGAATCATCGTTGAAGTGTCGCTCACCCTGTCTTTCCCAACCTCTAACAACCAGACTGAGTACGAAGCCTTCCTCGCTGGGTTACGTCTAGCCGAGGACCTGGGCGCAGAAGAAGTCGTCATTTGCACAGATTCACAACTCGTGGCCCTTCAGGTCCGAGGAGAATATCAAGCCAAAAATGACAACTTAACCGAATACTTAGCCCTGGTCAAAAAGGAAATGGCGAAGTTCACAACGGTAGAAGTGAAACATGTTCCCCCCGAACACAACGTCCGAGCAGATGTTTTATCCAAACTAGCCAGTACAAAGAAGAAAGGCGGAAACAAGTTCGTCATACAGGAGGTACTTCCTCGACCCAGTATCGAGAGGGCCTCCCCGACCCTCGACGTACAGGTGATCGGCGACAACCACTGCTGGATGACCTCTGTCTACAACTATCTCGCTAAAAACGAACTTCTGTCCGACCCAAAAGAGGTCAGCGTAGTTAGGCGAAGAGCTTGCTCCTACGTCCTGGTCGAAGATAAACTCTACAGGCGAGGATTCTCCATCCCGCTGCTCAGGTGTGTCGAGGAAGAAATGGTCGCACACATCTTACGCAAAATCCATTAAGGAATCAACGCCCAACATCTCGGAGGAAGGTCACTTGCCCGAAAGGCCCTCCGAGCAGGATATTACTGGCCGACCATGCAGCACGACGCTAAAGAATACGTGAAGAAATGCGATAAATGCCAACGACGCGGGGACATGCACCTGGCTCCACCTAACGAGCTCAAGGCTATGTCCTCCCCGTGGCCATTTGCCTGGTGGGACCTAGATATCCTAGGACCCTTCGTAGTAGGATCAAATCAGAACAAATACCTAATAGTGGGCATAGATTACTTCACAAAATGGATAGAAGCGGAGGCCCTAGCCAAAATAACTGCCCTCAATATACTACGTTTCTACAAACGAAACATCCTCGCACGTTTCGGCGTCCCCAAACGATAGTAACGGACAATGGGACACAATTCACGGATAGAAAGTTCCAAGACTTCGTTGCCCTACTAGGCACGAAGCAACACTTCGCGTCCGTCGAGCACCCTTAAACAAACGGGCAGGCTGAAGCAGCTAACCGGGTCATCTTTCGGGGCCTCAAACGAAGGCTCGACGAAACAAAGAAGGCCTGGGTCAAGGAACTACACAGTGTCTTATGGGCATACCTCATAACTCCACACTCTACAATCGGGGAAACACCTTTTCGTCTAGCGTACGGGACCGAGGCTGTAATCCCCGTCGAAATTCACATACCCTCCAGGTGGACAGAGTCGCCCCTAGACGATGAGATGAACGATGAATCATTAAGAGAGGAGCTCAACCTTGTCGAGGAAATCCGAACTGGGGCATCCCTCCGCGAAGCCTCATTAAAACAAAAAATTACCATCAGGCACAACATCAAGGTGATACGACGAGAGTTCGGCGTGGGAAGCCTTGTTCTAAGGAGAAACCACAAAGACTCTCGTGAGGGAAAACTAGCCGCCAACTGTGAAGGACCCTATCATGTCCGAGCAAAAATGGAGAATGGGGGCTATTACCTAGAACATCTCAATGGGGAAGAACTTGCTCGACCATGGAACGCCGAAAAGCTAAAACAATACTATAGCTAAGGCCCTAATTCTCGGTTCGACCCGTCACAACGACGAACGTCAGCTACCGACCACTATGCACGCCTAGGTACAAGCGTCGCATACCAATAAAGTAGAACCCCGCTCAGTAACAGGCCGAGTATCTTCTCGACAGCGGTCCTCAATCGAGCATCGCCATTGTCAAAGTACCATGACTGGCATAGCCCCAGCTCGCGATGGGACGTTCACGCCGCAAACTCAGGCCTCAAACGCGACCTGAGCTCCGCACCCCCGCCAGGATATTCCCCGACCGTTCGACCAGTACCCCTCACTGCCGAACACATCTTCAATGAGCAATCCCCTGAAACTTCACATAAGTCAAATACTCCCTATCACGGGCAGACATACATTCACAACAAACACGAGTACAACACTTAGCAGAAAATAAAAGCAAGTAAACCATACAAATAACAGAACCGGCCACCAGGACCGGACACATAATTTAAGTATAATAAATGGCCACTAGGACCATGATTATACTGGATTACATAGACCGGTGGCCATGCCCCTAAAATAGGTTACATCAAATACAAGACACACAGGCCGGACAAATTACAACAACAAAAAGAAAACCCCTCACTCATCCATCTGGTCGGCAGGCTCGGACTGAGGCTCCTGGTTCTCCGCGGGCTGATCCTCGGCATTCTCTTTAAGAAGGGCGTCAGGCATAGCGATCCGACCATCTTTAACATGCGCCAGATAATGAGTACCCTCAGTAAAAATGTCAAGTTCGGGGTTCACCACCCGCAGTTGAGACACGACATTCTTGAAGGATTCATCCGCAATGACGATATTATCATCCTCGGCCGCTAACATACGGGCAACTAGCTCGGACCTTGTCTTCAGTTCCTTCACATCCTCGGGTTCATCTTCGCCCGGGGCATTGACCGCCCTCAGATGCTGGACCAGCTCCTCATCCGCCTTCTTCTCCGCCGCCAGCACATAATTCTCCTTCTTCAGCCTGGCCACCTCCTCGTCGACCTTCTTCTGGGCATCGTCGGTACTCTTCACCTCCTCCATGAGAGATGCCGCGGTAGCCCGAGCAACCTTGAGCTCAGACTCAGTTGCAGAGTCCCCTTCAGCGTATATGGCCGCCATTTCCAGAACTCTGACCAGTGCAGAAGCATCTTGGGCCACCAACGCCCTCTTGCTCGGACGATCTATGCTTTCCAGCCGAAGAGATTCTACCCGCGGCACGATCAGGGAGTTCTCCTCAAAGTATCTTCTATCAAGTATGCAAGGAGGAAGCTGGAACCTCCCTTTCTCTGGGGCTCGGCTGCGATCCATAACGTCGTTGGCCCTCGGCCACTTAGTTCGCGAGGCCAAAGGCAGGGGAGATCCCCGAGGAGCTGGAGTGGGAGAAGAGGTCCCCGCAGCAGACTGGGCAGGAGTGGGAGCACGCGCATTGGCAAATCGAGACTTCGGAGGAGCCATTCCGGCCTTGTTCCTCGCAAGATCATTTTTCACCACCCTCTCATGAGCCTGAGGCATCTCACCTGCACAAACAGAATACGAGCATGTTAGATACGAGAAAAGAAAATAGTTCGGGCAAATTAAAATAACTAAGTCTACCGAGCAGCTTTTGGGCTTCCGCAGGAGTCTTGCACTCCAGGAGGGCCTTGGTATTAATGAAGCGGTATTCAACCCTCTGACTACCATCCTCCTCGAAGATCAGTTCACCCTTCTTCGTCCAGCATTGAGCGAGAAGGAAGGAGTTAACATACTTCACCAGCGTCTCATACGCAACAGCATCCTGCCCGTCTAACTCGCGTGGCTGAAGAACGTAATCGCCGGGCTTCTTGGTGAAATGGCCAGGTCTCCAGTGGATGGGGAACTTGTACACCCTCTCCCCGATAAACTTCCCAGCCTCGTCGCGCAGCTCGTTTCCCTCCTCGTCGACCTCGATCTCCCAGAGATAAGTACTGTCCTGGGCAGCTTCCGATACGGGCTCAACGATGTAGTACCTCTCCTTAAACGTCTGTATCGATTCAGAGAAAGGCTTGAACAGCTTACGTGGCTGCTTCAACGAGACCCATCCGTACTTTCTCCCCGATAGCTGCCGTTGAAGGTGGAAGACTGTGAAGAACAAGGGAAGAGTAGCCCCAATCCTCAAGAAATCACAGGTCAGGTCAAACGCCCGTATGAAGGCCAATGAGTTTGGGTGCAGTTGTGTGGGGGCCAACTTCAAGTGCACAAACACTGATTGCTGAAAATCACTGAACGGCAATCTCAATCCCAGCTCTTTAAAGGCATATTCGTATATAGTAAAACGATCCACGAAGTCCGTGCAGACTCGATCTTCTTCGGAGGGAAAGTTCACCTTCCACTCCCCCTCTGGTCCGATTTCCGTAAAAACATCCCCCAGGTACGTGGCGAAGGTGGAACCGTGCTCGGCTGGTTCCGCCACCTCCCACTCCTCCGCGGAATCGTCGACGACATCCTCTTCCATATCTTCCATTTCCTCTTCTTCCCTGACCTCGCTGGGGATACTTGAAGTCGTCGAACTACTGCTGTCCGAGGAACTCGCCTCTTCCTCGGATGAGTCCAGGATAACTTCTCCATCTGGACCCTTCGCTATATCGATCACCTGAAAAGCAGAGAAAAAAGTGAATTCGACAATAGATCAAATCCACCCTTTCACCGCTAGTCAAATGAAAGGGCGCGCAAAGGGCTGAGGACAACGTCCCCGGCCTAAGCCCTAACATCAAAAGAAAAACTCATGAATGATGAGTCTCCCACGAGGAAATTCTCGGAGCAAGCCGCTTCCATACGAGGAACTTCCTCGAGCCACTTCCCGGTTTCCGTTTGAAGCTCCGCCGGAAACTGCAAAGCTTCACTGGAAACTGGGAAAACTCACCGGAAACTTCGTCACTGCTCCTGAATCTGAACAATCACGGCGGTTGTGCAGGCATCATCATCGCAATGACGCCGAAAACCGCCCGATTCACCAGAATATCCTAAAACCTAGTGGCTACATCGGCGGCAGAAAATGGCACGACCACCGTCCACCACCAACAATCACCGGAAACTAATCTACTTTATCTTCTAACCTAAACCTAACCGCATGCAAGACTACAAACAACCATCAAATGGGTAAAAGAGCACAGAATAAGCAAACTTACTTGATTTAGAAGATGAAAAACGGTTCCCCGGACGTTGATACGGTGGCCGGAATAGCAGACGACGGTGACGGGCAGGAATTCTCAAGAAGACGAAGAGAAATCAGAGCGAAAAGTTCGAAATGGAACGAGTTTCCCCCTTTTATATAGAGGGGCACGTGCGGTGACACGCGCTCGTAGGTCATGATGGCTATTAACTAGCCATTATTACCTAGTAACAGCTACACGGAGCTCTAGGCACACGTGGCGCCCTAACGTTTCCAATTCTGACTAACCGTCAGTCTCCCCGCACGACAGGCAACATGGTCGCGGTCAGGAATGCCATGGACACTGGGGATCACGGGCACCACGAGACCTTTACCCATCGCCAAACGACGACTTCACGCTAGCTCACCGGAGCAACGAGCTGTCCTTAAGTCATCGCTCCCATGCTCGGGAGCAACGACTTTGGGGGCTCATGTTCTGGACTGGACCAATGGCCAGGCATGACCCAATCCACTTCTGCTCCAGAACGGCCCAATTGCCTAAGTCTAATCCACATACGGGCAAAAGTTACCTTTCTGCCCCTCCAACCGGGCACGGACTGCATCACTCCTCCCCGGAAATGCTGTCCGTTACGCACGGCTTCTCCACTCCCCAAACAGATGAGGGCATGTGCCCGAAACTACGCTTATGCCCGACATAACGGCTAGTTTCGGGCACCCTGCCCGACATAACGGCTAGTTTGGGCAGTTACCTATTCTTCGGGAAAACGGTTATTTCGCCCCGAAAATAGGATCGTTGGCCACGCGTTGGGGACTCCATATAAACTCTCTCGCTTGAGAGGGTCAGGTATCCAATATTCACCCTACGAACTAATACTTTGTACTTGCCCCTTTTCTCTGACCCTTTCTCACTTGAGCGTCGGAGTACCTTGCAGGTACACCCCCCTCGTCCTCTCCATACGCCCAGCATCTCAGACATTATTGGTGGCCCACTTCAACAGGATCTGATCCAGCCTTCGCGATCAATAAATAATTTGTTATTGTTATAAACGGGAACAATTTTACTATTGATTCAATTAATTTTATAAATGACTTCAAAAAATAATTATTATTATATACGGGAAAAAATACATTGTTGATTCAAATATTTTTATATACGGGAACAACTTTACTATTGATTCAAATATTTTTATAAAATAATATCAAAACAAAAATAATATTTATATACGGAAAAAATACATTGTTGATTAAAACATTTTATATACAGGAAAAAACACTATTGTTATAAACGAGATCAACTTTACTAGTTATCCAAATATTAAACAATAGAATTTTATCGACCATTTTTTTTAAATATGTGAAAACAATTTAGGGAATCTATTAAAAAATATTGAGTTGATATTTTAAAATTGTATTCTCTCTTATAAAATTATTGTCTTATTTTGAAATCATATTATTTTTGATATTTTGGTTTACATTTCATCTTCTACATTTATTACTATTTCAACTTAAATTTAATATTATTCTTAAAAACTATTTTTATAAATGGGAAATACTTTACTTTTGATTCAAATATATTTATAAATAATGTCAAAACAAAAATAATATTTTGATTTAAATATTTTTATAAATAGGAACAACTTTACCATTGATTCAAATATATGTATAAATAGTGTCAAAACAAAAATAATATTTATATACAGGAAAAAATACATCATTTATTAGGTGAATCATTTTAATTCTTTTTGAATTTAGACCTACATTTTTTTTATTTTTGGTTGTTTTTTATATTTCATAACCTAACTGGTGACGTATCAACAGTCCACACCACAACCCGTACGGACGCACGGTTTCCTACTAGTTGTCAAATACAAATGAATCTAATCTTTATGAAGATCAACGAATCACATTAATTTTTCCTACGGTTGATCTGGCATACAAGCTATTCATTTAGGTTCTGGAGTTTTACAAAAATAAAATAAATAGACATAACTTGAGTATACTTTTGTTGTTTGAGAAAAAATGGAGAAAAGGAGGTAGGATTAGAAGTGAATCAACTAGAGTTGATAAAAATTGATTTAGCTATGCTATTACAAAAAACTGCATTCTAATACCACAACTGCTGATACAAAAACTAAAGTGACCTAAAAACTATACTATATTGCATGAAAGCTACGACTAGCATAAGCTATAAAAAGAACAGCTATGTTGTATGCACACGATTGTGACATCCACTACAGGTTACCAAATGACAGAATGGCTATAACATGCATTAACTGTGACAAATCATAAAAAAACAGTGTCAATTTGTATATCAATGGGAAACAGCAAATGCAATCATACAACACATACTGTAAAAGATATTGGTATCCCTATAACTGTAATTAACTCATGTTCAGTATTACAAATCATCAATCAGCGCCTTGCATAAATTGATCAAAATGATATCTATGCCTTGAGCACCATCCTCCCCGGTTCGTTTTACTATTACCTGCTAAAAGAAAATTATACAATACAAATAGAAGCTTTGAAACTGCAATTCATCAAATAAATAATACTGAAAAAATCCGCAAGATATAAACAACCAAGACTCTTCTATCAAGCAGTATCCAAAATTCTGAAGAAAATAATAAATGCATAAAATGGTAAGATAGCACAAACTGAGGAAAATCATAAATTGCCCAATTCATTTCAACAAATATAATTACATGTACAGGGAATCGAAAATTTGGTAACATAGGATGATTATCCAAAACTACATGAGGAAGAAACTCTGGTATTATACTTCTTCACCAGAACATCATTAATCATAAATTTATTATACGCCCTCATCAAAGCACCATGAATTGGTACCTTCAAGCTGTTAGTTGTTCACTTGTTCTATCACTTTTAGCATCTCCTTCATTCAAACTGTCAGCTTCAGCTGCTTTCTCTGTCAAATCTGACTCAGTAGCAGTGGCATCAGTGTTCTCTGACTCTGCTTCCTTATTCCCAAACAACTTGGAAGTTAATAAAATTCCAGATCCTACTCTTTTTTTAGCAGCCTCTGCTTCCGCAGCCTCCTTAGCCTTAGCTTCAGCTTTCAACCTTTCCTTCTCCTCCATCAATTTGGCCAAGTCATCTTCTCTCCCTTCTTTTCTCAACTCCCCTTTAACAAACTCTTGGAACTCCTCATCAAAGTCGACGCCATTGTCATCCAACAACATATCAACAATCTGAAGTACCTCGTCCAACCTTCCTTCCTCACTCAGCACCTTCATCATGAACTGATAGCTAGCAACATCCATCTTGAGCTTCTTCACCATTAGGTCAAAGAAAGACTTTGCATCATCAATCTTCCCAACTTTAACCAACCCATCAACCAACCTATTGTAAACAGCCAAGTTAGGCCTCAAGCCTGATTCCACCATTTTTTTGAAATAGCTAGCAGCATCATCAGGCCTGTTCTCTTTGAAACAAGTATCCATCAGCAAGCCATAAGTATACTCATCAGGGTTCACCCCTTTACCCTCCATTTCTCCATAAACCTCCTCAGCTTCCAAAATCATCCCGTTATTACACAACTGCTCAATCAAGTTGTTAAAGGACAGCGTATCAGGCCTGCATCGATACTCACCCATGCTCCCGAAAACCTGAATCGCCTCCTGGAATCTCCCCTCAGCACAATAACCATCCACCATAACATTAAAGCTTCCCAAATTAACAGCCAACTTAACAGGAGGATTATGCTCCTTGATCATCCTATCAAAAAGCTTCAATGCTTCAACAAACTTTCCATTCTTTGTAAGAGCATCAAGCACTGAATTATATGCAATATCGCTCATCTTTTTTCCCTCTGCAAAAGCCTCTTGATAACACTCTAAAGCCTCCTTCTCCATCCCCTTGAGAAAATAACCCTTCATCAAACACCCCAAAACAACCCCATCTTCCACAACCCCACCAAGCATCCCTTTCAATTCCTCATAAAGCCTCAAAACACCATCCCCATCGGAATTCCTAGCATGACCCAACATCAAATAATGATAAACAAGAGGATCAGGTCCAAAACCTTTATCGTCCATTTGGCCTTTGATATCCATGGCGCGGTCAAGCTTATTATTATCAACCAAACCCTTGACAACAATGCGGAAGGTAGTGGTAGAAGGGTTAACAGGAGCATCATTGATAAACTGTTTGAAATGCTCAAGAGCAGTGTCCGGCTTGCGGCAATCAAGATAAGTCTGAAAGATAAGATTGTGAGTAATGATATTCGGAACTACGCCAGCTTGGGTGATGAAGCGGTGGAGTGAGAGGAGGTCGGAATAGCGGGACTGACGAAGAAGAGCGGAGAGAACAGCGTTGATGGTGAAGATAGTCGGACGGCAATTGGAATAAATGGAGTGGCGCGTGTAGAGTGCAGCTTCATCAAGATCATTCTCTCGGATTAGGGTTAGAATACGGTTGTGGAGGTTGAGACGGTTACCGGTTAAAGCAGAAGCGTGTTCGGGGAGTTTAGGGTTACTGGGATTGAGGTAATAGGGAGGGGACTGTGATTTAGGGTTTTGATTGGGTGCTTGTTGGTTGCGGTTAAGAGCGGAGAGAGGTGGTTCGATGCGGATCTGTCGCTTTCGGCGACGGCGTTCTGCGGCGGCTTCTTCCGGGGAGGAGAAAGAGAGGAAGCGAGGGTAGATGGAAGACGGTGGCCGGATTCGAATGTGTCTGTGAGGTTGTGCGACGGCTTTGAGGTGCGTGAGGAAGGTAGCTTTGGAGAGTGCCATGGTGTGCGAGGGGAAGAATCGGATAGGGTTCAGAGAGGGTTTAGAAGTTTCGATTTTAGATGATGATGATGATGCAGCGTCGAAATGGGCCTATTGGTGTTGGTGTATAGAATGGTTACACTCACACCCCACTTTTGTATCCCACCCCACTTTTTGTAATAAAAGAATGACATTTTAATCTTTGAATCATTAAGTAAAACATTCAACGCCTGGTTGGATTCAGGTGACAAATAAAGAAAAGAAAATCATTTGTTAAGTTATGGTACATTTTGACTAGGCATGTTGAATGATAGATACTAAGTTGAAATCATTTTTTACAAAAGGAAGAATGACTAGATGGATTTAGGAAATTTTCTAAATATGGAGTTGTTCTTTCGACGGAGTGTCACGGATGACGTTTTCGACTTGAGTTTTGAATTTGAATTAAGGAGGGAAAATTGTCCTTATCCAGTTTTTAAACGAAGACACGTGGAGAGTGCTGAAGAATCGAAGACATGTCGAGCGCCACTTGTATTAATCTTAGAGAAATACCGTTAAACACGGTTATTTCGATTCATTATAAATAGACAGTCTTAGTGATAGGATGATGGGTGTTCAAAGTTATACAAAAATCTCTAATTTACTCAAAGTACTCGTGTGCAGAGAAAAGAGTGTGTTGAGAAAATGTACGTTTGATGTAAACACCGTATTTTTACATTTCAATTTAAGTTTATTTTCTTCATTTGCCCAAGTTATTTTTAGCATATTTACTTGCTTTTCGATTACGTTCTGCAGTTTACTCTCTTTAACATTTTCAAAGTTGTTAACCTTTAAATCTTAAATGCTGTCGAAGTCGTCATTTTCACAAACCTTATTTAAATTGTTAGCACATGTCCTAGGATTTAGTATGGTCGATCCTGCAAGTGACCCAATCTCTTATTGATTTGGAAGACCAGCGGTTGTTTACTAATTTTCATAGTAAACACTTACGGTATCTACACAATAACCTGACCTTTCATGACATTTATTCTTTTAGCCACAAGCTTAATATTATATTAATTAGACCCCTTTAAGTCTTGACTAATTAAAATAATGATATTAACACCTTAAATGTTACATTTGTGACCCTGTAGGCTGCTAATTTTGACACCTGGATTTTGTTCAGAAAATAAGTTTAATGATCTGCCAGGATACTTTTTCGACAGGAATATGTGTTTGAAAGAGGACAGTCGAAGGCCAATATTAATTGGAGGAGCCTATTTGGAGAATTTTCTAAGTATTAGAAATGTTTCGACGAATTGGTGATGAGGCTACTTTCGATGGATGTTTTGAAATTTGAATTTAAGAGGGAGTTCCGTTTTGAAAAAGGACGCGTGGAATATATCTACTTGACGAATGCATGCAGATTGTCATTTGTCATCATTAGGAGAAATAGCTGTTATTGACAGTTATTTTGATTGTATATACATAGGGAGTCCTAGCGTTAGATTTCCGGGTGTGTTCAAAATTTGTACAAGTCACTCAAGAAATACTCAAAGTAACCGTGTGAGAGAAAAAAGTAGTTACTGAGAAAATGTACGTTTGAGAAACACCAGTTTTATTCCTTGCATTTTAATGAAATCTTAAGTTATTCATTTACAATTCCTTTTCATTTCCGTACTTTTATTTTTGCAATTTATTTACATTTCGCCATTTCTTTCAAGAACCAAAATCTTTATTTTTAGTCGAAAAACACTAGTTGATGAAAACAATGATGAATCCGATAAACAAAAGGTTTTTAAACACAAATTGTCAAGATTGTTAAAGCACATTGTCCTAGGATTTGTTTGATCGGTCCTGTAAGCAAACTAATTTTTCATAAATTAAGAGATCAACGGTTGTTTGCAAATTTTCCAAGCAAACAAATTGGCACGCCCAGTGGGACCTTGTGCTATTAACATTTGAAAACCTTTATTTTACACTTTACTCGTACGAAATTTTCTTCGTTTTTGTTGCATGAGACTAAGAAGTGGTAAGATAGCCATAAATAACGAAGAAAGACCCAAAAGGAAACGAGTACGCAGAATGGCGAATCCAAATCCGCCTAACAATCAGAATTCTACGAATAATAAAGTACCACCCCCTAATCCTTCGACTGGGGGCAATACAGCCTCAATATCAGTATTAGAGGCTACGCCATCAACAGCGGGTTCGACACCTGCGCATTTAGTTCCCTAGAGTGCGCCTAGTTTTTCAACTATGGGACCCTAAATGCCTCAAATGACTCATCCCCCTTCAGGGAGTATGTACAGACCCTTTATATCTGGTTTTTCGATGCCTCTAAATCGAGAACAACCATATGGAATGTCAACTTCAGTAATGGCAAGTTTACAAAATGCGCCATCAGCATTTACGGATCCAACAATGAACGTAACTTCGCCTTTGCAAGGGTCCGGTTCTGGTGTGAACCATATGGGTAGAATTAGCCAGCCTTTAGGAACGGGATACCAAACTTATATGCCAAATATTACCAATAATTATGCACAAGTGATTAGGCAACAAATGGATGAGAGTAACCATTATATGGTCCAGATGTTAGCCCAACAGATGGGGGTTATATTTAACCCTTTGATCCAAAACACGACATAAACGAATCAACAATTGGCAACACAGATAACGCGCATCGCCGATTTCTTTGGTGTCCCCCAACCTCCCCCAAGGGAACAGGTAGTTCAGAACCCAAGGGTAGCCGTCGAAGAAGAACCAACCATAAACCAAAGGCAACCAAACATCCCTCAGGCGGAAGTTTTGAACCAAGGAGGGGCAGTCGAACCACCTGGGGTCGAAATCCCTGTTCAACAAGAACCAAGAGTGTTGCTAGTAAACCGAAACCAAAATGCTGACAATATTATACAACAAATGCATTGTAATGATATGCCGGAAGAGAACAATTTGGCTGCCATGGTCGAAAGGATTATGGCGCGAAATGGTATGAATGTGGGATTACAAAGCCCAGTTATACCTCCCCTTTGTCGGAATATATTTTGCAGCAAGAATTACCCCATAGATGGAAAGTTCCCAAGTTCATAAAATTTCCAGGGGATACCAATGAATCGACGGTCGAACATGTGGCGCGATACTTAATTGAAGCAGGCAAAATAGTGCACAATGAGAATTTGAGAATAAAATATTTCCCTAGTTCCCTAACGAAGAATGCTTTCACTTGGTTCACCACATTGCCTGTGAATTCAATACATACTTGGACCCAGTTGGAGAGATTATTCCATGAACAATTATACATGGGACAGACGAAGATAAGTCTGAAAGAATTGGCTAGCGTCAAGAGAAAGTTCTCAGAGCCAATTGATGATTATTTGAATAGGTTTAGATTGCTCAAGGCAAGGTGTTTCACACAAGTGCCTGAACATGAGTTAGTCAAAAATGGCCGCTGGTGGCCTTGACTATTCAATCAGAAAGAAATTAGATACCCAGTACCTAAGAGACATGGCCCAATTGGCTGATAGGGTTAGACAGGTCGAACGATTAAAAGCCGAAAAAGCTAGGGCTAATAAAAATAAGAAAGAAAGGGTAGCATATGTCGGAGTTTGTGAGGATGATGACGAAGATGGATCATCAAATTTCGACGAACAAGAGGTTGATTTGGCATAACTAAAATAGGGGCTCCATATGCGTGTAAAGTCTTAACTCCGTCGAATGGGAAAAACCCAGTCGAATCGGAAAAGAATGATAAATTCCCCAAAAGAACTTATACGTTCGACGTCACAAAGTGTGACGAAATATTTGATTTATTAGTCAAAGATGGCCAAATGATAGTGCCTCCTGGTACTAAAGTGCCTCCTTTAGAACAACAGAAAAAGAGAGGTTTTTGCAAGTACCATAATTTTTGTGGTCATAAAACGTCTCAATGTTTCCTTTTTAGGGATCTCGTGCAGAATGCAATCAGAGATGGAAGACTCAAATTCGGCGATAAGTCGAAATCCCAGGCGAAGGTGGATTCAAATTCTTTGCAAGTGGTAGAGGCCCATTATGCTGAGCCATCCACAGTGAACATGGTCGAGGTTACTGAAGGCTTCGACGACAATGTGAACATGATTGAGGCTACTGATGGCTTCGACAACAACGTGAATATGGTGGAGATTGCTGAGGATCCGCCAACAAAGGTGACATGGCCGAAGTTACAACTGACTTTGTGAACTAGGTTGTGATGGTTAGGGTTACTGAAGACCTTGACGCAAAGATCATTGAGAACTATATTGCTGAGGCCACTGAGGGCGTCAACAATGAAACTACTGACGGTTTCGTCCAAACCAACAACGAAACTACTGACGGTTTCGTCCAAATCAACAATGAAACTACTGACGGTTTTGTCCAAATCAGCAATGAAACTACTGAAGGTTTCGCCAAAGTCAACAATGAGACCACTGATGGTTTCGCCCAAATTAACAAAGGAACTACTTAGGGGTTCTTAGAAATAGGTTGTTGTTGGTATTCTCCGAAGGGCCATGGAGGATCCAAAAGGCAAAGTTGTCGGATTCGTCAGCCCACAGGTTACCAGGAGTCCACTCCCAAAGGTGCTAACGAAGAAAATCTTTGAGAACTTCAATCGTATGAAGAAGGAACATGAGGTCAATGAAGGCCTCAGTTTGAAGTTGAATAAATTAAGCATGGACGCAGAGACACCTGCCAATGTAAACATGGTCGAAGTAGCTCAGAACATGTCAATGCAAGTCGACGAAGAGCGTCGACGTGAGGAGTACCATAGAATAGTGTATCCCAAGGAGGAAGAGAATCTGGCAGAGTTCATACATAGGTGCCAGAGGAAAAGATCTGAGGTAATGCTTTGCCCTCATTGCAGTGTCGTCTTCGACAAAAAGGCTGCATAAAACTTAGAGGGAGTGGAGAGAGCAAAAAGAAGGGGAAATTGGAGACCTTCTGGAGAAAGATTCGACCCCAGAAGAGGGGATCAACGCAGCGAAAGGTTAGGGGGAAGGTACCCTAACACGTTCAAACCTACAAATAAAGCTCCAGACGACAGGTGGGTAAATCCAATCCGACAAGCCCAAGGACAAGGAAAATGGAAAGATTTCGAAGTGCAGCAAGGATCTTCCATATCATACAGGACAGAATTCCAAAAATTGAAAAAGGTGACTTACCCTTCTGAGAATTTTAAGGGCAAAAATCCTATGAAGAAGTCACAATGGAGGAGGTACCAATGTCGAAAGAAGGCTGAGAAGGAGGTTGTAGGAAAAGACAAGCCAGAAACCAGCAGCAATGTTCAAACTTCGACTCAGAAGGAAGAATGAAAGGTTGAGAAGCCACCCATTGCTCCAGTACAAGCAGCGTCAAAGGAGGAAGTAACCAAGGATGATGAAATGATAGACAATTTTAACTCAGAGTCAGAGGCATCATTCGACGTAACGTGTAACGTCGTCTCAGTGCTCCTTAGGGAGTATGATCAAATAATGGAAGTCGAAGAGGAAGAGGAAGCTTTGGAGTTCGAAACGGCTAGACACAGGCCCGTTTGCTATTATATCATGAACAATGGATGCGTTGAAGAACAGAACGCATTTTTCAAAAGGCCAGATGACTCAATGAGGAACCACTTGAAACCCCTATTTATAAAAGGAAAAGTGGGTAACATAGGGCTGAATAAAATTTTGGTCGTTGGAGGAGCGACTGTCAATTTGATACCACATTATATGCTTAAGAAAATTGGAAAAAATGATTCCGACACCAAACCTCATAACATGGTGTTGTCGAATTATGAGGGGAAAGTAGGAACCACTATGGGTGTGATACAGGTAGATCTAACTCTCGGAACCATCACGAGGCCGACAATGTTTATGGTGATTGCGTCGAAAGCAAATTATAACCTTCTCTTAGGCAGGGAGTGGATACACGACATTGGTGTCGTCCCTTCATCAATGCATCAACGAATAACAATTTGGCGCGCAGACGGGATTGTTGAAAATATAGAGGTTGGCCAGAGTTACTTTCTGGCTGAAGTAAACCAGGTGGATAGGCGAAGCTTCGACAGGAATCTAGCTCACATAGCTCTTTGTAGTCCAGCCACCTTCGACATGACGCCAACGAACAACGCTTTCTGCTCACTGTACCTTCATCCCACCCACGGGTTTCAGTGGGATAGAGAGGTAGTTGGCGAAGAAGATTACATTTTTGGAACCTCACACATCCGGCCAACTGGCTGGGGCAGCGAATTCAGTGACAATGAGTGAGTCACTAGTTCTCGAAAAGATCGCGGCTTATATAGCCGAGAATAAACTCAAAGCGACCTTAGAGGCCGAAGTAAAATATATGGTTGTCGAAGCCAACCAGATCGAAGCAGATCAACAAGGTCTTGGAAATGATTCTAATATGGATCCACCAGATAAAGATCTAGGAGATTGCAAAACCAGAGGCTCGACGCAATTTATGACGATGAGCCATTGGGCTTTGAGAAGGATCCATTAGTAGCAAACATCAAGATGATGGCACATGATCCACTCGAAGAAATCGACTTGGAATCAGGGGCAGAGAAAAGACCAACCTATATCAGTGCGAAAGTGAGCCCTTAACTCAAGGTCGAAATAGTCCAGTTGCTGAAGGAATTCAAGGATTGTTTCGCATGGGACTACGATGAAATGCCCGGGCTGGATAGGAGTCTGGTCGAATTAAGGTTGCCAATAAAACCTGGGAGGAAACCTGTTAAGCAAACTCCAAGGAAATTCCCCCCAGATATCCTTTCGAAGATTAAAGAAGAAGTCGAAAGACTCTTCGGATGCAAGTTCATTCGTCCAACTAGGTATGTCCAATGGGTCGCTAACATAGTTCCTGTAATAAAGAAAAATGGCAAACTGAGGGTATGTATTGATTTTCGAGGTTTGAATTCTGCAACCCCAAAGGATGAATATCCTATGCTAGTGGCGGAAATGCTCGTCGATTCTGCCGCAGGCCATGAGTACCTCAGTATGCTTGATGGGTACTCTGGTTATAACCAAATTTTTATTGCTGAGGAGGATGTTCCAAAAACGGCGTTTCGATGCCCTGGAGCCTTAGGCACCTACGAATGGGTAGTAATGCCTTTTGGCTTAAAGAATGCTGGGGCAACGTACCAGCGAGCGATGAATTCGATTTTTCACGATTTCATTGAGGATTTTATGCATATTTATATTGACGATATTGTTTGTAAGTTCTAGTAATTGGCTGAAATTTTGTTAAAACAATGTTGATGTCATGGTTGATGTTGCAACATGAGCTTCTAACAGTATAGCTAACATTTATAGCTAACATTCTGGTTTAAGGTAGAAGAGTTAAAGTACTGAAGAGTGATGTCACATCCGATGTCTTAACATCACTATACCAGAACATTAAAACATCAGACAGATTAGGGCTGCACGTGTTTTCTGGTGTGAATGAGAAATTCTGCTAAAGAGAATCAGAGAATATAGGCGAAGATCAAGGAAGAGATATATTCTGTTACAATCAGTTATGAAGATCAGTTTGTTGCGCATTTAAAGCATAAAGATATGGAGAATATTCAAAGTTAATAATTGAAGATTTAATTGAAGATATGATTGAAGATCTATTTAGAAGCAGATTTGTTACAGAAGATATGATATGATTTGAAGGCCCAAGTCCATTTGGGATTATATTATAAATAGAATGCTTGTAACCTAGAATAGGCACGGGTCCAAGATGTAGATCATTAGGGCTTTGTCTAAGTGAACCACTCGGGTTGTGAGATGGTCACTGTGTTTAACTCAGAAACCTGTAGGTAATGAGTTTGGTATTGTTCTTGGAGGAAGCTTTGAAGCAACTCCAAAGGGTGTCATGAAAGGGTGTCATGAAATGGTATCATGGAAGGGTGTCTTCTATGGTGGTACTGTTGTTGGTAATCAAGCTGTTGATGCAGTGACGGTATAGTTGACTGCTAGATATCATTGTGAATATAGGAAGTGAGATGGAGTCTCTTACCTAGGGAGGACTTAGGTAGAAGGGTCATTGGGTAGTGATTAAATTAGGTAGATTGTCAACTGGTCTGTTGAGTCTGTAATTTGATACTACTAGTAGTGGACTTCCTTCCTGGCTTGGTATGCCCCCAGATGTAGGTTGGTTGAACCGAACTGGGTGAACAATTGAATGTGTTCATATGCTGTTTCTATTTTTGCCTTGTTCATACAGCAGAATGCGATGTTGTGATATTGCACTTGACATCACACATCTGTACCAGAATTTTAATTGGTATCAGAGCAGGCATCCTATCTGGTTCTGGATGAGATCTAGGGAAGATACTTTCTGGTTCATGAGCAAGAAAGATAGTTATGGACTTGGTCAGTTCATAGAGATTTTTGTATGATCCCTTGGAGTGAAGAATGAAGTTATCAGGCCTGTAGCTTTAGTGGTGAGCTGATGTGTGGTTTGACTTATTTTCAAACCTATGATGACCTAGTGCACTTGGAGTGTCGTGTTTATACAAGGGTTATTACGTTGTAAAGGAGTTTTCTGGTGTATGTTCCGCTGCATATATATATATATATATATATATATATATCTGATGGAAAATTCCTGGTGGTTTTGTGTCAAGGCTACAACTTTCTGTTCTGAAGATATATCACATGGTATGGTGATACATGAGAACATCTTCAACTAGCTCTTATATGAGCGTGTTGAAAAGAGGCCTGAAGAAAGAAGTAATTTATTTTGCCTCCAACCCTACAAGGTCAATCTCTGAGTTGTGTTTAAGGATCTTCTGGGTGTGAAGATAACTTATGTCCTACCAGCAGATTGTGACATAACAGATGCTTGGGGGCTAAACAAATGTGTTGATCACATCTGTTTGGAACCTACTCCTGACTTGGAAGAGGAGGCATCTGGGTTGTGTAAGAAAGAAGTTGAGCTTATTATGTCAATCAGCCTTTGGTTAATTGGAATTGGTGTCAGCCTTGTGGCTGGAAGGATCAGAAGAAGGTAGAGCCAAAGCAAAAGAGTATCACTGTCAAAGTGAAGATCTTGATAAGTTATCTCTTAAGCTTAGTTGTGGTAACCTAATGAGGATGGCATCAAAAGTTTGAAGATTCGTGGAATATTAGAGTATGCAGGTTCCTGCGTGTGTGTATGGTTTGACCAGACACTGTTGGAAGAAATGTGTGTGGATTACTGGGGTTGTTGTCTCAAAAGTCATAGTAGATGTTTAATGTGATTTAGACTGATGTCAGAACTGATGTTGAAACATCATTTCAGTTCATTGCTTCCTCAGCCAAGAAAGTTAGTTGTGCTCATGGTGGAGTATCAGGTCAAGCCACCTACCTAATCTGAAGTGATCAGCGGTGTGAATGTATAAAAGAGGGATCAGCTAATGCCACAAGTGTGCATAAAAGTATGTCAGACCAAATGTCATGCCTTGTGTGAGAAGGTAATCTTATTCTGTTTAATAGTAGATACTTTGACGGGAGACTTAGTATTTGTCTATTAGTGATGTTGTGCATAAGGGTAAATACTTTGACGGGAGACTGAGTATTTGTCTAGAGAATTATGCAAATCTGTGTCTAGATATTTATTTTTGTTGGCCATGATGGAGTAGCTAGATGTTTGAAGATGACAACCTGGGGTAGCCTTATCAGCTGACTATATCAGAAGTGTGTGAATAAAGGAGTGAGCATCATCTGCTGGCTGGTTGTAAAGACCTTGTTGGGAGCTTGGCAGTTGTCTGATGTGTGTGACGACCTGAATTATGCTGTTGAAGAAGCAGTTGGAAGACTATGAAGACATCATATTCTTGATGGTTAGAGCTTGGATCAGTTTATTTCTGACCTAAGTGGTTTGGAGCATGGTGTTTGCTATGGTTGTGAAGGTCGAGGATAAGTGGCAGTTATATCTGGCCTTCTACTGACGGCTCTACTAAGGGAAGTGACATTCTTTAGTATTGCTATAGGGTAGTCTTGAACTACTTATTTTCTGAAGATTCAGATGCGGTAGGTTTGAAGTCTTTGGAGTTTCTAAGCGGGATGGAGGTTGTCTACTCAAACTTGATTGTTGAATCAAGTCTATGAGAGCATGAAAATCTGTTTCTGCAAAGGGAGGAGGTTCTTTTGAGTGGCAGAAGGAAGAGCTAAATTCAACAGTTGGATGTCATAATGTCCTGACATCTAGATTAACATCAGGAGTCTCAGCTGGTGATGTGGCACATCAGCTAATGATAAGGTGATCTACAGGAATGAACAATAGGATGCTTCAAAAAGATCGTTCTCATGGCAGTTTGCGGGAGCTGCAGGAAGGAGAAGTTGTTACATGACCATGGCTTAGGGAGTCTGAGTGTGTTTGCTTTTGAGCAAGTGGATCATGTAACTTAAAGATCAAGGTTCCTTGGTGGATCAAGATATCTTTGTGAGAGTTCTGACAATGTGAGGATTCATGAATGAGGTGATCAAACTGTGGCAATTGGTTGATCTCAGAAGTGGATTTGAAGAATCAAGATAATCGGAGTGTGGCAGCTGGTTATCATTAAGGATTGTCTTGGAACAAGTTACTCTTGGGCAAAAGGGTGATGAGTTGAAGACTCAAGGAGATTATTCTTCTTGAAGGTGGATGAGAGTTTAATTCTCTAGTTCTTTGGATAGTAAGTCCAGTTGATAGAGCATATCAAAAATCATGGTGATGATGTCTTGGTGGGTAGCAGATGTTCTAACTTGTGTTGGGACATTATCTGGTTGGATATCCTTGGTGAAGGATGATTATGCTCGGGTCCAGGAGCTTGGTACCTACTTTTTGCCTAAGGAGCATCTACATAGTCATATGGGAGAATGATGAAGTAGAAGGTCTGCCTTGGATGGAAAATGTAGAGAAGACTGGAGTAGATGATGCAGTGATTGATTAGACTGCCTTTGGAGAGTTAACCCATGTGCTGCCGAGGCTTGAGAGGGAGTAATCATGTTTGAACAGCTGGTGTTTTTCTGCTGCAAGTACCTCTTGAAGAGATTGGATCTCAGCAAAGCTTTTAAGTAAGCTGAGAATTCGTAAGGTCTGTAGGAAGGTGTTCATGTGGCTGAACCAAGATGTAGTGATGTCAGGACGGTCGGTGTGACTTAAGTAGATACATTTGTGCTACTGAACTTGTGCAAATATGTAGGGGGAGCATGATAGTATGTCATGCATGATTGCTGGAAAGATGTGTTAGCTAATGCTGATGTCCTACATTATGTTACAACATCCTGGTCTGGAGGGAGAGCTCTTGATGATGCTAAAAGTAAAAGGGTGTCAGTCCAGATCATGTAAACATGACAGGGGGAGTACTTGTCTATGGATTCTGCAGCAAAGGTGCATATATTGTGGAGCTTGCATGCTGATCAAGCTTGTGGAGATTGGAGATAATGTCAGATAACATGTTATTGGATGGCATGTTGGTGTGGACATGAATGGGTCTAGCCATGTGAAGCAAATTGTTTGAGCATACATGAGACTGAGGAGAAACCTGGAGACAGGTTTATGCAGGATTGGAAGAACCTTGTGAGGAACTTCGTTGATAAGAGATATCAAGCTTGTCTTGATATGTGTGGAAGGCAGTGTGTGTTGTGCGAATCCAGCAGAAAAGGGAATATACTCGTGGTTTAAGGAGTCTTGGTTTGGTAATTTTGTGAGCCAGCAGACAATGTCTGATGCGATGTCAGAACATGAAATAGAACATGTTGCTCTTGAGCCAAACAAGGTAGGATTTTGGACGGTGGTGTAAGGATAAAGTGAAACACGTGGCTTCGACTATGCATGAAGCGTTATTGGCCTGATTTATGGTAAGATTCAGTTGTGAAATATTCAAGGCAGTCAAGGCAGTTTTTGGAAAGTAGGCATTGAATTTGAATGCAGTTTTTGGTACCTAAAATAGCGTTTCCCTTGACTGATAATCTAGAAATATTCAAAGCTTGTTAATTCCTAAGTAACTGATCTTCTATATATAAGGGTTATTCTTATCTCCTTCTACCAGTGAGTGTTCTATTCTCATAAGTTCTTATGACGTTTATTCGTTTTTGGGTGAGCACATCTTGTGTATGGTTCTGTGAGGGTTTCCTTTACCAATTTGTGGCTAAAAAGAGGGAGAAAAGAAAAGTTTGGGGGCCAAATGGTTTGCGCAGATGCTATGTCTGGAGGCTGCAGTTCCAGTTGATGCAGAAGGAGGTCATATCCTTGAATTGGTGTTGAGTTTTTGTGACTTGTGTTCTGAGTTACCTGCGCTGGCAGAATGGCACTTCTCAACGTGTCAGGTTTTGCCACAGATTGACCAGGGGGCCTGATCAAAGAAGGTGAGCAGAACTCTCTTATGCCACCATTGGTCTTTGATGAACAGGTGAACATTTCTTTTCTGGAGGAGTCTTCTACATTTACTCCAGGTCTGGGTTGAAAGGAAAAAGAAATGTGTTGTAATTAAGGGGGAGTGTTGGATATCTTCTTCCTCATGTGCACCTCCTGATGTGCTGCCTGGAATTGTTGTTAGGTGGTGATGTTATGTTTAACATGCTGTCCTAACATTATTCAGAATGCCAAGAAGATGATTCTCCATGGATGCAGTACACAGCAGATACGATGGTTACTGTTAGGATCAGTGGTTACTGATAATTAATGACAGTAGTATAGAGATGTAATTACTGCTGTAATCTGAGTTGTAATGGTTATATAGTTGTTTTAGCCAAAATTAGCCAAAGGGGGAGATTGTAAGTTCTAGTAATTGGCTGAAATTTTGTTAAAACAATGTTGATGTCATGGTTGATGTTGCAACATGAGCTTCTAACAGTATAGCTAACATTTATAGCTAACATTCTGGTTTAAGGTAGAAGAGTTAAAGTACTGAAGAGTGATGTCACATGCGATGTCTTAACATCACTATAC
This sequence comes from Lathyrus tuberosus, assembly GCA_022829125.1. Classification (NCBI taxonomy): domain Eukaryota; kingdom Viridiplantae; phylum Streptophyta; class Magnoliopsida; order Fabales; family Fabaceae; genus Lathyrus; species Lathyrus tuberosus. The sequence goes on from JALAZF010000017.1 coordinate 17,222,108, forward strand.
CAGAACATTAAAACATCAGACAGATTAGGGCTGCACGTGTTTTCTGGTGTGAATGAGAAATTCTGCTAAAGAGAATCAGAGACTATAGGCGAAGATCAAGGAAGAGATATATTCTGTTACAATCAGTTATGAAGATCAGTTTGTTGCGCATTTAAAGCATAAAGATATGGAGAATATTCAGAGTTAATAATTGAAGATTTAATTGAAGATATGATTGAAGATCTATTTAGAAACAGATTTGTTACAGAAGATATGATATGATTTGAAGGCCCAAGTCCAGTTGGGATTATATTATAAATAGAATGCTTGTAACCTAGAATAGGCACGGGTCCAAGATGTAGATCATTAGGGCTTTGTCTAAGTGAACCACTCGGGTTGTGAGATGGTCACTATGTTTAACTCAGAAACCTGTAGGTAATGAGTTTGGTATTGTTCTTGGAGGAAGCTTTGAAGCAACTCCAAAGGGTGTCATGAAAGGATGTCATGAAAGGGTGTCATGAAAGGGTGTCATGAAAGGGTATCATGGAAGGGTGTCTTCTATGGTGGTACTGTTGTTGGTAATCAAGTTGTTGATGCAGTGACGGTATAGTTGACTGCTAGACATCATTGTGAAGATAGGAAGTGAGATGGAGTCTCTTACCTAGGGAGGACTTAGGTAGAAGGGTCATTGGGTAGTGATTAAATTAGGTAGATTGTCAACTGGTCTGTTGAGTCTGTAATTTGATACTACTAGTAGTGGACTTCCTTCCTGGCTTGGTATGCCCCCAGCTGTAGGTTGGTTGAACCGAACTGGGTGAACAATTGAATGTGTTCATATGCTGTTTCTATTTTTCCCTTGTTCATACAGCAGAATGTGATGTTGTGACATTGCACTTAACATCACACGTCTGTACCAGAATTTCATTGTTATTAAGTCTGTTTCAGGAAAAAGTCATATCGACCACCTTCGACAGTCCTTTGAACGGATGAGGAAGTTTGGTCTGAAGATGAATCCTCTCAAATGTACGTTTTGTGTGCAGGCGGGAGACTTCCTAGGCTTTGTGGTCCACAAGAAAGGGATCAAAATTAACCAAAATAAGGCCAAGGAAATAATGGAGGCGAAAGCGCCATCTACAAAGAAGGAATTGCAGTCTCTACTTGGCAAGATCAACTTTCTCAGAAGGTTCATCTCCAACCTCAGTGGGAAGACGCAAGCCTTTTCCCCTCTACTTCGACTGAAGAAGGAAAACTTCGAATGGAGGCAAGAGCAGCAGGAAGCCTTCGACAAGATCAAGGAATACCTGACGCATCCTCCAATTTTAATGTCACCTTGTAGAAGTAGGAGTATGAGGTTGTACATATCCGCGTCGGACAAAACATTAGGGAGCATGTTGGTTCAAGAGGATGAGAATGGTGTCGAAAGAGCCATTTACTACCTCAGTAGGGTCTTGAACGATGCGAAAACTAGATATAGTGTAATTGAAAAGTTGTGTTTATGTTTATACTTTTCATGTATGAAATTGAAGCACTATATAAACCAGTTGATGTTTACGTTTCTTCTCATTTCGATGTTATCAAATACATGTTATCTAAACCAATCTTGCACAGTCAAATTGGAAAGTGGGCATTAGCATTAACTGAGTATTCTTTGACATATCTACCTTTAAAGGCTGTCAAAGGACAAGTGGTGGCTGATTTCATAGTCGACCACGCCATAAATGTAAAGTCTCTGGACTACATAGAAATATAACCATAGAAATTGTACTTCGACGGTTCTAGTCATAAAAATGGAACTGGAATAGGAGTTCTTATTATTTCTCCTAACAAAATTCCAACAAAATTTAAGTACAAAGTCTAAGGCCTTTGTTCAAATAATGAGGCAGAATATGAGGCTTTGATAGCAGGACTTGAAATTTTGTTGGAATTGGGGGCAACTCGGGTTGAAATAATGGGCGACTCTGAGTTATTCATAAAGCGGATAACAAAGGAGTACAGGTGTGTTAAAGAGAATTTAATCATGTACTTTGTAATAGCTAATCGACTCTTAAAAAGATTCGATATGGTTACGATTCGACATATCCCTCGAATAGAAAATCAGGAAGCAAATGATTTAGCGCAGATAGCTTCTAGATACAAAGTGTCAAAGGAGAAGTTACAGAAAGCCATTGAAGTTAGAGGAAGGGTCGTGCCAGCTAGATTATTCCCATCAGATTTGGAGACGATAAAGCTTGGATACGCTGACGAAGAAAATTTTAAAATTTTTAACATAGATAATTCAATGATTGGAGATTGGAGGAAACCTATAATAGATTACCTGCAAAATCCAACAGGACCGGTCGAACGAAAAATCAGGTATCGAGCTTTGAGTTATGTAATTTTGGGGAATGAACTATTTAAGAAAACTCCGGAAGGGATATTACTTAAGTGTTTAGGCGAATCTGAGGCATACATAGCTTTGTCGAATGTACACAGCGGGGCGTGTGGTGCGCATCAAGCAGGCCATAAGATGAAGTGGTTATTATTCCGACAGGGAATGTATTGGCCAACTATGTTAAAAGATTGCATCGAATTCGCGAAAGGATGTCAAGAGTTCCAGATACACGCAGGGATACCACATGTTCCTGCAAGTGAGTTACATTCTATAATAAAGCCTTGGCCCTTTAGAGGTTGGGCTTTGGATTTGATTGGAGAAATTCGACCGGCCTCTTCAAAAAGCCAGAAGTTTATTTTGGTTGGGATCGATTATTTTACAAAATGGATCGAAGCCATACCTTTGGTAAATGTGGATTAAGAAGCAGTAATCGAATTCATTCGAAAGCATATCATTTACAGGTTTGGCATCCCAGAGACAATAAAAACCGATCAAGGATTTGTCTTCACTGGTAAAAATATGCAAGCATTCGCGAAGGAAATGGGTTTCAAACTTTTCACATCAACGCCTTACTACGCTCAAGCCAACGGTCAGGTCGAAGCAGCAAACAAGGTTATAATTGGTTTAATAAAGAAGCACGTGGGAAGAAAACCAAAGAATTGGCACAAAACTTTGGACCAAATTCTATGGGCTTGTCGAACCTCTCCTAAGGAAGCTACAAATGCTACACGCTTTCGACTAACGTATGGCCATGATGCGGTCTTACCGGTCGAGATATACTTGCAGTCAACAAGAGTTCAAAGACATCATGAAATTCCATCAGATGCATATTGGAATATGATGGTAGACGAACTAGTTGATTTAGACGAAGAGAGATTAAACGCGTTAGATTTATTGAAAAGGCAAAAGGAAAGGGTGGAGAAATTCTACAATAAAAGATTAAAAGGTAAAGCCTTTTCGATTGGAGACCTTGTGTGGAAAGTGATTCTTCCCATGGATCGAAAAGATAGACTTATGAAAAAATGGTCCCCTAAGTGGGAAGAACCTTTTCAAATCACCAACGTATTTTCCAATGGTGCGTATGAAGTCGAAGAATTAGATAAAGATAAGAGAATACTGAAAATAAATGGGAAGTATTTGAAAAAATATAAACCCATATTGCAGGAAGTTAAAATAGAAATCGAATAATTTTATAAAAGAAATAACTAAATTGGTAAAATTTTCCAAAAAAATGGCTTAAATGTCATTACAAAAGAAACCGGCCTCAAAGGACCAAGCAACATTACAAAATCAAACAGGGAAAGATTTCTTTAACTTGTTAAACTTGGATCGTTGGATTTGAAGTCGACGCTCGCAGAGGGCCTTGCTGGTCGAAATATCTTCAATCAACTTGCCTAACTTCTGGGCCCGTTCAACATGATGCACTCCAACTTCAATCTCTTTGGCTATTTCATCTTGATTGACTTGTTGGAGTTCTTCTTTACGTTTCTTAGCCTAAGAAATTTTGCTTTGAAGAGCAGCAATTTGTTTCTCCCATTTGAGGGTGTTTTCGTCACAGCTGGCAACCTCTTTTTGATTTTGTTCATAAGCCTTTTCCAGTTCAGTTACCTTGTTAGTAGAACTTGTAGCAGCATCCCATTCAACAAGTTGTGTTTCCGACTTGTTCTCAAGCTTTTTCGAGTAGTCTCTAAGACGGTTAAAATCTGCCGCTACGAGGTCAATGAGAGTAGTCAAGTCTACAACAACACCAGTCACTTCGGGGGGAACCTTCAGGACGTTGATTTGTTTCAAGATCTTTTTCAGGTCAAAGTGGGCAGATGAATCTTTCTCTAGAAGTTGAAACAAATAAATATTGAGGATTATCTGCCGAATCTGGGCCATCACTTCGTCCAAGGATTTTGCGCCAGAAATGGTCCCTGAAGTAATCGAACTACTGGTGGTAGTGTCAGCAAAGTTATAACGGGTACTGAGCATGGCCTTCAGATATTCCAGTGGTCTTTGCACCTTCAGATTCTCAAGTTCTTCATGAGAAAGGCTGGTCGAAGTTGTGTTGGCTGAACTAGCTCTAGGATGATCAGTAGGATTTTGCTTGTCACTTTCTTTCTCTTCGTCAACAGCAGTCTTTGGAGTGGTTTCCTTTTTGCCTTCACTCCTTTCTCCCTCTTCGTCATCTGTTTCGACCTCCCCATCTTTATCTTTGTCAGCATCCTTCAAGTTGATGGGGGAATTATCTTCCGGATCACTTGCTGTTGTGAGCGCTGCAGTAGGCATCGCAGTATCTCCACCACCGTCAACTAAGTTATCATCCTCGGGACTAGTTTCTTCTGCAATTACATCTTGAAGTTTTTTAGAGACGGCGGTGGGCTGATTCCTTAGTCGAATCTTTAGGGGAAGGTTTTGAGGCACTTGTGGGCTTATAAGTGGGATCCCTGCTAGTTTTTGGAAGAACTTGAACAATAGGATGTCCATGGTTGTCGACAAGGACCTGGAAGATAAAGAAGTCAGCAAATTTATCATGAGAAAAAATGTCTTTAACTGTCGAATGTGAATAGAAAACCTACCTTGGGAATTTCAGTCTTAAGACTAGAACTTTCACTTTCTGCTGGAGCTGGGGTCGCTTGTTCGACAGGAGTTTTGTGAGGAGTTATCTCCAATATTCGGGAAGTAGAGGTTTTTTGTTGTTGAGGCTTCGTTGGTTTCTTCTTTTTTCTTAAAGGTTTAACTTGATCAGGGGATTCGTCACTAGATTCAATGACAGGAGCTTCAGGTTCTTTTTCCTTTCTTTTCTTTGGCGTTGAAGGAGGTCTTCGACTGCCCTGAAAAATAGCAAAAGATTTCATTAATATTTCGACAATATAATAGTAAATAAATATTGAAAAAAAGGGGCAAAATCATACCTTCGCCAAAGGTTTCTGGGTAGTATTTTTTTGGGCTTCCGCGTCCTCTGCAGTTGACGTTTTGACGGCAGCTGGCTTCTTGGCAGGAATTATTGTGGCTAAGAAAAAAGGAAAAAGTTAAATACCAGTCGAAAGATGGATATAGGTGCAAATGAAAAGAAGTGGTGTCGAGTATCTTCCCATTCCACACCTTCATATATAGGAGTTTCCACGCAAACGTGTTCTATGCCAATATGAAGGTGGCCTTTGAAATTGTCCAAGGTATACTTAGTCGGAACCACTCGCTTAGCACGTTTTTGATATTCCTGGCGAAGAAGTTTCATGGAATCCCCACAAGTGAACCAATCTGGAAATGGAGGACCAAAAGCCACACTAAATTCAGCAGATGGTAGAGGAGGAAATTTTGGTGGATAGAGGTTAAAAGCTATCACATAACGTTGTTCTGGTTGAACGTATGAAGGTAGTTTTAACTCATCCAATTTTCTGGTAAATTTTTCTTTCAAAGTAACAGCTGCTTCGCTTATGGTTCGAGTAAGTTCGTTGGGCCTGTAGGCAGTTTCAAAGTATTTCTGGAATGCTTGGATTTCTTTGACGTGTCTTGAAGTACCTTTCTTCGTTTTATCCTACACAAGGGCGAAAGCTCTTGTCAGTTGGATGGTGAAAGAAGGCACGTCGAAAAATTAAGAATCATAGTAAGCCCTCCACCATTCGTCAAACTCTTGAGTACAGAGGAGGCTGGGTTTAAAGGGCACTGGTTAAATTTCGACCAGGTTTGAATACTTCTCCAGCAACTCAGAACACTCATCTTCGGTGTGGGTCATGTTGTAGTGAATCAAAGAGCCTTTCCTTGAGAAGAGGGGTTTTGGTTTTATTTGTATTAACCCAAACTGTCGAGAGACCAGATTGGGTTGGTAGTTAACAAGAGAGACCTTCAGCTTTGAGGGAGCGAGTCTGGAAACTAAAAGTCTAGGGGTAAGAAAAGATTCCCAGACATTAAGGAATTCATCTTCTAGAGCTTTCGACTCTAATGAAAGTTTCCTGGTGAGCCACTCTGGTCCAATTTTTCTATCGGCGAAAGGAGCCATGTTGGGAGTGAAGTTATGACGTTTAGCAAACATCATAACATAACTAGTAAAAGTTTGTTGAAGGCTCAGACCTTCATCATTGGGTGTTAACTGCGCCAGTCTGGTTCCTTTGACTCTTCTGTCCTTCAGAGCAGTTTCCTTCACAGTTTGTTTGTTGGGTAAGGAAGCGTCAAAGGTGGCATTGAGCCACAATTGTAAGAGCCAAAATGGTCCTGACAATAGTAGACTCCCTTTGTCCTTGATATTCTTCAGGAAAGTAACCCCTTCGCCAAGGGATTCGTATAGATTCGCCAAGATCATCTCACTGAGGCACAGTTGATGTCCAGCATGAAGTTGATTTGCTATGGTAATATAGCGTTTTGCCACTTGAAGGGATCTAGAGCAGAAAACACATCTCGACAGCCAGAGGGCAAAGAAGGCTACATGCTCTTGATTGAAATTCTGGTATCAGACGTGTGATGTTAAGGTGTGATGTCACAACAACACACTCTGCACAATGGACAGCAATAACAGTAAAATAACACAAAGAATTGTTGACCCAGTTCGGTTACAACCAACCTACTCTGGGGGCTACCAAGCCAGGGATGGAATTCACTACTTTTAGATATAATTTACAGACTCAACAACCCATTGACAATCTCCTAAACTTATACTCTACTAATGACGTCCTACCTAAGAAACCACTTAGGTATGAGAACACCACTCAATCCCTTACAAACACTCAAAGAGACCACTTTGAGTACCCTTGATCTTACTTCACAGCTTCAATCAAGCAACCACTCTCTATTGCTTCACAGCTTCTAGAGAGGACAGAAACTTAACACCTATTCAAACCCTAGAATAGTGTAAATACAATTCGTACAAAATACTCAAGACACTCAGCCTATGCTCTTGATCTTCTCTCTGTATTTCTGTCACTTTTTCCCTTTGGTCTTGTGCGCTTTATATAGCTCCTGAATTGGGCTTGGACTTGTCACAATATTTGATCAGATTTGTTAATTAAAACTGAATCTTCAAAACAGATTTTATCCCCAAAATCTTTTTAAATCTTCAACCTTTTAATTCTCCAACAGACCTGCAATCAAATCTCCTATGTAACAGAAAATATCTATCCCAAGATATTCTCATCTAATGAGTCAACCACTCTCCACAATTCCAGCTAATACACGTGCCCTAATAACATATCCTGCTGTTATTAATTATGCAGGTCTGATGTTACAACATCACCTGTGTGACATCAGACATCCAACTTCAGCACTTAACTACTTAACACAGCCCAGTGTTAAGACTTCAATGTTACAACATCAACACCTTGACATCAACATTGAATAACCTTTGTTTTACCAAAATTCCAGCCAATCCAGGAACTATCATTGATCATAGACTTCTTTAGTTTCTTTGTCATGGTAATTGGCAATATAGGCTGTGAATGTGGCCTTATTTGTGTCGAAGCCTATGGAGTCATCAGACAGTAGGGTAGGATCATAATCTACTCCTAGTGGGCTAAGGCCAGTTATGGCAGCTACGTCGAAAAGAGTGGGGTGATCATTCCACAAGAAAGGTGGAAATTGTTATAAGTGATGTCCCAAAAGTAAAGGGAAGCTAACAACATAGAAGGGAAATATCCTGGTCCTAATTTCGACAACTGGATGAGGTCGAAAATGCCCATAGATTTCCAAGTATCAGCTTTGACTGCCTCTATTTTCTTTAGCCAAGCTAGATAATCAGATGGGTCTTTCGACAAAGGACAAGACCTAAAAATTCTAAAGTTGTTCATGTATTATAAGTTTATGACTTCCTCAGAGGGAGATCCTTGGCCATCGACTTTGGATTTTTCGTCTATGATTTTCTCCTTATCAGTTCTAGGCCTAACCCCGTTAGCTATGGGTTTGTAACGGTGGTAAGCTGGAAATAATTCTCTTACTTTTACAGGATCTAAAGATAAATCAGGTAAAGGTCCTAGTATTACGTGAGATTTACCAAAAATTAAAATAGGAATTAGTACCTGAGACTGGTAAATACGTCGTTTCTCCTCTTCATTTGGAGGCTCTGGTACATATTGTTGGTTCCCCACCACCTTTGGCCCAAGGATCTTATGGACAGGTGCTAAGTTTTTGGATTTTTTGGAATCTTTACTTGTGATTTGGGGAGCAGTGGAAGATGCCATGGTTGATTGCAGAAGAAAATACAAAGGAAATGAAGAAGATGAAGTTGAAGAAAGTTTGTGCTTAAAGAAAAGGAGAGTGAAAAGTGAAAAAAGAAGTTTTTTCAACTTATTTATAGGAGGAAAAGAGATTGAAGCGGTTGAGATTCAGAATTTCTTTCCATTTAATGGAAAGATAGTGGAAAAAGTGTGGGACACGTGGTAGTTATGAGTGGATGGTTCAGGCGGTGACAGTTAAATTTTTGACCCATGATCTGCTAGGGACTAGGGTAGTGATGATGAAAAATCTTAAAACGTGGGCTGAAGATACGCTTTAGGAAAAGTGCAATGATGACTCTGACGTTACAAATGTCTAGTCATATGAACAGTCGTGCGTCGAATTATTAAAGGCGTCGAATTGTATTGGCAACAAATGCTTTTCCCCCTTTGTCGAAAATGCATTTTCTGGGGGGAAATTTGTAGGCTGCTAATTTCGACGCCTGGATTTTGTTCAGAAAATAAGTTTAAAGATCTGCCAGGATACTTTTTCGACAGGAATATGTTTTTGAAAGAGGCCAGTCGAAGGCCAATATTAATTGGAGGAGCATATTTGGAGATTTGTCTAAGTATTAGAAATGTTTCGACGAATTGGTGATGAGGCTACTTTCGACGGATGTTTTGAAATTTGAATTTAGGAGGGAGTTCTGTTTTGAAAAAGGACGCGTGGAATATATCTACTTGACGAATGCATGCAGATTGCCATTTGTCATCATTAGGAGAAATAACTATTATTGACAGTTATTTCGATTGTATATAAATAGGGAGTCCTAGCGTTAGATTTCCGGGTGTGTTCAAAATTTGTACAAGTCACTCAAGAAATACTCAAAGTAACCGTGTGAGAGAAAAGAGTAGTTACTGAGAAAATGTACGTTTGAGAAACACCAGTTTTATTCCTTGCATTTAATGAAATCTTAAGTTATTCATTTACAATTCCTTTTCATTTCCGTACTTTTATTTTTGCAATTTATTTACATTTCGCCATTTCTTTCAAGAACCAAAGTCTTTATTTTTAGTCGAAAAACACTAGTTGATGAAAACAATGATGAATCCTATAAACAAAAGGTTTTTTAACACAAATTGTCAAGATTATTAAAGCACATTGTCCTAGGATTTGTTTGATCGGTCCTGTAAGCAAACTAATTTTTCATAAATTAGGAGATCAACGTTTGTTTGTAAATTTTCCAAGCAAACAGACCCAAAATTCTAACAATATGTAACTTTACACATGTGTTAGACTTTATGAGCTCAAAATTTTCCATTATATTATTTAAGCATATCCAAAGTATCACGTCCATTAGTCATGTCAATATACAGAATCAAGGTGATTTTCATTATATCAATCATAACTAAACCCATCAATGATCACTGATAGAGACACAACTAAATGACATCGATCCATCATGAAATGTGTAGCATGAAAATCACATGAAGTTGGTCTTTATATCTTGATTTTCAACTGGTCCTACTTTACTGTAGTGAGATCATTCAATAACTTTATTGTACAAAATGTAAATTACTGAATATCAAACTTTATTAATTGGAAAATATCCAAAATCATAGTATGCATACATAATACCAAACACAGAACATAAAATTCATAATCGACTAACTCCCACTAAACCAAAGACTCCTCTAATGATAAAACACTCATGTGAGCAGTGTGCTCATGAAATACCTTGGGTGGAAGACCTTTTGTAAGAGGATCTGCTATCATGGAGTTTGTCCCCAAGTGTTCTATGGAAATCTATCCACTTTGTACCCTTTCCTTAACAATGAGGAACTTGATGTCAATATATTTTGAATTAGTCGAGCTCCTATTATTGTTGGAATACAAGACGACTGATTTGTTGTCACAGTATAACTTAAGTGGCCTTTCAATTCCTTCCATAATTCGCAGCCGAGTGACAAGATTCCTCAGCCAAATCCCATGGTTGGATGCCTCATAACATGTTATAAACTCTGCTGCCATGGTGGATGAAGCCATAAGAGTTTGCTTAGCACTGCGCCAAGAAACTGCACCACCAGCCAACATGTAAATATAGCCTGAAGTGGATCTTTTACTGTCTTGCCATCCAGCAAAATCTAAGTCAGAGTATCCAGTGATCTCTAACTGGTCTGACCTCTTATATGTGAGCATATAGTATTTTGTTCTCTTTAAATACCTCATAACCTTTTTGGCTACTTTCTAATGATCCATTCCTAAATTTCTCAAATATCTTCCTAACATCCCAACTATGAGCGCAATATCCGGACGAGTGCACACTTGGGCATACATCAGACTCCCTACTGCTGATGCATAAGGAATCTTTTACATTTCTTGAATTTCTAAGTTTCCTTTTAGGCACTGACTGAGACTGAATTTGTCTCCCTTAGCAATTGGAGTATCTCCTGATTTACATTCCTGCATGCCAAACCTTTTAAGTACCTTTTCGATATAGATTCTTTGTGATAATCCTAGAATACCACGAGATCGGTCTCGATGTATCTGAATTCCTAATACAAAGGAGGCATCACCAAGATCTTTCATTTCAAAATTTCTTGATAGAAATTTCTTAGTTTAGTGTATCATTCCTATATCATTTGTGGCAAGTAGTATGTCATCTACATACAAGACCAAGAAAATGTACTTGCTCCCACCGAATTTGTGATACACACAATCTTCAACAACATTCAACTTAAAACCAAATGAGAGAATTACTTCGTGAAACTTGTGATACCACTTACAAGACGCCTGCTTTAGTCCATAAATGGATTTTGTCAATTTGCAAACCATATTCTTTGAGTCTCTTGATACAGAGTTTTCTAGTTGCATCATATAGATTGTTTCATCAACGTTGCCATTGAGGAAAGCTGTCTTGACATCTATTTGATGGAGTTCCAAATCATAATGTTCAACAAGAGCCATGATTGTCCTAAAAAAGTCTTTCGATGAAACCGGAGAGAAAGTCTCTTTAAATTCAATCCATTCCTTTTGAGTATAGCCTTTAGCCACAAGACGAGCCGTATACCTCTCCACATTACCGTTAGAATCCTGTTTGATCTTAAAAATCCATTTGCAACCAATGGGTTTCACACCTTCTGCTAATGGGACAAGTTCCCAAACTTTATTGTCTTGCATGGACTTATATTCCTCCTTCATTGCTTCAATCAACTTTTTCGAGTTAGAATCCTGCATGGCTTGACGGAAGTTGATTGGATCATCTTCCAGCATAGCGTTATTTTCCTCATGTTCTTGGAGAAAGACTACGTAATCATCCGGAATAACATTTCTCCTTTCTCTAGTGGATCTCCGCAAAAGTATTGGTTCTTGTAACACTTGTTCTTGAGGATTTTGAGTTTTTTCTTCATGAATTACCAAATCATCTTGAGTTTGAGGAATTGCAACAATGTCTTGTGCAGGTTCCGTACTTGCTTGATCAAAAGCAACTATATGAATCAGTTCTGGAATTGTTATCGATTCTTCCTCTAAGACAAAGTCTCTAACCTTATTCTTCCACTCAAACTCAATATCCTCAAAGAATGTGGTTGTTCCCGTCTCAAAAATTGAATTTAATTTGGGATCATAAAATTTGTAGCCCCTAGATCTTTCAGAATAACCAATAAAGTAGCTGCTCACTGTTCAGGACTCCAATTTCTTTTCATTTGGCCTATAAGACCTTGCCTCAACTGGACATCCCCACACATGAAAATTTTTGAGACTAGGATTTCGCCCGGTCCAAAGCTCATAAGGTGTTTTGGCAGCTGCTTTTGTTGGTACTCTATTTAGAATATAAGTTGCAGTGTTTAGTGTCTCTCCCCAGAGTGACTCTGGCAAGGTAGAATGACAAATCATACTCCTTACCATATCTTTAAGAGTCTGATTTCGTCTTTCAGCAACACCGTTCATGCTAGGATATCCTGGCATGGTGTACTGTGGGACAATTCCACATTCCTCTAGGTATTTGGCAAAAGGCCCTTGACGTTGTTCACCTGAACCGTCATATCTACCGTAATATTCACCGCCACGGTCAGATTTGACTTTCTTAATTCTTTTGCCAAGTTGATTCTCAACTTCATCCTTAAACGATTTGAACACATCCAATGACTGAGACTTTTCATGTATAAGAAATATGTATGCATATCTAGAATAATCATCTATGAATGATATAAAATATTGTTGACCATTCCAAGAAGGGGTTGGAAATGGTCCACAAATGTCTGTATGTATCAATTCTAAGACATCCGTAGCTCTATATGCACCAAAGTTCACTATTTTGGTCTGTTTTCCTTTAACGGATTTAACACAAACATCAAAGTTTGTGAAGTCAATGGAATCCAAAAGTTCATCTAACACTAGCCGCTCAACTCTATTTTTAGAGATATGACCTATGCGTTTGTGCCATAATGCTCCTGAATTGTTATCCTCAATTTTACGTTTAGTACCACGTGATTCCACATTCAAGGATTCACCATAGGTAGCTATTGTCTCAAGCAAATATATATTATCATGACCCATAAGTGAATCAGTCCCAACAATATTTAAATTGAAAGGCAACTTGAACATATTGTTTCCAAATGAACAAAAATAACCTAATTTGTCCAAATAAGAAACTAAAATCAAATTGCGTCTAAATGACGGAACCACAAAAGTGTCTTTCAAATTCAAATAAAATGCGATACACATTAATAATCTAAGATGCCCTATAGCTTCCACCTCCACCGACTTTTCATCTCCAACATAGATGTATCTTTCAACATCATTTGGCTTCCGGTAGTTCAGGCAACCCCTCATTGAAACACTGATGTTAGTAGTTGCACCAGAGTCTAACCACCAAGTGTTTCCAGGTACTAAAGCTAAATTGACCTTAGAACAAACCAAACCATGACTCATGCGATTGGAGCGATCTTGTCATACCCCAAATTTTACCCCTTAGATGTCATCATCTTTTGCATAAACATCTTAAGTCAATCATTCATGTATGAACTAACCAGATCATCGAGTTTTGAGGTTTTGTTTCTTTTGTGGAATTAGGGTTTTTGGCCAAGAGGTTAGGAGCACTGATCAATCAAGGTTCTAGAGGGAGCATTGACAAAACAAGTTCTCACACTCTCAAGAGACCTCTCCCCCATCAGAAATCTGGTACAACATGGTCTCCCTACAAGTTCTTCAATGGTTCAAACTTATCTGACCATGGATTCAGATTCCTCACCATCATCTTTGGATGAATGAAGCAATTGGATTGAGAAAAGTGGATTTTCTCCTCATCAAAGCACCAAGAAGTCCTAAGGAAGTTAGGGTGTGAGTTACTGCAGGACTTGAGAATCAAGAAACCCAAAGCATCTTTGGCTCACTTCTGATCAGTTGGTTGAGGTTCAAAAGTAGTGAGGTCATTGGTTTTAAGTTCAAAGGATAAACTCCTATTTACAAATTCACGAGAATTCAAGTTTGAGTCCATGGACAAGATTTGTGCGTTCTAAAAAATCAAGATACATTATTAAGGATCCATTTAAGAATAATTCTTATGATCGGTAATTTCCAAATATCAAAATTAGTCTAAATTACCAATTTCAAGGTCCTTCCAAGAATGTGAGCTCCTTCTAAGCGACAAGTTCGTTTCAAGATTTTAGAACTCTAAGCTCCAAATTGCAAGTTCTTCAAAGTTATAAGGGAGTTCATTTTATGTCAAGATAAATGCATTCCAAATGTTCCATAAGTCTCCACAATGTTTGAATCAAAGTTTGTTTGGATAAATGGAAATTTCGAATGTTTCATTATTCAAAGTGGCACTTTGTTTTTGATATCAACTCAATGTTTGTCCAAATACCTCAAAGTTTGGTCACAACTTATATTGGTGATTTACTAAAAAAAGGTTCAATTGGTTCAAAGATTAAAATTACAAGTGGTTTTTATGTCAATTCAAATAGGTGCTAACAAGAATTACATTTGTTTGGCAAGAATTACAAAAGTTTTGTTACAAGGAAATACAAGCCTAATTCTACCATTTGTGGCCAAGATTTCTATGATGCCTAAAAGACTAAGGGGAAGATTTTGAGCCAAATTCAAGTCTTCGAATGTTGCTCCATCCGTGCCCAATCCGTACCCTTTTGTTTTGTTTCCAAGCCGACAATTTGCGTCCATGCTAAAATCCTAGACCATAGTTTCTTCATCTTCATGACATCCTTACCTTGACTGATCCTCTTCATCCAAGTGAATCTAAGGCTGTCATCACATACAATTTCACAAAGTCAGTCCAACCAAAAACCATTTCATGTCCAATTCAATCCACATATGTTCATTCAAGGATCAAAAGGTTAAACAATTCAATCATATCATCCCAAAACAAAACCGTATTAGTTCAATCAGTCCTACACCAATTCAAATCCAAAACCAAACACAATTCAAATGATTCGATCATTTTCCCACCATTCTAAAAAAAACAAATTCAACAATTCACAACCTTGACAAATTCACAATCACAAACAAGTTCAATCATTTTCTAAAACCATTCATAAACCAATTCCACAACAAGACAATCTCACAATTTCAGAATGTGCAGAAAATGCAGCAGGGAGTTTAGAATAACAAACACAACACAGGGCACATATCAGTTTACAGAATTCACAAGAAAGGCAAGGTTCAGGGTAACAGGAATTAGTAGCACAGACATTAACCAAATTGGGAAAAAAGACAAACATCCATAGTAGAAATTCAGATGCTCAGAATCAGAAAAATCAAAAGTTGACACAAGCTTATTTTCAAAAGAGCATAAAGGAGAGAACACAACAACATCAGAAGGGGGAACAACGGCAAAAACCCTAAATCCAACTCTAACATTTTGGTTTCAACCTAACCACAGTTTTTTTTCAAAAGAGAAAAAAGAAGCAGAAAAGAGGGAGAGAAGAGAATTTATCTGCTTACGAATCCTAGCCGGAGCATTTTTTTGACGAATCTCCTCCTTGGTACGTTTCTCCTTTCTTTCGTCTTCGCGCTCACGTTTTGAACTCATCTCACCGTATATGTTGTTCCCACTCCATTTTCCCTTGATTCAGGTCGATTTGAGGTTTTAGGGTTTCTAAGTTTTGTAAGATTTAAGGGGTTTTGGTTGAGATTTTAAGATTTTTTAGGCCGGATTCGGACTCAGGAAGGTCCGTTTAGGGTGATTTAGGTTTTGTTTGGGGTTTTGGCCAGAGAGAGGTGGCATCGCCGCCGTGGTTGGCCGCTTGCCACCGTCTTCTCCGGCAATCATAGCGGTTTCCGGTGGCCTGTTTTCTTTTTGAGTTCAGAGAGAGAGTAGAGAGTGGAAATGAAAGGGTGATTGTAGTGGTTTTCTTTTGGCTTTCACGTATTAACTCCAGTCCATCCTTTGCATTGTTTTTTCCATTGGCAAGTCGTGTCACGGTCCTTCTCCACACCTGTCCCTGCGACTTCCCACCGTGCACCCTTATCCTTATCCATTCGCCTGCGTTGACCAGGTCAGATCAAGGATCTGACAATCCAGACCTATGGCACATGGTAGCTTTTGTGGACACGCGCGCTGGATCCCTCCGTTGTTCACCTCATGGACGGGGCCCTAGGTGGTTTTGCTTTTTGATATATGATTATCAATGTACTCTTTTTATCTGAAATCTTAATAAATTTTTTTTTTATATATATTCATCTCTTTCACTTTTATTTTTAAAGAAGTTATGATCAAACTATTTCAACCTATTCTCTTGCACTTAAAAATAGAAAAACAAAGATGAATTTTGAGTTTTGAGGTTAAATTCCTGTAACACTAACAAAAGAAATAAAATATATGTTTAAAATCTAAAAATATGGGAAAAAATGTAGTTGCTGGGAATCGAAGCTTGTTACACATCATGTATTACAACGGTGTTTTAATACAACCGTGTTTAAAATGTAAAAATATAGGAAAAAAATGTAGTTGCTGGGAATCAAAGCTTGTTACACACCATGTATTACAACGGTCTTTTAATACGACCGTCGTTAAATATGGCGTTATAAATCAACTGCAAATTTTTTAACCTATTACAACGGTGGGATACGAATCTGTTGTAAGCCTGGCGTTGTTGTTATAGCGTTTTGTAGTAGTGTCATAAGCTTCCCTTAACCTAGAAAATCAAAGGGAAAAGGTATTTCAAAAGACATAACTCTTATAATTTCAAAATGACTACTTGCATTGTTTTTTGAAGGGTTATTCAAAAGTCTATTAAGGAAGCCAAGTTCAAGTAGGCGACATAGGGTTGGCAGAGATGGCCATTGATACCAATATATTCCCATACATGAACATAGCCATGGCATATTTTTTCATAACCTATAGAGTTTAGGATGACATGGAAGGATAAACATAGAGAAAAGCTTACATGGAAATCGAAAGTCAGGTAAGTTGAATCCATACATAGAGATAGGTAGACAAGTGAGGCCTTTATGTTCGATAGGCTCTCCATTTATCTAGTCAAAGTGTCGGGTAGTTACAAAACTGGAAGATCATGTAACACATGAGATGACTCCCATAGAATCCGAAGGATAACTCTACCAAATTCGCTTAAGAACACAACTAATAGTCGGTGATAAACACATACTCCATTTTATGATAAAGTTGATTGTGAGCATATGATATCATTGACTAGCTTGTTATGGTCAAATGTTCTAAAATGAGGTGGTTATTAGAGGTGGAAATAGGCTGGGTTGAGCAAGGCTTTGCCAAGCCTGAGCCTGGCCTGCTAAAAAAAATAAAAGCCTAAGCTTGGCCTATTGCCTATCAAAGGCTCATTTTTTGGCCTGAATCTGGCCTTTTCGAAAGCCTAATTAACCTATTAGCCTACTTAAAAAGCCTATATTATTTGAGCATATTGTCGCTACCGCAAAAACCATCGGGGAAGACATAAAGTCGCCACCAAACTTTATTTATTCCAACAGGGAAAGGAAAACATTGAGAAAACCTCAGAAGGGAGAGAACATGGTCTCGCAACCAAATTCGGGGTTCAGGAGCCGATTACGCAAGAGGAAGGTATTAGCACCCCTCGCGTCCGTTGTACTCAACGGGATCCACTCTTGTTGTTCTAATCAAAGGGTGTGTATATCTAAAGCTTACTTACTAAGGGAACGTGAAAACGAGAAGGGAGAAAAACAAAAAGGGACTCGATAGGCTCTCGCAATCCTATGCCTACGTATTCCCTCGTGCAATGGGAAAGTCAGAGTCAACATAGAAGGGAAGGTTGCTTGCCAAGGATTGGGGCCCTTGTGCCAACGTATCTTCATTCGGACGAGAATGAAGAAATCAGAGCATCCGTAGTTCGTGGGACTACGGGTTGCTAAGTGTTTTTTATGGACGATGCTAACGTTCACATTTCAGCAGTTTAGGTGTTTGCCGCTCGTTGTCGGGAGTCTTATGTGTTACTTGTTTGCGGTAGAACAGAAATAACTTGCCCTTTCTGACAAAGGTTTGAAGAAGGAATCTAGAAGGATAAAAATAATTTGAATTTGTTGGGGTGTTTTAAAGAAGTGAGTTGAATCGGTTTGTGATGTATATCGTGCTTAAGTCTATAACGATAGAAGCAAGCACTTTATACGACCGATCCGAAATGGCTCGCATATAAAGCTCTCTAGATGAGGTAAGGATAAACTCCCGTTCATCATTTCCCATTGAGCTTAAGGCTCGTGACGCACTATACACATCGTATTTATTAAGTGTTTTGAATTGATTTAAGAGAGAGAAGAGAAGGGTGCAATGCGAGATCTAAAGGAGACTTGACCCTAGATGCTATCATGAAAAATGGTCCTAAGGTTAGGATTAGAAGACGATTTTATCCTAATTTTGTCATGCAAGATGGCCCTAAGGTTGAGGATAGGGAGAAGCTACCATAATGTTGTCATGCTTGGATTAACAACCTAATGTCTATCCTACTCTAATCTTAATAAAAAATTAATTTGGACTAGGTAACCCTAAGAGAACATGCAAGAGCAAGAAACAAGTAAAGAAAAACACAAACAACAGCATACGACAGCGCTTCAAACGGAACAACAACGTATTTACAGCAACAACACAACAACATTTAACAACATATACTTTCAGGAAAGGCATGTATGCAACAACAACAGAATGTCAGCATTTAACAGACTATATGGCTCATGACAGAAGTGTATGCAAAGCAACATTAGCATGAACATACATCATGTAATTCACAAGGCTAAGCAAGTATCATGAACACACATTATGAATTCAAGCAACATGAACATGTGTTGTGCAAGGTCAAGCAAAGTATGCGAACATGTAACGAAAGATCAATCAATGAATTATGAGCATACATCATCAATGGAACAAATGAACATACACCATGGAGTTCAATAATCAATAAAGTGTATGAACATGTATCAACATCAAGCATCATGAATATGCAACATCAACAAACAAGTGTCAACATATAAACAAGTGAGCATCGTGAACATGTTTCAAAAATGCAAGCAATCACATAATCAATAATCATGTATCAAAGATCCACATACATACTGCAAACAGAGGCTAAACAACTCAAGAAAATTCCACAAATGTCAAATATATCAAGCCATGGAAGTTACATGTGGAAAGGGATCAAGATAAGCTCAAAAACAAGCAAAAATCACACTCTGCAGCAGGTGTAATCGATTAACATATATGTGTTAATCGATTACACAGTGTAAAATCAGCATTCTGGCGCAGAAAAAAGGGTGTAAACGATTACACCAGATGTGTTAATCGATTACACCTGTAGAAACAACAGAAAATCACTTTTCAGAAGAACTTTTCCAGCATCAATTCTATGATCAAATGCAACATGTAATAGCATACAATTGTACACGAAAATTACATCAATTAGTAGAAAACAAATACACATTGAATCAACCAAACAATCAACAATATCAAGCAATTGAATCAATAAATTAAATCACACCAAAACCACAAGGATTTGCATTGTGAAAGTTGTAAAATAAGCTAAAATGAGTTTGGATCTAAGAGTCACCAACCTACAAAGCGGAGTTTTCTTTGGTAATTATTGCAAACAAAATTTGATAGATCAAGTAAAGAAAAACAGATATCCAATGAATTCCTAGAAAGAAACTTGAAGAATAATTCAATGAGATGAACTTGCTCCAAAATCACTTCAAGAAACCATTTCCAAAATTCAGATTTAGATCATGTTAGAACAAGGTTTGGTTCTGCAAGATATCTCTAAGTTTTGATAATAACAAAGTAGTATTTGTGTGAAGAACAATTTTGGTACTCTAACGTTTGTTTTCTGAAGAATTAACAAACATGATCTGACTCTAATAAAGAAAGCTCTGACTCTAATATAGATCATGTGAAACGTTACTCTGATTTGACCAAAAGTCGCTTCTGCGTCAAAGAAGCAAGTTTTCTTCTGATCTGATCAATTTCAGAAAGATTCAAAGAAGACAATATGTTGTTGCTGCAATGTTCTCTTAGATTCTGGTTTTGAATATGACTCTAAAAATTAGTTTTTGAAGACTGAGTGCTGAAGACTCCGAAGACAAGGTTCTGTTGAACAACATTCTGAAGACCCTGAAGACCTAAGTTTCTGAAGACTAAGTGCAGAAGACTCTGAAGACAAGGTTCTACTGAACAACGTTCTGAAGACTCTGAAGACTTAAGTTTCTGATAACCAAGGGTTCTGAAGACTCTGAAGACTTAAGTTTTTGAAGACTAAGTGCTGAAGACTCTGAAGACAAGGTTTTGCTGAACAACGTTCCGAAGACTTTGAAGACCTAAATTTCTGATCACCAAGGGTTCTGAAGACTAAGTGCTAAAGACTCTGAAGACAAGGTTCTGGTGAACAAGTTCTGAAGACTCTGATGACTCAAGACTCTGAAGACCCAGTGATTAACTCTTCTATTCATGCTTCAGCCATATCTATTCAGAAGCCTCTGATGAACAGAAGAAGATGAAACGTTTGCGAGGGAAAATATTACATAGTACATGTCAAACATATTCTTTTCCACTACCATTCCACTACCCTGATTTGGTGGTACAAAGGACAACTTTTGTGTACAATTTTCATCCCAGCATAACGACATTATTTCAAGTCGCCAGTAATCTTAATGATATTCCTGATCTTCCCTCCAACAAATCTTTTTCTGGCTATATAAAAGACTTGATCATTTGAAGAAAGAAGAAGAGATACACATGCGTGAACAGTAAAGCACCGCAATACAAAGCAAGATACATTGTTCATACTGTATAGATTTTATTTGAGCTATTCATAGTGTTTATATCAGCTTGTGTAGAAGCAATTCATTGTAAACATTAATCTTGTACAAACAGTTGTTTGTATTCCTTAAGGGACCAGTTGGGTCAGAATCCTTAAGAAGAGACGGTTAGTCTTTGATTGTTAGTCACTAGCAGTTGCTAGTGCAGTGTAATCAGTTGATTATAGTGGATTAAGTCCTTGTGTATAAGGCGAAATTACCTTGGCGGGTGGACTGGATTAACTTGATATTTTTCAAGTGAACCAGGATATATCGTGTGTCTTTCTCTATTGCTAGTTTATTTGTGATCTTTGTTTGAGTTTCACAAAAAGCTTTCATTTTGAAAACCCAATTCAAACCCCCTTTTCTTGTGTTTTCTCACACCTTCAATTGGCATCAGAGCTCTGGTTCTGATTGCGATAAAAAGATTTATCAACACTTCACCATGTTCAGTACCGATTCAGTATTTGTGTGAGATATCATGGCTGCATCCAATACTAATCCTATTCTAGAATAGAAAGATCATTACAGTGCCAAACCACCAGTCTTTGATGGTGAAAAGTTTGACTACAAGAAAGATAGAATTGAAAGTTTCTTTCTTGGTTATGATGTAGATCTTTGGGATCTTGTAGTCGATGGCTACACTCACCCAGTTGATGCTACAAGAGTTAAAGTGTCTAGAAGTGATATGACCAACCAACAAAAGAAAGATTACAAGAATCATCACAAGGCAAGAACCATATTGCTAAATGTTATCTCTTATACTGAGTATAAGAAGATAACAAATAGAGAAACTGCCAAATCCATTTTTGATTCTCTGAGAATGACTCATGAAGGAAATGCTTAAGTTAAGGAGACAAAATCGCTTGCCCTAATTCAGAAATGTGAGGCATTCATAATGGAGGATGATGAAACAATTGAGACTATGTTTTCAAGGTTTCAAATGCTAGTCGTGGGACTTAAAGTTCTGGACAAAGGATACTCAACTGCTGATCATATTAAAAAGATCATCAGAAGTCATCCCAAGAAATGAAGACCTATAGTAACAGCTCTTAAGATATCCAAGGATCTGAACAGTATAAGTCTTGAAGAACTTGTTAGTTATTTAAGAAGTTATGAGATAGAACTGGAAGAAGATGAACCTCGGAAGAAAAGTAAATCTATTGCTCTTAAGTCTAAACCTGAAAAGGCAAAGGCATATCAAGCTAAGGAAGAATCAGAAGATTCTGATGAAGAATCAAAAGATGAGCTGTCACTTATCTCCAGAAGGATCAACAAACTCTGGAAACATAGGCAAGGAAACTTCAGAGGATCAAGAAGAAACAAAGGCCGTTCTGAGTCATCATCTGGATAAAAGAAGCAGAGTTCTGGAAAAGAAGTCATCTGCTATGAGTGTAATGAGCCAGGTCATTACAAGAACGAGTGTCCAAAGCTTAAGAAATACAAGAAACCTAAGAAGAACTTCTCCAAAGCGAAGAAGGGACTCATGGCAACTTAGGATGACTCTAATTCTGAAGAAGAAGATTTTGATGAAGATCAACCAAACATTGTGTTAGTGGCAACAACAATTGACGTTGAAGTCTCTAAAGAACCAGAAGACAAAATGCCATCAGAACCAGAATGAGACTCAGACTCTGACTTAGAGGTATTATCTAAACTCTCTCGTTGTAAATTAGAGTCGTGTCTTTCAGAAATGCTGGAAAAATATCAAAATCTTCAAAATAAATATAAGGGTCTTAAAAAATCCCATGTAATTGCTTCTGAAGCAAGAGATAAGCTTGAGTAGAATAATTCTTCTCTAAATGAAAACATTTTTTCTTTAAAAAATAGTAATTGTGCTTTGAAAAGCAAAATTTCTAAATTAGAAGAAGAATTAATCTCCAATGTCTATGACACAAGCTGTGCCAACAAGTATGATAGAGCATTCCAGTACTTCCTGGCTAAAAGCATAGATAGAAGCATAATAGCTTCCATGATCTATGGAGTATGCAGAAATGGCAAGAAAGGTTTGGGGTGTACAGAAACATTTGAAATTGACGAAAGTCAGCCTGTAAAACCAAAACCTATCTATGACCATTTTGTGCCTTCTGGCACTGAGCTTGCACAGAAACCCCCACCGACACAGAAATATATTTCTAAAGCTAAATATCATGCACAAATTCCACTTGATTATCCTGTTGCACATAAGCCTAAAGTTGTCAAACACTCTGGGAAAACTAACAAAAGAGGACCCAGAAAGTGGGTACCTAAGGACAAGATAATCTATGTTGTAGATATCCTTAGCAGCTCAGTTGAAACACCAATCATGGCACCTGAACAGTGGCTACTCGCAACACATGACGGGGAGAAGGCATATGTTCCAAAGTTTGGAACTTAAGCTTGAAGGCTTCGTTGGTTTTGAAGGAAACCGAAAGGGAAAAATCATTGGCTCTAGAACTGTTGGTAATGGTAACCTTCCTTCTATTACTGATGTTCTTTTGGTCGATGGTTTGATGCATAACTTGTTGTCAATTAGTCAACTTAGTGACAATGGTTATGATATCATCTTTAATCAAAAGTCTTGTAAGGCTGTCAGTTAGAAAGATGGCTCAATCCTTTTTATCCGAAAGAGGAAAAACAACATTTATTAGATTAGACTTTCTGATCTCTGTGAACAGAATGTCAAATGCTTAATGCTTGTTAATGAGGAGCAATGGGTATGACATAGACGTTTAGGCCATATTAGCAAGAGGAGGATTTCTCAGCTAAATAACCTTGAACTTGTCAGAGGCTTACCTAATCTGAAGTATTCTTCAGATGCTCTTTGTGAAGCATGTCAGAAAGGAAAGTTCTCTAAAACTTCCTTCAAAGCAAAAAATGTTGTGTCCACCTCTAGAGCGTTAGAACTTCTACACATTGATTTGTTTGGACCAGTGAAAGTTGCTTCAATCAGTGGAAAGAAGTATGGATTAGTTATCGTTGATGACTATAGTCGTTGGACATGGGTAAATTTCTTGAAACACAAGGATGAGTCACATTCTGTGTTCTCTACCTTTTGCTCACAAGTGCAAACAGAGAAGGATTGTAAATAGTCAGAGTCAGAAGTGATCATGGCGGAGAATTTGAGAACAGATACTTTGAGAATCTTTTTGATTCCCATGGCATTTCCCATGATTTCTCCTGTCCCAGAACTCCACAACAAAATGGAGTAGTGGAAAGGAAGAATAGGACTTTGCAAGAAATGGCTCGTACCATGATCCAAGAAACTAACATGGCTAAGCACTTCTGGGCAGAGGCAGTAAATACAACATGTTATATTCAGAAAAGGATTTCTATCAGACCTATTATGGGTAAGACTCCTTATGAATTGTGGAAGACTAGAAAACCCAACATCTCGTATTTTCATCCTTTTGGCTATATTTGTTTTATGGTGAACACTAAAGAGAATCTTGGCAAGTTTGACTCCAAAGCTCAAAAGTGTTTACTGTTAGGATACTCTGAACGCTCTAAAGGCTATATAATCTATACCACAGAAACACATATTGTTGAGGAATTAATTCATGTCAGATTCGATGATAAGCTTGACCCTGAAAAGTCAAAGCTAGTTGAAAAGTTTGCAGATCTGAAGATTACTTTATCATAATCTAAGGAGGAAGATTCAAAAGAAGGAGACAAAGATGCAGATTCTACAGAATCAGATACAACCTTACCAGAAATAACAAATAGTCCATCTCATCAGAAAAAGAATAGACTAAAGACTTCTCATTCTGAAGAATTGATTCTGGGAGACAAAGCTGATCCAGTCAGAACTCGTTCATCATTCAAACCTTCTGAAGAAGCTCTTATGGGTTTGGTGTCTCTGATAGAGCTAACATCAGTTGATGAAGCTCTTAAGGAAAATGAGTGGATTCTGGCCATGCAAGAAGAGCTGAATTAATTCACCAGAAATGATATCTGGGATCTTGTTCAGAAACCCAAAGGTGTCCATGTCATTAGAATAAAGTGGCTACTCAGAAACAAGTTAGATGAGAAAGGTGAGAAACAAAGCACGACTGGTAGCAAAAGGCTATAGTCAATAAGAAGGGATATACTATGCAGAAACCTTTGTACCAGTTGCCAGGTTAGAATCTATTCGTCTTTTAATTTCCTTTGCTGTGAATCATGACATTACTTTATATCATATGAATGTAAAGAGTGCATTTTTAAATGGGTATATTTCTGAAGAAGTGTATGTGCACCAACCTTCTGGTTTTGAAAGTTCTGAAAACCTAGATTTCATTTTCAAACTTAAAAAATCGTTATATGGTCTGAAACAGGCTCCCAGAGCTTGGTATGAAAGGCTAAGTAACTTTCTTTTGGAAAATGACTTTACCAGAGGAAAAGTGGATACAACACTCTTTTGTAAAACCTTTAAAAATGACATTCTGGTTGTTCAAATCTACGTTGATGATATTATATTTGGTTCTGCTAATACTTCCTTGTGCAAGGAATTTTCAAAGTTAGTGCAGGCTGAATTTGAAATGAGTCTAATGGGAGAACTCAGATTCTTTATGGGAATTCAAATTGATCAACGTCCAGAAAGAATGTACACTCACCAGAGCAAGTATACAAGAGAACTTCTGAAGAAGTTCAATATGTCAGAAAGTAAACCTGCTAAGACTCATATGCATCCGACATTCATTCTGGAGAAAGAAGAAGTAAGTAAAAAGGTTTGTCAAAAGCTCTATCGTGGTATGATAGGATTTCTTATGAATTTGACTGCTTCTCGTCCAGATATTCTGTTCAGCGTATGTCTTTGTGCTCGTTTCCAATTAGATCCAAGGGAAACTCACTTAACTCTGTTAAGAGAATCCTAAGGTATCTAAAAGGAACAACTAACCTTGACTTGATGTATAAGAAAACATCAGAGTACAAGCTTTCTGGTAATTGTGATGCAGATTTTGTTGGAGAGAGATTGGAAAGGAAAGTACTTCTGGAAACTGTCAGTTTCTGGGGAACAACCTTATCTCTTGGGCAAGCAAAAGACAATCAACAATTACACTTTCAACTGCAAAAGCAGAATATATCTCAACATCATTGTGTAGTACTTAGATACTCTGGATGAAGAATCAACTCGGAGATTATCAGATACACGAGAGTAACATTCCTATCTTATGTGATAATACTTCTGCTATCTGTTTATCTAAGAATCCATTTTGCATTCTAAGGTAAAACATATTGAAATAAAACATCACATTTTACGTGACTATGTTCAGAAGGGTACTTTTCAGTTAAAATTTGTGGATACAGACCACTAGTGGGCTGATATTTTGACAAAACCCCTTGCTGAGGATAAATTCATACTCATTCTGAAAAATCTATTTTCAAAACCATGTCCTGAATGAGTAGATGATATTTTGATGTGTCAAGTCACCAGAACTTTTGAAATAATATTCTGATGTTAAGCAGATTGTCTCATTATTTTATGTCCTTCTGATTAACGATACTTCTACATGTTAGAAGATGTCTTGATCAGAAACTCGTCCAGTCAGATACCTCTTGGTATTCTTGACCTTGGGAATATCAAACGTGCTCTCTTGGAAACAAACGGCTATGATTATTTGTGGCACTTGTCCAAAATCAAATCATACCTTTCTGTTGAAGAGACACCTCGAGCGTTGTGATTTCGTGAGACTAGGTTTCAAATAATTATTTCCTATTACTCCTACCTTTTCATAATCATCAAGTATTTTTGTTATAAATACTCACTCTCTGACTATCACACCCTACGCTACTTTCACTTCTCACACTTTTTCTTAAAAACCCTAAAACCCTTTTGTGCTCCGTAACTCCATCATCTTCTTCAAATGGATCCTCAACAACAAAGCGTTTTCGAATTCTCTCAACAATAACAACAAGCAGAATCGTCCTTAATGGTTTCATCAACAACTGCTCAAACGGAATCAACTTCACTTCATCAATCACTATCCACTTTGTTGAGTCCCTGCTTTTGAGGTTGGCATTAATTTTGGTAAAACTAACTTAGCAGAAAGATGTTGGACAAGATGTCCTAACATGTTAGAGTAACTGCAGGTTGAGTTGTTTGACAAGATGTCCTATCAAGAGTGTTCTGGACTGGACCAATGGCTAGAATTGGCCTAATCCGTCTCTGCTCCAGAGCGGCCCAAATTGCCTAAGTCCAAGCCACAGAGGGGCAAAAGTGACCTTTCTGCCCCTCCAACTGGGCAAGGAATGCAACGTTCCTCCCCGGCGTTGATACCCGTTACGTACGGCTTCCTCGCTGCCTGAACGGCAAAGGACAGGTACCCGAAACTACGTTTATGCCCGACATAACGACTAGTTTCGGGCACCCTGCCCGGCATAACGGCTAGTTTGGGCAGTTACCTATTCTTTGGGAAAAACGGTTATTTCGCCCCGAAAATAGGACCGTTGGCCACACGCTGGGGGCTCTATATAAACCCTCTCGCTTGAGAGGGTCAGGTATCCAATATTCACCCTAAGAATTCATACTTTGTACTTGCTCCTTTTCTCTGACCCTCTCTCACTTGAGCGTCAGAGTGCCTTGCAGGTACACCCCCTCCTCTCCATACGACCAGCATCCCTGACGCACTTGGCGGCCCGATTCTACAAGATCTGATCCAGCCTTCACGATCAGTGGCGCCATTTGTGGGAAACTCTGTTCTCCCCATATTTCTTTCCTCAGTATTCGAAGATTAAAACAATTCTCAAACCTAATCACGATCATGGCCTCCCAAGATCGCTCCAAGGATGCTCTCCAAACCACCATCCTCCCCGTCAACAAATCTGACATTGAAGGCCAGTCATCTCTCCTCCGAGATGCCCGTTTCCTCAGGGATGGAGCCACTGCTTTTCCTTCCCCTACCCCTGCTGATCGCGACAACGATAAACCATCTCTCGACCTTCTGTCCGTTCCTGTTCTGCCCAACGCGGACCCGGCCGTGGCAGCCCTCCTGGAGGCACTCAACAAAACTAACACCCTGATCCTGCAGCAGAACGAGAGGATCGGGGCACTGAAAGAGTCTTGCCGTCCAAGATCCCCTCCTACGCGGAGGAACCAGCGACGATTAAGAAGCCCGCAGCCACGGAGAGAAATCGACCGATGACTACGCCAAGAGCATGATCCTCGCGTAGCCCGAAAGCGCGGCCAGATCTCCCTGCGTGACCAGTACGCTCATGACCACAAGAGGACTCGGAGGAACGAGCTGTCTCCCCCGATCAAGTTCAAAGGACGGGCCCGATCACCTCCCCCGCGAAGAAACCATTCAACTTCTCCTCGAAGGAACCATTCACCTTCTCCTCGAAGAAACCGCTCACCTTCCCGGCGAAGGAACCGCCGACGCGAGCATCCCGTCCGGTCCCCATCATACACCAGTTCTAGTGACGACGACGAGCCTCGCGGCCCGCTGTCCCAGGAGATCTTGGCTACCCATCTCCCAAAAGGCTTGGAGAAACCCCCATCACTTGGCACATACGACGGGACCACCGACCCCGACGAGCACATCGAGAACATCGATGCGTTGCTAGACTACTGCGGCGTACGGGGCGCCATTAAATACAGATTGTTCCTGACCACCCTTCGGAAGGGAGCAATGACATAGTATAAACAACTGCCTGAGGAGTCCATCACCTTGTGGAAACAGTTGGGCAGGATGTTCTCGCGGCATTTTACAACATCTCGCCGCCACCCAAAAACTGAGGCCTCTCTGGGAGCCATAATCCAGGGTAAAGACGAACCTCTCCGCGCATATATCGAGAGGTTCAACAAAGAAGCAGTGCAGGTCCCGACGACGGACGAAATGAAGAAGTTTTTGCTCGAGCAGGGGCTTCGGCCAGGCTCCGAGTTTTCTAAAGCTATTGGCCTCGCGCCACCGAGGAACTTAGACGCCCTCCTCCTCAAAGCCCAATCACACATTCAGTATGAAGAGAAGGTTGCGGCTAGCCATGTCCGAGCATCGCGCCATCAGGAGAACGCTCGGGCATCCAAAGGAGAAGAAGCTTCAACGTCTCGTCGAGGTGACCGGAGGCGCGAGGACCGTCCTCGTGATTCCCGTGACAGCAAAGGCCCCTCCGGGCGGTTCCACGACTACACTCCCCTGACCGTTTCCAGGGAAAATATCTTGTCCGAATGTGCCAATTCGGAGTTCAAATAAGCTGGGGTCCGCTTCCCCAAACAGCTTCCGAACAGACCAAACGTGGACAAATCAAAATACTGCCGTTTCCACAAAAGTCACGGCCACACCACGGAGGAGTGCATCCATCTGAAGGATGCCATTGAAATACTGATCAGGGACGGCCACCTGAAACAGTTCGCGAAGAAGAAGGACACTCCCCGGCAGGACGCCCAGGAGTCCAAGAAGGTCGAGGAGAAGGTACCCTCCTCGGAAGACACCAACATACAGGTCGCTATGTCCATATCGCGACCCGTGGACTTCAACGTCCCTGACGGGCTCAACGGCCCTGCATATTTCGCAGCCCATAACCCGTGGGAAACTTTCCCCTCCGCCATGGTCATCTCTGGCGGGGGTTTTAACAAAGTCACTGTGGGGTCCGTGAAATGGTAGTTCGAACACCTGATCAACACCAGCTCGAACAAAGTGACCACGCTTAATCCGGCCCCGAAGGGTTCCATCCCCATCTCCTTCTACAGGGAGGAACTCCTCAGCGGCTCCCCGAACTCAAGCATACCGTTGCTCGTCAGAGCCCAAATGGCAACTTCGACGTCCGCCGAATCCTAGTTGACCAGGGAAGCTCGATCGACATCATGTACTCCCAACTGTTCTCAACGCTTCAGCTGGACGAATCGCACCTTACCCCCTACGTAGGGTCTGATTTACAGGGATTCAACGGGTTTGTGACCAAGCCATGGGGTTACGTCGAGCTGATCGTGACCTTCGGATCAGCTGAAACGGCCAGATCCATCAAGGTGCAATTTCTAGTAATCGACTGCCCGTCGCTTTACCAATGCATTTTCGGAAGGCCAACTTTAGCCGAGTTGGTAGCAGTGCCCTCGACCGTCCACCTGAAGATGAAGTATTACACTTTGAAAGGGATGGTCGCCACCCTCCACGGTGATATAGAAGCTGCGCGACGGTGTTTTGAAGCAGGTACAAAGGGAATCAACACCATTGCGCCCAGGACAAAAGTGTCGAGCAAGCCAGCACTGCCAAGCAGCTCTGAGGAGGCCAAGCCTCTGCCCCAGGTCGACTCTATCGACCTTGACAGTCGCTTTCCCGAGGACCAACAGGAGGAACGAGCAGCTTCAGCAGGACCATCCACGTCATCCAGCAGCGGCTCCCATCCGACGCGCCCAATCCCGGATGGCAACTTCGAGATAGTTCTGTTCGGCGAAGACCCCCAACGGGGAGTAAAGATCGGAGCAGACATGCCTGACATCGCGAGGAAGCAGCTCAAAGTATGCCTCAGAGAGAATGTCGACCTCTTCGCATGGAGCGCCACGAAAATGCCCGGCTTGGATCCATCCGTCGCTTGTCACCAGCTGACCATCGACCCGACCATCAAGGCCGTAGCACAACGTAGGAGGAAGCAGTCTCCGGAGAAAACGGAGGCTGCTGAAAAAGCTGTAAAGGACCTCCTCGAGGCCAAATTTATTTCAGAAGCCAAGTACACCACTTGGCTGTCCAACGTTGTATTAGTCAAAAAATCTAATTGAAAATGGCGCATGTGCATTGATTATACCGATCTCAATAAGGCATGCCCGAAGGATGCCTACCCCTCCCCAATATTGATAAACTTGTTGATAATTCTGCTGGTTTTAAACTTCTATCATTCATGGACACCTACACGGGCTACAATCAAATCCCAATGGCAATGTCCGACAAAACATACACGGCCTTCATGACCGAATCGGGCAACTATTACTACAACGTAATGCCCTTCGGCCTGAAGAACGCCGGAGCAACGTACCAATGAATGATGAACAAAGTGTTTCGGGGAGAAATAGGTGACATGCTCGAAGTCTTCATGGACGACATGGTCGTAAAATCCCACGAGGAAACCGATCATACTGCCCATTTACGAAAGGTGTTCGAACAGGCCAGGAAATACAAAATGCGTTTTAATCCGGAAAAGTGCACGTTCGGGGTCCGAGCAGGCAAATTCCTCGGCTTCTACTTAACGGAAGGAGGAATCGAGGCCAATCCCGACAAATACCGAGCTTTCTCCGAGTTTCCTACGCCCAAGTCCAAAAAATCCATCCAATCCCTCAACGGGATGCTCGCGTCACTATCTCGTTTCGTGGCCAAGTCCGCCCAGCACGCCCTACCATTCTTCAAACTCCTCCGCAAAGAGGCAATGTTCGAATGGACCGAGGAGTGTGACAAGGCCCTTCTCCATCTGAAATGGGCACTCTCAAAGCCACCGGCCCTCTCTCGACCGGACAACGGCGAAACATTGTACCTATACCTGGCCGTAGCAACTGAAGTAGTAGTGTCGCTCTCATCCACGAGACGCCTGACGGGCAGAAACCCATTTATTTCACGAGCAAAGCACTGCAAGGACCAGAGTTAAGATACCAACAGATAGAGAAGGTGGCGCTGGCTCTCATTAACGCAGCTAGGAGGTTAAGACACTACTTCCTGGATCACACGATCGTGGTTCAAACAGATCAGCCCATAAAGCAGCTGCTCGGATGACCAGATATGGCAGGCCAAATGCTCAAATGGTCGCTGGAACTGTCCGA
Organism: Lathyrus tuberosus; assembly: GCA_022829125.1. Taxonomy (NCBI): domain Eukaryota; kingdom Viridiplantae; phylum Streptophyta; class Magnoliopsida; order Fabales; family Fabaceae; genus Lathyrus; species Lathyrus tuberosus. The sequence goes on from JALAZF010000017.1 coordinate 17,253,565, forward strand.
ATTCGACATCCAATACGAAGGCAGAAAAGCCCTCAAGGCCCAAGCTCTGGCCGACTTCGTCGCGGAGATGACGTTTGCGGGCTCCCCCGTGAGCGAAGCACGCAAATGGACCATCTTCGTCGACGGCGCCTCAAGCTCTGCAGGAAGCGGCGTGAGCATCATACTGGAGAGCAACAAAGGAATTATCATCGAGGTATCACTCACATTGTCTTTCCCAACCTCCAATAACCAGGCAGAATACGAAGCCTTCCTCGCTGGGCTACGCCTTGCCGAGGACCTGGGCGCACAAGAAGTCGTCATTTGCACAGATTCGCAACTCGCGGCCCTCTAGGTCCGGGGTGAATACCAAGCCAAAACCGAAAACCTGACTGAATACTTGGCCCTGGTGAAGAAGGAAATGGCAAAATTCACATCAGTGGAAGTGAAACATGTTCCCCGCGAACATAATGTGCGAGAAGACGTGCTATCCAAACTAGCCAGCACGAAGAAGAAAGGCGGAAACAAGTCCGTCATACAGGAGGTGCTTCCTCGACCCAACATCAAGAAGGCCTCCCCGACACTCGACGTGCAAATGATCGGAGACAACAACTGTTAGATGACCCTAGTCTACAACTATCTCGCCAAAGAAGAACTCCTGTCCGACCCAAAGGAGGCCAGCATAGTCAGGCGAAGAGCTTGCTCTTATGTCTTAGTCGAAGATAAACTCTACAGACGGGGATTCTCCATCCCGCTGCTCAAATGTGTCGAGGAGGAAATGGTTGCACACATTCTGCGTGAAATCCACGAAGGAATCAACGACCAACATCTGGGCGGAAGGTCCCTTGTTCGAAAGGCTCTCCGGGCAAGCTACTACTGGCCGACCATGCAGAACGACGCGAAAGAACACGTGAAGAAATGCGATAAATGCCAACGGCACGGGGACATGCACCTGGCTCCGCCTAACGAGCTTAAGGCCATGTCCTCCCCATGGCCATTCACCTGGTGGGGCCTAGACATCCTAGGACCCTTCATGGTAGGATCAAATCAGAACAAATATCTCATAGTGGGCGTGGACTATTTCACAAAATGGATAGAAGCAGAAGCTCTAGCCAAAATAACTGCCCTCAACATCCTGCATTTCTACAAACGAAACATCCTTGCACGTTTCGGTATTCCCCAAGCGATAGTAACGGACAATGGGACGCAATTCACGGACAGGAAGTTTCAGGGCTTCGTCGCCCAACTGGGCACGAAGCAACACTTCGCATCCGTCGAGCATCCCCAAACAAACGGGCAGGCTGAGGCAGCTAACAGAGTCATCCTTCGAGGCCTCAAGCGAAGGCTGGACGAAACAAAGAAGGCATGGGTCGAGGAACTACACAACGTGCTCTAGGCATACCGTACAACTCCACACTCAACAACCGGGGAAACACCTTTCCGCTTAGCATACGGAACCAAGGCTGTAATCCCCATCGAAGTTCACGTGCCCTCTAGGCAGACAGAGTCGCCCCTAGAAGAGGAGATGAACGACGAATCTTTAAGAGAAGAGCTCGACCTCGTCGAGGAAATCAGAACCGGGGCAGCCCTCCGCGAAGCCTCACTAAAACAAAAAATTACCATCAGGCACAACGCCAAGGTGATACGGCGAGAGTTCGATGTGGGAAGCCTTTTTCTAAGAAGAAACCACAAAGACTCTCGCGAAGGCAAACTAGCAGCCAACTGGGAAGGGCCGTATCGCGTCCGGGCAAAAACGGAAAATGGGGCCTACTACTTAGAACATCTCACTGGGGAAGAACTTGCTCGACCATGGAACGCTGAAAAGCTAAAATAATATTACAGCTAAGTTATCGGTTCGACCCGTCGCAACTACGAACGTCAGCTACCGACCACTATGCACGTCTAGGTACAAGCGTCACATACGATTAAAGCATAACCCCGCTCAGTAACGAGCCAGGTAATTGCTCGACAGCGATCCTCGATCGAGCATCGCCGTTGTCAAAGTACCACGATTGGCAGAACCCCAGCTCGCGATGGGATGTTCACGCCGCGAACTCAGGCCTCAAACGCGACCTGAGCTCCGCTCCCTGCCAGGAAATTCCCCGACAGTTCGACCAGTTCCCCACACTGCCGAACACATCTATTACGAGCAATTCCCCCAAAAAAATATTCACGCAAGTCAAATACCCCCTATCACGGGAGGACATACATTCACAACGAGCATGAATACGATACTTAGGAAAAATAAAAGCAAGTAAAATCATGCAAACATAACGTAATATGTGACAATTTAACAAGTGGCCGACGAGACTACAATTGTACGTTGTTACATAAAACAGGGTCCATGCCCCCAAAAATAAATTACAATGATTCAACGGCACGCAAGCCGGACGGATTACAACAACACCAAAAAAGGACAAATTCCTCATTCATCAGCGTGCTCGGTTGACTCTGGCTCGGGTCCCTGCTCCTCTGCGGGCTGATCCTCGGGGGTAACGACAAGGAGACCTTCGGGCAAGACAAGACGATCATCCTCAACACGCGCTCGTAGGCCATGATGGCTATCCACTAGCCATCATTGCCTATTAACTGCTACACGGAGCTCTAGGCACACGTGGCGTCCCATCGTTTCCAATTCTGTCTGACCGTTACTCTCCCCGAACACCGGGCATCAAGGTCACGACCACGAATTTCATGAACACCAGGGGTTACAGGCGCATTAAGATAATCCTCCTCGTCTTCAAACGACGACTCTATGCTAGCTCCCCGGAGCAACGAGCAGTCCTTAAGTCATCACTCCCATGCTCGGGAGCAACGACTTGCGGGGCTCCTGTTCTGGACTAGACCAATGGCTAGAATTGGCCCAATCCGCCTCTGCTCCAGAGCGGCCCAAATTGCCTAAGTCCAATTCACAGAGGGGCAAAAGTGACCTTTCTACCCCTCCAACCGGGCAAGGAATGCAACGTTCCTCCCTGACGTTGATGCCCGTTACGCACAACTTCCTCGCTGCCCGAACGGCAAAGGACAGGTGCTCGGAACTGCATTTATGCTCGACATAATGGCTAGTTTCGGGAACCCTGCCCGGCATAACGGCTAGTTTGGGCAGTTACCTATTCTTTGGGGAAAACGGTTATTTCGCCCCGAAAATAGGACCGTTGGCCACGCGCTGGGGGCTCTATATAAACCCTCTCACTTGAGAGGGTCAGGTATCCAATATTCACCCTAAGAATTCATACTTTGTACTTGTCCCTTTTCTCTGACCCTTTCTCACTTGAGCGTCAGAGTGCCTTGCAGGTACACCCCCTCCTCTCCATACGACCAGCATCCCTGACGCACTTGGCGGCCCGATTTTACAAGATCTGATCTAGCCTTCACGATCAAGGAGGATACGACATCTTTGTCTGTTTTAGTTTTGAACTAACTGTTTTTGTTAGCAGATGTGATTGGAATATAACTAGGATTCCAGGTGGCATCTGAGATTGTGGAATTAGTGATTCTGATTCTAAATGGATTTGCGGTTTCCTTGTGAAGGAGGCATTTTTGGTAACTTGGGATTGAAGAAAGAATTAGGTCGCTAATTCTGAGGAAGATTATGATGCGGTTTAGAAGCCCAAGTCCAGCTGTGGTTTACAATATAAAGAGGTTAGAGTTAACCTAATTTTCTGTTCTTGTTGCAGCTATTTTAGAAGTACTAGGGTTTGTACTTGTGAGCCTCTCGTGTATTGTGTGAATACTTGAGAAGGACGTTCTTATTGAGTTGTAATATTTCCAGTCACTGCTGTGATTGAAAGGGAATTGAGAAGGGTCTCATACCTAGGAGAGTCTTAGGTAGAAATCTAGGAAGGGTAGTTTCTAGGTGATAAGCTGTAAACGTTTGAGTTTAGCTTAAAACCAATTCTACTTAGTGATTTCATTTCTGGCTTGGTAGCCCTCAGACGTAGGTGTTATTGTTCACCGAACTGGGTTAACAATTTTTGGTGTTATTTACTTTCTGCACTTTTTTCATTTGTTCTTCCTTAGATCCGTGTGAAAAGTAGAGATCAAGTGTCACAATATCCTGTCTGACATCTTCGTGATCTACTTAACCAGAATTTCAATTGGTATCAGAGCAGGCATCCTGCTCTGTATCTGGGTGAGATTCAGGGACAATACTTTCTGGTACGATGGATAAAGAAGGAGGAATTCTAAATTGACCACCAATACTTGATGGTTCCAATTATGATTATTAGAAAGTTCGCATGGTAGCGTTTATCAAGTCTATGGATGGAAAGGCTTGGAAGTCTGTGATCAAGGGGTGGGATCCACCAAAGATCAAGGACAAAGACGGGGAGCTCACTGAGGAGCTGAAACCTGAAGAAGATTGGGATGATGAAGATGATAAGCTTTCTCAAGGGAATTCTGAAGCCTTGAATGCCTTGTTCAATGGGGTGGACAAGAGCATCTTCAGACTCATCAAAAACTGTACAGCTGCGAAGGATGCTTGGGAAATCCTGAAGACTGCTCATGAAGGTACCTCTCGTGTAAAAACCTCAAAACTTCAGCTGCTTACCACTAAGTTTGAGAACCTGAGAATGAGAGAAGATGGAAGTATACGTGACTTTCATCTGAATATTGTTGATATTGCAAACACATCTTGTGATCTTGGTGAGAAAATTTTTGAAGCCAAGTTGGTTCGGAAAATTCTAAGGTCTCTTCCCAAAAGGTTTGATATGAAAGTGACAGTTATTGAAGAAGCTCATGACATAAACACCATGAAGGTAGATGAGTTTATGGGATCACTTCAAACATTTGAGATGGCTATTAGTCAAAAGATGAAAAGAAGAAAAGTTTTGCTTTGGTGACCAACCAAGAAGAGGGAGACACCAAAGAGGATTTGTCTAAAACTGTAGGGTTCTTGGAAAAACAATATCATCAACTGGCAAAGCAATTAGATGAAAATTCTAAGATAAATGTCAAGGCTCAGACTTCAGACGTCTACAGATCTAGAAACTTTGGGAGAAGACCCAGCTATGACAAGAAACTTGACCGAGGGAAGGGAGTTCAGTGCTTTGAGTGTGGAGGTTTTGGACACACAAGAGGTGAGTGTCCCACATATCATAAGAAGGAGAAGAAAGGTCTGTCTACTTCATGGTCAGAGGATGACTCCTCAAGTGATGGAGAGACTACTAAGAAGGTGTCTGCAATGACTGGAGTATATGATTCTGACAATGAGTCAGATAATGTATCACTCAATTCAAATGGCCTGGCTGAATGATTTCAACTAGGACAAGATCAGCAGAATCTTATCTCACAACTGTGTGATGAAAGACGAAACCATCTGGAAACGATCTCAGAATTGGAGGATAAAGTGGAGTGGTTAAACTCCAAACTCAATAACCTGACCAAGTATATAAGGATGATGAACAATGGTTCAGACATGCTAGATGAAATCCTTATGTCAGGAAGAAATGCCGAAAGTGGAAAGGGCCTGGGCTATAGTGATCAAGTTGAGATCAAAGGACATATGACTGGAGGAAACTCAACCCAAGTGATGTCAAGAAGGATGTCTCAACATCATCAAAGGCCTCAGAACAACTCTCCAGGAAAACAAAAACAGGACAAACAGTGTTACTACTGCGAAAAGGTCGGTCATATACAGGCTCACTGCTACAAGCTGAATGGATATCCTAAATCTTCAAAGCAATCCAGAAGAAGAAGAAGGAAGACTCCCAAAGGAAAGAAGAAATGGATACCTAAGGGCCAAACTATAGCCTTCATTGCCCATACCACGCTTAGAGCCTCATCCAAAGAAGACTGGTACTTTGACAGTGGGTGCTCCAGACACATGACTAATGTAAAGAAGTTCCTGGATGATATTAAACCTCATCCCACTGGTCATGTCACCTTTGGAGATGGCTCAAAAGGAGAAATCAAAGGTGTTGGCAAACTGAAGTATGAAGGTCAGCCTTGTCTTGATAAAGTTTTGTATGTTAAGGGATTGACTGCTAATCTAATAAGCATCAACCAACTTTGTGACCAAGGTCTTAAGGTAAACTTTTCTGAATCTGAGTGCCTGGTTACAAATGATAAAGAAGAACTTATTATGAAAGGAGTCAGATCCAAGGATAACTGCTATCTGTGGGTGCCTCACGAAACTCAGAGTTTTTCCACCTGTTTAGTGTCTAGGGAGGATGAAGTAAAGTTGTGGCATCAGAAACTGGGGCATTTACACCTAAAAGGAATGAAAGAAGTCATATCTAAGGAAGCTGTCAGAGGGATTCCAAATCTTAAGATATATGAGGGAAAGATATGTGGAGAATGCCAGATTAGGAAACAAACTAGAATGTCACACAAAAGGCTTCAACAACAAACCACATCAAGGAACTTAGAGCTTCTTCATATGGATTTAATGGGACCTATGCAAGTTGAAAGTCTTGGAGGAAAAAGGTATGCCTACATAGTTGTAGATGATTTTTCTAGATACACTTGGGTGCACTTTATCAAGGAGAAATCAGAGGTGTTTGAAGTTTTTAAGGGATTGTGCCAGAGACTTCAAAGAGAGAAAGACTGTGGTATAATCAGAATCAGAAGTGATCATGGGAGGGAATTTGAAAACAGTAAGTTTGATGAGTTCTGCTCCCTAGAAGGAATTAATCAAGAGTTCTCTTCACCCATCACCCCTTAACAGAATGGTGTGGTAGAAAGAAAAAATAGAACCATTCAAGAGTGTGCAAGGGTCATGCTTCATGCTAAGAATCTTCCTTATCATTTTTGGGCAGAAGCAATGAACACAGCTTGCTACATTCTAAACAGGGTAACCATCAGGTCGGGAACTTCTGCTACCTTGTATGAATTATGGAAGGGTAGAAAACCAATGGTGAAATACTTCCATGTATTTGGCAGCAAATGCTACATTCTGGCAGACCGTGAGCAGAGGAGAAAGATGGATCCCAAGAGTGAGGAAGGAATCTTCCTAGGTTACTCCACAAACAGCAGAGCATACCGTGTCTACAATCCAAGAACTCAAGTTGTATTGGAATCCATAAATGTTGTGGTTGATGACTCTCCTATGGAGGTTGAACCTACAAATGACATTGGAACATTCTTCCCAATGGAGGAGAAAGATGTCACAGAGGATGTTGAAACACCTCAAGACAACTCTGAAGATAGTGCAGTACTCAACGATGACAATTATGAACCTAATGTATCCGAGAGAGTCGACAGAGGACCTTCACTCAGAATACAAAAGGATCATCCTAAGGAACTCATAATAGGGGATCCAAATGGAGGTAGGATGACTAGATCACGGGATGTGGTGGCAAGTGCCTGCTTTGTGTCAAAGATGGAACCAAAGAATGTCAAGGAAGCCCTGACAGATGAATTATGGATCAATGTAATTCAAGAATAGCTTGAACAGTTCAAGAGACATGATGTTTGGGATCTGGTACCCATGCCCGAAGTATCAAATGTGATCGACACTAAGTGGGTTTTTAAGAACAATTCTGATGAATATGGAGTTGTCACAAGAAACAAGGCCAGACTCGTAGTACAGGGATATACCCAGATAGAGGGAGTAGACTTTGATGAGACTTTTGCACCTGTTGCTAGACTGGAATATGTACGACTACTCCTTGGAATAGTTTGTCTTTTGAAGTTCAAACTTTTTCAAATGGATGTTAAAAGTGCCTTCTTGAATGGATATCTCAACGAAGAGGTCTATGTGGAACAACCCAAAGGCTTTATTGATCCAACATTTTTAGATCATGTTTACAAGCTGAAGAAAGCCTTACACAGGTTGAAACAAGCACCAAGGGTTCCTTGTTACAAATGGCTACAGAAAGGGAGGAATTGATTAAACCCTCTTCGTCAGAGAAAAGGAAGGTAACCTTATGATAGCTCAAATCTACGTTGATGACATTGTTTTTGGTGGAATGTCGGAAGAAATGGTCCAACATTTTGTCAAGCAAATGCAGTCAGAGTTTGAAATGAGTTTGGTCGGAGAATTAACCTATTTTCTTGGTCTTCAAGTCAAACAAATGGAAGACTCCATTTTCCTCTGTCAAGGGAAATATGCTAAGAATATCGTCAAGAAGTTTGGCTTGGAAAATGAAAAACACAAGAGGACTCCTGCCCCCACACACTTGAAATTGACAAGAGATGGGAATAGTGTAAACATTGATCAAAGTCTCTATAGAAGCATGGTTGGAAGTCTCCTATACCTTACAACCAGTAGACCTGATATAACGTTCGCTGTAGGCGTCTGTGCAAGGTATCAGGCTGAACTCAAAGCAAGTCATATTAATCAAGTGAAGAGAATTCTGAAGTATGTGAATGGTACATACAACTATGGTTTACTTTACACACATAGCTCTGACTCTGTATTAATAGGTTACTGTGATGCTGACTGGGCTGGAAATACAGATGATAGAAAAAGTACCTCAGGGGGATGCTTCTTCTTAGGAAACAATCTAATTTCCTAGTTTAGCAAAAAGCAAAACTGTGTTTCTCTGTCCACAGCTGAAGTTGAGTACATTGCTGCGGGGAGTAGCTGTTCTCAAATGATGTGGATGAAACAAATGCTGACTGAATACAATGTCCCACAAGATGTTATGACACTCTTCTGTGACAACTTAAGTGCTATAAATATTTTTAAGAATCCCATTCAGCACAGCCTAACTAAACACATTGACATCAGGCATCACTTCATTCGAGATCTCGTAGAAGATAAAGTTATCACTCTGGAACATGTGGCCACAGAAAATCAATTAGCTGACATCTTCACTAAAGCTCTAGATGCAAATTAATTTGAGACGTTGATCAGAGGCAAGCTTGGAGTTTGCCTTTCTGATGAGGCATAACTTTTAGAAGGTTGGGGTGGGAATAATATTCTGCTATTTGAATATGTATTCTCACCATAGCGAGAGGATTTTTCAATCTTCTCTCTTTTTTTGTTGTTGTTTCTTTCTGGTTTTGTAAGGGCTGAATGCCCAGGATATTGTGTTTCTTTTCTGGGTGTGAAAACTTTTATTTTGAGCCGGTTTATTGGTTATTGGGTTAATCCTTCTACCTTTGTCATATTGTGGCTAAAAAGGGGGAGAATTACTAACATCACTAACCACTGCTGGCTTATGATGATCTACTAACTACTGAGGGGGAGTAGATCTGAACTGTTTGAGGGGGAGACATGTTTTGTTGTTGATTCTGCTACTGCTCTGATAGTGGTCTCTCCTTGATATGTTGCTGCAGGTGAATGGAAGTTACTTTTAGCCAAAATCTGCCAAAGGGGGAGATTGTTGAGTCCCTGCTTTTGAGGTTGGCATTAATTTTAGTAAAACTAACTTAGCAGAAAGATGTTGGACAAGATGTCCTAACATGTTAGCCTAACTGCAGGTTGAGTTGTTTGACAAGATGTCCTATCAGGAGGATTCGACATCTTTATCTGTTTCAGTTTTGAACTAATTGTTTTTGTTAGCAGGTGTGATTGGAATATGACTAGGATTCCAGGTGGCATCTGAGATTGTGGAATCAACGATTCTGATTCTAAATGGATTTACGATTTTTGACCGGTAAATAGCAAGTGTACTATTTATCAGTTTAGTAATAAAAGGGGTTTTCCCCGAAGTCGATCTCTTGAGGACTGTCAAAATTTATAATGCCAAATGTATTTTCAATTAAACAAAAGTTTCTTTGGTAAGAGTTGATGAGTAGTAATTTTAACAACGAAAAGAAATGTAAATATAATTAAGGTTTTAGACGATTATGAAAATAATGCTAGGAGAGGTGTATGAAATCCCTTATAATAACAATTTTTCCTATATGTGCAATAATACTGTAAATTTTATTATCACCGCCTCTTTAGATTAGTTTTCCAAAATTCCTTTAGAGAAAACCCTTTGGTATTCTCTCTATACCTCAATTCCTTGGTGGTATATCGAGAATCCCAAGTCTTTTTGTTTAACAAAAGTAATACGGTTAAAATACGATATCCCAATTCCTCGGCGATATCGAATATGATATTGTTATACGAAAGCATTAAAAGGGTTTTCCAACCTAAATTCAACCGTAATTCAAATCCAATTTTCCAATAAAGATTTGTATGAAGAACATTGCATAACAAGATTAATAAAATAAACAGTACAATTACTACTAAAAAGATTCAATTGTCATTACATAAGGAAATCAGGGACACCCCCTAGCATTGGGGGGTTTAGCCTCTCATGTTCATAATTAAAACAAAAACAAGGGAAAGATACAGGAAAGACATTACAAAGAGTATAGGATTACTTTGATCTCAATTGCTTCCGCGAATCGATGATCTCCGTTCTCCCGGATTTCTCCCAAGCATGAACCTTTCTCGTACAATTGTTCGTAAAACCCCAGATGATCTTTTTCCCTCCTCTAGACCTAACTTAAATAACTTTAATCTGTGCTTACATTCCAGGAAATACCCAAAATACCCCTCAGATAAGTGTTTTAGCAAAACAGGAAAAATCACAAATTTTTGGTCTCCAGGGCTCCTCACACGGGCCGTGTCCCATGACACGGGCGACCGTGTCAGGCATGCTTTCTTGCTGCCCCTTGCTTCTTACTCAGCAGCTCTTCAGGAGTCCTGACACGGGCCGTGTCCCATGACACGGGCGGCCGTGTCAGGCATGCTTTATTGCTGTCCCGTGTGTTCCTCTTCAGGGGCCCTGACACGGGCCGTGTACTGTGACACGGGCACCCGTGTCAGGCTTCTGTGATGCTGCTAAAAAGTCATCTTTAAGCTCCAAAACTTCATCGCGCGTATGTTCGATCATTGGCTATTCATGTATACCTGAAAAGCACAGAAAATACTACCAAATCAAAGCATAAAAGGTCTATGAAAGAAATAACATTGAAACTTAGACTAACTTAAATAAGAACATAAACACTAAGTAAAAATAACCACATAAATTCAAATGCAAACGAAACACAACTGAAATAGACACAAAAGACCCAAAAACATACGAGTGAAAACCACTGATCAAATTCCCCCAAACTTAAACTTTTGCTTGACCTCAAGCAATAAGCTTGCATAAAGAGTTAAAACGCCAGTGAACTGTCACAAAGTAAAATATTCACGAGTGGAGGTGATAATACTCATACGTGAGTTTTTCGTTCCAAGTTGCTCAACAAGGGATCTTGGTACTTCTCCGTCAACATCAGCATCGCACAAACACTACACCGCGGTGAAACCACGGACCTCAACCCCCTTTTCGGTTACCTCTCCAACTATGCTTTGGGCTTAAGTCTTTCCTCGATTTTCTACCCCTTTTGTTCGAACAATCACTTTTAAGGCATCAATGATGATTTTTCCTCACATGTACAAAATTGATCAAAGCTTACTTTTCTAGGCACCCTTATTTTTCTTGCACATTGGCATTTGCTTGTCCACTTAGGGACGGCTCTTAGGTTCGACCGCCATTAGGCTAAATAACCGGGTGAGGGTTACCCAACTTAGAAGGACAAGTCATCTAATTACCTTTATTCACATTTTTTTTCGGTGCCTTGACTCTCCTTTTTTTTTTCAATCAACTTTGTACACGCAATTCTTATAGGTATGCCAGACTGTCATTTTAAACTACTCGGGGAATACTTCTCAGAATGAAGCACTATGGCACAAATCTACACGTTAGACTCGTTCCCATACTCAGAGGATCTGGGGTATTTGTAGTATACTGACGTTTTCAAAATTTTCCAAAAATTCTCACTAAGCTTCTTTTCCCTCAAACTCTATATACTTTCTTCTCCCTCACTCATGAATACAAGACTTAACAAAACCTGCAAAAATGTTTTCAATTCGGGGAATGGGTTTCACAGTGGTTTTCTGACACAACTTAAAACATAACAAAACATAACTAAAAACTCAAAAGAAAATTGACAAAAAACAAACACAAAACAAGTAAAACCCCCCCACACTTGAATTCAACAACGACCTCATTGTTGTCAGACAAATTTGAGAGGGGACTCACAAAATTCTACTGAGAAGGTGGGAAGTGCAGCCTCATCTGCTGCATCCACTCATGCATTTCTTGCATCATCTCTCCTTGCCGAACCTGTTCATTGCCTTGGCGAGAAAGTTCATTCCTTTGGTGGGACTGCTCCTCCCTGATTTCACCAATTTCATTCTGCAGCCATGTCCACTGATCTGGTGTCATAGAAAAAGATCTTGCTCCAGTGTTTGATGCTCCTTCATGAGGGGGAACAGTCTGATAAGGTTCAGGTTCCACCCTAACACCTTCTTGAGCTGGAATACCTGCATCAACATTATCCTCATCCTGCTCGTCCGTAACAGTTACGACGACACCTCCATAAACCCAATTATCAGTGTCTTGAATCCCACTTCTGTAGGGGTTAGGTAAAACCATCAAAAATTGACCAGAACATAATAAAGAATAATTCCCATTATTAAAAGCAATCATACTCTGTTGGACTAGCGCATTCATGTCAAGACGGGTGTTACCAGAAACTGGAGTCTCATCAAGTGTAACTTGGTCATATCCCAAGTGCTCGGCTATCTGGGTAATCATACCCCCAACAGAAATTCCTCCCTTAAGGAGCCCGACCAACTCGTCCTAAATAGTCAGCCGCAAAGGCTGTAACACTTACCTTGATATTGTTAGCCATAGCATATAAGAAGAACAACTCTTTCTGGGTTGCCACCCCGGTGCTGTCACCATGGCCAAACAAAGTGTAAGCCAAACATTTCTGCGCATAACGAAAACACGGATTCTGAATCCCAGAAGCCTTGGCTCCCTTGGCCACATATTCTGGTTGGCCGGTAATTGCCCTCTAGAATTCTCTTGCCTCAAAATCTTTAGGCACAAATCCAGGGCCAACAGTCAGAAGTTTCAAAATATTCCCCACCTCTTCCACGGTCAGCTCATGGTCATTATCATACAACCTGAAACTCATAGTCCCATAAAAATGGTAAAAGGAATCTGCTGTCCATTTCTTTTTCAATTTAAATTCAATAGTACTAAGAAATTCTAAAGTTATGCGTTCATAAGTATGTGCTTCATACTGCATAAACTCCAGCATTCCTAGTGTGCGAAACATTCTATCTATCTCAGTATTCAGCCCCAAAGCAGATAAAGTTTCATAACAGATATACCTGGTGGGTGTGATTTTGCGTTTAACATGCAAGGCGTATCTCCGCTCATGATCGTCGTTATCAAATATAATGCCATGAGCATTCGGCTGGCGGACATTTCGCTTTCGAGAATGGGAGGTTTCATCAACGACCTTCTTACCTTTGTCTCCTCTCTTCGGGGGCATTTTCGTCACCCTAAAAAAATCAAGAAAACTGAAAACAGGAATTAGGAAAAAAATTTACCGTAGACTTGACGAGGAAGATGAGAGGAACAACTTTTGTGAAGCAAGGTATGGGTTTAGGTGAGTGGGTGCTTGGGAAAATGAGGGTTTTGTGAAGAGAGGAAATGGATTTTTAGGTTTTACAAAGAGAGTGGAGGAAGAAGATGAGAGAAGATAGTAAGAAAAAACATAAAAATATAGAATAAAAGTAAATAATAAGAATAAATGGCGTGGGGTCCACTAAATCAAATTCAAAATAATCAAAATAAATGCAAAAATAAAACAAAAAAACAAAAATTAAAAAAAATTTGAGAAGTCCGCCCTTCCCGACACGGGCCGTGTCCTATGACACGGGCGGCCGTGTCAGGTGTGCTGTAACAAAAAGTCTCCATTCCACCAACCACCAACAAAGGGGGTCTGACACGGTCCGTGTCCCGTGACACGGGCGGCCGTGTCAGAGCACATCTTCCCCATTTTTTTTCGTTCTACAGTTTCTCTCCTGCCCGTTATGCTGGAACTTTTTCCTTTCTGATTATCTACATAAACCCTGCAAAACAACTAAATAAACACACACACACACTCCATTAATTAAAATAAAACTATGGGTTGCCTCCCACAAAACGCTTCGTTTAACGTCGCATGGCTCGACGGTCGTCCGTCCTATTATGTAAGACGAGCGACATCAACCTGACCAGTTGGTTGACCTTGGAAGTAGGGCTTCAACCTCTGCCCATTCACCTTGAATAAATCTCCATTAGCTTGGTTCTTTATCTCAACCGCGTTGTGTGGAAACACTTTATGCACAACAAACGGTCCTGACCATTTAGACCTCAATTTTCCAGGAAATAACTTCAGACGTGAATTGTATAAAAGAACTAATTGTCCTTCCCAAAAGTCTTTTTTTTGGATTCTTTTATCATGCCACTTCTTGGTTTGTTCCTTATACATCTTGGCATTTTCATATGCGTGGTTCCAAAATTCTTCCAACTCATGAAGTTGAAGAATCCGGGAACTCCCAGCCTGAGATAGATCCATGTTCAAGAATTTGGTTGCCTAAAATGCCTTGTGTTCTAATTCTAAAGGTAGATGGCAAGCCTTCCCATAGACCAACTGATACGGTGACATACCGATTAGTGTCTTGAAAGCTGTTCTATATGCCCACAGGGCATCATCCAACTTTGTCGCCCAATCCTTCCTAGAAGAACTTACAGTCTTCTCCAAAATTTGCTTAAGTTGTCTATTTGAGACTTCTACTTGGCCGCTTGTTTGGGGATGATAAGGAGTGGCAATCCGGTGTTTAACATTGTATTTTTTTAGTAACCTCTCCATTAGGTGATTAAGGAAGTGTGTTCCCTCATCACTAATCAAAGCTCTTGGTACCCCAAATCTCGCAAAGATATTCTCCTTTAAGAACCTCACAACAACCTTAGCATCATTCGTAGGTAAAGCCAGCGCTTCCACCCATTTAGACACATAATCCACCGCTACTAAGATATAATTCTTTCCGAAAGATGATGGAAATGGCCCCATAAAATCTATCCCCCAAACATCGAACAACTCAACTTCTAGCATGGAGTTTTGTGGCATCTGATTCCTTTTGGAGATGTTCCCCATCCTCTGACATTTGTCACATTCTTTAACCAATTCTTAAGCATCCTTGAACAATGAGGGCCAATATAACCCCGACTGAAGGACTTTGGATGCGGTTCTGTCACCACTGAAGTGTCCTCCATATTCCGAGTCATGACACGCTTTTAGCACATCCCTCTGTTCCTCCTCTGGCACACATCGTCTAACCAATCCATCTACTCCTCTTTTGTAGAGAAACGGGTCATCCCATACATAGAACCTGCAATCATGAACAAACTTTTTTCTTCGGTTAGAGTCAAAATCGTCAGGTATGATACCACCCACCAAATAGTTCGCGTGATCTGCGAACCAAGGAACACCAATAATAGCTAGGATGCGTTCATCAGGAAACTCATCCTTTATTGGACGCTTATCTTCGGTTTCCGCAATGGGTGACATCCTAGAGAGGTGGTCAGCCACGGTGTTTTCACATCCTCTCTTGTCACAAATCTCCACATCAAACTCCTGAAGGAGTAGAATCCATCTCAAGAGCCTTGGTTTGGAATCCTGCTTAGCAAAAAGATATTTCAAGGCAGCATGGTCAGTATAAACAATCACTTTTGAACCCAACAGATATTTCCTGAATTTATCAAAGGCGTATACCACCGCTAACAACTCCTTTTCGGTAGTTGCATAATTCATCTGTGTAAGGTTCAAAACGTGACTAGCATAAGAAATAACATGAAGAAGCTTTTCTTTTCGCTGCCCCAAAACAGCCCCTATGGCAATGTCGCTAGCATCGCACATGATCTCAAATGGAAGAGACCAATCGGGGGCAATCACAATAGGTGCCGACACAAGTTTATTTTTAAGTGTCTCAAATGCATCGACACACTCTTTGTCAAACACAAAAGCCCTATCCTTAACTAAGAGAGTGGTTAGAGGTTTGGCTATTTTAGAAAAGTCTCTTATGAACCGGCAGTAAAAACCCGCATGTCCTAAGAAACTTCTTATACCTTTTTCATTCACAGGAGGAGGGAGCTTTGAGATTACCTCCACTTTGGCTTGGTCAACTTCCATCCCCTTATGTGAGATTTTGTGACCGAGAACAATACCTTCACGCACCATAAAATGGCACTTCTCCCAGTTGAGAATCAAGTTGCTCTCCTGGCATCTTTGTAAAACAAGAGAAAGGTTAGTTAAACAATTATCAAAGGAAGAGCCAAATACCGAAAAGTCGTCCATGAAGACTTCCATATGCTTTTCAAGCATGTCAGCAAAAATGGAAGTCATGCACCTCTGAAAGGTGGCCGGAGCATTACATAGCCCGAATGGCTTCTTCTATAAGCAAAGACTCCATAAGGGCAAGTAAAGGCTGTCTTTTATTGATCCTCCGGTGCAACCGCAATTTGGTTGTACCCTGAGTATCCATCCAAGAAACAGTAATAATCATGACCCGCTAACCGCTCCAACATTTGATCAATGAAGGGCAAAGGGAAGTGGTCTTTCCTAGTAGCTAAATTCAACCTCTGGTAGTCAATACACACACGCCACCCTGTGATCATCCTCGTAGGAATCAACTCATTTTTCTCATTTTTAATGACGGTGGTTCCTCCTTTCTTGGGCACTACATGGACAGGGCTCACCCACGAGCTGTCAGATATTGGGTAAATCAAACCCGCATCAAGCAATTTCACCACCTCTTTTCTTACAACTTCTTTCATGGCAGGATTAAGTCTTCTTTGAGGTTGGACAACTGGTTTATGATCATCCTCCATGAGAATTTTGTGCATACAAACAGTAGGACTGACACCCTTCAAATCTTCAATTTTCCAACCCATAGTTCCCTTGTACTTTTTAAGAACTTCAATTAACTTATCTTCTTGGAAAGTTTTCAGGCTAGCACTTATGATGGCTGGACATTTACCTTCGGTATCGAGGAAAACATACTTGAGGCTTTCGGGTAGTTTTTTCAATTCAGTCTCCTTTTTAGTCTCTTCACCACCTTCTGTGAGTTGAGGTGTCCTAAGATCTTCCCACCGGTGCTTTCGAGGTCCCATAAATGGAGGTTGAACTTCCATCATGGCAATCACTTCCAACTCTTTTTCACCGGCTTCTTCACTATCTTCAAAAATTAATAAACTCAACACTTTTTCCAACGGTAATTTTTGTGCATTTACCGGATTCTCATTATCAATCACTTAATCTATCACCTCTATAGTATGGCTCGTACCAATATCATCCTTGTGCTTCATAGTGTTTCACACATCAATCTTCAACTCCTCATCATAGACCTTAAGAGTCATAATGCCCTCTTCTATGTCTATCAAACATCGTCCGGTCTCCAAAAACGGTCTTCCCAGAATGAGTGGTATTTCTTCGTCCTATGGCATCTCTAAAATAACAAAGTCCACCGGGAACACAAACTTATCAATCTTCACTAGAACGTCTTCTACTATTCCATAAGGCCTCTTAACAGAATGATCGACAAATTGTAAAGTCATCCTAGTGTCTTGTACAGTCCCAATCCCCAACTTTTTGTATATGGACAACGGCATAAGGCTTACGCTCGCCCCCAAATCAATAAGAGCCTTATTGAAAGACCTATCTCCAATAGTGCATGGAATGGTGACCGAGCCTCTATCTTTCTTTTTCACCGAAATCTTCATTCCCTGCAAAATAGCACTACACGTTTCGGTTAGAATAATAGGTTCCGTATCGACGGATCTCTTCTTGGAAATGATGTCCTTCATGAACTTGGCATAAGTAGGCATTTGTTCGAGTGCCTCCAGGAAAGGAATATTGAGTTCAAGCTTCTTGAACATTTCCAAGAATTTTTCAAAAATTTTCTCGTGCTGCCCCTTCTTTTTGTTTCTAGTTGGAAAGGGGAGCTTGATGCTCAGTTTGGGCTCAATGATCTTCTCCTTGGTTACTTGCTCAGGTATAATCACTTCTTCATTCACAACCTCATTTTCCTTAATTTCCAACTCAACTTCAAGCAACCGGTCTTCACCCTCAGATTCTTTCTCGTGTCCTCTTGAGGTTTGGTACGTCTCATGGGTACCGCACTAACATTATTATGCTCTCGCGGGTTGGTTACCGTTGAACTTGGAAGAGTACTCTGTGCTTGAGAACTTGCTAACTGTTGAGCTATTTGGCTCATCTGGACCTCTAGATTTTTTATGGAGGCACCTGTATTCCTAAGATTACTTCGTGTCTCTTCCTGGAATTGAGAGCTTTGAGCTACCATCTTCTCAATGGCAATTTCCCAATCCGCTTTCTTTTGGACCTGTTGTTGAGGTTGGTAGTACTGTTGAGGTTGTTGCTGATATTGTTGCTGTTGTGGCGGTGGTTGCTGTTGTTGGGGCTGGTTCGGGTATGGAGCAGGTCCTTGCTTCAGAACATTTCCTTGTTGATCCTTCCAAGAAAAGTTTGGATGATTTTTCCATCCTGGATTATATGTGTTCGAATACGGATTGTTCTGCTTCAGAAAATTGATTGCCTCAACCTGTTGTGCTGTAGCCACACAATGCATGGCAAAGTGAGGACCTCCACAAATTTCACAATTCACCGCTTGAACCGGTTGCACTTGTGCTACCTTCTGTGTATCTAGACTCATTTTCTTTAACCTTCTCTCCACTTCAGCCGCAATCTGATCTTCCATTTTCATAACCTGTTCTGTCAGCTTCAAGTCAACTGTCTTCTCAGGTTGGCTAACACTGCGATCATACAGCTCCAGGTGCTCATTTGCTGCAATCGCTTCAATTATCTTTTTAATACCAGTGGCTGCTGAAAAATTTGTAGAACCACCGGCAGATTTATCGATAAGCTGCTTTGTCTTCATCCTTAACCCATTCATAAAATTCTGCATTTGTTCAGTTGAGTCCATATTATGGGTGGGACATGCAACCAAACTCCTCTTAAATCGCTTGTAAGCATCTCCGAGTGATTCTCCTTCTTTCTGCTTGAAATTAACAATGTCATATCTTTTTCGGATGTATACAGATGCAGGAAAATACTCGTTCAGAAATGTAGTCTCTATCTCTTGCCAAGTAGTAATACTCCCAGCGGGTAGTGAAGAAAACCACTCTTCGGTGTCATCGGATAAAGTGAACGGGAACATCACTAACTTCTTTGCTTCTTCAGAGTGTCCCTCAATCTTCAAGGACGTGCTCATGGTAAGGAACCTTTGCAAGTGCTTGTTGGCATCTTCATTGATTCTTCCTGAAAATGGCTTACTCTGAAGCTGTCGGATGGTAGACGGGTGCAGCTGGAACTATGCAACAGTAACTGGTTGATTAACGATTGTCAACCATACTGCTGGAGCGTTTGCTCGGCCATAATCACCGAGAAGACTTTCGGTAGGTGGATCTTCCGCCATGGTAATAGTTTCCGGCTCTGAGTCAGTATCGAAATCAGTATGCTCTGAATGTCCTGAAACTGACTCTTCTTTCTCTGGCTCAACAATAATTGGTTCTGACACTGATGGTGCCAGTTTCTCTATTCTTGCTTGACGGCGTCTGGCATGTAAGAATCTATCAGGTTCTGTGTCAAAAGAAAGTTCAGCTGAGGCCTTACCTCGCATACAAAGGTTAGAAAATTATTAGAACAAATAAAAATAACAATTAACAGAAAAAAAAATAAAAAAATAATTTTGGTCACGGAGTGACAAAATTTCAATTGAAATAAATTAGACACTATGAATTTGGCAATCCCCGGCAACGACGCCAAAAACTTGACCGGTAAATAGCAAGTGTACTATTTATCAGTGTAGTAATAAAAGGGGTTTTCCCCGAAGTCGGTCTCTTGAGGACTGTCAGAATTTATAATGCCAAATGTATTTTCAATTAAACAAAAGTTTCTTTGGTAAGAGTTGATGAGTAGTAATTTTAACAACGAAAAGAAATGTAAATATAATTAAGGTTTTAGACGATTATGAAAATAATGCTAGGAGAGGTGTATGAAATCCCTTATAATAACAATTTTTCCTATGTGTGCAATAATACTGTAAATTTTATTATCACCGCCTCTTTAGATTAGTTTTCCAAAATTCCTTTAGAGAAAACCCTTTGGTATTCTCTCTATACCTCAATTCCTTGGTGGTATATCGAGAATCCCAAGTCTTTTTGTTTAACAAAAGTAATACGGTTAAAATACGATATCCCAATTCCTCGGCGATATCGAATATGATATTGTTATACGAAAGCGTTAAAAGGGTTTTCCAACCTAAATTCAACCGTAATTCAAATCCAATTTTCCAATAAAGATTTGTATGAAGAACATCGCATAACAAGATTAATAAAATAAACAGTACAATTACTACTAAAAAGATTCAATTGTCATTACATAAGGAAATCAGGGACACCCCCTAGCATTGGGGGGTTTAGCCTCTCATGTTCATAATTAAAACAAAAACAAGGGAAAGATACAAGAAAGACATTACAAAGAGTATAGGATTACTTTGATCTCAATTGCTTCCGCGAATCGATGATCTCCGTTCTCCCGGATTTCTCCAAAGCATGAACCTTTCTCGTACAATTGTTCGTAAAACCCCAGATGATCTTTTTCCCTCCTCTAGACCTAACTTAAATAACTTTAATCTGTGCTTACATTCCAGGAAATACCCAAAATACCCCTCAGATAAGTGTTTTAGCAAAACAGGAAAAATCACAATTTTTTGGTCTCCAGGGCTCCTGACACGGGTCGTGTCCCATGACACGGGCGGCCGTGTCAGGCATGCTTTCTTGCTGCCCCTTGCTTCTTACTCAGCAGCTCTTCAGGAGTCCTGACACGGGCCGTGTCCCATGACACAGGCGGCCGTGTCAGGCATGCTTTATTGTTGTCCCGTGTGTTCCTCTTCAGGGGCCCTGACACGGGCCGTGTCCTGTGACACGGGCACCCATGTCAGGCTTCTGTGATGCTGGCGAAAAGTCATCTTTAAGCTCCAAAACTTCATCGCGCGTATGTTCGATCATTGGCTATTCATGTATACCTGAAAAGCACATAAAATACTACCAAATCAAAGCATAAAAGGTCTATGAAAGAAATAACATTGAAACTTAGACTAACTTAAATAAGAACATAAACACTAAATAAAAATAACTACATGAATTCAAATGCAAACGAAACACAACTGAAATAGACACATAAAGACCCAAAAACATACGAGTGAAAACCACTGATCAATTTCCTTGTGAAGGAGACATTTTTGGTAACTTGGGATTGAAGAAAGAATTAGGTCGCTAATTCTGAGGAAGATTTCTACTGCGGTTTAGAAGCCCAAGTCCAGCTGTGGTTTGCAATATAAATAGGTTAGAGTTAACCTAGTTTTCTATTCTTGTTGTAGCTGTTTTAGAAGTACTAGGGTTTGTACTTGTAAGCCTCTCTTGTATTGTGTGAATACTTGAGAAGGATGTTCTTATTGAGTTGCAATATTTTCAGTCACTGCTGTGATTGAAAGGGAATTGAGAAGGGTCTCATACCTAGAAGAGTCTTAGGTAGAAATCTAGGAAGGGTAGTTTCTAGGTGATAAGCTATAAACGTTTGAGTTTAGCTTAGAACCAATTCTACTTAGTGATTTCATTCCTGGCTTGGTAGCCCCCAGACGTAGGTGTTGTTGTTCACCGAACTGGGTTAACAATTTCTGGTGTTATTTACTTTCTGTACTTTTTCATTTGTTCTTCCTTAGATCCGTGTGAAAAGCAGAGATCAAGTGTCACGACATCCTGTCTGACATCTTCGTGATCTGCTTAACCAAAATTTCACACTTTTTAGAAACCAACTGAAGTTCATATTGTGGATCGCCCTGCTCATATTCATCTGGCTACTCCTTTCTCAGAACTTGAAGTTCTATCTGAATTGATAGTAGATTTTGACAACTTGCGTGAGAATGGAATTGACTTGTCTAGGGAACTAAGTGCTCAAGGTTGGAAAACCTATTTTGATCATCTCTACGGTCCCATTTTTCAAAATCTCATCAAGGAATTATGGAGATTCGCTGACGCTGATGAACACTTTATTGTGTCACACGATTTGGGAAACAAGTTCATAATCACGGAGAAATCCATAGCCACCTTACTTGGAATGGAAAATTCTGGAGGAAAACGTATCTACAAGATGAGCTCCAAATCAAAGTTTCTATCTGAAATGGTTAACCCAACAATATTCACTCAATCATCAAGTGGAAAACCTCCTTTCAAGACTTAAGACCTATCAAAGGAGCTTCGTGTCTAGCTCAAAATCATTTTGGGATGTATCCATCACAGACCTGCTCAAGTTCTTCTGATTTCCTCAATACTGATCAGAAATTCATGTTGTGTTATCTGATGAAAGGAGATAAGATTTTCCTCCCCTTAATTCTCTTCAGATATCTCAGAGACTCTGTAAGAGAAACAAGAAATAAATAAAAGAAATTCAAGAACTACATTCCTCTTGGCCGATTGATCTCAGATATTCTGATGGAAAGTGGAATGATTGATTATCTAACAAAGTTTCCAGTCACAAATGAATTAGACGTCATAACTGGAACTCATTTGAACAGTAAAAATCTGAAGAGAATGCAGATTATTGATGAAATCAGAGTTAAACCCATCATAGCAACTGATTCGGAGAGTCTGAAGGCAAGAAGGTTGATTATCGACGAATTTCCTCTGTTCACCAAACATGACAATCCAGAAGTTATGGAAGCATATATACAGCTTCGAGAGGCTGAAGGCTGTGATATATCTGACTTCAGAGTTGAAGATCTGATGGATCATCCTCCTGATATGATGAAGAAGAAGAGACCCTACTCCAACACAACTCCTCATATGAAAACTGCAAAGAAGCAGAAGAAAAGTCTAGGTGAAGCCAGCACAAGGAACATCTCACTGGCATCATATCCAGAATAGAAGAGTAAGTCTTCTGAATCTCCTTCTGTAACTGCACATGTTATTATTGACATAAATTTATCTTCATCTCTTCCTACACCATCTCCACCTCCTACAACATAACCAATATTCTCTAGTCCACCCCCAATATTTTCAACTGTTGTCACCACCTCTCCCATACCCATTTCTGAATCACCAACTGAGATATTTCCATCCTCTGCACCATTCATACAACTCCCACCACATATACTTCAAATCACCTCAACTCCACCATCTTCCACCATATCCATACAACCAAACTCCATCATTACTGAACAACCATTTCCAACCATCTCCCTACCATTAACCACTCAATCTTTTTCTGAAGAATTTCCCACTGAACTTCTCAAACAACCAACTCTCCATCAACCACTCCATTAACCGCTCCACAAATAATACTAGAACCCATACCAGACAATCTTGAACCTTCTTCAAATAATGATACCACCAATTTGGGTGATTCTGTTGAAGAAAATCAACCATTCCATGAGAACCAACCTTCTGACCTTCCTCCTAACCTAGATGAAGTTATTTCTACTTTTAAGGACAGTGTGGTTATGAGATTCAATACACTCTCAGATCAATCAAGTTTTACCGAAGACCCTTATACTTTAGGTGCTCCGTGGGATCAGTTCAATTAGTGGATGTCTGAGGAATTTCAGAAGATTCAAAATCTCTATGTTCATACAAAAGACTATTTTATCCAGCAAGCTGAAAAGAGGTTGAAAGATAAGAAGGAAGCTTAAGCTAGGCTAGCTGCTGAAAGGGAATTAGTTAGAGGTTAGCCAAGGAAGCTCTAGATAGAGAAAAGGAAAGGTTAGCTAAGGAAGCTCAAGATCAAGCTAAGAAAGAAGCTACTGAAAACTCTACCTCTGGTCCAATGTTGAAGACTCTGGCTAGCATTCAGAAGGAGCAAGAGTTGTTCAGAACAAGGATGGACAAGCAAGATAAAGTAACTTCCATCGTTCAAAATGTACTTGCTCAGATCCTTTATAGGTTTTCTCCTCCTTCTCAACCTTAGGCACCTTTCTAGGCTACCCCATAGTTTTTCTTTGTCTGTTTGTTTATCTTATTTTGTACTATGGATTATCTTTCTGGTTTACCCTTTTTTATTATGACAAAAATAGGGAGTATATTAATGGAAAGTTATTTTGATAAATATCTTGTTTCTGAATCATAGCTCTAACATTCTAACACTTTTGCAAATTTTCTTGGAATACTTTTCAGGAACAATATTTATATTGGCAATCTGGCTCTGATTCAATCAGGCTCTGATATAATCAACCAGGTTCTGTTATCAGACTCCATTACCACTATAATCAAGCTCTGATATTTTGGATCTGACTAGACCCTTATAATTAGGCTCTGGTATCCTTAATCGAATTAGATTTTTTTAAGTCTTAGATTCAGGGAGAGCTTGATAAAGGGAAGATTACTCTGAACTTATCTGCGTCATTTCCTATCAATTATTTTCGTACAAAATTGTTTTATCAAAATACATTATTTTGTCATTATCAAAAAGGGGGAGATTGTTAGAACAAGATTTGGTTCTGCAAGATATCTCTGAGTTTTGATAATAACAAAGTAGTATTTGTGTGAAGAAATTTTTTGGTACTCTAACA
Source organism: Lathyrus tuberosus (assembly GCA_022829125.1). NCBI lineage: Eukaryota > Viridiplantae > Streptophyta > Magnoliopsida > Fabales > Fabaceae > Lathyrus > Lathyrus tuberosus. The sequence goes on from JALAZF010000017.1 coordinate 17,277,953, forward strand.
TTTGTTTTTTGAAGAATTAACAAACAAGATCTGACTCTGATAAAGAAAGGTCTAACTCTGATAGAGATCATGTGGAACATCACTCTGATTTGACCAAAAGTCACTTCTGCGTCAAAGAAGCAAGTTTGCTTTTGATTTGCTCAATTTCAGAAAGATTCAAAGAAGATAATATGTTGCTGCTGCAATGTTCTCTTGGATTCTGGTTCTGAATATGACTCTGAAAATTAGTTTCTGAAGACTAAGTGCTCAAGACTCTAAAGACAAGGTTCTGCTAAACAACGTTCTGAAGACTCTGAAGACTAAGTGCTGAAGACTCTGAAGACAAGGTTCTGCTGAACAACGTTCTGAAGACTCTAAAGACTTAAGTTTATGATAACCAAGGGTTCTGATAACTCTGAAGACTTAAGTTTCTGAAGACTAAGTGCCGAAGACAAGGTTCTGCTGAACAACGTTCTGAAGACTCTGAAGACTTAAATTTCTGATAACCAAGGGTTTTGAAGACCGAGTGCTAAAGACTCTTAAGACAAGGTTCTGGTGAACAAGTTCTGAAGACTCTGATGACTCAAGACTCTGAAGACCCAGTGATTAACTCTTCTATTCATGCTTCAACCATATCTATTCAGAAGCCTCTGATGAACAAAAGAAGATGAATCATTTGCAAGGGAAAATAGTACATAGTACATGTCAAACACGTTCTTTTCCACTCCATTCCACTACCCTAATTTGGTGGTACAAAGGATAACTTTTGTGTACGATTTTCATCCCAGCATAACGACATTGTTTCAAGTCGCCATTAATCTTAATGATATTCCTGATCTGCCATCCAATGGATCTTTTTATGGCTATATAAAGACTTGATCATTTGAAGAAAGAAGAAGAGAGACACATGCGTGAATAGTAAAACACCACAATACAAAGCAAGATACATTGTTCATACTGTATAAATTTTATTTGAGCTATTCATAGTGTTTATATCAGCTTGTGTAGAAGCAATTCATTGTAAACATTAATTTTGTTCAAACAGTTGTTTGTATTCCTTAAGGGACCAGTTAGGTCAGAATCCTTAAGAAGAGACGGTTAGTATTTGATTGTTTGTCACCAGTAGTTTCTAGTGCAGTGTAATCAGTTGATTATAGTGGATTAAGTCCTTGTGTATAAGGAAAAATCACCTTGGTGGGTGGACGGGATTAACTTGATAGTTTTCAAGTGAACCAGGATATATCTTGTGTCTTTCTCTATTGCTAGTTTATTTGTGATCTTTGTTTGAGTTTCACAAAAAGCTTTCATTTTGAAAACCTAATTCAAACCCCATATTTCTTGTGCTTTCTCACACCTTCAGATCCAAATCAACTTCTATTGCAGAATTTGTTAATAGAAATGCAATGCGATGAAGGGTTAGCTCAAGGATTAACAAACTCCAATGAAGAATTTGTTAACTCTAATGGAAGAGCTTTGGTGAGGTTAGGGATGAAGATGAAAATGGAGAGTGAAAAGTGAGAGAGAATTTGAATGTGAAGTGTAGAAAAATAAGAAAAATGAAATGGTATCCTCTTGGAATAGAGAAAATTGGTTTAAATACGGTCTAGGTATGGAATGAGAGTGAGGTTTGGAAATTGGTTTTGAATGACGAATGGGTTTTTGGATTGGAATTAGGAGTGGAAATTATTTGAATTATGGAGGGAAAATGAAATTAATTTGGAAATAAAACAATATTTTGGAAGCATTCTAGATCCTTCTACTGATGCAAATGTGAATCTAAGTGATTGAATTGAATTGGAAATTGCTACAGTGCTGAAAATATGTTGTTATAGGCAAAACTGACTGGGTGTAATCGATTAACATACATGTGATAATCGATTACATGATTTAAAATTTGAATTTTGGCGCCTTCTAGAGGGGGTGTAATCGATTAAACCACATGTTTTATTCGATTATATCAAGGCAAAACTGCCAAAATCACCCTGTTACAACATTTTCTGAGCCTTGCTTTGCATCTGAACCTTAGCCACTGATAAAGCTCTTGAATAATGCCTGAAACATGATGGGTAACCTGTCTGAAACCAAAATTATATGAACTTCATGCTTTCTACTTTTGATTCTGAAATAACCAAACCATCCTTTGAGCAAAATAAATGCTCAAAGACTCTGATGACTGTGAGTTGAGCTCTGAACGCTGTTGAAACACTCTCTGAAAACAACTCTGAACTGCAAGGAATACATTGTGATCCCATGTATTAAGAACCCAATACAATGCATGATTAATGTTATGCTGAATGCAAATATAAGCCAATTAATGTTAGTAACACGAGGGCAAATTTTAAGGTGCAACAACTTCCCCTATTCAATCGATTTAAACATGGAGGTATGAAAGACAACGACATTCATACATTCAAGGTAGAAGGGGATTGAATACAAAAGAACCAAGAAATTTGCACTCTGTGGGGAAAGAAAAAGGAGTTGGATACTAGTCGGGAACTGGATTTAAAAAAGATTTGGCCGAGAACCAAATACCAGTCGGGAATTGGATTCTAAAGACAAGAGTTGGTCGGGAACTGAGTACCTGTCGAGAACTGGATTTGAAAAGGAAAGGCTAGGAACCGAATACCAGTCGGGAACAGGATCTGAAAAGGAATGGTCGGGAACCGAATACCAGTCGAGAACTGGATTCGAAAAGGAACGTCCGGGAACTGAATACCAGTCGGGAACTGGATTTGAAAAGGAACGATCGAGAACCAAATTCCAGTCGGGAACTAGATCTTGAAAAGAATGTCAGCCAAAGGCGGACTTACAACAAGGGAAAAGAAACAAGATCAACCGATCTACGATTCCCAGAAATAAGATAAACAGACCTAACACCCGAACGATGGGTGAAAGGAAGTAGAATCACTGGACCTAACACCTGAAAGATGGGTGAAAAGAAGTAGAATCAACGAATCTACGATCTAAAGCGAAGAGAAGATGACTCCGCTAGGGAAAGAGAAATCTCATACAGACAACTATACAGGGGGAAAGAAAGATGACTCCTTCGAAAGGAAAAGAGGGTAAGATTGACAAATATACGACCCTAAGGAAAGACCGGAACACCTGCTCGAGGACAAAGCTGAACCCTTCCTCCGAGGTTATACCACTCTCCGATTGCGCCACGATCTAGAAGGAGGGTACCAAAATTGGCTTATGCTACGCATGCATTTTTTAATTTTTCTATGGTATAATGATCTATATCAAATGGAAATGCTACACGTTTGAGGATGCAATGTAATGATGATTATGATATGCAGAAAGGACATTCCACTGGGGGAAGTGCTGAAAAACCAAAGTCGACTCCGCTTGGGAAAGACAAACTGAACTGCCTTCGGGGTCGTAAACTCTGCTGGAAAACCCATATGAACTTCTACTTTGGTGGATAAAACATGAACAACAGGCGACTGCTGGGGAAGTGAACACCAGGCTCTGATATTTCGCGACAACTTGAATTGTCACTACGGAACCTGCAAATGCTACTGGGGAACATCAAAGGAACCTGTGAACCTTGATGAAAGAATATGCCAACGACGATTGGGCTTTGACCTGCTAGGGAAACCTCCCACTATTGGGCTTCCATCTGCTTAGGAAAAATAAAAACCAAAACCGCTAGGGGATAATGTCGGGCCCACTTCTCTGTTGGGGATAATAACCAATGATACCAACTCTGCTGGGGGAAATCACCAAGATCCAATATTCCATAGGGGAATAACAAACCGAACCTCCAATATCCATCAGGTTGTAAATTTTGCTGGGGACGACGACTTCATTGGGGAACTTCCGTCAAGAACAACATGTGGAGTGAAAGAAGAACTTTCTGCCTCACCACCAATCCCATCCACTTGGGGATATTTGTTACCTTACCTTGTTGGGGATGAGGACCCAACCCAATTTCCGGGGAAACAAACCTATCTGGAGAGCACAACCAATTCTAACACTGGCTGGGGGAAAAGACACCTTCTAGACCCCTGCTGGGGAAAGCACTCATAAGTTTCATAGTATTCTGCTAAGAGAGATAAAACCTTGGACGTCTCTATCGGGGAAAACATACAAGGTTTCACGCTGAGAAATATTTTGATATTCTTTCGAGTCTCCCACCTTCTAGAATATGCATTGATTATTGCTAGATAAAAGCAATCCCGCAAGAGCAAAAATACGTCCCAGATACACATGCTAACCTCAATTATCACTCAAGGCATTCAAATGTTTTTAGCACTCTCTGTAAAGCTTCAGTGTTTTTAAATGCAATGTTTATCAAAATATCGGACGCTTTTGTAAACAAAACAGTAACATAAAACAAGAGGAAAGCTTTTAAATAAAGAGAAACTTTTATTGATTGAAAATGGCCTGTGAATAGGCATTTACATATGGAAACAATTCCTAAAAGAGGTAATTGCGCAAACAAAATAAAATACACTGATTGGAAATGTGGAAACAGATTTCCACCAAGTTTCGACTCGGCTATGACTCGTATGTCTCCGACACACACAAGTATTTTGCTTTTTGAAGATAATGATTGGACCAATTCCTATCCTTCGGAATTCCCATTTGTAGAGATGAGACAAGTACGCAGATCGCAACCTCTTGCTTCAAATCCCTAACTTTTGCCTAGATCGCCCTTTCGGGTTTTCAATCCACCGGGATCGCCTATATCATGGCATTGGTTCTTGAGACATGGGATCAAGCTGTTTCCGTGGCTTAGAATTCCTTTTATTCCAATTTTTAAAGCAGCAAGCATCAGAAGCTTCGACGTTTATTTTGCTCGGTGATTTGGTACTGGACCGCATTTTTTTCAGTAGGATATTTCGAGCGCAAGAGAGCATTCACAACTTATATCAGGCATTATTCAGGTGCAATATCAAATGACAAGTTTCAGAGGCAAAACTATGCTCAGAACAAGTGGCAATGGTCAATTCTCCAGGTTTCCCTTCATTTGGCGCTAAATTTGAAAATTTAAATGGGTTAATCGATTAACCATTTGCTAGGAAAATTTGCTTAATCGATTAACCAAGGTGAAATTTACCCAGAAACTTCAATTTTCAGCGCTGCATTATTTTTCATCTCATTCCAATCACTTGAATCCACTTTTGCACCTGTTGGAAGAATCTAGAATTGATTCCAAAATTTGATTTATGTTCATTTCCCTCCAAAAATTCAAACATTTCCATTCCTAATTCCACTCTTAATCTCCATTCCTAATACTAACCCACACTCCAAACCTCATTTTGATTCCTAACCTAGGGGTTATTTAAGCAAATTTGTTCTAAACCTCACAGGACTTCACTCATTTTTTTGATTTTTCTCTCAATTCTCTCTCACTTTTTCACTCTCCATTTTCATCTTCAACCTTCACCAAAGCTCTTCCATTAGAATTCCCAAATTCTTCATTGGAGTTTGTGAATTCTAGAGCTAAACCTTCATCATTTCCTCTCATCAACATAAATTCTGTTGTAGAAAGGGATTTAGATCTAGCTTTAAGGTTTGGAAGCACTTTCTTGAAGCAATTTGAAGCAAGTTCATCACATTGCATTGTTCTTGAAGTTTCTTGCTAGGAAGTTATTGGATCTCAAATTTTCTTTGCTTGATTTGTCCAATTTCGTTTGCAACACTCACCAAAGCAATTCTCCACTTTATAGGTTGGTAAATCTCAAATCCGCGCTTATTCTAGCTTATTTACAACTTTTACAATATAGATCCTTGGTTTTTTGGATGTGTTTTGGTTTATTTTTTTATTTGATTATGGATCTTGTTGTTTGGTTGATGCAATTGGTGTTTGACTACTGATATTTGATGTATTTTTTGTGTACATTTGCATACCTATTCATTTGGATGATTGGATAAGTGATTTACTGCTAAAAGTGCTTTTGGAAAATTGATTTTCTGCTACTGGTACAGGGTTAATCGATTAACCATTTACTAGGCAAATATGGTTAATCGATTAACCAGTCATTTCTGCGTGTTTTTCCTGATTTTTCAATGGTTAACCGATTAACCATTTTTTCCTAACAAATGGTTAATCGGTTAACACTGTTGCAGAATGTGTTTTTATGTGTTTTCAAGTGCGTTTTGACTCTGTTCCACTCTTAAACTTCATGGATTGATATGATGCATATTTTTGAATTGTTTTGAAACTGTTTCACCTCACGCTACAGTATGAATGTGATTCTTTGACACACGACACTTGGTTTTCATAATGTATGTCTATGACTCTTGTTTTGCATTCTTGGTGTGATGATCGTATTGCATAATCATTTGTATAATTATGATTGTTTGTTCTTGATGTTTACCTTGCTGGATTTATGAGACGCACTCATGATTATTTTTGACTCCGCAAATGAACGTTTATTTGAGTTGTTTAATTGTTATTGAATATGCATGTCATTCTTGTTAATTGCTTAAGTGTGCAATGTCATTGGAGTGTTTGTTCATGCCTAGTTGCTCGTGTTTAATTGTGTATACATGGGAAGCAATTGCTCTTACTTGATGTTCGTTCATGTTTGCCATTCATGTGCGTTTGTTTAAGTGTGATAGCATGTTTTTGTGTATTTCTTGCGTTACATGATTATGCTTGACTGTTGGACATGTTTTATTATGGATTGATTAATCCTTGATGCATTATCAATTTGATGTTGTGTTGTCACATGATCATCCTTGCTTGATGCCTATTCATGAGCATTTGTTTTGATACATACATGCTGCTTGTGCATCTACGCCTGTTGTCCTGTGCTGAATAGTAGCTATTAATTCCCGCCCTTGCTTGACTTGCTGTATTTTACACCTGTTCTGTTCTGAAAGTAAAAGTTGTGATATGCTGTTGCTGGATTTTATAGCGGTTCTGAGCTAAAGCGTTGTTGTAGCTGCTGTTTTTTGGTTTATTTTCTTTGTTTTGCTTGCCTTTGCATGTTCCCTTAAGGCCTCCTAGTCCAACTTAATTTTTGATTAAGCTTGGAGTAGGATAGACATTAGGTGCTAATCCATGCATGATAACATTAAGGTAGTCCCTCCTTGACCTCAACCTTAGTCCATTATTTGTATGATAACATTAGGTAGACTTCCCTCTTATCCTTAACTATAGGGCCATATTGCATGACAACATCTAGGTGAGTTTCCCTTAGAGTTTCTTTTGCCCTTTGAGTCTCCTTTCTCTTCTCAAAACAAAATTAAAACACTTAATAAATATGATGTGCATTGTATGCCACGAGCCTTAAGCACATGGGAAAAGATGAGCGGATGCATTTCTAACCTCATCTTAGGGTACTTTGTGCGCGAGACGTTTGGATTGTTAGCGCGAAGTACTCGATCTTATGTCATAGACTTTAGTTCGATGCACATTTCAAATAAATTTAATCAACTTCTATTAAAACTCATAAACAAACTGCAAATCATTTTATCCTTCGGGATTGTTTGTCAAATCATTTTCAGAAAGAGTGTGTTATTTTCCGTTCTACCACAAACAGGCATCGACCCTAACTGTTGGAACGCGAATTTAACGTCGCTCATAAAAAACACTTAACCAATCTTTTGTCGAGTCCACGAACTACGGATGCTCTGATTTCCTCATTCTCGTCTGATTGAGGATACGTAGGCACAAGACGACGAAGTCTTGGCGAGCACTCTTCCTTTTCTTCCGTAGTCCACGAATTACGAACGCTCAGTTTTCCTCATTCTCGTCCGATTGAGGATACGTAGGCATAAAACGGCGAAGTCTTGGCGAGCACTCTTCCCTTTCATCCGTAGTCCACGAACTACGGATGGTCTGATTTCCTCATTCTCGTCCGACTAAGGATACGTAGGCACAAAATGACGAAGTCTTGGCGAGCACTCTTCCCTTTCTTTCGTAGTTCACGAACTACAGATGCTCTGATATCCTTATTCTCGTCTAAATGAGGTTACGTAGGCATAAGATGGTGAAGTCTTGGCGAGCAACCTTCCCCTATCCACTTGTAGTCCTTTGAACTACGTTGACTCTAACTTTCCCATTGCACGGGGGAATACGTAGGCCTAGGATGGCGAAGTCCTATCGAGTCTCCTCTTTCTTTTTCCCTTTTTATTTCTGTTTAGCAGTATAGCTTTAGATAGCACACCCTTTGATTAGAACAACAAGAGTGGATCCCCTTGAGTACAAAAGATGCAAAGGGGTGCTAATACCTTCCTCTCGCGTAATCGACTCCCGAACCCAGGACTTGGTTGCGATGACCATGTCTTCTCCCTTTTGATATTTCTTCGATCGCTTCCTTTCCCCTGCCGGGATAAATAATGTTCAGTGGCGACTCTATTTTTCCTCCGGTTGTTTTTCGCGTTGTGACACTAAGTTACCCGTCTGGAAGCACTAAGGTCGCACTTTCTGATCAGATGCCTTCTTCATCCTGTTTTGATACAACTGCTCGTGACAAATGGCTGCCAATCTCTTTTCTTCACTAAGGTTCAACTGATCGAGCCTAGCTTAAACCCACTCAGCTTCATCGAGATTCACATCCGTCATGGTCCTTAAAGAAGGAATCTCAACTTCCAAGGGTAAGACTGCTTCCATACCGTATACAAGTGAGAAAGGGGTTGCCCATGTTGATGTACCCACCGAGGTACAATAACCATGTAAAGCGAATGTCACCATCTTCTGCACAATTTTCGTAATGTTCTTGTTAGATGCCTCAACAGCACCATTCATCTTCGGACGATGTGGAGAAGAATTGTGATGTTCAATCTTGAAGCTCTCACATAACTCTTTCATCATCTTGTTATTCAGATTTGAACCATTATCAGTAATAATCCTCTCAGGGACTCCGTAACGATAAATGATATCCTTCTTTATGAACCATGAAACCACTTGTTTGGTGATGTTTGCGAACGAGGCCGCTTCTACCCACTTGGTGAAGTAATCAATGGAAACCAGGATAAATCGATGTCTGTTAGAAGCAGTCAGCTCAATCTGTCCAATAATATTGATGCCCCACATAGCAAAGAGCCAAGGAGAAATTAACACATTCAAAGGAACGGGCGGTACATGCACTTTGTCCACATAAATATGGAATTTATGACACTTTCAGGCATATTTAAAACAGACAAATTTCATCGTCATCCAACAATAACCTGCTCTCAACAACTTTCTGGCCATTGCATGCCCATTAGCATGGGTACCGAAAGAACCTTCATGAACTTCTTCCATCAACATGTCCGCTTCGTGTCTATCCACACATTTGAGCAAGACCATGTCGAAGTTCCTCTTATACAACACATCCTCATTCAGGAAGAAATTACTAGCAATTTCCTTAGAGTTTTTCTATCCTTGTTGGATGCCCCAGACGGGTACTCTTGACTTTTGAGAAAGCGCTTGGTGTCATAAAACCATGGCTTATCATCCACAACTTCTTCTGTTGCAAACACATAAGCGGGCCTGTTGATCGGTGGTTTTCATATGAGATTTTACTATTTGTTTTAGTTAATCTTTTGTTATTATTTATTTGTTTTATATCTCTTCTACCGCATTTTATGCCTTGGTTGTGTCCTTGAGTGTTTTCAGGTTCATACAAACATTAAGGAGGAATCTGAGCGAAAAAACAATAAAAATCGCAAGTTTCAGAAGAGTTTTAAGTAGGAAGACAGTAGCCTGACACGGCCACCCATGTCGCCTGACACGGCCCGTGTCAGGATGGTACCAAGAAGAGGAGATGTTGGAGATTTGGCAGGGGGATGACACGGGTGCCCATGTCGTCTGACACGGTTCGTGTCAACATGTCTGGAGCACACAAGATTTTCATCAAAACACCAGAGGGCCAACACGGCCGCCCGTGTCACCTGACACGGCCCGTGTTGGCTGTGACGTGTCATCTTCTAATTTTCTTGGAATTGTGACTTTTGTGATCCTTGAGGGTATTTTGGGCATTCCCCCATTAATGTATTGGACCTGAGAGTATTTAAGACACTTTTTGAGAAAGGAAAAAGGACTTTTGGAAACGGAAGAATTTTACGATCAGATTCAGATCTTTCGAGGGATTCAGAGAACGGAGATTTTCATGAGCACTCGTGATTGAAGATCAAAGCCATCCATTTATCTTGTAATGTCTAATTTATCTGTTGTAATCTCTTTGAATATTATGAGCGGCTAAAGCCCCCAATGCTAGGGGGTGTCCCTGAATTGCTACTGTATTGACTCTGTTTTACTTTATTATATGAGGTAAGTGTTTTTTATTAATCTCTTTTATTGTGTAAAGTTCTTAAGGCTTTTTCATCTGACTAATGGAATTTGATTTACGGTTAAGGTTTAGGTCGGACAAACCAAATTAACATTTTTTGCATAATAATATTATAGTAGAAATAGCCTAAGAATAGGGATACTCTGTAGTAACCGTGATAATCTTGGTAAAAATAGAAAGCTTGACATTCATCCTAAACTGCTGAGGAATCAGGGTATAGGATGAATACCAAAGGTTTTTCTGGCTAAGGAATTAGGGAAAAACATTCTTAAGATTCAGTAAATGTTATTTTAAAGCATTGTCTCCTCGAATAAGGACTTAGGTTAGTGCAAAGCAATTCATACACCTTACCCTAGCATGCTCTCTCATATCTGTTAAAAGTCAATTTTATTCTTCTGCTCTCTTTTCTCATTAACGTTATTATTTTCTAAACAAACCAAACCCCCAAAGTAATTTTTGTTTAATTGAATTACTATCGAACTTATATTTCCTACGCAGTCCTCGAGATCGATTCTGGGGATAATACCCCCTTTTATTACTACATCGGTAAAAATAGTACACTTGCTATTTTTCTGATCAAGTTTTTGGCGACGTTGTCGGGTGCCATAAGTATAAGATTAATTTTAGTTCAATTGAAATTTTGTCGCTCGTCGACAAAAAAATTATTTTTCAGTTTTTATTTTATTTTATTTTATTCTGTTACTACTAATCTGCGTCTAACATTTTTATGCGAGGAAAATCCTCAACTGCTTTATCTTTTGACGCAGAAATCAAAAGAACTCTACACGCAAGGCGTAGACAAGCAAAACTGGCAGTTTCTGAAACAGAACCGTCATCTCCAACACCAGAAGAAGTGTCTGTTCATTCGGAGCATTCAGACTCAGGTTTAGAAATATGTTCAGAGTTAGATAAAGGCACTGTGATTATGGTTGAAAATCCACCAACAGAGAGACTCCTTGGTGATAACAGTGTAGCAAATGCACCGACTGGTAGATTAATAATTGTGAACCAACCGGTGAATGTGATAAATTTCTAGTTGCATCCGAGCACCATCACTCAACTTGAAAGGAGACCTTTCACCGGAAAGGTTTATGAAGATGCAAACAAACATCTACAAATATTCCTGACTATGAGCACCACTCTCAAGATTGAAGGGCACACCGAGGAAGCAAAAAAGTTAAGAATGTTTCCTTTCACTCTTGTGGAAGATGCTGAAGAGTGGTTCTACTCGTTACCTACTAGGAGTATTACCACTCGTTACCTACTAGGAGTATTACCATTTGGGAAGAGATGGAGAAGGCATTTCTGAATGAGTATTTTTTGGCCTCTGTTTATATCCAAAAAAGATATGATATTGTGAAATTTAAATAGAAGGACGGAGAATCACTCGGCGACGCCTACAAGAGGTTCAAGAAGATTTTGGTAGCCTGCCCGACTCATAACATGGATCAAACTGAGCAGATGCAGATGTTTGCAAATGGCCTCCGAATGAAAACTAAGCAACTTATTGATACAGATGCTGGTGGATCATCCAATTTTACCACTGCAACTGGTATTAAGAAGATTATCGAAGCTATTGCGGCCAATGAACATTTGGAGTTATATGATCGAAGTGTGAGTAAACATGAGAATGTGATTGACTTGAAGTTGAATAATCAGGTTGTGAAGGTGGAAGATCAGATTGCTGCGGAAGTTGAAAGAAGGTTAAAGTCTATGAAAGTGGCACAAGTTCAAACTGGTCAACCGATGAGTTATGAGATTTGTAGTGGACCTTATTATACAACACATTGTGTTGCGACTCTGCAACAAATTGAAGAGATAAAATTCCTGAAGCAGAACAACCCATACGCTCAAATTTACAATCCAGGGTGGAAAAATCATCCTAACTTCTCCTGGAAAGATCAGAATCAACACCAATACCCACATCAGCAACAGGCTCCCCAAAAAGAGCAATGGGATATTGCCATTGAAAAGATGGCAGCTCATAACATGCAATTCCAGGAAGAGACCTGGAATAACCAAAGGAATACCACAGCTTCCATAAAAAATTTGGAGGTTCAATTGGGTCAGATAGCTCAACAATTTGCAAATTCTCAAGCACCAAGCCCCCTCCCAAGCGCCACAATACCAAATCCGAATAATCATGAGAATGTCAATGTTGTTACCACAAGAAGTCAAAAAGTTACAGAAGAAGAAAAAGGGGCAGCTAATGAGTATCAATGTATAGAGGTGGATCTGGAAGTGTGAGAAAATCAGAGAGAGCCAGAAGAAGCCAGGCCACCAATAAAGCCAACCGAAGAGAAAAAGAAAGAGGCGGTTAAACCAAAGATCAAGTTACCATACCCCTCACGAGTGATAAAGAAGGAGTCACAAGAAAAGAAATTTGAGAAATTCTGCCCATTGTTCAAAATGTTAGAGATAAATATGCCCTTCTTCGAAGCACTAGAACAAATACCTCTATATAAGAAATTCATGAAGGAGGTCACTAGGAAAAAGAGACCTAGCGGAGAGGAGCTAAAAAGTATAAGTGAGGAGAGTAGTGAGGGATCACAAGGTAGGATAATTCCCATCAAACGGAAAGATCCTGGTTCCGTATCAATCCCCATGTACCATAAAGGACAGAACTTTTAAGAAAGTCCTGATTGATTCGGGTGCTAGCGCAAGTCTCATGCCCCTCTCCATTTTCAAAAACCTGGGTATAGAAAAAAATAAGTGAAACGAGAACAAATCTGAAGTTTGTCGACCACACGACCAAGCGGTCATACGGCTTAGAAGAAGATGTGCTTGTGACCATTGATGACTTCATCTATCCAGTAGACTTTGAGATCATTGATCTTCCTGAGGATGAGGAGACGACTATCATACTAGGTCGACCATTCTTGATGACTAGTCGGTGCAGTGTGGATATTGAAGCTGGTACTCTAACCTTGAAATATTTTAAGGAGGAAAGGACCTTAAAAGTGTTGGAGTTCAAGAAACAAGGTCGAGAGGAAAGCTACCACCCCTCGGTTAGAATGGTCCGAACAGTGGAAAAGAGCAAAAGCTCAGAACCACTTCAGAAAAATTTCTCTGTAATAATCTATAAGGTTGCAACATCTGAGTCATCTGTTGCACACATTACGACTCCAAAGTCAAGCCTAGAAGTCAAGAAGAGGAAGAAACATCTAAGGAAGGATGTGGAAGTTAGAGGGGAGTTGAATCACAATGCAGCTCTTATCTCTGAACTGAACCGGTGCTCTGTTGCGGAAAGGTCAAGCAACAAAGTGTGGAAGCTGAAGTATCCCCCATGACATTGGGGAGTGACCCGTCGAGCCATGCGACGTTAAATAAAGCGCTACGTGGGAGGCAACCCACGATTGTCTGATTAATTACTTTCTTTTTGCTGTTTGTTTTGTTTTGGTTGCAGGAAATAATCTGGATCCAACATGTGTAAATGATGATGTAGCTGTGGTGTTGCATTACCATCGGCATCCTTAGTAAGGATCTCTATGAGTAGCTTCTCCCGCTCTTGTGCTAACACATTGGGGCCAATGTGTAGTTCAAGTTTGGGAGAGGATTTACTGCTTTGAGTTGTTCCTTTTTGTACTTTTCATGTCTGTTTTGTGTGTTGTTTTATGGAAACCACTCTGAATTTTCCTCAAATTAGAGCCGTAAAAATTGTTTCTTGTGAATGTTGTGTTGTGTGAGGTAGTCAGGAAAGTATATAGAGTTTGAGGGAAGAAAGACCATTACTAGGGACAGTGGGAAAGTCCGGGAACTTTGGTATGGATCAAATGCCCTAGACTCCCCGGAGTAAAAAAATGAGTCCAACGTGTAGATTTGTGTCATAGTACTTGGATTTGAGAAGTATTCCCTGATTAGTTCATAGCGATAGTCTGGCATAACTAAAAAGAATTGCTTGTATAGGGTTGATTAAGAAAATGATTTAAGGCACCGAAAAAGTGAATAATGGTGATAAAGACAACTAGTCCTTCTAAGTTGGGTAACCCTCACCCAGTTACTTAGCCTAATGGGAGTTGAGTCTCAATTGTCACCCCAAAGATGACTAATGAACACAAATGCGCGAGAAAAAAAAGAATAAAGGTGCCTAGAAAAAGTCTTGGTCAATCTTGTACATGTGAGGGAAAACGATAAAAAATGCCTTAATCTGATTATCCGAATGAAAGGGGTAGAAAATCGAAGAAAATACTTAAGCCCAAAGTATAGTTGGAGAGGTAACTGAAAGGGGGATTTAGGATGTGGTTTTACCACGGTATGTGTTTCTGTAATACCTTCGTTAACGGACGATTACTAAGAGAACTAGTTTTAGCCGATCAGAACAAAGGCTCACGTATGAGTATCGACATACCTTACCTTTACAAGTCTTTCATTTGATGTGGACCGGTTGATCTAGAAAGTATGTATGCAAGCTTGTTACTTGAGGTCAAGCAACGGTTTAAGTAAGGGGGAGTTAGATCGGTGGTTTTCATATGAGATTTTACTGTTTGTTTTAGTTAATCTTTTGTTATTGTTTATTTGTTTTATATCTCTTCTGCCGTATTTTATGCCTTGGTTGTGTCCTTGAGTGTTTTCAGGTTCGTACAAACATTCAGGAGGAATCGGAGCGAAAAAAAGATAAAAATCACAAGTTTCGGAAGAGTTTTAAGTAGGAAGACAGTAGCCTGACACGGCCACCCGTGTCGCCTGACACGGCCCATGTCGGGACTGTACCTAGAAGAGGCGATGTTAGAGATTTGGCAGGGGGCTGACACGGGTGCCCATGTCACCTGACATGGTCTGTGTCAGCATGTTTGGAGCACACAAGATTTTCATCAAAACACTAGGGAGCCAACACGGCCGCCCGTGTCACCTAACACGACCCGTGTTGGCTATGACGTGTCATCTTCTAATTTTCTTGGAATTTTGACTTTTGTGATACTTGAGGGTATTTTGGGCATTCCCCCATTAATGTATTGGACCTGAGAGTATTTAAGACACTTTTTGAGAAAGGAAAAAGGACTTTTGGAATACGGAAGAATTTTACGATCAGATTGGGAGATTTCAAGGGATTCAGAGAACAGATATTTTCATGAGCACTTGCGATTGAAGATCAAAGCCATCCATTTATCTTGTAATGTCTAATTTATTTGTTATAATCTCTTTGAATATTATGAGCGGCTAAACCCCCCAATGCTAGGGGGTGTCCCTAAATTGCTATTGTATTGACTCTGTTTTACTTTATTCTATGAGATAAGTGCTTTTTATTAATCTATTTTATTGTGCAAAGTTCTTAAGGCTTTTTCCATCTGATCAATGGAATTTGATTTACGGTTAAGGTTTAGGTCGGACAAACCAACTTAACACTTTTTGCATAATAATATTACAGTAGAAATAGCCTAGGAATAGGGATACTCTGTAGTAACCGTGATAATCTTGGTAAAAACACAAAGCTTGACATTCATCCTAAACTACTGAGGAATCAGGGTATAGGATGAATACCAAAGGTTTTTCTGGCTAAGGAATTAGAGAAAAACATTTTTAAGATTCGGTGAATGTTATTTTAAAGCATTGTCTCCTCGAATAAGGATTTAGGTTAGTGCAAAGCAATTCACACACCTTGCCCTAGCATGCTCTCTTATATCTGTTAAAAGTCAATTTTATTCTTCTGCTCTCTTTTCTCATTAACGTTATTATTTTCTAAACAAACCAAAACCCCAAAGTAATTTTTGTTTAATTGAATTACTATCAAACTTATATTTCCTACGCAGTCCTCGAGATCGATTATGGGGATAATACCCCCTTTTATTAATACATCGGTAAAAAGAATACACTTGCTATTTTTCCGATCACCTGTCGAGGCACATAATTCTGATCTCAGGTACTTCATTCCACCGATTCACTTTTTACATGGATACCAACGTTGCCAGTGCATCTGCCATTTAATTTTCTGTCCGGGGTACGTGATGGGACTCGACCTTATCAAAGAAAGGCAACAACCTTCTGGCATAATCTTTGTAAGGTATTAGGTTGACCTGACGAGTATCTCATTCCCCCTTGATTTGGTTGATTACCAAAGCTGAATCACCGTATACATCAAGGATTTTCATCCTCAGATCAATAGCCTCTTCTAACCCCATGATACAAGCTTTATATTCTGCCACATTGTTGATACAATCAAACGTCAATCTTATAGTGAAAGGGATATGAGAACCCTTGGGAGTAATGATGATTACACAAATTTTGTTGCCATAACCATTGACAGCTCCATCAAAATCAACGGTTCATCACAATCTTTAGCCTTCAAATACATAACATCCTCATCAGGAAAGTCAAATTTCATTGGCTAATAATCATCAATTGGATGATGAGCAAGATAGTCTGACAGGACACTACCCTTGATAACTTTCTGGGTAACATACTGAATATCATATTCTATCAAAGCCATTTGCCAACAGGAAATCCTTTCGGTGAGAGCTTGCTTTTTAAACACATATTTGATCGGATCCATCTTCGATATCAACAAGGTTGCGTGAGTTAACATATATTGCCTCAGGCGCTTGGCTTCCCATGCAAGTGCATAACATGTTTTCTCCAACATTGAGTAACTCGACTCATAATCAGTAAATTTTTTACTCAGGTAGTAGATGTCATGTTCTTTTCTACCTGTCTCGTCTTGTTGACCGAGTACACAACCCATCGAATTCTCAAGAACCGTCAAGTACATTATCAATGGTCTTCCAGGTACTAGAGGCATGAGGATAGGAGGTTCCTGTAAATACTCTTTTATTCTGTCAAAAGCTTTTTGACAATTATCATTCCACCTAATAGCCTGATCTTTTCTCAATAATTTGAATATTGGTTCACACATGGCCGTAAGATGAGAGATAAATCTAGCTATGTAGTTCAACCTCCCTAATAAACCACAAACCTCTTTTTCTGTTCTTGGCTCAGGCATTTCTCGTATTGCTTTTATTTTGGCAGGATCAACCTCGATACCTAGCTCACTGATGATAAAGCCCAACATCTTGCTGGATCTCACCCTGAAGGTACACTTATTCGGATTCAATCTCAACTTGAACTTTCTCAACCTTTCAAACAATTTTTGCGAATTAACCATATGTTCCTCTTTAGTTTGGGACTTTGCAATCATGTCATTAACATATACTTCAATCTCTTTGTGAATCATATCATGAAAGAGAGTCACCATAACCCGCTGATAAGTTTCCTTAACATTATTCAAACCAAAGGGCATCACTTTGTAGCAAAAAGCTCCCCACGGTGTAATGACGTTGTTTTCTCCATGTCTTCTGGGGCCATCTTGATTTGGTTGTACCCAGAGAAGCCATCCATGAAGGAAAACACTAAAAATTGGGCAGTATTATCTACTAACACATCGATGTGAGGAAGCGGGAAATCATCTTTTGGGCTTGCTTTGTTCAGATCCTTGTAATCAACACACATTCATACCTTACCATCTTTCTTAGGTACAGGCACAATGTTAGCAACCCATGGAGGATAACTGGTAACAACAAGAAAACCGATGACTAACTATTTATGAACCTCTTCCTTAATCTTGATGGCCATTTTGGGTCGAGTTCTTCTAAGCTTCTGCTTGACCGGAGGATAAACCTCTTTAAGAGGCAAACGACGCACAACAATATTCGTATCAAGCCCAGGCATATCCTGGTAAGACCAAGCAAAGATGTCAACATATTCTCAGAGCATCTCGATCAATTTCCTCTTAACACAGTCTTCCAAAGCAGCCCCGATTCTGACCTCTTTCCTTGAATCCTCAAAGCCCAGATTAACAATTTTAATAGATTCTTGATGCGGCTGAATGACCCTTTCCTCCTGCTTGTTGAAGCTAGAATAGCAGCAAGCAAAAATGTATAAGTAACCTAGTTTTGTTGTATCCACAGGGATCAGTGCGAGGGAAGGAATGCCATTCGACGGTATCTATATTTCTAAGCTTATGGTTCAAAATTTTTTGTTTAAAGCGGAACCAAAAGCAAATGTGGAAAATGTAAAGACGGAAAATATAAAATAAAGACTGAATTATAAACGGAGCCTTGTTGGAATTGGATCTCATCAATTGATAACACATGCATTCTTCTGACCAATTTCATACATAAATAAAACATTCGCATAATATCATCATGTATCACTCATAACATATATATCCTCTCGGTCCCCGCATATTATGAATGATTTTATACCGATCAATAATTGCTCTCGCACATCACCAATCAATACAAAGCATTTAAAGCCTACATGAATGTTAAGCCTAATCCATCTCTGGAATCAAAACCCAATAGATATTACTATAACATCAACATCAAACCAACGAGTAATTCATATACAAAGCCAATGATCAAAATACATACACATGCTTAACCCTTTTTTACATGCATTCAAATAATTTGCCAAATGAATGTGAATGTCGTTTTTCATCACTATTCTCACGCACCCTCAAGATACCGTTTGTCAAGCGATAGCGTGGTCTCTTATTGCATTAATTATTAGAAGCTATTCAAACTAACAATCAACACAATGCTAAAAAGCTGAGATGCAAATGAATATCAAATCACAAAACATCGTCAAAAGCTTGCTCAATGATAAATGAACATCTAAGATTGAAGATTTGAAATAGGTTTTGTCAAGACCAACAAATAAACAACCAAAGACAACCAAAAATAGAGAATCTAAACTAATTCACAAATATAGATTAGATGAAATACAATAGGTATCAAAAGATTACATCCTTTCCCAACAAGAAATCAAAGATCCTACCTTTTCTCCCTTGGAAATGAAGAGATATAACTTTTGATATTTTTATTTACAAGTTTCTCTCTCCAAAAAACATAACATCTCATCAAAAAGTGTGAAAAATCTATTTATACACATTCAGGAATTTGACAGTTCGCACCGTGAACGATTCATTCGCACAGCGAATGGTAAAAATAGGCACCTCAGATGCCTATGAATAGTTAAACCTCCCCAAAAATTCTCGTGAGTTCGTAATGCGAATGATCACTCGCAAAGCAAACACTCGCTTTCCCGTTCGCAAAGCAAACTTTAGTGCCTTTTTCCCCTGCCAAAATATGGGACCATTCGCTGGGACCTCGCCAGTGGTTCACAAAGCGAACCTTCGCTGGCAATTCGCCAGAGTTCGCAAAGGGAATTTACTGATGTATTCCTTATTTCTTTGGTAGCTTGCACCATTTCTTGTGTCTTACAACTTTGCTCAATTTATGCCTTTTCCTGCACAATAACACACACATTACAAGTACCAAAGGTATATTCTCAATGTTAGAAGAATAACAACAATCATTAGCAAAACCAATGAAAACATGAGAAAAGAGTGGAAAAAGTGCAAGGAAAGATAGTTCATTTTTAGGTCAAATCCGCACCTAACACTGCTTCAACAATTTGGCTAACTTCAGGAAGTTCACAGTCTTCTTCAACCTCTTCTTCGGCTTGGTAAATCGGATTGTCGAAGTCATACTAAGCCATATCAAAATCGTTATTGATGGAATCTGGAATGACGGATCTTCATGATGGATGTTTTATGCTTTATTTTAGAATGAGAAACAAAAGAAAAACACATTGCCATTTTTAAAAATATAAAGTAAAAATAAAAGACAGGGAACAAAATATTTGAATGCAAACTCGTCCTTTATTCATGATAATCATTGCAAATATAAACATGAGGCCCTACAATGAATCACTACATCTTCGGCTGAACGTATGACTTATCATATGCAAAAACAAAGGAAATTACTCTTCATGAAGAGTGACTTGAATGATATCTTCGGAAGAGCAATTAGTGAGCTCCTATCCTAGCACGCAGGGGCAGATCCAGTTGTCTAGGTCACAATCACTGTCGACATCATCTTCCTCCATAGCATTGACCTGATCATAAAAAATAACCCCGGCACTGGAGAATCTGATGGGACCCTGAGTCTTCGGAGGCAATTGCACATGCTTATACCTAAGAGCAAATATGTCCATCTTCACAGGCAAGTCCAGAACCTGACCCCAACCCTTGGAGCAACTAGTTTCAACCATAGCCTTGGCTTTTTTCAATGACGTCATGGAAATCTCAGGCTTCCTATCATCCACGGGAGGATCATTTTTAACACGCACGACTTCAAACGCCTGACACAAAGTCTCATGTATCTCTCCTTCCACTTCGAAATACTTGAAAGAAGTCAGGTGACTCACAATAATGTCTTTCTCACCACAGACAGTAACCACCTTCCCATCAACAACAAACTTAATCTTTTAATGAAGAGTTGAGGACACACCTCCGGCAGAATAATTCCATGGACGTCCAAGGAAACAACTATAAGCTGGCTGAATGTCCATGACGAAGAAGGTTGTTTCGAAGACCTAAGGACCCACCTTGATAGGTAACTCCACCTCTCCAAAAATAGAACGCTTTGAACCATTGAAAGCCCGAACAACCAAGTCATTGGGTCTGAGTTTCACTCCCTGTACATCTAACTTCATCAGTGCCTTCTTAGGTAACACATTGAGGGAAGATTCGGTATCCACCAACACATAGGATAACACAACACCCTTACACTCCATAGAAATGTGCAAGGCCTTGTTATGGTTCCTTCCTTCTGGAGTCAAATCAAAATCACTGAAACCCAATCCATTGCTAGCATTGACATTCGCCACAACCTGTTTAAGCTGGTTAACGAAAATCTCATGAGGCACATACGCACCATTCAAAATATTCAACAAGGCATTTCAGTGAGCCTCAGAACAGAGCAACAACGACAGTGTGGAAATCTTTGAAGGTGTTTGATTCAACTGATCCACCACCTTATAGTCGCTCTTATTGATAATTCTCATTAACTCTTCGACATCCTTAGAAAAGGACGCTTCTGGCGTTGGATTCTACACGGAGTCTTCAACAACAACTTGTTTCCCTTTACCCTTGGTCGAGGCATCAACCTTACCATCCGGAGAAGTTTATGGAGAGAAGATCCGACCACTACGAGTAATTCTTCTAGTTCCCATGATATTATCAACATCAGATTCATCATTCGGAGGACTCTCAATTTCTTGCTTCTAACCTTGATAGAATACCTTGGCCCCATAGTTTCACGGTATAGCCTTAGTACTCTCATACGACACCGGTCCATGTATTGTAATAATCACAGGAGCTTGCCTCATACGGACTGGAGTATACGGAATAGAAATAGTAGTAACATTTTTACCATTATCAATCTATCTAACAGGAATCCTGTCAAACTGAAGTTGACCTTCATTTATCATCTTCTGAATACCAGCTCTCAAAATATTGCAACCCTCAAGTTGCACCACACATCTCTGGCAATCAGAAGAACAGCCCGGGAACACACCCCCTCTACGCAAAAGCTCCTTCACAAAAGATAATAGAGTCTTTAACATACTCACTTCATTTACCAAATTCCGCCCATCATCATCTTCAATAGCATTCACGACTGCACCACCATGCTGTGCAATCGAATTCTGGATCACATTGGGACCATTGGTAGGAGTGAACTTAATAGCCTTCGAATCAATCAAATCTTGTATCTTATGCTTGAAAGCCTTACAATTGTCAATATGATGTCTGGGCGTACCAGAATAGAAATCACAGCTAGCATTGGCGTCGTAACCCGATGGAAGCTTACCAGCAGGTGGAGATAGAGTTCTCAACTGAACCAATTGAAGTTGGAGTAAACATTGTAACAACTGAGTATAGGGTATAGGAGCGGTATCAAAATTTTGATCAACCATATTCTACCTTAGCTAATATTGCCTGGGAGAATACGGTTGTTGTTGTCGTGTGGCCGGAATGGTTACAACAGCTACTTGTTGATAGAAAAGTTGATAAACTCTATTCTTACCTTTGTAAGACGATACAACATTGGCCTCCCCTTCTCTCTTCTTGGGGGTTGCGGTTTAAGGTTTCTTTCCTCCTGAAGAGGAACCAGTAACATTCTGAATCTTACCCATTTTAACTCCACTTTCGACCCTCTCACCGGCCATTACTAGATTTGAAAACCACACAAAGGTACATCCTACCAACCTATCATAATACAGACCTTGCAGAGTGCTCATGAACATAGCCACAAGTTCTATCTCCATCATTGGAGGTTGAACCCTGACAGCTAGTTCACACCACCCCTGGGCGTATTCTTTAAAACTCTCGTTAGGCTTCTGAGTAAGACCTTGCAACTGAGTCCGATTCAGAGCCATATCGGAGTTGTACTAGTAATGCTTGACAAAAAATTCTGCCAATTCTCTCTAGCTTCAAATGTATGTCCTTTCAAACTGCTTGTACCATTCCAAGGACGCCCCAACTATAGTATCATGAAAAAAGTGCATGAGAAACTTCTCATCCTCCGAGTATGCAAACATTTTCCGATAATAAGCCCTGATGTGCATCTTTGGGCAAGTCGCCTCCTATAATTGTCGAAGTCGGGAACCTTAAACTTTGGAGGTATCTTCATGCCTGGCACTAAGCCCAGGTAAGCCATATCCATACCTAAAGTATTTTGACCCTCAAAAGCCTTCATCTTTTCTTCTAACATTCAGAATTTCCTCTCAGCTTTGGTAGGAAGACCGAATTCCGCATCATGCACATAAAATACATCATCCATATTGTCAACCTCAAGATGAGGAACAAATATCCGAGCAGGGATAGGAATTTGACTAGCATTACCCCCTGGAGTATTTTCATGGCCACTTGTGGGAATAACACCCCCTGTAGGAATGGCACCACCAGCAGGAATATGAATAACACCACCTTTGGGAACATCTCCACCTGAATTACCTCCGCTGGGAGGATTACCACCATCAACATCAGCTTCAGAAGTGACAACAGTAGGCTGGATCAGTGCCCTCAACTCTTATTGGCCTTGCGCCAAAGCTTGCATTAAATCCATTAACTGCCCTATGCGGGTTCTGACTTCGAGCAACTAAGCCTGAATCTGACCCATAATTCACTTCTGATTACCTTTGGTAGAATACCGGTGAACATCTGAGTTTGCAATCTTAAAGAAAACCAGATAAAGATAAGAAGGCCAGTCACAAACACCTGGTATGCATGCTATGAATGAAAAATGCATGAATGTATGCAAATATCATGTTTAATCATTTCCAGGGGTAATATACACGTTGATTCAAGTTTTAAAGCAGTAAAACAAGAGATGGATAGATCACTGGCAAAACTCATCATATATCTGGCAAACAGAAACAAGAGTATAATGGATACAACCAAAACCAGAATACAAAATGGATCCGCATCAACAGGCCTGATGGTGATCACAAAAACAACAATAGAAAAACAGTCATAAGGCGCATCCTCCATCTCTACTAGAGTAAGCCCCCCCCAACCGAAATGCTTCTTGCTCCAGTTATGAACTTCCTTGAAGAGTTTCTTGGTCGCATCATGCTTCGGCTTCTAAATCAATTCTTGAATGAGAACATCCCTCTGATGGATAATTCCCTCCAAGTAACAGCTTCGTTGCTCCCAAGAATCATTAGCCTCCTCAGAAGGACCTTCACCTATAGGCTTCTTAACTTCTGCTTTAATCTTAAGCTCTTCCATCTCGGCCAAGGCTTGGTTCAAACGGAATTGGAAACCCACCAACTGATGACCAATCTTAACCTTCTGATGAAACTCTTCTTTGACCTTTCCATCTCTAACCTCGAGCTGCTTCTTCAAGTCTTCGACTTGAGCTTTATAGTGATTCTCCATCTTCTTGCGAGAAGTCAAAAGATTGTCCCATTGCTTGTTCAGATTGGAAATCTCTGAATAAGATTTGTTTAAATATTCCTTCTTCTGCCTGAGGATATTTTTAGCACTTTTCAAGTCTGCACCAATTCTTTCCCTTTTCTGGATTTCTGACAGGATCACCTTATCCTTCTCGGCTAGCAATTCAGTTCTCAGCTTGAATTCTTGCGCCATGTCATCATTGGTACGCCTAATTGCACTTATTTATCTCTTAAGCTCCTCATTCTCCTCACGGAGGTCTTGATTAGCAACCTTGAGCTTGTCATATTCCTCTATCGGTACAGAAGTAGGTTGTTAGGAGCCAAAGGATATAAAGGAACCTCCACAATAAAAGGCAAATACACAGCTTTGACCTATTTCTTTATCCATTCCACGTACGGAGGATAGGCGACACAATCACTTTTCCCCAAAATTGGTTTCCCTTTCCGATGAATGTTACTCCAAGCGTTCACAACCCTTCCCATCAGCTCGGGATTACCAGATGCTTGATAGAACAGAGATTCTTCCACTTCCTTATTCGTTGGAGGAGACTTCAAGGCATATCCCAATTGTTTTCTAAAGAGAGGGATTATAATTGATACCACCCCTCACCCCATGAGAGGAACATTGTAAAATTCTCCACAACTATATAGCATCTCCGTGCGGACCAATCTTTTGTCGAACCAAACGATGTCCTTAGCGTCCAGACCCATCAGCCTTTTGGACCACGACAAGGAATACTTAGTATCTGCGAATGCACTAGTGTGGGGAAGATGGCCCATGAACTATTTGCAAAGCATCGGAGCACAATAGATGACCAACCCGCCTATTTTCTTCTCATTCTTAAAGTGCACCGAATGATAAAAATAACCCAAGAGAATATGCATTAGATTCTTCAACATGAAGATTCAGATGGCGTTCATGTCCACAAAATCAGCGACATTGGGAAACAAGATTATCCATAGACACAAAGGGCAAGAATCGCATTGAAAGAATTCCAACTACCAGCACTAACATATACCTTAGCCTGACCTACCAAGAAGCTTTGACGAAAACCAGAAAGGCCCCCCTTAACTCTAAGGTTGGCTTCCACCACCGATTTTCTCAAATAAAAAGCAACAACAATATCCTGAGGCTTAGGAACTGGCACATCACTGTGGAACGATACTTGATCCTCGATCGGTACTCCTAGAATGAGCGAAAACTCTTCCAATGTCGGAGCCAACAGATAGTCTGGGAATTGAAAACACCTCAATGGAGGATCATAAAACTGTAGTAGAGTGTGGATGGCACTTCTCTCGTACTCTGTAATTGTGCGAAGAACACTAAGAATCTTCCCATAATCCTTCTTAAAGTATTCCAAACTGCTCGGAGTGGCCAAATCAACCAAACTATGAAGTAAACTCAAATCAGGCGAGGGAAACTTGTAAGCAATATTCTTCTTTCTGCCAGTATCCATCTAAAAAAAAAGCTCAGCAACTAGAATCAATGATAAGATAAACCCCTGGAAATAAAAAATACGTGGGTTAAAATGCAATAATGATATGATACTATGAATGCAAAGACAAGGGATCACAACTCTCAAATTATGAATAGATGATGTGATGCTGACGGAACAAGTTCAAAGGTTTGCTTTGACAAGAATACCAGAAAACTAGGTTCAAAAGTTCACACCGATGAGAACACTAGAAAACCGGGTAGGACGAAGGTCAAAGTTTCCTGCAAAAACCCATTCCCTCTCACATGTGGGTTCTAGTCTTGGACAAGGCTCCTAACAGGTCCTCAGTGTCATACCTTAATTTTTACCCCTAAGATTCCACCTTATTTACATCATTTGCATGACATTTAACATTACATGTGTGTGTGTTTCTTTGTGCATCACTAACCTATTACAATTACAAGAAATGTGTGCTTGCTTGCTTTACAAGCTAGGTTGTACCTCAAAATGTTCAAGCTGATGATTAGTTAGGGATTGGTGTGATCTTCAACATCTCAAATCTCTTATTCATTCATGAAGATCAAGAGTATCCCTTCATCAACTATCAAGAACAAGATTGCATCATTTCAAACTCATCAAGCTTCAAGTTCATCAGATGCACCAAATTAGGGTTTTGACTGAGTGAGGCTTACAATTGACTTTTTCATCTGAGGATGATCCTACACTTCAAAGCATGATTCAAGGGCCTCAAATACATCTTTGAAGACCTTTCACAAGATCCTAATTGCCCAAGAAACTTAATTCATTGGCAATTACAAAGTTGAATTCATCTGGTACAAAGTGAAACAATTGATCAAGTCAAAGCCTGATTTTTGGCATCTTTGGGTCACATATGATTCCCTCAAGTCAAATATCATAAAAATATAATTGGTGGATGAAATTGATCATGATCAATCAAGAAAATTAAAGAAAAGATCAAAATTGCAAAATTAGGGTTTTGGAAATTTCACTAAGTTATGAAAATCCTATGATTTTTTCCCTGCTTCCCAAGTCCATAACTTCCTCCTCAAGCAGCATTTTCTTTGCTCCAAAGACCGTATTAAAGATTTTACTTCATACTCCAACTTTTCCCTAGGGGATGGATTCCAAAAAAATGCATGGATAAAGAGATATGAGGCCATGAAGTGTAGGGTCCACTAGTTTTGAACAAAAACACTTAGAAAAATTTTCAACAAGTTCTGACTATGCCAAGTGACTGACTATATAGGCATTTTTCACCATGATCCCAATTGAACGAAGAAAGGTTTTCTACATGAAAGTTGTAGAGGATGTTTCAAGCTTTCCAAAGAGTCCAAGAATAGAGATTTATCTTACTTGAGCTAGAAGTTATGATTTTTGCAAGAGGCATTGATGAAGCTGAAAATCAAGACAGATTCTCGTGGCACACGATTTTGGATACACTTTTGATCACTTTGCAAGCCTTATCTCTGCACAAGATCAACATGAATCTTGTAGTATTCCATGAGATCTTCAAGATAGTACCAAATTTGCTGAAGTTCTATCCCTTTGCATAGTAGAAAACCTCATCCCAAGGCATGAACTTAAGTATTGTTTTGGTGCATTAAGTGAAATGCCAAATAGTCAAGAAACTTATCCACCAAGTCAAGACTTTGTTCAAAACATCAAGACTAAGTTGCAATCTGAATGATGATGGTCTAAATTTTAAATATCTAGCCATGCTAGAAAGGAAGCTACTTGTATCTTTGCATTCAAGTTTAGGAACATGTCATAATTCATTGGATAATAGGATGCATCTCAATCCAAACTTTTCCTAAAAAAAACTAACTTGTTTTTCTATAAATAGAGGTCATTTCTGATCAATTAAAGACACAACAAGACACCAAAACCTCTCCACTTCAAAATTGCATGTTCTTGCAAATTTCAAAATCCATTGAAATGAGAATTTGAAACTTCAATTCCAAACACATTCCATTCAATCCCAGCATCCAAACACTTGCTATACACTTAATAGAAGTGATCCAAACCCTCAAAACCATTATGTAACTACTCAAACACATTCTCCATATCTCACTTTCTTCCAACTGCATATTGATTTGGATAGAGAGTTCTAGAGGGTCTCAGCTCAGTTCAACCACTTTAACACATTCCTTGGAGGTCAAGGAAGCTTTTAGGATCATCATCTTACTTCTGCAACAACTCCAAAGCCAAATTCGATTTTCACTTTTGAAGGTAAGTTATTATTTCTCATACTCTATAATTCATGCATCATTCTTGATCATTTGAGTTACAAACCTGTTTGTCATGATGTGAGGATCATTTTCCCCATGTTAATTGCTATGTATCTGTAGCATATAGACTTTCATATTTGATTTTTCAGTTTTAGGGTTTATATGGTTCTTGCGTGTTAATTTAAATTATAGGCAATATAAATAAAATTGGTTTAAACCACTGAATTCCTGGCAAAATTTCAAATAAATTTGATGTTTACATCATGAGATTTCATTAAGAATTGAGGCAGCTATCATTTTTGAAAAATGAAAATGGTGATGAAGCTCGAGGAAGAAGATGATGATGGTTGGCGCAAAATTTCATTTTTTAAATAATGTTTTAATATATTATTTATTAGTTGCTACTTACAAACTGAAAACATGTACCTTTTATGTGTTTTTAAACCTTTTAATGGTGTTCTTTAGATTATTTCTTTGTGTAGCATCGGTTTTTGTGACGCGACCACAAATGCATTTGGTGCTACTTTCTGATTTCTATATTTATCCTATGAAGCTTAAAAGGAAGGGGAAGATATCTCAAACTAACCCTGTGTGCAAATTTTTTCCTTAACAAATGCGAAGAGATCGGGGATCGGGGGTTGGTTATACAAAGGGAAGATGTTAACACCCAGAGTATCTATATAATCTATAAGAACCTTTATTTTCATATGTTTCTACTATTAAATTGCTTGGTTGTTTAAATCCATTTACTGTTGAATAGGGAAAGTTTCTCCTTCGAGAAGGCTGAGGAAATGTTTTTTTGTTATTTCAGGGTTTTCTATTGGTTTTGGGAAGGTACTGGACCTAAGGTTTTTGATTAGTGCGCATGCTAAGATTTCGCAAACTTATGCCTACGTATTCCCGTAAAGAGACTAGGGGAAATCGGAGTAATCGTAGTTCCTCCTATTCTATGGGAGGAAAATGTTTGGTGTCTTGTTCAAAGCCCAAGATTGAAGCTAAAAGAGTATTTGTGTCTTGTTTAAAGCCCAAGATTTAAGCTAAAGGGTATTTGTGTCTTGTTCAAACCCCATGATTGAAGCTAAAAGTTTTTGTGTCTTGTTCAAAGCCCAAGATTGAAGCTAAAGGAGTTTTTGTGTGTTGTTCAAAGCTCAAGATTGAAGCTAAAGGAGTTTGGCTGAGAGAGAGAATTTGTCATCTCTAAAGGGAGATATCTCACCTATTCATCACAAACATTGAGAAATTAATTATAAGGGAAGTTGCTTTAACTGGGATGTGTGGAATCCAGCAATGCCACATCTTCTTTTATGGGTCTTTTCATGCTAAGAGAGGGACATTGACTTGGATGTGTGGAATCCAGAGGTTTGCCACTTACATCACTTAGATAAAAGAGAACTTTGGCCATGATAAAGGAGGGACTCCAACTTGATTTTGAATCAACAAGTGTGCCACTTACATTAATTATCTGGAAGAAAGGTTTTTGATTGTTTGTTTTGATATGTGATACATAGAGGAAATATCCTCCTACAGAAAGAACTTCTAGTCTCATCTGTGGGGATGTTGGATTTTATACCTTGATCAAAGCCCAAGGTTGAAGCTGAAAAAGTTGAAAACTGACTCAACTGGGGAGTATTATATCTATCTTGTACAAAGCCCAAGATTGAGGCTGACTGGTGAAAATCATTATATGAAGCCTAAGAGGAGGCTGACTTTTGCTGAGGATTTATTCAAATCTAGAAGAAGGTCTAGATTATTTTTGAGGAATCAAAAGGGAAACTAACTCTTGCTGGTGAATAGAGAAGAGTTGAATTATCCGATGCCATGGGGGATTGATTCTTTTGGGAATTTGTTGATGGTAACATGGTTCTGGCTAGGGATTTTAAAGATGAAAGCCAAACTTTGTTGAGGATCATAAGAGACTTAAAAGGATAAGTTTGAATGTCTTAGAGGCTTTTGACTTTCTTGGGGACTGGTGCAGGGATAGAGATGACTAGGATCTATCCTATGCTTTTAGAAAGCCTGAGGGTCCTTGTATGAAGCCCAAGAGGAGGCTAGGGATGCTTCTAGGAAGCCTGTGGGTCCTTGTATGAAGCCCAAGAGGAGGCTAGGGATTGAGACTTTCCAAGTCTAGGAAGAGTTCAAGAAAGGTTTCACCTGGAAATAATCCTTTCTTTGTTGAACTGTTCCAGGGTTAAAGGGGGTAAAGAAGAGGTTTCACTGGGAAATAATCCTCTCTTTATTGAACTGTTTCAAGTTTAAATTGAACAAAGCCTAAGAGTAGGCTATCTTCTGGGAAGATTCATTGTATGATGCCCAAGAGGAGGCAATAATGCTTGGATAA
The DNA here is from genome assembly GCA_022829125.1 of Lathyrus tuberosus. Taxonomy (NCBI): domain Eukaryota; kingdom Viridiplantae; phylum Streptophyta; class Magnoliopsida; order Fabales; family Fabaceae; genus Lathyrus; species Lathyrus tuberosus. The sequence goes on from JALAZF010000017.1 coordinate 17,307,924, forward strand.
AGCCCAAGAGGAGGCTATCTGTATTCCTTTGTATAGAGGGAACTAGTTGTTTGAACAAAGTTATACTGACTGGAAGGATCCTATTGTTTGAACTAGTCTAAACTGAGGATGATTTAAATGCTACGAGAAACTTAACAAGATATGCACAAGTGTATATACAGACATATGAACAAGTATATAAACAAGTATGAATTGAATTGAGAAAAGTGGTGGGTCTTACACTCTGAATAGAGGCCCAAGTGTATTGTGATTGATCAGATGTTTTCTTCAAGATTGGATTACGATTTTGAAGAAATTGAAGAAAATTTTAAATTTTAAAGATGATTTGATCTCAAGTATGAGAAAAGCAAAGGTGTTGGGTTTTATGTAACACCCCACTTTCCCAAATATATAATATAGAGATATTATCAATAAAATCAGAGTTTACTACAACAAGCAAGGTGTCACTTCCTTAAAAATCAACATACTGAATCTCTTTTCATTTGAAGGAATAAAAACAGCGGAAAAACAAGTATTTATCCAATTTACGGCCACATGCCAACTACATCAAAATAGAACCCACATTAGACGTGGTCCACCATAAATTCAATAAAAATGAAAGATATGTAACAAATGAATGATGAATAATGAATAACAAATAATAAAATCCCCAAATCCCGTGTTACGTATCAGAGCGACTCCTAAGACTCGATCAGGCAACACGCACTCCATGCACACTCAAGTACCTGGATTATCTGTACTTCCGAAGAAGCACAGACACAACAACAACAAAGGGATGAGAACTACATTCAATAATAAACGGTGAATAATACATATTAAGGGTAGTTACTCACAGTCATTCACACAATCACATAATCACGACACACTTGTCATTTTCAATTATCATTCAATCAACATGTAAATGCAATGTGACTCAACAAATGACACAATGCATGTGGTACCAACATCACCAAGGTTCATTCAATCGAACCCGGATAAATCACATACACCCCTACTTGGCAATGATTTATCCCACCACACTCCACATTGGAGTTCGGATGAATCACATACACTCCTCCTGAGCAATGATTCATCACCACTGACACACCATGAATGCATGACATCAATATGCATATAATTCATGTATAGTCATAATCATACAATCCCACGATCCTCCTGATCACAATCAATCCATAACACAACGGAAAACACCTCACACGACGTTAATTAGCTAATTACCAATTAATTCACATAAATTACTAAATCAATTATTTTTGTCACCCATCATACATTTCTCAAGGTCTGACATCTAACCCCAACCTCTCAAACCAAAAGAAACCAATTCGGACGCGAAAACGGGAAAGAAATCGCGAAACGGTAAAATTCTGCACACTCACTGGCCATACGCGTATTGCCTTGTGCCATACACGTATTGCTCAGCTTGCTCGCCCAACCATACGCGTATCCTATGTGTACCGCCTCTCCTTCCACCCTGCCATACGCGTATTGCCCTACCTATTACGCGTATGGGCAGAGACCTGTTTTTTCCATCAAATTCCATATCCAGACCCAATACGTGTATTCCCTCCTCATATGCGTAAGGCCAGACCTCCATACGCGTACCGTTACGCGTATGGGCAGAGGGCCATGCCAATCCTCCTTTTTGGCCCTCCCATACGCGTATTGCCTCTCTCCTGGGCCAACATTACGCGTAACACCCTCTCCATTACGCGTAAGGCCAGATCTATTATGCAATTGGACTTCCTCCACACCAGTCTGAATTCTGCTACGGGATTCTCATTTTTTCACTCCAATTCAGTCCTAAACTTGTTTCTACATCAGTTTTAGGTCCTATTCTTCATTCTTACTTCTTTTACCTATTATTACTAGTCAAAATTATGGGTCTTAGGTCTAATCTCGTTCCCTCAACCTGTATCAAAACAGATCTGCCATAACATGCATTCATACAGCAGCAACAACACAAATTTATACATGAAAATCATACTATCTTCAACGATTCAATATATATCAGTGATCAGACATTCATATCATACTCAGAATTTTATCAACTACAAAACATACGAAAATCCTACGAGGGAAAGGACCCCTCACTACCCTTTCATGCTATTATCACCTGTATTGAACCCATTCTCCCCCCTTACCTCAAATTCTTGATTAAATCCTACGAAAATTGATGGAGATCCTAGCCCTAGCACCCTTGTTCTTCTCTTGTTCTTCTTTCTCTACCCTTTTCTCTTTTTACGTGAAACCTGTTTTGTCTCACTAAACTCCCCCTAATTCTAATTAATCATATTTTATTTAATTAATAGTAATAATAATAATAATAATAATAACATTATTAACCATATTACTATTATTATTTTCACTGCTATATCATTATTATTAAGCTAAGGTCTCTAATCCCCACTAATTAAATAAGGCACTACCATTCACTCACCCTTAACAAGGACAAAACAATACAAATTAACACACGACGGTTAAATAATTAAAATGGGGCGTTACAACTCTCCCCCACTTAAATTATTTTCATCCTCGAAAATGTACCTGATGGAAATAGCTCCGGATACGGCTCTCGCATCCTGCTCTCCAGCTCCCAGGTCACACTTCCCCCAGCAGCTCCTCCCCAAGCTACTCTCACCAAAGGGATTTCCTTTCCTCTGAGTTGTTTCATCTTGCGATCCTCGATCCTTATCGGCATCGCCTCCACAGTAAGATTATCCCTGATCTGCACCTCATCCCTCGGGATAACATGAGATGGATCAGATACATACTTTCGAAGTTGCGACACATGAAACACGTCATGCGAGTTCGAAAGTTCAGGCGGCAACACCACCCTATAAGCAACTGCACCAACCCTCTGCAAGATCTGATATGGTCCAATAAACTTAGGATCCAGCTTCTTTGATTTCAATGCACGTCCAACACCAGTCACTGGGTTAACTCTCAGGAACACGTGATCACCTTCACTGAATTCCAAGTCTTTCTTCCGATTATCATGATAGCTTTTCTGCCTACTTTGAGACATTTTCATTTTCTCGCGGATCATCTAAATTGTCTCAGTAGTCTGTTGCACAATCTCAGGTCTAAGCACCACATTCTCACCAGTCTCATACCAACACAGAGGCGTCCTACACCTCATACCATACAAAGCTTCGAAAGGTGCCATTCCAATGCTCGAATGGTAGCTATTGTTATATGTAAACTCAATCAATGGCAAATGAGTATCCCACGTGTAACAGCCCAAAATTTGCCTTCTTGTTTTTAGCTAAATGGCTTATGTTTCTTTGCATTTTTGCATTAGCATTGCTGCATTTGCATGTTTCTTTGAGCATGGGATCAGGGAATTTTCTTCAGCAGTACAAGATGTTCTCAACACCGGTTTGATCTTTATCGGAAGTTAAGGCCAACCATTTAATTCATGAAGTCTTTTTGAGCATTTATTTTGCTCATTAAGTGATTTAAAGATCAACAGTTCCGACAGTCAAATTTTTATCAGCAATTCAGCACTGAACAGATGTCTCAGCAATTTAATCGGGGCTCGGGAAATATTTCACGGCATGTTTCAAGTGCACTCAAGTAGTGAGGTCCAAAGACAAGTTTCAGAGACATATTGTGGTTCAGAACAGGTGGAATCAAGTCCGTCTCCATTTTCCCTCCTTTTGGTGCCAAGCAGAAAATTCAAATTTTCCTCAGAGTAACCGGTTACTCACCGTTTGTTAACTGGTTACTCAGTGTAATTTTTGCCCAGAATCTGCATTTTTCAGCACTGCAGAATTTTCAAATCATTTTAGTGGTCATGTGCATTGCTTGTGCCTACGTGGGAAGGATCTAGAACAGCTTCTTTTCATCATTTCCACCCAAAATTCAAATTCTCTCCATGATTTTTCCACCCCAATTCCACACTTCACTTCCTAACCCATTTTTACCCCATTTTCCACTCACTCCAAACCCAAGCCAAATTCCTAAGCTAGAGGATATTTAAGCTCACTCATTCCAAACCAAAGGGGGACCTAGATCATTTTCACTCTCCAATTTTCAGAATTATTTCAATTCTCTCAACTTTTCTCTCATTTTCCAAAACCCTCACTCAAAGTTTCATCATCAAAGTTCATCAAATTTCACCTTGGAATTTGTTGATCTTGAAACTAAACCAACATCCATTCACCAATTCTTGAAAGAATCTTGGATTTGCTACTGTTTTGGAGTGTGGAATCACTTTTGGAGCATCTTTTCATTATTTGAGTTGTTCTAGCTTGGATCTTGGTTGTTCTTGCTTGGATATTGAAGTTCATCACATAGATCTTTGGATTTCTTATTTGGATCATCAATTTTCGTTCTCAACATTCACCAAGGCAAACCTCAGCCTTGTAGGTTGGTTTTCCCTAGATCTATAATTGATTTTGATTGATCATAGCTTTTGCAATGTAGATCCATTGATTTCATGTGTTGTTGATGCTTTTGCTTGGTGTTGATCATGAATGTTGATGATAATAAATTTGCATGATGTTTGATTACTGTTCATGAGCTTAATTTCGTGCATGAGTGATTGTATGATCATTTGGAAATAATTGGATAAGTGGTTTGATGCTGAAAAGTGCTTTTGAAATAGATTTTTTTGACTGCTGTCCCAGAGTAACCGGTTACTCACCGTTTGTTAACCGGTTACTCTGTGTATTTTTTGCGTATATGGTCTAATTTTCAACTAAGTAACCGGTTACTCACCATTTGTTAACCGGTTACTCTGGGACAGAATGTGTATTTTAGTGCATTTTCTTGGTTGTTTGAGATCCAATGCATGCCTAAACTTCATGGACTAATATGTTGATGATTTGTGGATTGTTCTTGAGCTGTTGCACCTCACACTATTGCATGAACACATTTCTCCGACACGCGATGCTTGAATGTCATCGTTTATGTGTATGTTTGCGTTGTTGAACACTTGATGCTATGAACACATATGCACACTCACTTGTTAATCATGTCCATTGTGTATTGCTGCTGGATTGATGATGATTGTGCATACTTGATTCATTTGATCATGTGTTATATGTTGCATTCTTCCATGATGCTTGCAAGGTTATTCAACATGGTGTGTGGTTTGTTTATGATCATGATTAATTGAGCGATGTATATTGTTTGATGCACGTTTGCTCTGCCTTGATTGAATCGTATTCAAATGTGGTGCATGCTGTGCTAATTTCATATCTGAGTTTTGCATAAAGTGCTGTCATATGTGCTGTCCATGTGTACATGTATGTTGTTTGACCTTTTTACACCTGTTTTCATGCTGAGTTTCATGCTGTTGAATGCTGTTTGGTGTATGTGCATGATTTCATTGCTGTTCTGAAGCAAATGTACTGTTGTAGGTGCTGTACCTTCTCTTTTTACTCATTTCACTCCCTTGAATCTCAAGACTTGTTTAAGTCTTGGATTCTCTCCCTTTAGAGCTACCTAGTCCAACTTAATTTTTGATTAAGCTTGGAGTAGGATTAGCATTAGGTTTTAGGTAGTCGTCCCTTCTAAGCCTCACTAACCCTAGGTCACCCATGCATGATAACATTAGGACTCTTAGTTTCCCTTTAGAGTTTCCTTTGGGTCTTCTCTCTTCTCATCTCAAAACTTCTTGAAAACACTTAATAAAGATAAAGTGTATTGCGCACGAGCCTTACGCGTGGGGAATGAGAAATGAGGGGCTTCCTCTCATCTTTCTAGAGTGCTTAGCGGGCGTCCTGTCTTGGGATGATTCGCTAAGTATTCCTCCCTGTGCCCTAGACTTTGGTGCAATGCAAGTTATGAACTAACTTAAGAAAATACTTCTGTCTAAAAAACACAAAAACAAATTCAAATCTTTTTATCCTTCGGGATTGTTGGGTTTCAAACTTCATTTTCAGAAAAGAGCTCGCCGGTCACGTAAAAAACACTTACCCATCCGTGGTCGTACCCACGAACTACATTAGCTATGATTCCTCTCTCTCGTCCGATTGAGGATATGTAGGCACAAGACAATGATTGTCTTGGCGAGCAACCTTCCCCCACAGTTCCCGTCCGAACTACGTTGACTCTGGCTTTCCCATTGCACTGAGGGAGTACGTAGGCCTAGGACAACGATAACGTCCTATCGAGTCACTTTTTTTTCTTTTCTTCTTCGTTTCTCCGTTCTTTCCGTTCTCGTTTCTTCTCCGGTCCAGTAGCAGTGGAGCTCCAGACGACGACACCCTTTGATGCAGACAACAAGCGTGGATCCCATCGAGTACGATGGACGTGTTGGGTGCTAACACCTTCCCTTCGCGTAACCGACTCCCGTACCCATTTCTCTTGGTCGTGAGACCATGTTCTTTCCCTTCCCTCAGGTTTATGCAGTGTTTCCTTTCCCTCTCTCGGGATAAATACACATTGCTGGCGACTCTGTGTCTTCTGCGCCACTCTCGCGTTTGTACCGTTGGATGCGAATCTTTCGGGAGCGATAGCTGGCGACTCTGGTTGACCTCTTACTAGTCCATCCCCTCTTGCAAGTCGATCCTAGCGCTTGTTTGGTTTTCGTTGGGTGTTTATTTGTTGTGCTTTATTATGTTGTATATTACTGTTTTACAGCTTTTATTGCATTGCATTTCATTTTATTACTGTCATACTGGATATTGTTGTGTTGTGCTGGCTGGTTTCTGTTTGGCAGGTTGTGTTGTTCTGAGAGATAAGCCCAATACCCAGGCTTGAGTACACCCTAGGACTAGAGTGGAGAGTAGTGGGACCTACGTGCCCGCTTGGTACGTTTGTGTGTTCACGAAATTCACAACCAGACGAGGCTATCTTGGGACGCATTCTGACGTGTGTGTCTTGCGTATGTTAGGGTGTTGATCTAGAGAGCTGTCGACTCTGGTGATCGTTTCTCCAATACCTCAGTTGCGCCTCTCCTCCCGAGATGTGACAGTGGCAGACCACGTTCCATGGCAAACCCATTGCACATTCTCGATCCAAGGACCCAATGCTGAGGGACTCGCATATGATGACCTTATTTTTGAGGGGAATCAGTTGAGGCCTCCTCGATTGATGATGATGCCAAACCAGAAATGGTGAACGTATCATCATTTCTCGACCTGAGAGCCCGGGATATTGAAGATCCTCGCCTTTCTAGAACCCACATGTGAGATGGAATGGGTGTTTGCAGGTCTACAGGTAACCGAAACCTTCAACCTACCCGATTTTTTGGATTTCTCACCAGTGTTTGATTATCTGAATTCTCTGGTTATCTTAGTGGTTTGATGTTCTGGAATTCTGGTTTTCTGGGTTGTGGTTCTTATCCAGTCATCAGCACAACAGTTGTTCAGAACTTATGGATACCTTGATCCCATGTCCGTTGCATATGCATCATCATTCTTGCATACATGTTCTTGTATTTCCAAGGATATCATTGTTGAGGCTCACTGTTGAGCATTTCCATTTATTCCTTGTGGTTCTTCTGAAAAGTCTTGAATTAAAACAAAATGATTCCTTGGAAATATTTGAATATGGCATTTGCATTGCATAATCATCTCATGTGCATAGCAGGTGTTCAAGGCTGGTTATTCTTGTTCTGACCTGGTTTTTTGCAGAATTGTAGACTTAACTCCTCAGGCCATTCAAGAGTTGATCATGGAGCAAATTCAAGCTGAGTTGAGGGAAATGCGAGGCCAGATGGGGCAGTTTATGGGGAATATGTAAACTCTCATGCAAGACCAGAAGATGCTGAGGGAGGAGGTCAATCAGATGAAGACTCAGATGGGTTTGGTCATGGAAATTTTGAACACAGTGTTAAAGAAGGAAAACAGTCATGTGCTCGCTTCTGCAACAGAAGTCCTTAATCCTCCCATCTCTTTGGGGTCTTCGCTAGATCATGGATTTCCTCGTGAATCCTCTCCACAACCCAAGGTTCCAGAACTTTCCCAACAGCAACCAGGTCTTGTCTCCCAAGATAAGCCTAAGAATAAAAAGTGCGCACAGAGACCGAAGCAGTCTGAAAGAGTTTTTCATCCGCTCCCTATGCCATATTCTCAGCTATTGCAGCATCTCCTTCAGTTGCAACTGGTACAGAAAAGGACTTTGGCTCCTCTTACTGGTAATCCCCCACCAGGCTACAATGCAAGAGCCCATTGTGATTTCCATTCTGGGACACCAGGGCATACTGTGGAGAAATGTAGGGCCTTTCAGCACCAAGTCCAGGATTTGATTGATACAGGGGCAATTGAATTCACGTCGGGCGGCGTGAGCATACAAGGTGATTTTACCCCAATTGTTGCAAAGGAAGTAGAGACTCCTTCCCTGTCCGTAGGATCCACCTCATGTCATGGACTTTCTCCACAACCTTTTGCTGCAGAAGCTCTACGTCAGCAACCTTTGTTTGTGCCTCAGCCGAATGTGGAAAGGAAAGTACAGGGGCAGTTTGGGCACCCAAATCAGCATCGACAGCAGAATTATCAGCAGCAGGGGCGACTGAGACCAAGAAGGCCCAAGAGGATATTTGATCCTATTCCTATCCCCTATAGTCAGTTGTTTTCTCGTCTGCTCAAGAACTCTCTGATTCAAATGAGGAGTACCATGCCGGTACCGTACCCTATTCCTTCGGATTATGACATGAATGCTAGGTGCGAGTTCCACTCGGGAACGTTTGGGCATACAATTGATAATTGTAATGCATTCCAGCACAAGGTGCAAGACTTGATCGACTCAAAGGTCATCACGCCAGATGGTACCCCTTTGGATTGAAGCTTCTTTGTCAGAGTAAGCACCAGATTGCAAGAGCGTCATCAGAAGCAATAAGTCCAGACGGAGTCAAGTCTCCTCAACAATGGCAATCATTAGTTTCTTTACTGCATTTTCATATGTAGCTTTCCTTTGTTTGTTTAAACATTGTCTGCATGTAAAAACTTGTTTGTGTTTGAATGTTGATTTTAATGCAATGATGTGTTGTTCCTGAAGTATCTTACTCTTATGCACTCATGTTATGTTTATATGCACTGCAATACTATCTTTCTTGCCTAGACTCTTGGAGGGAGGATGACGAAATAAGAACACAGATTTCTAATGGTACGCTTTTGGATAAAACCCTGTTAAGGATGTACATGCATTATTTCCAATTCACAAACACTAGAGAGATAAGGAGATAGACCTTTGTCAACCCCTTTGAGCCTAGTAGTAGGAGTTCTTTCTGAAAACGAAAAACCCTCAATTTTAACCCAAGGGCAGGGTAGGCGTCAGTTAGTTTGACCAAGTGTTCAACTTTCAGAAGGAGTGTACATCTGAGGATCCATTACCTTCCATTCCACTATCATGAGGTTAAGAGGCGTAGAACCACAACGGTTACTCCTCACCAACCGAAGAGTGAAACAGTCACAGCCCTTTCAAACAAGTCAGGCAAAACGGTGTCACATGACTTGTTCAAAAAAAAAAAGAGAGAGAAAAAAGAGAAAAAGAAAAAGCCTGCTAAGTCAAAAAACTTGAAAGCAAGTGACTTAGGCAAAAGTTAAGGCATCCCGTTGGACTTCAAAATTGAAAACTCAAAAGAGTCGGTCCAGACAAAAATTAGGGAACAAAAAGCAAAAGAATGAGAAAGCCAAAAGCCAAAAGAATTACAAAGAAAATCCTCGATAAGAACGAAGTCGTGTGACTATAGACACCAAAGACAAAAAGGGGCGACTGTTAGTCCAAAACCTCGTCAGGTGTCGAATCACCAGTTGCATGGATTCCCTAGAAATCGGGAAACCTTTTGAGAGACGAGCGCTTGTGTCAAATTAGCTGAACATAGGACTGGATAATATCACGAAGAGTGGGTGGGTACCAATAAACTTTGAGCCATAAATCCTTTTTTCTCAAACAGCGAACCAGGCCACGCTACAAACCTTAAAAGTCCTAATTGAAACAGGGTTTAGTCTGAAGGCGTACTTCAACGAGATAGCGTTCCTGACTCCCATGAGTTGTGCTAATAAGATTTTTGTTAGTGTTGCATGTGCGTATTGCTTTCCTTTCAAAAATAAGTGTCGTAACTTGGTTGTGTGACCTATTTTCAATAAGGACTTCAAGATTAACATATGTGTTGCATTTGAATAATCATTCTCAGAATAAATATTTTCTGCTTGCATACATTTGTTTGACATCAAAGAAGCTTACACGATGAACATCAGTCGAGAAGCTTAAATTGGCCAAGTTGAGGTGCCTGAGACTCCGGAAGACTTGTTGCTGAAATATTATGTGGGAATAAGGTGTTCCCAGCCATTTGTGTTGAGATGTAACCAATCTGGGACAATCACACCGAGAAATCTCTTCAAAATGTAGCAAAGCTGGGGCATTCAAGTTGAGAAGGTCTTTTCAGAATACAATCAACCATGGGGCATTCATGTTGAGAAAATTTCTTCGAACTGGGGCAATTATGTCGAGATCCGATAAATCTCTCCACAAGCGTGTAAACTGGGGCAATCACGTCGAGATTCGATAAATAGCTCGAAGACTAGTCGGTCAGAGACAAATGTACTGCAAGGCTTGTACTGGGGCAGGTCACTTCAAGGGCGCGAGAAGTTTTTCCCTTCAGAACACAGTCAATCAATAGCACCTCCGCAAGGTTCAGAATACTGTGGCAGAATATTTCAGGTCATTACGAACCCTCTCGAGGTGGTTTACTTCACAAACCATGAAGTATGGGACAGTTATGTCCAGACCGAATACATATCTAAGAGTTTGAAGACCCTGGGACATTGTTGAACGCCAGGTTTTCTGTAAAATCCTTTTAAGATGATTACTTCAAATAGACCCTGTGGTCTGGGGCAAGGTGGAGAGTTAAAAGAACTGTGTTTCGCTCTTGACAATCAATATGCAGAAACTTGAAGTACTGAGTTGTTCCCAGTGTGGGACTTTTTGAGTCTTTTCCCTCCAGCAAGGAGCCAGAGGGTATCTTTTTCCAGCAAGGTGTGGGAATTGTTATTCTTCCTCAAGCAGAGAATTGTCCTATGTTCGAAAAGGGATTTTATGAAGGTTTCTTATCTCTAGCAGTACAGATGGAATTCTCACTCTCAGCAAGGTAAGACGATAGAATACCATCAAGAAGACGATGAGGAGTCAGAGTGTTCTCTTCCTCAATGGTCAGATCTAGTCATCTCAAGTAATTCAAAGTCAAATCTTCATTGGTACCTCCCCAGTAGAGCGTTGTGCCCCAACTTTGAAGTCTGATCATCCTCAGCAGTTTATTACTCTTCCCCATCAGAGTATCAAGGATCGTTTTCCTCAACAGAGTATAAAGAGGTAATTCCCCGAGCGGATCCGTTGAGGATCGTCCCCCTCAGCAGGAGGTAAGAGATTTACCCCCAGTCAGAGTTGTGATTTGGCTCATCTTTCCTCAGCAGGTAGCCAGAAACTGTCATTTCTACAGCCTCTTCTGCAAGAGATTGATGGAGCATCTTCTTTGATCAAAGATGGTGTTTCCCCACAGAGTATGGGGCAGTCGTTTTTTCCTCAGCTAGTCAGGAAACACGTGTTTACCCCCTAGCATAGTGGATGTTGACAACTACTGTTTTCCAAGCAGATGTGTCGATGAGGATCGTCCCCCTCAGCAGGACATAAGAGGATCGTCCCCCTCAGCAGGAGTACAGAGGATTGTATACCCAGCCGAAGTTGTGTTTAGATTACTATTCCCCAGCAAGCATTCAAAAGTTGATTGCTCTAAGGTGGATGTTGTTGTATCTCCAGCAGGAGATTCATGGACAAAGATGGTATTATCCCCCACAGAATCCTAGGGCCTACTTTCCTCAGTTGGTCAGAAAGTATAGTCTCACCGACAACGGCTCGATCTAATCCCCAGCAGGGTGAGGGTAAAGTTATTTCCCTAACAGCAGATAAAACTCACCGACATCCCCAAGCAGAGTCTGGTGGTGATTGGTATCCCCAGCAGGTCTTAAGTCCAATCATTTTTGGCAGGCGTCCAATCCAAGTTCTGAGGTATTTGATGATCCCCGGCGGAGGAGTTTCCATCTTCAATATTCATCTCCCTCCCCAGCTGAGTGGGTGTTCTCTCGGAGTTTCATCCATCTCCAGCAGAATTGTTAATCTTGTTATTCCCCGACCGAGTGGGTATTCTCTCGGAGATTCATCCATCTCCGGCAGAATTGTTATTCATTTCTATCCCCAGCTGAGTGGGTGTTCTCTCGGAGTTTCGTCCATCTCCAGCATAGTTGTTGATCTTGGTATCCCCCAACAAAGTGGGTTTTCTCTCGGAGCTTTCATCTCCAGCAGAATTTATGATCAATGTCTTCCTCAGCAGAGTGAAGTCTTTCTCAGCAGGGTCTCTTATTTCGGAGGACAATTTATGTTGTCGTCCCCAGTGGAGTTTGCCTTCGCCCTCAGCATTTATTTTGCTGAGGCACCTCTTTTGCATTGCATAAGCATTTTTTGCATGACATCCTCCTAAATGCGTAGCATTTCCACTTCGCGTGGAGCATTACGGTAAAATTCAAACATATGCATCCGAAGCATAGGCCAGGTTTGGTTTTTCCTTCGTCAGGAAAAGCCGGGTTTCAGAAGATATCTTTTGACTTTACTCCACAAGTGTTGGGTTTAGTCATTCAAGGCAATATTTGACATTCCCTTGCAGAGTTGTTTGCCAGGATCGTGAACCCATGGTTTCATTTTTACCCCTTCGTCCAGGTGGTCCTTTGGTTTATCCCCTCAAGATTTTTACCGTCAGACACTCGTCCGTGTTCTTTCAGCACCCATCCGTGTTTGAACCTTTTAAGCCAATGCCCGTCCGTATTGACTTTTGACACCCGTCCATGTTCTTTCAGTACCCGTCCGTGTTTGAACCTTTTAAGCCAATGCCCGTCCATATTGACTTTTGACACCCGTCCGTGTTCTTTCAGCACCCGTCCGTGTTTGAACCTTTTAAGCCAATGCCCGTCCGTATTGACTTTTGACACCCGTCCGTGTTCTTTCTGCACCCGTCCGTGTTTGAACCTTTTAAGCCAATGCTCGTCCGTATTGACTTTTGACACCCGTCTGTGTTCTTTCAGCACCCGCCCGTGTTTGAACCTTTTAAGCCAATGCCCGTCCGTATTGACTTTTGACACCCGTCCGTGTTCTTTCATTACCCGTCCGTGTTTGAACCTTTTAAGCCAATGCCCGTCCGTATTGACTTTTGACACCCGTCCGTGTTCTTTCAGCACCCGTCCGTGTTTGAACCTTTTAAGCCAATGCTCGTCCGTATTGACTTTTGACACCCGTCCGTGTTCTTTCAGCACCCGTCTGTGTTTGAAACTTTTAAGCCAATGCCCGTCCGTATTGACTTTTGACACCCGTCCGTGTTCTTTCAGCACCCGTCTGTGTTTGAACCTTTTAAGCCAATGCCCATCCGTATTGACTTTTGACACCCGTCCGTGTTCTTTCAGCACCCGTTTGTGTTTGAACCTTTTAAGCCAAGGCCCGTCCGTATTGGCTTTTGACACCCGTTCGTGTTTTTTCAGCACCCGTCCGTGTTTGAACCTTTTAAGCCAATGCCCATCCGTATTGACTTTTGACACCCGTCTGTGTTCTTTCAGCATCCGTCCGTGTTTGAACCTTTTAAGCCAATGCCCGTCCGTATTGACTTTTGACACCCGTCCGTGTTCTTTCAGCACCCGTCCGTGTTGGAACCTTTTAAGCCAATGCCCGTCCGTATTGACTTTTGACACCTTTCCGTGTTCTTTCAGCACCCGTCCGTGTTTGAACCTTTTAAGCTAATGCCCGTCCGTATTGACTTTTTACACCAGTCCGTGTTTCCTTCGGCACCCGTCCGTGTTGAACCTTTTTGTTTCAATACCCGTCCGTATTGACCTTTTGATGACACTCGTCTGTGTTTCCTTCGGCACCCGTCCGTGTTTTTATGTCGTTTACTCAATACTGTTTTTCTAGACACCTGTCCGTGTTACCTTCCATTCCCTAGCGAGATTAATCCCCGATAAAAGTAGCTTTACAACCTTTCAGTACCCGTCCGTATTGAATCCTTTTTACACCCGTCCGTGTATATTTTCAGTACCCGTCCGTATTGAATCCTTTTTACACCCGTCCGTGTACCTTTCCGATACCCGTCCGTATTGAACCCTTTTTACACCCGTCCGTGTACCTTTTCGATACCCGTCCGTATTGAAACCTCTTTACACCCGTCCGTGTATCTTTTCGATACCCGTCCGTATTGAACCTTTTTGCCTTCTTGTTTTTAGCTAACTGGCTTATGTTTCTTTGCATTTTTGCATTAGGATTGCTGCATTTGCATGTTTCTTTGAGCATGGGATCAGGGCATTTTCTTCAGCAGTACAAGATGTTCTCAGCACCGGTTTGATCTTTATCGGCAGTTAAGGCCAAGCATTTAATTCTTGAAGTCCTTTTGAGCATTTATTTTGCTCATTAAGTGATTTGAAGATCAACAGTTCCGGCAGTCAAATTTTTATCAGCAATTCAGCACTGAACAGCTGTCTCAACAATTTAATCGGGGCTCGGGAAATATTTCACGGCATGTTTCAAGTGCACTCAAGTAGTGAGGTCCAAAGACAAGTTTCAGAGGCATATTGTGGTTCAGAACAGGTGGAATCAAGTCCGTCTCCATTTTCCCTCCTTTTGGCGCCAAGCAAAAAATTCAAATTTTCCTCAGAGTAACCGGTTACTCACCGTTTGTTAACCGGTTACTCAGTGTAATTTTTGCCCAGAATCTGCATTTTTCAGCACTGCAGAATTTTCAAATCATTTTAGTGGTCATGTGCATTGCTTGTGCCTACGTGGGAAGGATCTAGAACAACTTCTTTTCATCATTTTCCACCCAAAATTCAAATTCTCTCCATGATTTTTCCACCCCAATTCCACACTTCACTTCCTAACCCATTTTTACCCCATTTTCCACTCACTCCAAACCCAAGCCAAATTCCTAATCTAGAGGATATTTAAGCTCACTCATTCCAAACCAAAGGGGGACCTAGATCATTTTCACTCTCCAATTTTCAGAATTCTTTCAATTCTCTCAACTTTTCTCTCATTTTCCAAAATCCTCACTCAAAGTTTCATCATCAAAGTTCATCAAATTTCACCTTGGAATTTGTTGATCTTGAAACTAAACCACCATCCATTCACCAATTCTTGAAAGAATCTTGGATTTGCTACTGTTTTGGAGTGTGGAATCACTTTTGGAGCAGCTTTTCATTATTTGAGTTGTTCTAGCTTGGATCTTGGTTGTTCTTGCTTGGATCTTGAAGTTCATCACATAGATCTTTGGATTTCTTGTTTGGATCATCAATTTTCGTTCTCAACATTCACCAAGGCAAACCTCAGCCTTGTAGGTTGGTTTTCCCTAGATCTATAATTGATTTTGATTGATCATAGCTTTTGCAATGTAGATCCGTTGATTTCATGTGTTGTTGATGCTTTTGCTTGGTGTTAATCATGAATGTTGATGATAATAAATTTGCATGATGTTTGATTGCTGTTCATGAGCTTAATTTCGTGCATGAGTGATTGTATGATCATTTGGAAATAATTGGATAAGTGGTTTGATGCTGAAAAGTGCTTTTGAAATAGATTTTTTTGACTGCTGTCCCAGAGTAACCGGTTACTCACCGTTTGTTAACCGGTTACTCTGTGTATTTTTTGCGTAAATGGTCTAATTTTCAACTAAGTAACCGGTTACTCACCATTTGTTAACCGGTTACTCTGGGACAGAATGTGTATTTTAGTGCATTTTCTTGGTTTTTTGAGATCCAATGCATGCCTAAACTTCATGGACTAATATGTTGATGATTTGTGGATTATTCTTGAGCTGTTGCACCTCACACTATTGCATGAACACATTTCTCCGACACACGATGCTTGGATTTCATCGTTTATGTGTATGTTTGCGTTGTTGAAGACTTGATGCTATGAACACATACGCACACTCACTTGTTGATCATGTCCATTGTGCATTGCTACTGGATTGATGATGATTGTGCATACTTGATTCATTTGATCATGTGCTATATGTTGCATTCTTCCATGATGCTTGCAAGGTTATTCAACATGGTGTGTGGTTTGTTTATGATCATGATTAATTGAGTGATGTATATTGTTTGATGCACGTTTGCTCTGACTTGATTGAATCGTATTCAAATGTGGTGCATGTTGTGCTAATTTCATATCTGAGTTTTGCATAAAGTGCTGTCATATGTGCTGTCCATGTGTACATGTATGCTGTTTGACCTTTTTACACCTGTTTTCATGCTGAGTTTCATGCTGTTGAATGCTGTTTGGTGTATGTGCATGATTTCATTGCTGTTCTGAAGCAAATATGCTGTTGTAGGTGTTGTACCTTCTCTTTTGACTCATTTCACTCCCTTGAATCTCAAGACTTGTTTAAGTCTTGGATTCTCTCCCTTTAGAGCTACCTAGTCCAACTTAATTTTTGATTAAGCTTGGAGTAGGATTAGCATTAGGTTTTAGGTAGTCGTCCCTTCTAAGCCTCACTAACCCTAGGTTACCCATGCATGATAACATTAGGACTCTTAGTTTACCTTTAGAGTTTCCTTTGGGTCTTCTCTCTTCTCATCTCAAAACTTCTTGAAAACACTTAATAAAGATAAAGTGTATTGCGCATGAGCCTTAAGCGTGGGGAATGAGAAATGAGGGGCTTCCTCTCATCTTTCTAGAGTGCTTAGCGGGTGTCCTGTCTTGGGACGATTCGCTAAGTATTCGTCCCTGTGCCCTAGACTTTGGTGCAATGCAAGTTATGAACTAACTTAAGAAAACACTTTTGTCTAAAAAACACAAAAACAAATTCGAATCTTTTTATCCTTCGGAATTGTTGGGTTTCAAACTTCATTTTCAGAAAAGAGCTCGTCGCTCACGTAAAAAACACTTACCCATCCGTGGTCGTACCCACGAACTACATTAGCTCTGATTCCTATCTCTCGTCCGATTGAGGATATGTAGGCACAAGACAGCGATTGTCTTGGAGAGCAACCTTCCCCCACAGTTCCTGTCCGAACTACGTTGACTCTGACTTTCCCATTGCACTGAGGGAGTACGTAGGCCTAGGACAACGATAACGTCCTATCGAGTCACTTTTTTTTCTTTTCTTCTTCGTTTCTCCGTTCTTTCCGTTCTCATTTCTTCTTCGGTCCAGTAGCAGTGGAGCTCCAGACGATGACACCCTTTGATGCAGACAATAAGCGTGGATCCCATCGAGTATGATGGACGTGTTGGGTGCTAACACCTTCCCTTCGCGTAACCGACTCCCGTACCCGTTTCTCTTGGTCGTGAGTCCATGTTCTTTCCCTTCCCTCAGGTTTATGCAGTGTTTCCTTACCCTCTCTCGGGATAAATACACATTGCTAGCGACTCTGTGTTTTCTGCGCCACTCTCGCGTTTGTATCGTTGGATGCGAATCTTTCGGGAGCGACCCCACGCACCACCTTTCTCCAACACACAGGCTCTCAGCAAATCTTCCAACGACTGAATAGTCCTCTCTGACTGACCATCAGTCTGTGGATGATAAGTCGAGCTCAACTTCAATTTAGAACCCAAGGCCTCCTGCTGACTCTTCCAAAATTCTGAAGTAAACCTCGGATCTCTATCTGACACTATGCTCGATTGAACACCATGTAACTTCACAATTATCCTGATATAAATCTCCGCCAGCTTTGACAACGGGAAACTGATGTTAATTGGTATAAAATGAGCAGATTTCGTAAGTCGATCCACCACTACCCAAATAGCATCAAAGCCTCTCGCCGTATTTGGCAACCCAGTAACAAAGTCCATAGTAATACTGTCCCACTTCCATTCCGGAATCTCTAATGGTTGCATTAATCCCGAAGGCTTCTGGTGCTCCACTTTTGACTTCTGACATGTCAAACAAGCATAGACAAACTGAGCTATGTCCCTCTTCATACCGAACCACCAAAACAACCTCTTCAAGTCATGATACATTTTCGTAGCTCCCGGATGAATACTCAAGTTACTCCGGTGGCTCTCCTCTAAGATCGCTTTCTTTATTTCCGCATTATCCGGTACACAAATTCTGCCCCGGAACCTCAATTCACTAACATTATCCACTTTAAAATCACCATTAGGATCACCTCCTCCTGTAGGCCTCAAGTCCACCATCTTCATATCAAGCTTCTGATTTTCTTTAATTACCTCCAAAAAGTCATTATTCACCTTCAGCATACCCAATCTAACACTCTCCGGTGTAGTTTCACAAACCATACTCAACTCTCTGAACTGTTCAATCAACTCCATTTCTTTCACCATCAATGCAAACATATGAATTGTCTTCCGACTGAGAGCATCTGCTACAACATTAGCTTTTCCTGGATGGTAACTCAAATTAAAATCATAATCCTTCAAGAACTCTAACCACCTTCTCTGCCTCATATTCAACTCCTTCTGATCGAATAAATATTTCAGACTCTTGTGGTCACTGAATACTTCAAATCTTGATCCATACAAATAATGTCGCCAAATTTTTAATACAAAAACCACTGCAGCTAATTCAAGATCATGAGTAGGATAGTTCCTTTCATGCACCCTCAACTGCCGTGAAGCATATGCCACCACTTTGCCATCTTGCATTAACACACCGCCTAATCCCATCTTAGACGCATCACAATACACTACAAAAGGATCATTTGGACTTGGTAGAATTAACACTGGTGCTGTAGTCAATTTCTTCTTCAGTTCCTCAAAACTTTCCTCACAAGCAGCATCCCAAACAAAAGCTTGATTCTTTCTGGTTAACTGCGTCAACGGTAACGCCAAATTAGAAAACCCTTCAATGAATCTTCTATAGTATCCTGCGAAACCCAAAAAGCTTCTAATCTTCGTTGCTGTCTTTGGAGCTTCCCACTGAAGTACTGCACTTACTTTAGATGGATCCACCGCTATGCCATCACCAGAGATAACGTGACCCAAGAAGCTCACAGTCCTCAACCAAAATTCACACTTTGAGAACTTTGCAAACAATTTATTATCCTTCAACACCTGCAATGCAATCCTCAAATGTTCTGCGTGATCCTCGTCAGACTTAGAATAAATTAGTATGTCATCAATGAATACTACAATAAACTGGTCCAGATAAGAGTGGAAGATACGATTCATATACTCCATAAACACCCCCGACGCATTAGACACTCCAAAAGGCATTACTGCATATTCGTAATGTCCGTAGCTAGTTCTGAAAGCAGTCTTTTGAATATCACCTTCCTTTACTCTAATCTGATGGTAACCCGACCTCAAATCAATTTTGCTGAAAACACGAGCTCCTACCAGCTGATTCTTTAAGTCATCAATCCTCGGAAGTGGATACTTATTCTTAATGGTCACTTTATTCAACTGACGGTAATCAATGCACAGACGCATACTACCATCCTTCTTTTTCACCAACAACACTGGAGCTCCCCACGGCAACACACTCGGTCTAATAAACTTCTTATCGAGCAACTCCCTAATCTGAGATTTCAACTCTGCCAACTCTGATGCAGACATCCTGTACGGCGCCATAGAGATGGGTTTGGTACCCGGTACAAGATCAATAGTAAATTCAACTTCCCTTGTCGGAGGCAACTCTGAAATGTTATCTGGAAATACTTCAGGAAATTCATTCACCACTTGTAATTCATTAACTAAAATCTTACTTTCAACTGATAACGAGGCAAACACTGCAAACATTTTCGGTTCATCCTCCAACAACGTCCTCAACTCCCTGCTAGATAACGAATCCGCCAATGCTTCCTCTTCAGGAGTAAGAAACAATAACGTCTTCCTGAAGCAATCAATATAAACTCGGTTGAACTCCAACCAGTTCATCCCCAAAATAACATCGAGATTACCGAGTGGCAAACAAACCAAGTGCACTATGAAATCTCTACCAAACATAGTCAGCGGACACTTCAAACACACCAAGGAAGTAACCACAGAACCAATAGATGGAGTTTCAATCGTCATCCTCTGATCTAAAGTAGACGGCACAATCCCTAGTCTCTTCACACAATCAACAGAAATAAAAGAGTGGGTTGCACTCGTGTCAATGATAGCAATCAAAGGAATATCATTAATAAAGCAAATACCTTTGACGGAACGCTCCTCATCAGTGGATTGGGCTCCCACCAAGGCAAATACTTTTCCACCGGCCTGAGCTTTCTTTGACTTCTCACAGTGAGTGCTGATGTGACCCTTTTCTCCACAGTTATAACAGGTAGTCATAGTGGCTTTACAATCAGCTATAACATGACCTGGTCGACCACACTTGAAACACTTCTTCACCTCATTTGGATAGTTATTAGTACGGTGACCCGCACCACCACATCTGAAACACTTGAGAGTATCAGAACCTACTCCTTTCTCCTTTGGTTTCTTCCCCACATCAGTTTTCTGTTTCCCCTTATCAGCTGGAGCATTGTAAGGAGTACCTCCAAACCTCTGCTTACCCTTCTTCTCATTCACAGCCTTGTAATGAGCAATTCTGGCTCTGTTATCATTGTCATAGATTTTGCTTCTGCTTACCAGTTCTGGATAATTTCTTATTTTTTGACAAGCAATGCCCAGTTTGATCTCGGGGCGTAGCCCATTCTCAAACTTCAAGCACTTCGAAGTCATAACTTCTTCAGTATTGTAATGAGCACAATACTGTACCAATTCCTCAAATCGGGCAGCATATTCAGCAACTGTCTTATCACCCTGTTTCAGCTCCAGAAATTCAACTTCCTTTCCACTGCGAATATCTTTCGGAAAATACTTTTCCAGAAACTCAGCTTGAAACACTGTTCAAGTAATCTCAGTACCCGCAGCTTCCAACCTCTGACGACTATTGTCCCACCAGGCTTCAGCCTCTCCTTCTAGCATATGAGTGCCAAACCGTACCTTCTGAGCATCACTGCATCCCATGGTCCTGAAGATCTTCTCAACAGCCTTCAGCCATTTCTGTGCAGCCTCTGGGTCCAAAATACCTCCCTCATATGTCGGCGGTTTATTGCTCTGGAACTGTGCTAGGTCGCGGAACTGCGCACCCCCAGCCTGATTGGTGTTCTCTACCGCTTGTGCCATGGCTTGTATAGCAGCAGCAAGAGCAACATCATTCCTTCCTGCCATACTATTCAACAGACAACATACGATCAGAACACATAACTCGCTCCTATTCTAAGGACAGACTCAACTACTACACCTGGCCGGACGAACCGACCTGCTCTGATACCAATTGTAACACCTCACTTTCCCAAATATATAATATAGAGATATTATCAATAAAATCAAAGTTTATACAACAAGCAAGGTGTCACTTCGTTAAAAATCAACATACTGAATCTCTTTTCATTTGAAGGAATAAAAATAGCGGAAAAACAAGTATTTATCCAATTTACGGCCACATGCCAACTACATCAAAATAAAACCCACATTAGACGTGGTCCACCATAAATTCAATAAAAATGAAATATACGTAACAAATGAATGATGAATAATGAATAACAAATAATAAAATCCCCAAATCCCGTGTTACGTATCAGAGCAACTCCTAAGACTCGATCAGGCAACACGCACTCCATGCACACTCAAGTACCTGGATTATCTGTACTTCTGAAGAAGCACAAACACAACAACAACAAAGGGATGAGAACTACATTCAATAATAAACAGTGAATAATACATATTAAGGGTAGTTACTCACAGTCATTCACACAATCACATAATCACGACACACTTGTCATTTTCAATTATCATTCAATCAACATGTAAATGCAATGTGACTCAACAAATGACACAATGCATGTGGTACCAACATCACCAAGGTTCATTCAATCGAACCCGGATAAATCACATACACCCCAACTTGGCAATTATTTATCCCACCACACTCCACATTGGAGTTCGGATGAACCACATACACTCCTTCTGAGCAATGATTCATCACCACTGACACACCATGAATGCATGACATAAATATGCATATAATTCATGTATAATCATAATCATACAATCCCACGATCCTCCTGATCACAATCAATCCATAACACCACAGAAAACACCTCACACGACGTTAATTAGCTAATTACCAATTAATTCACCAAAATTACTAAATCAATAATTTTGGTCACCTATCCTACATTTCTCAAGGTCTGATATCTAACCCCAACCTCTCAAACCAAAAGAAACCACTTCGGACGCGAAAACGGGAAAGAAATCGCGAAACGGTAAAATTCTACACACTCGCTGGCCATACGCGTATTGCCCAGCTCGCTCGCCCAACCATACGCGTATCCTACATGTACCGCCTCTCCACCCACCCTGCCATACGCGTATTGCCCTACCTATTACGCGTATGGGCAGAGACCTATTTTTTCCATCAAATTCCATTTCCAGACCCAATACGCGTATTCCTTCCTCATACGCGTAAGGCCGGACCTCCATACGCATACCGTTACGCGTATGGGCAGAGGGCCGTGACAATCCTCCTTTTTGGCCCTCCCATATGCGTATTGCCTCCCTCCTGGGCCAGCATTACGCGTAACAACCTCTCCATTACACGTAAGGCCAGATCTATTACGCAATTGGACTTCCTCCACACCAGTCTGAATTCTGCTACGGGATTCTCACTTTTTCACTCCAATTCAGTCCTAAACTTGTTTCTACATCAGTTTTAGGTCCTATTCTTCATTCTTACTTCTTTTACCTATTATTACTAGTCAAAATTATGGGTCTTAGGTCTAATCTCGTTCCCTCAACCTGCATCAAAACAGATCTGCCACAACATGCATTCATACAGCAACAACAGTACAAATTTATACATGAAAATCATACTATCTTCAATGATTCAATACATATCAGAGATCAGACATTCATATCATACTCAGAATTTCATCAACTACAAAACATACGAAAATCCTACGAGGGAAAGAACCCCTAACTACCCTTTCACGCTATTATCACCTGTATTGAACCCATTCTCCCCCTTTACCTCGAATTCTTGATTAAATCCTGCGAAAATTGATGGAGATCCTAGCCCTAGCACCCTTGTTCTTCTTTCTCTACCCTTTTCTCTTTTTACGCAAAAACTGTTTTGTCTCACTAAACTCCCCCTAATTCTAATTAATCAGATTTTATTTAATTAATAAAAATAAAAGTAATATCAATAATAATAATAGTCCTAATAATAATAATAATAATAATAACATTATTAACCATATTACTATTATTATTTTCAGTGCTATATCATTATTATTAAGCTAAGGTCTCTAATTCCCACAAATTAAATAAGGCACTACCCTTCACTCACCCTTAACAAAACCAAAACAATACAAATTAACACACGACGATTAAATAATTAAAATGGGGTGTTACATCTTACACTCTAGATAGAGGCCCATATGATTATTTGTATCCTGTACAAAGCCCAGGATGAATGAGGCTACAGGATTTTCTATTTACAAAAGGGTGTTGGGTCTTACACTCTATCAGAGGCCCAAGGTTATTGTTTAAAACAAAGTTATGTACAAAGAGGTGGGACTTACTGTAACACCCTTCTAAACCCCACGAAAAATATATAAATAAATCAGAGTAAATATCAAGCATTTCACAAAAGGGTGTCACATGTATTTTCAAAACATCACAAACACCTGACATGCTCAATAACACTTAAACTAATTTCATGCTTTTCAAGAACTTTCACATTAGCATGTAACAACGGATTTAATTCAATCATGATAGACATAAAGAAAGTCACATGCTCATCTCATTCATAATCAATACTTAGGCATAAAAGCCAATACTTCACACAATTCAAATAAACATAAAAACACAAAGTAGAGTACATAGTGTATCTCTCAAAACATTAACCGAAACGATCCCAGTGTTACATGATCAGAGCATGACTCGACCCAACATAAAAACATAAACTAAATCAGCTACTCCAATGGCTACCTCGCGCTAGAAGCAACTCTACTCCTCGGTACCTGTGCGATGTCGTATAAAACATCATTCCAACAGAAGGGTGAGAATTCACATCATTATTGAAATCATAAGATAATAATTAATTTAAAGGCATACAAACATAATTATAATCATTCTCAAACTTCAAAGTTTCATCAACAAAGTATTACTCAAGTAACCATACAATTCACCATTTCACCAATTCAACAAGTCACATACATACACTCACTTCCATATAACAAACATATATGCAATGTGACTCGATGCAAGACTCAATGCAACTCATGCCATGTGGTACCGACACTTGTTATTATTTTTTGGTTTTTACACTTAAACCGGGTTCGTCCCCTAGACCAATAACAAACAAAAACCCGTCCCCTAAGCTTTCAAACTCCACTCTAGGTTTGGGACAAGTCACTAGCTCCCACGAAACTAGCAAGCATTTCCTCTTGACACAAATGATGCGTATGCAATCAACAACCATATGCAATTAAGACCATTCCCTAAATTTTAAGATCCAAGCATATCATCAATAATTCATCACACTTGAATTACCACACAATTGCACACAAACACATTTCCATAATCAAGTTACTCATACTTTAAATATCACCACTACAATTAGCAAATAATACACAAGGATCGAATCGATCCAATCACAACTCACAAAACACAAATTACCGATTAAATATAGAATAATTAATCCATCACCAATAATTGAATCAATATTCAATAAATAGTCAATATTCAATAAAAATCCAATACTTAAATAATTAGTCAATATTTAATAAATAATTCAATATTCAATTAAATAATCCAATATTCACTAATTAATTCAATTATTCAATAAATAATTTAATATTTAAAATTAATATTTCAATATTTAGTAAATATTCAATACTACTCAATATTAATAATTATTTAGTAATTATTAAAATTTTAATAATCATTCCATAATCAATAATTAATCAATATTTTAACCAACAATCATTATTTTAATAAATAAATTAACATTTTGATAAATAATCAATATTTTAATAAATAATCATTATTTAAATAAATGTACAAGAAATATTCAAAAAATAAATAAGTCTTGAATAATTTAATAAACATTCAACATATTAATATAGATCTAATATTTGAATAAAATTCTATATTTAATAAAGTTTCTATATTTTAATAATAATCAATATTTAAATAAGTCCCAATAATTATATAAAATTTCAATAATTAATCAATATTCAATAAATAATTCAATATCTAAACAAATAATTAATATTCTAAATAATAATTAATATTTAAATAAATAATTAATATTTTAGTGAATAATTCAATATTTTAAATAATTAATTAATACTTAATAAATAATAATCAATATTTAAATAAATAATCCATATTTAATAAATAAATAATATTTAATAAATAATTAATAATTGAGTAAATAATCAATATTTAAATTGAATAATTAATGTTTTAATTAAATAATTACCATTTTAGAAACAATTTAATTTTTTAGTAAAACTTCTAATTCATAATAATAATAATATATCAATGTCACATAATATATGTGCATATGTATATTTAGGGGTGGACAAAAACTCGCAACCCGTATTAATCCGATAAAATCGAACCGACTTTTAGTCAAACAGGCGGGTCAAATGGGTTAACGGGTGATCGGATGTTCAAAACTGATTTCAAATGGGTTTACACAGGCGGGTGCGGGCCCAATTTTTGGACCCAGCGATACCCAACCCAACCCGTATCTTACAAATTAATTACACTGGAATATTATAATAATTAACTGATAGTTGCCTTTCTCTTTTGTTTGTGCTTACAGCTAGCTTACCTTTATTACTACTATATTATAATAACAGTTTATTTTCTATGCTATTTTCATTTTCAAAATTTTCAGCTAACCATCTCTTCAAACATAGCATGCTTTATCATTTGTATTATTTTCTATGCGTTTTATATCAGCAACACAAAGAAACTGCATATTTCCTTTTCTTCTTCTCTTTTCTCTTTCATTTTCTTTTCAAATTTCTTTATTTTTTTTCTTAAATTTTATGTACCGTGAACGTCACACTTTAATCATTTATGATGATCCCTCCAAACAAGTTGATGGATGATACAGATCTGAGCTGAGAAATATACAAAACTTTTAGTTTTTTACTATAAATCTGGAGCTTTTCTAAATCTTTATTCTGATATGTTGATGTGTTTTTTAGATGCTAACCCGTCCAGACCCATCCGAAAAACCCGCAACCCGAGCAGAGTGTAAACCGCATGAACCGGAAAAAAATATGGGCGAAATTGGGTCTCTAGATCCAAACCGCGGTTTGGGCCGGTTTGATGTTTTGGGCCCGAACCTGCCCAAACCGACCCAATGTCCACCTAATTTACTCGCTACAGTACTTAAATGATGGATCTACATTATTTAATGCTAT
This sequence comes from Lathyrus tuberosus, assembly GCA_022829125.1. Lineage (NCBI taxonomy): Eukaryota > Viridiplantae > Streptophyta > Magnoliopsida > Fabales > Fabaceae > Lathyrus > Lathyrus tuberosus. Next base: position 17,334,299 of record JALAZF010000017.1, read on the forward strand.
TCAATTCACTTTCCACTACGCTATGAGGAGGCGCTACATTTCATTATGTATAGCATCATTTCATTATGGTTGTTTTACTTTAGTTACTTGCTTCATGAATGTTACGACAATTAATAATAATATATCTGCATACTAGCATCATGTAGACAAAAGAAAAATAAACATAATCATTGCCACAAGTAATGTTTACAGTTAATTTATATATATATATATATATATATAGCTCATATATGTTAATCACTACATGTATTTATCTCTTTTTACATCCAGGTAAACATTATCCCTATATTAAGCAAGCACTGCGCAGGGAAACAAATTTGAAGAAAAAAATAACTTATTAATTTAATTAGTTTTGCTACAGGATTTAAACCACACTTCAATTGTTATTAATAAATATCATGAATTGTTTCATTTCCTAATCAATATTACCATTGCGCTACAGGAGCTACCCAATGTAACAATCCATTAGCAATTATTTGGCGCTACAGTGAACCCAAAAAAAAGAAGAAACCAATTCACAAGCCTACTATAATGATACCGCTACAGTGACGAGAAAGAAGAAAATTTCCTAAATTATTCCTTCAACTTTTACACTATAATTATTAATGGGTCTCTATACTATTACCAAAAATCAGTCCTAAACACACAAAAATTAATATTTTCAGAAATTAATATCAAAACCTAATAATTTCAATCTCATAGAAAATTTTGGGGGTTTTAATCTAAACCTATTTCTACCCACTAATCATCATCAAATAATCCCAATAATGAGTAAAAACCCACCCTTACCTTGATTTCTTGAGTTTTTGAGCTTCCTCTTAGGTTTCTAACCCTAATCTCTCTTTCTCTTATTTTATAAATTTCACAATTTTCTCACAATTTTCTATGGGGCTTGTAGCGAGCGATTTTTGTCGGTGACGCAACCACCTTATCGCTAGGTTTTCCTCACCGCAATGAGGAGGAGGGGGTGCTACTTTCTAATTTCTTATTTATCCCATGAAGCTGGAAGGAAAAGGGAAGATATCTAAAACTAACATTGCACGCGAATGTTTTAATTGAACAAACGCTTAAAAGAGATTCGGGGAGTCAGGGTCAGGTTATACAATGGGGAGTTGTCAATTACCAATCCTATAAGTGGTTATCCACAGGATATTAGCTTTAGGTTTCGCTTTGTAATTGATGGTGTTTATCTGTTAATGGGTTGGGAAAGTTTCTTGGGAAAGTATGAGATAGTGAGTGAGTTTTTTTTGATGTTTTTGGTAAGGTACTGGACCTAAGTTTTGAATGATGCTTGAAGGTACCGGACCTAAAGTTTTTAATTAGTATGCTCGCTAAGATTTCAAAATCTTATGCCTACGTATTCCTGTTTAAATGAAACAGTGAAATCAGAGCAATCGTAGTTCCTCCTATTCTAAGGGAGGAAAAAGATGTTTTGGTGTCTTGTTCAAAGCTCAAGATTGAAGCTAAAAGGTTTTGACTGAGAGAGAATTTGTCATCTCTAAAAAGGGATTGTTGATTTTGTGTGCCTTGATCGAAGCCCAAGGTTGAACCTAAGAGGTTGATTGACTCCACTGGGAAAGTCCTTATACAAAACCTAAGAGGAGGCTAGAAATGACTGACTCAACAAGAGAGTGTTTTTATCTGTCTCGTACAAAGCCCGAGATTGAGGCAAAAAGAGGATGACTCTTTTAGGGATATCATTATACAAAGCCTAAGAGGAGGCTAAAAAGCTTGACTTTTCTAGGGAAAATGTTTTATCTGTCTTGTACAAGGCCTAAGATTGAGGCTAAAAGGGGTTTTGACTCCGCCGGGGAGATTTGTATGTGTCTTGTACAAAGCCCAAGATTGAGGCTGAAACGAGTTTGACTCTTGCTGGAGAGTATTATTTGTCTTGTACAAAGCCCAAGATTGAGGCAAAAATGAGTTTGACTCTGCTTGGGAAAGATGTTGGTCCCAAGCTTAAGAGAAGGTTATGAAGATTTACGTCTTGTACAAAGCCCAAGATTGTGGCTGAAAGGGTTTGACTCAACAAGAGAGTGCTTTTATCTGTCTTGTATAAAGCCCAAGATTGAGGCTAAAAAGGTTGACTCAACAAGATAGTCTGAAAACGTGATTGACTCAACGAGAGAGTCTGAAAGGGTGAGTGACTCAACAAGAGAGTCTGAAAGGTAATGAACTCAACAAGAGAGTCTGAAAAGTAATTGACTCAACAAGAGAGTCTGAAAAGGTTAGCTCCGCTGGGGAGAATCATTGTACAAAGCCCAAGAGGAGGCTAACTTTGCTGAGGAAAGATCATTATACAAAGCCAAAGAGGAGGCTATCTTTTGCCGGGGATCATTGAGATCCCGAGGCAGGTCCAAATGGGGGAATTAACTCTTGCAGGGGATTGCAGAAGAGTTGAGGTATCAGACAACTTGAGGTTCTGATTTGGGATAGTGTTATACTGATGATAAACTGATCCTGGCTTGGGGATTTTTAGGAGAGAGACTGGGTTTTAGCACTGCTAGAGATTGATCCAGAGTGATCAGGGTTTCTCCTATGTATTTGTAGGGAACTTGAGAATGTCTTTGAGACTCAAGGGGATTAGACAGTCAAAGTCTACTGGCATGGAAGAGTTTTATCTTTTTTATGATGCCCAAGAGGAGGCACGAGTATTAAGGGATGAGGATCAACCCTAAAATCAGATATTTGACACTGGAAAGACTGCTCTAGCAAAGGATGACTAAGTTCTATCTTATACCTTTAAGAGGTCGTTAGGGTCCTTGTATTAAGCCCAAGAGAAGGCATGAGAACTTCTAAGAAGCCGAAGGGTCCTTGTACAAAGCCCAAGAGGAGGCGGGGATGCTTTTAGGAAGCCTGTGGGTCCCAAACCAAGAAAAGTTCAAGAAATGCTATTCACCGAGAATAGATCATTTAGTGAAAGTTCGAAGGTTTGAAGAAACACAAGAGATGCTATTCACCGAGAATAGATCAACTCTGGGGAGTAGAATTCCTTTGACAATTTCTAGGGGTGACAGTTTGAGAAAAGGTTCACGAGGAATACTGCCTTTCTCTTTGTTCCATATTGTTTAAGCCCAAGAGAAGGCAAGACTGTATCTGGAAATCCTATGGGGATCTAGTTTTGATTGTATTTAAGGGTGACCAACTGACTTTACTTAGTTCTAGACCTAGTTGCCGGGGAAAACTCTAAATCACTATACTAGTATACATACAGTTGATATATGATAAGTATTTAAAAGGATATGAAAGAAGACTAACCATGCGCAGCTTCCCACAATACAGTTATATATATATATATATATATATATATATATATATATATATATATATATATATATATATATATATATATGAAAGCTGTTAAAACTTACAGGTGAGCAAGCTTCCATGTTGTATTGTTAGTTGTTCAGAGAAATTAAAGAAAGTTTTGATAATATCATGTATATTGAATCTAAATCAAAAGGGAAATTGTTTTGAAAAGATTGTTGGGTCTTATACTCAAAGAGAGGCCCAAGTTTTAACAGTGATCGCACCGTTGTTTTGAATACCGTATCGCGACTTATACAATGTCTGAGGCCCAAAGTTTATTTAAAAGGGTTAGGTCTTACACTCTAATAGAGGCCCAAAGAGTATTTAAAGAAAAGAAATGGGACTTATAACACGAGGGTAGGCCCAGATGATTTTGTTTTAAAAGGCGACGACCGCGTCGTGGTTTTGAAAATACAGTGGGACTTATACAACGTCTGAGGCCCAAAGATTATTTATTTACAAAGGGGTTGGGTCTTACACTCTCTCAAGAGGCCCAAAAAAGGTTTTGAAAAAGAAAAGTGGGACTTACAACACGAGGGTAGGCCCAAAATTGTTTTTGCTCTGAAATGGCGATCGCGCCGAGATTCTTTTAACGTCGGGGGACTTATACAATATCTGAGGCCCAAAGATTTTGGTTAAAAGGGGATTGGGTCTTACACTCTATTAGAGGCCCATGAGTGTTTTGAAAAAGATTGATGAGGGTGAAATCAATCAAAACCCTAATTTTGTTTAAAAATTAATAAAAATTATTGAAAACATGTGAAAAATGAGTGGTGACCTTGGATCAATGTTTCAAAAATCATTTTTTTATCCACAAAATGATTGAAAGCCATTTAAGTTGGAAAATCAAGAGAAAGAAAATTTTCAAAATGTTGAAAAACAAATAAAAATTAATTCTTTTCAAAAATATCAAATATATGAAATAAATAATATTTTTGGGGAATTTTTGTAAAATAAAATATTTTAACATTTTTGTGAATTATTAAAAAAAGAATCAACTCAAAATCATTAAAATTCAGAGAGAAATTAATTTTTGAATCAATTAAATAAAATCACAAAAATTCAAAAATTCAAATATTTATAAAAGGGCGCCAAGAACACATTGTTCTTGCCCGCGTGCCCCGTTTTGCCCAGATTTGAGTTTTCCCATCAATCTCACTGAATACTCGATGGAATCATACAATCCACATATCAATCTGCTCGTTTTCAACTTACGATCATGTCTATGGTCTTTAATTTCATTTATTTTAAACATGGAATGAGAAATCAAAACAAAACCTTAAGAACCCTAATTTCTGCATGAAGGCTGAGAAATTTGTTACATGATTCATACAAAGTAATCAATAGAGGGGAAACATTCTATGCATGATTATGAACATTTGGCAAAAAATTTGTGCGAGGAAATATGCATAAATTATGAGATGACCAAGTTTAGGCTTACTTGAAGGTCGTGGCAGCAAGAGCAATTTGATTTTTGAGTTAGAGGTGTTACAGATGAGTTGTGATGATCTGAACAGCTTCCCTACACCATATGGAGTGTGTTTGAAAGCTTGGATTGATTTGAAATGAACTGGAACAGATTATGGCACTTCAACTGCAACTTTGTTGAAAACTTGAGCAAATTGATGATGATTTCATGAATTTGGTGTTCCATTTGTTGGTTTAGTGTTTGATCAGCTCACATATGATGTTTATGAGGTGTGTGTGTGATTGGTTTGCTTGGAAATACATTCTAATTCAAACCCCGATAGTAGCTTGCATTAGAAGGCATTTTTGGAAGTGAGAGTGTGATTTTGAGAAAGGCAAGTGTTATAGGCCTTTGGTGTACTCAAACTAATCATAAATGAGGTCTATTTATAGTGTGTTAAGTTTGTTTTGGCATCAATAGGAAATGGCAAATGCAGCAGTCCTTTGGCCAATGTGGATCAAATGGAATCTTAAGTCTCCTCTAGCCATTGACTTGAGATTAGAGCACAAGCCTATGGTTCTTTGATTCAGAGCTTATCTTTGACTCATTTAGTTGGAATAGGCTCAGTTCATGCCACCTTGGTGCATCCATTGAATGCTTGGAAACAAAATTGGAGTCTTGGCCTCTTTTAGGCTTTTTAGGTTTAGCATGCTACTTGTAGATTTTGGGACTTTGGAGGCTGATAGATCAGTGCTTGTCCCTTGTTTGTTCCCCTTTGAGGTGTGCAGATGGATAACCATGCTTTTTGTTGCACAATTTGATCAAATTGAGCCCTTATGCACAAATCTGCCTTGCCAAGACAGTTTGCAGCAAGGCATGTTGCAGCTGTCATAATTCTTAGCTCAGATGGAGTTTGAGGGAGTTCTTGGTCACTTTGGAAAGCTGACATATCCTATTTCAACATGATGTCCAACTTCGGTTTTGAACCAACTTGAATTACAATGAAAAATGCCTCTACATTTGGGAAAAAATAAGGCAGATTCTGACTTAGTGAAAATTTCACTAAGTGTTGGAAAAATGTCACTTTCATGTTTTTTGCCATTTTGATCACTCCATAACCAAAAATCCATGGAGAATTGGAATGAGATGTAGTTGGCACTTTTGAAGTATGCCATGAGAGCTACAAATCCAGCTTTGGACCATCCTAAATGGTTGCTTGGATCTCAAGTTATGGTCCTTGGAAGTTGGTACCCTAGCCACTTTGTTCCATAACTTCGAAAAATTCTAAGTTTTTTATGGTTACCCCTTTTACAAGTTAACTCACTTTCTTTGATTTTTCTTGATGAATGATGATTCCAATCACATAATAACATTGTTTTAGGGTTAAAGAACCATAATTGTGAAAAATTCCAAAAAGTCAAACTTGATTTTGTGCACAGTTGACTTTTTATCGGATGAAATCCAAACTGTGCGATCCTTTGTGAAATCAAGTCCTTGACCTAAATCAAACCTAATGGACATATTCCATAGGTGTTATAGGGTGTATTGAATCATGTCCCAAGGTTTGGGAGCATGTCTTGGTCAAAAGTCAAACGTACAGTTGACTTTTCCCTTGGAACCCTAATTGTGGTCCAGATGAAATTGAAACTTGTGGATCAAGCTTCTTGGATAAATCCATTGTTGCAAATGGATTAATGTAGTGTATTGGAGACCCTCAAACCATGTCTTGAGGTCTTGGCTCATGTTTTGCTCCAAAAGTCAACTTAGGGGTGTATTAGGTCAAGAAACCCTAATTCCTGATTTTTTATGAATGCATCCCCTGAGGTTAAATTGACTTGATGATTGGGTCCATGAGGTCCCTTGGAGTATCTTGGGTTGTGGTTTGGAGCATTGGCTCATGCCCAGAGGAAAATTTCCATCTGGAGGCCTTGGTCGACCAAAACCCTAATTTGGTGACACTGGCGATTTGGAGGCTTGATCCACTTGGAATGTTGCAACCTTGTGCTTGATTCTTGATGTGGGAGTCCTCTTAATCCATTGTAGGTTTTAGACAAGTTTAAGATCATGTCATTTCTTGATTGATCCTTTGTCTAAGTGCTCTGAGAGGGCTTGAAACCCTAATTCTTGACTGTGGTGAATGCTCAACAATCCTTGAGGAGATTGATGAGGCATGAAGGTACATCCATATTGTGATGATGATTTTCACAATGATGGGAAATCTTAGTGGTCAAAATTTGGGGTATGACAAATGCCCCTATTTAATCTTCTTGGACCTGAAGGTATGAATGGCGAAGGTATTCGGGCATTCAGGGTACAAGAGGATTAAATATCGGAATACCCGAAATTTTGATGGTGGTTATGAATGGCAGTTTGCTCATCCATCTTCTTTCGCTAAGCAATGATACTTAGAAAAGGTAAAACTTCCCCTCGATCCAGGTCTTCAGCCATGGAACTAGTCTCAATTTCTGATACAAACTTCTCCTCAATCCTGGTTTCCTACCAAGGAACTGGTCTCAGTTTCTGATACAAACTTCCCCTCGATCCTGGTTTCCTACCAAGGAACTGGTCTAAGTTTCTGATACAAACTTCCCCTCGATCCTGGTTTCCAACCAAGGAACTGGTCTAAGTTTTTGATATAAACTTCCCCTCGATCCTGGTCTCCTACCAAGGAACTGGTCTAAGTTTCTGATATAAACTTCCCATCGATCCTGGTCTTCTACCAAGGAACTGGTCTCAGTTTCTTTTGTCAATAAACTTTCTTGACAAGGGACGCTATTTGTAGCGGTTTTCATCAAACTTCTCGCCGGATTTTCCTGGGGAGAAAAACCAATGTGTTGCTGAGAGTCTTTAGTTGGGAGGCTTTCTTTGGGGATTTTTCTTAATCCAGGAAAGCGAAAATATCATCTTCAATGGCGAAGAGTGACGTTTGTCGAATGCCTTCTTGTTTTTCAGAGCTTCAAGTTATCAAAGTGGTCGAGGACCATCTCCATCCCAGAAATAAACTGGGGAAAGATTGCTTAGATGATTAACTCCCTGATGAGGAAAGAACTGACAACTCGATTGACAAAAGGACTTTACCACTTAGAGTTAAGACAGACTAGATTGATAGTGATGCAATATGAATATGAATGCAAATCAATAATGCATGATGTATGTACGCACATGCTGACAAAACTGACACGACATACAGACTAGTGGATGAACACGAATGGATACTCGGCCATTGTAGGGGACAAAGAAGTATCTTCGGTTCAAGACAACAATTCTGCCTTGCTTAGGAGAAACAATTCCTGTGGGGAACTACGTTGGTCGGGCTTAGGAGGTAAGAACTCTGCCGGGGATGTCGGACAAAATATTCGCATCTGACACAGCTGATCCTTCATTCAGGCGCAAAGGTTTAGAAGGAGTACTTTGATTCTACACTTTGAGGTTTGATTACTTCTGGAGAAGCGATCGGTGTTCTTTCGATGTTCAACAGTAAAAAGAAATTGCCATCTTTATTTTAAAAGCAGAAAAATTTTGACAAGTAAATTCATTTTTTTGTTTTATTTCAAGAATCGTTGATCATATTAAAATATCGTTCTGTAAAGCTAAAACAAATAAGAATTGCAAACAAAAGCACTAGGGCTCAAATTTTATTGATAGAATGGAAATCAGCCAAACGTGTGATTCCATAGAGTATTTACAAAGTTAGAAACTGGTAATTTTAATGAAAAAGGGCTACATTGAAACATAACGACCACTATCCTTCTACCAACTTTGAATTCTGGACATCCCGAGCTTCTGTCGAAGATGACCTTGACGGGAGTTTTCCTGATGGATGGCATGACTGCCGCTGGAGGATTTGCCCCTTTGTTGGACGTAGTTACTTGCCATTATCCCTAACTTTTGCATGGATTGTACTTTGAGATTTCCAATCCATCGAGATGATTTTTGCTTATGTCTCTAATTTTTTCCTGGACCGCCCTTTTGGGTTTTCAATCCACCGAGACGTTTTTTATTTATTTAGGCGAAGTATTTCTTGACTACGTCCACATTTGTGGAGTAGGTAAATTCCTCTCCATCCATGGTTGTGAGTCTCAAGGCGCCGCCTGAGAAGGCTTTCTTGACCACATAGGGGCCATCGTAATTCGGAGTCTATTTGCCCCGAGAATCAGTGAGAAATGATTGTATCTTCTTGAGCACGACGTCTCCTTTCCTGAAGACGCGAGGTCGGACCTTTTTATCAAATGCCTTCTTCATCCTTTGCTGATACAACTGACCATGGCATAGAGCCGTGATTCACTTTTCTTCGATCAGATTCAGTTCGTCGTGTCGACTTTGACACCATTCGGCCTCTGTTAGCTTGGCCTCCATCAATACCCGAATTGACGGGATCTCTACTTCGATGGGGAGCACTGCCTCCATGCCATAAACTAGAGAGAAAGGGGTTGCCCCTGTTGAAGTGCGGACAGATGTGCGATAACCGTGAAAAGCAAAGGGTAGCATCTCGTGCCAATCTTTGTAGGTTACAACCATCTTTTGAACGATCTTCTTGATGTTCTTGTTAGCCGCTTCTACCGTTCCGTTCATCTTAGGTCGGTAGGGAGATGAGTTATGGTGTTCGATTTTGAACTCAGCGCACAACTCCTTCATCATCTTATTGTTCAAGTTGGATCTATTATCAGCAATGATCTGGCTCGGAACACCATAACGGCAGATGATATTATTTTTCATGAATCGGACTACCACTTGTCGGGTTACATTGGCGTATGACGCTTCTTCGACCCACTTGGTGAAGTAATCAATGGCTACCAGGATGAACCGATGTCCGTTAGAAGCCTTAGGTTCGATCATGCCGATCATGTCGATTCCCTATATGGAAAAAGGCCATGGGGAAGATATCTGACACTTGTGACACTTCCTCATGTACTTGTAGCAGTCGGATTCCATGGTCAACCAGTAGTACCCTGCTCTCAGAATTTTTCTGGCCATTGCGTATCCGTTGGCATGAGTGCCAAAGGATCCTTCATGAATTTCTTCTATCAGCATGTCTACTTCTGGTCTGTCTACACATCGGAGCAAGACCATGTCAAAGTATCTCTTATAGAGTGTATCGCCGCTCAGGAAGAAGCTGCCTGTCAGCCTTCTGAGGGTCTTTCTGTCTTTCCTTAGTGCCCCGGGAGGGTACTCTTATTTCTGAAGGAAGCATTTGATATCGTGATACCAAGGTTTGTCGTCTATGACTGCTTCAATCGTGAAGATGTAAGCGGGCCTTTCAAGGCGCATTATGTCGATCTTAGGTATGTCATTCCATTGACCTACACTAATCATGGAAGAGAGAGTGGCTAATGCATCAGCCATGTGATTCTCTTCACGAGGGATGTGATGAAACTCGATTCTGTTGAAGAAAGATAACAACCTTCTTGCGTAGTCTTTGTAAGGAATCAGTCCTGATTGGTATGTGTTCCAATCTCCCTTGATCTGATTGATGACCAGAGCTGAGGAGCCATATTCATCCAAGTTTTTTATCCTCAAATCAATTTGCTTCCTCGAGACCCATAATACAGGCTTCGTATTCGGCCTCGTTATTTGTACACTTGAGCATAAGTCTGGTGGTGAAAGAAATGTGGGTACCCTGAGGTGTTATGATGATTGCCCCAATTCCGTTTCCGTAATGATTGACAACTCCATCAAAGATTAGTCCCCATTGGGAACCTGGTTCTGGCCCTTCACTGGGTAGTAGTTCATCGCAGTCTTTCATTTTTAGATACATGACATCTTCGTCTGGGAAGTCAAACCCGACTGATTCTTGATCGTCAATCGGTTGATGAGCCAAATGATCGGCTAAAATACTTCCCTTAACGGCTTTCTGAGTGTGATATTCGATGTCGTATTCTGATAACAACATCTGCCAACGGGCAATTCTTCCCGTGAGAGCAGGTTTTTCAAATACATACTTGATTAGATCCATTTCGGAGATTAACCAAGTAGTGTGACGAATCATGTACTGGCAAAGATGTTTGGCTGCCCAAGCCAGAGCATAACAATTTTTCTCAAGCATAGTGTACCGAGTCTCGCAGCCGGTGAATTTCTTGCTCAAATAGTAGATGACAGATTCTTTTCTTTTTGTTTCGTCTTGTTGGCCAAGCACACAACCCATTGAGTTCTTTAGGACTGTGAGGTAGATGATCAGTGGTCTTCCTTCCACTGGAGGTGATAGAATCGGTGGGTTCAACAAGTATTCCTTAATACTGTCGAAGGCGGTTTGACAATCTTCTGTCCAAACGCCCTAGTTCTTTTTGAGTAATTTGAAGATCGACGCACATGTCGTGGTCATGATGAATATGAATCTGGAGATGTAGTTCAAACGTCCCAGGAATCCTCTGACATGTTTTTCAGTTTTCGGAGAAGGCATTTCTTGAATGGCCTTGACCTTGTCAGGATCAACCTCAATTCCTTTCTGGATGACGATGAACCCTAAGAGTTTCCCTGAACGGACACTGAAGGTACACTTGTTAGGATTGAAGCGGAGTTTGTACTTTCTCAACCGCTCGAATAGTTTTGACAGGTGGGTCACATGTTCCTCTTCTGTCTGAGATTTTGTACTCATATCATCGACATATACCTCGATTTCCTTGTGTATCATGTCATGAAACAGAGTAGTTATGGCCCTTTGATAGGTTGCCCCGACGTTCTTCAAACCAAACGGCATTACCTTATAACAAAAGGTACCCCATGGGGTAATAAACGAAGTTTTCTCCATGTCTTTCGGCGCCATTTTGATCTGACTATAGCCCGAGAATCCATCCATGGAGGAGAAAACCTTGAACTTTGCTGTACTGTTTACCAGCATGTCAATGTGTGGCAAAGGAAAGTCGTCCTTTGGACTAGCCTTGTTTAGATCTCTGTAATTGACACACTTCTGACTTTTCCATCCTTTTTCGGAACGGGTACTATGTTGGCTAACCATTGAGGGTATTCTGATGCGGCGAGGAAACCTGCGTCAATCTGTTTCTGTACCTCCTCTTTGATTTTGATAGCCATGTCTGGATGAGTCCGTCTCAACCTCTATTTTACTGGCGGACATTCTGACCATAACAGTAAGTGATGTTCCACGATGTTGGTATCCAACCCTGGCATGTCCTGATAGGACCAAGCAAACACATCGGGAAATTCTCTGAGAAGCTTTGTTAAACTCACTTTGGCAGTCGGACTGAGTAGTGCCCCAATCCTGATTTCTTTTCTCTCTTTTTCTGAACCCACGTTGATCGTTTCCAACGGCTCTTTGTGAGGTTCAATGGACCTTTCCTCTTGTCGGAGTAATCGGGAGATCTCTTCTGGAATTTCGTTGTCAACTTCTTCTTCAGGCCCAAATACCGGGAACTCAAAGTTGGGAGAAGGCATTGGGGTTTAAAATAAGCAATCTGCATGACGGTATGATTTCTGTTTAGAAGAGATAGAGAAAATGCAAGTGTGTGCAGTGTATTTTTTTTTAAAAAACTGTTTGTTTATTTTGAATTGTTTTTTAGGATTACCATTTTCTGAGAAAAGCGAAAAGAGAAAACAACAATTAATGCAGAAATTACAGAACGACGTTATTTTATTAATGAACAAGTCGATTCTTGAAACTACAGCCCTATAAAACAAAACTCTGCTGCTTTGGGCGAAGCGAAGAGGGAATTTACGGAAAGTGAGCCCTATCAAAACATATGTTTCACCTGGGCAGGGTGAAAGGTTAAAGACGACAATTACTTTGACTTATGAATAATCTTCGGAACATCGACAACAACCTATTGGCGGCGAACTCCTCGTTGAATCACAAAGTCTGGTACCTTCCTTGATTTGTCTTTAGAAATGACGCTGATTTCTGGCGAAGCAGGATCATTGGAATCTGTCTCCCAGACAGAGTTGTTGTAGGAGGATTCCTCTGTTGTATTTTGCACAGTATTTGTGCTCTCAGGTAAATCTCCCCATCCAGTTGGCTGGATGTCTTCAAGCCTGATACGAGAGCTTTCGAGAGCGGTGTACTTGACCATGAAGTCAAATTTTCCACTCGGTTGTCCCAAGGTGTCCCACACTTTTTTGGAACTAGAGGGGTCATCTCTCTCGATGACGTTGACCTCGGGAAAAGCATAGTTAATGAATTCTAGTCCGGCAAGCTTTGCCAATTCATCGTCGTGTTGCATAGGTTCTGAATACCCTGAGTGTTGATCCCATGGTATGGTGGGGATGCAGGTATTCTGTTCAATGATGCTCAGCTGGTTTTCATTGTTCGGTTGATTTTCTTGCCCTAAGTTTCCTGGGTACGGCTGCCAAATAGGCAGGCCATCCATTGGACCATAATAGTCGTGGTCAAAGTTGTCTCTCATCAGAGTGTCTTCCTCTAATGAGTTCGGTGGATCACGACATCCTTTTGGATCACAATCTCCATATATCATTTCGACATCTGACCTGGGTATAAATCTCGAACTCTGTGCGGGATAGCAAAATGGCGTAGGTACCTCTTCCCGAGACATGTAACCGTCCTCGTTAAGATAGGACTTCCATTCCTCACCTGTATCGGAGGAATCTCCCTTGTTGATAGTATGGACTGTTTGAGACACTAGGTGAAGGAAACCTCCACTGTGGAAGAAGTACTGAATGGGATGAAGACTTTCATCGTTAGCAGCTGTCTGGGTGCAGGTTGCAGAAAAACCAAGACCCTTCTTTGTTTTATTATCAGTAGGAATGACAAGCTGTCCCCATCCTTTTGCATTGTTATTCTCGATCACTTCGAGAGCATCTCTGTATGAGGAAATTGAGGTTCCTTTCTCTGATTGATTCTCATTGCTCACCAAAAGTGCTTGGAACCGAGTCCCAACAACCTCCTCGGGTTCTACACAAGTAGATAATGACAGGTTACTCACGAGCAAGGCTTGCTCCCCACAGACCATGACGAGTTGATCGTTCTTGACGAACTTCAGTTTCTAGTGCTGCGTCGAAGTGACTGCCCCAGCCTGGTGTATCCAAGGTCTTCTTAATAAACAGTTGTATGCTGCTCGGACGTCCATGACCTGGAAAGTGATTAGGAAAGTGTGAGGACCAATAGTTATGGGAAGGTCAACTTCGCCAATAATTGCTTTCCGAGATCCGTCAAACGCTTTGACGATGACCTCACTGCCCCTCATCGAGGATCCTTTGAATGATAGTCGCATTAAAGTGGACTTTGGCATAACGTTGATGGCCGATCCTGTGTCTACTAGTACGCTAGCTAAAGCATCGTCCTGGCAGTTAACTGTGATATTGAGCGCCATGTTGTGACTTTTGCCCCCCTTTGGCAAGTCCTCATCACTGAATTCTAAGTTGTTGCAGGAAGTGATGTTAGAGATGATGCTATCGAACTGTCGTATTGACACATCCTGTTCCACAAAGGCCTGCTCTAAGACTTTCTGTAGAGCCTCTCTGTGGGCTTCGGAACTGAGTAAAAGTGATAGCACTGAGATCTTTGAAGGAGTTTGTAACAGCTGATCAACAATGTTGTATTCACTCCTTTGGATGAGCTTCAACATCTCATCATTGTTCTTTGAAAGGTCGGGATTACTGTATTGACCTACTGGTGGATCGGGAGGTTCTGTCGGAAGTTCCTTTTCTTTGTTAGGTTCTCCAACCCCTCGGTTGAAGATTCGACCGCTCCGTGTTACTCGACTGATGTCTGCAATATTCACGACGGAGGGTAATGGAATTTCCTTTCCATTCTCAATTATTGTTGCACCGTATTTGTAAGGGATCGCCTTAGTTGATTCATACGGTAACGGTCCCAGCAGATAGATAACTATAGGAGCCTTCTGATTTTTCTGACTGTCGTAAGTAACTTCAATCAGTTCCTTGCTAAGAACCTTTGATTCGTCCAGTAGAGGGATAATGGCACAAACATCCTTGTTCCTCTCAGGGTCAGAGATTACAACCACGTCTCTGATTTGATTGGCAAATTAGTCTGGCGTCCAGTCAATGGACCCCGAAGCTAGGTATGGGTGAATCTCCCTGTGATCCAACTGACTCTGAAGGGCTACTCGCACGAGGTAACATCCTTGGTTATTTTTCGAACAGACTCTACAACGTTCATAGTTGTGTGGTGGCACATTGCCACGCCCGCTTTGAATGCAGTGCAACCTTACTAGGTTTGTTTCCATAGATCGGACATCCTGACTTTGACGCCGAGGAGGGTTTCCATTAAGCACACTGATTTGTTGTGTGTCTTCATCCAAATAGATTGGAAGCCACCAGTGGTTTAACAAGTGTTATAAAGTTCTCTAAAAGAGAGCGCACCCTTGGTTACTCTCACAACATCCTTTACAGTTCTGATAATCATGTGAAGTGAGAAAACCGAGTTGGACCTGCCTGGCATGTAACTCCACCAAGCAGGTATTCATCAGACGAACATCAAAGATTTGAATCATGTTGACGTGATAGGAATTCCTATCATGGTAGTCCTGAATCCATCCAAGATCCATCTGACGTTGGAGGGCCTCTTGTACAAAAGAGCATCCATATTTGTTTACCGAGCAAGTCAGACAGGAATTGTAATCGTGCCACAGAAGATTATGATACTGGCTTTGCCTTGAGTGCATCGCCACCAAGTTGACATTCATTGCATGGATGTTGTGGTTTTGAATGACGTTGGAATTCGTATAGGTCATGTTGACTCCACGAACTCGATGCTCTTGGATCCATCCGAGATCCAATTGTTCCTGTAGAGCCGATTGCACCACAGAACATCCTTGATTGTTTTTAGAGCAGATATCACACTGGTGATAATTATGAGGTGGCACATGGCCATACCCGCTCTGTCTACAATGCATCTTGACCAAGTTGGCCCTTAACAAGAGTACATCGCGAATTTGATAGATGTTGTTGGACTCTTCCTCTATCAAATTGACTGCAGCTTTCTCATGTTGAGGCAGCGGGTTCATGAGAACATTAGGATTTGTATCCTTGAAAGATAAAACCCCTCTCTTGACAAGCTTTTGCACATCGGACTTGAAACTAAGATAATTTTCTATGGTATGCCATGGTCCTCCTTGATGGTAAGGACAAGTCTGATCCGCTTTGAACCAAAAAGGCAGATTTTTCGGTACTGTAAGAGGAGACTTAGTCTGGACGTGCCCCTTGACCAGTAGTAATGGAAACAATTCTGCGTACAACATGGGTATAGGATCAAACCTTGGTGATCGCGTTGTATGGTTGTTGTTGTATGGAGGAAGAGCCTGCTGAAGAGACTGTTGTGTCCTTTGCTGAAATTGTGAATTAGGTTGGCTTTGAGCAACCTGAGGTTGATACGTAGGAATAGGTGCAAGGTTGATAGCAGGAGTTACAGCTGCTACTGGTTGGTATCGTCGTCTTTGCTTTTCGAGAGAGATATTCCCAATATCCTGCTCTTTTTTCTTAGGGAGAGCACTACCGTATCGTTTCATACTACTTGATGATCCAACGTCTTTTACTAAACTTCCTTCTTGGACGGCTTCCTCAAGACGAACTCCCATGCCCACCATCTCGGTGAAGTCACTGGGCGCACTGACGACCATTCTGTCGTAGTAAAATGAGCTTAAGGTCTTTAAGAAGATCTTTGTCATCTCTTTTTCCTCAAGGGTGGACAAATCTGAGCGGTAATTTCACGCCATCTCTGAGCGTACTCCTTAAAGGTTTCCTTGTCCTTCTGTGACATGGCTCTGAGTTGATCTCTGTCCGGTGCCATGTCCAGGTTATACTTATATTGTTGCACGAAGGCAATGCCAAGATCTCTGAAAGTGCCGATCTTAGTGCGGTTTAAACCCATGTACCATTTTAGTGCGACACCGGTTAAACTATCCTGAAAGTAGTGAATTAGTAGCTCCTGGTTCTCTGTCTGAGCTGACATTCGCCAAGCGTACATCACTAAATGACTCTGAGGGCAAGAGTTACCCTTGTATTTTTCAAAGTCGGGTACTTGGAAATTGTGTGGAACTTTCACATTGGGGACCAAGCAGAGGTCCGCGGCGTCCTTTCCAAATAGATCCTGACCGCAAAGGGCCTGCAGTTCTATCTGCATTTCTAGGAACTGTTCTTGGAATTCATTCATTCTGTCGAACATACTGCCGTTTCCACCAGAGGGTATCTGTGGAATCTGTCCATTCGGGACAGTGTGTACCACGGGTGGTGGTATAGTCATTATGGCCGAGACCCTCGGTGCCTCCCGAAGTTTGTAACCTTCAGGAGTTGCTGTCATGCCCCTGGCATCTTCGCTTTCCCGAAGTTTGTAACCTTCAGGCCCAGCGGTTCCTGTTGCGGTTCCCTGATCCTCAGCGATCGACGGAACATATCCTTCTAGGATATAGTTAAATGGCATGCCCCAGGGGCGATCTTTCGGGGTCTTGTACCTAGGATCATACTTCTCCACTATGGGCGTTGATGTGATCTCCGAGATCATAGTCCTTTGTTGTTGCATTTGAGCTTCTGCTAGAGCTTGCATGTCATTATGAAGCTTTCTCAGATCCTCTTTCAGAGTGTTGATCTCTTCCCTCAACTCTCTGTTATCTTCCTCGAGATCATCCATCTTTTTCTGACGATTGGCCCGAGTATTGTACGAATGAGACAGTTTGACTCTAGAATCGAGACGCAAACGTGAGATTCGTAGGTAAGAAGAATGCGTTTATGAGAATGATGAATGCAATGCAATGGTTTTTAATTATTTTTGTTTATTCAAAGTAAACTTCGACAATTAGATTGCAAATATCAAACAGTGGGGAAACCCCATTTTATTGAATTCAAAGGATTGCGGAAACGGAAATATAGTAGATTACAAAGTGCTGAAAAAAGAAAACCTAAACTAATGGATCCTGAGTCCTCTCTGAAGAGAGCTCAAGTGCGGGTTCGGGTGCTTTCCTTTTCTTTGACCGGGGTTCTTGGGCCGTTGTGGGTTGTCATTCCTCTGCCAAGTGAAAGGAGCGAGCAAATTCCTTTGGTCATCCTGATTTTCTACAGCATGTTGCTCTAGAATCTCAATCAGGGCATCTTTTTCCCTTAACAGTTGCTGTATTTTCTTGCACTCCACATTGAGAATACGGTACTTGTTCCTCCAAGACCTCTTCTCCTGCTGAACTTTGTTGAGAGTAACCTGAAGTTTTTCCGTCTCAGACATGAAATAAAGGGCAGAGTCCCTTAATGGAAGCACTTCCTGACGAGGGTAAGGCATCGTCAGCTTGAGAGCTCTAGTTTGTACCCAATGGAGATAAGGCTCCATCGAGACACAGTCTGGTTTTCCAAGAGACTCTCGTCCTTTCCTGTGAATGTGTTTCCAAGCGTGCACTATTTCCGTCTTTAGTGCCCTGTCATTTTCTCCTTCCTTGAAGAAAAGACCTTCCAGATGAGCATTCCGTGGGACGTGCCTCATCGGGTATCCAAATTGTCGACAAACCAATATCGGATGATAGTTGATTCTTCCCTTAGTTCCTATAAGGGGTACATTTGGGAAATTCCCGCAACGGTCAATGATCCTGATCCCGTCGTAGATTCGATTGTATCAATCGATGTCAGAGTTGGTAAGAGACATGATTCTCTGCAGCCAACGTAAAGTATTCTTTTGATCACAAAATGCAGCAGACTTGGGTAAGTGGGAAGTGAACCATTTGTATAGCAGGGGTACATAGCACGTGATCATTCCTCCGCTGTATAAATTCCTTAAGTGTACCAAATGATACGCATTTGCGAGTAAGGTCGGTACGGGGTTTCCGATCAGGAAAATCTTAATGGCGTTGATATCTACAATGTTATCAATATTGGGAAACAAAAATAACCCGTAGGTGAGCAAAACAAAGATGCTCTCGAAAGCGGCCACGTTCCCTATACTAGCAAAGTACAGGGCTTTCTTTGTCAAGAACTGGGCTGGCAAACCTCGGATGCCACCCTTAGTGGTCATGTGAGTCCTGACTTCTGACTCGTCCAAATAAATTGCTCTTGCAATGGTTTAATCCTTTGGAATTTCTTCCAGTCCAGAAAAGGGAGCTTGATTAGTAATATGTAAACTAGTCAGGTGAGAATACTCCTCCAGTGTTGGTGCGAGCCGATAATCCGGGAATGTGAAATAGTGATAGACTGGATCGTAGAACTAGATTAGCGTGGACAGGATTCCTTCAATTACTTGAACCCTTAACAGAGATAGCAGTCCTCCATACTTGGCTCTGAAATCCTCTAGTTTTGGAACCTTGAAGGTGTACTTATGAGTTTTCCTTCTACCGAAATCCATTAGTGTGATCTCCTTTCTCTGATATTTGCAATCATTGTCTCAGTTTAATTTGAAAAAGAGAGACTAGAAGAGAAGATTTTCTTTGTTTTAATGTTTTTTAAATGAATGCAGCACACAAAAACATAGAAAAAACATGGGGTCAAAGGGTCGGTGTCATGAAGTCAAGGCTCTACCCCCCCAAAGGTTTATACTGGTGATTTTTTGTACCTGTCCGCAAAATCATTGACCCCTCTAGGATAACAACAACAAGCGGATCGCCAGCGAGCTGATGTATCCTGGAGTGATCTCAGATGATGGTAGTATCGCCTGACAACTATTTCTGATAGCTTCCGCACTACAAAATGGCTTAAGTCTACTAAAAACCTCAACTTCTCAGATAACCCAGTCGACCACACTACTTTCAATAACCGAAGTCGTATAGGCAATGTATCTGCAAAGGGAGTCTCCACCGAGTTTGATGGTCGATCGGGGGCTCTTAACTGGAATTCACTCCCAGTAAGATTACCCGCATTGCCATCACCTATATTAGGTGTATACTCAATCTTTCCACATACGGCATCACACGCATTCCCATTAGCAGAAAAATAAACACAGATATCAATTAGGAAAATCAGTATATATATTTATCTTAATCATCCTAGACCTCTAGTCTTATGATCTTATACAGACAATGACTCCCCAGCAGAGTCGTCATTTCTGTGACATTTTGAGCACTTATGTTTTCACCGAAGAGTGTAAGAAAGAGAAGAAGGGCCCCACGGTGGGCGCCATTTTTCTGTAGCGAGCGATTTTGGACGTGGTTCTTAAGCACTGTCGCTCTGGGGTACTACAGGTCGATTCATTTTTTATCCTATTGAAGCTGATGAAGGAAGGGAAATAGATGTCTCCAATTAACCCTGCTTGCATACTGAGTTTGAACAGCGGCCTGTTAGGTTACAGATGCTATGTGGAAGTGGGGCCCAATCTTCGGTTATTTCGCTTGAGAACACGGTGTTTAGACTATTGGTGAGGTTTTTGATACTGTGTTTAGATTTGATGCTTCAGGGTTGATTTGGTGGAGATACTGGATTTTGGGTTTTTGATTAGTGTGCTCACTAAGATTTTTCAATCTTATGCCTACGTATTCCCGTTTAACGAAACAGGGAAATTAGAGCGATCGTAGTTCCTCCTATTCTATGGGAGGAAAAAGGTTGTTTTTGTGTCTTGTTCAAAGCTCAAGACGTGAAGCTAAAAGTGGTTTGTATCTTGTTCAAAGCCCAAGATGTGAAGCTGAAGGGTCTATTTGTATCTTGTTCGAAGCCCAAGATGTGAAGCTAAAAATGTTTTGACTTTAGAGAGAATTTGTCATCTCTAAAGGGGGTAGTTGGTCTGTTTGTCACAACTGTTTGGTGACTGATTATAAAGGAGAATTACTTTAACTGGGATATGTGAATCCAGCAATTCCATAATTTCCTTTATAGAGGATTTTTAACCTGAAGGAGAAGACTTTAACTCAGTTTAGAGCAATGCTATCTTTCATTAGGAATTTCTCATGCTAAAAGAGGGACAGTGGCGTGGATGTAAATAATCCAGAGGCTTGCCGCTTACAGCAATTAGATGGGGGAAAAGGAGTTGTTGATGTTTGTATACTGTGAGCAAGGCACATATTTTGATGCTAAAAGGTTTATTGACTCAACCAGGGTTTCCTTATACAAAGCCTAAGAGGAGGCTACTGACCCAACAAGAGGGTGTTTTTATGTGTCTCGTACGAAGCTCGAGAGAGAGGCTAAAAGGGTTGACTCAACAAGAGAGTGCTTTTGGTATGTGTCTTGTACGAAGCCCAAGACGGAGGCTAAAGGCGCTTGACTCAACGAGAGAGTCTTTGTACCTCGTACGAAGCCCGAGATGGAGGCTGAAAATGTTTGACTCAACAATAGAGTCTTTTATACTCAACAAGAGAGTGTTTTTATATATTGTACGAAGCCCGAGATGGAGGCTAAAAGGGGGTGACTCAATAAGAGAGTCTTTTATACTCAACAAGAGAGTGTTTTTATATCTCGTACGAAGCCCGAGATGGAGGCTAAACAGGTTGACTCAACAAGAGAGTCTTTTATACTCAACATGAGAGTGTGAAAAGGTTAGCTCCGCTGGGGAGAATCTTTGTACAAAGCCCAAGAGGAGGCTAGGATGCTGGTGACTGTTTCAGTTTAGTGACGGGTCCAGTATGTTGGTTAAAAGAGAAAATCAGTTCTTATATGGGTAATGTTGTACTTTGAGTTTGATCAGAGGATCAGGGAGATTTCCTGTTCTTTAAGGAAATGGAAAATCCATAGGGTATTGAGACTGTCCAATTCTACGGGTGTTTTGAGAAATCGATTCTCAGGTAGTGAATGATCTTTGTATGATGCCCAAGATAAGACTTGTATGTTAAGGGATGAAGGTCAACCCACTAACTGGTCTGACACTTGACTCAGAAAGACAGCTCTAGCAAATTGATGACTAGGTTCTGTTCCTATACCTGTAGAGGTCTCTGGGTCCTTATACTAAGCCCAAGAGAAGGCATGAGAGCTTTTACGAAGCCAAAGGGTCCTTATACAACGTCCAAGAGGAGGCGAGATGCTTTAAGAAGCCTGTGGGTCCCTAAACCCCGAGAAGTTCAATACATGCCATTCACCGAGAATAGATCAAGTCGGGAAAGTCCGAGTATTTGGAAGAAACTCAAGAGATGCCATTCACGGAGAAAAGATCATTTCTGTGGAGTAGAGTCTCTTTGACAATTTCTAAGGGTGACAGTCTGAGAAAGGGCTCACCGAGAATGCTGCCCTTCACGTTTCCATATTGTTTAACCCCAAGAGGAGGGAAGACTGTGTCTGGTAATCCTATGGGGATCTAGTTTTGTTTGTATTTAAGAGTGACCAATAGGGCTTTACCTAGTGCTAGACGTAGTTGCCGGGGAAAACTCTAAATAACTATACTAGTATTACACAGTTGATATTTGACAGGTATATAAAAGTTTGTGAAAGAAGACTTATAGTGAGCAGCCCCACAATACAGTTATATATATATGAAAACGGATAAAGAAAGTGGGTAAACACTTACTCGGTTGTAGAGCTTCCATGCTGTTTGGTTAGTTTGTTCAACAAAGAAAGCTTTGATAACAATATTATATTCAATATTCAAAGGAGAAAGTGCTTTGAAAAGATTGTTGGGGCTTACAGCTCAAGGAGAGGCCCAAGGTTTTATTAGTGATTGCAGTGTTGAAGTTGTACAGTGGGACTTATACACGTGACTGAGGCCCAAAAAGGTTTTCTGTACAAAGGGATGGGTCTTACACTCTCTCAAGAGGCCCAAAGGTTTATTTTTTGTACAAAAAGTGGGGCTTACAGCTCAAGGAGATGGCCAAAAGTTTTGTTTTAAACGGGCGATGATCGCGCCGAATTTTTGAAATACAACGGGACTTATACAATATTTGAGGCCCAAAAAGGTTTTGTATTTACAAAGGATTGGGTCTTACACTCTATTAGAGACCCAAAGGTTTTGAATGGGTCTTATAGCTCGAGGAGAGGCCTAAAAGTTTATTTTTTCAACTGGCGATCGCACCGAGGTTTTCTTTTAACGCAGAGAGACTTATACAATATCTGAGGCCCAAAATTGTTTTGGTTAAAAGAGGGATTGGGTCTTACACTCTATTAGAGGCCCAAAGTGTTTGAAAAAGTTTGATGAGGGTTGAATTAACCAAAAACCCTAATTTGTTTCCAAAATGTATTTTAATTGAATAATGATCAAAATTGTTAAACATGTGGAAAACAAATTGTGACCTTGGATTAATGTTTCAAAAATCAGGTTTTGATCCACACAATGATTGGAAATCACTAAAATGTGAAAAATCAAGAAAGAGAACATATTTTAAATGTAAAAAACAATTAAAATATTAATTCTTTACAAAAATATCAAGTATATGAAATAAATAATATTTTTGGGATTTTTTGGGAAAATAAAATATTTTAACATTTTTGTGAATTATTAAAAAAAGAATCAACTCAAAATCATTAAAACTCAGAGAGA
Source organism: Lathyrus tuberosus (assembly GCA_022829125.1). Lineage (NCBI taxonomy): Eukaryota > Viridiplantae > Streptophyta > Magnoliopsida > Fabales > Fabaceae > Lathyrus > Lathyrus tuberosus. The sequence continues at coordinate 17,357,299 of JALAZF010000017.1, forward strand.
AATTAATTTTTGAATCAATTAAATAAAATCACAAAATTCAAATATTCAAATTTTCAAAAAAGGGCGCCAAGAACAAGGGCAAGAACACGCGTCACCCTCTGTTTCTGCAGATTTGATTATATCATGCAATCTACATATCAATCTACTCGTTTCAACCTCACGATCATGCCTATGGTCTTTAATTTCATTTATTTTAAGCATGGAATAAGAAATCAAAGAGAAACCTCAAGAATCCTAAAATTTGCATGAAGGTTCAGAAATTCCATACACGATTCAAATAATGCAATTGATTGAGGGAAAACACTCAATGCATGATTATGAACATATGGCCAAATTATTGTGCAGCAAAAAATGCATGGATCATAGAGTTAGAAGAGCTCAAGCTTACCTCTTGCAGCTGGTGATCTTGTTTTGTGTTAGAGGTGTTACAACTTGGTTCCAAGGTTATGGACAGCTTCCCTAGGTGCTATGGAGTGTGTCTGGAAGCTTGGAGTGGATTGAAATGATCTGGAACTGAAGATGGTATCCCAACTGCAACTTGGTTAAAACCTTAAGCAGCTGGCTGGTGATTATAAGAAGTCAGTGTTCTAGATGTTGTTTAAGTGTTTGGATCACTTCTATATGATGTTTATGAGGTGTGTGTGTGATTGGTTTGGTTGGAATAGCTCTCAAACTCAAAACCCGATAGTGACTTGCTTTGGAAGGCAATTTTGGAGTGAAGAAGGAGATTTTGAGGAAAGCATCTGTTTGATGGCTTTGGTGTACTCAAACTGATCACAAATGAGCTCTATTTATAGTAGAGCAAGTTTGTTTTGCAAGGAATAGTGAATGGCAACTGCTGCATAGGTTTGGCCAATGTTGAGCAATGAAAATCCAAGTCTCCTCTAGCCATTGACTAGAGGTTAAGGCACAGGTTGTTGGTTCCCTTGGTCTTGGATAAGTCTTAACTGAATTCAGTTGGAAATGGCTCAGTCCATGCCACCTTGGTGCATCCATTGAATGCTCCAAAACAAAATTGGAGTCTTGTCCCTCTTTTAGGGATTTCTAGGTTTGGCATGCTATTTTTGGTTCCAAAGACTTGGAAGGCTTGGGATCAGAGTTGGTTCCTCCTTGGTCCCCCCTTGAGGTGTTCAGATGGATAGAGTTACTTGCCCTTTGCAAGATTTAAGCAAATCGAGCAAAACTCAAAAATCTGCCTTGCCATGACAGTTTGCAGCAAGGCATATTGGCATTGTCATATCTCATGGCTCAAGTGGAACTTGATGGAGTTCTTGGCCATTTTGGAAAGCCCTCACATGATACAACAACTGTTTGATCATAATTGGTTTTGATACTTTTTGGATCCAAGTGACAAATGTCCCTACATTTGGAAAAAAGTAAGGCAGATTCTGACTTAGTGAAAATTTCACTAAGTGTTGGAAAAAAGTGACATTTTCACTTTTTGTGATTTTGATCATTCCACAACTCAAAATCCATGATGAATTCGAATGAGGTGTAGTTGAAGCTTTTGTAGAGTGCCATGAGAGCTACAAATCCAGCTTTGAATGGGGAAAAAATGACCTTATGGTTTAGGAGTTATGATCCTCCAAAGTTGGTACCCTAGCCACTTTGTTCCATAACTTAGAAAAATTTCTAAGTTTTTATGGTTACCCCTTTTACAAGTTATCCCACTTTTCTTAATTTTTCTTGATGAATGATGATTCCAATCACACATTAACATCATTTTAGGGTTAAGGAACCATAATTATGAAAAATCTCAAAAAGTCAAAGTTGACTTTTGTGCACAGTTGACTTTTTGTCAGATGAATTCCAAACGGTGCGATCCTCTATGAAATCAAGTCCTTGACCTAAATCAAACTTGATGGATTGATTTCATAGGTGTTATAGGGTGTATTGAATCATGTCCTAGGATTTGGGAGCATGTCCTGATCAAAAGTCAAGGATACAGTTGACTTTTCCCGCGAAACCCTAACTGTGGTTCTGATGAACTTGAAACTTGTTGCTCAAGCTTCTTGGATCAATCCATTGTTGCAAATGGATCAATGTGGTGTATTAGAGACCCTCAAATCCCCTCTTGAGGTCTTGGCTCATTATTTGTCCCAAAAGTCAACTTAGGGGTAAATTAGGTCAAGAAACTCTAATTCCTGATTTTTTATGAGTGCATCCCTTGAAGCAAAATTGACTTGATAATTGGGTTCATGATGTTCCATGGAGTATTTTAGGATATGCTTTGAAGCATTGGCTCATGCCCAGAGGAAAATTTCCATCTGGAGGCCCTGGTCGACCAAACCCTAATTTTGGTGACACTGGTGATCTTGAGGCTTGATCCACTGGCGAAGGTATTCGGGCATTCGGGGTGCAAGAGGATTAAATATCAGAATACCCAAAATTTTGATGGTGGTTATGCATGGAAGTTTGCTCATCCATCTTCTTTCACTAAGCAATGATACTTAGAAAAGGTAAACTTCCCCTCGATCCTGGTTTCCTACCGAGGAACTGGTCTTAGTTTTTGAAATGAACTTCCCCTCGATCCTGGTTTCCTACCAAGGAGCTGGTCTTAGTTGCTGAAATAAACTTCCCCTCGATCCTGGTTTCCTACCAAGGAACTGGTCTCAGTTTCTTTTGTCAATAACTTCTTGACAAGGGACGTTGTTCGTAGTGGTTTTCCTCAAACTTCTCGCCGAATTTTCCTGGAGAGATGCCATTTGATGGAAAAAATTTTGATGTCAGACTTACTGGGGAACCCATCTGTCTGAATTGTAGAGGTACACAAACTTCTCTGTTGGAGATGCCATTTGTCGACTCTACTGGGGAAAACGAGTGTCTTGAGAGACTCCTTTCGCTTGGGGATGTTATGTCATACTTTTCTCGAGGTCTTCTCAGAGAAATGCCATATGACGTGATCCAATTTTGAGGTACTGATGACCTTTTCATCAGCGAATTTTTTCGGAGAAAACTGTCGTACTGACGAATCTCTGATTAAGAGGCTTTCTCCGGGGATTTTCCTTAATCCGGGAAAGCGAAGATATTATCTTCAATGGTAAAGAGTGACATTTGCCTAAAGTTTCTCTGGTTTTCTCAGAGGTTCAAGTTATCAAAGTGGTCAAGGGACCAACTCTAATCCAGAAATAAACTGGAGGAGAGAGACCGTTTAGATGCGACATTTCCTGACGAGGAAAGAACTGTCAACTCGATTGAGAGGACTGTTATCACTAGGGGATAAGACCGACTAGAATGATGGTGATGCAATATGAATGCGAATGTAAATCAATAATGCATGATGTATTTATGTATATGCTGACAAAACTGATGCGAATGTAAACCAATAATGCATGATGTATGTATGATTAAACTTCTCAAAGGATACCCAGATGTGTTTGCTTGGTCCTACCAGGATATGCCAGGGTTGGATACCGATATTGTGGAGCATCATTTTCCGTTAAAAACCAAAATGTCCACCAATCAAATAGAAGTTGAGAAGAACTCGCTCGAATATGGCCATCAAAATTTAAGAAGAAGTTCAGAAGCAGATTGATGAAGGCTTCCTTGCCACGTCTGAATACCCTCAATGGTTGGCCAATATAGTGCCAGTTCCCAAGAAAGACGATAAAGTCAGAATGTGTGTAGACTACAGAGATTTAAACAAAGCTAGTCCTAAAGATGAATTTACATTTTGACATGTTGGTCGATAGCACTGCAAAATTTAAAGTCTTTTCTTTCATGGATGGTTTCTCAGGCTACAATCAAATCAGGATGACGCCTTAAGATATGGAGAAGACCTCATTTATTACGCCATGGGGGAGATTTTGCTACAAATTGATGCCTTTCGATCTGAAGAATACAGGTGCAACCTACCAAAGGGTCATGACAACTCTTTTCCACGACATGATGCACAAAGAGATTGTCGACGACATGATTGAAGGTGTGAGAAAACACAAAAAAAGGGGGTTTGATTTGGGTTTTCAAAAAATGAAAGATTTTTGTGAAACTCAAACAAAGATCACAAGTACACTAACAAGATAGAAAGACACACGATATATCCTGGTTCAATTGAAAATTATTAAGCTAATCCAGTCCACCCGCCAAGGTGATTTCACCTTATGCACAAGGACTTAATCCATTATAATCAACTGATTACAATTTGCACTAGCAACTGCTGGTGACTAACAACCAAAAAGACTAATTGTTTCTTCTTAAGGATTCTGACCTATCTGGTCACTTAAGGAATTACAAACAACAGTTTGAAAAAATAAATGTTTACAAAGAGATGCTTCTACACAAGTAGATATAAACATTATAAATAACAAAAATGACTTAAAGAAAATATGCATAGTATGAATAGTATTCTTGCGTTGTGTTGTAGTGATGCACTATTCTTTTCTTCAAGTAATCAAGTACTTATAAAGCCAGTAAAAGATCAGTTGGAGGGCAAATAAGGAATAATTTTAAGAGAGCTGGCGGCATGAAAGAATGTTGTTACGTAGGGATGAAAATCGCACACAAAAGTTATTCTTTGTACCACCAAATCAGGGTAGTGGAATGGAACATTTTTTATACGCATTATGTACTATTTTCCCTCATAAATTTTTTATCTTATCTTCTCTACATCAGAGGCTTCTGAATAGAGATGATTAAAGCATGAGTAGAAGAGTTGATCACTGGGTCTTCAGAGTCTTGAGTCTTCAGAGTCTTCAGAACTTGTTCACCAGAACCTTGTCTTCAGAATCTTCAGCACTCAGTCTTCAGAACCCTTGGTCTTCAGAAACTTAAGTCTTCAGAACTTTGTTCAGTAGAACCTTGTCTTCAGAGTCTTTAGCACTTAGTCTTCAGAAGATAATGACTTCACAAGCACTCAGAACTTTGTCTTCAGAATCTTCAGCACTCAGTCTTCAGAACCCTTGGTCTTCAGAAACTTAAGTCTTCAGAACTTTGTTCAGCAGAACCTTGTCTTCAGAGTCTTTAGCACTTAGTTTTCAGAAGATAATGACTTCACAAGCTAGAAAGCCTTCAGAAGTAAATCATCAGAGTCACGCTCAGAGGCAGAATCCAAGAGAGCATTGCAACAGCAATATATTCTCTTCTTAGAATCTTTCTGAATATGAGTAGATCAGAAGCAGACTTGCTTCTTTGGCGTAGAAGCGACTTTTGGTCAAACCAGAGTGATGTTGCACATGGTATCTATCAGAGTCAGAGCCTTCTCTATCAGAGTCAGAGCCCGTTTGTTAAACCTTCAAAAAAACAAACGTTAGAGTACTAAAATTGTTTTCAGACAAATGCTACTTTGTTATTATCAAAACTTAGAGATATCCAGCAAAACCAAATCTTGTTCTAACAATGATTGCTAAGTACAGAACTGAAGAAGAACATGTGGAATATTTGTTGAAGTTATTTCAGCATTTGAGAAAATACAAACTCCTCTTGAATCCTAACAAATGTACATTTGGTGTTCGTTCAGGGAAACTCTTAGGTTTCATTATTAGCCAAAAGGGAATTGAAGTTGATCCTGACAAAGTTAAAGTTATTAAGGAATGTCAGCACCCAAAACTGAGAAGCAAGTAAGAGGATTTATGGGTCGTTTGAACTACATCTCCAGATTTATCTCTCATATGACCGCTACTTGCAGGCCGATATTCAAACTTCTTCAGAAAGACCAAGGTTGTGTGTGGATAAAAGATTGCCAAAATGCCTTTGAAAACATCAAAGAGTATTTTCTCGAACCTCCCATTTTGATCCCTCCATTGGAAGGAAGACCTTTGATCATATACTTAACTATATTGGAAGATTCCATTGGCTGTGTTCTTGGTCAACAAGATAAAACAGGTAGAAAGGAGCATGCCATCTATTACCTAAGTAAGAAATTCACAGATTGTGAGTCTCATTACACTATGCTTGAAAAGACATGTTGCGCTTTGGCGTGGGCGGCCCGTCGTCTCCGCCAATATATGATTTGTCATACCACTTGGTTGATATCCAAAATGGACTCTGTAACGCCCCAGTTTTTGTTAGTTTTATTTAATCGAGTCGATTTAATTATTTTTATTATTATATTATTTTATCTTTGACTTTTATTTGATAATATATTATTTTTCACCGTGATTATGTTTTATCGCGTTTTGAGAGCGTTTGCGAGATATTTGAGTGTAGGGGTATTTTGGTCATTTCACTTATTTTTCTTAAGTTAGAAACTTAAATAGAAAGAAAAGAGAGAGAATAGAAAGGAAAGAAAAAGAGAAGAAGAAAAAGAGAAAGAAGGAAAAGAAGAGAAGAAAAAGAGAGAAAAATTTGGGAATTAAGAAATCAATCAACCGACTTTTCAAACACGATTAAATCGGGTAAGGGTGCGAAACTCGATTATCTTATACTTGTTTATGATTATGTATGTATGTTTTTGGTTGTTATTGGATTGAAATTGAATATAGAGCAAAAACCATAATATGTTGAGATTGTTAGAAATTGATTCAAATTGTGTCTGAAATCATGTTTTAAGGTTCTTTATTGTTGATACATGTTAGATAGGTATTGTTGGGCAATCAATTGGTATTTTTCTGGTGTTTAGAAGAGATTTGGAGAGGAAAATGGTTGAATTTCGCAGAAAAATTATGCAGGAAAAATTCTGGTTTTCCACTGCCCATACGCGTATCACTCAAGGCAATACACGTATTGGTTAAGGCAATACGCGTATGGCAATGAAGGAATGAGGGCAATACGCGTATGGAGTTCCATTTTCTCGGCCATCTGCTCATTTGCATAATGGTACGCATAAGGATTTGGGCAATACGCGTATCAAGTGAGGCAGTACGCGTATTAGGGTTTTAGAGGAATTTTTGAAGAGGAATTGGTCTCTGCTCATACGCGTATCACCTTGGCCAATACGCGTATGGATGGGCGAGTGAGCTGGACAATACGCGTATGGCTCAGGGCAATACGCGTAGGATCAGAGAGGGTGCAGAATTGTGTCTTTTCGCGATTCCTTTTCGTTTTACTTCCGTAACTTGTGTTCCAATTATTCGTTTTGAACATACTTGGTATCGTTGGAAAGCTATTGATCTGTACTTTCTTATTAAAATGGTCTTGAGATTGTTGGCCGATTTAATTATGTCGGGAATTTGAAATAGTGTCGTTTTGTCGACTTTTGTCGTTTTAATTGTGTGCAATTGATGTGTATCATGCAATGTGTTATTGATATGGATATTGTATGACTTGTGTGCTGTTGTGTGATGAAAATGCATGCGATGAAATGTTGTGATGATGGTTTGTGGCCTAAGGGCAAGAAAATTCAATGTGTTATATTTGATGATATATGCATGATTATGGATGTGTATATGTGTGCATTTAAATGTCATGAGTCATTGTATGCCAAGCATCATGATATGTATTCTTGTGATGTCGTGTGCCCTAGTGGGTGTGTGCGACGAATCGATTCCAGAGGGAATCCGCTATAACATCGTGTGCCTTATACAAAGAGGTGCGAGCGATGATTATAGACAATCGTGTGCCTTATACAAAGAGGTGTGAGCGATCGGGTCGTGTGCCTTATACAAAGACGTGTGAGCGATCCATAAACATCGTGTGCCTTATACAAAGAGGTGTGAGCGACGGGGAACAACGTTTGCCCGACGGGGAGTTACACTAAGTAACAAGCGATAGTTCCAATAGTTCCTGAGTGAACTAATGATGAGATTGACGGATGGATGGTACCGCATATGCATTGCATAGAGTCGTTGTGTCGGTATCTATGCATTTGCATAAATCATGATTGGATTGATTATGTGTGGAAAATCATGAATGGATTGATTTGGTGTGGAATTGTGAATGGAATTGATGAGTTGGCATATATATATATATATATATATATATATATATATATATATATATATTGTGATAACTGCATTGAGCATGATTGATATGCCTTGGTGATGGATATATGAGATATGCATTGTGTTGTTTTGTGTTTGAATTCTGATGTAAGTTGTGGTGAGAATATTTTACATGTGTATTTTGGTGTTATTATATAATTGTATGCAATTATATTATGATTGTGTTTCTCACCCTTCTGCTGTTTTGAATGCTCTATGAGGCATTGCAGATTAGATGCTGGAGGTCTTTTTGTGAAGCTTAGGTCTTCATCCTTTTGTCGGTCGGCTCTGATATATAGCACCGGGTAGTCGGGGAGACCTTTGTGATTTATGTGTATATGTATAGATATCTTTTGGATTGTACATGTATGAATCTGTGTATGACAGACAAACTTTTTATGTGATATATATATGAGATTCAGTTGCAGATTTTCCACTTTTATTCTGTATCTGAATGGTGGGTAGTAGGAACTAAGTTCCTCTGATTGCATTACTACCTGATTGTTGCATATCTTTATGAGCAGGTTTATTGTGTTTTGTCTCAATTGATGTGACGCCTCGGTCTATGCCGTGAATGTTTTCATTATACTCTGATTAAATTTTTATCGCTTTATCTAATTGGGGGTATAGATTGGGGGTGTTACATTAAGTGGTATCAGAGCCAGTCCGTGTCAGTTTGTGTCAGTCCTTGTTGGTCGTTGTGTTTGGGTGAGCTGTATGTTTAACCATAGTTGATGTTATTAGATATGAACAGAATATGGCTGGTAGGAATGATGCTACTTTGGCTGCTGCTATGCAAGCTATGGCTCGGGCTGTGCAGGGTGCACCTAATGCTGGTGGAAATGATGAGTTCAGGAAGAACAAACCGCCTATCTTCAAAGGGAGACATGATCTTGATGGTGCACAGATTTGGCTTAAAGAGATTGAAAGAATCTTTTGAGTAATGGATTGTGCTAAGGAACATAAGGTGAGACTGGGTACTCACATGTTGCAGGAAGAGGCTGATGATTGGTGGGTAAGTGCGTGTCATATGTTGGAAGTTACAGGTGAAGAGGTCACTTGGGCTTTGTTTAGCAGGGAATTTTTGTGGAAGTATTTTCCCGAAGATGTTAGAGGAAAGAAAGAGATAGAGTTCTTGGAATTGAAACAAGGTAATATGTCTGTTGTTGATTATACTGCTAAGTTTGTGGAGCTTGTTCAGTTTTATTCACATTATGCTGAAGCTACTGCAGAGTTTTCTAAGTGTGTGAAGTTTGAGAACGGATTGCGTCCTGAGATCAAGCAGGCAATCGGTTATCAAAGGATTAGGAGGTTTTTAGATTTGGTGGATTGTTGTAGGATTTATGAGGAAGATAGCAAAGCTCGTTCTACTCACTATAAGAGTGTGAACGAAAGGAAAGGAAAGCAACTGTTTCGTGGTGGTCCTTATGTGACACCAGCTGACAAGGGTAAGCAAAGGGGTAGTTTTGAGAAAAGGCCAAGTGGGGGAGGTATGTCTAATTCTCTGAGATGTTATAGGTATGGTGACTTGGGACATCGTCAGTTTGAGTGCAGGAATGATATGAGAAAGTGTTCCAATTGTGGAGGTATAGGACATGTTGCAGCTGATTGTAAGAAGAATGTGGTGAACTGTTTCAAATTTGGTGAACCTGGTCATGTTAGTACAAAGTGTCCGAAACCAAAGCAAGCTCCAGCTGGAGGGAAAGTTTTTGCATTGGCAGGGACTCAGACTACAAGTGCAGACCGTCTGATCATAGGTACTTGTTTTATTAATAGTACGCCTTTAGTTGCTATTATTGATACCAGAATGACTCATTCGTTTATTTCGTTTGAGTGCGCGAAGCGTTTGAATCTTTTATTGTCTTCGATGGATGGAGAGATGGTTATTGATACTCCAGCAATAGGGTCAGTAACTACTTCTTTGGTTTGTTTAAGTTGTCCTTTGACCATTTATGGTAAAGATTTTGAGATGGATTTGGTGTGTTTGCCGTTGGAGGGTTTAGATGTGGTTCTGGGAATGAATTGGTTGCAGTTTAATCGAGTTCATATTGATTGTTATCATAAGCTGGTAAGATTTCCTTCTCTTGAAGAAGACGAGGAATCGAGTTTCTTATCTACCAAAGAGTTGAAGAAACTTTTGGCGGATGAAGCTCAGTTGTTCGGGTTGTTTGCATCGTTGACTGTGGAGAGTCAAGTTGTACTTGGTGTGTTTCCGGTTGTGTGTGAATTTCCAGAGGTGTTTCCAGAGGATATTTCAGATGTGCCGCCAGAGAGAGAGAGGTGGAGTTTTCTATAGATCTAGTTCCTGGTACTAGACCTGTATCTATGGCACCTTATCATATGTCGGAATCTGAGTTGGTGGAGTTGAAGAAACAGTTGAATGAATTATTAGAGAAGAGGTTTTTGAGGCTAAGTGTATCGCCTTGGGGTGCCCCAGTTTTGTTGGTGAAAAAGAAAGATGGAAGTATGCGATTGTGTATTGATTATCGCCAACTGAATAAGGCGACGATTAAGAATAAGTATCCTCTTCCGAGAATTGATGATTTGATGGACCAGTTGGTAGGTGCTTGTGTGTTTAGTAAGATTGATTTGAGGTCAGGTTATCATCAGATTAGAGTGAAAGAGGAAGATATTTAGAAGATGGCTTTTAGGACACGATATGGTCATTACGAATATTCTGTAATGCCGTTCGGGGTTTCTAATGCGCCGGGTGTGTTTATGGAGTATATGAATCGTATTTTCCATGAGCATTTGGATCGATTTGTTGTTGTGTTTATTGATGACATCTTGATTTATTCTAAGTCCCGAGAGGAACATTTGCGAGTTATGTTGCAAATTTTGAAGGAAAGGAAACTTTTTGCCAAGTTGTCCAAGTGTGAGTTCTGGTTGTCGGAAGTGAGTTTTCTTGGGCATGTGATTTCAGGTAATGGTATTGCTGTGGATCCATCTAAAGTAGATGCAGTTCTACAATGTGAGGCTCCTAGATCTGTTACTGAAATTAGAAGCTTTTTGGGTTTAGCTGGATATTATCGAAGGTTCATTGAAGGTTTTTCCAAGCTAGCACTTCTTTTGACCCAGTTGACTTGTAAAGGTAAAACGTTCATTTGGGATATTCAGTGTGAGGAAAGTTTTAGTGAGCTGAAGAGAAGATTAACTACAGCTCCGATTTTGGTCCTACCGAATCCTAGTGAATTGTTTGTGGTGTATTGTGATGCGTCTTTGATTGGTTTAGGTGGAGTGTTGATGCAAGAAGGTAAGGTCGTGGCTTATGCTTCGAGGCAATTGAGGATTCATGAGAAGAATTACCCTACTCACGATTTGGAATTAGCGGCCGTGGTTTTTGTATTGAAAATTTGGAGGCATTATCTCTATGGTGCAAGATTTGAAGTCTTTAGTGATCATAAAAGTTTGAAATACTTGTTTGATCAGAAAGAGTTGAATATGAGGCAACGGAGATGGTTGGAATTTTTGAAGGACTACGATTTTGGCTTGAATTACCATCCTGGTAAAGCTAATGTGGTAGCCGATGCGTTGAGCCAGAAATCTTTGCATATGTCTGTTTTGATGGTTAAAGAGTGGGAACTTTTGGAAGCGTTTAGAGATTTGAGTTTGGTGTGTGAATTGACGTCTGACAGCGTGAGGCTTGGAATGTTAAAGGTCACTAATGATTTTCTGTTAACCGTTAGCGAGAAACAGAAGTTGGATGTGAAATTTGTTGATTTGATGACTGTTGGTGATCAAAGTGTGAATGGTGACTTTAAAGTGGACGATAAGGGTGTTTTGAGATTTCGTGGTAGGATTTGTATTCCTGATGATTCGGACTTGAAAAAGATGATTTTGGAGGAAGGACATCGGAGTAAATTGAGTATACATCCGGGAGCTAATGAGATGTATCAAGATTTGAAGAAGATCTTTTGGTGGTCTGGATTAAAGAGGGATGTGGCTCGGTTTGTTTATGCGTGTTTGACGTGTCAGAAGTCTAAGGTAGAACATCAGAAGCCTAGTGGATTATTGCAACCGTTGGATATTCCCGAGTGGAAATAGGACATCATTTCTATAGATTTTGTGACAGGGTTGCCAAATACACAGAGGGGATATAATGCCATTTGGGTAGTTGTGGATAGGCTGACTAAATCGGCGCATTTCATTCCGATTGACATCAGTTTTTCTTTGGAGAGATTGGCTGAGATTTATATCAGTGTGATTGTGAAATTGTATGGTGTTCCGTTGAGTATTATTTCAGATCGAGATCCGAGGTTTACTTCTAGATTTTGGGAAAGTTTGCAAAAGGCGTTAGGTTCCAAGTTAAGGTTGAGTTCGGCTTATCATCCGCAAACGGATGGTCAGACCGAGAGAACTATTCAGTCGTTAGAAGATTTGTTGCGAGCTTGCGTTCTTGAGCAAGGTGGAGCTTGGGATAGTTATCTTGCGTTGGTGGAATTTACGTATAACAACAGTTTCCATTCGAGTATTGGAATGGCACCTTTTGAAGCGTTGTATGGAAGAATATGTCGAACATCTTTGTGTTGGCATGAATCTGGTGAGAGTTTGGTGGTTGGACCGGAGTTAGTGCAACAGACTATGGACAAGGTGAAACATATTCTTGAGAAAATGAAGGCTTCTCAGAGTAGGCAAAAGAGTTATCATGATCGAAGGAGGAAAGATCTTGAGTTTCAAGAGGGCGATCATGTATTTTTGAGAGTTACACCGGTGACGGGTGTTGGTCGTGCATTGAAGTCGAAGAAGCTTACGTCTCGGTTTATTGGTCCTTATCAGATATCCGCGAGAGTGGATGCTATGGCTTATCGGGTGGCGTTGCCGCCGAATCTTTCAAATTTCCACGATGTGTTCCATGTTTCACAACTTCGGAAGTATGTTCCAGATCCGTCGCATGTGATTCCGATGGATGAGGTTGAGGTAAGGGAGAACCTTACGGTTGAGGCATTACCAGTGAGGATTTTGGATCGCGAGTTGAAGCGGTTGAGAGGCAAGGATATTGCGCTTGTGAAAGTAGCGTGGGGAGGCGCTGCTGAGGGAAATTTGACTTGGGAGTTGGAGAGTCGGATGCGGGAGTCGTATCCGAAGTTGTTCGTCTTAGGTAATATTTTCGAGGACGAAAATTTCTAAGTGGGGGAGAGTTGTAACACCCCAGTTTTTGTTAGTTTTATTTAATCGAGACGATTTAATTATTTTTATTATTATTTTATTTTATTTTTTTACTTTTATTTTATAATATATTATTTTTCATCGTGATTATGTTTTATCGCGTTTGCGAGATATTTGAGTGTAGGGGTATTTTGGTCATTTCACTTATTTTTCTTAAGTTAGAAACTTAAATAGAAAGAAAAGAGAGAAAATAGAAAGGAAAGAAAAAGAGAAGAAGAAAAAGAGAAAGAAGGAAAAGAAGAGAAGAAAAAGAGAGAAAAACTTGGGAATTAAGAAATCGATCAACCGACTTTTCAAACACGATTAAATCGGGTAAGGGTGCGAAACTCGATTATCTTATACTTGTGTATGATTATGTATGTATGTTTTTGGTTGTTATTGGATTGAAATTGAATATAGAGCAAAAACCATAATATGTTGAAATTGTTAGAAATTGATTCAAATTGTGTGTGAAATCATGTTTTAAGGTTCCTTATTGTTGATACATGTTAGATAGGTGTTGTTGAGCATTCAATTGGTATTTTTCTGGTGTTTAGAAGAGATTTGGAGAGGAAAATGGTTGAATTTCGCAGAAAAATTATGCAGGAAAAATTATGGTTTTTCACTGCCCATACGCGTATCACTCAAGGCAATACGCGTATTGGTTAAGGCAATACGCGTATGGCAATGAAGGAATGAGGGCAATACGTGTATGGAGTTCCATTTTCTCGTCCATCTGCTCATTTGCATAATGGTACGCGTAAGGAGTTAGGCAATACGCGTATTAAGTGAGGCAGTACTCGTATTAGGGTTTTAGAGGAATTTTTGAAGAGGAATTTGTTGGTTCTTGGATTGGCTAGAATTTTGGTAAAACAAAGTTGTGCAATGTTGATGTCACATGGGTGATGTCTTAACATTGAGTCTTAACATTGGTTTATGTTAAGTGCTTAAGTTGGATGTCTGATGTCACATGCGATGTTGTGACATCAGGTCTGCAGAAGATTAATAACATCAGGTTTAGTGATGTTGTTAGGGTTTGTGTTTTAGCTGGAGATTAGGAGAGCTGTTAGTCTCATTGGTTGCGAATATATTGGAGGAGATATTTTCTGTTACAAACAGATTTGATGCAGATTTGTAGGAGTGTTTAAAGGCTGAAGATTTAAGAAGATTTTGAGAGAGAAAATCTGTCGAAGATTCAGTTTTAAATAACAAATCAGGTCAAATATTGTAGCAGGTCCAAGACCAGATCAAATAGTTATATAAAGCGTATCAATCCTTTGAAGAAAGTAACGAAGAAAGAGAGCTAAAGACTGAGAGACGTTTGAGTCTTCGTGTTTGTGTTGTAAAACATTCTAGTGTGAATTGGTGGTGTTGTTTTGAGTTGTTCTTGATCAATGTTGTGAAGCAGAATCAAGTTGTGTTATTCAAAGTGTGTGATCTTTGAATTATATCACTGAAGTGATTTAGGGATTAAGTAGTGTTCTCATACCTAAGTGGTCTCTTAGGTAGAAGGTTCATTAAGTAGAGATTAAGTTTAGGAGATGTCAACTGGGTTGTTGAGTCTGTAAATTAATTCTACTGATAGTGAAATTCATCCCTGGCTTGGTAGCCCCCAGACGTAGGTAGTTAGACCGAACTGGGTGAACAATTCTTTGTGTTCTCTACTGTTGTTTTACATTGTCCATTGCAGAGTGTGTTGTTGTGACATCACACGTAACATCACATATCTGGTACCAGAATTTCAGTTGGTATCAGAGCAGGCATCCTGCTCTGAATCTGGGAGAGATCTAGGGCTGATAATTTCTGGTAAAGAAGGACAAGGAAGTTGGTGGATTTGTGAATAGACCCCCTATTTTGGATGGCTCTAATTATGATTATTGGAAGCCAAGGATGATTACCTTTTTGAAATCCTTGGACAGCAGGGCTTGGAAGGCTATCATAAAAGAATGGAAATCACCTATTGTTGTTGAGAAAGATGATTCTGGGAAAGAAAAAGAAGGCAGCTTAAAACTGAAACCTGAAGAAGAATGGACCAAGGAAGAAGATGAGCTTGCCCTTGGTAATTCCAAAGCCTTAAATTCAATTTTCAATGGAGTTGATAAGAACATATTCAGGTTGATCAATACCTGTGAAGTTGCTAAGGAAGCTTGGGACATCTTGAAGACTACCCATGAAGGAACTTCAAGGGTTAAGATGTCAAGACTTCAACTTCTGACATCAAAGTTTGAAAGTCTAAAGATGAAGGAAGATGAAACTATTCATGACTTTCATATGAGTATTCTTGAGCTGTCCAATGCCTCTAGTGCTCTTGGATAAAAGATGACTGAAGAAAAGCTGGTGAGGAAAATCCTTAGATCCCTTCCCAAGAGGTACAAGATGAAGGTGACTGCAATTGAAGAAGCTCAAGACATCAGGAAAATGAGGGTTGATGAGCTTATTGGATCTCTTCAAACATTTAAGCTATGGTTAAGTGAAGAGGAACCTGAGAAGAAGTCCAAGAGTATAACTTTGGTTTCCAGTTCTGAAGAAGCCAAGAAAGGGAAAGAGGATGATTCTCAGGAAGAGCTTTCTCAGGCTATTACTTTGCTGGATAAACAGTTCAACAAAGTTATGAAGAGGATAAATAGGAGTTATAATCCCAATGTCAAGAACATTACCTCTGACATCAACAGATCAGGAGAACAAGGGAAGAAGTCTAAAGATGAAGAAAAATCCAGTAATGACAGAAGGATACAATGCTTTGAGTGTGAAGGGTATGGACATGTCAAGAAGGAATGTCCTACTTTTCTAAAGAAGCAGAAAGGGTTATCAGCTTCTTGGTCTGACAGTGAGAGTGAATATGAAGAAAATTCAGCTAAACTTGTTAGAGCTATGGTTGGGGTTTATGAGTCAGATGATGAATCTTGTGATGATGAGGTTACTTATGATGAACTTGGTGTCACTTATAAAGATCTTTTCATAAGAAGTGAGCAAGTGTGTCTTGAAGGAGAAGAGCTGAAGAAAACCATAGTACAGTTAAAAGCTAAAAAGACTGAACTTGAAGCTGAAGTCAGTATGCTTAACTATAAACTGGACTCTATGACCAAAACTATCAGAATGTTGAACAATGGTACTGATGCATTAGACAACATTCTTAGTATTGGGAAGATGGCTGCAGACAAATGTGGTTTGGGATTCACCAGTGATGCAGGTTCTATCACCTCCAAACCAGTGATGTTAAAACTGATGTTAAAACATCTTGACAGAACTCCATCTAAGACGAAATACAGACACTGGAGATGTCACCATTGTGGATGTTTTGGACACATTAAGGCTTATTGTTATAAGATACATGGATATCCTCAGAAGGCTCACCAGGTTGTTCCCAAACAGAGTTGTTATAAAGGTAGACAGGTTACCAAACCTAAGAAGCAATGGGTCCCTAAAGTTAAGGTTACCAGCTTGATAGCTCACACTTCTTTAAGGATTTCTACCAAAGAAGATTGGTACTTTGACAGTGGGTGTTCAAGGCACATGACTGGAGTAAAGAATCTGTTGGTAGATGTGAAGCTTCATTCTTCAGGCTATGTTACATTTGGTGATGGGGTCAAAGAAGAGATCAAGGGGAGTGGTAAACTGGACTGTGTTGGTGCTCCTAGACTGGAGGATGTTCTTCTTGTTAAAGGACTGACAGCAAATTTGATTAGCATTAGTCAACTTTGTGATCAAGGATTCAAAGTAGACTTTACAAAGTCTGAATGCATTATCAAAGATGATAAAGGAGAAGTCATTATGAAGGGAGCCAGGTCTAAGGACAATGGTTATCTTTGGGTGCCACAAGACTCAAGTTTTTCCACTTGTGTTTTTGCTAAAGAAGATGATGTTAAAATCTGGCATCAGAAGTTGTGACATCTTCACCTAAAGGGAATGAAGAGAATTATCTCCTCAGAAGCAGTCAGAGGAATTCCCAAACTTAATATTGAGGAAGGAAAAGTGTGTGGAGACTGTCAAAAAGGGAAGCAGACAAAGATGTCTCATCCGAAGCTTCAACATGACACCACCTCCAAGGTCTTGGAACTACTTCATATGAACTTGATGGGACCTATGCAGGTGGAAAGTCTGGGTGGAAAGAAATATGCATATGTGGTTGTGGATGACTATTCTAGGTACACCTGGGTGAGCTTCATCAAAGACAAATCAGAGGTGTTTGATGTTTTTAAAGATCTTTGTCAAAGACTCCAAAGAGAAAAGGTGAGTAATGTTATCAGGATAAGAAGTGACCATGGAAAAGAGTTTGAGAATAGCAAGTTTGAAGAATTTTGCTCTGCTGAAGGTATAAGTCATGAGTTTTCATTTCCTATTACTCCTCAGCAAAATGGAGTAGTTGAGAGGAAGAACAAAACTATCTAAGAGTCTGCTAGAGCTATGATCCATGCCAAGAAACTTCCCTATCATTTCTGGGCTGAAGCCATGAATACTGCCTGCTACATTCACAACAGGGTTACCCTGAGAAGAGGCACTTCATCCACTCTGTATGAACTATGGAAGGGAAGAAAACCTAATGTTAAATACTTTCATGTTTTTGGAAGTAGATGTTATATTCTGGCTGATAGAGAACAGAGAAGAAAATTGAATTCCAAAAGTGATGAAGGAATATTTTTGGAATATTCTACTAACAGCAGAGCATATAGGGTTTTCTACTCTAGAACCAAGGTGATGATGGAGTTAATCAATGTGGTGATTGATGACAATGACAAGCAGGAAGATGATGATGTCCTAGATGATTTTGGAACATCAGTTGGTGAAGTTGCACCAGAAGCTGAAGACAGAAGTCCAACTCCTAGTGTTGCTGTTGCTGAGCCTGAAACTAAGCAACCTCATAAAGATCCCTCTATCAGAGTGCAGAAAGACCACCCAAAGGAGCTCATTGTAGGTGATCCAACCTCTGGAGTGAGGACTAGGTCAAGAGATGTTATAGCAAGTTCATGTTTTGTCTCCAAAATTGAGCCAAAGAATGTCAAGGAAGCATTGACTGATGAGTTTTGGATAAATGCAATGCATGAAGAGCTGGAGCAATTCAAGAGGAATGAAGTATGGGAGCTTGTACCTAGGCCTGATGGAGTTAATGTGATTGGCACCAAGTGGATCTACAAGAATAAATCTGATGAACAAGGAGTGGTCACCAGAAACAAGGCCAGATTAGTTGCTCAGGGATACACTCAGGTTGAAGGAATTGATTATGATGAAACCTTTGCTCATGTGGCAAGACTGGAATCTATCAGATTGCTCTTAGGGGTGGCTTGTAATTTCAAATTCAAGCTTTTTCAGATGGATGTTAAAAGTGCCTTCTTGAATGGTTACTTAAATGAAGAGGTGTATGTTGATCAACCAAAAGGATTTATTGATCCAACATTTCCTGACCATGTGTACAAACTAAGGAAAGCTCTATATGGTTTGAAGCAAGCACCAAGAGCTTGGTATGAAAGACTTACTGAATTCCTGATTGTGAATGGCTACAGAAAAGGAGGGATTGATAAGACTTTGTTTGTTAAAGAGGAAGGAGGAAAACTGATGATAGCTCAAATCTATGTTGATGACATAGTATTTGGTGGGATGTCGGATGCAATGGTGAAACATTTTGTGAAACAGATGCAGTCTGAATTTGAAATGAGTCTTATTGGTGAGCTAAACTATTTTCTTGGTCTACAAGTTAGACAAATGGAGGACTCCATATTCATTTCTCAGAGCAAGTATGCAAAGAACATAGTGAAGAAGTTTGGTCTAGAGAATGCTAATCACAAGAGGACTCCTGCTCCTACTCATCTAAAATTATCCAAGGATGAACATGGTGTCAGTGTGGATCAAAGTTTATATAGAAGCATGATTGGGAGTCTATTGTATCTCACAGCTAGCAGACCTGACATTGCTTTTGCTATTGGAGTTTGTGCTAGATACCAATCTGAGCCTAAGGTTAGTCACTTGAATCAAGTAAAGAGGATCCTGAAATATGTTAATGGCACTAGTGACTATGGGATTTTGTATAGTCATGGATCTGGGACTGAGTTAAGGGGATATTGTGATGCTGACTGGGCTGGGAGTGCTGATGATAGGAAAAGCACTTCAGGAGGTTGTTTCTTCTTAGGGAATAATCTAATATCATGGTTTAGTAAAAAGCAGAACTGTGTGTCCCTTTCTACTGCTGAAGCTGAGTACATAGCAGCAGGGAGTAGTTGTTCTCAACTTGTTTGGATGAAGCAGATGTTAACAGAATACAATGTCAAGCAAGATGTCATGACATTGTACTGTGATAATTTGAGTGCTATCAATATCTCTAAGAATCCTATTCAGCATAGCAGAACCAAGCATATTGATATAAGGCATCATTTTATAAGAGATTTGGTTGAAGACAAAGTAGTTGCCTTGGAACATGTTGCTACAGATAAACAATTAGCTGACATTTTTACTAAAGCCTTAGATGCAAACCAATTTGAAAGTTTGAGAAGTAAATTGGGAATTTGCATTTATGAAGATTAAATGTGCTAGAGAGTGTATTAAGCAGTTGTATTCTTTATTAGAAATTGATTTTATTCAACTGCTGAAAGCATACAGGTTTGAAGTACATTGTTAGTTACAGATTATCCCAACCCCCGGCTTCTAGAAAAGCTTTCCAGTCTTCATCCCAATCATCATCAGCAGCTTGTTGTTGCACAGGAAGCTTCTTGCTTGGTTTCATGGTTGTTTCTTAGGTTCTGTCTGACTTTGTGGTTCCTGAAGTAGTTTCAGCTGCAGTCATTGTTTTGCTCCCCTTCTGAGGTGGATCTGAAGTCTTGTCCTTCTGCTTGAAGTTCTTTGCTGCATCTTTGATGTTTGACTGGCTCATTCTTGGTTGCTGAGTGGTGCTGCTAGAAGGAAGAAAGGCTGGTGTTTATAATAAAAACAAGGAGCTTAGTTTGTATCGACTGATCAGTCAATGTGTTGGAACTTGTGGTTGACCATGTCTTTATGTCAGGATATTGTGTTTGATGATTGTCCAATTATGGCTAAAAAGGGGGAGAGTTAGCCTAGGTGTGTAGAGTGTATCCTGTCTAAGATCTGGTGTGGTGCAAATGTTGAGGGGGAGTGTGTATGTTGAACAGCTGGTTATGTTGGTTATGGTTTTGAGGGGGAGCTTGACACTTCCTTTACTGAACTGATGATGTATGTGCAGCATTTTGCAGCAGGAGCTGTTTTGAAGGAGTGCTGCTTCTGCCAACTGCTAGGAGTTTTTAATTTTTCTATTTGTGATCCGCTGCTGAAGTCTCTAATGTGGCAGAGATTGTTTTAGCCAAAATTAGCCAAAGGGGGAGATTGTTGGTTCTTGGATTGGCTAGAATTTTGGTAAAACAAAGTTGTGCAATGTTGATGTCACATGGGTGATGTCTTAACATTGGTTTATGTTAAGTGCTTAAGTTGGATGTCTGATGTCACATGCGATGTTGTGACATCAGGTCTGCAGAAGATTAATAACATCAGGTTTAGTGATGTTGTTAGGGTTTGCGTTTTAGTTGGATATTGGGAGAGTTATTAGTCTCATTGGTTGCGAATATCTTGGAGGAGATATTTTCTGTTACAAACAGATTTGATGCAGATTTGTAGGAGTGTTTAAAGGCTAAAGATTTAAGAAGATTTTGAGAGAGAAAATCTGTCGAAGATTCAGTTTTAAATAACAAATCAGGTCAGATATTGTAGCAGGTCTAAGACCAGATCAAATAGCTATATAAAGCGTATCAATCCTTTGAAGAAAGTAATGAAGAAAAAGAGCTAAAGACTGAGAGTCGTTTGAGTCTTCGTGTTTGTGTTGTAAACCATTCTAGTGTGAATTGGTGGTGTTGTTTTGAGTTGTTCTTGATCAAAGCTGTGAAGCAGAATCAAGTTGTGTTATTCAAAGTGTGTGATCTTTGAATTATATCACTGAAGTGATTTAGGGATTGAGTAGTGTTCTCATACCTAAGTGGTCTCTTAGGTAGAAGGTTCATTAAGTAGAGATTAAGTTTAGGAGATGTCAACTGGGTTGTTGAGTCTGTAAATTAATTCTACTGATAGTGAAATTCATCCCTGGCTTGGTAGCCCCCAGACGTAGGTAGTTAGACTGAACTGGGTGAACAATTCTTTGTGTTCTCTGCTGTTGTTTTACATTGTCCATTGCAAAGTGTGTTGTTGTGACATCACACGTAACATCACATATCTGGTACCAGAATTTCAGAATTAGTCTCTGCTCATACGCGTATCATCTTGGGAAATACGCGTATAGATGGGCGAGTGAGCTGGGCAATACGCGTATGGCTCAGGGCAATACGCGTAGGACCAGAGAGGGTGCAAAATTGTGTCTTTTCGCGATTCCTTTTCGTTTTACTTCCGTAATTTGTGTTCCGATTATCCGTTTTGAACATACTTGGTATCGTTAGAAAGCTATTGAGCTGTACTTTCTTATTAAAATGGTCTTGAGATTGTTGGCCGATTTAATTATGCCGGGAATTTGAAATAGTGTCGTTTTGTTAACTTTTGCCGTTTTAATTGTGTGCAATTGATGTGTATCATGCAATGTGCTGTTGATATGGATATTGTATGACTTGTGTGCTGTTGTGTGATGAAAATGCATGTGATGAAATGTTGTGATGATGGTTTGTGGCCTAAGGGCAAGAAAATGCAATGTCTTGTATTTGATGATATATGCATGATTATGGATGTGTATATGTGTGCATTTGAATGTCATGAGTCATTGTATACCAAGCATCATGATATGCATTCTTGTGATGTCGTGTGCCATAGTGGGTGTGAGCGACGAATCGATTCCAGAGGTAATCCGCTATAACATCGTGTGTGCCTTATACAAAGAGGTGTGAGCGATGATTATAGATGATCGTGTGCCTTATACAAAGAGGTGTGAGCGATCCATAAACATCGCGTGCCTTATACAAAGAGGTGTGAGCGACGGGGAACATCGTTTGCCCGACGGGGAGTTACACTAAGTAACAAGCGATGGTTCCAATAGTTCCTGAGTGAACTAATGATGAGATTGACGGATGGATGGTACCGCATATGCATTGCATAGAGTCGTTGTGTCGGTCTCTGTGCATTTACATAAATCATGATTGGATTGATTATGTATGGAAAATCATGAATGGATTGATTTGGTGTGGAATTGTGAATGGAATTGATGAGTTGACATATATATATATATATATATATATATATATATATATATATATATATCAATCATGCTCAATGCAGTTATCACAACATACATTGAGCATGATTGATATGCCTTGATGATGGATATATGAGATATGCATTGTGTTGTTTTGTGTTTGAATTTTGATGTAAGTTGTGGTGAGAATATTTTACATGTGTATTTTGGTGTTATTATATAATTGTATGCAATTATATTATGATTGTGTTTCTCACCCTTCTGCTGTTTTGAATGCTCTATGAGGCATTGCAGATTAGATGCTGGAGGTCTTTTTGTGAAGCTTAGGTCTTCATCCTTTTGTCGGTCGGCTCTGATATGTAGCATCGGGTAGTCGGGGAGACCGTTGTGATTTATGTGTATATGTATAGATATCTTTTGGATTGTACATGTATGAATCTGTGTATGACAGACAAACTTTTTATGTGATATATATATGAGATTCTGTTACAGATTTTTCGCTTTTATTCTGTATCTGAATGGTGGGTAGTAGGAACTAAGTTCCTCTGATTGCATTACTACCTGATTGTTGCATATCTTTATGAGCAGATTTATTGTGTTTTGTCTCAATTGATGTGACGCCTCAGTCTATGCCGTGAATCTTTTCATTATACTCTGATTAAATTTTTATCACTTTATCTAGTTGGGGGTATAGATTGGGGGTGTTACAGACTCGATCAAGTATATCTTTGAAAAGCATGCCTTAACTGGAAGTATTGCCCGTTGGCAGATGTTGTTGTTAGAATACGACATTGAATACCACGCTCAGAAAGCCATCAAAGGAAGTATTATAAATGATCATTTGGCTCACCAACCAATTGATAACTATGAATCATTCAAATTTTACTTCCCAGATGAAGATGTGATGTACCTGCAAATGAGGGACTGTGATGAACCCTTGCCAGATAAAAGGCTAGAACCGGGATCCCGTTGGGGTTTGATATTTGATGGAGCTATTAACGCTTACGGAAATGTGATTAGGGTAATCATTATTACGCCTCAAGGCTCCCATATTCCTTTTACCGCAAGGTTGACATTCAAATGTACAAATAATGAAGTTGAATATGAAGCTTGCATTGTGGGTCTCGAAGAAACCATTGATTTGAGGATCAAGATTCTGGATGTATAGGGAGACTCAGCTTTAGTAATAAATCAGATTAAAGGAGAATAGGAAACACGTCAACTTGGTTTGATTCCTTATAAAGATTATGCAAGGAGGTTGCCAACTTTCTTCAATGAAATTGAGTTTCATCACATTCCTCGTGAAGAAAATAATATGGCTGATGCACTGTCTACATTGTCCTCCATGATTGTTGTGAATCAATAGGATGATGTGCCTAAGATCGATGTTATGTCCCTTGATAGGCCCGCTAATGTGTTTGAAGTGGAAGAGGTTGTTGATGATAAACAGTGGTATCACGACATTAAATGCTTCCTTCGAAGACAAGAATACCCGCTTGGGGCATCAAGGAAAGATAAGAAGACTTTGAGAAGATTAGCTGGCAATTTCTTCCTAAATAATGACGTTTTATACAACAGAAACTTTGACATGGTCTTGCTCAGATGCGCAGATAGACACGAAGCAGACATGTTGATGAAAGAAATTCATGAAGGCTTCTTTGGTACTCATGCCAATGGGCAATCAATGGCAAAGAAAATGTTAAGAGCAGGATACTATTGGCTATCAATGGAATCTGATTGCTGCAAATATATAAAGAAATGTCACAAATGTCAGATTTATGGCGACAAAATTCATGTACCTCAAACTCTTCTCAACGTTCTTTCTTCTCCATGGCCTTTCTCTATGTGGGGATATGACATGATTGGCATCATTGAAACCAAAGCTTCAAACAGACATTACTTCATCCTAGTGGCCGTTGATTATTTCACCAAGTGGGTTGAAGCATCATCGTACGCCAATGTAACCAAGCAAGTGGTGGTCCGGTTTATCAAGAACTATCTCATTTGCTGTAACACCCCATTTTATTTTAATTATTTTTTTTTTAATTAAAATTATGCGATTGGGGTATATGTATGTGATTATGTGTGTTTTGTTGTGTTTGGGGATACCCTTGGTGTGGGGTAGTGACCTTAAGACTTGACCTTGAGGAATTGGTTGGGGGTGTGTGACCAATTGCATAGATATGGGTGGTGTGGTTAGTAACTAACTAGTAATATTAGTTAGTAATTATTTAATTGAATAATAGTATGTGAATATTATTTAAATTAAATAATTAGTATTATGACTATTATTTGTTATTATTTAATTAAATAATAATAATAATAATAATAATAATAATAATAATAATAATAATAATATAAGAGGGATTTGGGAATAGAGGTGTCAGTACGTGTTTTGGAGAGGAAGTTGAGAAGATGAGAGCTAGGGAAAAGGTAGAATCACCATTGTTGAGGTAGAGGGAGCTTTTTCACAAGAACTCTAAGGTAGGGGTGAGGTTCTAATTATCTAAGGGTTAGTATTGATGATGGTGGGTAAATGATTTCGATGCTTGTTCTTCTCTTTGTGTTATGAACATTGATGTAATTGTTTGTTAATAGGTTGAATTCTTAAATTTCTGAATTTTGTATGGTATGTCGATGTAGTGTTCGATGTTTGATTGTGGTATCCGTTGTGTTGTTGCTGTTAGAAAGATAATTCTGATGAAATTATTGATGTCGTTGTTGTGTGTTGTTGTGTGAAGTCTCTAGTCAGAGTCGGAACGATTATTTGAAATATTTTTGGGGAAAGAAATTGGGTTTATTTTATATTGATAAAAGCTGATTTTTGAGTAAAACAATAGATCACACGATTTGTATGAAAAGTGGGATTTGGGGTGGGCAAAAAAGTGCTTTTTCGTACTGATAAGAAGCAGAAAAGTGCTTCTGCTGCAGGTGTAATCGGTTACCAGAAATAGGTAACTGGTTACACTGTTGAAAAATGGTGTTTCTGGGCAAAACTGTGAGTGTGTAATTGGTTACTCAAATGAGGTAACCGATTACTCTGTGTGTTTTTGGTGTGGCAGTAGCTGGTTACCATGGGTGTAACCGGTTACATCATTTGAGCAACCGGTTACCCTGAGACCAATTTTTCTAAAACTTTGAAAATTCATATCTTTTGATCTGTAGGTCCGTTTCAGTCGTCGTTCGAATCGTTAGAAAGCTGGTTTTGTGTATTTTATGTTAAAATTATTTTCAATGCCAGGATTTCAACCATTCGACGCGTTAATTATGTTTCCGTGTACGTTGTGATGTGTTGAACGTTGAAATGTTGAGTTCGGTTATGCGCATGTGTGTTGCAGTTATGGATTGCAATCGTTGCATGTTTTGGCAGGTAATGCGCTGTGGTGGATAATCATGGTGTGATGTATTATATGTATGATAGTCATATGCATTGGTCGTTGTTGTATGTTGTCGTTGAATGCATATCATGTTGCATAAGTTGTATTATAAGTCGTGTGCCCATGTGGGGTGTGAGCGCCTTATCCGGATTCCTTGAAATAGAATTGTGTTTTTACTGATGTTGAGGTAATTGTGTGCCCGTGTAGGGTGTGAGTGATTAAGGGTGTTCGTGTGCCCATGTGGGGTGTGAGGGATCACGGATGTCGTGTGCCCATGTGAGGTGTGAGCGACTTATATGGAAATTATGAAGGGAATTATGATCATGAAAAAGGGATCGAATTGGTACCCCATGCATTGAGTCTAGTTGTTAAGTCTCATTGCATTTCATAATTGTTGCATCTATTGTTGCGTGAATGTTGTATTGTATGTTGGATGTTATTGTGGTATGTTGTGGAAAGGGTGATATGCATGATATAGTTTGTTGCCTACTTTTTTATCATGTTTTATTTTATATAATTATGATATCTCACCCCTTCTGTTTGACTGTTTCCTCCACGCGGGTAACGTGCAGATAATCAAGGATAGTGCGGAGTTGTGGTTAGTGAAGACGAAGTCCTTCACTTTATGTTTTGAGTTTGCGTCTGCTCTGATATGTAACACTTGGGATTATGGAATGCTTTATGTTTTATTTCCGTTACAGTTATGGTATTTTGTTTTAATTGATGATGAATATGTGGTTTAAACATGCTAAGTTTCGATTGTCGATTCAATGAAGTTTTCCGCTGTGTATTGAGGAGGATTTTTAATAATGATTTCATAGTACCATTTATAATAATAAGAAGTTTTACATGTTATTTACTTGAGCAGGTGTATGTTGGAAGTAACATCCTAAGTGCTGAATTTTTCTTTGAATTTTTACTCTGATAATTGTATTATTTTACGTGGGGATTTAGGGTGTTACATAGTGGTATCAAAGCAGGTCGGTCTGTCCGGCCAAGTTGTCGAGTCGTTGTTGTGTGATAGTTGATTACTATCTACGTCGTTTTCTTAACCATTGTGTTCTGTTGTGGATGCGTAACAGATTTAGAATGGCTAGAAGGAACGATGCTGCTATTGCTGCTGCTTTGCAGGCTGTTGCTCAGGCGGTATAGAACCCACCTCATGCAGGTGAGAATGATGAGTTTCGGAAGAATATACTGCCTACTTTCAAGAGAAGATATGATCTGAATGGGGCGCAGGCTTGGCTCAAGGAGATCGAGAGAATATTCTGGGTTATGGAATGCTCTGAGGCACAGAAGGTGCGGTTAGGTACTCACTTGCTGGCTGAGGAGGCTGACGACTGGTGGGTTAACACTCGTCAATTGTTGGAGGCAACAGGAGAGGTAATCACTTGGGCTGTGTTCAGTAGGGAGTTCTTGAGGAAGTATTTTCCTGAAGATGTCAGAGGGAAGAAAGAGATTGAGTTTTGGGAATTGAAGTTGGGTAACATGTCGATTACGGAGTATGTTGCCAAATTCTCAGATCTGGCTAAGTTTTACCCTCACTAAAGTGCGGCAACTGCCGAGTTTTCAAAGTGTGTCAAGTTTGTGAACGGATTGAGACCTGAGATCAAATAGGCGATTGGTTATTAGCGAATCAGAAGGTTTCCAGATTTGGTGGATTTTTGTAGGATATTTGAGGAAGATAGAAAGGCTCGATCGGCTCACTTTAAAGGGCTGGCCGAGAGAAGGGGAAAACAACCGATGAACCGTGGGAAACCTTATGTAGGCCCAGCTGAGAAAGGTAAACAGAAATACGCTAATGGCAAGAAGCCGGGTGGGGGAGGTGCCCCTGCTCCTCTTAAGTGTTACAGGTTTGGTGAGCTAGGTCATCATGTTCATGAGTGCACGAGTGATGTGAAGAAATGCTTCAAGTGTGGACAGGCAAGACATCTGATTGCTGACTGCAAAGTTAATGTGGTGACTTGTTACAACTGTGGAGAACAGGGCCATATTAATACTCGTTGCCATAAGCCAAAGCAAGCTTTAACTGGAGGAAAGGTGTTCACTTTGACAGGGACTCAAACTTCCAGTGATGACAGACTGATCAGAGGTATATGTTACATTAATAATATGCCTTTGATTGGTATTATTGATACTGGTGCTACTCATTCTTTTATTGCGTCTGATTGTGTGATAAGGCTAGGCCTTGTTGTTTCTCCTATGAAGGGAGAGATGGTTGTCGAAACTCCTGCAAAGGGATCGGTGACCATTTCCCTAGTTTGTTTTAATTGTCCATAATCAATCTTTAATAAGAACTTTGGTGTGGATCTCATTTGCTTGCCGTTGGGAAATCTTGATGTGATCTTGGGTATAAACTGGTTGGAGTTCAATCATGTTCATATTAACTATTTTAGCAAGTCGATGCGATTTCTTGCTCCCGAGGAAGAGGAAGAAGACGGTTTTCTATCCGCTAGAGAGTTGAGAGATCTCTTAGAAGAAGCTCAAGTGCTTGCATTGTTTGCATCCTTGCCAGTGGAGAGTGAGTCGGTGATTAATGAATCGCAGGTAGTGCGTGAATTTCCAGAAGTGTTTCCGGATGATATTGCTGATGTACCGCCAGAAAGAGAAGTGGAATTTACTATTGATCTTGTCCCTGGTACCAGACCTATTTCTATGGCACCATACAAGATTTCGGCATCAAAATTAACAGAGCTGAAGAAACAACTGGAAGAGTTGTTAGAAAATAAATTTGTGATACTGAATGTATCGCCTTGGGGAGCTCCGGTGTTGTTGGTGAAGAAAAATGATGGAAGTATAAGGTTATGTATCGATTACAGGCAGCTAAATAAAGTGGCGATTAAGAACAAGTATCCATTTCCAAGGATAGATGACTTGATGGATTAGTTAGTGGGTGCCCGTGTGTTTAGCAAGATTGACTTGAGGTCGGGTTATCATCAGATACGAGTAACGGATGAAGATATTCAGAAGATGACTTTCAGGACTCGATATGGACATTATGAGTATGTAGTGATGCCGTTCGGAGTTACTAGTGCACCTGGTGTATTCATGGAGTATATGAATCGAATTTTTCATGCTTACTTGGATCAATTTGTGGTTGTCTTTATTAATGACATTCTAATCTATTCTAAGTCAGAAGAGGAACATGCTGAGCATTTGCGGATTGTGCTGCAAGTGTTAAAAGAAAATAAGCTCTATGCTAAGTTATCTAAGTGTGAATTCCGGTTGAGAGAGATAAGTTTTCTTGGTCATGTTATTTCAGGTGATGGTGTTGTTGTGGATCTATCCAAGGTAGATGCAGTTCTACAGTGGGAGGCTCCGAAGTCGGTAACTGAAATTAAAGCTTTTTGGGCTTGGCTGGTTATTACAGTAGGTTTATTGAAGGCTTTTCAAAGTTGGCACTTCCGTTGACTCAGTTGACTTACAAAGGTAAATCGTTTGTCTGGGATGTTCACTGTGAGAAGAGTTTCATTGAGCTGAATAAGAGATTGACTACATCTCCAGTTTTGATTATACCCGAACCAAATGAACCGTTTATGGTGTATTGCGATGCTTATTTGATGGGTTTAGGAGGTGTGTTAATGCATGATGGTATGGTTGTTGCTTATGCTTCACGACAGTTAAGGGTCCATGAGAGGAATTATCCAACTCATGATTTGGAATTAGCTGCAGTGGTATTCGTATTGAAAATTTGGAGGCACTATCTTTATGGTTCTAAATTTGAAGTATATAGTGATCATAAGAGCTTGAGGTATCTGTTTGATTAGAAGGAGTTGAATATGAGACAAAGAAGGTGGTTAGAATTCTTAAAGGATTATGATTTCGGCTTGAACTGTCATCCCGGCAAAGCTAATGTCGTGGCTAATGCTTTGAGTCGGAAGACCTTACATATGTCTGCTATGATGGTTAAAGAGTTGGAATTGCTTGAGCAGTTCAGAGATATGAGTTTAGTTTGCGAACAGACACTGCATAGTGCGATGTTGGGTATGCTGAAGATCAATAATAAATTTCTTAATAGTATTAGAGAGGGTCAGAAGTTGGATGTGAAACTGGTGGATTTGATGATTGGAAATGAACAGGCAGAAAGTAACGAATCAAGAGTGGATGAACAAGGTGTGTTGAGGTTCCGTGAAAGGATTTGTATCCCTGATGATTCTGAGTTGAAAATAATGATTCTAGAAGAGAGTCATAGGAGTAGCTTGAGTATCCATCCAGGAGCTACAAAGATGTATCAAGACTTGAAGCGTGATGTGGCTAAGTTTGTGTATGCTTATTTGACTTATCAGAAGTCGAAGGTGGAACATCAGAAACCTGCTGGTTTGATGGAACCGTTAGATATTCCAGAGTGGAAGTGGGTCAACATTTCTATGGATTTTGTAACTGGGTTGCCTAATACTCCAAGGGGGAATGATGCCATTTGGGTAGTGGTGGATAGACTGACGAAGTCAGAACATTTTATTCTGATTAATATTAGTTTTCCTTTACAGAGGCTGGCAGCGATTTATATTCGGGTGATTGTGAAGTTGCATGGAGTTCCGTTGAGTATTGTGTCAGATAGATATCCAAGGTTCACTTCCAGATTTTGGGAGAGTTTGCAAGAAGCTTTAGGATCTAAACTAAGATTGAGTTCAGCTTATCACCCGCAGATGGATGGACATACAAAGAGAACTATACAATCTTTGGAGGACTTGTTGAGGGCTTATATGCTTGAACAGGGGAGTGCTTGGGATAGCCATTTTCCGTTGATTGAGTTCACTTATAATAACAGTTATCATTCTAGTATTGGAATGGCGCCTTTTGAAGCTTTGTATGTTCGGAGGTGTCGGACGCCTTTGTGTTGGCATGAATCTGGTGAGAGTGTAGTACTTGGACCTGAGATTGTTCAGCAGACTACTGAAAAGGTGAAGCTAATTCAGGAAAAGATGAAAGCTTGGCAGAGTAGACAGAAGAGATACCATGATAAGAGGAGGAAAGATCTTGAGTTTCAAGAAGGAGACCATGTGTTCTTGAGAGTCACTCCGGTGACCGGTGTTGGATGTGCATTGAAGTCGAGAAAGCTTACTCCTCGGTTTATTGGTCTATATCAGATTTCTGCAAGAGTTGGACCTGTAGCCTACAGAGTGGCGTTGCCACCCAATTTGTCAAATTTGCACGATGTGTTCCATGTGTCACAACTTCGGAAGTATGTTCCAGATCCGTCACACGTGAATCCGATGGATGAAGTAGAAGTAAGGGATAACCTTACGATTGAGGCTTTACCAATACGAATTGAAGACCGCAAGGTGAAGCAATTGAGAGGTAAAGAGATCACTCTTGTGAAGGTAGTGTGGGGAGGCGCTGCTGGTGGAAATATGACTTGGGAATTAGAGAGCAAGATGCGAGAGTCGTATCCGAAGTTATTCGTATAAGGTAAATTTTCGAGGTCGAAAATATTCTAAGTGGGGGAGAGTTGTAACGCCCCGTTTTATTTTAATTACTATTATTTGTAATTAAAATTATGTGATTGGTGTATATGTATGTGATTATGTGTGTTTTGTTGTGTTTGGCGATACCCTTGGTGTGGGGTAGTGACCTTAAGACTAGACCTTGAGGAATTGGTTGGGGGTGTGTGACCAATTGCATAGAGATAAGTGGTCTCGTTAGTAACTAATTAGTAATATTAGTTAGTAATTATTTAATTGATTAATAGTAGGTGAATATTATTTAAATTAAATAATTAGTATTATTACTATTATTTGTTATTATTTAATTAGATAATAATAATAATAATAATAATAGTAATAATAATAATAATAATAATAATAATAATAATAATAATAATAATAATAATAAGGGTTAATAGTCATTTACCCCCCTGCAATATAGGCGACTTTTGATTTACCCCCCTTTAAAAAAAAAATTGGATTACCCCCCTAAAATTTTAAAATTCTAAGTCTTTTGCCCCCCAGGTAGAAAAATTACCCCCCTGTAATTTTTTTTTATTTACCCCCCTGGTTTTTACACGCTTAGGGGGGTACCCCAAAATTTCAGGGGGGTAATCCAAAATTATTTTTTTAAAGGGGGGTAAATTAAAACTCGCCAATATTGCAGGGGGTAAATGACTATTAACCCTTATAATAATAATAATAATAATAATATAATAAGAGGGATTTGGGAATAGAAGTGTCAGTACGTGTTTTGGAGAGGAAGTTGAGAAGAAGAGAGCTAGGGCAAAGGGAGAATCACCATTTGTTGAGGTAGAGGAAGCTTTGTCATAAGAACTCTAAGGTAAGGTTAGGGTTCTAATTATCTAAGGGTTAGTATTGATGATGATGGGTAGATGATTTCGATGCTTGTTCTTCTTTCTGTGTTATGAACATTGATGTAATTGTTTGTTGATAGGTTGAATTCTTGAATTTCTGAATTTTGTATGGTATGTCGATGTTGTGTTTGATGTTTGATTATGGTATCCGTTGTGTTGTTGCTGTTAGAATGATGATTTTGATGAAATTATTGATGTTGTTGTGTGTTGTTGTGTGAAGTCTTTAGTCAGAGTCGGAACGATTATTTGGAATGTTTTTGGGGAAAGAAATTGGGTTTTTTTTTTATATTGATGAAAACTGATTTTTGAGTAAAATAATAGATCACACGATTTGTATGAAAAGTGGGATTTAGGGTGGGCAAAAAAGTGCTTCTTCGTACTGATAAGCAGCAGAAAAGTGCTTTTGCTGCAGGTGTAATCGGTTACCGGAATTAGGTAACCGGTTACACTGTTGAAAAATGGCATTTCTGGGCAAAACTGTGAGTGTGTAATCGGTTACTCAAATGAGGTAACCGATTACCCTATGTGTTTTTGGCGTGGCAGCAGCTGGTTACCATGGGTGTAATCGGTTACCTCATTTGAGTAACCGGTTACCCTAAGACCAATTTTTCTAAAACTTTGAAAATTCACATCTTTTGATCCGTAGGTACGTTTCAGTCGCCGTTCGAATCGTTGGAAAGCTGGTTTCGCGTACTTTCTGTTAAAATTAATTTCAATGCTAGAATTCCAACCATTTGATGTGTTAACTATGTTTTTGTGTATGTTGTGATGTGTTAAACATTGAAATGTTGAGTTCGGTTGTGCAAATGTTTGTTGTAGCTGTGGATTGCAATCGTTGCATGTTTTGGCAGGTATATGCTGCGTGGTAGACACTCGTGGTATGATGTATTGGCTGTATGATAGTCATATGTATTGGTCGTCGTTGTAAGTTGTATGATAAGTCGTGTGCCCATGTGGGGTGTGAACGCCTTATCCGGATTCCTTGAAATAGAATAGTGTTGTTGTTGTTGAGGTAATCATGTACCCTTATGGGGTGTGAGCGATTATAGGTGTTCATGTGCCCATGTGGGGTGTGAGCCATCACGGATATCGTGTGCCCATGTTAGGTGTGAGCGATTTAAATGGAAATTTTGACGGAAATTATGATCATGAAAAAGGGATCGAATTGGTACTACATGCATTGGGTCAAGTTGTTGAGACTCATTGCATTGCATAATTGATGCATCTGTTGTTGCATGAATGTTGTATTGTATGTTGGATGTTGTTGTGGTATGTTGTGGAACGAGTGGTATGCATGATATAGTTTGTTGTCTACTTTTTATCATGTTTTCTTTTATATAATTATGATATCTCACCCCTTCTGTTTGAATGTTGCCTCCACGCGGGTAACCTTCAGATAATCAAGGATAATGCGGAGTTGTGGTTAGTGAAGACGAAGTCTTTCACTTTATGTTTTGAGTTAGCGTCTGCTCTGATATGTAACACTGGAGATTATGGAACGCTTTATGTTTTATTTTCGTTACAGTTATGGTATCTTGTTTTAATTGATGATGAATATGTGGTTTAAACATGCTAAGTTTCGATTGTCGATTCAATGAAGTTTTCCGCTGCGTATTGAGGAGGATTTTTCATAATGATTTCATAGTACCGTTTATAATAATAAGAAGTGTTACATGTTATTTACTTGAGCAGGTGTATGTTGGAAGTAACATCCTAAGTGCTGAATTTTTCTTTGAATTTTTACTCTGATAATTGTATTATTTTATGCGGGGATTTAGGGTGTTACATCTTCCGTTATGGTGTTCCAAGCAAGATCATTATTGATAATGGATCGAACTTTAATATCAAAATGATGAAAGAGATGTGTGTCGAGTTCAAAATTGAACACCATAACTCTTCTCCCTACAGACCTAAGATGAATGGGGTTGTTGAAGCTGCTAACAAGAAAATCAAGAAAATCATTCAGAAGATGGTCGTAACTTACAAAGATTGGCACGAGATGCTCCTGTTTGCTTTATGTGGGTATCATACACCCCTCCGCACTTTAACAGGGGCAACCCCATTTTCCTTAGTATATGGCATGGAAGCAGTGCTACCCGTAAAGGTTGAAATCCTGTCAATGAGAGTCTTGATGGAAAAAAATTTAGCAGAGGCTGAATGGTGCCAAAGCAGATATGATGAGCTGAATCTGATTGAAGAGAAAAGAACGATGACTTTATGCCATGGTCTATTATATCAGCAAAGAATGAAGAAAGCTTTTGACAAAAAGGTTTGACCTCGTGTATTCAGAGAAGGTGACCTCGTGATCAAGAAGATCTAATCTTTCCTTACTGATTCTAGGGGCAAGTGGACTCCTAATTATGATGGCCCATACATTGTTAAGAAAGCCTTCTCAGGCGGAGCCTTGATTTTTGTAACTATGGATGATGAAGAGTTCACTCGTCCTGTGAATGCTGATACAGTCCAAAAATACTTCGCCTAAAGAATAAAAGAACAACTCGCTAAGTTGAAAGCCCGAAAGGGCGACTTAAGAAAAAAAGAGCGTCTCGGTGGATTGAAAACCCAAAAGGGCGGTCCAGGCAAAAATTAGAGACATATATAGAAAATAATCATCCCGGTAGATTGAAAACCTGAAAGGGAAATCTAGGCCAAAGTTAGGGATTTATGGAAAATAACTACATCAAACCATATTGGATTATCTGAAGCAGCCACGTCTATCAAAGAATTCTCAAATCAAATCAGTTTCGCCGAAGCTCAAGAACATTTGGAATTAAAAGTTGTTAGGGAGAATAATGGTCATGGTATTTTAATGTAGCCATTTCACTTTAATTACCATTTTCCAACTTTGTAATGATCCATGGAATCGCGCCATTTGTGGATCACCATTCTATCAATAAAATTTGAGCTTTTGTCCATTTGTTTGCAATTCTTATTTTAATCATATCTTGCAAAATGACATTTTTTACTTTTGGTAGAAATTCTTGAAATAAAAAAATAATTAATTAAAACATTTACTTTTGTTTTTAAATGCGTGTGTTTACTTTCCTTTGATTTGTGACCATTAGAAGGAAATATCAACAGTTACTCCGAGAACGATTAAGACTCGAAATACAAAATCAAATGTTCTCATGGTTTACCTTGTGAAGCATCTCCAAATTATGAATCTTTACTCTAAATTACCGTGATGTGTTGGACGTATGTTCCGATATCCTCGGTTGAATTTCAGACTTAATGCTCTTCAGTGAAGAATTAAACTTGGTATCCCCAGTTAAGCTTTGTTTCAAGCTTCTCCAGCTGAATGTGGTTCTCCCCCCAGCAGAGTACAAAATTACTTTACCTCTAGCCAGACAGAGTTTGTGTGGATATCTCTTCAAACGGGTTATTGATGTTAGAATATTATCTAGGTTTCTCCCAAAATGAAGTATCTTCCTCTTCTCAGAGAGACTTGAGCCTTGTAGCAGGACTTTGTTCCATTAAATGGCTCTCTTTGTCCGATCTCTCGTAATGTTTCCATTAAGACTGACCAAGTATCTGGTTATAGTGTGATGTTTATTTCATCACCAGTTTATCTCTTTCGTCTGTTTTGTCAGCATTCATTCATACATACATCATGCATAGTTGAATTCATATTCATATTCATATTGCACTTATTAATGATGTTTATCTCATTTACCTTGGTTGTGTTTATCCCCAAGTAATGTGTTTCCTCTCTCCAGTAGAGTTTGTCAGCCTTAAGCAGAAAGTGTATATCCTTTCTAACTCCCAACTGAGTTTAATCCTCATGGAAGTTTTGCTTTAGTTCTCCTTTCCACTCTTGGATAGGATAAAACCCCAGTTCGAGTTCATCCCTCATTGGGTAGAATCTTGTTAAACAGTTTCTCTCCAGCTTATTCCTGGATTGAATTCGTTCTTTGACCATTTTGATAACTTGAACCTCTAAATTGGAAGGGTATTTATTTTTCACCCTTTAAGTGGTTTATCTCCCCCAAAATGAATCTATTGAAGGTTCCCCAGTGAAGACGAATTTTATTTCTCAGCAGTGTTGTTATAACATTTCCTTGGAATTTATACCTGATGATAAATGGCAGTCTCATTCCGAACAGTTTGTCTATCCCCAATGAAGTAATCAGCATATCAGTTATTTTACATCAGATTGCGTCTCTCTGAAAAAGTCTAAAGGGAAGTATGGTGCAATTATTTTCCAGCAAATGGCATCTCTCTAGTTTATCCTTAGCAGAGAAGTTTGTTGTGAAGCCTTATTTTCCATCACATGGCATCTCTCCGAAAAAAGTCTCGAAGAGAAGTATGACGAAGAAATGGTTGTCTCTCCAGAAAGGTTCCGTCAGAGAAATTTATTAAAGATTATTACAAGTGTTTATCTCCTTATTTGAGATAATTTGTTACAAATGATTTTTATCTGCTCAAAGCAATGTTAACTGCAGCCAATGGCAATTCCCAAGTAAGTGTGCTACCAATTTTTACATCAAATGGCATCTCTCCGAAAAAATCTGGAAGAGAAGTATGATGAAGTTTATTTTCCATCAAATGGAATCTCCCTAGTGAATCTCTGTGAGAAGTTTGATGAATATCCTTACAAGAAGTTTTTCTCTTTATTTGAGAAATCCATTTTACAAGTTAACTAGCTCACATCTCCTTGAAGATCCGCGGTGAAGTTATTGATTCAGCAAGTGATTACCTTTTCAGGAACTTGTCTGCTTAACCTTTTCAAGAGAAAGACTTGATAAGAAGAAATCGAGACCAGATTCATGGCTTATGTCCAAAAATGATGGGAAGTTTATGATAACCTTTTTAAGAGAAAGACTTGATAAGACAAAACCAAGACCAGTTTCATGGCTTATGTCCAGAAACACGGGGAAATTTATTTCAGAAACTGAGACTAGTTTCATGGCTTATGTCCAGAAACGCGGAGAAGTTTATTTCAAAAAAATCGAGACCAGTTTCGTGGCTTATGTCCAAAAACGAGGGGAAGTTTATGATAACCTTTTAAAGAGAAAGACTTGATAATAAGAAACTGAGACCAGTTTCGTGGCTTATGTCTAGAAACGTTGGGAAGTTTATTTTACCATTTCTAAATAATGCTACTTAGTCAAAGAAGATGATGAATCATTTTCCAAAGATGGAAGTTCGAATTGTCAGAGTTATAACCTCATCCCCTGTGGAGTTGTGTTCCTCTCCCCCCATTGGAGTTGTTATCTCTTTCCTAATAAAGTTACCACATTTTCCCCAATTTTATTTACCTAGTGGATACACTTTTGATCACTTTGCAAGCCTTATCTCTGCACAAGATCAACATGAATCTTGTAGTATCCCATGAGATCTTCAAGATAGTACCAAATTTGCTGAAGTTCTATCCCTTTGCATAGTAGAAAGCCTCATCCCAAGGCATAAACTTAAGTTTTGTTTTGGTGCATTAAGTGAAATGACAAATAGTTAAGAAACTTATCCACCAAGTCAAGACTTTGTTCTAAACACCAAGACTAAGTTGCAATCTAAATAATGATGGTCCAAATTGTCAAGATCTAGCCATGCTAGGAAGGAAGCTACTTGTACCTTGGCATTCAAGTTTAGGAACTTGTCATAATTCATTGGATAATAGGATGCATCTCAATCCAAACTTTTCCTCAAAAAACTAACTTGTTTTTCTATAAATAGAGGTAATTTCTAATCAATTAAAGACACAACAAGACACCAAAACCTCTCCACTTCAGAATTGCATGTTCTTGCAAATTTCAAAATCCATTGAAGTTAGAATTTGAAACTTCAATTCTAAACATTTTCCATTCAATCTCAGCATCCAAACACTTCCAATTGCATATTGATTCGGATAGAGAGTTCTAGAGGGTCTCAACTCAGTTCAACCACTTCAGCACACTTGGAGGTCAAAGAAGCTTTTAGGATCATCATCTTGCTTCTGTAACAACTCCAAAGCCAAATTCGATTTTCACTTTTGAAGGTAAGTTGTTCTTTCTCAAACTCTATGATTCATGCATCATTCTTGATCATTTGAGTTACAAACCTGTTTGTCATGATGTGAGGGTCATTTTCCCCATGTTAATTGCTATGTATCTGTAGCATATAGAATTTCATATTTGATTTTCTGTTTTAGGGTTTTTATGCTTCTTGGGTTCTAATTTAAATTATAGGAAATATAAATAAAACTGGTTTACACCACTGAATTCCTGGAAAAATTTAAAATAACTTTGATGTTTACATCATGAGACCATAGTATGCTTTGTTTAATGGTGTTATTTAGATTATTTCTTTGATCTAATTGAACACATGTGCTTATGTGACCATAGTATGCTCTGTTTAAATCTTGTTGATGACTTATACCATGTTTAGTTGTCCTTTTCTTTTGAAAAAACTTTGATTAAATAAGTTGTTTAAGTAGTGCCTTTAGGGTTTAGTCTTGCTTGATCTTTTGAAACACCTTGATGCATGACTAGGGCTTCCACTTGAGTTTGATTCCTTTAACCCTTTATTTAACCATGTTAAATATCTTGTTCATATGCTTACCTTGATTAATTTGTGAAACAAATAACATGTTTCCTTCATAAACACTCTTTAGGGATTTTCCTTACCATGTTCATCTGATCCATGATTCATCTTGAACATGTACTTGCTTAAACTTGTTTGTGATGTTTCAATTGATTAAATCTTTACTCACATGTTCATGTATTTCCTTCATAAACTTCCACAATGTCAAGCATGTCTATTTATCTTATGCTTTGCCTGTTATACACATGTCTTGATACCATGCTTAATCATACTCATATAGGCATTTCATTCTTGATGTTATACTTGTTAACACTCGATGAACTTTGTCTGTTAAGTTTCTCTTGACATTAGTGTTTATGTTCATCATACCCTAAACCCTAATTTGATAGAATCACATTGCTATGTGATTTTCCTCTTAGCATTTAAACAGTGACTAATCTTAGGTTATAACACTTCAATTGTAGCAGATCTAAGGAAAATGATATTTGTTGACTTCCTGTCATATACATACATATATGTTATTGCATTCCCCTCACGCTTTGTTTAGACTTAGTTCAAACATTAGGATTCCCCTCAAAATTCAACTTCAATCAAACCCTAGCCATCTTTGGCTTCAAACTCAAAACTCTTCCCCAAGAGATTAGACATGAGTCATCTCTATAGAAGAGATATCTCTTCTATCCCCACAATATAAATCAAACTTTTAAAACTCTCTTTCTCATTTAAATGATGTAAGTGGAATACTTGTTGATTTTATATCCAAGTTTATGTCCCTCTCTTATTATGGTGCAAAGACACTCTTTCATTTTAGTGATGTAAGTGGCATACTTGTTGATTCTATATCCAAGTTGAAGTCCTTCTCTTATTATGCAAATATCCCTTGTCTTTCTATGTTTGTGGTGGTATAGTTGAGAAATCCCTCTTAAGATGACAACTTGTCTCTTCTCCTAAAAACCCAACAAACATTGCTTTTACTCGTAGTTCCCCGAACTACAAATGCTCTGACTTCCTCTAAGGATGTGTAGGCATAGGATTGTGAGATCCTAGCGAGCACACCTCTTTATTTTCACCCCCCTTTATTCATATACATTACAAAAACAACAAAAATATTTCCCACTCCCATTACTCACTCAAAAACAATCAACTCTCCCAATCAATAGCAAATAACTTAAGCAAATAACACAAATATTTTAAGAGGTTCCTATAGGATACTATAGATACACAGGGTGCTAGTACCTTCCCTTTGTATAACCAATCCTCGAACCTTAGATCTCTTATTGCATTGTTTCTATTTGCATATTTATGGGCTATTTAGATCTTTTCACCTTCCCTTGGATAAATTACAGTTCAGTGGCGATATTTAATTTGTGAGTCAAGTTAATCCAATAGCTTGGTATCCGATTCACACACACGCTACACTCAGCCTCTTTGGCTCTCAGGTCGAGAAGCAGTAATACGTTCACTATTTCTAGTTTGACATTATTATCCCTCAATGAGGCATCCACTGATTTCCCATGAACGGTCTTTAGAGTCATAAGCTCTCGATGGGAACACCCTGGCATCTGCATGAGAAACGCAAGAGAAAATATCTCCCAAGAAAAACTCATTTGAATGTGGGTCTCGTGCCAACTACACGTAACTAGACGCTACGCAAGTCTACAGACTATCCACTCTAATCCTGTGTGTACACTCAAGCCTGGGTAGTGGGTTTATTTTTCAGTTACAACCCCGAACAGCACAACAATAATCTAGAACGATATGAATATCAATGATAAAATGCAATAAAATTCAAATAAATGAGTAAGAAAAACATATAAATAAACACCCAAAGAAAAGAAAACAAACAAGAGCTAGGACTGACTCACATAGGGAACCAGAGTCCCCAACAGAGTCTCTAGCTGTCGCTACTGCGAAAAACCACCGACGAAGACACAGAGTTGCCATCGAACATTATTTATTCCAATAGGGAAAGGAAAACATCGAGAAAACCTCAGAAGGGAGAGAACATGGTCTCGCAACCAAATTTGGGGTTCGGGAGTCGATTACGCAAGAGGAAGGTATTAGCACCTATCGCGTCCGTTGTACTCAACGGGATCCACTCTTGTTGTTTTAATCAAAGGATGTGTATATCTAAAGCTTACTTACTAAGAGAATGCGAAAACGAGAAGGGAGAAAACAAAAAGGGACTCGATAGGATCTCGGAATCTTGTGCCTACGTATTCCCTCGTGCAATGGGAAAGTCAGAGTCAATGTAGTTCGGAGGACTACGGGTGGAAGGGAAGGTTGCTCGCCAAGGATTGGGCCCCTGTGCCTACGTATCTTCATTTGGAGGAGAATGAAGAAATCAGAGCATCCGTAGTTCGTGGGACCACGGGTTGCTAAGTGTATTTTATGGACGATGCTAATGTTCGCGTTCCAGCAGTTTAGGTATTTTCCGCTCATTATCGTGAGTCTTAAGTGTTACCTATTTGCGGTAGAACAGAAATAACATGCCCTTTCTGAAAAAGGTTTAAAGAGGGAATCCCGAAGGATAAAAATGATTTGAATTTGTTAGAGTGTTTTAAAGAAGTGAGTTAAATAAGTTTGTGATGTATGTCGTGCTAAAGTCTATGACGATAGGAGCGACGACTTTATATGACCAATCCGAAATGGCTCGCATATAAATCTCTCTAAATGAGGTAAGGAGAGACTCCCGCTCATCATTTCCCATTGTGTGTAAGGCTCGTGACGTACTATACACATCGTATTTATTAAGTGTTTTGAATTGATTTAAGAGAGAGAAGAGAAGAACACAACGCGAGATCTAAGGGAGACTTGGTCCTAGATGCTATCATGTAAAATGGTCCTAAGGTTAGGATTAGAAGACGATTATCTCCTAATGTTGTCATGCAAGATGGCCCTAAGGTTGAGGATAGGGCAAAGCTACCCTAATGTTGTCATGCTTGGATTAACAACCTAAAGTCTATCCTACTCCAATCTTAATAAAAAATTAAGTTGGACTAGGAAACCCTAAGGGAACATACAAGAGAAAGCAACAAGCAAAGAAAAACACAAACAACAGCATGAACACACACTATGAATTCAAGCAACATAAACATGTGTTGTGCAAGGTCAAGCAAAGTATGCGAACATGTAGCGAAAGATCAATCAATCAATTATGAGCATACATTATCAACGAAACAAATGAACATACACCATGGAGTTCAACAATCTATAATGCATACGAACATGTATCAACATCAAGCATCATGAATATGCAGCATCAACAAACAAGTGTCAACATATAAACAAGTGAGCATCATGAACATGTTTAAAAATGCAAGCAATCACATAATCAACAATCATGTTCCAAAGATCTGCATACGACTGTAAACGGAGGCTAAACAACTCAAGAGAATTCCACAAATGTCAAATATATCAAGCCATGGAAGTTACAT
This sequence comes from Lathyrus tuberosus, assembly GCA_022829125.1. NCBI lineage: Eukaryota > Viridiplantae > Streptophyta > Magnoliopsida > Fabales > Fabaceae > Lathyrus > Lathyrus tuberosus. The sequence continues at coordinate 17,399,100 of JALAZF010000017.1, forward strand.
GTGGAAAGGGATCAAGATAAGTTCAAAAACAAGCAAAAATCACACTCTACAGCAGGTGTAATCGATTAACATATATGTGTTAATCGATTACACAATGTAAAATCAGTATTCTGGCGTAGAAAATAGGGTGTAATCGATTACACCAGATGTGTTAATCGATTACACATGTAGAAACAACAAAAAATCACTTTTCAAAAGCACTTTTCCAACATCAATTCAATGATCAAATGTAACATGTAATATCATACAATTGTACATGAAAATTACATCAATTAGCAGCAAACAAACACACATTGAATTGATCAAATAATCAATAACATCAAACAATTGAATCAATAAATCAATTCGCACTAAAACCACAAGGATCTACATTGTGAAAGTTGTAAAATAAGCTAAAATGAATTTGGATCTAAGAATCACCAACCTACAAAGCGGAGATTTGCTTTGGTAATTGTTGCAAATAGAATTTGATAGATCAAGCAAAGAAAACCAGAGATCCAATGTATTCCTAGCAAGAAACTTGAAAAACAATGCAATGAGATGAACTTGCTCCAAAATCACTTCAAGAAATCACTTCCAAAATTCAGATCTAGATCCAAATCAACTTCTATTACAGAATTTGTTAATGGAAATGCAATGTGATGAAGGTTTAGCTCAAGGATTAATAAACTCCAATGAAGAATTTGTTAACTCTAATGGAAGAGTTTTGGTGAGGTTAGAGATGAAGATGAAAATGGAGAGTGAAAAGTGAGAGAGAATGGGTTTGGAATGGAGCAAATTGGTTTAAATATGGTCTAGGTATGGAATGAGAATGAGGTTTGGAAATTGGTTTTGAATGAGGAATGGGTTTTTGGTTTGGAATTAAGAGTGAAAATTATTTGAATTATGGAGGGAATGAAATTAATTTGGAAATAAACCAATATTTTGGAATGATCTATATCCTTCTACTTATGCAGATGTGAATCCAAGTGATTGAATTGAATTGGAAATTGCTATAGTGCTGAAAATCTGTTGTTCTAGGCAAAACTGACTGGGTGTAATCGATTAACATACAAGTGTTAATCAATTACATGCTTCAAAATTTGAATTCTAGCGCCTTCTGGAAGGGGTGTAATCGATTACATCACATGTGTTAATCGATTACATCAAGGCAAAACTGCCAAAATCACCCTGTTGCACCATGTTCTGAGCTCTGCTTCCCATTTGAACCTTAGCCACTGATAAAGCCCTTGAATAATGTCTGAAACATGATGGGTAACTTGTCTGAAACCAAAATCATATGAATTTCGTGCTTTCTACTTTTGATTTTGAAATAACCAAACCATCCTTTGAGCAAAATAAATGCTCGAAGACTCTGATGACTGTGAGTTAATCTCTGAACGCTACTGAAACACTCTCTGAAAAGAAAATAGCTCTGAACGGCAAGGAATACATTGTGATCCCATGTCTTAAGAACCCAATGCAATGCATGATTAATGTTATGCCGAATGCAAACATAAGCCAGTTAAGGTTACCAATAATAGGGCAAATTTTGAGGTGCAACACATATGTAAATAAGCATTTCAACTAATAATTAAATATACTAGAGAATTAAAAGTACAATGAGACTAAATGTTTGTTTATATAGACTTATTTGAGCTTACATAGAAACATAAGCTTTGTGAGATTATTTGTTTAGGAGAACTTGTTAAAACAACTTATGACATTATTCATAAATTTTGTATTTTAATATTAAAAATAATACATTTATTTATATTTATTAAAATAGGCCCGCTTATTAGGCTTAAAATGTTTTCATGGCCTGTGGCCTGCCCTATTTAACTAAATAGGCTTATAAAAAAAGCCTAGGCCTTTTCTACTTAAAAAAAAGTCTGGTATGACCTTGGCCTTTGTAGGCCCTTGTTAGTTGGCCTAGTATATTCTCACCCCTAGTGGTTATCTAGAGGATAATGAAGATTACCTACTAGAAACTTTTCTCAACAAAGATGTTGATGATCTCATGACCTTGAAATAATACACAAAAGAAATGGAAAAGGACCCCAAATGGAGAGCTTCGAATAAACCACATCCTTCTAAGAGGGTTTTTGACTGATTGACTAGAAATGTTAGTCCGCCACCTCAAATCTATAGCCTAATGGATTGGATAGAGATGTTAGGATCTAAATCCATGACACTTGATGTCATATTCTAGGATTTCTGGAGTGATAGTTTTCTAGAAGACCGTGAATTCCTTGTGACTTTAGATGAAGATGGTAGGGACTAGTCAACCGAATCACTAATCCAAATGAGAGTTATAACATTTTAAGTGTAAAAACCTTTGGTCGAGGATAACCTAGGGACCTAAGAACAACCCAAGATAACGAATATCATTTGTTTTCTAACCAAAGATTAAAGAGATCAGTTGGTTAAACTAATTGAGAATAGAGACTATTTCACTTGGAGCTACCAATAAACGCCTAATTAGACAAAGAATTGGTTGAACACAGGTTGCCTATCAAGGAAGGGCATGTTCCCAACAATTTTTTTTAATTCGTAGTCAAAGAGTAATGTGGATGATGGAGATGAAAGAGCAATGTAGTACCTCAGTGAAATCCTAAATGGAGAAGAGACTATGAATACCCCCATTGAGAAACTATGACCATCTCTATATTATGCTTGTATCCAGATGGGATATTATCTACTACACGAGGAAGTGTTGGTCTTACGTAAGATCGTATGGTTAAATACCTACTCAACTAGCCACTGTCACACAAGTATGGTGTATGGTTGATAAAATGGGTCATCAAGCTCAAATCATTCACACTCAAATGTGTGCCTTTGTGGGAGGTCAACGGTCTGACACTGACATATTTTTAGAATTGATAGTCAAGTTGATTCCTAACATTATAGTCACACCCTAGATAATTATGTTGGATGGATATAGAACCTAAAAATGAACGAACTAGGAAATCTAAGAGCATCCACAATCAAAAAACCCATTTTAGTTCTTTAAATGGACCTACTATATTTTTTTATATTTTTTAACACTTCCTAATTATTTAAACAACTCATCTACATTTTTTAAATATCCATATAATTTATCAAAAACTTTAAAATAGGTCCTACAAAATACTAAAATACACTCTACATTTAATATTATCTATATTTTAATGCAACTTATGTTCATAGAACGTTTCTTTTTGTGGGAACATTGGCCAATTTAGAAACGATGATACACACCTAATTATCCATAGAACTCTAACATGGATACTATGGGAATAGTGAAGACGACAAAATACTACCGATATTCATGCTATAATACATCATCTGATCAAGTCTTGTTCATTCAGTGGATGAGTCGTGGATTTGATTGGCAACAAATGTGCAACATATTTAAAAGGGTACGCCATTATTAATGGGACCGCCTACTACTTTACTGAAGGGGTAGAATGGAAAATTATGACAAATGTGGGACAAAACGAGGTAATCAAACTCATATTGTATTTGATCATATTGTTTACCGTGAAAATTGATAAACAACCGTTGATCTTCCAAATCTATCTTTGGTGACTCACAGGATCAATCAGATTGATCCTAGGACACGTGCTAACAATTGGTTTAAAGTAAATTCTAAAGATTAAACACTTCGATAGTGTTCATAAAGAGAAATTTATCTAAAAATGTGGTTTTTAAAGGATGTACAAGAACTTTAAGTCAAAAAAGGTTGAAGACATCAACGAAAGGCTGAAAATATAAAAGTAAGACACGATGCTGAAACGTAACTTGCAATAAAGTAAAAGATAAATTCTTGATAAAAGGCTGAAGTAAATTGTATTGAAGAAGAAAATGGTGTTTACATCACGTACATTCTCCCAAAACTCTTTTCTCTACACGCGGATACTACAAAGTAAACACAACACACCGAATCCTATTGCTAGAACTCCAATTTATAATAATAAAACTAACTGCTGTTAACTTCCTAAAACAATTAACACATAACAAGTGTCGCGTTGCATGCTTCTGTCTCTTGGATGTGCGCCACTTGTCCTTTTCAGGAGCGGACCAGAATAACTACTCCCTCCTTTATTTGAATTTGAATCCCTTAGTGTCGAACATCATCAGTAACATCGGTCGAAGGTTATTTCCAAACTCTTGGAAATATTTCTAAGTCCCAAGCTTACCCTTTCCTTATACAAGCATCTTCGACTTAAGTTCAACATGAAGATTCAGTCGAACACCCCTTTGGACCTCTTCAAAGAGTTTTAACACTAAATAATTCCTCCAACTTAATACAGGCGTCGAATTTATGAGCTAACAAATTTCCCCCAAAAAATGTCCTTGTCGACAGTACTGAAGGAAAGGTCATTTTTTGATAGTGTTCATTCGACTCCATCTTTCGACGCCACATGGGTGTTAACACAACAGACTAACCCACGTCTCAAGAAACTGTTCAGTTCCTTTTCCATCACATATATGATGTCATGACCAATTATGATTATGTCGAAAACATCTCCTCGGAAATCACATCAAATCCTAAACCATCATCACCTTTCCTAGAGTCCAGGAGATCATGGGCATAGATAATAACTGCAACCGTCCCTACTTTTGCTCCTGGGAGGACACGTGTCCCACTAGCTTTTACCCCCTAATGATGATTAGTGACCTTTTAGTGCTTCCAAATACTTTTATAAATAGTTTCTTCAAACTATTTTTACTTTTCCAACTCCAAAGTACTCACTAAACACTTTCTTCTCTTTCAAAAACTTTCAACTCTTCACCTTCAGTAAACCCATTTTCTTCAAGTTTTCAACAATGGCATCCTCAAACATTATTACTCAGGATCCATAGAAAAGTCAGAAGGCCAAAGGGCCAAAAATCATGCCACTACTTCCTCCCTTCGCTACATTGAATGGACCCAAAGTAGTGAAGAACCAGCAGTTCATCCCTGAACCTCTCAAGGAAGAAAAACGGCATATCTATGAATCCCGGGTATTGATTCCTGTTACCGTTTCTGGCTAACCATTAGCACTATCTAGTCCTTTGTCTACAATAGGTGCAGATTATGCAGCCATTAGTGATTTCTTTCCTTCATACCGTAAAACTAAACCCTTAGGGAAAAAAGACAAGGCTAGGGTAACAACTGAGCCTCACGGTAATGTAGCCCCAACAAACATAGATTTAAAGTATCTGAATGATGGGTCTAGGTGGTTTAGAGCAACCCCATATTTCAAAGACGATGATCTCTACTTGAACTGGTTAACTAAAGTAGAGAAAGTCAAAGCAGAAACTTGGAAGGAAATAGGGATTTATGACCTGATTATGATGTCGAAGACAGGTCCTGCTTACTGTTCGACTTTATTAGCATCGTATTTATATTTTTGGGATAACACCCACTATACTTTCCATCTCCCTTGTGGGATGATGACACCCACCCTCTTCGACATAGCTGCTATTACAGGGCTAAAACCACATGGACTAGTTTATGACCCTGAGGTAGATGCTCAAGACACCATAGTGTTTTCAACCACTAAACACACTTACACCCATTTCATGAACCATTACCATGATAAACAAACTGACACAGTTGAAGATCAAGAGCACATAGCATTTCTGGCTATGTGGCTTTCTCGCTGTGTATTTTGCACCAAATCTATGCAAGTGGCCAGGAAATACCTAACTCTGGCCAACCAATTGCACCTTAATCGAGGCATTTGCCTGAGTGAAATGATATTGGCTGGTTTGTATGAGTATTTAAGTGAAGGTGTTGGTCGCCTGAAAGATCAAGAAAGCAACGGGAACCTCCTGCTGTCAGGACCCTTTTGGCTACTCCAGCTTTGGCTTAATGCCACATTTGAAGCTAGTCTCCCTAACAAAGGGACCGTGGGTGAAGAGGCTGCAGAGATCAAGGAGAGACGAGTCGAATGGACTCGACTGGTGCAGCTAACCCCTAGTGAAGAAGGGTAGACCCTTAGGGCATCCTTCTTTGGCTTCATCAAGATGTTTGCCAAGCGCTATGAATTCACACCAAGGATGGCCCCATTTGCTGAAAGAAAATATGGTCCTGAATGGTTTCCCAGGCCTTTTCCCCCTTCTTTCAAGAAGCATGAAGAGGAATCGAAGCGTGTCAGGGGGCGTTCCTAATCCTTTGACTCATCACTCATCGACTCAACCAACTGAAAGGCCAAACCGCTTTGATGGCTTGCTAACCAAATCTTGTCTCTCGACAATTTGGTTTGGTCCAAACTCTACCCAAATGTCTGTATGAGAAGAAGGTCCATGTGATCCTTCCCCACACTATCTACGATGCCATAGAGAGTTCGACACACCTCACTCGACATGCTCAAAGATCACTCCTTACTCCTGTCTACTTTGAGCCCTCTCATCTCTGCACTCAAGAGTTCCACGACTGGTGGTCGAAGCATTATACTGCAGAGTTCCTTGATGTCTCTAGCTTCGCTCTGTTGATTGACCAAGATTTTATTGATGTGCAGGAGAAGATCAAGAAAGGTATATCCACTCACATCAAAGAGATTCAAGCCTTCCAGAAGTACTTTGAAACTGTTTATCGACCAGATGATGTTAGTCGAACCGTCCGTGAAGCCACAGTTACGCTGAAAGAGAAATTTTTAAAGAAAATGGAGTTTGAAACTCCCTTCATATGTTCCTCTTGAAAAACGCTATGAAGTGGCTTTTGCACTATTCCCTTCGAAGACTCCTCGACTGCCATCTGCTGATTTTGGAGTGGCTTTTGCCCCTCCATTTCCAGATTGGTTCATTTGTGGGGATTCTATAAAGATCCTTCGTCAGCAGTCGAAACCCAAGGCTCAGCGGGTGGTTCCGACTAAGCATACACTGGACAGTTTCAAAAGACACCTTCATATCAGTATCGAAGATGTTCGCATCGAATTCGAAATACATGAAGGTTTGGATTCTTCGATTTTATGTTCTTTCATTTGAACTTTATCATTACTGACTTGTGGTAACTTTGTTTGTTTTGCAGCTGTACCCAAGAAGAGCACACCTCAACAGTTGGTCGAAACAAAGGTTGAAGGCAGCAAGGTACGTCACATACCTTTTCCTTCTGTTGATTAGTCTTTCTTTCCCCCTAATGCTTCTCATTACTTCAGGCTTCCCGCAAACTACCTCCGACATCTCAGAGGAAGCCGAAAAGGGCACTGCCCAAATTGTTATTGATTCGGAGGATGATAACCAATCTCCTCCTGAAGACTTAAAGATGAAGAAGAGGAAGAAACCCAGCCAAGAGACAGATGTTGTTGGTGGCCAATCTGAGCCTAAAATGGCAAAGGTCTCCAGAAAGATAACCACCTCCATTGGTGCTGCAAAAGCCTCTTCTGGGGCTGCTTCTAAACCAGCCGCAGATCATGCTGAAAGCAATAATTCTAGCCCTGGTGATGAAGGTGTCAAGGTAACTTATCATTTCACTTTTTAAAGTGCCCATTTATTTACCTTGTTTCCTTTTGTTCTGATTTGCTTCGATTTGATTCAGGCTGATGCAAGTGGCTCAAAGCCACCAGTGGATAATCCTCCTTCTCCAGCCACTATTCTGAATAGCCAAGGTGAGCCTACATACCATCCCACTTCTGACTTGGGCTCTGGAATGAGTTCACTAAGTGAAATTAACAAACCTGGCTTTGAAACAGCTCCCCCTTCGCCAATAAAGACTACTACCCAACAGTCTCAAACAGATGGCTCCGACCACGAGGAAGACGATGGTCAGCAGAATCTTGAAACAGAAAATCCAAGAGACATCACTATGGATGAAAATACAACCTTGGTTGATAAAGATGGCTCCCCAGTGGATGATACCCTTGGTGATAAAAATGCTAATCCATAAGGGAGTGAGGAGATAGAGGAAGATGGTAATGAGAAAATGCACCAGTCTGAACTTCATGGCAACAGTGATGGAAATGTTGATGACAAAATGGATGAAGATGAAGAAGAGGAGGGAAGGCTGACAAAGGACATGTTAACTAGCCGACCCCTGTCAAAACCACCACTACTCCAGCAACTACTGCTGCTACTGAAGGCAAGGTAACCTCAACTGTGTATGGAGCATGCCTTTCTGAAAAGGAACTCGATGCCTTGAAGGCCAGCAACCCTCGACAATACATAAAGATCCTTATTGGCAGTTGAGGAAGTTCCTCTGACAAAAATCTTAGTACTTTGACTACCTCGGGAGATCAGCCTTCAAGCAAACCTGAGGACAACATCCTTCTGAAGATCAAAGATAAGATCTTTAAAGGTGACTTTTTCACACTCTTGCAGATGTATCATGTCACTCACATCTCTCTGAAAAATCTCCTCCAACAAGTCGACATCCATGCTATTTCCCCTGAATCTGCCACCATCATTCTAGAGCTTGGCGCTATGATTGACCAAGTTTATGGTGACCTCAAGCTCCTGCCTCAAATTGAGAAGGCAATTTCAACCAAATCTAGAAGCGAGGCTGCCGCTTGGGCTTCTACCACTGATTCTGAGAATAAGGTAGCAGAATTGGAGGAAACCAAAGAAAAGAACAAGCAGGAGATCACCTCTAATGAACAAAACATTGCTTCCTGAGAGCGAAAGATCAAGAGGCTTTGAGCCAAGATCTCAAAGGCCAAAAAGCACAATGCTGAGTTGTCTGCCTTTGATGATTCTGGCTTGTTAAAAGAACTTGACAATTCCATAACTTTTGCTGAGGAAGCTCGACAACTGGAGAAAGAGGTTGCACATTTAAAATCTGACAAAACCCTGTGTGAAAGGCGTCTTAAACTCCAGAAGTTGAAGTACTTAAAGATGAAAGAGAATCTCCCTTTTTAGCTTGTTACTTTCTTTGTAATGTTTTCCTTTAAGTACAATGTTCCATAGCCCTTTGAGGCTTTTTTATGTAATGAATTTAAGCCATTTTGGTACTCATGAATACCATTGTTGGCTTTGCCTTTTTACATCGAATTATTCTTTAGCAATTTTGATTTCTTGAAGTGTTGGTTTATATTTTTTCAAATACTTTCCATTTACTTTCAAGATCCTTTTATCCTCATTTAATTCTTCAACTTCATAGGCTCTATTAGAAAATACTTGTGTAATTTGAAACGGGTCTTCCCATTTTGGGGACCATTTGCCCAAGGCTCTGAACTTTCGATCCATAGGCAGGATTACCTTCCAAACAAAACCTCCAGGTGAAAAGGTCTTAATCTTAACCTTTTTATTGTAAGACTTCTCTACTCTTTTCTTTTGTCTCTTCAAAAGTTCTAAAGCTTTAAGTCTTTCTTCGTCCAAATCTACCAACTCATCTAACATCATATTCCAATAAGACTAGGAAGGAATTTGATGATGCCTCTGAATCCTTGTCGACTGGTGTCGTAACCCGAGATTTGACCTCCCTCTTTTGCCTTTTGCATAAGCATAAGCATGCGCATTCGCATCGTTAGCATATGCATTCACACTTTTCTCTATGCGTTTCTTGTTGCAGGATATTCAGGTTTTCCAAGCCCGATTAATCGCATTCTCTCAAGATTATTTCATCGTCAAAACAAGCTTAAAATAAAGGTTTCCATGCTCACTCCTCAAATCAAGAGGTAGAAAATCGGAACCGAGACTCCAGTATCACTTCCTAAGCAATTTGGGCAAAAATTGACTGAAGTAACCGGTTAACGCCTGGTGAGTAACCAGTTACTCAGTGCAAATTTGCAGTTCCTACTGCATTTTTGGGAAAGCAGCCATGCACTCTCTTTGGTCATTGATTCTACTTGATTCTAGCAGTGTGTGGAATATTCTAAACATCTCTAGACATTTCAAGACAGTCCAAGTGCATTTATTCCAATGCTTCACTCTAATTCAAGTGCACCATGTTCCTTGTTTTCCAAGTAATGTGAATCCTTGGATGTTGGAGTTCACCTTGAGATTGGCACCGAGTTGGGTCTAACTAACCGAGTTAACCACCTTGACTCAGTGAGTCAAGTGTAACAAACTCCAACCCTAACTCCAAACCTCCCAAAGCTAAGTCCAAAGCTAGCTCCAAACCTCTCATATTCCAAACCAAAAGTCTATATAAACTCACCTTCACTCATTTTCAAGGACCTTCAACCATTTTTGCACAATTCACTCTCAATTCTCTCACATTCTCTCTGATTTTTTTGCTACATCTTCATCTTCATCCCAATTCTCTTCCAAAACCTCACCAAAGCTCATTTCTACTTTGAAGGATAATCACTTTTACATCAAAAGTGATTATTTCTTGAGCTCAGCCTTCATCAATTTTGCAATTCTACTTGGATTTCTGGAGTTATTTAAGCTTGTGGAATTATCTCAAGTATTTGTTACGCATTTGGTTGGATTTCGGTTCGATTTGTTACGCATTTGCTTCATCTTTAATCTCCATGATTGTTGCTTGTGATGTGTGTTAATTGCACTTACATGATATAATTTTCGTGCACAAATTCTTGATCTAGCATGTATTGGTTGGTATAAGTGATTAAGTGCTGAAAATCACTTCTGGAAAGTTGTTTTTTCTATTTTTTTTGCCACTGTCACAGTGGTAACCGGTTAACACATGGTGAGTAACCGGTTACTCAGTGCAATTTTCACCAAAACACGCAAGTTTCAAATAAGTAACCGGTTAACGCGTGGTGAGTAACCGGTTACCACTGTACATAATGGCCATTTTCTTACATTTTCAAGCTTGTTTGCCATGCTTTCTTCATTTTAACTTCCATTGATTGTCATGCTTGATTTTATGGATGTTTTAATTGTCATTTAACTTCTGTTTAAAGCTTATTCATGAACTTTTGTTGCACACTTTCAATCATTCAAATTGTTCATGTTTTGGCATCATGTGAATATAATCACTCTTGAATTCCACTTTGATCACATAACATGACTTTGTGTTGCATATTTGTTGGTCATTTGGTACTGTTTTGTACTCCCTTCCTTGGTTTTGCATTAAGTTTCATTCTTCATGGATGAGCTTAATTTTGTATAATCAATAATTCCCCCTTTTTCCTTAATGATTTTTCATCCACTTTGGAAAATTATTGGCATGACTTTTCCCTTTGATTAATTGATCGAAACCATGTTTCGATTGGTTGATCTTCCCCTTTCCTCTCTTTAGGCTTCCTTTAGAGCTTTCTCTCTCGATACCCCGTGGAGTTGGACTTTCGCGATGCGTCTTGCATCGGAGCACTGTACAATTGAAGTTGTTATGTTGTCCGTTTCTCCACACAGGAGCACTGTACAAATTAGAGCTGTTACGCTTTCCGTTTCTCCACGCAGGAGCACTGTACAAATTGAAGTTGTTACGCTGTCCGTTTCTCCACGCAGGAGCACTGTACAAATTGGAGCTGTTACGCTGTCCGTTTCAATTTCTGCACTATACTTTGAGTGCTAGAGAATGAATGAGGAGGGAGTGTTCCTACCCTCATTCTGACTATTTCTTGGGTAAGGGCGTTGGCCCTCTCGCTGAGAATAGTCACCTCTATCCTTAAACTGTAGTGTTCCTCCATCCCCGGTTGAGTTGATCCCTAATCACTTTTATCTTTTTCAATCTCTCTTTTGATCAATCACCATTTCTCTTGGTTAAAGATCATTGTCTCTTAGGTTGGCACCCAACTCTTACCCTACTCTTTTCTTGTAATCATTGTTTTTCTGAATCCCCTGGAGAGTCTCTTTCCTCTTTCTTCGGTTAAACACAGTTTTCCTGTTAAATACCGAAACCCCTGCGGAGTTCGCGACCTCCTTTTAGTTCTTCTCCCTTTGTTTGGCTAATCACTGTCTGTCAGTTAAAACACCAATGTTTGCACTCCTTCTCAGTTAACCACAGTCTGTCTGTTAAAATACTGAGTTTCCTAGGGTTAATCAGCTTCTCTCGGTTAATCACCCTTTTCTTCAGTTAACCATAGTCCGTCTGTTAAAATACTGAATCCCTTTTTTGAGTTTATCACCTCCCTTTGGTTAATCACTCATTTTTCTCGGTTAATCACAGTTCTCCTGTTAAAACCAAACCCCGCAGTTGGCAACCTTTATTGGTTCGAATACTTGCACCCTTGGGCTAGTAACCTCTTTTGGTTCAATACCCTTTCTTCGTTGGTCAAGTGTTGTTTGTTCAGTCAATACCAACACCCCTTTTGGGTCACGACCTTCGATCGGTCCTACACCCACTCTTCTGGTTAATCACAGTTTTTTCTATTAAAACCAATGCTTCTCTATCCCCACAGAGTTGTAATCCTTATTTCCTCAGTTAACCACTGTTTATCAGTTAACATACCGATGTCCCCTCCGAGTCAAACACTTCTCTTGGTTCAGCACTCTCTCTCGTGGTTTATCACAGTCCGTCTGTTGACACCAGCCTCTTTTCCCCGCCAGGGTCTTACTTTCTTTCTTCTGTAAACCACTGCCGGCCAGTTAATACACCGAGTCTCCCTTTTCTCTTGGTTATGACACCACCCCTTTATTGAGATCCCCAGCGGATTCTTTTCTATACCCTTTGCTCTTACTTTCTTGGTTTTGACACCAATTTCTTTCTGTTATCCCCAGCGGAGTTTCTTTCCTTCTTGGTTTTGACACCATTCTTCTCCTAGTCTCTTGTGCAATCGCTCTTACTGTGTGGTCTTCCCCAGTAGAGTTTTTCTTTCACTCTTTCTCTTGGTTTTGACACCACTTATTTTGTTTCCTGTTTCTTTCTTGTTTTGTTTTCCGTTTAGTTCCCCGAACTACGGAAGCTCTGATTCTGCATTCGTTCGAATTTCAGATACGTAGGCACGAGACGCGATGTGTTGGCGAGCATACTTCCACCCTTTTTTCCTTCTCCCTGTCTTCCTTCTTTTCTGTCCCCTGGTTCCATGAACTACGACGCTCTGATTTTCTCATTGCACTATGATGGTACGTAGGCACGAGGGCCACAATCCTCCGCGAGTACTTTCTTTCTTTTCTTTCTTTTTCCCCTTTCTCTCTCTCCTCCTTCTCTTAGCTAGAAGCCTTTAGATAAATAACCCATCCAAGCCTAGAAGCAACCGAATTGGTTCCCGTCGAGTACGAAAGATGCGTTAGGTGCTAGTACCTTCCTTTCGTATAACCAACCCCCCATTCTCGTTTCTCTTCCCCTTGGGTTTTATCGATATTTTCCTTGTCCTTTGGGACTAAATAAAGTTCGGTGGCGACTCTGTTGTATCTTTGAGTGTGCGATTCACTCAGGATGTAAACCAGTCATCTTCAACTGGAGGTAGATCTCAACGGGTAACACTTCATCATGATCAAAAGTCAATCGAAACAGAGTAGTGTTAGTTGCTTATTTGGGAGAGGTTCGACATGCCCAGAGGATCTGGTCCAATGTCTTATGCCAATTTCTAGGCTTCTTTCCCACATGTTTTTTGATCAAACCAATCACCACTGTATTGGCTGCTTCGACCTGACCATTAGCCTGAGCATAATAAGGAGTAGAGTTTAAGAGTTTGAAACCCATATCTTTAGCAAACCCCTGCATCTTTCGACCAGTAAAGACTGATCCTTAATCTGTTGTGATCATTTATGATATTCCAAACCTATAAATGATGTATTTTTGAATGAACTCGATCACATCCTCTTGATCCACATTTGGTAAAGGTATCGCTTCGATCCACTTCGTAAAGCAATCAATTCCTACCAAAATGTATCTCTGATTCTTGGAGGATGCTAGTCGAATCTCTCCAATCAAATCCAAAGCGCAACCTCTAAAAGGCCATGGTTTGACTATGCAATGCAACTCGCTTGCAGGGATATGCTGTATTCCAGTGTGAACTTGGCATTCCTCGCAGCCCTTGGTGAATTCAATACAATCCTTTAGCATGGTAGACCAATACATGCCTTGTCGAAACAATAGCCATTTCATCTTATGGCCTACTTGATGTGCCCCACATGCCCCACTATGGACAATCGAAAGAGCGAGATACGCATCTGATTTACTAAGGCATTTAAGTAAGACTCCTTCAGGGTCTTTTTAAATAATTCATTACCTAGAAGAACATAACTTAAAGTTTGATACCTGACCTTTCACTCTGTGGACGTTGTTGGATTCTGTAAATATTTGACTAAAGGCTGCCTCCAGTCTTTGTCCGTCAAGCTATCTATTGCAAAAATCTCGAAATTTTCTTCATCAGCGTATCCAAGCTTCGTCACTTCTAGATCTGATGGGCATAATCCAACAGACACGACTTTACCTCTAACTTCGGTTGCCTCTTGTAAATTTTCCTTCGAAACCTTATACCCAGAAGCAATCTGAGCCAAATCATTGGCCACTTGATTCTCTAGTCAAGGTATGTGTCGAATGCTTACCACTTTGACTTTCTTCAGTAGTTTGTTGGCTATTACAAAGTACATGATAAGATTTTACTTAACACATTTGTACTCCTTTGTAATTTGTTTTATGACCAACTCTGAGTCTCCCATTATTTCGACTCGGGTTGCCCCCAATTCTAACAAAATTTCAAGTCTGTTGTTGGAATAAAGTCCTTCGACCTTTTACTTGAATTTTTGTTGGAATTTTTTCAGGCGAAATAATTAGCACGCCTACGCCTGTTCCATCTTTGTTGCTAGAGCCATCGAAGTATAACTTCCAAGGTTCCAGTTCAACGTAATTCAAAGTGCTTTCATTTATGGAATGGTCGATTATAAAGTCTGCTACCACTTGTCCTTTAACTCCCTTAGAGTACTCAGTCAATGCTAGTTCCCATTTACCAATTCGACTATGCAAGATAGGTTTAGAAAACATATGTCTAATAACATCAAAATGAGATGAAACATAAACATCAACTGGTTTTATATATTGCTTTAATTTTGTACAAGAGAAATACAAGCATAAGTATAATTTTTCTATCATGCTATACCTAGTTTCTGCATCATTCAAAACTCTACTGAGGTAGTAGATGGCCCTTTCGACACCGTCCTCATCCTCTTGAGCCAACATGCTCCCTAAGGTTTTGTCTGACGCAGCTATGTACAATCTCATACTCCTATTCCTACAAGGTGGTGAAAGAATTAGAGGATGACTCAGGTATTCCTTGATCTTGTCAAAGGCTTTCTGCTGATCTTGCCCCCATTCGAACCCATCTTTGTTGAATCGAAGTAATGTTGAAAAGGCCTGCGTTTTTCCGCTTAAGTTCGATATGAACCTTCTCAAGAAATTAATCTTGCCCAGCAGTGATTGCAGCTCCTTTTTTGTTGATGGCGCTTTCGCTTCCATGATGGCTTTGGTCTTATTCTGGTTGATCTCGATCCCCTTTTTGTGGATCACAAAGCCTAGAAAATCCCCTACCTGCACACAAAATGCACATTTAAGAGGATTTATCTTGAGACCATGTCTTCTCATCCTTTCAAAGGACTGTCGAAGATGGTCTAAGTGACTCTTCCCTGAAACAGACTTAACCACGATATCATCAATATATATTTGCACGAAAGTCTCTATATAATCATGGAAGATTGATTTCATTGCTCGTTGATATGTTGCCCCAGCATTTTTGAGGCCAAAAGACATTACTACCCACTCGTAGGTGCCTAAGGCTCCAGGACAACGAAAAGCTGTTTTGGGGACATCATCTTCAGTAATGAATATTTGGTTATATCCAGAGTACCCATCTAACATACTAAGATATTCATGTCCTGCGGCAGAATCGACTAACATTTCTGCCACAGGCATAGAATACTCATCCTTTGGAGTTGCAGAATTTAGATCTCTAAAGTTTATGCAAACTCTTAAAGAACCATTCTTTTTAATAACAGGTACAATGTTAGCTAACCATTCGACATACCTGGTGCAACACCCCAATTCCCATCGCGAATAAATAATACATATATAATTAAGAGTAAATAAAAATTTATTTTTTCGACAGAAACAAGGATGCCACACTTAAATGAAGAAAACACAATCCCTGCTCAATTATTTGATACATAACACAAAATGGAATAAACGTAAAAGGGAACCTTTTCCATATAAAAAGAAAGTTCAATTATGGAATAAAGCGGAAAGATCCATAACAGACTTGTTTTATAAAATAAATTATTTTATAACCTCAAAATATACATACAAAGGTAATACAAAATGAATCTAACAAAGGTATACATATATAACATAATCGTTCCCCGACTCCCGTGCTACGTATCAGAGCAGACACCAAGACTGACAAAATAATGGAGAACTAATCTTCACAAAAGCCTCCAAGACTACAAATCTGCAATTGCCTCATAGAGCAACAAACCACAGCAGAAGGGTGAGAAATAACAACTAAATCAAGATTGCATAATAATATGCAAAACATATAATTCACATACATAGTTATTCTCACCACAAGCATCACATTTAATACACATAACATATACCAATTATACTAACATAATCACATATTCGCACATAAGGCACACCATAGTCATAACATATGGAAACACCCCACCACATCACATATCATATGTTTATGCATAAAACATATTATCCACAACCAATGCATTTATCACATATGCACATCAATTCACCAATTCAAACATAAATCTCAACACATACTCAATCAATTCATGATTTTCCACACATAATCAATCCATTCACAATTCTCACGCATAATCAATCCATTCATGATTTATGCAAATGCATAGAGACCGACACAACGACTCTATGCAATGCATATGCGGTACCATCCATCCATCATCTCATCACTAGTTCACTTAGGAACTATTGGAACCATCGCTTGTTACTTAGGATTACTCATGTAACACCCCGTCGGGCAAACGATGTTCCCCGTCGCTTTAGGTCCTCTTATTTTTTTAAGGCACACGACGTTTATGGATCACTTTAGGTCCTCTTTGTATAAGGCACACGATCCGATCGCTTTAGGTCCTCTTTGTATAAGGCACACGATCGTCTATAATCATCGCTTTAGGTCCTCTTATTTTTTTAAGGCACACGATGTTATAGCGGATTCCCTCTGGAACTGTTTCGTCGCTCACACCCACTAGGGCACACGACATCACAAGATACATATCATGATGCTTGACACATAAGAACTCATGCACAATTCAACAATATGAATTATCTCATCATCATTATTCATGCATTGAAAACACTTCAAACAATGCATTTCATCACAAACCACACACCACAACACATCATAACAACATACATTGATATTCACTCAAATAATGTATTTTACCACACAATAACATCATTATCATGCCTCGAAGTTTAACCCAAAACAATGTATTTACTTGCCATAAGGCCAGAAACCATCATCACATCATTTAATCACATGCATTCATATTACATATCAGCACACAAGTCATACGATGTATATCAAAAGCATATTGCCTGACAACACATCAAATACACACAGTTACGACGGTAAAAGCCGACCAATGACACATTTCCAAACCCCCGACATAATTAAATCGGTCAACCAATATCAAAACCATTTTAATGAGAAAAAACATGTCAAAAGCTTTCCAACGCACCAAACCACGCCTCAAACCGGATCACAGATCAAAAGTTATAAAGAAAACAAATAGGGAAAAGTTGTCATGTTCACAATGCGAAGCTCCTAGCGAGTCCTTCGCCCCCTCATTCGCAGTGCGAATACCCCAGCGAACAATGGCAGAAAGGAAAATAGCCTACAGTTTCGCAGTGCGAACTCCCAGCGAAACCTTCGCTGTCCCCTTCGCAGTGCGAATCCCCCAGCGAACTGTGGCAGAAAGAAAAATAACACAATGTTTGCAGTGCGAACCTCACGCGAACGTTCACTTTCCCCTTCGCTGGCCATTCGCAGTGCGAACCTGCGATACCAGAAAAACCCAGCAGCGCTAACATATGTCATTTGGGTCCAAATTCATCATTCTCCCACCCCAAACACTTCCAATTCATGCTATAACAACCAAAACATGATCCAAACCTAACAACAAGTATTCTACGCAATTTATATCGAATTTCATCCGTGGAAACATCGATTTCTATCAATCGTTCTTAATTTCAACCGATAAGAAAAGTCGCGAAACAACCAAAACAATTACAAAAAACAACACATATGCATACACAAGCAAGATATAATTGAAACTTCTCACCCTTACCCGATTATTCGCGCTCGAAACAGAGTTCCCACGATTTTCCTCTTTCTCCTCTTTTTCTCTTTCTTTCTTCTCCTTTTCTTTATCTTATTTTCTTTCCTTTTCTTTTCTCTCTTTTTCTCTCCACTTTCTATTTATATAAAATATCTAAACCCCTACAAGACTATTTTACCCCTCAGTTCAAATATCTCGCAAACGCTCTCAAAATGCGATAAAACATAAACATCGATGAAAAATAATATATTGTAAAATAAAAGTCGAAAATAAAATAATATAAAACAAGAATAATTAAATTGACTCAATTAAATAAATAAGACAAAACCGGGGCGTTACAATTCTCCCCCACTTAGACATTTTCGTCCTCGAAAATATACTGAGACGAACAACTCCGGACACGACTCTCGCATCCGACTAACAAACTAACATGCCAATAAGAGGCACCCCATGAATAACACAAACTGACAAACCACCCTGCTAACAACAACTACTACAACAACACGACACGACGACAACTACAACGACAAGATGCAAAGCCCATACAATGCACTTGACGACCAACTCACGACTCAAGGAATACCCAAGTTACGAACACACACCGGTTCACTCTTGAACCGAAACACAACAAGAATATAAAGTTCCATGACCCAACATCGTTCCAACAACCTCGACCAAACCAGGATACCAAACATCCTTGTCACACAACAATATTACAACAATGCTACGCTCAAACAATCAAACACATAACCAAAACATTCATCTACATAGTAGCCCATGAATAATATTTAAACCTTTCACTTAACGCTGCCATTCTGAAATGTCTAATAGTCTCATTATTCCTACATATTTCCACTGTTTAACTTATGAATTCTTACCAGTCACATACGCATATACGAACTGTGCCACATCACGCTTCCGCTGCACACTCTGGTTACTCGTACCCATCAAAACTACCAATCTCTCGTCCAAAGTCTAACTTTTCTCATATTCTCCAAAAATCAATGTTCACTTTTAATATACCCAACTCCACACTCCACTGTTATCTCACACACCAGACACAAGTCACTGAACTGCTCAAATAATTCTAATTCTCGGACCATCAAAACAGCCATGCATAAAAACTTTCGACTTAACTCATCAGGCACGACATTAACTTCACCAATAGGATAACTCGAGTCAAAGTTATAACTCGTCACGAATTCTAACCGTCCTCGTTGTCTCATACTCTATTCCTTCAGCCCAAACAAGCACTCTAAACTCTGGCGATTACTAAACACTTCGAACCTAGAACCATAAAGATAATACCTCTAAATTTTCCAACATAATTCAACCGCAACCAATTCCAAATCTTGAATAGTATAGATCCTCTTATGAATCCTCAATGGTCGTAAAGCATAAGCCACGACTTTATCCTCTTGCATTAACACACTGACCAAACTCATCAAAGACGTATCCCATTACCCCACAAACGGTTTATCAGGATCACACAAAATCCAAACTGGAGCCGTAGACAACTTCTACTTCAGCTCTCTAAAACTTTCCTTACAACGAACATCCCAAACAAGCAAATTACCTTTTGCAAGTCAATCGAAGTAACGAAAACACTAACTTGGAAAAGCCTTCCATAACCTCCGGTAATAACCAACTAAAGTCCAAAAAGATTCTAATCTCCTCAGCCAACTTTGAAGCCTCTCATTGTCGAACTGCATCTACTTCTGATGGATCTATTAACCATACTCTCATCCGAAATAACATATCCAAGAAAAATAACCTTTTTCAACCCGAATTCTCACTTGAATAACTTAGCATAAAACTTAGTCTCTTTTCAACACTGGTAATTCACATCTCAAACACTCTACCTGTTCTTCCTCTGAGTTTATAACAAATCCGAATATCCTCAATCAAAACCACTACGAACTTATCCAATTAAATATGGAAGATACGATTCATCCACTCCACAAACATTCCAGACACCTTACTAACACCAAACAACCTCACTGTGCATTGTAATGCCCAACCAAATTCCAAAAGATATAAATTCTTAAAGCTTTTGCAAAACTCCCCACTGGGTAACTGGTTACTCACATACAAGCTTAACCGAGTAAATAATAGCCTAATCCGATGATAACAACCCGACCCGTCACATTAAATCGATCAAAGCCTCAACTCACATAATCCACCACTCTTATCAAACGTTCCAAACAATTGTAATTTCAATCAAACTCAACCAAACCATTCCAATCATCTATTCCCAAAAATGGACACTTGTTCTCAATCGTTACCTTATTCAACTGTTAGTAATCCATACACAATTTCTTCTCTTGACCGTCCAATTCCACAAATTCCAACCTATATCAACAACCAACAAAAGAACTCTCAAACGCAATGTTACATCCACCCACAAGGGTTTCCTCTCAATTTCCATTAATGCCTTAAAACTCCAAAGACTTCAAACCTCACCAGAACTCTAAGTCTTTCTTCCCATAGTCTCAATACCATTATACACATCATGCTCGTTATTCTATTCAATCATCCATCCTTTTTGTTACTAACAATACTGGAGCTCTCTAAGACGACACACTTGGTCTCACAAATCCCTTTTCCAGTAAATCTTCCAACCGCTCTTTCCATCTGAGTTTCACTTCCTAAAAGTTCTTCTACTTACTTAGCAGATCCAAACCTCAAATCTTCACCTTTACCAAATTTGAGTTCACACTCTACTCTCTGAGAACCACCATTAACGAATCCCAATCGTTTTCTCTCCACGACTTCCCGACTGGACCAACATACTAAAACCTCTAATCCATTTCATCTTCCGGTATTAGAATCTTCATCGATTCATCAAAACAATCCGTAATCATTTTCTTAATTCCAAACAATTTATTGCACACACTATCAAAGCCGAAAAGACACGTCTATTCCATCCAACACAATTCCCGTCTACTATCAACAAGAGATTAAGGGTGATCAGTTCCTCAATTTGTCAATAGACAGCCGACAATCATGATGGGGCATAAACCATCTTTACCAAACTATAATAGCATTCCTTACATCTCATGCACAAAACTACCTAAGGCACCAATCATTAGTCGACATAAACCTTACCTCCGCATTCCCTCCGGAACCGGGAACAGTATCATCCAAACAACACTTACACTCTTGCAACCAACGGCACCCTGAGCCAATATTCCACAACTGAAGCAACTTGGAGAAGTACAAGCTCCTCCCCCACTTATCTCATTCTAACTCCTGCAGACAACGGAATAGAAAAACCAGAAAGTACTGACAGTGTTTCACACACCTATCACGTACTAAGGGACAACCAACAACGACAGTATTCAACTGTCACACCAACTGACTCAACAACTTGGCCGGACGGACCGACCTGCTCTGATAGCACTAATGTAACACCCCAATTCCCATCGCGAATAAATAATACTTATATAAATCAGAGTAAATAAAAATTTATTTTTCCGACAGAAACAAGGATCCCACACTTAAATGAAGAAAACACAATCTCTGCTCAATTATTTGATACATAACACAAAATGGAATAAACGTAAAAGGGAACCTTTTCCATATAAAAGGAAAGTTCAATTATGGAATAAAGCGGAAAGATCCATAACAGACTTGTTTTATAAAATAAATTATTTTATAACCTCAAAATATACATACAAAGGTAATACAAAATAAATCTAACAAAGGTATACATATATAACATAATCGTTCCCCGACTCCCGTGCTACATATCAGAGCAGACACCAAGACCGACAAAAGAATGGAGAACTAATCTTCACAAAAGCCTCCAAGACTACAAATCTGCAATTGCCTCATAGAGCAACAAACCACAACAGAAGGGTGAGAAATAACAACTAAATCAAGATTGCATAATAATATGCAAAACATATAATTCACATACATAGTTATTCTCACCACAAGCATCACATTTAATACACATAACATATACCAATTATACTAACATAATCACATATTCACACATAAGGCACACCATAGTCATAACATATGGAAACACATCACATATCATATGTTTATGCATAAAACATATTATCCACAACCAATGCATTTATCACATATGCACATCAATTCACCAATTCAAACATAAATCTCAACACATACTCAATCAATTCATGATTTTCCACACATAATCAATCTATTCATAATTCTCACACATAATCAATCCATTCATGATTTATGCAAATGCACAGAGACTGACACAACGACTCTATGCAATGCATATGCGGTACCATCCATCCATCATCTCATCACTAGTTCACTAAGGAACTATTGGAACCATCGCTTGTTACTTAGGATTACTCATGTAAAACCCCGTCGGGAAAACGATGTTCCCCGTCGCTTTAGGTCCTCTTATTTTTTTAAGGCACACGACATTTATGGATCGCTTTAGGTCCTCTTTGTATAAGGCACACGATCCGATCGCTTTAGGTCCTCCTTGTATAAGGCACACGATCGTCTATAATCATCGCTTTAGGTCCTCTTATTTTTTTAAGGCACGCGATGTTATAGCGGATTCCCTTTGGAACCATTTCGTCGTTCACACCCACTAGGGCACACGACATCACAAGATGCATATCATGATGCTTGACACACAAGAACTCATGACAATCAAATACATCACCACAATTCAACAATATGAATTATCTCATCATCATTATTCATGCATTGAAAACACTTCAAATAATGAATTTCATCACAAACCACACACCACAACACATCATAACAACATACATTGATATTCACTCAAACAATGTATTTTACCACACAACAACATCATTATCATGCCTCGAAGTTTAACCCAAAACAATGCATTTACTTGCCATAAGGCCACAAACCATCATCACATCATTTAATCACATGCATTCATATAACATATCAGCACACAAGTCATACGATGTATATCAAAAGCATATTGCCTGACAACACATCAAATACACACAGTTACGATGGTAAAAGCCGACCAACGACACATTTCCAAACCCCCGACATAATTAATTCTGTCAACCAATATCAAAACCATTTTAATAATAAAGAACATGTCAAAAGCTTTCCAACGCACCAAACCACGCCTCTAACTGGCTCACGGATCAAAAGTTATAAAGAAAACAAATTGGGAAAAGTTGTCATGTTCGCAATGCGAAGCTCCTAGCGAGTCCTTCGTCCCCTCATTCGCAGTGCGAATACCCCAGCGAACCATGGCAGAAAGGAAAATAGCCTACAGTTTTACAGTGCGAACTCCCAGCGAACCTTCGCAATGCAAATCCCCCAGCGAACCGTGGCAGAAAGAAAACCGACACAACGTTCGCAGTGCGAACCTCAGGCGAACGTCTGCTTTCCCCTTCGCTGGCCATTCACAGTGCGAACCTGCGATACCAGAAAAACCCAGCAGCACTAACATAGGTCATTTGGGTCCAAATTCATCATTCTCCCACCCCAAACACTTCCAATTCATGCTGTAACAACCAAAACATGATCCAAACCTAACAACAAGTATTCTACGCAGTTTATATCGAATTTCATCCGTGGAAACATCGATTTCTATCAATCGTTCCTAATTTCAACCGATAAGAAAAGTCGCGAAACAACCAAAACAATTACAACAAACAACACATATGCATACACAAGCAAGATATAATTGAAACTTCTCACCCTTACCCGATTATTCGCGCTCGAAACGGAGTTCCCACGATTTTCCTCTTTCTCCTCTTTTTCTCTTTCTTTCTTCTCCTTTTCTTTCTCTTCTTTTTATTTCCTTTTCTTTTCTCTCTTTTTCTCTCCACTTTCTATTTATATAAAATATCTAAACCCCTACAAGACTATTTTACCCCTCAGCTCAAATATCTCGCAAACGCTCTCAAAATGCGATAAAACATAAACAGCGATGAAAAATAATATATTGTCAAATAAAAGTAAAAAATAAAATAATATAAAACAAAAATAATCACACCTGGCTGTGCGGATGAATTTGCATCGAATGAGTCTTTCAACTTCCTATTTTATTTTTGAGAGAATTTCTGGGGTAAACCGTCTTGGATTCTGTTTGACTGGCTTCTTCCCAGACTTGATCGACAACTTATGTTCGACCAACTCTCTACTCAAACCAGGCATCTCATCATAGTCCCAAGCGAAACAGTCTTTAAACTCCTACAACAACTGGGTGACTTCGACCTTAAGTTGTGGGTCAAGATTGGAGCTGACATTTGTTGGCCTTCTGGTTGTCACTTCTCCTAGGTCGATTTCTTCTAACGGAACCTGCACTAGCATCTTAATGTTATTTGCCAGTGGATCTTTTTCAAATCCCAAAGGCTCATCATCATAGATGGCATCAAGCCTCTGGCCTTATTCTACACCCTGAACCTTATCAGGTGGCTCTGGGTCGAAGTCCTTACCAGGACCTTCTTGGTGGAATCCAAAATTGGCTTCGCCAGCCATGTATTCAGTGGCAGCTTCCAAAGCCTCTTGTAGTTTGGTTTAATCCACAGAGGCCGAAATTCTTTTCAATGCTTCGAACTCAGTCATTGTAACTGAATTCACTTCCCCACCCTGTGGGGTCTACTGCAGGCTCGCCAAGGTATGGGAGCCTTTCTCCTGGCACCTCCTTATCCCAACGGAAACCATCGACGGGATGTAAGTACAATGAGCAAAATGTTTCATCATCTGGGACAAACTCAAAATCTACTGGGCCACAAGGGGCAATGTGAGCCAAGTGTTTGTCGAACTGACGTCTGTCGACATGATTTATTGGTGCTTTAAAAATACCCCTGATCAGCTTCAATGTTCTCGACTATGCCATCTGGCCTCCAGATGGTGGTTCGTTGATGCATTAAGGATGGCACTTCACCAATGCCATGTATCCACTCTCCTCCTAAGAGCATATTGTAGTTGGCTTTTGTTTCCACTACCATGAAGACAGTAGGCCTAGTGATTGTCCCAACTGTTAAGTCAACTTGTATCACACCCAGTGTAGAACCAACTTTTCCTTCGTAATTCGAAAGAACCATATTGTGTGGCTTAGTATCAGTATCATACTTGCCAATCATGTTCAATAAGAAATATGGCATCAGGTTTACTGTTGCGCCATAGTAAACTAATATCTTGTTTACTGGTATGTTCTCCACTTTTCCAGTAATGTAGAGGGGCTTCAGGTGACCTTTCATCACCTCTGTAGGTCGCTCGAAGAAGGCGTTCTGCTCTTTAATGCACCCATTATTCATAATATAGTAGCACACAGGCTTGTGTGCTGCCATCTCTGCTTCAGTGCAAGCATCTAAATCTTTAACCTCTGTAATTTGGTCGAACTCCCTAGGCATTACAGACACCACATTGACTATGATTTCGAGAGAAGCATCAGACTCAGAGTCGAAGTTGTTGTAGCGCGAATTTTTGCGTGGTGGCGAAGCACTATCGCTTTGGGGTACTACAGTTTGATTCATTTTTTATCCTATTGAAGCTGATGAAGGAAGGTAAATAGATGTCTCCAATTAACCATGCTTGTAAACTGAGTTTAAACAGAGGATTGTTGGTTTACAGATGCTATTAAGATTGTGGGTCTCTCGTAGGTTATTTTGTTAAAAAAATAGTGTCTAGGCTATTGGTAGGATGTTAGGACTGATGCTTTTCACTTGATGTATGAAGGTACGGGATTTTGGGTTTTTGACTAGTATGCTCGCTAAGATTTTTCAATCTTATGCCTACGTATTCCCGTTTAACGAAACAAGGAAATCAGAGCGATCGTAGTTCCTCCTATTCTATGGGAGGAAAAAAAGTTATTTTGGCGTCTTGTTCAAAGCCCAAGACGTGAAGCTAAATGTGATTTGTATCTTGTTCAAAGCCCAAGATGTGAAGCTGAAAGGTCTATTTGTATCTTGTTCGAAGCCTAAGATGTGAAGCTGAAGGGTCTTGACTTTAGAGAGAATTTGTCATCTCTAAAAGGGGATATTTGGTCTGTTTGTCACAACTGTCACGTGACTGGTTATAAAGGAGAATTACTTTAACTGGGATATGTTAATCCAGCAATGCCATAATTTCCTTTATAGGGATTCGTTAACCTGAAGGAGAAGACTTTAACTCAGTTTAGAGCAATGCCATCTTTCCTTAGGAATTTCTCATGCTAAAAGAGCGACAGTGGCTGGATGTAAATAATCCAGAGGCTTATCGCTTACAGCAATTAGATGAAGGAAAAGGAGTTGTTGATGTTTGTATACTGTGAGCAAGGCACAGATTTTGATGCTAAAAGGTTGATTGACTCAACCAGGGTTTTCTTATACAAAGCCTAAGAGGAGGCTATTGACCCAGCAAGAGGGTGTTTTTCTGTGTCTCGTACGAAGCCCGAGAGAGAGGCTAAAAGGGTTGACTCAACAAGAGAGTGCTAACAAGTGACTGACTCAACAAGAGAGTGTTTTTATATGTGTCTTGTAAAAAGCCCAAGACGGAGGCTGAAAGGTGATTGACTCAAGAAGAGAGTCTTTTATACTCAACAAGAGAGTGTTTTTGTATCTTGTACGAAGCTCGAGATGGAGGCTAAAAGGGAGATTGACTCAATAAGAGAGTCTTTTATACTCAATAAGAGAGTGATTTGGTATCTCGTACGAAGCCCGAGATGGAGGCTGAAAGTGGGTGACTCAACAAGAGAGTCTTTTATACTCAACAAGAGAGTGGTTTGGTATCTCGTACGAAGCCTGAGATGGAGGCTGAGAGGGATGTGACTCAACAAGAGAGTCTTTTATACTCAACAAGAGAGTGATTTTTATCTCGCACGAAGCCCGAGATGGAGGCTAAAAGGGACGTGACTCAACAAGAGAGTCTTTTATACTCAACAAGAGAGTGATTTTTATCTCGTACAGAGCCCGAGATGGAGGTTAAAAGTGGGTTGACTCAACAAGAGAGTTTGAAAAGGTTAGCTCCGCCGGGGAGAATCATTTGTACAAAGCCCAAGAGGAGGCTATTGTGCTGGTGAACGGTTCAGTTTAGTGATAGGTCCAGTATGTTGGATAAAAGAGAAAATCAGTTCTTATGAAGGGAACGATTAAAGGTATTGTTGTGCTTTGGGTATTGATCAGAGGATCGGGGTTATTTCCTGTTCTTTACGGAAACGGGAAATCCAAAGGGTATTGAGACTGTCCAAGTCTACTGGTGTTTTAAGAAATCAATTCTCAGGTAGTAAAAGATCTTTGTATAATGCCCAAGAGAAGGCGGGTATGTTAAGGGATGAAGGTCAACCCATTAACAGGTCTGACACTTGACTCAGAAAGACAACTCTAGCAAATTAATGACTAGGTTCTATTCATATACCTGTAGAGGTCTCTAGGTCCTTGTGCTAAGCCCAAGAGAATGCATGAGAGCTTTTAAGAAGCCGAAGGGTCCTTTTACAACGCCCAAGAGGAGGCGGGGATGCTTTTAAGAAGCATGTGGGTCCCCAAACCTCGAGAAGTTCAAGACATACCATTCATCGAGAATAGATCAAGCCAAGAAAGTTCGAGAATTTGGAAGAAACTCAAGAGATGCCATTCATGGAGAAAAGATCATCTCTAGGAAGTAGAGTCTCTTAGACGGTTTCTAGGGGTGATAGTTTGAGAAAGGGTTCACTGAGAATGTTGCCTTTCACGTCTCCATATTGTTTAACCCCAAGAGGAGGGAAGACTGTATCTGGAAATCCTATGGGGATCAAGTTTTGTTTGTATTTAAGAGTGACCAACAGGGCTTTACCTAGTGCTAGACGTAGTTGCCGGGGAAAACTCTAAATAACTATACTAGTATTACACAGTTGATATTGGACAAGTATATAAAAGTTTGTGAAAGAAGACTTACAGTGAGCAGCCCCACAATACAGTTATATATATATATATATATATATATATATGAAAGCAGATAAAGAAAGCGGGTAAACACTTACCCGGTTGTAGAGCTTCCATGTTGTTTTGTTAGTTTGTTCGACAAAGAAAGCTTTGATAACAATATTATATTCAAAATCAATGGAGAAAGTGCTTTGAAAAGGTTGTTGGGGCTTACAACTCAAGGAGAGGCCCAAGGTTTTATCAGTGATCGTACTGTTGTTTTAAATTGTACAGGGACTTATACAAGTGACTGAGGCCCAAAAAGGTTTTCTGTACAAAGGGATGGGTCTTACACTCTCTCAAGAGGCCCAAAGAGTTTAAGGAAAAGAAATGGGGCTTATAACACGAGGGTAAGCCCAAATGATTTGTTTTTGAACTGACGATCGCGCCGAGGTTTTGTTTTAACGCACTGGGTCTTATACAATGCATTGAGGCCCAAAAAGTTTTGGTTAAAAGGGGGTTGGGTCTTACACTCTATTAGAGGCCCAATGATTTATTTTTGTACAAGTGGTGGGGCTTACAGCTCAAGGAGAGGCCAAGGTTATTTGTTTTGAAAATGGCGATCGCGCCGAGGTTTTTGAAAGCATAGTGGGTCTTATACAATACATTGAGGCCCAAAAAGTTTTGGTTTCAAAAATGGGTTGGGTCTTACACTCTATTAGAGGCCCAAAGTGTTTGAAAAAATTTGATGAGGGTTGAATTAATCAAAAACCCTAATTTGTTTTCAAAATGTATTTTAATTGAATAAAAATTCAATTAAAATGATCAAAATTGTTAAACATGTGTGGAAACAAATTGTGATCTTGGATTAATGTTTCAAAAATTATGTTTCTATCCATAAAATGATTGGAAATCACTAAAATTTGAAAAATCAAGAGGGAGAAAATATTTTAAATGTCAAAAAATAATTAAAATATTAATTCTTTACAAAAATATAAAGTATATGAAATAAATAATATTTTTGGGATTTTTTGGGAAAATAAAATATTTTAACATTTTTGTGAATTATTAAAAAAAGAATCAACTCAAAATCATTAAAACTCAGAGAGAAATTAATTTTTGAATCAATTAAATAAAATCACAAAATTCAAAAATTCAAATATTCAAAAATGGCGCCAAGAACATGGCAAGAACACGCGCCACCCTCTGTTTCTGCAGATTTACGTTTTATATCCAATCTCACTAAATACTTGATGATAACATGCAATCTACATATCAATCTACTCGTTTTCACCTCACGATCATGTCTATGGTCTTTAATTTCATTTATTTTAAGCATGGAACAAGAAATCAAAGAGAAACCTCAAGAACCCTAAAATTTACATGAAGGTTCAGAAATTCCATACACGATTCAAACAAAGTAATTGATTGAGGGTAAACACTCTATGCATGATTATGAACATATGGCCAAATTATTGTGCAGCAAAAAATGCATGGATCATAGAGTTAGAAGAGCTCATGCTTACCTCTTGCAGCTGGTGATCGTGTTTTGTGTTATAGGTGTTACAGCTTGGTTCTAAGGATAAGGACAGCTTCCCTAGGTGCTATGGAGTGTGTCTGGATGCTTGGAGTGGATTGAATTGAGCTGGAACTTGATTTGGCACCTCAACTGCAAATCTGTCAAAGGCTTGTGCAGATGGCTGGTGATTTTGAGAATCTGGTGTTCCAGATGTTATGTGAGTGTTTGGATCACCTCTATATGATGTTTATGAGGTGCGTGTGTGTGTGTGTGTGATTGGTTTGGCTGGAATAGCTCTCAAACTCAAAACCCGATAGTGACTTGCTTTGGAAGGCAATTTTGGAGTGAAGAAGGAGATTTTGAGGAAAGCATCTGTTTGATGGCTTTGGTGTACTCAAACTGATCACAAATGAGCTCTATTTATAGTAGAGTAAGTTTGTTTTGCAAGGAATAGTGAATGGCAACTGCTGCATAGGTTTGGCCAATGTTGATCAATGAGAATTCAAGTCTCCTCTAGCCATTGACTAGAGGTTAGGGCACAGGCTGCTGGTTCCCTTGGTCTTGGATAAGACTTGACTGAATTCAGTTAGAAATGGCTCAGTCCATGCCACCTTGGTGCATCCATTAAATGCTCCAATCCAAAATTGAAGTCTTGTCCCCTCTTTAGGGATTTCTAGGTTTGGCATGCTATTTTTAGTTCCAAGGACTTGGGAGGCTTGAGACCAGAGTTGGTTCCTCCTTGGTCTCCCCTTGAGGTGTTCAGATGGATAAGTGTGTTTGTCATTTGCCCAAATTTGGCAAATCGAGCAAAATGCACAAATCTGCCTTGCTTTGACAGTTTTCAGCAAGGCATATTGCCATTGTCATATCTCATGGCTCAAGTTGAATTTGATGGAGTTCTTGGCCATTTTGGAAAGCCCTCATATGATACAACAAATGTTTGATCATATTTGGTTTCGATACTTTTTGGATCCAAGTGAAAAATGCCCCTACATTTGGAAAAAAGTGAAGGCAGATTCTGACATAGTGAAAATTTCACTAAGTGTTGGAAAAAAGTGACATTTTCACTTTTTGTGATTTTGATCATTCCATAACTTGAAATCCATGAGGAATTGGAATGAGTTATGTTTGAAGCTTTTGTAGAGTTCCATGAGAGCTTCAAATCCAGCTTTGGATGGGGAAAAATGGCCTTGTGGTTTAGGAGTTATGATCCTCTAAAGTTGGTACCCTAGCCACTTTGTTCCATAACTTAGAAAAATTTCTAAGTTTTTATGGTTACCCCTTTTACAAGTTATCCCACTTTTCTTGATTTTTCTTGATGAATGATGATTCCAATCACACATTAACATCATTTTAGGGTTAAGGAACCATAATTGTGAAAAATCTCAAAAAGTCAAAGTTGACTTTTGTGCACAGTTGACTTTTTGTCAGATGAATTCCAAACTGTGCGATCCTCTATGAAATCAAGTCCTTGACCTAAATCAAACATGATGGATTAATTTCATAGGTGTTATAGGGTGTATTAAATCATGTCCCAAGGTTTGGGAGCATGTCTTGGTCAAAAGTCAAAGGCATTGTTGACTTTTTCCTCAAAACCCTAATTGTGGTTCTGATGAATTTGAAACTTGTGAATCAAGTTTCTTGGATCAATCTGTTGTTGCAAATGGATCAATGTAGTTTATTAGACCCTTAAATCCTCCTTTGAGGCCTTGGCTCATGTTTTGTCCCAAAAGTCAACTTAAGGGTAAATTAGGTCAAGAAACCCTAATTCCTGATTTTTGGTGAATGCATCCCCTGAGGCTAAATTGACTTGATGATTGGGTCCATGAGGTTCTATGGGGTATATTAGGTTATGCTTTGAAGCATTGGCTCATGCCCAGAGGAAAATTCCCATCTGGAGGCCCTAGTAGACCAAAACCCTAATTTGGTGACACTGGCGATCTTGAGACTTGATCCACTCAGAATGTTGCAGCCCTGTGCTTAATCCCTGAGGTGGGAGTCCTCTTGATCCATTGGGGATGTTTGAGAGGTTAGACAAGTTGAAGATTATGTCAATTCTTGATTGATCCTTTGTCTAAGGCTCAGAGAGGGCTTGAAACCCTAATTCTGATTGTAGTGAAGGCTCACCCATCTTTGGGGAGACTAATGGTTCATCCATATTGTGATGATGATTTGCACAATGATGGGAAATCTTAGTGGTCAAAATTTGGGGTATGACAGTTGTCTGTCATTTCTTCATCATCTTCGACAGTCTTTTCATGTTTGTCCTCTTGAGAGGAAAACAATTTCTGCCCCACTGTAACACCTCAAAATTTGCCCCCTTGATTCTAACTCTTTTTGGCTTATGCTTCATTTCATTATCATCGTTCTTTTTTGCATTTTTGCATGTTTCCTTTGAGGATGGGATCAAGGTATCTATCAGCAGCTCATGGCGTTATCGGTCCCAGTTTGATTTTCAGCAATATTCAGAGCCAAGCAAATAGCTTTCAAGGTCCCTTTGAGCTTTTATTTAGCTCGTTAGATGTTTTGATAATCAGAAGCTCTGGCAGTCATTTTGATCAAGCGATCCGGTATCGAACATTATCAAGTTTTGAGTTTCGGAGGCTTAACAGGTTCAAAAACAGCTATCAGAAGTCATTTTTCCAAGTTTCCCTCCAAAAGGCGCCAAAATTCAAAATTTGAACTGTGTAACCGGTTACAGCATATGTGCTAACCGGTTACTCATTCATTTTCAGCATATTCTCAAGGTTTTTGAACTGTGTAACCGGTTAGCAGATATGCTGTAACCGGTTACTCTGGGCGCAGTTTGAAAAAAATGGTGTTTGCATCATTAGTGATCATGTGCTTGGCTTGTGCATGTGTGGGAAGGATCTAGAATTGATCCAATTCATCATTTTCCATCCAAAATTCAAATTCTCTCCATCATTCTTCTACTCAAATTCCTCATTTTCTTTTCCTAATCCATTTTTCACCCCAATTTCCACCCACTTAACTTCACTCTAAACCCAAACTTAACTCCTAACCTAGGGGTTATTTAAACCAATTCATTCCAAACCTCTAAAACCTAGATCATTTTTTCACTCTCAATTTTCAGAATTCTCTTTCAATTCTCTCTCACATTTTCACTCTCAACCTCTATTTCCAACCACACTCAAAGCTCTTCCATAGAGATTAATAAGTTCTTCATTGGAACTTGTTAATTCTTGAGCTAAAGCCACTCATTACCACTTCATTGCTGCATTTCATCGGTGATTTTCGTTTGGATCTAGATCTGGAATTTCAAAAGTGATTATTAAAAGTGATTTTGGAGTTTTTGTTGCTTATTGCTTGGATTTTCAACTTTTGAGTGCAAAGAGCTTGTGGATCTTGGATTTCTCTTCTTGGATTCATCAAATTCTGTTTACAACACTTACCAAAGCAAATCTCAGCTTTGTAGGTTGGTTAATCTCAGATCCACACTCATTTTAGCTTAATTGCAACTTACACAATGTAGATCCATGATTTTTGTTGTGTTTTGATCATTTTGTTTGGTTTTGATAATGGATGTTGATGATTACTGGATCTAAATGATGTTTGAATATTGTGTTTGAACTTAATTTTCGTGCATTGTTGATTACATGATCATTGGACATGATTACATAAGTGATTTGCTGCTTAAAAGTACTTTTGAAACTGATTTTTTTCACCACTCTCTCAGAGTAACCGGTTATCAGTTATGCTGTAACCGGTTACATTGTGTATTTTCAGCGCAATTGGAGCAATTTTGAACTGTGTAACCGGTTAGCAGTTATGCTGTAACCGATTACCACTGAAGCAGAACTTGATTTTCTTGCATTTTCTTGGTTGTTTGAGATCCTTTTCATGTCTAAGCTTTGTGGATTGATATGATGATGATTTGTGGATCATTCTTGAGCTGTTGCACCTCACACTAATTCATGAACACAATTTTTCGACACGCGATTCTTGGACTTGTATCATTTATGAATATGTTTTCGTTGTTGCATTCTTGATGCGATGAACACGTTGTACACACATTCTAACCATGTTAATTCTTGGTTAATGCTCAACTTGTTGGACATATGATGCATGATTGATGTTTGTCTCCATGGTTGTTTGTGCATGATTTGTTTTGATCAATGTGTAAACCGTACAATTATGTTGAGTGTGCTTATTCTTGAGTGGTTAACATGATCATGCTTGTTCATCCTTGATGTTTGCAACCTCTATGCTTGATTTGCCTTGCTATGCATGTTCATTTGCAATCACTTCTTATTTGGATGCATGCTGCCCTGTTTGTACAACTGTTGTTCTAAGTTTGTTCATGTGTTGTCTATTGTTCACACTTGCTGCTTGTTACCTTTTACACCTAGTTTGCGCTGAATGTGTGTGCTGTTAAAAGCTATCTTGCTTGTGTGCTATCTTTAACTGTTGTGCAGGTGCGGAGGCGCTGTTGTAGTTGCTGTTTGTTTGTTTTATTCGCCTTTTCTTCTTCACCCCTTTCACTCTTTCTCTTCCCTTGAATCTCAAGACTTGTTTAAGTCTTGGATTTACTCCCTTAGAGCCACCTAGTCCAACTTAATTTTTGATTAAGCTTGGAGTAGGATTAGCATTAGGCTTCCCTTTGCATGCTAACTTAGGTAGACGTTTCCCTTTCAACCTCAACTATAGGGCCACCTTTGCATGACAACATTAGGAACAATTAGCTTCCCTTTAGTGTTTTATTTTCCTTTGAGTATTCTCTTCTCATCTCATAACACTTCTAAAACACTTAATAAATATAACGAATATTACGCTCGAACCTTAAGTGTAGGAAATGAAGCACGAGGGGTCTCCCCTCCTCTTCTAGAGTGTTTAGCATACGTCCCATTTGGGGACGACCATGCGATTCACTCGTTCCCGCATGGTATACTTTAGTGCAATGTAAGTTACGAACTAACTTCAATCCACTTCTATCTAAAAAACACAAAAAAACAAACTCTAACCTTTTTCATCTTTCAGGATCGTTAATCTCAAATCATTTTCAGGAAAGGGCACGTTATTTTTCGTCTCGTCGCAAACAGGCATCGACCCTAAATGCCGGACGTGAACTTAACGTCGCTCATAAAGAACATTAACCGACCTTGTTAGGTCGAACTACGACTGCTCTGATTTCCTCTCTCTCGTCCGACTGAGGATACGTAGGCACAAGACGACGATGTCTTGGCGAGCAACCTCCCCCCTTAGTTCGCGTCCGAACTACGTTGACTCCAACTTTCCCGCTCCCGAGGGAATACGTAGGCCTAGGACTCCGAGGACGTCCTACCGAGTCACTTCCTTTTCTTTTCTTCTTCGTTTCTTCGTTCTCGTTTCTTTTCCCTTCCAGTAGCAGTGGAGCTCCAGATGACGACACCCTTTGATCGAGACAACAAGCGTGGATCCCATCGAGTACGATGGACGTGTGGGGTGCTAACACCTTCCTTTCGTGTAACCGACTCCCTTACCCGTTTCTCTTGGTCGCGAGACCATGCTCTTTCCCTTCCCTCAGGTTTACGCAGTGTTTCCTTTCCCTCTCTTGGGATAAATACACATTGTTGGCGACTCTGTTTCCGCGCCACTTTCGTGTTTATACCTGGATGAAAATCCCGGGAGCGATAGCTGGCGACTCTGCTAGGGACTAGTTGACCTCTTGCCGGTCCATCCCCTTTTGCGAGTCGATCCTAGCGCTTGTTTGTTTGTTTTCATTGGGTGTTTACTGTTGTACTTTATTTTTCTATATATTACTGTATTACTGTTTTACTGTTCTTACCGCATTTATTGCATTGCATTTCATTATTATGTTGTGCTGTTCTGCTGCAGGATTTTCTGTTTGTAGGGTAGGTCGGATTCATGAGAGAAAATCCCAATACCTAGGCTTGAGCATACACCTATGATTAGCGTGGAAAGTAGTGTGACTTGTGTGGCATTTGGCCAGACTTAGTATACATGAAAACTCCACATCCAGACGAGGTTTCCTTGGTAATATTCTATCCTGCGCATTTAGGGCAGACGATGGAATATAACCTGGAAAACTGTCGACTCTGGAGACCGTCTCCCAAGAACTCAGCAACGCCTCTCCTCCCGAGATGTGATAATAGCAGTCCAGAAATGGAAAACCCATTACACTTGTCGATCCGAGGACCCAATGCTGGGAACTTACTATAGGATGACCTTATTTTTGGGGGAATCAGTGGACAATCTCTTTGTTTGGCGATAGTATTGTACCCCGAGGGATGAATGTACTATTGCTTCTCAAATCGAGAATCCGAGATTGAGGATCCCGTTTTCTAGAACCAACATGTGAGAGGGGATGGGTGTTTGTAGGTTTGCAGGTGACTTCGACCTTTAACCTACCTGGTTTTCTGGATTTATCATCAATGTACTGTTGTCATCCTGATATTCTGGCAGTTTGAATGGGCCATTATTCTGGATTTCTGGGTTTATGATATTTGTGGTCTTATTCAGTCAGCAGAACAACAGCAGTTTTGAGCATCGTGGATACCTTGATCCCATGTTTGCATTTGCATCATCATTTTGCATTCTAACATGTTTGTTCATTTGTAGGGTTGCATCCTAACTTTGATTCTGGTTGTCCGAAGACTGTCCATGATGAATACTAGCACTGAAGAGAGAAGGAATATCATCCCGTACAAGTTCCCGGAGCTTCATCTAGATGTTGTTCACAAGATCTCGGCTATGGCAAAACCCGGGGTATTGGCGGACTTTAGAGGAGAATATGGGAGGATTCTGAGTTTCGCCCGAGATGTTAACAGCTATGAGTTCAGGGCTCTGCACACTCTGGTGCAGTTCTATGACCCTCACCTGCGGTGTTTTCTGTTTACGGATTATCTTTTAGCTCCGACATTGGAAGAGTATGCTCTCATTTTGGATGTTTCGGTCAAAGAAGAAGCTCACTTCTATCCTTCTAAGGAGTTTCTCGATCCGGAAAAGGTTTCTGCTGCTTTACGTTTAGATCAGTCTTTGTGGAAGAGAAATGTTGCTAGTAAAGGAGGATGTAAAGGCTTTCACACGAAGTTTTTGATCGAGCAGGCTGCTATTTGTGCTAAGGCTAAGTGTTGGTCGGTGTTCAATGTAATCCTGGATATGTGCGTTTATGGAACGATGTTGTTCCCTAATGTGAAGGATTTTGTAGACGTGCACGCTGTCCGGATATTCACCACGAAGAATCCAGTACCCACCTTGCTTGGGGATCTGTATTATTCAATGCACTATAAGAATGAGAAGACGAGAGGAGGACCTCTTTACTTTTGCGCTCCAATTTTCTACAAGTGGTTTTCCAATCGCCTTCCCGAATCTGGGGCATTCGTAGACACCAAAGAAACATTGGATTGGTCAAGGAGATTGATGGGATTAAGAGCTGACAAGAGATCCTGACATGCATCGTGATTTGTTAGGCCAAGAGATCCTGATCAGCTGTGGAGGTTACCCAAACGTACCTCTAATAGGAAGGAAATGGGGAATTAATTACAACCTTATTCTTGCTATTAGGCAATTTGGGTATGCTTTGAAAGAGCCACCAATGGACCAAAATGTTCAAGAGTCTCTATATGTGAGTGGGAAAGCCAATCCGGAAATATTAAAAGAAGCTGCAAATGCTTGGAGAGACCGCCACAAGAAGGGAAAGACTTCTTTCGGAAAGTGTAACAACAAAGCCTTCCTTGCATACGATGACTGGATTCAGAGGAGAGTAGAGAATGTACTTCTACCGTTCAGCAAAGAACCTCCATCTTACCCCCTGTTGATTGAATCTCCGACCACAATTGGGATAGAGAAGTATAACAAACTGTGGGCTGAAAAGGAGAAGCTTCGAGAGGAGAACGGTGAGCTGCAAAGAGAATTCTACCAGTTAAAGCATGAGCGAGGTGAAGCTGTTCACATTGCCAAGTTGAAAACAGAGTTGCTCGCTGAGAAAGAAAAGGAGTTGGCCGATGAAATCACAGCTAGACAGAAGGTAGGACAAGCCTTAAAGGGTGTTAGCAGGGTTTTGAAGTCAAAAAAGGAAGACTTGGCCAAAGCTTCACTAAGAATTCACGGGTTCAATGCTTGTCAGAATACAACAATCGCAGCCAACAAGCAGAAAGAGGATAAGTATTTGGAGCAGATTGAGAGTCTGAAGTTGAAGCTCAGGAAGAAAGACGAGGAGATCTTATCAGGGACGTTCCAAAGACACGCAGTTGAGGAACGACTGAATGAGGCCATAGCAACCATAAAAGAGCTGAAGATACGAGTTGTAGTGAAAAGGCCTAGGGGTGAAGGCTCTAGCTTAGGCAGTGGGTGATACTCTGTAGTTGGCTCTTTCTTTGTTGTATTTTGGGTCACCACCAGAATTGTTGGCTGGGATCTTTGTTTCTCTTATTTCAGACTTATTATCGTGGGTTGTAATCTCTAACAGTGATTTTCTCTGATATATGAGCAGAAGTTTTATTCCATCTTGTCTTTAAACTAGAATCAAGGGGTGGATCGCCCTGCAAATATCCAAACACGTTCATTTGCATTTGCATAATCATAATCATTTTTTGCATCGCAGGTGCTCGTCCCGGGGTTTTTCTAACCTTTATTTGGTTGCAGGCAGGATTGATAACCAGCCAATTCACCGGTATTCTACTAGATCAAATAAGAGGAGAATTATGGAGAATATGCAGGCTGATATGGATGCCATGTAGGCCCGTATAGACCAATTCATGGAGCTGATGCAAGGTGATGCCCAAGGGCAAGAGCAACTGAGGACTCTAGTCCAACCCCTAGTGGCAAGGGTGGATGAAGACGGGGTTCTTCATGGCGGAGTCCATAATGGCTTCACTGGTAACGGTACTCAGGAAGGTCCTGCGGGCGTAGAGATCCCTATTCCTGGTGTTGTAATCCCTCCGGGCGGAGGAGAGCAGTTTGGGATGCCTTCTGTTGTGGGAGGAGGAAGTGTTTGTGTTGTTCATGGTCGCCATTTCGAAGATCAACAAGATGATGTTTTCTCTGTACCAGGCGGGGATGCTGGTCCTCAGGCCGACAATGATCAAAGGTTCAGATTGATTGAAGAACAACTAAGGGGTGTGGTGAATCAGAATTCTGTAGGTATGGATCTGGAGGATTTGGGGCTGGTTCCTGGTGTCGTGATTCCGCATAAATTTCAGGTGCCCACTTTTTAGAAATACAATGGTACCACCTGTCCTAAGACGCATGTCAGGGCATACGCAAGGAAGATGGCCGCGTACTCCAAAGACGAGAGATTGCTGATGCATTTCTTTCAGGGCAGCCTGTCTGGGGCATCCTTAGAATGGTATATGCAATTGGAGAGATGCCACGTCCACAATTGGAGGGAGCTGGTGGAAGCGTTTGTCAAGCATTATCAATATAACATTGATATGGCTCCCAATCGGACCCAGCTACAGAATATGTCTCAAAAGGGTAGTGAAAGCTTTAAGGAATACGCGCAGAGATGGCGTGAGCTAGCGGCAAGGGTACAGTCGCCCATGTTGGAGAAGGAGATGCTGAATCTGTTTATGGATACTTTACCGGGACGTTATTATGAAAAACTGTTACCTTGCATGTCAGGCAAGTTTGCTGATTTGATCATGGTTGGGGAGATGTTAGAGGGTGGAATCAAAGCTGGGAAAGTACCAGGTAATGATGGGTCGTCTTCTGGTCAGGGGAAGAAACCTTATGGGAATTATAAGAAGAAGGAGGAAGCAAATTTTGTGTCATCTTACCGAGGTAAGGGGAAGCAACGCCAGAATTATAATCAGCAAGTTGCCTCTGTAACTATTCTGGCTGCACCTCAGCAGCAGAGGAGTACCCCTAATCAGTACCGGAATAGGCAGCCCGGCCAGTATCAGACCCGTCAAAAGAGCGCTGAAAGGCATTTTGATCAGCCGCCTATGTCTTATGCTCAATTGTTGCAACACTTGTTACAGCTGCGTTTAGTTGAGCTCCACACCCTGACTCCACCCACAGGGAGGCTTCCTCCAGGCTATGATGCTAACGCACATTGTGATTTTCACTCCGGTGCCCCGGGGCATACAATCGAAAGGTGTAGGGCGTTTCAGCATAAAGTCCAAGATTTGGTGGATTCGAAGGCCATCAACTTCTCAAACGACGTGCCTAATGTCATTCAAAACCCAATGCCGGACCACGGGGGGCCGAGGGTTAATGCAGTTATAGAGTCGAACGAATCTTTGAATTTGGTTATGGATGTTAATGAATTAAAGACTCATTTGATGGTGGTAAAGGAGAGGTTATTGAGGGGTGGGGTGTCCCCCGGATGTGATGAGAATTGTTTAGATTGTATGTCGCAAATGAATGGGTATGGTTTGTTGAAGTCCGGAATTCAAAAGTTGATAGATGAAGGTCGATTGCCGTTTGACCGGTGTGATCAGTTGAAGGAAGTTACCGGCAAAAAGAATGAGGTTGCCACTGTTACTATCCCTTTTAAGACGATAACTATTTCAGCGCCGGCGAGACCAGCGCCGGTCATTATCACCACTCCTGGACCTGTTCCGTATGAGAGCACCAAAGCTATTCCTTGGAATTATGGTGCTGAAGTGTTTGTCAACGGGCAGAAGCAAGAACTGGTGGGAACTTCTGTAGTGAACTCTTGTGTTGAAAACAGTAATGAGGTAGGGGCTATCACGAGAAGTGGTAGGGTCTTTATCCCTTCTGATGATCAAGCTGGTAGTTCTAGACAAGACAAAGGAAAGCAGGTTGTAGATAATTCTGTGGAAGCGCCAGTAGTGAATGATTGCACGGTAAAACCGATTGATAATTCTTTCTCCGAGAATGTAGAAGAGTTTATGAGACTGATTCAGAAAAGTGATTATAAAATTATTGATCAATTGCATCAGACTCCGTCTAAGATTTCTATCTTGTCCCTGTTATTGTGTTCCGAGGCACACCGAACGCACTGCTGAAAGTACTGAATGTTGCTTACGTACCCCAGAAGATCTCAATTAATCAGTAGGAGGGGGTAGTGGCCCATGTTAATGCAGGCAATGGTTTGGGTTTTACTGATGTTGACTTGACTCCAGCTGGGAGAAACCATAATAATGCCTTGCATATTTCTGTTGAGTGTCGTGGATCGTTGATGTCTCATGTGTTTGTGGATACTAGATCCTCTTTGAATGTTTTGCCTAAGAAGGCATTGATGAAGCTGGACACCCGAGGGTTGCTATGCACGCCAAGTGATTTGGTGGTGCGCGCATTTGATGGTTCCAAAAGATCTGTTTTGGGGGAGATTGTGCTGCCAATTAAGGTTGGCCCGGAGGTCTTTGACATCACATTCTATATAATGGACATCCAACCTGCTTACAGTTGCCTGCTGGGCCGTCCATGGATTCACAGTGCTGGGGCTGTGACGCTACATTACATCAAAAGTTAAAGTATATGGTAGACGGACATGTGGTGACGGTTTGTGTCTACTTTCAAGTATGTGGAGGTGGATGGCGAAATACATGAAACTTTATGTCAGGCTTTTGAAGCAGTGAAGATCCCTGAGGAATCTCTTAAGGAAATCAGCCAACCTGAAGTGGTAGAGTAGTCTGTATTGGTATGTCAGCCGAAGATTTCTATGTCTTCCTTCAAGGATGCTCGGGCCGTGGTTGAAGCTGGTAGTTCACAAAAGTGGTGTCAGATTATTGATGTCCAGGAAAAGCGGAATACTCATGGACTGGGTTATAAGCCACCCAGGCATCCTGAAGAGCCTCCCAAGTTCTATGGTCCAGTTCGTTTCACCAGTGCCGGTGTGTTCTTTGACAGAATCAATGCTATTGATGAAGATGGGGATAGTGATTGTGATATGGATAGTTGGATCCGCCCTTGTGTTCTAGGTCAAAGTCTTCGCAACTGGTCGTCAGAGAGAGCCATTCAAGTGACCGGACCAGAGTAATTGCTCCTGTTTGTCATCTATGTTAATCCTACGTTCTGCCCAAGACGTAGTGATTCTTGTTTGTAGGGCTTGAATGTTTTTGTATGCTTTTACTTTATCATTAATAAAGGACATTTTCGCATTCAAATGTTTTGATCCCTGTTTTTCTGTTTTTGCATTAAAACCACAACAAAATGGCAATGTGTTTTTGTTTGATGCATCCATAATAAACATAAATCATCAATCATGTAGGTTTTCTTGTTCAGATTCCACCCGTCATGATTCAGCTATGGCTCGATATGACTTTGATAATCCCATATATCAGGCTGAAGAGGGGACTGATGAAGATTGTGAATTACCCGAAGAATTGGCCAGGCTGTTAAAACAGGAGGAAAAGGTCATTCTGCCACATCAGGAGGAAATCGAGGTTGTTAACTTGGGAACCGAGGACGCAAAGAAAGAAGTACGGATTGGGGCTGCTTTGGAAGACACTGTCAAGGCAAGATTGATTGAAATGCTCCGTGAGTATGTGGATATCTTCACCTGATCTTACCAAGACATGCCTGGACTCGACATTGACATTATGGTATACCGGTTTCCGCTAAAAGAAGGATGTGCTCCGGTTAAGCAGAAGCTGAGAAGGAAGAAACCGAATATGGCTGTCAAAATTAAAGAAGAGGTTCAGAAATAGTTAGATGTTGGGTTTCTTATTGTAACAAATTATCCTCCGTGGGTTGCTAATATTGTACCTGTACCTAAGAAAGATGGAAAGGTCAGGATGTGTGTTGATTACAGAGATCTGAATAGAGTAAGCCCAAAAGACGATTTCCCGCTTCCTCACATTGACGTGTTAGTGGACAACACTGCTCAATATTCTGTGTTTTCCTTCATGGATGGCTTCTCTGGGTATAACCAAATCAAGATGGCCCCAGAGGACATGGAGAAGACGACGTTTATAACACCGTGGGGGACTTTCTGTTACAAGGTGATGCCCTTTGGATTGAAAAATGCGGGGGCAACCTATCAGCGGGCGATGGTGACTCTCTTTCATGATATGATTCACAAAGAGATCGAGGTCTATGTTGATGACATGATTGCGAAGTCACAAATGGAGGAAGAGCATTTGGTGAGTCTTCAGAAACTGTTTGAGAGGTTGAGAAAGTTCAGACTGAGGTTGAATCCGAACAAGTGCACCTTTGGGGTGAGGTCTAGGAAGTTACTTGGGTTTATTGTCAGCGAAAAAGGTATCGAGGTTGATCCTGCTAAAGTAAAAGCTATACAAGAAATGCCTGAACCAAGAACAGAAAAAGAGGTTCGTGGTATCTTAGGGAGATTGAACTACATTGCTAGATTCATCTCTCATCTTACAGCCACGTGTGAACCAATATTCAAATTGTTAAGAAAAGATCAAGAGGTTAGGTGGAACGAAAATTGTCAAAAGGCGTTCGAAAAAATAAAATAATATTTGCAGGAACCTCCGGTCCTTATGCCACCAGTGCCAGGAAGGCCATTGATTATGTATTTTACAGTTCTTGAGAATTCAATGGGGTGTGTGCTCAGTCAACACGACGAGTCAGGTAGAAAAGAGCATGCCATCTACTACCTGAGTAAAAAGTTTACTGATTGTGAGTCGAGGTACTCAATGTTGGAGAAAACATGTTGTGCACTCGCTTGGGCAGCTAAGCGTTTAAGGCAGTAT
Source organism: Lathyrus tuberosus (assembly GCA_022829125.1). Taxonomy (NCBI): domain Eukaryota; kingdom Viridiplantae; phylum Streptophyta; class Magnoliopsida; order Fabales; family Fabaceae; genus Lathyrus; species Lathyrus tuberosus. The sequence goes on from JALAZF010000017.1 coordinate 17,442,062, forward strand.
ATGTTAAACCACACAACCCTCTTGATTTCGAAGATGGATCCGATCAAGTATGTGTTTGAAAAGCAAGCGCTTTCTGGAAAAATAGCTCGTTGGCAGATGGTTCTGACAGAATACGATATTCAATATGTTTCCCAAAAGGCCATTAAGGGAAGTGTTCTGTCAGAATATCTCGCTGAACAACCAATTGAGGATTATCAACCGATGAAGTTTGAATTTCTAGATGAACATATCATGTTTCTGAAGATGAAAGACTGTGAAGAGCCTTTGCATGATGAAGGACCTGAAATTGGATCTCAGTGGAAATTGGTCTTTGATGGGGCCGTCAACTCATATGGCAACGGAATCGGGGCAATCATTACAACTCCAAAGGGGTCTTATATACCCTTCACTGCCCGATTAGTGTTCATATGCACCAACAATGAGGCGGAGTATGAAGCATGCATCACGGGCTTAGAAGAAGCAATTGATTTGAGAATCAAGAACCTCGATGTTTATGGTGATTCCGCGTTGGTAGTTAATCATATCACTGGTGAATGGGAAACTGGTCAAGCGAATTTGGTGCCTTATAACAACTATGCCAGAAGGTTGTTACCGTTCTTTGACAGAGTCGATTTCCATCATATACCTCGGGTGGAGAATCAGATGGCAGATGCGTTGGCGACGTTATCTTCAATGTATCAAGTGAATCGTTGGAATGAAACTCCTTCGATCAGAATCATGCGTCTGGATAGACCAACTTTTGTGTTTGCAATTGAAGATGTATCAGATGGCAAACATTGGTATCATGATATTAAGGTTTTTCTGAAGAGTCAAGAGTATCCAGAGGGTGCATCCACCAGAGATAAGAAGACTCTGAGGAGGTTGGCAGGAAATTTCTTTTTGAATAAAGATGACATGTTGTACAAGAGAAACTTTGACATGGTCTTGCTACGTTGTGTTGATGAGCACGAGGCAAATTTGTTAATGGAAGAAGTTCATGAAGGATCTTTCGGTACTCATGCCAATGGGCATGCTATGGCCAGAAAACTGTTGAGAGTGGGGTATTACTGGATGATTATGGAGTCTGATTGTTTTAAATACGCCCAAAAATGTCACAAATGCCAGATTTATGCAGATAAGGTGCACGTACCGCCTACTCCTCTGAATGTGTTGTCATCGCCTTGGCCCTTTGCTATGTGGGGCATTGATATGATTGGAAAGATTGAGCCAACTGCTTCCAACAGGCATCGTTTCATTTTGGTTGCCATTGATTACTTCACGAAGGGGGTGGAAGCAGCCTCATTTGCCAACGTCACCAGACAAGTGGTAGCCAGATTTATCAAGAAGGACATCATCTGCCGGTATGAAGTCCCGGAGAGAATCATTACTGATAATGGTTCAAATTTGAATAACAAGATGATGAAGGAGCTATGTCAGAGCTTTAAGATTGAACATCACAATTCTTCTCCCTATCGTCTGAAGATGAATGGGGCTGTTGAAGCAGCAAATAAGAACATCAAGAAGATTGTGCAGAAAATGGTAGTGACGTATAAAGACTGGCATGAGATGTTGCCTTATTCTTTACACGGTTATCGTACTTCGGTACGCACATCGACTGAGGCAACTCCTTTTTCACTGGTATATGGTATGGAAGCAGTTCTACCAATAGAGGTTGAGATTCCTTCGTTGAGAATTCTGGCAGATGTGAAGCTTGACGAAGCTGAATGGGTGCGTTCCAGACTGGATCAATTGAACCTTATTGAGGAGAAGAGATTAGCAGCCATTGCACATGGTCGGCTGTATCAGAGTAGGATGAAGAAAGCCTTTGATCAGAAAGTGCATCCTCGATGTTTTCAGGCTGGAGAATTGGTTTTGAAAAGGATCCTTCCTCCTCAAGCAGATCACAGAGGCAAATGGACTCCAAACTACGAAGGGCCATATGTAGTAAGACATGTTTTCTCTGGTGGAGTCTTATTACTCTTAACTATGGATGGCGAAGATTTTACGTCCCCTGTGAACGCAGACGTAATCAAAAAATACTTTGCATAAAAGAGACCCGCTGGACACAAAAAGAAAGTCCAGGCAAAAATGGGCATCCCGACGAACCATAAAAAGAAAAGGTTCGGGCAAAAATTAGGGATAAAAAAAAAAGAATAAACCCGGAAGGTTGAAAACCTGAAAAGGCAACTTTGGCAAAAAGGGGTATCCCGGTGGATTGAAAACCCGAAAAGGGCGATCCAGGCAAAAGTTAGGGATTTAAAAGCAAACGGCTACGATCTGCGCTCGATCTGTGAGCACTTTTGATACATAGGAGTTTCAAAGGAAAGGAATCAGTCCAGTCAGTCTTTTCGAATGCTAAAGCATCTGCGGATAAGCAAGGCATATTGGGTCATAACTGAATTGAATCATGGTGGATGTTTGTTCCCCACATTGCCGACATGTGTATTTTCTTTTATTTTTGTGCAATTACCTCTTTTTAGGAATTGCTTCCGAATGTAAACTCCTATTTACAGGCCAATTCATTCAATAAAATTTTCATTTCACTCAAAAGCTTTCCATTTGTGTTTTTACTTTTGCTGTTTTGTTTGTGAAAACATCCGATATTTTGATAAAACATTGCATGCGAAAATCTTAAGCTTTGCGAAGCATATCATAAAACAGTGGAAATTGCTTAGGCAACGGTCGTTGTGATGGTAATCGAAGTAGACTTTTTCCATATAGAACTTTCTGTTGATTTTGTTTGCAGGGCAACAAGTTTGTTCTTCCCCAGTAGAGCTACTCTCATCGACATTGAAAAGTTCAGTAGGTTGTTATTTTCCCCAGTCAGAGTGTCGAGGATTATCTTCCTCAGCAGAGTACAAAAGATTAATTCCCCAGCTATAGTCGTGATTGATTTATCACTTTCTCAGCAAACAATCAGAAGTTGACGCTGTTGCATCCCCAGCAGGAGACTTATGGAATATCTTTCGGGGACAAAGAGGTTGGTTTCCCCACAGAGTCTTGGCATTCCTTTTCCTCAGCTAGTCAGGAAATGTTTTCTCACCAACAATGGTTTGGTCTGATCCCCAGCAGATGAGTAAGCTTGGTGGTATCCCCTAGCAGAGTTGATGTCGTCAATCACCATTCCCAAGCAGATTTGCTGGTATTGGCTGATATTACCCAACGAGATAAAGGTAAGAGCATCTCCCAATAGCAGGTTAAGTTCAGTGATATCCCCAAGCAGGGTCGGTGTTATTGACTTGTCCCCCAAGCAGAGTTTGATGGTGATCTTCGCAGTAGTTTGTTTAACAGCGGTTGATATCCCCAGCGGAGGAAATTTCTCTTCGGGTTCTATCCTTAGTTTTAGTTTTTATTTATCCCCAACAGAGTGGATATTCTCTCGGAGTCTCCATCTCCAGCAAATTTTGTGATCAGGATCTTCTTCAGCAGAGTGAAGTCTTTCTCAGCAGGGTCTCTTAGTTCAGAGGACAATTTAGTTTGTCATCCCCGGTGGAGCAGCCTTCGTCTTTAGCATTTATTTTGCTGAGACGCCTCTTTTTCATTGCATAAGCATTCTGGCATGACATCCTCCTAAAAGCGTAGGAATTTCATTTCGTATGGAGCATTACGCCATAAAAATTCAAACATGTGCATTTGAAGCATAAGCCAGGTTTGATATCTGTTACCAGTTTCTTTCCCCAGCAGAAAGTGATGTCATTCAGGAGATGTTGTTTGACAGTACACCGCAACCAATGGATTCGTCCTTACTACTATTGTTCCTTCCTATACTCCCCTGCAGAGTTGTCTGTTTAGATTTCTCTCTTCCCCAGCGGAGTCATCTTGGTAGATCTGTTGATTCTACTAATCTTGGGCTTGAAATTCTGCCTTCGGCCGGTCTTTCTTTTGCGAGTCCGCCTTCGGCCGTCTTCGTCATTGCTCTTCTGGTTTATCCCCTCAAAGTTGCTAGCGTGAAACACTCGTCCGTGTTCTTTCAGCACCGGTCCATGTTCTTTTAACACTCGTCTGTGTTTTCAATACCCGTCCGTATTGATTTCAAACGCTCGTCCGTGCTCCTTTAGCAATAGTCTGCGTTCGGTTTAGCATTTCAATCCCCGGTAAAGTTGCCATTTGTTTTATGCCAATACCCGTCAGTATTAACCTTAGACACCCGTCCGTGTTCTTTCATCACCCGTCCGTGTTTGAGCTTTTTAGCCAATACCCGTCCGTATTGACCTTAGACACCCGTCCGTGTTTGAGCTTTTTAGCCAATACCCGTCCGTATTGACCTTAGACACCCTTCTGTGTTCTTTCATCACCCGTCCGTGTTTGAGATTTTTAACCAATACTCGTCCGTATTGACCTTTGACACCCGTCTGTGTCCCTTCAGCACCCGTCCGTGTTTAAACTTCTTTTCCAATACCCGTCCGTATTGACCTTAGACACCCGTCCGTGTTCTTTCATCACCCGTCTGTGTTTGAACTTCTTTTCCAATACCCGTCCGTATTGACCTTAGACGCCTGTCTGTGTTCTTTCATCACCCGTCCGTGTTTAAGCTTTTTAACCAATACCCATCCGTATTGACCTTAGACACCCGTCCATGTTCTTTCATCACCCATCCGTGTTTGAGCTTTTTAGCCAATACCCGTCCGTATTGACCTTAGACACCCGTCCGTGTTTTTTCATCACCCGTCCGTGTTTTGATCTGACGCTTTCTATTACTTGTTCCCCAACAGAGTTGTCTCTCCTTTTGCAGGATGTAAATTTGTGCGATTATTTTGGTATTCAATCTCCATGTATCCCGATTGTTTGGAAGCCTTTGGCTTCCCAACCCTCGGATCCAAGAAGTTTGAATAGGATGCTAATGAACGATGCAAATCTCAGCTTTGTAGGTTGGTTAATCTCAGATCCACACTCATTTTAGCTTAATTGCAACTTACACAATGTAGATCCATGATTTTTGTTGTGTTTTGATCATTTTGTTTGGTTTTGATTGTGTATGTTGATGATTACTGGATCTAAATGATGTTTGAATATTGTGTTTGAACTTAATTTTCGTGCATTGTTGATTACATGATCATTGGACATGATTACATAAGTGATTTGCTGATGAAAAGTACTTTTGAAACTGATTTTTTTCACCACTGTCCCAGAGTAACCGGTTATCAGTTATGCTGTAACCGGTTACACTGTGTATTTTCAGCGCAATTTGAGCAATTTTGAACTGTGTAACCGGTTAACAGTTATGCTGTAACCGGTTACCATTAAAGCAGAACTTGATTTTCTTGCATTTTCTTGGTTATTTGAGATCATTTTCATGTCTAAACTTTGTGGATTGATATGATGATGATTTGTGGATCATTCTTGAGTTGTTGCACCTCACACTATTGCATGAACATAATTTTCCGACACGTGATTCTTGGACTTGTTTCATTTATGAACATGTTTGCGTTGTTGCATTCTTGATGCGATGAACACGTTGCACACACATTCGAACCATGTTAATTCTTGGTTAATACTCAACTTATTGGACATATGATGCATGATTGATGTTTGTCTCCATGGTTGTTTGTGCGTGATTTGTTTTGATCAATGTGTAAACCGTATAATTATGTTAAGTGTGCTTATTCTTGAGTGGTTAACATGATCATGCTTGTTCATCCTTGATGTTTGCAACCTCTATGCTTGATTTTCCTTGCTATGCATATTCATTTGCAATCACTTCTTGTTTGGATGCATGCTGCCCTGTTTGTACAATTGATGTTCTAAGTTTGTTCATGTGCTGTCTATTGTTCACACTTGCTGCTTACTGCCTTTTACACCTATTTTACGCTGAATGTGTGTGCTGTTAAAAGTTGTCTTGCTTGTGTGCTATCTTTAACTGGTGTGCAGGTGTGGAGGCGCTGTTGTAGCTGCTGTTTGTTTGTTTTATTCGCCTTTTCTTCTTCACCCCTTTCACTCTTTCTCTTCCCTTGAATCTCAAGACTTGTTTAAGTCTTGGATTTACTCCCTTAGAGCTACCTAGTCCAACTTAACTTTCGATTAAGCTTGGAGTAGGATTAGCATTAGGCTTCCCTTTGCATGCTAACTTAGGTAGACATTTCCCTTTCAACCTCAACTATAGGGCCACCTTTGCATGACAACATTAGGAACAATTAGCTTCCCTTTAGTGTTTTATTTTCCTTTGAGTCTTCTCATCTCATCTCATAACACTTCTAAAACACTTAATAAATATAACAAATATTGCGCTTGAGCCTTAAGTGTAGGAAATGAAGAATTAGGGGTCTCCCCTCCTCTTCTAGAGTGTTTAGCATACGTCCCATTTGGGGACGACCATGCGATTCACTCGTTCCCGCATGGTAGACTTTAGTGCAATGTAAGTTACGAACTAACTTCAATCCACTTCTGTCTAAAAATCACAAAAAAAACAAACTCAAACCTTTTTCATTCTTTGGGATCGTTAATCTCAAATCATTTTCAGGAAAGGGCACGTTATTTTCCGTCTCGTCGCAAACAGGCATCGACCCTAACTGCCGGACGCGAACTTAACGTCGCTCATAAAAAACACTAACCGACCTTGTTAGATCGAACTACGACTGCTCTGATTTCCTCTCTCTCGTCCGACTGAGGATACGTAGGCACAAGACGGCGATGTCTTGGCGAGTAACCTCCCCCCTTAGTTCGCGTCCGAACTACGTTGACTCTGACTTTCCCGCTCCCGAGGGAATACGTAGGCCTAGGACTCCGAGGACGTCCTACCGAGTCACTTCCTTTTCTTTTCTTCTTCGTTTCTTCGTTCTTTTCCGTCCCCGTTTCTTTTCCCTTCCAGTAGTAGTGGAGCTCCAGATGACAACACCCTTTGATCGAGACAACAAGCGTGGATCCCATCGAGTACGATGGACGTGTGGGGTGCTAACACCTTCCCTTCGCGTAACCGACTCCCTTACCCGTTTCTCTTGGTCGCGAGACCATGCTCTTTCCCTTCCCTCGGGTTTATGCAGTGTTTCCTTTCCCTCTCTTGGGATAAATACACATTGATGGCGACTCTGTTTCCGCGTCACTTTCGCGTTTGTACCTAGATGAAAATCCCGGGAGCGACATCCACAAGCACTTTTTCAGCAATCTTCATTTGATTCCCTCTGTTATTATCAGTAGGGACATTAGTACTAGACTCTCCTTGGTCCTTCGACTGAGCCTCCCTGAGAGCCTTCCTTCTACATTGTTCTCTCCTCCATTGAGATCGCGACATCGTGGGTTCTTCCCTTTATAGTTTTCAGAGACAAAAGCCGACCTATTGGAAGTCTGAAACTCCTTTTGATACTCTATTAAAGAGCCTCTGTTCACATCAAACTTCTGCCATTTTTTCTGACCTTTTTCCTTTCCTTTGACAGGTTTCATCCAGCTTCCCACTGGCGCATTACTTGTTGGTTTGAAGGTGTTGGGTCTAGCCTCTGGGAACTATGTTTTTCCTCCCACTTGTTTTGAAGAGGACCTTCTAGGATCGAAACCCCTTTGACCATGAGATGTGTTCTGCTCCCTTCTTTCCTTAGCCTTCCTAATCCCCTCAAGATTGTGAGCAGCCTTTTGATCGAAGATTACGCTGCATCTGGGGCATAGCATGACACCTGATCCCTTCTTTTGGCAGCGGTGATGGAATTCAATGATAGTCTCTTCCTGTTTTGGATACGCCACTTTGTTGCGCTCTTCTTGGAAGCTTGCTTCATCAACCTTCATGGTCTTATGTTGTGTAATCTCAACCATATTTATGTCTATGTCGACATCAGCACTAAGATTCATATTGCAAAAGTCTACATCAAGGCCTTCAGCAGCCTTGTCCATCTTAACAAAACTATCAGCAGTTTCTTTGGTAACCAGCATCATGTTGGAATCTTCAGTGATCCCGTCATCTAAGCCATCAGTAGCTTTGTCGAAGCCGTCAGCGGCCTCGCTCATGAGTTTCTCCATGGTATTGATGTCAAGGCCTTCAGTAACCTTGGATAAAACAGCATTATTGGCGAAATCTTCTGTAATTTCCACCATATTGATTGAACAGTCGAAGTCATCAGCAACTTCAACCATATGTAATTCTATAGGCTCGGCATAATGGGCATCCAATGTCTGCAACGGGTCAGAGTCAATTTTCATTTGACTTTTGCTCTTTTCTCTGAACTTCAGCCTGCCCTCCTGGATAGTGTTTTGCACCAAATCCCTGAAAAGAAAACACTGAGAAGTTTTATGACCCAAAAAATTATGGTACTTACAAAACCCTCTCTTTTTTATTTGTTCTAAAGGTGGCATTTTAGCACAAGCAGGCACTATCATTTGTCCATCTTTAACTAACAAATCAAAAATTTTGTCACACTTAGTGATATCGAAAGTATATGTTTTCTTTGGAAACCTATCATTCGTCTCAGATTCGGTAGGATTTTTTCCATTCGAAGGAGCTAACATTTTACAAGAATACGGAGGACCTTGCTTTAATTCAGCGACATCTATCTCATTTTCGTCGACATACAATGGTTCATCAAATAAACCTTCGACATCCTCATTATATTCAACATAGGCTACCTTTTTACTCTTATTCGCCTTAGCCTTTTCGTCTTTCAGACGTTTTAACTGTCGAACCTTATCAGCCAGTTGAGCCATATCTCTAAGATATCGGGTATCCAACTTCTTTCTAATAGAGTAATCAAGGACACCAGCGCCCATTTCGACCAATTCATGTTCTGGCACTTGTGTAAAACACCTAGCCTTAAGTAATCGAAACCTATTTAGGTAATCGTCTATTGGCTCAGTAAACTTTCATTTTATGCTAGCCAATTCCTTCAAACTAATCTTAGTTTGTCCCATGTAGAATTGTTCATGGAATAAACGTTCTAACTAGGTCCAATTACAGATTGAGTTAGGAGGTAGGGTCGTAAACCAAGTAAAAGCATTTTTGGTGAGAGAACTTGGAAAATATTTTATCCTCAGACATTCATCATTCGCAATCTCTCCAGCCTTAATCATATACCGGGCTACGTGTTCGACAATAGATTCAGTGGTATCTCCTAAGAATTTAGTAAACTTTGGGACCTTCGTCCTAGGAGGTAATTCTGATTGGAGAATGTAATCTATTATCGGTGATGTATAGTTTGGCCTAGTAAAACCAAAATTTACCCTATTTCGAGCCATTATCCTTTCGACCATGGCTGCTAGGTTGTTATCTGCTACTATGTTGTTACGTCGAACATGTTCTACAACATGGTCAGCATCTTGGTTTCTATTTACTATAACTACCCCTTGTTCCCTCTCTATAGGAATTGGCACTTGGTTCCCAGGTGGTTCGACTCTAGGGGGTTCGACTCTCCCTTGGTTTTCTAGATTCGCCTCAAGTATGTTCCCTAGGTTCCACCGTGGAATATTCTCCACAACAGTCGCACCTCGAACAGGGCCTGGTACACCCATAAATTCTGCCATGCGTGCCAATTGTGCTGCTAATTGTTGGTTTGTTTGGGTAGTGTTCTGGATCAAGGGCTGGAAAATTTCCCCCATAGTTTAGGACAAGGTGTGTATCATTTATAGGTTACTCTCATCCATTTGCTGTCTTAAACATGCTATAGAAGTATTTGTTAGACTAGGACCTTGAGTGGAATATCCCACACCTACACTTTGACTGTTCCGACCCACATTTATCCCAGATCCTGACCCTTGTAATGGTGAAGACATTACATTTTCTGAGAATACTGGGGGGCATTTTGGAGGCTTTGTATTACTGATGTTGGCATTCCATAAGGTGGATTCCTTGGTAATGGTTATGAAAACCCTGGAAGGGAAAATGCCTAAACGCCGAAGTTCCTCCTAGTGGAGTTTGGGGATTAGATGCTTGTGGCCCAATGTACTCCAAAATAGGTTGAGTGTAAGCCCTTATATATGTCGACCCTGAACCTGCCATTGATGCCATTGATGGTATTGGCTCTCCTGTCGAAGGGACTGGGGGTGACACTACATCGTTCCTAGACACATTTTAAGGGTTAGTGTTACTAGGCTGAGAATTTGAATTACTTGATTGAGGATTAGAACCACTCCCTCGAGGGTTTGGATTGTTTGGCTGACTAGTGTTCGTCGCCATTTTTCTTGTGTATCTTCTCCTTGGTCTCTCTTCGCTTGTAGTGACTACCTTACCACTTCTCAATAACATGCAACGAAGTTTTTTAAGAAGGAAAAGATTGATGAATATAGATTTTCAAAATTTAGAAATATCTTTATAAAGTTAGCACTGTCCCACTGGGCGTGCCAATTTGTTTACCGTGAAAATTGGGTAAACAACCGCTGATCTTCCAAATCTAACTTTGGTGACTCACAGGATCGATCAGATTGATCCTAGGACATGTGCTAACAATTGGTTTAAAGTAAACTCTAAAGATTAAACACTTCGACAATGTTCATAAAGAGAAGTTTATCTAAAAATGTGGTTTTTAAAGGATGTGCAAGAACTTTAAGTCGAAAAAGGCTGAAGACATCAAAGAAAGGCTGAAAATATAAAAGTAAGACACAATGTTGAAACGTAACTTGCAATAAAGTAAAAGATAAATTCTTGATAAAAGGCTGAAGTAAATTGCATTGAAGAAGAAAATGGTGTTTACATCACGTACATTCTCCCAAAACTCTTTTCTCTACACGCGGATACTTTGAGTAAATTTGGAGTAACTTGTACAAAGTGAACACAACACACCGAATCCTATTGCTAGAACTCCTATTTATAATAATATAACTAACTGCTGTTAACTTCCTAAAACAATTAACACATGACAAGTGTTGCGCTGCATGCTTCTTTCCCTTGGATGTGCGCCACTTGTCTTTTTCAGGAGCGGACAAGAATAACTACTCCCTCCTTTATTTGAATTTGAATCCCTTAGCGTCGAACATCATCAATAACATCGGTCGAAGGTTATTTCCAAACTCTTGGAAATATTTCTAAGTCCCAAGCTTACCCTTTCCTTATACAAGCATCTTCGACTTAAGTTCAACATGAAGATTCAGTCGAACACCCCTTTGGACCTCTTCAAAGAGTTTTAACACCAATTAATTCCTCCAACTTAATACAGGCGTCGAATTTATGAGCTAACACATATACATATTTAAAATCACTAAAACTATCACAACCAATCAGGGAACAATGTTCATAACCAAGAATATTGTCTGGCCTAACCTTTTTAAAAAGTTAGGCTAGGTTAGACTTTAGAAGACCCGAGTCTGACCTACGATAAACTTACAAGGCCTGAGCTTGACAGACTCTTTTTTTTTGTCTAGCCTAACCTTTTTTAAACTTTGGCCTGACCGGAAAGCCTATTTAAAAGTTTGTTTCTTATTAAGGTTTTCAATTAATCCATATTACTTAAGAAACCTTATACGCCAGTCTATATATGCATATATAGGCTGACTTATTTAGCAATTTTATTTAGTATATATGCATATGTAGGCCAGTCTATTTATCATTTTTTCTAATATATTTGTATATATAGGTCAGCCTATTTAGACTATTTTTAATGTATATAAAAGTATAGGTCGACCTATAAGGTTTCATAGGCTTTTTTAATAGCCTAAGTCTGGCCTATTTAATTAAATAGGCTTTTAAAAAAGCTTAAGCCTGAATTTTTTTATTAAATAGGCCTGACCTGACCTTAAATAAGCTAGGCTATAGGCTCATGTAGGCCTGTCTGACCTATTTCTATCCTTACCTACAATGTGGGAGAGTGTTAGAGAGTCAAGAAAAAAACTTCATTGATAGTTTAAAAGAGTCATAGCCACAAAAATAAACTATATATCTGAGCCACAAATAATATATAGCAAAAAATAAGGGGATAGATATTAGAGCATTCATAGAGGTAGCCACGTCCTAAAATTAAATGAAGGTTACGAAGTCTGCCTCTAGTATTACCCCTAAAATGGCTTGGGGAGCAGACCTTAAAATCTCCAACCATAATATAGTGCCTACAACATCACTATCAACAAAAATCTAAGGCAAAAAGAGTTATAGGAGGTTCGCATCATTTAGATTTGGCCTTAAACTCCCACTGAAAATAGGCAAAGTTGATAAGGAAAATGATGCCGTCTTCCGACGTGCTTCCTTGATGGCTCTATTAAATTTCTCCATAAAATGAAGAATAAGGTTTTTCTTGACATATAAAGAAAGTAAAAACATGCAGTTAGCTCAAAATAATTGTAATATGTTTTCTTGGACAAAGGATGGGAGAATACCTTCAAAAACCAGTTGACCCTGCTTCTTAGAAATAAAGACCTTTAGAGCTAATTATCAGGTCTGAACATACATTATCTTGTCAAGATCCTAACCTGTAGCAGTCGAAGACCAAGGACAAGGGAGAAATTGGGGTCAAGAGTGTTAGAAGTTGTAATTCGATAACATCCACCTTGGTGGAGATGCACACCATCGTAGACGAACTACACCATCATAATCAAACGCTAGAGGACAACATCCACAATATTAGACAATGCTAGAAGTATATTAATCCCCCAGGGGAGATGGAAGTGTTGGATCCCTAAACACTCTCTAATGAAATATGTGAAGCGCTTGTCTTGGAAGGATTCAAACTTTCCCCATTGGCCACGTTTAATGGAAGTAGTGACCCTTATGAACACTTTGCCTCCATCAACACACAGATGGCCATCATTGGAGCTTCTGACTCCATGAAATGCAAATTGTTGTCTGGAACCTTTAGGGGTGCAGCCTTACGATGGTTCATAGGTCTTCAACGAGCTTCCATCGCTAGCTACCGAGAGCTGGCAAAGAAACTCGTGCACTAGTTCGCCACCAACCACCATAGGAAAATGTCTACCACCAACCTGTTCAACATAAACCTGGGTTCTTTAGAATCATTAATGGACTATCTCACCTGGTTTAATTAATCCACTATAAGGGTTGTTCCTCAAACTAAGAAATTTTCGTGGAGGCGTTCCAAAATTGTCTCAAGGCAGTACACTTCAATGAGTCTCTCGCCTATAAGTCAGCGCTTTTGCTAGCAAAAGTGGTTACCAGGGCGGAATGTTACATAAAAATTAAGGAGAGCAACATTTAGAAGAAGGCACGATACATCAAGGAGCGTGTTCCTAATGCTGAAGGTTAGCATCACCAGAGGAAGAGTAATTATATCACTCCTATTAAGGACAATACTGTGTTCAAGAGAGCAGGCAAGACAGAAGAGAGCTTCATGCCTCTGAACACTTGTCATAAATAGATCTTGCACGATGTTTTTCACCTGTACAAAATCCTTACGCTCTTAGCTCTGAATGCAAATGTTATAGTTCATGATCATGGTAGTGAAGGTGAGAAAAGTACACAAGAAGGAGGGTTGAATTGTATTTTTTGTTTGTTTAGTTTGCATATGATAAGAGTTCAGAATCTAAATTGGTGTTCAGATTCTGGTTAATTATTAGCAGTGGAATGTTAACAGAAGCAAATAAATAATAGAAGAAGACACAAAGATTTATACTGGTTCCTCTCCTAATTGAGAGTAGTCTAGTCCCCTTGATTTACAAGAGATTTTCACTATAATCAAATCATGATTACAATCCCTTATTCATTCTGCATAAGACTTTTACAATTGCTCAGACCCAAGGTCTAAGACTTCCACTCAAGCTCCTCACTCAAGACTTCTAGCTCAGGTTCCACAAACCGAAGACTTCCTTGCTCAGGCCATCACCCCAAGACAACTGCTCCAAGTCCGATGAAACGAGCCTCTCTACTTGCACCCCTCTGGTTAAGACTTACTGCTCCAATTCCATGTACTGAGCATTCCTGTTCAAGCCCCTCAGGCTCAAGACTTCTGCTCCAGGTCCCATGAAACGAGTCTCTGCTTTCACCCCACGGGTCAAGACTTACTGCTCCAAATTTCATGAACCGAGATATCCTGCTCAAGCTACACTGGGTCAAAAATGTCATGCCCAATCAATCCACTTGATTAATACTTTCAGTGCTCAAGCACATTGAAAGAGACTTATGTGGCTCAAACAACATTGAGATACAAGACTTCTGCTCAATCAATCAACTTGATAAAGACTTTCACAACTCAAGTACATAGCAAGAGACTTACGTGGATCAAGTATCTTGGCTCGATACTTCCTTGCTTGTATCTCAATGACACAAGACTTTTATCTAAACTGCTGAGCAAGCTCAATAGAATAGAGAACAAGGTGTACATGATACAAGTATCAGAGGTACGAGAAATTACCATAACAAAGACCTAAAACACTTAATATTTCTAAGATATTCAATGATTAAGAAATCTTAAGGCTTTTACAATTACAACCTACATCAGAAAAATCTGCATATACAATGAGTTGATAATTGTTGATCTTGTTACTCCTTCTTTTGGTTGATCCTTGTTAAAGATTCAGTTAGAACCTTCAGCCATATTTATAGCCTTTTCAGAAACTATCTGTTGAAGAGGTAACTTGATCAAGAGTCTTTGGTGTTACTCCATATTACAAGAGTCGTTGAAGATAGATACACCAGAAGATCTTAATCCAATGTGTAACATGTTTAACCTTTGAGTCTTCAAGAGATTCTATACTATTAGAGCCGTTAAGAGTAGATATCCATAAAGAATCCCAACCTTTCTTGAGTCTTGCAATCTATAGACTCTAGCTGATAAACTGATTTGACAATACAACTTTCTTTCGGCAGTACGGACAGCTTCAGCTTTGTCACCAACTCTGAATTGTACCATAAGCCAATTTGCATTGACTAAGTGTAGAGACAATTATGTTGCTTCTTCTGATGCTGAGACCTTCAGCTTCAGAGTCTACACCAAACATCACTTAGCAAGTGTTCTTCAGATTCTGCCACCAGAAGTTAGCAATTTAGCAACTCTCAAAGTGTGCTTAATGTAGAACAGATTCTGACAATAATATTTACAAGTATTAGAACCTGCACACATGTAACACACATCAAATAAACCATTGTTCTTTCAATACTTTGTTATCATCAAAACCTAAGGAAAATATGTCACGAACAAATATTGTTCTAACAGGTAGATTATGTAAGTTACATAGAGTCAAAGGACACCACATTGAGGACAACTCAAGAAAGAGACCGAGAGGCTAATTTAGGAAGGACATGCACCTCAAAAAGTATGCAAATGGAGGTTCTTCTCGGGGATCAAGTAAATTTATTTCTCATGGGTGAAATAATGTAGCGATCCTTAGGCCCAATAAAATAAAAAAGATATCAACAGGCAAGGATAACAAAGTCGTGCGCCATGTTGAAGCTAGAATAGCAGCAAGCAAAAATATACAAGTAACCCAGTTTTGTCGTATCCACAGGGATCAGTGCGACGAAAGAATGCCATTCGACGGTTTCTATGTTTCTAAGCTCATGGTTCAAAAGTTTTGGTTTAAGACAGAACCAAAAGCAAATGCGGAAAATGTAAAGACTGAAAATATAAAATAAAGACTGAATTATAAACAGAGCCTTGTTGGAATTCGATCTCATCGATTGATAACACATGCATTCTTCTGACCAATTTCATACATAAATCAAACATTCGCATAATATCATCATGAATCACTCACAACATACATATCCTCTCGGTCCCCACATATTATGAGTGATTTTATACCGATCAATAATTGCTCTCGCACATCACCAATCAATACAAAGCATTTAAAGCCTACATGGAATGTTAAGCCTAATCCATCTCTGGAATCAAAACCCAACAGATATTACTATAACATCAATATCAAACCAACGAGTAATTCATATACAAAGCCAATGATCAAAATACACACACATGTTTAACCCTTTTTTTACATGCATTCAACTAATTTTCCAAATGAATGTGAATGTCGTTTTTCATCACTATTCTCACGCACCCTCACGATACCGTTTGTCAAGCGATAGCGCGGTCTCTTATTGCATTAATTATTATAAGATATTTAAACTAATAATCAACACAGTGCTAAAAAGTTGAGAAGCAAATGAATATCAAATCACAAAACATTGTCAAAAGCTTGCTCAATGACAAATGAACATCTAAGATTGAAGATTTGAAATAGGTTTTGTCAGACCAACAAATAAGCAACCAAAGACAACCAAAAATAGAGAATCCAAACTAGTTCACAAACATAGATTAGATGAAATACAATAGGTATCAAAAGATTACATCCAAATCCAACAAGAGATTGAAGCTTTTACCCTCTCCCCCTTGGGATTTGAGTTTTTATGCTGAAAATTACAAGTTATGATCTTTCTCTCAAGTTTCTATCTTGATAATTAACCTAAAAAGTGTGAAAAATATATTTATACACATTCAGGAATTTCGCAGTTCGCAAAGCAAATCATTTATTCGCACAACGAATGGAAAAAATAGGCACCTGAGGTGCCTCTAAACAGTTAAACCGCCCCAGAAATTCTCGTGAGTTCGCAATGCGAAGGATCACTCGCAAAGCGAACACTCGTTTTCCCGTTCGCAAAGCGAGCTTTAGTGCCTTTTTCCCCTGCCAAAATCTGGGACCATTCGCTGGGACCTCGCCAGTGGTTCGCAAAGCGAACGTTCGCTAGCAATTCGCAAAGCGAGTGTATTGATGTATTCCTCTGCTCTTTGGCAGCTTGCATCATTTTCTTGTGTCTTACACTTTGATCATTTAGTGCCTTTTCCTGCACAATAACACACATTACAAGCACCAAAGGTATATTCTCATTGTTAGAAGAACAACAACAATCATGGATAAAACCAATGAAAACATGAGAAAAGAGTAGAAAAAGTGCAAAGAAAGATATGTCATTTCAAGGTAAAATCTGCACCTAACAACTCTCCCCAACTAGATTTTTACTTGTCCTCAAGCAAGGTATGCCCCTCATGAAAACAAGAGGATTTGCTCAAGCATAAGATTCAACCAAAGTCAAGCCTGAAAATACGCACAAGCAACGTTCACCACTCAATAGAATCGAACAATAACAAAGAATTAAGTTCTTAAACAAATATCATAAATGGTTCAAAGAACAACTAAGTTTTCATACTTGAATCACTCTAACACTCCTCTTCAGAATAAGAATGAAGAAATTGACGTGTTTGCAACCGGGGGGAAATTTCACTCACCTGACAAACAATGCTAATAGCAACTCAATTCATACAACATCTAACAATAAAAAATGAAAACATGGAAGCGAAAAGATAACTAAGGGCTTCAAAGGTTGTAACTTGGTCGGGTTCACAACAAAGGGACATTTCTAAAGGCCATTGAGTCGAAATTGCCAATGCAAAAAGAAACATTCACTATACATGGTATTTACACATCACAACTTCATTCACCATTTTCATTCCTTTATCACCAACCTTCTCAAACTTCCTTATGCACAATTATTTCATTCTCTATTTTTCTCATTCAAACAAGCATTCATTTTCTTTTGTTTTTCACATTCATATTCACACTTTTTCTTTTCATGCTTGTTTGAACTTTTTCAAAAGTTTTAGCAACTTACCAATCTTCTTTTTCATTCTCCCCAACTTAAATTCAACCAAACCTCAAGTGAATGTTCCTTGCTTTTTAAGGCAAGAAAATCAAATTAAAACAATTTTCAAAGGTTCAAGAAGAAAATTTTATAACTCACAAAATTCAATGATGAACTACACTTTCTAATTATGTATAACACAAAGCTCATCACTAAAATGAGATCTAAACTGTTTAGGCTCAAATGGCTAACGAATTCTCACTACTCACGGGTAAGATACTTTTGGATACGGTTGTGCTTAATATAAGCAAATGCCTTGATAATTTCTAATGCTTCCACAAAATAACAATAATCAAAAGATAAAGCATGAATCAAACGAATTAAACAAAGTTATCAGTCATCCTAGCATATAGTAATCAATGGAGGTTTCTCACAATTTGTGGCTTTTGGACCTAAGTGAAACAAGCATTCAAACAAGTTGCGAAATGAAACAAAAATACACATTTGCACAAAGAACAAAATTCCTAAATCATTCTAACATTCTATGAAGTAGTACAATTTACCTCGTATACAGTCAAATCTCACCATCCAGACTCGGTCGAAACTTCATTGAATACTTTTATACAAATAGCAACCAATCTAGAAGGAGTTCTCATCATTCCTGATCACACTAGAGAAAACATAAAAGAAAACAAATACATATAATATAAACAAATGTACAAAGCTCAAAAATATAGAAACTATCGCGATGCGATTCAATATCTAAACACCGATCCCCGGCAACGGCGCCATTTTGTTGAAGCTAGAATAGCAGCAAGCAAAAATATATAAGTAACCCAGTTTTGTCATATCCACAGGGATCAGTGCGAGGGAAAGAATGCCATTCGACGATTTCTATGTTTCTAAGCTCATGGTTCAAAAGTTTTGGTTTAAGACGGAACCAAAAGCAAATGCGGAAAATGTAAAGACTGAAAATATAAAATAATGACTGAATTATAAACGGAGCCTTGTTGGAATTGGATCTCATCGATTGATAACACATACATTCTTCTGACCAATTTCATACATAAATCAAACATTCGCATAATATCATCGTGTATCACTCACAACATACATATCCTCTCGGTCCCCGCATATTATGAGTGATTTTATACCGATCAATGATTGATCTCGCACATCACCAATCAATACAAAGCATTTTAAGCCTACATGAATGTTAAGCCTAATCCATCTCTGGAATCAAAACCCAACAGATATTACTATAACATCAATATCAAACCAACGAGTAATTCATATACAAAGCCAATGATCAAAATACGTACACACGTTTAACCCTTTTTTTAAATGCATTCAACTAATTTGCCAAATGAATGTGAATGTCATTTTTCATCACTATTCTCACGCAACCTCACGATACCGTTTGTCAAGCGATAGAGCAGTCTCATATTGCATTAATGATTAGAAGCTATTCAAACTAACAATCAACACAATGCTAAAAAGCTAAGATGCAAATGAATATCAAATCACAAAACATTGTCAAAAGCTTGCTCAATGATAAATGAACATCTAAGATTGAAGATTTGAAATAGGCTTTGTCAAGACCAACAAATAAGCAACCAAAGACAACCAAAATAGAGAATCCAAACTAGTTCACAAACATAGATTAGATGAAATACAATAGGTATCAAAAGATTACATCCAAATCCAACAAAAGATTGAAGCTCTTACATTCTCCCCCTTGGGATTTGAGTTTCTATGCTGAAAACTACAAGTTATGATCTTTCTCTCAAGTTTCTATCTTGATAATTAACCTAAAAAGTGTGAAAAATCTATTTATACACATTCAGGAATTTCACAGTTCGAAAAGCGAACCATTTATTTGCACAACGAATGGCAAAAATAGGCACCTGAGGTGCCTCTGAATAGTTAAACCACCCTAGAAATTCTCGTATGTTCGCAATGCGAAGGATCACTCGCAAAGCGAACACTCGCTTTCCCATTCGCAAAGCAAACTTTAGTGCATTTTCCCCTGCCAAAATCTGGGACCATTCGCTGGGACCTCTCTAGTGGTTCGCAAAGCGAATGTACTGATGTATTCCTCTGCTCTTTGGCATCTTGCATCATTTTCTTGTGTCTTACACTTTAATCATTTAGTGCCTTTTCCTGCACAATAACACACACATTACAAGCACCAAAGGTATATTCTCATTGTTAGAAGAACAACAACAATCATGGATAAAACCAATGAAAACATAAGAAAAGAGTAGAAAAAGTGCAAAGAAAGATATGTCATTTCAAGGTAAAATCTACACCTAACATGCCACTTGCTCAATACTATTTCTTGAGGATTCGTTGGAGGCGGAGAGACTAGCTTATGCTCGCCAAGTTTTGAATATAGATTACCTCCCTAATTTTGAAGGCATGGGTGAGCCGAAGACATAAGAAGCCACAATCGCCTCATATGAGAATGACACATCTGACATCCACCCTCACAATGATGACCCCATGGTCATTACAGTTAGGTGTGATCAATGGGTAATCAAAATAATTCTCGTAGACCAAGGAAGTTCAATGGATATTCTATAATGTGATGCATTCAAGATAATCCACCTCAAAATAGAGTACCTAAAACACTTTAGGGGATTACTAGTTGGATTCTAGGGGAGCATATTCAAGTGAAAGTCTATATAACGCTAAAGACCAACTTTGGAGAACAAGAGAAATCCAAATAAATTAATGACAGGTATTTGGTTATTGATGCCCCCCTGTTCTTACAATATGATTATATGGCATTCAACTTTTAATCAACTAGGCGCCGCCTTGTCCACTTTGTAATTGTGCATGAAGTATCCGTTCTCTAGAAGGAAAGTAGGATTAGTCCATGGAGATCAGGAAATATCCAGGAAATGCTATATAGAAGGCATGCTTAGGAATAAAACTACCAAGAGAAGCTCGTGCAGGAGACGAAGCTCCCCCAAGCTAGTGAGGAGCTCGAAGACTATAAGCCCAGAGGGAATGCCCTCTGACGCCACTTTCTCTATTATCATTTGATTTATTTCCTTTTGTTTAGTTACTTTATTTTTAGTTTTGACTAGGCGAGTATTGCATCTATTCCATTTGTAAAGACGTGTTATTTTCTGGGGGCACTCTTTTTCTTTTAACTTGTATGGGACGATGGTTTTTAACAAGGCCTCGTAACTTATTATTTTGAAGAATTTGCATTTGTTATTTATTCCTTTTCGCATGAAATAGAAAGGTTCTAGCGAAGATTGCCCATAGAGGCGATCAAAATGTTTGATTCCCAAGAGGGATCCTTACCACCCATAAAGGTGATCAAAATAACAGATTCCCAATAGGGATCCTTGCCACCCTGAGAGGCGATCAAAATGCTGAAATCCCTAAGTGGGATCCTTATCGCCTCTAGAGTCAATCAAAACTTCGGATCCTTAAGAGAAATCCTTATCACCCTAAAAGCATATCAAAATGATAGATTCCTAATATGGATCCTTGTCTCCCTACAAGGCGATCAAAATGATGGATTACCTAAGTGGAATCCTTGCCGCCCCTAGAGTTGATCAAAAAACTGAATTCCCTAAGTGGAATCCTTGTTGCCCTTAGATGCAGTCAAAACGTTGGACCCCCAAGTGAAATCTTTGTCGCATTCAGAGGTGATCAAGATGCTCGATCCCTAACTGGGATCCTTGCAGTTCATAGAGTCGATCAAAATATCTGATCCCTAATAAGGATCCTTGCTACCCTCATAGGCGATTAAATCCTTGAGAGGGACCCTTGTCGCCCCAAGGGGCTATCGGGTCCTTGCCTCCCTAAGAGGTGATCATTATGTTGGATTACCTAAATGGGATCCTGGCCACCCTTAGAGGCGGTTAAAACGCTAAATTCCTAAGTGAAGTCCTTGCCACAATTATAGGCGATCGAAATGTTGGATCCAAAAGAGGAATCCTTGTCACCCTTAGAGGCAATCAAAAAGTTGGATCCCTAAGGAGAATCCTTGTCGTCCTTAGAGGCAATCAAACACTAAACCCCTAAGAGGAATCCTTGTTGCCTTTAGTGGCAATCAAAATGCTAGATCTATAAGATGGATCCTTGCCGCCCTTAGAGGATCTCAAAATGTTGGGTTCCTATGGCCGACCCAATCAATACGGAGACCATAAAATAATTTACAATATGGGTCTAAATTTTAAAAAAAAATACAATTTTAAAAATAGAACAAACTTAGAATTCACTACAAGAAAAAATGTATTTTTTGGCAATTATTTTTGCTATTATGGCGGTTTGTCAACCGTTACAAAACTGTGTCTTGCCACTGTCATGATGTGAAAAATACATAAGCAGGTAAACACTTGAATGACAATAAAGTTACCACTAAAGTTTTATTTTTAAAAGGGAAACGTTGATAAAACCTTCGAATAACAAAAAACAGGTCATCACAACCAAATTTACGTTCGGGGATTGATTATATACGAGAAAGGTATTAGCACCCCGCGACATTCGTTGTAACCAACGAGAACCACTTAATTAGTTTTGAAAGAACTAGTGGCTTGAAATGTTTGGTTTTTTCTAAATATGAAAACTATTTACAAGAATAAATAAGAAAGGACTAAAAAAAGAGTTTTTATTAGGGTGTTTGACGAGACATTGAATCTCGCTCCTACGTATCCCTCGGTGTGATGGGAAGCTCACAGAAAGTGAAAATAACTTTAAAAAGTTAGATAGAAAAAAAAATTTTAAATTGTTGTTGCATTTTTTACATTCTGTGTCAGTTTATGACAAAGTGACAGTTTGTCGCTCTGGTGACACTCAAAGCGTCCCTGCGCCCAAAATTCCTTTTTTTTTTTTTTTGCTTTTTTTGCTCAAACAACTCCCAACTCTCAATCTTTCACACATTTTTACTCATTTAAAAAACGTCATACAAGAATATATTACATGAATACAAGATTTAATCTAGTCCTAAATTAACAATATCACATTAAAACTACTTTACTCGGTTGATATAAAATATTTACGAAATATGAGTATTTTAAAAAACTACTCCATTAAGATATGCATGTTCTACTATATCTTGAATGAGAGTGAAAGGGATACTTACAAACTCCTAGCTAGCAAATGATTGAAGAGGGAGTTGTTGTTGATAAAGGTGAAGGCGGAGAATAATGTCATGGTCGTGTGTTTTGAGTGATTTTGGGGTGCTCTCTTTTCTGATTTTTTTTGTTGTGTTTTGTACTTTCTAACTCCCTATATTATCACTTTCCAACCCTTTTTCAAGACCAACACTAGTTAACTTAAATAATGGCGTGTTAGGGTTTTCATTTCTAGGGTTTTTGTGTATGTTTCAAGGTGAGAAAGTGACCCAACTTATGTAGCAAAAAAAAGCTATATGCATTCCCTACTGGGTAAAAGTTTCGACATGCAAATGGTAATGGAAAAATTATGGCAAAAAGAAAGAAGAATAGAAGTTTGCATCAAAGGGGAAAGTATGAAAAAATTATAGCATCTTTGACTTTTTTGGACTTTTTTCAATTTGAAAAAATAAAATAAAATAATAATACTAGAAAATAAAATTAGTAATCACAATATTTGTGTATTTTCCTTTTAATTTCAAAAATGGTGAAACTAGGTTAAATAACAAAAAAAAAAAGATAAACATGCCCTAAAAATGCAAAAGAAAACAAAGTTTTTTTTGGATTTTGCTTGATTAAGGATTAAGGAATAACCTCTTTATTAAAATTTTATTTTTCTTCTAATACATACATATTGAAAATTAAGCCTTAAAGTAAGAAACTTAGACCCTAACAAAATTGGGGTGCTACAGTTGTCCCTACTTAATTATTTTTTACTAGAGAGTATGAATGATGAGATTTATCATACAATCTTTGTGACATATAATAAAGTACAAAGGAGCCAAATTTAGTCCTTAGCTAAAAAAATTAAAAGATTCACCGGGGAAGAGATTAAAAGATTACCTTCAGTTGGAAGATGTTGATGGCTTGGATTGATTGGAAGGTTATGTTCAACCGCTATGCTGAAGGTTTAGGTTATAAGGATCTTTGTTCAGCTGCTTTACTGAAGGTTTAGATCTAAAAGTTCTTGTTCGGCTACAATGTCGAAAGTTTATACTAAAGAGATCTATTGTCCAACCGCTATGCTGAAGGTTTAGACTAAATGTTCTTATCTAACCATTATACCGAAGGTTTAAACTAAAAGGATCCTATTTGGTTGATATGCCAAAGGTTTGGATCAAAAGGTTTATTGTTCAGATGCTATGCTGAAGGTTTAACCTAAAAGGTTTTACCCGGCCACTATACTGAAGGTTTAAACTAAAAGGATCCTATTCGGCCGCTATGTCGGAGGTTTGGATCAAAAGGTTTACCATTCAGCCATTATGTTAAAGGTTTAACCTAAAAGGTTTTATCTAGTTGATATATCAAAGGTTTGAATTAAAAGGATCCTACTCAGCCACTATGCCGAAGGTTTAGGTTAAAAGGTTTACTGTTCAGTCACTATGCTGAAGGTTTAACCTAAAAGGTTTTATCCGGCTACTATACTGGAGGTTTAAACTAAAAGGATCTTATTTGGCCGCTATGCTGAAGGTTTGGATAAAAAGTTTGACTATCCAGTCGCTATGCTGAAGGTTTTAACCTAAAAGGTTTCATTTGGCCACTACACCGAAGGTTTAAACTAAAAGGACCCTATTCAACCACTATGTCGAAGTTTTGGATCAAAAGGTTTACTGTTCAGCTGTTATGCTAAAGTTTTAACCTAAAAGGTTTTATCCAGCCACTGCATCGAAGGTTTAAACTAAAATCATCCTATTTGGCCGTTATGCCGAAGGTTTGGATTAAAAGATTTATTGTTGAGCTGTTATGCTGAAGGTTTAACCTAAAAGGTTTTACCCGACCACTATACCAAAGGTTTAAACTAAAAAGGTCATATTTGGCGCTATACCAAAGGTTTGGATTAAAAGTTTTACTGTTCAACCATTATGCTAAATGTTTAACCTAAAAGGTTTTATGCAGCCACTATACCAAAGGTTTAAACTAAGAGAATCCTATTTGACCGCTATGCAGAAGGTTTGGATTAAAATGTTTACTACTTAGTCGCTATGCTAAAAGTTTAACCTAAAAGGTTTTATTCGGCCGCTATACTGAAGGTTTAAACTTAAAAGGTCTTGTTCGACCGCTATGTCAAAGATTCGGATCCAAAGAATTGATTATTCAATTGTTATGTTAAAAGCTTAGTATGATTGAGTGAGAAAGACTCATTGAGGAGATAGATTGAGAGGTTGTTTTCAAGCGAATATTTGATGCTTAGCTTTTACTAGGGAGAAAATGGGTTTGACAATCGGTGCCAATTGTGATTTGATTTCTGAGAATTTTTAAAAGACTAGCATGTTAATGGAAGTTAGGCCTTTTGGTAGGTGCCAAACGAGGCTAGGCTTTGAGGTGCCAAGCGAGGTTGGGGTTTGAGGTGCTAAGCGGTATTGGGCTTTAAAATTTAAATGACTAGGTGCCAATGAAAATTGGACTTTGAGGTGCCAATGAATAGTGGACTTTGAAATTTAAATGACTGAATGCCAAACGGTATTGGACTTTGAAATTTAAATGAATAAGTGCCAAGCGGTGTTGGGCTTTGAAAATTACATGAATGAGTGTGAAGCGGTGTTGGGTTTTGATGTGCCATGCAGTATCGGCCTTTGATATGCCACTACTATAAATATCATATGTCATGTCGGACGCGAAATTGATATCACCTCAGTTACAATGTCGGAGTAACGAAGGGTGACATGAAAAGTGAAAACTTTACCCCTCAGTTATATATATAGCCAAGGGGTTAGTTTAAATGGTCATGGGTTCGAACCCTAGCAATAGTTTTTTTTTTTTTTCAAAATAGCACCATATACTTCTCGGTTTACCAATAAAATGGGAAAAGGTATATATATATATATATATATATATATATATATACTCATTACATTATTTACACAAAATATTAAGGTAAAAATATTGTTTTTCATCGTCATCGTTGTTGGTGAAGAAAAAAATGCTGAATATCTTAAGGAAGATTAAGTCTTGAATGTAATATATTCTCTATTCCTTTTCATTCATATATATATATATATATATATATATATATATATATAAGATTTTCTATGTGCAACTTGTTATCTCGCATATAATTTTTTAATGCTAGTAAAGGGGGGTCTGTCAAAAAATAATATTAAACAGAGGACATTTTATGAAAATGACGGAATCGACAAGGATGTATTGAATTGAACAAGTGGAGAAGGAGCTATCTTTAGCTTGAGACCATTCACCATAGCTTATCTACTAGTTATCAAAACAAACTCCAATTGAAAACAAAATAATAAAATAAAATATGTATTTTCTTAGCATATATCGTAACGATATAATATGGTGGGTCATTTTGAACCTCAGGAAACATTTAATAATATCAACATGTCTATTGTCAAAAAAAAAAAAATCAACATGTAGATTATATATTATACTCCCACCAAACTCTTAATGTCCTACCAACATCAGGACGTACAATTTTGTACTTATTTAATTATTTATTTATCAAATCAATTTGTAAAGTAAAAAATATATAAAAAGTCAAATCAACATGTATACACTCTTTGTCTCTAACCTTATTGACAAGTAAAATGTTATCTCATTTTGTTAGAATCTAAATTATAAAATTTTCTTATTACAATAATCACTACATTTAATTTGCTTTGAAACTACATTAATTTCAAAATCTTAAAGTTGAGTATTTTCATGACTACATTTTTTTGTTGGAAAGGTATAGAAAGTTTAGATTGACCGTGGCATGGTGGAAAGAGATCTCCCTTCTAATTACCGATCTCCATGTAAGTTTCGATTGATTGATTAAAGACTTGTTGAGAAAAGTAGGTGATGGCCTTTCTTATTTTTTTGTTGCGGAAAGCCCTCCCTTGCCCGTGTTTTTTTCCTAGATTTTACATGATTTTGATTTAGCGTAATGGGTTGGGGGAAATATAGGCCAATGGAAGAATGTGTTATGGTTTTGGGATCTTATGTGGCGGGATAAAATTTTATGAGAATTTGAGCTTTTGGGTCATCTCGTATCTACCAATGAGGGTGTTAGCCTGGAATTTTTATTTAGGAGAAAAGTCAACTAAATAATGCATTTGGAAAATGGTAAGTGTTAGCATAAATGGGCATAAGTCGATAGCAATGGTACGCCGACTAGAGCATTTTGAATGGCATCTTGAGACGTGGTTTAGAAGAATCTCAAGAGCAGATCTTTAAATATTGTTTGGAAGAGTCTCAGGAACAGATTTGGGTAATCACTTGACACCATGTCGAGGTAGAGACCTTCGACGAGCTCCAAAGACTTAGAAGATTGAGGAAACCAAAGACTGAAGAATGGACATAACGCTATCGATAACTACCTTCGACGAGCATGCAGTTACTAGTCACTTATAGCAATTAAGAACGTGAGATAATGGTTTTTAATAGTTTTCAAGTACTGACAACGTGGCAGTGCATCAGAAGATTAGGTTGCATGTCTTTGAAGACGTGTCGATTCTTTAGAAGTGAACTGTCAAGAATAGTTATTTTTATTTTAGTATATATAGCCGGCTCATATGTTGTAATAAAGGTCGCAAATGTCATATACTTTCTCTATAGATCTGGAATACCCAAGGCAAAGCGTGAAATAGTTTGTGAGTGATATGTGAGTCTGTGTCCCTTTCATTGTACTTTCTTTATGTTTCCTTAATTAAAACATCTTTTTTTTTGTCATTTACTGCATTCATTTAATGTTGTTTATTGCAAACTTCTTTTACTTTAATTCGAACTTTGTTGTCTTCAAAGTTTGTCTTTATCATGTCTTCACACACACATTCATAATCATTTTATATACATATTTTCTTGTAAACGTGTTTGCACATAGTTGTTCTCGTGATTTTTCAAATTAATCTCACAGACTTTCAAACTCGTGATTGTTCGCTAAAAACACATGTGAATAAAGGGCCATACCTTTTTTTCAAGAGGAGGATTGTTGTCATTGGTTACACATAAAGGATGGTTCTTACTATGTCAAATTGACATATTATTCATTATTACATCTGTTTTTGCATCAGAGTAATTTGTCTCTTGGCTTCAGTTGGGTTTTGCCTTTAATTTGGGATAACTTGTCACCTTTCAAAGTTATTGTTTTCTCTTGGCATCCAGGATAGAATCCCGACCAGGTTTAAACTTTTGAATCGTTAGGTGTTAGTTGATCCGAAGAAGCTATCTTGTGTGTGTTTTCAAAACATTAGAAAGTCGACATATCACCTTTTTGTTAGTTGTAATGGCATGACATCACTTTTGTATAAATGATTTAGGTGGTCGGGATGAGATTTTGTTTTACAAAGGGAGTTAGAGTCGTTACTTGAGTTAATTAAGTCTCTTGAGACTAGATCCGAAGTTAGAATTGGTTTGATCTTGGTTTGACATTAAGTGGTGTGGACCCTATAAAAATCCCTAAATGACTTCATTTTCTTAGATTTGACTGTTACTATAGAGTTCTAGTGGATAAAGCTATGTTTTCTTCTTAAAAGTCAACTCTTGGTAAGACTACCTCTTTCACCTGCTTGTTCTTCCAGTGGATGACATATCATTTCTTATGTTTGAACCTTTAGATGCTTAAGAGTTAGTCTACTAAACTATGTTATGTTTTTTTAGCCAAATTAGTATTATTTTTCTTCTTTCAATTGGTAATTGCTTACGTCTTGATTTTTTTAGGGGTATAAATTTTCTTTGGGTTTTTTTTGTTGTTGTTGTTCACTTTTGTCTTTGTGTGTTTATTTACACTTTACATACTTGCTTGTCTTTATGCTTTAAGATCAGATTGAATCTTCATAAGTTGCCATCATAGGTTTCATATTCACAGGTTTTCATCATCATAACCAAACAATGATAATCATTACTTACCTTAGCTTTTGATTCCTTCTTGATCAAGTCTGCAAGAACATAGTTCTAAATCCCCCCCCCCCCCCCTTGATGATGACAACATGTCTCTCAAGGAGATGGTAAAAGAAACACCATATAGATAAATAATTTGAGTGTTTAAACTTCCCCTCAAACGAGTAGAGAGTATAATATACTCCTTCTGAGTATACTTCTCCCCCTTGTCATAATAAAAAACGCAGAGAAAATATGCAAGGCAGAAAATAAATATGCAAGCACATAGTCACATAAGAATTATAGAAGGGAAAAAATAACACACTTCATTGATTCAAATTATACTGGAATTCAAAGTACAAAAAGCCGGAAAAATTTAGCAATTGAGATAATACAAAAACTTATAAAGCAAAACACACTTAAATACTAAGACACATAAGTGAGACTATTATTTATCATTAAAATCATAATCACTGAAAGATCCTGATTGTAGTTGCTCTAAGTCTTTGGCAAAATGGTGAGCCAGATAGTTGATTTTGTCAACTGTCCTTTCCATTTTCTTGATTATGATATTAAGCAGGTCTTCAGCTAAGGGTAGTAGAGGGGTATCATAGTCAAAATCTTCTAGATATTCAAGTGCTTATTGATCCTCTCTCTTTATCTTTTTTCCTTTAGAGGGTTTTTCAATCAAGTTTCCATCAATGATCTCATACCTCATTGTTGTTAGAGCTGATTTTCCTCTTTATGTCACTTATTATTCAAAGACCTCATTCTCAAAGTTGAATCGATTTTGTTCCAAAAAACTTGTGAACAGGTTACCATAAGGTAGGCACATTCTTTTTCTTTTTCTTCCCAACATGTATTGAATTACTTCATTTGCCCAGTTTATTATGATTTTATTTGAAAACATCCATACATATTCAACATTAAACTTGGTTATGAAACCAAAATTAATTTTCCCGTGAAATAATATGTGATTGGCCACATAGTGGATCAGACAAATTTTTGGGTGAATGGAACCTACAATGAAATGATTGAGTAGCAGAGATGTTAATTCTCTCAAAAACAAGGACACAATAGTCTGAGAGTCAAAGTTATCGTCTTGTTCTCTTGGCTTGAAGATAGAACCTTCATGGGTAAGATCTAAGATGCTTTCAAATTCTTCCAACGATAGAGATGACTTATGTCTTTTAACTTCAGAGTAAACTATTCCATCATTGAAGTAGAGATTTGAGAAGAACATCTTGACCAATGATGGATACACCTTTCTTAAAGGACTGTAGAGGAAGGTAGACAGGTTTAACTCTTCAAGGATCTTAGAAAATTAAAATTCTTTAAAGACTCGTGAATCCAAAGTGTGAATTCTCAAGACGATTATGTTGAGGAATTCTTGGAAGAATCTTCCATTTTCTTATTTGAATGTGAAGTCATTGGTGAGAGGGATAGAGGCAAATCTAAGCCTCCTAGGAACCATGATGATGATGATGGAGAATTTAAAGGAATAATATCACACACAATTAGATAGAAAATAAAGTATGGGATGTAAAATAATTAGAAAGGCTTCCCTATTTATATTAGAGGTACTTACGACTTTGGGTGTGTAAAACATGCACAAAATCAAGGAGGATTGTGCACAATAAAATTCAGAACCAAATATTCCCAAAAGTTCTTATCTAGTTGATCTGGTTAGTGCTCAAATCGTTGGTTTTTTAAATTTTCAAAGATCTTTAGCAAATGACATTAATACATGGACTTAATTGACTTAGAGGCGAAGCTTCTACCAAATTTGATTTGAAAATTTACACTCCAAGGTTAACCAATCGACTGGATTAAGGCCTCTATTAATTGGGCTTTTATAGTGCAGTCTTCTTGGTGCTTTTTGGGCCTTGTGCTGGATTTTTAAGCATTTTTTTATTATGTACCCTTGACTAGCTAATTTGCACCCTTTCTAGAAAAACACTTGAAAGCTCATCTAGTTTGTTTGTAAAGATATTATAAATTTATGAGCAAAAATTAAATGCACTATATTAATAGATTAATTAGAGTTTTTTTATCGTTCAACCTTTAAGATAGTGTACTACCACGATTAATAAGTAACATTGCTAAAATCTCCTTTTTCAAGGAAATGCAAACATAATACGACATTTCCTTATCTATTAATCGTTGGATATGAGAGTTGGTTAAACTAATGTATAGATATTTCCACCATAAATTTATCTTCTCAACTTACTATGAGGTTAACAGATCATCATCGATCAAAGATGTTGAGAACATCCTCAATGAAATACTTGCTTTGATCATAATCGTTGATATACAACATCAGCGAACATCCTTGGATCATAAGTTTTACATCAAAACCAATGAATACCAGAGAGTATACTCTTTTCTTTGCACAACTTCATTTAATATGCACTAAGACTTCATAAAATCGACAAAGCATTCATGCAAAACATACTAGGATTTCATCTTTAGTACACAAATTTTATGGAGTCCTTTCCATTTTCTTGAGTATGATATTAAGTAGGTCTTCAGCTAAGGGTAGTTGAGGGATATCATAGTCAAAATCTTCTATATTTTCAAGTGCTTATCGGTCTTCTATCTTTATCTACTTTCCTTTAGAGGATTTTTCAATCAACTTTCCATCAATGATCTCATACCTCATTGTTGTTTGAGCTGATTCTCCTCTTTTTGTCACTTATTATTCAAAGACCTCATTCTCAAAGTTGAATCGAGTTTGTTCCAAAAAACTTGTGAACAGGTTACCATATGGTAGGCATATTCTTTTTCTTTTTCTTCCCAACAAGTATTGAATTACTTCATTTGCCCAGTTTATTTTGATTTTATTTGAAAACATCCATACATATTCAACATTTAACTTGGTTATGAAACCAAAATTAATTTTCCTTGGACATAATATGTGATTGGCCAAATAGTGGACCAGACAAATTTTTGGGTGAATGGAACCTACAATGAAAGGATTGAGTAGCAGAGATGTTGATTCTTTCAAAAATAAGGATGCAATAGTCTTAGAGTCAAAGTTATCGTCTTGTTGTCTTGGCTTGAAGATAGAACCTTCATGGGTAGGATCTAAGATGCTTTCAAATTCTTCCAACGATAGAGATGACTTATGTCTTTTAACTTCAGAGTAAATTATTCCATCATTGAAGTAGAGATTTGAGAAGAACATCTTGACCAATGATGGATACACCTTTCTTAAAGGTCTGTAGAGGAATGTAGACAGGTTTAACTCTTCAAGTATCTTAGAAAATTAGAATTCTTTAAAGACTCGTGAATCCAAAGTGTGAATTCTCAAGACGATTATGTTGAGGAATTCTTGGAAGAATCTTCCATTTTCTTGTTTGAATGCGAAGTCATTGGTGAGAGGGCTAGAGGCAAATCTCAGCCTCATATGAGCCATGATGATGATGATGATGGAGAATTTAAAGGAATAATATCACACACAATTAGAGAGAAAATAAAATATGTGATGTAAAATAATTAGAAAGGCTTCCGTATTTATATTAGAGGTACTTACGACTTTTGGTGTGTAAAACATGCACAAAATCAAGGAGGATTATGCACAATAAAATTCAGAACCAAATATTCCCAAAAGTTCTTATCCAGTTGATCTGATTAGTGCTCAAATCGTTGGGTTTTTAAATTTTCAAAGATCTTTAGCAATTGACATTAATGCATGGATTTAATTGACTTAGAGGCGAAGCTTTTATCAAATTTAATTTGAAAATTTACGCTCCAAGGTGAACCAATCGACTGGATTAAGGCCTCAATTCACTGGGCTTTTATAGTTCAGCCTTCTTGGTGCTTTTTGGGCCTTGTGCTGGATTTGTCTTAAGCTTTTTTTTTATTGTGTACCCTTGACTAGCTAATTTGCACCCTTTCTAGAAAAATACTTGAAACTAATCTAGTTTGTTAGTAAAGATATTATAAATTTATGAGCAAAATTTAAATGCACTATTTTAATAGATTAATTAGAGTTTTTTAATCGTTCAACCTTTAAGATAGTTTACTAACACGATTAATAAGTAACATTGCTAAAATCTCCCTTTTCAAGTGAATGCGAACATAATATGGCATATCCTTATCTATTAATCGTTGGATATGAGAGTTAGTTAAACTAATGTAAAGATATTTCCACCACAAATTTATCTTCTCAACCTACTATGAGGTTAACAGATCATCATGGATCAAAGATGTTGAGAACATCCTCAATGAAATACTTGCTTTGATCACCATCGTTGATATACATCATCAGCGAACATCCTTGGATCATAAGTTTTACATCAAAACCAATGAATACCCGAGAGTATACTCTTCTCTTTGCACAACTTCATTTAATATGCACTAAGACTTCATAAAATTGACAAAGCATTCATGCAAAATATATTAGGATTTCACCTTTGGTACCTGTTCTGGACTGGGCCGCTGCCTGCCCAACAGTCGGGCAGGCTCAACCCAATAGCTTGAGATGGCCCAAATCAGCCCCCTATCGTCCAGTTCCGAACGTGCTCCTCTTCGTAAGTGTTGGACACGTTACACTAACATCGTCGAGCAGAGCCTTCGACCCTTCTGGCCGCACCTCTTCCCAACATTCACGTGCTCCTCCCCATGAGGACACGTCACCTTGTAACCTCCCACCTTTAAAAGAATCGGTCTGCCCACCTTCCGGAGATCTCGGGACCGTTACCCCAGGGCGAAGACCACGTGCTGGTCTTCCCTACGCCACATAAGCCCTGGCAGTTGCCTGGATCGGGCCTTGCAATCCAGCCCAGTGCAGGTAACCGTTGGCCCCGCGCTAGGGGTTCTCTATAAATACCCTCTCACTTGAGAGGGTCAGGTTACATTACATTCTAACTTACACCTGCTTTTTGTACTTGCCCTTTTCCATGACCTTTCCTGACTTGAGCGCCAGAGTACCTTGCAAGTACACCCCCCCCCCCCCCCCCCGGCTGTATCATCATCACCGGAGCTGAAGACTTCACGACGCTGTTGGCCACGGTCATACTGTCTGATCCAGGTACGATCAGTACCCAAATTTTATTGAGCCCTTTTCCATTTTCTTGATTATGATATTAAGTAGGTTTTCAGCTAAGGGTAGTTGATGGATATCATAGTCAAAATCTTCTAGATTTTCAAGTGCTTATTGATCTTCTATCTTTATCTTCTTTCCTTTAGAGGTTTTTTAAATCAACTTTCCATCAATGATCTCATACCTCATTGTTGTTAGAGCTAATTCTCCTTTTTTTTTTTTACTTATTATTCAAAGACCTCATTCTCAAAGTTGAATCGAGTTTGTTCCAAAAAACTTGTGAACAGGTTACCATATGGTAGGCACATTCTTTTTCTTTTTCTTCCCAACAAGTATTGAATTACTTTATTTGGCCAGTTTATTTTGATTTTATTTGAAAACATCCATACATATTCAACATTTAACTTGGTTATAAAACCAAAATTAATTTTCCTTGGACATAATATGTGATTGGCCAAATAGTGGACCGGACAAATTTTTGGGTGAATGGAACCTACAATGAAAAGGTTGAGTAGCAGAGATGTTGATTCTTTCAAAAATAAGGACGCAATAGTCTTAGAGTCAAAGTTATCGTCTTGTTCTCTTGGCTTGAAGATAGAACCTTCATGGGTAAGATCTGAGATGCTTTCAAATTCTTCCAACGATAGAGATAACTTATGTCTTTTAACTTCAGAGTAAACTATTCCACCATTGAAGTAGAGATTTGAGAAGAACATCTTGACCAATGATGGATACACCTTTCTTAAAGGTATGTAGAGGAATGTAGACAGGTTTAGCTCTTCAAGGATCTTAGAAAAATAAAATTCTTTAAAGACTCGTGAATCCAAAGTGTGAATTCTCAAGACGATTCTGTTGAGGAATTCTTGGAAGAGTCTTCCATTTTCTTGTTTAAATGTGAAGTCATTGGTGAGAGGGCTAGAGGCAAATCTAAGCCTCCTAGGAGCCATGATGATGATGATGATGATGATGATGGAGAATTTCAAGGAATAATATCACACACAATTTGATAGAAAATAAAGTATGGGATGTAATATAATTAGAAAGGCTTCCCTATTTATATTAGAGGTACTTACGATTTTGGGTGTGTAAAACATGCACAAAATCAAGGAGTATTGTGCATAATAAAATTCAAAACCAAATACTCCCAAAAGTTCTTATCCAGTTGATCTGGTTAGTGCTCAAGTCATTGGGTTTATAAATTTTTAAAGATCTTTAGCAATTGACATTAATACATGGACTTAATTGATTTAGAGGCGAAGCTTTTACCAAATTTGATTTGAAAATTTACGCTCCAAGGTTAACCAATCGACTAGATTATGGCCTCAATTAATTGGGCTTTTATAATTCAGCCTTCTTGGTGCTTTTTGGGCCTTGTGCTGGATTTGTCTTAAGCTTTTTTTTTATTGTGTACCCTTGACTAGCTAATTTGCACATTTTTTAGAAAAACACTTGAAAGCTCAACTAGTTTGTTAGTAAAGATGTTATAAATTTATGAGCAAAAATTAAATGCACTATTTTAATAGATTAATTAGAGTTTTTTGATTGTTTAACCTTTAAGATAGTGTACGACCATGATTAATAAGTAACATTGCTAAAATCTCCTTTTTCAAGGAAATGCAAACATAATATGGCATATAATTATCTATTAATCGTTGGATATATGAGTTGGTTAAACTAATGTATAGATATTTCCACCACAAATTTATCTTCTCAACCTACTATGAGGTTAACAGATCATCATGGATCAAAGATGTTGAGAACATCCTCAATGAAATACTTGCTTTGATAGCCATCGTTGATATACACCATCAGCGAACATCCTTGGATCATAAGTTTTACATCAAAACCAATGAATACCCGAGAGTATACTCTTTTCTTTGCACAACTTCATTTAATATGCACTAAGACTTCATTAAATCGACAAAGCATTCATGCAAAACATACTAGGATTTCACCTTTGGTACCCAAATTTTATTGAGTCCTTTCGATTTTCTTGATTATGATATTAAGTAGGTCTTCAGCTAAGGGTAGTTGAGGGATATCATAGTCAAAATCTTCTATATTTTCAAGTGCTTATTGATCTTCGATCTTTACCTGCTTTCCTTTAGAGGATTTTTCAATCAACTTTCCATCAATGATCTCATACCTCATTGTTGTTAGAGCTAATTCTCCTCTTTTTGTCACTTATTATTCAAATACCTCATTCTCAAAGTTGAATCGAGTTTGTTCCAAAAAACTTGTGAACAGGTTACCATATGGTAGGCACATTCATTTTCTTTTTCTTCCCAACAAGTATTGAATTACTTCATTTGCCCAATTTGTTTTGATTTTATTTGAAAACATCCATACATATTCAACATTAAACTTGGTTATGAAACCAAAATTAATTTTCCCGTGAAATAATATGTGATTGGCCACATAGTGTATCAGACAAATTTTTGGGTGAATGGAACCCACAATGAAATGATTGAGTAGCAGAGATGTTGATTCTTTAAAAAATAAGGACGCAATAGTCTTAGAGTCTAAGTTATCGTCCTGTTCTCTTGGCTTGAAGATAGAACCTTCATTGGTAAGATCTAAGATGCTTTCAAATTATTCCAACGATAGAGATGACTTATGTCTTTTAACTTCAGAGTAAACTATTCCATCAGTGAAGTAGAGATTTGAGAAGTACATCTTGACCAAAGATGGACACACCTTTCTTAAAGGGCTGTAGAGGAAGGTAGACATGTTTAACTCTTCAAGGATCTTGGAAAATTAAAATTCTTTAAAGACTCATGAATCCAAAGTGTGAATTCTTAAGATGAGTCTATTGAAGAATTCTTGGAAGAATCTTCCATTTTCTTGTTTGAATGTGAAATCATTGGTGAGAGGGCTAGAGGCAAATCTCAGCCTCCTAGGAGCCATGATGATGATGATGATGATGATGATGGAGAATTTAAATTAATAATATCACACACAATTAGAGGGAAAATAAAATATGTGATGTAAAATAATAAGAAAGGCTTCCCTATTTACATTAGAGGTACTTACGACTTTGGGTGTGTAAAACATGCACAAAATCAAGGGGGATTGTGCACAATAAAATTTAGAACCAAATATTCCCAAAAGTTCTTATCCAGTTGATCTGGTTAGTGATCAAATCGTTGGGTTTTTACATTTTCAAAGATCTTTAACAATTGACATTAATGCATGGATTTAATTGACTTAGAGGCGAAGCTTCTATCAAATTTGATTTGAAGATTTATGCTCCAAGGTGAACCAATCGACTGGATTAAGGCCTCAATTAATTGGGCTGTTATAGTTCAGCCTTCTTGGTGCTTTTTGGGCCTTGTGCTGGATTTGTCTTAAGCTTTTTTTTTTATTGTGTACCCTTGACTAGCTAATTTGCACCCTTTCTCGAAAAACACTTGAAAGCTCAACTAGTTTGTTAGTAAAGATATTATAAATTTATGAGCAAAAATTTAATGCACTATTTTAATAGATCAATTAGAGTTTTTTTATCGTTCAACCTTTAAGCACTATGCCACGGAAGGGAAAAGACAGCGCTTTATTTTTGGCTTTTAACAGCGATTAAAAGCGCTCCCTAAGGTGGCGCTGCTATAGGTAAAGACATAGCTTTTGTTTTATGCAACAGCGCTGCCTTATGTAGGCCTTTAGCAACGCTTTTTCTGGAAAAGCGCTTTCTAAAGTAGACCTTTAGCAACGCTTTTTTTGGAAAAGCGCTGTCTAAAGTGGGCCTTTAGCAGCGCTTTTTCTGGCCTTTTATGCTTTCTATTGGCAAAAAAATAACGCTTGGCACCTCATGATCGACCACTCTAAGTCATCTTGACTTAAGTACTCGAGGGGCTAGCATATACATAAAAGGGTAATTCCTTGCAGGAGGAAAAACGACATATTATATAAAATGCCTCAGATGAGCCAAAACATTGTACAATACAATTAAAAAGAGAGCCTGAAGGCCAGAAAAATCACTAACACCCATATAAGGGGACAACCAAAAAAACAGCAAAATACAGTTTCCCCTCCAGAAGCTAATCGCTCTCTCTCTCTCCAGCCTCCTGAATGAAGAAAATTGAACCAGTCTTTATCCCAGTCCTCATCAACATCTGCACCAAAATCATGTTTCGGAGCGCAATCTTTTGTGAGGGATTTCATCTTTGTCACAAATTTCTTCCCAGACAAGGTTGCTCGATTGATGATGCAGTAGATATTGCAACATTTGGACCGTCCTTCTTCATTTTCTCGGTCACCTTCTTGGTCACGGAGTTTTTTGAGGAAGTGCTCGTGTTAAAGTAAGCTACAACAACAATTTCAAAATCAAATTCAAACAACATCCACATCAACACTAATTCAGATTCTAAATCCTAAATGAAATACATTTGCTTTTCATAAAACAAAATTTTCATAAGATGTAAATTACAATAGTAGAATAGAAATAAGATTAACATATACAATGCAATCACTAAAACGAAAATAAAAATAAAAAACAAAATAGAATAATTAAAAGAAAGAGCATTTGGACATCCTTCATTCTATTACTCCCATTCTTTTGGAAGATGTTTTATTACTCAGAATTTTGAAAATACATTCAATTTCATAAAAAGATTACACTTCATCACAAATCATACACCAGAAATGTATCAACATCCTCATAACCAAACATCCAAGTCCTTACACGATTCATCAAATACTTACACAAACCGGTCCTCAAAACCTTAATCATACCAAACAATTTTGTCAAAAATATACCAGAAATTCCAAACCAATTCATCAAAGTCATACCCCACTTCATCAAGATCATTACATGACTAAACACAAAATCAAGACCAGAAAACTCATCAACATACACCAGAAGTTTGTCATACACACATACCAGAACAACTAACATCCACCAAAATTCAAGAACTCAGAACACAACAATAGCAGCAACTGTCACTAGAAGGAGGAGGCAAGACAAGAACAGTACACACAATTCATACAAAGTCATCAGATTCACACAAGAAAATTGAGAACATCATACATCAACACTTTGATACTCTAACAACACTCATTTTTCTCTATAAACCTCATTTTTCTAACAACACTCATTCAAACTACATTCAAACCAACACATTCAAACTAAAAACAAAACAAAATACAAAACAAGATGCTCAAGAACAAACCCTCAAGAGAAGACAATGAACAGTGCCGATCGGAGAACAAACAAGTGACACTCACGGAGGAATGCCGGTCGGAGAAGATGGAGATACGAACAGATGAACAGTGCTGGTCGGAGAAGACAGACAGAGGAACGCCGATCGGAGAAGATGAATAGTGCGGAGGGAGAAGTCGCGAGAGAGGGGGAGACATGGCGGAGGGAGAAGTCACGAGAGAGAGGGAGAAAGAAAAGAAATGATTAGGGTGTTCTGAAAGAATGAAAAGTTTTTTAATATTTATGAAATAATAACATAAGACAACGCTTTTTGAAAGCGCTTTCTTATGTATTAGCTTTAGCAGCGCTTTTTCTCTAAAAGCGCTTTCTTTTTTAATTGCCTATTGTAGCGCTTTCAGAGAGCACTTTCTAATGTGTGACCTGTGTAAGGCCTTCAGCTGCGCTTTTTAAAAGCGCTTTCTAAAGTGTGCCTTTAGTAGCGCTTTCCTGAAAGTGCTTTCTAAGGTGTCACATTTGTATGGCTTTTAACAGCGTTTTCAGGAAGCTCTATCTAAAGTAGGCCTTTAGGCAACGCTTTTTTTCAGCGTGTTTTTTTTAAAACATATAGCAGCGCTTTTGATCAAAAGCGCTGTCTATGTAGTGCTGCCAAAAAGCATTTTTGGCATAGTGAAGATAGTGTACTACCACGATTAATAAGTAACATTGCTAAAGTCTCCCTTTTCAAGGAACTGCAAACATAATATGGCATATCCTTATCTATTAATCATTGGATATGAGAGTTGGTTAAACTAATGTATAGATATTTCCACCACAAATTTATCTTCTCAACCTACTATGAGGTTAACAGATCATCATGGATCAAAGATGTTGAGAACATCCTCAATGAAGTACTTGCTTTGATCACCATTGTTGATATACACCATCAATGAACATCCTTAGATCATAAGTTTTATATCAAAACCAATGAATACCCCAGAGTATACTCTTTTCTTTGCACAACTTCATTTAATATGCACTAAGACTTCATAAAATCCACAAAGCATTCATGCAAAACATACTAGGATTTCACCTTTGGTACCCAAATTTTATTGAGTCCTAGTGAGTTAGTGGCCATAGCAAAAAGGGTCTAAGTGGCCAAATCTATTACAATGAAATCATTTATAAAAGGACGATTCATTTTATTCCTATTTACTTCTGTACTAAGTGCTCTATAGAATTTAAACCTTATTCCAGTTTTATTTAAGGAAGGCCTTTAACTTGATAGGATCGAGTCAAAGTTTTCTTTCCCCTTAATAAGCTGACTTAGGGTTTCATGCAAATTTGTCACTTCCTTTTTCATCAAGACACAAGTCTCACATGTTATAGCTGAGTTTATAGTATTAGTTACTTTGAACTTAAGGTGTGTTTAGGAAAGATATCTTGTTAGAAATGGTGTTTGAAGTCACCCTCCTCATTAGACGATTAGTCTTTGAACATGAATTAGGCTTTGATGCCACTTGTTGAACATGTGACTCCACAATCAAGATGGATGGGGGTGTGAATTATGGGGGTTTGAAAAATATTTGTTTAAAACAAAATTGTTTTCATTTTCAGAGTTCAAATCATTTTTAAGAAAAATGTTTGAATATAGCAGCGGAAAGAAAATATGAAAAATAAATAAAAATATAAGGGAAAAGAGATTACATCATAATTTATAGAGGTTCAGTTTAAATGAAGTGACCTAATCCTCTCCCCAAGTCTTGATCTTGAAAGCATCCAATAATGCTTATGAGCTTTTAGTAGTTTAAGCTCATGAACCCCCTTATAAGAAAAATAAAGTCTCATTTTAACTTCTAACCAAACAACAAACAATGAACTAAAGCAGTTAGTCTTTCTTACAAACACAAACAAAACTTAGAGCACTTAGATAAAAAGAAAGAATAGGTAGATAAAAAATTGGAGTGTTTAAACTCCCCATCAAAAGAGTAGAGAGTATACTCTACTCCCCCTGAGAGTATACTTCTCTTCCTTTGTCATAATAAAAAAGGTGGGTAAAAGATGCCAGGCAGAAAATAAATATGCAAACACAGAGTCACATAAGCATTTTATAAGAGAAAAAATAACTCATTTCGCTGATGCAAATTATAGTGAAATTCAAAGTACAGAAAGCATGGAAAATTCAAGAATTGAAACAAGGCAAAAAGTGAAGATAAAAATACACTTAAAGACAAAAACACATAGGTGAGACTATTATCATAATCAAAATCATCATCAGTGAAATATCCTTAAGGTAGTTGCCACGAGTCTTAAGCAAAATGGTGAGCTAGGAAGTTGATTTTTTTATTTGTCCTTTCTAGTTTCTTGATTACGGTTTTTGTTTCATCGTTTATCCACCTACAAATTTTTTCATATTTTTTGCCTACAATTTTAGTTCACCATGTTAGAACAAGATTTGTTCATGACATTTTTCCTTGAGTTTTGATGATAACAAAGTATTGAAAGAAAAATGGTTTATTTGATGTGTGTTACATGTGTGCAGGTTATAATACTTGTAAATATTATAGTCAAAATCTGTTTTACATTAGCACACTTTGGGAGTTGTTGAATTGCTAGCTTCTGGTGGAAAAATATGAAGAACACTTGCTAAGTGATGTCTGGCGTAGACTCTGAAGCTGAACGTCTCAGCATCAGAAGAAGAAACATAATTGTCTCTACACTTAGTGAATGCAAATTGGCTTCTGGTACCATTTAGAGTTGGTGATAAAGTTGAAGTTGTCCGTACTGCAGAAAACAAGTTGTATTGTCAAAGTAGTTTGTCAGCTAGAGTCTACAAATTGCAAGGCTCAAGAAAGGCTGGGATGCTTTATGGATATCTACTCTCAAATGCTCTAATAGTACAGAATCTCTTGAATACTCAAAGGTTAAACATGTTACACATTGGATCAAGATATTTCGGTGTATCTATCTTGAACGTCTCTTGTACTATGGAGCAAAAGCAAAGACTCTTGATCAAATTACCTCTTCAACGGCTAGTTTCTGCAAAGGCTATAAATATGGTTAAAGGTTCAAACTGAATCTTTAACAAGGATTATCTAGAAGAAGGAGTAACAAGATCAGTAATTATGAACACCATTGTATACGCAGATTTTCTGTTGTAGGTTGTAGTTGTAAAAGCCTTAAGATTTCTTATACATTGAATATCTTCGAAATCTTAAGTGCTTTAGGTCTTTGTTATGGTAATTTCTTGTACCTCTGATACTTGTATCAAGTACACCTTGTTCTCTATTCTGCTGAACTTTTTTAGCAGTTTAGATAAAGTCTCGAGCCAAGATGCTTGAGCCACGTAAGTCTCTTGCTATGTGCTTGAGCTGTGAAAGTCTTAATCAACTAGGTTGATTGAGCAAAAGTCTTGTATTATTGGGATACAAGCAAGGAATTCTCGGGCCAAGATGCTTGAGCCACATAAGTCTCTTATTATGTGCTTGAGCTGTGAAAGTCTTAATAAACTAGGTTGATTGAGCAAAAGTCTTGTGTCATTGGGATACAAGTAAGGAAGTCTCGAGCCAATATGCTTGAGCCATGTAAGTCTTTTGCTATGTGCTTGAGCTGTGAAAGACTTAATCAAGTGGATTGATTGAGCAAAAGTCTTGAGCCAGTGTGGCTTAAGCAGGTTGGCTCGGTACATGAAACTGGAGTAGTAAGTCTTGAATCTGAGGAGTTCAAGCAAGGAGGCTCATTTCATGGGACCTAGAGATGAACTCTCAGCCAGTGTGGCTTGAGCAGGTTAGCTCAGTACATGAAGCTCGAGCAGTAAGTCTTGAACCTGAGGGGTTCAAGCAAGGAGGCTCGTTTCATGGGACTTGGAGCATAAGTCTTCGGTATGAGGGACTTAAGCAGAAGTCTTGGGCTGAGGGCCTAAGCAAGGAAGTCTTGGGGTTCTTGGAACCTAAGCAAGAAGTCTCGAGTGAGGAGCTTGAACAGAAGTCTTGGACCTTGGGTTTGAGCAATTGTAAAAGTCTTATGCAGAAGGCATAAGCGATTGTAATCATGATTTGATTATAGTGAAAATCTCTTGTGAAGCAAAGGGACTGGAATACTCTCAGATTGGGAGGAAATAGTATAAATATTTGTGTCTTCTGCTATTTTTTATTTTCTTATGTTAACATTCCTCTACTAAGAATTAACTAGAATCTGAACACCAGTCTAGATTCTGAACTCTAATCAGATGCAAACTAAGAAAACGGAAAACACAATTCAACCCCCCTTATTGTGTATTTTTCTCACCTTCGCATCATTTTTTCATCTATGATTGTGTTTTATCGTTTATTCGACGAGGATTTTGTTTTATCGTTTATTTTCCTATAATGACTTCATTTCGTCAGTATCCGTCCCATTGTTTAGGGTTGGAGTAATATTTGACGTTAGTGAGGACCATTCCCAACCAAAGGTCGGATCCCCTTCCCCGTCTGCAGGTTTGAGTCTGATTCGAGGTTGAAATATCTTGGGCTTCACCACTTACACTATGGAGTGGCTAACTACCAAGAGATGTTGTGCTAGGTTCGACTTAGCACACCATAATCATTGTGTATCATGCTTTCTTTAATATAAATTGACATTATATATATATATATCCAAATATTACACAGTAAGATAAACCATTACAATCTTTGGGCAAACCTTGGGATACTTGGCTAAAATATCATTTGAGTTTTGAAGTGTCTCATGTACTTGGGTTAGGATCTCTAGTCAAAGCCTCAAAAGTGTAGGATATACTTCATGTGGCGGTCTTGATCATGTATGGTCCTTCTCAATTAGCTATGATTTTTCCGTATCCAACATTTTTTCCTCTAATGTAGGCTTGATTGTTTGTTTGAGGATTTTCTACTGATGTGAAGTGTTGTTTGACCTTCAATTCTTCTAAAAGATTTTTGAGGTTCTTTTTTGTAAACTGTGTTCCATTATCTATCACAGTGCCTTGAGGGATCCCGTACATGGTTAGGATGTACCTCTTGAAAAATTTCTAGATGTTAGCTATGGTGATATTTGCCAATGCTTTCGCTCCAGTAAACTTGGTAAAGTAATATAATTCCACGATAAGAAATTTAAGATGCCTTGGCGCCAAAGGGAAATAGTCGATAATATCCATCCCTCATTGTGATAAAGTATAAAGCGACGTTAACATATGTAATTCTAATGGGGTGTTATGAATATCTTCGTGTCGTTGGTATTAATCACATCTCTTTGGGTATTCTTTGGCCTACTGAACCATGGACGGACTGTAGTACCCGTCTATGAGGACTTTATTGTCCAACTATTCCTTTAGGCTCTTCAACTAGAGTGTATGAGGCCTCTTCTCAGATATTGGATGAATTGTCTGTAAACACTACCCAGGCATGAGCAGGTTCTGGCTTGCATGGGGTTAATTCTTTTACGAAGTCGACGAATAACAGTGATTTCCTTGATTCTAAGAAAACATCAAATTCAGACATCTTGATGGACCATTTTGTTAGCCTCCTTGCTAAATCTAGAAGCTGGTGTACTTGTTTCAATGGTAAGTCAGTTCAAACGACTATGGCATGGACTAGGAAGTAACGTCATATATTTATAGATATAGTTACTAACGCCAACATTGCCTTTTCAATATTTTGATAGCGTGTCTTTACTCTAACCAAGGCTTTGGAGACAAAATAGACTAGACTTTGAGTTGAGTTTGATTCTCTCATGAGGACTGTTTTAATCGTTTCATCGGACATGGCTAATAAGAGGTACATAACCTCCCCGAAAAAAGTTTGAGATAATACTTGTGTAGTTGATAAGGTCATCTTCAAGGACTCAAGCCCCTGTTGACATTATGGGCCCCGCTCAAAACATGTTTCTTTCTTAAACAATTTGTAGAATGGCAAGGTGTGTTGCAACAATTTCGATATGGATCTCATTAAGGGTTTCACCATCTTGTTTAGCTTCATCACTTATTTCTTGGTCATTGGTGCTTCCATGTGAATGACCGCCTCCCATTTATTCAGATTTGCTTATATGCCCCTCTTCGTCAGATAAAAGCTTGAAAACTTGTCGGCTCTGACCACAAAGGTGCATATTTTTTGGATTGAGCCTCATATTATACTATCAGACTCTTCGTAATACACAAGAGAGATGTTGGTATTGTAATCCCTATTTTCTAGACCTAACCATTATGTCGTCCATGTACACCTCTAGTGTTTCACCTATTTCTACTTTGAAAACCTTATTCTTCAGGCCAAAAG
This sequence comes from Lathyrus tuberosus, assembly GCA_022829125.1. NCBI lineage: Eukaryota > Viridiplantae > Streptophyta > Magnoliopsida > Fabales > Fabaceae > Lathyrus > Lathyrus tuberosus. Next base: position 17,486,856 of record JALAZF010000017.1, read on the forward strand.
GCTTTACATTATACCAGTAGCTGGCTTGTTCGGTCATGAAGGGCACTTTTTCTTTGTTTGGCTCATACATGTGTATTTGATAGTAGCCGGAATATGCATCCATAAACGATAAAAGCTTGTACCCGACCAAATTTTATTCAAACTTATCTATGCTTGGGAGCGAGAATGAGTCTTTGGGACACACTCTATTGAGGTTGGTGTAATCAACACACATTCTCTGTAGGGATTCAAGAGGGGTTTTTCAAACTTTTTATCCTCTTAGTGGAATAATCTCGATAAATGGATCTTGATTAAATCATTAATGACAAATTAAACTCACCTAAATAAGGATTCAAGAATTACCTCTTGAAGTATGCTTTATCTTTGATCACAAACGACGGAAGATACCGGCGTCTCTACGTAGTCCACACGAGTGTAAAGTGGAATGCGGTGATAGCCGTTTTCAGAGAATGACAAATTTGACAAATTAGCATTGCAAGGGAAATAGCTTATCTATTTATAGAGAGCTTTAAAACCCTTATGCTCTTATTTTGGACTTTCCAAAATAAGCCCAATCTTATTTAATTAAACTATTTTAATTAAATAAATTTTATGTATATTTAATTAAACTCTTTTAATTAAATAAAACAAAACATCAATTAAATTAAATCATATTTAATTTGATCAATTGTCAATTCTCATTTATTTAATCAAATAATATTTAATCAAATAAATTATATATGTGCTAATGTATTAAACAATTTAAATACTATTAACTCATAATTAAATTAAATCTTATTTAATTTAATTGTTCATTACTCTATCAGTACTCTATGCATGTGACCCTGTAGGTTCTCGTAACGTTGACAATAATATTAAATTACCTATTTAATATTATAAACAGTGAATGATATCTAGCAACACATTAATGATACTCAAGTGATGAGAATGTCGTGTGATCTAACATAACCTTTATGTGATGATGATCATGTCTACAATTACCCTTTCCCCTTATATCTATATTGAACACAAGACAATAAAATGTTTCACCCTTGTATAATCTAATATTTTATTCCCTGATCCACAAGTATACTTGATAACAACAAATAAGCCAAAAATCTCATATCGACTTATTTAAGCACGACCATGCATTTTTAAGGTGAGAAAAGTACACAAGAGGGGGGGTGAATTGTGTTTTCCGTTTTCTTAGTTTGCATCTGATCAGAGTTCAGAATCTAAACTGGTGTTTAGATTCTAGTTAAATCATAGCAACGCAATGTTAACAAAAGCAAATAAATAATAGCAGAAAACACAAAGATTTATACTGGTTCCTCCAAAACTGAGAGTAGTCTAGTCCCCTTGCTTTACAAGAGATTTTCACTATAATCAAAACATGATTACAATCACTTATGCATTCTACATAAGACTTTTATAACTGTTCAGACCCAAGATCCAAGACTTCTGCTGAAGCTCCTCACTCGAGACTTCTTACTTAGATTCCACAAACCCAAGAATTCCTTGCTTAGGCCCTCAGCCCAAGACTTCTGCTCAAGTCCCTCTGACCCAAGACTTCTGCTCCAAACCACTCTGTCTAAGCCTTCTGCTCCAAGTCCCATGAAATGAGCCTCCTTTCTTGAAACCCTCAGGTTCAAGACTTACTACTCCAGTTTCATGTACTGAGCTAAGCTGCTCAAGCCACACTGGCTGAGACTTCTGCTCTAGGTCCTATGAAACGAGCCTCCTTGCTTGAACCCATAAAATTCAAGACTTACTGCTCCAGTTTCATGTACCGATCCAACCCGCTCAGGCTACACTGGGCCAAGACTTCTGCTCAATAAATCCACTTGGTTAAGTCTTTCACAGCTCAAGCACATAGCAAGAGACTTACGTGACTCAAGAATCTTGGCTCTAGACTTCCTTGCTTGTATCCCAATGATACAAGACTTTTGCTCAATCAACCTAGTTAATTAATACTTTCACAGCACAAGCACGTAGCAAGAGACTTACGTGGCTCAAGCATCTTGGCTCGAGACTTCATCTAAACTTCTAAACAAGTTCAGCAGAATAGAGAACAAGGTGTACTTGATACAAGTATCAGAGGTACAAGAAATTACCATAACAAAGACCTAAAGCACTTAAGATTTCTAAGATATTCAATGTATAATAAATCTTAAGGCTTTTATAATTACAACCTACAACAGAAAATCTGCATATACAATGGTGTTCAAAATTGTTGATCTTGTTACTCCTTCTTCTGGATAATCCTTGTTGAAGATTCAGTTTGAACCTTCAGCCATATTTATAGCCTTTGCAGAAACTAGTCATTGAAGAGGTAACTTGATCAAGAATCTTTGCATTTTCTCCATAGTACAAGAGACGTTGAAGATATATACACCAGAAGATCTTGATCCAATGTGTAACATGTTTAACCTTTGAGTCTTCAAGAGATCCTGTAGTATTAGGGCTGTTGAGAGTAGATATCCATTAAGCATCCTAGCCTTTTTTTAGCCTTAAAATCTGTAGGCTCTAGCTGACAAACTGATTTGACAATACAACTTGCTTTCTGCAGTACGAACAACTTTAGCTTTATCACCAACTCTGAATGGTACCAGAAGACAATTTGCATTCACTAAGTGTAGAGAGAATTATGTTGCTTTTTCTGATGCTGAGACTTTCCGCTTCAGAGTCTATGTCAGACATCACTTAGCAAGTGTTCTTCAGATTCTGCCACTAGAAGCTAGCAATTCAGCAACTCCCAAAGTGTGCTAATGTAAAACATATTCTAACTATAATATTTAGAAGTATTAGAACATGTACACATGTAACACACATCAAATAAAATATTGTTCTTTCAATACTATGTTATCATCAAAACTCAAGGAAAATATGTCATCAACAAATCTTGTTCTAACAATCTCCCCTTTTTTGATGATGACAAACCCAAATATTTAAAGGACAATGTTGGGTAGTTATAATTTTCTCTGCAATATCAGGGTATGAGGTTTGTAAGCTCCCTCTGAGTCTAATAGTCCAAAGCTGAGTTCTGTAGACTCATACCAAGTACTACTTTCAAGAAAAAGTAATTCAGTTTTCTTTGTAACATCAGAGTCTGAGGTTTGTAAGCTCTCCCTAAGTCAAACAGTTCCAAGGTTGAGGTTTGTAAGCTCCCCCTTAGTTCCATATTTAAGAAAACCAAAAATAATATTTTAATTTCCTCTGGCAACATCAGAATACGAGGTTTGTAAGCTCCTTATGAGTCTGATAGGCTAAGGCTGAGGTTTGTAAGCTACTCCTTAGTTCTATGTACAAGAAAGTTAAAATATTTCACCCGGGCAAGATAACCATACTAACAAAAATTTAAATAGCAAAAATTATAAATGACCAATATGTACAACTGAATAGGTACTCAATGGGTTCAGTTTCTAATTAAATACTTACCATTATTTCTTCCCCTTTTGTCACATAAAAAAGAATAAAAAAATGAAATAAAAATAATTATAGTCTTAAATGCATCATAGGCCATCATTACAGGATCAGTTTCCAAGAAATTGAAAAACAATCAAGTAACAAGGGCCATTGAGGATTGCATAATGCATATTGAATACTTGTTGGTCATAATGATTTCAAGAATCCGACAAAGGATTTTATCCAAATGTTTAGATTACCCATAAGCTATTATAAAAGAAACCAAAATCTAGTTCGTTTCTATCAACATCAACCAAAAAATTATGGAGTCATAAGCTGAGAGCAACACAATTTCTATTGTAACAGAGGTTACACAGAACTCTACAAGCCTGAATATCCAAAACCCTCAGAAGCCAGCAGCTTCAGAAGCTTTTGTTACTGGTCCTATGCCTTCTTCCCTGAATACTTCAGATGAGACTTCATCACCAGTACCTTAAAGACATATAGAAACATGTCCATCAGTAGCTATTTTGAAGCCACGAAAGATATCCATGAAAAAGACAAAGAGAAAGAGGCTCAACGAGATGTTTCACCGTCTTGTTGTCCCAGAAGCAGAAGAGGAGAACATTGATGTAGATGAGCAAGATTATGATTATGGCAATATCTTCTGCTATAAGGCACTGGATGACATAGATAGAGCTTAGTCTTAGTTCAAACCAGTTTATTATGGTATTATGTAATCCTTTAAGCTCGATTAATGAAAAGACGTTATTTTGACCAGTAAATATTATGCAATCTACAAACACCTTATTTTCCCATTAGATATTATGATAAAACATAAATTAAGTAAAACTGAAACCAGAAGTAACAGTTAAACATGTTAACTATAATAATCATAGTTGTTAAAGAATATTTAATAGGTCAGACTGTTAGATAACATTTCCAGGATTTATCATTTAAGATATTGATTAGACTTAATCAATATTAAAATAACAGATACTTGGAACAATGTATGTAACACGTCTATATAAGGACTCATAGCAGACTTACTTTCATAACCACTTAATCCTCAAAACACCAAGATGTATAAACAGAAACAAATCTGGGTTCCAAAGAGAGATTTAAGAAAGAGAACCATATTGAATGCAGCAACTCAGGAGAATGAAAGCAAAGCAGCAGCTGAAGGATCTACTGGCAAGCAGATGACTTTAGAAGCGCTCACCTCTTCAGCATCCTTTGTGAAGACAAACAGAAGAAGAAGATCTTATGGGTCCAGATGCATAAATTAAATGAGAAAGGAGGCTGTGAAGTTTGCCAAGGAAGAATGGAAAGATTACTTAGATAATCTGGACATGTCAGATGATCCTAGGGAATACCTTAGGGATAATCCAACAGACTAGAATGTCTAAATAATTTGTAATATCTTCCATTTTATTAATGATAAATGTTGCACACATTGGGTTCTTACTCCAATTACTTTTAATTCTTTAGAACAAAAATAAATATATATTCAATAGTTAAACTGCACAACAGCATTAACAAACTTTGAATTAATATCAGAATCGTTCATAGATAGCTTCAAACTTGTCTCTCCATATTTTTAGAAAAGTCAGCCTCTGAACTTATGATAACTCCCTATTGAACAAGTAATTCTGAAAGAACTCGTCCAAAAGGAATGAAGAAAATCTTTCCCTTGTGAAAGGAAAAACTAGTCCTCTTAAAATAGTCAAACATAACTTAAGGAAGATCAATCTGCAAGTCTGAATTGAGAAGTAGAAGTCGATTCTTTTTTAATAAGGTCCACGAGATCTAAATCTTTATCCTTAGGCAGCATCTTTGAATTCAGAATCTGATTCTAAACAACTACATCAGGATGAAGATTTGAAACCACTGATGTATTAGATGGATCTACAAAGATACGCCAAGTAGGAAGATAGTGTTCCCAAACAAGATTTCCTGGGATTCCTCAAATCTCCTCACAATTGATCACATTAGCAATCACTTTAGAGGCTACTGTTATAGAAACATCAGTTACTTTAGAAAGAATAGCACACTCAGAATTCAGCTCAACAATGGAGGAATTAATCCAAAACGCTTTGACAAGATCTAGATAAGTGAAATCACAAAGCATCTCAAAGTATCCATTCCATCTTTGTTCAGAAACAGTCTTCCAGAAGTTAAAGCCTAACTTAAGCAACTCAACAAAATCCATAAACTTTTCATTGATGACATCCAGTTGATTCAAAGAAGAATTTACTAGGAAATTCATCTCAAGTTTGGCTTGATCAGCACACAACCAAAGAGAAAACAAAAAGAAAAAGAACTGAACAAGATTTTAAAGGAATAAGAATCTTGTCAGAAGAAAGACACAAAATGTTGTTTCACAAGACAGAGGATAAGGACAATAAATATGTAAAAAGAAAACATCATTACCCAAAGGCTCTTATCCAGCAGATTTCTTGAATCTACTACATGAATTTCACCTTTATGAAAATTTAAGTTAAAATTATGGTTAAGCAGATCACTAAGATGTCAGACAGGATGTCGTGACACTTTATCTCTGCTTCTCACAAGGATTAAGGAAGAACAAAAGTAAATAGCAGAAAGAAAACAACACACAGAAATTGTTAACCCATTTCGGTGATCAACAACACCTACGTCTGGGGGATACCAAGCCAGGAATGAAATCACTAAATAGAATTGGTTCTAAGCTAAACTCCAACGTTTACAACTTAGCACCTAGAAACTACCCCTCCTAGATTTCTACCTAAGACACTCCTAGGTATGAGACCCTTCTCAAATCCCTTCCAATCACAACAGTGACTAAAAATATTACAACTCAATAATCTATCCTTCTCTAGTAGTCACACAATACACAAGAGGCTCACAAAAGTACAAACCCTAGTACTTCTAAAACAGCTGCAATATTCAACGCATAAACTAGGTTAAAACCATCCTATTTATATTGCAAAACACAACTGGACTTGGGCTTCAAAAGCGCAGCAATTCTGCTCCTCAGAATCCGTGCCCTATTCTTTTCTTCAATCCCAAGTTACCAAAAATGTCTCCTTACAAGGAAACCGCATATTCCATTTAGAATCAGAATCTCTGATTCCACAATCTCAGATGCCACCTGGAATCAAGTCATATTCCAATCACACGTGTCACCAATATACAGTTATGCCAAAACTGTAACAGACAAAGATGTCGAATCCTCCTGATCGGACATCTTGTCTAACAACTTAACCTGCAGTTAGTTCACTATGTCAGGACATCTTGTCCAACATCTTTCTGCTAAGTTAGTTTTACCAAAATTAATGCCAACCTTAAGGGCTTGGACTCATCAATCTCCCCCTTTGGCAGATTTTGGCTAAAACTAACTTTCATTGACCTGCAGAAACATATCAGGGAGACCATCATCAGTGCAGCAGCGGAAACTTAACATTGTCTCCCCCTTAATCAGTACAGATCTACTCCCCCTCAGTGGTTAGTAGAAAATCAGCTGTGGTTAGTGATGTTAGTATTTCTTCCCCTTTTTAGACACAATATGACAAAGGTAGAAGGACTAACTCAAAAACCAATAAAACAGTTCATAGTAGTTAAATTACACACCCAAAAAAAAAACAAAAAAAATTATCCTGGGCATTCATCCCTTACATAACCAAACGTAAAGAGAAAAACATAAAGCAAAAGAACACACTAGAGCAAGAGAGAATACTGAAAAATCCTCTCAATATGGTAGGAATACATATTCAGAGACTAGAATATCATTCCCACAACCAATGGAAAGTTATGCCTCATCAGATAGGCAAACTCCAAGCTTGCCTCTCAATGTCTCAAATTGATTTGCATCTAAAGCTTTAGTGAAAATGTCAGCTAGTTGATTTTATGTGGCCACATGCTCCAGAGTGATGATTTTGTCCTCCACCAGGTCTCGAATGAAGTGATGTCTGATGTTAATGTGTTTAGTTCAGCTGCGCTGAATGGGATTCTTTGAAATATTTATTGCACTTAAGTTGTCATAGAAGAGTGTCATAACATCTTGTGGGACATTATACTCAGTCAGCATTTGTTTCATCCACATCATTTGAGAACAACTACCCCCTGCTGCAATGTATTCAGCTTCAACAGTAGATAAGGAGACACAGTTTTGCTTTTTGCTGAACCAGGAAATTAAATTGTTTCCTAGAAAAAAAAACATCCACCAGAGGTGCTTTTTCTATCATCTGCATTTCCAGCCCAGTCAGCATCACCATATCCTATTAATACAGAGTCAGACTTGTGTGTGTAGAGTAGTCCATAGTTACATGTTCTATTCACATACTTCAGAATTCTCTTGACCTAATTAATATGGCTAGCTTTGGGTTCAGCCTGATACCTTGCACAGACTCCTACTGAGAATGTTATATCAGGTCTACTAGTTGTAAGATATAGGAGACTTCCAATCATGCTTCTGTAGAGACTCTGATCAACACTTACACCATTCTCATTTCTTGACAATTTCAGGTGAGTAGGGGCAAGAGTCCTCTTGTGTTTTACATTTTCCAAGCCAAACTTCTTAACAATATTCTTGGCATATTTTCCTTGACAAAGAAAAATAGAATCTTCCATTTGTTTGACTTGAAGACCAAGGAAGTAGGTTCATTCTCCGACTAAACTCAACTCAAACTCAGATTGCATTTGCTTAACAAAATGTTTGACCATCTCTTCAGACGTTCCTCCAAAAACAATATCATCAACATAGATTTGTGCTATCATGAGATTACCTTCCCTTTCTCTGATGAAGAGAGTTTTATTCCTCCCTTTCTGTATCCATTTGTAACAAGGAAATCAGTCAGTCTTTCATACCAGGCCCTTGGAGCTTGTTTCAACCCATATAAGGCTTTCTTCAGCTTGTAGACATGATCTGGAAATGTCGGGTCAACAAAGCCTTTGGGTTGTTCCACGTAGACCTCTTCTCTGAGATATTCATTCAAAAAGGCACTTTTAACATCCATTTGAAAGAGTTTGAACTTCAGAAGATAAGCTATTCCAAGGAGCAGTCGCACAGACTCCAGTCTAGCTACAGAAGCAAAAGTTTCATCAAAATCCACTCCCTCTATCTGAGTGTATCCTTGCGCAACGAGTCTGGCCTTATTTCTTGTGACAACTCCGTGTTCATCAGACTTGTTCTTAAACACCCACTTAGTTCCAATCACATTTGATCCTTATGGTCTGGGTACAAGATCCCAAACATCATGCCTCTTGAACTGCCATAGCTTTTCTTGCATCACATTAATCCAGAATTCATCTGTCAAGGCCTCTTTGACATTCTTGGGTTCCATCTTTGACACAAAACAGGAACTTGCCACCACATCTCGTGATCTGGTCATCCTTCCTCCATTTGGGTCCGCTATTATGAGTTCCTTAGGGTGATCTTTCTGTATTCTGATGGAGGTCTCTTGTAAACTCTCTCAGTCACAGTAGATTCATGATTGTCATCGTTAGGTACAGCAGTATCTTCAGAGTTATCTTGAGGTGTTTCAACATCCTCTGTGACATTTTCCTCTTCCATGGGGAAGAATGCTCCAATATCATTTGTAGCTTCAACTTCCATATGAGAGTCATCAACCACAACATTTATGGACTCCAATACTACTTGAGTTCTTAAATTGTAGACCCGGTATGCTCTGCTGTTTGTGGAGTAACCTAGGAAGATTCCTTCCTCACTCTTGGGATCCATCTTTCTTCTTTGCTCACTGTCTGCCAGGATGTAGCATTTGCTTCCGAAGACATGGAAGTATTTCACAGTTGGCTTTCTACCCTTCCATAGTTCATACAATGTGGCAGATGTTCTAGACCTGATGGTTACTGTAACACCCCAATTCCCATCGCGAATAAATAATACATAAATAAATCAGAGTAACTAAAAATTTATCTTTCCGACAGAATCAAGGATGCCACATTTACAGAAAGAAAACACATCTCCTGCTCAATTATTTGATACATAACACAAACTGGGATAACATCAAAGAGAAACTTTTTCCATATAAAAGGAAAGTTCAATTATGGAATAAAGCGGAAAGATCCATAACTGACTTGTTTTACAAAATAAATTGTTTTATAACATCAAAATATTCATACAAGGTTAATACAAAATATATTGAACAAATATATACATATATAACATAATCGTTCCCCGACTCCCATGCTACGTATCAGAGCAGACACCAATACCGACAAAAGAATGGAGAACTAATCTTCACAAAGCCTCCAAGACTACAAATCTGCAATTGCCTCATAGAGCAACAAACCACAACAGAAGGGTGAGAAATAACAACTAAATCAAGATTGCATAATAATATGCAAACACATAAAAATTCACATGCATAGTTATTCTCACCACAAGCATCATATACTAATATACACAGCATATATCAATTACACCATCATAATCACATATTCACACATAAGGCACACCAAAGTCATAACATATGTAAACACACCACCACATCACATAACACATGTCTATACATAACACATATCATCCATAACCAATGCATTTATCACATATGCACATCAATTCACCAATCCAATCATAAATCTCAACACATACTCAATCAATTCACAATTTCCACACATAATCAATCCATTCATGATTTTCCACACATAATCAATCCATTCATGATTTATGCAAATGCACAGAGACCGACACAACGACTCTATGCAATGCATATGCGGTACCATCCATCCATCAATATCATCACTAGTTCACTCAGGAACTATCGGAATCATCGCTTGTTACTTAGGATTACTATGTAACACCCCGTCGGGCAAACGATGTTCCCCGTCACTTTAGGTCCTCTTATTTTTTTAAGGCACACGACGTTTATAGATCTCTTTATGTCCTCTTTGTATAAGACACACGATCCGATCGCTTTAGGTCCTCTTTGTATAAGGCACACGATCGTCTATAATCATCGTTTTAGGTCCTCTTATTTTTTTAAGGCACACGATGTTATAGCGGATTCCCTCTGGAATCGTTTCGTCGCTCACACCCACTAGGGTACACGACATCACAAGAATGCATATCATGATGCTTGGCATACAATGACTCATGACATTCAAATGCACACATAATGCAACCATAATCATGCATATATTTCAACTCATCAATTCCATACATTCACAATTCAACCATATGAATTATCTCATCATCATTATTCATGCATTGGAAATCAATTCAAACAATGCATTTACTTGCCATAAGGCCACCAAATAACACACATTGAATTTCACATACACAATGCATTTCATCATAAACCACAAACCACAACAATTAGCATTTTATCATATACATTCATATCAATTCACATCAAGAATTACCCACCATCAACCACAACAATTACCACAAAACCTCATAACCACATACATTGATATTCAATCAAACAATGTATTTTACCACACAACATCATTATCATACATTGAAATCAAACCCAAAACAACACATTTATTTCTCCATAAGACCACAAACCATCATCACCAACACTCACCATATATATTCACATCATATAACAGCACACAAGCTATACGATACATATTAAAAGCATGTCACATGATAACACGTCAATCACATACAATTACGACGGTAAAAGCCGACAAAACGACACTATTCCAATTCCTGACACAATTAAATCGGCCACTACTCCCAAAACCATTATTATAAGGAAGAACATTTCATAAGCTCTCCAACTCATCAAACTGTGCCTCAAACTGACTTACGACCCAACAGTTATAAAGAAAACAATTTAGAAAAGCTGTCATGTTCGCAATGCGAAGCTCCTAGCGAGTCCTTCGCTTTCCTCATTCGCAGTGTGAATGCCCCAGCAAAAAATGGCAGAAAGGAAATAGCCTACAGTTTCGCAGTGCAAACTCCCAGCGAACCTTCGCTGTCCCCTTCGCAGTGCGAATCCCCCAGCGAACCGTGGCAGAAAGAAAAACAACACAACGTTCGTAGTGCGAACCTCATGCGAACGTTCGCTTTCCCCTTCGTTGGCCATTCGCAGTGCGAACCTGCAAAACCAGAAAAACCCAGCAGTGCTATAGATCACTCTTAACCAACATTTTAACTCCCAAAATACTTCCAAACCAAAACATAACAATCATAACATAACTCAATCATGGTAACAAGTATTCTACGCAGTTTATATCGAATTTCATCCGTGAAAACCTCAATTTCTATCAATCGCTCCTAATTTCAATCGATAAGAAAAGTCGCGAAACAACCAAAACAATTACAACAAACAACACATATACATACACAAGCAAGATATAATTGAAACTTCTCACCCTTACCCGATTATTCGCGCTCAAAACGGAGTTCCCGCGATTTTTCCTCTTTCTCCTATTCTCTTTTTCTTTCTTCCCCTTTTCTTTCTCTTCTTTTCCTTTCCCTTTGTTTTCTCTCTTTTTCTCTCCACTTTCTATTTATATAAAAGATCTAAACCCCTAAAAGACTATTTTACCCCTCAGCTCAAATATCCCGCAAACGCTCTCAAAACGCGATAAAACATAAACAACGATGAAAAATAATATATTGTCAAATAAAAGTCAAGAATAAAATAATATAAAACAAAAACAAAAATAATTAAATCGACTCGATTAAATAAATAAGACAAAACCGGGGCGTTACAATTCTCCCCCACTTAGACATTTTCGTCCTCGAAAATATACTGAGACGAACAACTCCGGACACGACTCTCGCATCCGACCAACAAACTAACATGCCAACAAAAGCACACCATGAATAACACAAACTGACAACCCACCTCGCTAACAGCAACTACAACAACGACACGACAACGACGACAACTACAATGACAAGATGCAAAGCCCATACAATGCACTTGACGACCAACACACGACTCGAAGAATACCCAAGTTATGAACACACAGGTAACACTCCCCTAATTCCCCACACAGGAATTAGCTACCCGTACTCGAACCATCACGATGGAAACGAGGTAACAACACAAACAAGAACACAAGGTTACGTAACCACCTTACCAACATCCTTATCACACAACAATATTGCAACAATGCTACGATTCACCAATCGAACATACAACCAAAACATCCATCTACTTAGTAGCCCATGAATAATAGTTAAACCTTTCACCTAACACTTCCATTCTGAAACGTCCAATGGTCTTATCACTCCTACACGTTTCCAATGTTCAACCTAAGAACTCTTATAAGTCGCACACGCATATACGAATTGTGCCACATCACGCTTCCGCTGCGCACTCTGATTACTCGTAACCATCAAAACTACCAATCTCACGTCCAAAGTCTAACTCTTTCTCATATTCACCAAAAATCACTGTTCACTTTCAATATACCCAACCTCACACTCTACTGTGTTATCTCACACACCGAACACAAGTCTCTGAACTGCTGAAATAATTTTAATTCTCTGACCCTCAAAACAGCCATATGCAAAGACTATCGACTTAAGTCTTCAGGCACAACATTAGCTTTTCCCGAAGGATAATCCAAGCCAAATTCATAACTCACCACGAATTCTAACCATCCTCGTTGTCTCATACTCCATTCCCTCAGACCAAACAAGTACTCTAAACTCTTGCGATTACCAAACACTTCGAACCTAGAACCTTAAAGATAATACCTCCAAATGTTCCAACACAATACAACCGCAACCAATTCCAAATCCTAAATAGTATAAATCCTTTTATGAATCCCCATTTGTCGTAAAGCATAAGCCACGACTTTACCCCTTGCCTTAACACACTGACTAAACTCATCAAAGACGCATCCCAAACAAACGACTTACCTCCGGTAATAACCAACTAAAGTCCAAAAAGATTCTAATCTCCTCAACCAACTTCGGAGCCTCTCGTTGTAGAATTACATCTACTTCCGATGGATCCATAACCATACTCTCATCTGAAATAACATATCCAAGAAAACTAACCTTCTTCAACCAAAATTCTCACTCGAATAACTTAGCATAAAACTTCCTTTCTTTTCCACACTTGCAATTCGATTCTCAAACACTCCACTTGTTCTCCCTCTGAGTTCATAACAATTCCGAATATCCTCAATCAAAACCACTACGAACTTATCCAATTAAATATGGAAGATACGTTTCATATACTCCACAAACATTCCTGACGCATTACTAACACCAAATAACATCACTGTGCGTTGTAATGCCCAACCAAATTCCAAAAGATATAAATTCTTAAAGCTTTTGCAAAAAAAAATTCACTGGGTAACTGGTTACTTGTAACGCCCCAGTTTTTGTCAGTTTTAGTCCGTTTTAATTATTTGAGTCGTTTTTTATTATTCTATTATTATTTTATTTTTATTTCTGACTTTTATCTGAAAATATGTTATTTTTAGTCGAGATTATATTTTATCGGGTTTTGGGAGTGTTTGCGAGATATTTGGGTGTAGGGGTATTTTGGGCATTTTGATTTATTTGGTTAAGTTAAGAATAGAAAGAAAAAGAGAGAAAAATAGTAAGAAGACAAAAGAAGAGAAGAGAAGAGAAAAGAAGAAAGGAGAGAAAAACTTGAGAAAGAAGAAATCAATCAATCGATTTTTCTACGCGCTATTTAATCGGGTAAGGGTGCGAAACTCGATTATGCTATGTTTGTGTATGATTATGTATGTGTTTGCTTGAATGTTTCTTGTCTTTCCATGGCTTTTGAGTTCTAGGTCGAAAATGATAAAATGATTAGGAATCGATGTTTGCGCGGTCGGAAATCAATATAATTTGCGTTGTATGATCACCATGTGTTTATGAGTCATTGCTGATAATTGTTTTGGTGTTGGAATTGATTTGGAATGAAAAATGAGGTTTTTGGATAGTGTAACCCGTAACAGCATTTTTCTGGTTCTGGTGTGATTCGCCAGGCGAATTTGGGATTCGCCGGGCGAATTAAGTATCACCACTAGCTCGCCAGGCGAACTGCTGGCGAATGGGATTCGCCAGGCGAATTCGCAAGTCGCCAAGCGAAATGAGAATTTCAGAAAGGGGGTAGCTTCTGTAACTCTTGGTTTTTTTTCTAATTGGTGATTCGCCACTGGCTCGCCAGGCGAACTGCTGGCGAATGGGATTCGCTAGGCGAAATCCATGGCGAATGGCTGGCGAATGGGAATTCGCCAGGCGAATTCTCAAGTTGCCAGGCGAATTTGGCTGTATCTCAATAAATTCTTTTCTTTGAAAATTCATAACTTTTGATCTGTGGTTCGGTTTGAGGCGTGGTTTGATGCATTAGAAAGCTCATAAAATGTACTTTATATTGATGATGGTTTTGAGAATTATTGTCCGACTATATTATGTCGGAAATTAGAAAATGTGTTGTTTTGTTGTCGACTTTTGCCGTTTAATTGTGTGAACTTGATGTGTATGTGCAATATGTTGTTGGTGTGGATATTTTATTACTTGTGTATTGTTGAGTGATGAAATTGCATGAAATACATATCGTAATGATGAGTGGTGGCCTTACGGCAAGAAATTGCAATGTGTTGTAATTGTTGAGTTATACATGATTATGGATGAGTAAATGTGTGCATATGAATGTTATGAGTCATTGTATGCCAAGCATCATAATATGCATATTGTGAAGTCGAGTACCATGGGGGTACGAGCGACGGATAGATTCCAATGGGAATCCGCTATAACATCGTGAGCCTTAAAAATAAGAGGACCTAAAGCGATTTGATATATCGTGAGCCTTAAAAATAAGAGGACCTAAAGCGATTTGATATATCGTGAGCCTTAAAAATAAGAGGACCGAAAGCGATGGTTATAGACGATCGTGTGCCCTTGTGGGGTGTGAACGATCGGATTGTGAGCCTTATACAAAGAGGACCGAAAGCAATCCATAAACGTCATGAGCCTTATACAAAGAGGACCGAAAGCGACGGGGAACATCGTATGCCTGACGGGGAGTTACACTAAGTAACGAGCGATGGTTCTAATAGTTCCTGAGTGAACTGGGTCTGAGATGTGATGAGTCGGTACCGCATGTGTATTGCATGGAGTCGTTGTGTCGGTCTTGGTGCATTTGCATAAATCATGGATTAATTGTGTATGGAATTGTGAATGTGACTGATGAGATGAAATATGTATATTTATGTGGTTGATGAGAGTATTGTATATGATTGATATGCATCGGTGACGTATATATAGAATATGTGTTGTATTTGATTGTGGTGCAATTGTGGTGAAAATATTTTATATGTGCATTTTGTGTTAATATATGATTATATGCAACTGTGCTATGATTGTGTTTCTCACCCTTCTGCGCTTTATAATGCTCTATGAGGCATTGCAGATTAGAGTTGCTGGAGGTCTTTTTGTGAAGCTTTGCGTCTTCATTCTTTTGTCGGTCGGCTCTGATATGTAACGCCGGGTAGTTAGGGTGGCCGTTTGTGATTAGTTTGTATTATGTATATGTATCTTTTGAATTGTACATGTATGGTTGTATATGACAAACAAACTTTCATGATATATATATATATATATATATATATATATATATATGAGATTCAGTTGCAGATTTTTTGCTATTATTCTGTTTCTGATTCGTGGGTGTATTACTACCTGAATTGTTGCATATCTGTATGAGCAGGTGTTGTATGTTTGTTTCAAATTGATGTGGCGTCTCCGGTCTATGTCGTGCATGTTTTAATTATACTCTGATGAAATTTTGAATTTTCTTTTATCGCTTTAATAGCTTGGGGGGTATAGATTGGGGGTGTTACATTAAGTGGTATCAGAGCCAGTCTGTGTCAGTTGTGTCAGTCCTTGTCGGTCTTGGTGTTTGGTTGAGCTGTTTGTTTAACCATAGTTTCTGTTATTGGAAATGAACAGAATATGGCTGGAAGGAACGACGCTGCTTTAGCTGCTGCGGTGCAGGCTATGGCTCGGGCTGTGCAGGGTGCACCGAATGCTGCTGGTAATGATGAGTTCCGGAAGAATAAACCACCTGTCTTCAAAGGAAGATATGATCCTGATGGTGCACAGATTTGGTTGAAAGAGATTGAAAGGATTTCCGAGTGATGGATTGTGACGAGGATCAGAAGGTGAGACTAGGTACTCACATGTTGCTGGAAGAAGCTGATGATTGGTGGGTTGGTACTCGTCATGTGTTGGAAGCTGCAGCGGAGGAGGAGGAAGAGATCACTTGGGAGTTGTTTAGCCGGGAGTTCTTGAGGAAGTATTTTCCTGAAGACATCAGAGGGAAGATGTGAGACAATCCTTTACTTTGGTTTTGTTTTTGTATGATTGCAAATTGCGCGTATGATTTGTTGTGCTTCATTCTACATGTGAATATGTGTGATTTTCATCTTAAAATGATTGTTAGAAACACTTTTTATAAGGTTTGAATCAATACATAACCTTTGGCATCGATCTATACGTGTCTGGTATCGATCCCTGCTTTATTGGAAATCAAAAGAATTAAATTTGTTCAGTAGGCATCGATCCATACGTGTCTGGTATCGATCCCTGATTTAATGGAAATTCTGTTTTTCAGTTCACCTTCAGTAGGGATCGATTCATAGATTTTGGGATCAATCCCTAACAGTTAAAAATTGTCAGGAATCGATCCATACGATGTTGGGATCGATCCCAAAGTCTGTTTTTCTGCATTATTTTAATTCTAACAGTTCTGTCTTGTTTAGTATAAATACAAAGTGGCAGGTATTGGCTTAACATGAATTCACAAGTGAAAATTGCAAAATACACAAGTCATAGAGGTCTTTGTAGCAGCAATTGATTGAGCTTTCAGAAACCTGAAAGATACTTCGTCTTCATCATCTTCTCAATCTCTTCAATTCAAGAACAATTACACACAATCATTCTTGTTCTTCGGATTGAAGGATCAACGAGATAACGTTCAGTGGTACGATCAACGATCTAGCTGTGGAGTCAGTGGAACGATCAAGGATCTAGCTGGGTTGAAGAGTGAAGGGGGTTTCAAGGAAAAACCTACTGGTTTGTCCTTCAAGAACGGGACTGTTCTTGCGGGTTTGTTAGTCACGATTGCAGAACGGATTCAGCCGCAGCGTAGGGTTTGGAAACGGGGTTGTTTCGCAAACAGGTCGTGGAACCGGTGAATCGTTTGCAAGTCTTGCGGGGAATTCTTGATCCAGCTCTGATCAAGTCGAGGTTCTATACGAGAAGAAGAAGTTCTAGGGATTTAGAATTCTGTCTTGGTATTGTAACCTTTGTAAGAACGAATTCAGCAACTATTGATAAGAAAAGGTCTCAATTTCTTTTGAAATTGAGAGGGAGACGTACCCACACGCGAGGACGACAGTGGGGAACTTCCTTAACAAATCTCTGTGTATCGTATTCTATCTCTATCTCCCTTTACGTTTTCGTTAACTGTTTTGTGATACAAATTGGCGCAGTACATTTTACGTGTCGTGATACAATAGTGGCAAGAAAACCTTTTATTGAAACATCACTATTGTTTATCATAGAACACATACACGCCAAGTGTTTGACAAAACGGTTTGTTGTGATTTACTCATTGGAATCAGAATTTGTGATAAGTGCATTTAGTGCGAGAAAATTCTGTGTTAACGTTTTCTATCAATCAATTCAAATCCAGCATCATACTTGCGTGTCTGGTCTTTTTGGTAGCGGTTCAGAATAGACGGAAGTCGATTCGGGACCAAAACTTTCCGCTATATTTCAAAAACTCTGTTAAGGTTTTTAAAACCGTATTTTACAAGCGGTGATCTATTCACCCCCCCCCCCCCTCTCGATCACTAGCCACACCGTCTAACAAGTGGTATCAGAGCGCCGGTTCGCTGGTGCTCTGTGGCTGCCTGTAACGATATGGATTCTGAACCAAAGGGGGCGTACAATAGAGCTCCCGTCTTTAACGGAGAAAACTACGGCTACTGGAAAGACTGCATGCGAGTTCATATAAATTCTGTGGATAGGCTAGTATGGACAGCCATTGAGAATGGTCCTTTTCAAATAACCATGACCAATGAGGCTGGCGCCATAGTACCTAAACCAGAAGCTGATTGGACTGAGAAAGATGAGAAAAAGTGGTCGAGTGATTGGAAAGCTCGAAATATACTAATTTCAGCACTTGGTGTTGATGAGTATTATCGAGTATCCCATTGCACGACTGCTAAGGAGATGTGGGACGCTTTAGAAATCGCCCATGAGGGTACTACTGAAGTGAAACAGTCCCGCATTAACACACTTAATCAAGAGTTTGAGCTCTTTCGCATGAAAAATGGAGAATCTATCTCCGACATGCAAAAGAGGTTTACTCATCTTACAAATCGATTAAATGCACTTGGAAAACCTGTTTCCAATGAGGTAGCTACTAACAAAATTCTGAGATGTCTTAGCAGGGAATGGCAACCTAAAGTGACAGCTATCAAGGAAGCCAACGACTTGACGACTCTTACGATTACAACACTTTTTGGAAAGCTGGAAGAACATCAGCAAGCTCTAGAAAGTCTTGAAAAGTATGAGAACAAAAGTAAGAAGGAGAAAGAGAAGAAGAAAGACAAAGAGGGTGAGAAGAAGCCAATTGCTCTTGTGGCCTCTAGCACTAAGTCCTAAAGAAAAGAGCAAAGTGACAATGATTCAAGTAGTGACAAAGATTCGGATGATGAAGAAATGGGACTTTTTGTAAGGAGATACAATAGATTCATTCGAAGGAATGGATACAAGCATTCTGACAAAAACCTCATAAAGTTTAGAAGACAATCTAGTGAGTCAAAACAGGAAGAGAATAAGAAGCATAAAGGTAGAGGATCTTGTTTCAATTGTGGCAAATCTGGACATTACAAAACAGAATGTCCTATGAAGAAAAAGGATAAAGGGAAGGATTCACCTAAACGGTACAGCAAACAAAGGAGAGCTTATATAGCATGGGAAAGCGATAGCGATTCATCAAGCTCACAAAGTTCAAGTGATAGTGATGAAACCGCAAACCTATGTCTTATGGCTCACATCAAAGACCATGCCTACTACAAGAAGAAACAAGAAGAAAAGAAGGTAAAACAAGCCTACTATAATAATGTCTCCTCTATGTCTTTTTCTGAACTGAAAATCGCTTTTGAAAAACTGCATAACGAAGCTGTAGATGCTTTCAAAAGATTATCTTCCGATAAACAAATTTTTTCATTCTTGGAAGGTAAAGTATACAAAGCTGAAAAAGATTTAGAAAGCTTGAAGGCTAGTATTGCAGAAAATTCAAAAGATATTGATGTTAACGGATGTAGTAAAGTTAGGTATTGTGAAGCTTGTCATATTTGGCAACGAGAGGTTAATACTCTTAAAGTCAAATTGGAAAAAGCTTTACAACCCAAGGTGACTTACGCCGTTGATACTAGATTGTTTAAGAAGTCATTGAATCCTCCATATGCAAAATACTCTTTTACTCCAAAGGATTCAATGAACAAAACTAAACAATTGCATCATCATGGTTTATGTCATTATTGTTGTCGTGCTGGCCACACCATTGAGAAATGCAAGTTTAGGAGGTTTCTTGTTCCTAAAGGCATCTATCAATGGAAGCCAAAAGGCAACCATGTTACCACTTACCCCTTTGGACCCAATGAAAATTGGGTACCAACCACTCTCTTTTGATATTGTAGGAAGAGTGCCTTGCATCCGAAGATAGGAGATGGTTCCTAGATAGCGGCTGCTCAAGGCACATGACCGGTGACATATCGCTTTTTATAGACTTCAAAGCAAAGAAAAAGGGATATGTTACTTATGGAGACAATAACAAAGGAGCTATACTTGGCAAAGGTAGTATAGGTAACCCCTCTACCACTACCATTTCTGATGTCAATCTTGTAGAGGGACTTAAACACAATTTGTTAAGCATAAGTCAATTGTGTGACAAGGGTTACAAAGTTTCTTTTACAAAAACTTGTTGCATAATTGAACATGATGAAAATAATGTTGTGTTTAAGGGTGTTAGAGTAAACAATATCTATATGCTTGATCTTTGTGATGTATCGTTAACAAGCACTAAATGTCTAGTTACCTTGAATGATGATTCTTGGCTTTGGCATAGACGTTTAGCGCATGTTAATTTCGATTTGCTTAACAAGGTTGTATCTAAGGATCTAGTAGTCGGTCTTCCAAAAATAAAGTTTTCAAAAGACCACCTATGTGATGCATGCCAAATGGGAAAGCAAACAAGGGTCTCTTTTAAATCCAAAAATGTAATTTCAACTTCACGACCTCTTGAGCTTCTCCATATGGATCTCTTTGGTCCGTCTAGGACAAAGAGCTTAGGTGGAAACTATTATGGTTTTGTAATTGTTGATGACTACTCTAGATTTACTTGGACTATATTCCTTCATAGCAAAGATGAAACTTTTTCTGCTTTTAAGAATTTTGCAAAACTGTCCCAAAATAAAATGAATTCTAAAATAGTTACAATTCGAAGCGATCATGGAGGAGAATTTCAAAACTATCTCTTTGATAAGTACTGTGATAAGTATGGTATTGAGCATAACTTTTCAGCTCCTCGAACTCCACAACAGAATGGCGTTGTGGAGCGCAAAAATCGCGTTTTAGAAGAGCTGGCAAGAACAATGCTAAATGAGGGTGGATTGCCAAAATATTTTTGGGCTGATGCTGTTAGCACAGCCTGTTATGTTCTAAACAGGATTCTAATTCGCCCTATGTTAAATAAAACCCCTTATGAGCTTTTAAAAGGAAGAAAGCCAAACTTATCACATCTTCACGTATTCGGTTGTAAGTGTTTTGTTTTGAATAATGGTAAGGAAAAACTTGGGAAGTTTGATGCAAAAGCGGATGAAGGTATTTTTCTTGGTTATTCACAATCAAGTAAAGCATATAGAGTGTATAATAAGCGTTTACTTACTGTTGAAGAATCTGTCCATGTTTCCTTTGATGAGTCTTATCCGAAAAATGTCGGCAAAGGTATTTCTTTTGATGACGCAGGTGTATCTACAGAAGACATACTCAAGGAAGCTGTTGCGGAAACTGATCAATCCAAGACAGCTCCCATTGAGAAGGAGGAAGATACTAGTCATGAAAAAGATAAGGAAGAAAGGACAGCTGATGTGAATGACCTTCCACCAGCTTGGAAGTCTTCAAAAGACCATCCCATTGACAACATCTTGGGAGACATTTCAAAGGGAGTCATGACTCGTTCTAAGATAAGTAATTTTTGTTCTCACTTCGCCTTTGTTTCACAAGTGGAACCTAAAAATGCCAAAGAAGCCTTGATTGATGAATTTTGGCTAATGGCCATGCAAGAAGAGCTTAATCAATTTAAAAGAAATGACGTTTGGGAACTTGTCCCGCGTCCGCGAGAACATCATATCATAGGTACTAAGTGGGTTTTTAGGAATAAGCTTGATGAAAGTGGAGTGATAACTCGGAACAAGGCACGTTTAGTAGCACAAGGCTATAACCAAGAGGAGGGCATAGACTATGAGGAAACTTATGCTCCAGTTGCTCGCCTTGAGGCTATACGTCTCTTGCTCGCTTATGCGTGTTCTAGAGATTTTAAGCTTTACCAAATGGACGTAAAGAGTGCGTTTCTAAATGGTGTCCTAAATGAAGAGGTATACGTCTCACAACCTCCTGGTTTTGAGAATGCTGAATATCCAGATTATGTTTACAAATTAAAACGAGCTTTGTACGGTCTTAAGCAAGCCCCCCGGGTTTGGTATGAAAGACTTAGCAAATTTCTACTTGATCATGGATATTCAAGAGGTAAAGTGGATACCACCCTCTTCATTAAGCACAAAGGAAAACACATTCTTTTAGTTCAAGTTTATGTAGACGATATAATTTTTGGTTCAACTAACATACACTTGGTCGAAGAGTTTTCAAAAGTTATGCAGGGCGAATTTGAAATGAGTCTTATGGGGGAGCTTAATTTCTTCCTCGGTCTCCAAATAAAGCAGCTTGATGAGGGAACAGCTGTGAGTCAAACAAAATACTGCAGAGAGCTGCTCAAGCGCTTTGGAATGAACGACTCAAAATCAATAGACACACCTATGCCTACCAACGGATATCTAGATAAAGATGAACACGGTAAGAGTGTAGATGTCAAACAGTATAGAGGTATGATTGGGTCTCTCTTGTATCTTACTGCGTCTAGACCTGACATCATGTTTAGTGTCTGCATGTGTGCACGATATCAATCGAATCCTAAAGAGTCACACTTGAAAGCTGTCAAGCGCATATTTAGATATCTTCATGGAACATCTAAGTATGGGCTCTGGTATTCAAAAGGAAGCGATTGTAGCTTAGTAGGTTACTCCGATTCTGATTTTGCTGGCTGCAAATCAGATAGGAAAAGTACTAGTGGTACATGTCACTTATTTTCAAACTCTCTGGTCAGTTGGCATAGCAAGAAACAGGTGTCTGTCGCATTGTCAACTGCTGAGGCTGAGTACGTTGCAGCCGGTAGCTGTTGCGCTCAGATCTTGTGGCTGAAGCAACAACTACAAGATTTCGATATTCAACTCAAACGCATCCAATAAAGTGTGACAACACCAGTGCTATAAATCTCACTAAGAATCCTGTTTTACACTCACGCACTAAACACATAGAGATTAGGCATCACTTTCTTCGCGACCATGTTGAGAAAGAGGACGTTGTGTTTGAGCATGTTGATACTAAGAATCAACTCGCTGATATTTTCACTAAACCACTAGCAACGGAACCTTTCTTTAACATTCGTCGTGAATTAGGGATTCTTGATCTTTCTTCATTACTATCTTAAGCTTGTTAGATTCTATTTTTGCCTCACCTTGGTTGATAAGTTGTGTTTTAGAAGTTATGAGCTTATACTTCACAAAGGTACATCAACAAAGGTAATATCAATCCTCTTTACTACTCTTTGGATCTATGTGTTTGTGTATGTTAGAACAAATTCTCTATGTTCGTTTATGTAAATTCTTTTGCATTTATTGTTTGAATATTAATATCTGGATTGAGAACTATTCTTAAGCATC
The DNA here is from genome assembly GCA_022829125.1 of Lathyrus tuberosus. Taxonomy (NCBI): domain Eukaryota; kingdom Viridiplantae; phylum Streptophyta; class Magnoliopsida; order Fabales; family Fabaceae; genus Lathyrus; species Lathyrus tuberosus. The sequence continues at coordinate 17,510,247 of JALAZF010000017.1, forward strand.
ATTTTCATAACATGATTCATAGGCATTGCATTCTGCATAAAAAAAATCATAAAAGTCTGTTTTGCATTCGCATGTATCGATACCACGACCTAGGAATCGATCTCTATCACTTTAACTCAATTTTTTTTTATTTCGCTTCAGTATGGATCGATCCATACGCTTTTGGTATCGATCCCTACAGCTTTTAAAAATCAAATTCATCGTGGTTTGGATCGATTCCAAAACCCATGCATCGATCCCTACTGTTCTTGTTCATTAACCGTCCTTTTTAACTTCTCATGGTTCGACACATCATCATTTTTTTTGCTAGCATTCATCCTAGCATCCCCATACCTCTCATAACCTCTCTTCCTCCACACGGCTAACCCTAATTTCTCTCTAACCCTCTCTTCTCCAAAACCCCAAATTCATTTCAATCTCCTTCCAATCCACAACAATGCCTCCAAGAATGAATCCGGTCAGAGCAACTCGAAGAGAAAAAGGAAAACAACAGGTTGGAACCTCTACTCAACCACCAGAAATTCCTCCAAAGGCTTTGGATCTCCTTCATCCTGCCTTTGTTGATGAGTTTGAGAAAGACTTCCAGACAAGGTTAGTCATGAAACCTCATGTTTTTGATAAGCATGATGCCATCCCTTTGCACTTAGGTGATGTGGTAGAACTGTTGAATGCACAACAATTGGGTTCCTTTTTAACTATAAGAAATGAGTACCATGAGGACTTTATACGTGCATTTTATGTTGGATTGCAAACTAGTAAAGGATATAGTTTTAAGTGTTCCATTGGTGTTAGCACATACACATTCGAAGCTGCTGACTGGCTCAAAGTATTTGAAATCCCACTTCCGCCGCTTGATTTCGAGATATGGAATGATTCTAAGTTTGATACTGAGTTTAATTTGCTGGAATTTACTCAATCTATCTCTAAAGTAGAACGACCAATAGCTGAGGATGAACGTCTGACAACGGGTATGATCAAACGAGTACCAAGGATACTTCATTGGATTGTATCACATGTCTTGCGTCCAGCAACTGGTGGTCATTCCCGGCTGGACAGACCAAGCACTCATCTCATGTACATTCTGCTAAAGAAGGTTAAGTTGAATTGGCCCAATTACTTTGTCAAGCGTCTATTCTCCGTGCGAAACAGTTCCAAAAATGTTGCTCTCGGATATGCCTCTCAGATTATGAGGATTATAAAATTCTGGAACATCACTGTGCCTTTGGTTCCTCTTGTATCTCCCACACCTGCCCAAGAGTTTGATTCTTCCACCTTGTCGCACATGGGATACCGGTGGGATAAGGAGCGTGAATGCTTCTATATCTATATAAGCAAAACAAGGACAAGGATTTACAACTTTGATGAGCCAGCTGACAGATTTTCTATTGTTGAAGATCAAGATGATGAAGAAATGCAGGATGTAGATAAACCAGAAGTGCCTGAAGCTGCTGCCAATACCGGTTGGGGTGAGTGGGTGCCACAAAGGTGGTCTCCATCCCACTATGAACCTGCTCCACCACCTCCTCCTCACTTCTCTGCTGCTACCTCCACTTCTGTAAATGTCACAACCATGCTCCAGCAAATGCAGCTAGAAAATAGACAAAATCATGAGGAAGCAAGAGCTTGGCATGTTCAACAAGCTGAGTGGCATAACGAACATCGGGAGTGGCATGATGACCACACAAGGATGTATCAGAATCAGCACTCTTGGCACACTGACTTGATTAAGTGGCATCAAGTCTTTTATAATGAAATGACAGGTTTTATGGACGATTGTCGTGCAGATCCGGGTATTATGGACAGGTTTCGAAGCACTGAAGTTCAGGACCGATTCAGACAGTACTCTTTCATGGGACACAATCCTGATGAAATGCCTCCTCCTCCGCCTCCACCTAGCTTCAGAGATCCAAATCAAGATGACGAGGAGTCTTGTGGAGGCCACTTTCCCCATTAGCATTTCATTTCATATGCATTTCATTTCATGTTGCTTGAATTGTTGTTTCATTTTTCGAATATTCTGACTATATTTGTTTGGCTTATGTAATTTTCATTACTTTCCTAGTATTTCATTGCTTATTTCCGTTTGCTTGTTTATGGTTTCCTTGCCCTTTATTGGTCATTCTTTGTGAGTGATTTTATTCTTCTAAGCTTTCTTTCTTTGTGATTGTTAGCTTTGTTATCAATTTATGCTGCGGTTTGCTACTTTGTTCTTCTCTTTGTTGTTTCTTTCCTCTTTTTGATGTTGACAAAGGGGGAGAAGTATAGAAGATGTTGACATGACAGAATGGTATGCACAAACTCAGGGGGAGTATCACACATCAATTTGCCATCATCAAAAAGGGGGAGTTTGTGAGACAATCCTTTACTTTGGTTTTGTTTTTGTATGATTGCAAATTGCGCGTATGATTTGTTGTGCTTCATTCTACATGTGAATATGTGTGATTTTCATCTTAAAATGATTGTTAGAAACACTTTTTATAAGGTTTGAATCAATACATAACCTTTGGCATCGATCCATACGTGTCTGGTATCGATCCCTGCTTTATTGGAAATCAAAAGAATTAAATTTGTTCAGTAGGCATCGATCCATACGTGTCTGGTATCGATCCCTGATTTAATGGAAATTCTGTTTTTCAGTTCACCTTCAGTAGGGATCGATTCATAGATTTTGGGATCAATCCCTAACAGTTAAAAATTGTCAGGAATCGATCCATACGATGTTGGGATCGATCCCAAAGTCTGTTTTTCTGTATAATTTTAATTCTAACAGTTCTGTCTTGTTTAGTATAAATACAAAGTGGCAGGTATTGGCTTAACATGAATTCACAAGTGAAAATTGCAAAATACACAAGTCATAGAGGTCTTTGTAGCAGCAATTGATTGAGCTTTCAGAAACCTGAAAGATACTTCGTCTTCATCATCTTCTCAATCTCTTCAATTCAAGAACAATTACACACAATCATTCTTGTTCTTCGGATTGAAGGATCAACGAGATAACGTTCAGTGGTACGATCAACGATCTAGCTGTGGAGTCAGTGGAACGATCAAGGATCTAGCTGGGTTGAAGAGTGAAGGGGGTTTCGAGGAAAAACCTACTGGTTTGTCCTTCAAGAACGGGACTGTTCTTGCGGGTTTGTTAGTCACGATTGCAGAACGGATTCAGCCGCAGCGTAGGGTTTGGAAACGAGGTTGTTTCGCAAACAGGTCGTGGAACCGGTGAATCGTTTGCAAGTCTTGCGGGGAATTCTTGATCCAGCTCTGATCAAGTCGAGGTTCTATACGAGAAGAAGAAGTTCTAGGGATTTAGAATTCTATCTTGGTATTGTAACCTTTGTAAGAACGAATTCAGCAACTATTGATAAGAAAAGGTCTCAATTTCTTTTGAAATTGAGAGGGAGACGTACCCACACGCGAGGACGACAGTGGGGAACTTCCTTAACAAATCTCTGTGAATCGTATTCTATCTCTATCTCCCTTTACGTTTTCGTTAACTGTTTTGTGATACAAATTGGCGCAGTACGTTTTACGTGTCGTGATACAATAGTGGCAAGAAAACCTTTTATTGAAACATCACTATTGTTTATCATAGAACACATACACGCCAAGTGTTTGACAAAACGGTTTGTTGTGATTTACTCATTGGAATCAGAATTTGTGATAAGTGCATTTAGTGCGAGAAAATTCTGTGTTAACGTTTTCTATCAATCAATTCAAATCCAGCATCATACTTGCGTGTCTGGTCTTTTTGGTAGCGGTTCAGAATAGACGGAAGTCGATTCGGGACCAAAACTTTCCGCTATATTTCAAAAACTCTGTTAAGGTTTTTAAAACCGTATTTTACAAGCGGTGATCTATTCACCCCCCCTCTCGATCACTAGCCACACCGTCTAATAGAAGAAAGAGATAGAATTCTTGGAATTGAAACAAGGTAGTATGTCTGTTGTAGACTATACTGCTAAGTTTGTTGAGCTGGTGCAGTTTTATCCACATTATGCAGAGGTGACTGCGGAATTCTCTAAGTGTGTTAAGTTTGAAAGTGGGTTGCGTCCTGAGATTAAACAGGCTATTGGTTATCAAAGGATTCAAAGGTTTGCAGACTTGGTGGATTGTTGCAGGATTTATGAGGAGGATAGTAAGGCTCGTTCTACTCACTATAACAGTATGACCGACCAGAAAGGGAAGCAACAGGTTCATGGTGGTCCTTATGTGACACCAGCTGATAAAGGTAGGAAAAGGGGTGCTTTTGATCAAAGGTCAAGTGGGGGAGGAATGTCTAGTCCTCTGAGGTGTTTTAGATGTGGTGATGTGGGACATCGTCAGTCTGAGTGTAGGAAGGATTTAAGGAAGTGTTCTAATTGCGGCGGTGTAGGACATGTGGTGGCTGATTGTGCAAGGAAGAATGTGTTGGTATGTTTCAACTGTGATGAACCTGGTCACATTAGTACCAAGTGTCCGAAACCGAAGAAGGCTCCAGTTAGTGGGAAAGTCTTTGCATTGTTAGGGACTCAGACTTCAAGTGTAGATCGTCTGATTCGAGGTACTTGTTTTATTAATAGTATGCCCTTAATTGCTATTATTGACATTGGAGCGACTCATTCGTTTATTTCGTCTGAGTGCGCGAAGCGTTTGAATCTTGCGTTGTCTTTAATGGATGGTGAGATGGTTATTGATACGCCAGCAATGGGTTCAGTAACTACTTCGTTGGTTTGTTTGAGTTGTCCTTTGACCATTTATGGTAAAGATTTTGAGATGGATTTAGTGTGTTTGCCGTTGGAGGGTTTAGATGTGGTTTTGGGAATGAATTGGTTGCAATTCAATCAAGTTCATATTGATTGTTATCATAAGCTAGTAAGGTTTCCTTCTCTTGAGGAAGACGAAGACTCGAGTTTCTTATCTACTAAAGAGTTGAAGAAAATTTTGGCGGAGGAAGCTCAGTTGTTCGGGTTGTTTACATCTTTGACCGTGGCTAGTCAAGTGTCGCTGGATGTGTTTCCGGTTGTGTGTGAATTTCCTAAAGTGTTTCCTGAGGATATTTCAGATGTGCCGCCAGAGAGAGAGGTGGAGTTTTCTATAGATCTAGTTCCTGGTACTAGACCTGTGTCTATGGCACCTTATAGAATGTCGACATCTGAGTTGGTTGAGTTGAAAAAACAATTGAATGAGTTGTTGGAGAAGAGGTTTGTGAGGCCATGTGTTTCTCCTTGGGGTGCTCCAGTTTTGTTGGTGAAAAAGAAAGATGGAAGTATGCGATTGTGTATTGATTATCGTCAGTTGAATAAGGTGACGATTAAGAATAAGTATCCTCTTCCAAGGATTGATGATCTGATGGATTAGTTGGTTGGTGCTTGTGTGTTTAGTAAGATTGATTTGAGATCGGGGTATCATCAGATAAGGGTGAAAGAGGAAGATATTCAGAAGACGACTTTTAGGACACGATACGGTCATTATGAATATTCGGTGATGACGTTCGGGGTTTCTAATGCGCCAGGTGTGTTTATGGAATACATGAATTGTATTTTTCATGAGCATTTGGATCGTTTTTTTGTTGTGTTTATTGATTATATTTTAATCTATTCTAAGTCTCGGGAGGAGCACGCGGTGCATTTGCGTATTGTTTTGCAGGTTTTGAAGGAAAGGAAACTTTTTGCAAAATTGTCCAAGTGTGAGTTCTGGTTGTCGGAAGTGAGTTTTCTTGGACACGTAATTTCAGGTAATGGTATTTTCGTGGATCCATCTAAAGTAGAAGCAGTTCTACAATGGGAGGCTCCGATATCTGTTAATGAAATTCGAAGCTTTTTGGGTTTGGCTGGTTATTATCGGAGGTTTATTGAAGGTTTTTCTAAGTTGGCACTTCCATTGACCCAGTTGACTTGTAAAGGGCAAGCGTTCATTTGGGATATTCGGTGTGAGGAGAGTTTTAATGAGCTGAAAAGAAGATTGACGACAACTCCGATTTTGATTTTACCGGATCCTAATGAACCATTCTTAGTTTATTGTGATGCGTATTTGATTGGCCTAGGTGGTGTGCTGATGCAGGAAGGTAAGGTTGTGGCTTACGCTTCAAGGCAATTGAGAGTGCATGAGAAAAATTATCCTACTCATGATCTTGAGTTAGCGGCTGTGGTTTTTGTGTTAAAGATTTGGAGGCATTATCTCTACGGTGCAAGGTTCGAAGTCTTTAGTGATCATAAAAGCTTGAAATATTTGTTTGATCAGAAGGAGTTAAATATGAGGCAGCGTATATGGTTGGAATTCTTGAAGGACTACGACTTTGGCTTGAATTACCATCCTGGTAAAGCTAATGTGGTAGCTGATGCGTTAAGTCGGAAATCATTGCATATGTCGGCTTTAATGGTTAAGGAGTGGGAACTTTTGGAATCATTTAGAGACTTGAGTTTGGTATGTGAAGTGACTTCGGATAGTGTGAGGCTGGGTATGCTGAAGGTTACTAATGATTTTCTGATGACGGTAAGTGAGAAATAGAAGTTGGATTTGAAATTCGTGGATTTGATGTTGGTTGGCGGAAAAGATGCGAGTAGTGATTTTGAAGTGGATGTTAATGGTGTTTTGAGGTTCTGTGGCCGAATTTGTATTCCTGATTATTCGGAGTTGAAAAGGATGATTTTGGAGGAAGGACACCGGAGTAATTTGAGTATACATCCGGGAGCGAATAAGATGTACCAAGATTTGAAGAAGATTTTCTGGTGGTCTGGATTGAAAAGAGATGTGGCTCAGTTTGTGTATGCGTGTTTGACTTGTCAGAAGTCGAAAGTTGAACATTTGAGGCCTAGTGGTTTGTTGCAACCGTTGGATATTCCGGAGTGGAAATGGGATAGCATTTCGATGGATTTTGTAACGGGATTGCCAAACACTCAGAGAGGGCATAATGCTATTTAGGTGGTTGTAGATAGACTGACTAAATCGGCTCATTTCATTCCGATTGATATCAGTTTTTCTTTGGAGCGGTTAGTTGAGATTTACATCAGTGTGATTGTGAAGTTGCATGGGGTTCCGTTAAGTATTGTTTCTGATCGAGATCCAAGGTTTACCTCGAGATTTTGGGAAAGTTTACATAAGGCTTTGGGTTCTAAATTGAGATTGAGTTCGGCTTATCATCTGCAGACGGATGGTCAGACGGAGAGGACGATTCAGTCGTTGGAAGATTTGTTGCGAGCGTGTGTTCTTGAACAAGGTGGTATGTGGGATAGTTATCTTGCATTGATTGAATTCACGTATAACAATAGTTTTCATTCTAGTATTGGAATGGCACCGTTTGAAGCATTATATGGACGAAGGTGTCGAACACCGTTGTGTTGGCACGAATCTGGTGAGAGAACGGTGGTTGGACTGGAGTTGGTGCAGCAGACTACAGATAAGGTGAAGTTTATTCGTGAGAAGATGAAAGCTTCTCAGAGTAGACAAAAGAGTTATCATGATCGGAGACGGAAAGATCTTGAGTTTCAAGAGGGCGATCATGTATTTTTGAGGGTTATGCCGATAACGGGTGTTGGTCGTGCATTGAAATCGAAGAAACTTACTTCTCGGTTTATTGGTCCTTACCAGATATCCTCGAGAGTTGGTACTGTGGCGTATTGGGTGGCGTTGCTGCCGAATCTGTTGAATTTGCACGATGTGTTTCATGTTTCACAGTTGCGGAAGTATGTTCCGGATCCGTCACATGTGATTCCTATGGATGAGGTTGAGGTAAGGGAGAACCTCACGGTTGAGGCTTTACCAGTTAGGATTTTGGATCGCGAAGTGAAGCGGTTGAGGGGCAAGGATATTGCACTGGTGAAGGTAGCGTGGGGAGGCGCTACTGAGGGAAATTTGATTGGGAGTTGGAGAGTCGGATGGGGGAGTCGTATCCAGAGTTGTTCGTCTCAGGTATATTTTCGAGGACGAAAATTTCTAAGTGGGGGAGAGTTGTAACGCCCCAGTTTTTGTCAGTTTTAGTCCGTTTTATTTATTTGAGTCGTTTTTTATTATTCTATTATTATTTTATTTTTATTTCTGACTTTTATCTGAAAATATGTTATTTTTAGTCGAGATTATATTTTATCGGGTTTTGGGAGCGTTTGCGAGATATTTGGGTGTAGGGGTATTTTGGGCGTCTTGATTTATTTGGTTAAGTTAAGAATAGAAAGAAAAAGAGAGAAAAATAGTAAGAAGAGAAAAGAAGAGAAGAGAAGAGAAAAGAAGAAAGGAGAGAAAAACTTGAGAAAGAAGAAATCAATAAACCGATTTTTCTACGCGCAATTTAATCGGGTAAGGGTGCGAAACTCGATTATGTTATGTTTGTGTATGATTATGTATGTGTTTGCTTGGATGTTTCTTGTCTTTCCATGGCTTTTGAGTTCTAGGTCGAAAATGATAAAATGATTAGGAATCGATGTTTGTGCGGTCGGAAATCGATATAATTTGCGTTGTATGATCACCATGTGTTTATGAGTCATTGCTGATAATTGTTTTGGTGTTGGAATTGATTTGGAATGAAAAATGAGGTTTTTGGAGGTTTTTGGATTGTGTAACCCGTAACAACATTTTTCTGGTTCTGGTGTGATTCGCCAGGTGAATTTGGGATTCGCCAGGCGAATTGAGTATCGCCACTAGCTTGCCAGGCGAACTGCTGGCGAATGGGATTCGCCAGGCGAATTCGTAAGTCGCCAGGCGAAATAGGAATTTCAGAAAGGGGGTAGCTTCTGTAACTCTTGGTTTTTTTCTAATTGGTGATTCGCCACTGGCTCACCAGGCAAACTGCTGGCGAATGGGATTCGCTAGGCGAAATCCATGGCGAATGGGAATTCGCCAGGCGAATTTGGTTGTATCTCAATAAATTCTTTTCTTGGAAAATTCATAACTTTTGATCTGTGGTTCGGTTTGAGGCGTGGTTTGATGCGTTAAAAAGCTCATAAATGTACTTTATATTGATGATGGTTTTGAGAATTGTTGGCCGATTATATTATGTTGGAAATTAGAAAATGTGTTGTTTTGTTGTCGACTTTTGCCGTTTAATTGTGTGAACTTGATGTGTATGTGCAATATGTTGTTGGTGTGGATATTTTATGACTTGTGTATTGTTGAGTGATGAAATTGCATGAAATACATATCGTAATGATGAGTGGTGGCCTTACGGTAAGAAATTGCAATGTGTTATAATTGTTGAGTTATGCATGATTATGGATGAGTAAATGTGTGCATATGAATGTTATGAGTCATTGTATGCCAAGCATCATAATATGCATATTGTGAAGTCGAGTACCATGAGGGTACGCGCGACGAATAGATTCCAATGGGAATCCGCTATAACATCGTGAGCCTTAAAAATAAGAGGACCTAAAGCGATTTGATATATCGTGAGCCTTAAAAATAAGAGGACCGAAAGCGATGGTTATAGACGATCGTGTGCCCTTGTGGGGTGTGAGCGATCGGATTGTGAGCCTTATACAAAGAGGACCAAAAGCAATCCATAAACGTCGTGAGCCTTATACAAAGAGGACCGAAAGCGACGGGGAACATCGTATGCCCGACGGGGAGTTACACTAAGTAACGAGCGATGGTTCCAATAGTTCCTGAGTGAACTGGTTCTGAGATGTGATGAGTCGGTACCGCATGTGCATTGCATGGAGTCGTTGTGTCGGTCTCGGTGCATTTGCATAAATCATGGATTAATTGTGTATGGAATTGTGAATGTGACTGATGAGATGAAATATGTATATTTATGTGGTTGATGAGAGTATTGTATATGATTGATATGCATCGGCGACGTATATATAGAATATGTGTTGTATTTGATTGTGGTGCAATTGTGGTGAAAATATTTTATATGTGCATTTTGGGTTAATATATGATTATATGAAATTGTGCTATGATTGTGTTTCTCACCCTTCTGCTGTTTTATAATGCTCTATGAGGCATTGCAGATTAGAGTTGCTGGATGTCTTTTTGTGAAGCTTTGCGTCTTCATTCTTTTGTCGGTCGACTCTGATATGTAACGCCGGGTAGTTAGGGTGGCCGTTTGTGATTAGTTTGTATTATGTATATGTATCTTTTGAATTGTACATGTATGGTTGTATATGACAAACAAACTTTCATGATATATATATATATATATATATATATATATATATGAGATTCAGTTGCAGATTTTCCGCTATTATTCTGTTTCTGATTCGTGGGTGTATTACTACTTGAATTATTGCATATCTGTATGAGCAGGTGTTGTATGTTTGTTTCAAATTGATGTGGCGTCTCCGGTCTATGCCATGCATGTTTTAATTATACTCTGATGAAATTTTGAATTTTCTTTTACCGCTTTAATAGCTTGGGGGGGGGGGGTATAGATTGGGGGTGTTACATTACTTACATACAAGTTTAACCGAGTAAATAACAGCCTATCCCGATGATAACAACATAACCAGTCACATTAAATCGATTAAAGCCACAACTCACACAATTCACCATTCTTATCAAACATTCCAAATAATTATAATTTCACTCAAACTCAACCAAACCATTCCAGTCATCGATTCTTGAAAATGGACACTTGTTCTCAATCGTTACCTTATTCAACCATTAGTAATCCATACACAATTTCTTCTCCTGACCGTCCAATTCCACAAATTCCAACCTGTATCAACAACCAACAAAAAGAACTCTTAAACGCAATGTTACATCCACCCACAAGGGTTTCCTCACAATTTCCATTAATGCCTTAAAACTCCAAAGACTTCAAACCTCACCAGAACTCTAATTCTTGCTTCCCATAGTCTCAATACCATTATAAACATCATGCTTGTTATTCCGTTCAATCATCCATCCTTTTTGTTACTGTAGCGAGCGATTTTGGACGCGGTTCTTAAGCGCTGGTCGCTCTCTGCGGTTGAGTTTACTACAGGTGGATTCATTTTTTATCCTATTGTGAGTTGAATAAGGAAGGGAAATAGATGTCTCTAATTAACCCTGCTTTGCATATTGAGTTTAAATAGCGGTCTGTTAGGTTACGGATGCGATCAATGTGGGGGGGCCTTTGTACTGGTTATTTGTATTTTCGCCAATACTGATTTCTTTCTTTTTATCTTGACAGAAGGTTTCTGGAGGGGAACAAGGATTAGGATGTTAGGACTGATGCTTTTTGATGTGAGAGTATGGGATTTAGGTTTTTTGTTGATTGTGCTCGCTAAGATTTTTCTTTCAATCTTATGCCTACGTATTCCCGTTTACCGAAACAGGGAAATCAGAGCGTTCGTAGTTCCTCCTATTCTATGGGAGGAAATGGTTGTTTTTGGTGTCTTGTTCAAAGCCCAAGACGTGAAGCGAAAGGTGATTTGTATCTTGTTCAAAGCCCAAGATGTGAAGCTAAAGGTGATTTGTATCTTGTTCAAAGCCCAAGATGTGAAGCTAAAAGGGTGTTGACCTTAGAGAGAATTTGTCATCTCTAAAGAGGGGGTTGTATGTCACAACTGTTTATAAAGGAGAATTACTTTAACCGGGATGTGTGAATCCGGCAATGCCATAATTTCCTTTATAGGGGATTTTAACCTGAAGGAGAAGACTTTAACTCAGTGTAGAGCAATGCCATCTTTCCTTAGGAATTTCTCATGCTAAAAGAGGGACAGTGGCATGGATGTAGATGATCCAGAGGCTTGCCGCTTACAGCAATTAGATGAAGGGGAAGGAGTTATTGATGTTTGTGTACTGTGAACGAGGCACAATTTTAATGCTAAAAGGTTAATTGGATTAACCAGTGGTTTTCTTATACAAAGCCTAAGAGGAGGCTAATATGTGTCTCGTACAAAGCCCGAGAGAGAGGCTAAAAGGATTTTGACTCGACAATAGAGTCTTTTGGTATCTCGTATAAAGCCCGAGATGGAGGCTATTTGACTCAACAAGAGAGTTTTTTGTATCTCGTACGAAGCCCGAGATGGAGGTTGTTGTTTATTTGGCTCAATAAGAACCTTTTTGTATCTCGTATAAAGCCCGAGATGGAGACGGAAGGGTGATTGACTCAACGAGGGAGTCTCTTATGTGTCTCGTACAAAGCCCGAGAGAGAGGCTAAACGCTGTTTGACTCTGCTGGGGAGAATCATTGTACAAAGCCCAAGAGGAGGCTATGGTTACTGTTTCAGTTAAGTGACAGGTCCAGTATACTGATTTTGAAGAGAAAATCAGTTCTTATATGAGCAACACTGTACTCAAGGATTTGATTCAAGGATCGGTTTATTCCTGTTCTTCAAGGAAGCGGGAACTCCGAAGGGTATTGAGACTGTCCGAGTCTGCAGGTTTCCTTCCTCTTTTTGAAGGGTGCTTGAGAATGTCTTTGAGACTCAAGGAAGTTAGACTGTCTAAGTCTAGAGTTTCATCTTTTGTACTATGTTTTGAGAAACAGTAGTAGACTCTTTGAAAGGACTGTTCTATGCAGATGATTAAGTTATGTTCCTATACCTCTAGGAGGTCGTCGGGACAATTTGTACAAAGCCCAAGAGGAGGCTGGAAGCTTTTGAGAAGCCGATCGGTCCTTGTACGAAGCCCAAGAGGAGGCTATCATTCCCAGAGGAAGAGATCATTATACGAAGCCTAAGACGAGGCTGTGAATACTTCTAAGAAGCCGTAGGGTCCTTGTACTAAGCCCAAGAGGAGGCGGGGTTGCTTTTAGGAAGCCTGTGGGTCCTTGTATGATACCCAAGAGGAGGCCGATGCTTTTAAGAAGCTCGTGGGTCCCCAAACCCCGAGAAATTCAAGGCAAGCTATTCACAAGGAATAGATCAAGTCAGGAAAGTTCGAGAATTTGGAAGAAACTCAAAGATGCCATTCACGGAGAATACATTCATCTCTGGGAGTAGAGTTTCTTGACAATTCCTAATGAGGACAGCCGAAGAGAAGACTGTATCTGGTGATCCTATTGGGGATCTAGTTGTCTATTTCTACGAATAAACGAAACGGCGTCACCTAGTTCTAGACGTAGTTGCCGGGGAAACTCTAAATATCTATACTATTATTACACAGTCGATATGAGTTTATGAAAGAAGACTTACAGTGAAACAGCCCCACAATACAGTTATATGTATATGAAAGCGGTAAATGAAAGCAATAACCACTTACTCGGTTGTAGAGCTTCCATGCTGTTTGGTTAGTTGTTTCAACAAAGAAAGATTGAAAACAACAGTATATTCAAAATCAAAGGAGAAATTGCTTTGAAAAAGAAATATTTGGGGCTTACAGCTCAAGGAGAGGCCCAGGGTTTTATCAGTGAGCGCACTGTTTGAATTTGTACAGAGGGACTTATACAAGTGACTGAGGCCCAAAATGTTTTCTGTACAAGTGGGTTGGGTCTTACACTCTAATAGAGGCCCAAAAGGTTTAAAGAAAAAGAGTGGGGCTTATAACACGAGGGTAGGCCTAATTGATTTTTTTGTTTAAAATGGCGATCGCGCTGAGGTTTTCTTTTAACGCGGAGGGACTTATACAATAAGTGAGGCCCAAAATTGTTTAGGTTAAAAGGGGATTGGGTCTTACACTCTAATAGAGGCCCAAGAGTTTTGAATGGGTCTTATAGCTTAAGGAGAGGCCCAAATTTTTTGTTTTGAAAAGGCGACGATCGCGCCATTTGTTTTTTACGGTATCGGGACTTATACAATACACTGAGGCCCAAAAATGATTTGGTCAAAAAAAAGGATTGGGTATTACACTCTATTAGAGGTCCAAAGTGTTTTGAAAATAATTTATGAGGTTTGAATTAATCCAAAACCCTAATTTGTTTTCAAAATGTGTTTTAATTGAATAAAAATTCAATTAAAGTGATCAAAATTGTTTTACATATGGAAAACAAATTATGATCTTGGATTAATGCTTACAAAATTAAGTATTGACCTACAAAATAATTAGAAAGCATTAAAAATTGCAAAATCAATGTAGAAAAAATATTTAAAATGTCAAAAATAATTAAAATATTAATTCTTTGCAAAAATATCAATTATATGAAATAAATAATATTTTTGGGATTTTTTGTTAAAATAAAATAATTTAACATTTTTGTGAATTATTAAAAAAAGAATCAACTCAAAATCATTAAAACTCAGAGAGAAATTAATTTTTGAATCAATTAAATAAAACCACAAAATTCAAATATTCAAATTTGGAAAAATGGCGCCAAGAACAAGCTGAAGAACACGCGCGTGTTCTGAGATTCTCAGATTTGCATTTTCTCTCCAATCTCACTGAATACTTAATCATATCATGTAATCCACATATCATTATGCTCGTCTCAACCTCACGATCATGTCTATGTCAATTAATTTCATTTAAATTAAACATATAACAAGAAATCATGAAAAATCCTCAAGAACCCTAATTTCTGCATGAAGGCTAGGATTTTTGATACACGATTCAAACAATGCAATTAATTGAGGGGAAACATTCTATGCATGATTATGAACATATGGCCAAATTATTGTGCGAGGAAATATGCATAGATTGAGAGATGACCAAGTATATGCTTACCTCTAGGCCGTGACAGCAAGTGCAATGTGATTTTTGATTTGGAGGTGTTACAGATGAGTGGTGATGATCTGAACAGCTTCCCTACACCCTATGGAGTGTGTTTGAATGCTTGGACTTGATTGAAATTGGTTGGATCAATTCATGGCATCTCAACTGCATTTTGGTTAAAACCTTGAGCAATTGACTGGTGATTCTGAGAAATCAGTGTTCCAGTTGTTGTTTAAGTGTTTGATCAGCTCATATGTGATGTATATGAGGTGTGTGTGTGATTGGTTTGAGTGGAATTGCCCTCTAGCTCAAAACCCGATAGCTACCTTGCTAAGAAAGGCATTTTTGCCAAGAGAAAGAGATTTTGAGAAAGGCAAGTGTCGTAGGCCGTTGGTGTACTTAAACTGATCACAATTGAGCTCTATTTATAGTAGAGCAAGTTTGTTTTGGGATCCACAGTGAATGGCAACTGCAGCAGAGGTTTGTTCAATGTTGGCCAATGGAAGTTCAAGTCTCCTCTAGCCAATGGCTAGAGGTTAGGGCACAGGCTGCTGGTTCCCTTGGTCTTGGATAAGTCTTGACTGAATTCAAATGAAAATGGCTCAGTCCATGCCACCTTGATGATTCCATTGAATGCTCCAATACAAATTTGGAGTCTTGTCCCTATTTTGGCAATCCTAGGTTCAACATGCTTTTTCTTGTTCCAAGGACTTTGGAGGCTTGGCTTAGTGATTGTTCCCTTTAGATTCAATCCTCAGATGTGTCCAAGTGGATAGGAGTGTTTGGATTTGCACAATTTTGGCAAATCGAGCAAAAATGCAAATTCTGCCTTGCCTTGACAGATTTCAACAAGGCAACTTGACAATGTCATAACTCATAGCCCAAATGGAATTTGGCAATGTTCTTGGCCATTTTGGAAAGCCCTTACATGATACAACAACTGTTTGAACATGTTTGGTTTTGATCTCTTTTTAATCCAAGTGAAAAATCCCCCTACATTTGGAAAAAAATGAAGACAGATTTGGACTTAGTGAAAATTTCACTAAGTGTTGGAAAAAGTGACATTTTCATTTTTCAGCCATTTTGATCACTCCATAACTCAAAATCCTTAATGAATTGGACTTAGGTCTAGTTGAAGTTTTTGTAGAGGGTAATGAGGGCTACAAATCCATCATTGGATGAGGAAAAATGGCTTTGTGGTTTAGGAGTTATGATCCTCCAAAGTTGGTACCCTAGCCACTTTATTTTTAACTTAGAAAATTTTCTAAGTTTTTATGGTTACCCCTTTTACAAGTTATCCAACTTTTCTTGATTTTTCTTGATGAATGATGATTCAAATCATACATTAACATCATTTTAGGGTTAAAAATCCATTTTGGTGAAAAATCTCAAAAAGTCAAAGTTGACTTTTGTGCACAGTTGACTTTTTATCAGATGAATTCCAATCTGTGCAATTCTTCAGGAAATCATGTCCTTGACCTAAATCAAACTTGATGTACATGTTCCATGGGTGTCATAGGGTATATTGAGGCATGTCCTAGGGTTTGGGAGCATGTCCTGGTCAAAAGTCAAAGTTACAGTTGAGTTTCCTCGCGAAACCCTAATTGTGGTGCAGATGAAATTGAGACTTGTTGTTCAAAATTCTTGGATTAATCCATTGTTCCAAATGGATCAATATAGTTCATTAGAGACCCTCAAACCCTCTCTTGAGGTCTTGGTTCATGGTTTGTCCCAAAAGTCAACTTAGGGGTGAATTAGGTCAAGAAACCCTAATTCCTGATTTTTGATGAAGGCATCCCCTGAGGCAAAATTGACTTGATGGTTGGGTCCATGAGGTTCCATGGAGTATATTAGGTTGTGTTTTGGATTATTGGCTTGTGCCCAGATGAAAATGGTGACACTGTCGATCTTGAGACTTGATCCACCTAGAAGGGAGCAGCCTTGTGCTTGACCCTTGAGTTGGGAGTCCTTTTGATCCTTTGTAGATGTTGGAGAGATTAGACAAGTTGAAGATCAAGTCAATCCTTGATTGATCCTTTGTCTAAGAACTCTGAGAGGGCTTGAAAACCTAAATTTGATTGTAGTGAATGTTCAACACCCCTTGAGGCATGATGGTTCCTCCATATTGTGGTGATGATTTGCACAATGATGGGAAATCTTAGTGGTCAAAATTTGGGGTATGACAGATGCCCCTATTTAATCTTCTTGGACCCGAAGGTGTGAATGACGAAGGTATTCGGGCATTCGGGGTGCAAGAGGATTAAATATCGGAATACCCGAAATTTTGATGGTGGTTATGAATGGTAGCACACGCATTCATCTTCTTTTGCTAAGAAATGATGCTTAGAAAAGGTAAAACTTCCCCTCGATCCTGGTTTTTAGCCAAGGAACTGGTCTCAGTTGCAGAAACAAACTTCCCCTTGATCCTGGTTTCCTACCCAGGAACTGGTCTTATTTCTCACGTAAACTTCCCCTCGATCCTGGTTTCCTACCAAGGAACTGGTCTCAGTTTCTAATTTAAACTTCCCCTCGATCCTAGTTTCCTACCAAGGAACTGGTCTTAGTTTCTTTTGTCAATAAACTTAATTGACACGGGACGCCATGCGTAGCGGTTTTCCTCAAACTTCTCGCCGAATTTTCTTGGGGAGATGCCATTTGACGGAAAAAGATCTGATGTTAGACTTGCTGGGGAACCCAGTCGTCTGAGTTGTAGAGGTGTACAAACTTCTCTGTTGGAGATGCCATTTATTTCTACTGGGGGAAAGCAGGTCTCTTGGGAGACTGCTGTCACTTAGGATCTTACATCATACTTTTCTCAGGATCTTCCCGGAGAAATGCCATATGATGGGGTCCAATTTTGAGGTGCCGATGACCTTTTCATCGGCGATCTTTTCGGAGCAAAATTGGCGTGCTGCCGAATCTCTGATTACGAGGCTTTCCCTGTGGATTTTCCTTAATCCGGGAAAGCAAGGATATCATCTTCAACGGCGAAGACTGATGCCGACTGAAGGTGCCTCTGGTTTTTCAGAGGTTCAAGTTATCAAAGTGGTCAAGGGCCAACTTCCTTCCAGAAATAAACTGGAGGCGAGGTTGTTCAAACGCAGCGTTTCCTGACGAGGCAAGAACTGACAACTCGATTGAGAGGACTCCTATCGCTAAGGGACAAGACCGGCTAGAGTGATAGTGATGCAATATGAAATGTGAATGCAAATCAAATGCATGATGCATGTATTGTTTATGCTGACAAAACTGACGCGACATACAAACTAAAAGATGAACATGACTGGATACTCGGCCATCACGGGGCGAAGAAGTACCGTTGGTCCAAAAGTAGCAATTCTACCTTGCTTAGGAGAGATAGTCCCTACGGGGAATACCGTTGATCAGGCTTAGGAGATAAGAACTCGGCCGAGGGCATCAGATGGGGAAAGCCGCATCTCATACAGTTGATCCTTCGTTCAGGCGTACTGGCCTAGAAGGAGTACTTTGATTCTGCACTTTGAAGTTCAAACGCCTTTGGAGACGCAATCGACGCTCTTTCGATGTTCAATAGTCAAAAGAAATTGCCATCTTTCCTTTAAAAGCAGAAAAAGTTTTAACAAGTAAATTCATTTTTGTTTTATTTCAAGAATCGTTAATCATGTTAACAACGTCGTTCTGTAAAGCTAAAACAAATGAGAATTACAAACAAAAGCACAAAGGCTCAAATTTTATTGATAGGATGGAAATCAGCAAAACGCGTGATTCCATTGAGTATATAAAAAGTTAGAAAATGGTAATTTACAGGGAAAAGGGCTACGTTGAAACATTACAACCACTATCCTTCTACCAACTTTGACTTCGGGCCATCCTGAGCTTATGTCAAAGATGACCTTGACTGGAGTTTTCCTCTTATGGATGATGTAACTGCTGCTGCTGAGGGACTTGCCTCTTTGTTGAACGTAGTTACTTGCCATTATCCCTAATTTTTGCCTGGATTGTACTATGAGATTTCCAATCCATCGGGATGATTTTTTTTTCATGTCTCTAATTTTTTCCTGGACCGCCCTTTCGGGTTTTCAATCCACCGAGACATTTTTTTTAGGCGAAGTATTTCTTGACTACATCAACATTCGTGGGGTAGGCAAATTCCTCTCCGTCCATGGTTGCAAGTCTCAAGGCACCGCCTGAGAAAGCTTTCGTGACCACATAGGGGCCATCATAATTTGGGGTCCATTTACCCCGAGAGTCAGTGAGAAATGATTGTATCTTCTTGAGTACGAGGTCTCCTTTCCTGAAGATGCGGGGTCGAGCCTTTTTGTCGAATGCCTTCTTCATCCTCTGCTGATACAACTGACCATGGCATAGTGCCGTGATTCGCTTCTCTTCGATCAGGTTTAATTCGTCGTGTCGGCTTTGACACCATTCAGCTTCGGTGAGCTTAGCTTCCATCAATACTCGGATCGATGGGATCTCTACTTCTATGGGGAGCACTGCCTCCATGCCATACACTAGAGAGAAAGGGGTTGCCCCTGTTGAAGTGCGGACAGATGTGCGATAACCGTGAAGAGCAAAGGGTAGCATCTCGTGCCAATCTTTGTAGGTTACAACCATCTTTTGAACGATCTTCTTGATGTTCTTATTGGCCGCTTCTACCGCTACGTTCATCTTGGGTCGGTAGGGAGATGAGTTATGGTGTTCGATCTTGAACTCAATGCACAACTCTTTCATCATCTTATTGTTCAAGTTAGATCCATTATCTGTAATGATCTGGCTCGGAACACCATAACGGCAGATGATATTGTTTTTGATAAATCGGGCCACCACTTGTCGGGTTACATTAGCGTATGATGCTGCTTCGACCCACTTGGTGAAGTAGTCAATGACTACTAGGATGAACCGATGTCCGTTTGAAGCCTTGGGCTCAATCATGACAATCATGTTGATTCCCCACATCGAAAAAGGCCACGGGGAAGAAAGAACTTTGAGATGTGATGGCGGTACATGAATTTTGTCGGAGTATATCTGACACTTGTGACACCTCCTCATGTACTTGTAGCAGTCGGACTCCATGGTCAACCAGTAATACCCTTCTCTCAGAATTTTTCTCGCCATTGTGTGTCCGTTGGCATGAGTGCCAAAGGATCCTTCATGAATTTCTTTCATAAGCATGTCTGCTTCTGGTCTGTCTATGCATCGGAGCAAGACCATGTCAAAATTTCTCTTATAGAGAGTGTCACTGGTCAGGAAGAAGTTTCCAGCCAGTCTCCTGAGGGTCTTTCTATCTTTCCTGGATGCCCCAGGTGGGTACTCTTGTTTCTGAAGGAAGCATTTGATATCGTGATACCAAGGTTTGTCGTCTATGACCGCTTCAATCGTGAAGATGTAGGCGGGCCGTTCAAGGCGCATTATGTCAATCTTAGGTATGTCATTCCATTGACCTACACTAATCATGGAAGAGATAGTGGCTAAAGCGTCAGCCATGTGATTCTCATCACGAGGGATGTGATGAAACTCAACTCTGTTGAAGAAAGGTAACAACCTTATTGCATAATCTTTGTAAGGAATCAGTCCTGATTGGTATGTGTTCCAATCTCCTTTTATCTGATTGATAACCAAGGCTGAGTCGCCGTATACGTCCAAGTTTTTGATCCTTAAATCAATCGCTTCTTCGAGACCCATAATACAAGCTTCGTATTCGGCCTCATTGTTCGTACATTTGAACGTAAGTCTGGCAGTGAAAGGAATGTGGGTACCCTGAGGGGTAACAATGATTGCCCTAATTCCGTTTCCGTAATGATTGACTGCTCCGTCAAAGATAAGTCATCACTGGGAACCTGGTTCTGGCCCTCTACTGGGTAGCGGTTCGTCGCATTATTTCATTTTTAAATACATGACATCTTCGTCTGGGAAGTCAAACCCGTCTGATTCTTGATCGTCAATCGGTTGATGAGCCAAATGATCGACTAAAATACTTTCCTTAACGGCTTTCTGAGCGTGGTACTCTATGTCATATTCTGATAACAGCATCTGCCAATGGGCAATTCTTCCCGTGAGAGCAGGTTTTTCAAATACGTATTTGATTGGATCCATTTCGGAGACCAACCAAGTAGTATGACGAATCATGTATTGGCGAAGACGTTTGGCTGCCCAAGCCAAAGCGCAACAAGTTTTCTCAAGCATCGTGTACCGAGTTTCACAGTCGGTGAATTTCTTGCTTAGATAGTAAATGGCAGACTCTTTCTGTTTTGTTTCGTCTTGTTAGTCAAGTACACATCCCATTGAGTCCTCTAGGACTGTGAGGTAAATGATCAGTGGCCTTCCTTCCACTGGAGGTGATAGAATTGGAGGATTCAATAGATATTCCTTAATACTGTTGAAGGCGGTTTGGCAGTCCTCTGACCAAACGCAATCCTGGTTCTTTTGAGTAATTTGAAGATCGGCGCACAAGTGGCAGTCATGAGGAATATAAATCTGGAGATGTAGTTCAAACGTCCCAAGAATCCTCTGACTTGTTTTTCAGTTTTCGGAGAAGGCATTTCTTGAATGGCCTTGACCTTGCAGGATCAACCTCAATTCCTTTCTGGCTGACGATGAACCCTAATAGTTTCCCTGAACGGACACCGAAGGTGCACTTGTTGGGATTCAAGCGGAGCTTGAACTTTCTTAAACGTTCGAACAAATTTGACAGATATTCAACGTGCTTACTCTCTGTTTTTGATTTTGCAATCATATCATCGACATATACCTCGATTTCCTTATGTATCATGTCATGAAAGAGAGTAGTTATGGCCCTTTGATAGGTTGCCCCGACGTTCTTCAAACCGAACGACATTACCTTGTAACAAAAGGTACCCCATGGGGTAATGAATGAAGTTTTCTCCATGTCTTTCGACGCCATTTTGATCTGGTTATAGCCCGAGAATCCATCCATGAAGGAGAAAACTTTGAACTTTGTTGTACTGTCTACCAGCATGTCAATGTGTGGTAAAGGAAAGTCGTCCTTTGGACTTGCCTTGTTCAGATCCCTGTAATCAACACACATTCTGACCTTTCCGTCCTTTTTAGGAACGGGTACGATGTTGGCTAACCATTGAGGATACTCTGATGTGGCGAGGAAACCTGCGTCGATCTGTTTCTGTACCTCCTCTTTGATTTTGATGGCCATGTCCGGGTGAGTGCGTCTCAACCTTTGCTTTACTGGCAAACATTCTGATCTTAACGGTAAGTGATGTTCCAAGATGCTGGTATCCAACCCTGGCATATCCTGATAGGACCAAGCGAATACATCGGAAAATTTTCCTAGAAGCTTTATCAAACTCTCTTTGGCAATTGGACCGAGCAGTGCCTCAATCCTTATTTCTTTTCTCTCTTGCTTGAACCCAAGTTTACCGTTTCCAACGGTTCTTTGTGAGGTTCAATGGACCTTTCCTCTTGTCTGAGTAATCGGGAGATCTCTTCTGGAATTTTGTCGTCATTTTCTTCTTCAGCCTCGAATACCGGGAACTCAAAGTTGGGAGAAGGCATCGGATCGTATGTTTCAACGGGGTTTAAAACAAGCAATCTGCATGACGTGATGATTCGTGTTTAGAAGAGATAGAGAAAAATGCAAGTGTGTGCAGTGTTTTATTTTACTGCTTGTTTTTATTTTTAAATGTTTTTTAGGATTACCATTTTCTGAAAAAAGCGAAAAGAGAAAACAACAATTAATGCGGAAATTACAGAACGACGTTATTTTATTAATGAACAAGTCGATCCTTGAAACTACAGCCCTATAAAACAAAACTCTGTCGCTTTGGGCTAAGCGAAGAGGGAAATTTACATAAAGCGAGCCCTATCAAAACATCCGTTTCATCTGGGCAGGGTGAAAGGTTAAAGATGGCAATTACTTTGACTGATGCACGACCTTCGGAACCTCGACGACAACCCATTGGCTGCGAACTCCTCGATGAATCACAAAGTCTGGTACCTTTCTTGATTTGTCTTCAGAAATGACGCTGATTTCTGGTGGAGCAGGATCATTGGAATCTGTCTCCCAGGCAGAGTTGTCGTAGGAGAATTCATCAGTTACATTTTGCATTGCATTTGTGCTCTCAGATGTATCTCCCCATCCAGTCATCTGGATGTCTTCGAGCCTGATACGAGAGCTTTCGGGAGCGGTGTACTTGACCATATAGTCGTATTTTCCACTTGGTTCTCCCAGAGTGTCCCAAACTTCTTTGGAACTGGAGGAGTCATCTCTCTAGATGACGTTGACCTCGGGAAAAGCATAGTTGATGAATTCGAGTCCTGCAAATGTTGCGAATTCATCTTCATATTGAGTAGCTTCAGGATGACCTGAGTGTTGATCCCATGACATGGTGGGGACACAGGTATTCTGTTCAGTGATGCTCAGCTGAGTTTCATTACTCGGCTGACTCTCTTGCCCCAAGTCTCCTGGATAAGGTTGCCACATTGGCAAACCATCCCTTGGGCCATAGTAGTTGTGGTCAAAGTTGTCTTTCATCAGAGTGTCCTCTTCTAATGAGTTTGGCGGAGCACGACATCCTTCCGGATCACAATCTCCATAGATCATTTCGACGTCTGACCTTGGTATAAATCTCGGACTCTGTGCGGGATAGCAAAATGGCATAGGCACCTCTTCCTGAGATATATAACCGTCCTCGTTAAGGTAGGACTTCCGTTCTTCATCTGTGTCAGAGGGATCTTCCTCATTAATAGCATGTACTGCTTGAGACACTGGGTGGAGAAAACCTCCACTGTGGAAGAAGTTTTGAAGGGGATGAAGACTTTCATTGGTAGCAGCTGTCTGGGTACAGGTTGCAGAAAAACCAAGACCCTTCTTTGTTTTATTGTCAATAGGAATGACAAGTTGTCCCCATCCGGTTGTATTGGTACTCTCGACCGCTTTAATAGCATCTTTGTATGAGGAAATCGAGGTTCCTCCTTGGTATTGATTGTCCTTGCTCATCGACAGTGCTTGGAACTGCGTTCCAAAAACCTCCTCGGGTTCTATACCAGTAGACGATGACAAGTTGCTTACAAGCAAGGCTTGTTCCCCATAAACCGTGACAAGTTGATCGTTCTTGACGAACTTTAGCTTTTGGTGGAGGGTTGACGTAACCGCTCCAGCCTGATGTATCCAAGGTCTTCCTAATAAACAACTGTACATTGCCCAGATGTCCATGACCTGGAAAGTGACTTTGAAAGTGTGAGGACCGATGGTTATGGGAAGGTCAACTTTGCCGATAACTGTTTTTCTGGATCCGTCGAATGCTTTAACGACGACCTCGCTGACTCTCATCGGATGGCCTTTGAATGATAATTGCATCAAAGTAGACTTCAGCATAACATTCAGGGCTGACCCTGTGTCTACTAGTACGCTGGCTAAAGCATCGTCCTGGCAGTTAACTGTGATATTGAGCGCCATGTTATGACGGCGACCCTCTTCGGGTAATTCCTCATCACTAAATCCCAAATTATTGCAGGAAGTGATGTTAGAGACATTACTATCGAACTATCTAATTGTTACATCCTGTTCCACAAAGGCTTGCTCCAAGACTTTCTGTAGAGCCTCCCTGTGGGCTTCTGAACTGAGTAACAGTGATAATACCGAGATCTTTGAAGGAGTTTGTAACAGCTGATCAACAATGTTGTATTCACTCCTTTGGATGAGCTTCAGCATCTCATCATCATTTTTTGAAAGGTCGGGATTACTGGATTGACCGACTGGTCGATCAAGAGCTTCCGTCTGAAGTTCCTTTTCTTTGTTAGGTTCCCCAACCCCTCGGTTGAAGATTCTACCACTCCGTGTTACTCGACTGATGTCTGAGATATTCACAACGGAGGATACTGGAATTTCCTTTCCATTTTCAATTATCGTTGCACTGTATTTGTAAGGGATAGCCTTAGTTGATTCATACGGTAATGGTCCTGGTAGATAAATGACTACGGGATCCTTCTGATTTTTCTGACCATCATAAGTAATCTCGATCCGTTCCCGTTTGGGAACCTTAGATTCGTCAAGTAGAGGGATAATGGCAAAAACATCCCTGGTCCTATGATGACCAGAGATCATGACAACATCCTCAACTTGATTGGCAAGGTAGTTCGGCGTCCAGTTGATGGGTCCAGAACCCGGATATGGACGAATCTCTCCACGATCCACCTGGCCCTGAAGAGCTGCTCTCACAAGGTAACACCCTTGGTTACTTTCCGAACAGACACTACAACGATCATAATTGTGTGGTGGCACCTGGCCACGCCCACTTTGAATACAATGTAACCTTACTAGGTTGGCTTCCACAGATCGGACATCCTGACTTTGACGCCGAGTGAGATTCCTGTTACTGATACTAATCTGCTGAGTATCTTCATCCTTATAAATTGGCATCCACCAGTGATTTAACAAGTGCTGAAGTGCCTCCTGGACAAGGGTACAACCCCGATCGTTTTCGCAACCCGCTTTACAGCTTTGATAGTCATGTGATATTAAGAATCCGAGTCGGACCTGCTCAGCATGTAACTCTACCAGGTTGGTATTCATCACGCGAATATCAAAGATCTAAACCATGTTGATCTGATAGGGATTCCTATCATGGTAGTCTTGGATCCATCCAAGATCCATCTGATGCTGGAGGGCCTCTTGTATGAAAGAGCATCCCTGTTTGTTTATCGAGCAAGTCAGACAGAAACTGTAATCGTGCCGCGGCAGATTATGATACTGGCTTTGCCTTGAGTTCATTGCCACCAAGTTGACATTCATCGCACGGATATCGTGGTTCTGAATGACGTTAGAATTCGTGTAAACCATGTTAACTCCACGAACTCGGTGCTCTTGGATCCATCCGAGATCCATTTGTTCCTGTAGAGCTGCTTGCACTACAGAACATCCTTGGTTGTCTTTAGAGCAGATATCACACTGGTGATAATTATGAGGTGGCACATGGCCATATCCACTCTGTCTACAATGCATCTTAACCAGATTGGTCTTTAACAAGAGTACATCGTGAATTTGATAGACATTGTTAGTCTCTTTCTCAATCAGATTGACTGCAGCTTTCTCATGTTGACGCAGCGGGTTTGTGAGAACATTGGGATTCGTATCTTTGAAAGATAAGAGCCCACTCCTAACAAGTTTTTGCACGTCGGACTTGAAATTGAGGCAAGTCTCTATGTTATGCCCTGATCCTCCTTGATGATAAGGGCATGTTTGATCCACCTTAAACCAAAAAGGCAGATTTTCCGGTACTGTAAGAGGAGACTTAGTCTGGATGTGCCCCTTAGCCAGTAGTAACGGAAATAGTTCTGCGTACAACATGGGTATAGGATCAAACCTTGATGGTCGTGTTGTACGGTTGTTGTTATATGGAGGACGAGCCTGCTGAAGAGGCTGTTGTGTCCTTTGCTGATCAGGTCGGCTCTGCGCAACCTGAGGTTGATACGTAGGAATAGGCGCAGGGCTGATAGCAGGAGTTACAGCTGCTACTGGTTGATAACGACGCCTTTGCTTTCTGAGAGAGATATTCCCAATATCTTGCTCTTTTTTCTTAGGGAGAGCACTACCGTATTTTTTAGTACCGCTCGTCGATCCAGTGTCTTTTACCAAACGTCCTTCTCGGACGGCTTCCTCAAGACGTACGCCCATGCCCACCATTTCGGTGAAATCACTGGGTGCACTGGCAACCATTCGGTCATAGTAAAATGAGCTTAAGGTTTTTAAGAAGATCTTTGTCATCTCTTTTTCCTCAAGAGGTGGACAAATTTGAGCGGCAATTTCACGCCACCTTTGAGCATACTCCTTAAAGGTTTCCTTGTCCTTTTGCGACATCGATCTGAGTTGATCTCTGTCGGGTGCCATGTCCAAATTGTATTTGTATTGTTGGACGAAGGCAGTACCAAGATCTCTGAATGTGCTGATCGTAGTATGGTTTAAACCCATGTACCATTTTAATGCGGCACCGGTTAAACTATCCTGAAAGTAGTGAATCAGTAGGTCCTGATTCTCCGTCTGAGCTGACATCCGCCGAGCGTACATCACCAGATGGCTTTGAGGGCAAGAGTTACCCTTGTACTTTTCAAAGTCGGGCACTTGGAAATTGTGCGGGACTTTCACATTGGGGACCAAGCAGAGGTCTGCGGCGTCCTTTCCAAATAGATCCTGACCGCGAATGGCTTGCAGCTCCTTCTGCATTTCCAGGAACTGCTCCTGGAATTCATCCATTCTATCAAACATAGTTTCCTTTTTAACAGCAGATATTGGTGGACTCTGTCCTTCCGGGACAGTGTGCACCACAGGGGGTGGTACCGTGACTACGGCAGTGAATCCTGGCATTTCTCGAAGTTTGTAACCTTCAGGAGTCTTCAATATGCCCCTGGCATCTTCGCTTTCCCGAAGTTTGTAACCTTCAGGCCCAGCGGCTTCTGTTGAGATTCCCTGATCTTCAGTGATCGGCGGAACATATCCTTCTGGGATATAGTTAACAGGCATGCCCCAAGGACGATCTTTCGGTATCTGATACCTAGGATCATACTTCTCCACTATGGGCGTCGAGGTGATCTCTGAGATCACAGTTCGTTGTAGCTTAGCTTCTGCCATGGCTTGCATGTCGTTACGAAGCTTTCTCATATCCTCTCTCAGAGCGTCGATCTCTTCTTTCAACTCTCTATTTTCTTCCTCAAGATCATCCATCTTTTTCTGACGATTGGCCCGAGTATTGTACGAATGAGACAGTTTGACTCTAGAACCGAGACACAAACGTGAGATTCGTAGGTAAGAAGAATACGTGATGTGAGAATGATGATGCAATGATTATATTAATTGTTTTTTGGTTTAATCAAAATAAACTTCGACAATTAGATTGCAAATATCAAACGGTGGGGAAACCCCTTTTTATTGAATTCAAAGGATTACAGAAATGGAAATACAGTAGATTACAAGGTGCAGAAACAGAAACCTAAGCTAATGGGTCCTGAGTCCTCTCTGAAGAGAAATCGGGTGCTGATTCTGGCATCTTCCTTTTCTTTGACCGGGGCTCTTGGGTCGTTGTCGGGTTGTCATTCCTTTGCCAGGTGAAAGGAGTGAGCAAATTCCTTTGATCATCTTGATTCTCTACAGCATGTTGCTCCGAGATTTCAATTAGAGCATCTTTCTCTTTTAGTAATTGTTGGATTTTGATGCACTCTACGTCGAGGGTGCGGTACTTATTCTTCCAAGACCTTCTTTCCTTTTGAACTTTGTTGAGAGTATCCTGAAGCTTTTCAGTTTCCGTCATGAAGTACATGAAAGACACCCTTGGTGGAAGAATTCCGTAACGAGGATAAGGCATTTTTAGCTTGAGAGCTCTAGTTTGTACCCAATGGAGATAAGGCTCCACCGAGACACAGTCTGGTTTTCCCAGAGACTCTCGTCCTTTCTTATGAACCTGTTTCCAGGCGTGCACTATTTCCATCTTTAGTGCTCTGTCACTTTCTCCTTCCTTGAAGAAAAGACCTTCCAGATGAACACCCCGTGGGATGTGTCTCATCGGGTATCCAAATTGACGGCGAACCAATACCGGATGATAGTTGATTCCTCCTTTAGTTCCTATAAGGGGTACGTTGGGGAAGTTTCCACAATGATCAATGATTCTGATTCCATCAAAGATCCTATTGCACCAATCTATATCAGAGTTGGTGAGGGACATGATCTTTTGCGACCAACGTAAGGCACTCTTGCAATCCCAAAAAGCAGCAGACTTGGGCAAGTGGGAGATGAACCATTTATAAATCAGAGGTACACAGCATGTGATCTCCCCTCCACTGTACAAATTTCCCAAGTGTACAGAATGATACGCATCTGCGAGCAAAGTCGGTACATGGTTTCCAATGAGAAAAACCTTAATGGAGTTAATATCGACGAAGTTATTGATGTTGGGAAACAAAAATAACCCGTAGGTGAGCAAGACAAAGATGCTTTCAAAAGCAGTTATGTTTCCTATACTGGCAAAATACAGGGCTTTCTTCGTCAAGAACTGGGCTGGAAAACCTTGGATGCCACCCTTAGTAGTTATGTGAGCCCTGACCTCAGACTCGTCCAAATGAATTGCTCTTGCAATGGTCTGATTCTTTGGAATTTCTTCCAGTCCGGAAAATGGAGCTCGATTAATGATATGTAGATCAATCAGATGAGAATACTCCTTCAGCGTTGGTGCAAGCTGGTAATTCGGGAATGTGAAATAGTGATAAACCGGATCGTAGAATTGGATGAGCGCATCCATGATTCCCTTAATCACATGTACTCTTAGCAGTGGTAGCAGACCTCGGTGTTTGGCTCTGAAAGCCTCAGGGTTAGTGATCATCCTTGCTAACCTTCTCAAATCCTCTAGTTTTGGAACCTTGAAGGTGTACGTATGAGTTCTCCTTCTACCGAAATCCATTAGTGCAATCCTTTTCTCTGATATTTGCAATCACAGTCTTAGTTTAATTTGAAAAAACAGAGAGACTAGAAGAGAAGTTTTTTGAATGTTTTAATGTTTTTTAGATGAATGCAGCACACAAAAACATAGAAAAAACATGGGGTCAAAGGGTCGTTGTCATGAAGTCAAGGCTCTACCCATCCCCAAAGGTTTATACTAGGGTGATTTTTGTACCTGTACTCATTATCATCAGCTCCTCCCAGGAAAGCAAAACAACAAGCGGATCGCCAGCGAGTTGTAGAGCAATCTTAGAGTAAGTGCCATTCACCGAGAATAGATCACCAGCCTCAAATGAGGGTAGTATCGCGTAACAACTATTCCCGATAGTTTCCGCACTACGAAAGGGTTTGGCTCCTCAGCTTCTCAGACTTAACAATCGACCCATTATCTAGGTGAAAGAATGGGTTGCATTAGTCAGCCTCCACTGAGGTTGATGGTCGACCTCGTCGCCATCACTTATCTTAAGTGTATACTCAATCTTTCCACATGCGGCATCACACGCATTCCCATTAGCAGAAAAATAAACACGTATATCAATTAGGAAAAGTAGTATATATATTTGTCCTAAACATCCTAGACCTTTAAAGCTATGAATCCTAAGTTCCTGACAGAAAATAGGTTCCCCGACGGAAGCCCCAATCTGTGGTATTCACACAAGAGGTGAAAAGGAAGAAGAAAAACAGAGGCGTGCCCCACGGTGGGCGCCATTTTTCTGTAGCGAGCGATTTTGGACGCAGTTCTTAAGCGTTGGTCGCTCTCTGCGGTTGAGTTTACTACAGGTCGATTCATTTTTTATCCTATTGTGAGCTGAATAAGGAAGGGAAATAGATGTCTCCAATTAACCCTGCTTTGCATACTGAGTTTAAACAGCGGTCTGTTAGGTTACGGATGCGATCAATGTGGGGGGGCCTTTGTACTGGTTATTTGTATTTTCGCCAATACTGATTTCTTTCTTTTTATCTTGACAGAAGGTTTCTGGCGGGGAACAAGGATTAGGATGTTAGGACTGATGCTTTTTGATGTGAGAGTATGGGATTTAGGTTTTTTGTTGATTGTGCTCGCTAAGATTTTTCTTTCAATCTTATGCCTACGTATTCCCGTTTACCGAAACAGGGAAATCAGAGCGTTCATAGTTCAATAGGAAATGGTTGTTTTTGGTGTCTTGTTCAAAGCCCAAGACGTGAAGCGAAAGGTGATTTGTATCTTGTTCAAAGCCCAAGATGTGAAGCTAAAAAGTTTATTTGTATCTTGTTCAAAGCCCAAGATGTGAAGCTAAAAGGGTGTTGACCTTAGAGAGAATTTGTCATCTCTAAAGAGGGGGTTTTATGTCACAACTGTTTATAAAGGAGAATTACTTTAACCGGGATGTGTGAATTCGGCAATGCCATAATTTCCTTTATAGGGGATTTTAAACTTGAAGGAGAAGACTTTAACTCAGTGTAGAGCAATGCCATCTTTCCTTAGGAATTTCTCATGCTAAAAGAGGGACAGTGGCATGGATGTAGATGATCCAGAGGCTTGCCGCTTACAGCAATTAGATGAAGGGGAAGGAGTTGTTGATGTTTGTGTACTGTGAACGAGGCACAGTTTTGATGCTAAAAGGTTAATTGGATTAACCAGTGGTTTTCTTATACAAAGCCTAAGAGGAGGCTAATATGTGTCTCATACAAAGCCCGAGAGAGAGGCTAAAAGGGTTTTGACTCGACGATAGAGTCTTTTGGTATCTCGTATAAAGCCCGAGATGGAGGTTATTTGACTCAACAAGAGAGTTTTTTGTATCTCGTACGAAGCCCGAGATGGAGGCTGTTGTTTATTTGGCTCAATAAGAACCTTTTTGTATCTCGTATAAAGCCCGAGATGGAGGCGGAAGGGTGATTGACTCAACGAGGGAGTCTCTTATGTGTCTCGTACAAAGCCCGAGAGAGAGGCTAAACGTTGTTTGACTCCGCTGGGGAGAATCATTGTACAAAGCCCAAGAGGAGGCTATGGTTACTGTTTTAGTTAAGTGACAAGTCCAGTATACTGATTATGAAGAGAAAATCAGTTCTTATATGAGCAACACTGTACTCAGGGATTTGATTCAAGGATCCGGGTTATTCCTGTTCTTCAAGGAAGCGGGAAATACGAAGGGTATTGAGACTGTCCGAGTCTGCAGGTTTCCTTCCTCTTTTTGAAGGGTGCTTGAGAATGTCTTTGAGACTCAAGGAAGTTAGACTGTCCAAGTCTAGAGTTTCATCTTTTGTACTATGTTTTGAGAAATAGTAGTAGACTCTTTGAAAGGATTGTTCTATGCAGATGATTAAGTTCTGTTCCTATACCTCTAGGAGGTCGTCGGGACAATTTATACGAAGCCTAAGAGGAGTCTGGAAGCTTTTAAGAAGCTGATCGGTCCTTGTACGAAGCCCAAGAGGCTATCATTCCCGGAGGAAGAGATCATTATACGAAGCCTAAGTGGAGGCTGTGAATACTTCTAAGAAGCCGTAGGGTCCTTGTACTAAGCCCAAGAGGAGGCGGGGTTGCTTTTAGGAAGCCTGTGGGTCCTTGTATGATACCCAAGAGGAGGCCGATGCTTTTAAGAAGACCGTGGGTCCCCAAACTCTGAGAAATTCAAGGCAAGCTATTCACAAGGAATAGATCAAGTCAGGAAAGTTTGAGAATTTAGAAGAAACTCAAAGATGCCATTCATGGATAATACATTCATCTCTGGGAGTAGAGTTTCTTAACAATTCCTAATGAGGACAACCGAAGAAAAGACTGTATTTGGTGATCTTATAAGGGATCTAGTTGTCTATTTCTACGAATAAACGAAACGGCGTCACCTAGTTCTAGACGTAGTTGTCGGGGAAACTCTAAATATCTATACTATTATTACACAGTCGATATGAGTTTATGAAAGAAGACTTACAGTGAAACAGCCCCACAATACAGTTATATGTATATGAAAGCGGTAAATGAAAGCAATAACCACTTACTCGGTTGTAGAGCTTCCATGCTGTTTGGTTAGTTGTTTCCACAAAGAAAGATTGAAAACAACAGTATATTCAAAATCAAAGGAGAAAGTGCTTTGAAAAAGAAATATTTGGGGCTTACAGCTCAAGGAGAGGCCCAGGGTTTTATCAGTGAGCGCACTGTTTGAATTTGTACAGAGGGACTTATACAAGTGACTGAGGCCCAAAATGTTTTCTGTACAAGTGGGTTGGGTCTTACACTCTAATAGAGGCCCAAAAGGTTTAAAGAAAAAGAGTGGGGCTTATAACACGAGGGTAGGCCCAATTGATTTTTTCGTTTAAAATGGCGATCGCGCCAAGGTTTTCTTTTAACGCGGAGGGACTTATACAATAAGTGAGGCCCAAAATTTTTTAGGTTAAAAGGGGATTGGGTCTTACGCTCTAATAGAGGCCCAAGAGTTTTGAATGGGTCTTATAGCTCAAGGAAAGGCCCAAATTTTTTGTTTTGAAAAGGCGACGATCGCGCCGTTTGTTTTTTACGGTATCGGGACTTATACAATACACTGAGGCCCAAAAATAATTTGGTAAAAAAAAAGGATTGAGTCTTACACTCTATTAGAGGCCCAAAGTGTTTTGAAAATGATTTATGAGGTTTGAATTAATCCAAAACCCTAATTTGTTTTCAAAATGTGTTTTAATTGAATAAAAATTCAATTAAAGTGATCAAAATTGTTTTACATATGGAAAACAAATTATGATCTTGGATTAATGCTTCAAAAATTAAGTATTGACCTACAAAATAATTAGAAAGCATTAAAAATTGCAAAATCAATGTAGAAAAAATATTTAAAATGTCAAAAACAATTAAAATATTAATTCTTTGCAAAAATATCAATTATATGAAATAAATAATATTTTTGGGATTTTTGTTAAAATAAAATAATTTAACATTTTTGTGAATTATTAAAAAAAGAATCAACTCAAAATCATTAAAACTCAGAGAGAAATTAATTTTTGAATCAATTAAATAAAACCACAAAATTCAAATATTCAAATTTGGAAAAATGGCGCCAAGAACAAGCTGAAGAACACGCGCGTGTTCTAGATTCTCAGATTTGCATTTTCTCTCCAATCTCACTGAATACTTAATCATATCATGTAATCCACATATCATTATGCTCGTCTCAACCTCACGATCATGTCTATGTCAATCAATTTCATTTAAATTAAACATATAACAAAAAATCACGAAAAATCCTCAAGAACCCTAATTTCTGCATGAAGGCTAGGATTTTTTATACACGATTCAAACAATGCAATTAATTGAGGGGAAACATTCTATGCATGATTATGAACATATGGCCAAATTATTGTGCGAGGAAATATGCATAGATTGAGAGATGACCAAGTATATGCTTACCTCTAGGTCGTGACAGCAAGTGCAATGTGATTTTTGATTTGGAGGTGTTACAGATGAGTGGTGATGATCTGAACAGCTTCCCTACACCCTATGAAGTGTGTTTGAATGCTTGGACTTGATTGAAATTGGCTGGATCAATTCATGGCATCTCAACTGCATTTTGGTTAAAAGCTTGAGCAATTGACTGGTGATTCTGAGAAATCAGTGTTCTAGTTGTTATTTAAGTGTTTGATCAGCTCATATGTGATGTATATGAGGTGTGTGTGTTTGATTGGTTTGAGTGGAATTGCCCTCTAGCTCAAAACCCGATAGCTACCTTGCTAAGAAAGGCATTTTTGCCAAGAGAAAGAGATTTTGAGAAAGGCAAGTGTCGTAGGCCTTTGGTGTACTTAAACTGATCATAATTGAGCTCTATTTATAGTAGAGCAAGTTTGTTTTGAGATCCATAGTGAATGGCAACTGCAACAGAGGTTTGTTCAATGTTGGCCAATGGAAGTTCAAGTCTCCTCTAGCCATTGACTAGAGGTTAGGGCATAGGCTGCTGGTTCCCTTGGTCTTGGATAAGTCTTGACTGAATTCAAATGAAAATGGCTCAGTCCATGCCACCTTGATGCTTCCATTGAATGCTCCAATCCAAATTTGGAGTCTTGTCCCTATTTTGGCAATCCTAGGTTCAACATGCTTTTTCTTGTTCCAAGGACTTTGGAGGCTTGGCTCAGTGATTGTCCCCTTTAGATTCAATCCTCAGATGTGTCCAAGTGGATAGGAGTGTTTGGATTTGCACAATTTTGGCAAATCGAGCAAAAATGCAAATTCTGCCTTGCCTTGACAGATTTCAACAAGGCAACTTGACAATGTCATAACTCATAGCCCAAATGGAATTTGGCAATGTTCTTGGCCATTTTGGAAAGCCCTTACATGATACAACAACTGTTTGAACATGTTTGGTTTTGATCTCTTTTGAATCCAAGTGAAAAATCCCCCTACATTTGGAAAAAAATGAAGACAGATTTGGACTTAGTGAAAATTTCACTAAGTGTTGGAAAAAGTGACATTTTCATTTTTCAGCCATTTTGATCACTCCATAACTCAAAATCCTTAATGAATTAGACTTAGGTCTAGTTGAAGTTTTTGTAGAGGGTAATGAGGGCTACAAATCCATCTTTGGATGAGGAAAAATGGCTTTGTGGTTTAGGAGTTATGATCCTCCAAAGTTGGTACCCTAGCCACTTTATTTTTAACTTAGAAAATTTTCTAAGTTTTTTTGGTTACCCCTTTTACAAGTTATCAAACTTTTCTTGATTTTTCTTGATGAATGAGGATTCAAATCATACATTAACATCATTTTAGGGTTAAAAATCCATTTTGGTGAAAAATCTCAAAAAGTCAAAGTTGACTTTTGTGCACAGTTGACTTTTTATCAGATGAATTCCAAACTGCGCAATTCTTCAGGAAATCATGTCCTTGACCTAAATCAAACTTGATGGACATGTTCCATGGGTGTCATAGGGTATATTGAGGCATGTCCTAGGGTTTGGGAGCATGTCCTGGTCAAAAGTCAAAGTTACAGTTGACTTTCCTCGCGAAACCCTAATTGTGGTGCAGATGAAATTGAGACTTGTTGCTCAAACTTCTTGGATTAATCCATTGTTCCAAATGGATCAATATAGTTCATTAGAGACACTCAAACCCTCTCTTGAGGTCTTGGTTCATGGTTTGTCCCAAAAGTCAACTTAGGGGTGAATTAGGTCAAGAAACCCTAATTCCTGATTTTTGATGAAGGCATCCCCTGAGGTAAAATTGTCTTGATGGTTGGGTCCATGAGGTTCCATGGAGTATATTAGGTTGTGTTTTGGATTATTGGCTTGTGCCCTGATGAAAATTTTCCATCTGGAGGCCCTGGTCGACCAAAACCCTAATTTGGTGACACTGTCGATCTTGAGACTTGATCCACCTAGAAGGGAGCAGCCTTGTGCTTGACCCTTGAAGTGGGAGTCCTTTTGATCCTTTGTAGATGTTGGAGAGATTAGACAAGTTGAAGATCAAGTCAATCCTTGATTAATCCTTTGTCTAAGAACTCTGAGAGGGCTTGAAACCCTAAATTTAATTGTAGTGAATGCTCAACACCCCTTGAGGCATGATGGTTACTCCATATTGTGGTGATGATTTGCACAATGATGGGAAATCTTAGTGGTCAAAATTTAGGGTATGACAGTTACTAACAATACTGGAGCTCTCCAAGAAGACAACACACTTGGCCTCACAATTCTCCTTCCCAGTAAATCTTCTAACCGCTCTTTCAATCTGAGTAATTCTAACACTAACATCCAAATTCCATCCAGAAACACATCTGAAAACCATGCACAACTGACGTCCCATCACTATGGCCTTTCTGCCAATTTCCGGAACACTATCATCACAAACAAGACAACATCTGAGTTTCACTTCCTAAAAGTTCTTCTACTTACTTAGCAGATCCAAACCTCAAATCCTCACCTTCGTCCAATTTGAGTTCACACTCTACTCTCTGAGAACAACCATTAACGATACCCAATCGTTCTCTCTCAACGACTTCCCAACTGAACCATCATACCAAAAACCTCGAATCTGCGTCATCTTCCGATATTAGAATCTTCATCGATTTAACAAAATGATTCGTAAGCACTTTCTTAATTCCAAACAATTCATTGCACACATTATCAAGCCGGAAAGACACGTCTATTCCATCCAACATAATTTCGTCTACTATCAACAAGAGATTCAGGGTGATCAGTTCCTCAATTTGTCAATAGACAGCCGGCAATCATGATGGGGCATAAACCATCTTTACCAAACTATAATAGCATTTCTTGCATCTTGTGCACACAACTACCTAAGGCACAAATCCTTAGTTGACACAAACCTTACCTCCGCATTCCCTCCGGAACCGGGAACAACACTGTCCAAAGAGCACTTACAATCTTGCAATTCACAACACACTGAGCCAAAGATCCACACCTGAAGCAACTTGGAGAAGTACCATCTTCTCCCCCACTTGTCTCATTCTCACACCTGAAGACAAAGGATTGGAAAACTAGAAAGCAATGACAGTGTTTAACACATATATCACATACTAAGGAACAAACAACATCGACAGTATTCAACTGTCACACCAACAGACTCAACAACTTGGCCAGACGGACCGACCTGCTCTGATACCACTTATGTAACACCCCAATTCCCATCGCGAATAAATAATACATAAATAAATCAAAGTAACTAAAAATTTATCTTTCCGATAGAATCAAGGATGCCACATTTACAGAAAGAAAACACATCTCCTGCTCAATTATTTGATACATAACACAAACTGGGATAACATCAAAGAGAAACTTTTTCCATATAAAAGGAAAGTTTAATTATGGAATAAAGCGGAAAGATCCATAACTGACTTGTTTTACAAAATAAATTGTTTTATAACATCAAAATATTCATACAAGGTTAATACAAAATATATTCAACAAATATATACATATATAACATAATCGTTCCCCGACTCCCGTGCTACGTATCAGAGCAGACACCAAGACCGACAAAAGAATGGAGAACTAATCTTCACAAAAGCCTCCAAGACTACAAATCTGCAATTGCCTCATAGAGCAACAAACCACAGCAGAAGGGTGAGAAATAACAACTAAATCAAGATTGCATAATAATATGCAAACACATAAAAATTCACAAGCATAGTTATTCTCACCACAAACATCACATACTAATACACACAGCATATATCAATTACACCATCATAATCACATATTCACACATAAGGCACACCAAAGTCATAACATATGTAAACACACCACCACATCACATAACACATGTCTATACATAACACATATCATCCATAACCAATGCATTTATCACATATGCACATCAATTCACCAATCTAATCATAAATCTCAACACATACTCAATCAATTCACAATTTCCACACATAATCAATCCATTCATGATTTTCCTCACATAATCAATCCATTCATGATTTATGAAAATGCACAGAGACCGACACAACGACTTTATGCAATGCATATGCGGTACCATCCATCCATCAATCTCATCACTAGTTCACTCAGGAACTATTGGAATCATCGCTTGTTACTAAGGATTACTCAAGTAACACCCCGTCGGGCAAACGATGTTCCCCGTCGCTTTAGGTCCTCTTATTTTTTTAAGGCACACGACGTTTATGGATCGCTTTAGGTCCTCTTTGTATAAGGCACACGATCCGATCGCTTTAGGTCCTCTTTGTATAAGGCACACGATCGTCTATAATCATCGCTTTAGGTCATCTTATTTTTTTAAGGCACACAATGTTATAGCGGATTCCCTCTGGAATCGTTTCGTCGCTCACACCGACTAGGGCACACGACATCACAAGAATGCATATCATGATACTTGGCATATAATGACTCATGACATTCAAATGCACACATAATGCAACCATAATCATGCATATATTTCAACTCATCAATTCCATACATTCACAATTCAACCATATGAATTATCTCATCATCATTATTCATGCATTGGAAATCAATTCAAACAATGCATTTACTTGCCATAAGGCCGCCAAATAACACACATTGAAATTCACATACACAATGCATTTCATCATAAACCACAAACCATAACAATTAGCATTTTATCATATATATTCATATCAATTCACATCAAGAATTACTCACCATCAACCACAACAATTACCACAAAACCTCATAACCACATACATTGATATTCAATCAAACAATGTATTTTACCACACAACAACATCATTATCATACATTGAAATCAAACAAAAAAAAACACATTTATTTCTCCATAAGACCACAAACCATCATCACCAACACTCATCATATATATTCACATCATATAATAGCACACAAGCTATACGATACATATTAAAAGCATGTCACATGATAACACGTCAATCACATATAATTACGACGGTAAAAGCTGACAAAACAACACTATTCCAATTCCTGACACAATTAAATCGGCCACTACTCCCAAAACCATTATTATAAGGAAGAACATTTCATAAGCTCTCCAACTCATCAAATCGCGTCTCAAACCGACTTACGACCCAACAGTTATAAAGAAAACAATTTAGAAAAG
Source organism: Lathyrus tuberosus (assembly GCA_022829125.1). Lineage (NCBI taxonomy): Eukaryota > Viridiplantae > Streptophyta > Magnoliopsida > Fabales > Fabaceae > Lathyrus > Lathyrus tuberosus. Next base: position 17,548,688 of record JALAZF010000017.1, read on the forward strand.
CTGTCATGTTCGCATTGCGAAGCTCCTAGCGAGTCCTTCGCTTTCCTTATTCGCAGTGCGAATGTCCCAGCGAACCATGGCAGAAAGGAAATAGCCTACAGTTTTGCAGTGCGAACTCCCAGCGAACCTTCGCTATCCCCTTCGCAGTGCGAATCCCCCAGCGAACCGTGGCAGAAAGAAAAACAACACAACGTTCGCAATGTGAACCTCACGCGAACGTTCGCTTTCCCCTTCGTTGGCCATTCGCAGTGCAAACTTGTGAAACCAGAAAAACCCAGCAGCGCTACAGATCACTCCCAACCAACATTTCAACCCCAAAAACACTTCCAAACTAAAACATAACAATCAGAACATAACCCAATCATGGTAACAAGTATTCTACGCAGTTTATATCGAATTTCATCCGTGAAAACCTCGATTTCTATCAATCGCTCCTAATTTCAATCGATAAGAAAAGTCGCGAAACAACCAAAACAATTACAACAAACAACACATATACATACACAAGCAAGATATAATTGAAACTTCTCACACTTGCGCTCGAAACGGAGTTCCCGCGATTTTTCCTCTTTCTCCTCTTCTCTCTTTCTTTCTTCCCCTTTTCTTTCTCTTCTTTTCCTTTCCCTTTCTTTTCTCTCTTTTTCTCTCCACTTTCTATTTATATAAAATATCTAAACCCCTAAAAGACTATTTTACCCCACAGCTCAAATATCCCGCAAACGCTCTCAAAACGCGATAAAACATAAACAACGATGAAAAATAATATATTGTCAAATAAAAGTCAAGAATAAAATAATATAAAACAAAAACAAAAATAATTAAATCAACTCGATTAAATAAATAAGACAATACTGGGGCGTTACAGTTACCCTATTTAAGATGTAGCAAGTTGTGTTCATTGCTTCAGCCCAAAAGTGGTAAGGGAATTTCTTTGCATGGAGCATGACCCTTGCACACTCTTGAATAATTCTATTTTTTCTCTCAACCACACCATTATGTTGGGGAGTGATGGGTGAAGAGAACTCATGACTGATTCCTTCTGAGGAGCAGAACTCATTAAACTTGTTGTTCTCAAACTCCTTCCCATGGTCACTTCTGATTCTAACTATTCCACAGTCCTTTTCTCTTTGAAGTTTCTGACACAATCCTCTGAAAACTTCAAATACCTCTGATTTCTCCTTGATAAAGTGCACCCAAGTATACCTAGAGAAATCATCTACAACCACGTAAGCATACCTTTTTCCTCCAAGACTTTCAACCTGCATAGGTCCCATTAAATCCGTATGGAGAAGCTCAAAGTTCTTTGAGGCGGTCTGATGTTGAAGCCTTTTATGTGACATTCTAGTTTACTTACCAATCTGGCATTCCCCACATATCTTGCCTTCATCTATCTTCAGATTTGGAATCCCTCTGACAGCTTCCTTGGATATGACTTCTTTCATTCCTTTTAAGTGCAAATGACCCAGTTTCTGATGCCATAACTTCACTTCATCCTCCCTTGACACCAGGCAGGTGGAGGGACACTGAGTTTCATGAGGAACCCATAAGTAACAGTTATCCTTGGATCTAGTACCTTTCATAATGAGTTCTTCTTTATCGTTTGTTACCATGCACTCAGATTCAGAGAAGTTCACCTTAAGACCTTGGTCACACAGTTGGTTGATGCTTATTATATTTGCAGTCAAACCTTTGACATATAAAACCCTATCAAGGCAGGGCTGACCATCATATTTCAGCTTACCAACACCTTTTATTTCTCCTTTTGAACCATCTCCAAAGGTGACATGGCCAGTGGGATGAGGTTTGATGTCAGCCAAGAACTTCTTTGCACCAGTCATGTGTCTGGAGCATCCACTGTCAAAGTACCAGTCTTCTTTGGCGGAGGCTCTCAGGGAAGTATGGGTCATGAAAGCTATAGTTTGATCCTTAGGGATCCACTTCTTCTTCCCTTGGGGAGCCTCCTTTCTTCTTCTGGATCATGTTGATGATTTAGGATATCCACTCAACTTATAGCAGTGAGCCTTTATATGACCAAACTTCCCGCAGTTGTTTATCCTATTTTTGTTTTCCTTGGGAGATATTCTGAGACCTTTGATGATGTTGAGACATCTTTCTCGACATCACTTGGGCTGAGTTCCCTCCAGTCCTATGTCCTTTGATCTCAGCTTGATCATTATAGCCAAGACCCTTTCCACTTCCGGCATTTCTTCCTGACATAAGGATTTCATCTAGATGTCTGAGCTATTGTTCATCATCCTTATGTACTTGGTCATGTTTTTGAGTTTGGAGTTTAACCACACCACTTTATCCTCCAAATCAGAGATCATTTCCAGATGATTCAGTCTTTCATCACAAAGTTGTGATACAATTCAGCAAAGTCATTAGGGTTGAGCGATCCGTTATCTGACTCCTTGTCAGAATCATACACTCCAGTCATTGCAGACACCTTCTTAGTAGTCTCTTCATCGCTCGAGGAGTCATCCTCATACCACGAGATGGATAAAACTTTTTTCTCCTTCTTGTGGTTCATGGGACACTCACCTCTTGTGTGTCCAAAACCTCCACACTCAAAGCACTGAATTCCCTTCCCTCGGTTGGGTTTCTTATCATAGCTAGGTCTTCTTCCAATGTTTCTTGATCTATAGATGTCAGAAGTCTAAGCCTTGACATTGGTCTTAGACTTCTCATCCAATTGCTTTGATAGTTGATGAAATTGTTTTTTAAGGAACCCTTTAGCTTTGGAAAAATCCTCTTTGGTGTCACCCTCTTCTTGGTTGGTCACCAGGGCAAGAATTTTCTTCTTTTCATCCTTTTCGCTGATAGCCATCTCAAAGGTTTGGAGTGATCCTATAAGCTCATCTGCCTTCATGGTATTTATGGCATGAGCTTCTTCAATAGCTGTCACTTTCATATCAAACCTCTTGGGAAGAGACCTTATAATTTTCCGAACCAACTTGGCTTCAGGAATTTTCTCTCCAAGGTCACTAGATGTGTTGGCAATATCAACAATAAAGTCATGTATACTTTCGTCTTCTCTCATCCTCAGGTTCTCAAACTTAGTGGTGAGAAGCTGAAGTCTTGACGATTTAACCTGTGAGGTGCCCTCATGGGCAGTCTTCAGAATTTCCCAAGCATTATTTGCAACAGTGCAATTCTTGATGAGTCTGAAGATGTTCTTGTCCACCCCATTGAACAAGGCATTTAAGGCTTTGGAATTTCCTTGAGCAAGCTTATCATCTTCATCATCCTAGTCTTCTTCGGGTTTCAGCTCCTCAGTGAGCTTCCCATCTTCGTCTTTAATCTTTGATGGATCCTACCCTTAACCACAGACTTCCAAGCCTTTCCATCCATCGACTTGATAAACGCCACCATGCGCACTTTCCAATATTCATATTTGGAACCATCAAGTATTGGTGGTCTATTCAGAATTCCTCCTTTTTTATCCATCGAACCAGTAAGTATTGTCCCTCAATCTCACCCAGATATATAGCAGGATGCATGCTCTGATACCAATTGAAATCTTGGTTAAGCAGATCACTAAGATGTCAGACAGGATGTCGTGACACTTGATCTCTGCTTCTCACAAGGATTAAGGAAGAACAAAAGTAAACAGTAGAAAGAAAACAACACACATAAATTGTTAACCCAGTTCGGTGATCAACAACACCTACGTCTGGGGGCTACCAAGCCAGGAATGAAATCACTAAGTAGAATTGGTTCTAAGCTAAACTCCAATGTTTACAACTTATCACCTAGAAACTACCCTTCCTAGATTTCTACCTAAGACACTCCTAGGTATGAGACCCTTCTCAAATCCCTTCCAATCACAGCAGTGACTAAAAATATTACAACTCAATAAACTGTCCTTCTCTAGTATTCACACAATACACGAGAGGCTCACAAAAGTACAAACCCTAGTACTTCTAAAACAACTGCAATATTCAACGCATAAACTAGGTTAAATCCATCCTATTTATATTGCAAAACACAACTGGACTTGGGCTTCAAAAGCACAGCAATTCTGCTCCTCAGAATCTGCGCCCTATTCTTTTCTTCAATCCCAAGTTACCAAAAATGTCTCCTTTCAAGGAAACCACATATTCCATTTTGAATCAGAATCTCTGATTCCACAATCTCAGATGCCACCTGGAATCAAGTCATATTCCAATCACACTTGTCACCAAAATACAATTATCCCAAAACTGTAACAGACAAAGATGTCAAATCCTCCTGATCGGACATCTTGTCTAACAACTTAACCTGCAGTTAGTTCATCATGTCAGGACATCTTGTCCAACATATATTTGCTAAGTTAGTTTTACTAAAATTAATGCCAACCTCAAGGGCTTGGACTCATCATAAGTAATGTAAAAGTTTTAGGAAAACCTTTTACTTAAACTGATTTATCAGAAGTAAAAAATCCTCTTCTGAATCTCAGAGTCTGACAACTTTCAGAAGCTATCATCCATCAGAGTATAGTAGTTCTAGACTTAGAGAGAGATATCTTCTGTCATTCATTAGTCTCCAAGATTCTATTCAGAGCCAACACTTCCTCTTGAAATAAAAGTCATGAGTGATAGATGAATATTGAATTGTTTCCTTTGATGGCTAACAAATAGCAGTAACATCACAAAAAGTGAGGAAACTGTTTCCATAAATATGATAATTATCCTGCTTAATGAAATATTCAGTATAGATAAATACAACAAAGTTTATTCTTAAATATTTCTGAAGATCCTTTTTCCAAAAGAGCTTCTCTAGAAATCTAGCAAAAACTTTGTATTGACATCTACACAAATATCTCATTGAATCAAGAGATAATCTAGAAAAGAACAAACATAACTTTTTTTGTTATTTTCTCGGTCAGACTCGTATCAGCATTCAAACTTGATCATAGAGTCTGAACACCGCTTTGAATGGATTATAACTCAATGGCTGTTAAACCAATGAATCCACTTTTCTCACCAAACTCAGTACCTCTAGCACTTGAGTCTGGTTTGTGGGCTCTTCTTCCATCAAATGTTGTAAACAACCTTTGATATGCCTTTGCTCCTTTTTTGATACTTGCAGCAAATATATTTAAATAATGACACATACATAAATGTTCAGACATGTTTTCCTTTGCCTTATGCCATATTCTGATAGCAATACCATGATTCATTCCAGAGTATCAGTCTAGAATAAATCATAATATGAACAAGATCTTGTTCTTAGCAGAATCATTAATTTCATTGTCTTGACTTAAGACTTTGAGATCTTTGATAAGCAAAGTACCAAATGATGTTAGCTATCAGAGAATGGCATAAAACAAATTAAAGCACCATCATCTAATTCCCTGCAGAACACAAAGAAGAATTGAAGGTTTCTCATAGACTTGTCCTTTAATACAAATTCTATGATGACTCTCAATCAAGGAGAAATAGAGTCTCTTAAGATATCACCTTAAAGAACAAACTCCTTATTATCAAATATTGAAGCAATATAGATTTGGCATAATCTGTTTCTCTTCAATACTTGATTTTTATTTCAGGACTTAGATGCTTCTTCAGAAGCAGTAATGACTGGCAGAGCCAGATTACTCTTTCATCTGAATCCTGCATTAATGTCATCTTCAAAAGAATATGCAGTGAAAAAAAATTGACATTAGGTTCTGGTAGTGTTTCTCCTTGTTTTCAGATCTCGAAAATCAGTTGAAATACTAATATTTTAGAAGCTTATGAAGTTTCTCTTCTATCAACAAATGTTATTTCCCATTCAGCTGGTTAAGAAGTTTTTCTGATAAGAAATATAAATTCCTCATCATCAGACACTACAAATAACCAAGCTTTAGGAAAGGTGATCTGTTAGATAGCTTTTCCTCATCTAATTTCATTTCTTTTATTTGAAGATTTGCAAGACAAACCAACATAACACAATAAATTCAAGTTGTATATCTTCTTGAATAATTGTGACCTCAGGTTTCAATCTAAACCAATCTTCTCAGAATTTGCTTGAAAGATTAGATGAAGTGTAACTAGATAAGCTTCAAAACTGATTCCCACAAATCTAAGCATAAGGATTCAAAGATAGCCCTAGCATCAGACATATCAATGATGTTGACATACTCAGAAGTTAGATAGAGCACCTACCAGAATGCAACTTCCTCTGAAGATATTCAATAAGCTTCTGTTAGAACAAGATTTGGTTCTGCAAGATATCTCTTTGTTTTGATAATAACAAAGTTGAATTTGTGTGAGAACAATTTTTGTACTCTAACGTGTATTTTCTTAAGAATTGAAAAACAGGTTTTGACTCTGATAAAGAAAGTTCTGACTCTAATAGAGATCATGTGCTACATCACTCTGAAATTCTCAATGATCGCTTCTGCGTCAAGAAGCAAGATTGCTTGTGATCTACTGTGTGTCAAAAAGACTCTAAGAAGACACTATGTTGCTGCTGTAATGTTCTCTTGGATTCTGGCTTTGAATTTAACTCTGATACTTATCTTCTGAAGACTAAGTGCTGAAGACTCTGAAGACAAGGTTCTGATGAACGGCGTTCTGAGGACTCTTAAGATTTAAGTTTCTGAAGACCAAGTTCTGAAGACAAGTGTAACATCCCGATTTTTAACAACGAGGGTGTATTTTCAGAAGGTACTAATTCATAAATAAATTTAATAAAGGTTTCCCTCGTATGAAAATAGTGTCCCTTTTTTTTTAAACGATACCGCAATAATTTATAGTTAGTAATGTTTCGAGAGCTCAACATGTTTTATAAAAGAGATTAGCTTAACCATTTTTTTACGTAGATATACTATACAAACAGACGACCACGCGTCAAAGGATAGGAAGTGTTGATAAGTCCTAATACAATCCAAAGCAACAGAATAAGAAGTCCTCGGCAGACACTCACACAGGAGAGCTGCCCCAAGGAGAAAATTTCTAACCATGCAGTGAAAGTCATATGGCGCTCGCCATCTAATACTAGAATACTCCTACCAGCCACACACTCCACTCCCAAAACTAAGCCTAACGACAACCGCAATAACCATCTGGCCCAGCTCCACACAAACCACTACACGCACTTAGCAATGTGTGGTCCGTACCATCCTCGTCATCTTCGCTCTCAAAGTCATGCTCGGAGGGATCCTCAGTGTCGTCGTCCCCTACCTCGCCTAGGACTGGTTCTAATGACGACGCGCGTACTGGGTCAATGAAAGGGAGTTCTTCTACGGTGAAGATGTCACGAGTAAACGTCGAGTATGATCCTATAGACATACCTAAATCTAAGGGAGGCGTAGATATCTCATGAAAGAAGGGCTCCCCTCCACTGGCTGGGGCATACGAGGGTATATGTGGGGCTGAGAGGGAGGTTGAAAAACCAAAATGATCTATTTCCCCTGAGAGGAAACTGGGAATGATTAGGGAGGTCGGGATCCAGAAGGTCAGGGCTCGTCGAGAGTATGTGGTCTTGATATTTCTGCCAGCTACAGTGGTGGTTTATAATACGTTCCCGGTATATGAGACCTATCCTAAGGCCGGGTTAAACCCCCAGGATGTCTCTGTCCAGTCTTTAGGGAAGGTGAAGTCCGTCGTCTTCGACGGTGGTATCTCCTCGTATCCGGGGTGCGTCATAATCTATTGGCGTATTCGCCCACACATCCACTGAAAGGGTCATCAATCCGAAAATAACAAATATACAAGGGCGGAGCAACGAGCATAAACAGAGAATACATTATACATGGCTAGAGATCTCATTCTAACACATGTATATAATCATTTACAACAATAATACATGTCTATATGTCGATGTACATGATTCCGGAATATCAATCCCTCCGCAAAGGGTCGTGGTATCGCATCAGGATTTAGCGCCACTAAGGTGATTGGTATCTACACCATCAATCTGACTCAATGATCCACAATGGGATAAGGTGGTTCCCTCTTGGACACGCACCTCGTGCCACCTCTTCGGTGTGCACCTCGTGACTCCTCTCCGGTAGCCACGTAACCATGAAATGCATGAGCATACAATTCCCCATATATGCATTTCAACATATGGTTAACATCACCACATATTATATGTAATAATTTATCTCATGCATCCAACCTTTGCAAAAATATATTCATATATCATTTACTCACCTTCACAATTAGTCACCTTCAAAATAAACACGTAAGAAGATACGAAGCAAATATATATACAAAATATATTTTTATTATTGAGAAAATATATAAAAATAGAGAGATGCCCTTACGATCACAATAGTCGTGGGAAATGTGGTTTTGTTGAAGTTGGTCAGTCAGTCGTGCACCTTTATCCAAAACGAACTAGATTAGAACGAACTAATATAGAATACACTCGTACGTTATAACTCCGTAGTCATCTGGTTTATTATTTCTATCTTACTAATTATTCATTTTTTTTTATTATATTCATAAACTTAACTTATATATTTACCTTAACTTATATAGAACGAACTTATATATATTTACCTGTCAACTTATATAACAAAAAAATTCACCTAACATATGACAGAAGTGTTTTAACTCCAATACTTACTATTAATAACCATTTTAATTAAAAAGAGTAATGTAAAACAAGATTACTTTCTACTGTAGTTTATAACATATAGATCTTTAATATTTTCTTAACAGTACTGATGACAAAATTTTTAAGGATTTAAGCTTGAAAGAAAAAATAAATTAATAATTTTTAATAACTTTAGATTTAAAGGCTTTAAATTTAGTAAATTATTTTTAACTTTAATTTAAAGACTTTTTCATCAACCAACTCGAAAAATTTTAATTCTAATTAAAGGTTATAATGAAATAACTATAAAATTACTTTAAAAATATAATACGTAATTTTCAGCTTAATGCGATAGTGTTTATTTATTTGAAAAAAAAATATTAAAGTAACAAAAAAGAATTAATTATTTCTTTATTGGTTTGTTTCACATAACAAAAAGAAGAGAAAGATGTATCTTACTGTAACTATATTAATTTCTAATAATAAATACTAGTTCATCAATATAATAGAAACTACCACCTTTTTTTTTGTTTACCTGAGAGGAAAATATATGTGTTTCTTAATATTAAAAAGAATTAAATGAGTCTTTATGAATATTGATTACTATATATGTAAAAGAAGAAAAAGAACATACCTAAGTGACAAAGTAGCTTCTAAAGGATAAAATGAAGTATGTTGGGTTTTGTGTGTGCAGAACTTTTTTTCTTGTTGAAATATCTTGTTCTTCTTATCATGTGTATATATAATCAGTCTAGTAGCTTACTTACGTGTCCACTTCTTTTTCTAGTTATTTCATTTAAGTTGATTTCCAACTACCAATTACTTTAGTAATAATCACACGTCACTTCTTATCAAATCATCTCATCATGAAGAATCTCATATTTCCGTCCATATCTTCTTTGGTAGTAAATTTCATCGCACTAGTGCAATTTCCGATGTTATATGACACTGAAAAAATGCCCGAAATAATTTTTGCTGATAATAAAACCTTTTTCTCGATTATTCTATACTGTAATAAAAGAAAAAAAAATCGGTCGAGAAAATAAAATTTATTATTTTTATTATTTATATATTTTTTTTAATTATTCTATCGGAGATAATTTTGTGATTTCATTGATAAAATTTTCGTTAAGAACCGAGACTATTTTAAAATTTTAAGCGGTTAAAATTATCGTTTACTGGAGAGACCGGAAATTAGTTCAAACGGAGAAAATATTTTTATTTTACGATTCCATCATAAATAATTTTATTATTCTATCCTTAAATTTTCGTTTACAAAAATGGGTTGTTTCAAAAATTAAGGCGGATAATTTGTCGAACGCTAAAGAGACTGAAATTGATATTTTAAGAAAATTTCTATCGTGACCCACTAATGAAATAAAACTCCTAAAAAAACTCGAATTTACTTATATAAAAATTATTTAAATTTAAATTCAACCAAAATATTTTATCGATGTGCGAATATATTATAATCTTAAAATATTTATTTATTTTAAATTTACGGGTCTTACAACAAGGTTCTGTTGAACAAGTTCTGAAGACTCTGAAGACTTATGTTTCTGATAACCAAGGGTTCTGAAGAAGGAATGCTGAAGACTCTGATGACAAGGTTCTGTTGAACAAGTTCTGAAGACTCTGAAGACTCAATGATTCATTCTTCTGATCATGCTTCAATCATATCAACTCAGAAGCCTCTGATGAATAGAAGAAGATGAAACATTTACGTGGGAAAATAGTACATAGTACAGATCAAACACGTTATTTTCCACTACCATTCCATTACCCTGATTTGATGGTACAAAGGACAATTTCAGTGTACGATTTTTATCCCAGCATAATGACATTATTTCAAGTCGCCGGTATTTTTCTGATATTACTGATCTGCCCTTCAACGGATCTTTTTCTGGCTATATAAAGACTGGATCATTCAACAAATCAAGTGTGACACTGAGTGTGAAAAAGAGAAATATTGAAAACACTAATTCATATGAAGAAAGAACTCAAGGAATAGATAAATTCATGAGTGAACAGTAAAACACCACAATACAAAGAAGAAAATTGTTCTTACTGTGTAGATTTGCCCTAAGTTAGATTGAGCTAGAAATTGTATTTATATCAGCTTATGTAAGAAGCATTTCATTGTAAATATTTTATTTGATCAAACAGTTATTTGAATTCCTTAAGAGATCAGCTGGGTCAGAAGTCTTAAGAAGAGACGGTTAGTCTATGTATTGTTAGTCACCAGCAGTTGCTAGTGCAGTTGTAATCAGTTTGGTTATAATGGATTAAGTCCTTGTGTATAAGGTGAAATCATCTTGGCGGGTGGACTGAATTAACTTGATAGTTTTCAAGTGAACCAGGATATATCGTGTGTCTTTCTCTATTGTTAGTCTATTTATGATCTTTGTTTGAGTTTCACAAAAAGCTTTCATTTTGAAAACCCAATTTAAACCCCCATTTCTTGTGTTTTTCTCACACCTTCAATTGGCATCAGAGCTCCGGTTCTGATTGTGATAAACGTTTTATCAACACTTAACAGTGTTTAGTACCGATCCAGTATATGTGTGAGATATCATGGCAGCTCCTTCTAATACTACTGAAGAGAAAGATCATTACAGTGCTAAACCACCCGTCTTTGATGGTGAAAAGTTTGACTACTGGAAAGACATAATAGAAAGTTTCTTTCTTGGTTATGATGTAGATCTTTGAGATTTGGTAGTCGATGGCTACACTCACCCAGTTGATGCTACATGTGCTAAAATATCCAGAAGTGTTATGACCAACCAACAGAAGAAAGATTATAAGAATCATCATAAGGCGAGAACCATATTGCTAAATGCTATGTCTTATACTGAGTATGAGAAGATAAAAAATAGAGATACTGCCAAATCTATCTTTGATTCTCTTAGAATTACTCATGAAGGTAATGCTCAAGTCAAGGAGACAAAGGAGTTATCCTTAATCCAAAGTTGAGACCATGTTTTCATGGTTTCAAATGCTAGTCGCAGGACTCAAAGTTCTGGACAAAGGTAACTCAACTACTGATCATGTGAAAAAGATCATCAGAAGTCTTCCTAAGAAATAGAGACCTATGGTAACAGCTCTAAAGCTATCAAAGGATCTTAATAACATAAGTCTTGAAGAGCTTGTTAGTTCTTTGAGAAGTCATCAGATAGAGCTCGAAGAAGATGAACCTCAGAAGAGAAGAAAATCTATCGCTCTTAAGTCTAAACCTGAAAAGGAAAAGGCTTATCATGTTGAGGAAGAATCAAAAGATTCTGGTGAAGAATCAGAAGATGAGATGTCGTTAATCTCCAGAAGAATCAACAAACTCTGGAAGAATAGACAAGGAAACTTCAGAGGATCTAGAAGAAACAAAGGTCGCTTTGAGTCATCATCTGGACAGAAGAAGTAGAACTCTGGAAAGAAGGTTATCCGCTATGAGTGTAATGAGCTAGGTCATTACAAGAACGAGTGTCCAAAGTTCAAGAAAGACAAGAAGCCTAAGAAGAACTTCTCCAAAGAGAAGAAATGACTAATGGCAACTTGGGACGACTCTGATTCTGAAGAAGAGGAATCTGATGAAGAACAAGCAAATGTTGTGCTAGTAGTAACAACTGATGATGAAGTTTCTGGAGAACCAGAAGACAGAATATCATCAGAACCAGAATCAGACTCAAAATTTGACTCAGAGATATTGTCTAAACTCTCTCGTTGTGAATTAGAGTCATGTCTGTCATAAATGCTGGAAAAATATCAAACTCTTCAGAGTAAATGCAAAGATCTTAAAAAATATCTTCTAATTGCTTCTAAGGAAAAAGATAAGCTTTAGCAGAATAATTCTTCTCTAAATGAAAACATTTTTTGCTTAAAAAATAGTAATTATGCCTTAAAAAGCAAAGTTGCTAAATTAGAAGAAGAATTAATCTCCAATGTCACTGACACAAGCTGTATCTACAAGTATGATAGAGCATTCGAGTATTTTCTTGCTAAAAGCATAAATAGAAGAAAAATAGCTTCCATGATCTATGGAGTAAGCAGAAATGGTAAGAAAGGTTTGGGATGTACAGAATCATCTGATATTGACGAAAGTCAAATTGTTAAACCAAAACCTCTCTACGACCATTTTGTGCCTTCTGGCACTGAGATTGTTTGCTATGAGCTTGCATAAAAACCCCCCACCGACACAGAAATATGTTTCTAAAGTTAAATATCATGCACAAATTCCACTTGATTATCCTGTTGCACAAAAGCCCAAAGCTGTGAAACACTCTGGGAAAGCTAACAAGAAAGGGCCCAAAAAGTGGGTACCTAAGGATAAGATAATCTATGTTACAAATATCCTTAGCAGCTCAGTTGAAACACCAGTCATGGTACCTTGACAGTGGTTTCTCGCGACACATGACGGGAAGAAGGCATATGTTCCAAAGTCTAGAACTTAAGCCTGGAGGCTTCGTCGATTTAGGAGGAAACCAGAAAGGAAAAATCATTGGCTCTGGAACCGTTGGTAATGGTAACCTTCCTTCTATTACTGATGTTCTTTTAGTCAATGGTTTGATGCATAACTTGTTGTCTATCAGTCAACTTAGTGACAACGGTTATGATATCATCTTTAATCAAAAGTCCTATAAGGCTGTAAATCAGAAAGATGGTTCAATCCTATTTGTCGGAAAGAGGAAAAACAACATTTATAAGATTAGACTTTCTGATCTTCGTTAACAGAATGTAAAATGTTTAATGTCTGTTAATGAAAATAAATGGGTATGGCATAGACGTTTAGGCCATATTAGCATGAGGAGGATTTCTCAGCTAAATAGGCTTGAACTTGTCAGAGGCTTGCCAAATCTGAAGTACTCTTCTGATGCTCTTTATAAAGCATGTCAAAAAGGAAAGTTTTCCAAAACTTCCTTTAAAGCAAAGAATGTTGTGTCCACCTCTAGACCGTTAGAACTTTTGCACATTGACTTGCTTGGACCAGTGAAAACTGTGTCAATCAGTGGAAAGAAGTATGGATTAGTAATCGTTGATGATTATAGTCGTTGGACATGGGAAAAATTCTTGAAACACAAGGATGAGTCTCATTCTGTGTTCTCTACCTTTTGCTCTCAAGTGCAAACAGAAAAGGATTGTAAAATAGTCAAAGTCATAAGTGATCATGGAGGAGAATTTGAGAACATATACTTTGAGAATCTTTTTGATTCTCATGGCATTTCCCATGATTTCTCATGTCCCAGAACTCCACAACAAAATGGAGTAGTGGAAAGGAAGAATAGGACTTTACAAGAAATGGCTCGAACCATGATCCAAGAAACTGACATGGCTAAGCACTTCTAGGCAGAGGCAGTAAATACATCATGTTACATTCAGAACAAGATTTCTATAAGACCTATTCTGGGTAAGACTCCTTATGAATTGTGGAAGAATAGAAAACCCAACATTTCATATTTTCATCCTTTTGGATGTGTTTGTTTTATGTTGAACACTAAAGAGAATCTTGGCAAGTTTGACTCTAAAGCTCAAAAATGTTTATTGTTAGGATACTCTGAACGCTCTAAAGGCTACAGAATCTATAACACAGAAACACGAATTATTGAGGAATCAATTCATGTCAGATTCAATGATAAGCTTGACCCTGAAAAGTCAAAGCTAGTTGAAAAGTTTGCAGATCTGAAGATCACCTTATCAAAATCTAAAGAAGCAGAAGATTCGAGAGAAGCAGACAAAGGTGCAGACTCTCCAGATTCAAATACAACCTTACCAGAAGCTGAAAATAATCCATCTCATCAGAAGAAGAATAGATTAAAGACTTCTCATTCTGAAGAATTGATTCTGGGAGATAAAGCTAATCCAGTTAGAACTCGTTCATCATTTAGACATTCTGAAGAAACTCTTCTGGGTTTGGTTTCTCTGATATAACCAACAACAATTGATGAAGCTCTTAAGGAGAATGAGTGGATTCTAGCCATGCAAGAAGAACTAAATCAATTCACCAGAAATGACGTCTGGGATCTTGTTTAGAAACCCAAAGGTGTCCATGTCATTGGAACTAAGTGGGTATTTAGAAACAAGTTAGATGAGAAAGGTGAGGTCGTAAGAAACAAAGCACGACTGGTTGCACAAGGTTATAGTCAACAAGAAGGAATATACTATACATATACCTTTGCACCGTTTCCAGGTTAGAATCTATTCGCATTTTAATCTCATTTACTGTAAATCATGACATTACTTTATATCAGATGGATGTAAAGAGTGCATTTTTAAATGGATATGTTTCTGAAGAAGTGTATGTTCATCAACCTCCTGGTTTTGAGAGTTCTGAAAACCCAGATTTTGTTTTCAAACTTTAAAAAATCGTTATATGGTCTGAAACAGGCTCCCAAAGCTTGGTACGAAAGGCTAAGTAACTTTCTTTTGGAAAATGACTTTACCATAGGAAAAATGGATACAACACTCTTTTGTAAAACATTTAAAAATGACATTCTGATCATTCAAATCTATGTTGATGATATTATATTTGGTTCTGCTAATATTTCCCTGTGCAAGGAATTTTCTAAGTTAATGCAGGCTGAATTTGAAATGAGTCTGATGGGAGAACTCAGATTCTTTCTGGGAATTCAAATTGATCAAAGATCAGAAGGAACGTACATTCATCAGAGCAAGTATGCAAAAGAACTTCTGAAGAAATTCAACATGTCAAGAAAGTAAACCTGCTAAGACTCCTATGCATCCGACATGCATTCTGGAGAAAGAAGATGTAAGTAAAAAGGTTTGTCAGAAGATATATCATGGTATGATAGGATCTCTTATGTATTTGATAGATTCTTGTCCAGATATTCTGTTCAGCGTATGTCTCTGTGCTGGTTTCCAATCAGATCCAATGAAAACTCACTTAACGGCTGTTAAGAGAATCCTAAGGTATCTTAAAGGAACAACTAACCATGGCTTGATGTATAAGTAAACATCAGAGTACAAGCTTTCTGGTTACTGTGATGCAGATTATGCTGGAGATAGATTGGAAAGAAAGAGTACTTCTAGAAACTGTCAATTTCTGAGAAGTAACCTCGTCTCATGGGCAAGTAAGATATAATCAACAATCGCTCTCTCCACTGCAGAAGCAGAATACATATCAGCATCTCTGTGCAGCACTCAGATACTCTGGATGAAGAATCAACTTGAAGATTATCAGATACACGAGTGTAACATTCCTATCTTCTGTGATAATACTTCTGCCATTTGTTTATCTAAGAATCTTATTCTACATTCTAGGGCAAAACATATTGAAATAAAACATCACTTTTTGCGTGACTATGTTCAGAAGGGTACTTTTCAGTTAAAATTTGTGGATACAGATCACCAGTGGGCTGATATTTTCACAAAACCACTTGCTGAAGATAGATTCGTATTCATTTTGGAAAACTTATTTATCAAACCTTGTCCAGAATGAGATGATAATATTTTAATATGTTAGGATACCAGAACGTCTGATATAAGATTCTGATGACTAAACAAAGCGTGTTTAATATTTGTTTATTGACTTTATGATTCATGATACTTCTACAAGTTAGAAAATATCCTGATCAGAAATTAGTCCAATCAGATACCTCTTGGTATTCTAGACGTTGGAAACATCAAAACGTGATCTCTTGAAAACAAATGACTATGATTATTTGTGACACGTGTCCAAAATCAAATCATATCTACTGTTGAAGAGACGCCTCGAGCGTTGTGATTTTGTGAGACTAGGTTTCAAGTAATTATTACCTATTAATCCCACCTTGTTATAACTATTATTTTTGTTATAAATATGCATTCTCTCACTTCACACATTACGCTACTCTAACTTCCCACACTTTCGTATTAGAAACCTTAAAACCCTTTTTCGCTCTGAAACCTCATCAGCTTCTTACAATGGACTCTCAATAACAAAGTGTTTTTGAATTCTCTCAACAACATCAATAATCCGAATTGACATCAATGACCTAATCAACAACTGCTCAAATGACATCAACTTCTCTCCATTAATCTCTCTCCACTTTTCAAAAACCCCCGGTAGTTCACATAGTGGACCGTCCTGCTCAAATTCATATGGCTACTCCATTCTCAGAACTTAATGTTTTAAGTGAATGGTTGGTGGACTTTGAAAATTTAAAGGAAAACGGAATAGATTTGACCAAGGATCTAAATGCTCAATGGTGGAAAACCTATTTTGATCGTCGCTACAATCCCATTTACATAAATCTTGTAAAGGAATTCTGGAGATGTGTTGACCCTGATGAACACTTCATTGTTTCATATGTTAAGGGAAACAAGTTCACCATTACTGAGAAGTCCATAGCAACGCTACTAGGAATGGTAAACTCTGGAGGAAAGAGAATCTACAAGATGAACCATAAATCAAAATTTCTATCTGATGTGGTTTTCCCAGCAATTTTCACTCAACCGTCCAGTGGAGAACCACCCTTCAAAACTATGGATTTATCAAAGGAACTTCGTGTCTGGATGAAAATTATTCTGGGATGCATTTATCACAGACCAAATTTAAGTTCTTCTGAATTTCTTAACACTAATCAAAAATTCATGCTTTACTATCTGATGAAAGGAGAGAAAATCTGTCTTCCATCAGTTCTACTCAGATATCTCAGAGATTTTATACTAGAAACAAGACATCAATCCAGGAAGTCTAAGAATTACATTCCTTTTGGCAGATTGATCTTATATATTCTTGTTGAGAGTGGAATGATTGATCACTTGTCAACTATTCCAGTTACAAATGAATTGGATTCCATCACTGGAACTCCTCTTAACAGCAAAAATATAAAGAAAATGCAGATTATTGAGGAAATCAGAGTTGAACCAAGCATAGCTACAGATTCAGAAACTCTGAAGTTAAATATAATGGCATTAGATGGATATTCTCTGTTCACTAAACATGATAATCCATAGGTTATAGAAGCATATATTCAGCTACGGGAGGAAGAAGGTTATGATTTGTCTAAATTCAACCTTGACGATCTGATGGATCAACCTCCTGATATGATGAAGAAAATATCTTCCTCAAACACTGCTCCTCAAATGAAACCGGCAAAGAGGCAGAAGAAATATCCTGGTGAAACCAGCACAAGGAACATCTCTCTCAAATCATATCCTGAACAACAAAGTAAGTCCCTTAAATCTCCATTTGTAACTACATCTGTTTCTATTTACAAAAATTTATCTTTATCTCTTCCTATTTCATAACAACCACTTTCAACCCAACCATTATTATTCACCTCAGCCCAACCAACTTCCACCATTTCTACTCTTG
Organism: Lathyrus tuberosus; assembly: GCA_022829125.1. Taxonomy (NCBI): domain Eukaryota; kingdom Viridiplantae; phylum Streptophyta; class Magnoliopsida; order Fabales; family Fabaceae; genus Lathyrus; species Lathyrus tuberosus. The sequence goes on from JALAZF010000017.1 coordinate 17,566,503, forward strand.
TCACAACTGCTACACCATCCCCAATCATTCAAATCACTGAAGAAATTCTCACTGAACCTTCTCAAACAACCATCTCAACATCACCAACTACAATTACTGCTCCACAACCTATTCCTGAATCAACAATTGATAATCCTAAATCTTCTCTGAACATTGGTACCATCATTCTTAATGACTCTATTGAAGATGATCAAACCTTGACTGAAAATCAAACCTCTGATCCTCCTCCTACCCTAGATGAAGCAATATATGTTTTTAAGGACGATGTGGTTATGAAATTCAAGACTCTATCTGATGAATCAAATGCTACTGAAGACCCTTCTGTTTTGGGTGCTTCGTGGGATCAATTTAATTAGTGGATTTCTGAGGAATTTTAGAAGATTCAAAATCTTTATGTTAAGACAAAGGGTTATTTTGTTCAACAAGTTGAAAAGAGGTTGCAAGAAAAGAAGGAAGTTGAAGCTAGGGAACTGGCAGAAAAGTTAGCCAAAGAAGAAGCTAAAAGATTAGCCAAGGAGGCTGAAGATCAGGCTGAAAGAAATGTTGCTGAAAACTCCTCTTCTGATCCAGTGTTGAAAACTCTGGCTACTCTTCAGAAGGAACATGATTCATTCAAAACAAGGATGGACAAGCAAGATGAATTTATTGTCACCATTCAGAATGCTCTTGCTCAGATTCTTCAGAGGCTCCCTCCTCCATCTCAGCCTTAGGCACTTTTTAGGCTACCCCGTAATTTGTGTTTTACTGTTTGTTTATGGTTGGATGTACTCTTGGATTAAATCTTTTTGATACCCTTTTTCGATTATGACAAAAGGGGGAGTATTAATTTGGAAAAGTTATTTTGATAAATGTCTTGTCTCCAATCATAGCTCTAACATTTTAACACTTTAAATGTCATATCTTTTTAGAATGTTTTTCAGGAAAAATTATTATATTGGTAAAATGACTATAATATCAATCAGGCTCTGATTTAGTTAATCAAGCTCTGTTATCAGAATGCATCACCACTATAATCAAGCTCTGATATTTTGGATCTGTCTAGATCTCTGCAATCAGGCTCTATATCCCAAATCTTATAAGATTTTGTTAAGTCTTAGATTCAGGGGGAGCTTGACAAAGGGAAGTTTACTTTGAACTTATCTGAGTCAATTCTGATTATCTTCGTACAAAATTGTGTTATCAAAATACATTGTTTTGTCATTATCAAAAAGGGGGAGATTGTTAGAACAAGATTTGGTTCTGCAAGATATCTCTTTGTTTTGATAATAACAAAGTTGCATTTGTGTGAAAACAATTTTGGTACTCTAACGTGTATTTTCTTAAGAATTGACAAACAGGTTCTGACTCTGATAAAGAAAGTTCTGACTCTGATAGTGATCATGTGCTACGTCACTCTGAAATTCTCAATGGTCGCTTCTGCGTCAAGAAACAAGATTGCTTGTACTCTATTGTGCGTCAGAAAGACTCTAAGAAGACACTATGTTGCTACTACAATGTTTTCTTGGATTTTGGATTTAAATTTAACTCTGATACTTATCTTCTGAAGACTAAGTGCTGAAGACTCTGAAGACAAGGTTCTGATGAACAGCGTTCTAAGGACTCTGAAGACTTAAGTTTCTGAAGACCAAGTTCTGAAGACTCTGAAGACAAGGTTCTGCTGAACAAGTTCTAAAGACTCTGAAGACTTATGTTTCTGATAACCAAGGGTTCTGAAGAAGGAGTGCTGAAGACTCTGATGACAAGGTTCTGCTGAACAAGTTCTGAAGACTCTGAATACTCAAGACTCTGAAGACCCAATGATTCATTCTTCTGATCATGCTTCAATCATATCAACTCAGAAGCCTATAATGAATAAAAAAAGATGAAATGTTTGCGTGGGAAAATAGTACATAGTACAGATCAAACACGTTCTTTTCCATTACCATTCCACTACCCTGATTTGGTGGTACAAAGGACAATTTCAGTGTACGATTTTCATCCCAGCATAACGACATTATTTCAAGTCGCCAGTATTTTTCTGATATTACTAATCTACCCTTCAACGGATATTTTTCTGGATATATAAAGACTTGATCATTCAACGAATCAAGTGTGACACTGAGTGCGAAAAAGAGAAATATTAAAAACACTTATTCATATGAAGAAAGAACTCAAGAAATAGAGAAATTCATAAGTGAATAGTAAATCACCACAATACAAAGAAGAAGATTGTTCTTACTATGTAGATTCGCTCTAAGTTAGATTGAGCTAGAAATTATGTTTATATCAGCTTATGTAAGAAGCATTTCATTGTAAACATTTTATTTGATCAAACAGTTGTTTGAATTCCTTAAGGGACCAGTTGGGTCAGAAGCCTTAAGAAGAGACGGTTAGCCTGTGTATTGTTATTCATCAGCAGTAGCTAGTGCAGTTGTAATCAGTTTGGTTATAGTGGATTAAGTCCTTGTGTATAAGGTGAAATCACCTTGGCAGGTGGACTGGATTAACTTGATAGTTTTCAAGTGAACCAAGATATATCGTGTGTCTTTCTCTATTGTTAGTCTATTTGTGATCTTTGTTTGAGTTTCACAAAAAGCTTTCATTTTGAAAACCCAATTCAAACCCCCCATTTCTTATGTTTTTCTCACACCTTCAGCTTCTTCTGAGCTGGTGATAGAGATTTTCAAACAAATCATCTCTACACCATCAACTTCTATAGTAATACCTTTTTCAAGGATATTCTATAGACCTTCAGAAACCCCTTTTATCAAGATCAATGAGTTAAAAATATGTTTTGCTTTTCCATCATTTAAATACAGTGGAATCACCCTTTGAATATGGTAGGAAAAGCAATATGATATTTTTCATGTGGCACTTGATTCCTTCTTGAAGGAAAGTCTTTGTCAGACATACTTTTCTTATTGGATCATTATCTGCGCCACTGTTAAGTGTTATACACAGACCAACTCTGATACCAATTGAAGGTGAGAAAAGTACATTAGAAGGGGGATTGAATTGTGTTTTCCGTTTTCTTAGTTTGCATCTGATCAGAGTTCAGAATCTAAACTGGTGTTCAGATTCTGGTTAATTCTTAGCAGTAGAATGTTAACAGAAGCAAATAAATAATAGCATAAGAAACGAAGATTTATATTGGTTCCTCCCTAACTGAGAGTAGTCCAGTCCCATTGTTTCACAAGAGATTTTCACTATAATCAAATCATGATTATAATCCCTTATGCATTCTGCATAAGACTTTTACAATTGATCAAACACATGGTCCAAGACTTCTGCTCAAGCTCCTCATTTGAGACTTCTTGCTTAGGTTCCAAGAACCCTAGACTTCCTTGCTTAGGCCCTCAGCCCAAGACTTCTGCTCAAGTCCCTCGGACCCAAGACTTTTGCTCCAAGCCACTCTGGTTGAGCCTTCTGCTCCAAGTCCCATGAAACGATCCTCCTTGCTTGAACCCCTCAGGTTCAAGACTTACTGCTCCAGTTTCATGTACTGAGCTAAGCTGCTCAAGCCACACTGGATGAGACTTCGATTCTAGGTTCCATGAAATGAGCCTCCTTGCTTGAACCGCTCAAATTCAAGACTTACTGCTCCGGTTTCATGTACCGAGCCAACCTGCTCAGCCCACATTCACCTAAGACTTCGTCTCAAATAATCCACTTGATTAAGTCTTTCACAGCTCAAGCACATAGTAAGAGACTTACGTGGCTCAAGCATCTTGGCTCGAGACTTCCTTGCTTGTATCGTAGTGATACAAGACTTTTGCTCAATCAACCTAGTTGATTAAGACTTTCACAGCTCAAGCACATAGCAAGAGACTTACATGGCACAAGCATCTTGGATCGAGACTTCATCTAAACTACTAAACAAGTTCAGCAGAATAAAGAACAATATCTACTTGATACAAGTATCAGAGGTGCAGGAAATTACAATAACAAAGACCTAAAGCACTTAATATTTATAAGATATTCAATTTATAAGAAATCTTAAGGTTTTTACAATTACAACCTACAACGGAAAATCTGCATATACAATGGTGTTGATAATTGTTGATCTTGTTACTCTTTCTTCTGGATAATCCTTTATTGAATATTTAGTTTGAACCTTCAGGCATATTTATAGACTTTGCATAAACTAGTCGTTGAAGAGGTAACTTGATCAAGAGTCTTTGCTTTTGCTCCATAGTACAAGAGACGTTGAAGATAAATACACCAGAAGATCTTGATCCAATGTGTAACATGTTTAACCTTTGAGTCTTCAACAGATCTTGTACTATTAGAGTCGTTGAGAGTAGATATCCATAAAGCATCCCAGCCTTTTTTGAGCCTTGCAATCTGTAGACTCTAGCTGACAAACTGATTTGACAATACAACTTGCTTTCTGCAGTACAGACAAATTCAGCTTTATCATCAACTCTGAATGGTACCAGAAACCAATTTGCATTCACTAAGTGTAGAGATAATTATGTTGCTTCTTCTGATGCTGAGACCTTCAGCTTCATAGTCTATGTCAGACATCACTTAACAAGTGTTCTTTAGATTCTGCCACCGGAAGCTAGTGTTGTTACTAGAATAGCAGCAAGCAAAAATTAATAAGTAACCCAATTTATCGTTCTCCACAGGGATCAGTGTGAGGGAAAGTATACCATTCAACGGTTTCTATATTTCTAAGCTCATGAATCAAAAGTTTTGGTCTAAAGCGGAACCAAAAGCAAATGCGGAAAATGTAAAGACGGAAAATATAAAGTAAAGACTGAATTATAAACGGAGCCTTGTTGGAACTGGATCTCATCAATTGATAACACATGCATTCTTCTAATCAAGTAAACACAAATCAATCATTCGTCTAATATCCTCACGTATCACTCACAATAGAGGTTATGTCTAACGCAAAGTCGAGAGGCCAACTGTATTGTCTCATCAGTGATGTCTCACGCAACAAAACCAACACAGAGCATTAGGAGCTGATACTCACACAAGTGTTAAGCCTAAATCTATGTCTAGAGTTCAGGACAAAATAGATATTACTATAAGATCCATATCAAATAAATGATTGCTTCGTATTAAACCAAGATCAGAATACATACACACGCTTAACCCTTTTTACATGTATTCAACTAATTTGTCCAATGAATGTGAATATCCTTCTTCATCACAATTATCACGCATCCTCGCGATACTATATCAATCCTACTCATGCTACCCATGCTACTTAATCAACACAATACAAAAAAAGATAAAATGAATATCAACTCACAAAACCATGTCAAAAGCCTGCTCATTGATAGAAGAAAATCTAAGACCAAAGATTTGTAAAGGTTTTGTCAAGACCACAAATAATCAATCAAAGACAACACCAATAGAAAATCAGAATTCATTCACAAACATACTGAAGGTGCGAGAAAGACACAAGAAAGGGGGTTTTGAATTGTGTATTTACTCTTTTTGTAACTTTTTGCATCTTGTTAATTTGACGCTCAAGAACCTTCAATGTTCGTTGAGAGATTCTGATCTATTAACTAAAGAGTATGAGAATCGTATAGGTTCTGTTCATAAGATACGATACTCAGAACTTGCAGTGCGAAAGCTTATCAGAGATAGGCTGCAAGGTTCTGACTTTGCTTAATATGAGGTTCTGATATTCAATGCAGAAATATAAATAGAGATATTAAGCAAGAGAGTAAAGGACACACAATATATCCTGGTTCACCACGCAGGCTAATCCAGTCCACCCTCCTCAGGTGATTTCGCCTTGAACACAAGGACTTAATCCACTATAATCAAATCATGATTACATTTGCACGGGACATGCCGGTGACTAACAACTTGCACAGCCACACTGTGACTAACACCACAATGAACCGTTCAGGGATTCAATTTAATGAATATAACGAACATTGACCTGCAGGTTCCAATCTCTTCAAGATCTACTGCTAGGCTTTCACAGCTAGACGTTCAGGGATTCAACTTAATGAATATAACGCTACTGACCCTATTTCAGGATTTTCCACAATGACATCCAGCCATTGTCATCTCAAGTATCTGATCACCACGTGATCTACTCAAGGGCCTCAACTCACAGCTGAACCATTCAGGGATCCCATCAGGATATAACGTTCACTTGAGGAGTCTCAATTCATTTAGTTGAATTGGCAAACTGGAGATTACAAAATGTGCTTCTTAATAAGGAAGTTTCTCCAAGGTTTAAGTACAAAGAACACACACATGTGTTCAAGCAAGTTTTGAGCAATCAGCTCCTTGCTTTCCTAAGAAACTACAAAGATGTATTTAGATATTATGATTGTTGACATCTTGTAGATCTTCTTCTTCTTCGTCTTCTGGTTGAGCAAGCTTTAAGCAGCAACTCCTTGCTTCAGATCTTCAATATAGCTTTGACGAGAAGGTAGGTTGATGACTTGACTGATCTTCAATTGTTGTCTTCTTCATCAACAACTTCTGTTTGATTGTTTTTGTTGTGTTGATTTGTCTTCTTGAGTTTCAACAATAATCGCCATTGGTGAAATAATGATAGCTTTGAATATTCTAAGTGTTACAACGAGAAATCATCGTTGTTGCTATCTTCACACAATAACTTGGTCAATTTTGTAGATGAACATTCAGTTCGTAATTCTACAAGTGATCGACACATCAGAAGCAAAAACTCTTTCCATTAATTAGCCAGTAGAAATATAGCCGTTAGAGAATACTGTTGGCTGTTTGGAAAAGAGATGTTGTGATATAATGAGTTATACTAACACATCTTCTTTTTGTAGAGGATGAAGTGACCAGACATCTTTTCTTAGGAAGTGTGTACATTTAACTCACAACGGTAATATTTAGACTTCGAAACTTCAGTGGCTTCTAATGTTAATTTGATGAAGCATGAGTGGAGTCTTTAAAGCAGAATATCTGATGCTTCAAATCTTCCGTTAATTGAAGAAGTCCATTAGGAATCAGTCTTCAGAACTTCAGTACTTGGTCGTTAAGAGCGTTATCCTTTTCTGCTTTAAGTCTTCTGAATCTTTAGAGCCTGTCTTCAGAGTCTTCATAATTTCTTGTTTGAAACCTTGATCTTCAGAACTCGTCAGTCTTCAGATTCTTTCTGCACTTGGTCTTCAGCGCCTTCAGCCATCAGAACTTCAAGTCATAGGAGTCTTCAGAACTTTGGTTCTTTCTGAGTGTACTTCTTCAGAAACTTCGCTATCTTCAGAATCTTAATCATTTTCAGAGAGCATCCACAAGAGCATTGCAACAGCAATCTTGGCATCCTTGGGTTTGGCTGATCATGACTAAATAAACAAGTGTTCTTGCTTCTCGCGACTTTGGTCACACATAGTAACTTCAAATATATATATATATATATATATATATATATATATATATATATATATATATATATATATATATTCAATCATAGTACATCTAGCTGGTGTATGTTGGTTCTGATGTCTTTAGTTCTTATGATCTGCACACAACACACGTTAGACCATAAAATGGCTCTTTCACAAATACTTATTGTTATCATCAAAACATAGATTGACTTGTAGAGACAATTCTTGCTCTCACAATCTCCCCCTTTTTGATGATGACAAAAACAAGTATTTTGATTGAACATTTTATACAAGGTAATCACCAAAGCAAACAAATTCATAGTATGGAACAACAGCTCCCCCTGAATGAGTTATCCTCAAAGCTTTATCTGAGATCATCTAGGATTTTATATAATCCAAAGATATACAGAGTAACAACTTGAGTTGCCAGAACATAAATAGAAAAGAGTTACTTTTCTATCTTGTCCTTAGGAAAACGAAGAGTCTTTAGCATCTGGACTAGTTCAACAAAACTTCTATCTTCAGATCTTCAGAACTCAGTTTCCTTTGTTGTCATATCAGAGCTTGTTATCTTCAGAGTCATCTGAAGCATTTCTACTTTTCAGTAGATTCAATTGAGCACAAAATTAAAGCAGTTATTCGACTGATAAACATAGCTTCGATGTTTATCAGAACCTGTCTTTTGAGACACTCCCCCTGAGTTTCAGGCTATATGAAGATTTTAGATTTTCCATTTTAATCTTCTGGGTAATCTCCCCCTAATTTCCATAAGTCAGATATTGGGTTCTTTCAGAATCGAAATTCAGAGTTTCTAAATTTAATCACCAGTGTTGATCATGACTTTTCAGAGTTTGACATTGAACACAGGTTTATTTCAGACCTTGTTATTGTAACACCCCAATTCCCATCGCGAATAAATAATACATAAATAAATCAGAGTAGATAAAAATTTATTTTTTTCCGACAGAAACAAGGATGCCACAACAATAGAAAGAAAATACAATCCCTGCTCATAATTTTTTATACATAACACAGACAATTGAATACCCTCAAGGGGAAACTTTTTCCATAAAAAAGGAAAGGTCAATTATGGAATAAAGCGGAAGATCCATAACCGACTTGTTTTACAAAATAAATTATTTTATAACATCAAAATACTCATACAAAGGTAATACAAAATATATTCAACAATGTACACATATATAACAAAAGCGTTCCCCGACTCCCGTGCTATGTATCAGAGCAGACACCAAAACCGACAAAAGAATGGAGAACTAATCTTCACAAAAGCCTCCAAGACTACTAATCTGCAATTGCCTCATAGAGCAATAAACCACAGCAGAAGGGTGAGAAATAACAACTAAATCAAGATTGCATAATAATATGCAAAAACACATAAAAATCACATACACAGTTATTCTCACCTCACGCATCACATACCAATACATATAGCAAGCCACAGATGCATAACATATTTCTAACAATCCAACCACATAGCATATAACAATTATACCAACATAATCACGCATTCACACATAATGCACACCAAAGTTATGACATATGGAAACACATCACCACATCACATAGCATGTCTATACATAAAACATATTATCCACAACCAATGCATTTATCACATATGCACATCAATTCACCAATGCTATCACAAATCTCAACACATACTCAATCAATTCACAATTCCACACATAATCACATAATCAATCCATTCATGATTTTCCACACATAATCACATAATCAATCCATTCATGATTCTCACACATAATCAATCCATTCATGATTTATGCAAATGCACAGAGACCGACACAACGACTCTATGCAATGCACATGCGGTACCATCCATCCATCATTTCTCGTCACCAGTTCACTCAGGAACTCTGCTGGAACCATCGCTCGTTACATCACTGCAACTCCCCGTCGGGCATACGATGTTCCCCGTCGCTCACACCCCACACGGGCACATGACGTTTATGGATCGCTCACACCCCACACGGGCACACGACCCAATCGCTCACACCCCACATGGGCACACGATCGTCTATAACCATCGCTTTCGGTCCTCTTATTTTTAAGGCGCACGATCCGATCCGATCGCTTTCAGTCCTCTTATTTTTTAGGCTCACGATGTTATAGCAGATTCCCTCTAGAACCAATCCGTCGCTCACACCCCACATGGGCACACGACATTTATGGATCGCTCACACCCCACATGGGCACACGATCCGATCTCTCACACCCCACATGGGCACACGACACCACATCGATTCAACAACCTCTACAAAACCAGAATACCAACATCCTTGTCACACAACCTTATTACAACAATGCTACGATTCCCAATCGAACATATAACCAAAACATCCATCTACATAGTAGCCCATGAATAATGTTTAAACCTTTCGCCTAACACTTCCATTCTGAAACGTCCAATGGTCTCATCATTCCTACATGTTCACAATGTTCAACCTAAGAACTCTTACCAGTCACACACGCATATACAAAATGTGCCACATCACGCTCCCAATGCGCACTCTGACTACTCGAAACCATCAAGTCTACCAATCTCAAGTCCAAAGTCTAACTCTTTCTCATATTCACCAAAAATCACTGTTCACTGTTAATATTCCCAACCTCACACTCGACTATGTTATCTCACACACCAAACCCAAGTCTCTGAATTGCTCAATTAATTTTAATTCTATGACCATCAAAACAACCATACGCAAGGACTATCGACTTAACTCTTCAGACACAACATCAGCTTTTCCCGCAGGATAATCCAAGCCAAATTCATAACTCGTCACGAATTCTAACCCTCCTCGTTGTCTCATACTCTATTCCTTCATACCAAACAAGTACTCTAAACTTTTGTGGTTACCAAACACTTCGAGTCGAGAACCATAAAAATAATACCTCCAAATTCCAACACAATACAGCCGCAACCAATTCCAAATCCAGAATAATATAGATCCTTTTATGAATCCTCAATTGTCGTAAAGCATAAGCCACGATTTTACCCTCTTGGATTAACACACTGACTAAACTCATCAAAGACATATCACAATACCTCACAAACGGTTTATTAGGATCACACAAAATCAAAACTGGAGCCGTAGACAAATTCTACTTCAGCTCACCAAAACTTACTCACAACGAACGTCCAACACAAACGACTCACCCTTTGCAAGTCAACTGAGATAACAGAAGTACGAACTTAGCAAAGTCTTCCATAGCCTGCAGTAACAACCAACTGAGCCTAAAAGTTTCTAATCTTCTCAACCAACTTCGGAACCTCTCTTATAGAACTACATCTACTTCCGATGGATCCATAACCATACTCTCGTCTGAAATAACATATCCAAGAAGACTAACCTTTTTCCAACCCAAATTCTCACTTGAATAATTTAGCACAAAACTTCGCCTCAGTTCAACACTTGTAATTCAAATCTCAAACACTCTATCTGTTCTTCCTCCGAGTTCATAACAGATCCGAATATCCTCAATTAAAACCACTACGAACTTATCCAAATAAATATGAAAGATACGATTCATCTACTCCACAAACATTACAGATTCATTACTAACACCAAATACCATCACTGTACGTTGTAATGCCCAAACAAATTCCAAAAGATATAAATTCTTAAAGTTCTTGCAAAATTCTTTTCCCTGGGTAACTGGTTACTCACACACAAGCTTAACCAAGTACATAACAGCCTATCCCAACGATAACAACCATAACCAGTCATATTAAATCAATCAAAGCCCCAACTCACATAATTCACCATTCTTATCAAACATTCCAAACAATTGTGATTCCACTCAAACTCATCCAAACCATTCCAGTTATCTTTTCATAAAAGTGGACACTCATTCTCAATCGTTGCCTTATAAAACTCGTAATCCATACACAATTTCTTCGCTTAACAGTCCAAATTCCATAAATTCCAACATGTAGCAACAACCAACCAAAAAGAACTCTCAAATATTACATCCATACCTAAAGGTTCTCTCAAAATTTCCATTGATGCTCTACAATTCCAAAGACTCCAAACTTCACAAGAACTCTAAGTTTTGCTTTCCATAGTCTCAATACCTTCATACACATCATGCTGGTGATTCCATTCAATCATCATTTCCTTGTATTACTATCAATACTGGAGCTCTCTAAGACGACACACTTGGTCTCACAAATCCCTTTTTCCAGTAAATCTTCAAACCACTCTTTCCATCTGAGTTTCACTTCCTAAAAGTCCTACTTACTTAGCAGATCCAAACCTAAACTATTCGCCTTCGTCCAATTTTAAGTTCACTCTCTACTCTCTGAGAAGCAGCCATTAATAATACCCAATCATTCTCCCTCAGAGGCATTCCAACTTGACCAACATACAAAAACCTCGAATCCGCCTCACCTTCAGATATAAGAATCTTCATCGACTCAACAAAATAATCCGTAATCATTTCCTTAATTCCAACAATTCATTGCACACACTATCAAGCTGGAAAGACACGTCTATTCCATCCAACACAATTCCCTTCTGCTATCAACAAGAGATTAAGAGTGATCAGTTCCTCAATTTGTCAATAGACAGCCGACAATCATGATGGGGCATAAACCGTCTTTACCAAACTATAATAGCATTCCATGCCTCTTGTGCACAAAACTACCTAAGGCACAAATCCTTAGTTGACATAAACCTTACCTCCGCATTCCCTCCGGAATCAGGAACAACACTGTCCAAACAACACTTACACTCTTGCAACCAACGACACACTGAGCCAACACTCCACAACTGAAGCAACTTGGAGAAGTTCCAGCTTCTCCCCCACTTATCTCAATCTCACACCTGAAGACAAAGGATTACAAAAACCAGAAAGCGCTGACAGTGTTTCACACACAAATCACACACTAAGGGACAAATAACAACGACAGTATTCAACTGTCACACCAACTGACTCAACAACTTGACCGGGCGGACCGATCTGCTCTGATACCACTAATGTAACACCCCAATTCCCATCGCGAATAAATAATACATAGATAAATCAGAGTAGATAAAAATTTAATTTTTCCGACAGAAACAAGGATGCCACAACAATAGAAAAAAAATACAATTCCTGCTCATAATTTTTGATACATAACACAGATAATTGAATACCCTCAAGGGGAAACTTTTTCCATAAAAAAGGAAAGGTCAATTATGGAATAAAGCGGAAGATCCATAACCGACTTGTTTTACAAAATAAATTACTTTATAACATCAAAATACTCATACAAAGGTAATACAAAATATATTCAACAATGTACACATATATAACAAAAGCGTTCCCCGACTCCCGTGCTATGTATCAGAGTAGACACCAAAACCGACAAAAGAATGGAGAACTAATCTTCACAAAAGCCTCCAAGACTACTAATTTGCAATTACCTCATAGAGCAATAAACCACAGCAGAAGGGTGAGAAATAACAACTAAATCAAGATTGCATAATAATATTCAAAAACACATAAAAAAATCACATACACAGTTATTCTCACCTCACGCATCACATACCAATACATATAGCAAGCCATAGATGCATAACATATTTCTAACAATCCAACCACATAGCATATAACAATTATACCAACATAATCACACATTCACACATAATGCACACCAAAGTTATGACATATGGAAACACATCACCACATCACATAGCATGTCTATACATAAAACATATTATCCACAACCAATGCATTTATCACATATGCACATCAATTCACCAATTCTATCACAAATCTCAACACATACTCAATCAATTCACAATTCCACAAATAATCACATAATCAATCCATTCATGATTTTCCACACATAATCACATAATCAATCCATTCATGATTCTCACACATAATCAACCCATTCATGATTTATGCAAATGCACAGAGACCAACACAACGACTCTATGCAATGCACACGCGGTACAATCCATCCATCATTTCTCGTCACCAGTTCACTCAGGAACTCTGCTGGAACCATCGCTCGTTACATCACGGCAACTCCCCATCGGGCATATGATGTTCCTCGTCGCTCACACCCCACACGGGCACACGACATTTATGGATCGCTCACACCCCACACGGGCACACGATATTTATGGATCGCTCACACCCCACACGGGCACACGACCTGATCGCTCACACCCCACATGGGCACACGATCGTCTATAACCATCGCTTTCGGTCCTCTTATTTTTAAGGCGCACGATCCGATCCGATCGCTTTCAGTCCTCTTATTTTTAAGGCTCACGATGTTATAGCAGATTCCCTCTGGAACCAATCCGTCGCTCACACCCCACATGGGCACACGACGTTTATGGATCGCTCACACCCCACATGGGCACACGATCCGATCGCTCACACCCCACATGGGCACACGATCGCACAAGATGCATATCATGATGCTTGACATACAAGGACTCATGACAATCAAATGCATCTTCACACATATATGCAACCATAATCATGCATACATTTCAACTCATCAATTCCATACATTCACAATTCAACAATATGAATTATCTCATCATCAATACTCATGCATTGAAAACAATTCAAACAATGCATATACTTGCCATAAGGCCACCAAATAACACACATTGAATTGCATATAAAAAATGCATATCATCACAAACCACAAACCACAACAATCATACAATCACAATTACTTCCACAAGGGATTCACACCACAAAGGCTACCCATAACACATCATAACAACATACATTGATATTCAATCAAACAATGTATTTTACCACACAACAACATCATTAATCACACATCGAAGTCTAATCCAAAACAATGCACATCAAAAACCATCATCACAATATTCCATCATGTATATTCACATCATATAACAGCACATAAGCTACACGTTACATATCAAAAGCATATAACATGATAACACATCAATCGCACACAATTAACGCGATAAAAACCCGACAACCCGACTATTTTTCAAAAACACGAATTAATTAAATCATCTTTTACCCTCCAAACCATTTTTAATAGAAATAATATTTCATTAGCTTTCCAACGCTTCAAACGGGGGTCAAAACGGACTTACGGTTCAAAAGTTATGAAGAAAACAAAATCGGACATTTTGGAACATTTGTGTAACTCGCGAGTATGCTTAGGTCGAGTCTTTAGGTCGACGCAAGGGCACTATGAGTCGACCTAAAACCCTATGAGTCGACGTATACTGTGCAGAATTTGATAAAAACTCAGTTTTCGATCGTTAAATGACTTCCGGACCTCTGATTTTGATTCCGTAAAAAGCTGCGATCTCCGAATTCAACATACTACAATATTTTCACCATTAAAAAGCCATCCAACACATTTTCCATTTTTGAAATATTTTGAAACATAATTTTATCAGTTTATCCCAACTCCAAACTCGCTCAAAACCATTCGAAAACACACAAATAACCATTCCCGGTTAATTTCTATCCTTACCCGATTAAATATCAACCTATACCAATGTTACCAGCCATATCCAAACACTTTTACTCGATCACAACATCAATTTGCACAAAAACATCGATATATATCAAAAACTCAAAAGTTACAAATTCAACTCGATTCAATCAAACGATCACGCTAAATCACGACCCAACATCACACGACTCTACTACGCGATTTATTCCGACTTTCGTCTGTAAAAACATCGATTTCTAATCATTTTTCTCATTTCAACCTAGAATTGAAAAATTATGAAAAACAAGTAAACATTCACACAATCACACACATATACATATACAAGCAAGATATAATTGAAACTTCTCACCCTTACTCGATTATTCGCGCTTGAAACGGAGCTATGACGATTTTCCTCTTTTTCCTATTCTTTCTTTCTTTCTTCTCCTTCTTTCTCTTTTTCTCTTCTCTTTCTCCTTTTCTTTTTCCTTACTATTTTTCTCTCTTTTCTTTCTTTTTATGAAAATATCTACCTCCAAAAAGACCAAAATACCCCTACTCTCAAATATCTCGCAAACGCTCTCAAAATGCGATAAAACATAAACAACGATGAAAAAAATAATATATTGTCAAATAAAAGTCAATAATAAAATAATATAAAAAGAAAATAATTAAATCGACTCGATTAAATAAATAAGACAAAATGGGGCGTTACAGTTATTGTCACAACTCAGTTAAATTATCAAAGCTTGATTTTTGATCAGATACCAATTGAAGGTTAAAACTTGTGATCAATCAACGCTTGATTCTGAATCTGGTACTCATGATTTAATTTTGATCTGTTACCATGTGATGTGCTGAGTATTATACCAAAGTATGTTGAGTCTAATACCAAGTGAAGAATTTCTTCTCATACGCTTGAGAGGTAATTCATTAGAGTGCTGATATTGATACCAATGAAGGTATTTTGACAGTAATCAACAGCTTTTGCTCTGATTGATGAATCTGATACCAATCTTTGTGTACTGAGTCTGATTACCAATTATTGATTTAGTCTGATACCAAATCGTCTTTAATTCAAATGGTTCCTGATAAACATCAGAATGGTTTCTTGCTTGGATCTTTAATCCAGATCTTCAGACAGTTCTTGACTTCTGATTTGCACATAACTTCTGAGTGAGCATCTTGAAATGTAGACTTTGTCTTGACTGCTTTCAGAGTTTTCTTACTTCTTTTCTGAGCTAAGTGAGATAAGGATTACGATGAGTCTGATTCTTCCAGCTTAACTTGTTTCTTAGAATGCCTAGTGAACTTGTTTAGAGTTCCTCGGATAACATCAAACAACAAACGTTAGTAGTAACACATTTTATAAGAATACTTTGTTTGAGTTTTGCATTCTTTCAAATTTCCTTCTTTCAATCAAAATCAATCAATATATTTCTCCCCCTTTTTGACATCATCAAAAAGTGTCGGGGTATATGAGCATTTAAGCATGTAGTCATTTATATTTAGTTACAGTGTCACAGAGTCATTTTAAACATTCAGAAGCAATTAGACTCATTTTAGGGAAACACATCTATACTCAACATGTATTTAATTGAAGCTTAAAACTTCAATTAAAGGTTGATAGATGGAATCAACTGATTACTTAATTGAAGGATTAAAGCATCTGTAGAGATTACATCATTTAATTTGTGAACAACAGATAGAAGTAACAATATTTCAGTATTTCATCATTTCGTTTTGGTTTTATAATTCAGGGCATAGGTTGAGCTTAATCTAGACAAATTCAAAATAATCAAAACATAGATAAATCTTAATAAGAGTACATAGAGTAGGAAATAGCATATCAAGGCAGAAGTCTTATAACTTAATTTCTATTTAGGAATTTCCAGATAGATCTATAAGAGCCATGGGTGAACATTCAGTGGTTTCTCCTAAGTGGTTTAGCCTGGTAACCACATCTTGAATTTCTAGGACTCGAGATATGACTCTTCCATACGGGATGCTGAGAGAGGGTTTGTTTTTAGCCAATAGAATTTGTTCTTTTAAATGATTGAACATAGTTAGGGGAAGGTTTATTTTTCTTCTGTAGATCAGACAAAAGATGAATAGTCTATCTGAATGAGTTAGCACTTATTCTCCTATCTCTCTAGGTCGAAGGTTCGTTTCCATAATTCTATGCCAAACCTTAGCTGAGGGTTTGAGTGTGGAGATGCGGTTGGAGGGACCATTTCCACAATGAATATTGTAGATGAGATCATTGAAGATTTTCCTTTCCTTGTAGTCTTCAGTGGTGTCACAGTTTTCATCGCATTTGATTGCTTCTGCAATGACTGAGGGTTTAATTACCACTGGAATTTTAGAGACAACTGATTGAATGATGTGTTGGTTATATTCGTTAGAAAACACATCAGCATTTACCCAGAATTCTCTAACAAGATCTGTATAAATGAGACCTGGAAGCATCGCAAGATAGCCTTCCCAGTTCTGACATCTTAATTCGGAAGACGTTCTAGTGAAGCTAAGTTCCTTGAGAGAGCTGGTACTCACAGAGAATTCATTCATGACTCTTAACTTAGCAATTTCACATTTGGTAGGTTTAGGACGAGAGGTGGTCATCCTGGAGAAAATACTAAGGGAGGGTACTGACTGGGATGGTTTGGAATGATGAATAGAGGAGAGAACGAGGTGCCTTAAGTAGGCAACGAATGGAGAGTCAATTAAATGCTCGTGACTACAATCATTAGGTTTGTCAATTCCTAGACGTCTTAGGTTGTGAATTAGGACTAGCACAGAGTCTAACAGATTACTAGTCTTAAAAAAAAGAGACAAGAGATCACGCGTAGGATACTCTGATTGATTTTTGACGGAGTCAAAGATTTGCAATAAATGCGTATCTGAGAGTATTAACATTTTCTAGTGATGAAAGCATATTTTCTTCTTTCAAGAGATTTGTCTTATATGTTTTGTAAGTGCACTTATATAGGAGTAGACATAAAGAAATGACGTAATACATACTTCATTAGTTTAATGTGCAGTTACAGAATGAGCATGTGATCTTGATAAATTATTACATACTAATAACTTAGCCTAAGTATGACAAATAGTCTTCTAGTTTTATGAGAACCATATGCTGTCGAAGGTTTCACAAAAATTCCTATTTAGAGCATTGTCTGGTCCACACCGAATTCTGCAAATCGTTTGCACGATACCAGCTTTGAAGAGAACTTTAGACAGGACTCTTCCGTAGGGAATGAATGAATTATCCATTGTTCTTGATATAAGAATTGATTCCTTTAGATGATCAAAGATTATTTGAGATAGATCAGTAGGAATTATCCATTGTTCTTGATATAAGAATTGATTCCTTGATATAAGAATTTGATATCATCATGGTACAGGAAGTTTTTGTTTGAGTTGCGAGGCTTGATATTAGTTAAGATGAATTTGAACCATCCTTTGGCAATTGGCACAAGTTTTTCAGGATTTCTAGGTTCAAGGACCGATTCTTTATCAAACATGTATTGCATTTCAACATCAGAGGTACATCGAATGGATGCATGGTTGTGAGTGACACCTCCTAGTGGACAGTTAACGGCTTCAGAGGTTTTTGTCACGTTGATGGTGACTGGAAGACCATAAATGCTAGAGGAGATAGTCATACCATTTCTGCTAACGAAGGCATTAATCCAAAAGGATTTTAAGAGGGTAGGATAAATTGAGCCTCCAAGCATATGAATGTATCTATTCCATTTTTGGAAATGGATACTAAGATGAAAGTCACTATTAGTATCTAATGGATTTGGTCGTTTTTCATTGATGACTTCAAGAAGATCATCATTTCCATAAAATGTTCTTGGAGTCATTTTAGATTGAGGATAAAACGAAGGTTAGGACTAAGGGATAGTGATGAATTCTTCCAGAACAACTATGGTTTTAAATAGACAAGTGGAGAAGTTTGAGCAGGATAAGTCAGTAGCTAAGAATGACTTAAGAAGATTGAAATACTTAGGAGAAGTCTAATGAGTGAGGACAACTAAGTAGTTTGTAATTCTAGGGGAGATCAAAAGGGGATATATATGCACTTTATTCTTAGTAGGAGTTAGGTGGATGCAGTAACTGTTTTTATGAGGTCATTAATTCTAGACGACACGCTTTCGAATTTCAAGGTATGAAAGGCGTATAGTCGAGAATGCTGACAAACAGGGTTTTCCACTATTCCCAATACTTACGGGGAATCCTGACTTGTCAGAGCATAATTATTCTGGCTTAAGATCGGTGGCTTAGGTGAAGAGCTATTTTGGTCAAGGTAGCACGTTTCCCTATTCCGAGACTGAACAAATATCATTCAATGTGAGTAAACCAAGGAGATTTAGATGGATGTAGAAGTGTGCAGCCATTTAAATGAACATTTAGGTTTCGTAGACTAACTAGGTCAGATAAAGGGGCTCTAGGAGAGAGAGAGAGAGAGAGAGAGAGAGTTAGGTTTGGAATAGGAGTACTAGTTGGAGTGTACTAGTGGGTTAAAAAAAATTAAGCAGGGTGAATGACATGATGCGAAGAGTTTTACATGTGTGGCGGTTTATACTATAGCATTTTCTAGGCAGTCATATAAAAAGAATTTCTAATTACTTTCTCAAAACTTAACACCTCATAATCAAGGGGGTTTGATAGAGTGATTCTGGTTGTTATTATAAAAGTAAGTCATAAGTGAGGGAAGGATGGTACCTGGAATTTTTTACAGACTAATCTGAATGCATTCTCATCTTGACTCTGATCTTTCCTTTTCTGAGTGAACTACTGAGGGTTCTTGGATTTTTCAAGATACGCTTGTGTTTTGACTTCTGAAGAAAAAGAATATTTTCTTGGAAAGTGATCTTGATTGAACTACGGTTTTCTCTCTTTTCTAGTTCAACGTTGTCCATCAGTTCTCTAGGTTATAATGACCGAGATTAAGACTTGGCATGATCAGAGTGACCGCTCCATCTGAACTTAGCCAATTACATGCAATTCTTTTGGTCAGGCGATGTAATGAATGTTCTGAGGAAAAATTAACACTCATATGCGTGAGAGCAGTACTGAGTGAATAGTAAGTTTCATTTGATGACCCCATTCATAGTCAACAGATTACATCTATTTTTGATTGCTTCTCACTTCTCATTTCCTTGATCCATAGAACCTGTTTAGTTCTGATATAGCTCTTAAGATATGGATCTGAATCTTAAACGACAAACTTTGAGAATTGGTTGAGTTCTCCTTTCATAGCCTGGATTCAGTTTGCGTCTGTGAGAGTTTCCTGTCTTTGAATGATGATTGATTTCACAAGATTAGTGAGAACCTTTGAGAGGTTATTTCAAGGAGGAATTGACATATCAACATCTGACTTTGTTCCTCAAGGTTGTTTCAGAACTTGTTCAGAACATCATCACGCCCCATGTGTACATCACTAGACATGATTTGCATGAGCCTTCTTGTTCTCACAATGATGATCAACTTATTTGCGGTTGTTCACACATATCTATGAGTTAACTTCAACCGAACATTATTAACGTCATCTTTTATGACATCAGTTGGAGAACCTAGATATCTGGAATGATAGCATCTAATTTCATAGCTCAAGTGGTTCTGAGAACACTTGATCTGATGACAATCAGATTATCAACATTTGATTTTTACTAGGATGATTTCAAGTTGTTGGAGCTTGATCACTGAACCAGTTAAAGCTTGAGAGTTCCTTCAGAATCAAGTATTTACTGAGTCTTTGGGATTCAGTTCTTCACTTAGTCTTTTGATCATTCCAGATTCAGACATTGAATCATTTCTAATAATTTGAATTTTTCAGATTCTGACTTTAACAGATTTCTTTCTGAAATTCAAAGTCTTAGAACAACAATCTTTCTTCTTTACATGAAGAGATTCATAATGAGTTTTAAACGAGAAAGTCAAGGGTGGACCTAATCTGTTTCTTGAAAACGTCTCAAAAACTCATAAAGAATTAATCTTCAGCAAACAAGATTTCTTGCTTTCTGATGATTCATCTTTTAAGCATATACGTGGTTTTATCCACACGTAATTTCCAGGGTGAGCTTTCAACAGATACTGCCTTTTATCTGTTGAATTTATCTTATCAACTGATTCTTCAATTCTAGTGAGTCTTCATCTAGAATCAATGAATTGCTCACGAAATAATCAGATTGATTACAATTTTGTACACAGTTAACTGCTTAACTGTTACAGAAATTGTAAGTGGATTTCAATCTTACCAAGAGTACTTCTACGCACTAAATCTGGATCTTTTTCTGACATTGTTAAGTTTTTGATGTAAATCAATAACAGAACCGGAGCTCTGATACCAATTGAAGCTGCGAGAAAGACACAAGAAATGGGGGTTTGAATTGTGTATTTAATCTTTCTGTAACTTTTCGCATCTTGTTAATTTGACGCTCAAGAACCTTCAATGTTCTTTGAGAGATTCTTATCTATTATCTAAAGAGTATGAGAACCGTATAGGTTCTGTTCATAAGATACAATACTCAGAACTTGCAGTGCGGAAGCTTATATAGGCTCTAAGGTTCTGACTTTGCTTAATATGAGGTTCTGATATTCAATGCAGAAACATAAATAGAGATATTAAGCAAGAGAGTAAAGGACACACGATATATCCTGGTTCACCATGCGGGCTAATCCAGTCCACTCTCCTCAGGTGATTTCGCCTTGAACACAAGGACTTAATCCACTATAATCAAATCATGATTACATTTGCACGGGCCACGCTGGTGACTAACAACTTGCACAGCCGCACTGTGACTAACACCATAATGAACCGTTCAGGGATTCAATTCAATGAATATAACAAACATTGACCTACAGGTTCCAATCTCTTCAAGATCTACTGCTAGGCTTTCACAACTAGACGTTCAGGGATTCAACTTAATGAATATAACGCTACTGACCCTATTTCAGGATTTTCCACAATGACACCCAGCCATTGTCATCTCAAGTATCTGATCACCACGTGATCTACTCAAGGGTCTCAACTCACAGCTGAACCGTTCAGGGATCCAGTCAGGATATAACGTTCACTTGAGGAGTCTCAATTCATTTAGTTGAATTGGCAAACTAGAGATTACAAAATGTGCTTCTTAATAAGGAAGTTTCTCCTAGGTTTACGTACAAAGAACACATACATGTGTTCAAGCAACTTTTGAGCAATCAGCTCCTTGATTTCCTAAGAAACTACAAAGATGCATTTAGATATTATGATTGTTGAAATCTTGTAGATCTTCTTCTTCTTCATCTTCTGGTTGAGCAAGCTTTGAGTAGCAACTCCTTGCTTCAGATCTTCAATGTAGCTTTGACAAGAAGGTAGGTTGATGACTTGACTGATCTTCAATTGTTGTCTTCTTCATCAACAGCTTCTATTTGATTGTTGTTGTTGTGTTGATTTGTCTTCTTGAGTTTCAACAACAATCGCCATTGGTGAAATAATGATAGCTTTGAATATTCTAAGTGTTACAACGAGAAATCATCGTTGTTGCTATCTTCGCACAATGACTTGGTCAATTTTGTAGATGAACATTCAGTTCGTAATTCTACAAGTGATCGACACATCAGAAGCAAAAACTCTTTCCATTAAATAGCCAGTAGAAATATAGCCGTTAGAGAATACTGTTGACTGTTTGGAAAATAGACGTTGTGATATAATGAGTTGTACTGACACATCTTCTTTTTGCAGAGGAGGAAGTGACCAGACATCTTTTCTTGGGCAGTGTGTACATTTAACTCACAACGGTAATATTTAGACTTCGAAACTTCAGTGGCTTCTGATGTTAATTTGATGAAGCATGAATGGAGTCTTTATAGCAGAATATCTGATGCTTCAAGTCTTCCGTTAATTGAAGAAGTCCAATAGGAATCAGTCTTCAGAACTTCAGTACTTGGTCGTTAAGAGCGTTATCCTTTTTTTACTTTAAGTCTTCCGAATCTTCAGAGCCTGTCTTCAGAGTCTTCAGAACTTCTTGTTTGAAACCTTGATCTTCAGAACTCGTCAGTCTTCAGATTCTTTCTGCACTTGGTCTTCAGCGCCTTCAGCCATCAGAACTTCAAGTCATAGGAGTCTTCAGAACTTTGGTTCTTTCTGAGTGTACTTCTTCAGAAGCTTCGCTATCTTCAGAATCATAATCATTTACAGAGAGCATCCATAAGAGCATTGCAACAGCAATCTTGGCATCCTTGGGTCTGGCTAATCATGACTAGATAAACAAGCGTTCTTGCTTCTCGCGACTTTAGTCACACATAGTAACTTCGCATATATATATATATATATATATATATATATATATATATATATATTCAATCATAGTACATCTAGTTGGTGTATGTTGGTTCTGATGTCTTTAGTTCTTATGATCTGCACACAACACACGTTAGACCATAAAATGGTTCTTTCACAAATACTTATTGTTATCATCAAAACATAGATTGACTTGTAGAGACAATTCTTGCTCTCACACATACATTAGATGAAATACATAAGGTATCAAAAGATTACATCCAACGCCAACAAGAAAGCAAAGATCCTACCTTTTCTCCCTTGGAAATGAAGAGATATAAGCTCTGATCTTTTATTTACAAGTTTCTCTCCAAAATTCTAAAAATCATAACCTAAAAAGTGTGAAAATCCTATTTATACAATTCAGGAATTCGCAGGTTCGCTAGGCGAACCCTTCATTCGCTAAGCGAATGGTTAAAAATAGGCACTTCAGGTGCCTCAAACGGTTAAACCGCCCCAGAAATTCACGTGCATTCGCTTTCCAGCTCGCAAAGCGAATTTTGTCTCTTTTTGCCTCTGCCAAAATCTGAGTCCATTCGTTGGGAGCTTCGCCAGCGTTCATAAAGCGACCCTTCGTTGGGACTCACCTTCATGTTCACTAGGAGAACCAACTGATATCATTCTCTTTTCTTTAGCAACTTGCACCCTTTCTTGTGTCTTACAACATTTGATGTTTTATGCCTATTTTCTGCACAATAGCACACATATTACAAGCACCAAAGGTATTTTCAATGTTTAGAAGAATAACATCAATCAAGATTAAAATGAATTAAAACATGAGAAAAGAGTAGAAAAAGTGCAAAGAAAGATATGTCATTTTTAGGTCAAATTTGCACCTAACAACTCTCCCCGACTAAACTTTTGCTTGTCCTCAAGCAAAGCACCCCTCATGAAAACAAGAGGAATTTCCTAAGCATAAGATTCAACCAAAACAAGAGAAATGCAGACAAGCACGAAAATGCACACAAGCAACATTCACCACTCAATAGAATCGAACAATGACAAAGAATTAAGTTCTTAAACAAATATCATGGCACTGTTCAAATTACAACTAAATTTTCATACTTGAATCACTCTAACACTCCTCTTCAAAATAAGAATGAAGAAATTAACGTGTTTGCAACCGCGGGGAAATTTCACTCACCTGACAAACAATGCAAATTATAATCAATTCATACAACATCTAACAAACAAAAATGAAAACATGGAAGCGAAAAGATCACAAAGGACTTTAAAGGTTGTAGCTTGGTCGGGTTCACAACAAAGGGACATTTCTAAAGGCCATTGAATCGAAATTGCCGATAAATGGTATTTACACATTACAACTTCATTCACCATTCTCATTCCTTTACCACAAACCTTCTCAAACTTCCTTATGCACATTTATTTCACTCTATTTTTCTCATTCAAACAAGCATTCTTTTTCTTTTGTTTTTCACATTCATATTTACACTTTTTCTTTTCATGCTTGTTTGAACTTTTCAAAAGTTTATAGCAACTTACCATTCTTCTTTTTCATTCTCCCCCAACTTGAATTCAACCAAACCTCAAGTGAATGCTCCTTGCTTTTTAAGGCAAGGAAATCAAAGTAAAACAATGTTCAAAGGTTCAAGAATAAATTTTTAGGAACTCGCCAAATTCAATGATGAACACACTTTCAAATTATGTACATAAACCATGTTCATCACTAAAATGAGATCTAGACTGTTTAGGCTCAAAGGGGCTAACGAATTCTCACTACTCACTAGTAAGATACTTTTGGATACGGTTGTGCTCAATATAAACAAATTCCTTGATCATTTCTAATGCTTCCACAAAATCACAATAATCAAAAGATAAAGCATGAATTAAATGAATTAAACAAAGTTATCAGTCATCCTAGCATATAGTAAACAATGGAGGTTTCCTCACAATTTGTGGCTTTTGGACCTAAGTGAAACAAGCATTCAAACAAGTTACAAAATGAAACAAAACACACATTTGCACAAAGCACACAATTCTTAAATCATTCTAGCATTCTATAAAGCAGTACAATTTACCAGGCATACTTTCAACGCTCAAGCATCCATCCAGACTCAGTCGAAGCTTCCTTGAATACTTTTATACAAATAGCAACCAATCTAGGAGATTTCTCATCATTCCTGATCACACTAGAGAAAACATTAAACGAACACAAATGCATATAATATAAACAAATGTACAAAGCTTAAAAATATAGAAACTATGCGATGTGATTCAATATCTAAACACCGATCCCCAGCAACGGCGCCATTTTGTTGTTACTAGAATAGCAGCAAGCAAAAATTAATAAGTAACCCAATTTTTTGTTCTCCACAGGGATCAGTGCGAGGGAAAGAATGTCATTCAACGGTTTCTATATTTCTAAGCTCATGAATCAAAAGTTTTGGTCTAAAGCGGAACCAAAAGCAAATGCGGAAAATGTAAAGACGGAAAATATAAAGTAAAGACTGAATTATAAATGGAGCCTTGTTGGAACTGGATCTCATCAATTGATAACACATGCATTCTTCTAATCAAGTAAACACAAATCAATCATTTGCCTAATATACTCACGTATCACTCACAATAGAGGTTATGTCTAACGCAAAGTCGAGAGGCCAACTGTATTGTCTCATCAGTGATGTCTCACGCAACAAAACCAACACAGAGCATTAGGAGCTGATACTCACGCAAGTGTTAAGCCTAAATCTATGTCTAGAGTTCAGGACAAAATATATATTACTATAACATCCATATCAAATAAATGATTGCTTCGTATTAAACCAAGATCAGAATACGTACACACGCTTAACCCTTTTGACATGTATTCAACTAATTTGCCCAATGAATGTGAATATCCTTCTTCATCATTATTATCATGCATCCTCGCGATACTGTATTGATCCTACTCATGCTACCCATGCTACTTAATCAACACAATACAAAAAAAGATAAAATGAATATCAACTCACAAAACCATGTCAAAAGCTTGCTCATTGATAGAAGAAAATCTAAGACCAAAGATTTGTAAAGGTTTTGTCAAGACCACAAATAATCTATCAAAGACAACAACAATAGAAAATCAGAATTCATTCACA
The DNA here is from genome assembly GCA_022829125.1 of Lathyrus tuberosus. NCBI lineage: Eukaryota > Viridiplantae > Streptophyta > Magnoliopsida > Fabales > Fabaceae > Lathyrus > Lathyrus tuberosus. The sequence continues at coordinate 17,592,723 of JALAZF010000017.1, forward strand.
AACATACATTAGATGAAATACATAAGGTATCAAAAGATTACATCCAACACCAACAAGAAAGCAAAGATCCTACCTTTTCTCCCTTGGAAATGAAGAGATATAAGCTCTGATCTTTTATTTACAAGTTTCTCTCCAAAATTCTTAAAATCATAACCTAAAAAGTGTGAAAATCCTATTTATATAATTCAGGAATTCACAGGTTTGTTAGGCGAACCCTTCATTCGCTAAGCGAATGGTTAAAAATAGGCACTTCAGGTGTCTCAAACAGTTAAACCGCCCCAGAAATTCACATGCATTCGCTAAGCGAAGGAGTGTTCGCAAAGCGAACATTCGGTTTCGAGCTCGCAAAGCGAACATTCGCTTTTTAGCTCGCAAAGCGAATTTTGTCTCTTTTTTCCTCTGCCAAAATCTGGGTCCATTCGCTGAGAGCTTCACCAGCGTTCGTAAGGCGAACCTTCGCTGGGACTCACCTTCATGTTCGCTAGGCGAACCAACTTATATCATTCTTTTTTCTTTAGCAGCTTGCACCCTTTCTTGTGTCTTACAACATTTGATGTTTTATGCCTATTTTCTGCACAATAGCACACATATTACAAGCACCAAAGATATTTTCAATGTTTAGAAGAATTACATCAATCAAGAGTAAAACGAATGAAAACATGAGAAAAGAGTAGAAAAAGTGCAAAGAAAGATATGTCATTTTTAGGTCAAATCTGCACCTAACAGCTAGCAATTCAGCAACTCCCAAAGTCTGCTAATGTAAAACAGATTCTGACTATAATATTTACAAGTATTAGAACCTGCATACATGTAACACACATGAAATAAATAATTTTTCTTTCAATATTTTGTTATCATCAAAATCTAAGGAAAATATGTCATGAACAAATCTTGTTATAACACATTTTACAGTCATACTGTATTAAAGGGCCCACAAATATTACTCTTGTATATGTAGGAGGGGTAAATTCCATCTAGGTCACTCATGTCCCTCAGCATGATTTATAAGGTACACATCAACCATATTTATGGGCATCCTGTTACAGACAATGTTTGATTGACAAAAGGTACTCGACTCCACATCTAGGGTCCATAGTGTTTTGAGGTCTAAGGGTGGTATACACCACTATCACTATAAGAATAACTTATAACACTTACATAACAAACTATGTAGTATTATCATGGTGGGTCATTCTTGTATAAATATTACTCCTAATATTTATACCTACGTGAAGACTTGATATTTCATACCCATGGCCTATGAGATACAATTATCAGTCTACTCACATAATAGTATTTATGCCTTATTGTTGTCATATTTGACAGTAAAGCTTGACTACGGATACTTTAAGAATAATGTCCTTAAGCTTAATGAGATCTCAAGATTAAGTCACACTTAATGGATCATTAAACTGACTAATTTTTCTAAAAACGTTATTATGTCATATACAAATAACACAATAAATATATATATATATATATATATATATATATATATATATATATATATATATATATGTCGCTCCCGGGATTTTCATCCAAGTACAAACGCGAAAGTGGCACCGAAACAGAGTCGCCAGCAATGTGTATTTATCCCAAGAGAGGGAAAGGAAACACCGCATAAACCTGAAAGAAAGGATAGAGCATGGTCTTGCGACCAAGAGAAAGGGTAAGGGAGTCGGTTACGCGCAGGGAAGGTATTAGCACCCCCACGCGTCCATCGTACCCGATGGGATCCACGCTTGTTGCTTCAATCAAAGGGTGATAGAAAAGGATACTGGAAAAGGAACTGAAAGAAAGAAAGGAGAAAGAATGGAAAAGAAACGAGAAACAAATGTAGGGAAAATAAAAGAAGTGCTCGCATGGGCCATACCCCACTGCCTACGTATCTCATCGGGAACATGAGAATCAGAGCGACGTAGTTCCCCTCACTAGGGATGGATTGTTTGTGTTTTTTAGTGGAATACGTCAACGTTCGCGTCCTAGCAGTTTAGGTGTTGCAGCTTGTTGTAGGGAGACTTAGGCATTACCTGTTTTCGGTATAACGGAAATGACGCATCCTTAAGGAATGATTGAATGAGATGAGAAAAGAATTCCCGAAGTAAAGACGTTATTGTTTGTTTTGTCTTTTAAAAGATTTTTCATTTGTTTGCATATGATAGTGTATCCAAATCTTAGTCATTGGAATGTGTACATTCTCACATTCCAAGATGGAATGAGTAAGAAAGTACACTAAGGGTGAAGAAGACCCCCACACTTAGTTCCAATTGTCAAGGTTCAAACACACTAACATACTTGTGTTTATTAAGTGTTTTTGTTGATTATGAAATGAGGAAGTGTTTTTTATTACTTGTACCTTCAACAAGTATTGCATTTAAGTCTCTCATACAAGATCAAATGTTTAACACATTGACCCAAGATGGGCTATATGTTACTCATTCTAAGATTATAAGAGAAGACCCCTTATAATCTTTTCTTTATATGAAAGGCCTAAATGCAATAAATACTTATCCTTATTAGATATTTTGAATTTTCTTTAAGATGAGAAGATGGAAGACTCAAGAGAGGAGAGAAAGGTAAAATCTATGTGATCTAAGACTCAATCCTAATTAATTATTTAAGGGAGTGATCCTAATGGTTTGTGAGGTTGCAAAACCTAAAGTCTAAAGGAGAGATGAGCTAAACAATTCACTTCTAAAGTAGAAGATGAATTGTAACTCAAAAGGGGAAGTAATGAGTTAATCAAAGAAAGCACATAAGTGCTTAACAAAACAAAATAATGAATTGTAAAAGATGAAAGGAAAGAAGTTTGAATGTGGATTCCTTGTCCACAATCAAGTTCAACTTACCAAAGCCCCTACATGGTTAGTAAACATGAATAAGAAGTATAAGAAATGAAAGAACACTTAATGCACCATAAAGCTCAACAGAATGAGATAGAAAAATAAAATCCTAATATCACAACCAGAATGTGCATCATATGGACAACAATTGATTATCAACATACAAGTTCAAATGAATAAGCAACAATCATCATCCATAGAATTCAACATGTTACCATAAGAAAGGATAGATGAAAGATGAAAAGAAAGAGAAGAAACATGCATAAATGGTACATGGAATCCTAGGATCAGAATTGAAACTAAATGGAAAATGACTTATAAACATCTCAAAAATATCCATGAATCAACATCAAGACATTCTAGAAGTAATATAAGAAGAAATGAAATGGAAGTTCAAAAGAAAATGCAAATACTACATATAAAGGATGCACAAAGTTCAAATTAAAATGAACATGTAAAGATGACCTATAATGTGTACCAATGACCTATAATGTCACATGAATAGCTTACAAAATATGCAAATGATCATACAAGTATGCACAAAAGAATTCATGTAAACATGCAAAAATTAGAATGATATGACATGTTATTATGCTTCAAGTATAATGCATCAGACAAAGATCAAATGGACTTATGAAAATTATGCAAGCATGGTATTGGAATGCCTAAATCAGAAGTGAATCATACATCCAAGTAGCATGTCAAAATTCAAAGCAAAAAGACTTCAAACAATGCAATTAGACCAAGTTCACACATCATGCAAAGTAGTGCAAAAATGAGCATCAAAACATGTCATAAAGTGACCTAAAAAATCTAAAAAAAACCAACTAACATGCTTCAAAGTGTTAATGAATCAATACAAAAAGAACCAAGTCTAAACAATTTATAATGAGCAAGAACAAAATTATACAAATTCATGTACCACATGTGGAATGCACACAAATGGAAATTCAAAGAAAATTGTGAAACAGTGGCAAAAATGTCATAAAATCATGAAATAAAAATATCAAAAATTTCCTAAATGTCTTAAAAATGTTCATGAATTTTTATAGAATTTAATGATTCTATTTTGTAATTTTAAAAATTAAAAAGCAAACGTGCATAAAATGAAGAAAATAAAATAAAATGGAAATAAGGGAGGGGTGCATGCATAGCAACTATTCAGTTCAAATGATTTGGGCTTTAAAAACATAGAGTGCAAATAGCAATCAGTCCAAGGTCCACACATGCGCGATCCATACTACTTAACATGCACTCTCAGTCAAACATAGGTCAAACAATCATCACCCTTGGATCAGGTCAAGTCAACAAGCAAGTCAAAGTAGTTAAATCCAACACACACGCACAAATGAGCACACTAACTACCATGCACTGCATCACACACATGTCACTCTGATCAAAATATAAAACACGTGCAAGGCATGCTTATTTTAATGCGTTGGCACCACTGTGGCCATACAATGATGAAAAATCAACGGACATGATTAAAACACACCAAAACCCTAGCACTTAAGATCACCGGTCGGAGATGACTTCCGGTCATCTTCTCCGGCCAACAGCCACCACCTGCAAACTCACTTGTTCACCAAAACACACAAATCGCATACCAAAATGAAGCTCAGGCAATGGAGATCATGAATACACCAATATTTTCCATAGAACCAAAACATACAAAGAGAACAGAGAGGATCAAACCATGCCCTAAGTTTTGGATCTAAGCCTCTACAAGGCCTATCAACTAGCTGGAGTAAGAAATGCTCCTAATGAGCTCATATCAGCAAGAAACAAGTGAAGATGAACTAAAAACGTGCAATCAAAGTTCAAGAACTCAAACCTGAAATTGATGAGGCTTTGAATATACAAGAATACCAGAGGAAAATGCTTATTCCTTGAGCTTCGCTTGGCCAAATAAAGGCTTAGCTGAAGTGGTTGATGATGATTCAGTGGAGAGAAATTGAAACCAAACTTCAAACCAGTTGCAATGTGGTGAACTTGAGAGAGAATCAAAGAGAGTTGTGGAGAGAAATGAACAGAGTGAGCTTCGAAAATCAATGGCAATGGTGAAATTGAGAGAGAAGAAGAGAGAGTGCTGAAGTGCGAGTGGAAAATCAGTGTTAGAAATGAAATTTGAGAGAGTGATTTCTATTTATAATATGAGTTAACCATGGTCAAGCTGAGTAAGTTAACTGAGTCATGTTGAGTTAAGTGAGTCATCCCTAACTAACTGAGTCAAGTTAGTTAGGGAGAGCAATGATATGGTGATGACAACTCATGGCAAGTTATGGTGTAGGTGAAGAGAAAGTGAAATGGCAAGGTTGTGCATCAGAAACTTGCTCAGCAAGTTTGCTCTTTCTATTTCCATGCAAGGCACGTGCTGTAGCAGTGTGTGTGATGTTCATGTTGTGTTCAAATAAGGAAAAGAATGTTTGATGGATGACTGAACCAAATCCTGCATCAAAGCCAACAATGCAACAGTGAAACATAGGGTGGTTTATTGAAGTTTTTCTCTCTACTCAATGAATGAATTGGTAAGTTTTTGGGTTCATTTGAAAGGGGAAATGTAATAGAGCATGTTTGGCATGAGAAATGAGTTGACATAATGCTTGGAAGAGGCTGAAAAATGACTTGAAACAAAAAGGTTTGGGAACTGGTATAAGGCGTGGCATTGAGGTTGGCTGGCAAGGCATGCGTGGCATGGAAATTCAACATGATCATAGTACATTGGACTCAACATAACTTCTTGACCTTTGATCAAATGAAAAAATCATGAACACCAATTTTGAAGATCTCACATAGAGGAACAACTCTCATGTTGAAAGATTTTTCATTTGAGGCCTCTAACCATGAGTAATTGATCAAAACATTTGGCCCACCATGTGTTTGTGAAAATGACACGCGCGTGACCTGAAAGTTGACCAAGCTGACTTGCATTTTGCCCAAGTTTTCCTCAACTTTGATTATCCATAACTCTCTCAATTCTTATCCAATGGAAATGTTCTACACATGGATTTGAAGCTTAAAACAAGATCTTTTGTTGTGGCCGAGTGGAATTTTCATTTGATGCCCCAATTTTGAACGGCCTTGGTTCCAATTCTGATGCAAAATGGCCTAAAATTACTATTTTTGGAAACCCTAATTCTTCCAAAAATGGCAACTTTTCAAATCTTGATTTCTCCATGATCCCTTTGGAGTTTCTTGATCAAATTTTGTACATTGGTCACATATAACATGAATTTCATGATTTTGGGCTCAAAAAGTCAAGAGTTGACTTTTTTCTCTGATTATTTGACTTAGCCCCAATTTCCTTGATTTTTTATCTTTCTTCTAATTGAAACACTTCCAAAACCAATTGAGAGGCAAATTTCCACACACATACACTTAAGGACATGTAGAATACCATGACATCAAGTTTTGTCCAAAAAAACAAAGATACCCTGATTTAATTGGAAACCCTAGTTTTGGTATCCACCTCCTAGGAGAAAAATGTGCAGTCTTCAATTTCAAATTCCTCAGAGTATGTTGTGTATCCTCTTAAAGGGTTATGAGATATGCCACTTGAGGATGATTTTGAACCAATGAACATCTCTTTTGAGGGTTTTCCTTCATTTTTTGGATCTCTTGCATAGTGAAAGATGTAGTGCTTCAATCTCCTATTGAATCTCACTCTCTTGAGGTTTTGGATGACCAATTGAGGTAGTATGAGACATGAAAGACCTCTTGGCTTGCCTTGAGTGAACTTTTTTGACCTTTTTGTGCCTTGAATGATTCCTTGATTGTCCACCTTTTACCTGATCACATGCCTTGATGGTAAGAAGGATGCTATGCTTCATTTTTCTATGTTAAAGATGCAATGCAATGCTAATGAGATGGATATGATATGATATATGATAGTGCTATGCTAGGATGCTAACAGGGAGAGCAAATTTTGGGGTATTACAGTTGCCCCTATTCAAACGCTATAGACCTGAATGCCTGTAAGCGATTGCTTTCAGACTTTCAAGGCAGATAGCGATTGAATACCAAATATAACCAAAAATTTGCTCTGGATGATGAAGAACAAAAGGGATATAAACCCAACAAGAATGCTGGATTGAATCTTCAATGAAACATTGTAGGAGGAATCTGTCTTTTGAACGACGCCAAACGACTACTGGCTTGCCATACTGTCGATGGACTTTCAACAATGTCTTTTTGAACGACGCCAGACGACTACTAGCTTGCCATTCCGTCGATGGACTTTAGCTGCTCTGCCAATCTGTCGTTGGACTTCTGCCAAACCGTCGTTGGACTTCTGCCAAACTTTCGTTGGATTTCTGCCAAACTGTCGTTGGACTTTTACCAATTCGTGCTGGATTTTTGCCAATCTGTCGTTGGACTTCAAGGATTACCAAACCGGCGTTTGGGATCTCAAACTTGCCATCTTCAGATGGACTTTTGCAGCCTTTACCAAACTGTCGTTGGATTTCCGTGCTTACCAAACCGTCGTTGGAAGCTTTGCCAAACTGTCGTTGGACTTTGGTGCTTACCAAACTGTCGTTGGAAGCTTTGCCAAACTATCATTGGACTTCGGTGCTTACCAAACTGTCGATGGAAGCTTTGCCAAACTGTCGTTGGACTTCGGTGCTTACCAAACTGTCGTTGGAAGCTTTGCCAAACTGTCGTTGGACTTCGGTGCTTACCAAACTGTTGTTGAAAGCTTTGCCAAACTGTCGTTGGACTTTGGTGCTTACCAAATTGTCGTTGGAAGCTTTGCCAAATGATCACTCCACCTGCTGGAATAACATGAACAAACTGTACGTATGCCAAAAATAAATTGGACTTTGGATTGTAAATGAGCATTGCTGAGAATTACACCACTTGCTGGGTAATATCATATGTTGACACCTTGCTGAAGAAGAGATTCTGTCGATCTTTTTAAACCTTGCTGGGGAGTGCCTTTTGAGAGGATTTTACAGAAAACCAAACGTCTTCAAACTCTACTGGGGATAACAGATCGGGAATATCCTTTGCTGGGGAAATAACATGCCCCCTGCATGGGATGTTCAATAACTCCGCTGGGGATTATTCTTCGACAAATTTCACATGCTGAACCTGTAGGAAATACGGCACTGCCACTTGCTGGTAAACGCCACAAGGAAAGTTACTGCGAGAAGCTTCGTCTCTTAAGAGGATTTTATAGAAAACCAAGCGTTTTCAAACTCTTAGACGAACACCCTGTCTTGAACTATCCTTCACATCGTCTGTGAGGTACCGGAGGATTTGCACTCGTTGTTGACATGGAGTGCTCACTGCATTAATAATCGTTATCAACACAGAAGAATTCCATCTTCGACCGCCGTTGCCGTCGCGAAACTCGGTGGGAACTCTTGAATGGAAGAATCGACTTAATAAGATACAACGGTATCAAGTCATAGCAAATATCTGTTCGTGGTTACGACCGTGCTGCTTGGATCGATCGTACTCGTTACCTGCAACAGAAAAAGTATATGCATATGCCCCAGGATATTGTGTGGTCTTTTGAGTCCACCATCCAAGGTTGTCCAACAGGCAAAGTAGTTTTAATTGTCTTTGTTGTGCATGTTTTTGCAAGGCCAAGATATTTTCAAAGTATTGTTTTATTATAAAAAATCAGACGTTTTTGCAAACAAAACAGTAAAATGAAAATAAAAGCTTGTGACTAAATATTCAATTTTATTGATGAAATGCCAAAATCGGCGAATTTACAATCGGAAGCAAACCCCTGAAAGAGGTGATTGCCATGAAATTGAGAAAGGAAATATATCCTAATGATAATGCGAAAATTGGATTCCAAGTGATTTCTGATTCTGTTATAACCAGTATGTATTCCAACTCTTTTGAATATCTTCTCCTTCGGAAGCTCGTGGTCGGACCAATTCCTCCTTCGGAAACTTTGCTAGTTTGCTGAAGAGTAGAGAACGTACAGATTAATTCAGACTGCAGTCATTCGCTTAAATCCCTCTTTTGCGTGGATCGCCTTTTCAAGTTTTCAATCCACCGGGATACCCTTTTTTGCCTAAGTTGCCCTTTCGGGTTTTCAACTTACCGGGTGTACAACTTTTCAATTATATCCCTAATTTTTGCCCGAACCTTTATTCAGTTTTTGGTTCGCCGGGATGCCCTTTTTTTCCTGGATTATTTTTTTTCTTTTATCCAGCGGGTCTCTTTATACGAAGTATTTTTTAACTGCATCTGAATTAACAGGGGATGAAAAGTCTTCACCATCCATGGTTGTCAGCAATAAGGCTCCACCTGAGAAAACCTTTTTAACCACGAATGAACCTTTATAATTAGGAGTCCATTTGCCCCTGTGATCTGTACTCGGAGGAAGTATTCTCTTGATTACCACATCTCCAACCTTGTAATCTTGAGGTCGAACCTTTTGATTGAATGCCCTCTTCATTCTGCGCTGGTATAGCTGGCCATGGCATACTGCTGCTAGTCGTTTCTCCTCAATAAGGCTCAGCTGATCAAATCTGGCTCGTACCCATTCAACTTCATCTAGCTTAACGTCTATCAATACTCAGAGAGAGGGAATCTCCACTTCTACTGGTAGAATTGCCTCCATACCGTATACAAGTGAGTATGGCGTTGCCCCCGTGGACGTGCGGACTGATGTTCGATACCCATGCAAAGCCAATGGTAACATCTCATGCCAATCTTTATACGTGACAACCATCTTCTGCACAATCTTCTTGATATTTTTGTTGGCCGCTTCGACCGCGCCATTCATCTTCAGACGGTACGGAGAAGAATTGTGATGTTCGATTTTGAAGTCTCGGCATAGCTCAGCCATCATCTTATTATTCAAATTAGAACCATTATCAGTAATGATTCTCTCGGGAACTCCATATCGACAAATGATATCTCGTTTCAAGAAACGAGCCACCACTTGCTTAGTGACATTGGCATAAGATGCTGCTTCAACCCATTTAGTGAAGTAATCAATGGTGACCAAGATGAAACGATGGTCGTTTGAAGCAGTAGGCTTAATTTTTCTGATCATATCAATGCCCCACATTGCAAATGGCCACGGAGAGGACATGATACTCAACGGATTGGGAGGAACGTGTACTTTGTCGGTATAGATTTGGCATTTGTGACACTTGCGAGCATACTTGCAGCAATCTGACTTCATTGTCAACCAGTAATACCCCAATCTCAACAATTTCTTAGTCATCGCATGTCCTCCGGCATGGGTACCGAAAGAGCCTTCGTGCACTTCAATCATCAACAGGTCTGCCTCGTGTCTATCCACGCATCTGAGCAGAACCGTGTCAAAATTCCTCTTATACAGCACGCCATCTTTGTTCAAGAAGAAACTACCGGCTAACCTTCTTAATGTCTTCTTGTCATTGGAAGATGCCCCTGGCGGGTATTCTTGATTTTTCAAGAAGCATTTAATGTCACGGTACCAAGGCTTGTCGTCAGACACTGCGTCAACATCAAACACAAAAGCAGGTCTATCAAGGCGAGATACATCAATCCTGGGCACAAAGTTCCAACCATGTACTTTGATCATCGAAGATATAGTGGCCAAGGCGTCTGCAAACTTATTTTCATCTCTGGGAACATGGTACAACTTGACAGTTGTAAAGAATGTCAGCAATCTCCTCGTATAATCTCTAAACGGAATCAAATTCTGCTGATGTGTGTGCCAAGTTCCCATTACTTGATTGATTACCAGTGCTGAATCACCAAAGATATCGAGGGTCTTGATTCGTAAATCAATAGCTTCCTCGATCCCTAGTATGCAAGCTTCGTATTCTGCTTCATTGTTGGTACACCCGAAAGTTACTCGGGCAGTGAAGGGCATGTGAACACCTTCTGGTGTAATGAGAACTGCACCAACTCCGCACCCATTCATATTAACTGCCCCGTCAAACATCAAACTCCATTTGGATTCAGGGTCAGGCCCCTCCTCCAGAAGTGGTTCCTCGCAGTCTTTCGCTTTGAGAAACATGATGTCCTCATCAGGGAAATCAAACCTCATGGGCTGGTAAACATCAAGAGGCTGCTGCGCAAGATAATTTGACAGTATACTTCCTTTGATTTCTTTTTCCGAAGTAAATTGAATATCATACTCTGTCAACACCATCTGCCACCTTGCAACTCTGCCTGTAAGCGCTGGTTTCTCAAAAATATACTTGACCGGATCCAATTTTGAGATCAACAGGGTTGTATGTGTGAGCATATATTATCTCAATCGCTTGGCGGCCCATGCGAGTGCGCAGCATGTCTTCTCAAGCATTTAATAACGTGATTCACAATTTGTAAACTTCTTGCTCAGGTAGTAAATAGCATGTTCTTTCCTACCTGTCTCGTCGTGTTGACCGAGAACACAACCCATGGATCCTTCTAGCACTGTCAAGTACATAATCAGTGGTCTTCCTTGCACTGGAGGTATCAGAATCGGAGGTTCCTGTAAATATCTTTTTATTTTATCGAATGCATTTTGACAATCATCATTCCACCTGACCGTTTGATCTTTTCTTAGCATTTTGAAAATCGGTTCGCAGGTGGCAGTTAGGTGAGATATGAACCTTGAAATGTAGTTCAGTCTCCCTAGAAAGCCGCGAACTTCTTTCTCAGTTCTCGGTACAGGCATATCTTATATAGCTTTCACCTTAGTAGGATCAACCTCTATTCCTTTTTCACTGACAATGAAACCAAGCAATTTTCCAGACCGCACACCGAAAGTACACTTGTTAGGATTCAGTCTCAATCTGAATTTCCTCAACCTCTCAAACAGCTTCTTTAAGTTGATCAGATGTTCCTCTTCTGTCTTTGATTTAGCAATCATGTCGTCCACATAGCACTCGATCTCTTTATGAATTAGATCGTGGAATAACGTCACCATTGCTCTTTGATAAGTTGCCCCTGCGTTCTTCAACCCAAAAGGCATTACATTGTAACAGAAGGTACCCCGAGGGGTAATGAATGTCGTCTTCTCCATGTCTTCAGGCGCCATCTTTATCTGATTGTACACGGAGAATCCATCCATAAATGAGAACACTGAAAACTGAGCGGTATTAGCAACCAGCACATCAATATGAGGGAGTGGAAAATCATCTTTAGGGCTCGCCCTGTTGAGATCTCTGTAATCCACACACATTCTGACTTTGCCTCTTTCTTCGGCACCGGTACTATGTTGGCCACCCAAGGAGGATAGTTGGTTACTGCCAGAAAACCTGCATCCAACTGTTTCTGTACTTCTTCTTTGATCTTCAAAGCCATTTCTGGTTTCGTTCTGCGCAGCTTTTGCTTGACCGGTGGATAGTCCTCTTTCAATGGTAGTATATGCACAACTATGTCTGTATCTAAACCTGGCATATCTTGATATGACCAAGCAAAGATGTCAACGTATTCACGTAGCATGACTATCAGCTCTTGCTTTACATCACCCCGCAGATTTGCACCAATCTTGATCTCTTTCTTGCTTTCTTCTGAACCAATATTGATAACCTCAAGAGCTTCCTGATGAGGCTGAATGGTCTTTTCTTCCTGTTTCAACAACCTAGCCAACTCTTCTGGGAGTTCATAGTCTTCATCACTTTCTTCCTCGGCTTGATAGATCGGATTGTCGAAATCATACGTGGGCATAACAGAATCATTTTCAGAGGAATTCACAGAATCAAGTCTGCATGATTGGATTTATGCTTTATTTTAGATTATTTTTGCTTGAAAACAAAAGAAAAGAAAGTGCATTATCATTTTTAATTTTCTTTGTGCAAAAATAAAAATAAAGAAGGAATAAAGGAACACAAATTTGTAAACAAAAACGTCCTTTTATTGATATTTGAACATTATATGAGAAAATATGGTGGCCCTACAAATGGATCCTCACACCTTGGGCAGAGTGTGGGATTTCATGCATTATGAAAGACAATAATTATTACTCTGAATGGTGTACAACATGAACGATTTCTTCACTAGACCAGTTTTGCAATGCCCCGCCTGGAGCCAATGCATACACCCATCCGTCCAAGTAATCTGAGCCTTCAGCGTCATCTTCTATTGTTGAGCAGGACTGATTAGGATTGATAATTCCTCCACTGTTGAAGCTGATTGGCCCACGGAATCGGGGAACTGGCGTCTGGCCCGGTTGGTATCCAATGCCGAACTTATCTTCCTTCACGAACACGTCAATAGCTTTACCCCAACCTTGGGCATTTCCGCTTTCAACCACTTCTCTGGCCTGCTTGTATGACGCAATTGATGCACTCGGCCCAACTGGCACATTTGACACCACTGCTGCTGAAGTAGATTCTGGTAAGTTATTGATATTCAGGGCTTCAAAAGACTGGCACAGGGTTTCATGAATCTCTCCATCCATTTCCACATATTTGAGAGTGGATAGATGACTCACAAATATATCTTCCTCACCGCAAACAGTGACCACTTGACCCTCAAATACGTACTTGAGCTTCTGATGAAGTGTGGAGGTAACTACGCCTGCTGCGTGAATCCACGGTCGGCCCAACAAACAGCTATAAGCAGGCTGAATGTCCATAACATGAAAGATTGTCTTGAATATCTGTGGACCAACCTGTATTGGTAGTTCTACCTCTCCAAACACCGATCTTTGGGATCCATCGAAAGCTCTCACAATCAGATCGCTGGGTCTAAGAATCAATCCATCTACTTCAATCTTCATCAGGGCCTTTTTGGGTAACACATTCAAGGAAGAACCTGTGTCAATTAGCACATGCGACAAAATAGCTCCTTTGCATTCAAGTGTGATGTGCAGCGCTTTGTTGTGATTACGTCCATCTGGAGTCAAATCCCTATTCATAAACCCTAACCCGTGGCTCACATTCACATTAGAAATTACTCCCTCCAACTGATTCACTGTAATTTCTTGGGGAACGTATGCCATATTCAGAACTTTCAACAAAGCAGCCCGGTGTGCATCTGAACTCATTAACAGGGATAATATTGAGATTTTAGAGGGTGTCTGATTGAGCTGGTCAATGATCTTATAATCGCTCTTTTTGATAATCCTCATAAATTCCTCAACATCATTATCAAAATTAACTTTAGGGTCCTCTTCCTGAGCAGGCACCTTGTCATCAACAACCTATTTTCCTTTTGCCCTTGCAGCGGCTTCAGCCTCTTTATCACTCCTTAGAGTATGGGGAGCAAATAGTCGACCACTCCTGGTGAAACCACTTGGTCCACTGACATTCTCAACACTGGTACCAACAGCAGCCTCTAATTTCAGTTGACTTCCTCCTTGATGAGTATCAGTTCCATATTGCCATGGAACTGCCCTATTAGACACATAAGCAGCAGATTCAGGAACTATAATCGTAACTGGTCTCGGCCTCTCGGGCACGATGATAGCAACAGGGGCCTCAACAGGCACCTGTATCTCAACTAGATTATAATAAATGGTAACGACAGAAACATCTCTCTCCTTCTCTACCTTATCAAACTGAAGTCTTCCTTCGTCCATAAGATCCTGCAGTCCAACTTTCAACTTACTGCAACCATTAATCTGTCTTGAACAATCTTCACAATCAGAGCCACATCCAGTAAATACCTTTCCTTTTAACAAACGCTCTTTTACAATCAACAGCGGAGTCTTTACCAAATTCACATCAGTAATCAAATTCAATTTCTCACCATCAGAAATAGCATTCATGCTTGCACCTCCATGATGGGGCATTGGATTATCACGAACATTCGGCGGCTTAGAGAAATTAATGGCTTTTGCGTCAATCAAGTCCTGAACCTTATGGTGAAAATCCCAGCACTTCTCTATCGAGTGACCTTACGCACCAGAATGAAATTCACATCGAGCGTTGGCATCATAACCTTGAGGCAATTTTCCAGTATCTAGAGGTCTCATAGTTCGAAGTTCAACTAACTTCTCTCTGAGCAATTGTGGTAACAAAGCAACATATGACATAGGCAAAGGATCAAACTTACGGTCCCTTGGTCTATTATTCTGGAATCGGGGTCTACCTTGCTGATCTGGAGCTTGCTGCCCTGCTGGAACCGGAATGGTTACAGCATCCACCTGATGATAGGACTGAGTCCTACCTCTGCTCCCTCCTCTATGCACAACACTGGACTCCCCTTCTCTTTTCCTTGATCCGTTGGCAAAGGGTTTCCTCGAATTCGAAGCACCAGTCCCACTGACGTCTTGAATCTTACCCAACTTCAGCAGACTCTCTATTCGTTCCCCAGCAACAACAATGTCAGCAAACCCTGTGGAAGGATAGGCAGCCAATCTATCCAAATACGACCCTTGGAGTGTGCTCATGAACATATCAGCCATCTCACGGTCACCCAGAGGTGGTTGAACTCGTGTAGCCAATTCTCTCCATCTTTGTGCGTACTGCTTAAAGCCCTCCTTAGGATCCTGAGTCATACTCTGCAGCTGAGTACGATTAGGTGCCATATCCAAATTATATTGATACTGCTTCAGAAACGCAGTGCACAAATCTTTCCAGCTCTTGATATGAACCCTGTCCACCTTAACGTACCATTCCAGGGAGGCGCCTGACAGGCTATCCTGGAAAAAATACATCCAGAGCTTTTGGTCATCAGTATAAGCGGCAACCTTGCGATTGTAAGCTTGCAAATGTGTTTTGGGACAGGTACTGCCATTGTACTTATCCAAAGCAGGAAGCCTGAACTTGGGAGGGATCCTCACACCCTGCACGAGACCCATGTCCTCTACGTCAATTCCCATAGGATTTTGGCTCTCAATAGCCTTGAGTCTTTCATCTAACCCTTCGTACTTCCGGTCGTCATTGTAGAAACCCATGTCATTGTTGAATGCAGTAACTGGTCATCTTGACCATCCTCATTATTGTCAAATCCCAGATGTACCCCACCAGCAGGGATTGTGCCACCAGGAGGAGTGCGCACATTGCGATTTGGGATTTTAGTCTCCAGCCTCTGAATAGTGGTTCTCATAGCTTGTTGACCAACCCTCATGTTTTCCTGACCGGTCCTCAGCTCCTGCTGTCCTTGAGCAATCCCCTGCATAAGGTTCATGAACTATTCCATCCTTCCCCTCAAATCAGCTAACTCAGTCTGAACTTGCTCCATGACTCTTGCTTGATTACGTCGGGTAGAATATCGGTGAACTGGGGTATCAGCTATCGTGCCTGAAAACCAAATAAAGGTTAGCAGGCGCCTGCAAAAAGAAAACCTGCAATGCAAAAAATGATATGCAAATGCAAATGCAAAGTTATGTTTGTCATTTCAAGATACTTTCATATCCTGATTCCAATCGTAACCACGAATTCCTGAAGACCAGAAATCATGATTACTGAGTTTTGCCTCGAAGAGATAATCATATACGCCAATCACAAGTACCTGATGACCAGAAATAGTGATTTTGTAGTGTGCCGGTGTACAGATATCTTATCACGTCACATATATCTGAAGACCAGAAATTGTGAACAGAAATAGCTCATTTCATACAAATTCCCAAAAGTTTTCAAGCACATTTGTCATAGTTTCAGCAACAGAATAAGAAACAAGCAGTCAAATGGATCCATCAATAATTCTGATGGTAACCATTGCAAATTACAAAGAAATGACAAAAATCATTAATCTGATAGCTCTACATCTTTCAGCTTCTGGCTGGAATACTTAATCTCTTCGAACAGGATGCGGGTACGCTGATGATGTGGCTTCTCAATCAGCTCTTTGATTACGACGTCCCTTTTTTCCAGTGCATCAGATAATGAGCCCATGTGCATCAGCAAGGCTTCATCTTCATTGGCTCCTTTGCGCCTCTTAATTCCAGCTTGAATTTTAACCAGCTTCAGATCCGCCGTGACATCTTCAAGCTCTTTGTTAGCAATTTTCAGCTTATCTTCAGCATTCCTTGTCTGTTCTTGACTTTTGCCAAGATCCTCTCGATACCTTCTTCTTTCTACATGTGCTTTCTTTAGCTCTTCATCTTTATCTTTTAACTGAATCAGCAATTCAGAGTTTTCAATTCTGACTTCATCCCAAGCTTGATGAAGTTTAGCCAATGACTCCTTGCTTCGGGCTAACGCCTGCTTTGTAGCCTTGTGAGCCTGACTAGTATCATCTGCTCCCAAAGTAAGTTTCCGGAAGTACCGAGCTCTATCATCAAAATCTTCTTCTTTGTCTGCCAAGGTTTTCTCCGTTTTCAATGCTCTTTTCTCCAAGTCTTTGTTGTCAGCCAAAGCTTTCTGAAGACATCTACTCATTCCGGAATTCTCTATCTGCAACTCTCTAACCATTTTCTTCCACTTCTCGCACTCTTCAGCCAGTACCATGGAGTGTTGATCTGGACATAAGAGAATCTCTCTTAAAAAGGGTAGCAACAGCTCTTTGACCTTCATCTCAATCCAGGCATCGTAGGCAGGGTATGATCTACAATCTCCTTTGCCAAAAATCAACTTTCCCGCTTTTTGCCTAAATTTCTAGGCATTTATTACTTCTGGCACTCTTTCATTCTTGGTTCCTACGAAAAACAGAGAAGCACTAATTTCTTCATCAGCAGGAGGATTTCTCGAAGCGTAACCAAATTGTCTAACAGCCAACACCGGGTTGTAATTAATCCCACCCCTTCTTCCAAGTAGAGGCACATTCGGAAAACTTCCACATTTAACAGTAAGCTCTACTGGCAGTAGTTTGGGATCAAACCAAATGATGTTATTGGCAGTCAAACCTATCAACCTCTTGGACCATTTCATTGTCTCAGCAGTTTCTACGAAAGCACCAGTTCGAGGTAAATGTTTGAAGAGCCAATGACATGACAATTGGGTACAGCAACTAACCAGACTTCCTCTTCCCTTCTCATTTTTGTAGTGTACTGAGTGATAGAAATCCCCTAGCAGGGTAGGAATTGGATTCTTCGAAACAAACACTTTCATCGACTGCATATCAACAAAGTCAGGTTGACCGGGGAAAAGCATCAAACCGTATATACAAAGAGCTAACACGACATTGTAAGTAGTCCAGTTTTTAGCCTTAGCGGCTTCCTGAGCTTGTTGAAAAAGAAACTCCAAATGAAATCCTTCATATTCTTTAAGTTTACTCAGGCCACTTTTCACAACAAACAGGTCCAGATGTAGAACAGCAGCAATTACTTCAGGGGTAAGAGCACCTCCAGAAAAATACGGTATAGAAGACGTGATTGGAATTCCCAAAATAAATGAGAATTCCTCCAAAGTGGGCATCAAAATGTAGTCAGGGAATAGGAAACATCTCATTGATGGTTCATAGAACTGTAGGAAAGTGTGCAACCCATCCTTCTTATACTTTGTGAATGCACACACCATTTTAATCAACTCTCCATACTCCTTCTGAAATGTGCTGAGAACACCAGAACCAGCCATGTTTATCATCTTGTTCAGTGAATCCAACTTAGGATCAGGGAATTTATATGACACATTATTCTTCCTTTTAACCTTTACTTCTTGGAAACTCATAATTGGAATCAGTCAATATGGTAGGTACCTGAAAATGACACACATAACCTGTTATGATATGAGTATGCCAATGCAAAAGGCATGTGATCAAGTATCCAGGTGTCTGTGTCTGTGTTGAACTGTGTGCACTGTGTTTCTGTACTGAATCTGGCAATATATCTGAGATGAATACTCAAACCACTGTCATAGGATACACTGTCTGTAACGATCATAGAATCACAAGTAAGGTATGTAGGAGGCTGGGTTACCTGCAAACCTGTAAACATCCCACCCATACTCACATGTGGTTCCTAGAAAATAAGGCTTGTCAGCTTCGAAGGTTTGAGAAGCGATAGCACATTCAGCCCGTAGGATACAATGTTATGCCAATCAAAGAGGTCGTCCACCGACTCACCTTAGAAAATAAAGGTCATCCTATGCAAGTACCAAGGTGGGCCCTCGGGTGCGAGTAGATTTGCCACAGAATGTGGTCTGCCACTGTCACCACTAAAGAGAGATGTTTCCACTAAGGTCCTCATGATCGGTCACTAGAGTCGACAGCTCTCTAGATCGACATCCTAGAATACGCAAGATGCACACGCCATGATGGGTCCCAAGATAGCCTCGTCTAGCTGTGAATTTCGTGATTACCCAACGTACACAGATGGCACGTAGGTCCCACTACTCTCCACTCTAAATCTAAGTGTATACTCGGGCCTGTGTACTGAGCTCATCTCTCAGAAATCTCATCCCGCCAAACAGACAGAACAGTGCAACACAGCATAATATATGAAATGTAAATGCTAACAATGTTGTAAATATGGTACAAGTAATAAATACAGTAAACAGCAAATACAAGATAACAGTAAACACCCAATGAAAGAAAAGCAAACAAGCGCTAGGATTGACTCGCTTAGGATGGACCAGCAAGAGGTCAATCTATCCCCAGCAGAGTCGCCAGCTGTCGCTCCCGGGATTTTCATCCAAGTACAAACGCGAAAGTGGCACCGAAACAGAGTCGCCAGCAATGTGTATTTATCCCAAGAGAGGGAAAGGAAACACCGCATAA
Source organism: Lathyrus tuberosus (assembly GCA_022829125.1). Lineage (NCBI taxonomy): Eukaryota > Viridiplantae > Streptophyta > Magnoliopsida > Fabales > Fabaceae > Lathyrus > Lathyrus tuberosus. Next base: position 17,612,063 of record JALAZF010000017.1, read on the forward strand.
ACCTGAAAGAAAGGATAGAGCATGGTCTTGCGACCAAGAGAAAGGGTAAGGGAGTCGGTTACGCGCAGGGAAGGTATTAGCACCCCCACGCGTCCATCGTACCCGATGGGATCCACGCTTGCTGCTTCAATCAAAGGGTGATAGAAAAGGATACTGGAAAAGGAACTGAAAGAAATAAAGGAGAAAGAATGGAAAAGAAACGAGAAACAAATGTAGGGAAAATAAAATAAGTGCTCGCATGGGCCCTACCCCACTGCCTACGTATCTCATCGGGAACATGAGAATCAGAGCGACGTAGTTCCCCTCACTAGGGATGGATTGTTTGTGTTTTTTAGTGGAATACATCAACGTTCGCGTCCTAGCAGTTTAGATGTTGCAGCTCGCTGTAGGGAGACTTAGGTGTTACCTGTTTGCGGTAGAACGAAAATGACGCATCCTTAAGGAATGATTGAATGAGATGAGAAAAGAATTCCCGAAGGAAAGACGTTATTGTTTGTTTTGTCTTTTAAAAGTTTTTTCATTTGTTTGCATATGATAGTGTATCCAAATCTTAGTCATTGGAATGTGTACATTCTCACATTCCAAGATGGAATGAGTAAGAAAGTACACTAAGGGTGAAGAAGACCCCCACACTTAGTTCCAATTGTCAAGGTTCAAACACACTAACATACTTGTGTTTATTAAGTGTTTTTGTTGATTATGAAATGAGGAAGTGTTTTTTATTACTTGTACCTTCAACAAGTATTGCATTTAAGTCTCTCATACAAGATCAAATGTTTAACACATTGACCCAAGATGGGCTATATGTTACTCATTCTAAGATTATAAGAGAAGACCCCTTATAATCTTTTCTTTATATGAAAGGCCTAAATGCAATAAATGCTTATCCTTATTAGATATTTTGAATTTTCTTTAAGATGAGAAGATGGAAGACTCAAGAGAGGAGAGAAAGGTAAAATCTATGTGATCTAAGACTCAATCCTAATTGATTATTTAAGGGAGTGATCCTAATGGTTTGTGAGGTTGCAAAACCTAAAGTCTAAAGGAGAGATGAGCTAAACAATTCACTTCTAAAGTAGAAGATGAATTGTAACTCAAAAGGGGAAGTAATGAGTTAATCAAAGAAAGCACATAAGTGCTTAACAAAACAAAATAATGAATTGTAAAAGATGAAAGGAAAGAAGTTTGAATGTGGATTCCTTGTCCACAATCAAGTTCAACTTACCAAAGCCCCTACATGGTTAGTAAACATGAATAAGAAGTATAAGAAATGAAAGAACACTTAATGCACCATAAAGCTCAACAGAATGAGATAGAAAAATCAAATCCTAATATCACAACCAGAATGTGCATCATATGGACAACAATTGATTATCAACATACAAGTTCAAATGAATAAGCAATAATCATCATCCATAGAATTCAACATGTTACCATAAGAAAGGATAGATGAAAGATGAAAAGAAAGAGAAGAAACATGCATAAATGGTACATGGAATCCTAAGATCAGAATTGAAACTAAATGGAAAATGACATATAAACATCTCAAAAATATCCATGAATCAACATCAAGACATTCTAGAAGTAATATAAGAAGAAATGAAATGGAAGTTCAAAAGAAAATGCAAATACTACATATTAAGGACGCACAAAGTTCAAATTAAAATGAACATGTAAAGATGACCTATAATGTGTACCAATGACCTATAATGTCACATGAATAGCTCACAAAATATGCAAATGATCATACAAGTATGCACAAAAGAATTCATGTAAACATGCAAAAATTAGAATGATATGACATGTTATTATGCTTCAAGTATAATGCATCAGACAAAGATCAAATGGACTTATGAAAATTATGCAAGCATGGTATTGGAATGCCTAAATCAGAAGTGAATCATACATCCAAGTAGCATGTCAAAATTCAAAGCAAAAAGACTTCAAACAATGCAATTAGACCAAGTTCACACATCATGTAAAGTAGTGCAAAAATGAGCATCAAAACATGTCATAAAGTGACCTAAAAAATCAAACAAAAATCAACTAACATGCTTCAAAGTGTTAATGAATCAATACAAAAAGAACCAAGTCCAAAAAATTTATAATGAGCAAGAACAAAATTATACAAATTCATGTACCACATGTGGAATGCACACAAATGGAAATTCAAAGAAAATTGTGAAACAGTGGAAAAAATGTCATAAAATCATGAAATAAAAATATCAAAAATTTCCTAAATGTCTTAAAAATGTTCATGAATTTTTATATAATTTAATGATTCTATTTTGTAATTTTAAAAATTAAAAAGCAAACGTGCATAAAATGAAGAAAATAAAATAAAATGGAAATAAGGGAGGGGTGCATGCATAGCAACTATTCTGTTCAAATGATTTGGGCTTTAAAAACATAGAGTGCAAATAGCAGTCAGTCCAAGGTCCACACATGCGCGATCCATACTAATTAACATGCACTCTCAGTCAAACATAGGTCAAACAATCATCACCCTTGGATCAGGTCAAGTCAACAAGCAAGTCAAAGTAGTTAAATCCAACACACACGCACAAATGAGCACACTAACTACCATGCACTGCATCACACACATGTCACTCTGATCAAAATATAAAACACGTGCAAGGCATGCTTATTTTAATGCATTGGCACCACTGTGGCCACACGATGATGAAAAATCAACGGACATGATTAAAACACACCAAAACCCTAGCACTTAAGATCACCGGCCGGAGATGACTTCCGGTCATCTTCTCCGGCCAACAGCCACCACCTGCAAACTCACATGTTCACCAAAACACACAAATCGCATACCAAAATGAAGCTCAGGCAATAGAGATCATGAATACACCAATATTTTCCATAGAACCAAAATATACAAAGAGAACAGAGAGGATCAAACCATGCCCTAAGTTTTGGATCTAAGCCTCTACAAGGCCTATCAACTAGCCGGAGTAAGAAATGCTCCTAATGAGCTCATATCAGCAAGAAACAAGTGAAGATGAACTGAAAACGTGCAATCAAAGTTCAAGAACTCAAACCTGAAATTGATGAGGCTTTGAATACACAAGAATACCAGAGGAAAATGCTTCTTCCTTGAGCTTCACTTGGCCAAATAAAGGCTTAGCTTAAGTGGTTGATGATGATTCAGTGGAGAGAAATTGAAACCAAACTTCAAACCAGTTGCAATGTGGTGAACTTGAGAGAGAATCAAAGAGAGTTGTGGAGAGAAATGAACAGAGTGAGCTTCGAAAATCAATGGCAATGGTGAAATTGAGAGAGAAGAAGAGAGAGTTTCTGAAGTGAGAGTGGAAAATCAGTGTTAGAAATGAAATTTGAGAGAGTGATTTCTATTTATAATGTGAGCTAACCATGGTCAAGCTGAGTGAGTTAACTGAGTCATGTTGAGTTAAGTGAGTCATCCCTAACTAAGTGAGTCAAGTTAGTTAGGGATAGCAATGATATGGTGATGACAACTCATGGCAAGTTATGGTGTAGGTGAAGAGAAAGTGAAATGGCAAGGTTGTGCATCAGAAACTTGCTCAGCAAGTTTGCTCTTTCTATTTCCATGCAAGGCACGTGCTGTAGCAGTGTGTGTGATGTTCATGTTGTGTTCAAATAAGGGAAAGAATGTTTGATGGATGACTGAACCAAATCCTGCATCAAAGCCAACAATGCAACAGTGAAACATAGGGTGGTTTATTGAAGTTTTTCTCTCTACTCAATGAATGAATTGGTGAGTTTTTGGGTTCATTTGAAAGGGGAAATGTAATAGAGCATGTTTAGCATGAGAAATGAGTTGACATAATGCTTGGAAGAGGCTGAAAAATGACTTGAAACACAAAGGTTTGGGAACTGGTATAAGGCGTGGCATTGAGGTTGGCTGGCAAGGCATGCGTGGCATGGAAATTCAGCATGATCATAGCACATTGGACTCAACATAACTTCTTGACCTTTGATCAAATGAAAAAATCATGAACACCAATTTTGAAGATCTTACATAGAGGAACAACTCTCATGTTGAAAGATTTTTCATTTGAGGCCTCTAACCATGAGTAATTAATCAAAACATTTGGCCCACCATGTGTTTGTGAAAATGACACGCGCGTGACCTGAAAGTTGACCAAGCTGACTTGCATTTTGCCCAAGTTTTCCTCAACTTTGATTATCCATAACTCTCTCAATTCTTATCCAATGGAAATGTTCTACACATGGATTTGAAGCTTAAAACAAGATCTTTTGTTGTGGCCGAGTGGAATTTTCATTTGATGCCCCAATTTTGAATGGCCTTGGTTCCAATTCTGATGCAAAACGGCCTAAAATTACTATTTTTGGAAACCATAATTCTTCCAAAAATGACAACTTTTCAAATCTTGATTTCTCCATGATCCCTTTGGAGTTTCTTGATCAAATTTTGTACATTGGTCACATATAACATGAATTTCATGATTTTGGGCTCAAAAAGTCAAGAGTTGACTTTTTTCTCTGATTATTTGACTTAGCCCCAATTTCCCTGATTTTTTATCTTTCTTCCAATTGAAACACTTCCAAAACCAATTGAGAGGCAACTTTCCACACACATACACTTAAGGACATGTAGAATACCATGACATCAAGTTTTGTCCAAAAAAACAAAGATACCCTGATTTAATTGGAAACCCTAGTTTTGGTACCCACCTCCTAGGAGAAAAATGTGCAGTCTTCAATTTCAAATTTCTCAGAGTATGTTGTGTATCCTCTTAAAGGGTGATGAGATATGCCACTTGAGGATACTTTGAACCAATGAACATCTCTTTTGAGGGTTTTCCTTCATTTTTTGGATCTCTTGCATAGTGAAAGATGTAGTGCTTCAATCTCCTATTGAATCTCACTCTCTTGAGGTTTTGGATGACCAATTGAGGTAGTATGAGACATGAAAGACCTCTTGGCTTGCCTTGAGTGAACTTGTTTGACCTTTTTGTGCCTTGAATGATTCCTTGATTGTCCACCTTTTACCTGATCACATGCCTTGATGGTAAGAAGGATGCTATGCTTCATTTTTCTATGTTAAAGATGCAATGCAATGCTAATGAGATGGATATGATATGATATATGATAATGCTATGCTAGAATGCTAACAGGGAGAGCAAATTTTGGGGTATTACAATATACATATATATATATATATATATATATATATATATATATATAGAGAGAGAGAGAGAGAGAGAGATCACGGTCATGATACAAAAAGTATATACAACCAATACTGATTGGTTATTAGGGCTTACTCCAACATTCTTTGCTTCCCAGAAGCTTTCTTCACAAGCAACACATTGGATAGACATTCACTGTATTTTACTGTAGAGATAAAGTTAGCGTCAAACCAATCTTGAACAGTCTTTATGGTCGTCCCGACCTTCTCAGGAGACTGTCGCCTTTTCCTCTAGGACACGTACCAGACACCATGAACGGTGTTTAATTGATAATGTGATACACTATAGTATATGTCTGACATCTTATGGGGAGAGACGACAAATAGATTTACATTTTCTCTTAAGCATTCGACTAACTCTTCCTTGACTCCGATGGGTACACTGGCCCTTATCCATTGACCGCAACATGTTGTCGTCTAGCTAGATGATTTTGAATTCTTCGACTAAAACCGGCCTTAAGAGCATCATTTTCATCTCAACTGAAGGAGCAAGCCCGTCGACCTGTGGAGTTTTGTCTTTGCGTAGTTTGAGATTGACTACATTGGTTTCTTCATATGCCCCCTTCCTTCTTTTCTTAGAGACGACGACCACTGACAAGGAATTTTTTAGTGTTGCTTCATGTATCTATTGCGACCCACTAGGTCGGTTGTGATTACAACTGGTTTGCCAGAATTGTTGTGGTACTTCACCTTCAGGTTAAATGGGGAAGTCACCACATCTAACGTTGCTAGGAATGATCAACCGAGAATGTCGTTGTAAACATTTCACCAAGGAATCGCAATGAAGCGGATGTTCACGATTATCTTATTTCTCATTTCTCCCAATGAAACCGGCAGATTTACATATCCACGCGGACGAGTAGAGGAATAATTGAATGTTAGGAGACTCTGACCTTTGCATGACCTCAAAACTTGCTTTCTTAAGCCTAGATATGCAAAGATTCCAAGGTATATCAAATTGTAGGAACTTCTATCAGCAATGAGGATCCTTGAGATAGAGTGATTATCGATGCTACATAGCGGTAATGATCAAGGAAGCGTTGCATTAGGAGTTCCATCCACCTTTTTGTGGTCTTGGAAACCTAAGATTGGTCTATCGCGCTTTCGTTTCTCGATTAGCAACATTGATTTGAGAGAACTCTGCGGTGGAAATTCGCAGGAATTAGAAGTCGATTCATATAGACGACGCCGCTGTTATGTTATAAAACCAAAATTATTGATAAATTGATGAGGTATATTCTTGATGTGATGACGCAGATCTCCTGTGCGGCAGCATGAGATGTACCTGTAAAGTTAACAATTCAACGTTCAAATTAATAAGAAAATAAAAAGAGGTTGAGTGAATTATGATAAAAAATATATATTATCTTACACACGTGATGATTTATATATGATAAATGATAATTGAGTCTAGTTTTGTATTAAACCAGTGGTCGGTCTAATAACTATAAAAAGTAAAATTAATTTTTTAAAACAATATTTCATAAATTTGTATAAAGATACCATTATTTATAGACAAGAGTTTCATTTATAAAAAGAGTAATGTTATTTTGATACCAAACCTACATAATATTCACTCTTAAGAAATACAGTAGTATAGATAGATACAATCCATCGTAGACAAGAAATCACGTGGATCATGCTAAAGATAAATGGTGATTTTTCTGGTTTCTGTATTAAAGAGTGTGTGGTTGATATCTTACAATTTGGTTAGGAAATCTCAGTCGAATGGTGATTTTTCTGGTTTCTGTATTAAAGAGTGTGTGGTTGATATCTTACAATTTGCCGACGACACTCTTATGGTTGGCGACAGAAGTTGGAAGCATTTATGGGCTTTGAAGTCAATTCTTCGTGGCTTTGAGATTATTTCCGGCCTGCGTGTCAATTTCTTCAAGAGTAAGCTGGTGGGTATTAACATCAACTCTAATTTCTTAGAAGCGGCGGAGAACTTCTTGTCTTGCAAAGTAGAAAACAAAGAATTCAGCTTTCTGGGAATTCCTATTTGCTTCAACCCTAGACGCATAGCCTCGTGGAAATTCCTCATTCGCAAAATGGAAGCTAGAATGTTCAATTGGAAGTCTAGATTTTTGAGTTTGGGGGGCCGTATTACGCTGCTGAAATCGATTTGGAGTAGTCTGCCAACGTTTCTTTTTTCGTTTTATCGTGCTCCTATATCGGTGTGCAATGCGATCACTAAGCTGCAGAACAAGTTCTTGTGGGGTGGTATGTCTGACAGTAGGAAAATACACTGGGTTGGAAGTAATCAGCTTTGTTTACCGACTAGTCACGGCGGGCTTGGAATCAAAAGAGTGCATGAATTCAACATTAGCTTATTGTTAAAATGGCGCTGGAGGTTTCTAACTCATAACAGAGACTTTTGGTTTCATGTTTTACAAGCTAGGTATGGTCACATTTCTGTTTTGGATTTAGCCTCGAAACGTTTCCTTCGCTGTTCTATTTGGTGGAAAGACATTATTTCGTTGGAAAGAAGATTCAATGGTGATCCTTTCTTTGGTAACGTGAAGTTTCGGCTCGGTGAAGGTAGAAAATTTTTATTTTGGTATGACTGTTGGCTTGGAGGGGAACCTTTCAAAACCTAGTTTCCTGCTTTATTTTCTGCAACGTCTTTGCCATGTGCGACTGTTGCGGAAATAGGAGCTTGGGCGGAGGATGAGTGGTTTTAGGGGGACTGTGGGCTGAATGGTCTGAATGATATTGCTTTGCAGGATGATTTTTTTGAGTTTTTTAATGTTCTTTTGACGATTTCGCCCGTTAGAGACAGCGTGGATTCGGTTATTTGGAGTCAGGATGCCTCAGGATGTTACTCTGCTAAATCCGGTTACAAAACTCTTTGTGTTGGATTCCTGTCCCAGTCCTTGGTCTCTGGTAGGTTTAATCCTTTTGAGAAGCTGTGGAATTTGTCGGTTCCGTTCCGGTTGAAGGCTTTTGGGTGGAGGTTGTTTCTTAACAAATTACCGGTGAAGGACGCTTTGATTCGTAGAGGCATAATTTCGGTAACTCAATCGGTTTGCTTATTTTGTAATGTTAATTCTGAGACTTTTTTGCACCTCTTTTTCTCGTGTGATATTTCTAACAGAATTTGGAGGGAGATTAGCAGCTGGGTGGGTCTGAATTTTTCTGGATTTTGTACTGATGTGAACGAGCATTTTAGGAGGTGGTTTGAATTTTGCTCTAAGAAAAAGGTGAGGAAGGGTTGTGAAGGGAGCATTTGGCTGACAGCTTGTTGGTGTATTTGGGGATTAAGGAATGGAGCTGCGTTTAATAATGCGAAGGTTGTCGTCACGGATATAGTATGGAACATTAAATTATCAACGTGGAGGTGGGCGATGAACGGGGAGATTACTCATTCCAACTGTAATTTTGTTGATTTTTGCAAAGGCCCTTTGCAATTTCTTACTTAAGTCACATTTGATTTTTAATCTTCTTTTTCTCCCGGCGTTTCTGTTCCGGTTTTGTATCAGGGTTCGAGTACCCCTAATACTCGTTTTAATTCATTCCTTGCTTTAAAAAAAAAATGCTAAAGACATACACATAGCAGGGGTGTATTACGTGCTCCAAGAGAAACAAAAATCACTTTCACGTGTGCGTGGTGATTTTAAGCGTGGAATTCTTTAAAAAAAATTCTTATTTGCCATATGCATTATTTTGATTAAAAATATTTTCCTTTATAAAATATATTGTAAAATTCTATTCATATACTTTATTTTTTTTAATAAATCTCATGTATTGAAAGAATGAAAAGAATATGAACAAAATACCACTTCACGTGTGTAAAACGAAAGTATTTTAGTCTTTTAGGTCAAAAATTGAATATATTAAAAAATAAATTGTTGTCAAATAGGTATTTATATTCAAGGACAGAGAAAATAATAGAGAGTGCAACAATTATTTATTATTTAATCTGATGATAAATTTGGCGAACAAGTTAGGATTGTTGTTTGACTAATTTTGCAGAAAAAAAATAGAGAAATTATATTTTCACTATACAATATTAAAAAAACTGTAAGATTATATTTTTATTCTTTTTAGTATTTTTTTAATTAAAAATTAGAGATTAATTATTATGTACTGACAATATAAAAAATTTTACATTGTCAATTCATCATTTTCATCTGTTTATATTACTTTATAAGTGATTAATATAAAAGTCAAACGTATTCTACAATTCAACGTTTATAATTAACTGACAATTTAAAATTCTTTTATACTATTGGTACATTTCAATTAAATTCTAAAAATTATTAATTTATAAATAGAGAAAAAAGGTGGTGCACTGACAGTGTAAATTATTTTTACACTATCCACCAATGACAACCATGTATCCCGCCAAGTCAGCCTGTAAATTTTAAATTATTTAAATGATTTGGCACTTTAAAATATTTTGATTGAATATTGCGTAATATTTTTTTACACTGACAATGCACTACCATTAAACCCTTATAAATATTAATTAATTATATACATTAATGCGTAAATGTGTAAATAAAAATAAATGCTAAATGTTGCTTATAGAAATTAAAATTTAAATAAACTGATTATACACATTTAATTCAATTAATATATATCGATATAAATTATTATTTTTAATGTAATTGAGATATTAATATTTTTTATCACCAGATTATTTATTTATTTAAAAGGTTTTTTATTTATTTAAAATTATTATATTTTAAAGGTTATATTTGAGAATTTTTTATCCAAATATTCCTATTTTTCAACAAAATTTTTAAAATACTCTAGTTTTCATAAAAGTTTCTAAAATATCCCACTTAAGGTTTTGAATTACACAAGGGTGTCAGTTCTATTGGCGACCATTCTTTAGGGCAACATGGCTGTCGCCAATTGAACTGGAGACAACTCATCAAGTCGTCAATTCAATTGACGACCTAGTGCAAGAGACACAAGGGAGTCACCAATTGATGTCGATCGAATAAGACATGATTTTACTTACATGTCCGAAACCGACGAAATCAATATACAGTTGTATTAGTTCGTCGGGTGCAACATATTCATAGGAACGAAACCGAAATCTAAAATTTTTTGCCTTCCAGTTCAATTGGCGACAACCTTATTGTCCAAATAAAGGTCGTCAATAGGACTGACGCCCTTGTGTATTCTCAAACTCTAAATGAGATAGTTTGAGAATTTTTCTAAAAACTAGAGTATTTTGAAAATTTTGTTAAAAAATAGGGATATTTGGATAAAAACTTTCATATTTGATTTATACAGTCAAATAATATTTTAATATTTTATGGAGTGTATATTAAAATAAGATATAAAAATAATTTAAAATAACATAAAAAGAAAATAGAAATGTTACCCACTCTATTTTTTTGTTGTTGACAAGTTGACTCTGTTTAATATTGAATAATGGTATGGCTTAGGATCACATCACATAATAAGAAAGTAGGAGTAATAATATTGATATGGCGCCAGCAGCCAGTTGTAATATTATTTTTTTGTTGTTGACAAGTTGACTCTGTTTAATATTGAATAATGGTATGGCTTAGGATCACATCACATAATAAGAAAGTAGGAGTAATAATATCGATATGGCGCCAGCAGCCAGTTGTAATATTGATTAATTAATATTTAAGAAAGAAAACTTCGAATTTTTGCGCCCTCCAAATCCGATTCTAGTGTGACTTATTATTAGGGGTGGGAATATGTCAGATTAATTAACAGTGGTCTACGGTTTAGCTTACATAAGTTTAGGTCAGGTTAGGTTTTTTCTTAAATAGTAAAGGTCTAGGCTTTTTTATAAGTCTATTTAGCTAAAGAGGTTAGGTCACAGACCGTAAGAAAAACCTTTTAAGCCTATTAGAATGACCTATTTAAGAAAAAATCAATAAATTTATTATTATTATATTCTATTTTGTATTTTGACTTAAAATACGAAAATAAAACTTAGTTATCTTGAAGAACTTATGAAAATAAGTTGAAAAAACATTATAAACAATGTCATAAGTTGTTGTCATAAGTTTTTCTCATAAGTTATCTTCAACAAATAGTATCACCAAACTTTTGCTAATAAAAAAACTTGAACGAGACAATGAAAACAAATATTTAATCTTGTTGATCTTTTAACTTGTTAGTCTATTTAACATTAGTTGAATTTCTTATTTACAGATGATCAAATGAAGTAGACTTTTAAATAAGCTAGTAGGTTAATCAGGCCTTCGAAAAGGTCAGACTTAGGCCTAAAAATAAGCCTATGATAGGCTACAGGTCAGACTTAGACTTTGAATTTTTTAGCAGGTCAGACTCAGGCTTGACAAAACCTAACTCGGCCCAGCCTATTCTCACCCCTATTTACTATATAGCTTATTTAGTGTGAGATTATTTAGTTTATTTAGCATCGGATGTTGCGGATTCGAAACCGTATATTTTTGAATGTTTTTGTATAATTATTAATTAAATTGATTTAATTAGATTAAATTAATATAATTTTAAAAGGAGTTCTTTTTTCTCCTTGAAGTCTATTAGAACCGCACCTTTTTGTTTTTCTGTTACACCCATTCATTCATTGAAATAAATATAATGATAAATTTCTTCTTCTTTGTGTCTCATATCTTGATGACAGAACCATCCGAGAGAATCTAGAGGAGATGCCAGAAACCTTTGATGGTATTCGGAAGACGAGTTTAGGATTAGATCTCGAATTAAATATTTGTAAGATTAAGATCTTTTTAGTTTTTCACTATTACAAATAACATATTTTATGATAAAACTTTCACCTCACTCAACAAATAACCGAGGTATAAGCTTGGGCACGCCACATTTAAGAAAAAAAATAAATTACAATATATTCCCTCTATTTTTTGAAATGTCGAGGGATAAACTAACTAAGTGATACACTTTGAATCCCAACAATTGTCGTTTATGTTTTATTTCTTGTATAATGACATCATTTTTTATCTTATTTTTGTTAAATATTAAGTAATCCATTCCTTGAGTTAACATACCAATCGAAGGGAAATATTACTAAATATTTCCTATAAAATGATTCGTTCATTTATTGTTGTCACAACCTAATTCATCTATTGTCGCTTAAACTTGTAAATATCATTCTCTTAGATAATTTGTAAGACTTTTTTTTTAAGATTTCCTAATTAATTAAGAAATCTTTCAAGGTTGTGTGTGTTGTTGTTGTTTACTAACCTTAAACAAAATATTTTTCTGCTCTTACGATCCATCTCATGTAATGATGTTGTTGTTGATTCCACATTTTATATTTGAGAATAATTTCACAATTTGTTATCAAAGGAAAAAATTCAATAATTTAATCATACTTAAAAATATTGTGATCTAAAAACAAAATGATGGATGGTGAAAAGTTATAAGTGATATACCTTATAGGTCACCACCATTTTCTTTTTGGTGTTGCAATAGAAATAATCCATTCCCTTAGATGGATTGAAATTCGAATGAAAAAAATATTTATTTTATTTTTTATTAAAAACAGAAATAACTTAATACCTCGTTTTTCATAAATCCTCAAGGGAAATACTAATTAATATATATATATATATATATATATATATATATATATATATAAACGAATTTTAGTTGTCCATGTTTTTTTATTATCAAAGTTCAAGACATTACCAACCCTTCAATCTACAAGAAATTTTAGTAATCAGCATAAAATGCTCACGCTAACTAATCAGAATGCGAATGCCCCAAATATATATACCTTGAATGCTACTTTGTGTATCCTAAACATTTAAAATGAAAACATTAAGATTTAAAAAGGGGAAACTCAAAGAATTTTTGAAACAATCTCTATTATAGATTGCAAGTGCAGACAAAAATCTTGGTTTAAGGTTGGTGTTCCTTGCATAATGTCTTGTCTTCTATCATGATAAATAATTTTTCTTATCTAACATGGGTAAGCATGAAAAATCTACATTTGATCTTCACCAAGATTCAAAAGAATGATGATGCACACATTTCTTAATTATCCAAAAATTTTGTATTCGTATATTGTAACGAAAATAATATTAAAAATTTAAAAATTGTATTTTCATAAGACAATGGATATGTGTGTGTGTGTGCGCGCGCGCGTGCGCGTGCATGTGCCTGTTCTTGTGCATGTGCATGTGCGAGTGCGTGTGTGTGTGTGCAGGTGTGCGTGTGTGTGTGTGTGTGTGTGTTTATGGACCAACCATAAGGGTTACCGACCATTTAGTTTGTTTAGAACCTTCTCAACGCATGGGAGTTATCATGTAGATGAATGCATGTGATCCAAGCCACAAATGCATTTAACTCTTACACGCATTACATGCATACTAAGTAATAGGTTGTTATGATCTCTCAATCATAAACAGAAAGCGTGCCAGTTTCAGGTACATAATTTCAAATTCAATTTCAATTCACTCATCTCTTTCACATACTCACTTGAGCGTTAAAGTGCTTAGCCCCCTCACCACGATATCAGAAGCTCAAATATGTCACAATCCTCTGTAATCACTGATCCTCGCTCTATTTTTGATTCAACAACGGAAAAATGGTGTTATTTGTTGGAACAGAATTCTAATTCTCACGCTTTCCACAATTGCACGTTGGCTTCTTGATTCATCGATTCAAAACCTTTGTAGTTTATTCGATCAATAGTTCACGAAATTGAACACGAAGATTCATCGCGCTCGATTTGATCATGTAGCATATCAACTTTTATTCCTTGAATTTCCATATTCCTTGCTTCTGTACTACTCGTAAATGATTGGATCTCGAGTAATCATTCTGGCACATTACGTGAAGTCATTGCCGCAGCTGGTTCCACTTAAGCAGCTATCAATTAACCTGTTATGTTTCCTCCTGAAGGCATTTTAGATCCAGTAGTGAACATTATGATTTATCCAATTCTGCTTCAAGCTCCTCAAATTACTAGATCTGCCCTAGTACCTCCGATCGGACCTTCGATCCTACCTCCAACTTCACAACAAAAAGCCTTTCCTGGTTTTCAACTATTGCGAGCCAACCTTGAGATGTATAAGGATCCAATAAATTTCCGAACAATATGTACAACATCTCTTAGCAATAGAATTCACAAGAAATGGAGGACAAATTACATCGTCTCAAAGAAAGCCTGCATAACGCACCTCCATGAGGAAACACCACAAAAGAGGTTATGCCAAAGAGGACCTAAGCTTATGTCCTTGAGCCAATTGCATCGACAAGGGTTGAAGCTTTGTGTTCACAAAATCATCAAAAGAGAAAAAATGCTATAGTCCTCCTCAAAGCCCTGAGGGAGATCAATAAAGTCATACTCCTCCACATGACCATTTAGAAAAGAAACTGTCGAAGAATCCACAGAAGCACCTTGTGTGTCCTTGTATTTTGGACAATAGAATACCTTAATCAATGTAGAATCCTCATAAGCTAAGTGAATACAAAGGAATGGGAGATCAAGGCGAGTGCGTGTAACTCATCAACAAGCGGTGAATTACTTCCACGCTGATGAGGACTCTAAGTGTAAGTTGTTCGTGCTAACTTTGATCGGATCGGCCAGGTTGTAGTTCAATACTTTGTTGTATGGGAGCATTGAGTCATGGACATACTTATAAAAGAGATTCACCACCCACTTCACTACCCAAAAATGGAAGTCGGGGATGGTAGCTTCCTTGAGCGAGATCACTCAAGAAAGAAGGAGAGTTTAGGATCTTACACCGGCCAATTTATCCTCTCTTTTAAGATACTTAGGCGGGACGTTAAGTCCCTTATAAAAGGTGTTTAACCATTTATCCCGGACTTCCATCGAGCCCTCTGACAAGACTCAGGTCTAGTCTCTGGTGGCTTGACATGGATCTCGCCTCGTATATGCAATTTATTGGAAATAATCTCGCCAGATGAGGCAGTAAGTCCCTTAGGTGAGAGTATAACTAGTTTGAAGAATTTAAGTTCCTTAGATGCTTTAGTGCATAGCCTGGCCGATGAGACACTGAGTCCCTATGGAGAGGCATTTAACCTTTCAGGTGAGACCCTCATCGATCCCTCTAGCAAGGATGAAGTCCAGTTTCTGGGGCTTGAATGGGTCACGCCTTTAAGGCGTGATTTATTGGAAATAATCCCTCCCGAGGAGACACAAAGTCCCTTAGGCTAGAGTCTAATTAGTTTAATGAATCTAAGTTCCTCATATACGATAATGCATAGTCCGGATGATGAGATACTGAGTCCCTCAAGCGAGGCGTTTAACCTTTCAAGAGAGACCTCCATCAAACCCTATGGCAAGATCAAAGTCTAATCTCCAGAGCTTGACATGGGTTGTGCCTCTTAGGCCTAGTTTATTGGAAATAATCCCATCCGAGGAGACACTAAGTCCCTCAGGCGAGAGTCTAATTAGTTTGACAAATCTAAGTTCCTTAGACGTTCTAATTTATATCCAGGATGATGAGACAATAAGTCTCTCGGGAGAGTATATTTAGGTTAGCATAGCCTTGAATAGGGGTGGTAAAACGGGGCGCCCGCCCCGCCCCACCCCGCTTTAAGCCTGCAAAAAAAAGGCGGGGCGGGCAAGCCTGCCAAGTGGAAATGGGCATAAAAATATAGCTCGCCCCACCAAGGTGGCTAGTTGGCAGGCGGCGAGCTTGCCCGCCTATTATTTTATTTTTTTTCTTCCATTTTTAATAGATTAATAGGCTTGTTTTTACATTTCAAATAGATTTTTCACTTATTTTTTAGAACAATTTTTATAAAGCATCTTTTTAACAAATTTTAATTCAAAAAATATTGCATATATTCTCAAATAAATGTATAAAATAAAACCATCAAGAATTAGAATTACTAGAATTAACTAAAAAAGGGCGGGTTTAAGGTAGGACAAGTTGAATGAATATGTGCGGTGGGCTTTTGTGGGTGGCAGTTTTTGGAGGGGAGGACTTTGGCGTGTGGTGATCTTTAGCGGGGCGGGCTTTGGTGGGTGGCGGGCCCAAAATCCCAACCCAACTCGCCATTTTTTTATGGGTGCGCAGGCCAGCCCGGCGGGCCACGACCCGTTTTACCACCCCTAGCCCTTAAGGATGACAATGATCCTTAGATGAAGGTCCAACTATGTGTATTGCCTCGAGGGGTGGCAAGGATCTTCGGTATGAAGTCCAGAATAATCTTATCACCTCGAGGGAAGGCAAGGATCATTAGATGAAGGTCCAACTATATGTATTTCCTTTATGAGCGGCAAGGATCTTTGCTATGAAGTCTAGCATAATGTACATCGCCTCGAGGGGCGAAAATGATCTTCTCTATGAAGTCCAACATAATACATATTTCCTCGAGGGGAAAAGGATCTTCACTATGAAGTCTTTCATAATGTATATCACCTTGAGGGGCGACAAGGATCTTCGCTATGAAGTTCAGCATAAAATACATTTTAAAGAAGGAACTAATATACAAAATTCTGTTTCAGACCCACCGCCCGACGCTAGAAAGCACCGCCCGACGGTGCCCACTTTTCCTCTCACATCAGCTGCGTACATAAACCGCCTAGTAACAAATATCTAGCACCGCCCGACGCTAGCCCAAAAAATATGACACGCTCCTGTAAGTCTCTTATTTCAACTCTCTTATTTCCTCGGCTGCAGCACCGCCCGGTGCTCAAAACACATCGCCCGGCACAGCAAAATATGCCGCCCGGCGCAGTAGAGGCGCAGTTGACAGCAACAGCAAAAATCCTGCACTATTTTATTTGTAACTTCCGAACCGTAACTCCATTTGACGTGGTTTGAAGCGCTGTAAGCTTATTCAATGCTCTTTATGAATATGGCCAGACATCCTTGATTGGATACCTGCAAGAATGAGATAAAATCAATTAAACTCAATGTTATTTACAATATACGCAATATATACACTAAAAAGTAAAGTAAACGTATTGATAAACAAATCGGGGTTTTTTTCAAACCATATCAACAAAAAGTATCGATAAGTGCAACAAAACATATATACAAAAATAGGTATAATTTGCACTTATCAGAAGTCCATGCACATGCGTCATTTGTTATTGGCCTTTTGTAATAGGACTATGTTGTCCAGCTAGGTGGGGTACTTTGTTTCAATGATGAATTCATCGTTGGATAACTTTTCTATCTCTTAATCAATGACGACCTTCTTTTCCTCGCCTACCTTCTATTTCCTTTGCGCCATTGGCTTGGCAGATGGATGGATGACCAGGAGACAACTCACGACTTTAATGTTAATACCTAACATATCTGAGAGGGCCCAAGCGAATAGGTTGATATTTCTTTGAAGTCGGTCGACTATCTCCCGCTCCTCCCCTACAGACGAGGAGGTGCCAATCTTTGTGACTTGCTGAACATGAGGACCTATCTGGACTTCCTTCAAGTCTTCTATGGGCGTGAGTCGTTCCATCTCCGTACTCAATATGGGATCCTAACACTCGAAGTTGGCATTTTGAACTTCAAAAGGATGAACACCAACCAGTACGAGCATTTCTCTAGTTGTCTCCAGACTGCTCATATAACATTCGCAAGCCATTTATTGGTCTCCCCGGATGGTGCCCGCTATGCCATCTAGGAGAGGATATTTCAGGGTTAAGTATCGTGTGGACACGACCTCCCCTAGGGTTAAATATCATATGAATATTTCAAGGAAAGCAGCTTTGGCTCTTTAAAAACATTTATCTAGCATGCAAAAAGACTCTACCAAGCGTGTTAAATTACTCACAAGATGTACTCAAGAATTTTGGTTCACAAGAATCGTAATGATGATACTTCTGAAAAAACGTTTCAAAGCATGGAACATTAAATGCTCAATTCCTTAAGAAATTGAATATTTTGTCTTTTGCCCGTCCGAAGGTGATCGATGGAGTGGTCGACATCTGAGGCTGGAGCATCAAGCCCTCGCCTTGCTATGCATAAGCAAGGGCTTGACGGGTCTATTATGGGCTCGCTATATCGAACCGGATGACCGCCAAGAAGAAACCATTCTCTTTCCAGAATTTTCTCAGTAAATGAGAATTATCATCCTGATGATTACAAATGATATCAACTGCAAAACACATCCAATGGCTCTCCAAAATTCACTCATAACAAATAGCGAGTTCATTATATATATATATATATATATATATATATATATATATATATATATATATATATATATATATATATATATATATATATATATATATATATATATATATATATAAAGCGACAAATTGAGGCAACAAGTTTCAAATTTAATACTTTGATCCATATTTACTGACTTAAGCGTTGAAGTGCTAACTGATAGCACTATTTTAGTGTGTCATAATGATCCATTTTCTATTAGTAATTTAGCTAGGTTTAATTAGATTTATTCATATTTCACTTGTTTGAGTATGTATTTGCCTTTAGTGCACTAGTTACACCTTTTATGGTTTATTGTGTGTTTTTGGTCCTAAAGAAAGCTGAGGCATGACACCTCAAGACATAGTCTCGAGCAGAATGAAGATAAGAGGAAGAAAGATGATAAGATTTGTTAATTGAAAATTCACCAAGTGCTTGGAAGAATGTCTATCACTAGGGCATACATGGTAGAGGTTCGTGTTAAGAAAGAGCTAAAGCATCAAGATAAGATCAAAGAAGCTTGAGGACAAAAGAGGGTACAGTGGGGACCACGCCTGAAAAAGTGCATCTTGCACCCAGCCACCCGTCGTCTACTCTGCGCCACTACCTGTTGCAGCAGCCTGCCAAAGATGCCTTGTCTCCAAATGTTGTCTGTACCTGGTAGCTTGTTCATGAAGGGAGAAGGGACAGCTGGAATTATTTGTGATTCGATATGGGCTGAACCTTATTTTCACCAAAAGCCCATGATCCAAGACCCATCAACTTCCATTCTCATTCTCAAAGTCTATAAAAGCAAGCCATGTTCAACAATGAAGAGAGAAACCACAATCCAGAGAGTACACACTCATATTTTCTGTTTTAGTTTAGTTACTTTGAGGATTAAGACGATTAGAGAGTTTTCTTCTTTTTATCTAATCATGTATTCGCTGCTTGGAATAATCGTGACTGAGGAGGTCTGATGTTGTTTACCCAACGCAAAGGATCTTCAAGTTATCACTAGGTTTTCATTTCTTTTCTACATTTTTGTTAGGGATATGCCATCTTGTATTTTCATTCAAGTAGTTTGTTCTCAGCTCATTATGAGCTAAACTCGTATTTGATGAGCAAAGTGAAGTTAATATAATGTTGTTTTTACATTGAAATGATGTGTTAAAAAGTGTCTTATTTTGTTATGAGTTTTTATTTCTATATACTTGCTTCATAGAATGATCAACTTAGAAAAAGGTACAAGTATGTTGCTGAGAGAGATCCAACAACATGCTGATTTCATAACAAAAGTGGTTAATAAAGTAAGATAGAGATATTCACTTAATTCAACTTGCTTAGAGATAAGAAGTTGAGACCATAAAGACTTTGCAGAATTAAAACCAGACGCATTTTAGGGTTATAAGTGAGACTTGTAAATTTGTTCCCTTGCCCTAGTTATGCATGCTTAGATGTTGTAGAAATACACCACTAGATCACGTTCTGACCTTTTGAGGCACGAAACTTCACATCATGGATACTTTATAGCAACAATATATTAATGGATCTTAGCTTATCAATCATTCTCTCTAATATCTTATCCTTCCTTATTTAGTTTTTAGTTTGTAGTGTGACTTTCTTGTTGTTACCATTATTATTTGTTACCTTGCCTATACTAGATTTAAACAAGAAATGAATACTTTAAAGTCAAAGCTACATCATAATCACTCCATGTAGGTACGATATCTTATTTTATCACTTGTTGCAATCAAACATACATGTATACTTGCATGTGACATCTTTGCTTTAAAACAAATAACTTAGAGTAAACACTTAGAAACTAGACAACAAATTTTTGTCGCTGTTGCCGGGGAGTGGTAGATACACTTTGAACTACTGTATTTGTTATTTTTGTTTAAAATTTGTATTTGAGCCTTTGACATTTTTGCTGTGATTTGGTGTTACGACAGGTTTAAGCTATTGCATGCACAGGTTGTTACAACCAGTTTGCAGTGGTTATCCTAAACTTGAAAGAATTCTAAGAGCACGAGGGTGATTTTTACGTTCTCAACAACCATCTGGAGATCCATCTACATAAGTTGTGGCTCAACCAGAGGAAGAAGTGCATGTGGAGACAGACGAAGAATCTTCATCATCATCATCAGACGAGACACAGCCAGAAAGTGTCATGGCTGAGCAAGACATCATTGGAATTGCCAATGACTGGGCGCGCAACATTAGAGACTATGATGTCTTTGATCCAGCTGCCATGAGCACTGGTATTATTAGACCAGAGATCACTGTACCACAGTTTAAGTTCAAACCTATGATGCTCCAAATGCTGCAAACCACTGGTCAATATTCAGGCTCTCCTCATGAAGACCCACACTTGCACTTAAGACAATTTCTAGATGCTGCTGACAATTTCATGATTCCTGGAGTGACTGATGATGCCTTTAGGTTAAGGCTATTTCCTTATCTCTAAGGGATAGAGCAAAGAGTTGGCTAAATTCCTTGGAATCAAATTCCATCACCACATGGAATACTTTAGCAGAAAAATTTCTGGCAAAATACTTCCCTCCTTCAAAGAATGCAAAGATGAGAAATGAGATTACTTCATTTAGGCAAGGAGATGACGAATCATTGTTTAATGCTTGGGAAAGATTTAAAGAGTTACTAAGACAATGCCCTCATCATGGGATCCCCATGTGCATTCAACTCGATACTTTCTACAATGGATTAATTCCATCCTCAAGGAATATGCTAGGTGCATTCAGTGGTGGAGCTCTTTTGTCTAAATCTTATGAAGATGGGTACCAGTTAATTGAGAGCATTATGACCAACACATACCAGTGGCCTGTCACTAGGGCTTCTATAAACTCAACTCACAAAAAACCTGTTGGAGTTCATGAAGTCACTGAGACAACAACTCTTGCTGCTCAGGTGGCTCAAATTCACCAGATGATGAAGAATATGATGACCCCTGAAGTACCAAGACCGGAGCCAGTAAAGGTGGTTACTGACACAGCTGTGATTGCCTGTGTCTACTGTGGAGGACCCCATCTGTTTGAAGAATGTTCTTCGAATCCTGTTTCAGTTAACTATGTTGGCAACAGCAACAATTGATACAACAATCCTTACAACAACACATACAATCCAGGGTGGCGCAACCATCCAAATTTTTCTTGGAGTAATAATTGAAATCAACCGAAGCCGCAAGCAACAACAAAACCACAAGCTCCTCCTGGTTTTCCTACTCCTAACTATGTTGGGGGAATCAGAGCAACAACTAGTAGGTGAATGTTTTAAAGTATTTTATTCAAGAAGCAAAGAATCAATTTCAAGCACAAGGAATAAGTATCAAGAACTTGGAGAATCAAGTAGGTCAAATAGCTACTGCTTTGAGTTCAAGGAACATGGGAACTCTCCCAAGTTCCACTGAAACTCCAACTGCATCTGCTGAAGTAAAGAATGTTGAAACATGTCAAGCCATCAAGCTGAGAAGTGGAAAAGAAGTTGAAGAATTCGTCTCAAAGGACAAAGAGACAAGTGTAGAATTGCCTGAGCCAGACAGTTCTAGAACAAGAAAAAATACTGATGAAGAACCTTCTCAATATCAGAAGCAGAATAAAGAGGTTACTAATGCAGATTTGACCTCTCAAGAGACGCAGGAGGTCACGACTAACACCTGCAGAAAGCCAAAGTTTATTCAAGAAAGGCCACCCCTACCTTTTCTACAAAGGATTAGGAGGGCCAAGGAAGAACAACAATTTGGAATGTTCATGAAGATTCTGAAGCAACTTCACAACAACATACCATTAATTGAAGCCATTCAACAAATGCCAAATTATTCAAAGTTCATGAAGGATGTGCTCACCAAAAGAAAAAGGGTATGAAAATTTTCCACGGTTGTGCTCACTCAAGAGTGTAGTCAGTTGGTGCAAGCCAAGCTTCCACCTAAATTAAAAGATCTCGGGAGTTTCACTATTCCATGCACCATTGGAAATACTTTTTGTGGAAATGCGTTGTGTGATCTTGGGGCCATCATTAATCTTATGCCCTTATCCATCTTTAAGAAGTTAGGGATAGGAGTTGCCAGGCCTATAACTATCACCTTGCAACTGGCATATTAGAGTATTTGTTACCCCCAAGGAAAGATAAAAGATGTGTTAGTAAGGGTTGACAAATTTTTCTTCCCTGTTGACTTCATTATCATGGATTTTGATGGTGATGATGAAACCCCTATATTGTTGGGAAGACCATTCTTAGCAACGGGTAAAACTTTGATTGACGTGGAAAGAGGAGAACTCACCATGAGAGTCAATGGACAACAAGTAGTATTTAATATACTTAATGCTCTACAGTATCCTGAAGAAGATGTAGCTGACTGTTCCATGATATCAGGCTGGGAAGGTATAATTCATAAAAACCTTCTCAAGACTAATGATGTGTTGGAACAAGAACTAGGGAAATTAAAAGAAGAGAACGAGCCATAAGGTGGAATCATTTATGGTCCAATGAAGAAGCATGAGGAAGAAACTGTGGAAGTAGTAGAATCAACAGCTGTTAGCCACAAGCAGCATCTACCTTCCATAGAAGAACCTCCTGAACTGGAACTGAAGCAACTGCCCGAGCACCTACAATATGCTTATCTGGAGGCAGGACAAAAGTTGCCAGTCATCATTGCTACAGATTTGAAAGAAGGTCAGAAGGAGCAATTATTAGGATTGTTAAGAAAGCACAAAAAGGCAATTGCTTGGCATATCTCAGACATAAAGGGGACCAGTCCAACAATTTGCATGCATAGAATTATGTTGGAAGAAATTGATAAGAATAGCATTGAAAGTCAAAGAAGGTTGAACCCAATTATGAAGGAAGTTGTCAAGAAAGAAATTATTAAGTGGTTGGATGCTGGAATTATCTACCCTATCTCTGATAGTGTGTGGGTAAGTCCCATTCAATGTGTTCTAAAGAAAGGAGGCATGACTGTGATTGTCAACGAGAAGAATGAATTAATCCCCACCAGAACAGTTTCTGGTTGGAGAATTTGTATGGACTACAGAAAGCTGAACAAAGCAACAAGGAAGAATCATTTCCCCTCCCTTTTATTGATCAGATGCTGGATAGATTGGTTGGAAAAGAATACTATTATTTCTTAGATGGATACTCTGGGTACAATCAAATTTCCATAGCCTCGGAAGACCAAGAAAAGACAACATTCACATGTCCTTATGGCACTTTGGCTTTCAGAAGAATGTCGTTTGGACTGTGCAATGCACCAGCCAGCTTTCAACACTGCATGATGGCAATATTTTCATATATCATTGTAAATTCCATGGAAGTATTCATGGATGATTTCTCTGTCTTTGGAGAATCATTCAAGAAGTGTTTGGAAAATTTAGATCTGGTATTGGCTAGATGTGAAGAGAATAATTTGGTCTATAATTAGGAAAAGTGTCATTGTATGGTAAAAGAAGGGATCGTTCTAGGGCAAAAAATCTCCAAGAAGGGTTTAGAGGTAGATCAAGCAAAAGTGGAGGTGATAGAGAAATTACCACCCTCTATGAACATAAAAGGAATCAGAAGTTTTCTAGGGCATGCTGGCTTCTACAGAAGGTTCATCAAGGATTTTTCAAAAATTACCAAACCTCTGTCCCAGCTGCTGCAGCATGACGTGCCATATGTATTCAGTCAGGAATGTGTGGAATCCTTTAATCTATTGAAGAGAGCCCTCATCTCTGTACCCATTGTGAAGACTCTTGACTGGACAAAACCCTTCGAGTTAATGTGTGATGCAAGTGACTTTTCTATTGGAGATGTACTAGGTCAAAGATACAACAAGGTTTTTCACACCATCTACTATGCTAGTAAGACCTTAATTGAAGCACAAATCAACTACACCACAACTGAGAAAGAGTTGTTGGTTGTAGTGTTTGCATTTGACAAGTTCATACCTTACTTGGTTGGAACAAAAGTCATTGTCTACACAGATCATGCAGCTATCAAGTACTTAATTGCATAAAAAGATGCTAAACCAAGGCTCATACGATGGATTCTCTTATTGCAAGAGTTTGGCCTAGATATTAGAGACAAGAAAGGGATATTGAATTCTGTTACTGATCATCTCTCAAGATTACCAGAAGAAGTGCAAAGCAAAAGTAGTGGAGACATTCAAGAAACTTTTCCTAATGAGAAGTTACTTCTTATAAGCACTAACGTAACACCATGGTATGTTGATATAGTAAATTATCTGGTCAGCAGATATGTGCCCCTTGATTTCAACTTCCAGCAAAGGAAAAGGTTCTTTCATACAGTCAAGAGCTATTTTTGGGATGAACATTTCCTTTACAAAAAGTGCGCAGATCAATTGTTAAGAAGATGTGCAGATCATACAGAGGCACGACATATCTTGTCTGCCTATCATGAAGCTCCATACGAAGGACACTTTGGAGGAACCAGAACTGCTGCAAAAGTATTGCAATCAAGTTATTTCTGGCCCTCCCTTTTTAAAGATGCTCATGAGCTAGTTAATAGATGTGATAAGTGCCAGAAGGTAGGAAATATTTCCATGAGGCAAGAGATGCCACTCACCAACATACTTGAAATTGAAATTTTTGATGTATGTGGCATTAACTTTATGGGACCTTTTCCTTCATCTTTTGGTAATTTATACATTCTTGTAGCTGTGGATTATGTCTCTAAGTGGATAGAGGTAGTAGCAACACCCACTAATGATGCTAGAGTTGTGGCCAAATTTTTGGTTAAAAATATTCTGACAAGGCATGGCACACCTAGAGCAATCATTATTAATGGTGGGTCACATTTTTGCATTAAAATTTTTGAGAATTTAATGGCAAAATATCACTACGCCAAACAAGACATTAGACAACACTTTTTTAGGCCTTAGACAGCGCTTAAAAGCGCTGCCTAAGGCAGCGCTGGCGTAGGTAAAGACAACGCTTTTTATTTACGAAAAAGCGCTCTCTAAAGTATACATTAGAGGGCGCTTTTTCAATAAAAAGCGCTGTCTAAAGGCCCCCTTTAGACAGCGCTTTTTAAAGCGCTGTCTAAAGTATGCCTATAATTTTAATTATCAATTTTTCTATACCTTTAGAGGGCGCTTTTTCAAGAAAAAGCCCTGTCTAAAGGCCCCCTTTAGACAGCGCTTTAAAAAGCGCTGTCTAATGTAATTTTTTCTATACCTTTAGAGGGCGCTTTTTAGGAAAAGCGCTTTCTAAAGGCCCCCTTTAGACAGCGCTTTTAAAAGCGCTGTCTAATGTATGCCTATAATTTTAGTTATGAATTTTTCTATACCTTTAGAGGGCGCTTTTTAGGAAAAGCGCTTTCTGTTGTGAACTATAGACAACGTTTTTTCTAGAAACCACTGTCTTTTCTCTACGTATAATTTTAATGATTTTTTAAAAAAAATCCCATTTTAACCATTTTTTTTATGCAGAAACCTGTATAATTCAAGCCATTTCAATAAACCTGTATATTTCACATTTCCATTAACAATTTCTAGTATGGTTCATTAACCATTTCCACTAATCCCATAAATCACATAAACCACATAAACCATTTCCATTATAATTCAAGTCATTTACATTAACCATTCATAAAACTATACAATTACATTCCAAAATCACATAAATAACATAAACCATTCACAAAACTATACAATCCCATAAAATAAACCATTCACAAAACTATACATTCACATAATCCCATTATCATATACCTTATATGACTTTTTTTTCCAATAATGTATTCGCACAATTCCTCCTTAATTTCTTGCAATTTATCCTTCGTGTAATGAGAACACGCGTATTCATCAAAGTACTACATAACAAAACAAAATATACATGATTTAGTTAAAAATAATAAATTATATGACATATCCGATAAATATTAAAATAAATCCTAAGATATAAATTCATGCATACCGTAATAGGAATCTCTAATCGATCCATTTGAAGGATTTCTCTCATAAACCTCAAAACGAAATACCTGCAGTCTATGCCATTACGCTGACGAGGGCACTACACATAGACAAACAAATAAGAATTAATATATAGTTGTTTTGTGTTATCAAGTAGCATCACTAATAAACAACATTGTGAAAATTAATATACCTTCTGAGCTTCATTTTCATCATGTGTCTCGTGTGTGTGGTCATGGTCACTAGCCATTTCACCTGTAAGAAAGAAAAAAATAAAAATTAAATGACAAATATAAAAATCCATAATCCATAATCCATTGAATGATATAAGCTATATATAACATGACAACTAATTAATATTATTGAATGATATAAGCTATAATTTTATAACTAGTACCTTTTTCACTAACGTCTCTTTCTTTTTTTGGTTGGAATATGTTCTACCCGTCTCTTAACAACACGGACGGTTGGATTGATCCAAATACCCTCATTATGATCATTTCTTGTATATGATTCATTCGCTATAATATTTTCATCTTGATCATTTCTAGTAAATGATTCAATATCAACATCAATATCACCTTAATCTCCAATGTTTTCATCAATTACTTTGTTAGATAAAAGCACTATAGACCATTTTGTACTTGTCGAATCAGTGACATAGAACACTTGTTTAGCTTGAGAGGCTAGAATAAAAGGCTCATCTTTGTACCTCACCCTATTAAGATCCACTTGCAAAAATCCCGACTTATCCATTCGTACGCCATTATTATTTTCAACCCACTTGCAACGAAATATAGGAATCTGAAACTTCTCATAATTAAACACCCACATGCGCTCGATAACCCCAAAATATGACAGATTTGCAAATTTGGGGTTTAAATCTTTCACACTTGAAATGTGCATTGCTTCAGCTACCACGGTGACACCACTATTTTGCATAGTACTTTTATTATCTTGTTCTTTGGTATAAAATGTGTATCCATTAATTGCGTATGCGCTATAAGAAAACACAACCAAACTTGGACCATATGCTAAACATCTCAACCTTTCTGTTATTGAAACGGGATCTGAATAATACTTTGAATAAATATGATCCTTAAACCAAGGTATGAAACTTCGATTGTGCTCTCGTACTATCCAATTCTCATTTCTATTCGAATTTAAACCTAGGAGAACATCCTTGTGCATTTCAACATACGGCTCAACCTCATTCTCATTATACAGAACATACAAATGCACTTGATCCCGTTCGACCCTTGATACTGTCACAACTTCATTTCCAATTAACTTTTTTCCTTCTTTTTTTCCGACAATATGAGATTTGGGGAGTCCAATTGATTGTACATTGGACAGATATTCAGTACAAAACTCAATCGCTTCTTCAACAATGTATCATTCGTAATACAACCCTCTGGTCGACTTCGGTTTTTAACATACCCTTTTAATATTTTCATATAACGTTCAGTAGGGTACATCCATCTCATATAAGCCGGTCTACACAATTGTGTCTCTTTCACCAGATGAACAACTAGATGAACCATTATGTCAAAAAACGAGGGAGGAAAAATCATTTCAAGATCACACAAAGTAATAACTATTTCTTTTTGCAATGTTGGTAAGATCGCAGGATCAATCACCTTACTGCAAATTGACTTGAAGAAAAAACACAATTTAGTTATTGCGCTTATAACATGGCAATCATGCGTCTTTAAACTCTTTAACTTGAGGTCTTTCATAGACACAAGTCTTCTAATATCTGAAGAGTATCCTTCTGGAACTTTAACTTCACTTAGAAACTTACACAATACCTTTTTCTCTTTTCTAGATAGAGTATAAGCAGCAGGTGGTAGATATGTTCGTGTTCCTTTCTTCATGGGTCCTAATTCATTTCTTATTCCCATCGCTACCAGGTCCTTTCTTGCTTTAAGGCCATCCTTAAACTTTCCTTGTATATTGAGTAATGTACCAATAACACTGTCAAATACATTTTTTTCAATATGCATAACATCGAGAAAATGTCTTACATACAACAACTTCCAATATGGCAGTTCAAAAAAAATTGACCTCTTCTTCCACCCACTCTTGACAAGTGTATGTGCAAAAGGCTTTCCAAACTGAGTACTCACATCTTTCACCTTTTCAAAAATTTGATCACCTGTCAATATAGTTGGAGCTCTACCATGTTCTGCCTCTCCATTGAATGCTTTTCTCCACCCACGATAGTGATGATTAGAATTTAAGAATCTACGATGACCGAGAAATACATTCTTCTGACCAAACTCCAATCGCGTCCAATCTGTTTTATCTTCACAAATAGGACACGTACATTGACCTTTTATGCTGTACCCTGATAGATTTCCGTATGCTGGAAAATCATTAATTGTGCCAAACAACATCGCCCTCAAGTTGAAACTTTCTTTCCTATACCCATCATAAACCTCCACACCGTTCTCCCACAAAATCTTTAAATCTTCGATTAAGGATGCCAAGTATACCTCTATGTCAATCCCTGGTTGTCTAGGCCCAGAAATTAACATAGATAACATCATGTACTTACGCTTCATACATAGCCATGGAGGTAGGTTATAAATCATTATGAGCACAGGACAAGTGCTATGTGAGATACTTTGAAGATCGTGTGGGTTCATTCCATCAGTAGATAATGCCAAGCGAAGGTTTCTTGCTTCTTTTCCAAATTCAGGATAATCATCATTAATTTTCATCCACTGTGGTGAATCTGCCAGATGTCGAAACTTTCCATCAATAATTCTTTCATCTGCATGCCAAGTCAAGTGTCTTGAATCGGTCTCACTACGAAACATGCGTCTAAATCTCGAAATTATAGGAAAATACCATAAGACTTTTGATGGAGACAACTTTTCCTTATATCGAGAGACACCGCATTTAGGACACTCATTTAACAATGCATACTCATTTCGAAACAAAACGCAATCGTTTGGACAGGCATGTATCTTATCATAGCTCATGCCAATAGAGTACAACATCTTTTTGGCCTCATATGTTCGATTAGGAAGAACATTATCCTCTGGAAACATATCTTTCATAAGGGCCAATAACTCTGTGAAACTTTTATCCGACCATCCATTGCCCGCCTTTAAGTTGTACAACTTTAATACTGCAGACAATCTTGTGAATTTGGTGCAACCATTATATAACGGTTTCTCTGCATCGCTTACCAACCTCTCAAACATTTTGGGACAATCCTTAAGATCTTCTTCAAGTGCTTATGCAATCTCTTCGACTCGATCAGAATCGTATGTATCTGTGCCATTGTCGTTTGAAGCATAGGTCGTATTATCCCTCGGTTCAACATTCCCGTTAATTTTCTCACCATGCAAATTCCAACATGTATAACTTCTATCAATTCCACTCCTCATTAAATGCGATGCCAACTGAACCGCATCAACCTGACTCCGAAAACAACAACCCAAGCAAGGACATCTCATTCGACTGGGGTCTTTGGTGTGCGCAACAGCAAACTTAACGAATTCTGATACCCCATTCTCGTACTCTTTCGACAATCGACTTGAAGATATCCATTTCTTATCCATAGTTATACTAATTAAACTAAACAAAAACAAAAATAAAAAATATTTACCTGTAGGGATGTAAACAACTTCTAGACCCACATAGTGTCTAGATAGGTTAGAATTACCAAGATCCCCCTGTACACGTATCATAAAATGAAATATCATTAATTGACCAATTATGAGTCATAACTTGATAAGTGGCAACATGTAATCACAAACAAGCAACATACTTAAGAGCAAGAATACTTAAACAAGTAACCAATCATACTTAAACAAGTAACCAAGCATTAGAGCAATTCATCCTAAACCTAACAAGATTCAAATCTAAGCAATACCTAAACAAGTAAACATGAATCAACTTAAACAAGTAACATTCATACTATAACCTAAATCTATCAAGAATCAAGTTTAAATCACACTTAAACAAGTAATCATCATATCACAAAGATAATCATCAAAGCAATTATTGAGCAAGATAAACATCTCATGCAAAGACAAATATCATACTTTCTTTGACCATGCAATACAATAACTATCATAACTCCACTTTCATGGCTCTATATATCATAACTCCATCAATACAATAACTATCAATATTACAATAACTATCATACTTTCTTTAATCTAGAATATAGAAACAACAAATAATGAAAATAGAAACAACATGTTCAATATTAGTCATTCTAAACATGTTCAAAAATAAGTCAGAAATAAGTCATTCTATGTATGGATCATTCTTCTCAAAAATAAGTCAGAAGTATGTAAACATGTTCAAAACTTTATAACTATGGTCATTACCCATATCAACACTACACACAAATTTTTAAGGGCATATATTGGCTTTATTGATCAATATCCCAATACATAGTATTTGTATTTCTATAAAATATACAAACCATGATGCATTTTATTAATAGTTTCACACCAAACTCAAACAAACTTATGTCGCGATTCATATGTTACAGACATAAGCTGACATTTCCGAAGAATTGATATGTCGCAACTGGATAATACACAAAAAGGAAGTATGACGCAGGAACTCCGAACCACCTCAAACAACACCTGTACTACGACGGCAAAATGGTAGCTAGTGACAAGAATGAAAACAGAACAAAAATCGTACCTCTTCTTAAATGAAAACAAGAATGAAAACAAGAATGAAAACAGAATGAAAACAAGAATGAAAATCGTACCTCTTCTTCGTTTCGTCTTCTTCTTCACGAAAGCAATGGCGAATGAACAACCAAACTGACGGAAAAAAGTGAACGACGACAATGACGAATGAACGACGACAATGGCGAATGAACAACGACAATGGCGAATGAACGACGGCAATGGCAATGGTTTTCAGCAGAGAAGAACGATAGCAAGGGTTTCAGTAGAGAAGAACGGTCGAGAGAAGAAAATGAAAATAAATGTCTGAAAATGATTAGAAATTGTTATATATTTTAATTCATAAATGACCTTAGACGGCGCTTTTAAAAAGCGCTTTCTTAAGTGCTACCTATAACAGCGATTTCCTCAGAAAGCGCTTTCTAAGGTGGGGAGAATTTAAAACCTATAGCAGCGCTTTCTGAAAGCGCTTTCTAAGGTTAACCTTTAGACAGTGCTTTTATAAAAGCGTTGTCTAAAGTAATACCTATAGCAGCGCTTTTCAAAAAGCGCTTTCTAAGGTGGCTTCCATTTTGGGCATTTAACAGCGCTTTTAAAAAGCGCTTTCTAAAGGCTGTCTTTTACAGCGCTTTTTTTAAGCAAAATTTTTTAAAGACTTATAGCAGCGCTTTGTCCAAAAAGTGCTGTCTTTTTTGCGCTGTCTTTGTCCAATTTTGGCGTAGTGTATGGGATAAAAAACAAGGTTGCTACAGCCTACCATCCTCAAACAAGCGGCCAAATGGAGCTATCTAATAGAGAGATTAAAAGGATTTTGGAAAAGGTTGTTAACCCCACAAGGAAGGATCGGTCCAAGCATTTGGATGAGGCTCTTTGGGCATACAGAACTGCCTACAAAACTCCTCTAGACACGTCTCCTTATAGACTTGTTTATGGGAAGGCATGTCATCTACCCATAGAATTGGAGCACAAAGCATTTTGGGCAGTTAAGCAATTAAATTTCAACCTAAACACTGTTGGCTAAGTTAGAATGCTCCAACTTAATGAGTTAGAGGAACATAGGTTGTTCTCTTATGAAAATGCTGAGCTCTATAAGGAAAAGACCAAAAGATGGCATGACAGGAAATGCCAGAAAAAGGAATTAGTGGAAGGTCAATGAGTTTTGCTTTTTAACTCTAGACTGAAATTATTCCCTGGAAAATTAAAGTCAAGATGGTCAGGACCATTCAAGTTAGTGACAATTTTCATTAATGGAGTTGTGAAATTGATGAATGAACAAGATGGTGAAAAATTCAAGGTTAATGGTCAAAGGATTAAAACCTATTTTGGTGACCATTCAAGTAACCCTAGGGGAACCATTCATTTCATGGATTAAGTGATTTTGTGTTGGTTAGGCTATAAGACCTTAAAATAGCGCTACTGGGAGGCAGCCCAGCTTAATGAAATTTTCTTTTTATTTTTGTATAGTTGAGTAGTTTTTCATGACAGCAACAGGCATTTGGAGTCACGACCGTGGTACGGTAACAAATGAGAAAGGAACAAAATGATATTCAGAGAAAATATTCCTAAGTCCTGAAAATTAAAAAGTCTAAATGATGGAGAGAGAAATTAATTGGGTGGACTGCACGCGCCTAAAGCCTTGTGCTAGGGACTCATGATGACCAGTCTGACACGTCAGACTGGTGGGACACAGCAGCAAGCAATACCTTTTCCATGCCAAAAATTCAAATTTTTGTCCTTTCCCATACGTTACATCAACCTGTCTTTTCAGTTTCTTGCCCTAATTTTCACAAAAATACTTTTCTTTTTTCTCTTTCCAACAATTCAACTTCACTATCACAATATCTCACTCTCTCTCACATTCCCATCACCGTATCAACTTCCCTTTTGTCTGTTCCTCACCATTTCCATTCAACCTAAGTCGCTACTTGTCCTTCACCCTAAAACAATGGAGATCCCTACTGGAAAAAGAGTTAAGATGGCAGCAAGGAAAAATGCAACACCATATGTTGTTTACTCTGATGAAGAACAAGACGGATACGAGAAGTTCATCAATAGTGAAGCTTCTCGCCGCTTCATGGAGTATTTCAGCAAAATGGGTTTTCATGCTGAAAGAGGTTTTGTCTTTGACAACCAAGAAGAGAACTTGGGACTTACTGGAGATTTGGGAACTACAATTTGTAGCGTCGATTTTTTGGTGACACGACCACCTACCGCAATTGGGTGCTACTTTCTGATTTCTGTATTTATCCTATGAAGCTTGAAAGGAATGGGAAGATACTTAAACTAACCCTGCACGCAAATGTTTTCTTTAACAAATGCTACGAGATCGGGGATCGGGGTCTGGTTATACAAAGGGAAGCTATAACACCCATAATATCTATAATAATCTATAGGAACCTTATTTTACATGTATTTCTACTGTTTGAAATGCTTTCTTGTGTTTATCTACTATTGATATGGAAAGTTTCTCCTTTGGGAGGGTTAAGAGAATGTTTTTGTTGTTTTTTGGGTTTTCTATTGTTTTTGGGAAGGTACTGGACCTAAGATTTTTTATTTGTGTGCTCGCTAAGATTCGCAATCTTATGCCTATGTATTCCCATAAAGAGATTTGGGAAATCAGAGCAATCGTAGTTCCGCCTATTTCTATGGGAGGAAAGATATTTAGTGTCTTGTTCAATCCCAAGATTGAAGCTAGCTGAGTATTTGTGTCTTGTTTATAGCTCAATATTGAAGCTAAAGCTGACTGAGAGAGAGAATTTGTCATCTCTAAAGGGAGATAACTCACTTATTCATCACAAAATGTTGAGTAATTGGTTATAAGGGAAATTACTTTAACTGGGATGTGTGGAATCCAGCAATGCCATAGTTTCCTTTATAAGAGAGATGGCATGAAGGAATAAGCCTTAACTCAGTGTAGAGCAATGTCACTTTTTCCTTTATGAATCTTTCATGCTAAGAGAGGGACATTGGCTTGGATGTATGAAATCCAGAGGCTTGCCACTTATAGTTGTTAGATGTAAGAGGAATTTTATCCATGATAAAGGAGGGACTCCAACTTGGATTTTGAATAAACAGGTGTGCCACTTACATTAATTATCTGAAGAAAAAAAGGTTTTGATTGTTTGTTTTGATATGTGATGTATAGAGGGGATATCCTCCTGCAGAGTGGACTTATGGTCTCATCTGAGGGGATGTTATTTTTTGTGTGCCTTGTTCAAAGCCCAAGGTTGAAGCTAAAGGAAACTGACTCCTCTGGGGAGTGTTATATCTGTTTTGTACAAAGCCCAAGATTGAGGCTGAAAGAAAATGACTCATATGGGGAGTGTTATATATGTCTTGTACAAAGCCCAAGATTGAGGCTGACTGGGGAAATTCTTATATGAAGCCTAAGAGGAGGCTGACTCTTGCTGAGGATCCTTGAAATCCAGGAGAATGTCTAAACTGTATTGGGGAATCCAAAGGGGAACTAACTCTTGCTGGGGAATTAGGAAAGAGTTGAAGTACCAGATGCCATGAGGCTCTGATTCTGTTAGGGATTTATTGATGGTAAATAGACCCTAGAAGGAATTTTCAAGGTGAAAGTTAAGCCTTGTTAGGGGGTCTGAGGAGTTTAGAGGTGAGTTTGAAAGAAGATTATGAGGGTGAGACTTTCCAAGTCTACTTGATTGAAGCCCAAGAGGAGGCTGAGACTACCCAAGTCTCTTAAGAAGAGGTAAACTCTGGTTGGAGAGAAAGATATTTGCATGATACCTAAGAGGAGGTTGAGGGTATTAGAGATGTAGACCAACCCTTGAATGATGGGATGTTCTGGAATTTTGACTCTCCTGGGGATTAAACTAGTAGAGATGACTAAATTCTATATTATGCTTTTAGGAAGCCTTTGGGTCCTTGTATTAAGCCCGAAAGGAGGTTGGGAAAGTTCTAAGAAGCCTGTTGGTCCTTGTACTAAGCCCAAGAGGAGGATGTGGGTGCTTCTAGGAAGCCTGTTGGTCAAAGCCTAAGAAAAGTTCAAGAAAGGTTTCACCTAGAATTAATTCTTTCTTTGTTGAACAGTTATAAGGTTTGAAGAAATTCAAAAGCGGTTTCACCGAAAATTAATCCTCTCTGGGGAAATGAATTTCTTGTATATGTTTCTAAGTTTTGACAATATTGAGAAAAGTTTCACCGGGAATAATGCCTTTCTCTGTTAGAAGTAGTTTTGACTATGAGGGAAGTTTCCTATGAGGGACAAGTTTTGACTAAGTTAGATGTAACCTTTGGTTTGACCTAAGTGTAGACCTAACTGCTGGGAAAACTCTAGACAAATATGCACAAGTATATACAGATAAGTGAATTAATAGGTATATAAACAAGTATGCATTAAATTGAAAAGATGTTGGGTCTTACACTCTAAAAAGAGGCCCAAGTGTATTGTGATTGATTGTATTGACCACAACTGTATGATTAGGGTTTTAAGAAATTGAAGAAAGTTTTGAGAAAACTTTGAATTTGAATTTGAATTAAAAGAAAGTTGTTTAAAAGAAAAGGGTGTTTGGGGCTTATAACTCAAAGAGAGGCCCAAGTGGTCTAAGAGCAGTTTCACCGGGAATAATGTTCCTTTTAGTACCAATTTAAAACAGACAGATGATTTTGAAAATAGAGGTATGGGGCTTACAACTCAAGGAGAGGCCCATGGAAGTTGTTTATTGTTTAAAACAAATTTTATGTACAAAATATTGGGGCTTATACTCAAGGAGAGGCCCAAATGACTTATTTTGAAAACAGTGATCGCACTGCAATACCGAAAGACGTTGTGGGACTTATACTATAGCAGAGGCATAAAAATTTATTTATGTACATAGAGGTTTGGATCTTACACTTTATTAGAGGCCCAATATGTGTTTGAAAAGAAGAAAAGTGGGGCTTATACTTAAGGAGAGGCCCAGATGAAAAATAATGAATGCGTCGTTATTTTGAAAATCGCACCAGGACTTATACTATGACAGAGGCCCAAGAATTATTTATTTACAAAAGAGGTATGGTCTTACACTCTATTAGAGGCCCAATAATGTTTCAAATGAAGTTTGGAAATTCAAAATCAAGGGAAAACCCTAATTTTATTAAAAATACATTTTTTCAAAGAAAAATTAAATAAAAATGATATAAAATATCAAATATATTTAAAAACATGTTGTGAACTTTGAAAAAAGTTTGAAAATAAACTTTTTAATCCACAAGATGATTTGAACTCAATTGATTTTGAAAAATCAAGAAAAAGAATTTATTTAAAAATGTTTAAAACAATTAAAAAGAAATTCTTTGAAAAATTCAAAAATATATCAAATATAAAATATTTTTTTGAATTTTTTGGGAATTAAATATTAAAATGTATAAATGATTTATGTTTAAAATATCAATTGAAAAAGATTAAAAATGAGA
This sequence comes from Lathyrus tuberosus, assembly GCA_022829125.1. Taxonomy (NCBI): domain Eukaryota; kingdom Viridiplantae; phylum Streptophyta; class Magnoliopsida; order Fabales; family Fabaceae; genus Lathyrus; species Lathyrus tuberosus. The sequence continues at coordinate 17,648,339 of JALAZF010000017.1, forward strand.
GAGATATGAATTTTTGAAAATGTAAAAATGTATAAATGATTTATGTTCATGTCATGATGGATTTGCACATGCTTAAGTGGAATTCTTGCCTCTTTGATCAGATAGCAAGTGAGTCATCAAGAGTTTTGTGTTTTTGGAAGATGACAAAGTTGGTAAAGTGACAAAATTTGAAGGAGAAAATCGTCTGGCACAAGTTATGCACCAATGTTGTTTTGAAAAACCATAATTTTATGTCATGTTGCAAGGCTTTCAACTTCTTGCTCAAGTTGAATTAGAATGAGTTCTTGTACTTTTTGGAAAGCCCATATATCATACTTCAACTTTGATGTTTAACTTTGGTATTAATTCATCTTGGATCATGAAAGAAAATGCTTCCAAAGTTGGACAAAACAAATAGATTATGTCTCAAATTTTTATAAGTGTTTAAAAATGTTCATTTCTTAATTTTTGTGATATTGATCAATCCATAACTCAAAATCCATGAAGATTTGGAATATGGTGTAGTTGACAATCTTGTAGTATGTAATGAGAGCTTTCATTTGAGCTTTGGATGGAAGAAAAAGGTTGCTTGGATCACAAGTTATGGTCTTGCAAAATTGGGTAAAAATAACTTTTTTTCATGACTTAGTGAAATTTCAAGTTTCTCAAGGTTGCCCTTTTTGCAAGTAACCTCACTTTTCTTGATTTTTCTTGATGGATGATGATCCAAACCATAAGTTATCATTGTTTTTAACTTTAAGAAGCCTTGTTTGTCAAGAAATCTCAAAAGTCAAACTTGGTTTTGGGAACAATTGACTTTTTATCAGATGAATTTCAAACTTTTGTGATCCTTTATGAAATCAAGTCCTTGGGCTAAATCAAAATTAATGGATAGATTCCATAGGTGTTTTAGAATGTCTTGAATCACTTCCCAAGGTTTGAGATCATGTGTTGGACAAAAGTCAAAGGTATGGTTGACTTTTTCTCAGAAACCCTAGTTTGTGGTCCAGATGAATTTGAATCTTTATATTGCTCATGAACCAAGTTCTTTGCGTCAATTTAAACTTGTAAGAGGATCAATATGAGATATTTGAGTTATTCAAAACATTTCTTGAGTTCTTGGCTCATGTCTTGTTCCAAAAGTCAACTCAGGGGTGAATTAGGTCAAGAAACCCTAATTCCTGATTATTGATTAAAGCGTCCCCTGAGGTTATTTTGAGCTTATGATTGGATCCATGAGGTCCCTTTGAGATTCTTGGATCATGTTTAGAAGTAATGGCTCATGCCTAGATGAAAATTTCCCTCTGGAGGCCTTGGTCGACCAAAACCCTAATTTAGTGATACTGATGATCATGAGGCTTGATCAGCTTGAAATGTTGTATTCTTATGCTTAATTCTCGATGTGGGAGATCTCTAGATCTTTTATGGATGTTTGAGAGGCTTTACAAGTTGAAGATCATGTCAATTCTTGATTGATCTTTTGCCTGAGTGCTCTGAGAGGGCTCAAAACCCTTACTTCTTGATTGAGGTGAATGCTCAACAATCTTTGAGAGGATTGATGAGGTATGAAGGTACATCCATATTATGGTGATGATTTCCACAATGATGGAAAATCTTGTGGTCAAAATTTAGGGTATGACAGATGCCCCTATTTAATCTTCTTGGACCCGAAGGTTTGAATGGCGAAGACATTCATATATTCAAGGCAAAAAAATATTAAATATCGGAACACCCAAAATTTTGATTGTGGTTATGAATGGTAACTATTTGCTCATCCATCTTCTATTGCTGAGTAATCTTACTTAGAAAAGGGTAAAACTTCCCCTCGATCCTGGTTTTCAGCCATGGAACTGGTCTCAGTTTTTTTTTAAATAAACTTACCCTCGATCCTAGTCTTCAGCCATGGAACTAGTCTAAGTTTCTTTTGAAATAAACTTCCACTCGATCCTGGTCTTTAAACTTGGAATTGGTCTCAGTTTTCTTTTGAAATAAACCTCCCTTCGATCCTGGTCTTTAGCCACAAAATCGGTCTCAGTTTCTTTTGAAATAAACCTCCCCTCGATCCTGGTCTTCAGTCATGGAATTGGTCTCAGTTTCTTTTGAAATAAACTTCCCCTCGATCCTGGTCTTCAGCCATGGAACTGGTCTCAGTTTTATTTTAAAATAAACTTTCCCTCGATCCTGGTCTTCAACCATGGAACTGGTCTCAGTTTCTTTCTTGTCGAGTTCTTCTCTTGACAAGGAATGTTATTTGTGATGATTTCCACCAAACTTCTCGCTGGGGAGATGCCATTTGATGGAAAAATGATTTGATGTCAGACTTTCTGGGGAAAATCATTGGTCTGAATTGCAGAGGTACGCAAACTTCTCTGTTGGAGATGCCATTTGCAGGAGAAATTACATCATACTTCCTCTTTTCTGAGAGATGCCATGTGATGTAATCCAATTTTGAGGTGCTGATGATTCCATTAAAAACAAATTTCTTGGGGAGAAACTTTTGTATTGCTAAGAGTCCTCTGTTGAGAGGATTTCTCTGGGGATTTTCTTTAATCCGGGAAAACAACGTATCGTCTTCATTGGTGAAGAGTGAAGTTCCAAAGGTGTACGACCAAATGGCTTCTTGTCTTCCAGAGGTTCAAGTTATCAAAGTGGTCGAGGACTGATTTCAATCCAGGAATACACTGGAGAGAGATTGTTTAGACAATACATTTCCTAACGAGAAAAGAACTTAAACCAGGATGTTGTTTTATCTGATGTGGAAAGGAAGACTGACAACTCTATCAGAGAGAGGACGTTTATCACCTGGGGATGAGTATGACCAAAGTGATAGCAATGCAACATGAATATGAATCAATTATGCATGAGGTATGTATAGAATGCTGACAAGACAAGCATGACATACAGATTAGTGATTGTCCAACTGGATGCTCGGCCACTCTGGGAGATGGGGGTATCACTGGATATTTTGAAGGTAGTACTTTTGTTTGGATACATGGATTCTTGCGTTTGTTCTGGTTTTCGGAAGTACAAACCTACTAGGGATAGAAACCCGTTCTTGCTTTTCAAGGGTAGACCCCACTGGGGAGTGGGGAAACCAATCATTGGTTCTCAGAGGTAAGAACTCTACCAGGGATATCATATGGGACATTCTGTCTGAAACAATTGATCCTTCATTCAGAGTGTACTGATTACAAGGAGTATTTTGATTCTGCATTTTGAAGTTTGATCACTTCCGGAGAAGCTGTTGATATTCCTTCTTGTGCTCATTAATCAAAAGGAAATTGCCATCTTTATTTTAAAAATATAAGTAAATTTGAAAACAAAAGTAAATTCCTTTTTTTTTTGTTTCAAGAATGTTAATCAAATAAACATGTCATTTTGCAAAGCATTATGAATGAGAATTGCAAACAAAAGGCACAAGGGCTCAAGTTTTCATTGATAGAATGGTAATCAGCCAAATGCGTGATTCCATAGAGCATTACAAAGTTAGAAAATGGTAATTTAAAGAGAAAGGGGATACATTGAAACATAATGACCACTATCCTTCTACTAACTTTGAATTCTGGGTATTTTTGAGCTTCTGTCGAAGATGATCTTGATTGAGAATTTCTTGACAGATGACGTTGCCGCTGAGGAGCCACTCTTATCGGATGCAGTTACTTGCCATGAATCCCTAACTTTTGCCTAGATTGCCCTATCGGGTTTTCAATCTATTAGGATAGTAATTGTCTATGTCTCTAATTTTTGCCTAGACCGCTCTTTCGGGTTTTCAATCTAGCGAGAGGTTTTTTTATTAGCCGAAGTATTTCTTGACAACATCAACATTTGTGGGGTAAGTAAACTCCTCTCCATCCATGGTTGCGAGTCTTAAGGCACCACCTGAGAAGGCTTTCTTAACAACATAGGGGCCATCATAATTTGGAGTCCATTTGCCCTTGGAATAAGTGAGAAATGATTGTATCTTCTTGAGCACGAGGTCACCTTCTTTGAAGACACAAGTTCGTACCTTTTTGTCAAACGTCTTCTTCATTCTTTATTGATATAACTGACCATGGTATAAAGTCGTCATTCTCTTTTCTTCGATTAGATTCAGTTCATCGTGTCACCTTTGACACCATTCAGCTTCTGTTAACTTGGCTTCCATCAATAATCTCATTGACGAGATCTCTACTTCTATGGGGAGCATTGCTTCCATGCCATATACTAGAGAGAAAGGGGTTGCCCCTGTTAAGGTGCAGATAGATGTGCGATAACCGTGAAGAGCGAAGGGCAGCATCTCATGCCAATCTTTGTAGGTTACTTCTGAATGATTTTCTGAATGTTCTTATTAGGCGCTTCTACCGCTCCATTCATCTTAGGCCGGTAGGGAGATGAGTTATGGTGTTCAATTTTGAACTCAACACACAACTCTTTCATCATCTTGTTGTTCAGGTTGGATCTATTATCCGTAATGATCTAGTTTGGAACACCATAACGGCAGATGAGATTGTTCTTGATAAATCGGACAACCACTTATCTGGTCACATTGGTGTATGATACCGCTTCGACCCACTTGGTGAAGTAGTCAATGGCTACTAGGATGAACCGATGTCCGTTTGAGGCTTTGGGCTCAATCATGCCAATCATGTTGATTCCCCATATAGAAAAAGGACATGGATAAGAAAGAACTTTGAGATGTGTTAGCGGTACATGAATTTTACCGGCGTATATCTGACACTTATGACATTTCCTCATGTACTTGTAGTAATCAGATTCCATAGTCAGCGAATAATATCCCGCCCTCGGAATTTTTCTTGCCATTGTGTGTCCATTGGCATGAGTGCCAAAGGATCCTTCGTGAATGTCTTTTATTAACATGTTTGCTTCGTGGGCGTCCACGCATCTGAGCAAAACCATGTCGAAGTTTCTCTTGTAGAGTATATCATTGTTTAGGAAAAAGTTACCAGCCAGTCCTCTGAGAGTCTTCCTATCTTTTTTCGATGCCCCAGGCAGGTATTCTCATCTTTGAAGGAAGCATTTGATATCATGATACCATGGTTTGTCATCGATGGCTGCTTCAACTGTAAATATGTAAGCGGGCCTATCGAGGCACATTATGTCAATCTTGAGTACGTCGTTCCATCGACTCACACTAATCATGGAGGATAGAGTAGCCAATGCATCAGCCATGTGGTTTTCTTCACAAGGAATGTGATGAAACTCAATCTTGTTGAAGAAGGGAAACAACCTTCTTGTGTAATCTGTGTAAGGAATCAATCTTAGTTGATATGTGTTCTACTCCCCTTTGATCTGATTTATAACCAGGGCTGAGTCTCCATACACATTCAAGTTCTTTATCCTTAAGTTCATAGCTTCTTTGAGACCCATGATGCAAGCTTCATATTCAGCCTCATTGTTTGTACATTTGAATGCCAATCTGGCGGTGAAGGGAATATGGGTACCCTGAGGTGTCACGATGATTTCCCCAATTCCATTTCCATAAGCGTTGACAGCTTCAAGAATATTAGTCCCCATTAGGAACCTGACTCTGGCCCTTCGCTTGGTAGCGGTTCATCGCAATCTTTCATTTTTAGGTACATGACATCCTCGTCTGGGAAGTCAAATTTGATTGTTTCCTGATCGTCAATCGGTTGATGATCCAACTGATCAGCTAAAATACTTCCTTTGACGGCCTTCTGAGCATGGTATTCAATGTCGTATTCCGATAACAACATCTGCCAACGAGAAATCCTTCCTGTTAAAGCAGGCTTTTCAAAGACGTACTTGCTCGAATCCATTTCGGAGGTTAACCAAGTAGTGTGACAAATCATGTACTGGCGAAGACGTTTAGCTGCCCAAGCTAGAGCGCAACAAGTTTTCTTGAGCATAGTGTATCGAGTTTCGCAGTTTGTGAATTTCTTGCTTAAGTAATAAATTGCAGATTCTTTTCTTTTTGTTTCGTCTTGTTGGCCAAGCACACAACCCATAGAGTCTTCCAAGACTGTTAAGTAGATGATCAGTGGTCTTCCTTCCATTGGAGGAGACAGAATCAGTGGATTCACCAGATATTCCTTGATGTTGTCAAAAGCTTTTTTGATAATCCTTCGTCCATACACAATTTTGATTCTTTCTGAGTAGTTTGAAGATTAGCGTGCATGTCACGGTCATGAGGGATATGAATCTTGAGATGTAATTCACACGTCCCAAAAATCCTCTTACTTGTTTTTCAGCCTTTGGAGCAGGCATTTCTTGAATGGCCTTAACATTGTCGGGATCAAGCTCAATTCCTTTTTGGCTGACGATGAATCCCAAGAGCTTTCCTGAACGTACACTGAATGTGCACTTATTGGGATTCAAACGGAGTTTATATTTTCTCAGGTGCTCGAATAATTTTGACAAATTCTCCACATGTTCTTCTTCTGTTTTATATTTGGCAATCATGTCATAGACATATACTTCAATCTCTTTGTGCATCATGTCGTAAAACAGAGTTGTCATGGCCCTTTGATAAGTCGCCCCTGCGTTCTTTAGACCGAACGACATTACTTTGTAACAAAAGGTGCCCCATGGGGTGATGAATGAAGTTTTCTCCATGTCTTCTGGCACCATTCTGATTTGATTATAGCCCGAGAATCCATCCATGAAGGAGAAGACTTTAAATTTTGTTGTGCTGTTAACTAGCATGTCAATGTGTGGTAGGGGAAATCATCTTTTGGACTTGCTTTGTTTAAATCCCTGTAGTCTACACACATTCTGACTTTTCCGTCCTTTTTGGGAACTGGTACTATGTTGGCCAACCATTGAGGATATTCTGAGGTGGCAAGGAAACCTGTGTCAATTTGTTTATGCACTTCCTCCTTAATTTTGATGGCCATATCTAGATAAGTCCTTCTCAGTTTTTATTTGACTGGAGGACATTCTGTTTTCAGTGGTAAGTGATGTTCCATGATGCTGGTATACAACCCTGGTATGTCCTGGTAGGACCAAGCAAACACATCTGGAAACTCTTTGAGAAGTTTTATCAAGCCCTCTCTGACAGTTGGACTGAGTAGTGCTCCAATCTTAACTTCTTTCTTTTCTTCTTCTAAACCTAAATTGACCGTTTTCAACGGCTCTTTGTAAGGCTCAATGGAACCTTCCTCTTGCCTGAGTAGTCGGGAGACCTCTTCTAGAATTTCTTCGTTCTCTTCTTCTTCAGCTTCAAATACCGAGAATTCAAAGTTGGGAGAAGACATTGGATCGTATATTTCAATGGGGTTTAAAATAAGTAATCTGTACGACGTGATGATTCTTTTTTTAGAAAAGACAGAGAGAATGCAAAAGTGTGTGCAGTGTATTTTTTTTTTAAAACGCTTGTTTTTATTTTGTCGGTTTTTTTAGGATTACCATTTTCAGAAGAAAAAAAATGAAAAGTGAAAATAGCAATAAATGCAGGAATTCAGAATGACATTATTTATTTATGATTTGTCGATTCTTGAAACACAACCCTATAAAACAAAACCCTATCACTTTGGGCGAATCGAAAAAGGAATTTTACAGAAAAGTAAAACCCTATAAAACATCAATTTCACCCGGGCAAGGTGAAAGGTTAAAACAAAGATGCAGCAATTACTTTGATTTATGAACAACATTCGGGACATCGACCTCAAACCAATGGCGATGAACTCCTCTGTGGATCCCAAAGTCTGGTATTTTCCTTCTTGGTTTGTCTTCAGTAATAACACTGATTTCTGGTGGAGTGGGATCATTGAAGTCTTCTTCCCATGCAGAGTTATTATAAGAGGGCTCTTCTGTCTCATCTTCCATAGTATTTTTACTCTCAAGAGGATCTCCCCATCCAGTTGGGTGGATGTCCTCGTATCTGATGCGATAGCTTTCGAGAGCAGTGTATTTGACTAGAAAGTCGTACTTGCCGCCTGGCTGCTGATTGGAAAAATAGCAAGTGTACTATTTTTGCCAATAATAGTTAAAAGGGGTTTTACCCCCAGTATCGATCTCGAGGACTGCGTTGTAAATATAAGTTTGGATAATGGTCCAATTGAACAAAAAGATAATAGGGGTTGGATTTGTTTTGAAAATTAAAGTAAACAATGAGAAAATAAGCAGAATCATAAAATTGACTTTTAAACAATATTATGAAGCATGCTAGGGCAAGGTGTGTGAATTTCTCTGCGATAACCTTAATCCTTATTCTACATATTTTGCTTTCAACCAACCCTTACCGTTTCTTAAGATTATTTTTCCCTAATTCCTTAGCAGAAAAACCTTTAAGATTCAGTCTCTACCCTAATTCCTTAGCAGTCTAGAAAGAATCACAAGCATTATGTTTTATCAAGAATGTTACGGTTACTACCGGGTATTCCCATTCCTAGGCAATATCTACGGTATTATTACCATGCAAACAACGTTAAGTTGGTTTGTCCGACTTAAACCTTAACCGTAAATCAGATTACATTTGTCCGATGTAAAAAGTAGTAAGCATTTTGCAAGATAAAAGAGATTAAGATCAAAAGCACTCGTATCATAAAATAAGGAACATAAAAGTTATTACATCGCAATTCAGGGACACCCCTAGCATTGGGGGGTTTAGCTACTCGTAGTATTCAGATAAAAAACTACAAAATAAAGATTAAACATTACAAGAATTTGGATGACTTTTGATCTTCAATTGCTTCCGCTCATGAAAACCTTTCGCCTTCCGAAAACCTTGATCTCTCCAATCTTGATTGTGAAATTATTCTCCCATCCAAAAGTCCTTTTTTCCTTCTCAAAAAGTGTCTAATATACTCTCAGGTCCAACACATCAGTAGAGAAATGCCCAGAATACCCTCATGGATCACAAAAGTAAAAAATCCAAGAAAATAAGAAGATTCCACGACACATCCAACACGGGACGTGTCAGCTGACACGGGCGGCCGTGTTGGCCCCCTGGCATTTTGATGAAAATCTTGTTTGCTCCAGACATGCTGACACGGGCCATGTCAGGTGACACGGGCACCCGTGTCAGCCCCCTGCCATATCTCCAACGTCGCCTCTTCTTGGTACTGTCTTGACACGGGCCGTGTCAGGCGACACAGGTGGTCGTGTCAGGCTATTGTCTTCCTACTTCAAACTCTTCCGAAACTTGTGATTTTCTCATTTTTTTTCTCTCCGATTCCTCCTGAATATGTGTATGAACCCGAAAACACTAAAGGATACAACCAAGGCATAAAATGCGGTAAAAGAGATATAATACAAGTAAACAATAACAAAAGATTAACTAAAACAAACAGTAAAATAATGTATGGAAACCACCGATCAAACTCCCCCAAACTTAAACCGTTGCTTGACCTCAAGCAACAAACTTGCATAAAGATTTTTCAGGTCAAACGGTACATATCAAATGAAAGACTTGTGAATGTAAGGTTTGCCAATACTCATACGTGAGTCTTTGTCCCGATAGGCTAAAATTAGTTCTCTTGGTAATCGTCCGTTAACAAAGGTATAACATAAACACATACCGTGCTAAAACCACATACCTAAATCCCCCTTTCGGTTACCTCCCCAACTATGCTTTAGGCTTAAGTCTTTTCTTCGATTTTCGACCCCTTTCATTCGGATAATCAGATTAAGGCATCTATGATCGTTTTCCCTCACATGTACAAGATTGATCGAAACTTTTTCTACGCACCATTATCTCTTTTTTTCTCGCTCATTGGCGCTTATTAGTCCATTTTGGGACGATAATTGAGACTCAACCGCCGTTAGGCTAAGTTACCGGATGAGAGTTACCCAACTTAGAAAGACTAGTTGTCTTTATCGCCATTATTCACTCTTTTTTTAGGTGCCTTAAGTCATTTTCTCAACCAACCCTATACGTGCAATTCTTTTTAATCATGCCGGACTATCACTATGATCTAATCGGGGAATACTTCTCAAATCCAAGTACTATGGCACAAATCTACATGTTGGACTCGTTTCCTTACTCCGAGAAATCTCGGGTGTTCAGGTCATACCTAAGTTTTCACACTTTCCCTATGTCCCTAATTCTAGCTCTTCTTCCCTCAAACTCTATATACTTTCCTGACTACTAGAAAATCACAGTATTCACAAGAAAAAAACTTACGGCTCTAATTCAGGGAAAATTCAGAGTGGTTTCCATAAAACAACACACAAAACAGACATGACACGTACAAAAAGGAAAAACTCAAAGCAGTAAATCGTCCCCCAAACTTGAACTACACATTGGCCCCAATGTGTTAGAACAAGAGCGAGAGAGGTCACTCACAGAGATCCTTACTAAAGATGCCGATAGTAATGCAACACCACTGCTACATCATCATTTTCACATGTAAGATCCAGATTATTTCCTGCAACCAACATAAAACAAAAAGTAAAAGAAAGTAATTAATCAGACAAGCGTGGGTTTCCTCCCACGTTGCGCTCCATTTAACGTCGCATGGCTCGACGGTTCACTCTCCAATGTCATGGGGGGTACTTCAGCCTCCACACTTTGTTGCTTGACCTTTCCGCAATAGAGCACAGGTTAGGTTCAGAGATAAGAGCTACATTGTGATTCAACTCCCATCCAACTTCCACATCTTTCCTTAGATGTTTTTTCTCTTCTTGACTTCTGGACTGGACTTTGGAGTCGTGCTGTGTGCAACAGATGACTCAGATGCTGTAACCTTATAGATTATTCCAGAGACTTTTTCATGAAGTGGTTTTGAGCTTTTGCTCTTTTCTACTGTTCAGACCATTCTAACTGAGGGGTGGTGACTTTCCTCTTGGCCTTGCTTCTCGAGCTCCAACACTATTAAGGTTCTTTCCTCCTCAAAATATTTCAAGGTTATAGTACCAGCTTCAATATCCACACTGCACCGACTAGTCATCAAGAATGGTCGACCCAGTATGATAGTCGTCTCCTCATCCTCAGGAAGATCAATGATCTCAAAGTCCAATGGATAGGTGAAGTTATCAATAGTCACAAGCACATCTTCTGCTGAGCCGTATGATCGCTTGGTAGTGTGGTCGGCAAACTTCAGATTAGTTCCCGTTTCACTTATTTTTTCTATACCCAGCGTTTTGAAAATTGAGAGGGGCATGAGACTCACTCTAGCACCCAAATCAATCAGGACTTTCTTAAAAGTTTTGTCCTTTATGGTACAGGGAATTGATACGGAACCAAGATCTTTCCGTTTAATGGGAATTCTCCTACCTTTTGATCCCCCGCTGCTCTCCTCAATTATACTTTTTAGCTCCTCGCCACTAGGTCTCTTTTTCCCAATGACCTCCTTCATGAATTTCTTATATAGAGGCATTTGTTTAAGTGCTTCAAAGAAGGGCATATTAATCTCTAACTTTTTGAATAATGAGATGAATTTCTCAAAGTCTTTTTCTTGTGTCTCCTTCTTTGTCACTCTTGAGGGATACGGTAACTTGATCTTTGGTTTAACTGCCTATTTTCTTTTCTCTTCGGTTGGCTTTATTAGTGGCATGACTTCCTCTGGCTCTCTCTGACTTTCTCGCACTTCCAGATCCACCTCTATATATTGATACTCATTGGCTGCCCCTTTTTCTTCTTCTGAAACTTTCCGGCTTCATGTGGTAATAACATTGACATTCTCATGATTCTTCGGATTTGGTATTGTGGTGCTTGGGAGGGCGCCTGGTGCTTGAGAATTTTCAAATTGTTGAGCTATCTGACCCAATTGAACCTCTAGATTCTTTATGGAGGTTTTGGTATTCCTATGGTTATTCCTGGTCTCTTCCTGAAATTGCATGTTATGAGCTGCCATCTTCTCAATGGCAATCTCCCATTGTGCTTTTTAGGGAGCCTGTTGTTGCTGTGGGTATTGGTGTTGATTCTGATCTTTCCAGGAGAAGTTAGGATAATTCTTCCACCCTGGATTATAAGTTTGAGCGTAAGGATTATTCTGCTTCAAGAATTTTATCTCTTCAATTTGTTGCAGAGTCGCAACACAATGTGCAGTATATTGGGGTCCACTACAAATATCACAACTCATGGGTTGACCAGTTTGAACTTGTGCCACATTTTGAGTACCCACTTTCATGGCCTTTAACCTTCTTTCAACTTCCGCAACAATCTGATCTTCCACCTTCACAACCTGATTATTCAACTTCAAGTCAATCACACCCTCAGGTTTACTCACACTTCGATCATATAACTCCAAATGTTCATTGGCCGTAATAGTTTCAATAATCTTCTTGATACCAGTTGCGGTGGTGAAGTTGGATGATCCACCAGTAGCTGTATCAATAAGTTGCTTAGTTTTCATTCAGAGGCCATTTACGAACATCTGCATCTGCTCAGTTTGATCCATGTTGTGAGTTGCGCAGGCTACCAAAATTTTCTTGAACCTCTTATAGGCTTCGCCGAGTGATTCTCCGTCATTCTATTTAAAGTTCACAATATCATATCTTTTTCAGATATAAACAGAGGCCAGAAAATACTCATTCAGAAATGCCTTCTCCATCTCTTCCCAAGTGGTAATACTCCCAGCAGGTAACGAGTAGAACCACTCTTTAGCATCTTTCGAAAGAGTGAAAGGAAACATTCTTAACTTTTTTGCTTCCTCAGTGTGCCCATCAATCTTGAGAGTTGTACTCATAGTCAGAAACCTTTGTAAATGTTTGTTGGAATATTCATTGACCTTTTCGGTGAAAGGTATCCTCTCAAGCTGAGTGATAGTGCTCAGATGCAGCTGACAAATTCGTCACATTCACCGGTTGGTTTACAATTGTCAACCGACCCGCCAGTGTATTTGCTACACCGTAATCACCAAGGAGTCTCTCTGCTGGTGGATTTTCAGCCATAACCATAGAGTTTTTATCTAACTCTGAACCTATTTCTGAACCTGAGTCTGAATGCTCTGAATGAACAGACACGTCTTCTGGTGCTGAAACTGAAGGTTCTGCTTCCAAAGCTGTCAGTCTTGCTTGTCTACGCCTTGCGTGTAGAGTTCTTTCGATTTCTGCATCAAAAGATAAAGCAGCTGAGGATTCTCCTCGTATAAAAATGTTAGATGCAGATTAGTAGTTACAGAATAAAATTTAATAAAATAAACTGAAAATAAAATTTTAGTCGACGAGCAAAAAAATTTCAATTGAACTAAAATTAAACTTATACTTATGGCAGTCCCCAGCAACGTCGCCAAAAACTTGATCGGAAAAATAGCAAGTGTATTATTTTTGCCAATTGTAGTTAAAGGGGGTTTTACCCCCAATATCGATCTCGAGGACTGCGTTGTAAATATAAGTTTGGATAATGGTCCAATTGAACAAAAAGACAATAGGGGTTGGATTTGTTTTGAAAATTAAAGTAAACAATGAGAAAATAAGCAGAATCATAAAATTGACTTTTAAATAATATTATGAAGCATGTTAGGGCAACGTGTGTGAATTGCTATGCGATAACCTTAATCCTTATTCTACGATATTTTGCTTTCAACCAACCCTTACCGATTCTTAAGATTATTTTTCCCTAATTCCTTAGCAGAAAAACCTTTGAGATTCAGTCTCTACCCTACTTCCTTAGCATTCTAATAAGAATCACAATCATTCTATTTTATCAAGAATGTTACGGTTACTACCGGGTATCCCCATTCCTAGGCAATATCTATGGTATTATTACCATGCAAACAACGTTAAGTTGGTTTGTCCGACTTAAACCTTAACCATAAATTAGATTACATTTGTCCGATGTAAAAAGCAGTAAGCATTTTGCAAGATAAAGGAGATTAAGATCAAAAGCACCCGTATCATAAAATAAGGAACATAAAAGTTATTACATCGCAATTCAGGGACACTCCCTAGCATTGGGGGGGTTTAGCTACTCATAGTATTCAGATAAAAAATTACAAAATAAAGATTAAACATTACAAGAATTTGGATGACTTTTGATCTTCAATTGCTTCCGCTCATGAAAACCTTTCGCCTTCCGAAAACCTTGATCTCTCCAATCTTGATCGTGAAATTCTTCTCCCGTCCAAAAGTCCTTTTTTCCTTCTCAGAAAGTGTCTAAACTACTCTCAGGTCCAACACATAAGTAGAGAAATGCCCATAATACCCTCATGGATCATAAAAGTAAAAAATCCAAGAAAATAAGAAGATTCCACGACACATCCAACAAGGGCCGTGTCAGCTGACACGGGCGGCCGTGTTGGCCCCCTGGCTTTTTGATGAAAATCTTGTTTGCTCTAGACATGCTGACACGAGCCGTGTCAGGTGACACGGGCACCCGTGTCAGCCCCCTGCCATATCTCCAACATCGCCTCTTCTTGGTATTGTCCTGACACGGGCCGTGTCAGGCGACACGGGTGGCCGTGTCAGGCTACTGTCTTCCTACTTCTAACTCTTCCGAAACTTGTGATTTTCTCATTTTTTTGCTCTGATTCCTCCTGAATATATGTATGAACCTGAAAACACTAAAGGACACAACCAAGGCATAAAATGCGATAAAAGAGATCTAAAACAAATAAACAATAACAAAAGATTAACTAAAACAAACAGTAATATAATGTATGGAAACCACCTATCAACTGCTCCAAGGTATCCCAGGTTTCTGTGGGAATAGATGAGTCATCTTCTTCAATGACGTTGAACTCGGAAAATGAATAGTTTATAAACTCTTATCCTGCGATCTTTGTAACTTCATCAACATGGTGTTGGACATTTTTGGAATGTTCTGGGTAAGGATTCCATGATTATGGGAGAACAGACGTATTCTTTTCAAGTTCATTCAGCAGATAGGTATTATCTAGCTGACTCTTTTGCCCCGAGTTTTCCATGTAAGGCTTCCAGATAGGAAAATCATCCAGGGGATCATAAGAATCGTAGTCAAAGTTGCCTTTCATCAGAGTGTCTTCCTCTAATGAGTTGGATGGAGTACGACATCCTTCGGGATCACAATCTCTGTAGATCATTCTGACATCTGATCTTGGTATATATCTGGGACTTTGCTTTGGAGAGCAGAATGACATGTACGTTTCTCCCTGAGATATATAACCTTCATCGTGAAAATAGGATTTCCACTCTTCATCTGTATCATAAGAGTTATTCTTCTCGATGGTGTGGACTTCTTGAGATATCGGGTGAAGGAAACCTCCACTGTGGAAGAAATCCTGAATAGGATAAAACTTTCATCCTTCTTTGTAATCTGGGTACATGTTGGAGAAAAACCAAGGTCTTTTCTCGTCTTGTGATTAGCAGGAATTATAGTTTGTCCCCATCCTTTTATGTTATCACTCCCTATTACTTGGAGAGTGTCTTTGTATGGGGAAATCGACGTTCCTCTTTCTTGGTGATCCGTATTTCTCACCGAGAGTGCTTGAAATTGAGTCCCAATAACCTCCTGTGGTTCTAAGTATGAAAACGATGATAGGTTGCTCACAATTAAAGCTTGTTCTCCATATATTGTGATAAACTTGTCGTTCTTGATAAACATCAGCTTCTGGTGAAGTGTCAAAGTGACTGCCCCGACTTCATATATCCAAGGTCGTCCTAATAAACAGTTGTATGCTGCTGGAATGTCCATGACCTAGAAAGTGACTTGGAAAGTGTGACGACCGATGGTTATGGGAAGATCGACTTCGTCGATAACCGTTTTCCTGGATACGTCAAAGGCTTTGACGATGATCTCACTGCCTCTCATGGGAGTACCTTGAAAAGATAGTCGTACCAAAGTTGACTTTGGCATGATGCTCAATGATGAACATGTGTCTACCAGTACGCTGGCTAAAGCATCATCCTAGCAACTGACTGTGATATTGAGTGCCATGTTATGGTTCTTGCCTTCCTCTGGAAGTTCTTCATCACGGAATCCCAAATTGTTGCAGGAAGTGATGTTGGAGATAATGCTATCGAACTGACCCACTGTTACATCTTGTTCTACAAAGGCTTATTCTAGAACCTTCTGCAGAGCTTCTCTGTGAGCTTCTGAACTAAGCAGAAGAGATAACACAGAGATCCGAGACGGAGTTTGCAATAATTGATCGACAATGTTGTACTCGCTTTTCTGGATGAGCTTTAGTATTTCATCGTTGTTCTTTACAGGTTTCGTGTTGTTGGATTGACCGATTTGTTGATTAGGAACTTCAGCTTAAGGTTCCTTTTCTTTTGCAGGTTCTCCAACTCCTCCGTTGAAGATTCGACCGCTCTGGGTAATTTGACTGATATCAACGATGTTTACAACGGATGGCAGTGGAATTTCTTTTCCATCTTCTACGGTAGTCGCACCGTACTTGTACGGAATAGCCTTTTCTGACTTGTATGGTATTGGTTCTGGCAGGTAGATAACCACAGGGGCTTTTTGGGTCTTTTGACCGTCGTAGGCAACCTCAATCGACTCTAGGTTGGGAACTTTTCTATTGTCGAGAGGGATCTTTGACTCATTGAGTAGAGGAATTATGGTGCAAACATCCTTGGTAATTCCATGATTGACAGGTTCTCTTTTATTGAAGACTGTGACTAATGCTTTTGTCTAGTAGTCCTTGGTCCTTGTTTTGAACAGGGAGGCAACCTTGTACCATGTTGATTGATTGAGAATTCATGCATGGTAGAGTTTTCTTTCGGTCTAACTGATGCTAGAGAGCTGCTCGCACGAGGTAGCACCCTTGGTTATTTTCTGAACATATTCCACAGCGCTCATAATTATGAGGTGGTACCCGACCGTACCCACTTTGTATGCAGTGCATCCTTACCAGGTCCATTTCTAGTAAGCGGATATCACACCTTCAGTGTCTATCAAGATTTCCATTATTTATGCTAACTTGTTGTGTGTCTTCATCTTGGTAGATCGGGAGCCACCACTAGTCCAACAGATGTTGAAGAGTTCTTTGTACAAGTGCACAACCTTGGTTGTTTCCTGAGCATTCTTTGCAGTCTTGATAATCATGTGGGGACAGGAAACCAAGTCTGACTTTCTTGGCATGCAATTCCACTAGACTGGTATTCATTAAGCGAATGTCAAAGATCTGAACCATATTAACCTGATGGTCATTCCTTTCATGGTAGTCTTGGATCCATCTAAGATCCATTTGACGCTGGAGGGCCTCTTGTACAAAAGAGCATCCCTGATTGTCTTTTGAGCAAATCGGGCAAGTGATGTAATCGTGTCGCAGAAAATTGTAATACTGACTTTGTCTTGAATGCATTGCCACTAGTTTGATGTTCATTGCACGTATATCATGATTTTCAATAATGTTTGGATGTGCATGGGCCATGTTTAATTCACGAATCCTGTGATCCTGAATCCAGCCTATATCCATTTGCTCTTGAAGAGCTGCTTGTACTATGGCACATCCTTGATTGTTCTTGGAATAGATATCACACTGAAGATAATCGTGAGAGGGCACATGGCCATAGCCACTCTGTCTGCAATGCATTTTTACCAAATTTGTTCCCAGTAAGCGTACATTGTGAAATTGATAACTGCTGCCAGGTTCTTCTTCTATCAAATTCATTGTAGTCTTCTCATGTTGCGGTAATGGGTTCGTTTGAACATTCAGATTAGTATCTTTGAAAGATAAAACCCCATTTCTAACGAGCTTCTGTACATCATATTTAAAGCTGAGGCAATTCTCAATGTTATGTCCTGATCCTCCTTGATGGTAAGGGAAAGTTTGACCTATTTTGAACCAAAAAGGTGGATTTTCTGGTACTGTAAGAGAAGTCCTGGTTTGAACGTGCCCCTTGGCCAGCAGAAGTGGAAATAATTCTGCATATAACATTGGTATAGGGTCAAACCCTGGTGATCGTGTAGTACGATTGTTGTTATTGTACTGTGGGCGAGCCTACTGAAGAGGTTGTTGCTGCCTTTGCTGATATTGTTGTTGATTTGGTTGGCTCTGAGTAACTTGAGGTTAATATGTCGAAGCTGGCACTAGGTTGATAGCGGGAGTAACTGTTGCTACCTGTCGAGGTTGGTACTTTCGCCTTAGCTTACCCAGAGAGACGTTACTGATATCTTGCTCTTTCTTCTTTTGAAAAGCACTATCGTATCTTTTAGTACTGCTGTATGGCACTGCATCTTTGACCAATCATCCTTCTCGGACTGCTTCCTCAAGGCGTACCCCCATGTTCACCATTTCAGTGAAGTCACTAGGTGCACTGGCAAACATCCGGTCATAATAAAATGAGCTTAATGTTTTCAGGAAGATATTTGTCATTTCTTTCTCCTCAAGAGGATCACAGATCTGGGCAGTGATTTCACGCCATCTTTGAGAATACTCCTTGAAGGTTTCTTTATCCTTTTGGGACATTGCTCTGAGCTGGTCCCTACCAAGTGTCATGTCCAAGTTGTATTTATACTGTTGAACGAAGGATGCCCTGAGATCTATGAAAGTACTGATGTTAGTGCGGTTTAAACCCATGTACCATTTGAGTGCGGCATCGGTTAAACTATCTTGGAAGTAATGGATTAATAGCAATTAATTTTCTATCTAGGTAGACATTTTCCGAGCATACATTACCAAATGACTTTGAGGGCAAGAGTTGCCTTTGTATTTTTCAAAGTTAAGCACCTTGAATTTGTGTGGTATCTTTACATTAGGGACTAAACAGAGGTCAGCAGCGTCCTTGCCAAACAAGACTTGTCCATGAATGGCATGCAGTTCCTTCTATATTTCCAAGAACTATTCCTGGAACTCATTCATCCTTTCGTATACTTCTTCGTTTTTTCCATAAGTGGCCTGCAGAATCTGTTCCTCAAGGATAGTGTGTACCACTGGTTGTGGTATAGACATTACAGCAGTAACTCTTGGCGATTCAGTTACCTGAAGTTTGTAACCTTCAGGAGTTTCTGTCATGACCCTTGCATCTTCATTTACCTGAAGTTTGTAACCTTCAAGTCTGGAGGTTCCTGCTATGGCTTCCGGGTCTTCAGTGGTCGGAGATATATATCCTTTAGGTATAAAATTGAAAGGCATGCCCCAAGGAAAACCTTTAGGCATGTTGTACTGAGGATGACTGCCAGGTGTTTCAAATGCTGGTGTAAACATAATCTCTGAGATCGCAATCCTTTGAGGTGGTTGATCCCGAGCTGCTGCCAGGGATTCCATGGTGTTATGGAGTTTCTCCAAACTCTCCTTTAGAGCATTGATTTCTTCTCTCAGCTCTCTATTCACTTCTTCGAGACGGTCCATTTTCTTTTGTCGATTGGCTCGAGTATTATACGAATGAGACATTTTGACTCTACAGTGCGACACAGGTGTGAGACTCAATGACAAAGATGTGTTATGTGAGAATGACAAATGATATGCAAAGAATGAAAATGATATTTTTTTAGTTTTTTTGTTTTCAAAATAACTTTTAACAATTATATTGCAAATATCATATAGCGTGGGAAACCCTTTTATTGAACTCGAAAAATTGCAGTGTTTTACAGGGAAAAGTACAGTATTTTACAAAGTGAGAGAAGGAAAATTAGGCCTATGGATCCTGAGTTTTCTCTGAGGAAAGCTCAGATGCTGGTTCCTAAATTTTTATTTTCTTTGATCGGGCCCCTTCAACCGTTGTCGGGTCGATGATCCTTTGCCAAGTGAAAGGAGAGATCAAATTTCTTCGTTCCTCCTGACTTTCTATAGCATGCTGCTCTAATATCTCAATCAGAGCATCCCTTTCCTTTAGCAGTTCTTGGATCTTTATGTACTCCAAATTAATAATCTGGTACTTATTCTTCCAAGAGTTCTTCTCACATTGGACTTTGTTGAAAGCGATCTGAAGTTTTTCCGCATCATACATGAAATAAAGGACAAATTCCTTCAAGGGAAAAACTTCTTGACGAGGGTAAGGCATCTTCAGTTTGATAGCTCTAGTTTGTACCCAGTGGAGGTAAGGCTCTACAGAGATGCAATTTGGCCTTCCTAGGGACTCTCTCCCCTTCCTGTGAACATGCTGCCAGGCATGCACTATTTCTTTCTTTAGTGCCCTGTCATTTTCTCCTTCCTTGAAGAAAAGACCTTCTAGATGAACATTATGTGGGATATTCTTCATCGGGTATCCAAGTTGACGGCGAGCTAAAATTGGATGATAGTTGATCTCTCCGTTAGTACCAATGAGGGGTACATTGGGGAAACTTCAACCTTTGTCGATGATTTTTATTTCGTCATAGATCCGATTGTACCAATCTATGTCAGAATTGGTAAGAGACATAATCTTCTGCGACCATCACAGACTACTCTTGTGATCCCAAAAAGCAGCAGACTTGGGTAAGTGGGAAATAAACCATTTGTAGAGTAATGGCATACAGTAGGTGATCATCCCTTCACTGTACAAATTCCTTAAGTGTATAGAATGACAAGCATCCGCTTGGAACTGGGTTCCTAATTAAGAATATCTTAAAAGCATTGGTGTCGACAAAGTTGTCAATGTTAGGAAAGAGGA
This sequence comes from Lathyrus tuberosus, assembly GCA_022829125.1. Classification (NCBI taxonomy): domain Eukaryota; kingdom Viridiplantae; phylum Streptophyta; class Magnoliopsida; order Fabales; family Fabaceae; genus Lathyrus; species Lathyrus tuberosus. The sequence goes on from JALAZF010000017.1 coordinate 17,668,679, forward strand.
ATAACCCATATATGAGCAGAACAAAGACATCCTCGAAAGTTATTATATTTCCTATACTGGTAAAGTATAGGGCTTTCTTCATTAGGAATTTAGTTGGTAAACCCTGGATTCCTCCCTTGGTGGTCATGTGAGTCCTGATATCCGACTCTTCCAATGAGGTTGCTCTTGTAATGGATTGATCTTTTGGAATTTCTTCCAGTCCAGAAAATGGATCTTGATCAGTGATAGGTAAATCAATCAGGTGAGAGTACTCTTCCAGTGTTAGTGTAAGTTGATAATTCGAGAATGTGAAGCAGTGGTATACTGGATCATAGAACTGAACCAGTGTAGAAAGGACCCCTTCAACCATGTTGACTTTCAAAAGAGACAACAGTCCTCCGTGCTTAACTCTGAAAGCTTCAATATTAGTAATCATCCTTCCCAATTTCCTTAGGTCTTTCAGTTTTGGAACCTTGAAGGTGTACTTGTGCGTTTTTCTTCTACCGAAATCCATAACGTAACTTCTGATATTTGCAATTATTGTTTTAGCTCTTTTAGAAAAAATATTTTTTCTTCTTTTAAAAGGAGTTCTTTTTTTAATGAATGCATGGATGCATGAATGCAGCAAACAAAAACATTTGAAAACATGGCTTTAGGGGTTCATCGTCACGAGCATGGAGTCATGGATCTACCCATCCCCAAGGTGTGTACTAAAGGTCAATTTTTGTACCTATAGAACGGGTTCTAACAAAGGTTCCCAAAATCATTGACCCTTCTTAAGGATATTAACAACAAACCGACCGACTCGTGAGAGCTGTAATATCCCAAGATGAATCTCCTTTGAGTGTAGTATCGCGTATCAACTAATCCCAATAGTCACCACGCTACCTAATGGTCAAATGATTAAATGCTTACTAATCCTCAATTTCAAGGGTATCCAATGGGAAAAAACAATGCTTTCACGACTTGCTCGTTCAACATTGGTAATTCCACGAGGGTACCTCCACTGATTCGTTGGACTCTCAAGTTAGCTTGTTCAGGACTCACTCCTTATAAGCCTTCTTGAATACACCACCACTTATCTTAATGTTCTCTCAGACTCACCAAATTCGTATTAATCACATTCCCAGGTAACAGTAATTTAAACAAGTACATCAAGTAATATGACAGCATATGATATATATATATATATATATATATATATATATATATATATATATATATATATATATAATGAGAAAGAAAGTAAAAATAGCAGAAAAATTAATGCAAAGCAAGGCCTAGACCTCTTAGGAAATCTAATTCTAATGGTTATCCCCAGCAAAGTCGCCATTTTTGTGTAGCATCGGTCTTTTGGTGACGCGACCACCTACCGTATTTGGGTGCTACTTTCTGATTTATGAATTTATCCTCTGAAGCTTGAAAGGAAGGGGAAGATATCTTAAACTAACCCTGCACGCAAATGTTTTCTTTAACAAATGCTAAAAGACCGGGGATCGGGGTCTGGTTATACAAAGGGAAGCTATTAACACCCAGAGTATCTATAGTAATCTATAGGAACCTTCTTTTGCATGTATTTCTACTGTTTGAAATGATTTCTTGTGTTTATCTGCTATTAATTGGGAAATTTTCTCCTTTGGGAGGGTTAAGAGAATGTTTTTGTTGTTTTTTGGGTTTTCTATTGTTTTTGGGAAGGTACTGGACCTAAGATTTTTGATTTGTGTGCTCGCTAAGATTTAGCAATCTTATGCCTACGTATTCCCGTAAAGAGATTTGGGAAATCAGAGCAATCGTAGTTCCTCCTATTTCTATGGGAGGAAAGATATTTGGTGTCTTGTTCAAAGCCCAAGATTGAAGCTAGCTGAGTATTTGTGTCTTGTTTAAAGCCCAAGATTGAAGCTAAAGCTGACTGAGAGAGAGAATTTGTCATCTCTAAAGGGAGATAACTCACTTATTCATCACAAAATGTTGAGTAATTGGTTATAAGGGAAATTAATTTAACTGGGATGTGTGGAATCCAAAAATGCCATAATTTCCTTTATAAGAGAGATGTCATGAAGGAAGAAGCTTTAACTTAGTGTAGAGCAATGCCACATTTTCCTTTAGGAATCTTTCATGCTAAGAGAGAGACATTGGCTTGGATGTATGAAATCCAGAGGCTTGCAACTTATAGTTGTTAGATGAAAGAGGAAATTTATCCATGATAAAGGAGGGACTCCGGCTTAGATTTTGAATCAACAAGTGTGACACTTACGACAATTATCTGAAAAATAAAGGTTTTAATTGTTTGTTTTGATATGTGATGTATAGAGGGGATATCCGCCTACAGAGTGGACTTATGGTCTCATCTGAGGGGATGTTGTTTTTTGTGTGCCTTGTTCAAAGCCCAAGGTTGAAGCTAAAGGAAACTGACACCTCTGGGGAGTGTTATATCTATCTTGTACACAGCCCAAGATTGAGGCAGAAAGAAAATGACTCCTCTGGGGAGTGTTATATTTATCTTGTACAAAGCCCAAGATTGAGGTTGACTGGGGAAATTCTTATATGAAGCCTAAAAGGAGGGTGACTCTTGTTGAGGATCCTTGAAATCCAGGAGAAGGTCTAAACTGTATTGGGGAATCCAAAAGGGAACTAAATCTTGCTGGGGAATTAGGGAAGAGTTGAAGTACCAGATGCCATGAGGCTCTGATTCTGTTAGGGATTTGTTGATGGTAAATTGTCCTTTGCTGGGATTTTCAAGGAGAAAGTTAAGCCTTGTTGGGGGGTCTGAGGAGTTTAGAGGTGAGTTTGAAAGAAGATTATGAGGGTGTGAATTTCCAAGTCTACTTGATTGAAGCCCAAGAGGAGGCTGAGTTTACCCAAGTCTCTTAAGAAGAGGTAAACTCTGGTTGGAGAAAGAGATCTTTGCGTGATACCTAAGAGGAGGCTGAGGGTATTAGAGATGTAGATCAACCCTTGAATGATGGGATGTTCTGGAATTTTGACTCTCCTGGGGATTGAACTAGTAGAGATGACTAAATTCTATCTTATGCTTTTAGGAAGCCTATGGGTCATTGTACTAAGCCTAAGAGGAGCCTAGGAAACTTCTAAGAAGCCTGTTGGTCCTTGTACTAAGCCCAAGAGGAGGCTAGGGATGCTTCTAGGAAGTATGTTGGTCCAAGCCTAAGAAAATTTCAAGAAAGGTTTCACCGAGAATTAATCCTTTCTTTGTTGAACAGTTCTAAGGTTTGAAGAAATTCAAAATAGGTTTCACCGGGAATTAATCCTCTCTGGGGAAATGAATTTCTTGTATATGTTTCTAAGTTTTGAAAGTCTTGAGAAAAGTTTCACTGCGAATAATTCCTTTCTCTGTTTCATATTGAATAAAGCAAAAGAGGAGGTAGACTGTATTTAGAGAAGTTTCCTATGAGGGAACTAGTTTTGACTAAGTTAGAAGTAACCTCTGGTTTGACCTAAGTGTAGACTTAACTGATGGGGAAACTCTAGACAGATATGCACAAGTATATACAGATAAGTGAATTAACAGGTATATAAACAAGTATGCATTGAATTGAAAAGATGGTGGGTTTTACACTCTGAAAAGAGGCCCAAGTGTATTGTGATTGATTGTATTGACCACAACTATATGATTAGGGTTTTAAGAAATTGAAGAAAGTTTTGAGAAAATTTTTAATTTGAATTTGAATTAAAAGAAATTTGTTTAAAAAAAAGTGTTTGGGGCTTATAACTCAAAGAGAGGCCTAAGTGGTCTAAGAGCAGTTTCACCGGGAATAATGCTCCTCTTAGTACCAATTTAAAACAGACAGATGATTTTGAAAACAGATGTATGTGGCTCACAACTCAAGGAGAGGCCCATGGAAGTTGTCTATTGTTTGAAAAAAATTTATGTACAAAAGATTGGGGCTTATACTCAAGGAGAGGCCCAGATGACTTATTTTGAAAACAGTGATCGCACTGCGATACCGAAAGACGTTGTGGGACTTATACTATAGCAGAGGCCCAAAAATTTATTTATTTACATAGAGGTTTGGTTCTTACACTCTATTAGAGGCCCAATATATGTTTAAAAAGAAGAAAAGTGGGGCTTATACTCAAGGAGAGGCCCAAATGAAAAATAATGAACGCTTCGTTATTTTGAAAATCGCACCGGGACTTATACTATGACAGAGGCCCAGGAATTATTTATTTACAAAAGAGGTTGGGTCTTACACTCTATTAGAGGACCAAGAATGTTTCAAATGAAGTTTGAAAATTTAAAATCAAGGAAAAACCCTAATTTTATTAAAAAGTAAATTTTTTCAAAGAAAAATTAAATAAAAAATTATGTAAAATATCAAATATATTCAAAAAAATGTTGTGAACTTTGAAAAATGTTTGAAAATAAATGTTTTAATCCACAAGATGATTTGAACTCAATTTATTTTGAAAAATCAAGAAAAAGAATGTATTTAAAATGTTTAAAACAATTAAAAAGAAATTCTTTGAAAAATTCAAAAATATATCAAATATAAAATATTTTTTTGATTTTTTTTTGGGAATTAAATATTGAAATGTATAAATGATTTATGTTTTAAAAATTATTTGAAAAATATTAAAAATGAGAGAGATATGAATTTTTGAAATTAATTGAAAAAAAATCAAAATAATTAAAAATTAAAAAATTTGAAAAAGGGCGCCAACGACTCCTTCTTCTTCCTCGTGTGTGCCCTCCATGGCTGATTTGCAAAAGCTCACATATCTCACTCAATACGTAATGAAAATGACTTTTGTAAACATGAAAGTTGCTCGTTTTTTTAACAAGGATTTCAATGATACCAGTTAATTGCATTTCTTTTAAGTGTGGAGTGAGAAATCATGTGAAAAACAGATGAACCCTAATTTTTGCAAGAACACTATGAAATTCCATACACGATAGCTACAAAGCAATTAATTGAGGGGAAACATTCAACACAAGTGCAGAAACATGTTTGTAACTTGAAAACACATTTATGATGCATGGATCATAGAGTTTGAGAGGTTCAGGCTTACCTCTGCAAGAGGAATTTGAATCCTCAGTTGTAGGTGTTGTAGATGTGTTTGAATAATCTGGACAACTTCAATGGACCCTAGTGAGTGTGTTGAGAAGCTTGAAATGGATTGAAAACCTCTGGATTGGTGGGCTCGACTCCAACTGCAGATGGCTTTGGGGTGGGGTATGAACTTGAAGAATCTGGTGTTACACATGTTGTTCAAGTATTTAGATCATTCATATATGATGTATGTAAGGTGTTAGAACCATTGGTTTGAGCTGAATTGCTCTCTATTTCAAAACACGATTCTCACTTCTTTGAAAATGGATATTTGAGGTTCAAGAGGGAAATGATGGAAAACATGGATTCTGATGTTTTGATGTCTGTTAATCAGTCACAAATGACCTCTATTTGTAGTAGAGGAAGTTTGTTTTGCAAGGAATAGTGAATGGAGGCTGATAAATATGTGTAGCTATGTTGCCATTAACTTAGATGTTTCAAAGTGCCAAGTCTCCTCTAGCTTAACTCAATTCAATTTCTGCAGGTTTGAATACTCAGAGCATTGGACTGAATCTTGACTGGTTTGGATTGATATGGCTTGGTTCATGACACCTCAATGCATTACATTAATGTAACCTTGCCAAAATTGAATTTCAAAGTTCATGTCATGATGGATTTACACATGCTTAAGTGGAATTCTCGCCTCTTTGATCAGATAGCAAGTGAGTCATCAAGAGTTTTGTGTTTTTCGAAGACGACAAAGTTGACAAAGTGACAAAGTTTGAAGGAGGAAATCGTGTGGCACAAGTCATGCACTAATGTTGTCTTGGAAAACCAGAATTTTACGTCATGTTGCAAGGCTTGTATCTTCTTGCTCAAGTTGAATTAGAATGAGTTCTTGTACTTTTTGGAAAGCTCGTATATCATACTTCAACTTTGAGGTTTAACTTTGGTCTTGATTCATCTTGGATCATGGCGGAAAATGCTTTCAAAGTTGGACAAAACATGAGACAGATTCTGTCTCAAATTTTTCTAAGTGTTTAAAAAATGTCCATTTCTTAATTTTTGTGATTTTGATCAATCCATAACTCAAAATCCATGAAGATTTGGAATATGGTGTAGTTGACAAACTTGTAGTATGTAATGAGAGCTTTCATTTGAGCTTTGGATGGAAGAAAAATGTTGCTTGGATCACAAGTTATTGTCTTGCAAAGTTGGGTAAAAATCATTTTTTTTTCATGACTTAGTGAAATTTCAAGTTTCTCAAGGTTGCCCTTTTTGCAAGTAACCACACTTTTCTTGATTTTTATTGATGGATGATGATCCAAACCATAATTTATCATTATTTTTTACTTGAAGAAGCCATGTTTGTCAAGAAATCTCAAATGTCAAACTTGGTTTTGGGTATAATTGACTTTTTATCAGATGAATTTCAAACTTTTGTGATCCTTTATGAAATCAAGTCCTTGGAATAAATCAAACTTAATGGATGGATTCCATAGGTGTTTTAGAATGTCTTGAATCATTTCCCAAGGTTTGAGATCATTTCTTGGTCAAAAGTCAAAGGTATGGTTGACTTTTTCTCAAAAACCCTAGTTTATGGTCCAGATGAATTTGAATCTTTATATTGCTCATGAAACAAGTTCTTTGTGTCAATTTAAACTTGTAAGAGGATCAATATAAGATATTTGATGTCTTCAAAACATTTCTTGAGGTCTTGGCTCATGTCTTGTTCCAAAAGTCAACTCAGGGGTGAATTAGGTCAAGAACCCCTAATTCCTGATTTTTGATGAATGCATCACCTGAGGTTATTTTGAGCTTATGATTGGATCCATGAGGTCCCTTTGAGTTTCTTGGATCATGTTTAGAAGTAATGGCTCATCCCCAGATGAAAATTTCCCTTTGGAGGACTTGGTCGACCAAAACCCTAATTTGGTGACACTGATGATCTTGAGGCTTGATCACCTTAAAATGTTGCATTCTTATGCTTAATTCTTGATGTGGGAGACCTCTTGATCTGTTATGGATGTTTGAGAGGCTTGACAAGTTGAAGATCATGTTAAATCTTGATTGATCTTTTTCCTGAGTGTTCTGAGAGGGCTCAAAACCCTTACTTTTTGATTGAGGTGACTGCTCAACAATCTTTGAGAGGATTGATGAGGTATAAAGGTACATCCATATTGTGGTGATGATTTGCACAATGATGGGAAATTTTGTGGTCAAAATTTAGGGTATGACACAATCAAGAAGCTAGGGTGGATGAAGCTACAATATTTCACTTGTAAAGGAATTCTATTCAAACCTCACTGATCCGGGCCACAAAAGGATTAAAGTTGTGGTGAGAGGTACTAAGGTGGTATATAATGAAGCTACTTTAAACCTTGCACTGAATATCAAGGAGACAGGTGATGAATATCAAGACTTATTGTTAAAGTTAGACGAAGAAGATTTTGATGTGATTATGGAATCACTATGCAACCCAGGGACTAAGTGGGTGGAGTCAAGCTCTGAGAAAGCTGTGAGAAGGATGGATCTGCTGCCTACAGTGAAAGTGTGGTACCAATTTAAGAAACATTCTTTGAAACTCACTGCTCATAATGAAACGGTGAGCAGAGAAAGACTTGTTTTGCTTCACTACATCACTTCATTAAGCAAAGTCAATGTTGGGAAAATCATCATGCAAGAGATCCAGGCCTGTTCACGAAAGAAGGAAGGAATTCTGTATTTTCCTTGTGTGATCACTATGTTGTGCAGGAGGCACGTAGTACCTGAGCTGGACACTGATGAAACTGGGCAACCTCAAGCTGCATTGGATAAAGCTTTGATTCAAACATTGATGAGGTTAAAAGGAAGAAAAAGACCAGTGGAGGTGCAACAGGCGTCGACAGAAGCTGCAGAGGATCATCAAAGAGAATACATGATGTTGGATGTCATTTTGCAGATGTAGAAAGATCAAAGGGATTAGTTTAAGTTTCAGAAAGATAAGTTCTATTGGCAAGAGAAAGCGGTTGCTTTGCAATTCCCATCAAGTATATTGATTCTGCCTGTTTTTCCTAATCATATTTTGGAAGAGTTAGAAGAAAATAAAGTGGAAGAGAGGTCAGTTCCTGAAGACAAGAAAGTGAAGAGGAAGGAGAAATCTGAAAAGAAAGAAGGGAAAAGAGAGAAGAAGAGTAAAGATGCTGCTGCAGACAAGTCAAGGCATGTCTGTCCAGGACAGTCTTGTGTAGAAAAAGAAGAAAATGAGTGGCAAGACCGAAAAAGCTAAAGTGTCTCCAAAGAAGAAAAAATTGAGACAAGAGTAGAAGCGGAAGGAGAACCCTGATGTTCATACCTCTAATATTCAGACCCTTGATGTTAAGACCCCTGAGGACAGTCCCCCAAAGGACTTCGACTTAAACCAAACAGACCCTGAATTAAGTCCAACAGAAAAGGGTGATGTTTTAGAGGAGTTAATTGAAGAAGTTGATAATAACAGTGATGAGATGAATCAAGATAATGCAGTAGATGACAGTAAGGCGGAGGAAGATCTGATAGAAGATGAAGACCAGCTGGTGGATGAAAATCTGCCCAAGTACTATTCAACAACTAAGGAATCCTCTCCAGGATCCTTAAAGACTGAAGGAAAAGAAGCTGCTGGAAAAGATGAAGGCGAGGAAACTGACAGTCAATCAAGCAGAGAGGAAGCAGTGACAGTCACACCTATAACTTCTCCTGTCGTGACCCCTGTGAAGGCAGTTGCTGAAAGGAAGGAAGAAATTGTCCAAGAGAAGGTGACCAACCCAAGAAAAAAGGAAAAGAAAAAGAAGGAAAATATTATTTTGGAGGAGCCAGTCCAGGAAGAAACTGTTGTGCCGGAAGTTGTCAAAGATCAAGATAAGGAGATAGAGAAAGCTAAGGTCGCAAAGAAAGAAATCAAAAAGAAGAAAAAAGGACACGTTCAGCCTGCGCGCAAAAGCACCAGGCTCAGAGCCTAATTGGTATCATGCAGAGACTTGCCCAATCTTTCCTCCCCTTGCCACTTGACAGTGAGGACACTGTCCTTACTTTAAGTTTGGGGGAGAGGCAGATAAAGCTTGAACCTCTCTTTCTTTACCCTATCATCTATTTGTTTTCTGCTTCTATTTGCTGTTATGCTGCTACTGAGATGTTTTGTTTTGGATAATTGCTTGGTATTATGAGAGGCCGTGTTTTGGCCATGAATTGATGTTTAAGGCCCTGTTTTGGCCATGGATTAATGTTCTTGGTATTTTGGTATTTTACTGTTTAGATAATTAACTCAACTGGTTTATGATTAATTTCTTTTGGCATAGTTTATTTTTGTTCAATTTGCATGAGTAGTTTTTAAGACATATGAGAAATTAGTAGAGATCAACCAAGGATCAGAAAAATAATCATTTTGTGCTTAAAATAAAAAGTTGGGTGATGAGTCTGCTTGTAAATTTGTGATGCAAAGCCAAGTTGTTACCTAGGATGTTGTTGCATAAGGAAGCTGATGACTTATGTCCCGCCTCCGGTAGTCTGCTGAATTAGTAATTTTTTTTTTTTAAAAACCTAAGTGTGGAAATTGAGTAGTAAATTGAAAGCTTAGGGAATTACTCTGGAAAGATGAGCTAATTTTGATAAAGATTTAGACTATTCACACAAAATAGAGCACACCCCAATCGTTGCTAATAAAACACACAAAAGTGTGCAAAAAGGTGGCAAAGACCACTCTTGTTGAAAAGTTCTTGTGCCCGAAACTGGAGGAACAGCCAACACCTTCATTATAATAGCCAGTTGGACTCATTACAAGTGAAATCCCGTTGAGTGAAAAGATGGAGTGTTGTGCTAAAAAAAGAAAGAGAAAAGAAGAAGAAAGAAAATAAAAATTGGAAAGGTGTAATCTAGAGTGTGATAGTCAAAAGTCAGCAGAAAAGTCAGAACAAAACTCCACCGTAAGACCCAAAAGGAAGAAAACTTAATTCACAAAAGTACTCAATTTGGAATCACAAAGAAAAGTTATCTCATTCTTCAAAAGAGTAGTGGCGTGACAGTAGGTGTTGAAATTCTGGTATCAGACGTGTGATGTTAAGGTGTGATGTCACAACAACACACTCTGCACAATGGATAGCAATAACAGTAAAATAACACCAAGAATTGTTGACCCAGTTTGGTTACAACCAACCTACTCTGAGGGCTACCAAGCCAGGGATGGAATTCACTACTTGTAGATATAATTTACAGACTCAACAACCCGTTGACAATCTCCTAAACTTATACTCTACTAATGACTTCCTACCTAAGAAACCACTTAGGTATGAGAACACCACTCAATCCCTTACAAACACTCAAAGAGACCACTTTGAGTACCCTTGATCTTACTTCACAGCTTCGATCAAGCAACCACTCTCTATTACTTCACAGCTTCTAGAGAGGACAGAATACGACACAACAATTCACCCTAGAATTCTGGTTACACAACTCGTACAAAATACTCAAGACACTCAGCCTATGCTCTTGATCTTCTCTCTGTATTTCTGTACTTTTTTCCTTTGGTCTTGTGCGCTTTATATAGCTCCTTGAATTGGTCTTGGACTTGCTACAATATCTCCCAGATTTGTTATTTAAAACTGAATATTTAAAACAGATTTTCTCCTAAAATCTTTTTAAATCTTCAACCTTTTAAATCTCCTACAAATCTACAACAGATCTCCTATGCAGCAGCAAATATCTATCCCAAGATATTCGCATCCAATGAGACAGCTTGCTCTCCATAATTCCAGCTAATACGCAAACCTAACAAACTCACAACCTGCTGTTGTTAATTCTGCAGATCTGATGTTACAACATTACCTGTGTGACATCAGACATCCAACTTCAGCAATTAATTACTTAACACAGCCCAGTGTTAAGACTTCAATGTTGCAACATCAACACCTTGACATCAACATTGAATATACTTTGTTTTACCAAAATTCCAGCCAATCCAGGAACTAACAATCTCCCCCTTTGGCTAATTTTGGCTAAAATAATCTCTGCATCTTCAGAGACTTCAGTAGCGGAATAATCTTCAAAAAATTGAAACTCTCATCAGCAGCAGTTTGACACTTTACATAGTCTTCATCACTTGATCTGCTGCAGCACCATCTTCATTATTGACAACAGCCAATTGGTGCTGCCCTTTTAAAACATGAACCAGCATCACAGCTGTTCAGTAGCTCACAATGTGCAGCACTTCTCTCCCCCTTGATGTCTGCATCACATTAGCAGCATATGGCAATAATACTCTTGACTATCTTGGCTATTTTCTCCCCCTTTTTAGCCATAATTAGGCAAACTTCAGTTAGAAGCCCTATTAACTATAGTCAGTACACCCTAGCTCTCATTGTTAGCCTCTCAGTTAGCAACCAGGCAAAACAAATCATAGAAGGAAACTAAAACATAAACAGTGCATAAAACAGCACAATATTCAAATTACAAAACCAGCATAGCAAAAAAAACTAAACTAAAACTAAAACTACTGAAGGCAAGAGAAAATAAGCTAGTCTTCTTCTGAGCTTGCTTCATCAACACTATCTTGTCCTTCATCTTCAGAGTCAGCATGATCATCTTGTTCCAAACTTTGAATCATCTTCTCAATCTTTTCTTTTCTAGTCAGACTAGTATTAATCACAACATCCAAGTCTTTGCGGGTTGCCTTCAGCTCTGCTAGCAAATCAGCCTTGGAAGTTTTCTTCTTGATACCTGCATTTGATGTTAACACAATGTCTGCAACATGGCTTCCCATAAACAATTTCTGATGCAAGGATAATGGAGACTTCCTATTGCATGCTTTATCTGCACAAGTCAATATTCCTGGTTGTTGACTCAGAATGACTCCACTAATGAGAGAAGGAAATGCTATGGGCATTTTAATAGCATTTGTTATTGCATGTTTTACAGTCTGATCAAATATGTATGTGCCATAGTCAAACTTTTTCTCTGTACCAACAGCATAGATAAGTCTTCCTAATCCCACAGCTAGGGTGGTTTTATGATTCGTGGGCACCCAGTTTGCAGCTCCAATCCTGTGTAGTATAGCATACTTCACACTCAGTTTACTAGTTGGTAGCTTTTCTTTTAATGGCCATACTCTAACCTGTCCAGCAGTAATTACCTTGCACACTTCATTATCTGTATCCTCCAGTTCTGGATACTCTGCATCTTCTCTTCCTAAGTAGCTGTTGACAATCTTAGGAGAGAACTCAACACATTTTCCTCTGACAAAAACCTTCATATAATATGGACTGCTCTGGTCAGAGATATTGATAGGAAGATTTACTATGAATTCCTTTACCAGACCATCATAGCACCTTGAAAATCCACTCACAGTTTTCATTAACCCAGCAGATTTAATTCCTACCATCACTTCTTTAATCTCCATAGCTTCTTTTCCAATTTCTCTCTCAAGAGCAATTCTCCTTTGGCAAATGAACTTCCACATATATGCATTGCTTGCACGGTGGAAGGAGATGTTATCCACAGGCACATCTGGGTCTTTGTCTGCAATCCTTTTTGCGATAGATTTTCTGACATGAGTGATGTTCTGAACATCATCCTCATCATCATGCTCAGACTCAGATTGTTCCACAATCTTCCTCTTTCTTGGAGTCACTTCGACCTTGCTCCAACCTTTAGTTGGCCCAACAACAGTCTTTTTCTTCTTATCATCTGAAGCCTTCTTTAGATAAGATTCACCCTGCTTTTCCTTCCTTGTTCTTAGTCTCTTAGCCAAACCAGGCACTGCTCTTCCAATGACTTCATCATCGGATAAGTCATCAACATTAATCACATCAGTACTCTTTTCTCCTCCAGGAGTAGTCTCATCATCCCTAATAGGCGATGTTCTGACATCCCCTTCAACATGAGTATCTTCAGCTTCACTATCACCTTCAACTTCCTTCTCAGCATCTTCGATTACGGAGACCGCCAATCTATGAAGATTTGTATCAGTAGATTGCATGTCACTCTTTTCTCTTGTAGTTTGTGGATGTGGGTTAGTAGTTCTAGGTTTGTCACCAAATAACATGCTAGTAACCACTTTCATTGTTTCAGGATTCTTAAAGATAGTAGCAGGTCTCTTGGGAGTTATTTTAGTGGGTCTCGTGGTACCTGATTCAGGAAGAATGGTTGAGAGGGGCTCAATGTCCATAGGATTGAATGCTGAACCTTCATCAGTGGAAACCCTAGCTCTTCCTTTTGTGGAACTTTGACACTCAGATTTCTTGGATGGAGCCGCCATAACTCTTTTCAGTGAGAATTGATTCTTGAAGTCGAAGGAGTTACTTCGTTGCGAGAACAGGGCCTTGAAAAAGCGTGATGTTGCACCACCGGGAAAGGGGAGTCTGAGGCAAGGAGCTTGATTTGGAGTGTCAATGACTTTTTCCCTCCACAAATACTTTCCTTTTAAACAATTCACATCAGGACTCACTAACTCTGAGTGACCTTTCAGCCTTCTGATGTCATAGTATGATGTTATAACATCAACTTGAACATCATTAGTTGAATTTCCTTCAAGAGAAATCCACTGATAGCAGTTGTCTTGGTTCTGGTATCCTTCATAACAATCTGATTATGCTCATCAGAAACCACACACTCATGCTTAGTGTAGTTTACCTTGTAACCTTCATCACACAACTGGCTTATGCTGATCAAATTTTCACTTAAGCCACTGACAAACAGAACTTTGTCAAGTTCAGGTCTACCATCACCGTGCACTTTCCCAACTCCTGCAACAACACCTTTTCCTCCATTGCCAAATATGACCTCATGAGAGGGACAAGGTTTAAGTTCAGCAAACATGGATCTACTTCCAGACATGTGTTTGGAACACCCACTGTCAAAATACCATGTTCCTTCTTTAAACTCTCTATCACCCATGTGAGCCAATAAGCACTTCACCTTCTCCTTAGGTACCCATTGTTTAACAACTTTGGGCCTGTGCTCTCTCCATCTATTTTGAGGTTGAGGGTATCCATGCAGCTTGTAGCAAGAGTAATGCATATGTCTAAACCTTCCACAATAATAGCATCTCACCCGTTCATCTCTGAATCGTCTGCCATGATGAGATTGCTTAGGCTGCCAGCCATAATGTGGTCTCCTCCTACCATAACTGGCCTGCCTTCTATTATGTTGATATCTTCTCCCATAAGATGGCTGAGAATACTGTTTCCTGGATCGTTTCCCATGATGGTGTGGCTTTCTTCTTCCATAGATATAAGGAACAGCATTGGTGTATCCATATCCATAACCATACCAGTTGTCCTGATGTTGAGACACCTGATGAGACATGTGCTGTTTGAACTGAGCAGCTTGCATGCTCTCGTGGTATTGTGGGGGCATATACTGACTAGCTCCTTGTGGCTGCTTTCTCTTCTGATAGGGACCAGTCTTCTTAGGTTGTGAAACATCAGCTTTCTTAGGGGTAGGCTGATTGTAACACCCTGATTTTTAACAGCGGGAGTGTATATTTTTTTTTTGAATGCCATACATAATATTGACAACTGTCTTTCCAGGAAAATAATAAAAATGATTAATCAGAGTACGAGCTTTCGATCTAAGTCTTTTCCATACATAGGACCAGCGTAATGCCCACTATTATAAATATTTGTCCATACACATAACGATAAGCACTCAGCTTTAATAATAACAGCAACAACAACATGGACAACCTCAAAACACGACCCTAAGCTGATCTTGAATTCCTAGCCCAAAGACTTCCAATCTTACAAGCCTTCACGACACCTGGATACCTTAACTATCACAACTTCTAAACCTGGGTGGTCGTTAGCCACATCATAATAATAGTAGAGGGTCACGATCTAAAAACAGCATATATGGAAGAATACACACATGCCAGCAGAACATGATATACATAACAACATGAATAAGATGACAATATGATATGCAGAGCAATATAAATGAGGTGACAGTATGATATATGTAACAATCACCATATTTAATTTAACACACAAATGCAATGCACAAACATTTAATTTAACACACAAATGCAATGCACACACATCCTAAATGCAGACCTATATGAATTTGGTGGTCCCAATTCGTCGGGTACCCTCACCATGCATGAATTCCAGAATTTAACCTCTCCGCAGAGAGTCGTGATACCCCCTTGGGTCCTCACTAACCGTGCTGCCTCGCAGACACAAAAGTGTTGCCCTTGCAAACACCCGGAGTTGCCTCCCTCGCATTCTCCTGACTCAATTTGATCTCAAAGGATCGATGACGGCTCAGTCACATCACCTGGTGCAGTAGAATTCCCTTCGGGATTAGGTGATGATTCAGAACCCATCACCCTGGCCCGTTCGGCGCCAACTACCTACACGCAACTATGGTATGCATGACTCACACATGCAAATGCAACAGTTTATATAAACACCATATGTATAAACACAATTCACAATTCACAATTCACAATTTACCATTCAGTTCATATATCTATCACAGATCATATGAACAATTCTCAGTACCAACAGGTGGCTCAGACACACCTCGTGTTGTCTTCCTCGACATACACATCAATCGCAATTCATATATTTATCACAAATCATATGAATAATTCTCATTACCAACAGGTGGCTCAGACACACCTCGTGTTGTCCTCCTCGACATACACATCAATCGCAATTCATATATTTATCACAAATCATATGAATACACATCACAAGTTTATCATCATAGCATAAACACACATCCCTAACTGGGCACACAATCATGTATATCACCACATATCCCCAACTGGGCACACAATCATGTATATAACCACATATCCCCAACTGGACACACAATCATCACACATCCCCATAAGGGCACACAATCATGAATACAACCACACATGCATTCAATCACATATAATATCGTTAGAAAGTGCCCTTACCTGAGCAAGCTTCCAACCCAAACAACCTACGCTACGTAAGATCAATTCGTCCCTCCCGATGAAACCTCGTAACCGGATCCCACTGTAAACCTTTATAATACACAAAGGACTTATATTAAAACCACTCGAATATATCCTACAACAAGGCTGGGTCTTGGTTGCTAACCTACTCAATCAGGTTTTGGGTTACGACACTAGTTTCTAACCGAATCGCGTTATAAAATAAATCTTTTCAAATAAGAAAGAAATTAGTTTTTCTCTTAACAAAATAAATATCAAACTGAAGGAAAATTTTCCACAACTAATTTAAATTCTTTTACTTGAACCCATAATTGCGTCAAATTATTTTTCTCGCACTATGAATAAATTCAGCGAAACCGAAATATATAAATCACCCAAAATAAGATTTTAACCCCAAAATAAAACCACCTATTATCCCATAAATACCAAATAAATAACCCTAAATATTTATTTCACATATATAAAATTAAATGATCTCTTTGTATCAAAATACTTTAATCATACTATAAATAAAATTAATTAACCAAATAAAATACTAAATAATATTCCAATTTCAATAATATTCTAAATTAAAATTTTAGAATAAATAATAGTTTACTAAACACCATAAATTATTTTGGATTTAAAAATAATTCGACACAAAACTAGTTAACCGTTTTTTCAACTGTACCAAAAATCGGCACAGATCGTACTTTAACATCCTATTCCGAACGTATCCGAAAAATTCCGGAAAATAAAATAATTATCTAAAAATATAGATATAAATATAAATAAATATTCTTTCAGTTAAAAAAAACGGGATAACAAAATATCAAACGGAATGAAAATTACGAGATCGGAAATAAAAACAGCGGGACGCCCAGCACAGAAAATGGGCAAAACGCCCGTAACACCACAAGTGACTAACGTCACACAAAAACCAAATAAAAGGGGTGGGTCCCACCACCCACTCTCTTATTATTATTATACTTATTATTTTTTTAAAAACCAATTTAAATAAATGAATAGTAACACATAATTAATAATTCAAATAATATACCCACTGATAAATTAAATCGGTACCAATATTTTTTCTCTAAACAAAAATATAATCCGATAATCGGATAGAAAAATATTTTTGTTACCGATAATAATAATTCCTACACAAAACTGAAAACAGTGGGTATTCTATCGATGTATAATATACCAAATCTAACCACCTAATTATTACTAAATTAAAATAAATAAATTACTAACTAAAATTAAATAAGAAGAAAGCAACATAAAACTCACCAAAGTTTCTCTCTGTGCGTGAGTGTGTTAGAGAGAAGACCAAAAGAAAAATTAATGAAACAAGTTCTTAATATATATAGATTTTCAAACTCATCACCACCATTCAAAACCAAAGGCCAAGATTTTTCACCTTCTCTCTCTCACACGTGATCATCATAATCACCAAAGAAAATATCATGATATTTAATTTGCCGCCTTACTATTCAATCAAACCCGTTAATTCGTTCGGTCTCCTCGTTCGCTCACAGACGAGTCGTAAAACACTCCCGAATAACTTTTTCAAAAACAGAAAAATTTTACTCTCATCTTTAAAATAAACCACAACATTATTTTCGACAAAATAATTATTCCGAACAAATAAATTTTCTACGTTGCTTAGAAAAAATAAAATGAGATTAAATTTTCATTTCCGGCGATAAACAAACTCCTATTTAAAATTTCCGACAACACTCGGAGTCCGTGGAAATTAAAACGACGGCTAAATTTTTCTTGTTTTCTCAAAACATCAACAGAGTCACATTTTCAGAATTTCCGATACCATAAAAATATCTGAAATCAATTATAATTCTCGCCAATTTAAAAAGTCTGCTCGATTTCTCAAAAGAAAACATATGGGTCAAACTGATCCACCACCGGAACGCCTAAAAATATCGAGTATAAAGAGTTTGCTACCCCAAAGTTCATAGAAACACCGATCAATTGATAACACATCACAAAATAGTACAGACTAAAATATACGGGTCTTACATTACTACCCACCAAAAAGGAGTTTCGTCCTCGAAACTCGAGGTAACTGTAACAACTTACCAATTTATCTCTAACACACTCACTAGAACGACCGCGCACCTATTGCAGCCCTCTACAAAGTCACCTTGACTCGGACTCTAGACGCAACGCTAAAACCGCACACTATCTCAGCCGACAAGAATCATTCATTCCATTCAACACAATCTTGTCTACTATCAACAACAGATTAAGGATGATCAATTCCTCAATTTGTCAATAGGTAGGCGACAACCATGATGGTGGAATAAATCATCATTACCTAACTACGATAGTGTCCTTCTCAACTTGTTCTCAAATATATGCGAGGCACAAGGGTCCAACAATCGCTTCGAGGTTTCCTAAATGTTTCCTCCAAACTCCTGCTACTTCACTCTCTAAAGTGAGACACAATTTCCCCAAAACAAGTTACGGTTGCTTTCACGCTCACTTGGCTCGGAACAACCATTGAGTATCCTCCCAAAACAGTAACAGCTAATACCCGAGTACAAATTCAACCTATTTCACTCCAAACGAAGTAGTCATCTACGTAGAGAACTCCACATTTTTCCCAAGGTCCATAAATCCTTAGTTATTCCTTCCCTCTCAATATTATGGCGACCTATATATGTTCCCATCCAAATTCATTCCAATCACCATCTTAATACTTCCATCCCAACGTCCGGTTGGTGATTGAAACTTCCTTAAATTTTCTTTCATGTGCCCATTATGCCGTCTACCCCAGACTTAAACTATTGGATCACGCTCTAACATAACTACCTCAGTTCCAAGTCATAACTTAGTTTAATCTCGTATGCCTTAACCTTAAACGTTCCTCATCATTGGCTATCCCCATTTGACATACCACGTCTTTCGTATCATCCTACATCAGCTTCCAAAAATTCATTGAGTTTCCTTTTCCTCTTACAACTAAATTCTATTTCCCTCAACGAGCTCATCAATCAAACCATTTTTTATTGTTCCCCTATCTCATCTTTTGTTTGTTAAACTGTTCTCGATGTCAACCTCTGATGTCCAATAATTTCTCAAAGCACATTTTCCATTATGCTTCTCTAGTCTTCATTATAACAAGTACAACGAATCCAAGCTTTACTAGTATCCGCCAAGCATTTCCACTTCATCCTTGATTCGTCCGAATAGACAAATGTTTGATCCTCTCTACTCCCGAATATACCCAATGCACCTTATGTGACCCAATCTAGTTGTACCTTCAACTCTTAAGCATACCCTTACCATTACTTTTTTTTTTTTTCGGTTTATGGGCGAGGTAATTTCTTGCACGAATTATAAATCGACCTAATTCACATCTCTATGCATTCCTTTCACACTTTGTCTTGACACTTAATTCCCAAAACCAATCCTTTCACTCCACCCATTCGTTCAACAATGACATAATGTACTTATCCTCGTCAAACTCCTCAAGTCTCATGTGGAATCCTCCCACAGGCTTTTCACTTAGTAACTTCATCACCCTAAATCTGAATATAACAACCCATCTAGTCACTGATAAACTCCCCATTAACCTTGTGATATCAAATTTTCCAACCGCAGGATTATTCTCTTACCACTCATACCGCTTCTTAATTATCAGCTTTATGTCCGAGCTCAACCCCATCATCTATAGCATACACTCTTGAGGAATTGCTTAGTATCCTTCCCATTTCCATTTGGGCCATATCCTTGGTAGTCCTTCCTAAGCAACGAGGTAGTCAACCTTCTTATTAAAAAATCGGTGTTACCTGAGCACTTTCTTGCTTGCATACAACCTTATTCTTCCTTTGTAACCACCTTTACGATACTGCAACTCCAAAGTCCCTTATACTAGATCCTCTTATAACATCTAGGAGTTTCCAACTTCAAAAATCTTAGCAACCAAACGCCTGTAGTCGTTTCCCAACCTACCATGACCTCTATCTTGTCAACTTCAACCCACATCTTTACTCTCTTTCACCCAATCTAAATATCCTCGTTCCAAAACAATGTTCGTCCTATCCAACCTACTCTTCGTTGTTCTATCTATCTTCAATTGCTTATGATTATCCAATGGTCATAATATCCTTTTATAACACAACCCAATCGTCTTTCGCACAAGTTCTTGCTAAACATCAGGACACATCCATTCACTCCTCAGTTTCTTATTCAATCCTAGCTTTTTCTAAGGTAACAACCAACATTATCACCCTACGATCTAACACTCTACAAGAATCATCCTTCCAAAACAGACATATCTTACTCATTCATCTAGTCACTTAGCACTTATCTCCAATCTTAACACTCGATCTTTTAGGAATAACACCAACCCATATATCCTTTTGCTAACTTTTCTTCATTCTCAGGTTCAATCCCTAAATCCAAATCTAAACCTTGATCTTCACGAAATCCATATACTTGTTACACCATATAACTCCATTCATTAATTCTTCATACATGGCTCTGTGTCCTTCCAGATATTAACTTTCAGTGTCTTATCACCCTTATACCAAACCATTGTCTACACACGGTATGACCTTTCTAGTAAACCCATGTCACCCATACATGAATTTCTTTTGCACTTCCCAACTCCACGCATATGATTTCTTAAATCCATGGTGCTACTTCTACCTTTTCCTCATAGCAACTGTTGTACTCATTCTCTTCCAAACTCCCACTCCTAGTCTTTTGAAGACAACTCCACTGATGGTCACTTCCACTAAAACTTATCCATGTGATACTTGGTTTCCTTCTTTTAACATCACATGATTCTTCCTTACAACACTTAGTTACAGTTCTAACATAGCCCGAGAAACCAAATTAACCCTTAAGTACCTGCCACGCGTATAACCTTCCTCCAACTTTCCTAGGTTTCGGCCACTTTCAACGTGCAACCCGCTTTCTGTCTAGAGAGGATGTCCCATTAATCTCCAAGTATAGTAATTGTCTCCAAACGACATCTATAACTGCTCTTTGATTCCAAAGAAATATCACCTTTTTCATAGTCCATAAACTGCATCTCCTCTCATTCGGAACTCACCGGAATGAACATCCAATCCTTTTTTCTCTCAAAAGGTCCTCCAAATCAAGTCCTTACTTACAATCCTGTGAAACCTTGACTTCCACTCATCCCTACTCAACACCTCGGAGTGATAAGAACAAACAAAACCTCTCATCCATAACATTACTGCAGAAAACCTTGTAGTCCTTACTCGATTCAATCTCACTCCCTCTAGATCAACACCTCTAAAGAATTCAGAGACACATGTCGACCAACGTCGACAAATGCTCAAGGGGTTTAACTAAGCTCTTACTGAAGTATTATGGGAGACCTTAACTTCATTTAAGAAACAACCGATTACCTAGGCACATATCATGCTGCACTCAAGACACAAACCACATAACACGTAGGATTCCACACATTTACTCCCACTAAACTCGACACTTGATCAGCTTAGGACAACCGACTCACAACCCCATGAAAATCTTAGACCAAAGCTCTGATACCACAATGTAACACACCGATTTTTAACAGCGGGAGTGTATATTTTTTTTTTTGAATGCCATACATAATATTGACAAATGTCTTTCCAGGAAAATAATAAAAATGATTAATCAGAGTACGAGCTTTCGATCTAAGTCTTTTCCATACATAGGACCAGCGTAATGCCCACTATTATAAATATTTGTCCATACACATAACGATAAGCACTCAGCTTTAATAATAACAGCAACAACAACATGGACAACCTCAAAACACGACCCTAAGCTGATCTTGAATTCCTAGCCCAAAGACTTCCAATCTTACAAGCCTTCACGACACCTGGATACCTTAACTATCACAACTTCTAAACCTGGGTGGTCGTTAGCCACATCATAATAATAGTAGAGGGTCACGATCTAAAAACAGCATATATGGAAGAATACACACATGCCAGCAGAACATGATATACATAACAACATGAATAAGATGACAATATGATATGCAGAGCAGTATAAATGAGGTGACAGTATGATATATGTAACAATCACCATATTTAATTTAACACACAAATGCAATGCACAAACATTTAATTTAACACACAAATGCAATGCACAAACATTTAATTTAACACACAAATGCAATGCACACACATCCTAAATGTAGACCTATATGAATTTGGTGGTCCCAATTCGTCGGGTACCCTCACCATGCATGAATTCTGGAATTTAACCTCTCCGCAGAGAGTCGTGATACCCCCTTGGGTCCTCACTAACCGTGCTGCCTCGCAGACACAAAAGTGTTGCCCTTGCAAACACCCGGAGTTGCCTCCCTCGCATTCTCCTGACTCAATTTGATCTCAAAGGATCAATGACGGCTCAGTCACATCACCTGGTGCAGTAGAATTCCCTTCGGGATTAGGTGATGATTCAGAACCCATCACCCTGGCCCGTTCGGCGCCAACTACCTACACGCAACTATGGTATGCATGACTCACACATGCAAATGCAACAGTTTATATAAACACCATATGTATAAACACAATTCACAATTCACAATTCACAATTTACCATTCAGTTCATATATCTATCACAGATCATATGAACAATTCTCAGTACCAACAGGTGGCTCAGACACACCTCGTGTTGTCCTCCTCGACATACACATCAATCGCAATTCATATATTTATCACAAATCATATGAATAATTCTCATTACCAACAGGTGGCTCAGACACACCTCGTGTTGTCCTCCTCGACATACACATCAATCGTAATTCATATATTTATCACAAATTATATGAATACACATCACAAGTTTAGCATCATAGCATAAACACACATCCCCAACTGGGCACACAATCATGTATATCACCACATATCCCCAACTGGGCACACAATCATGTATATAACCACATATCCCCAACTGGACACACAATCATCACACATCCCCATAAGGGCACACAATCATGAATACAACCACACATGCATTCAATCACATATAATATCGTTAGAAAGTGCCCTTACCTGAGCAAGCTTCCAACCCAAACAACCTACGCTACGTAAGATCAATTCGTCCCTCCCGATGAAACCTCGTAACCGGATCCCACTGTAAACCTTTATAATACACAAAGGACTTTTGTTAAAACCACTCGAATATATCCTACAACAAGGCTGGGTCTTGGTTGCTAACCTACTCAATCAGGTTTTGGGTTACGACACTGGTTTCTAACCGAATCGCGTTATAAAATAAATCTTTTCAAATAAGAAAGAAATTAGTTTTTCTCTTAACAAAATAAATATCAAACTGAAGGAAAATTTTCCACAACTAATTTAAATTCTTTTACTTGAACCCATAATTGCGTCAAATTATTTTTCTCGCACTATGAATAAATTCAGCGAAACCGAAATATATAAATCACCCAAAATAAGATTTTAACCCCAAAATAAAACCACCTATTATCCCATAAATACCAAATAAATAACCCTAAATATTTATTTCACATATATAAAATTAAATGATCTCTTTGTATCAAAATACTTTAATCATACTATAAATAAAATTAATTAACCAAATAAAATACTAAATAATATTCCAATTTCAATAATATTCTAAATTAAAATTTTAGAATAAATAATAGTTTACTAAACACCATAAATTATTTTGGATTTAAAAATAATTCGACACAAAACTAGTTAACCGTTTTTTCAACTGTACCAAAAATCGGCACAGATCGTACTTTAACATCCTATTCCGAACGTATCCGGAAAATTCCGGAAAATAAAATAATTATCTAAAAATATAAATATAAATATAAATAAATATTCTTTCAGTTAAAAAAAACGGGATAACAAAATATCAAACGGAATGAAAATTACGAGATCGGAAGTAAAAATAGCGGGACGCCCAGCACAGAAAATGGGCAAAACGCCCGTAACACCACAAGTGACTAACGTCACACAAAAACCAAATAAAAGGGGTGGGTCCCACCACCCACTCTCTTATTATTATTATTATTATTATTTTAAACCAATTTAAATAAATGAATAGTAACACATAATTAATAATTCAAATAATATACCCACTGATAAATTAAATCGGTAGCAATATTTTTTCTCTAAACAAAAATATAATCCGATAATCGGATAGAAAAATATTTTTGTTACCGACAATAATAATTCCTACACAAAACTGAAAACAGGGGGTACTCTATCGATGTATAATATACCAAATCTAACCACCTAATTATTACTAAATTAAAATAAATAAATTACTAACTAAAATTAAATAAGAAGAAAGCAACATAAAACTCACCAAAGTTTCTCTCTG
Organism: Lathyrus tuberosus; assembly: GCA_022829125.1. Classification (NCBI taxonomy): domain Eukaryota; kingdom Viridiplantae; phylum Streptophyta; class Magnoliopsida; order Fabales; family Fabaceae; genus Lathyrus; species Lathyrus tuberosus. The sequence continues at coordinate 17,692,937 of JALAZF010000017.1, forward strand.
TGCGTGAGTGTGTTAAAGAGAAGACCAAAAGAAAAATTAATGAAACAAGTTCTTAATATATATAGATTTTCAAACTCATCACCACCATTCAAAACCAAAGGCCAAGATTTTTCACCTTCTCTCTCTCACACGTGATCATCATAATCACCAAAGAAAATATCATGATATTTAATTTGCCGCCTTACTATTCAATCAAACCCGTTAATTTGTTCGGTCTCCTCGTTCGCTCACAGACGAGTCGTAAAACACTCCCGAATAACTTTTTCAAAAACAGAAAAATTCTACTCTCATCTTTAAAATAAACCACAACATTATTTTCGACAAAATAATTATTCCGAACAAATAAATTTTCTACGTCGCTTAGAAAAAATAAAATGAGATTAAATTTTCATTTCCGGCGATAAACAAACTCCTATTTAAAATTTCCGACAACACTCGGAGTCCGTGGAAATTAAAACGACGGCTAAATTTTTCTTGTTTTCTCAAAACATCAACAGAGGCACATTTTCTGAATTTCCGATACCATAAAAATATCTGAAATCAATTATAATCATCGCCAATTTAAGAAGTCTGCTCGATTTCTCAAAAGAAAACATATGGGTCAAACTGATCCACCACCGGAACCCCTAAAAATATCGAGTATAAAGAGTTTGCTACCCCAAAGTTCATAGAAACACCGATCAATTGATAGCACATCACAAAATAGTACAGACTAAAATATACGGGTCTTACACTGATGTTGGGATGAAAGTTGTGACACTTCCTTCTTAGAACCTGAAGTGCTTTCTTCTGAAGTTCCCTTGTCCTCAGCCACATAACCTATCCCAGCTTTGTCTCCAGCAGCTTTTTCTAACTGAAGGATCTTGTCAAGTGTGTCTGTACCACAGCTCAGCATCCTAACAGACTTGGTCATTTGATCAAGGTGAGCTCTAACTAGCACCACTTCATTTTCCAAATCTGTCTTTTCATTCTCTAGCTGAGCAATCTGTTGCTTGTGGCACTTGTTTTCTTGACAAATCTCAGCACTTTTTAAACACAGCTCTTGTTAGGTAGATGCTAACTCCTCATAAGTTACTTCTCCATCACTAGAATCATCATCAGAAACCACAGCTCCTGTTAAAGCTCTCACATGCTTTGCTGACTCACTTTCACTTTCACTATCAGAGTCAGACCAGGAAACTGCCATGCCCTTCTTCTGCTTTTTCAAGAAGGTGGGACATTCTTTCTTGACATGTCCATACCCTTCACACTCAAAGCACTGAACTCCTTTATCTTGGGTAGTTTTCTCTTCATCCTTCTTGCTGGTGTCAGAAGTCATGTTCTTGACATTAGGCCTGGAGTTATTATTCATTCTCTTGAATACTTTGGTGAACTGTCTTCCCAACATCACTATGGCCTGAGATAGACCCTCCTGCGATTCAAAACTCTTTCCTTTTTCTTCTGCATCGTTTGACACCAAGGCTATACTTTTTGGCTTCTTTTCTGGTTCTTCCTCATTCAACCCAAGCTCAAAAGTTTGAAGAGATCCGATGAGCTCATCTACTCTCATCTTACTGATGTCTTGTGATTCTTCAATGGCAGTAACCTTCATCTTATACTTCTTAGGTAGGGACCTAAGGATCTTCCTCACAAGCTTTTCATCTGACATCTTCTCTCCAAGAGCACTAGATGCATTGGCCAGCTCAAGAACACTCATGTGGAAATCATGAATAGTCTCATCTTCCTTCATCTTCAGGCTTTCAAATTTTGATGTTAAAATCTGAAGTCTTAACATCTTGACTCTAGATGTTCCTTCATGAGTAGCCTCCAAGATATCCCATGCTTGCTTAGCAACTTCACAGGTATTGATTAACTTGAAGATATTCTTATCCACTCCATTGAATATGGCATTTAGAGCTTTGGAATTTCCAAGGGCAAGCTCGTCTTCCTCCTTGGTCCACTCTTCTTCAGGCTTTGGTTTAGAGGTGCCTTCTTTATCTTTACCAGCATCATCCTTTTCACATACAACAGGTGCTTTCCACTCTTTAATAACAGCCTTCCAAGCCCTACTGTCCAAGGATTTTAAGAAGGTGGTCATCCTTGGCTTCCAATAGTCATAATTGGATCCATCCAAAATAGGGGGTCTGTTGACGAATCCTCCAACTTCTTTGTCCATCTTTACACCAGAAAGTAACTTCCCTAGATCTCACCCAGAGACAGACAGGATGCCTGCTCTGATACCAATTGAAATTCTGGTATCAGACGTGTGATGTTAAGGTGTGATGTCACAACAACACACTCTGCACAATGGACAGCAATAACAGTAAAATAACACCAAGAATTGTTGACCCAGTTCGGTTACAACCAACCTACTCTAGGGGCTACCAAGCCAGGGATGGAATTCACTACTTGTAGATATAATTTACAGACTCAATAACCCTTTGACAATCTCCTAAACTTATACTCTACTAATGACTTCCTACCTAAGAAACCACTTAGGTATGAGAACACCACTCAATCCCTTACAAACACTCAAAGAGACCACTTTGAGTACCCTTGATCTTACTTCACAGCTTCGATCAAGCAACCACTCTTTATTACTTCACAACTTCTAGAGAGGACAGAATACGACACAACAATTCACCCTAGAATTCTGGTTACACAACTCGTACAAAATACTCAAGACACTCAGCCTATGCTCTTGATCTTCTCTCTGTATTTCTGTACCTTTTTCCTTTGGTCTTGTGCACTTTATATAGCTCCTTGAATTGGTCTTGGACTTGCTACAATATTTCCCAGATTTGTTATTTAAAACTGAATATTTAAAACAGATTTTCTCCTAAAATCTTTTTAAATCTTCAACCTTTTAAATCTCCTACAAATCTGCAACAGATCTCCTATGCAGCAGCAAATATCTATCCCAAGATATTCGCATCCAATGAGACAACTTGCTCTCCACAATTCCAGCTAATACGCAAACCTAACAAACTCACAACCTGCTGTTGTTAATTCTGCAGATCTGATGTTACAACATCACCTGTGTGACATCAGACATCCAACTTCAGCAATTAATTACTTAACACAGCCCAGTGTTAAGACTTCAATGTTGCAACATCAACACCTTGACATCAACATTGAATATACTTTGTTTTACCAAAATTCCAGCCAATCCAGGAACTAACAGGTGTCTTAATCACTTTGGTGATAACATCTTTGGGATAAGAACAAACTAAGTTGTACCAATTATTTCCTTCCCCAGGATATTCATCAAGTAAATGTTAAGCCACTTCACTGTTATGATCCTGAAGTGTTCTTGAAAATCTCTCTTGTCAATCACTATCGCATCACCTGAGGATAGGTGATAATTCAAGTTTGGGGGAGTGAAAGCACTATTTTAGTGTGTCATAATGATCCATTTTCTGTTGTAATTTAGCTAGGTTTAATTAGATTTATTCATATTTCACTTGTTTGAGTATGTATTTGCCTTTAGTGCACTAGTTGCACCTTTTATGGTTTATTGTGTGTTTTTGGTCCTAAAGAAAATCAAATTAAGGCAAGTTGAGATATGACACCTTAAGACATAGTCTGGAGCAGAATGAAGATAAGAGGAAGAAAAATGATAAGATTTATTAATTGCAAATTCACCAAGATCTTGGAAGAATGTCTATCACTAGGGCATACGTAGCAGAGGTTCGTGTCAAGAAGGAGCTAAAGCATCAAGATAAGATCAAAGAAGCTAGAGGACAAAAGAGGGTACAGTGGGGACTATGCCTGCAAAAGTGCATCCTGCACCCAGCGACCCGCCGTCTGCTCTGCGCCACTACCTGCTGCAGCAGCCTGCCAAAGGCGCATTGTCTCTAAATGCTGTCTGTACCTGGTAGCTTGTTCACGAAGGGAGAAGGAACAACTGGAATTATTTTTTATTTGATATAGGCTGAACCTTATTTTTGCCAAAAGCCCATGATCCAAGACCTATCAACTTCCATTCTCATTCTCAAAGTCTATAAAAGCAAGCCATGTTCAGCAATGAAGAGAGAGACCACAAGCCAGAGAGCACACGCTCATATTTTCTATTTTAGTTTAGTTACTTTGAGGATTAAGACGATTAGAGAGTTTTCTTCTTCTTATTTAATCATGTATTCGCTGCTTGGAACTGTCGTGACTGAGGAGGTCTGATGCTATTTACCCAACGCAAAGGATCTTCAAGTTATCACTAGGTTGTCATTTCTTTTCTACATTTTTGTTAAGGATATGTCATCTTGTATTTTCTTATTATGAGTTAAACTCGTATTCGATGAGCAAAGTGAAGTTAATATAAAGTTGTTTCTACATTAAAATGATGTGTTGAAAAGTGTCTTATTTTGTTATGTATTTTTATTGCTATATACCTGCTTCCTAGAATGATCAACTTCGAAAAAGGTACAAGTATGTTGCTGAGAGAGATCCAACAACATGCTGATTTCATAACAAAAGTGGTTAATAAAGTAGGATAGAGATATTCACTTAATTCAACTTGCTTAGAGATAAGAAGTTGAGACCATAAAGACTTTGCAGAATTAAAACCAAACGCATTTTAGGGTTATAAGTGAGGCTTAGAGATTTGTTCCCTTGCCCTAGTTATGCATGCTTAGATGTTGTAGAAATACACCACTAGATCACGTTCTAACCTTTTGAGGCACGACACTTCACATCATGGATACTTTCTAGCAACAATATATTAATGGATCTTAGCTCATCAATCATTCTCTCTGATATCTTATCCTTCCTTATTTAGTTTTTAGTTTGTAGTGTGACTTTCTTGTTGTTACCATTATTATTATTTGTTACCATGCTCATACTAGTTTTAAACAAGAATTAAATACTTTAAAGTTCAAAGCTACATCATAATCACTCCCTGTGGGTACGATCTCTTATTTTATCACTTGCTGCAATCAAACATACATGTATACTTGCATGTGACATATTGTCTTTAAAACAAATAACTTAGAGTAAACACTTAGAAAGCAGACAACACTAACCTTACAGGTCCCCGCACTCCACCACATTGAAAGCTTTAATCCACCATCACCATCGTTTCTCAACTCATTTTTGGTTCCTTAACGGAATAGTTTCCTTTTTTGAACCATCATTTGTCCTATAAATATAGGTCTTCCCCTTCAGTTTTTCACATCCAGAATTGTGAAATATCTCACCTCTCTCTCTCTAAAATATTTTATCTTTTCTCTTTCACATATTTTTATCCATAGCGCTTTGAGAAAAAAAAATTTTGTTTGGTGAGGAAGTTGTTATGGAAATGGGTATTATTGAAAATTCCTCAAGAGTTATTTTTCCTCTTGAGTGAATTATTCTTCCTTAGGAAGTGTTTGTTTGAATTTAGAGCTAAATCCGTTAAAAGCTCTTTTTGAGGGATTTAGTGTTAAGTCTCCATTTTTTTATGAGTTTAGCCACATAAGAGAAAGCTCTCTATTTGGACTCGTGAAAAGTAACAAGAGAAAAATCTTCACATTTGTTCGTGATCATCCCAGTATAAAGTCTCTCTCGGTTTCTGAGTTTATCCATTGAAAATTTTAGTACATTACTACCAATAATACATTTCATGACAAAACTTTCACCTCACCCAACAAAAAATTGATGAATAATTCAAGGATGCTCAATGTTTTATTTTATTTCTTAAAAATACCATATATTCCCTCAGTTTTTAAATATAACCGGGGTGAAAACAAATTCAGGACATGCTTCAATTCCCAGCAAAAGCAGTTTATTTTTTTTCTTTAAAAGTTGTGTCTTTCTTTTTATGGGAACCTTAATGGGAAAGCTAATAGCATGTGGATCAAGTGGATCCACTGCAACTATGTCAAGAATCAGAACATCATGACATTGGAAGTGAGAAGCAACACATCTTGGATCCTTAGAGCTATCTTGAAGCAAATGATTGTTATATCTAACCTCCAAATACGGAATGCTATGATGTAGACAAGAAAATTCCAAACCAGAAGGATGTATGAAAGTCTGGTAGATGCTTTTCAAGAGGTTAACTGGAGGAAAATTTTCTTTGGCAATGTTGCCAGACCCAGAGCCCTTTTCGCCTTTTGGATGGCATGCCACGAAAGAATGGCAACCAAGGGTAGACTTGTTAGGTTTGGTATGATAACATATGATAAATTTTGTTTCTACAGGGATAAAGAAACATTGAATCATCTATTCTTTCATTGTAGTGAGCTGAAAGAGATTTGGAACCATATTTTGGGATGGCTGCAGATTGACCATTCTATTGGAATGTTGAACGAAGAGATCAAATGGGTTATTGACAAGAGAAAAGGCAAAGGTTGTCAAGCTAGCATCATTAAATGTGCATTTGCAGAGACAATTTATGAGAGTTGGAATTACAAGAATGCGATTTGTTCTAGAAAAGACATTAGTAAGAGCACAATAGGATCCAAAATCATTAATATTGTTGTGTACAGATGTTGGGCAAAACCAAAACATAGAAATTTCATGGGTAGACTTATGATGCCTTAATAGTTTGGTCTTGTGGGTTGGTTGGTTTCCTTGTTCAGTTGGATCCCATTTTGGGATTGTTTCGTTGCAATCGTTTTTGGTTTAATAAAATATTTTATTTCCAAAAAAAATCGATGCATATCCAAACTTGTTTTAGAAAACTCTGATTTAAAAAATAATTTTATTTAAAACTAAGGTTTTTCAAACCACCATAATTCACCCCCTCTTGTGTGTGAAGTTACATGTTCAACAAAATGCACTAAGTACTTTAAGTGTGTCACTTCCTCACCCTAGGCACGTGAAGACATGTGATGGCTTTTCCCGAAGCGACATTTTCATGACACGATAGACATTAAATTTGCGTATTCTTAATACCACAAACTCTCACTCAAATTCTCAACGAATTTTTCCTCTCCATAGAGCATTTTCCCAACAAATGTATTTCTTGAACGAAGCGCCCAATTGGACCGGTCTTAGAACTCCCTACCAACATTCCTCGCTTCATTACTGACAATAAAGATTCGAGGGGCAATTATTTTGGGCTGACCAAAAATCCAATAATATCAGACCAATTCAGAGGCCCTATCTAACCAAAGGCGCTCCTGGCAAACATTTAAGCTTCCACACCAAAGCGCCACACAAAAGCAAGGCCTTGGTCTTCATCTCAATCATTAATAATCATCCAACGTTTTCCGTATCTCATACTATACTAACTAATGACAGTTCTAACCATATCACTTCTATATAAGTGTGACTCTGAATCATACTTAAAGTGTAAATCTTGGAGATACTTTACTAATCACCCAAAATTGTTATCACCGTATCAAAAACAATTTCACAATTGTCATTTTTAACCTAATATCATTTTCTGTTCCGATATGGAAGAATTTTATATATATATATATATATATATATATATATATATATATATATATATATATATATATATATATTAAAAATTGAGTAGTGTACATCATAGAATAAATGTATTGTATAAAAATATTTCTCTGGGCGTCCATTTTGTTAGGTATAATACTTGACTTTTGTGTATTTATCATGTCCTTTTTATTCGGAAAATAAATTTATTAACAATTTGAGCAATCAAACAAATTTAGCCGACTTGATATAAACTCAAAAGACAGAGACATCAGACATGCTGCTTTTTATTTTAAGTAATGAATCATTTTAATATTTGAATGTGTGGAACCGAATTACGTGAATGTGTTTTTATATTAATTAATTTGATCATTTAATTGATTAGTTTGGTCCATAGAATTACTAAGAAAGTATTTCATAATTTGGATAGAATCATTAATACAATCTCAGCAACGACTTTTTTAAAGGGAAAAAAAGTGACCGTCCAATAATTAATTTTCAAACGTGCATTTATGTGTGCATGTTGTTTTCACGTGTTCATATAAATCAAATAACAAAAAACGTAGGTGAATCATGTTGAAGTTTGGTTGTTCTGAATTTTAGAGAAACCTGAGTGTGAATTTTGTGGTAATTATTGAAGAGAATGGGTTGTGTTTGTTCAACTTCAACTTCAAAGAAAGTTAAAACGCCAGGTTATGAAGATCCAGCAGTTCTTGCTTCTGAGACACCTTGTGAGTATCATTCATCATTAACCGGTAATTCTGTTCCAAATGATATATTAGTTGATTAATTAATCATTATAATATGCTGATTAAAACAAGTTTTTGTTTATATAGTTTCTGTGAGTGAAGTAGATGCATTATATGAACTGTATTTGAAGTTAAGCAATTCAATTATAGAAGATGGTCTTATTCATAAGGTGAGTTAATAAGTGTTTCAGTTTAGATTAAATCTCCTTAATTAATTAATTAAATTAGCTGCTTAATAATCACTTCTAGTGCATTTTATTTTTAACATTCAGGAAGAATTTCAGCTAGCACTGTTCAGAAATGAAAACCAAAAGAATCTGTTTGCTGACAGGGTTAGTATATATAACTGATTCTTATGCTCTATGGTTTTAAACTTTTTTGTTATTTTTCATAATCATTAATTTCTCCTTTTATAGATTTTTGACTTATTTGATGTAAAGCGCAACGGGGTTATTGAGTTTGGCGAATTTGTTAGATCTCTTGGTGTTTTTCACCCAAACGCACCTTTAGAAGACAAAATTGCATGTATGATAAAATTCATTGATTTTTCTTCAGTCAGTGTTACCATATATATAGCTTATTGTTTATTGAAGTGTGAAAAATGATTCTTGCAGTTGCTTTTAGGTTGTATGATTTGAGACAAACAGGATACATTGAAAGAGAAGAGTTAAAGGAAATGGTGTTGGCACTTTTGCATGAATCAGATCTTTATCTTTCAGATGAGATGATAGAATCAATTGTGGTTAAAACATTTGAAGATGCTGATACAAAAGAGGATGGAAGGATTGATGAAGACGAGTGGAAAGCTTTTGTTTGTCAACATCCATCTTTGATTAAGAACATGACTCTTCCATATCTAAAGGATATTACTATGGCATTTCCCAGTTTTATCGCAAGAACAGAAGTTGAAGACTGAGAGGTGCGAATAATTGAGGAGTTTTCATGCTTATTCACTTGTGAGTTGTTATTTCTAGTGCAATACATATTAATGTATATATATCTATACAAACACACTAGAGACAAGTAGTGTAAGTATGGTTATATATGATTATTGTATAACTAGTATGAAATCCGTGCGTCCGCACGGGTTTTGGTATGAACCGCGGATACGTCATCAATTATGTTATGAAATATTAAAAAATAGAAAATATAATATTTTTTTTATAAATTAAAAAACATTAAAATCATAACACCCAATTAAAATATAATCGTGTTCAAAAATTTGATCAGTAACTTTATGTTTATTTTCAACAACTAAGAATTTTGATCAAAAACTTCATGTTGCCGTTAATTTTTAATATTTTGATAAGTGAGTTCATGTTCCCGTTAATATTCAATATTTTGATCAGAAACTTCATGTTCCCGTTAATTTTCAATATTTTGATCAATACCTTCATGTTCCCGTTAATATTCAGTATTTTGATCAGTGTCTTCATTTCCCGTTAATATTCAATATTTTAATCAATAACTTCGTGTTCTCATTAATATTCAATATTTTGATCAGTAACTTCATATTCCCATTAATATTCAATATTTGGATCAGTAACTTCATGTTTCTGTTAATATTCAATATTTTGATCAGTACCTTCATTTTTCCGTTAATATTCAATATTTGGATCAATAACTTCGTGTTCCCGTTAATATTCAAATTTTCTATCAGTAACTTCAAATTTCCGTTAATATTCAATATTTGGATCAATAACTTCGTGTTCTCGTTAATATTCAATATTATAATCAATAGTTTCATGTTGACATGATAATTATTTTAATTTGGTGTTTTAATAGTATGGATAAGTTGTGATACGTTTAAAAATTGTTTTCTAGCGTTGATAAACATAAAAAATATGGATTAAAAAAATAGAGTAATGAAAAAATATTTATGCATTATAGATTTAATGAAAAAACCAATTAAAATCAAACAAAAGGTTTTTATATAAATAATTGTTGTTACTTAGGTCAATCCTTTCATTGCTACCATTGACTGGGCAACAACAGGTTTTTATAATTTATAGTTTGATCATACAAAATAAAATTATAGAATAATCTATAAAATTAGTACATTATGAATTTATGATGGCTATATTTAGTGTCCCCAACTTCATATGAATTATTTTATCAATATTCATGGTTAAAATAATGCATGTTAGCTCCTAATTTTAATACTAATTCAAAGTTTCTCGGTAGATGAAGCAAAGCTAGCTTCTTTATCTTAATTGATAGCTCTGATATTCATTTAAATTGACTTTGAGTATCATGTTGGCATCCTTAATTTTTGAGGAGGTTCACAATTATTTTATTTGAATCCTTCTCCAATTTTTTCATCCTTCGTTATATTTCTTTTACTAAAAAGAGAAACATAAAATATATCAAGTGAAAAAGTCTGCTGAAAGATAAGATTTTGAAGGGAACTGAGCAAAAAAGATAGATGTTGAAATAATAAAGGTTTGATCCCTAGATAATAATATTCACATAAAAAGAAGATATGATCATAATCATGTACAGTAATGTAACACTCATGGCGGAAAATCTAGTGCATGCAAATCATATAGACACTATGATTAGTAGTTGAATATGTTAAGAAGTGAAACTGTATTTCTACTTAGTTTTCTTGAGATGTGTTCAACTCATATTTCTAGATCTTGAATGCACATCTCCAAATTTTTCAGTTGACTTTGAACATTTTCAGTACATGAAGTTAAAATATTGATTCCATGGAATCAATAACATTTTCAGTTGATTTCATGTTCCATATTAGTTCTGTTGCATTCTCCCTTGCAATAGCCTCAACGTTTCGGTTTCCACCTGACATTATTGTTGTCGCTGAATGGTATCAATGGAATCAATAGCAAATTCAACTACATTAACTTGAAGAGGAAGGTCAAAATTACAAACAGAGTCTGCTAAAATTTATTAACCTAAGGTGGCATAAGAAATGCCAATGCAACACACAAACAGGAATTTTTTACGTAAATACCCCTAATTTTGGAAAAAATTCCCTAAATAACCCATGTTTCAAAAATATTTCCAAAATGCCCCCATTAGGGTTTTGGTTTGAACTATGTCGCCAATTGCACTGGAGACTCCCTTGTAGAGGTTGAACCATGTCGCCAATTGCACTGGAGACACCCAACCAAGTCTCCAGTGCAATTGGCGACACAGTGTAATGCTTGAACTATGTCGCCAATCCAATTGGAGACACGGTGTAAAGCTTAAATCAAGTCGTCAATTCAATTGGAGACATGGTGTGTTTTGTGTTTTTTTTTTTTAAATATTGGAATATTATATTGATTTTGTTTGCACAATGATATAAAATTTTCATTAATTCAATAAAATATTACATTAATTAATCTTCGTGACCGGGTGCATCCAACCGGCCACTAGTTCCACATCCCCTAGGGACCCTCACTCGTTGCAGCCGTTGTGCTCGTTGTACTCGCCCCCCTTGTTCCCCTTGTTGTTGATTTACGCCCGGTGTTTGAGGGGTCGAAGTCTCAGGAGCAGTCCTAGATGGTTCCCTTAGGATGTCTTGCATTCCCGTGAAGTCTTGGGGACTGAAACTGAGCGTGCGACCCATGCCATTATAGTTTGAGGGGGTGATTGGTGTGCGGACAACCCGATTAAAGGGAGACATTGGTGTGAAGGATTCGTTGATGAAAGGTTGAAATGGTGTTTGAAAGCCATAAGGATGTTGAGAAGGTTGAAATGGTGAATTGGCGACTTGATTTAAGCTTTACATTGTGTCTCCAATTGGATTGACGACATAGTTCAAGCATTACACTGTGTCGCCAATTGCATTGGAGACTTGGTTGGGTGTCTCCAGTGCAATTGGCGACATGGTTCAACCTCTACAAGGGAGTCTCCAGTGCAATTGGCGACATAGTTCAAACCAAAACCCTAATGGGGGCATTTTGGGAATATTTTTGAAACATGGGTTATTTAGGGAATTTTTTCCAAAATTAGGGGTATTTACGTAAAAAATTCCACAAACAGAGTCTGCTAAGTCTACATAACCAGAATTACACAATGAAAATAACTAATTATTACAGTCATAGTAACATCCATAAAAACCACCCTATAATTCCCACCATGAACTACAAAAACAACCTGATCAAGATCAAATTAGCAATAATCTGACACCAGTGGAAGCTGAGCACCGCCACGCACTGCAACAGTCTTAATAAGGTTGGAGCCCGGAGCTTTCTCGATGCGACAAACCAAAATGCAGCACCTAAAATGTTTCCTCTGAAAAGTGAAGCTTTTTTTGCTGGACTCTTACTTTAACTCCTATTGGCGCTGTTACTTCGGCTACATAAGATGAGTCGGCTTCGCCGACATTTGTCACTGTCCTTTTGAGTGTCTGTGGGGAGCTAAGCACAACAGAAAATGAGGGGGTAGTTAAGCTCTCCTTCAGGGATGATTGATCTTTCAGCATAATTAATTGTTCGGTAGCAAATTAGTGGCCAATTTATTTGCTTAGTTGTATAGATACTTGGTAAACATAATAAGTAATAACATTTTATGTTGATCATGCACACTAACAAAATCCACTTGAGCCTATAAAGTCTTGATCCCTAAATAAAGAAAAATTAGAGCTTGTATTTAAAATAAAATATGTTGTATGATGCAGTCATTTGGTAAAAATTCATTATTTTGAATCGTATACCTGCAGTGTGTGATGAATTAGTTCCATCAATTATTTGGCTGCTTTGGATACCTAACACCTCTCTGATGAGAAAAGCAAATCAACCACATGGCTGGATGGAAGATCAGAAGTTTCATCATTCTTCCAAATATAACAATCCCTTGTATACTGCGGCAGCAAATTCTTCATCAATAATTACAAATACTAATAGCAACAGAAGATTTTTCCCAGTTCGAAAACTCACTTGAGGAATGGAAAAGTCACATTCAAGGAGCAGATTTCTAGCTTTAGCCAAAATTTCTGTCTTTTTCTTAAATGCGAAGTGAACCTCAACATTTTCAGCAAAATTGCTCAGCCTGTTATCCTTGTCATCTGATGAAATGAACAACAACTCTTTTAAAGCTGTTGCAAAGTCAGATGTACATTTGATAATCTTCTGAAAGTCAGGTAGCTTTGAAGCATCAGTTGGAACAACCTGAAATAAGACATGTTGAGTGACTATACATGCAAACTTAAGAAACTCAGTTTCTTTCTGGTTTCTAGACAGGGTAACCAACCATCAAGTAATTATCCTAGATTATCACATTGTGAGGGTTGAATAATCTGACAAGAACTTATTTTGATAGTTGAGATGATAGAATTCATACAACCTTGCATATTATTAGTTATAGAAGACTTTAATTCAATTCAACTGATATCAGTAAAATGATATTTTTGTGGATACATAATTTTATACTTGTTTCAAAGCACCGGATGCAATGCATGGACACAACTTTGTGTAACCAAGTTTGTTATAGCATAGAGCTTAAGGAAAACCTTTGAAAGAAAGCTTGATATGATTAGGTCTGATATTCTAGGCCATGATTAGCTCTACGTATAATATAACATATTACTATTACCCTGTTTTGCATTATATCATTGTAAAAAGTGTTTATATACTGTAATAATGAAAAAATATATTTGTTAGCAGAAGCGCAAACACAAAACAATCCATATTGTACCATGATTTAGGAAATTGATACAAGCCCAAACAATCCAACTGTGTAAAGTTCACATTGTAGATTAATCAATCATGAAACCACATTCAAAAGGAAACATTATATGTAGCAGTAGGCATAAATAAACCTAAATGAAATAAGATCATGCAGACAATAGATATTCTTCACTTTTTGATGAATCAGAGTGCAAGTCAAGTGAAGAGTTCAGTAGCTAGTACCTTCATAGGAGTTACATTATATGTAGAAACACCAGTATATGACAGGTTGAAATATGTGCTAAATTTTGTAGTACCAAAATTTTTCAAAAGGAATTTTTCATAAATTTCTCAACTTCTTTTCCACCATTTCAACCGCATAGTTTTGAAGGAAGAGGCGTTTGGAATAGTTGTTAAGTAAGAGGTGTTTGCAGGAAGAGGTGTTTGTGTTCCACTATAAATATGTCCAAGATGTTGGATAACTCATTTTGTCGCCCTTCATTGCAAATCTGGTTCAAAAGCATTTCCAATTTATATCTGTTGGAACAAAATAGGCTTATTAGGCAATATGATTAATTATGTTAGTTTAAAACTATTTTCACCAACACACAATAAAACTTCACAAATTACCTGAGTGAATGGATGGTCCAAAACGTATGAACTCCTCAAATTTAATGCTTGAAAGGAAACCAAACATGGCAACCAATCACCAAACATAAGAAAACTATGAAACTTAGATAGTAAAGTTGAAAGAAATTAACCTCAAGGGCTTTGCAGATTTTTCAACCATAGTAGCATGGTTAATCTTGCAGATTATTTTGACGTATAATTCTTGCACCACATATCACTATTTATACGGAGAAAAGTGCATGTGTAAGCATTAAATTCAAACAACTAATAAAAGCAGTTATTCATTTCAAAATCAATGAGCAGAAAAGTGATGAAAATCAAATTTGAATTCAAACTACATATCAATGTTTTTGTACATACCAATTAACTTGCATTTGCGCAGCATGCCTGTCACATATTAATTTGATAAAGATATCAATGTTATAAGTAATTTAAAAAAAAAAAAAACCAAAATCTATTAAAAGTGCACAAGAAGTGCTAAATGTTACAAATACGATAGAGCAAATACACCATCTCCATAACAGCCCAGAAACGGAGAGAAACAAACAAAACTCCATTAATACAACAAATAACCATTAGACACCATAAACTCTAGACAAAAAACTTCCATATAATTAAGGATTCATATTGAACTTATTGCTCCAGGAACCTGCTACAATGAGACATAAACTCTTCCACCATAAGCTGAGCAAACCTCCCCTGACCCGGCAAACCGATCAACCATTAAACTTTTATGACTCACAAATTCGAAGTCCATTGAGATACCACACCAGGAAGCCACATAAAGCTACCGAAGAACACCACAACTACTCAACAAAACACACAAAGCACCCAAACTCTGCTGACTGTTATAAGTAATTATATCAAATAAAATAGAGACTACTTTGAGAGTGGTAAAGTAGAAATGATAAATAGCTACATTTGTTTCCTAACAAAAGACAAATAATGAATCAAAATTACATATTTATTTATACCCGTAACAAAAAGGATATGTTGGAAAGGATGAATGAAGATCGTTCATAAGAGAGCCACTTCATCTATATTTCAAGCTACAACATTAGCAATAAGCATTGACCAATAAATGTTACTTCTTTTCATTTTCCAAAAGGAAAGCTGGCAGGTGAACTGCAGAATATGAATGGGGTATTGGACCCATTTTACTAATAATTTCCTTAAAGGTGTACTCCTCGGGCAGCATATCGAACATATCAGCCCTGTCACCTATTACTTTCTGAATTCTTCCAGGATTTAAATAGTGAGGGAATCTAATTACTAAACAACACCGCATCATAAACGCGCCTTGGATACTCACGAACTCCCCAACCATGAAGTCTGCAGAGATTCAACATAGTAGCATTGGCATTATAGTAATGAGGGATATCATTCTAATTACAATTGGATTTCAACGAATTTATGCATTAACAATTCAGCTCAAAAGGTACAAAATGTGAATAATAACTGTGTTATTCTCACCTATAAAGTTTTACAGCTGAAGTTTTATTCTCCTGCACCCAAACTTTAAGCAAGTATTCATAATCGATGTCATTCACAAGTTAGACCAAATTAAAACAGACTAAAATGATTAGAAGCTAAAAATATCCAGATAATACTAATAAACACATAAGTTTGTTATGCTTTTACGTATGAAAAGGTAGTCATTAACAGATGGCTGCAACATTACATAAAGTTAGAAACATTTGCATTGTCCAGCTATAGCTTTCAATGAAAATTATACAGTT
The DNA here is from genome assembly GCA_022829125.1 of Lathyrus tuberosus. Lineage (NCBI taxonomy): Eukaryota > Viridiplantae > Streptophyta > Magnoliopsida > Fabales > Fabaceae > Lathyrus > Lathyrus tuberosus. The sequence goes on from JALAZF010000017.1 coordinate 17,709,023, forward strand.
CTTCAGAAAAACAAGAAACTATCATTTATACATTGTTAGTTATGAACATAAATGAATAACTACGCGATTATGCTATGCTTATGTTTGGATAAGCAACTTATTATGAAGAGTTTAACATAAGCACTTATGAATAAGTTAATTCAAATTTCAAACAGGTCCTTTATATATGCTAGATTGAAATGAAAGGGAAAAAAACCTACAGAATCATGGGACAAATACGCATCACTGTAGTCACATTAGTACCTGCAATGCAATGGAACAAAAATGAACGAAATGATGTGAATTAGATGAAAAGTGAAATATGAAGGATGTTTTGAGCAATTAATTTGTTGTTTATTTCCATCTCATGAACAATCACTGATACCAGCATGTTAGTTTTGAAATATCAGGAAAACCCAGTAAATGCATGTTTCTAAAGATGCTCGAGACTCATATTTCGCAAAATTGGCGATTCGTCGTGCAACTTGGGAAAGAACGTCTGGATGTCCATATCTTACGATTCCCAGTAAGGCCTTGATACATCCCTGAGATCTTAGACTCATGAATATTTTATCTGGATGAAAAACACGAAGATAACATTATGATAACAGAGTGATTCATCCGTCAGCCATTATAAGTTCTTCATTCACTTCTGAATTGCCACAAAATAAAGCAAGGCAATGTCAATGCTAAAATTAGCTAAATGCACATCCACAACATTTAGAACTCAGCGCCATGTATAATTCCAAAAATGTGAGACCAGAATTTGCAAAACTAAGGACGATATAACTGACTATGTATAGAGAATTTTTTGGAGGAATTCTTGAAATCGAGGAGGTATTTCACTGATGGCAGATGGTGGACCCTGGTGAAAGCCAAAAAGACACAATATGGCGCTGCCATATCGACCATGTAGTGCCATTGGCCACAGCGTTTGTAAAAAAAAAGTTCTGCCGCAATCCGCCATGGCTGATATTTAACAAAACTTAGATGTAGTAATGTGTGTTGTTATCACTATTATCGACTTACAAATCAACACAAAGACTATGTATCCAATATTATAAATAAGCAGAATCATTTAAAAGTCAAGTTTAAGTAAAAAATGTAATGTATGTGACATATTGGACAACACCTATAGAACACTACCTAATTTTTACCCACTAAATGGAAAGAAAATGATTTTGTGTCCTATGTGATATGATAACATGGATATCACTGCCCTGCAATGGAAAATCCAACAAAAACAGTCAATACAAAAATCCAACAAAATATTAAAATAACAAACTGAAGACTGTGTTGATAGGGTTCATGGCGACCTAATTCTTATCGGCATCATCGATGAGACACTGAAAGTTAGAGAAAGTTCCAAGTTCTTTTCTGCATCAACATCTGAAATCGCAGTTACAAATTTTTTTTCTCTCATCAATGTTTGCAGTATGTTCAAAAAATTAAATCTGAGTGTAACTTGCATCAAAAATCAAAATAAATCAACTGAAGATATAGTACCTCATTCAACATTCTATGTAACTCATCTCTGAGCTCAACAACTCTATCCCTGTCATTTAAACCAACGAAAAAATTAGGGATTAAGGTTTATCAATTTCGTCTATATAAACTGAAAGGGAAAAAAACCACACCTAAACAATCTTCTTCTTTGTCTACCCTTTTCCAACTTCGTCAAAGCCACAGATGGATATTCGTTTTTTCACCAAAGAAATTTCGATCGGATTGAGTTTTCCGCGCATCTTCCTCCTTCAGCGTGAGCCAACACACCAAACCTGAAATACAAACACTAAATTAGAAGAAATAAAAAAAAAGATGAAACCCTAAAATCACATGTAAACCGATTCACACACCATTCTTGTTTCGGTGTGATACAAATATACCAAAAGAGGGAGAATATGATGGTAATGATGTTGTTACAGAATGAAGGATGAGGAAGAGGAAGGAGAAAAAGAGGGAGAAGCTTGATGAAGAGGAAGAAAGTCCACAAAGAGGAAGAGAAAAGAGAGAGAGAGAGAGAAAGAGAAAGAAAAATGACGAGAGAGAGAGAGAGATCAGTGGTAAAGGGGAAAGCAGGCAAAACAGGAGGGGTAAAGGTGAAAGCAGGCTCAACAGTCAAACAAAGGTGGGCTTCAAAGGTTGACATGTGTCCAAGAGGGTAGAAAAGTAAAATTAGTGGTATAAGATTTTCTTATATGGTAGATTTAAACCAACGAAAAAATTAGGGATTAAGGTTTATCAATTTCGTCTATATAAACTGAAAGGGAAAAAAACCACACCTAAACAATCTTCTTCTTTGTCTACCATTTTCCAACTCCGTCAAAGCCACAGATGGATAGTCGTTTTTTCACCAAAGAAATTTCGATCGGATTGAGTTTTCTGCGCATCTTCCTCCTTCAGCGTGAGCCAACACACCAAACCTGAAATACAAACACTAAATTAGAAGAAATAAAAAAATTGATGAAACCCTAAAGTCACATGTAAACCGATTCACACACCATTCTTGTTTCGGTGTGATACGAATATACCAAAAGAGGGAGAATATGATGGTAATGATGTTGTTACAGAATGAAGGATGAGGAAGAGGAAGAAGAAAAAGAGGGAGAAGCTTGATGAAGAGGAAGAAAGTCCACAAAGAGGAAGATAAAAGAGAGAGAGAGAAAGAGAAAGAAAAATGACGAGAGAGAGAGAGAACAGTGGTAAAGGGGAAAGCAGGCAAAGCAGGAGGGGTAAAGGTGAAAGCAGGCTCAACAGTCAAACAAAGGTGGGCTTCAAAGGTTGACATGTGTCCAAGAGGGTAGAAAAGTAAAATTAGTGGTATAAGATTTTCTTATATGGTAGATATGGTAAAGGCTAATTGTAGTGCTTTCACAAGAAATAGAAATGTTTAGAGGAAAATAATTTTTTTTTTTAATATAACTTGTTTTTTCAAAAAAAATACTAAAAAAACCAGTTTTTCAAAAAATTTTCCAAAATGGCATGGTTTGGTATGGACCTATAAGGGTGGCGCCATATGGGATGGCGCCTCAGGCCAACAGAACTATATATGAGCTGATTTAGGTCTGTTACCATAATTACACAAATGTGAAAAAAACCAACTGAGAGTCGCCATCCCAGATGGCGCCTCAATTCAAAGTCTTTTTTTTTTTTTTAATTTTAAAACGTTTACTATTTATTTTATTTTATTTTATTTTTTAATTTTAAAACGTTTACTATTTTTTTTTTTAATTTTAAAATGTATACTATTCATTCACATGTCTCTAGACTGATGAATTTGCAGGCCTATAGTCTGCATCTACTATTCATTCACATGCCTCTAGACTGATAAATGTGCAGCCCTATACACTGCATATACTATTCATTCGCATGCCTCTGCTCTAATATTTTACTTTCAGGCCACTGTTGACATGACTACGCATGCATGCCTACACATGGCAGACTGCAAAGGCTAAGAAGCATGCATGCCTACACATGGCAGACTGCAAAGGCTAAGAAGCATGCATGCCTACACATGGTACACATGTATGCCTACTCATGTGACTCCCCCTTTACACCATTATAAAAACCCTCTCAACATTTACAATTTTCATCCCATCCCAAACTACTCTCACTTCTTCTTCTCTTATTTTCTGTTCAAACCTTTGCATCTCACAACCAGTTACGAAAATGGCTTTACTCAGATGGGAAGCAACCACCAAGGAACGTCGAAAAACATTGAAGACTTCGTAAGTTTTCCTGTAGTATTTTGTTTTACAATATTAAACCTTGATGTCTTTTATTCTGTTAGTAATTTTGCTTGTTTTTTTTGTTCAGGAAGTTTCAAGGTTCCGTTGTCGTGGGCACGCATACTTCCCTCACGACCCTATCACTGAACCATATCTAACAGGATATGGATTTGGAGATGTGATAAAAATCCCATCATGCCATGTAGACCCAAAGTTCATTCTGGCCTTGCTAGAAAGATGGAGGCTGGAGACCCACACCTTTCACCTTCGTTTTGGTGAATGCACGGTCACCCTACAAGACGTGTATATGTTACTGGGCCTCCGCATAGATGGTATAGCCTTCAACGGCCCCGTAAATATAAATAGCCAATTATGCTTCGACTTGTTGGGCACCCCCATTGAGATTGAAGAAGTTGAGCCTTCACCCGACGGTAGGTGTAGGGGGCAAGGTATTAACTTAAAACGCCTTAGGGAATACCATGACTCCATCGTATTAGATGAGGATTCCCTCCCCTTACACATAATACAAAAAACTAGATGTTGTTTGTTGCTATTGTTTGGTCGTTTTTTGTTTCAAGAGAGCACTGGAAACAGTGTAAATATTATGTATCACCCGTTGTTGTCTAACATTAACAGTGTGCACGAATATAGTTGGGGTTCAGCTGTCCTGGCACATCTGTATAGTGCACTCTGCAAAAATGCCAAAAAAAATGCGTGTACATTTTATGGTTGCGCCTATCTCCTTCAGGCGTGGGGTTGGTCGAGAATGCCAACACTAGCTCCAATAAACCGGAACCCATTCACATTCCCATACGCATTAAGGTAAGACTATACACATCTATGCGCCTATACTGATATGTTCAGGTGTAACTAATTCATTTTCTAACTACATTTTCAGGTGGGCAGTTCCGAAAATGAGCTACGATAGAAACCCCCGGAACGCCATAACAGTCTACCGCAACCTGCTAGACCACATTGGCCCTGACGACGTATATTTTCCTACAACTTTTGTAACATTTCATCCATAGATATTTCTAACATTTTGTATACTTACTCATTAAACTATTTTTTCTTGTAGTTTGTCTAGAGGCCTTACGACGATCTCGACCACCAGCCCAACGCAAATGATGCTGCTGTGTGGACTTCGAAAACACCAATAATTCGGTTCACAACTGTTGAGATGCACCAAAGCGACTGAGTGAAACTACAATTCGGTATGCATCAGGACATTCCGGTGGATCCTACCAACTTGGGAAAGTGGCACCTGCGCAGAGTCGACACGCAGTGGAAGGATGGTGTGTGGACCAACTTTGCAGCAGCGTTGTGTCACCAGTGGGAGATGCGCCACCAGCTCGTCTTAACAGACCCCGTTGTACAACCTGCTCGGCCAACGGAACTATATATGAGCTGGTTTAGGTCTGTTACCACACCACAACCTTTCTTCTCTCAGCCGACGTATCTAGTTGACCCCCGCCAACGTGCGTCTTCCTCCCAGCAATATGCCCAACATCATTCACCAACCTCTCCACCACAACAACAAAACCCTTACTATAGCCCTGACGAGTCATTCAAACCTACCGAAGCACACCAAAGCCCCCCACAAATGAACCCCTCACAAATGATGACCCCATATTCCTACCACTCAGAACCACAATCATCATACACCCAACAAACCCCCCCTCTTTTCAACTATCAAACCCCACATCAACCACTGCATCAATACCAACACCATCAATGCATCATTTTGGCCAACCATACCGTATGGAATCAACCCAACCCCCTCATCCAAATTACATGAACATGGGCATGTAGCTGGATTACGGAAGTGCTGTCGGCGGCAACCTCCCGGCTATTGGGGACAGATGCTGCAGAATTTGTCTCATGCTCCAGGGTCATCGTCTGATGCGCCGGGGCCATCTGAACAAACACAGAGACCAACCACGCCTCAACAACCTCGTGGTGCTAGACAAAGACGTCAAACAAGAGCCACTGATTATGGAATCGGTGGTCGATTAAATAGGCATAATCATTGATTTTCTTTTTGTATCCAACTTTTGTATTATTGTACTAAATATTTTAAAAAAATTAATGTTGTTTTTTTTTTTATTTTCCATTCTTAAAATAAAATAAATTAAAAGGGGGGGGGGGGGGACACCAGATGGCGCCTCCATTAAAAAAATTTTAAAAAAATTAGGGCATTTTTGTTTGGCCTGAGGCGCCATTTGGGATGGCTCCTGGCCTCTAACTGAGGCGTCATCCCATATGACGCCACCCTTATGGATCCATACTAAACCATTTTGGAAAAAATTTTGAAAAACTGATTTTTTTACTATTTTTTTTTAAAAACCAAGTTATATTAAAAAAAAATCCGGAAAATGATTGTTTTGAGTGATTAAGAATTAAGATGTAACAGAAAAAAAGAAGAGAAAGTAGAAAAGGATTGGTGGGCTAATTTTATAGATGGTTTTGAACGAGTGATGTATATAAAAAGAAAGAGAAAGTAGAAAGTACAGGTGTTAATTCATGATTCCATAATGTAGAGATCTTTTGAATAAAGAGAGGATTGGTGGGCCAATTTTTTAATGGTTTGAATGAGCGATGTATATAAAGCTCCCTACTTGGACTGAAATGGTTAATGGTGAACAGAAATTTGACAAGTTTATACGAAATTATAGTGTGTGGTATAGAGTTTTAATTTGGTAAAGAGACCAGGGGACATGTTTAATTACCGAAAACGACGTGATTTTCTTTTTCTATGGAGCTCGCTTCGATAGCCACACACCATTGATTGGTTTAGAATAAGATTGGCTGCTGTGATTTTTTTTTAGAATAACTAGTAAGAGATCCGTGCGTTCGCACGAGTGTTTGTAGTTAGGTTTAAAACAAAAAAATATAAATTGAGATATTAAATAATTATGAACTTGATTTTTTATTGATCAATATGAGATATAATATCATTAATAAAAAATAAAGGATAAATAGAAAGATGGTGATGTAATATGCATAAAAATAGGGTTTAAAAATAATAAAGGTTATCCAATATAAGAAATGAGCCAAAAATATAATAAGAATAATAATATAAATCAATTCCAATTAAGGGAATGCAAACTGAGTTTGTAATTAGTATAATAATAATGATAAAATCTGAAACGATAGCCCAATAGAAAAAAATGCATTGTGGTGATAGTGTCCCGTGAAAATAATGAATTTCAGTGATAAAAGTTACAAGAGTTGATAGCTTTATGTTTTAATTGCAATCCAACCGATTCTCCAGGTTTTAATTACTCCGAATAAATTAATGATAGATCAACATCTACTAAATAACAACAAATTATCATGACTATGACAATGAAATAGTTCTACAATCATATTATAGTAAAAAGAATGAAATACATATTAATCAAATACTTTTTATTCCTTCTTTTTTGCCTCATTCGCAATTCCGGTCCTCTGCGACAAAAATAACCAAAGTGAATAAACAAACCATATCAACGCAATCATCTAGAAAACTTTTTCAGCAACAACAGAAGGTCCTTCTTCCTATGCAACTACTCACTTTGGTGAATGCTTTTACAAAGTCGTAATAAAACTAAATAAGATCGTTGTTCCTACAGTGAAGCATACTTATCACATCAGTATAATCATTTGAAATAATGTCAATGTAGTAATTATTAGAGCAATGAAATAAAAAGTTTCAAGGTTGACATAAACAGCTAAGTGCTGCAAACCACATGCTCTAACCACAATTGCAGTATTTAAGGCATTTGCTCACTGAGAATATTTTGATAATGATCATATTTTACAGAAAGCAAAAGTTAAAGAGAAGAGATGATAAAGGTCAAGAGTTTACCGCTGATACATGCTCGAAAACATCATGAATTTTCTTGATTGCAACTTTGTCGAAAGAAAAAACCACAGACTCTCACCATCATCTGGTATGCAGCCTTCGACGACGTAATCGTCTGTATCACCTAGACTTCAGCAACAACAACATTCACAAATTATTAGGCAGCAACAAAAACAAAATTCCATTTGTCAACAACAACAAACACCAATGACTCAACAGAGAAGGAAAATGAGAATAATAAACTATTAAAATGCACAAGAACATGAAGACTAACCAGCAGTTGAGATCTCATTTTTTTCTTTCCCAAGTCCAGAAGAAGAGTCTGGATGAATATGAGAACCGTGATCTGCCAATGATTGATAAACTTTTAATCAAAACTAACAAATGCAATAATTTCTAAAAAAATAATTGACATCTCTGAAGTTATTCTTTTCTTTCTCAACTATTTAAAATTCATGTCATACAAAACAACTAAACACAGCAGCAAAAACATTAACACCTCTGAAGTTACTCTCAACTATTTCAAAATTCATGTCATACAAATATACTAAACACGGCAGCAAAAGATACATTCTCGAGGAGCTTTTTCTTTCGACTGTTATGCTTCCCAAAAGATAACCAGTATTTTGAAAAGATTTTTGTTAATGACCATTCACATATAAAGAGTAAAAAGAAAGGAACAGAGAAAAACCTTGGACACAATAGTTCCACAACCAGCTTCAACTTGTTGAAACTTGGGAGTATTTGGAAATGCACAAACCAAAAGAGTGCAATTAGAGTTCCAATCATGCTTAAACTCTGCTCCCATTTCTATAGTACATGAACCCATTACAAGGCAAAATTCATGAGCTAAAATATGCAAGAAAACAGTAAATTTCAGCAAGAAAAAAATTGCTTAATTTAACACTAACTGATCCATGCCATTCGCCATGGTACACGGTCCCAAATGATCCTGCATAGAGAAAAGAGCAGCCTCAGTTAGAGCCACCGTTTCATTTATGCTCTTTCAAAACTGAAAAGCAGGAGAAATAGAAATTTTACCAGCACCAACACGCTCTTTGATCTGTAGCTCATCCCATGATATCTCAAGCCAGTCCATTGCTAGTGATGGTTCAAGATTTACATATTTTGGAATATCACCAGCACCCTGTCTACTGTCTACCTGTTCTTGCTTTGACTGGATGCCATTTACCACCGAACTTCCCTTTGCAATGATCTCATTATAAGACATTTCTTGGACTACAACTGAATCTTTACCAACAAATGGAATTTCATGTAATAATGCTTCAGAGGCTGGACAAAGAGCTTCAGAAGGACCTTAAAAAATAAAAGGAAAAATACTAAGCCTAAATTTTGCACATTTCCTGTCTCTATCATGAAAGCCAAAAGGAATCACAGGTGGATATGTACCACCACAAGCTTGATCGACTGAAGCATAAATGAAGCCATTATTATTTTTCAGCGAATCAGTTTCTTTACTTTGTTGTTCGTCTTGTAAACGGCCTGTAAAAGATTGAGTAAAAACTAAGACCAACTTTAAAACATGAATAATAACCGAAATTTTAAATTTATTAAGCCGGAACTGTAGGAGCTAAAACATTTTTAAATGCATGAATTATGAACTAAATGGTTTAGTTTGTCCTAAAGTAAGGAAGATCAAATCTTCGTAATAGGCATAGATCTTAATCTGGGGAATGGAAAATGAAAACATGTGGCTAAAATTTGCTTGATGATGTAAGTAGCACACCTTACACATATACACAATCCACAAAATTAATTGAGACAAATTATTATGTAGTACAATTTACACTGAAGAAACTCACCTGGTAAAATTATCTATACCCTACTATAAATAAGGTACAAGTAATATTAGCCTAAATGACCAATAATGCATCAATACTACATATATTCTGAACTTGAAATAATATTAGCACATGTCCATATAGTGTTTAGCTTGTTTTCATAAAATATACATGATAGTTTATAAAAGCAGCTTATATAAGAAAACAATTTGACTTCATTTTATCTATTGTTAACATGTTATAATATATGATAAATACTTTTGCCATGAGCACTTGATAAAAATGTTTATCTAAACAGATCATAAACCATCCAATTTATCCCAACTAAGTAACAAAATGATTTACCTTGAAGAGAATTACATGATGCCTACAGATTCCCGTAGACAAACTACCAATGGGAAGCACAACACACTGATGAAAACCAAGACAATATGAGTGTCCTATTTGGAATATTCCTCTGTCTCAAATTCTTAGTTACTTAAGAACAGCAAGACAAGATGAGAAGATTACATAGAGGCTTAATACACCGTTGATTTACCAAGATCCTGACAACAAAGGAAAAGTAATTTATGATATCTTGAAACAAAAATGTATTAAAACCAACAAAAATATCGAGGAACGTTGCAAAGATAAGGATCTCCCCATACTTTAGTTGTTCATGAGATCCACCCGATGCAGCATTAGAGACGGCCCATGCAGCTTCCTTCTTGATATCAAACTCAGCATTTTGAAGCATGGTGACCAAAGGAGGAATTATATTGGCATCAATTACGGCCTGTTAATATTAAAAAATAGAGAGAAATATATATTAAGTCTTCCAAAAGCAAAGACAACACGTCAAAATTTCATTATCCCAAATGAGGAAACCTGAATCTGTTGTGTATTCCCAGCTGTGATATTGGCTGCTAAGTCTACAGCTTTTGGTACAAACTCGGGTCCCTACATCCACAAATTAGAAAACATGTAAAGTATATTAAATTATCCATGTTAGCATCAGCTCCTTTGAACAATGACTTGGCTCCCCCGTTCTTGAGAATTTGTTCAATGCCTAGTAGAATTTAAATAGCATATGTGTCAAGATAAACACATTGAGAAGCAATTCAATTGAAATTAAGTAATAACCAATAACAGTAAATGACTAACTCGAGTGGGGAAATAACGAATGACATTGGTGGTGTTTCCTCTCCATATAGCAACCAAACCCTCATCGGCAGTTGTTCTTTTAAAACAATCACCAATGTCCTTGTATGGCTCAGAAAGCCTACCAGTCTTGATCATCTCATCCTTATTTTGGGTCAAAAGCTTAACACGCTCGATGGCAACATCAACAAAACGGAACCAGCAAACATTTAAATATTAAGAGACCAGCGCCGATAAGGAAAATAGAAAATCGAAAAACTTCACAGATTTAAACGCACAAAATATCGTTAAACACAACATGAACATAACGGTTCCATGATCAAACGAAAGCATAACAATACACGATTCCGTGTTTCCAGGAACAACAACAACAACACAACAGCAACACCATTTTCGGTGAAAAACAACAAAAACAACAATACATGACAACATATCATTTTTAACGGAAAAATACAAAGTCAAGGTAAAAGGAATCGATATTTACATGAGTTGATTAAAAATCGAAACAACATTGGAAGCAGGTCCACTTTGACACCATTTTCTTGAGAAACATAGAAAATGGAGAAAGGGAGAGTAAGAGAAAACGGAGAAAGGAGGCGGCGGTAGATTTAGGGTTTGTTGAGGAAATGAAGAGTGAGAAAATGGGAGAGTGGGTGAGAGAAAATGGCAGAGAATGAGACGAGAAAGAGAGAAAGAAAAGGGTAAAAGAGAGAGAGAGAGAAAGAGGAAAAGAGGGAAGATTCAAAATAGTTGTGCCACTTGGTAAAATGGGTAGGTAGTTGAAAAGTGAAGGCCATTTTGTTAATTACCATTTCACCCAAAATGTAGTGTAATTTTTTTTTAAGGGAAGGGCAATTTAGTCAGTTTGGTCAACTTGATAGTAATGGGTAGATAGTTGACTATGTTATTTAAAAAAAAATACTAAAAAAACAACACATTCAAATTAATTACCAAAATAGCTATGTTTGAAAAAAAAACTAACCTGTTGGTGCCATACCATATGGCGCCTCAGGCAAAATGAAAAACTCCAAAAGCCATATGATATGGTGCCTTGGTTCAAAGGTGTATGCCCTAGATTTTTTTTTTAAATTTTATTTTAATTTGGAAATTGATTAATTTAATGGTAAATAAAAAAAAGTCTAGAAAAAATTACATAACAATGTTCAGAATAAAAATTAGTACAATTGATGGAAAACAAAAATTTAATGGTCGTGCCTATCGAAACGTCCACCGGTTCCACATGTCGGGGCTCTTGCGCGGCGTCTAGTGTTGGAGTAAGCCCTAATAGCCAATCAGTATTGGTTGTATATGCTTTTGTATCATAACCTTGATATATATTGTTTGTTAATATATATACTTACTAGGCATTATATTTATTGTGTTATTTGTATATGACATAATAAAGTCCTTAGAATAATTAGTCTATTAATGACCTATTAAGTATGACTTAATCGTGAGAGCTCATTAAACAAAAGGACGTTATTCTTAAAGTATTCGTATTCAAGCTTTACTGTCAAATAGGACAACAATAATGCATAAAGACTATTATGTGAGTAGACTGATGAATGTATCTCACAAGTCATGGATATGAGATATCAAGTCTTCACGTAGGTATAAATATTAGGAGTAATATTTATATTGGATTGACCCACCATGAGAATACTACATAGTTTGTTATGTAAGTGTCATAAGTTATTCTCATAGTAATAGTGATGTATTCACTATGCCAAAAAAGACCTTTAGCAGCGCTTTTTTTGGCCTTTAGCAGCGCTTAAAAGTGCTGCCAAAGGTGGCGCTGTTGTAGGTAAAGGCAGCGCTTTTTTTCCTTTGAAAAGCGCTGTCTTAGGTCCCCCTTAGGACCCCCTTTAGCAGCGCTTTTAAAAGCGCTTTCGTAGGATCCACATATAGCAGGAAAAGCGCTTTCGTAGGACCCCCTTTAGCAGCGCTTTTAAAAACGCTACGAAAGGTCCCCCTTTAGGTAGCGCTTTTTCAAGGAAAAGCGCTTTCGTAGGCCTCCTTTAGTAGTGCTTTTAAAAGCGTTGTCTTATGTATACGTTATGACCCCCTTTAGGCAGCTCTTTTTTTAAAAAGCGCTGTCTTTTAAAAAAGTGCTTTTTAAAAGCATTTTTTTAAAAATTAATTATTAAACCTGTATAATTTAACCTGTATAATTTAACAGAATCCTTTATTTCAACACATGGCCTTTGATACCATTATAATTCAACACATAGGCTTTATACCATTATAATTTAACAATAGGCCTTATATACGATTAAAATTCAACACATAAACCGTAATAACCATTATATATATTTCAAAACTATACAACACCAAAATAACCATTATATATATAACTCAATACAAACTATACAACACCAATTCCATGCACCAATTCGAAACCTTATACACCATTTCCATCACCTATACATCAACTTCCAAAACTATTCAATAATTTCTAAAACTATACAACACCTTCCATAAACCTAACACAATTTCTAAAACTATTCAACAAATTCTCATTTCAACCATGTATTGACACCAATCCTCCTTTATTTCTTCTAATTTATCTTTCGTGTAGGTGGCACACTTGAATTCATCAAAATACTACATATAACATAATATGCATGATTTAGTTAAAAGTAATTAATTAGATGAAATATCCGATAATAAATCTTAAAATAAATCATAACCTATAAATCCATACCATGTTTGGAATCTCTATTTGTTCCAAATGAATAATTTCTTTCATGAATCTCAAGACAAAATAACCACAATCGATACCATTACGCTGCCGAGGACACTACACATAGAAAAAAGTATTAATATGTATCAGGATATATAGTTTAACTTGTGTTATCAAGTAGCATTACTATTATAATAACAAATATGAAAATATACCTCCACTTTTATCCATGTAATGTTGTTTACTTTGCTCTTTGGTACCCGAGCTTGTCGTTGTGATCGGAATATTTGTATGGCTCTATCATAATATAAACGAATATTTATAACAATTTCACATAAATAAAGAAATACACACGCGAATATTTAGAACAATCGCATCACTTACATATCAATCATCTTCTTCATCTCCGGGTATTTTGTTTGATCACCATCTAGCGAATCCAGATAATAGACTATTTCTTTTATCGGATTAATCGCAAGCAACAACCAGTGTCCACTGTAAAATAAAACAAAAGTATAGATGGAAATGTTATACACAACGTAAAAAAGCGAAAGATTATAATAAAGGAAGTTAGAATGAAAATTTTACCCATGGCCAGTATTATATGGTAAAAGATACAACTTCTCTGTATCTTTGTTGGTCATAAATGCATCTACTAAGTGATCTTTGATCGCATCTGTAGTTCGATCGATTAGATTTGCGTTGACACAGTTGGGAGACAAGAAGGAGTATCTTTCTGTCAATTGACTTGGGAGCATCAATTTTTCATACAAGAACCTGAAATAAAAACATAATCAACATTCGAATATTCATTAAAATGAGTAAATAAATTGATTAATTAATTAAATAAAATCGATGGATTACCTGATGTATGAATTCATAACACCGACGCCTAATTCAAAATGCGTAAATATCTGATCCAAGTCTTTTTTAGCAATTGTTTTTGAATAGGCAAACCCAAAACTACCTGCTTCCATAGGTATTTCACGGATACCACCTTCCATCAATTTCGTTGTGCCTACAATTGTTTCAAGGCACAACCGAAATCGAGGAATAGAAGCTTTTTTTGGCTTGGCTAATTCTGGCTTCTTTTTCTTGCTCCCTTATTGCACCTCTTGTGTAGGAATCTGAAAATCATATAAGTCATAAAGTTAGTAATCATGAAGCTTTTGAATTTGGATCATAGAATTAACATTTTCAATGCATATATATCAATGTACCTCTTTTTGTGATGCAACTGACTCGGTTTGCCGCACAATCCCTTTATCTTTTGATTTGGATTTTGTAGGAGTCTAACAATGTCATGTAAATAAAATGTAAGTAAAAGTAAGCATAACATAACTTATATGCAAGTAAAACATTTGAAAACTAAAAGGTTAATAATGGTTTTCAACATACCGAGTCATCTATGACGATGAGGTTTGACGGCCATGCAACATACAACCCTATTGCATCCCCCCACCAATGTTGCATCTGAAACGTCGTCAGGTATAGGTAGTAACGTATCCCGCTCTAAAGCAATATCAATCGAAACCTTCAAAAATCCAGCAGGAAGCGGTCTATGGTGAAGTACGTCTCCCAAAGTTTTATGCACTTTTCCCTTGCCAACCATGCGATATGTCGGTGCCGATAAATATAGCTGACAAGGTGAAATGCCCTAAACCAAAAAAAAATATATGAAATTGTTATTGTGCAATGATGTCAATATAAAAATTGTTCTAATTTAATAAATATAATTACCTTTGGAATTTTTTGTGTAAAATTTATACTGTCCTTGTCACTAGTATCTTTAAATTCTGAACCGCGCCTTTCTGACATATATCTTTCTTTATCCTGTTGCAGTTCACGAACTTGAGCTCTCAATTCTTCCAACGTTTCCATCACCTCTCTATTGCTAGGATTTTTGGTCTTTGGACGCTTATACAAGGCAGATGGAGTGACTCCAAATCCCTTACCCCTCACGTGACCAGAATACTCAAGAACATTTAATACTCGACTCAGTATGCTCCTGCAATCCTGGTCTTCCGTGAGAGTTAAGGACTGAGATAGAGTCTCCTGAAATTCAATATTAGATTTAAGCATAAATATTTTAGATAAACAAGAACTTTTTATTTAATTAAACAAATAATTTTATACTTACACATCACTTAGAAACTTACACAATATCTTTTTCTCATTTCTAGATAGAGTATAAGCAGCAGGTGGTAGATATGTTCGTTTTCCTTTCTTCATGGGTCCTAATTCATTTCTTATTCCCATCGCTACCAAATCCTTTCTTGCTTTAAGGCCATCCTTCGGCTTTCCTTGTATATTGAGTAAAGTAACAATAACACTTTCAAATACATTTTTTTCAATATGCATAACATCAAGAAAATGTCTTACATACAACGACTTCCAATATGGTAATTCAAAAAAAATTGACCTCTTCTTCCACCCACGTTTGACAAGCGTATGTGCAAAAGGCTTTCCAAACTAAGTAATCACATCCTTCACCTTTTCAAAAATTTGGTCACCTGTCAATGTAGGTGGAGCTCTACCATGTTCTGTATTTCCATTGAATGCTTTTCTCCATCCACGGTAGTGATGATTAGAATTTAAAAATCTCCGATGTCCGAGAAAGACATTCTGACAAAATTCCAAACACGTCCAATCTGTGTTTTATTCACAAATAGGACACGCACATTGACCTTTAATGATATACCCTGATAGATTTCCTTATGCTGGAAAATCACTAATTGTGCCAAACAACAACGCCCTCAAATTGAAACTTTATTTCCTATATCCATCATAAACCTCCACACCGTTCTCCCACAAAATCTTTAAGTCTTCGATTAAAGGTGTCAAGTATACGTCTATGTCATTTCCTGGTTGTTTAGGCCCAGAGATTAACATAGATAACATCATGTACTTACGCTTCATACATAGTCATAGAGATAGGTTATAAATCATAATAATCACAGGCCACGTGGTATGTGAGATACTTTGAAGACCATGTGGGTTCATTCCATCAGTAGATAATGCCAATCGAAGGTTTCTTGCTTCTTCCCCAAAATCAGGATAATCATTATCAATTTTCATCCACTGAGGTGAATTTGTCGGATGCCGAAAATTTCCATCTATAATTCTTTCATCTGTATGCCAAGTCAAGTGTTTTGCATCGGTTTCACTATGAAACATGCGTCTAAATCTCGGAATTATAGGAAAATACCATAAGACTTTTGCTGGAGACATTTTCTTCTTATATCGAGAGACACCGCATTTAGGGTACTCATTTAACGATGCATATTCATTCCGAAACAAAATGAAATCATTTGGACAAGCATGCATCTTATCATAACTCATGCCAATAGAGCACAACATTTTTTTGGCCTCATGGGTTCGATTGGGAAGAACATTATCATCCGGAAGCAAATCTTTCATAAAGGCTAATAACTCTGTGAAATTTTTGTCTGACTATCCATTGCCCGCATTTAAGTTGTACAACTTTAATACCGCAGACAACCTTGTGAATTTAGTGCAACCTTTATACAACGGTTTCTCTGCATCACTTACCAATCTCTCAAACATTTCGGGGCAATCCTGAAGATCTTCTTCAAGTGCTTCTGCAATCTCTTCGACTCGATCACAATCATGTGTATCTGTGCCATTGTCGTTTGAAGCATAGGTCGTACTATCCCTCGGTTCATCATTCTCGTTACTTATCTCACCATGTAATATCCAACATGTATAACTTCGATCAATTGCATGCCTCATTAAATGCGATTTCAACTGAACTGCGTCAATCCGACGCCCATAACAACAACTTAAGCAAGGACATGTGATTCGACTGAGGTCTTTGGCGTGTTCAACCGCAAACTTAATGAATTATGATACCCCTTTCTCGTATTCTTTTGAGAATCGATTCGAAGACATCCAATTTTTATCCATGGACGTTTTAATAAGTAAGCTAAACAAACACAAAAGAACAACTAAGTACCTGTATATATAGAAGTCAGCAACTTCTGGGCTAAACCACAAAGTGTAAGATTCTTGAAAATGATCCGAATTCACTCTTCACAAGTAACCCCTATAGCAAATGAACGTAAGTTAGTAACTGATGGCGTATACCAAATATAACAGGACAAATTTAGTATATAATATGACAAACAAGAAATATCGGAGGAACAAGTCAAAGTTTCAAGAAAAAAATTTAGTAAACATCATCATTAATTCAAATAGCATGACATAATTTGATTCGTCACAAATGACACATCAACACTTAATGTTTCAACTCAACTTTGTCAAAAAAAAAACAACTTCAACGCTTAAGTTGAATTAACTTCAAAGTTCTATCATCAATTCAAATTCAATTAACAATTCAATCACTATTTATCATTTTCAATCAACTCTCAAAATAACAATTAATTTTATAATTATTTTTAATCAATTCTCAAAATAAATTCAATCACTAGTTCAATTAACAACTAATTTCATTATCATTTTCAATCAACAACTAAATTCTTACATCACTAAAATTTTCCGATAAATATTCATTTTAACTTTACAAATAGCCCTATAACAACCTCAACAATCTAACTTCTACAACACTCTTAACTACCTTGACTTTTCTAATTAATCACTATTCTACAAATTTTACACATTAATCACTATTCTACAAATTATGCTCTATACTAATTAACTTCTATTATTCTACAAATTAATCACTACACTAACTTCTACAAATTAATCACATTTTACACAATAATCACTATACTAACTTCTACTAATTAATCACTTTTCTAATTAATCACTAACTAACTTCTATAAATCCAAAAATGAAAACCCAACATCAACAACTAATAATACAACAAATTTATCTCACAGAAACACCAGAGAAACAATCAACAATGGAGAATATTAGGCATTTCCATTATTGGAGAGAAAACCAGAAAAAAGGAAGAGAAACATACCTCAAACGGCGGACGACAGAGGGAAGCCACGAACGGAGGCCGTGAGTAAGCCACGAACGGAGGGAAGAAACGACGAAGGACAGATGACGGAGGACGGAGGGCGCAGAAGAAGAAGATGAAGAGAAACAGTGTCGCGAGAGTTAGGGTGAAATAGAAACGGTCGAAATGAAAATAGAGGGATATAAGAATCTGTTTTAATTTTAATATTTTAAAAGACCTTTAGCAGCGCTTTCTTATGTTAGGCCTTTAGCAGCGCTTTAGGTTAAAAGCGCTTTCTAATGTGGGATTAATGAAAGGCCTTTAGCAGCACTTTCCAAAAGCGCTGGCTAAAGTGTGTTGTAAGAAAGCCCTTTAGCAGCGCTTTTCAAAAGCGTTGGCTTATGGTATCCTTTTAGCAGCGCTTTTCATAAAGCACTTTCTAAAGTTCACCTGCCTTAGCTCTTTGGCAGCGCTTTTCAAAAGCGCTTTCGTAGGACCCCCATTTAGCAGCGCTTTTTTCCTTCATTTTTTATTTTTGTTTTTAGCGAAACTTATAGCAGCGCTTTTGCCAAAAAGCGATGTCTTTGTAGTGCTGCCAAAACATAATTTTGGCGTAGTGATTCCACCCTTCGACCTGAAACCACTATGGACCCTAGATGTGGAGTCGAGTACTTTATTGCTAATCAAACGTTGTCCGTAACAGGTGTAATACCCCATAAATTCTTTTACTCTGGATAATATTAGTTGTGATCAACTGAGTCCCAGTGTGCTCTGAGAAATTATCTGCAGAGATAATTAGAGTAACGGTTGAACTTAGAGTAAATCCAATTAATATTATCTGACTCTGAGATATTTCAATATTTGGATGTTAAAGACTTTTTGGACAGTTAGTAGTGTTGTTAATTGATGATGTTTACTATATCTTTTCCTTTTCCTCTCATTTTCCACTAGAACCAAAGAAAAGAAAAGATAGAAAGAGTTTGGAGAGAAAGAGGAAAAGAGGAAAAGCTCAAGAGAAAGAGTTTAGATTCTAAGACTTAGGTTAGAATTGTAAGGAAATTGGTTTAATTGCAAAATCTTGGAAATTAACGGTTAAAATGTGTTATAAACTGAGTAGTATGAGTTATAGGAGTGTAGAACCATTTATGTTTGATTGTATGATGTTTGGATATGTTTTGGTGGGGTTTTGGAACCATGGGAGATCAGCTGTTACGCTGATGAACTTTCTGAAATTCCCAGATTCGCACTGCGAATCCCCCAGCGAAGGGGGAAATCGTGCAGTCGCTGGCAGCTCGCATTGCGTTGGCGAAGGCGAGCACTCGCCAGTGGTTCGCACTGCGAACCTTACGTTGTTTTTGCCACTGCCTTGGTTGGCCAGCGTTCGCACTGCGAATGGGCCAGCGAACAAGTGTTGGCTAGGCGTTCAATGGACGCTTCGCACTGCGAACGAAGTAGCGAGCATTCGCTGGCTTCTTCGCAATGCGAACATAGCAGAGCATCCAATTTGTTTCTTGCATAACTTTTGACTCGGTTATCCGTTTTGTGTATTCTTGGTATCGCTGTGAAGCTAGGAACATATTCTAGCTAATGGTAGTCAAAAATATCTGTTTATTGCCCGATTAAATGAATCAGAGTGAACCGTAAATTGGTATAAATTGTGGTATGTTGAATTTTGGTGTTCCATTATGTGATGGATGATTACATGCCTATGTTATAAATGTTAAACATGTTGGAATATGTATGCATGCTAAAATACGAAGTAGGTAGAGTGAGGAAAATTTTACCGTAAACAGTGTCGACAAATGTAGATGGAATAAACACTAGTATGGAACATGTGTGTTACCCGATTGGTTATGATAAGGCGTAATGGCCTGGTGATTGTCGAATACAATCACGTCTGTGAGAGATCACTTAATCATAACCGGTTATCTTGTGAGTGCGTTTAATGGGTCTCGAGTTCCTCTGAAACATGTGCACAACTACTTGGCAGGTTTGATTCCCGTGTGCAGTACGAATGGCGCTCTGGGAGCGTATGCTTGTGACGGTTAATGGCCCGTGTGAAGTGACGGTTCATAACGGTTAATGGCCCGTAGAACCCGAATCCATTCGTATGTCAAGTAGGTTACCAGGATCCATGACTCGGGTCGACTTCTAGATGTAGAAGCGGACGAGAAAAGGGAATGCCTTGGTGTGGTTACCGATTAGTGATAGTGTGAGTTGATGAACTCATGACATGTTTCCATATAGTGTGTGTGTACTCAAAGTCACTTCCCTTTCCCTTTGACTTGAGTTAGGCTTATTAGAACCTTGTAAAGTCGAGAGGACTATAAGATAGCGAACTCACTGAGATTTGATTTATCTCACCCCACTGTTCTTGTTTACATCACAGGTTCTGCAGGTTCGGCGAAGGGTAAGGACAAAGTGGTTTGACTTTTCCTTACGGATCGTAGCTTTTGAGATGGCATGGCTTCCGCTATGGCATTTTATTTTGAGATCATTGTATTGATCTAGTTCTTAGTGCATTTTGGGACATCTTGTATACGTTATGCCGTAGGATTTAGAACTTTGTATTTAGGGCATTTTATGTATACAATGTGTTAACTAGGAACTTGTACATATATATATTTCAGTACCAAATGTATTATTCATGTATGATATTTACTTTGATGTATGTATGTATATGTGGGCGTTACAGTTGGTATCAGAGCAGGTCGTATCCTCGATCTAGCCATGAAATAGTATAAGTGTTTCTTTCCGTTTCATATGTGTTGTGTCGCCATTGGTCTTACGTGTTATATTTATGGTATTGAGCCTGATCAACTTAATCCTATCTGTATGACATTTAGGAACATGGCCGACCGGCGCAGAAACAACCGTGGTAGACCAAGAACTACTCCAGCAGGGACAAATCCGCCAGGGGACGAAGGGAATGCCCCTCTGTATCAATTCATGCAGCAGATGCAGCAACAACAAAATTAGTTTGTGCAGCAAATGGTACAGCAAATGGCTGGTGGTGTGCATCCTCCAGTGGTTGTTCCTGAAGCTGCAGGGGGAACCTTTAGGGATTTCATTCGTATGGATCCTCCAGAGTTTCTGGGAGGGT
This sequence comes from Lathyrus tuberosus, assembly GCA_022829125.1. Lineage (NCBI taxonomy): Eukaryota > Viridiplantae > Streptophyta > Magnoliopsida > Fabales > Fabaceae > Lathyrus > Lathyrus tuberosus. The sequence goes on from JALAZF010000017.1 coordinate 17,730,233, forward strand.
TAGATCCAGTAAAGGCTCACGAATGGATATCCGGTATGGGGCGGATTTTCTTGATCGTTCAGTGTAGTGAAGAAAATAAGGTTGTTTTTGCTTCTCACTTGTTAAAAGGTCCTGCTATGAGATGGTGGGAAAGCGCTTGATGACAATTCAAGAGGTACAGAAAGTGTGGGAACAGTTTAAGATAACATTCATGGAGAAGTATTTTCCAAGTTCCTTAAGGTCTCAAAAAGAATTCGAATTTCAGCAGCTGAGACAAGGTAACTTGACTGTGGCTTCTTATGCGGAGAAGTTTGAGGTTATGGCAACTTATTCCTGACAGGCCATGTATGCCCCTGATGAAAGGTGGAAGATTGATCAGTTTCTATTTGGTTTAAGGGCTGAAATTTCACATAGTGTGTCCCAGAGAGAATTCACTAGCTATGTTGAATTGTTACGACAGTGTTATGTGGCAGAGCATAGTTTGAAGAAGGTACAAGCGGAAGGAGAATTGAGTAGGGTAAATCAAAGTGATCGTGGGCGATCTAATCAACAATTTAGACCGAGACAACAATCTTTCAAAGGGAAACAAGTTCATAGTTCCAGGACTAGCGTGCCTCCGGTATGCCGTACTTGTGGTAGAAATCATCAGGGAAGGTGTGGTATCGAAGGTGTGAGGTGTTATCAGTGTCAGAAAATGGGCCATTTGGCTAGAGACTGTCCTCAAAAGAAGAATACCGGGCGAGTTTATACCTTGGACGCGAGGAAAACAAAGGGTGATAACTCGCTGATTGCTGGTACGTGTTTTGTGAATGGAAATCTTTGCTTTGTTTTATTTGATTGTGGAGCTACACACTCCTTTGTATCGGTGCAATGTGTGAAGCGGCTTGGGTTGCAAGCGGTTCCGTTGTCTCCACCCATGATGGTTACTACTGCCATGGATGAGATTGTTGAAACACCGTTGATGTGTGAAAATTGTGTATTATCGGTGAATGAGAGAGTCTTCCAGATTGATCTTATCTGTTTGCCGTTTAAGAAAGTAGATGTTGTTCTGGGAATGGATTGGCTTTCTGCTAATTCGGTTTTTATCGGTTGTGAGGAGAAGTTAATTATTATTTCGTCGAATGAGGCTTCTTCGAAGGATGTGTTAACTACTATTTTGGAAGGTACGGTTGGAATGATTAATTTCTTGTTTGAGGAGGAAAAATCTGTTCTATTGATTCTTACTAAGGAGGAGAGTAATAACCATCAAGTTGTGAGTATTCCGGTAGTTGGTGACTTTCCTGAAGTCTTCCCCGAGGATATCACTTCTCTTCCCCCGGAACGGGAAGTGGAATTCTCTATTGACCTGATACCGAGAACGGCTCCAATATCCGTTTCTCCGTATCGGATGGCACCACTCGAATTAAGAGAATTAAAGGATCAATTGGAAGAGTTGTTGGCTAAGCAATTTGTTCGACCCAGTGTTTCACCCTGGGGAGCTCCAGTGTTGTTGGTAAAGAAGAAGGATGGTGGAATGCGGTTGTGTATTGATTACCATCAATTGAATAAGGTCACCATCAAGAACAAATACCCATTACCAAGGATAGACGATCTGTTAGATCAATTGAAAGGAGCCTGTGTGTTCTCGAAGATTGATTTACGGTCGGGTTATCATCAGATTCGGGTGAAGAATTTAGATGTACCAAAGACTGCGTTTAGAACCCGTTACGGTCATTATGAATTTTTGGTGATGCCTTTCGGTGTGACGAATGCTCCGGCAGTTTTCATGGATTATATGAATCGGATATTTCAACCTTACTTGGACCAATTTGTGGTGATTTTCATTGATGACATTCTTATCTATTCCCGTGACCCTCAAGAGCACGGTGAACACCTAAGAATCGTTTTATCCATTTTGCAAGAGAGACGACTTTTTGCTAAGTTAAGTAAGTGTGAGTTCTGGATGTCAGAGGTTAATTTTCTTGGACATGTTATATCTCAAGGAGGTGTAGCGGTTGACCCATCAAAAGTGGAAGCAGTGATAAATTGGGAGAGACCGAAGAATGTGTCTGAAGTTAGAAGCTTTTTGGGACTAACAGGTTATTATAGAAGGTTTATTAAAGGCTTTTTCCAACTGGCTTTACCGATGACGAGACTTACTCGGAAAGATTGCTATTATGAATGGGATTCGGCCTGTGAGCAAAGTTTTAGGAGCTTGAAGGAAAGATTGACGACCGCTCCTGTTTTGGTTATTCCTGATCCTAGAAAGTCGTATGAGGTATATTGTGATGCGTCGAAGATGGGATTATGAGGGGTGTTGATGCAAGATGGACATGTAGTGGCTTATGCTTCACGACAGTTGAAAGTCCATGAAGAGAGTTATCCAACGCACGATCTAGAATTGGCGGCAGTTGTTTTTACTTTGAAAGTGTGGCGTCACTATTTGTATGGTGTACGTTTTGAGATGTTTAGCGACCACAAGAGCTTACAGTGCCTCTTTGATCAAAAGGAGTTGAACATGCGCCAAAGGAGGTGGATGGAATATTTGAAAGATTATGACTTGGAACTAAGATACCATCCGGGTAAAGCGAATAAGGTGGCGGATGCTTTAAGTAGGAAAGTGTTGCACAGTGCCGACTTGATGATGCTAGAGTATACCTTATTGGAGAAATTTCGAGAACTAAATCTTCAATTTAATTGGACTCCTAATTGTGTGGTTATGGGGAATTTAGATATCAATTCTACTCTTAGGGAAGAAATCCAACAAGAGCAAGGGTTAGATGAGAAGTTGCAAATAGTGTTATTGCAACCAGGTTTTGTGCGAGATACCGATGGAGTTATTGTATTTAACCGAAGGATTTGTGTTCCGGATAACACGAAGTTAAAAAGGAAGATTTTGGATGAAGCGCATAAGGGTGTTTTTACTATACATCTGGGATCTTCAAAGATGTACCAAGATCTAAAGAGAGACTATTGGTGGTCCAGGATGAAAAGAGATATTGCGGTATATGTGTCGGAATGTGCGGTGTGTCATCAAGTGAAGATCGAGCACCAAAGACCGGGTGGCTTGTTGCAACCTTTAGAAATTCCGGTGTGGAAATGGGAGAGTATTTCGATGGACTTTACGGTAGGATTACCCCGTGCGCAAGGTGGTTATGATTCGATTTGGGTAATCGTTGACCGGTTAACGAAATCCGCGCATTCTTAGCGATGAAAACTACCTACAAGGCGAGCCATCTCACAAGGTTGTTCATTTCGGAGATAGTGAGATTGCATGGTATCCCTACTAGTATCGTTTCAGATAGAGATCCAAAATTTACTTTGAGATTTTGGAGAACTTTTCAGCAAGCAATGGGGACGAAGTTGTGTTTGAGTACTTCGAATCACCCACAAACGGATGGTCAGACGGAACAAACAATACAAACCATGAAAGACATGTTGAGAGCTTGTGTACTTGAAAATGGAGGGAATTGGATGGAACTTTTGCCGTTGATTGAGTTCTCTTATAATAACAGTTACCATGCAAGTATTGGTATGGCACCTTATGAGGCGTTGTATGGAAGGAAGTGTAGGACACTGTTGTGTTGGGCAGAGGTTGGTGATGATAGAATGTTGGGACCTGAGATTATTCATGAGACTACGGAGAAAATTAAGATGGTCCGTGATAAGATCAAACAAGCCCAAGATCGTCAGAAGAGTTATGTGGATAACCGAAGAAGACCTTTAGCATTTGAAGAAGGTGATCACGTGTTTCTGAAGGTTACTCGGAGATTGCGGTTGAAAGGACCGTTTCGATCGCGGAAGTTAAGTCCGAGATATGTGGGACCATATCAGATTTTGGAAAGAATTGGTGAAGTAGCCTACAGATTAGCTTTACCGCCTTCTCTGTCAGAGATGCACGACGTTTTTCATGTATCTCAGCTTCGGAAATTTGTCCCAGTTCCTCTTCAGCCAATTTTACCAGATTCAATAGGGATAGAAGCAGATTTGACCTTTGAGCCTCAACCGAGTCGTATCACCGGAAGAGAAACTAAAGTGTTAAGGAATAAAGAGATTCCTCTTGTTAGGGTCCAATGGGATGAGACGCATCCGGGTGATGCAACTTGGGAATTGGAATCAGAGATGCGGGAGGTTTATCCTCATCTGTTAAGGTAATTGTTTTAAATTCGTGGGCGAATTTCTATTTTAAGGGGGGTGAGGATGTAATACCCCGTAAATTCTTTTACTCTGGATAATATTAGTTGTGATCAACTGAGTCCCAGTGTGCTCTGAGAAATTATCTGCAGAGATAATTAGAGTAACGGTTGAACTTAGAGTAAATCCAATTAATATTATCTGACTCTGAGATATTTCAATATTTGGACGTTAGAGACTTTTTGGACAGTTAGTAGTGTTGTTAATTAATGATGTTTACTATATCTTTTCCTTTTCCTCTCATTTTCCACTAGAACCAAAGAAAAGAAAAGATAGAAAGAGTTTGGAGAGAAAGAGGAAAATAGGAAAAGCTTAAGAGCAAGAACATCATCATCTCTTCATCAAATCTTAATCCAATCATCTTCAAATCTTCACCAGCTTCATCTGTTCAAGGTGGGTTCTAGTTAGATGCTTTTGTTTTAGATTCTCTTAGATTCTAAGACTTAGGTTAGAATTGTAAGGAAATTGGTTTAATTACAAAATCTTGGAAATTAACGGTTAAAATGTGTTATAAACTGAGTAGTATGAGTTATAGGAGTGTAGAACCATTTATGTTTGATTGTATGATGTTTGGATATGTTTTGGTGGGGTTTTGGAACCATGGGAGATCAGCTGTTACGCTGTTGAACTTTCTGGAATTCCCAGATTCGCACTGCGAATCCCCCAGCGAAGGGGGAAATCATGCACTCGCTGGCAGCTCGTACTGCGAAGGTGAAGGCGAGCACTCGCCAGTGGTTCGCACTGCGAACCTTACGTTGTTTTTGCCACTGCCTTGGTTCGCCAGCGTTCGCACTACGAATAGGGCAGCGAACAAGTGTTGGCTAGGCGTTCGCTGGATGCTTCGCACTGCGAATGAAGTAGCGAGCATTTGCTGGCTTCTTTGCAATGCGAACATAGCAGAGCATCCAATTTGTTTCTTGCATAACTTTTGACTCGGTTACCCGTTTTGTGTATTCTTGGTATCGCTGTGAAGCTAGGAACATATTCTAGCTGATGGTAGTGAAAAATATCTGTTTATTGCCCGATTAAATGAATCGGAGGGAACCGTAAATTGGTATAAATTGTGGTATGTTGAATTTTGATGTTCCATTATGTGATGGATGATTACATGCCTATGTTATAAATGTTAAACATGTTGGAATATGTATGCATGCTAAAATACGAAGTAGGTAGAGTGAGGAAAATTTTACCGTAAACAGTGTCGACAAATGTAGATGGAATAAACACTAGTATGGAACATGTGTGTTACCCGATTGGTTATGATAAGGCGTAATGGCCTGGTGATTGTCGAATACAATCACGTCTGTGAGAGATCACTTAATCATAACCGGTTATCTTGTGAGTGCGTTTCATGGGTCTCGAGTTCCTCTGAAACATGTGCACAACTACTTGGCAGGTTTGATTCCCGTGTGCAGTACGAATGGCGCTCTGGGAGCGTATGCTTGTGACGGTTAATGGCCCGTGTGAAGTGACGGTTCATAACGGTTAATGGCCCGTAGAACCCGAATCCATTCGTATGTCAAGTAGGTTACCAGGATCCATGACTCGGGTCGACTTCTAGATGTAGAAGCGGACGAGAAAAGGGAATGCCTTGGTGTGGTTACCGATTAGTGATAGTGTGAGTTGATGAACTCATGACATGTTTCCATATAGTGTGTGTGTACTCAAAGTCACTTCCCTTTCCCTTTGACTTGAGTTAGGCTTATTAGAACCTTGTAAAGTCGAGAGGACTATAAGATAGCGAACTCACTGAGATTTGATTTATCTCACCCCACTGTTCTTGTTTACATCACAGGTTCTGCAGGTTCGGCGAAGGGTAAGGACAAAGTGGTTTGACTTTTCCTTACGGATCGTAGCTTTTGAGATGGCATGGCTTCCGCTATGGCATTTTATTTTGAGATCATTGTATTGATCTAGTTCTTAGTGCATTTTGGGACATCTTGTATACGTTATGCCGTAGGATTTAGAACTTTGTATTTAGGGCATTTTGTGTATACAATGTGTTAACTAGGAACTTGTACATATATATATTTCAGTACCAAATGTATTATTCATGTATGATATTTACTTTGATGTATGTATGTATATGTGGGCGTTACAGTTGGTATCAGAGCAGGTCGTATCCTCGATCTAGCCATGAAATAGTATAAGTGTTTCTTTCCGTTTCATATGTGTTGTGTCGCCATTGGTCTTACGTGTTATATTTATGGTATTGAGCCTGATCAACTTAATCCTATCTGTATGACATTTAGGAACATGGCCGACCGGCGCAGAAACAACCGTGGTAGACCAAGAACTACTCCAGCAGGGACAAATCCGCCAGGGGACGAAGGGAATGCCCCTCTGTATCAATTCATGCAGCAGATGCAGCAACAACAAAATTAGTTTGTGCAGCAAATGGTACAGCAAATGGCTGGTGGTGTGCATCCTCCAGTGGTTGTTCCTGAAGCTGCAGGGGGAACCTTTAGGGATTTCATTCGTATGGATCCTCCAGAGTTTCTGGGAGGGTTAGATCCAGTAAAGGCTCACGAATGGATATCCGGTATGGGGCAGATTTTCTTGATCGTTCAGTGTAGTGAAGAAAATAAGGTTGTTTTTGCTTCTCACTTGTTAAAAGGTCCTGCTATGAGATGGTGGGAAAGCGCTTGATGACAATTCAAGAGGTACAGAAAGTGTGGGAACAGTTTAAGATAACATTCATGGAGAAGTATTTTCCAAGTTCCTTAAGGTCTCAAAAAGAATTCGAATTTCAGCAGCTGAGACAAGGTAACTTGACTGTGGCTTCTTATGCGGAGAAGTTTGAGGTTATGGCAACTTATTCCTGACAGGCCATGTATGCCCCTGATGAAAGGTGGAAGATTGATCAGTTTCTATTTGGTTTAAGGGCTGAAATTTCACATAGTGTGTCCCAGAGAGAATTCACTAGCTATGTTGAATTGTTACGACAGTGTTATGTGGCAGAGCATAGTTTGAAGAAGGTACAAGCGGAAGGAGAATTGAGTAGGGTAAATCAAAGTGATCGTGGGCGATCTAATCAACAATTTAGACCGAGACAACAATCTTTCAAAGGGAAACAAGTTCATAGTTCCAGGACTAGCGTGCCTCCGGTATGCCGTACTTGTGGTAGAAATCATCAGGGAAGGTGTGGTATCGAAGGTGTGAGGTATTATCAGTGTCAGAAAATGGGCCATTTGGCTAGAGACTGTCCTCAAAAGAAGAATACCGGGCGAGTTTATACCTTGGACGCGAGGAAAACAAAGGGTGATAACTCGCTGATTGCTGGTACGTGTTTTGTGAATGGAAATCCTTGCTTTGTTTTATTTGATTGTGGAGCTACACACTCCTTTGTATCGGTGCAATGTGTGAAGCGGCCTGGGTTGCAAGCGGTTCCGTTGTCTCCACCCATGATGGTTACTACTGCCATGGATGAGATTGTTGAAACACCGTTGATGTGTGAAAATTGTGTATTATCGGTGAATGAGAGAGTCTTCCAGATTGATCTTATCTGTTTGCCGCTTAAGAAAGTAGATGTTGTTCTGGGAATGGATTGGCTTTCTGCTAATTCGGTTTTTATCGGTTGTGAGGAGAAGTTAATTATTATTTCGTCGAATGAGGCTTCTTCGAAGGATGTGTTAACTACTATTTTGGAAGGTACGGTTGGAATGATTAATTTCTTGTTTGAGGAGGAAAAATCTGTTCTATTGATTCTTACTAAGGAGGAGAGTAATAACCATCAAGTTGTGAGTATTCCGGTAGTTGGTGACTTTCCTGAAGTCTTCCCCGAGGATATCACTTCTCTTCCCCCGGAACGGGAAGTGGAATTCTCTATTGACCTGATACCGAGAACGGCTCCAATATCCGTTTCTCCGTATCGGATGGCACCACTCGAATTAAGAGAATTAAAGGATCAATTGGAAGAGTTGTTGGCTAAGCAATTTGTTCGACCCAGTGTTTCACCCTGGGGAGCTCCAGTGTTGTTGGTAAAGAAGAAGGATGGTGGAATGCGGTTGTGTATTGATTACCATCAATTGAATAAGGTCACCATCAAGAACAAATACCCATTACCAAGGATAGACGATCTGTTAGATCAATTGAAAGGAGCCTGTGTGTTCTCGAAGATTGATTTACGGTCGGGTTATCATCAGATTCGGGTGAAGAATTTAGATGTACCAAAGACTGCGTTTAGAACCCGTTACGGTCATTATGAATTTTTGGTGATGCCTTTCGGTGTGACGAATGCTCCGGCAGTTTTCATGGATTATATGAATCGGATATTTCAACCTTACTTGGACCAATTTGTGGTGATTTTCATTGATGACATTCTTATCTATTCCCGTGACCCTCAAGAGCACGGTGAACACCTAAGAATCGTTTTATCCATTTTGCAAGAGAGACGACTTTTTGCTAAGTTAAGTAAGTGTGAGTTCTGGATGTCAGAGGTTAATTTTCTTGGACATGTTATATCTCAAGGAGGTGTAGCGGTTGACCCATCAAAAGTGGAAGCAGTGATAAATTGGGAGAGACCGAAGAATGTGTCTGAAGTTAGAAGCTTTTTGGGACTAACAGGTTATTATAGAAGGTTTATTAAAGGCTTTTTCCAACTGGCTTTACCGATGACGAGACTTACTCGGAAAGATTGCTATTATGAATGGGATTCGGCCTGTGAGCAAAGTTTTAGGAGCTTGAAGGAAAGATTGACGACCGCTCCTGTTTTGGTTATTCCTGATCCTAGAAAGTCGTATGAGGTATATTGTGATGCGTCGAAGATGGGATTATGAGGGGTGTTGATGCAAGATGGACATGTAGTGGCTTATGCTTCACGACAGTTGAAAGTCCATGAAGAGAGTTATCCAACGCACGATCTAGAATTGGCGGCAGTTGTTTTTACTTTGAAAGTGTGGCGTCACTATTTGTATGGTGTACGTTTTGAGATGTTTAGCGACCACAAGAGCTTACAGTGCCTCTTTGATCAAAAGGAGTTGAACATGCGCCAAAGGAGGTGGATGGAATATTTGAAAGATTATGACTTGGAACTAAGATACCATCCGGGTAAAGCGAATAAGGTGGCGGATGCTTTAAGTAGGAAAGTGTTGCACAGTGCCGACTTGATGATGCTAGAGTATACCTTATTGGAGAAATTTCGAGATCTAAATCTTCAATTTAATTGGACTCCTAATTGTGTGGTTATGGGGAATTTAGATATCAATTCTACTCTTAGGGAAGAAATCCAACAAGAGCAAGGGTTAGATGAGAAGTTGCAAATAGTGTTATTGCAACCGGGTTTTGTGCGAGATACCGATGGAGTTATTGTATTTAACCGAAGGATTTGTGTTCCGGATAACACGAAGTTAAAAAGGAAGATTTTGGATGAAGCGCATAAGGGTGTTTTTACTATACATCTGGGATCTTCAAAGATGTACCAAGATCTAAAGAGAGACTATTGGTGGTCCAGGATGAAAAGAGATATTGCGGTATATGTGTCGGAATGTGCGGTGTGTCATCAAGTGAAGATCGAGCACCAAAGACCGGGTGGCTTGTTGCAACCTTTAGAAATTCCGGTGTGGAAATGGGAGAGTATTTCGATGGACTTTACGGTAGGATTACCCCGTGCGCAAGGTGGTTATGATTCGATTTGGGTAATCGTTGACCGGTTAACGAAATCCGCGCATTCTTAGCGATGAAAACTACCTACAAGGCGAGCCATCTCACAAGGTTGTTCATTTCGGAGATAGTGAGATTGCATGGTATCCCTACTAGTATCGTTTCGGATAGAGATCCAAAATTTACTTTGAGATTTTGGAGAACTTTTCAGCAAGCAATGGGGACGAAGTTGTGTTTGAGTACTTCGAATCACCCACAAACGGATGGTCAGACGGAACGAACAATACAAACCATGGAGGACATGTTGAGAGCTTGTGTACTTGAAAATGGAGGGAATTGGATGGAACTTTTGCCGTTGATTGAGTTCTCTTATAATAACAGTTACCATGCAAGTATTGGTATGGCACCTTATGAGGCGTTGTATGGAAGGAAGTGTAGGACACCGTTGTGTTGGGCAGAGGTTGGTGATGATAGAATGTTGGGACCTGAGATTATTCATGAGACTACGGAGAAAATTAAGATGGTCCGTGATAAGATCAAACAAGCCCAAGATCGTCAGAAGAGTTATGTGGATAACCGAAGAAGACCTTTAGCATTTGAAGAAGGTGATCACGTGTTTCTGAAGGTTACTCGGAGATTGCGGTTGAAAGGACCGTTTCGATCGCGGAAGTTAAGTCCGAGATATGTGGGACCATATCAGATTTTGGAAAGAATTGGTGAAGTAGCCTACAGATTAGCTTTACCGCCTTCTCTGTCAGAGATGCACGACGTTTTTCATGTATCTCAGCTTCAGACATTTGTCCCAGTTCCTCTTCAGCCAATTTTACCAGATTCAATAGGGATAGAAGCAGATTTGACCTTTGAGCCTCAACCGAGTCGTATCACCGGAAGAGAAACTAAAGTGTTAAGGAATAAAGAGATTCCTCTTGTTAGGGTCCAATGGGATGAGACGCATCCGGGTGATGCAACTTGGGAATTGGAATCAGAGATGCGGGAGGTTTATCCTCATCTGTTCAGGTAATTGTTTTAAATTCGTGGGCGAATTTCTATTTTAAGGGGGGTGAGGATGTAATACCCCGTAAATTCTTTTACTCTGGATAATATTAGTTGTGATCAACTGAGTCCCAGTGTGCTCTGAGAAATTATCTGCAGAGATAATTAGAGTAACGGTTGAACTTAGAGTAAATCCAATTAATATTATCTGACTCTGAGATATTTCAATATTTGGACGTTAGAGACTTTTTGGACAGTTAGTAGTGTTGTTAATTAATGATGTTTACTATATCTTTTCCTTTTCCTCTCATTTTCCACTAGAACCAAAGAAAAGAAAAGATAGAAAGAGTTTGGAGAGAAAGAGGAAAATAGGAAAAGCTTAAGAGCAAGAACATCATCATCTCTTCATCAAATCTTAATCCAATCATCTTCAAATCTTCACCAGCTTCATCTGTTCAAGGTGGGTTCTAGTTAGATGCTTTTGTTTTAGATTCTCTTAGATTCTAAGACTTAGGTTAGAATTGTAAGGAAATTGGTTTAATTACAAAATCTTGGAAATTAACGGTTAAAATGTGTTATAAACTGAGTAGTATGAGTTATAGGAGTGTAGAACCATTTATGTTTGATTGTATGATGTTTGGATATGTTTTGGTGGGGTTTTGGAACCATGGGAGATCAGCTGTTACGCTGTTGAACTTTCTGGAATTCCCAGATTCGCACTGCGAATCCCCCAGCGAAGGGGGAAATCATGCACTCGCTGGCAGCTCGTACTGCGAAGGCGAAGGCGAGCACTCGCCAGTGGTTCGCACTGCGAACCTTACGTTGTTTTTGCCACTGCCTTGGTTCGCCAGCGTTCGCACTACGAATAGGGCAGCGAACAAGTGTTGGCTAGGCGTTCGCTGGATGCTTCGCACTGCGAATGAACTAGCGAGCATTTGCTGGCTTCTTTGCAATGCGAACATAGCAGAGCATCCAATTTGTTTCTTGCATAACTTTTGACTCGGTTACCCGTTTTGTGTATTCTTGGTATCGCTGTGAAGCTAGGAACATATTCTAGCTGATGGTAGTGAAAAATATCTGTTTATTGCCCGATTAAATGAATCGGAGGGAACTGTAAATTGGTATAAATTGTGGTATGTTGAATTTTGATGTTCCATTATGTGATGGATGATTACATGCCTATGTTATAAATGTTAAACATGTTGGAATATGTATGCATGCTAAAATACGAAGTAGGTAGAGTGAGGAAAATTTTACCGTAAACAGTGTCGACAAATGTAGATGGAATAAACACTAGTATGGAACATGTGTGTTACCCGATTGGTTATGATAAGGCGTAATGGCCTGGTGATTGTCGAATACAATCACGTCTGTGAGAGATCACTTAATCATAACCGGTTATCTTGTGAGTGCGTTTCATGGGTCTCGAGTTCCTCTGAAACATGTGCACAACTACTTGGCAGGTTTGATTCCCGTGTGCAGTACGAATGGCGCTCTGGGAGCGTATGCTTGTGACGGTTAATGGCCCGTGTGAAGTGACGGTTCATAACGGTTAATGGCCCGTAGAACCCGAATCCATTCGTATGTCAAGTAGGTTACCAGGATCCATGACTCGGGTCGACTTCTAGATGTAGAAGCAGACGAGAAAAGGGAATGCCTTGGTGTGGTTACCGATTAGTGATAGTGTGAGTTGATGAACTCATGACATGTTTCCATATAGTGTGTGTGTACTCAAAGTCACTTCCCTTTCCCTTTGACTTGAGTTAGACTTATTAGAACCTTGTAAAGTCGAGAGGACTATAAGATAGCGAACTCACTGAGATTTGATTTATCTCACCCCACTGTTCTTGTTTACATCACAGGTTCTGTAGGTTCGGCGAAGGGTAAGGACAAAGTGGTTTGACTTTTCCTTACGGATCGTAGCTTTTGAGATGGCATGGCTTCCGCTATGGCATTTTATTTTGAGATCATTGTATTGATCTAGTTCTTAGTGCATTTTGGGACATCTTGTATACGTTATGCCGTAGGATTTAGAACTTTGTATTTAGGGCATTTTGTGTATACAATGTGTTAACTAGGAACTTGTACATATATATATTTCAGTACCAAATGTATTATTCATGTATGATATTTACTTTGATGTATGTATGTATATGTGGGCGTTACAACAGGACGACCATAAAGATGATTTATGGGTGCTTTACAAATCATGCTGAGGGACATGAGTGACCTAGATGGGATTTGTCCCTCCTACATATACGGGAGTAATATCAGTCGGCCCCTTGATAGAGTATGACTGTAAAATGCATGATCGTGCTCAAATGAGTCGATATGAGATATTGGACTTATTTGTTGTTATCAAGTATACTCAGGAATCAAGGAATAAAATATTGGATTATATAGGGGTGACACATTCTATGCCTTGTGTTCAATATAGATATAAGGGCAAAAGGGTAATTATACATATGATCATTATCACATAAAGGTTATGTCAGATGACACGACATTCTCGTCACTTGGGTAGCAGTGATGTATTGCTAGATACCGCTCATTGTTTATAATATTAAATAGGTAATTTAATATTTTTGCCAACGTCACGAGAACCTATAGGGTCACACGCAAAGAGTACTGATAATGAAATTGACGATTAAATTAAATAAGATTTAATTTAATTATGTGTTAATAGTATTTAAATTGTTTAGTACATTAACACATATATAATTTATTTGATTAAATATAATATAATTAAATAAATGTGAATTGACAGTTGATTAAATTAAATATGATTTAATTTAATATTTTATTTTATTTAATCAAAAGAGTTTAGTTAAATACAAATAATAATTATTTAATTAAATAGTTTAATTAAATAAAATTTGGCTTATTATGGAAATGCCAAAAATAAGAGCATTAGGGTTTTAGAAGCTCTCTATAAATAGAAAAGCACTTTCCCCTACGAATCCTAATTGTCAATTTTTCAGAACAAGAGACGACTAGCATCGCGTTCCATTTTGTTCTCGCGTGGACTACATAGAGACGCCGGTATCTCCCGTCGTTCGTGATCAAAGATAAAGCACGCTTCAAGAGGTAATTCTTGAATCTTATTTTGGTGTTTGATTTGTGATTAACGATTTAATCAAGATTTGTTCATCAGGATTGTTCCGCTAAGAGGATAATTTTTGAAAAAGCCCTCTTAAATCCCAACAGTGGTATTAGAGCCTGATTCTGATTAAATCATTAAATCCAATTTTTTTACACAATGATAATTATATGATGATATGATTAAGATGATATTATTTTACCTGATTAAAATTTGTTTAATCATATGATAAATTGTTTTAATTTTAATTGTAAAATAATGAATTATTCATGTTTCGGTTGGGAAATTGCAAATCACAATTGAATTTTTGTTCTTATTTGATGTGTGAATGATAATTACAATTGTCATAATGCTTTTGAAATGTGAAATGTACAAAGTAACATGCAATTCTCTCTGTAAAATGTTAAATTGGATATGCCACTGTACGTAACCTTTTGGATAGATAAGCCAATTTTTCAAATGATATTTGCGATGGTGTTGTTGTACATAATATGTGTAGGCATTCAAGAAAAGTTAATTTTATTAATTATAATAATAATAATATAACAATAATAATAGTTTATTATTATAAATAATAAATATTAATAAAATAATAAAGAGTTTATTATTTAAAATTAAATATTAATATCATGTGTTTGTATAATTTGAATGTTCGTTGTTGACTATGCTTCGGAATCCGACATTAGTATGGTGAAGCAGCAATACTTCGATCATTCATAAGTGATACAAATACAATTGATAAATTTATATACGATATAAATATTTCTAATGCGAAGTTAGTGTATTTGATACATTATTTTGTGTCGTCCATTAAATTAGTGTAATGATTGTTATACATTTGAATGATCAATGTGCTTTTTGCTTCGGAATCCGACATTTGTATGGGGAAACAATGACATTTAGTTCAATTATATTGAATAATCGATCATTACGTACGTTTTGATGGTGTGAACGCTTATGCATTAGGGTTTGTGATGGTGCAAGAGTTGTGCTTTTAGGGTTCGCAAAAGCGTCAAGTGTTGATGTGTCAATATTTATAATTTGATAATCTATTATTATTTATTATTTAATTATTTATTATTTAATAAATTGGTATACGATTATGACCTTAGATTTTGGCGTTTGTTTATTTTAAATACGACCTGCGTGTCGTGATTTATTTTATTTAAATACAGCCTGCGTGTCATGGTTTATTGTAATTAAATACGACATGCGTGTCGTTCCATTTAATTATTATTTTATTTAATTAAATATTATAAAATTTTCGAGTTCAAGAGTTGAAGAGAAGACAACGCCAAACGTGACGTCGGTGGAGAGGCTTGAGAAGCTTGCTCGTGGGTCAAAGAATTGTAATAAAGTAGTTTATTTAACTCTTGCATTTTAGGTGGTCATAATCGTATTTCCAACTTTTATTTTATGTATGTGATACGTGAAATGTATGTTTATATGTGTGTGTATAAGATACACAATTATGTGAGTGTATGAGATACACAAACCATTGAGATCAAATTTAACTAAAATCCCTTCAGTTAAATATTAAGTTAATTGTTTTCCAAAATTTATCACTCATCAAGACTAGTATCGAATAATGTAGGTTTCGCCTAACGCGAGGTGCATGTTTTATATTAGTAAGGTGCGATGGGATAAATGTAATATCAAACTGCTAAATTTTTAGGTTTGACTTAACTAAACTAATTATAATAGGATTATATATGTTTAGAAGCAAGAGTTGAGAATAATCCATAAGATGGATTAGAATAAAGAGTTATTCACTCGACTGATAAAATTTGAGAGTTGTATTAGATACAATTGGAAAGAGTTCCTACCTAAATAACAGAGTTTTGTGTAATCCGCCCACGCGGACTTATAACAAAGTGAAATATGGATCTCGACCCGCTAGAAAATCTTCCAACGGGATTTTCCGAATCAAATGTTGAGGGTCATTTGGTTTGAGTAAAAATAGTGGGAGCATTTTAATAAAAGTCCTTATTAAAATGATTTAATTTGATACAATTTTACACGTTTGTAGTTAGAATTTCTTTTGCATTTTATTTTATATTTTGCTGTGAAATATCCTTATGAAGGATGTAAAGATCAGAAAGGAGTTTCTGAGTTGGTACAGAAATTGAGAATTGTTTTCAAGCACGAGAAAAATTATATGTTCTCAAGCAACCAATTCCTAACAACTGAATATAACTAGATTCGAAGAAACGACACTTATGAGAAGGTTCAAGTCGAATGTCTAAATATAACATATCTCATAGTTGTAGTCGTCACAGAGAATGATATGATCATTAACCTTAAGGATTTTCTTTTAAATAAGAAATACAAGATATGAGAAATGTAAAACTTTTCAAGGTCTTTTCTATACAAGTTAAGAATCCAAATGAATCTAAAACAGTTTTGAGATTTAAAATTTGGATTTCTTATAGACCAAATAGTTGGTCACAAGTTCTATTTGAGATTGTCTCGGATAGGTAGATAAAATTCATTATGAATGTATTTTAAATATATCTACCACATCTTGGTGAAAAGAAAAGGAAGTAGTTTGTGATGCTAAATAGATGAACCATAAAAGGGATGTGATTCATTTTATATTTCTTTAAATTTTAGCAGAACAATACAGTTCTAAAAGAAGTCTGTGATTTTATGTGTTGAAAGAAGAAAAATGTTAATGGTTATAAAAGGAGTCAAAGTAGAAGAAAGAAGTAAGACTTTTTCTTTATATGATTTGTTATAGAAAATCAAATTGTCTACTTCTACATCTTGGGTATGTGATACTAGATGTTGATCTCACATTTATAAGAACGTGATGAGTCTTTTAAGAAGTCGGGCATTGATTGTAATTTGAGTCAGCTTACGTCTAGAATGGAACAATGTGTTTCATTGACTATAAGAGCTTATGATTAGACTTAAATTAGAGCTTGGAATGAAACCAAATAATTGTTATTAAGTTTCATTTAGTAATAAACACTAATTCTAAATCCTGTATTGACAAGATGAGGAGTGCATGTTTTGATAATGAACAAGTGTTGTTATGACTATCTAAAACAGTGGTTTCAATACTAAATCAAGTAGTGTATTTGAGTTATACCATCTTGATAAGCTCATGTATAACAAATGTAGGATGGATCAGATAAGATTTGAACCTTATGTATATCAATAGCATTAATGTTTAGTCCAACAAGTGAGATATGCATTTTCAAAGTCTATGAGAATAAATTGTTGGATTCATTTGGTTTTATATCATTTGATATATATGCATGTCTTGATTTTGGAAGATATATCTAATGTCGAATCATCGACTAAGTGAAAGGACATATGATATATCTTGATTATATACATGTGTGATGTATATGGACCTCTAAACATATTTGCTAGATGAATTTTGTTTCTCTTACTTCATTTATATTACTGATAAACTCAATAATTATGGATTTTTGTATGTGACACAAGTTAGAATTCTTTTGAGAAAAGTTCAAGAATGAAGTAGAAAGAAACAACTCGAAAAGGTATTAAGACCATACGAATGGTTCGTTGTGGTAAATACTTATATAAAGAATATAATGACCATTTAAATTGTATCATGTTTGACATTGTTCTATCTAATATAGTTTAATTATATCTTTATGACTCTTCTTTATAAATTATTTTACATACAATTATTCCTATCCATAACCAATTCCATTTAAAGTAGTCGTAGAGACACCATACTTGATATGGTGGTAAGAGTACCTAGTTTGTCTTTATGATCATTTAGGTTATAAAGTTTATTAAGTAAACTTGATCAAAATCTAGATGAAGATGTAATTATGGATGTATCCTAATGAAAGTTGGGGGCACATATTCTATAACACTTTATAGAACAAAATTGTTTTGTCACTAGAACTGGAGTCTTCCATTTGAGATAATATGTATCTAAAGGAGCCAGTGGGAGTGATGTAGAACTTGAAGAAATTCAAGAACCATAAAATACATATCTTTATGAGAATGGAATATGAACCAAGTCAACAAGGAAGTTGTTGTTGGACCCTTGGTTCATGTAGCACAAGATATATATAAAGAATATCATAAATGATCTTGATTCTAAAAGAAGTATAAGTTGTTTAAATCCACTTATGGATTATAGCAAGCTTCTTGGAGATGAATCCTTTTATTAATTAAGTTTTATGTAAACTAGGATTAATAAATGTCATATTTAAATCTTGTGCACACAAAAGGTTAGTGGGAGTATTTGCATATATCTAGTATAGTATGCAGGCGTTATAATAATCATCAAAACAAATTCCCTACAACACCAATGTAGTACATGGTTAAGGAAATGGTTTTGATGAAATGTTTAAGCGAGATTTCCTAAAAGGTTAGGAATCAGAATCTATAGAGATAGATGGTTGATGAATCTCAATCCTAGCACAAGTACATACTTTGATGAAGTTTTGAGACATTTAATATGCATAATATCACATAAGATTATTGCATGTGTGGCATGAATTTTTGTCTAATAGACAATGTCTTACCTCATTGGATGAAAAAAAAAGACACCATGATATGTACTGCACTAGATGCACCACATGCTATGAGCATAAACAATAAGTACCAAAATAATTGAAGTGTTCATCACTAGATCACTATTAAGAAGGTATGTGGATATCTTAAAAGGACCCGATGTTCCTTTTCTTGAGAGTAGATGGTAATAATCATTGTAAAGGAGTTACAATGATGTTATTCCAAAATTTTGTGAACTATATATTCATATCACAGTATAAATTAAATGTTATGCTTAGATGATAACCGTATAAGCCGAAAAAGGATTCAGACAGTTGTCGTTTATAGTACAAAGGTCATATATATGATTTGGATTGCTTTGCTAATTCTTAGGAAGAAAGTTGTGTTTCTTGTATTGTAGATCCTGTTGATCTCATTCACGATGATAATGGGTTAATCTTGCAAGCTCAGAAAACTAGATCTCACTAGAAATCCATGTATATATATATTTGACACTTCAATTTATTTGATAGAAGATCGAAAGTTGAAATCGGAATAGGTGTATATTACCAACATAGGAAAGAGTTCCTTATAACCTAACAAAGTATCATGCTTAAATAATGCTTGACGCACACAATGGGCAGATATATGTTAAGTTGATATTTGATTGGCTCTAGTGCTAGTGGGAGATTGTTAGAGTAAGCCCTAATAGCCAATCAGTATTAGTTGTATATGCTTTTGTATCATGACCTTGATATATATTGTTTGTTAATATATATACTTACTAGGCATTGTATTTATTGTGTTATTTGTATATGACATAATAAAGTCCTTAGAATAACTAGTCTATTAATGACCTGTTAAGTGTGACTTAATCATGAGAGCTCATTAAACAAAAGGACAATATTCTTAAAGTATCCGTAGTCAAGCTTTACTGTCAAATAGGACAACAGTACTGCATAGAGACTATTATGTGAGTAGACTGATGAGTGTATCTCACAAGTTATGGATATGAGATATCAAGTCTTCACGTGGGTATAAATATTAGGAGTAATATTTATATTAGATTGACCCACCATGAGAATACTACATAGTTTATTATGTAAGTGTCATAAGTTATTCTCATAGTAATAGTGATGTATTCCACCCTTCGACCTGAAACCACTATGGACCCTAGATGTGGAGTTGAGTACTTTATTGCCAATCAAACGTTGTCTGTAACAGGATGACCATAAAGATGGTTTATGGGTGCTTTACAAATCATGCTAAAGGACATGAGTGACCTAGATGGGATTTGTCCCTCCTACATATACGGGAGTAATATCAGTGGGCCCCTTGATAGAGTATGACTGTAAAATGCATGGTCGTGCTCAAATGAGTCGATATGAGATATTGGACTTATTTGTTATTATCAAGTATACTCAGGAATCAAGGAATAAAATATTGGATTATACAGGGGTGACACATTCTATGCCTTGTGTTCAATATAGATATAAGGGCAAAAGGGTAATTATACATATGATCATTATCACATAAATGTTATGTTAGATCACACGACATTCTCGTCACTTGGGTAGCAGTGATGCGTTGCTAGATACCGCTCATTGTTTATAATATTAAATAGGTAATTTAATATTTTTGCCAACGTTACGAGAACCTATAGGGTCACACGTAAAGAGTACTGATTATCAAATTGACGATTAAATTAAATAAGATTTAATTTAATTATGTGTTAATAGTATTTAAATTGTTTAGCACATTAGCACGTATATAATTTATTTAATTAATTATAATTTAATTAAATAAATTAGAATTGACAGTTGATTAAATTAAATATGATTTAATTTAATATTTTATTTAATTTATTCAAAAGAGTTTAGTTAAATATAAATAATAATTATTTAATTAAATAGTTTAATTAAATAAGATTTGGCTTAGTTTGGAAATGCCCAAAATAAGAGCATTAGGGTTTTAGAAGCTCTCTATAAATAGAGTAGCTCTTTCCCCTACCAATCCTAATTGTCAATTTTTCAGAACAAGAGACGGCTAGCACCGCGTTCCATTTTGTGCTCACGTGGACTACGTAGAGACACCGGTATCTTCCGTCGTTCGTGATCAAAGATAAAGCACGCTTCAAGAGGTAATTCTTGAATCTTATTTTGGTGTTTGATTTGTGATTAACGATTTAATCAATATCCGTTGATCGAGATTGTTCCGCTAAGAGGATAATTTTTGAAAAAGTCATCTTAAATTCCAACATCTAGGTCTACCATAATTTTGTTGAGGTGACTCTGGCCTTTGCGTGTTGACCTGTGGAAGAGGAATCTGTTGAGATGGTTCTGGCGTATCAGACAAATTTTGAAGCATGTGTCCCCAATAGCTGGGGGGGTTGCCGTCAACGGGGCTTCCGTAATCCAGTTGAATGCCCATGTTTTCTTAGTTGGGACAGGGGGTTGGGTTGGGTGTGGAAGGTATGGTTGGCCGAATTGGTGCATTGAATCATTTTGGAAACGATGCAATGATTGTTGTGGGGTTTGGTAGTCAAATAGTGGGTGGGTTTGTTGGTTGTAGGACGATTGTGTGTTCAATTGCAAGGGGCTATGGTGGGCTGGGGTGGGTTCAAAAAAATTGTCAGGGCTATAGGCAGAAGTTGGGTAGGTGTTGGTGAGCTGGCGGTAGGGGTAAGGCTCTTCTTGTTGTGACTGGGTTGGTGGCATGAAAGGGTTGCGGCTTTGGAAGATTGATTCGGTTGGTATACCTGGTTGTTGGGTATAATAAGGTGTTTGATGTTGGGCATGTGGCTGTTAGGAAGAAGCTCGTTGGCACGGATCAATCAGATACATCGGCTGAGAGAGGAATTGTTAGGGTGTTGTAACAGACCTAAACCAAAGCATATATTGTTGAGTTGGTCTAGCCTCTTCCACAATAGGTTCGGATAAGATGTACTGATGTCGATTCTCCCGATGTTGACACATCTCTTTTGCAAAGTTCGTCCAGTGACCCACGGCCCATTGTGTATCCACTCTATGTAGATGCCACTCTCCCAAACATGTCGGAGCGACCGGAATATCCTGATGCATTCTGAATTACAGTTTTACCCAATCACTTTGATGCATCTCCACAGTGGTGAACTGAATGATGGGTGTTTTTGATGTCCACACTGCAGCATCATCCGCGTTGGGCTGATGGTCGAGACGCTCATAAAACCTCCAGACAAACTACAAGAACAAAAAAAGATTTAATGAGAAATTCTGCATTGTTGTAATTTATGAGACAAAATTATGGTATTTTAAGAAAAAATTACATCGTCGGGGCCAATGTGATTTATTAGGTTGCGGTAGACGGTTATTGCATTCCTGGGATTTCGATGGTAATTCATTCTCGGAACTGACCACCTTAAAAAAAGTGACACAAATAAATTAGTTACAAATAAACATTTCATTAAAGGACATAAGTTTGAGTAGTAAAATTAAGCTTACTTGTTTGCGTAGAGAAATGTGAAGGGACTCCGGTTAACAGGAGCTAGTGTTGGCATTCTAGACCAACCCCACACTTGAAGGAGATAGGCGCAACCATAAAAAGTACAAGTGTCTTTTTTTGAATTTTTACATAGTGAACTATAGAGATGGGACAGGACAGCTGAACCCCAACTATAGTCGCACACTTTATTATTGGACAACAATGGTAAATACATAATATTTACATTATTTCCAGTACTTTCTGGAAATAAAAAATGACCGAATAAGATAATTAAATAGCACTGAGTTTTAAGTATCTTGTAATGCGGGGGGTTTCCTCGTCTAATATAATAGACTCATAGTGTTCCCTAAGGTATTTTAAGTTAATACCTTGGCCCCTAGGTCGACCATCACGTGTTGGCTCAGGTGTTTCGACACCGACCGGTGCGCCCAACAAATGTTTGAACAATTGGTTGTTGACAAAAACCTTACCTTTGACGGCCTTTCCATCGATGCGTAGGCCAAGTAACATATACACATCTTGGAGTGTGATTGTTCATTCACCGAAAGGAAGGTGAAATGTGTGGGTCTCTGGCCTCCATCGTTTTAGCAAAGCTAGAATAAGTTTTGGGTTAAGCGAGTATGAATTGATTTTTATCAACTCGCCAAATCCACATGCAGTTAGGTATTCTTCGATGAATGGGTCGCGTGGTATGTAGTCGTGCCCACGAAAATGAAACCTTGATACCTCCTGAACAAAAATATAAATAACATTAGTTTTATAAAAAAATACATCTAAGTTAGGGAAGACAAAACAGGATCAAAGACAAAACACTTACAAAGTCTGCAACGTTTTCAGGTGTTCCTTTGTGATCGTTTCCTGTGGTGAGTAGAGACATATTTTTGTAATTGGTATGAAGAAGAAGAGTTTGTGATGGATGCGAATATTTTGTGATTTGAGGAGAAGAGTTTTGTAGCACCCCAAAATTTTCCCTCCTGTTCCTAACTCTAACTGGCTTATGTTTCTTTTCATTTGCATCGTCATTTTGCATTTGCATGGTCCTTTTGGGCATGAGATCAAGGTTTTTCTTGCACCTCAACGTTTCATCCAATTCAGAGGACATTTCAGCAATATACAAAGCTAAGCAGGTGGCTTTCAAGGTCTTTTCGAGCATTTATTTTGCTCCCTGGATGATTTGATTATCAGAAGTTCCGACAGCCATTTTTGCTTAGCGATTTGGTATCAGACAGTATTACTTCAGCAGGATATCTTGAGGTGTCGGGAAGAATTTGCATTTTATTTCAGGTGTTACTCAGTAGCAATATCAATTATTGAGTTTCGGAGGCTCAACAGGGTTCAGAATAGCTGTCAAAGGCCACTTCTCCAGGTTTCCCTCCAAATGGCGCCAAAACTCAAAATTTGAGTTGAGTAACCGGTTACTCTGGGCGTATTTTGGAAAAAAATTATGTTTCAGCATTGGTTCAAGTGTGGTGTGAGCTTGCATTGTGAGAAGGATCTAGAATTGATGCACTTTTGATTCATTTTCACCATTTCCCACCAAAATTCAAACACTTCACTCCTAATTTCCATTCCTCTTACTAACACACACTGCAAACCATAATTGGATTCCAAACCTAAGCCATATTTAAATCAAATTACTCTAAACCTCACTCATTCACACTCATTTTCACCCTCATTTTCATAATTTTCTCTCAATTCTCTCTCACATTTTCATTCCCCATCTTCATCTTCAACCTCTCACCAAAGCTCCATATTCATAGATTCACAAATTCTTCATTGGAATTTGTGAATTCTTGAGCTAAACCTCCATCACATCATCATTCTTGGTTCAATTCTGCAGTAGCAACTTGTTTGGATCTAGATTCAAGGTTTTGGAATCACGTCTTGAAGAGTTTTTGCTTATTTGTGGATTATTGCTTGGATCTTCAAGTGTTCTTGGTAAAGTTTCATAGATCTCTGGATTTCTTGCTTTGATTCATCAATTTTCGTGTGCAACACTTACCAAAGCAATTCTCAACTTTGTAGGTTGGTTAATTTCAAATCCATACTCAATTTAGCTTAATTTTAGCTTATGCTATGTAGATCCATGGTTGTTAGCATGTTTTGATCCATTTGCTTAAATTTGATTGTGGATGTTGATGTTTGTTGGATCTATTTGATTTTTGATCGTTGTAATTCAATGTAATTTTGTGCTTAATTGATTGCATGTTCATTTGGATGTTTGGATAAGTCATTTGCTGCTGAAAAGTGCTTTTGGAACTGGTTTTTTTCTGCTACTGTCTCAGAGTAATCGATTACTGCATATAGGGTAATGGGTTACCCTATTGTTTTTCCTGCGTGTTTTGCCTAATTTTGAACTGAGTAACCAGTTATTGCATATAGGGTAACCGGTTACCCTGTTGTTTTTCTGCGTTTTGGCTGATTTTGAACTGAGTAACCGGTTACTGCATATAGGGTAACCGGTTACCACTGTTGTCGGATGACTTTTTCTTACATTTTCTTACTTGTTTGCATTCCTTTGCATCTCTAATCATCATGCATTGATATGGCATGATTATGTGGATTATTTTGGGGCTGCTTGTCATCACTTCGCAGGGAATTCGAGTTTTCTCGACACGTGACTTGTGTTTTGTCGAAATATGACATAATTGTTAATGTGCTTTCATGATGCATTACACATGCTTGCTTATGCATTCTTGATGCCTAATTGCTGTTGTGGTTACCTGATTATGTCATATGCATGTTGTTGTATGCTTATACACTTGGATTATGAATCTTCGGGAAGCACATTTGCATATTTGCCTAAATGTGATAATATGTTCATATAATCCCATTCGGGTATGTTCATTGCATTAAGACATGATCATTGATGCTAATTGAATGTGTACACATGTGCTTGCTGACGACTCGATTTCGTATAGGTTAATTCGATTCATTTCGTGCATGTTTAGTCGCATTTTTATAAAGTCTTTACCGTATTTTGTACTGTGTACTTATGTTTTTCTTTTACTTCGTGATTTCAGGACCAGCATCAACTATGTTGAGGAAAAGGACGAGAAGTGTGGCAAGAAGAGTTGAGAAAGAGCAGAACTAGAGCATTCTGCATCCTTCTAGCTGAATGGCGTTCGCCATTCCCTAAGGGGAACCAAATGGCGTTCGCCATTGCCCCAAAACGTGCAGATTTCAATTCAGCCAAAATGGCGTTCGCCATTGGCATATGGCGTTCGCCATGCATCGCGGGAGCAGTTTTCCAGAAGCAGTTTTTGGACTCAGTTTGAATTCAAATTTTCCCAACCGTTTTGGAGCTAGATCTTGCCTATAAATAGGACCTTCCAGCCCAGTATTGATCATCCAATTATACCCTGCGGAAGCTCTGCCGAATTTTCTCCAGAACTAGAAATTTAGTAGCCACAGTGATAATTGCTCACACTGAGTGATTATCACGACTCTTGTACTTATTTCTTTGTTACTCCATTGCTGTACTTGGATCGATTTGTAGAATTAATACAAATTTCTTTTTAGTTATTTCATCGCATTTGCAGGTTATTGTTTTACTGTTTTATTGTTTCCATTATCATTCTCTGCATTTATTTACTTGTTGTTGTTTCAAAAGTTTTTTTCTTAACCAAAGAGCATAATTTATTAAGAAACCCTAAATAAAGTAATATGCATGTTTTAAAATTCAGCATTGTTAATAATTCAATGATACGTTTAACTATGATTAACTAAACTTGTTTGAGTCCGTAGTTTGAGGACCGTCGTCTCGACGGGACTCTATAGGATAACCAACACTGTTGTATGATCGAAATTCTGGTTTTGTTGTCTAAGTTCAATTTAAGTAGACTAGTCGCGACGGCGAGAGGCTGCTTAACAGCATTTCGTCACGAGAGTGAGGAATGCACTAAGACGAGTCCAACAGAGCGAGAGTTTGAGGTACTCGTCAGATAGTAGGCACAAAACACTGGATCCTAAACAAAGCGAGAGCGCTTTAGGTATTCTTTTCGGTCTTACCCGTTTTCAAAAAGCGCCTTTTAATTACCGAGTGAGCGAGAGCAAAATCTTGGGGTCATCAGGCGTGGTCCGATCAATAGCGCGAAAGTGTGAGATTAGGCCTTTAGACCGGTATTTCCTTCAGAACGACTTTGACATTACTTCAGCCTCGGAACCTATAGAGTGCCTAAGAACTCCGGAAATCATTCTACGGTCTCAGTTTCCTTATTTGTTCTAAAACCCTTTTTTTTTAGCTATTTTTCTTTAATCGAAATAACCTCCTGCTTTAGCCTTACACCGCAATTCTAGGACACTGTCTTTTGACTATCAATCCCTGTGGGTTCGACAATCTTTTAAAACTACGCGATACCCTCTATGCTTGCAGTATCTATCCGACCAAACACGTAAAGTCGCGATCAAGTTTTTGGCGCCGTTGCCGGGGATTAAATTAGTCTTGTTGTGTCTCTTTCGTTGCACAGTAACGACTAAGGCAATTTTTCTTTATTCGTAATTCGTCAATCGTATGCCCAGCACTCGCTTACAAAGCGAAGAGCCAGTGGAACCGATTGCCGAGATCGAGCGTTTTCTTTTGCTGAGGCGCCGAATCAACAATTACTGCTTAAGATATCTCCTTCCAGATTGTATCGTTCCTTATTCTGATTCCGAAACCGAAACCGAATCAGAACAAAACATGGCCCAACCCCTGCAAAACCGTCCTCTCAAGGATTTCGCTGTCCCATCGCAAGACGAGCCACATAGCAGCATTGCTGCCCTGAAATTGAAAGACGCGATTTCGAGTTGAAGCCTTCGCTATTACAAGCCGTTCAGCAGAACCAATTTTCAGGAAGTCCTACGGACGACCCTAACTTACATTTATCTGTTTTCGTGCAATACGCCGACACTATGAAAGAAAATGGTGTTAGCCAAGAAGCAATTAGACTCCGTCTTTTCCCGTTTTCTTTAAGAGATAGAGCTAGAGCTTGGCTCCAGTCTTTGCCTGCGAATTCTGTTACTTCATGGGATGATCTAAAAAGAGTCTTTTTGACCCGCTATTTTCCTCCAAGTAAGACAGCTATGCTAAGGGCAGAAATTAACGGATTCAAACAAAAAGACAATGAATCTCTTTTTGACGCGTGGGAAAGATATAAGGACATGATAAGGCTTTGCCCACATCACGGACTCGAAAAATGGCTGATAATCCATACTTTCTACAATGGTCTGTTGTACAACACGAAAATGAACCTAAGCGCTGCTGCTGGTGGCGCTTTAATGGATAAACCGTACGAGGAAGCCATTGAACTCATAGACAATATGGCTCAAAATCACTTCCAATGGGGAGGAGAACGCGCTTCTACAGAGAAACCAACTTCGAAAGGCGGAATGTACGAAGTTAGTGCAATAGACCGCATCAATGCTAAAATGGATGCATTAACTCAGAAAATAGAAAGCTTGGCCGTAACACAACCAGCCTCTACCGTGGCTGCTGTATCTCCTAACTGTGAAGTATGTGGTACCCCTGGACATACAAGTGCTGAATGTCAGGTGTTAACCGGTGTTTCCACCGACCAAGTGAATTACACCCAAGGAAACCCATACTCAAATACTTATAATCCTGGTTGGAGAAGTCATCCGAACTTCTCTTACAAAAACAATAATGCCTTGCAACCACCAAGTTTGGCACCTGCTGTACCACCTGGTTTTCAAAAGGTAGGACCACCCGCTCCACAAGCACCTAGAAAGTCAAATCTAGAAATTATGATGGAAAATTTCATGAACGCCCAGATACAGCAGAATAAGGAATTTGCGAACCAAAACGCTCATGCAAGCGAATTGATGAGGCAAATGACCAGCAAACTTGATGCAATGGCTACGCATAACAAAATGTTAGAAACCCAGATTACTCAAGTAGCCCAACAGCAACCAACAATACCAGCCCCGTCTGGAACTTTTCCTGGCCAACCTCAACCTAACCCAAAAGGGCAAGCAAATGCCGTAACCTTGCGAAGCGGAACCGAATATGACGGACCGGTTGACCCGAGACTTACAAAACCAGCCTTGTATCAAAGTCCAAAGAAAGGAACTGAGAAGGAAGATAAACCGAAAACCAATGATGCGGATAATAAGAGTAACGAAGTCATGGAGAAGGAACCACCTTATGTGCCTCCACCACCATATAAACCACCTATACCTTATCCGCAAAGATTAGCCAAAAACAAGAATGAAGGGCAATTTAAGAAATTCGTGGAACTTCTGAAACAACTAAATGTTACTATACCATTCACGGAAGCCATAACCCAAATGCCTTCATATGCGAAATTCCTCAAGGAAATTCTATCTAACAAGAAAAGGCTCGAAGATAACGAAACGGTTATGCTCACTGCCGAGTGTAGTGCTATACTTGAAAATAACATGCCACCTAAGCTTAAAGATCCAGCGAGTTTCTCAGTACCCTGTGTTATAGGAAAGCACGCTATAGACAACGGTCTATGCGATTTAGGGGCCAGTGTTAGTTTGATGCCGTTATCTACGTGCAAGAGACTTGAGTTAGGAGAATTGAGACCAACCAAAATGTCTCTTCAACTTGCGGACCATTCTGTCAAATATCCTGTAGGTATGCTGGAGAACATCCCTGTTCGAATTGGTCAATTCTTCATTCCTACTGATTTTGTGATAATGGACATAAAGGAGGACTACAATGTCCCGATTATATTAGGAAGACCATTTTTAGCAATAGCAGGAGCTATAATTGATGTTAAGAAAGGAAAGCTGACTTTCGAAGTAGGGGAAGAAAAAGTCGAATTCATTTTAGCTCAATTCTTGAAAGCCCCAGCTATCAATGACTCGTGCTGTTTGCTAGATATTATTGACGAATGCGTAAAAGAAGTGGAAGTGAAATCACCTGAGTTCACCAAATCTCCTCTATTCGAAAATGATAATTGTAACGAACCATTCGTCGATGACTACTCGAAAAAATGTCTTGCATTAGCCCCCGAACCATCATCCGATGAACAGAAACCTGCTATAGAATTAAAATCGCTACCCAAAAATCTAAGGTACGAATTCTTAGATACAAAGCTTGAAAAACCAGTCATAGTCAACGCTGACTTGGGACAGACAGAAACTGAGAAGTTACTCCATGTTCTAAGGAAGTATCCAACTGCACTGGGATATAGTATTTCTGACCTCAAGGGGATAAGCCCATCCATTTGTATGCATCGCATTATGCTAGAAGACGATAGTAAGACTTCTAGGGAACATCAAAGAAGGATAAACCCTATCATAGGCGATGCAGTCAAGAAAGAAGTACAAAAACTCTTAGAAGCTGGTATCATATACCCAATATCAGATAGCAGCTGGGTCAGTCCAGTACATGCCGTACCTAAAAAAGGAGGAGTAACGGTTGTCAGTAATGAAAAAGGAGAGTCTGTAGCAAAACGTATTCAAACTGGATAGAGGATGTGCATAGACTACCGAAAACTGAATAAAGCCACTCGAAAAGATCATTTTCCTTTGCCCTTTATAGACCAAATGCTTGAGCGACTGGCTAAACATTCGTATTTCTGCTATTTTGATGGATACTCAGGATTCTTTCAAATTCCTATTCATCCCAACGATCAAGAAAATACTACATTCACTTGTCCTTATGGAACATTTGCATATAGACGGGTGTCGTTTGGACTATGCAATGCCCCTGCAACGTTTCAAAGATGTATGATGGTCGTGTTTGCCGACTTTATAGATAATATAATGGAGGTGTTTATGGACGACTTCTCTGTTTGTGGGCAAAGTTTCGAGGGATGTTTATCGAACTTAGAATTGGTTCTCGAGAGATATGTCAGAGTCAATCTGGTGCTCAATTGGGAAAAATGCCATTTCATGGTTCGAGAAGGGATTGTGTTAGGACATGTTGTATTCGAAAGAGGGATTGAAGTAGACAAAGCCAAAATAGAAATAATAGAAAACCTTCAGCCTCCGAAAACCATTAGAGAAATCCGCAGTTTTCTTGGACATACCGGTTTCTACCGACGATTCATTAAAGACTTCTCTAAGATTACTAAACCACTGTCTAGATTGCTAATGAAAGATGCTGAATTTATATTCGATGACGATTATTTGAAAGCCTTTGAGCTACTCAAGAATGCCTTAATTACCGCACCTATTATGCAGCCGCCAGATTGGAATGAACCATTCGAAATAATGTGCGATGCTAGTGATTTTGCCGTTGGCGTTGTCTTAGGTCAAAGAAAGGACAAAAAGCTTCATGCTATCTACTATGCAAGCAGGACCTTGGATAGTGCACAACTGAACTATGCAACCACAGAAAAAGAACTTCTAGCTGTTGTTTTCACACTAGATAAATTTCGTTCCTATCTGGTAGGAGCAAAAATAGTTGTCTACACCGATCACGCTGCAATTAGATACTTATTGAATAAGAAGGATGCTAAGCCTAGACTTTTGAGATGGATCCTGCTTCTACAAGAGTTCGATTTGGAAATAAGGGATAAAAAAGGAGCCGAAAATGTAGTGGCAGATCACCTTTCTAGGATAGAACATCAAGAACCGGAACCGGTCCCATCAATGAAGATTCTCCGTATGATAGGCTTATAGCCCATATGGAGGAAGAAAGTGAAAACCAAGAAGACCCTGTGGAGTTTCAAGAACCCAATGAAGTTTCATGTCGTGTAGAAGCCCCACTGCCTTGGTACGCTGATTTTGTCAACTACCTAGCAGCAGGAGCGCTTTCGCCTGACTTAACCTACCAACAAAAGAAGAAATTCTTTCATGATCTAAAAAATTACTATTGGGATGAGCCCTTGCTTTTTCGAAGAGGCGCCGATGGAATATTCCGTCGATGTTTCCCTGAATCTGAAATAGAAGATGTCATATCTCATTGCCATGCCGCACCGTATGGAGGGCATGCGAGCACCTCTAAGACTTGCGCAAGAATTCTACAATCAGGGCTATTCTGGCCTAACCTTTGGAAGGACGTCCATATCGCTGTCTTAAACTGCGACCGGTGCCAACGCACAGGTAACATTTCTAGACGCGATGAGATGCCGCAAAAGGGTATTCTAGAGGTGGAAGTTTTTGACGTGTGGGGTATTGACTTCATGGGCCCTTTTCCCTCCTCCTGTGGAAACAAGTATATACTCGTTGCAGTAGATTATGTATCAAAATGGATCGAGGCCATAGCTTCTCCCACAAATGACGCACGAGTAGTTATTAGATTATTTAAAAACACTATTTTTCCTAGATTTGGAGTGCCAAGAGTTGTTATAAGTGATGGAGGATCTCATTTTATTTCGAAAATATTTGAAAAATTATTACTCAAATATGGGGT
Organism: Lathyrus tuberosus; assembly: GCA_022829125.1. Taxonomy (NCBI): domain Eukaryota; kingdom Viridiplantae; phylum Streptophyta; class Magnoliopsida; order Fabales; family Fabaceae; genus Lathyrus; species Lathyrus tuberosus. The sequence goes on from JALAZF010000017.1 coordinate 17,761,375, forward strand.
CCGACATCGAATAGCGACACCTTACCATCCTCAAACCAGCGGACAAGTCGAAGTTTCCAATAGAGAAATTAAACAGATACTTGAGAAAACCGTTGCAACATCTAGGAAAGATTGGTCGATTAAACTTTATGAGGCTCTTTGGGCATATAGAACTGCTTACAAAACTCCTATAGGAACCACCCCGTTTAAACTGGTTTATGGAAAGTCGTGTCATCTGCCCATAGAACTTGAGCATAAGGCGTATTGGGCCATAAGGGCCATAAACACCAATTACATGGCAGCTGGCGAGAAAAGGATTCTAGACATCCATGAACTTGAAGAACTAAGACTTGATGCCTATGAAAATGCCCGCATTTACAAAGAAAGAACCAAAAAGTGGCATGACAAAAGAATAGCAAGAAAAGAGTTTATAGAGGGGGACACAGTTCTTCTTTTCAACTCTCGACTTAAACTTTTCCCAGGAAAGTTACGTTCTAGATGGTCTGGCCCATTCAAAATAACCAGGGTTCTAAATAGCGGTGCAGTAGAAATTGAGGGAAATTCAGGTGAGCCATTCATAGTAAATGGACAAAGACTTAAGCATTACCATTAGACGGAAAACAAAGAATTCTACTCTAGTTTTAAGTTGGAAGAGCTTCCCGCTCCTCCAGACGACTGAAATTCTTCTCTATTTCTAATGTCGAGCTTCTGACATTAAACAGAGCGCTCAGTGAGAGCTAAAATCACAAATCTTAGTAGTAGTATTTATTTTTGTTTACTAATGCATAGTTGTTATTACTTCGTTTATGATTGCATTTCATTATTAGCATCATCATAATTAGTATTAGCTTGTTAGTTAATGTTTTCATGAATTGTGTTTTCGTTACTTTATTACCATACCATTTGCATTATGCTTTGTTGTGACCATTATTAGCACTAACCCCAGTATGTAGTATATTTTCCCTAACAATATATTTTTTCTTTTCTCTTGTTCTTTTTCAGGTTCGCAGTACTTAGGGTAGACCCATCATGCCGACTTTTGAAAACCACGCCGTTGTGTTCAGAAACAACCTTCAGAGGAGTCGCTTTGAGGCTCTTTCTCAAAGAGATTTTGCTCTGTCGATTTACCCTGATGACGCAGCTATGGTTACCCTTGGTATTAGGGACAGTGTTGTTTACTTCTTTAACCAGCTTGGTTGGATTAATTCAGCTTTAACGAAAAATTTTAGCACCTACCATAACCTGACCTTGGAGTTCCTAAATTCCTTATACTATGAACCAACTCGAGGGTATGGATTTGGCCGTGGATTGGCTACCTTCCGTTTGTTTGGAAACAAATACCGCTTCACTCACCATGAGATGGCTGAATTGTTGGGTTTTCCCAATGATCCTGATGCTGTCACTAAAACCCCTGAAGATGCTTTTACTGGTTATGACCTTGAACAATTTTGGGGTACTATCACAGGTAACTACCATCCTGACCTGAATGCCATGTCCTCTGAGAGTATTCACAATCCTGGAATTAGGTATTTCCATAAGATCCTTGCTCACACTCTTTTCGGGAAGGAAGAGAATGTTTATGCTATATCCCGAGATGAACTTTATATCATGCTTTGTGCCTCACAAGGAAGGCCGGTCAATGCTGTCCCGTTTATGTTAGCTACTTTTCTAAAGACAGCTCGTGACTCATTTCACCCCATTATCATTGGAGGGTTAGTGACTATGATCACTGATGCCATTGTCTTGCAATACCATCTGAACCGTTCTGTTATTTTCGGTGGTATTCGGCCAATGGATATCAACTTCTGTTTTAACTGTGGAATCATAGCCAATTTAGGACCAGTGGAATTTGAGTTACTAATTGATAATGCTGTTGTCCATGCCTTCACCTTGCCTAATCATGAGAGAATAAGTGTGCATGACAAGGATAACTGGTTGTATGACTTGGATGTGCTGAACAAAACTTTTACTCCACCAGATTCACCTCAGCCTGATAAACACATGGATCCCATTGTACCTCAAGAAGCCACAAATAGTTCTACCACTGATGGACCTGTTACTTACCTCACCACAATAGCTATTCCCGATGCCATTTACGCACTGCAAGTTGGAGTAGATGATCTCCGTACTGATTTATTCTCACTTCGAGTAGATCACATTCAGTTTGTGGATGTCGTAAATGAGCAGTTTGATCACCTTTACCAGATAGTGTTCTCACTCCGCAACGCCGTCGACTCTTTAGTCGGACGACTTCGCGGATGATTCGAGTTTAGTTAGCCTTTTCCTTGTTGTTCTTAGGATAGTTTACATTTTCCTTGTACTGTTTTTCCGTTTCCCGTACTGTGAGTTCTTCTGTTTTAAATTACTTTATGTTATCTCTCTTTTCTCTGGTTCACTTCCCTTTTCAGTAAGACAAATATAAAAATAAATAAAAAATAAATAAAAAAAAATTAAAAAATTAAAAACAAAATTCCTTTCAGTAGGACAATGGCGTTCGCCATTGCCTAATGGCGTTCGCCATTTACTTCCAGAATGCAGAAGGCGCGCGTCTTTTTGGTAGACCGCCCTTTTGTATTTCTTTTCCACATTTTCCCACTCGTTTGCATTAATCTCCCAACCACTCACATTCCATTCTCCCATCTATTTAAACCCTATATCACCAACCATTCCACTCATCATCACAAATTAAAAAACCCCCATTCCCTCTCATTACCCTTTTCTCAAAGTTTCTCTCTTTTCTCTCCAACCATAAAACAACATGGCAGCAAACCAAGAGTTCGATTACATGGGTATTGTGTTCCCGGAGGGAGATAACGGAAACAACATGCGTGAGGATTTCCACCGCATATCTAAGCGAGAAGTCGAGGCTACGAGGTATCCCGACTCGGAAGCTCTTCGCACTTTAGGTCTCATGCAAAGCGTTGCTTGGATGCTACGGAACCTAGGTATGACTCGTTTTTGTACTCTCAGTAAAGCAATTTCTATTAGAGCTACCTATGAGTTCCTTAGTACACTTCGCTATGTCGTTGACGCCTCTCGCACCTCCGGAACCTTACACTTTAGGCTGCTGAACCGAGATTTTTCACTGACCTTCGAGAGAATTCGAGCGATCTTTGATTTCCCTGCTCCCATTGCGGGAGCCGCAACTATTGCACCCCTGGAGAGTGAGTGGCAGGGCAGTGCCTTCGAGTTTTGGAAGGATATTACAGGTAACACCACTGACACTTGGGAAGGCCTTAAGGCCACCTCCATTCAAAACCCCGCCATCCGTGTTCTTCACCACATCCTAGCCTCTACCATCTTTGGTCGAAAGAACACAGGTAATGTGAATTCAAAAGATTTATACTTTCTTCACTGTGCTCTAAACCAAACCCCTGTAGACCCCGTGCCTTTCTTCCTTGCCCACCTTGTGAGTGTCTCTAATAGAGTCGGAGGAGCCATCTGCATCGGCAGCATGATTACCACCATTGCTGATGCTCTTGATCTTGATATTATAGTAGATACAGATGAGTGTTTTCCCAGTATTTTCGCCAACCTAGACTTTTGGAAGAGTACACGTCTTGTCAAAGGTTTACCTGATGGCAGGTACCGCGTCCTGATGCGTGACCGTGAGCACCATAGTTTTTCTCTCCCAGCCCCCGATCGTATTGATGTGCGCTACCGCACTAATTGGTTACTTGTTCTTGAGCAAGAGGATGGGGCTGCTGCTCAGCCTCTTATTTCTGACACACCCGGTCCTAGTACCGCGCCACACACTGCACCTTTATCTGATGATTTTGTAGGTATGCGAGGATCACTTGATGAGATTTTGTCCGAGCTCCGGCAGCAGAGAGTGCGAGACGAGCAGCGCAGAGAGGAGTACTACGAGTTCCAAAACAGGCAAGTGGAATTCATGAATCGGACCGAGCTTAGCCTTTGAGATCTTACGTCCGAGGTACTAGGTCTGCGCAGGGATGTGCGCAGCATGCAGGCCCATTACCAGCGCGAGGACCCAGATGTCAGAGATGATTCCCATCAGCGCCGAGGCTGTGCCCGCCGCCACTGATTTTTCTTTCCAGGTTTTATCGCTCTTTTCTTTTCACCTTAAATTGAAACATTGAGGACAATGTTCGATTTAAGTGTGGGGGAGGAGTCATTTATCGCTTTTCATTTATTGCTTTATGTTATTTCCCATTTTCCTAGTTTCGGTTGTTTCTTCTGTTTCGTTATAGAGTCATATGCACGTTTGAGTCGTTATTTACCTTATGTTTTCGCATAGTCTGTAATTTCCCCCATTTTTTTTTTAAATTTTCGACTCATGGGCAGGACACACTTAGTATAGGTTGTTATATAGTGATTTAGGATAAGTAGGCGGACTTGGGAATGTTTTGTCAACATCAGTACCATTTTTGCACCTTAGAGTTCCTAAATATGCAGTATTAGTTTAAGTACATATCATGCCGAGACCGATGCAAATATGTGTTGATCTCAAATTGTGATTTTTTTGTGCTTTTATAGAAAATGTTAATTAAAGGCCTGTTCTCACTAAGTTAGGTGGTCCTCACCCGATCATTTAGCCCAAAGGATCAGAATCTTGGAATTCATAAGCAAAAAAATAAAAAATAAAGAAAAAAAATTGTTGAATAAGAGATCACACTAACAGGTACGATTACCATGCAAGCAAAAGGATAACGGGCTTAATGTGATTGCGTGAGAATGAAAGAGAGGTGAATAAGAACGAAGTCCGTAGGTCAAGGTATGATGTCATGATTTGAATCGGTATTGCATAGGAAGGAACTCTTTGTCTATTTTTATGGAGTCGTGTCGTTACGATACTCTTGTTAGCACTATTCAGTACATATCTGTCTACTTTAGCCTAGCAACCTTATGCTTAATCGTTTCCGGTGTGCCTTCGAGTCGAAATACCATGCTTACCTGTTTTCATTCGCATTAGGAATTTGCTTGAGGACAAGCAAAAGTCTTAGTGTGGGGGAGTTTGACGACTCGATTTCGTATAGGTTAATTCGATTCATTTCATGCATGTTTAGTCGCATTTTTATCAAGTCTTTACCGTATTTTGTACTGTGTACTTATGTTTTTCTTTTACTTCGTGATTTCAGGACCAGCATCAACTATGTTGAGGAAAAGGACGAGAAGTGTGGCAAGAAGAGTTGAGAAAGAGCAGAACTGGAGCATTCTGCATCCTTCTAGCTGAATGGCGTTCGCCATTCCCTAAGGGGAACCAAATGGCGTTCGCCATTGCCCCAAAACGTGCAGATTTCAATTCATCCAAAATGGCGTTCGCCATTGGCATATGGCGTTCGCCATGCATCGCGGGAGCAGTTTTCCAGAAGCAGTTTTTGGACTCAGTTTGAATTCAAATTTTCCCAACCGTTTTGGAGACAGATCCTGCCTATAAATAGGACCTTCCAGCCCAGTATTGATCATCCAATTATACCCTGCGGAAGCTTTGCCGAATTTTCTCCAGAACTAGAAATTTAGTAGCCACAGTGATAATTGCTCACACTGAGTGATTATCATGACTCTTGTACTTATTTCTTTGTTACTCCGTTGCTGTACTTGGATCGATTTGCAGAATTAATACAAATTTCTTTTCAGTTATTTCATCGCATTTGCAGGTTATTGTTTTATTGTTTTATTGTTTTGATTATCATTCTCTGCATTTATTTACTTGCTGTTGTTTCAAAAGTTTTTTTCTTAACCAAAGAGCAGAATTTATTAAGAAACCCTAAATAAAGTAATATGCATGTTTTAAAATTCAGCATTGTTAATAATTCAATGATACGTTTAACTATGATTAACTAAACTTGTTTGAGTCCGTAGTTTGAGGACCGTCATCTTGACGGGACTCTATAGGATAACCAACACTGTTGTATGATCGAAATTTTGGTTTTGTTGTCTAAGTTCAATTTAAGTAGACTAGTCGCGACGGCGAGAGGCTGCTTAACAGCATTTCGTCACGAGAATGAGGAATGCACTAAGACGAGTCCAACAGAGCGAGAGTTTGAGGTACTCGTCAGATAGTAGGCACAAAACACTGGATCCTAAACACAGCGAGAGCGCTTTAGGTATTCTTTTCGGTCTTGCCCATTTTCAAAAAGCGCCTTTTAATTACCGAGTGAGCGAGAGCAAAATCTTGGGGTCATCAGGCGTGGTCCGATCAATAGCGTGAAAGTGTGAGATTAGGCATTTAGACCGGTATTTCCTTCAGAACGACTTTGACATTACTTCAGCCTCGGAACCTATAGAGTGCCTAAGATCTCCGGAAATTATTCTACTGTCTCAGTTTCCTTATTTGTTCTAAAACCCATTTTTTTTAGCTATTTTTCTTTAAGTATTTTCTTTAAACGAAATAACCTCCTGCTTTAGCCTTACACCACAATTCTAGGACACTGTCTTTTGACTATCAATCCCTGTGGGTTCGACAATCTTTTAAAACTACGTGATACCCTGTATGCTTGCAGTATCTATCTGACCAAACACGTAAAGTCGCGATCACTTGCTCATCTATATGCCTACACGATGCACACCTTGCTGCCACACATTGCTGACTTTTGCATTCAAGCCGTGAAATGTATGTGTGTTGTCCTGCTGCCTTTTACACCTGCTGTCTTGGATTGTTATGTACTGTCAATTGTATATCCTTGCTGCATTGTTGCTTTTTACACCTGTTTTGTGCTGGAAACTTGAGCTGTTGAATGCTGTTTGGTGTATTTGTTGGATTTTACTGCTGTGCAGGTGCGGGAGCGTTGTGGTATCTGCTGTTTTTAGCTTGTTTTTCTTGGTTTTGGTTTGCTTTTGCATGTTCCCTTAGGATTCCCTAGTCCAACTTAAGTTTTGATTAAGCTTGGAGTAGGATAGACATTAGGAGCTAATCCATGCATGATAATAATTAGGATAGTCCCTTTTAACCTTCCCTTAGGTTCAATCTTTGCATGACAACATTAGGTAGAATGTTCCCTTTCGTATCCTCAACCTTAGGACCATTGTGCATGACAACATTAGGGTCGAGTTTCCCGTAGTTGTTTTCTTTGCAACCTTTGAGTCTTCTCTTCTCATCTCAAAACAAATTCAAATTACTTAATAAATACAATGAGCATTATGCGCCACGAGCCTTAAGTATATGGGAAATGAAGAATGAGGGGTCTCCCTTCACTTTTCTAGAATGTTTAGCATACGTCCCATTGGGGGCGACCATGCGACGTATTCGCTCCTATGCCATAGACTTTAGTGCAATGTGAGTTTCAAACTAACTTCAATCCACTTCTGTCTAAAAAAATACAAACCAAGTTCAAATCATTTTTATCCTTCGAGATTGTTGGGTTTTAAATCTTTTTTCAGAAAAGAGCACGTTACTTTTGTTTTGTCGCAAATAGGCATCGACCCTAACTGGCGTACGCGAACCTAACGTCGCTCATAAAAATAGCTTAACCGTTGTGTGATCGTTACCACGAACTACGGCCGCTCTGATTTCCTCTCTCTGGTTAGATTGAGGATACGTAGGCACGAGACGACGATGTCTTGTTGAGCAACCTTCCCCCATCCACCCGTAGTCCTCCGAACTACGTTGACTCTAACTTTCTCATTGCACAAGGGAATACGTAGGCCTAGGACGGCGATGTCCTATCGAGTCACTTTTTCTTTTCTTTTCTCGCTTCTCCGTTTCTAGTTAGCAGTTAAGCTTTAGATAACCTACACTCTTTGTTCGATAACAACAAGTGTGGATCCCATTGAGTGCGATGGACGCGAGGGGGTGCTAATACCTTTCTCTCGCGTAACCGACTCCCGAACCTAGGCTATGGTTGCGATGACCATTCCTTTCCCTTTGTTGAGGTTTTCTTCGATCGTTTCCTTTCCCTGCGTCGGGATAAATAACGTTCGGTGCCGACTCTTCTATTCTATTTTCGCCAGTTGTTTTTCGCAGTTTCGACAGCTGGCGACTCTGCTGGGGAGTCTGGTTCCCTATGCGAGTCAATCCTATCGCTTGTCTATTTCTGTTTCATTTGGTGTTTATATTTGTACATTATTTTTTGTATATTACTGTATTTTACTGCATTTATCGCATTTGATTATTGTTATCGTACTGCTCTGCTGTTGTTGTGCTGTTGGGTGGGTTGGTTCCATGAGAGATAAGCCCAATACCTAGGCTTGAGTATATGCCTAGGATTTGAGTGGAAAGTAGTGTGACTTGTGTGGCGTCTGGCCAGACTTAGTATACACAAAAATTCCACACCCAGATGAGGTTTTCTTTGGTAATGTTTTATCCTGCGCGTTGGCACAGACGATAGAATGTAACCTGGAAAGCTGTCGACTCTGGTGACCATTCCCGAGGACTCAGTTAAGGCACTCCTCCCAGGGGGAAATAATGGCAGACCAGAAATGGCAAACCCATTATGCTTCTTGATCCGAGGACCCGAAGCTGAGAACTTGCCATAGGATGACCTTTTGAGGGGAATCAATTGAGGCCTCCTCGATTGATGATGATGCCAAACCAGAAATGGTGAACGTATCATCATACCTCTCGACCTGAGAGTCTGTGACGCTGAGGACCCTTAGTCTTAGGACCCACACGTGAAAGGGGATGGGTGTTTATAGGTTTGCAAGTAACGTTGACCTTCAATCTACCCGGTATTCTGGTTTTCCTATCAGTGTGGACTTATCAGCTTGGTATTCTGGTATTCCGATTATCCCGGTATTCTGGGTATTTTGGTTTTCTTATCAGAGCAGACCTTTGAACTTAGTCCATCGGCAGCACAGTTGCTAGTCATAATTTTTGGAAGTTTTGATCCCATGTCGTTGCATCCATATCATCATTCAGACATACATGTACTTTTATTTCCAATGATCTTAACTTTGGGTCTCTTTATCACGCTGTCTATCTTTTCCTCGTGGTGTTCCTATGAAAAAACTGGAACCAAAGCAGAAAGATTTCTCGAAAATAATCAAACATGGCATATGCATGCATCCATACATCTAATTTTGCATAACAGGTGGTTACTGCTGAATTTCCTAACCTTATTTTATCTTCGGGAAGGATTGCTGATTCTCATATCCACCGTTATTCAACGCATCAAAATCAACAACGAGTCATGGAACAACTATAGGGAGAAATGGCTGAAATGAGGGTTCGGATGAACCAGTTTATGGACCTGATGCAAGGAGTGGCTCAGGGCCAGCAAGAGCTAAGGGAAATGGTGCAAAGACTCGAGGTTGTGATTCCAAATGTTGATAATCTAGTTGACCCTCCGTTGGGAGATGGTATTCCTGTCGGTGGAGCTAATGCTGATATTCCTGTCGGTGGAGTTAATGCTGGTATTCCTATTGGTGGAGTTCATGGTGGTATTCCTGTTGGTCAGGCTACTGAGGGTTATATCCCCATTCTTATTCATGTTCCTCATTTGGAGGATAATCTATATGGTCAATTTTCTCTGATGAACGCGGATATGGGTAGCAACAATGGTGAAAGAGACCGAAGGTACCAACTGCTTGCTAAAAAGATCAAGGCCATAGAATGTCAGAATACTATGGGCATTGACGTAGCGGACATGGGGATGGTTCAAGGGGTAAGAATCCCTCCCAAGTTCAAGGCTCCATCTTTCGACAAGTACAATGACATTTCTTGCCCAAAAACTCACTTGCAAGCTTACTTTAGAAAGATTTCTGCTTATACCGATGATGAAAAGCTATGGATGTACTTTTTCCAAGATAACTTGTCTGGTGCGTCTCTGGAGTGGTATATGAAATTGGAAAGAGCTAGTGTGAGGAATTGGAAGGATCTGGGTGAAACATTTCTGAAGCAATATCAGTACAATATTGATATGGCTCCTAACTGGACTCAGTTGCAGAGTATGACGCTGAAGAGCAAGGAAAGCTTCAAGGAATATGCCCAAAGGTGGTGTGAGTTGGCTGCACGGGTGCAACCACCATTGCTTAAGAGAGAAATGGCCGACATATTCATGGGGACACTGCAAGGTCCATTCTTGGAACGCCTGGCAGGGTGTCCTTCATCTAGTTTTTCTGATATTGTTGTTGCTGGGGAAAGGATTGAGAATTTGCTTAAGTTGGGTAAGATCCAAGACAGTGTTGGGTCATCTTCAAATGTGAGAAAATATTTTGCTAGTGCGGGTAAAAAACGGGAAGGGGAGACTAATGATGCGTCTTCTCAAAGGGGTAGAAACAGAGGATATCAGGCCCCATACCATCAGACCGCTACTGTAACAATTCCGGCCATGCCACTACAACAAAATGGTGCCCCTCGTCGGTATCCTGCAAGACCAAAGATGGCAGACAGGCATTTTGACGCTCCACCTATGCCTTACTCTCAGCTATTACAACATCTGCTTCAGTTATAGTTGATTTAAAAGAGAACGTTGGCTCCTCAACCGGCAATCCTCCACCCGGATATGATGCCAATGCCTACTGCGATTTCCATTCTGGAGCGCCGGAGTACCACATCAAAAATTGCAAGGCATTCAAGCACAAAGTCCAAGACCTGCTCGATTCTAAGGCAATCAATTTTTCCAATGATGGCCCAAACGTGATCCGGAACCCTATGCCTAATCATGGTGGGGCATAGGGGGCCTTTAATGGAAGATCGCAGAGCTCCAACACAAGGTGTAGAGTTAGGTTGATGCGGGGGTTATTACTTTCATGACACACTGTCTGCTCACCAATTGAAGCTTTCCAAGGGAATAACTCATGCTACAAATAAGTCCAGATGGAGGCGGACCTCCTCGACAATGGCATTTCTTAGCTTCTTTACTGTATTTTCGGTTGTAATTCTTCATTGTTGGTATACGTTGTATACGTGTAAAACTTGTTTGTACTGAATGGTGGTTTTAATGCAATGAATATGTTTTTCTTGAAGTAATTCACTCTTATTCATTCATATGATATTTCTGTGCATTACAATACCAGTTTACTTGCTTAAACTCTTTGAGGGAGGATGACGATTTGAAAACGTAAACTTTCTGGTCGTATGCTTTTGGGAACAAAACCTTGCTGATGATGTACAAGCATTGTTTCAACTCCCCAAACACAGGAGATATAAGGGAGATAGACCCTCGTTAACCCGGTTGAGCCTATAAGTAGGAGTTCCTTTCGGAAAAAACCCTAACACTTAACCCAGGGGCAGGGTAGTTGTCAGTTGATTTGACCACGCGTTCAAATTTCAAAAGGAGCGCGCATCTATGGAACCATTACCTTTTTTTTCTCATCAGGAGGCCAAGGAGCATGAAACCACAATGGTTATCCCTCGTCGTAAGAAGTGAAGCAGCCACGACCCTTTCAACAAAGTCGAGACAAGGCAGTGTCACACGATTTGTTCAAAAGAAAAGTAGAAAAAAAGAAAAAGAAAAAGAAAGCCCGCTAATTCGAAACTTGAAAAAAAGTGACTTAGGCAAAAGTTAGGGCATCCCGCTGGATGTCAAAATCAAAAAGGATTCAAAAGATTCGGTCCAGGCAAAATCAGGGAAACAAATGAAAAAGAAGCAAATAGAAAAAGCAAAAAGGATTACAAAAGAAAAATCCTCGAGCAAGAATGAGTCGTGTGACTACAGGCACCGAAGACAAAAGAAGTGATTGCCATTCCGAAAGCAGTGTGGGCTCCTTAATCATCGCTGATGATATGCAGTAACATTTTGGAAGGTGAGCGTTTGCGCCAAAAGAACTGAACGTAGGACTGAAGGACATCAAGGAGAATGGGGGGTAAAAACAAAATTTTAAGCCATAAATCCTTTTTCTCAAACCATGAACCAGGTCACGTAACAACCCTCAAAAGTCCTAATTGAGGCAAGGTTATTCTGAAGGTATACTTCTGATAAGACAGCGTTCCTGACTCCCATGAGTGGAGTTAAAATGTTTTTGTTGGTATTGCATGTGCATAACGTCTTTTATTCAAAAATCAGTGTCGCATTTTAACTAGTGATTCATTCATGAGGTTTGGCGATATCTTTTCAAGGAAAACTTCAAGGCTAACATGTATGTTGCATTAGAATTATCATTCTCAGAATAAACATTTTCTACTTGCATACATTGTACTTGACACCAATGAAGCTTGCATATTGAGCATCAGTCGAGAAGTCTAACTTTGCCAAGAGAAGTTCCTGGATAACCATATTGAAGAGCATGTAGTTAAGAGACTCTGCCCGGTAATGGTTTTCTCAGTAAGTTGTGCCAATTTGGGGCAGTTACGTCGAGATCCGGCAAATCTCTCTAAGAGTTTGAAAACCCTGGGGCATTTTGAATGCCAGGTTTTCTATAAAATCCTCTTGAGATGATTTCTCCCAGTAGACCATGTGGTCTGAGAACAAGTGGAGAGTTCGTGTAACACCCCCAATCTATACCCCCCAATTAAATAAAGCAGTAAAAGAAAATTCAAAATTCCATCAGAGTATATTTAAATTATCATGGCATAGACGGGGAGAATCACATTATATTGAAACAAAATATACAACACCTGCTCATAAAGAAATGCAACAGTGGGGTAGCAATCAACAGAGGAACTCAGTTCCTTACACCCACATTTCAGATTTTAGAATAAAAGTGGAAAATCTAAAAACTGAATATCATATATATATATATATATACATATATATATATATATATATATATATATATATATATATATATATATATATATATATATATATATCACATGAAAAGTTTGTCATACATCAAGTTATACATGTACAAGCCAAAAGATATATATGCGTAATACACAATAATCACAACGGCCTCCCTAACTACCCGGTGTCACATATCAGAGCCGACCGACAAAAGAATGAAGTCCTAAGCTTCACAAAAAAAGACCTCCAGCAACTCTAATCTGCAATGCCTCATAGAGCATTATAAAACAGCAGAAGGGTGAGAAAAACAATCATAATACAGTTGCATATAATTATATATAACATAAAAATACACAAGTAAAATATTCCCACCACCAATGCACCACAATCACATATAACACAACACAGTGCAATTCTCAAGTATCAAATACCACTACACATCAATTATACCCAATACACTCATCATCAATACAATTACACATATTCCATCTCATCAATCACATTCACAATTCCATGCACAATTAATCCATAATTTATGCAAATGCATAGAGACCGACACAACGACTATATGCACATGCCATGCGGTACCGACTTCCAATATTTCTCATCACTAGTTCACTCAGGAACTCTGCTGGAATCATCGTTCGTTACTGAGGATCGCACAAGTAACACCCCGTCGGGCCTACGATGTTCCCCGTCGCTTTAGGTCCTCTTGGTATAAGGCGCACGACGTTTATGGATTGCTTTAGGTCCTCTCGGTATAAGGTGCACAATCCGATCGCTCACACCCCACATGGGCACATGATCGTCTATAACCATCGCTTTAGGTCCTCTTATTTTTAAGGCGCACGATATATCAAATCGCTTTAGGTCCTCTTATTTTTAAGGCGCACAATGTTATAGCAGATTCCCTCTGGAATCAATCCGTCACTCAAGACGTCACAACAATGCATATCATGATGCTTGGCATACAATGACTCATGGCATTTAATATGAATACATATACACACCCATAATCATGCATTTACATCTCTCAACAGTACACAAGTCATAAAATATTCACACCAACAACATATTGTACATACACATCAAGTTCACCCAATTAAACGGCAAAAGTCGACAACAAAACAACACATTTTCTAATTCCCGACATAATTTAATCGGCCAACAATCTCAAAACCATCACAATAATAAAGAACATTTCACAAGCTTTCTAACGCATCGAACTACGCCTCAAACCGACTCACGGATCAAAAGTTACAAAGAAAACAAATTGGGAAAAACTGCTACATTCGCAGTGCGAATCCCCTAGCGAGTCCTTCGCTACTTCATTCGCAGTGCGAATGTCCCAGCGAACAGTGGCAGAACCAAAATAGCCTAGAAAATTCCCAACGTTCGCAGTGCGAACCATCCAGCGAATGCTCGCTACTCCATTCGCAATGTGAATCCTCCAGCGTACAGTGGCAGCATGAAAAATAATTCAACGTTCGCAGTGCGAACATCACGCGAACGCTCGCCACCCCTTCGCTGGCCATTCGCAGTGCGAACCTGCGATTTCAGCAAAACCCAGCAGCGCACCAGATCACCCAAAAATGATGTTTTCTCATCCAAAACATTTCCAAACCAACATATAACAATTAGAACATGACTCTATCATGATAACAGGTATTCTACTACGTTTACACCGATTTTCAACCGTAAAACCATCGATTTCTCATTATCGACCTAGAATAGAAACTATGAAAACAGAACAAATAATCCAATACACACATACATAATTATACACAAGCATAGTATAATCGAGTTTCGCACCCTTACCCGATTTAATCGCGCGTAGAAAAGTCGGTTGATCGATTTCTTCTTTTCTCTCTTTTTCTTCTCTTCTTCCCTTTTCTTTCTCCTCTCTTTCTTTCTCTCTATTTTTCTCTCTTTCTATTTTCTATTCTTTCTAACTTAAGGAAAATATCATGAAATGACCAAAATACCCCCACACTCAATTATCTCGCAAACGTTCCCAAAACCCGATCAAATACATTCACGATGAAAAAATAACATATTTTCACATAAAAGTCGAAAATAAAATAAAATAATAATAAAATAATCAAAACGACTCAATTAAATAAAAACTGACAAAACTGGGGCGTTACAACTCTTCCGCACTTAGAAATTTTCGTCCTCGAAAATATACTTGAGACGAACAACTCTGGATACGACTCCCGCATCCGACTCTCCAACTCCCAAGTCAAATTGCCCTCAGCAGCGCCTCCCCACGCCACTTTCACAAGTGCAATATCCTTGCCTCTCAACTGTTTCACCTCGTGATCCAAAATCCTAACTGGTAATGCCTCAACCGTAAGGTTCTCCCTTACCTCAACCTCATCCATCGGAATCACATGCGACGGATCCGGAACATACTTCCGAAGCTGTGAAACATGGAAAACATCGTGTAAATTCGACAGATTCGGCGGCAACGCCACCTTATAAGCCACCGTACCCACTCTCGCGGATATCTGATAAGGACCAATAAACCGAGAAGTAAGTTTCTTTGATTTCAATGCACGACCCACAGCCGTTACCGGCGTAACCCTCAAAAATACATGATCGCCCTCTTGGAACTCAAGATCTTTCCGCCTCCGATCATGATAACTCTTTTGCCTACTCTAAGAAGCCTTCATCTTCTCTCGAATAAGCTTCACTTTCTCCGTAGTCTGTTGCACCAACTCTGGTCCAACCACCGAACTCTCACCAGATTCGTGCCAACACAACGGTGTTCGACACCTTTGTCCATACAATGCTTCAAACGGTGCCATTCCAATACTCGAATGGAAACTGTTATTATACGTGAATTCAATCAACGCAAGATAACTATCCCACGCACCACCTTATTCTAAAACACACGCCCTCAACAAATCTTCAAACGATTGAATCGTTCGCTCCGTCTGTCCATCCGTCTGCAGATGATAAGCCGAACTCAATCTCAATTTAGAACCCAATGCTTTCTGTAAACTTTCCCAAAATCTCGAGGTAAACCTTGGATCTCGATCCGAAACAATACTTAACGGAACCCCATGCAATTTCACAATCACACTGATGTAAATCTCAGCCAACCTTTCCAAAGAAAAACTGATGTCAATCGGAATGAAATGAGCTGATTTAGTCAGCCTATCCACAACCACCCAAATAGCATTATGCCCTCGTTGCGTACTCGGTAACCCCGTTACGAAATCCATAGAAATGCTATCCCATTTCCATTCCGGAATATCCAACGGTTGCAACAAACCACTCGGCCTCAGATGTTCCACCTTCGATTTCTGACAAGTCAAACATGCATAAACAAACTGAGCCACATCTCATTTCAAACCAGACCACCAGAAAATCTTCTTCAAATCTTGGTACATCTTATTCGCTCCCGGATGTATACTCAAATTACTCCGATGTCCTTCCTCCAAAATCATCTTTTTCAACTCCGCATCATCAGGAATACAAATCCGGCTTCGGAATCTCAAAACACCATTAATATCCATTTTAAAATCACTATTCGCCCCTTTTTCTCCAACCAACATCAAATCCACAAATTTCACATCCGTCTTCTGTTTCTCACTTACCGTCATCAGAAAATCATTAGTAATCGTTAGCATTTCAAGCCTCACGCTATCCGACGTCACTTCACATACCAAACTCAAATCTCTAAACGATTCCAAAAGTTCCCACTCTTTCACCATTAAAGCGGACATATGCAACGATTTCCGACTCAATGCATCGGCTACCACATTAGCTTTACCAGGATGGTAATTCAAGCCAAAGTAGTAGTCCTTCAAAAATTCCAACCATCTACGTTGCCTCATATTTAGCTCTTTCTGATCAAACAAATATTTCAAACTTTTATGATCACTAAAGACTTCAAACCTTGCACCGTAGAGATAATGCCTCCAGATCTTCAACACAAAAACCACAGCCGCTAATTCAAGATCATGAGTAGGATAATTTTTCTCATGCACTCTCAATTGCCTTGAAGCATAAGCCACCACCTTACCTTCTTGCATCAGAACACCACCTAGACCAATCAAAGAAGCATCACAATAGACCACAAAGGGTTCATTAGGATTCGGCAAAATCAAAATCGGAGCTGTCGTCAATCTTCTCTTCAGCTCATTAAAACTTTCCTCGCACCGAATATCCCAAATGAACGCTTACCCTTTACAAGTCAACTGGGTCAAAGGAAGTGCTAGCTTAGAAAAACCTTCAATGAACCTTCGATAATATCCAGCCAAACCCAAAAAGCTTCGAATTTCAGTAACAGATCTCGGAGCCTCCCATCGTAGAACTGCTTCTACTTTAGATGGATCCACAGAAATCCCATTACCTGAAATCATGTGCCCAAGAAAACTCACCTCCGATAACTAGAATTCACACTTGGACAATTTGGCAAAAAGCTCCCTTTCTTTCAAAACCTGCAAAACAATACGCAAATGCTCTGCGTGCTCCTCCCGAGACTTAGAATAAATCAAAATGTCATCAATAAACACAACAACAAATCGATCCAA
This sequence comes from Lathyrus tuberosus, assembly GCA_022829125.1. Classification (NCBI taxonomy): domain Eukaryota; kingdom Viridiplantae; phylum Streptophyta; class Magnoliopsida; order Fabales; family Fabaceae; genus Lathyrus; species Lathyrus tuberosus. The sequence continues at coordinate 17,778,464 of JALAZF010000017.1, forward strand.
ATGCTCGTGAAAAATACGATTCATGTACTCCATAAACACACCTGGCGCATTAGAAACCCCGAATGGCATCACAGAATATTCATAATGACCGTAACGTGTCCTAAAGGCTGTCTTCTGGATATCTTCCTCCTTCACCCAAATCTGATGATACCCTGATCTCAAATCAATCTTACTAAACACACACGCACCAACTAACTGATCCATCAGATCATCAATCCTTGGAAGAGGATACTTATTCTTAATCGTCACCTTATTCAACTGGCGATAATCAATACACAACCGCATACTTCCATCTTTCTTTTTCACCAATAAAACTGGAGCACCCCAAGGAGAAATGCTTGGTCTCACAAACCTCCTTTCCAACAACTCATTCAAGTGTTTCTTTAACTCAACCAACTCAGACGCCGACATACGATAAGGTGCCATTGAAACAGGTCTAGTACCAGGAACTAGATCTATAGAAAACTCCACCTCTCTCTCTCTGGCGGCACATCTAAAATATCCTCAGGAAACACTTCCGGAAATTCACACACAACAGGAAACACATCAAGTGAAACTTGACTATCCACAGTCAACGATGCAAACAACCCAAACAACTGAGCTTCATCCGCCAAAAGTCTCTTCAACTCTTTGGTAGATAAGAAACTCGAGTCTCCGTCTTCTTCGAGAGAAGGAAACCTTACCAGCTTATGATAACAATCAATATGAACTCGATTGAATTGCAACCAATTCATTCCCAAAACCACATCTAAACCCTTCAACAGTAAACACACCAAATCCATCTCAAAGTCTTTACCATAAATGGTCAAAGGACAACTCAAACAAACCAAAGAAGTAGTTACTGACCCCATTGCTGGAGTATCAATAACCATTTCACCACCCATCGAAGACAACACAAGATTCAAACGCTTTGCGCACTCAGACGAAATAAACGAATGAGTCGCTCCAGTATCAATAATAGCAACTAAAGGCGTACTATTAATAAAACAAGTACCTCTGATCAGACGATCTGCACTTGAAGTCTGAGTTCTCGCCAAGGCAAACACTTTCCCACCAGATGGAGCCTGCTTCGGTTTCGGACACTTTGTGCTAATATGCCCAGGTTCACCACAGTTGAAACACTTCACCACATTCTTACTCTTACACTCAGCTACCATATGTCCTAAACCTCCATAATTAGAACACTTTCCCACATCTTTCCTGCACTCAAATTGGCGATGTCCTAGTTCACCACACTTAAAACATCTCGGAGAATTAGACATACCTCATCCACCTGACCTTCGATCAAAAGTACCCCTTTTTTTACCCTTATCAGCTGGTGTTACATACGGACCACCACGGAACTGTTGCTTCCCTTTCCTCTCGCTCACACTCTTATAGTGAGTAGAACGAGCCTTACTATCCTCTTCATAAATTCTATAACAATCCACCAAATCAGAAAACCTCTGAATCCTTTGATAACCAATTGCCTGCTTTATCTCAGGACGCAATCCGTTCTCATACTTCACACACTTAGAAAATTCCGCGGTCGCTTCAGCATAATGAGGATAAAACTGCACAAGCTCTACAAACTTAGTAGTATAATCAACAACAGACATATTACCTTGTTTTAACTCCAAGAACTCAATTTCCTTCTTTCCTCTTACATCTTCAGGAAAATACCTCCTCAGAAACTCGATGCTAAACACAGCCCAAGTGATCTCCTCCTCTGCAGCTTCTAACACACGATGAGTACCAACCCACTAATCATTAGCTTCTTCCAGTAACATGTGAGTACCCAGTCTCACCTTCTGATCCTCAGCACAATCCATAACCCGGAAAATTCTTTCAATCTCTTTCATCCAAATCTGAGCACCATGAGGATCATATCTTCCTTTGAAGACAGGCGGTTTGTTCTTCCTGAACTCATCATTACCAGCAGCATTAGGTGCACCCTGCACAGCTCGAGCCATAGCTTGCATAGCAGCAGCCAAAGCAGCGTCGTTCCTACCAGCCATATTCTGTTCATTTCCAATAAATGAAACTATGGTTAAACAAACAACTCCTCCAAACACCAAGACCAACAAGGACTGACATAACTGGCACAGACTGACACGGACTGGCTCTGATACCACTTAATGTAACACCCCCAATCTATACCCCCCAATTAAATAAAGCAGTAAAAGAAAATTCAAAATTCCATCAGAGTATATTTAAATTATCATGGTATAGACGGGGAGAATCACATTATATTGAAACAAAACATACAACACCTGCTCATAAAGATATGCAACAGTGGGGTAGCAATCAACAGAGGAACTCAGTTCCTTACACCCACATTTCAGATTTTAGAATAAAAGCGGAAAATCTAAAAACTTAATATCATATATATATATATATATATATACATATCACATGAAAAGTTTGTCATACATCAAGTTATACATGTACAAGCCAAAAGATATATATGCGTAATACACAATAATCACAACGGCCTCCCTAACTACCCGGTGTCACATATCAGAGCCGACCGACAAAAGAATGAAGTCCTAAGCTTCACAAAAAAAAGACCTCCAGCAACTCTAATCTGCAATGCCTCATAGAGCATTATAAAACAGCAGAAGGGTGAGAAAAACAATCATAATACAGTTGCATATAATTATATATAACATAAAAATACACAAGTAAAATATTCCCACCACCAATGCACCACAATCACATATAACACAACACAGTGCAATTCTCAAGTATCAAATACCACTAAACATCAATTATACCCAATACACTCATCACCAATACAATTACACATATTCCATCTCATCAATCACATTCACAATTCCATGCACAATTAATCCATGATTTATGCAAATGCACAGAGACCGACACAACGACTCTATGCACATGCCATGCGGTACCGACTTCCAATATTTCTCATCACTAGTTCACTCAGGAACTCTGCTGGAATCATCGCTCGTTACTGAGGATCGTTCAAGTAACACCCCGTCGGGCCTACGATGTTCCCCGTCGCTTTAGGTCCTCTTGGTATAAGGCGCACAATCTGATCGCTCACACCCCACATGGGCACACGATTGTCTATGTCCATCGCTTTAGGTCCTCTTATTTTTAAGGCGCACGATATATCAAATCGCTTTAGGTCCTCTTTTTTTTAAGGCGCACGATGTTATAGCAGATTCCCTCTGGAATCAATCCGTTACTCAGGACGTCACAACAATGCATATCATGATGCTTGGCATACAATGACTCATGGCATTTAATATGCACACATATACACACCCATAATTATGCATTTACATCTCTCAACAGTACACAAGTCATAAAATATTCACACCAACAACATATTGTACATAGACATCAAGTTCACCCAATTAAACGGCAAAAGTCGACAACAAAACAACACATTTTCTAATTGCTGACATAATTTAATCGGCTAACAATCTCAAAACCATCACAATAATAAAGAACATTTCACAAGCTTTCTAACGCATCGAACTACGCCTCAAACCGACTCACGGATCAAAAGTTACAAAGAAAACAAATTGGGAAAAACTGCTACATTCGCAGTGCGAATCCCCTAGCGAGTCCTTCGCTACTTCATTCGCAGTGCGAATGTCCCAGCGAACAGTGGCAGAACCAAAATAGCCTAGAAAATTCCCAACGTTCGCAGTGCGAACCATCCAGCGAATGCTCGCTACTCCATTCGCAATGTGAATCCTCCAGCGAACAGTGGCAGCATGAAAAATAATTCAACGTTCGCAGTGCGAACATCACGCGAACGCTCGCCACCCCTTCGCTGGCCATTCGCAGTGCGAACCTGCGATTTCAGCAAAACCTAGCAGCGCACCAGATCACCCAAAAATGATGTTTTCTCATCCAAAACATTTCCAAACCAACATATAACAATTAGAACATGACTCTATCATGATAATAGGTATTCTACTACGTTTACACGGATTTTCAACCGTAAAACCATCGATTTCTCATTATCGACCTAGAATAGAAACTATGAAAACACAACAAACAATCCAATACACACATACCTAATCATACACAAGCATAGTATAATCGAGTTTCGCACCCTTACCCGATTTAATCGCGTGTAGAAAAGTCGGTTGATCGATTTCTTCTTTTCTCTCTTTTTCTTCTCTTCTTCCCTTTTCTTTCTCCTCTCTTTCTTTCTCTCTATTTTTCTCTCTTTCTATTTTCTATTCTTTCTAACTTAAGGAAAATATCATGAAATGACCAAAATACCCCCACACTCAATTATCTCGCAAACGTTCCCAAAAGCCAATCAAATATATTCACGATGAAAAAATAACATATTTTCACATAAAAGTCGAAAATAAAATAAAATAATAATAAAATAATCAAAACGACTTGATTAAATAAAAACTGACAAAACTGGGGCGTTACAGTTCGCCTATGATAATCGGCATGCAATTGATCAGCAAAAGCGTAAAGCGCCAAAGTAGTTCCCAGTATAGGGTTTCTGTTCCTCGGCAAGGCGCCAAAATATATCTTTCCCCAGCGAGAGTCCATAGGTTTGGTCTCTCCAGCCAGAGGTGGATTCGTCTTTTCTCCTACAAGAGTTCGAGTCCCCAGATGAGGTAAGGGTGATTTATTCTTACTCCCCTAGCAGGTTTGCATACTTTGCAAGAGGCTCAGTTAACATCCTGTCCCTAGTAGAGTCTTTCTCTCTAGCATCGAAGATCTAGCATCCTCGGCAGAGCATTGAGAATTTCTTGCTCCCTAGCAAGAGTGCAGAGAAGTGTTTCCCCGGTCAGAATGGTTTGTTGCTCCCCAACAAGTATTCAGAAGTTGACTGTTTTAGACAGGATAATGGTGCATCTCCAGCCGGATACTTGTTTGATGTCTCTCCTTGATAGAGATCTGTGTTCCCCACCGAGTCTCGGTGCCTACTTTCCTCATCGAATCAGGAAGTGTAATCTCGCCAGCAGTAGTTTGCTCTTATCCCCCAGCAGATTAGGGAATGTTGTTTCCCTAGCAGCAGGTTAAGTTCAATGATATTCCCCGGCAGGTTTGGTATTATTGACTGCTCACCCCAAGCAGAGTTTGGTGTTCATCCTCTCAACAGTTTGGCTAGCGGTGGATGACGTCCCCGGCGGATTCCAAGTCCAATGATTATTGGCACCTTTTCCATATCAGATCTTTGGGTTCCATCTTCAGCAGTTGTCATTCGTGATCCCCGGTGTAGGGGAAGTCTTTTGGGTTTTATCTTCAACAATGGTTACTCGTAATCTCTAGCTGAGGGTTTCTCTTTGCATCTTGTATATAGTAATCATTGCATCCTCAAAACGCGTAGCATTTCCATTTGATATGGAGCATTACGCCATTGAAAAATTCAAACATATGCATTCGAAGCATAAGCCAGGTTTGACATTATCTTTACCAGATGTTTCTCAGCAGAGAATGGCATATTTCAGGAAATTCAATCTTACTTTATCCCCGATGAATTTTCTAATGAGTTCGCTCATCATGCTTGTACTCCCCTGCATAGTTGTTTGGGTAAACTTCTCTTTGCCCCAGCAGATCATCTTCCCGTCAGGTTGTATGTCTGAGAATTCTACTTCCTGTGTATCCTTTATCCCAACTATTGGTTGGTATCCTTTGTTGAGTTTGCCTTTGGTCGACGTTCTCGTGTATCCTAACTATTGGTTAGTATCCTCTATCCCAACTATTGGTTGGTATCCTTTGTAGAGAGCTCGCCTTTGGTCAGCATTCTCGTTTATCCTAACTCTTGGTTAGTATCTTATATCCCAACTTTTGGTTGGTATCCTTTGTTGAGAGCTCTCCTTTGGTCGGCGTTCTCGGTTATCCTAACTCTTGGTCAGTATTTTCTATCCCAATTATTGGTTGGTACCATACCCTTTACCCCGATTATTGGTCGATAGTCTTCGATTTCATCCTAACTTTTGGTTAGTGTCCTTTATCCCAACTCTTGGTTGGTATCTTTCATTGTGAGTACGCCTTTGGTCGGCGTCCTCGTGTATCCTAACTTTTGGTTAGTGTCCTTTATCCCAACTCTTGGTTGGTATCTTTCATTGTGAGTATGCCTTTGATCGGCATCCTCGTTATCCTAACTCTTGGTTAGTATCTTTCATCCTGACTCTTGGTTGGTATCTTTCGTTGGTTAGTAGCCTTGATCTTATCCTAACTATTGGTTAGTATCCTTCTCGTTATCCTAACTCTTGGTTAGTATCCCTCCGTCATCCTAACTTTTGGTTAGTGTCTTTCGTTTCTTCCTAACTTTTGGTTAGTATCCTCTATTTTATCCTAACTTTTGGTTAGTACCTTCTTATCCTAACTCTTGGTTAGTATCCGCTATCCGGTCTCTTAGTCAGTTTCCTCCATCCCAACTCTTGGTTGGTAATCTCTTGGTCAATAGCTTGTGTCTTAATATCTTGGTTGGTTACCCCTATTCCGACTCTTGGTTGGTGTATTATTTCTTCCCCAATTATTGGTGGACGAACTCCGGTTTTATCTCAACTTTTGGTTGATACCATTTGTGAGCTCGCCTTCGGTCGGCGACCCCGTTATACTAATTATTGATTAGTGTCCCTTATCCCAACTATTGGTTGGTACTTGGCCTTTTAACCTAGATCGTGGTAGATATCACGTCATTTATTCCAACTCTTGGTTGGCATCCTTTGTTGATTCGTCTGTCACCTTTTTGTTATCTCAACTTTTGGTTAATATCCGCTATCTTTGAGTCCACCTTCAGTTGGAAAACACTTTTGCTGTATAATTCCCAACATAATGAAAATTTCTGGGTTTTTTGTATTCAATCACCTTCTACCTTGAACGTCTGAAAGCCGTTTCTATCATCCCTTCAGATCTAAGTTGATTGAATAGGGGCAGCTGTATCACCCCAAAATTTGCCCTCCTGTTCCTAACTCTAACTGGCTTATGTTTCTTTTCATTTGCATCATCATTTTGCATTTGCACGGTCCTTTTGGGCATGGGAACAAGGTTTTTCTTGCACCTCAGTGTTTCATCCAATTCAAAGGACATTTCAGCAGTATACAGAGCTAAGCAGATGGCTTTCAAGGTCTTTTCGAGCATTTATTTTGCTCCCTGGATGATTTGATTATCAGAAGTTCCGACAGCCATTTTTGCTCAGCGATTTGGTACCGGACAGTATTACTTCAGCAAGATATTTTGAAGTGTCGGGAATAATTTGTGTTTTATTTCAGGTGTTACTCAGTAGCAATATCAATTATTGAGTTTCGGAGGCTCGACAAGGTTCAGAACAGCTGTCAAAGGCCACTTCTCCAGGTTTCCCTCCAAATGGAGCCAAAACTCAAAATTTGAACTGAGTAACCAGTTACTACATATATGGTAACCGATTACTCTGGGCGTATTTTGAAAAAAATTAAGTTTCAGCATTGGTTCAAGTGTGGTGTGAGCTTGCATTGTGAGAAGGATCTAGAATTGATGCACTTTTGATTCATTTTCACCATTTCCCTCCAAAATTCAAACACTCCACTCCTAATTCCACTCCTAATTTCCATTCCTCTTACTAACCCACACTCTAAACCATATCTGGATTCCAAACCTAAGCCATATTTAAATCAAATTGCTCCAAACCTCACTCATTCACACTCATTTTCACCCTCATTTTCAGAATTTTCTCTCAATTCTCTCTCACATTTTCATTCCGCATCTTCATCTTCAACCTCTCACCAAAGCTCCATATTCATAGATTCACAAATTCTTCATTGGAATTTGTGAATTCTTGGGCTAAACCTCCATCACATCATCATTCTTGGTTCAATTCTGCAGTAGCAACTTGTTTGGATCTAGATTCAAGATTTTGGAATCACTTCTTGGAGAGTTTTTGCTTATTTGTGGATTATTGCTTGGATCTTCAAGTGTTCTTGGTAAAGCTTCATAGATCTCTGGATTTCTTGCTTTGATTCATTAATTTTCGTGTGCACTACTTACCAAAGCAATTCTCAACTTTGTAGGTTGGTTAATTTCAGATCCATACTTGATTTAGCTTAATTTCAGCTTATGCAATGTAGATCCATGGTTGTTAGCATGTGTTTGATCCATTTGCTTATATTTGATTGTGGATGTTGATGTTTGATGGATCTATTTGATGTTTGATCGCTGTAATTCAATGTAATTTCGTACTTAATTGATTGCATGTTCATTTGGATGTTTGGATAAGTCATTTGCTGCTGAAAAGTGCTTTTGGAACTGGTTTTTTTCTGCTACTGTCCCAGAGTAACCGGTTACAGCATATAGGGTAACGAGTTACCCTATTGTTTTTCCTGCGTGTTTTGGCTAATTTTGAACTGAGTAACCGGTTACTGCATATAGGGTAACCGGTTACCCTGTTGTTTTTCTGCTTTTTGGCTGATTTTGAACTGAGTAACCGGTTACTGCATATAGAGTAACCAGTTACCACTGTTGCTGGATGAGTTTTTCTTGCATTTTCTTGCCTGTTTGCATTCCTTTGCATCTCTAATCATCATGCATTGATATGGCATGATTGTGTGGATTATTTTGGGGCTGTTTGTCATCACTTTGCAAGGAATTCTAGTTTTCTCGACACGTGACTTGTGTTTTGTCGAAATATGACATAACTGTTGATGTGCTTTCATGATGCACTACTCATGCTTGCTTATGCATTCTTGATGCCTAATTGCTGTTGTGGTTACTTGATTATGTCATATGTATGTTGTTGTATGCTCATACACTTGGATTGTGAATCTCCGGGAAGCACATTTGCATATTTGCCTAAATGTGATAACATGTTCATATAATCCCATTGGGGTATGTTTATTGCATTAAGACATGATCATTGATGCTAATTAAATGTGTATACATGTGCTTGCTCATCTATATGCCTACATGATGCACACCTTGCTGCCACACATTGCTGACTTTTGCATTCAAGCCGTGAAATGTATGTGTGTTATCCTGCTGCCTTTTACACCTGCTGTCTTGGATTGTTATGTGCTGTCAATTGTGTATCCTTGATGCCTTGTTGCTTTTTACACCTGTTTTGTGCAGGAAACTTGAGTTGTTGAATACTGTTTGGGGTATTTGCTGGATTTTATTACTGTGTAGGTGTAGGCTCCTAATTTCGACGCCTAGATTTTATTTGTAAAAGAAATAAAAGATTAAGACTTTCCAGAGTATTTCGACAGAAATTTGTTTCTTGCGAAGAAGATCAATCGAAAATAAGGGTTATTTGGAGTTGAAGATTTTTCTAAGTATTGGAAACATTTCGACACAATTTTACGGAGATCTCGTTTCAACTCATATTTTTTGAAATTTAAATAAAGGAGGGAATTGTGTTTTTGAAAGAGAGACACGTGGAGTGTATCTAAAAGGCGAAGGCATGCCGATTGCCATTTATCTTTGTTACATGAAATGATCGTTGCTGACGGTTATTTCGACTGTATATAAATAGGGAGTCGTAGTGTTACATTTCCGTGCGTGTATTCAAATTTTGTACAAGTTACTCAAAAACACTTAAAGTACCCGTGTGAGAGAAAAGAGTTATCATTGAGAAAATGTACGTTTGGAAAAACACCAATTTTATCTTTACATTTCAATGAAATTTTAAGTTATTCATATTCAATTTTATTCTACATTTCTGCAATTTATTTCTGCACTGTTATTACGTTTCTTGTCATTTCTTTAAAGAACAAAGTGTTATCGTTTTCATCCAAATCATATCATTTTATGAAATCAATGATGAACACAATAAATATAAGGTCTGATTTTCATATGTGTTGTCAAAATTATTAAAGCACATCGTCTTAGGATTTGTATGGTCGATTCTGCAAGTGAACTAATTTTCATAAATTAGGAGACCAGCGGTTATTTGTTAATTTTCAAGGCAAACAAATTGGCACTCCCAGTGGGACGTTGTGCTATTGACAACGTAAAACCTTTATTTTTACATTAATCTTACGAAACCTTCTTCACTTCGTTGTATGAGATTAAGAAGTGGTAAGATAGTCATAAATAACGAAGAAAGACCTAGAAGAAGACGAGTAAGAAGAATGGAAAATCCAAATCCGCCAAACAATCAGAATTCCATAAACGATGGAGAGCCACCCCCTATTCCTTCGACTAGGGGCAGTACGGCCTCGACACCTGTGCATTCAATTCCCCAGAGTGCGCCTAATTTCTCTACCATAGGACCCCAAATTTCTCAAATGACCCCTCCTCCATCGGGGAGTATGTTCAGGCCTTATATATCCGGTTTTTCCATGCCTCCACTAAATCGAGAACAACCGTATGGAATTCCCACATCAGTGATGGCAAGTTTACATAATGCGTCATCAGCATTTACAGATCCAACGGTAAATGTAACTTCGTCTTTACAAGGATCTGGTTCTGGTATAAACCATATCGGTAGGTATAGCCAACCTTTAGGAACAGGATATCAAACATATATGCCAAATATTACTAATAATTTTGCAGCAGTAATAAGGCAACAAATCAATGAAAGCAACCATGATATGGTTCAGATGCTAGCCCAACAGATGGGGGTTATATTTAACCCCTTGATTCAAAACACTACACAAACAAACCAGTAATTGGCAGTGCAGATGACGTCTATCGCCGAATTTTTTGGTGTCCCTCAACCTCCACAAAGGGTACGTGTAATTCATAATCCAGGAGTAGTCGTCGAAGAAGAACCTCCCATAAATCAAAGACAACCAAACATCCCTCAGGCGGACGTGTTGAACCAAGGAGGAGTAGTCGAACAACCAGGAGTCGAAATTTCTATTCAACAAGAACCGAGGGTAGTATTAGTTAATAGAAACCAAAATGTTGATAATGTTATACAACAAATGCAACATAACGATATGCCTCCGGAAAATAATTTGGCAGTCATGGTCGAAAGGATTATGGTACGAAATGGAATGAATGTGGGCCTGCAGAGGCCCAGTTATACTTCCCCTTTGTCTAAATATATCTTGCAGGCAGATTTACCCCCAAGATGGAAGGTCCCCAAGTTTATGAAATTTTCAGGGGATACTAGTGAATCGACGGTCGAACACGTGGCACAATATTTGATTGAAGCGGGTGAAATAGAAAATAATGAAAATTTGAAAGTAAAATATTTCCCAAGTTTGCTAACAAAAAACGCTTTTACTTGGTTTACCACACTGCCTACAAATTCGATACATACCTGGACCCAGTTGGAGAGATTGTTTCATGAATAATTCTACATGGGGCAAACAAAGATAAGTTTGAAGGAATTGGCTAGCGTCAAGAGAAAGTTCTCAGAGCCAATTGATGACTACCTGAATAGATTTAGGTTGCTCAAAGCAAGGTGTTTTACACAGGTGCCTGAACATGAGTTAGTCGAAATGGCCGCGGGTGGCCTCGATTACTCAATTAGAAAGAAATTAGATACCCAGTACTTAAGAGACATGGCCCAATTGGCTGATAAGGTTAGACAGGTAGAATGACTAAAAGCCAAAAAAGCTAGGGCTAATAAGAATAAAAAAGAAAGGGTAGCCTATGTCGGAGTTTGTGAGGAAGATGACGAAGACGAATCATTGAATTTCGACGAACATGAGGTTGTCTGGCGGAATTAAAACAGGGTCCTCCATATGCTTGCAAAGTCTTGGCTCTGTCGAATAGGAAAAACCCAATCGAATCGGTGAAGAACGACAAGTTCCCCAAAAGAACTTATACGTTCGACGTCACAAAGTGTGACGAAATATTTGATCTGTTAGTAAAGGATGGCCAAATGATAGTGCCACCTGGTGCTAAAGCACCTCCTTTAGAACAACATAAAAAGAGAGGTTTTTGCAAATACCATAATTTTTTGGGTCATAAAACGTCTCAATGTTTCCTTTTCAGGGATCTAGTACAAAATGCAATCAGAGAAGGAAGGCTCAAATTCGGCGACAAGTTGAAGCCTTATATGAAGATTGATTCGAACCCTTTGCAAGTGGCGGAAGCCCACTACACTGAGCCATTCGTGGTAAACATGGTCGAAGTTATTGAAGGCTTCGACAACAACATGGATATGATCGAAGTTGCTGACGGCTTCAACGGTAATGTGAACATGGTGGAGGTTACTAAGAATCCCGCCGACAAAAGTGACATCGTCGAAGTTACTAATGACTTTGTGAACCAGGCAGTGATGGTCAAGGTCACTAAAGACCTCGACGGAAAGATTATTGAGAACTACATTGGTGAGGCCACTGATGGCGTCAACAACGAAACTACTGAGGGTTTCGCCATAATCAACAACGAAACTACTAAGGGTTTCGCTAAAGTCAACAACGAAACTACTGAAGGTTTCTCCCAAGTCAATAACGGGACCACTGATGGTTTCGTCCAGGTTAACAAAGGAACTATTGAAGGTTCCTACAAATAGGCTGCTGTTGGCCTCCTCCGGAGAACCATGGAGGATCCGAAGAAGAGGGTTATCGGATTCATCAGCCAACAGGTTACCAAGGGTTCGCGTCCAAAGGTACCAACAAATGAAACCTATGAGGGTTTCAACCGTGTCCAGAAATATCATGAGGTTAATGAAGGCCTCAGTTTGAAGTTGAACAAATTGAGCATTGCCACAGAGACAGCTGCCAATGTGAACATGGTTGAGGTATCTCAGAATGTTTCGATGCAAGTCGACGAAGAGCGTCAACGTGAGGAATACCACAAATTAGCATACCCTAAAGAAGAGGAGAACTTGGCAGATTTTATCCACAGATGTCAGAAAAAGAGGTCGGAAGTAATGCTCTATCCTCGTTGTAGTGTCGTCTTCGACAAAAAGGCAGCACAAAACCTAGAAGGAGTAGAGAGGGCAAAAAGAAAGGGAAATTGGAAGCCTTCTCAATCAGCAGGAGGAGAAAGGTTCGACCCCAGGAGAGGAGACCAAAACAGGCAGAAGTTAGAAGGAAGGTACCCTAACACATTCAAACCCACGAATAAGGCTCAAGAAGACAAATGGGTCAATCCAATTCGGTAAGCCCAAGGCCAAGGGAAGTGGAGAGATTTCAGATGTACAAAGGGGGTCTTCCTTATCATATAGGAAAGAATTCCAAAAATATAAGAGGATGACTTACCCATCTGAAAACTACAAGGGTAAGAACCCTATGACAAAACCACAATGGAGAAGGTATCAGCGTCGAAAGAAAGCAGAAAGGGAGGTTGCAGGAATGGCTAAACCTGAAACCAGTAGTAATGTTCAAGCCTCAAATCAGAAAGAGTAATCGAAGGATAGTAAGTCGTTCGTTGCCCTAGAACAAGTGTCTTCGAAGGAGGACGTGACTAGAGATGATGAAATGACAGATGATTTCAACTCAGGGTCGAAAGCATCTTTCGACGTGATGTGCAACTTTGTGTCGATACTCCCCAAGGAATATGACCAGATAATGGAAGTTGAAGATAAGGAAGAGACCATGGAAGTCGAAACGGCCAGGCACAGGCCTGTTTATTATTATATTATGAACAACGGATGCGTGGAAGAGAAAAACCCATTCTTTGAGAGACCAGATGATTCGATGAGGAGTCACTTAAAACCCATGTTCATTAAAGGAAAAGTGGGCAACATAGGGGTAAACAAGATTCTGGTTGACGGAGGTGCGGCAGTCAATTTGATGCCACACTACATGCTCAAGAAGATTGGAAAGGATGATTCCGACACCAAACCTCATAATATGGTGTTGTAGAATTACGAGGGTAAAGTGGGAACCACCATGGGAGTAATACAGGTGGATCTAACAGTCGGGACCATCACAAGGCCGACAATGTTTATGGTAATTTCCTCGAAGGAAAATTACAACCTGCTGTTAGGCAAGGAATGGATACACGACATAGGTGTCGTCTCTTTGTTGATGCACCAAAGAATAACGATATGGCGTGCCGACGGGATTGTCGAGAATATAGAGGCAGACTAGAGCTACTTTCTGGCTAAAATAAATCAGGTTGACAGGTGAAGCTTTGACAAAAATCTGGCTCATATTGCTCCTTGTAGTCCTGCAATGTTTGATATGACACCGACTGACAACGCCTTCTGCTCACTATACCTTCATCCCACCCACGGGTTTTAGTGGGATAAAGAGGTAGTTTGCGAAGAGAATTATATTTTTGGAACCTCACACATCCAGCCAACGGCTGGGGAAGCGAATTTAGTGACAATGAGTGAGTCACTAGTTCTTGAGAAAATTGCGGCTTATATAGCCGAGAACAAGCTCAAAGCGGCCTTAGAGGCCGAAGTAAAGTATATGGCTGTCAAAGCCAACGAGATCGAAGCAGATCAACAAGGTCCTAGAAAGGACTTTGAACCAGATCCACCTGATAAAGATCTCGGAGAATTGCAGAACCAAAGCTCGACGCGATTTATGATGATGAGCCTTTGGGCTTTGAGAAGGATCCATTAGCAGCAGACATCAAGATGATGGCACAGGATCCACTCGAAGAAATCGACTTAAGGTCGGGGGCAGAAAAAAGACCAACCTACATTAGTGCAAAAGTCAGCCCCCAACTCAAGGTCGAAATAGTCCAGTTGCTAAAGGAATTCAAGGATTGTTTCACGTGGGACTATGACGAAATGCCCGGTCTGGATAGGAATATGGTCGAACTAAAGCTACCAATAAAGCCTGGGAAGAAACCTATTAAGCAAACTCCAAGGCGATTCACACCAGAGATCCTCTCAAAGATTAAAGAAGAAGTCGAAAGGCTCCTCAAATGCAAGTTCATCCGCACGACCAGGTATGTCGAATGGATTGCCAATATAGTTCCGATAATAAAGAAAAATGGAAAACTAAGGGTATACATTGATTTTCGAGACTTGAACTCTGCTACCCCAAAGGATGAATATCCTATGCCAGTGGCGGAAATGCTTGTCGATTCTTCCGAAGGCTAAGAGTACCTTAGTATGCTTGATGGGTACTCTGGTTACAATCAAATTTTTATTGCAGAGGAAAATGTTCCAAAAACAGCATTTCGATGCCCTGGAGCCTTAGGTACCTACGAATGGGTGGTGATGCCTTTTGGCTTAAAAATTGCTGGGGCAACATACCGGTGAGCAATGAATTCGATCTTCCACGATTTCATTGAGACTTTCATGTAGATTTATATTGACAATATTGTTATTAAGTTTTTTTTAGGAAAAAGTCATATAGACCATCTTCAACAGTCCTTTGAAAGGATGAGGAAGTTTGGCTTGAAGATGAACCCTCTCAAATGTGCGTTTTGTGTGCAGGCGGGAGATTTCCTAGGCTTTGTGGTCCACAAGAAAGGGATCGAAATAAATCAAAACAAGGCCAAGGCAATAATGGAAGCGAAAGCGCCATCTACAAAGAAGGAATTGCAGTCTCTACTTGGCAAGATTAACTTTCTCAGAAGGTTCATCTCCAACCTTAGCGGCAAGACGCAAGCCTTCTCCTCTCTACTTTGACTGAAAAAGAAGACTTCAAATGGGGGCAACCCCAGCAGGATGCCTTCGACAAAATCAAGGATTACCTGACGCATCCTCCAATTTTGATGTCACCTTGTAGAAGTAGGAGTATAAGCCTGTACATATCTGCGTCGAACAAGACATTAGAGAGCATGTTGGCTAAAGAGGATGACAATGGTGTCGAAAGAGCCATTTATTACCTCAGTAGGGTCTTGAACGATGCGGAAACTAGATATAGTGTAGTCGAAAAATTGTGTTTATGTTTATACTTTTCATGTATGAAATTGAAGCACTATATAAAACCAGTGGATGTTTTCGTTTCTTCTCATTTCGATGTTATAAAATACATGTTATCCAAACCAATTTTACACAGTCGGATTGGAAAGTGGGAGTTAGCAATAACTGAGTATTCTTTGATATACTTACCTTTAAAAGCTGTCAAAGGACAAGTGGTGGCTGATTTCATAGTCGGCCATGCTATAAATGAAAAGTCTTTGGACTACCTTGAACTAGAACCATGGAAGTTATACTTCGACGGCTCTAGTCATAAAAATGGAACTGGTATAGGAGTTCTAATTATTTCTCCTAATTAAATTCCAACAAAATTCAAGTATAAAGTTGAAGGCCTATGTTCAAATAATGAGGCAGAATATGAGGCTTTGATAGTCGGACTTGAAATTTTATTGGAATTGGGGGCAACTCGAGTCGAAATAATGGGTGAATCAGAGTTAGTCATAAAGCAAATAACAAAGGAGTACAAATGTGTCAAAGAAAATTTGATCATGTACTTTGTAATAGCCAATCAACTCTTGAAAAGATTCGATATGGTAACAATTCGACATATCCCTCGAATAGAGAACCAGGAGGCAAATGACTTAGCACAAATTGCTTCTGGCTACAAAATATCAAAGGAAAGTCTGCAAAAAGCCATTGAGGTTAGGGGAAGAGTCGTGTCATCTAGATTATCCCCATCAAATTTGGAAACGATAAAGCTAGGATACGCTGACGAAGAAAATTTTGAAATTTTTAACATAAATAGTTCGACAATTGAAGACTGGAGGAAGCCCATAATAGAGTATCTACAAAATCCGACAGGAACAGTCGAACGGAAAATCAGGTATCGATCTTTGAGTTATGTTATTTTAGGTAATGAATTATTTAAGAAAACTCCTGAGGGGATATTACTCAAGTGCTTGAGTGAATCTGAGGCATACATAGCCCTGTCGAATGTTCACAGTGGGGCATGCGATGCGCATCAGGTAGGCCATAAAATAAAGTGGTTGTTGTTTCGACAAGGAATGTATTGGCCAACCATGTTGAAAGATTGCATCGAATTCGCGAAAGGATGTCAAGAATGCCAGATGCACGCAGGAATACAACACATTCCTGCAAGCGAGTTGCATTGTATAGTGAAGCCATGGCCCTTTAAGGGTTGGGATTTGGATTTGATTGGAGAAATCCGACCAGCATAATCAAAAAATCAGAAGTTTATTTTGGTGGGTGTTGATTATTTCACAAAATGGATCGAACCAATACCTTTAGTAAATGTGGATCAAGAAGTTGTGATCGAATAAACACATTATTTATAGGTTCGGGATCCCAGAGACTATAACAACAGATCAAGGATCTATTTTTACTGGTAAAAATATGCAAGCTTTTGCGAAAGAAATGGGGTTCAAACTTCTCACATCGACGCCTTACTATGCTCAAGCCAATGGACAAGTCGAAGCAGCAAATAAGGTTATAATTGGTTTGATAAAGAAACATATGGGAAGGAAGCCAAAGAATTGGCACAAAACTTTGGATCAAATTTTGTGGGCCTGTCGAACCTCTCCTAAGGAAGCTACAAATGCTACGCCTTTTCGATTAACATACAGTCATGCTGCAGTTCTACCAGTCGAGATATGTTTACAGTCGACAAGAGTCCAAAGGCATCATGAAATTCCATCAAACTCATATTGGAATATGATGATAGATGAACTGGTGGATTTAGACGAAGAAAGGTTAAATGCGCTAGAATTATTAAAAAGGCAGAAAGAAAGGGTGGAAAAATCCTATAATAAAAGAGTGAAAAACAAGACATTTTCAATTGGTGATCTCGTTTGGAAAGTTATTCTTCCCATGGATCAAAAAGACAGATTTATGGGGAAATGGTCCCCTAAATGGGAAGGGCCCTTTCAAATTATTAAAGTGTTTTCAAACGGCGCATATGAAGTTGAAGAATTAGATAAAGATAAGCGAGTGCTAAAAATAAACGGGAAATATTTGAAAAAATATAAGCCTGTATTGCAAGAAGTAAAGATAGAAGTTGAATAATCATGCAAAGAAAACAACTAACTTGGTGAATTAAAATTCTTTTCGCCAAAAAACATGGCTTAAGGTCATTTCAAAATTAGGCCTCAAAGGGCCAAATAAAATTATAAGTTTCAAACAGGGAAAAACTTCTTCAGTTTCTCGAACTTGGACCTCTGAATCTTAAGGCGACGTTCGCAGAGGGCTTTGCTAGTCGAAAGTTCTTCGATTTCTTTGCCAAGTTTTTGAGCTCTTTCGACGTGATGCACCCCAACTTCAAGCTCTTTAGCTATCTCTTCTTGGTTGAATTTCTGCAGTTCTTCTTTGCGCTTTTTGGCCTGAGAAATTTTGCCTTGAAGGATCTTGATCTGATTCTCCCATTTGCGAATGTTTTCATCACAGCTTGTTGCCTCTTTCTTATTTTGTTCAGAAGTCTTCTCCAGTTCAGTCACCTTAATGGTAGAATTTGAGGCGCGGCATCCTATTCAGCAAGTTGAGTATCCGACTTATTTTCAAGTTTTTTTGAGTAATCTCGAAGTCGGTTAAAATATGCCACCACAAGGTCAATCAGTGTGGTCAGATCTACAACAACGTCAGTCACTTCAGGGGGAGCTTCCAGAACATTGATTTGTTTTAAGATCTTTTTTAGGTTGAATTGGGCAGAGGAATCTTTCTCTAGGAGTTAAAACAAGTCTATGTTGAGGATTTTTTTCTCGAATCTGGGTTAGCACTTCATCCATGGATTTTTTGCCAGAAAGAGTCCCTGAGGTGGTCGAACCGCTGGTGGTGGTGTCACAGAAGTTATAGCGTGTACTAAGCATAGCCTTCAGATACTCCAGTGGTTTCTTCACCTTCAAGTTTTCAAGTTCTTCATGAGATAAACTGGTCGAAGTAGTGTTTGTTGAAGCTGCTTTGGGACGATCATCAAGTTTTTCCTCGTCTTTTCTTCCTTCTTCACCAGCCTCTGGAGTTGTTTGCCTTTCGCCATCTTTTTCTTCTTCCTTTTCGTCATTAACTTCAACATCCCCAACCTTCTCTTCATTATCATCTTTTTGGTTGATAGGGGAGTTGTCTTCAGGACCGTCTTCCATAGTGAGTTCTGCATTGGGCATCACAGTATCCCCACCAACATCGACTAAAATATCTTCCTCAGGACTGGCTTTCTCTTCGATCACGTCAGGAGATGGGGTTGTGGTGATGATCTTTGGAAGTTTCTCAGAAGCATTGGTGGACTGATTCACTTCAGTAGCAGACTCTTTGGTCGAATTCTTTGGGGAAGGCTTGGAGAGGCTTGTTGGTTGGTAGGTTGGATCGCTGCTTATTTTGGGAAGAACTTGGACGAGAGGATGTCCATGAGTATCAACAAGAACCTGAAAAGTTAATAAGTCAAAATTTTATTATGAATGAAAGTGGCTGTAAATGTCGAAATTTGAAAAGGAACATACCTTTGGAATTTCAGTCTTAAGACTAGAGTTTTCACTTTCTGCTGGGGCTGGAGTGGTTTGTTCGACAGACTTTTTGCGAGGAGTAGGAGCACTCATTTCCAATACTCTGGAAGCAGAAGGTTTGGATTTTTGGATTTTTGACGGTTTCTTCTTTTTCTTCAAAGGCTTAGCTTGGTCAGGCGAATTGTCACCATCGCCACATTCAATAACGTGAATGTCAGGTTCCACTTCTTTTCTTTTCTTTGGTATCGAAGGAGGTTTCCGACTTCCCTGCAAAAAGGATTTCGCTAATACATTTTAGATGGCGAGAATAGAAAATAAAATATAACAATTAGGGAAAAGGAAAGACCATACCTTCGCCACGGGTTTCTTGGTTGTGTCCTTTTGGTCTTCTTCGTCTTCGGCAGTTGACCTTTCAAAGATAGCCGATTTCTTAGCAAGAATTTTTATAGCTAGGAAAAAAGAGAGAAAAAGGAAAAAAGTTAAATGTGAGCTAAGAAGAAGAAAACATATATAAATAAAAGGAAGTAGTGTTGAATATCTTCCTATTCCACACCTTCATATATAGGAGATTCCATGCGAACATGTTCTATGCCAATATGAAGGTGGTCTTTGAAATTGTCCAAAGTGTAGTTAGTCGGAACCACTCGCTTAGCACGTTTTTGGTAGTCTTGCCGAAGAATTTTCATAAAATTCCCACAGACGAACCAGTCTGGAAATGGAGGACTAAAAGCCACGCCAAATTCAGCAGACGGTAGAGGAGGGAACTTTGGTGGATAGAGATTAAAATCTAACTTATAACATTGATCTGGTCGAACGTATGAAGGTATTTTTAACTCATCCAATTTCCTTGTAAATTTTTCTTTCAAAGTAACGGCTGCTTCGCTAATGGTTCGACTAAGTCCATTGGGTCTATAGGCAGTTTCAAAGTACTTATGGAATGCTTAGATTTCTTTGATGTGTCTTGAAGTACCTTTCTTTGATTTGTCCTGCACAAGGGCGAAAGCTTTGGTCAGTTGAATAGTAAAACAAGGCACGTCGAAGAATTGTGAATTGTAGTCATCCCTCCACCAGTCATCAAACTCTTTAGTACAAAGGAAGCTGGGTTTGAAAGCCACCGGTTGGATTTCGACTAAGTCTGAGTATTTTGCCAGCAGGCTCGTACACAGCCTCATTATGAGTCATGTTGTAGTGTATCAGCGAACCTTTCTCTGAAAAAAGAGGTTTAGGTTTTATTTGAATTAATCCAAACTGTCGAGAGACCAGATTGGGTTAGTAGTTGACAAGTGAGAGTTTTAGCTTTGATGGGTTGATCCTGGAGGCTAGGAGCCTGGGAGTTAGAAAGGATTCCCAAACATTAAGAGATTCCCCCTCTTGTTCTTTCGACTCAGGGGGAAACTTCCTAGTAAACCATTCTGGTCCAATTTTTCTGTTTGCGAAAGGTTCCATATTAGGTGTGAAGTTATGACGTTCAGCGAACATCATAACATAACCAGTGAATGTTTGTTGGAGGCTCAAACCTTCATCATTGGGCGTCAGCAGTGCCAACCTAGTTCCTTCGACCCTTCTATCTTTTAGAGTAGCTTCGTCTACAGGGTTTTTATTAGAAAGAGAAGCTTCGAATATGGCATTTAGCCACAGTTGTAGGAGCCAGAATGGTCCTGACAACAGAAGACTTCCCTTCGTCTTAATGGTCATCAGTAGAGTGACTCCTTCGCCAAGGGATTCATACAAGTTGGCTAAGATAATTTCGCTAAGGCATAGTTTGTGTCCACCATAGAGTTGATTTGCCATAGTGATGTATCTTTTCACCACCTGGAGAGGCCTGGAGTAGAAGACACATCTCGACATCCAGAGAGCAAGGAAGGCCACGTGCTCTTGGTCAGAGACCTCAACAGTTGCCTTGTCATGATAGTACGCGGTGTAGGAGGTAAAGTAAGGTTTACTAATGTTGAAACCTATGGAATCGTCAGCTAGGAGGTTGGGATCATAATCCACCCCAAGAGGACTAAGACCAGTTATGGCAGCTACGTCGAAGAGTGTAGGGGTGATCATTCCACAAGGAAGGTGAAAGTTATTGTACGTACTATCCTAAAAGTAAAGGGAAGCTAAAAGCATGGATGGACAATATGCAGGTCCTACTTTTGACAGCCGGATAAGGTCGAAAATGCCCATGGATTTCCAAGCCTCAGATTTGACTGCTTCTATTTTTGCTAACCAAGATAAGTAGTCTGATGGGTCTTTCGATAGGGGGCACGACCTAAAAATCCTAAAATTGTTCATGTACTCTAGATTTATGGCATCCCTAGAGGCCACAGTCGAAGGACACCCTTGGCCATCTACCTTAGATTTTTCATCTATGGCTATTTCTTGTTCAGTCCTAGGCCTAACACCATTAGCTATTGGTTTATAACGATGATAAGCTGGAAAAAATTCTTTTACTTTTAAAGGATCTAACTTTAAATCAGGCAAAGGTCCTAGGATTGCATGTGATTTACCATAAATGAGGATGGGGGTTAATACCTGTGATTGATAAATACGTCTTTTTTCTTCTTCATTGGGAGGTTCTGGTAAGTATTGTTGATTCCCCACGACGCTTGGACCAAGGATTATGTGAACAGATGGCAAACCTTTGGATTTCTGGGAGTATTTGTTCTTGGTGTTGGTTCCTTGAGGAGTTGTGGAAGAAGACATCGTTACTTGCAGATGATTTATAAAAGAAATGAAGAAGATGAAGTGGTCTGAAGTAAGTGGGTTTTCAGAAAAGAGAATGGAAAAAGAGACTTAAGGAGAAATTTCACTTATTTATAAGTAGAAAAGGGTTGCCATTTAATGAGAAGATATCATGGGACACGTGTTAGCCATGAATGGACTGATTGGACGGTGGCAGCTATTTTCGACCCACGATCTCCTAGGGACTAGGATCGTGATGATTGAAAAGATTTTAGAACGTGGGCTAAGAAGACATTTCAGAAAAAGTGTAATGATGATTCTGGCGTCACAAAATGTCAAGTCATATGAACAGTCGTTTCGTCGAATTAGTCAAGGTGTCGAATTATGTTGTCAAAAAAATGCTTCTTCTCCTTTGTCGAAAATGCATTTTCTAGGGGGCAATTTGGAGGCTCCTAATTTCGACGCCTAGATTTTATTTGTAAAGGAAATAAAAGATTAAGACTTTCCAGAGTATTTCGACAGAAATTTGTTTCTTACGAAGAAGATCAGTCGAAAACAAGGGTTATTTGGGGTTGAAGAGTTTTTCTAAGTATTGGAAACATTTCGACACAATTTTACGGAAATCTCATTTCGACTGATATTTTTTGAAATTTAAATAAAGGAGGGAATCGTGTTTTTGAAAGAGAGACACGTGGAGTGTATCTAAAAGGTGAAGGCATGACGATTGCCATTTGTCTTTGTTACATGAAATGATCGTTGCTGACTGTTATTTCGACTGTATATAAATAGGGAGTTGTAGTGTTAGATTTCCGTGTGTGTATTCAAATTCTGTACAAGTTACTCAAAAACACTCAAACTACTCGTGTGAGAGAAAAGAGTTATCATTGAGAAAATGTACATTTGGAAAAACACCAGTTTTATCTTTACATTTCAATGAAATTTTAAGTTATTCATATTCAATTTTATTCTACATTTCTGCCATTTATTTTCTGCACTGTTATTACGTTTCTTGTCATTTCTTTAAAGAACAAAGTGTTATCGTTTTCATCTAAATCATATCATTTTATTGAAAACAATGATGAACACAATAAATATAAGGTTTGATTTTTATATGTGTTGTCGAAATTGTTAAAGCACAACGTCCTAGGATTTGTATGGTCGCTCCTGCAAGTGAACTAATTTTCATAAATTAGGAGACCAGCGGTTGTTTGTTAATTTTTAAGGCAAACAGCAGGTGCAGGAGCGCTGTTGTAGCTGCTATTTTTAGTTGTTTTTCTTGGTTTTGGTTAGCTTTTGCATGTTCCCTTAGGATTCCCTAGTCCAACTTAATTTTTGATTAAGCTTGGAGTAGGATAGACATTAGGAACTAATCCATGCATGATAACAATTAGGATAGTCCCTTTTAACCTTCCCTTAGGTTCAATCTGTGCATGACAACATTAGGTAGAATGTTCCCTTTCGTATCCTCAACCTTAGGACCATTGTGCATTACTACATTAGGATCGAGTTTCCCGTAGTTGTTTTCTTTGCAACCTTTGAGTCTTCTCTTCTCATCTCAAAACAAGTTCAAAATACTTAATAAATACAACGAGCATTGTGCGCCACGAGCCTTAAGTACATGGGAAATGAAGAATGAGGGTCTCCCTTCACTTTTCTAGAATGTTTAGCATACGTCCCATTGGGGGCGACCATGCGACACATTCGCTCCTATGTCATAGACTTTAGTACAATGTGAGTTTCAAACTAACTTCAATCCACTTCTGTCTAAAAAACACAAACTAAGTTCAAATCATTTTTATCCTTCGGGATTGTTGGGTTTCAAATCTTTTTTCAGAAAAGAGCACGTTACTTCTGTTTTGTCGCAAATAGGCATCGACCCTAACTGCCGGACGCGAACCTAACGTCGCTCATAAAAAACACTTAACTGTTGTGTGGTCGTTACCACAAACTACGGACGCTCTGATTTCCTCTCTCTGGTTAGATTGAGGATATGTAGGCATGAGACGACGATGTCTTGGCGAGCAACCTTCCCCCCATCCACCCGTAGTCCTCCGAACTACGTTGACTCTGACTTTCCCATTGCACAAGGGAATACGTAGGCCTAGGAAGACGATGTCTTATTGAGTCACTTTTTCTTTTATTTTCCCGCTTCTCCGTTTCTAGTTAGCGGTTGAGCTTTAGATAACCTACACCATTTGATCGATAACAATAAGCGTGGATCCCATTGAGTACGATGGACGCGAGGGGGTGCTAATACCTTCCTCT
This sequence comes from Lathyrus tuberosus, assembly GCA_022829125.1. Taxonomy (NCBI): domain Eukaryota; kingdom Viridiplantae; phylum Streptophyta; class Magnoliopsida; order Fabales; family Fabaceae; genus Lathyrus; species Lathyrus tuberosus. The sequence goes on from JALAZF010000017.1 coordinate 17,802,548, forward strand.
CGCGTAACCGACTCCCGAACCCAGACTATGGTTACGATGATCATTCCTTTCCCTTTGTTGAGGTTTTCTTCGATCGTTTCCTTTCCCTGCGTCGGGATATATAACGTTCGGTGGCGACTCTTCTGTTCAATTTCCGCCGGTTATTTTTCGAAGTTGCGACAAGTTTGTATTGTAGGAGAAGAGTTTGGGATAAGAATATTTTGTAAAGTGGTGAGAATGTATTTATAATGGTGAAGAATGTGATGAGAGGAGTCACATGAAAATGCATGCATTCTTGGTCATTGTGTAAGGAATCACTTATGTGTTCTTTTGCATGCATTGGAATTGTAGTCTAACAAGTGTAGTCATGCAGAGATTCTTAGTTAGACATTTTAGAAGTGAATTACTATTTCATGTAGTGTGCTAAAGAAATAATGTATAGACATGCTAGAGAATAGTGTATTTTTGCAGAGAATCACATGTGAAAGTCTTGGCATGGTAGTATAGTCTTGTCATGCAGAGAATCATAAAGGTATACAAGACATGTGATAATATTTAATAATAATAACAATATTAATAAATGGTTTTGTTTTTTATAACTTTAATGTCTTGTAAGTATAGTTGGTAAGACTTTAGTGTAGTCTTCTGATTTCGTGTAGTGTTCTAAAGAAAACAAGTGTGATTGCATGTGAAAATGAAAAGTGAGCTAGAGAAACTAAATTTCGTGTACACATTTTTTAGAATAATAATAAATGGTTTTGTTTTTTACATAGATTCTTGGCATGGTGGTGTGGTCTTGTCAAGAATAGTGTAGTCTTGTCATGCAGAGAATCATAAATGCCAGCAAGACTTTAGTGTAGTCTTCTGATTTCGTATAGTGTGCTAAAGAAAACAAGTGTGATGCATGCAAGAAAGTAGGCATGCAAGACATGTGATAGTAGGTAGGCATGCAAGACATGTGATAGTAAATGGTTTGGTTTTTTACAACTTTAATGTCTTGTAAGTGTAGTTGGTAAGACTTTAGTGTAGTGTATAGGCATAGGCATGATAAAGAAGTGACTAAATAATTTGTATAATATATAGGCATGATAAAGAATAGTGTAGTCTTGTGAGATTTTTGGCATGGAAGTGTAGTCTTGTCATGCAGAGAATCACATGATGCATGCAAGGCAATGGTTTTATTTTTTACTTTAATGTCTTGTAACTGAAGTAGGTAAGACAGAAGTTGTAAAGCATTATGAAGCATTAAAACTTACAAGATGTGTAACTAAATAATATGTATCAACTATATGCCTATTAATACACAAGAGCCATACAACTTATTATCATATCATTCAGTAACATATTCTTCCTAACACTAAAAGTTCTAAAACATTTATTCCTAACACGAGTTAGTAAAGTTTTTGTTATGGCTCAAACACCACAATACATGATAAGTGCACATCTCAATGGTGAGATATTTGAATGTCCCATAACCGGTTTCAATTTTTGAAACACGGAGGTTACCAGCTTTTTAATTGATAGAAGATCAATTTTTTAACATTTGAAAGCCAGATTAGAAAAGAAATTACAGTGTGGTCCAGTTGACCAAATCGTCTACAAGAATCCTATATTTTTTTACGGGCACAAACAATGCAAAATTTTCCAATTAAAGATTCGAGACGATGATGATGTGCGTAATATGTTTCTCAGTCATGAGTATTATGGATTCAATGATATTGAGTTATATATTACGTTACAACAACAACAACAACAACAGTCTCAACAACTTGAATCTTCTCTAGTTTTTATCAAATCTGACGACGAACAAGCTGAAGTCGATGTCGTTGACGAAGAAGAAAAAGAAGCTGAGGTCATTGTGGATGCAAAGGAGGACTACTGGCCTCCATACAAAGGTGCAAATAGTCTGGCATAATGATTTGATGCCACGAAAGAAAAATGGTCGCCCTAATAGCACCCGTATTCGAACGGAAATGGATGCAGCAAACAAAATGGTGAAGTTATGTGGTTCGTGCCATCAGCTGGGACACAATCGTACCAAGTGTCCCAATGTGGGATCAAGCACAACATCATAGTTTCAAATATAACCTTGTCTATTTATAACAACAACAAATTTCATTTCGTTGCTAGCATAGTACAACGACATAACCTAACAAAGCATAACTTAATAGCTCAACAACAACAATTAACAACAACAAAACCTAATACCAAATCAGAAAACAAAAACAGCATACCCAAATGAAACAACTCAATGAATCAAGTTATCTAGGATATTACAACCATTAAGCTAATTTTCTTTGGTGTTAACATAATCATAAGGACACCAACATCATTTTCCACTTTTCTCCAAGTACGGGTAACTCCATTTGGACTAGACTCCTCAACCAGCCTCTCAATCTTCCTGATCTTTTCACCTGCAGCAAATTCCCCTTCTAGCCAGCGATATAGTTCCCTATGCAAATGCTCCAAGGTCTGCGTGTTCCAGAGTAGGACCTTCATCGGAGGCTTGGTTGCTGAGAATACAACTAGGGCATTTCTTTTCATAAGTGGAAATGTTGGAAGCGGTTCCTTCGATGATGATGATGATGATGATGATGGATGTCGATTCAACCACTGAGACATTGTGGGAGGGGAGAGATTAGGGTTTTGATGACAAGTGTTGTGGAGTAACAAATGAGGGTGAAGTCTTATTTATAGCCACTAGAAATTCTGTATCTACCCATTTAAAAAAAACGTTTTTAATTATAAATAATAAAAATAACATATATATGGTTTAAAAAAAAGGAAGGTGAACTGAGGCGCCATATGGTGTGGCGCCTCCCCTGGACTTCAAAATTAGGGCATGGCTATTGTACAGAGTCGCCATTCCAAATGGTTTTTGGGTTTTGTGCTTTGCCTGAGGCTCCATACCATATGGCACCAGCAGGTTTATGGTTTTTTTAAAACATGCAATTTTGGTAATTAATTTGAATGTGTTATTTTTTTAGTATTTTTTTTAATAACATAGTTATTCTAAAAAAAAATCGCCTGATGTTACTTGCTTCTCACACACTAATGGATCTAACTAGGGACTTATGTTTGCATCGGTTTTCAATTTAAAAAAATTGAATCAATCATATCCATATCGATTTGGTTTGATTTAATTTTTATTATTTTTAAAAAATATTATCGAATCAAAATAATCGATTTAGGTTGTTATAAAAAACTAATCGATTTGATTCTGTTGGATACGATTGAGTTGATCAGTTTGAAATACTTTTTTTAAACAATACATTTATTTAGTAACAATTCTATTTTATATTATTTTTTTTAAATGATTATTTTTTTTTAAATAAATTATTCTATACTCATTATTTTTTTAACAACTTCAAATTAAATTAAATAAGTTCATACAACATATTTAAAAATTAGTACCTTTATATAACAAATTCAAAATGATGATAATTCACCATTAAATATAAAGGGCGAATAGTATTGTAGATTCTGAAAAATAACAGGGATATTATCAGGAACTTGGTCGGCTAAGCATGATGGATTAGCCTAACAGTTAAGAATTTCACCCCTTCAAGCCTCATGTTTGGGGGACTGCGTAAATCTAAAAAATTGGCGGGAAGGTGCAAGCGTGATGGGCTGGATCTAAGCGTGAAACGGGTTCGGACTCTCAGCAAGTATAGGCTCCCTATAGGCCACCTCAAGGACGAGAAAACCCATAAGATGACATATAAGTTGCCCAAGGTCGAGGTATACCATGAGACGTCATATAAGTTGCCCACGGTCGAGATGTACCAAACACACTTTTATGGGTATTTATCATCGTGACGTCAGCATGTTCAAACATGTCCCTCAAATTCAGTAATGGTAGTATATTGGACCCTAATGGCCATTGAATGGCATTCAATTGTCCTTTCATCTCTTGTCTCATATCAGGGTTAGGCAAGCACTGTAAATGAGACATACTTCAAACCAATAAGATAAACTAAAATATTTAAATAGAAAATTCATTCACTATGACTCTCTTATGGCTCTATCTAACTAGTTTCAAAAAAAGTTATCAAATTAATGTTCTTTGCATGACCATTTGGCGCCCACCACAGGGTTAGGTAAAACTTGCATGGGCCACACAAAATTGTGAACTAATAGGCTCGTCATCCTTACAAGATAAGGACGAGCAACATCAGTCAAGAATCGCAGGCTTTAATAGAGGAGTTATTTGTCGGTGTGGAAAGCCTATGTTAATAGAACGAATTGATATAGGGTAACGTGTCATTCACGCCTTGCAGCATAATCGACATCATCCTCAACTGGTAGACGATGACTTGGAAGACCCAATCAATTCACAGTTGTTGACTGGGGAAATCTGGGACGATCAAGTCTTGGAGAACTTCAAACTGCCTCTATTTGCCATATTCAATGGGAAGAGTAACCCGCATAAGCACATCATAATGGACAACACTCAGATGGCCATCATCGGAGCTACTGCCTTGTTAAAGTGAAAGCTAATAGTGGGCACGCTGAAGGATGCTGATTAACATTGGTACACAAGCCTCTCTAGATTCTCTATAACTAGCTACCAGGATCTGGGGAGGAAATGATACATCAAATTTCTACCAGCAAAACACTAGAAGGTATATATCAGTTTCAATTTCCGCCAAGGACAAGGCGAATATCTTAGAGAATACTTGGCTTATTTAAACACAGAGACTATCAAGGTCGTCTATTCCAGTCAGGAAATGTTCGTAATGGCCTTTCAAAACAATCTCAAGGCGAGGCATTTTAATGAGTCTTTAGCTCAAAAACCAACGACGACATTGGAGGAAAGAATGGCATGGGCTGAATATTACATCAAAAGTGAGGAAAGTAATGCAGAGAAGAGATTAAGAGATGCAAAAGAGACGAAATGTAAATGCCATAATCAGGAGGATAGATGAATCATAAGGATCAGGCCTAAAATCGAGAGAAAGCATCTTTCAAGACAGATAAAAGACCATATGAATATATAACGCTACTGAATATAAAGTAAGACATGATTTTGCAAGACCAAGTTCCTGATTATATGAATATTTGACAACGTGGAAGTGCTTCAGAAGACTAACTTATGTGTTCTAAAAGATGTGTCTATTTTCAAGGAATAAGTTGTCGGAGACGAATATGCCCAACTTTGAAGTTATGAAGCATAAACAAGTCAACCTCATATGTCTACATGGAGAAGACGTGAGCGCATGAGATATTGCTTATTTGATTTGTTTTATTTAAATTAAGTTGTAATAAAATGTGTGGATAGAATTTTGTTTAAATTAGGCCCAATAATTAAGTTTATGATATTTTTTATCAATGTTTTGATTAGTGTGGAGCATGGGCTAGTCATTACCTATGTGCTGCCCAACCCAAGTTTTATTTGTTTGGTGTATTTTTTTTGTTGAAATAAAAGTGGGATGAATCATACTTAATAAGGGAACCAAAAGAAGCTTTACGATCAAGGAAGAGAAGGTCTTAAATTGCAAGAAAGATATTACTTTATTAAAAATCATATCTCTTATGCAAGAAAGGAATATTCCTAATTAAATGTGTTATCTTATCTTCTCTTGTAAGTCAACAGGGCTGATTATTTTCTTATAAATATTAAATTCTTAGAGTAATAAAAATCAATGAGTATTTTGATAGAAATTACACTTTGTGTATTTGTGAGGTTATGTCTCTTTTTGGTTTTAGATTGGACCATTCACTTTGATCTTATCAAGAAATCAATTTTTTTGTGGTGATCATTCCCCTAAGGCTTATCCTTCCATCTTCTCTCTAGAAACTTGAATGTGGTTTCATCCCCCCTCCATTCCTATCTATTCCATATTTCCATATTATTTTTATTACTATCCTTTTATTATTTGTCCTTAGAATTTTGCATATTTCTAATCCATTGTTAATTGTAGTCTAACAAATTCATAATTCTTGTCCTAATCTTCATTATTTTGAATTCTATGTTAGAATTTTCAATGATATGTGTAACATCCCAAAACTTGATTAATATATTTAATCTAATTATTCATATTTTTATTTAATTATTTAGAATATGATACACTTTTAATTAAATATATTATGAGTGGTATGTATATGTGGTGTATGGTGGGGTGTGGTGGGTAGAATGATTAAAAATAATTAGAATTAATAATATTTTTATTAATTTAAATAAATAAATAGAGGTTTTGGATGAAAATAGGAACTAAGAAGAAATAAGGGAAGTGGTGAGAATTATAAGAGTAGTTGGACCAAAGTGTAATTGACGAAAGATTAAATTAGTTTTTTCGAGATAAAAAATGCTTATTAGAGCTTTTAAGAGGAGGGGGGGGGGGGGGGGGGGGGGGTACGTAAATTTTTAGTTTTGGAGAAAAAGAGGCTAGGGCCTGAAGAGGGAAGAACTCAAACCACCTAACTTAAACAAATTCAGAATTGCTGCTAGGAATCTGAGGTAAGGGGGAGAAAATGCTTCTATATGGGTGTTTTGCTTGAAAGGGTAGAAGAGACACTCGTACTCTCTTTAGGAATTGTGTGAAATCTATTAGAAGTTGTTATTATTGCATGTTAATCTAAAAATTGATGATTAAATGTGTTGTCATCTGATTTTCGTGACTAAATTCGTATGTGTGTAATTATGTTTGTGTCTATATGATATATGTTATTGTTGAAGTTTTAGAGGTTTAAAGCATGAACATGAATTTCATAAAATTGGTGAATAAATTGTGTCACTACTACAAAATGTGATACCACCACAGTTGTTTAAACAACCGCTGTGACATATTTATCATTTTATTTTAAATTTTTTAAATAAATGTGATAGCACCACGGTTGCGTAGTTAAACCGTTGTGACATATTTTTCATTTTGTTTTAAATATTTTAAATTGTAATATACTGGCGTTTCTTTATGATATTTAATTAAGTAAATAATATATCACCACGGTTGCGTAGCTGAACCATTGTGACATACTTTTCATTTTGTTTTAAATATTTTAAATTGTAATATACTAGCGCTTCTTTTTTGAAATTTAATTAAGCAAATAATATATCGTCACGGTTACGTAGCTGAACCGTTATGACATATTTTTCATTTTGTTTTAAATATTTTAAATTGTAATATACTGCCGCTTCTTTGTGAAATTTAATTAAGCAAATAATATATCACCATGGTTCTGGTTGTTGACCGTGGTGGTATCTTTCATTCATTCATGTTGTTGTTTTTCTTGTTGTTAAATGTGTATGATAACATATTTCTATCCAAGGTTATATATGGAAATAATATATGAAAGAGTTTGTTGTTGTTGTTGTTGTTGAGGTTGTTGTTGTTTTGAACATAGATGTCGTCTTCGTCGTATTCTTCATCTAGTGATGGCGAAACTATGACAAGTGAAACTCGTACAAATGATACTCGAGACGGAAATAAAAGATCACAAAGATGTGCCACAATGCTTACCATTCTTGTTATTGATGTTGTTATTCATGTTGTTTTTGTGGTTGATGTTGAATGTGCGTGATAACACTTCATTAATCTGTTGTTGTGGTTGTTGTTATTGTTACTGAATGTTTATGTGATAACATTTGATTGATCTTTTGTTGTTGTTGTTGAATGTGTATGATAACATATTTCTATTCATGGTTATATGTGGAAATAATAGATGAAAGAGTTTGTTGTTGTTGTTGAGTTTGTTGTTGTTTTTTAACATAGATGTCGTCTTCGTCGTATTCTTCATCTAGTGATGATAAAACTATGACAAGTGAAACACGTACAAATGATACTCAAGATGAAAATAAAAGATCACAAAGAGGTACCACAATACTTACCAAATTAACAAAAGTCCGCAAATCTGGTAACAAATTTTCGATCACGTTTGATGCGTATTACAGATTAGTTGATGGTGAAAACTCTTCGCTTTTTAAGAGATATATTGCATTCCTTGGACGTAACAAAGTCAATATATTGATAGATGATTGGAAACACGCGCCAAAGGCTGTCAAAAATAGCATATGGACAGACGTTCATGTATTAATTTTAATTTTCATCTATTCAATATGACTTTCTATAATTTCTATTACATTCTTATTGATTTAAATGTAGTTGACTTTTGAGTTTACGGATCATGATATGTTAAAAAATGGCGAATAAGTCATGTTGGTATGTGTTGGAGGAGCTTTAAGTCATGGCTCATGTGTGACTACATTAGGGAGCCTAAGCCTGGTTTTGAGCGTCATTGGGTGAGATATAGTTATCTTTCGAAGAAGGTTTCGAAAAAGTTTGCGAAGGACCGTCGTTCTGAGAAATTAATGGTTAGTACTACTCTTATTTATCTTGATAATTTTATGCTAATGATTTATAGATACTAATCATATTTTCACTATGTTTATAACAAGCTAAAAGTCAAGCAGAAATACAAAATAAAGCAAACAACATTTACCCCCATAGATTATCTCGTGGTCGTTACAGGAAACTTGAGAAAACAATGATGAATGAAAAAAACAACAAATGGGAGATGAGAACTCCATTAGTCGTGATAGCAACTCATCTCCACCGTCAAGACATGAGAAGTGGAAGAGGGATAAATTAAGACCAAATGGAGAGTACACCTCAGATGCGTCAAGAGCAATTGCTGAGAAAATTGTAAGTATGATTTGTTGTGTGTATGTTATGTGTTATTTAAATGTTGTGTTAAGTACAATATTAATATTATCATGCATGTTGTGTAGGATCTGTTGGTTGAGGATGTAACACCCTAATTTTTAGTAATTATCTATTTATTTATTTATTTATATTAATTAATTGAGTGATTTTATGCATAATTGATTTATGTGATTTATTTGAATTAATTGATTTAATTGATTTAATTGAATTATGTGATTTATTTGAACTAAATGAATTATTTGATTTATTGAATTTATGTTAATTATTTGATTTATATGAATTAATTGAATTATTTGAGCTATTTGGATTAATTGATTTATTAGACTTATTTGAAATAATTGATTTATTTGGATTTATTTGAATTAATTGATTTATGTGATTTATTTGATTTGGTGGAATAAAATAGAATTGGTAGAATTAATTAATTTGGCCTAATTGAGGGTGTAAATAGTAAGTGTGAGAGTGGGTTGGGTCAACCCCAATTGTTTGATATTAATATTTGAAATGTGTTAATTTTTATTGTGTTTGGAATTGATATTTGTATAGTTTAGAGACCTATTTAATATTTAGAATACCCATTGAAATTGAAAAAGAAATGTAATAATTATAAGAGATTAATTGGAATACACTGTCAGTGTAAAACGACTTTACACTGACATCCAATTAGAATGAATTATTTTAACACATAAGAAGAAAAAAATAGGGAAGAAGTAGTTATTAAAATAGTTTAATTATAATTTATTTATTTTTATTTATAATTTCTTAATTATGTGCCAAAATGATTCATTCTAATTGGATGTCAGTGTAAAATAGTTTGACAGTGTATTTCAATTAATCTCGAATTGTTATATGGTTCCTGTAGCGATAACAGAATAGAATTAAAAAAGTAAATGTGGCTGGTTGCTGTAGTGTAGCACATAGGAAATAGGGGATGGGAAATTAAATATAATTTCCTGAATTCATTTGTTTCAAACTTTTGAAAATTTTATGTTTAGATTGTGATGTGCATCATACTTATCAAAAGGTAATTGTACAAATTGTGATCAATTTGCAAGCTTGCGGTTTGATTATCATATGTTGGATAGGTGGTTATGTCTCCAACCCAAAAGCCGTGTAAACAAGTGAATGAGATATTGTATTATACTCTACCTATCTCCGTTCTCTTTTATAAGAGACAAATTATTTTTGTAGTTTATTAAATAATTAATATATTTAGTCTATAAATTAATCAAATATATTAATTATTAAATAAATCTAAAAAATAATTTGTCTCTTATATAAAAGGACAGAGGTAATATTTGATAATGGTCCTTCTCTTGATATGCCGTGTAAATATTTTTGTTTTTATAAGCAAATAGACGAGGCTAAAATGTGACACTTTTCTACACATTATTTACTGTAGCACAATATTTAATTATTGGTAAGTGATGCTTTTAAGAGGTCAATAGGCAACGAAATTAATAGGCAATGATATTTATCCTGTATTGTTATAGTAGCCAAACAAGTAATTAATAGGTAGTGGAATGTGACTACTTATTTATTTAAATATTGACCACTTATTAAAAATACTAATTAATTATTCAATATTCATTATTTATTCAAAAAAATTAATTATTTATTATTCAAATATTAATTGTTTATTAAAATACTGAATATATATTAAATAATAAATATTTATTTGAAATATTGAAACTTTATTCAAAAAAATTGATTATTTATTTAGATATTGACTATTTATTTAAATATTGATCATTTAATTAAATATTAATTATTTAATTAGATATTGTTATTTATTTAAATATTAATTATTCATTCGAATATTAATTATTTATTAAAATATTGATTATTTATTGAATATTGAATATTGAATTATATATTGAATTATTTATTAAATATTGAATTGTTTATTGAATATTGATTATTTATTAAATATTGAATTGTTTATTGAATATTGATTATTTATTAAATATTGATTTGTTTATTGAATATTGAATTATATATTAAATTATTTATTAAATATTGAATTGTTTATTGAATATTGATTATTTATTGAATACTGAATTGTTTATTGAATATTGGATTTATTTATTGAATATTGACTATTTATGAATATTGAATTTAATTATTGATGATGAATTAACTATTCTATATCCAAATTAGTGTTGTATGTTTTGTGAAATGAGATTGGATTGTGTTGATTCTTGTAAATCACTTGCTATGTGTAATGGTAATATTTGAAGTATGATTGCCTTGATTATGAAAATGTGATTGTGTGTGCAATTGTGTGGTAATTCAAGTGTGATAAATTATTAAAGATATGCATGATATTAAGATTAGGGAATGATCTTAATTGCATATGATTGTTGACTTCATACGCATCATTTGTGTCAACAGACAATGCTTGTTAGTTCCGTGGGACCTAGTGACTTGTCCCAAACCTAGAGCGGTGTTTGAAAGCTTATCGAATGAGCTTTTGTGTGTTATTGGTCTAGGGAACGGACCCGGTTTAAATGTAAAAACCGAAAAATAATAACAAGTGTTTGTACCACATGACATGAGTTGCATTGAGTCTTGCATTGAGTCTCATTGTGTATATGTTTGTTATATGAGATTATGTGTATTTATGTAAATTGGTGAAATTGTGGAATTGTGTGTATGTACTTGTGAATTTGTATGGTTACTTGAGTAATACCTTGTTGATGAAACTTTGAAGTATGAGAATAATTGTAATTATGTTTGTATGCTTTTAAGTTAATTATTATCTTATGATTTCAATAATTATGTGAATTCTCACCCTTCTGTTGGAATGATGTTTTATACGATATCGCTCAGGTACCGATGAGTAGAGTTGCTTCTAGCGCGAGGTAGTCGTTGGAGTAACTGATTTAGTTTTTTTATTTATGTTGGGTCGAGTCGTGCTCTGATCATGTAACACTGGGATCGTTTCGATTTATGTTTTGAGAGATACATTTTGTACTCTACTTTGTGTTTTTTATGTTTATTCGAATTATGTGGATTATGTGGCTTTTATGCCTAAGTATTGATTATGAATGAGATGAGCACGAGACTTCATTATGACTATTATGTTTGAAGTAAATCCGTTGTTACATGCTAAAGTGAAAGTTAATGAAAAACATGAATTTATTTTAAGTGTTATTGAGCATGGCATGTGTTTGTGTGATGTTTTGAAAATATATGTTACACCCTTTTGTGAGATACATGATATTTACTCAAATTTATTTATATTTTATTTCTGCGGGGTTTAGAAGGGTGTTACAGAGAAGGCCCGTGGAGGCTCATTTGTACCAGAACCACGACATGATATACTAGTTGAAGCTATCAGAACAGATGAGCATGGTGGACACGTTTGTGGTGTTGGAGAAGGCGTCGGCCTGAGATTATTCTTTGGTTCATCCAAAAAAAGCGATGAAAGCACCGAATCACAAGCGCAAAAAGAAAAGATTGCAGCTTTTGAGATGCAGTTAAAAGAACAAAGGAAGATGCTAGAAGCGGAGCAGGAAAATTGGAGGAAATACATGGAAAAGATAGAAAAGTTAGAAGAGTTATATGCGGTATGTGTTTTATCTGAAATGTATGATATATTAATGATGATGACACTGATGATTAATTTCCCGATACAAATATTGTATGTGGTGCTAGTACAAAAGGAAGTAATTGTTCACTCGCCCCCTCTTAAGAGATAAATGAGATATTGGATTCTTCTGCACATGAAATCACCACGTTATACTTGATGGCTGCGGATAGCGATGACCTGATTTCTCTTCGCTTGAGCATTGTCCAAAGATAGAGCTCTTCTATTCTACTCCTAGTGATATACGAGAACTTCTCTTTGGAAATTATTGGTTGGACGTAGGGATATTACAAGTTTGGTGCACGTAAGTATATAGCTGAATATGCATGTCATTATATATAGTATATTATCATTTTTGTATTTCCTCACTTATTTTTTGAATTTTGTTTAACCATTTAGGTACATTCACCGTGTTTTTATAGAATTAAATAAATCGAATATTTATGGCATCTCGGACCCATATCGTATTCGATGGACAAATAATAATCCAAAAGGGATTGAAGCTTACATTTCAGAATGGTTAAGTGAGGGGGAAAAGAATGTTACTTAGCACCATTTATCAAATCGTAAGTAATTTTGCAATTGTGGTTTATCTATTATAGTTAGTTTTGTTTTAGAAAATACTAATTATATATATGCTTGTGTTGATTTAGTGATCATTGGAAATTGATCATCATATCACTTAGGATGAATACGGTAACGACACTGTGTTCCTTACATCAACCACTCGAGCCTAAAATGAAGCATATTATTAATAGGTAAGTTTATAATTATATTGTGAGATATTGGATCGAACTCTAGTTTTAGTATGCCGTCGAAGTCCAGTCACATGCTGTTGTCGAAGACCTACATGGTGTAGTCGAATTGTGTTCTAGTATGTAGGAGATCAAATTGGGCCTTATGTTATGGATCCAATTGTTTAAGTTAGCTTGTACCCTAAGTTAGCTTGTAATGGATAATTGTTAAAAAGCCCATTAGTTTAGTATGTTAGGTTTATTATAAATAGCATACTAGTCTCTCTTCCTAAGTGTGACAAAACCTTATTAGGTTGAGAGAGGTTAATTGTTGGTATTCACTTGTAATCTTTGAACCCTATTGAGAAAGTGAATAGTAAAATAGATTTAACCAATTCTCTATTCTTCTTCCTCTTTTCTCTTCCTTTGTGAACCCTAATAGGGTTTTGTTTGTTTGTTCAAGTTTTTTTCCTTCTTTTCTACCCTTGTGGATTTCTTGGTGTTCAAGAAACCAAATATAATTTGTTATTCCGGTATCGTTTTTTCACAACAATTTGGTGCGGTGAGCGTGGAGAAGATGCCTTCAACGAAGTATGAGATTGAAAAGTTCACCGGAGTGAACGATTTCGGTCTATGGCGCTTGAAGATGAAAGCCTTACTGGTTCAGCAGGGTTGTTTAGAAGCGTTGAAGGGAGAGGCGGCCATGCGTGCTGCGTTAACGATAAAAGAAAAGACGACCATGATAGAGAAAGCCCACAACGCAATATTGTTGAGCCTCGGTGATAAGATTTTTTGATAGGTATCAAAGGAGACTACGACATCGGGGTTATGGTTGAAACTTGAAAGTTTTTACATGACCAAATCTCTGGTGAATCGACTCTACCTGAAGCAAGCTTTGTATTGATTCAAGATGAGTGAAGACAAAGTTTTGGCTGAGCAGTTTGATACGTTCAACAAGCTGATTCTTGATCTTGAAAATATTGATGTGAAGATCGATGACGAAGATCAAGCACTATTGTTGTTGCGTGCTTTGCCCAAAACACATGCTCACTTCAAAGAAACTCTCTTATATGGAAGGGAGTCCCTGAGCTTTGAAGAAGTTCAATCATCCTTGTATTCTAAGGACCTAAACAAACGAAAGGAGCATAAACCTTCAACGATTGGTGAAGGTTTGTCCGTTAAGGGAAAATTCTTGCGAAAGGATGGTAAGTTCGACAAGAAGAAAGGTAAAAGTCAGCAAAAGTCTTATAGTGGCGAAACATCTGGTATTCGATGTTATCATTGTAAGAAGGAGGGTCGCACAAGAAAGGTGTGCCATGAACGCCTAAAATATCATGGAGGTAAGGATAATGGCAACGCAACCATTGTTCAAGATGACTTCGACGCATCTGATGTCCTTGTAGTTTCAAGCGGCGACTCAAGAAAAGAGTGGATTGTGGATTTAGGTTGCACTTGGCATATGACTCCAAACAGAGAATTGTTCGAGGAGCTATGTGATCAAGATGGTGGATCAGTGCTGCTGGAAAACAACAAATCCTGCAAAATTGCAGGTATTGGATCTGTGAGATTCAAGCTCCATGATGAGTCAATAAGGTTATTGACTGAAGTTAGGTATGTACCCGATTTGAATAGAAATTTAATTTCTCTTGGTGAATTCGACAGGAAGGGATATGTTTTCCAAGGAGAGAAAAGTATCATATGAGTCATGAAGGGGTCGAAGGAAGTCTTAAGAAGGGTGAAGAAACAAAGCTTGTATACCTTTAAGGCTGAGGTTGTAAGTGGTTCGACAAATATTGCATCCATGAAACCTGTGTCGAAGACAGAATTATGGCACATGAGATTGGGCCATGTCAGCGAAAGAGGCCTGGTCGAATTGGGGAAGCAGAACCTGCTAGGTGGTGACAAAGTCGAAAAGTTAGAGGTTTGTGAATCTTGCGTATTTGGTAAATCCTGTGGGGCGAAGTTTAACAAAGGCAAGAAAAGAACACATGGATCCCTGGATTACATTCATGCTGATCTTTGGGGGCCTGCAAGGAATCCTTCACACTCAAGTGCAAGGTATTTTCTATCCATCGTTGATGACTATTCTAAAAAGTTATGGGTATTCATTCAGAAGACGAAGGATGAAACTTTTGAGAATTTGAAAAGTTAGAAGGTTCTGGTCGAAACTCAAATTGGCAGAAAGGTTAAGAGGTTGAGAACCGACAATGGCCTTGAGTTCTGCAACGAAGCGTTCGACAGTTACTGTGTTGAGTCTGGGATTGCAAGGCATAAGACTGTAGCAGGTACTCCTCAACAAAATGGCTTAGCTGAGGGATTCAATCGAACAATCCTTGAAAGGGTTAGATGCATGTTGGTTAGTACTGGATTGAAGAAGGTGTTTTGGGCGGAGGCTATTTCGACAGTAGCTTATCTAATAAACAGATGTCCTTCGACTGCATTAGATATGAAGACACCTGAAGAAGTCTGGTCGGGACATCCACCTAGTCTCGACAGACTGAGAGTATTTGGTTGTGTGGCCTATGCTCACATTAGGCAAGACAAGGACGAACCTAGAGCTCTGAAATGCATGTTCATGGGATACCCTAAAGGATTCAAAGCTTATAGGTTATGGTGCCTAGAGTCAGGTCACAGGAGGTGTATCACCAGTCGAGATGTAGTTTTCAATGAAGCTGGGATGACTTTCAAGAAAATCGATGATGCTGACGAAGAGTTGGAACAAGGAGAGATTCCTGTTGAGGTGGAGCATATTGATGCTGAATTGCGTACCCCAGATGAAGTCGAAGAAGAATTAGAAGATGATATCGAAGATGAGGAGACTGATAATGACTACCTTCTAGCAAGAGACAGGTCGAGGAGAGTCATTAAGCCACCATAGAGACTTGGGTATGCAGATCTTATAGTTTATGCCTTAATCTCTGTAAGTGAGGTTCTCGACGAAGAACCTAGAGACTATAAGGAAGTTATGAGGAGACGAAAAAAGACTGAATGGCTGAAGGCCATGGATGATGAGATGAAATCTCTTCATGATAACAACACATGGGAACTGATCAGGAAACCTGCTGGAGCTAGGTTAGTCAGTTGTAAATGGATTTTCAAAGTTAAGGAAGAAATCGAAGGAGTGGCGTCGAAGAGATACAAGGCAAGATTGGTCTCTAGGGGGTTCACTCAGAAAGAAGATGTCAACTTCAATGACGTGTTCTCTCCTATTGTGAAGCACAGGTCCATTAGAATGTTGCTTGCCATGGTGGCACAGTTTGACCTTGAACTGGAACAGATGGATGTGAAGACTGCGTTCTTGTATGGTGATCTAGATGAAACAATCCTGATGAGGCAACTTGAAGGGTATGTCGAAAAGGGGAAGGAAGATTATGTGTACAAACTGAAGAGATATTTATATGGACTGAAGCAATCTCCTCGACAGTGGAATAGAAGATTCGACAAGTTCATGGCACGTATAAGTTTCATTAGAAGTCAGTTCAACCATTGTGTTTACTTTAGATTTCGACCTGGTAATTCATTTGTTATTTTGTTGCTTTATGTGGATGATATTCTAATAGCAAGCAACAATGTCGAAGATGTAATGAGGGTGAAGGCTGAACTCAATAAGAAGTTCGATATGAAGGATCTAGGAGTTGCGTCCAGGATTCTTGGGATTGACATTCGAAGAGATAAAAAGCAGTCGAAATTATGCTTATCTTAAGAGGCATACCTACGGAAGATTCTCGAAAAGTATGGTATGTCGAATTCAAAGCCTGTTGTGACTCCGACAAACCCTCAATTCAAGCTGAGTATAGATCAGTGTCCCAGTACTGATGTCGAAAGAGCTTATATAAATACATTCCATATGCTAATATAGTGGGTTCTTTGATGTATGATATGGTCTGTACTAGACCTGACATAGCATATTCAGTAAGTCTTGTAAGCAGGTACATGGCGAATCTTGGAAAGGCTCACTGGTAAGCATTGAAGTGGATTTTAAGGTACATAAATGGGTCTCTAAATAGAGTCCTAATTTATGGTGGAGCCTTGGGTGAAGATAGTAAAGCAGCAATCGAAGGATATATCGACTCTGATTATGCAGGTTGTATGGATTCCAGAAAATCTATTTATGGATACGTGTTCACTATGTTTGGGGCATCAATTAGTTGGAAAGCAACACTTCAGAAGGTTGTTGCCTTATCAACCACTGAAGTAGAATATATCGCCCTAACTGAAGCTGTAAAGGAAGCATTGTGGCATGAAGGTTTTGCAAAGGAGCTGAAACTTCAAGGTCCAGTTATTACTGTTAAATGTGATAGTCAAAGTGAAATACACATGTCGAAGAATTCATCCTATCATGAGCGAACCAAACACATTGATGTGAGGCTGCATTTCATCAGAGGGGTAATCGAGCATGGAGAAGTCCAAGTGCTGAAGGTTTTGACAAATCATAATGCTGCTGATATGATCACCAAGACGTTGCTCAGTTGCAAGTTTTTCCACTGTACGCAGTTAATAAAGTTGCATGAAGAAAGCTAGTTTATTTCTTGAGGATATAGAGTTAAATCAAAGGTGGAGATTTGTGAGATATTGGATCGAACTCTAGTTGATAGTTCCTGGATTAGCTGGAATTTTGGTAAAACAAAGGTTATTCAATGTTGATGTCAAGGTACTGATGTTGTAACATTGAAGTCTTAACACTGGGCTGTGTTAAGTTATTAAATGCTGAAGATGGATGTCTGATGTCACACAGGTGATGTTGTAACATCAGACCTGCAGAATTAATAATAGCAGGATATGTTATTAGGGCACGCGTATTAGCTGGAATTGTGGAGAGTGGTTGACTCATTGGATGAGAATATCTTGGGATAGATATTTTCTGTTACATGGGAGATTTGATTGCAGATCTGTTGGAGAATTAAAAGGTTGAAGATTTAAAAAGATTTTGGGGATAAAATCTATTTTGAAGATTCAGTTTTAATTAACAAATCTGATCAAATATTGTGACAAGTCCAAGCCCAATTCAAGGAGCTATATAAAGCGCACAAGACCAAAGGAAAAGGTACAGAAAACATTCAGAAGATCAAGAGTAGAAGGCTTAGTGTCTAGAGTTTGTATTTACACTATTCTAGGGTTTGAATAGGTGTTGAGTTTCTGTCCTCTCTAAAGCTGTGAAGCAAAGAGAGTTGTTTGAATTGATCGAAGCTGTGAAGTAAGATCAAGGGTACTCAAAGTGGGTTCTTTGAGTGTTTGTAAGGGATTGAGTGGTGTTCTCATACCTAAGTGGTTTCTTAGGTAGGAAGTCATTAGTAGAGTATAAGTTTAGGAGATTGTCAACGGGTCGTTGAGTCTGTAAATTATATCTACAAGTAGTGAATTCCATCCCTGGCTTGGTAGCCCCCAGAGTAGGTTGGTTGTAACCGAACTGGGTCAACAATTCTTGGTGTTATTTTACTGTTATTGCTGTCTATTGTGCAGAGTGTGTTGTTGTGACATCACACCTTAACATCACACGTCTGATACCAGAATTTCAATTGGTATCAGAGCAGGCATCCTGTCTGTCTCTGGGTGAGATCTAGGGAAATTACTTTCTGGTGTAAAGATGGACAAAGAAGTTGGAGGATTCGTCAACAGACCCCCTATTTTGGATGGATCCAATTATGACTATTGGAAGCCAAGGATGACCACCTTCTTAAAATCCTTGGACAGTAGGGCTTGGAAGGCTGTTATTAAAGAGTGGAAAGCACCTGTCATGTGTGAGAAGGATGATGCTGGCAAAGATAAAGAAGGCACCTCTAAGCCAAAGCCTGAAGAAGAGTGGACCAAGGAGGAAGATGAGCTTGCCCTTGGAAATTCCAAAGCTCTGAATGCTATCTTCAATAGAGTGGATAAGAACATCTTCAGGTTAATCAATACCTATGAAGTTGCTAAAGAAGCATGGGATATCTTGCAGGCTACTCATGAAGGAACATCTAGAGTCAAGATGTCAAGACTTCAGATTTTAACATCAAAATTTGAAAGCCTGAAGATGAAGGAAGATGAGACTATTCATGATTTCCACATGAGTGTTCTTGAGCTGGCCAATGCATCTAGTGCTCTTGGAGAGAAGATGTCAGATGGAAAGCTTGTGAGGAAGATCCTTAGGTCCCTACCTAAGAAGTACAAGATGAAAGTGACTACTATTGAAGAAGCTCAAGACATCAGTAAGATGAAAGTAGATGAGCTCATTGGATCTCTTCAGACTTTTGAACTTGGTTTAAATGAAGAAGAACCAGAAAAGAAGCCCAAGGGTATTGCTTTGGTCTCCACTCCTGCAGAAGATAAGGTTGTCAAAGATTCTCAGGAAGATTTGTCATAAGCCATTGCAATGTTGGGAAGGCAGTTCAACAAAGTGTTAAAAAGATGGAACAATAACTACAAGCCTAGTGTCAAGAACAGTTCCTCTGACATCACCAATTCAAAAGAGAAAGATGAAGAGAAGACTGCTCAGGATAAAGGTGTTCAGTGCTTTGAATGTGAAGGGTATGGACATGTCAAGAAAGAATGTCCCACATTCTTGAAGAAGCAGAAGAAGGGCATGTCAGTTTCCTGGTCTGAATCTGATAGTGAAAGTGATGGTGAGTCAGCAAAGCATGCTAGAGCCTTAACAGGAACTGTTGTGTCTGATGATGATAGTGATGAAGAAATAACTTATGAAGAGCTAGCTTCTACTTATCGAGAGCTGTGTTTGAAAAGTGTTGAGATTTGTCAAGAAAACAAGTATCATAAGCAACAGGTTGCTCAGCTTGAAAATGAAAAAGCTGATCGGAAAAACGAAGTTGGGCTAGTTAAGTCCCAACTGGATCAGATGACTAAATTCATTAGGATGATGAACAGTGGTACTGCTGATCTTGATAAAATTCTTCAGATAGAGAAATCTGCTGGAGATAAATCAGGCATAGGATATGTGGCTAGCACTTCAGGAACAAAAAGGGAGATGTCTCAACCGTTGTCTCAACATCAACCTACGAAATAGGGCCCTTCCCCAAAGAAGATTGTTCAGCCCCAAAATGTTGAGAAGAAGAATGGCCCTCATCAGAGGAAGATACAGCCCCAAGGAGCTAGTCAGTATATGCCTCCCCAATTTCACCAGAATATGCAAGCTATCAAGTTCAAGCAGAACATGTCTTAGCAGAGACATCAACATCAAGAAAAATGGTATGGTTATGCGTACAACAATGCTGTGAGTTATGGAAGAAGGAAACCTCATCACCATAGAAGACAGCCTAAGAGACAGCATCATCAATACAGCAGAAGACAATTCAACTATGGAATAAGGAGACAACAGTATGGGTGGCAGCCACTGAATTATCAAAGTGGGAGAAGATTTAACCACTTTAGAAACGGCAGAGTCAGATGCTTCTACTGTGGCAGGATGGGTCATATGCAGTCCTCGTGCTTCAAGCTTCACGGATATCCCAAACAGCAAGAGGTTAGGCCTAAAGTGATGAAGAAATGGATACCTAAAGTTACCAGCTTGATAGCTCACACGTCCTTGAGGGTTTCTACCAAAGATGACTGGTATTTTGACAGTGGGTGTTCAAGACACATGACTGGAGTAAAGAATCTGCTTGTTGATGTGAAACCTCAGTCTTCTGGCTATGTTACATTTGGTGATGGGATCAAAGGAGAGATAAAGGGAATTGGAAGACTAAACTGTGACAGTACTCCCAAGCTGGAGAATGTTCTTCTTGTTAAAGGACTAGCAACTAATTTGATTAGTATTAGTCAACTTTGTGATCAAGGATTCAAAGTAGATTTCACAAAGTCCGAATGTAATGTGAAAGATGACAAAGGAGAAGTCATTATGAAGGGAGCCAGATCTAAGGACAACTATTATCTTTGGGTGCCGCAAAATTCAAATTCCTCCACGTGTATGCTTGCTAAAGAAGATGATGTCAAAATATGGCATCAGAAGCTGGGACATCTTCACCTTAAGGGAATGAAGAGAATTATCTCCTCAGAAGCAGTCAGAGGGATTCCCAAGCTTAGTATTGAGGAAGGAAAGGTGTGTGGAGACTGTCAAAAAGGAAAGCAGACAAAGATGTCTCATTCGAAGCTTCAACATGACACCACCTCCAAAGTATTGGAACTCCTTCATATAGATTTGATGGGACCTATGCAGGTTGAAAGTCTGGGTGGAAAGAAATATGCTTATGTAGTTGTGGATGACTACTCAAGATACACCTGGGTGAATTTCATCAAAGACAAATCTGAGGTGTTTGATGTCTTTAAAGAGCTCTGTCTTAAACTCCAAAGAGAAAAGGAGAGTAAGGTCATCAGAATTAGAAGTGATCATGGAAGAGAGTTTGAAAATAGTAAGTTTGAAGAATTTTGCTCGTCTGAAGGTATAAGTCATGAGTTTTCATCTCCTATCACCCCTCAGCAAAATGGAGTTGTTGAGAGGAAGAACAGAACTATACAAGAGTCGGCTAGAGCAATGATTCATGCCAAGAAACTTCCTTATCACTTCTGGGCTGAAGCCATGAACACTGCCTGCTACATTCACAACAGAGTCACCCTAAGAAGAGGCACTTCATCCACTCTATATGAACTATGGAAGGGAAGAAAACCTAATGTTAAGTACTTTCATGTGTTTGGTAGTAAATGTTACATTCTGACAGATAGAGAGCAGAGAAGGAAATTAGATTCCAAAAGCGATGAAGGGATATTTTTGGGGTACTCCATCAACAGCAGAGCTTATCGGGTCTTCAACTCCAGGACCAAAGTGATGATGAAGTCAATCAATGTTGTGATTGATGATGAAGAAAAGCATGAAGTTGAGGATGTCATAGAAGATGTTGGAACATTAACTGATGAGGTAGCTGTTGAAGTTGAAGAAAGAAATCCATCCCCAAGTACTGCTGACACTGAGCCTGAGCAACCTCAGAAGGATCCTTCTATCAGGATTCAGAAGGATCATCCTAAGGAGCTGATCATAGGTGATCCAAATTCTGGAGTAAGAACTAGGTCCAGAGAAATCATAGCTAGCTCGTGCTTCGTATCCAAAATTGAGCCAAAAAATGTCAAGGAAGCTCTGACAGATGAATTTTGGATAAATGCTATGCAAGAGGAACTGGAGCAGTTCAAGAGAAATGAAGTCTGGGAGCTTGTGCCAAGACCAGAAGGGGTGAATGTTATTGGAACAAAGTGGATCTACAAGAACAAGTCAGACGAGCTTGGAGTGGTTACAAGAAACAAAGCGAGACTTGTTGCACAAGGTTATACTCAAGTGGAGGGAATCGACTTTGATGAGACGTTTGCTCCAGTGGCGAGACTAGAATCCATCAGACTACTTTTGGGTATGGCTTGTAACCTAAGATTCAAGCTGTTCCAAATGGATGTGAAAAGTGCCTTTCTAAATGGCTATCTGAATGAAGAAGTATATGTGGATCAACCTAAAAGATTCACTGATCCAAACTTCCCCAATCATGTGTTCAAACCGAGGAAGGCACTGTATGGCTTAAAACAAGCTCCAAGGGCCTGGTATGAGCGGTTGACAGAATTCTTAGTAGCAAATGGGTATAGAAAAGGAGGCATTGACAAAACCTTGTTTGTCAAGGAAGAAGGAGGAAAATTAATGGTAGCCCAAATTTATGTGGATGACATTGTATTTGGGGGGATGTCAGATGCTATGGTAAAATAGTTTGTCCAACAAATGCAATCAGAATTTGAAATGAGTTTGGTTGGAGAACTTAGCTACTTCCTTGGGTTGCAAGTCAGACAAATGGAGGATTCTATCTTTATTTCTCAAAGCAAATATGCCAAGAGCATAGTGAAGAAGGTTG
Source organism: Lathyrus tuberosus (assembly GCA_022829125.1). NCBI lineage: Eukaryota > Viridiplantae > Streptophyta > Magnoliopsida > Fabales > Fabaceae > Lathyrus > Lathyrus tuberosus. Next base: position 17,825,325 of record JALAZF010000017.1, read on the forward strand.
GCCTAGATAAAGCCAATCACAAAAGGACACCTGCTCCCACCCATTTGAAGCTATCCAAAGATGAGAATGGAGTGAGTGTGGATCACAGCTTGTACAGAAGTATGATTGGGAGTTTACTATATCTCACAGCAAGCAGACCTGATATTTCCTTTGCTGTTGGAGTGTGTGCTAGATATCAGTCTGATCCTAAGGTAAGTCACTTGAATCAGGTGAAGAGGATTCTGAAATATGTAAATGGCACAAGTGACTATGGAATGTTATATAGCCGTGATTCTGGGACAGTCTTAAAAGGATACTGTGATGCTGATTGGGCTGGAAGTGCAGATGATAGAAAAAGCACTTCAGGAGGATGTTTCTTTCTAGGGAACAATCTGATTTCCTGGTCAGCAAGAAGCAGAATTGTGTATCTCTCTCAACTGCTGAAGCAGAGTATATAGCAGCAGGAAGTAGTTGCTCTCAGCTGGTATGGATGAAGCAGATGTTGAGTGAATACAATGTTAAATAAGATGTTATGACTTTGTACTGCGATAATCTGAGTGCAATTAATATATCTAAAAATCCTATACAGCACGGTAGGACAAAACACATAGACATAAGGCATCATTTCATAAGGGATCTGGTAGAAGAAAAAGTTGTTACCTTGGAACATGTAGCCACAGAGAACCAGCTGGCTGACATATTTACTAAAGCCTTGGATGCAAACCAATTTGAAAGGTTAAGAAGCAAATTGGGAATCTGCATTTATGAAGACTGAATCTGCTAGAGGGGTTGTGGGCAGTTGGGGTGATTCTGAAAATGTGTAGTCAACTGCCAGGAGAAGTTTGCCTAATTATGGCTAAAAAGGGGGAGAAAATAGCCAAGATAGTCAAGAGGATTATTGCCATATGCTGCTGATGTGATGCAGAGATTAAGGGGGAGATAGATACTGCTAAAAGGTGTTTAGTTGAAAAGTGGTAATGCAGTTATTGAGGGGGAGTATTGAAGATATCATGACATGTGAAGAGTGCAGCCAAGCAGACATCTAGGGGGAGTAAATTGCTGCACATTATGAGCTACTGAACAGCTGTGATGCTGGTTCATGTTTTCAAGGAGGAGCACCAATTGGCTGTTGTCAATAATGAAGATGGTGCTGCAGCAGATCAAGTGATGAAGACTATGCAAAGTGTCAAACTGCTGCTAATGAGTTTCAAATTAATTGAAGATTATTCCGCTGCTGAAATCTCTGAAGGTGCAGAGTGCAGAAGTTGATTGTAGAGTGCAGAGATTGTTTTAGCCAAAATTAGCCAAAGCGGGAGATTGATAGTTCCTGGATTGGCTGGAATTTTGGTAAAACAAAGGTTATTCAATGTTGATGTCAAGGTGCTGATGTTGTAACATTGAAGTCTTAACACTGGGCTGTGTTAAGTTGTTAAATGCTGAAGATGGATGTCTGATGTCACACAGGTGATGTTGTAACATCAGACCTGCAGAATTAATAACAGTAGGATATGTTATTAGGGCACGCGTATTAGCTGGAATTGTGGAGAGTGGTTGACTCATTGGATGAGAATATCTTGGGATAGATATTTTCTGTTACATGGGAGATTTGATTGCAGATCTGTTGGAGAATTAAAAGGTTGAAGATTTAAAAAGATTTTGGGGATAAAATCTGTTTTGAAGATTCAGTTTTAATTAACAAATCTGATCAAATATTGTGACAAGTCCAAGCCCAATTCAAGGAGCTATATAAAGCGCACAAGACCAAAGGAAAAGGTACAGAAAACATTTAGAAGATCAAGAGCAGAAGGCTTAGTGTCTAGAGTTTGTATTTACACTATTCTAGGGTTTGAATAGGTGTTGAGTTTCTGTCCTCTCTAAAGCTGTGAAGCAAAGAGAGTTGTTTGAATTGATCGAAGCTGTGAAGTAAGATCAAGGGTACTCAAAGTGGGTTCTTTGAGTGTTTGTAAGGGATTGAGTGGTGTTCTCATACCTAAGTGGTTTCTTAGGTAGGAAGTCATTAGTAGAGTATAAGTTTAGGAGATTGTCAATGGGTCGTTGAGTCTGTAAATTATATCTACAAGTAGTGAATTCCATCCCTGGCTTGGTAGCCCCCAGAGTAGGTTGGTTGTAACCGAACTGGGTCAACAATTCTTGGTGTTATTTTACTGTTATTGCTGTCCATTGTGCAGAGTGTGTTGTTGTGACATTACACCTTAACATCACACGTCTGATACCAGAATTTCACTAGTTTTAGCATGCCGTCGAAGTCCGCTCACATGATGTTGTCGAAGACCTACATGCTGTACTCGAATTGTGTTCTAGTATGTAGGAGATCGAATTGGGCCTTATGTTATGGATCCAATTGTTTAAGTTAGCTTGTACCCTAAGTTAGCTTGTAATGGGTAATTGTTAAAAAGCACATTAGTTTAGTATGTTAGATTTATAATAAATAGCATACTAGTCTCTCTTCCTAAGTGTGACAAAACACTACGCCAAAAATGATTTTAGGTAGCACACCTTAGACAGCGCTTTTTTCCAAAAGCGCTGCTATAAGTTAAATAAAAAATAAAACACGGAAAGTATGTACGAAATTGTGTAAAAGCGCTGCTAAAAGGCCCACCTTAGACAGCACTATTCAAAAGTGCTGCTAAAAGGCCTACATTAGACAGCGCTGCTAAAAGTCCCACCTTAGACAACGCTTCTTAAAAGCGCTGCTAAAGGCCCATGTACGAAGCGCTGCTAAAGGCCCATATTAGAAAGTGCTTTAATCAAAGCGCAGCTAAAGGCCCAACTACAAATCGAAAGCGCTGCTAAAAGCACTCATTAGACAGCGCTTCACAAAAGCGCTGGCTAAAGTCGTTTAAAATTAAAATTAAAATAAAGATTCTATTCATTCTTTCTATTCTCAGAACTGTTTCTCTTCTCTCGCGAAAAACCCTAAACCCAGAAAAAATCTTCTCTTCTTCTCTCACGCACCTCCGTCCTCTCACGGACCTCCGTCCTCTCTGGCGAGGCTCCTGGGTTCCACAATCAGAGGAAGCTTTTTCACGGTATACTTTTTCTTTGATTGCTTCGGTTCTTAATTTCTATGCTTAGTTTAGTGTTCATCAATTTAGGAACTCACTCTATGTATGATTCTGTGTATCAATTTAGGAATTCACTCTATGTATGATTCTGTGTATCAAATTCCTCAACTATTGATCATGCCATAGCTTTTTCTAATTAATCAAATGTCACACGAATATAAAAAGAGAGATGCACTAATATCATTGTTGTTATTTTAACTTAGGAACAAAATACGAAAATTTGAAATAAGTAAATGTGTGGTGCAATTGTTAAAGGTGTAAAAAACATTTCTTTTACATTTGTTTCTAGTAAATTCATGCAATTGTTTAGTGTAAGAGTTTAATATCTTCTTATTAACAGAAGCTCAAGAACATGATGATATAAAACAGTAGCCAACATGTACATTTGAATACCATTTAATATTTTAACTACATTCTGAAAAATATTACAAGAACTGTAACAAATCCTCTCAGCAAATATAGGAAATTCAAACAAACTCGTCTTGTAACTCATTACATTTCTTGAGTCTTCCTTACACAGCGAATTACTTTATTTTTTAATTCATTTCTCTTATCTCTCCATTCTATCTGCAGCATGATCAACAACATAACAACATCACAACATATCTATATTAATTAACATATTTAATACTAATTAACAACGAACTGCTAATAGATAATAGAATTGTGAGAATATTGTGATATTGCATTATTTTGTAAATGAAATGTAACAAGTATATTTATACACTACATATTACAATCTCTGTTCTGTTCTGTTGATTGTGGAAAGAAAACAAAATGAAATAGTAGAACTCAATAAGAGTGTCGGCTAATTCAGTGTTTCAGTAAAAATGTTTATGAGTTTTCGTTGGAATTGTAACTATTACAATCTCTTATTACAGGTTAGATGGCTAGTAACGAGGATCACCCACATGATGATTCTATTCATGATGGAGATGAGATCGGTAATGCAGTGGAAAGGGAAATTAGACGAGGAATTACAATTATGAAGCGACTCATTCGTGATAGAGATCGAGGCATAAAACATGATGTGCATTGGAGTCAAGATAACCAACTAATTGAGCCTAATGGTTCAACGTTGATAAGTTATCTTGGTTCAGTTGCAAGGAGAGAAGTTCCAATTACTTGTGATGATTGGAGAAACAAAGCGTTGAAAGACGCTAAAGACAAAATATGGATTGAGATACAGGTACCATATGTGATGTTATTTTTTTTAATGACTATTATGTATTTAAATTACTTATACTAACGCACTCTGTGTATGATTTTCATAGAGGTCTTTCAACATTGATGATACCAGAAAAGATTATATACTCGGATTGGCCGGAAAAATACATAGAGGGTTTAGATCTTTTTTATCAAACAAGTTTCTTAAGGATGCGGATAAAAAATTTATTGATGCAGAGCTTCCACAGAAATATGAAGATTTGATTACACCTCATGAATGGGAAACTTTTAAATCCAAACGAAAAACCCCAGAATTTGAGAGTGTAAGTGACATAAATTGGCAACGAGCATCAAGTCCCGCGTATCCATACAAAAAAGGGCGTATGGGATATGCACGCTTACAACAATCTATAGTAAGTATCTATAAATTGCAATGATATACTTGTTCATCATGAGTTATTTTTTATCATGTTATTTGGCTTAATGTGTAGTTAACAAAGGAGAAAAGTTCTGAAACATCTCTTCCGGACCATGTTTTGTGGAAGGAAGCCCGTGTGGGTAAGGATGGAGTTGTTAAAGAAGATGTTCAACAAATTTTTGAGAAATGTGTAAGTATAACATTATTGCTTGAATTAAATCAAAAGTTTATTAACATATAATTAAGTCAAATTTTCGATATTCATATGAATTTCAGGAGACTCTATCTCAGTCTATATCTCCAGATGAAGACAATGATTGCAGGAGGCTACTTAGTCGAGCATTAGATGTTCGTGAGTATTCTGGTCGTGTGAGGGGTAGGGGATATGGGATCACTCCAACATCCTTGAAAGAACCAAAGAAAAAAATGGATAGCAATAAAGAACTGCAGGCAAAGTTGGAAGCATTAGAATCTGAAGTCCGTGAATTGAAAAAGGAAAAAGAAAGAGATCAAGCTTCAGCTTTTAAAGATACTAGTGAGAAAGATAGTATCAATTGTAATTTTCAACCGAATATTCCCGAGGTAATTATATATATTATTATGAAATTAAATTAGCTTAATTTATTTAATTGACATATATACACATTAACAATGTCATATTTATTATTGGTTTTAGGGCATTTCCCGTTGTCAACTCTATTTATCGTCACCGACTTATCGGATGGTTGGCAAGGGAAAAGTGCATAACACTTTGGGAGAAATGCTTCACCATAAACCGCTCCCCACTGGATTTTTGAAAGTATCGATTGATATTGTTTTAGAGGGGGATGCCTTATTACCACTACCTGACGATGTTTCGGATGCAACAATGTTGGGAGATGCAATAAGATCGTTTGTTGCATGGCCGTCAAGCCTCATTTGCCTAGATGATAAGGTAAGCTTAAAACCGTTATGAACCTTTGGGTATTCAAATTTTTTACGGGCATTTTACGTACATTTTTTTTACATGGTAATGTTAGACTCCAACAAAATCCAAATCAAATGATAAGGGGATTATGCGGGAAACCGAGTCAGTTGCATCGAGAAAAGAGGTACAACACAATTATATGATATTTATGCATGGAAAATGTTAATTCGTGATCTTATACTTCACCTAACTAATTATATGATATTTAGATTCAGGCTAAAGAGATTGAACAAGTCAGTAGGGGTAAGATGCCTGAAATTAGCAACATTCCCACACAAACAAAGGGTGTTGCTAAGAAGACCGCGGCTAGAAAAAAACCTACTTCTCAGTATAGGTCGTGCCTTCATACATGTTTACTTATAACAGATATTCCGGATGGTGGTACTCGGCTTATACCTATGGAGGAATGTATTTTTGGTTTTGAATATTCGGAAACAATTGGTAGAGAGGATATGGAGCAAGTTTTTAAACATTTGGAAATAGGCATCGGTGTTGTCGATACATACATTAGGTATACTCCGATCAACTTTGTTTAATTAATTGAACAATTTATTTACTCATTTCAAATGAATAGTCTAATATGTTAATGATGTTATTATTTAAGATTTCTGTATGACAAATTGATGCGCCCGCGTGGATTGGAACAAAGATTCGCTTTCTTATCTCCCATGACTATCAACTCATGGTTAATCGTACATAAACCAGATGAAGTCATACAGTATGTACTCGGTTTATTTATGGCCAACAAAGATATAGAAAAGTTGTTCTTTTTACCATATAATACTGGCAACGGGTTAGATTTTCATTCTAACTTCATCTATTATAATTTTTTGTGTTTTGAAGTTGTGTAGAAAGTTTCCATCTAACCTTTGTTTAATCTTACAGTGGACATTGGTTGTTGGTGGCAATTAATTCGATAAGAGAAATTGTATATTATCTGGATTCTTTACACAATGATCAAGCAACATACCCAGATATGAAGAAGTTGATTGATACGTAAGTGAGACTGTTCTAAATATTCGTGTGTATATTTAATTATTTATGTGACATGTTCTAAATATTCGTTTATATTTTATTAGCGTTATACAAGTTTTTCGATCACAAAGAGATATTCAAGTTCCAAAGAGCAAAGCCAACAACATTACATGGATTAGAGTGGAGGTATATTTTCACAATTTTGATTATATTAGTGATGATACTTGATAAAACTAGTTAAGGGGTATATCCTGATATATATCCGTAGTGTAGTGTCCTCGTCAGCGTAATGGAATAGATTGCGGATATTTCATGTTGAGGTTTATGAAAGAAACTCTTCTTTTGGATCGAATAGATATTCCATCCAAGGTATGGATTTCTAACTTAGGAATTATTTTAATATTTACCACATATGTCTCATATAATTAAATAGTTTTAGCTAAATGATACTATGTTATATTATTATGTAGTACTTTGATGAATTCAAATGTGCTCATTACTCAAAAGATCAATTGGATGAACTTAAGGAGGAATGGTGTCAATTCATTATTGAGCTGAGAGTTTTATAAGGTATATTGTCTTTCTTTCATTGATGAGAATTTTGAGTATATATAAGTTTGAGTTTTGATGAGATAATATGTCGTCATTAGTATATTAAATTGTGTTGCAATGTTGTTGTTGTTTGTTATAGAAGGTTGGAATCATAAATTGTGTTGGTGCTGCCAAATATTGATTGATATCTTGACCATAGAAGGTTGGAATCATATACTGATTTTCATAGGCACTTGGAAATATTCAATAACTCATGATCATTTGTTGGCATTTTTGGCAATGCTTGCAGTTTGAATATCAAATTTGGCAATGCTTGCAGCTTGAATATCAGATAAGAACAATGCCTTCTTTGTTTTCTTCTATATTTTGTCTAATGTTGTTGTTGTTTTGTTTCAGGTTATATGTGCAGATGTAGAAGATAGAGCTAACAAGTTCATTGTTGTTGTTTTTTAGCTTGAATATCAGATTTTTTGTAGCTAACAAGATATATGAATTGTTGTTGTTTTTTAGCTTGAATATCATCAATTTTTTGTATATATAAATTATTGGATTAAAGATGTATATATAAATAGACAAATTTGGTGCATATTTATTGGATTGACTGTCTAATTTATGAAAATTTGGTGCAAATTCTAAATGCATATTCTGGTGCAAAATGTGGTGAAAACCTGGTGCAAAATATGGTGATAATCTGGTAAATATTTATTGTATATATCAGACAGCGCTTTTTTTAAGTTTTATATATAAAAAATTTCGTGGACATTAGACAGCGCTTCAAAGAAAAAAGCGATGCCTGAAGTGGGGATTAGACAGCGCTTTAAATAAAAAGCGCTGCTTAAAGTAGAGAATAGACAACGCTTATAAAGAAAAGCGCCGTCTAAAGCAATGCCTAAAGATAACCAAAAGCGCTGTCTAAAGTCAAAGCGCTGCCTAAAGGGGTTCTTTAGACAGCGCTTTTAAAGACAAAGCGCTGGCTAAAGTGATAAACAGAAAGCGCTTTCAAAGTAAAAGCGTTGGCTAAATCAGACATTTAGCAGCGCTTTCTCATTAACTAAAGCGTTGTCTTTACTTATAGCAGCGGTCGAATAGGCAGCGCTTTTAAGCACTGTCTAAGCCCAAAAAAGCTTTGTCTAAGCCCTTCTTTGGCTTAGTGAAACCTTATTAGGTTAAGAGAGGTTAATTGTTGGTATTCACTTGTAATCTTTGAACCCTATTGAGAAAATTATTAGTAAAACAGATTTAACCAATTCTCTATTTTTCTTCCTCTTTTCTCTTCCTTTGTGAACCCTAATAGGGTTTCGTTTGTTTGTTCAAGTTTTTTCCTTCTTTTCTACCCTTGTGAATTTCTTGGTGTTCAAGAAACCAAATATACTTTGTTATTCCGGTATCGTTTTTCACAACATATATGAAACTTTTTAGTAATATTTTCTTTGACTTTTTAATTGGTTTAAAGTGTAATATGTTTAAATCATTTTCAATGTACAGTGTTGTGCAGCGACACAATATCTTGCACAATATTAGAAAAAAGCTCAAATTTATCTCGCCTAATGTAATGGCCATATTACTTGTGACATTCATTTATATATATTGTTACATGCATGTGTGGTTATAGCATTCATGAAATTAATGTTTAAATTTGTAGACGAGGAGACAACCAAAGGGATACGAGTGTGAGTATTATGTAATGAAACACATGTTAAACATTGTCTTCTCCGGCATTGTTGATTCATGGGATCGGGTACATATTATATATGTAATGAATTGTTTACAATAGCATATTATTGTTTAAGTTGGTTATGATTATCATATATGTGTGATATTCACATTTTTGGTACTTTTTATATAGACGTTTAACGACGTTACACCATTACCCTACGATGACTTTGTAGACATTCGTAAACGTTGGGCGTATATCTTCAATGTGTTTAAGGGTCCTCAAACATGAGTTTAATTTGTAATATATATATATATATATATATATATATATATATATATATATATATATATTTGCTATACATTTAAGTTTGATGATGTAAATAATATTTTTTGGATTTGATGAAGTAAATAATTTTTTTGACTTTTGATAAAAATTCTATTTACCTTTGTAATATATGTATAAAATCAAGTTCAAAATACAGGTACAAAAATATAATGGGCTGGTAATGCAATAATATAAAAAATATATATTTCACAACGGTTTATACAAAAGACCGTGGTGATAAATAATGCGCCTAATATAATTTTTCACGCAACTGCTGAGGTTCGAACCCATAACCTTTAGACTATGTAACAGCGGTTGCAACCAACAACCGTGGTTATAAGTAGAGTGCTACCTAGTATAACACAACGGTCACTGATAAGTGCCAAAATGTCGTGTTTTGAGTGGTAGTTTTGCGGCACTTATCGATTCATTTGTATTGAGTTCTTTGAATAAAACCCCACTTTATTTGTAAAAGTGTATATTTAGTGTATACTAGTATTTTAGTGTAAATATCATTGAGTTTAATTATTTTTATCTCATTTTTGTAGGTATTCAAGCATTGATATTTAATCATTGTTAGATATAGCATTGAATAAGCTTTCCGACGCTTCCGACCAGGCCTCAAACGGAGTCACGTTTTGAAAGTTATGAAGAAAACAAGATGCTTATTTTTTTCTACTGTCAGCTCACGCCCCGAGCTCGCCGGGCGAGCCTGAAGCGAGCCAGAAATTCCAGAAGCTGCAAAAAAAGCCGCCTAAGCTCGCCGGGTGAACCGTTGCTTCGTCGGGCGAATTTGTCTGGGTAGAAACACATTAAAAGGAGTAAAAACACTTTTTTTAGGTTATGTTTTGGGGTATTTGATCCAAATTCATCAAACCTTCATTTTTTTAGTAGATTTAGCTTAGAAACAACATATGGAGTGTGCATCTTGACGATCCGGAGTCGAATCCACTTCAATCGGAGTTGACAAACCGTGAGATTTGTGTTCTTCTTCTCTCTTCTCTTTGTACCCTCTATTTGTTGGGGTTTTGTATGTAAGTTTATCTTGATTGTATATATATATATATGGATCTTTTGTATAAAATCTCTTTTACAACTCTTTATCGATGGTTATCTTTGATTTTTTACTTAATGGTTTGGATTGCTATAGACATATACTGTTCGAACTCGATTTAAGATGAACATTTGTTAGAATCTAAACTCTAAACATATATTTAGGTCTAATATTCGCGTGAGTATCGGTTCTTAATGCCCCGTGTTGTTGAATTGTGTGAGACATCACCGATGAGACGATACAGTTGATCTCTCAAATTTGCGTTAGACATAACCTCTGTTGTGAGCGATACGTGGGGGTTTTGACGAGTGATTTAGGTTGAGTGCATTTGATCCATATATTTTTTAGCACGTGATGGGTAGAACGAAATAAAACTCCTGACGAGTTTTCTCATGTCTTAAGAATGTATTTATTTTCTTGGTTTAAGTTTTTCCTTTTGCACTTTTATTCCAAACCATTTCAACCCAAACTCAATAACATTTAAATTGTCGAACGGCAGTTCAATAACACTAGTCTCTATGGGCACGATAATTTCCAGGATAAATACTTCCAAAAACTTTTGTTGCTTATCGCTTTACCGCACCAGCAAAATAGCGCCGTTTCTGGGGATTGGTGTTTTTATTGGATCGCATTGCGAGTTTCTTTGTTTTTGAGTTTTGTAGATATCCTATATATTGTCTATTTTCACTTGTTTATATTGATACTTGTATATGTTTACCATATTTCTGAATTTTACATGTTTTGCATACTTTTGAATATAGTGCATATATTTGTTTCTCTTCACGTTTGTCAAAAGTGTGGTTAGATGTGTAGTTTCGCTTAGAGCTCGAAGAGATGAGAGCAAAGGCGAGAGTGAAAGCATTTGGCTCTTCTGAAGCAACGTGCTGGTTTGTAATTAATAGGCGTCGAGCTTACAACGTAAAACAAGCATGTTGCATTATTTTTAGTTTCTTTATTGTTTTTATTGTATTAGTATATGTAGTGTGGTGAATGGGTTAAACAAGTTGAAATTGGACCAGTTCTTAAAATTCTCAAATCTTCACTTTCCAACTTGTTTAATTCAATTTCACCTGATCTTTTAGTATGTTAATAGTAGTTTGTTTTAATTTGTTATTTTTGTGTTTGTCCAAGAGCTTATTTTGAGTATCTTGAGGAAGTTTGAGGTGATTTTCCAAGTTGACCATTTCAACTTGCAGATGTATGGTAATGATATTGTTTTGAAGTTGGTACACACCAGGTACTCGTTTATCGCTTTCTATAGCGTAAGATGTTTAGGAAACTTTTCATTCGTACAAACTCCATGTCATTCATTCTTTAACATTACTTGTTGTTTTGATTTAATCACTTTAGTTCCCTTTTTACCCTCAAATGTGAGGAAGCTTTCCATTGTTCATATATGTTGGAGGCCACAATTCTTGTTTTAACTAGATTTCATTGTGTTTAATCTTTTGTTTGTGTTGATTGTATGAAAGCATGAAAATGATCAAGGCATTTTGTTTAATTATTGAGCACAACTACCTAATCAAATAGTCAATTCACCTTGTGAGTGTGTGAACTTTTGTTAACCCTTTTTGAGCCTTTTTGTCAATGTCCATGTTGTTTTTAAACTTGATGCTTGTCTATGAGTATTAGTTCACCTTTTTGAATGGATGTTGATAATTTGATTTCTTAAACCCTCAACCATGTGTTGTTGTTTGAATTTTTACTTTGCCTTAGAAAGTAGGGATATTCACACATTGATGTTGGTTGAATTCAAGTTGGGGAGAGAAGTGTTTGCTCACTTATGTTGTTGGTTGCTATGCGGTTGTGAAAAAGAAAAGAAAAAGAAAGAAAAAAGAGAAAAAGAAAGAAAAGAAAAAAAATAAAAGTTTTGAAAAAGAAAAACAAAAAGAGTATCAAATAATTGTGCTAATAAGTAAGGTGTGTTTGGTGTAACACTTGGGATGAAAGAATAAGTTTGATTGAAATTTTGTGTTTGAACTTTTGTGATTTGATCACTCCCTTAGGTTTAGGCAAGTTTTTGTTTCGATTAGCTTTAGGAATTACCCATTGTTTGTTATCCAAGCCACATTACAACCTTGAAAAGCCATTGTGATTCTTGCATTTGTATGTTCAATGTGAATTTTTGGATGAATGCATAATTTAGTCTTTTGTTTGCAAGATTATTGGATGAGTGTCAAATCCTCACCTTTGTGTGTTTTTCATTCCTCGATGAATTTTTGCTAGGTGTGATTCATGATTTAGCTTGTGTTGTTTTAGATTGTTTGGCATGATTTTTGTACTTAGAATTTGTTTCGTTTTCATGTTGTCATTGTAGGATGGTGGTGGGTGTTTACTTTGCTTGTACGTTTTTTATTTGAACCATACATTTATTTTCCGTTTCAAAAAACCTGTTGATTCGTGATTCTTGGATTATCGTCTTTTGTTTCTTTAAGTTGTTTGACTTTGTTTGAGGACAAATAATGTTTTAAGTTGGAGAGAGTTTGATAAGTGCCAAAATGTCGGGTTTTGAATAGTAGTTTTACGGCACTTATCGATTCATTTGCATTGAATTCTTTGAATAAAATCCCACTTTGTTTGTAAAAGTGTATATTTAGTGTATACTAGTATTTTCGTGTAAATATCATTGAGTTTAATTGTTTTTATCTAATTTTTATAGGTATTTAAGCATTGATATTTAGTCATTGTTAGATATAGAAATGAATAAGCTTTCCAACGCTTCCGACCGGGCCTCAAACAGAGTTACGGTTCGAAAGTTATGAAGAAAACAAGATGCTAATTTTTTTTCTACTGTCAGCTCTCGCCCCGAGCTCGCCGGGCGAGCCTGAAGTGAGCCAGAAATTCCAGAAGCTGCAGAAAAAGCCGCCTAAGCTCGTCGGGCAAACCGTTGCTTCGCTGAACGAATTTGTCTAGGCAGAAACACATTAAAAGGGGTAAAAACACATTTTTTTAGGTTATGTTTTGGGGTATTTGTTCCTAATTCATCAAACCTTCATTTGTTAGTAGATTTAGCTTAGAAACAACACATGGAGTGTGCATCTTGACGATCCGGAGTCGAATCCACTTTAATCGGAGTTGACAAACCGTGATATTTGTGTTCTTCTTCTCTCTTCGTATTGTACCCTCTATTTGTTGGGGTTTTGTATGTAAGTTTACCTTGATTGTATGTATATTTATGGATCTTTGTATAAAATCTCTTTTACAACTCTTTATCGATGGTTATCTTTGATTTTTTACTTAATGGGTTTCGATTACTATAGATATATACGGTTCGAACTCGATCTAAGATGAACATTTTTTTAGAATCTAAACTCTAGACATAGATTTAGGTCTAATATTCGTGTGGGTATCGGTTCTTAATGCTCCGTGTTGTTGAGTTGCGTGAGACATCACCAATGAGATGATACGGTTGATCTCTCGACTTTGCGTTAGACATAACCTCTGTTGTGAGCGATACATGGGAGTTTTGACGATTGATTTAGGTTGAGTGCATTTGATCCATATACTTTTTAGTACATGATGGGTAGAACGAAATACAACTCCTGACGAGTTTTCTCATGTCTTAAGAATGTATTTATTTTTTTGGTTTATGTTTTTCCTTTTGCACTTTTATTCCAAACCATTTAAACCCAAACTCAATAACATTTAAATTGTCGAACGGCAGTTCAATAACACTAATCTTTGTGGACACGATAATTTCCCGGATAAATACTTCCAAAAACTTTTGTTGCTTGCCGCTTTACCGCACCAGCAGTCACGCGCCCGTAGTGGTATATAGCAAACTTACAAACACACACTACTTCACAACGGTGGGTCACACGTGTTGGTAACCCTTTTCCAACCGTTGTTGTATATGTTTTCCATAGTAGTGTGTAAATATGTCATTTAACATGTTATAATGATGATACGATAAGTAGTATATTTCTCTGGATGTTCTAGGATTATTGGGAACCGATAATAAGAGTTTCAAGTTGACTCCCATGGCCAATTTCCGTTTTTGCAAACTTGTGCTGGGTGACGCGCATAACCCAGATGACGGGTTGACCATCACGCACCTTAAGACACTGACGATCGTCAGGGTTATGACAGGGTGGCAGTCATAGTCTCCAGGCTTGGTTTTATAAGTTAGTCTTCATTGGAATGATAGGTTGGGAGTTTTAACAGGATGAAAAGCATTACCTTGGTGATGGGATGCCTGTCATGCTGTCAGCAGGGGCAATGTTTTCCCCGTTCGTGTATTTCGAGTTGCCATTTTGGAATTTCGAGGTTGTTTTGTTGTTTGGTCGATAATTGGCTATTGATTAGCTGTGTTGGTGTTGTTAATTAATTATTATGAGCTTAATTAGTCATGGTGAAATTATCATTGTTGAATGATAATTGAAGTATTTAAAATGTTGTTATTTACATGGTGTAGTAATTGTATGGAATGCATATGATGTTGTTTTGTGATGTTACATGATGTGAACATGATTAGTATTGTTGCAAGATGCATGATTATATGGTGATTAATCATGTATTGTTGACATGCTGATAAATAGTTCAGAAGGGGGACTATTTGTATGTTTGTATGCATTGTTATTATGATTGTTGGATAGTAGTTTAAAAGGGGGAATTACTACTATGTGTCAATGTATGTTGTTTATGGTCAGAAGGGGGACCGTAGGCATTTTTATTGTTGTTGCATTGATTTGTATTGACATGCACCATTGTGTCGTGTCGTTGAAAGAGGCATGTACACTAGTTCAGAAGCGGGGGCTAGTAGCTTGTCCCAAACTCAGAAGGGGAGGGGGGCTCACGGGTTCAGAAGGTGGGACACAGTTCTTAAGAGAACCAAATGTTGAGTTGGTGCCACATGCATAGTGTCACGTTATGTCATGAGTCGCATTGCATATATATGTGTATATTGTGGTGGAATGGGTGTGAGATTGTGATGATGTTGATTGTATATTGAAAAGATGACATGTTGTGTGTTTATCTATCCTTGTATTATTTACACCGTTTTATACTGAAGTTTATTTCTCACCCTTTTTGCTTAATATTGCCCACCATGGACATTTTGCAGATAATCACGAGTAAGGTTATTGTTGTGTGTGGAAGGTGGCTTGTTGGAGCTATTCTTTATTTATGTATTGTTTTATCGTAGTTTAGTGGTTTTAGTCATCTGATCTTGTACCATCGGGAACAAGGCATTTTTTCTATGTCTTGAGCTAATGCGGAATTATGTGGTTTAAAGTCTAATACTTTATGTGCAGAATTTAAGTTTGAAGTTGTTGTGATATGATTTTCCGCTGCGTGTTGTCAAATGTATTGATGATTTTTTGGATGGTTGTCGTGGTGACACCTAAAATTGTCGATTAAATGTTTTTATATAAATTTTGGGGTTTATGATGTTACATTAGTGGTATTAGAGCAAGTCGGTCCATCCATCCAGGTTTTTTTAATGTTGTATGTTCCCTAGTATGCGACGAGTGTATAAACATTGTCGGCATAATGTTTCTTCTAATGGCTGGTTATTGGTGTGCATAAATAAGGCAGGAGGAAGAAACGGCCGAGCGATCAGTGATGCTTTGGAGGCGATGGCTCAGGCGCTGCAGGGTCATCAGAATCAGGTTGGGGATGAAGTTTTTGGATTGGGGAAGTTTTAGAGAAACAATCTACCAACCTTCAAGGGTAGATATGATCCAAAGGGTGCATAGACATGGCTCAGAGAGATTGAGAAGATTTTTCTAGTGATGGCTTGCACTGAAGCTCATAAGGTGCAGTTCGGTACTCACATACTGTCAGAAGAGGCTGAAGATTGGTGGAATAATGAACGTCAGAGACTGGAAGTTGTTGGTGTTTAGATTACTTGGGTTGTGTTCAGGGCTGAATTTTAAGAGAACTATTTTCCACAGAATGTGCGGAGTAAGAATGAAATTAATTTCCTCGTGCTAAAGTAGGGTAACATGACGATTGTTGAGTATGTTGCTAAGTTCGAAGAGCTGTTAAAGTTTTGTCCACAATATAATAATGTGAAAGATGAAGGGTCGAAGTGTATCATGTTCCATATCGGTTTGTATTTCAAGATCTAGCAAGGTATTGGGTATCACGAGATTCCCTGATTTCCTATGTTAGTGAATAACTGAAGTATTTATGATTAGCATAGAATAACGTGTTCACTCACTATAAAATTTTTAGTGAGAAGAAAGGGAAGAATCAGAACCGTGGGAAACTGTATAGTACTCAAGTTGACAAGGGGAAGCTGAAGGCTTCGGGTGAGAACAGACTTAGTGAGGGAGAGACTCTCTCTTCTATCAAGCGCTTTAAGTGTGGAGTCGCAGGTCATCGTGCCAATGACTGAAAAAGTTCTGAAAAGAATGCTTCAAGTGTGGAAAGACTAGGCATCTTATCGCTGATTTTAAGCAAAGCGAGCTGACATGCTTCAACTATGAGGAACCGAGTCACATTAGTACTCATTGCAAGAAACCCAAGAAAGTTCAGCTTGGAGGGAAATTTTTTGCTTTGACTGGGTTAGAGACTGCTAGCACAGACCAATTGATTCGAGGTACGTGTTTTATTAATGGTATTCTGCTGATTGTTATTATTGATACGAGTGCAACACATTCTTTTATTTTTCTTGATTGTGCTAAGAGGTTGGATTTAAAGTTGTCTTCTATGGTTGGGAGTATGGTTATTGATACCCCAGTTAATGGCTCGGTGACAACTTCGTGGGTTTGCTTGAATTGTCCACTAGCTACCTATGGTGAGAGTTTTGGGATGGTCCTAGTCTGTCTACCATTGAATAAACTCGATGTTATCCTCGGAATGAACTTGTTGGAGTTCAACTAATTTCATATTAATTGTTTCGAAAAGTCAGTATCATTTCCAGAATTTGATACAAGTGACGAGTTGTTTGTGTCTGCTAAGCAAGTGGATGAATTCATGAAAGATGGTGTTGAGGTGTTTACTATATTAGCTTCCATGAAGGCTAAAAGAAAAGTTTCGATTGGCGAACTACCAGTGGTGTGAGCTTTCCCAGAAGTGTTTCCAGGTGACATCAGTTATTTGACACCAGAGCGCGAGGTTGAGTTCACCTTGATTGATTACCGTTAATCGGTCAATCAATCATAAGTTGGACTCCTGGCCCCTCTTTGATTTCGCCTAGAACATTGTTAGTCAACTTCAGCACACCTAACATAACACTCTGAGGCGTCACCTCGCACACCAAACTAAGATATCAAAATTTCTCAATCAAGTCCAACTCTCTAACCATCAATGGCGACATATGCAAGGACTTCCTACTCAAGACACATGCCACCACATTCGCTTTACTAGAATGGTAACTTAGCTCAAAATCATAGTCATTCAAGAACTCAAGTCACATTCTCTGCCTCATGTTTAACTCCCTCTGATCAAACATATATTTCAAACACTTATGGTCGATGAACACTTTAAACCTCGCACCATATAGACAATGCTTTCAACTCTTAAGCACAAACACAATAGCTGCCAACTCTAATTCGTGGATAGGATAATTCCTCTCATGCACCTTGATTTACCTCGAAGCATAATATACTACATTACTCTTTTTCATGAGCATGCCGCCCAAGCCCACCTTCGAAGCATCACAAAACACCATAAAGGATTCATTAGCTTCAGGTAGAACCAACACTAGAGCTATTATCAACCTCTTCTTCGGCTCTTTAAAACTTTGCTCAAAATTAGTATCCCACACAAAAACTTCCTCCTTTCGAGTTAACTTAGTCAAAGGCAAAGCTAACCTAGAAAAGCCTTCTATAAATCTCTTGCAGTAACCATCCAAGCCCAGAAAACTTCTTATTTTTGTAACTGATTTCGGAGTTTCCCACTGCAACACAGCATCAACTTTTGATGGATCAACTGGAATACCATCACTAGAAATCACGTGACTGAGGAAACTCACTTAACGCAATCAGAACTCACACTTGGAGAACTTTGCATACAACTTCTTCTCTTGCAAAGTTTACAACACAACCCTGAATTGTCTTACATGCTCTTCATCTGACTTCGAATATACCAAGATTTCATCGATGAATACCACAACAAACTTTTCCAAATAGGGATGAAAGATTATGTCCATGTACTCCATAAACACACCTGGCACATTAGACACACCGAAAGACATCACAAAGTACTCATAGTGACCATATATGGTACTAAAAGCAATCTTTGGGATATCTTCTGCATTTACTTTAATCTGATGGTAGCCCGACCTCAAATCAATCTTGCTAAAAACACAAGCACCTACCAACTGATCCACTCAAAGTAAAAACTCTACCAGTAGTACGACCAGCAGTAACTGACGCCTTCCTTGGCTTATGACATTGGTACTGATGTGACCTTGTGTTCGAACTGCAGTAAAGCGGTAAGAAGAAAAATTTTAGTTTTGGAAGGATTCCCTTCGGGATCTATATCGTTTCCACAGGGATCGGTGTGAGGGAAAGAATGTCGTTCAACGGTCTCTACGTTTCTAAGCTTGTTGTGACAAATTTTGGTTAAAAGATCAAAGGTACCATAAATAAAGGCAGAAAATATAAAGGTGTAAAATATAAAGTAAAGAATTAAAATAAACCGAGCCTTGTTAGGATTGGATCTCATCAATTGATAACACGTGCATTCTTCTAACCAGTTAAACACAAATCAATCAGTCCTCTAATATCCTCATGTATCACCCACAACAGAGGTTATGTCTAACGCAACTCGAGAGAACAATCGTATTGTCTCATTGGTGATGTCTCACGCAACTCAACAACACAGAGTATTAAGAACTGATACTCAAGCAAATGTTAAGCCTAAATCAATGTCTAGAGTCTAGACCCTAACAGATAATCATCCTAGATCCATATCTGAAGAGTATATTTCTACAGCAGTTCAAATCAATGATAAACAGGTAAACAAAGATAACATCCATATCATATCCATGATTGACTCATATAAAATGCCATGATCAGAATACGTACATACGGTTAACCCTTTTTACATGCATTCAACTAATTTGCCAAATGTAAGTGAACATAATTTTTCATCTCTATTATCACGCATCCTCATAATACCGTATTGATCGCTACTTTATGCTACTCATGCTAATAATCAACACAATAAAATAAAAGATACTAGTGAATATCAACTTACAAGACTATGTCAAAAGTTTGTTCATTGATAGATGAATATCTAAGATCTAAGATTTGAAAAGGTTTTTTCAAGACCCACAAATAAGAAATCAAAGACAACATCAATATTGAATCAAAACTAGTTCACCATACATAGATTAGATGAAATACATAAGGTATCCATAGATTACATCCAAACCCAACAAGAGATCAAAGCACTTACTCGAAGACCAAGCTCCGAGTTGCTTCGATTTGTGATTTTCCCACTTAGGGTTTGTGTTTCTCTCTCTAGAATATGCTTGGAATGAAGAGAGATCAAGTTCTGATCTCCAAAATATATGTTATATAAGTTATGCTCCAAAAAGCAAGAGAAAGTACATATATAGTAAAACAAAAATCTGTCTTGTTCGCCTAGCGAACACCTTCTTCACACAGCGAACTCCACTTCCAGCCACTTTAAGTACCTCAGGAACAGTTAAACTGCCCTTGGAAAATATCTGAGTTTGCAGTGCAAACACTTCTTCGCACAGCAAATTTTTTTGCTACAGCTTCGCACAGTGAACTTTGAGTCCTTTTCCTACTGCCATCCAAGGTTTCCTCTTCGCTGGGACCTCACTGCAACTTCGTACAACGAACATTTGCTGGCTGCTCGCTGGTGTTCGCACAACGAACATTGCTGATTCTTCTTCACTTCTTTGGCTTCCTTGTCCACTCCTTTGTGTCTTAATCATTTATGTTTTATGCCTATATCCTGCATAATAACACACATATCAAAGCATCTAAAGGTATTTGCAATATAATTGAAGAATCACATAAGAATAAGAAATAAATCCAATAAACCATGAGAAATGAGTTGAAAAATGCCAAGAAAGATGGTTTAATTTAAGTCAAAATTTGCACTTAACAAACTCCCCCCAACTAGATTTTCGATTGTCCTCAAGAAAAGTATGCCCCTCATGAAAACAAGCGGATTTTCTCAAGCATAAGATTTAACCAAGAAAGGATTAACGGTTCAAACAAGAGGATTTGCTCAAACATGAGAATACGCATAAACAATGTTCACCACTTAATAGAATCGAACAATGTTAAAGAATTTAGTTCTTAAACAAATATCATGCAATGTTTCAAATAACAACTAAATTCTCATGCTTGAATCACTCTAATACTCCTATTTAAAATAAGGATGAAGAAATTAACGCATTTGCAACCGCGGAGCAATTTCACTCGCCTGACAAACAATGCAAATAACAATTTAATTCATACATTCATCTAACAATAAAAAATGAAAACATGGAAGAAAAAAGATCACTAAGGTCTTTTAAGGTTGTAGCTTGGTCAGGTTCACAACAAAGGGTAATTTCTAAAGTCCATTGAATCGAAATTGACAATGCAAAAGAAACATTCAATATACAAGTTATTTACACATCCCAACTTCTTTTCACCATTTCCTTTTCTCAATTGTAAACCTTCTCAAACTTCCTTTTGCACAATTATTTCATTCTCTATTTTTATTTTTCAAACAAGAATTCTTTTTCTTTTGTTTTTCACATACATATTCACAATTTTTCTTTTCACGCTTGCTTGAAATTTTTCAAAATTTTTAATAACCTACCATTTTCTTTTTCGTTCTCCCCAACTTGAATTCAACCAAATCTCAAGTGAATGCTCCTTGCTTTTTATGGCAAGGAAATCAATTTAAAACAATGTTCAAAGGTTCAAATTTTTTTTTTTAGAATCTCACAAAATTCAATGGTGAACTAAACTTTCAAATTATGTACAAAAGCCAAGTTCATCACTAAAATGAGATATAAACTGTTTAGGCTCAAAGGGGTTAATAAATTCTCACTACTCACATGTAAGTTACTTTTGGATATGGTTGTGCTCAATATAAACAAATGCCTTGATCATGTCTAATGCTTCCACAAAATCATAATAATCAAAATATTAAGCATGAATCAAATGTTTAAACAAAGTTTATCACTCATCCTAAGTATATAGTAAACAATGGAGGTTTCTCACAAATTGTGGCTATTGGACCTAAGTGAAACAAGCATTCAAACAAGTTGCAAAATGAAACAAAAATACACATTTGCACAAAGCACAAAATTCTTAAATCATTCCAACTTTCTATAAAGCGGTACAATTTACCTTTCTTTGCATTCACATGTTCAACATCCTACCATCACCATCCAAACTTGGGAGAATCTTCATTGGATACTTTTATACAAATAGCAACCAATCTAGAAGAAGTTCTCATCATTCATCCCTAACCAAAACTTGAGCAAACGTTAAAGGAAACAAGTGTATATACAATATAAAAAATTGTACAAAGCTCAAAAATATAGAAACTATTGCAATGCAATTCAATATCTAAACACCAATCCCCGACAACAACGCCATTTTGTTCGAACTGCAGTAAAGCGGCAAGAAGCAAAAATTTATTTTTGGAAGGATTTCCTCCGGGATTTAAATCGTTTCCACAGGGATCGGTGTGAGGGAAATAATTTCGTTCAACGGTCTCTACGTTTCTAAGCTTCTTGTGACAAATTTTGGTTAAAATATCAAAGGTACCATAAATAAAGGCAGAAAATATAAAGGCAGAAAATATAAAGTAAAGACTTAAAATAAACTGAACCTTGTTGGGATTGGATCTCATCAATTGATAACACGTGCATTCTTCTAACCAGTTAAACACAAATCAATCAGTCGTCTAATATCCTCACGTATCACCCACAACAAAGGTTATGTCTAACGCAACGTCGAGAGAACAATCGTATTGTCTCATTGGTGATGTCTCACGCAGCTCAACAACACAGAGCATTAAGAACGGATACTCAAGCAAGATTATGTCAAAAGTTTTCTCATTGATAGATGAATATCTAAGATCTAAGATTTGAAAAGGTTTTGTCAAGACCCATAAATAAGAAATCAAAGACAACAACGTGAACACCTTCTTTGCACATCGAAGTCCACTTCTAGGCACTTCAAGTGCCTCAGGAACAATTAAACCTCCCTTGGAAAATATCTTAGTTCGCAGTGCGAACACTTCTTTGCACAACGAACTTCTTCGCTACAGCTTCGCACAACAAACTTTGGGCCCTCTTCCTACTGCCATCCAAGGTTTCCTCTTCGCTGGGACCTTGCTGCAACTTCACACAACGAACATTCGCTGGATGCTCGCTGGTGTTCGCACAACAAACATTACAGATTCTTCTTCATTTCTTTGGCTTCCTTGTCCACTTCTTTTTGTCTTAATCAGTGTTGTTTTATGCCTATATCCTGCACAATAACACACATATCAAAGCATCCAAAGGTATTTGTAATATGATTGAAGAATCACACAAGAACAAGAAATAAATCCATTAAAACATGAGGAATGAGTTAAAAGATGCCAAGAAAGATGGTTCAATGTATGTCAAAATTTGCACTTAACACCTTGCTCCCTATAGTTAAAACAAGTTGGCCCATTACTCCTGCACTCATCTTTGTGGTGACTTATCTTTCCATAATTGTATCACTTTAGGACTTCATTCTTACATTCATTAGCACAGTGCCCAAACTTTCCACAATTGAAACACTTTAGTGGGGCTCCTTCCCCACTTATCTCTATCCCATCTGCAAATTTTTTCTACTTCCCATTCTCAGATGGGGTCGAATACGGTTTCCCACAAAATTTCATTCCGCCCTTCTTCTCAACAACACTCTTATAGTGAGTGGATCTAACTCTGTTATCCACATCATAAATCCTGCACTGGTTTACTAGCACAAAGGACTGATGGATCTCTTGGTAGCGAATGAATTACTTGATTTCAGGATACAATCCGCTTTTGAACTTGATACATTTAGATACTTCAACCATCACACTATTATAATGTGAGCAAAACCTCACTAGCTCTTTGAATTTAGTAGCATACTCCGCAGCAAACATGTTTCCTTGCTTCAGCTCATGGAACTCAATTTCCTTCTTGCTATACACATCAGTCGGGAAATACTTCTCTAAAAATACAACTTCGAACACGACCTAGGCAATCTCTGTACCAGCAGCTTCCATTCTCTGACGCACATTCTCCCACCAGTATTCAGCTTCCTCGGATAACATGTGCGTACCAAATAGCACTTTATGAGCCTCAGTACAAGGCATGACATGAAAAATCTTCTCAATCTCTTGGAGCCATGTCTGAGCACCTTTTGGATCATTTATCCTCTTGAAGAAAGGTAGGTTGTTCCTCTGAAACTTCCCTAACCCGTGGAATTCGTCAGCACTTCCCTTCTGATTCTGATTCACTTGCACCATCGCATTGTCTATAAATTCCAAAGCATCAGCAATTGCACGGTCAATTCTTCCATCCATTTCTCTATACACCATTAAATATGCATTAACAGAAACATTGTCTCGATAACATTCACACACTTGTCGCATACCAGGAAATATATAACAATTACAGACCTGGTCGGATGGACCAACCAGGCTCTGATATCACTATGTAACACTCTAATTCCTGACTCAATAATTAATAAAACAATTTAAATAAAATTCCATGATCAGAGTGTTACACATGCTTCATCATACCATAAAAACATCAACATAACATAGTCAGTAAACTCAGCCGCGGAAAATCAATTAAGTTTGGCGTATAAGACTTGATCGTGAAGGCTGGATCAGATCCTGTAGAATCAGGCCGCCAAGTGCGTCAGGGATGCTGGTCGTATGGAGAGGAGGGGGTGTACCTGCAAGGTACTCCGACGCTCAAGTAAGAAAGGGTCAGAGAAAAGGGGCAAGCACAAAGTATGAATTCTTAGGGTGAATATTGGATACCTGACCCTCTTGAGCGAGAGGGTTTATATAGAGCCCGCAGCGCGTGGCCAACGGTCCTATTTTCGGGGCGAAATAACCGTTTTCCCCAAAGAATAGGTAACTGCCCAAACCAGCCGTTAGGCCGGGCAGGGTGCTCGAAACTAGTCATTATGTCGGGCATACACGCAGTTCTGGGCACCTGTCCTTTGCTGTCCGGGCAGCGAGGAAGCCGTGCGTAACGAGCATCAATGCCGGGGAGGAAAGTTGCGTTCCTTTCCCGGTTGGAGGGTCAGAAAGGTCACTTTTTCCCCTCTATGGATTGGACTTAGGCAATTTGGGCCGCTCTGGAGGAGAGGCGGATTGGGCCAATTCTAGCCATTTGTCCAGTCCAAAACAGGAGCCCCCCAAGTCGTTGCTCCCGAGCTTGGAAGTGATGACTTAAGGACTGCTCGTTGCTCCGGGGAGCTAGCATAGAGTCGTCGTTTGTAGGCGAGGAAGGTTGTCTCAAAGCGCTCGTGACCCCAGGTGTTCGTGAGATTCGTGGTCGTGACCATGTTGCCCGGTGTACGGGGAGACTAATGGTTAGACAGAATTTGAAACGTTGGGGCGCCACGTGTACCTAGAGCTCCGTGTAGCAGTTAATAGGCAATGATGGCTAGCGGATAGCCATAATGGCCTACGGGCGCGTGGTTGCACGTGCCCCTCTGTATAAAAGGGGGAAGATTGTCCCATTTTGCACTTTTCCCTTTCTGATTTCTCCTCGTCTCTTCTAAGCTCTTGCTCGTCGCCGTCTTCAGTGCTTCCGGCCACTACGTCAAGCTTCGAGCAACCTTTTTCTTCTACTCAAATCAAGTAAGTTTTCCGATTTAAGACTTGTTTTACTCCCTTTCATTATTGCTGGTAGATTTGCATGCGGTTAGGGCTAGTTTAGAGGACGAAATGTGCGATTTTCTAGCGATTGTTGGTGGCGCACGGTGGTTGTGCCATTTTTATTCCTCCAACATGTTGCCAGACCTGTTAGAGCATTTGGTGAGGAAGGTGGTTCGCGGCGAGGTTGCATGTGTAACCACCTCGTTCGTTTATCTTCTGGTGGAGCGATGAGTTTTTCGGTAGGTGGTCCCTAGATTCCGGTAAAGCTTCAACCGGAAACTGGGCGTGAGCGCAGGGAAGCTCCTCGTTCTGGGTTGAGAGTTCTGAGCGTATCCTCGCAGGGAGGTTTTTGCTTTCCCTTTGATGTTAGGGCTTAGGCCAGGGACGTTGTCCTCAGCCCTTTATGCGCCGTTTCACTTGACTTGGCAGTGGAAGGGTGGATTTGATTTGCTGTCGAATTCACTGTCTTTCTCTGCTTTTCAGGTGATCGTAATGGCGACGGGGCCAGACAGAGAAGTTATTCTAGACACGTCCGAGGAGGAAACTGGCTCCGAGGAAAATAGTAGCTCGACAGCTTCGAGCTCAGCGGCCTCAAGTTCTTCCAGCAATGCCGGGGAGGAAGAAGAGGTTCGGGATGATATGGAGCAGGATGAGATCGAAGGGTTCTCCGCGGAGGAGTGGAAGGTGGTCGAACCTTCCGAGCACATTTCTACGTTCGCAAAGTCTTTGGTGGACGTCTTTACAGAGGTAGGACCGAATGGGGAATGGAAGGTGCATTTCCCTACTGTGAACGAGCGGGTCTGCACGGACTTCGGGGACCGCTTTACAATGTACGAGTATGCCTTCAAAGATCTAGGGCTGAGGCTACCTTTTACCGATTTTCAGCGGTCGGTGTTCGAGCATCTGAAATTAGCCCCCACATAGCTGCACACTAACTCGCTGGCCTTCATCCGTGCTTTTGAATTGGTGTGCGAGCATCTTTCTTTAGGGACCACTCTCCCTCTATTCTTCGCTGTTTTCCATCTACAAAGGCAGTTGGCAGGGAAGAAGTATGGCTGGGTTTCTCTAAAGCAGCCTCGCAAGCTGTTTAAACCATTTTCGGAGTCAGTCCAGACATTCAAGCAGCGGTACTTCGTCGTTGAACCCATGTCTGAGGTCGCCCAGGACAACACGTATGTCTGGGAGATAGAGGTTGATGACGACGTAAATGAGCTGCTTAACAAGGAGGAGAAGTACATCGGGCAGAGGCTTTACAGGTTCCCCATTCATTGGTCACCTGACCATTTCTCCAAGAAGCCCAGCGATTACGTTTTTCAACCGGGCGACCTGCGCGGGCAAGATGCCGTGGCTTACGAGGCGTTGGTGAAGTGGGTCAACTCCTTCAATCTCGCTGAGTGTTAGACTAGCAAGGGCAGCCCGATCTTCGAGGAAGATGGGAGTCGGTGGGTCGAGCGCCGGTTTATCAATGTTAAGGCACTGCTGGAGTGCAAGACTCCCGCGGACGCTGAGACGCTGCTTGGTAGTCTTAGTTATTTGGATTTTGTTCATGTTATTTCTTTTCTTCGTATCTAACATGCTCGTGTTTTGTTTGTGCAGGTGAGATGCCTCATGCTCATGATCGGGTTGTGAGGAATGCTATGGCGAGGAACAAGGTTGGGACGGTTCCTCTGAAATCTCGATTCGCTGGTGCCCGCGCTCCTCCTCCCGTTCAAGCTGCTGCGGGGACCTCCACTTCTCCGACTCCTGCTCCCCGAGGATCTCCTCTGCCTTTGGCCGAGCGACCGAAGCGGCCAAGGATTACTGATGCCGTGGACCTTACTCGGGTAGCGGAGAAAGGGAAGTTCGAGCTTCCTCCCTACATCCTCGATAGGAGGTTCTTCGAAGGCAACTCTTTAGTGGTTCGCCGGGCGGAATCTCTTTGCTTGGAAGGCATGGATCGCCTGAGCAAGAGGGTGCTGGTGGCCCAGGACGCTTCTGCCTTGGTCAGGATGCTAGAGATGGCGGCTGTGTATTCCGAAGGGGACCCCGCGACTGAATCCGAACTCAACGCTGCCCGCGCTTCTGTGGTATTCCTCAAGGAAGAAGTCAAGGGTGCCAGCGAGGCTCGGAAGAAGGCGGACGAGGAAGCGGCCAGGATAAAAGAGGAGAATTCTAAGTTGTCGGCGGAGAAGAAAGCTGCCGAGGAGCTGATCAGGGAGCTGAGGGCGGCCAATGCCCCGGGTGCTGACGAGCTGGACGATGTGAAAAGTTTGAAGACTAGGTGTAATACCCCAAAATTTGCTCTCCCCTTTTGTCATCATAGCATGGCATTATCATTTATCATATCATATCCACCTCATTAACATTACATTGCATTTAACATAGAAAAATGAAGCATGGCATCCTTCTTACCATCAGGGCATGTGATTAGGTGGAAGGTGGACAATCAAGGAATCATTCAAAGCACAAAAAGGTCAATCAAGTTGGCTCTAGGCAAGCCAAGAGGTCTCTCATGTCTCATACTATCTCAATTGATCTTCCACAACCTCAAGAAGGTGAGATTCAATAGGAGATTGAAGCATTACATCTTTCATTATGCAAGAGGTTCAAAAATTGAAGGAAAATCCTCAAAAGAGATAGCTCATTGATTCAAAATCATCCTCAAGTGGCATTTCTCATCATCCTTTAAGAGGATACACAACATACTCTGAGGAATTTGGATTTGGAAGATGTGCAATTTCCTCCTAACCAGAGAGGGTCAAAATTAGGGTTTCTAATAAAATCAGGATATCTCTGATTTTTTGGACAAAGCTTGTTGTCATGGTATTCCATATGTCCCTAAGTGTATGTATGTGGAAAATTGCATCTCAATTGGTTTTAGAAGTGGTTCAATTGGAAGAAAGATCAAAAATCAGGAAATTGGGGCAAAGTCAAATAATCAGAGGAAAAAGTCAACTCTTGACTTTTTGAGCCCAAAATCATGAAATTCATGTTGCATATGTCCAATGTACAAAATTTGGTCAAGAAACTCCAAAGGAATCATGAAAAAATCAAGATGTGGAAAGTTGCCATTTTTGGATGAAGTAGGGTTACTAAAAATAGCAAGTTTTGGCCATTTTGCATCAGAATTTGAACCAAGGCCATTTAAATTTGGAGCACCAAATGGAAAAATCACTCTGCCTCAATGAAAGATCTTGTTTTAAGCTTCAAATCCATGTGTGGAACATCTCCATTGGATAAAAATTGAGTGAGATATGATTGATCAAAGTTTGAGCAAAGTAGGTTCAAAACTAGGTCATGACCAAGATTTTCAGGGCACGCGCGCAGTCATTTTAACAAACATGTGGTGGGCCTAATGTCCACTCATTTTTCTCATGGTTAAAGGCTTCAAATGAAAAATCTTTCAACATGAAAGTTGTTCATCTATGTGAGATCTTCAAGATTGATGTTCATGATTTTTTTATGTGATCAAAGGATAAGGAGTTGAGATAGCTCAAAGTTTGGTCAACACAACTGAAAGTCACTAGGCCAACTTGTCATGCCATGCCACAAACTGCTCGACCATACATCAGTTTGTTTTTCCATCTGGTTATGGTCATTTTTAGGCATGTTTGAGGCATCCTTTCACTTTCATTTTCAAACCAAACTTGTTGTATTGTGATCATTCTTTCCAACAACATCAAAAGTTCCTCAAACCATCCACTAACATGAGAGAAATCCACCCTCAAACCTACATTGTTACATTGGTTACAAACTGTCACAAAATTAAAAAACAGAAGGTTGTTGTTGTTATCATGTTTTAAGTCACACGCGTACATTCTCAACACACTCCCAACCTTTGCCTCATTTGAACAAACACCACCTTACACATACATAGCCTTACATCAAAGAGGAAATAAGAAAACTTATGGTACAAGCCAGGCTGCTGCACTGATAGTAACATCACCACCACTGGTTCACTCTCATCCTCACCATATCATCTCATAATCACTCCACACTCTAACCAAACTTCCCCAACTCGTGCCATTAACCACCTAACTCAGTTAGTTAACTCAAACTCAGTTAACTAACTCAGTTTAACTAGAGTTCTAACTGTTAACTGAACTGGTTGGGAGTTAACCTTGGATATATAAGCTGAAACTCTCACAATTTCAGAGGGGGATTCTCATTTTTCACTCTCACTCCAAATTGCTCTCACTTTTCTCTCAGAGTTCTCTCCATTCTCTCTCTGATTTCACACAAGTTCTTCACACATTCTCACTTTGATCTTCATCAGTTGTTCATCATCAAGCACTTCTGATCAAGAACAAGCTGAAGTAAGACCAAGCCATCAAGTGCAGCAATTTCTCCAATCGGAATTTCAATTTACTCTCTCCAAGATCCAAAGATTCAGAGCATTTATTTTGCTTTGAGGAAGCTCGAGGATAATTGCCTTTCTCTGGTTTTTCTGTTGATTCAAGAGTTCTCCAATTTCAGGTTCCATTTTCTCACACTTTCTTCACAGATTTTAGCTTGTTTTTATGGCATTTGAGGCTTAATAGAAGCAGTGTGAGTTCTGGCTAGTGATAGGCACTATAGGTGCTTAGATTATTTTCTAGGGCAAAAATGTTTGTGCTCGTTTCTCTGTGTACGTGATTGATCTGTGAATTTAAAGGCTAGATTAGTAATGTGCATGAGTTCAGCTTTCTTTTGGTATATGGCTTGTGAATTTCTGGAAAAAATATGAGTTACAGGTGGTGCTTGGTCGCCGGAGAAGATGACCGGAGGTCATTCTCCGGCCGGTGACTTCAACTGTTAGGGTTTGCGTTGTTTTAATCTCGTCCGTTCATTTTGCGCAATCGTGTGGCTTATGTGATGACAGCACATTAAAATACATGTGCATGTCACGTGTGATTTTCTGAATTTTTTTTAAACATTGTGTGGTATGGTACATGGTAGTGTGTATGGACATTCAAGTGTGCGCGTTGATCTTGATTACCTTGACCTAGATTTGACCTTGACTTAATCTGATGGCTGGGAATGTATTGACTCTCGTTGACTGAAGTGCATGCTTGCTATTGTGTTACGCGCTGAATTGGACCTTATTCAGATTGATAATTACACCCCCCATGTATTGAAGCCCAATGATTTTGAACTGTCCAATTGCTATGTTCATACCCCCCTGCATTTTGCATTTAATTTTCATTTTTATTTCTTTCTACACGTTTGATTTCTAATTTTTAAAAATACCAAAACATATTGGAAAATTCTACAGAAATTCATGTGTATTCTTAAAACATTTAGGAAATTTTTCATGATTTTATTTTCTGATTTTATGACCATTTTGCCCCTGTTCCATTATTTCTTTTGAATTTCCATTTGCATGCATACTTAATGTGACATATGATTTTGTGCATTTTGTTCTTGATCATAAAAATTGATTTTGATGCCTTTCTTTTTTCATTGTGGTCACAATATGTTGAGGTATGTTTGAGATTTATGATATGATTTTTAAGTCTTTTTTGGATGACTTTTGATGTGTTGCTTTGAGCATGAATGCATGAAACTTCCATGAGACTTTGACCTAATTGTTGAGTGACTTTGGTTCTGATTCATTGCTTGTGGACTTGATATGTTAATGGCATGTGTTTAAGGTGTTTTATTGGGGAAAGTCATAATTTTTGAAGCATGTTTGCTATTTGTTTGAAGCATGAAGTTTAACTTGTTCATTTTGTGAATGCATGCCTCATGTTTGGTTTGCTTGATCATGAAGGCACTTGTGCCATGAGTTGTGGTTTTGTTTGAGGATGTATAGCATGTTAATTGACTTCTGATTGTGACATTTGGGTTTCATCTTTGCATGTTTGATGTTTATCTTGCACCTTAAGTCACTTGTTTCACAAGTATGAACCACATTCACATCACTTCACCTCTTCTTCTTTGCTTCTTGTTGGATTGAGATTTTGTTTGCATGATTTGGTATGCTCATTTAGGATAACATTAGGTTGTGTAAATATGAGTTACATTCTGACTTGGAAGCATGTATAGCATTCAATCTCATTTTACTTTGTTTGTCAACTTGTTTGAATTTGATTTGTTCATTATATTTTCTTACTTTACTTGTAAGTGATTGTGCTAACCATGTAGGGGCTTCGGTAAGTTTCAATTGAGTGTGGATAAGGAATCCACATTCAACTTCTATCCTTTCTCTTTTACAATTCCATTTTGTGTTTTGCCAAGCACTTATGTGCTTTCTTTTAACAACTCATTACTTTCCCTTTTGAATTACAATTCATCTTCTACTTTGGAAGTGAATTGTTTAATTCCTTCTTTCTTTAGACTTTAGGGTTGAAACCTCACAAACCTTTAGGATCACTCCCTTTAATCTTCAATTAGGATTGAGTCTTAGTCCATATAGGTTTTACCTTTTCTCCTCTCTTGAGTCTCTTTTCTCATCTCAAAGAAAATTCAAAATATCTAATAAAGGTAGGCATTTATTGCATTTAGGCCTTTCATATAAAGAAAAGATTATAAGGGGTCTTCTCTTGTAATCTTAGAATGTGTAGCATATAGCCCATCTTGGGTCAATGTGTTAAACATTTGATCTTGTATGAGGGACTTAAATGCAATACTTGTTGAAGGTGCAAATAATAAAAAACACTTCTTCATTTCTTAATTTACAAAAACACTTAATAAACATAAGTATGCTAGTGTGTTTAAACCTTGATAATTGGAACTAAGTGTGAGGGTCTTCTTCACCCTTAGTGTGCTTTCTTACCCATTCCATCTTGGAATGTGAGAAGGTACACATTCCAATGACTAAGATTCAGATACACTGTCATATGCAAACAAATTCAAAACACTTCCTTCTAAAAGACAAAAACAAACAATAACGTCTTTCCTTCGGGAATTCTTTTCTCACCTCATTCACTCTCAACGTACGAACGTGCTCCTACTCGTTCTCTTGCAAGATGGTAACGCACTCGGACCAGCGAGCTTGCAACACCTGAGCTAGGACGTAAGCCGTTCTCTAAAAAACACAGATAATCCATCCCTAGTGAGGGGAACTACGTCGCTCTGATTCTCACGCTCCCGATGAGATACGTAGGCAGTGGGGTAGGGCCCATGCGAGCACTTCTTTTATTTTCCCTACATTTGTTTTTCTTCCCTTTTCCATTCCTTTTTCAGTTTCTTTCTCAGTATTCTTTTCTTACACCCTTTGATCGAGCAAGCAAGCGTGGATCCCATCGGGTACGATGGACGTGAGGGGGTGCTAATACCTTCCTCTCGCGTAACCGACTCCCGAACCCATTTCTCTCGGTCGCAAGACCATGCTTTTCCTTTCTCTCAGGTTTAAGCGAGTCAATCCTAGCGCTTGTCTACTTTTCTTTCATTGGGTGTTTACTGTTGTGTTGTATTTACTGTTTTGTTGTATGGTTATTTACTACTTTACTGTACATTACTGTATTTACCGTATTTTAGCATTTTCATTTCATATGATATATTATGCTATACTGGACTGTGTTGTTTTCTGTTTGGCGGGCGGGATTTCTGAGAGATAAGCCCATTACACAGGCTTGAGTATACACTTAGAATTAGAGTGGAGAGTAGTGGGACCTACGTGCCGTTTGGAGTGCGTTGGGTGTTCACGAAATTCACAGCTAGACGAGGCTATCTTGGGACACATCATGGCATACGCATCTTGCGTATTCCAGGATGTAGATCTAGAGAGCTGTCGACTCTAGTGACCGATCATGAGGACCTTAGTGGAAATATCCCTCTTTAGTGGTGACAATGGCAGACCACATTCTGTGGCAAACCCATTCGCACCCGAGGGCCCACTTTGGAACTTGCATAGGATGACCTTTATTTTCTAAGGGGAGTCAGTGGACGACCTCTTTGATTGGCATAGCATTGTATCCTACGGGCTGAATGTGCTATTGCTTCTCAAACCTCCGAAGCTGACAAGCCTTATTTCCTAAGAACCACATGTGAGTATGGGCGGGATGTTTACAGGTTTGCAGGAAACCCAGCCTCCTACCTACCTTACTCGTGATTCTATGATGATTTCAGACATTGTATCCTATGACAGTGATTTAAGTGTTCATCTCAGATATTGCCAGATTCAGTACAGAGACACAGTGCACACAGTTCAATACAGACACCGACACTTGATTACCTGATCACATGCCCTTTTGCATTGCATTATCATATCATAACAGTTATGTTTGTCATTTTCAGGTGCATAATACATTTCTGATTCCAATCCATGGGTTCAACAGAGATCGTCGCCGAGAGAAAGAACAATGTGTCTTACAAGTTTCCAGATCCTGTCTTGGATTCATTGCTCAAAGTTATAGATATGGCTGGTCCGGGTATTCTTGATAGGTTTCAGAAGAGCTACGGGAATTTGGTTGGGATGGTCCGTACAATCACCAAGTATGAGCATGATGCTTTGCACACTCTGCTGCAGTTCTACGAGCCTTCGTTGAGGTGCTTTCTTTTTTCAGATTACATTTTGATGCCAACACTGGAAGAATTCTCATTTATTTTGGGAATTCCGATCACGTCGGCAATACCATTCTTCTCTGGTAGTTCTCCCAGCGTAAAAGAAATTGCTGCTGTTTTACAAATGGATCAGGCAGTGATAAAGAGTGGTGTGAGCAGTAAAAATGGGGTTAGCGGATTTCATTTAGAATTTCTGGCTGGACAGGCCCAAGAGGCTGCAAGTGCTAAAAATTGGACGGTTTACAATTCCATTCTGGCTCTCTGCATATATGGCCTAGTTTTCTTTCCCAATCAGCAAGACTTTGTGGATATGCAAGCAACGAGAGTTTTTGTCCTTAAAAATCCAGTCCCTACTTTGTTAGGAGATTTTTATCATTCCGTGCATTACAAGAATGAGAAAAGGAGGGGAGGATCTGTTAGTTGTTGTACTCCACTGTTGAGTCATTGGTTTTTCAAACATCTGCCTCAGACAGGTGCCTTTGTGGAAACCAAAGATGTGGCGAAATGGTCTAAACGATTGATGAGTTTAACTGCTGATAACATTGTATGGTTTGATCACCGGTTGTTGAGAATAGAGCTTGTCACAAGATGCGGAAATTTTCCAAATGTGCCTTTGATTGGCAGAAAAGGAGGGATCAATTATAATCCAGTTTTGGCCATCCGACAGTTTGGGTATGCTTCCAGGGATCCTCCTACAGAGCAAGATGTGGAAGAATCTTTATTCTTTACAGGAACTAAAGATGCGAAGGTGGTAGAAGTAGTGAATGCTTGGAAAGATAAGCACAAAATTGGAAAAGCAGTTTTTGGAAAAGGAGATTGTAGATCTTATCCTGAATATGACAGGTGGATTGAGACGAAAGTAAAGGAATTGCTTTTACCCTTTTCAAGGGGACCTCTTTTATGTGCAGTACAGCCAGAACAACCCACTATGGTGGCTATTGAAGAATGTGAGAAGTGGAAGAAAATGGTCAGAGAGTTGCAGATAGAGAATTCTGGAATGAGCAGATGCCTTCAGAAAGCTCTAGCTGACAACAAAGAGTTGGAAAAGAGAGCCTTGAAAGCGGAAAAAACCTTGGCTGACAAAGAGGAAGATTTTGATGACCGAGCTCGATACTTTCGGAAGCTTACTTTGGGAGCAGATGACACTAGTCAGGCTCACAAGATTACAAAACAGGCTTTAGCCCGAAGCAAGGATTCATTAGCTCAACTTCGTCAAGCTTGGGATGAAGTCAGAATTGAAAATGCCGAGTTAAAGGATCAGTCGAAGACTAAAGACGAGGAGCTTAAAAAGGCGCATGAGCAGAGGAGAAAGTATCGGGAAAGCCTCGGTAAGAGTCAAGAACAGCTAGAAGAAGCTAGAGGTGAGCTGAGGAATACCAAGAAAGAGCTTGAAGAAGTCATGATAGAAAGGGAGATACTCAAGACGCAAGCCGGCATAAAGAGACACAAAGGAGTGTGTGATGACGAGGCTCTGATGCTGCACATGGGTTCTTTAACTGAAGCTCTTGAGAAAAGGGATGTCTTGATCAAAGAAATGATTGAAAAGCCGAATCACCAGCGTACCCGTATACTTTTTGAGGAGATCAAATACTCGAGTGATAAGCTGAAGGGTGTGGAATTGTCAGACTGATGTTCTTTTCCTTATATTTTGTTGTTAATGGATACCATCAGGCTTGTTGATGGATCCATTTTTTCCTTGTATTGCATTTGCGGTTGAACCTTTCTTAAATGTACTTGAATATTTTATTGAATGAGTAAGAGCAGTTTTATTCAGGATTATTTCTTATCAGATAGCTGCACACAAGCACATGACCACGACACGTCTCTTTATATCACAATTTCTGGTCTTCAGATTTCTGTGGTTGGATTGGAATCAGGGTATAAAGCACCTAGGAAATGACAAACATAGCATTGCATGGCATTGCATATCATTTTGCATTTTGTTACTTGCTTTTCAGGTACTCGTTGCGGAGTCTCTAACCTTTATTTGGTTTCAGGCAGTATAGCGGAGAGTCATATTCACCGATATTCGACGCGAAGGAATCAAGTAAGAATCATGGATCAAGTGCAAAGTGATTTGGCGGAAATGAGGGCGCGTATGGACCAGTTCATGACCCTCATGACTGGCATGGCGCAAAATCAGGAGAGACTGAGGCTTCTGGTAGAGCGTCCCGACAATGGGCCCGAAGGTGATCATCATGACAATTCACAGGGACATGGCATTCCTCCTCCCGGTGGCAACCCTCCTCCTGGTGGTAACAATCGGGGTAATGGAAATGGTAGGCATGCTGGTGTTACTCTTGAAGATACTCTGGAAGACCAATTTACTCTACTAGATGCTGATGTGGGTAATCAAGGTGATCGAAGGTATGAGGAGTTAGCAGAAAAGATCAGGGCCATAGAATGCAAGAACTCTATGGGTATTGATGTTACCAGCTTGGGGCTGGTCTCAGGAGTCAGAATTCCCCCTAAATTCAAGCCTCCC
Source organism: Lathyrus tuberosus (assembly GCA_022829125.1). Classification (NCBI taxonomy): domain Eukaryota; kingdom Viridiplantae; phylum Streptophyta; class Magnoliopsida; order Fabales; family Fabaceae; genus Lathyrus; species Lathyrus tuberosus. Next base: position 17,861,248 of record JALAZF010000017.1, read on the forward strand.
ACTTTTGATAAGTATCACGGCAATGCGTGTCCCCAAACGCATCTTCAAGCTTACTTTGGGAAGATTTCAGCCCATACGGATGACGAGAAACTATGGATGCACTATTTTCAGGACAGTCTGGCTGGGGCGTCCTTGACCTGGTATATGAAGTTGAATAGAGCTGCTGTGAAGAGTTGGAAAGATCTGGCAGAAGCGTTCCTGAAGCAATACCAGTATAATATCGACATGGCGCCCAATCGCACCCAATTGCAGGGATTGTCACAAAATGCCAAGGAGAGTTTCAAAGAATATGCACAGAGGTGGAGGGAAATGGCTGCCCAGGTTCAACCTCCCTTGTCAGACAGAGAAATGGCGGATATGTTCATGGGCACCTTGCAAGGGGCTTATCTGGATAGATTAGCTGCTTGTCCGTCGACTGGATTTGCTGATATTGTGATTGCGGGAGAAAGAATAGAAAGTCTGTTAAAGCTTGGAAAGATCCAGGATGTGAGTGGGGCTGGCTCTTCGGGGACGAAGAAACCGTTCGCTAGTAACCAGAAAAGAAGAGAAGGTGATACGAATGCTGTGTTTAGAGGACGAGGCAGAGGGCGTTCTCGAGCTTATTATCAGGTAGATGCTGTGACAATCCCCACACCGTCCGTTCAGAAACAACAACCCCAACAACAAGTTCAACAGCAACAACCTTTTTTCCAGCAAAGGTCTAGACAGAGGGATCGTAAGATGGATCCTCTCCCTATGACTTATGCCGCGCTGTTGCCCCGGCTACTCGAGTTAAAGTTGGTGGAACTCCGTACTATGAAAGCTCCGGTTGCTGGAAACCTGCCACCTAACTTCGATGCTAATGCTCGTTGTGAGTTCCACTCAGGTGCTCAGGGGCACTCCATTGAAAAATGCTGGGCTTTCCATCATAAAGTACAAGATTTGATTGATGCTAAAGCCATCAATTTCTCTCCCGCTCCGAATATTACTCAGCATCCCATGCCTGATCATAGTGCAGCAAATGTGTACGCTGTTGAAGATGGGAGGAGATTGAATTTGGTGTTAGACGTTCATCAAGTGAAAACTTCTTTGTTGGTTGTAAAAGATCGTTTATTGAAGGGACTGGTGTTCCCGGGCTGTAATCAAGAGTGCTCTGAGTGTATGAATCAGGAGAACGGCTGTGATAAGTTGAAGATGGGTTTACAGAATCTGATCGATGAAGGATGTCTACAGTTCGATAGAGTCGTGAAAGACACTGATGAGATATCAACCGTGACCATCTATTACACTCCCGCTGAGATTCAAATGCCGGTCAATGCAGTTCCCGTGGCGAGTGTTGCGCCAGAAGGGCCCAGTCCTGTCACTATCACGGTGCCAGGACCAATTCCGTTCACATCCACGAAAGCTATCCCATGGCACTATGGGGCAGATGTATATTACGAAGGTAAAAAGCAGGAAGTTGAGTCATCAGTCAGCCCAAATGTTGATAACGTAGGGGGTGTAGGGGGCTTTACAAGGAGTGGAAGGTTGTTCGCTCCCCCAACCTTGAGAAGTGATAAGGAGGTAGAAGCTGCAGCAAAGGATAAGGGTAAACAGGTGGTTGAAAGTGCGCCTACACCTGAAGCAGAGACAAAGATTACTTTTGATAAGGAAATGGAAGAATTTATGAAGATAATCAAGAAAAGCGATTATAAGATTGTGGACCAACTGAATCAGACCCCTTCAAAGATTTCAATCCTGTCACTATTGATGTGCTCTGATGCGCACCGACAGGCGTTGTTGAAAGTGTTGAAGAGTGCATACGTGCCACAAGAAATTACTGTTAATCAGCTCGAGGGCGTAATCTCCAATGTCAATGTTAGCCATGGCTTGGGATTTACAAGCAGAGATTTGACGGTTGAAGGAAGAAACCATAATAAGGCTTTGCATATCACGATGGAGTGTAAGGGCGCAGTGTTATCTCATGTACTGGTAGACACTGGTTCATCACTCAATGTCTTGCCCAAGAAGGCATTAATGAAGTTGGAAGTTGATGGTTTGATCTTAAGGCCTAGTGAATTGGTGGTCAGAGCATTCGATGGAACTAGACGATCTGTGTTTGGTGAGGTGGAATTGCCCGTACAAATTGGGCCACAGGTATTCAAATCCACGTTCCATGTAATGGACATACAACCTGCATATAGCTGCCTATTGGGACGCCCTTGGATTCACGGAGCCGGAGCTGTTACTTCTACTCTACATCAAAAGCTGAAGTATGAGTTTGAAGGGCAGGTCGTGACAGTGTGTGGGGAAGAAGACATCTTTGTGAGTCACTTGTCTACGTTCAAGTACATTGAAATGGATGGGGAAATTCATGAGATGCTGTGCCAATCATTTGAAGCAGTCAACATTGACGATGCACTTGAGTCTTCTTCTGTACCAGTTGGGGCTGGTACCTCCATTTCATCTTACAAACAAGCTGTCGAAGTCGTCAGGGCAGGCAACGCCCAAGGTTGGGGCAGGTTGATAGAGACCCCAATGAAGGAAGACAAATTTGGTATTGGTTATCATCCCTCTACAACTTCAGATGCGGGGAGCAGGGGACCCATTACTTTCAATAGTGGGGGAATTATCTACACGGACCAGTCTTGTGCAGCCACAGAGGATAGTGTTGACAGTGATTGTGACCTGGACAATTGGGTACGCCCTCATGCTTCGGGACAACAAGTGCAGAACTGGTTCGTTGAAGAAGTCATCCGGGTTACTCTTCAGACAGAGTAATTTTTCTTTGTTTTTTCTAACCATAATGCATGTCAAAATCTTGCGCTCTGCCCAAGGCGTATAGATTCATTTGTAGGGCCACCATGGTTGCATTTGCAATGTTTAATCATTAATAAAGGACGTTTTGCAATCAAATTTTGTTCTCTGTCTTTCAGTTTTTATTTTTGCACAAAAAATATAAAATGGCAATGTTTCATTTTCTTTTGTTTCACTTAAAAATAAATTCTAAAATAAGGCATGAACCCGTTCATGCAGACTTGATCCTCCGGATACCACTGATAACGATTTTGATATGGCCATGTATGACTTTGACAATCCGATTTATCAAGCCGAAGAAGGGGATGAGAAAGATTGTGAACTCCCTGAAGAACTGGCCAGATTGTTGAAACAGGAGGAAAGGGTCATCCAGCCTCATCAGGAGACTGTAGACATCATCAATATTGGTACCAAGGACGTCAAGAAAGAGATCAGGATTGGTGCCAGCTTGCAAGCAGATGTGAAGCAAACTTTGACGGAAATGTTGCGCGAGTATGTTGACGTCTTCGCCTGGTCGTATCAAGACATGCCGGGGTTGGATACAGATATTGTCGTGCACAGGCTACCATTGAGAGAAGAATGTCCGCCAGTCAAGCAGAAACTTCGTCGGACTCACCCCGACATGGCCTTAAAGATTAAGGAGGAAGTCCAGAAGCAGTGGGATGCTGGGTTTCTTGCTGTGACAAAGTATCCTCCATGGGTAGCCAACATCGTGCCAGTACCGAAGAAAGATGGAAAAGTGAGAATGTGTGTGGATTATCGAGATCTTAATAAAGCTAGCCCGAAAGATGATTTTCCACTACCTCATATTGATGTGCTGGTCGATAATACAGCTCAGTTTTCAGTGTTCTCATTTATGGACGGTTTCTCCGGGTACAATCAGATCAAGATGGCACCTGAAGACATGGAGAAGACCACGTTCATTACTCCGTGGGGTACATATTGTTATAAAGTAATGCCTTTTGGGTTGAAAAACGCAGGGGCAACGTACCAGCGGGCGATGGTGACATTGTTTCATGACTTGATTCATAAGGAGATCGAATGTTATGTAGATGATATGATTGCCAAGTCGAGAACCGAAGAGGAACATCTGGTTAACCTGAAAAAGCTGTTTGAAAGGTTGAGAAAGTTCCGTCTGAGATTAAATCCAAACAAGTGCACGTTTGGGGTGCGTTCTGGAAAGTTACTGGGTTTCATTGTGAGCGAAAGAGGAATCGAGGTTGATCCTGCCAAGGTGAAAGCAATACAAGAAATGCCTGAACCGAGAACAGAAAAAGAGGTTCGTGGTTTCTTGGGTAGATTGAACTACATTGCAAGGTTCATATCTCACCTAACAGCCACGTGTGAGCCAATATTTAAATTGTTAAGGAAAGATCAAACGGTCAGGTGGAATGACGATTGCCAATTGGCATTCGATAAGATAAAAGAATACTTGCAGGAACCTCCGATTTTAATGCCTCCAGTTGAAGGGAGACCGCTGATAATGTATCTGACAGTGCTTGAAGGTGCCATGGGTTGTGTTCTCGGTCAACATGACGAGACAGGTAGGAAGGAGCATGCTATTTACTACCTGAGCAAAAAGTTCAATGATTGTGAGTCCCGATACTCAATGCTTGAAAAGACATGCTGTGCGCTTGCATGGGCCGCTAAGCGATTGAGGCAATATATGGTTAGGCACACGACCTTGTTAATTTCAAAAATGGATCCTATCAAGTACATTTTCGAGAAACCAGCATTGACAGGCAGAGTTGCACGGTGGCAAATGGTCTTGACAGAGTATGACATTCAGTACACTTCACAAAAGGCCATCAAAGGAAGTATCTTGTCCGACTATCTCGCGCAACAGCCGATTGATGATTACCAACCCATGAAGTTTGACTTCCCTGATGAGGACATCATGTTTCTCAAAGCTAAAGACTGTGAGGAACCACTTCCGGAGGAGGGGCCAGACCCTGAATCCAAATGGAGTCTGATGTTTGATGGGGCTGTCAATATGAATGGGTGCGGAGTTGGAGCAGTTCTTATCACGCCGGAAGGTGTTCATATGCCTTTCACTGCCCGAATAACTTTCGGATGCACCAACAATGAAGCAGAGTACGAAGCTTGTATAATGGGGATCGAGGAGGCGATTAATCTACGGATTAAAACCCTTGATATATTCGGTGATTCAGCTTTGGTAATCAATCAAGTGAAAGGGAGTTGGTACACGCACCAAGCAAATCTAATGCCGTATAGAGATTATACGAGGAGATTGCTGACATTTTTCACAACAGTGAAACTGTACCATATTCCTCGAGATGAGAATAGGTTCGCTGATGCCTTGGCCACTTTGTCTTCCATGATCAAAGTGCAAGGATGGAACCATGTACCTAAGATTGAGGTATCCCGCCTTGACAGACCAGCATTTGTGTTTGCGGTAGATGCAACGTCTGATGACAAGCCATGGTTTTATGACATTAAGTGTTTCTTGAAAAGTCAAGAGTATCCGCCCGGGGCATCGTCCAAAGACAGGAAGACGTTGAGAAGGTTAGCTGGTAGTTTCTTCCTGAATAAAGATGGCGTGCTGTATAAAAGAAATTTTGACACGGTCCTGCTTAGATGTGTGGATAGACATGAAGCAGACTTGTTGATGATTGAAGTGCACGAAGGCTCTTTCGGTACCCATGCCGGAGGGCAGGCAATGGCTAAAAAGTTGTTAAGGTCGGGATATTATTGGTTGACTATGGAGTCAGATTGTTGCAAATATGCCCGCAAATGCCATAAATGCCAGATCTACGCAGATAAAGTGCATGTACCTCCAAATCCGTTGAGTATCATGTCGTCGCCTTGGCCGTTTGCCATGTGGGGCATTGATATGATCGGAAAGATTGAGCCTACAGCTTCCAATGGTCATCGTTTCATCTTGGTGGCAATTGATTACTTCACCAAATGGGTTGAAGCCGCGTCTTATGCCAATGTTACAAAGCAAGTGGTCGCTCGTTTCTTAAAACGGGATATCATTTGCCGATATGGAGTTCCCGAAAGAATCATTACTGATAATGGTTCTAATTTGAATAATAAGATGATGGCTGAGTTATGCCGGGACTTCAAAATCGAACACCACAATTCTTCTCCGTACCGCCCAAAGATGAATGGCGCGGTCGAAGCGGCCAACAAAAATGTCAAGAAGATTGTGCAGAAGATGGTTGTCACGTACAAAGATTGGCATGAGATGTTACCATTTGCTTTGCATGGGTATCGAACGTCGGTACGCACGTCCACTGGGGCAACCCCATTCTCACTCGTATATGGTATGGAGGCAGTGCTACCGGTTGAAGTAGAGATTCCGTCCCTCAGAGTCATGATGGATGTTAAGCTAGATGAAGCTGAATGGGTACGAGCCAGATTTGATCAGCTGAGCCTTATTGAGGAAAAGCGATTGGCGGCTGTATGTCATGGGCAACTATATCAGCGCAGAATGAAACAGGCATTTGACCGGAAGGTGCGTCCTCGGGTTTATAAAGTCGGAGATGTGGTACTCAAAAGGATCCTTCCTCCCAATACAGATCACAGGGGCAAATGGACTCCTAATTATGAAGGTCCATTCGTGGTTAAAAAGGTCTTTTCGGGCGGAGCTTTATTGCTTACAACCATGGATGGCGAAGACTTTTCATCCCCTGTCAACTCGGACGTAGTCAAAAAATACTTCGTATGAATAGACCCGCTGGATAATAAAAATAAAAATCCAGGCAAAAAAGGGCATCCCGGCGAACCAAAAACAGAATAAGGTTCGGGCAAAAATTAGGGATATAATTGAAAAGATTTGTACACCCGGTAAGTTGAAAACCCGAAAGGGCAACTTAGGCAAAAAAGGGTATCCTGGTGGATCGAAAACCTGAAAGGGCGGTCCACACAAAAGAGGGATTTAAGCGAATGACTACGGTTTGAGTTATCTGTACCCATTACCGTTTGAACAACTGACGTTCTGAAGGATAGGAATCGGTCTGATCATTCCTCAGAAGGCAAGGTCGGGGAGTTTTGAAGACATACTGGTCATAACAGAATGGAAACTCAGTGGAATTCCGTTTTCACATTGCCATTAGGATAGTTTCTTTTCTCAATTTTCAGCGATCACCTCTTTCCAGGGATTGCTTCCAGATGTAATTGCCTATTCTGGGCTCTCAGTCAATAAATGGAATTTCAATAAAAAGCCTCCTATTTTTGTTTTATTGCTTTGTTTGCAAAAACGTCCTAATTTTTGATAAAACATTGCATTTGAAAACATGGCAGCCTTGCAATAACATGCGCAAAAAAAAAAAAATATTTGAAATTACTTCGAATGTTGAATACTCCCGGATGGTGGATTCTAGCCACGCAATATTCGGAGCATGTGGGCATATTCTTTTGTTGCAGGTAGCAGGTGCAGATGATTTTGAGCACAAGACTAGCAATAAATCACCCCACGCAAAAGACTGGGGCAATTATGGGTAAGGAGATCGGCGTTCATCGGGTCGATCTCAGTGAATTAAGTTCAACTGGGTACCGTTGTATCTTGTTAAGTCGATTCTCTTATTCAGTCCTTCCAACGGCTACAAGCTTTTCTATGTCGGTAACGGTCACGGGTTCTCCAAAAGGGTGGTCTCGTCGACACCGAAACTGATGGTCATGATCCCCAGCGAAGTCACAAGAGTTTGAAGAGGCTAGATCTTCTGTAAAATCCTCTTATGACATCCTCTTCGGGGACGAATTGTTGTTTTGTCCAAGCATGGGGCATGTTTGTTTCCCCAGCATGAAGTGTTGATCACCCCCCAGTAGAGTTTGAGGACAGTTGGTCTTCTGTAAAATCCTCTCAAAAGGCATTTCCCAACACGAGACGCTTTAAAGCAGTTTTCTCCAGCAGAGTTTGTTATAAACCCGTCATCCCTAATGGAATTGTCTAAAGGGAAGCTCGCCTAACATGGGGCATTGTAGTACTTATCCTAAGCTCGACAGTCACATTCTTCAGCAGACTACTGTGGATTTGCTTCGGGTTTCCCCAACAGATCTCTAATGACTCTTCATAGCAAGTTGTAGGGGAATGTTCTAACCAGGATTTGCATATCCCTGGCAGAGTAGCCCTGATCCCCAGCAAGTTTGTGTCTCTGGTCATGGTATCCCCACAGAGGTCAGCATCGAATCTTGTCAGCAACTTCCAGCTGAGTTGTTGTTCTCTCCGCAGAGGTTTATCAGATCGACAGAATCTATTCCTCAACAAGGATGGTACAGCCTTTCCCCAGCCGGGTCAGAAGGTTGATAATCCCTATAAAGGATCTTGGGTTGAATAAATCCCCAAGCAGAGTTTTAATGGCTCATTTCCCCAGCAGGACGTCATTTAAAAATTCTCATCCCCAGTGAAATCGCTGTGGCCAGAATTCATTCCCCCAAACAGATGGAATAATTCCTGGCAGAGTCATCATTCTCTCATATCTTAAAGTCCAATTTATTTTTGGCAAACTTGGCAATTCGAAGCAGACGGATTATTCATCCATTCGCCGGCAGAGATATTATCCTTTTAGGAGTCTCCGAGATTAAATCATTGATCGTGGTTCCTCAGCAGAGTCGGCAGAGATGTCTGGCGCAGAGGCAGAGAGTAATTCGATTTTAAAATTCCAAAAGTCCAACAGTGGATTGGCAAAAGTCCGTCTTCGGGTGGCAAAAGTCCAACAGTGGATTGGCGAAAGGTCCATCTAAGGGTGGCAAATTCTAAAAGTCCAACAGTGGATTGGCAAAAGTCCATCTTCGGGTGGCAAAGCAGCTAAAAGTCCAACAGTGGATTGGCAAAAGTCCGTCTTCGGGTGGCAAAAGTCCAACAGTGGATTGGCAAAAGTCCGTCTTCGGGTGGCAAAAGTCCAACAGTGGATTGGCGAAAGGTCCATCTAAGGGTGGCATATTCTCAAAAGTCCATCTTCGGGTGGCAAAGCAGCTAAAAGTCCAACAGTGGATTGGCGAAAGGTCCATCTAAGGGTGGCATATTCTCAAAGTCCAACAGTGGATTGGCAAAAGTCCGTCTTCGGGTGGCGAAAGTCCAACAGTGGATTGGCAAAAGTCCATCTTCGGGTGGCACGAAGCTGCAAAGTCCACCAGTAGCGTGGCAGGCCAGTAGTCGTCTGGAATTGCATAAAAGACGTTATCAAAGTCCACCAGCAGTGTGGCAGGCCAGTAGTCGTCTGGAATTGCATAAAAGACATTATTAAAGTCCACCAGTAGTGTGGCAAGCCAGTAGTCGTCTGGCGTCGTTCAAAAAGACATTTCCAAAGTCCACCAGTAGTGTGGCAGGCCAGTAGTCGTCTGGAATTGCGTAAAAGACAGTATTAAAGTCCACCAGCAGCGTGGCAAGCCAGTAGTCGTCTGGCGTCGTTCAAAGGACAGATCTCTCCGACGTTTCATCGAAGATTCAATCCAGCAGTCTCGTTGGGTTTATATCCCTTTTATTCTTCACCCAGAGCAAATTTTTGGTTATTTTTGGTATTCAATCACTATATACCTTGAAAGTCCGAAAGCAATTGCTTTCAGGCATTCAGGTCTACAGCGCTTGAATAGGGGCAGCTGTAATACCCCAAAATTTGCTCTCCCCTTTTGTCATCATAGCATGGCATTATCATTTATCATATCATATCCACCTCATTAACATTACATTGCATTTAACATAGAAAAATGAAGCATGGCATCCTTCTTACCATCAGGGCATGTGATTAGGTGGAAGGTGGACAATCAAGGAATCATTCAAAGCACAAAAAGGTCAATCAAGTTGGCTCTAGGCAAGCCAAGAGGTCTCTCATGTCTCATACTATCTCAATTGATCTTCCACAACCTCAAGAAGGTGAGATTCAATAGGAGATTGAAGCATTACATCTTTCATTATGCAAGAGGTTCAAAAATTGAAGGAAAATCCTCAAAAGAGATAGCTCATTGATTCAAAATCATCCTCAAGTGGCATTTCTCATCATCCTTTAAGAGGATACACAACATACTCTGAGGAATTTGGATTTGGAAGATGTGCAATTTCCTCCTAACCAGAGAGGGTCAAAATTAGGGTTTCTAATAAAATCAGGATATCTCTGATTTTTTGGACAAAGCTTGTTGTCATGGTATTCCATATGTCCCTAAGTGTATGTATGTGGAAAATTGCATCTCAATTGGTTTTAGAAGTGGTTCAATTGGAAGAAAGATCAAAAATCAGGAAATTGGGGCAAAGTCAAATAATCAGAGGAAAAAGTCAACTCTTGACTTTTTGAGCCCAAAATCATGAAATTCATGTTGCATATGTCCAATGTACAAAATTTGGTCAAGAAACTCCAAAGGAATCATGAAAAAATCAAGATGTGGAAAGTTGCCATTTTTGGATGAAGTAGGGTTACTAAAAATAGCAAGTTTTGGCCATTTTGCATCAGAATTTGAACCAAGGCCATTTAAATTTGGAGCACCAAATGGAAAAATCACTCTGCCTCAATGAAAGATCTTGTTTTAAGCTTCAAATCCATGTGTGGAACATCTCCATTGGATAAAAATTGAGTGAGATATGATTGATCAAAGTTTGAGCAAAGTAGGTTCAAAACTAGGTCATGACCAAGATTTTCAGGGCACGCGCGCAGTCATTTTAACAAACATGTGGTGGGCCTAATGTCCACTCATTTTTCTCATGGTTAAAGGCTTCAAATGAAAAATCTTTCAACATGAAAGTTGTTCATCTATGTGAGATCTTCAAGATTGATGTTCATGATTTTTTTATGTGATCAAAGGATAAGGAGTTGAGATAGCTCAAAGTTTGGTCAACACAACTGAAAGTCACTAGGCCAACTTGTCATGCCATGCCACAAACTGCTCGACCATACATCAGTTTGTTTTTCCATCTGGTTATGGTCATTTTTAGGCATGTTTGAGGCATCCTTTCACTTTCATTTTCAAACCAAACTTGTTGTATTGTGATCATTCTTTCCAACAACATCAAAAGTTCCTCAAACCATCCACTAACATGAGAGAAATCCACCCTCAAACCTACATTGTTACATTGGTTACAAACTGTCACAAAATTAAAAAACAGAAGGTTGTTGTTGTTATCATGTTTTAAGTCACACGCGTACATTCTCAACACACTCCCAACCTTTGCCTCATTTGAACAAACACCACCTTACACATACATAGCCTTACATCAAAGAGGAAATAAGAAAACTTATGGTACAAGCCAGGCTGCTGCACTGATAGTAACATCACCACCACTGGTTCACTCTCATCCTCACCATATCATCTCATAATCACTCCACACTCTAACCAAACTTCCCCAACTCGTGCCATTAACCACCTAACTCAGTTAGTTAACTCAAACTCAGTTAACTAACTCAGTTTAACTAGAGTTCTAACTGTTAACTGAACTGGTTGGGAGTTAACCTTGGATATATAAGCTGAAACTCTCACAATTTCAGAGGGGGATTCTCATTTTTCACTCTCACTCCAAATTGCTCTCACTTTTCTCTCAGAGTTCTCTCCATTCTCTCTCTGATTTCACACAAGTTCTTCACACATTCTCACTTTGATCTTCATCAGTTGTTCATCATCAAGCACTTCTGATCAAGAACAAGCTGAAGTAAGACCAAGCCATCAAGTGCAGCAATTTCTCCAATCGGAATTTCAATTTACTCTCTCCAAGATCCAAAGATTCAGAGCATTTATTTTGCTTTGAGGAAGCTCGAGGATAATTGCCTTTCTCTGGTTTTTCTGTTGATTCAAGAGTTCTCCAATTTCAGGTTCCATTTTCTCACACTTTCTTCACAGATTTTAGCTTGTTTTTATGGCATTTGAGGCTTAATAGAAGCAGTGTGAGTTCTGGCTAGTGATAGGCACTATAGGTGCTTAGATTATTTTCTAGGGCAAAAATGTTTGTGCTCGTTTCTCTGTGTACGTGATTGATCTGTGAATTTAAAGGCTAGATTAGTAATGTGCATGAGTTCAGCTTTCTTTTGGTATATGGCTTGTGAATTTCTGGAAAAAATGTGAGTTACAGGTGGTGCTTGGTCGCCGGAGAAGATGACCGGAGGTCATTCTCCGGCCGGTGACTTCAACTGTTAGGGTTTGCGTTGTTTTAATCTCGTCCGTTCATTTTGCGCAATCGTGTGGCTTATGTGATGACAGCACATTAAAATACATGTGCATGTCACGTGTGATTTTCTGAATTTTTTTTAAACATTGTGTGGTATGGTACATGGTAGTGTGTATGGACATTCAAGTGTGCGCGTTGATCTTGATTACCTTGACCTAGATTTGACCTTGACTTAATCTGATGGCTGGGAATGTATTGACTCTCGTTGACTGAAGTGCATGCTTGCTATTGTGTTACGCGCTGAATTGGACCTTATTCAGATTGATAATTACACCCCCCATGTATTGAAGCCCAATGATTTTGAACTGTCCAATTGCTATGTTCATACCCCCCTGCATTTTGCATTTAATTTTCATTTTTATTTCTTTCTACACGTTTGATTTCTAATTTTTAAAAATACCAAAACATATTGGAAAATTCTACAGAAATTCATGTGTATTCTTAAAACATTTAGGAAATTTTTCATGATTTTATTTTCTGATTTTATGACCATTTTGCCCCTGTTCCATTATTTCTTTTGAATTTCCATTTGCATGCATACTTAATGTGACATATGATTTTGTGCATTTTGTTCTTGATCATAAAAATTGATTTTGATGCCTTTCTTTTTTCATTGTGGTCACAATATGTTGAGGTATGTTTGAGATTTATGATATGATTTTTAAGTCTTTTTTGGATGACTTTTGATGTGTTGCTTTGAGCATGAATGCATGAAACTTCCATGAGACTTTGACCTAATTGTTGAGTGACTTTGGTTCTGATTCATTGCTTGTGGACTTGATATGTTAATGGCATGTGTTTAAGGTGTTTTATTGGGGAAAGTCATAATTTTTGAAGCATGTTTGCTATTTGTTTGAAGCATGAAGTTTAACTTGTTCATTTTGTGAATGCATGCCTCATGTTTGGTTTGCTTGATCATGAAGGCACTTGTGCCATGAGTTGTGGTTTTGTTTGAGGATGTATAGCATGTTAATTGACTTCTGATTGTGACATTTGGGTTTCATCTTTGCATGTTTGATGTTTATCTTGCACCTTAAGTCACTTGTTTCACAAGTATGAACCACATTCACATCACTTCACCTCTTCTTCTTTGCTTCTTGTTGGATTGAGATTTTGTTTGCATGATTTGGTATGCTCATTTAGGATAACATTAGGTTGTGTAAATATGAGTTACATTCTGACTTGGAAGCATGTATAGCATTCAATCTCATTTTACTTTGTTTGTCAACTTGTTTGAATTTGATTTGTTCATTATATTTTCTTACTTTACTTGTAAGTGATTGTGCTAACCATGTAGGGGCTTCGGTAAGTTTCAATTGAGTGTGGATAAGGAATCCACATTCAACTTCTATCCTTTCTCTTTTACAATTCCATTTTGTGTTTTGCCAAGCACTTATGTGCTTTCTTTTAACAACTCATTACTTTCCCTTTTGAATTACAATTCATCTTCTACTTTGGAAGTGAATTGTTTAATTCCTTCTTTCTTTAGACTTTAGGGTTGAAACCTCACAAACCTTTAGGATCACTCCCTTTAATCTTCAATTAGGATTGAGTCTTAGTCCATATAGGTTTTACCTTTTCTCCTCTCTTGAGTCTCTTTTCTCATCTCAAAGAAAATTCAAAATATCTAATAAAGGTAGGCATTTATTGCATTTAGGCCTTTCATATAAAGAAAAGATTATAAGGGGTCTTCTCTTGTAATCTTAGAATGTGTAGCATATAGCCCATCTTGGGTCAATGTGTTAAACATTTGATCTTGTATGAGGGACTTAAATGCAATACTTGTTGAAGGTGCAAATAATAAAAAACACTTCTTCATTTCTTAATTTACAAAAACACTTAATAAACATAAGTATGCTAGTGTGTTTAAACCTTGATAATTGGAACTAAGTGTGAGGGTCTTCTTCACCCTTAGTGTGCTTTCTTACCCATTCCATCTTGGAATGTGAGAAGGTACACATTCCAATGACTAAGATTCAGATACACTGTCATATGCAAACAAATTCAAAACACTTCCTTCTAAAAGACAAAAACAAACAATAACGTCTTTCCTTCGGGAATTCTTTTCTCACCTCATTCACTCTCAACGTACGAACGTGCTCCTACTCGTTCTCTTGCAAGATGGTAACGCACTCGGACCAGCGAGCTTGCAACACCTGAGCTAGGACGTAAGCCGTTCTCTAAAAAACACAGATAATCCATCCCTAGTGAGGGGAACTACGTCGCTCTGATTCTCATGCTCCCGATGAGATACGTAGGCAGTGGGGTAGGGCCCATGCGAGCACTTCTTTTATTTTCCCTACATTTGTTTTTCTTCCCTTTTCCATTCCTTTTTCAGTTTCTTTCTCAGTATTCTTTTCTTACACCCTTTGATCGAGCAAGCAAGCGTGGATCCCATCGGGTACGATGGACGTGAGGGGGTGCTAATACCTTCCTCTCGCGTAACCGACTCCCGAACCCATTTCTCTTGGTCGTAAGACCATGCTTTTCCTTTCTCTCAGGTTTATGCGGTGTTTCCTTTCCCTCTCTTGGGATAAATACACATTGCTGGCGACTCTGTTCGGTGCCACTTTCGCGTTTGTACTAGGATGAAAATCCCGGGAGCGACACTAGGTCCGAGCTGGTTGCTCGTATATTGCTGGCCGAAGATGATGGCATCGCCGTTACGGAGGAGTCCTTCGGAAATGCTGTGGCTCAGCTGCGCATGTTGAACCCTGGGCTTGAGATCTCTGCCGAGGGCACTCACTATCTTGCGCATGTTGACGGTGGTCGCATTGTCTTGCCCGAAGGTCTCCTTGCCGTTACCCCCGGAGATCAGCCCGCAGAGGAGCAGGGACCTGAGCCAGAGTCGACCGAGCACGCCAATGAATGAGGAGTTTGTCATTATTTTGGATGTTGTTGTAATATGCCTGGCCTGCGTGCCGTATTATTGTAATTTATTTTTTGGGGGGCGTGGCCCCCCGTTTTATGTAACGACGCACAATAGTGGTCCTCGTGGCTACCCACTATGTTAAGTTATTTCATTCCTGGCTTTGCATGATTTTACTTGCGTTTATTTTTGCTGAGTGTTGAAAGCATGCTCGCTCTGAATGTATGTTCGCCCGTGATAGGGTTTTTTTTGACTTGTGTGGATTTTTTTGGGGAGATTGCTCGTAACAGATGTGTTCGGCAGTGTGGGGAACTGGTCGAACTGCCGGGGGATGTCCTGGCGGGGAGCGGAGCTCAGGTCGCGTTCGAGGCCTGAGTTCGCAGCGTGAACGTCCTATCGCGAGCTGGGGTTCTGCCAATCGTGGTACTCTGATGAAGGCGGTGCTCGATCGAGGACCGTTGTCGAGCACTTACCGGCCTCGTTACTGAGCGGGTTTATGCTTTAGTCGTATGCGACGCTTGTACCTAGGCGCGCATAGTGGTCGGTAGCTGACGTTCGTCGTTGCGACGAGTCGAACCGAGGATTTAGCTGTAGTATTGTTTTAGCTTTTCTGCGTTCCATGGTCGAGCGAGTTCTTCCCCATTGAGATGTTATAGGTAGTAGGCCCCATTTTCCGTTTTTGCCCGGACGCGATAGGGTCCCTCCCAATTGGCTGCTAGTTTGCCTTTGCGAGAGTCTTTGTGGTTTCTTCTTAGGACAAGGCTTTCCACGTCGAACTCTTGTCGTATCACTTTGGCGTTGTGCCTGATGGTGATCTTTTGTTTCAGCGAGGCTTCGCGGAGAGCTGCCCCGGTTCTGATTTCCTCGACGAGGTCGAGCTCTTTCCTTAAAGATTCGGCGTGCATCTCCTCATCTAGGGGCGACTCTGTCCGCCTAGAGGGTACGTGAACTTCGACTGGAATTACAGCCTCGGTTCCGTATGCCAAACGGAAATGCGTTTCCCCAGTTGTCGAATGGGGAGTTATACGGTATGCCCAGAGTACGTTGTGCAGCTCTTCATCCCATGCCTTCTTCGTTTTGTCCAGCCTTCGTTTGAGGCCTCGAATGATGACTTGGTTAGCTGCTTCAGCCTGCCCATTTGTTTGGGGGTGCTCGACGGATGCGAAGTGTTGCTTCGTGCCCAGTTGGGCGACGAAGTCCTAAAACTTCCTGTCCGTGAATTGCGTCCCGTTGTCCGTTACTATCGCTTGGGGAATACCGAAACGTGCAAGGATTTTTCGTTTGTAGAAACGTAGGATGTTGAGGGTAGTTATTTTGGTGAGAGCTTCTGCTTCTATCCACTTTGTGAAATAATCTACGCCCACTATGAGGTACTTGCTCTGACTCGATCCTACCACGAAGGGTCCTAGGATGTCTAGGCCCCAGCAGGAGAACGGCCACGGGGAGGACATAGCCTTAAGCTCGTTGGGTGGAGCCAGGTGCATGTCCCAGTGGCGTTGGCATTTGTCGCATTTCTTCACGTGTTCTTTCGCGTCGTTTTGCATGGTTGGCCAGTAGTACCCTGCTCAGAGAGCCTTGCGAGCAAGGGACCTTCCTCCGAGATGTTGGGCGTTGATTCCCTCGTGGATTTTGTGTAGGATGTGCGCGACCATCTCCTCCTCGACGCATTTGAGCAGTGGAGTGGAGAATCCCTGCCTGTATAGTTTACCTTCGACCAGGACATACGAGCAGGCTCTTCGCCTGATCGTGCTGGCCTCCTTTGCGTCGGACGGGAGTTCGTCTTTGGCGAGATAGTTGTAGACTGGGGTCATCCAGCAGTTGCTGTCGCCGATCACCTGCACGTCGAGTGTCGGGGAGGCCTTCTCAAAGCTGGGTCGAGGAAGCATTTCCTGTATGATGGACTTGTTTCCGCCTTTCCTCTTCGTGCTGGCCAGTTTAGACAGCACGTCTGCTCGTATGTTATGTTCGCGGGGAACATGTTTCACTTCCACTGTTGTGAATTTCACCATTTCCTTCTTTACCAGGGCCAAGTATTTGGTCAGATTGTCGTTTTTGGCTTGGTATTCACCCCGGACCTGGAGGGCCACGAGTTTTGAGTCCATGCAAATAACGACTTCTTGTGCGCCCAGG
Source organism: Lathyrus tuberosus (assembly GCA_022829125.1). Taxonomy (NCBI): domain Eukaryota; kingdom Viridiplantae; phylum Streptophyta; class Magnoliopsida; order Fabales; family Fabaceae; genus Lathyrus; species Lathyrus tuberosus. The sequence continues at coordinate 17,878,134 of JALAZF010000017.1, forward strand.
TCCTCGGCAAGGCGTAGCCCAGCGAGGAAGGCTTCGTATTCCTCCTGGTTATTGGAGGTTGGGAAAGACAGTGTGAGTGATACCTCGACGATAATTCCTTCGTCGCTCTCTAGTATGATGCCTGCGCCGCTTCCCGCCGAGCTTGAGGCACCGTCGACGAAGATGGTCCACTTGCGCGCTTCACTCGTGGGGGAGTCTGCGAATGTCATCTCTGCGACGAAGTCGGCCATAGCTTGGGCCTTGAGGGTTTTTCTGCCTTCGTATTAGATGTCAAATTCGGACAGTTCCAGCGACCATTTGAGCATTCGGCCGGCCATATCTGGTCGTCCGAGCAACTGCTTTATGGGCTGATCTGTTCGAACCACGATCGTGTAAGCCAGGAAGTAGTGTCTTAATCTTCTGGCTGCGTTGATGAGGGCCAATGCCACTTTTTCTATCTGCTGGTATCTTAACTCTGGTCCTTGCAACGCTTTGCTTGTAAAATAAATGGGTTTCTGCCCGTCAGGCATCTCGCGGATGAGAGCGGTACTCACTGCTTCGGTCGCGACGGCCAGATATAAGTACAGTGTTTCACCGTTGTCTGGCCGAGAGAGGACCGGCGGCTCTGAGAGTGCCCGTTTCAGATGGAGAAGGGCCTTGTCATACTCCTCGGTCCATTCGAAGGCTGCTTCTTTGCGGAGGAGTTTGAAGAATGGTAGGGCGTGCTGGGCGGACTTGGCCACGAAACGAGATAGTGCCGCGAGCATCCCGTTGAGGGACTGGATGGATTTTTTGGATTTGGGCGTAGGAAACTCGGAGAATGCCCGACATTTGTCGGGATTGGCTTCGATTCCTCATTCCGTCAAGTAGAAGTCGATGAATTTGCCTGCCCGGACACCGAACGTGCACTTCTCTGGATTAAAACGCATTTTGTATTTCCTTGCCTGTTCGAAGACCTTTCGTAAGTGGGCAGTATGATCGGTTTCCTCGTGGGACTTAACGATCATGTCGTCCATGTATACTTCGAGCATGTCGCCTATTTCTCCCCGAAATACTTTGTTCATCATTCATTGGTACGTTGCTTCGGCGTTCTTCAGGCCGAAGGGCATTACGTTGTAGTAGTAGTTCCCCGACTCGGTCATGAAGGCCGTATATTTTTTGTTGGACATTGCCATTGGGATTTGATTGTAGCCCGAGTAGGCGTCCATGAACGATAAAAGTTTAAAACCAGTAGAATTATCAACAAGTTTATCAATATTGGGGAGGGGGTAGGCATCCTTCGGGCATGCCTTATTGAGATCGATATAATCAATGCACATGCGTCATTTTCCATTAGATTTTTTAACCAATACAACGTTGGACAGCCAAGTGGTGTACTTGGCCTCCGAAATAAATTTGGCCTCGAGGAGGTCCTTTACAGCTTTTTCGACAGCCTCCGTTTTCTCCGGAGACTGCTTCCTCCTACGTTGTGCTACGGCCTTAATGGCCGGGTCAATGGTCAGCTGGTGACATGCGACGGATGGATCCAAGCCGGGAATTTCTGCGGCGTTCCACGCGAAAAGGTCGGCGTTCTCTCGGAGGCACGCATTGAGTTGCTTCCTCGCGATGTCAGGCAGGTCTGGTCTGATCTTTACTCCCCGTTGGGGGTCTTCGCCGAACAGGACTAGCTCGAAGTTGCCATCCGGGATTGGGCGCATCAGATGGGAGCTGCTGCTGGATGACGTGGATGGGTTGGCTGAAGCTGCTCGTTCTTCCTGTTGGTCCTCGGGGAAGCGACTGTCGAGGTCGATAGAGTCGACCTGGGCCAGAGGCTTGGCCTCCTCGGAGCTGCTTGGCAGTGCTGGCTTGCTCGACGCTTTAGGCTTGGGCGCAATGGAATTGAGCCCCTTTGTATCTGCTTCAAAACACCGTCGGGCAGCTTCTATATCACCGTGGAGGGTGGTGACCATTCCATTCGAAGTGTAATACTTCATCTTCAGGTGGACGGTCGATGGCACCGCTACCAACTCGGCTAGAGTTGGCCTTTCGAAAATTCATTGGTAAAGCGACGGGCAGTCGATTACCAGAAATTGCACCTTGATGGACCTGGCCATTTCAGCTGCTCCGAAGGTCACGATCAACTCGACGTAACCCCACGGCTTGGTCACAGATCCGTTGAACCCCTGCAAATCGGACCCTACGTAGGGGGTAAGGTGTGATTCGTCCAGCTGCAGCGTTGAGAACAGCTGGGAGTACATGATGTCGACCGAGCTGCCCTGGTCGACTAGGATTCGGCGAACGTCGAAGTTTGCCATTTGGGCTCTGACGAGCAACAGAATGCTTGAGTTTGGGGAGCCGCCGAGGAGTTCCTCCCTGTAGAAAGAGATGGGGACGAAACCTTTCGGGGCCTGATCAAGCGTGGTCACTTTGTTCGAGCTGGTGTTGATCAGGTGTTCGAACTTCCGTTTCACGGATCCCACAGTAACTTTGTTGAAACCCCCACCAGAGATGACCATGGCGGAGGGGAAGGTCTCCCACGGGCTGTGGGCCGCGAAATATGCAGGGGCGCTGAGCCCGTCAGGGACGTTGAAGTCCTCGGGTCGCGATATGGACATAGCGACCTGTATGTTGGCGTCTTCCGAGGAGGGTACCTCCTCTTCGACCTTCTTTGACTCCTGGGCATCCTGCCGAGGATTGTCCTTCTTCTTCGCGAATTGCTTCAGGTGGCCGTCCCTGATCAGTATTTCAATGGCATCCTTCAGATGGATGCAATCCTCTGTAGTATGGCCGTGACTTTTGTGGGAGCGGCAGTACTTTGACTTGTCCATGTTTGGTCTGTTCGACAGCTGTTTGGGGAAGCGGACCCCGGCTTGTTTGAACTCTAAATTGGCACATTCGGTCAAAATCTTCTCCCTGGAAACGGTCAGGGGAGTGTAATCATGGAAACGCCCGGAGGGCCCTTTGCTGTCACGGGAGTCGCGGGGACGGTCCTCGTGCCTTCGTTCACCCCGACGAGACGTCGAGGCTTCTTCTCCTTTGGAGGCCCGGGCATTCTCCTGGCGGCGAGACCCTCGGACGTTGCTGGCTGCAATCTTCTCCTCGTACTGAATATTAGATTGGACTTTGAGGAGGAGGGCGTCTAAGTTCCTCGGCGGTGCGAGGCCAATGGCTTTGGCGAACTCGGACTTCGGGCGGACCCCTTGTTCGAGCAGGAACTTCTTCTTCTTATCTATCATTGGGACCTGCACAGCTTCCTTGTTAAACCTCTCGATATATGCGCGGAGTGGTTCGTCTTTCCCCTGGATTATGGCTCCGAGGGAGGCCTCAGTTTTGGGGTGGCGGCGAGACGCTGTGAAGTGCCGCGAGAACATCCTGCCCAGCTGTTTCCACGAAGTGATGGACTCCTCGGGCAGTTGTTTATACCATGTCATCGCTCCCTTCTAAAGCGTGGTTGGGAACAGTCTGCATTTGATGGCACCCCATACGCCGCGGTAGCCTAGCAGCGCATCGATTAAAGAAAGAAGGGGAGAACAAAGATTCCCACAGACGGCGCCACTGATCGTGATGATCTTCGAAAGTTATTTTGATATTCGGTTAAAGAAAGAAGGGGAGAACAAAGATTCCCACAGACGGCGCCACTGATCGTGAAGGCTAGATCAGATCATGTAGAATCAGGCCGCCAAGTGCGTCAGGGATGCTGGTCGTATGGAGAGGAGGGGAGGTGTACCTGCAAGGCACTCCGACGCTCAAGTAAGAAAGGGTCAGAGAAAAGGGGAAAGCACAAAGTATGAATTCTTAGGGTGAATATTGGATACCTGACCCTCTCGAGCGAGAGGGTTTATATAGAGCCCCCAGCGCGTGGCCAACGGTCCTATTTTCGGGGCGAAATAACCGTTTTCCCCAAAGAATAGGTAACTGCCCAAACCAACCGTTAGGCCGGGCAGGGTGCTCGAAACTAGCCGTTATGTCGGGCATACACGCAGTTCCGGGCACCTGTCCTTTACTGTCCGGGCAGCGAGGAAGCTGTGCGTAACGAGCATCAACGCCGGGGAGGAACGTTGCGTTCCTTGCCCGGTTGGAGGGGCAGAAAGGTCACTTTTGCCCCTCTATGGATTGGACTTAGGTAATTTGGGCCGCTCTGGAGCAGAGGCGGATTGGGCCAATTCTAGCCATTGGTCCAGTCCAGAACAAGACTTAACATCAAACGAACTACAAAACTTCAACATAGGTAAGGCATAAACAAGTAAAAAGCTAACAACCTATCCCCAATGCTACATATTAGAGTGAGTCCTTTAAGACTCAACGATAAATAGCTAAATAGGTGTCAACACCATTCTCTAACTCAAGCGGCTACTCTTGTACCTGATTGTATGTACTCCAGAGGAGCACAAACGCCACAACAACAAAAAGGGGTGAGAATACGCTCAAATGATATAACGGTACAATACATAAAAAGGGTAGATCACAAACATACATACACATCATCAATTGGGAAAAAGAGAGAAAAACTAAAGGAGGATTAAGGAGTCCTCACTACCCATTCATGAAATTAACACCCTTAATTGAGTAGTTCTCCCCTTTACCTCAGATTTCCAGCAAAAGCAATCAAGTTATGGCTTTCTATTTCTTCCTCAAACCCTTGTTCTTGCCTTCCAAAAGCTCCTTTTCTCACTTTCTCACGTACTGCTCAAATTTTCTAAAACTCTCTAATCCCATCACATAATCTATTTATTTAACCTAATTTCAGCTTACCAATAATTACACCTTGGCCCAAATTACTTTTATTTCTCACCATTTATACCACAATTTGACTTAATTCCAATTTCCAACCAAATCTAAGTATTTTTCATTTTCTATTTATTTAATCAATATTCTAGTATTTTTATTTAAACAAACCAATTAAAATTATAACAACTCCTATACCACACATACCACATATTGTCATCAAATAAATACTTAAAACATATTAAGTCATTTAAATTTTAAAATAAAGAAACAAAATTCAATTAAATAAATAAATTGAATTCAAGGTGTTACATAAAGACTCTAACTTCCTTTAGGCAGATGATATGCTTTCCCAAATAAAAGTCAGGGTCTGGTTCTTCTTCGTCAATGTCTTTATCAGATGAGTCACCTGGTCAGAGAGAGAACAAATGAGATTAAATGGAAACAAGACACTCTCCACCTTGGTAAGAGAAGTTGAAGATTTCTCTATTTCCTGCAGGTATTTATCCCGCTAAAGCTTCGAATCATGAATGCACTCCTCCTATCATTGCTTCCTAGTGGCTAGATCCACCAAGGGCTAAAGCAGCAGAAGCACGCCAGGTATGCCGAGCCATAATAGCTATTTATTCCTCAAGAGCGGGCCCAAACATATTATCCAAGTAAGAACACTCCTCGTTCGAAGGAGAAGGTCGACGGCTCCTGGATGAACGGGAGCTAGACCCCGTTTACAGCAGACGGGCATTCAGATCCAGGATACTCAGTAAAGTCGACAGGGTCTCCGAAGTAACCTCACTTCCGACTAATTGTATTCCCTACCTTATAAGCCGAATTTGCACCTCATTCTTCATTTAATTTGCACATTTATTGATAAAAGTAAATACTTCAGGAATAGACAGATTAAAAACAAAAAGAGCCTGGAATTTTTGGGGCTTACCAAAGATGACTTTTCTATCTTCCCGGGAAATTACGTCTATTAATAATTAGATGTTAATAAGGTAATGCAAGCATTTCTTTTCGATCACCTCCATGGTGGTACCGCCTCTGAAGTATCCCAGATCGGTGATGGAGTTCATCGTTCGTTTCTTCTGGTATTGGAACTCATCAGAAAGATCATCTTCCTTATATACATATATATTGTTCCCTATAAGAAAGTGTCATTCAGTCCAAGATTTAGAAAACAACTCAGTACATCTTTCTTTCACTCCATCTCCAATGGCACAAACCATAGCATAAGATTTGAGGCCGATGGGGGTACCCAGAAAAAACTGATCCTCAAAAGGCTATAAATTCGCAAGAGGCCCAAAGTCACGCACAATCGATTCAAAATAGATTAGTCCGCTTCCTAGGGTCCGAGTCTTAGAGCCACGATTGCATTTAAAGAGATGAAAAAAAGGTCACAGAAGGAAGGTTAACTTAAGACTCCCTACTAGGAAGGTGGACTGACTTCGGTAAAGGCATAAAAAAGACAACACACTTTAGCAAAAGTAGAAATAGTGGAAGAGTATACATAATCCACCCAAGAAGGTGAAGAATTCTTTTGGGACTTGTGAGTACTCTTCTCAGATGCAATAACTTTTCAGATGCAGGGAAGTAAGAACGTCAGAGAAAAAGATGGTTGCTAAACTAAGAATGTGACTCAAAGAGAGTAGTGTTGACTCTTCAAAAACTATTATCTAGCATGCAAAACGACTCCACCAAGCATGTCAAATCACTCGTATGAAGTACTCAAGATTTTCGGTTCTCAAGACTCGTAATAATGATACTTCTGAAAATATATTTTGAATCATGGATCATTTAATGCACAACTCCCCAAGAAACTGAAACATTTATCTTTCACTCATTCAAAGGTGATTGTTGGAGTGGTCTACATCCAAGGCTGGCACATCAAGCCCTCACCTTAATACGCACAACTAAGGGCTTGGGGGGAAACTGTTTTGGGTAGGCCATATCAACCCCGGTCGACCACCAGGAAGGAATCACACTCCTTCCATAACCTTCTCAGCACAGAAGAATTATCATCTTGATGATTATATCGAATCTCAACTGCAAAGCACATCCAATGGCTCCCCGCAATTCACTCCTGATAAATAACAAGTTTGTTATTTCCCTCATTCTCTCTCTCTCTCTCTCTCACACACACACACGCACGCACACGCACACACACACACACACAAATATTTTCTCTTTTCTCTCTCACATATATTTAGTCATAGCACTTTGAGAAAAAGTTATTGTGTTTGGTGAGGAAGTTGTTCTGAAAAGGGGTATTATTGTAAATTCCTCAAGAGTTATTTTTCTTCTTGAGTGAACTATTATTTCTTAGGAAGTGTTTGTTTAGGTTTGGAGCTAAACCCGTTAAAAGCTCTTTTAAGGGATTTAGTGTAACGTCTCCATTTGGTTTGTGAGTTCAGTCTTATAAGGAAAAGCTCTTCATTTGGATTCGTGAAGAATAACCAGAGAAAAATCTCCACATTAGTTTGAGATCAACCCCAAATAAAATCCCGATATAAAATCTCTCTTAGTTTTTGTGTTCAGCCCGTGAAAATCTTATTGGTTTGAGTTCAGCCTGGTAAAAATCTCGGTTCGATTCATGATGTTCGATTCATGATCAGTCTATGTAAAACCTCGGTCCGGTTCGGAGGATAGCCAGTTAAAAACTCCACATTGGTTTGAGATAAGTCCGTACAAAATCTCAAGTTTGGCTTAGAGACTAACTGCTCGAAGATTCGTTTGGTGTTTGGCTTAAAGACTAACCCTTTCACTCTATTATTCGTTATTTGATTCGAAGTAAACCTAAAACTTCATTTTTCCTTGTACAAGGGGTTTGGGGGCTTAACCTTCTAAAAGTTCTCAAGCATTATTGGATACTCTCAAGATTAATTCCTGGGTAAAGGATGATGTCACTTTATTTAGAACAAACCTATATAGATTACTAGTGTCATCTCTCTTCCATTATCTTTTTTACTTTCTACATATTTTCTTTATCTTAATTTTTCGCCACATGTCCAAATGTTTTTTTAGAAAATGTTCTTAAACACATATTTAGAAAATAGATTTTTTAAAACAAATATTTTTCAAACCTCCACAATTCACCCCCTCTAATGTGTGGAGTCACATGTTCAACAAAGTGCACTCAAGTACTCTAAGTGTGTCACTTCCCTACTCTATGCGGGTGAAGACATATAGTGGTTTTTCCCGAAACGACGTTTTGTGACAATATGGACATTAAATGTGTGTATTCTCAATATCACAACCTCTCACTCAACTTCTTAACAAAAATCTCCTCTCAATATAGCATTTTCCCAACATATGTATTTGTTGGACGAAGCGGCCAATTGCACCGGTCTCAGAACTCACTACCAACATTCCTTGCTTCATTACTAACATCAAAGATTTGGGGGACAACCATTTCGGGATGGCCAAAAGTCCAATAAGATCAGACCAGTTTGGAGGCCCTGTCCAACCAAAGGCGCTCCTTCAACTGACAAACATTTAAGCCTACACACCAAGACGCCACACAAAAGTAAGGTTTTGTCTTCATCTCAATAATTGATGATCATCCAACGACCTTCCACATCTCACACTCAATCAACTGACGACGGTTCTAACAATCATTCTTATATAAGTGTGACTATTAGTCATGCTTAAATATTCATTCACATAAGTGTGAATATTAGTAATGCTTATATATTCAATCAATCACATACTTGTAAGTGTCACCTCTCTTATTACTTGATTTGAATTTTGCAGATACACCAATTTTTAATCATTATAAATTTTTATCTTTGTATTAAAAAAACTTTTTTATAGTAGTCATTTTCAACCTACCATATTTTTTGTTCCGGAATGAATAATTTAGATATCAAATTTCTCTCTCTTTATATATATATATATATATATGTTTAATGGTAGTGCGCTGTCAGTGTAAAAAAATATTACACATACATCCAATCAAAACATTTTAAAGTGTCAAATCATATAAATAATTTAAAATTTACGGGCTGACTAGGCGGGATACATTGTTGTCATTGGTTGACAGTGTAAAAATAATTTACACTGTCAGTGCACCATCCCTTTTCTCTCTCTCTCTCTCTCTCTATATATATATATATATATATTCTCTAAAATTAGTGTAGTGTGTACATCATATAGTAAATGTATTGTATAAAAATATTTCTCTTAGCCTCAATAATTTTACGTGTAATTTTTGACTTTTGTGTATTTATCATTTCCTTTTTAATTTGGAAAATAAATTTATTTACAGTTTGAACAACCAAACAAATTTAACCGACTTGATATAAACTCAAAAGACAGAGACGTGCCTTTTGGATAATAGTGTAACTATGGGTGTTCGCGGTGCGGTTTTAGCAGTTTTGACGCTAAAAATCATCCGAACCGCAAGGGAAAAAAGCATCCGGTTTGGTTTGGTTTGGTTGGCTTTTAAAAAAAATCCGAACCAAACCAAACCAAACCAATGCGGTTTGGATTGGTTCGGTTGGTTCTGTTTTTTACAAGATTTTTATTGAGTGATATTTACATATATAGAGAACAACATAACTTTGTGTTTAGTCATTCATACATTGCCAAATAACAACAAAACTCATCATATTTAGACAAAAAGTTCTCATTCAATATACAAAAATCAATTTAAACAAAAGTGAAAAAAAATAGTAGCATAATACAATATCAAAATATTATAATAAAACAGAAAATATAAGAGAAGGGAGATTAGAGAAGATGAAAAAGAAAGAACATAACAGATGTGAGATTAGAGAAGAAATGTGCGATAAAAATATAATTAGAAGAGAAAATAGTAACATAAAAATGAGAAGATGAAAAAGAAAGAACATGTGAGATGAGAGATTAGTGTAGAAGAGGCGAGACGTATATGGCAAAGAAGATGAGAAGAATGCACAATACTATTAGAAGAGATTTGAGAAGATTAAAACTGAAAAGTTAAGTGTGAGTAAGAGAAAATATTTCGTAATTGTAAGGTTAAGGCAAAATGGGTTTGAGTTTTGGGTTAGATGTGAGATAAGTGAAGTTTGGGTTGTAACATAATGCGGTTTGGTTTGGTTTAGTTCGGTTTGCAAAATACAAACCGCAAACCAAACCGAACCATGCGGTTTTGTTAAAAGATGGCCCGAACAAATCCGAACCAAATGCGGTTTTTTGCGGTTTCGGTTTGGATTGGTTTGGTTTGCGGTTTTTTATTGGGTTGGTTTGGTTTTGAACACCCCTAAGTGTAACTATCGCCCTCTTTTTATTTTTAAAATAAAAATTAGAGCACGTATGTGTTTTAATATTTAATTTTTAAAAATAATTTTGTAAATTAATTTGTAAAAAACCAATCATTATTATGTACAGAGCCGTCTTTAAGGCATATAAGGCGGCCCATAACATATGGCCTCACATTTTTTCATATTTAAATTACAAAAAAAAGACTTTCATACAAATATTTTACAGTTAATTTATAATTAAACAGGGTTTCATAAAAAAATTTATGACTTAAGTGAAGCTAACTTCAACTTTTTAGACAGAGACTCTTAAAAAATTGAGACGGTTCTGATTATGTATATGACTAAATTATTTTATAAATTAATTTGTCAAAAATAATTATCATTATGTATTTTGCAAAATCGCACTGAAATTTTAAAATTAATTGTGATATGACTAAATGATAAATCTCTAATAGATAATAGTATAAAATTACTTTACACTTTTAATATATTATTCTTAATCTATTAATAAAATATATATAATTTTTTTCTAATTTTTAAATCTAAAAATTAAACAAAAAACATCCAAAATCTATTTTAATTTTTTAGTTGTTAAATTCTCCAATAGAAAATAATATTTAAAAATAGTTTTGTAAAATAGTCTAATAAATAAGTTTTAAAATTTTCAAATTTCAAAAGTTAAACAACATAATTAAAAAAGAAAAATTGGAATAAACTAATCACTTTTATATATTGTTAGACGAAGGCAATTGATCTAGAAAGGGGGGTTGATTAGATCACTTCTTTTTTAATGCGAGTCGGCGCTAAAATTTGTTTTTAAAATTATTTTGCGGAAGCGGCCGAGGATAATTCGTTTATACGAACCGAGTTACTGAGAGAATCGGATATACGTAAGCCAAATGGAACGAAAGGCTCGAAGAGAAAAAATAGAATCGCAACTTAACAATTAATCAATTTTCCAAAAGCACTTAATATGGTGCAATCTCCAATGAGCAATCAAAAATTAAACCAAACTTGACAATATATCAAACATCTTGTAAGCGTTCCATTTATCGAGCACTTGGAGTGCATAAAACTCCAAGCTAAACCTTCTATAATAGTTGATGCAGAATATTCACTAAGCACAATCCAAAATGATTGTGCAGTGGTTTTCAAATTAATTTTTCTGCACTAAACTATACCAGAATTTTTCGATCAATTGAACAATCACAAGTGTAAACAGTTCGAAATATAAATGAGATAGGGAAAGAGAAACGACACCAAGTTTGTTTAGGCAGTTCCCCTTTCGTCCTCGCTTCGGGTACGTCTGCCCCCAATTCTAAATCTAGAATTGAGATATCTATAACTTGTTTGCAAATTGTTTTTACAAGAGAAAACTTAGCTATCACACACTCAAGAAACTTCGTTGATGCAGATACTATGTCTTCTCTTCCCATGATTCGAGTCGAATCAAGTGCCTCGAACTTGTTGGAAGAACCTCCGTTTACCGTTACTAGATTGCAAGAACACACAGGTCTTCAATTACCTTCACTCGGCTGATTCTGATCCACACACAGTTCGATCCCCAAACCTTGTTGCACAATCCTCTGGTTAACACTACTAGATCGACAAAACCCACCATTCTTCGATCACCTTTGCTCGACTGAATTTAATGCACACAAGATCTGAACCAAAAACCCCCAAATCCAATTGATCTTGGAGGACAAAACCCTAGAGGTTTTATTCAAGAAAAAACCCACTGAAACACTCACCCCAAACCAAGATACAATTCTATGTTTGGATGTTATCACTTCATGATGCAGAAAATCAACAAAAATGATTATGTGTATTTGTTGAGAAAGGTGCAAGATGAAGATGAAGGTGATGAGAGAAAAGTTTCAATGTATATCTTTCACTTTTTCTTATTATTGTGTAAAAATGAGGAACCAAGTATTTATATGATGCAAGGATCAACAACCAATCATAACAGCATTTTGAACTTGGAAAAAATCAGAAAAATTAGTTACTTTCAGCGAGCGGTCGACCAAACATTAAAGAGGGTCAGCCTGCGCTAATCCGTGAACAAATCTACACATGTTGGAAGACCATGCGTCGACCGCTACAGGGGTCATGCGTCGACGCATGGCTGAAGAAAGTGCAGAATAAGAAATAATAACAGCACGCGTCGACCGCAGGGTCAGCGTGCGCTTACCCGAGCAAAACTCAGCCACAGTCAACATCTCATGAGTCGACCAGACCTTAGTTTAGGTCGACTCAAGCTTTAAAAACTCCTAAAAATTAATTTTTCGACAAGTTTTCATCTACTTAGGTACAGTTTATACATACCTAATACTAATACCATGATCACACACATGTAAGGGATATGCAAGACTCCTCCTATATGTTTGGACACATGATTATGCATTGTGAAATAAGAATGTCGTTAATGATGAGATGATACCGTCCAAATTACAAACTATGAGCTAGTACACATTTTGACATCATTAAAATAAAGCTCAAGTGAGAGACACCTTGCCCTCACATACTCCCCCTTTTTTATGATGGCAAAATCTTCTTTAACTTGTTTTGTAGTTTGAATCTCATCCTGCCCCTAACTGTGTGAAGTCCTCTAAGATTCAACTTTGCTGCTTGTAGATATCCTTCTCCCCCCTTGACAACATTAAAAAGAGAAAAAGACTATGGTCAAAGAATCTCATATCATATACTTATGGATTCACTCAACAACTTGCAGACAAGATACATCAACATACATTCATATATAATGATGCTAATGCGAATATTATACAGATAAATAAGGCAAAAGAAATGCATAGATAGAGACTCAAAAAACATTCCATAATAGATCAAATGTAAACATATTCCAAAGGCAAACCAAGTACATAAGCAAAATTCAGTAGATAAAAAGTCATACAAACAAAAACTAGATATAACATGCATTAAACTAGGATCCTATTCCTCATGGTCTCCTCCCCCTAAAGTGGTGACCTCTTCCTCTGAAATGCTAGTCTGGAGGTGGAGGAAGTGGTTGTTCTTCCAACTGCTCATTCAGTTCCAACACAACTCGGTTAAGAGTGTTGATACCATTAGTCACACAGCGTGTCTGGCTTTCAGCAGCAGTATCCAACTTGTCAAAGCGAGTTATGACAGCAGTAGCAAACCTGTTGAAGTTTTGATTTTGTGCTTCCAACTGGTTTGAGAGAGCCGTATACCTTTCTTCCTGTGTGGTGATGAAACTTTCTTGCTGAAGCTGCATTGAGCGTAACATGTCGAGGATTTCCTCGTTGTTCTGTTGCGGTTGCTGTGTAGGTGTAGGAATAGAACATTTTGGCTGGTGCCATTCATATTCTTCATGTTGGGGCCATTCATAATTTGGAGGAATATAAGATGAACCAAGTGAGGTTCATCCAGTGTGCTGCCATTCACCCTATCCCTGATTAGCATAGGGATCTTGAGGTAGAGAGTAGCCCATCCATTCAACATTATCATCTTCCATAGTATTCACCTCAGTTTGCATGTCGTTACCAGTTTCTCCTTCTTGTGCATTCTCTTCTTCATCTTCTTCTTCATCTGCAATATCGTACTGAGTATCTTGATATATTGTTCTGTGCCAAAATTTGTATTCTTTGTCTTGAGTGTCCTATGGTAAGAGTCTTCTGAGTAAACTCTTAATCAGTAGTAAATGTCACATAATGAATTCCTGGGACCGTTACCTCAACCTTGTTCAAGATACACTGAATGAAAGAGGCATAACATAAAGCCGTACCTCGAGTAGAGTCGCGGAGTGCAAACATCCGACTTGTGAAGTAATGCGGCCAGTTAATGCACTTTTTGTTTTTCAGCAGATAAATCAAATGAACTTCAGCTTGATCAACCCGAGAGTACCCTCATTTCTTAGGTCGTGGAATATGAGCAACAATCCATTAAAGAATTCTATCAACGGGTTTCAGCAGCCCTGTTGTGACTGTCTTAGAAAATAAGTTTCTATTCACAATGCTCTCCGAGTAAGGGTCTCGTAACATTGAGTTCAAGGCAGCCTTAAACTCATAATTTTTTACAAATATAGAGTCAGTGACATTAGGAAGATCAGATCCATCTAGATTAACCAAACTCTTCCAAACATATGCATTAACAGAATACTTGTTACCACCAATCATGTATTGAAAATTAGTACCTTCGAACTTCCCTAGAATCCCTGTGTAAAACAACTTACCAAGTCTTCATTATACTTGGTATCACATTCCATGAATTTATCAAACCTTTGACCATTCAGAATTTCAATAATTTCAGACAGATGATAATCCTCAGCCCTCAAAGGGTAGTAAACAAATTGTTTAACAACAGATCGGTTTCAAAAATCCTTGTTAAAGGTTGCAGTTAGATTATCAGACAATAAGGAAAGAGCTTTTACCGGCATTGTTGATGTACCTGCCCTTGAAGTTGATGCTCTGGAGGTTCTTTTTCCGGTAACCCTTTGTGAAGCCATTGAAGAACGCTCTTGTAAACACGGATGAATAGTACCAACCTTGTAGATGATAATAAACAATATTGAATCTTGATGATAAAGATGAATAGACTGAGAGGCCTTGGTTCTATGTAGAGAAAACCCCTTTGAACACCTTTTTTATTGTGAAATTTGTTGGATTAGAAGAGAGTAGTGGTAATGGGTTTTTAGGGTTTGTGAGTTTATAAGGAGAAGAGAGGAATGAGGAGACAATAGATGCAATGTATAATGATATGTAGTTGGAAAATGAAACATGCGAAATTAATATGTCAGAATTTATAGCATATGAAGCGGTGCACGTCTTCCTGAGGAAAAAAGAATCAGAGTTCGTCAGCGATGCGTCGACCTAAACAGGTCATGCGTCGGCGCACGCTGAACGAATTTTAATAATTTCAAAAATTTTAAAGTGATACGTCGACCATAGGTCGACCTGCACTGACCCCGCCTACATATGAGAAAAATTGACATTTCTTGAGTCGACCCATGCCATGTTTTGGTCGACTCAAACAAGAAAGACATGGAAAAATGCATATTTTGAGCATATTGTCATACCCCAAATTTTGACCACTAAGATTTCCCATCATTGTGAAAATCATCATCACAATATGGAGAAACCATCATACTTCATCAATCTCCCCAAAGATGGGTGAGCATCCACTATAATCAAAATTAGGGTTTCAAGCCCTCTCAGAGCCTTAGACAAAGGATCAATCAAGGAATGACGTGATCTTCAACTTGTCTAACCTCTCAAACATCCACAATGGATCAAAAGGACTCCCACTTCAAGGATTAAGCACAAGGCTGCTCCCTTCCAGGTGGATCAAGTCTCAAAATCGACAGTGTCACCAAATTAGGGTTTTGGTCAACTAGGGCCTCCAGATGGAAATTTTTCATCTGGGCACAAGCCAATGATCCAAAACCTAACCTAATATACTCCATGGAACCTCATGGACCCAATCATCAAGTCAATTTTGCCTCAGGGGATGCATTCATCAAAAATTAGGAATTAGGGTTTCTTGACCTAATTCACCCCTAAGTTGGCTTTTGGGACAAATCATGAGCCAAGACCTCAAGAGAGGGTTTTAGGGTCTCTAATGAACTATATTGATCCATTTGGAACAATGGATTAATCCAAGAAGCTTGAGTAACAAGTCTCAATTTCATCTGCACCACAGTTAGGGTTTTAAGGGAAAAGTCAACTGTAACTTTGACTTTTGACCAGGACATGCTCCCAAGCCCTATGACATGCATCAATATACCCTATAACACCCATGGAACATGTCCATCAAGTTTGATTTAGGTCAAGGACATGATTTCCTGAAGAATTACACAGTTTGGAATTCATTTGATAAAAAGTCAACTGTGCACAAAAGTCAACTTTGACTTTTTGAGATTTTTCACCAAAATGGATTTTTAACCCTAAAATGATGTTAATGTATGATTTGAATCATCATTCATCAAGAAAAATCAAGAAAAGTTGGATAACTTGTAAAAGGGGTAACCATAAGACTTAGAAATTTTTCTAAGTCATGAAAAAGTGCCACTAATGCACCAACTTTGGAGGACCGTAACTCCTAAACCACAAGGCCATTGTGCCCCATTCAAAGCTTGATTTGTAGATCTCATTGCCATCTACAAAAGCTTCATACTGACCTATGTCCAAATTCCTCATGGATTTTGAGTTATGGAGTGATCAAAATCAAGAGAAAACACTTTGTTCCAACACTT
Organism: Lathyrus tuberosus; assembly: GCA_022829125.1. Taxonomy (NCBI): domain Eukaryota; kingdom Viridiplantae; phylum Streptophyta; class Magnoliopsida; order Fabales; family Fabaceae; genus Lathyrus; species Lathyrus tuberosus. The sequence continues at coordinate 17,894,286 of JALAZF010000017.1, forward strand.
AGTGAAAATTTCACTAATTCAGATTTTGCCTTACTTTTTGCCAAATGTAGGGGGATTTTTCACTTGGATTCAAAAGAGATCAAAACCAAACATGTTTAAACAGTTGTTGTATCATGTAAGGGCTTTCCAAAATGGTCAAGAACATTACCAAATTCAACTTACACCATGAGATATGACATTGGCAAGTTGCCTTGCTGAAATCTGTCAAAGGCAAGGCAGAATTTGCATTTTTGCTCGATTTGCCAAAATCAGCCAAATTCAAATGCTCCTATCCACTTGGACACATCTGAGGATTGAATCTAAAGGGGACAATCACTGAGCCAAGCCTCCAAAGTCCATGGAACAAGAAATAGCATGTTGAACCTAGAATGGCCAAAATAGGGACAAGACTCCAAATTTGGATTGAAGCATTCAATGGAAGCATCAAGGTGGCATGGACTGAGCCATTCTCATCTGAAATCAGTCAAGACTTATCCAAGACCAAGGGAACCAAAGCTCTGTGCCCTAACCTCTAGTCAATGGCTAGAGGAGACTTGGATTTTCATTTGCCAACATTGGCCAAACCTACTTAGCAGTTGCCATTCACTATTCCTTGCAAAACAAACTTGCTCTACTAGAAATAGAGCTTAATTGTGATCAGTTAAAGTACACCAAAGCCATCTAACAGATGCTTTCCTTAAAATCTCTTCTTTCACTCCAATTTTGCCTTCTAAGGCAAGTCACTATCGGGTTTTGAGTTTGAGAGCTTTTCCAATCAAACCAATCACTCACACACCTCACATACATCATATAGAAGTGATCCAAACACTCACATAACATCTGGAACACAGATTTCACAAAATCATCAGCCAATTGCTCAAGTTCTTGACAGTTTTGCAGTTGAGGTGCCATCTTCAACTCCAAACCATTTCAATCCATTCCAAGCACTCAAACACATCACTTGGCACCTAGGGAAGCTATCCACATCATTGGAACCTAGCTGTAACACCTCCAACACAAATCACGATCACCAGCTGCAAGTGGTAAGCATGAGCTCTTCTAATTCTATGATCCATGCAATTTTTGCTGCACAATAATTTGGCAATATGTTCATAATCATGCATGGAATGTTTCCCCTCAATTAATTGCATTGTTTGAATCGTGTATCAAAAATCCTAGCCTTCATGCAGAAATTAGGGTTCTTGAGGATTTTTCATGATTTCTTGTTATATGTTTAATTTAAATGAAATTAATTGACATAGACATGATCGTGAGGTTGAGACGAGCATAATGATATGTGAATTGCATGTTATAATCAAGTATTTAGTGAGATTGGAGAGAAAATGCAAATCTGGCCAAGCCCAGAACACGCGCGTGTTCTTGGTGTGTTCTTGGCGCCTTTTTTCAAAATTTGAATATTTGAATTTTGTGATTTTATTTAATTGATTCAAAAATTAATTTCTCTCTGAGTTTTAATGATTTTGAGTTGATTCTTTTTTTAATAATTCACAAAAATGTTAAAATATTTTATTTTCCCAAAAAATCCCAAAAATATTATTTATTTCATATAATTTATATTTGTGCAAAGAATTAATATTTTAATTGTTTTTGACATTTTAAATATTTTTTCCACCTTGATTTTGCAACTTTTAATGCTTTCTAATTATTTTGCAGGTCAATACTTACTTTTTGAAGCATTAACCCAAGATCACAATTTGTTTTTCATATGTTAAACAATTTTGATCATTTTAATTGAATTTTTATTCAATTAAATACATTTTTGAAAACAAATTAGGGTTTTTGGATTAATTCAACTCTCATAAATCATTTTCAAAACTTTTGGGCCTCTAATAGAGTGTAAGACCTAATCCTTTTTTGACCAAATCATTTTGTGGGCCTCAGTATTGTATAAGTCCCGATACCGTCAAAAACAAACGGCGCGATCGTCGCCTTTTAAAAATAACGTTGGGCCTCTCCTTGAGCTATAAGACCTATTCATAACTTTTGGGCCTCTAATAGAGTGTAAAACCCAACCCCCTTTTAACCAAAATCACTTTGGGCCTCAGATATTGTATAAGCCCCTCTGCGTTAAAAGAAAATCTCGGCGCGATCGCCATTTTAAACGGAAAAATCAATTGGGCCTACCCTCGTGTTATAAGCCCCACTATTTTTCTTTAAACCATTTGGGCCTCTTGAGAGAGTGTAAGACCCATCCCTTTGTACAGAAAACAATTTTTGGGCCTCAATCACTTGTATAAGTCCCTCTGTACAAATTCAAACAGTGCGCTCACTGATAAAACCTTGGGCCTCTCCTTGAGCTGTAAGCCCCAAATCTTTCTTTTTCAAAGCACTTTCTCCTTTGATTTTGAATATACTGTTGTTTTTAATCTTTCTTTGTTAAATAACTAACCAAACAGCATGGAAGCTCTACAACCGAGTAAGTGGTTATTGCTTTCATTTACCGCTTTCATATACATATAACTGTATTCTGGGGCTGTTTCACTGTAAGTCTTCTTTCATAAACTCGTATCAACTGTGTAATAATAGTATAGATATTTTGAGTTTCCCCGGCAACTACGTCTAGAACTAGGTGACGTCGTTTCGTTTCTTAGAAATAGACAACTAGATCCCCAATAGGATCACCAGATACAATCTTCTCTTCGGCTGTCCTCATTAGGAATTGTCAAGAAACTCTACTCCCAGAGATGAATGTATTCTCCGTGAATGACATCTTTGAGTTTCTTCCAAATTCTCAAACTTTCCTGACTTGATCTATTCCTTGTGAATAGCTTTCCTTGAATTTCTCGGGGTTTGGGGACCCACGGGCTTCTTAAAAGCATCGGCCTCCTCTTGGGCATCATACAAGGACCCACAGGCTTCCTAAAAGCAACCTCGCCTCCTCTTGGGCATCATACAAGGACCCACAGGCTTCCTAAAAGCAACCTCGCCTCCTCTTGGGCTTAGTACAAGGACCCTACGACTTCTTAGAAGTATTCACAGCCTCCTCTTAGGCTTCGTATAATGATCTCTTCCTCCGGGAATGATAGCCTCCTCTTGGGCTTCGTACAAGGACCCGTCGGCTTCTTAAAAGTTTCCAGCCTCCTCTTGGGCTTCGTACAAATTGTCCCGACGACCTCCTAGAGGTATAGGAACAGAACTTAGTCATCTGCATAGAATAGTCCTTTCAAAGAGTCTACTACTGTTTCTCAAAGCATAGTACAAAAGATGGCACTCTAGACTTGGACAGTCTAATCTCCTTGAGTCTCAAAAACATTCTCAAGTGACCCCTTCGTTAAAATAGGAAGGAAACCCGTAGACTCGGACAGTCTCAATACCCTTCGGATTTCCCACTTCCTTAAAGAACAGGAATAACCCGGATCCTCGAATCAAAATCCTTGAGTACAGTGTTGCTCATATAAGAACTGATTTTCTCTTTAAAAATCAGTATACTGGACCTGTCACTTAACTGAACAGTTGCCACAGCCTCCTCTTAGGCTTTGTATAATGATCCTTCTCCAGTGAAGTTAGCCTCTCTCTTGGGCTTTATACAATGATTCTCCCCAGCGGAGTTAACAACGTTTAGCCTCTTTCTCGGGCTTTGTACGAGACACATAAGAGACTCCCTCGTTGAGTCAATCACCCCTTTAGCCTCCATATCAGGCTTTATACGAGATACAAAAAGGTTCTTATTAAGCCAAACAAATTTTAGCCTCCATCTCGGGCTTCGTACGAGATACAAAAAACTCTCTTGTTAAGTCAAGTAGCCTTCATCTCGGGCTTTATATGAGATACCAAAAGATTCCCTCGGTGAGTCACCATCCTTAGCCTCCATCTCGGGCTTTATACGAGATACCAAAAGATTCCCTCGTTGAGTCAAAACCTTTTAGCCTCTCTCTCGGGCTTTGTACGAGACACATATTAGCCTCCTCTTAGGCTTTATGTAAGAAAACCACTGGTTAATCCAATTAACCTTTTAGCATCAAAATTGTGCCTCGTTCACAGTACACAAACATCAACAACTCCTTCCCTTTCATCTAATTGCTGTAAGCGGCAAGCCTCTGGATCATCTACATCCATGCCACTGTCCATCTTTTAGTATGAGAAATTCCTAAGGAAAGATGGCATTGCTCTACACTGAGTTAAAGTCTTCTCCTTCAGGTTAAAATCCCTATAAAGGAAATTATGGCATTGCCGGATCCGCGTATCCCGGTTAAAGTAATCCTCCTTTAGAGTCAGTCACTCAACAATTGTGACAAAGAGACCCCTTTAGAGATGACAAATTCTCTCTAAAGTTGAGACCTTTTAGCTTCATATCTTGTGCTTTGAACAAGATACAAACAGACTTTTCAGCTTCACATCTTGGGCTTTGAACAAGATACAAATCACCTTTTGCTTCACGTCTTGGGCTTTGAACAAGACACCAAAACAACCATTTCCTCCCATAGAATAGGAGGAACTATGAACGCTCTGATTTCCCTGTTTCGGTAAACGGGAATACGTAGGCATAAGATTGAAAGAAAAATCTTAGCGAGCACACTAAACAAAAACCCAAAATCCCATACTCTCACGTATCTATCAAAAGCATCAGTCCTAACATCTTAATCCTTGTTCCCCGCTATAAAGTCCTAGAAAGAGAAAAGAAAACCATATTGGCGAAAATACAAATAACCAGTACAAAGGCCCCCCCACATTGATAGCATTCGCAACCTAACAGACCGCTGTTTAAACTCAGTATGCAAAGCAGGGTTAATTGGAGACATCTATTTCCCTTCCTTATTCAGCTCACAATAGGATAAAAAATTAATCGACTTGTAGTAAACTCAACCGCAGAGAGCGACCAGCGCTTAAGAACCGAGTCCAAAATCGCTCGCTACAGAAAAATGGCGTCCACCGTGGGGCCCGATTTCTTTTTTCTCTTCACTTGTGTGAAAACCACAGATTGGGGCTTCTGCCGGGGAACCCATTTCTGTCAAGAACTTAGGATTCATAGCTTTAAAGGTCTAGGATGATTAGGACAAATATATATACTGCTTTTCCTAATTGCTATACGTGTTTATTTTTTCTGCTAATGGGAATGCGGGTGATGCCGTATATGGAAAGATTGAGTATACACTTAAGATAAGTGATGGCGACGAGGTCGACCATCAACCTCAGTGGAGGCTGACTAACGTAACCATTCTCTCACCTAGACAATGGGTCGGTTGTGATGCCTGAGAAGCTGAGAAGCTAAACCCTTTCGTAGTGCAGAAACTATTGGGAATAGTTGTTACGCGATACTACCCTCGTTTGAGGCTGGTGATCTATTCTCGGTGAATAGCACTTACTCTAAGATTGCTCTACGACTCGCTGGCGATCCGCTTGTTGTTTTGCTTTCCTGGGAGGAGCTGATGATAATGAGTACAGGTACAAAAATCACCCTAGTATAAACCTTTGGGGGATGGGTAGAGCCTTGACTTCATGACAACGACCCTTTGACCCCATGTTTTTTCTATGTTTTTGTGTGCTGCATTCATGCATTCATTTAAAACATTAAAACATAAAAAAAAAATTTCTCTTCTAGTCTCTCTGTTTTTCAAATTAAACTAAGACTGTGATTGCAAATATCAGAGAAAAGGATTGCACTAGTGGATTTCGGTAGAAGGAGAACACATAGTTATACCTTCAAGGTTCCAAAGCTAGAGGATTTAAGAAGGTTAGCAAGGATGATCACAAACCCAGAGGCTTTCAGAGCCAAGCACGGAGGTTTGCTACCACTGTTAAGAGTCCATGTGATTGAGGGAATCATGGATGCGCTCATTCAGTTTTATGATCCAGTTTATCACTGTTTCACATTCCCGGATTACCAGTTAGCACCAACGCTGGAGGAGTATTCTCATCTGATCGATCTACACATTACTGATCGAGCTCCATTTTCTGGACTGGAAGAAATTCCAAAGAATCAGACCATTGCGAGAGCAATTCATTTGGACGAGTCTGAGGTTAGGACTCACCTAACTACCAAGGGTGGCATCCAAGGTTTGCCAGCCCAGTTCTTGACAAAAAAGGCCCTGTATTTTGCCAGTAGAGGAAACATCACTGCTTTTGAAAGGATCTTTGTCTTGCTCACCTACGAGTTATTTTTGTTTCCCAACATCAATAACTTTGTAGATATCAACTCCATTAAGGTTTTTCTCATTGGAAACCTTGTACCGACTTTGCTCGTAGATGCATATCATTCTGTACACTTGGGAAATTTGTACAGCGGAGGGGAGATCACATGCTGTGTACCTTTGCTTTACAAATGGTTTATCTCTCACTTGCCCAAGTCTGCTGCTTTTTGGGATTGCAAGAGTGCCTTACGTTGGTCGCAGAAGATCATGTCTCTTACCAACTCTGATATAGATTGGTGTAATAGGATTTATGATAGAATTAGAATCATTGACCATTGTGGAAACTTCCCCAACGTACCCCTTATAGGAACTAAGGAAGGAATCAACTACCATCCAGTTCTCGTTCATCGTCAATTTGGATACCCGATGAGACACGTCCCACGGGGTGTTCATCTAGAAGGTCTTTTCTTCAAGGAAGGAGAAAATGACAGAGCACTAAAGACGGAAATAGGGCACGCTTGGAAGCATGTTCATAAGAAAGGACGAGAGTCTCTAGGAAAACCGGACTGTGTCTCCGTGGAGCTTTATCTCCATTGGGTACAAACTAGAGCTCTCAAGCTAAAGATGCCTTATCCTCGTTACAGAATTCTTCCGCCAAAGGAATCTGTCATGTACTTCATGACGGAAACTGAAAAGCTTCAGGTTATTCTCAACAAAGTTCAAAAGGAGAGAAGGTCTTGGAAGAACAAGTACCACACCCTCGACATAGAGTGCATCAAAATACAGCAACTACTGAAAAAGAAAGATGCTCTGATTGAAATTTTGGAGCAATATGTTGTAGAGAATCAAGATGACCAAAGGAATTTGCTCGCTCCTTTCACCTGGCAAAGGAATGAAACCTGACAACGGCCCAAGAGCCCCGGTCAAAGAAAAGGAAGATACTAGAATCATCACCCGATTTCTCTTCAGAGAGGACTCGGGACCCATTAGTTTAGGTTTCTGTTTCTGCACTTTGTAATCTACTGTATTTCCATTTCTGTAATCCTTTGAATTCAATAAAAAGGGGTTTCCCCACCGTTTGATATTTGCAATCTAATTGTCGAAATTTATTTTGATTAAACCAAAAAACGATTAATATAATCATTGCATTTATCATTCTCACATCGCGTATTCTTCTTACCTACGAATCTCACGTTTGTGTCTCGGTTCTAGAGTCAAACTGTCTCATTCGTATAATACTCGGGCCAATCGTCAGAAAAGGATGGATGATCTTGAGGAAGAAAACAGAGAGTTGAAAGAAGAGATCGACGCTCTGAGAGAGGATATGAGAAAGCTTCGTAACGACATGCAAGCCATGGCAGAAGCTCAGCTACAAAGGACTGTGATATCAGAGATCACCTCAACGCCCATAGTAGAAAAGTATGATCCTAGGTATCAAATGCCGAAAGATCGTCCTTGGGGCATGCCTGTTAACTATATCCCAGAAGGATATGTTCCGCCGATCACTGAAGATCAGGGAATCACAACAGAAGCCGTTGGGCCTGAAGGTTACAAACTTCAGGAAAGCGAAGATGCCAGGGGCATACTAAAGACTCCTGAAGGTTACAAACTTTGGGAAACGCCAAGAATCACTGCCGTAGTCACGGTACCACCCCCTGTGGTGCACACTATCTCGGAAGGACAGATTCCATAGACACCTTCTGGTAAGAAGGAAACCATGTTTGACAGAATGGAGGAATTCCAGGAGCAGTTCTTAGAAATGCAGAAGGAACTACAAGCCATTCGCGGTCAGGATCTATTTGGAAAGGACGCCGCAAATCTCTGCTTGGTCCCAAATGTGAAAGTCCCGCACAAATTTCAAGTGCCCGACTTTGAAAAGTACAAGGGTAACTCTTGCCCTCAAAGCTATCTGGTGATGTACGCCCGGCGGATGTCAGCTCAGACGAAAAATCAGGACCTACTGATTCACTACTTTCAGGATAGTTTAACCGGTGCCGCACTAAAATGGTACATGGGTTTAAACCGTACTATGATCAGTACATTCAGAGATCTTGGTACTGCCTTCGTCCAACAATACAAATACAATTTGGACATGGCACCCGACAGAGATCAACTCAGATCTATGTCGCAAAAGGACAAGGAAACCTTTAAGGAGTATGCTCAAAGGTGGCGTGAAATTGCCGCTCAAATTTGTCCACCTCTTGAGGAAAAAGAGATGACAAAGATCTTCTTAAAGACCTTAAGCTCATTTTACTATGACCGAATGGTTGCCAGTGCGCCCAGTGATTTCACCGAAATGGTTGGAATGGGCGTACGTCTTGAGGAAGCCGTCCGAGAAGGACGTTTGGTAAAAGACACTGGATCGACGAGCGATACTAAAAAATACGGTAGTGCTCTCCCTAAGAAAAAAGAGCAAGATATTGGGAATATCTCTCTCAGAAAGCAAAGGCGACGTTATCAACCGGTAGCAGCTATGACTCTTGCTATCAACCCTGCACTATTCCTACGTATCAACCTCAGGTTGCGCAGAGCCAACCTGATCAACAAAGGACACAACAGCCTCTTCAGCAGGCTCGTCCTCCATACAACAACAACCGTACAACACGGCCACCAGGATTTGATCCTATACCCGTGTCGTACGCAGAGCTGTTTCCATTACTACTGGCTAAGGGGCACATTCAGACTAAATCTCCTCTTACAGTACTGGAAAATCTGCCTTTTTGGTTTAAGGTGGATCAAACATGCCCTTATCATCAAGGAGGTTCAGGGCATAACATAGAGACTTATCTCAATTTTAAGTTCGACGTGCAAAAACTTGTTAGGAGCGGGGTCTTGTCCTTCAAGGATACAAATCCTAATGTTCTCACGAACCCGCTGCCTCAACACGAGAAGGCTGCAGTCAATTTGATAGAAGGAGAGACTAATGATGTCTATCAAATTCACGATGTACTCTTGTTGAAAACCAATCTGGTCAAGATGCATTGTAGACAGAGTGGATATGGCCATGTGCCACCTCATAACTATCATCAGTCTGATATCTGCTCTAAAAACAATCAAGGATGTTCTGTGGTGCAAGCAGCTCTGCAGGAACAGATGGATCTCGGATGGATCCAAGAGCACCGAGTTCGTGGAGTTAACATGGTGTACACGAATTCTAACGTCATTCAGAACCACGATATCTGTGCAATGAATGTCAATCTGGTGGCAATACACTCAAGGCAAAGCCAGTATCATAATCTGCCGCGGCACGATTACAGTTCTTGTCTGATTTGCTCGGTAAACAAACAGGGATGCTCTTTCATACAGGAGGCCCTCCAGCGTCAGATGGATCTTGGATGGATCCAAGACTACCAAGATAGGAACTCGTATCAGATAAACATAGTTCAGATCTTCGATATTCGCGTGATGAATACCAACCTGGTAGAGTTACATGCTGAACAGGTCTGACTCGGATTCTTAATATCACATGACTATCAAAGCTGTAAAGCAGGTTGCGAAAACGATCGAGGTTGTACCCTTGTCCAGGAGGCACTTCAGCACTTGTTAAATCACTGGTGGATGCCAATCTATATGGATGAAGATACTCAACAAATTAGTATCAGTAACAGGAATCCTACTCGGCGTCAGAGTCAGGATGTCCGATCTGTGGAAGCTAACCTAGTGAGGTTACATTGTATTCAAAGTGGGCATGGCCAGGTGCCACTACACAATTATGACCGTTGTAGCGTCTGTTCGGAAAGTAACCAAGGGTGTTACCTTGTGAGAGCAGCTCTTCAGGGTCAAGTCGATCGTGGAGAGATTCTCTATATCCGGGGTCTGGACCCATCAACTGGACACCGAACTACCTTGCCGATCAAGTTGAGGATGTTGTCACAATCTCTGGTCATCACCAGACCAGGGATGTTTTTGCCATTATCCCTCTACTTGACGAATCTAAAGTTCCCAACCGCGAACGGATCGAGATTACTTATGATGGTCAGAAAAATCAGAAGGTTCCCATAGTCATCTATCTGCCGGGACCAACACCGTATGAATCAACTAAGGCTATCCCTTACAAATACAGTGCAACGACAATTGAAAATGGAAAGGAAATTCCATTACCCTCCGTCGTGAATATTGCCTACATCAGTCGTGTAACACGGAGTGGTAGAATCTTCAACCGAGGGGTTGGGGAACTTAACAAGGAAAAGGAAATTCAGACAGAAGCTCCTGATCCACCAGTCGGTCAATCCAGTAATCCCGACCTTTCGAAAAATAATGATGAGATGCTGAAGCTCATCCAAAGGAGTGAATACAACATTGTTGATCAACTGTTACAGACTCCTTCAAAGGTCTCGGTATTATCACTATTACTCAGTTCAGAGGCCCACATAGAGGCTCTACAGAAAGTCTTGGAGTAAGCCTTTGTGGAACAGGATGTAACAATCAGACAATTTGATAGCATTATCTCTAACATCACTTCCTGCAATAATTTGGGATTTAGTGATGAGGAATTACCTGAAGAGGGTCGCCGTTATAACATGGCGCTCAACATTACAATTAACTGCGAGGACGATGCTTTAGCCAGCGTACTGGTAGACACAGGGTCAGCCCTGAATGTTATGCCGAAGTCCACTTTGATGCAATTATCATTCAAGGGCCCTCCGATGAGAATCAGCGAGGTCGTTGTCAAAGCATTCGACGGATCCAGAAAAACAGTTATCGGCGAAGTTGATCTTCTCATAACTATTGGTCCTCACACTTTCCAAGTTACTTTCCAGGTCATGGACATCCGGGCAACGTACAGTTGTTTATTAGGAAGACCTTGGATACATCAGGCTAGAGCGATCACTTCGACCCTCCACCAAAAGCTAAAGTTCGTTCAGAACGATCAACTCATCATAGTCTGTGGAGAACAAGCCTCGCTTGTAAGCAACTTGTCATCATCTACTCGTATAGAACCCGAGGAGGTTAATGGGACGCAGTTCCAGGCATTGTCGGTGAGCAAGAACAATCGGTTCAAAGAAGGAACTTCCATTTCTTCATACAACGATGCTATCAAAGCGGTCGAGAGTACCGATACAATCGGATGGGGACAGCTTGTCATTCCTAGTGACAATAAAACAAAGAAGGTCTTGGTTTTTCTGCAACCTGTACCCGGATAGCTGCCAACGATGAAAGTCTTCATCCCCTTCAAAACTTCTTCCACAGTGGAGGTTTTCTTCACCCGGTGTCTCAAGCAGTACATGCTATCAATGAGGAAGATCCCTCCGACACAGATGAAGAATGGAAGTCCTATCTGAACGAGGACAGTTATATGTCTCAGGAAGAGGTGCCTACGCCATTTTTCTATCCCGCACAGAGTCCGAGATTTATACCAAGATCAGACGTCGAAATGATATATGGAGATTGTGATCCAGAAGGATGTCGTGCTCCGCCAAATTCATTAGAGGAAGACACTCCGATGAAAGATAACTTTGACCACAATTACTATGGCCCAATGGATGGTCTGCCAATGTGGCAACCTTACCTAGGAAACTTGGGGCAAGAGAGTCAGCCGAATAATGAAAATCAACTGACCGTCATTGAACAGAATACCTGTGTCCCCACCATGTCATGGGATCAACACTCAGGTCATTCAGAAACTACTCAACATGAAGATGAATTTGCAACGTTTGCAGGACTTGAATTCATCAACTATGCTTTTCCCGAGGTCAACGTCATCGAGAGAAATGACTCTTCCAGTTCGAAAGAAGTTTGGGACACCTTGGGACAACCGAGTGGAAAATACGACTATATGGTCAAGTACACTGCTCCCGAAAGCTCTCGTATCAGGCTCGAAGATATCCAGCCTACTGGATGGGGAGATACAGCTGAGAGCACAAATGCTATGCAAAATGCAACAGAGGAATTCTCCTATGACAATTCTGCCTGGGAGACAGATTCCAATGATCATGCTCCACCAAAAATCAGCGTTATTTCTGAAGACAAATCAAGGAAGGTGCCAGACTTTGTGATTCACCGAGGAGTTCGCCGCCAATGGGTTGCCGTCGAGGTTCCGAAGATCGTTCATCAGTCAAAGTAATTGCCGTCTTTAACCTTTCACCCTGCCCAGGTGAAACGGATGTTTTGATAGGGCTCGCTTTCTGTAAATTTTTCCTCTTCGCTCCGTCCAAAGCGACAGAGTTTTGTTTTATAGGGCTGTAGTTTCAAGATTCGACTTGTTCATAAATAAAAAACGTCGTTCTGTAATTTCTGCATTAATTATTGTTTTCTCTTTTTGCTTTTTCAGAAAATGGTAATCCTAAAAAACAATTCAAATAAAAACAAGCAGTAAAATAAAACACTGCACACACTTGCATTTTCTCTATCTCTTCTAAACACGAATCGTCACGTCATGCAGATTGCCTGTTTTAAACCCAGTTGAAACATACGATCCAATGCCTTCTCCCAACTTTGAGTTCCCGGTATTTTTGGCTGAAGAAGAAGTTGACAACGAAATTCCAGAAGAGATCTCTCGACTACTCAGACAAGAGGAAAGGTCCATCGAACCTCACAAAGAGCCGTTGGAAACGGTAAACTTGGGTTCAGAAAAAGAGAGAAAAGAAATCAGGATTGGGGCACTGCTCAGTCCAACTGCCAAAGAGAGTTTGATAAAGCTTCTCAAAGAATTCCCCGATGTATTCGCTTGGTCCTATCAGGATATACCAGGGTTGGATACCAGCATCGTGGAACATCACTTACCGTTAAGATCAGAATGTCCGCCAGTAAAGCAAAGGTTGAGACGGACTCACCCGGACATGGCCATCAAAATCAAAGAGGAGGTGCAGAAACAGATTAACGCAGGTTTCCTCGCCACATCTGAATATCCTCAATGGTTAGCCAACATCGTACCCGTTCCCAAAAAGGACGGAAAGGTCAGAATGTGTGTTGATTACAGGGATCTAAACAAGGCTAGTCCAAAGGACGACTTTCCTTTACCATATATTGACATGCTGGTAGACAGTACAGCAAAGTTCAAAGTCTTCTCCTTCATGGATGGATTCTTGGGCTATAACCAGATCAAAATGGCACCGAAAGATATGGAGAAAACTTCGTTCATTACCCCATGGGGCACCTTTTGTTACAAGGTAATGTCGTTCGGTTTGAAGAACGCCGGGGCAACCTATCAAAGGGCCATGACTACACTGTTTCATGACATGATACACAAAGAAATCGAAGTGTATGTTGATGATATGATTGGAAAATCAAAAACAGAGAGTGAGCACGTTGAACATCTGTCAAAATTATTCGAACGTCTAAGAAAATTCAAGCTCCGCTTGAATCCTAACAAGTGCACCTTCGGTGTCCGTTCAGGGAAACTCTTAGGGTTCATCGTCAGCCAGAAAGGAATTGAAGTTGATCCTGACAAGGTCAAGGCCATTCAAGAAATGCCTTCTCCGAAAACTGAAAAACAAGTCAGAGGATTCTTGGAAAGTTTGAACTACATCTCCAAATTCATATTCCTCATGACCGCCACATGTGCGCCGATTTTCAAATTACTCAAAAAGAATCAGGATTGCGTTTGGTCAGAAGATTGCCAAACCGCCTTCGACAGTATCAAGGAATATCTGTTGAATCCTCCGATTCTATCGCCTCCAGTGGAAGGAAGACCACTGATCATTTACCTCACAGTCTTGGAGGACTCAATGGGATGTGTACTTGGCCAACAAGACGAAACCAAAAGGAAAGAGTCTGCCATTTACTATTTGAGCAAGAAATTCACCGACTGCGAAACTCGGTACACGATGCTTGAGAAAACTTGTTGCGCTTTGGCTTGGGCAGCCAAACGTCTAAGTCAATACATGATTCGTCATACTACTTGGTTGGTCTCCGAAATGGATCCAATCAAGTAGGTATTCAAAAAACCTGCTCTTACGGGAAGAATTGCCCGTTGGCAGATGTTATTATCAGAATATGACATAGAGTACCACGCTCAGAAAGCCGTTAAAGGAAGTATTTTAGCCGATAATTTGGCTCATCAACCGATTGACGATCAAGAATCAATCGGGTTTGACTTCCCAGACGAAGATGTCATGTATCTAAAATAGAAAGACTGCGATGAACCGCTACCCAGTGAAGGGCCAGAACCAGGTTCCCAATGGGGACTTATTTTTGACGGAGCAGTTAATCATTACAGAATTGGAATTGGGGCAATCATTATTACCCCTCAGGGTACCCACATTCCTTTCACCGCTCGACTTACGTTCAAATGTACGAACAACGAGGCCGAATACGAAGCTTGTATTATGGGTCTCGAGGAAGCAATTGATTTAAGGATCAAAAACCTAGACGTATACGGCGACTCAGCCTTGGTTATCAATCAGATAAAAGGAGATTGGAACACATACCAATCAGGATTGATTCCCTACAAAGACTTTGCAAGAAGGTTGCTACCCTTCTTCAACAGAGTTGAGTTTCATCACATCCCTCGTGATGAGAATCACATGGCTGATGCATTAGCCACTATCTCTTCTATGATTAGTGTAGGTCAATGGAATGACATACCTAAGATCGACATAATGCGCCTTGAACGGCCCGTCTACGTCTTCACGATTGAAGCAGTCATAGACGACAAACCTTGGTATCATGATATCAAATGCTTCCTTCAGAAACAAGAGTACCCACCTGGGGCATCCAGGAAAGACAGAAAAACCCTCAGAAGATTGGCTGGAAACTTCTTCCTGAGCGGTGACACTCTCTATAAGAGTAATTTTGACATGGTCTTACTTCGATGCGTAGACAGACCAGAAGCAGAAATGCTGATGAAAGAAATTCATGAAGGATCCTTTGGCACTCATGCCAACGGACAAACAATGGCGAGAAAAATTCTAAGAGCAGGGTACTACTGGTTGACCATGGAATCTGACTGCTACAAGTACATGAGGAGGTGTCACAAGTGTCAGATATACTCAGACAAAATTCATGTACCGCCATCACATCTCAAAGTTCTTTCTTCCCCATGGCCATTCTCCATATGGGGAATCAACATGATTGGCTTGATTGAACCTAAGGCTTCAAATGGACATCGGTTCATCCTGGTAGCCATTGACTATTTCACCAAGTGGGTCGAAGCAGCGTCGTACGCTAATGTAACCCGACAAGTGGTGGTCCAATTTATCAAAAACAATATCATCTGCCGTTATGGTGTTCCAAGCGAGATCATTACTGATAATAGGTCTAACTTGAACAATAAGATGATGAAAGAGTTGTGTGCAGAGTTCAAGATTGAACACCATAACTCATCTCCCTGTCGACCCAAGATGAACGGAGCGGTAGAAGCGGCTAACAAGAACATCAAGAAGATCGTTCAAAACATGGTTGTAACCTACAAAGATTGGCACGAAATGCTACCCTTTGCTCTTCACGGTTATCGCACATATGTCCGCACTTCAACAGGGGCTACCCCTTTCTCTTTAGTATATGGCATGGAAGCAGTGCTCCCCATAGAAGTAGAGATCCCGTCAATCCGAGTATTGATGGAAGCTAAGCTCACCGAAGCTGAATGGTGTCAAAGTCGACACGACGAACTGAATCTGATCGAAGAAAAGAGAATCACGGCACTATGCCATGGTCAGTTGTATCAACAGAGAATGAAGAGGGCGTTCGACAAAAAGGTTCGACCTCGTGTCTTCAGAAAAGGAGACCTCGTGCTCAAGAAGATTCAATCATTTCTCACTGACTCTCGGGGCAAGGGGACTCCGAATTATGATGGCCTATATGTGGTCACGAAAGCTTTCTCAGACGGCGCCTTGAGACTCGCAACCATGGACGGAGAGGAATTTGCCTACCCCACGAATGTTGATGTAGTCAAGAAATACTTCGCCTAAAAAAAACGTCTCGGTGGATTGAAAACCCGAAAGGGTGGTCCAACCAAAAGTTAGAGACATGAAAAAAAATCATCCCGATGGATTGGAAATCTCATAGTACAATCCAGGCAAAAATTAGGGATAATGGCAAGTAACTATGTTCAACAGAGGCAAGTCCCTCAACAACAGTTACATCATCTGTGAGAAAACTCCAGTCAAGGTCATCTTCGACAGAAGCTCAGGATGTCCCGAATTCAAAATTGGTAGAAGGAAAATGGTCGTTATGTTTCAACGTAACCCTTTTCCCTGTAAATTACCATTTTCTAACTTTGTAAATACTCTTTGGAATCACTCGTTTGGCTGATCTCCATCTTATCAAAAAAATTTGAGCCCTTGTGCTTTTGTTTGTAATTCTCATTTGTTTTAGCTTTACAGAACAACGTTTTAATATGATTAACGATTCTTGAAATAAAACAAAAATGAATTTACTTGTTAAAACTTTTTCTGCTTTTAAAATAAAGTCGGCAATTTCTTTTGACTGTTGAACATCAAAGGAACATCAACCGCTTCTTCAGAAGTAATCGAACTTCAAAGTGCAGAATCAAAGTACTCCTTCTAACCCAATACGTCTGAATGAAGGGATCAACTGTGTCAGAGACCTTGTTTCGTCTGACACGCCTAGGCCGAGTTCTTATCTCCTAAGCCCGATCAACGGTATTCCCCGCAAGGACTATCTCTCCTAAGCAAGGTGGAATAGCTATTCTGAACCAACGAAACTTCTTCGCTCCGCGATGCCCGAGTATCCGGTCGTGTTCACCTGTCAGTTTGTATGTCGCGTCAGTTTTATCAGCATAAACATACACACATCATGTATTATTGATTTGCATTCACATTTCATATTGCATCGCTATCACTCTAGTCGGTCTTGTCCCCTAGTGATAGAAGTTCTCTCAATCGAGCCGTCAGTTCTTGCCTCGTCAGGAAACGCTGCGTCCGAACATTCTCTCTCCTCCAGTTTTATTTCTGGATTGAAGTTGGGTCCTCGACCACTTTGATAACTTAAACCTCTGAAAAACTAGAGAAGCCCTCAGTTAACATCACTCTTCACCATTGAAGATGATATCCTTGCTTTCTCGGATTAAGGAAAATCCACAGAGAAAACCTCTTAATCGGAGATTCGGCAGTACGGCAGTTTTTCTCCGAAAAACCCACTGATGAAAAGGTCATCGGCACCTCAAAATTGGATCACATCATATGGCATTTCTCTGAGAAGATCTCCGAGAAAAGTATGATGTAAAGACCCCAAACGAATGCAGTCTCTCAAGGGACTCTCATTCCCCGGGTAGAGTCAACAAATGGCGTCTCCAAACAGAGAAGTTTGTACACCTCTACAACTCAGACGACTGGGTTCCCCAGCGAGTCTGACATCAAAGTTTTTCTATCAAATGGCATAGCGTCCCTTGTCAATTAAGTTTATTGAAAAAGAAACTAAGACCAGTTCCTTGGTAGGAAACCAGGATCGAGGGGAAGTTTACATCAGAAACTAAGACCAGTTCCTCGGTAGGAAACCAGGATCGAGGGGAGGTTTCTTTCAAAGGAAAACTGAGACCAGCTCCTTGGCTGAAGACCAGGATCGAAGGGAAGTTTACCTTTTCTAAGCATCATTGCTTAGCAAAAGAAGATGAATGCATAAGCTATCATTCATAACCACCATTAAAATTTCGGGTATTTCGATATTTAATCCCCTTGCACCCCGAATGCTCGAATACCTTCGTCATTCACACCTTCGTGTCCAAGAAGATTAAATAGGGGCATCTGTCATACCCCAAATTTTGACCACTAAGATTTCCCATCATTGTGCAAATCATCATCATAATATGGATGAACCATCTTGCCTCATCAGTCTCCCCAAAGATGGGTGAACACTTACCACAGTCAAAATTAGGGTTTCAAGCCCTCTCAGAGTTCTTAGACAAAGGATCAATCAAGAAATGACATGATCCTCAACTTGTCTAACCTCCCAAACATCTACAATGGATCAAAAGGACTCCCACTTTAAGGATTAAGCACAAGGCTGCTCCCTTCCAAGTGGATCAAGCCTCAAGATCGCCAGTGTCACCAAATTAGGGTTTGGTCGACCAGGGCCTCCAGATGGAAATTTTCCTCTGGGCATGAGCCAATGCTTCAAAGCATATCCTAAAATACTCCATGGAACCTCATGGGTCCAAGCATCAAGTCAATTTGACCTCAGGGGATGCATACATCAAAAATCAGGAATTAGGGTTTCTTGACCTAATTCACCCCTAAGTTGACTTTTGGGACAAATCATGAGCCAATACCTCAAGACATGATTTGAGGGTCTCCAATATACCACATTGATCCATTTGTAACAATGGATTGATCCAGGAAGCTTGAGCAGCAAGTCTCAATTTCATTAGTACCACGATTAGGGTTTCGCGAGAAAAGTCAATTGTAGCATTGACTTTTGACCAGGACATGCTCCCAAACCCTATGACATGATTCAATACACTCTATAACACCTATGAAATCAATCCATTAAGTTTGATTTAGGTCAAGGACTTGATTTCATAGAGGATCGCACAGTTTGGAATTTATCTGACAAAAAGTCAACTGTGCATAAAAGTCAACTTTGACTTTTTGAGATTTTTCACAAAAATGGTTTTTTAACCCTAAAATGATGTTAATGTATGATTTGAATCATCATTCATCAAGAAAAATCAAGAAAAGTGGGATAGCTTGTAAAAGGGGTACCAACTTTGGAGGATCATAACTCCTAAACCACAAGACCATTTTTCCCCATCCAAAGCTGGATTTGTAGCTCTCATTTCCCTCTACAAAAGCTTAGAACTGACCTCCTTCCAAATTCATCATGGA
Source organism: Lathyrus tuberosus (assembly GCA_022829125.1). Taxonomy (NCBI): domain Eukaryota; kingdom Viridiplantae; phylum Streptophyta; class Magnoliopsida; order Fabales; family Fabaceae; genus Lathyrus; species Lathyrus tuberosus. Next base: position 17,913,076 of record JALAZF010000017.1, read on the forward strand.
TTTTGAGTTATGGAATGATCAAAATCACAAAAAGTGAAAATGTCACTTTTTTCCAACACTTAGTGAAATTTTCACTAAGTCAGAATCTACCTTTACTTTTTTCCAAATGTAGGGGGATTTTTCACTTGGATCCAAAAGGTATCAAAACCAAATATGATTAAACAATTGTTATATCATATGAGGGCTTTCCAAAATGGCCAAGAACATCACCAAATTCCACTTGGGCCATGAGATATGATAATGGCAATATGCCTTGCTGAAAACTGCCAAGGCTAGGCAGAATTTTGCATTTTTGCTCGATTTGGCAAAATCAGATAATTCCAAGCCTTGTCATCACTTTGGACACCTCTGAGGATCAAATTTAAAGGGGACAAACACTGACCCAAGCCTCCAAAGTCCTTGGAACAAGAAGTAGCATGCCAAACCTAGAATTGCCTAAAAGAGGGACAAGACTCCAATTTTGGATTGAAGCATTCAATACATACACCAAGGTGGCATGGACTGACACATTTGCAACTGAATTCAGTCAAGACTTATCCAAGACCAAGGGAACCACAACCCTGTGCCCTAACCTCCAGTCAATGGCTAGAGGAGACTTGGATTCCAAAGTGCAACCATTGGCCAAACCTCTGTTGCAGTTGCCATTTACTATTGATCCCAAAACAAACTTGCTCTACTATAAATAGAGCTCATTTGTGCTTAGTTTGAGTACACCAGAGCCATTAAACAGATGCTTTCCTCAAAATCCATCTCTTTAGGCCAAAATGCCTTCTTTAGCAAGGTAACTCTGAGTTTTTGAGTTAGAGAGCATTTCCATCACAACTCATGATCCTAACACCTCATAAACATCATATGTAGGTGATCCAAACTATCAAAAGTGACCTGTAACACCAAAATCACAAAGTCACCTCTCAAAACCTCAAAATAGGCATTTTGTGCATTTTTCAAGCCATGTCTTGATTCACTCACTTTCCAAACCAGATAAAACCTCAAACATACTCCAAATAACATCCTTGAATTGTCCTAAATGGTTCCCCCCATCTGGAACACCATTTGAGAGAGTTGTTATTTTGGTCATTTTAACCCCTTTTCCAAGAAAGGGCCAGTTTGTGTTTTTGCAGGTTCCAGTTGATTCCAACCATCCTAAAAGCTTCTAAGGGGTCATTTAAGAGTGTCCAAAGCATCAAACCATTTCTGGAACAAGAAGCTTGGCAGATTGCACAGAAAACTCCAAAAGCTCAAAAAGAGGTAAGCATCATGACTTGAACTTTCCAAAATATGCATTGCTTTGAAGTCCACTGATCATACACACCTCATACATGTTATATATGTTGTGTTTGAACCAATTCATCATGTAATTCATGCCTGTATCAAAGTGTAGCATAGAAAATGCAATTATAGGCCTTGTGAAAAATACCACCACCATTGGATTCCTTGTGAAATTCTAGGCAAGATGCATATAAATTTTGTCTCAAACCATGGAGAAATAAGAAAGTTATGACCTTCACGTTTCTGACCCAAAACTTGCCTTGCCTTGCCTTGGGCCAGGCCAAAAACAAGGCAAGCCTTGTATATTTGTGGTTTCACTTCAAGCAATGGATGTATCACCACCCCAGTGGTAAGGCGCGCACCCTATAACCTTGAAGTCGTGGGTTCAAACCCCACCCATGCCATTTTGTGTTTTCTCACATTACTGCTATTTTTTCCAATATTTTCATGTTTTATTAATTAATTGGAAAATTAATAACTCCTTCAATTTTAATTATTTTTTATTGGTTCTTTTTGGAAAAAATCACAAAAATGTTGAAATATTTTATTCCACAAAAAAATTAAGTTTATATTATTTATTTAATATAATTAGTATTTTTGTGAATAAATTCCTTTTTAATGTTTTTAAACATTTTAAAAGTGAATATTTACTTTGAAAATCAAAACCAAGTGAGTTTTAATTCACCTTGTGATTAATCCCTCATTTCTTAAACCTTAAACTAAAATCACAAATGGTTTATTCAAACTTATTTGGTATTTTATTTGATTTTCTTTAAATATTTACTTTTAAAGAATAACAAATTAGGGTTTCTTTGATTTTCACCCTCATCAAACAATTTCAAACACTTTTGGGCCTCTAATAGAGTGTAAGACCAAATCCTTTGTAAATACAAACCTATTTTTGGGCCTCACTTATTGTATAAGTCCCGTTGTATTTCAAAAAGTTCGACGCGATCATCGTCCGTTGAAAAACAAACCCTGGGCCTCTCCTCGAGCTATAAGACCCATTCAAAATTATTCTTGGGCCTCTATTAAAGTGTAAGACCCAATCCCCTTTGAAAACCAAACCATTTTGGGCCTCAATCCATTGTATAAGACCCACCGCGTTTTCAAAAATCTCGGCGCGATCGCCATTTTCAAACAAATGACCCTGGGCCTCTCCTTGAGCTGTAAGCTCCACCGCTTGTACAAAAATAAATCTCTTGGGCCTCTATTAGAGTGCAAGACCCAATCCCCTTTTAACCAAAACTTTTTGGGCCTCAGACATTATATAAGTCCCCATGCGTTAAAAGAAAACCTCGACGCGATCGCCAATAAAAAAACCAATCATCTGGGCCTACCCTCGTGTTGTAAGCCCCATTCTTTTTCTTTAAACACTTGGGCCTCTTGAGAGAGTGTAAGACCCATCCCCTTGTACAGAAAACCTTTATTGGGCTTCAGTCACTTGTATAAGTCCCTATGTACAAAACGACAGTGCGATCACTGATAAACCTTGGGCCTCTCCTTGACCTGTAAGCCCCAACATCTTTTCAAAATACTTTCTCCTTTAATTTTGAATATACTGTTGTTTTCAATCCTTCTTTGTTGAACAACTAACCAAACAGCATGGAAGCTCTACAACCGAGTAAGTGTTTATATGCTTTCTTTATCCGCTTTCATATACATATAACTGTATTGTGGGGCTGTTTCACTGTAAGTCTTCTTTCATAAACTCATATCAACTGTGTAATACTAGTATAGATATTTAGAGTTTCCCCGGCAACTACCTCTAGCACTAAGCCCTGTTGATCACTCTTAAATAGACAAAACTAGATCCCCCATAGGATCACCAGATACAGTCTTCTCTTCGGCTGTCACCCTTAATTGTCAAAGAAACTCTACTCCCAAGAGATGATCTTTTCTCCGTGAATGGCATCTCTTGAGTTTCTTCCAAATTCTCGAACTTTCCTGGCTTGATCTATTCTCTGTGAATAGCCTGTCTTGAATTTCTCGGGGTTTGGGGACCCACAGGCTTCCTAAAAGCATCCCCGCCTCCTCTTGGGCGTTGTACAAGGACCACCCTACGACTTCTTAGAAGTATTCACAGTCTCCTCTTAGGCTTCGTATAAGGATTCTTCCTTCGGGAAGAGAGCCTCCTCTTGGGCTTCGTATAAATTGTCCATCGGCTTCTTAAAAGTTTCCAGCCTCCTCTTGGGCTTCGTACAAATTATCCCGACGACCTCCTAGAGGTATAGGAATAGAAATTAGTCATCTTAATAGAACAGTCTTTCAAAGAGTCTAGATCTTTCTACCGTGAACGTACTACTACTGTTTCTTTAAGCATATTACAAAAGATAAAACTCTAGACTTGGACAGTCTAATCTCCTTGAGTCTCGAAGGCATTCTCAAGTAGGGAAAAACACCAGTAGACTCGGACAGTCTCCAATACCCTCTGGATTCCCCATTTCCTTAAAGAACAGGAAATAACCCTGATCCTCTGATCAATCCCAAAGCATAGCCTTACCTTTAATCAGTCTCTTTATAAGAACTGATTTTCTCTTTTAACCAACCTACTGGACCTGTCACTCAACTGAAACAACAATCCTTTTAGCCTCTATCTCGGGCTTCGTACGAGATACAAAAAGACTCTCTTGTTAAGTCAATAATCCTTTTAGCCTCTATCTCGGGCTTCGTACGAGATACAAAATCACTCTCTTGTTGAGTCAAACACTTTCAGCCTCCATCTCGCGCTTTGTACGAGATACAAAAACTCTCTTGTGGATTCAACCCTTTTAGCCTCTATCTTGGGCTTCGTACAAGGCACATCTAAAAGCACTCTCTTATTGAGTCAACCCCTTTTAGCCTCCCTCTCGGGCTTCGTACAAGACACAAAAGCACCCTCTTGTTGGGTCAATAGCCTCCTCTTAGGCTTTGTATAAGAAAACCCCCGGTTGAGTCAATCAACCTTTTAGCATCAAAACTGTGCCTCGTTCACAGGATACAAACATCAACAACTCCTTTCATCTAATTGCTGTAAGCGGCAAGCCTCTGGATTATTTACATCCACGCCATTGTCCCTCTTTTAGCATGAGAAATTCCTAAGGAAAGATAGCATTACTCTACACTGAGTTAAAGTCTTCTCCTTCAAGTTAAAACCCCCTATAAATGAAATTATGGCATTGCCAGGATTCACATATCCCGGTTAAAGTAATCCTCTTTTATAGTCAGTCACCCAACAGTTGTGACAAACAGACCCCCTTTAGAGATGACAAATTCTCTCTAAAGACAATGCCTTTTTAGCTTCACATCTTGGGCTTCGAACAAGATATAAATAAATCCTTCAGCTTCACATCTTGGGCTTTAAACAAGATATAAACCACCTTTTCAGCTTCACGTCTTGGGCTTTGAACAAGACACCAAAACACCATTTCCTCCCATAGAATAGGAGGAACTACGATCGCTCTGATTTCCCTATTTCGGTAAACGGGAATACGTAGGCATAAGATTGAAAGAAAAATCTTAGCGAGCACACTAATCCAAAGCCCTAAATCTCGTACCTTCACATATCAATCGAAAAGTATCAGTCCTAGCATCCTAACAAAATTCCCCATGAACATTCCCGGTGTTTCGTTCTAAACAAAGTAAGAAGAAAAAGACCCCATTACCATATAGCATCCGAAACCTAACAGACCGCTGTTTAAACTCAGTATGCAAGCAGGGTTAATTGGAAACATCTATTTCCCTTCCTTAGTCAGCTCAATAGGATAAAAAATGAATTGACCTGTAGTAACCCCAGAGCGACAGTGCTTAAGAAACACGTCCAAAATCGCTCGCTACAGTAAAGTGGCGCCCACCGTGTGGCTCTTTTCTTTCTTTCTTTCTTTTTTTGGGGATTTCACTGGGATAGGATTTTTTTTTTACTTCACTAGGATCTTAGGTCAAAACCTTTAAAGTTGGGAAGGTACCATAGAATGGCGACTCCGCCGGGGAGCCATTTTTGTCAGGATCAGAGGATTCATAGCTCTTTAAAGTCTAGGACTTTAGGACAAATATATATACTGCTTTTCCTAATTGATATCTGTGTTTATTTTTCTGCTAATGGGAATGCGTGTGATGCCGTATGTGGAAGGATTGAGTATACACCTAGGAAAAACCTCTTTTAGTAGTGCGGAAACTATTGGAAATGGTTGTCACGCGATACTACCCTCTTCTGATGGTTCTTCGAAAAACATCACCTAGCACGGTTCCCGACCCACTGGTGTTTTCTCGATAAGGACTGATGATTTTGAGAGACAGGTACAAAAATCACTAGTATAAACCTTTTGGGGGGGGGGGGGGGGGTAGAGCCTTGACTTCATGACACCGACCCTTTGACCCCATGTTTTTTCTATGTTTTTGTGTGCTGCATTCATGCATTCATCTAAAAATTATTACATCAAATAAAAACTTCTCTTCTAGTCTCTCTTTTTCAAACTAAACTAAGACAATGATTGCAAATGTCAGAGAAAAAGATTGCGCTCATGGACTTCGGTAGAAGGAGAACTCATAAGTATACCTTAAGGGTTCCAAAACTAGAGGATTTGAGAGGATTAGCGAGGATGATCACTAACCCTGAAGCTTTCAGAGCCAAGTACGGAGGTCTGCTACCTTTGTTAAGAGTCCATGTGATTGAAGGAATCATGGAGGCACTCATTCAGTTTTACGATCCGGTCTATCACTATTTCACATTCCTGGATTACCAGCTAAAACCAACGCTGGAGGAGTATTCTCACCTAACCGATTTAGACATTACTGATCGAGCTCCTTTTTTTGGTCTGGAAGAAATTCCAAAAGATCAAACCATTGCAAGAGCAATCTATTTGGATGAGTCAGAAATCAAGACTCACATGACCACCTAGGGTGGGCTCCCAGGTTTTCCAACCCAGTTCCTGACAAAGAAGGCTCTGTACTTTGCTAGTATAGGGAACATGACTGCTTTTGAAAGCATCTTTGTCTTACTCACTTACGGATTATTTCTGTTACCCAACATTAATAGCTTCGTCGATATCAACGCCATTAAGGTTTTTCTCATTGGAAACCATGTGCCAACTTTGCTCGCGAATGCGTATCATTCTGTACACTTAGGGAATTTGTACAGCGGAGGGATGATCACGTGTTGTGTACCCCTATTATACAAATGGTTTGTCTCCCATTTACCCAAGTCTGCTGCGTTTTGGGATCATGAGAGTGCCTTGTGTTGGTCGCAGAAAATCATGTCTCTTACCAACTCTGATATAGATTGGTACAATAGGATTTATGACGGGATTAGGATCATTGACCGTTTTGGAAACTTCCCCAACGTACCCCTCATAGGAACTAAGGGAGGAATCAACTACCATCCAGTATTGGTTCGTCGTCAATTTAGATACCCGATGAGACATGTCCCACGTAATGCTCATCTTGAGGGTCTTTTCTTCAAAGAAGGAGAAAATGACAGGGCACTAAAGATGGAAATAGTGCACGCTTAGAAACATGTTCATAAGAAAGGACGAGAGTCTCTAGGAAAACCAGACTGTGCTCGGTGGAGCCTTATCTCCACTGGGTACAAACTAGAGCTCTCAAGCTAAAGATGCCTTATCCTCGTCACGGAGTTCTTCTGCCGAGGGAATCTGTCATGTACTTCATGACTGAAACGGAAAAACTTCAGGTTACTCTCAACAAAGTTCAACAGGAGAGGAGGTCTTGGAAGAACAAATACCGCACCCTCAATGTAGAGTGTACCAAAATACAGCAACTGCTGAAAGGTAAGGATGCTCTGATCGAGATTTTAGAGCAACATGCTGTGGATAATCAGGATGACCAAAGGAATTTGCTCGTTCCTTTTACTTGGCAAAGGAATGACAATCCGACAACGGCCCAAGAGCACCGGTCTAAGAAAAGGAAAGTACCAGAATCAGCACCCGGTTTCTCCCCAGAGAGGACTCGGGACCCCTTAGCTTAGGTTTTTGTTTCCGCACCTTGTAATCTACTGTATTTCTATTTTCGCAATCCTTTGAATTCAATAAAACGGGGTTTCCCCACTGTTTGATATTTGCAATCTAATTGTTGAAGTTTATTTTGATTAAACAAAAAAAACAATTAATATAAACATTGCATTCATCATTCTCACGTCACGTATTCTTCTTACCTACGAATCTCACGTTTGTGTCTCGGTTCTAGAGTCAAAATGTCTCATTCGTACAATACTCGGGCCAATCGTCAGAAAATGATGGATGATCTCGAGGAAGAGAACAGAGAGTTGAGAGAAGAGATCGACGCTTTGAGGGAGGATATGAGAAAGCTTCATAACGACATGCAAGCCATGGCAGAAGCTCAGCTACAAAGGACTGTGATCTCGGAGATCACCTCAACGCCCATAGTGGAAAAGTCTGATCCTAGGTACAAAATGCCGAAAGATCGTCCCTGGGGCATGCCACTTAACTATATCCCGGAAGGATATATCCCGTTGATCAATAAGGATCAGGGGACCGCAACATGAACCACTGGGCCTGAAGGTTACAAAATTCGGGAAAGCGAAGATTCCAGGGGCATGACAGCAACTCCTGAAGGTTACAAACTTCGGGAGGCACCGAGAGTCTCGGCCATAATGACTATACCACCGCCCATGGTACACACTATCCCAGAAGGACAGATTCCACAGATACCTTCTGGTGGAAATGACAACATGTTCGAAAGAATGAATGAGTTCCAGAAACAGTTCCTGTGAATGCAGAAAGAACTGCAGGCCCTTCGCGGTCAGGATTTATTTGGAAAGGATGCCGCGGACCTCTGCTTGGTCCCCAATGTGAAAGTCCCACACAAATTCCAGGTGCCCGACTTTGAAAAGTACAAGGGTAACTCTTGCCCTCAGAGTCACTTCGTGATATACGCTCGGTGAATGTCAGCTCAGACAGAGAATCAGGATTTACTGATTCACTACTTTCAGGATAGTTTAACCGGTGCCGCACCAAAATGGTACATGGGTTTAAACCATGCTACGATTAGCACTTTCAGAGATCTTGGCACTGCTTTCGTCCAACAATATAAATACAATCTGGACATGGCACCCAACAGAGATCAACTCAGATCAATGTCACAAAAGGACAAGGAAACCTTTAAGGAATACGCTCAGAGATGGCGTGAAATTGCTGCTCAAATTTGTCCACCTCTTTAAGAAAAAGAGATGACAAAGATCTTCTTAAAGACCTTAAGCTCATTTTATTACGACAGAATGGTTGCCATGGCGCCTAGTGACTTCACCGAGATGGTCGGTATGGGAGTTCGTCTTCAGGAAGTCGTCCGAGAAGGACATCTAGTCAAAGACACTGGATCATCAACTAGTACAAAGCAATACGGTAGTGCTCTCCCTAAGAAAAAAGAGCAGGTTATTGGGAATATCTCTCTCGGAAAGCAAAGGCGACGTTATCAACTAGTAGCGGCTGTGACTCCTGCTATCAATCCTGTGCCTATTTCTACGTATCAACCTCAGGTTGCGCACAGCCAACCTAATCAGCAAAGGACTCAACAGCCTCTTCAGCAGGCTCGTCCTCCATACAATAATAACCGTACAACGCGGCCACCAGGATTTGATCCTATACCTGTATTGTACGCAGAACTATTTCTGTTACTACTGGCTAAGGGGCATGTCCAGACTAAGTCCCCTCTTACAGTACCAGAAAATCCGCCTTTTTGGTTTAAGGTGGATCAGACTTGCCTTTACCATCAAGGAGGACCAGGGCATAACATAGAGAACTGTCTCAATTTCAAATCCGACGTACAAAAGCTTGTTAGGAGCGGGGTCTTATCTTTCAAGGATACAAATCCTAATGTTTTCACTAACCCGCTGCCTCAACACGAGAAAGCTACAGTCAATTTGATAGAGGGAGAGACTAACAACGTCTATCAAATTCATGATGTACTCTTGTTAAGGACCAATATAGTCAAGATGCATTGTAGACAGAGTAGATATGGCCATGTGCCACCTCATAACTATCACCAGTGTGATATATGCTCTAAAAGCAATCGAGGATGTTCTGTGGTGCAATCAGCTCTACAGGAACAGATGGATCTCGGATAGATCCAAGAGCACCGAGTTCATGGAGTTAACATGGTTTACACAAATTCTAACATCATTCAGAACCACAACATCCATGCAATGAATGTCAACTTGGTGGTGATGCATTCCAGGAAAAGCCAGTATCATAATCTGCCGCGGCACGATTACAGTTCTTGTCTGACTTGCTCGGTAAACAAACAGGGATGCTCTTTTGTACAAGAGGCCCTCCGGCGTCAGATGGATCTTGGATGGATCCAGGACTACCATGATAGGAATCCCTATCAGATCAACATGATTCAAATCTTCGATATTCGCTTGATGAATACCAGCCTGGTGGAGTTACATGCTAAACAGGTCCGGCTCGGGTTCCTGGTATCACATGATTATCAGAGGTGTAGGGCGGGTTGCGAAAACAATCAAGGTTGTGACCTTGTCCAGGAAACCCTTCAGCACTTGTTGAACCACTGGTGGCTTCCAATCTATATGGATGAAGACACCCAGCAAATTAGTATTACCAACGGGAACCCTACTCGGCATCAAAGTCGGGATGTTCGATCTGTGGAAACTGACCTAGTGAGGTTACATTGTATTTAAAGCGGACGTGGCCAGGTGCCACCACACAACTATGAACGTTGTAGAGTCTGTTCGGAAAGTAACCAAGGATGTTACCTTGTGTGAGCAGCTCTTCAGGGTCAGGTGGATCGTAGAGAGATTCGCCCATATCCGGGTTTCGGACCAATCAACTGGGCGCCGGACTACCTCACTGATCAAATTGAGGACGTTGTTGTAATCTCTGATCATCAGAGGGCTAGGGATGATTGTACAATCATCCCTCTACTTGACGAATTGAGAGTTCCCAACCAGGAACGGATCGAAATTGCTTACGATGGTCGAAAAAATCAGAAGGCTCCCATAGTCATCTATCTACCGGGACCATTACCGTATGAATCAACTAAGGCTATCCCTTACAAATACGGTACAACAACAGTCGAGAATGGAAAGGAAATTCCATTACCCTCCGTCGTGAATATTGCAGACATCAGTCGAGTAACACGGAGTGGTCGAATCTTCAACCGAGGAGTTGGAGAACTTAACAAAGAAAAGGAACCTCAGACAGAAGTTCCCAATCCACCAATCGGTCAATCCAGTAATCCCGACCTTTCAAAAAACGATGATGAGATGCTGAAGCTCATCCAAAGGAGTGAATACAACATTGTTGATCAACTGTTACAAACTCCTTCAAAGATCTTTGTGTTGTCACTTTTACTCAGTTCATAAGCGCACAGGGAGGCTCTACAGAAAGTCTTGGAGCAAGCCTTTGTGGAACAGGATGTAACAATCAGACAGTTCGATAGCATTGTCTCTAACATCACTTCCTGCAATAACTTGGGATTTAGTGATGAGGAATTACCTGAAGAGGGTCGCCATCATAACATGGCGCTCAATATCACGGTCAGCTGTCAGGGCGATGCTTTAGCCAGTATACTGGTAGACACAGGGTCAGCCCTGAATGTTATGCCGAAGTCCACTTTGATGCAATTATCCTTCAAAGGACGCCCGATGAGAACCAGTGAGGTCGTTGTCAAAGCATTTAACGGGTCCAGAAAAACGGTTATCGACGAAGTTGACCTTCCCATAACTATTGGTCCTCACACTTTCCAAGTCGCTTGACAGGTCATGGACATCCGGGCAATGTACAGTTATTTATTAGGAAGACCTTGGATACATCAGGCTGGGGCGGCCACCTCGACCCTCCACCAAAAGTTAAAGTTCGTCCAGAACAACCAGCTCGTCACGGTCTGTGGAGAACAAGCCTTGCTCGTGAGTAAATTATCATCATCTACTGGTGTAGAACCCAAGGAGGTTATTGGAACTCAGTTCCAAGCATTGTCGGTGAGCAAGTACAATCAATCCGAAGAGGGAACTTCCATTTCCTCATACAAAGATGCTATCAAAGCGGTCGAGAGTACCAATACAACAGGATGGGGACGGCTAGTCATTCCTACTGACAATAAAACAAAGAAGGGTCTTGGTTTTTCTACAACCTGTACCCAGACAGCTACTACCAGAAATGAAAGTCTTCATCCCATTCAAGACTTCTTCCACAGTGGAGGTTTCCTTCACCCAATGCCTCAAGAAGTGCATACCATCAATAAAGATGATTCCTCTGATATGGAGGAAGAATGGGAGTCCTATCTTAACAAGGACGGTTATATGTCTCAGGATGAAACGCATACTCCTTTTTGCTTTCCTACACAGAGTCCGAGATTTATACCCAGGTCAGATGTCGAAATGATATACGGAGATTGTGATCCGGAAGGATGTTGTACTCCACCAAACTCATTAGAGGAGGACACTCTGATGAAGGACAACTTTGACCACAACTATTATGGCCCGATGGATGGCCTGCCTATCTGGAAGTCGTACCCAGGAGACTTGGGGCAAGGAAATCAGCCGAACAATGAAAATCAGCTAAACATCATTGAAAAGAATACATGCGTCCCCACCATGTCATGGGATCAACAATCAGGTCATTCAAAGCGACATAGCTTTGTTTTATAGGGCTGTAGTTTTAAGAATCGACTTGTTCATTAATAAAATAACGTCGTTCTGTAATTTCCTCATTTTGTTGATGTTTTCTCTTTTTGCTTTTCTCAGAAAATGGTAATCCTAAAGAACAAATCAATAATAAAAAACAAGCAGTTTTCCAAGGAAATACACTGCACACACTCTTGGATTTCCTCTATCTCTTCTAAACACAAATCATACCGTCATGCAGATAGCTTGTTTTAAACCCCGTTGAAACATACGATCAGATGCCTTCTCCCAACTTTGAGTTCTCGGTATTTGGGGCTGAAGAAGAAAATGACGACGAAATTCCAGAAGAGATCTCCCGATTACTCAGACAGGAGGAAAGGTCCATTGAACCTCATAAAGAGCCGTTGGAAACGGTAAACTTAGAGAGGGTTTGGTAAAGCTTCTCAAAGATTTCCCTGATGTATTTGCTTGGTCCTATCAGGATATGCCAGGGTTGGATACCAGCATCGTGGAATATCATTTACCGTTGAGATCGGAATGTCCGCCAGTAAAATAGAGGTTGAGACGGACTCACTCGGACATGGCCATCAAAATCAAAGAGGAGGTACGGAAACAGATTGACGCGGGTTTCCTCGCCACATCAGAATATCCTCAATGGTTAGCCAACATCGTACCCGTTCCCAAAAAGGACGGAAAAGTCAGAATGTGTGTGGATTACAGAGATCTAAATAGGGCTAGTCCAAAGGACGACTTTCCTTTACCACACATCGACATGCTGGTAGACAGTACAACAAAGTTCAAAGTTTTCTCCTTCATGGATGGATTCTCGGGCTATAATCAAATCAAAATGGCACCGAAAGACATGGAGAAAACTTCGTTCATCACCCCATGGGGTACCTTTTGTTACAAGGTGATGCCGTTCGGTTTGAAGAATGCCGGGGCAACCTATCAAAGGGTCATGACTACTCTGTTTCATGACATGATACACAAAGAAATCGGGGTATATGTCGATGATATGATTGCAATATCTAAGACAGAAGAGGAGCATGTGACCCATCTGTCAAAGCTATTCGAGCGGTTGAGAAAGTACAAACTCCGATTGAATCCCAACATGTGCACCTTCGGTGTCTGTTCGGGAAAACTTTTAGGGTTCATCGTCATCCAGAAAGGAATTGAGGTTGATCCTGACAAGGTCAAGGCCATTCGAGAAATTCCTTCTCCAAAAACTGAAAAACAAGTCAGAGGATTCCTGGGACGTTTGAACTACATCTCCAGATTCATATTCCTCATGACTGCGACATGTGCGCCGATTTTCAAATTACTTAAAAAGAACCAGGACTGCGTTTGGACAGAAGATTGCCAAACCGCCTTCGACAATATTAAGGAATACCTGTTGAACCCTCCGATTCTATCACCTCCAGTGGAAGGAAGACCATTTATTATCTACCTCACAGTCCTCGAGGACTCAATGGGATGTGTACTTGGCCAACAAGACGAAACCAAAAGGAAGGAGTCTGCCATCTACTATTTGAGCATGAAATTCACCAACTGCGAGACTTGGTACACTATGCTTGAGAAAACTTGTTGCGCTTTGGCTTGGGCAGCCAAGCGTCTTCGCCAGTACATGATTCGTCACACTACTTGGTTGGTCTCTGAAATGGATATAATCAAGTATGTATTTGAAAAGCCTGCTCTCAAGGGAAGGATTGCCCGTTGGCAGATGTTGTTATCAGAATATGACATAGTGTACCATGCTCAGAAAGCCGTTAAGGGGAGTATTTTAGCCGATCACTTGGCTCATCAACCGATTGATGATCGGGAATCAATCGGGTTTGACTTCCCAGACAAATACGTCATGTACTTGAAAATGAAAGATTCCGATGAACCACTACCAAGTGAAGGGCCAGAACCAGGTTCCCAATGGGGACTTATCTTTGACGGAGCTGTCAATCATTACGGAAACAGAATTGGGGCAATCATCATAACACCTCAGGGTACCCACATTCCTTTCACTGCCCGACTTACATTCAAGTGTACGAACAACGAAGTCGAATACGAAGCTTGTATTATGGGTCTCGAGGAAGCGATTGATTTGAGGATAAAAAACTTGGACGTATATGGCGACTCAGCCCTGCTTATCAATCAGTTTAAAGGAGATTGGAACACATACCAATCAGGATTGATTCCTTACAAAGATTACGCAAGAAGGTTGCTACCCTTCTTCAACAGAATTGAGTTTCATCACATCCCTCGTGAGGAGAATCACATGGCTGATGCATTAGCCACTCTCTCTTCCATGATTAGTGTAGGTCAATGGAATGACTTACCTAAGATCGACATAATGCGCCTTGAACGGCCTGCTTACATCTTCACGATTAAAGCAGTCATAGACGACAAACCTTGGTATCACGATATCAAATGCTTCCTTCAGAAACAAGAGTACCCACCTGGGGCACTAAGGAAGGACAGGAAAACCCTCAGAAGGCTGGCAGGCAGTTTCTTCCTGAGCGGTGATACTCTCTATAAGAGAAATTTTGACATGGTCTTGCTCCGATGCGTAGACAGACTAGAAGCAGACATGTTGATCAAAGAAATTCACGAAGGATCCTTTGGCACTCATGCCAACAGACACACAATGGCGAGAAAAATTCTAAGAGCAGGGTACTATTGGTTGACCATGGAATTCGACTGCTACAAGTACATGAGGAAGTGTCACAAGTGTCAGATATACTCCGACAAAATTTATGTACCGCCAACGCATCTCAAAGTTCTTTCTTCCCCATGGCCTTTTTCCATATGGGGAATCGACATGATTGGCTTGATTGAGCCTAAGGCTTCAAACGGACATCGGTTCATCCTAGTTGCCATTGATTACTTCACCTAGTGGGTCGAAGCAGCGTTGTACGCTAATGTAACCCGACAAGTGGTGGTCTGATTTATCAAAAACAATATCATCTGCCGTTATGGTGTTCCGAGCCAGATCATTACTGATAATGGATATAACTTGAACAATAAGATGATGAAAGAGTTGTGCGCAGAGTTCAAGATCGAACACCATAACTCATCTCCCCACCGACCAAAGATGAACGGAGCGGTAGAAGCGGATAACAAGAACATCAAGAAGATAGTTCAAAAGATGGTTGTAACCTACACATATTGGCATGAGATGCTACCCTTTGCTCTTCACGGTTATCGCACATCTGTCCGCACTTCAACAGGGGCAACCCCTTTCTCTCTAGTTAATGGCATGAAGGCAGTGCTCCCCATCGAAGTAGAGATCCCATCAATCTGGGTATTGATGGAAGCTAAGCTAACAGAAGCTGAGTGGTGTCAAAGTCGACACGACGAACTGAACCTGATCGAAGAAAAGCGAATCACGGCACTATACCATGGTCAGTTGTATCAGCAGAGGATGAAGAAGGCGTTCGACAAAAAGGTTCGACCTCGCGTCTTCAGGAAAGGAGACCTTGTGCTCAAGAAGATACAATCATTTCTCACTGATTCTCGGGGCAAGTGGACCCCGAATTATGATGGCCCCTAAGTGGTCAAGAAAGCTTTCTCAGGCGGTGACGTGAGACTTGCAACCATGGACGGAGAGGAATTTGCCTACCCCACAAATGTTGATGTAGTCAAGAAATACTTCGCGTAAACTAAAAAAAACGTCTCGGTGGATTGAAAACCCGATAGGGCGGTCTAGGCAAAAATTAGAGACAGTCAAAAAATCATCCCGGTGGATTAGAAATATCAAAGTCCAATCCAGGAAAAAGTTAGGGATAATGGCAAGTAACTACGTCTGATCAGTTCAACTCCTCAGTAGTCATGCCATCCATCAAAAACTCCAGTTAGGGTCATCTTCGACAGAAGCTCAGGACGCCTCGAATTCAAAATTGGTAGAAGGATAGTGGTTGTTATGTTTCAACATAGCCCTTTTCCCTATAAATTACCATTTGCTAAACTTTGTAAATACTCTATGGAATCACGCGTTTGGCTGATCTCCATCCTATCAATAAAAGTTGTGCCCTTGTGCTTTTATTTGCAATTCATATTTGTTTTAGCTTTACAGAATGATGTTTTTAACATGATCAATGATTCTTGAAACAAAACAAAAATGAATTTACTTGTTAAAATTGTTTTGCTTTTAAAAATAAAGATGGCAATTTCTTTTGACGGTTGAACATCGAAAGAACATCGATCGCTTCTCCAAAGGTGTTCGAGCCTCAAAGTACAGAATCAAAGTACTCCTTCTAAACAAGTATGTCTGAATGAAGGATCAGCTATGTCAGATGCGAATGCTCTATCTGACCTCTTCGGCCGAGTTCTCATCTCCTAAGCCCGACCAACGTCGCTCCCAACAGGGACCGTTTCTCCTAAGCAAGGCAGAATTGCTATCTTGAAACAGCGATATTTCTACATGCGCCACTGTGGCTGAGTATCCAGTCGTGTTCATCCGTTAGTTTGTATGTCTCGTCAGTTTTGTCAGCATATACATACATATATCATGCATGTTAGTTTCTTGGATTGGCTAGAATTTTGGTAAAACAAAGAATGTTCAATGTTTGATGTCAAGGTGGTAATGTCAAAACATTGAGTCTTAACACTGGGCTGTGTTAGTGGTTTAGTTACTGAAGTTTGGATGTCTGATGTCACATGCGATGTTGTGACATTAGATCTACAGAATTAATAACATCAGGGGGAGTGGAAGAAGAAGGGGTTGTGCATGAGGAAGCAAGTGTCAAGGGGAATGTCAGAACATTACCTGTTGAAACCACTCATTGTGAAGAGAAGAATGAGGATGTGATCAATGTGGTTGACTTATCTGATGATGAAGTCATTGGTAAAGCCGTTCCTAGTATTGCTAAGAGACTAAAGACAAGGAAAGGAAAAACTGTTGAATCTTCTCCAAAGAAGTCTGCTGTTGTGGGTCCTACAAAACCCTGGAGCAAGGTTGCTACTTCTTCCAAAAAGAGAAAGATTAGGGAAGATTCTGATTCTGACTTTGATGTTGAGGATGATGCTCATGACATCACATCTGTCAGAAGAACAATTTTGAAGAGAATCTCTGACAAAGTCCCTGAAGTTCCAGTCGACAACATTTCCTTTCATTATGCCAGCAGTGCATCTATGTGGAAATTTGTATGTCAGAGAAAACTAGTCCTTGAGAGGGAGCTTGGGAAAGAAGTTTTAGAGATGAAGGACATTATGGAGCTGATTAATGAGGCAGGATTGGTGAAGACTGTGACTAAATTTCCTAAGTGCTATAAGGGTCTGGTTAAAGAATTTGTTGTCAACATTTCTGGAAAAATTGCTGATAAAAGGAGCATTGATTTCATGAAAGTCTATGTGAGAGGAAAGTGCATTAATTTCTCTCCAAGCACTATCAACAAATATCTGGGAAGAGATGATGTAGAGTACAGTGAACTTGAGATGACTGATAATGAAATATGTAAAGAGATTACAGCTGGTCAAGTAAAGGTTTGGCCTTGGAAAGAGAAATTGAAGGCTAGTAAACTTAGCATCAAGTATGCCATTCTTCACAGAATTGGAGCAGCCAACTGGGTGCCAACAAACCACAAGACTACAATAGCTATTGGATTGGGGAGGCTTATCTATGCTGTTGGGAAGCAGATCAAGTTTGACTTTGGAAGTTACATCTTTGAGCAAGTGGTGAAACATGCTGAAACAAATGATATCAAGTTACATATAGCATTCCCAACCCTTGTTTGTGGAATCATCATGGAGCAACATCCTGAAACTTTAGCAAGTTCAGATATAGCTTGCAAGAGGGAGTCAGCCTTGTCCTTGCATCCTAAGTTGTTTGCTGGACATCATGTTCCAGACATTGTTGTAACATCAAGTTCTGGTGTTAAAAAGGCCAGGACCAAAGCTGAGTTGATTGAAGAACTGAAGGCAACTAGCAAGGATCTTGATTTGGTTATCAATACTAGCACTGCTAGGAAGTTGAGAATTGAGCAGAGGATCAAATCCTTGGAACAAGGTGGAGATGATGTTGGAGAACCAGGTTCAGAAGAAGATGATGAGGATATTGATCATGGAGATGGATCAAGTGAAGACTAGTTTATCTGCTTTTGCTTCTAAGTAGTTTTAGTTTTATTTCTGTTGTTTTAGCAATGTAGTGCTTGGTTTGTAATTTGAATATTGTGTTGGTATATGCACCCTTCATGTTTTTGTTCTATGATTTGTTATGTCTTTTTGCTGACTGTGAGACTAACAATTAGAGCTAGGGTAGTACTAACTGTAGGGGTTGTCAAATTGTGGCTAAAAAGGGGGAGAACTAGCCAAGAGAGTACTATTGTCAAAGGAGTTGATAGCTGCTAAGGAATGAAATCGAGGATTTAGCTGATTGCTGATGTTATAGTACAGAAGTGCAGAAATTGAGGGGGAGTAATTACTGAACAGCTGCTATGCTGGTTCTTGCTTTGAGGGGGAGTGCTCATTGCTGCCAATATTGAGATATGTATAGCTGCTTGAAGACTGTAGTTGTTGAAGATGGTGCTGCAGCAGAGTTTTTATGAAGTGTAGTCTTTGTGTATTGAAGATGTTGATGCTGCTGCTGCTTGGAGTTTAAAAAATTACTGAAGTTTTTCCGCTGCTGAAGTCTCTGAAGGTGCAGAGATTGTTTTAGCCAAAATTAGCCAAAGGGGGAGATTGTTAGTTTCTTGGATTGGCTAGAATTTTGGTAAAACAAAGAATGTTCAATGTTTGATGTCAAGGTGGTAATGTCACAACATTGAGTCTTAAGACTGGGCTGTGTTAAGTGGTTTATTTACTGAAGTTTGGATGTCTGATGTCACATGCGATGTTGTGACATTAGATCTACAGAATTAATAACATCAGGTTTGTGATGTTGTTAGGGTTTGCGTGTTAGCTGGAATTGTGGAGAGCAGGTAGTCTCATTGGATGCAGATATCTTGGGTTAAATATTCTTCGCTGCATAGGAGATCTGGTGCAGATTTGTAGGAGATTTAAAAGGTTGAAGATTTGAAAAGATTTTAGGAGAAAATCTGTTTTGAAGATTCAGTTTTAAATAACAAATCAAGTCAGATATTGCAGGAGTCCAAGCCCAATTCAGGTTGCTATATAAAGCACACAAGACCAAAGGAAAAGGTACAGAAATACAGAGAGAAGATCAAGAGCATAGGCTGAGTGTCTTAAGTATTTTGTACGAGTTTTGTATACACCATTCTAGGTTGAATAGGTGAGTTGTTTTCTGTCCTCTCTTAGAAGCTGTGAAGCGATAGAGAGTTGTCTAACTTAATCAAAGCTGTGAAGCAGGATCAAGGTTTCTCAAAGAGGTTGTTCTTTGAAGTGTTTTAGGGATTGAGTAGTGTTCTCATATCTAAGTGGTTTCTTAGGTAGAAAGTCACTAGTAGGAATTAAAATTAGGAGATTGTCAACTAGGTTGTTGAGTCTGTAATTTAATTCTACAAGTAGTGAATTTCATCCTTGGCTTAGTAGCCCCCAGACGTAGGTAGTTAGACCGAACTGGGTGAACAATTTTGTGTGTTATTCTGCTGTTTATTATGTCCATTGTGCAGAGTGTGTTGTTGTGACATCGCACTTAACATCACACGTCTGATACCAGAATTTCATTTGGTATCAGAGCAGGCATCCTGTCTGTCTCTGGGTGAGATCTAGGGAAGTTACTTTCTGGTGTAAAGAAGGATAAAGAAGTTGGAGGATTTGTCAACAGACCCCCTATTTTGGATGGCTCGAATTATGATTATTGGAAGCCAAGGATGATCACGTTTTTGAAATCCTTGGACAGCAGGGCTTGGAAGGCTATTGTTAAAGAGTGGAAAGCACCTGTTGTGTGTGAGAAAGATGATGCTGGCAAAGATAAAGAAGGTACCTCAAAGCCGAAACCTGAAGAAGAATGGACCAAGGAAGAAGATGACCTTGCCCTTGGTAATTCCAAAGCTCTAAATGCAATCTTCAATGGAGTGGATAAGAATATATTCAGGTTGATCAATACCTGTGAAGTCACTAAGGAAGCGTGGGATATTTTGAAGGCTACACATGTAGGAACATCTAGAGTGAAGATGTCAAGACTTCAGCTTCTAACTTCAAAGTTTGAAAGCCTGAAGATGAAGGAAGATGAGACTATCCATGACTTCCATATGAGTGTTCTTGAGCTAGCTATTGCATCCAGTGCTCTTGGAGAAAAGATGTCAGAAGAAAAACTCGTAAGGAAAATCCTCAGGTCCCTTCCTAAGAGGTACAAGATGAAGGTGACTTCTATTGAAGAAGCTCAAGACATCAGCAAGATGAGAGTTGATGAGCTCATTGGATCTCTTCAAACTTTTGAGCTTGGTTTAAATGAAGAAGAACCAGAAAAGAAGCCCAAGGGTATTGCTTTGGTCTCCACTCCTGCAGAAGCTAGGAAAGTCAAAGATGATGATTCTCATGAGGATCTATCTCAGGCCATTGTTATGTTGGGAAAGCAGTTCAACAAAGTGATCAAGAGGATGAACAATAACTACAAGCCTAATGTCAAGAACACCTCTTCTAACATCTGCAAGTCAAAAGAGAAAGATGAAGAAAAGACTGCCCAGGATAAAGGTGTTCAGTGCTTTGAATGTGAAGGGTATGGACATGTCAAGAAAGAATGTCCCACATTCTTGAAGAAGCAGAAGAAGGGTATGTCAGTTTCCAGGTCTGAATCTGATAGTGAAGGTGAAGGTGAGTCAGCAAAGCATGTTAGAGCCTTAACTGGAATTGTTGTTTCTGATGATGATAGTGATGGAGAAATAACTTATGAGGAGTTAGCATCTACTTATCAAGAGTTGTGTTTAAAAAGTACTGAGATTTGCCAAGAAAACAAGTGTCACAAGCAACAGATTGCTCAGCTTGAGAATGAAAAAGCTGATCTAGAAATTGAAGTTGTACTAGTTAAATCATAACTTGATCAGATGACAAAATCCGTTAGGATGACGAACAGTGGTACAGCTACTCTTGATAAGATTCTTCAGTCAGAGAAAGCTGCTGGAGATAAATCAGGTATAGGATATGTGTCTAGCACTTCAGGAACAAAAAAGGAGGTGTCTCAACCATTGTCTCAACATCAAACTAAGAGACAGGATCCTACCCCTAAGAAGGTTGTTCAGCCTCAGAATGTTGAGAAGAAGAATGGTCCTCATCAGAGGAAGATGCAGCCTCAAGGAGCTAGTCAGTATATGCCTCCTCAATATCACAAAAGCATAGAGGCTGTTAGGTCTAATCAGAACAGGTTTCATCAGATGTCTCAACATCAAGGTAACTGGTATGGATATGAATACAACAATGTTGTGCCTCATTACTATGGATGAAGGAAGCCTCATCACCATAGGAGACAGCCTAGAAGACAACATCCTCACTTCAGGAGACAGTCTACCGATGGTAAAAGACAACAGCACCATAGAAGACAATCCAACTATTGAAGAAGGAGACAACACCATTGGTGGCAACCACAACATTATCATCAAGGTGGCAGAAGGTTTAACCACTTCAGAGATGATAGAGTTAGATGCTTATATTGTGGAAGGTTCGGACATATGCAGTACTCTTGTTTTAAATTGCATGGTTATCCATAATCTGCTCCTCAAAACAAACTAAAGGAGGTCAGGCCCAAGGTGGTGAAATAATGGGTTCCTAAAGCTCAGGTCACATGTCTATTGGTTCATACCTCAGATGCCATAGATGCATGGTACTTTGACAGTGGATGTTCAAAGCACATGACTGGATCCAAGGAGCAATTGGTGGAGTTCAACCCTTGCTATGAAAATAAGGTTGTGTTTGGCAATGGAGAAAAAGGAGTAGTAGAAGGAGTTGGAAGAGTGAAGAATCATGATGGTCTTACTCTTGACAATGTGATCCTGGTCCAAGGTTTGAAGGCTAATCTGATTAGCATAACTCAACTATGTGATGAAGGTTACATAGTCAGCTATTCCAAGGATGAGTGTCTGGTGACGAATGAAAAGGATGAAGTAGTCATGAAAGGGGCCAGATCCAGAGATATTTGTTATCTACGGATACTTGTAGAAGTCAGCTCAACTGTTGATGTTAAGCCTGATGTTTTAACATTAGTCTGTGACATCAAGTGTGAAGAAATGCTGAAAGGTCAATCAGAGTTAATGAGTTCTAATGAGAATCCTTTTAAATTTTTAAAAGGAAAGTTAATTTGGAGGGAGAAACTCACTGATTGGTTATTAAGGGATACACAAATTCAGGCGCCATACCTTAGACCATCATTTCCTTTTATAGCAATATCACATTTCATCAAGGATCATATCTCCTGACTGTTCGTCTATTTCAACAAGAAAAATCATCTGAACTCATACTGCCTAAAGGGAACCATGTCTAACCAGATGTCTTCTCCATCAAAGAAATCTGTTTCTCAAAGCTCTTCGCGAGATAAGGCTAGGGTTTCTTCAAAAGAGGGGTCTGCAGAAGAAGCGTTGAATATAGAACCCATCTCTATGATGCTCCCAGAATCAGGTAAATCTAGACCTTCTAAACTGGTTTCAAAGAGGGCTGGGACTATCTTTAAAGATAATGAAACAAAGAAGCTTGTTACTAGTGTTATATTTAGTGATAAAACAACACCTAGGTCATCCACTTCTCAAATTGTTGAAGAAAGGGTAGATGTTGATAAAAACTTAAGTCAGATTGTCGATAAGGTCTTTGAGAAAGGGCTTCCTATAAAGGGTATATCTAGACCTCTGAGGCAGATGCCGGCTAAACATTCTGAAAGGGAAAAGGAGGACATGCAAAGTGTAGCTACAAATCTTCATAGACTTGCTATGTCTGTTATTGAAGATTCTGAAGGGGGAGTGGAAGAAGAATGGGTTGTGCTTGAGGAAGCAAGTGTCAAGAGGGATGTCAGAACATCACCTATTGAAACCACTCATTGTGAAAAGAAGAATGAGGGTGTGATCAATGTGGTTGACTTATCTGATGATGAAGTCATTGGTAAAGCCGTTCCTAGTATTGCTAAGAGACTAAAGACAAGGAAAGGAAAAACTGTTGAATCCTCTCCAAAGAAGTCTGCTGTTGTGGGTCCTACAAAACCCTGGAGCAAGGTTGCTACTTCTTACAAAAAGAGAAAGATCAGGGAAGATTCTGATTCTGACTTTGATGTTGAGGATGATGCTCATGACATCACACCTGTCAGAAGAACATTTTTGAAGAGAATCTCTGACAAAGTCCCTGAAGTTCCAGTCGACAACATTTCCTTTCATTATGCCAGCAGTGCATCTATGTGGAAATTTGTATGTCAGAGAAGACTAGCCCTTGAGAGGGAGCTTGGGAAAGAAGTTTTAGAGATGAAGGACATTATGGAGCTGATTAATGAGGCAGGATTGGGGAAGACTGTGACTAAATTTCCTAAGTGCTATGAGGGTCTGGTTAAAGAATTTGTTGTCAACATTTCTGGAAAAATTACTGATAAAAGGAGCGTTGATTTCATGAAAGTCTATGTGAGAGGAAAGTGCATTAATTTCTCTCCAAGCACTATCAACAAGTATCTGGGAAGATATGATGTAGAGTACAGTGAACTTGAGATGACTGATAATGAAATATGTAAAGAGATTACAGCTGGTCAAGTAAAGGTTTGGCCTTTGAAAGAGAAATTGAAGGCTAGTAAACTTAGCATCAAGTATGCCATTCTTCACTGAATTGGAGCAGCCAACTGGGTGCCAACAAACCACAAGACTACAATAGCTGTTGGATTGGGGAGGCTTATCTATGCTGTTGGGAAGAAGATCAAGTTTGACTTTGGAAGTTACATCTTTGAGCAAGTAGTGAAACATGCTGAAACAAATGCTATCAAGTTACCTATAGCATTTCCAACCCTTGTTTGTGGAATCATCATGGAGCAACATCCTGAAACTTTAACAAGTTCAGATATAGCTTGCAAGAGGGAGTCAGCCTTGTCCTTGCATCCTAAGTTGTTTGCTGGACATCATGTTCCAGACATTGTTGTAACATCAAGTTCTGGTGTTAAAAAGGTCGGGACCAAAGCTGAGTTGATTGAAGAACTAAAGGAAACTAGCAAGGATCTTGATTTGGTTATCAGTACTAGCAGTACTAGGAAGTTGAGAATTGAGCAGAGGATCAAATCCTTGGAACAAGGTGGAGATGATGTTGGAGAACCAGGTTCAGAAGAAGATGATGAGGATATTGATCATGGAGATGGATCAAGTGAAGACTAGTTTATCTGCTTTTGCTTCTAAGTAGTTTTAGTTTTATTTCTGTTGTTTTAGCAATGTAGTGCTTGGTTTGTAATTTGAATATTGTGCTGGTATATGCACCCTTCATGTTTTTGTTCTATGATTTGTTATGTCTTTTTGCTGACTGTGAGACTAACAATGAGAGCTAGGGTAGTACTAACTATAGGGGTTGTCAAATTGTGGCTAAAAAGGGGGAGAACTAGCCAAGAGAGTACTAATGTCAAAGGAGTTGATAGCTGCTAAGGAATGAAATCAAGGATTTAGCTGATTGTTGATGTTATAGTACAGAAGTGCAAAAATTGAGGGGGAGTAATTACTGAACAGCTGCTATGCTGGTTCTTGCTTTGAGGGGGTGTAGCGAGCGATTTTGGACGCGGTTCTTAAGCGCTGGTCGCTCTCTGCGGTTGAGCTTAAACTACATGTCGATTCATTTTTTTCCTATTAAAGCTGATGAAGGAAGGGAAATAGATGTCTCCAATTAACCCTGCTTTGCATACTGTGTTTAAACAGCGGTTTGTTAGGTTACGAATGCTATCAATGTGGGGGGGGCCTTTGTACTGGTTATTTGTATTTTTGCCAATACGGATTCTTATCTAGACAGAAGGTTTCTGGCGGGGAACAAGGATTAGAATGTTTAGGACTGATGTTTTGAATTACTGCTTTTGATTGATGGGGATATGGGATTTGGGTTTTTTGTTGATTGTGCTCGCTAAGATCTTTTCTTTCGATCTTATGCCTACGTATTCCCGTTTACCGAAATAGGGAAATCAGAGCGTTCGTAGTTCCTCCTATTCTATGGGAGGAAATTGTTGTTTTTGGTGTCTTGTTCAAAGCCCAAGACGTGAAGCGAAAGGTGGTTTGTATCTTGTTCAAAGCCCAAGATATGAAGCTGAAAAGTCTATTTGTGTCTTGTTCAAAGCCCAAGATGTGAAGCTGAAAGGGTTTGACTTTAGAGAGAATTTGTCAACTCTAAAGAGGGGGTTGTATGTCATAACTGTTTTATAAAGGAGAATTACTTTAACCGGGATTTGTGAATCCGGCAATGCCATAATTTCCTTTATAGGGGATTTTTAACCTGAAGGAGAAGACTTTAACTCAGTGTAGAACAATGCTATCTTTCCTTAGGAATTTCTTATGCTAAAAGAGGGACAGTGGCATGGATGTAGATGATCCAGAGGCTTGCCGCTTACAGCGATTAGATGAAGGGAGTTGTTTGATGTTTGTTTACTGTGAACGAGGCACAGTTTTGATGCTAAAAGGTTAATTGGATTAACTAGTGGTTTTCTTATACAAAGCCTAAGAGGAGGCTGATATGTGTCTCATACAAAGCCCGAGAGAGAGGCTAAAAGGTTTTGACCCGACGAGGGAATCTTGTGGTATCTCGTATAAAGCCCGAGGTAGAGGCTGTTTGACTCAACAAGAGAGTTTTTGTGTCTCGTACAAAGCCCGAGATGGAGGCTGTTGTTTATTTGGCTCAATAAGAACCTTTTTGTATCCCGTATAAAGCCCGAGATGGAGGCGAAAGAGGTGATTAACTCAATGAGGGAGTCTCTTATGTGTCTCGTACAAAGCCCGAGAGAGAGGCTAAACGTCACTAGAGAAGGATCATTTATACAAAGCCTAAGAGGAGGCTGTGGCGACTGTTCCAGTTAAGTGACAGGTCCAGTATACTGATTTTGAAAGAGAAAATCAGTTCTTATATGAGCAATACTATACTCATGGATTTGATTCAAGGATCCGGGTTATTCCTGTTTTTTAAGGAAGCGGGAAATCCGAAGGGTATTGAGACTGTCCGAGTCTGCGGGTTTCCTTCCTATTTAACGAATGGGTCACTTGAGAATGTCTTTGAGACTCAAGGAAGTTAGACTGTCCAAGTCTAGAGTTTCATCTTTTGTACTATGTTTTAAGAAACAGTAGTAGACTCTTTGAAAGGACTGTTCTATGCAAATGACTAAGTTCTGTTCCTATACCTCTAGGAGGTCGTCGGGACAATTTGTACGAAGCCCAAGAGGAGGCTGGAAACTTTTAAGAAGCCGACGGGTCCTTGTACTAAGCCCAAGAGGAGGCTATCATTCCCGGAGGAAGAGATCATTATACGAAGCCTAAGAGGAGGCTGTGAACACTTCTAAGAAGCCGTAGGGTCCTTGTACTATGCCCAAGAGGAGGCGGGGTTGCTTTTAGGAAGCCTGTGGGTCCTTGTACGATGCCCAAGAGGAGGCTGATGCTTTTAAGAAGACCGTGGGTCCCCAAACCCTGAGAAATTCAAGGCAATGCTATTCACCGAGAATAGATCAAAGTCATGAAAGTTCGAGAATTTGGAAGAAACTCAAAGATGCCATTCACGGAGAATACATTCATCTCTGGGAGTAGAGTTTCTTGACGATTCCTAATGAGGACAGCCGAAGAGAAGACTGTATCTGGTGATCCTATTGGGGATCTAGTTGTCTATTTCTATGAATAAACGAAACGACGTCACCAAGTTCTAGACGTAGTTGCCGGGGAAACTCAAAATATCTATACTATTATTACACAGTTGATATGAGTTTATGAAAGAAGACTTACAGTGAAACAGCCCCACAATACAGTTATATGTATATGAAAGCGGTAAATGAAAGCAATAACCACTTACTCGGTTGTAGAGCTTCCATGCTGTTTGGTTAGTTGTTCAACAAAGAAAGATTGAAAACAACAGTATATTCAAAATCAAAGGAGAAAGTGCTTTGAAAAAGAAAGTTTTGGGGCTTACAGCTCAAGGAGAGGCCCAGGGTTTTATCAGTGAGCGCATTGTTTGAATTTGTACAGAGGGACTTATACAAGTGACTGAGGCCCAAAATGTTTTCTGTACAAAGGGATGGGTCTTACACTCTCTCAAGAGGCCCAACTGAGTTTTAAGAAAAGAAATGGGTCTTACTACTCGAGGGTATGCCCAGATGATTTTTCGTTTGAAATGGCGATCGCGCCGAGGTTTTCTCTTAACGCAGAGGGACTTATACAATAAGTGAGGGCCAAATGATTTTGGTTAAAAGGGGGTTGGGTCTTACACTCTATTAGAGGCCCAAAGTGTATTTGAATGGGTCTTATAGCTCAAGGAGAGGCCCAGGGTTATTTTGAAAAGGCGACGATCTTGCCGTTTGTTTTTGACGGTATCGGGACTTATACAATACACTGAGGCCCAAAATGTTTTGGTCAGGAAAGGATTGGATCTTACACTCTATTAGAGGCCCAAAGTGTTTTGAAAATAATTTATGAGGGTTGAATTAATCCAAAAACCCTAATTTGTTTTCAAAAGTGTATTTAATTGAATAAAAATTCAATTAAAATGATCAAAATTGTTTAACATGTGAAAAACAAATTGTGATTTTGGATTAATGCTTCAAAAATTAAGTATTGACCTACAAAATAATTAGAAAGCATTAAAAGTTGCAAAATCAATGTAGAAAAAATATTTAAAATGTCAAAAAACAATTAAAACATTAATTCTTTGCAAAAATATCAATTATATGAAATAAATAATATTTTTGGGATTTTTTGATAAAATAAAATATTTTAACATTTTTGTGAATTATTAAAAAAAGAATCAACTCAAAATCATTAAAACTCAGAGAGAAATTAATTTTTGAATCAATTAAATAAAATCACAAAATTCAAATATTTGAATTTATGAAAATGGCGCCAAGAACATGGACCAAGAACACGTGCGTGTTCTGCCTTGCCCAGATTTGCATTTTCTATCCAATCTCACTGAATACTTGATTATAACATGCAATCCACATATCATTATGCTCGTCTCAACCTCACGATCATGTCTATGTCCATTAATTTCATTTAAATTAAACATACAACAAGAAATCATGAAAAATCCTCAAGAACCCTAATTTATGCATGAAGGCTAGGATTTTTGATACACGATTCAAACAGTGCAATTAACTGAGGGAAAACATTCCATGCATGATTATGAACATATGGCCAAATTATTGAGCGAGGAAATATACATAGATTGAGAGATGCCCAAGTATGTGCTTACCTCCAAGCCGTGACAGCAAGTGCAATGTGATTTTTGATTTGGAGGTGTTACAGATGAGTGGTGATGATCTGAACAGCTTCCCTACACCCTATGGAGTGTGTTTGAATGGTTGGACTTGATTGAAATTGGTTGGATCACTTTGTGGTACCTCAGCTGCAACTTGATTGAAAATTTGAGCAACCAGCTGGTGATTTTGTGAAATTGGTGTTTCAGAAGTGATCTAAGTGTTTGATCAGCTCATATGTGATGTATGTGAGGTGTGTGAGTGATTGGTTTGATTGGAATTGCTCTTAAACTCAAAACCCGATAGTGACTTGCCTTAGGAGGCAAAATTGGAGTGAAAGAAGAGATTTTGAGGAAAGCATCATTTTTATGGCTTTGGTGTACTCAAACTGATCACAATTGAGCTCTATTTATAGTAGAGCAAGTTTGTTTGGCAAGGAATAGTGAATGGCAGCTGGTAAGTAGGTTTGGCCAATGTTGGCAAATGAAAATCCAAGTCTCCTCTAGCCATTGACTAGAGGTTAGGGCACAGAGCTTTGGTTCCCTTGGTCTTGGATAAGTCTTAACTTATTTTAGATGAGAATGGCTCAGTCCATGCCACCTTGATGCTTCCATTGAATGCTTCAATCCAAATTTGGAGTCTTGTCCCTATTTTGGCCATTCTAGGTTCAACATGCTATTTCTTGTTCCATGGACTTTGGAGGCTTGGCTCAATGATTGTCCCCTTTAGATTCAATCCTCTAAGGTGTCCAAGTGGATAGGAGCATTTGAATTTGGCTGATTTTGGCAAATCGAGCAAAATTGCAAATTCTGCCTTGCCTTGACAGATTTCAGCAAGGCAACTTGCCAATGTCATATCTCATGGTGTAAGTTGAATTTGGCAATGTTCTTGGCCATTTTGGAAAGCCCTTACATGATACAACAACTGTTTGAATAAGTTTGGTTTTGATCTCTTCTGATTCCAAGTGAAAAATCCCTCTACATTTGGCAAAAATTGAAGCAAAATCTGACTTAGTGAAATTTTCACTAAGTGTTGGAACAAAGTGTGATTTCTTGATTTTGATCACTCCATAACTCAAAATCCTTAATGAATTGGACTTAGGTCTAGTTGAAGTTTTTGTAGAGGGTAATGAGGGCTACACATCCATATTTGGATGAGAAAAAATGGCCATGTGGTTTAGGAGTTATGATCCTCCAAAGTTAGTGTATTAGTGGTACTTTTTCCATAACTTAGAAAAATTTCTAAGTTTTATGGTTACCCCTTTTACAAGTTATCCCACTTTCTTTGATTTTTCTTGATGAATGATGATCCAAATCATACATTAACATCATTTTAGGGTTAAAAATCCATTTTGGTGAAAAATTTCAAAAAGTCAAAGTTGACTTTTGTGCACAGTTGACTTTTTGTCAGATGAATTCCAAACTGTGCAATTCTTCAGGAAATCATGTCCTTGGCCTAAATCAAACTTGATGGACATGTTCCATGGGTGTCATAGGGTATATTGAGGCATCTCCTAGGGTTTGGGAGCATGTCCTGGTCAAAAGTCAAAGTTACAGTTGACTTTCCTCGCGAAACCCTAATTGTAGTGCAGATGAAATTGAGACTTGTTGCTCAAGCTTCTTGGATTAATCCATTGTTCCAAATGGATCAATATAGTTCATTAGAGACCCTCAAATCCTCTCTTGAGGTCTTGGCTCATGATTTGTCCCAAAAGTCAACTTAGGGGTGAATTAGGTCAAGAAACCCTAATTCCTGATTTTTGATGTATGCATCCCCTGAGGCAAAATTGACTTGATGAATGGGTCCATGAGGTCCCATGGGGTATATTATGTTGTGTTTTGGATATTTGGCTCATGCCCAGAGAAAAATTTCCCTTTGGAGGCCCTGATCGACCAAAACCCTAATTTGGTGATACCGGCGATCTTGAAGCTTGATCCACCTAGAAGGGAGCAGCTTTGTGCTTAATCCTTGGAGTGGGAGTCCTTTTTTATCCTTTGTGAATGTTTGAGAGGTTAGACAAGTTTAAGATCATGTCATTCCTTGATTGATCCTTTGTCTAAGCACTCAGAGAAGGCTTGAAACCCTAATTTTGATTGTAGTGAATGCTCAACAACCCTTGAGGCATTTGGTGAGGTATGATGGTTCACCCATATTGTGATGATGATTTGCACAATGATGGCAAATCTTAGTGGTCAAAATTTGGGGTATGGCAGATGCCCCTATTTAATCTTCTTGGACCCGAAGGTGTGAATGACGAAGGTATTCGGGTATTCGGGGTGCAAGAGGATTAAATATCGGATTACCCGAAATTTTGATGGTTATGAATGGTAGCTTACACATTCATCTTCTTTAGCTAAGCGATGATGCTTAGAAAAGTTAAACTTCCCCTCGATCTTGGTTTCCTACCCAGGAACTGGTCTTAGTTTCTGATTTAAGCTTCCCCTCGATCCTGGTTTCCTACCAAGGAACTGGTCTTAGTTTCTGATTTAAACTTCCCCTCGATCCTGGTTTCCTACCAAGGAACTGGTCTCAGTTTCTTTTGTCAATAAACTTTACTGACAAGGAACGCTATTTGTAGCGGATTTCCTTCAAACTTCTCGCCGAATTTTCCTGGGGAGATGCTATTTGAGTGAAAAAAGTTTCGATGTCAGACTTGCTGGGGAACCCAGTCATCTGAGTTGTAGAGTTGCACAAACTTCTCTGTTAGAGATGCCATTTGTTTCTACTGGGGGAGAGCAGGTCTCTTGAGAGACTGTTGTCGCTTGGGATCTTACATCATACTTTTCTCGAGATCTTCCCAGAGAAATGCCATATGATGGGGTCCAATTTTGAGGTGCCGATGACCTTTTCATCAGCAGATTTTCGGAGAAATACAGATGCACTGCCAAACCCTTGCTTAAGAGGCTTTCTCTGGGGATTTTCTTTAATCCGGGAAAGCAAGGATATCATCTTCAATGGCGAAGAGTGACATCTGTTGAAGGTTCTCTGGCCTTTCAGAGGTTCAAGTTATCAAAGTGGTGGAATGCCGACTCTGATCTAAAGATACACTGGTGGCGAGATTGTTCAGACACAACGTTTCCTAACGAGGAAAGAACTGACAACTCGATTGAGAGAACTCCTATCACTAAGGGACAAGACCGGCTAGAGTGATAGCGATGCAATATGAAATGTGAATGCAAATCAATAATGCATGATGTATGTATGTATATGCGGATAAAACTGACGCGACACATAAACTAAAAGATGAACATGACAGGATACTCGGCCATCGCGGGGCGTGTAGAGATATCGCTGGTTCAAGATAGCAATTCCACCTTGCTTAGGAGAGATAATCCCTACGGGGAATACCGTTGATCGGGCTTAGGAGGTAAGAACTCTGCCGTGGCGCGTCAGACAAGACAAGGTCTCTGACACAGTTGATCCCTTCATTCAGGCGTACTGGCGTAGAAGGAGTACTTTGATTCTGCACTTTAATGTTCGCTTACCTCTGGAGAAGCGATTGATGTTCTTTTGATGTTCAACAGTCAAAAGAAATTGCTGTCTTTATTTTAAAAGCAGAAAAAGTTTTAACAAGTAAATTCATTTTTGTTTTATTTCAAGAAACGTTAATCATGTTAACAACGTCGTTCTGTAAAGCTAAAACAAACAAGAATTACAAACAAAAGCACAAGGGCTCAAATTTTATTGATAAGATGGAGATCAGCCAAACACGTGATTCCAAAGAGTATATACAAAGTTAGAAAATGGTAATTTACAGGGAAAAGGGCTACGTTGAAACATAAGGACCACTATCCTTCTACGAACTTTGAATTTTGGGCATCCTGAGCTTCTGTCGAAGATGACCTTAACTGGAGTTTTCTTCCGATGATGTAACTACTGCTGCTGAGGGACTTGCCTCTGTTGAACATAGTTACTTGCCATTATCCCTAATTTTTGCCTGGATTGTACTATGATGTTTCCAATCCACCGGGATGATTTTTTTTTTTTTATATTTTGTCTCTAAATTTTGCCTGGACCGCCCTTTCGGGTTTTCAATCCACCGAGACGTTTTTTTTAGGCGAAGTATTTCTTGACTATATCAACATTCGTGGGATAGGCAAATTCCTCTCTGTCCATGGTTGCAAGCCTCAAGGTGCCGCCTGAGAAAACTTTCGTGACCACATAGGGGCCATCATAATTTGGAGTCCATTTGCCCCGAGAATCAGTGAGAAAAGATTGTATCTTCTTGAGCACGAGGTCTCCTTTCCTGAAGACACGAGGTCGGACCTTTTTGTCGAACGCCCTCTTCATTCTCTATTGATACAACTGACCGTGGCATAGTGCCGTTATTCTCTTTTCTTCGATCAGATTCAGTTCATCGTGCCGATTTTGACACTATTCAGCTTCGGTGAGCTTAGCTTCCATCAATACCCGGATTGATGGGATCTCTACTTCTATGGGGAGCACTGCCTCCATGCCATATACTAGAGAGAAAGGGGTAGCCCCTGTTGAAGTGCGAACAGATGTGCGATAACCGTGAAGAGCAAAGGGTAGCATCTCGTGCCAGTCTTTATAGGTTACAACCATCTTTTGAACAATCCTCTTGATGTTCTTATTAGCCGCTTCTACCGCTCCGTTCATCTTAGGTCGGTAGGGAGATGAGTTATGGTGTTTAATCTTGAACTCTGCGCACAACTCTTTCATCATCTTGTTGTTCAAGTTAGATCCATTATCAGTAATGATCTCGCTCGGAACACCATAACGGCAGATGATATTGTTTTTGATAAATCGGACCACCACTTGTCGGTTTACATTGGCGAATGACGCTGCTTCGACCCACTTGGTGAATTAGTCAATGGCTACAAGGATGAACCGATGTCCGTTTGAAGCCTTGGGCTCAATCATGCCAATCATGTCGATTCCCCATATGGAAAATGGCCATGGGGAAGAGAGCACTTTGAGATGTGATGGCGGTACATGAATTTTGTCGGAGTATATCTGACACTTGTGACACCTCCTCATGTACTTGTAGCAGTCGGATTTCATGGTCAACCAAAAGTACCCTGCTCTCAGAATTTTTCTCGCCATTGTGTGTCTGTTGGCATGAGTGCCAAAGGATCCTTCATGAATTTCTTTCATAAGCATGTCTGCTTCTGGTCTGTCTACGCATCGGAGCAAGAACTTGTCAAAATTTCTCTTATAGAGAGTGTCACCGCTCAGGAAGAAGTTTCCAGCCAATCTTCTGAGGGTTTTTCTATCTTTTCTGGATGCCCCAGGTGGGTACTCTTGTTTCTGAAGGAAGCATTTGATATCGTGATACCAAGGTTTGTCGTCTATGACTGCTTCAATCGTGAAGATGTAAGCGGGCCATTCAAGGCGCATTATGTCGATCTTAGGTACGTCATTCCATTTACCTACACTAATCATGGAAGAGATAGTGGCTAATGCATCAGCCATGTGATTCTCATCACGAGGGATGTGATGAAACTCAACTCTGTTGAAGAAAGGTAACAACCTTCTTGCATAGTCTTTGTAAGGAATCAGTCCTGATTGGTATGTGTTCCAATCTCCTTTTATCTGATTGATAACCAAAGCTGAGTCACCATATACGTCCAAGTTTTTAATCCTTAAATCAATCGCTTCCTCGAGACCCATAATACAAGCTTCGTATTCGGCCTCGTTGTTCGTACACTTGAACGTGAGTCTAGCAGTGAAAGGAATGTGGGTACCCTGAGGGGTAACAATGATTGTCCCAATTTCGTTTCCATAATGATTAACTGCTCCGTCAAAGATAAGTCCCCATTGGGAACCTGGTTCTGGCCCTTCACTGGGTAGTGGTTCATCGCAGTCTTTCATTTTTAGATACATGACATCTTCGTCTGGGAAGTCAAACCCGATTGATTCTTGATCATCAATCAGTTGATGAGCCAAATGATCGGCTAAAATACTTCCTTTAACGGCTTTCTGAGCGTGGTATTCTATGTCATATTCTGATAACAGCATCTGCCAACGGACAATTCTTCCCGTAAGAGCAGGTTTTTCGAAAACGTACTTGATTGGATCCATTTTGGAGACCAACCAAGTAGTATGACGAATCATGTACTGGCGAAGACGTTTGGCTGCCCAATCCAAAGCACAACAAGTTTTCTCGAGCATAGTGTACCGAGTTTCACAGTCGGTGAATTTCTTGCTCAGATAGTAGATGGCAGACTCTTTCCTTTTGGTTTCGTCTTGTTGGCCAAGTACACATCCCATTGAGTCCTCTAGGACTGTGAGGTAAATGATCAGTGGTCTTCCTTCCACTAGAGGTGATAGAATCGGAGGATTCAACAGGTATTCCTTAATACTGTCGAAGGCAGTTTGGCAATTTTTTGACCAAACGCAATCCTGGTTCTTTTTCAGTAATTTGAAAATCGGCGCACACGTGGCGGTCATAAGGAATATGAATCTGGAGATGTAGTTTAAACGTCCCAAGAATCCTCTGACTTGTTTTTCAGTTTTCGGAGAAGGCATTTCTTGAATGGCCTTGACCTTGTCAGGATCAACCTCAATTCCTTTCTGGCTGACGATGAACCCTAGTAGTTTCCCTGAACGGACACCGAAGGTGCACTTATTGGGATTCAACCGGAGCTTGAATTTTCTCAAACGTTCGAACAATTTTGACAGATGTTCAACGTGCTCACTCTCTGTTTTTGATTTTGCAATCATATCATCGACATGTACCTCGATTTCCTTATGTATCATGTCATGAAACAGAGTAGTCATGGCCCTTTGATAGGTTGCCCCGGCGTTCTTCAAACCGAACGGCATTACCTTGTAACAAAAGGTACCCCATGGGGTAATGAACGAAGTTTTCTCCATGTCTTTCGGCGCCATTTTGATCTGGTTATAGCCCGAGAATCCATCCATGAAGGAGAATACTTTGAACTTTGTTGTGCTGTCAACCAGCATGTCAATGTGTGGTAAAGGAAAGTCGTCCTTTGGACTAGCCTTGTTCAGATCTCTGTAATTAACACACATTCTGACCTTTCCGTCCTTTTTGGGAACGAGTACGATGTTGGCTAACCATTGAGGATATTCAGCTGTAGCGAGGAAACCTGCGTCAATCTGTTTCTGTACCTCCTCTTTGATTTTGATGGCCATGTCCGGGTGAGTCCGTCTCAACCTTTGCTTTACTGGCGGACATTCCGATCTTAACGGTAAGTGATGTTCCACGATGCTGGTATCCAACCCTGGCATATCCTGATAGGACCAAGTGAATACATCGGGAAATTCTTTGAGAAGCTTTATCAAACCCTCTCTGGAAATTGGACCGAGCAGTTCCCCAATCCTGATTTCTTTTCTCTCTTGCTCTGAACCCAAGTTTACCGTTTCCAACGGTTCTTTGTGAGGTTCAATGGACCTTTCCTCTTGTCTGAGTAGTCGAGAGATCTCTTCTGGAATTTCGTTGCCATTTTCTTCTTCAGCCTCGAATACCGGGAACTCAAA
Organism: Lathyrus tuberosus; assembly: GCA_022829125.1. NCBI lineage: Eukaryota > Viridiplantae > Streptophyta > Magnoliopsida > Fabales > Fabaceae > Lathyrus > Lathyrus tuberosus. The sequence continues at coordinate 17,948,658 of JALAZF010000017.1, forward strand.
GTTGGGAGAAGGCATCGGATCGTATGTTTCAACTGGGTTTAAAACAAGCAATCTGCATGACGTGATGATTCGTGTTTAGAAGAGATAGAGAAAATGCAAGTGTGTGCAGTGTATTTATTTTACTGCTTGCTTTTTATTATTGAATTGTTTTTTAGGATTACCATTTTCTGGAAAAAAAACGAAAAGAGAAAACAACAATTAATGCGGAAAATACAGAACGACGTTATTTTATTAATGAACAAGTCGATTCTTGAAACTACAGCCCTATAAAACAAAACTCTGTCGCTTTGGGCAAAGCGAAGAGGGAAATTTTACAGAAAGCGAGCCCTATCAAAACATCTGTTTCACCTGGGCAGGGTGAAAGGTTAAAGACAGCAATTACTTTGACTGATGAACGATCTTCGGAACATCAACAGCGACCCACTGGCGGCGAACTCCTCGGTGAATCACAAAGTCTGGTATCTTCCTTGATTTGTCTTCAGAAATGATGCTGATTTCTGGTGGAGAAGGATCATTGGAATCTGTCTCCCAGGCAGAATTGTCGTAGGAGGATTCCTCTGTTGCATTTTGCATAGTATTTGTGCTCTCAGCTGCATCTCCCCATCCAGTTGGCTGGATATCTTCGAGCCTGATACGAGAGCTTCCGGGCGCAGTGTACTTGACCATGAAGTCGTATTTTCCACTTGGTTCTCCCAGAGTGTCCCAAACTTCTTTGGATCTGGAGGAGTCATCTCTCTCAATGACGTTGACCTCGGGAAAAGTATAGTTGATGAACTCAAGTCCTGCAAACGTTGCGAATTCATCTTCATGTTGAGTAGTTTCTGAATGACCTGAGCGTTAATCCCATGACATGGCGGGGACGCAGGTATTCTGTTCAATGATGCTCAGCTAAGTTTCATTACTCAGCTGACTTTCTTGCCCCAAGTTTCCCGGATAAGGTTGCCACATTGGCAGACCATCCATTAGGCCATAGTAGGTGTAGTCAAAATTGTCTTTCATCGGAGTGTCTTCCTCTAATGAATTTGGCGGAGCGTGGCATCCTTCCGGATCACAATCCCCGTAGATCATTTCGACATCTGATCTTGGTATAAATCTCGGACTTTCTGTAGGAAAGCAAAAAGGCATAGGCACCTCTTCCTGAGACATATAACCGTCTTTGTTAAGGTAGGACTTCCATTCTTCATCTGTGTCAGAGGGATCTTCCTCATTGATAGCATGAACTGTCTGAGACACTGGGTGAAGAAAACCTCCACTGTGGAATAAGTTTTGAAGGGGATGAAGACTTTTATCGTTGATAGCTGTCCGGGTACATGTTGCAGGAAAACCAAGACCCTTCTTTGTTTTATTGTCAATAGGAATGACAAGCTGTCCCCATCCAGTTTTGTCGGTACTCTCGACCGCTTTAATAGCATCTTTGTATGAGAAAATTGAGGTTCCTCCTTTGAAATGATTATCCTTGCTCACCGACAATGCTTGGAACTGAGTTCCAATAACCTCCTCGGTTTCTATACCAGCAGATGATGACAAGTTGCTTATAAGCAAGGCTTGTTCCCCACAAACCGTGACAAGTTGATCGTTCTTGACGAACTTTAGCTTTTGGTGGAGGGTCGAAGTAACCGCTCCAGCCTGATGTATCCAAGGTCTTTCTAATAAACAACTGTACGTTGCCCGGATATCCATGACCTGGAAAGTGACTTCGAAAGTGTGAGGACCGATAGTTATGGGAAGATCAACTTCACCGATAACCGTTTTTCTGGATTCGTCGAATGCTTTGACGACGACCTCGCTGATTCTCATCGGAGGGCCCTTGAATGATAATTGCATCAAAGTGGACTTCGGCATAACATTCAGGGCTGACCCTGTGTCTACCAGTACGCTGGCTAAAGCATCGTCCTGGCAGTTAACTGTAATGTTGAGCGCCATGTTATGACGGTGACCCTCTTCGGGTAATTCCTCATCACTAAATCCCAAGTTGTTGCAGGAAGTGATGTTAGAGACAATGCTATCGAACTGTCTGATTGTTACATCGTGTTCCACAAAGGCTTGCTCCAAGACTTTCTGTAGAGCCTCCCTGTGGGCTTCTGAACTGAGTAACAGTGATAACACCGAGATCTTTGAAGGAGTCTATAACAGCTGATCAACAATGTTATATTCACTCCTTTGGATGAGCTTCAGCATCTCATCATTATTTTTCGAAAGGTCGGGATTACTGGATTGACCGACTGGTGGATCGAGAGCTTCTGTCTGAAGTTCCTTTTCCTTGTTAAGTTCCCCAACCCCTCGGTTGAAGATTCTACCACTCCGTGTTACTCGACTGATGTCTGCAATATTTACGATGGAGGGTAATGGAATTTCCTTTCCATTTTCAATTATTGTTGCACCGTATTTGTAAGGGATAGCCTTAGTTGATTCATACGGTAATGGTCCCGGCAGATAGATGACTATAGGAGCCTTCTGATTTTTCTGACCATCGTAAGTAATCTCAATTCGTTCCCGGTTGGGAATCTTAGATTCGTCAAGTAGAGGGATGATGGCAAAAACATCCCTGGTCCTGTGATGACCAGAGATTGTGACAACATCCTCAACTTACTTGGCAAGGTAGTTCGGCGACCAGTTGGTGGATCCAGAACCCGGATATGGACGAATTTCTCCACGATCGACCTGACCCTGAAGAGCTGCTCTCACAAGGTAACACCCTTGGTTACTTTCCAAACAGACACCGCAACTGTCATAGTTGTGTGGTGGCACCTGGCCACGCCCACTTTGAATACAATGTAACCTCACTAGGTTAGCTTCCACTGATCTGACATCCTGACTTTGACGCCGAGTAGGATTCCTGTTACTGATACTAATTTGCTGAGTATCTTCATCCATGTAGATTGGCATCCACCAATGATTTAACAAGTGCTGAAGTGCCTCCTGAACAAGGGTACAACCACGATCGTTTTCGTAACCCGCTTTACAACTTTGATAGTCATGTGATATTAAGAATCCGAGTCGAACCTGCTCAGCATGTAACTCTACCAGGTTGGTATTCATTACGCGAATATCGAAGATCTGAACCATGTTGATTTGATAGGAGTTCCTATCATGGTAGTCTTGGATCCATCCAAGATCCATCTGACGCTGGAGGGCCTCTTGTATGAAAGAGCATCCCTGTTTGTTTACCGAGCAAATCAGACAAGAATTGTCATTGTACCGCGGCAGATTATGATACTGGCTTTGCCTTGAGTGCATCGCCACCAAGTTGACATTCATTGCACGGATGTCGTGGTTCTGAATGATGTTAGAATTCGTGTAAACCATGTTAACTCCACGAACTCGGTGCTCCTGGATCCATCCGAGATCCATTTGTTCCTGTAGAGCTGCTTGCACTACCGAACATCCTTGATTGTCTTTAGAGCAGATATTACACTGATGATAATTATGAGGTGGCACATGGCCATATCCACTCTGTCTACATTGCATCTTGACCAGATTGGTCTTTAACAAGAGTACATCGTGAATTTGATAGACATTGTTAGTCTCTTTCTCAATCAGATTGACTGCAGCTTTCTCATGTTGAGGCAGCGGGTTCGTAAGAACATTGGGATTCGTATCCTTGAAGGATAAGACCCCGCTCCTAACAAGTTTTTGCACGTCAGACTTGAAATTGAGGTAAGTCTCTATGTTATGCCCTGAACCTCCTTGATGATAAGGGCATGTTTGATCCACCTTAAACCAAAAAGGCAGATTTTCTGGTACTGTAAGAGGAGATTTAGTCTGAATGTGCCCCTTAGCCAGTAGTAATGGAAACAGTTCTGTAAACGTCACGGGTATAGGATCAAATCCTGGTGGTCGTGTTGTACGGTTGTTGTTATATGGAGGACGAGCCTGCTGAAGAGGCTGTTGTGTCCTTTGCTGGTCAGGTTGGCTCTATGCAACCTGAGGTTGATACGTAGGAATAGACGCAGGGTTGATAGCAGGAGTCACAGCTGCTACCGGTTGATAACGTCGTCTTTGCTTTCCAAGAGAGATATTCCCAATATCTTGCTCTTTTTTCTTAGGGTGAGCACTACCATATTTTTTAGTACCACTCGTCGATCCAGTGTCTTTTACCAAACGTCCTTCTCGGACGGCCTCCTCAAGACGTACGCCCATGCCGACCACTTCGGTGAAATCACTGGGCGCACTGGCAACCATTCGGTCATAGTAAAATGAGCTTAAGGTCTTTAAGAAGATCTTTGTCATCTCTTTTTCCTCAAGAGGTGGACAAATTTGAGCGGCGATTTCACGCCACCTTTGAGCGTATTCCTTAAAGGTTTTCTTGTCCTTTTGCAACATCGATCTGAGTTGATCTCTGTCGGGTGCCATGTCCAAATTGTATTTGTATTGTTGGACGAAGCCAGTGCCAAGATCTCTGAAAGTGCTGATCGTGGTGCGGTTTAATCCCATGTACCATTTGAGTGCGGCACCGGTTAAACTATCCTGGAAGTAGTGAATCAGTAGGTCCTGATTCTCTGTCTGAGCTGACATTCGCCGAGTGTACATCACCAGATGGCTCTGAGGGCAAGAGTTACCCTTATATTTTTCAAAGTCGGGCACTTGGAACCTGTGCGGGACTTTCACATTTGGGACCAAGCAGAGGTCTGCGGCGTCCTTTCCAAATAGATCCTGACCGCGAATGGCCTGCAGCTCCTTCTGCATTTCCAAGAACTGTTCCTAGAATTCATCTATTCTGTCAAACATAGTCTCCTTCTTACCAGAAGGTGTTGGTGGAATCTGTCCTTCTGGGACAGTGTGCACCACAGGGGGTGGTACCGTGACTACGGCAGTGAGTCTTGGCGTTTCCCGAAGTTTGTAACCTTCAGGAGTCTTCAGTATGCCCCTAGCATCTTCGCTTTCCCGAAGTTTGTAACCTTCAGGCCCAGCGGCTTCTGTTGTGATTCCCTGATCTTCAGTGATCGGCGGAACATATCCTTCTGGGATATACTTAACAGGCATGCCCCAAGGACGATCTTTCGGTATCTGATACCTAGGATCATACCTCTCCACTATGGGCGTTGAGGTGATCTCTGAGATCACAGTTCTTTGTAGCTGAGCTTCTGCCATGGCTTGCATGTCGTTACGAAGCTTTCTCATATCCTCTCTTAGAGCGTCGATCTCTTCTTTCAACTCTCTGTTTTCTTCCTCAAGATCATCCATCCTTTTCTGACGATTGGCCCGAGTATTATACGAATGAGACAGTTTGACTCTAGAATCGAGACACAAACATGAGATTTGTAGGGAAGAAGAATGCGTTACGTGAGAATGATGAATGCAATGATTTATATTAATTGTTTTTTTGGTTTAATCAAAATAAACTTCGACAATTAGATTGCAAATATCAAACGGTGGGGAAACCCCTTTTTATTGAAATTCAAAGGATTACATAAGTGGAAATACAGTAGATTACAAAGTGCAGAAACAGAAACCTAAACTAATGGGTCCTGAGTCCTCTCTGAAGAGAAACTAGGTGTTGATTCTGGTATCTTCCTTTTCTTTGACCGGGGCTCTTGGGCCGTTGTCGGGTTGTCATTCCTTTGCCAAGTGAAAGGAGCGAGCAAATTCCTTTGGTCATCTTGATTATGTACAGCATGTTGCTCCAAAATTTCGATCAGAACATCTTTTTCTTTCAGTAATTGCTGTATTTTGATGCACTCTATGTCAAGGGTGCGGTACTTGTTCTTCCAAGACCTTCTCTCCTTTTGAATTTTGTTGAGAGTAACCTGAAGCTTTTCAGTTTCCGTCATGAAGTACATGACAGGTTCCCTTGGCAGAAGAATTCTGTAACGAGGATAAGGCATCTTTAGCTTGAGAGCTCTAGTTTGTACCCAATGGAGGTAAGGCTCCACCGAGACACAGTCCGATTTTCCCAGAGACTCTCGTCCTTTCTTAAGAACATGCTTCCAAGCGTGCACTATTTCCATCTTCAGTGCTCTGTCGTTTTCTCCTTCCTTGAAGAAAAGACCTTCCAGATGAACACCCAGTGGGATGTGTCTCATTGGGTATCCAAATTGACGGCGAACCAATACCGGATGGTAGTTGATTCCTCCTTTAGTTCCTATAAGGGGTACGTTGGGGAAGTTTCCACAACGATCAATGATCCTGATTCCATCATAAATCCTATTACACCAATCTATATCAGAGTTGGTAAGAGACATGATCTTCTGCGACCAACGTAAGGCACTCTTGCAATCCCAAAAAGCAACAGACTTAGGCAAGTGAGAGATAAACCATTTGTAAAGCAGAGGTACACAGCATGTGATCTCCCCTCCGCTGTACAAATTTCCCAAGTGTACAGAATGATACGCATCTGCGAGCAAAGTCGGCACAGGGTTTCCAATGAGAAAAACCTTAATGGAGTTGATATCGACGAAGTTATTAATGTTGGGAAACAAAAATAACCCGTAGGTGAGCAAGACAAAGACGCTTTCAAAAGCAGTTATGTTTCCTATACTGGCAAAATACAGGGCCTTCTTCGTCAAGAACTGGGCTGGCAAACCTTGGATGTCACCCTTAGTGGTTAGGTGAGTCCTAACCTCAGACTCGTCCAAATGAATTGCTCTTGCAATAGTCTGATTCTTTGGAATTTCTTCCATTTCAGAAAATGGAGCTCGATCTGTAATGTGTAGATCAATCAGATGAGAATACTCCTCCAGCGTTGGTGCAAGCTGGTAATCCGGGAATGTGAAACAGTGATAAACCGGATCGTAGAATTGAATGAGCGTATCCATGATTCCCTCAATCACATAGACTCTTAATAGTGGTAGCAAACCTCCGTGCTTAGCTCTGAAAGCCTCAGGGTTAGTGATCATCCTTGCTAACCTTCTCAAATCCTCTAGTTTTGGAACCTTGAAGGTATACTGGTGAGTTCTCCTTCTACCGAAATCCATTAGTGCAATCCTTTTCTCTGATATTTGCAATCACGGTCTTAGTTTATTTTGAAAAAACAGAGAGACTAGAAGAGAAATATTTTTTAAATGTTTTAATGTTTTTTAGATGAATGCATGAATGCAGCACACAAAAACATAGAAAAAACATGGGGTCAAAGGGTCGTTGTCATGAAGTCAAGGCTCTACCCATCCCCAAAGGTTTATACTAGGGTGATTTTTGTACCTGTACTCATTATCATCAGCTCCTCCCAGGAAAGCAAAACAACAACCGGATCGCCAGCGAGTTGTAGAGCAATCTTAGAGTAAGTGCCATTCACCGAGAATAGATCACCAGCCTCAAATGAGGGTAGTATCGCGTAACAACTATTTTCGATAGTTTCCGCACTACGAAAGGGTTTGGCTCCCCAGCTTCTCAGACTTAACAACCGGCCCATTGTCTAGGTGAGAGAATGGGTTGCGTTGGTCAGCCTCCACTGAGGTTGATGGTCGACCCCGTCGCCATCACTTATCTTAAGTGTATACTCAATCTTTCCACATACGGCATCACCCGCATTCCCATTAGCAGAAAAATAAACATGTATAGCAATTAGGAAAAGCAATATATATTTGTCCTAAACATCCTAGACCTTTAAAGCTATGAATCTTAAGTTCCTGATAGAAAATGGGTTCCCCGGCGGAAGCCCCAATCTGTGGTTTCCACACAAGAGGTGAAAAGGTAATCAGAAATAGGCCCCACGGTGGGCGCCATTTTTCTGTAGCGAGCGATTTTGGACGCGGTTCTTAAGCGCTAGTCGCTCTCTGCGGTTGAGCTTAAACTACAGGTCGATTCATTTTTTATCCAATTAAAGCTGATGAAGGAAGGGAAATAGATGTCTCCAATTAACCCTGCTTTGCATACTGAGTTTAAACAGCGGTCTGTTAGGTTACGAATGCTATCAATGTGGGGGGGCCTTTGTACTGGTTATTTGTATTTTTGGCAATACGGATTCTTATCTAGACAGAAGGTTTCTGGTGGGGAACAAGGATTAGGATGTTTAGGACTGATGTTTTGAATTACTGCTTTTGATTGATGGGGATATGGGATTTGGGTTTTTTGTTGATTGTGCTCGCTAAGATCTTTTCTTTCGATCTTATGCCTACGTATTCCCGTTTACCGAAACAGGGAAATCAGAGCGTTCGTAGTTCCTCCTATTCTATGGGAGGAAATGGTTGTTTTTGGTGTCTTGTTCAAAGCCCAAGACGTGAAGTGAAAGGTGGTTTGTATCTTGTTCAAAGCCCAAGATATGAAGCTGAAAAGTCTATTTGTGTCTTGTTCAAAGCCCAAGATGTGAAGCTGAAAGGGTTTGACTTTAGAGAGAATTTGTCAACTCTAAAGAGGGGGTTGTATGTCACAACTGTTTTATAAAGGAGAATTACTTTAACTGGGATTTGTGAATCCGGCAATGCCATAATTTCCTTTATAGGGGATTTTTAACCTGAAGGAGAAGACTTTAACTCAGTGTAGAGCAATTCTATCTTTCCTTAGGAATTTCTCATGCTAAAAGAGGGACAGTGGCATGGATGTAGATGATCCAGAGGCTTGCCGCTTACAGCGATTAGATGAAGGGAGTTGTTTGATGTTTGTTTACTGTGAACGAGGCACAGTTTTGATGCTAAAAGGTTAATTGGATTAACCAGTGGTTTTCTTATATAAAGCCTAAGAGGAGGCTGATATGTGTCTCATACAAAGCCCGAGAGAGAGGCTAAAAGGTTTTGACCCGACGAGGGAATCTTTTGGTATCTCGTATAAAGCCTGAGGTAGAGGCTGTTTGACTCAACAAAAGAGTTTTTGTGTCTCGTACAAAGCCCGAGATGGAGGTTGTTGTTTATTTGGCTCAATAAGAACCTTTTTGTATCCCGTATAAAGCCTGAGATGGAGGCGAAAGAGGTGATTGACTCAACGAGGGAGTCTCTTATGTGTCTCGTACAAAGCCCGAGAGAGAGGCTAAACGTCACTGGAGAAGGATCATTTATACAAAGCCTAAGAGGAGACTGTGGCGACTGTTCCAGTTAAGTGACAGGTCCAGTATACTGATTTTGAAAGAGAAAATCAGTTCTTATATGAGCAATACTATACTCATGGATTTGATTCAAGGATCCGGGTTATTCCTGTTCTTTAAGGAAGCGGGAAATCCGAAGGGTATTGAGACTGTCCGAGTCTGCGGGTTTCCTTCCTATTTAACGAAGGGGTCACTTGAGAATGTCTTTGAGACTCAAGGAAGTTAGACTGTCCAAGTTTAGAGTTTCATCTTTTGTACTATGTTTTGAGAAACAGTAGTAGACTCTTTGAAAGGACTGTTCTATGTAAATGACTAAGTTCTGTTCCTATACCTCTAGGAGGTCGTCGGGATAATTTGTACGAAGCCCAAGAGGAGGCTGGAAACTTTTAAGAAGCCGATGGGTCCTTGTACTAAGCCCAAGAGGAGGCTATCATTCCCGGAGGAAGAGATCATTATACGAAGCCTAAGAGGAGGCTGTGAACACTTCTAAGAAGCCGTAGGGTCCTTGTACTATGCCCAAGAGGAGGCGGGGTTGCTTTTAGGAAGCCTGTGGGTCCTTGTACGATGCCCAAGAGGAGGCCGATGCTTTTAAGAAGCCCGTGGGTCCCCAAACCCCGAGAAATTCAAGGCAATGCTATTCACCGAGAATAGATCAAAGTCAGGAAAGTTCGAGAATTTGGAAGAAACTCAAATATGCCATTCACGGAGAATACATTCATCTCTGGGAGTATAGTTTCTTGACGATTCCTAATGAGGACAGCCGAAGAGAAGACTGTATCTGGTGATCCTATTGGGGATCTAGTTGTCTATTTCTATGAATAAACGAAACGGCGTCACCTAGTTCTAGACGTAGTTGCCGGGGAAACTCGAAATATCTATACTATTATTACACAGTTGATATGAGTTTATGAAAGAAGACTTACAGTGAAACAGCCCCACAATACAGTTATATGTATATGAAAGCGGTAAATGAAAGCAATAACCACTTACTCAGTTGTAGAGCTTCCATGCTGTTTGGTTAGTTGTTCAACAAAGAAAGATTGAAAACAACAGTATATTCAAAATCAAAGGAGAAAGTGCTTTGAAAGAAAGTTTTGGGGCTTACAGCTCAAAGAGAGGCCCAGGGTTTTATCAGTGAGCGCACTGTTTGAATTTGTACAGAGGGACTTATACAAGTGACTGAGGCCCAAAATGTTTTCTGTACAAAGGGATGGGTCTTACACTCTCTCAAGAGGCCCAACTGAGTTTTAAGAAAAGAAATGGGTCTTACTACTCGAGGGTAGGCCCAGATGATTTTTCGTTTGAAATGGCGATCGCGCCGAGGTTTTCTCTTAACGTAGAGGGACTTATACAATAAGCGAGGCCCAAATGATTTTGGTTAAAAGGGGGTTGGGTCTTACACTATATTAGAGGCCCAAAGTGTATTTGAATGGGTCTTATAGCTCAAGGAGAGGCCCAGGGTTATTTTGAAAAGGCGACGATCGCGCCGTTTGTTTTTGACGGTATCGGGACTTATACAATACACTAAGGCCCAAAATGTTTTGGTCAGAAAAGGATTGGGTCTTACACTCTATTAGAGGCCCAAAGTGTTTTGAAAATAATTTATGAGGGTTGAATTAATCCAAAAACCCTAATTTGTTTTCAAAAGTGTATTTAATTGAATAAAAATTCAATTAAAATGATCAAAATTGTTTAACATGTGAAAAACAAATTGTGATTTTGGATTAATGCTTCAAAAATTAAGTATTGACCTACAAAATAATTAGAAAGCATTAAAAGTTGCAAAATCAATGTAGAAAAAATATTTAAAATGTCAAAAAACAATTAAAACATTAATTCTTTGCAAAAATATCAATTATATGAAATAAATAATATTTTTGGGATTTTTTGATAAAATAAAATATTTTAACATTTTTGTGAATTATTAAAAAAAGAATCAACTCAAAATCATTAAAACTCAGAGAGAAATTAATTTTTGAATCAATTAAATAAAATCACAAAATTCAAATATTTGAATTTATGAAAATGGCGCCAAGAACATGGACCAAGAACACGCGCGTGTTCTGCCTTGCCCAGATTTGCATTTTCTATTATAACATGCAATCCACATATCATTATGCTCGTCTCAACCTCACGATCATGTCTATGTCCATTAATTTCATTTAAATTAAACATACAACAAGAAATCATGAAAAATCCTCAAGAACCCTAATTTCTGCATGAAGGCTAGGATTTTTTATACACGATTCAAACAGTGCAATTAATTGAGGGAAAACATTCCATGCATGATTATGAACATATGGCCAAATTATTGTGCGAGGAAATATGCATAGATTGAGAGATGCCCAAGTATGTGCTTACCTCCAAGCCGTGACAGCAAGTGCAATGTGATTTTTGATTTGGAGGTGTTACAGATGAGTGGTGATGATCTGAACAGCTTCCCTACACCCTATGGAGTGTGTTTGAATGGTTGGACTTGATTGAAATTGGTTGGATCACTTTGTGGTACCTCAGCTGCAACTTGATTGAAAATTTGAGCAACCAGCTGGTGATTTTGTGAAATTGGTGTTTCAGAAGTGATCTAAGTGTTTGATCAGCTCATATGTGATGTATGTGAGGTGTGTGAGTGATAGGTTTGATTGGAATTGCTCTCAAACTCAAAACCCGATAGTGACTTGCCTTAGAAGGCAAAATTGGAGTGAAAGAAGAGATTTTGAGGAAAGCATTTGTTTGATGGCTTTGGTGTACTCAAACTGATCACAATTGAGCTCTATTTATAGTAGAGCAAGTTTGTTTTGCAAGGAATAGTGAATGGCAGCTGGTAAGTAGGTTTGGCCAATGTTGGCAAATGAAAATCCAAGTCTCCTCTAGCCATTGACTAGAGGTTAGGGCACAGAGCTTTGGTTCCCTTGGTCTTGGATAAGTCTTGACTGATTTCAGATGAGAATGGCTCAGTCCATGCCACCTTGATGCTTCCATTGAATGCTTCAATCCAAATTTGGAGTCTTGTCCCTATTTTGGCCATTCTATGTTCAACATGCTATTTCTTGTTCCATGGACTTTGGAGGCTTGGCTCAGTGATTGTCCCCTTTAGATTCAATCCTCTGAGGTGTCCAAGTGGATAGGAGCATTTGAATTTGGCTGATTTTGGCAAATCGAGCAAAATTGCAAATTCTGCCTTGCCTTGACAGATTTCAGCAAGGCAACTTGCCAATGTCATATCTCATGGTGTAAGTTGAATTTGGCAATGTTCTTGGCCATTTTGGAAAGCCCTTACATGATACAACAACTGTTTGAACAAGTTTGGTTTTGATCTCTTCTGATTCCAAGTGAAAAATCCCTCTACATTTGGCAAAAAGTGAAGCAAAATCTGACTTAGTGAAATTTTCACTAAGTGTTGGAACAAAGTGTGATTTCTTGATTTTGATCACTCCATAACTCAAAATCCTTAATGAATTGGACTTAGGTCTAGTTGAAGTTTTTGTATAGGGTAATGAGGGCTACAAATCCATCTTTGGATGAGAAAAAATGGCCATGTGGTTTAGGAGTTATGATCCTCCAAAGTTAGTGTATTAGTGGTACTTTTTCCATAACTTAGAAAAATTTCTAAGTTTTATGGTTACCCCTTTTACAAGTTATCCCACTTTCTTTGATTTTTCTTGATGAATGATGATCCAAATCATACATTAACATCATTTTAGGGTTAAAAATCCATTTTGGTGAAAAATCTCAAAAAGTCAAAGTTGACTTTTGTGCACAGTTGACTTTTTGTCAGATGAATTCCAAACTGTGCAATTCTTCAGGAAATCATGTCCTTGGCCTAAATCAAACTTGATGGACATGTTTCATGGGTGTCATAGGGTATATTGAGGCATGTCCTAGGGTTTGGGAGCATGTCCTGGTCAAAAGTCAAAGTTACAGTTGACTTTCCTCGCGAAACCCTAGTTGTAGTGCAGATGAAATTGAGACTTGTTGCTCAAGCTTCTTGGATTAATCCATTGTTCCAAATGGATCAATATAGTTCATTAGAGACCCTCAAACCCTCTCTTGAGGTCTTGGCTCATGATTTTTCCCAAAAGTCAACTTAGGGGTGAATTAGGTCAAGAAACCCTAATTCCTGATTTTTTATGTATGCATCCCCTGAGGCAAAATTGACTTGATGAATGGGTCCATGAGGTCCCATGGGGTATATTAGGTTGTGTTTTGGATCTTTGGCTCATTCCCAAAGGAAAATTTCCCTTTGGAGGCCCTGATCGACCAAAACCCTAATTTGGTGATACCGGCGATCTTGAAGCTTGATCCACCTAGAAGGGAGCAGCTTTGTGCTTAATCCTTGGAGTGGGAGTCCTTTTTTATCCTTTGTGAATGTTTGAGAGGTTAGACAAGTTGAAGATCATGTCATTCTTTGATTGATCCTTTGTCTAAGCACTCAGAGAGGGCTTGAAACCCTCATTTTGATTGTAGTGAATGCTCAACAACCCTTGAGGCATTTGGTGAGGCATGATGGTTCACCCATATTGTGATGATGATTTGACCAATGATGGGAAATCTTAGTGGTCAAAATTTCGGGTATGATAGGGGGGTGCTCATTGCTGCCAATATTGAGATATGTACAGCTGCTTGAAGACTGTAGTTGTTGAAGATGGTGCTGCAGCAGAGTTTTTGTGAAGTGTAGTCTTTGTGTATTGAAGATGTTGATGCTGCTGCTGCTGCTTGGAGTTTCAAAAATTATTGAAGTTTTTCCGCTGCTGAAGTCTCTGAAGGTGCAGAGATTGTTTTAGCCAAAATTAGCCAAAGGGGGGATTGTTAGTTTCTTGGATTGGCTAGAATTTTGGTAAAACAAAGAATGTTCAATGTTTGATGTCAAGGTGGTAATGTCACAACATTGAGTCTTAACACTGGGCTGTGTTAAGTGGTTTAGTTACTGAAGTTTGGATGTCTGATGTCACATGCGATGTTGTGACATTAGATCTACAGAATTAATAACATCAGGTTTATGATGTTGTTAGGGTTTGCGTGTTAGCTGGAATTGTGGAGAGCAGGTAGTCTCATTGGATGCGGATATCTTGGGTTAGATATTCTTTGCTGCATAGGAGATCTGGTGCAGATTTGTAGGAGATTTAAAAGGTTGAAGATTTGAAAAGATTTTAGGAGAAAATCTGTTTTGAAGATTCAGTTTTAAATAACAAATCAAGTCAGATATTGCAGGAGTCCAAGCCCAATTCAGGTTGCTATATAAAGCGCACAAGACCAAAGGAAAAGGTACAGAAATATAGAGAGAAGATCAAGAGCATAGGCTGAGTGTCTTAAGTATTTTGTACGAGTTTTGTATACACCATTCTAGGTTGAATAGGTGAGTTGTTTGTTGTCCTCTCTTAGAAGCTGTGAAGCGATAGAGAGTTGTCTAACTTGATCAAAGTTGTGAAGCAGGATCAAGGTTTCTCAAAGAGGTTGTTCTTTGAAGTGTTTTAGGGATTGAGTAGTGTTCTCATATCTAAGTGGTTTCTTAGGTAGAAAGTCACTAGTAGGAATTAAGATTAGGAGATTGTCAACTAGGTTGTTGAGTCTGTAATTTAATTCTACAAGTAGTGAATTTCATCCCTGGCTTGGTAGCCCCCAGACGTAGGTAGTTAGACCGAACTGGGTGAACAATTTTGGGTGTTATTCTGCTGTCTATTGTGTCCATTGTACAGAGTGTGTTATTGTGACATCGCACTTAACATCACACGTCTGATACCAGAATTTCATTTGGTATCAGAGCAGGCATCATATCTGTCTCTGGGTGAGATCTAGGGAAGTTACTTTCTGGTGTAAAGATGGACAAAGAAGTTGGAGGATTTGTCAACAGACCCCCTATTTTGGATGGCTCGAATTATGATTATTGGAAGCCAAGGATGATCACGTTTTTGAAATCCTTGGACAGCAGGGCTTGGAAGGCTATTGTTAAAGAGTTGAAAGCACCTGTTGTGTGTGAGAAAGATGATGCTGGCAAAGATAAAGAAGGTACCTCAAAGTCGAAACCTGAAGAAGAATGGACCAAGGAAGAAGATGAGCTTGCCCTTGGTAATTCCAAAGCTCTAAATGCAATCTTTAATGGAGTGGATAAGAATATATTCAGGTTGATCAATACCTGTGAAGTCACTAAGGAAGCGTGGGATATTTTGAAGGCTACACATGAAGGAACATCTAGAGTGAAGATGTCAAGACTTCAGCTTCTAACATCAAAGTTTGAAAGCCTGAAGATGAAGGAAGATGAGACTATCCATGACTTCCATATGAGTGTTCTTGAGCTGGCTAATGCATCCAGTGCTCTTGGAGAAAAGATGTCAGAAGAAAAACTCGTAAGGAAAATTCTCGGGTCCCTTCCTAAGAGGTACAAGATGAAGGTGACTGCTATTGAAGAAGCTCAAGACATCAGCAAGATGAGAGTTGATGAGCTCATTGGATCTCTTCAAACTTTTGAGCTTGGTTTAAATGAAGAAGAACCAGAAAAGAAGCCCAAGGGTATTGCTTTGGTCTCCACTCCTGCAGAAGCTAAGAAAGTCAAAGATGATGATTCTCATGAGGATCTATCTCAGGCCATTGTTATGTTGGGAAAGCAGTTCAACAAAGTGATCAAGAGGATGAACAATAACTACAAGCCTAATGTCAAGAACATCTCTTCTGACATCAGCAAGTCAAAAGAGAAAGATGAAGAAAAGACTGCCCAGGATAAAGGTGTTCAGTGCTTTGAATGTGAAAGGTATGGACATGTCAAGAAAGAATGTCCCACATTCTTGAAGAAGCAGAAGAAGGGCATGTCAGTTTCCTGGTCTGAATCTAATAATGAAGGTGAAGGTGAGTCAGCAAAGCCTGTTAGAGCCTTAACTGGAATTGTTGTTTCTGATGATGATAGTGATGGAGAAATAACTTATGAGGAGTTAGCATCTACTTATCAAGAGCTGTGTTTAAAAAGTGCTGAGATTTACCAAGAAAACAAGTGTCACAAGCAACAGATTGCTCAGCTTGAGAATGAAAAAGCTGATCTGGAAATTGAAGTTGTATTAGTTAAATCACAACTTGATCAGATGACAAAATCCGTTAGGATGATGAACAGTGGTACAGCTACTCTTGATAAGATTCTTCAGTCAGAGAAAGCTGCTAGAGATAAATCAGGTATAGGATATGTGGCTAGCACTTCAGGAACAAAAAAGGAGGTGTCTCAACCATTGTCTCAACATCAAACTAAGAGACAGGATCCTACCCCTAAGAAGGTTGTTCAGCCTCAGAATGTTGAGAAGAAGAATGGTCCTCATCAGAGAA
Organism: Lathyrus tuberosus; assembly: GCA_022829125.1. Taxonomy (NCBI): domain Eukaryota; kingdom Viridiplantae; phylum Streptophyta; class Magnoliopsida; order Fabales; family Fabaceae; genus Lathyrus; species Lathyrus tuberosus. Next base: position 17,964,913 of record JALAZF010000017.1, read on the forward strand.
AGATGCAGCCTCAAGGAGCTAGTCAGTATATGCCTCCTCAATATCACAAAAGCATAGAGGCTGTTAAGTCTAATCAGAACAGGTTTCATCAGATGTCTCAACATCAAGGTAACTGGTATGGATATGAATACAACAATGTTGTGCCTCATTACTATGGAAGAAGGAAGCCTCATCACCATAGGAGACAGCCTAGAAGACAGCATCCTCAGTTCAGGAGACAGTCTACCGATGGTAAAAGACAACAGCACCATAGAAGACAATCCAACTATGGAAGAAGGAGACAACACCATTGGTGGCAGCCACAACATTATCATCAAGGTGGCAGAAGGTTTAACCACTTCAGAGATGACAGAGTTAGATGCTTCTATTGTGGAAGGTTCGGACATATGCAGTACTCTTGTTTTAAATTGCATGGTTATCCACAATCTGTTCCTCAAAGCAAACTAAAGGAGGACAGGCCCAAGGTGGTGAAACAATGGGTTCCTAAAGCTCAGGTCACATGTCTTTTGGTTCATACCTCAGATACCATAGATGCATGGTACTTTGACAGTGGATGTTCAAAGCACATGACTGGATCCAAGGAGCAGTTGGTGGAGTTCAACCCTTGCTATGAAAATAAGGTTGTGTTTGGCAATGGAGAAAAAGGAGTAGTAGAAGGAGTTGGAAGAGTGAAGAATCATGATGGTCTTACTTTTGACAATGTGATCCTGGTCCAAGGTTTGAAGGCTAATCTGATTAGCATAACTCAACTATGTGATGAAGGTTACATAGTCAGCTATTCCAAGGATGAGTGTCTGGTGACGAATGAAAAGGATGAAGTAGTCATGAAAGGGGTCAGATCTAGAGATATTTGTTATCTATGGATACCTGTAGAAGTCCGCTCAACTGTTGATGTTAAGCCTAATGTTTTAACATTAGTCTGTGACATCAAGTGTGAAGAAATGCTGAAAGGTCAATCAGAGTTAATGAGTTCTAATGAGAATCCTTTTAAAAGGAAAGTTAATTTGGAGGGAGAAACTCACTGATTAGTTATTAAGGGATACACAAATCCAGGCGCCATACCTTAGACCATCATTCCCTTTTGTAGCAATATCACATTTCATCAAGGATCATATCTCCCGACTGTTCGTCTATTTCAACAAGAAAAATCATCTGAACTCATACTGCCTAAAGGGAACCATGTCTAACCAGATGTCTTCTCCATCAAAGAAATCTGTTTCTCAAAGCTCTTCGCGAGATAAGGCTAGGGTTTCTTCAGAAGAGGGGTCTGTAGAAGAAGCGTTGAATATAGAACCCATCTCTATGATGCTCCCAGAATCAGGTAAATCTAGACCTTCTAAACTGGTTTCAAAGAGGGTTGGGACTATCTTTAAAGATAATGAAACAAAGAAGCTTGTTACTAGTGTTATATTTAGTGATAAAACAACACCTAGGTCATCCACTTCTCAAACTGTTGAAGAAAGGGTAGATGTTGATAAAAAACTTAAGTTAGATTGTCGATAAGGTCTTTGAGAAAGAGCTTCCTATAAAGGGTATATCTAGACCTCTGAGGCAAATGCCTGCTGAACATTCTGAAAGGGAAAAAGAGGACATGCAAAGTGCAGCTACAAATCTTCATAGACTTGCTAAGTCTGTTATTGAAGATTCTGAAGGGGGAGTGGAAGAAGAAGGGGTTGTGCATGTGGAAGCAAGTGTCAAGGGGGATGTCAGAACATCACCTATTGAAACCACTCATTGTGAAGAGAAGAATGAGGATGTGATCAATGTGGTTGACTTATCTGATGATGAAGTCATTGGTAAAGCCGTTCCTAGTATTGCTAAGAGACTAAAGACAAGGAAAGGAAAAACTGTTGAATCCCCTCCAAAGAAGTCTGCTGTTGTGGGTCCTACAAAACCCTGGAGCAAGGTTGCTACTTCTTCCAAAAAGAGAAAGATCAGGGAAGATTCTGATTCTGACTTTGATGTTGAGGATGATGCTCATGACATCACACCTGTCAGAAGAACAATTTTGAAGAGAATCTCTGACAAAGTCCCTGAAGTTCCAGTCGACAACATTTCCTTTCATTATGCCAGCAGTGCATCTATGTGGAAATTTGTATGTCAGAGAAGACTAGCCCTTGAGAGGGAGCTTGGGAAAGAAGTTTTAGAGATGAAGGACATTATGGAGCTGATTAATGAGGCAGGATTGGTGAAGACTGTGACTAAATTTCATAAGTGCTATGAGGGTCTGGTTAAAGAATTTGTTGTCAACATTTCTGGAAAAATTGCTGATAAAAGGAGCGTTGATTTCATGAAAGTCTATGTGAGAGGAAAGTGCATTAATTTCTCTCCAAGCACTATCAACAAGTATCTGGGAAGAGATGATGTAGAGTACAGTGAACTTGAGATGACTGATAATGAAATATGTAAAGAGATTACAGCTTGTCAAGTAAAGGTTTGGCCTTTGAAAGAGAAAATGAAGGCTAGTAAACTTAGCATCAAGTATGCCATTCTTCACAGAATTGGAGCAGCCAACTGGGTGCCAACAAACCACAAGACTACAATAGCTGTTGGATTGGGGAGGCCTATCTATGCTGTTGGGAAGAAGATCAAGTTTGACTTTGGAAGTTACATCTTTGAGCAAGTGGTGAAACATGCTGAAACAAATGCTATCAAGTTACCTATAGCATTCCCAACCCTTGTTTGTGGAATCATCATGGAGCAACATCCTGAAACTTTAACTAGTTCAGATATAGCTTGCAAGAGGGAGTCAGCCTTGTCCTTGCATCCTAAGTTGTTTGTTGGACATCATGTTCCAGACATTGTTGTAACATCAAGTTCTGGTGTTAAAAAGGTCGGGACCAAAGCTGAGTTGATTGAAGAACTGAAGGCAACTAGCAAGGATCTTGATTTGGTTATCAGTACTAGCACTGCTAGGAAGTTAAGAATTGAGCAGAGGATCAAATCCTTGGAACAAGGTGGAGATGATGTTGGAGAACCAGGTTCAAAAGAAGATGATGAGGATATTGATCATGGAGATGGATCAAGTGAAGACTAGTTTATCTGCTTTTGCTTCTAAGTAGTTTTAGTTTTATTTCTGTTGTTTTAGCAATGTAGTGCTTGGTTTGTAATTTGAATATTGTGCTGGTATATGCACCCTTCATGTTTTTGTTCTATGATTTGTTATGTCTTTTTGCTGACTGTGAGACTAACAATGAGAGCTAGGGTAGTACTAACTGTAGGGGTTGTCAAATTGTGGCTAAAAAGGGGGAGAACTAGCCAAGAGAGTACTAATGTCAAAGGAGTTGATAGCTGCTAAGGAATGAAATCAAGGATTTAGCTGATTGCTGATGTTATAGTACAGAAGTGTAGAAATTGAGGGGGAGTAATTGCTGAACAGCTGCTATGCAGGTTCTTGCTTTGAGGGGGAGTGCTCATTGCTGCCAATATTGAGATATGTGCAGCTGCTTGAAGACTGTAGTTGTTGAAGATGGTGCTGCAGCAGAGTTTTTGTGAAGTGTAGTCTTTGTGTATTGAAGATGTTGATGCTGCTGCTGCTTGGAGTTTCAAAAATTATTGAAGTTTTTCCATTGCTGAAGTCTCTGAAGGTGCAGAGATTGTTTTAGCCAAAATTAGCCAAAGGGGGAGATTGTTAGTTTCTTCGATTGGCTAGAATTTTGGTAAAACAAAGAATGTTCAATGTTTGATGTCAAGGTGGTAATGTCCCAACATTGAGTCTTAACACTGGGCTGTGTTAAGTGGTTTAGTTACTGAAGTTTGGATGTCTGATGTCACATGCGATGTTGTGACATTAGATCTGCAGAATTAATAACATCAGGTTTGTGATGTTGTTAGGGTTTGCGTGTTAGCTGGAATTGTGGAGAGCAGGTAGTCTCATTGGATGCAGATATCTTGGGTTAGATATTCTTCGCTGCATAGGAGATCTGGTGCAGATTTGTAGGAGATTTAAAAGGTTGAAGATTTGAAAAGATTTTAGAAGAAAATCTGTTTTGAAGATTCAGTTTTAAATAACAAATCAAGTCAGATATTGCAGGAGTCCAAGCCCAATTCAGGTTGCTATATAAAGCGCACAAGACCAAAGGAAAAGGTACAAAAATACAGAGAGAAGATCAAGAGCATAGACTGAGTGTCTTAAGTATTTTGTACGAGTTTTGTATACACCATTCTAGGTTGAATAGGTGAGTTGTTTTCTGTCCTCTCTTAGAAGCTGTGAAGCGATAGAGAGTTGTCTAACTTGATCAAAGTTGTGAAGCAGGATCAAGGTTTCTCAAAGAGGTTGTTCTTTGAAGTGTTTTAGGGATTGAGTAGTGTTCTCATATTTAAGTGGTTTCTTAGGTAGAAAGTCACTAGTAGGAATTAAGATTAGGAGATTGTTAACTAGGTTGTTGAGTCTGTAATTTAATTCTACAAGTAGTGAATTTCATCCCTGGCTTGGTAGCCCCCAGACGTAGGTAGTTAGACCAAACTGGGTGAACAATTTTGTGTGTTATTCTGCTATTTATTGTGCCCATTGTGCAGAGTGTGTTGTTGTGACATCGCACTTAACATCACACGTCTGATACCAGAATTTTAATGCATTATTGATTTACATTCACATTCATATTGCATCACTATCACTCTAGTCGGTCTTATCCCCTAGTGATAACAGTCCTCTCAATCGAGTTGTCAAGTTCTTTCCTCGTCAGGAAAGGTTGCGTCTAAACAATCTCTCTCCTCCAGTTTATTTCTGGATCAGAATTGGCCTTTGACCACTTTGATAACTTGAACCTCTGAAAGACCAGAGAACCTTTAACCGATGTCACTCTTCACCATTGAAGATGATATTTTCGCTTTCCCGGATTAAGGAAAATCCCTAGAGGAAGCCTCTTAAGCAGAGATTCGGCAATACAGCTGATGAAAAGGTCACCAGTACCTCAAAATTGGATCACATCATATGGCGTTTCTCTGAGAAGATCTCGAGAAAAGTATGATGTAATATCCCCAAGCGTGAAAGCAGTCTCTCAAGAGACTCATTTTCCCCAGTAGAGTCGGCAAATGGCGTCTCTAAATAGAGAAGTTTGTACACCTCTACAACTCAGGAGAATGGGTTCCCCAGCGAGTCTGACATCAAAATTTTTCTATCAAATGGCATCTCTCCAGGAAAATTCGGCGAGAAGTTTGAGGAAAACCGCTACGAATGGCATCCCTTGTTAAGAAAGTTTATTGACAAAAGAAACTGAGATCATGTCCTTGGTAGGAAACCAGGATCGAGGGGAAGTTTATTTCAGAAACTTAGACCAGTTCCTTGGTAGGAAACCAGGATCGAGGAGAAGTTTATTTCAGAAACTTAGACCAGTTCCTTGGTAGGAAACCAGGATCGAGGGGAAGTTTACATCAGAAACTAAGACCAGTTCCTTGGTAGGAAACCAGGATCGAGGGGAAGTTTACATCAGAAACTAAGACCAATTCCTTGGTAGGAAACCAGGATCGAGGGGAAGTTTTTACCTTTTCTAAGCATCATTGCTTAACAAAAGAGGATGACTGTGTAAGCTACCATTCATAATCACCATCAAAATTTTGGGTATTCCGATATTTAATCCTCTTGCACCCTGAATGCCCGAATACCTTCGCCATTCACACCTTCGGGTCCAAGAAGATTAAATAGGGGCATCTATCATACCCCAAATTTTGACCACTAAGATTTCCCATCATTGTGTAAATCATCATCACAATATGGATGAACCATCCTGCCTCATCAGTCTCCCCAAAGATGGGTGAACACTTACTACAGTCAAAATTAGGGTTTCAAGCCCTCTCAGAGTTCTTAGACAAAGGATCAATCAAGAAATGACATGATATTCAACTTGTATAACCTCTCAAACATCTACAATGGATCAAGAGGACTTCCACCTTAAGGATTAAGCACAAGGCTGCTCCCTTCCAGGTGGATCAAGCCTCAAGATCGCCAGTGTCATCAAATTAGGGTTTGGTCGGCCAGGGCCTCCAGATGGAAATTTTCCTCTTGGCATGAGCCAATGCTTCAAAGCATATCCTAAAATACTCCATGCAACCTCATGGGCCCAAGCATCAAGTCAATTTGACCTCAAGGGATGCATACATCAAAAATCAGGAATTAGGGTTTCTTGACCTAATTCACCCCTAAGTTGACTTTTGGGACAAATCATGAGCCAAGACCTCAAGACATGATTTGAGGGTCTCCAACATACCACATTAATCCATTTGTAACAATGGATTGATCCAGGAAGCTTGAGCAGCAAGTCTCAATTTCATCAGTACCACAATTAGGGTTTCGCGAGAAAAGTCAACTGTAGCTTTGACTTTTGACCAGGACATGCTCCCAAACCCTAGGACATGATTCAATACACCCTATAACACCTATGAAATCAATCCATCAAGTTTGATTTAGGTCAAGGACTTGATTTCATAGAGGATCGCACAGTTTGGAATTCATTTGACAAAAAGTCAACTGTGCACAAAAGTCAACTTTGACTTTTTGAGATTTTTCACAAAAATGGTTTTTTAACCCTAAAATGATGTTAATGTATGATTTGAATCATCATTCATCAAGAAAAATCAAGAAAAGTGGGATAGCTTGTAAAAGGGGTAACCATAAAAACTTAGAAAATTTTCTAAGTTATGAACAAAGTGGCAAGGGTACCAACTTTGGAGGATCATAACTCCTAAACCACGAGGCCATTTTTCCCCATCCAAAGCTGGATTTGTAGCTCTCATTGCCCTCTACAAAAGCTTAGAACTAACCTCCTTCCAAATTCATCATGGATTTTGAGTTATGGAATGATCAAAATCACAAAAAGTGAAAATGTCACTTTTTTCCAACACTTAGTGAAATTTTCACTAAGTCAGAATCTGCCTTCACTTTTTTCCAAATGTAGGTGGATTTTTCACTTGGATCCAAAAGGTATCAAAACCAAATATGATCAAACAGTTGTTGTATCATATGAGGGCTTTCCAAAATGGCCAAGAACATCACCAAATTCCACTTGGGCCATGAGATATGATAATGGCAATTTGCCTTGCTGAAAACTGTCAAGGCTAGGCAGAATTTTACATTTTTGCTCGATTTGGCAAAATCAGATAATTCCAAGCCTTGTCATCACTTTGGACACCTCTGAGGATCAAATTTAAAGGGGATAAACACTGAGCCAAGCCTCCAAAGTCCTTGGAACAAGAAGTAGCATGCCAAACCTAGAATTGCCTAAAAGAGGGGCAAGACTCCAATTTTGGATTGGAGCATTCAATACATACACCAAGGTGGCATGGACTGACACATTTGCAACTGAGTTCAGTCAAGACTTATCCAAGACCAAGGGAACCACATCCTTGTGCCCTAACCTCTAGTCAATGGCTAGAGGAGACTTGGATTCCAAAGTGCAACCATTGGCCAAACCTCTGCTGCAGTTGCCATTCACTATTGATCCCAAAACAAACTTGCTCTACTATAAATAGAGCTCATTTATGCTCAGTTTGAGTACACCAAAGCCATCAAACAGATGCTTTCCTCAAAATCCCTCTCTTTAGGCCAAAATGCCTTCTTTAGCAAGGTAACTCTGAGTTTTTGAGTTAAAGAGCATTTCCATCACAACTCATGATCTTAACACCTCATAAACATCATATGTAGGTGATCCAAACTATCAAAAGTGACCTGTAACACCAAAATCACAAAGTCACCTCTCAAAACCTCAAAATAGGCCTTTTGTGCATTTTTCAAGCCATGTCTTGATTCAGTCACTTTGCAAACCTGATAAAACCTCAAACACACTCCAAATAACATCCTTGAACTATCCCAAATGGTTCCCCCATCTGGAACACCATTTGAGAGAGTTGCTATTTTGGTCATTTTAACCCCTTTTGCAAGAAAGGGCCAGTTTGTGTTTTTGCAGGTTCCAGCTGATTCCAGCCATCCTAAAAGCTTCTAAGGGATCATTTGAGAGTGTCCAAAGCATCAAACCATTTCTGGAACAAGAAGTTTGGCAGATTGCACAGAAAACTCCAAAAGCTCAAAAAGAGGTAAGCATCATGACTTGAACTTTCCAAAATATGCATTGCTTTGAAGTCCACTGATCATACACACCTCATACATGTTATATATGTTGTGTTTGAACCAATTCATCATGTAACTCATGCCTGTATCAAAGTGTAGCATAGAAAATGCAATTATAGACCTTTTTCAAAACCACTATCGGATTTTGAGGAGGGAGTATGATCTGAAAAAAATACCACCACCATTGGATTCCTTGTGAAATTATAGGCCAGATGCATATAAATTTTGTCTCAAACCATGGAGAAATGAGAAAGTTATGACCTTCACGTTTCTGACCCAAAACTTGCCTTGCCTTGCCTTGGGCCAGGCCAAAAACAAGGCAAGCCTTGTATATTTGTGGTTTCACTTTAAGCAATGGATGTATCACCACCCTAGTGGTAAGGCGCACGCCCTATAACCTTGAGGTCGTGGGTTCAAACCCCACCCATGCCATTTTGCTATTTTTTCCAATATTTTCATGTTTTATTAATTAATTGGAAAATTAATAACTCCTTCAATTTTAATTATTTTTTATTGGTTCTTTTTGTAAAAAATCACAAAAATGTTGAAATATTTTATTCCACAAAAAAATTAAGTTTATATTATTTATTTAATATAATTAGTATTTTTGTGAATAAATTCCTTTTTAATGTTTTTAAACATTTTAAAAGTGAATATTTACTTTGAAAATCAAAACCAAGTGAGTTTTAATTCACCTTGTGATTAATCCCTCATTTTTCAAACCTTAAACAAAAATCACAAATGGTTTATTCAAACTTATTTGGTATTTTATTTGATTTTCTTTAAATATTTACTTTTAAAGAATAACAAATTAGGGTTTCTTTGATATTCACCCTCATCAAACAATTTCAAACACTTTTGGGCCTCTAATAGAGTGTAAGACCCAATCCTTTGTAAATACAAACCTATTTTTGGGCCTCACTTATTGTATAAGTCCCGTTGTATTTCAAAAAGTTCGACGCGATCATCGTCCGTTGAAAAACAAACCCTGGGCCTCTCCGACCCATTCAAAATTATTCTTGGGCCTCTATTAGAGTGTAAGACCCAACCCCCTTTGAAAACCAAACCATTTTGGGCCTCAATGCATTGTATAAGACCCACCGCGTTTTCAAAAATCTCGGTGCGATCACCATTTTCAAACAAATGACCCTGGGCCTCTCCTTGAGCTGTAAGCCCCACCACTTGTACAAAAATAAATCTCTTGGGCCTCTATTAGAGTGTAAGACCCAATCCCCTTTTAACCAAAACTTTTTGGGCCTCAGACATTGTATAAGTCCCCCTGCGTTAAAAGAAAACCTCGGCGCGATCGCAATAAAAAAACCAATCATCTGGGCCTACCCTCGTGTTGTAAGCCCCATTCTTTTTGTTTAAACACTTGGGCCTCTTGAGAGAGTGTAAGACCCATCCCCTTGTACAGAAAACCTTTCTTGGGCCTCAGTCACTTGTATAAGTCCCTCTGTACAAAACGACAGTGCGATCACTGATAAACCTTGGGCCTCTCCTTGAGCTGTAAGCTCTAACATCTTTTCAAAATACTTTCTCATTTAATTTTGAATATACTGTTGTTTTCAATCTTTCTTTGTTAAACAACTAACCAAACAGCATGGAAGCTCTACAACCGAGTAAGTGTTTATATGCTTTATTTATCCGCTTTCATATACATATAACTGTATTGTGGGGCTGTTTCACTGTAAGTCTTCTTTCATAAACTCATATCAACTGTGTAATACTAGTATAGATATTTAGAGTTTCCCCGGCAACTACGTCTAGCACTAAGCCCTGTTGATCACTCTTAAATTGACAAAACTAGATCCCTTATAGGATCACCAGATACAGTCTTCTCTTCGGCTGTCACCCTTAATTGTCAAAGAAACTCTACTCCCAAGAGATGATCTTTTCTCCGTGAATGGCATCTCTTGAGTTTCTTCCAAATTCTCGGACTTTCCTGGCTTGATCTATTCTTTGTGAATAGCCTGTCTTGAATTTCTCGGGATTTGGGGACCCACGGGCTTCCTAAAAGCATCCCCGCCTCCTCTTGGGCGTTGTACAAGGACCCTACGGCTTCTTATAAGTATTCACAGCCTCCTCTTAGGCTTTGTATAAGGATTCTTCCTTCGGGAAGAGAGCCTCCTCTTGGGCTTTGTACAAATTGTCCCTCGGCTTCTTAAAAGTTTCCAGCCTCCTCTTGGGCTTCGTACAAATTGTCCCGACGACCTCCTAGAGGTATAGGAACAGAAATTAGTCATCTTAATAAAACAGTCTTTCAAAGAATCTAGATCTTTCTACCGTGAACGTACTACTACTATTTCTTTAAGCATAGTATAAAAGATAAAACTCTAGACTTGGACAGTCTAATCTCCTTGAGTCTCGAAGGCATTCTCAAGTAGGGAAAAACACCAGTAGACTCGGACAGTCTCCAATACCCTCAGGATTACCCATTTCCTTAAAGAACGGGAAATAACCCTGATCCTCTGATTAATCCCAAAGCATAGCCTTGCCTTTAATCAGTCTCTTTATAAGAACTGATTTTCTCTTTTAACCAACCTACTGGACCTGTCACTCAACTGAAACAACAATCCTTTTAGCCTCTATCTCGGGCTTCGTACGAGATACAAATAGATTCTCTTGTTGAGTCAATAATCCTTTTAGCCTCTATCTCGGGCTTTGTACGAGATACAAAATCACTCTCTTGTTGATTCAAACACTTTCAGCCTCCATCTCGGGCTTCGTACGAGATACAAAAACTCTCTTGTGGAGTCAACCCTTTTAGCTTCTATCTTGGGCTTCGTACAAGACACATCTAAAAGTACTCTCTTGTTGAGTCAACTCCTTTTAGCCTCCATCTCGGGCTTCGTATGAGACACAAAAGCACTCTCTTGTTGGGTCAATAGCCTCCTCTTAGGCTTTGTATAAGAAAAATCCCGGTTGAGTCAATCAACCTTTTAACATCAAAACTGTGCCTCATTCACATGATACAAACATCAACAACTCCTTTAATCTAATTGCTGTAAGCGGCAAGCCTCTGGATTATTTACATCCACGCCACTGTCCCTCTTTTAGCATGAGAAATTCCTAAGGAAAGATAGCATTGCTCTACACTGAGTTAAAGTCTTCTCCTTCAGGTTAAAACCCCCTATAAAGGAAATTATGGCATTTCCAGGATTCACATATCCCAGTTAAAGTAATCCTCCTTTATAGTCAGTCACCCAACAGTTGTGACAAACAGACCCCCTTTAGAGATGACAAATTCTCTCTAAAGACAACACCTTTTTAGCTTCACATCTTGGGCTTCGAACAAGATACAAATAGACCCTTCAGCTTCACATCTTGGGCTTTGAACAAGATATAAACCACCTTTTCAGCTTCACGTCTTGGGCTTTGAACAAGACAATAAAACACCATTTCCTCCCATAGAATAGGAGGAACTACGATCGCTCTGATTTCCCTGTTTCGATAAACAGGAATACGTAGGCATAAGATTGAAAGAAAAATCTTAGCGAGCACACTAATCCAAAGCCCTAAATCACGTACCTTCACATATCAATTGAAAAGCATCAGTCCTAGCATCCTAACAAAATTCCCCATGAACATTCCCGGTGTTTCGTTCTAAACAAAGTAAGAAGAAAAAGGCCCTATTACCATATAGCATCCGTAACCTAACAGACCGCTGTTTAAACTTAGTATGCAAGCAGGGTTAATTGGAGACATCTATTTCCCTTCCTTAGTCAGCTCAATAGGATAAAAAATGAATCGACCTGTAGTAACCCCAGAGCGACAGTGCTTAAGAAACACGTCCAAAATCGCTCGCTACAAGTCCCATGTCAGTCAACGAGTATGTGTACACTGTCGATGTTTTAGTTCTTCTAACCTTGTTGGTGGTGTTGAGGATGGCTGAAAAGAAATGATCGTGCAATTGCTGATGCGTTGGAATTGGTTGCTAATGTGGTGGCGCAGTTGAATCCAAATGGTGGAGCTCTTGATGAGTTTTGTGCTTTGGGGAAGTTTCAAAGGAATAATCCACCAACTTTTGTGGGCACGCATGATCCAGAAAGTGCACACAAGTGGCTAAAGGCGATCGAGAAGATCTTCTGGGTGATGGGGTGTTCTGATGAGCAACAGGTTCAGTTCAGAACACATATGCTGGAAGAGGAAGCTGAGGACTGGTGGGATAACACCCGTCAGAGACTCACAGATGTTGGCACTGTGATAACTTAGGCTGTGTTTAAGCAGAAGTTTCTGGGGAAGTATTTTCCAGAGGATGCTCGTGGCAAGAGAGAAGTGGAATTCCTTGAGCTGAAGCAAGGAGACATGATTGTGGCAGAGTATGCCGTGAAGTTAGAGAAGTTGGTGAAGTTTTGTCCGCACTACAATCATGATGATGCTGAGATGTCCAAATGTCTCAAGTTCGAGAATGGGCTGAGACCAGAGATTAAGCATGGTATTGGGTATCAGCAGATCCGCAGGTATGCTGAGTTGGTTGACAAGAGCAGAATCTACGATGAGGACAGTCGAGCTCGATCTGCTTACTACAAGAAGTTGAGTGAGAAGAAAGGGCAGTATAGGGGTAAGCCTTATACAACTTCAGCTGACAAAGAGAAGCAGAAGGCTTTAGATAGGAAAAAGACAAGTGGGGGAGCATCTCCCACTTCTGGAAAGTGTCATAAGTGTGGTGAGCAAGGTCACCGTGCTGATGCATGCACCAACAATGTGGTGAGGTGCTATTGATATGGTAAGAATGGGCATAGAGCTACTGACTGCAAAGACGAAGGTCTGACCTGTTTCAATTATGGTGAGAAAGGTCATATCAGTACTCACTATCAAAAACCGAAGAAGACTGCTACTGCTGCCCAGACCAGTGGCCGTGTGTTTACTTTAAGTGGTGCAGAAGTTCCAGAGAAGGACAACCTGATTAGAGGTACTTGTTTTATTAATAATATCGAGTTGGTTGCCATTATTGATACTGGTGCTACTCATTCTTTTATCTCGCTTGAATGTGCTAATAGATTGAGCTTAAAGTTATCTGATATGAATAGGAATATGGTAATATAAACTCCAGCTAATGGTTCTGTTACTACTACCCTTGTGTGTTTGAGGTGTCCTGTGACGATTTTTGAGAAGAGTTTTATGATGGATTTGGTGTGCCTACCCTTGTACCAAATTGACGTGATCTTTGGAATGAACTGGTTGAAGTTCAACCGTGTTCATATCAATTATTATAACAAGGCTGTAGAGTTTCCTGAGATTGATAATAGTGGGGAGTTGATGTTCTTGTCTGCTAAGCAAGTAGACGAACTTCAAGAAGATGAAGCTTTGGTGTTTGCAATGTTTGCATCGTTGCAAATTGATCATGAAGCTGCGAGTATGGAGTTGTCGGTTGTCTATGAATTCCCAGAGGTGTTTCCAGATGACATCAGTGATTTGCCTCCAGAGCGTGAAGTAGAGTTTGCAGTGGACTTAATACCAGGTACGAGTCCAGTGTCGATGGCTCCTTATCGGATGTCAGCTTCTGAGCTAAGTGAATTGAAGAAACAGTTGGAAGAGTTGCTTGAAAAGAGGTTTGTTCGACCAAGTGTTTCTCCGTGGGGTGCTCCTATTTTGGTAGTGAAGAAGAAAAACGGGAGTATGAGGTTGTGTGTTGATTATCGGCAGTTAAATAAAGTGACTATCAAGAATAAGTATCCACTACCAAGAATCGATGATTTGATGGATCAGCTAGTAGGTGTCTGTGTGTTCAGCAAGATTAATTTGAGGTCGGGTTATCATCACATCCGAGTTAAGCCTGATGATATTCCGAAGACGGCTTTAAGGACGAGGTATGGACACTATGAATACAATGTGATGTCGTTTGGTGTATCTAATACACCTGGTGTGTTCATGGAGTACATGAATCGGATTTTTCATGAGTATTTGGATAAGTTTGTGGTAGTGTTTATCGATGACATCTTGATATATTCTAGATCTGAAAAAGAACATGTCGAGCATTTGAGGACTGTGTTGCAAGTGTTAAAAGAGAAGAAGTTGTATGCAAAGCTGTCGAAGTGTGAGTTCTGGTTGAAGGAAGTAAGCTTTCTTGGCCATGTGATTTCAAGTGGTGGTATTGTTGTTGATCCTTCTAAGATTGATGTTGTATTACAGTGGGAGACTCCGAAGTCTACTACTGAGATACGAAGTTTTCTGGGATTAGCGGGTTATTACCGCAAGTTTATCGAAGGCTTTTCTAAGTTGGCACTACCGTTGACTCTGTTGACTCGAAAGGGTCAAACTTTTGTGTGGGATGTAGCTTGCAAAGAGAGTTTTGTGGAATTGGAGAAGAGATTGACTACTTCTCCAGTGTTGATTTTGCCTAATCCAAGTGAGTCTTTTATAGTGTATTGTGATGCATCGAAGATGGGTCTTGGTGGAGTATTGATGCAGAATGGACAAGTTGTTGCCTATGCTTCGAGACAATTGCGAGTTCATGAGAGGAATTATCCTACACATGACTTGGAGTTGGCCGCGGTGGTGTTTGTGTTGAAAATTTAGAGACATTATCTGTTTGGCTCTAAATTTGAAGTGTTCAGTGATCATAAAATTATGAAGTATTTATTTGATCAGAAGGAATTGTATATGAGGCAGAGAAGGTGGTTAGAGTTGTTGAAGGATTTCAATTTTGATTTGAGTTATCATCCGGGCAAAGCAAATGTAGTGGCCGATGCATTGAGCAGAAAGTCATTACATATGTCATTGCTTTTGGTGAAAGAATTGGAATTAATTGAACAATTCAGAGATTTGAGTTTGGTATGTGAAGCGACTCCTGACAGTGTGAAGTTGGGAATGTTGAGGTTGACAAGTAGTATTCTAGAAGAAATTCAGGTGGGACAACAATCCGATTTAAAGTTGGCTTACCAATTGACTTTGATTAACCAAGGTAACGAAGGTGACTTCCGGATTAATGAGAATGGTGTGATGAGGTTTCGAGATAGAGTATCTATTCCAGATGTTCCAGAAATCAAGAAGAGTATTCTAGAAGAAGGACATCGAAGTAGACTGAGTATTCATCCCGGTGCTACGAAGATGTACCAGGATCTGAAGAAGTTGTTTTGGTGGCCAGGTATGAAGAAGGATGTTGCGGAGTTTGTTTATGCGTGTTTGACTTGTCAGAATTCGAAGGTTAAGCATCAGAAGCCTTTAGGTATGATGCAGCCGTTGAGGACTCCAGAGTGGAAATGGGATAGTATTTCCATGGATTTTGTGGTGGGATTGCCGAAGACTGCTAAGGGAAATGATTCAATTGGGTGATCATGGATAGATTAACTAAGTCGACTCATTTTTCACCGATGAAGATAATCATTCCATGCAGAAGCTAGCCGAGATGTACATTGAGGAGATTGTGAAGTTACATGGGGTACCTTCAAGTATTGTGTCGGATAGAGATCTGAGGTTTACATCGAGGTTTTGGAAGAGTTTGCAAGATGCTTTGGGTACTAAGTTGAGGATGAGTTCTGCCTATCATCCGCAAACGGACGGTCAGACAGAAAGAACTATCCAATCTTTGGAAGACTTATTGTGGGCTTGTGAGTTGGATTATGGAGGATCGTGGGATAGCCATTTGTCATTGATTGAGTTCACGTACAATAATAGTTTTCATGCTAGCATTGGAATGACGCCTTATGAAGCTTTGTATGGGAAAAGGTGTAGGACTCCGTTGTGTTGGTATGAATCGGGCAAGAGTGCGGTACTCGGACCTAAAATTGTGTAAGAGACGACTGAGAAGATTAAGAAGATACAAGAAAGGATGAAAGCTTCGCAGAGTCGTCAGAAGAGTTACCATGATAAGAGGAGGAAAGCACTTGAATTCCAAGAGGGAGATCACGTGTTTTTGAGAGTGACGCCAGTGATAGGTGTGGGTCGAGCTTTGAAGTCTAGGAAGCTCACTCCACGTTTTGTTGGTCCATATCAGATATCGCAGAGGATAGGAGAGGTAGCCTATCAAATTGATTTACCGCCGTCACTTGCGAATTTGCATGACGTGTTCCATGTGTCTCAATTGAGGAAGTACATTCCGGATCCATCGCATGTGATTCAAATGGATGATGTACAAGTGAGGGATAACCTGACTGTGGAAGTATTGTCGGTGCGTGTTGATGGTCGATAAATGAAACAACTGCGAGGTAAAGAGATTGCTTTGGTGAAAGTTCTGTAGGGAGGACCAGCTGGTTAAAGTTGGACTTGGGAGCGCGAGGATCAGATGAAGGAGTCATATCCGACTCTATTTGCTTCAAGTAAATTTTCGAGGACGAAAATTCCTTAAGTGGGGGAGAGTTGTAACACCCCAAATTCGATTATGATTAATTGTTGCTTATTTGAGGATATAAGGTGATTTTTGACGATGTGTGGTTATGTGGCCCAATGCATTGTGGTGAAATTATTTTAATAATATTAATAGTAAGAATAATTATATAGTATTATTCAGATTATTGTTTATTATTTAAAATAATAGAAGTGGGAGTATTGAGGGTATGTTGGTCATTAGGGATGGATAAGTGAGGGTATAATGAGAAGAGCATATTTAGGGGTATTTTAAGAGAAAATAGTGAAAGGAACTCATTATTCGTATTATTTTTTAGGAAGAGGCAAAGGTGCTCTGAAAAACAAGTGAGAAGGAGGCTAGGGCATAGGGCACTTAGCGCGGCATAGGGCATAGGAACTCATTATTCGTATAATGGAGAAGTGTTGTTATCGCAGGGTTTTTCTGCCAAAATCGCAGAGGGCACTTAGCGTGGTCTGGAAGAATTTCGCCTCTTCAAGGCAGTGAGTAGCGCGCTTAGCACGGGTGGGGCTCGCTTAGCGCGACCTGGGGCTGAAAAATATTATTTTATTGACTTAAAATTCATAGAAAATATTTGTTTTATATTATATTAATGCTGTGAGGTTGCTGTAAATTGCTGCTATATGTTGACGTGTTATATGATGATTTTTCATGATGTTACTGATGAGTATACGATGATGTTTTGATGATTGTTTGACGAATGTGTGATGATATGACGTATATGAGGATTGATGAATAATGATGCACATTATGATGTTTAATTGATGATGATGATTAGTGATGTTGTGTATCATACATTCATATGCATACTCTGTGACGACGCTTCATTCCCATTGTGCGGATATGAGGTAATTATGACGTGCTCCGGTTCCAAATGCGGAATCGATCCTATTGGCGGGGATCTTTGGAGGGTTGATGCCCTAGTGTCCATTATTATGACGATTTGGTACCACATGCATTTTTATGATGTTGCATTTCATTCTTGGTGGCATTGCATGATTGCATATGAGTGATATTGGTGATGTGATGTTTTATATGATGTTTTGGGTGAGTCGCTGTGGTATTTGATAAAAACAACGGTTGCCTGTTAATGTCTTTTCTTTATATGATTTATATTGAATTGTGATTACTCACCCTGCCTGTTTGAATGTTTCCTCTACGTAGGTAACGTGCAAATAACCAAGATTAGTTCGTGGTGCGTGAAGAGTTAACTTTGGAGTCAGCTTTCTTTTCAGTTGAGTAGAGGGTGTGTCTTGCTCTGATTATGTAACATCGGGGTTGGGAACGCTTTTGTTTGAAATATTGTGTTACTTTGATTAACATGTTTCATGAGGATTTTGAAGATATTGAGTTGTTTTAAATTCTAATTTTGATGAGATTAAATTATTATGAGTTGTTTTATAAAGGAGATTTCATTTTATGACGATAATTCTGCTGCGACGTTTTTGTTTTAAAGGAGGTGTTGATCTAAAATAAGTTGTTATTCCTATATGTTGTAACCCGTGTTACGGAGCAGGAAAATAATTATGATGCCTTTGTGAAGTGTGACACCCTTGAGCGGTGATTTTATTTGATTTAATTTCCATACGTATGTGAAATAATTGTTGGGTTAGAAGGGTGTTACATCATATGTCTTGAGCAGCCACTATCTAGAACCCATCTTCTTTCTGTGGTCTCAAGACGTTGTACCTACATAGTCAATCAAGGGAAATTGGTACCCAATTCTTATTGGGTCCTTGGTTGTGAGTGAAAACAGGATTACATTTGGGCAACCATTGATAAACGCCCTTAGGAACTAAAAACCTCCTAAAGCGACACTTAGCAATGGTATGACCCCTTTTGCAACAATACAAGCAAGTAAGGTTAACATAAGAATTACTTTTTCTAGGTTGATTTCTAATCACATAAGTATATTTTTGATATGGATTAATCATGCTTTTCTTAAAATGTGATTTATCAATAGCAAAAGTCATTTTTGGTTCTAGAGCCTTGTCAAGCTTGGCCTTAAAAGTTCTAACCTCTTTTTGCCAAATGTGACAAGTATCGCAATCAAAATTTAACCACTTACTTTTGTCTTCCACAACATCTACCTTTGTTACTTCCACCATGGACTTTTTGAGAGCCTCTAATTCCTTTTCGGAATTGGAGATCTTTTGCTCCAAATGAGAAAATATTTGTTTATTTGAAGCTAACCGTTTAAAGGCTTCCTTGGCCTCATGGTGTAGAGTATCAAATGCATGTTGTAGTTCAGAATACGACATTGAATTAGAGTTGTCGTACTTAGAGTGTCTTACCTTTTTGTTCTTTGTCTTTTGGTGAGCAGAAAGGCAAAGGTTGACGGACTCTCCTTAGTCACTTGAACTTTCAGCACTAGATGATTCACTATCGCTTTCCCAAGCGATATAGGCTCTTCTAGGTTTAGATTGTTTCTTCCCTTGACGACTTTTATCCTTGCCTTTGTCCTTCTTCAACAATGGATAGTCCGGCTTATAGTGGCCAACTTTTCCACAATTATAGCAAGAACCCTTAGTTTTTCCACTCTTTTTGTCTTCATTCTTGGAAGACCTTGATTGTTTACGAAATTTGACGAGGTTTTTCTCCGAATGTCGAATACCATTTTTCTTGATATAGAAAATGTATCGCTTCACAAATAATCCCATGTCTTCATTCGAATCCTCTTCCTCGTCATCACTAGATTCACTCTCGCTTAGCTCATATACGGAGGACTTTGAACTAGAAGTCTTTAGAGCTATCAACTTCTTTTCCGCTTCTTTGGTCTTGTTCTTTTCCTTCTTCTCTCTTTTCTCAAATTGGTCTAAGCTAATGAGCATTTGCTCATGTTCCTCGAGCTTCCCAAATAATGTTGTGATGTCTAACGTCATTAGGTCGTTGGCTTCTTTTATGGCGGTCACCTTCAGTTGTCAATCCCGAGTAAGACACCTCAAGATTTTGTTAGTAGTAACGTAATTGGAAATTGGCCTACCAAGTGAGTTAAGTCTGTTGATTAAATGAGTGAACCTCTTTTGCATGTCGGTAATGGTTTCCCCTTGTTTCATCTGAAAGAGGTTGAACTCTTGAGTCAATGTATTGATTCTAGCTAGCTTGACGTCGTTAGTACCCTCATGGGCAACTTATAACGCGTCCCACATAGCTTTAGCACTCATACAATGTGAAACTCTATAATACTTGTTAACTCCCAATGAGGAGATCAGAATATTTCTAGCCTTCCAATCGTAGTTGTACCTTTTCTCGTCTTCTTCATTCCATTGTGCTTCAGGCTTAGGTACTACCACGTTATTCGCATCGGTCATGGTTATTTCCATTGGACCGTTTTGTATAATGCTCCATACCTTCCTATCAATAGAATTAATGCGAACACACATACAACCCTTCCAGTAACTATAATTTTCACCGTTAAAAACAGGTGCTCTATTATAAGCCCCTTTCGGTTCGTTTCCCATTTTCTAAAAAGTTATACTTGAAGCACTAGATTTAACCAGGCTCTGATACCACTTGTTAGATGAAGGCAATTGATCTAAAAGGGGGAATTGAATATATCACTTCTTTTTAAATGCGAGTCGGCGCTAAAATTTGTTTTTAAAATTATTTTACGGAAGCGGCCAAGGATAATTGGTCTACACAAACTGAGTTACTGAGAGAATCAGATATACGTAAGCCAAATGGAACGAAAGGCTCGAAGAGAAAAAATAGAATCGCAACTTAACAATTAATCAATTTTCCAAAAGCACTTAATATGGTGCGATCTCCAATGAGCAGTTAAAAATTAAACCAAACTTGACAATATATCAAACACCTTGTAAGCGTTCAATTTATCGAGCACTTGGAGTGCATAAAACTCCAAGCTAAACCTTCTATAATAGTTGATGCAGAATTTTCACTAAGCACAATCCAAAATGATTGTGTAGTGGTTTTTAAATTAATTTTTCTGCACTAAACTATACCAGAATTTTTCGATCAATTGAGCAATCACAAGCGTAAACAGTTCGAAATATAAATGAGATAGGGAAAGAGAAACGACACCAGGTTTGTTTAGGCAGTTCCCCTTTCGTCCTCGCTTCGGGTACGTCTGCCCCCAATTCTAAATCCAGAATTGAGATATCTATAACTTGTTTACAAATTTTTTTTACAAGAGAAAACTTAGCTATCACACACTCAAGAAACTTCGTTGATGCAGATACTATATCTTTTTTCCCTTGATTCGAGTCAAATCAAGTACCTCAAACTTGTTGGAAGAACCTCCGTTTACTGTTACTAGATTGCAATAACACAGGTCTTCAATCACCTTCACTCGGCTAATTTTGATCCACACACAGTTTGATCCCCAAACCTTGTTGCACAATCCTTCGGTTAACACTACTAGATCGACAAAACCCATCGTTCTACGCTCGGCTGAATTCAATGCACACAAGATCTGAATCAAAAACCCCCAAATCTAATTGATCTTGAAGGACAAAACCATATAGGTTTTATTCAAGAAAAAACCCACTGAAACACTCACCCCAAACCAAGATACAATTCTATGTTTGGACGTTGTCACTTCATGATGCAGAAAATCAACAAAAATGATTATGTGTATTTGTTGAGAAAGGTGCAAGATGAAGATGAAGGTGATGAGAGAAAAGTTTCAATGTATATCTTTCACTTTTTCTTGTTATTGTGTAAAAATGAGGAACCAAGTCTTTATATGATGCAAGGATCAACAACCAATCATAACAACATTTTGAACTTAGAAATTAAAAATAAATAAAAAATTAGTTACTTACAGCGAGCGGTCGGCCAAACATTAAAGAGGGTCAGCCTGCGCTGACCCGTGAACAAATCTGCGCATGTTGGAAGACCATGCGTCGACCGCTACAAGGGCCATGTGTCGATGCATGGCTGAAGAAAGTGCAGAATGAGAAATAACAACAGCACGCGTCGACCGCAGGGTCAGCGTGCACTTGCCCGAGCAAAACTCAGTCACAGTCAACATCTCATGAGTCTACCAGACCTTAGTTTAGGTCGACTCAAGCTTTAAAAACTCCTAAAAATTGATTTTTCGACACGTTTTCATCTACTTAGGCACAGTTTATGCATACCTAATACTAATACCATGATCATACACATGTAAGGGATATGCAAGACTCCTCCTATATGTTTGTACACATGATTATGCATTGTGAAATAAGAATGTCGGTAATGATGAGATGATATCGTTCAAATTACAAACTATGAGCTAGTACACATTTTGACATCATTAAAATAAAGCTCAAGTGAGAGACACCTTGCCCTCACATATATCCCGCCACATCAGACTATAAATTTTAAGTTAACGGTATAATATGATAGTTTAATAAATTTTTATTAGATGATAATGTAAAATTATTTTATACTATTTGTGCATACTAATTAAACTCGTTAAAAAAACAAAACAAACTGGCATTTAATCATTTTGGTGTTTTAAATGTGTTTTTTAATTAATTTAATTTGATCATTTAATTGATTAGTGTGGTCCCAAAATCTATCTTTCTGATTTAATCCATAAATTACTAAGAAATGTTTCATAATTTTAATAGAATCATTAATACAATCTCACCAAAAACGACGACTTAGTGAGTTTTTTTTAAAGGAAAAGAAAAGTGACCGTCCATTTCATAATTAGAGTATGACTGAGCCATCAAACATGTATTTATGTGTGCATGTTGGTTTCACATATTCATATTTAAATCAAACTAACAACATCTTTGAGTGATTAAGATGCAACAAAAAAAGGAGAGAAAAAGTAGATAAATCTATAATCTATTAGTGATGTGATGAAATAGAAAGAAAAAAGGATAGAAAAAGTAAGAAAGTAGATAGATCTATAGTGATGTGATGTAATGAAATAGAAAGAAGAAAAACGGGAAAATGAAATGGCAACATTATAAAGAGAGATACAACTCGTAATCTTACATATAAGAAAATAAATGCCTAGCAAAAAGACTATATTGCCTTTTGGTTTCACAGGCTTCCACGTTTCTGCATTGCCGTTGCTGCACGTATCTTTTGTTTACGTGGCCTCTATTTGGAACGTTTCATATTTTCAATACTATCTTTGCTTTTTCGTTGTAGCCCAAAAGTTACTTTCAGCTTCCTCTTTCTTCCTTTTCCACTCATCTTCTTTCTCTCATCTCTCTCATCCATCAAATCTCATATGTTTTCTCTTCTCTCCTAAAGCTTCTCTGATACTTCTTCTTCCTCTTTGGAAATCTGTTTGTAGGTTATTATTTTGTTTCAGACGAAGAGTTGATGGCGGCGGATCTGATGTTTCCATATATTGATTGTTAGGGTTTTGACTGATTTTGTTATTGTTTTAGGATTTGATGGATTTAAGGAAGAAGAACAAGGATTGTTAGGGTTTCTTCTGCAAAACAAGTATGGATTGTTGGATAAACAGGTTTGGATTTTTTTATTTCTGAATTTTTATACTATGGATTGTTATTGATTTGGGGAAAAAGAGTCTTGACCAGGTTTTGTATTTGTTTGTTTAGGTTTTTTATTTGGGGAAGAGACTCTTTAGCAGGTTCTGAGCTAATTTTTGTTTGATTGTTATTATGTAAATGGATATATCTTCTCTGATTTCAATCTTTATTTACCATTGTATAACCTATTAATGAATTTAAAATTTTTTGGATTTTCTGCCTATTTCAAAGACTAACAATTTTGTTTTTTATGTTTTATTTTTCTTATAGTATGGATTGTTGGATAAACAGGTTTGGATTTTTTCATTTCAGAATTTTAATGGATTGTTATTGATTTGGGAAAAAAGAGTCTTGACCAGGTTCTGTATTTGTTTGTTTAGGTTTTTTATTTTGTAACGCCCTGTATAATAGTTATCTAGAATAATACCATACAAATGTTTTTATTTGGTACTGACACCATCATAAGTGCCTAATGGCATAATTCACATTCTTGACCATTTCTAATACATAATACAATCTATGGTACAAGACATGGAAACTAGCCAAAATATAAAAAATCTAAGATCAATATACAATATCCTCTATTGTATACAACAAATACACAGCGGAAAATACTAAAGCCAAGCTTCTCTTGAAACATCTCAGTATAGCTCCTCTTGTAAATCAAACCTGCAGAAACCTCCTAAAAAATAATCAACAATAGTGGGGTGAGATACATCAAATCTCAGTGAGTTCCCTATCTTATAGATTCTTTCGGCTTTACAAGGTTCTAACCAATCCTAACTCAAGTCAAGGGGAAGGGAAAAATGACCTTGAGTTCAAAATCTCACAATCTCACAATCTCACAATCTCACACTATATGGAAACATGTCATTGAGTCCGTTAACTCAAAAGTTTATCACTAATCGATAACCGTACCAAGGCATCCCTCTTGTCCGTCCGTTTCTACGTCTAGAAGTCGACCCAAGTCCTGGATCCTTGTAGTTACTTGGCATACGAAATGGATTTGGAATTAAGGGACGCATTATCGCCTTAATTCGTCACTTCACATGGCCTCTCATGCCATCACAAGTCTCTACCCGTAGGTTCCATTCGTACTATACACGGGAATCAAACCTGCCAAGCAAATGTGCCTGCACTTCAGAGGAGTTCGAGACTCATGAAGGCCTCTCAAGGGCAATCAAAATAAAATGGTTATGATTACATGATTTCATATACACAACCGTGATTGTATTCGACAATCACCAGGCCACATTAGCCTTTAGGCCTCTTATGCTTTTAACAATAAAACATAACAATTACACATGTTCCATACTAGTGTCTTATTCTATCTATACCATTCGGTAATGGACACACGCTCGGCCTCTCTTGTACGAGCGTTGTCATTTTGTCATACATCAATTTCCTAGCTGTTATTAGGTTCCACTATCTTACACTATGCCATTTGTTTTGGGGTAAAGTTTCCTTACTCTACCTAATTCATATTTTAAGCATGCATATTCTCTTGATAATGTTTAACAACGATATTAGGCAAAGCATATTACAATTGCACATTTGAATTACATATAATAACTTCATCACAAGTTATACAAAACATATTACAATTGTATAATAGAATCACATATAATGATTCATCACATAAAAACATCACTTTCGGGTTCCCTCCGATTCATTTAATCGGGTATCAAAATCAATATTCTCACTCTCATCCCGTAGGATATTTCTACAGCTTTCTAACGGCTATAGTTATGCCTCGATCGGATTCACGATCCAAAAGAACGCTTAAATCGGACACCCGAGTCAAAAGATATGAATTTTAGAAAATATTTTTATTTTGTTCCAGGTCGCGCTAAGCGGGCCCCACCCGCGCTAAGCGCGCTCCTCGCTGCCTGGAAGGGGAGAAAATTCTCCAGACCGCGCTAAGCGGGCATACCGCGCTAAGCGTGCTCTGCGTTATGCAGAAAAATAAACCCTTTTGGCAGCAACTTCCAACCTCCAAATTCATCCTCAACACCATACCCAAACAACCAATAGAGGTATATTATCATGGTTCTATCATGGTTGATCCATCAAACTTCATAAAACATGATATCCAACACTAATGCATAGTTTCTACACAAAACCCTAAGATTTTCAACCAAAACAAACCAATCCAAACTTCATAACAATTATCAATAGATGATTCTACACATATTTTTTATCATGCTATGCAATTTATAACACACTTCAACCGTTAGATTCTTTGATTTTGCAAAAAGACCCATTTTTCCAAAAATCCAACCTAACTCTAAACCTCATGAAATTATACTCTAAAGTCTCTATCTAGAACCCACCTGATAATCGAAGAGGAGTTTGAAGAAGATGATGAATGATGATGATGATCCAACTTCTCTTTCTCTTTTCCCTTCTTCCTTCTCTTCCTTCTCTTTTTCTCTTCTTTCCTCTTCCTATCTTTTCTTCTTTTTCCTTTCTTTCTAACATACATATATATATATATATATATATATATATATATATATATATATATATATATATATATATATATATATATATATATATATATCAACCTAACTCTAAACCTCATGAAATTATACTCTAAAGTCTCTATCTAGAACCCACCTGATAATCGAAGAGGAGTTTGAAGAAGATGATGAATGATGATGATGATCCAACTTCTCTTTCTCTTTTCCCTTCTTCCTTCTCTTCCTTCTCTTTTTCTCTTCTTTCCTCTTCCTATCTTTTCTTCTTTTTCCTTTCTTTCTAACATATATATATATATATATATATATATATATATATATATATATATATATATATATATATATATATATATATAATACTATTATTATATAATATAATCCAACAGGGTAAAATATCTCCAATTGATATTTTGTCATCTCAACCAATTGATCAGTTATTAAAGTTACCTTAAAATCTTTTCTTGAATCTAAAATAATTGATCTCTTCAGAGTTCATCAGTTGCTTTATTGATCCCAATTGGCCACACTTAAAACACTTAGAGGATTTCATTAATCCAATTTACCAAAGATAGAGCACATAGATACTCATTTGATCTCATCTGATATCCAATTGAGTATTTAAATAGTATGGGTATTACAGATTTGGAGGAAGAGACTCTTTAGCGGGTTCTGAGCTGATTTTTGTTTGATTGTTATTATGTAAATGGATATATCTTCTCTGATTTCAATCTTTATTTATCATTGTATACCCTATTAATGAATTTAAAATTTTTTGGATTTTCTGCCTATTTCAAAGACTAACAATTTTGTTTTTTATGTTTTATTTTTGTTATCAGATATGCATAAAAATGATTGCATTTTATCTGCAACACCAAAATTTCCCTAAATCCAGATCGTGTTAACTCATCTTCTCCAACTCTTCTTCAATGGTTAAGGTAACTTTCGGCTTTTATGTTGATGATTTTGCTCTACTCCTGCGAATTTCTTGGTCGATTTCAATTTTATTGTGTTTTGTAAGGACAGATACCTGTTTTCATTTGGGGATCTACGGGTTAAATTGAAACTATGGTACTTTTGTATGCAATATGAACCATCTTTTGTTGGGAAAGATTTTTTACTTTACTGATTCACTGTTCTGTTTTTCGTTTTTTATGGTAGAAATAGTTGATCTTTTTGTTAAAACATGATGGTAGGTTACACATCTCTAACTTGCTTATTTTGTCTCTCAATTCATCTAGTTTCCTCTTATTTTTAATTTGATAATGGTGTTAATGATGATTGTGATGGGGTGGTTGTTGTTGTTTTGATGATATTGAGATTTTGGTCTTTTGGTAACCATAATGCAAGAAGATGTTAATAATCACTGATTTTAACATTGTTTATGTTTTGTTCTGACTTTTGCATAATTTTTGGAACCATAATTGTTCTTCTATTTTATGGATTATCAGCTATAATTGTTGGCGGAATTTTTTGTCCATGTATCCCTGTGTGGTTTTTATTTTAATTAATAAAATTCAAATTGTAGTTGTCTAATAAATTTACTTCTTTATTGATAACTACAGGTAATTACAAATATCTAAGGTTAGTATTATATCAGTTAACATTGTCATTTAGGGACCCATCTGAGAAAGAAACTGTTGAAAATTTTCTCATTGAAGAGGGAGTTGAGGAGAATAAGAAATCAAAAAATTTGAAAATCATTAAAGGAATGGGTAAGTTGGAAAAGCTAAAATTTTCTGACTTTTTCATTTTTTTTAATTGAAATTGATAAAGATAATGGTGTCAATGATTATTGTGATGGGGTTGTTGTTGTTGTTTTGATGATATTGAGATTTTGGTCTTTTGGTAACCATAATGCAAAGAAGATGTTAATAATCACTGATTTTAACATTGTTTATGTTTTGTTCTGATTTTTGCATAATTTTTTGTAACCATAATTGTTCTTCTATTTTATGGATTATCAGCTATAATTGTTGGCGGAATTTTTTGTCCATGTATCCCTGTGTGGTTTTTATTTTAATTAATAAAATTCAGATTGTAGTTGCCTAATAAATTTACTTCTTTGTTGATAACTACAGGTAATTACAAATATCTAAGGTTAGTATTATAATTTTATCATTTTGATTAATTTTGTTCATATTTTTCCCTTTTCCTCATATCAGTTAACACTGTCATTTAGGGACCCATCTGAGAAAGAAACGGTTGAAAATTTTCTCACTAAAGAGGGAGTTAAGGAGAATAAGAAATCAAAAAATTTGAAAATCATTAAAGGAATGGGTAAGTTGGAAAAGCTAAAATTTTCTAACTTTTTTATTTTTTTTAATTGAAATTGATATACTTAAGCATTAATTTAGGACATAATTGAAATTGAAATTGATATAGTTTCAAAGACTCATTATTGATGTTGCTTTCAATATTCAGGTAATGTTGCATTCTATTTCCATAAAACAATAAGTGATTGTGGTTTTAGGCTGTAGATAAGTTGTTTTCTGGTTTACGTAATTTTGTAACTTACCAAGTTTTGGTGGTTTAGTTTTTAATTTTTCATTGTTTACTGATAGTTGCACTGTTATTGAATCTATATATAAATTATTTATGTATGATTCTGTGGCTAAGATTAAATCATTTCATTTGAGAATCCT
The DNA here is from genome assembly GCA_022829125.1 of Lathyrus tuberosus. Classification (NCBI taxonomy): domain Eukaryota; kingdom Viridiplantae; phylum Streptophyta; class Magnoliopsida; order Fabales; family Fabaceae; genus Lathyrus; species Lathyrus tuberosus. Next base: position 17,992,866 of record JALAZF010000017.1, read on the forward strand.
TTAACTTGATACACTTCCTGCACACACAGAGTGGTATGTTATTATTTAAGCTAATGTCAACAGTTGAATTATCGGCCACCTCAACCCTACCAATCCCGCGGTTCGTTTTCATTATCTCTTTCATTGCATTACATAACCAATTAGATCAATATCATCACTATTAGATTCATGATGTATAATATAAATATGTATGGTGTTATCTCAATAGATGAAAGAACATGGTTCTTCCTCTTTGACGAGTTTCCACTGTCGTATTTCACTTACTGATAAATGAATTTATGGATTGTGGTTCAAGGTTTCAGACCATAAATATTTGTTTAAATTCACTGGTAGCACTACTCTTAGAGATAATAACAAACATGTCATACGTTTTAAAACACTAAAGTTCACACCTTTTCCTGATATTATTATTGGGTATACTTTATTATGTATGATTATTTTTAATTCACTAAAGTTAAAACCTATTTCAGTATTCAATATTTTTTAATCGGTCAAATCACTTGGTTGGCTTTTGGTATAATCACATCAATACTTTATTTTCAAAATCTTCTTTTCATTCCTTCCCCAAGAAAGAGATATTCTCTTTTTCCAAAACTTTTTTAATATTGTTTGTGCAGTACTAAATAATTGTGTATAAATAAAAAATTGTTATTTATATTATTTTAATTATAAAATTTAATTTTATTTTCAATGCTATACTTATTAAATCTAAAATAGGTATTTGTATACCCATCGTTAGTTGGTCCAGTGGTGATTGGCGCTGGACTTAGTAGGGAGGACCACGGTTCGATCCCCGCAACTGCGATCGGGTGGAGGCTAGAACCACTTGATGCCAGAACAAAATGATTGTATTCTTATTTCCAATTGTATCCTATGATTAGTACTAAAATATTATTATGATATAAAATATTTAATATTGACATTTTTATAAGAAATCTATTTCAAAAAGTAATAGTAAATACATTAAAAAAATTATGATTTAAATGCTTTTAAACAACGTCAATGTATTACTAAGAAATCAGTTTAATACATTTTAATAGATAATGATGAGATTTAAATGCTTTAAATTAGATATATATAACCTACATGAGATATAAAAGGAATCAATGGAGACCATATCTTACATATTAAAAAAATGAGCAAAATATAAATAACAATCGTATTAAAGACTTTAAGTAGATTGATATAAAAAGTTAAAATGTAATTATTTGTCAATTTACTTTTAAAAAATCATTTTTAAAGACAAAAAAATAAAGTAAAAAGTTAAAATGTAATTATTTGTCAATTTACTTTTAAAAATTCATTTTTAAAGACAAAAAAATAAAGTAAACCACTCGCTGAATTCAAACCCTACACATATAAGATATCTAAAAAATTGTGTATTTAATTTTAATTTTAAGTAAATACAAAATTTTCACATATCATTTTTATTCAAATTTTATGAATTCAAACTCTCACTTTTTCATGTATTGATTCTATCTTTTTTTTAATATAAATTATATTTTTTTATTTACTAATTTTTATTAATCATTTTTAATTTTTTTTTTTCAAATTTTAAATAATGTATAAATTCAAACACGAGCAAAATGTATTTATTTTTGTTACTGATATTTATTTAGAGATTTAAAATAATATTTTCAAATACTATGTTATTAGTTGATATTTATAAAACTAAATGATTGTATAAATATTTTTATAAATAATGTCAAAACAAATTTAATATTTAAGAAAATATACCGTTGATTCAAATATTTGTATATATATATATATATATATATATATATATATATATATATATATATATATATATATATATATATATATATATATAACTATATTTATGCTCCAAATATAGGGCACGGGTACGGGTACTGATTTGTTACAAGCCCTTCTTATGTTCCTAATAAAAATAAAAATATGTTTTTCTTTTATAACAAATACCAACCGATTCTCGCGGGTATTGAATCTATCATTTTTTTAAATATAAATTATATTTTATATGTTTACTAATTTTTATTAATCCTTTTTTTTAAATAAATGCGCTTAACACACCGGTACTCGGACAAACACACGAGTACTAATATGTGTATCCCACGAAATAGATATTCGTAATAATACTTACATAAAATATATTTATTTATATTAGTAATATTTATTTATGTTAATAATATTTATTTATATAGTTAAAATAATATTTATAAATACTATGATATTATTTGATATTTATAAAACTAAATCATTGCATAAATAATTTTATAAAAAAATATCAACCGATATCTGCGGGTATTGATTCTATTTTGTTTAAAATATAAATTATATTTTTGATATTTACTAATTTTTATTAATCCTATTTTTGGGATTCTATCTCTTTTTTAAAAATATATATCATATTTTTTATATTTTACTAATTTTTATTAATCCTATTTTTATTAATACAATTTTTTTTCTTCTTATTCTATCTTTTTTTTTAAATATGAATTATATTTTTTATATTTCCTAATTTTTATTAACCGTATTTTTTTGAGTCTATCTTTTTTTTAATATACATTATATTTTTTATATTTTACTAATTTTTATTAATCTTATTTTTATTAATACTATTTTTTTCTTCTTATTCTATCTTTTTTTAATATGAATTATATTTTTTATATTTACTAATTTTTTATATTTACTAATTTTTATTAATCCTATTTAAAAAAAACAAATGCGTATAACATTTCAGTACTATGAAATAGATATATGTAATAATACTTATATAAAATGTATTTATTTATGTTAATAATATTTATTTATACAGTTAAAATAATATTTATAAATACTATGATATTATTTGATATTTATAAAACTAAATCATTGCATAATATTTTTATAAAAAATATCAATCGATGCCCACGAATATTGATTCTTTTTTTAAATATCATTCTATTTTTTATATTTACTGATTTTTATTAATTTTATTTTTTTTTTCAAATTTTAAATGAAGACAAATGCGAGTCACCGACGGGAACCCGTGCGAACGCACGGGTATCCCACTAGTTTATGATTAAATAGAGATACAGCTTGTAATTTATGATTAGAGATTTTAGAGCTCTCGTCAATAAAGAGAGGATTGGTGGGGTTAATTTTGTAATAGTAAGAATAAGTCGTGAAAATAAAGCTACTTGAATTGAAATGATTAATGGTGACTGAAGGATTTGACATTGTTCTATTACAGAAACAAAAATGATTGATAAAAGGATGGAGTAGAATTTTGGAGTGGCGAAACAAATCTCCGACATGATAATATATGGATGGTCCTGCCAGGTTAACATTCCAACATCTAAGTCGATAAGAGAATAAGAAATAAAATGAATTATAGATCAGAAAAATACTTTAAGTCTATGCTTTATATAAATAAGAGTTATGAATGTTCCCAACCATTTCGACATGGGACGCATGAGAGATTCTAGAGGACATATTTAATATGCGAAGAGGAAATGATTTATTTTTGTGTTGGTTTAGAGATCACTTCGGCAGCCAAACAACAATTGTGCAAATATTTACCAACTCATTGATGTTGTGATATTTAACTTAAATTATTAGTTAGTTAGTTACTTAGCATGTAAGTTACTTAAAGTGAAAGTAACATATTTGTATATAAACACATTAGTGTAATTCAATTTTAACATTCAATAATACAATTATTTTTCATTCTCTCTCAATCTCTCTCTCATTCCTTTCCCACCCAAGTGCATTAACACTAACAAATTGGTATCTAGAACTTCTGGTTTTCTTTCTTGATCGTAAATTCAAGAACTGCACATCAGTGGTCGTGTTTTCAGGGATCATGAATCATGTTTGCTACAAAGATGAATGGTAGCAATGGTATTTCCAGTTCTTTTCCAATTCTTGATGGAAAAAATTGGATCCAATGGAGAAAACAAATGCAATTTTCAAGAAATCTTAGAAGTGGTTCCTATTGGCATCCCTGAGCTTGCTCAAAACAAAAATGATGCTCAAAGAGTTACTCACAAGGATGCGAAGAAGAAAGATAGCAAGACTATGTTATGTATTCAATCTGCAGTATATGTTGAGAATTTTGATCGGATTTCTCATGCTGAATCGGCAAATGAGGCATGGGATATTCTTGTCAAGTATTATAAAGGTAGTGAAAAGGTTAAAGGTCTCAATTTACAGGCACTGCGAATGCAATATGAGTTACTGCAAATGGGAGAAGATGAAAACATTACAGACTATGTCTCAAAGGTGCAGAATCTTGTCCATCTCATGAAAGGTTGTGGTGAAACCCTAACTGATAAGATGATAGTTTAGAAGGTAATGTGTATGTTGACCTCTCACTTGATCATGTCATCGTAGCTATTCAAGAATCCAAAAATATTGAAACCCTAAAAATGGAAGATTTTGTTGGTTTGTTGAAAGCACGTGAGTTACAGATTGACGAGAGGAAAAGGGTTCAAGATTCAATACAAACACTGTAGGCGTGGACATGGAAGAAGCATGGTAGTCCCAACATGTTCAATGGCAAAGGAGACAAGACTCGGAGCAGAAGTCTTGGGCGAACTCACAAAAGCATAAGGTCTGTAATACCCCGTATTACCTAAATGCTCAATTGGATATCAGATGAGTATCTATGTGCTCTACCTTTGGTTAATTAGATTTATGGAATGCTCTAAGTACTTAAAGTGTTATCAATTGGGATCAATAAAGCAACTGATGAACTCTGAAGGGATCAATTATTTAAATTCAAGAAAAGATTTTAAGGTAACCCAGATAATTGATCAATTGGGTTGAGACGACAAAATATCAATTAGAGATATTTTACCCTGTTGGATTATATTATATAATATTGGATTATATATATATATATGTAAGAAAAAGAAAAAAAAAAATATAGTAAGAAGAAGAAGAAAGAAGAAAAGAGGAAATGGAGAGAAAGAAGAGAAGAAGCTCAAGGAAGAAGAAGAGAAAGTTGGAGCATTGGATCATCATCTTCTTCAACCTCCCCTTCGATTACCAGGTGGGTTCTAGTTAGAGACTCTAAGTTCTAGAAATAGAAGTTTGGAACTTAGGTTAGATTTGAGAGAAAATGATTAAACGGACAAATCAATGAAATCTAACGGATGAAAATCGATATAAATTGTGTAGTATGATCATAATATGCATATGAATATTTATGGTGCTTGTTGGTGCTGTTTAGGGATGATTCGAGTTGAGAAAGATGGATTTTTAACCATTGGAACAAGAGAAAATGCAGCTGAGCATGGCTGTTCTGGTGCAGAGCGTCGGGCGGTGCTCAGAGCGCCGGGCGATTCGAGGCAAGCGCCCCTGCTTCGTCGGGCGCTGCCCATAAGGCGCAGCATGTAACGCCCATGTAACTTTCAAGTTTTTGAAGAAGTGTTTACGCCCCTGCTTCGCCGGGCGAAGCGAGAGGCGAAGGGGATTCCGCCGAGCGAAAACTGGAGCGCCGGGCGCTCCTGGGACTTTTCCAAATGTCCCCTTTTCTTTTAAAATCCACAACTTTTAAAATCGTTGATACCTATAGAAAGCTGTGAGAATAATTTATCTGATGGAGGTGAAAATGTCGGTTTTAGTGCCCGATTAAATAATCGGAGGAAACCCAAAAGTGATGTTTTATGGGAAGTGTTGTTAAATGGTAATGTGAGACCATGATTTAACCAAGGATGCTTGGTAGAGGATAGTAGTGGCTTATATGCCTTGAAAATGTGTGTGAACTACTATGTGAATTATGTTTGACATGTTATGCTATCATGTGTGGTTATGTGATTCTATTATGCAATTTGTGATATGCTTTGCCTAATATTAATGTTAACATGATAAGAGAATATACATGTTTAAAATATGAATTAGGTAGAGTGAGGAAACTTTACCCCAAAACAAATGGCATAGCTAAGATTGTTATAATTCTAGGTTGTGACTAGAATTGTGATAGAAACTCTGTATGGCGACGCTCGTGCATTGATGTAGAAAGGTGCATCCTTGACGAGTTCTGGCCTAGAGTAGATAACCTAGATGGCGATGCTCGGGTACTTGGAGTATAAAGGTGCATCCGTGATGAGTATTGGTCTAGGAGAGAGTGAACACTAGTATGGAACACATGTATTTATTATGTTAAATTGATAAAGGCAAAAGAGTCCTAAAGGCTAATGTGGCCTAGAAATGTTGAATACAATTATGGTTGTATGTGAAATCATGAAATCGTAACCATTATTCTATTATGTGCCATTTCATGAGTAACGAGCTCCTCTGTAATGAATGCACGATTTCTTGGTAGGTTTGATTCCCAATGTTATAGTACGAATGGAGCATACGGGTAAAGAGACTTGTGATGGTGTACGGGCCGTGTGAAGTGATGATTTAAGGTGATAATATGTCCCTTATTTCCGAATCCATTTCGTATGCCAAGAAATCTACGAGGGTCCATGACTCGTTCCTACTTCTAGACGTAGAAGAGGATGGGAGAAAGGGGATGCCTTGACAAGGTTATCGATTAGTGATACTTTTGAGTTAACGGACTCGTAACGTGTTTCCATATAGTGTGAGAGTGTGAGATTGTGAACTCAAGATCACTTCCCTTCCCCTTGACTTGAGTTAGGATTGTTAGAACCTTGTAAAGTCGAGAGGACCTATAAGATATAGAACTCACTAAGATTTGATGTATCTCACCCCACTATTGTTGATTATTTTCAGGAGGTATTTGCAGGTTTGATTTACAAGTGGAGCTATGCTTGGATGTTTCAAGAGAAGCTTAGTTAAGCTTATTCCGCTGTGTATTTTATTGTTCTTGTACAATGAGGAATATTGTATAATGCTCTTAGATTTTTATCTTTGGCTAGTTTCCATATCTTGTACCATAGATCGTTTTATGTTTTTAGGAAATGGTCAAGTAAGTGAATTACGCCATTAGGTACTTATGATGGTGTCAGGACCAAGTAAATGTGTGTATTATATTATTCTAGATATATATTATACAGGGCATTACCGTTGGTATCAGAGCAGGTCGTGTCCTCGACCTAGCCTTGAAACATCATAAGTAAATCCATTCCTGCCTCTTAAGTGTGTCTTGCCAGCATGAAACTTAATATCATACTATGTAGTGTTGGGCCTGATCAACCTAATGCTATGTATGTGATAGGTAGAATCATAGTTGAGCGACCACGAGGACTCCGAAGTGTTGTCGGAACTTGTCCTGTGAGGGTAGACTCAAGCCAAGAGTTATTAGTGAGGAGTTTTGGTCAGCTCAGTGAGTGTTTGGTAGAAGTTGTGATTGGGTAGCATGGACATTAAAGAGTAGTGTGATGTTCAAGTAATCCTTTGGAATGGATGGAGTCCGGAAGTTAAGGATATCTATTGGACGATTGGTTAAGGTATTGAGGAATATGTAAAATAGTACGGATAAGAATTTCAAGTAATCTCATTCCGTGGAAAAGAAAAGTTGTTTTGTGGAATGTGTGACGTAAGGTCTGGAAGTGAGATAAATTTTAGTGCTTCAGTTCTAAGAGGTCGTTATAGTATCTTGAATGGACGAGAGTACCTTAAGGAAGTTCAGTTTCTGTGGGAACTTAAAGTAGTAGAGAAGTGCATGAAGGAACACAAGGATGTGTTGACATGCTTCAAGTGAATCAAGTGTGCGCCGGACGAAGAGTAGGAGACTAATTGTGTATCTTCAGTTATGAAGGGGGGTTAAGTTCGAGATATTACATCGGGATTTTCTGTATTCGATGAGAGATCAATTTGGAATTTTGGAAATGTTAAATTACCCAAGGAACAATATAAGGTATTGTGTTGGAGAAAGAATGAGCTTCACTTAGTAACAGAAAGGGTAGTGATACGGACCGAAAGAGTTTGTATTAAGAAACAGAGTAAGTATCTTGGAATTTAGGGAATCATAGTAATATGGTTTTATATTTGGACCTAAGAGGATTACAAGGAAAGCGAAATAAACGCGGTGTGGAAAGCGGTATCGATGGTATGTTAAGAGGAAGCAACAACGGAATGTATTTTGGACGAGTGTGTGATGGAATTTTTAAGGTATTGATGAATCTATAGTTAAGGAAGTGTAATTACGGGTGGTTCACCTGAGAGGAACTCTAATAGTATAACGTGGAATGAGAAAAGTTACACTTTGGTATTAAGAACAAGTGTAGTAGTAACACTGTGGTCACAAGTGTACGTGATGGATTCTCATTCTTGAGACAAGTGTGAAGGGACGTACTTTGTGGAATAGTGAAGATTGTATTTTAAGAAGCAAGAGTGCGGTAAAGCGATGAGAAGCAAATCAGGACTTATTACGGACTAAGAGTAAACGATGGAACGATTTATACCGGAAGGGTTTTGTAAATAGTCGATGAGAATTGTCAGTTGCGGATTTTCCATTAAGTGATTTGGTGTAAGTGTGGTGTGTAATGATAGTAAAGGGTAGGAGATCCCGGTTAATGTATACGAAGTGATGAGAAGGTTCTCCAAGAGGATGCATTGCCCCGGTTTATTTTCAAGTATAGAGGAACTTCTTTATTTGTGAATAATCGGAATATTTGGAATCTACCTTTTTTTGGACTAAGAATGTTGTTGTTTTATTTCTCACCAAGGAGTTCAAGTGAGAGAATAAGGTGGTATGCTTGTTGTGAGATGTCCATCGCTTTTGTGGTATTGTGTAATGGTTGTGTGTTGGGTTTTATGGACGAATTAAGCATGAGTTGTGGCGAAAACCCTAGAGCGTCGTCATTATTGACTTCCCGTTAGTACAATTGTTTGAGCAGAAAAATGAACTATCCCGCTGAAGTTTTGTAGTGTGACCGCGTCAAAATTTGGAATTTTTCCTGTCACTTGGTTGGAGTGTGTCGTCTGCATGTTTTGACTTTGTGGTTTTACCTGAGTGGAACATGGTTAGTGAATGTAATATAAGTTAAGAAGCCACGAGTTGAGAATGATATTGTGGGTTAGGACAAACCGGATTGATGGTTTTGAGTAGGGAGGGCTTTTGAACTAAAAGGAATTGGGTTTCAGTTTCTGCAGCAGTGTTAACCGATTAACACGTGCAAAGATGGTGCTTTGTACTAAATTTTGAGGAGTTAACCGATTAGCATAGATGGGTAATCGATTAACATGTGTGTAAATTATGAAATCCCCTAAGAACCATCATCTTTGTTTTGTTACCTTATGTTGCTCCGCTTGGAGAGTGTTGTGTGAATGGAAAACGGGATTTCAAGTAAATGGAAGAGGATTTGGGTTTTGAAATCGAAACTTCTAAAAGGTGTTGTGTAATTGGTCATTAGTTTAGACGACGAGGGAATTTAACTCTTGGGAGAGGTAATCTTGTGAATTGTGTTGAGTATGAGAAGGTCTTAGGTATATTACCATTGAGAGTCTTAAGGACGAAGTTGGAAAATACTCACAAAATATCGGTCTTGCAAGGAAATATTTCGGTGTGTAATTATGGTATTAGTAAGGTATGAGCGGTTGGTCAAGAGTTTAGTAATTGTTAACTTCCGCGAGTTCATGGTTTTGGATTTTGACTCTGTGAGAGTGGTACCAGTTGTGTGCAATTGTGTTTTACCCAGAGAAGGAAATTTGGAAGTTATCTTTCCAAGTACGAGTAAGAATTTGGATGTTCCGAAGTTAAGCATGTGACTTGGAATCGTTATCAAATGGAACGAATGAGAGAAGTTGATCCAATTGAGAAGCGTGGCATATCCTTTCGGGATGTGTGTACGTGTAGAGTGTTGTATGTGGATTGGTGAGTGGTATGAGAACTCACAATCGTGCCTTGGATGGTTTGAGTTTTGATAAGTGGTGACTCACTTATGATTGAAGTTTCGTAATGGTATTATGTGTTATTGGTTGAGATCTCGTGTCAACAAGGAACCTTGAGTAAGTCGGAAAACCCGTAAGAAGGATGGATATGGAATATGGTAACTAGAAACGAAAGTTGCTGAATTACTTTGGATGAACTGTTTTGAGTTAGACTGGATTTGGAGTTGTATATGTTATGGTAGTAGCAGTGTAATCCTGTGCCTTTATCGCCTGGAGAGTGTTGGATAGATGTTATGACATTGTGTGTTGGCAAGGAAATTGTTCTACCATAGGACGTCAGTAAGTTTCTTGTACCGTTGGTTAGTAAGGACCCCAATGGATAAGTGTATTTCTCCGCCGACGGTTAACTACTGGGTAATGCTTCAGAATTGGTGGTATTTCACTGTTTGAATTTGGATTGTGCAGTGGAAGTGATAGATGAAAAAGTGCAGTCGGAATAATAAGGAATTTGGAAGATGGTTACTTGAAAGTACGGAAGTAGGAAGATATCGTTCTAAGTGTGTTACCTTTATGGTGTGATACGAAAGAGATGAACTATCAGATTAAGTGAAACTGGTAAGGAAGTCGTATGACTATTTATGAAGTTGTTTGAACGTTAAAGGAGTTACCAAGGGTAGTTGTCGGTAATTGCATAAAGGAAAGGAATCACCGAATTACCTCATGAGAATTTGATGAGTGGTTGTTATCTTGAACCAAGATAAGGTGTTATGGTTTCATTTTGTGACTCGGTAGAGGAATGTAGAATGGTACGTTCTTTCCGAAGTAAGTTGCGACTAAGTGTCTTGTAAGGAACAACAGATGAGTTATAGAAACATCAAAGTTAGAAGTTAACTCGATACTGGAATAAGAGTATGATTAAGGACGTGAAATTTGATAATTTGTGAAAATAAGAATTTTGGTCTGTGAAGTCAGATTGGAGTTGGAATACGTCAGAATTTGAGAGGAAGTAAAGATTAAGTGTGGATCTAAGACAGTGATGTAAGTTGCAGTTATTGTCAAGTAGAGGAAATTCGGGGGCAAATTTCAATTTAAGGGGGGGAGAGTGTAATACCTCGTATTACCTAAATGCTCAATTGGATATCAGATGAGTATCTATGTGCTCTACCTTTGGTTAATTAGATTTATGGAATGTTCTAAGTACTTAAAGTGTTATCAATTGGGATCAATAGAGCAACTGATGAACTCTGAAGGGATCAATTATTTAACTTCAAGAAAAGATTTTAAGGTAACCCTGATAATTGATCAATCGGGTTGAGACGACAAAATATCAATTGGAGATATTTTACCCTGTTGGATTATATTATATAATATTGGATTATATATATATATATATATATATATATATATATATATATATATATATATATATATATATATATATATATATTTGTAAGAAAAAGAAAAAAAAAGATAGTAAGAAGAAGAAGAAAGAAGAAAAGAGGAAATGGAGAGAAAGAAGAGAAGAAGCTCAAGGAAGAAGAAGAGAAAGTTGGAGCATTGGATCATCATCTTCTTCAACCTCCTCTTTGATTACCAGCTGGGTTCTAGTTAGAGACTCTAAGTTCTAGAAATAGAAGTTTGGAACTTAGGTTAGATTTGAGAGAAAATGATTAAACGGACAAATCAATGAAATCTAGCAGATGAAAATCGATATAAATTATGTAGTATGATCATAATATGCATATGAATTTTTATGATGCTTGTTGGTGCTGTTTGGGGATGATTCGAGTTGAGAAAGATGGATTTTAAACCATTGGAACAAGAGAAAACGCAGCTGAGCATGGCTGTTCTGGTGCAGAGCGCCGGGCGATTCGAGGCAAGCGCCCCTGCTTCGCGGGGCGATGCCCATGAGGTGCAGCATGTAACGCCCCTGTAACTTTCAAGTTTTTGAAGAAGTGTTTACGCCCCTGCTTCGCCGGGCGAAGCGAGAGGCGAAGGGGATTCCGCCGGGCGCTCCTAGGACTTTTCCAAATGTCCCCTTTTCTTTTAAAATCCATAACTTTTGATCCGTTTATCCGATTCTAGTGTTCTTGATACTGATAGAAAGCTGTGAGAATAATTCATCTGATGGAGGTGAAAATGTCGGTTTTAGTGCCCGATTAAATAATCGGAGGAAACCCGAAAGTGATGTTTTATGGGAAGTGTTGTTAAATGGTAATGTAAGACCTTGATTTAACCAAGGATGCTTGGTAGAGGATAGTAGTGGCTTATATGCCTTGAAAATGTGTGTGAACTACTATGTGAATTATGTTTGACATGTTATGCTATCATGTGTGGTTACGTGATTCTATTATGCAATTTGTGATATGCTTTGCCTAATATTAATGTTAACATGATAAGAGAATATACATGTTTAAAATATGAATTAGGTAGAGTGAGGAAACTTTACCCCAAAACAAATGGCATAGTTAAGATTGTTATAATTCTAGGTTGTGACTAGAATTGTGATAGAAACTCTGTATGGCGATGCTCGTGCATTGATGTAGAAAGGTGCATCCTTGACGAGTTCTGGCCTGGAGTAGATAACCTAGATGGCGATGCTCGGGCACTTGGTGTAGAAAGGTGCATCCATGACGAGTATTGGTCTAGGAGAGAGTGAACACTAGTATGGAACACGTGTATTTATTATGTTAAATTGATAAAGGCAAAAGAGGCCTAAAGGCTAATGTGGCCTAGAAATGTTGAATACAATTATGGTTGTATGTGAAATCATGAAATCGTAACCATTATTCTATTATGTGCCATTTATGAGTAACGAGCTCCTCTGTAATGAATGCATGATTTCTTGGTAGGTTTGATTCCCAATGTTATAGTACGAATGGAGCCTACGGGTAAAGAGACTTGTGACGGTGTACGGGCCGTGTGAAGTGGCGATTTAAGGTGATAATATGTCCCTTATTTCCGAATCCATTTCGTATGCCAAGAAATCTACGAGGGTCCATGACTCTTTCCTACTTCTAGACGTAGAAGAGGACGGGAGAAAGGGGATGCCTTGACAAGGTTATCGATTAGTGATACTTTCGAGTTAACAGACTCATAACGTGTTTCCATATAGTGTGAGAGTGTGAGATTATGAACTCAAGGTCATTTCCCTTCCCCTTGACTTGAGTTAGGATTGTTAGAATCTTGTAAAGCCGAGAGGACCTATAAGATAGAGAACTCACTGAGATTTGATGTATCTCACCCCACTATTGTTGATTATTTTCAGGAGGTATTTGCAGGTTTGATTTACAAGTGGAGCTATGCTTAGATGTTTCCAGAGAAGCTTAGTTAAGCTTATTCCGCTGTGTATTTTATTGTTCTCGTACAATGAGGAATATTGTATAATGCTCTTAGATTTTTATCTTTGGCTTGTTTACATATCTTGTACCATAGATCGTTTTATGTTTTTAGGAAATGGTCAAGTATGTGAATTACACCATTAGGCACTTATGATGGTGTCAGGACCAAGTAAATGCGTGTATTATATTATTCTAGATATATATTATACAGGGCATTACAAGATCGATGATAGAGCTTCTGAATTCTCCAAAAGACGAGAAGGAAACTCATATCAGAAAGACAAAAGGAAAAAAAGGTGTGTAATGCTATAATTGTGAAAAGCGGGGTCATTTGGCCAAGAAATGTTGGTACAAGAAAGACAATGGAGCGACAAAAGGCAAGAATGAAGAAGAGAAACCATTACATCAAGATTCAAATGATTATGAAGATATGGTGGTTATGGCTGCAGTTGTAGATGAGCATGTCGATTCCAATATCTGGTTTCTCGACATAGGCTACTCAAACCACATGAGTGGTAGAAAAGTGTGGTTAGCAGATTTAGATGAGTCAGAGAAGAGCAAAGTTAAACTTATAGATAATAGCTCGTTGCAAGCAGAAGGTACTATTAACTTAGTTATTCAAAGAAGCAACGAAGCAAAAGCTGTGATCAACGATGTACTCTATGTACATGGAATGAAGTGTAATTTGCTAAGTGTTGGATAAATGGTAAAAAAAGATGTACCCTATGTACCTAGAGTGAAAGATGGAGCGTTGAAACTTTTTGACACTTAGAATAATCAGGTCTTAAAGTCTCCTCTGTCAAAGAATAGGATATTTAAGACCACGATCAGTCTGACTGAGGTACAATGTATGAAAACAGTTGTCAACCACAAGCATAGTTGGTTGTGGCATTTAAGGTTTGAACATTTAAAATTTAGGTCACTCAATCAACTGATTACTAAAGATATGGTAATTGATATACCAAGTCTTGTGATGCCCGACAAACTCTGTGACGGTTGCTTAGAAGGGAAGCAATCCAGAAAGTCTTTCGTTTCGACTATTCCAATGAGATCCTCATGTATACTAGAAGTAGTACATTCAGATGTATGTGGCCCTTTTGAGGATAATACCATTGGATGAAACAAATACTTTGTCTCATTTGTTGATGATTACAATCAAAAGCTTTGGATCTATGTGATCAAGCACAAAGACGAAGTTTTTTTCAATCTTTAAGAGATTCAAAATGCTTGTTGAAAACCATAGTGAAAAGAAGATCAAGGTTCTATGATCAGATGGAGGTGGCGAATACACATCCATGATATTTGAAGAGTTCTCTGCAAAATATGGTATAGATCATGAGGTAACTTCTACTTTCACTGCTTAACATAATGGAATAGCAGAAAGAATAAACATGATCATATTGGATATGGTGAGATGCATGCTGAAGCAAATGAATCTTCCAAAACCCTTATAGGGTGAAGCAGTCACCATTGCTGTTAATATTCTGAACAGGTGCCCTACCAAGAAATTGAAGAACAAGGTTCTTGAAGAAGTGTGGAGTGGAAAGCGACCATCAGTGAGTTATTTGAAGGTGTTTGGCTCTATTTTCTACAAGCATGTTCCTGATGTAAGAAGAAGGAAGCTTAGTGATCAAAGTGAACTTATGATTCTGGTAGGATATCATAAGACTGGGGCATACATGTTATTCAATCCAATCAATGATAATATCATGATGAGTCGAGACATTGTGATTGATGAAAACTCTTATTGGGATTGGAATTCACGTGATGCAACTAACAAGCCATTGATGAAGAAAGCAATGAGCACGAAGAAATTCCAATTATTGACACTCTAGTCACAGTCGAAGACAAAGAAGACAATAGAGAGGGTGTGGCTAGCACAAGCCAAAGACCTTAAACAAACAGAGTTGTCCCAGTAAGGCCTCAAGACTATGAAGTGGTTGGTGGCGATGAAGTCACACCAGATGGAGAATTGGTTTATTTCACTTTACTTGTAGGTGTTGAACCAATTAACTATATTGATGCCCTAAAGGATAAATAATAGAAGTCAAATATGGTCGAAGATCTACAAATGATTGAAAGAAATAATACATGGGAGCTAGTCGAATTGCCAACACACACAAAAGCTATCAAAGTGAAGTGGGTGTTCAAGTTTAAGCACAATCTTGATGGGTCGATTGCAAGACATAAGGCAAGACTAGTAGCTCGAGGATTTCTTCAGAGAGGAAGACTCGAGTACTCTGAAGTATATGCACCAGTAGCAAGATTAGAGATTGTCAAATTGGTGGTAGCCTTGGCATGCAAGTAAGGTTGGTCGATATTTCACTTAAATGTGAAATAAACATTTTTTAATGGTCCCCTAGATGAAGTCATGTATGTCACACAACCTCCTGGGTTTGTGATACAGGAGGAGGCAAGGAAAGTGTACAAGTTGCACAAAGATCTGTATGGTTTCAAACAGGCACCTAGAGCATGGAGCAAGAAGATCGACTCATACTTAGTCAAATTGGGGTTCATCAAATGCAGGTATGATTATGGTGTCTATGTACATGTCATAGCACAAGATATAACCATCTTCTTATATGTCGATGACTTGCTAGTAACTAGAAATAACATGGAGAATTTGTCAAAGTTCAAGGAGCTGATGAAGAGGTAATTTGAAATGTCGGATCTAGGAAACATGTCATATTTCCTAGGTGTGGAGTTTCAAACTACCAAGCAAGGTATGGTGCTACATCAAAGGAAGTATGTCAAAGAAATACACAAGAGATTTCAGATGGATGATTCGAATCCTACATTTTCACCTGTCAAACCTAATCTAAAACTAGATAAACATGGAGAGGAGGACAAGGTCGATATTACTTTGTTCAAACAAGTTGTAGGATCTCTGAGGTATGTGTGCAATAGCAGACTTGATATAGATTTCTCAGTCGGATTGGTAAGCTGATACATGGATGAACCAAAGGTGTCACACGTGAAGGCTGCAAGAAGAATCCTAAGATACCTAACAGGATCAATAAATTGTAGAATCTTGTTTTTACGAGATTCTGAAAGCAAAGAAGCTGTGATTAATTTCTATTCAGATGTTGATTGGTGCGGAGACAAGGAAGATCGAATAAGTATAATTGGATTTTTCTTTCAAGTATTTGGTGCCCCAATCTCATGGTGCTAGATAAAGCAACTTGTGGTGGCATTATCATCATGCGAGGCTGAGTATATAGCAAGATCCTATGTTGCTTGTCAAGCAATCTGGATCAGATCTGTGATGAATGAGATGGAGGTCGAAATGAAGAAACCTATGGTGTTGTAGATGGACAACAAGTCAACCATTAATCTTGCAAAGAATCCAGTTCTTTATGGAAAGAGTAAGCACATTCAAACTAGATTTCACTTCCTAAGGGATAAGGTAAACCAATGTGAACTTGAAGTGACACATTGCTCGAGTGAAGCACAACTGGCCGATATTTTCATCAAAAGATAAATTTCAAATTTTGATAAAGAAATTAGAAATAGTTCAGATCGATTATGATTAACTTGTATTTGATAACTCATTCATATAATTTATCCTAAAATCAAATTTATCAAGCTATTAATTAAATTGAATTAAATTAAATGACTCATATGTAATTTTTTAAAAAATAAATATGATAGCTAAAACTTGTAAAAAAAAATTATGGTAGGCTAAATTGATCTTCCGTATCTATATATATTTTTTTTGTTTTCTTTTGTGAAAAGTTTAATATCTAATTGTTGAGATTTTTTTTTATATTTATTTTTAATTTCTAAAATTTATTTTTTATTTTGAAGTTTTCATACTTTTTATTTAAAAACTATCATAAAATAATGTTGTTATGACTTTTAAGAAGAAAAAAAGTAAGCATTAATCCCTCCGATTTGTAAAATTCTTGATTTATCAATTTTTTTTTTTAGTTTTTACTAATTTGTACTAATTTGATCACATGATGGATTCAATAACCGGTTCAAATCAGTTCCCTCTGGATGGATTTAAAACACTACCTTTTCAATAGTCCAATCAATAAGTTTAAACATCTATTTTTTCCACAACCGATATCCAGTCAATTGGCCCGATTAATTCGGCTTAGAAGTCAGTTCTAATATTAAGTAGTTCTAATTTCTTTCCAATCACAATTGTAGTAAGTCGGATCGTAATTCTCTCTACTAAATCCAATATCAATCACCATTGAATAATTAAATGAATAGAATTTAAATATCTATTTCTAATCTACGAGGACTATAAAAGATGATTTCAAAGTTAAAATAACTAGGGATGTAAATGGATATCCACGGGGACGGATATTATGATACACATATCCGCCTCGTTGGATAAATATGATATTCATATCCGTCTCATATTCATGCGGATATCCGTTAAGCGGGTAATTCGCGGGTTTTACAATATCCATGGATATTTACAGATATCCATGGATAATATTTTTTTTATAAAAAATATTTTTTGAAAAAAATATTTTTAACTTTTTTTAAATACAAAAAATTATTATCACATAACATTCATACAATTCGCTCTTAAATTAACAATAAAATTTCATCACATTAATTTACTTATTCACCAAAACATTATTAGATCCAAACATAATATCTATACATTTCATTTTTAACCAAACTAATAGAATATATTATGAATGTGAGTTATGATGGAAGAGCGAACGACAAAGGTGTAGGCAAACAGACACTGATTCGAAAGAGGAATGAAAATACTTGTTGGTTGGACTATGAAATTGTTGAAGTGAGGTATGAAGTATTGAAGAGTTTAAATATGAAATGGCTAATAAAATTTGAATGAAATGTGAAAGGTTTTCTTCAAAGAAAATTTTTAAAAAATATATACGAAGGCTATTTTTTTTTAGAAGGTGAAAAAATAAGGTATAATGAACTAATGATATTCAAATGATTTTTATAATTTATAAACAGATATGGATAGCTGTGGGTACGGATATCATTAAATCTGTATCAATATCCATTAACAAACGGATATTTAAATATCCATTTACTTTATCTGTGGATATTTATTAAGCTACCCGTCCCATATTCGTGACAGATTTTATCCACGGATATCCGCGGGTACGGATTTTTTTTCCATCCCTAAAAATAACTAGGTTTGAATCAATTTCTAACTCCTCCCTCCGTCCCAAATTATAAGACGTTTTGGATTTTTCACACAAATTAAGAAACTTAATTATTACTTTATGGGAAAGACAAATTATGTATAACTTTACATTAATGCCTCTCATAATTATATAGGAGAGAGAAATTAAAAAAATTGAAAGAATAAATAATAATAAATATTTGAGAGTATATTGGGGAAGATGTCATTTATATTACATTGGAAATATAAGGTGACTTATAATTTGGGACAAATTTTTTTTAAAAAAATGACTTATAATTTAGGACGAAGAGAGTATAATCTAAGACAACCTTTCTTAAATGCAATTTCAACGGAATTCATTGTTCCTTAAAGTCAGCATGTAGATCATGGGACAGACAAAGATTAATAGCAAAGCTACCTAGAAATAAAGACTCAACGAATCTAGTTTTCACACAGTAGAGCTTTATTGGATGCTACATCATAACAACAACACTAAATTTTTTGACACTTGGAATGCACAATTCGACTATAATGGCTATAACATGAAGTAGTATGAACTAGGGAGCAATATCAACAGTTTTTTATGTGATTGGGGTTAACACCTTCTGACTATTTCCAAGAATTGTGATGCTGTTATTTTAAACGCAAAAAATATTCTGCTAATTACGTGTACTAAAATTTGGGACTCTCTTGAGTGGGTGGATCTTAAGGAATTTTACAATTTTTAAATGTTGTCCATCCTTTCTCCTACTTGGTACACCAAAGTCTCTTACACCTATATGTTAGGTACAAGAATGAGTGGTTAAATCTCACATTACCCATGAATTGATGAAATGTTGAATTTATAAGATAAATGACTCATATACTTAATGTCTTAAGATTTTTTTTGGAGATGTGACATCTCCCTCTTTTATGATCCTCGAGCATAAGACACTTGTTGGTGCTCCTGCCTCACCAGGCTCCCTAACAAATGACACTGGTCACAAATCCAAGAGAAGCTTCTCAGCCTTTAAAAACAAGTGGCTAGGTTATCCGACCTCCACAAGGAGTTGGATGTTCACGAATCTCCCTCTATTTTGGATGCTAGAGTTTCCGAATTACAAACATATTTGGAGGCTAAAAAGAAGGCTCTTGCAGAGGCGAAGGCTTCCTTGGCAAGCTATGTTGACCTCTCATCTAACTGTGTCTGAAGACGCCTTGCAAAAGGAAAATGAATCACGTGCTAAGGAGCGGGAGGTTCATACTAAAAAGTTGACGATAATGTAGAAGAGAATTAATGAAGCTATTTATGAGGGTCTTAAGACCTTCTTCAAGGTTTTTAAAGATGCAGCTAATCCACCGGAGCTACTGTTCCGGGGCACTCAAATTCCCCATTTATAGATGGACCCAAAGAAAATGGTTTGGGATGGCGCCATTGTAGAAGATATTGAAGGCCCCCCAGAAGGGGTCTTAATGAATAATTTGTTTTTTCTAGATTCAGAATGCACCCATTTGTTGCCTTTTTTGGGATTTTGTAATGACATTATCCTTATGTTAGTTAAAATTCTCTTTTGCTATCGGGTTTCTTTAACTATTTGAATTTTTTGAGTTGTTTTCTTTATTTCATTGATTTGTCTTCGGCTTTGACATCTTCCAGATTAATTTTTCCCTGCACTTCCTCTTTGTTGGGAATCGGGGTAGCTTGTAATGTTTAATTTCGTTGTTCCATATATTGAAAGCTGACATGATCTTTGGTGTTTCGTCATTATCCGTCCTGTTATTAGGAGATGACGTGATTCATACTCGTCCCATTAGTTGGGAAGTGGCATAAGTCTTACTCGTCCCATTTGTTGGGAGTTGGCGTAGCTCTTCAACGTCATTATGGACCATTCTCGACCAAGAGTCAGGTTCCCTTCCTTTCTCTTAGGATTGTGTCTGGTTTGAGGTTGACGTCTTTAGGCTCCACCGTTTATGCTCTTGGAGTGGTTAACTTCTAAAGGGGTACCAACTACGACTTAATGCTCTTTATTTCTTTGAACATGCTATGAAAAGGGGGTAACCTACACCATTTTGACAAAAACTGTAATGTTTTTCATATCAAATACTATTATATCATAAAAAGATCAAATAATTTAAATATATTTTATCAAATGGTTAGCCTAAATACCGCTCGACTCCTCGGTTTAAAGTGGATTTTCGGCATGTCATCCTCTCGAATGGGGATAAGGTGAATGGTCTTTCAAATTGCTCTATGGTTATCATCAACACATATGATCTAGGTCCTTTTACCAAAGTCAAAATCAACCATCCATTACTTGTTTCAAGTTAGGTGATGTGAGCAGCCGGTCTCCATATACCATCAGTCTACAATTGATCCACCTACATTCTCAAATGCCATTAATTGCATAGGTTCATCATCAGAATCTCCTCTGGGTATGTTGGCTTCTTCACCCTTGCTAACCTTGTTTGACCAGCAATCAGCAGCAAAATGGCCAAACTTGTTGCAACTGTAGCACTGAACCTTTATCTTGTCAAACTTCTCATTTCCCTTTTGAACATTCTGACGTTTCTTTACAGAATTGGAGAGTTCTGACTTCTGAACACCACCACCATACTTTTTCTTGTTCTCTAGCCATGCTTGCTTCTAGTTCTTCTTTCCAGAAGAAACTTTCAGAGTCTGAGCATTCAGAGCTTGTTTTATCTCCTTTTCAGAGTTTCTTTCAGTCTGACGCAACTCTTGTGCCTCTAAACTACTATGAAGCTCTTCAATTCTCATGGTGATAATGTCTTTAGTGAGTTATATAGCTACAACTATGTAATCAAATAAAGGTGTAAGTGATCTCAGTACCTTTTCAATTATTACTTGTTCAGATAGCGTTTCTCCCCAATACTTTATCTCATTAGTGACCATAATCACTCAGTAGATGTAATCAGGCATATTCTCAATGTTTTTCATGTTGAGATTCTCATATTGCTTGCGTAGAGACTGCAACTTGACCTTCCTCACCGATGTGACACCGTCATAGCACCGCACTAGTGTATCCCATGCCGCATTTGCCGTCGTTGAATCAATAATTCTCAAACACCTTTGTATCCACACACTGATGGATATAGAACAACACCTTCTAATCCTTCTTCCTTGTTTCACTTTGCAAATTTATTTGCGCTTCTCTTACATTTTCTATAACCGGCGTGTAAGCGTCATTGACGAGATCAAGAACATCTTGAGCTCCAAAGAACACACACATCTGAATCAATCACTGATTCCAATTCTTTCTGTCGAATACTGGAAGTTTTGTGTTCAAGCTACTGTTTCCTCCGTTCATCTTCGTTCTTGTGCAAATCACCCAGTTCTCACCAACACTCAATGCAACTTCATTTGAGTTTTATACAATGACTCAAATGAAACCTCAAATAAAATGCAAAACCAAATTAAAATGCAAATGCAAACTAAACTAACTTGAGATGAATTACATTTAACAATTTTTATGTTTTATATTTTGTAGGTTAATTTTATATCTCTTTACATCTCTATTTTTTTCATCTTTGAAAATGAATTAGAATTTGTTTTTATTTTTAATTTCATGATGAACTTAATTTAAAAATGATAGTATTTTGTAATTAATGGAAAATTATTATCATTTTAAATATGTTATATGAATTTATGTGTATTTGATGGAAAACTATCAATATTTTGAATATGTTGTATAAATTTCCTACTAAAACACGAGTGTTGGTGAATGTAATTCATCTCAAGTAGCCTAGTGGCTGAATATTGTCTCTGCACAGCTACCAATCGAGCTATCTTAACCGGATAAACATATTTGTATTTGCTTGTGAACTATCATCAATTGGAGTATATTGTATGAATTTATTAATTTTTTAATATGTTGTAAGGATTATTTAATTTGAATTTGAATTTGTTCAAAAAATAGAGAGCATTGAATAATTTGTTTGAAAAAATTGATCGTTTAAAAAACGATAACATGAAATAGAATTGTTACCAAATGAATGTATTGTTTGAAAAAAATATTTCAAACCAATCAACTTAACCGAATCAAACTGAACCAAATCGATTAATTTAATTCAGATACATTATTTAAAAATAGTAAAAGCTAAACAAATAAAACTGATATAAATTTCAATGATTCATATATATTTTTTATTGAAATTCAAGTCAACCCGATCCATTGTACCTTAAGTTAAATCCATTAGTGTCTGACACTAAGTTACGTAATTTTGTCCTGTCACCCCTACTTATACTTAGCACCCTCAATTGATGTGATTTCGTTATATTACCCTTGCATATTAAAAAAACCATTTCACTATTCATTTGTAACATTTTGAATTTTTGCAAAAGCTCACATTTGTACAGGATTTTTCGAGCCAACTACCAAAATTTTACAATTTTACCGACATTTTAAGTTTTTTACCAATTTTTTTGTGAATAAACATGCATTTTTATCGGCATTATTATAATGTACAGTAGAAACTCATATTTCTCATGCATTTTTACCAACATTTTTGAAAAATCAGGTAAAAACTCATGTTTTCCATGTATTTTTACCAGATATTTTGAATAATCCGAATAAAATGCATGCATTTGTACCATTTATTTTGAAATATCTTGTAAAATTGCATACAGGAGTACCAAATTTTTTTAGAAAAACAAGTAGACGAAAATGTTGAAATGGTTAACTAGATATTTCAAATAATATGGGAAAGCCATGAAGATTTCTGGGATTTTAAAAAAGTCTGGTAGTTTATATTTCCTCGTTTTTTTGCAGTGATGACCATAGGATCAGACGAGAGGATTACTTCTAGGCAACGTGACAGATCTACAGTGAGGGTCGATGACGTCAAGGATTCGCATATCTAGGTGGTGAGAGTAACCCCGACCGATTCTCACAGGAGGCAGGTGGTTGGGAAGGATCGCACACCCCGCAGTATCCAACGTAGAGGAGCTATAACTGATGGATGGGCTAGAGACCTTGTTGATGAACCTGAGGTTGCGGTTGTTGACGATGTCTAGACAACAACTGAGGATGTGGAGGGTCACAATGGCAGGAAAATGGTGGCCAAGACAGAGGCGACCTATCAATCTGAGACATAGGCCTAGCCTAATATGGAGGTGTCTCCTCTAGCAGATATGCAGGCTTCTTCTCCATTGGATACGTAGATGGGTGATATGGAGGTTGCTCCACCGTCAAATACAGAGGCAACTAATACAGGTTATATAAAGGTTACTCTTACGGCTGATATAGAGGTGACTGCTCCAGCTTTGAAGGAGTTGTCTATACACACTAATGGAGGGTTCTTTGAAGGTTCAATGACCATTCAATGCTCATCGGGTTTGTCAATCATGTGGCATTGAGATTATGGCATGAATAGGTGTGTGTGTGTGTGTGTATATGTGTGTGTGTGTGTGTGTGTGTGTTTTGAACTTGTTTTTTATTTATTATTGATACATTGTAAATAACTGATGCTTTTTACTTTATTTCTTACAGGACCGCCTAGCGTTGAAGGTGCCGACCCATGAGGCAAAGCTCAAGAAGTTATTAGATATATTGATGCCTAGGGAGGTCAGGGAGATTGTTGATGATTGCGGTCTCCTTTCATTGGTGGAATGTTTGTTGACCATGCTCGACGCTGCACCATTTTCAGCTTTTATTGAGAGATAACATAAGAAGACATCTTCTTTTCATATTCCATTTGGTTAGATGGTTAGATGACGATTACTTTGGATGATATCTCCTCCCTGTTCCATCTTCCCCTGCCAGGTAGTTTCTTCACCACTCCCCTCTTTAACTAGGAGCTTGAATGTATTATTTTTGTACGAGACTTGGTGGTTACTGAGGCACATGTTTGTAATACCCCAAAATTTGCTCTCTCTTTTGTCATCATAGCATAGCATTATCATATATCATATCATATCCATCTCATTAGCCTTGCATTGCATCTTTAACATAGAAAAATGAAGCATAGCATCCCTCTTACCATCAAGGCATGTGATCAGGTGAAAGGTGGACAATCAAAGAATCATTCAAGGCACAAAAGGTCAAACAAGTTGTCTCAAGGCAAGCCAAGAGGCCTTTCATGTCTCTTGCTATCTCAATGGATTATCCAAAACCTCAAGAAAGTGAGATTCAATAGGAGATTGAAACACTACATCCTACACTATGCAAGAGATCCAAAAACTGAAGAAAAACCCTCAAAAGAGATAGCTTATTGGTTCAAAGTCATCCTCAAGTGGCATATCTCATCATCCTTTAAGAGGATACACAACATACTCAGAGGAATTTAGATTTGGAAGATGTGCAATTTCCTCCTAACAAGAAGGGGCCAAAACTAGGGTTTCCAATTAAATCAGGTTATCTTTGTTTTTTTGGACAAAACTTGATGTCATGGTATTCTACATGTCCTTAAGTGTATGTGTGTGGAAAATTTCCTCTCAATTGGTTTTAGAAGTGGTTCAATTGGAAGAAAGATAAAAAATCAGGAAAATTGGGGCTAAGTCAAATAATCAGAGGAAAAAGTCAACTCTTGACTTTTTGGGGTCAAATTCATGAAATTCATGTTATATGTGACCAATGTACAAAATTTGATCAAGAAACTCCAAAAGGATCATGGAAAAATCAAGATTTGAAAAGTTGCCATTTTTGGAAGAAGTAGGGTTTCCAAAAATAGTAATTTTGAGCCATTTTGCATCAGACTTTGAACCAAGGCCATTCAAAATTGAAGCATCAAATGAAAATTCCACTCAGCCACAACAAAATATCTTGTTTCAAGCTTCAAATCCATGTGTAGAACATCTCAATTGGATAAAAATTGAGTGAGTTATGGATGATCAAAGTTGAGGAAAACTTGGGCAAAAATGCAAGTCAGCTTGGGCAAATTTCAGGTCACGCGCCATCATTTCTACAAACAGGTGGTGTGCCAAATGTTCACCCATTTTTCTCATGGTTAAAAGCTCCAATTTCAAAACTTGTCAACATCAAAATTGTTCCTTGCAATGCCCTCTTCAATGTTCATGTTGGACAAAATTTCATTTGATCAAGCTATGAGGTAGAAATAGTGGTCTCAAGTTAGGGTAATGTTGCTAAAGTTCCATGCCATGCTTGCCTTGCCAGTCAACCTCTTTGCCGCGCCCTTCTATCAGTTCCAAATGTGGATGTTCTAAGTCATTTTTCAACCTATTCCAAGCCTCATTTCAATTCATTTTTCATACCAAACCTGCTCTCCTATGATCCCTCTTTCAAATGACCCTAAAAACTCATCAAACCATCCATGGATTAGGGAGAATTTCATCCACAAATCACCCTATGTTCCACTGATGCATTGATGACTTTTGATGCATAACTTGGTTCAGACATCCATCAAATGATTCATGTAACTCATTCCCTTATTTGAACACACCATTACCATCACATACACTGCCATAGCACGTGTCATACATGAGAAGGGAAAGAGCAAACTTGTTGAGCAAGTTTATGCTACAACAGCCATGCCATTCATTTCACTTTCACCTCCACCATAGCTTACCATAAGTTACCATCACATTATCATTGCTCTCCCTAACTAACTTGACTCAGTTAGTTAGGGATGACTCACCTAAACCACCTCAACTCAGTTAACCAACTCAGGTTAACCATGGTTAGAGCTCACTATAAATAGAAACTTCACTCTAAAATTTCATTTCAACACTCATTTTTCACACTCTCACTCAGAATTCTCTCTTCTTCTCTCTCAATCTCTCACCATTGCAACTGATGTTCGAGCTTCACTTTGTTCATTTTCTCATTTTCACCTCAGAATCTCTCTTCTTTCTCTCTCAATTTCTCCACATTGCAACTGGTTTTGAAGTTTGATTCCAATTTCTCTACACTGAATCATCATCAACTACTTCATCTAAGCCTTTATTTGGCCAAGAGTAGCTCAAAGAGGAAGGAGAATCTCTGGTTTTCTGAAGAATACTTCAAGGTCACAAATCTTCAGGTACGAATTTCCACCATTATAGGCATGATTTGAAGATGTTTTCAGGTTCTTGAAGCTTCTTATAAGCTCAAGAACTTGTCTGGCTAGTTGATAGGCCTTTAGAGGCATAGTTGAAAAGTTAGGGCAAAACTTCCTCTGTTCGATTCTCTTATTTCATGAACATTTTGTGCATTTTATCACTGGATTCGTGCTCCTCATCACTTCAGCTTTCCAATGATATATGTTTTGTCCATTTATGCTTGCCTGAAATTTTTTGCCACCGGAGGTTGGCCGGAGAAGATGACCGGAGGTCATCTCCGACCGGTGGTCTGAGTTGCTAGGGTTTTAACTTGTTTTAAGTCGTGACCATCTGATTTGTTTAATCCAATGGTGGAGAAGCTGCCAGCGCATTAAAATAGGCGTGCATGTCACGTGTTTTTTTTTCTGATTTCATTTAAACAAAATGTGATGAAGTGCATGGTATGTAATGTGTTCCTTCATGTGCGTGCGTTGGATTCAATTACTTTGACTATTTTGCTGACTTGACTTGATCCAAGGGTGTAGATTGTTTTGACTTTAGTTGACTGAAAGTGCATGATAGTTAGTGTGTATGGCACGTGTTTGGACCTTGGACTAAATTGATATTTGCACCTCACTTTTGGAAGCCCAAACCATTTGAACGTGATATTGTTGCTACATACACCTCCTTGCTTATTTCTATTTCTTTTTATTTTCTTCATTTATTTTTAAAATTACAAAACAACATCAGAAAATTCTATAAAAATTCATGAACATTTTCAAGACATCTAGGAAATTTTTGATATTTTTATTTCATGATTTTATGACATTTTTACCCTTGTTTCATAATTTTCTTTGAATTTCCATTTGTATGCATTCTAAGCATGATACATGAATTTGTATAATTTTGTTCTTGATTATGACAAATTGTTTTGACATGGTTCTTTTTGCATTGATTCCCTAATACATTGAAGTATGTTAGATGATTTTTGTTTGATTTTTTAGGTCACTTTATGACATGTTTTGATGCTTATCTTTACACCACTTTGCATGATGTTTCAACTTGACCTAATTGCTTTGTTTGAAGTCCTTTTGCTTTGAATTTTGACATGCTATTTTAATGTATGATTTGTTTCTGACTTGGGCATTCCAATACCATGCTTGCATAATTTTCATGAGTCCATTTGATTTTTATTTGATACATTACATTTGAAGCATAATACATGTTATAATATTCTAACTTTAGTGCATGTTTGCATAATTTCTTTTGTGCATATTTGTATGAGCATTTGCATATTTTGTGAGCTATCCAAGTGATATTATAGGTCATTGGTACACATTATAGGTCATGTTTACATGTTCATTTCAACTTGAATTTTGTGCATCCTTAACATGTAGTTGTGTGCATTTTCTTTTTGAACTTTCACTTTACTTCTTCTTCTATTCCTTCTTGAATGTCTTGAATGTTGATTCATGAATACCTTTGAGATGATTATAGACATTTTCCATTTAGTTTCAATTCTGACTTATGGATTACATGTTCCATTTATGCATGTTTTTTTTCATTTCTTTTCATCTTTCATCTATCCTTTCTTTTGTAACATGTTTAAATGCTAATGGATGATGATTGTTGCTTATTCATTTGAACTGGTATGGTGATAATCACTTGTTGTCAATATGATTCACATTCTGGTTGTGATATTAAGATTTTATTTTTCATCTTATTCTTTTGAACTTTAATGTGTATTAAGTGTCTTTTTACTTCCTATACATATTTCCTTGTTTACTAACCATGTAGGGGCTTTGGTAAGTTGAAATTGAGTATGGATAAGGAATCCACATTCAAACTTCTCTCCTTTCATCTTTTACAATTCAATCTTGTGTTTTGTTAAGAACTTATGTGCTTTCTTTGATTAACTCACTACTTTCCCTTTTGAGTTACAATTCATCTTCTACTTTAGAAGTGAATTGTTTAACTCATTCCTTCTTTAGATTTTAGGTGTTGCAACCTCACAAACCATTAGGATCACTCCCTTAACTAATCAATTAGGATTGAGTCTTAGATCACATAGATTTTTACCTCTCTTCTCTCTTGAGTCTTTCATCTTCTCATCTCAAAGAAAATTCAAAATATGTAATAAAGGTAGGCATTTATTGCATTTAGGCCTTTCATATAAAGAAAATATTATAAAGGGGTCTTCTCTTGTAATCTTAGAATGTGTAGTATATAGCCCATCTTGGGTCAATGTGTTAAATATTTGATCTTGTATGAGGGACTTAAATGCAATACTTGTTGAAGATACAAATCAAGAAAAACACTTCTTCATTTCATAATCACCAAAAACACTTAATAAATACAAGTATGCTAGTGTGTTTGAACCTTAATAATTGGAACTAAGTGTGAGGGTCTTCTTCACCCTTAGTGTACTTTCTTACTCATTCCATCTTGGAATGTGAGGATGTATACATTCCAATGACTAAGATTTAGATACACTATCATATGCAAACAAATGAAAAAAACTCTTAAAAGACAAAAAACCAACAACAACGTCTTTCCTTCGGGAATTCTTTCCTCACCTCATTCACTCTCAACGTACTAATGTGCTTCTTCTCGTTCTCTTGCAAGATGGTAACGCACTCGGACCAGCGAGCCTGCAACACCTGAGCTAGAACGTTAGTCGTTCCTTAAAAAACACAAACAATCCATCCCTAGTGAGGGGAACTACGTCGCTCTGATTCTCATGTTCCCGATGAGATACGTAGGCAGTGGGGTAGGGCCCATTCGAGCCCTCCTTTTATTTTCCCTACATTTCTTTCTCCTTTCTTTCTTTCAGTTCCTTTTCTAGTATCCTTTTCTATCACCCCTTTGATTGAGACAAGCAAGCGTGGATCCCATCGGGTACGATGGATGCGAGGGGGTGCTAATACCTTCCTCTCGCGTAACCGACTCCCGAATCCAGTTCTCTTGGTCGCAAGACCATGCTCTATCCTTTCCTTCAGGTTTACGCAGTGTTTCCTTTCCCTCTCTTGGGATAAATACACATTGCTGGCGACTCTGTTTCGTGCCACTTTCGCGTTTGTACTTGGATGAAAATCCCGGGAGCGACAATGTTAAACATGAGTTTAAGTTTAACAGAGGTGCTCATTTTCACCTATCTTGGCTTCGAGATAGGTATACAGAGTTGGCGAGGCATTCTATTTATGAGGCAACTACTAGGGTATACATACTACATCTTGTAAGATGCATTATCTTAGCAAATAAGTCTTATGCATATATCGATGTGAGGTACATGTCTCTGTTTAGTAACCTTGACCAAGTCAGGTGGGCATGAGGTGTGTTGCATTAATTGTGCTATATTCTGCACTTGGAGTTGTGTCTGTCTTCGAGATGAGGCAACTTGCCGATTATATGAGTCTATTTCAGGTATAAAAATCTTCATTAGTTATTATTAATTTAGTTCTTATGTATGACATGTATTGATTTGTTTATGTTCTTGTGCAATGTTAGATATACATGTATTTCCTGTTCATTTGTGACATGCGGGTTACTCTTACCATTATCGGCTCCACATATGCCGTGAGATGGAAAGTCAGATATGCACACCTAAGCGGTCTTCTGAGTACATGAAAAAGATTGATGTGTTGAGTACAGATGATGTCATCTAGACACCCTACACAGAATATACAGTGCATCATGAGTTTGATAACACTTCCTTTTTTTTGTTATCAATGATATGAGACCTTAGTGGCTAGACACTTGCCTGAGAGGTGTCTGCACCAGTTTGGGCATGTCCATGACATCCCACGGCCATTCACTGTTGTGCCAGCAGAGGGCATTGATAGATGGTTTGTGGAAAACGTTGTCAGCTCTGCCCATACCATTACAAAGCATGCAGTGGAGGTTTAGTTCATTGGGAAGTGTGTGGATGGTTACTTAGAGTGGTACCTTACTGTATCACACCCTCACATCATTCCACTAGTTGAGCATGAAGATGATGTTGTACCTTTTGATGTTAGGTACCTTCCGATGTAATCACAACTGTACAAATTTTCAGCAAAATCTCAACCATTCAAATTTAGCCTACTAATTTTTTTAGTCCATCTAAAATTCCGATAAATACATGAGCTTTTTAAAAAATCGATGATATTACACTATTAGATTTTCCAATATTTTGGAAAAAATTTGGCAATCCATGGTGTTCTAAAAAAAAAGCTAAACACCATTTTGCGTCCCTTATATTTTACTTGGAGTTCAATTTGGTCCCTTAATTTTTAAAAAGACCATTTTGATTCATTATCTCTGCAAACTAGATCATGCTAGTGATTTCCGTCTATTATATTAGTCAAAGTCAACGGATAAGACTATGTGGCATTAATGTGGCTTAAATCAGTTCTGTGACTGATTTAGCGACGGAAAAATCAGTCACTAAAATATTTTTTTAAACTAAAAAAATCCAAATCATAATCACCATCCACATCATAAGTGACCCAGAAAATTCAAATGATAACCATTTAAATTAGTATTTTTTTCATCTCCCATTGAATCGATCTCACTAAATCACCTTCTGTTTTGGTCGCCTGAACCAACAAACCAAACCCAAAAACAGTACCACAAAAGAAGAATACGGAACAAATTCTGAAGTAAGAACATAAGTTACTGCCTACTAGGCTTCAACGAGAGCATTCTCTCTTATACTCTCTCCTTTCTTTTTTAAGTGTCATTTTTTTTATAATTTTTGTTCCTTTTTAATTGTTACTACGTACCTCTGTTTTTTATTATAAGTCTCTTTGGAAAAATATTTTGTACCACAATATAAGTCGTTTTATAATACCAATGAATCATTAATATTATTTTTCCTATAATATCCTTAAATATTTATTATTCTCTCTCATTTCAGTTATGTAAATTTGTCTTTACAATATCATTAATGAATGATAATTTTGTAAAACTCTTCATAATTTCTCTTTTCGATACCACAATTATTACATTTCTTAATACGTGTGAAAAGTCAAAAATGACTTATAATAAAAAATGGAGGGAGTACTTACAAAGTTTTAAGTAATATTATTGCATTTTTATCAAAATTACCTTTAAGTATTTATTCCAGAGAGAAAAAGTAAAATGAATATAATAAATAATAAAATATATTATAGATAAAATGAGAATTATTGTTTGAAAAGTAACAATATTAATTACTCACTCCATTCCAAAATAATTGTCATAGTTGGTTATTTCACAGGAATTAAAAAAATATAATAATAAAAGAGAGATAATAGTATTTTACCAAACTACCCTTGTTTATTATTGGCGTATTCGAGTTATCATAAATACTGAATGAGAGAATAATAAATTAAAAATATTAATTATATGACATAATTAAAAGATAAATATTAGAATTGCATTAAAAACTAAAAACGAGACTTATTTTAAAACAAATAATTTTGTAAGATGCCACAATTATTTTGAGACGGTTGATTTTTTTGATATACGTACAAAATTAAAAAAATCATTTAAAAAGGGAGAGAGACGTAGTGATTAATAAAGAGAGTGTGTTTTTTTAGTATAAACCGGTCTCGTAGGTTGTGTGCTTCTCATCCTGCGGATTGACCAATGTTTAAAATGCTTTAAAACATGTAACTACCCAATTCGCAAAAATAAATGTCAGAGAATGCTTTAAAAATACTTAAAACTAAAATAAATGATGATCCTCCGTTCGTAGGTTTAGTGTTTGGTATACATCTATGTTTTAAAAATGCTTTAGAAAGGTTTCAGAGAAAGTATATTGAGGAACTAATCAAAATGTAAAGAAACTAAAAAAATTAAACAAAAGCATAAAACAATAATTTATTGACTTAAAATAAATGATAAAATATTATTATGAAAGGATGAGTTTACAAAATGGAAAATAAATTTAACTAATCAAATAAATCTATGCATATACATGATGATAATGTTTTGGTTGTAGGTTTAGTGTTTGGCCATTTATAAATGGATTTATATTCTTCTCAGGAAGGAAATTCACTTCATCCATGGTCAGTATTGTTTCATAGAAAAAGAGTAAAATTAAAAAATTATAATTAATGAATTACGAAATCGGTTAATTACATGAAACAACAAATGATAAAGACTAAAATCAAAAGGAATTTAGGGGTTGGACTGTGCTAAAAAGCCTGGTTTTTATTTTCAATTTATAAGTTAAGTTTTTGGTTTGGGGAATGTTACAGAGCAATCCAGGTCATTAGTTTAGTTTCAGTGATTGTATGTGTTTAGAGGTTCTTCATTGTAAGGCTCCGCCATCAAGAGGATCAAGAAAATTTTAAGGAAGAAGATAAAGAAAATTTAAAAAAGAAATTTTTTTTTGATGTTTTTGATTTTAGGAAAATGAAGAAAATCTTAAAATGCAGAAAATCACTTTTAGCGAGCATTACACCTCATTTTCCACATCAGCAAAAGTTGATATTGTTTTTTTTTTTTGAAAAGGCAAAAGAATGCATTAAAACATCAGTCTAGGCATAAGCAATGCCAGTCCAAAACAGTACAAAGGCCAAGACAATACAGCCAGGAAGAAAAACAATCTTACATAGCCAAAGGCCAAGACTAAGCAACACAGTCTCTAACCAAAACAAGGTAACTACAACCAAACACACAAACTATTAAAACACAAACCACCACCACTCCTAAGGCTGAAACGCATCACACCCACCAACCAAAAACAGACAATTATGCAAGATTGCAGAAAACAAAACCTAAACTAAAGAATATCCAACCTACTGCTAAAACATAACCGCCAAGGGACCGGACTGCTATTTACGTCGAACACTATGGAGCAGCAGACCAAAAAACAAAACCTAGCCCGAAAAAAGCAAAAACACGCCAAACTGAAAGGAAAACACGATCGACGAATAACACAACCACATGAAACACATATGAACCTCCCAAAAAGCGCACCAAAAGTGAACCTCCAAGAAACACTGCTCAACACAGGACAGACGAAACATAACAGCCAACCAGACTTGAATTAACTCAGAAGTCGACCAACAACGGAGTCTCAGTCAACCATCAATCCTATACATGCTTTGGGAGATGAGAATCATTGACCGAAATAACACTCAATCATTTTAGCTTTTAATTTTAACCACTTCCAAGATGTCACTTTTATCTCTTCGATGATCTTCTCAACTCGAATGTCTTCATTTCAGAATAGTTTGGCATTCCTTGACTTCCAAATGCACCATACACAAGCGAATCAAATCACAACGATTTTCTTTGATATCGAGTTCCTTTCCTCAAGCAGATTTTTGAATTATTCCAAGTGCTTCCAAACAATATTATGACATACAGAAACTACTCCAATCCATTTTTGAATGGAGCTCCACACACCTGCAAAAACTAGACACTTAAAGAAAAGGTGAGAAACCGACTTTTCCCTCCCACACTCACCTATACACCTACCCTCCCCTTGAGTTATTACACCTCTTTTGGCTAGATTCTCTCTATTTGGAAACTTGTTATGGAAGATTCTCCACAACAAGCTGGAGATTTTTAACGGAATCGACTTGTTCCAAATTTTCTTCTAGTAGGGTTCTAGAACTGGATTATCTACTACCTTTAAACCTTTATAAATTTCTTTCACTGAATATGAGTTTAAACTCTCTAACCCTCATATTTCCAGTTGAACAATATCCTTCCACCATCTTGATGAGTTTGAGCTTCCTGGATCCCACTCTAGCCTGTTCACACCATGTCTATTTACCAAGGCAGAATACCATATGAGTTTGAGCTTCCATTTCCATTTCCCTAGTAAAGCTAAGTTAAAGATCCTCAGATTTCTAATTCCTAATCTCCCTCCTTCAATTGGTCTCACACTCTATCCCAATTGATCCAATTTATTTTCTTCTCTTCCTTACATCCCCCAAAGAAATTGTTTTAAAGTAGATTCTAGTTTAGATATAATACCTGTCGGAGCCTTGAAGAAAGCGAGAAAGTATACCGGGATCGCGAACAAGACCGTTTTTAAGATGATAATCCGACTTCCGATGGATAAATACTTGTTCTTCCACCTTGACAACCTTTCATTTACAGTTCTAATCACCTGAGCCCAAGTCTCCTTTCGATTTGGATTCGCTCTGATTGGTAACCCCAAATAGATGAAAGGTATAACTCCAATTCCATAGTTCAGAATTCTAGCTGCCTCCACTGTCCAGTTTTCAGGAATATTGATCCCAACAATCAAGCTCTTTTGGAAGTTTACCTTTAATCCAAACATTGATTTGAACAAAAGAAGAACAACCTTGATGGTTCGAATGTTCGACCAACTTTTTTCGCTTATTATCAATGTGTCGTCTCCTTGTCTAAGCCCTCTACCCATCTTGAATTCTTTTGTGGAGCTTCCGTTAACTAGCACCGAAACTGATGATGAGCTTAGACACGCTAGGATCCAATTTCTCCATTTCTCTAGGAATCCAATTGTATCCATCACGTACCCTAGATAATTCCAATCCACAGAGTCATGTGCCTATTTGAAACCCACCTTAAAGAGTATCACCTCTTTCTTCTTTCTCTTAGCTTCTTCCACGAATTCATTTGCGACTAGGATCCCTGTAACGCGCCGATTTATTTTAATTATTTTTCGTAATTAAAATATTGTGATTGTATGTGACTGTATGTGTGTTGGGTTATGTTGGGGTACCCTAAGGTAACGGGTAATGACCTTAGTATTAGTAACCTTGAGGGTGAGGGTGTGTGGCTAATTTGGTAGAACTTGGTGGTGTGGTGAGAATGATTAATTAGTTAATGTTAGCAAATATTTGATTAATATTATTAATTTAAATTATTAGGAGATATTGTTATTATTATTTAATTGGTAAAATTAATAATAATAATAATAATAATAATAACAATAATAATAATAATAATAACAATAATAATAATAATAATGGGATAATAATAATAATATTATGAAATAAAAATAATATTAGGAATAAAGAAGGGGAAGTGTAGAAAAAGTTTGGTCAGAACGTGAAAACAGAGGGAACGGGAGAAAAGGCTAGGGTTCAAGGAAGAAAAGGGAAAACTCCATTGTTGAGGATGGATAACTCTCTACCAGAACTCTAAGGTAAGGGTGGGGTTCTTTAATCACTTAAGGGATATATAATATTTGTATAAGGGTAGATAAATCATTAGGTTATGTTGCGGTGAAAATCGGATAACAAGTTATTAATTAACTTGCATCATATTTCTTTTACAACCGACTTTGATTTATCCAAAGGAAAGGTTCAAGATCGTTAAAAACCTAAAAGGGGGAGATCTAAGGTTCAGGGGTTGGTTATACAAAGGGAAGGTGTTAGCACCCTAAGTATCCGTAGTACTCTACGGGAACCTCTTGTTTTAATTTGTTATGTTATGTTTGCTTGCTAAGATAAATGCTAAAGGTAAAGGTGAAAACCTACAGGTATGTACACTAAGTTTGCTCGCCAAGATGTCGCATCTTGTGCCTACGTATCTGACTAAAGAATCAGAGCAACCGTAGTTCACCTAACTAAGGGTGAAAGAAAAGGAAACATTGACTATGGCCAACGTTCCAAAGGGAATGAGCATAAGCTCACGTAGAGTCCACGATAACTCTCTAAGTCTACGTTATGAAAGGAGGAAGTGAATTTTCATGATAGTGAGAACCACACAGAGTTCATGCTAACTCTGTAAGTCTGAGTAAAAGGTAAAGTGAATTCTCGTGATAGTGAGAATCACATGGAGTTCATGATAACTCCATCCTATTACTAAACTATGAGGGAAACGACTCTTATGAGGCCAAGGATGAAATGGGAAAATTTTATGACTTAGGAGTCAAAGTAAAGATCTTTACTTTGGACGGAGGGTCAAGAATCAAGCATGAATATGATATATACAGTATGAATATGAACAAAAGTATAATCAAGATAGTATGAACAAAGTAACATGAACATGGTAATAATCAAAACATCAAAATCAAATGATAATAAAACAAAGAATGATGTTAACCACATAGTATCATGTTTATCATGCTAACATGCTAAGAAACAATGTCAAGCAAACATATATATAAGTATCAAGAAAAGCAGACATCAAGCAAAAGTAAATGAGTGCTTCAATGTAAATAGCAAGAGATAGAAAAATCTAACCAGAATAGTGCATAAACACTTCCCACTGATGGGCCACTGACCAGCCAAGCAAGATCCGAAGACCAGAATACCAACTCCAAGAGCATAGGGTAAAAGTCCTAAATCTGAGTCCTCAGTCCAAAACACAATAGTAACCACAGTCCGGTCAATTGAGTTTTTTAGGGTTTCGATATTTATTAGTGTATTTTAAATGAACAAATAAAATAAACAATATACACAAGATATAAATATGAACAATGATAATATTAACAAGGATAATAATCGACATAAAGAATAAATCAAGATATATATATATTGACTGAAAGTAAACTTAGTGATTGTTGATTAATTTATTGGATCGATGAATCGGGTCCAATGTAGTGTTGATCCGTCGTAGTACGGTCTATAAGGAGAACCATACTATAGGAGGATGCACAATTTGATCTTTGTGTTAAGACACGATAGAGAAATGATATAGAAGATCATTCTCCGATGAAATCGTGCCACACGAAAAGAAAAGGTGGAGACCTCGTCTTGAGTCATAAACTCTCGTTGATTAGTCGAAGGTAACCTATCACGATCTCAAAGTATAGAAAGAAATCTCAATGATCACTCACTACAGATTTGAAATAATGAAGGTTCGTCGCTTCGCTAACAACGTTCGTGAATAGAAAGACTTCATCGGTCAAAAATGAAAATGAAGATATAAGAAAATACAGAATGAAGTAGAAATAAAGTCGGTCTCGTCTTAATCATGATTTAATCGAGAAATCGATAATCTATGATATTCGACTTTCATCGACCGATAAAATAATGAAGGTGGCCTCATACATATCACGACATTTAGTAATTTGATAAATCGACTAAGTCGTGATTTCTGTAATATCATCGGCCCCAAAAAAACTTAAATTGATTAAACAATAAGATCAAAATGAAACAAAGATTTTAAAACTAAAAACTTTGGAAAGAATAATTTTAGAACAAAATAAATTAAATAAGAGAGGATCATATAGGCCCATGACCCATCACCTCTCAAGACAACCTCGATGGTCTTAAAGCAAGGAAAAATGGGCTATAAGCCCAAGAAGATCATCACTAATAAAACCTAATATCCACTCATAAACACAAGGCTTGGTGTAATAAGGATTGATAAAACACACTCAGAATATTTAAACTCCATCACGGCGCTACAGTGCCTTGCGTTTCAAATTTTTTATTAAAAAAAAGAAAGCAAATCAAATTGAACGAACCACCAAAACACAGCAAACATATGCATTATTTATCCTCTTTTATTTTTAAAAGACGGTTCAGAGGAAAACGTCGAAAGAAATACGCCTCAGATTCGTCATCGTCATCGCGTCGGAAAACACCATCGAGGAAAAGAAGAGATAACACCGCAACGAGACTTAATCCCACCTTTACCTTCGAAACTCAACCCGTTTCTTTGTTTCTCTTCGATTCAGATTAGCTTTGGTGCGTGTCATCTCAAAGATTTGTTTCAGGTTTGTTGATCACGATTTGTGTTCTTCATCTCTTCGGTTTTTTGATTCTGGGTTTGCAATTTCTGGGTTCTGTTTCATTTATGGTTCTGAGATGGGTTTTGAAGAAAGGGTTACAGTTTTTGATTTGAAAGGAGGACGGGGTTGAGTTTAATGGTTGAGAAAGGTTATTGATGAAGGGTTGATTTGAATGTGTGTTTTTAGGTTGAAGAAATCTGTGGGTGATGGTGATTGAAGGGAGTTGATGGAGATTTGTTGGATGTTGTTGGTTGAAAAAGGGTATGGTGGTTGTTGCTGTTTGTCTTTGCAGAGAGAACGAAAAAAAGTTTTTGAGATTGCTGATGAGTTTAGTGAAGAAGATTCGAGGGAGATTAGGAGATCGGCGTGAGGTTTTTTTGTTCCCCTTGAGAAGTTAGAGGGCGGGTTGAATAAGAAGGAGAAGTCTTTTGAGGCGGGTTTTTTCTGAGTCGTGTTTGCTGTGCTCATTCGCTTTTATATTTCCAATTCTCTCTTCTTTTTGAATTCCTTTTTGCTGATGAATGCATTACTAATGGGTTATTTTCGATGCAGGCTGTGTTCAGTGTGGGTAGGTTTTTTTGGTGATGTTGCAGGAAGTTTGTATGCTTTGGTGAAAGGCTTGTGTAGCAGGGTCTATGGCAGAAGACTTGTTTGTTATTTTTGTTTAGTGTAAAGTTTTGCTTGGTTATGTACAGGTGCGCAGAGTCAAAGGTGCGGGCAATGCTGTATGGGGGATGTGTAGCGTGTAGTGATGAGATTGTGCAGTCATTGTTGTACAATGCAAGTAGTAGGGTCTTGCTACGTTTTGGCTTTTGTTGTGTGCTTGGGAGTTTTTTTTTTATTTTTGTAATAATGGGTTATGGTTGTAATGGGCCTTAATTGGACTTTATTGTTTTGGCCTATTGTGAAAAGAAATACTTTGGTAAGAAAATATGAATTGAAGACGAAAAAATGGAAATTGATTAAATTTGAAATTGGACAGTCACATGGATTTTAAAATGGATATCGCAAGGAATGAATGAATTGGAATATCGAAATAAATTATGGAAATGGATATGAATTGAAAGAAGTGGATTTGAGAATGGATTAGGATAATGAAGTGAATTATTTAATGATAGATAATGGAATGGACTATGTATAGAAATGAATTTAAATAATGGTTAAATGGATATGGTTTAATCATTAGGAATGTGGACTATGAAAATGATTTGGATGGAATTAGGCGAAATTGATAATTGAAATAAAATGTGGATAATTGAAATAAAATGTGGTTTAGAAATGGGTTAAGAAAATGGGTTGTGAACAAAGTGGATATAAAGGTAAAAAATGGATAATGAGATAACTCGGGTTATGGAAATAGATTTTAAATGGGTAATTAGGAAAATGGATGATTAAAAGAAAAAAGAATTGATAAGGGTAACACTCCACCACAACACTTAGCATTGACCACTGCATTTGACTACCACAAATCCTGAACTACATGACCAAACACTTGCACATAACTTGAAATGTTCCAACTATTCTGATCTCTTTGATGGCTCTGCAATCTCAATTGAACTGAAACAGTACTGCACGCACCATGAACCAGCTAACCTTAGGAGACTCAACTGAACATAAACTCCAAGGTGAGAAACCTTAATCCTCGTGCCTTGGGCGCACACTTATGAAACAAATGACTTGATGAGGACCAAGACCCTAATTCAGAATCTCTGCCACAGCCTGATAATCTGATACTGAAAACAAACCACTTGTTTGACCCAGATTAGGTTGAATTTCCATTGAATCTCATACCATACCACACAAACCCTTAACCTGACGACCTTGCCTAATCTTTGAGGAAGAACATGTGATGAAAGCAAATCACATTGGATTATCGAGGAGAGGAGGTCTCTTGAAACAAACCCTGATTTACAAGTGAAATAAAACAAACAAAAACTGATAAAATGGTTAGTTGTGCAATGATTGACATATGATGCTCATGCAAAAGATGTTATGACATCTAAGGGGTCAAAATTTGGGGTACAACAGTTGCCCCTATTTAAATAGCTTTACCGGATGGCTTGAGGGATGGAAATCCTCGGGGCATCAAGGTGAAAAGTATTTACATATAGCAAACCGAAAATTTTGCCCTTAGATGGAATGCAGATGCTAAGGACAAGCAAAAGACATGCAGATGCTGACATGCCCTGAACTTCTAATATGATGATATGATGCCATGATAGTGCAAAAATGCAATCAACAACGAAAGCAAACACACACAGGTGGATAACACCGGGGAAGGATGAAGGTTAGTATCCATGAGGTAAACTCACTGGGGATACAAGCTAACAGACCAAAAGAGACTTACTGGGGAGACTCCAAGGAAACACTGGGGATAGAAAAACTGAGGGGAAACCCTACAAGTTCTTACTGGAGATAGGACACCAAAGAGGTGTTCTCTACTGGGGAAAGATCCAGGGAGGTAGACGACGCAGTTCAAAAGTAACCGGACGATACTGGGGAAAAGACACATTCTTACTGGGCATGAAACCAGAAAGAAGACATGATCACCACAGGGGATCAGTTTAAAATAAAAGGATAGACATCCTACAAAGATTTTCTGGGGACTTCCTATACTGAAGAGTTCAAACGGGATCTTCAAGAAAAGCTAGAAAAGACAGAGGTAAACTCTGCGTCAAATGATGAAAGGTGACTGGACCTTTTGGCTGTGAATGAGGTTAATGAATCAAAAATGTACCAGAACTGGTTGAGATAACAAATATGATTTCGTTTATGGAGGATGCCAGCGATGACTGGACTTTAGGTTCAAGCTTGATACGATTCAAGCAGGAACAAACTGAAATAAAAGCCTAAGGTGACTCGATTCAAACCAAAGACGGTGCCAATGATAATTGGACTTTGGGTTCGAGTTTGACACGATTCAAACAGGAACGGGATCTTAAGACAAGAGACAATGTTCGACACGATTCGAACAAGGACTCGGTTCAAGTTTGACATGATTCAAACAAGAACAAGATCTTAAAACAAGAGACAATGTCCGACACGATTCGAACAAGGACTCGGTTCAGGTTTGACACGATTCAAACAAGAACAAGATCTTAAAACAAGAGACAGTGTTCGACACGATTCAAACAAGGACTCGGTT
Organism: Lathyrus tuberosus; assembly: GCA_022829125.1. Taxonomy (NCBI): domain Eukaryota; kingdom Viridiplantae; phylum Streptophyta; class Magnoliopsida; order Fabales; family Fabaceae; genus Lathyrus; species Lathyrus tuberosus. The sequence goes on from JALAZF010000017.1 coordinate 18,033,873, forward strand.
CAAGTTTGACACGATTCAAACAAGAACAAGATCTTAAAAAACCTAAGGTGACTCGATTCAAACCAAAGACGGTGCCAACGATAATTGGACTTTAGGTTCAAGCTTGACACAATTCAAACAGGAACGGGATCTTAAGACAAAAGACAATGTTCGACACGGTTCGAACAAGGATTCGGTTCAAGTTTGACATGATTCAAACAAGAACAAGATCTTAAAATAAGAGACAATGTTCGACACGATTCAAACAAGGACTCAGTTCAAGTTTGACATGATTCAAACAAGAACAAGATCTTAAAAAGCCTAAGGTGACTCGATTCAAACCAAAGACGGTGCCAACGATAATTGGACTTTAGGTTAAAGCTTGACACGATTCAAGCAGGAACGGTTTTAAACAACAGGAAAGATGTCAGCGATGACTGGACTTAAGGTTAGACTTCTTGGGGAATACTGCATAAAGAATCAAGATCTGACACCCAAAGGTGAAGATCGGACATAAGTCTAGCTTAGCCAAAGGTTTAAGATAAACCGAGAATGTTTTTACTTTACTGGTGAAATAAAGGCTCACATTGTAAAAGAGTATGAAGACAGGAAGAAGACATGATCTCCACTTGGGGATCAATGTGAAACAAAAGGATAAACAGATTTCTGGAGATTCTTATAATGAAGAGTTCAAACGGGATCTTCAAGAGAAACCAGAAAAGGCAGAAACAACTCTGCGTACCAGTATAAGCTGGACTTTTGAACACTTTATAAAAAAGATTGACGAAAAAAAAACACCTTAACTAGGGATCACGTCAAACGGGTTGATGGAAAATGATTGATTGAAGGTGAAATCAAGGACGAATAAGCTTCTCGTGAGATAGATGACCACTTATCGTTGTAGAGGTAATAATAGCAAAACAAACTTCTCAAGATGATTGAAATTTGTCGTTGGGCATAACTTCCAAAAAGATATTGGTATTATAACACTGTTGGAGAAAATAAACATGTATTCAATGGGGATCTGTAAAAGATTCTTCCTATGAGACACGATGCAAAATAAATGCACTTGAAAGTGGGTTCAGAAACCACACCTGCCAGGGACCAAGGTTCAGTCTAGGAGCAAGCTAGAAAGAAACGGTCAAACAAGACTCCAATTGAGGAATGAACTCAACTGGGGGTTTATCTTATCCGAATATGGAAAAAGATAACTGAAGCAACCATCATACACGAGGGTAAAACTCTGTGGGGAATTCAGAAGGAATGAGCACTTTATGCCTAGGGCTGACACCTCTATTGGAGAGAAAAGACAAACCCAGTCACTTGGGGAGATAAACGCCAAAGTGAACAACACAGGTAAACACCAGAAACATGTAGCAAAAATGATAATATGCTATGCATATGAGTGCTTATGCCATGCTTAAGCTTATGCTGACAAAACAGACAAGAAGGGAAACTGGAGATGAAATAAACATCTCGACGACGATACCCAGCCAAACTCAAAAGGTTGGACCATCACTGGGGGTGAAGTAGCTTTACTTCAAGGTTATGTCCTTCTCTGGGGGAAAGAGTACTCCACTTGATATAGCATCTTGACTTCACTAGGAATACCATCATGAGTTTAATTTCTTCATTGGAGAGAAGAGATCCATTGGGAAGTGCCAAGATTAGCTGAAGAGACAACTTACTGGGAGCTGGCAGAGACGCCACAAAAGCTGAGTAGTTCTGCATAACTCATCTGCCCCAGGGTACATGGTCTGTCAGAAGAATACATCAAGAGGATTTGATAGAAGAATTGGCATACAAGGTGTTTTAATATCTTCAAACTCTTGGAGAAATTTACCGAATCTCGACATAACTGCCCCTGTTTGACTGCTTTGCACGACAGAGCCCGTGAACTAGTTATGTGTTTTGATCGAAACCCCAGGTTAAAGCTGAGAGATTGATTGGGTTCCGCTAGGGAAAATCATTATACAAAGCCTAAGAGGAGGCTGGATTCTTCTTGGGGAAAAAATCATTATACAAAGCCTAAGAGGAGGCTATCTGATAGTTTATACTCATCCTGGAGTGTCTTGTACAAAGCCTAGATTAACAGCGTCTGCACAACAAACTCCTTGAGTTAATTATCCAGTCTGGTTATTGACAACTGGGGAATAAACTTGCCTCTGTCAGCTTGGTTAATCTGTGAAGAAGATGTCCCAGACTAGTTGACCTTTGAGAGGTTTGTCGAATCTCGACTTGACTGCTTCTGATTAACTGGTCTTGTGATGATAAGTCACCAAGAGGATTTTACAGAAGAATTGAAATGCCAGATGCTTCAATGTCTTCAAACTCTTGAAGAGATCCATGAGTCTTGACATAACTGCCCTAGTTCAACTGTATTCGCAATACAAAGTCCTTTAAACTGTGGTAGAAACAACTGGGGAACAAACTTGCCCCTGTTGATGGGTCATCGGAGTCCAAACTCGTCATGAAATGACCTCAAGAAGGCTTGACCCGATATTCCGAACTTTAAAGAGTTCTGCCCTTGATTCAACAATTCTTGAAATGATGGATCGGCAGAACCTTCCGCTTAGTTTCCCCTTGACTGAGCTTCCTTTATCAAATCAAATTCCCTAGCTGACTGCATTTGTCGGGATTCCTTTGATGTTGAATCATTTCACAAACAAGTATTGTTCATTTAAAATCGGCAATTTCAGTGCAAAAATTCATGCAAGCTTTTGAAATCAAGTTTTATTGATGAAACACACACGGTGTAATGATTAAATAATCAAAAAACAAAGTGGATCTGGTCATTTACAGAATGACAGATGAAGTGGTCAACACATACAATTAGCAAAGATCATTAGGAGTCAGGTTAATCAACCTTGTTGTAGTATGCTTTCAAAACAACCTTACCTCAATTAGGTCTTTTAAGGGTTGTAACGTGGCTTGGTTCACGGTTTTATGAAACAAAGATAAAGGCTCAAAGTTTGTTTGGTACCCACCCCATCTTCGTGATGAACTCCAATCCTAAGCTCAGTTAACTTAAGCTATACATTCAGGTTCCTACAGACTAGGAACGAGCTGATGATTATTGATGATGATTTAGACACCTTGGATAGTCAGTACTCCCTCGTAGAATTTGGTTAATCTTTGAGACTTTGAGACTTCTCCTTGTCTTTGCTGGTTGAGGTCACAATACCCCTTCTTTTGATTTGATTGAGGTAACGATACCTCTCTTTGTTTGCGAATAGGACCTCCTTTTTGTGTGATTGTTGCTTTGGAACTCCTTTTTTGGCTGTTGTACAAGTTCTTTTTGTATAAGGCAAAGTTCTGGGCTTCCCATCTTTCTTAGCTTTTGCCTTGAAATGGACTCGGCTCATCCTTTGATTAAGGATTTTTCAGCTATCCTTCCTTATTGTTGCTTGGATGAATAACTTGTACAACGCTAACTCATTTGATTTGAGAGAGCTGACTGGTGTCTTGCATGAAGCGCTTGCGTTCGAATGTGTAACCAAGTTAAACTGAGAACTACCCTGCCCCAAGGTTGACATTTTAAGGGTTTTTTATATAAAAAAAGAAAACTCCTACTTCTAGGCTCGAAGGGTTAACGAGGGATTATCTTCCTTATTTCTCCAGTGTTTGGGGGATTGAACAATGCCTTACATCCTCGGCGAGGTTTAATTGAAAGCATACCACAGTAGTTAAGGATTTCTCGTCATCTTCCCCAATCTTTGCTTGAACAAAAGGATTGATATGGGAAAAAATTTTGTCTATTTTTTGTTTTTTTGTCTTTATGAACACAAAAGTAAATGAGTGAAACGAATGGACTTAATCAAAAGATGCACAAACATTTCATTAATCTTGCCAATTTGAAAGTACAACAATGCTTATAAGCAAATATAATTCAAACATGCAAAGAAAATACAACAAAAATGATAAACAGCCAAATGATTTCCAACTTTAGGGAATTGAAATTTCCTTCTTAATCTGCCAAGCTGAGATAGTCATCTTCAGAGTTGATTGTCGAGATCCGCTTGAGAATCATCTTCACACATACTCTCAGAAAATTATTCCACCTCAGAGTCTGATGAACCTGCCTGATTAGGCGAAGGTTTGCTGATTTGGACGCCTTGAGGCGTGAATGAGAACATATCAGAGTCAAACAAAGTCTGAACCTGGCTTCTGAGTACCCTAAGTCTTCAGCTGAATGCCTCTGTGCCCCAGCATGGTGGTCACAACGAACGAGTCTGAAAAAGACAACTTTAAAAGCTACTTCATGTCCAATGATGGCTTCGGGAAGTCAAGCTGGGTTACAGATAGAGGACAGATGAGACTCGAGACTGAGAAATGCAAATGCAATGCAAAATGCAAATGTGATGCAATGCTAGCCAAATGGTTTCAAGGAACTCAAAGGCGAGCTATAAACATTTCGAAAAACTGAAGAGTTTTGTTTTAAAAATCCGTGATCTCCAAGGATCTTTGCAAAGAAAAAAACGTCTGAGTTCCTTGAAACCATCAATGGATGCGATGAGATGTATGCAATGTACAAAACACGGGCACACAAAAACATAGATATATGTACACACAACAGCACACAAGCCCTAGATTGTAGGGGTCTCATGCATGGATGAACATATGCATAAACACGCATATACAGATATTCACAGATATGCACACACAAACGAGAGAGGGCCTAGGTTTAAAGATCACGAGCATGGAGCCATGGTCTACCCATCCCAGAAGGTATGTACTACGGGTTTTCATCTGCTGAACTGGGTTCTAAAAAAGTTCCCAGAGTCGACAACCCATCTTTCGGATTTTAATGATTTTCCAGATGACTTGGTAATCAATAAAATTCTCAAGAGGATCTTGTCTGAGTGTAGTATCGCGTGACAACCAATTCAGAAATAGACTCCATCATGGTCACTGCACTACATCCTAAAAGGCTTAGTGGGGTTTGGTAACTACGGTTCTCAATATCATGGGCTCCTAGGTTGAGAGTAGCACGTTTTCACGAACGGATTCGTTCAACATAACTAGACTCTCAAGAGGGCCTCAACTGAGTGATGGTGTTCTCAATTCAACTTTTCAGGATTCGACTCCCTCAAAGCCTCCTTGAATACCATCGTCCTATCCTAAGTACACTCAAGTCTGGGTTAGGACTTATCTCACCACTCAAGAGTAACACCCTGCACACAAAAGATCCCAAACAGCCAGATATACAGGTATACAGATATTTATAAGTGTAGCAATCAAACATAAATAACACAAGTAAAACAAGGTGGGCTTAACCCTCAAAAATAAGATAAGTCCCCAGTGAAGTCACCATTTCTGTTGTGGTGAAAATCGGATAACAAGCTATTAATTAACTTGCATCATATTTCTTTTACAACCGACTTTGATTTATCCAAAGGAAAGGTTCAAGATCGTTAAAAACCTAAAAGGGGGAGATCTAAGGTTCGGGGGTTGGTTATACAAAGGGAAGGTGTTAGCACCCTAAGTATCCGTAGTACTCTACGGGAACCTCTTGTTTTAATTTGTTATGTTATGTTTGCTTGCTAAGATAAATACTAAAGGTAAAGGTGAAGACCTACAGGTATGTACACTAAGTTTGCTCGCCAAGAAGTCGCATCTTGTGCCTACGTATCTGACTAAAGAATCAGAGCAACCGTAGTTCATCTAACTAAGGGTGAAAGAAAAGGAAACATTGACTATGGCCAACGTTCCAAAGGGAATGAGCATAAGCTCACGTAGAGTCCACGATAACTCTCTAAGTCTACGTTATGAAGGGAGGAAGTGAATTCTCATGATAGTGAGAACCACACAGAGTTCATGCTAACTCTGTAAGTCTGAGTAAAAGGTAAAGTGAGTTCTCATGATAGTGAGAATCACATAGAGTTCATGATAACTCCATCATATTACTAAACTATGAGGGAAACGGCTCTTATGAGGCTAAGGATGAAATGGGAAAGGTTTGTGACTTAGGAGTCAAAGTAAAGATCTTTACTTTGGAAGGAGGGTCAAGAATCAAGCATGAATATGATATATACAATATGAATATGAACAAAAGTATAATCAAGATAGTATGAATAAAGTAATATGAACATGGTAATAATCAAAACATCAAAATCAAATGATAATAAATCAAAGAATGATGGTAACCACATAGTATCATGTTTATCATGCTAACATGCTAAGAAACAATGTCAAGCAAACATATATATAAGTATCAAGAAAAGCAGACATCAAGCAAAAGTAAATGAGTGCTTCAATGTAAATAGCAAGAGATAGAAAGATCTAACCAGAATAGTGCATAAACACTTCCCACTGATGGGCCACTGACCAGCCAAGCAAGATCCGAAGACCAGAATACCAACTCCAAGAGCATAGGGTAAAAGTCCTAAATCTGAGTCCTCAGTCCAAAACACAATAGTAACCACAGTCCGGTCAATTGAGTTTTTTAGGGTTTTGATATTTATTAGTGTATTTTAAATGAGCAAATAAAATGAACAATATACACAAGATATAAATATGAACAATGATAATATTAACAAGGATAATAATCGACATAAAGAATAAATCAAGATATATATATATATATTGACTGAAAGTAAATTTAGTGATTGTTGATTAATTTATTGGATCGATGAATCGGGTCCAATGTAGTGTTGATCCATCGTAGTACGGTCTATGAGGAGAACCATACTATAGGAGGATGCACAATTTGATCTTTGTGTTAAGACACGATAGATAAATGATATAGAAGATCATTCTCCGATGAAATCGTGCCACACGAAAAGAAAAGGTGGAGACCTCGTCTTGAGTCACAAACTCTCGTTGATTAGTCGAAGGTAACCTATCACGATCTCAAAGTATAGAAAGAAATCTCAATGATCACTCACTACAGATTTGAAATAATGAAGGTTCGTCGCTTCGCTAACAACGTTCGTGAATAGAAAGACTTCATCGGTCAAAAATGAAAATGAAGATATAAGAAAATACGGAATGAAGTAGAAATAAAGTCGGTCTCGTCTTAATCATGATTTAATTGAGAAACCGATAATCTATGATATTCGACTTTCATCGACCGAAAAAATAATGAAGGTGGCCTCATACATATCACGGCTTTTAGTAATTTGATAAATCGACTAAGTCGTGATTTCTGTAATATCATCGGCCCCAAAAAAACTTAAAATGATTAAACAATAAGATCAAAATGAAACAAAGATTTTAAAACTAAAAACTTTGGAAAGAATAATTTGAGAACAAAATAAATTAAATATGAGAGGATCATATGGGCCCATGACCCATCACCTCTCAAGACAACCTCGACGGTCTTAAAGCAAGGAAAAATGGGCTATAAGCCCAAGAAGATCATCACTAATAAAACCTAATATCCACTCATAAGCACAAGGCTTGGTGTAATAAGGATTGATAAAACACACTCAGAATATTTAAACTCCATCACGGCGCTACAGTGCCTTGCGTTTCAAATTTTTTATTAAAAAAAAGAAAGCAAATCAAATTGAACGAACCACCAAAACACAACAAACATATGCATTCTTTATCCTCTTTTCTTTTTAAAAGACGGTTCAGAGGAAAACGTCGAAAGAAATACGCCTCAGATTCGTCATCGTCATCGCGTCGGAAAACACCATCGAGGAAAAGAAGAGATAACACCGCAACGAGACTCAATCCCATCTTTACCTTCGAAACTCAACCCGTTTCTTTGTTTCTCTTCGATTCAGATTAGCTTTGGTGCGTGTTGTCTCAAAGATTTGTTTCAGGTTTGTTGATCACGATTTGTGTTCTTCATCTCTTCGGTTTTTTGATTATGGGTTTGCAATTTCTGGGTTATGTTTCATTTATGGTTCTGAGATGGGTTTTGAAGAAAGGGTTACAGTTTTTGATTTGAAAGGAGGACGAGGTTGAGTTTAATGGTTGAGAAAGGTTATTGATGAAGGGTTGATTTGAATGCGTGTATATAGGTTGAAGAAATCTGTGGGTGATGGTGATTGAAGGGAGTTGATGGAGATTTGTTGGATGTTGTTGGTTGAAAAAGGGTATGGTGGTTGTTGCTGCTTGTATTTGCAGAGAGAACGAAAAAAAGTTGTTGAGATTGCTGATGAGTTTAGTGAAGAAGATTCGAGGGAGATTATGAGATTGGCGTGAGGTTTTTTTGTTCCCCTTGAGAAGTTAGAGGGCGGGTTGAATAAGAAAGAGAAGTCTTTGGAGGCGGGTTTTTTCTGAGTCGTGTTTGCTGTGCTCATTCGCTTTTATATTTCCAATTCTCTCTTCTTTTTAAATTCCTTTTTGCTGATGAATGCATTACTGATGGGTTATTTTCGATGCAGGCTGTGTTCAGTGTGGGCAAGTTTTTTTGGTGATGTTGCAGGAAGTTTGTATGCTTTGGTGAAAGGCTTGTGTAGCAGGGTCTATGGCAGCAGACTTGTTTGTTATTTTTGTTTAGTGTAAAGTTTTGTTTGGTTATGTACAGGTGCGCAGAGTCAAAGGTGCGGGCAATGCTGTATGGGGGATGTGTAGCGTGTAGTGATGAGATTGTGCAGTCATTGTTGTACGATGCAAGTAGTAAGGTTTTGCTACGTTTTGGCTTTTGTTGTGTGCTTGGGAGTTTTTTTTAAATTTTTGTAATAATGGGTTATGGTTGTAATGGGCCTTAATTGGACTTTATTGTTTTGGCCTATTGTGAAAAGAAATACTTTGGTAAGAAAATATGAATTGAAGACGAAAAAATGGAAATTGATTAAGTTTGAAATTGGATGGTCACATGGATTTTAAAATGGATATCGCAAGGAATGAGTGAATTGGAATATTGAAATAAATTATGGAAATGGATATGAATTGAAAGAAGTGGATTTGAGAATGGATTAGGATAATGAAGTGAATTATTTAATGATAGATAATGGAATGGACTATGGATAGAAATGAATTTAAATAATGGTTAAATGGATATGGTTTAATTATTAGGAATGTGGACTATGAAAATGATTTGGATGGAATTAGGTGAAATTGATAATTGAAATAAAATGTGGATAATTGAAATAAAATGTGGTTTAGAAATGGGTTAAGAAAATGGGTTGTGAACAAAGTGGATATAAAGGTAAAAATGGATAATGAGATAACTCGGGTTATGGAAATGGATTTTAAATGGCTAATTAGGAAAATGGATGATTAAAAGAAAAAAGAATTGATAAGGGTAACACGCCACCACAACACTTAGCATTGACCACTGCACTTGACTACCACAAATCCTGAACTACATGACCAAACACTTGCACATAACTTGAAATGTTCCAACTATTCTAATCTCTTTGATGGCTCTGCAATCTCAATTGAACTGAAACAATACTGCACGCACCATGAACCAGCTAACCTTAGGAGACTCAACTGAACATAAACTCCAAGGGTGAGAAACCCTAATCCTCGTGCCTTGGGCGCACACTTATGAAACAAATGACTTGATGAGGACCAAGACCCTAATTCAGAATCTCTGCCACAACCTGATAATCTGATACTGAAAACAGACCACTTGTTTGGCCCAGATTAGGTCGAATTTCCATTGAATCTCAAACCATACCACACAAACCCTTAACCTGACGACCTTGCCTAATCTTTGAGGAAGAACGTGTGATGAAAGCAAATCACATTGGATTATCGAGGAGAGGAGGTCTCTTGAAACAAACCCTGATTTACAAGTGAAACAAAACAAACAAAAACTGATAAAATGGTTAGTTGTGCAATGATTGACATATGATGCTCATGCAAAAGATGTTATGACTGTCTGCTTGTGTTATGGATTATATGATTATCTGCTTGTGTAGGAAATTGTAATTGTGCTGATGTTGTGATGATAGAGTGAACTATGTAATGCTTTTATGCCTTTATATGTATATTATGCATTTATTTTGTTGATTTGAGAATCTCACCCCTTCTGTTTGAATGTTGCCTCTACGTGGGTAACGTGCAGATAATCAAGAATAGTGCAGAGTTGCGATTAGTAAAGACGGAGTCCTTCACTTTATGTTTTGAGTCGGCGTCTGCTCTGATGCGTAACACTGGGGATATGGAACGCTTGTCATTATTTATTTCATTGCCATTATTACTTTTGTCTAATTGATGTTGGTTATGTGGTTTTAAACATATTATGTTTTTAGTTGAGTTTTCGCATCTATATGAGAAAAATACTTAAGTATGATTTTGTTGGCACTATTGATGGTAATTATGTGTTACATGTCGTATGCATGAGCAAATGTTTGGTTGAAAGTAGCATCCTAAATGTCGTAAGTTTTATTTTATTCTGATGTTTTATTATAATTTCACGCGGGGGTTATAGGATATTACATAGTGGTATCAGAACAGGTCGGTCCGTCTGGCAAAGTTGTCGAGTTGTTGTGTGACAGTTGATTACTGTCGATGTCGGTTCCTTAACCATTGTGTTCTATAGTTGGTGTGTAACAGATTTAGAATGGCTGGAAGGAACAATACTGCTATTGCTACTGCTTTGCAGACTGTTACTCAAGCGGTACAAAACCCACCTCATGCTGGTGAGAATGACGAGTTTCAGAAGAATAGACCGCCTACCTTCAAGGGAAGATATGATTCAGATGCAGCGCAGGCTTGGCTCAAGGAGATTGAGAGAATCTTCTGGGTTATGGAATGTTCTGAAGCACAGAAGGTGCGGTTAGGTAATCACATGCTGGCTGAGGAGGCTGGTGACTGGTGGGTTAGCACTCGTCAATTGTTGGGAGCAACAGGAGAGGTAATCACTTGGGTTGTGTTCAGTAGGGAGTTCTTGAGGAAGTATTTTCCTGAAGATGTCCGAGGAAAGAAAGAGATTTATTCTGGAATTGAAGCAGGGTAACATGACGGTTACGGAGTATGCTACCAAATTCTCAGATCGGGCTAAGTTTTACCCTCATTACAGTGCGGCAACTGCTTAGTTCTCAAAGTGTTTCAAGTTGGAGAATGGATTGAGACCTGAAATTAAGCAGGTGATTGGTTATCAACAAATCAAAAGGTTTCTAGATTTGGTGGATTGTTGTAGGATCTTTGAGGAAGATAGCAAGCCTCGATCGGCTCACTATAAAGGGTTGGCCGAGAGGAGGGGAAAACAACTGATGAACCGTGGGAAGCCTTATGCAGCTCCAGCTGAGAAGGGTAAACAGAAATACACTGTTGGCAAGAAGCCGAGTAGGGGAGGTGCCCCTGCTCCTCTTAAGTGTTACAGGTGTGGGGAGCTAGGTCATCGTGTCAGTGAGTGCACGAGTGATATGAAGAAGTTCTTCAAGTGTAGACAGGCAGGACATCTGATTGCTGACTGCAAAGTTAATATGGTAACTTGTTACAACTATGGAGAACAGGGTCACATTAGTACTCATTGCCCAAAGCAAAAACAACCTTCAACTAGGGGAAAAGTATTTGCTTTGACAGACTGATCATAGGTACATGTTACATTAATAATACGTCTTTGATTGCTATCATTGATACTGATGCTACCCATTCTTTTATTGTTGCTGATTGTGTGATGAGGCTAGGCCTTGTTGTTTCTCATATGAAGGGAGAGATGGTTGTCGAAACTTCTGCAAAGGGGTCGGTGACCACTTCCCTAGTTTGTTTGAATTGTCCACTATCAATCTTTGATAAGGACTTTGGTGTGGATCTTATTTGCTTGCCGTTGGGAAATCTTGATGTGATCTTGGGTATGAACTGGTTGGAGTTCAATCATGTTCATATTAATTGTTTTAACAAGTCGGTGCGATTTCTTGCTCCTGAGGAAGAGGAAGAACATAATTTTCTATCTGCTAGAGAGTTGAGAGAGCTCTTAGAGGAAGAAGCTCAAGTGCTTGCATTGTTTGCATCCTTGTCAGTGGAGAGTGAGTCAGTGATTAATGAATTGCAAGTCCTTGTCAAGTCCTTGCATTGTTTGCATCCAGAAGTGTTTCCGGGTGACATTACTGATGTACCACCAGTGAGAGAAGTGGAGTTTACTATTGATCTTTTCCTCGGTACCAGACCTATTTCTATGGCACCATACAGGATGTCGACATCAGAATTAATAGAGCTGAAGAAGCAACTGGAAGAGTTGTTAGAAAAGAAATTTGTGAGACCAAGTGTATCGCCTTGGGGAGCCCCGGTGTTGTAGGTGAAGAAAAAGGATGGCAATATGAGGTTATGTATCGATTACTGACAGCTGAATAAAGTGACGATTAAGAACAAGTATCCGCTTCCAAGAATAGATGACTTGATGGATCAGTTAGTGGGTGCCCGTGTGTTTAGAAAGATTGACTTGAGGTCGGGTTATCATCAGATACGAGTAAGAGATGAAGATATTCAGAAGACGGCTTTCAGGACTCGATATGGACATTATGAGAATGTAGTGATGTCGTTCGAAGTTACTAATGCACCTAGTGTATTCACGGAGTATATGAATCGAATTTTTCATGCTTACTTGGATCAATTTGTGGTTGTCTTTATTGACGACATTCTAATCTATTCTAAGTCAGAAAAGGAACATAGTGAGCATTTGCGGATAGTACTGCAAGTGTCAAGAGAAAAGAGGCTCTATGCTAAGTTATCTAAGTGCGAATTCTGGTTGAGAGAAGTAAGTTTCCTTGGTCATGTTATTTCAAGTGATGGTATTTCTGTGGATCCATCCAAGGTAGATGCAGTTCTACAGTGGGAGGCTCTGAAGTCGGTAATTGAGATTAGAAGCTTTTTGGGCTTGGCTGGTTATTACTGTAGGTTTATTGAAGGCTTTTCGAAGTTGGCACTTCCGTTGACTCAGTTAACTTGCAAAGGTAAATCGTTTGTGTTGGATGTTCACTGTGAGAAGAGTTTCATTGAGCTGAAGAAGAGATTGACTAAAGCTCCAGTTTTAATTCTACCCGAACCAGATGAACTGTTTGTGGTGTATTGCGACGCTTCGTTGATGGGTTTAAGAGGTGTGTTAATGCAGGATGGAAAGGTTGTGGCTTATGTTTCACGACAGTTAAGGGTTCATGATAGGAATTATCCAACTCATGATTTGGAATTAGCTACGGTAGTATTCGTATTGAAAATTTGGAGGCACTATCTTTATGGTTCAAGATTTGAAGTGTATAGTGATCATAAGAGCTTGAGGTATCTGTTTCATAAGAAGGAGTTGAATATGAGACAAAGAAGGCGGTTAGAATTCTTAAAGGATTATGATTTCGGTTTGAACTATCATCCTGGTAAAGCTAATGTCGTGGCGGATGCTTTGAGTCGGAAGACGTTGCATATATCTGCTATGATGGTTAAAGAATTGGAATTGATTGAGCAGTTCAGAGATATGAGTTTGGTTTGCGAACAGACACCGTATAGTGTGATGTTGGGTATGCTGAAGATCAGCAATGAATTTCTTAATAGTATCCGAGAGGGTCAGAAGTTGGATGTGAAACTGGTGGATTTGATGCTTGGAAATAAGCAGACAAAAAGTAACGAATTCAAAGTGGATGAACAAGGTGTGTTGAGATTCTGTGACAGGATTTGTATTCTTGATGATCCTGAGTTGAAAAGAATGATTCTAGAAGAAATTTATAGGAGTAGCTTGAGTATCCATCCAAGAGCTACAAAGATGTATCAAGACTTGAAGAAGATATTTTGGTGGTCTGGATTGAAGCGGGATGTGGCTAAGTTTGTATATGCTTGTTTGACTTGTCAGAAGGCGAAGGTGGAACATTAGAAACCTGCAGGTTTGATGCAACCGTTAGATTTTCCAAAGTGAAAGTGGGACAACATTTCTATAGATTTTGTGATTGGGTTGCCTAATACTCTAAGAGGGCATGATGCCATTTGGGTAGTGGTGGATAGACTGACGAAGTTGGCACATTTTATTCCGATTAATATCAGTTTTCCTTTGCAGAGGCTGGCAGAGATTTATATTCAAGTGATTGTAAAGTTGCATGGAGTTCTGTTGAGCATTGTGTCGGATAGAGATCCAAGGTTCACTTCCAGGTTTTGGGAGAGTTTGGAAGAAGCTTTGGGATCGAAACTGAGATTGAGTTCAGCTTATCATCTGCAGACGGATGGACAGATTGAGAGAACTATACAATCTTTGGAGGATTTGTTGAGGGTTTGTGTGCTTGAACAGGGAGGTGCTTGGGATAGCCATTTGTCATTGATTGAGTTCACTTATAATAACAGTTATCATTCCAGTATTGGGATGGTGCCTTTTGAAGATTTGTATGGTCGGAGGTGTCGGACGCCTTTGTGTTGGCATGAATCTAGTGAGAGTGTAGTACTTGGACCTGAGATTGTTTAGCAAACTACTGAAAAGGTGAAGCTGATTCGGGAAAAGATGAAAGCTTTGCAGAGTAGGCAGAAGAGCTATCATGATAAGAGGAGGAAAGATCTTGAGTTTCAAGAAGGAGACCATGTGTTCTTAGAGTCACTCCGGTGACCGGTGTTGGTCATGCATTGAAGTCGAGAAAGCTTAACCCTCAGTTTATTGGTCCATATCAGATTTCTGCAAGAGTTTGACCTGTGCCTACAGAGTGGCGTTGCCACCCAATTTGTCGAACTTGCATGATGTATTCCATGTGTCACAGCTTCAGAAGTATGTTCCGGATCCATCACATGTGATTCTGATGGATGATGTAGAAGTAAGGGATAACCTTACGGTTGAGGCCTTACAAATACGGATTGAAGACCGCGAGGTAAAGCAATTAAGAGGTAAAAAGATCACTCTTGTGAAGGTAGTGTGGGGAGGTGCTACTGGTGGAAATATGACTTGAGAATTAGAGAGCTGGATGCGAGAGTCGTATCCGGAGTTATTCGTATGAGGTAAATTTTCGAGGACAAAAATATTCTAAGTGGGAGAGAGTTGTAACGCCGATTTATTTTAATTATTTTTCATAATTAAAATTATATGATTGTATGTGTGTTGGGTTATGTTGGGGTACCCTAAGGTAAGGGGTAATGGCCTTAGTATTAGTGACCTTGAGGGTGACGGGTGTGTGGCTAATTTGGTAGAACTTGGTGGTGTGGTGAGAATGATTAATTAGTTAATATTAGCAAATATTTGATTAACATTATTAATTTAAATTATTATGAGATATTGTTATTATTATTTAATTGGTAATAATAATAATAATAATAATAATAATAATAATATTGGGATAATAATAATAATAATATGAAATAAAAATAATATTAGGAATAGAGAAGGGGAAGTGGAGAAAAAGTTTGGTTAGAACGTGAAAACAGAGGAACGAGAGAAAAGAGGAGAAAAGGCTAGGGTTCAAGGAAGAAAAGGGAGAACTCCATTGTTGAGGAAGGATAACTCTCTACAAGAACTCTAAGGTAAGGGTGTGGTTCTTTAATCACTTAAGGGATATATAATATTTGTATAAGGGTAGATAAATTATTAGATTAATATTTATGTGTTGATTGTTTCGGTGTGGGGTTGAGGTTTTTGCGTGTAGGAGATTTTGATAAGCGGTAAATTGTATAAATTGATCGGTTAATTTGTGGTTTGTGTGATTCTGATTGATTGTATGATAACCGTGGAATCTATATGTAATTCTGGGTTGTTTGCTACTAAAATCGGAGAAGGGCTGGGGTTGGATTGTGCAGGAATCGCAACTGCAGAGTTGCTGATTCGCGCACTTCTCCGTGCAAAGGAATGTTTGCTGGGCGAAGGGTTCGCTGGCATATCACCGGGCGAACTGAGAGGCGAGCGAAGGGGAAGGATAAGTGATACTGGAGTGAGTTTTGGGGAGATTCTCCCCAGGTTCGTTGGGCGAACTCCTGGCTAACGAATGTTCGCTGGGCGAATGTAGAGGCGAAGGGAGAGGAAAATAGGTGAGCCTCTAGATTTTGTATGGGGAAGGTGTTTCGCTGGCGACTTCGCTAGGCGAACTCCTAGCGAATGACAGTTTGCTGGGTGAACTTGTAGCGAAATGATAGTTCTGCTTGCTGCTGTTACGGACTGAATTTTCTTAAACTTTAAAAATTCATATCTTTTGATCCGTAAGTCTGTTTCAGTTACCGTTTGAATCGTTGAAAAGCTGGTTTCATGTAATTTCTGTTAAAATTATTTTCAATGCCAGAATTCCAATTATTCGACACGTTAATTGTGTTTCCGTGTACGTTGTGATGTGTCAAACGTTGAAATATTAAGTTCGGTTGTGCGAATGTGTGTTGAAGCTGTGGATTGCAATTATTACATGTTTTGGTAGATATATGCTACGTATTGAACAAATGTGGCATGATGTATTGACTGTGTGATAGTTATACGCATTGGTCATCGTTGTATGTTGTCGTTGAATGCATATTATGTTGCATAAGTTGTATGATAAGTCGTGTGCCCATGTGGGGTGTGAGCGTCTTATCCGGATTCCTTGAAATGGAATTGTGTTGTTGTTGTTAAGGTAATCGTGTGCCCATGTGGGGTGTGAGCGATTACGGGTGTTCGTGTGCCCATGTGGGGTGTGAGCGACACATATAGAAATTCTGACTGGAATTATGATCATGAAAAAGGGATCGAATTGGTACAACATGCATTGAGTCGAGTTGAGAGTCTCATTGCATTTCATTATGTTGTGTTATTGATTATATGATTGTCTGCTAGTGTAGGAAATTGTAATTGTGGTGATGTTGTGATGATAGGGTGAATTGTGTAATGCTTATATGCCTTTATATGTATATTATGCATTTCTTTTGTTGATTTGAGAATCTCACCCCTTCTGTTTGAATGTTACCTCTACGTGGGTAACGTGCAGATAATCAAGAATAATGCGGAGTTGCGGTTAGTGAAGACAGAGTCCTTCACTTTATGTTTTGAGTCGGCGTATGCTCTGATGTGTGACACTGGGGATATGGAACGCTTGTCATTATTTATTTCATTGTCGTTATTTCTTTTGTCTAATTGATGTTGGTTATGTGGTTTTAAACATATTATGTTTTTAGTTGAGTTTCCGCTGCTATATGAGAAAAATAATTAAGTATGATTTTGTTGGCACTATTGATGGTAATTATGTGTTACATGTCGTATGCATGAGCAGATGTTTTGAAAGTAGCATCTTAAATGTCGTATTATTTTATTCTGATGTTTTATTATAATTTCTCACGGGGGTTATAGGGTGTTACAATCCCGTCAATAATCTGTCTATTTGAAATGAATGTTGATTATGTCTTAGAAATGATAGAGTTGATCATTTTTTTCAGTCTGTTTGCCAATATCTTAGATATGACTTTGTATATATATCCCACCAGATAAATCGGTCTGAACTATGTTATCTTTGTCGCGTTCTTTTTCAAAGAAATAAGGACCATAAACGAACAATTTGCTCCTTTAACAAACTGGGCGTTTGAGTGAAATTCAGACAACATCCTGATAAAGTCACCTTTAATAAGCTCCCGGAATTTTTTTATAAAACCAATATTAACACCGTCTGGACCTGGACTTTTCGAACTATCACATCCCCAAATTGCTTCACGTACTTCCGCTTCTGTAAACCCTTTTACTAGCCCTTCATTGTCTAATGCAGCCACTTTTTTGAAGTTTATGTTGGTAGGTACTGTCCTCACCCTTCTGCTCTGAAACTTTCTCTAAAAGTATTCATGAACTTCTCTCTCGATCTCTTTAGCTTCTTTCACCACTCTTCCATTGATTTCTAATGACATAATCTCATTTTTTCCCTCCTATTGTTTATACATCCATGGAAGTATTTGGAGTTTGTGTTTCCTTCTTTCAACCATTTCGCACGCGATCTCTACCATTGAATATTATAGTTCAGGTTTGATAATCTGTTCAATTTCGCTGATAACTCTCTTCTCCTGTTCGCCTCCGATACCGATACAACTTCAGATTCTGCTCTTTTGTCCAAACTGTTGATCTCTTCCTTGACGGCCTTGATCTTTCCTTCCATATTTTGAGTATGTGTTTTGTGCCACTCTTTTAATTTTCCTTTAATCGCTTTTAGCTTCTCCTTTAAGACAAACATTCTCCATTCTTCCACTTTCGATTCTATCCAATTCTCCTTAGAAAAATTATGATAACCCTCCAAGTTCTTCCAACAATTTAGCATACTGAACTATTTTGGTCCCCACTTTTGGAAGGCATCATACAACAAGATAGGACAATGATCTGAAAGATCTTTGTCTAACACCCATTGCGAGCAGTTTGGCCACAACCTACACCACTCATCCGATATTAAGAATCTGCCTAAACGACTAATAGCGGTGCCTCCAGTCTAATACCATGTAAACTTTCTGCCAAAAAGTGGTAAGTCTATCAGATATTCTCTAGTAATAAACTCAACAAAGTCCTCTGTCTCCTCCTTTCTATTATTTTCTGAAGAGCCCCTTCTTTCTTCTTCACTCTTAATTGCATTAAAGTCTCTAAGCATACAAACACATTCTTCTAACTTCTCATTAATTTTTGACGATATCCTATCCCAAAGATCTCGTTTCTTACTTCGATCACACAACGCGTACATATTGACTATATTTATTTTCTTTCTATCCACTCCCCACAGACCTTCCACCTATAAAATGTGTTCAAAAGTTGCAATATTCTGAAGTGTGAATTCACTTCTGTTCCACATCATCAACATTCCTCCTTATCTTCCTGTTGAAGGTTTGCTAGAAAATTCTAAGTCGCTCGATCCCCATAACACAAAACACAACCTTTTGTTTATATTTTCCAGCTTAGTTTCTTGAATACACATAAAAGAAGGATTGTGATTTCGAATTAACTTTTGAACCTCTTTTTCTTGGCATCTCCTCCTAAACCTCCAATGTTATAACTGATTAACTTCATGATCACTACTTATTATTCTCCCCTTCTGAGCACAAGCCACTGAATTAGGTATCTCCACCTCCTCCTTTTACTCCTACAACCAGTTCTTGCACAATTTCCCCTTCTTCACCTTTATGAACCAACCTTATCTCTTTTCCTAGATCCCAAACATCTTTTGTCACCTCGATAGCTTCTCCATGAAGTAGAATCCAACTATTCCTTTCTGACTCACTGCCCACAAAATTCAGATCTGAAGAGGAATATACCTGATTTTGAGAGCTTTTCTGGCATTTACAGCTATAACTTGGTGCCTCCTTATTCTTCTTTCTTCTATATTTCCTCTTTGCTTTTAATATTTCCACTCTTCTTTTTCTTCTGTCCTTGAAAACCTGTTCTCCCTTTCTCGTACCCCCTTCCTTGCATATGATTGAACTTTTCAAAGCTACAATTTCTTCTGTAACAAATGGATTTCTCGTACTTGACTTTACTAACTTGTCCACTTCGTTTTTATCTTTAAGTTGTTTCCCTCCTTTCATTATGGCTTCTTGTTCCTTACTTCCTGACTTTGGGCTTGTGGGTTTGTTGGATCTCGAGTTACCTTTGTGGCCCACGCAATATAATTGTGACATGTTCATATCCTTAACTGTGTTTGGGCTTGTTGCTATTGAACGGTCCAATGATTTAGGCTGATCAATTTGTAATGGGCTTCTCTCCACGTCACCTCTTTCTTCAATTCCACTATTGAATTTTCCACCTTCTGCTCCTCCTATATCTATGAATGATTCCTTTTTTATCTCTTTTCTCTCTCTTCATTTACTTTTGCAATAAAATTTGATGTCTTTCCCACCTCTATACTATTTCCGCCACTTGACTCTGACACGTTATGTTTTCTTGAATTTATTTTCTATCACTTATTCTCTTTCTTCATTTATGTCCTGCTTTATCTGTTTTGATATCTCATTACCGACGCCTCCATTATTATACTTTTCGACTACTCCGCTTTTCGATGGTTCCAATCCCTCGAGCTCTGCATTTTTTCTTTTATCGACCTTTTCATCTTCCCGGATGAAATTCCAGAAGTTTTCCTCTATCTTTTTCCTAACCTCTCCGTCTTCCATGGATGAGGTTGAATGAGGAATGAACGATACATATGAGTTTATTGATTGTACCCATTTTCTTCCTCAGAACTTTCCCATTTTGTGGTTTCACCTTCGATGATAGAAAAATCGTACGTCTCTTCAATGATGCTTATATTAAGGCACTCTTTATTAATATGGATTCTCTTTGATTTGTTGATGAATTCTAAGATTGGTGTTCTGACCAAGACTCTAGCCATGTCTAAACGTTCCATTTTTTCAGTTTCCGCATCAAGCATAATGAAATTTCCGAAGGCCAAGGTTAGCGTTGAAAACATTATTTTCCTCCATGCGTGAACTGGAACTCCGAGTATAGGACACCATACAAATCTCACTGCCCCACATCTCTTGTTTCCCAGGCTCTTATTATGTTGAGCTGATCGTTGAAAAACTGATTTCCATCTTTCATCAATTCTCTGAGATTCTCTTCTTCGTCTACCTTTAGAAAAACTTTATCTCCCCCCAATGGGATGGATTTTACGATGATAATTCCTTCATTTATCATTTCTTGCTGTAAGGATTGTATCTCATCTATGTTACGCACGGACCAAACGTATCCTTTCTTTGCCCACGACATTTCTTCTTCCGTTATTGTAAACTCTATTCCTCCACCCTTTGAGATACTTCCTTATGAACATCCTTGTTTACCTCTTGTCTACAAATTTTTGTTTCTTCCTTGTAATGTTGACCTTTGTTGTTCATGACTGCATCTACGTACGTTTATCCTTCCATCCTTCGACCTAGAATCCCTCCGCGTGTTTCCTTAACTCTGATTCCTCTATCTGTGATTCCTCTATTCTGTTTTTCGCCACGAATAGTCTCTTTGGATTCCAATGCCTTGATTTTGTTTCTCCACTAATTTGTTGTGTCTTCCTCCCAAATTTTGATATGTTCACCCAAATTTTATAAGTTCCAAACCAAATATCTTTGAGCTTGCTTTCTAACCTTGCTTGGTTATTCACTCCTGAAAATGTAATGAAACCGAAATATCTACCAGACTTATTCCTTTTGTTTGTTAAGTATACATCTATGACTTCTCCCTAGTTTACAAATTTTCTCTCTACCTCTTTCCTTGTTACATCTCCCGGAAGATTGTTCACGTAACAAATGATTATTCCATCATTTGTCGAATCTACCCTTATTGTTGCAATCTGGTACTCTTGCTCTCCTCCTTCTTGAACTCACATGTATTCAGCCCTCACTCTCTCTCATTTTTTGCTAAGCAACATGTTCTTTCTAAGTTGATATTGTTATTACCAATTGGATGGAAAGATTAATGTGGTTCAATTCATAGAATTAAGGGATCAAAATGATATTTAAAAAAATTAAAAAACCAAACTGAAACTTGAATCAAAGATAAAGAACAAAAAATGGTCTTTAACATAAAAAAGATAAAATACTTATAAGAATTTTAGAATACACTTTTAAATATTTAAAATTCTATAAATTTTTTAACTTAAACTATCAAAAAATTTTGTTGTGCGAAGGTGGAAAGATAAAATCTCCTAAATTATGTGTTAAAAAGAAGAGAAAAATCAAACAAACCTAACTCTTTATTTTTAAAAACAACTAATAAAAAAATAAAAAAATTAAATTTATTTAAAATTTAATTTTTTTTAATTAAAATCACAGGATGATTGTAATAATGAAGAAAAAAAATTTTATTTCATTTTTTAATTATAAAAAATTGTGGTTGATTATTTTATTTATATTCGTCCCAATCTATCCTTTTTTATTCTAAAAAGAGTCACAAATCAATGGTCAATGACTTTGTTGGTTGGTAAATACTTGCAAGATTGGTGTGTGGGGTTATTGAAGCCAGCTCTAAAGCAACTAAAAAAAAAGATCATATCCTTTTCGCATATTAAACATGTCCCCTGAACTCTTTACCAAAACTCTACGACACAGACAGCCACACAGGTAACACAAGCAAAATCCCTTTTTGTGTATACTTATTGGTAACAAGGTTTAAAGCATATAATTTAGTACACCTTCCGATCACTATTATAAGTTATAAATTTTTTTTTAGATTTATTGAATAAATAATGTATCTAGACATTATTATATATCAAATACATCAAATATTTAATAAAACTAAATTTTTTTTTGTTGTTTATAATAATAACCAGAAGTTGTATATCCCAAATATCTGCTCACCATTAGCCATTCAATACACCTAGGTAGCTTTATATACATCACTCATTCTTACCATATTACAAAAATGGCCCCATCAATCCTCGCTTTACTCTATCTCTTTTTATAATCTTGCCATTTCACTTTCTCCTTTTTCTTTTCTACTTTCTCTTTCTTTTTTCTCTCCTTTTCACAAGTGAATAAGCAATAAAAGTCCTAAATTATTCACACCTCTGTGTCTTCTTCAACTTCAGTTCTTACAATAAAACTTGGAAATGCCAACGTAATATCCTTTAGATATGTATTGCACTAGAAATAACAACTCACAAGTGAATAAGCATGAAAAGTCCTCAATTATTCGCACCTCTCAGTCTTCAACTTCAGTTCTTGCAATAAAACTTGGAAATGCCAACGTAATATCCATTAGATACGGAAGAGTCATGTTCTTAATCAAAGATGGATGTTGACAAACAAAAGCTTTCCACTCATCTTCATCAATCCTTCCATCCTCTTTTGTATCAGCATCTTCAAATGTTTTATCCACAATTGATTCTATCATCTCATCTGAAAGATAAAGATCTGACTCATGCAAAAGTGCCAATACCATTTCCTTTAACTCGTCTTTTTCAATGTATCCTGTTTGTCTCAAATCATACAGCCTAAAAGCAACTGCAAAAATTACTTCAATAAACATAAGCTCAAAAACACTCCAAAAATCACTTTAATATGAAATGAATTTTATCTTACATGCAATTTTGTCTTCTAAAGGTGCGTTTGGGTGAAAAACACCAAGAGATCTAACAAATTCGCCAAACTCAATAACACCGTTGCGCTTTACATCAAATAGGTCAAAAATCTATAAAAGCAGAAATTAATGATTATGAAAATAACAGCCAAGTTTAAAATCATAGAGCATATGAATCAATTATATATATACTAACCCTGTCAGAAAACAGATTCTTCTGGTTTTCATTTCTGAACAGTGCCAGCTGAAATTCTTCCTGAATGTTAAAAATAAAAATGCACCAGAAGTGATTATTAAGCCGCTGAATTAACTAATTAATTAAGGAGATTTAATCTAAACTAAAACACTTATTAACTCACCTTATGAATAAGACCATCTTCAATAATGGAATTACTTAACTTCAAATAGAGTTCGTATAATGCATCTACTTCGCTCACAGAAACTAAGAAACAAAACTTGTTTTAATGAGCATATTATAGTGATTAATTAACAGAAATTTGACAAGTTTCTCAGAAATTACCAGTTAATATTGATGATGGATACTCACAAGGTGTCTCAGAAGCAAGAACGGTTGGATCTTCGTAGTCTGGCGTTTTACCTTTCTTTGAAGTTGAAGTTGAACAAAAACAACCCATTCTCTTGAATAATTACCGCAAAATTCACACTCAGGTTTCTCTACAAATTAACAATATGAAAATTCAGAAGCACCAAACTTCACCGCCATTCAGATATTTTATATATTGTAACTTTGATTTGTAGGGAAGTAGAGTTTATTATATATTGTGCCGTGAAACAATTTGAATTGATGTTTATCCCAATGGCTATATATGAGGGACCAATACCATATAGGACGTATAACTAATATATTAGTTTGCAGAAAAAGTCAAAACAGATCAAAAAATAAATTAAAAAATAGTTTCTCTTCCCAGTATACTTTGAAGAGAAAAACAACTTTGGTGACTCAGTCCATTTCATGCGGCAAAATATTTAATGATATGAAAGTGCTTACTATACAATAGGAGTGAACGAACGGTTCGAACAAAAGAGTTTTTAAAAAAGATGAAAAACTAAGAGAAAGTAGATAGATCTATAATCTATTAGTGATGTGATGAAAAAGAAGGAAAAAAAGGATAGAAAAAGTAAGAGAAAGTAGGTAGATCTATTAGTGATGTGATGTAATGAAATAGAAAGAAGAAAAAGGAGAAAATGAAACGGCAACATCATAAAAAGAGAGATACTCCCTCCGTCCCAAATTATAAATTACTTTATCAAAAAAATTTGTTTTAAATTATAAGTTATTTTACATTTCCAATGCAATATAAATGACATCTTCTCCAATATACTCTCAAATATTTATTATTATTTATTTTTTCAACTCTTTTAATTTTTCTTTCCTATATAATTATGAGGGGCATTACTGTAAAATTATACATAATTTGTCTTTCCCATAAAGTAATAATTAAGTTTCTTAATCTGTGTAAAAAACCCAAAACGTTTTATAATTTGGGACGGAGAAAATACATGAAAATAAAGTTACTATGATTGAAATGATTAATGGTGACTAAAGCATTTGACATTATTCTACTAAAGAACCAAAAATGATCTGTAAA
Organism: Lathyrus tuberosus; assembly: GCA_022829125.1. NCBI lineage: Eukaryota > Viridiplantae > Streptophyta > Magnoliopsida > Fabales > Fabaceae > Lathyrus > Lathyrus tuberosus. The sequence goes on from JALAZF010000017.1 coordinate 18,058,245, forward strand.
AGCAATCTTTTAAAAACTTAAAAACCCGATTGAAGATCGAATCGGTAAAATTTATGGTTTTAAATTTAATTGGTTAAATCAGTTAAATATACGATCAAACTGTTTATTAAATAAATTAATAATATGAAACTAAATTTTATAGATATGTCACACATTATTATATGTTCTCAACTTAATAAAATAAATATTTCAAAAATTTATTACAAATTTAATACAACAATATCAATAATATATAACATAGTTATACACTTTATTTCAACTATCATTTAAGAATATTTTAACCAAACTAAAGAATTACAATAAAATAAGTTAAATTAATTCAAACCAAAATTAAAATAATATAATATAATAACTAAAATGAAGTTCAAATAATTAATAATACCTAAATTAAATAAGATAGAATAGCAAAATATAAATAATACAATATACTTCATTAAACAACAAAAAATCGAATTTGAGTTGAACTACGGCAAACAAGTCTTAATTGACAACTACAAATAATATTGACTTGAACGACAATCAATAGAGTTGGACATCATGACTATGTTTGAGAAAGACGACATGATATTGCTGGAGTGTGGTTGAAAGAAAAACTATAATAAAGTGACAGAACATAGAAGTTTGTATGATTGTAAAAAACACACAAAATTCTTTTTTGTGATTGGGAAATGTATGTTAAGTTTTGATATTAACATATTAAAATTTTAAAAAAAAATTTAAAAATGGTCAATTTGATGATTTTTTTTGAACTTGACGGTTTTACAAAACTGATTCCGGTTCTTTGGTTCGAATAATTTTAGACGGTTCAATTCGGTTTTTCCAATTTAATTTCGGTTTTGACCCACTAGCGGTTTTGAAGGATTGACCCAACCAGATTCATCTCCAATTCCCGATCCAACCGGTTGAATCGGCTGGTTCGGTCTGGTTTTTAAAACATTGGGTAAAAGTAGATAAATATATTTGTTAATTAGGAATTGATCTTGTTCTTTATTGTAAATTATTTACTTTTCTGTAACAAGTTAGATAAACTAGACAATAGAATTTTGTCAATACACTACAAAAAAGCAGGTAAATTTTGGCGGTTAATAAAGTAATATTATGGCGGTTTCAACCGCCACAATTTACGGAAATGACGTTTTACAAAAACGCCGTATATTTTGCTGCCGCTACGTGTAAAACGATGGTTTCCAATTGACTACCGTACAAAACGTCGTAATATTCCTAGCATGTAACGTCGGTTTAGTTTGGTAATTAATGAGTTTTCAAATCGCCACAAATTACGATTTTTTTCAAAATAAATAGAATATTAAGGCGGTTATAACCGCCATAATTTTCATATATTTTCTTTAAAAAAAAGTAACAGCAATTCCAGCCATGGTCTGATATGCATATTCTACTCCATATAACGAATCAACCTCAATATATATCGTGTTCAAAAATACACCCAAAAATCCATCCAATTAAAATGGTGTTTCATGATTGTGTAGGCATAAGAATAAGATATTCAAAATTCACAATCTTAATTTAATAACTGAAAAATGAATGACATAAAAAATGGACATAAGTAGGTTAAGATTCAAGGGCACTAACACAAACTTATTCTCTAATGGTCATTGCAATTGGAACTTTCAAAGGGTTAACATCGTGTTCCGCCCAAAGGGCTTTCACCAATTTGACATAATTAAGTTGATCACAACCTTCATCTAGAACACATAGAATACATCATTCTTCCTAATTATATTTTCACTTTCTTGAAAATTCAGTAAGACAACCATGAGAATGAGACTTTCTAAGCATAAGATGAACGACATTTTATAGTGTTCATTGATTCACAAGTATTTATAGGAACAAGATCAACTACAACAACCTCTTATTCACTGCACAAAAAAAAATATTTGCAATAGTTAACAACTTAACAAAGATTTTGAATTCGTCAAGAAAGAGCTATTCAATAGAGACAGACTACAACTTAGAAATTTGTAGATTTGTAGCACTTTTTTTCTAGCACTATAAATATTATGACAACTTGTTTCATACTAAACTAAAATACTTCTACTTATTAGTAATGTGAAGGCTATTAGATCTAATTATCTAAACAATAGGGTAAAAATTAATTAGCGTTATTTTCAAAAGAATACCATATATATTAAAAACAAGTAACATAAATATACTAGTACCTGCTAATTTGAACTTGGGAAGACACTTATTCATGTTGGGTGCTTGATTCACCTTTTGTGACGTTGTCGTCGATGCTTCATTAACATCAAATATGGTTGTCACACGTTAAAAGCTTCTTTTATGCTGCATAATCAATAAATATAACTGTCACGGTTGAATCAATAGACACCGGTGTTGGGTCGGAATTTTAAAACTAAGTTCATCATAGTCATCATAACATTTTAGTGAACAAATTCAATAATTTAGAATCGACTATTTTAAACAACAGGGTAAAAATTATCTAAACAATAGGGTAAAAATTGATTAGCGTTATTTTCAAAAGAATACCATATATATTAAAAACAAGTAACATAAATATACTAGAACCTGCTAATTTGAACTTGGGAAGACACTTATTCATGTTGGGTGCTTGATTCACCTTTTGTGACGTTGTCGTCGATGCTTCATTAACATCAAATATGGTTGTCACACGTTAAAAGCTTCTTTTATGCTGCATAATCAATAAATATAGCTGTCACGGTTGAATCAATAGACACCGGTGTTGGGTCGGAATTTTAAAACTAAGTTCATCATAGTCGTCATAACATTTTAGTGAACAAATTCAGTAATTTAGAATCGACTATTTTAAACAACAGGGTAAAAATTATCTAAACAATAGGGTAAAAATTGATTAGCGTTATTTTCAAAAGAATACCATATATATTAAAAACAAGTAACATAAATATACTAGAACCTGCTAATTTGAACTTGGGAAGACACTTATTCATGTTGGGTGCTTGATTCACCTTTTGTGACGTTGTCGTCGATGCTTCATTAACATCAAATATGGTTGTCACACGTTAAAAGCTTCTTTTATGCTGCATAATCAATAAATATAGCTGGCACGGTTGAATCAATAGACACCGGTGTTGGGTCGGAATTTTAAAACTAAGTTCATCATAGTCGTCATAACATTTTAGTGAACAAATTCAGTAATTTAGAATCGACTATTTTAAACAACTATTTACAAATTTGACAAGATATTCATGCATTTTTTAAATTTATTTTTTAACGAGTGGCCAAAATGTACAAGTGTAATAAATATGCAATATCGTTTTTCTTAAAAAGTTTAGAATTATAAAAAAGGTCGTAAGATGCTCTGACCGTGTAGTGGTGAGTGGTGATAGGATGACATCAATATAAACTGTGATTATTAGCTCATAATGATAATATACTATTATTCTGTCAAATTTAGAAGCACTTGGAAAATTCCATATAGAAAATACCTCATCAATTTCAAGTTATTTGGAAGGATAAAGAGGTGTGACAACTAGGATGCCTTCAAACTTTCAGACCAACACTGTTAGATACTTAAATTGAAACATAGTGAGGTTGGTTGTTTCAATTTCTTTATTATATAAATGGATCTATGAAGCCCAAATAGAGAAAAACATCATCAACATTGAAAACACATACACCAAAACATCATCAACATTGAAAATAATTAGAGGCAAATTGAAAAAATTAAATGTAACTACTTGTGTTAGGTGTCTTTTTCTCAAGGGAACACTTAGCTTTTTCACTCTCTTTCTCAGGCGAAAATGTTACTCTCTGATTGAATCTAATACAAAATGTCTTTTTCCTATTAATTAGAACAAAAAATAATCATGTTATTGATTGAAAAATATATTCAACTCACGTTTGCAAAAGAAAATTGATGAATTGCATCAAGTTAGTCTTAGAATACTCAACCTTAGTAGCTTGAGTTTGCTTCTTTATCTCATCCAGCAGTATATTTACATCCTTCAAATTACCTAAATATAAATACCTATCATGCAAGAAATGGGAAATTTATCAATTTTAAACCTTATTGAAATAAGCATGGAATTACAGGTCCAAGATATTAACCAAATATGCATGAAATTATGCTTTCAAATGCTTTTACGATTTTACATTAACATAGCCTGAGCAATGGCCAAATCATCTTAACCAGGATAACACCACAATATTTGAAAAGCATATTAGTGAACATTTCTAAAACTATGCTAAAAATACAAAATGAATGTCAAAGTTAAGTTAGTAACATAATGCAAATGTTGAACCAAGTTTTAGCATAAAAAGCAAGATCAAACTTTTTAGGTATGCATCGACCAAATTTACAAAGTTGAACCAAATAATAAGGAATAAGAAAGTTAGGAGGCTGACCCTGCCCAAAAAGCACACTAGATTAGTAGCAAACTTGATCGGATCATTTCCCCTCACAAAATGACATGTCACTATATTCATATCATGCATGTCAAAAGCACATTGTCATTTATTTATACAAACAAATGTCATATTAGTTTTCAAGAGAAGTAACAATGAAGATTCAATTCCCTATAAGAGATATTATGATACATACCACCTTAAGACTATCAGAATATATGTACTCAGCCAGAAGAATGTGACGTTCTGGAGCTCCACTGCTACTTGTTCCAAATTCAGCAGACCACCTGAATAAAATAGTAACAAGTTAGAAATATTGCTCCGAGGAACAAATGATTATAACATAAACAACCATGAATAAATATGCTTTTAGATTCCTATACTATTGTTTAATAATATATTTCTCTAAAGTGAGATATATATGTTACTTTAAATTCACTATTTTTTCTCTTTATTGGCTCACAGAAGAACTAAACAATATATGGCATTATGATTTGATCTCAAACTTGTTTGAACCTGTGAACTTTAAATAAAGAATAATTTCAAATGAACCTTTATATTACCACTTACAGGGTAAAAGAGATCTAATAGTTTTAAGATCTTCGTCGTCGTCATCTTCGTTGTCATCGGCAGCTGACGAAGCCATTACTTGAGCGAGGCGTTGAGCAGCGGCTTTAGCAGAAACATTTTGAGTTATTTTAACCATTACTTGTAGTGGTTAGCTAGTGCTTTAGTGTATTTGAGCAACTTAAAATCAAGAGACAGATTTAAAATTGACAACAGATATTAATACATAGCAATCAGCTTTATTAATTAATTAACAGCTACTCTATCTTAATATAACACTAAATTTCTATATATCTAGTAGACATGCCAGAAGGTCTAGTAGACATGAAACAACTAGAACAAAGAAACAAGACCATAACGCCAAAACTGCTACTGATTTTTTAGGAAACCTGCTACAGATTTCCAAATCTTCCCCCATACCAAAACATATGATAAATTCAATTTAGTAGTAACAATTAATAATATCCTGCACCCAGTTTACAAACACATATTATATATAGCGAAGGATAGTTGAAAATAATATGTATTTTGATAGGACCCAGCTAGTTGAGAAAGAAGTGCCACGTGAGCAGCTCATTTACAAAGAATCAGGTGGACCCCAGATTTGGAAAGTTTATTCTAGAAGGAAGGGTAAGAATGGAATTGGTGGCTAGTTAGTTACAAGAATTATGACGTGGCTTGAGTGGAGAGAGAGCACCTTGCTTCCCGTTTCCACAATACAAGGAATCAGAGAGAGAGAGTGTAGATCTTATCTGAGATTATAGTGATTTACTAGTATGTATAGGGAGCTCTCGCTTCCTATTAGGAGCCTAGCTCTTGTCAGATCCAGGGTTTCATTCCCTTTCCTGTATCTGTTTCCATTTCTATTCTATAATAAAGCTCTTTTATCCTTTGTTTGCTTGTTTGTACTGTTATATTCAAATATTCTGTTTTTGGTCCGTATCAAGTGGTCCGACCTACCGGATTCCGACGACGGAGCCAGTGAATGCCACCTAAGAATGTGACATTACCAGCGTTCACGAAGATGGAAGCTAGGGTCGAAGCTTTAGAGAGTGAGATTACAGAGGTGCGATCAACTCTCGCCGAGGTGCAGAACTCGGTGACGACAAACCATGCTAATTTGATAGCAATGACTACGCCAAAAATGACTTTTACTAGCGCACTTTAGACAGCGCATTTATGCAAAAGCGCTGCTATAAGTTAAATAAAAAATAAAACACAGAAACTGTATACGAAAAAGAGTAAAAGCGCTGCTAAAAGGCCTACCTTAAACAACGCTTTTTGTAAAGCGCTGGTAAAGGACCACATTAGCCAGCGCTTCTGGGAAGCGATGCTAAAGGACTATATTAGCCAACGTTTTTCTCAAAAGCGCTTTCTAGAGTCATATAAATTTTAAAAAAAAATCTCAAAAGCGCTGCTAAAGGCCCATATTAGCCAGCGCTTGTCAAAAGCGCTGCTAAAGGCCTATATTAGCCAGCGTTTTTTCTCAAAAGCGCTGTCTAAGGTCTTATTAATTAAAATAAAAAATGGAATAGTATCAGTATTCTTTCCCTCTCTATTCTTTCCCTCTCTGCTGCGAACGACGAGAACGAACGAAGAACAGCTTTCGCCACCGTCGTGCACCGTCTCGGTTACAGTCTCGCCGTCGTCCTTCCTCCATTGTCCTCCACCGTCCTCCACCGTACTCCACCGTTCTCCACCGTTTCGGTAAGATTTCTTCTTTTCTGTTATGGTTAACGTTAGAGATGATAAATAGTGGTTCTACTCATGAATGTAGTTTGGTACTGACTTTGGGATAGATGGTTAGGGTCATAACAAGACTCCATTACTTTAATCATTACAAGTTTTTTCTCAGTCATCCAACAACTATTCCATGGATTTGTAAGGTCCATTTTCTGATATGAACATTTCTGCATTTAGGGTTCTTCTGATATGAACATTTCTGCATTTTCTGATATGAACATTTCTGCATTTAGGGTTTTTCTGATATGAACATTTCTGCATTTTCTGATATGAACATTTCTGATACAACTGTTCCAACATACTGTCTCTTTTATAAACAACTATGCCTTGATTAACCAAAAAAAAAAATTAAATCAAGATATAGAGTGGGGTATAGATACTAAGTGTTTTGTTGTTCTCTTATGGATATTAATATCTTGGTTTTATGCTAGTGAAAGAGGTAATATAATAAAATGTTATATATTATGTCATTTTCAATATATATATATATATGCTCTTCTTTACTTTTCGTTTTATATATCATTTGGTATCATAATTTATAGCTTAGACAAGTACTTTCATCATAATTTATATTTGATATCCTTGTTTTCTTTATTACAGGTTAGATGGCTACTAACGAGGATCACCCACATGATGATTTTATTCATGATGGAGGTGAGAACGTAGCTAATGCGGAAGAGGAAATTAAAAGAGGAATAACAGTTATGAAGAAAGTGATTCGTGATAGAGATCGAGGCATCATATTAGATGTGCATTGGAGCCCACAAGGCCTTCTTATTGAGCCTAATGGTTATACGTTGACAAGTTTTATTGGTGCACTTGTAAGGAATGAGGTTCCAATTACTTGTGATGATTGGAGAAATAAACAGTTGAACGAAGCTAAAGGAAAAATTTGGAGTGAGATAAAGGTACCATAATTATGTCTTTAATTATGCCAACTAATTATGTCTTTTAAATTACTTGTACTAACGCACAATGTGTATGTTTTTCTTAGAGGTGTTTCAACATTGATGATGATAGAAGACCTTTTTGTCTCAAATTGGTCGGAAAACTACTAAGAGGGTTTAGAACATTTTTATCAACCATGTTTCTTAGGGATGTAGAAGGTAATTTTGTTGATGCAGAGCTTCCATCTAAATATGGATGTTTGATTTCACAAAAAGAATAGGACACGTTTAAAGCCAAACGAAAAACCCCAGAATTTCAAAGTGTAAGTGAAACAAATCGGGAAAGAGCATCAAGTCCCGCGTATCCATACAGAAAAGGACGTGTTGGATATGGACACTTAGAACAGTCTATAGTAAGTATCTATAAATTGCAATGATATACTTGTTCATCATGAGTTATATTTGATCATATTATTTGGCTTAATGTGTAGTTACAAAAGGAGAATAGTTCTGAAACATCTCTTCCGGCACATGTTTTGTGGAAGGAAGCCCATGTGGGCAAGGATGGAGTTGTTAAAGAAGATGTTCAACAAGTATTTGAGAAATGTGTAAGTATAACATTATTTCTTTAATTAAATCAAAACTTTATTAACAAATATTTGACAAATATTCGATATTCATCTAATTTTCAGGAGACTCTATCTTAGTCTTTATCTCCAGATGAAGCCAATGATTCCAGGAGCATACTTAGTCGGGCATTAGATGTCCGTGGGTATTCTGGTCGGGTGAGGGGTAAGGGATTTGGGATCACTCCGACATCCTTGAATATTAAAAAACAAAAGGCTCCTAGTAATAAAGAACTTCAGCAAAAATTGGAAGCACTGCAAGCTGAAGTTCGTGAATTAAGAAAGGAAAAAGAAAGAGATAGCGTTTCGGACAAAGATAGTATCAACTGTAACTTTCAACCGAATATTCCAGAGGTAATTATATATATTTTTATGAAATTAAATTATTAGCTTAAATTATTTAATTGACATATATACACATTAACAATGTCATATTTATTATTGGTTTTAGGGCATTTCCCCTTGTCACCTCTACTTAGCGTCACCAACTTATCGGATGGTTGGCAAGGGAAAAGTGTATAACACTTTGGGAGAATTACTTCACACTAAACCGCTCCCTACTGGATGTTTGAAAGTCTCGGTTGATATTGCTTTAGAGATGGATGCATTATTACCATATCCTGACGATGTTTCGGATGCAACATTGGTGGGAGATGCAATAGGTTCGTTTGTTGCATGGCCGTCAGGCCTCATTAGCGTAGGATATGAGGTATGCTTAAAACCATTATGAACCTTTGAGTATTCAAAGTTTTTACGCGCATTTTACGTACATTTTTTACATGGTAATGTTAATTAGACTCCAACAAAATCCAAAGCAAAAGATAAGGGGATTCCGCAGCATACCGAGTTCGTTGTTTCAAAAAAAGAGGTACATCACAATTATATGATATTTATGCATGGAAAATGTTAAATTCGTGATCTTATACTTCATCTAACTAATTATATGATATATAGCTTCATGGTAAAGAGATTAGCAACGTTTGCACCCAAAAAATGTTGTTGCTAAGAAGACCGCGCCTAGAAAAAAACCTACTTCCAAGTATAGGTCGTGCCTTCAGACATTTCTAGAAATGACAAATATTCCGAATGGAGGTATTCGTCTTGTACCTATGGAGGAAGGTATTTATGGCTTTCAATATGAACAATCAATTGGTAATGAGGAATTTGAGCAAGTTTTTCGTCATGACGAATTAGGCGTCAGTGTTATCAATACATACGTGAGGTATATCCGATCTACTTTGTTATATTAATTGAACAACTTATTTACTTTATGTTTCAAATGAATAGTCTAATGTTAATGATGTTTTTATTTAAGGTTTCTGTATGACAAATTGATGCGTCCACGTGTATTGGAGCAAAGATTCGCATTCTTAAGTCCCGCGTCTATCAACTTAGGGTTAATCATAAATAATCCAGATGATGTCATGGTGTATGTACTCAACCGCTTTATGGCCGACAAAGATACAGAAAAGTTGTTCTTTTTACCGTTTAATACTGGGTTAGATTTTCATTCTAAATTCATCTATTATAATTTTTTTGTATTTTGACGTCGTGTAGAAAGTTTCCATCTAACATTTGTTTAATCTTACAGTGGACATTGGTTGTTGATCGCGATTAATCCTATTAGAGAAGTTGTGTATTATCTGGATTCGTTAGGAAATGATTGGACAACATACCCGGATATGAAGAATATGATTGATACGTAAGTTAGATTGTTCTAAATATTCATGTGTATATTTATTTATTTATTTATGTGAATTGTTCTAAATATTCATTTATATTTTATTAGCATTATACAAGCTTTTCGAGCACAAAGAGATATCCAAGTAACAAAGAGGAGAGCCAACAACATTACATGGATTGGAGTGAAGGTATATTAATTATCACATTTTTTATTATATTAGTGATGATACTTGATAAAACTTAGGATTTATCCATATTTTCTTTTCATGTGTAGTGTCCTCGGCAACCTAACGGTATAGATTGCGGTTATTTCATGTTGAGGTTTATGAAAGAAACTCTTTTTTTGGATCGAATAGAGATTCCATCCGATGTATGTATTTCTAACTTATGAGTTATTTTAATATTTAACACATATTTCTCATATAATTAAATAGTTGAAACTAAATCAAACTATGTTATATTATTATGTAGTACTTTGATGAATTCAAGTGTGCGTATTACTCAAGAGATCATTTGGATGAAATTAAAGAGGATTGGTGTCAATTCATTATTGAGCTCGGAGTTTTATAAGGTATATTGTACTCTTACTTTAATTGATGAGAATTTTGCGTATGTATAACTTTGTAACTATAGACATTGTTTATGTCTTGTTTTAATTGAATTACAATCTTTTTGTGTTGTTTCAGGTTATATGTGCAAAGTAGAAGATAGAGTTATATTGATGTGCATTGCTTTTTGCTTAGCATTTCTATAAGTAATATGTAGATTTGAAGCAAAATGTTTTGTTGAATGAAAATTGTATATATAAATAGGCAAAATTGGTGAGTATATATTGGTTTGAAGCTCCAATTTATGATATTTTGGTGCAAATGTGGTTGAAAAACAGATGCAAATTGTGGTTGAAAACCTGGTGCAAATTGTGGTTTAAAAACAGGTGCATATAAACTGTATAAAACAAACAACGCTTTTTTTTCAGTAATTTAACCAAAAAGCGATAAATCGGAGTTTAGACAGCGCTTTTACCAAAAAGCGCTGTCTAAGGTATACCAAAAAAAGCAAAAGCGCTGTCTAAGGTATACTAAAAAAAAGGCAAAAAGCGTTGTCTAATGTTAGTCTAAAAAAACAAAAAGCGCTGTCTAAAGCACCATTTAGACAGCGCTTTTACAATAAAAGCGCTGTTTAAAATATAAGCAAAAGCGCTATCTATTGTAAAAGCGCTGTCTAAAGCGGTGCTTTGACAGCGCTTTTTCAGTCAAAGCACCCCTTTAGACAGCGCTTCTGACATTAACCAAAGCGCTGTCTAATATTTTAGCAGCGCCAGTTTAGACAGCGCTTTTAAGCGCTGTGTAATGCTAAAAAAAAGCGCTTTTATGGCATAGTGGCTGGAGAAATGCCTGGGTAAGTCGTTGACTGTGGACGAAGTGAACGAGAGCACTTCCAGTAAATGTACTCCTAAGAGTACTGTTGTCAACAACCGTCATAGAGACCCTTTGACAGAGTATCGTCAATCTGTTAAGAAGGTGGAACTGCCGGCATTTGACGGTGAGGATCCGGCGGGATGGATCTCATGTGCTAAAGTTTATTTCTGCGTCCAGGACACGATACCGGAGATGAAAGTGAGTTTGGCTCAACTATGTATGGAGGGAACAACGATTCATTTTTTCAATTCCTTGATCGGAGAAGAAGAAGGGTTGACATGGGAAGCGTTGAAAGAGGCATTGTTGGAGAGGTATGGAGGACACGATGAGGGTGATGTTTATGAACAGTTAACGGAATTGAAGCAAGAGGGAACGGTTGAGGAATACATCACGGAGTTTGAATACCTAACGGCTCAGATTCCGAAACTTCCGAAAAAATAATTTCGAGGGTATTTCTTACATGGGTTGAAGACAGAGATTAGAGGAAAGTACGTAGCTTGGTGGCAATGGGAGAGATGAACAGGACCAAATTGCTCTAAGTCACTAGAGCTATTGAGAGGGAGGTGAAGGGTGGAAGTGGTTCAGCCTTTAATCGTGGGCCTAGATCTGGGTATAACCCAGCTCAGAATGGGTCAACAGGAAGGAAAGCTGGATCTGATTGGGTCATGATAAGAGGAAGAGACGGTGGGTCGAATGGGGGTGTTAAGAGTGGAGTAAGTGGGCTCAAAGGAGACAAACAGGTCCAAAACGAAAAAAAACATACTGGACCTCGTGATAGGGGTTTCAAACATTTGTCTTACAATGAGTTGATGGAAAGGAAGCAAAAGGGGTTATGCTTTAAGTGTGGAGGTCCATTCCATCCCATGCATCAATGCCCGGAAAAACAACTTAGAATTTTAGTTGTGGAGGAGGGCGGAGATGAAGAGGATGAGAATAAATTCTTGGCTATAGAGGTGGATGAAAGTGATGAAGAGGAGAAGGTAGAGATAAGTGTACTTAATTTGCATCACATTGCACGCAAGACTCATCATACCATGAAATTCTAAGGAACAATACAAGGAGTAGAGGTATTGATTTTGGTGGATAGTGGGGCAACACATAATTTCATTTCTCAGAAATTAGTGCATCAAATGGACTGGCCAGTTGATACTACGCCTCAAATGACGGTTAAATTGGGAAATGGGCTCCAAATAGCAACACAGGGGGTGTGTAGAGGAATGGAGTTGTGTATTGGGGAATTTAAATTAGACCCAGAAATGCATTTATTTGAACTAGGAGGAATTGATGTGGTTTTAGGCATTGAGTGGCTTAAAACATTGGGGGATACTATTACTAATTGGAAACAACAAACAATGAGTTTCTGGAGTGAGAAAAAATGGGTGACACTTAAGGGGCAGGAGGGGTACACAAAGTCAACAGTGGCTTTACTAAATATATTGAGTAAGCCCAGGCCCAATACGCTGGATTTGTTGTGGACCGTAGAGAAAACAAAACCCAAAGAGACTGAGAAAAACACTTTGTCTGGCCAACAACAATTGGAGTTGGAGAACGTATTGTACAAATACGATCAAGTGTTCCAAACAGTGTTAGGTCTTCCTCCAAAAAGAAACAAAGAGCATGCAATCAACCTTGTGGAAGGGCAAGGAGCAGTAAACATAAGGTCGTACCGTTATCCCCACCATCACAAGAATGAAATAGAGAAGCAGGTAAAAGAGATGTTGGCCACGGGAATCATTCGCCACAACACGAGTTCGTTCTCAAGCCCGGTGATTTTAGTGAAGAAGAAGGACTGCATATGGCAAATGTGCATTGATTATCCCGCTTTAAATAAGATCACTGTACCGGACAAATTCCCTATACCGGTGATCGAAGAGTTGTTGGACGAGTTGTATGGAGCAAAGTTCTTTTCGAAATTGGATTTGAAATCGGGATACCACCAAGTGAGGGTGAAGGAATCCGATGTGTGCAAAACGGCTTTCAGGACACATGAAGGGCATTATGAGTTCCTTGTGATGCCGTTCGGACTCATGAATGCTCCGTCAATGTTCCAAAGCCTAATGAATGATGTTTTTCGTTCTCTGTTGAGGCAACATGTGTTGGTCTTCTTTGATGACATCCTCATCTATAGCAAGAGCTGGGAAACTCATGTGAAGCATTTAGAGGAAGTGTTGAGTTTGCTAGCTCATCACAGTCTTGTAGCTAACAAGAAGAAGTGGTTTTTTCCCCAGCAGAGTGTGGAGTATTTGGGACACTTGATCACAGAGTACGGTGTAGCTATAGATCCTGGAAAGGTGGCCAGTGTGACTCAATGGCCACAACCCAAAAATGTCAAAGGGGTGAGAGGGTTCTTAGGACTCACTGGATATTACAGGAAATTCATAAAGGACTATGGAAAATTTTCTAGACCTTTAACTGAGCTTACCAAGAAGGATAGTTTCAAATGGGGAGTGGAAGTTCAACAAGCCTTTGAAGAGTTGAATGGGAGGCTTATGTCAGCACCAGTGTTAGCTTTACGGGATTTTTCCAAGAGTTTTTTGATTGAGTGTGATGCTTCAAGAGGAGGAATAGGGGCGATTTTAATGCAAGCTAAGAATCCAATAGCTTATTACAGCAAGGCCCTTGGTGTGAAAATTTTAGCCAAATCGGCATATGAAAAAGAATTGATGGCAGTAGTTTTAGCAATCCAACACTAGAGACCATACTTATTGGGAAGAAAATTTGTAGTATCAACTGATCAAAAAAGCCTCAAACAGTTACTGCAGCAAAGAATTGTAACTGCAGAACAGCAGAACTGGACTGCTAAATTGTTGGGTTATGATTTTGAAATTGTGTACAAGCAAGGTAAATTGAACAAGGGAGCAGATGCCTTATCCAGAATTCATGAAGGAGGGGAGTTAGCTATCATGAACTACCAACGGAGATGGCCTCAAGAGGAACAGATTAAAACAGAAAATCAACAGGATGGGAGGTTGCAAAGGATAATAGCAGGGGTTCAGCAGGATGCAGAAGCATGGCTTGGTTATGAGTACAAGCAAGGTGTCTTGATGTATGAAGGTAGGTTGGTGATTTCCAATAAGTCCTTGTTAATTCCTACACTGTTAGAGGAATTCCACTCAACACCCCAGGGAGGACATTCGGGGTTCTACAAGACTTATAGAAGACTCGCTAGCAATGTGTATTGGATAGGCATGAAAGGAACCGTACAAGATATTGTGTGAAGGTGCGACATTTGCCAAAGACAGAAGTACATAGCTGCATCTCCCGGAGGTTTGTTACAACCTCTGCCCGTTCCTCATCGAATTTGGGAAGATATATCGATTGACTTCATCACCGGGTTGCCAAAATCAAAAGGGTTCGAAGCTATTTTGGTGGTGGTGGACAGGTTGTCCAAGTACTCTCACTTTATTCCTCTGCGACATCCATATACTGCCAGGAGTATTGCTGAGGTATTTTGCAAGGAGATAGTCAAACTCCATGGCATACCTTTTTCCGTAGTGAGTGATAGGGATCCCATTTTTATGAGCAGTTTTTGGAGGGAGCTGTTCAAATTGCAGGGGACGAAGCTTAAAATGAGTACCGCATATCACCCCGAATAGGATGGTCAGACAGAAGTGGTTAATAGATGTTTAGAGGACTATTTGAGATGGTTCATTGTGGATCAACCTAGGACATGGGTATCTTGGGTACACTGGGCCGAGTATTGGTTCAATACAACTTTTCATGCGGCTACCGAGAGGACACCATTTGAAGTAGTTTATGGGAGACCTCCTCCAAAACTAATTCAATGGACTCAAGGAGAGACTAGAGTAGAAGCTGTGCAGAGAGAATTGTTGGACAGAGACGAAGCTTTGCGATAATTGAGGAATTAATTGTTGAGAGCACAAGAGAAAATGAAGAGTCAAGCTGATAAGAAACGCACTAACAGGAGTTTTGTTTGTGGGGAGTGGGTGTTTGTCAAGCTTATAGCTCATAGGCAGCAGTCGGTAGTGACAAGGATTAGTGCTAAATTAGCAGCAAGATACTACGGTCCTTATCCCATTATTGAGAAGATTGGAGCAGTGGCATACAGACTGAAGTTACCCGAGGGGTCCAGAGTGCACCTTGTTTTCCACGTATCATTATTGAAGAAAGTTGTGGGAAACTATCATGAAGAGGATGAATTACCAGAATTATTGGAGGAACAGACTGAAGTGTATGAACCAGAAGCGGTACTAGCTACTAGGAAAGTAAAACAACAAGATGGAGAAGTCAGACAAATCCTGGTACACTGGAAGGGCAAGACAGCAGAATAGGTAACCATACTCTCATTGTAGAACTACATCCACTTCCGATGGATCCATAACCATACTCTCATCTGAAATAACATATCCAAGAAAACTAACCCTTTTTTTTTAACCCAAATTCTCACTCGAATAACTCCGCATACAACTTCGTCTCTTTTCAACACTTGTGATTCAAATCTCAAACACTCTACCTGTTCTTCCTCAGGGTTTACAATAGATCTGAATATCCTCAATCAAAGCCATTACTAACTTATCCAAATAAATATGGAAGATACGATTCCTCTACTCCACAAACATTACAAATTCCTTACTAACACCATATAACATCACTGCACGTTGTAATACCCAAACAAATTCCAAAAGATATAAATTCTTAAAGTTCTTGCAAAATTCTTTTCCTTGGGTAACTGGTTACTCACATACAAGCTTAACTGAGTAAATAACAGCCTATCCCGATGATAACAAACATAACCAGTCGCATTAAGTCGATCACAACCTCAACTCACACAATCCACCACTCTTATCAAACATTCCAAACAATTGCAAGTTCACTCAAACTCAGCCAAACCATTCCAGTTATCTATTCCTGAAAGTGGACACTTATTCTCAATCGTTACCTTATTCAACTGTTAGCAATCCATACACAATTTCTTCTCTTTGCAGTCAAAATTCCATAAATCCCCACGTGTAGCAACAACCATCTCAAAAGAACTCTCAAACATTACATCCACACCTAGGGTTTTCTCAAAATTTCCATTAATGCTCTAAAACTCCAAAGACTCTAAACCTCACCAGAACTCTAAGTTTCGCTTTCCATAGTCTCAAAACCAATACCATCATATGCATCATACTTGTTATTCCATTCAACCATCCTTCCTTTTTGTTACTAACCAAACCGGAGCTCCCTAAGACAACGCCTTAATGTTCCATCCATAACACATCTGAAAACCATGCACAACTGACGGCCCAACACTGTGACTTCCTGCCAATTTCCAGAACACTGTCATCACAGACCAAACAAACATCTTAGTCCCATTTACTAAGAGTTTTCTACTTACTTAGCAGATCCAAACCTCAAATCTTCACCTTCGTCAAATTCGAGTTCACACTCTTCTCTCTGAGAACCACCTTTGATAATACCCAATCGTTCTCCCTCAATGACTTCCCACTAGACCAACATACCAAAACCTCCAATCCGTCTCACCTTCAGATATAAGAATCTTCCTCAACCCATCGAAACAATCCGTAACCATTTTGTTAAATTCTAAACAATTCATTGCACACACTATCAAAGCCGGAAAGACACATCTATTCCATCCAACATAATTCCCGTCTGCTATCAACAAGAGATTAAGGGTGATCAGTTCCTCAATTTGTCAATAGACAGCCGACAATCATGATGGGGCATAAACCATCTTTACCAAACTATAATAGCATTTCTTGCATCCTGTGCACCAAACTTCCTAAGGCACAAATCCTTAGTTGACATAAACCTTACCTCCGCATTCCTTTCGAAACCGGGAACAACACTATCCAAACAACACTTACAATCTTGCAATCAACGACACACTGAGCCAATGTTCCACAACTGAAGTAACTTGGAGAAGCACCAGCTCCTCCCCCACTTATCTCATTCTCGATCCTGAAAACAAAGGATTAGAAAACCAGAAAGTACCGACAGTGTTCCACACACCTATCACGTACTAAGGGACAAACAACAACGACAGTATTCAACTGTCTCACCAACTGACTCAACAACTTGGCCGGACGGACCGACCTGCTCTGATACCACTAATGTAACACCCCAATTCCCTTCGCGAATAAATAATACAAATATAAATCAGAGTAATTAAAATTTTATTTTTCCGACAGGAAACAGGGATGTCACACGTAAAGAAAGAAAATACAATCTCTGCTCATAATTTTTGATACATAACACAACCAATTGAATACCCTCAAGGGGAAACTTTTTCCATATAAAAGGAAATGTCAATTATGGAATAAAGCGGAAAGATCCATAATCGACTTGTTTTACAAAATGAATCATTTTATAACAACAAAATATACATACAAAGGTCATACAAAACATACTCAACAATTGTATACAAATAACTTAAAGCGTTCCTCGACTCTCGTGCTACGTATTAGAGCAGACACCAAGACCTAAGCAAACGAAGATCTAACTCTTCCACTTGCCTCCACGCCTCTAAAGCTGACAATCTGCATTATGCCATAAAAAGCATATTCCAGCAGAAGGGTGAGAAATAACAACTAAACCAAGATTGCATAATAATATGCAAAAACACATAAAAATCACATACACAGTTATTCTCACTTCACACATCACATACCAATGCATATAGCAAGCCACAGATGTATAACATATTTCTAACAATCCAACCACATAGCATATAACAATTATACTAACATAATCACACATTTGCACCTAAGGCATACCAAGTCATAGCATTTATCGCATATGCACGTCAATTACCAATGCTATCACAATCTCAACACATAACAAAACAATGCACAATTTCCACACATAATCAATCAAATCATGATTTTTCCACACATAATCACATAATCAATCAAACATATACCATTCAATACAATTGCACATATTTTATCTCATCAATCACAATCACATTTCCATTCACAATTAATTCATGATGAATGCAAATGCACAGAGACCGACACCACGACTCTATGCACATGCCATGCGGTACCGACTTCCATTGTCACGTCATTTTGTCACGTCATTTTGTCACGTCATTAGTCCACTCAGGAACTATTGGAACCATTGCTCGTTACTGAGAATCTCAAGTAACTCCCCGTCGGGCCTACGATTTTCACCCGTCACTTTAAGTCCTCAGGCATCGCCTCATATTTTCGAGGCCCACGACGTTAAGGATTGCTTTAAGTCTCCAAAGGAGCCCACAATCGTCTATACCCATCGCTTTAAGTCCTCAGGCAGCGCCTCATATTTTCGAGGCCCACGATGTTATAGAATATTCTCTCTGGAACCAAACCATCACTCAGGACGTTTCCACAATGCACATTATGATGCTTGGCATACAATGACTCATGACATTCACATTGCACCCACATACACATCCATAATCATGCATATATAATCAAATACCACACATTGCATATTCTTGCCCTTAGGCCACAAATCAACAACCACAACAATTACAACAACTTATCACATGCTTCAACATCATCACATTCATGCATTGCAGAGCAATTCAAACAATGCATTTCAAACCCTAAATGCCACCACACAACATACATTGAAATTTCACATAAACAATGCACTTCCTCACAAGCCATAAATACCACAATCATATCACATACCACAAATCACAACAACATCATAGTTCCTCACACAAGGGATTTACATATCAAATGCTACTCACAACACATCATTATCGCACATTGAAATCAAAACCCAAAACACACATTTATTCCTCCATAACACCACAAACCATCATCACCAACACTTATCATATATAGTCACATCATATACCAGCACACAAGCCATACGATACATATTAAAAGCATATAGCATGATAACACTTCATTCGCACACCAATACGACGATGAAAATCCGACAAACCAACACTTTTTCAAAATCACGACTTACATAATTCATCTACTGCCCTCCAAACCATTTTTAAAAGAAATAGAATTTCATTAGCTTTCTAACACTTCGAACCGCGACCAAAACGGACTTACGGTTTGAAAATTACGACGAAAACAAAATTGGAAAATATCACGTTCGCTCCAGTATTCGCTAGGCGAACCCTAGCGAACCAAGGCAGTGGAAAACAGTCATAAAGTTCGCTAGGCGAACCATCTAGTGAACGTTCGCCCGTTCCTTCGCAGGGGTTCGCTAGGTGAACCCGCGAAACCCAGAATTCGCAGCAGCGTCAACCTAGGTCAAATGGGACCAAAATACATCATTTTTACCACCCAAACACTTCTAATTCATACCAGAACAACCAAAACATGTTTAGACATAATCAACGAGTATTCTACGCGGTTTATATCGAATTTCATCCGTGAAAACATCGATTTCTATCAATTGCTCCTAATTTGAATCGATAAGAAAAGTCACGAAACAACCAAAACAATGACATCAAACAACACATATACATACACAAGCAAGATATAATTGAAACTTCTCACCCTTACCCGATTATTCGCGCTCGAAACGGAGTTCCCGCGATTTTCCTCTTTTCTCTTCCTCTCCTCTTCTTTCTTTCCTTCTCTTTTCTTTCTCTTCTTTTTCTTTTCTTTCTATTTCTCTCTCTCTATTTCTATTTATAAAAATATCTAACCACGCAAAAAGACCAAAATACCCCTCAGCTCAAATATCTCCCAAACGCTCTCAAAATGCGATAAAACATAAACAATGATGAAAAATAACATTTTGTCAAATAAAAGTCAATAATAAAATAATATAAACCCAAAACCAATTAACTCTACTCTATTAAATAAATCTAACAAAACCGGGGTGTTACAATTCTCCCCCACTTAGACATTTTCGTCCTCGAAAATATACCGAGACGAACAACTCCGGACACGACTCCCGCGTCCGACTAACAACCCAACATGCCAACAAAAGGCACACCACAAATAACACAACTGGCAAACCACCTTTCCAATAACAGATACAACAACGACACGACAATGACGACCACAACGACGACAAGATGCAAAGCCCATACAATGCACTTGACGACTAACTCACGACTCAAAGAAAAGCCAAGATACCAACACACCGGTTCACTCTAGAACCGAAACACAACAAGATCGTTACCCTCACCATAGGTAACCCACCTCTAATTCCTCACACAGGAATTAGCTACACGAACTCGAACCAACACAATGGAAACGAGACAACAACACAAACAAGAACATAAAGTTCCACGACACCACAAGGTCTCCACAACATCAACAAAACCAGAACACCAACATCCTTGTCACATAACCATACTACAACAATGCTATAATTCACCAATCGAACATATAACCAAAACACCCAACTACATAGCAGCCCACGGATAACAGTTAAACTTTTCACATATGACTTCCATCCTGAAGCGTTCAATGGTCTCAACACTCCTACATGTTCCCAATGTTCAACCTATGAACTCTTACCAGTCCCACACGTATATACGAAATGTGTCATATCACACTTCCGCTGCACACTCTGATTACTCGTAACCATCAAAACTACCAATCTCACGTCCAAAGTCTAACTCTCTCTCATATTCACCAAAAATCACTGTTCACTGTTAATATACCAAACTGCAGACTATCAGACGTCAATTCACACACCAACCCAAATCTCTAATTCTCCCAAAAGTTCCCACTCTTTAACCATCAAAGCAGACATAAGTAAAACTCTCGACTTAACTCATCACGCACGACATAAACTTTACCAATAGGATAATTCGAGCCAAAGTCATAACTAATCAGGAATTCCAACCATCCGACCGTGCCTTACTCCGAGTTATAAATCAAAAGTTATGCAGAAAACAAAATTACACAAACAGCACTGTTCGCTAGGCGAACCTTTTCGCGAGCATTCGCTAGGCGAATGTTCCAGCGAACCAACTACTAGCTAAAAACAGACACAAAGTTCGCTAGGAGAAAACCTTGGCGAACCGAGGCAACAACTTCCAACATCAAAAACACCCAAACTTAGCTAGGCGAACAACTCAGCGAACCTTTGCTGACCTTCGCTAACTGGTTCGCTAAGCGAACCCGCGAAAACTCAGAATTACAACAGTCTTGTTACATATCCAAAACCGTCAATTCCTCCACCCAAACACCTTGAACCTAAAACCCTTAAAACAATACCTCCAGATTCTCCAACACAATACAATCGCGTCCAATTCCAAATCCTGAATAGTATCGATCCTTTTATGAATCCTCAATTGTCGTAAAGCATAAGCCACGACTTTACCCTCTTGCATTAACACACTGTCTAACCTCCTCAAAGACACATCTCACAAACGGTTTATTAGGATCATCCAGAATCAAAACTGAAGCCGTAGCCAACTTCTACTTCATCTCACCAAAACTTACTCACAACGAACATCCAGACAAACGACTCACCCTTTGCAAGCCAACTGAGACAACAGAAGTACGAACTTAGCAAAGTCTTCCATAACCTTCCGTAACAACCAACTGAGCCCAAAAGTTTCTAATCTCCTTAACCAACTTCGGAACCTCTCATTGTAGAACTACATCCACTTCCGATGGATCCATAACCATACTCTCATCTGAAATAACATATCCAAGAAAACTAACCCTTTTTTTTTTAACCCAAACTCTCACTCGAATAACTCCGCATACAACTTCGTCTCTTTTCAACACTTGTGATTCAAATCTCAAACACTCTACCTGTTCTTCCTCAGGGTTTACAATAAATCTGAATATCCTCAATCAAAGCCATTACTAACTTATCCAAATAAATATGGAAGATACGATTCCTCTACTCCACAAACATTACAAATTCCTTACTAACACCAAATAACATCACTGCACGTTGTAATACCCAAACAAATTCCAAAAGATATAAATTCATAAAGTTCTTGCAAAATTCTTTTCCCTGGGTAACTGGTTACTCACATACAAGCTTAACTGAGTAAATAACAGCCTATCCCGATGATAACAAACATAACCAGTCGCATTAAGTCGATCACAGCCTCAACTCACACAATCCACCACTCTTATCAAACATTCCAAACAATTGCAAGTTCACTCAAACTCAGCCAAACCATTCCAGTTATCTATTCCTGAAAGTGGACACTTGTTCTCAATCGTTACCTTATTCAACTGTTAGCAATCCATACACAATTTCTTCTCTTTGCAGTCAAAATTCCATAAATCCCCACGTGTAGCAACAACCATCTCAAAAGAACTCTCAAACATTACATCCACACCTAGGGTTTTCTCAAAATTTCCATTAATGCTCTAAAACTCCAAAGACTCCAAACCTCACCAGAACTCTAAGTTTCGCTTTCCATAGTCTCAAAACCAATACCATCATATGCATCATACTTGTTATTCCATTCAACCATCCTCCCTTTTTGTTACTAACCAAACCGGAGCTCCCTAAGACAACACCTTAATGTTCCATCCATAACACATCTGAAAACCATGCACAACTGACGGCCCAACACTGTGACTTCCTGCCAATTTCCAGAACACTATCATCACAGACAAAACAAACATCTTAGTCCCATCTACTAAGAGTTTTCTACTTACTTAGCAGATCCAAACCTCAAATCTTCACCTTCGTCAAATTCGAGTTCACACTCTTCTCTCTGAGAACCACCTTTGACAATACCCAATCGTTCTCCCTCAATGACTTCCCACTAGACCAACATACCAAAACCTCCAATCCGTCTCACCTTCAGATATAAGAATCTTCCTCAACTCATCGAAACAATCCGTAACCATTTTCTTAAATTCCAAACAATTCATTGCACACACTATCAAAGCCAGAAAGACACGTCTATTCCATCCAACATAATTCCCGTCTGCTATCAACAAGAGATTAAGGGTGATCAGTTCCTCAATTTGTCAATAGACAGCCGACAATCATGATGGGGCATAAACCATCTTTACCAAACTATAATAGCATTTCTTGCATCCTGTGCACCAAACTTCCTAAGGCACAAATCCTTAGTTGACATAAACCTTACCTCCGCATTCCTATCGAAATCGGGAACAACACTGTCCAAACAACGCTTACAATCTTGCAATCAACGACACACTGAGCCATTGTTCCACAACTGAAGTAACTTGGAGAAGTACCAGCTCCTCCCCCACTTATCTCATTCTCGATCCTGAAAACAAAGGATGAGAAAACCAGAAAGTACCGACAGTGTTCCACACACCTATCACGTACTAAGGGACAAACAACAACGACAGTATTCAACTGTCTCACCAACTGACTCAACAACTTGGCCGGACGGACCGACCTGCTCTGATACCACTAATGTAACACCCCAATTTCCTTCGCGAATAAATAATACAAATATAAATCAGAGTAATTAAAATTTTATTTTTCCGACAGGAAACAGGGATGTCACACGTAAAGAAAGAAAATACAATCTCTGCTCATAATTTTTGATACATAACACAGCCAATTGAATACCCTCAAGGGGAAACTTTTTCCATATAAAAGGAAATGTCAATTATGGAATAAAGCGGAAAGATCCATAATCGACTTGTTTTACAAAATGAATCGTTTTATAACAACAAAATATACATACAAAGGTCATACAAAACATATTCAACAATTGTATACAAATAACTTAAAGCGTTCCCCGACTCCCGTGCTACGTATCAGGGCAGACACCAAGACCTAAGCAAACGAAGATCTAACTCTTCCACTTGCCTCCACGCCTCTAAAGCTGACAATCTGCACTATGCCATAAAAAGCATATTCCAGCAGAAGGGTGAGAAATAACAACTAAACCAAGATTGCATAATAATATGCAAAAACACATAAAAATCACATACACAGTTATTCTCACTTCACACATCACATACCAATGCATATAGCAAGCCACAGATGTATAACATATTTCTAACAATCCAACCACATAGCATATAACAATTATACTAACATAATCACACATTTGCACCTAAGGCATACCAAGTCATAGCATTTATCGCATATGCACGTCAATTACCAATGCTATCACAATCTCAACACATAACAAAACAATGCACAATTTCCACACATAATCAATCAAATCATGATTTTTCCACTCATAATCACATAATCAATCAAACATATACCATTCAATACAATTGCACATATTTTATCTCATCAATCACAATCACATTTCCATTCACAATTAATTCATGATGAATGCAAATGCACAGAGACCGACACCACGACTCTATGCACATGCCATGCGGTACCGACTTCCATTGTCACGTCATTTTGTCACGTCATTTTGTCACGTCATTTTGTCACGTCATTTTGTCACGTCATTAGTCCACTCAGGAACTATTGGAACCATCGCTCGTTACTGAGAATCTCAAGTAACTCCCCGTCGGGCCTACGGTGTTCACCCGTCACTTTAAGTCCTCAGGCATCACCTCATATTTTCGAGGCCCACGACGTTAAGGATTGCTTTAAGTCTCCAAAGGAGCCCACAATCGTCTATACCCATCGCTTTAAGTCCTCAGGCAGCGCCTCATATTTTCGAGGCCCACGATGTTATAGAATATTCTCTCTGGAACCAAAACCGTCACTCAGGACGTTTCCACAATGCGCATTATGATGCTTGGCATACAATGACTCATGACATTCACATTGCACCCACATACACATCCATAATCATGCATATATAATCAAATACCACACATTGCATATTCTTGCCCTTAGGCCACAAATCAACAACCACAACAATTACAACAACTTATCACATGCTTCAACATCATCACATTCATGCATTGCAAAGCAATTCAAACAATGCATTTCAAACCCTAAATGCCACCACACAACATACATTGAAATTTCACATAAACAATGCACTTCCTCACAAGCCATAAATACCACAATCATATCACATACCATAAATCACAACAACATCATAGTTCCTCACAAAAGGGATTTACATATCAAATGCTACTCACAACACATCATTATCGCACATTGAAATCAAAACCCAAAACACACATTTATTCCTCCATAACACCACAAACCATCATCACCAACACTTATCATATATATTCACATCATATACCAGTACACAAGCCATACGATACATATTAAAAGCATATAGCATGATAACACTTCATTCGCACACCAATACGACGATGAAAATCTGACAAACCAACACTTTTTCAAAATCACGACTTACATAATTCATCTGCTGCCTTCCAAACCATTTTTAAAAGAAAGAGCATTTCATTAGCTTTCTAACGCTTCGAACGGCGACCAAAACGGACTTACGGTTTGAAAATTACGACGAAAACAAAATTGGAAAATATCACGTTCGCTCCAGTATTCGCTAGGCGAACCCTAGCGAACCAAGGCAGTGGAAAACAGTCATAAAGTTCGCTAGGCGAACCATCTAGCGAACGTTCGCCCGTTCGTTCGCTGGGGTTCACTAAGCGAACCCGCGAACCCCAGAATTCGCAGCAGCGTCAACCTAGGTCAAATGGGACCAAAATACATCATTTTTACCACCCAAACACTTCTAATTCATACCAGAACAACCAAAACATGTTTAGACATAATCAACGAGTATTCTACGCGGTTTATATCGAATTTCATCCGTGAAAACATCAATTTCTATCAATTGCTCCTAATTTGAATCGATAAGAAAAGTCGCGAAACAACCAAAACAATGACATCAAACAACACATATACATACACAAGCAAGATATAATTGAAACTTCTCACCCTTACCCGATTATTCGCGCTCGAAACGGAGTTCCCGCGATTTTCCTCTTTTCTCTTCCTCTCCTCTTCTTTCTTTCCTTCTCTTTTCTTTCTCTTCTTTTTCTTTTCTTTCTATTTCTCTCTCTCTATTTCTATTTATAAAAATATCTAACCACGCAAAAAGACCAAAATACCCCTCAGCTCAAATATCTCCCAAACGCTCTCAAAATGCGATAAAACATAAACAATGATGAAAAATAACATTTTGTCAAATAAAAGTCAATAATAAAATAATATAAACCCAAAACCAATTAACTCTACTCTATTAAATAAATCTAACAAAACCGGGGCGTTACAATTCTCCCCCACTTAGACATTTTCGTCCTCGAAAATATACCGAGACGAACAACTCCGGACACGACTCCCGCGTCCGACTAACAACCCAACATGCCAACAAAAGGCACACCACAAATAACACAACTGGCAAACCACCTTGCCAATAGCAGATACAACAACGACACGACAACGACGACCACAACGACGACAATATGCAAAGCCCATACAATGCACTTGACGACTAACTCACGACTCAAAGAAAAGCCAAGATACCAACACACCAGTTCACTCTAGAACCGAAACACAACAAGATCGTTACCCTCACCATAGGTAACCCACCTCTAATTCCTCACACAGGAATTAGCTACACGAACTCGAACCAACACAATGGAAACGACACACCAACACAAACCAGAACATAAAGTTCCACGACACCACAAGGTCTCCACAACATCAACAAAACCAGAACACCAACATCCTTGTCACATAACCATACTACAACAATGCTATAATTCACCAATCGAACATATAACCAAAACACCCAACTACATAGCAGCCCACGGATAACAGTTAAACTTTTCACATATGACTTCCATCCTGAAGCGTTCAATGGTCTCAACACTCCTACATGTTCCCAATGTTAAACCTATGAACTCTTACCAGTCCCACACGTATATACGAAATGTGTCATATCACACTTCCGCTGCGCACTCTGATTACTCGTAACCATCAAAACTACCAATCTCACGTCCAAAGTCTAACTCTCTCTCATATTCACCAAAAATCATTGTTCACTGTTAATATACCCAACTGCAGACTATCAGACGTCAATTCACACACCAACCCAAATCTCTAATTCTCCCAAAAGTTCCCACTCTTTAACCATCAAAGCAGACATAAGTAAAACTCTCGACTTAACTCATCACGCACGACATAAACTTTACCAATAGGATAATTCGAGCCAAAGTCATAACTAATCAGGAATTCCAACCATCCGACCGTGCCTTACTCCGAGTTACAAATCAAAAGTTATGCAGAAAACAAAATTACACAAACAGCATTGTTCGCTGGGCGAACCTTTTCGCGAGCATTCGCTAGCACCTTCGCTAGGCGAATGTTCCAGCGAACCAACTACTAGCTAAAAACAGACACAAAGTTCGCTAGGCGGATCCCTTGGCGAACCGAGCAACAACTTCCAACATCAAAAACACCCAAACTTCGCTAGGCGAACAACTCAGCGAACCTTCGCTGACCTTCGCTAACTGGTTCGCTAAGCGAACCCGCGAAAACTCAGAATTACAACAGTCTTGTTACATATCCAAAACCGTCAATTCCTCCATCCAAACACCTTGAACCTAAAACCCTTAAAACAATACCTCCAGATTCTCCAACACAATACAATCGCGTCCAATTCCAAATCCTGAATAGTATCGATCCTTTTATGAATCCTCATTTGTCGTAAAGCATAAGCCACGACTTTACCCTCTTGCATTAACACACTGTCTAACCTCCTCAAAGACACATCTCACAAACGGTTTATTAGGATCATCCAGAATCAAAACTGAAGCCGTAGCCAACTTCTACTTCAACTCACCAAAACTTACTCACAACGAACATCCAGACAAACGACTCACCCTTTGCAAGCCAACTGAGACAACAGAAGTACGAACTTAGCAAAGTCTTCCATAACCTTCCGTAACAACCAACTGAGCCCAAAAGTTTCTAATCTCCTTAACCAACTTCGGAACCTCTCATTGTAGAACTACATCCACTTCCGATGGATCCATAACCATACTCTCATCTGAAATAACATATCCAAGAAAACTAACCCCTTTTTTTTTTTAACCCAAATTCTCACTCGAATAACTCCGCATACAACTTCGTCTCTTTTCAACACTTGTGATTCAAATCTCAAACACTCTATCTGTTCTTCCTCAGGGTTTACAATAGATCTGAATATCCTCAATCAAAGCCATTACTAACTTATCCAAATAAATATGGAAGATACGATTCCTCTACTCCACAAACATTACAAATTCCTTACTAACACCAAATAACATCACTGCACGTTGTAATACCCAAACAAATTCCAAAAGATATAAATTCTTAAAGTTCTTGTAAAATTCTTTTCCCTGGGTAACTGGTTACTCACATACAAGCTTAACTGAGTAAATAACAGCCTATCCCGATGATAACAAACATAACCAGTCGCATTAAGTCGATCACAGCCTCAACTCACACAATCCACCACTCTTATCAAACATTCCAAACAATTGCAAGTTCACTCAAACTCAGCCAAACCATTCCAGTTATCTATTCCTGAAAGTGGACACTTGTTCTCAATCGTTACCTTATTCAACTGTTAGCAATCCATACACAATTTCTTCTCTTTGCAGTCAAAATTCCATAAATCCCCACGTGTAGCAACAACCATCTCAAAAGAACTCTCAAACATTACATCCACACCTAGGGTTTTCTCAAAATTTCCATTAATGCTCTAAAACTCCAAAGACTCCAAACCTCACCAGAACTCTAAGTTTCGCTTTCCATAGTCTCAAAACCAATACCATAATATGCATCATACTTGTTATTCCATTCAACCATCCTTCCTTTTTGTTACTAACCAAACCGGAGCTCCCTAAGACAACACCTTAATGTTCCATCCATAACACATCTGAAAACCATGCACAACTGACGGCCCAACACTGTGACTTCCTGCCAATTTCCAGAACACTATCATCACAGACAAAACAAACATCTTAGTCCCATCTACTAAGAGTTTTCTACTTACTTAGCAGATCCAAACCTCAAATCTTCACCTTCGTCAAATTCGAGTTCACACTCTTCTCTCTGAGAACCACCTTTGACAATACCCAATCGTTCTTCCTCAATGACTTCCCACTAGACCAACATACCAAAACCTCCAATCCGTCTCACCTTCAGATATAAGAATCTTCCTCAACTCATCGAAACAATCCGTAACCATTTTCTTAAATTCCAAACAATTCATTGCACACACTATCAAAGCCGGAAAGACACGTCTATTCCATCCAACATAATTCCCGTCTGCTATCAACAAGAGATTAAGGGTGATCAGTTCCTCAATTTGTCAATAGAAAGCCGACAATCATGATGGGGCATAAACCATCTTTACCAAACTATAATAGCATTTCTTGCATCCTGTGCACCAAACTTCCTAAGGCACAAATCCTTAGTTGACATAAACCTTACCTCCGCATTCCTATCGAAACTGGGAACAACACTGTCCAAACAACGCTTACAATCTTGCAATCAACGACACACTGAGCCATTGTTCCACAACTGAAGTAACTTGGAGAAGTACCAGCTCCTCCCCCACTTATCTCATTCTCGATCCTGAAAACAAAGGATTAGAAAACCAGAAAGTACCGACAGTGTTCCACACACCTATCACGTACTAAGGGACAAACAACAACGACAGTATTCAACTGTCTCACCAACTGACTCAACAACTTGGCCGGACGGACCGACCTGCTCTGATACCACTAATGTAACACCCCAATTCCCTTCGCGAATAAATAATACAAATATAAATCAGACTAATTAAAATTTTATTTTTCCGACAGGAAACAGGGATGTCACACGTAAAGAAAGAAAATACAATCTCTGCTCATAATTTTTGATACATAACACAACCAATTGAATACCCTCAAGGGGAAACTTTTTCCATATAAAAGGAAATGTCAATTATGGAATAAAGCGGAAAGATCCATAATCGACTTGTTTTACAAAATGAATCATTTTATAACAACAAAATATACATACAAAGGTCATACAAAACATATTCAACAATTGTATACAAATAACTTAAAGCGTTCCCCGACTCCCGTGCTACGTATTAGAGCAGACACCAAGACCTAAGCAAACGAAGATCTAACTCTTCCACTTGCCTCCACGCCTCTAAAGCTGACAATCTGCACTATGCCATAAAAAGCATATTCCAGCAGAAGGGTGAGAAATAACAACTAAACCAAGATTGCATAATAATATGCAAAAACACATAAAAATCACATACACAGTTATTCTCACTTCACACATCACATACCAATGCATATAGCAAGCCACAGATGTATAACATATTTCTAACAATCCAACCACATAGCATATAACAATTATACTAACATAATCACACATTTGCACCTAAGGCATACCAAGTCATAGCATTTATCGCATATGCACGTTAATTACCAATGCTATCACAATCTCAACACATAACAAAATAATGCACAATTTCCACACATAATCAATCAAATCATGATTTTTCCACACATAATCACATAATCAATCAAACATATACCATTCAATACAATTGCACATATTTTATCTCATCAATCACAATCACATTTCCATTCACAATTAATTCATGATGAATGCAAATGCACATAGACCGACACCACGACTCTATGCACATGCCATGTGGTACCGACTTCCATTATCACGTCATTTTGTCACGTCATTAGTCCACTCAGGAACTATCGGAACCATCGCTTGTTACTGAGAATCTCAAGTAACTCCCCGTCGGGCCTACGATGTTCACCCGTCGCTTTAAGTCCTCAGGCATCGCCTCATATTTTCGAGGCCCACGACGTTAAGGATTGCTTTAAGTCTCCAAAGGAGCCCACAATCGTCTATACCCATCGCTTTAAGTCCTCAGGCAGCGCCTCATATTTTCGAGGCCCACGATGTTATAGAATATTCTCTCTGGAACCAAACCGTCACTCAGGACGTTTCCACAATGCACATTATGATGCTTGGCATACAATGACTCATGACATTCACATTGCACCCACATACACATCCATAATCATGCATATATAATCAAATACCACACATTGCATATTCTTGCCCTTAGGCCACAAATCAACAACCACAACAATTACAACAACTTATCACATGCTTCAACATCATCACATTCATGCATTGCAAAGCAATTCAAACAATGCATTTCAAACCCTAAATGCCACCACACAACATACATTGAAATTTCACATAAACAATGCACTTCCTCACAAGCCATAAATACCACAATCATATCACATACCACAAATCACAACAACATCATAGTTCCTCACACAAGGGATTTACATATCAAATGCTACTCACAACACATCATTATCACACATTGAAATCAAAACCCAAAACACACATTTATTCCTCCATAACACCACAAACCATCATCACCAACACTTATCATATATATTCACATCATATACCAGCACACAAGCCATACGATACATATTAAAAGCATATAGCATGATAACACTTCATTCGCACACCAATACGACGGTGAAAATCCGACAAACCAACACTTTTTCAAAATCACGACTTACATAATTCATCTACTGCCCTCCAAACCATTTTTAAAAGAAAGAGCATTTCATTAGCTTTCTAACGCTTCGAACCGCGACCAAAACGGACTTACGGTTTGAAAATTACGACGAAAACAAAATTGGAAAATATCACGTTCGCTCCAGTATTCGCTAGGCGAACCCTAGCGAACCAAGGCAGTGGAAAACAGTCATAAAGTTCGCTAGGCGAACCATCTAGCGAACGTTCGCCCGTTCCTTCGCTGGGGTTCGCTAGGCGAACCCGCGAAACCCAGAATTCGCAGCAGCGTCAACCTAGGTCAAATGGGACCAAAATACATCATTTTTACCACCCAAACACTTCTAATTCATACCAGAACAACCAAAACATGTTTAGACATAATCAACGAGTATTCTACACGGTTTATATCGAATTTCATCCGTGAAAACATCGATTTCTATCAATTGCTCCTAATTTGAATCGATAAGAAAAGTCGCGAAACAACCAAAACAATGACATCAAACAACACATATACATACACAAGCAAGATATAATTGAAACTTCTCACTCTTACCCGATTATTCGCGCTCGAAACGGAGTTCCCGCGATTTTCCTCTTTTCTCTTCCTCTCCTCTTCTTTCTTTCCTTCTCTTTTCTTTCTCTTCTTTTTCTTTTCTTTCTATTTCTCTCTCTCTATTTCTATTTATAAAAATATCTAACCACGCAAAAAGACCAAAATACCCCTCAGCTCAAATATCTCCCAAACGCTCTCAAAATGCGATAAAACATAAACAATGATGAAAAATAACATTTTGTCAAATAAAAGTCAATAATAAAATAATATAAACCCAAAACCAATTAACTCTACTCTATTAAATAAATCTAACAAAACCGGGGCGTTACAATTCTCCCCCACTTAGACATTTTCGTCCTCGAAAATATACCGAGACGAACAACTCCGGACACGACTCCCGCGTCCGACTAATAACCCAACATGCCAACAAAAGGCACACCACAAATAACACAACTGGCAAACCACCTTGCCAATAGCAGATACAACAACGACACGACAACGACGACCACAACGACGACAAGATGCAAAGCCCATACAATGCACTTGACGACTAACTCACGACTCAAAGAAAAGCCAAGATACCAACACACCGGTTCACTCTAGAACCGAAACACAACAAGATCGTTACCCTCACCATAGGTAACCCACCTCTAATTCCTCACACAGGAATTAGCTACACGAACTCGAACCAACACAATGGAAACGAGACAACAACACAAACAAGAACATAAAGTTCCACGACACCACAAGGTCTCCACAACATCAACAAAACCAGAACACCAACATCCTTGTCACATAACCATACTACAACAATGCTATAATTCACCAATCGAACATATAACCAAAACACCCAACTACATAGCAGCCCACGGATAACAGTTAAACTTTTCACATATGACTTCCATCCTGAAGCGTTCAATGGTCTCAACACTCCTACATGTTCCCAATGTTCAACCTATGAACTCTTACCAGTCCCACACGTATATACGAAATGTGTCATATCACACTTCCGCTGCGCACTCTGATTACTCGTAACCATCAAAACTACCAATCTCACGTCCAAAGTCTAACTCTCCCTCATATTCACCAAAAATCACTGTTCACTGTTAATATACCCAACTGCAGACTATCAAACGTCAATTCACACACCAACCCAAATCTCTAATTCTCCCAAAAGTTCCCACTCTTTAACCATCAAAGCAGACATAAGTAAAACTCTCGACTTAACTCATCACGCACGACATAAACTTTACCAATAGGATAATTCGAGCCAAAGTCATAACCAATCAGGAATTCCAACCATCCGACCGTGCCTTACTCCGAGTTACAAATCAAAAGTTATGCAGAAAACAAAATTACACAAACAGCACTGTTCGCTGGGCGAACCTTTTCGCGAGCATTCGCTAGCACCTTCGCTAGGCGAATGTTCCAGCGAACCAACTACTAGCTAAAAACAGACACAAAGTTCGCTAGGCGAATCCCTTGGCGAACCGAGGCAACAACTTCCAACATCAAAAACACCCAAACTTCGCTAGGCGAACAACTCAGCGAACCTTCGCTGACATTCGCTAACTGGTTCGCTAAGCGAACCCGCGAAAACTCAGAATTACAACAGTCTTGTAACATATCCAAAACCGTCAATTCCTCCATCCAAACACCTTGAACCTAAAACCCTTAAAACAATACCTCCAAATTCTCCAACACAATACAATCGCGTCCAATCCCAAATCCTGAATAGTATCGATCCTTTTATGAATCCTCAATTGTCGTAAAGCATAAGCCACGACTTTACCCTCTTGCATTAACACACTGTCTAACCTCCTCAAAGACACATCTCACAAACGGTTTATTAGGATCATCCAGAATCAAAACTGAAGCCGTAGCCAACTTCTACTTCAGCTCACCAAAACTTACTCACAACGAACATCCAGACAAACGACTCACCCTTTGCAAGCCAACTGAGACAACAGAAGTACGAACTTAGCAAAGTCTTCCATAACCTTCCGTAACAACCAACTGAGCCCAAAAGTTTCTAATCTCCTTAACCAACTTCGGAACCTCTCATTGTAGAACCACATCCACTTCCGATGGATCCATAACCATACTCTCATCTGAAATAACATATCCAAGAAAACTAACCCCCTTTTTTTTTTTACCCAAATTCTCACTCGAATAACTCCGCATACAACTTCGTCTCTTTTCAACACTTGTGATTCAAATCTCAAACACTCTACCTGTTCTTCCTCAGGGTTTACAATAGATCTGAATATCCTCAATCAAAGCCATTACTAACTTATCCAAATAAATATGGAAGATACGATTCCTCTACTCCACAAACATTACAAATTCCTTACTAACACCAAATAACATCACTGCACGTTGTAATACCCAAACAAATTCCAAAAGATATAAATTCTTAAAGTTCTTGCAAAATTCTTTTCCCTGGGTAACTGGTTACTCACATACAAGCTTAACTGAGTAAATAACAGCCTATCCCGATGATAACAAACATAACCAGTCGCATTAAGTCGATCACAGCCTCAACTCACACAATCCACCACTCTTATCAAACATTCCAAACAATTGCAAGTTCACTCAAACTCAGCCAAACCATTCCAGTTATCTATTCCTGAAAGTGGACACTTGTTCTCAATCGTTACCTTATTCAACTGTTAGCAATCCATACACAATTTCTTCTCTTTGCAGTCAAAATTCCATAAATCCCCACGTGTAGCAACAACCATCTCAAAAGAACTCTCAAACATTACATCCACACCTAGGGTTTTCTCAAAATTTCCATTAATGCTCTAAAACTCCAAAGACTCCAAACCTCACCAGAACTCTAAGTTTCGCTTTCCATAGTCTCAAAACCAATACCATCATATGCATCATACTTGTTATTCCATTCAACCATCCTTCCTTTTTGTTACTAACCAAACCGGAGCTCCCTAAGACAACACCTTAATGTTCCATCCATAACACATCTGAAAACCATGCACAACTGACGGCCCAACACTGTGACTTCCTGCCAATTTCCAGAACACTATCATCACAGACAAAACAAACATCTTAGTCCCATCTACTAAGAGTTTTCTACTTACTTAGCAGATCCAAACCTCAAATCTTCACCTTCGTCAAATTCGAGTTCACACTCTTCTCTCTGAGAACCACCTTTGACAATACCCAATCGTTCTTCCTCAATGACTTCCCACTAGACCAACATACCAAAACCTCCAATCCGTCTCACCTTCAGATATAAGAATCTTCCTCAACTCATCGAAACAATCCGTAACCATTTTCTTAAATTCCAAACAATTCATTGCACACACTATCAAAGCCGGAAAGACACGTCTATTCCATCCAACATAATTCCCGTCTGCTATCAACAAGAGATTAAGGGTGATCAGTTCCTCAATTTGTCAATAGAAAGCCGACAATCATGATGGGGCATAAACCATCTTTACCAAACTATAATAGCATTTCTTGCATCCTGTGCACCAAACTTCCTAAGGCACAAATCCTTAGTTGACATAAACCTTACCTCCGCATTCCTATCGAAACCGGGAACAACACTGTCCAAACAACGCTTACAATCTTGCAATCAACGACACACTGAGCCATTGTTCCACAACTGAAGTAACTTGGAGAAGTACCAGCTCCTCCCCCACTTATCTCATTCTCGATCCTGAAAACAAAGGATTAGAAAACCAGAAAGTACCGACAGTGTTCCACACACCTATCACGTACTAAGGGACAAACAACAACGACAGTATTCAACTGTCTCACCAACTGACTCAACAACTTGGCCGGACGGACCGACCTGCTCTGATACCACTAATGTAACACCCCAATTCCCTTCGCGAATAAATAATACAAATATAAATCAGACTAATTAAAATTTTATTTTTCCGACAGGAAACAGGGATGTCACACGTAAAGAAAGAAAATACAATCTCTGCTCATAATTTTTGATACATAACACAGCCAATTGAATACCCTCAAGGGGAAACTTTTTCCATATAAAAGGAAATGTCAATTATGGAATAAAGCGGAAAGATCCATAATCGACTTGTTTTACAAAATGAATCATTTTATAACAACAAAATATACATACAAAGGTCATACAAAACATATTCAACAATTGTATACAAATAACTTAAAGCGTTCCCCGACTCCCGTGCTACGTATCAGAGCAGACACCAAGACCTAAGCAAACGAAGATCTAACTCTTCCACTTGCCTCCACGCCTCTAAAGCTGACAATCTGCACTATGCCATAAAAAGCATATTCCAGCAGAAGGGTGAGAAATAACAACTAAACCAAGATTGCATAATAATATGCAAACACACATAAAAATCACATACACAGTTATTCTCACTTCACACATCACATACCAATGCATATAGCAAGCCACAGATGTATAACATATTTCTAACAATCCAACCACATAGCATATAACAATTATACTAACATAATCACACATTTGCACCTAAGGCATACCAAGTCATAGCATTTATCGCATATGCACGTCAATTACCAATGTTATCACAATCTCAACACATAACAAAATAATGCACAATTTCCACACATAATCAATCAAATCATGATTTTTCCACACATAATCACATAATCAATCAAACATATACCATTCAATACAATTGCACATATTTTGTCTCATCAATCACAATCACATTTCCATTCACAATTAATTCATGATGAATGCAAATGCACAGAGACCGACACCACGACTCTATGCACATGCCATGCGGTACCGACTTCCATTATCACGTCATTTTGTCACGTCATTAGTCCACTCAGGAACTATCAGAACCATCGCTCGTTACTGAGAATCTCAAGTAACTCCCCGTCGGGCCTACGATGTTCACCCGCCGCTTTAAGTCCTCAGGCATCGCCTCATATTTTCGAGGCCCACGACGTTAAGGATTGCTTTAAGTCTCCAAAGGAGCCCACAATCGTCTATACCCATCGCTTTAAGTCCTCAGGCAGCGCCTCATATTTTCGAGGCCCACGATGTTATAGAATATTCTCTCTGGAACCAAACCGTCACTCAGGACGTTTCCACAATGCACATTATGATGCTTGGCATACAATGACTCATGACATTCACATTGCACCCACATACACATCCATAATCATGCATATATAATCAAATACCACACATTGCATATTCTTGCCCTTAGGCCACAAATCAACAACCACAACAATTACAACAACTTATCACATGCTTCAACATCATCACATTCATGCATTGCAAAGCAATTCAAACAATGCATTTCAAACCCTAAATGCCACCACACAACATACATTGAAATTTCACATAAACAATGCACTTCCTCACAAGCCATAAATACCACAATCATATCACATACCACAAATCACAACAACATCATAGTTCCTCACACAAGGGATTTACATATCAAATGCTACTCACAACACATCATTATCACACATTGAAATCAAAACCCAAAACACACATTTATTCATCCATAACACCACAAACCATCATCACCAACACTTATCATATATATTCACATCATATACCAGCACATAAGCCATATGATACATATTAAAAGCATATAGCATGATAACACTTCATTCGCACACCAATACGACGGTGAAAATCCGACAAACCAACACTTTTTCAAAATCACGACTTATATAATTCATCTACTGCCCTCCAAACCATTTTTAAAAGAAAGAGCATTTCATTAGCTTTCTAACGCTTCGAACCGCGACCAAAACGGACTTACGGTTTGAAAATTACGACGAAAACAAAATTGGAAAATATCACGTTCGCTCCAGTATTCGCTAGGCGAACCCTAGCGAACCAAGGCAGTGGAAAACAGTCATAAAGTTCGCTAGGCGAACCATCTAGTGAACGTTCGCCCGTTCCTTCGCTGGGGTTCGCTAGGCGAACCCGCGAAACCCAGAATTCGCAGCAGCGTCAACCTAGGTCAAATGGGACCAAAATACATCATTTTTACCACCCAAACACTTCTAATTCATACCAGAACAACCAAAACATGTTTAGACATAATCAACGAGTATTCTACGCGGTTTATATCGAATTTCATCCGTGAAAACATCGATTTCTATCAATTGCTCCTAATTTGAATCGATAAGAAAAGTCGCGAAACAACCAAAACAATGACATCAAACAACACATATACATACACAAGCAAGATATAATTGAAACTTCTCACCCTTACCCGATTATTCGCGCTCGAAACGGAGTTCCCGCGATTTTCCTCTTTTCTCTTCCTCTCCTCTTCTTTCTTTCCTTCTCTTTTCTTTCTCTTCTTTTTCTTTTCTTTCTATTTCTCTCTCTCTATTTCTATTTATAAAAATATCTAACCACGCAAAAAGACCAAAATACCCCTCAGCTCAAATATCTCTCAAACGCTCTCAAAATGCGATAAAACATAAACAATGATGAAAAATTACATTTTGTCAAATAAAAGTCAATAATAAAATAATATAAACCCTAAACCAATTAACTCTACTCTATTAAATAAATCTAACAAAATCGGGGCGTTACAGTAACCCCCACTATAAGTTTAATATTACGTCGGCTCTTGAAACCGCCGTAATATACGTAAATAGTGGCGGTTATTAACAAACGCCGTAACTAAACTGCCACAATTTACGCGATTTTTTGTAGTGTTATAAGTTGTAATTACGTGTAATTACTAATACTATTATATATAATATGGAATGCAATAGAGAAAGATATCAAGCCAGAATTTCTGTCATGGTATCAGCAGGTGTTTGATCAAAATTGTGAAAACTTGTTATCTTGGCCAAACGGCGACACCCCACTGGGTTGTTATCAAAATCGTGTTCCTAGTATTTTTCGGAAATCGAAACCTTGTTGGTGCTTGTGGTTCTGAGTTTTCCATTGTCATCAGGTGATTTCGTCTTTCCGATTTATGTTGTTGCATTGTAATCTTGATTCAGTGTTTATTGCATTTAATTCTTGTTCTTTTGGTTTTCGGTTGCAGATGATTGCTGATTGTGGTTAGAATCTCCAATCGATTGTTGTTCGGTGATTGCAGATTGTGATTTGTGGTCTTGCTTCGTGGTTGAAACGTAACATTCTTGTTGTCCTGTTTGTCGACACCGACACGAAATTGCTCTGCTTTCTCATTACTGTGCGAGAACAGGTGACGTAGTTATTTTAGGATTTATCCATCTATTAATTTGTTGCACCTTTTGTAAAAAAAAATAGTTGTTACACATGTGTCGCATCTGCGAAAATCAACCGGCAGAAAAGACAGAATAGTCGCCACCAAACGTTATTTATCCCGACGCAGGGAAAGGAAACGATCGAAGAAAACCTCAACAAAGAGAAAGACATGGTCATTGCAACCATAGCCTGAGTTCGGGAGTCGATTACGCGAGAGGAAGGTATTAGCACCCCCTCGTGTCCATCGTACTCGATGGGATCCACGCTTGTTGTTTTGGTCAAAGGGTATGTATCTGAAACTCAACTGCTAAATGGAAAAGAAACGGGAGAAAAACAAAAGGTGAAAGAAAAGAAAAGGTGACTCTGTGGGACATCGCCATCCTAGGCCTACATATTCTCTCGGGAGCGTGAAATTCAGAGTCAACGTAGTTCGGAGGACTACGGATTGTGGGGGAAGGTTGCTCGCCAAGACATCGTCGTCTTGTGCCTACGTATTCTCAATCGGACAGGAGAGAGGAAGTCAGAGCAGTTGTAATTCGACCTACAAGGTCATTGTTTGTTTTGTGTTTTTTAAATGGATTATGCTAACGTTCGCGTTCTAGCAGTTTAGGTGTTGTCGCTCGTTGCGTGGAGTCTTACACGTTTACCTGTTTGCGGTAAAACGGAAATAACATATCCTTTACGATTGGAATGGATGAGGTGAGAAGAGAATCCCGAAGGAAGACGATTGTTTTGTTTATGTTTTTTAGAAGAAAGTGTTTTGATTTGTATTGTTTGTGATATGTATCGTGCTAAAGACTATGACATAGGAGCGAATACTTTACAAGGTCGCTCCCAACGGAACGTTTGCAAAGTACCCTAGAATAGTAAAGAAGACATTCACTAATCATTTCCCATGTGCTTATGGCTCGTGGCGCACTCCACATATGATATTTATTAGGTGTTTTTTGCTTTTCTTTTGAGATGAGAGAAGAGAGGGACTCAAGGGTCGAAAGAAAACAACTAAGGAAAACTAAGTCCTAATGTTGTCATGCATTATGGCCCTATAGTTGAGGTTAGGAGAGGATTGCTACCTATGTTAGCATGCATGGATTGAAAGCCTAATGTCTCTCCTACCCTAAACAACTTAGCAACTCAAATATGAATCACTACCAAAGATAACTCAAAAATTAGTCAAGGCATTATTAGGGGGAGGGGGAAGCATATTATCCACAATGAGGGATGAATCATAAGCCATGCCAGAATTAAAAATTTTCATACAAGCATACAAACCATACAACCATAAAAGAGTCAAGTGACAGAGGTGAAAGAATTAAATTTGAATGAGTTTTAATTGAAAATCAATTCTAAGACGAATCCTAATTAAGATGCTAATTAAAATCTAGTGTGAATTAATGTCTAACTAAGTAAAGTGAATTTTTGATTAAGCTAAATGAATTAATTTTTAATAAATTAATTAATTAATTTTCTAAGCTAAGACTAATAGTTATATTAAACTAAAACTAATTTTATATTTATTAAATTAGATAACTAATGAGTATTTTTTAAGTAGAATAATGATAAATTCTGAGCTAGGCTAAATGTACTAATGTCTAGCTAAAGCTACTATTTAAATTCTAAGCTACTGTATATATTTTTTAATGATAAGTTAAAATATACATAAAACTCTATGGGATAGCATGCACTGAATACCTAAAAAACCTTTGAAATGTACCCATAATTGTAATGTTTTACGTTGGAACTCAGATGTGAGTGTTCAACTTAATAGTATTGATTTCATTTAGTTAAGTTTTATTGATTGCAACAAACATTTTTTAATCCTTGTGTGTTAATTTGCTATAAAATTTATATACATGCTAATTAAAGGCGTGTGCAAATAATAGAAGTAAAAGAGAATAGCAGTATAGTAAGAAACAACAAGGAAAATGAACGTCAACTTAGCAAATAGCGGTACCGGAAGACTAATGCATAGCAGTATTATAAAATATACATTAGTGATAACAAAAAGTAGCAGTGGAATGTGGAGAAATAATACAGCTTTGATCAAGTTTTCGGTAGCGGTCAACGAAACCGAATTCAACAAGTTAATATATTGTTGGAATTAGAATTTTGCAATGATATTAAATACATATTTCAAATTGCAAATCAAGCTGTGAATTATACCGAAAAAATAAAAAGTGGACGAAAATTCGATTAAAGAATGCGTCGGTTCGTCTCAACTATGTACCGGAACGAAAAACTAATTATATTTTCACGATCGACACGAAAAACCGGTTCGGATGATATATTCACATGTAATTATCCGTTAAAAGTTAGAAATCACTATTTTTAAGTTTTTGTTAAAATAAGTGATTATTTCAATAATCAATTTCAAAACAGTAGAATAATTTAATAGCTCTACCACATGCAATTAATAAGATCAAACACACAAGAAGATTCATGACAATGACAGGGAAGTGGTGAAAGTTCAAGGCTTACCGACGGAGCCGAGATTTGCTCTGGTACGTGTTGAAATTTTATCGAGAAGAAGTGAAACCCGGAAAACTTCAAGAGATAATCCTTTATTATGCTTTCAATTAATCTTTTGCTTGATGATAAGATGAAGATAGATGATAAAAGTATAGAATTAGAGAATAATAGAAAATTGATGAATCCTTGAATCTTGAATATGATGGAAATTGAGTGTTGAATATTTTTGAATCCACTTAAATGATGATTATAGAAATTGATTGTGGCTAAGTTCCACCAAGTTTAGAAATCCTAAATGGTGATGAAGATGAACTTTTGTGAAGGTGATGAAAAATGGTGGCAAAGTGTTGAAATTGGTTAGAAGCAAAATGAAAGAAAAAATGATTAAAAATGGTTCATAGTGGCTAACCCCAAAAATTGGAAAAAAGAAGGTTTTT
This sequence comes from Lathyrus tuberosus, assembly GCA_022829125.1. Taxonomy (NCBI): domain Eukaryota; kingdom Viridiplantae; phylum Streptophyta; class Magnoliopsida; order Fabales; family Fabaceae; genus Lathyrus; species Lathyrus tuberosus. Next base: position 18,100,612 of record JALAZF010000017.1, read on the forward strand.
ATAGATTTTTTGGTTAATTGAGGTTCGTTAGATCGTGATCCAAGTCACCATTTTATTAACGGTTAAAAACTAATTTAAATGCTAGTTGCTGATCACCAATTTTAGCCGTTAGATCGATTATTACCAATGGTTGAAGTTTGGTAAAAATTAGTTTGATTTTGTGTTAGTTTGTGAGATTTAAGGAAGTTAGAGTTAGTTAATTAGTTTAAGGGCAAATGGGTAAATGCATGGGTTTGGGGATAAATACGTAGTTAAGGGAAGTTAGAGACAAGACATGTTGGAGTTTAGCATAAATACCAAGTCTCAATGTAAGACTAATGGTCACTTGAAATAACTTGAATTTAAATGCTTTTGCCTTGATTTTTCTACCACATTTTCCTTGAATTTTTGCGACTTAACCCGTGATTTTAGGTGCCTCCGGGAAGTGATTTTATGTTGGAAATAAGAACTTCTCAATTAAGTGACAATCCTTCAAATCTCTCAACTAGCCATGAATCTCAAATAAAGAGATGATCCACACCAATATGGGAAATAAACCCGAATAATTACCAAATAAAATTCGCCTTGAAAATCCGCTTAAACCGATTACATCCACTATTACCGAACCGTGACCTAATGATTGTGCTATGCAAAATGCGATGAATGGTATGCTAAATGCATGACCTAATAGAGATGCATATGAATGCGAAGCGAAAGCCAGATAATGTTAGAAAATCAGAGGGAAAATTTTGGGGTGTTACAGCTGCCCCTATTCAATCAACTTAAACCTGAAGGGATGATAGCAACGACTTTCAGACGTTCAAGGTAGAAGGTGATTGAATACAACAATAACCGCAAAATTTGCACTCTGTGGGGAGATATACAATAAAGTGTTTGCCAACCGAAGGTGGACTCAAAGATAGCGGATACCAACCAAAAGTTGAAATAGCGAAAGATGACAGATGAGTCAATAGAAGACGCCAACCAAGAGTTGGGACAAAATGCGAACTCGTGACAAGGAATATCGACCGAAAGTTGGAATAACGGAAAGGATATCTACTTCAATTTGGGATAAAAGACAAAGTACCAACCAATAGTTGGGATACGAGACACTGATCAATAATTAGTATAACGAGGCCACCGACCGAAGGCGAGATCACAAAGGGTACCAACCAAGAGTTGAGATAAAACCGAAGATCACCAACCAAAAGTTAGGAAAAAGGACAGACATCAACCAAGAGTCGGGATAGGGGATATAAACCAAGAGATTACCAACCGAGAATTGGGGAAGAGAAAACTAACTAGGAGATTAAGATAAAAGACACTAACCAAGAAATTACCAACCAAGAGTTGGGAAGGAATGAAGGATACTAACCAAAAGTTAGGATAGAGTGAAGTATACTAACTAATAGTTAGGATAAAATGAAGGGCACTAACCAATAGGTAGGATAAAGGAACATTAATCAAGAATTAGGACAACCGGAACGCAGACCGAGAGCGAACCCATAACAAAAGATGCCAACCCAGAGTCGGGATGAAAGATACTAACCAAGAGTTAGGATAACCAAGACGCCAACCGAAGGCGAACTCACAATGAAAAATATTAACCAAGAGTTAAGATAACGGGTACTAACCAAGAGTTAGAATAGGGGATATACGGAACACCGACCGAAGGCAAACCCACAATGGAGAATACTAACCAAGAGTTTGGATAACGGGTACTAACCAAGAGTTAGGATACAACAAAGGATACCAACCAAGAGTTGGGATACAACAAATGATACCAACCAAAAGTCGGGATAGAAGATACTAGTCAATAGTTAGGATAACGGGGACGCCGACCAAAGGCGTACTCACAATGGATGATACCAACCAATAGTTGGGATAGAAGATACTAACCAATAGTTAGGATAACGGGGACGCCGACCATTGGCGTACTCACAATGGGAGGTACCAACCAATAGTTGGGATAGAAGATACTAACCAATAGTTAGGATAACGGGGACGCCAACCAAAGGTGTACTCACAATGGAAGATACCAACCAATAGTTGGGATGAAACCAAGGATTACCAACCAAGAGTTGGGAAAGAAGATACCAATCAGAGATTACCGATCAAGAGTTGGAAATAGGGGACTAACCGAAAGCAAGCTCGCAACAAAAGATACCAACCAAGAGTTGGGATAAAGGATACTAATCAATAGTTAGGATACACGAGGACATCAACCAAAGGCGTGCTCACAGCAAAAGATACCAATCAATAGTTGGGATAAAGGATACTAACTGTTGCGGTGAGAATGTGATATCAAGCTATTATATTAACTTAAATCACAGTTCTTTAAATGTTCACCACCGTCTTTGATTTATCCAAAGGAAAGGTTCAAGAATGAATAAAAACTAAGAGATATAAGGTTCGGGGGTTGGTTATGCCTAGGGAAGGTATTAGCATCCTAAACGCCTGTAGTACTCTACAGGAACCTCTTGTTAGTGCTTATGTTATCTATTACTCGCTTGCTAAAGGTGTTATGCTAAGGGAAGAACCCTAGGGGTTAGTATATAAGTATACTCGGCAAGATATCGCATCTTGTGGCTACGTATCCTGACGGGAGTGGAATCAGAGTATCCGTAGTTCTCCTCAAAGAGGGTGAGGAACTCTTGACTGTGGTCAAGGTTCCAAGGGGAGGTAGTCTATGTGGCAAGACACTACGTAGAGTACGGCGACTCTAAAGTTGAAGTTGGTTTAAAAGGGGAAGGATGTAAATGTTTACGGCGAAACATTTACGTGGAGTGCGGCGACTCCGATCCTAAGGCTAGGATACTAAATCATCTATGGCGAGACGTGGAATACGGCGACTCTGAATCCTATGGCCAAGGTTAAGGGGAAGGTTTTAAGAAGTCCTATGACATAGCAGTCAATATAAAGGTACCTTTTCCTTTGGAATGATAAAGGGAAATACTAACTTAAATGTTAGTTATCTAAGCATGCAGTTATATTATAAGAGTAAGGCATTAAGCATAAAGTCATAATCGAGAAGACAATTATAACGTATAAACAGCTCATGAATCATGATATCATATCAAGCATATATAAAAACCAAGGAAGCATAAACACATAAAAGCATGAAAGGGCTCAATATGAATCGAGACTAGGTCTTCAAGCTAACTTAAAAGAAATAGTCGGTTATCAATTTAGATTAACACAAATAAATGGTTAAGAAATCACCACAAGGTAAACATAAATGATGAAAAAAAGTGGTAAAAAACAAATTATATTGATTTCAATCTTGCAAGAAAATTGGATAAGAGTTATTTTAGATTATGAAACAAAAAGATATGTTATGATGTAATGAAAAACTATTCATTATTTCCAAATGAAAATTCTTTTTATTATAAGGTCTTATTATTGAAAAGATTTAATACTAATCGTAAGATTTATTAAAAAGAGAGTTATTGGTTTCAAAGTTGACTAATCTGAGTTTTAATTAATTAAAAAAGGTTAACTAAAAAAATTAAGGTATTAATTCACTACGCCAAAATTCGCTTTTGGCAGCACCACAAAGACAATGCTTTTATCAGAAAGCGCTGCTATAAGTTTTGAAAAAAATTCGCTAAAAAAAAGCGTTGCTAAAGGCTACCTTTAGAAAGCGCTTTCTAAAAGCGCTGCTAAAGGTCATACGGAGACACTACCTTAGAAAGCGCTGCTAAAGGTATAACCTTAGAAAGCGCTTTTAAAAAGCACTGCTAAAGGGTAACCTTAGAAAGCGCTTTCAAAAAGCGCTGCTAAAGGCCTTAAGTTGGCCCCACATATGAAAGCGCTTTCTGAAAGCGATGTTGTAGGTCAATGAAAAGAAAGCGCTTTCTAAGGAAAAGCGCTGCTATAGGCTAATCTATGAAAGCACTTTCAAAAAGCGCTGCCTTAGGTCATTTGTTAATTAAAAAATAAAAGAGCCATAATTATTTATTTCTAATCATTTTCACGACTTCTCCCTCATTTCTCTCTCGCAACTGTTCTGTTTCCGACCTCCATCGTTCTCCGCCCGCCATTGTTCTATTCTCCGACCGCCATTGTTGTGTTCTCCGACGACCATCGTTCTCCGACCGCCATTGTTTTGTTCTCTCTCGCGTCTGGTACGTTTTTGTTTTTTGTTTTTTCATTATATGACTTTTAGTTAGAACTTTTAGAATGTGTTAGTTTGGTTAGGAATGTGTTAGTTTGGTTTGAAAATCGTGATTGTTAGTAATGTGTTATCCCAAAGTTTTGTTAGAAATGTGTCTGCCATTGTTCTGTTACTATATGCATGATAGCATGAGTGTCATCCCAAAGCAATCTGACCTCTTTCTTGTATATGAATGTTGTTGTTCTAGTTGTTTCTTCTTGCAGATTTTAGAAAATCTTACTATATGTGTTAGTTTGGTTAGAAAATCGTGACTGTTAGTAATGTTGTTTTTCAAGATAGATTTCAGAAGAAATCTTTACTGTAAGTTTTAAAGAGAGACTTCAGCTAGTTTGTACCTTTAGACTGTAAGTTCAGATTACAAGTATATAGTATGAGTACATGTTTATAAATCATTATTTTCTTATACTTTTATGTGAATGGTTTTTGAATTTTCCATGATTAAAAAAATAATATCTAGTTAGATGATCTTAATACTTTGTTCAAACCATGAATACTTTGTTAATAGTGAAATAATAGTGAAATGTAAGCAATTGTACCTTGTAGTGTTTGAACCTTGACAGACCTGAATGAATGAATGAGTTCTGTTTTGCCTTGAGTTTTTTGGATTGTTTATTTTTGTCTTTACTACAGGTCAAATGGCTAGTAACCAGGATACAAATGACTCACACGACACAAACGATGCAAATGTTTCACCTGAGAATGTAGAAAGATAAATTAGACAAGGAATAACAATTATGAAGTCAATAATTCGTGCAAGAGATAAAGGAATCAAATATGATGTACATTGGAGTGTTGAAGACTAACTAGTTGAGCCTAACGATGCAATGTTGACAAGTTACATAGGTTCACTTGTTCGTCAGCACATTCTAATCACCTGTGATAACTGGAGAAATCCAGCGTTGCAAGTCGGTAAAGAAAAAATATGGACTGAGATACAAGTACGTACCATATATGATTGATGTTATTAGATTTTTGTTGACGACTATGTCTTTAAATTACTTATACTAACACACTCTATGTGTATATTTTTCGTAGAGGTCTTTTAACATTGATGAAAGCCGAAAAAAGTATTATCTTCAATTGGCCGGAAAAAGACTCAGAGGGTTTCGAACTTTTTTATCAACCACTTTTCTAAAGGATGAGCAAGGGAAGTTTGTTGAAGCAGAACTTCCAGTGGAGTATGCGGATTTGATTACACCTGAAGAATGGGAGACATTTGTAGCCAAACGAAGAACCGAAAAATTTCATGTAATGTTAATTTGTCATGTCTATTAATTATATTATATACTTGTTGCATTAGATTGTTCTGATATGACTTAAACTTGTTTATCCAGGAAGTGAGTGACATAAATCGGCAAAGAGCATCAAAACCGGCGTATCCATACAAAAAAGGGCATTTGGGATATGCACGCTTACAGCAAAAAATGGTAAGTATATATAAATGCTATAATCTTATTAATTGTCTCAATGTGTTATAATTGATGATCTTATTATTTGTTTCAATGTGTAGTTAGAAGAGAGTAAAAGTGAAGAAACATCTCTTCCGAGACATGTTTTGTGGAAGGCTGCTCGTGTCGGCAAGGATGGAGTTGTTAGGGAAGATGTTCGACATGTTTTTGACGAATGTGTAAGTATAACATTATGTCTTTAATTAAATCAAAACTTTACTAACATATAATTAATTTTTAATCCCCACTAATAATTGTCGAAATGTAAATGAATTTCAGGAGACTCTATCTCAATCATTAACTACAGGTGATAACGAGGATTGCAGGAGCATACTTAGTCGAGTTCTAAATGTTCCTGAGTATTCCGGCCATGTGGGGGGTAAGGGATTTGGTGTGACTCCATCATCCTTATATAAGCATCCAAAGAAAAAAAAATCCTAGTAATCAACAAGTGATGCAAACGTTGGAGGAATTAAAAGCGCAAGTCCGTGAATTGCAAAAGGACAAAGAAAGATATATGGCGGAAAAGCACGGTTCAGAGTTGAAAGATACTAGTGACAAAGCTAGTATCAATTGTCAGAAGAAATTTTCCGAGGTAATTATATATGTTATTATGAAATTAAATTAGCCCATTCATTTTAATTGACATATATACACATTAACAGTAACATATTTATTATTGGTTTAGGGCATTTCATCTTGTCAGCTGTATTTATCGTCACCGACTTATCGCATAGTTGGCAAGGGAAAAGTGCATAACACTTTGGGAGATTTACTTCACCATAAACCACTCCCTGATGGATATCTGAAAGTATCGGTTGATATTGCATTAGAGTTGGATGCATTGCTACCGATATCTGACGTTGTTTCAGAGACAACATTTCTGCGGGATGCAATAGGATTGTTTGTTGCATGGCCTGTAGATCTCATTTTCATAGATGAGGAGGTATGTTGAAAACCATTATGAATGTTTTAGTAATCAAATGTCAATTCTGAACCATTATGAAAAGCATTCGGAACCATTACGTACATTTTTTTACATGGTAATGTTAGACAACTACAAAACCCGCATCTAGAGATAAAGGAATTTTGCGGCACAACGAGTCTGTTGCATCACAAAAAGAGGTACATTGAAAGTGTTAATTTTGTGATCCGAATGCAAAAGCTTCATGATTTTATACGTTACCTAACTTATATGATTTTTAGGTTCCTGCTCAAGAGTCATAACAAGTCAGCAAGAAAGTTAGCAACGTATCCAACAAAAAAAAAGGATCTTCCAAGGACCGGATCAAAAAGAGCTTCTGTTGGTCGATTTATGATGTGTCTTGAAACACTTGTGGGAACATCAGATTTGATGCATGGTGCCATTCGTCAAATAGAAATGGAGGAAGGTATTTTTGGTTTTTCTAATTTCGAAACACTTGCAAAAGAGGACGTGGATCATATTTTTCGGCATCATGAATTAGGCATCGGTGTTATGCAATCATACATCTGGTACACCGATCAATCTATTATCTAATTAGTTGAACAATTTATTTACACATTTCAATAAAAATATTCTAATGTTTATTATGTTTTTATTTAAGGGTCTTGTATGACAAATTTATGCGCGGGAATCCATTGTCAAACAGATTATATTTTGTGTCTTGCGCCCGTGTCAACGCACCATCAATTGTTCAGGATCTAGATTCAGTAAGAGATCACTTAGTCGAGAAATTTATGGCCACCAGTACAGAAAGTTTGTATCTTTTACCGTATAATACTGGCAGCGGGTTATATTTTCCTTCTAATTTCATTCTAATCTTTGTATCTTTTGCGTAGAAAAATTCCATCTAAACATTTATTTTATTTTACAGTGGTCACTGGTTGTTGGTTGCCATTAATCCTACAAAAGAAGTAGTGTATTATCTGAATTCATTGGATGGTGATTGGACAACATATCCCGATATGAAGAATATGGTTGATACGTAAGTGAGATTATTCTACATATTCGTGTGTATTTGTATATTTAATTATTTCTGTAAGGTTGTTCTAAATATATGTTTTTATTTTGTTAGAGCAATACGAGTATTCCGATCACAAAGAGAAGCTCGAGTACCACGGTTTAAAGCAAACAACATTACTTGGATCAGAGTGGAGGTATATTAATTTTCACTATTTTGCTTATAATAGTGATGATACTTGATAAAACAAGACAACTATATATTTTTATTTGTTTTTCTGTGTAGTGTGCTCGTCAGCGTAATGGAATAGATTGCGGTTATTATGTTTTGAGGTTTATGAGAGAAATCCTTCATTTGGATCAAATAGAGATTTTAATTATGCTATGGATTTATAACTTAGGATTTATTTTAATATTTATCGAATATTTCATATAATTTATGACTTTTAACTAAATCATGCATATTATGTTTTATTATGTAGTACTTTGATAAATACAAGTGTGCTCATTACTCGAAAGAGAAGTTGGAAGAAATCAAGGAGGAATTGTGTGAATACTTTATTGAGAAAATAATCATATAAGGTATGAAACTTGTTTTGAAAGTGGTTGTATATTAGGAATCTTTAGAAGTTAAAGGATTTCTAGGTGAACAAATTGTTATTAGAATTATGGATTGGTGTATATATGATGCATGTTTGTGTTGATTTATATCAAATGGTTTATGTTTTGAATGGTAATGGTGTATATATTTTGGATTATAATGGTATATAATGTCTATGTTTAAATAAAGGATTGTTTGTTGAAATAAAGGCTCAATGGTTGAAATATAAGGTCTATGTGTTGAAATAAAGGCTTGTTGAATGTTATATAATGCCTATTTGTTTGAAAGAAAGACTTGAATTATACAGGTTTATGGTATTATTTCAAAAAAAAAAAATTCAAAAAAATAAGGAATAAATAGCGCTTTTAAACAAAAAAACGCTTCCTAAATTCTGATTTTTAAAAAAGTGCTTTTAAAAAGCTAATTTTACGTGAAGAAAAGAAAACGCTTTTTAGAAAAAATGTTGTCTATAGTACACAATAGACAGCGCTTTCCACTAAAAGCGTTGCCTAAAGATGTCAAAAGAAAGCATAAAAGGCCTGAAAAAGCGCTGCTAAAGGCCCACTTTAGAAAGCGCTTTTCCAGGAAAAAGGGCTGCTAAAGGCCTACTTTAGAAAACGTTTTTCAAGGTAAAGCGCTGCCTAAAGTAGGCCTTTAGCAACGCTTTTGCATAAAAAAACGCTGTCTTTACCTACAGCAGCGCTTTTAAACGCTGTTAAAAGAAAAAAAAAACGCTGTCTTTTCCCTTACTTGGCATAGTGATTTAAGGAGATTTAAAAGTGTTATTGTTAATTTAAAAAATAGACAAGAAACAAATAAATAAAAGGAAAAAGGCAAACGGTTCAGGAGAGGGCTACAAAAGGGGGTCCGCCGTAGACCGCAATCTGTGTCACTTGATCATGATGAAATGCAACCTGGTTCAGATCAAAGGTTTGAGGAAGGGGCGCACGGTAAGGTCCAATGGGTATGCGCGCATGGGATTACAAGATAATATAAGTTGAAAAAACAACAAAAATAGCCAAAAGCCACTCGTTCTCTCTCTCTGGTCTCACTCGTTTCTTATCCCTTCATTTTCCTTCTCTCGTATCTCCACTGTGAAATGAACACGGCCACCCAAGCCTCCCTTCGTCGTTCATCTCTCCCCCGCCATCTACCTCAAATCGTTCAATCTTCGCTCAATCGCGGTCCCTCTCCCACAAATCAAACGAGAAACCTCAAACAAACTTTCCCCAAACAAAACCCTACTGGCGAAATTAAGAACAATCGATGGAAATCAACAAACACAGCAACATGGTTTCACAAATACACGGTGATTCAAACACATACATGGTGAAATGAAAGCAAAGGAGTAAAAAGGGAGCGATTTAGGGATACCTATCGGAGACACTTCGATGGTGCTTCAACGGCGACGGGGTAGACGAAGTCCGGTCTTTTCCTCGTTCTGGGTAATATCTCTTTTTGTCTCTGCGTGCGTGTGTTGTGAAGTCTTTGACGTATTCTCTGCTTCCTCTTTCTCAGTTTGAACGTCTGGTGAAATCGATATGGTTGGCGATGAAGAATTTGAGATTCTGAGCCTTCTCAATTCATGTATGGTTGCGTTTTATTTGGCTTATTGATTTGGTTATGATTTCTGGTTTATTGAGTGGTTTACTGATAAGAATGGTGGATGTTTGGTTGGTGTATGATTGGAATTTTGGGTTTGGATGGTTTTTTGGTGAAATGATGAACGGTTCGTTTCTGATCTTGGTGTTGGGTTTCTGATGAATTGGTTTAGTGTATGGATTCGTGATGGCTTTTTATGCTCTGTCCAATTCTTCTCCTCCCCCTTGCTTTGTTAAAAACTGTCCCTTTTATAGGCCAATGATGTTTAAGTCAAAACAAAAGGTTTTGGAAAGTTTCTTAAAGTTGTCTGGGCGTTGATGGAATGGAAAGATATTGTCTGAAATTGTTTCGGAAATTTTTTGATGCTGTCTGATATGTGGCTTAGTTTGGAAACTTTGGGAACTTTTGGAAACTTCATGACTGTCTTGAAAACGTGATTTCCATGTGTTGACAGCTTTGATTCTTATCTAACTCTGTTTTTTGGAAAAGATTTTCTTTTGAATTAATGTGATAACATCTTTCTGGTTTAGGAAAAAAACCTGTAATCACTGTGATGTTATTTCATAATTGTTGGTTTGGTTTTGAAATGATGGAAAAACCGATTTGGAAACCTGAGGCCTGTCTTGTACGATTTTTGGAAAGAAATTATGTTAGAAATTGGTTTTGGAAACTCATTAAAGTTGTTTGATTTTCCTTTGATCACGTGAGATAACTTGTGTCTGAAATCCATTTAGACCAATTTGGAAGCTTAATGAACATGCTTGATTGTGTTGAATAGAATTTGAGACTATGATTAAATGATGATAATCTGCTTCCTTTCTTGCCCAAACAATATCTACTTTTGTTCTGATCTCCTTGCTCAATTCAATTTGGCGTGTTGTATTATAATTGAACTGATTGATGAACCTTCCTTGTTTAGTTTGAAATGTTTGATTGTGCTTGGATTTGGAAATCCATACTTGCCACGATTTGCTTCTGTTTCAATTTGAGCTTGCTTTACGAAGAAGGTTTTGTGCCAGCACGTTTGTGAACCTTGCTTAATGATTATTTTATTATTTCTTTCTATGCTTTGTGATTCAAGCTTACCGTTGATTACTGATTAAGGATGTTGACACTCTGCTGTAAATCCTCTTGAACTCTTGACACCTTTCTTTTTTTGAAAACCTTCCATGAATGTGTTTTCACTAATAACTCTCACTTTCTTTTGCATGATGGCTTGTTATGGAAACTGTGAGGTAAGGATTGGGGGGCTGTAAATGAAGCAAGACAGTTGGGACTATGTTTCGTGTCTTGGAAGCGAGGTTAGGTTTGGTGGATGGATGAGCAAGGTTTCTCCAAGGAAAAATGAATGGTATGGATTTTCTCACCCATTTTTTGATAGGTTTTGATGACAACCAACCTTGGCGGGCATCTAGAATGTGTATCACGTTAGTACTTTTTTGCTGATTTGTGAATCTTGCTTTTAATCGTGCTTTCTTTCTCTCAGACTCTTCAAAATACCAAAGGGACAAGTAGGTTCACCATTGGCTACTTCAAGCAAACTCTTCCTGGGTCAGTGAGCATGAAGTTCCAATTCTTGGTGGGGTTTGTGGAGTTTAGACGTAGCAATTGAAGTTTGGTGTAGAAACAAATATGGCTTCTAGCACGAGAACCAAGGATACTTTGAGAGTTTGGATTCAAAGTTCTAGCATTGAAGTTTTGACAAGCGTGGAGATTTAGGATTATCTTTACTTGTAATGAAACTTGAACATTTTAAGAGTTTTTTTGAATCATTAATATGAAGTCCTTCAAATTGAAAAATTTAACATGATGTCTTGAAATAAAATTTCGTATCTTGGTGTGCGCTTAAATTTGTGACGACCATGAACCTTGTAGTTTGAACCTTGAATTCAATCAACTTTCCAATCCTTGACTTTGACTCCTTGTGCCTCATAATGTTTTTTTGAGTTCACTTTTTGAAATCATCTTGAATTTGCAATTAGACCCTTGTACCAAACGCGAGTCCAGATCAAAGATGTACTTGTCTTGATTTTTTTGTAATGAAAAATGAAACGGGCTAATTGTGATTTGTTGCAACTTCCATCATGTATCGTATTTTGTGCCTTTCTCTTCCTCTTTTTTGCAATCTCCTTTGGAAATGGATAATAGATGAAAACCTTGGATCCTTACATTAAAACCATTCCAATGAATAAGGAGATCCAATAAGCCTAACCTTGGGATTTAACTCTCCTGATAATCATACTTGCACCATATGCACTAATAATACAATATGACAATGCTAGTTCCAAATGTGACCATGGGCCTAGAATTTGAAGAAAATCACAACGAAAATCCTTTGTAACTTGTATGGCTTGAATTATCCTAATCATGTCGTCTTGAATTTGAACTTTGAATTTCTGGCATGCTTAGAATTTGAACCCATAATAACTTGAATTCGAATTTTGCTTCTTGAGTTTCAATTTGAGATTTTCTTGCCTAAATTTGATTCCAAGTTTTTTTATCCAAATTTGCCACTTCCATATAAACATACCCTGAGGAATTCTTTGAAAATAATGGTATAGCCTTATAGTGGCTAAGGGACCAAAGGAATGAGGGCACATTCTCACAGGAATCCACACACACTTTGCAAGAACCAGAGAACAAACATGCACAACACAACCTTCATGATCTTGAACCTTCTGCAGCAACACCTGTCTTCACAAATGAAACAAAACAGACAAGGTCTAAACAAAAACGGTTAGTCATGCACAAATGATGGACCTAAGATGTTATGCGAAAGATCAATGAATCTAAAGGAAAAATTTGGGGTATGACACTAACCAATAGTTAGGATACACGAGGACGCCGACCCAAGACGTGCTCACAGTAAAAGATACCAACCAATAGTCGGGATAAAGGGTACTAACCAATAGTTAGGATAAACGAGAACGCCGACCAAAGGCGTACTCACGACAAAAGATACCAACCAAGAGTTGGGATGACACCGAAGATTACCAACCAAGAGTCGGGATAAAGGGTATGGTACTAACCAATAGTTGGGATAGAAAATACTAACCAATAGTTAGGATAAACGAGAACGCCGATCAAAGGCGTACTCACGAAAAAAGATACCAACCAAGAGATAAATTTCTTGTTTTGTGATAAAATCTTGTTCGAGTTTTGTGTCTTTTTTTTTTAGTTTTCTTCTTTTTCTTTTTGAGTGCAAGACTCTGTTTAGATCCAACCATGTTTCCCTTGTTTTCGTCTGCGCAACTCTGCTCTGGTATCAGAGCGGGGTTTCTAAACTAGTAAATCTGTATTCTTGTTTCCCTTAATCGAATCCTAACCTTCATACTTCTGGGGAGTTTGAGTGAATAGTCCTGTCAAAACTGTGAGGTTTGAGTGAAAAAACTCTGAAAACACCTAAGTCCAGTGATTGTGGCCGTGTTGAGTTTCCAAATATTCCAGGCAAGGATTCCAAATACCCTTGTGAACGTAAAAGGCCATAGAACTAGTTGAAGGAGGGACATGTGCTTAGAACTAAGTAATGCTTAACGTACCTGGTTTTCTCAGATCACCAGGAGGAAAACTTATCCAACGACAAGTTATACTTCAACCAAACTACACAGAAATAGTTGAAGCTAGAGTGCAACTAAGGTGGTTAGAAGACGTGATACAACACTTCAAAGAAGAAGACCCTAATCTTGCTTACGCTTTCAGGATCCAGAAAGAAGACCTTCAAAGAAGGATCCGGAACCTAGCAAGGTGAAGGAACTCTTTCATGACAGATTGGAGGCAATCCGTCAAAACTAAAAGTTATTCCGACGCCGTCAAAGCCACATAATCAATTGAGGAACCCTCTATTGGATTCCTGAAGCCAACTGAAGCCCGTGGAACTGTATCTCAAACCGGAATCTTGATAAAGCAAAACTACACCATCATCCAGCTGTTAATACAAATAGCGGAAGAAGTACATGACAATCATGAAGACCTGCAGCAGCTCAAAAGTATTGTCAAGGGCAAGGTAAAAACTGTGGATTTGCCAGAAGGTATAGAAGGACAACTAGACGGAATCCAAAAGCAGTTGGAAGGTCTGCATATAGGTGATCCAAAACCAATACCAAAAAAGCGAAGTCTGTTCTTTGTGTTCAAGGATCCCTTAAAGATATACGAAGATGTCAAGCGAAAGGAGACAAAGCTTTGAGATGCCCGTAAGAAGCCTCAGCATGGATCAACTTTCTACCCAGACTCCCACTCAGGAGGATCAGATTCGCAGTTATAGACGAGGATCAAGGCTTGCGTATGAGGCGCGAAGAAGGCTAAAACTTAGAAGTAATGGAAGAACCATGGAAAGGATGTTAGACCCTGAAGAAGAATTGACTTGGTCGAGAAGGCGGCGAGCAAATATGGTCCCAGCTGAAACACTCTATGAAGCAGGATGGAGAACGGTGAACCACCGGGTATACCAACACTATGCAGAGCAGACTATGAGAGTAGTCGATGGTCAGCAGGAAAATTTGCAACTTATCAACAGGCAGAGTTATCAGCAACTCAAACGGGAAGGATATAGCTTGATGCATATAGGCTGTATCATGATCAGGGTCCAGGTGCTGCATAGGTGTAATGCAGGGGTTATGACATTAATGGCTCTCCGACAGACCAATTGGATTGATGACCGGGCCATCGTAGCAGTAGCAGAGGTGGATTTGTCCCAAGGATCGCAATTGATCTATTTTGTCCCGGACATTTTGTTAAGTTTAAATGCTGCACACAGAAGATTGGAGCTGGTGATCCAAACTCGTGGATACGACTCATGGACTGGGGAAGAGCCAAACCTATTAACCACCAGGGCGGTAGTAGGAAGACTTACTAACACAAGCCATGCAGCCTTTCGGTACAGGATTGAAGGCATAGTTGATTACTTGGCCTCAAATGGGATATAGGCGCTCCCTGGACAGCAACATGGGGTTCAGGAATTGCTTGGACAACGGTGGATTATCCAACCCACTGCAAACCACGAGGTACAGATGCCACGGCAGGCCCTAATAAGTAATTGATTGGATAACTCGATATCTCTAATATTCACACAGTATACTAATCGATCATCCATTAGTCAACCGCAACATGACAAAAATGATATTGAGGAAGTAATGGAGGAATTTGCAGGAGTCTGGTACCAGGATGAGCCATATTGGTATCAGGATGAACTGTATGATGAGCAAATCAAACCAACAGAAGAGGCTGCGTATGTAATCACCGACGCCTGGATGCAGGCTACCCAAAAAATATATGATGATTATAGAAAGCAGCAGGAAGAACAGAGGCTAAGGGATATAGAAAGAGTAAAAATCCTTGAAAAACTTGAGAAACAGCGGCAGGAAACTCGCAAAGCCAGAAAGTTTAATGATTCATTTGATGGCCTACAGCAGCAGCATCCTCAGCGAAATTGGGGATATTTGAATGAGGGAACAGGCAAATATGATTATGTGGTATCCTATTATGCCCCACCCTCTGCTTCCATTCCCTTATTAACAGTTCAGGCAGCCGCTACGGGATGGGATGATGATGACATTGACCCAGAGGACGAGGAGGACTGGCAGACGGCATCAGCACGCTCATGTCCGCCTGCTGATGATGAATTACTCAATGATTAAAACAACTGGGTACCTAATGAAGATAAAGATCCTCATTTTTCAGAAGACGAGGAGGATGAAGAAGACCCCCTTATCTTTCCGATGAGGAGGGATATGTAGTTGAGGAAGGTGACCTAGATTTTGATTACCACGTCTTTCAACCAAAGGAGGTGTTGTTTTTCGGGACTGTTGCGGAATCATCCGTAAAATCGCCATTTGGACAACCTGGTGACCCAACCATGGGCCAAGTCAACTACCCACCAGCACAGCAGAGACCAGACCAAGTTGTGGACAATATTAGGGCAAAAACATAAAGATATAGAGGACGGGCTGCCCAGTCACATGCAAATAATTGGGACTTGCCTACCGCGCAGCAATCTCAAGGCGCAATATTAATTCTACCAGATGACTTCAGCAAAACAACGGATGTAATAGACAGATGGGAATCAATCACAAAGAACCATGTGCGTGATAAGACTTTTGCCAGTAATCAGGATAAAGTATATTACATTGAGAACCTGTTGGGCGAGATTGAGAAGAAGACCTGGGTACAATGGCGAATGGCATACCCAAATGAATTCACAAGCCTGGTGGAAATTGCTGATGACACTCAGAATGTGACCTCGCAGGTGCGTCGTATCTTCATCCTCGAAGACCCTTACCAGGGTTCAACAGAAGTACAGCAAAAGGCGCTTATCGACCTGGAGTGGCTCACATGTGAAAAACCTGGGGATATCTGGAGTTTCATGCGCGATTATAGATATTTGGCCGCAAAGTCAGGAAGGGCATACATGCCAGACACGGCAGAGAAATTCTTTAAGAAACTTCCACCCAGTATTGGCCCAAGGATTGAGATGAAATACCAGGAAAAATACCCAGGAGCGTAGGTAGGTGTGGAACCACGATTGTTTTTCACCTATAACTTTATTACGGATATGTGCAAGGAGATGGCCTTGCAAAAGGAAATTAAGGATATATCCTTCTGCTCAAAGGTACCAATCCCAGGATATTATAAAACTAGGAGGAAGAAGTATGGCCTGAGAAAAGCAAGAACGTATAATGGAAAACCACATCAATCCCATATTCGTCTGGTAAAGAACAAGCAGGTTGATAAAGGATTTGTTAGAAAATGCAAATGCTACCTATGCGGTGAAGAAGGCCATATGAGAAGAAATTGCCCAAAGCAGACAGGAAATATTGCCAGGGCTGCAGTACTGAATGAATTGGACATCCCAGATGATTGCGATGTAATATCTGTGGATGCCGATGAAACTGATTCGGACGACCTTTGCTCCATGTCAGAAGGAGAAGCTGGTGGTGGCTTTCGAGAAGATGTGTTTGACTCACTCCCTTTGGAAATAGCTCTTGTACTACAGGAGGAATGTCAGCATGAATGGCTGTTCGGAGCAATGGCCATACCAGCTAAATGTCAGGAATACAATCTCCAGGTCAAGCAGCGGATGACAGAATATGGACAATGCACTTTAAAGATCTGTGAGTTTTGCGCGAACCTTATACACAAAGCCAAAAGACCAATAAGCACCGCTAAGGAAGATTTTCTGAGCAAGAATGCGTTAATTGAGCAGCTCCTGACATATATAACATACTTGCTAAAGGAAAATGATCCTCTGAGGAAGTGCTTGCATAACCAACTCCAAGAGGACGAAAGAACTTTAGATCATCAAACTGTATTGGAAGAAGAAGAGCTCGGTAACCTGCTAACAGAAGAATGGACGCTAAAGGCAGAATCCAGGCTTGAATCCAAACCAATGCATGGGCGTAGGGTGTTGAATAAACTATTCAATATTATGGTTTTATTCCAAATCCCTGGCGTTCCAGATTTCAAGATTCAGGCCATCCTGGATACTGGGGCATCATGCTGTTGCATCAATAGCCACCGAATACCTGTTGCAGCAATGAAGGAAAATGCTTACACAGTGACCTTCAATGGAATCAATTCCCAACAAACAGCTTCTCATAGTCTCAAAGAAGGGATTATGGTAATTGGTGAAAACAGTTTCTGAATCCCATTCACCAACTGCATGGAAATGACCTTAAGGGATGGTATTGATATGCTTATTGGGTGTAACTTCATTCGATCAATGGCAGGAGGAGTCCGTATGGAAGGAAACACTGTTATCTTCTACAAGAACATCGCAACAGTTGACACCCGCCCGGAGGGAGAAATGGCCAAGGTAACCCAACTTGAAGGACAAGAGTTAATGGATGTCAGGGAGATGATATACTTGAATTGGGGAAGACCGAGTCAATCATTTCAACAGAGGTTCATGAGCCTGATTAATAGACTAAAGGCCACTGGAATTGTTGGAGAAAGCCCACTAAAACATTGGGCTCGAAACCAGATTAAATGCAGATTGAATATCATCAATCCCGATATAACAATCCAGGACAGGCCACTAAAGCATGTCACAGCCCAAATGGAAGCAGATTTAAGGAAGCATGTGGAAACCCTACTACAAATTGGGGTGATTCGAAAAAGTGAAAGTAGACACCGAACTGTAGCAGTTTTGGTCAATTCGGGAACCAGTATCGACCCAGCAACTGGGAGGGAGGTCAAAGGCAAGCAACGCATGGTTTTTGACTATCGCGCTCTGAAGGATAATACATACAAGGACCAATACAGCTTGCCAGGAATTGAAGGCTTAAAACTGAAAATGGGAAGGTCAAAACTGTACTCGAAATTTGACCTAAAATCTGGCTTTCACCAGGTAGCCATGGAGGAAGAATCCATCCCGTGGACGACGTTCCTAGTCCCAGGGGGCTCTACGAGTGGTTGGTCATGCCATTCGGTCTAAAGAATGCACCAGCCACATTCCAAAGAAAGATGGATCATTGTTTCAAAGGAATGGAAGATTTTGTGTCAGTCTACATTGATGATATTATTGTCTACTCTAATAATGAGGAGGAGCATGCCAAGCATTTGACCAAAGTCCTACAAGTCTGCGAAAGGGAAGGACTAATTCTATCAGAAAACAAGATGAAGATAGCCTGTGAAGAAATCGAGTTCTTAGGTACTGTTTTCAGCAAAGGAAGAATGAGACTCCAACCCCATCTCGTCAAAAAAATCATTGACGTCAAAGGAGAGGCCCTGCAAACCAAGAAGGGGTTACAATCATGGTTGGGGATCATTAATTATGCTCGACCATATATTAAGGACATTGGTAGGCTACTTAGACCCCTGTACTCCAAAACCATCCCCCATGGTGATAAACGATTCAAACCCTCTGACTGGCAGCTCATCAACAAAATAAAAGAACTAGTCCAACAGTTGCCAGATATGAGCATCCCCCCACGGATGCCCACATTGTTCTGGAGGTGGATGGATGCATGGACGGTTGGGGAGGCGTGTGTAAATGGAATAAAAAACGGAATGACCCGAGGAGCTCCGAGGAAATATGTGCCTATGCAAGTGGAAAGTTTGCAACCATAAAATCCCCAATTGATGCAGAAATCCATGCGTGCATGGAAACCATGGAGAAACTTAAGATCTATTACCTGGACAAAAGGGAAATTACTTTGCGAACAGACTGTGAGGCTATTGTAAAGTTTTACAATAAGAGTGCCCAAAATAAACCTTCAAGAGTGCGTTGGATAGGATTCACAGATTTTTTAACCGGAACTGGTGTCATTGTTAATATAGAACATATAGACGGTAAGCATAATCAGTTTGCTGATTAGTTGTCCCGACTAATTCAGGTGTGGATCCAGGTTGAACGTGAAGAAACCACTAAAGAGGAACCATGGCTGGAGGAACCCGCAGATTACCAGCTCAGTATGAGGACGAAATCCAAAGGGCCAATCCTGACGGCCCACTATGCCTCAATGACTACTATGCAGCACTTGGAAGAGCCCAACAAATTGAATTGGATGCAAAGCGAAGGGCCCAAGAAGCAATCCATGACTTGGCCCAAATCTTGCAGACAAAGGCCCAATTCTACACCAGTAAGTCAACTAAGGATAATGTCTACAGTGATGCAAGACCTTACGTCAGAGAACAAGCGGACAAAATCCAACTCATCAGGCAACAGCTGGAAGGCATTACCAGAAGATAAGAAGGAATCTATGACAGAAGGAAGTGGTGAGCCCCACCACGATGAGGTGTCCCATATAATAATGTAAAATAGTTTGTCTGTTTTCAATAATGGAGCAACTGTTGCTCCCCATGCGTGTTACCTTTTCAAAAGTCATTATCTCTTACCAAACTTTCGTAGTGGACGATGGGGCCCAAAAAGTGTACCCGCACTATGAAACCATAGGTAGAGACATCTGTCTATAAATTAGTGTGTGTTCTACTCATTTTCACATTAGAAGTGCAATACACAAAAAGAGTGAATTTGAGTTTTCAATCTAAGTCTGTAAAAGGTGTGTAATATCAATAAAATCTTGTTCATATTGTGTGATAAATTTCTTGTTTTGTGATAAAATCTTGTTCGAGTTTTGTGTCGTTTTTTTTAGTTTTCTTCTTTTTCTTTTTGAGTGCAAGACTCTGTTTAGATCCAACCATGTTTCCCTTGTTTTCGTCTGCGCAACTCTGCTCTAAGTTGGGATAGAAGATACTGACCGTTAGTTAGGATAACGAGGATATACAGGAAGTAAACTTCACAGATTTACGACCTGAAGGGAGGATGACTCCGCTAGGGACAAGAGAAGTTTAAACAAACAACTCTGCAGGGGAGTACAAGCATGATGAGCGAATTCATCGGCAACTTCACCGGGGATAAAGTAAGATTGAATTTCCTGAAATATGCCATCCTCTGCTGAGAAACGTCTAGTAAAGATAATGTCAAACTTGGCTTATGCTTCGAATGCATATGTTTGAATTTTTCTATGGCGTAATGCTCCATATCAAATGGAAATGCTACGCGTTTTGAGGCTGCAATGCAATGATGATTACTATATGCAAGATACAAAGAGAATCCTCTGCTGGAGATTACGAGTAACCCTTGTTGAAGATATAACCCAAAATGACTTCCCCTACACCGGGAATCACGAATGACAACTGCTGAAGATGAAACCCAAAGATCTGATGCAGAAAAGATGCCAATAACCATTGGGCTTGGAATCTGCCGGGGCTGTTAACCACTATTGATCAAACCGTTGAGAGGAACAAAACCAAACTCTACTTGGAGTGAAGTTGATGATACCAAACCGGCTGGGGAATAACCTTGAACTTAACATGTTGCCGGGGAAACAACTTTCTGAACTTACCCTGCTGGGGATAATAGCATACCATTGCTGGCAAGATTACACTTCCTAACCTAATGAGGGAAGTAGACGCCACAAATCTGTGGCGAATATAAGATCACTACCAAGGAGAGGCATCAAACAAGTCTCCTGCTGGAGATGCAAAATTATCCTGTTTGAGACGGTCGCCTTCTAAATACTCATTGGGGAGTAATAAACCAATCTGACTGGGGAAGACAAATCTCTGCACTCTTGCTGGGGAGGGAGAGGTTCTCAATGCTCTGCTGAGGATACTAGAACTTCAATACTAGAGAGAAAGACTCTACTGGGGACAGGATGTCAGACAAGCCTCTTGCTGGGGATGCCAACCTGCTTGGAGAGCGAGAACAAACCATCCTTGCCTTGTCTAGGGGCTTGAACTCTCGCTGGAGAAAAGACAAATCCAACTCTGGTTGGGGAAACCAAACCTCAGGACTCTCGTTAGGGAGAATAATAACACTCTGCCGAGGACAATGCTACCTTGGTTATTTCTGTCGGGGACGAATAACGATTATAACACCTCACTGGGGAAAGATGCCTTCTGGCGCCTTGTCGGGGAAGAGAAACCCCATACTGGGAACTACTTTGGCGCTTCGCGCTTCTGCTGATCAACTGCATGCTAAATATCATAAGCGAACTCTCCACTTGTTCTCAGACCACATGGTCTACTGGGAGAAATTGTCTCAAGAGGATTTTATAGAAAACCTGGCACTCAAAATGCCCCAGGCATATACTAGGTGCGAAAGATTGATTGTATGTTAGTTTTAGTCTTTGTTTCTAATTTTCATGATTTATTATTTCGACACGAGAGTGAGGAATATACTAAGTTCAGACCGATAGTGCAAGAGTGTGAGGGACGAACTGATAGTGGAAACTAGGCATCGATCCTAAAAACAGCGAGAGCGCTTTAGGCATCGTTTAGAATTTCATTAACTTTCAAAATACGCTTTTCAATTAAAACGGGCGAGTGAGAGCAAAATCCTGTGGTTGAAAGGTGTGGTTCTCATCGATAGCGCAAGAGTGTGAGACGGAGTCTTTAAGTTAATACTTTCTACGGAAGCAGTTCAATCGTAATTAGCACCTGACTTCTACAAGTCCCTTAGTTACGCGAAATCCATATTCCGAACTTGTTTTTATTATTATTCCTAAAAACCTCTAGAATTAGCGATTCTTTTCTTCCCGTTTAAAATCCGTTAATCCTCAGCCTTAGCTTTGCACTATAACAATAGTTTGCATTAGTTTGATTATCCCTTCTCTGTAGGTTCGACAACTTTTTTAAAACTACGCGAACAGCTGTATACTTGCAGTCTTTATTCGACGGACACGTCAGTGTGCTCAAAGCGCATCAACTTATGGTTAGACCAAACTCCAACCATCTAACTAAAACTGATATACCGGCACAAGTATATGATATAACTAAAACTGATATATCCTCACATGTATATGATATACCCCTCGATACTCACTCTTGTTAGTTAATTAGTCAGTTTTGCACCTTTGTTAGGTAATCAGTTTTTCACCCCTGTTAGTCAGTTAATTAGTTAGTTTTTCACTTTTTTTAATTTTTTAATTTTGACTTTTCTATAACTTTTTCTTTAAAGCAACTTTGATTAATAATATATTAAATTTTGGTTAATGTCATGCATACTTTGGTTAATATATATTCTGACATAAAAAATAGTTTTAAATAGTAATAAAATTGGTTAATTGAGTGTGAAAAGTTGGTTAATATAGTTCATAGTTTGGTTATTGAGTGTTCTGACATAAAAAATATCATTTTGCATATTGAATCAACTTTAATTAATAATGTGTATACAATTTGTTAATTCAATTCATAATTCGGTTAATGAGTTTTTCGACATTATAAATTTTAGGCTTAAATGCACTTTTGGTCCCCCTAGTTTGATGTTTTTACACTTTTGATCTCCTTATTACAAAACCTGTGTTTTTGGTCCCTTTAATTTGGTGCGCTTTGCATTTTGTTGGTCCCCCTCCACTTTTGCATACGTGGCATTGATGATTATGATTAAAAAATTACTTTTAATGACATTGATGACTAAATTATTTATTTATTAATACTTTTTTACATAATTAATACGTTAATAAATTTTTATTTAATAAATTTATTAATCAAAATTTTGAAAATCATGGCTTAAAGCCCATTTCTTCATTGCAGCACATGGTCCATTCTAAAAGCCCACTATCATCACAATCACTTATGCAATATCTTCCACATGTTTAAGTTTTATAAACCTTGATATTATAACATGAATAAACAATGTGGGACTATACTACCAACACCACCAGAACCCACGTTTCAACTTCAACAAACAACAACAACACCATATCATGAGAAATTTTATGACGAGTTTATGCATAATTACACTATCATTACTTGGTCTTTGTTCTTTGTTCTTTGTTCTTTCTGTCAAATCATCACTTGGTCTTATTGCAACAGGTGTTGAACCGTCAGCCTCTTATCTCTCCAACCCTTATGTTCCAAATCACCTTATCATTCCTTTGTTGCAATTATCATTTAACACTTTAGTTTTGGGTGTATTACAACCTTAGTTTGTTTGTGACTTTAAGTATAATGCCCTGGATTACTTAGAGCACAGGAAATGAACCTTTTATTTCATGGACCCAGATGTAAACACGTGGCAAGATACACTTGATGAAAATGCCATTTCTAGTCCATTGATACATTCTTTACCTCTCCCTCTCTAATTTCAATTTGCTTCTGTTCTCCATCCTGCAGCTTCTGCCTGCTTAAAGTTTTTAGGATAATCTTACTTTTCTGTATACATCCCTGAGAAACAGATCCAAAATATAAAGGGAAAGATAAATACACCAGGGCTATGCAATCAGAACTCTTGCCCTTGATTTTGAGAGAAGTTTCTTATCTACGGTTAAATCTTTCACTTTGTGTAGTTATATTTTAAAGGGTAATACTTAAATAGATTTGCTATTGTATCATAAATGAACTGTTGGTGGGGAGCTCAAGCTTAAGATGTAACATAACATAAGTACATAACTATACTATACTGACTTTCCTTGTAACAGTTTCAAACTCTGTTAAATGTGCTTTGCAATTATTTGAGAGATGGGAATTTGTCTTGGTCATTATTATTTTTTCATGGAAAGCAAGTCCCACATTGTTTTGCCTTGAAACAATATTGGTGTTTATATAACTCACACATGTATTGAACAATAACTTGTTCTAAATTGCAATTAGACTAAACTATATGAACTTATGGCCCAACATATTGCTTTTAAACTTTGTATTATTTAATTTCTTAATAATTTGCTAAAAAACCTTAATTAATAAATGTCTATTTAGTTTAAAATATATTAATTAATAAAATATCCTAATCATCAATCCCACGTATGCAAAAGTGGAGGGGGACCAACAAAATACAAAACCCACCAAACACATGACTTAAAAATATTTTAAAAAAATTTAATTTTCTAAAAAAAAAAATAATTTTTTTATGATTACATTATTATTTAATTAATATATATTATTTTATTTAATTAAATGATTTAATTAAAACATACAAATTATTATAAAATTAAAAAAAAAAAAAAAATTCAGCCCTTCACATGCTCGCCATCTCAATTGGCGAGCACCTTCTTAGTGCATTTCTCTTCACATATTCGTAATCTGAAGTGGCGAGCACCCTCAACAAATAGGATATTATGAAAATTTGTTTTCAAAAGAGGATATTTTGGTATTTAAAATTTCAGAAGAGGGTAGTTCAGTAAAAAAAAAACTCTTTTTCTCCCTTTTCTAGTGAAAAGTCCTCAATTATTCACACCTCTGTGTCTTCAACTTCAGTTCTTGCAATAAAACTTGGAAATGCCAACGTAATATCCTTTAGATACGGAAGAGTCATGTTCTTAATCAAAGATGGATGTTGACAAACAAAAGCTTTCCACTCATCTTCATCAATCCTTCCATCCTCTTTAGCATCAGCATCTTTAAATGTTTTATCCACAATTGATTCTATCATCTCATCTGAAAGATAAAGATCTGACTCATGCAAAAGTGCCAATACCATTTCCTTTAACTCGTCTTTTTCAATGTATCCTGTTTTTCTCAAATCATACAGCCTAAAAGCAACTGCAAAGATTAATTCAATAAACAATAAGCTGAAAAACACTTAAAAAAAATCACTTTAATATGAAATGAATTTTATCGTACATGCAATTTTGTCTTCTAAAGGTGCGTTTGGGTGAAAAACACCAAGAGATCTAACAAATTCGCCAAACTCAATAACACCGTTGCGCTTTACATCAAATAGGTCAAAAATCTATAAAAGCAGAAATTAATGATTATGAAAATAACA
This sequence comes from Lathyrus tuberosus, assembly GCA_022829125.1. Classification (NCBI taxonomy): domain Eukaryota; kingdom Viridiplantae; phylum Streptophyta; class Magnoliopsida; order Fabales; family Fabaceae; genus Lathyrus; species Lathyrus tuberosus. The sequence continues at coordinate 18,125,566 of JALAZF010000017.1, forward strand.
ACCAAGTTTAAAATCATAGAGCATATAAATCAATTATATATATACTAACCCTGTCAGAAAACAGATTCTTCTGGTTTTCATTTCTGAACAGTGCTAGCTGAAATTCTTCCTGAATGTTAAAAATAAAAATGCACCAGAAGTGATTATTAAGCCGCTGAATTAACTAATTAATTAAGGAGATTTAATCTAAACTAAAACACTTATTAACTCACCTTATGAATAAGACCATCTTCAATAATGGAATTACTTAACTTCAAATAGAGTTCATATAATGCATCTACTTCGCTCACAGAAACTAAGAAACAAAACTTGTTTTAATGAGCATATTATAGTGATTAATTAACAGAAATTTGACAAGTTTCTCAGAAATTACCAGTTAATATTGATGATGGATACTCACAAGGTGTCTCAGAAGCAAGAACGGTTGGATCCTCGTAGCCTGGAGTTTTAACTTTCTTTGAAGTTGAAGTTGAACAAACACAACCCATTCTCTTGAATAATTACCACAAAATTCGTACTCAGGTTTCTCTACAAATTAACAATATGAAAATTCAGAAGCACAAAACTTCACCGCCATTCAGATATTTTATATATTGTATCTTTGATTTGTAGGGAAGTAGAGTTTATTATATATTGTGCCGTGAAACAATTTGAATTGATGTTTATCCCAATGGCTATATATGAGGGACCAATACCATATAGGACGTATAACTAATATTTTAGTTTGCAGAAAAAGTCAAAACAGATCAAAAAATAAATTAAAAAATAGTTTCTCTTCCCAGTATATTTTGAAGAGAAAAACAACTTTGGTGACTCAGTCCTTTTCATGCGGCAATATTTAATTATATGAAAGTGCTTACTATACAATAGGAGTGAACGAACGGTTCGAACGAAAGAGTTTTTAAAAAAGATGAAAAACTAGGAGAAAGTCGATAGATCTATAATCTATTAGTGATGTGATGAAAAAGAAGGAAAAACAGGATAGAAAAAGTAAGAGAAAGTGGGCAGATCTATTAGTGATGTGATGTGATGAAATAGAAAGAAGAAAAAAAGGAGAAAATGAAACGGCAACAGTAACATCATAAAAAGAGAGATACATGAAAATAAAGTTATTAGGATTGAAATGATTAATGGTGACTCAAGGATATGACATTATTCTACTAAAGAATAAAAAATATCTATAAAAGCAATCTTTTAAAAACTTAAAAATCTGATTGGAGATCGAATCGGTAAAATTTACGATTTAAGATTTAATTGGTTAAATCAATTAAATATATGATTGAACTGTTTATTAAATAAATTAATAATATGAAACTAAATTATATAGATATGTCACACATTATTATATGTTCTCAATTTAATAAAATTAATATTTAAAAAATTTATTACACATTTAATACAACAATATCAATAATACATAACAAAGTTATACACTTCATTTCAACTATCATTTAAGAATATTTTAACAAAACTAAAGAATTACAATAAAATAAATTAAACTAATTCAAATCAAAATTAAAATAATAGAATAGAATAACTAAAATAAAGTTCAAATAATTAATAATACCTAAATTAAATAAGATAGAATAGCAAAATATAAATAATACAATATACTTCATTAAACAACAAAAAATTGAATTTGAGTTGAACTGCGACAAACAAATCTTAATTGACAACAACAAATAATATTGACTTGAACAACAATCAATAGAGTTGGACATCATGACTATGTTTTAGAAAGACGACATGATATTGATGGAGTGTGGTTGAAAGAAAAACTATAATAAAGTGACAGAATATAGAAGTTTGTATGATTGTAAGAACCACACGAATTTTTTTTTGTGATTGAGAAATATATGTTAAGTTTTGATATTAACATATTAAAATTTTAAAAATGGTCAATTTGATGAATTTTTTTGAACTGGACGGTTTTAAAAACCGATTCCGGTTCTTTGGTTCGAATAATTTTAGACGGTTCAATTCGGTTTTTCCAATTTAATTTCAGTTTTGACCCACTAGCGGTTTTGAAAGGTTGACCCAACCAGATTCATCTCTGATTTCTGATCCAACTGGTTGAACCGATCGGTTCGGTCCAATTTTTAAAACATTGGATAAAAGTAGATAGATATATTTGTTAATTAGGAATTGATCTTGTTCTTTATTATATATTATTTACTTTTTTTGTAACAAGTTAGATAAATTAGACAATACAATATTTGTCATTATAAGTTGTAATTACGTGTAATTACTAAACCTATCATATATAATATGGAATGCAATAGAATATTGTCATTATAAGTCATTATAAGTAGATAGATCTATAATCTATTAGTGATGTGATGAAAAAGAAGGAAAAACAGGATAGAAAAAGTAAGAGAAAGTGGGCAGATCTATTAGTGATGTGATGTAATGAAATAGAAAAAAGAAAAAGGGAAAATTTTACTGTCCTGCCATATTTTTACAAGCAAAATATTAAAGTGTCATACTTTTCAGAGTTACTCCTAAATTGTCATCGTTTTAAAAAATTTTGATTTTTGTTGTAAAGGTGCCACCCTTTGAATGAGCGGCTATGTATAAAAACAAAAAGTGTTGTCCTTTGAATGGGCGGCAGTGTTGTCCACGATTTTTTTTATAATTTTTTTATATTAATTCATATATTTATTTGATAATTAATTAATTATGTATTTAAAAATTATGTTTTAATTAATTTAAATAAAATAATTAAATAGTAATAATTTTGAATAATAAGTAATAATAATAATATTAATATAAATAATATTAATAAATAGTAATAAATTTTAATTATGTTTTAATTAAGATAAATAATTTAGTTAGATACGTAATTATTTTTTTAATTAAGACCATATAAGTAATAAATAAAAACATGTTGATGATTTATATACAACTTTGTTTGAGGAAGGAAACAGTGTTAACGAAGCCAACACTGATGAACATGACATTCCGGTTGGGAGTGTTTTCTGCCCACCTGCCCATATGACAGACTTGCCCCTGAATTCAGATGGATCATCCTTTGTATGGGCACGCAACCCTCATATTCCAATGGAGGGTGACATAGAAGTCGGTAACCAATTTAAAAATAAAGTCGACTGTGTGACTGCCATAAAACAATATCACATGAAACATTGCATGGATTTTAAGGTGACTGATTCCGACAAGAAGAGATACATAATTTGTTGCAAACACGACACCTGCAAGTTTCGTCTCTTGGCGTCCCATTGCACTGTCGGCACTATACAAAAATAATAAACTATTAAAAGGTGCCGCCCGTTGCAGTGTCGGCACTATACAAAAATAATAAAATATTAAAAGATGCCGCCCGTTGCAGTGCCGGCACTGTACAAAAATAATAAATTATTAACAGGTGCCGCCCATTGCAGTGCCGACAATGTACTACAATAATAAAATAATAAAATTTTATTAATAAATAGTATAAATTAATATTATTCATTAATTTTATTATATAATATTAAATAATATATCTAAATAAAAAATTTCATTACTATTCTTAATATTATTGTATATTAATTTATTTTATAAATATTATTATTATTATTATTATTATATTTAATATTAACTAATATTATTTTATTATATATTAAATAATATTAATATAACTAAAACGAAATAAAATAAAAAAAATATTAAAAAAACAATTTATTGGACAGTGCCGCCCTTTCAATGGGCGGCTGAGTGTAAAAAGTTTAAGTTTCGCCCTTCCATTGGGCGGCAGTGCCTTTTTTTGTTTGAAAGTATGGCATTTTGGTGTTTATGCTGAACTCAGGGCATTTTGGCAAATATTTTTCAATACTGTGGCAGGTGAGAAAAATATTCAGAAAAAGGAGAAAATGAAACGGCAACATCATAAAAAGAGAGATACATGAAAATAAAGTTATTAGGATTGAAATGATTAATGGTGACTCAAGGATTTGGCATTATTCTACTAAAGAATAAAAAATGATCTATAAAAGCAATCTTTTAAAAACTTAAAAATCTGATTGGAGATCGAATCGATAAAATTTACGGTTTAAGATTTAATTGGTTAAATCAGTTAAACATATGGTCGAACTGTTTATTAAATAAATTAATAATATGAAACTAAATTATATAGATATGTCACACATTATTATATGTTCTCAACTTAATAAAATAAATATTAAAGTCAGGCATTTTATTATTCGCTTGTGATGTTGCTTGCTCTGCAAGAAGGTCATCAATGTTAAAGTCAGGCATTTGCATTAATTGTTCCTCCGTCAGCAAAAAATATTGGAATGAATGTGCTGATTGTAGTGGTTGGGTGAAGGTATTGGTTTGGGTACGTTGGATGGTTGGGATGTAGACATCGTCAGGCGTGAAAGTGGAGGTGGGTTGAGAGAATGAGGTGTTGAATGTGTGTTGTTGAAATTGGGGGTTTGATTGGTCGAAATTTGGGGGTGGTACCGGTGTGAACTGTAAGGGTGGTCGATGGGTGGTTAGGTGTTGATATTGTTGGCTGTAGTTGTAGTGGTAATTTTGTTGAGGGATTTGAGTGTAGGGAGTTTGGTGTTGGGTTGAGGGTGCATAGAACGTGTGTTGTTCGGTGGTTTGTGTGCGGATATGTACATTGATGGTACATCTTGATCCATTATTGCGGCAATTGGTTGTGTTTAAGACGAACCTTGCGTACGAGGGTCGGTCAAAAATTGGTCTGGTGCGATGTGCGCATAAGGAATTGCACGAAACCAATTTAAATACTCCTGGCTTGGCTTGCGTTCACCAACTACCGAAACCCCCTGCAAAACCAAGTATCTCCTGTGTCTCAATTCGTTCACCTCTTCCTTGTTGAATTCGCGCCAATGAACCTTTTGGGCCCTTTTCATTGTCATTTTGTGGTGTTCCCTTAGACACCTTGGGAGGGGAGGAATTTCTTGTTCAAAACCAAACTGGAGTTTTACTCTATCTGTTTGATGCATTTCAACAATATAGAAACAGATAAGATAAGTTGTAGAACTCCAGATTCTGCTGTCTCTTTGATTGGGCACCGGAAATTGAATGTACGGCCTCCATATAAACTGCAACAAATAAAATAATTAGAATACAAGGAAGATATGTCTGCAACATGTAGAGAGCTATGATTGCAAACTCACGCCTATTTCTTCCATGTGATCAAGTGCGTTTCGATACCCTTGCAGATGGAAACGCGGATTATTGTCGTAATTCATATTTCTTTGGGTCCATCTTGCATGAAAAAAAATATACATGTTAGGTTTAGCTGATTAAGAAGAAATTAAAGTGCATATTAATATTTGTGATACCTTTGTGCGTAGGGAAATGACGATTGCATAGTACTAACAGGAGCAACCAAGGGTATACGTGTGAATGCCCAACTGACGAGCAGTAAGACACAACCACTCATGCTCCTAACATCCTTGTATGCGGCCTTGCACAATTCTCTATACAGTCTTGCAAGACAAGCAGAACCCCAACTAAATGTGTTGCATTTTTCAAGATCCCCTACAAAAGGAATCCACGAAGAATGCAACAGATTTTGACTCTTGTCGGGAAACAGAATGGTAACAATTACAAGTAAAATGTAAAGTTTAGCCTGTAAAAGAGTTTGTTCTGCGGTTGGGGAAGGGTTATTGTTTAACTGTTGATATAAGCGCTCTAGCCAAATAATCTTAACGGACCCTCTATTTTTATCGGATTCCGTAGGTTCTACCCCTAAGTTCTCCATATAAACATCGTTGGTAACTTCGGTAGGACCAACAACCACTTTTCCATCCACTCGGAGACCTAGTAACATGTTAACGTCTTCTAATGTGATTGTACATTCACCGGTTCGTAAATGAAATGTGTGTGTTTCGGGTCTCAATTTCTCTAACAGAGCAAGGACTAAGCTAGTGTCAAATTAGAGATGCGTTATTTTTGCAAAATTTACAAAACCCGCTATTTCTAAATAAGGGATTATTCTGGCACTAGCTTGAACGTGTGCATGAGAATGTAATAAGAACCTTACATTAGCCTGAAAGAAAAAAGAAATAATAGTTAACACAAAATTAAAAAACAAAACATACAAAGAATTTTTTAGAAAAACTTACACTAGCCTGAACATTTTCTTGTGTACCACGGTGTTCGTCGCCCATCCACAACAAAGACATTTTTGAATGAGGGAGTGATTGTGAGTTGTTGATGATTTTTTGGTGGGAGATGAAGAAAAGGTGAGTGTGAAATTTGAATTGTGAATGCGAATGTGATGGATTTTTTACTGATATGTATTTATAGAAGAGCAATTTAGTAGTGGTAAATAATGTTGAAAAGATAAGACAATGTAGAAATGACTTGTCTCTGCATAACATTGGAACTTGATTCACTCTCCATGCATGCATGCAAGCCTACACCCTAGCCTGCACCCTTGTACGTTGCATGATGAACAATATCATGTGCTTCATGCGCTCGCCACTTCAATCCACGAGCACCTTCTACACACGTGTGTGCTCACCACTTCAATCCACGAGCACATTGTGTGTGCTCGCTACTTCAAATTAAGAACACATGCATGGATGTTTTTTTAAGTAATATACTTGTTTTATATATACTACTGGTTTCTTACATTTGTATGATCATTCCACTACCTAGTAACAATTTCATAGCATTCTCTCATCTAAAATGGCTCAGAGAAATATAATAGTTACCTGTCACTATAATGGTACTGTTTTGACAGATAGTAATGCTGGATTCTCATTTAGAAACACAGATACTTACGCTTTCAAAATTCATGTCAACTCTGATTTTCTCCATTTCAAAGATAGGATGGAAAAAAAACTAGCACGATTCGTTGCGGAGATTATTTATCGTCATCCATTAATTAATGGAGAGGATGGTACAATATTCTACGTAATGGAGACGGTCAAGAACAACGAAACGTGAAATCAATGTTCCAGTGCCACATGATGATTAGTCAATTGCCCACAATTGAGCTATACGTTCGTCTGCTTGACAATGCCGAAACATTTCCGACGCAAGAGACGCACACCCACCAATATGGCATGAGCCAAACATCTGACGACGAACCAACACAAAACAACGAACCTTTCATACCAAATGAAGAGGTTGGGGAACCAAGCGACGATGATCTTCAGGAGGTAAGAATGCAAGATCTTTTTAGTAACAACGACGACGAGGAAGATGAGAATATGATTGTCGCGCCTACCCAGGAAATTTGGTTTGAACCAATAAGCTTGTACAACCCTCCTGCACATATGCAGAATATATGTATGGAAGATGCTGAACCAATCTCTGTGTTTGGAAGTGTCATACCAAACCATATTGCTGATGAAATAGAGCTTGGGATGAAGTTTGAAAACAAGGAAGCTTGCATTCTCACTCTACAACATTGGCATATTAGGCACAATGTTGACAATTGGGTTCACCAATCTGACACTGAACGATATGTCATTAAATGTAAGAAAGAAGGCTGCAACTTCAAATGCAGAGCTTCCATAAGAAAAAAGAACTTCAAATGGAAGATTGGTAAGCTGTATGGGCCTCACACATGCACTACCATGCCTATGGCACAAGACCGTAGGAAGCTCAATTCACAAATGATCAGCCACATCATTAGAGAGCTTGTCAACTGTGACGCTTCACTTAAGGTGAATGTGATCATTGCCTATATCCTTGAAAAATACAGGTACATAATATCTTACAGGAAAGCATGGATCGCAAAGTGTAAGGCCATAGAGTCACTGTACGGTAATTGGGAAACATCTTACAACGACCTGCCACAGTGGCTACTGGTAATGAAAACCTATCTTCCTGGAACCATTGTCGAGTTGCAAACCCTACCTACAATTTCAAATGATGGTACCCAAATATCTGGCAAACGAATCTTCCATCGTCTGTTTTAGGCATTTCGACCGTGTATACGAGGCTTCCCCTACTGTAAGCCCATTTTGTAAGTTGACGGAACATGGCTATATGGCAAGTATAAAGGAACTCTTTTGATGGCGATGGCACATGATGGGAATGCAAACGTTTTCCCAGTAACTTTCGCTTTAGTGGAAGGTGAAACAAAGGAAGCCTGGAGCTTTTTTCTAAAGAACTTGAGGTTACACGTGACACCACAGCCTAATTTGTGTCTAATCTCAGATAGACATGAATTGATAAAGAGTGCATATAGCAATCCCGAAAACAGATGGCAAGATCCACCATCTACACATGTCTATTGTATTAGCCACATTGCTCAAAACTTCATGTGCGAGATTAAGGATAAAGCACTGCGCGTACAATTTGTTAACATGGGTAACAAATTACATTTCAGTTAGCTTAACTATGTTTTTGTTCTTTTACTATGTTTTTCATAACATTTCTATTACAGGTTACACGTTAACGGAGGCTATATTTAACTACTATCGCGGGGAAATCCGAAGAACAAACCTTGAGGCCTCGCGTTGGATATACAACATACCTAGGGAGAAGTGGGCAAGAGCATATGACGGAGGGCAACGTTGGGGACATATGACATCTAACTTGGCAGAAGCCATGAACTCCGTCCTAAAGGCAACCCGAAACCTTCCAATCATTGCATTGGTTCAATCTACATACTATCGCCTGGGTTCCCTCTTTGGTAAAAGAGGCCACAAATGGACCAAAATGCTGTCTACTGGAAAAGTTTTCACGGATGGTTGCAACAAGGAAATGGCTGATGAAGTAGCCAAGACTAACACGCATAATGTCATTCAATTTGATCGTGAAAGATTTTGTTTCATGGTGTAGGAAAAAATAAATCATAATGATGGTCGTCCAACAGGTACTTTCGGTGTTGACCTAAGGAATCGGTGGTCTGACTGTGGGAAATTTCAGGTTTTTCACTTACCTTGCTCCCACGTTATCGCAACATGTTCTAGTATACGTCAAGACTACTCCATTCACATCCCAGAAGTTTTCACAGTTCTCAATGTATTCAAAGTCTACCAGGAAAGCTTCTTGGGACTACCCCACGAAGAAAATTGGCCAAAATATGAAGGATTTACTCTTTGCCACGACGATTCCATGAGAAGAAAGAAGAAGGGACGTCCAACCAGTAGTAGGATTAGAACCGAAATGGACGACATTGAGAAGGAAAAGAAAAGGTGTGGGATTTGCAGAGAAATAGGCCATATGCGTCGAAAATGTCCTAATGTTGCCGGCCCGTCAAACCGACCAGCTAGATAATATTATTTGTTATCCAAGTTACTCAAGTAGTCAAGTATTTACCTTTCACTTGCTTTCTCTGTAAACCAACATAATTTTATAATTCAAGACAACGTTTTAAAACAACTACGAAACAATTACTCATTGATAAAACAACAAGACAATGAACGTTTAACTGATTCAACAATTCAACAACAACATTAGAAGATTACAAACTCAACAACCTAAAATACAAGCTAATCCACAACAACAATCAACACAAGTGGATCTTCGACTCCTCTATTAACTTCGCCACTATGTGATGAAAACATACATTGTACATCTTCATCATTTTCTATACGATCCATGTAATACATGTACGTATCCTCCGGGCTTGCATCAGTCAGCGTTATATACGGACAACGATACTCCATTTTTCTCACCTTCATACGACGGCCACCCAGCTGTCGAAATCCTGTGTTAATTGTTGCAACCACAGTTCTGAAGTTTCACATTGGATCTAAGTAAACACTGGTTTTTTTTTCAACCCCATAAAACACAAGAGCTCGGACCGACATTTCTGAATATGCAAATACCAAACTGGAATAATTAGTGTTGATACACGATGTTTATTTATAGAAAAATTTTACATTTCTGCTCGCCAACTCATTCGACGAGTATCACTCATTTTAAAAATATTTTAAAAAAAAATTAATTTTTTGAAAAAAATAATAATTTTATTATTATTATATTATTATTTAATTAATATATATTATTTTAATTAATTAAATGATTTAATTAAAACATACAAATTATTAAAAAATTAAAAAAAGAAAAAAAAATTCGGCCCTTCACATGCTCGCCATCTCAATTGGCGAGCACCTTCTTAGTGCATTTCTCTTCACATACTCGTAATCTGAAGTGGCGAGCACCCTCAACAAATAGGATATCTTGAAAATTTGTTTTCAAAAGAGGATATTGTGGTATTTAAAATTTCAGAAGAGGTAGTAGAGTAAAAACACTCTTTTTCTCTCCTTTTCTACTGAAAAGTCCTCAATTATTCACACCTCTGTGTCTTCAACTTCAGTTCTTGCAATAAAACTTGGAAATGCCAACGTAATATCCTTTAGATACGGAAGAGTCATGTTCTTAATCAAAGATGGATGTTGACAAACAAAAGCTTTCCACTCATCTTCATCAATCCTTCCATCCTCTTTTGTATCAGCATCTTCAAATGTTTTATCCACAATTGATTCTATCATCTCATCTGAAAGATAAAGATCTGACTCATGCAAAAGTGCCAATACCATTTCCTTTAACTCGTCTTTTTCAATGTATCCTGTTTGTCTCAAATCATACAGCCTAAAAGCAACTGCAAAAATCACTTCAATAAACATAAGCTCAAAAACACTCCAAAAATCACTTTAATATGAAATGAATTTTATCTTACATGCAATTTTGTCTTCTAAAGGTGCGTTTGGGTGAAAAACACCAAGAGATCTAACAAATTCGCCAAACTCAATAACACCGTTGCGCTTTACATCAAATAGGTCAAAAATCTATAAAAGCAGAAATTAATGATTATGAAAATAACAACCAAGTTTAAAATCATAGAGCATATAAATCAATTATATATATACTAACCCTGTCAGAAAACAGATTCTTCTGGTTTTCATTTCTGAACAGTGCTAGCTGAAATTCTTCCTGAATGTTAAAAATAAAAATGCACCAGAAGTGATTATTAAGCCGCTGAATTAACTAATTAATTAAGGAGATTTAATCTAAACTAAAACACTTATTAACTCACCTTATTAATAAGACCATCTTCAATAATGGAATTACTTAACTTCAAATAGAGTTCATATAATGCATCTACTTCGCTCACAGAAACTAAGAAACAAAACTTGTTTTAATGAGCATATTATAGTGATTAATTAACAGAAATTTGACAAGTTTCTCAGAAATTACCAGTTAATATTGATGATGGATACTCACAAGGTGTCTCAGAAGCAAGAACGGTTGGATCCTCGTAGCCTGGAGTTTTAACTTTCTTTGAAGTTGAAGTTGAACAAACACAACCCATCCTCTTGAATAATTACCACAAAATTCACACTCAGGTTTCTCTACAAATTAACAATATGAAAATTCAAAAGCACAAAACTTCACCGCCATTCAGATATTTTAGATATTGTATCTTTGATTTGTGGGTAAAGTACTAAGTAGAGTCTATTATATATTGTGCCGTGATACAATTTGAATGGATGTTTATCCCAATGGCTATATATGAGGGACCAATACCATATAGGACGTATAACTAATATTTTAGTTTGCAAAAAAGTCAATACAGATCAAAAAAATAAATTAAAAAATAGTTTCTCTTTCCGGTGCATTTTGAAGAGAAAAACAACTTTGGTGACTCAGTCCATTTCATGCGGCAATATTTAATGATATGCAAGTGCTTACTATACATTATAGGAGTGAACGAACGGTTCGAACAAAAGAGTTTTTAAAAAAAATGAAAGAAGAAGAGAGAAAAAAGTAAGAGAAAGTAGATAGATCTATAATCTATTAGTGATGTGATGAAAAAGAAGGAAAAAAATTATAGAAAAAATAAGAGAAAGTAGATAGATCTATTAGTGATGTGATGTAATGAAATAGAAAGAAGAAAAAGGATAAAATGAAACGGCAACATCATAAAAAGAGAGATACATGAAAATAAAGCTACAGATGATTAATGGTGACTCAAGGATTTGACATTGTTCTACCTGAGCCAAAAAATGATTGGTATAAAGATGGAATAGAATTTTCTTTCGGGCGGATCAAATCTCCACTGGGGTGGACAAACTATATCAACCCAACCGGAAAACCGAAATATCCGTTATTGTTTCGGGTGGGCCGGTTCGGGTATCGGGTGATAAAATTGTAATAAATCGGTTTATGTCAAGTATTTTCGGATGGGTTAAGTTTGAAAAACAACACCTATCGGTATCTGAATCCGACTGAAATTTATATAGTTTGTGTTAATGTTTATAGCTGCCAGCTTTTTAAACCAAAGATAAAAAGTACTACGTATAACAGTTGTGCAAGTAATGTGTTAATGTTTTCAATAAAGTGTATAACTATTAGCTGTATTCTACTTTCTAGCCTAGCCATAATATTTACAGTTGTACTCTATCAGTTGTAGCGTGTACTCCCTCCGTCCCAAATTATAAGAGGTTTTGGGTTTTATACACAAATTAAGAAACATAATTATTATTTTATAGGAAAGACAAATTATGTATAACTTTACAGTAATGCCCCTCATAATTATATAGGAGAGAAAAATTAAAAGAGTTGAAAGAATAAATAATAATAAATATTTGAGGGTATATTGAGCAAGATGTCATTTATATTGCATTAGAAATGTAAGGTGACTTATAATTTGAGAAATTTTTTTTTGACAAAGTAATTTATAATTTGGGACGGAGTGAGTAATTTATTATTGATATTATTGTGTTTGACTCAAGAAAATCTTTCATTGATTCTTACTCTCTCTCACCCCTACGTTTTCTCTTTCACTCTCTGTTCTTCTTTTCTTCTTTTCTTCTTCATCTTCTTGCTTTGAATTTTTTCACAACCATCATCTTTTTACTTCTCTCATATTCTTTCACAGCCATATTAATTTGTTTCAATTAAAAATTATTATTCTATCTTATTGGAGTTGTGTTTGTTCTATTATTTTTTTTTTCATATTAATGCTTGTTGTTATTTTGATGGATTTTCTGATGATTGTTTTAGTTTCTTTTGGAATTTTTTCTCTTAAAAGTTCAAAATTTTGATCGATTCTAAACCGTTTGAAACCACCCATTCAAACCGAACTCCGATTAAACCGTAATCCGACATAACCGAGAATTAGAACGGACGAAAATGACCTTTGTTCTCTCACCCGTGGTTTTCTTCGGATGAACAGTTTATGATCTGAAATCGATCCCATTCGACCGATGTCCAGCCCTATCTCCAATATTGTAACTAGGGGTGGATAGAAACCCGCAAACTGATATTTCCAGCAAAAAAACCGAAATTTTTTTCAGTCAAATGGGCGAGTGAGATCGGATGTACGGATGACCAAACCGGTTTCATACATATTTAAATGGACGGATTCAGATTTAAAATCTAAACCCAACGTGCACGCAACTGCCCGTGAATGCGCATGCAAAGATAATATACCAGTGATTCAAGAGTTTTTGCCTTCCCAACCACAAACGTGAAATTAAATTCTTGAAACGCCACACCCTAAAAAAGAAGTCCTAAAATGCCATTTTTTTTGTCCTTTTGTGCTATTATTTTATTCATTTTCAGACCCCACCATCCCAGATGGCAAGGTGTCAGGGGACCATGTATTGGTCCGCCATCTGGGATGACGCACTCATTTTTTTTTCTCGTTTTTTTACTGAAATGTTTTTAAATGATTTTAAATGTTATTTTAATATTTTAATTATTTAAATAATATATAATATTATTAAATTAAAAAAACATTTTTTTATATTTTAATAAGTGATATTTTTCTTTAGTTCGAAATATTTTTTGAATAATTAATTAGCTATTTAATTGAATCAATTTAATTAATTTGTAATAATTTAAATTGAATAAATTAAAAATATAGAATTATGGTTTTTCCGCCAATTTTATTATGAATTTTTTTCCCTCCACTATGAGCTACTATAAATAGAGGTGTTGAGGACACAAAAAATCATTCCCTTTTTTTTCGTTTGCCTAATTATTTCGGGTATTTCATAATCATGTCTGTGGCGGGTGTTATTTTTTTTTGAAACAGACAAACACATGAGGGTGTCTTTGAATTCACAATGGAAGTTCCGGCAATTGGTTTCTGCCATCAATGCAGGGTTTCGACAGTTGGGTGGTCCAATTCGATGCGTTAGGAAAATTGAATATTATTGTCCCTACATAACTCCAACGGATGCCAGCCCATATGGTACCTACCTTCATTACTGGGACCAGGTTGAAAATGATGTCGATGTCTAGTGTATATTTTTCGCACATAGTGGAGAAGTCAACCGCGGCGTTGTAGATCCACTTGTTTTAGCTGTTGTTGTTTAATATGTCAAGATGGACAATCATAATGGTTTGTTGTATTATTAACCGTGTTGTATTTTGTTTTTGAAGTTTTGGTTATGTTGTCATGCTGAATGAGTTGTATCATTATTTTGTTAAGCTCAATATAAAAGATGGTGTTGTTGTTGTTAGGGAAGGACATACAAGAGTTTCATAAATAAAAGTACAACAAAATAAAATAAAACTTGTTCCACAACTAACTGGAAGGTCCAACCCTATTTGGACTTTTTTGCGCATATGTCCGATTTCGCGATAAATGCCGCACCGCCTTTTTTCTTTTTTAATGTTGTCCATTTCAGTTCTTATCCTGCTACTGTTTGGACGACCTTTATTTTTCCTCCGCATGCTGTCGTTGTGGCATAGAGTGTCACCTTCGTATTGTGGCTAAGTTGTATCAGTAGGGACCCCGATAAAGCTCTCCTCATAGACCTTAAACACGTTAACAACTTTGAACACATCAGTTATATGCATAGTATAGTCCTATCTTATGCTGGAACAAGCAGCAATTGCATGTGAGCAAGGGACGTGGAAAGTTTGAAATCTTCCACACTCGCACGTCTGATTCCTTAGGTCGACGTTGTAATGGGTAGGCGGTCTACCGTCGTTATAAGTCACAGTTTCTTGGACAAGAAAGCAGAACCTTTGACGATAAAATTGCATAACGTTGTGGCTATTTGATTTGAGAGCTTCTATCTCAATACCCTTCATGCAGTTATCAGTATACACTTGCCCAGAATCCAACGATTTAGTCCATTCGTGTCCTTTTTTTCCAAAAAGAGTGCCCAATCTGTAGTATGTTGATTTTACCAGAGCTGTAATCGGAAGGTTGCGTGTGGCCTTCAGATCTGAGTTCGTTGATTCAGTTAGGTTGGTGGTCATATGGCCCTATCTTTTTCCTCCATCAAACACCCTTGTCCATTTGTCTCGTGGAATTTTTTCCAGCCAATTAAATATCTGTATGTTAGCTTTACGTATCTCTTGCCTGTAGTATTCGTACGTACACTCATTTAATGCGTATCATATGCATGGAAAAGAAAAATAGACTAGTCTATGCGAGTTATTGCCTGAGGTATATAGAAAGATAAGTTTCAGAAGATACCCATGCTAGTAACTTTTTCACGAAGTTCGTTGTCCCTTATTTCCCTCATAAAGTTTTGTGCTATGTGCCTGATGCAAAAGACGTGTGAGGAGGGAGGATACTGCCAACCATTATCCGGGTTATTGTAGGCGCTTATTATCGACTTGTGTCTATCGGAGATCAAAAACAGGTTGGGTTGCAGTGTAACGTGCCTTCTAAGATTCCTTAAGAAAAAACTCTATGCTTCACCTGTTTCACCCTCTACCAATGCAAAAGCAATTGGAAATATATTCCTGTTACCGTCTTGAGCAACGGCCAATAGTAAAGTTCCCCTGTACTTTCCATATAACCATGTGCCATCCACTTGGACAACTGGTTTGCAGAATGCAAAACCCTTGATGCACGGTTGGAAAGCCCAAAAAAGAAGGTGAAAAATCCTAGATCCACCAATTTGTGTCCCCTCGTTCGACCACACAAGAAGGGTTTCTAATTCTATGACAGTACCGGGTACAAATGTTTTCATCACCAACAACCATTGTGGGAGGTCGTTGTATGATGTCTCCCAGTTTCCATAAATAGAAGCAATAGCCTTGTTCTTAGCAATCCATGCCTTCTTGTAAGAAATGGTGTAGCCGAATTTGTCACGGATATGGGCTATGATGTGTTTCACCTTTAGTGAAGCATCTTCATTAATCAAAGGTTTGATACTATCACAAATTAGGTTTGAATCTAATTTGGAATGATCTTGGGACATGGCGTTAGAAGTACAGGTATGTGGTCCACTAACCTTGGTTATCCTCCATGGAGTACTGCCCTTTTCCACGGAGGCCCTACATGTGAAGTTGCATTCTTTGTGTTCGCAAATGATTATAAGCCGTTTTGTATCTGACTTATAAACTTTATAGTCTAGACAATTTCTGATGTGAAACTGTCGTATGCCAAACACACATTGCTATTTGTTTTCAAATTCCAAACCAAGTAACCCACCTTCGATCCGAAGCGGCCTAGGTTCTTTGAATATTTAGACATCTTCATAATCCATGTATGTTAGATTTCTCATGTGGAGTGGTGGGGCCTACCGAGCTTCCCTACTCAACATGGACTGAGTTTTTCGGTGGAGAACCACCTAGTAATGTAATAAAAGGTAGATGTTTAAGTCTAAGTTGGCTTAAACAAATTTTTAACCAAAATTTAGTTTCCAAAAATTCAACACACGATGAACTTTTTTATATGCAAAACAATATATTTTATTATGCATTGCGCTCATGTTGTTCCCTGACAAAGGTGCCGAAAGTATTAATTCTATGTGGGTTCCATTTATTAACGACTTGGAAAAGTGTGGCACTTATTGTTGGGGATCAGCTGTATTGGCATATTTATATAGAGAAATGTGCAAAGCAGCTAATATTAATGTTGATGGAATGGGAGGTTGTGTTATTCTTCTACAAACATGGGGATTTTCAAGGATGTCATTTTGTGCACCCATCAGTTCTAACACACTACGATACCCGTACGCAACATTGTAAGTTTCTATTTACTCTTCTATCTCTATTATTTATATTTTTTAATTATGATAATTTTTTTTCTTTTACTTATTAGATGGGCTACAGACCCCGCGAAGAAGAAAAATTGCTCTAACAACCATCGCCATTACCTCAATGGTTACCGTCGCGTCATAGATCAAATGTTACCACAAAACGTAATTTCACCACCATTAACTTTTTTTATTTATTTCAATAAATTTTTTGCTCGAACTAAAATTTATTATTGATACATTTACAGTTCAAATGGAGGCCATATCTTGAGTATCCACCAATACAAACTGACGATCAGCTGATTTGGAATGCAACCACCCCTATCTTATGTTTTTGGATTGCTGAGATGCATCAGTCCGATAGGGTAAAATTGCAGTTTGGGTATTATCAAGAAATACCCAACCCTCCAAAATGCCTCCAAGATCAACATAATATGACAATGCAAGAGTCAAGGAAGTACCACTACACCAGTCTAAATAAATCTGAACGTAGACTTTGGGAAAACAGACAACGGTTATGCTTGACTGGGGTACCGTTTCAGGGAGACATGAAACCAACTCAAGAATATTTGAATTGGTTTCATACCCTCCCATTTCAATACGCATCACTGAAATAATTTTTAATTGACCCCCGTGAACGGTACCCCACACAGCAGGTGCCAAATCATCCACAACCGAATTTCCAAAACCATCAGACATCCACATCCACGTCATACCAACCACAAAACTACCAAACACAGACTCAACCTACACCAACACATTACACCTACCAAACTCCTCAACAACAACCACACTTCAGCTATCAAAGCCAACAACAACTCCACCGGCCACCAAGACACCACACAACAATTTCACATACAATCTTCGAATACTCAAACACAAATCAACCATCTTCATCCCTCGATGTGTCCGACTATTATGTCGCAACCATCGAGCCTACAGCCCCAAACCCCACTCAATTCTCCCAAGCTTTTAACAATTTACCTCCTACTGACTTTTTTGAGAATTTTGAGCCATTTCAAATATTCCCAAACCAAGCCCCCGTCATTCCGACCTCTACCAATACGCCCACAACTTCAACCGCTTTTCCGGTAAGACGTGGAAAGGGCGGTCATTTCCTTGATGAAGATTTGATGAAGAAGATAATTAGTTTTTTTGGTGGCACATTTCTATTGTAATTTATAATTCTATATATTATATTATTTTTTCCCTAAATTGTCATTTATAAATATTTCATATTTAAATAATTAAAATATTAAAATAACATTTAAAATCATTTAAAAACATTTTAGAAAAAAAAACGAAAAAAAAAGCAGTGTGCCATCCTAGATGGCGGACCAATACATGGTCCCTGACACCTCGCCATCTAGAATGGTGGGGTCTGAAAAACAATAAAATAATATCACAAAAGGACAAAAAAAGTGGCATTTTGGAACTTTTTTTTAAGGGTGTGGCATTTCAGGAATTAACTTTCAAATTTGTGGCAGGTACGGAAAAAACTCGTTATTCAACAATACATCAATAACTTTTCAGAGTTAAAGTTATTTTTATAATATAAGAGTATCATACATCAATTTAATTAATATTTAATTCCTGAAACTCAATGTTTGAGATTTTTATCTATTTTATAAAACAAGCATTTATTATATTGATAATGATAATATTGAAATGTTAGGTAGAATTAGTAGATAGCTGTGAATTAGTAGGTAGCTAGATAGTAAGAAAATAAAATACTAGTTTCATTTTATAATTATTTATTTTAAATAAATTATTCTTATCAACATTATTTCTTCTTCTTCTTTGAGTTTGAATACTGTTTTACAATGTCAGAATAAAGATGATCGAAATTACTTTTTCTTTTATTCTTCTTCATCGTCTGTTTCTTTTCTTAAAGCATCGTTATTTTTATTTATTTTAATGTTTTGCTATTTTTTGGTTAAAGTTTTTGTGTTTGGTTGATTAATATCTAAGTTTTATACATTTAAGATTGATGAAATAGATCTGAGATTATTGTTGGGTCAAATAATATATTTATCCAAATTCTATATCGGATAGTAAAAAAAAATATAGAATTTAAGTATTAATATAAATAGAGATAGATAGTTTTAGTTTTTCTACACAATTACAAAATGTAGTCTTTTGCGTGTTTTGGAAATTTGGGTAGTTGTGTGTTTAGAGAGAGTTTTCTATTTTTTCGTTCAAAAATAGTTTGTTAAGAGGGTTTGCAATTTTTCCGTTCAAAAATTGTATTTGAGAGAGGGTTTGTAATTTTTTCCGTCCAAAAATTCAAAAATTGTAATTGGTAAGGTTTGCAATTTTCTCCTTAAAAATTGTAATTGTATGTGAGAGTTTGTAATTTCGTCCTTATAAAATTACAAGTTGAATTATGATATTATGAGTTTTTTTTGGAATTTTTACTTCTTTTCTTTTTGGTAGGTATGCTTCCGCGAGCGTAGAAATTTGTTTTTTTGTTATTTTCTCTACAACTGGTATCAGAGCTAAGGTTCCGATCAAGGGAGGAAGAAAGAGTAACAATTATTATGATCAAGGGAGAAAGAAGACAAAAAGATTGAAGAGTAATAATTTTACAAATATGCCTAATCATTATAATTATAATGATCGCTTTGAAGATGAAGTTGAAGATAAAGTGAAGATATGAGAGACTTTGGATGAAGGGAGGATTTGTTGGGTCAAATAGTATATTCATCCAAGTCTCACATCGGATAGTAGAAAAAAATAGAATTTGAGTATTAATATAAATAGAGATAGTTAGTTTTAGTTTTTCTACACAACTACAAAATGTAGTCTTTTGGGTGTTTGAAGGATTTGGGTAGTTGTGTGTTTAGAGATGGTTTTCTATTTTTCCGTTCAAAAATAATTTGTTGAGAGGGTTTTCTATTTTTCCGTTCAAAAATAGTTTGTTAAGAGAATTTTCTATTTTTCCGTTCAAAATAGTTTGTTTAGAGGGTTTTCAATTTTTCAGTCCAAAAATTGTATTTGAGAAATGATTTGCAATTTTTTCGTCCAAAAATTGCAATTGAGCGAGGGTTTGCAGTTTTTCTGTCCAAAAATTGCAATTGAGCGAACGGTTTACAATTTTCCGTTCAAAATTTGTAATAGGTAAGGTTTGCAATTTTCTTCTTAAAAATTATAATTGTATGGGAGAGTATGTAATTTTGTCCTTATAAAATTACAAGTTGAATTATAATTTTATGAGTTTTTTGTTGAAATTTTTACTTCTTTTTCTTTTTTGTGGGTATCCTTTTGCGTGCGTAGAAATTTGTTTTTTATTATTTTCCCTATAGTTAAGATATTGATTTGTTCTTCTTTCAGTTTTTTTTATTGTTTATTGTTTTTGTTTAAAGAAACATCTTGGTTATTTAACCTCAAACCCGCCCAAATCAACTTGCAAATCCATAAACCGTTTGATACGTCACCCATCCAAACCGTAGCAGTAAAATGGGCAGAAATGGGCTCTGGATTCTCGTCCGCGGTTTGGGCCGGATTGGTCATTTGGGACCGAATCCGCCCAACCTGACCCGTTGTTCACCCGTAGCTGTAATATACGGGTGGTCCTACAAAGTTAATATTTCAACGTAATGTTTAAGTCACTAAGAGAATGAATGGTAAAGCTGAGTTATAAATCAAGAAAAAATCTTTAAATTTTAGATGCTTTACTTTTTAGATGAAATGCTTTACATATAAACTAGTGGGATACACGTGCATTCGCATAGTTCTCGATGTGTTTCACGCATTTGTTTTAAAAAAAAATTAAAAATTTTAAAAATGTAAAATATGAAAGAAAAAAATGCATGATATAATTGAAAAATTAGTAAAATTTACAAAACAAAATGTAAATAAAAAACTCAGACAAAAAAATTAACAAAACAAAATGTAAATTATAAATTAGTGTAAAAGTTGTATTAAAAAAAATAATACACGTTTATTAGAATAAGAATTCCAAAAGATTGTAACATTTAATTTTTTTTTACTAAAACAAGATTTTAGTATTTATTAGAAAATAAAATGTAAAATTAAATAATAAAGGAAGAAATAAAAATTTATTGAGCAGGGATGGTCAAGTTTATTGGAATTATTGAGTAGGCTGACAATTTAGATGGGTCAAAGGTAATCCAAAATGCTCATAAATTGTAAAAGGGCCCAATATATGTTAAAAATATTAGTTGAAGTGTGTAGAAGGAATACAGAAGGCTCAGAGAAGCAAAACGTTAGAGGAAATAAGGAAACAGAAGGTTGCTGGCTGTGTTATCCTTCAATAGAGAAGGTGCACTTCCCAAAAATGATTCTCAGGTGAAGCCTCTATCGAACCACTATGTGAAACATTTTTCCAGACTTGTGTGTTTCATAAGCGTTGTATGGTATCATTGTATATTAACACAGCGTTGTTGACAGAAATCCAATAGAAGTTTTGATGTAATTGCATGCAATGTGCTCCTGTGAGACTGTTACCAAAAATTATGAAAATTTCGGGAAGAAATTATGGAAATTTCAAAATTTCCAAGTGAGATATACCGGATTTTTTGTAATTTACGGAAACTGTCCAAAATTTCTGAAAAGTTGAAATTTCTGAAATATTGAAAATTTCTGAAAATCAAAATTTCTGGTATGTCCCAAAATTAAAAAAAAAAAGAATATATTATTTCAGTATTTTTGACACAACGTCGTACAAAAATGATTCCATAAAAAAATCTTCACATATAATAGATACATATTGTCCACAAGATTACATAGAAAATTAGGATGACTTCCTAACTTCATCCTCCCAATGCTTAATTTGTCCTATGTAATGCTCCAATTTATGTATTTATTTTTCTTGAATAATATTGTGTGATTGTATGTGTTGTTTGACGTGTTGGTGGGTTAAGGGAACCATCGGGTGTAAGGTAATGGCCTTAGAAAGTAGAACTTAAGGTGTTAAGGGTGCGTAAGTGTTAACCCTCACTTTCGACGCTAGAAGGAATCAAAGCTATTTTAAGTTAAAAAATTATTTTTAACATAAAGAAGGCTTCGACCCAGTTTTGGTGAAGCCTGAGTCGAATAAGGGTTTTGGAAGCCTAAAAAATGGCTAAGTGTTGGGAGATGCTTCGACCGTGAGAATGTTGAAACGCGCGTTGCAGTTATCACATTAAGGCTGGAGGGAAAATCTCAAATGTTTGAATTTCAAAAGGATCAGTTGCTGAACGTGGGAGCAGTTGAAATGGAGAAAGGCGCCAAGAGGACACGTTTGGAAGCATAACCACCACTTAGTAGTTATTTCTTAGCACTATAAATAGGAGTTATTTCTATAGAATAAGGGTGTTCATATTTTTGTACAAGTTACTCAAAGAAACTCAAAGTACCCGCATGTAGAGAAACGAGTTCGTGAGAATGTACGTAATGTAACACCACTTTCTTTCATCAATGCAATTTATCTTCATCATGTTTATGTTTCAGCACTTTACGTTTTCCTGAACTTTACCTTTCATGTCTTAACTTTTACTTGAATCTTTATTTTCAGTCAAGTTTATCTTAGACCTTGTTTTTACTTTCATTTAAAAGCTTTCGACATTTATCTTCTTGCATCTTTACATTCAAGCATTTAATCTTCAAGCATTTACTTTCAAAGTCTTTTATCTTCAAGTCATTTATTTTAAAGTCATTTATCTTTCCGCATTTACTTTCGACTGCACTTTTATCAATTCCAGTCTTTATTTTCAAGAACGTGGAGTTCATTGCACTTTATCTTCAAAAGCTTTTACATCATTGCATTTACTTTTAAAGTCATTTATTTCCTGGTCATTTACTTTCGACAGTCACTTATTTTTCTGCATCTTTTACATCCAAGAACGTGGAGTTCAAGCACTTTTACATTTCTTGTCATTTACCTTCGACAGTAATTTATCTTCCTGCATTTTTATCAATTCAAGTCTTTATCTTCAAGCCTTATTTTCAAATCTTTTTACTTCTTGTCTGTTACTTTCGATGCCTTTAAATTCTGCATTCTTTATTTACAACCTTTTAACTTCCAAGCTTTTACTTTACTGCAAGTAGTCGAACGTGGAGTTCACTTAGGTTTCTTTTTTCAGCATTGTCGAACGTGGAGTTCAGTTTACATTTCCTTTATTTCAAGTTATATTCACTCTCTCTTAAAATTTAGCACATGTCCTAGGGTTTGTGTGGTCGATCATGCAAGTTAGTCAGTTTTATTTAAAATTGATAGACCAGAGGTTGTTTACCAAAATTCACAGTAAACAAATTGGCACGCCCAGTGGGACCTAGTGCTAAGTTTATACTTTTTGTTAACCTTATCTTTCTTGGTGAAGAAATACTTTCGTTGTATGTTATAGAGAAGTGGAAGTTAGCCACAACAAACGAAAGAATACCAAAAAGAAGATACACTAAGAGAATGGCAACTAATGCCAACCAACCAGTTGATCCTCAAGGGAGTATTTCAAACACTCAGTCAAGTAGCAGTATGGGGTCTCAAAGCACACCATCACCAGTGTCTTCGACAGGAGGACAGACGTCACCTTCATTAGTAGTGTCTGAACCAGGATCAACATGCACAAAATCATATACTCAACCTGTGATAGAATACATAGGACCACAAAGTCCTAATTCACCAATACCTCCAGGAGGAAATTCAATGTACCGGCATTTCCCTCCTCCAAGTTTTCCACATCCAGGGTCAAGGAGTCAACCCTATGGTATGCCTACATCAATGATGCAAAATCTGCAGAATGCTCCACCTGTATTTTCAGAGAATGTAGTGTCTTCGCCATTACAAGGATCAGGATCAGGGGGTCGAAATAATCAGAGTATAGGTGTTGGTTACTCCGTGCAAGCGCCTAGTCTTACAAATACATCCATAAATTGTTTGAGACAGCAGATGGATGAAAGTAACATGCAAATGGTGCAGACGTTGTCTCAGACAATGGGAGAAGTTTTTCAACCCTTGATTCAGAATACGACTCAAACTAACCAACAATTGGCTACACAATTAGCACGCATGGCTGATTTCATGGGAGTACCAGCGGTGGATCGAAGAGCAACTGTTGTCGAAGATATCCCAAGACGTCATCCACGTCATGTACCTGAGGTGAACTTGGAAGATCAAGAGATGATTGATCATTTTAGAGTCGAACCACCAAGAATGCCAATCCAGATAGAGGAAGAGCCAGTAATGATGGTGAACAGGAACCAAAATGCTGATCAGTTCCTTAGACAGGTTCAACATCAAAATCAAGCAGAAGAAAATAATCTTGCAGCCATGGTTGAAAGGATAATGACCAGAAATGGTGTGAATCTTGGCTTCACAAGGCCAAATTATACTTCGCCTATAGTGGATTATATTCTCCAAGCAGAATTACCCCCTAGGACGAAGGTTCCAAAGTTCAGCAAGTTTTCAGGAGATACTACTGAATCTACTGTCGAACATGTGGCTAGGTATTTGATTGAAGCAGGCAAAATTGCAGCTGACAAAAGCCTTAGGATCAAATACTTCCCAAGTTCCCTTACCAAGAATGCCTTCACATGGTTCACTACTTTGCCTCCAAATTCCATATACAATTGGACCCAGTTAGAGCGTTTGTTTCATGAACACTTCTACATGGGGCAAACTAAGATTAGTTTGAAAGAATTGGCTAGCATCAAACGCAAAGTTGCTGAGCCAATTGATGATTACCTGAATAGGTTTCAACTTCTTAAAGCCAGGTGCTTTACACAAGTACCAGAACATGAGTTGGTTGAAATGGCTGCTGGGGGTCTTGATTATTCCATTAGGAAGAAATTAGATACCCAATATCTTAGAGATATGGCCCAGTTAGCTGATAGAGTCTGACAACTAGAAAGGCTAAAAGAGGAAAAGGCTAAATTCAGCAGGGGTAAAAAAGTAGCCTTTGTCGAATGTAATGAAGATGTGGAGAATTTGTATGATGAAACATCTTATTTCGACGGAAATGAGGTTGACGTTGCTGAGTTAAAGCAAGGTCCACCTTATGCCTACAAATTATTAGCTCCTTCAAATGGAAAAAATCCTGTCGAATCTAACGACAAATTTCCTAAGAAAACATACACTTTCGACGTCACTAAATGTGACAAAATTTTTGATTTGTTAGTTAAAGATGGGAAAATGATAGTGCCTGCTGGTGCTAAGATGCCACCTTTAGAACAAAGAAAGAAAAGAGGTTTTTGTAAGTACCATAATTTTTTGGGTCATAAAACTTCTCAATGTTTTCTTTTCAGGGATTTGGTGCAAAATGCTATTCAAGAAGGGAGGCTGAATTTTGGTGACAAAGGCAAAGCTCAGATGAAAATTGACTCTGACCCATTGCAAGTTGCAGAGGCTAACTATACAGAGCCTCACGAGGTTCAGATGGTCGAAGCCACAGAAGGATTTGATCAGTCAGTCAACATGGTGGAAGTCACTGAGGACTTCGCCACCAATCCTGTGGTAACTGAAGGTTTTAATAAGGCTGCGAATGGCTTGAATGCTGATGGGGCCAGTTTAATGTTGGTGCCCAAAAAAGCTGCTGACAAGTTTGTTGAGATGGATAATGCTGCCAAGATATTGGATATGGTAGTAAGCGAATTGAAGATAAATGCCATTGAGGGCATTAACATGGTCGAATTGGTTGAAGAATCTGATGCTAGCTCAGGAAGTATCAGTACCAACGAGGCTCTGGGCAGGAACGCCCCCAAAGTCTAAGTTGTTAAAGAGTTGGAAGATGATATACTATTGGTAGGAGAGATGATAGACATGGATGGTTGTTTGGTAGAAAACTGGATATGTATGGCTGCTGAATAATTCTTCAAGACATCTCCTGATGTTGAAAGAGTCAATGCTGAGGAAATGGTCGAAGCTGAAAAGACTGCTTGGCAGAAGGCTTCCCAAAAAGCTGCAAGAGCAGCAGCAAGTGGTGGTTGTCTGGCGAAGACCACTGAAAGTCTTGAAGCTCATTTCTCCAAGATGCGCTTAAAGGATAGAATTGATGTCAATATGGTCGAAATTACAGATCAAAAAGCAGTGAGTAAGGCAGATGAACAAGAAGAGCGCAACAAAATAGCTTATCCTAAGCAAGAGGAGACAATTGTGGATTTTCTACACCGTTGCCAGAAAAAAGGTTCTGGAGTAATGCTATGTCCTAGATGCAACACCATTTTTGATGAGAAAGTTGCCCACAAGTTAGAAGGTGTCAAAAAAGCTGGTGGAAGCTGGGGGCAGAAGGTAAATAAAGGTCCCAGAAGTTTTGACCATAGACGACTTTTGACAGGGTTGAAAAACCAAGTACCAGGAGTTAGGCCAGGTACATTCAAACCAGCTGCGAATATGCCAACAGGTAGTTGGATCAAGCCTATCGAAGGAAGAGGACAGAAGAAGAAGTGGGAGAAATTTGTTGTGGAAAGAGGTTCTTCATTTGAGTATAGAAAAGAGAACCATACCACCAACAAGTCAGCATACATTTCTAAATTACAAGGGTAAAAATCCCAGGTCTAGATCACAATGGCGAAGAGAGCAACGTAGGCGAAAGGCTATCAGGGAGACTCAGGTGCAAGGAGAGTCAAGCACCAATATTGATAATCAAGCTGGGACAATTGAGAAGATGCCCATAAGGCGAAAGCTGTTCAATGTTCAGCCAGAGAAGAAAGTTGAAGATGATGAGAATATGACTGATAATTTCGACAGCGAGTCAGCAGCTTCTCTAGATATTATTGTGAATGTGGTAACAGTGATGCCAAAAGAATTTGGTCAAGTTTCAGAGGTCTAAGACTTGGATCAAACTGCTGAATTAGAAATGTTGGCACACAAGCCTGTGTGTTATTACATCATGAACAATGGGTGCGTCGAAGAACATAATGCTTTTTTTGAACGCCCCACAGAGGCAATGAAGGGTCATCTGAAGCCTCTTTATATTACTGGCAAAGTAGAAAATGTTCCTGTTAACAAAATCTTGGTGGATTATGGTGCAATTGTTAATTTAATGCCAAGATTTTTGCTGAGCAAGATTGGGAAGTTTGAGATTGATACCAAACTCCACAACATGGTTCTGTCGAACTATGAAGGAAAAGTTGGTTCCACTCTAGGAGTGATTCAAGTGGATCTTACTGTGGGAACCATTACCAGACCAACAGTGTTTATGGTCGTTGAGACGAAAGCTAACTACAATCTACTCTTGGGTAGGGAGTGGATTCATGGAATAGGTGTTGTACCTTCATCTATGCATCAAAGAATCACCATTTGGAGACTAAATGGGATAGTTAAAAATATTGAAGCTGATCAAGGGTACTTTAAGGTGCCTATTAATCATGTGGATAGTAGACAGTTTGAGAAACATTTGGCGAACATTGCTCCATGTCCTCCAGCAGACTTTGAGTGTACGCCTGATGAAGAAACGTTTTATTCATTGTATTTACACCCTGTCGAAGGTTTCAGATGGGACAGGGAAGTACCAGGAGGAAGGTTGCCATGCTTAGGCTCACCTCCAATAGAGCCCACGGGATAGGGAAATGAATTCAGTGATCATGTCTGAGTTCGAAGCTTTAAAAAGGATTTCGGCCTATGTGGCTGAAACAAAACTACAAACGGCTTTGGAAGCTGCCAATGACTATATGGCTGGCGAAGCCATTTCTGAATTTTATTAAGAAGGTCCTAGTAAGGACTTCGACCCAAAACCTCTAGATAAGGATGAAACTGGAGAGCAAAGCCAGAGGCTCGACACCATCTATGAAGACGAGCCTTTGGGATTTGAGAAGGATCCGTTGGCGAATAATATCAAAATGCTAGCACAAGATCCTTTAGAAGAAGTTGACCTCAGTGAGGGGACAACCAAAAGGCCTACCTACATCAGTGCCAACCTTGATCCCCAGTTGAAGGTTGAAGTGGTTCAATTGTTGAAAGATTTCAAGAACTGCTTCGCCTGGGATTATGATGAGATGCCTGGTTTGAGCAGGGAGTTGGTCGAACACAGTTTACCTATGATACCTGGAAAAAAACCAGTCAAGCAAAATCCAAGACGGTTTGCACCAGAGATATTGTCAAAGATCAAAGAGGAAGTCGAAAGACTGCTTCGTTGCAAATTCATTCGCACGGTAAGATATGTCGAATGGTTTGCTAATATAGTACATGTTATTAAAAAGAACGGGTCTTTGAGAGTTTGCATTGATTTTAGAGATTTAAACTCTGCAACTCCTAAAGATGAATATTCAATGCCAGTAGCAGAAATGTTAATAGATTCTGCAGCAGGACATGAATATCTTAGTATGCTGGATGGATATTCTGGCTACAACCAAATATTCATTGCTGAGGAAGATGTTCATAAAACTGCTTTTAGATGCCCTGGAGCCTTAGGCATCTATGAATAGGTAGTGATGCCTTTTGGTCTCAAAAATGCTGGTGCCACTTATCAAAGGGCGATGAATTCAATCTTCCATGATTTTATAGACACATTTATACAAATTTACATTGATGATATTATGATGAAATCTATTTCTGAGAAGAGTCGCATTGACCATCTTCGACAGTCCTTTGAAAGGATGAGAAAATATGGTCTTAAAATGAATCCTCTCAAATGTGCTTTTTGTGTGCAGGCAGGGTATTTCCTAGGCTTTGTGGTCCACAAGAAAGGGATCGAAATAAATCAGAATAAAACCAAAGCCATAATGGAGGCGAAAGCGCCATCAACTAAAAAGGAGTTGCAGTCGTTGTTGGGCAAGATCAACTTCTTAAGAAGGTTTATATCCAACCTGAGTGGCAAAACACAAGCCTTTTCTCCATTGCTTCATTTCAACAAAGATGGTTTTGAGTGGGGGCAATTACAGCAGGAAGCCTTCGACAAGATCAAGGAGTACCTAAGCCACCCTCCAATTCTTTCACCACCTTGTAGAAACAAGAGTATGAGATTGTATATAGCTGCATCAGATAAAACTCTAGGGAGCATGTTAGCTCAGGAGAATGAAAATGGAGTCGAAAGAGCCATTTATTACCTTAGTCGAGTTTTAAATGATGCTAAAACTAGGTATAACATGATTGAAAAGTTATGTTTATGCTTGTATTTCTCTTGTACTAAATTGAAGCAATATATAAAGCCAGTTGATGTGTATGTTTCTTCTCACTTTGATGTTGTAAAACATATGTTATCTAAGCCTATTTTGCATAGTCGAATTGGAAAATGGGCATTTGCATTAACAGAATTTTCCCTAACATATCAACCTTTAAAAGCAGTGAAAGGGCAAATAGTTGCAGACTTTATAGTTGACCACTCCATAAATGAAAATGATTTGAATTATGTTGAATTAAAATCCTGGAAGTTATACTTTGATGGATCAAGTCATAAAAATGGAACAGGAGTGGGAATATACATTATTTCTCCTGAAAAAATTCCAACAAAATTCAAGTACAAGGTCAAGGACCTTGCTCTAACAATGAGGCTGAATATGAAGCATTAATTGCTGGCCTTGAAATTTTGTTAGAATTAGGGGCAACTAGAGTCGAAATAATGGGAGACTCAGAATTGGTTATAAAACAAATCACAAAGGAATATAAATGTGTTAAAGAAAATCTCATTATGTACTTTGTGATAGCCAATATATTATTAAAGAAATTTGAGGTAGTGGCCATCCAACACATACCTAGAATAGAGAATCAAGTTGCTAATGACTTGGCTCAAATTGCCTCTGGATACAAAGTGTCGAAGGAAAATCTTCGAGAAGTAATTCAAGCAAGAGGGAGAGTGGTGGCTGTTGGATTGTGCCCATCAGACTTAGAAACAACTAAGCTTGGATGCATAGATGGCGAAAATTTTGAAATTTTTGCTATAGATAATTTGACAGATGAAGACTGGAGGAAGCCTATAGGTGAATATTTGCAAAATCCAACGGCTTCGACAGAGAGAAAAATCAGGTATCAAGCTTTAAGCTATGTACTTTTGGGTAATGAATTATTTAAAAAGACCTCTGAGGGAGTCTTATTGAAATGCCTTAGTGAAGCAGAGGCATATTTGGCTCTTTCGACAGTACATAGTGGGGCATGTGGAGCACACCAAGTTGGCCAGAAGATGAAATAGTTGTTGTTTCGACAAGGCATGTATTGGCCTACTATGCTGAAAGATTGCATAGAATTTGCTAAGGGTTGCCAAGAATGTCAAATTCATGCTGGCATACAGCATATTAGGGGTGGCAAAACGGGTCGTGACCCGTCGGGCCGGCCCGCCCACCCGCCAAAAAATGGCAGGTTGGGTTGGAATTTTGGGTTCGCCGCCCACCAACGCCCGCCCCGCTAAAGACCGCCACCCGCCAAAGTCCGCCCCGCCAAAACCCGCCGTCCGCAAAAGCCCGCCGCACCTTTTTATTAACATGGTTGGTATTTTATTTTCTAAATTATATACAGTATGAAATTTATATACAACCTTGCATCACATGAAAATTATATACTTTATGAAGATTATATACTTTATGAAAATTATTTACTATGATAATCATTATGAAATTATTTACAGTGTGAAAATTATTTACTAGCCTTGCATCACATGAAAATTATATACAGTATGAAAATTGATATACAGTATGAAAATTTGAAGATTCTCCAAATTATTAGTCTTTCTCATATTTTATTTGCCTTGCGCAAAAAATTGCTCAGTAAGCCAATTTGTGCATGCTTTTATAAAAACACATAGTTTGTTTAATTTGTGCATGCTTTCATAAAAACACATAGTTTTTATACATTGCTCAGTAGGCCAATTTTTATACAAAATTTATAAAAACACATGTTTTGTGCATGCTTTTAACGGGACTGTTTGAGAAATTTCTAACCCAATTTGTTCTTATTGAAAGGTAAAAAAAAAACCTTTTAATTTCTTAAAAAAATAAAAAAAGAAGGCGGGCAAGCCCGCCGCCCGCCAACCCGCGACCTTGGCGGGGCGGGCTTGATTTTCATGCCGATTTAAACTTGGTGGGCATGCCCTCCCTGCTCTTTTTTTGGCGGGCATTAAGCGGGGCGGGCGGGCGGCCCGTTTTGACACCCCTACAACATATCCCTGCAAGTGAATTACATTCCATAGTGAAACCATGGCCTTTCAGAGGATGGGCTTTGGATATAGTGGGAGAGATTTAACCAGCATCTTCAAAGAACCAAAGATATATTTTGGTGGGAATTGATTATTTCACCCAGTGGATTGAAGCAATACCACTGGCGAATATAGGTCAAGAAGATGTTATTGAATTCAATCAAAATCACATTATTTATAGATTTGGTATTCCTGAAACAATCACTACGGATCAAGGATCAGTGTTTACTGGTCGAAAGATGCAGGAGTTTGCCAAAGAAATAGGTTTTAAGTTATTGACTTCTACACCTTATTATGCTCAGGCCAATGGGCAAGTCGAAGCTGCCATTAAGGTAGTGATTAGACTAATTAAGAAGCATGTGGGAAAGAGGCCTAGAAATTGGCACAAGACATTAGACCAAGTTCTTTGGGCATGTCGAACATCCCCTAAAGAGGCTACTAATACTACCCCATTTCGACTTACTTTTGGTCATGATGCAGTATTGCCTGTTGAGATTTATTTACAATCTATAAGAGTTCAAAGACATCATGAGATTCCCTCTGAGGATTATTGGGAAATGATGATGAATGAATTAGTGGATTTGGATGAAGAACGGCTTAGAGCCTTGGAGTTGTTAAGAAGACAAAAGAAAAGGGTCGAAGAATCCTACAACAAAAAGGTTAAGTCTAAATCTTTTGCATGTGGGGATTTAGTTTGGAAAGTGATTTTGCTTATGGATCGAAAGGATAGATCATTAGGCAAATGGTCTCCTAAGTGGGAAGGTCCATTCCAAGTCATACAAGTTTTCTCTAATGGAGCTTATGAAGTGGAAGAGTTAGACAAAGATAAAAGAATCTTGAAAGTAAATGGCAAGTATTTGAAAAAATATAAGCCTATGTTGCAAGAGATTCATATTAAAACATAAGTTTTATTTTAAGAAAGGAAATCCAAAATAGGCTAACTCAGGCTAATATGGCATACAAAGCAAAGGAGAATCAACATAACATCTTTCAAAGATAGGAAAGATTATTCATAATCTCTCCAGTCAATAGATTTGAGGAAGTCCATGTAGTCTGCATCTGGCTCATTATCATCAAAGTCCTGGGTGTTGGAACGCCCTTTCTTTGAGATCCTCATGTTGGTTTCTCTCTTTTTTTCTCTGGAAGTTGCTCCAGTAGAGGCTTCAGGTTTCTTTGTTGCCTCCGTTTTCTTGGGTTCTTCAGTTTCTTTTGCCTTATCAGCTGTCTTCTTGGCTGATGACTTCTCTGAATTGTTCATAGTTACTTTGATGAATGAACATGGTTCAGATGGAAGAGAATTTATAGAGGCGAAGTATTGATTGGATTGGCCAGTCAAACAGTGAAACCATGTGAATTATTCTTGGAAGTATGCCTGAGGACTATGCTATAAATGCCAGTTTAAAGCTAGAGGCTTATGCCTTGGAGTTTTAAAGCTGAAAAGTTTGGCTTTCCAAGAAAAAGATAGAATGCCTTAATTGCAAATTTGACTTAGATGTGAGGCAATAAATAAAATGCATCATAATTTAATACGAGTCAAAAGCAGTTAATGGAGAAATACGAATGATTACTTAATCAGTGCCAAAGGCATAAAAACTGTCATTACATAAAGGCCTAAAAAGGCCAAGAAACAAATGATGGTTAAACAAACAAAGGTTTCGAAAGTATCAGAAGGGAAGCCTCGACGCCAACTGAGAAAAGGCTTCTATGTGATGTTTGAGGCGAGCATTGCACAAAGATTCATCAAGTTTGGCTGCTGGGAGCTCTTTTTCATATCTTTGGGCTGCCTCAATACGATCAATAGCATTCTTCGTTTCTTCAGCCATCTTAGTGTCGTCGAAATGTTGCAATTCACGGTTGCGTTTTTTAGCATTTTTTATTTTGGCTTGTAGCTCCGTGATTTGTTGCTTCCAGGCTTCAATATCCTTCTGGTTGGAGGCTATCTCATCTTGTTTTTACTTTTGATCAGCCTCCATACGTTCGACCTTTTCATACGACTCTTTTGCACCACACCAGGCTGAACTCTCACGACCAGATGTTTCTTCTATGGTATTCCTGATAGATGGAAGCAACTTTATTTATGCAGCTATTTGGTTCACCACAGCGGTTAACTCTATCAGAAAACCAGAAACGTCTGGATTAAGGGTGGTGAGCTCAAGCTTTTCAAGGGTGTCCTTCAGATAAGTGGTTGCAGTGGGGTCTGAGGCCAAAACTCTGTGAATATCCCCCCTGAAGAATTTTTCCTTTATGGCTTAGAGGATGGTTTTGGCGAAATCATCTGATGCTGGAGTCGAAGAGCCAGAAGAAGAAGAACCATACTTCTGCCCGAGTATTAATTTGGAACACTCACGTGGGTTCGACCACTTGAGTGCTGTCAGTGAGTCTCCAGGATTTGGAATGTTAGCCAAAGGTTGCTGGACCACGGGCAAAGAAGTATGGTGAGGGGTAGGATCTGGTTGGTCTTCTTCTTCTTCTTCTTCTGATTCTTCTCCTTCATCTTTTTCGTCTTCAGTTTCGACTGCCACTCCTCCATCATTTTCTTCAGCAGTTGGTTGGAGGTTGGCCTGGTAATTAGCTGGTTCAGGATGTGGTTCATGTGTTTCTTCAAGGGCAGCTTGCCCAGGATTGTCCTTTTGGGTTTGAGCCTCAAGACCACCTTCTTCTTCGACAACCAGTTGATCAATATCCATGAAGTTATCCAGGTCGAAAAGTGGTGGACTTGAAGCATCATCATCATCAGAGTTAGAGCCCTCAGCCTGTGCATCATGTGTAGTAGTTTGGGCAGGAGGATTGGTGGGCTCTGCAGCTGGAGGATTAGGTTGATTAATTTCACTTAAACCAGAGCCAAGATCAGATGATGGATGGTAAGTTGGTTCACCTTGGCTGTTAAGGAGTGTAGTGGTGAAACTTCCTACAGCTTGTTGAGGGGTGAGATTGTTGATTATGTGGGTAGCGAAATTGCCTAAAGCTGGTTGAGGGTCAGGATTATTGATTATGTTTGCCTAAAGAACACAAGTGAAGAAAATGAGATTGAAAGAATTTGGGCGAAAGACGTCAGTATAATGAAACAATGGTGCACATACCTGAGCTTGTACAGCAACAGAACTTGAGTTACCACTTTCATGGTCGCCAGGAGGTGTTTGGGTAGCTACCATGGAAGGTTGTTTTTCGACACCACTTGTTGTGGTTGCGTTTTCAAGTATTTTGG
The DNA here is from genome assembly GCA_022829125.1 of Lathyrus tuberosus. NCBI lineage: Eukaryota > Viridiplantae > Streptophyta > Magnoliopsida > Fabales > Fabaceae > Lathyrus > Lathyrus tuberosus. Next base: position 18,159,726 of record JALAZF010000017.1, read on the forward strand.
CCACCTTCGAAGGAGGTGGGCCAGTAGGTCCAGATGCTTTAATTGGTTTTCTTCTTTTCTTTGTAAGAACCTCCTCAGGAGATTCATCTGAAGCATCTAAAGATATAACTACAGCTGGGGCATCCTTTTTTCCTTTCTTTAAAGGTGTAGGAGGTTTTCGACCAGTCTGAAAAGGTGATGCAAATATGAGAAGTGATTCACATAATAAGAACATAGGCAAGGGATGTGAAACGTACCTGTTTGCTTTCTGGTTCTTTGCTACTTTGTGCAGCAGCAGCCCTGGCTGAAGGAGCTTTCCTAGGCACAGCTGAAAGACAGTGAAAATTGTTACAAGTTAATGATTAAATGGTTAGTTATAAAGCCATGGAATAAGGGCTTCAAACCTTCATATATTTCAGATTCAACACGGACATCCTGAATTCCTATATGAAGGTGTCCTTTGAAACTGTCTAGCGTATGCTTAGTCAGAACCACTCGTTGAGCTTTTAGCTGAGACTGCTATCGAAGAAGTTTTAAATGGTCACCACAGACAAACCAATCTGGAAATGGAGGGGCAAGTGCCACTCCAAAATCAGCATTAGGCAGTCGAGGGAACTTTGGAGGGAAAAGTTCAAAAGCTACCTCATAACGTTTCTCACGAGGGACGTCTGAAGGGATTTTTAGTTGATCCAACTGTTGTAGAAATTTTCTCTTTAAAGTAATAGCAGCCTCGTGAATGGTTCGACCAAGATCATCTGGTCGTAGACAGTTTCAAAGTATTTTTGGAAAACCTGTATTTCTTGGAGGTGAGTGAACTTACTCTTCTTCTTCTTGTCCTGCACATCAATAAAAGCTTGGTCAAGCAATGAAGAAAATGTAGCCACATCAAGAAAATGCTCATGGTAGTGCTTCGACCACCAGTGGTGGAATGATGAAGTGTATAAGAAAGAAGGCTCAAAAAACACGGGAGACAGAACTCCTCCCCTCTCATTCCAGCTGACGAGTATACTGGTGACATCTTCTTCACCAAAGCTTGCAGTATGAAGGATTACTTGGCCTTTCCTCTCATATAAACATTGAGGAAAGCTCTAGGCCAGCCCAAATTGTCGAGAGACAAGATTTGGTTGGTAAGCAATCAGTGCTGATAGGCCTCTCCCCAAGTTCAGCCTTTGGACAATGAATATGGGAATTAAAAAGGCTTCCCAAATAGCAACAGATTCACTGTCAAGAGTCTTGTGAGGGTTTGGAAATGGCCTTGTAAACCACACAGGGCCATATCTTCTTTGAGCAAAGAGTGCCATGCTGGGAGTAAACTCATAGCGCTTGGCAAACATCATGATATAGCTGGTGAAGGCCCCTTGAAGGGTTTCACCATCATCATTGGGCGTAAGTTTGACCAAACGGGTCCATTCGACGCTCCTCTCCCTTATCTCAGCGGAGGCTTCGTCAACTAGCCCTTTTCTGGGAAGGCTAGCTTCAAATGCTACATTGAGCCACAGTTGAAGCAGCCAAAGAGGTCCACTCAAGTGTACAGAACCTTGAGCTTCCATGTGCCTCAGTCGAGAAGCCCCTTCACTGATGGACTCATAAAGGTTCGCCAGGATGAGTTCACTTAAGCAGACCCCTCTGTTATTGTGAAGCTGGTTAGTAAGGGGCAAGTACTTCTTAGCTACTTGCAATGATTTCGTACAGAAAACATATCTCGACAGCCATACGTTGAGAAATGCAATGTGTTCTTTATCAGATACTTCATCATGGCCTGCGTCGAAGAAGTGTTTGATGAAGTGGGTGTAGGTGAGTTTGGAACTTGAAATGCCTATGATATCCTCAGCATCTTCTTCAGGGTTATAAATAAGGCCATCTGGGCGAAGCCCTGTGATGGCAGCCAAGTCGAACAATGTGGGGGTAACCATTCCACATGGCAGATGGAAGGTGTAGTGGGTGTTGTACCAAAAATATAAGGACGCTGCCAGCATGTTCAAGCAGTATGGTACGCTGGTCTTCGACAGCATGAGAAGGTCATAAATCCCTATGTTTTTCCAATGTTCTGACTTGACCTTTTCCATCTTCGCCATCCATTGGTCAAAATCCTTCAAGGGATTAACAACTCTTACTAGCCTTGTGCCATCAGTGAGATAGCTAACATTAATCTTGGGCAGTGGAATTTCTTCAGGAGAGGTTTCATCAGAAACGTTAATTTTGGAAAAGCTTTTTTTCCCTAATGGCCTTATTTTCCGGTAAGAGGGGAGAAACTCACTTAGTTTCTCATTAGAAATGTCAACATCAGCTAGAGGACCAGACAGTGCATAAGGTTTGTCAGAAACGACTAAAGGAATCATTACCTGAGACTTATATATGGCTCGTGCTTCTTTGGTGGTGGGTTTTGGTAGGCAACTGCGATTATCCACTATTTGGGGGGCTGGGATGTTTGCAAATGGAGGAATGGCTTGTTTAAATTGAGTAGCCTTGCCTCTTTGGGTTTTCTTTGGTTGAGGATTCACTTGGGAGGACGCCATTGTTAGAGAAAATGAAAAGAAGTGGTGCTTTTCTGGGTTTTGCGTGAAGAAAACTGAAAGAGAAAAAAAGGTTGCTTGAGAGTATGAGAGTGTGAAAAGTTCACCAAATGGTGAAAATGGATATTTATAGACGTTTTGAAAATCCCAAGAGCCTTGGATCCACCGTTGAAGTTGAGAAGGTAGTGGGACGCGTGTCTTTCTCTTGGAAGTGTGATGAGTGGTAGCAGTTATGTTCAGACTGCAAACATATATTTTCAAGAAAGGAGTTATGATGAGTGCGGCTGAAGAGACGTTTAAGGATTTGTCATGATGGCATGATGTCATAAGCGTGGGTTAGAGAAACTGAACAGTTGAGCCACTGAGTGATTAGTGGATTATTCAGTTGAAGCCATGCAAACAAGCGTCGAAGTGGGTGTTGAATAAAAAAAATGACCTTCTCACAAATTCTGGCGAAAGGACATTTCTTGGGAGGCAATTTGTTAACCCTCACTTTTGACGCTAGAAGGAATCAAAGCTATTTTAAGTTAAAAAATTATTTTTAACATAAAGAAGGCTTCGACCCAATTTTGGTGAAGCCTGAGTCGAATAGGGGTTTTGGAAGCCTAAAAAATGGCTAAGTGTTGGGAGATGCTTCGACCGTGAGAATGTTGAAACGCGCGTTGCAGTTATCACATTAAGGCTGGAGGGAAAATCTCAAATGTTTGAATTTCAAAAGGATCAGTTGCTGAACGTGGGAGCAATTGAAATGGAGAAAGGCGCCAAGAGGACACGTTCGGAAGCATAACCACCACTTAGTAGTTATTTCTTAGCACTATAAATAGGAGTTATTTCTATAGAATAAGGGTGTTCATATTTTTGTACAAGTTACTCAAAGAAACTCAAAGTACCCGCGTCTAGAGAAACGAGTTCGTGAGAATGTACGTAATGTAACACCACTTTCTTTCATCAATGCAATTTATCTTCATCATGTTTATGTTTCAGCACTTTACGTTTTCCTGAACTTTACCTTTCATGTCTTAACTTTTCCTTGAATCTTTATTTTCAGTCAAGTTTATCTTAGACCTTGTTTTTACTTTCATTTCAAAGCTTTCGACATTTATCTTCTTGCATCTTTACATTCAAGCATTTAATCTTCAAGCATTTACTTTCAAAGTCTTTTATCTTCAAGTCATTTATTTTAAAGTCATTTATCTTTCCGCATTTACTTTCGACTGTACTTTTATCAATTCCAGTCTTTATTTTCAAGAACGTGGAGTTCATTGCACTTTATCTTCAAAAGCTTTTACATCATTGCATTTACTTTTAAAGTCATTTATTTCCTGGTCATTTACTTTCAACAGTCACTTATTTTTCTGCATCTTTTACATTCAAGAACGTGGAGTTCAAGCACTTTTACATTTTTTGTCATTTACCTTCGACAGTAATTTATCTTCCTGCATTTTTATCAATTCAAGTCTTTATCTTCAAGCCTTATTTTTAAAGCTTTTTACTTCTTGTCTGTTACTTTCGACGCCTTTAAATTCTGCATTCTTTATTTACAGACTTTTAATTTCCAAGCTTTTACTTTACTGCAAGTAGTCGAACGTGGAGTTCACTTAGGTCTCTTTTTCCAGCATTGTCGAACGTGGAGTTCAGTTTACATTTCCTTTATTTCAAGTTATATTCACTCCCTCTTAAAATTTAGCACATGTCCTAGGATTTGTGTGGTCGATCCTGCAAGTTAGTCAGTTTTATTTAAAATTGATAGACCAGAGGTTGTTTACCAAAATTCACAGTAAACAGTAAGTAATAGTGTAGAGACATGGGGGTGGTTGGAGAATGTCATTGTTACTTGTTAGAATAGGGTAAGTGATTAGGTGGGTTTTTTGTTATCGTCTCCATAGAGATTGTCCTGATATCTTGATGCTTGCCATTCAATAGTTTATCGTTCTAAGAAAAAGGGTTTTCAAAGTTTTGTTCATAAATTATCACGTTTTTAGTAGCAAAGCTGATAATTTCTAAAGTGTTTGATTAACAAAGCATATCAAAAGTAGTTTTCATCTACCCTAACTTATACATATTCTTTCAATCTTGCATGTGAAGTCGGATCTTATTAATACCATCATGTATTCTCTCAACACCGTCTATCTCTAGAGCAGCGTCGTGAGAAATACTGTGTTCATCCCTACACGGTCTCTCCTTATAACAGCCAATATAGTAAGCTTTAAGTTCAATACAAAGTGAATATCAACCATAGATCGATCTCTCCAATCTATAAATCGATTGATGGATATTTTAGGTCAAGTTCCACAAAATCTATGTCTAGAGTTTTACAAAACAAGAATGGATCATTAAGAACAAAAATATTCATCATATATTAATCATCACTTGTTCATATACAAGGCCAATCAAAAGAAATACATAAAGCTAAGGTAGACTACTTCTACCTTTGATACAACAAAAATTAGCTACCCATAATCATGGTAGCTTGCTTTACAAGTCTTGAGAGAAGATGAATGAGTATTCACGTCGAAGAATCGAACTCGGAAGCGAATCCAGCTTCTATTTGAAAAATATCACTCTTTGGTGAAGAAATGCTGAAAAATGAGGTTTCTAGGTGAAAAATGGGTTATGATCCCCAAAAAGTGTGAAAAGTACTTATATAGTACAACTAGAATCTGTCAAGTTCGCCCAGCGAACTCTACCTTATGCCACTTGAAGTGCCTCTGAATAGTTAAACTGCCCATGAGGAATTTACAAAGTTCGTGGTGCGAGCAAATCTTCTCCCATTGAACTACTTCGCTACAAGTTCGCACAGTGAACTTATGGTCCTTTAGCTACTGCCTCAAATCTGGGATGGTTCGTTGGTCCTTCGTTGCAACCTCGCCCAACGAACATTCGCTGCAAGTTCACTGGTGAAGCTAGAATAACAGCAAGCAAAAATATATAAGTAACCCAGTTTTGTTGTATCCACAGGGATCAGTGCGAGGGAAAGAATGCCATTCGATGGTATCCACATTTCTAAGCTTATGGTTCAAAAGTTTTGGTTTTAAGAAGGAACCAAGATAAAAGGCAGAAAATGTAAAGACTGAAAATATAAAATAAAGATTGAATTATAAACGGAGCCTTGTTGGAATTGGATCTCATCAATTGATAACACATGCATTCTTCTAATCATATTATACATAAATCAATCATTCTCCTAATATTCTCAAGTATCACCCATGACAGAGGTTATGTCTAACGCAATGTCGAGAGATCGACCGTATTGTTTCATTGGTGATGTCTCACGCAGCTAAAACAAACACAGAGCATTAAGAGCTGATACTCATGCAAGTGTTAAGCCTAAATCTATTTCTAGAGTTCAGAACAAAACATATAATCATCTTAGATCCAGATCTGAAGAGTATATGTCTATAGCGGTTCAAATCAAAGATAAACAGGTAAACAAAGATGACACCCACATCAGATAAATGACTGCTTCATATAAAATGCCAACGATCGGAATACGTACATACATTTAACCCTTTTTACATGTATTCAACTAATTTGCCAAATGAATGTGAATATCATTCTTCATCACTATTATCACGCATCTTCGCAGTATCGTATCGATCCTACTCATGCTAGCCATGCTACTTAATCAACATAATAGAACAAAAGGTACAATGAATATCAACTCAAAAAACCATGTCAAAATTTTTACTCATTGATAGATGAAAATCTAAGATCAAGGATTTGTAAAGGTTTTGTCAAGACCACAAATAATCAATCAAAGACAACAACAATAGAGAATCAAAACATATTCACAAACATACATTAGATGAAATACATAAGGTATCAAAAGATTACATCCTTTCCCAACAAGAAATCAAAGATCCTACCTTTTCTCCCTTGAAATGAATAGATGCAAAGTTCTAATATTTTAATTACAAGTTTCTCTATCTCCAAAATTAAAACATAATCTCAAAAAGTGTGAAAATTCTATTTATACACATTCATGAATTTTCATGTTCGCAAAGCGAACCATTTATTCGCACAACGAATGAAGAAAAATGGCACTTCAGGTGCCTCTCAATAGTTAAACCGCCCCAGAAATTCTCGTGAGTTCGCAATGCAAAGGATCACTCGCGAAGCGAACACTCGCTTTCCCCGTTCGCAAAGCGAACTTTAGTGCCTTTTGCCCCTGCCAAAATCTGGGTCCATTCGCTGGAACCTCGCCAGAGTTCGCAAAGTGAAGCTTCGCTGGAAATTCGCCAGAGTTTGCAAAGCGAACCTGCTGTTGTTTTCTTCATTTCTTTGACAGCTTGCACCCCTTTCTTGTGTCTTACACTTTGATCAATTTAGTGCATTTTCCTGCACAATAACACACACATTACAAGCACCAAAGGTATATTCTCATTGTTAGAAGAACAACAACAATCATTAGTAAAACTAATGAAAACATGAGAAAATAGTGGAAAATGTGCAAAGAAAGATATGTCATTTTTAGATAAAATCCGCACCTAACAACTCTCTCTAACTAGATTTTTGCTTGTCCTCAAGTAAAGTATGCCCCTCATTAAAACAAGTGGATTTGCTCGAGCTTATGATTCAACCAAGAATAGATGAAAATGCGCACAAGCAACATTCACCAATCAACAGAATCGAACAATGATAAAGAATTAAGTTCTTAAACAAATATCATGAAATGGTTCAAATGACAACTAAATTTTCATACTTGAATCACTCTAACACTCCTCTTCAGAATAAGAATGAAGAAATTGACGCGTTTGCAACCGCGGGGAAATTTCACTCACCTGACAAACAATGCTAATAACAACTCAATTCATACAACATCTAACAATCAAACATGAAAACATGGAAGCACAAGATCACTAAGGGCGTTAAAGGTTGTAGCTTGGTCGGGTTCACAACAAAGGGACATTTCTAAAGGCCATTGAATTGAAATTGTCGATGCAAAAAGAAACATTCACTATACAAGGTATTTACACATCACAACTTCATTCACCATTTTCATTCCTTTACCACAAACCTTCTCAAACTTCCTTATGAACAATTATTTCATTCTCTATTTTTCTCATTCAAACAAGCATTCATTCTCTTTTGTTTTTCACATTCATATTTACACTTTTTCTTTTCATGCTTGTTTGAACTTTTTCAAAAGTTTAAAGCAACTTACCATGCGTCTTTTTCATTCTCCCCAACTTAAATTCAACCAAACCTCAAGTGAATGCTCCTTGCTTTTTAAGGCAAGGAAATCAAATTAAACAATGTTCAAAGGTTCAAGAAGAAATTTTTAGAACCTCAAAAATTCAATGATGAACTAAACTTTCAAATTATGTACATAAACCAAGTTCATCACTAAAATGAGATCTAAACTGTTTAGGCTCAAAGGGGTTAACAAATACTCACTACTCATGGGTAAGATACTTTTGGATACGGTTGTGCTCAATATAAACAAATGCCTTGATTATTTCTAATGCTTCCACAAAATCACAATAATCACAAGATAAAGGATGAATCAAATGTATTAAACAAAGTTATCAATCATCCTAGCATATAGTAAATAATGGAGGTTTCTCACAATTTGTGGCTTTTGGACCTAAGTAAAACAAGCATTCCAACAAGTTGAAAAATGAAACAAAGATACACATTTGCACAAAACACAAAATTCTTAAATCATTCTAACATTCTATAAAGTAGTACAATTTACCTCGCATACATTCAAATCTCACCATCCAGACTCGGTCGAAGCTTCATTGAATACTTTAATACAAATAGCAATCAATCTAGAAGTTCTCATCATTCCTGATCACACTAGAGAAACCATCAAAGAAAACAAATACATATAATATAAACAAATGTACAAAGCTAAAAAATATAGAAACTATCGCGATGCGATTCAATATCTAAACAGCGATCCCCGACAACGACGCCATTTTGGTGAAGCTAGAATAGCAGCAAGCAAAAATATATAAGTAACCCAGTTTTGTCGTATCCACAGGGATCAATGCGAGGGAAAGAATGCCATTCGACGGTATCCACATTTCTAAGCTTATTGTTGTACCCCCAATTTTACCCTCATTTTTCTGCTAGTTGATGTTTTATTTATTTTTCTCTATATTTTAATTAAGTATTATTTTGGTGTTCTATTTGCTTTTATTTAATTTAATTTCAATATGGCTCTTTTTTTTTTAATTTCATTTATATTTTATTGTCCTATTTTTTTAAAAATTAATCTCAATTTAATTTAATCTTGCTTTAGTTTATTTATTTAGATCAATTGTCTATTTGGTTATTTAATTAACATTTTAATTAATAGTCATTATTATTATTTGGCATGTTACAATTAATTTAATTCAATTAAGAAAGAGTGCATTTCCATTGCCAATTTATAGTGGTCCACCGTATGCTTTTCTTTTTTTTAGAATTATTGGATATTTCATTTACCATCAACCAATGAAGACCAAGTTGATTTGTTTGACTTTTCAACTCTTGACATTGGCCAATGATGGAGCGCCGTGTGGCATTTGAAAATGGAAAAGAAGCCAATATCTCCATCTTCCTTTGTCGTGTATATTGTTTGCAGAAGAAAAGGAAAATTTCAGCTTGTCTCAAACTCATTTTCAAATTTTCTATCCGGTTTAATACTACCCTGCTACTTCCTCTGCTCAACCGTACGAAGCTTTTCAAACGTTAACCTGCAAGCATGAAAGCAACAATACAACAACGGTCACAATTCATAAATATTCAAGAACAAGTTCTGTTGTTTTAGAGGATATATATACGAAAGCAAGAGGCGTTCAAGGGAAAAAAACATTTTGAACAGAAAAATAAACCATTTAAACTCACCAAGACTCGGTTCTCTCCATCTCCTTCATCATCCAACGACCTCACAACCCGTCGTCACCCTTCAACCTTCAATTTCTCTTCCACAGATCTTCAACCTTCGACACCCATAACCACAACCTCTCCCTCCTTTCGCTCAGCAAAACTCACAACTCCATCCTTTTAAACCTCACAAACTTGTACCCTCAGCTTCGGATTCAACCACAGCTAACCATAAAACCGCAGAAACCCAACGCCTCTTTACACGCTCTGAACAACAAAAAAAAAAAATCACTCCCTTTCTGAAACGAGATTCAAACCAACACCACTCCCTCATCGTCCCATGCTCTCTCGTCTTCGAACATCAAACCTTCAAAATCCCTCTCCATAACCTTCCATTTTTCAACCATTCCAGATCTGCAACACCCTTCTCCAACGTTCTTCATCAATAACTCTTAAAACAATCACAGCCCTTCAACATCAATTTCACCCAAATCCCAGAAATCCCAAAATTGTTTCAAAATCAAAACCTTCCAAATAAACCAGTTTCAAATCAGAATCAGAGAAATAAAAGGAGAAGAAGATGGAATGATAAACCCTTTTCGAACCAGAAATTGAGAGGAGACGAAAGAGCAAGTGATCGAGACGAGACGAAATCCGAAACCAAACACAAGTCCTGAAACAATGCCAAAGTCGAGAATCGGAATCGAAAACTGAGTTTCGAACGATCTGAGGGATGAAGTGTGTTCGTCATTGATGCGCACCCTCTCACATGGTAATTCGTTGTTGTTGTTTTGAAGTTTGAGGATGAGATGTGCGATGCCTTTGGAAATGATCTGATGTAGTTTTCAAAACTACCCTTTTGACTTTCCCTGTTTTCATAAAATAATAACATGTGATGCGTGAGGGGCTGATTAGCCGTTTAATTTCTTCACCCCCTCCTTCCATTTGCACCGTGGGGCTTTGCTGTGAGATGATGGGCCCCTAAGCCCATATGATTCTCATTTAATTTCTATTCTCAACATCTTTCTCAAGCCTTATGTGTTTTTTATTATTACATTTTTTTTAGAAGAAAAATGTTCTAATATATTTCTTCAAAAGGATGTGATATTTGTTTTTTAGTAATCCTTTCCATTTCAATTTCATTTTCGTTTTCACTTTTAGGCCAATGACATACAAAAATCATGACTTGTGATTTATTCTAAATCACTAAAAGTCTAAATTTGTAGGAGGCCACGTTTTATTTATTTTTTGGGTCAATGAAAGTTAAAAATCTAAGGTTATCGATTTGTCGATTAAATCTTGATTTAAACGAGACTAACTTGGTTCTTATTTTCCTTCTTTATTTTGGTCGATGAAAGTTAGAAATCTAAGATTATCGATTCGTCGATTAAATCTTGATTTAGACGAGACTAATTTTATTTTTATTCCGATTCTATTTTGGTCGATGAAAGTCAAATGTTAAGATTATCGATTTATCGATTAAATCTTGATTAAGATGAGATCAACCTTATTTTTATTTCATAATCTTTATTTAGGTCGATGACGCTACACGAATCTTGACTTTGGTCATTGTAAGTCAATAAAGTCTTGATAAATGTGAGGCTACTTTTATTTATTTTTGTTGGTCAATGAAAGTCAAAGAATCAATATTATCGATTTCTCGATTAAATCTTGATTTAGACGAGACCGATTTTATTTCTCATTTCGATTCCACTTTCTTTATTTTGGTTGATGACATATAAACCTCATGGTTTGGTTGATTTCATTGAGTCGACAAAACCTTGATCAACACGAGACCACCTTCTCTTTATTTCAATTTTATTCACCTATTTAGTCGATGAAAGTCAAGAATCATTGATTATCGATTTCTCGATTAAATCATGATTGAGACGAGACTATCTTTATTTCATATCATTATCTTATCCATATCTTGTTGCATCATCCTATTTGCATCTCTAACTTGTTATCCTTTAGTAATTATTACATCTGTTATCTTTCCACCCATTCCAAAGGAAGGTGAAATATGTTGACTCATAAGTCATTGACTCCCACCTTAACCTAAGTAACCTCTTAGGAGTAAACTTTATTTTTGGCCTCATCAGAGCCATAGAAGTCACAACTAGCTTTAGGAGAGAGTTCTTAAACTCTTAGTGATATTCATCCTAATGAATTATCACTTCCCCTACTGACTAAAACATAATCATAGGACCACTTCAACTAGATTTAGAGAGTTCTTAAACTCTACAATGAGCTTGTACTCATTTCCCCTCTGAATATTGGCCATAGTCAATAGTTCAGTAGAAGTAGAACTACGCATACTCTGATTCTATACCCGAGGATATGTAGGCGCAAAGTGCGATGCTTTGTCGAGTATACTTAGATACTAACCTCTAGGGTTTTCAACCTTTAGCATAAAACCTTTAGCAAACATAAGATAACATTAAAACAAGAGGCTCCCGTAGAGTACTACGGATACTTAGGGTGCTAATACCTTCCCTTAGTATAACCAACCCCCGAACCTTAGATCTCCCCCCTTTAGGTTTTTCTAACGATCTTGAACCTTTCCTTTGGATAAATCAAAGTCGGTTGTAAAAGAAAGTGATGCAAGTTAATTAATAGCTTGTTATCCAACTTTCACCGCAACAGAAATGGCGACTTCACTGGAGAAAGTTAGACCTATTGCTGGTCCTTTCCTAAGAGGGTTAAGCCTATCTTGTTTTATGTTATTCATGATTGCTTATTTACTTGTATATGCTTATGTATGTCATATTTGCTTATATATCTGTATATCTGTTCTTGCTTGCCATTTTTTCTGTTTAATGTGGGTTGACATGATATCTATGGTGAGATAAATCCTAACCCGGATTTGAGCATACACTTATGATAGGACGATGGTATTCAAGGAGGCTTTGAGGGAGTCGATTCCTGAAAAGTTGAATTAAAAACACCATCACTCAGTTGAGGCCCTCTTGAGAGTCTAGTTATGTTGAACGATCTTATTCGTGAAAGCGTGCTACTCTCGACCTAGGAGCCCATGATATTGAGAACCGTAGTTACCAAACCCCACTAAGCCTTTTAGGATGTAGTGCGAAGACCATGATGGAGTCTATTTCTGAATTGGTTGTCACGCGATACTACACTCAGACGAGATTCTCTTGAGAATTTTGTTGATTACCAAGTCATTTGGGAAGTCGATAAAATCCGAAAGATGGATTGTAGACTCTGGGAACTCTTTAGAACCTTGTTCGGCAGGTGAAAATCAGTAGTACATACCTATTGGGATGGGTAGACCATGGCTCCACTCATGAGACCTCAAAACCTAGGATTTGTATATCTTGTTGTGTGTACATATGTTTGTGCTCGTGTGCTTTATGCATCTCTACATTCAAGCATTCCTAGCCCTTTGGTTTCGAGAAACTCAAATACTTGTTTCCTTTTCAAAAGATCAACAGAGCTTGGATTTTAAAAACAAAAACTCTTCAATTTTCCCAAAATTTTTTTGCAACTTGCCTTTGAGTTCCTTGAAACCATTCGGCTTGCATTATCATCTCATTTGCATCATAGCATGTGCATTTCCTCTCTGTCTTCGTCTCATGTCGTCATTTTCCCTTCAGAATTGTCTTTGAATCGTCACCCGAGCCCAAACTCGACAAAGGATGTCTGAACAATACTGGGAAATGGACAGAGTCAACCATGAATTGAGAGAACTCTGAGGTGGAATGGGGCAGTTTCTGGGAACTATGAAGGTCACGCTAGCAACGATGAAGGAAATTTGGTGGTGAAGACTTTTTCTGTTCGGACCTAGAAACTGAATCTTTGGTTGGCTGTGTTTTCTATTTCAGTTGTATTTCCTTTAATTGTATTGATATTTGCATATGAGCTTTGTTGTACCTTTAAATTGGCAAAATTAATGAAATATTTATGCATCTTTTGGTTAAATCCATTCGTTTCACTCATTTACTTTTATTTTCATAAAAGCAAAATATATATATCCATTTCCACTTCTTTTTCAAACCTTTTGTTAAAGCAAAGATTAGGGAGGATGATGAAAACCTCGTGTTCATAATTGCTGTGGTATACTTTCAAATTAACCTCGCCGAGGATGTAAGGCATTGTTTCAATTCATCCCTTGTTAACCTCTTCGAGCCTAGAAGTAGGAGTTTTCTTTCTTTATACACAGAAAAAAACCCTTAAATCTCAAACCTTGGGGCAGGGTAGTTCTCAGTTTAACTCGGTTATGCATTCAAACACGAGCGTTTCACATAAGGTGCCAGCCAGCTTTCAAATCAAGTGACTTCCTATTCTTGGAGATTTGAACGTATATCTTGAGTTAACTGAGCATAGGATTTAAGCCTTTATCCTTTGTTTCATAAACCATGAACCATACCACATTACAACCCCTAAAAGACCTAATTGAGGTAAGGTTGTTTTGAAGAACATAATACATCAAGGTTGAGTAACCTGACTCCTAATAATCTTTGTTACTCGCGTGTGTTGGTCACTTCCTTAATGACTAGACCCACCTTTGTTTTTGGCTATTTAATCATTTCACTGTGCGTTTTTTATCAAATCTTTGTTTTTAAACTTTGCATTAAACTTTGTATTAAATTTTGCCAATTTTAATGAACAACGCTTGTTTGCAATACCATTCGATATAAAGGAATCCCAACAAACGCGGTCAGTCAAGGAATTGAACTTGATAAAGGAAATTTGACTCAGTTGGGGGCAATCAAGTGTGAGGGTTTGCCAATCCATCATCCCAAGAGTTGGTGAATCAGGGGAAGAACGCTGCAGTTCAGAATATTAGGGCAAATATTCTTGAGATCATCTTATGACTAGTTTTGTCTTCAATAACCCATCAGCAGGGGCAAATCCGTTCCCCAGTAATTTCTACTACAGTTTGAGTATCTCGAGTATGACTGAACAGAAACATCTACCTCAAGATTCAAAAGTTGAAAGATATTGAATCATCTGGTATTTCATTTCTTCCGTAAAATTCTTTTGATTATTCAAGTTGGAAGATATTGAATCATCTGGTATTTCATTTCTTCCGTAAAATTCTTTTGATTATTCAAGTTGGAAGATATTGAATCATCTGGTATTTCATTTCTTCCGTAAAATTCTTTTGATTATTCAAGTTGGAAGATATTGAAGCACCTGGTATTTCAAGTCTTCCGTAAAATTCTTTTGATTATTCATCCCCTAATCTGGGGCAGTTATGCCGAGATCTCTCCAAGAGTTTGAAGATATTGAAACACCTTTTATTCCAATTCTTCTGTAAAATCCTCTTGTTATCGCCTTCTGACAAACCATATAGCCTGGGGCAGATAAGATTTGAAGATGATCATTATGCCAGTATCCTTTGCTAGCTCCCCAATAAGCTGTTACTTCAGCTAGTATTGACAAATTCTCCATGGATTCTCCACCAACAAAGAAATCAAGCTCATGATGGCAATCCTCATGATGTTGTACCTCAAGTGGAATACTCTTTTCACCAGTGAAGTTGTTGATTCTTCTTCATCCCCAGTATTGGTCCAGCCCTTTGAGTTTGGCTGGGTATCCTTGTCGAGACGTTTTCTTCGTATCCAGTTTCGCTTGTCTGTTTTGTCAGCATAGGCATAAGCATGGCATAAGCACTCATATGCATAGCATCTTGGCTTTCTCTGCTTCCTTTTCGGGCGTTTTCCTGTCTTTGGTTCACTTTGGTGTTTCTCCCCAAGTGACTGGGTGTGTCTATTCTCTCCAATAGAGTTGTCAGCCCTAAGCATAAAGTGCTCACTCTCTCTGAATTCCCCACGGAGTTCGATCCTCGTGGATGATGGTTGGTTCAGTTATCTTTTCCACATGAGGACAAGATAAATCCCCATTTGAGTTCGTTCCTCAATTGGAGTCTTGTTTGACCGTTTCTTTCTAGCTTGTTCCTAGATTGAACTTTGGTCCCTGGCAGGTGTGATTTCAAACCTATCTTTGAGCGGGCATTTATTTTGCACCGTTTCTCGCAGAAGAATCTTTTACAGATCCTCATTGAAGACAAAGTTATTTCTCCAGCAATGTTGTAATACCAACATCTCTTTAGAATTTATACCCAACGATAAGTGGCAATCTCTCTCATGAGAAGCTTATCCGTCCTTGGTTTTATTCATACTTCTACAGTTACCAATGGTGTCACCTTCAGTCAGTCACTTTCCATTAACCTGTTTGATGTGATCCCTATTTGAGGTTTTTCCTTTCCGTCAATCTGTTTGATGAGGTGTTCCGAGTTCAGGTTCCGTACCCTCGGATATGTGTTATTTCCTTTCTGTCAATCTGTTTGATGAGGTGTTCCGAGTTTAGGTTCCGTACCCTCGGATTTGTATTATTTCCTTGCCGTCAATCTGTTTGATGAGGCGTTCCGAGTTTAGGTTCCATACCCTCGGATTTGTATTATTTCCTTGCCGTCAATCTGTTTGATGAGGTGTTTCGAGTTCAGGTTCCGTACCCTCGAATATGTGTTATTTCCTTGCCGTCAATCTGTTTGATGAGGTGTTCTGAGTTCAGGTTTCGTACCTTCGGATGTGTTATTTTTCTTGGCCATCAAGCTTCTTGATGATGTGATCCCTGTTTTTATCCCTTACCGTCTATCCTTTGACGATGTGAACCTTTACTTCCCCAGTGGAGTAAAGACATTCCCGGTATATCCAAAATCTTTGCCTAAGCTAGGCTTACGTTCGGTCACCACCTTTGAGTGCCAGATTTTGCATCCATGTGCTTTGTTTTGCTTGTGGTCTTTTGTTTGTGCCTGCCTTTACTTCCCCGGTGAAGTAAAGACATTCCCGGTTTGCTTTGTGTCATGCTTGTTCGGTCTTAACCTTTGCGCGCCAGATTTGAATCTTTAAACCTTTTGATGTTCCCCAAGAAGTTTAACATTAAAGATTTTGTAAAACTGTTCTTGTTTGAATCGTGTCAAACTTGAACTTGGACTTTGTTTGAATCGTGTCAAGCATTGTCTTGTGTTTTAAAACTTGTTCTTGTTTGAATCGTGTCAAACCTGAACAGAGTCTTTGTTCGAATCGTGTCGGACATTGCCTCTCTTTTTTAAAACTGTTCTTGTTTGAATCGTGTCAAACTTGAACTTGGACTTTGTTTGAATCATGTCAAGCATTGTCTTGTGTTTTAAAACTTGTTCTTGTTTGAATCGTGTCAAACTTGAACTTGGACTTTGTTTGAATCGTGTCAAGCACTGTCTTCTTATTTTAAAACTGTTCTCGTTTGAATCGTGTCAAACTTGAACTTGGACTTTGTTTGAATCGTGTCAAGCATTGTCTTGTATTTTAAAACTTGTTCTTGTTTGAATCGTGTCAAACTTGAACATGGACTTTGTTTGAATCGTGTCAAGCACTGTCTTCTTGTTTTAGAACCGTTCTTGTTCGAATCGTGTTGGACATTGAACCCTTACCTTGGTTTTTTTGAAAACTTGCTTTAAGATAAGCTTCTTGGAACAAATTTCTTCAACCTTATAAGACTCCTAGTTGCTGCGCAGGGTTTGTCTCTGTCTTTCTGGCTTTTCTTGAAGATCTCATCTTGAACTCTTCAGTTAAGATCCCCAGGAAGTCTTCGTTTGGTTGCCTGTCTCTTTTTGACTGATCCCTAGTGATCAGGTTCTTCTTCCTGGTTTCATGCCTAGGAAGAATGTGGGTTTGTTGTGTCCCCAGTAGTCTATCTCCCCGGATCTTTCCCCGGTGAAGATTGTCTGTGGTCTTTTCCCCAGTGTTTCTTTGGAGTCTCCCCGGTGGGTCTCTTTTGTTGGTTAGCTGGTATCCCTAGTGAAGTGTTTCTCATGGATACTAACCTTCGTCCTTCCTCCAGTGAAGCTCTTTGGTCCTTTTGCTTCATGTTTACCCCTTGGTGTCTTGTTGTGTCTGCATTTTCTTGCATCTTCTTGGCATCATGTTTGTTGCATTGCATGTGTGTGCATCTGAGGGTAAAATTTTCGGTTATCTGTATTTAAATATCTTTCACTGTTGATTACATGAGGATCTGCATCTCTCATGTAATCAGGTGAAGATATTTAAATAGGGGCAACTATTGTACCCCAAATTTTACCCTCATTTTTCTGCTAGTTGATGTTTTATTTATTTTTCTCTATATTTTAATTTAGTATTATTTTGGTGTTTTATTTGCTTTTATTTAATTTAATTTCAATATGGCTTTTTTTTAAATTTCGTTTATATTTTATTGTCCTATTTTTTTTTTTAAATTAATCTCAATTTAATTTAATCTTGCTTTAGTTTATTTATTTAGATCAATTGTCTATTTGGTTATTTAATTAACATTTTAATTAATAGTTATTATTATTATTATTTGGCATGTTACAATTAATTTAATTCAATTAAGAAAGAGTTCATTTCCTTTGCCAATTTATAGTGGTCCACCGTATGCTTTTCTTTTTTTTTGAATTATTGGATATTTCATTAACCATCAACCAATGAAGACCAAGTTGATTTGTTTGACTTTTCAACTCTTGACATTGGCTAATGATGGAGCGCCGTGTGGCATTTGAAAATGGAAAAGAAGCCAATATCTCCTTCTTCCTTTGTCGTGTATATTGTTTGCAGAAGAAAAGGAAAATTTCAGCTTGTCTCAAACTCATTTTCAAATTTTCGATCCGGTTTAATACTACCCTGCTACTTCCTCTGCTCAACCGTACGAAGCTTTTCAAACGTTAACCTGCAAGCATGAAAGCAACAATACAACAACGGTCACAATTCATAAATATTCAAGAACAAGTTCTGTTGTTTTAGAGGATATATATACGAAAGCAAGAGGCGTTCAAGGGAAAAAAACATTCTGAACAGAAAAATAAACCATTTAAACTCACCAAGACTCGGTTCTCTCCATCTCCTTCATCATCCAACGACCTCACAACCCGTCATCACCCTTCAACCTTCAGTTTCTCTTCCACAGATCTTCAACCTTCGACACCCATAACCACAACCTCTCCCTCCTTTCGCTCAACAAAACTCACAACTCCATCCTTTTAAACCTCACAAACTTGTACCCTCAGCTTCGGATTCAACCACAGCTAACCATAAAACCGCAGAAACCCAACGCCTCTTTACACGCTCTGAACAACAAAAAAAAAAAATCACTCCCTTTCTGAAATGAGATTCAAACCAACACCACTCCCTCATCGTCCCATGCTCTCTCGTCTTCAAACATCAAACCTTCAAAATTCCTCTCCATAACCTTCCATTTTTCAACCATTCCAGATCTGCAACACCCTTCTCCAACGTTCTTCATCAATAACTCTTCAAACAATCGCAGCCCTTCAACATCAATTTCACCCAAATCCCAAAAAACCTAAAATTGTTTCAAAATCAAAACCTTCCAAATAAACCAGTTTCAAATCAGAATCAGAGAAATAAAAGGAGAAGAAGATGGAATGATAAACCCTTTTCGAACCAGAAATTGAGAGGAGACGAAAGAGCAAGTGATCGAGACGAGACGAAATTCGAAACCAAACACAAGTCCTGAAACAGAGCCAAAGTCGAGAATCGGAATCGAAAACTGAGTTTCGAACGATGTGAGGGATGAAGTGTGTTCGTCATTGATGCGTACCCTCTCACATAGTGATTCGATGTTGTTGTTTTGAAGTTTGAGGATGAGATGTGCGATGCCTTTGGAAATGATCTGATGTAGTTTTCAAAACTACCCTTTTGCCTTCCCCTGTTTTCATAAAATAATAACATGTGATGCGTGAGGGGCTGATTAGCCGTTTAATTTCTTCACCCCCTCCTTCCATTTGCACCGTGGGGCTTTGCTGTGAGATGATGGGCCCCTAAGCCCATATGATTCTCATTTAATTTCTATTCTCAGCATCTTACTCAAGCCTTATGTGTTTTTTATTATTACATTTTTTTTAGAAGAAAAATGTTCTAATATATTTCTTCAAAAGGATGTGATATTTGTTTTTTAGTAATCCTTTCCATTTCAATTTCATTTTCGTTTTCACTTTTGGGCCAATGACATACAAAAATCATGACTTGTGATTTATTCTAAATCACTAAAAGTCTAAATTTGTAGGAGGCCACGTTTTATTTATTTTTTGGGTCGATGAAAGTTAAAAATCTAAGGTTATCGATTTGTCGATTAAATCTTGATTTAAATGAGACCAACTTGATTCCTATTTTCCTTCTTTATTTTGGTTGATGAAAGTTAGAAATCTAAGATTATCGATTCGTCGATTAAATCTTGATTTAGAGGAGACTAATTTTATTTTTATTCCGATTCTATTTTGGTCGATGAAAGTCAAATGTTAAGATTATCGATTTATCGATTAAATCTTGATTAAGACGAGATCAACCTTATTTTTATTTCATAATCTTTATTTAGGCCGATGACGCTACACAAATCTTGACTTTGATCTTTGCAAGTCAATAAAGTCTTGATAAATGTGAGGCTACTTTTATTTATTTTTGTTGGTCAATGAAAGTCAAAGAATCAAGATTGTCGATTTCTCGATTAAATCTTGATTTAGACGAGAGCGATTTTATTTCTCATTTCGATTCCACTTTCTTTATTTTGGTTGATGACATATAAACCTCATGGTTTGGTTGATTTCATTGAGTTGACAAAACCTTGATCAACACGAGACCACCTTCTCTTTATTTCAATTTTATTCACCTATTTAGTCGATGAAAGTCAAGAATCATTGATTATCGATTTCTCGATTAAATCATGATTGAGACGAGGCTATCTTTATTTCATATCATTATCTTATCCATATCTTGTTGCATCATCCTATTTGCATCTCTAACTTGTTATCCTTTAGTAATTATTACATCTGTTATCTTTCCCCCCATTCCAAAGGAAGGTGAAATATGTTGACTCATAAGTCATTGACTCCCACCTTAACCTAAGTAACCTCTTAGGAGAAAACTTTATTTCTTAGCCTCATCAGAGCCATAGAAGTCACAACTAGCTTTAGGAGAGAGTTCTTAAACTCTTAGTGATATTCATCCTAATGAATTATCACTTCCCCTACTGACTAAAACATAATCATAGGACCACTTCAACTAGATTTAGAGAGTTCTTAAACTCTACAATGAGCTTATACTCATTTCCCCTCTGAATATTGGCCATAGTCAATAGTTCAGTAGAAGTAGAACTACGCATACTCTGATTCTATACCCGAGGATACGTAGGCGCAAAGTGCGATGCTTTGTCGAGTATACTTAGATACTAACCCCTAGGGTTTTCAACCTTTAGCATAGAACCTTTAGCAAACATAAGATAATATTAAAACAAGAGGCTTCCGTAGAGTACTACGGATACTTAGGGTGCTAATACCTTCCCTTAGTATAACCAACCCCCGAACCTTAGATCTCCCCCCTTTAGGTTTTTCTAACGATCTTGAACCTTTCCTTTGGATAAATCAAAGTCAGTTGTAAAAGAAAATGATGCAAGTTAATTAATAGCTTGTTATCCGATTTTCACCGCAACACTTATGGTTCAAATGTTTTGGTTTTAAGAAGGAACCAAGATAAAAGGCAGAAAATGTAAAGACTGAAATTATAAAATAAAGACTGAATTATAAACGGAGCCTTGTTGGAATTGGATCTCATCAATTGATAACACATGAATTCTTCTAATCATATTATACATAAATCAATCATTCGCCTAATATCCTCACGTATCACCCACGACAGAGGTTATGTCTAACGCAATGTCGAGAGATCGACCGTATTGCCTCATTGGTGATGTCTCACGCAACAAAAACCAACACAGAGCATTAAGAGCTGATACTCACGCAAGTGTTAAGCCTAAATATATTTCAAGAGTTTAGAACAAAACAGATAATCATCTTAGATCCAGATCTGAAGAGTATATGTCTATAGAGACTCAAATCAAAGATAAATAGGTAAACAAAGATAACACCCACATCAGATATATGACTGCTTCATATAAAATGCCAACGATCAGAATACGTACATACGTTTAACCCTTTTTACATGTATTCAACTAATTTTCCAAATGAATGTGAATATCATTCTTCATCACTATTATCATGCATCTTCGCAGTACCGTATCGATCATACTCATGCTAGCCATGTTACTTAATCAACACAATACAACAAAAGGTACAATGAATATCAACTCACAAAACCATGTCAAAAGTTTTACTCATTGATAGATGAAAATCTAAGATCAAGGATTTGTAAAGGTTTTGTCAAGACCACAAATAATCAATCAAAGACAACAACAATAGAGAATCAAAACATATTCACAAATATACATTAGATGAAATACATAAGGTATCAAAAGATTACATCCTTTCCCAACAAGAAATCAAAGATCCTACCTTTTCTCCCTTGAAATGAAGAGATGCAAAGTTCTGATCTTTTAATTACAAGTTTCGCTATCTCCAAAATTAAAACATAATCTCAAAAAGTGTGAAAATTCTATTTATACACATCCAGGAATTTTCATATTCGTAAAGCGAACCATTTATTCGCACAACGAATGAAGAAAAATGGCACTTCAGGTGCCTCTCAATAGTTAAACCGCCCCAGAAATTCTCGTGAGTTCGCAATGCGAAGGATCACTCGCAAAGCGAACACTCGCTTTCCCGTTTGCAAAGCGAACTTTAGTGCCTTTTGTCCCTTCCAAAATCTGGGTCCATTCGTTGGAACCTCGCCATAGTTTGCAAAGCGAAGCTTCGCTAACAATTCACCAGAGTTCGCAAAGCGAACCTGCTGTTGTTTTCCTCATTTCTTTGACAACTTGCACCACTTTCTAGTGTCTTACACTTTGATCAATTTAGTGCCTTTTCCTGCACAATAACACACATATTACAAGCACCAAAGGTATATTCTCATTGTTAGAAGAACAACAACAATCATTAGTAAAACTAATGAAAACATGAGAACATAGTGGAAAAAGTGCAAAGAAAGATATGTCATTTTTAGGTAAAATCCGCACCTAACATTCACCCAGCGAACTTACTGCCCTTTTCCTATTGCCATCATTCTAAGATGGTTCGCAGGGGCTTCTCCATGAGCTCGCCCATCGAACATTCGTTGCTACTCCTCATTGGCTATTCGCCCAACAAACATGTTGGATCTCTTCTTTTCCTTCGGCTTCCTTGTCCATTTACTTGTGTCTTACACTTTGATGTTTTATGCCTAATTCCTGCACAATAACACACAAATCAAAGCAACCAAAGGATTTTGCACATAATTGAAGAATAGCATGAAAACATGGAGTAAATCCAACAAAACATAACAAATGAGATGAAAAGTGCCAATAAATATGGATCAATTTAAAGAATGTTTGGCATTCAGCAAACTCTCCCCAACTAGATCTTTGCTTATCCTTAAGCAAAGTATGTCTCTCATTGAAACAAGAGGATTTGCTCAAGCATTTATTCAACCAAGAATGGATTTATGGCTCAAATAAACAAACAAATGTGCACAAGCAATGTTCACCACTTCCTAGAATCGAACAATGAAAAAGAATTTAGTTCTTAAATAAATATCATGCAATGTTTCAATTAACAACTAAAGTCTCATGCTTGAATCACTCTAACGCTCCTCTTCGAATAAGAATGAAGAAATTAACGCGTTTGCAACCGCAGGGCAATTTCACTCACCTAACAAACAATGAAAATAAAATCCAATTCATACATTCATCTAATCAATCATCATAGAATTCATGGAAGCAAGAAGATCACTAAGGTCTTTAAAGGTTGTAGCTTGGTTAGGTTCACAACAAAGGGACATTTATAAGGCCATGGATTCAAAGTTGCCAATGCAAAAGAAACATTCACTAAACAAGGTTATGTACACACTACAACTTCATCCAACACTTTCTTTTCTCAATTGTCCCCCTTTCCAACATCCTTTATGCACATTATTCATTTTCTATTTTTTTCTCATTCAAACAAGCATGCTTTTTCTTTTTCTTTTTCACAATCATATTCATAATTTTCTTTTCAATGCTTGTTTAAAATTTTTCAAAATTTTTGAGTAACCTACCACTTTATTTTCACTCTCCCCAACTTGAATTCAACCAAACCTCAAGTGATTGTTCCTTGCTTCTTATGGTAAGGAAGACACTTTAGAACATTGTTCAAAGGTTCAAGAATTTTTTTTTAGAATCCTACACAATTCAATGATGAACTAACTTTTGATTTATGTACAAACACCAAGTTCATCACTAAATTAGGATCTAAACTGTTAAGCTCAAAGGGGTTAGCAAATTCTCACTACTCATGGGTAAGTTACTTTTTTTTTCAGATATGGTTGTGCTCAATATCAACAATTGCCTTGATCATTTCTAATGCGTCCACAAAATCAAAATAATGGAGGTTTCTCATAAATTTGTGGCTATTGGAACCTAAGTGAAACAAGCGTTCAAACAAAGTTGAAAAATGAAACAAAATTACATTTACACAAAGAAAAAAATTCTTAAGCATTCTAGCATCCTAGAAAGAGGTAACCATGTATCTTGCTTGCATTTACATGATCAAATACTATCATTACCATTCAAACTTGGGAGAATCTTAATTGGATACTTTTAGCAAATATCAACCAATCTAGACATTCCCACATTTAATCACCAAAGAAAGAAACATTAAATAGCAAAACAAACTACCAACAACCATAAAAACTATCTACTAGAGTCTACTATAACTGCCCCTCCTTTTCAAAAAGGCCTGTCCTCAGGTCCACTACAGAAAAGGTCATGCAACAGTGATACAAAAACAATACACAAGTGTTGTAGCAAAAACTTGCCATCCTTCCAAAATATGTCAAGTTCGCAGTGCGAACAATTATTCGCCTAGCGAACTTATTCGCCCCAGGTTCGCACAGCGAACTCAGGGCAAACCAGACAGTAACTCAAAAATTCTGGTTTCTCAATTTTTTTGTTTTATCACAACATTCTTTCATAATAACCAAACTAACAAATGTAGTAAGAAAAAAAGAATACTCATAATGTTGGGGTGCCTCCTAACAAGCGCTTTGTTTAACGTCGTTTGAGCTCAACGGTCTAAAGCGACTCAAGGATCACCAAAAGAAATCGTTCTCGCATCCGTAACAACTTCACCACCAAGGTAAACTTTCAACCTTTGCCCATTAACTGTCCAAATTTATTTCGATGAAGGGTCTTCAATTACAATTGCTCCGTAGTGCTTGATTTCCCTAATCCGAAATGGACCAGACCATTTTGACTTCAACTTGCCCGAAAATAATTTTAATTGTGAATTGAACAATAAGACCATTTGTACTTCATGAACGTCTTTCCTCACAATATTCTTGTCATGATACTTTTTTACCTTCTCCTTGTAAAGCTTGTTGGAGTCATAACCTTGGAGTCGCAATTCATCCAATTCATGAAGTTTCTATTTCCTCTTTTCACCACTTAAAGTGGGATCAAAGTTCAAGAATTTTAAGGCCCAAAAAGCCTTATGCTCCAACTCTACCGACAAATGACAAGTTTTGTAGTAGATCATCTTAAACGGTGTGAGATCTATCAGAGATTTAAATGCGGTCCGATAAGCCCACAAAGCCTTACCATGCTTGTGTGCCCAATCCTTCCTAGAAGAAGACACAGTTTTCTTAAGAATTCTCTTGATCTCATGATTTGATATTTCAGCCTGACCATTAGCCTGAGGATAATATGGCGATGTCACTTTGTGTTTCACGCCATAATGCTCAAAGGCTTTTTCTAAAGGAGCGTTGCAAAAGTGGGATCCTCCGTCACTTATCAACACTCTAGGCGTACCAAAACGTGAAAACAAGTTTTTCTTCAAGAATTTTATCATTGTTTTACCATCTACTTTAGCACAAGCTATCGCTTCCATCCACTTGGGCACATAGTCCACAACAACTAGAATGTACTCACAAGAAAATGAAGGCGAAAATGGACCGACAAAATTAATTCCCCAATAGTTAAAAACTTCCACCTCCAACATACTTTGTAACGATATCTCATTCTGTTTTGTAATTCCTCCACTCCGAAAATGAGAATATTTAAACAAAGAAGGCCAATAAAAGCCCGATTGAAGGACTTTCGTTGCCGTTCTTAGTCCGTTAAAATGAGCACCATAAGGTGAGTCGTGATAATGCCGAAGAATGCTCTTTGACTCCTCGATTGTAACACACTTTCTCAAAAGGTTAACAACACCAAGTTTGAACAAATACGGCTCATCCCATACAAAAGACTTGGCATCGTGCAAGAATTTTTTTCTTTGATTCCAAGTTAGGCCTTCCGGAATCACTCTGACAACTTTTTGATTTGCAATATCGGCAAACAAAGGCCTAACTTGCACCATAAACAACATTTCATCCAGAAATTCCTCTTTAACCTCTAATTAATTTTTAGTTACTTTCACATTCACAAGACGAGATAAGTGGTCCGCAACCAAATTCTCGGATCCCTTCTTGTCGCGAATTTCAAGATCAAATTCTTGCAACAAAAGGACCCATCTAATAAGCCTTTGCTCAAAATTCGGTTTGGTTAGCAAATACTTAATCGCCGCATGGTCTGTGTAAACAACCACTTTAGACCCGATGAGGTAAGATTGGAATTTTTATAATGCATACACTATCGCAAGAAGCTCTTTTTCCATAGTGGCATAATTTATTTGAGCTTCATTCAACACTTTGCTTGCATAGTGTATAACATGAAAAAATTTCGTTCTTCTTTGACCAAGTACCACACCAACGACATAATCACTAGTATCACACATGAGTTTAAAATCAAGTTTCCAATTGGGAGTCGTGATTATGGGTGCGGTAGTCAAACTCTCTTTTAAAGAATTAAAAGCAAGCATGCAAGAGTCATCAAATTCAAAAGACTTATCTTTGTTGAGAAAATTTATCAAGGGCTTTGCAATCTTTGTGAAGTCTTTAATGAACCTCCTATAGAATCTCGCATGGCCGAGAAAGCTTCTAATTCCCTTCACATTCAAGGGTGGTGGAAAATTTTCTATAACCTCCACTTTAGCATGGTCAACTTCAAGGTCCTTTGAAGAAACTTTCTTGCCAAGCACAATTCCTTCCGTAACCATGAAGTTGCACTTCTGCCAGTTAAGCACAAGATTAGTATTCACACACCTTTCCAACATAATATCCAGATTTTTCAAACAAAGATTAAATGACAGCCCAAAAACCGAAAAGTCATCCATGAAAACTTCAATGGATTTTTCAATCAAGTTAGAAAATATTGCCTGCATGCACCGTTGAAAAGTAGCCGACGCATTACACAACCCAAAGGGCATCCTCCTATAAGCAAAGACCACAAATGGACAAGTAAAAGCAGTTTTCTCATGATCCTCCGGGTTAACAATGATTTGGTTGTAACCCGAATAACCATCCAGAAAACAATAAAATTTTTGACCGGAAAGCCTCTCAAGCATTTGGTCCATGAAAGGTAAGGGAAAGTGATCTTTCCTCGTAGATTTTTTAATCCTACGGTGTAGCGAGCGATTTTTGTCGGTGACGCGACCACCTTATCGCTGGTTTTTGGGTTTCTCCCCACAATGAGGAGGGGGGTGCTATTTTCTGATTTCTTATTTATCACAAGAAGCTGAAAGGGAAAGGGAAGCTATCTAAAACTAACCTTGCACGCGAATGCTTAACTGAACAAACGCTTTAAAGAGATTGGGGGTCCGCGGTCAGGTTATACAATGGGGAGTTGTCAATTACCCATCCTATATGTGGTTATCCACAGGATATTAGCTTTAGGTTTCACTTTATACTTGATGGTGTTTATCCGTTAATGGGTCGGGAAAGTTTCTTGGGAAGTATGAGTGAGTGAGAGAGTTTTTGTTGATGTTAGGGTATTTTTGGTAATGTACTGGACCTAAGTTTTGATTGGTATGAAGGTACTGGACCTAGAGTTTTTTTATTAGTATGCTCGCTAAGATTTCGAAATCCTATGCCTACGTATTCCTGTTTAAATGAAACAGGGAAATCAGAGCAATCGTAGTTCCTCCTATTCTAAGGGAGGAAAAAGATATTTGGTGTCTTGTTCAAAGCCCAAGATTGAAGCTAAAAGGTTTATTTGTGTCTTGTTCAAAGCCCAAGATTGAAGCTAAAAGGTTTGACTGAGAGAGAATTTGTCATCTCTAAAGAGGGATTGGACTTCCTCTGAGGGGATTGTTGATTTTTGTGTGCCTTGATCAAACCCCAAGGTTGAAGCTAAAAGGTTGATTGACTCCACTGGGGAAGTCCTTATACAAAGCCTAAAAGGAGGCTGGAGATGACCGACTCAACAAGAGAGTGTTTATATGTCTTGTACAAATCCCAAGATTGAGGCAAAAAGAGACTGACTCTTTAGGGATATCATTATACAAAGCCTAAGAGGAGGCTAAAAGTTTGGCTTTTCCTGGGAAAATGTTCTATCTGTCTTGTACAAAGCCCAAGATTAAGGCTAAAACGGGATTTTGACTCCACCGGGGAGGTTTGTATATGTCTTGTACAAAGCCCAAGATTGAGGCTGAAATGGGAAATTTAACTGACTCGAATGAGGATATTTTTATGTGTCTTGTACAAAGCCCAAGATTGAGGGTGAAATGAGTTTGAATCTGCGGGAGAGTATTATCTGTCTTGTACAAAGCCCAAGATTGAGGCTGAAAAGAGATTGACTCAGCTTAGGGAATTTATTTCTCGGAGCCTAAAGAAGGCTAGGAGGAATTGACTCCACTAGGGAAGATACTTGTCCCAAGCTTAAGAGAAGGTTATGAAGATTTATGTCTTGTACAAAGCCCAAGATTGAGGCTAAAAGGGTTTGGCTCAACAAGAGAGTGCTTTTATCTGTCCTATACGAAGCCCAGGATTGTGGCTAAACAAGCTGGAGAAATCATTCTTCCTAAGAGGAGGCTGACTTCTGCTAGGTAAAATCTTTATGTTAAGCCTGGAAGGAGGCTAGAAAAGATTGACTCAACAAGAGAGTGTTTTTGTCTGTCTCGTATAAAGCCCAAGATTGAGGCTAAAAGGGTTTACTCAACAAGAGAGTACTGAAAGGTGATTGACTCAACAAGAGAGTCTGAAAGGGTGATTGACTCAACAAGAGAGTCTGAATAGGTGATTGACTCAACAAGAGAGTCTGAAAAGGTGATTGACTCAACAAGAGAGTCTGAAAGTGATTGACTCAACAAGAGAGTCTGAAAAGGTTAGCTCCGCTGGGGAGAATCATTGTACAAAGCCCAAGAGGAGGCTGACTGCGCTGAGGAAAGGTCCTTATACAAAGCCTAAGAGGAGGCTAGATTCTGCTGAGGATTATTGAGATCCCGAGGTAGGTCCAAGTGGGGAATCAACTCTTGCTGATGGTTACAGAAGAGTTGGGGTATCAGATACCTTGAGGTTCTGATTTGAGATAGTGTTATTAACAGCCTTTTGACCCTGGCTGGGGATTTTTAGGAGAGAGACTGGGTTTTAGAACCCATGGGTTTTAACTCTATAGGAGATTTACCCAGAGTGACCGGGGTTTCTTCCTATGTTTTTAAGGAACTTGAGAATGTCTTTGAGACTCAAGAGGATTAGACTATCCAAGTCTACTGGTGTGGAAGAGTTTTATCTTTTGTATGATGCCCAAGAGGAGGCAGGTGCTTTATGGGATGGGAATCAACCCTAAATTAGTCTGAGATTTGACACTGGAAAGACTGCTCTAGCAAAGGATGACTGAGTTTTGTCTTATACCTTTAGGACGTCTTTAGGGTCCTTGTATTAAGCCCAAGAGAAGGCATGAGAACTTCTAAGCCGGAGGGTCCTTGTACAAAGCCCAAGAGAAGGCGGGGATGCTTTTAGGAAGCCTGTGGGTCCCAAACCAAGAAAATTTCAAGAAATGTTATTCACCGAGAATAGATCATTTAGTGAAAGTTCTGAGGTTTGAAGAAACTCAAGAGATGCTATTCACCGAGAATAGATCAACTCTGGGGAGTAGAATTTCTTTGATAATTTCTAATAGTGACAGCCTGAGAAAAGGTTCACGAAGAATACTGCATTTCTCTTTGTACCATATTGTTTAAGCCCAAGAGAAGGCAAGACTGTATCTGGAAATCCTATGGGGATCTAGTTTTGACTGTATCCAAGAGTGACCAACTGGCTTTACCTAGTTCTAGACCTAGTTGCCGGGGAAAACTCTAAATAGCTATACTAGCATATATACAGTTGATATATGACAAGTATTTAAAAGGATATGAAAGAAGGACTTACAGTGTGCAGCTTCCCACAATACAGTTTATATATTAAAGCATGTAAAGGAAAGCAGATAAAAACTTACAGGTGAGCAAGCTTCCATGCTGTATTGTTAGTTGTTCAAAGAAATGTAAAGAAAGTTTTGATAACAACATGTATATTTGAATCTAAATCAAAAGAGAAGTCATTTTTGAAAATATTTATGGGGCTTATACTCAAGGAGATGCCCAAGGTTTAACAGTGAACGCACCGTTGTTTTGAATATCGTATTAGGACTTATACAACGACTGAGGCCCAAAGCGGTTTTCTGTACAAAGAGATGGGTCTTACAACTCAAGGAGAGGCCTAAAGAGTTTTAAAATGAATAAAGATGGGTCTTATAGCTCAAGGAGAAGCCCAGTTGATTTTGTTACAAAGGCAACGATCGTGCCGAACTTTTGAAAATATACCGAGAGACTTATACAACGTGTGACGCCCAAAAATGTTTATTTACAAATGGATTTGGTCTTACACTCCATTAGAGGCCCAAATATATTTTTGTACAAGTGATGGGGCTTACAACTTAAGGAGAGGCCCAAAGAGGTTGGGACTTATACAATATCTGAGGCCCAAAATGGTTTTGGTTAAAAGGGGATTTGGTCTTACACTCTATTAGAGGCCCAAAGATGTTTTAAAATTTAAAATCAAGAGGAAACCCTAATTTTAAATAAAAAATGTTATTTTTCAAAGGAAATTAAATGAAAAAAATGATATAAAATACCAAATATGTTCAAAAATAAGTTGCACTCCTTGAATTTTTTTTTGAAAGTCATGTTTAATTACATGAGAGTTTGAAATTCAATTGGTTTTGAAAGATCAAAGTGGGAATTTCATTTAAAAATGTTTAAAAACAACAAAAATGAAATTAATTACAAAAATTCTAACTATATTAAATAAATAATATAAATTGGATTTTTTTGTAAAATAAAATATTTAAACATTTTAGTGAATTTTGAGAAAAAGAATCAATTAAAAAACATAAATATTCAGAGAGAAATTAATTTTTGAATCAATTAACAAAAATAACAAAATATTCAAATATTCAAAAATTTGAAAAAGGGCGCCAAGAACACCAAGTTCTTGCCCGCGCCCTCTGTTTTTCCAGATTTGCATTTTCTCACTTTTCTCCATGATTTCTCAATGGTTTTGCACGATTCAAGTACCAATCTTGCTTGTTTTTGAACAAGGATCACAACCATATAGATTAATTGCATTTATTTTGAGTATTGAGTGAGAAATCAGAAGAAACTCTCAAGAACCCTAATTTCAGCATGAACACCATGAAATTCCCTACACGACTGATTCATGGCAATTGATTGAGGGTTATCACTCCATACATGATTAGGAACATATGACAAAATTATTGTGCAGTAAAATATGCATGCATTATGGAGTTTGAAGAGTTCATGCTTACCTCTTGCAGTTGGAGATCGAGTTCTGAGTTAGAGGTGTTACAGCTTGGTTCCAATGATCTAGACAGCTTCCTTAGGTGCCAAGGATTGTGTTTGAATGCTTGGAATGAATGGAAATGATCTGGAACTTGAGATGGTACCCCAACTGTAAATCTGTCAAAAACTTGAGCAATTGGCTGGTGATTTTGAGAATCTGATGTTCCAGATGTCATTTTGTGTTATGGATCACTTCTATATGTTATATGTGAGGTGTGTGAACCATTAGTTTGGTTGGAATTACTCTCAAATGCAAAACCCGATAGTGACTTGCAAGAGAAGGTGTTTTGGGGGTGAAAGTGGTGATTCTGAGAAAGGCATCTGTTTAGGACCTTTGGTGTACTTAATTTGAGCACATTATTTTGGCATCAATAATGTTTGGCCGCTTGGATCAAATTGTGTTGAATGTCTTAATTCTTTAATCAAGGGTCTCCTCTAGCCATTGACTTGTGCCAAACTTTACAGGCTTAGGCCCTCTGTTGTGTGAGCTTATCTTGACTCATTTGGCTGATCATGGACTGATACATGCCAGCTCTATGCATCCATTAAATGTCTCAAAACAAAATTGGAGTCTTGAGGCATCTTTAGCTTTTTAGGTTTGTCATGGCTACTTGTGGAATCTTGGACTTGGGAGGCTTATGGATCAGTGTTTGTTCCTTGGTTGTCCCCCCTTGAGGTGTGCAGATGGATAACCATGTTTATTTTGGCATAATTTGATCAATTCGATCCCTAATGCACAAATCTGCCATGCCAAGACTGTTTGCAGCAAGGCATGTTGCAACTATCATAACCCCTAGCTCAGGTGAAGTTTGATGGAGTTCTTGGTCATTTTGGAAAGCTGATATATCCTATTTCAACATGATGTCCAACTTTGGTTTTGATCCACATTGAATTACAATGAAAAATGCCTCTACATTTTGGAAAAAATAAGGCAGATTCTGACTTAGTGAAAATTTCACTAAGTGTTGGAAATGTATCATTTTCATGTTTTTAGCCATTTTGATCACTCCATAACTTAAAATCCATGAGGAATTGGAATGAGATGTAGTTGACACTTTTGAAGCGTGTAATGAGAGCTACAAATCCAGCTTTGGGCCATCCAAAATTGTTGCTTGGATCTCAAGTTATGGTTCTTGGAAGTTGGTACCCTAGCCACCTTGTTCCATAACTTAGAAAAATTCTAAGTTTTTTTTATGGTTACCCCTTTTATAAGTTAACTCACTTTCTTTGATTTTTCTTGATGAATGATGATTCAAATCACATATTAACATTGTTTTAGGGTTAAGGAACCTTGGTTGACCAAAAATTCAAAATGTCAAACTTTAGATTTTTGTGCAGTTGACTTTTTATCGGATGAAATCCAAACTGTGCGATCCTTTATGAAATCAAGCCCTTGACCTAAATCAAACCTAATGGATGGATTCCATAGGTGTTATAGGGTGTATTGAATCGTGTCCCAAAGTTTGGGAGCATGTCCTGGTCAAAAGTCAAAGGTACAATTGACTTTTTCCTTGAAGCCCTAATTGTGGTCCTGATGAAATTGAAACTTGTGAATCAAGCTTCCTGGGTTAATCTGTTATTGTAAATGGATCAGTGTAGAGTATTGGAAAGCCTCAAATCATGTCTTGAGCTCTTGGCTCATGCTTTGTGATGATGATTTGCACAATGATGGGAAATCTTGGTGGTCAAAATTTGGGGTATGACAGATGCCCCTATTTAATCTTCTTGGACCCAAAGGTGTGAATGGCGAAGGTATTCGGACATTCGGGGTGCAAGAGGATTAAATATTAGAATACCCAAAATTTTGATGGTGGTTATGAATGGCAGCTCGCTCATCCATTTTCTTTTGCTAGCCAATGATACTTAGAAAAGGTAAAACTTCCCCTCGATCCTGGTCTTCCGCCATGGAACTGGTCTCAGTTTCTGATATATAAACTTCCCCTCGATCCTGGTCTTCAGCCAAGGAACTGGTCTCAGTTTCTGAAATAAACTTCCCCTCGATCCTTGTCTTCAGCCAAGGAACTGGTCTAAGTTTTCTGAGCTAAACTTCCCCTCGATCCTGGTTTTCAGCCAAGGAACTGGTCTTAGTTTCTTCTTGTCGAGTTTCTTCCTTGACAAGGGACCCTATGTGTAGCGGTCTTTATTAAACTTCTCGCTGAATTTTCCTGGGGAGATGCCATTTGATTGAAAAAGTTTTAATGTCAGACTTGCTGGGGAACCCATCTGTCTGAGCTGTAGAGGTGTACAAACTTCTCTATTGGAGACGCCATTTGTCGACTCTACTGGGGGAAAACGAGTCTCTTGAGAGGCTATTTTCTGTTTGGGGATATTACATCATACTTTTCTTTGAGATCTTCTCGGAGAAATGCCATGTGATGTGATCCAATTTTGCGGTGCTGATGACTTCATTATCATTGACTCTCTTGGGGAGAAAAATCAATGTGTTCCTGAGAGTCTTTAGTTGTGAGGCTTTCTCTGGGGATTTTCCTTAATCTGGGAAAGCGAAAATATCATCTTCAATGGTGAAGAGTGACGTTTGTCGAAGGTTTTTTTGCCTTTACAAGGTTCAAGTTATCAAAGTGGTCGAGGACCGTTTCCATCCCAGAAATAAACTCGGGAGAGATTGCTTAGATGATTCGCTTTCTGACGAGGAAAGAACTGACAACTCGATTGACAAGAGGACTTTACCACTTAGAGTTAAGATTGACTAGAGTGATAGTGATGCAATATGAATATGTATATGAATCAAGAATGCATGATGTATGTATGTTTATGCTGACAAAACTGATACGACATACAGACTAGTGGATGAACATGACTAGATACTCGGCCACTGCAGGGGACGAAGAAGTATCTTTGGTTCAAAATAGCAATTTTGCCTTGCTTAGGAGAAAGTAGTTCCCGCGGGGAAAAACGTTGGTCTGGCTTAGGAGGTAAGAACTTTGTCGGGGATATCAGATGGAATATTCGTATTTGATACTGTTGATCCTTCATTCAGGTATACTGGTTCAAGAAGGAGTACTTTGATTCTGCACTTTAAAACTTAATCGCTTTTGAAGTAGCGATCGAGGTTCTTTTGATGTTCAACAGTCAAAAGAATTGCCATCTTTATTTTAAAAGCAGAAAAATTTGACAAGTAAATTCATTTTTGTTTTATTTCAAGAATCATTGATCATATTAAAATGCCGTTCTGTAAAGCTAAAACAAATAAGAATTACAAACAAAAGCATTAAGGCTCAAATTTTATTGATAGGATGGAAATCAGCCAAATGCGTGATTCCATGGAGCATTTACAAAGTTAGAAAATGACATCTTGAGCTTCCGTCTACCAACTTTGAATTCTGGACATCTTGAGCTTCCGTCGAATATGACTTTCACTGGAGTTTTCCTGACGGATGGCATGACTGCTGTTGAGGGATTTGCCCCTTTGTTGGATGTAGTTACTTGCCATGAATCCCTAACTTTTGCCTAGATTGTGTTTTGAGATTTCCAATCCATCAGGATAATTTTCGATTATGTCTCTAATTTTTGCATGGACCGCCCTTTCGGGTTTTCAATCCACCGAGACGTTTTTTTTTATTTTTTTTATTTTTATTTAGGCGAAGTATTTCTTGATTACGTCAACATTTGTGGGGTAGGAAAATTCCTCTCCATCCATGGTTGCAAGTCTCAAGGCGCCGCCTGAGAAAGCTTTCTTGACCACATATGGGCCGTCATAATTCGGAGTCCATTTGCCCCGAGAATTGGTGAAGAATGATTGTATCTTCTTGAGCACGAGGTCTCATTTCCTAAAGATGCAAGGTCGGACCTTTTTGTCAAACACCTTCTTCATTCTTTGTTGATACAACTGACCATGGCATAAAGCCGTTATTCGCTTTTCTTCGATCAGATTTAGTTCATCGTGTCGACTTTGACACCATTCAGCTTCTGTTAGCTTAGCTTCCATCAATACCCGGATCGATGGTATCTCGACTTCTATGGGAAGCACTGCCTCCATGCCATATGCTAGAGAGAAAGGGGTTGCCCCTGTTGAAGTGCGGACAGATGTGCGATAACCATCTTTTGAACAATCTTCTTGATGTTCTTGTTAGCCGCTTCTACCGCTCCGTTCATCTTGGGTCAGTAGGGAGATGAGTTATGGTGTTCGATCTTGAACTCAGCGCATAACTCTTTCATCATCTTATTATTTAAGTTGGATCCATTATCAGTAATGATCTGGCTTGGAACACCGTAACGGCAGATGATATTGTTTCTGATAAATAGGACTACAACTTGTCGGGTTACATTAGCGCATGACGCTGCTTCGACCCACTTGGTGAAGTAGTCAATGGCTACCAGAATGAACCGATGTCCGTTCGAAGCCTTGGGTTGAATCATGCCAATCATGTTGATTACCCATATAGAAAAAGGCCATGGAGAAGAAAGAACTTTGAGATGCATTGGCAGTACATGGATTTTGTCTGAGTATATCTGACACTTGTGACATCTCCTCATGTACTTGTAGCAATCAGATTCCATTGTCAACCAATAGTACCCCGCTCTTAGAATTTTTCTCGCCATTGTGTGTCCGTTGGCATGAGTGCCAAAGGACCCTTCGTGAATCTCTTTCATCAGCATGTTTGCTTCTGGTCTGTCTACACATCAGAGCAAGACCATGTCAAAGTTTCTCTTATAGAGTGTATCACTGCTTAGGAAGAAACTGCCTGCCAATATTCTGAGGGTCTTTCTGTCTTTTTCGGATGCCCCAGGCGGATACTCTTGTTTCTGAAGGAAGCATTTGATATCGTGATACCAAGGTTTATCGTCTATGACTGCTTCGATCGTGAAGATATAGGCGGGCCGTTCAAGGCGCATTATGTCAATCTTAGGTATGTATTTCCATTGACCTACACTAATCATGGAAGAAAGAGTGGCTAGTGTATCAGCCATGTAATTCTCTTCACGAGGGATGTGATAAAACTCGATTTCTTGAAGAATGGTAACAACCTTCTCGCGTAGTCTTTATAAGGAATCAATCCTGATTGGTATGTGTTCCAATCTCCTTTGATCTGATTGATAACCAGGGATGAGTTGCCATACACGTCCAAGTTCTTAATTCTCAAGTCAATCGCTTCTTCGAGACCCATGATACAAGCTTCGTATTCGGCCTCGTTGTTTGTGCATTTGAAAGTCAATCGGGCAGTGAAAGGAATATGGGTACCCTGAGGTGTTATGATGATTTCCCCAATTCCGTTTCCATAATGATTGACAGCTCCGTTAAAAATTAATCCCCATTAGGAACCTGGTTCTGGCCCTTCACTGGGTAGTGGTTCATCGCAATCTTTCATTTTCAAATACATAACATCTTCATCTGGGAAGTCAAATCCAATTGATTCTTGATCGTCAATCGGTTGATGAGCCAAATGATTGGCTAAAACACTTCCTTTGACGGCTTTCTGAGCATGGTACTCGATGTCGTATTCTGATAACAACATCTGCCAACGAGCAATCCTTCCCGTGAGAGCAGGTTTTGCAAAGACGTACTTGATCGGATCCATTTCGGAGATTAACCAAGTAGTGTGACAAATCATATATTGACGAAGACATTTGGCTGCCCAAGCCAAAGCACAACAAGTTATCTCAAGCATAGTGTACCGAGTTTCGCATTCGGTGAATTTCTTGGTCAAATAATAAATGACAGACTCTTTCCTTTTGGTTTCGTCTTGTTGGCCAAGTACACAACCCATTGAGTTTTCCAAGACGGTTAGGTAGATAATCAACGGTCTTCCCTCTACTGGAGGTGATAGAATCGGTGGGTTCGACAGGTATTCCTTGATACTGTTGAAGGCGGTTTGGCAGTCTTCTGTCCAGACGCAGTCCTGATTCTTTTTGAGTAATTTGAAGATTAGCGCACATGTCGCGGTCATGAGGAATATAAATCTGGAAATGTAATTCAAACGTCCCAGGAATCCTCTGACTTGTTTTTAAGTCTTTGGAGAAGGCATTTCTTGAATGGCCTTGACCTTGTCAGGATCAACCTCAATTCCTTTCTGGCTGACGATGAACCCTAAGAGTTTCCCTGAACGGACACCAAATATGCACTTATTGGGATTCAAGTGGAGTTTGTACTTTCTCAGACGCTTGAATAGTTTTAACAGGTAGGTCACATGCTTATCTCCTGTCCTAGATTTGGCAATCATATCATCGACATATACCTCGATTATTTGTGTATCATGTCATGAAACAGAGTAGTCATAGCCCTTTTGTTGTGGTGAGAATCGGATAACAAGCTATCAATTAACTTGCATCACATTTCTTTGAATTCACAACCGACTTTGATTTATCCAAAGGAAAGGTTCAAGATCGAGAAAAACCTAAAGGGGGGAGATCTAAGGTTCGGGGGTTGGTTATACTAAGGGAAGGTATTAGCACCTTTAATATCCGTAGTACTCTACGGGAACCTCTTGCTTAAGTTTGTGTTATGTTATGTTTGCTTGCTAAGAAATATTTATGCTAAGGTAAAGACCTAGGGGTATGTACACTAAGTTTTGCTCGCCAAGACGTCGCACCTTGTGCCTACGTATCTGACTAAAGAATCAGAGCAACCGTAGTTCACCTAACTAAGGGTGAAAGAGGAACCATTGACTATGGCCAAAGTCCCAAAGGGAAATAAGTACGAACTCATTTAGAGTTCACGATAACTCTCTAAGTCTAACTTAAAGGGGGAAAGTGAGTTCTCATGATGGTGAGAATCACATAGAGTTCACGATAACTCTATAAGTCTAAGTAAAGGGAAAGTGAGTTCTCATGATGGTGAGAATCACATAGAGTTCACGATAACTCTATCCTATTACTAAACTATGAGGAAAATGGCTCTTATGAGGCCAAGGTGGAATGATCGGTTTATTGACTTAGGAGTCAAACAAAAAGAACTTTCCTTTGGAAGGGAGGGTCAGATGAACAAGTATGAATATGATATATGTGAACAATATGAACAATAATATAATCAAGATAATATGAACAAAAATAAATCAAGATATATTGACTGAAAGTAAATTCGGTGGTTAATGATTAATTTATTGGATCGATGAATCAGGTCCAATGTAGTGCTAAATCGTCGTAGCACGATCTATGAGGAAGACCATGCTATAGGAGGATGCACAATTCGATCTTTGTGTTAGGACACGATGGAGAAGTGATATTGAGAATCATTCTCCAAGGAAATCGTGCCACACGAAAAGAACAGGTGGAGATCTCGTCTTAATCACAAACTTTCGTTAATTATTCGAAGGTAGCCTATCACGATCCCAAAGTATAGAAAGAGATCTCGATGATCACTCACTACAAATTTGAAATAATGAAGGTTGATCGCTTCGATAAACAACATTCGTGAATAAAAAGACTTCATCGATCGAAAATGAAAATGAAGATAAAAGAAAAATGCGAAAAGAAGATAAAGTTGGTCTCGTCTTAATCGAGGGTTGAATCGATAAATTGATAACCTTGATGTTTGACTTTCATTGATCAACAAACTAAAAAAAATAGAATGGCCTCATATTTATCAAGACTTTAGTGATTTTGAATAAATTAACCAAGTCATGATTTTTGTGATATCATCGGCCTAAAATAAAGAAGATAGAATCGAAATGGAAATAAAGTTAGTCTCGTCTTAATCATGATTTAATCGGAGGATCGATAATCTTTTGATATTCAACTTTCATTGACCAACAAAAATAAAGAAATGAGCCTCATACATATCAAGACTTTTAGTCATTTTTGGATAAATCAACCAAGTCATGATTTTGTAATATCATTGGCCCTAAATTGAAAATGAAAATGGAATTGTTTGTGAAAACGTAAAAATAATTAAATTAAACATATTAAGAGCTAATAAAATATTAAAAGAGTTTTAAACAAATTGATCTAGTTAAAAAAATGAAAATCAAGAGGGAGGGGGTTGCTGAAGAAATGTTGGGGCTGGCATTGAAGAAGAGGAATCATATGGGCTTGAAGCCCATCATCCTTAAAAAAATACGGTACGTATAAAAAGAAGGGTGGATAAAAGAAAGCTGAATGGGCTTTGAAGCCCAAGAACCAAACAAACTGATGCTGGAAAGAAAAAAGAACAGGACAGAGTTTTTTTATTTTTCTTTTAAAAATGAAACACGATAGAGTAATCAAAAGCATACTATAAGCCCTAAAACACGCTGAATCACTTGTTTAAAACAACATCAGATTTAATAATAAAAAAAAGGAAATCCACCACACTATAGCAACAAACGCAGCATATCGCCATCTCCAAAAGAGGTGAAACAATGTTACACAACCACAAAAAATACAGAGGAAACAAGTTAAAGGAATCGGACACCATCAAATGCAAGATTAAGATTATGACACCATTTCCGACTTTGCTACAATTTACTTTAACTCTCTCTCCGTCTCAGATCCAATCTCGGTTCATCTCAATTTGCTTTCAGTTTCAATCGTTTGTGACTTGTTTCAGGTTTGTGTACATGAGTTTGGGTTGTCTCAAAACTTTCTCTTCTTCTCAAATCTCTCTGTTTTATGATTTCGCTGTGAACTGGGTTTGTGACTGAAGAATCATTTGAAGGTTTAATGATGGTTTTGGGTGAATGGAAGTTTAGAAGATTTGTGGGTGATGTTTGGGGTTTCGGACGATTGAAGGTATGAGGAGGTGATTTGAATGGGTGTGTTGTAGATGAGTGTGAATGTTAAAGTTTATTGAGAAACAAAGGCCGGTGGTGGTGCGTGAAAATGAAGGGGGGTCGACGGAAAAGAAGGAGACAAAGGGAGTTTGGTCATTGAGTAGAGTGGTTCTGAAGGTGAGTTTTTGATGAAGATTGAGGATGGAGGGTTTATTGGTTTTCTGAGCCAGACGGTTTAGAGCTCTCCCCCCGATTCTCTTCGTCTGTTCCCCTTTTAAAAAAATCATTAGACTTGTTGAGTAAGTCCTTAATTGATGGGTCTCTTTCAACTCACAGGTTGTTGCTGATTTGTGCAGGGTCAATGGTTTTGCTTCAGTAATAGCAGCATAGTAATCTTTGTCTCCTTGTAAGCAGTGGCGCAGGGTGTTACACAGAACGGGTGTGGTGCAGCGTTTGCAGATTGTAAGCAGGTTTTTGTTTCATAAATGGGGCAATGCGTGGTGGTACAGGCTGGTCGCAAGATGCAAGTTGCTGAGAATGCATTGTAGAGTCATTTGGTTTTTGTTTTCATGTGAAATGGGCTTAAAAAAAACATTGAATGGGCTTAACATGTTTTGTGTCTTAAGACTCAAATGAGATTGTGAATTGAGCTTGGTCTGAAATCTTTTATCATTTCCTTGATTTTTGGTACTTTATGGAAAATGGATAATAAAATTAAAAGAAGAAAATAAGAAAAAAAATGGATATGGATAATTGGATAAGAAAAATGGTTTAAAGTGAAATGGACAAAAATGGATTGGATATCAAAATGGGTAATTGGAATGGATTTTGGAATGGAAAGTGGATATAGAGAAATTAGATAAAAGGTTATGGAATAGAAAAATGATTAAATGGATAAAATGAATTGGATTTTAAAATGGATAATTGCAATAAAATGTGAAAATGGTTTAGAAATGGGTGATTGAACAAAGTGGATATAAAGGTAAAAATGGATAATGAGATGACTCAGGTTATGGAAATGGATAATGAAATCAAAAATTGGATTGGATGGAAAATAGGTAATGGAAACAAGATACTGAAAATGAATTGACAGTGGATAATGGTTATTGGAAACAAATGAAAAGTAAAATGGATAAAATGGTTAAGGGAATAAATGTGCACTTCCACGCTTGAACAACACCTAAACCTTGACCACTGCACTTGACTGCCACACATCCTGAATTACATGACCAAACACTTACACACAACTTGAAATGTACCAACTGCTCTAATTTCTTTGGTGGTTCTGCAACCTCAATTGAACTGAAACAGTACAACACACACCATGAACCAGCTAGCCTTAGGAGACTCAACTGAACGATATTTGTCAACCATAAACTCCAAGGGTGATAAACCCTAATCCTCGTGCCTTGAGTGCAAACTTATGAAACAAATGACTTGATGAGGACCGGAACCCTGATTTAGAATCTCTGCCACAACCTGATAACCTGACACTAATAACAAACCACTTGTTTGACCAAGATTATGTCAAACTTCCACTGAATCTCAAACCATACCACACAGACCCTTGTCCTGATGACCTTGTCTGGTCCTTGAAGAAGAACTTGTGATGAGGACAAATCAGATTGGATTATTAAGGAGAGGAGGTCTCTTAGGAGTATGAGAACTCGACTGGTTAGTGATCTATTCAAAATCTTGATTGATCAACCCTTGAAACCTCTTGAAATAAAACCTGATTCACAAATGAAACAAAAACAAACAAAACTTGGTAAATGGTTAGTTATGCAATGATTGACCTATAATGCTCATGCAAAAGATGTTATGACATCTAAGGGGTAAAATTTGGGGTACAACATCTTTGATACATTTCCCCAGCATTTTTCAAACCGAACGACATTACCTTATAACAAAAGGTGCCCTATGGGGTGATGAATGAAGTTTTCTCCATATCTTTCGGCGCCATTTTGATTTGATTATAGCCCGAGAATCCATCCATGAAGGAGAATACTTTGAACTTTGTTGTACTGTCTACCAGCATGTCTATGTGCGGCAAGGGAAAGTCGTCCTTCGGGTTGGCTTTGTTCAGATCCCAATAGTCTACACACATTCTGACCTTTCCATCCTTTTTCGGAACTAGCACGATGTTGGCTAACCATTGAGGATATTCTGATGTGGCGAGGAAACCTGCGTCAATCTGTTTCTGTACTTCCTCCTTGACTTTGATGGCCATGTCTGGATGAGTCCGTCTCAGCCTTTGTTTTACTGGTGGACATTCTGATCTTAATGGTAGATGATGTTCCACGATGCTGGTATCCAACCCTGGCATGTCCTGATAAGACCAACCGAATACATCGGGAAACCTTTTGAGAAGCTTTATCAAATTTTCTTTGACAGTTGGACTGAGTAGTGCCCCAATCTTAACTTTTTTTCTCTCTTCCTCTAAACCCAATTTGACCGTTTCCAACGGATCTTTGTGCGGTTCAATGGACCTTTCCTCTTGTCTGAGTAATCAGGAGATTTCTTCTGGAATTTCTTCGTCATTTTCTTCTTCAGCCTCAAATATCGGGAATTCAAAGTTGGGAGAAGGCATTTGATCGTATGTTTCAATGGGGTTTAAAATAAGCAATCTGCATGACGTGATGATTTGTTTTTAGAAGAGATAGAGAGAATGCAAGAGTGTGTGCAGTGTATTTTCTGATAACTACTTGTTTATATTATTTGAGTTATTTTTTAGGATTACCATTTTTTGAAAAAAGCGAAAAGAGAAAACAGCAATAAATGCGGAAATTACAGAACGACATTATTTTATTTATGATCTTGTCGATTCTTGAAACTACAACACGATAAAACAAAAACTATGTTGCTTTGGGCAAAGTGAAGAGGTATATTTACAGAAAGTAAGCCCTATCAAAACATCTGTTTCACCTGGGCAGGGTGAAAGGTTAAAGTAAAGACGATAATTACTTAGACTTATGAACGACTTTTGGAACGTTGACGGCAACCCATTGGCGGCGAACTACTCGGTGAATCACAAAGTCTGGTACTTTCCTTCTTGATTTTTATTCAGAAATAATGTTAATTTCTGGTGGAACGGGATCATTGGAATTTGTCTCCCAGGCAGAGTTGTCGTAGACGAACTCTTTTGTTATATCTTGCACAACGTCTGCACTCTCAGATGGATCTCCCCATCCAGTTGGCTGGATGTCTTCGAGCCTGATACGAGAGCTTTCAGGAGCAGTGTACTTGACCATAAAGTCGTATTTGCCACTCGGTTGTCCCAGGGTGTCCCACACTTCTTTGGAACTGGAGGAGTCATCCCTTTCGATGACGTTGACCTTGGGAAAAGCATAGTTGATGAACTGTTGTCCTACAATCTTTGCAAACTCATCATCGTACTGGATATCTTCTGAATGCCCTGAGTAATGATCCCATGATTCGGTGGGGACACATGTATTCTTTTCAATGATGCTCAGCTGATATGTATTGTTGGGCTGACTCTTTTTCCCCAAGTCTCCTAGGTACAGCTGCCAGATAGGCAGGCCATCCATTGGTCCATAATAGTCATGGTCAAAGTTGTCCTTTATTAAAGTGTCCTCCTCTAATGAGTTTGGCGGAGCACGACATCCTTCCAGATCACAATCTCCATATATCATTTTAACATCTGACCTCTGTATATATCTCGGACTCTGTGCGGGATAGCAAAATGGCATAGGTACCTATCCCTGAGACATATAACCGTCCTCGTTAAGATAGGACTTCCACTCTTCATCTGTATCGTAGGAATCACCCTCATTGATGGTATGTACTTCTTGAGACACTGGGTGAAGGAAACCTCCATTGTGGAAGAAGTCCTAAATGGGATGAAAACTTTCATCGTTAGTAGCAGTCTGAGTACAGTTTGAGGAAAAACCAAGACCCTTCTTCGCCTTGTTATCAGTAGGAATGACAAGTTGTCCCCATCCTTTTGTAATGTTACTTTTAATTACTTCGAGAGCATCTTTATACGATGAAATCGACGTTCCTCTTTCTGATTGGTTGTCATTGCTCACCGAAAGTGCTTGGAACTGGGTTCCCACAACCTCCTCTGGTTCTACATAAGTGGATGACAATAAGTTGCTCACGATCAAGGCTTGCTCTCCGCAGACTGTGACTAGTTGGTCGTTCTTGACGAACTTCAGTTTCTGGTGAAGTATCGAAGTGACTGCCCCAGCCTCGTGTATCCAAGGTCTTCCTTATAAACAGATGTATGTTGCTCAGATGTAGGGTTGGCAGGCAGACCCAAACCCGTGGGACCCACCCGCACCCGAACCCGAGTCAACGGGTGAAAACCCGAGTTGATTTGGTTCGGGTTCGGGTGCCACCCGATATTTCGGGTGCAGGTTTGGGTAGTGTGAAACCCACACCCGAAACCCGAAACCAGACCCGCTTAGACATGAAATTACATAAGTGCCCCTAAATATATATGTAGACTTTAATTTTAATTGTAATGTTAATATGTTGAAAACCTTAATTTTAATTGTAATGTTACCAAACTTGATGAAAAGTTGTAATTTAATTCCTTAATTTCTTTGAGAGACCTTAATGGAATTTTTGTGTTTTAAATTTCAATGTTGCTTTTGTATTTTTGTGTTTTTGCTACGGGTTCGGGTTCGGATGAAAAAACCCGAACCCAACGGGTGTGGGCGTGTGTGTTATTTTGCCACCCGAATAGCCTTTGGGTTCAGGCTCGGGTTCGAGTGGTGATTTCGGGTGCGGGTTTGGGTAGTGTGAAATCCGCACCCGACCCGACCCATTGCCATCCCTACCCGGATGTCCATGTCCTGGAAAGTGACTTGGAAAGTGTGAGGAGCGATAGTTATAGGAAGGTCGACTTCGCCAATAACCGTTTTTTGGGATCTGTCAAATACTTTGACGATGACCTCATTGCCTCTCATCGGAGATCCTTTAAAGGATAGTCACTTTAAAGTGGATTTCGGCATAACATTTAGAGCTGATCCGGTGTCTACAGTATGCTGGCTAAAGCATCGTCCTGGCAGTTGACTGTAATGTTGAGTGCCATATTATGATTTTGGCCCTCTTCCGGCAGTTCTTCATCACTGAACCCTAAGTTGTTGCAGGAAGTGGTGTTGGAGATGATGCTGTTAAATTGTCTTATTGTGACATCTTGTTCCACAAAGGCTTGCTCTAAGACTTTCTATGGAGCCTCTCTGTGGGCTTCAGAATTGAGTAAAAGGGATAACACATATATTTTTGAAGGAGTTTGCA
Organism: Lathyrus tuberosus; assembly: GCA_022829125.1. NCBI lineage: Eukaryota > Viridiplantae > Streptophyta > Magnoliopsida > Fabales > Fabaceae > Lathyrus > Lathyrus tuberosus. The sequence continues at coordinate 18,204,614 of JALAZF010000017.1, forward strand.
ACAGCTGATTAACAATGTTGTACTCACTCTTTTGGATGAGCTTCAATATCTCATCATTGTTCTTTGAAAGGTCGGGGTCACTGGACTGACCGACTGGTTAATTAGGAACTTCTGTTTGAGGTTCCTCTTCTCTGGTAGGTTCTCCAACTCCTCGGTTGAAGATTCGACCGCTCCGTGTTACTCGACTGATGTCTGCAATATTCACGATAAAGGGTAATGGAACTTCTTTTCCATTCTCAATTGTTGTTGCACCGTATTTGTAAGGGATAGCCTTATTGAATTTGTACGGTAATGGTCCCGGTAGATAGATAACTACATGAGCCTTTTGATTTTTTTGACCATCATAGACGACCTCAATTGGTTCGAGGTTGAGAACCTTTCCACTATCAAGAGAAACTCCCGAGCCATGGAGTAAAGGGATTATGGCGCATACATCTTTGGCCACTTCTCGCTTAGGGATCAAGACAACATCTTTGCCTTGATTAGGATGATAGCCTGACATTGAACTAGAGCTTGACCATGGTTAAATCTCCTTATGGTCCAACTGACTTTGGAGGGCTGCTCGCACGAGGTAGCATCCTTGGTTATCTTTTGAGCAAACCCTACAGCGTTCATAGTTGTGTGGTGTCACCCGGCCACGTCCGCTTTATATGCAGTGTAACCTTACTAGATCTGTCTCCATTGATCGAACATCCTGATTTTGATGCCTAGTAGGGTTACTGTCAATCATACTGACTTATTGTGTGTCTTCATCTAAATAGATCGGAAGCCACCAGTGGTTTAATAAGTGTTGAAGTGTCCTTTGATAGAGTGCACATCCTTGGCCACTCTCACGACACACTTTACAGTTTTGATATTCATGCGAAGTCAGAAAACCGAGCTGGACTTGCTTAGCGTGTAATTCCATCAAGCTGGTATTCATCAAGCGAATATCAAAGATTTGAATCATATTCACTTGATTATGACTTCTATCGCGGTAATCCTGAATCCATTCAAGATCCATCTGACGCTGGAGGTCCTCTTGTACAAAGAGCATCCCTGATTGTTTACCGAGCAAATCAGACAGGAAGCATAATCATGCCGCGGCAGATTATGATGTTGGCCTTGCCTGGAGTGCATTGCCCCTAAGTTGACATTCATCGTACGAATGTCGTGGTTTTGAATGATGTTGGAATTTGTATAAGTCATGTTGACCTCATGAATTCGGTGATCTTGGATCCATCCGAGATCCATATGTTCCTGTAGAGCTGATTGCACCACAGAACATCCTTGATCATTTTTAGAGCAAATATCACACTGGTGATAGTTATGAGATAGTACATGACCGTATCTGCTCTATCTGCTTTGCATCTTGACCAGGTTGGTTTTCAAAAAGAGTACATCGTGAATTTAATAGCTGTGCTTAGATCCTTCCTCTATCAAATTGACCCCAGCTTTCTCGTGTGGAGGCAACGTGTACGTTTGTACATTTGGATTTGTATCCTTGAAGGATAGGACCCCGCTCCTGACAAGCTTCTGTACGTCGGATTTGAAGCTGAGACAGTTTTCTATGTTATGCCCTGGTCCTCCTTGATGGTAAGGACAAGTCTGATCCGCTTTGAACTAAAAAGGCAGATTCTCCCGTATCGCAAGAGAAGCCCTGGTTTGGACGTGCCCTTTGACCAGTAGTAGTGGAAACAGTTCTGCGTACAACATCGGTATAGGGTCGAACCTTGGTGGTCGCGTTGTACGGTTGTTATTGTACTGAGGACGAGCCTGCTGAAGAGGCTGTTGTGTCCTTTCCTGATATGGTTGTTGATTCGGTTGGCTCTGAGCAACCTAAGGTTGATACATTGAGATAGGCGCAGGGTTGATAGTGGGAGTTACAGCTGCTACGGGCTAGTATTTTCGCCTTTGCATTTTGAGAGAGATATTACCAATATCTTGCTCTCTTTTCTTAGGGAAAACACTACCGTATTTTTTAGTACTTCTTGATGGTCCAGCATCTTTGACCAGACATCCTTCTCGGACTGCTTCTTCAAGACAAACTCCCATGTCCACCATCTCAGTAAAGTCACTGGGCGCACTAGCGACCATTCGATCATAGTAAAATGAGCTCAAGGTTTTCAAGAAGATTTTTGTCATCTCTTTTTCCTTAAGAGGTGGACAAATCTGGGCGACAATTTCACGCCATCTTTGAGCATATTCCTTGAAGGTTTCCTTGTCTTTCAGCGACATGGCTCTGAGTTGATCTCTGTCCGATGCCATGTCCAATTTATACTTATACTGCTGAACGAAGGCAGCGCCAAGATCTCTGAAAGTGACGATCTTAGTGCGGTTCAAACCCATGTATCATTTGAGTGCAGCACCGGTTAAACTATCTTGGGAATAGTGGATCAGTAGCTGTTGGTTTTCTATCTGAGTTGACATCCTTCGAGCGTACATCACCAAATGACTTTGAGGGCAAGAATTACCCTTGTATTTTTCAAATTCGGGCACCTTGAATTTGTGCGGAACTTTCACATTGGGGACCAAAAAAAGGTCTGCGGCGTCCTTTCCGAATAGATCCTGACCGCGAATGGCATACAGTTCCTTCTGCATTTCCAGGAATTGCTCCTGGAACTCATTCATTCTGTCGTACATACTTTCGTTTCCACCAGAAGGTATCTGTGGAATCTTCCCTTCCGGGACAGTGTGTACCACGGGTGGTGGTATAGTCATCACGGCAGTGACTCTTGGTGCTTCTCTCTCCCGAAGTTTGTAACCTTCAGGAGTTGCTGTCATTCCCCTTGCATCTTCGCTTTCCCGAAGTTTGTAACCTTCAGGCCCATCGGTTCCTGCTGCAGTTTCCGGATCTTCCATGATCGGCGAAATATATCCTTCCGAGATATTGTTGAGTGGCATTCCCCAGGGACGATCTTTAGGCATGTTATACCGAGGATCATACTTTTCCACTATGGGTGTCGACGTGATCTCTGAGATCACAGTCCTTTGTATCTGAGCTGCTGCCAGAGCTTGCATGTCATTGTGAAGTTTCCTCAGATCTTCATTCAGAGCGTCGAGTTCTTCTCTCAACTCTCTGTTCTATTCCTCGAGATTATCCATTTTCTTTTGTCGATTGGCCCGAGTATTGTACGAATGAAACAGTTTGACTCTAGAATCGAGACACAAACGTGAGATTCATAGGTAAGAAGAATGCGTTATGCGAGAATGATGAATGATATGCAATGATTGTATTAATTGTTTGTTTAATCAAAGGAAATATTGTCAATTGGATTGCAAATATCATACAGTGGGGAAACCCAATTTTATTGAATTCAAAGATTGTGGAAATGGAAATACAGTAATTTACAAAGTGATGTAAAAGGAAAGGTCAAAACTTATGGATCCTGAGTTCTCTTTGAAGAGGGCTCAGGTGCTGGTTCTGGTACTTTCCTTTTCTTTGACCGGGGCTCTTTAGCCGTTGTCGGGTTGTCATTCCTTTGCCAAGTGAAAGGAGCGAGCAAATTCCTTTGGTCTTCTTGATTTTCTACAGCATGTTGCTCTAAAATCTCGATCAGAGCATCTTTTTCTTTTAACAATTGTTGTATTTTGTTAAACTTCACATTGAGAATGCGGTACTTGTTCTTCCAAGACTTCTTCTCCTGTTGAACTTTGTTGAGGGTGACCTGGAGTTTTTCCGTATCAGACATAAAATAAAGGATAAATTCCTTTAACAGAAGAACTTCTTGACGAGGGTAAGGCATCCTCAGTTTGAGAGCTCTAGTTTGTATCCAGTGGAGATAAGGTTCCACAAAGATACAATCCGGTTTTCCTAGAGACTCTCTTCCTTTCCTGTGAACATGTTTCCAAGCATGCACTATTTCTGCTTTTAGTGCCCTTTCATTTTCTCCTTCTTTGAAGAAAAGACCTTCCAGATGAACATTACGTGGGACATGTCTCATCGGGTATCCGAATTGACGACGAACTAAAGCTGGATGATAGTTGATTCCTTCTTTAATTCCTATGAGGGGTATATTAGGGAAGTTTCCACAACGGTCAATGATTCTTATCCCGTCATAGATTCGATTGTACCAATCGATGTCAGAGTTGGTAAGAGACATGATTCTCTACGACCAACGTAAAGTACTCTTATGGTCCCAAAATGCAGCAGACTTGGGCAAATGAGAAGTGAACCATTGGTACAGCAAGGGTACACAGCATGTGATCATTCCTCCGATGTACAAATTCCTTAAATGTACAGAATGATAAGCATCTGCGAGCAAGGTTGGTATGGGGTTTCCGATTAGAAAAATCTTAATGGAATTGATATCAACGAAGCTATCAATGTTGGGAAACAGAAATAACCCGTAGGTGAGTAAGACAAAGATGCTCTCGAAAGCAGTCACGTTCCCTATACTAGCAAAGTAAAGAGCTTTCTTTATCAAAAACTTGGCTGGTAAACCTTGGATTCCACCCTTAATGGTCATGTGAGTCCTGACTTCTGACTCATCCAAATAGATAGCTCTTGCAATGGTTTGATCTTTTGGAATTTCTTCCAGTCCAGAAAAGGGAGCTTGGTCAGTGATGGGTAAATCAGTCAGTTGAGAGTACTCCTCCAGTGTTGGTGCCAGTTGGAAATCTGGGAATGTGAAACAGTGATATACCGGATCGTAAAACTGAATCAGAGTAGACAATATTCCTTCAATTACATGGACCTTTAACAGAGACAGCAGTCCTCCGTACTTAGCTCTGAAAGCATCAGGGTTAGTGATTATCCTTACCAACCCTCTTAAATCCTCTAGTTTTAGAACCTTGATGGTGTACTTGTGAGTCCTCCTTCTACCGAAATCCATAACGCAATCTTTCTCTATGACATTTGCAATCATTGTCTTAGTTTAATTTGAAAAGAGAGAGACTAGAAAAGAAGATTTTCTTTGTTTAAAGTTTTTTAATGAAATGAATTCATGAATTCATCACAAAAAAACATAGAAAAAACATGGGGTCAAAGGTTCGGTGTCATGAAGTCATGGCTCTACCCATCCCCAAAGGTTGTACTGGTGAATTTTTGTACCTCTCCTCAAAATCATTGACCCCCCTTGGGATAACAACAGCAGGCTGGCTCACCCGAGCGAGCTGCAGTATCTTAGAGTAATCTCAAATGAGGGTAGTATCACGTGACAACTATTTCTAATAGCTTCCGTACTACAAAATAGTAACATGGTCTCAGCCTACTAAATCCTTAGTTTCATGGACACCACAATCGAATAATCTGCTTTCAATAATCGAAGTCGTTTAAACATTGAATCCGCAAAGGGTATCTCCATTGATTCGATGGTCTACCGGGGTCTCTTATTTGGGAGTCACTCCCTGTAAGATTACTCGTCTAATGCCATCACTTATTTTAGGTGTCACTCAAACTTTCCAGATGCGGCATCACCCGGAGTCCCATTAGCAGAAAAGTAAACACGGATATCAATTAGGAAAAGCGATATATATATATATATATATTCATTCCTAAAACTAACATCCTAGACCTCTTAAGAATTCTAGTCTATAATCCTAAACAGACAAAATGAGTCCCTAGCAGAGTCGCCATTTTACTGTAGCGAACGATTTTTGTCAGTGACGCGACCACCTTATCGCTGATTTTTGGGTTTCTCCCCACAATGAGGAGGGGGTTCTATTTTCTGATTTCTTATTTATCCCATGAAGCTGGAATGGAAAGGGAAGCTATCTAAAACTAACCTTGCACGCGAATGCTTAACTGAACAAATGCTTTAAAGAGATTGGGGGTCCGGGGTCAGGTTATACAATAGGGAGTTGTCAATTACCCATCCTATATGTGGTTATCCACAGGATATTAGCTTTAGGTTTTGCTTTATACTTGATGGTGTTTATCCGTTAATGGGCTTGGAAAGTTTCTTGGGAAGTATGAGTGAGTGAGTGAGTTTTTGTTGATGTTCGAGTATTTTTGGTAATGTACTGGACCTAAGTTTTGATTGGTATGAAGGTATTGGACCTAGAGTTTTTTGATTAGTATGCTCGCTAAGATTTCGCAATCTTATGCCTACGAATTCCCGTTTAAATGAAACAGGGAAATCAGAGCAATCATAGTTCCTCCTATTCTAAGGGAGGAAAATGATATTTGGTGTCTTGTTCAAAGCCCAAGATTGAAGCTAAAAGGTTTATTTGTGTCTTGTTCAAAGTCCAAGATTGAAGCTAAAAGGTTTGACTAAGAGAGAATTTGTCATCTCTAAAGAGGGATTGGACTTCCTCTGAGGGGATTTATGATTTTTGTGTGCCTTGATCAAAGCCCAAGGTTGAAGCTAAGAGGTTAATTGACTCCACTGGGGAAGTCCTTATACAAAGCCTAAGAGGAGGCTGGAGATGACCGACTCAACAAGAGAGTGTTTATATGTCTTGTACAAAGCCCAAGATTGAGGCAAAAAGAGACTGACTCTTTAGGGTATCATTATACAAAGCCTAAAAGGAGGCTAAAAGTTTGACTTTTCCAGGGAAAATGTTCTATCTCTCTTGTACAAAGCCCAAGATTGTGGCTAAAAAGGGATTTTGACTCCGCTGGGGAGGTTTGTATATGTCTTGTACGAAGCCCAAGATTGAGGCTGAAATGGGAAATTTAACTGACTCGGATGAGGATATTTTTATGTGCCTTGTACAAAGCCCAAGATTGAGGCTGAAATGAGTTTGACTATGCGGGAGAGCATTAGCTGTCTTGTACAAAGCCCAAGATTGAGGCGGAAAAGAGTTTGACTCAGCTTAGGGAATTTATTTCTTGGAGCCTAAAGAAGGCTACACTAGCGCAAAAACGGTTTTAGACAGCGCTTTTTTAGCCTTTAGACAGCGCTTTAAAGCGCTGTATAAACCAGCGACGCTATAGGTTTAGACAGCGCTTTTGGTATTACCAAAAGCGCTGTCTAAAGGGGCGTGTATTTAATGAAAAGCGCTGTCTATGGTACCTTTAGACAGCGCTTTTTCACATTATATGGATTACTTTAGACAGCGCTTTCGTCAAAAGCGCTGTCTAAGCCCTACCTTTTTTTGACTTTTTTGGTACACCTTAGACAGCGCTTTATCCAAAAGCGCTGTCTAAGACCTTCCTTTTTTGACTTTTTTAGTACACCTTAGACAGCGCTTTCACCATAAGCGCTGTCTAAGACCTTCCATTTTTGACTTTTTTAGTACACCTTAGACAGCGCTTTCACCAAAAGCGCTGTCTAAAGTGGACCTTAGACAGCACTTTCACCAAAAGCGCTGTCTAAGGTGTACGAAAAATTTTATATAATTTTTTTTTAACCACAATTTTACCAGGTTTTTTCAACCAGAATTTGACCTGTAATTTTCAACCAGCAATTTTTTTCAGAATTGGCAATTCAAACCATTGGCCTTTCTACACCAAAATTATATATCCAAAATTGGCATTTCATACCAATATATATATTTAAAATTACAAACCAAAATTGTATATACACCTATTTATAATTACAAATCATTACATTTTTCTACAAATGCACATTTTACTTATTCACCAAAATTGCATCCAACCAAAGCATTGCTTCCAACCAAAGTTATTGCTTCCAACCAAAGCATTTTTTCTACAATGCACATATTACTTATACACCAAAATTGTATATACACCAAAATTGCATCCAACCAAAACATTGCTTCAATCTACATTATAGGTCCTGAAAACACAAAGATTGTAATTCAAAGTATTAAAATTCAAAGTATATACACCAAAAATTGTAATTCAAAGTATATACACCAAAATTGTAATTCAAAGTTTGTAATTCAAAGTATATACACCAAAATTGCAATTCAAAGTATATACACCAAAATTGTAATTCAAAGTATATACACCAAAATTGCATCCAAAATTGTAATTCAAAGTTTGTAATTCAAAGTATATACACCAAAATTGCAATTCAAAGTATATACACCAAAATTGCATCCAACCAAAACATTACTCCAACCAAAGTTACACATATTAAAATTCTCATCAATTAAAGTAAGAGTATAATATTATACCTTAAGTTTGTAAAATTCCGAGCTCCATAATGTATTGACACCACTCCTCTTTGATTTCATCCAATAGAGCCTTTGTGTAAGTAGCACTCCTGAATTCTTCAAAATACTACAAAATAATATAACATATAGTTTGATTTAGTTTTAACTATTTCATTAGACAATATGAGAGATATGTGTTAAAATAACTCATAAGTTAGAAATACATACATCGGGTGGAATCTCCATTCGATCCAACGAAATAGTGTCTCTCATAAATCTCAACATGAAATAGCCGCAATCTATTTGATTGCGTTGCCGAGGACACTACAAATGAAAATAAAATATGGATAAATTCTAAGTTTTATCAAGTAAGCATCACTAATATAATAAAACATGTGATAATTAATGTACCTTCACATAATTCCATGTAATGGTGTGGTCGATTCCCCGATGTTCTAGGAATGCTTGTATAGTGCTAATAAAATATAAATGAATATTTAGAACAATTCACATAAATAAATAAATATACACATTTCTATTTAGAACAATTTCACTTACGTGTCAATACAGTCCTTCATATCCGGGTATGTGGTCCAATCATTTCCTAAGGAATCCAGATAATACACTACTCCGCGGATAGGATTGATTGCAACCAACAACCAATGTCCACTGTAAGATTAAACAAGTGTTAGATAGAAACTTTCTACACGAAGTCAAAATACAAAAAAAAATATAATAGATGAATTTAGAATGAAAATCTAACCCAGTATTAAACGGTAAAAAGTACAACTTTTCCGTTTCTTGGTCGTCCATAAAGACGTTGCGTATATACGCATGGACCTCATTTGGTTTCGTCAATATTTCGGTTAAGTTGACAGCGCTGGGGCATAAGAATGCAAATCTTTGCTCCAATCCCCGGGGGCGCATAAAACTGTCATACAGAAACCTGAAATAAAAACATCATTAACATTAGAATATTCATTTGAAAAATAAAGTAAATAAGTTGTTCAATTACCAAAGTAGATCGGATATACCTCAAGTATATATTGACAACAGTGACGCCCAATTCTGTATGTTGGAAAACTTGCTCGAAGTCTTCATTACCAACATTCTGGTCAAATTCAAAGCCATACAAATCTTTCTCCATAGTTATCAGACGAACACCTCCAGTCGGAATATCCGTCATTAATTGTAGAAAGGTCTGAAGGCACGTCCTAACCTTGCCGATAGGTTGTTTTCTAACCCTGGTATTCTTAGTACCAACAGTTTTTTGCGTTGAAACGTTGCTAATCACTTTACCAGGCAGCTATAAATCATATAATTTGTTAGATGAAGTATAAGATATCCAATTTATCATTTTCTATGCATATAATTGTGATGTACCTCTTTTTTTGAGACAACGGACTCGGTATGCTCCGGAATCCGCTTATCCTTTGTTTTGGATTTTGTTGGAGTCTAAATAACATTGCCATGTAAAAAATGAAAATAAAATGCTCGTAAAATCTTTGAATTTACACATTAAGATTAACAAAGGTTTATAACGGTTTTAAGCATATATACCTCATATCCTACGAGTATGAGATTTGACGGCCATGCAACAAACGACCCTATAGCTTGTCCCACCACTCTTACCTCCGAATCATCGTTAGGATAGGGTAATAGTGCTTCATTCTCCATAGCAATATCAACTGATACTTTCAAACTTCCAGTAGGGAGGGATTCATTATGAAGTACTGTGACCCCATTGTTAAACACTTTTCCCTTGGCAACCATCCGATGAATTGGTGAAGATAAGAATAGTTGACATTGGTGAATGCCCTAAAACCAAAAATACATATGTCATTGTTAATGTGTATATATGTAATTAAATAATTTAAGCTACTAATATAATTTCATAGATATATATATATATATATATAATTACCTCTGGAATAATCGGATGAAAGCTGCAGTTGATACTATCCTTCTCTGATCCATCTCTAACACCAGAAGCGTTATCCCTTTCTTTTTCCTTTCTTAATTCCCGCACCTCGGCTTCTAGTGCTTCCAATTTAGCTTCAAGTACTGAATAACTAGCAGCCTTTCCCTTTTTAATATTCAGGGAGGTCGGGGTGATCCCAAATGCCTTACCCCTCACCCGACCAGGATACTCAGGGACATCTAATGCCCGACTAAGTATGCTCCTGGTATCATCTGCAGGTACAGACTGAGATAACGCCTCCTGAAAATCAGATGAATATCGAATATTTGTCAAATATTTGTTAATAAAGTTTTGACTTAATTAAAGAAATATTGTTATACTTACACATTTCTCATATACTTGTAGAACCTCTTCTGGAACAGATCCAGACTTGCCCACACGGGCTTCCTTCCACAAGACATGTGCAGGAAGAGATGTTTCAGAGCTACCCGCCTTTTGTAACTACATATAAAGCCAAATAATATGATCAAATATAACTCATGATGAACAATTATTATGTCATTGCAATTTATTGATACTTACCAATTGTTGCTCCAAACGTCCATATCCAGTACGTCCTTTCCTGTATTTATATTGGGGATCTGATGCTCTATCCCGATTAATTGCACTTAAACTCTTAAATTGCTCGGTTTGTCGTTTGGCTTTAAACTTCACCCATTCTTGTGGTGAAATGAAACTTGCATATTTAGATGGAAACTCTCCATCAACAAAATTACCTTCAGCATCCTTAAGATAGGTTTTGTTTAAATATGTCCTAAACCCTCTTAGGAGCTTCCCTGCCAATCTCATCAAATAAGCTTTTCTGTCGTCCTCGACATTAAAGCACCTCTAAAAAAACCATACACATTGGTTAGTACAAATAATTTAAACGACATAATTAGTTGGCATAATTAAAGACATAATTATGGTACCTTTATCTCATTCCAAATTTTTTCTTTGGTTTCCTTCAACTGTTTGTTTCTCCAGTCATCTAAAGTAATAGGAACCTCATTCCTTACAAGTGTACCAATGAAACTTGTCAACATATGACCGTTAGGCTCAACAAGTGTGCCTGTTTCGCTCCAATGCACATTATAAGTCATGCCTTGATTTCTAGCATGGATCACTCTCCTCATTATGGTTATTCCTCTCCTAATCTCTTCTTCCATAGTTCTGCTACTTCCAACCTGATCATCATGTGGATGATCATCATCATGTGCGTGATCATCAGCATGTGGGTCATCATTGTTAGTAGCCATCTAACCTGTAATAAATAAATCAAGGATATCAAATATAATATATAACAAATATAATAAAGAAATAAAGGATATCAAATATAAAAAATATGACATAATATATAACAAACTTAACGAAATCCAATACCCCATTCTCGTACTCTTTGGACAATCGATCGGCATCCATCCATTTTTTATCCATGGTTTTCCTACTTATTAATCCTAACAGTTAGAAAGAATTTAACATTAGCATAACAAGTCCAAACTAAGAAATTCAAAGCAATTAACTTCATTAACAAAATTGCTTTGAATTTCGGTTCTTTAGAACAACAACCTCAAGAATTTACATTATTAACATTAACACTAACACTAACACTAACACTAACACTAACCTAACACTAACACTAACACTAACCTAAACTAAACTAAACTAAACAAACACATTATATAGCAATAGTTAACAATGTAGAAAAATGTTAACAAGAACAAACTATAATAGATGTTCTAAACTAACACTAACACTAACACTAACACTAACCTAACACTAACACTAACACTAACCTAAACTAAACTAAACTAAACAAACACATTATATAGCAATAGTTAACAATGTAGAAAAATGTTAACAAGAACAAACTAAACTAACACATTATATTGATTCTATTCCTATATCACCAAAAATGAAGTTAGCACATATTTTATTCTTATATCCAACAACAGTCCAACATTAGCAACAACATTAACAACATTAGCAACATTATCAACATTAGCAACAGTCCAACATTAGCAACAACATAAACAACATTATTATCAACATCAACAACAACATTATTATCAACATCAACAACAACATTATCAACATTATCAGCAACATTATCAACTGAAACTCTGAAACTCTGAAACTTCCAAACTGAAACTCTGAAACGTGTAAAATGTGTAATACTCTGAAACGTGTAAAATGTGTAATACATCAACAACAACATTATTATCAACATCAACAACAACATTATCAACAGCAACATTATCAGCATACCTTATAAAATGTGTAATAATCTGAAACTCTTAAACTTCCAAACTGAGTGACGAAAACGCGAAATGAGAGAGGAACAGACGGTCACGGTGGAGTAAAGGTCGTCGGAGTCGCGAAATGTGGGAGGAACGGTGGACGACGGCGCGGTGGACGACGGCAAGGGTTTAGCTCAGGTTCGCAAGTATCCGTTCGCAACAGGGGAGGGAGAAGAAAGAGCGCAAAACTGAAAATAAAAACAGAGTATATTCATATATTTTAATTTTATTAGACCTTAGACAGCGCTTTTCAACAAAGCGCTTTCTAAGGTGGCCCTTAGACAGCGCTTTAAAAGCGCTTTCTAAGATTGGCCTTAGACAGCGCTTTTGTTTTTATTTTTTTAAATATTTAAGACCTTAGACAGCGCTTTCCTTAAAAGCGCTGTCTAAGGTCTTATATTTTTTTTAAATTTAAAAGGCCTTAGACAGCGCTTTTAAGGAAAGCGCTGTCTAATATTTTCCATTAAATTTTTTTAAAAATTTAAAAGGCCTTAGACAGCGCTTTTCACTAAAGCGCTGTCTAAGGTCTTATATTTTTTTGCGCTTTTCCTTTATTAAATTAATAGATTCCGTGTTTTTGACCTATAGCAGCGCTTTTGTAATAAAGCGCTGTCTAAGGTGAGATGTTATAAGTCCTTTTTGTTGTAGTGCTAGGAGGAATTGACTACACTAGGTCAGATACTTGTCCCAAGCTTAAGAGAAGGTTATGAAGATTTATGTCTTGTACAAAGCCCAAGATTGAGGCTAAAAGGGTTTGACTCAACAAGAGAGTGCTTTTATCGGTCCTGTACGATGCCCAGGTTTGTGGCTGAACAAGCTGGAGAAATCATTCTTCCTAAGAGGAGGTTGACTTCTACTAGGGGAAATCTTTATGCTAAGCCAGGAAGGAGGCTAGAAAAGATTGACTCAACAAGAGAGTGTTTTTTTCGGTGTAACACCCCAATACCCATCGCAAATTAATAATACATATATAAATCAGAGTAAATAAAAATTTATTTTTCCGACAGAAATAAGGATGCCACATTTAAATGAAGAAAATACAATCCCTTCTCAATTAATTGATACATAACACAAAGTAAATCATTTTATAACATCAAAATATACATACCAAAGTAGTACAAAATATATTCAACAAATGTATACATATATAACTAAAGCGATCCCCGACTCCCGTGCTACGTATCAGAGCAGATAGACTGACAAACGGATGGAGAACTAATCTTCACAAAAGCCTCCAAGACTACTAATCTGCAATTGCCTCATAGAGCAACAAACCACAGCAGAAGGGCGATAAATAACAACTAAATCAAGATTGCATAATAATATGCAAAACATATAAATTCACATACACGGTTATTCTCACCACAAGCATCACATACAATACATATAACATATATCAATTATACCAACATAATAACACATTCACACATAATGCACACCAAAGTTATGACATATGGAAACACATCACCACATCACATAGCATATGCTTATACATAAAACATATTATCCAAAACCAATGCATTTATCACATATGCACATCAAATCACCAATCCAATCATAAATCTCCACACATACTCAATCAATTCACAATTCCACACATAATCACATAATTAATCCATTCATGATTTTCCACACATAATCACATAATCTATCCATTCATGATTTATGCAAATGCACAGAGACCGACACAACGACTCTATGTAATGCACATGCGGTACCATCCATCCATCATTCTCAACACTAGTTCACTTAGGAACTATTGGAATCATCGCTTGTTACTTAGTGTAACTCCCCGTCGGGCAAACGATGTTCCCCGTCACTTTAGGTCCTCTTATTTTTTTAAGGCTCACGACGTTTATGGATTGCTTTAGGTCCTCTTTGTATAAGGCTCACAATCCGATCGCTTTAGGTCCTCTTTGTATAAGGCTCACGATCGTCTATAATCATCGCTTTAGGTCCTCTTATTTTATTAAGGCTCACGATGTTATAGAGGATTCCCTCTGGAACCGTTTCATCGCTCACACCCACTAGGGAACACGACATCACTAGATGCATATCATTATGCTTGACACACAAGAACTCATGACAATCAAATGCATCTTCACAATTCAACCATATGAATTATCTCATCATCATTATTCATGCATTGAAAACACTTCAAACAATGCATTTCATCACAAACCACAAACCACAACAATCATGCAATCACAATTACTTCCACAAGGGATTCACACCACAAAGGCTACCCACAACACATCATAGCAACATCATTATCACTTGCATCAACATCATATAGATAGCACAAAAGACCCACATTTATATGACGATAACATATCGCATCAAACACAACAAAACCTACAAATCACTAAGTATCCTCTACCAAATATTCTTGGTTAAATCATGGTCTAACATCACCATTTAATAGCATATTATGTTATCTATCTATTGCCTTAAGTCCCACATCAATCGGACTCGCGATTCGGGAGTTACGGTGGAAATATAAACCGCACTTTCCACACATACATTACTTTTCCATATTTTTCTTATCAATCCATGGCTTAAACATATGATCCTATTCCACTATCAAAAATAGCATTGAATTAGCTTTCCAACGCATCCGACCGTGCCTCAATCCGATTTACGGATCAAAAGTTATGAAGAAAACAAAAACTAAAAATCTGTCACGTTCGCAGTGCGAAGCTCCCAGCGAACTGTGGCAGAAGAAAAAAGACCCAACGTTCGCAATGTGAACGGCTAGCAAACATTCGCTGTTTCCTTTGTTGTGGCTCGTAGTGCGAACCTGCGAAACCCAGAATTTCCAGCAGCGATAACATAGGTCATTTGGGGTCAAAATACATCATTTCTTCCACCTAAACACTTCCAAAACATCCTAAAACAACCAAAACATGATCCAAACCTAACAACAAGTATGCTACTCAGTTTTTATCGAATTTCATCCGCAAAAACATCAATTTCTATCAATTGCTCCTAATTCCAATCGATACGAAAAGTTGCGAAACAACTAAAACAATTACAACAAACAACACATATACATACACAAGCAAGATATAATTGAAACTTCTCACCCTTACCCGATTAATCGCGCTCGAAACGGAGTTATGTCGATTTTACTCTTTTCTCCCTTTTTCCTTCCTCTCCCTTTCTATCTTCTCTTTTCTTTCTCTTCTTTTTCTTTCCTTTTCTTTTCTCTTCACTTTCTATTTATATAAATATCTAATCCCCTAAAAAGACGATTTTACCCCTCAACTCAAATATCTCGTAAACGCTCTCAAAACGCGATAAAACATAAACAGCGATGAAAAATAATATATTGTCAAATAAAAGTCAGAAATAAAATAATATAATAATAAAATAATCAAAACGACTCGATTAAATAAAACTAACTAAAACTGGGGTGTTACAACTCTCCCCCACTTAGACATTTTCGTCCTCGAAAATATACTGAGACGAACAACTCCAGACATGACTCTCGTATCCGACTAACAAACTAATAGGTCAACCAAAGGCACACCATGAATAACACAAATTAACAAACCACCTTGCTAACAACAACCACAACAACGACGACAACTACAACGGCAAGATGCAAAGCCCATACAATGCACTTGACGACCAACTCACGACTCAAGGAATACCCAAGTTACAAACACACACAGGTTCACTCTCGAACCGAAACACAACAAGATCGTTACCCTCACCACATGTAACACTCCCCTAATCCCCCACAAGGAATTAGCCACACGTACTCGAACCATCACGATGGAAACGAGGCCACAACAAGGACAAGAACCTAAAGTTCCACAACCCAACATCGTTTCAACAACCTCTACAAAACCAGAATACCAACCTCCTTGTCACACAACAATATTACAACAATGCTACGATTCCCCAATCAAACATATCACCAAATCCTCCATCTACATAGTAGCCCATGAATAATATTTAAACCTTTCGCCTAACACTTCCATACTGAAACGTCCAATAGTTTTACCAATGCTACACGTTCCCAATGTTCAACTTATGAATTATTACAAGTCACACACGCAAATACAAAATGTGCCACAACACACTTCCGCTGCGCACTCCGATTACTCATAACCATCAAAACTACCCGTCTCACGTCCAAAGTCTAACTCTTTCTCATATTCACCAAAAAATCACTGTTCACTTTTTATATACCCAAACTCACACTCTCCTGTGTTATCCCACACACCAGACACAAGTCTCTGAACTGCTCAAACAATTTTAATTCTCTGACCATCAAAACAGACATGCATAACAACTTTCGACTTAACTTTTCAGGCACAACATTAGCTTTTCCCCAATAGGATAATTCGGGCCAAAATCATAACTCATCCCAAATTCTAACCATTCTTGTTGTCTCATACTCTATTCCTTCAAACCAAACAAGTACTCAATATCCTTGTGATTACCAAACACTTCGAACCTAGAACCATAAAGACAATACCTCCAAATATTCCAACACAATACAACCACAACCAATTCCAAATCCTGAATAGTATAGATCCTTTTATAAATCCTCAATTATCGTAAAGCATAAGCCACGAATTTACCATCTTGCATTAACCACAGACTAAACTCATCATAGACGCATCCCCATACCTCACAACCGGTTTATTAGGATCACACAGAATCAAAATTGAAACCGTAGACAACTTCTACTTCCGCTCTCTAAAACTCACTCACAACGAACATCCAAAACAAACGACTTACCCTTTGCAAGTCAACTGAGATACCAGAAGTACGAACTTAACAAAGTCTTCCATAACCTGCAATAACAACCAACTGAGCCCAAAAGTTTCTAATCTCCTTAACCAACTTCAAAGAATCTCATTGTAGAACTAAATCTACTTCCGATGGATCCATAACAATACTCTCATCTGAAATAACATTTCCAAGAAAACTAACCCTTTGCAACCACAATTCTCACTCGAATAACTTAGCATAAAACTTCGTCTCTTTCCAACACTTGCAATTCAAATCTCAAACACTTTACTTGTTATTCCTCTGAGTTTATAACAGATCCAAATATCCTCAATCAAAACCACTACGAACTTATCCAAATAAATATGGAAGATACGATTCATATACTCCCCAAACATTCCAGACACCTTACTAACACCGAGCAATATCACTGTGCATTATAATGCCCAACCAATTCCAAAAGATATAAATTCTTGGAGCTTTTGCAAAACTTCCCACTGGGCAACTGGTTACTCACATACAAGCTTAACCAAGTAAATAACAACTTGTTCTGAGGATACAAACCTAACCAGTCACATTAAATCGATCAAAGCCTCAACTCACACAATTCACCATTCTTATCAAACATTCCAAACAATTGTAATTTCAATCAAACTCAACCAAACCAATTCCAGTTATCTATTCCCGAAAGTGGACACTTATTCCCAATCGTTACCTTATTCCACTGTTAGTAATCCATACATAAGTTCTTCTCTCAACAATCCAAATTCCATAAATAATATTTCCGCTTTCCAAAATGTAGAACCCTTTCATAGCTCCAAAACGATATAAAGAACGTTTAAATCAGATAAACGAAGCCAAAGTTAAGAAAGAAACAATTTGGAAAGATCTGCCATGTTCGCAATGCGAATCTCCCAGCGAGCCAAGGCAGAAGAAAAAGGGCACAAAGTTCGCACTACGAACTGCTGGCGAGCCTTCGCCTTGCCCTTCGTACTGCGAAGCTCCAGCGAATCTTCGCATTCCCATTCAACCGTCCAATTCCACAATTTCCAACATGTATCAACAACCAACCAAAAAGAACTCTTAAATATTACATCCACGCCTAAGGGTTTCCTCAAGATTTCCATAGTCTCATACCATCAAGGAATTCCAAATCGTTTGCGATTCGTCACAATTCAAAACTCAAGCTATCCAGAACACACCCGCAAGTTTCCATACTACTCACTGGTTAACATGCAACCTCCTACTATCATCTTTTTCCTTACCAACCATGCTGGACCTCTTCAAGTCGACACACTAACGTTTCATCCAAAACACATCTGAAAACCATGCACAACTGACGGCCCATCACTGTGGCTTTCCTGCCAATTTCCAGAACACTAGTATCACAAATATAACAAACACCTTAGTCTCAACTCCAAAGAGTGTCCTGCTCACTTAGCAGATATAACCTCGACTATTCACCTTCGTCCAATTTAAGTTCACACTCTACTCTCTGAGAACAACCATTAGTAATACCCAATCATTCTCCCTCAGAGACATTCCAACTTGACCAATATACAAAACCTCTAATCTGCCTCATCTTCCAATATAAGAATCTTCATCGACTCATCAAAACAATCTGTAATAATTTCCTTAATTCCAAACAATTCATTGCACCTACTATCAAAGCCGAAAAGACATGTCTATTCCATCCGACATAATTCCGTCTACTATCAACAAGAGATTAAGGGTGATCAGTTCCTCAATTTGTCAATAGACAACCGACAATCATGATGGGGCATAAACCATCTTTACCAAACTATAATAGTATTCCTTACATCTTATGCACAAAACTACCTAAGGCACCAATCCTTAGTCGACATAAACCTTACCTCCGCATTCCCTCCGGAATCGGGAACAACGCTGTCCAAACAACACTTACAATCTTGCAACCAACGACACCCTAAGCCAACACTCCACAAATGAAGCAACTTGGAGAAGTACCAGCTTCTCCCCCACTTATCTCAATCTAAATCCTACAGACAAAGGATTAGAAAACCAGAAAGTACTGACAGTGTTCCACACACATATCACGTACTAAGGGAAAAACAACATCGACAGTATTCCACTGTCACACCAACTGACTCAACAACTTGGCCGGACGGACCGACCTGCTCTGATACCATTAATGTAACACCCCAATTCCCATCGCGAATAGATAATACATATATAAATCAGAGTAAATAAAAATTTATTTTTCCGACAGAAACAAGGATGCCACATTTAAATGAAGAAAATACAATCCCTGCTCAATTATTTGATACATAACACAAAATGGAAACACCTTAAGGGGAAACATTTTCATATAAAAGGAACGTTCAGTTATGGAATAAAGCGGAAAGATCCATAACTGCCTTGTTTTACAAAGTAAATCATTTTATAACATCAAAATATACATACCAAAGTAGTACAAAATATATTCAACAAATGTATACATATATAACTAAAGCGTTCCCCGACTCCCGTGCTACGTATCAGAGCAGACTGACTGACAAACGATGGAGAACTAATCTTCACAAAAGCCTCCAAGACTACTAATCTGCAATTGTCTCATAGAGCAACAAACCACAGCAGAAGGGTGAGAAATAACAACTAAATCAAGATTGCATAATAATATGCAAAACATATAAATTCACATACACGGTTATTCTCACCACAAGCATCACATACAATACATATAGCATATATCAATTATACCAACATAATAACACATTCACACATAATGCACACCAAAGTTATGACATATGGAAACACATCACCACATCACATAGCATATGCTTATACATAAAACATATTATCCACAACCAATGCATTTATCACATATGCACATCAAATCACCAATCCAATCATAAATCTCCACACATACTTAATCAATTCACAATTCCACACATAATCACATAATCAATCCATTCATGATTTTCCACACATAATCACATAATCAATCCATTCATGATTTATGCAAATGCACAGAGATCGACACAACGACTCTATGCAATGCACATGCGGTACCATTCATCCATCATTCTCAACACTAGTTCACTCAGTAACTATTGGAATCATCGCTTGTTACTTAGTATAAATCCCCGTCGGGCAAACGATGTTCCCCGTCGCTTTAGGTCCTCTTATTTTTTTAAGGCTCACGACGTTTATGGATTGCTTTAGGTCCTCTTTGTATAAGGCTCACAATCTGATCGCTTTAGGTCCTCTTTGTATAAGGCTCACGATCGTCTATAATCATCGCTTTAGGTCCTCTTATTCTTTTAAGGCTCACGATGTTATAGCGGATTCCCTCTGGAACCGTTTCTTCGCTAACACCCACTAGGGCACACGACATCAAAATATGCATATCATGATGCTTGACACACAAGAACTCATGAAAATCAAATGCATCTTCACAATTCAACCATATGAATTATCTCATCATCATTATTCATGCATTGAAAACACTTCAAACAATGCATTTCATCACAAACCACAAACCACAACAATCATGCAATCACAATTAATTCCACAAGGGATTCACACCACAAAGGCTACCCACAACACATTATAGCAACATCATTATCACTTGCATCAACATCATATAGATAGCACAAAAGACCCACATTTATATGACGATAACATATCGCATCAAACACAAACAAACACAACAAAACCAACAAATAACTAAGTATCCTCTACCAAATATTCTTGGTTAAATCATGGTCTAACATCACCATTTAATAGCATATTATGTTATCTATCTATTGCCTCAAGTCCCACATCAATCGGACTCGCAATTCGGGAGTTACGGTGGAAACATAAACCGCACTTTCCACACATACATTACTTTTCCATATTTTTCTTATCAATCCATGGCTTAAACATATGATCCTATTCCACTATCAAAAATAGCATTGAATTAGCTTTCCAACGCATCCGACCGTGCCTCAATCCGATTTACGGATCAAAAGTTATGAAGAAAACAAAAACTGAAAATCTGTCACGTTCGCAGTGCGAAGCTCCCAGCGAACCGTGGCAGAAGCAAAAAGACCCAACGTTCACAATGCGAACGGCTAGCGAACATTCGCTGTTTCCTTCGCTGTAGCTCGCAGTGCGAACCTGCGAAACCCAGAATTTCCAGCAGCGATAACATAGGTCATTTGGGGTCAAAATACATCATTTCTTCCACCCAAACACTTCCAAAACATCCTAAAACAACCAAAACATGATCCAAACCTAACAACAAGTATTCTACTCAGTTTTTATCGAATTTCATCCGCGAAAACATCGATTTCTATCAATTGCTCCTAATTCCAATCGATACGAAAAGTTGCGAAACAACTAAAACAATTACAACAAACAACACATATACATACACAAGCAAGATATAATTGAAACTTCTCACCCTTACCCGATTAATCGCGCTCGAAACAGAGTTATGTCGATTTTGCTCTTTTCTCCCTTTTTCCTTCCTCTCCCTTTCTATCTTCTCTTTTCTTTCTCTTCTTTTTCTTTCCTTTTCTTTTCTCTCCACTTTCTATTTATATAAATATCTAATCCCCTAAAAAGACGATTTTACCCCTCAACTCAAATATCTCGCAAACGCTCTCAAAACGCGATAAAACATAAACAGCGATGAAAAATAATATATTGTCAAATAAAAGTCAGAAATAAAATAATATAATAATAAAATAATCAAAACGACTCGATTAAATAAAACTAACTAAAACTGGGGCGTTACAGTCGGTCTCGTACAAAGCCCGAGAATGAGGCTAAAAGGGTTGACTCAACAAGAGAGTACTGAAAGGTGATTGACTCAACAAGAGAGTCTGAAAGGGTGATTGACTCAAAAAGAGAGTCTGAAAAGGTGATAACTCAATAAGAGAGTCTGGAAGAGATTGACTGAACAAGAGAGTCTGAAAGTGATTGACTCAACAAGAGAGTCTAAAAAGGTTAGCTCCGCTGGGGAGAATCATTGTACAAAGCCCAAGAGGAGGCTGACTACGCTGAGGAAAGGTCCTTATACAAAGCCTAAGAGGAGGCTAGCTTCTGCTAAGGATTATTGAGATCCTGTGGCAGGTCGAAGTGGGGAATCAACTCTTGCTTATGGTTACAGAAGAATTGGGGTATCAGATACCTTGAGGTTCTGATTTGAGATAGTGTTATTAACAGCCTTTTTACCCTGTCTGGGGATTTTTAGGAGAGAGACTGGGTTTTAGAACCCATGGGTTTTAGAACCCATGGGTTTTAACTCTACAGGAGATTTACCCAGAGTGACCGGGGTTTTTTCTATGTTTGTAAGGAACTTGAGAATGTCTTTGAGACTCAAGGGGATTAGACTATCCAAGTCTACTGGTGTGGAAGAGTTTTATCTTTTGTATGATGCCCAAGAGGAGGCATGTGCTTTACGGGATGAGAATCAACCCTAAACTGGTCTGAGATTTGACACTGGAAAGACTGCTCTAGTAAAGGATGACTAAGTTCTGTCTTATACCTTTAGGAGGTCTTTAGGGTCCTTGTATTAAGCCCGAGAGAAGGCATGTGAACTTCTAAGAAGCCGGAGGGTCCTTGTACAAAGCCCAAGAGGAGGCGGGGATGCTTTTAGGAAGCCTGTGGGTCCCAAACCAAGAAAAGTTCAAGAAATGCTATTCACCGAGAACAGATCATTTAGTGAAAGTTCTGAGGTTTGAAGAAACTCAAAAGATGCTATTCACCGAGAATAGATCAACTCTGGGAGTAGAATTTCTTTGACAATTTCTAATAGTGACAGCCTGAGAAAAGGTTCACGAAGAATACTGCCTTTCTCTTTGTTCCATATTGTTTAAGCGCGAGAGAAGGCAAGACTGTATCTGGAAATCCTATGGGGATCTAGTTTTGACTGTATCCAAGAGTGACCAATTGGCTTTACCTAGTTCTAGACCTAGTTGCCGGGGAAAACTCTAAATAGCTATACTAGCATATATACAATTGATATATGACAAATATTTAAAAGGATATGAAATAATGACTTACAGTGCGCAGCTTCCCACAATACAGTTTATATATTAAAGCATGTAAAGGAAAGCAGATAAAAACTTACAGGCGAGCAAGCTTCCATGTTGTATTGTTAGTTGTTTAAAGAAATGTAAAGAAAGTTATGATAACAACATGTATATTTGAATCTAAATCAAAAGAGAAGCTGTTTTAGAAAAGATTGCTGGGGCTTATACTCAAGGAGAGGCCCAAGGTTTAATAGTGATCGCACCGTTGTTTTGAATATCGTATCGGGGCTTATACAACAACTGAGGCCCAAAGCGGTTTTTTGTACAAAGGGATGGGTCTTACAACTCAAGGAGAGGCCCAAAGAGTTTGAAAATGAATAAAGATGGGTCTTATAGCTCAAGGAGAAGCCCAGTTGATTTTGTTACAAAGGCGACGATTGCGCCGGACTTTTGAAAATATACCGAGGGACTTATACAATGTGTGAGGCCCAAAAAGGTTTATTTACAAAGGGATTGAGTCTTACACTCCATTAAAGGGCCAAAGATGTTTTTGTACAAGTGATGGGGCTTACAACTCAAGGAGAGAACCAGAGAGGTTTTTTTTGTTTGAAAAATGGCGATCACGCCGAGATTTTTTTATCGTGTCGGGACTTATACAATATCTGAGGCTCAAAATGGTTTTGGTTAAAAGGGGATTGGGTCTTACACTCTATTAGAGGCCCAAAGATGTTTTAAAATTTAAAATCAAGAGGAAACCCTAATTTTAAATGAAAAAAGTTATTTTTCAAAGGAAATTAAATGAAAAAAATGATATAAAATACCAAATATGTTCAAAAATAAGTTGCACACCTTGAAAAAAATTTGGAAAGTCATGTTTAATTGCATGAGAGTTTGAAATTCAATTGGTTTTGAAATATCAAAGTGGGAATTTCATTTAAAAATGTTTAAAAACAACAAAAATGAAATTAATTACAAAAATTCTAACTATGTTAAATAAATAATATAAATTGGATTTTTTTGTAAAATAAAATATTTAAACATTTTAGTGAATTTTGAGACAAAGAATCAATTCAAAAACATAAATATTCAGAGAGAAATTAATTTTTGAATCAATTAACAAAAATAACAAAATATTAAAATATTCAAAAATTTGAAAAAGGGCGCCAAGAACACCAAGTTCTTGCCCGCTCCCTCTGTTTTTTCATATTTACATTTTCTCACTTTTCTCCATGATTTCTCAATGGTTTTGCACGATTCAAGTACCAATCTTGCTCGTTTTTGAACAAGGATCACAACCATATAGATTAATTGCATTTATTTTGAGTATTGAGTGAGAAATCAGAAGAAACTCTCAAGAACCCTAATTTCAGCATGAACACCATGAAATTCCCTACACGACTGATTCATGCCAATTGATTGAGGGTTATCACTCCATACATGATTAGGAGCATATGGCAAAATTATTGTGCAGTAAAATATGCATGCATCATGGAGTTTGAAGAATTCATGCTTACCTCTTGCAGCTGGTGATGGAGTTCTGAGTTAGAGGTGTTACAGCTAGGTTCCAATGATCTGGACAGCTTCCCTAGGTGCAAAGGATTGTGTTTGAATGCTTGGAATGAATGGAAATGATCTGGAACTTGAGATGGTACCCCAATTGCAAATCTGTCAAGAACTTGAGCAATTGGCTGGTGATTTTGAGAATCTGATGTTCCAGATGTGATTTTGTGTTATGGACCACTTCTATATGTTATATGTGAGGTGTGTGAACCATTGGTTTGGTTGGAATCACTCTCAAATGCAAAACCTGATAATGACTTGCAAGAGAAGGTGTTTTGGGAGTGAAAGTGGTGATTCTAATAAAGACATCTGTTTAGGACCTTTGGTGTACTTAATTTGAGCACAAATGAGCTCTATTTATAGTAGAGCAAATTTATTTTGGCATCAATAGTGTTTGGCAGCTTGGATCAGATTGTGTTAAATGTCTTAATTCTTTAATCAAGGGTCTCCTCTAGCCATTGACTTGTGCCAAACTTTGCAGGCTTAGGTCCTCTGCTGTGTGAGCTTATCTTGACTCATTTGGTTGATCATGGACAGATACATGCCAGCTCTATGCATCCATTAAATGTCTAAAAACAAAATTGGAGTCTTGAGGCATCTTTAGCTTTTTAGGTTTGGCATGGCTACTTGTGGAATCTTGGAATTGGGAGGCTTATGGATCAGTTTTTGTTCCTTGGTTGTTCCCCCTTGAGGTGTGCAGATGGATAACCATGTTTGTTTTTGCACAATTTGATCAATTCGAGCCCTAATGCATAAATCTTCCTTGCCAAGACAGTTTGCAGCAAGGCATGTTGCAGCTATCGTAACCCCTAGCTCAGGTGAAGTTTGATGGAGTTCTTGGTCATTTTGGAAAGCTGATATATCCTATTTCAACATGGTGTCCAACTTTGGTTTTGATCCAACTTGAATTACAATGAAAAATGCCTCTATATTTTGGAAAAATAAGGCAGATTCTGACTTAGTGGAAATTTCACTAAGTGTTGGAAATGTGTCATTTTCATGTTTTTAGCCATTTTGATCACTCCATAACTTATAATCCATGAGGAATTGGAATGAGATGTAGTTGACACTTTTGAAGTGTGTAATGAGAGCTACAAATCCAGCTTTGGACCATCCAAAATGGTTGCTTGGATCTCAAGTTATGATCCTTGGAAGTTGGTACCCTAGCCACTTTGTTCCATAACTTAGAAAAATTCTAAGTTTTTTATGGTTACCCCTTTTACAAGTTAACTCACTTTCTTTGATTTTTCTTAATTAATGATGATTCAAATCACATATTAACATTGTTTTAGGGTTAAGGAACCTTGGTTGACCAAAAATCCAAAAAGTCAAACTTTGGATTTTTGTGTAGTTGACTTTTTATCGGATGAAATCCAAACCGTGCGATCCTTTGTGAAATCAAGACCTTGACCTAAATAAAACCTAATGGATGGATCCCATAGGTGTTATAGGGTGTATTGGATCATGTCCCAAGGTTTGGGAGCATGTCCTGGTCAAAACTCAAAGGTACAGTTGACTTTTTCCTCGAAGCCCTAATTGTGGTCCTGATGAAATTGAAACTTGTGAATGAAGCTTCCTGGGTCAATCCATTGTTGAAAATGGATTAATGTAGTGTATTGGAGACCCTCAAATCATGTCTTGAGGTCTTGGCTCATGCTTTGTCCCAAAAGTCACCTTAGGGGTGAATTAGGTCAAGAAACCCTAATTCCTGATTTTTGGGTAAATGCATCCCCTGAGGTTAAATTGACTTGATGATTGTGTCCATGAGGTCCCTTAGAGTATCTTGGGTTGTTGTTTGAAGCATTGGCACATTCCTAGAGGAAAATTTCCATCTGGAGACCTTGGTCGACCAAAACCCTAATTTGGTGACACTGACTATCTTGAGGCTTGATCCACTTGGAATGTTGCACCCTTGTGCTTGATTCTTGATGTGGGAGTCCTCTTGATCCTTTATGGGTGTTTGAGAGTTTAGACAAGTTGAAGATCATGTCATTCCTTGATTTATCCATTTCTAAGGCTCTGAGAGGGCTTGAAACCCTAATTCTTGAATGTGGTGAATGCTCAAACATCTCTGAAGATATTGATGAGGCATGATGGTTCATCCATATTGTGATGATGATTTGCACAATGATGGGAAATCTTGGTGGTCAAAATTTGGGGTATGACATATGGTAATCGATACACATTCTCCAACCGGTTACGGTTCTTGTTGGTATTAATTCATTCTTTTCATTATAAATAACCGTCATCCCACCTTTCTTCGGTACCACTTGCACCAGACTAACCCACAGACTATCAGAAATAGAATAAATCATTTTGGCCTCAAGCATCTTCACCACTTCTTTCCTGGCGACTTCTTTCATGGTAGGATTTAAGCGGTGTTGAGGTTGAGCTACCGGCTTAAAGTCATCCTCCATTAAGATCCTATGCATGCAATAGGATGGGCTTATTCCTTTTAAATTAGAAAGAGTCCAACCCATAGCATTTTGATTCTTTTTCAAAACCACGATCAATTTTTCTTCCTCTGCATTGGTTAGTTCATTGCTTATGATCACCGGTTGTACCCCCCATCATCAAGAAACACATACTTTAAATTAGGGGGCAATATATATTGTACTCGCACTTTCATAAGACCATCATCCATATCAATAACCATTCTTGTTGTTTTCATGAAAGGTCTTCAAAGAATTAAAGGAACATCAACATCTTCGTCCATGTCTATCACCACAAAGTCAATGGGAAACAAAAACTTAGAAGAGTCCTTTGCATAATTGCACTACAACTAGCATCAACCACTATAGTTTCTTGGTCCATACACTGTTTCTTCTTGGTGAATATATCTTTCATAAATTTTGCATAAGTAGGCATTTACTCTAATGCCTCGGCAAATGGAATATTGATTTGAAATTGGTTAAAAATATCCATAAATCGAGCATATTGCCTTGTGTTGTCCCTTTTTGTAGGACTATGAGGATAATGTAAATTTTGAATCGGGATGTTCACTTGCTCTTTCCCCTTCGTATCATTATTCTTTTTCTCTTCTCTCCATTTCTTTTCAACTACATCATCCTTCACATTTTTTTCAACTCCCTCCTCCACACTTTCATCATCCTTTTCAACTACAACCTCATTCTCCACTTCATTCTCACCAATGCCCAAATCAATTTTCCTACCACTTTTAGTATGGATAGATTTGCATACCTCAATAGGATCCACTTGCTACTTAGCCAGAAAGTCTTATTTTTGTTGATCGGTCAATTGTCTAGACAATTGCCAATTTGTGCCTCAAGATTCCTAATAGAGGAATCGATGCTCTTTTGGTTGGACATTGATAATTACATAAATTGATTGAGAGTTTCCTCAATCTTTGAGCTTCCACCTTGGTTTTCTTGCGGTTGGTTGTAACTTTGATAAGGTTGACGGTTTGAAGATCCTGGTTCTTGCCTCCACCCTTGTTAGTAGCCTTGGCTATTACCTCTCGGTTGGTAGCCTTAGCTATTGCTTTGATACGGTGATCTTGGTTGATAGCCTTGATCTTGGTTTCCCGCATAGTTGGCTTTTTCAACGACCGGTGGACAATAGCCGGTAAGATGATCACCTTTTTAAAATTCACAACTTTCTACATGTTGATTTTGGTTGGGAACTTCGTGCATCTCTTTGATTTGTTGTGGAAGTTTTGACATTTGCTTTGTCAACAACTCCAATTGTTGCGAGAGTAATTTATTTTGAACAAGAATAACATCATTCGTTCCCAACTCGATAATTCCCAGTTTTCTTTGCGAAGTACCACGGTTGTGTTGACCTTGATTATCATTTAGTGACATCCTATCAATGATGGACACTGCATCCTCCGTACTTTTTGACATTATAGAACCACCCACCGTAGCATCCAAAAGAGTTTTATTAACGGGTTGAATTCCGTTGCAGAAAATGTGAACTTGAGTCAAGTCATCAAAACCATGGCCCTTGCACTTTCTCAGCATAGATTTGAATATCTCCCAAGATTCGTTGAGAGATTCGCTTCCTCCTTGAGCAAATACTGAAATTGAAGTCTTGGCTTCCATAAATCTAGATAGAGGGAGGAATCGTTCAAGAAACTTCTCCTCCAAAACATTCCAATATGTCATTACAAGAGTAGATTGGTCAAGATACCACTCCTTCGCCTTCCCAATTAAGGAATGCGAGAATAATCTCTTGAACAAAGATTCCGTTTCGACTTCCAGAGCTCCAATTGCACCCGCTATCTCGTAAAATTTCATGAGATGTGTGAACGGATCCTCATGGTCCATCCCCGTAAAAGGGATTTACATATAAAAGAGCTAGGATTCCCGTTTTCATCTCAGAATGCCTCCCATTGTGGGCGTTGCACGCAAACTGGGTGCTGTGTCTTGGACTGTTAACACATGGTGTTGAAGCAAGGGGTGGTGGTGGTGGTATTTCTGCTATGTTTGGCGGAGCAATGGTTGTAGAGAAAGAAGTTTCTCCGCGCTTTTGTCTTTCTTTGGAAAGTTACCTCCTCCGCCTAGTTCTGCTATTAAGCCTACGAGCAGTTCTCCCAATCTCAGGATCAAAAAGAAGTTGGTCCACAGGTACACTCCCTCGCATAAACAGAATCTGTACACTTAACCAAACAAATTCAACAACACGAGAAAAATAAACAGAAGTAAGAATAACAATACAAAGATCTTAAAATCAATAAACTATTACAATGCTTGCAATATCAATTCCCATAGGGATTGTCCTGATATCTTGATGCATGTCGTTCAATAGTTTATCGTTCTAAGAAAAATGGTTTTCAAAGTTTTGTTCATAAATTGTCACGTTTTTAGTAGCAAAACTAATAAATTCTAAAGTGTTTGATTAACAAAGTATATCAAAAGTAGTTTTCATTTACCCTAACTTATACGTATTCTTTCAATCTTGCATGTGAAGTCGGATCCGATTAATATCATAATGTATTCTCTCAACACCATCTATCTCTAGAGTGGCGTCGTGAGAAATACCATATTCATTGCTACACGATCTCTCCATATAACAACCAATATAGTAAGCTTTAAGTTCAATACAAAGCGAATATCAACCATAGACCGATCTCTCCAATCTATAAATCGATAGATGAATATTTTAGGTCAAGTTCCACAAAATCTATGTCTAGAGTTTTACAAAACAAGAATGGATCATTAAGAACAAAAATATTCATCATATATTAATCATCACTTGTTCACATATAAGGCCAATCAAAAGAAATACATAAAGCTAAGGTAGACTACCTCTACCTTTTATACAAGGAAAATTAGCTACCCATAATCATGGTAGCTTGCTTTGCAAGTCTTGAGAGAAGATGAATGAGCATCCACGTCGAAGAATCGAACTCGGATGCAAATCCAGCTTCTATTTGCAAAATATCACTCTTTGGTGAAGAAATGCTGAAAAATAAGGTTTATAGGTGAAAAATGGGTTATGATCTCCAAAAAGTGTGAAAAGTACTTATATAGTACAACTAGAATCTGTCAAGTTCGCCCAGCAAACTCATTCTTCGCCCAGCGAACTCTACTTTATGGCACTTGAAGTGCCTCTAAACAGTTAAACCGCCCCTGAGGAATTTACAAAATTCGTCGTGCAAGTAATTCTTCACCCAGCGAACTACTTCGCTACAAGTTCGCACAGTGAACTTATGGTCCTTTAGCTACTGTCTCAAATCTGAGATGATTCGCTGGTCCTTCGCTGCAACCTCGCCCAACAAACATTCGCTCCAAGTTCGCCCAACGAACTTACTACCCCTTTCATATTGCCATCATTCTGAGATGGTTCGCTGGGGTCTCTCCATGAGCTTTCCTAGTGAACATTCGCTGCTACTCCTCATTGGCTGTTCTCCCAGCGAACATGCCGAATCTCTTCTTTTCCTTTGGCTTCCTCGTCCATTTACTTGTGTCTTACACTTTGATGTTTTATGCCTAATTCCAGCACAATAACACACAAATCAAAGCAACCAAAGGAGTGTGCACATAATTGAAGAATAACATGAAAACATGGAGTAAATCCAACAAAACATAACAAATGAGATGAAAAATGCCAATAAATATGGATCAATTTAAAGCATGTTTGGAATTCAACATTACTATTATTTAAATTGGAACTATTTAAATAAATAATAGTAATAGTAATCATTAATAATTATTTTATTTATTATGGTTATAATAATATTAAATTTAATTAGTTGGAATAAGGTGAAATTAAAATTAACAAAATAAAAAAATAAGAAATATGTGAGTTAGAGAGTGAAATTGTCAGAATGTGAAAAGGGAGAAAAAGGAAGAGAAAGAGAAGAGAGAAGCTTTTGCTGGAGATTAAGGTAAGGCCGAGATCTCCTATTGTATAATAGGAATTGTATGGTAATATGTGGGTGGGTAATTGTTCATTATATGTTGATTTTTATCGTTTTCGGTGTTCTGATTAATTCGATGTGTGATAATGTTGAATTGTATGTGTTTGATAAATTGTGTGGTTTGTGAATGCTTAGATTTTTTTATGTTGTTAGGAATTATAGTGATAAGCTGGAACTAATGAATTGGTATGAAAAGTTGGGGTTTTAGGAAGGTTTGGGAACTGATTTTCATATCAAAAAGTAGCTGAAAACTGTTTCTGTCACAGTGGTAACCAGTTATATCTCAACTAGGAGAATTATATCTCAACTAGGGATGAATCATGTTTAATCTATATTAAAAGGTTTTAATTTGAAAAACCATAGTGGCAAAGGTTTGAATAAGGTTTATGTCTTTTAGTCTTATGAAAGAGTTTTGAATTTGCTTAAGCTGTCTTGAAGAAATTGTTAAGAAAGAGAGTTTGAAAAGTCAATAACCTAATGTCAAAGTTTCTATTGAAAGAGGTTTTGAGTTTTGTAAGAGGGGAAAACCCTAATTAAGTTATCTAAAGTTGATCATCCTAAAGGAAACTTCCTAAGAGGTAAACATCCTAAGGATAGAAAATCATACAAAATATGTATAAGAATGTAAAGATGCATATGCAAATGACATGAAGTCAACAAAAGTGTCCCTCCCTTAGATTAGGCAACATGTATATACAATTTTACACAATCATTCAACAAAGAAGATAAACATGGGGCACATAGTGCGAGTGATTAAAAATGGATCAACAAACATGTACAAAGTTTACTAAAAACACATTTAATCATGATATATATAAACTACAACATTCATATGAACAAGTTCTAAACACAATGGACAATCTTTGAAACAAGTGAGGACAATTATCTACCATTTAGTTATCAAAATATAAATCAAGACAAACATATCACCATGGTCATACAAGACAACATCAATATATGAACAAGGAAACAAGACAAGGGTCTTCAAAGGTCTCAAATAAAAAAGCATAATAAATTAAAACCCTAAGTGCTAGACAAATGTGAATACCACAATTAATCATAATTTAAAAGCACTTAAACAAATGATAAATTCAAAAGAAATACATACATGGATGTGAGACCTAATAAATGATCAAGAGGTTACTTTTTAGGTATTAAAAAAAATAAGAGAATAAAAATAAGAAGAAGAAAATAAAATATTTTTGTGATTTTTGAAGTTTAAATGAGAATAAAAGAAATAATTAATACTAAATAATATTATTTAAAAAAAATTAATGTAAATAAAATAAATAAATGTAATAAAAATATTTTTGGATATTTAAAATGAAAAGGGCATATAAAAATAAAAATGGGAAAATAAAAATAAAAGAGATACTTAATTAAAAATAAAACAAAATAAACAATAATATAAAAATAAAATGATGGACTAAAAAGAAGTGGGGGGCGCGGGGATTGAACCCACGCCCCCAAGGTCATGTAACAAAACTAACAACCACATGGCCAAGCTATCTGGCCTTGATGTTATCTCGCTCCCATAAAATAAATATAAAACAAATATCTAAAAATTAAACGCGCGAATACCAGCTTCATCTTTAACCTTGGAACCAGATTTTGAATTTTTGCAACTTTATTATTTAGGAACCAAACAAGACAAAAAGACACAACATTTCACTTGGAATTTGGCAAGTAATTCAAATATGCATTCAAAATTCATTTACTTTTTCTCTATCTCAAGAATTTCCAGAATAACCAGATAAACCCTAATTTCTAAAACAAAAATCAAATTCCAAACATGTACGGTCAATGGACACAAGCATAGGGTTTTTGTTCCTCACATCATGACAAACAAAATGGTAACTTATATGAATGTAAATGGTGCTTGGATCATGGAGTTTGAAAAGTTGAAAATCTTGCCTATTGGAGAACGTCCAGTTCACCTTCAAAGCTGTTCGAGATGCAAGATAATGATTGCTTTAGCTCCAATGAACCTCCAGAAAGGTGTTTGAATGATCAGCTTGCCTTAGAATGCTTCCTATCCTTATACTCGAATACACTTGCAAATGGTCAAAAGTGAAAAATGATTATGGTGATGCAGGTGTTACAGGTTATGTTTGATGATTTGGGAAGCTTCTATGATGTTTATGTGATGTGTTTGAAGTGTTGAACTGAATGGAAATGGCAAGGATTGAGAGTTTTGGAGTTTTGGCTCTTTGGTCAACAATGGTGACCAAAGAGATTTGACTTTTGGTTTTAGGTGGTTTGATATGTTTTGATGAGCTTGAATAGGTTATGTGAAGTATTTGTGGTGTGTTTGAGTGAATAGTTTGAAGGTTTATGGACTGTAACAGGTTTAGGAGGTTTTTGGCTTTTTGGTGAAAATGATGAACAAGTGCTTCAATGTGTGATGCTTTGCAATACTGAGGTTTTCTGGTGTGAAAATATTGTGTATTGCATCTGATATGAGGTACCTTTTATAGAAGAAATGATCTGTAGAGGATCAATGGATCATAACTTTGTTTGGTGGTTCTAGATCAAAGGCATAAAGTTGGACAATCAAGTACAAGTATGAGGTGCATGTTGGAGAGTTGAGGATCACAATCCCTTGACTGGTCAACTTCTCAAGCTCTTGGTTCCAAAACCCTAACTTGTAGTCAAGGTAAACCAAAGCACATACTTGTATTTTCAAGGGGTTAGAAATGCATAAAAAACACACGCATGAGATATTTGATGCTATGCCAAAATGATGCAAATGAGGTGGAATCTTAGGGTTAAAATTTAGGGTATTACATCGACAAAATCCTAGGAATCGGAAAAAGGATAGAACAAGGTCGTCGCAACCAAATGTCGGGGTTCGGAAGTCGGTTATGCAAGGGGAATGTATTAACACCCCTCACATCTGTTGTACTCAACGAGAACCATCTAGGTTGTTTGTGCATGAAAGGGTGTCGTTTATTTAAACGTTTATCTGCTAGAGGGAAATAGGATGTTTTTTTATTAAGGGTGCTTGCCTCGGCGTTGGCCTCGTGCCTACGTACCCTTATGGTGCAATGAGGAAGTCAGAGCTTCGTAGTTTAGCCTAAAAAATTTTTGTTTGTTGATTGATTTTACCTTGAAAAAGGATTTTTAGAGGTTGGCCCTAAGGCGCAAAAAAGAGAAGTTTGATGAGTTGTTGTTGTTGTTGTTGTTTTTATGATTTTGAGAAAGATTGTTCTTGATTAGGATTGCACCAAAGACTATGGGTAGAGACGATTATTCCAATCAACTAAGTCAAATGCCTTGTGTCGAAATAATCAGAGTGAGTGTAGGGATGCCTATTCTAACTCTTTCTCCGCCACTTAAGGCTCGTGGCACATAATCCCTCTCGTGTCTTATTGTGTTTTTTAGTTTGATTTGAGAAACTCCGGTTGACGTTGGATCAAGGGTTTGTCAGATTTATTATGAAAATGTTTTTGTGAACGAGTTGGTTGACAGTGATGCACAAGGCAATCAACTTACAAAGGGTGAATGCAAATGGAGTATGTTTAGTTGAGAGGTTTGGTGGTGATGGAAACCTATTGAGTTGGTTTATTATGAAAAATGCTTGACGTTAGATCAAGCTTATTTGTGATATTTTGAAAAGGTGTAGTTGATTTTAATCTTGCATTAAGAAAAGCCTAAGCAACTAGCAAGCAAGGAGAAAACGGTAAAGTTATTACACGTCATGGGAGTGGGGATGCATTTTCTCAAATGGGGGTGGAATAAAGAATAAGTATAACCTAAATGATAAACTAAATGTGCACTAGAAAAGTGGGCTAGTTTTTAAAATGACCAACTAGAAGTAATTGATCGAATAAGTCTCATTGTAAGAAAGCCCAAGAGTAACCTATGAATGATGTGCAAAAGTGTCCTAAGACAAAGTAATAGAGAATAGAGATAACCAATCCAAAGCTCCTTTTCTAGGGTTTCTGTACAGAGTCCCAAATCTCCATGATGTAGAGGATAGTAACCACAATCCACACTTGAAAATTTTTTAGGGTTTCGATAATTTTATCATGTTTTTGTGTTTTTTTAATGAGATAAACAAAATAAGAATAAGATGACAAGATGAATATGAGAAATAATATATGGACAATGATATAAACAATGAAATATAAACAAGGATATATAGACGTAAAGATAAAGCAAGAGAATAATAAGCAAAAATTAAAGTTAGTTGTTAATTGTTAAATGTCATTGATCGGATGATCACTTTTCGAATCGGGTCCACTTTAGCGTTATGTTAAGCAATTGTAGCACAATCTATGAGGAATATCATACTATGGGAGGCCGGTTAATAACAATATTTGTGCTAAAACACGGTAGAGAAATGATATGCAGATCATTCTCCAAAAATCGTGCCACACGAAAAGAAAAAGAGAATGGTCTTGTTTTAATCAATAACTTCCATCGATTAATCAAAGGTAACCTATCACGATCCCAAAGAATGAAGAATTATCCAAATGATCATTCTCCACAGATTTGAAATAATGAAGGTTAAATAACTTCAATAATTAATCCATGATATTAAAGACTTCATCGACCAAAATGAAAAGGAAATAAAATCAAAATGAAAAGAAAATAAGAAAGAAAATAAATCATGGAATTGATAATGATATAATAATATCAAGAGAAAAATTTATCATTACAAAATAATATTATTAAAAAAACTAGATAGAAAATAGAAAAGAATAAATAGCAAAAGAAAAAGAAAACAAATAAAGAAAAACAAGGGAAGGGAGGTGCGCTACCTAGCGATAAGAATGTGACTGAAAAATGTCTCCTGGGCTTAACAAAGCCCACCATAACCTCATTTCATCAATGCCTGTAAGTTTAAAAAAAAAATAAAAAGAGAAACAAGGCTCGACCCAAAAACCATCACCAGCTTAAAAGATAAAACCAAACTAGTGAATCCATCACAATAAGGCAAGGCTCGGTTACTGTATTTCAAAATCATCATAAAAAAAGACAAATCAAGGTCAAAGAAAATAGGAACAAGGCCATTGTGAGGTTTCTATTTTTAACACATAACAAAGGATAAAGGGAAAAGATCATCACAGTGAAAAGAAAAACGCATCGAGTTACACTTCAACCATCTTCGTCTTGATTTCGCTCTGTTTCTGATAAAAAGGTTTCTACACTCTTTTCTAGATTTAGGGTTTTACCAAGAACACACATAAAACAAAGATGATAAAAAGAAATATAAACTTGTGAATTAATTTTTCCTACCAATCTCATGAATCACAAGTCCTTAAATACAAAGACAACCCTAAAAGAAATGGGCTAATGGGCCAGCCCAAAAGGGAAAGGATTACAAACAGCATTAAATAAAAATAATAAAACATCATTTAAAAATAAAGTCCTGCATCCACTTGGGCTTTGATCTAATACGAATGGGCCTGTTATCACTACTTTCCGGCCCAATAACAACCTTGTCCTCAAGGTTGGATGTAGAAAAGTTTGTTTGAGTAGAAAAAGCTTCAGACCACTTGGGACCCAAAATGTTAGGCCCAAAAGGAGTAAGAGGACCGTGACCATCAAGCTGGGCGGGAGATTGCGAATTGGAATTGTCTTCAGCATTGGGAGACGTGACAATTTGTTGACTTGCAGTAGGTGAGTGGAGCACATGCGGTTTCCCAAGCTGGCAAGTGTGTGAGGTAGGTGGTGTTTGGAGGGGCCCAAGGCCTGCATGAAGGACAGATGTCGTGTGGCCAGTTGGAAAGGCAGATTTAGTGGGATCTTTAGTTCTCAAAGCATGTGAAGGGTCAGATGCATGGGT
Organism: Lathyrus tuberosus; assembly: GCA_022829125.1. Taxonomy (NCBI): domain Eukaryota; kingdom Viridiplantae; phylum Streptophyta; class Magnoliopsida; order Fabales; family Fabaceae; genus Lathyrus; species Lathyrus tuberosus. The sequence continues at coordinate 18,241,350 of JALAZF010000017.1, forward strand.
CTCCAAGTCTGAGCATCCAACGTCTAGATTCTCGCCTTTAGTAAAACATCTTGGACTTGGAAAATTTTCATTTCCCACACTCACTTGTGATGTTTCGTTCAAGACTCTTTCTCTCTCTTTCTGAAAACAAAGTTCTTTTTCTCCAAGAACTTTACTTGAGTTTGCCGCAACTTCACTTCTCATTCTCACTTGCGTGTTTTCTTGCATAACTCTCTCTTGTTCTTTCTGAGAGTAACACTCCCTCTGTGTACTTTCATGCACTACCTTTTCCAAACTAAGGTCGTGTAACATTTTCTTCGTGTGGTTTACTTCTTTGGAACATGCAGGGCTTAATTCGAACGGATCAACGACTTATGCGTCTTCTGAGTTGTTTGAAACTTGGTTGTCAACCGACTTTGCCCTTTTGGGAACTTGGTTGGCCGTTGTTGTTGTGGTCGCAGCATCGGGACCATGCATGGTGGGAGAAGATGGTTCATGTGGAGGTTCGACCCCGACGTCCATTTCTTGGTCCGATGGGAGAGGAGCAAAGGTCGAAGAAGGACCGGAGTCATGGAACAGGCGCAACTGGGAAACATGAAAGATTGGATGGACTTTTGAAGATGCAGGGAGATCTAGATGATAAGCAACCTTGCCGATCTGACGAAGTACTTTGAAGGGACCAAAAAAACATTTAGCAAGCTTGTTAGAGGAGCGTCGTTGCACAGAGTTTTGGCGTTATGGCTGTGTTAGACGATGGCTATGGATCTAGAAGGGGGGTTGAGTAGATCCCTTGAGTTTTACACGCAAATAGTCTACAAAAATTTTGTTTTAAAAAATTGTTTAACGGAAGCTACCACTGGATAGAACGTCTACAACGAACCTTCTACCGAAAGGATCGGATATGCACGAATATATCACGGATGAGTACGGAAGAGAAAAATTCAGTTTTGAATACTACACTTAAAAAACGCAGACAACAAATTATCACTTGCTTGATGTTTATTCCAATCCAATGAGGTAAATTGATAAGAAATTTAAAGCAATGTGTTCGAATTTAGCTTGGAAACAAATTATCAAACATCTAGTGTGAGTAAACACACTATGTGCAGAATTTCTATGGAGAATAATGTACAGCTGCTCCAAAACACAATTCAATGAATTGTATCGATTTAACAAAACAATTTATCAGCGTACAATTATTCTACGACAGAAATTTCAATAGTTTGCTACTTCACAAATTCGAACAATACTGAAATGTAAAAGAGTTAAGGGAAAGAGAGAACAAATGAGATTTGATTAGGCAGTTCCCCAATCGTCCTCGCTTTGGGTACGTCTGCCCCCAACTCCACAAAAGGAATTGAGATATATATATATATATATATATATATATATATATATATATATATATATATATATATATATATGTAGTTGTTGCAAATTGTTTATTACAAGAGAAAACTATGAACATTCAAACCCCGAATGTCTTCGATCGTTGATGCAGAATTTTCTCTTCCCTTGATTCAAGATGAATCAAGTGCTCCGAATATGGTTGATTCAATTACCGTCCCACGCTACTAAACCGAAAGAAACCACCGTTCTTCAGTTACCTTCACTCGGTCAATTAAAATCTTCCAAGAATTCGAACCCAAACCTTCTTCTACAATCCTCTGATTACAGCTACTAAACCGAAACAGTTGCGCCAATTTTTAGTTACCTTCGCCCAGCCGAATCCCTGTAGAATGATCAGTTTGTGCAAAAACCCCCAAAATCTCTTCGATTCTTGGAGGACAAACCCAACTGGTTTGATTCAAGAAACACCTGCCAAACTCTCAACCCAGAAGATGAAGATCACACTTCCTAAATTCTGAACGTTATCACTTCGATCAATGGGTGACACAAACAAAGATGATTATGTGTGATTGTTTGTTTACACAATGAAGAAGATGAAGATGAAGAGAGAAATGACATATATCTTTCACGTTTCTTGTTGTTATGAAAAATGAAGACCAAAACTATTTATATGAAAAATATGACCAACAAAAATAATAACAGAAAAATAACAGAAAAGAAATTAAGTGAAAAAATGCAGAAGTAAAGGTCATGCGTCGACCTCCAGTATCCATGCGTCGACGCATAAGATAAGAATTTTGAGTCCACAGATTTGTGCGCTTACCCGCAAGTTTTGGAGGTTAGCGCATGAATTCTGGGGTTAGCGCATGAACTTAAGGGTCAGCGCATAAAGTGCAGATTTTCAGGAAATTCAATTTTTTTGAGCATTTTTACCATACCAAGGTCAAACATACATGCTAGACACTACTAAAACAATATTGGACCTTTATTTTTGGAGAGAACAAGATCCTATGCATCTAGACACATGCCCAATAACGGTAAGACGCTCTATGCCCGACACGTGAAGTGATACCGCTCAAATTACAATCTAATATGTTTGTTGACATCATTAAAACAAGATAGCTAGAAGGATATCCCTCACAGGCTGAAGCTTGAGCAAAACGAGGTCGCCCTCTGAAAAGGTGATATCTTTCTGTTTTTTATTTGTCTGTTCCTCCATAAGTTTCCTGCTGCGTTCAAGGTTGTATTTTAAGACTCTTAAGATTTCATCTCGTTGTTGCAAAGACTCTTTCACTGTGTATATGGTTGAGGAGCCTGGAGTGTACTGAGTGAAGGAAGGAGGCGGACGTCCATAAAGGGCTTCAAACGGTGACATTTTTATGGAGCTGTGATGCGTCGTATTATGCCAAAACTCCGCTCGATGTAAGTATTGGAACCTTTTTTTTGGATGATCACTTGTAAAACATCTTAAATAAGTTTCCAAACAACGATTAACCACTTCGGTTTGACCGTCTATTTCAGGGTGATATGCGGTACTGTACTTCAACGTTGTACCTTGTGTGTGGAAAAGTTATTTCCAGAAGGTGCTAAGGAACAGAGGATCACGGTCTGAGATTATCGACCGTGGAATGCCATGTAAATGACATATCTCCACTGAGAAGCGTAAAGCTAAGTCCTTGGCAGAAAATTTTGAAGGGAGGGCAATAAAGTGGCGGAACTTTGTCAATCTGTCGCAAACCACCCAGACAACCGTGTGTGCTATAAAATCCATGGTTAAATCTTTCCACACCTTATCTGGTATTGGTAGGGGTTGTAGCAGACCCTGTTTCTTGCTTGTCATGTATTTGTTATGTTGACATATTGAACACTGCTGAACAAAAATTTTTGTATCTTTGTAAATACCAGGCCAGAGGAAAGATGAAGATAAACGAGCTAGAGTTGGCTAGAGTCCAGAATGTCCTGCCGCAGGAGTAGAGTGAAATTCATGCAAAATGGTTTGTCTGAGTTCCCTGTCAGGAGGTATGTAGATTTTATCCTTGTAATACACCAGTTCCTCTTTGATTTGAAAAAGGGGGTTGGAACCCGGATCAGATATGATTTTGTTAATAATGCTTTGACCTTCTTTGTTTGATTTGTAGAACTGTTTAAGCTGGGAGATCAGTAAAGGGATATGGGAGGATATCGAGAAGAAGACAGCCTTTTCGTCCATCTCAATGTGACTCAATGCATCAGCGAACTTGTTGGACTTCCCAGGTTTGTAAAAAATGTCAAACTGAAACCCTTGTAGTTTAGCGGCCCACTTCTGTTGTTCCGGTGTCTGAATAGTTTGCACAAACAGATTTTTCAAGCTTTTCTTATTTGTATAAATGTGAAAATATCTGCCGATTAGATACTGAAGCCATTTCTTTACAGCTTCAGTAATGGCGTACATCTCTCGAACATACACGGATGAAGCTTGAAGCCTAGTACATAACTTCTTGCTGAAGAAGGCCAAAAGGTGACCCTCTTGTGAAAGAACTGCTCCAATCGCGACCGCGGACGCATCTGTTTCACGAACAAAGGTTTTGGAAAAGTCTATAAGGCAGAGGACTGGAGTTTCTGTCATTTTCTTTTTTAAAATTGTAAATGTTGTATCAGCTGATGTACTCCAAACTAATTTAGTGGATCTCAATAGATCAGTGAGAGGAGCGGCGAGTGAGGCGTAATGGCGAACAAATCGTCGATAAAATCCGGTGAGGCCTAAAAAAGCCCTGAGAGATGTGAGAGAAAGTGGCCTCGGCCAGTAAATGATTGCTTGAATTTTTGCCAGATCTGGGGTTACACCTTCACTTGAAATAATATGACCTAAATAATCAACACTTGAAACAGCAAAAACACACTTGGAAAGTTTGGCATAAAATTGGTTAGATAAGAGTAATTCTAAAACCAACTGTAAATGACGTGCATGTTCAGTAAGACAAGAGCTGTAAATCAGAATATCATAAAAAAAAACTAAAACAAACTGACGTAAGTACGGGCGAAGCAAATCATTCATCGCCGATTGAAAGGAACTGGGAGCATTAGTTAAACCAAATGGCATAACTAGGAACTCATAGTGACCATCAAATGTTTGAAAAGCTGTTTTATGTGTGTCCTCAGGTGTCACTCTGATCTGGTGATAACCAGATCGCAAATCGATCTTAGAGAAAATAGTAGCAGAACCCAATTCATCAAAAAGTTCATCAATGGTAGGGATGGGGAAACGGTCACGAACTGTTACTGCGTTTAAAGTGCGATAGTCTACACAAAATCGCCATGATCCGTCTTTTTTTCGAACCAACAAAACAGGGGAGGAGAATGGGTTGTTGCTAGGTTTGATAATGCCCTCTTGAAGCATATCCTGAATGATAGTTGTCATGGCATCTTTTTGTGAATGCGGGTAGCGATATGGATTTACATATTCTCCGTCTTGTTTCAAATCGATTTTTGCTCGACCTTGCTTCAGGTTTGATTTCGTTTCACCCTTCTCAATCTCTCTCGCTCTTCTGCTTCATCTCTTTTCTCCCTTTGTTTTGGTTTGTGATGGGTTGGATTGAAGGTTAATTTGAGGTTGAAGAGGAATGGATTAATGGAGATTTGTGGGTTGGTTTTACAAGGAAGATGAAGGTTGAGTTGATTAAGAGTGAGGCTTGATATTTTTTCAGTATTTGTTTGGCTCGGAGGCTTGAAAAAGTAGTGATGGGTGCGTCTTATTTATATCAAAATGGTGAGTGAATATTTTGTGAATTGTTGTGCTGTACATTTTGCAAAGTTGTACGATGAAAAATTGCTTTTTGTGCGTATTTTTGGATGTGGTGAATTGGTGACGTTGCGTATTGGAAGGTGGGGTCGCTATAAATTTGTTGTTGTACCATTTTGGAGAGTTTTGTGGCTTGGGTTATTGTTATGGTATGCGTGGCTGTTGTGGCTCATGGTTTGGTCTTGGTTGTGTGTTGCTCACGTTTGGAATTTTGTTTTGTGCAGGATTTGTGGCAATTTGTTTTGTGTGCAGCTTAGAAATGGATTGGAGACTGAAGAATTGTGTGTGTTGAAAGCTTGTAGCATCATGGTTGGCTTGTGTAAGTGTGTAAGGCTGAGAATTTTGTGTTGTTGGTTGTGTGTGGGATGTGATGCTCATGACGGTTTGGTACGTGATCCTTGGTTCATGCTTTTCCCTTACCTTTTTGTATCACAATTTTGTCAAAGTTTTTTGTAAATGGGCCTCACTTGCATGGGTTTTTCATCTTTTGTGGCTTTTTGGACTTTTCATTTTTGTATATTTGGACTTTAAAAGAACTTGTAAAATAGACCATTATATTTATTTTTTGTAGACTTTTCTTGTGATGTCAAATGGGCTTTGATGAAAAGAGGCATGTTATTAGGCCTTGAAGCACATCCTTCTGTTTATTTGAACCACGACTTGCAATTTTCTATTCTTGACTAGAACCATGACACATAAAACTCGTACTTTCTCAAATTGATCCAAGAACCAAATTCCACTCTTTTTTAGAATTCTCAATTGAAGTGAAATCCTGAATAAATTCGAGCAGAAATACATCCTGAACTTGAACGAATTAGAACTTTGAATTTTGAATTTTAAATGGATTGGAACCTTGGATCAATAACCATCTGAACTTTGCCACTTGCACTTGAATTACTAAACCAAATCTTTCATTATGAACCAAATGCTAAGGAAAATGCCTTGAAGTTAGAAGAACATGACTTAAAATATGAACTGCATTACAACTACTTCAAAAACCCTAATTGAAAATGATCTGATCTCTGATGATCCTCAATCACGAAACATCTAAATTCAGCACAACCTGATAACTTGATCCATACACAACTGACTTGAATTGGCACAAAAGGAACCTCAAGCACAAATCACTTGAATTATGCACACCCTGGCCTTGATCATGAAACAAATTCTTGCCTGACCAAGATTAGGTCAAAACCAAATAAACTTCAATCCATCTTGCACACACACTTGACCTAAAATCCTTGCCTGACACCCAACTCATCCATGCGACAACTTGGACTTAGGGAACAAGAAGAAATGAAAGTAACATATTTTGGGGTTTTTGAATAATGGTTAGTAGATGGAAACACAGATGAGGACAATATACAGGTAGGACAAATTTGGGGTATGACAGTAATTTCTTATCTCTTTGGGTCTTGCATCTAAACCCTTCAATGTTGTGAGTTTTGCATTTACCTCTGTTGCAAGGGTGCTATTGTTGTATCCTTTACATCTCTAAGCAAGTGCTCAACTCCTATTTCCTCAACTTCAAGAGCAGAAATTTCTGATTGCACTTGCACAAACACCTTTTGTCTTTTCTGAGTGGCATTCTCTTTAACCTCTTCAATAGCATAGTAACCTTTAGTAGGAATTCCCAGCTCTTTAGGTTCAACATCACTTATAACGAAAACATGATTTGGAACGTAGTGTTAAGGAAATGAATTTAGGTTAGTTAACATGATAAATGGTATTGAAAGTTAATATTAAGTTTTATGAGTGTTTATTAAATGGCAATGAACTGAACTAGTGTTAGTGTTTTATTACCCTGTCAATTGATCAAATGTAGTGTAACTGTCATGAAATTATGAACTAGCTCAGCTTTGAAACTGTCAAGGCATGTAACATAAATCAAAGTTATGCAGTGCATATTATGCTTATTGCTAGAATAGTAATGGATGAAGGATATTGAACTTGTGAAATAATTTGAAAACCACACGAGTCATTGGAGGTTAACATGGTGGACTATTAATGGTCTAACAGTTTGCTTAAATGGTTAGGATGTATAAATTAGTTTGAATATGACAAATTTGACTTATTGATGGCTTGTATTATGTATGTGTGTACTGAATTTGATTGGTATTGTTATAGGGAAAACACTTATATTGGTCATGAGGCACCCTCCATGAAGATTTAGTCAAGGCATATGGATTTGACTCTTGAAGATGTTTTGGAGGCTTGGAAGCACAAGGAATGAAGTGTCTTGAAGATGAATAGGAAAATAGACTAGGGTTTAGGATTAGGTTGACTTTTGTCAACTATTTGACCAAAAAGTCAGTAGTTGACCTAAACTCAATTGTAGGCCAAAAAATGTGTAATCTTGTATAAACTCTTGTAATCTTGGATTTGTAATGCAATGTTCTGATGATTTGTAATGAAAATGGTCACCTTTTTGAATGAATTGTGTATTGTATGTCAATCAAAAGATAATCTCAACAAATGACCTCCAAAATTAATTGTCACATGATGCAATCCAAGGACCATAGTCTAAGAATTAGGGTTCCACAAGAGTTAATCCATAAAGAATGAATCAAACACCTTTGTTGTGCCAAGATAATCAAGCCATAACATTAGCTTGATCCACTTGCTTTGTATCATAAATAGCAAGACCCTTGGAACCAATTATGCTTGCTTGATCATGTCATGATTATGAGTATGCAAATGAAATGAGGATCATAAGCCAGATAAAGATGAAAAGAAGTAAAGCAAAGTTTGGGATATGACCAGGGACGAATCTAGAAAATTTTGCTAGTGGGGGCAATATTATTCAATTATAATGATATAATAAATATTTAAAAAAATGCAATTAAATTCTTAATCATTCAAATATTGAAATGACAACATTAGTATTTAACCAATATAAGAGATACTAACAAAAATTAAGTGTTATTAGTGTACATTTTACAAATGTTATTATGAGATTCAGAAATTATATGGCTAATCTGTTATTAATGCTACAAACTTATATTAAAATATAAAAATGTATATTAAATAAACCTATAAATAAAATATAATTTAACACTAGTCATATAAAAATTAAATTATTCCAAACTTAAAGGTACAATAAAATCAAAGTTTATTTAATCAAAATTTTAATCAAATATATTTAATTTTTATTTAAATTAAATACATCAAGTATACTACTATTTGTTTAATATAAGTGTTCCAAACTGGACCAATGACTAGGCATGGCTCAATCCACTTCTGCCCCCAGAACAGTCCAATTGCCTAAGTTCATCCAATTTGGGGCAGCATTTACCTTTCTGTCCCTCTACCAGGAAAATATGGTCGGATGACCCCAAGGGTCACCCGCTCCTCCTCGGTATTTCCTGCCCGTTACGCATGGCTCGACCATCTAGAAACAGTCGCGACGCCCGTGCCCGAAACTGCATCCTTGCTTGTAGCAACGGCTAGTTTCAGGCACCTCTGCCCGTCCTAACGACTAGTTTTTGACAGTTACTTATTCTCCGGGAAATGGTTATTTCGCCCCGAAAATAGGGACCGTTGGCCACGCGCTGGGGGCTCTATAAAAAACGTCTCATTTGAGAGGGTCAGGTATTCCAAATTCATCCTATGAAATACATACTTTGTACTTGTCTTTCTCTCTCTCTCTCGCCCGATTCTTACTTTAACGTCAGAGTGCCTTGCAGGTACACCCTCCTCATCTCTCACACCCAGCATCACAGACGTCATCTTTGGCCCACTTCAGGTTCTGATCAGCCGTCAAGATCAGTGGCGCTGTCTGTGGGAACTCTGTCATCCCCGTCTAACATCCATCGTAGATTCAAGACCAAAACAGTTCTCTGTCCAAGATTCCGATCATGCCAAGCCAAGATCACGTTTATGATGCTCGCAACTCTGCTCTTCTCCCTGTCATCAAGACTGATACTAACAGAACTGCACCCTTCTTTAGAGGCGAAGCCCATCATCTGAGAGATGGAGCCACTGCGTCTCCCTCCCCCACTCGTGCTGATCATGTTGAAGACCAGCCCTCCCTGGACAACCAGCCTGTTCTCGCTCTGCCCAACGCCGACCTGGCCGTGGCGAACCTTCTTGAAGCTCTCAACAAAACCAATATCCTAATCCTCTAGCAAAACGCGAGGATTGGAGCCCTAGAGGAGTCTTCCCAGCCAAGATCCCCTCCGCCGAGGAAAGAGCGTCGACGATCCCGCAGCCCACCTCCCAGACGAGAAAGAGACCGCCAGGCACCACCTGAACTAGAGTCCCATGTCGTCCGGAAGCGTGACCATATTTCCCCGTGGAGCCAATACTCCCTAGGAAATAAGAGGACCAGGAGAGACCAGCGTTCACCCCTGCTCAGATCCAAGGGTCGGGCACGAACACCATCTTCCCGCAGAAATCACTGTCCTGTCCTTGAGCGAAGCACCCGCTCCCCGTCATGGACCAGTAGAAGTAGCGACAATGAGCCTCGCGGACTGTTGTCTCAGGAGATTATGTTCATGCGCCTCCCCAAGGGATTTGAGAAACCACCGTCTTTAGGCATCTATGACGGTACGACGGATCCTGACGAGCATATCAAAAATATCGATGCTCTGCTCGACTATCGTGGCGTTCGGGGCCCCATCAAATGTCGTATGTTCCCTACCACACTCAGGAAGGGAGCGATGACATGGTATAAGAAACTCCCCGACGAGTCCATCACCTCGTGGAGACCATTGGGGAGAATGTTCTCTAGATACTTCACGTCATCCCGCCGCCACCCGAAGACTGAAGCCTCCCTTAAGGCCATAATTCAAGGGAAGGACGAGCCTCTCTACACCTACATCGAGAGGTTTAATAAAGAAGCAGTACAGGTCTTAACAACTGATGGCATGAAGAATTTCTTGCTCGACCGAGAACTTCGTCCCCGTATAGAATTCGCCAAAGCTGTTGGCATTGAAACTCCAAGGACTCTGGACGTCTTCCTCCTTAAGGTGTAAGCATATATCCAGTACAAGGAGAAAGAAGCGGCCTGTTCCACCCGAGTCTCACCCCACCAGGAGAGTGCCCGGACCTCCAAGAGAGACGAACCCTCGACATCTCGTCGGGGAGATAGAAGACGTGAAGATCTCCCCCGGGAATCCCGGGACAACAAAGGACCCTCCGGCCACTTCCATGAGTATACTTCCCTGACCGCCTCCAGAGAGAAAATCCTCTCTGAATATGCCAACTCGGAGTTTAAATAAGCAGGGGTTCGATTCCCTAAGCAGATACCAGCCAAGCCAAATGCTGACAAGTCAAAATACTGCCGTTTCCACAAAAGTCTCAGCCACACAACCGGCGATTGTATCCACCTGAAGGATGCCATTGAGATACTGATCAGATACGTCCACCTGAAACAATTTACCAAGAAGAGGGAAACTCCTCGGCAGGACGCCCAGGAGACGAAGAAAGTCAAGGAAGAGGTGCCTTCCTCGGAAGAGACAAACCTTCAGGTCGCCATGAGCATATCACGGTCTGAGGACTTCTATGTTCCTGAGGGGCTCAACACTCCCCCCTACTTCGCAGTACATAGTCCGTGGGAAACTTTCCCCTCTACCACGGTCATCTCTGGAGGGGGCTTCAACAAAGTTACTGTGGGCTCCGTTAAAAGGAAATTCGAACATTTCCTCAGCACGAGCTCCAACAGGAGTACCACGCTCGACAAAGTCCGGGGAGAGTCGGTCCCCATCTCTTTCTACCGCGAGGAACTCGTCGATGAGGCTCCTAACTCAAGCATTTCGCTGCTCGTGAGAGCCCAGTTGGCTAAATTTGATGTTCGTCGAATCTTGGTCGACCAAGGTAGTTCGGTCGACATCATGTACTCGCAGCTATTTTCCACCCTCCAGCTAGAAGAATCGCACCTGACTCCCTACGTGGGCTCTGACCTACAGGGCTTCAACGGGTCGGTAACAAATCCATGGGGATATGTGGAATTAATCGTGACTTTCGGATCTGCAGAGACGACCAGGTCTATCAAAGTCCAATTCCTGGTTATCAATTTCCCTTCTCTCTATCAGTTCATCTTTGGGCGGCTAACCTTGGCCAAATTGGTGGACTCGCCTCCAACTGTGCATCTGAAAATGAGATGGTTCGAAGCAGCCACCAAAGGGCTCAACACCATTGCCGCCAAGCCAAAGAATTCCAGCAAGCCGGCCCTACCCAGTAGCTCCGAGGAGGCCAAGTCGCTGCCTTGCGTCGACTATATCGACCTCGATAGCCGCTTCTTTGAAGATGACCAGAAGGAGACCCAGACTTGCTCTCATCCGATGCGCCCAATTCTGGATGGCGCATTCTAACTCGTCCTGCTCGGCGATGACCCCCAGCGAGGAATGAAGATCGGGACCGGACTCCCCGACTTAGCAAGGAAACAGCTCAAAGCTTGCCTCCGAGAGAATGCGGATTTGTTCGCCTGGAGCGCCGCGGAAATTCCCGGCCTAGATCCTGTTGTCGCCTGCCATCAGCTCACTATTGACCCCGCCGCCAAGGCTGTAGCACAATGTAGGAGAACACAGTCTCCGGAGAAAATGGAGGCTGCAGAACAAGCTGTAAAAGGCCTCCTCGAGGCAAACTTTATTTCGGAGGCCAAGTACACTACTTGGCTGCCCAATGTTGTACTCATTAAAAAGTCTAATGGAAAGTGGCGTATGTGTGTTGATTATACTGATCTCAATAGGGCATGCCCTAAAGATGCTTACCCCCTCCCCAATATAGATAAACTTGTTGATAATTCTGCCGGTTTTAAACTGTTATCATTCATGGACGCCTATTCGGGCTACAATAAAATACCAATGGAGAAAAGCGACAAAAAGTGCACAGCCTTCATGACTGAGCCAGGTAACTATTACTACAATGTAATGCCCTTCGACTTGAAAAACGCTGGCGCTACCTACCAAAGGATGATGAACAAGGTCTTCTGGGGAGAAATCAGAGACATGCTCCAAGTCTATATGGACGATATGATCGTGAAATACCACGAGGATTCCAATCACACGACTCATTTGAGAAAAGTCTTTGAGCAGCCCAGAAGATACCGGATGCGTTTCAACCTGGAGAAGTGCACGTTCGGGGTATGGGTGGGCAAGTTCCTTGGCTTCTATCTGACGGAGAGAGGAATCGAAGCTAACCCCGACAAGTGCAGGGCCTTCTTCGAGTTTCCTACGCCCAGCTAGAAGAAATCTATCCAATCCCTCAACGAGATGCTCGCTTCATTATCCCATTTTTTGGCCAAGTCTGCCCAATACGCACTGCCCTTTTTCAAACTCATTCGCAAGAAGGCAACTTTCGAATGGACGGAGGAATGTGACCAGACTCTCCTCCACCTAAAACAAACATTATCAGAGTCGCAAGTCCTCTCTCGGCCAGATAACAGCGAAACCTTGTACCTTTATCTCGCCGTGGCAACCGAGGCCGCCAGCACCGCCCTTATTCGTGAAACGCCCGACGGGAAAAAACCCATATACTTCACGACCAAAGCCTTGCAAGGACCAGAGCTGAGATATTAACAAATAGAGAAGGTAGCCTTGTAGCGCATCAATGCTGCAAGGAGACTAAGACATTACTTCCTGGCCCACACGACCGTGGTCCGAACAGACCAGCCCGTGAAACAGTTATTAGGACGACCAGACATGGCCGGCAGAATGCTCAAGTGGTTGTTGGAACTATCCGAATTCGACATCTAATACGAGAGCAGAAAATCCCTCAAGGCCCAAGCGTTGGCCGACTTTGTCGCGGAGATGACATTCGCCGATTCCCTCACTTGCGGGGCGCGCAAATAGACAATCTTCATCGACGGGGCATCCAACTCAACAGGAAGCGGGGCAGGTATCATTTTGGAAAATGACGAAGAAATTATCGTTGAAGTCTCGCTTACCTTATTTTTCCCTACTTCCAACAACCAAGCTGGATACGAAGCCTTCCTCGCCGGTCTACGATTGGCCGAAGACCTAAGAGCCGAGGAAGTCACTATCTGCACCGATTCTCAACTCGTGGCCCTCTAGGTGCGAGGAGAATATCAGGCCAAGAACAACAACTTGTTTGAATACTTGTCCCTAGTCAAGGAGAAGATGGCAAAATTCGCAACGGTAGAAGTAAAACATGTTCCCCGCGAACATAATGTCAGAGCGGACGTTTTGTCGAAGCTGGAAAGCACAAAGAAAAAAGCCGGAAACAAATTTATCATCCATGAAGTACTGCCTCGACCTAGCATCGAGAAAACTTCCACGGTCCTCGACGTGCAAGTCATCGGCGACACAACTGCTGGATGACCCCCCATCTACAATTACCTCGCTAAGGGTGAACTATCATCCAATCCCAAGAAAGCCAGCGTAGTCAGGCGCAGGGCATGTTCCTACGTCCTGGTCGAAAATAAACTCTACAGGCTAGGGTTCTTCATCCCCTTGCTCAAATGTATCGAGGAAGAGATGGTCGCCCACGTCCTGCGCGAGATCCACGAAGGGATCAACGCCCAGCACCTCGGGGGGGGGGAGGGGAGATCCCTCGCCAGGAAAGCCCTTCGAGTGGGATACTACTGGCCGACCATACAGCATGATGCAAAAGAGCACATGAAGAAATGCGACAAATGCCAACGACAAGAGGACATGCACTTGGCACTGCCTAATGAACTCAAGGCAATTTCCTCCCCATGGCCCTTCGCATAGTGGGGCCTGGACATCCTGGGACCATTCGTCGTGGGGTCAAACCAGAACAAGTACTTGATAGTGGGCTTTGACTACTTCACCAAGTGGATAGAAGTAAAGGCTCTGGACAAAATAATAGCCCATAACATACTTCGCTTCTACAAGAGGAACATCCTTACACGCTTCGGCATCCCCCAAGCAATAGTCATCGACAATGGGACTAAGTTCATAAACAGAAAGTTTCAGGAGTTCGTCGCCCAACTGGGCACAAAACAACACTTCGCGTCTGTCGAACATCCCCAAACTAACGGGTAAGTCTAAGCAGAAAACAGGGTAATCCTACGAGGCCTCAAACGAAGGCTGGGCGAAACAAAGAAAGCTTGGGACGAGAAGCTGCACAACGTACTCTGGGCTTACCGCACTATGCCCCACCCTTTGACCGGGGAAACCCCTTTCTGTCTAGCTTACGGAACTGAGGCAATGATCCCTATCGAGATACACGTGCCCTCCAGGCGGACTGAATCCCCATGGACGAGGAGACGAATAACAAGGCACTAATAGAAGAGCTCGACCTCGTCAAAGAGGTTCGATCAGGATCAGCTCTCCATGAAGCCTCACTAAAACAAAAAATTGCAATCAGGCGCAACGCCAAAGTTATATTGAGAGGATTCTAGGTGGGCAGCCTTGTCTTAAGAAGGAATCACATAGATTCTAGAGAAGGCAAACTCGCCGCAAACTGGGAAGGACCCTATCGCGTCTGAGAAAAGATGGAGAATGGAGTTTACTAATTAGAATACCTCAACGGGAAAGAACTTGCTCGACCATGGAACTCCGAAAAGCTAAAACAATATTATAGCTAAGGCCTTAGTTGTCAGCTTGCTTCGTCGATGCAACGAGCATAGCATCCCGACTACGAATGCGCGCCCAGGTACAAGTGCTACATACAAACTAAGGCAGACTTTTGCTCAAGAACGAGCATAACCCATGTTCGACGGCGGTTCCTCGACCGAGCCCGCCCTCGTCAAAGTACCATGATAGGCAGAACACCTAGCTCGTGATGGGAAGTTCACGCTGCGAATTCAGGCCTCAAACGCGACCTGAGGTCCGCTCTCATGCCCGGTAACTGTCATGGTCGTTCGATCAATCCCCCTCACTAACGAACATATCTAAGCCGAGCAGACCCTAAAACAAAAAATCATTAAGTCACCCTTATTACAGGCACACACCTGTACTGAGCAAAGTCACTACACTTAGCAAAAATAAAAAATAGATAAAGCCATGTGCAAGTATAAATCATACAAAGCCGACCAGAATGGCCGAAAACATACATATCACATTAGTAAGGGGTCACGAGAACCACAAATTGTACTTGTTACATAGAAAATGGGCCATGCCCAGCACGCAAGCCGAAAATACAACAAAAGATATCACTCCTTCATCTGCTGATTCTCCTCGGGGATAGTCTGCGTCTGCTGATGCTCCTCCTAGAGAATTCAGGCATGCTCCTCGCCGATCTGGAGAAAGTCGGGGATAAAGATCTTTCCATCCTCAACATGGTACAGGAAACTGGTCCCCTTAGTGGACAACTGGACCCCGGGGTTCACAACCTTCAACTGCGCCACAATGTTTTTTAAAGAATCCTCACCAATGGCTTCGACGTTATCCTCTGTCTGCACAATATGGGCGACCAACTCAGCCCGAGTCTTTAGCTCCTTCAAACTCCCGTGATCATCTTCGATAGGGGCAGCAGCGGACCTCATTTGCTCGACCAAATCCTCTGCGGCTTTCTTCTCCGCGGCCAGGGTGTCCTTCTCCCCTTAGATCTTGGTCAGCTCACCCTGAGACTTTTTCCTTGCCTCCTCGGCAGCCTTAGCCTCCTCCTTATCCTTCTTCACCTTCTCCTCCAAGGCCGATATTGCGGCCTAGGCCTTCTTTAGCTTAGACTCATGAGGGGAATCTTCCTCTGTGTAGACTGCCGCCATCTCCAGGACCCTAATCAGGGGAGAAGCATCCTGCTCCAGCATCACTCTCTTGCTTGGGAGATCCATTCCCTCGAGCTTTAGAGACTCTGCCTGAGGAACAGTCAAAGAAGATCCTTCAAAGAACTTTTTATTGTGAAGGTAAGGAGGCAGCTCGAACTTGCTCTTCTCCCCCCGCCTGGCTGAGGTCCACCAACTCGTTCTGAAGGAAGCATTTAAACCTCAAAGTTCCGGGCACCGGAGAACCCTAGACAGGCAGCGGAGTCGGCGAGGAGCTCCCCGACCCCGTTTGTGGAGGAGACACTCGTTAGGTAAGCCAGCATTTCATGCTCGCTGCGCCAGCCTTGCCCTTCGTCTGGGCATTCTTTACTATTCGCTCATGCGCTGAAGATATCTCACCTGCAAAAACATAATGGGCATGTTAGCAAATGGGGAAAACAATAATATAAACAAGCTCAGAACTAAAGACTACCCATCAGTTTGAGAGTGTCATCATGAGTCCTGCACTCAAGAAGCCCATTTGTGTTAATGTAACAACTCTCCACCTTTTGCCCGCCACCTTCCTTGAAAATCAGATTCCCGCTCTTAGTCCAGCACTTCCTGGGGGTAAAACTATTGACAAATTTCACCAGTGCCGCGTAGCCGGCTTTGACTTTATCTTCTAGCATCTCCCTGGGAAAAATGAGACCCACTCCAGCAGAAGGGGAACTTCAGCAATCCCTTCGCCACTACTTTTCCCTGCTCATCATAAAGATCCTCCCCATTTTCGTCCGTCGACACCTCCCAGACGTAAGTAGAATCCAGGGCCTTCTCTGACAAAGGCTCGATGACGTAAAACCAATCCTTAAAAGTCCTTATGGACTCGAAGAACATTTTGAACAACCTTCTCGCCTGCTTCAATGAGACCCAGCCAAACTTCCTCCCCGAGACTTGCCTCTGGAGATGGAAGATTGTAAAGAATAAGGGGAGAATGGCTCCTATCTTCAGGAACTCACACGCTAGTTCGAATGCACGGATAAACGCTAAGGAATTAGGGTGCAGCTGCGAAGGGGCCAGGTCCAAATGCATGAAGACAGATCTCTGGAAGTCAGTAAAGGGCAGCCTCAACCTAATGTCCTTGAAGACGTACTCATACATCAGGAACCTCTCCCCGTAATCCGTGCAAATACAGTCGTCTTCAACAGGAAAGTGAACCTTTCATTCCCCTTCTGCCCCCACAGTCGTGAAGGCATCCCCGAGAAACGAGGCAAAAATAGAGGCCTGCTCCGCGGGCTCTGAAACTATCCATTCCTCTGCGGAGGTCCCCTCAGGTGGAGTCACGCCGACATCGCTGGGATTGGTTGTAACTTCTCTGTCGCTACTTTCTGAGGAGCTCTCCTCAGATAAATCTATGAGGATTTCTTCTTCAGGTTCACGGGCCATCTCCTCCACCTGAAAAACAAAGGGCAAAAATGAATTCGATGACAAAATCAAATCCACCCTTCCACCGCTAGTCAAGTGAAAGGGCGCACGAAGGCCCGAGGATGACGTCCCCGGCCTAAGCCCTATTTAAATGGCACAAGTGGGGCGCGAGGAAATGCCCGGGGCAACCCCTCCATGCACACGGGGAGATGTTCCCCATTTCGTTACCCAGAATTCCGTTTGAAGGTCCACCGGAAAACTCATGAACCTGCCGGAAAACTCATAGGTACATCGGAAATTCATGAGCACCGCCGGTGACAAACATGCCGGTCATTGTAACGGCACCAGAATCGACCTAGGCCCCTAAGCTCCTAAGGGTCCGGCGACTATGACAGCGGCAATAAGTGGCCAAACCACCATCTGCCACCAACAGTCACCTGAAACTGCTATTATACTACCTAGAATCAACTTAACCGCATGTATTCTAGAAAAACCGAAAGCAAAAAAGCTTGAAATTAGAGTAAAGCTGAGCAACTTACGTGGTCGAGGAAGTATTAGAGGGTCGAAGACGGTGCTCGGAGCTGGTACGACGACTGGACGGCGGCGTGAACGGCAGTGAACGGAAGAGCTCAAACAGAGAAGCAAAGGACGAGAGAGAAGCGAAAAGTGCAAATGAGCAGCTTTTCCCTCTATTTATAGGCATTCTGAAGGCACTTGCACGAGCATGCGCGGCTAGGGGCATCATCATAACCCTACCCTAGCCATCATGACACATTTAATGCAGCATAGGGCTCGAGGCACACGTGGCGTCCCACTTCTTCAGATCACATTAATCGTTGGGCTCCCCGTACGCCGGGCACGCCAGACAACGTTACATATCCCGCGGGCACAAACTCCCTCGGGCATTCTAGAACAACTCCATCTCGCCGACAAGCGACGACCCTTTCCAGATCTCCCCGGGACTACGGACTACCCTTAAATCATCACTCCCATGCTCGGGAGCAACGACTTGGGGGGTTCCTGTTCCAGACTAGACCAATGACTAGGCATGGCCTAATCCACTTCTGCCCCCAGAACGACCAAATTGCCTAAGTTCAGCCAATTTGGGGCAGCATTTACCTTTCTACCCCTCTACCAGGCAAATATGGTCCGATGACCCCAAGGGTCACCTGCTCCTCCTCGGTATTTCCTGCCCGTTACGCATGGCTCCACCATCCAGAAACAGTCGCACCGCCCGTGCCCGGAACTGTATCCTTGCCCGTAGCAACGAATAGTTTTTTATAGTTACCTATTCTCTGGGAAATGGTTATTTTGCCCCGAAAATTGGGACTGTTGGCCACGCGCTGGGAGGGTTAGGTATTCCAAATTCATCCTACGAAATACATACTTTGTACTTGCCTTTCTCTCTCTCTCTCTCCTGATTCTTACTTTAGCATCGGAGTGCCTTGCAGGTACACCCCCATCCTCATCTCTCACACCCAGCATCACAGACGTCATCTTTGGCCAACTTCAGGTTCTAATCAGCCGTCAAGATCAATAAGTAACAAATGTCAAATAATAATTTAAATAGGAACATGAAGAGTGGATGAAACTCCTCTCATTTTATGATATGTGTGTTTATTTAGTGGGGGCAGAACACTATTTTAATTAGCACATAAGCTACCATGTCATATACTGATTAATACAAAAGTAAAAAAATAGTTGGGGTAGTTGTCCCCAATTACAATGCCTTAGATCCATCCCTGGGTATGACAGAGGCCAGACAAGTCAGCTGCAAGTGGATCTTCAAGGTAAAAGAAGGAATCAAAGGAGTCATGTCAATGAGATTCAAGGCAAGAGTGATTGTAACTCAAATTTCTAGCACTGAAGTTGAAAGAACCCATATGGAGAGTTCCATATGCTAGCATAGTAGGCTCTTTGATATAGGGGTGTTCATTGATTCGGAAAAATCCGAACCAAATCGGAATCCAAACAAAACCATGGTGTTTAGGTTGGACATTTTATTAGTTCGGGAAAAAACTGAACCAAACCAATCACACCCGATGTTAATTGGTTCGGGAAACAAATTTCCAAAATTCTACCCGCGAGCCCGTCTCCTCAGACCAACCATAATTGATTCATATACTTTATATTATCATTATCATGGAAACTAGTATAAGGTATTCAACTTCAACAATAAAAAATGAAACACTATTTGTGCCATTCACAATCTATATGGAGAAATGAAAAATTAAGAATTTTATATCATTATGGAAAATTAGTTGATGTAAAAGAGATCATTTTTAAAAAAATTGCACATTTATTTCTAATGTATCTTATCAATCCAACCCAAACCAACCCATTGTTTTTGGTTTAGTTCGATTTGGGTTTTATAAAAAATGTACAAATACAATCCAAACCAATCCATATATTTTTGATCGGTTTGGGTATCTGGTTTTCTCGAAACTGAACCAAACTGGCCCGCAAACATTCTTACTTTGATATATGCTATGGTCGGTACCAGACCTAACCTAGCCAATGTTGTGTGTCTTGTAAGCAGATACATGGCTTATCTTGAAAAAGCTCATTGACAAACCTTGAAATGGATCCTAAGATGCATAAAAGGATCCCTGAGCAGGGTCCTGATTTATGGTGGAGCCAGGGATCATGATAACCAAGGGGAAAATTGAAGGAATTGTGGACTTTGATTATGCAGGATGTATGGACACTAACAAATCTCTTTTTGGATATATTTTCACTATGTTTGACGCAACAATCAGTTGGAAAGCAACACTTCATAAGGTTGTAGCCCTATCAACCACTAAAGCAGGATACATTTCCCTCACTGAAGCTATCAAAGAAGCATTGTGGCTGAAAGGTTTTGCTAAGGAACTGTAGCTTTAAGACTAAGTAATATATTTGTCCATTGTGATAGTCAAAGTGTCATATATTTGTCCAAGAATTCAACTTATCGTGAAAAGACCAAGCACATTGGTGTTAAGCTGCATCTCATAAGAGAAATAATTGAAAGAGGAGAAGTAAAAGTGATGAAGGTGTTAACTGGTCATAATGTTGCTGATATGTTCACAAAACCCTTGCTAAGCTGCAAGTTTTTCCATTGCCTCGGTTGATAAATAAACATGATGACACTTGATCTATATACTTGTTGGAATTTGTTCCAAGCTTATGGTTAGACCAAACTCCAACCATCTAACTAAAACTGATATACCCGTACGAGTATATGATATAACTAAAACTGATATATCCTCACATGTATATGATATACCCCCGGATATTCACTCTTGTTAGTTAGCTAGTTAGTTTTTCACTTTTGTTAGTTAGTCAGTTTTTCACTCCTGTTAGTCAGTTAGTTAGGTATTCACTTTTTATTTTATTTTGACTTTTTTATAACTTTTTCTCTAAAACAACTATGGTTAATAATATATTAAATTTTGGTTAATATTATTCATATTTTTGGTTAATACATATTCTGACATAAAAAATACTATTAAATAGTAAAATAAAATTGGTTAATTAAGCGTGAAAAGTTGGTTAATATAATTCATACTTTGGTTATTAAGTATCCTGACATAAAAAAATAATCTTGCGTATTGAATCAACTTTAATAAATAACTAGAATAGGACCCGCGCATCAGAAGATGGTGCAGATAGTAAATAGAAGTTAAAATACTTTAAAAATTTATTTATGGTAGATATTATTTGTTATAAAAACTCTATAATATAGATAATAAGATTACCATAACAAAAGAAAATAGTTTAATTTTAATTGAAAATAATACCTTTATAAATAATGGAAATGCAAGGTGAGACATAAAATTAAATGCTAAAACATGAAAAATTTCTTCAAAATGAAATCAATTTTTATGGTTTTTGGTTATTTTTTTCTTAGATGAGGCTTTGTTGTTCCTTTGTTTTCTTTTAATGGACTTTCGAGACATTAATTTGTGTATGAGAAGTGACTCGTCGTCAGAGGATAATATCTGAAGTCCATTGTTGCTACTATTATTTTTTGAATTCCCTTTAATATGTGTTTCATCATCTGGTGATGTTACGATTAGCATTCGTTTAACACTGCGAGTTTTTGTTTTTCTTTTCTTGTATGGTTTACCATTGATGTTGTCATCATCATTTCCTTTTCTACATTCTTCTTCTTCTTCTTCTTCTTCTTCTTCTTCTTCTCCTTCTTCTTCTTCTTCTTCTTCTTCTTCTTCTTCTTTTTTTTGTTCTTCTTGGTGATATTCTTTATTTTGAATAATTGGTGGTGATATGGACTCCTATATGTAATAAGTATATTGTTAGTATTCATAAAGTTATTAGTATATTTGTATGATTGTAGTACAAATTTAATTACCTGTTTAATAGGAGTTTTCAGAATTGGTTCTTGAAGAATAGCGGTTGGTACAAAAGTTCGTGACACAGTGTAGATTTGCGACCCTTCTTTTAAGTTTTTTGCAAAAAACTTTATTTCAAAAGTAAGAGTACGATGACAGAGGTTGTGTAGTATTGATGGTGTAGAAGTGTTAGCTTGTTGTTGTAAGAGCATTAGAGCTGTTGTATTGAGTAGCTTTTGTGCCTCTTGATCAAACAATGTCAAAGTTGCTTTAGCGGTCACATCAGACACTTTTAGCATTATCTTAAACCTGTGATTACACATTTTTTTAAATTATGTTACTAATAATTTTTTTGATAAGATAGTTTATGATTGCAAATGTCTAACCTTGGTTTTGGATACTTGGAAGGTGTTTGACATGAAGGACATTTCAATTCATGGCCTTCTTGTTTAAGTTTCTTCATACATTTTTCACATCCAATGTAATGCCATTCAAATGTATCATCAATTTCATTTATAGTTGCTGAAACTGTAAAGAAAACCTCCTATATTTAAAAGTTTAGAGAAATTGGTAAGTAAAATAACTTTAGAATTGTATTTACAAAAGAGTTTTTAAATCAAATTTATACTGTACCTGTGTATCTGACTCCCATGTCATTGCCATTATATTGTGCAACATAGTTCTATTTTGAGTCATCCTCTTTTGAGGTGTCATATTTGAAAACTCAATGATCGGAATCTCCTTTATTTCTAGCTGATCAATTGATGGATTGTATAATTTATACGGAATAAAAAGAGATGGTGAAAGAGTAACTTTAAATTTTAGTTATCTAAAATGATAATTAAAAATTAATGGATAAAGAATATTTGATGGGTACATTACATTTTCAACGTTGGAATTCTAGATTTTCTAGATTGATGTAAATCCGGGTAGCTGAAGTTGAGTTGATCGAGTATTCATCTGTGGAATAAAAAATTAAATTTATTTGTGAAAATGGTAATCATTTGAGTGAATAAAATATGTATAACATTTAAATATATAGTTACCTCTAAACATCTTCACTGTTGTAGAGGTGATTGCAAAAATGGTGGTTTTTTCTGGTTGACTTATCATCAAATTTTCAAACTCAGTAGCTATTTTTGTCCACAACGTGACCTTAACAATTTTATTCCTACGAATAAATTATATTTATAATGTTTATATTAATTTTAATTTAATATACTTAATTTATATAATATACTTAATTTATATATGAATATATGAATAAGCAAGTATGCGCAGTTGAAATCTTACTCTTGTAGCATCAACTCAAGTCTGAGAATTTTTGTAGGTTTTCCTTGTATGTAAACATGTTCTTCATGTCCAATAGCATGAAGCACTCCAACTATGTCTGAAAATAAATATAAATATAGTTATATAATATAATTTATATTGTTGCAGGGTAACTTGTGTATAACACTACCGGAAAGAACATTGTTGTTTCCAATTCTTTCTGAAATTGTTTCTATGGTAACAAATTCAAAATAATGGCGTGGAATTGTGGATCCTGAGTCTTGAATATTTGTTACAGCAGTCGCTCGCAAAAACCATGTCTTTTGTAAGCCTTTGACTGGTTTATATGTTTCATTAGCGGGAATTATTTTTATATTTTTTATGGTATATAAATTTCCCTCTTTTATCAATTCTCTAAATTGTGGCATAAGATATTTGTTTATCGTTGCATGTAAAGGAGTTCCCTGAAGAAAAAAAAATATAGCAATAAAATATTAAAATCAATAATTTTATAAAGAAAAAATAATAATGTTAAACATTTAGAATATAAAAGTATATTGGTTAACAACAAATTCAAAATTTTGGATAAAGAATTAATTCCATCTCATCTAACAAAATCATTTCTACGAATGTTTGTTCTTCATCATTTCGTGCGGGCATGGAGAAACCCCCGCCACTGGGGACCTACGACGGTCTGGCCGACCTCGACGATCACGTCGAAAGTTTCGAAGCCATGCTCGACTTCAGAAACGTCAGAGGAGCCATTAAGTGCAGGCTTTTTCCCACCACCTTTCGGAAGGGCGCCATGACTTGGTACAAGGGTCTGGCACCCGGGTCGATCACATCCTGGAAGCAGCTTAGACAACGCTTCACCAAACACTTTACTACGTCTCATCGAAACCCAAAGACGGAGGCTGCCCTAGAGAGCATCTTCCAGGGGAAGAACGAATCTCTCTAGAACTACATTGAGAGATTCAACAGAGAAGCTGTCGAGGTTCATACGACCGACGACATGAAGAAGTATTTGATCATCCATGGACTACGTTTTGGATCTGATTTTGCCAAGTCCGTGGGCCTCCGCAGACCACGCCGTCTGGAGGACCTCCTCCAACGAGCTCAGTCGTACATCGAGCTCGAGGAGTCGGAGGCAGCGCAGATCGCCCTTGAGTCGAGACGCAAGGAAGGCCCCCGCGGCCACAAAGATGAAGACTCTCCTCCCCGACGAGGAGGAGAAAGAAAGAAAGAAAATCGCCCCCGTGATACTCGTGAACCGCGTGGACCAACTGGCCGGTTCACGAAATACACCCCGCTCAACGCTCCCCGCGCGCGAATCCTCTCCGAGTGCCAGAACTCGGAATTCCTGAAAGGAGGCGTCCGTTTTCCGAAGTCGACTACTGCCAAATCAAACACTGACAAGTCAAAGTACTGCAAGTTCCACCGGAGCCACGGGCATTGTCACAGAAGACTGCATCCATCTCAAGGATGCAATTGAAATCCTCATCAAGGAAGGGTACTTGAAGAAATATGCCCAGAAGAATGATACTCCTCGTCCCAGCTCCCGGGAAGCCCAGAATGTCGAGGAGACGACACCTCCTCCCGAAGAGAGTCGGCTTTAGGTCGCCCTCAGTGTCACTCGACCCTAAGATTTCTTTGTCCCCGTAATCATTGAGGGCCAAGAAGCAATTCTCAACATGTGGGCAACCTTCCCCCACGAGGACTCCGTCACTGCCCGTAGCACCTGGGAAGGCTTCCCCAAGGCAATGGTCATCTCCGGGGGTGGTTACGAGAAGTTGTCAGTCGGGTCGATCAAGAGGAAATTTGATGAACTGGAATCAGCAACGTCGGCGAAGACAACCACTGTTGAGAAGGTGCGAGGGAACTCAAACCCTATCACCTTCTATCTCGAGGAGCTCCCCAGCGGAGCGCCCAACGCCACTATCCCCCTCCTGGTCAGGGATCAGATGGAAAATTTTGACGTTCGAAGGATCCTTGTCGACCAGGGCAGCTCGGTCGACATCATGTACGCTCACTTTTTCAGGACTCTCCAACTCGACGAGAGACATCTGACCCCATACGTCGGCTCAAACCTGCAGGGATTCAACGGAACCACCACCAGACCATGGGGCTACGTTGAGCTGATGGTCACATTCGGGGCCGAAGACACTGCCCGACAGGTGAAGACCCGCTTCCTGGTGGTCGAATGTCCATCCCTTTACAACTGCATCCTCGGTAGGACCACCCTGGCCGAGCTTACGGCGGTACCATCAATGGTCCACCTCAAAATGAAGTACTACACGGCCAAGGGACGAGTAGTGACAATGCATGGGGACATAGACACGGCCAGGAGATGATTCGACGCCACCATTAAAGGCATGAGTTCCATCGGCACCAAACCCAAGACCGTGGCAAAGCCACCCCCGGACACCGAGCATGTACCTCTCCCGCGCGTCAACGCGGTCTAACTCGACAGCAGGTTCCTGGGCGAACTCGACGAAAATGGAGCAGAAAACCTCGACCTCTAGGCAAAAAACAACGGGTGGCCTCTCCACCCAACGCGCCCCGTCCCAGACGAAGACTTTGAGCTCGTGGTCCTCGGGGACGATCCAGACCGTAACGTGAAGATTGGCACCGGGATCCCCGACCTGGAGAAGGAGCAGCTGAAGGCATTTCTAAGGGAGAATTCTGATCTATTCGCATGGAGCGCCTCTGAGATGCCGAGCCTTGACCCCGAGGTGGCTTGCCATCAGCTCGCAGTAGATCCGGCCGCTAGGGCCATAGCTCAACGTAGGCGTAAGCAGTCTCCCGAAAAAGCGGAGGCTGCTGAAAAAGCTGTAAAAGACCTCCTAGAGGCGAATTTTATTTCGGAGGCCAGGTACACGACCTGGCTGTCCAACGTTGTACTCGTCAAAAAGAATAATGGAAAATGGAGGATGTGTGTTGATTATACTGATCTTAACCGGGCTTGCCCGAAAGACTGATATCCTTTGCCTAACATCGACCAGCTGGTCGACAATTCTGCAGGTTACAAACTATTATCCTTCATGGACGCATACTCGAGATACAACCAAATTCCCATGGACAAGGTCGACAAACAACACACGACTTTCATGACTGAGTCGGGCAATTACTACTACAACGTAATGCCCTTCGGTATGAAGAACGCCGGTGCGACCTACCAACGGATGATGAATAAGGTTTTCCTGGCTGAAATCAGTGACATGCCCGAGGTCTACATGGACGACATGATCGTCAAATCCGCGGAAGAAGTCGACCACGCCGCACACCTCAAGAAGGTGTTCGACATGGCGAGGAGGTGCCGCATGAGGTTCAATCCCGACAAATGAACCTTCGGCGTTTGAGCAGGCAAGTTCCTCGGTTACTACCTCACAGAGCGAGGAATCGAAGTCAACCCCGACAAGTGTAGAGCTTTTTCTGAGATCCCTACTCCGGACTCAAAGAAGTCAATACAATCATTGAACGGGATGCTCACCGCCCTCTCACGCTTCGTCGCCAAGTCTGCGCAGTACGCACTCCTATTTTTCAAACTTCTCCAACAAAAAGCAGAGTTTGAATGGAGCGAAGAATGCGAGCAAGCACTCTTCTACCTAAAACAAGTCTTATCGCACCCCACAGTCCTCTCACGGCCTGAGAGCGGGGAGACACTTTTCTTGTATCTCGCAATCACGAGTGAAGCAGTCAGCGCCGTCCTCATTCGGGAAACCCCAGACGGACAGAAACCAATTTACTTCACGAGCAAAGCCCTCCAAGGCTCCGAGCTCAGGTATCAGCAGATAGAGAAAGTCTCCCTGGCCCTCGTCACCACGGCCAGGAGGCTACGCCACTACTTGCTCGCCTTCACTGTCGTCGTCAGAATCGAACAGCCTATAAGGCAACTCCTCGGACGACCGAATATGGTGGGGAGGATGCTCAGGTGGTCTCTCGAACTCGCCGAGTTTGACATCCAATACGAGGGAAGGAAAGCCCTGAAGGCTCAGGTATTGGCCGACTTTGTGGCAGAGATGACCGTCCCGGAACCTTCGACCAACGGATCCCAACAATGGACGATCTATATCGACAGAGCATCCAGCCCAAAGGGAAGCGGGGCGGGCATCATCCTCGAAAACGAAGAAGGCATCCTGATCGAGGTATTCCTCGAACGATCCTTCCCGACGTCGAACAACCAAGCGGAGTACGAGGCTTTCCTCACCGGACTTCGGCTGGCCGAGGACCTCGGTGCCAAGGAGGTCAAAATCTTCACCGACTCCCAGCTCGTGGCCTCACATCCCCCGCGAGCACAATACCCGGTCATATGTCTTGTCCAAATTGGCAAGCACAAAGAAGAAAGGCGGGAACAAATTCGTCATACAAGAAGTGCTTTCCTGACCGAGCATCGACAAACCCGCTCCTGTGGCAAACGTAAACGCCATTGGTGACAGCAATTGCTGGATGACCCCTGTGTACGAGTACCTCGCGAGGGACAAACTGCCCGAAGATCCCAAGGAAGCAGGAATAGTCAAGCGGCGGGCATGCTCATACACAATAGTCGAGGATAAGCTATACCGGCGAGGGTTCTCTATTCCCCTCCTCAGGTGCGTCGAGGAGACCATGGTCCCTGGCATCCTCTAGGAAATCCACGAGGGAATCAATGCACAGCACCTCAGCGGGCGATCTTTAGCCCGTAAGGCGCTTCGAGCAGGGTACTACTGGCCCACCATGCAACAGGACGCCAAGGAACACGTCAAGAAGTGCGATAGATGCCAACGACATGGGGACATGCACCTCGCTCCTCCTAAAGAGCTCAAAACACTGACCTCCCCATGGCCGTTTGCATGGTGGGGGATGGATATCCTCGGACCTTTCGTCCAGGGGTCGTATCAAAAGAAATACCTCATCGTCGGGGTGGACTACTTCACGAAGTGGATTGAGGCGGAAGCATTGGCCAAAATCACGGCCTTCAACATACTGTGTTTTTACAAAAGAAACATCCTCGCCCGATTCGGCGTGCCTCAAGCTATTGTCACCAACAACGGAACACAGTTCACCGACAAGAAATTCCAAGACTTCGTCTCCAAACTAGGCACAAAGCAGCACTTCACGTCGGTCGAGCACCCTCAAACGAACAGACAGGATGAGGCGGCGAATAGAGTAATCCTCCGAGGATTGAAACGTCGATTAGGCGGCACCAAACAATGGTGGGTCTAGGAGTTACACAGCGTTCTCTGGGCCTACCGAACGACCCCGTATTCCACGACCGGGGAGACCCCTTTTTGTCTAACCTACGGTACGGAAGCTGTAACACCCCCAATCTATACCCCGAGGAATTAAAGCGATAACAAATAAATTAGAGTATAATTAAAACGTTCATGGCATAGACAGAGGCGTCACATTAATTGAAACAAAATACAACAACCTACTCATATAGATATGCAACAATCAGGTAGCACATAACAGAGGAACTCAGTTCCTAACACCCACAATTCAGATACAGAATAAAAGCAGAAAATTTGCAACTGAATCTCATATATATATATATCATAAAAGTTTGTCTGTCATATACAGAGCCATACATATACAATCCAAAAAGAACATATACATATACACATAATCACACACGATCTCCCCGACTACCCGATGCCACATATCAGAGCCGACCGACAAAAGAATGAAGACCTAAGCTTCACAAAAAGACCTCCAGCATCTAATCTGCAATGCCTCATAGAGCATTTAAAACAGCAGAAGGGTGAGAAACAAAATTATAATATAATTGCATACAATTATATAATAACACAAAAATACACATATAAAACATTCTCACCACAGTTTACACCATAGTTCAAATACAAAACAACACAATACATATCTCATATATCCATCACCAAGGCATATCAATCATGCTCAATGCATTTATCACCAACATAAATACATATCAACTCATCAATTCCATTCACAATTCCACACAAAATCAATCCATTCATGATTTATGCAAATGCGCAGAGACCGACACAACGACTCTATGCAATGCAATGCGGTACCATTCCATCCATCATTCTCATTATTAGTTCACTCAGGAACTATTGGAATCATCGCTTGTTACTTAGTGAAACTCCCCGTCGGGCAAAACGATGTTCCCCGTCGCTTTAGGTCCTCTTGGTATAAGGCTCATGATGTTTATGGATCGCTTTAGGTCCTCTCGGTATAAGGCTCACGATCCGATCGCTTTAGGTCCTCTTTGTATAAGGCTCACGATCGTCTATAATCATCGCTTTAGGTCCTCTCGGTATAAGGCTCACGATGTTATAGCGGATTCCCTCTGGAACCGTTTCGTCACTCACACCCACTAGGGCACACGACATCATAAGAATGCATATCATGATGCTTGGCATACAATGACTCATGACATTCAAATGCACACATATACACATCCATAATCATGCATATACAATCAAACACAACACAATGCATTTTCTTGCCCTTAGGCCACAAACCATCATCACAACATTTCATCACATGCATTCACATCGTATAACATCACACAAGTCCTACAATATATATATGAAGCATATTGCATGATAAAACAACAATCACATACAGTTAAGACGGTAAAAGTCGGCAAAACGACACATTTCCAAATTCCCAACATAATTAAATCAGCCACAAAACCCAAAACCATTTTAATAAGAAAGAACATCTCAATAGCTTTCTAACGGTACCAAGAACGCCTCGATCCGAGTTACGGATCAAAAGTTATGAATTTTCAAAGAAAATGATTTATTGAGAAACAGCCAGATTCGCCTGGCGACTTAGGATTTCGCCTGGCGGATCCCCCTTCGCCAGCACTTCGCCTGGCGAACTAGTGGAAAACCACAAATTTAGAAAAACCCCAAGAGTTACAGAAGCTAACCCATTTCTGTCTCTCCGATTTCGCCTGGCGACTTACGATTTCTCCTGGCGAATGCCCCTTCGTCAGCATTTCGTCTGGCGAACTAGTGGCGAGACCTAATTCGCCTGGAGAATCGCACCAGAACCATAATCTTTAGCTGTGGATTACATGGTTCCAAAACCCCCAAAAATCCCATTTTTCATCCCAAATCAATTCCAACAGCACAACAAGTATCAGCAATTGCTCATAAACACAGTGTGATCATACAACGCAATTTATATCGATTTTCGACCGCGAAAACATCGATTCCTAATCATTTTCTCATTTTCAACCTAGAAGTGAAAACTATGGAAAGGCAAGAGAACATTCAAACACACACATACATAATCATACACAAGCATATGATAACCGAGTTTCGCACCCTTACCCAATTAATCGTGTTTCGAAGTGTCGGTTGAATCGGTTTCTTACTCTCCAAGTTTTTCCTC
Organism: Lathyrus tuberosus; assembly: GCA_022829125.1. Classification (NCBI taxonomy): domain Eukaryota; kingdom Viridiplantae; phylum Streptophyta; class Magnoliopsida; order Fabales; family Fabaceae; genus Lathyrus; species Lathyrus tuberosus. The sequence goes on from JALAZF010000017.1 coordinate 18,271,462, forward strand.
TTTTTTCTTCTTTTCCTTTCTCTTTTCCTTCTTCTCTTTTTCTTTCTCTCTATTTTTCTCTCTTTTTCTATTTTAATGAAAAACATAATATCTACCCAAGCAAAAGACCAAAATACCCCTACACTTAAATGTCTCGCAAACGCTCTCAAAACGCGATAAAACATAACAACAATGAAAAATAATATATTGCCAAATAAAAGTCAATAATAAAATAATATAAAAGCAAAAATAATTAAACCGACTCGATTAAATCAATCTAACAAAAGTTGGGGCGTTACAACTCTCCCCCACTTAGGAATTTTCGTCCTCGAAAATATTACCTGAGACGAACAACTCCGGATACGACTCCCGCATCTGACTCTCCAACTCCCAAGTCAAATTGCCTTCAGCAGTGCCTCCCCACGCTACTTTCACAAGCGCAATATCCTTACCTCTTAACTGCTTCAACTCGCGATCCAAAACTCTCACCGGTAATACCTCAACCATAAGGTTCTCCCTTACCTCAACTTCATCCATCGGAATCACATGCGACGGATCTGGAACATACTTCCGAAGCTGTGAAACATGGAACGCATCATGCAAATTCGAAAGATTCGGCGGCAACGCCACCCGATAAGCCACAACACCCACTCTCGCGGATATCTGATAAGGACCAATAAACCGAGAAGTAAGCTTCTTCGACTTCAATGCACGACCAACACCCATCACCGGTGTAACTCTCAAAAATACATGATCGCCTTCTTGAAACTCAAGATCTTTCCTCCTTCGATCATGATAACTCTTCTGCCTACTCTGAGAAGCCTTCATTTTCTCAAGAATAAGTTTCACCATTTCCGTAGTCTGTTGCACTAACTCCGGTCCAACCACCGAACTCTCACCAGATTTATGCCAACACAAAGGTGTTGGACATCTTCTTCCATACAACGCTTCAAAAGGTACCATTCCAATACTCGAATGGAAACTGTTGTTATACGTGAATTCCACCAACGAAAGATAACTATCCCAAGCACCACCTTGCTCAAGAACACAAGCTCTCAGCAAATCTTCCAACGACAGAATAGTTCTCTCGGTCTGACCATCCATCTGAGGATGATAAGTAGAACTCAATCTCAACTTAGAACCTAACGCCTTTTGCAAACTTTCCCAAAATCTGGAAGTAAACCTCGGATCTCGATCTGAAATAATACACAACGGAACACCATGTAGCTTCACAATCACACGGATATAAATCTCAGCCAACCTCTACAAAGAAAAACTGATGTCAATCGGAATGAAATGCGCCGATTTAGTCAGCCTATCCACAACTACCCAAATGGCATTATGTCCCCTCTGTGTATTCGGAAACCCTGTCACAAAATCCATAGAAATGCTGTCCCATTTCCACTCGGGAATATCCAACGATTGCAATAATCCACTAGGCTTCTGATGTTCTACCTTTGACTTCCGACACGTCAAACACGCATAAACAAACTGAGCCACATCCCTCTTCAATCCAGACCACCAAAAAATCTTCTTCAAATCTTTATACATCTTATTAGCTCCCGGATGTATACTTAAACTACTCTGGTGTCCTTCCTCTAAAATCATCTTTTTCAAGTCCGAATCATCAAGAATACAAATTCTACCACGAAATCTCAAAACACACTTATCATCCACTTTAAATCCACCATTCACACTTTGATCTCCAACCGTCATCAAATCAACAAATTTCACATCCAACTTCTGTTTCTCGCTAACGGTTAACAGAAAATCATTAGTGACCTTTAACATACCAAGCCTCACTCCATCAGATGTCAATTGACACACCAAACTCAAATCTCTAAATGCTTCCAAAAGTTCCCACTCTTTAACCATCAAAACAGACATATGCAAAGATTTTCGGCTTAACGCATCGGCTACCACATTAGCTTTACCAGGATGGTAATTCAAGCCAAAATCCTAGTCCTTCAAAAATTCCAACCATCTCCATTGCCTCATATTCAACTCTTTCTGATCAAACAAGTATTTCAAACTCTTATGATCACTAAAGACTTCGAATCTTGCACCATAGAGATAATGCCTCCAAATTTTCAATACAAAAACCACTGCCGCTAATTCCAAATCATGAGTAGGATAGTTCTTCTCATGAATCCTCAATTGCCTCGAAGCATAAGCCACAACCTTACCTTCTTGCATCAACACTCCACCTAAACCACTCAAAGACGCATCACAATACACAACAAACGGTTCAGTAGGATTCGGTAAGACCAAAATCGGAGCTGTAGTCAATCTTCTCTTCAGGTCACCGAAACTTTCCTCACACTGAATATCCCAAATGAACGCTTTACCTTTACAAGTCAGCTGGGTCAATGGAAGTGCTAACTTGGAAAAACCTTCAATGAATCTTCGATAATATCCAGCTAAACCCAAAAAGCTTCTAATTTCAGTAACAGATCTAGGAGCCTTCCATTGTAGAAATGCATCTACTTTGGATGGATCCACAACAATACCATTACCTGAAATCATATGCCCAAGAAAACTCACTTCCAACAACCAGAACTCACACTTGGACAACTTGGCATAAAGTCTCTTTTCCTTCAAAATTTGCAGTACAACATGCAAATGTTCCGCATGTTCCTCCCGAGACTTAGAATAAATCAAGATGTCATCAATAAACACAACAACAAATCGATCTAAATGCTCATGGAAAATACGATTCATATACTCCATAAACACACCCGGCGCATTGGAAACCCCAAAAGGCATCACAGAATATTCGTAATGTCCGTAGCGTGTCCTAAAAGCCGTCTTCTGAATATCTTCCTCTTTCACTCTAATCTGATGACAACCTGACCTCAAATCAATTTTACTAAACACACACGCACCTACCAACTGGTCCATCAGATCATCAATTCTCGGAAGAGGATACTTATTCTTAATCGTCACCTTATTCAGCTGGCGATAATCAATACACAATCGTATACTTCCATCTTTCTTCTTCACCAATAAAACTGGAGCACCCCAAGGCGATACACTCGGCCTCACAAACCTCTTTTCTAACAATTCATTCAACTTCTTCTTCAACTCAAACAACTCAGATGCCGACATACGATATGGTGCCATAGATACAGGTCTAGTACCAGGAACTAGATCTATAGAAAACTCCACTTCTCTTTCTGGCGGCACATCAGAAATATCCTCTGGAAACACCTCTGGAAAATCACACACGACTGGAAACACATCAAGTGCAACTTGACTATTGTAGCGAGCAATTTTGGACGCGGTTCTTAAGCGCTGGTCGCTCTCTGCGGTTTGAGCTTAAAACTACAGGTCGATTCATTTTTTATCCTATTAAAGCTGATGAAGGAAGGGAAATAGATGTCTCCAATTAACCCTGCTTTGCATACTGAGTTTAAACAGTGGTCTGTTAGGTTACGAATGCTATCAATGTGGGGGGGCCTTTGTACTGGTTATTTGTATTTTTGCCAATACAGTTTCTTTCTTTCTAGGATCTTATAGCGGGGAACGAGGGTTAGGGATGTTAGGACTGATGCTTTTTGATAGATACATGAGAGTATGGGATTTTAGGTTTTTGTTTAGTGTGCTCGCTAAGATTTTTCTTTCAATCTTATGCCTACGTATTCCCGTTTACCGAAATAGGGAAATCAGAGCATTCGTAGTTCCTCCTATTCTACGGGAGGAAATGGTTGTTTTGGTGTCTTGTTCAAAGCCCAAGACGTGAAGCGAAAAGGTGATTTGTATCTTGTTCAAAGCCCAAGATGTGAAGCTAAAAGTTTGACTTTAGAGAGAATTTATCATCTCTAAAGGAAGGTTTGTCTGTCACAATTATTGGGTGACTGGTTATAAAGGAGGATTACTTTAACCGGGATACGCGGATCCTAGCAATGCCATAATTTCCTTTATAGGGGGTTTTAACCTGAAGGAGAAGACTTTAACTCAGTATAGAGCAATGCTATCTTTCCTTAGGATTTTCTCATGCTAAAAGAGGGACAGTGGCATGGATGTAGACGATCCAGAGGCTTGCCACTTATAGCGATTAGATGAAGGGGAAGGAGTTGTTGATGTTTGTGTACTGTGAACGAGGCACAACTTTGATGCTAAAAGGTTAATTGGATCAACCAGTGGTTTTCTTATACAAAGCCTAAGAGGAGGCTATTATGTGTCTCGTACAAAGCCCTAGAGAGAGGCTAAAATGTTTTGACTCAATGATGGAATCTTTTGGTATCTCGTATAAAGCCCGAGATGGAGGCTATTTTTCTCAACAAGGGAGTTTTTTTTATCTCGTATGAAGCCCGAGATGGAGGCTATGGTTTATTTGGCTCAATAAGAACCTTTTTGTATCTCGTATAAAGCCCGAGATGGAGGCGAAAGGGGTGATTGACTCGACGAGGGAGTCTCTTATGTGTCTCGTACAAAGCCCGAGAAGGAGGCTAAACGTTGTTTGACTCCGCTGGGGAGAATCATTATACAAAGCCCAAGAGGAGGCAGGGTCACTGTTTCAGTTGAGTAACAGGTCCAGTATACTGATTTTGACAGAGAAAATCAGTTCTTATATGAGCAACACTGTACTCATGGATTTGATTCAAGGATCTGGGTTATTCCTGTTCTTTAAGGAAGCGAGAAATCCGAAGGGTATTGAGACTGTCCGAGTCTGCGGGTTTCCTTCCTATTTAACGAAGGGGTCACTTGAGAATGTCTTTGAGACTTAAGGAAGTTAGACTGTCCAAGTCTAGGGTTTTATCTTTTGTACCAAGCTTTGAGAAACAGTAGTAGACTCTGGAAAGGACTGTTCTATGCAAATGACTAAGTTCTGTTCCTATACCTCTAGGAGGTCGTCGGGACAATTTGTACGGAGCCCAAGAGGAGGCTGGAAACTTTTAAGAAGCCGATCGGTCCTTGTACTAAGCCCAAGAGAAGGCTATCATTCCCGGAGGAAGATATCATTATATGAAGCCTAAGAGGAGGCTGTGAATACTTCTAAGAAGCCGTATGGTCCTTGTACTAAACCCAAGAGGAGGCGGGGTTGCTTTTAGGAAGCCTGTGGGTCCTTGTACGATGCCCAAGAGGAGGCCGATGCTTTTAAGAAGCCCGTGGGTCCCCAAACCCCAAGAAATTCAAGGCAATGCTATTCACCGAGAATAGATCAAAGTCAGGAAAGTTCGAGAATTTGGAAGAAACTCAAAGATGCCATTCACGGAGAATACATTCATCTCTGGGAGTAGAGTTTCTTGACAATTCCTAATGAGGATAGCCTGAGAGAAGACTGTATCTGGTGATCCTATTGGGGATCTAGTTGTCTATTTCTACGAATAAACGAAACGACGTCACCTAGTTCTAGACGTAGTTGCCGGGGTAGTTGCCGGGGAAACTCTAAATATCTATACTATTATTACATAGTCGATATGAGTTTATGAAAGAAGACTTACAGTGAAACAGCCCCACAATACAGTTTATAGGTATATGAAAGCGGTAAATGAAAGCGATAACCACTTACTCGGTTGTAGAGCTTCCATGCTTTTTGGTTAGTTGTTCAAGAAAGAAAGATTGAAAACAACAGTATATTCAAAATCAAAGGAGAAAGTGCTTTGAAATAAAAGGATTTGGGGCTTATAGCTCAAAGAGAGGCCCAGGGTTTTATCAGTGAGCGCACTGTTGAATTTTGTACAGAGGGACTTATACAAGTGACTGAGGCCTAAAAAGGTTTTTTGTACAATGGGATGGGTCTTACACTCTCTCAAGAGGCCCAAAGAGTTTTAAAGAAAAAGAATGGGGCTTATAACACGAGGGTTGGCCCAGATGATTTTTCCGTTTGAATTGGCGATCGCGCCGAGGTTTTCTTTTAACGCGGAGGGACTTATACAATAAGTGAGGCCCAAAATGTTTTGGTTAAAAGGGGATTGGGTCTTACACTCTATTAGAGGCCCAAAGTGTTTTTGAATGGGTCTTATAGCTCAAGGAGAGGCCCAAGGTTATTTTTCAAAAGGCAATGATCGTGCCATTTATTTGAAAATGTACAGAGGGACTTATACAACGAATGAGGCCCAAAATATTTCTGTACAAGTGGGTTGGGTCTTACACTCTCTCAAGAGGCCCAAAAGGTTTTGAAAATGATTTATGAGGGTTGAATTAATCCAAAAACCCTAATTTGTTTTCAAAAATGTATTTAATTGAATAAAAATTCAATTAAAAATGATCAAAATTGTTTAACATATGAAAAACAAATTGTGATTATGGATTAATGCTTCAAAAATTAAGTATTGACCTACAAAATAATTAGAAAGCATTAAAAGTTGCAAAATCAATGTAGAAAAAATATTTAAAATGTAAAAAACAATTAAAACATTAATTCTTTGCAAAAATATCAATTATATGAAATAAATAATATTTTTGGGATTTTTTTGATAAAATAAAATATTTTAACATTTTTGTGAATTATTAAAAAAAGAATCAACTCAAAATCATTAAAACTCAGAGAGAAATTAATTTTTGAATCAATTAAACAAAATCACAAAATTCAAATATTTGAATTTGTGAAAAAGGCGCCAAGAACACAAGCAAGAACACACGCGTTTTTCTGGGTTTGGCTGATTTACGTTTTCCATCCAATCTCACTGAATACGTAATCATATCATGCAATCCACATATCATTATGCTCGTCTCAACCTCACGATCATGTCTATAACACTTAATTTCATTTAAATTAAACATAAAACATGAAATCACGAAGAAACCTCAAGAACCCTAATTTCTGCATGAAGGCTAGGATTTTTGATACACGATTCAAACAATGCAATTAATTGAGGGAAAACATTCCATGCATGATTATGAACATATGGCCAAATTATTGTGCGAGGAAATATGCATAGATTGAGAGATGACCAAGTATATGCTTACCTCTAAGCCGTGACAGCAAGTGCAATGTGATTTTTGATTTGGAGGTGTTACAGATGAGTGGTGATGATCTGAACAGCTTCCCTACACCCTATGGAGTGTGTTTGAATGCTTGGACTTGATTGAAATTGGCTGGATCAATTCATGGCATCTCAGCTGCAACTTGATTGAAAATTTGAGCAACCAGCTGGTGATTTTGTGAAATTGGTGTTTCAGAAGTGATCTAAGTGTTTGATCAGCTCATATGTGATGTATATGGGGTGTGTGTGTGATTGGTTTGATTGGAAAAGCTCTCAAACTCAAAACCCGATAGCTACCTTGCTAAGAAAGGCATTTTTGCCAAGAGAAAGAGATTTTGAGGAAATCATCTGTTAGATGGCTATGGTGTACTCAAACTGATCACAATTGAGCTCTATTTATAGTAGAGCAAGTTTGTTTTGTAAGGAATAGTGAATGGCAACTGGTAAGTAGGTTTGGCCAATGTTGTCCAATGGAAATGTAAGTCTCCTCTAGCCATTGACTAGAGGTTAGGGCACAGAGCTTTGGTTCCCTTGGTCTTGGATAAGTCTTGACTGATTTCAGATGAGAATGGCTCAGTCCATGCCACCTTGATGCTTCCATTGAATGCTTCAATCCAAAATTGGAGTCTTGTCCCTATTTTGGCCATTCTAGGTTCAACATGCTATTTCTTGTTCCATGGACTTTGGAGGCTTGGCTCAGTGATTCTCCCCTTTAGATTCAATCCTCAGATGTGTCCAAGTGGATAGGAGCATTTGAATTTGGCTGATTTTGGCAAATCGAGCCAAAATGCAAAATCTGCCTTGCCTTTGACAGATTTCAGCAAGGCAACTTGACAATGTCATATCTCATGGTGTAAGTTGAATTTGGCAATGTTCTTGGCCATTTTGGAAAGCCCTTACATGATACAATAACTGTTTGAACATGTTTGGTTTTGATCTCTTTTGAATCCAAGTGAAAAATCCCTCTACATTTGGCAAAAAGTGAAGCAAAATCTGACTTAGTGAAATTTTCACTAAGTGTTGGAACAAAGTGTGATTTCTTGATTTTGATCACTCCATAACTCAAAATACTTAATGAATTGGACTTAGGTCTAGTTGAAGTTTTTGTAGAGGGTAATGAGGGCTACAAATCCATCTTTGGATGAAAAAAATTGGCCTTGTGGTTTAGGAGTTATAGTCCTCCAAAGTTGGTGCATTAGTGGTACTTTTTCCATAACTTAGAAAAATTTCTAAGTTTTATGGTTACCCCTTTTACAAGTTATCCCACTTTCTTTGAATTTTCTTGATGAATGATGATTCAAATCATACATTAACATCATTTTAGGGTTAAAAATCCATTTTGGTGAAAAATATCAAAAAGTCAAAGTTGACTTTTGTGCACAGTTGACTTTTTATCAGATGAATTCCAAACTGTGCAATTCTTCATGAAATCATGTCCTTGACCTAAATCAAACTTGATGGGCATGTTTCAAGGGTGTCATAGGGTATATTGGGGCATGTCCTAGGGCTTGGGAGCATGTCCTGGTCAAAAGTCAAAGTTCCAGTTGACTTTTTTCCTTAAAACCCTAATTGTGGTGCAGATGAAATTGAGACTTGTTGCTCAAGCTTATTGGATTAATCCATTGTTACAAATGGATCAATATAGTTCATTAGAGACCCTCAAACCCTCTCTTGAGGTCTTGGCTCTTGATTTTCCCTAAAAGTCAACTTAGGGGTGAATTAGGTCAAGAAACCCTAATTTCTGATTTTTTGATTAATGCATCCCCTAAGGCAAAATTGACTTGATGAATGGGTCCATGAGGTTCCATGGAGTACATTAGGTTGTGTTTTGGATCATTGGCTTGTGCCCAGATGAAAATTTCAATCTGGAGGCCCTGGTCGACCAAAACCCTAATTTAGTGACACTGTCGATCTTGAAGCTTGATCCACCTAGAAGAGAGCAACCTTGTGCTTAACCCTTGAAGTGGGAGTCCTCTTGATCCATTGTGGATGTTTGAGAGGTTAGAAAAGTTGAGGATCATGTCAATCCTTGATTGATCCTTTGTCTAAGAGCTCTGAGAGGGCTTAAAACCCTAATTTTGATTGTAGTGAATGCTCAACAACCCTTGAGGCATTTGATGAGGCATGATGATTCATCCATATTGTGATGATGATTTGCACAATGATGGGAAACTTTAGTGGTCAAAATTTGGGGTATTACAGATGCCCCTATTTAATCTTCTTGGATCCGAAGGTGTGAATGACGAAGGTATTCGGGCATTCGGGGTGCAAGAGGATTAAATATCGGAATACCCGAAATTTTGATGGTGGTTATGAATGGTAGCTTGCACACTCATCTTCTTTTGCTAAGCAATGATGCTTAGAAAAGGTAAACTTCCCCTCGATCCTGGTTTCATACCAAGGAACTGGTCTTAGTTTCTGATTTAAACTTTCCCTCGATCTTGGTTTCCTACCAAGGAACTGGTCTAAGTTTCTAATGTAAACTTCCCCTCGATCCTGGTTTCCTACCAAGGAACTGGTCTTAGTTTCTCTTGTCAATAAACTTTATTGACAAGGGACGTTATGCGTAGCGGCTTTCCTTCAAACTTCTCGCCGAATTTTCCCGGGGAGATGCCATTTGACGGAAAAAGGTCTGAGGTTAGACTTACTGGGGGAACCCAGTCGTCTGAGTTGTAGAGGTACACAAACTTCTCTGTTGGAGACGCCATTTGTCGATTCTACTGGGGAAGGCGAGTCTCTTGAGAGACTGCTTCCGCTTGGGGTCTTTACATCATACTTTTCTCGGAGATCTTCTCAGAGAAATGCCATATGATATGATCCAATTTTGAGGTGCCGATGACCTTTTCATCAGCGGATTTTCGGAGAAATACTGATGTACTGCCGAACCTTTGCTTAAGAGGCTTTCTCTGGGGATTTTCCTTAATCCGGGAAAGCAAGGATATCATCTTCAATGGCGAAGAGTGACATCTGTTGAAGGTTCTCTGGCTTTTCAGAGGTTCAAGTTATCAAAGTGGTTGAGTGCCAACTCTGATCTAAAGATACACTGGTGGCGAGATTGTTCAGACACAATGTTTCCTGACGAGGAAAGAACTGACAACTCGATTGAGAGAATTCCTATCACTAAGGGACAAGACCGGCTATAGCAATGCAATATGAAATGTGAATGCAAATCAATAATGCATGATGTATGTATGTATATGCGGACAAAACTGACGCGACACACAAACTAAAAGATGAACATGACAGGATACTCAGCCATCGCGGGGCGTGTAGAGATATCGCTGGTTCAAGATAGCAATTCCACCTTGCTTAGGAGAGATAGTCCCTACTGGGAGCTACCGTTGATCGGGCTTAGGAGGTAAGAACTCTACCGTGGCATGTCAGACGAGACAAGGTCTCTGACACAGTTGATCCCTTTATTCAGGCGTACTGGCGTAGAAGGAGTACTTTGATTCTGCACTTTGAAGTTCGCTTACTTCTGGAGAAGCGGTTGATGTTCTTTTGATGTTCAACAGTCAAAAGAAATTGCCATCTTTATTAAAAAGCAGAAAAAGTTTTAACAAGTAAATTCATTTTTGTTTTATTTCAAGAATCGTTAGTCATGTTAACAACGTCGTTCTGTAAAGCTAAAATAAACAAGAATTACAAACAAAAGCACAAGGGCTCAAATTTTATTGATAAGATGGAGATCAGCCAAAAGCGTGATTCCATTGAGTATTTACAAAGTTTGAAAATGGTAATTTACAGGGAAAAGGGCTACGTTGAAACATAACGACCACTATCCTTCTACCAACTTTGAATTCGGGGCATCCTGAGCTTCCGTCGAAGATGACCTGGACTGGAGTTTTCCTCCGATGGATGATGTAACTGCTGCTGCTGAGGGACTTGCCTCTGTTGAACATAGTTACTTGCCATTATCCCTATTTTTTGCCTGGATTGTACTATGAGATTTCCAATCCATCGGGATGATTTTTTTCATGTCTCTAGCTTTTGCCTGGACCACCCTTTCGGGTTTTCAATCCACCGAGACGTTTTTTTTTTTTTTTTAGTTTAGGCGAAGTATTTCTTGACTACATCAATATTCGTGGGGTAGGCAAATTCCTCTCCGTCCATGGTTGCAAGTCTCAAGGCGCCGCCTGAGAAAGCTTTTGTGACCACATAGGGGCCATGATAATTCGGAGTCCACTTGCCCCGGGAATCAGTGAGAAAAGATTGTATCTTCTTGAGCACGAGGTCTCCTTTCCTGAAGATGCGAGGTCGGACCTTTTTGTCGAACGCCCTCTTCATTCTCTGCTGATACAACTGACTGTGGCATAGTGTCGTGATTCGTTTCTCTTCGATCAGATTCAACTCATCGTGTCGACTTTGACATCATTCAGCTTCGGTGAGCTTAGCTTCCATCAATACCCTGATTGATGGGATCTCTACTTCCATGGGGAGTACTGCCTCCATGCCATACACTAGAGAGAAAGGGGTAGCCCCTGTTGAAGTGCGAACAGATGTACGATAACCGTGAAGAGCAAAGAGTAGCATCTCGTTCCAGTCTTTGTAGGTTACAACCATCTTTTGAACGATCCTCTTGATGTTCTTGTTAGCCGCTTCTACCGCTCCATTCATCTTGGGTCGGTAGGGAGATGAGTTATGACGTTCAATCTTGAACTCTGCGCACAACTCCTTCATCATCTTATTGTTCAAGTTAGATCCATTATCAGTAATGATCTCGCTTGGGACACCATAATGGCATATGATATTGTTTTTGATAAATCGGACCACCACTTGTCGGTTTACATTAGCGTATGATGCTGCTTCGACCCACTTGGTGAAATAGTCAATGGCTACCAGAATAAACCGATGTCCGTTTGAAGCCTTGGGCTCAATCATGCCAATCATGTCGATTCCCCATATGGAAAAAGGCCATGGGGAAGAGAGAACTTTGAGATGTGATGGCGGTACATGAATTTTATCGGAGTATATCTGACACTTGTGACACCTCCTCATGTACTTGTAGCAGTCGGATTCCATGGTCAACCAGTAGTACCCTGCTCTCAGAATTTTTCTCGCCATTGCGTGTCCATTGGCATGAGTGCCAAAGGATCCTTCGTGAATTTCTTTTATCAGCATGTCTGCTTCTGGTCTGTCTACGCATCGGAGCAAAACCATGTCAAAGTTTCTCTTATAGAGAGTGTCACCGCTCATGAAGAAGTTTCCAGCCAGTCTTCTGAGGGTTTTCCTGTCTTTTCGGAGTGCCCCAGATGGGTACTCTTGTTTCTGAAGGAAGCATTTGATATCGTGATACCAAGGTCTGTCGTCTATGACTGCTTCGATCGTGAAGACGTAAGCGGGCCGTTCAAGGCGCATTATGTCGATCTTAGGTATGTTATTCCATTGACCTACACTAATCATGAAAGAGATAGTGGCTAAAGCGTCAGCCATGTGATTCTCCTCACGAGGGATGTGATGAAACTCAACTCTGTTGAAGAAAGGTAACAACCTTCTTGCATAGTCTTTGTAAGGAATCAATCCTGATTGGTATGTGTTCCAATCTCCTTTTATCTGATTGATAACCAAGGCTGAATCGCCGTATACGTCCAAGTTTTTGATCCTTAAATCAATTGCTTCCTCGAGACCCATAATACAAGCTTCGTATTCGGCCTCGTTGTTCGTACACGTGAACGTGAGTCTAGCAGTGAAAGGAATGTGGGTACCCTGAGGGGTAACAATGATTGCCCCAATTCTGTTTCCGTAATGATTAACTGCTCCGTCAAAGATAAGTCCCCATTGGGAACCTGGTTCTGGCCCTTCACTGGGCAACGGTTCATCGCAATCTTTCATTTTTAGATACATGACATCTTCGTCTGGGAAGTCAAATCCGATTGATTCTTGATCGTCAATCGGTTGATGAGCCAAATGATCGGCTAAAATACTTCCCTTAACGGCTTTTTGAGCGTGGTACTCTATGTCATATTCTGATAACAACATCTGCCAACGGGCAATTCTTCCCGTAAGAGCAGGTTTTTCGAAGACATACTTGATTGGATCCATTTCTGAGATCAACCAAGTAGTATGACGAATCATGTACTGGCGAAGATGTTTGGCTGTCCAAGCCAAAGCGCAACAAGTTTTCTCGAGCATTGTGTACCGAGTTTCACAATCGGTGAACTTCTTGCTTAGATAGTAGATGGCAGACTCCTTCCTTTTAGTTTCGTCTTGTTGGCCAAGCACACATCCCATCGAGTCCTCTAGGACTGTAAGGTAAATGATCAGTGGTCTTCCTTCCACTGGAGGTGATAGAATCGGAGGATTCAACAGGTATCCCTTAATACTGTCGAAAGCGGTTTGGCAATCTTCTGTCCAAACGCAATCCTGGTTCTTTTTGAGTAACCTGAAAATCGGCGCACACGTGGCGGTCATAAGGAATATGAATCTGGAGATGTAGTTCAAACGTCCCAGAAATCCTCTGACTTATTTTTTAGTTTTCGGAGAAGGAATTTCTTGAATGGCCTTGACCTTGTCAGAATCAACCTCAATTCCTTTCTGGCTGATGATGAACCCTAAGAGTTTCCCTGAACGGACACCGAAGGTGCACTTGTTGGGATTCAAGCAGAGTTTTTACTTTCTCAAACGCTCGAATAGTTTTGATAGGTGGGTCACATGCTCCTCTTCTATCTTAGATTTTGCAATCATATCATCGACATATACCTCGATTTCCTTGTGTATCGTGTCATGAAACAGAGTAGTCATGGCCCTTTGATAGGTCGCCCCTGCGTTCTTCAAACCGAACGGCATTACCTTGTAACAAAAGGTGCCCCATGGGGTGATGAACGAAGTTTTCTCCATGTCTTTCGGTGGCATTTTGATCTGGTTATAGCCCGAGAATCCATCCATGAAGGAGAAAACTTTGAACTTTGCTGTACTGTCAACCAGCATGTCAATGTGTGGTAAAGGAAAGTCGTCCTTTGGACTAGCCTTGTTCAGATCTTGGTAGTCGACACACATTCTGACCTTTCCGTCCTTTTTCGGAACAGGTACGATGTTGGCTAACCATTGAGGATATTCTGATGTAGCGAGGAAACCCGCGTCAATCTGTTTCTGTACCTCCTCTTTGATTTTGATGGGCATGTCCGGGTGAGTGCGTCTTAACCTTTGCTTTACTGGCGGACATTCCGATCTCAACGGTAAATGATGTTCCACGATGCTGGTATCCAACTCTGGGATATCCTGATAGGACCAAGCGAATACATCGGGGAATTCTTTGAGAAGCTGTATCAAACCCTCTCTGGCAGTTGGACTGAGCAGTGCCCCAATCCTGATTTCTTTTCTCTCTTGTTCTGAACCCAAGTTTACCGTTTCCAACGGTTCTTTGTGAGGTTCAATGGACCTTTCCTCTTATCTGAGTAGTCGAGAGATCTCTTCTGGAATTTTGTCGTCATTTTCTTCTTCAGCCTCGAATACCGGGAACCCAAAGTCAGGAGAAGGCATTAGATCGTATGTTTCAACGGGATTTAAAACAAGCAATCTGCATGACGTGATGATTCGTGTTTAGAAGAGATAGAGAAAATGCAAGAGTGTGTGCAGTGTATTTATTTTACTGCTTGTTTTTATTTTTAAATGTTTTTTAGGATTACCATTTTCTGAAAAAGCAAAAAGAGAAAACATCAATAAATGCAGAAATTACAGAACGAAATTATTTTATTAATGAACAAGTCGACTCTTGAAACTACAGCCCTATAAAACAAAACTCTGTCATTTTGGGCAAAGCGAAGAGGGAAAATTTACAGAAAGCGAGCCCTATCAAAACATCCGTTTCACCTGGGCAGGGTGAAAGGTTAAAGATGGCAATTACTTTGACTGATGAACGATCTTCGGAACCTCGACGGTAACCCTTTGGCGGCGAACTCCTCGGTGAATCACAAAGTCTGGCACCTTCCTCAATTTGTCTTCAGAAATGACGCTGATTTCTGGTGGAGCAGGATCATTGGAATCTGTCTCCCAGACAGAGTTGTCGTAGGAGGATTCCTCTGTTGCATTTTGCATAGTATTTGTGCTCTCAGCTGTATCTCCCCATCCAGTTGGCTGGATATCTTCGAGCCTGATACGAGAGCTTTCGGGAGCGGTGTATTTGACCATGAAGTCATATTTTCCACTCGGTTCTCCCAGAGTGTCCCAAACTTCTTTGGACCTGGAGGAGTCATCTTTCTCGATGACGTTGACCTCGGGAAAAGCATAGTTGATGAATTCGAGTCCTGCAAACGTTGAAAATTCATCTTCATGTTGAGTAGTTTCCGAATGACCTGAGTGTTGATCCCATGACATGGTGGGGACACAGGTATTCTGTTCAATGACGGTCAGCTGATTTTCATTGTTCGGCTGACTCTCTTGCCCCAAATCTCCTGGATAAGGTTGCCACATTGGCAGACCATCCATTGGGCCATAGTAATTATGGTCAAAGTTGTCTTTCATCAGAGTGTCTTCCTCTAATGAATTTGGCGGTGCACGGCATCCTTCTGGATCACAACCTCCGTATATCATTTAGACATCTGACCTTGGTATAAACCTCGGACTTTGTGCGGGATAGCAAAATGGCGTAGGCACCTCTTCCCGAGACATATAACCATCCTCGTTAAGGTAGGACTTCCATTCTTCATCCGTGTCAGAGGGATCCTCCTCATTGATAGCATGAACTGTCTAAAACACTGGGTGAAGGAAACCCCCACTGTGGAAGAAGTTTTGAAGGGGATGAAGACTTTCATCGCTGGCAGCTGTCTGGGTACAGGTTGTAGAAAAACCAAGACCCTCCTTTGTTTTATTGCCAACAGGAATGACAAGCTGTCCCCATCCTTTCGTATCGGTACTCTCGACCGCTTTGATAGCATCTTTGTATGATGAAATTGAGGTTCCTCCTCCGAACTGATTGTTCATGCTCACTGACAGTGCTTGGAACTGAGTTCCAATAACCTCCTCGGGTTCTATATCAGTAGCTGATGACAAGTTGCTTACAAGCAAGGCTTGTTCCCCACAAATCGTGACAAGTTGATCGTTCTTGACGAACTTTAGCTTTTGGTGGAGGGTCGAATTGACCGCTCCAGCCTGATGTATCCAAGGTCTTCCTAATAAACAACTATATGTTGCCCGGATGTCCATGACCTGGAAAGTGACTTGGAAAGTGTGAGGGCCGATAGTTATGGGAAGATCAACTTCGCCGATAACTATTTTTCTGGATCCGTCGAATGCTTTGACGAAGACCTCGCTGATTCTCATCGGAGGGCCCTTGAATGATAATTGCATCAAAGTGGACTTCGACATAACATTCAGGGTTGACCCTGTGTCTACCAGTACGCTAGCTAAAGCATCGTCCTGGCATTTAACTGTGATATTGAGTGCCATGTTATGACGGCGACCCTCTTCAGGTAATTCTTCATCACTAAATCCCAAATTGTTGCAGGAAGTGATGTTAGAGACAATACTATCGAACTGTCTGATCGTTACATCCTGTTCCACAAAGGCTTGCCCCAAGACTTTCTGTAGAGCCTCCCTATGTGCTTCTGAAATGAGTAACAGTGATAATACCGAGATCTTTGAAGGAGTTTGTAACAGTTGATCCACAATGTTATATTCACTCCTTTGGATGAGCTTCAGCATTTCATCATTGTTTTTCGAAAGGTCGGGATCACTGGATTGACCGACTGGTGGATCGGGAGCTTCTGTCTGAAGTTCCTTTTCTTTGTTAACTTCCCCAACCCCTCGATTGAAGATTTTACCACTCTGTGTTACTCGACTGATGTCTGCAATGTTCATAACGGAGGGTAATGGAATTTCCTTTCCATTTTCAATTATCGTTGCACCGTATTTGTAAGGGATCGCCTTAGCTGATTCATACGGTAGCGGTCCTGGTAGATAGATGACTACAGGAGCCTTCTGATTTTTCTGACCATCATAAGTAATCTCGGTCCGTTCCCGGTTGGGAACTTTAGACTCGTCAAGTAGAGGGATAATGGCAAAAACATCCCTGGTCCTGTGATGACCAGAGATTGTGACAACATCCTTAACTTGCTCGGCAAGGTAGTTCGGCGTCCAGCTAATGGGTCCAGAACCTGGATATGGACGAATTTCTCCACGATCGACCTGACCCTGAAGAGCTACTCTCACAAGGTAACACCCTTGGTAACTTTTTGAACAAACGCTACAACTGTCATAGTTGTGTGGTGGCACCTGGCCACGCCCACTTTGAATACATTGTAACCTCACTAGGTTAGCTTCCACTGATCGAACATCCTGACTTTGACGCCGGGTAGGATTCCTGTTACTGATACTAATCTGTCGAGTATCTTCATCCATATAAATTGGCATCCACCAATGATTTAACAAGTGCTGAAGTGCCTCCTGGACAAGGGTATAACCTCGATCGTTTTCACAACCCGCTTCACAGCTTTGATAGTCGTGTGATATTAAGAATCCGAGTCGGACCTGCTCAGCATGTAACTCTACCAGGTTGGTATTCATCATGCGAATATCGAAGATCTGAACCATATTGATCTGATAAGGGTTCTTATCATGGTAGTCTTGGATCCATCCATGATCCATCTGACGTTGGAGGGCCTCTTGTATGAAAGAGCATCCCTGTTTGTTTATCGAGCAAGTCAGACAAGAACTGTAATCGTGTCGCGGCAGATTATGATGTTGGCTTTGCCTTGAGTGCATCGCCACCAAGTTGACATTCATTGCACGGATGTCGTGGTTCTGAATGACGTTAGAATTCGTGTAAACCATGTTAACTCCACGAACTCGGTGCTCTTGGATCCATCCGAGATCCATCTGTTCTTGTAGAGCTGATTGCACTACAGAACATCCTTGGTTGTCTTTAGAGAAGATATCACACTGGTGATAGTTATGAGGTGGCACATGGCCATATCCGCTCTGTCTACAATGCATCTTGACCAGATTGGTCTTTAACAAGAGCATAGACATCGTTAGTCTCTTCCTCAATCAGATTGACTGCAGCCTTCTCGTGTTGAGGCAGCGGGTTCGTGAGAATATTGGGATTCGTATCCTTGAAGGATAAGACCCCGCTCCTAACAAGCTTTTGTACGTCGGACTTGAAATTGAGACAAGCCTCAATGTTATGCCCTGAACCTCCTTGATGATAAGGGCATGTTTGATCCACCTTAAACCAAAAAGGCGGATTTTCTGGTACTGTAAGAGGAGATTTAGTCTGAATGTGCCCCTTAGCCAGTAGTAATGGAAATAGTTCTGCATACGTTACGGGTATAGGATCAAAGCCTGCTGAAGAGGCTGTTGTGTCCTTTGCTGGTCAGGTTGGCTCTGCGCAACCTGAGGTTGATACGTAGGAATAGACGCAGGGTTGATAGCAGGAGTCACAGCTGCTACCGGTTGATAACACCGTCTTTGCTTTCCGAGAGAGATATTCCCAATATCTTGCTCTTTTTTCTTAGGGAGAGCACTACCATATTTTTTAGTACCGCTCGTCGATCCAGTGTCTTTTACCAAACGTCCTTCTCGGACGGCTTCCTCAAGACGTACGCCCATGCCGACCATTTCGGTGAAATCACTAGGCGCACTGGCAACCATTCGGTCATAGTAAAATGAGCTTAAGGTCTTTAAGAAGATCTTTGTCATCTCTTTTTCCTCAAGAGGTGGACAAATTTGAGCGGCAATTTCACGCCACCTTTGAGCATACTCCTTAAAGGTTTCCTTGTCCTTTTGCGACATTGATCTGAGTTGATCTCTGTCAGGTGCCATGTCCAAATTGTATTTGTATTGTTGGACGAAGGCAGTACCAAGATCTCTGAATGTACTGATCGTAGTACGATTTAAACCCATGTACCATTTGAGTGCGGCACCGGTTAAACTATCCTGAAAGTAGTGAATCAGTAGGTCCTGATTCTCCGTCTGAGCTGACATCCGCCGAGCGTACATCACCAGATGGCTCTGAGGGCAAGAGTTACCCTTGTACTTTTCAAAGTCGGGCACTTGGAATTTGTGCGGAACTTTCACATTTGGGACCAAGCAGAGATCTGCGGCGTCTTTTCCAAATAAATCCTGACTGGGAATGGCTTGTAGTTCCTTCTGCATTTCCAAGAATTGCTCCTGGAATTCATCCATTCTATCGAACATAGTTTCCTTCTTACCAGAAGGTGTTGGTGGAATCTGTCCTTCCGGGACAGTGTGCACCACAGGGGGTGGTACCGTGACTATGGCAGTGAGTCTTGGCATTTCTCGAAGTTTGTAACCTTCAAGAGTCTTCAGCATGCCCCTGGCATCTTCGCTTTCCCGGAGTTTGTAACCTTCAGGCCCAGCGGCTTCTGTTGTGATTCCCTGATCTTCAGTAATCGGCGGAACATATCCTTCCGGGATATAGTTAACAGGCATGCCCCAAGGACGATCTTTCGGTATCTGATACCTAGGATCATACCTCTCCACTATGGGCGTTGAGGTGATCTCTGAGATCACAGTTCGTTGTAGCTGAGCTTCTGCCATGGCTTGCATGTCGTTACGAAGCTTTCTCATATCCTCTCTCAGAGCGTCGATCTCTTCTTTCAACTCTCTGTTTTCTTCCTCAAGATCATCCATCCTTTTCTGACGATTGGCCCGAGTATTATACGAATGAGACAGTTTGACTCTAGAATCAAGACACAAACGTGAGATTCGTAGGGAAGAAGAATACGCGATGTGAGAATGATGAATGCAATGATTATATTAATTGTTTTTGGTTTAATCAAAATAAACTTCGACAATTAGATTGCAAATATCAAATAGTGGGGAAACCCCTTTTTTATTGAAATTCAAAGGATTACAGAAATGGAAATACAGTAGATTACAAAGTGTAGAAACAGAAACCTAAACTAATGGGTCCTGAGTTCTCTCTGAAGAGAAATCAGGTGCTGATTCTGATATCTTCCTTTTCTTTAACCGGGGCTCTTGGGCCGTTGTCGGGTTGTCACTCCTTTGCCAGGTGAAAGGAGCGAGCAGATTCCTTTGGTCATCCTGATTATCTACAACATGTTGCTCCAAAATTTCAATCAGAGCATCTTTTTCTTTCAGTAATTGTTGTATTTTGATGCACTCTATGTCGAGGGTGCGGTACTTGTTCTTCCAAGACCTTCTCTCCTTTTGAATTTTGTTGAGAGTAACCTGAAGCTTTTCAGTTTCCGTCATGAAGTACATGACAGATTCCCTCGGCGGAAGAATTTCGTAACGAGGATAAGGCATTTTTAGCTTGAGAGCTCTAGTTTGTACCCAATGGAGATAAGGCTCCACCGAGACACAGTCCGGTTTTCCTAGAGACTCTCGTCCTTTCTTATGAACATGCTTCCAAGCTTGCACTATTTCCATCTTCAGTGCTCTGTCATTTTCTCCTTCCTTGAAGAAAAGACCTTCCAGATGAACACCTAGTGGGATGTGTCTCATCGGCTATCCAAATTGACGGCGAACCAATACCGGATGGTAGTTGATTCCTCCTTTAGTTCCTATGAGGGGTACGATGGGGAAGCTTCCACAACGATCAATGATCCTGATTCCATCTTAAATCCTATTACACCAATCTATATCAGAGTTGGTAAGAGACATGATCTTCTGCGACCAGCGTAGGGAACTCTTACAATCCCAAAAAGTAGCAGACTTGGGCAAGTGAGAGATAAACTATTTGTAAAGCAAAGGTACACAGCATGTGATCTCCCCTCCGCTGTACAAACTCCCCAAGTGTACAGAATGATACGCATCTGCGAGCAAAGTCGGCACAGGATTTTCGATGAGAAAAACCTTAATAGAATTAATATCGACGAAGTTATTGATGTTAGGAAACAAAAATAACCCGTAGGTGAGCAAGACAAAGATGCTTTCAAAAGCAGTCACGTTTCCTATACTGGCAAAATACAGGGCCTTCTTTGTCAAGAACTGGGCTGGCAACCCTTGGATGCCACCCTTAGCGGTCATGTGAGTCCTGACCTCAGACTCGTCCAAATGAATTGCTCTTGCAATTGTCTGATTCTTTGGAATTTCTTCTAGTCCAGAAAATGGAGCTCGATCCGTAATGTGTAGATCGATCAGATGAGAATACTCCTCCAGCGTTGGTGCGAGCTGGTAATCCGGGAATGTGAAACAGTGATAAACCGGATCATAAAACTGAATGAGCACATCCATGATTCCCTCAATCACATGGACTCTTAACAGTGGTAGTAAACCTCCGTGCTTGGCTCTAAAAGCCTCAGGGTTAGTGATCATCCTTGCTAACCTTCTCAAATCCTCTAGCTTTGGAACCTTGAAGGTATACTGGTGAGTTCTCCTTCTACCGAAATCCATTAGCGCAATCCTTTTCTCTGATATTTGCAATCACAGTCTTAGTTTAATTTGAAAAACAGAGAGACTAGAAGAGAAGATTTTTTGAATGTTTTAATGTTTTTTAAATGAATGCATGAATGCAGCACACAAAAACATAGAAAAAACATGGGGTCAAAGGGTCGTTGTCATGAAGTCAAGGCTCTACCCATCCCCAAAGGTTTATACTAGGGTGATTTTTGTACCTGTACTCATTATCATCAGCTTCTCCCAGGAAAGCAAAACAACAAGCGGATCGCCAGCGAGTTGTAAAGCAATCTTAGAGTAAGTGCCATTCACCGAGAATAGATCACCAGCCTCAAATGAGGGTAGTATCGCGTAACAACTATTTCTGATAGTTTCCGCACTACGAAAGGGTTTGACTCCTCAGCTTCTCAGACTTAACAACCGGCCCATTGTCTAGGTGAGAGAATGGGTTGCGTTGGTCAGCCTCCACTGAGGTTGATGGTCGACCCCGTCGCCATCACTTATCTTAAGTGTATACTCGATTTTTCCACATACGGCATCACCCGCATTCCCATTAGCAGAAAAATAAACACGTATAGCAATTAGGAAAAGCGGTATATATATTTGTCCTAATCATCCTAGACCTTTAAAGCTATAAATCCTAAGTTCCTGACAAAAAATGGGTTCCCCGGCGGAAGCCCCAATCTGTGGTATTCACTCAAGAGGTGAAAAGGAAGAAGAAAAATAGAGAAGGGCCCCACGGTGGGCGCCATTTTTTTCTGTAGCGAGCGATTTTGGACGCGGTTCTTAAGCGTTGGTCGCTCTCTGCGGTTTGAGCTTAAAACTACAGGTCGATTCATTTTTTATCCTATTAAAGCTGATGAAGGAAGGGAAATAGATGTCTCCAATTAACCCTGCTTTGCATACTGAGTTTAAACAGCGGTCTGTTAGGTTACGAATGCTATCAATGTGGGGGGGCCTTTGTACTGGTTATTTGTATTTTTGCCAATACGGTTTCTTTCTTTCTAGGATCTTATAGCGGGGAACGAGGGTTAGGGATGTTATGACTATTGCTTTTTGATAGATACATGAGAGTATGGGATTTTGGGTTTTTGTTTAGTGTGCTCGCTAAGATTTTTCTTTCAATCTTATGCCTACGTATTCCCATTTACCGAAACAGGGAAATCAGAGCGTTCGTAGTTCCTCCTATTCTACGGGAGGAAATGGTTGTTTTGGTTACTTGTTCAAAGCCCAAGACGTGAAGCGAAAAGGTGATTTGTATCTTGTTCAAAGCCCAAGATGTGAAGCTAAAAGTTTGACTTTAGAGAGAATTTATCATCTCTAAAGGAAGGTTTGTGTGTCACAACTGTTGGGTGACTGGTTATAAAGGAGGATTACTTTAACCGGGATACGCGGATCCTAGCAATGCCATGATTTCCTTTATAGGGGGTTTTAACCTAAAGGAGAAGACTTTAACTCAGTATAGAGCAATGATATCTTTCCTTAGGATTTTCTCATGCTAAAAGAGGGACAGTGGCATGGATGTAGATGATCCAGAGGCTTGCCACTTACAGCGATTAGATGAAGGGGAAGGAGTTGTTGATGTTTGTGTACTGTGAACGAGGCACAGCTTTGATGCTAAAAGGTTAATTGGATCAACCAGTGGTTTTCTTATACAAAGCCTAAGAGGAGGCTATTATGTGTCTCGTACAAAGCCTGAGAGAGAGGCTAAAAGTTTTTGACTCAACGATGGAATCTTTTGGTATCTCGTATAAAGCCCGAGATGGAGGCTATTTTTCTCAACAAGGGAGTTTTTTGTATCTCGTATGAAGCCCGAGATGGAGGCTATGGTTTGTTTAGCTCAATAAGAACCTTTTTGTATCTCGTATAAAGCCTGAGATGGAGGCGAAAGGGGTGATTGACTCGACGAGGGAGTCTCTTATGTGTCTCGTACAAAGCCCGAGAGGGAGGCTAAACGTTGTTTGACTCCGCTGGGGAGAATCATTATACAAAGCCCAAGAGGAGGCAGGGTCACTGTTTCAGTTGAGTGACAGGTCCAGTATACTGATTTTGACAGAGAAAATCAGTTCTTATATGAGCAACACTGTACTCATGGATTTGATTCAAGGATCCAGGTTATTCCTGTTCTTTAAGGAAGCGGGAAATCCGAAGGGTATTGAGACTGTCCGAGTCTGCGGGTTTCCTTCCTATTTAACGAAGGGGTCACTTGAGAATGTCTTTGAGACTTAAGGAAGTTAGACTGTCCAAGTCTAGGGTTTTATCTTTTGTACCAAGCTTTGAGAAACAGTAGTAGACTCTGGAAAGGACTGTTCTATGCAAATGACTAAGTTCTGTTCCTATACCTCTAGGAGGTCGTCAGGACAATTTGTACGGAGCCCAAGAGGAGGCTGGAAACTTTTAAGAAGCCGATTGGTCCTTGTACTAAGCCCAAGAGAAGGCTATCATTCCCGGAGGAAGAGATCATTATACGAAGCCTAAGAGGAGGCTGTGAATACTTCTAAGAAGCCGTAGGGTCCTTGTACTAAGCCCAAGAGGAGGCGGGGTTGCTTTTAGGAAGCCTGTGGGTCCTTGTACGATGCCCAAGAGGAGGCCGATGCTTTTAAAAAGCCCGTGGGTCCCTAAACCCTGAGAAATTCAAGGCAATGCTATTCACCGAAAATAGATCAAAGTCAGGAAAGTTCGAGAATTTGGAAGAAACTCAAAGATGTCATTCACGGAGAATACATTCATCTCTGGGAGTAGAGTTTCTTGACAATTCCTAATGAGGACAGCCTGAGAGAAGACTGTATCTGGTGATCCTATTGGGGATCTAGTTGTCTATTTCTACGAATAAACGAAATGGCGTCACCTAGTTCTAGACGTAGTTGCCGGGGAAACTCTAAATATCTATACTATTATTACACAGTCGATATGAGTTTATGAAAGAAGACTTACAGTGAAACAGCCCTACAATACAGTTTATAGGTATATGAAAGCGGTAAATGAAAGCGATAACCACTTACTCGGTTGTAGAGCTTCCATGCTGTTTGGTTAGTTGTTCAACAAAGAAAGATTTAAAACAACAGTATTGTAGCATCCCAAAATTTGCCCTCCTTACTTTTACTAACTGGCTTATGTTTCATTTCATTTTTTACATTATCATGTATGCATATCATTAGCATAGGGTCAAGGTGCTTGAAACAGTTCAAGAAGGTCTTATCTGGTCTACTACATCATCAGGGGTTCACAGGTGGCAAGGGATTTCAAGTGGATTACTCCCTCCTAACCAGTGCATCAATTAGGGTTTGAAATTTTTGGGTTTATTGCTTCAATGGGCAGGCTCCTTGGGTTTTTATCATCACCAAATGGCATATCTTATCTTTGTTGGAGAGGATACACATCATATTCAGAGGAATTTGAATTTGGAGACTGTGCTATTTCCTCCTAGACTGAGGGTACCAAAACTAGGGTTTGCTATAAAGTCAGTTTATTTCTGATTTTTTGGGCAAGACTTGATTCCATGGTTTTCCTTGGGTCCCTGAGTACCTAGGAGTGGAGATTGGCCATCAGTTCGATTCAGGAGAAGTTCAATTGGCCAATGGATTGAGAATCAGTTAACTTGGTCAAAAAAAGTCAACTGTGGTCAACACAAAGTCAAACCTCAAGATTTTTGGTCAACATCAAGATCATGGGGTAAAATTCATCATTTGATCAAGGGTTGATCATGATTCATCAAGGAAACCTCAGGATCATCAAGAATCAGGAGTTACTAAATTAGGGTTTTTGTAGGAAAAGTCAACTATACTTTGACCAGGCCTAACTTCCACATACTTCATCAAAAATTCCTCAACCAAAGCCCATCTTGAAGGAAATTTAATTCCCTACAACTTTGTGTCTCACAAGCCAAGGCCATAAATGCTTCATTTGGGAGATATGAGCTAAGACATTATAGGTCATTTTGAAAGTCAACGAAAGTCAACCTTCTTCAAAAGCTCATAACTTGAACATGGAAGATCAAATTGACATGGGACCAAAAGTGTTGGTTAGAAGACATCTTGAGGTTTCTAAAAAGTATTAATTTGCATTGAGGAGCTAAAAATTGGAGGAGTTATGCTTAGTCAAAGTTGGGCAATTTTGAGGAGGTGCACAAAGCAAACTATGCCTAAAATCCAAATTTTGACAAATGGGCCATAAGTTTCTTAAACCAAACATAAACATAAAGCCATGCACGACCCAAAGAGCATATATTTGGTTTTTCTTCATTTTATTTTATTTTTATTGGATTTATTTAGTTAAAATCCAATAATAAATGAAATAATTCAAAAATAATTAACCATGGATTTACCCAAGCCCAAGTCATGATCAGAAGAAAACCCTAGTCTTTATAAGCCAATTCATGTTAGGGTTGAGGGGGACACACGAAAATTTGGAGAGGAATTCAAGCTTGAACCCTAGAGCTCTTTTCCATCAAAGCTCACGATTTACAAGGAGATTCTCCAAGGTTCTTCCACAGACGTCTTCCTGGGGGTCCAAAGAGTAGAAATCAACCACTATTGGCAGCCTAAAACAAGCACGTGTGTGGAGCCATCTCAGGTTAGGGTTGATTTTGATAGTCGTAAAACTCGTTTTTTCAGCATGCATATTGTTGTGTGAATGTCACTGAGTGTGCTGATATAATTTGTGTGGCGTTTGGACGTGTATACTGCTTGCTATGTGTGTTTGAATTTTTACGCCCTAACCTTAACCTCTTCGTTTCTCAATATATGTTGGTTATTGTTAAGTTTTGTTTGCATATTTGTGTTCCTTGCAAAAATCTGGACCAAATGGTATATGGGTCCGCGCATTCTGGGTTCTTTCCACTTGCAGGTGATCGGAGAAGACGACCGGAACCCTAGTTCCGGCGTCTGGTGCAGCTCCGGCGAGGTAGGGTTTTGGGAGGTAAGGGACGTAATCCCGGCCGTCCGTTGGCCAGATCATATGGTCCAAATCGTGCCACAGATTTTTTCTTTTTATTTTTTTTCTGAAATTTAATTAGTGATCGGATGGACATTCACCCATGGCAATTACCATGCACATCCAATGGTATCATTTCGTTTCGCTTACTTTTTCTTGACTATTGACTTGTTGACCAAATGTGGGCCACATGATGCATCAAACGAGCAGCATCGTGCCAGCGCATTAAAAATGCACGCGCCCTGCACGTGATGGGCATACGGTAAGTCCTCCTCTTTTTTTTCATTTTTCTGATCATTAGGTGGGCTGGGTTGCTATATGCACCCCCCACCCTTTAGCCCAATTCCGTTTTCAACGTGTTTTGTTTACTTCTCACACCCCCCATGCCATTTATTTTCATTTTAATTAGTGGTTTCATTTTTATTTTTTAAAAATACATTCTCACATCTAAAAATTATCATAAAATTCACACATAATTTTTATTATCTTATAAAAATTTTTCCAATTTTATTTTTCATTTTTATTTTATTTTATCATTTAAAATTAATTGTTTCATTAAACTTCTTTTTAATTACGCATCTCATGCATACTTAAATTTATTTATTTTCATTCTCCTCATCTATAAAACATTTTCACTCGTTCTTTTTGCATTCATTCATCAACACCCTAAATTGCTTAAAAATATTTTTCTTGCATTTTTTAATTTTTTTCGTGTTGCATTTAGGTCCTTCTCTTTGGCACATTGAATCCTATCCCTCACTTGAGTTTTATATGACCGTTTGAATGGCTAACACTTTGGATTTTTGCAGGGACTTTTTATATGTTGTTTGCCTCTGGTTGAGGAACTTTAATGATTAATTTGGAAATTTTAGGAATCATCTTTCTAATTATTGGAGTTATTTTCACTTGAGATGTTCTTGCAGGCGCATCTTTGACCTTATGTGACTACCTTGTTTGAAAGGCACTTGTGCCATCTGTTTTGGGGGCTGTCTCTTTGTTTCTTTGATTCAAGTTTGGATTATTATTATCATTGTTTGCCGTTGTTTGATTTTCATTCACCTCATTGCTCTTATTCATGTCTGTTTCTCACTAACCTTTTATGCAGGATCAAGGTAAGTTCCTTAAGGGTATGGATAAGTATCCATAGTTACCCTTACCTTCTTCTCTCCTATCTTTATTATTTAGGGTTTAGGTTGAACCTCACTAACCGTAGGTCACCCATGCATGATGACATTAGGACTCATAGTTCCCTTAGAGTTACCTTTGTGTCTTCTCTCTTCTCACCTCGAATTTCTTTAAAACACTTAATAATAATAAGGTGTATTGCGCACGAGCCTTAAGTATGGGGAATGAGAAATGAGGGGCTTCCTCTCATCTTTCTAGAGTGCTTAGCGAGCGTCCTGTCTTGGGACGATGCGTTAAGTATTCGCCCCTGTGCCCTAGACTTTGGTGCAATGCGACTTAGGAACTAACTTAAGCCACTTCTGTCCTAAAGAACACCAACCAACTTCAAACCTTTTTGTCCTTCGGGACCTTCAACTTAAAGGCTATTTTCAAAAAGGGCACGTTACCTTCCGTCTGAGACGCAAACAGGCATCGACCCTAACTGCCGAACGCGAACTTAACGTCGCTCATAAAAAACACAAAAAGAACTTGGTCCGAACTACGTTGACTCTGAATTCCCCATTGCACGAAGGGGGTACGTAGGCCTAGGACGTCGACGTCCTACCGAGTCTGTCTTAGATTTTCCTCCCCCGTTTTAGTACAGCCCTAGATGATAGTATAACTTACCCTTAGAATAGACAACAAGCGTGGATCCCATCGAGTACGATGGACGCGTGGGGTGCTAGCACCTTCCCCTCGCGTAACCGACTCCCGAACCCAGGCTATGGTTGCGATGACCATTCCTTTCCCTCTTCCTAAGGTTTATGCGGTGTTCCCTTTCCCTCTCTTGGGATAAATTTACACGGCTGGCGACTCTATTTTTTCCGCGCCACTCTCGCGTTTGTACCTGGATGAAAATCCCGGGAGCGACAAGTATATTCAAAATCAAAGGAGAAAGTGCTTTGAAATAAAAGGATTTGGGGCTTACAGCTCAAGGAGAAGCCCAGGGTTTTATCAGTGAACGCACTGTTAAATTTTGTACAGAGGGACTTATACAAGTGACTGAGGCCCAAAAAGGTTTTCTGTACAATGGGATGGGTCTTACACTCTCTCAAGAGGCCCAAAGAGTTTTAAAGAAAAAGAATGGGGCTTATAACACGAGGGTAGGCCCAGATGATTTTGCCGTTTGAATTAGCGATCGCGCCGAGGTTTTCTTTTAACGCGGAGGGACTTATACAATAAGTGAGGCCCAAAATGTTTTGGTTAAAAGGGGATTGGGTCGTACACTCTATTAGAGGCCCAAAGTGTTTTTGAATGGGTCTTATAGCTCAAGGAGAGGCCCAAGGTTATTTTTCAAAAGGCAATGATCATGCCGTTTATTTGAAAATGTACAGAGGGACTTATACAACGAATGAGGCCCAAAATATTTCTGTACAAGTGGGTTGGGTCTTACACTCTCTCAAGAGGCCCAAAAGGTTTTGAAAATGATTTATGAGGGTTGAATTAATCCAAAAACCCTAATTTGTTTTCAAAAATGTATTTAATTGAATAAAAATTCAATTAAAAATGATCAAAATTGTTTAACATATGAAAAACAAATTGTGATTTTGGATTAATGCTTCAAAAATTAAGTATTGACCTACAAAATAATTAGAAAGCATTAAAAGTTGCAAAATCAATGTAGAAAAAATATTTAAGATGTCAAAAACAATTAAAACATTAATTCTTTGAAAAAATATCAATTATATGAAATATATAATATTTTTGGGATTTTTTGATAAAATAAAATATTTTAACATTTTTGTGAATTATTAAAAAAAGAATCAACTCAAAATCATTAAAACTCA
This sequence comes from Lathyrus tuberosus, assembly GCA_022829125.1. NCBI lineage: Eukaryota > Viridiplantae > Streptophyta > Magnoliopsida > Fabales > Fabaceae > Lathyrus > Lathyrus tuberosus. Next base: position 18,300,575 of record JALAZF010000017.1, read on the forward strand.
GAGAGAAATTAATTTTTGAATCAATTAAACAAAATCACAAAATTCAAATATTTGAATTTGTGAAAAAGGCGCCAAGAACACAAGCAAGAACACGCGCGTTTTTCTGGGTTTGGCTGATTTGCGTTTTCCATCCAATCTCACTGAATACGTAATCATATCATGCAATCCACATATCATTATGCTCGTCTCAACCTCACGATCATGTCTATAACACTTAATTTCATTTAAATTAAACATAAAACATGAAATCACGAAGAAACCTCAAGAACCCTAATTTCTGCATGAAGGCTAGGATTTTTGATACACGATTCAAATAATGCAATTAATTGAGGGAAAACATTCCATGCATGATTATGAACATATGGCTAAATTATTGTGCGAGGAAATATGCATAGATTGAGAGATGACCAAGTATATGCTTACCTCTAAGCCGTGACAGCAAGTGCAATGTGATTTTTGATTTGGAGGTGTTACAGATGAGTGGTGATGATCTGAACAGCTTCCCTACACCCTATGGAGTGTGTTTGAATGCTTGGACTTGATTGAAATTGGCTGGATCAATTCATGGAATCTCAGCTGCAACTTGATTGAAAATTTGAGCAACCAGCTGGTGATTTTGTGAAATTGGTGTTTCAGAAGTGATCTAAGTGTTTGATCAGCTCATATGTGATGTATATGAGGTGTGTGTGTGATTGGTTTGATTGGAAACGCTCTCAAACTCAAAACCCGATAGCTACCTTGATAAGAAAGGCATTTTTGCCAAGAGAAAGAGATTTTGAGGAAAGCATCTGTTAGATGGCTTTGGTGTACTCAAACTGATCACAATTGAGCTCTATTTATAGTATATCAAGTTTGTTTTGCAAGGAATAGTGAATGGCAGCTGGTAAGTAGGTTTGGCCAATGTTGTCTAATGGAAATGCAAGTCTCCTCTAGCCATTGACTAGAGGTTAGGGCACAGAGCTTTGGTTCCCTTGGTCTTGGATAAGTCTTGACTGATTTCAGATGAGAATGGCTCAGTCCATGCCACCTTGATGCTTCCATTGAATGCTTCAATCCAAAATTGGAGTCTTGTCCCTATTTTGGCCATTCTAGGTTCAACATGCTATTTCTTGTTCCATGGACTTTGGAGGCTTGGCTCAGTGATTCTCCCCTTTAGATTCAATCCTCAGATGTGTCCAAGTGGATAGGAGCATTTGAATTTGGCTGATTTTGGCAAATCGAGCCAAAATGCAAAATCTGCCTTGCCTTTGATAGATTTCAGCAAGGTAACTTGACAATGTCATATCTCATGGTGTAAGTTGAATTTGGCAATGTTCTTGGCCATTTTGGAAAGCCCTTACATGATACAACAACTGTTTGAACATGTTTGGTTTTGATCTCTTTTGAATCCAAGTGAAAAATCCCTCTACATTTGGCAAAAAGTGAAGCAAAATCTGACTTAGTGAAATTTTCACTAAGTGTTGGAACAAAGTGTGATTTCTTGATTTTGATCACTCCATAACTCAAAATCCTTAATGAATTGGACTTAGGTCTAGTTGAAATTTTTGTAGAGGGTAATGAGGGCTACAAATCCATATTTGGATAAAAAAAATTGGCCTTGTGGTTTAGGAGTTATGGTCCTCCAAATTTCTAAGTTTTATGGTTACCCCTTTTACAAGTTATCCCACTTTCTTTGAATTTTCTTAATGAATGATGATTCAAATCATAAATTAACATCATTTTAGGGTTAAAAATCCATTTTGGTGAAAAATCTCAAAAAGTCAAAGTTGACTTTTGTGCACAGTTGACTTTTTATCAGATGAATTCCAAACTGTGCAATTCTTCATGAAATCATGTCCTTGACCTAAATCAAACTTGATGGACATGTTCCTAGGGTGTCATAGGGTATATTGGGGCATGTCCTAGGGCTTGGGAGCATGTCCTGGTCAAAAGTCAAAGTTGCAGTTGACTTTTTTCCTTAAAACCCTAATTGTGGTGCAGATGAAATTGAGACTTGTTGCTCAAGCTTCTTGGATTAATCCATTGTTACAAATGGATCAATATAGTTCATTAGAGACCCTCAAACCCTCTCTTGAGGTCTTGGCTCTTGATTTTCCCTAAAAGTCAACTTAGGGGTGAATTAGGTCAAGAAACCCTAATTCCTGATTTTTTGATGAATGCATCCCCTGAGGCAAAATTGACTTGATGAATGGGTCCATGAGGTTCCATGGAGTACATTAGGTTGTGTTTTGGATCATTGGCTTGTGCCCAGATGAAAACTTCCATCTAGAGGCCCTAGTCGACCAAAACCCTAATTTAGTGACACTATCGATCTTGAAGCTTGATCCACCTAGAAGGGAGCAACCTTGTGCTTAACCCTTGAAGTGGGAGTCCTCTTGATCCATTGTGGATGTTTGAGAGGTTAGACAAGTTGAGGATCATGTCATTCCTTGATTGATCCTTTGTCTAAGAGCTCTGAGAGGGCTTAAAACCCTAATTTTGATTGTAGTGAATGCTCAACAACCCTTGAGGCATTTGATGAGGCATGATGATTCATCCATATTGTGACGATGATTTGCACAATGATGGGAAACTATAGTGGTCAAAATTTGGGGTATTACAACTATCCATTGTCAATGATGCAAACAACCCGAACAACTGAGCTTCATCTGCCAAAAGTTTCTTCAACTCTTTTGTAGATAAGAAACTCGATTCCTTGTCTTCCTCAAGAGAAGGAAATCTTACCAACTTATGATAACAATCAATATGCACTCGATTGAACTGCAACCAGTTCATTCCCAGAACCACATCTAAACCCTCCAACGGCAGACACGCCAAATCCATCTCAAAATATTTACCATAAATGGTCAAAGGACAACTTAAACAAACCAAAGAAGTAGTTACTGACCCCATTGCTGGAGTATTAATAACCATCTCTCCACCTATCAAAGACAACAAAAGATTCAAACGTTGCGCACACTCAGACGAAATAAACAAATGAGTCGCTATGGTATCAATAATAGCAACTAAACGCGTATTATTAATAAAATAAGTACCTCTTATCAGACGGTCTGCACTAGTAGTCTGAGTTCCTGCCAATGTAAATACTTTCCCTCCAGCTGGAGCTTGCTTTGGTTTTGGACACTTCGTACTAATATGACCAGCTTCCCCACAGTTGAAACACTTCACCACATTCTTCTTGCACTCAGCTGTTACATGTCCTATACCTCCACAAATGGAACACTTCCTCATATCCTTTCTACATTCAAACTGATGATGTCCTAAGTCGCCACACCTAAAACATCTCAGAGGAGTAGACATACCTCCCCCACCTGGCCTTTTATCAAAATTACCCCTTTGCTTACCCTTGTCAGCTGGTGACACATAAGGACCACCACGAAACGGTTGCTTCCCTTTCCTTTCGTTCACACTTTAATAGTGAGTAGAACGAGCTTTATTATCCTCCTCATAAATTCTACAACAATCCACCAAATCTGAAAACCTCTTAATCCTTTGATAACTAATTGCCTGCTTGATCTCAGGACGCAATCCGTTCTCAAACTTTACACATTTGGAAAACTCTGCAGTTGCTTCAGCATAATGTGGATAAAACTGAACAAGCTCCATAAACTTAGCAGTGTAATCCACAACAGACATGTTACCTTGTTTCAACTCCAAGAACTCTATCTCTTTCTTTCCTCTAACATCTTCAGGAAAATACTTCCTCAAAAAATCCCTACTAAACAAAGCCCAAGTGACCTCTTCACCTGTAGCTTCCCAAACATGACACTTACTAACCCACCAATCATCAGCCTTCTCCTGCAACATGTGAGTACCCAGTCTCACCTTATGTTTCTCAGCACAATCTATCACTCGAAAGATTCGTTCAATCTCCTTAAGCCAAATCTGAGCACCATCAGGATCATGTCTCCCTTTGAAGACAGGCGGTTTGTTCTTCCTGAACTCATCATTCCCACCAGCATTAGGTGCACCCCGCACAGCCTGAGCCATAGCTTGTATAGCAGTAGCTAAAGCAGCGTTATTCCTACCAGCCATATTCTGTTCATATCCAATAACAGCAACTATGGTTAAACAAACACCCCAAACACAAAGACCGACACGGACTGGCACGAACTGACACAAACTGACACGGACTGGCTCTGATACGACTTAATGTAACACCCTCAATCTATACCCCGAGGAATTAAAGCGATAACAAATAAATCAGAGTATAATTAAAATGTTCATGGCATAGACGGAGGCGTCACATCAATTGAAACAAAATACAGCAACCTGCTCATATAGATATGTAATAATCAGGTAGCACACAACAGAGAAACTCAGTTCCTAACACCCACAATTCAGATACAGAATAAAAGCGAAAAAATCTGCAATTGAATCTCATATATATATATATATATATATATATATATATATATATATATATATATATATATATCATAAAATTTTGTCTGTCATATACAGAGCCATACATATACAATCCAAAAAGAACATATACATATACACATAATCACACGTGATCTCCCCGACTACCCGGTGCCACATATCAGACCCAACCGACAAAAAAATGAAGACCTAAGGTTCACAAAAAGACCTCCAGCATCTAATCTGCAATGCCTCATAGAGCATTTAAAACAGCAGAAGGGTGAGAAACACAATTATAATATAATTGCATACAATTATATAATAACACAAAAATACCCATATAAACATTCTCACCACAGTTTACACCATAGTTCAAATACAAAACAACACAATGCATATCTCATATATCCATCACCAAGGCATATCAATCATGCTCAATGCATTTATCACCAACATAAATACATATCAACTCATCAATTCCATTCACAATTTCACAAAAAATTAATCCATTCATGATTTATGCAAATGCACAGAGACCGACACAACGACTCTATGCAATGCAATGCGGTACCGTTCCATCCATCATTCTCATCATTAGTTCACTCATGAACTATTGGAATCATCGCTTGTTACTTAGTGTAACTCCCCATCAGGAAAACGATGTTCCCCGTCGCTTTAGGTCCTCTTGGTATAAGGCTCACGACGTTTATGGATCGCTTTAGGTCCTCTCGGTATAAGGCTCACGATCCGATCGCTTTAGGTCCTCTTTGTATAAGGCTCACGATTGTCTATAATCATCGCTTTAGGTCCTCTCGGTATAAGGCTCACGATGTTATAGCGGATTCCCTCTAGAACCGTTTCGTCGCTCGCACCCACTAGGGCACACGACATCACAAGAATACATATCATGATGCTTGGCATACAATGACTCATGACATTCAAATGCACACATATACACATCCGTAATCATGCATATACAATCAAACACAACACAATGCATTTTCTTGCCCTTAGGCCACAAACCATCATCACAACATTTCATCACATGCATTCACATCGTATAACATCACACAAGTCCTACGATATATATATGAAGCATATTGCATGATAAACAACAATCACATACAGTTAAGACGGTAAAAGTTGGCAAAACGACACATTTCCAAATTCCTGACATAATTAAATTGGCCACAAATCTCAAAACCATTTTAATAAGAAAGAACATCTCAATAGCTTTCTAACGGTACCAAGAACGCCTCGATCCGAGTTACGGATCAAAAGTTATGAATTTTCAAAGAAAAGAATTTATTGAGAAACAGCCAAATTCGCCTGGCGACTTAGGATTTCGCCTGGCGGATCCCCCTTCGCCAGCACTTCGCCTGGCAAACTAGTGGCGAACCATAAATTTAGAAAAACCCCAAGAGTTACAGAAGTTAACCCATTTCTTTCTCTCCAATTTCGCCTGGCGACTTACGATTTCTCCTGGCGAATCCCCTTTCGCCAGCACTTCGCCTGGCGAACTAGTGGCGAGACCTAATCCGCCTGGCGAATTCCCAATTCTCCTGGCGACTCGCACCAGAACCACAATCTTCTGATGCGGGTTACATGGTTCCAAAACCCCCCAAAATCCCATTTTTCATCCCAAATCAATTCCAACAGCAAAACAAGTATCAACAATTGCTCATAAACACAGTGTGATCATACAACACAATTTATATCGATTTTTGACCGTGACAACATTGATTCCTAATCATTTTCTCATTTTCAACCTAGAAGTGAAAACTATGGAAAGGCAAGAGAACATTCAAACACACAAATACATAATCATACACAAGCATATGATAACCGAGTTTCGCACCCTTACCCGATTAATCGTGTTTCGAAGTGTGAGTTGAATCGGTTTCTTACTCTCCAAGTTTTTCCTCTTTTTTCTTCTTTTCCTTTCTCTTTTTCTTCTTCTCTTTTTCTTTCTATTTATTTTTCTCTCTTTTTCTATTTTAATGAAAAACATAATATCTACCCAAGCAAAAGACCAAAATACCCCTACACTCTAATATCTCGCAAATGCTCTCAAAACGCGATAAAACATAACAACAATGAAAAATAATATATTTCCAAATAAAAGTCAAGAATAAAATAATATAAAAACAGAAATAATTAAATCGACTCGATTAAATAAATCTAACGAAAACTGGGGCGTTACAGAAGCGATGATCCCCGTGGAAATCAGGGAACCCTCGAGGAGGACAGAAGCCCCCCTCGACGGGGACGCGGACGACGAAGCCCTGAGGGAAGAACTCGATTTCGTCGAGGAGACACGTTCGGGCGCTTCTCTCCGAGAAGCTTCACTTAAGCAGAAAATAACACTATGTTATAACGACAAAGTTATCAAACGTGATTTTCAGGAGGGCACCCTCGTCCTACGAAGGAACCAGAAAGACTCACGAGAAGGCAAACTCGCCGCGAACTGGGAGGGCCCGTACCGCGTCCGCGCGAAAATGGGGACAGGAGCCTACTTCCTCGAAAATCTGCACGAAGAAGAACTTGCTCGACCATGGAACGCTGAGAAGCTCAAACAGTACTACAGTTAAGCACTGCCCGCGACTCACTAGCACCGCGATTACGGGGACGCACTAAGGTACTAACGCGACACCCCTATACAGAACACGATGATCAAAGGCCGCGTTGTGTGTACACGAGGACTTTTGATCCAACGGGGATATCTCGATCGAGCTCTGCCATCGTTGTACCAATTAGGCAGAACACCCAGCTCGCGATGGGAAGTTCACGCCACGAAGCTAAGACCTCGACCGAGCTCTTCGCCTTGTTGAAGGTCGGAACACATCTCCGACCACCCGACCAGCTCTCCACGCGGTCAGGTACTATCAAATTCGAGCAAATCCCCAAAGTCTATTAGACAAAAACAAACAAAGTACAGCAAATGCAATAACATCACACACAATTAAAACCATACAAACAGCACACTAGCAGATAAACAAAATTGCATTAAAGCGGGCGGAAGCCCAGTGTACAGGTATTACAAAGGTATCAAAAGCCCCTGGCACACAGGCCGGGCACAAATCATTACAAAGAAAAAATGGCACGGTGGCCAAAAACAAAAGACCAAAAAAAGTAGTGGCACGCAGGCCAAACAAGCAAAAGAACTAGATGGCGATCTCATCCTCGACCCGACTTCCATCTTCCTCTTCCTCCTCCTCTGGCAGGTCCAACTTGCCATCGACCACGTGAAGGAATGGGCTGATTCTGTCGAGTACAAGCTGAACACCTGGATTCTCGGCACCGACTTGCTCCACTGCATTCTTAAAGCCTGTCTCTAGGGCCTCCAGACTATCTTGCTGAAGTTCCCGAATTTTGGAGACCAAGGCTGCACGGTCGGCGAGATTTTTCTCCGCGGCGGATTCGCTCTCTGCGAGACGGACAGCAGCTTCCAATTCTCCAACCCTGGTCCGAAAGCGATCACGCTCCTCTTGAGTCACCTTCAGCGCAGCCTTGGTCTCATTCAGCTCGCGGAGGGTGTTGGCGTAGTCCTCGCACTTAGCCTGGGCCTTTTGCAGATCATCCACGAACTCGTCCTTCTCCCTCTTGAGGGCAGTGCATTCGTCCTTCAGCTTCTGTAACTCGGAGGCAGAGGGGGTATCCTCGTTCAAAATCAGGGCAGTCTCGAAGACTCGCATCATAGCCGCAAGGTCCTCGACAAGTGCCTTTCTCCTGGCCGCACCGTCCATTCCCAAAACTGCCTTCACCTCGGCCTCAACAATGACAGGGGGTTTCCCCCGAAGAAATTCCGCTGAAGGTGAAAAGCGGGCATCAGAAACTTCTCCGGGGAGGCAGGGTCCACGAGATCTACGAGGACAGGTCCCTCGGTCCTCGCTTTCTTGGCAGGGTTGCCCTCCGGAGGTGGAGACTGGCTACACTATGGAGAGCCAGAGCCACTCATCGTCCCAGCCGATGTCGCGGTCTGAATAACTTCTCGAACGCGGTTCTTGGTTCGCTTGGGTGCCCGTTCGGCGGCCAACTTTATGATACGCTCAGTGGCATTCGACATTTGAGCTGCAAGAGAAAACATGGAAAAAGTTAGCGTAAAGAAACAAAGCTAAATGGATGCCCGAACAGGACAAGGAGCTCCTACCTAAGAACCTCTTGGCCTCCTCGGGAGACTTGCACTCAAGGAGACCCCGGGTGTTTATGTAACGGGCCGCGGTCACAACCCTTCCTCGAGAGTCGAGGAGGTATTTTCCATCCCTACCAACGCACTCTGCCCGGTTAAAACCGGTGACATACTCGACCAGCGTGGCGTACTCTCCTTTGTCCTCCTCCGTACTGAGTGCGAAGTGCGCATCCTCCCACTCCAGTGGACACTTGGACATAAACCTTTCCTCCCCGGAACTGTCCCGACGAGGAGGAGAAAGAAAGAAAGAAAATCTCCCCCGTGATACTCGTGAACCGCGCGGACCAGCTGGCCGGTTCACGGAATACACCCCGCTCAACGCTCCCCGCGCGCGAATCCTCTCCGAGTGCCAGAACTCGGAATTTCTGAAAGGAGGCGTCCGTTTTCCGAAGCCGACTACTCCCAAATTAAACACTGACACGTCAAAGTACTGCAGGTTCCACCGGAGCCACGGGCATGTCACAGAAGACTGCATCCATCTCAAGGATGCAATTGAAATCCTCATCAAGGAAGGGCACTTGAAGAAATACGCCCAGAAGAATGATACTCCTCGTCCCAGCTCCTGAGAAGCCCAGAACGTCGAGGAGACGACACCTCCTTCTGACGAGAGTCGGCTTCAGGTCGCCCTCAGTGTTACTCGACCCAAAGATTTCTTTGTCCCCGTAATCATTGAGGGTCAAGAAGTAATTCGCAACATGTGGGCAACCTTCCCCCACGAGGACCCCGTCGCTTCCCGTAGCACCTGGGAAGGCTTCCCCAAGGCAATGACCCCATACGTCGGCTCAGACCTGCAGGGATTCAACGGAACCACCACCAGACCATGGGGCTACGTTGAGCTGATGGTCACATTCGGGGCCGAAGACACTGCCCGAAAGGTGAAGACCCGCTTCCTGGTGGTCGAATGTCCATCCCTTTACAACTGCATCCTCGGGAGGACTACCCTGGCCGAGCTTACGGCGGTACCATCAACGGTCCACCTCAAAATGAAGTACTACATGGCCAGGGGACGAGTAGTGACGATGCACAGGGACATAGACGCGGCCAGGAGATGATTCGACGCCGCCATCAAAGGCATGAGTTCAATCGGTACTAAACTCAAGACCGTGGCAAAGTCACCCCCAGACACCGAACAGGTACCTCTCCCGCGCGTCAACGCGGTCGAACTCGACAGCAGGTTCCCGGGCGAACCCGATGAAGACGGGGCAGAAGACCTCGACCTCCAGGCAGAAAACAACGGGCGACCTCTCCATCCAACGCACCCAATCCCCGACGGAGACTTTGAGCTCGTGGCCCTCGGGGACGACCCAGACCGTAACATGAAGATTGGCACCGGGATCTCCGACCTGGCGAAGGAGTAGCTGAAGGCATGTCTCCAGGAGAACGCTGATATGTTCGCATGGAGCACCTCCGAGATGCCTGGCCTTGACCCCGAGGTGGCTTGCCATCAGCTCGCAGTAGATCCGACCGCTAGGGCCATAGCTCAACGTAGGCGTAAGCAGCCTCCCGAAAAAGCGGAGGCTGCTGAAAAAGCTTTAAAAGACCTCCTAGAGGCGAATTTTATTTCGGAAGCCAGGTACACAACCTGGCTATCCAACGTTGTACTCGTCAAAAAGAATAATGGAAAATGGAGGATGTGTGTTGACTATACTGATCTTAACTGGGCTTGCCCGAAAGACTGTTATCCTTTGCCTAACATCGACCAGCTGGTCGACAATTCTGCAGGTTACAAACTATTATCCTTCATGGACGCATACTCGGGATACAACCAAATTCCCATGGACGAGGTCGATAAACAGCACACGGCTTTCATGACCGAGTCGGGCAATTACTACTACAATGTGATGCCTTTTGGCCTGAAGAACGCCGGTGCGACCTACCAGCGGATGATGAACAAGGTTTTCCGGGCTGAAATCGGCGACATGTTCGAGGTCTATATGGACGACATGATCGTCAAATCTGCAGAAGAAGTCGACCACGCCGCACACCTCAAGAAAGTGTTCGACACAACGAGGAGATGCCGCATGAGGTTCAACCCCGACAAATGCACCTTCGGCGTTCGGGCAGGTAAGTTCCTCGGCTTCTACCTCACAGAGCGAGGAATCGAAGCCAACCCCGACAAGTGTAGAGCTTTTTCCGAGATCCCTACTTCGGACTCAGAGAAGTCAATACAATCATTAAACGGGATGCTCACCGCCCTTTCCCGCTTCGTCGCCAAGTCCGCGCAGTACGCACTTCCATTTTTTAAACTTCTTCGACAAAAAGCAGAGTTTGAATGGAGCGAAGAATGCGAGCAGGCGCTCCTCCACCTAAAACAAGTCTTATTGCAACCCCGGTCCTCTCACGGCCTGAGAGCGGGGAGACACTTTTCATATATCTCGCAATCACGAGTGAAGCAGTCAGCGCCATCCTCATTCGGGAAACCCCAGACGGGCAGAAACCAATTTACTTCACGAGCAAAGCCCTCCAAGGCCCCGAGCTCAGGTATCAGCAGATAGAGAAAGTCGCCCTGGCCCTCGTCACCGCGGCCAGGAGGCTACGCCACTACTTCCTTGCCCACACTGTCATCGTAAGGACCGAACAGCCTATAAGGCAACTCCTTGGACGACCGGATATGGCGGGGAGGATGCTCAGGTGGTCGCTCGAACTCGCCGAGTTTGACATCTAATAAGAGGGAAGGAAAGCCCTAAAGGCTCAGGTATTGGCCGACTTTGTGGCAGATATAACCGCCCTGGAACCTTCGACCAACAGATCCCAAAAATGGACGATCTATGTCGACGGAGCATCCAGCCCGAAGGGAAGCGGGGCGGGCATCATCCTAAAAAATGAGGAAGGCATCCTGATCGAGGTATCCCTCGAACTGTCCTTCCCGACGTCGAACATGTCGTACCCTAAATTTGGCCCACCTTTCATATATTACCTAGTGCCACTTTATTTCGAATAAATTGAATGACACAATTGGTAAGGAAGTGAGTATAAGGAGTACAAGCTTAAGGTCCCGGGTTCAAATCCTACTTTTCTCATTTTAGTGCATTTCTTTCTTTATTTTCTAATATGGTCATTTTCTTACTTCTCTCATTTTCTAAGCTACTATTATCAGTATTATTAGGTTTTTAGTTATTACTATTATCATCGATAAAACAAAGATAATCAGATGCATTTTATTCTTAAAGAGTTTTTTATCTAAGAAATAATCCAAAAAATCAAAAATTGCATTTTTAAGTATTTAATTATTATTTTCGGGTTTTAATTTTTTTATAAAATAGTAAAATTACAAAAATCATAAAAATTGTCTTTTTTTCTATTTTTATTTAATAATTTTCGTATTAATTAAATAGACATTTTTAAAAATAATTAATTTTCACTTTTTTCACTTTTTACTCAAAAAATATTCAAAAATCATTAAATAAAAAATTAGAAAGATTTTGTTCACTTTTTCGTTTTTAAGATATGTTGTCATATTAGGAAAGAATCAATATACTGATTAATTAATCAAAAACCAAAATTAAATCTTGATTAAGAGTTTTGATTATACTTATTAATATCTGATTTTTTACTAGTTTTGTTGACCTAAAATATGTGTATAAATAAGGTCAGAAACTGACAATTTTGAGAAAGAAAAACCGAAACCAATACACAATTTACAGTCATAAAATAGAGAAAATCAAAACCGGCATAACTTCCATCTCTATTCATACACCATCTCATAAATCTTCACCTTCATATATTTTTTACCAATGTCATCATCCTTTTCTTTAACACATCATCGACCATAACAAACAATCATAAACAAATTAAAACATACAATTAATTGAAATTGAAACATGGAATGGAGATCTGAATCATGATTACCGCGGATCCGCACCGGCTAGGCATCAACCGCTCAAGATCACTGTGTCAGAAATACATAAGCGTGACTACCACGCCGACGTGCTCGCCATGCCTCTCCGTCACCGCAACCAGTCGTGTATACTAGCCACGCACTACCCCGATAGTATACGGATGCGACCCTCCTCTGTTTGCTTCCAAATCCAATCGTTGCACGTATCGCCGATGTGTGTTGTGCATACCTCTTCAGGTTAGCCACGATCTCCTTGCTTTTTCATGTCTCTGTTATATTTTGAGGGAACATGCATACTGGTTGTTTAGTTGTGTTGGAATTATAAATTGTCTTAGAAATAGGAATCATGCGCGGCTACTGTACTTATGGCTTAGGTTTGGTATGTAAGTTATTTTAGAGATATTAAGGTTAAAACAAGTGGGTTGAATCAAATGTTATAAAAACCAATAATAGTAAAATCATGTATTTTACCAGAGTCAAATTTAGGAATAAGAATGTTAACGTGTCATAGCAACATTCAACTTCTTTTCATCTTTTTTTTAATCTACATATAACAAATGTTTTATTTAGTGGTTAAGAATAATATATTAAAATTTGAAATCAAACACAATATTAGATAATTGAATACTTAATAAGGGTTCTTGATTAAGATTAGGGTTAGGATTAATTTTATAATTAAATTATCAATTGGTTTTAAGGAATAATATTTTCCCCTTAATATATCATGAATATAAAAAATGTTAATTTTCTTTATTAGTTAGTTTTTTTTTTATTAATTTAGTGATTATGTCAGGATAATAACTAAATAATAATATATTATTTAGGTAACCAATTAAGTCAGGATAATTACCATTTTTTTATTTTAATTAGGATTAGGACTTAATTAATAATTAGAGAAGATAATTGTTAGAATCAGGAATTAATTTATTGTTAATTTTGAATAAGATAATTGTTAGGGATCAACTTAAATTAACTAAGAGGTTTAATTTTAGGGATGGATGTAAAAATTTAGAGTCAAGGGTTAATTAGAGCTTAATAAAATATTAGGAATAAAATCATAAAGAAATAGATTAATATTTTATGTTAAAGGGTTATTTTACAAAAAATGGTTATTCATTTTGGAATATCGGTTAGTTAATAATTAGGATTTAATATTTAATTAACAATTTAAGTATTTTTTCTATCTTCAAAAAAGGTTATAATTATTGTTAAGATTTAATTTTTATTTTCGTTAAAATCTTAATTAAGGGTTTTGTAAAATTCACTTTTGAATAAATGTTTTATTAATCAAATTGGGTTCTTTTTGGATATTAGGATTAAAATATTTAATAAGTTTTTTTGAAAAAGGGAATAAAATCTTTTTTGGGATTAATAAAGGAAAAGATCTTTAAAGTTTTACATATTTGTTAAAATTATTTAAGTGGGTCATTTGGGATTTTCTTTTTATAAGGGCTTATGGTATAATTTTGGAATTCGTAATTTATTGGATTTTTATGTTAGCAAGGGCTATGGTGTTGGGTTTTTTAGGGATTTGTTTGAGAATATTATTATTCTAATTTAAATAATAATTGGGGGGATTTATGTTCTTGGGGATTAAAAATATTAAAGGAGTTTTATTTAGGGATGAAGGATATCATAAGGAATTAAAGGGAGTATTTAGGGGTTTTACGCATGGGGATAAAACTCTTGATATCCGAGAGTATAAATAAAAGGATTAAGGGATAAAGCTCTTGGTCCGAGAGCCTAAATAAGGGATAGAGGATTTGGGATTGAGGAATTAAATTCTTGATATCCGAGAGTATAAATAAAAGGATTAGGGGATAAAACTCTTGGTCCGAGAGCCTAAATAAGGGATGGGATATGGATTTTTGGGATAAAACTCTTCCTCCGAGAGTATAAACAATGGACAAAGGGATTTAAGGGATAGAACTCCTCATCTAGGAGTATAAACACTAGATTTAAGGGATATAAATCTTTTATCAAGAGTATAAATAGTGGATGGGATTTAGGGATAGGATTTGGGATTTAGGAATAGGATTAGGGGGTAGGAATAGGGGAGGTGAACTACGGTTACTCTGAACAGATGTCTTGTCCAAATTGGCAAGCACAAAGAAGAAAGGCGGGAACAAATCCATCATACAAGAAGTGCTTTCCCGGCCGATCATCGACAAACCCGCTCCTGTGGCGGACGTAAACGCCATTGGTGACAGCAATTGTTGGATGACCCCTGTGTACGAGTACCTCACGACGGGCAAACTTCCCGAAGATCCCAAGGAAGCAGGAATGGTCAAGCGGCGGGCATGCTCATACATGATAGTCGAGGACAAGCTATACCGACGAGGTTTCTCTATCCCCCTCCTCAGGTGCGTCGAGGAGACCAAGGTCCCCGGCATCCTCCAGGAAATCCATGAGGGAATCAATGCACAACACCTCGGTGGGCGATCGTTAGCTCGTAAGGCGCTTCGAGCAGGGTATTACTGGCCCACCATGCAACAGGACGCCAAGGAACACGTCAAGAAGTGCGATAGATGCCAACGAAACGGGGACATGCACCTCGCTCCTCCTAACGAGCTCAAAATACTGTCCTCCCCGTGGCCGTTTGCGTTGTGGGGGATGGATATCCTCGGACCTTTCGTCCAGGGGTCGTATCAAAACAAATACCTCATCGTCAGGGTGGACTACTTCACGAAGTGGATTGAGGCGGAAGCATTGGCCAAAATCACGGCCTTCAACATACTACATTTCTACAAGCGGAACATCCTCACCCGATTCGGCGTACCCCAAGCTATCGTCGCTGACAACAGAACACAGTTCACCGACAGGAACTTCCAAGACTTCGTCACCAAGCTAGGCACGAAGCAGCACTTCACACCGGTCGAGCACTGACCGGTAAATAGCAAGTGTACTATTTAGCAGTGTAGTAATAGTTGGGTTTTCCCCAGAGTCGGTCTCTCGAGGACTGCTCAGAATATGTAGTGCAGATGTTATTTCAATTAAACAAAAGTTCTTTTGTTTGGTTTTATAATGGTTCTATAACTATGTTCTATGAATAAAAGCACTTAAAAGATAAATAAGTTGTTTTGACAAATATGAGAATAATACTAGGGAAAGGTGTATGAAATCCCTTATAATGACATCTTCTCTAACATTTAGCAAAATCACTACTAGACCAAAATCATTACCGTCTTTTAAGATTAGTTTTCAAAAATTCCTTTAAAGAAAACCCTTTGGTATTCCCTCTACACCCCAATTCCTTGGTTGTATAGAGAGAATCCCAATCTTTACTTTTTATCAAAAGTGATACGGTTAAACTATGACATCCCAATTCCTCGACAATGTCTAATAGAATATTGTTGTATGAAAAGCGTTAATCAAAGTTTTTCAGACCTAAAGCAACCATAAATCAAAATCCTATTTTCCAATATCGATTTGCATTAAGAACAATCATACAACAAATTAGTATAAAATAGATCCGATTGTCATTACAAAAAGAAATCAGGGACACCCCCTAGAATTGGGGGGTTTAGCCTCTCATGTTCATAACAGAAACAATAACTGAATAAAAATAAAGAAAAGCCATTACACTAATAATCGAATTCCTTCGATGTTCAATTGCTTCCGCGGTTGAGAGATCTCCGTTCTCCAAGAACTCGTGAAAACATCAAAATAATACGTAATTCAAAAGTGTTTTTCTTTCGTGCCTTCCTCAGCTTAAAAAGTGTCAGATCACTAACCAGCATGTGACATTCCCAAAATACCCTCAAAGGACACTTAATTGGAATAATTAAAAAATCACAAAATTCCCCTTTAGTGGCCCTGACACGGGCCGTGTCCCATGACACGGGCAGCCGTGTCAGGCTGCTGACTCTTCATGCGCCAAGGCAGTTTCTCAGGGGCCCTGACACGGGCTGTGTCCTGTGACACGGGCAGCCGTGTCAGGCTTCTATTTGATATTTTCCTTGTCCCATTTTAGTTCTCAAACATCCATCTCCCAGGCCTCCTGACACGGGCCGTGTCCTGTGACACGGGCAGCCGTGTCAGGCTTCTGACTGGTATTTTCCTTGAACTTTTGGCACTCCAGCTTTCACACGCGCATCTGATTAATGACTTTATACAAACCTGAGAAACACAAAGAAAACACTACCACATCAAAGCACAAACGGTCTAAAAATGGAATAATATTAAAACAAAAACTTGCTTAAATAAAACACAAACACTAAGTAGAAATGCAATACTATGAATTCAAATACCGAAAACATAACGGAAAAGATAGACACAAACGCCTGAAAACCTACGAGTGAAAACCGCTGATCAAACTCCCCCAAACTTAAACTTTTGCTTGACCTCAAGCAATAAGCTTGCATAAAGAATTGAAGTGCAAATGAACTGTCATAAGAAAGATTTGATCGAGCGGATGTTACGATACTCGTACGTGAGCTTTTTAATCCAAGTCACTCAACAAGTTATCTTGGTACTTCTCCGTCAACAAAGATATCACACAAACACTATACCGCGGTGAGACCACAGACCTAAATCCCCTTTTCGGCTACCTCTCCAACTATGCTTTGGGCTTAAGTCTTCTTCTCGATTCTCTACCCCTTTCATTCGGACAATCATATTAAGGCACTTCTGATGATTTTTCCTCACATGCACAAAATTGATCAAAAAATTTTTCTAGGAACCATTATTTTTCTCGCACATTGGCGTATATTTGTCCCCATTGGGACGGCTTTTTAGATTCAACCGCCATTAGGCTAAATAACCGGGTGAGGGTTACCCAACTTAGAAGGACTAGTCGTCTAATTGCCTTTATTCACACTTTTTTTCGGTGCCTTTACTCTCTTTTTTTTTTTGATCAACTTAGTACACGCAATTCTTATTAATGATTCCAGACTGTCATTATAAACTACTTGGGGGATACTTCTCATATTAAAGCACTATGGCACAAATCTATACGTTGGACTCGTCTCCTTACTCAGAGAATTCGGGGTGTTTGTGGTATACCTAAGTTTTCAGATTTTTCCATTTCCTCATTAAGCTCCTTTTCACTCAAACTCTATATACTTTCTCCACCTCACTCACGATCTTTCGCAATAACAGAACAAACAATATTTTTTTTTCAGATTCGGGAAGAATTCAGAGAGGTTTTCATCAAACAACACACAAAATAGACATGACCCGTACAAAAAAGGAAAAACTAAAAACAGTAAATCCTCCCCCAAACTTGAACTACACATTGGCCCCAATGTGTTGGAACAAGAGCGAGAGAGGTCACTCACAGAGAACCTTCTCGGGATGCTGACAGTAATGCAACACCACTGCTACATCATTGTTTGCACATGTAGGATCCATCTTATTTCCTACAAACACAACAAAATAAACACCAAAAAAGAAAGAAATTAATCAGACAAGCGTGGGTTGCCTCCCACGTAGTGCTTCGTTTAACGTCGCATGGCTCGACGGTCCACTCCCCATAGTTATGGGGGATACTTCAGCTTCCCCATCTTGTTGCGTGACCTTTCCGCTACCAAGAACTGACCTGATGTAGAGATACGAGCTACTTGTTGCCTCAAGTCAACACCCACTTCCATATCCTTCCTTCGATGTTTCTTTTTCTTTCTTTTCTTGATTTCATGAGTGGACCTTGGCGTATTGTTGCCATGTGCAATAGATGACCGAGACTCTGCATTTTTGGAGATTACGCCCGAGACTTTTTCAGGAGGTGGTCTTGCACTTCTGCTTTTTTCCACCATTCTGATCATTCCAATTGAAGCTTGCTTACCCTTACCTTCATTTTGCTTCTTGATATCCGAAACATTCAAAGTGATTTCCTCCTCAAAAGATTTAAAAGTCACAGTGCCTTTGTCAATATCGACATTGCACCGACTAGTGAACAGGAAAGGTCTACCGAGGATGACAGGGGTGTCTACATCTTCTGGAATATCCATGATCTCAAAGTCAACTGGAAAAACCAATTCACCGATCGTCACTAACACATCCTCAGCTACCCCATAAGATTTCTCAGTTGTGTGGTTTGCAAATTTTAAATTTGTTCCCATACGCTCACCCTTCCAATTCCCAACTTTTTATAAATGGACAATGGCATGAGACTAACACTAGCACCTGAATCAATCAGAACTTTTTTGAAATTTCTGTCTTTTATAGTGCACGGTATTGCCACAGATCCGGGATCCTTCTGCTTGGCAGGGATTCTCCTATTTTGGAGTACTTCACTAGACTTCTCATTTACATTTTTTAGCTCTTCCTCCATAGGTTTCTTTTTAGTGATCATCTCTTTCATGAATTTCTGATACACCGGCATTTGCTCTAGTGCCTCAAAAAATGGCATATAAACCTCCAACTTTTTGAACAATGCGACAAATTTCTCAAAGTCCTTCTCTTGTGTCTCCTTCTTTGTCGCTCTTGAGGGGTACGGTAACTTGATCTTAGGTTTGACCGCTTCTTTTCTTTTCTCTCCGTAATTCTCACTTGACTCACCACTTCCAGCCATGATGGCATTCACATTCTAGTTATCTCTTGGGTTTGTCACTGTTACACTCGGTAAGGCACCTGGTGTTTGGGAATGTGCTAGTTGTTGAGCTATCTGGCTCATCTGAACTTCAAGATTTTTTATGGAGGCTGTGGTATTCCTATAGCTATTTCGGGTCTCTTCCTGAAATTACAGGTTATGAGTTGCCATCTTCTCGTTGGCAATCTCCCATTGTGCTTTTTGGGGAGCTTGCTGTTGTTGTGGATATTGTTGCTGATTCTGATCTTTCCAAGAGAAGTTAGGATGATTCTTCCACCCTGGATTATAAGTTTGAGCGTAGGGATTATTCTGCTTCAAGAATTTTATCTCTTCAATTTGTTGCGGAGTTGCAACACAATGTGCAGTAGAATGAGGTCCACTACAAATCTCACACTTTACCGCTTGAACCGGTTGAACCTGTGCTTCGGTTTGTGTTTCAAGACTCATTTTCTTTAACCTTCTCTCAACCTCGGCCGTAATTTGATCCACCATTTTTACAACCTGTTCTGTTAGCTTCAAATCAATTATCTTCTCAGGTTGACTAACACTACGATGATACAACTCAAGGTGCTCATTTGCTACTATCGCTTCAATTGTCTTTTTAATGCCAGTGGCTGTTGAAAAGTTTGTAGAGCCACCGGCAGCTGTATCAATAAGTTGCTTTGTCTTCATCTTTAACCCATTCACAAAATTCTGCATTTGTTCGGTTGCGTCCATATTATGAGTGGGACATGCAACCAAACACCTCTTAAATCTCTTGTAAGCATCTCCAAGTGATTCTCCTTCTTTCTGCTTGAAATTAACAATGTCATATCTTTTTCAAATGTATATAGATATAGGAAAATACTCGTTCAGAATTGTAGTTTCCATCTCTTGCCAAGTAGTAATACTCCCAGCAGGTAGTGAGTAAAACCACTCTTCGGCTTCATCGGATAGAGTAAACGGGAACATCACCAGCTTCTTTACTTCTTCAGAGTGTCCCTCAATTTTTAAGGACGTACTCATGGTAAGGAACCTTTGTAGGTGCTTATTGGCATCTTCATTGATCTTTCCTGAAAATGGCCTACTCTGAAGCTGTCTGATAGTGGACGGATGCAGCTGGAATTGCGCTACAGTGACTGGTTGATTTACGATTGTCAACCGCATTGTTGGAGCATTCACCCTTCCATAGTCACCAAGAAGTCTTTCTGCTGGTGGATCGTCCACCATAGTAAGATTCTCCGGCTCTGAGTCTGTGTCGTAGTCTGTGTGCTCGGAGTGTCCTGAAACTGATTCTTCTTCCTCGTGCTCAGAAATAATTGGTTCTGAACCTGACACTGCCATCTTTTCAAGTTTAGTTTGACGACGTCTCGCGTGCAAAAATCTCTCTGGTTCTGCGTCAAAAGAAAATTCAGCTGAGGTCTTACCTCGCATACACAGGTTAGAAAATTTATTATTAATAAACAAAATAATAACAGAAAAATAAAAATTTTGGTCACAGAGTGACAAAATTTCAATTGAATTAACACAACACTTAGAATTTGGCAGTCCCCGGCAACGGCGCCAAAAACTTGACCGGTAAATAGCAAGTGTACTATTTAGCAGTGTGGTAATAGTTGGGTTTTCCCCAGAGTCGGTCTCTCGAGGACTGCTCAGAATATGTAGTGCAGATGTTATTTCAATTAAACAAAAGTTCTTTTGTTTGGTTTTATAATGGTTCTATAACTATGTTCTATGAATAAAAGCACTTAAAAGATAAATAAGTTGTTTTGACAAATATGAGAATAATACTAGGGAAAGGTGTATGAAATCCCTTATAATGACATCTTCTCTAACATTTAGCAAAATCACTACTAGACCAAAATCATTACCGTCTTTTAAGATTAGTTTTCAAAAATTCCTTTAAAGAAAACCCTTTGGTATTCCCTCTACACCCCAATTCCTTGGTTGTATAGAGAGAATCCCAAGCTTTACTTTTTATCAAAAGTGATACGGTTAAACTATGACATCCCAATTCCTCGGCAATGTCTAATAGAATATTGTTGTATGAAAAGCGTTAATCAAAGTTTTTCAAACCTAAATCAACCATAAATCAAAATCCTATTTTCCAATATCGATTTGCATTAAGAACAATCATACAACAAAATGATAATGAGAAAGCAGTGAAATTAGTATAAAATAGATCTGATTGTCATTACAAAAAGAAATCAGGGACACCCCCCTAGAATTGAGGGGTTTAGCCTCTCATGTTCATAACAGAAACAATAACTGAATAAAAATAAAGAAAAGCCATTACACTAATAATCGAATTCCTTCGATCTTCAATTGCTTCCACGGTTGAGAGATCTCCGTTCTCCAAGAACTCGTGAAAACATCAAAATAATACGTAATTCAAAAGTGTTTTTCTTTCGTGCCTTCCTCAGCTTAAAAAGTGTCAGATCACTAAACAGCATGTGACATTCCCAAAATACCCTCAAAGGACACTTAATTAGAATAATTAAAAAATCACAAAATTCCCCTCCAGTGGCCCTGACACGGGCCGTGTCCTATGACACAGGCAGCCGTGTCGGGCTGCTGACTCTTCATGCGCCAAGGCAGTTTCTCAGGGGCCCTGACACAGGTCGTGTCCTGTGACACGGGCAGCCGTGTCAGGCTTCTGTTTGATCTTTTCCTTATCCCATTTTAGTGCTCAAACTTCCATCTCCCAGGCCTCCTAACACGTGTCGTGTCCTGTGACACGGGTAGCCGTGTTCTGTGACACGGGTAGCCGTGTCCTGTGACACGGGTAGCCGTGTCAGGCTTCTGATTGGTCTTTTCCTTGAACTTTTGGCACTCCAGCTTTCACACGCGCATCTGATTAATGACTTTATACAAACCTGAGAAACACAAAGAAAACACTACCACATCAAAGCACAAACGGTCTAAAAACGGAATAATATTAAAACAAAAACTTGCTTAAATAAAACACAAACACTAAGTAGAAATGCAATACTATGATTTCAAATACCGAAAACATAACGGAAAAGATAGACACAAACGCCTGAAAAACTACGAGTGAAAACCACTGATCAAGCACCCTCAAACGAACGGGCAGGCTAAAGCAGCGAACAGAGTAATCCTCCGAGGATTGAAATGTCGACTAGGTAGGCATGGCAAAAAAACCCAGACCCGCCGGGGCCCGCCCGGACCCGCCCCGAAATTAGCGGGGAAAACCCGGTTTAACTGGGTGCGGGTGCGGGTGCGGGTAAAACCCGATTTTTTATTACGGGTGCGGGTGCGGGGGCGGGGGATGCTACTACCCGCCCCGCACCCGCCCCCGCCCCCGCCCCGGTCTAGCTTAATTTACTTTTATATTTTATTTTAATTATTTTATTATATATTTATTAAAATTATTTTAATTTTTAAAAATAGTTTTATTAGAAAAACATGTTTATTAATTATTTTACTCTTTAAAAACATGTTTATTATTAAAATAATTAATTATTTAATTAAATTATTAATTTTTATTATTATGAAAAATATTTATTAAAAAAAAAATAGTTTTGCGGGTGGGGGCGGGGGGCGGGGGCGGGGAACCCGTTCCCCATTGGGGGCGGGTCTGGGTGGTAGTTTTTTACCCCCGACTGGGTGCGGGTGCGGGGGCGGGTCTGTCTCTGGGTGGCGGGTGCGGGTGCGGGGCTGCTCAAACCCGCCCCCGACCCGCCCCGTTGCCATGTCTACGACTAGGTGAAGCCAAACAATGGTGGGTCGAGGAGCTACACAGCGTCCTTTTTGTCTAACCTACGGAACGGACGCGGTGATCCCCGTGGAAATCAGGGAACCCTCGAGGAGGACAGAAATCCCCCTCGACAGGGACGCGAACGACGAAGCCCTGAGGGAAGAACTCGATTTCGTCGAGGAGACACGTTCGAGCGCTTCTCTCCGAGAAGCTTTACTTAAGCAGAAAATAAAACTACGTTATAACGACAAAGTTATCAAACGTGATTTTCAGGTGGGCACCCTCGTCATACGAAGGAACCAGAAAGACTCGCGAGAAGGCAAACTCGCCGTGAACTGGGAGGGCCTGTACCGCGTCCATACGAAAACGGGGACAGGAGCCTACTTCCTCGAAAATCTGCAAGGGGAAGAACTTGCTCGACCATGGAATACTGAGAAGCTCAAACAATACTACAGTTAAGCACTGCCCGCAACTCACTAGCACTGCGATTACGGGGATGCACTAAGGTATGAGCGCGACACCCCTATACAGAACACGATGATCAAAGGTCGCGTTGTGTGTGTGCGAGGACTTTTGATCTGACAGGGATACCTCGATCGAGCTCCGTCGTCGTTGTACCAATTAGGCAAAACACCCAGCTCGCGATGGTAAGTTCACGCCACGAAGCTAAGACCTCGACCGAGCTCTTAGCCTCGTTGAAGGTCGGAACACATCTCCGACCACCCGACCAACTCTCCACGCGGTCAGGGGCTATCAAAGTCGAGCAAATCCCCAAAGTCTATTAGACAAAAACAAACAAAGTACAACAAATGCAATAACATCACACACAATTAAAACCATACAAATAGCACACTAGCAGATAAACAAAAATGCATTAAAGCGAGCGAAAGCCCAGTGTACAGGTATTACAAAGGTATTAAAAGCCCCTGGCACACAGGCCGGGCACAAATCATTACAAAGAAAAAATGGCACGCAGGCCAAAAACAAAAGACCAAAAAAAGTAGTGGCACGCAGGCCAAACAAGCAAAAGAACAAGACGGCGATCTCATCCTCGACCCGACTTCCATCTTCCTCTCCTCCTCCTCTGGAAGATCCAACTTGCCATCCACCACACGAAGGAACGGGATGATTTTGTCTAGCACAAGTTGAACACCTGGATTCTCGGCACCGACCTGCTCCACTGCATTCTTAAAGCCTATCTCCAGGGCCTCCAGACTATCTTGCTAAAGTTCCCAAATTTTGGCAACTAAGGCTGCACGGTCGGCGAGATTTTTCTCCGCGGCAGATTCGCTCTCTGCAGGACGGACAGCAGCTTCCAATTCTCCAACCCTGGTCCAAAAGCGATCACGCTCCTCTTGAGTCACCTTCAGCGCATCCTTGGCCTCATTTAGCTCAGGAGGGTGTTGGCGTAGTCCTCGCACTTAGCCTGGGCCTTTTGCAGATCAACCACGACCTCGTCCTTCTTCCTCTTGAGGGCAGTGCATTCGTCCTTCAGCTTCTATAACTCAGAGGCAAAGGGGGTCTCCTCGTTCAAGATCATGGCAGTCTCGAAGACTCGCATCATAGCTGCAAGGTCCTCGACAAGTGCCTCTCTCCTGGCCGCACCGTCCATTCCCAAAACTGCCTTCACCTCGGCCTCAGCAATAACAGGGGGGTTTCCCCCGAAGAAATTCCGCTGAAGGTGACAGGCGGGCATCAGAAACTTCTCCGGGGAGGCAGGGTCCATGAGATCCACGAGGACAGGTCCCTCGGTCCTCGCTTTCTTGGCAGGGGTGCCCTCCGGAGGTGGAGACTGGCTACACTGTGGAGAGGCGGAGCCACTCGTCGTCCCAACCAATGCTGCGGTCTGAATAACTTCTCGAACGCGGCTCTTGGTTGGCTTGGGTGCCCGTTCGGCGGCCAACTTCATGATACGCTTGGTGGCGTTCGACATTTGAGCTGCAAGAGAAAACATGGAAAAAGTTAGCATAAAGAAACAAAACTAAATGGATGCCCGAACAGGACAAGGAGCTCCTACCTAAGAACCTCTTGGCCTCCTCGGGAGACTTGCACTCAAGGAGACCCTGGGTATTTATGTAACGAGCCGTGGTCACAACCCTTCCTCGAGAGTCGAGGAGGTATTTTCCATCCCTACCAACGCACTCTGCCTGGTTAAAACCGGTGACATACTCGACCAGCATGGCGTACGCTCCTTTGTCCTCCTCCGATAGCTCGCCGGGATTCACGAGGTAGTCCTCTGTACCGAGCGCGAAGTGCGCATCCTCCCACTCCAGGGGACACTTGGACACAAACCTTTCCTCCCCGGAACTGTCGGGAACGATGTCGTAGAGCGCACCCACAGCCTCGTACATCGCGGGCATGACATAGTAGAACCTATCCTTGAAATTCCTAATCGAATCCGAGTACGCCTTAAACAGCTTCCTCGGTTGTTTGAAAGAGACCCAACTATGTTGCCCATGGTCCGTTGAACGTTGGAGATGGAAGACGCGGAAGAAGAGCGTGAGGGTGGTCCCGATCTTGAGATAGTCACACATGATCTCAAATGCCCGCATGAAGGCAAGCGCGTTAGGGTAAAGCTGGGACAGTGCCAATTGCAGACGGTTGAAAACCCCCAATTGAAAGCTGTTGAAGGGGAGACTAATACCGGCCTCTTTAAAGGCAAACTCATACATAGGGAACCTCAACCCACGGTAATTCGAACATATGCGGTGGTGTGCCCGAGGTTGAAAAACCGTCCACTTCGCCTCTTCGCCCTCAGGGACGTTCTCGACGAAAGCAAAAGTGTCCGTGTCATCGGCAGCGAGACGCGACTTTATGCACAGAGGGTCTTCCCAGGCCCTTTAGGCGGCCGGACGCACGAGCTCCTCCCCAGGGATCTGAGCGGGTCCATCCACGTCGGGTTCAGTGTCTATCTGGAGAATCCCCGGAACCCTCATGGCCATTTTTTACCTGAAAAGCAGAGGAAATAAGTGAATTCGTTGGTCGCGACCAAATCCACCCTTCCACCGCCAATAAAGTGAAAGGGCAGCGAGAGCAAAGAAAATGTTCGGGGACACGACGAACTGCCCGAGGTCGTTACCCCCTCCCTTCTTCGGGTCTCCAACCCTACCATCTCGGTTCCCCCTGACATTCATCGCATGTCCTCGGGGTATTCATCGAGTCCTCTGGGTATTTGAAATTCTAGTATCAGATGTGTGATGTTAAGTGTGATGTCACAACAACACAATCTGCTATGGACAATGCAATAACAAGCAGTAAAGGACATAATGAATTGTTCACCCAGTTCGGTCTAACTACCTACGTCTGGGGGCTACCAAGCCAAGGAGGAATTTCACTATTAGTAGTATTAATTTACAGACTCAACAATCCCAGTTGACATCTACTAAACTTAATCACTACCCAATGAACCTTCTACCTAAGAAACCACTTAGATATGAGAAACCACTCACTCCCTAAATCACCTCAGTGATACAATTCAAACACACCTTGATTCTACTTCACAGCTTTGATCAAGAATAACACACTCTTGCTTAAAAGCTCTAGAGTGAATACACTTACAGCTCAAAATAGTAACACCAATTCACACACGAATGGTTTACAAAACACACACGAAGACACAAATGACCCTCAATCTTTAGCTTTCTTTCTTCGTCGTCTTCCAATAAGGGTTGAGGCTGCTTTTATACCCTTCTGACTTGGGCTTGGATCTCTTCCAAAAATATCTGATATTAAAACAAATTTGATCTTCAAATCTTTTTAAAATCTCTCCAAATCAGCCATAATGTTGGTTACAGAATCTGCTCCATAATCTGCAAATATATCTGATTGGAAATCTCTTCTCCAAGATATTCGTATCCAATCACTCTAACAGATCTCCTCAAATCACACAAACACGCGCAACCCTAAAACAACACAATCTGATGTTCTGATGTTCTGATATAGTGATGTCAAGACATCACTTATAACATCAACATATAAAACTTCAACCCTGCAACAGCTAATGTTAGGAACCAATGTTATGACATCAGACATATGACATCAACATTGTTCAACTTTGTTTTACCAAAATTCCAGCCAATACAAGAACTAACAATCTCCCCCTTTGGCTAATTTTGGCTAAAATAAACTCTGCCATCATTAGATGTACCTGCAGCGAAAAAAACTTCAAACCAGCAGCAATCACATAACAAACTTCAAACTTCAAACCAGCAGTAATCACATAACAAACTGCTCCAGGCTAAACTCCCCCTCAAGACAAGAACCAGCATACCAGCTGTTCAAACATGCACGCTCCCCCTCAATCCTAGAGCCATACCAGTCAACAAACATTGGCAAATCATAGGGTCACTCTCCCCCTTTTTAGCCACAATTGGCCAACTACCAACAAGTTAGACCCTACCACTTTACTACAGTTAGTCCTACTAGCTCTCCTTGTCAGTCTAAAGTCAGCACCACAAGACAAGACAAATCATAGAACAAAACCAAGATAAGCATACAAGTACTATTATCCAAGTTACACACCATGCACACATGTGCAGAAACAAAAAAAACTATAAACTACAAAAGCAATAAACATCAAAAGTAGCAGTTTAATCTTCATTAGCATCAGAACCATCTTCATCATTCTCCTCACCTTCCTCTGAGCCTGAATCTTCAGTATTGACATTCACATCATCTTCACCCTATTCCAAGGATTTGATCATCTGCTCAATTTTCAACTTCCTAGCAGTGCTAGTACTGATAACCATATCAAGATCCTTGCAAGTTGTCTTCAATTCTTTAATCAACTCAGCTTTAGTACTGGTCTTCTTAACCCCAGAACTTGATGTTACAACAATGTCTGGAACATGACTCCCAACAAACAGCTTGGGATGTAAGGACAAAGCTGACTCCCTCTTACATGCTACATCTGAACTGGTTAGAATTCCAGGATGTTGATCTAAGATCATTCCTCAGACAAGGGAAGGGAATGATATAGGCATCTTGATAGAATTAGTGGCACCATGCTTCACAGCTTGATCAAATATGTAATTTCCATAATTGAACTTGACCTTTTTCCCAACAGCATAAATAAACCTTCCTAATCCCACAGCTATGGTGGTTTTGTGATTAATAGGCACCCAGTTAGCAGCTCCAATTCTGTACAAAATAGCATACTTGATACTGAGTTTGCTAGCTGTCAATTTACCTTTCAGTGGCCAAACCTTCACCTGAGTGGTTGTGATCTCTTTACACACATCATTATCAGTCACTTCCAGTTCACAACCCTCTTGATCATCTCTTCCCAGATACTTATTGATGGTACTAGGAGAGAAATTAATGCACTTACCTCTAACAAACACCTTCATGAAGTCCACACTTCTTTTATCAGCAATGTCTATGGGAATGTTAACAACAAATTCCTTAACAAGTCCACCATAGCACTTAGAGAATTTTGTCACAGTCTTCAACAGGCCAGCAACATGAATGAGCTCCATAATTTCTTTCATCTCCAATGCATCTTTTCCAAGCTCTCTTTCTAGAGCTAATCTCCTTTGGCACACAAATTTCCACATTGAAGCACTGCTAGCATAATGAAAGGATATGTTGTCCACTGGCACTTCAGGAACCTTATCAGAGATTCTCTTCAGAGTGAACTTTCTGACAGGGGTGATGTCTTGAACATCTACCTCAACATCATCCTCAGATTCAGATTCTTCTCTAATCTTTCTCTTTTTGGAAGTCACATCCACCTTGCTCCAAGATTTAGTTGGACCAACTACAGATGTCTTTTTCTTCTTCCCTTCAGCAGTCATCTTAGGAGAAGATTCCACAGTCTTTCCTTTTCTAGTCTTCAATCTATTGGCAATCCCAGGAACAACATTACCAATTACTTCATTATCAGATAAGTCAACAACATCCACCACATCAGCCTTCTTCTTTCCTCTGGGACTAGGAGTAACATCCCTAGCATGTGATGTTCCAACATCATGTTCAACATCCACCTCATCTTCAACATGATTATCCCTTTCTCTTTCAGCTTCAGCTTCAACTTCATCTTCAATCTCAGCATCCTCAATGACTGAAACAGCTAATCTATGCAGATTTGTTTCAGAATTTTCAATGTCTCCCTCTTCTCTAACTGATTGGTCAGCAGGCCTTTGACTCAGAGGTCTAGATATTCCCTTCTCAGGAATCCCTTTCTCAAATATTTTTGTGACAATCTGATCAATGCTCTTGTCAACATCTACCCTTTCTTCAACAGTTTGAGGAAGAGGGGTGGTAGTCCTAGGGTTAGGTTTGTCTCCAAACAACACACTAGTGACAAAGGCTCTACTTCCACTATCATCAAATTTACTACTCGCAGATTGATTAGAAGTATTACCTTTTGAAGGTCTTTTAGGTTGATGCTTCTCAGGTCGTGTCTTTTCTGAGGCGGGAATCATAGAGATAGGAGCAACGTCCATAGCTTCATTCACAGACACCTCTTCTGACGAAACCATAGAATTTGTATGAGTGGAACTTTTGGACGCAGCCTTCTTGGATGGAGATGACACTTGTTTAGACATCGTTCCTATGTTACAACTGATGGCCAAAAGTGTTTTGAAATTTCTGTTCTTAGGGGGGAAGATGAACGGACTTGGAGTGTTGAGGTTGAAGAAGCGTGTGAGAGTGATAATAGGGAATGATGGCCTAAGGTAAGGGGACTGCTTTTGTTGGACTCTTAAAGGCCAATAAATGTGTTTTCCCCACCAAAACAAATTTCCTTTTAAATTTTTTAAATTTAATAAATGCACACCATAATTCACTAACCTTAGAATCCTTTTCCACATGCCCAAATCCCTACTTAACACTTCATAAATTTCAGTACACGTATCTTTAGGGAAATTGTCATTACCCTTTATACCTGAATGATCAACCTCTACTACCTTGGTTTCTTCAATATTTCCCCTGAATAATTGCATAACACTAGGTTGTTTGGTGCTTCTTCTAATGTCACAGTCAGATGTCATAACATCATCCTTGACATTACATGATAAGCTGGACTCTTGAGGAACCCATAAATAACAGTTATCTATGGATCTAACTCCCCTCATAACAACTTCACTCTTCTCGTTAGTCACTAAACATTCATCTTTAGTGTAGCTAACCTTGAATCCTTCATCACATAACTAACTAATTCTAATCAAATTAGCAGTCAATCCTTTGACCAGAAGAACACTTTTAAGATTAGGTCCAGCCTCACAACTCAATGTTCCAATTCCTTTTACTTCCCCTTTTTCTCCATTACCAAAAGTTACATCCTTTGAGGAGTACATCCTGATATCTACCAACTGATTCTTGAAACCAGTCATATGCATTGAGCAACCACTATCAAAATACCAACCATCCATAGCTGGGGTTTTAACTGATGAGTGAGCCAAAAGACATGTGACAGCAGTAGCTTTAGGAATCCATTGTTTAACAGTCTGAGGCCTGTCCTGCTTCTGTCTAGGTTGAGGAGCAGGCTTGGGATAACCATGCAGTTTAAAGCAAGAAGATTGTATATGGCCAAATCTACCACAATAGTAACATCTTACTCTTTGAATCTCTTCTCTGAAGTGATTGAAATGTCTCCCCCCTTGATGATGATTTCTGTTATAATGATGAGGCTGCCATCTGTCAAGTTATTGATGTTGTCTTCTCCCATAATTAGGTTGTCTTCTGTAGTTCTTAGGTTGTCCTTTACCATGATGATGTGGCCTTCTTCTGCCATAATTATGAGGCACATCATTATTAGATTCAACCCCATACATTTTCCCTTGATGTTGAGACATCGGATGGAACATGTTATGTTTGAGATTATAAGCCTGCATACTCCTATGGTATTGGAGAGGCATATACTGTCTAGCTCCAAAAACCTGAGGCATTCCTTGGGGTTTAGGCATAACCTTCTTAGGAATAGGACCATAGCCCTTTCCATTATTTTGTGGCCCAAGGTGAGGGGCACCCTTCTTAATTCCATAACCATGTCCTTTTTCATGCTGATGAGGAATGTCTTGTTTAACCCCAGAAGAACTAGCCTCTGCAGATATCTTCTTCTCACCCTCATATCCTAGACCAGACTTATCACTTGCCCCTTTTCCAGCTTCAAGTATTTTATCCAGAGTGTCAGTTCCACTATTTAACATTCTGATGGATTTTGACATTTGATTAAGCTGGGATTTCAACAACAAAACTTCATTCTTAAGTTCAGCTTTCTCAGTTTCAAGCTGAACAATAATCTTCTTCTGCTTCTCCCCTTCTTATAGGACCTCTTCACTTTTCAGACACAACTCTTGATAAGAGGATGCCAGCTCTTCAAAGGTCAATTCCTCATCACTAGACTCTCCATCAGAGGCACATAGTCCAGTCAATGCCTTAACATGCTTGGCATTCTCTTCTTCACTTTCACTATCTGTATCAGACCAGGAAACAGATAACCCCTTTTTCTGCTTTTTGAGAAATGTAGGACATTCTTTCTTGACATGCCCATACCCTTCACACTCAAGGCATTGAACTCCTTTGTCATTATTGGACTTCCCTTCATCCCTTGTTTTCTTCACTTGATCACTAAACCTGTTGTTGTCAGATGTGATGTTCTTAACATTAGGTCTATAGTTTCTGTCCATTCTCTTTAACACTTTATTAAACTATCTCCCAAGCATCACAACAGCATTTGATAGATCCTCCTGAGTTTCAAAGTTACCACCTTCAGTATCAGACACCAGAGCTATACTTTTGGTCTTCCTTTCAGGTTCTTCATTCAATCCCAACTCAAAAGTTTGAAGAGAACCAATCAACTTATCAACCCTCATCTTGTTGATGTCTTGAGCTTCTTCAATAGCAGTCACCTTTATTTTATATCTCTTGGGAAGGGATATGAGAATCTTCCTTACCAGCTTCTCTTCAGTCATCCTCTCTCCTAGGGCACTAGAAGCATTTGACAGCTCAAGGATGTTCTTGTGGAAATCATGGATTGTCTCATCCTTCTTCATCTTCAGGTTTTCAAACCTTTTTGTCAAAAGTTGAAGTCTTGACATCTTGACTTTAGAGGTCCCTTCATGAGTTGTCTTCAAGATATCCCATGCTTCCTTAGCTACTTCACAAGTGTTGACCAACCTGAAGATGTTCTTATCAACACCATTGAATATGGCATTCAAGGCTTTAGAATTCCCAAGGGCAAGCTCATCTTCTTCCTTGGTCCATTCTTCTTCAGGTTTCAGTTTTGAGCTACCCTATACTTCCTTTCCATTCTCATCCTTTTCCACAATAACAGGATGTTTCCATTCTTTCACAATAGCCTTCCAAGCCCTGCTATCTAAAGACTTCAAGAAGGTAACCATCTGTGGTTTCCAATAGTCATAATTAGTGCCATCTAGAATAGGGGGTCTATTCACAAATCCACCAGTCTCCTTGTCCATTGCACCAGAAAGTATCAGCCCTAGATCTCACCTAGATGTAGAGCAGGATGCATGCTCTGATACCAATTGAAATTCTGGTATCAGATGTGTGATATTAAGTGTGATGTCACAACAACACAATCTGCTATGGACAATGCAATAACAAGCAGTAAAGGACACAATGAATTGTTCACCCAGTTCGGTCTAACTACCTACGTCTGGGGGCTACCAAGCCAGGGAGGAATTTCACTATTAGTAGTATTAATTTACAGACTCAACAATCCCAGTTGACATCAACTAAACTTAATCACTACCCAGTGAACCTTCTACCTAAGAAACCACTTAGATATGAGAAACCACTCACTCCCTAAATCACCTCAGTGATACAATTCAAACACACCTTGATTCTGCTTCACAGCTTTGATCAAGAACAACACACTCTTGCTTAAAAGCTCTAGAGTGAATACACTTACAACTCAAAATAGTAACACCAATTCACACACGAATGGTTTACAAAACACACACGAAGACATAAATGACCCTCAGTCTTTAGCTCTCTTTCTTCGCCGTCTTCCAATAAGGGTTGAGGCTGCTTTTATACCCTTCTGACTTGGGCTTGGATCTCTTCCAAAAATATCTGATATTAAAACAAATTTGATCTTCAAATCTTTTTAAAATCTCTCCAAATCAGCCCTAATGTTGGTTACAGAATCTGCTCCATAATCTGCAAATATATATGATTGGAAATCTCTTCTCCAAGATATTCGCATCCAATCACTCTAACAGATCTCCTCAAATCACACAAACACGTGCAGCCCTAAAACATCATAATCTGATGTTCTGATGTTCTGATATAGTGATGTCAAGACATCACTTATAACATCAGCATATAAAACTTCAACCCTGCAACAGCTAATGTTAGGAACCAATGTTATGACATCAGACATATGACATCAACATTGTTCAACTTTGTTTTACCAAAATTCCAGCCAATACAAGAACTAATAGTATTCATCGGGTCCTCGGGATATTCATCCCAAGCCTCTGCAAATCCTACCGGAACCCTAGGAACGTCCCGCCGTTCCCAGCTGGAACTCAAGGGATTACCGGGAACTTCATCAGTTCACCGGAAAACCACAAACAGAAAGTAAAATGGAAAAGAAATGGATCAGAAGCTTACTTAGAACGGTGGTGGAAACTTGACCGGAGCAGAAGATACGGCGACGTACGGCGGTGAACGACAGCGGAGCAGCGACAGAGACAGAAAGAAGAGGGGAGCGAAAAAGGTGGATTTCCTAGGCAATTGATTACGCTACCCTAGCGTAGCCGTCCTAGGCAATGATGAGGGGTGACATGTGGCACACGTTTCCCCAGGCACGCCTTTTCATTCCCGAACACGTCTTTTCGTTCACCTCGGTTCAGACTCCTCGTATCACCGCGACTTTGCCCATCTACGTCCAGTCTACCGCGAGCATATCTATTTGTTTTTGCCGGGTTTACCAACTGTTCCTCGTTTAGAGTCCCTTCCCCGGTTGGACACATCCTCGGCGTAGTGCTGACCCTAAAGTCATTACCCTGATACCTCAGAGCAACGACTTGGGGGCTCCTGTTCTGGACTGGGTCGGGGTCTGCTCCTCAATAGAGCAGGCCCAACCCACACGTCCTGGGGTGGCCCAACAAAGGCCTCTTATCACAACCAACGTTGAGCACAGGCCCCACCTCGGCGGTGTTCGGGCACACGCCACACCTCGGCGGTGTTCGGGCACACGCCACACCTCGGCGGTGTTCGGGCACACGCGGTATAGAGCATCGGATCGCTCCTCCTCGATACTCAGGTGCTCCCCCCTCGAGGAGCCATCTCCTTATACATATCCTCCCCGCGAGGACACGTCTCTCCCTGATACGCAAGACTCCTCCCCGCGAGGACACGTTCTCATGTAACCGCCCACTCCCAATGGAATCGGTCTGCCATAATTCCGGAGATCTAGAAGCGGTTACCCCAGGGCGAAGACCACGTGCTGGTCTTCACTACGCCACGTAAGCCCTGGCAGTTACTTGGATTGGGCCTGGCAATCCAGCCCAGTGCTAGTGACCGTTGGCCCCGCGCTGGAGGTTCTCTATAAATCCAGCCCAGTGCTAGTGACCGTTTGTACTTGCTTTTACTTGACATTTGCCTTACTTGAGCGTCGGAGTACCTTGCTTTTACTTTTAATGTTCAAGTAAAATAAAATAGCATATTTATTATTGATATGTATTTTTTTATTTTCAGTAATAATCAAAATTTAAGTATTTATTATTTTCATAATTGAATTTAATTTTAAACAAATTTAAATATAATTTATAGTCTTACAAACAAATTATTTTTAACGGAGACTAAATTAATTTTTTATGTTTCAAATGAATTTTATTTGAATATTTTAATTACTGGATAGCAATATTCATATAACTATAATATATATTAAATGGTGATAGATGAACTTTAACAAAATTGATTATGAATATTTTTTATAGTAATATTTATTTTTATTTATATCTATATAAATGAAAAATATTTAATCTTATTAATATTTTAGATAATGATTAATATATAATACATTATACATATTTTTTATGCCTGAGGTTTTTAATGGTGTAAAAATAATTCTCCTAATAATAAAAATTATATATTTTTGATTGAATACAATTTATTTATTCATTTAATATCTATATTTATTATTTAAAATATTTATAATAATAATAATAATAATAATAATGATAATAATAATAATATATAAGTAAATCATGTATATTGATTATTTAAAAAAAATTAATATGAATATTTATAATAATAATAATAATAATAATAATAATAATAATAATAATAATAAGTTTCATAAT
Organism: Lathyrus tuberosus; assembly: GCA_022829125.1. Taxonomy (NCBI): domain Eukaryota; kingdom Viridiplantae; phylum Streptophyta; class Magnoliopsida; order Fabales; family Fabaceae; genus Lathyrus; species Lathyrus tuberosus. The sequence goes on from JALAZF010000017.1 coordinate 18,335,471, forward strand.
AATAAATTAATATTAATTTTAAATTATAATACAATTAAAATCCAATTAATTCGTAACTATAATAAAATTGAATTAGTCAATTATTTAGTGTGTAAGTAAACAATCATATATATTAGTTATAAATTGTATGTATTATGAGTTATAATGAAACTTAAAGCAGTATTGAATATTATTATTATTATTATATTCAAAACAATGTGTAAGCCATCTCCATCCATTTCTCGGTTTTCTTTCCTAATCTAAAAAATAGTCTATTATATTTTTTTAAATGATATAAATGTTTCAATTTTATTCACAGATGAAATTGATAATTTTTTAACGTTCATTATAAAATAAATAGTTATAAATTTGATGTGATTATATTGTACAGTAATAAAATTAAAAATTAAATTAAATTACAGATGGTTAGTCAAAAGTTTAATATAATAAAATTCAATTAGTTTAATTCAATTTTCAGTAATAATGTTAATAATATAAATTTTAAATATATATTATAATCATTATTGCATTTAATCGGGAACATCTTTAAATATACTTTATTAGAAATATTATACCAACATATGTTTTTTTTAATCATGGCATTTTTTAGAGAATAAAATTTTTTTTTTTTAAATTTTATTATGTGTTTTTAATATTTGGAATAAAATATTATATGACTTTTTTTTTACAATAGTATATTATATGGCATATTATATGGTATTTTTTTTAATTTTCAGTAATAATATAAATTTTAAATATTTATTATTTTCATTATCGAATTTAATTACAAAACTAAACCATATTTTTTCAACTATAATTTATAATTCATTACTTAACATTATTCTATAATGTATTGTTAAATTATAAATAAAATATTAATAATATTATTTAATAATATAAATTCTAAATTTTATAAGATTATATAAAAAAACTCATCTAAACCTCATGCATCACTGATTTGTCAGAAATTATAACCAACTATTGGAGATTTAGGGAAAGAGAAATCAAACCAGAATCGGAGATATTCAAAATTGAATTCTGCAAGAACAGCTGCACACCTAATTTGATTTGTCGAAAATTGTAGGCAGGAGAATTTCGTGTACGCATAATGATTGTGGAAAATTGTAGGAAGAGGAAACTCAAAGCTTTGTGAGATATTGGAAAGATGAGTAGATATTGGAGAATTAGGGAAGCTGAAAATGGTGAGTATTGGAAAGATAGTAGATATTAGAGAATTAGGGAAGGTGGAAAGAGAGTTTTGGCAGGGAAAGAGTCAAATGTGTTGGCAGATAAAAATATTTTGATTGGTAGTTTAATAGAATATGTACACATAAGCAATTAGGATGATGTGGATTATTTTTAAAGAAGTTAGTATTAGGTGTTGCAAAATTATATGATGCATTGGATTTAATATATATAAATAGATTAGATAAATAGATGTGTATATAGTTAGTTAATTCAGTTCATAATTTGGTTAAAGAGTTTTCCGACATTATAAATTTTATAAAATAAAATAAATTTGGTTAATAGTGTAAATAATAATTTATACATTTTATAATTTAATGTCAGAAAATGGTTAATGTTATAGATTTTATTGTTATACATAAAATAAGTGGATATTTTTGTTGTTAATACAATCATAAAATTGATTAACGATACAACATTATATTTCTCTTATAAAATAACTTTAAAAAAAGTAAATATTATTTTTTATAAATAATATTTTTTTTAAAATAAAAAAAAAAACACTATTTTAGATGTAAGTATTTACTGAAACATTTGGTGTCAAGATAAGATAGCAGTCTTTAAATATTGTGAGACAATACGTTTACGTTAGAGCCATTAGTGTGAGGAGTAAGTAACAGCAGCCAATCTTATTCTAAATCAATCAATGGTCAATGACTTGGTTGGTGAATAATATTTGCACTACTGATCTTTGGCTCTGTACGACTCACCTGACCAGTAACCATTTCAATATAGGTTTATATACAAAAATGGCCCCACCAATCCTCCCTATTCTGAAAAGATCTCTACAATCTGGAATCATGAATTAACTTTTGGCTTAAATGCACTTTTGATCCTTCTAGTTTGGAATTTTTATACTTTTGATCTCTCTATTATAAAACTTGTGTTTTTGGTCCTTTTAGTTTGGTGCGTTTTGCATTGTGTTGGTCCCCCTCCATTTTTGCATAGTTGACAATGATGACTAGGATTTAAAAATTATTTTTAATTATGTGGAATCAATGACTAAGATAATTTATTTTTTAATACTTTTTTACATAATTATTAATTTTATAAATTGTTATTTAATAAATTTATTAATTAAAAAGCACTAAGGGTGTGTTTGTTATAATAGAACTTGTGAAGAGAGAGTTATTGGAGACAGAAGTACAAGAGAGAGGCTTTATTTCTCCTGCTTGGAATGCAGAGAAATTGAGAAGAGAGATATAATTTTTGTAGGACCCACACCATTTTTCAGTCTTTCCTAAATAGCGAAGAAAGGAATAGTCACAGACTTTATTATACTCACTTTTATATAATGCTGCACATTAGTCACAGACCTTATATACTCACTTTTAATTTTTCTAAACAAAAACTAATAGATTTATTAACTCAAGTCCCTTAAAATTAAATTCATATAATTAATTAAATAAATAAATATATTAATAATATAATTTTTTATATTATAATTATTATATAATTTATTAACTAAAATTAAATAAAAATTAAATTGATTTGTATAAATCTTTTTTATTTAGGGGCATATTTGTACTTTCATAAGTAACTAACATTTCTTTCTTCTCTATTTCTCTTCTTTTTCTCCTATACCAAACAATACATTAAATCTACTTTATTTCTCATATCTTTCTCTCTTTTCACACTCTTTCTTATCTTTTTCTCTCTTCTCATACTCTCTTCACAACCAAACACACCCTAAGAACCTACAACCCACTTAATTGCAACACATGTCTATTCTCAATGACCCACTTTCATCTCAACACACTTATCTAATTACCTCCACATGTTCAAGCTTTATAAACTCTAACATAACTTGCAAATAAATCAATGTGGGACTCAATTACAAGCTTCTTCCATTTAAGTGACATATGAATCTTCCAACTTGTGTCATTTCACTCTCTTCCTCGTGTTCTTCTAATTTACATCAGACCCAGAAAAAATGAAACTTCAATAAGAGATAATCTTCAATCTAAATCATAATTTTTAGAGTTTCTCTTTAACTCTCCTCAAGGTTCCATTTTACACTACACTATATCACAACTGCAAATATACAATAGAATTATTGCAATAACTTTCACTATACATACCAATTTATTAATCCAAGTATACAACACCATTCAAAACACTAAGATTACTTTTTACAAACATATGAAACATTAATTAAACAAATGAAAAACAATTAACTGAAAACACTACCATGATTAACTAAACTAAACGTTAAGAAAAAAACAAACAGAAAATAAAAAACAAATTCTCCAAGCACTGTTCATCATCACTTATCATGCAGCAATCATGAACAATATATTCCACACTTATTTCCAACATTTTCCATAACTCAACATGAGCGCTTAAGAGTAGCTCTTATTCTTATTAATACATACACATCAGTGCCAACCAAAGTTCCTGAAACATAAACCTTCAGTTTTGCAATAAACCTTCAGTTTTGCAACAAACCTTCAATATTATTAAAAGTAGAAACACAAAAGAATCAATATATAAGTTGAAAGTAGAAACACAAAAGACAATATTATTAAAAGAAGATTGGTCAAAAAAATGGATTGTTTCTTGTGTCATTGCAGCTCCAACGCCAGTAAGAATGTAAGAAAGCCACAATGCAAAGCTTCCTCCCTCTTCTTCAACAAGCTTTCCTGTTGAGAAAGCATCGAATACTAATAATGATACTTACTCTTATGCATTAAAATTCTCAACCCCGAGATCTTCGTCCCACATGAAAATATACTCATACGACGCCACAATATCTGGATGCAGAAACCTCTTAGCATACCACCTAAGATAAACAAAGAACAGAAAACTTCTAGTTTGGTAAACAACAATTATGGAAAACGCGATGATGCAAAATTGTAATCCAAATTTGAATAGCTAGCAGTAAGATTGTGAAGTCCTTTGAAAAGTGTTCAAGTGCCATAGTTATATTATTTAGCTTAAAGAAACATACACAAAAATCTTACGCCAATATTGAGAAAGAGACAAGGACCTTTTTCACAGCTGCATCAATGTTGTTTTTCTGCTGATATCCAACAGTGAATGTCACTAGATACCTTGGCTTAGAAGTTAAATCCTACAAGTTAGTAACATGATAACATGAAATACAGAAAATACTGAATTCATGAGCACCTTTGTTGTAGAGAATGTTGGAAGTGATAATCCTCCTATTGAAGTTTCATTTTTTCTGGGTCTGATGTAAATTAGAAGAACACGAGGAAGAGAGTGAAATGGCACAAGTTGGAAGATGCATATGTCACTTAAATGGAAGAAGCTTGTAATTGAGTCCCACATTGATTTATTTGCAAGTTATGTTAGAGTTTATAAAGCTTGAACATGTGGAGGTCATTGAGAATAGACATATATTGCAATTAAGTGGACTGTAGGCTCTTAGTGCTTTTTAATTAATAAATTTATTAAATAATAATTTATAAAATTAATAATTATGTAAAAAAGTATTAAAAAATAAATTATCCTAATCATTGATTCCACATAATTAAAAATAATTTTTAAATCCTAGTCATCATTGTCAACTATGCAAAAATGGAGGGGGACCAACAAAATGCAAAACGCACCAAACTAAAGGGACCAAAAACACAGGTTTTGTAATAGGGGGATCAAAAATATAAAAACTCCAAACTAAAGAGACCAAAAGTGCATTTAAGCCTTAACTTTTTTATAATCTTGCCATTTCACTTTCTCCCTTTTCTTTTTTACTTTCTCTTTCTTTTTCTCTCCTTTTCACAAGTGAATAAGCCTGAAAAGTCCTAGATTATTCACTCCTCCCTGTCTTCAACTTCTGTTCTTGCAATAAAACTTGGAAATGCCAACGTAATATCCTTTAGATATTTTATATATTATAACTTTGATTTGTAGGGAAGTAGAGTTTATTATATATTGTGCCGTGAAACAATTTGAATTGATGTATATCCCTATATGAGGGGACCAATACCATATAGGACGTAATAACTAATATTTCAATTTGCAGAAAAATCCAAAACAGATTAAAAAATAAATTAAAAAATAGTTTCTCTTCGCAGCATATTATGCAGAGAAAAACAACTTTGGTGACTCAGTCCATTTCATGCGGCGATATTTAATGATATGAAAGTGCTTACTATACAATAGGAGTGACGAACGGTTGGAACATAAGAGTTTTTAAAAAAGATGAAAAAAGTAAGAGGAAGTAGATAGATCTATAATCTACCAGTGATGTGATGAAAAAGAAGGAAAAAAATGATAGAAAAAGTAAGAGAAAGTAGATAGATCTATTAGTGATGTGATGGAATGAAATAGAAAGAAGAAAAAGGAGAAAATGAAACGGCAACATCATAAAAAGAGATACATGCAAATAAAGCCACTTGAATTGAAATGATTAATGTGACTCAAGGATTTAAGAACCAAAAAAGATTGGTATAACTAGATAGATATATTTGTTAATTAGGAATTGATCTTGTCCTTTATTGGAATTTTTTTTTTTTTTTAAGGGTTAAGTTTGAAATTTCATTTTTAGTTCCTATAAAGTTTGAAATTTCATTTTTAGTCCTTCCCTACCTTTTGACAACGGTTTTTACAAAAAAACCGTTGCCAAAACCAGCTAAAACCGTTGCCAAAACCCACGAGGGACTAAAAATGAAATTTCAAACTTTATAGGGACTAAAAACATATTTAACCCTTTTTTTAAATAGGTAGGGCTGTATTTGGACATACGCATTTGAAAAATCACCGAGAACCGGTCTATTGGAACCGGACCATTGGACCGACCGAAACATCTTTTGGTATGATAATGGATATAATTTTAATCTGTATTCAGACTGAAGAATCAGACCAATTAGTCAACAGGTACTCGGTAAGCATTGATATAAATTCTTAAATTTTTTCATTTCCTCATTTTTTTCCCTCTCTTCTTTCAGTCACTCTCTCTCGTCTCTCACACTTCCTCTTCCGTTTCGTCTCTCTCCCCTAGGTCTTCGTCTTCCTTGAGTTCCTTCCAAATTCCAATCAAACCACAATGTTTACTTTCTGTTAGACCCCAAACCTTCAAAATCTTCTCTTTTAACTCCTTGTTATCTCCCTCCTCCTTGAAAAAGATACCTTCCACGTGAACACCGAGGGGTTTGTCCCTCAAAGGATATCCCAACTGTCGAGCTAGGATCGGGTTATAGCTAATCCCTCCTTTGGTGCCAAGAAGAGGCACATTGCCAAAATCTCCGTAACTCTCGATAATCATCACCCAATCGTAGACATGATTGTACCAATCAATGTTAGAGTGGGTGAGAGCCATGACCTTCTTTGACCACCAACCTTTCTTAGGATCCCAAAAAGCATTAGTCTTAGGCAAGTGTGAAATAAACCACTTGTATAGCAAAGGAACACAGCAAGTGATCATCCCTTCATTGTGGAAACTCCTCATATGAACCGAATGGTAGGCGTCCGCTAGCAAAGTGGGCACAGGATTCCTCTTTAGGAAGATTTTGATGGCATTGAGGTCTACAAAGTCTTCAAAGCTAGGGAACAAAAATATACCATAGATGAGCAAGGCAAGAATAGCCTCGAATGCATCCATGCTCAAATGGTCGACATAATACTGGGCTTTCCCAACCAAAAACTCTGCAGTCAATCCAAAAACTCCTGCCTTGGTAGTCATATTGTTTTGAATATCAACCAAACCCAAATGTGTGGACTTAGCAATATCTTGCTCCCTGGGATCTTTCTCAAAAATAGGAAAATGAGACTTATCAATAGTAGGTAGACCAACTAGGTAGGAGTACTCTTCAAGTGTAGGTACGAGCTGGTAATCAAGGAAAGTGAAACAATGGTAAACTGGATCGTAGAACTGAAGTAGGGTGGAAAGGAACCCCTTATCCATCTTCATCTTCAATAAAGACAACAGCTTCCCATATCTGCTCTTGAATCCTTCTAGATCTGTCACCAAGGTACCTAACCTCCTTAGGTCGTCCAAGTCAAGACTCTTGTAAGCATACTTCAAGGTTTTCTTCCTTTCGCTATCCATGATAACCCTATGATGTTTACAAACAAAAGTTCAAGTGCCACGAAGCTTTTATGAAATGATGCTCATGAATGCATGTATGCACAAACACAAACAACACAAGCTCACATATACACATATATACTGAAGTTAGCGGGATTATACCTGAGTGAATCGCACACTCAAAGATACAATAGAGTCGCCACCGAACTTTTTTTAGTCCCAAAGGACAGGGAAAATATCGATAAAACCCAAGGGGAAGAGAAACGGGTCAGGGGGTCGGTTATGCGAAAAGAAGGTACTAGCACCTTACGCATCCGTCGTACTCGACGGGAACCATTTTGCTTGCTTTTAGGCTTGGATGGGTTATCTATCTAAAGGCTTCTAGCTAAAAGAAGAGGAGAGAAAGAGGAAAGAGAAAAAAGGAAGAAAGTGCTCGCGGAGGATTAAGGCCCTCGTGCCTACGTACCCTCATAGTGCAATGAGAAAATCAGAGCGTCGTAGTTCATGGAAATAGGGAAAGAAAGGAAGAAGGTGGAAGTGTGCTCGCCAAGATCATTGCAATCTTGTGCCTACGTATCTTACATTCGAATGAATGAAGAATCAAAGCGTCCGTAGTTCGTGGAACCAGGGAAATAAAGGAAGAAGGTGGAAGTGTGCTCTCCAAGATCATCGCAATCTTGTGTCTACGTATCTTACATTCGAATGAATGAAGAATTAGAGTGTCTGTAGTTCGTGGAACTAAGACGGAAAAGGAAAGGGAAAGTGGTGTCAAAACCAAGAGCAAAAGAAGATGGAGAAAAAATCCGTTGGGGAAGCAAAATGACTGGTGTCCAAACCAAGAAAGAAGTGCAAAGGAAAGATAATAACTGTGCTGAGGATAAAGTGCAAGAGTGGTGTCGAAACCAAGAAGATAAAGGAGCAAAAGGATAACAGAGTCTCCACTAGGGAGTAAGAGAACATAACATTGTGCTAGGGACCAGAGGGTAAGCGGCCCTACTGGGGAACAAACAAAGAGATGATGTTGAAACCAAAAGAAATACGAGTTCGGTATGTTAACTGACTGGCAGTGGTTAACCAAAGAAAGAGAGCAAAACTCTGTGGGGAAAAAAGGTTTGGTGTCAACAGGAAGGCTGTGATGAACTAAAAGACAGAGTACTGAACCAAGAGAAGGTGTTTGAATCTGAAGGGATTTTGGTATATTAACACGATAGACAGTGGTTAACTGGAAAACGAGTGTGGAACCAGGTGAAGGTTATGACCCAAAGAGCGGGTGTGGAACCAAGCAAAGGTTGTGACCCACAGGGATGTTGGTACTGACTGAACAAGCAGTACCTGACCAACGAAAAGGGTATTTGAACCAAAAGAATGTTGCTAACCACTGGGGATTCGGCATTAACAGAAAGACTGTGATTAACCGAAAAGAAAAAATGAGCAATTAACCAAGAAAAGGTGATTAACTCAAAAGACGCTCAGTATGTAAACAGACAGGTTGTGGTTAACTAAGAAGAAGTGCAAATTGGTGTTTTAATTGATAGGCAGCGATTAACCAAACAAAAGGGAGAGGAACCAAGAGAAGGTTGCGAACTCCGTTAGAGACTCGGTGTTTAACAGGAAGACTGTGTTTAACCGAAGAAAAAGATTACGAGTGCAGGGGAAAAAGAGAATTAGTAGTAACAGTTTGACTGTGATTAACCAAAAGAACAAGTGATCACGACTCTGATGGGGAATCCAATAAACAATTATTGATCAGAAGAAAAGGTGTTGGATCGAAAGGAGGTTGTCAACCCAGGGTGTCAAAGATCGTTAACCAAGGAAATGTTGATTGATCAAAAGAGAGATTGAAAGGTGCACGAGTGAGATTGATCCAGGATCGACTCGACTGGGGATTCGAAAAACGCTACCGCCTGGAGATAGAGGTGACTAAGCCAGGCACAGGGTTATTTGTCCCCTACCTGAAATAGTCAGAATGAGAGTAGGAATTCTCCATTCTTATTCCTTCTCTAACACACAGGGTGTAGAGCAGAAATGAAGCGGACAGTGTAACAACGCCAATTTGTATAGTTCTCCAGTGCGTCATGCGAAACTCCGACTCTGCAGGGGAAAAGAGAGAAAGAAAGCTCTAAAGGAAGCCTAAAGAGAAACGCCAAAGGGTAGATCAATAATCGAAATGAAGTTTCGATTAATTAATTAAAAGGGAGAAATATGCTAATAATTTCCCAAATGAATTGAAAAAATTATTAAAGCAGAAGGGTGCATTATTGATTATACCAGATTAAACTTATTCTTTGAAGAACAAACCTAATTCAAACATGCATGAAAGTGCAAAACATTACCAAATGTCACTTAAAATACATCACAAATCATGTTATAATGTGGATGAAATTATGCAAGAATGATCATGTTCATACAATGCCAAAAATGTGCACAATCATAAAATCGAAAGATCGAGCTTCAGGAAATTCACAATCAAGCTTCAAACTGAAATGAAGCAGCACCTAAAACATCCATAAAAATCAATTATATCAATCCATGGAGGTTAGAGGAGGAAAGCATGACGAACAAGCTTGAAAAACTCAAAAAAATGGAATTCTGTACAGTGGTAATCGATTACCACAAAGCAGGTAATCAGTTACTTACTTGAAAAAGGCAGAAATGGTGAAAATTGCGCAGAGTAATCGGTTACCTTGATTTGAGTAACCAATTACCATTGTAACAGTGGCAAAAACAGCTTTTCAAAAAGCACTTTCAGCACCTAAATCACTTGTCCAAATCACCACATGCTAGCGTATGAATTTGTGCACGAAAATCAAGTTTAACAACAACAAAAAAACCAGCAATGGAATCAATTAACTCATCAAGACCATGGATCAAGTAATGACATAATCAGTTCACACACACAAAAAGCATCGAAACTACATTGTGAATGATACGAAAATGTTCGAAACAACAAAATGTGTAAAGAAGGACCAAACTACAAGGTTGAGATGTGCCTTGGATGCTGTTGCAAATGAATCTTGACGAAGATAATCAAAGAAAACTAGATAAATCTTCAATTGTAGCCGAATCGTATCGAAACCGAGCAAATTGCGACGAAATCTCCAAAATATGAATTCGCACCGTAGAATCTTGAAGCAAACACTTGAGATGAATCCAAAAGCTAATAAAACTCTGGAAAATCAAGTAGAGTGGCAAGGTGATGAAGGTTAAGCTCAAGAAATAATCACTTCCAAGGTGAAAGTGATTATTCTTCAATGGTGAAGAGTTATAGCGAGGTTTGGGAAGAAAATAGAGATGAAGATGAAGAAGTTACAGAAAAATTTAAATAGAATATGGGAGAATTAAGAGTGAAGAGAGTGAAGAATTGTGAAAATGATTATGGATTGTGAGAAATGATTGAAGGTTTTCGTGAAAATAGTGAAGCTTTGTTTATATAGAGTTTTGGTTTAGAGTTGATAGGTTTGGAATGTGCTTTGGGGTTAGCTTTAGAGCTAGGTTGGGAGTTAGTTACACTTGACTCACCGAGTCAGCGGTCAACTCAGTTAGTTAGGAAGTTAACTCGGTGGAGCAATCCCAATGTAAATCCAAATCAAAGGCTCACATACTTGGAGATTAAGGAACATGGTGCACTTAATTCAAAGTGATGCATTGGAGTAAATGTAAGTGGAGAGTCTTGAATAGTCTTGAACTGTCTAGAATGTTCCACACAATGCTAGAACCAAGTAGAATCCAAGAACAAAGGGGGTGCAAGGTTGTTGTCCCAAAATGCAGGAGGAATTGCAAAACTGCACAGGGTAATCGATTACCATGTTTTTGCCTAAAAACAGAGTAATCGGTTACTCTAGGCAAAACTTGCCCAATTTGCTTAGGAACAAGTGCTGAAATCCCTGTTTCGATTTTCCACCTCTTATTTTGATGAATAGGCGTGGAAACCTTGTTTTTTGCTTGCTTTGATGATGTGATGACTTTGAGAAGATGTGGTTAATCGGGCTTGGAAAACCTGAAAATTCCTACAACAAAATCATAGAGAAAAATGTGCTAGTGCGCATGCCAGCGATGCGAATGCACATGCTTATGCAAAAGGCAAAAAGGAGGTCAAATTTCGGGTTACAACAACTGCCCCTATTTAATCCTCTTGGACCTGAGTGCTCGAATCGCACCAACTTTTCAATGATTCGAGGTGGAAGGGGATTTAATAAAAGAGTAGCCCGAAAATTTGGCCGACGACGACAAAAAGAAAAGGTGAAAGATGTTTGGCTGAAAATCCGCTAGGGAGATGAATCAAGCCAAAAAGAAGTATGATTGATGCATATGCTGTGTATGTGCTATTCTACATGGTGCTTGATATTATGTCATGCAACGATAAAGGTTAATGTACTGTGCTGCGGGTAAGCGAGGATTGTAGCAAAACGAACTCGACATCCTCGGCTGGGGAGAGAACCCACAGATGACGACGACTCCGTTGGATTAAAATCCCATAAATGGTGATGACTTCGCTGGGCAAGAAACCGAGAAATCTCATATTTCTAGCCTATCACTATCGTCGTTGTTGGGGATGAAACAACCAGAATGATCCTCAAACCATGGTTGACTCTTCCTGGGGAACGATTTTCCAACGTTGACCGATTTTGCCTAGGGAATTCCAAGGTCTGAATGATCTTCTTGGCTTGGTGAGAACAGAAACATACTGCCACTAGGGAGTGATGGTTTCAACCTTCTGGGAATGATGCACGACCCTTGCTGGGGATAAGAGATCAATCATGTCTCAGCTGGAGGGCACATCATGGCAACTTTGCTGGGGACATTATGGATCTGCTGGAGGAATGGAGGGTAACTGACCTTTCCGAAGACCCATAATGGTGCTTGCTGGGGAAATGATGGCTCTGTTGAGGAAATGACAACCTCTTCAAAGAACCAACACAGTGGTGACCGGGCATTAGGCTTGCCGATGGATATTACCGACTATCCCGTAGGGGATACCAGTGGAATATGCAATGCATAATGCTTTCTCCATTGGTTTAGCTTTTTATTATTCTCAATGCTTTATAGTATTATGTGATCACAAATAAATTGTTTATTTTACAAATAAAATACTGAAAAGAAAACAATTGATGAGAAATCAAATGATGAATTCTTATTGAATATGAAAAATGTTTGTACATAAGATGTGTACAAGGATGCAAAAATCATTGATTAGGAAATTTACAATAATTAAAAACAAATGTAAATGGCAAAGGGAAATTATGCTTTGCATTGATTACAACATTGGCTACCATCCATCGTAAGTCTAGGTTCTAACGCCTTGCGCCAATTGATGATGACTTGATTGCTCTGTTACCGCCTGAGATCCAGCTGTGACGAAGAGAGGCTTAAGGATTCACAGTCAAATGCCTTTATCCCTAATTTTTTCCTGGACATTTTTCTATTTTTTTCGTCCACCGGGATACCCATTTTTGTCTAAGTCGCCCTTTCGGGTTTTTAACTTAGCGGGCTATTATTGTTTTTTGCATTGTCCCTAACTTTTGCATGGACATTTCTTTTTTTTGGTCCATCGGGACGCCCATTTTTGCCTAGATTGTCCGTGCGGATGTCAATCTAGCAGGCTCTTTATCCTTTTTTTTTTCTTTCAGGCATAGTATTTTTTTACTGTATCGGAGTTCATAGGCGATGGAAACTCCTCACCACTGGATCATAGCTCCGCCTGAGAAGGCCTTCTTGACAACAAAGGGTCATTCGTAATTGGGAGTCCACTTGTCGCGTGAATCTGAGTGAATAGGTGAGTACCTCTTGAGCATGAGTTCACCTTCTTGGAACGCTCGAGGGAGGATTTTCTTGTCAAAAGCTTGCTTGAGGCGTCTCTGATACAATTGACCGTGACAAATGGCTATAAGGCATTTCTCCTCGATGAGATTCAGTTGGTCGTATCTGGATTGTACCCATTCAGCTTCATAAAGATCTGCTTCCATGATGACTCTGGGTGAAGGAATCTCGACTTCAATGGGTAGAACAACCTCCATACCATACACCAGCGAATACGAAGTTGCCCCAGTAGAAGTGCGTACTAAAGTTCTGTAACCATGTAGTGCAAAGGGAAGCATTTCATGCCAATCCTTGTAAGTCTTGACCATTTTCTGGACAATCCTCTTGATGTTTTTGTTTGCTGCTTCGACGGCGCCATTCATCTTGGGCCGATAAGGTGAAGAGTTGTGGTGCTCGATCTTGAATCCTTGACACAACTCCTTCATCATTTTGTTGTTCAGGTTGCTTGCACTGTCAGTGATAATGCTGCTAGGAATACCATAGCGACAGATTATCTCTTCTTGATGAATCTGGCAACCACTTGTCGTGTAACATTTGCGTAAGAAGCAGCTTCAACCCACTTGGTGAAGTAGTCGATAGCAACTAAAATGAATCGATGACCGTTGGAAGCCTTCGGCTCGATCATTCCAATCATATCGATAACCTACATAGAGAAAGGCCAAGGCGAAGTCAAAACATTCAATGGAGTTGGAGGAACATGGATCTTGTCATCAAATATTTGACACTTGTGACATCTTTTGGCAAAGTTGTAACAATCTACCTCCATTGTTGTCCAGTAATACCCAACTCGAAGGATCTTTTTTGCCATGGCAGGACCTTTAGCATGTACACCCTCGCTGCCCTCATGTATGGACCTTATGATCTTGTCTGTTTCGTGTCTATTCACGCATCTGAGCAACACAAAATCATAATTCCTTTTGTACAGTATACCACCACTTAAGAAGAATTGGGCGCAGAGCCGTCTAAGAGCTTTTTTGTCAGTGATAGTGATACCTTCAGGATATTCCTATTTTTCCATATATCTCTTGATGTCATAGAACTAAGGTTTGTCATCAGACTCATCCTCGATTGTTAAACAGTGTGCTGGTTCGATCAAATGATCAATGCAGATAGAAGGAGCTTCATTCTTCCACTTGACTTTGAACATGGATGCCAGGGTGGCAAAAGCATCAGCTAATTGATTTTCCTCTCTAGGGATATAATGGAAAGAGATTTCATCAAAGTAAGGAATTAATTTTGCGATGTGCTTTTGGTACGGAACCAACTTGGAATCCCGAACCACAAAGTTCCCTCTGACTTGGCCAATGACCAAAGCATAATCTCTATAGACCTCAAGAATCTTGATTCTCATGTCAATTGCCGCTTCAATGTCGTAGATACATGCTTCGTATTCAGCCATATTATTGGTTCATGCAAAGCATAATCTGGCAGTGAAAGGAAGATGAAAACCCGTTGGAGAGATGAGGATAGCATCAATTCCATGACCTTTAGCATTGAAGGCCTCATCGAACACTAGCGTCCATCGCGCCCCTGGTTCGGGTCCTATGTCAGGGTATGGAGTCTCATAATCTCTGATAAACAGAACATCCTTATCGGGAAAGTGAAACTTCATTTGTTGATAGCCCTCCACAGGTTTATGAGCAAGGTAGTCGGACAAGACGCTTCCTTTTATTGCTTTTTGGGTAACATGTTGGATATCATTCTCAATTAACAGCATCTGCCACCGAGCAATCCTTCCAGAGACAGCAGGCTTTTCAAATATGTACTTTATCAAATCCATTTTGGATACAAATAAAATAGTATGGAAAATCATGTATTGTATTAGGCGTCGAGCAGCCCAGACCAGAGCACAACAAGTTTTCTCCAAGAGTGAGTATCTGGTCTCACAATCAGTGAACTTCTTACTCAGATAATAAATTGTGTGTTCTTTTCTACCAGTGTCATCATGTTTACCCAAAACACATCCCATTGATTCATCGAGAACAGTGAGATACATGATTAAAGGCCTACCAGGAACCGGCGGTACTAAGATCGATGGCTCTTGCAAATATTGTTTTATCTTGTCAAATTCTTCTTGACAATAATTATTCCATTCGACCTATTGATTTTTTCTTAGCAATTTGAATATTGGTTCACAGGTAGCCGTCAAGTGCAAAATGAATCTTGAAATATAATTAAGTCTGCCCAGAAAGCCACAAACTTCTTTTTCTATTTTGGGGGGCGGCAAGTTCTGGATTGCCCGAACCTTGTCAGGATCAACTTTAATGCCCTTCTGACTCACAGTAAATCCCAACAATTTACCAGATCGAACTCTGAATGTGCACTTCGCAGGATTCAACCGCAGTCTAAACTTTTGGAGTCTGTTGAACAGTTTCTTCAAATGAACCAGGTGATCATCTTCTGTTTTGGACTTGGCAATCATATCGTCCACGTAAACCTCAATCTCTTTATGAATCATATCATGAAAGAGGGTTGTCATGGGACGCTGGTATGTTGCCCCTGCATTCTTCAAACCGAATGGCATGACTTTGTAGTAATATGTACCCCATGGCGTGATGAAAATGGTATTTTCTATATCAGCTGGGGACATCTTGATCTGATTATATCCCGAGAAACCGTCCATAAAAGAAAAGACAGAGAATTGCGTCGTGTTGTCTACCAAGACATCAATATGAGGCAAAGGGAAATAATCTTTCGGGCTTGCCTTATTGAGATCTCGATAATCCACACACATTCTGAATTTCACATCTTTCTTAGGAACATGGACGATGTTGGCGATCCATTCAGGATATTTGGAAGTGGCCAGGAATCCATCATCAAGCTGTTTCTTTACCTCTTCTCTAATTTTAAGTGCAATGTCGGGTCTGGTATTCCTTAGTTTCTGCTTAACAGGAGGACATCCGGGCTTGAGTGGCAAGTGATGTTCAACGATGTTGGTATCCAACCCAGACATATCTTGATAAGACCAGGCAAAAATATCAACATACTCTTTCAATAACTTAACCAACTATGAGTGTACATGCTTAGTGAGGGATGCGCCAACCTTGACTTCTCTTCTGACATCATCAATACCAAGATCGACAACTTCCAATGGCTTTTTGTATGGCTGAATCTCTTTCTGATCGTGCTCAAGGAGCCTTGCTAGTTCATCCAGTAATTCACAATCTTTCTCACCCTCTTCTTCGGCATGGTTAATTGGAATCCTAGAATTACAAAGGATGTTTGCCATGTTGTTATCAATGCATTTATTTGTTCTGCATGTTTATGAATATGTTTAGAATGAGCTATTTTGAAAAAGGTGAAAATAAAAAGAAACCTTTGTCGTTTGTTTGTGAAAAAAGTAAAATAAAGAAAGAAAAGAAAGCATGATTTTGAATGCAAAAAAACTTTTATTTATTGATCACATAATATTGCAAAAGCGGGAGGCCCTTTACAAGCTATCCACTCGTCTCGGGCGAGGACGAGGGAATGAGAAAGCAAAATGCATTACATGTTTATCGGAAAAACCGCAGGAATCACAGTAGATGTCCAGTTGTTGAGCTTGAAACCCGGCGGGCACTTGCGCACAAAGCTTGAAATCCGATTGTTAGGACCAGCGTCATCAATAGCTGCCACGATGTCACCCTTTTGAAAGCCCGCGCCACTGAACTTGATCAAGTTGCATTGTTTCTGACCATGTGAGCTAGATTGTCGCCCAGGACGATAACCCAATCCAAATCGATTATGCTTTTCAACCACATCAATCACATGCTCCAGCCAGGCAAGACACCTTTCTCGATGGTCCCTTTAGCACTCTTGGCGGATGACAAGGTCATTTGCGGTGATCTATTTTGACTAGTTGAAGCAGAACTGACATCGTCAAACTTGAGACACTGTAACGGCACCTCAGCTATGCCTTCCTCGGTCTCGATGTATCGGAAAGATGATAACTCACTTACAATTAAATCCTCTTCACCACAGACGATGACCAGCTGGTCATCAACACATGAATTTCAATTTCTGATGTAAAGTGGAGGTAACCGCCCTTGCAGCGTGAATCCATGGGCGACCTAATAGGCAACTGTATGTGAGATTGATATCCATCACTTGGAAAGTAATGGTGAATAAGTGCGGTCCAACCTTAATGGGTAAATCCACTTCTCCAATGACTTACCTTTGAGAACCATCAAAGGCATTGACGACTAAGGCGCTCGGCTCATCTCGCTCCCTTCTACCAGTAATTGACTCAATGTACCCTTAGGCATCACATTGAGGGAAGAACCGGTGTCCATAAGAACACGAGATAATAAGGCGTCCATGCAAGTTACAGATATGTACAATGCTCGATTGTGGGTAGCTTCTTCAGGTGGTAATTTTGATTCATTGAAACCCAAGTATTTGTTTGCAGTTATGTTAGCCACTACATCATCGAACTCGACTACGGATATATCATGCATCACGTGGGTAGCATTCAAGACTTTCAATAAAGCTGATCTATGTGCGGGTGAACTCATGAGTAAGGCCAAGATTGAAATCCTCGAGGGAGTTTGCCCCAGCTGATCCACAATTTTGAAGTCACTTTTCTTGATCAGCTTTAGGAACTCTTGATCACCAATCATCTCCTTTCTTTTCGTGGCATCCTCAGACGGAATAGTTGGCACTGGTACAACAGTAGATGCCCCTTGCTAAACACTAGGGGTTGCAGATGCAGGCTTCTCCTTGGGAGGAACAACAGTTGGAACTTGAACAGGCTTTGTAGTGACCTTCGGAGCGAATACCCGCCCACTACGGGTCATACCTCCAGCGGCTGTTACATTCACAGTCTCAGATTTTGCGAACCTTATCTCTTGACCTTCAGAAAACACAGTAGACCCATACCTCCAAGGCACCTCCTTAGAAATTTGATACAGAAATGGTTTTGGCGGGCAAACAACGATAGGTTGTATTTTCTTTTTAGGGGATTCAATAGGAATCTTCCTATAGATGATGGTGAATGGCTCTATAGTAGCGACTTCTTCAACAGGCTTAGATCTGGCAAATTGAACTTCACCTCGGTTCATCAAAATTTGGACACAACCCTTCAGCTTTCGACACTGGTCAGGATTATCGTCACAAATTTGACATTTACCATGCAACCCTTTCAACAAACCATGTTCATTCAATATCTTGATAACCACAGTCATCAGGGTCTTTACCTCGTCAACATCCATGATCAATTTAGCCTTTGAATTATCCTCAATCATGTTCACCGCAGGTCCACCGTGATTGGGCAATAGATTATGCTGAATGTTAGGACCTTCCTCAGCAAAAGTCAAATGAGCTCATGAACCTTGGTTTTGAAAACAATACAGACCTCTGTCGCATGTCCTATGTATCTAGAGTGATAAGCACAAGACGCATTTGGATTATGCTCCGGGTTGAATGAAGGAATTGCAGGCGCAATATCTTTGGGAACAATTGCCCCTTGATGAACCAAGTAAGGGAATAATTCATGTATGGCATCAAAATTCTGTTGAAATTTGGGCGCTTACGATTTCCCTGATTATTGTTGTTTTAACGGTTTTGATTCTGCTGATTTTTGTTATTCTGTTGAGATTGTTGTTGACGTTACGATTGTTGCTGATTCTGAGCATTCTGACATGGTTGTTGCGGATGATACTAGTACGGCAGTTGTTGATATTGTGCAGTAGCAATGTACGGATACAAATAGTAAGGCATAGGAGCCATGGGTGCTGGATACTGAGGAGATGCTTGAGCTTTCACAGCGTTGGCTTCACCTTCCTTCTTCTTTGACTGACTGTTCTAAGATTTTCTACTGACCGGCTGCTGGGAAGCAGCTCCAGAAATCTTTCCAGCCTTCAACCTATTCTAAATTCTTTCACCAATTGTTACAATGTCTGCAAAGTTCGATGAAGAACTACCCACTATTTTCTCATAGTAGGGTCCCTGCAAGGTACCCATAAAAATGTCAACCAACTCATTGTCAAAGAGAGCAGGTCGCACACGAGATGCCATCTCACGCCATCTTTGTGCATACTCTTTAAATGTTTCAGCTGAACATTGAGACTGGTTTTGCAACTGTAATATGGTAGGCGCTAGATCAAGATTGTATATGTATTGCTTCAGGAACGCCTCAGACAGATCCCTCCAAGTACGAATTTTGTTGCGTTATAAGCCTATGTACCAATCCAATGACGCGCTAGACAAGCTATCTTGAAAATAATGAACTAGCAGTTCATCGTTATCAATATAGGATGCCATCTTTCTGTAGTACATAGTGATGTGACTGCGTGGGAAACTCAAACCTTTGTACTTTGGAAGCTCAGGTATCTTGAATTTCTGTGGCAATACAACATTTAGAACCAAACATAAGTCTTTGGCCTCCATGCCAAAAGCAGAAAACCCTTCAATAGCTCTGATACGGTCTTCCAACAACTTGTAATCAGCAGGTCTACTTTGATCAGCAGGCCTGACAAGGATATGAGGATTTAGCAGCTGAGATGCGGCCGGAGCATTCACTTGCGGAGTAGTAAACTGAGAAGGGTATACCAATCCCTGATTAACCATCTGACAAGCATTCTGACCAATCTGTACACCAAATGGATAATTCTGAGAAGGTACCACAGCGGCTAAGGATGCCCCAGGGTAGAGCATTCCAGAATGAACATTCTGAACAGCAGTTTGAGCAGCTTGGGATGAAACTGGAACATGAAGAGGATGACCCCTATACACATGCTCATCTTCATCAGGAGTTTCAATGTCAGCCTGTCATACCCCAAATTTTGACCACTAAGGTTTCCCATCATTGTGAAAATCATCATCACAATATGGAGAAACCATCATACTTCATCAGTCTCCCCAAAGATGGGTGAGCATCCACTACAATCAAAATTAGGGTTTCAAGCCCTCTCAGAGCCTTAGACAAAGGATCAATCAAGGAATGACATGATCTTCAACTTGTCTAACCTCTCAAACATCCACAATGGATCAAAAGGACTCCCACTTCAAGGATCAAGCACAAGGCTGCTCCCTTCTAGGTGGATCAAGTCTCAAGATCGACAGTGTCACCAAATTAGGGTTTTGGTCGACCAGGGCCTCCAGATGGAAATTTTTCATCTGGGCACAAGCCAATGATCCAAAACATAACCTAATATACTTCATGGGACCTCATGGACCCAATCATCAAGTCAATTTTGCCTCAGGGGATGCATTCATAAAAAATCAGGAATTAGGGTTTTTTGACCTAATTCACCCCTAAGTTGACTTTTAGGGAAAATCATGAGCCAAGACCTCAAGAGAGGGTTTGAGGGTCTCTAATGAACTATATTGATCCATTTGGAACAATGGATTAATCCAAGAAGCTTGAGCAACAAGTCTCAATTTTATCTACACCACAATTAGGGTTTCGCGAGGAAAGTCAACTGTAACTTTGACTTTTGACCAGGACATGCTCCCAAGCCCTAAGACATGATTCAATATACCCTATGACACCCATGGAACATGTCCATCAAGTTTGATTTAGGTCAAGGACATGATTTCATGAAGAATTGCACAGTTTGGGATTCATCTGATAAAAAGTCAACTGTGCACAAAAGTCAACTTTGACTTTTTGAGATTTTTCACCAAAATGGATTTTTAACCCTAAAATGATGTTCATGTATGATTTGAATCATCATTCATCAAGAAAAATCAAAGAAAGTGGGATAACTTGTAAAAGGTGTAACCATAAAAACTTAGAAAAATTTCTAAGTTATGAAAAAGTGACACAAATGTGCCAACTTTGGAGGACCATAACTCCTAAACCACAAGGCCATTGTTCCCCATTCAAAGCTTGATTTGTAGATCTCATTGCCCTCTACAAAAGCTTCATACTGACCTATGTCCAAATTCCTCATGGATTTTGAGTTATGGAGTGATCAAAATCAAGAAAAGTTACTTTGTTCCAACACTTAGTGAAAATTTCACTAAGTCAGATTTTACCTTACTTTTTGCCAAATGTAGGGGGATTTTTCATTTGGATTCAAAAGATATCAAAACCAGACATGTTCAAACAATTGTTGTATCATGTAAGGGCTTTCCAAAATGGCCAAGAACATTACCAAATTCAATTTGAGTCATGAGATATGACATTGGCAAGTTGCCTTGCTGAAATCTGCCAAGGCAAGGTAGATTTTTACACTTTTGGTCGATTTGCCAAAATCAGCCAAATCCAAATGCTCCTATCCACTTGGACACATCTGAGGATTGAATCTAAAGGGGACAATCACTGAGCCAAGCCTCCAAAGTCTTTGGAACAAGAAATAGCATGTTGAACCTAGAATTGCCAAAATAGGGACAAGACTCCAATTTTGGATTGGAGCATTCAATGGAAGCATCAAGGTGGCATGGACTGAGCCATTCTCAACTGAATTCAATCAAGACTTATCCAAGACCAAGGGAACCAGCAGCCTGTGCCCTAACCTCTAGTTAATGGCTAGAGGAGACTTGGATTTTCATTTGCCAACATTGGCCAAACCTACTCAGCAGTTGCCATTCACTATTCCTTGCAAAACAAACTTGCTCTACTATAAATAGAGCTCAATTGTGATCAGTTTGAGTACACCAAAGCCATCAAACAGATATTTTCCTCAAAATCTCTTCTTTCACTCCAATTTTGCCTTCTAAGGCAAGTCACTATCGGGTTTTGAGTTTGAGAGCTTTTCCAATCAAACCAATCACACACACACCTCATATACATCATATAGAAATGATCTAAACACTCACATAACATCTGGAACACAGATTTCACAAAATCACCAGCCAATTGCTCAAGTTCTAGACAGATTTGCAGTTGGGGTACCATCTCAAGTTCCAGATCATTTCAATCCATTCCAAGCATTCATACACACTCCATGGCACCTAGGGAAGCTATCTAGATCATTGGAAACTACCTGTAACACCTCAAACACAAATCACGATCACCAGCTGCAAGTGGTAAGCATGAGCTCTTCTAACTCTATGATCCATGCAATTTTTGCTGCACAATAATTTGGCCATATGTTCATAATCATGCATGGAATGTTTCCCCTCAATTAATTGCATTATTTGAATCGTGTATAAAAAATCCTAGCCTTCATGCATAAATTAGGGTTCTTGAGGATTTTTCGTGATTTCTTGTTTTATGATTAATTTAAATGAAATTAATTGTCATAGACATGATCGTGTGGTTGAAACGGGTTGATTGGTATGTGGATTGCATGATATAATCAAGTATTCAGTGAGATTGAAGAGAAAATGCAAATCTGGGAAAACCCAGAACACACGCGTGTTCTTGGTGTGTTCTTGGCGCCATTTTTTGAAAATTCAAATATTTGAATTTTGTGATTTTATTTAATTGATTCAAAAATTAATTTCTCTCTGAGTTTTAATGATTTTGAGTTGATTCTTTTTTTAATAATTCACAAAAATGTTAAAATATTTTATTTTCCCAAAAAATCCCAAAAATATTATTTATTTTGTATAATTGAAATTTTTGCAAAGAATTAATGTTTTAATTGTTTTTAACATTTAAAATATTTTTTCCACCTTAATTTTGCAACTTTTAATGCTTTCTAATTATTTTGTAGGTCAATACTTAATTTTTGAAGCATTAATCCAAGATCACAATTTGTTTTCCATATGTTAAACAATTTTGATCATTTTAATTGAATTTTTATTCAATTAAATACATTTTTGAAAACAAATTAGGGTTTTGGATTAATTCAACCCTCATAAATCATTTTCTTTTAAAAACTTTTTGGGCCTCTAATAGAGTGTAAGACCCAATCTTTTTTTTGACCAAATCATTTTTGGGCCTCAGTATATTGTATAAGTCCCGATACCCTCAAAAATAAACGGCGCGATCGTCGCCTTTTCAAAACAAAAAAACCTTGGGCCTACCCTCGAGTAGTAAGGCCCATTTCTTTTCTTTAAAACTTTTTGGGCCTCTTGAGAGAGTGTAAGACCCAAATCCCCTTATACAAACCACTTTGGGTCTCACTTATTGTATATGTCCCTCTGTACAAGTGAACGATACGATCGTCGCCCTTTTGAAAAATAACAATTGGGCCTCTCCTTGAGCTATAAGACCCATTCAAAACTTTTTGGGCCTCTAATAGAGTGTAAGACCCAATCCCCTTTTAACCAAAACATTTTGGGCCTCAGATATTGTATAAGTCCCTTCGCGTTAAAAGAAAATCTCGGCGCGATCGCCATTTCAAACGAAAAATCATCTGGGCCTACCCTCGTGTTATAAACCCCACTCTTTTTCTTTAAACCTTTTGGGCCTCTTGAGAGAGTGTAAGACCCATCCCTTTGTACAGAAAACCTTTTTGGGCCTCAGTCACTTGTATAAGTCCCTTTGTACAAATTCAAACAGTGCGCTCACTGATAAAACCATGGGCCTCTCCTTGAGCTGTAAGCCCCAAATCTTTCTTTTTCAAAGCACTTTCTCCTTTGATTTTGAAATATACTATTGTTTTCAATCTTTCTTTGTTGAACAACTAACCAAACAACATGGAAGCTCTACAACCGAGTAAGTGTTTATATGCTTTCATTTACCGCTTTCATATACATATAACTGTATTGTGGGGCTGTCTCGCTGTAAGTCTTCTTTCATAAACTCATATCAACTGTGTAATAATAGTATAGATATTTAGAGTTTCCCTGGCAACTACGTCTAGCATTAAGCCTGTTGATCACTCTTAAATAGTCAAAACTAGATCCCCATTGGATTACCAGACACAGTCTTCCCTCCTCTTGGGGTTAAACAATATGGAGATATGAAAGACAGCATTCTCTGTGAACCCTTTCATAGACTGTCACTCGTAGAAGTTGTCAAAGAAACTCTATTCCCCAGAGATGATCTCTTCTCCGTGAATTGCACCTCTTGAGTTTCTTCCAAATTCTCGAACTTTCCTGGCTTGATCTATTCTCGGTGAATGACATGTCTTGAACTTCTCGGGGTTTGGGGACCCACAGGCTTCTTAAAAGCACTTGTCAAGAAACTCTACTCCCCAGAGATGATCTTTTCTCCGTGAATGGCATCTCTTGAGTTTCTTCCAAATTCTCGAACTTTCCTGGCTTGATCTATTCCTCGTGAATAGCCTGTCTTGAATTTCTCGGGGTTTGGGGACCCATCGGCTTCTTAAAAGCATCGGCCTCCTTTTGGGCATTGTTCAAGGACCCACAGGCTTCCTAAAAGCATCCCCGCCTCCTCTTGGGCTTAGTACAAGGACCCATCGGCTTCCTAGAAGTATCCACAGCCTCCTCTTAGGCTTCGTATAATGATCTCTTCCTTCGGGAATGATAGCCTCCTCTTGGGCATCGTACAAGGACCCGTCGGCTTCTTAAAAGCTTCCAGCCTCCTCTTGGGCTTCGTACAAATTGTCCCGACGACCTCCTAGAGGTATAGGAACAGAACTTAGTCATCTACATAGAATAGTCCTTTCAAAGAGTCTACTACTGTTTCTCAAAGCATAATACAGAAGATAAAACTCTAGACACGGACAGTCTAATATCCTTGAGTCTCAAAGACATTCTCAAGTGACCCCTTCGTTAAATAGGAAGAAAACCCATAGACTCGGACAGTCTCAATACCCTTCGGATTTCCCAATTCCTTAAAGAACAGGAATAACCCGGATCCTCGAATCAAATCCTTGAGTACAGTGTTGCTCATATAAGAACTGATTTTCTCTTTCAAAATCAGTATACTGGACCTGTCACTCAACTGAAACAGTCACCATAGCCTCCCCTTGGGCTTTGTACAATGATCCTCCCCAGCGGAGTCAAACAAAGTTTAGCCTCTCTCTTGGGCTTTGTACGAGACACATAAGAGACTCCCTCGTTGAGTCAATCACCCTTTCGCCTCCATCTCGGGCTTTATACGAGATACAAAAAGGTTCTTATTGAGCCAAACAAACAACAACCTCCATCTCGGGCTTCATATGAGATACAAAAAAACTCTCTTGTTGAGTCAAATAGCCTTCATCTTGGGCTTTATACGAGATACCAAAAGACTCCATCGTCGAGTCAAAACCTTTTAGCCTCTCTCTCGGGCTTTGTACGAGACACATATTAGCCTCCTCTTATGCTTTGTATAAGAAAATCACTGGTTGATCCAATTAACCTTTTAGCATCAAAGTTGTGCCTCGTTCACAGTACACAAACATCAACAACTCCTTCATCTAATTGCTGTAAACGGCAAGCCTCTGGATCATCTATATCCACGCCACTGTCCCTCTTTTAGCATGAGAAATTCCTAAGGAAAGATAGCATTGCTCTACACTGAGTTAAAGTCTTCTCCTTCAGGTTAAAATCCCCTATAAAGGAAATTATGGCATTGCCGGATTCACAAATCCCGGTTAAAGTAATTCTCCTTTATAAACAGTTGTGACATACTGACCCCTTTAGAGATGACAAATTCTCTCTAAAGTCAAACTCCTTCAGCTCCACATCTTGGGCTTTGAACAAGATATAAATAGACCTTTCAGCTTCACATCTTGGGCTTTGAACAAGATACAAACCACCTTTCGCTTCACGTCTTGGGCTTTGAACAAAACACCAAATACCATTTCCTCCCATAGAATAGGAGGAACTTCGAATGCTCTGATTTCCCTGTTTCGGTAAACGGGAATACGTAGGCATAAGATTGAAAGAAAAATCTTAGCGAGCACGCTAAACAAAAAACCCAAAATCCCATACTTTTATACATCCGTCCTAACATCTTAACCTCCCACCAATTAACCGAACACCACTTTTAAAAAAATAAACCTAATAGAGACCCCGAATCTTTGTAGCATCTGTAAACCAACAGTTCTGACTGTTTAAACTCAGTTTGCAAGCAGGGTTAATTTGAGACATCTATTTCCCTTCCTTCATCAACTTTAATAGGATAAAAAATGAATCGAGCTGTAGACACCAAAGAGCGATAGCGCTTCGCAACCGCGTCCAAAATCGCACGCTACAGAAAAATGGCGAATTCACTGGGGACCATGGCGACTCTGCTGGGGATTTGTCATTAGGATCTATCTCACCTTTGTAGCAAGATCTTGTTCTCTTCTCATCTATTAGGTAGAAACTTTAAAAGTGGCGCCCACTGTAGGGCCTTTCTCTAACCTTTTTCCTTTTCTCTTGTATGAAACCACAGATTAGGGCTTCCGCCGGGGAACCCATTTTCTGTCAGGAACATAGGATTCATAGCTTTAAAAGGTCTAGGATTTTAGGACGAATATATATACTGCTTTTCCTAATTGCTATACCTGTTTATTTTTCTGCTAATGGGAATGCGTGTGATGCCGCATGTGGAAAGATTGAGTATACACTTAAGATAAGTGATGGCGACGAGGTCGACCATCAACCTCAGTGGAGGCTGACCAATGCAACCCATTCCCTCTCATAGGCATTGGGCCGATTGTGATGTCTGAGAAGCTGAGGAGCCAACCCTTTTGTAGTGCGGAAACTATCGGAAATGGTGGTCACGCGATACTACCCTCATTTGAGGCTGGTGATCTATTCTCGGTGAATGGCACTTACTCTAAGATTGCTCTACAACTCACTGGCGATCCGCTTGTTGTTTTGCTTTCCTAGGAGGAGCTGATGATAATGAGTACAGGTACAAAAATCACCTTAGTATAAACCTTTGGGGATGGGTAAAGCCTTGACTTCATGACAACGACCCTTTGACCCCATGTTTTTTCTATGTTTTTGTGTGCTGCATTCATGCATTCATTTAAAACATTAAAACATTCAAAAAATTTCTCTTCTAGTCTCTCTGTTTTTCAAATTAAACTAAGATCGTGATTGCAAATATCAGAGAAAACGATTGCGCTAAAGGATTTCGGTAGAAGGAGAACTCATAAGTACACCTTATGGATTCCAAAACTAGAGGATTTAAGAGGTTTGGCGAGAATGATCACAAACCAAGAGGCTTTCAGAGCCAAACACGGAGGTCTGCTACCACTGTTAAGAGTCCATGTGATTGAGGGAATCATGGACGCGCTCGTTCAATTCTACGATCCGGTTTATCACTGCTTTACATTCCCGGATTACCAGCTAGCACCAACGCTGGAGGAGTATTCTCATCTGATTGATTTACATATCACTGACCGAGCTCTATTTTTCGGACTGGAAGAAATTCCAAAGAATCAGACCATTGCAAGAGCGATTCATTTGGATGAGTCTAAAGTCAGGACTCACATGACTACTAAGGGTGGCATCCAAGGTTTTCCAGCCCAGTTCTTGACAAAGAAAGCCCTGTATTTTGCCAGTATAGGAAATGTGACTGCTTTTAAAAGCATCTTTGTCTTGCTCACCTACGGGTTATTTTTGTTTCCCAACATCAATAATTTCGTCGATATCAATGCCATTAAGGTTTTTCTCATTGGAAACCCTGTGTCGACTTTGCTCGCAGATGCGTATCATTCTGTACACTTGGGAAATTTGTACAGCGGAGGGGAGATCACATGATGTGTACCTTTGCTTTACAAATGGTTTATCTCCCACTTGCCCAAGTCTGCTGCTTTTTGGGATTGTAAGAATGCCTTACGTTGGTCGCAGAAGATCATGTCTCTTACCAACTCTGATATAGATTGGTGTAATAGGATCTATGATGGAATCAGGATCATTAAATGTTGTGGAAACTTCCCCAACGTACCCCTTATAGGAACTAAGGAAGGAATCAACTATCATCCGATATTGGTTCGCCGTCAGTTTGGATACCCGATGAGACACGTCCCACGGGGTGTTCATCTGGAAGGTCTTTTCTTCAAGGAAGGAGAAAACGACAGAGCACTAAAGATGGAAATAGTGCAAGCCTGGAAGCATGTTCATAAGAAAGGACGGGAGTCTCTAGGAAAACCGGACTGTGTCTCGGTGGAGCCTTATCTCCACTGGGTACAAACTAGAGCTCTCAAGCTAAAGATGCCTTATCCTCGTTTCGGAATTCTTCCGCCGAGGGAATCTGTCATGTACTTCATGACGGAAACTGAGAAGCTTCAGGTTACTCTCAACAAAGTTCGAAAGGAGAGAAGGTCTTGGAAGAACAAGTACCGCACCCTCAACGTAGTGTGCATCAAAATACAACAACTACTGAAAGAGAAAGATGCTCTGATTGAAATTTTGGAGCAACATGCTGTAGAGAATCAAGATGACCAAAGGAATTCGCTCACTCCTTTCACCTGGCAAAGGAATGAAAACCTGACAACGGCCTAAGAGCCCCGGTCAAAGAAGAGGAAAGTACTAGAGTCAGCACCTGATTTCTCTTCAGAGAGGACTCTGGACCCATTAACTTAGGTTTCTGTTTCTTCACCTTGTAATCTACTGTATTTCCATTTCTGTAATCCTTTGAATTTCAATAAAAAGGGGTTTCCCCACCGTTTGATATTTGCAATCTAATTGTCGAAGTTTATTTTGATTAAACCAAAAAGCAATTAATATAATCATTGCATTCATCATTCTCACATCGCGTATTCTTCTTACCTACGAATCTCACGTTTGTATCTCGGTTCTAGAGTCAAACTATCTCATTCGTATAATACTCGGGCCAATCATCAGAAAAAGATGGATGATCTTGAGGAAGAAAAAGAGAGTTGAAAGAAGAGATCGACGCCCTGAGAGAGGATATGAGAAAGCTTCGTAACGACATGCAAGCCATGGCAAAAGCTCAGCTACAAAGGACTGTGATCTCAGAGATCACCTCAACGCCCATAGTGGAAAAGTCCGATCCTAGGTACCAGATGCCGAAAGATCGTCCTTGGGGCATGCCTATTAACTATATCCCAGAAGGATATATTCCGCAGATCGCTGAAGATCAGGGAATCACAACAGAAGCCGCTGGGCCTGAAGGTTACAAACTTCGGGAAAGCGAAGATGCCAGAGGCATATTAAAGACTCCTGAAGGTTACAAACTTCGGGAAACGCCAAGACTCACTACCGTAGTCACGGTACCACCCCCTGTGGTGCACACTGTCCCGGAAGGACAGATTCCACAGATACCTTCTGGTAAAAAGGAAACTATGTTTGACCGGATGGATGAATTCCAGGAACAGTTCTTGGAAATACAGAAGGAACTGCAAGCCATTCGCGGTCAGGATCTATTTGGAAAGAATGTCGTAGACCTCTGCTTGGTCCCCAAGGTGAAAGTTCCGCACAAGTTCGAAGTGCCCAACTTTGAAAAGTACAAGGGTAACTCTTGCCCTCAGAGCCACCTGGTGATGTACGCTCGGCGAATGTCAGCTAAAACGGAGAATCAGGACCTACTGATTCACTACTTTCAGGATAGTTTAACCGGTGCCGCATTAAAATGGTACATGGGTTTAAACCGTGCTACGATTAGCACATTCAGAGATCTTGGTACTGCCTTCGTCCAACAATACAAATATAATTTGGACATGGCACCCGACAGAGATCAACTCAGATCAATGTCGCAAAAGGACAAGGAAACCTTTAAGGAGTATGCCCAGAGATGGGGTGAAATTGCCGCTCAGATTTGTCCACCTCTTGAGGAAAAAGAGATGACAAAGATCTTCTTAAAGACCTTAAGCTCATTTTACTATGATAGAATGGTTGCCAGTACGCCCAGTGACTTCACCGAGATGGTAGGCATGGGAGTTCGTCTTGAGGAAGCTGTCCGAGAAGGACGTTTGGCAAAAGACGCTGGATCATCGAGTAGTACAAAACGATACGGTAGTGCTCTCCCTAAGAAAAAAGAGCAGGATATTGGGAATATCTCTCTCGAAAAGCAAAGGCGACGTTATCAACCAGTAGCAGCTGTAACTCCTTCTATCAGCCCTGCGCCTATTCCTACGTATCAACCTCAGGTTGCGCAAAGCCAACCTAATCAGCAAAGGACACAACAGCCTCTTCAGCAGGCTCATCCTCAATACAACAACAACCGTACAATGCGGCCACCAGGGTTTGATCCTATACCCATGTTGTACGCAGAACTATTTCCGTTACTACTGGCTAAGGGGCACATTCAGACTAAGTATCCTCTTACAGTACCAGAAAATCCGCCTTTCTGGTTTAAGGTGGATCAAACTTGCCCATATCATCAAGGAGGATCAGGGCATAACATAGGGAACTGTCTCAATTTCAAATCTGATGTGCAAAAGCTTGTTAGGAGCGGGCTCTTATCTTTCAAAGATACGAATCCCAATGTTCTCGCGAACCCGCTGCCTCAACACGAGAAAGCTGCAGTCAAGCTGATAGAAGGAGAGACTAACAATGTCTATCAAATTCACGATGTAGTCTTGTTGAAGACCAATCTGGTCAAGATGCATTGTAGACAGAGTGGATATGGCCATGTGCCACCTCATAACTATCACCAGTGTGATATCTGCTCTAAAGACAACCAGGGATGTTCTGTGGTGCAAGCAGCTCTACATGAACAAATGGATCTCGGATGGATCCAAGAGCACCGAGTTCGTGGAGTTAACATGGTCTACACGAATTCTAACGTCATTCAAAACCACGACATCCGTACGATGAACATCAACTTAGTGGCAATGCACTCAAGGCAAAGCCAGTATCATAATCTGCCGTGGCATGGTTACAATTCTTGTCTGACTTGCTTGGTAAACAAACAGGGTTGCTCTTTTGTATAAGAAGCCCTCCAGCGTCAGATGGATCTTGGATGGATCCAAGACTACCATGATAGGAATTCCTATCAAATCAACATGGTTCAGATCTTTGACATTCTCTTGATGAATACCAGCCTGGTAGAGTTACATGCTGAACAGGTCCGACTTGGATTCCTGGTATCACATAATTATCACGGCTGTAAGGCGGGTTGCGAAAACGATCGAGGTTGTACCCTTGTCCAAGAGGCACTTCAGCACTTGTTAAATCACTGGTGGATGCCAATCTACATGGATGAAGATACTCAGCAAATTAGTATCAGTAACAGGAATCCTACTCGGCGTTAGAGTCAGGATGTCCGATCAATGGAAGCTAACCTAGTAAGGTTACATTGTATTCAAAGTGGGCGTGGCCAGGTGCCACCACACAATTATGACCGTTGTAGCGTCTGTTCGGAAAGTAACCAAGGGTGCTACCTTGTGCGAGCAGCTCTCCAGGGGCAGGTGGACCGTGGAGAGATTCGCCCATATCCGGGTTCTGGACCCATCAACTGGACGCCGAACTACCTTTCCAATCAAGTTGAGGATGTTGTCACAATCTCTGGTCATCACCAGACCCGGGATGTTTTTGCCATCATCCCTCTACTTGACGAATCTAGAGTTCCCAACCGGGAACAGATCGAGATTACTTATGATGGTCAGAAAAATCAGAAGGTTCCCATAGTCATCTATCTACCAGGACCACTACCGTATGAATCAACTAAGGTTATCCCTTACAAATACGGTGCAATGACAGTTGAAAATGGAAAGGAAATTCCATTACCCTCCATCGTGAATATTGCAGACATCAGTCGTGTAACACGGAGCTGTCGAATCTTCAACCGAGGAGTTGGAGAACCTAACAAGGAAAAGGAACTTCAGACAGAAGCTCCCGATCCATCATTCGGTCAATCCAGTAATCCCGACCTTTCGATAAATAATGATGAGATGCTGAAGCTCATCCAAAGGAGTGAATACAATGTTGATCAGCTGTTAGAGACTCCTTCAAAGATCTTGGTATTCAGTTCAGAAGCCCACAGGGAGGCTCTACAGAAAGTCTTGGAGCAAGCCTTTGTGGAACAGGATGTAACAATCAGACAGTTCGATAGCATTGTCTCTAACATCACTTCCTGCAATAACTTGGGATTTAGTGATGAGGAATTACCTGAAGAGGGTCGTCGTCATAACATGGCGCTCAATATCACAGTCAACTGTCAGGATGATGCTTTAGCCAGCGTACTGGTAGACACAGGGTCAGCCCTGAATGTTATGCCGAAGTTCACTTTGATACAATTATCATTCAAAGGCCCTCCGATGAGAGTCAGCGAGGTTGTCGTCAAAGCATTCGACGGATCCAAAAAAACGGTTATCGGCGAAGTCGATCTTCCCATAACTATTGGTCCTCATACTTTCCAAGTCACTTTCCAGGTCATGGACATCCGGGCAACGTACAGTTGTTTATTAGGAAGACCTTGGATACATCAGGTTGGAGCGGTCACTTTGACCCTCTACCAAAAGCTAAAGTTCGTTCAGAACGATCAACTTGTCACAGTCTGTGGAGAACAGGCCTTGCTCGTGAGTAACTTATCATCATCTACTTGTGTAGAACCCGAGGAGGTTATTGGGACGTAGTTCCAAGCGCTGTCGGTCGGCAAGGACAATCAATCCCAAGGAGGAACCTTAATTTCCTCATACAAAGATGCTATCAAAGCGGTCGAGAGTACCGATACAACCGGATGGGGACAACTTGTCATTCCTATTGACAATAAAACAAAGAAGGGTCTTGGTTTTTCTGCAACCTGTACCCAGACAGCTGCCAACGATGAAAGTATTCATCCCATTCAGAACTTCTTCCACAGTGGAGGTTTTCTTCACCTAGTGTCTCAAGCAGTACATGCTATCAATGAGGAAGATCCCTCTGACACAGAGGAAGAATGGAAGTCCTACCTTAACGAGGACGGTTATAAGTCTTAGGAAGAAGCGCCTATACCATTTTTCTATCCCGCACAGAGTCCGAGATTTATACCACGGTCAGATGTCGAAATGATATATAGAGATTGTGATCCGGAAGGATGTCGTGCTCCGCCAAATTCATTAGAGGAAGACACTATGATGAAAGACAACTTTGACTACAACTACTATGGCCCAATGGATGGTCTGCCAATGTGGCAACCTTATCCAGGAGATTTGGGGCAAGAGAGTCAGCCGAATAATGAAAATCAGCTAAGTCTTATTGAACAGGATACATGTGTCCCCACCATGTCATGGGATCAACACTCAGGTCATACTGAAGCTACTCAACATGACGATGAATTTGCAATGTTTGCAGGACTTGAATTCATCAACTATGCTTTTCCCGAGGTCAACGTCATCGAGAGAGATGACTCCTCCAGTTCCAAAGAAGTTTGGGACACCCTGGGACAACTGAGTGGAAAGTACGACTATATGGTCTAATACACCGCTCTCGAAAGCTCTCGTATCAAGCTCGAAGATATCCAGCCAACTGGATGGGGAGATATAGTTGAGAGCATAAATGCTATGCAAAATACAACTGAGGAATTCTCCTACGACAACTCTGCCTGGGAGACAGATTCCAATGATCCTGCTCCACCAGAAATCAGTGTTATTTCTAAAGACAAATCAAGGAAGGTACTAGACTTTGTGATTCACCGAGGAGTTTGCCGCCAATGGGTTGCTGTCGAGGTTCCAAAGGCCGTTCACCAGTCAAAGTAATTGCCATCTTTTAACCTTTCACCCTGCCCAGGTGAAACAGATGTTTTGATAGGGCTCACTTTCTGTAAATTTCCCTCTTCGCTTCGCCCAAAGCGATAAAGTTTTGTTTTATAGGGCTGTAGTTTCAAGAATCGACTTGTTCATTAATAAAATAACGTCGTTCTGTAATTTCCGCATTAATTGCTGTTTTCTCTTTTCGTTTTTCAGAAAATGGTAATCCTAAAAAACAATTCAATAACAAAAAGAAGCAGTAATAAAAAAAATACACTGCACACACTCTTGCATTTTCTCTATCTCTTCTAAACACAAATCATACCGTCATGCAGATTGCTTGTTTTAAACCCCGTTGAAACATACGATCCGATGCCTTCTCCCAACTTTGAGTTCCCGGTATTTGGGGCTGAAGAAGAAGTTGACGACAAAATTCCAGAAGAGATCTCCCAATTACTCAGACAAGAGGAAAGGTCCATTGAACCTCATAAAGAACCATTGGAAAAGATAAACTTGGGTTCAGAACAAGAGAGAAAAGAAATCAGGATTGGGGCACTTCTCTGTCCAATTGCCAAAGAGAGTTTGATAAAGCTTCTCAAAGAGTTTCCCGATGTATTCGCTTGGTCTTATCAGGATATGCCAGGGTTGGATACCAGCATCGTGGAACATCATTTGCCGTTAAGGTCGGAATGCCCTCCTGTAAAACAAAGGTTGAGACGGACTCACCCGGACATGGCCATCAAAATCAAAGAGGAAGTACCGAAACAGATTGACGCGGGATTCCTCG
The DNA here is from genome assembly GCA_022829125.1 of Lathyrus tuberosus. Classification (NCBI taxonomy): domain Eukaryota; kingdom Viridiplantae; phylum Streptophyta; class Magnoliopsida; order Fabales; family Fabaceae; genus Lathyrus; species Lathyrus tuberosus. Next base: position 18,369,624 of record JALAZF010000017.1, read on the forward strand.
CTACATCTGAATATCCTCAATGGTTAGCCAACATCGTACCCGTTCCCAAAAAGGACGGAAAGTCAGAATGTGTGTCGACTATAGGGATCTAAACAAGCCTAGTCCAAAGGACGACTTTCCTTTACCACACATTGACATGCTGGTGGACAGTACAACAAAGTTCAAAGTTTTCTCCTTCATGGATGGATTCTCGGGCTATAACCAGATCAAAATGGCGCCGAAAGACATGGAGAAAACTTCGTTCATTACCCCCTGGGGTACCTTTTGTTACAAGGTAATGCCGTTCGGTCTGAAGAACGCCGGGGCAACCTATCAAAGGGCCATGACTACTTTGTTTCATGACATGATACACAAAGAAATCGAGGTATATGTCGATGATATGATTGCAAAATCAAAAACAGAGAGTGAGCACGTTGAACATCTGTCAAAATTGTTCGAGCGTTTGCGAAAGTACAAACTCCGCTTGAATCCCAACAAGTGCACCTTCATTGTCCGTTCAGGGAAACTCTTAGGGTTCATCGTCAGCCAGAAAGGAATTGAGGTTGATCTTGACAAGGTCAAGGCCATTCAAGAAATGCCTTCTCCGAAAACCGAAAAACAAGTCAGAGGATTCCTGGGACGTTTGAATTACATCTCCAGATTCATATTCCTTATGACCGCGACATGTGCGCCGATTTTCAAGTTACTCAAAAAGAACCAGGATTACGTTTGGACAGAAGATTGTCAAACCGCCTTCAACAGTATCAAGGAATACCTATTGAACCCACCGATTTTATCACCTCCAGTGGAAGGAAGACCACTGATCATTTACCTCACAGTTCTAGAGGACTCAATGGGATGTGTACTTGGCCAACAAGACGAAACTAAACGGAAAGAGTCTGCCATTTACTATTTGAGCAAGAAATTCACCGACTGCGAAACTCGGTACACGATGCTTAAGAAAACTTGTTGCGCTTTGGCTTGGGTAGCCAAACGTCTTCGCCAATACATGATTCGTCATACTACTTGGTTAATCTCAGAAATGGATCCAATCAAGTATGTCTTCGAAAAGCCTGCTCTCACGGGAAGGATTGCCCGTTGGCAGATGTTGTTATCAGAATATGACGTAGAGTACCACGCTCAGAAAGCCGTTAAAGGTAGTATTTTAGCCGATCATTTGGCTCATTAACCGATTGACGATCAAGAATCAATCGGGTTTGACTTCCCAGACGAAGATGTCATGTATTTCAAAATGAAGGATTGCGATGAACCGCTACCAAGTGAAGGGCCAGAACCAGGTTCCCAATGGGGACTTATCTTTGATGGAGCAGTTAATCATTATGGAAACGGAATTGGGGCAATCATTGTTACCCCCCAGGGTACCCACATTCCTTTCACCGCTCGACTTATGTTCAAATGTACAAACAACGAGGCCGAATACGAAGCTTGTATTATGGGTCTCGAGGAAGCGATTGATTTAAGGATAAAAAACTTGGACGTATATGGCGACTCAGCCTTGGTTATCAATCAGATAAAAGGAGATTGGAACACATACCAATCAAGATTGATTCCTTACAAAGACTACGCGAGAAGGTTGCTACCTTTCTTCAACAGAGTTGAGTTTCATCACATCCCTCGTGAGGAGAATCACATGGCTGATGCATTAGCCACTATCTCTTCTATGATTAGTGTAGGTCAATGGAATGACTTACCTAAGATCGACATCATGCGCCTTGAACGGCCCGCTTACATCTTCACAATTGAAGCAGTCCTAGACGACAGACCTTAGTATCATGATATCAAATGCTTCCTTCAAAAACAAGAGTACCCACCTGGGGCATCCAGGAAAGACAGAAAAACCCTCAGAAGATTGGCTGGCAGTTTCTTCCTGAGCGGTGATACTCTCTATAAGAGAAATTTTGACATGGTCTTGCTCCGATGTGTAGACGGACCAGAAGCATACATGCTGATAAAAGAAATTCACGAAGGGTCCTTTGGCACTCATGCCAACGGACACACAATGGCGAGGAAAATTCTGAGAGCAGGGTATTACTGGTTGACCATGGAATCCGTCTGCTACAAGTACATGAGGAGGTGTCACAAGTGTCAGATATACTCTGACAAAATTCATGTACCGCCATCACATCTCAAAGTTCTCTCTTCCTCGTGGCCTTTTTCCATATGGGGAATCGACATGATTGGTATGATTGAGCCCAAGGCTTTAAACGGACATCAGTTCATCCTAGTAGCCATTGACTACTTCACCAAGTGGGTCGAAGCAGCGTCATTCGCCAATGTAACCCGACAAGTGGTGGTCCGATTTATCAAAAACAATATCATCTGCCGCTATGGTGTTCCGAGCCAGATCATTACAGATAATGGATCTAACTTGAACAATAAGATGATGAAAGAGTTGTGCGTTGAGTTCAAGATCGAACATCATAACTCATCTCCCTACCGACCCAAGATGAACGGGGCGGTAGAAGCGGCTAACAAGAACATCAAGAGGATTGTTCAGAAGATGGTTGTAACCTACAAAGATTGGCACGAAATGCTACCCTTTGCTCTTCATGGTTATCGAACATCTGTTCGCACTTCAACAGGGGCTACCCCTTTCTCTCTAGTATATGGCATGGAAGCAGTGCTCCCTATAGAAGTAGAGATCCCGTCAATCCGAGTATTGATGGAAGCTAAGCTCACCGAAGCTGAATGGTGTCAAAGCCGACACGACGAACTGAATCTGATCGAAGAAAAGAGAATAACGGCACTATGCCATAGTCAATTGTATCAACAGAGAATGAAGAAGGCGTTCGACAAAAAGGTTCGACCCCGCATCTTCAGGAAAGGAAACCTTGTGCTCAAGAAGATACAATCATTTCTCACTGACTCCCGGGGCAAGTGGACTCCGAATTATGATGGCCCCTACGTAGTCACGAAAGCTTTCTCAGGCGGCGCCTTGAGACTCGCAACCATGGACGGAGAGGAATTTGCCTACCCCACAAATGTTGATGTAGTCAAGAAATACTTCGCCTAAACTAAAAAAAAACGTCTCGGTGGATTGAAAACCCGAAAGGGTGGTCCAGGCAAAAGTTAGAGACATAAAAAAAAAAAAAAATCATCCCGATGGATTGGGAACATCATAGTACAATCCAGGCAAAAATTAGGGATAATGGCAAGTAACTATGTTTAACAGAGGCGAGTCCCTCAGCAGCAGCAGTTACATCATCCGTCAGAAAACTCCAGTCAAGGTCATCTTCGACAAAAGCTCAGGATGCCCCGAATTCAAAGTTGGTAGAATGATAGCGGTCGTTATGTTTCAACATAGCCCTTTTCCCTGTAAATTACCATTTTCTAACTTTGTAAATACTCTTTGGAATCACGAGTTTGGCTGATCTCCATCCTATCAATAAAATTTGGGCCCTTGTGCTTTTATTTGTAATTCTTATTTGTTTTAGCTTAACAGAATGGCGTTTTAACATGATTAAGCGATTCTTGAAATGAAACAAAAATGAATTTACTTGTTAAAACTTTTTCTGCTTTTAAATTAAGGATGGCAATTTCTTTTGAGTGTTGAACATCAAAGGAACATCAACCGCTTCTCCAGAAGTAAAAGAACTTCAAAGTGCAGAATCAAAGTACTCCTTCTAGGCCAGTACGCCTGAATAAAGGGATCAACTGTGTCAGAGACCTTATTTCGTCTGACACGCCTCGACCGAGTTCTTATCTCCTAAGCCCGACCAACATAGCTCCCAACACGGATTATCTTTCCTAAGCAAGGTGGAATTGCTATCTTGAACCAGCGATACTTTTTCGCCCCGTGATGGCCGTATGTCCAGTCATGTTCATCTTTTAGTTTGTGTGTCACGTCAGTTTTGTCAGCATATACATACATACATTATGCATTATTGATTTGCATTCACATTTCATATTGCATCACTATCACTCTAGTCGGTCTTGTCCCCTAGTGATAGAAGTTCTCTCAATCGAGTTGTCAGTTCTTGCCTCGTCAGGAAACACTGCGTTTGAACAACCTCGCCTCCAGTTTATTTCTGGAAGGAAGTTGGCCCTTGACCACTTTGATAACTTGAACCTCTGAAAAGCCAGATAAGCTTTCAACAAACGTCACTCTTCACCATTGAAGATGATATCCTTGCTTTCTCGGATTAAGGAAAATCCCTAGAGAAAGCCCCTTAATCAGAGATTCGGCAGTACAGCTGCCTTTCTCCGAAAGACCACTGATGAAAAGGTCATCGGCACCTCAAAAATAGAGCCCATCATATGGCATTTCTCCGGGAAGATCCCGAGAAAAGTATGATGTAAGACCCCAAGCGGAAGCAGTCTCTCAAGAGACTCATTTTCCCCAGATAGAGTCGACAAATGACGTCTCCAACAGAGAAGTTTGTGCACCTCTACAACTCAGACGATTGGGCTCCCCAGCGAGTCTAACGTCAAACTTTTTCCCATCAAATGGCATCTCCCCAGGAAAATCCGGCGAGAAGTTTGAGGAAAACCGCTACAAATAGCGTCCCTTGTCAATAAAGTTTATTGACAAAAGAAACTTAGACCAGTTCCTCGGTAGGAAACCAGGATCGAGGGGAAGTTTAAATCAGAAACTAAGACCAGTTCCTTGGTAGGAAACCAGGATCGAGGGGAAGTTAACAAGAGAAACTAAGACCAGTTCCTTGGTAGGAAACCAGGATCGAGGGGAGGTTTATCCCAAAAGGAAACTGAGACCAGCTCCTTGGCTGAAGACCAGGATCGAGGGGAAGTTTACCTTTTCTAAGCATCATCGCTTAGCTAAAGAAGATGAATGCGTAAGCTACCATTCATAACCACCATCAAAATTTCGGGTATTCCGATATTTAATCCTCTTGCACCCCGAATGCCCGAATACCTTCGTCATTCACACCTTCGTGTCCAAGAAGATTAAATAGGGGCATCTGTCATACCCCAAAATTTGACAACTAAGGTTTCCCATCATTGTGAAAATCATCATCACAATATGGAGAAACCATCATACTTCATCAGTCTCCCCAAAGATGGGTGAGCATCCACTACAATCAAAATTAGGGTTTCAAGCCTTCTCAGAGCCTTAGACAAATGATCAATCAAGGAATGACATGATCTTCAACTTGTCTAACCTCTCAAACATCCACAATGGATCAAAAGGACTCCCACTTCAAGGTCAAGCACAAGGCTGCTCCCTTTTAGGTGGATCAAGTCTCAAGATCGACAGTGTCACCAAATTAGGGTTTTGGTCGACCAGGGCCTCCAGATGGAAATTTTTCATCTGGGCACAAACCAATGATCCAAAACATAACCTAATATACTTCATGGGACCTCATGGACCCAATCATCAAGTCAATTTTGCCTCAGGGGATGCATTAATCAAAAATCAGGAATTAGGGTTTTTTGACCTAATTCACCCCTAAGTTGACTTTTAGGGCAAATAATGAGCCAAGACCTCAAGAGAGGGTTTAAGGGTCTCTAATGAACTATATTGATCCATTTGGAACAATGGATTATTCCAAGAAGCTTGAGCAACAAGTCTCAATTTTATCTGCACCATAATTAGGCTTTCGCGAGGAAAGTCAACTGTAACTTTGACTTTTGACCAGGACATGCTCCCAAGCCCTAAGACATGATTCAATATACCCTATGACACCCATGGAACATGTCCATCAAGTTTGATTTAGGTCAAGGACATGATTTCATGAAGAATTGAACAGTTTGGGATTCATCTGATAAAAAATCAACTGTGCACAAAAGTCAACTTTGACTTTTTGAGATTTTTCACCAAAATGGATTTTTAACCCTAAAATTATGTTAATGTATGATTTGAATCATCATTCATCAAGAAAAATCAAAGAAAGTGGGATAACTTGTAAAAGGGGTAACCATAAAAACTTAGAAAAATTTCTAAGTTATGAAAAAGTGACACTAATGTGCCAACTTTGGAGGACCATAACTCCTAAACCACAAGGCCATTGTTCCCCATTCAAAGCTTGATTTGTAGATCTCATTGCCCTCTACAAAAGCTTCATACTGACCTATGTCCAAATTCTTCATGGATTTTGAGTTATGGAGTGATCAAAATCAAGAAAAGTCACTTTGTTCCAACACTTAGTGAAAATTTCACTAAGTCAGATTTTACCTTACTTTTTGCCAAATGTAGGGGGATTTTTCACTTGGATTCAAAAGAGATCAAAACGAAACATGTTCAAACAGTTGTTGTATCATGTAAGGGCTTTCCAAAATGGCCAAGAACATTACCAAATTCAATTTAAGTCATGAGATATGACATTGGCAAATTGCCTTGCTGAAATCTGCCAAGGCAAGTCAGATTTTTACACTTTTGGTCGATTTTCCAAAATCAGCCAAATCCAAATGCTCCTATCCACTTGGACACATCTGAGGATTGAATCTAAAGGGGACAATCACTGAGCCAAGTTTCCAAAGTCTTTGGAACAAGAAATAGCATGTTGAACCTAGAATTGCCAAAATAGGGACAAGACTCCAATTTTGGATTGGAGCATTCAATGGAAGCATCAAGGTGGCATAGACTGAGCCATTCTCAACTGAATTCAGTCAAGACTTATCCAAGACCAAGGGAACCAGCAGCCTGTGCCCTAACCTCTAGTCAATGGCGAGAGGAGACTTGGATTTTCATTTGCCAACATTGGCCAAACCTACTCAGCAGTTGCCATTCACTATTCCTTGCAAAACAAACTTGCTCTACTATAAATAGAGCTCAATTGTGATCAGTTTGAGTACACCAAAGCCATCAAACAGATGCTTTCCTCAAAATCTCTTCTTTCACTCCAATTTTGCCTTCTAAGGCAAGTCACTACCGGGTTTTGAGTTTGAGAGCTTTTCCAATCAAACCAATCACACACACACCTCATATACATCATATAGAAGTGATCCAAACACTCACATAAGATCTGGAACCCAGATTTCACAAAATCACCAGCCAATTGCTCAAGTTCTTGACAGATTTGCAGTTGGGGTACCATCTCAAGTTCCAGATCATTTCAATCTATTCCAAGCATTCATACACACTCCATGGCACCTAGGGAAGCTATCCAGATCATTGGAACCTAGCTGTAACACCTCCAACACAAATCACGATCACCAGCTGCAAGTGGTAAGCATGAGCTCTTCTAACTCTATGATCCATGCAATTTTTGCTGCACAATAATTTGGCCATATGTTCATAATCATGCATGGAATGTTTCCCCTCAATTAATTGCATTGTTTGAATCGTATATAAAAAATCCTAGCCTTCATGCAGAAATTAGGGTTCTTGAGGATTTTTCGTGATTTCTTGTTTTATGCTTAATTTAAATGAAATTAATTGTCATAGACATGGTCGTGAGGTTGAAACGAGTTGATTGGTATGTGGATTGCATGATATAATCAAGTATTCAGTGATATTGAAGAGAAAATGCAAATCTGGGAAAACCCAGAACACGCGCGTGTTCTTGGTGTGTTCTTGGCTCCATTTTTTGAAAATTCAAATATTTGAATTTTGTGATTTTACTTCATTGATTCAAAAATTAATTTCTCTCTGAGTTTTAATGATTTTGAGTTGATTCTTTTTTTAATAATTCACAAAAATGTTAAAATATTTTATTTTCCCAAAAAATCCTTAAAATATTATTTATTTTGTATAATTGATATTTTTGCAAAGAATTAATGTTTTAATTGTTTTTAACATTTAAAATATTTTTTCCACCTTAATTTTGCAACTTTTAATGCTTTCTAATTATTTTGTAGGTCAATACTTAATTTTTGAAGCATTAATCCAATATCACAATTTGTTTTCCATATGTTAAACAATTTTGATCATTTTAATTGAATTTTTATTCAATTAAATACATTTTTGAAAACAAATTAGGGTTTTGGATTAATTCAACCCTCATAAATCATTTTCTTTTAAAAACTTTTTGGGCCTCTAATAGAGTGTAAGACCCAATCTTTTTTTTGACCAAATCATTTTTGGGCCTCAGTATATTGTATAAGTCCCGATACCGTCAAAAACAAACAGCGCGATCGTCGCCTTTTCAAAACAAAAAAACCTTGGGCCTACCCTCGAGTAGTAAGACCCATTTCTTTTCTTTAAAACTTTTTGGGCCTCTTGAGAGAATGTAAGACCCAAACCCCCTTGTACAAACCACTTTGGGCCTCACTTATTGTATAAGTCCCTCTGTACAAGTGAACGACGCGATCGTCGCCCTTTTGAAAAATAACAATTGGGCCTCTCCTTGAGCTATAAGACCCATTCAAAACTTTTGGGCCTCTAATAGAGTGTAAGACCCAATCCCCTTTTAACCAAAACATTTTGGGCCTCAGATATTGTATAAGTCCCTTCACGTTAAAAGAAAATCTCGGCGCGATCTCCATTTCAAACGAAAAATCATTTGGGCCTACCCTCGTGTTATAAGCCCCACTCTTTTTCTTTAAACCTTTTGGGCCTCTTGAGAGAGTGTAAGACCCATCCTTTTGTACAGAAAACCTTTTTGGGCCTCAGTCACTTGTATAAGTCCCTCTGTACAAATTAAAACTGTGCGCTCACTGATAAAACCCTGGGCCTCTCCTTGAGCTGTAAGCCCCAAATCTTTCTTTTTCAAAGCACTTTCTCCTTTGATTTTGAAATATACTATTGTTTTCAATCTTTCTTTGTTGAACAACTAACCAAACAGCATGGAAGCTCTACAATCGAGTAAGTGTTTATATGCTTTCATTTACCGATTTCATATACATATAACTGTATTGTGAGGATGTCTCGCTGTAAGTATTTTTTCATAAACTCATATCAACTGTGTAATAATAGTATAGATATTTAGAGTTTCCCCGGCAACTATGTCTAGCATTAAGCCCGTTGATCACTCTTAAATAGTCAAAACTAGATCCCCATAGGATTACTAGACACAGTCTTCCCTCCTCTTGGGGTTAAACAATATGGAGATTTGAAAGGCAGCATTCTCTGTGAACCCTTTCATAGACTGTCACTCGTAGAAGTTGTCAAAGAAACTCTATTCCCCAGAGATGATCTCTTCTCCGTGAATTGCATCTCTTGAGTTTCTTCCAAATTCTCGAACTTTCCTGGCTTGATCTATTCTCGGTGAATGGCATGTCTTGAACTTCTCGGGGTTTGGGGACCCACAGGCTTCTTAAAAGCACTTGTCAAGAAACTCTACTCCCCAGAGATGATCTTTTCTCCATGAATGGCATCTCTTGAGTTTCTTCCAAATTCTCAAACTTTCCTGGCTTGATCTATTCCTCGTGAATAACCTGTCTTGAATTTCTCATGGTTTGGGGACCCATCGGCTTCTTAAAAGCATCGGCCTCCTTTTGGGCATTGTTCAAGGACCCACAGGCTTCCTAAAAGCATCCCCGCCTCCTCTTGGGCTTAGTACAAGGACCCATCGGCTTCCTAGAAGTATCCACAGCCTCCTCTTAGGCTTCGTATAATGATCTCTTCCTTCGGGAATGATAGCCTCCTCTTGGGCATCGTACAAGGACCCGTCGGCTTCTTAAAAGCTTCCAGCCTCCTCTTGGGCTTCGTACAAATTGTCCCGACGACCTCCTAGAGGTATAGGAACAGAACTTAGTCATCTGCATAGAACAGTCCTTTCAAAGAGTCTACTACTGTTTCTCAAAGCATAGTACAGAAGATAAAACTCTAGACACGGACAGTCTAATATCCTTGAGTCTCAAAGACATTCTCAAGTGACCCCTTCGTTAAATAAGAAGAAAAACCGTAGACTCAGACAGTCTCAATACCCTTCGGATTTCCCAATTCCTTAAAGAACAGGAATAACCCGAATCCTCGAATCAAATCCTTGAGTACAATGTTGCTCATATAAGAACTGATTTTCTCTTTCAAAATCAGTATACTGGACCTGTCACTCAACTGAAACAATCACCATAGCCTCCTCTTGGGCTTTGTACAATGATCCTCCCCAGCGGAGTCAAACAAAGTTTAGCCTCTCTCTCGGGCTTTGTACGAGACACATAAGAGACTCTCTCGTTGAGTCAATCACCTTTTCGCCTCCATCTCGGGCTTTATACGAGATACAAAAAGGTTCTTATTGAGCCAAACAATCAACAGCCTCCATCTCGGGCTTCATACGAGATACAAAAAAACTCTCTTGTTGAGTCAAATAGCCCTCATCTCGGGCTTTATACGAGATACCAAAAGACTCCATCGTCGAGTCAAAACCTTTTAGCCTCTCTCTCAGGCTTTAAACGAGACACATATTAGCCTCCTCTTAGGCTTTGTATAAGAAAATCACTGGTTGATCCAATTAACCTTTTAGCATCAAAGTTGTGCCTCGTTCACAGTACACAAACATCAATAACTCCTTCATCTAATTGCTGTAAGCGGCAAGCCTCTGGATCATCTACATCCACGCCACTGTCCTCTTTTAGCATGAGAAATTCCTAAGGAAAGATAGCATTGCTCTACACTGAGTTAAAGTCTTCTCCTTCAGGTTAAAATCCCCTATAAAGGAAATTATGGCATTGCCGAATTCACAAATCCGGTTAAAGTAATTCTCCTTTATAAACAGTTGTGACATACATACCCCTTTAGAGATGACAAATTCTCTCTAAAGGCAAACCCCTTCAGCTCCACATCTTGGGCTTTGAACAAGATACAAATAGACCTTTCAGCTTCACATCTTGGGCTTTGAACAAGATACAAACCACCTTTTGCTTCACGTCTTGGGCTTTGAACAAGACACCAAATACCATTTCCTCCCATAGAATAGGAGGAACTACGAACGCTCTGATTTCCCTGTTTCGGTAAACGGGAATACGTAGGCATAAGATTGAAAGAAAAATCTTAGCGAGCACACTAAACAAAAAACCCAAAATCCCATACTTTTATACATCCGTCCTAACATCTCAACCTCCCACCAATTTACCGAACACCACTTTTAAAAAAATAAACCTAATAGAGACCCCGAATCTTTGTAGCATCTGTAAACCAACAGTTCTGACTGTTTAAACTCAGTTTGCAAGCAGGGTTAATTTGAGACATTTATTTCCCTTCCTTCATCAGCTTTAATAGGATAAAAAATGAATCGAGTTGTAGACACCAAAGAGCGATAGCGCTTCGCAACCGCGTCCAAAATCGCTCGCTACACAGCCAACACAGGAGTTTGACGAGTCTGAAGATTTTCATGATCATCATTCAGCACTAGAGACGGAAGCGGAGTATGCATACCCCACGGGTATGCAGCAGCATTTCCATTAGGCATGGGCACAACAATAGGCTGATATGGTACGAAGGCACCACTATTTGTAATCTGAGGAGTGAAATTCGGAGGCATGCCCCAAGGAAAAGCAGCAGGCATCTTGTTCAAACCGGATTGAGAGTTTGACGGATGAACAGTGGGCTGAATCACAGGCTCAACTGGCACTTCCACAGTAGTAGGAGAAGGAACAACAGCAGGAATAATAGTAACAACAGGAGAAACACTCACAACAGGGGTAACGATGGTTGCATCAGTGGCAGTTGCAACGACAGTGACAGCAGTAGCGACGTCCTTCTGAGCATGAAGGAACTCCATAATAACATCCATGTTGGTCTGAAACTTATCCATCTGACCTTGAAATTGAGCCAGAGTTTCCTTATAGGCAGCGTTCTCAGCTTCGAAATCAGCCATGATCTTGGATTTTCTTGAGCGAGTTAAATAGCGATGTCGATTCGTCGTCTTGCTACAAGGCAGAGATGGACAGGGTAAGCAAAGGTTTTTCGGACGAAGGGACGTGCATATGTGTGCATGAATGTATGTAATGCATGCAAAAATAAAGTTTTAAATTCTAGGAATTCGTAAACTTATCTTTGTTAACAAGAATCATAAAGCATACAAGTAAAGGTGCAAAGATAAGATTGGCAAGCAACTTTAATCATTCAACAATAAAAGAAAGGCGTATAAGTCAAGTACAAATCAAATATCTGTCTTTTAGGCTATAACAAGATCAGCCTGGATCCTATCAAAGACCACCCTACAAACAAACAAGAAGTGAAAAACTGCCCAGGGAGTTTTGTGCGGCAATACATCAACATATGCATCCTTCAATAACCCAGGCAAGTCTTCAAGTACGTACTCAGCGAATCTGGCTAGGAGGCAATGTCTCTCATTCCAATACTTCGCATCCTTCACGAGGTTGCGCAACAAATAATGGTTAGGTCCGTGAAGAAGATCTTGAAGAAAGGCCTTTTTCTAATCCAAGAAGACTTGCAAATGGCGGCTCTGGTGCTCCCAATGAGTACTCTCCATATTGAGCTGACTAATCTGTTCTCGGCTCTGATGTGCTTGATCTTGCAGCTTCTAGATCTCACCGAAGGATTTTTCAAGCTTAGCTTGACACTGAGAAAAGTATTTTTCCAACTGGTTAGCACGGTCTTGTTCACTTTGCAGCTTTGTCTTGTACTCTAATAACTTCCCTCGAAGTTCTTCAAGTTGCTTCTTGTAGCTCAACTCACCCTTGTAGGCTTGATACTGAGTGTCGGCGAGTTGTCTCTTCTTTGAAGTAAGTCCCTCATAGGTACTCTTCAAAGCATCTCCCACTTTCCTTCGCTTGTTATGCTCAACCTCCACATCTTTGAGCATACGCTCTCTCTTCTGATGGAGCTCAATCTGTAGACTTTCCTTCTCGGATGTGACTCTATCAAGGTTGAGACGAAGATCAACATTCTCCTTCTTCAACATCTCAATAGTCCGCTTGAGTTGGTCGACTTCAGATGGAGGAATAATGGCAAGTTCAGGAAACTTAGCATTCATGGAAGGCTCAGGAGAAAATGGCAACAAGATCTCCTTGACTCGCTCTTTGACCTAAAGTGTGTAAGCTTCTTTGGCTATGCAATTCTTCTTACCCAAATCGGCTCTTCCTTCAAGGTGAATCTGAGTCCAAGCGGCACTAAACCTCTTCAGCAATCCCATGTCATCAGCCCCTTCATGAAAGATAAACTCTTCCGCTACCTTAGGATATGGCTTGGCAACCATAGGATATCCCAACTGACGGAAGGAAAGTCTCGGGTTGTAGTTAATTCCGCCATTTGTACCCAAGAGAGGTACATTGGAGAATTTACCATAATGAAGAATGATCTTAGTATCATCAAAGACTCGAGAATACCAAGAAATGTCATCAGCAGTAAGAGATATGATCCGTTGAGACCACTTGAGATTACCCTTATTCTCAACAAAGGGACCCTTTTGTGGAAAGTGAGACATGAACCATCGGTGCAACAGAGGAGCACAAAAGACAATGGTTCCTTTCTTCTTTTCATTCGTCGAATGAATAAAATGATAGATGTCAGCAAAAAGTGTCGGAATAGGGTTCTTTGGACAAGAATATACTGATGGCAGCTTGATCTACGAAATCCTCCATGTTCGGAAACAAGACAATCCCATATATCAGCAAAGCAAGAACGGCGTTGAAAGCCTTCCAGTTTCCATCTGCCGCAAAGGAAGTGGCCTTGTCAAACAGAAACTTTGAAGCAAACCCTCGAATACCATTCCCTTTAGTCTTGAGATTAGCTTCCACATCCTTCTTACTAATGCAAAGAGCATCAGCAATAAGGGGAAGCTTCGGACAACTGCTAGTGTAGACAAAAGAAACATGCTTCTTGATCTCAACCCCCAAAATATGAGCATACTCCTCGAGTGTAGGTGCTAACTGATAATCCTGAAATGTGAAGCACCTAAGTGGTGGGTCGTAGAACTGAACCAGTGTATGAATGGCAGTGATGTTGACCTCAGTGTTGAGGATGAACAACAGATTACCATAAACATCCTTGAAAACCCCTCTGTTATCTTCAACCACACGGGATGAAAAACCTCTCAAAGTCTTTAGCTTAGGCTCCACGAACTTGTAGCTAAAGATACCTCGACAACCAGTACTTATCTCTATGATAAGGTCAACAAAGAATAAGCCTTCGAATAACCAGGAAATGCACATGCAAAAATTAATTTACATGATGAAATGATATGCAACACAAGAATCAAGAAGCCAACACTGTCTAAACAATCAAATCTGAACAATCTGGATATCTGCATATATAATTCTCTGTCGGTGCAAAATAATCTGATGTGCATGAGAGAACAAAGGTAGGAAGAGGCTTGTTTTCCTGCAAAACCCATATCCCACTCACAGGTGTGATCTAGACACAACAAGGTCGTCCCTAGAAAGGTCGCCCAAACCATAGGATTCAGAATGAAAATCCCCCACCGTAGCGAATTCTCGCAGGACGGAAGTATTCACAAGCGAATCATGATCTGGGATGTGGCTCTCGTGGTAACCCAACGTACAAAACGCAGGCCTCACGACTATCCAAGTTCTAGCCTATGTGTATGCTAAGCTCGGTGTTAGGACTTTTCTCTCCAATAATATCTACCTATCCCAACAACAGCGGAAGACATAGCAGATATCCAGAATATGTAGCATATAAATATTCAAAGCAGTAAAGAAATGCAGTAAATAAACATAAAATAAAGAAAGTAAAGCATAAAGATAAAGCTAGTAAAGCGCAAAAGATAAACACCCAAACGAGCAAGAAAGAAAATAAAACTAGGCGAGACCCCAACTTGCAAGAGCAAGGACTCCCCAACAGAGTCACCAGCTGAAGCTAGTGGGATTATAATTAAGTGAATCGTACACTCAATGATACAATAGAGTCGCCACCGAACTTTTTTTTGTCCCAAAGGATAGGGAAAATATCGATAAAACCCAAGGGGAAGAGAAACGGGTCAGGGGGTCGGTTATGCGAAATGAAGGTACTAGCACCTTACGCATCCGTCATACTCGATGGGAACCATTTTGCTTGCTTCTAGGCTTGGATGGGTTATCTATCTAAATGCTTCTAGCGAAAAGAAGAGGAGAGAGAGAGAGAGAGGAAAGAGAAAAAAAAGGAAGAAAGTGCTCGCGGAGGATTAGAGCGTCGTAGTTCATGGAACTAGGGAAAGAAAGGAAGAAGGTGGAAGTGTGCTCGCCAAGATCATTGCAATCTTGCGCCTACGTATCTTACATTCGAATGAATGAAGAATCAGAGCGTCCATAGTTCATGGAAACAGGGAAAGAAAGGAAGAAGGTGGAAGTGTGCTCACTAAGATCATCACAATCTTGTGCCTACGTATCTTACATTTGAATGAATGAAGAATCAGAGTGTCCGTAGTTCGTGAAACTAAAATGGAAAAGGAAAGGTAAAGTGGTGTCAAAACCAAGAGCAAAAGAAGATAGAGAAAAAATCCGCTCGGGAAGCAAAAGGACTGGTGTCCAAACCAAGAAAGGAGTGCAAAGGAAAGATAATAACTGTGCTGAGGATAAAGTGCAAGAGTGGTGTTGAAACCAAGAAGTTAAAGGAGCAAAAGGATAACAGAGTCTCCACTGGGGAGTAAGAGAACATAACACTGTGCTAGGGACCAGAGGGTAAGCGGCCCTACTGGGGAGCAAACAAAGAGATGGTGTTGAAACCAAGAAAATACGGGTTCGGTATATTAACTGACTGGCAGTGGTTAATCGAAGAAAGAGAGTAAGACTCTGTGGGGAAAAAAGGTTTGGTGTCAACAGGCAGGCTGTGATGAACCAAAAGACAGAGTACTGAACCAAGAGAAGGTAAAATCTGAAGGGATTTCAGTATATTAACATGATAGACAGTGGTTAACCGGAAAATGGGTGTGGAACCAAGCGAAGGTTATGACCCAAAGAGCGGGTGTGGAACCAAGCAAAGGATTTAACCCACGGGGATGTTGGTACTGACTGAACAAGCAGTACCTGACCAACAAAAGGGTATTTGAACTAAAAGAAGGTTGCTAACCGGTGGGGATTTGGCATTAGCAGAAAGACTGTGATTAACCGAAAAGAAAAAATGAGTAATTAATCAAGAGAAGGTGATTAACTCAAAAGACGCTTAGTATGTTAACAGACAGGCTGTGGTTAACTAAGAAGAAGTGCAAATTGGTGTTTTAATTGACAGGCAGTGATTAACCAAAAAAGGGAGAGGAACCAAGAGAAGGTTGCAAACTCTGTTAGAGACTTAGTGTTTAATAGGAAGACTGTGTTTAACCGAAGAAAAATATTACGACTGCAGGGGAAAAAGAGAATTGGTATTAATAGTTTGACTGTGATTAACCAAAAGAACAAGTGATCACGACTCTGATGGGGAATCCAATAAATAATTATTGATCACAAGAAAAGGTGTTGGATCGAAAGGAGGTTGTCAACCCAGGGTGTCAAAGATCGTTAACCAAGGAAATTGTGATTGATCAAAAGAGAGATTAAAAGGTGCACGAGTGAGAGTGATCCAGGATCGACTCGACTGGGGATTCAAAAAATGCTACCGCCTGGAGATAGATGTGACTAAGCCAGGCACAGGGCCATTTGTCCCCTACCTGAAATAGTCAGAATGAGAGTAGGAATTCTCCATTCTCATTCCTTCTCTAACACACAGGGTGTAGTGCAAAAATGAAACAGACAACGTAACAGCGCCAATTTGTACAGTGCTCTAGTGCGTCATGCGAAACTCCGACTCGGTAGGGGAAAAGAGAGAAAGAAAGCTCTAAAGGAAGCCTAAAGAGAAATGCCAAAGGGTAGATCAATAATCGAAATGGAGTTTTGATTAATTAATCAAAAGGGAGAAATATGCTAATAATTTCCCAAATGAATTGAAAAAATTATTAAAGTAGAAAGGTGCATTATTGATTATACCAGATTAAGCTTATTCTTTGAAGAACAAACCTAAATCAAACATGCATGAAAGTGAAAAAAAGTACCAAATGTCACTTAAAATGCATCACAAATCATGTTATTATATGGATGAAATTATGCAAGAATGATCATGTTCATACAATGCCAAGAATGTGCACAATCATAAATCGAAAGATCGAGCTTCAGAAAATTCACAATTAAGCTTCAAAATGAAATGAAGCAGCACCTAAAACATCCATAAAAACCAATTATATCAATTCATGGAGGTTAGAGGAGGAAAGCATGGCGAACAAGCTTGAAAAACTAAAAAAAATGGCATTCTGTACAGTGGTAATCGATTACCACAAAGCAGGTAATCGGTTACTTTCTTGAAAAAGACAGAACTGGTGAAAATTGCGCAGAGTAATTGGTTACCTTGATTTGAGTAACCGATTACCACTGTAACAGTGGCAAAAACAGCTTTTCAAAAAGCACTTTCAGCACCTAAATCACTTGTCCAAATCACCACATGCTAGCATATGAATTTTTGCACGAAAATCAAGTTTAACAACAGCAAAAAAACAGCAATGGAATCAATTAACTCATCAAGATCGTGGATCAAGTAATGACATAATCAATTCACACACACAAAAAGCATCAAAACTACATTGCGAATGATACGAAAACGTTCGAAACAACAAAATGTGTAAATAAGGACCAACCTACAAGGCTGAGATGTGCCTTGGATGTTGTTGCAAATGAATTTTGATGAAGATAATCAAAGAAAACCAGAGAAATCTTCAGTTGTAGGCGAATCATATCTAAACCGAGCAAATTGCGACAAAATCTCCAAAATACAAATTCGCACCGTAGAATCTTGAAGCAAACACTGGAGATGAATCCAAAAGCTAATAAAACTCCAGAAAATCAAGTAGAGTGGTAAGGTGATGAAGGTTAAGCTCAAGAAATAATCACATCCAAGGTGAAAGTGATTATTCTTCAATGGTGAAGAGCTATAGTGAGGTTTGGGAAGAAAATAGAGATGAAGATGAAGAAGTAGCAGAAAAATTAAGAGAGAATGTGGGAGAATTAAGAGTGAAGAGAGTGAAGAATTGTGAAAATGATTGTGGATTGTGAGAAATCATTGAAGGTTTTTGTGAAAATAGTGAAGCTTTGTTTATATAGAGTTTTGGTTTGGAGTTGATAGGTTTGGAATGTGCTTTGGGGTTAGCTTTGGAGCTAGGTTGGGAGTTAGTTATACTTGACTCACCGAGTCAGTGGTCAACTCAGTTAATTAGAAAGTTAACTCGGTGGAGAAATCCCAATGTAAATCCAAATCAAAGGCTCGCATACTTAGAGATTAAGGAACATGGTGCACTTAATTCAAAGTGATGCATTGGAGTAAATGTAAGTGGAGTGTCTTGAATAGTCTTGAACTGTCTAGAATGTTCCACACAATGCTAGAACCAAGTAGAATTCAAGAACGAAGGGGGTGCAAGGTTGATGTCCCAAAATGCAGCAGGAATTGCAAAACTGCACAGGGTAATCGATTACCCTGTTTTTGCCTAAAAACAGAGTAATCGGTTACTCTAGGCAAAACTTGCCCAATTTGCTTAGGAACAAGTGCTGAAATCCGTGTTTCGATTTTCCACCTCTTGTTTTGATGAATAGGCATGGAAACCCTTGTTTTGTGCTTGCTTTGATGATGTGATGACTTTGTGAGGATGTGATTAATCGGGCATGGAAAACCTGAAAATTCCTACAACAAAATCATAGAGAAAAATGTGCTAGTGCGCATGCCAGCGATGCGAATGCACATGCTTATGCAAAAGGCAAAAAGGAGGTCAAATTTTGGGTTACGACATATACAAATAAGCAAACAAGGGCCTGGGTTCACAGGTCACGAGCATGGAGCCATGGTCTACCCATCCCAATAGGTGTGTACTAAGGGTTTTCGATCTACAGAACAAGGTTCTAAGAAGTTCCCAGAGTCAACAACCCCTCTTTCGGATATTATCGATTTCCCAAATAACTCGGTAGTCAATAATATTCTCAAGAGAGTCTCGTCCGAGTGTAGTATCATGTATCAACTACGTCCTAATAAGACCAAGTGGGTGAAAAGGTGACTAAAGGTCATCAGTGTCACTGGCTCCTAGGTCGAAAGTAGCAATGTTTTCACGAATACTAGTTCAACACAACTACTCTCAAGAGGGCCTCCACTGAGCGGTGGTTTCTCAAGTCAACTTTTTTGGGAATCAACTCCCTCAAAGTCTCCTTGATTATACCACCTTCCTATCATAGGTGCACTTATGTCCGAGTATAGGACTTATCCTCACCTCTCAAGGTAACAACCTTGCATACAGAAAACCCAAGCACAACAGATATATATACATATATTTACAAATATAGAGATATACAGGAAAATAAAACATATAGCAAACATAAATACAAAACAAGGTGGGCTTAACCCTCTTAGGGGAGAAGAATTCCCCAATGAAGTTGTCATTTCTGTCGCGGTGAGAATCGAATATCAAGCAATTGGATTAACTTGAATCACAAATCATGAAGTTCACCACCGAGCTTTGATTTATCCAAAGGAAAGGGTAAAGATCAAAGAAAACCCTAATTGCAAAGTAAAAATAATGCAAAAGTCTAAGGTTCGGGGGTTGGTTATATCTAGGGAAGGTGTTAGCATCCTAAGTATCTGTAGTAATCTACATGAACCTCTTGTTAGTATTTGGGTTATGCTATGGTTTGCTTGCTAAGGAAAGGTGCTAAGGTAAATACCTAAGGTACGTACACTAAGTATGCTCGCCAAGACATCGCATCTCGTGGCTACGTATCTTGACTAAAAGAATCATAGCATTCGTAGTTCCCCTCAATAAGGGTAAACAATGTTTGTTGGTTGGTTTTTGGAGAAGAGACAAGTTGTCATCTTAAGGAGAATACTCAACTAAAACCACCACAAACATGTGGAAGATGGATCTTTGCTTCACATTAAGAGAATGGATCCAACTCGGATATAGAATCGACGAGTATGCCACATACCTCTCTCAAGTGGAAAAGAATCTACATCTTTCTCAGCCATGTCATGGGGTAGGAGAATTACATCTCAACTAGGGATGACTCATGTATAATTCTCTCATGGGAGAAGGGGAACTTAATTGTAAGTTGTCTAAAATTGAAATGGTTCAACATGGTTCAACATGGAAGCTAAAACTCATAAACCAAAAGGGAAGTGATATACACATCTCATAAATCTCATATTCAACATTAGTATGTCAAAAGAAACATTCTCAAGAACCACATTTAAGCATGAACAAAGTCATATGCAAGAAACCAAACAAAACATCATGAAATGGTTCAATCAAGACAAAATATGCATAAATGAACAAATGGGCAAGCAAGGACACCTTTGAATCATGAATTCAGAAATGAAACATGCTTTTTAAACCACACATAAACACATATTCAATCAATGCAAACATTCCAAGAAACATGCCTAAGAAACTAGGTCAAAGTGAGCATGAAAACATAGACAAAAGATGGTCAACTTAACATGACATTCACAAATAGGAAAATGAACAAATAAAATCCAAATCAAGGTTCAAACACAAGTTTATATACTCAAGTATGTGTGTGCAAAAGATTGTCACAAGAAAAACACATAAGCTATCACAAAATCAATCAACAAGGAAGGGTGTCATAAGAATCGAGTACAAGTCGAGGACCACAAATAAGCACATGAAAACCATATCAAATAACATCAACCAAGGTCAGAAAACACACTCAAATCATCCTCATAATGTGTGTTAAAACACTCTAAAAAACCAACTCAAGAATCAATTAGGAAGGACCTCAATCAAAGCAAAAGTTCAAACTAGGTCAAAATGGACACTTGGAATTATAAAATCAAAATTAATTATCAAAACAAAATAAAAATAAAAATAAAAATCATAGAAAAATAAATAAGACATTAAAATGTAAACATGGTTTTTTTTTTTGGAATTTTTGGATGATAGGAAGTATTTTTAATAAGATAAAAGCAAACGAAAAATAAAAAATAAATGTGAACAAATATGCCAGATAGGTACAATCAGTAAAGCCCTGAATGGAAGGAAACACATTAAAACACGCTGATGGGCTGAGAACAGGGTGGTGTATATAGCAAAAATGTTAAGCCCAAGGCCAGAAAAAAACCAATGAAACAAAAACTCAGTCATTTAAATGAAACGAAGCGTTTCATTTTCCATGTCATGGTCAACTGCTCAAAAGCCAACAACCATGCGAGCAAGTCAAAATGAGACCAAGCCACCTAAGCATCCACCTCAGACGCTGGAGCCCTAGCTCCGGTCGTCTTCCCCGGTGAGCTTCATCGGCGGCGACTGTAAAACTCGTGAAAAATGAAAAGCAAGCACACCTCCTTGTACGAAATTTCATGGGGATCAATGATCTAACCTTAGTTTTTCAAAACAACATCTATAACCCAGTGAAAAACAGCCATGAAGACAAGACACATAAACTATAACTTCATTAAAATAGCACAAAAGGTATTAAACTTAATCTACATGCTCTAAGGATTCCAAAAACAGTAAACACGAGCTTATGCACACGTTAAAAGTGAAAGAAACAGGGAGAGAAAGTTTACCAAACTATGAACTTGTGTGTTACTTTTCTTCGCTTTGAACCTTCAACCAAACCCTTATACATCTCCCTTGAAATCTAAAGGTGATGATGGTGGTGAGAAAATGGATGGAACAAGTTGGAGGAAGTTGATTCGAAGAGAGAGAGAGAGTTTTGAGTGAAATATGGAGTGAGAAATATGCTATGGTTGCAGACAATGAGTTCTCCCCCTTTAGGGTTTCAATATTTAGCTTAAATATGGAGCTTTGGTGTGGTAAAAGCAACTGTTACTGAGGTTAAAGACTTATGGTAAAGATTTTGAAAAATTGGGAAAATGGAGGGAGAATGATGTAGTACGAGCATGGTTGTAGGGGAATGTTTGTCATGTTGTGTAAACATTAGCTGAGTAAAAAATGCAGAATGGTTTTGGGTGGAGTGAATCCTTGTTAAGCAAGTTTTGAAGGTTTCGTCCTCTTTCCAGGTTTGGTAAAACTTGTCAATGAAAGGTGGATTTGTACAAGACTTGTTGGGTTACTTTAGGTAATGCTTAGGGTAAAATTTGGAGAGAAAATAAGCACTACATGCGTGTGAAAATGAGAGGAAAACTTGTTGCATGAAAGTTTATTATTATTCATGGAAAATTTGACAAGAACATGCGCTTATACACAAATCCATGAAGCTCACTTAGCATGATCACAACTTAATGAATTTAGCTCCAATCCATGAGATTTTTGATCCAATGCAAAGTATGAAGATCATACAAAAAATTTCATTTGGGAATCCTCTTGAAATAAGACTCAGAAAGTGGAGAAAAATTGTAATGAAATCATGTCCACCAATGTCACAAAAAAGAACTTAGAAAAATTCTAAGTTATGGAAATTGACTATTTTGTGACACTATCTTTGAAGCACTATAATTTGAGATGCATTTTTCCAATGAAAGAGTTCTTGTAATGGTTAGAAAGCTTTAAGAAAGCTCTACAACTTTCATGTTTACATGAAATTGAGATGAGGTATTGATCATGATGAAAAATCCCTTGAAAGATTGGTCCACAAAATTGCCAAAACCTTGCCAAATGAAAACCCTATCTTGATGACTCCATAACTTAAGTTCTACACATCCAATGGAGGAGTTCTATTACTCAAAAGAAAGCTAGGAGAATGCTCTACAACTTTAATTTTTGCATGGAATTGAGATGAAGCTTGGATCATGATGAAAGAATGCCATGAAAATTCACCCTCCATGTTGAAATTCTATACTTAGAAAAATTTATAAGTACAAATTTCCAAAACCTTGTTTTCCTTAACTTTAGGCCTTCATATCTTGAAATCCATGAATCTTTTGAACATATTTCCTTTTACAAATTTGTAGTACATGATGTCCTCTTCAATTTGATAGCTAGTTTGCTCCATTTGGATCAAGGATGAAAAAGTTATAGATGTTGTAAGATGGCTAGAAATTAGGATTTTCACACTTAGAAACTTTTCCTTCAAAACCCTAATTCTCCAAAACTCTTGATTTTATGTCTTTTCTTGAATTTATCTTGATTCAAACACATGACAACACTTAAGAGGATATGACATGTTCATGGTTGACCTCAAAAACCCAAAACCTTTAATTTGTAAAGCCACAGTTGATTTCTTGATCAGATGAATCTTCAACTCTCCCATTCATTTAGAAAATCCTTGAAATAAGTTGTGTTGAACCAAAGGGCGTCCTAGGAACCCTTGAAGTGCATGAGAACTTGTTTGATTGATCTCTCACTCAAACCTTGATGGATCAAAGCCTTCACTTTCATGCACTAAGCCCTAATTTCACAAAGAAACAAAACAACAATACTAGATGATTTGGTTAGTTCAAAGCATGCATGATTGACCTAAAATGATTGTGCAAATGATGATGCAAAGAAGGAGGTGGGATCTTAGGGTTAAAAATTAGGGTGTGACAGATGCCCCTATTTAAGTTTCTTCTATCTGGAGATATGAGGATTGAAATCTTCGTCTCGACGTGATAAGAGTGACTTAAATACAAAAATACACAATTTTTGGCCCTAAAATACCACCAAATGAATATGATATGATATGAAATGCAAGACAATAAATCTGTGGTGGAAAATATGCCACGGGAGATAATTGTATTAGGAAAGTCGCAACCCTACTGGGGAAAGATTAACGACTCCACGGGGAATAACCAACTGACCACTACAGGGGATGAGACTACGCAGGTGTAGGCTCCTAATTTCGACGCCTGGATTTTATTCAGGAGATTAGAAGTTTGAGATTTGCCAGGACATTTTGACAGAAGTTCAGTTTTGGCGAAAGAAGGTTTGTCGAAAACAAGCGTTCGGTTGGAATGGGATAGTTAAATATTTTTCTAAGTGTTGAAGATGTTCCACATAATATTATGAAGAATGGTCTTCGACGGGTATTTTGAAATTTAAATTCAGGAGGGAAATTTGTTTTTAAAATAAGACGCGTGGAATGCATCTAAAGAGGCGAACTCATGCAGATTACCATTTGTTGCCATTAGGAGAAATAGATGTTGTTGACGGTTATTTTGATTGTGTATAAATAGGGAGTCATAGTGTTAGATTTCCGTTTGTATTATTCAATTTGTACAAGTTACTCAGAAAATACTCAAAGTATCCGCGTGTAGAGAAACGAGCTTTGTGAGAATGTACGTGATGCAAACACCATTTCCAATTCAATGCAATTCCTTTAAGTTTTTTAATAAGAGTTTGTCTTTCACTTTGTACAAGTTATTTTTCTGCCTTTCATTTAGTTTTTACATTCTTTTTCTCTTTCGACTCAGAGTCTTTATACATTCCTTTAATTTCACGCAAGTTAAATTCATGCCTTTACCAGTCCCTTCGATTTTAACCTTTTTCTCAAAGTCTTTTACTTTTTAGTCACTTTAAGTTTCTTGAAGAACGCCCTTTTCCATTCCTTTATTTAGTCGAAGTATAGAAGTTTTCACAAGAAATTACTTTAGCACATGTCTTAGGATTTGTGTGGTCGATCCTGCAAGTTACTCAGTTTTATGTGAAATTGATAGACCAACGGTTGTTTACCATTTTTACCAGTAAACAAATTGGCACGCCCAGTGGGACAGTGCTAAGTAACATTTTTAGAAAACTTAGAATTCTGTGATTTGAATATCCTTTTTGTGTCACGTACTTCATTGTATGTTATTAAGGAGTGGAAAGCTAGCCACCACAAACGAAGAAAGACCAAAAAGAAAATATACAAGGAAAATGGCAAGTACTAATCAGCCAAGTAGTTCAAATCCTCAAAATACATTCGGTGTTAATGTAGAACCAACCCCCGTGTCTTCGACTGGGGGACCAACTGTTCTTGCGTCTGCATCCGAAACTATGTCTTCTATGGCTAGTTTGACACTAACATATTCCATTCCCCATACTGAACCAGTCTTGACTTATGTGGGGCCAAGGGGACCCCCAGTAACTCCTCCTCCTATTGGAACATCCACTTATCGACCGTTCCCACCAGGTTTTTCAATGCCCTTAAATGGTCGAGAGCAGCCTTATGGGATGCCAACTTCCATGATGATGAATTTACAAAATGCACCCATAGTGTATTCTGAACCCGTAATGACATCACCTTTACAAGGGTCAGGGTCTGGAGTAAATATGGGTCAAAACCAATCCTTAGGAGTAGGATATTCAACCCAAGTGCCAGGCTTGACAAATACCACCGCAGCCTATTTAAGGCAGCAAATGGATGAAAGTAATCACCAAATGGTCCAAATGATGTCTCAAACCATGGGGGAAATTTTTTAGCCTCTAATCCAAAATACTACACAGACTAATCAGCAAATGGTTGCGCAGCTGACGCGCCTTACAGATTTTTTTGGTGTTCCTAATCCTCCTCGACACCCTCAAAGAGAGTACATTGCAGCGAACCATGGGGTGGTATTCGAAGAGGACCCCACTATTAACCAAAATCAACAAAATCCAGGGAATATTCCTCAGGTAAATGCACCAAATCAAGTAGCAGTCGAACCCCCTAGGATTCAACAGCCAGTGCCTGTAGGAGATCAACCAAGGGTGGTTTTGGTAAATAGAAATCAGTATACTGATGATGTCATACAACAAGTTTGACGTAACGACATGGTGGCAGATAACAATCTGGCGACTATGATCGAAAGGATAATGGTCCAAAATAGGGTGAATGTGGGCCTGCGAAGGCCAAATTATACATCCCCGTTGTCAGAATAATTCTCCAGTCAGAGTTACCCCCTAGAACAAAAGTCCCTAAGTTTACTAAATTCTCTGGGGATACCACTAAATCTACCGTCGAACATGTGGCTCGATACGTAATAAAGGCTGGGGAAATTGCAAATAATGAGAACCTCGGGATAAAATAATTTCCAAGTTCTCTGAAGAAGAATGCCTTCACATGGTGCACAACTTTGCCACCTAATTAGATCCACAATTGGACTCAATTAGAACGATTATTTCACGAACAGTTCTATATGGGACAAACTAAGATTAGTCTGAAAGAGTTGGCTAGTATTAAACGTAAATTCACAGAGCCAATTGATGATTACCTAAATAGGTTCCGACTGCTCAAAGCTAGATGCTTTACCCAAGTACCAAAGCACGAGTTAGTCGAAATGGCCGCTGGAGGCCTAGATTATTCCATTAGAAAGAAGTTGGATACGCAGTATCTTAGAGATATGGCCCAGTTAGCCGATAGGGTTCGACAGTTAGAACGCCTCAAGGAAGAAAAGGCTAGGGCGAATAAAAACAAAAGAGTGTCTTACATCGAAGTTAATAGCGACGAAGAAAAATATCATGATGAACCAGTTAGTTTTGACGAAGGCAAGGTCGATCTTGCTGAATTGAAACAAGGTCCACCCTACTCTTGTAGGTTGCTGGCACCTTCGAATGTCGAAACTGAGAAAAATGACAAATTCCCCAAGAAAACTTATACTTTCGACGTCACTAAATGTGACAAAATTTTCGATTTATTAGTTAAGGATGGTCAAATGATAGTGCCACCTGGTGCTAAATTGCCTCCTTTAGAACAAAGGAAAAAAAGAGGTGTAGCACAGAGATTTTGGAGGGTTTCTGCAGAAGTTAATCCACAATCTTATACTCGCTTCTTTTGATCATTTTCAAAAATTCATCAAATTTAGAGGAGGAATCATCCCCACTAGACTGCCCCAAGTTTGAATAATTCACAACTGGCTATTCAACAGAAATCTCTTTACCCTTCGGAGGTGTTGCAGAGAAAACACGACCACTCCTAGTTGTCGCTCCCA
Organism: Lathyrus tuberosus; assembly: GCA_022829125.1. Lineage (NCBI taxonomy): Eukaryota > Viridiplantae > Streptophyta > Magnoliopsida > Fabales > Fabaceae > Lathyrus > Lathyrus tuberosus. Next base: position 18,396,214 of record JALAZF010000017.1, read on the forward strand.
GGATTTTCATCCAGGTACAAACGCGAGAGTGGCGCGAAAAACAGAGTCGCCAGCCGTGTAAATTTATCCCAAGAGAGGGAAAGGGAACACCGCATAAACCTGAGGAAGAAGGAAAGGAATGGTCATCGCAACCATAGCCTGGGTTCGGGAGTCGGTTACGCGAGGGGAAGGTGCTAGCACCCCACGCGTCCATCGTACTCGATGGGATCCACGCTTGTTGTCTATTCTAAGGGTGAGTTATCCTATCATCTATGGCTGTACTAAGATGGGAGAGGGGAAAACAAAGACAGACTTGGTAGGACGTCGACGTCCTAGGCCTACGTACCCCCCTTGTGCAATGGGGAATTCAGAGTCAACGTAGTTCGGACCAAGTTCTTTTTGTGTTTTTTATGAGCGACGTTAAGTTCGCATTCGGCAGTTAGGGTCGATGCCTGTTTGTGACTCAGACGGAAAGTAACGTGCCCTTTTTGAAAATAGCCTTTAGTTTGACAATCCCGAAGGACAAAAAGGTTTGAGGTTAGTTTGTATTTTTTAGGACAGAAGTGGCTTAAGTTAGTTCATAAGTTGCATTGCACCAAAGTCTAGGGCACAGAGGCGAATACTTAACGCATCGTCCCAAGACAAGACGCTCTCTAAGTACTCTAGAAAGATGAGAGGAAGCCCCTCATTTCTCATTCCCCACACTTAAGGCTCGTGCGCAATACACTTTATACTTATTACGTGTTTTCAAGAAGTTTGAGATGAGAAGAGAGACGACACGAAGGAAACTCTAAGGGGGACTAAGAGTCCTAAAGTTATCATGCATGGGTGACCTACGGTTAGTGAGGTTTGACGACAACCTAAACCTAAAGGAAAAAAGAAGAGAGAAGGAAAGAGTAAGGGTGACCATGGATACTTATCCACACCCTTAAAGAACTTACCTTAGTCCCTGCATAAAAGGTTAGTACGAAACAGATATACGTAGAAGTTAAAACAAATGAAACCCAAACAAATAACGATTAAATGACTTATAATAATCCAAACATGAATTAAGAAGTCAAATAAACAACCCCAAGACAATGGCACAAGTGCCTTTTCAAACAGATAATCAGACAAGATCAAAGACGCGCATACAAGAAAATCTCATACAAAGAGCCATTAAACAAATAGTGAAACAACTTCTAAAATCACCAAATTAAATATCAAAGTTACTCAATCAGAAACAAACCAAATACTAAAAACTCCTGCAAAAAATCAAGATGTTAGTCACTTAAACAATTAGGCAAAGCTCAGGTGAGAAGTAAGGTTCAATGTGCCAAAGGGAAGGACCAAAATGCAATATGCAATAATTTTAAAAATGAAAGAAAAATATTTTAATGCACTTCAGAATCTTATCTAACAAATGCAAAAAGAACGGATTGAAAATATTTTATGGATGCAGAGAAATAAAATAAACAAATTCAGATATGCATGATATGTGTAATGCAAAAAAGAAAATAACTAAATAATTAATTTAGATGATAAAAAATAAAATAAAAAATAAAAAATAAAATTTGGAAAATTTTATAAAATGATAAATATGTTTCATGAATTTTCCTGGGATTTTTTAATGCAAGAATGTGTTTTTAAAAATTAAAAATGAAATGTAAAAAATTAAATAAAAATAAATAAATTGAAAATGCATGGGGGGTGCGATGAGTAACTAATCATGTTAAAAAATGATAATTGGGCCAGAGGGGGGGTGTCATTAGCGAGCCCATACACATAGTCCATCAGAAAAAAAAAAGACCCACGTGTGGACTTCAGTCCACCAGTTGACTCACCACCCTCCTTTAGATTGATCCAACGTGCCCTATTCAGTCAACCAAATCATGTACTATGCAGGATGAACGGCCAAGATTAAATGTACATCATAATAACGCAACGCACGCACACACACGATTACCTGGCACACCCTATGGACCCACGTGAGTGGCACACGCCCTCATTAATGTGTTGGCTCAATGTTAGTCACCAGATTCATCCAATGATCAGGGTTAGTCAACCAAAAAATAAAAGTAATTAAAATGGAATATTATGACTGGTGGAACACGGTAGCACGCGTGGGGTACTGTACACCAAATCAATAAATTAAAATCAGAAAAAAAAATAAAGAAAATAAAACGTGGCACGATCTGGGCCGTGCGATCAACAAAATGAACGGCCTTGATTGTGTCTTCAACCTCCAGCCACCTTCCTTCGCCGGACCGCCACCAGTCGCCGGAGCCCTAGCTCCGGCCGCCACCCACGGTACCTGCGACTTTAAAAACACCCAGAAAACACAAAGGGGTACATGTTCTTGACCATAAAATCACGAGGAACTCAAATATTCACTCAAAAACCTCAAACAACGCATGGATAAAGAGAATCGAAGGAAATATGCTTAGGGTTCAAAACTTTAAATTCATAAAACAACCAACATACACATCCATATTCAAAACAAATTATATCAGCATGATCCATGGACATCACACAACATTATGTACGTTTAAAATTTGAGTTTTAGGATCACGAAAAAATCCACCAACCTGAGATGGTGCAACTCTAATCTTTGCTTTTGGCTGCGAATGGGGGATGGTTTGCACTCTATTGATCACAAGGAAGAAGTTTGTGGAAGAATTTTTTGAAAACTCCTTGTAGATTGAGAGATATGCATGTGAGATGCTTTAGGGTTCAAGCTTCTTGTTCTCCATAAAGGCACGTGTATTCTAACCTAACCAGGGCATGGATGAGTTTAAATACTATAGGGTTTCTCACTGATAGTGGTTTGGGCTTGGGCAATTCTTTGTTTAATGAGTTTTGGACAAATTTGGAATTTTGCATTATGTGAGATACACCTCCTCCCATGCATAGGTATCCAAGTATTTCATGATGGATCACTTGTTGGTAAATTGCTAATCACACCTCAATTGAAATTGGGCCTTGAAACCATTTGATTCATGAGCTTTTAATGGCTTGGCAATTTTGAATAATGGAGAATAAGTGATAAATATACCATGTATTCGCTTGATTCAAAAGCCTAAAATGGCCCTTATGGATTTTCCTTTGATGTTGAAAAATGCCTTGAAGCAATGGAATTAATTATAGGTCCATATGTCCCAAAATCCAAAAGTTGTGAAAATGAAACCCTAAAAACCACTTTGCCTTATTTTGGCCATAAGTTGAGTTTCACAAATGATATGGGGACCCATTAGTACTTGTTGGAAATAGGAGAAAAAGATCTTCAACTTTCATGTTGGAGAAAAATTCATTTGAAGCTTCTTTGATGATGAAAAGTCAAGTTGAATGCAGTGCAGGAACTTGCCCAAAAAAGGAAACTTTCAAATTATAGGTCATTTCCAAATTTAGTAACTTTTGCACCAACTCCTGATTTTTGATAAATGGCATGAAACTTGACTTTTGATGACCATATGAGGATGTGATACCTTGAAAACCTTGGAGAGAACCTCAAAATTCCACAGTTGAATTCTCCTCTCACTGTTGACTTTTACCCAATTCACCTGATTCCCAATCCATTGGCCAATTGAACTTCTCCTGAACCAAACTGATGGACAATCTTCCATTCCTAGATACTCAGGGACCCAAGGAATACCATGGAATCAATCAGGGCAGGCATCCTGTCTAGTTCTGGATGAGATCTTTGGGAGATACTTTCTGGCATTTAAACAAGGAGGAGTTTTGGAGATCAGATCAATCAACTCAAACATACCCAAGGGTATTAATGGATGAGATGGATGTTCTGGATCGAAGGGAACAACCCAGAGGTTGTTCATGCTGCTGAGGAGATTCTACAACAACTACAGAAGAAGTGGCTAGTTCTTTTGTTGGTGTGTCTTATAAGATGTCCTGGCATCTTATTAGGGCAAGCAAGATCTATTTCCTTGGTGGTTCCGCTGCATATGGTTCTGATTGAAGAGCTCTAGAAGTATGGGATTCTAGAGTTATGATTGAAGGAAGATTGTAGATGTCCTTACCTGATTCTGTTCTAGTAGATGTCAACCGGTTTGAAGTCACATAGCATTCCAAAGTCGGGAGCAGAAGGGTGATATTGTGATGGTTGAGTCTTATGTGACTTGGTACATGGTTGAGTGGCGTCATCATGTAAGCTGAAGTCAGATTGAAGAGAAAGGGTAAGATGAATTATCAAACTCATGCTCTAGGGGTTTGATGATTTCTTGTTGGCTAAGTTATTGAAGACACTTGATATAATGATCAAGTCCAATCAAGGCAACTGAGTCATGTTCTATAGTCTTCCAGTTATTCTTCAGACTAGGAGGTGCTTTCTAGGAAGCATATGAGTGAAGACCGTGGAGGTCATTTATTTTCACCATCCAAAAACAGCAAGGAAGGATTCATCTCTCTTGACCCTAAGAGTGGATCCAATCTGATTGAAGAGTTGCTGAGGTAAATAGGACTTGTTCAAAGAAAGTCTTAGTTACTTGAGTCAAGGGTGGCAGCCTTGGTATCTCAACATTATCATTGAAGAAGATACTTGCAAAAAGATTGAATACTTTATAAGTGTTCATGACATGATCTGGTGGAGCTCAGCTACAACAGTGAGGAAGGGTTATTATACAAGTGTAAGTTCCTGGATTGGCTGGAATTTTGGTAAAACAACAAGGTGTTCAATGCTGATGTCATGGTGTTGATGTTGCAGCATTGAGTCTTAGTACTGGGCTGTACTAAGTTGTGAAGGTTAACTATGTTTGATGTCATGGGCTTGATGTCATAACATTGCACTTAACACTGGGCTGTGTTAAGGTTGCTAGTTGCTAAAGTGGATGTCTGATGTCACATAGGTGATGTTGTAACATCAGACCTGCAGAACTGAAGCTAATGACAGCATGGGCCTGTTGTTATTAGGGTCGCGTATTAGCTGGAATTGTGGAGAGTGTTGACTCGTTGGATGAGAATATCTTGGGCTAGATATTTTCTGTTACATGGGAGATTTGATTGCAGGTTTGTTGGAGAATTAAAAGGTGGAAGATTTAAAAAGATTTTGGGGATAAAATCTGTTTTAAAAGATTTAGTTTTTAATTAACAAATCTGATCAAATATTGTGACAAATCCAATCCAAATTCAAGGAGCTATATAAAGCGCACAAGACCAAGGAAGAAGGTACAGAAAACAGATTGAAGACCAAGAGCTGGAGGCTTAGAGTCTAGGGTTTGTTTAGAGTACTTGTAATCACACTATTCTAGGTTGAATAGGTGTTGAATTTTCTGTCCTCTCTAGAAGCTGTGAAGCAATAGAGAGTTGTTGATTGATCGAAGCTAGGAAGCAAGATCAAGGGATCTCAAAGAGGTTGTTCTTTGAGTGTTTTAGGGGATTGAGTAGTGTTCTCATATCTAAGTGGTTTCTTAGGTAGAAAGTCACTAGTAGAGTATAAGTTTAGGAGATTGTCAACTGGTGTGTTGAGTCTGTAAATTATATCTACAAGTAGTGAATTTCATCCCTGGCTTGGTAGCCCCCAGACGTAGGTAGTTAGACCGAACTGGGTGAACAATACCTTGTGTTTTCCTGTTGCTTATTCTGTCCATTATTGCAGAGTGTGTTGTTGTGACATCGCACCTTAACATCACACGTCTGGTACTAGAATTTCAATTGGTATCAGAGCAGGCATCCTGTCTGTCTCTGGGTGAGATCTAGGGAAGTTACTTTCTGGTGAAAGATGGACAAAGAGGTTGGAGGATTTGTCAACAGACCCCCTATATTGGATGGCTCGAATTATGAGTATTGGAAGCCTAGAATGACTACCTTCTTGAAGTCATTAGACAGCAGAGCTTGGAAGGCTGTCGTTAAAGAATGGGAAGCTCCAGTTGTATGTGAGAAAGATGAAGCTGGCAAGGATAAAGAAGGCACCTCAAAGCCTAAGCCTGAAGAAGAATGAACCAAGGAAGAAGATGAGCTTGCCCTTGGGAATTCAAAAGCCCTAAATGCTATCTTTAATGGAGTTGACAAGAACATATTCAGGCTGATCAACTCATGTGAGACTGCTAAGGCTGCTTGGGATATTTTGAAGGCTACTCATGAAGGCACATCTAGAGTTAAGATGTCAAGACTTCAGCTTTTAACTTCTAAGTTTGAAAGCTTGAAGATGAAGGATGATGAGACTATTCATGACTTCCACATGAGTGTTCTTGAGCTGTCAAATGCATCCAGTGCTCTTGGTGAGAAGATGACAGAAGAAAAGCTGGTTAGAAAGATCCTCAGGTCCCTTCCTAAGAAGTATAAGATGAAGGTGACTACCATTGAAGAATCTCAAGACATTAGCAAGATGAGAGTTGATGAGCTCATTGGGTCTCTTCAAACTTTTGAACTTGGTTTGATCGAGGAAGAACCAGAGAAGAAGCCAAAGAGCATAGCCCTGGTGTCAAATGATCAAGAAGAAAAGAGAAAGAGTTCTGAGTCCCAGGAGGATCTGCCTCAGGCCATAGTTATGTTGGGAAGGCAATTCAACAAAGTGTTCAAGAAGATGAACTATAACTACAGGCCTAATGTCAAGAACATCTCTTCTGACATCAGCAAGTCAAAAGAGAAAGATGAAGAGAAGACTGCCCAAGAGAAAGGAGTTCAGTGATTTGAATGTGAAGGGTATGGACATGTCAAGAAAGAGTGTCCCACATTCTTGAAGAAGCAGAATAAAGGCTTGACAATTTCCTGGTCTGACACTGATAGCGAAGATGAAAGTGAGTCGGCAAAGCATGTTACAGCTTTGACAGGAATTGTTGAATCTGATGATGATAGTGATGGAGAAGTCACCTATGATGAGCTAGCTTTAACCTATAAGGAGTTGTGTTTAAAGAGTGCGGAAGTGTGTCAAGAGAACAAGTACCATAAGCAACAGATTGATCAGCTAGAGAATGACAAAGATGAATTGGAGAAAGAAGTCTTATGTGTCAAAGCTCATCTTGATCATATGACAAAATCTATTAGAATGTTGAACAGTGGAACAACCACTCTTGACAAGATACTCCAGTCAGAAAAGGCCGCTGGAGACAAAGCTGGGATAGGTTGTAAAGAAACTTCAGAAGCAAGCACTTCAGGTTCAAAGAAGGAAGTGTCACAACCTGTGCCTCAACATCAGCCAAAAAGGCAGAATCAGAAAGCTGATGCTTCACGACCTAAGAAGATTGAGAAGAAGACTGGTCCTAATCAGAAGAGAAAGCAGCCACAAGGAGCTAGTCAGTATATGCCCCCACAATACCACAAGAGCATGAAGGCTGCAAGGTTCAAACAGAACATGTTCCATCAGATGTCTCAACATCAGGGTAACTGGTATGGATATAATAATGTTGTGCCTCATTACTATGGAAGAAGGAAGCCTCATCACCATAGGAGACAGCCTAGAAGACAGCATCCTCAGTTCAGGAGACAATCTACCTATGGTAAAAGACAACAGCCTCACCATAGAAGACAGTCAAACTTTGGAAGAAGAAGACAACACCAGTACTATGGATGGCAGCCACAACAGTTTCATCATCAAGGTGGCAGGAAGTTTAACAACTTCAGTGAAGAGAGAGTAAGGTGCTTCTATTGTGGGAGATTTGGTCATATGCAGTTTTCTTGCTTTAAACTGCATGGATATCCCAAATCTGTTCCTCAACCTAGACAGAAGGAGAACAGGACTAAGGTTGTTAAATAGTGGGTTCCTAAAGCTCAAGCTACATGTCTATTGGCTCACACCTCAGATAGACATTTTACTAAGGATGAATGGTACTTTGACAGTGGTTGTTCAACGCACATGACTGGGTCCAAAGATCTTTTGGTGAATGTCAATTCTTGCTCCTCTAATGTTGTCACTTTTGGTAATGGAGAAAAAGGGGTGGTAGAAGGTGTTGGAAGAGTGAAGTGTTTTGATGGACCTGACCTTGACAATGTTCTTCTTGTCAAAGGTTTGAATGCTAATTTGATTAGCATAAGTCAGCTCTGTGATGAAGGGTACAAGGTCAGCTACACTAAGGATGAGTGTTTGGTGACTAGTGACAAGAATGAGGTAGTGATGAAGGGAGTAAGATCCAAAGATAATTGTTATCAGTGGACAGCTTATCTAGTGATATGGTAAAATCAGATGGTGACATCAACTGTGAAAGTATGGTGAAAAGTCAATCTGGGTTAATAACTTATGGTGTTGTTACTCCTAAGTTGGATGATGTGTTAAAAGCCAAATTGAGTAGTCAGTTATGTGAGCAAGATGAAGAAGTCAACAATGCTGATGGAATGATCAAAAGTTGTGACCTTACGAAGTGTTGGAAGCTGAATACTTGTGAGGCCAAGAAAGATGACAACATGACTAATGACTTCTATAGTTCAGAAGAAAAAGTTCATAGGCTGACAATCCTTGGGTTGGAAGATACAGATGTTGAAACATCTCAAGTCAAGAAAGGTACTTTTAGCCTTAAAATAAAGAAGAATGATGATGAACTGATTGCAAAAGTGTCTCCTGGGGTTGCTAAAAGACTGAAAGCTATTGAGTCACCGCCAAAGGTGAGAACTGATAAGCAGAAGACCTCAGAGGTTGGTCCTACAAGATCCTGGAGTAAAGTGTCAAGAAAGAAGAAGACCGGAGATAAGTCTGATGGTAATGTTCAGGACATCATTCATGTGAAGAAAGCTGTTGTTAGAACTTCTGAGAAAATTCAAAAGGCTTCGCTTGATAACATTCCTTTAAAAAGGTGGATGTTTGTCTTTCAAAAAGGGCTTAATCTGAAGAAAGAATTTGACAAAGATACTCTGGATATGGTTGAGTTTGCTAGGATATGGTTCAGAGAGGGTGTGGGAACTTATGGTATTCAGGTGTGTATGTTAACCTGAATAAGCTGCTTTGACTGTGTTTTATTGGGAGCTTCTTGAAGGACTTCTTTGTGTAATGAGTCCTTTGAATGGTGATGAGAAGCTGATGTCCCAAAAGATGTTATAAGATCATGTTTACTGGTGGTTATATCTGGAAGATGATTAAGATTGGACATGTGGGGTTGGATGCTCTAGCATTTTTGGTCAGAAGAGGTGGAGATTATGGTAATGTGTTTAGTAGTTTATTCTGGAAAAGCATGACTACTGTCTTTGAAGACTTCACCAGTTTCAACAACTACTGGTGGATGTAAGGATAGAGGAATTGTGATCTCTTGAAGAGACTGGATCTCAGTAAAGCTTATAAGTAAGCTGAGCATATAGAGTTTGTGACACAGTGTTGAGATTGGATTACTTTGCTGATAGTAAATCCAGTAGTGGAGCATATGTAATACCCTGGTGTCAAGAGTGTTGGTGAAGGATGTCTTTGTTCTGGATCTGAAGCTTAGTGCTTACATTATATCTAAGGAGCATCTACATAGTCATACGGGAGAATGATGAAGTAGAAGGTTTGCCTTGGATGGTGAAGATGAATTGTATGATAGCCTTTGGAGAATGGGACAGTGGTACCAAAATGCATGTACTCAGAAAATGTGCTCAAATGTTCATCTCCATCTAGAGCATTTGTTAATCATGACAGGGGGAGTACTTGTCTATGGATTTTGCAGCAAAAGTGCATTTATTGTGAAGATTGCATGCTGATCAAGCTTGTGGATGATTGAGTGAAGCCTTCATAACTGGATGGATGAAGAATATGTCTGTATTTTCAAAATGTGGATATTGCTGACAGAAGAAGTATGGTTGTGTACAGGGTGTCATAAGAGTTACTTGTTGAGGTTTGTCTAATTATGGCTAAAAAGGGGGAGAGTTGAAAATTGCCATGGAAAGAAGAGTAAGTGTTAAAAGAAGATGCTGCTAAAAGAATAAAGGTGTTTAGTTGAAAAGTGTTGATGCAGCTGTGGAGGGGGAGTATAGACAGCATAGTTGTGGAGCTGCTAGTGAAGAATTCATAGCAATTGGAGAGTGCAGCAAAGCAGACATCAAGGGGGAGATGTGCTGCACATTGTGAGCTACTGAACAGCTGTGATGCTGGTTCAAGTTTTTGAGGGGGAGCACCAATTGGCTGTTGTCAATAATGAAGATGGTGCTGCAGCAGATCAAGTAATGAAGACTATATGAAGATTGTCAAACTACTGCAAGTTAAAGTTTCAAAGTATTGAAGATATTCCGCTGCTGAAGTCTCTGAAGATGCAGAGATTGTTTTAGCCAAAATTAGCCAAAGGGGGAGATTGTAAGTTCCTGGATTGGCTGGAATTTTGGTAAAACAACAAGGTGTTCAATGCTGATGTCATGGTGTTGATGTTGCAGCATTGAGTCTTAGTACTAGGCTGTACTAAGTTGTGAAGGTGAACTATGTTTGATGTCATGGGCTTGATGTCATAACATTGCACTTAACACTGGGCTGTGTTAAGGTTGCTAGTTGCTGAAGTGGATGTCTGATGTCACATAGGTGATGTTGTAACATCAGACCTGCAGAACTGAAGCTAATGACAGCATGGGCTTGTTGTTATTAGGGTCGCATATTAGCTGGAATTGTGGAGAGTGTTGACTCGTTGGATGAGAATATCTTGGGCTAGATATTTTCTGTTACATGGGAGATTTGATTGCAGATTTGTTGGAGAATTAAAAGGTGGAAGATTTAAAAATATTTTGGGGATAAAATCTGTTTTAAAAGATTCAGTTTTTAATTAACAAATCTGATCAAATATTGTGACAAATCCAATCCAAATTCAAGGAGCTATATAAAGCGCACAAGACCAAGGAAGAAGGTACAGAAAACATATTGAAGATCAAGAGCTGGAGGCTTAGAGTCTAGGGTTTGTTTAGAGTACTTGTAATCACACTATTCTAGGTTGAATAGGTGTTGAATTTTCTGTCCTCTCTAGAAGCTGTTAAGAAATAGAGAGTTGTTGATTGATCGAAGCTAGGAAGCAAGATCAAGGGATCTCAAAGAGGTTGTTCTTTGAGTGTTTTAGAGGATTGAGTAGTGTTCTCATATCTAAGTGGTTTCTTAGGTAGAAAGTCACTAGTAGAGTATAAGTTTAGGAGATTGTCAACTGGTGTGTTGAGTCTGTAAATTATATCTACAAGTAGTGAATTTCATCTCTGGCTTGGTAGCCCCCAGACGTAGGTAGTTAGACCGAACTGGGTGAACAATACCTTGTGTTTTCCTGTTGCTTATTCTGTCCATTATTGCAGAGTGTGTTGTTGTGACATCGCACATTAACATCACACGTCTGGTACCAGAATTTCAACAAGGATTTAAGATCAATTGCTACTAGTGGACTCCACAAGTATTTAATTGATTATCCTTGGAAGTCAAGATTGAGGATGTTCTGTCAGATGTTCTAACATCTTTTCTTCAGAGGCTTGTAGAATCATGGGAGGGGTTCTGCATTCGCTCAAAAGTCTCCTAGGTGTTGACCTGGGATTATTGGCTTAGCGTCTGTTTCCTGGAAAGTATTGTGAATGACTTGTCCAGATGGTGATGTTGTTGAAGATGGAGATGGAAGACTATGAAGACATCATAATCTTGATGGTTACAGCTTGGGTCAGTTTATTTCTGATCCGGGTGCTTTGGAGCATAGTGTTTGCTCTGGTTATGAAGGTCAAGGATAAGTGGCAGTTATCTCTGGCTTTCTACTGACGGCTCTACTAAGGGAAGTGGCATTCTTTGGTATTGCTATGGGGTAGTCTTGGACTACTTATTTTCTAAAGGTTCGGATGTGGCAGGTTTGAAGTCTTTGGAGTTTCAAAGCAGAATGGAGGTTGTCTACTCAAAACTTGGTTGTTGAATCAAGTCTGTGAGAGCATGGAAATCTGTTTCTGTAAAGGGAGGAGGTTATTCTAAGTGGCAGAAGGAAGAGTTGAATTCAACAGTTGGATGTCATATCAGAATGTTCTGACATCTAGCTTAACATCAGAAGTCTCAGCTGGTGATGTGGCACATCAACTTAAGATAAGGTGATCTACAAGAGAATGGGAGTGATGGATTCTTCAAAAAGGTCTATCTCATACAGTTTGCGGGAGCTGTGGATGAGAAGATGTTACATGACTAAGAGGCTTGGCGGATCCAAGATGTCTTGCTATAGGGCAAGTAGTTCATGTGACTTGAAGATCTGATTTCATTAGTAGATCAGGGTATCTTTTGGGAGTTCTGAAGATGAGTGAGGTCAATCAAAAGGTGGCATTTGATTGGTTTCACAAAGTGCGTTCAAGCAGGATGCTTGAAACTGGTTGCTCTTGTGTACAAGAGTAGTTAGTTGAATTTTTGTGAAGGTTCTGGTTCTCTGGGAGCTTGTGACAGAAGTTCTGGGTTGAGGATGGAAGCATACCTTCTTTGGTGGATGAGAGTTTATTTCTCCCTGGGTTTTTGAAGTTTTCTTTGTTCAAGCTGGTGGCGCAGTGTTGGTTGAAGATCTTTAGTGTGGATTACTATGCTGATAGTAAGTCCAGTGGTGGAACATATCAAGAACCATGGTGTGTGGTGTCTGTGATGTGTGGAAGATGTCCTAACCGATGTTAGAACATCCTTGGGTTGGATATCCTTGGTGAAGAATTTCAGGTTCTGTGATGAACTGGTTACTTGGATCGTGTCCAAGAAGTGTTTGCATAATCATTCAGGAGAATGATGGCGTAGAAGAGTTCCTTGGAAGGAGGATGTAAGTGTTTGTGAAGACTGAAGCGGATCATGTGTTAATTGCATGGAAGTCTGTTTCCTGAATGCGTTCAGAAGTGGAGATTCACCATAAATCAGAAGTATTCCAGATTATCATACGGGAGAATGATAGGAATGACTGTCTTGGATTGCGGGGTGTTTATCTCTAATGCTGGCTTGGTGAGGTTAGTGGAAAGTCTTGCATACGACATTGGAGCCCTTGGAGCAAGTCATGCTAGTAGTGGATCAGTTTAGCAACTGTGAAGTTCTGGAGCATGCATACAATAGCTGACATCGTTATAACAAACTAAGGGGCCCTGAGCGTCTCTTTGAGGAATGTGAAGCATTCTGATTCAATTGGTTTGTGCCTCAAGCAGCTGGAGATCTTTACATGAGAATTCAAGAGGAGTTCGTGTGGTGTGTAGATGGTTGCAGGATAAGGGGGATCAATGAGACTTTGATCTTAAGCCAAAAGTTTGTTATGGTTGGTATACACGTCCTCACAGGTAGCATGATGGTGATCATGTGTGAGTGATTATTATTTCTTGTCAGAGGGAACTGAAGATGGCTGGTTTACACCTGAGTGAATCGCACACTTAAAGATACAACAGATTCGCCACCGAACTTTATTTAGTCCCAAAGGACAGGGAAAATATCGATAAAACCCAAGGGGAAGAGAAACGGGAACGGGGGTCGGTTATGCGAAAGGAAGGTACTAGCACTTACGCATCCGTCATAATCGACGGGAACCATTTCGCTTGCTTCTAGGCTTGGATGGGTTATCTATCTAAAAGCTTCTAGCTAAAAGAAAGGGAAGAGAGAAGAGAAAGGGGAAAAAGAAAAGAAAAAAGAAAAGTGCTCGCGGAGGATTGTGGGCCTTGTGCCTACGTACCCTCATAGTGCAATGAGGAAATCAGAGTGTCGTAGTTCATGGAACCAGGGGACAAAAAGGAATGGAAGAAAGGGAGAAGGAAAGAAGGGTGGAAGTGTGCTTGCCAAGACATTGCGTCCCGTGCCTACGTATCTGACATTCAAAAGAATGCAGAATCAGAGCTTCCATAGTTCGGGGAACCGAACGGAAAACAAAACAAGAAAGAAACAGTGAGACGAAAGAAGTGGTGTCGAAACCAAGAGCAAGAGTGAAGGAAAAAAAACTCTACTGAGGATAACAAAGAGGAATGGTATCGAAACCAAGAAAGTAATAGAAAAGGGAATAAAGAGGACTCCGCTGGGGATCCAAATAAAAGGATGGTGTCATAACCAAGAGAACAATGAGACTCGGTATATTAACTGGCTGGTAGTGGTTAACCGAAGAAAGAGAGTAGGACCCCGGCGAGGAAAAGAAGCTGGTGTCAACAGACGGACTGTGATAAACCAAGAGAGAGTGATGAACCAAGAGAAGGTGTTCGACTCTGAAGGGGCCTCGGTATATTAACTGACTGGCAGTGTTTAACCGAGGAAGAAAAGACTGCAACTCTGTGGGGATAGAGAAACATAGATTTTAACAGAGAAAACTGTGATTAACCAGAAGAACGGGTGTAAGACCTATCGAAGGTCGTAACCCAAAAGGGATGTTGGTAATGACTGAACAAACAACACTGGACCAACGAAGAAGGGTATTGAACCAAAAGAGGTTACTAGCCCAAGGGTGCAAGTATTCGAACCAATAAAGGTTGCCAATTGCTGGGGGTTCGGTTTTAACAGGAGGACTGTGCTTAACCGAGAAAAATGAGTGATTAACCAAGAGAATGTGATTAACTCAAAAAGGGCTTCAGTATTTTAACATACGAACTGTGGTTAACTGAAGAAAAAGGTGATTAATCCAAGGAACCCAGTGTTTTAACAGACGGACTGTGATTAACTAAGAAGGAGTGCAAACATTGGTGTTCTAACTGACAGACAGTGATTAACCAATAAAGGGAGAAGAACCCAAAAGAAGTTGCGAGCTCCGTAAGGGTTTCGGTTGTAATAGGAGTATCGTGTTTAACCGAAGAAATAGAAGAGAGCCTCTCCAGGGGAGTCAAAAGAACAGTGACCGACCGCAAAGAAAGAATAGGGTATTGAAACGAAGATAACTTGCTAACCCAATGAGCAAAGGATCGTAACCAAAAAAGTGATTGGCCAAGAGAGATAGAGATAGGCGTGATCAAGGATCGAAAGAGATTGCAGAGAGCAAAGAGTGATCAAGGACCGACTCGATTGGGGAAAGAAAGCACACTACCGCCTGGAGCTAGAGGTGACTAAGCCAAGCACAGGGTCATTCGTCCCTTACTTGAAGTAGTCAGAATGAGAGTAGGAATTCTCCCTTCTCATTCCTTCTCTAACACACAGGGTGTAGTGCGGAAGTTGAACCGGACGACACAACATCTCCAAGTTGTACAGTGCTCCTGTGTAGAGAAACAGACAGCATAACGACGTCAATTTGTACAGTGCTCCGATGCAAGGCGTAGCGCAAAACTCCAATTCTACGAGGGGATCGAGAGAGAAAGCTCTAAAGGAAGCCTAAAGAAAGGAAAAGGGAAGATCGATTAATCAAAACAAGGTTTCGATCAATTAATCAAGGGAGAACCATGCTAACAACTTTTCAAAGAGGATGAAAAGTCATTAAAGCAAAAAGGTGTGAACTATTGATTATACAAGATTAAGTTTATCCATGAAGAATAAACTTAATGCAAACTGAAATGGAAGGTGCAAAACAATGCCAAATGATCATCAAAATGCCACACAAAATCATGTATCATGTGAACAAAGATAGTGCAAGAATTATTATGTTCATACAATGCTAAAAACATGAAACTAATGAACAATCGAAAATGTGCATCGAAAGTTCATGAATATGCTTCAACCATAAATGAAATGACACTTAAAACATCCATAAAATCAAGCATGATAATCAATGGAAGTTAGAAGGAAGAAAGCATGGCAAACACACTTGAAAATGAAAGAAAATAACCTTCTGGTACAGTGTTAATCGGTTAACCATATGGTTAATCAGTTAACGGCTTGAAAATCTGCGTTCTTTGGTGAAAAATGAACTGGTTAACCATTTTACCCAAATGGTTAACCGATTAACACTGTGACAATGGCAAAAATAACAGCAGAAATAGCTTTTCAACAGTAGTTTTCAACACATAATCACTTATCCAACTTCCACATGCTATGGTATGATTTTGTACACGAAAATTACATCATGTAAGCACAATTAACACAAATTACAAGCATCAATCACGGAGATTAAAGATCAATCAAAAGTATGGCAAATCAAACCAAAAACGATCGAAATTCACATCGTAAATGCGCGGAAACGATCGAAACGAAGAGTAAAGTAAGATCTACCAACCTACAAGGCTGAGATGTGCCTTGGTAATTGTTGCAAAGTATTCTTGATGCAGAAAATTAAAGAAAACCAGAGGAATATTCGATTTGGTGATGAAACGTTGAAACTTGCAGAAAATACTCAAGATTACTCCACAAACTGAAATAACTCCTGAAATCCCAGTGGAATTGCCAAATTGATGAAGGTTGAGCTCAAGAAATAATCACTTTTGGTGTAAAAGTGATTATCCTTCAAAGTAGAAATGAGCTTTTGTGTGGTTTGGTGAAGAAGATGAAGTAGAGAGAATGAGAGAATTGAGAGTGAAGAAAGTGTGAAAATGTGTGAATGATTGTGGAGGGTTTGTGAAATGAGTGAAGCTTGATTTATATAGACTTTAGGTATAGAGTGTGAGAGGTTTGGAATTTGGTTTGGAATTAGCTTTGGGTTTGGAACTAGGCTAGGAGTTAGTTGGACTTGACTCAGCGAGTCAAGGCAGTTAACTAGGTTAGTTAGAACCAACTCGGTAACAATCCAAAGGTGCACTCCATCATCCAAAGGTCCACCTTACTTGGAAAACAAGGAACATGGTACACTTGATTTAAGGTGATGCATATGATAAATGTAAGAGAAATGTATTGAATGGTCTTGAGCTGTCTAGAATGTTTCACACAACACTAGAATAGAATAGACCAAAAAAAAATGGAGAGCGTTGCTGAAATATGATGAAAATGCTGAATTTTTGCTGAAATAGCAGGTGTTAATCGATTAACCAACAGGTTAACCGATTAACAGCTGTTAAAAATCTGGAATTGGCGCTGTAAAAGGGTGTTAATCGATTAACCAAATGGTTAACCGGTTAACCAGTCAAAAACTTGCCCAATTTTGCTTGAAAAGGATGATGTCGTCTCGACTTCGATTTTCCACTCCTCGTATTGATGAATAGGCATAGAAACCCTTGTTTTGAGCTTGTTTTTGATAATGTGATGACCTTGTGAGGATATGATTAATCAGGCTTGGAAAACCTGAATATTCCTGCAATCAAAACACAAGAGGAAGAATGCGAATGTGTATGCCAGCGATGCGAATGCTTATGCTCATGCAAAAGGCAAAAGAGGGAGGTCAAATTTCGGGTTACGACAGCTGCCCCTATTTAATCCTCTTGGACCTGAATGTACAAATTGCGCCAGCTTTTCAATGATTCGAGGTAAAAGGGGATTAAATAAAATAGTAGCTCGAGAATTTGGCCGAAGACGACAAAAGAAGAGTTGAAAGTGTTTGAATAGATAAGTGCTAAGTTTGGCTGAAAATCTGCTGGGAAATAAGTAAGGCAAAAGGAGAGGGAGTATGATTGATGCATGTGCTATGTATGCGTTTCTACATGATGCTTGATATCATCCAATGCAAAGGCGCAAAGTAAGGCACAGTGCGAAGCGATTAGGCAGAAATCGTAGCAAAACGACTTCAACACCCTCGACCGGGGAGAGGACCCGCATGTCATACCCTAATTTTTGACCATAAGATTTCATCTCTTTGTGCATCATCTTGCCTGTCTGCATGCTTTACGACTAACAGGTTTGTGCAGGAATATTGGTCATGTGGAGACTGGCTAGGGTTTTCACGGAAAATTGTATTGCGATTTGTATCTTTATCTCCAAAGACACGTAGTTCTTGTACTTAGCTCATCATCATCTAAAAGATTGCTGGGAATTTCAAGTTAAGGAGTTCTTGTTGATTAAACTATGGATTAAAACCTCATCAGAAGGAACGTGATTGATTCGAGCTCAAATTGAAGATTAATGCTAGTGAGTTCATGGCTCAAACTTGTTTGAAGAGCATCAAGTATCATGGGCAATTATTTTGGGCTTATGGGAAATTAGGTGGATTCAAATGACAAATGGATTGTTCAAGGTTCACTAATATTTACCATTTTTTTCAATTCTAATTTTGAAGTTCAAGTTTGGGTTACCATTTCAAGGTTTAAAGTCCATGCAAATTCAAGTCCTTTTCACAAGATTGGATGTTCGCTAATTTAAAAAAAATGTGCTAAGTGATTACATGCCAAGTTTATACAAGATGCAAGGAAATCTTTCATAAACCTCAATTCCAGGATTACGGGTTCAAAGTCCATCTCAAGACATGTTCTTCTTCTCATTCACTATTTTATGCTAAGATAAATACAAAGAGAATGATCATTTGAATATTTTCTTCTCAGTCACTCTTGTTATGCTGCTGACTGTATCATGTTCTTATTACAGCTACTAAATACTTTGGGTTTGAGACTTTTACGAGGTAGTTGATTTTACATTTCAATAAAATTACTATACGACTACCAGTTGCAAGTTGTCTTTGAGAACATTCTATTTGCTTTATGCATTCAGCTTGGCAATATACAGTACTGTCGGTTCATAATGATCTGTTATGTGGAAATGAGTAGCCCACGTCATCAGCTAATAGTAGGTGATATAAGATCTTTTCATGATGTTAATGACATTACAAAACAGAGAAGATAGTAAATCATCGGATCCTTTGATTTGTGGATACGACTCCCTGCGCCGACTTCTCATGGAGAATCCCCTACATCATCACTGCCAGATTAACAAATCGACATGATTAAAGATTGTGGCAAGAAATAATGGGAACTAAATCATCACAGAATAAGAGCAGTAATATAGTTTCCAAAACATTTTCAAAACACAACCCAGCATGTCAGTTCGAAAACGGAAACAAATCATCTTCAATAAAAATCAACGTAAAGTGAGATCATAGCTAGAAAATCAAGAGCATCTATCAAGTTTCATCACCAAATCGGCATCAATCACATGATCGTCAAAATAGGAAAGAATCACAAAGTCCTTAATCACAATTACACAAAAAATCAGCAGCTTATTCTTTTCTTCCCAAAACCGAGTTGACAGTGATCTCGGTATTCAAGTCGTAATCAACAGCCTTCAATTCATGGATTCCAAAAAAAACCAATATCATGTGCCTATAAAAAGACACAATTCGGAACATACAGGGGGCAGCGGAGACTTTCACCAGAATATACACATACAGAAGTCACAAAAAAAAAACACCGCAGAAACACATGCACTCATGCATTGGCAGTGAAGAGAGAAATATACACAGAAACTCATTCAAAGGGCGGAATATCACAGTAGTAAAGAAGAAGAAGATTCACACGACGATAGCGAATACAACAGAACGTCAACAACGACATCAACACAGCACGCACGGAAAAAGCGAAGTAAGAGCAACGTAGCAGCAACATCAAAAACATACTTCACAGAACATTCTGGTTGGCCAAAGTTTTAAAACCAGAAAGAGAAGAAAATAAGAAGCAGCGAAGAAAGCAGTGTTCGATACGTACCGGATTTATTTTCCTTCGGAACTCGCCAGACTAGCTCCGGTTATGTGAGTTTTTTTTAACTTTCTCTAAATTTTTGATGCCATATTGTTCCTTGTGGTGCACTGATGCAAAACCCTCCATCTATTGATTGAAATTATGCTTCTTCGCAATTTAATTTAAAAATTTGTGGTAGTTTAGGGTTCATAGTATTTTCTGAAATTAATTGGTGATGAGGTAGATTGTGAGAATTTGAAGACCGGATTTATAATGAGTGAGAAGAGGCGGTTAAATTGGTATGGTCACTTCTTATTTCTGGCCACTGTCGCAGGAACCCGTGGCGGAGGGGAACCATTGTTGTTGCTATTACTTTAACGTAGAGAGATCAAATTGAATAGTGGAGAAGGATAATGTTCTGTTTCTAGCATACCATCTATTTTGTAGTTTTTTTTTATTATTATTTTAAATTCATATGCCATGTGTCATCATCTCATTTAGGCTTTTATTTTGCTTTGATTTAGTCCTTTTTTTTTTTATGATTTGCTTATTTATGAATTACTAAATGAAAGGAAGACATAGGTGCCTTTCCCACGATTTCCTTCCATCCGCTTTTTTTTCTTTTTTTTTTCTCTTGTTTTTTTATTTTGTTTAATTTATGTTTTTAGATGTTTCCTTTTAAATTTTTATTTGAGATTTATTTTTTTAAATTAATTTTTAGGATTTCTTTAAATGTCATTTATTCTACATGTTGTTATAAATTTAGAAAAACTCTTAACTAATATTTCTACTTTTTTTTTATATATTTGCTTATAGTTATTTAAATTAATTAGCCATTTTTTTTCCTTTGTAAGTCGATTGCTTTTTTAAGCATCGCCACCAACCTCTAGGTCCTTTCCCTTAACACATACCCTTAGCAAGCAATAAATAATATAGATAATAACAAGAGGTTCCCGTAGAGTACTACGGACGTTTAGGATGCTAATACCTTCCCTAGACGTAACCAACCCCCGAACCTTAGATCTCTTATTAGGTTTTTCGATCTTTAACCCTTTCCTTTGAATAAAATAAAGACCGGTGGTGAATTTCAAAAATTGTGATTCAAGTTAATCCAATAGCTTGGCGTCCGATTCTCACCGCGACAGAAATGGCGACTTCACTGGGGAATTTTCGAGGGTTTTCCCTAACTTGTTTATATCTATGTTATTTATTTGCTTATTTGCCTATATATCTTTATATCTGTATATATACCTATTTTGCTTGGTTTTTCTGTGTGCAGGGTTGTCACTTTGTGTGGTGAGACAAAGTCCTACACCCGGACTAGAGTGAAATTAAGATAGGAAAACGGTGAGAATTCAAGGATACTTTGAGGGAGTCGATTCCTGAAAAAGTGAATTGAGACTTCACCACTCAGTCTAGGCCCTCTCGAATAAAATATTTGTCCAACGAGTTCATTCGTGAAGACGATATGGTTTCGATCTAAAGGCCGTCGGGACTGGGGACCGTAGTTACCTTTAAACCAACTTGGCCTATTAGGGCGTAGTGCGGGGACTATGCTGAAGTCTATTTCTGCAATAGTCGCTACGCGATACTACACTCTGACGAGATTCTCTTGAGAATATTATTGACTACCAAGTGATTTGGAAAATCGATAATATCCAAATTATAGACTCTGGGAACTTTGTAGAACCCGTTCGACAGGTACATTTGAAACCATAGTACACACCTATTGGGACGGTTAGACCTTGGCTCCATGTTGTGACATTTCAAACCTAGGGCTCTTTGCCTGTGTGCTTTGCTTGTGTTTATGCATCCATCCATTCATGCATTCATGAATAACCCTTTGGTTTCAAGGAACTCAATTGTTCTTCCATTTGCAAAATCAATAAAAATCCTGGATTATAAAATGAAACTTTTTTCAACCTTTCTGAAATGTTTGCAACCAACTTTTGAGTTCCTTGAAACCATTGCATCGCATTGCATTTGCATCTTTGCATGATTCATTGCATGCGTCAGTTTGTCCAGCAACTCATTTCCAGCTGTCTATATCTTCCAGTGCCACCTGTGAGTTGTCAAGCTGATTCCTCGGCATAGATACCAGACTAGGGCTAACTACAGATGCAAGATGTCAGAGCAAGAGGTACACAACACTGAGATCCGAATGGAGATCGATGACCTTAAGTCAAGCATGACTAAGCTCACTGAAATGCTCCACGTCTTGATTACTAGGGGAGAGCAACCCCAAAGGACTGTCATCCAAGAAGTTTCAACTGCTGATCCTTAACCTATTCAGGTGCCACCTTCCACTTGGCCAGAGTTTGGTTTACCTCCCAACTACTCACCACCTATTGCATCTACTGCTATGATTGGTCAGACTTCTAGACCAGTGTTTCAAGCTCTTGTTTTCGCCGAACCTCAACCTATAGTCCAGACTACTCGAGCTCCTTTCGAGAACCCTCTCTACGAGTACAATGCTGCCAGTGCTCAGGGTGAAGACCGTGAAGACTTTGTTGAACCTGAGGTTGTCTGTGAACAGTTTCAGACCATAGACAAGAGACTCTGAGCCGTAGAGGGTACTGATTTCTTCAACATGGATGCAGAAAATATGGGTTTGGTTTCTGACCTTGTTATGCCTGCTAAATTCAAGACTATCGATTTTGTGAAGTACAAAGGCGATTCTTGTCCAAGAGCTCATTTGGTCATGTATACCCGAAAGATGGCTGCTCATGCCAAGAATCAGAAGTTGCTTATCCATTGTTTTCAAGATAGTCTGAGTGGAGCTTCCCTCAAATGGTATATGAATCTTGAACAGAACAACATTCACTGTTTCTAGGATCTTATTAATGCATTCATGAAGCAATATAAGTATAACCTCGACATGGCTCCTGACCGCCGTCAGCTGCAAAACATGTCTCAGAAGGATAAAGAGTCTTTCAAGGAATATGCTCAGCGCTGGAGAGAGTTGGCTTCCCAAGTTGAACCTCCTTTGGCAGAGAAAGAATTAACTGGACTGTTTATGGACACCTTGTCTCCATTCTACTGGGAGAAGATGATTGGTAGTGTTTCATCCAGCTTCACTGATTTGGTTACTATTGGTCAGAGACTCGAGGAAGGACTTAAGAATGGTAAAGTATCCAAAGCTGTTGAATCTTCTAATGGAGCAAAGAAATCCTATGGGAACTTCCAGAAGAAGAGAGAAGATCAGACCAATGCTGTTATGTTTGAAACCAGAAGGCCTCGTCCCCGACCACAGTATGCTGATCACCCTGATATTGCTGCTATTACTCCCGTGGTTACTGCTCCACGACCAGCTCAAGCTCCTCAACGTCCAGCTGTAGGACAGAATTGGTACCGTAATAGGAACAATTTTGATCCTATTTCGATGATGTACACTGAATTATATCCTGGTCTGGTTCAGAAAGGTTTGATTACTACAAGGCCTTTGCCTCCTCCTCCGAATCCTCTTCCAGCCGGCTATAGGGTTGATCTTCATTGTGAATACCATCAAGGTGGTGCAGGTCATAACTTGGAAGGTTGTTTTGCATTTGAAGGCTAGAGTACAAGAGTTGATCAGAATTGGTATTCTCTCCTTTTGTGACACTAATCCGAATGTCAAGAATAATCCTTTGCCATAGCACGCTAAGTGAAGCTTTAGTTGACTTCAGTAGACTTCAGTGTTTCAGACAGGACAACTCACTCTTGTTTCTGATTAGTCACTAGACCATGTTTCTTATTGTTTGCATTTTCCTTATTTGTATTAGCTGTTTGCTTTCTATTTATGTTTGTACTTTCATAATTAATAAAATGAGCATTGCAACTTTTAATTCAATTCATTTGTGTTTGCTATTTTACGCTTTATATTTCAAAAAAAAAACAAAAACAAAAAAATTATTATCTCTTTTCCGCTTTCTCTTGATTATGCAAAGATTGGAGGGAGGATGATGATAACGTAAATACCCATAATCGATGTTGGTATGCTTTCGAATCAAAACTTTGCTGACGGTGTAAGGCATTGTTTCAATCTCCCAAACACTGGAGAAATAAGGAAGATAACCCCTCGTTAACCCCTTTGAGCCTTGAAGTAGGAGTTTCTTTTCTTTACAAATAAAAACCCGCAATCTTAACCTGGGGCAGGGTAGTTCTCAATTAACTGGATTGTGCATTCAAATACAAGAGTTTCATGCAAGACATCTTTCAACAAAAAGGTTACATTCTCAATTTTTCCTTCGCACGCAACAAGCAAGTGTCGAAGATGTCTTTCAAGTCAAAAGTCGATGATGGTTCGCCGTAATCATTAAGCCAAGCAGTCACTTTCTTTCAAAAAAAAAAGATAAAAAAAAATCAAAAAAGGAAAAAGCCCGCTAAGTCGAAACCTGTGAAGGAGACTTAGGCAGACAAAAAACTGGGGCATCCCACTGACTGCAGGATTCACGAGAAACAGTTCAGGCAAAAGTTAGGGATAATAAAAAGGAGAAATATTTAAATCCTTACCATGAAATCCTCAATTAAAAAAAACAAGAGTTATAAGGAAGTAGTGACTGTCACCTCAAAAGTCCCTTAACTTCTGAACCATCATCACTATCATCAATGCAATCCCTAACCTATGGGAATCTGAGTGCAAAGTCTGAGTTAACTGAGTGTAGGACTGGAGATCATCACGAAGATTGGGTGGGTACAAATAAACTTTGAGCCTTTATTCTTTGTTTCTTAAACCGTGAACCAGGCCACGTTATAACCCTCAAAAGACCTAATTGAAGCAAGGTTATTTTGAAAGCATACTTCAACGAGGTTGCGTAAACTGACTCCTAAAGATCTTTGCAGATCATTTTTTTTTGGCATCACGCCTTTTTGCTTTATCTTTCACTTTTAAACGTCTTGAACCACCATGTTCTGACCAGTGACCCTATTGTTTTACCTCTTTCCACAAAATGATTTTGATTTCAAAAGTTGCATGAACTTTGCATTTACTATGTTTGTATGAACACTTTTGTTTGCAAACTGGCTTTCCTCTTAAGGAATTTTCAAACATTTGAGAAACTTGGTCGGTGATCCAGTCAGGGGCAAGTCCTTTCCAAATCCTGTTGAAGAATCAATTCAAGATGTGTTGTTCAGGGGCAAGTTCTTCTCAGAATTGGTTTATACAGAAGATTTCAAGACTCAGACTGGGGCAAGCTTTCCAAGCGCACATTAATTCAGTCATTTACAGAATCAGACAAGCTAAAGCAGTGATCAGTTCATCTACAACAGTCAGCTAATCTGGGGCAATTAACTTGAAGAATCCCCATACAGCTTTCCATCATTCCTACAAGGATCAGCAATTGATACAATTTACCAGTGTGGAAGAGATGTGTTCAGTAGCATCTCTAGTCCCAAGCAGAATGGCAGTGATCTCCGTGTTGAGGAATCAGTCTTTCAGTCTTGTCTTCTTCACAAAAGAGTCAATTTGTGTCATCGACATCTGCATTTACATTTGTACTTGATCATATATCATGGCATAATTCATATACATATGCATATCAAGAGTGTCATTCTCATTTGCACTCATTTGCATTCTCCATAGGTCGTATTGTCACCCACGTCTTACCTTGTCGTCTAAGTCCAACTCACTTGGCACCTACCAAACAGATATTGTCGTGTGTATCCAATGCCTTCTTGGGTATATCTTTGTTCACATTCATCCAATGTTTTCTTGGATATTGTGATTTCTTTTTATCCAATGCTTTCTCGGGTATATCTTTGTTCATATTCGTTCAATGCTTTCTTGGACGTTATGGTTTCTTTGCATTCAATGCCATTCTTGAATGTAGTCTTTATTCACATTCATCTGAAGCCATTATCAGATATTGTGATTATACCTCTCATTCAAAGCCATTATTGGATGACTGATTTCTCTACCTTGTTCACTTTATCTAAAGCCATTATTAGATATTGTGATTTTACCTTTCATTCAAAGCCATTATTGGATGTCTGGTTTCTTTACCATCTGATGTTCTTCCAGATCGAGTCCTTGTTCACTTTGTCTAAAACCATTATTAGATACTGTGATTATACCTTTCATTCAAAGCCATTATTGGATGCCTGGTTTATCTACCTTGTTCACTTTGTCTAAAGCCATTATTAGATATTGTGAGTTTACCTTTCATCCAAAGCCATTATTGGATGTTTGGTACTTTTTTTTCATCCAAAGCCATTATTGGATGTCTGGTCTCTTTATCATCTGATGCTTTTCCGGATGAGTCCCTCTTTCTGATGTTCTTTCAGATCGAGTCTTTGTTCACATTTCGTCTAAAGTCATTATTAGATAATGTGATTGTACCTTTCATCCAAAGCCATTATTGGGTGATTGGTTTTGTTTGTGTCCAATGCTTTCTTGGATCCCTACTTTGTTCACATTCATCTAAAGCCATTATTAGATACTATGATTATACCTCTCATTCAAAGCCATTATTGGATGACTGGTTTCTTTGCATTCAATGCCATTCTTGAATGTAGTCTTTGTTCACATTTATCTAAAGCCATTATTAGATATTGTGATTATACCTCTCATTCAAAGCCATTATTGGATGTCTGGTTTCTCTACCTTGTTTACTTTGTCTAAAGCCATTATTAGATATTGTGATTATACCTTTCATTCAAAGTCATTATTGGATGACTGGTTACTTTATCTCACGTTCATTTAAAGCCATTATTAGATATTGTGATTGTACCTTTCATTCAAAGCCATTATTGGATGTCTGGTTTCTTTACCTTGTTCACTTTCATCTGAAGCCATTATCAGATATTGTGAGTGTACCTTTCGTTCAAAGCCATTATTGGATGACTGGTTTCTTTGTGACGGATGCCTTCTCGGATTACATTATTTTGTCTCATTCTCATTTGATGCCTTCTCAGATAATATGAGTTTGCCTTTCGTTCAAAGCCATTATTGGATGTCTGGCGTCTTGTTCATCCAATGCCATTATTGGATGAGGTTTTTCCAGATATTTCACTTTGTTTATTCTGATGTTTTTCCGAAATAACATTGCTTTTCCTCCAGATATGTCTTCATTTCGTTTTTGACACAACTGTAACACCTCTTCCCCTGTGGCACCTTTCCCCACAGGATTCTCCTTGTCTTTGCATTCATCCCATATCATGTCATATCATAAGCATTTTGTGGCATCTTAGGCCAAAAATCTTGAATGTTTGTATTTAAGTCTCTCCTATCTCGTCGAAACGAAGATTTCAATCTCCATATCTCCGGATAGAAGAAACTTAAATAGGGGCATCTGTCATACCCTAATTTTTGACCATAAGATTTCATCTCTTTGTGCATCATCTTGCCTGTCTGCATGCTTTACGACTAACAGGTTTGTGCAGGAATATTGGTCATGTGGAGACTGGCTAGGGTTTTCACGGCAAATTGTATTGCGATTTGTATCTTTATCTCCAAAGACACGTAGTTCTTGTACTTAGCTCATCATCATCTAAAAGATTGCTGGGAATTTCAAGTTAAGGAGTTCTTGTTGATTAAACTATGGATTAAAACCTCATCAGAAGGAACGTGATTGATTCGAGCTCAGATTGAAGATTAATGCTAGTGAGTTCATGGCTCAAACTTGTTTGAAGAGCATCAAGTATCATGGGCAATTATTTTGGGCTTATGAGAAATTAGGTGGATTCAAATGACAAATGGATTGTTCAAGGTTCACTAATATTTACCATTTTTTTCAATTCTAATTTTGAAGTTCAAGTTTGGGTTACCATTTCAAGGTTTAAAGTCCATGCAAATTCAAGTCCTTTTCACAAGATTGGATGTTCGCTAATTTAAAAAAAATGTGCTAAGTGATTACATGCCAAGTTTATACAAGATGCAAGGAAATCTTTCATAAACCTCAATTCCAGGATTACGGGTTCAAAGTCCATCTCAAGACATGTTCTTCTTCTCATTCACTATTTTATGCTAAGATAAATACAAAGAGAAGGATCATTTGAATATTTTCTTCTCAGTCACTCTTGTTATGCTGCTGACTGTATCATGTTCTTATTACAGCTACTAAATACTTTGGGTTTGAGACTTTTACGAGGTAGTTGATTTTACATTTCAATAAAATTACTATACGACTACCAGTTGCAAGTTGTCTTTGAGAACATTCTATTTTCTTTATGCATTCAGCTTGGTAATATACAGTACTGTCGGTTCATAATGATCTGTTATGTGGAAATGAGTAGCCCACGTCATCAGCTAATAGTAGGTGATATAAGATCTTTTCATGATGTTAATGACATTACAAAACAGAGAAGATAGTAAATCATCGGATCCTTCTATTTGTGGATACGACTCCCTGCGCCGACTTCTCATGGAGAATCCCCTACATCATCACTGCCAGATTAACAAATCGACATGATTAAAGATTGTGGCAAGAAATAATGGGAACTAAATCATCACAGAATAAGAGCAGTAATATAGTTTCCAAAACATTTTCAAAACACAACCCAGCATGTCAGTTCGAAAACGGAAACACATCATCTTCAATAAAAATCAACGTAAAGTGAGATCATAGCTAGAAAATCAAGAACATCTATCAAGTTTCATCACCAAATCGGCATCAATCACATGATCGCCAAAATAGGAAAGAATCACAAAGTCCTTAATCACAATTACACAAAAAATCAGCAGCTTATTCTTTTCTTCCCAAAACCGAGTTGACAGTGATCTCGGTATTCAAGTCGTAATCAACAGCCTTCAATTCATGGATTCCAAAAAAAACCAATATCATGTGCCTATAAAAAGACACAATTCGGAACATACAGGGGGCAGCGGAGACTTTCACCAGAATATACACATACAGAAGTCACAAAAAAAAAACACCGCAGAAACACATGCACTCACGCATTGGCAGTGAAGAGAGAAATATACACAGAAACTCATTCAAAGGGCGGAATATCACAGTAGTAAAGAAGAAGAAGATTCACACGACGATAGCGGATACAACAGAACGTCAACAACGACATCAACACAGCACGCACGGAAAAAGCGAAGTAAGAGCAACGTAGCAGCAACATCAAAAACATACTTCACAGAACATTCTGGTTGGCCAAAGTTTTAAAACCAGAAAGAGAAGAAAATAAGAAGCAGCGAAGAAAGCAGTGTTCGATACGTACCGGATTTATTTTCCTTCGGAACTCGCCAGACTAGCTCCGGTTATGTGAGTTTTTTTTAACTTTCTCTAAATTTTTGATGCCATATTGTTCCTTGTGGTGCACTGATGCAAAACCCTCCATCTATTGATTGAAATTATGCTTCTTCTCAATTTAATTTAAAAATTTGTGGTAGTTTAGGGTTCATAGTATTTTCTGAAATTAATTGGTGATGAGGTAGATTGTGAGAATTTGAAGACCGGATTTATAATGAGTGAGAAGAGGCGGTTAAATTGGTATGGTCACTTCTTATTTCTGGCCACTGTCGCAGGAACCCGTGGCGGAGGGGAACCGTTGTTGTTGCTATTACTTTAACGTAGAGAGATCAAATTGAATAGTGGAGAAGGATAATGTTCTGTTTCTAGCATACCATCTATTTTGTAGTTTTTTTTTATTATTATTTTAAATTCATATGCCATGTGTCATCATCTCATTTAGGCTTTTATTTTGCTTTGATTTAGTCCTTTTTTTTTATGATTTGCTTATTTATGAATTACTAAATGAAAGGAAGACATAGGTGCCTTTCCCACGATTTCCTTCCATCCGCTTTTTTTTCTTTTTTTTTTCTCTTGTTTTTTTATTTTGTTTAATTTATGTTTTTAGATGTTTCCTTTTAAATTTTTATTTGAGATTTATTTTTTTAAATTAATTTTTAGGATTTCTTTAAATGTCATTTATTCTACATGTTGTTATAAATTTAAAAAAACTCTTAACTAATATTTCTACTTTTTTTTTTATATATTTGCTTATAGTTATTTAAATTAATTAGCCATTTTTTTTCCTTTGTAAGTCGATTGCTTTTTTAAGCATCGCCACCAACCTCTAGGTCCTTTCCCTTAACACATACCCTTAGCAAGCAATAAATAATATAGATAATAACAAGAGGTTCCCGTAGAGTACTACGGACGTTTAGGATGCTAATACCTTCCCTAGACGTAACCAACCCCCGAACCTTAGATCTCTTATTAGGTTTTTCGATCTTTAACCCTTTCCTTTGAATAAAATAAAGACCGGTGGTGAATTTCAAAAATTGTGATTCAAGTTAATCCAATAGCTTGGCGTCCGATTCTCACCGCGACAGAAATGGCGACTTCACTGGGGAATTTTCGAGGGTTTTCCCTAACTTGTTTATATCTATGTTATTTATTTGCTTATTTGCCTATATATCTTTATATCTGTATATATACCTATTTTGCTTGGTTTTTCTGTGTGCAGGGTTGTCACTTTGTGTGGTGAGACAAAGTCCTACACCCGGACTAGAGTGAAATTAAGATAGGAAAACGGTGAGAATTCAAGGATACTTTGAGGGAGTCGATTCCTGAAAAAGTGAATTGAGACTTCACCACTCAGTCTAGGCCCTCTCGAATAAAATATTTGTCCAACGAGTTCATTCGTGAAGACGATATGGTTTCGATCTAAAGGCCGTCGGGACTGGGGACCGTAGTTACCTTTAAACCAACTTGGCCTATTAGGGCGTAGTGCGGGGACTATGCTGAAGTCTATTTCTGCAATAGTCGCTACGCGATACTACACTCTGACGAGATTCTCTTGAGAATATTATTGACTACCAAGTGATTTGGAAAATCGATAATATCCAAATTATAGACTCTGGGAACTTTGTAGAACCCGTTCGACAGGTACATTTGAAACCATAGTACACACCTATTGGGACGGTTAGACCTTGGCTCCATGTTGTGACATTTCAAACCTAGGGCTCTTTGCCTGTGTGCTTTGCTTGTGTTTATGCATCCATCCATTCATGCATTCATGAATAACCCTTTGGTTTCAAGGAACTCAATTGTTCTTCCATTTGCAAAATCAATAAAAATCCTGGATTATAAAATGAAACTTTTTTCAACCTTTCTGAAATGTTTGCAACCAACTTTTGAGTTCCTTGAAACCATTGCATCGCATTGCATTTGCATCTTTGCATGATTCATTGCATGCGTCAGTTTGTCCAGCAACTCATTTCCAGCTGTCTATATCTTCCAGTGCCACCTGTGAGTTGTCAAGCTGATTCCTCGGCATAGATACCAGACTAGGGCTAACTACAGATGCAAGATGTCAGAGCAAGAGGTACACAACACTGAGATCCGAATGGAGATCGATGACCTTAAGTCAAGCATGACTAAGCTCACTGAAATGCTCCACGTCTTGATTACTAGGGGAGAGCAACCCCAAAGGACTGTCATCCAAGAAGTTTCAACTGCTGATCCTTAACCTATTCAGGTGCCACCTTCCACTTGGCCAGAGTTTGGTTTACCTCCCAACTACTCACCACCTATTGCATCTACTGCTATGATTGGTCAGACTTTTAGACCAGTGTTTCAAGCTCTTGTTTTCGCCGAACCTCAACCTATAGTCCAGACTACTCGAGCTCCTTTCGAGAACCCTCTCTACGAGTACAATGCTGCCAGTGCTCAGGGTGAAGACCGTGAAGACTTTGTTGAACCTGAGGTTGTCTGTGAACAGTTTCAGACCATAGACAAGAGACTCTGAGCCGTAGAGGGTACTGATTTCTTCAACATGGATGCAGAAAATATGGGTTTGGTTTCTGACCTTGTTATGCCTGCTAAATTCAAGACTATCGATTTTGTGAAGTACAAAGGCGATTCTTGTCCAAGAGCTCATTTGGTCATGTATACCCGAAAGATGGCTGCTCATGCCAAGAATCAGAAGTTGCTTATCCATTGTTTTCAAGATAGTCTGAGTGGAGCTTCCCTCAAATGGTATATGAATCTTGAACAGAACAACATTCACTGTTTCTAGGATCTTATTAATGCATTCATGAAGCAATATAAGTATAACCTCGACATGGCTCCTGACCGCCGTCAGCTGCAAAACATGTCTCAGAAGGATAAAGAGTCTTTCAAGGAATATGCTCAGCGCTGGAGAGAGTTGGCTTCCCAAGTTGAACCTCCTTTGGCAGAGAAAGAATTAACTGGACTGTTTATGGACACCTTGTCTCCATTCTACTGGGAGAAGATGATTGGTAGTGTTTCATCCAGCTTCACTGATTTGGTTACTATTGGTCAGAGACTCGAGGAAGGACTTAAGAATGGTAAAGTATCCAAAGCTGTTGAATCTTCTAATGGAGCAAAGAAATCCTATGGGAACTTCCAGAAGAAGAGAGAAGATCAGACCAATGCTGTTATGTTTGAAACCAGAAGGCCTCGTCCCCGACCACAGTATGCTGATCACCCTGATATTGCTGCTATTACTCCCGTGGTTACTGCTCCACGACCAGCTCAAGCTCCTCAACGTCCAGCTGTAGGACAGAATTGGTACCGTAATAGGAACAATTTTGATCCTATTTCGATGACGTACACTGAATTATATCCTGGTCTGGTTCAGAAAGGTTTGATTACTACAAGGCCTTTGCCTCCTCCTCCGAATCCTCTTCCAGCCGGCTATAGGGTTGATCTTCATTGTGAATACCATCAAGGTGGTGCAGGTCATAACTTGGAAGGTTGTTTTGCATTTGAAGGCTAGAGTACAAGAGTTGATCAGAATTGGTATTCTCTCCTTTTGTGACACTAATCCGAATGTCAAGAATAATCCTTTGCCATAGCACGCTAAGTGAAGCTTTAGTTGACTTCAGTAGACTTCAGTGTTTCAGACAGGACAACTCACTCTTGTTTCTGATTAGTCACTAGACCATGTTTCTTATTGTTTGCATTTTCCTTATTTGTATTAGCTGTTTGCTTTCTATTTATGTTTGTACTTTCATAATTAATAAAATGAGCATTGCAACTTTTAATTCAATTCATTTGTGTTTGCTATTTTACGCTTTATATTTCAAAAAAAAAAACAAAAACAAAAAAATTATTATCTCTTTTCCGCTTTCTCTTGATTATGCAAAGATTGGAGGGAGGATGATGATAACGTAAATACCCATAATCGATGTTGGTATGCTTTCGAATCAAAACTTTGCTGACGGTGTAAGGCATTGTTTCAATCTCCCAAACACTGGAGAAATAAGGAAGATAACCCCTCGTTAACCCCTTTGAGCCTTGAAGTAGGAGTTTCTTTTCTTTACAAATAAAAACCCGCAATCTTAACCTGGGGCAGGGTAGTTCTCAGTTAACTGGATTGTGCATTCAAATACAAGAGTTTCATGCAAGACATCTTTCAACAAAAAGGTTACATTCTCAATTTTTCCTTCGCACGCAACAAGCAAGTGTCGAAGATGTCTTTCAAGGCAAAAGTCGATGATGGTTCGCCGTAATCATTAAGCCAAGCAGTCACTTTCTTTAAAAAAAAAAGATAAAAAAAAATCAAAAAAGGAAAAAGCCCGCTAAGTCGAAACCTGTGAAGGAGACTTAGGCAGACAAAAAACGGGGGCATCCTGCTGTCACGAGAAATAGTTCAGGCAAAAGTTAGGGATAATAAAAAGGAGAAATATTTAAATCCTTACCATGAAATCCTCAATTAAAAAAAAACAAGAGTTATAAGGAAGTAGTGACTGTCACCTCAAAAGTCCCTTAACTTCTGAACCATCATCACTATCATCAATGCAATCCCTAACCTATGGGAATCTGAGTGCAAAGTCTGAGTTAACTGAGTGTAGGACTGGAGATCATCACGAAGATTGGGTGGGTATAAATAAACTTTGAGCCTTTATTCTTTGTTTCTTAAACCGTGAACCAGGCCACGTTATAACCCTCAAAAGACCTAATTGAAGCAAGGTTATTTTGAAAGCATACTACAACGAGGTTGCGTAAACTGACTCCTAAAGATCTTTGCAGATCATTTTTTTTTTGGCATCACGCCTTTTTGCTTTATCTTTCACTTTTAAACGTCTTGAACCACCATGTTCTGACCAGTGACCCTATTGTTTTACCTCTTTCCACAAAATGATTTTGATTTCAAAAGTTGCATGAACTTTGCATTTACTATGTTTGTATGAACACTTTTGTTTGCAAACTGGCTTTCCTCTTAAGGAATTTTCAAACATTTGAGAAACTTGGTCGGTGATCCAGTCAGGGGCAAGTCCTTTCCAAATCCTGTTGAAGAATCAGTTCAAGATGTGTTGTTCAGGGGCAAGTTCTTCTCAGAATTGGTTTATACAGAAGATTTCAAGACTCAGACTGGGGCAAGCTTTCCAAGCGCACATTAATTCAGTCATTTACAGAATCAGACAAGCTAAAGCAGTGATCAGTTCATCTACAACAGTCAGCTAATCTGGGGCAATTAACTTGAAGAATCCCCATACAGCTTTCCATCATTCCTACAAGGATCAGCAATTGATACAATTTACCAGTGTGGAAGAGATGTGTTCAGTAGCATCTCTAGTCCCAAGCAGAATGGCAGTGATCTCCGTGTTGAGGAATCAGTCTTTCAGTCTTGTCTTCTTCACAAAAGAGTCAATTTGTGTCATCGACATCTGCATTTACATTTGTACTTGATCATATATCATGGCATAATTCATATACATATGCATATCAAGAGTGTCATTCTCATTTGCACTCATTTGCATTCTCCATAGGTCGTATTGTCACCCACGTCTTACCTTGTCGTCTAAGTCCAACTCACTTGGCACCTACCAAACAGATATTGTCGTGTGTATCCAATGCCTTCTTGGGTATATCTTTGTTCACATTCATCCAATGTTTTCTTGGATATTATGATTTCTTTTTATCCAATGCTTTCTCGGGTATATATTTGTTCATATTCGTTCAATGCTTTCTTGGACGTTATGGTTTCTTTGCATTCAATGCCATTCTTGAATGTAGTCTTTATTCACATTCATCTGAAGCCATTATCAGATATTGTGATTATACCTCTCATTCAAAGCCATTATTGGATGACTGATTTCTCTACCTTGTTCACTTTATCTAAAGCCATTATTAGATATTGTGATTTTACCTTTCATTCAAAGCCATTATTGGATGTCTGGTTTCTTTACCATCTGATGTTCTTCCAGATCGAGTCCTTGTTCACTTTATCTAAAACCATTATTAGATACTGTGATTATACCTTTCATTCAAAGCCATTATTGGATGTCTGGTTTATCTACCTTGTTCACTTTGTCTAAAGCCATTATTAGATATTGTGAGTTTACCTTTCATCCAAAGCCATTATTGGATGTTTGGTACTTTTTTTTCATCCAAAGCCATTATTGGATGTCTGGTCTCTTTATCATCTGATGCTTTTCCGGATGGGTCCCTCTTTCTGATGTTCTTTCAGATCGAGTCTTTGTTCACATTTCATCTAAAGTCATTATTAGATAATGTGATTGTACTTTTCATCCAAAGCCATTATTGGGTGATTGGTTTTGTTTGCGTCCAATGCTTTCTTGGATCCCTACTTTGTTCACATTCATCTAAAGCCATTATTAGATACTATGATTATACCTCTGATTCAAAGCCATTATTGGATGACTGGTTTCTTTGCATTCAATGCCATTCTTGAATGTAGTCTTTGTTCACATTTATCTAAAGCCATTATTAGATATTGTGATTATACCTCTCATTCAAAGCCATTATTGGATGTCTGGTTTCTCTACCTTGTTTACTTTGTCTAAAGCCATTATTAGATATTGTGATTATACCTTTCATTCAAAGTCATTATTGGATGACTGGTTACTTTATCTCACGTTCATTTAAAGCCATTATTAGATATTGTGATTGTACCTTTCATTCAAAGCCATTATTGGATGTCTGGTTTCTTTACCTTGTTCACTTTCATCTGAAGCCATTATCAAATTTTGTGAGTGTACCTTTCGTTCAAAGCCATTATTGGATGACTGGTTTCTTTGTGACGGATGCCTTCTCGGATTACATTATTTTGTCTCATTCTCATTTGATGCCTTCTCAGATAATATGAGTTTGCCTTTCGTTCAAAGCCATTATTGGATGTTTGGTGTCTTGTTCATCCAATGCCATTATTGGATGAGGTTTTTCCAGATATTTCACTTTGTTTATTCTGATGTTTTTCCGGAATAACATTGCTTTTCCTCCAAATATGTCTTCATTTCGTTTTTGACACAACTGTAACACCTCTTCCCCTGTGGCACCTTTCCCCACAGGATTCTCCTTGTCTTTGCATTCATCCCATATCATGTCATATCATAAGCATTTTGTGGCATCTTAGGGCCAAAAATTGTGAATGTTTGTATTTAAGTCTCTCCTATCTCGTCGAAACGAAGATTTCAATCTCCATATCTCCGGATAGAAGAAACTTAAATAGGGGCATCTGTCATACCCTAATTTTTGACCATAAAATTTCATCTCTTTGTGCATCATCTTGCCTGTCTGCATGCTTTACGACTAACAGTTTGTGCAGGAATATTGGTCATGTGGAGACTGGCTAGGGTTTTCACGGAAAATTGTATTGCGATTTGTATCTTTATCTCCAAAGACACGTAGTTCTTGTACTTAGCTCATCATCATCTAAAAGATTGCTGGGAATTTCAAGTTAAGGAGTTCTTGTTGATTAAACTATGGATTAAAACCTCATCAGAAGGAACGTGATTGATTCGAGCTCAAATTGAAGATTAATGCTAGTGAGTTCATGGCTCAAACTTGTTTGAAGAGCATCAAGTATCATGGGCAATTATTTTGGGCTTATGGGAAATTAGGTGGATTCAAATGACAAATGGATTGTTCAAGGTTCACTAATATTTACCATTTTTTTCAATTCTAATTTTGAAGTTCAAGTTTGGGTTACCATTTCAAGGTTTAAAGTCCATGCAAATTCAAGTCCTTTTCACAAGATTGGATGTTCGCTAATTTAAAAAAAATGTGCTAAGTGATTACATGCCAAGTTTATACAAGATGCAAGGAAATCTTTCATAAACCTCAATTCCAGGATTACGGGTTCAAAGTCCATCTCAAGACATGTTCTTCTTCTCATTCACTATTTTATGCTAAGATAAATACAAAGAGAAGGATCATTTGAATATTTTCTTCTCAGTCACTCTTGTTATGCTGCTGACTGTATCATGTTCTTATTACAGCTACTAAATACTTTGGGTTTGAGACTTTTACGAGGTAGTTGATTTTACATTTCAATAAAATTACTATACGACTACCAGTTGCAAGTTGTCTTTGAGAACATTCTATTTGCTTTATGCATTCAGCTTGGCAATATACAGTACTGTCGGTTCATAATGATCTGTTATGTGGAAATGAGTAGCCCACGTCATCAGCTAATAGTAGGTGATATAAGATCTTTTCATGATGTTAATGACATTACAAAACAGAGAAGATAGTAAATCATCGGATCCTTCTATTTGTGGATACGACTCCCTGCGCCGACTTCTCATGGAGAATCCCCTACATCATCACTGCCAGATTAACAAATCGACATGATTAAAGATTGTGGCAAGAAATAATGGGAACTAAATCATCACAGAATAAGAGCAGTAATATAGTTTCCAAAACATTTTCAAAACACAACCCAGCATGTCAGTTCGAAAACGGAAACAAATCATCTTCAATAAAAATCAACGTAAAGTGAGATCATAGCTAGAAAATCAAGAGCATCTATCAAGTTTCATCACCAAATCGGCATCAATCACATGATCGTCAAAATAGGAAAGAATCACAAAGTCCTTAATCACAATTACACAAAAAATCAGCAGCTTATTCTTTTCTTCCCAAAACCGAGTTGACAGTGATCTCGGTATTCAAGTCGTAATTAACAGCCTTCAATTCATGGATTCCAAAAAAACCAATATCATGTGCCTATAAAAAGACACAATTCGGAACATACAGGGAGCAGCGGAGACTTTCACCAAAATATACACATACAGAAGTCACAAAAAAAAAACACCGCAGAAACACATGCACTCACGCATTGGCAGTGAAGAGAGAAATATACACAGAAACTCATTCAAAGGGCGGAATATCACAGTAGTAAAGAAGAAGAAGATTCACACGACGATAGCGGATACAACAGAACGTCAACAACGACATCAACACAGCACGCACGGAAAAAGCGAAGTAAGAGCAACGTAGCAGTAACATCAAAAACATACTTCACAGAACAATCTGGTTGGCCAAAGTTTTAAAACCAGAAAGAGAAGAAAATAAGAAGCAGCGAAGAAAGCAGTGTTCGATACGTACCGGATTTATTTTCCGTCGAAACTCGCCGGACTAGCTCCGGTTATGTGAGTTTTTTTTAACTTTCTCTAAATTTTTGATGCCATATTGTTCCTTGTGGTGCACTGATGCAAAGCCCTCCATCTATTGATTGAAATTATGCTTCTTCGCAATTTAATTTAAAAATTTGTGGTAGTTTAGGGTTCATAGTATTTTCTGAAATTAATTGGTGATGAGGTAGATTGTGAGAATTTGAAGACCGGATTTATAATGAGTGAGAAGAGGCGGTTAAATTGGTATGGTCACTTCTTATTTCTGGCCACTGTCGCAGGAACCCGTGGCGGAGGGGAACCGTTGTTGTTGCTATTACTTTAACGTAGAGAGAGATCAAATTGAATAGTGGAGAAGGATAATGTTCTGTTTCTAGCATACCATCTATTTTGTAGTTTTTTTTATTATTATTTTAAATTCATATGCCATGTGTCATCATCTCATTTAGGCTTTTTTTTTGCTTTGATTTAGTCCTTTTTTTATGATTTGCTTATTTATGAATTACTAAATGAAAGGAAGACATAGGTGCCTTTCCCACGATTTCCTTCCATCCGCTTTTTTTTCTTTTTTTTTTCTCTTGTTTTTTTATTTTGTTTAATTTATGTTTTTAGATGTTTCCTTTTAAATTTTTATTTGAGATTTATTTTTTTAAATTAATTTTTAGGATTTCTTTAAATGTCATTTATTCTACATGTAGTTATAAATTTAGAAAAACTCTTAACTAATATTTCTACTTTTTTTTTTATATATTTGGTTATAGTTATTTAAATTAATTAGCCATTTTTTTCCTTTGTAAGTCGATTGCTTTTTTAAGCATCGCCACCAACCTCTAGGTCATTTCCCTTAACACATACCCTTAGCAAGCAATAAATAACATAGATAATAACAAGAGGTTCCCGTAGAGTACTACGGACGTTTAGGATACTAATATCTTCCCTAGACGTAACCAACCCCCGAACCTTAGATCTCTTATTAGGTTTTTCGATCTTTAACCCTTTCCTTTGAATAAAATAAAGACCGGTGGTGAATTTCAAAAATTGTGATTCAAGTTAATCCAATAGCTTGGCGTCCGATTCTCACCGCGACACCGCAGATAAAGACAAACTCTGCTGGAGAGGATAATTCACAAAGGATGATGATCCCGCAGGGGAAAGAAACTGAGAACATCTCAGGTTTCTAAATCACCATGGTTGTCTCTGTTGGGGATGAAAGAATCAAATCGATCCTTCCTACCAAGACTGGCTCTTCGTGGGGAAGAGAATTTTCTGAATCATGTTGACTTTGCTGAGGAGAAACGACTACTGCTGGGGCCAGATAGTTTCAAGTCCTCAGAGCTGCTGTACAACCTTTGTTGGGGAAAAACCAACAAAGTGTCTTTGCTGGGAACACTTTCGACAACCTGCCTATAGACATTACAAATCTGTCGGAGAGAGGATATGTAACCAGGCCTTTTGACAAATCTCAATGGCGATCGCTGGGGTGAATGATGACTCTGCTGAGGAACTGGTGAGGAAACAACACTTATTCACTGAACCATAACATTGCTAGCCAGGCGTTAGGCTTACCAATAGATATTAATAATTATCTTGCAGGAGCTACCAGTAACACATGCAATGCATAATGCTTCCTCGATTGATTTAGCTTTTTATTGTTCTCAACGTTTTTTAGTATTATGTGATCACAAGTAATTGTTTATTTTGCAAACAAAATACTGGAATGAAACAAATTGAGATAACAAAGAATGCATTTTATTGAATGTAAAATTTTTGTACAAAAAGTGTGTACAAGGATGCAAAATCCTTGATGAGGAACTTTGCAATAAAATTGAAAAACAAATGTAAATGGCCAAGGGAAATCATGCTTTGCATTGATTACAACATTGGCCACCATCCATAGTAAGTTTAGGTTCCAACGCCTTGCACCTGTTGATGGTGATTGGAACGTGCTGTTACCGTTTGAGGTCTAGCCGTGAGGCAGAAAGGCTCAAGTGTTCACAGTCAATGCCTTTATCCCTAATTTTTGCCTGGACATGTTTTTTTTTTCGTCCACCGGGATGCCCATTTTTGCCTAAGTCGCCGTTTCGGGTTTTCAACTTAGCGGGCTATTATTGTTTTTTTTTCATCGTCCCTAACTTTTACATGGATATCTCTTTTTTTGGTCCATCGGGACGACCATTTTTGCCTATATTGTCCTTGCGGATGTCAATCTAGCGGACTCTTATCCATTTTTTTCAGGCATAATATTTTTTGACTGTATCGAAGTTCACGGGCGAGGGCAACTCCTCCCCGTCCATTGTGGTGCGGATCAGGGCTCCACCTGAGAAGGCCTTCTTGACAAGAAAGGGTCCTTCGTAATTGGGAGTCCACTTGCCTCGTGGATCCGAGTGAACAGGTGAATATCTCTTGAGCATGAGTTCACCTTCACAGAACGTTCGAGGGAGAACTTTCTTGTCAAAAGCTCGCTTGAGGTGTCTCTGATACAATTGACCATGACAAACGGCTGTAAGACGCTTCTCTTCGATGAGATTCAGCTGGTCGTATATGGATTGAACCCATTCAGCTTCGTCAAGACCTGCTTCCATGATGACTCTGAGTGAAGGAATTTCGACTTTGATGGGTAAAACTGCCTTCATACCATACACGAGGGAATACGGAGTTGCCCTAGTAGAAGTGCGAACTGGAGTTCGGTAGCCATGTAGTGCAAAGGGAAGCATTTCATGCCAATCCTTGTAAGTCTTGACCATTTTCTGGACAATCCTTTTGATGTTTTTGTTTGCTGCTTCAACGGCGCCATTCATTTTGAGCCGATATGGTGAAGAGTTGTGGTGCTCGATCTTAAATTCTTGACACAACTCCTTCATCATATTGTTATTCAGGTTGCTTGTGTTGTCTGTGATAATGTTGCTAGGAATGCCATAATGACAGATTATCTCTTTCTTGATGAATCTGGCAACCACTTGTCGTGTAACGTTTACATAAGAAGCAGCTTCAACCCACTTGGTGAAGTAGTCGATAACAACCAGAATAAATCGATGACCGTTGGAAGCCTTCGGCTCGATCATTATAATCATATCTATACCCCACATGGAAAATGGCCAAGGTGAGGTCAAAACATTCAATGGAGTTGGAGGCACATGGATCTTGTCTCCGTAAATTTGGCACCTGTGACATCTTTTGGCAAAGTTGTAACAATCTACCTTCATTGTTGTCCAGTAATACCCAGCCCGAAGGATCTTCTTGGCCATAGCAGTACCTTTAGCATGTACACCCTCGCAACTCTCATGTACGGACCTTATGATCGTGTTTGCTTCGTGTCTATCCACGTATCTGAGCAACACAGAATCATAATTCCTCTTGTACAATATACCACCACTTAAGAAGAATTTGGCGCAAAGCTGCCTAAGAGCTTTCTTATCAGTGATAGTGATACCCTTGGGGTATTTCTGTTTTTTCATATATCTCTTGATGTCATAGAACCAAGGCCTGCCATCAGACTCATCCTCAATTGCTAAACAGTGTGCTGGTTCGTTCAAGTGATCAATGCGGATATGAGGAGCTTCATTCTTCCATTTGACCTTGAACATGGATGCTAAAGTAGCAAGAGTATCAACCAATTGATTTTCCTCTCTGGGAATATGATGAAAAGAAATCTCATCAAAGTAAGGAATCAACTTCGCTATGTGTTGTTGGTACGAAACCAGCTTGGAATCCCGAGTCACAAAGTTCCCTCTGACTTAAACGATGACCAAGGCAGAATCTCCATAGACCTCAAGAATCTTGATTCTCATGTCAATGGCCACTTCAATGCCATAGATACATGCTTCGTATTCAGCCATATTGTTGGTGCATGCAAAGCATAATCTGGCAGTGAAGGGAAGGTGAAAACATGTTGGAGAGATGAGGATAGCTCCGATTCCACGACCTTTAGAATTGGAGGCACCATCGAACACGAGCGTCCATCGCGCTCCTGGTTCGGGTCCTATATCAGGATCTGGAGTCTCATAATCTCTGATAAACAGAACATCCTCATCGAGAAAGTCAAACTTCATCTGTTGATAACCCTCTATAGGTTTATGAGCAAGGTAGTCAGACAATACGCTCCCTTTGATTGCTTTCTGGGTAACATGTTGGATATC
This sequence comes from Lathyrus tuberosus, assembly GCA_022829125.1. Taxonomy (NCBI): domain Eukaryota; kingdom Viridiplantae; phylum Streptophyta; class Magnoliopsida; order Fabales; family Fabaceae; genus Lathyrus; species Lathyrus tuberosus. Next base: position 18,437,869 of record JALAZF010000017.1, read on the forward strand.
ATACTCAGTTAACATCATCTGCCACCGAGCAATCCTTCCAGAGACAGCAGGCTTTTCAAATATGTACTTATTCGGATCCATTTTGGATATCAACAAATTAGTATGGCAAATCATGTATTGTCGTAGGCGTCGAGCAGCCCAGACCAGAGCACAACAAGTTTTCTCCAAGAGTGAGTATCTGGTCTCACAATCAGTGAACTTCTTGCTCAGATAGTATATTGCATGTTCTTTTCTGCCAGTGTCATCATGTTGACCTAATACACATCCCATTGATTCATCGAGGATGGTGAGATACATGATTAGAGGCCTACCAGGAACCGGCGGTACTAAGATCGGTGGTTCTTGCAAGTATTGTTTTATTTTGTCAAATGCTTCCTGACAATCATTATTCCATTCAACCGATTGATTTTTTCTTAGCAATTTGAACATTGGTTCACAGGTAGCCGTCAAATGGGAAATAAACCTTGAGATGTAATTAAGTCTGCCCAGAAAGCCACGTACTTCTTTTTCTGTTTTGGGAGGCGGCATGTTCTAAATTGCCCGAACCTTATCAGGATTAACTTCAATGCCCTTCTGACTCACAATAAAACCTAACAGTTTATCAGATCGAACTCCGAAGGTGCACTTCGCAGGATTCAGCCACAATCTAAACTTCCGGAGTCTGTCAAACAGTTTCTTCAGATGAACCAGGTGATCATCTTCAGTTTTGGACTTGGCAATCATATCGTCCACATAAACCTCGATCTCTTTATGAATCATATCGTGAAAGAGGGTTGTCATGGTACGTTGGTATGTCGCCCCTGCATTCTTTAGACCGAACGGCATAACTTTGTGGCAATATGTACCCCATGGCATGATAAAAGTAGTCTTCTCCATATCAGCTGGGGACATCTTGATCTGATTATATCCTGAGAAACCGTCCATAAATGAAATGACAGAGAACTGCACTGTGTTATTCACCAAGACATTAATATGAGGCAAAGTAAAATCATCCTTCGGGCTTGCCTTGTTGAGATCTCGATAATCCACACACATTCTGACTTTACCATCTTTCTTAGGAACCGGGATGATGTTGGCAATCCATTCAGGATATTCGGAAGTGGCTAGGAAACCAGCATCAAGCTGTTTCTTTACCTCTTCTCGGATTTTGAGTGCCATGTCGGGTCTAGTCCTTCTGAGCTTCTGCTTGACAGGAGGACATCCGGGCTTGAGTGGCAAGTGATGTTCAACGATGTTGGTATCCAACCCAGGCATATCTTGATAGGACCATGCGAAGATATCAACATACTCTTTCAATAACTTGACCAACTCGGAGTGTACATGCTTAGCGAGGGATGCGCCAACCTTGACTTCTCTTCTGACCTTATCAGTACTAAGATTGACTACTTCCACTGGCTCTTTGTGTGGCTGAATCTCTCTACGTTCGTGCTCAAGGAGCCTTGCTAGTTTAGCCGGTAATTCACAGTTTCCCTCACCATCTTTTTCGGCTTGGTTAATTGGAATTCCAGAATTACAATGGATGTTTGCCATGTTGTTATCAATGCTTTTATTATTTCTGCATGTTTATGAATATGTTTAGAATGAGCTATTTAAAAAGTGAAAAAGAAAAGAAACTTTTGCCATTTGTTTGTGAAAAGTAAAATAAAGAAAGAAAATAGAGCATGATTTTGAATGCAAAAAAAACTTGTATTTATTGATCACATAATATTGCAAAAGCGCAAGGCCCTTTACAAGCTATCCACTCGTCTCGGGCGAGGACGAGGGAATGAGAAAGCAAAATGCATTACATGTTATATGGGAAAACCACAGGAATCACAGTAGATGTCTAATTGTTGAGCTTGAAACCTGGCGAACACTTGTGCACAAGGCTTGAAATCTGATTACTGGGACCAACATCATCAATAGCTGCCACGATGTCACCTTGCTGGAAACCCGCACTTCTGAACTTGACAAAGTTGCACTACTTCTGACTAGAGGAACCAGATTGACGATCAGGACGATAACCCAATCCAAAACGATTATGCTTCTCAACCACGTCAATCACGTGCCCCCAGCCTGACAAAGCGCCTTTCTGGAGAGTCTCCTTAGCACTCTTAGCAGATGCTAAAGTCAATTGTGGTGATCTACTTTGACTAGTTGAAGCAGAGCTAACATCTTCGAACTCAAGACACTGCAACAACACCTCAGCTATGCCTTCCTCGGTCTCGATGTATCGAAAAGATGATAACTCGCTTACAATCAAATCCTCTTCCCCACAGACAATGACAAGCTGATCGTCGAACATGAATTTCAACTTTTGATGCAAAGTGGAGGTAACTTCCCCTGCCGCGTGGATCCATGGACAACCCAGTAGGCAACTGTATGCCAGATTGATATCCATCACCTGGAAGGTAATGGTAAACAAATGCGGCCCAATATTGATGGGTAAGTCCACCTCTCCAATTACCTATCTTCGAGAACCATCAAAGGCTCTGACAACTAAGGCACTTGGTCTCATCTCGTTTCCTTCCACCAGTAATTGACTCAATGTGCCCTTAGGCATCACATTGAGAGAAGAACCGGTATCCACTAGAACACGAGATAACAAGATGTCTGTGCAGGTTACATATATGTGCAGCATTTTATTGTGGGCATTTCCTTCAAGAGGCAATTATGATTCATTGAAACCCAAATACTGACTTGCAGTTATGTTGGCCACTACATCATCAAACTCGACGACGGATATATCTTGCATGACATGGGCACTGTTCAACACTTTCAACAAAGCTGATCTGTGCACAGGCAAACTCATGAGTAAGGACAAAGTTGAGATCCTCGAGGGAGTCTGACCCTGCTGATCCACAATTTTAAAGTCACTTTTCTTGATCAACTTAAGGAACTCTTGATCATCAAGGGTCTCCTTGCTCTTTGAAACATCCTCCAACGGGATAGTCCGTACTGGAACTATGGTAGAAGATGCCCCTTGTTGAACAGCGGGGGTTACAGATGCAGGCGTTTCCTTGGGAGGGACGACAGTTGGAACTTGAACAGGCTTTGTAATGACCTTCAGAATAAACACTCGTCCACTACGAGTCATACCTCCACCGGTTGTAACATTCACGATCTCGGATTCGGCGAACCTTATCTCTTGACCTCCATAAAACATAGTAGACCCATACTTCCAAGGTACCTCCTTAGAATTCTGATACAAAAACAACTTCGGCGGGCAAACAACGATGGGTTGCACCCTCTTCTGTTTAGGAGATTCCACAGAAACCTTCCTATATACGATGGTGAACGGCTCAATAGTAGCAACTTCCTCAATAGATTTAGATCTGGAAAATTTCACTTCGCCACGGTTCATCAGAATCTGGACACAACCCTTCAGCCTTCGACACTGGTTGGGATTATCGTCACAAATCTAACACTTACCATGCAACCTTTTCAACAGCCCATGTTTATTCAATCTCTTGAAAACCACAGTCATCGGGTCTTTACTTCGTCAACATCCATGATCAATTCAGCCCTTGAATTATCCTCAATCATGTTAACCGTAGGTCCACCGTGATTCGGCAACGGATTATTCTGAATGTTATGTCCTTCCTCAACGAAAGTCAGAACCTTCTTATCAATGAGTTCTTGAACCTTGGTTTTGAAAACAAAGAAATCCTCTGTGGAATGTCCTATGTATCCAGCATGGTAAGCACAAGACGCATTTGGATTATGCTTCGGGCCAAATGGAGGAATCACAGGTGCAATCTATTTGGGGACAATTGCCCCTTAGTAAACCAAGTAAGGAAACAACTCAGTGTATGACACCGAAATTCTGTCAAAATTCGGACGTTTATGGTTTCCTGGATTATTGTTATTCTGACGGTTTTGATTCTGCTGACTTTTGTTCTGTTGAGTCTGTTGCTGATTCTGAGCATTCTGAATTGGTTATTGCGGATGATACTGATATGGAGGTTGTTGATACTGTGCAGCAGCAATGTACAGATACGGATAGTACGGCATGGGAGCTTGATACTGAGGAGAAACTTGAGCTGTCACAACGTTGGCTTCACCCTCCTTTTTCTTGGAATGACTGTTTTGAAACTTCCTAGTGGCTGGCTGTTGGGAAGCAGCTCCAGGAATCTTTCCAGTCTTCAAACCGTTCTCAATCCGTTCACCAATTGTTACAACATCAGCGAAGTTCGATGAAGAAATACCCACCATTTTCTCATAGTAAGATCCTTGCAATGTTCCCATAAAGATGTCAACCAACTCATTGTCAGAGAGAGCAGGTCGCATGCAAGATTCTATCTCACGCCATCTTTGTGCGTGCTCCTTGAAAGTTTCAGCTGAGACCTGAGATTGATTCTGCAATTGCAATCTAGTGGGCGCCAGATTAAGGTTGTATTTGTATTATTTCACGAACGCTTCAGACAAATCCCTCCAAATACGGATTTTGCTGCGCTCCAGGCCCATGTAACAATCCAATGAAGCACCAGACAAACTATCTTGAGAACAATGAACAAGCAATTCATCATTATCAATATGGGATGCCATCTTCCTATAGTACATAGTGATGTGACTACGCGGGCAACTCAAACCTTTATACTTTGGTAAATCAGGTATCTTGAATTTCTGCGGCAGCACAACATTTGGAACTAAGCACAAATCTTTGGCCTCCAGGCCAAAAGCAGAGAACCCTTCAATAGCCCTGATACGGTCTTCCAACAACTTGTAGTCAACGAATCTATTCTGATTAGTGGGCTTGACAAGAATCTGAGGATTTGGCAGCTGGAATGTGGCAGGACCATTCACTTGCGGAGTAGTAAACTGAGAAGGATACACCAAACCCGGATTAACCATCTGACCAGCATTCTGACCCATCGAAACACCATACAGATAATTTGGAGGAGGTACCCCAACAGCTGAGGAAGATGCCCAGGATAGAACATCCCAGAATAAACATTCGAAACAGCAGTTTGAGCAACTTGAGACGAAACCGGAACATGAATAGGAGGACCTCTATACACATACTCTTCTTCATCAGGAGTTTCAGTGTCGACCAATCTGGCAGTTTGATGAGTTTGAGCCTGAAGATTCTCAGGATCATCATTCACCACTGGAGGCGGGACTGGAGTAGGCATGACCCATGGATAGGCGGCAGCATTCCCATTACGCATGGGCGCAACAAAAGGCTGATATGGCATGAAAGCACTACCATTATTTGCAATCTGAGGAGTGTAATTCAGAGGCATGCCCCATGGGAAACCAACGGGCATCTGGTTCAAACTGGGTTGAACAGCAGGCTGATTCACAGGCTCAACTGGTACTCCAACTCTAGCAGGAGAAGGAACAGTAACAGCAGAAGTAGCCGTAACAACAGGAGGGGTGGTCACAACAGGAGTGACAACAGTTGCATCAGTAGGGGTTGCAACAACAGCGGCAGCAGCAGCAGCATCCCTCTGAGCATGAAGGAGTTCCATAATGACATCCATGTTCGTCTGGAACTGATCCATCCGACCTTGGAATTGAGCCAGCGTTTCCTTGTAAGCAGCGTTCTCAGCTTCGAAGTCAGCCATGATTCTGGATTTCTTTGAGCGAGTAAAATACCGATGTCGAGTCGTCGTCTTGCTACAAGGAAGGCGGACATGGATGAGCAACGGTTTAGGATGAAGGGACATACATATGTGTGCAAATAAATGTATGATATGCATGCAAAACTAAAGTTTTAAATTCCAGGAATTCTTGAACTTATCTTTGTTGACAATAATCATAAAGCATACAAGTAAAGGCATAAAAGATAGAGTGAGCAAGAATCTTCATTCATTCAGCAATAATAAAGGGAAGAAGCACAAGTCGAATACAAGTCATATATCTGCCTTTTGGGCTACAACAAAATTCGTACGGATTCTATCAAATACCACCCTACACACAGACAAGAAATGGAAAATAGTCCAAGGAAGCTGGTGGGGTAATGCATCGGCATATGCATTCCTCTACAACCCGGGTAGGTCCTCCAACGCATGCTCAGCAAATCTGGCCAGACGGTCGTGCCTCTCACTCCAGTACTTCGCATTCTTCATGAGGTTACGCATCAACGAATGATTAGGTCCCTGAAGCATGTCCTGAAGAAAGACCTCTTTCTGATCTAGGAGGTTCTGTAGATGACGGCTTTGATGCTCCCAATGAGTGTTCTTTGTGTTGAGCTGACTAATCTGCTCTTTACTCTAATGAGCTTGATCTTGCAGCTTCTGAATCTCACCTAAGACTTTGTCTAGCTGGGCTTGACACCGAGAAAAGTCCATGGCTAACTGATTAGCACGGTCTTGTTCACTTTACCACTTTGTCTTGAACTCGGATAACTTCCCTCGAAGCTCTTCAAGTTGCTTGTTGTAGCTCAGCTCCCCTTTGTAGGCTTGATAATGAGCATCGGCGAGTTGTCTCTTCTTTGAAGCCAATCCCTCATAGGTGCTCTTCAAAGCATCACCCACCTTCCTACACTTGTTCTTTTTAACCTCCACTTCTTTGAGCATGCGCTCGCGCTTCTGATGGAGCTCAATCTGCAGGCTATCCTTCTCGGAGGTGACTCTATCAAGTTTGAGACGAAGATCAACATTCTCCTTCTTCAACCTTTCAATAATCAGCTTGAGTTGATCGACCTCAGATGGAGGAACAATGGCAAGTTGAGGAGGCTTGGCATTCATGGAAGGCTCAGGAAAGAATGGCAATAAGATCTCTTTGACGCGCTCTTTGACCCAAAGTGTGTAAGCATCCTTGGCTACACAATTCTTCTTACCCAAATCGTCTCTACCTTCGAGATGAATTTGAGTCCAAGCAGCACTAAACCTCTTCAGAAAACCCATGTCATCAACCCCTTCATGAAAGATGAACTCCTCCACTACCTCAGGATCAGGCTTGGCAACCATAGGGTATCCCAAATGTCGGAAGGCCATTCTCGGATTGTAGTTAATTCCACCCTTTGTACCCATGAGAGGAACATTGGAGAATTTCCCACAATGAAGAATGATCGGAATGTCGTCGTAGACTCGAGAATACCAAGAAATGTCATCAGCGGTAAGAGACATGATTCGTTGAGACCACTTGAGATTACCTTTATTCTCAACAAATGGACCCTTCTGTGGAAGGTGAGACATGAACCATCGGTACAACAGAGGAGCACAACAGACAATGGTTTCATTCTTCTTTTCATTCATGGAATGAATAGAATGGTAGGTATCAGCAAGAAGTGTCGAAACAGGGTTCTTGGACAAGAAAATACTGATGGCGGTCTGATCTATGAAATCCTCCATGTTTGGAAACAAGACAATCCCATATATCAGCAAAGCAAGAACGACATTGAAAGCCTTCCACTTTCCATCCTTAGCAATAGAAGTGGCCTTGTCAACCAAGAACTTTAAAGCAAACCCTCGAATACCTTTCCCTTTGGTCTTGAGATTATCCTCCACATCTTTCTTACTAATGCAAAGCGCATCAGTAATAAGATGAAACTTCGGACAACCACTAGTGTAGACATAAGGAACCTGCTTCTTGATCTCGACCCCCAAAATATAAGCATACTCCTCAAGTGTAGGTGCTAGCTGATAATCCTGAAATGTGAAACACCTATATGGCGGGTCGTAGAACTGAACCAGAGTGTGAATAACAGTGATGTTGACTTCAGTGTTGAGGATGGTCAACAAATTACCATAAGTACCTATGAAAACCCCTCGGTGATCTCCAACCAACAGAGATGCCAAACCTCTCAAAATACCCAGCTTAGGCTCCACAAACTTGTAACTGACGATGCCACGACAGCCAGTACTCATCTCTATGATAATGTCAACAAAAGATAAGTCCTTGAAAACCTGGAAATGCACATGCAAAATTAGTTTATATGATGAAATGATATGCAACACAACAACAAGAAGCCAGCACAGCCTGAATAATCAAGTCTGAACAATCTAGATATCTGCATATAATTCTGTGTCAGTGCAACGTAATCTGATGTGTCGGTGCAGAAATCTGGCGTGTGCGAGAACAAGGGTATGAAGTGGCTTGTTTTCCTGCAAAACCCATCCCCCTCACATGTGTGATCTAGACACAACAAGGTGGTCCCTAGAAATGTCGCCCAAACCATAGGACTCAGGATGAAAATCTCCGCCGTAGTGAATTCTCACAGGACGGAAGTATTCTCAAACGAATCACGATCTGGGATGTGGGTCTCGTGATATCCCAACGCGCAAAACGCAGGCCTCACGACTATCCACGTTCTAGCCTATGTGTATACTAGGCCCTGTGTTAGGACCTCTCTCCAATAATATCTACCCATCCCAACAACAACAGAATACAACAGATATCCAGAATATGCAGCATATGAATATTCAAAGCAGTAAAGAAATGCAGTAAATAAACATAAAGCTAAAGCATAAAATAAAGCGAGTAAAGCGTGAAAGATAAGCACCCAAACAAGCAAGAGAGCAAACAAAACTAGGCGAGACCCCAACCTGCAAGCAAGCTGCTCCCCAGTAGAGTCGCCAGCTGAAGATGGCTGGTTTACACCTGATTGAATCGCACACTCAGAGATACAACAGAGTCACCACCGAACTTTATTTAGTCCCAAAGGACAGGAAAATATCGATAAAACCCAAGGGGAAGAGAAACGGGAATGGGGGTCGGTTATGTGAAAGGAAGGTACTAGCACCTTACGCATCTGTCGTACTCGACGGGAACCATTTCGCTTGCTTCTAGGCTTGGATGGTTTATCTATCTAAAGGCTTCTAGCTAAATGAAAGGGAAGAGAGAAGAGAAAGGGGAAAAAGAAAAGAAAAAGGAAAGTGCTCGCGGAGGATTGTGGCCCTCATGCCTATGTACCCTCATAGTGCAATGAGGAAATCAGAGCGTCGTAGTTCATGGAACCAGGGGACAAAAAGGAATGGAAGAAAGGGAGAAGGAAAGAAGGGAGGAAGTGTGCTCGCCAAGACATTGCGTCTCGTGCCTACATATCTAAAATTCAAAAGAACGCAGAATCAGAGCTTCCGTAGTTCGGGGAACCGAATGGAAAACAAAACAAGAAAGAAACAGGGAGACGAAAGAAGTGGTGTCGAAACCAAGAGCAAGAGTGAAGGAAAAAAAAACTCTACTGAGAATAACAAAGAGGATTGGTGTTGAAACCAAGAAAGTAATAGCAATGGGAATAAAGAGGACTCCGTTGGGGATCCAAATAAAGGGATGGTGTCATAACCAAGAGAACAATGAGACTCGGTATATTAACTAGCTGGCAGTGGTTAACCGAAGAAAGAGAGTAAGACCCTAGCGAGGAAAAGAAGCTGGTGTTAACAGACGGACTGTGATAAACCAAGAGAGAGTGATGAACCAAGAGAAGGTGTTCGACTCTGAAGGGGCCTCGGTATATTAACTGACTGGTAGTGGTTAACCGAGGAAGAAAAGACTGCAACTCTGTGGGGATAGAGAAGCATAGGTTTTAACAGAGAAAACTCTGATTAACCAGAAGAACGGGTGTAAGACCGATCGAAGGTCGTAACCCAAAAGGGATGTAGGTAATGACTGAACAAACAGCACTGGACCAACGAAGAAGGGTATTGAACCAAAAGAGGTTACTAGCCCAAGGGTGCAAGTATTCGAACCAATAAAGGTTGCCATTTGCTGGGGGTTCGGTTTTAACAGGAGGACTGTGCTTAACCGAGAAAAATGAGTGATTAACCAAGAGAAGGTGATTAACTCAAAAGGGCTTCAGTATTTTAACAGACGGGTTGTGGTTAACTGAAGAAAAAGGTGATTAACCAAGAATAGGTGATTAATCCAAGGAACCTAGTGTTTTAACAGATGGACTGTGATTAACTAAGAAGGAGTGGAAACATTGGTGTTCTAATTGACAGACAGTGATTAACCAATAAAGGGAGAAGAACCCAAAAGAAGTTCCGAGCTCCACAAGGGTTTCGGTTGTAACAGGAGTACTGTGTTTAACCGAAGAAATAGAAGAGAGCCTCTCCAGGGAAGTCAAAAGAACAGTGACCGACCGCAAAGAAAGAATAGGGTATTGAAACGAAGATAGCTTGCTTACCCAATGAGCAAAGGATCGTAACCAAAAAAGTGATTGGCCAAGAGAGATAGAGATAAGCGTGATCAAGGATCGAAAGAGATTGCGGAGAGCAAAGAGTGATCAAGGACCGACTCGACTGGGGAAAGAAAGCACACTACCGCCTGGAGCTAGAGGTGACTAAGCCAAGTACATGGTCATTCGTCCCCTACCTGAAGTAGTCAGAATGAGAGTAGGAATTCTCCCTTCTCATTCCTTCTCTAACACACAGGGTGTTGTGCGGAAGTTGAACCAGACGGCACAACAGCTCCAAGTTGTACAGTGCTCATGCGTAGAGAAACAAACTGCATAACGACGTCAATTTGTACAGTGCTCCGATGCAAGGCGTAGCGCGAAACTCCAATTCTACGAGGGGATCGAGAGAGAAAGCTCTAAAGGAAGCCTAAAGAGAGGAAAAGGGAAGATCGATTAATCGAAACAAGGTTTCGATCAATTAATCAAGGGAGAACCATGGTAACAACTTTTCAAAGAGGATGAAAAGTCATTAAAGCAAAAAGGTGTGAATTATTGATTATACAAGATTAAGTTTATCCATGAAGAATAAACTTAATGCAAACTGAAATGGAAGGTTCAAAACAGTGCCAAATGATCATCAAAATGCCACACAAAATCATGTATCATGTGAACAAAGATAGTGCAAGAATTATTATGTTCATACAATGCTAAGAACTTGAAACCAATGAACAATCGAAAATGTGCATCGAAAGTTCATGAATATGCTTCAACCAGAAATGAAATGACACTTAAAACATCCATAAAATCAAGCATGATAATCAATGGAAGTTAGAAGGAAGAAAGCATGGCAAACACACTTGAAAATGCAAGAAAATAACCTTCTGGTACAGTGTTAATCGGTTAACCATATGGTTAATCAGTTAACAGCTTGAAAATTTGTGTTCTTTGGTGAAAAATGAACTGGTTAACCGGTTCATCCAAATGGTTAATCGATTAACACTGTGATAGTGGCAAAAATAACACCAGAAACAGCTTTTCAACAGTAGTTTTCAACACATAATCACTTATCCAACTTCCACATGCTATGGTATGATTTTGTGCACGAAAATTACATCATGTAAGCACAATTAACACAAATTGCAAGCATCAGTCATGGAGATCAAAGATCAATCAAAAGTATGGCAAATCAAACCAAAAACAATCGAAATTCACATCATAAATGCGCGGAAACGATCGAAACGAAGAGTAAAGTAAGATCTACAAACCTACAAGGCTGAGATGTGCCTTGGTAATTGTTGCAAAGTATTCTTGATGTAGAAAATTAAAGAAAACCAGAGGAATCTTCGATTTGGTGATAAAACGTGTCGAAATCGAGCAGAATACGATAAAGCTCCAAAATGTGAATTCGAATCGTTGAAACTTGCAGAAAATACTCAAGATTACTCCACAAACTGAAATAACTCCTGAAATCCCAGTGGAATTGCAAAATTGATGAAGGTTGAGCTCAAGAAATAATCACTTTTGGTGTAAAAGTGATTATCCTTCAAAGTAGAAATGAGCTTTTGTGTGGTTTGGTGAAGAAGATGAAGTAGAGAGAATGAGAGAATTGAGAGTGAAAAAAGTGTGAAATTGTGTGATTGATTGTGGAGGGTTTGTGAAATGAGTGAAGCTTGATTTATATAGACTTTAGGTATGGAGTGTGAGAGGTTTGGAATTTGGTTTGGAATTAGCTTTGGGTTTGGAACTAGGCTAGGAGTTAGTTAGACTTGACTCACCGAGTCAAGGCGGTTAACTCGAGTAGTTAGAACCAACTCGGTAACAATCCAGAGGTGCACTCCATCATCAAAAGGTCCACCTTACTTGGAAAACAAGGAACATGGTACACTTGATATAAGGTGATGCATAGAATAATTGTAAGGGAAATGTATTGAATGGTCTTGAACTGTCTAGAATGTTCCACACAACACTAGAATAGAATAGACCAAAAGAAAATGGAGAGCGTTGCTGAAATATGATGGAAATGTAGATTTTTTGCTGAAATAGCAGGTGTTAATCGATTAACCAACAGGTTAACCGATTAACAGCTGTTAAAAAGCTAGAATTGGCGCTGTAAAAGGGTGTTAATCGATTAACCAAATGGTTAATCGGTTAACCAGTCAAAAACTTGCCCAATTTTGCTTGAAAAGTATAATGTGGTCTCGGCTTCGATTTTCCACTCCTCGTATTGATGAATAGGCATAAAAACCTTTGTTTTGAGCTTGTTTTGATAATGTGATGACCTTGTGAGGATATGATTAATCGGGCTTGGAAAACCTGAATATGCCTGCAATCAAAACACAAGAGGAAGAATGCGAATGCGTATGCCAGCGATGCGAATGCTTATGCTCATGCAAAAGGCAAAAGAGGGAGGTCAAATTTCGGGTTACGACAGGAACAATAAAGAGTTAATGGTTATGTTCAACAGATGTGTTGAACAGAGGGTGCGCTCTTGAAGACATGAAGATGCTCTTATGTTTTCCAGTCATTAGCTTGGGTGTTCAGTGGAGGAGCACCAGTTACCTTAGTCAGGGGGAGAGACCTCTTGATCTAAGATGAAGTTCTAGTTTGCATTTGTGTGTGAAGCAAATTGAGATGTCAAGATGGCTTGACATTATTGTTTAAGTTCCAGTTTGCATTTATGCGTCAAGCAAACTGAGATGTCAAGGAGGATGTCTTGACATTAGAGTATTGTTGCAAGTTGTGGGAAACTTGGCAATGCATAATTGAATGGTTCTTATTGGATGCTTAAGAATCATTGACTGAGTATGGGAGAATTTATTTTTCTCTTGCAGACTGGGATCATATATTTGTGAAGAATTCTCTGTATGGCTAAATCAGAAGAAGAATCCTGGAAGAGTAGACAATGTCTGACATGATGTCAGGACATTGTTATAAAACATGTCTGCATATAATGGGTTCTTTGGACTGTGTTCTTAAAAGGAGAAATAGTCAACAGTCTTGGCCGGTGTGCATTTAGTAGAGTTATTGGCGCTTTGAATTGACCAGCGTTTTGTTCGATGGTTCGTTTCTTTCAAAGGCAATTATCTGCTATAAATAGGATTGTTGTAACACTTCTTAGTCTCATAATTCCTCTTTCCAAGTGAGTGTTCAATGGCATTTTAAAGATCTGGATAAGTTGCGTCTGGATATGGAGCTGTCTTGGTCACTTTTGCCAAGTTTTGGCTAAAAAGGGGGATAAGAATAGTGTTCTGGTGTTTGGGTTCATTCGAGCAGTGGCAGTGTAAGAATGTTGGTTAAGATGTTCTAACATCTTAACAGTCTTGATTTTTCCTTGTGTCTTGTGATCTTTGTTGTGAAGCAGGTTGTGTCTTGTGACCTGAGTTACGCAATCTATGTTCTCAAGGTTACGAAGTCTACAACTGCTATTTCTTTTTAGGAGGAGTCTTCTGGTTCTCAAGATCTCTCTTGGAAGGAGAGGGAACATGTTGAGGGGGAGACTCTCTCAGACCTTAGCTCCAATCAATTCTGAAGATAAAGGAGTCTTGATGAAGAAGCCTTGCTGTTTGCAGAATGCAGAAGAAAATGTTTATTTTAGCCAAAATTTGTCAAAAGGGGGAGATTGAAAGCACCTGTTGTTTGACTAAATTTTGCTAAAACATTATGATGATAAACTTGAAGAATCTGCAGAAGAAAAAGATGTCGAAGGAGATGTCTTGACATCCTGACTGACTTGACAAGTTAGCAGGTTATAATCTGTTGCAAGGAATAAGGAACGGATCAAGGAAACACAGAATCAAAGATTGAAATCCCAAGACAAAAGAAGACTATATAAGGAGACTTAGACCTAGGGTTATAGAAATTTAACTTGTGTATCACTTATAACTTTGTAACCTAGTTCTCTTGTGTTGAATAAGGGTTTAGGGTTTGAGAGTCGTTGGCTCTCTTAGGAGTTGTAAGTCTCCACTCTGTATTATGGGATGTGGGGTGGAAGGCATAGGTACATGTACACAACTAGAAACCAGTAGGTAATGGGTGTTTTTGTTTCTTGGACGAAGCTTTGAAGCAAGTCTAAGATAACGTGGAGGTCAAGAAACTGCGACTGATTCTGTATTGGCAGAAGACAGAGATATCACAGGTTGTGATTAGGATGTGAGTGGGGTATCTCATATCAGGGTTGTAAACGGTTGAGTTTAGCCTTGATAAAGATGTTCATTGGGTAGATGTTAGGGATAAAGTTGTAAATAAGGGAGTTTAGCTTTGTAACAGTTCTACAGATAATGAAATCTTCATCCTGGATTGGTATCCCCCAGATGTAGGTGAATTGCACCGAACTGGGTTAATAATTACTGTCTTATTTAACATTCTGCAATTTACAGTTTTGTTAATGTTCTTGACTGACATGTTGGATCAGATGTCGTGACATCTGTGATGGTGCAGTTATGATATTCAAGGTATCAGCCTGCAGTTGCGCCTCTGAGTTTAAAAGATTATGCAGCACAATGTCTTGACATATGTTAGGACATCTGTTGTCTGCATAGGCCAGAATTTCACACCTGTCAGACTATCCTGGAAGTAGTGGATAAGCAGCTGATCGTTGTTTGTTTGAGTTGCCATTTTACGGGTATACATGACAAGATGGCTCTGAGTGCATGAATTGCTCTTATACTTCTCGAAATCAGGGACCTCAAATTTGGGAGGAACCTTGACGTTTGGAACTAAGCAAAGATCAGAAGTGTTCTTCCCAAATAACTCTTTCCCTCAGAGGGCTTTAATCTACTTCTGCATTTCCAAGAACTTATCTTGGAACTCATACATTCTCTTATCAAATCCAACACTCTCACTTGGTGTAGTGTGGAACACAGGTGCTTCTAGATGGTAAGGAACAGTATTTACCACAGGTGGTGGCACAGTCATCTCAGCAGTTACGGTGGGAACTTCAGGAACCGGTGGATGATAGCCAGCTGGAACAAAATTATGAGGCATTCCCCACAGAAAACCAGGAGGCATAGTGTATTGTGCTTCACTGACGGACACCATTGGGATCGACGCAGAGACAACCTCTGAAACCATAGTTCTTGGAATATGATCTTGTGAGTTGGGTGACGACTAATTTTGAGCAGTCGCCAGCCCTTCCATCATTTCATTAAACCTCTCCAAGCTCTCTTTCAAAGTTGCAACCTCTTCACGGAGTGCCCTGTTCTCCTGCTCTAGTTGATCCATTCTCTTTTGATGACCTGCTTGGGTATTGTACTGGTGACTCAGCTTGTCAAACTAACAGGAAGGGGCAAGAGTGAGAACCTGAGATGCAAAGAATGCAATGCAAATGATGTATACAAATGCGCAATGCAAGTATGAATTTCAAGGAACTCAAAAGTTGTATTTGCAAACATTGTAATCATAGAAAATATAACTTTGAAAAATAAAAGCGGCTCATTTTATTAATAAAAGACTGAAAGTTTTACAAAGCAAATAGTACACCTCCAAGAGCCATTACAACAAAGTCAAGATACAAAATAACAGAATAAAGGAAACTAAAAGTCTAATCCTCGTGATGAAGACCCTTCTCCTCCATGAAGTTCGTCTCCAACTCATCAATTCGCTTCTGCATCTTTGCTTTTTCAAGAACAAACACCTCCAACACCATATTCAGTTTTCCTTCTTCACTTGCAATAGTCGAAATGGGGTCCTTAGGAGCCAAAGAAATGGACTCCTGACGAGGATAGGGTACCCTCATTTTGAAAGCTCTTTCTCGCACCCACAACAAATCAGGGTATCCCAACGCGACCATCCCTTTCCTATTTACGTGACGCCAAGCATACATGATTTTGGCCTTGAGCCTAGGGATCTCTCCATCCTTAAGGAAAAGTCTCTTTAAATAGACAGGGTTGTGCTCTTCCTTCATCGAGTATTCAAGCTGATGACGGGAAAGGACGAGGTTGTAACTCATACATCCTTTAGTGCCAAGAAGAGGCACATTAGGGAAATCCCCGCAACTATGGATCATGACAATTCCTCCATATATTGGATCATACCACTCAATATCTGAATGAGTGAGTGACATGATATTCTTGGACCATGTGAAACCATCCTTCGAATCCCAGAAAGTTGCAGACCTTGGTAGGTGTGAAATAAACCACCTATAGAGGAGAGCAACACATCAAGTTTTCTAACCCCCTTCTTGAAGAATCCTTGAATGAATAGAGTGATAGGTATCAGCCAATAAAGTAGGGACCAAATTCTTAAGCATGAAGATCTTGATGGCATTAATATCGACGAAGTCATCAATATTAGGGAACAAGAATAACCCATAAGCCAATAATGCGAAAGTAGCTTTAAAAGCCTCTGTGTTCTTATTGTCAGCGAGATATTGAGCTTTCTCAAACAAGAACTTGGCTGGCAGTCTAAGGAATCCACCTTGGAAGGTCATATGAGCTCGAATATCGGACAACCTCAGGCGCGTAGCTTTGGCAATATCCTTATCACTTGGCGTGTCTTCTACTCCTGAGAACGGTGGCTGAGAAGTAACAGGGAGTCCCATCAGAGAAGAGTACTCCAAAGTAGGCATCAGTTGGAAATCAAGAAACGTGAAACAATGGTACATAGGGTCGTAGAGTTAGACGAGCGTAGCTAGCAGTCCATCAACCATTTGGAGTCTCAACAGTGGAAGGATTCTCCCATACTTATCCGAGAACGTCAGAGGATCCTCTATCAGACTTCCTAGTTCCTTTAGTCCTTCCAGTTTTCGGGCTTATGAAGGTCTACTGTGGTATTTTCTTCCTTCCAAAATCCATTTCACAGCGTCTGCAAAACAAATTTTGAGTTCCTTGAAATGAAAGAAAAAAAACAAGAATGCAATGCAAGAGCTTCGTGGAACTCGAGTATTTATAAACATCAAGGGATGCCCAAAAAACTCATTCTCATTAATCATTAAAATGGGTTACAACCATCAACATTTCTTACAAGAGTCTTAACAGAAAGCTAAATAAAAGCAAAAAAAAAAACCTAAGGAGATCCTCCTAGCAGTCTCGTGTTGAGCTTCTTAATCTCTTCTTCCATTTGAGCCTTTTCAAGAATAAGCTTATCCACAATCAGCTTCCACGAAGTTGTTTTAAGGCTATATGAACATGGATCTTCTTGTGCTTTCCTCTTCTTACTAGAGAGTACCTCTTCATTCTTCATCTGTAGTTTCTTTTGGAGTTCTGCATTCTCCTTAACAACCACTTGGTACTTATGCTTCTAAGCATCTCCTGTTTGTTGGGCTTTGTTCAAAGCGATCCTTAGCTCCTCTGCTTCGGACATGAAGATTAAGGTGGGTTCCTCCTTTAGAACCATAGGCTCTTGTAGGGAGTAGGGCATCTTCAGCTCGATAGCTCTTTTTTGAACCCATTGGAGACAGGATTCCAAAGAGACATAGTTAGGCTTTCCTATGTCCTTCTTACCTTTCTTGTGTAAGTGACCTTAAGCCTTCAAAATCTTCTCCTTTAACTCCTTGTTATCTCCCTTCTCCTTGAAAAAGATACATTCCAAGTGAACACCGAGGGATTTGTTCCTCAAAGGATATTCCAACTATCGACGAGCTAGGACCGGGTTATAGCTAATCCCTCCTTTGGTGCCAAGAAGAGGCACATTTCCAAAATCTTCGCAACTGTCGATAATCATCACCCCATCGTAGATATGATTGTACTAATCAATGTCAAAGTGGGTGAGAGCCGTGACCTTCTTTGACCACTAACCTTTCTTAGGATCCCAAAAAGCATTAGTCTTAGGCAAGTGTGAAATAAACCACTTGTATAGCAAAGGAACACAGCAAGTGATCATCCCTCCATTGTGGAAATTCCTCATATGAACCGAATGGTAGGCGTTTAGCAAAGTGGGCACAGGGTTCCTCTTTAGGAAGATTTTGATGGCATTGAGGTCTACGAAGTCTTCAAAGCTAGGGAACAAAAATATACCATAGATGGGAAAGGCAAGAATAGCCTTGAATGCATCCATGCTCAAATGGTCAGCATAATACCGGGCTTTCCCAACCAAAAACTCTGCAGTTAATCCAAAAACCCTGCAGTCAATTCTAAAACTCCTCCCTTGGTAGTCATATTGTTTTGAATATCAACCAAACCCAAATGTGTGACCTTAGCAATATCTTTCTCCTTGGGATATTTCTCGAAAATAGGAAAAGGAGACTTATCAAGAATAGGTAGACCAACTAGGTAGGAGTACTCTTCAAGTGTAGGTACGAGTTGGTAATCAAGGAAAGTGAAACAATGGTAAACTGGATCGTAGAACTGAAGTAGGGTGGAAAGGTGCCCCTTATCCATCTTCATCTTCAATAAAGACAACAACTTCCCATATCTGCTCTTGAATCCTTCTGGATCTGTCACCAAGGTACCCAACCTCCTCAGGTCATCCAAGTCAAGACTCTTGTAAGCATACTTCAAGGTTTTCTTTCTTTCACTGTCCATGATAACCCTATGATGTTTTCAAACAAAGGTTCAAGTCCGATGAAGCTTTTATGAAATGATGCTCATGAATGCATGTATGCACAAACACAAACAACACAAGCTCACATGTACACATATATACAGATAAGCAAACAAGAGCCTAGGTTCACATGTCACGAGCATGGAGCCATGGTCTACCCATCCCAATAGGTGTGTACTAAGGGTTTTAGATCTACAGAACAGGGTTCTAAGAAGTTCCTAGAGTCAAGAACCCATTTTCGGATATTATCGATTTCCCAAATAACTCAGTAGTTAATAATATTCTCAAGAGAGTCTCGTCTGAGTGTAGTATCAAGTATCAACTAATTCGAGAATACTCCCTCATAGTCATAGCACTACGTCCTAATAAGGTCAAGTGGGGGTGAAAAGGTGACTAAAGGTCATCAGTGTCATGGGCTCCTATATATGGTTATCCATAGATCGTTTAGCAATTTCTACTGTTTTCTACTTACTGGTGTTTATCTGTTTATTGGGAAAGTTTCTCCTTTGGGAATGTTTAAGAGAGAGTATTTTGTTGATGTCGGGTTTTTCCGATGTTTTTGGTAAGGTACTGGACCTAAGGTTTTTGATTAGTGTGCTTGCTAAGATTTCGCAATCTTATGCCTACGTATTCCCGTTAAAGAAAACAGGGAAATCAGAGCAATCGTAGTTCCTCATATTCTATGGGAGGAAAGAGATGATGTTTTGGTGTCTTGTTCAAAGCCCAAGATTGAAGCTAAAGGGGTATTTGTGTCTTGCTCAAAGCCCAAGATTGAAGCTAAAGGTTTGACTGAGAGAGTGTTTGTCATCTCTAGGGGAGATATCTCATCTGTTTATCACAATTGTTGGGTGACTGATTATAAAGGAGAATTACTTTAACTGGGATATGAGAATCCAACAACGCCATAATTTCCTTTATAGGGGATTTGTCCTGAAGGAGAAAACTTTAACTCAGTGTAGAGCAATTCCATTTTTCCTTAGGAGTCTTTCATGCTAAGAAAGGGACATTGGCTTGGATGTGTCGCGATGAGAATCAGATATAAAGCTATTAGTTAACTTGAATCACAAATCTTAAAGTTCACCACCGGTCTTTGATTTATCCAAAGGAAAGGTTAAAGATCGAAAAAACCTAATTTCAGAGAATCTAGGTTCGAGGGTTGGTTACGCCTAGGTAAGGTATTAGCATCCTAAACGTCTGTAGTACTTTACAGAAACCTCTTGTTTTATTTGTGTTATGTTACTTGTTTGCTAAGGTTGTTGTGCTAAGGAAAATACCTAGGGGTTAGTATCTAAGTATACTCACCAAGACATCGCATCTTGTGCCTACATATCCTGACGGGAGTGGAATCAGAGTATTCGTAGTTCCCCTCAAGGAGGGTGAGGAACTCTTGACTGTGGTCAAGGTTCCAGGGGGAAGTAAGCATCCATGGCAAGACACTTACATGGAGTGCGGTGACTCCAAAGTTAAAGTTAAGTTGAAAGGGAGGTAGGTGTTCATGGCAGAACACATATATAGAGTGCGGCGACTCCAATCCTACGGCTAGGATAGAAAGGGTGCGTCCTAAAGTTAGGCTAGGCTTATGACATGGCAGTCAACAGAAATGACACCTTTCCTTTGGAATCGAATATATGCGATCAATACGAGGAACTATTATCAAGTCGTGAAAGTATCAGATATAAAATCAGGCAAAGAGAAATAATATGACAAAAGATACATTATGGCCACAAGATATAAACAACAACATAGTCGAAGGCAATAATCAAAACTACAAGATCGACAAAGAAATCCTAAGCTACAAGTCACGAAAATTAGTGGTTAAGGAAATGTTTTTGGTTGTTGTTTTTTATTTATTTATAAAATTGAGAATATTCAAATTAAATAATCTAAATATCAATTAATTATTCTAATAAAAATATTAAAACCTAATTAAATTTTCAACATTCAAAGGAAATTCAAATAGATTAAATAGATAAAATAAGTAAATAATAAAAAATATATGAAAAAGGGCCAAGGGTGGAACGGCCCAGAGGCACACCTGGGGCGGATGGGTTTATGGGTTGGATCAACCCGACCCAGTTCAGCTGTGGCATGATGCATAAATTAGAAAACCTACAAATGCCCCAAAACGGATGATTTCACTCTATGAAGTAAACAAAATCAAATCACGAACCTGCTCCTCTTTTCCTTATCCGCTTTCTGCCCAAAAACTCTCAAGGCAATCACTTTCTTCATTTGGTCTGCTCAGATGCATCGACGCGTAGAGGGCAAATCCGGCGTTCTTTGGTGAGCACAGTGGTGGAGAGACACTTCGCGATCGTGGCGACGAGGAATACGTTGACTACTGTGGGTTCGTCGGATCCTGGTGTGGTGTCGGCAACGGGTTGCTGTTGTAGCTGCTATTGTTTGTTGTTCTTTCAATTTGCCTGTATATTGTGAGTGTATGTGCTGACTGTTATTTCCTGCTATAAATGCTTTTTGTGAAATTTTGCAGTGTGAGGGTTGTATGTGTTATTGATGCTGCGTGTGGGTATGTTTTCAGTAAGTGAATGATGTGAGTTTTCTCTGTGATTTTCTGCTTCTGGTTTTTTTGATGTGTGGATTTGTGATAATATCCTGTTCTGAACTTGTGTGCTTGTGATTGAATTTCTCAAACCGTGTCCCTCCCTTTTATAAGCTCTGTATGTTAAATATTGAATCTGGGAATGAATGTTAAAAAACCATGAAATTGATTCTTGCCATTTGAAGGTGATTTTAGTGATGAATGTATTTCCATTTTCAAACTGTCCTGTCTGATTGTGTTGGGAGAACTATTTTGGAAACATTTTAAACTTGTCTAAACATGGATATTTACCTTTCCGTTTTCGGTTTGACATGCCATAACAGTGGCTGAAAAATAATTGATGATGATGATTTTTTTACATGATTTTGGTTTGATTATGCTTAAAAACCTTCTATATTCAATTTGCTCACATTTAAAAACTGACTATTCTTATGGCAGTGTGGATCAATTTCCACGATGGAGCAAAGGGGTTTCCAATTGATGATGTGCTGAAGATGACACGTTGGAAGAAGCATAGAAGTGGCCTACATCATAACAAAGAATAAAGCAGCTTCATCAGCATCATGCAGCGAGAAAGAATAGCATCCCCTGCCAATAAATCAACAAATTTTATGATGACAAATCTTGGGATTGGATTGAAAGGCTGGAGCAAATCCTTATATGCCACGTAAAACGGTGTAAGAGTGTAGGGACCATTGCATACAAGAACGTGTAAATGATAGCAAGATACAAATGAGGCTGTTTTGGATTGAAATTTTCATCCTTGTATTTCTCATTAGCATGGAGGACCTTTGAGTCTTGTAACTTGTAAAGCCTTGATTGAAACTTGAATATTTTTTTGAATCTTTTAGAAATAAAAATCGACATAAATCATATGAGGACCTTCTTATTCGAAATTTTTGAATGATGAATTTTCATGTAAATCACTTGTCAAAACTCATGAATTCGAAGATAGGACATGGCTTGAAAAATGAACATGCTTCTTGGTCACTTGTGAATTTTTTGAATTGACTTGGACTTGAAAGCTTTCAAAGTTTGATTCTTCATGAGAACTTGAACCTTGGTCACTTTTGAATTTGATCTTTGTAACAAACTATGCCTTAAACAAAATCAAGACCTTAAAAACATTTCTTATGACTAAAACTCAGAACAAATCTTTGACCACCATTTCATAATGTCAATAAGGAAATCTAAGCTTCTTTAAAATCAAAAGAAACATTAACCATGATCCAACTTCATGAACAAGGTCTTGTTCCAAGGGTAGCCCATGAACGGGAAAAGATACTAGGAGTGGAGCCCAGATTCAGTAAAAACTCTAAGACCACTTTAAATCAGGATTGATTGGTCATGTCTTAAGAAACTCTCGCAAATAAAGATAAAACTTGAAATGCATCTGGCTATAAGAACCCTAGCCAATTTCCATAGATAAACTTTGCTTCATACCAATTGACAGGAAGGCCTAATTCTCCTTGAATTTTCTGAGAAATCTTGAGGAAACTTGACCTTGTATACCGACTAAAGGTCCATGAGAATGAGGGCACATCTCCACAGGGTTTCAACACAGCTTGCAAGAAACTAGAATCCCAATGAGCACACACACAGGCTCCATGAGCTTCAAACTTTCTGCAGCAACCCTAAATTCACAAAGGAAAACAAATAAACACAAGTCTGGTAAATTGGTTAGCTATGCATGGATGATTGACCTAGAAATTATGTGATATGCTATGCAGACGATGCGAAACGAAACAACAGAATCTCAGGGTCAAAAATTAGGGTATGACAGATGCCCCTATTTAAGTTTCTTCTATCCGGAGATATGGAGATTGAAATCTTTGTCTCGACGAGATAGGAGAGACTTAAATACAAACATGCACAATTTTTGGTCCTAAGATGCCACAAATGCATATGATATGACATGAAATTATATGATATGAGATGAATGCAAAGACAAGGATCCTGGAGACATAACCAAAGCAATAAATGTACGGGTGAAGAATTGGAAGACATATCAGGGAAATCATTAAATGGTAAAAGGCAATGTCATTCCGGAAAAGCATCAAAATAAACAAAGCGAAATATCTGGAAAACATCATCCAAGAATGGCATTGGATGAAAATGACACCAAAAATCCAATAATGGCTTTGGATGAAAGGCAAACTCATAATATCTGAGAAGCCATCAGACGAGAATGAGATAAATAGTGTAATTCAAGAAAGCATTGGACAAAGAAACCAGTCATCCAATAATGGCTTTGAGTGAAAGGTATAATCACAATATCTAATAATGGCTTTAGATGAATGTGAACAAAGACTCGATCTAGAAGAACATCAGAAAGATGAACCCATCCAGAAGAGCATCAGATGGTAAAGAAACCAGACATTCAATAATGACTTTGAATGAAAGGTAAAATCACAATATCTAATAATGGCTTTAGATGACTGTGAACAGAGACTACATTCAAGAATGACATTGAATGCAAAGAAACCAATCATCCAATAATAGCTTTGAATGAAAGGTATAATCACAATATCTAATAATGGCTTTAGATGACTGTGAACAAAAAACTACATTTAAGAATGGCATTGAATGCAAAGAAACCAGTCATCCAATAATGGCTTTGATTGAAAGTCATAATCACAATATCTAATAATAGCTTTAGATGACTGTGAACAAAAACTACATTCAAGAATGGCATTGAATGCAAAGAAACCAGTCATCCAATAATGGCTTTAAATGAAATGCATAATCACAATATCTAATAATGGCTTTAGATGATTGGTGAACAAAAACTACATTCAAGAATGGAATTGAATGCAAAGAAACCAGTCATCCAATAATGCTTTGAATGAAAGGTATAATCACAATATCTAATAATGGCTTTAGATGAATGTGAACAAAGTAGAGATCCAAGAAAGAATTGGACAAAGAAACCAGTTATCCAATAATGACTTTGAATGAAAGGCAAACCCATAATATCTGAGAAGGCATCAGATGAGAATGAGATAAATAGTGTAATCCAAGAAGGCATTGGATAGACGCGACAATATCTGTTTGGTAGGTGCCAAGTGAGTTGGACTTTGACCACAAGGTAAGACGTAAATGACAACACGACCTACGAGAATGCAGATGAGTGTTGATGAGGATGACACTCTTTTGCTATGCATATGTATATGAATTATATCATGATATATGATCAAATGCAAATGTAATGCAGATGTCGACGACACGGCTCAACTCTTTTGTGGAAAAGACAAGACTTGAAGATTGATTCCTATACACCGAGATTACTGCCATTCTGCTTGGGACTAAAGATGCTACTGAACACAATCTCTGCCACACTGGTAAATTGTATCAATTTGTTGATCCTTGTAGGAAGGATGGAAAGATGCTTGGGGATTCTTCAATAAACTGCCCCAGATTAGCTGACTGTTGTAGATAAACTGATCATTGCTTCAACTTGATGATTCTGAAGATGACTGATTTACTGTGCACTTGGAAAGCTTGCCCCAGTCTGAGTCTTGAAAAATCTTCTGGATAAACCAATCCTGAAAAGGACTTGCCCTGAACGACAAATCTTGAATTGATTCTTCAACAGGATTTGAAAAGAACTTGCCCCTGATAGGATCACTGACCAAGTTTCTCAACAGTTTGAAAAGTCCTTGAGAATAAAGCTAGTTTGCAAACAAAAGTGTTCATACAAACATAGTAAATGCAAAGTTCATGCAACTTTTGAAATCAAAATTATTTTGGAATGAAAAACATGAGTCATTGGTCTGAACACGGCTGTTCAAGACGCTAAAGCGAAAGGTAAAACAAAAGGCGTGATGCCCAAAATAGATGATCTGCAAAGATCTTTTGGAGTCAATTTACGCAACCTTGCTATAGTATGCTTTCAAAATAACCTTGATTCAATTAGGTCTTTTGAGGGTTGTAACGTGGCTTGGTTCACGGTTTATGAAACAAAGGATAAAGACTCAAAGTTTATTTGTACCCACCCAATCTTCATGATGATCTTCAGTCCTACGCTCAGTTAACTTAGACTATGCATTCAAGTTTCCAAGAAGTTAGGAATTGTACTGATGATAGTGATGATGATGGTTCAGAAGTCAAAGGACTCTTGAGAAGGCGGTCACTGTTTCCTTATAACTTTTGGTTGTCATACCAGCTTGTTCTTATTTCTCTTTATATAAGGTAAGGTCATGAGCTTCCCATATTTCTTTGCTTTTGCTTCGAAAGGGACTCGACTCATTCTTTGAGTGGGGATTTATTGACGATCCCTTCTTTATTAATCACTTCGGGAACAACTTGTACAACATTTATTCATTTAATTTAGAAGAGTTGAAAGGTTGTGAATGCCTGGCTTAATGATTACGGTTAACCATCATTGGTGCTTGACTTGAAAGACATCTTTGACACTTGCTTGCTGTGCGCAACGGGAAATTTGTGAATGCATACTTTTGTTGAAAGGTATCTTGCATGAATGCATAACCAAGTTAGCTGAGAACTACCCTGCCCCAGGTTAAGATTGCGGGTTTTTATTGGTAAAGAAAAGAAACTCCTACTTCAAGGCTCAAAGGGGTTGATGAGGGGTTATCTTCCTTATATCTCTAGTGTTTGGGGATTGAAACAATGCCTTACATCGTCAGCAAAGTTTTGATTGGAAAGCATACCAACAACAATTATGAGTATAACATTTTCATCATCCTCCCTCTAATCTTTGCATAATCGAAAAGAAAACGGAAAAGAGATAATAATTTTTTTGTTTTTGCTTTTTTTTTCTTGTAAGATAAAGCGTGAAGATGTAAATAACAAAAGAAAATGAATTGAATCCAAAAGTTGCAATGCTTATTTTATTAATTATGAAAGCACAAACATAATTTGAAAGCAAACAGTTAATACTAATAAGGAAAATGCAAACAATAAGAAACAGGGTCTAGAGACTAATCAACAACAAGGGTGAGCTGTCCTGTCTGAAACACTGAAGTCGGTAGGAAGATAGTCTGTTGAAGTCGACTGAAGCTTCACTTATCATGCTCTGGCAACATTGTGATCATAGAGAGGGTTCTCAAAAGTAGCTTGAGCAGTCTGGGCAACAGTATGAACCATAGGTCTAGGCTCGACGAAAATTGGATCTTGAAATGCTGGTCTGGCAGTCTGACCAATCATAGCAGTAGATGCAAGAGGTAGAGAGTAATTGCAAGGTAAACCAAACTCTGGTCAAGTTGAATGTGGCATTTGAACAGGCTGAGGATCATCATTTGAAACTTCCTGAATGACAATCCTTTGAGGTGGCTCTCCTCTAGCAATCAAGACTTGAAGCATCTCAGTGAGCTTGGTCATGCTTGACTTAAGGTCATCGATCTCCATTCGAATCTCAGCATTATGTGCTTCTTGCTCTGACATCTTGCGTCTATAGTTAGCCCTAGTCCGATATTTGTGTCGAGGAATTAGCTTGACGACTTACAGGTGACACTGGAAAGTAAAGACAGCTGGAAATGAGTTGCTGGACAAATGGGCGCATGCAATGAATCATGCAAAGATGCAAATGGTATGCAATGCGATGCAATGGTTTCAAGGAACTCAGAAGCAGGTTGAAAACATTTTGGAAAGGCTGAAAAGGTTTCATTTTATAATCCATGATTGATTTTGCAAAGGAAAGAACAATTGAGTTCCTTGGAACCAAAGGATTATTTATGAATGTATGGATGAATGGATGAATAAACACAGGTATACACGTATACACATATACAGGGAAATAAACAAGGGCCTAGGTTCGAAGATCACGAACATGGAGTCATGGTCTAACCATCCCAAAAAAGGCATGTACTATGGTCTCAATTGTACCTGCAGAACGGGTTCTACAAAGTTCTTAGAGTCTACGTAAATCCTTCAGATATTATCGACCTACACGACTACTCGTGTGGGTTAATAATATTCTCAAGATAAACTCGTCTGAGTGTAGTATCGCGTAACAACCATTTAGGACTACTCCCTCATAGCCATCGCACTACATCCTAAAGAGGAAAAGTGGGGGTAAAGGTAACTACGGTCCTCAGTCTCATTGACATTCATCGGAATGAGTGACATCAATACGACTACTCGCATCAGACATCAATCACCCCAAAAGGTCCTCGACTGAGCATGGTCATCATATTCTAAACTTGTTAGGACTACTCCCAACAGCCGACTATTGATTACACCACAATCCTATCATATGTGTACGCTCAAGTCCGGGTTAGGACTCATCTTACCACACAATGTAACAACCCTGCATACAGAAAAACCCAAGCGAGCAGATATAACAATAGATACAAATATACAAGTATACATCAAATAACATAAATAAATAAGTTAGGGGAACCCTCAAGACTCCCCAGTGAAGTCGCCATTTCTGTTGCGGTGAGAATCGGATATAAAGCTATTAGTTAACTTGAATCACAAATCTTAAAGTTCACCACCGATCTTTAATTTATCCAAAGGAAAGGTTAAAGATTGAAAAAACTTAATTTAAGAAAATCTAGGTTCGGGGGTTGGTTACGCCTAGGTAAGGTATTAGCATCCTAAACGTCTGTAGTACTCTACAGGAACCTCTTGTTTTATTTGCGTTATGTTACTTGTTTGCTAAGGTTGTTGTGCTAAAGAAAAGACCTAGGGGTTATTATCTAAGTATACTCGCCAAGACATCGCATCTTGTGCCTACGTATCCTGAAGGGAGTGGAATTAGAGTATTCGTAGCTCCCCTCAAGGAGGGTGACGAACTCTTGACTGTGGTCAAGGTTCCAGGGGGGAAGTAAGCATCCATAGCAAGACACTTACATGGAGTGCGGTGACTCCAAAGTTAAAGTTAAGTTGAAAAGGAGGTAGGTGTTCATGGAAGAACACATATATAGAGTGCGGCGACTCCAATCCTAAGGTTAGGATAGAAAGGGTACGTCCTAAAGTTAGGCTATGCTTATGACATGGCAGTCAACAGAAATGACACCTTTCCTTTGGAATCGAATATATGCGATTAATACAAGGAACTATTATCAAGTCGTGAAAGTATCAGATATAAAATCAGGCAAAGAGAAATAATATGACAAAAGATGCATTATGGCCACAAGATATGAACAACAACATAATGAAGGCAATAATCAAAACTACAAGATCGACAAAGAAATCCTAAACTACAAGTCACGGAAATTAGTGGTTAAGGAAATGTTTTTGGTTGTTGTTTTTTATTTATTTATAAAATTGAGAATATTCAAATTAAATAATAGAAATATCAATTAATTATTCTAATAAAAATATTAAAACCTAATTAAATTTTCAACATTTAAAGGAAATTCAAATAGATTAAATAGATAAAATAAGTAAATAATAAAAAACAAATAAAAAGTAGAAGAAAAAGGGCCAAGGGTGGAACGGCCCAGAGGCACACCTGGGGCGGATGGTTTTATGGGTTGGGTCAACCCGACCCGGTTCAGCTGTGGCATGATGCATAAATTGGAAAACCTACAAATGCACCAAAACGGTTGATTTCACTCTCTGAAGAAAAAAAATCAAATCACGAACCTGCTCCTCTTTTCCTTATCTGTTTTCTGCTAAAAAAATCTCAAGGCAATCACTCTCTTCATTTGGTCTGCTCAGACGCATCGACACGTAGAGGGCAAATCTGGCGTTCTTCGGTGAGCACAGTGGCGGAGAGACACTTCGCGATCGTGGCGAGGAGGAATGCGTCGACTACCATGGGTTCGTCGGATCCTGGTGTGGTGTCGGTAATGGATTGCTGTTGTAGTTGCTATTGTTTGTTGCTCTTTCAATTTACCTATATATTGTGAGTGTATGTGCTGACTGCTATACATGCTTTTTGTGAAATTTTTCAGTGTGAGGGTTTGTAGCGCGATTTTTGTGGTCTTGAAGCACTATCGCTCGGGTACTACAGTTCAATTCATTTTTTATCCTATTAAGATAATTAAGGAAGGGAAATAGATGTCTCCAATTAACCCTGCTCGCAAACTGAGGTTAAACAGTCAAAACTGTTGGTTTACAGATGCTATTAAGATGTGGGCCCCTCTTCGGTTATTTTGTTAAGAATAGAATGTCTGGACCATTTGCGAGGTTTTTGGTAAGATGTTAGGATTTGGTGCTTTTGGGTTGATATCTGAAGGTACTGGATTTTGGGTTTTTGATTAGTATGCTCGCTAATATTTTACAATCTTATGCCTACGTATTCCCATTTAATGAAACAGGGAAATCAGAGCGATCATAGTTCCTCCTATTCTATGGGAGGAAAAAGGTCGTTTTGGTGTCTTGTTCAAAGCCCAAGACATGAAGCTAAAGGTGATTTGTATCTTGTTCAAAGCCCAAGATGTGAAGCTAAAGGGTTTTGGATGAGAGAGAATTTGTCATCTCTAAAGGGGGACATTTGGTCTGTTTATCACAACTGTTGGGTGACTGATTATAAAGGAGGATTACTTTAACTGGGATATATGAATCCAGAAATGACATAACTTCCTTTATAGGGGATTTTTAACCTGAAGGAGAAAACTTTAACTCAATGTAGAGCAATGCCATCTTTCCTTAGGAATTTCTCATGCTAAAAGAGGGACAGTGGCGTGGATGTAAATTATCCAGAGGCTTGCCGTTTACAGCAATTAGATGAAGGAAAAGGATTTGTTGATGTTTGTATGATGTGAGCAAGGCACAGATTTGATGCCAA
Source organism: Lathyrus tuberosus (assembly GCA_022829125.1). Taxonomy (NCBI): domain Eukaryota; kingdom Viridiplantae; phylum Streptophyta; class Magnoliopsida; order Fabales; family Fabaceae; genus Lathyrus; species Lathyrus tuberosus. The sequence goes on from JALAZF010000017.1 coordinate 18,467,650, forward strand.
AAGGTTAATTGACTCAACCGAGGTTTTCCTTATACAAAGCCTAAGAGGAGGCGATTGACCCAACAAGAGGGTGCCTTTTATTTATTGTCTTGTACGAAGCCCGAGATAGAGGCTAAAAGGGTTGACTCAACAAGAGAGTACTAACAAGTGACTGACTCAACAAGAGAGTGCTTTTTATGTGTCTTGTACGAAGCCCAAGACGGAGGCTAAAAGGTTTTGACTCAACAAGAGAGTCTTTTATACTCAACAAGAGAGTGATTTGATGTCTCGTACGAAGCCCGAGATAGAGGCTAAAGGGAGATTGACTCAACAAGAGAGTCTTTTATACTCAACAAGAGAGTGTTTTAGTATCTCGTACGAAGCCCGAGATAGAGGCTAAAGGGGAAGTGACTCAACAAGAGAGTCTTTTGTACTCAACAAGAAAGTGTTTTAGCATCTCGTAAGAAGCCCGAGATAGAGGCTAAAAGGGAAGTGACTCAACAAGAGAGTCTTTTATACTCAACAAGAGAGTGTTTTAGTATCTCGTACGAAGCTCGAGATAGAGGCTAAAAGGGAGGCTAACTCAACAAGAGTGTCTGAAAAGGTTAACTCCACTGGGGAGATTCATTGTACAAAGCCCAAGAGGAGGCTACCTTACCACCGTGGATTCTGGAGATCCTGAAGCGAGTCTAAGTACAGGGAACTCTCATGAGAGAGACTGGGTTTCTGCCTATGTTTGAAGGGAACTTGAGAATGTCTTTGAGACTCAAGGGTCTTAGACTATCCAAGTCTAGAGTTTTATTTTTTGTACAATGCCCAAGAGGAGGCACGGGTATTAAGGGATGGGTATCAACCCCACAACGGCAGGAGTTTTGACGCTGGAAAGACTGCTTTAGCAAAGGATGACTAAGTTCTGTCTTATACCTTTAAGAGGTCGTTAGGGTCCTTGTATTAAGCCCAAGAGAAGGCATGAGAACTTCTAAGAAGCCGAAGGGTCCTTGTACAACGCCCAAGAGGAGGCGATGATGCTTTTAGGAAGCCTGTGGGTCCCCAAACCAAGAGAATTTCAAGACATGCTATTCACAGAGAATAGATCAACTCTGGGGAGTAGAGTTTCTTTGACAATTTCTAAGAGTGACAGTCTAAGAAAAGGTTCACCGAGAATACTGACTTTCTCTTTGTTCTATATTATTTAACCCCAAGAGAAGGGAAGACTGTATTTGGAATCCTACCGGGGATCTAGTTTTGACTGTATTTAAGAGTGACCAACAAGACTTTGCCTAGTGCTAGGCGTAGTTGCCGGGGAAAACTCTAAATAACTATACTAGTATTATACAGTTGATATTTGACAAGTATATAAAAAGGATGTGAAAGAAGACTTACAGTGAAGCAGCCCTACAATACAGTTTATACATATATGAAAGCGGTAAATGAAAGCGGATAAACACTTACCCGTTGTAGAGTTTCCATGTTGTTTGGTTAGTTGTTCAACACAGAAAGCTTTGATAACAATATTATATTCAAAATCAAAGGAGAAAGTGCTTTGAAAATTTTGTTGGGGCTTACAGCTCTAGGAGAGGCCCAAGTTTTAACGATGATCGCACCGCTGTTTTAAAAACTGTACAGAGGGACTTATACAATATGTGAGGCCCACAAAGTTTTTATGTACAAGGGGGTTGGGTCTTACACTCTATTAGAGGCGCAAAGTGTTTTAAAGAAAGGAAATGGGGCTTATAACACGAGGGTAGGCCCAAAAGTTTTTCCGTTTTTGAAATGGCGATCGCGCCGAGGTTTTTGAAAACGCAGTGGGTCTTATACAATGACTGAGGCCCAAAAGTGTTTTGGATTTCAAGGGGGATTGGGTCTTACACTCTATTAGAGGCCCAAAGTGTTTTATTTTAAGAAAATGAATGGGTCTTATAGCTCAAGGAGAGGCCCAGGGTTTTGTTTTAAAAGGCGACGATCGCGCCGTGATTTTTAAAATACAACGGGACTTATACAACATCTGAGGCCCAAAAAATGGTTTGTATTTACAAAGGATTGGGCCTTACACTCTACTAAGAGGCCCAAAGTGTTGAAAATGATTGATGAGGGTTGAAATCAAAGAAACCCTAATTTTGTTTTCCTTAAAAAGTAAATATTTAAAGAAAATCAATAAAAATGATAAAAATACCAAATGAGTTTGAATAAACCACTTGTGATTTTTGTTTAAGGTTTAAAAAATGAGGTTTTAATCACAAGATGAATTAAAACTCATTTGGTTTTGATTTTCAAGGTAAATATTCACTTTCAAAATGTTTAAAAACAATTAAAAATGAATTTATTCACAAAAATACTGAATATATTAAATAAACAATATAAACTTGATTTTTTTGTGGAATAAAATATTTCAACATTTTTGTGATTTTTTGCAAAAAGAACCAATAAAAAATAATTAAAATTGAGGGAGTTATTAATTTTTCAAATCATTAAAAATAATAAGAAAAAGAATAAAATATGATAAAGTGGTAAAAAAGAGGATCTGGGGCGAGGGGGATTACAACCCCAGACCTCTTGTGTGCAGCATGCGCGCCTTACCACTGGGGTGGTGATACATCCGCGTATTGAAACACAACCACAAAGCAAGGCATATTTTAAAGAGTTCAAGTTGTGATGCTTACCTCCCTTGGAGCTTTTTGGGAAATCTGCCAAGTGCTTTGTTCCAGAAATGTTTTGATGCTTTGAACAATCTCAAATGATCCCTTAGAAGCTTTTAGGATGATTGGAATCAACTGGAAACCTCAGGAATGGAAATTAGCTCTTTCTTGCAAAAGGGGCAAAAGTGGCCAAAATAGCAACTCTCGCAAATGGTGTTCCAGATGTGTGAAACCATTTGGGACAGTTCAAGGATGATATTTGGAGTGTGTTTGAGGTTTTATCTTGTTTGGAAAGTGACTGAATCAAGACATGGCTTGAAAAATGAAAAAGGCCCTATTTTGAGGTTTTAAGATGGGGCTTTGTGATTTTGGTGTTACAGGTCACTTGTGAGAGTTTGGATCACTTCTATATGATGTTTCTGAGGTGTGTGTGTGATTGGTTTGGTTAGAATTGCTCTCAAGCTCAAAACCCGACAGTGACTTGCTTTGGAAAGCAAATTTGGAAGTGAGAAGATGATTTTGAGGAAAGCATCTGTTTGGTGGCTTTGGTGTACTCAAACTGATCACAAACGAGCTCTATTTATAGTAGAGCAAGTTTGTTTTGGCTGAAATAGTGAATGGAAACTGCAGCAGAGGTTTGGCCAATGTTGATCAATGGGAATCCAAGTCTCCTCTAGCCATTGACTAGAGGTTAGGGCACATGCTCCTGATTCCCTTGGTCTTGGATATGTCTTGACTGAATTCATTTGGAAATGGCTCAGTCCATGCCACCTTGGTGCATTTATTGAATGCTCCAAAACAAAATTGGAGTCTTGTCCCCTCTTTAGGGATTTCTAGGTTTGGCATGCTACTTTTGGTTCCAAAGACTTGGGAGGCTGATGGATCAGTGTTTGTCCCTCCTTGGTCTCCCTGTGAGGTGTTCAGATGGATAAACTTGTTTGTCATTTGCAAAAATTTGGCAAATCGAGCAAAATGTACAAATCTGCCTTGCCATGACAGTTTGCAGCAAGGCACATTGGCATGGTCATATCTCATGGCTCAAGTGGATTTTCATGGAGTTCTTGGCCATTTTGGAAAGCTCTCATATGATACAACATATGTGTGATCATAGTTTGTTTTGATACCTTTTGGATCCAAGTGAAAAATGCCCCTACATTTGGAAAAAGTGAAGGCAGATTCTGACTTAGTGAAAATTTTACTAAGTGTTGGAAAAAAGTGACATTTTCACTTTTTGTGATTTTGGCCATTCCATAACTTAAAATCCATGGGGAATTGGAATGAGGTGTAGTTGACACTTTTAAAGTATTCCATGAGAGCTACAAATCCATCTTTTTATGATCCTTGGAAGTTGGTACCCTAGCCACTTTGTTCCATAACTTAGAAAATTTCTAAGTTTTTTATGGTTACCCATTTTACAAGTTATCCCACTTTTCTTGATTTTTCTTGATGAATGATGATTCCAATCACACATTAACATCATTTTAGGGTCAAAGAACCATAATTGTGAAAAATCTCAAAAAGTCAAAGTTGACTTTTGTGCACAGTTGACTTTTTGTCAGATGAGTTCCAAACAATGCGATCCTCTATGAAATCAAGTCCTTGACCTAAATCAAACTTTCTGGATTGATTTCATAGGTGTTATAGGGTGTATTGAATCATGTCCTAGGGTTTGGGAGCATGCCTGGGTCAAAAGTCAAAGGTACAATTGACTTTTTCCGCGAAACCCTAATTATGGTTTTGATGAATTTGAAACTTGTTGATCAAGCTTCTTGGACCAATCCATTGTTGCAAATGGATCAATGTGGTGTATTAGAGACCCTCAAATCATGTCTTGAGGTCTTGTCTCATGATTTGTCCCAAAATTCAACTTAGGGGTGAATTAGGTCAAGAAACCCTAATTCCTGATTTTTGATGAATGCATACCCTGAGGCTAAATTGACTTGATGATTGGGTCCACGATGTTCCATGGAGTATATTAGGTTATGCTTTGAAGCATTGGCTCATGCCCAGAGGAAAATTTCCATCTGGAGGCCCTGGTCGACCAAACCCTAATTTGATGACACTGGCGATCTCGAGGCATGATCCACTTAGAATGCTGCAACCTTGTGCTTGATTCTTGTTGTGGGAGTCCTCTTGATCCATTATGGATGTTTGAGAGGTTAGACAAGTTGAAGATCATGTCAATTCTTGATTGATCCTTTGTCTAAAGCTCAGAGAGGGCTTGAAACTCTAATTTTTTATAGTAGTGAATGCTCACCCATCTTTGGGGAGACAGATGAGGTATGATGGTTTACCCATATTGTGATGATGATTTGCCCAATGATGGGAAATCTTAGTGGTCAAAATTTGGGGTATGACAGATGCCCCTATTTAATCTTCTTGGACCTGAAGGTGTGAATGGCGAAGGTATTCAGGCATTCGGGGTGCAAGAGGATTAAATATCAGAATACCCGAAATTTTGATGGTGGTTAGGAATGGCAATTTGCGCATTCTTCTTCTTTTGCTAAGCAATGATGTTTAGAAAAGGTAAAAACTTCCCCTCGATCCTGGACTTCAGCCAAGGAACTGGTCTCAGTTTTCCGATATAAACTTCCCCTCGATCCTGGTTTCCTACCAAGGAACTAGTCTAAGTTTCTGATGTAAACTTCCCCTCGATCCTGGTTTCCGACTAAGGAACTGGTCTAAGTTTATGATGTAAACTTCCCCTCGATCCTGGTTTCCTACCAAGGAACTGGTCTAAGTTTCTGAAATAAACTTCCCCTCGATCCTGGTTTCCTACCAAGGAACTGGTCTAAGTTTCTGAAATAAACTTCCCCTCGATCCTGGTTTCCTACCAAGGAACTGGTCTAAGTTTCTGATATAAACTTCCCCCCGATCCTGGTTTCCTACCAAGGAACTGGTCTAAGTTTCTGAAGTAAACTTCCCCTCGATCATGGTTTCCTACCAAGGAACTGGTCTAAGTTTCTGAAATAAACTTCCCCTCGATCCTGGTTTCCTACCAAGGAACTGGTCTAAGTTTCTGATATAAACTTCCCCTCGATCCTGGTTTCCTACCAAGGAACTGGTCTCAGTTTGTTTTGTCAATAAATTTTCTTGACAAGGGATGCTATTCGTAGCGGTTTTCCTCAAACTTCTCGTCGAATTTTCCTAGGGAGATGCCATTTGATAGAAAAAATTTTGATGTCAGAGTTGCTGGGGAACCCAGTCGTCTGAGTTGTAGAGGTGTACAAACTTCTCTGTTTGGAGACGCCATTTGTCGAATCTACTGGGGAAAACGAGTCTCTTGAGAGACTGCTTTCGCTTGGGGTATTACATCATACTTTTTTCGGGATCTTCTCGGAGAAATGCCATATGATGTGATCCAATTTTGAGGTGCTGGTGACCTTTTCGTCAGCGGATTTTTTGGAGGAAAACTGCTGCATTGTCGAATCTCTGATTAAGAGGCTTTCTCTGGGGATTTTCCTTAATCCGGGAAAGCGAGGATATCATCTTCAATGGCGAAGAGTGATGTTTGTCGAACGTTTTCTGGTCTTTCCGAGGTTCAAGTTATCAAAGTGGTCAAGGAGCCAACTTCAATCCAGAAATAAACTGGAGGCGAGATTGTTCAAACGCAACATTTCCTGACGAGGAAAGAACTGACAACTCGATTGAGAGGACTTTTATCACCAGGGGACAAGACCGACTGGAGTGATAGGGATGCAATATGAATATGAATGCAAATTAATGATGCATGAGGTATGTATGTTTATGCTGACAAAACTGACGCGACATACAAACTGATAGATGAACACGACTGGATACTCGGCCACAACGGGGGATGTATAGTATCACTAGTTCACGATAGCAATTCGGCCTTGCTTAGGAGAAATAGTCCCTGCGGGGAACAACCGTTGGTCGGGCTTAGGAGGTAAGAACTCTGTCGGGGGGTGTCAGACAAAACATTTACATCTGACACAGCTGATCCTTCATTCAGGCGTGTTGGTTTAGAAGGAGTACTTTGATTCTGCACTTTGAAGTTCGCTTACTTCTGGAGAAGCGATCGATGTTCTTTCGATGTTCAACAGTCAAAAGAAATTGCCATCTTTATTTTAAAAGCAGAAAAAGTTTTAACAAGTAAATTCATTTTTGTCTCGTTTCAAGAATCGTTAATCATGTTAAAAACGTCGTTCTGTAAAGCTAAAACAAATAAGAATTAAAAACAAAAGCACAAGGGCTCAAATTTTATTGATAGGATGGAAATCCGCCAAGCGCGTGATTCCATGGAGTATTCACAAAGTTAGAAAATGGTAATTTAAGGAAAAAGGGTTACATTGAAACATAACGACCGCTATCCTTCTACCAAATTTGAATTTCAGACATCCTGAGCTTCTGTCGAAGATGACCCTCATCAGAGTTTTCTGATGGATGGCATTACTGCTGCTGGGGGATTTGCCCCTTTGTTGGACGTAGTTACTTGCCATTAATCCCTAACTTTTTCCTGGATTGTACTTTGAGATTTCCAGTCCACCGAGATGATTTTTGATTCTGTTTCTAATTTTTGCCTGGATCTCCCTTTCGGGTTTTCAATCCACCGAGACATTTTTTTTTATTTAGGCGAAGTATTTCTTGACTACATCAACATTTGTGGGGTAGGCAAATTCCTCTCCATCCATGGTTGCAAGTCTCAAGGCGCCGCCTGAGAAAGCTTTCTTGACCACATAGGGGCCGTCAAAATTCGGAGTCCATTTGCCACGGGAATCAGTGAGAAATGATTGTATCTTTTTTAGCACAAGGTCTCTTTTCCTAAAGACGCGAGGTCAGACCTTTTTGTCAAACGCCTTCTTCATTCTCTGTTGATACAACTGACCGTGGCATAGATCCGTTATTCATTTTTCTTCGATCAGATTCAGTTCGTCGTGTCGACTTTGACACCATTCAGCCTCTGTTAGCTTTGCTTCCATCAATACCCGGATTGATGGGATCTCTACTTTGATGGGGAGCACTGCCTCCATGCCATACACTAGAGAGAAGGGGGTTGCCCCTGTTGAAGTGTGGATAGATCTTCGATAATCGTGAAGAGCAAAGGGTAGCATCTCGTGCCAGTCTTTGTAGGTTTCAACCATCTTTTGAATAATTTTCTTGATGTTCTTGTTAGCCGCTTCTACCGCCCCGTTCATCTTGGGTCGGTAGAGAGATGAGTTATGGTGTTCGATCTTGAACTCAGCGCACAACTCTTTCATCATCTTTTTGTTCAAGTTAGATCCATTATCAGTAATGATCTGGCTCGGAACACCATAACGGCAGATGAGATTATTTTTGATAAATCGGACCACCACTTGTCGGGTTACATTGGCGTATGATGCTGCTTCGACCCACTTGGTGAAGTAATCAATGGCTACCAGAATGAACCGATGTCCGTTTGAAGCCTTGGGTTCAATCATACCAATCATGTCGATTCCCCATATGGAAAAAGACCATGGGGAAGAAAGAACTTTGAGATTTGTTGGCGGTACCTAGATTTTGTCGGAGTATATATGACACTTGTGACACCTCCTCATGTACTTGTAGCAGTCGGATTCCATGGTCAACCAGTAGTATCCTGCTCTTAGAATTTTTCTCACCATTGTGTGTCTGTTGGCATGAGTGCCAAAGGATCCTTCGTGAATTTCTCTTATCAGCATGTTTGCTTCTGGTCTATCTACGCATCGAAGCAAATCCATATCGAAGTTTCTCTTATAAAGTGTATCACCGCTCAAAAAGAAGCTGCCAGCCAGCCTTCTGAGGGTTTTTCTGTCTTTCCGTAGTGCCCCAGGTGGGTACTCTTGTTTCTGAAGGAAGCATTTGATATTGTGATACCAAGGTTTGTCATCTATGACTGCTTCAATCGTGAAGCTGTAAGCGGGCCGTTTAAGGCGCATTATGTCAATCTTAGGTAAGTCGTTCCATTTACCTACACTAATTATGGAAGAGATAGTGGCTAACGCATCAGCCATGTGATTCTCTTCACGAGGGATATGATGAAACTCGATTCTGTTGAAGAAGGGTAGCAACCTTCTTGCATAATCTTTGTAGGGGATCAGTCCTGATTGGTATGTTTTCCAATCTCCTTTGATCTGATTGATAACCAGAGCTGAGTCGCCATATACATCCAAGTTCTTGATCCTTAAGTCGATCGCTTCTTCGAGACCTATGATACAAGCTTCGTATTCGGCCTCGTTGTTTATGCACTTGAATGTAAGTCTGGAAGTGAAAGGAATGTGGGTACCCTGAGGTGTTATGATGATTACCCCAATTCTGTTTCCATAATGATTGACGGCTCCGTCAAAGATAAGTCCCCATTGGGAACCTGGTTATGGCCCTTCACTCGGTAGCGGTTCATCGCAATCTTTCATCTTTAAATACATGACATCTTCGTCTGGGAAGTCAAACCCGATTGATTCCTGATCATCAATCGATTGATGAGTCAAATAATCGGCTAAAATACTCCCTTTGACGGCTTTCTGAGCATAGTATTCGATGTCGTATTCTGAAAACAACATCTGCCAACGGGCGATTCTTCCCGTGAGAGCAGGTTTTTTAAATACATACTTGATTGGACCTATTTCGGAAACCAACCAAGTAGTGTGACGAATCATGTACTGGCAAAGACGTTTGGCTGCCCAAGCTAGAGCACAACAAGTTTTCTCAAGCATAATGTACCAAGTCTCGCAGTCGGTGAATTTCTTGCTCAGATAGTAGATGGCAGACTCTTTCCTTTTGGTATCGTCTTGTTGGCCAAGTACACAGCCCATAGACTCTTCCAAGACTGTTAAGTATATGATCATTGGTCTTTCTTCCACTGGAGGTGATAGAATCGCTGGATTCAACAGATATTCCTTGATACTGTCGAAGGCGGTTTGACAATTTTCTGTCCAAACGCAGTCCTGGTTCTTTTTAAGTAATTTGAGAATCGGCGTACATGTCGCGGTCATGAGGAATATGAATATGGAGATGTAGTTCAAACGTCCCAGGAATCCTCTGACTTGTTTTTCAGTTTTCGGAGAAGGCATTTCTTGAATGGCCTTGACCTTGTCAGGATCAACCTCAATTCCTTTATGGCTGACGATGAACCCTAAGAGTTTCCCTGACCGGACACCAAATGTGCACTTGTTAGGATTCAAGCGGAGTTTATACTTTCCCAACCGCTCGAATAGTTTTGACAGGTGGGTCACATGCTCCTCCTCTGTTTTAGATTTGGCAATCATATCATCGACATATACCTCGATTTCCTTGTGTATCATGTCATGAAACAGAGTAGTCATGGCCCTTTGATAAGTTTCCCCGGCGTTCTTCAAACCGAACGGAATTACCTTGTAACAAAAGGTACCCCATGGGGTAATGAACAAAGTTTTCTCCATGTCTTTCGGCGCCATTTTAATCTGATTATAGCCCGAGAATCCATCTATGAAGGAGAAAGCTTTGAACTTTGTTGTACTGTCTACCAGCATATCAATGTGTGGTAAAGGAAAGTTATCCTTTGGACTAGCCTTGTTCAGATCTCTGTAGTCCACACACATTTTGACTTTTCTGTCCTTTTTCGGAACGGGTACGATGTTGGCTAACCATTGAGGATATTTTGACGTGGCGAGGAAACCCGCGTCAATCTGTTTCTGTACTTCCTCCTTGATTTTGATGGCCATGTCCGGGTGAGTCCGTCTCAACCTTTGTTTTACTGGCGGACATTCTGACCTTAACGGTAGATGATGTTCCACGATGCTGGTATCCAACCCTGGCATGTCATGATATGACCAAGCGAATACATCGGGAAACTCTCTGAGAAGCTTTGTCAAACCCTCTTTGGCAGTTAGACTGAGCAATGCCCAAATCCTTACCTCTTTTCTCTCTTTTTCCGAACCCAATTTTACCGTTTCCAACGGCTCTTTGTGAGGTTCGATGGACCTTTCCTCCTGTTTGAGTAGTCGGGAGATCTCTTCTGGAATTTCGTTGTCAACTTCTTCTTCAGCCCCAAATACCGGGAATTCAAAGTTGGGAGAAGGCATCGGATGGTATGTTTCAACCGGGTTTTAAACAAGCAATCTGTATGATGTGATGATTTGTTTTAGAAGAGATAGAGAGAATGCAAGAGTGTGTGAAGTGTTTTTTTTAAAACTGCTTGTTTTTTATTATTGAATTATTTTTTAGGATTACTATTTTCTGAAAAAGCAAAAACCGAAAACAATAATAAATGCGGAAATTACAGAACGACGTTATTTTATTTATGAACGAGTCAATTCTTGAAACTACAGCCCTATAAAACAAAACTCTGTCACTTTGGGCAAAGCGAAGAAGGATAATTACAGAAAGCGAGCCCTATCGAAACATCCGTTTCACCTGGGCAGGGTGAAAGGTTAAAGACGGCAATTACTTTGACTTATGAACAATCTTCGGAACATCGACAGCAACCCATTGGAGGCGAACTCCTCGGTGAATCACAAATTCTGGTACCTTGCTTGATTTGTCTTCAGAAATAACGTTGATTTCTGGTGGAGCAAGATCATTGGACTCTGTCTTCCAGGCAGAGTTGTCGTAGGAGGATTCCTCGTTTATATTTTGCATAGTATTCGTGCTCTCAGGTAAATCTCCCCATCCAGTTGGCTGGATGTCTTTGAGCCTGATACGAGAACTCTCAGGAGCAGTGTACTTGACCATATAGTCATATTTTCCACTTGGTTGTCCTAAGGTGTCCCACACTTCTTTGGAACCGGAAGAGTCATCTCTCTCGATGATGTTGACCTCAGGAAAAGCATAGTTGATGAATTCTAGTCCGACAAGCTTTGCCAATTCATCGTCGTACTGGATATTTTCTGATTGACCTGAGTATTGATCCCATGACATAGTGGGGACGCAAGTATTCTGTTCAATGATGCTCAGCTGATTTTCATTGTTCGGCTGATTTTCTTGCCCTGAGTTTCCTGGGTACGGCTGCCAGATAGGCAGGTCATCCATTGGGCCATAATAGTCGTGGTCAAAGTTGTCTTTCATCAGAGTGTCTTCCCCTAATGAGTTTGGTTGAGCACGGCATCCTTCCGGATCACAATCTCCGTATATCGTTCTGACATCTGACCTGGGTATAAATCTCAGACTTTGTACGGGATAGCAAAATGGCATAGGCACCTCTTCCTGAGACATATAACCGTCCTCGTTAAGATAGGACTTCCACTCCTCATCTATATCGGAGGAGTCACCCTCATTGATAGTGTGTACTTCTTGAGACACTGGGTGAAGGAAACCTCCACTATGGAAGAAGTCCTGAATGGGATGAAGACTTTCATCGTTAGCAGCTGTCTGGGTACAGGTTACAGAAAAACCAAGACCCTTCTTTGTTTTGTTATCGGTAGGAATGACAAGTTGTCCCCATCCTTTTGTATTGTTATTTTTTATCACTTCGAGAGCATCTCTGTATAAGGAAATCGAGGTTCCTTTCTCTGATTTATTCTCGTTGCTCACCGAAAGTGCTTGGAACTGAGTTCCAACAACCTCCTCGGGTTCTACACAAGTAGATAATGACAAGTTACTCACAAGCAAGACTTGTTCTCCACAGACCGTGATGAGTTGATCGTTCTTGGCGAACTTCAGTTTCTGGTGCAGCGTCGAAGTGACTGCCCCAGCCTGGTGTATCCAAGGTCTTCCTAATAAACAGTTGTATGCTGCCCGGACGTCCATGACCTGGAAAGTGATTAAGAAAGTGTGAGGACCGATAGTTATGGGAAGGTCGACTTCGTCGATAATTGCTTTCAGAGATCCGTCAAATGCTTTGACGATGACCTCGCTGCCCCTCATCGGGGATCCTTTGAATGATAGTCGCATTAAAGTGGACTTTAGGATAACGTTGATGGTCAATCCAGTATCTACCAGTATGCTGGCTAAGGCATCGTCCTGGCAGTTGACTGTGATATTGAGCACCATGTTGTGACTTTTGCCTCCTTCTGGAAATTCCTCGTCACTAAACCCTAAATTGTTGCAGGAAGTGATGTTAGAGACAATGCTATCGAACTGTCGTATTGACACATCCTGTTCCACAAAGGCCTGCTCTAAGACTTTCTGTAGAGCCTCTCTGTGGGCTTCAGAACTGAGTAAAAGTGATAGCACGGAGATCTTTGAAGGAGTTTGTAACAGCTGATCAACAATGTTGTATTCACTCCTTTGGATGAGCTTCAGCATCTCATCATTGTTTTTTGAAAGGTCGGGATCATTGGACTGATCGACCGCTGAATTAGGAGCTTCCGTCTGAAGTTTCTTTTCTTTGGTAAGTTCTCCAACTCCTCGGTTGAAGATTCGACCGCTCCGTGTTACTCGACTGATGTCTGCAATATTTATGACGGAGGGTAATGGAATTTCCTTTCCATTCTCAATTATTGTTGCACCATATTTGTAAGGGATCACCTTAGCTGTTTCATACGGTAACAGTCCCGGTAGATAGATAACTACAGGTGCCTTCTGATTTTTCTGACTGTCGTAAGTAACTTCAATCAGTTCTTGGCTAAGAACCTTTGATTCGTCCAGTAGAGGGATGATGGTACAAACATCCTTGGTCCTCTCAAGGTCAGAGATTACAACCACATCTTTGATTTGATCAGCGAAGTAGTCTGGCGTCCAGTCAACGGACCCCGAAGCTGGGTATGGATGAATCTCTTTGTGGTCCAACTGATCTTGAAGGGCTGCTCGCACGAGGTAACATCATTGGCTATTTTCCGAGCAGACTCTACAGCGTTCATAGTTATGTGGTGACACCTGGCCACGTCCACTTTGAATACAGTGTAACCTCACTAGGTCGGTTTCCATTGATCGAGCATCCTGACTTTGATGCCTAGTAGGGTTCCCATCGATCATACTAACTTGTTGCGTGTCTTCGTCCATATAGATCGGAAGCCACCAGTGGTTTAACAAGTGTTGTAAAGTTCTTTGAACGAGAGCACATCCTTGGTCACTCTCACAACATCCTTTACAGTTCTGATAATTATGCAAAGATAATTATGCAAAGCCAGAAAATCAAGCTGGACTTGCGTAGTGTGTAATTCTACCAAGCTGGAATTCATCAAGCGAATATCGAAGATTTGAATCATGTAGATCTGATAAAGAATTTTATCATGGTAGTCCTGGATCCACCCAAGATCCATCTGACGCTGGAGGGCCTCTTTTACAAAAGAGCATCCCTGATTGTTTACCGAGTAAATCAGACAGGAATCACAATCGTGCCGCGGCAGATTATGAGACTGGCTTTGCCTTGAGTACATTGCCACCAGGTTGACATTCATCGCACGGATGTTGTGGCTCTGAATGATGTTGGAATTAGTACAAGTCATGTTGACCCCACGAATTCGGGGCTCTTGGATCCATCCGAGATCCAATTGTTCATGTAGAACTGATTACACCACAGAATATCCTTGATTGTCCTTAGAGCAGATATCACACTGGTGATAGTTATGAGGTGGTATACGCCCATACCCGCCCTGTCTGTGATGCATCTTGACCAGATTGGTCCTTAATAAGAGTACATCATGAATTTGATAGCTTCGTTAGACTCTCCCTCTATCAAATTGACTGCAGCTTTTTCGTGTTGAGGCAACGGGTTCGTGAGAACATTCGGATTCGTATCTTTGAAATATAAGACCCCGCTCCTAACAAGCTTTTGTGGATTTGAAACTGAGGCAGTTCTCTATGTTATGCCCTGGTCCTCCTTGATGGTAAGGACAAGTCTGATCCGTTTTGAACTAAAAAGGCGGATTTTCCGGTACTGTAAGAGGAGACTTGGTTTGGACATGCCCCTTGACCAGTAGTAATGGAAGCAGTTCTGTGTACAACATTGGTATAGGGTCGAACCCTGGTGGTCGCGTTGTACGGAGGACGAGCCTGCTGAAGAGGCTGTTGTATCCTTTGCTGATATTGCTGTTGATTAGGTTGGTTCTGCGCAACCTGAGGTTGATACGTAGGAACAGGCGCAGGGTTAATAGCAGGAGTTACAGCTGCTACTGGTTGGTAACATCGCCTTTGCTTTCCGAGAGAGATATTCCCAATATCATGCTATTTTTCTTAGGGAGAGGACTACCGTATCTTTTTGTATTACTTGATGGTCCAACATCTTTAACTAAACGTCCTTCTCGGACGACTTCCTCAAGACGAACTCCCATGCCCACCATCTCGGTGAAGTCACTGGGCGCACTGGAAACCATTCGGTCATAGTAAAATGAGCTCAAGGTTTTCAAGAAGATCTTTGTCATCTCTTTTTCCTCAAGAGGTGGACAAATCTGGGCGGCGATTTCACGCCATCTCTAAGCGTACTCTTTTAAGGCTTCCTTGTCCTTTTGTGACATCGATCTGAGTTGATCTCTGTCGAGTGCCATGTCTAGGTTATACTTATACTGCTGAATAAAGGCATCGCCAAGATCTCTGAAAGTAACGATCTTAGTGCGGTTTAAACCCATGTACCATTTGAGTGCAGCACCGGTTAAACTATCCTAAAAGTAGTGAATCAGTAGCTCCTGGTTCTTTGTCTGAGCTGACACTCGCCGAGCGTACATCACTAAATGACTTTAAGGGGAAGAGTTACCCTTGTACTTTTCAAAATCAGGCACTTGGAACTTGTGCGGAACTTTCACATTGGGGACCAAACAAAGGTCTGCGGCGTCTTTTCCAAATAGGTCCTGACCGCGAATGGCTTGCAGTTCTTTCTGCATCTCTAGGAACTGTTCCTGGAACTCATTCATTCTGTCGAATATACTTTCGTTTTCACCAGAAGGTATCTGTGGAATCTGTCCTTCCGAGACAGTGTGTACCACGGGCGGTGGTATAGTCATCATGGAAGAGACTCTTGGTGTCTCCTGAAGTTTGTAACCTTCAGGAGTTGTTGTCATGCCCCTGGCATCTTCGCTTTCCCGAAGTTTGTAACCTTCAGGCCCAGCGGTTCCTGCTGCATTTTCCAGATCTTCCATGATCGGCGGGATATATCCTTCCGGGATATAGTTGAGTGGCATGCCCCAGGGACGATCTTTTGGCATCTTATACCTAGGATCAGACTTCTCCACTATGGGGTTGATATGGTCTCTGAGATCACAGTCCGTTGTTGTTGTATCTGAGCTTCTGCTAAAGCTTGCATGCTGTCATGAAGCTTTCTCAGATCTTCTTTCAAAGTGTTGATCTCTTTTCTTAACTCTTTGTTCTCTTCCTCGAGATCATCCATCTTTTTCTGTCGATTGGCCCGAGTATTGTACGAATGAGACAGTTTGACTCTAGAACCGAGACACAAACGTGAGGTTCGTAAGGAAGAAGAATGCGTTTATGTGAGAATGATGAATGATATACAATGCTTTTATTAGTTATTATTTTGTTTATTCAAAGTAAACTTCGACAATTAGATTGCAAATATCAAACAATGGGGAAACCCCGTTTTATTGAATTCAAAGATTGCAGAAATGGAAATACAGTAGATTAAAAAGTGCTGAAAAGGGAAATGTCTAAACTAATGGATCCTGATTCCTCTCTGAAGAGAGCTCAGGTGCTGGTTCTGGTGCTTTCCTTTTCTTTGACCGGGGATCTTCAGCCGTTGTCGGGTCGTCATTCCTTTGCCAAGTGAAAGGAGCGAGCAAGTTCCTTTGGTTATCCTGATTCTCTACAGCATGTTCCTCTAAAATATCAATCAGAGCATCCTTTTCTTTCAATAGCTGATGTAGTTTCTTACACTCTATATTGAGAATACGGTACTTGTTCCTCCAAGACCTCCTCTCCTGTTGAACTTTGTTGAGAGTAACTTGAAGTTTTTCCATGTCGAACATGAAATAAAGGACAGAGTCCCTTAACGGAATAACTTCCTGACGAGGGTAAGGCATCCTCAGCTTGAGAGTTCTAGTTTGTACCCAGTGGAGATAAGGCTCCACAGAGATACAGTCCGGTTTTCCTAGAGACTCTCTTCCTTTCCTATGAACGTGTTTCCAAGCATGCACTATTTCTGTCTTTAGTGCCCTGTCATTTTCTCCTTCCTTGAAGAAAAGACCTTCCAGATGAGCACTCCGCGGGACATGCCTCATTGGGTACCCGAAAAGACCTTCCAGGTGAGAATACTCCTCCAGTGTTGGTGCTAGCTGATAATCCGGGAATGTGAAACAGTGATAGACCGGATCGTAGAACTGAATTAGTGTGGACAGGATTCCCTCAATTACATGGACCCTTAACAGAGATAGTAGTCCTCCATACTTGGATCTGAAAGCCTCAGGGTTGGTGATCATCCTCGCCAAACCTCTCAAATCCTCTAACTTTGGAACCTTGAAGGTATACTTGTGAGTTTTTCTTCTACCGAAATCCATAACGCAATCTTTTTATCTGACATTTGCAATCATTGTCTTAGTTTAATTTGAAAAAGAGAGAGACTAGAAGAGAAGATTTTCTTTTTTGATGTTTTTTAAATGAATGTATGAATGCAGCACACAAAAACATAGAAAAATATGGGGTCAAAGGGTCGGTGTCATGAAGTCAAGGCTCTACCCCCCCCCCCCCCCCCCATCCACCCAAAGGTTTATACTGGTGATTTTTTGTACCTATCTGCAAAATCATTGATCCCTCTTGGGATAACAACAATAAGCGGATCGCCAGCGAGCTGATGTATCCTAGAGTGATCTCAAATGAGGGTAGTATTGCGTGACAACTATTTCCAATAGCTTCCGCACTACAAAATGGTTTCAGTCTACTAAAAACCTCAACTTCTCAGATAACCCAGTCGACCACACTACTTTCAACAACCGAAGTCGTATTGGCAATGTATCTGCAAAGGGAGTCTCCACTGAGTTTGATGGTCGACCGGGGACTCTTAGCTGGAATTCACTCCCAGTAAGATTACCCGTATTGCCATCACTTATCTTAGGTGTATACTCAATCCTTCCACATGCGGCATCACACGCATTCCCATTAGCAGAAAAATAAACACAGATATCAATTAGGAAAAGCAGTATATATATTTGTCTTAATCATTCTAAACCTCTAGTCTTATGATCTTAAACAGACAATGACTCCCCAGCAGAGTCGCCATTTCTGTGTTACTTTGTGAACTCAGGGTTTTCTACCTAAGAGATGGGAACTTAAGGTTTTCACCGAAGATTATAAGAAAGAGAACTGGGCCCCACGGTGGGTGCCATTTTTTTCTGTAGCGCGATTTTTGTGGTCTTGAAGCACTATCACTCGGGTACTACAGTTCGATTCATTTTTTATCCTATTGAGCTGATTAAGGAAGGGAAATAGATGTCTCCAACTAACCCTGCTCGCAAACTGAGGTTAAACAGTCAAAACTGTTGGTTTATAGATACTATTAAGATGTGGGCCCCTCTTCGGTTATTTTGTTAAGAATAGAATGTCGGGACCATTTGCGAGGTTTTTGGTAAGATGTTAGGATTTGGTGCTTTTGGGTTGATATCTGAAGGTACTGGATTTTGGGTTTTTGATTAGTATGCTCGCTAAGATTTTACAATCTTATGCCTACGTATTCCCGTTTAATGAAACAGGGAAATCAGAGCGATCTTAGTTCCTCCTATTCTATGGGAGGAAAAAGGTCGTTTTGATGTCTTGTTCAAAGCCCAAGACATGAAGCTAAAGGTGATTTGTATCTTGTTCAAAGCCCAAGATGTGAAGCTAAAGGGTTTTGGATGAGAGAGAATTTGTCATCTCTAAGGGGGACATTTGGTCTGTTTATCACAACTGTTGGGTGACTGATTATAAAGGAGGATTACTTTAACTGGGATATGTGAATCCAGCAATGCCATAATTTCCTTTATAGGGGATTTTTAACCTGAAGGAGAAGACTTTAACTCAGTGTAGAGCAATGGCATCTTTCCTTAGGAATTTCTCATGCTAAAAGAGGGACAGTGGCATGGATGTAAATAATCCAAAGGCTTGCCGTTTACAGCAATTAGATGAAGGAAAAGGATTTGTTGATGTTTGTATGCTGTGAGCAAGGCACAGATTTGATGCCAAAAGGTTAATCGACTCAACCGAGGTTTTACTTATACAAAGCCTAAGAGGAGGCGATTGACCCAACAAGAGGGTGCCTTTTATTTGTTGTCTCGTACGAAGCCCGAGATAGAGGCTAAAAGGGTTGACTCAATAAGAGAGTACTAACAAGTGACTGACTCAACAAGAGAGTGTTTTTTATGTGTCTTGTACGAAGCCTAAGATGGAGGCTAAAAGTTGTTGACTCAACAAGAGAGTCTTTTATACTCAACAAGAGAGTGATTTGATGTTTCGTACGAATCCCGAGATAGAGG
Organism: Lathyrus tuberosus; assembly: GCA_022829125.1. Lineage (NCBI taxonomy): Eukaryota > Viridiplantae > Streptophyta > Magnoliopsida > Fabales > Fabaceae > Lathyrus > Lathyrus tuberosus. Next base: position 18,486,527 of record JALAZF010000017.1, read on the forward strand.
CTAAAGGGAGATTTACTCAACAAGAGAGTCTTTTATACTCAACAAGAGAGTGTTTTAGTATCTCGTACGAAGCCCGAGATAGAGGCTAAAGGGAAGTGATTCAACAAGAGAGTCTTTTATACTCAACAAAAGAGTGTTTTAGTATCTCGTACGAAGCCCGAGATAGAGGCTAAAAGGGAAGTGACTCAACAAGAGAGTCTTTTATATTCAATAAGAGAGTGTTTTAGTATCTCGTACGAAGCCCGAGATAGAGGCTAAAAGGGAGACTGACTCAACAAGAGTGTCTGAAAAGGTTAACTCTACTGGGGAGAGTCATTGTACAAAGCCCAAGAGGAGGCTACCTTACCGCCGTGGATTCTGGAGATCCTGAAGCGAGTCCAAGTACAGGGAACTCTCATGAGAGAGACCGGGTTTCTGCCTATGTTTGAAGGGAACTTGAGAATGTCTTTGAGACTCAAGGGTTTTAGACTGTCCAAGTCTAAAGTTTTATCTTGTGTACAATGCCTAAGAGGAGGCACGGGTATTAAGGGATGGGTATCAACCCCACAACAGCCGGAGTTTTAACGCTGGAAAGACTGCTTTAGCAAAGGATGACTAAGTTTTGTCTTATACCTTTAAGAGGTCATTAGGGTCCTTGTATTAAGCCCAAGAGAAGGCATGAGAACTTCTAAGAAGCTGAAGGGTCCTTGTACAATGCCCAAGAGGAGGCGGGGATGCTTTTAGGAAGCCTGTAGGTCCCCAAACCAAGAGAAGTTCAAGACATGCTATTCAGAGAAAATAGATCAAGCCAGGAAGGTTCTTTAATTTGGAAGAAAATCAAGAGATGTTATTCACGGAGAATAGATCAACTTCGGGGAATAGAGTTTCTTTGACAATTTCTAAGAGTGACAGTCTGAGAAAAGGTTCACCGAGAATACTGCCTTTCTCTTTGTTCCATATTGTTTAACCCCAAGAGAAGGGAAGACTGTATCTAGAATCCTATGGGGGGTCTAGTTTTGGCTGTATTTAAGAGTGACCAACAAGGCTTTACCTAGTGCTAGATGTAGTTGCTGGGGAAAACTCTAAATAACCATACTAGTATTATACAGTTGATATTTGACAAGTATATAAAAAGGATGTGAAAGAAGACTTACAGTGAAGCAGCCCCACAATACAGTTTATACATATATGAAAGCGGTAAATGAAAGCAGATAAACACTTACCCGTTGTAGAGCTTCCATGTTGTTTGGTTAGTTGTTCAACAAAGAAAGCTTTGATAACAATATTATATTCAAAATCAAAGGAGAAAGTGCTTTGAAAAGTTTGTTGGGGCTTACAGCTCAAGGAGAGGCCCAAGTGTATAGAGGGACTTATACAATATGTGAGGCCCACAAAGTTTTTATGTACAAGGGGGTTGGGTCTTACACTCTATTAGAGGCCCAAAGTGTTTTAAAGAAAGGAAATGGGGCTTATAACACGAGGGTAGGCCCAAAAGTTTTTCCGTTTTTTATATGGCGATCGCGCCGAGGTTTTTGAAAACGCAGTGGGTCTTATACAATGACTGAGGCCCAAAAGTGTTTTGGATTTCAAGGGGGATTGGGTCTTACACTCTATTAGAGGCCCAAAGTGTTTTATTTTAAGAAAATGAATGGGTCTTATAGCTCAAGGAGAGGCCCAGGGTTTTGTTTTAAAAGGCGACGATCGCGCCGTGATTTTTAAAATACAACAGGACTTATACAACATCTGAGGCCCAAAAAATGGTTTGTATTTTCAAAGGACTGGGTCTTACACTCTACTAAGAGGCCCAAAGTGTTGAAAATGATTGATGAGGTTTGAAATCAAAGAAACCCTAATTTTGTTTTCCTTAAAGAGTAAATATTTAAAGAAAATCAATAAAAATGATAAAAATACCAAATGAGTTTGAATAAACCACTTGTGATTTTTGTTTAAGGTTTAAAAAATGAGGTTTTAATCACAAGATGAATAAAAACTCATTTGGTTTTGATTTTCAAGGTAAATATTCACTTTCAAAATGTTTAAAAACAATTAAAAATGAATTTATTCACAAAAATGCTAATTATATTAAATAAATAATATAAACTTGATTTTTTTGTGGAATAAAATATTTCAACATTTTTGTGATTTGTTTCAAAAAGAACCAATAAAAAATAATTAAAATTGAGGGAGTTATTAATTTTTCAAATCATTAAAAATAATAAGAAAAAGAATAAAATATGAAAACATGGTAAAAAAGAGGATCTGGGGCGAGGGGGATTCGAACCCCAGACCTCTTGTGTGTAGCATGCGCGCCTTACCACTGGGGTGGTGATACATCCGTGTATTGAAAAACAACCACAAATATACAAGGCTTGCCTTGTTTTTTGGCCTGGCCCAAGGCAAGGCAAGGCAAGGCAAGATTTTGGTCAGAAACGTGAAGGCCATAACTTTCTCATTTCTCCATGGATGGAGACAAAATTTATATGTATCTAGCCTAGAATTTCACAAGGAATCCAATGGTGGTGGTGGTTTTTTCAGAAAACAAATCGTCCTCAAAACCCGATAGTGGTTTTGAAATAGGCCATATTTTGCATTTTCTGTGATACCTCTTGGTACAGGCATGAATTACATGATGAATTGGTTCAAACACAACACATATAACATGTATAAAAGATGCATGATCAGTGGGCCTCAAAGCAAGGCATATTTTAAAGAGTTCAAGTTGTGATACTTACCTCCCTTGGAGCTTTTTGGGCAATCTGCCAAGTGCTTTGTTCCAGAAATGTTTTGATGCTTTGAACAATCTCAAATGATCCCTTAGAAGCTTTTAGGATGATTGGAATCAGTTGGAAACATCAGGAATGGAAACTGGCCATTTCTTGCAAAAGGGGCAAAAGTGGCCAAAATAGCAACTCTCTCAAATGGTGTTCCAGATGTATGAAACCATTTAGGATAGTTCAAGGATGATATTTGGAGTGTGTTTGAGGTTTTATTTGGTTTGGAAAGTGACTGAATCAAGACATGGCTTGAAAAATACAAAAAGGCCCTATTTTGAGGTTTTGAGAGGGGACTTTGTGATTTTGGTGTTATAGGTCACTTGTGAGAGTTTGAATCACTTCTATATGATGTTTATAAGGTGTGTGTGTGTGATTGGTTTGGTTGAAATTGCTCTCAAGCTCAAAACCCGATAGTGACTTGCTTTGGAAGGCAAATTTGGAAGTGAGAAGGTGATTTTGAGGAAAGCATCTGTTTGATGGCTTTGGTGTACTCAAACTGATTACAAACGAGCTCTATTTATAGTAGAGCAAGTTTTTTTGGCTGCAATAGTGAATGGTAACTGCAGCAGAGGTTTGGCCAATGTTGATCAATGGGAATCCAAGTCTCCTTTAGCCATTGACTATAGGTTAGGGCACAGGCTGCTGTTCCCTTGGTCTTGGATATGTCTTGACTGAATTCAGTTGGAAATGGCTCAGTCCATGCCACCTTGGTGCATCCATTGAATGCTCCAAAACAAAATTGGAGTCTTGTCCCCTCTTTAGGGATTTCTAGGTTTGGCATGCTACTTTTGATTCCAAAGACTTGGGAGGCTGATGGATCAGTGTTTGTCCCTCCTTGGTCTCCCCCTGAGGTGTTCAGATGGATAAACTTGTTTGTCATTTGCACAAATTTGGCAAATCGAGCAAAATGCACAAATCTGCCTCGCCATGACAGTTTGCAGCAAGGCACATTGGCATGGTCATATCTCATGGCTCAAGTGGATTTTCATGGAGTTCTTGGCCATTTTGGAAAGCTCTCATATGATACAACATATGTGTGATCATAGTTTATTTTTATACCTTTTGGATCCAAGTGAAAAATGCTCCTACATTTGGAAAAAAGTGAAGGCAGATTCTGACTTAGTGAAAATTTCACTAAGTGGTGGAAAAAAGTGACATTTTCACTTTTTGTGATTTTGGCCATTCCATAACTTGAACCATGAGGAATTGGAATGAGGTGTAGTTGTCACTTTTAAAGTATGCCATGAGAGCTACAAATCCATCTTTGGATCAGCCCAAATGGTTGCTTGGATCTCAAAGTTATGATCCTTGGAAGTTGGTACCCTAGCCACTTTGTTCCATAACTTAGAAAATTTCTAAGTTTTTTATGGTTACCCCTTTTACAAGTTATCCCACTTTTCTTGATTTTTCTTGATGAATGATGGTTCTAATCACACATTAACATCATTTTAGGGTCAAAGAACCATAATTGTGAAAAATCTCAAAAAAGTCAAAGTTGACTTTTGTGCACAGTTGACTTTTTGTCAGATGAATTCCAAACTGTGCGATCCTCTATGAAATCAAGTCCTTGACCTAAATTAAACTTGCTGGATTGATTTCATAGGCGTTATATGGTGTATTGAATCATGTCCTAGGGTTTGGGAGCATGCCTGGGTCAAAAGTCAAAGGTACAGTTGACTTTTTCCGTGAAACCCTAATTGTGGTTCTGATGAATTTGAAACTTGTTGATCAAGCTTAATGGACCAATCCATTATTGCAAATGGATCAATGTGGTGTATTAGAGACCCTCAAATCATGTCTTGAGGTCTTGGCTCAGGATTTGTCCCAAAAGTCAACTTAGGGGTGAATTAGGTCAAGAAACCCTAATTCCTGATTTTTGATGAATGCATCCCCTGAGGCTAAATTGACTTGATGATTGGGTCTATGATGTTCCATGGAGTATATTAGGTTATGCTTTGAAGCATTGGCTCATTTCCAGAGGAAAATTTCCATCTTGAGGCCCTGGTCGACCAAACCCTAATTTGGTGACACTGGCGATCTTGAGGCTAGATCCACTTAGAATGCTGCAACCTTGTGCTTGATTCTTGTTGTGGGAGTCCTCTTGATCCATTGTGGATGTTTTAGAGGTTATACAAGTTGAAGATCATGTCAATTCTTGATTGATCATTTGTCTAAAGCTCAGAGAGGGCTTGAAACCCTAATTTTTTATAGTAGTGAATGCTCACCCATCTTTGGGGAGACTGATGAGGTATGATGGTTTACCCATATTGTGATGATGATTTGCCCAATGATGAGAAATCTTAGTGGTCAAAATTTGGGGTATGACAGTGTTGTATGTGTTATTGATGCTGCGTGTGGGTATGTTTTCAGTATGTGAATGATGTGAGTTTTCTCTGTGATTTTCTGCTTCTGGTTTCGTGATGTGTGGATTTGTGATAATATCCTATTCTGAACTTGTGTGTTTGTGATTGAATTTCTCAAACCATGTACCTCCCTTTTATAAGCTCTGTGTGTTAAATATTGAATCTGGGAATGAATGTTAAAAAATCATGAAATTGATTCTTCCCATTTGAAGGTGATTTTAGTGATGAATGTATTTCTGTTTTCAAACTGTCCTGTCTAATTGTGTTGGGAGAACTGTTTTGGAAACATTTTAAATTTGGCTAAACATGGATATTTGCCTTTCCATTTTCGGTTTGACATGTTGTAACACTGACTGGAAAACAATTGATGATGATGATTTTTTTTACATGATTTTGGTTTGATTATGCTTGAAAACCTTCTATATTAAATTTGCTCACATTTAAAAACGGACTATTCTTATGGCAGTGTGGATCAATTTCCAAGATGAAGCAAAGGGGTTTCCAATATATGATGTGCCGAAGATGACACGTTGGAAGAAGCATAGAAGTGGCCTACATCATAACAAAGAATAAAGCAGCTTCATCAGCATCCTACAGCAAGAAAGAATAGCATCCCCTGCCAATAAATCAATAAATTTTATGATGACAAATCTTGGGATTGGATTGAAAGGCTGGAGCAAATCCTTATATGCCACATAAAATGGTGTAAGAGCGTAGGGACCATTGCATACAAGAACGTGTAAATGATAGCAAGATACAAATGAGGCTGTTTTGGATTGAAATTTTCATCCTTGTATTTCTCCTTAGCATGGAGGACCTTTGAGTCTTGTAACTTGTAAACCCTTGATTCAAACTTGAATATTTTTTTGAATCTTTTAGAAATAAAAATCGACATAAATCATATGAAGACCTTCTTATTCGAAATTTTTGAATGATGAATTTTCATGTAAATCACATGTCAAAACTCATGAATTCGAAGATGGGACATGGCTTGAAAAATGAACATGCTTCTTGGTCACTTGTGAATTTTTTGAATTGACTTGGACTTGAAAGCTTTCAAAGCTTGATTCTTCATGAGAACTTTAACCTTGGTCACTTTTGAGTTTGATCTTTGTAACAAACTATGCCTTATAGTTTTTTCTTCAAATGACCCTTTAGTTGAAACAAAATCAAGACCTTAAAAACATTTCTTATGACTAAAACTCAGAACAAATCTTTGACCACCATTTCATAATGTCAATAAGGAAATCCAAGCTTCTCCTTTAAAATCAAAAGAAACATTAACCATGATCCAACGTCATGAACAAGGTCTTGTTCCAAGGATAGCCCATTAACGGGAAAAGATACTAGGAGTAGAGCCCAGATTCAGTAAAAACTCTAAGATCACTTTAAATCAGGATTGACTGGTCATGTCTTAAGAAAAATCTCGCAAATAAAGATACAACTTGAAATGCATCTTACTATAAGAACCCTAGCCAATTTCCATGGATAAACTTTGCTTCATACCAATTGACAGGAAGCCCTAATTCTCCTTAAATTTTCTGAGAAATCTTGGGGAAACTTGACCTTGTATACTGAATAAAGGTCCATGAGAATGAGGGCACATCTCCATAGGGTTTCAACACAGCTTGCAAGAAACTAGAATCCCAATGAGCACACACACAGCCTCCATGACCTTCGAACTTTCTGCAACAACCCTAAATTCACAAAGGAAAACAAACAAACACAAGTCTGGTAAATTGGTTAGCTATGCATGGATGCTTGACCTAGAAATGATGTGATATGCTATGCAAATGATATGAAACGAAACAACAGAATATAAAGGTAAAAAATTAGGGTATGACAGGATGTAAATAATCCAGAGGCTTGCCACTTACAACAATTAGATGAAAGAAGGGATTTACCAGGATAAGAGATGGACTACAGCTTGGATATTTGAATCAACAAGTGTGCCACTTACAACAATTATCTGGAATTAAGGTTTGTTTAATTTGTTTGATGTGTGATTGTACAGAGAAAATGTCTTCCTATAGAGAGATTTTTGATTTCCTCTTAGGGGATGTTGATTTTTGTGTGCCTTGATCAAAGCCCAAGGTTTAAGCTAAAAGGTTGACTATATTAGGGAATTTTATTTCTGTCTTGTACAAAGCCCAAGATTGAGGCTGAAAAGAGATTGACTCTTTTGGGGAAATCATTATACAAAGCCTAAGAGGAGGCTGGAAGAAATTGGCTCCTCCGGGGAATATTTTGTCTGTCTTGTACAAAGCCCAAGATTGAGGCTAAAAAGGATTAACTTTACTAATGAGAGGTTTTATCTGTCTTGTACAAAGCCCAAGATTAAGGCTAAAAAAGGATTGACTCCACTAGGGAATTGTTATATGTGTCTTGTACAAAGCCCAAGATTGAGGCTAAAAGGATTGAGTGACTCAGCGGGAGAATATTTTTATAGGTGTCTTGTACAAGGCCCAAGATTGAGGCTAAAACTGCTGAGGAATGATCATTATACAAAGCCTAAGAGGAGGCTGGTTGGGGAATTTCTTATATAAAGCCTAAGAGGAGGCTAACTTCTGCTGAGGATTATTGGGATCCAAAGGCAGGTCCAAATTGGGGAATCAACTCTTGCTAGGATTGCAGAAGAGTTGAAATATCAGATGCCTTGAGGTTCTGATAGAGGGTTTATTGATAGTGATTTGACCCTAGCTGGGGAAATTGGAAGTGAGAGTTTAAAGATTGAATTTTGAAAACCTATAGAGGTTTTAACTCTGTTGATGATTGATCAGATAATCAGGGTTTATCTTGTGTCTTTAGGAAACTCGAGGGTTTCTGGAGATCCAAATGGAGATGAGACTGTCCAAGTCTACTGGTATGAAAAGGTTTATCCTTACATGATGCCCAAGAGGAGGCTGGTGTTTTAAGGGATGAGAATCAACCCTAAACTGGTTTGATGTTTTGACTCTTTGGAAGACTGCTCCAACAAAGGATGACTAGGTTATGTCCTATACCTGTAGGAGGTCTTCGGGTCCTTGTATTAAGCCAAAGAGAAGGCATGAGAACTTCTAATAAGCCTGAGGGTCCTTGTACAAAGCCCAAGAGGAGGCTAGGGATGCTTTTAGGAAGCCTGTGGGTCCAAACCTAAGAAAAGTTCAAGAAAGGTTTCATCGGGAATAATCGTTTCTTTAGTGAACAATTCTAGGGTTTGAAGAAATTCAAGAGAGGTTTCACCGGGAATTAATCCTCTATGGGGGAAATGAATTTCTTAGACAAATTTCTAGATAGTGACAGTCTTGAGAAAAATTTCACCAGAAATAATGTCTTTCTCTGTTCCATATTGTATAAGCCCAAGAGGAGGCAAGACTGTATCTGGAATTTCCTATGAGGAACTAGTTTTGACTGTGTTGAAAGAGTAACCACTGGTTTGATCTAATCCTAGACATAATTGCTGGGGAAAACTCTAAGCAGATAATATACAGGCATATATACAGATGGAATATATATGAGCAAGTATGTAAAAGAGTGTGGTAGTACTTACAGGTGAGCAAGCTTCCTGCATTATAAACAAGTATATATATACAAGTATGTAAAAAGAAAGCTGATAAAACTTACAGGTGAGCAAGCTTCCTTGTTACAGTTGTATGGTTAGTTATTCAAGAAATTAAAGAAAGTTTTGATAACAACTATTAATTTGAATCTAAATCAAAGGAGAAGTTGTTTTGAAATGAAGATTGGGGCTTATACTCAAGGAGAGGCCCAGATGATTTTGTTTTGAAAACGGCGATCGCGCCGATATTTTTTAACGTACTGGGACTTATACAATGACTGAGGCCCAAAAAGGTTTTTATTTACAAGGGATGGGTCTTACACTCTATTAGAGGCCCAAAGTGATTTAAAAAGAAAAAGAATGGGGCTTACAACTCAAGGAGAGGCCCAGGTGATTTTGTTTAAAAGGTGACGATCGCGCCGTGGTTTTAGAAAACACAATGGGACTTATACAATGACTGAGGCCCAAAAAAGTTTGTTTGTTTCAAGGGATGGGTCTTACACTCTATTAGAGTCCCAAAGTGTTTTGAAAAAGATTTGTGAGGGTGATAATAATCAAAACCCTAATTTGATAAAAAATGTATTTTAATTTGAATAAAAAAATATTTTTAAATGATCAAAATTATCAAACATGTATGAAAAACAAGTAGTGATCTTGGATAAATGTTTGAAAAATCATGTTTTGTCCATAGAATGATTTGAAAATCATTTGAATTTGGAAAATCAGAAAAAAGAAATATTTTTAAATGTAAAAAAAACAAATAAAATAAATTCTTTATGAAAATATTAAATATATAAAAATAAATAATATTTTTGTAAAATAAAATATTTTAACATTTTTATGAATTTTGAAAAAAAGAATTAATTCAAAAACATAAAAATTCAGAGTGAAAATGTTTTCTTTAACAAATGCTTAAGAGATTGGGGGTCCGGGGTCAGATTATACAATGAGGAGTTGTCAATTACCCATCCTATATATAGTTATCCATAGATCGTTTAGCAATTTCTACTGTTTTCTATTCACTGGTGTTTATCTGTTTATTGGGAAAGTTTCTCCTTTGGGAATGTTTGAGAGAGAGTATTTTGTTGATGTCAGGTTTTTTCGATGTTTTTGGTAAGGTACTGGACCTAAGGTTTTAGATTAGTGTGCTTGCTAAGATTTCGCAATCTTATGCCTTCGTATTCCCGTTCGAGAAAACAGGGAAATCAGAGCAATCGTAGTTCCTCCTATTCTATGGGAGGAAAGAGATAATGTTTTGGTGTCTTGTTCAAAGCCCAAGATTAAAGCTAAAGGGGTATTTGTGTCTTGTTCAAAGCCCAAGATTGAAGCTAAAGGTTTGACTGAGAGAGAATTTGTCATCTCTAGGGGAGATATCTCATCTGTTTATCACAACTGTTGGGTGACTGATTATAAAGGAGAATTACTTTAACTGGGATATGAGAATCCAGCAACGCCATAATTTCCTTTATAGGGGATTTGTCCTGAAGGAGAAAACTTTAACTCAGTGTAGAGTGTCATACCCCAAATTTTGACCACTAAGATTTCCCATCATTGTGCAAATCATCATCACAATATGGAGGAACCATCATACCTCATCAGTCTCCCCAAAGGCGGGTGAGCATCCACTACAATCAAATTTAGGGTTTCAAGCCCTCTCAGAGTTCTTAGACAAATGATCAATCAAGAAATGACATGATCTTTAACTTGTCTAACCTCCCAAACATCTACAATGGATCAAGAGGACTCCCACTTTAAGGATTAAGCACCAGACTGCTCCCTTCCAGGTGGATCAAGCCTCAAGATCGCTAGTGTCACCAAATTAGGGTTTGGTCGACCAGGGCCGCCAAATGGAAATTTTCCTCTGGGCATGAGCCAATGCTTCAAAGCATAACCTAATATACTTCATAGAACCTTATGGGCCCAAGCATCAAGTCAATTTGACCTCAGGGGATGCATACATCAAAAATCAGGAATTAGGGTTTCTTGACCTAATTCACCCCTAAGTTGACTTTTGGGACAAATCATGAGCCAAGACCTCAAGAGAGGATTTGAGGGTCTCCAAAATACCACATTGATCCATTTGTAACAATGGATTGATCCAGGAAGCTTGAGCAGTAAGTCTCAATTTCATCAGTACCACAGTTAGGGTTTTGAGGAAAAAGTCAACTGTAGCTTTGACTTTTGACCAGGACATGCTCCCAAACCCTAGGACATGATTCAATATACCCTATAACACCCATGGAACATGTCCACCAAGTTTGATTTAGGTCAAGGACATGATTTCCTAAAGGATCGCACAGTTTGGAATTCATCTGACAAAAAGTCAACTGTGCACAAAAGTCAACTTTGACTTTTTGATATTTTTCACAAAAATGGTTTTTTAACCCTAAAATGATGTTACTATATGATTTGAATCATCATTCATGAGGAAAAATCAAGAAAAGTGGGATAACTTGTAAAAGGGGTAACCATAAAAACTTAGAAAATTTTCTAAGTTATGAACAAAGTGGCAAGGGTACCAACTTTGGAGGATCATAACTCCTAAACCACAAAGCCATTTTTCCCCATCCAAAGCTTGATTTGTAGATCTCATTACCCTCTACAAAAGCTTAAAACTGACCTCCCTCCAAATTCCTCATGGATTTTGAGTTATGGAATGATCAAAATCATAAAAAGTGAAAATGTCACTTTTTTCCAACACTTAGTGAAATTTTCACTAAGTCAGAATCTGCCTTCACTTTTTTTCCAAATGTAGGGGGATTTTTCACTTGGATCCAAAATGTATCAAAACCAAATATGATCAAACAGTTGTTGTATCATATAAGGGCTTTCCAAAATGGCCAAGAACATCACCAAATTCCACTTGGGCCAAGAGATATGACAATGGCAATATGCCTTGCTGAAAACTGCCAAGGCTAGGCAGAATTTTACATTTTTGCTCGATTTGGAAAAATCAGATAATTCCAAGCCTTATCATCACTTTGGACACATCTGAGGATCAAATCTAAAGGAAACAAACACTGAGCCAAGCCTCCAAAGTCCTTGGAACAAGAAGTAGCATGCCAAACCTAGAATTGCCTAAAAGAGGGATAAGACTCTAATTTTGGATTGAAGCATTCAATACATACACCAAGGTGGCATGGACTGAGCCATTTGCAACTGAATTCAGTCAAGACTTATCCAAGACCAAGGGAACCACAGCCCTGTGCCCTAACCTCTAGTCAATGGCTAGAGGAGACTTGGATTCCAAAGTGCAACCATTGGCCAAACCTCTGCTGCAGTTGCCATTCACTATTGATCCCAAAACAAACTTGCTCTACTATAAATAGAGCTCATTTGTGCTCAATTTGAGTACACCAAAGCCATCAAACAGATGCTTTCCTCAAAATCCCTCTCTTTAAGCCAAAATGCCTTCTTTAGCAAGGTAACTCTGAGTTTTTGAGTTAGAGAGCATTTCCATCACAACTCATGATCATAACACCTCATAAACATCATATGTAGGTGATCCAAACTATCAAAAGTGACCTGTAACACCAAAATCACAAAGTCATCTCTCAAAACCTCAAAATAGGCCTTTTGTGCATTTTTCAAGCCATGTCTTGATTCAGTCACTTTCCAAACCAGATAAACCTCAAACACACTCCAAATAACATCCTTGAACTGTCCCAAATGGTTCCCCCCATCTGGAACACCATTTGAGAGAGTTGTTATTTTGGTCATTTTAACCCCTTTTGCAAGAAAGGGCCAGTTTGTGTTTTTGCAGGTTCCAGCTCATTCCAACCATCCTCAAAGCTTCTAAGGGATCATTTGAGAGTGTCCAAAGCATCAAACCATTTCTGGAACAAGAAGTTTGGCAGATTGCATAGAAAACTCCAAAAGCTCAAAAAGAGGTAAGCATCATAACTTGAACTTTCCAAAATATGCATTGCTTTGAAATCCACTGATCATACACACCTCATACATGTTATATATATTGTGTTTGAACCAATTCATCATGTAATTCATGCCTGTATCAAAGTGTAGCATAGAAAATGTCATTATAGGCCTTTTTCAAAACCACTATCGGGTTTTGAGGAGGGAGTATGATCTGAAAAAAATGCAACCACCATTGGATTCCTTGTGAAATTCTAGGCCAGATGCATATAAAATTTGTCCCCAACCATTGAGAAATGAGAAAGTTATGGACCTTCCCGTTTCTTGGCAAAGCTTGCCTTGCCTTGCCTTGACCAGGCCTAGAAAACAAGGCATGCCTTGTATATTTGTGGTTTCACTTCAAGCAATAGATGTATCACCACCCCAGTGGTAAGGCGCGCGCCCTATAACCTTGAGGTCGTGGGTTCGAACCCCACCCATGCCATTTTGTGTTTTTTCACATTTTGCTATTTTTTTCCAATATTTTCATGTTTTATTAAGGCTAAAATACAGTTTTGGTCCCCCTGTTTGTCAAAATTCATGTTTTTGGTCCCCCCATTTTATTTTTTAACAATTTTGGTCCCCCACCCTTCACTGTTCATGTACTGTTCATGTACGGACGTGTACTATTCATGTACGGACATGTACTGTTCATGTACGGACCAGTTACTGTTCACCATTTTTTTGGGCTAAAATTGGGGTGGGGTAGAGCTGTCAAAACGGGTAGCCCGGCCCTAAATGGGCCGGCCCTGGCAAGCCTCGGGCTTTTCCGGGTCGGGCTCAAAAAGCCCATTTTGAATACGGGCTCCTTTTTTACTACCCAGGCCCAGCCCTGTCTGGGCTGCGGGCTACCCAGCCCTAAACGGGCCCGGCCCTAAACGGGCCCATTTTAAAAAAAAAATTAAAAAATTCATTTTTTAAGTAATATATAATGTAATAGAAATTAATACTCATTTTAATATATAATGTTATAGAAATTAATACTCATTTTAATGATCTTAATGTAATATATTCATTTTAGAATACTGTAATGTAATATAATGTAATAGAAATTAATGTTCTGGTAGTCACTGAAGTGTGTGTGGACCGAACCAAAGAAGCACTAACACATTGTATCCAAATGTTTCTTGGGCCAAATTTATTTTTTAGGTCCAATTATATATATTTATTAATTTATATATGGGCCAAATAGTTAAATTAATTCTTTTAAAAAAAGTTGTCGGGCTGGCGGGCTACCCATAGCCCATACGGGCCGGCCCATTTTTTTTCGGGCTTTTTCGGGCCGGGCTCAAAAAGGCCCGGAATAATATGGGCTCCAAAAATAAGGCCCAAGCCCTAACTTTTTTCGGGCTCGGCGGGCCGGCCCATGGGCTTCGGCCCATTTTGACAGCTCTAGGGTGGGGGACCAAAACTGTTAAAAAATAAAATGGGGGGACCAAAACCGTGAATTTTGACAAACAGGGGGACCAAAACTGTATTTTAGCCTTTTATTAAGTAATTGGAAAATAATAACTCCTTCAATTTTAATTATTTTTTATTGGTTCTTTTTGTAAAAAATCACACAAATGTTGAAATATTTTATTCCACAAAAAAATCAAGTTTATATTATTTATTTAATATAATTAGTATTTTTGTGAATAAATTCCTTTTTAATGTTTTTAAACATTTTAAAAGTGAATATTTACTTTGAAAATCAAAACTAAGTGAGTTTTAATTCACCTTGTGATTAATCCCTCATTTCTCAAAACTTAAACAAAAATCACAAATGGTTTATTCAAACTTATTTGGTATTTTATTTGATTTTCTTTAAATATTTACTTTTAAAGAATAACAAATTAGGGTTTCTTTGATTTTCACCCTTATCAAACAATTTCAAACAGTTTTGGGCCTCTAATAGAGTATAAGACCCAATCCTTTGTAAATACAAACCTATTTTGGGCCTCACTTATTGTATAAGTCCCGTTGTATTTCAAAAAGTTCGACGCGATCATCGTCCGTTGAAAAACAAACCTTGGGCCTCTCCTCGAGCTATAAGACCCATTCAAAATCATTGGGCCTCTATTAGAGTGTATGACCCAACCCCCTTTAGAAACCAAACCATCTTGGGCCTCAATGCATTGTATAAGACCCACCGCATTTTCAAAAATCTCGACGCGATCGCCATTTTCAAACGAATGACCCTGGGCCTCTCCTTGAGCTGTAAGCCCCACCACTTGTACAAAAGTAAATCTTTTGGGCCTCTACTAGAGTGTAAGACCCAATACCCTTTTAACCAAAACTTTTTGGGCCTCAGACATTGTATAAGTCCCCCTGCGTTAAAAGAAAACCTCGTCGTGATCGCCAATAAAAAAACCAATCATCTGGGCCTACCCTCGTGTTGTAAGCCTCATTCTTTTTCTTTAAACACTTGGGCCTCTTGAGAGAGTGTAAGACCCATCCCCTTGTACAGAAAACCTTTCTTAGGCCTCAGTCACTTGTATAATCCCCTCTGTATAAAACGACAGTGCGATCACTGATAAACCTTGGGCCTCTCCTTGAGCTGTAAGCCCCAACATCTTTTCAAAATACTTTCTCCTTTAAATTTTGAATATACTGTTGTTTTCAATATTTCTTTGTTGAACAACTAACCAAACAGCATGGAAGCTCTACAACCGAGTAAGTGTTTATATGCTTTCTTTATCCGCTTTCATATACATATAACTGTATTGTGGGGCTGTTTCACTGTAAGTCTTCTTTCATAAACTCATATCAACTGTGTAATACTAGTATAGATATTTAGAGTTTCCCCGGCAACTACGTCTAGCACTAAGCCCTGTTCAGTCAAAACTAGATCCTCCATAGGATTACCAGACACAGTCTTCCCTCCTCTTGGGGTTAAACAATATGGAGACGTGAAAGGCAGCATTCTCGGTGAACCCTTTCTCAGACTGTCACTCTTAGAAATTGTCAAAGAAACTCTACTCCCCAGAGATGATCTTTTCTCCGTGAATGGCATCTCTTGAGTTTCTTCCAAATTCTCGAACTTTCCTGGCTTAATCTATTCTTTGTGAATAGCCTGTCTTGAATTTCTCGGGGTTTGGGGACCCACAGGCTTCCTAAAAGCATCCCCGCCTCCTCTTGGGCGTTGTACAAGGACCCTACGGCTTCTTAGAAGTATTCACAGCCTCCTCTTAGGCTTCGTATAAGGATTCTTCCTTCGGGAAGAGAGCCTCCTCTTGGGCTTCGTACAAATTATCCCTCGGCTTCTTAAAAGTTTCCAGCCTCCTCTTAGGCTTCGTACAAATTGTCCCGACGACCTCCTAGAGGTATAGGAACAGAAATTAGTCATCTTAATAGAACAGTCTTTCAAAGAGTCTAGATCTTTCTACCGTGAACGTACTACTACTGTTTCTTTAAGCATAGTACAAAAGATAAAACTCTAGACTTGGACAGTCTAATCTCCTTGAGTCTCGAAGGCATTCTCAAGTAGGGAAAAACACCAGTAGACTCGGACAGTCTCCAATACCCTCTAGATTCCCCATTTCCTTAAAGAACAGGAAATAACCCTGATCCTCTGATCAATCCCAAAGCATAGCCTTACCTTTAATCAGTCTCTTTATATGAACTGATTTTCTCTTTTAACCAACCTACTGGACCTATCACTCAACTGAAACAGCCATCCTTTTAGCCTCCATCTCGGGCTTCGTACGAGATACAAAAAGACTTTCTTGTTGAGTCAATCTCTCTTTTAGCCTCCATCTCGGGCTTCGTACGAGATACAAAAAGACTCTCCTGTTGAGTCAATCTCTCTTTTAGCCTCCATCTCGGGCTTCGTACGAGATATAAAAACACTCTCTTGTTGAGTATAAAAGACTCTCTTGTTGAGTCAACCTTTAGCCTCCGTCTTGGGCTTCGTATAAGACACATATAAAAGACTCTCTTATTGAGTCAACTCATTTTTGCCTCTATCTCGGGCTTCGTACGAGATACAAAACACTCTCTTGCTGAGTATAAAAGACTCTCTTATTGAGTCCACTCCTTTTAGCCTCCCTCTCAGGCTTCGTACGAGACACAAAAGCATCCTCTTGTTGGGTCAATAGCCTCCTCTTAGGCTTTATATAAGAAAAACCCCGGTTGAGTCAATCAACCTTTTAGCATCAAAAACTGTGCCTCGTTCATAGGACACAAACATCAACAATTCCTTTCATATAATCGGTGTAAGCGGCAAGCCTCTGGATTATTTACATCCACGCCACTGTCCCTCTTTTAGCATGAGAAATTCCTAAGGAAAGATAGCATTGCTCTACACTGAGTTAAAGTCTTCTCCTTCAGGTTAAAACCCCCTATAAAGGAAATTATGGCATTGCTAGGATTCACATATCCCGGTTAAAGTAATCCTTCTTTATAGTCAGTCACCCAACAGTTGTGACAAATAGACCCCCTTTAGAGACGACAAATTCTCTCTAAAGACAACACCTTTTTAGCTTCACATCTTGGGCTTCGAACAAGATACAAATAGACCCTTCAGCTTCACATATTGGGCTTTGAACAAGATATAAACCACCTTTTCAGCTTCACGTCTTGGGCTTTGAACAAGACACCAAAACACCATTTCCTCCCATAGAATAGGAGGAAATACGATCGCTCTGATTTCCCTGTTTCGGTAAACGGGAATACGTAGGCATAAGATTGAAAGAAAAATCTTAGCGAGCACACTAATCCAAAGCCCCAAATCTCGTACCTTCACATATCAAATGAAAAGCATCAGTCCTAGCATCCTAACAAAATTCCCCATGAACATTCCCGGTGTTTCGCTCTAAACAAAGAAAGAAGAAAGAGGCCCCACTACCATATAGCATCCGTAACCTAACAGACCGCTGTTTAAACTCAGTATGCAAGCAGGGTTAATTGGAGACATCTATTTCCCTTCCTTTTTCAGCTCAATAGGATAAAAAATGAATCGACCTGTAGTAACCCCAGAGCGAGAGTGCTTAAGAAACACGTCCAAAATCGCTCGCTAATAGAGCAATGCCATTTTTCCTTAGGAGTCTTTCATGCTAAGAGAGGGACATTGGCTTGGATGTAAATAATCCAGAGGCTTGCCACTTACAATAATTAGATGAAAGAAAGGATTTACCAGGATAAGAGATGGACTACAGCTTGGATATTTTAATCAACAAGTGTGCCACTTACAATAGTTATCTGGAATTAGAGTTTGTTTAATTTGTTTGATGTGTGATTGTACAGAGAAAATGTCTTCCTACAGAGAGATTTTTGATTTCCTCTGAGAGGATGTTGATTTTTGTGTGCCTTGATCAAAACCCAAGGTTGAAGCTAAAAGGTTGACTCTACTAGGGAGTTTTATTTCTGTCTTGTACAAAGCCCAAGATTGAGGCTGAAAAGAGATTGACTCTTTTGGGGAAATCATTATACAAAGCCTAAGAGGATGCTGGAAGGAATTGGCTATTCCGGTGAATATTTTGTCTGTCTTGTACAAAGCCCAAGATTGAGGCTAAAAAGGATTGACTTTACTAATGAGAGGTTTTATCTGTCTTGTACAAAGCCCAAGATTGAGGCTAAAAAAGGATTGACTCCACTGGGGAAGTGTTATATGTGTCTTGTACAAAGCCCAAGATTGAGGCTAAAAAGGATTGACTGACTTAGCGGGAGAATATTTTTATAGGTGTCTTGTACAAAGCCTAAGATTGAGGCTAAAACTACTGAGGGATGATCATTATACAAAGCCTAAGAGGAGGCTGGTTGGGCAATTTCTTATATAAAGCCTAAGAGGAGGCTAACTTCTGCTGAGGATTATTGAGATCCAAAGGCAGGTCCAAATTGGAAAATCAACTCTTGCTAGGATTGCATAAGAGTTGAAATATCAGATGCCTTGAGGTTCTGATAGAGGGTTTATTAATAATGATTTGACCCTAGCTGGGGAAATTGGAAGTGAGAGTTTAAAGATTGAATTTTGAAAACCTATAGAGGTTTTAACTCTGTTGATGATTGATCAGATGATCAGGGTTTATCTTGTGTCTTTAGAAAACTCGAGGGTTTCTGGAGATCCAAATGGAGATAAGATTGTCCAAGTCTACTGTTATGAAAAGGTTTATCCTTGCATGATGCCCAAGAGGAGGCTGAGATTGTCCAAGTCTGCTTGTATGAAGCCCAAGAGGAGGCTGGTGTTTTAAGGGATGAGAATCAACCCTAAAATGGTTTGATGTTTTGACTCTTTGGAAGACTGCTCTAACAAAGGATGACTAGGTTCTGTCCTATACCTGTAGAAGGTCTTCGGGTCCTTGTATTAAGCCTAAGAGAAGGCATGAGAACTTCTAAGAAGCCTGAGGGTCCTTGTACAAAGCCCAAGAGGAGGCTGGGGATGCTTTTAGGAAGCCTGTGTGTCCAAACCTAAGAAAAGTTCAAGAAAGGTTTCACCGGGAATAATCCTTTCTTTAGTGAACAATTCTAGGGTTTGAAGAAATTCAAGAGAGGTTTCACCGGGAATTAATCCTCTCTGGGGGAAATGAATTTCTTAGACAAATTTCAAGATAGTGACAGTCTTGAGAAAAGTTTCACTGGGAATAATGCCTTTCTCTGTTCCATATTGTATAAGCCCAAGAGGAGGTAAGATTGTATCTGGAATTTCCTATGGGGAATTAGTTTTGACTGTGTTGAAAGAGTTACCACTGGTTTGATCTAATCCTAGACCTAATTGTTGGGGAAAACTCTAAGTAGATAATATACAGGCATATATACAGATGGAATATATATGAGCAAGTATGTAAAATAGTGTGGTAGGACTTACAGGTGAGCAAGCTTCCAGTATTATAAACAAGTATATATATATATATATACAAGTATGTAAAAAGAAAGCTGATAAAACTTACAGGTGAGCAAGCTTCCATTGTTACAGTTGTATGGTTAGTTATTCAAGAAATTAAAGAAAGTTTTGATAACAACTACGAATTTGAATCTAAATCAAAGGAGAAGTTGTTTTGAAATGAAAATTGGGGCTTATACTCAAGGAGAGGCCCAGATGATTTTGTTTTGAAAACAGCGATCGCGCCGAGATTTTTTAACGTACTGGGACTTATACAATGACTGAGGCCCAAAAAGGTTTTTATTTACAAGGGATGGGTCTTACACTCTATTAGAGGCCCAAAGTGATTTAAGAAGAAAAAGAATAGGGCTTACAACTCAGGGAGAGGCCCAGATGATTTTGTTTAAAAGGTGACGATCGAGTCGCGGTATTAGAAAACATAGTGGGACTTATACAATGACTGAGGCCCAAAAAGGTTTGTTTGTGACAAGGGATGGGTCTTACACTCTATTAGAGGCCCAAAGTGTTTTGAAAAAGATTTGTGAGGGTGAAAATAATCAAAACCCTAATTTGATAAAAAAAATGTATGTTAATTTGAATAAAAAACCATTTTTAAATGATCAAAATTATCAAACATGTATGAAAAATAAGTAGTGATCTTGGATAAATGTTTGAAAAATCATGTTTTGTCCATAGAATGATTTGAAAATCATTTGAATTTGGAAAATCAGAAAAAATAAATATTTTTAAATGTTAAAAAAACAAATAAAATAAATTCTTCATGAAAATATTAAATAGATAAAAATAAATAATATTTTTGTGAAATTTTTGTAACATAGAATATTTTAACATTTTTATGAATTTCGAAAAAAAGAATTAATTCAAAAACATAAAAATTCAGAGAGAAATTAATTTTCCAAATCATTTAAGAAAATAATATGAAAAAAAGAATGAAATTGGACAGGTGATAAAAAGTTGGTCATGGGTGGGGATTGAACCCACGACCTCTCACCCTCCAACTCACAAAACACGCCCTTGCCAACTGAGCCAGCGTGTGTTGGTGATAAAGATACCAAACCAACACATAATATATGAAACCTGCGTGACAAATTCAAATTTCGCACCATACTTCATCTTCTTCCTCGAGCCAACTTCTGATTTGCAAAACCTATGCTACCTCTCTTAATACGCAACCATTTGACATGATTCAAACGCCAAAGTTGTGTGTTTTTTAACGAGGAACATGCTGGCAATATTCAATTTCATTTATTTTTAGTGTAGAGTGAATTATCATGTGATGAACAGATAAACCCTAGAATTTGCAAGAACTAAATAAAATCCTATACACATAAGATAAGCAGTAATTGTTTGAGGGAAAATGATCTATGAGCATCCAGAAACGTAATGGTAACTTTAAAACATGTTTATGATGCACACATTAATGAGTTTGGAAGTTCAAGGCTTACCTCTTGCAGCTAGTGATCGAGCTTGATGATGGAGATGTTACATATGTGTTGTAAGGACCTGGACAGCTTCACTATACCCTATGGAGTGTGTTGAGATGCTTAGCCTTGATTGGGGATGCTTGGATCACCTTGTGGTACCTCAACTGCAACTCTGTCAAAAGCTTCAGCAACTGACTGGTGATTTTTGTGATTCAAGTGTTTTAGATGTGTTTCAAGGCCATGGATCACTCATATATGATGTATATGAGGTGTTAGCATGGTTGGTTTGGTTTGAATCACTTCCAATTTCAAAACCCGATAGTGACTTGAAGTGGAAGGGAAATTTGGAGTGAAAGAGAGATTTTGAGGAAAGCATCAGTTTGGGTGCTTTGGTGTACTCAAACTGATCACAAATGAGCTCTATTTATAGTAGAGCAAGTTTGTTTTGCAAGCAATAGTGAATGGAAACTGGTACAGGTCTGCGGCCAATGGTTGCATAAAGGAATTCTAGTCTTCCATGATCATTGACTTGAGGTTAGAGCACATGCCTATGGTCTTCTATTGCAGGGATAAGGCTTGACTCATTTAGTGATTAAAGACTCATTCCATGCCACCTCAATGCACCTCTTGAATGCCTTGAAACAAAATTGGAGTTTTTGGATTTGGAACATTGAATTCCACATGCCAAAAGGGGTGGTGTCTTGGCTTGCAAGGCTTGTGGATCATACGTACATGCTTGGATAAGATCCTTATATGTTTTCAGAAGTGTGACAAGGCTTAAGGTTGCACAATTTGGCCAGCTCGAGCAAAAGTGCACAAAACTGCCTTGTACATGACAGTTGGAATGTGCCATTTTGGGAGGATCATATCTCCTTGCTCAAATGGAGTTATGGAAAGATCTTGTGCTTTTTAGAAAGACCTAACATGATACAATAAATGTGTGATCATAGTTTGTCTTGAAACTATTTGAATCCAACTGAAAAATCCTCATGAACATTGATGTTCAAGGCTGAAAACTCAGCTAGTTTTCACTAAGTGTTTAATCTTTGATTTTTTTACCACTTTGATCCATCCATAACTAAAAATCTATGAAGAATTGGAGTTTGAGGTATTTGAAGCTTTTGAAGAATGTAGGAAGACCTACAAATTAGGCCTTGGATCACTCAAAATGGCTGCTTGGATCAGAAGTTATGGTCCTTGGAAGTTGGCACCAAAACCATTCAAATTTAGTAACTTAGAAAATTTTTCAATTTTTTATAGATTACCCCTTTTACAATTTATCTTGATTTCTTGATCAATTCTTGTTCAAATGACATTATAGATCATATTTTATGAAAATATTAGTCATAAGGATCATTTTTGCCAAAAAAGTCATGTTTTGACTTTTGGCTCCGAAGCGGTTCGTCGCGGAGAAACTCTAATTCCCGACTTTTGGAGAATGCAATCTCTGAGGGTGTTTTAACTTTGTAAAGGGACTCCTAGGTTTATTTTAAACATATTGAGTCATAATTTGAAGCCTTGGCTCAACCCCCTTGACGCACCTCGAAAAATTCATTGAAGACACGACCCTCGCGCGAAAGGCGCGGAATACGGTTCGACAGAGTCGCCACCGAACTTTATTTATCCCAAAAGAGGGAAAGGAAAATATCGAGAAAACCTTTAAATGGAGCGGATAAGAACATGGTCGTCGTAACCACGTTCCGGGTTCGGGAGTCAGTTACGTGAGGGGAAGGTACGCGCACCCCTTCACGTCCGTTGTACTCAACGGGAACCTCTTAGTTCGATTTGTGAGGAATGTTATCTAAGCTTGTTTATTTTCTTCTCTAAAATAAATGCAGAAAGTTAAAGATGAAAGGAAAAGATGCTAAGGGGAAATGGGTGGTTTTAGGATAGGGTGCTCGGCAAGGTCATCGCGACCTCGGGCCTACGTATGCTCATTCGGACGAGAATAAGAAATCAGAGCAATCGTAGTTCGACTACGGGGTTTGACGGAAAAAGATGGGGGGAAGGTAGACGCAAACGGGGGAAAAAGAAAAAGTGTGCTCGCCAAGATCATCGCAATCTTGTGCCTACGTATCTTTATTCGGACGAGAATAAAGAATCAGAGCAGTCGTAGTTCGTGGTACACCCACGAAACAAGGGTTAGGGTTTGAATTTTAGGAGACGAAGGATTGAATGACATACAACCCAAGGGCGTGCCTTGACAGCATTCACTCAAGAATTCAAGGAATGCTAGACTCCAAGAACTCAGTCCTTTCGTGAGTTGGTTGCGAAAATGTTTGATAATGGTTAAGTGTTTTAAGACGAAAGGGTGAATGAATAACAACCCAAGGGGCGTGCCTCAAGAGTTATTCATTCGAAGACCCAAGGAATGCTAGATTCCAAGAATCTCCTCCTTTCGTAAGTTGCTTAAGAAAAACGTTTGAAAAAGATTGAGTCGAATTGGTTGAGAAAATAGGTGAGGATCGATACTAGTCCCTAGGGGTGCTCCTAGTAACGAAGCCTACGAAATGTGCAAGTGTGCATTTGACGACGAGGCAAAAGACACTCGACTTACGAGAATGTTTGGAAGAGTGGCTCGACGACGAGTCGAGAATTGGTTTGGAAATGGTTGGATTTGTTAAATGTTTTAGGGAGAATGACGATTATTCGATAAATGAGACGTCGGCCTCGCAACCAATTAATCGGGGCATTATTGGAATGCTAGATCTTAACGACGCCTTTTTCATTCGATTGATTTATGAAATATTGTTTGATGAACAACGAAAGTACCACATGCAATGCTAGACTCCAATGGCATTCCTTTGTCCAAATAGTTAAGACGAGTGTTTTAGGAGCGAAAGGTCGAATGATCACCACCTAAGGCGTGCGCCCCAATGGTGGTCACTCAAAAACCCAAGAAGTGCTAGACCTCAAGAGCTCAATTCTTTCGCGATATAATTAAAAAACGATTTGAATATGTGTGGAGTATTTTAATCGGGAAGTAGCGTTTGAACAAATGAAAATGATTAGATAAGCATGAATATGAATATGATATGGATATGAATAAGAATGTAAACGATAATAATCAAGATAATATTGACTAAATATTAAAGTTGACATAAAATAAAATTGGTCTTGTCTAAATCACAATTTAATCGAGAAATCGATAATCGTTGACTTTTGACTTTCATTGACCAAAATGAAAATAAAAGAAATATAAAGTGACAAATAAGAAATTAAATCGAAAATATGAATACAAAGCATAAAGGTCTCACCTTTATCGAGATTAAGTCGAGAAGTCGACAAATCGTCGATGTTTGGTTTTCATGGACCCAAAATGGATAAATAAAATAAAAATGAAATAAAATAGGAAAAAGAATAAAGGTTTCACCTTTGTCGAGATTTAGTCGAGAAATCGATAAATCGTCGATGTTTTGGTTTTCATTGACCTAATAAATAACATTATGAACAAAGATAAATTGTAAATAAATTGTAGGCCTCAAATAAGTCAAAATTTAATCGATTTGATTAAGTCATGAATATTTTTATATCATTGGCCATAAAAAAATAAATGAACATAAACAAAGATGACAAAAAAGAAATATAAAAAAAATAAATGGCAAATAATGGACCAAGAAACTATTAAACACAAAAAGAATCAAATAAACTACCAACCAAACAAAGAAAGCTCTACTAAAATAAAAACAATTAACGTAAAAATAAGGAAATGCAAGAGGGAGTATGTATAATCGTGTAGGGTGTATGCGCCATCTATCATGGGTTGAGCCCATTATCCAACTTTTGACTAAAAAAAAAAGGAAGAAATAATAAAAAAAAAATTAAATAACTCAGGAATCATTCTCAGCAATCCACCGTATGGTCAAACGGCATGGAACTCGGTACCACGAACGACTCAGAAGTCATCGCTTCACCATCATCAACCTTCAAAAATCAAAACAAGGTTTTAGGAAAGAGCAAAATCTCCGACCTTTCTCCGTTTTATTTCAAACACCACCGTCCCTCTTTAATGTTTGCTTTCGACCTTTTCCTCCGTCTTAAACTCTCTGTTCAAACGATCTCGATCTCTATTTCTCTCGCAGCTCTCGATTCGTTCAGGTTCGGATTTGTGTTGTTTTTTTGTTTCTGTTTCGTTTGATTCACTCTCATCTTCATCTTCTTTCTGATTCTGTTTCTGGGTTTTGAGAAATGTCTGAAAAAATGGGTTTGAAATGGGTTAATGGAAGTTGTTGTTTGTGTTGTTTGATGGCGGTGAATGAAGGTTCGTGGTTGATGGTGGTGGTTAAAGGAAGGTTTGGATTTTTGAGGGGTTTGATTTTGGTGGTAGGTGGTGTTGAAGGGTGTTGCGGTTTGTTGCGATGGAAGATTTGAGCCGAAGGAGAGAGTTAGTGAAGAGGCGAAGTTTAAAGGATGGTTGAATGAAGATGGATTAGGGAGAAAAGGAAAGAGGATTGGTTGTGAATGTTATTGAAGAAGAAAGATCTCGGTTGGAAAATGGTAAGAAGCGAAGTTGGAGGTGATTACAGTGGTTGTGACGGGTTTGTGAATGGGTGAGCAGTTTCTCTCTTTTTTTCGTTTTTTCTTCGCACCCTTTTCTCTCCGCCTCCTCGTTCCAGCTTGAAACTCTTCTTTATATCACCCAAAATTAGGGTTTGATGTGTGATGTCTATGTGGTAGAATCTTTATTTTAAGAATGTCTGTTAATAATTTTATTGATGCAAAAAATGTTTTTCTATTTTGATGAAGTTGTCCCTTTCAATTTCAGATGTTGCAGGTTGGTGGCTTGGTTTGTGGTATGTGGTTGTTGTACGGTTTTGCAGGTCGCTTTCACGTATTCGCTGCGTTTTGGAATTGGCGTGATGGATGGTTGTGGGGCACGGTGTGGGGTGGTATCAAAGGAAATGTTTGTACAATTTGATTTGGTGTGGTTTCCTCTGCAATTTGTTGTGTAATAGTATTGGCTTCAAAAGGTGGCTCATGGAAAGTTGTATGGTGCGCATAACTTGGTGCCAATTTATTTTGTTCTCCTTTTGTAATTTCTATTGTAGAATAGACTTGTATGGACTTTGGTCTCAAATTATGAATGTAAACTTTTTTGGTTGCAAATTACATGCTTGGCAAATAACGGTGTGGTGAATGGTGATGGTGGTCATGTGGGTGCGTGGGAGGTGGTGTGAGTGTGGTTTGTAGCGATTTCAACTCATAAAAAAATGGAAAAGATGGCTTAGTGAAAAGAGACTTTTGTCAAATTGCTGAAGCATGAAATATCTATGAAAATGGGCCGCACCCACTTGGCCCTTTTTTTAGTGCACATGGCCCCAACTCTCTTCTTTTTTTTTGTAATGAAAATGGACTATGGAATTGGGCTTTTTGATGAAAGGTAGCAACATATTTTTTTTGTAAAAAACAAAGGTAATGGGCTTTGAAACTTTTGGTGTATAAATTTTGGTAATTGAGAATGATCTAGAAAAAATGGAGAAAAAAAGTGGTTAAAATGTGGATATTGATGGTTGGATTAAAATTGGATAGAAACAAAAAAAATGGATAAAATAAAAAAAGGTTTAGAATTTGTAAAATGGATATTTATGGGTTGGAATGGATATATATAACAATGGATAATTGTTAAAAAGAGATGAACATGGTGGACGAGAATAGATCTGTGAATTGGATAAATGGAAAAGGTGAAGTTTTTGTGAATTTTGTTTGAAATGGATGAAAATTTGGAAAGAAACAAAATATTTTTTTGGATTTTTATGAATATGGTTAGTGGGTGGATGTGCATATGAAGATTTATACATGTAGGACAAATTTGGGGTATGGCAGATGCCCCTATCTAATTGGCTTGAACCGAGTTAGACGAACTGATATGGCGTTCATCTTTCGAGGTAGAAGACAATTAGATATAAAGAAGACCACGAATTTGTCCGACGAGAAAGAAAATGCTTGGGAGGTGAAATAACTGATCAACGCCTGCTATTACCGACGAGATAATAGGGCACACACACAGCCTGCTATTATCGACGAGATAATAGGGCACACACACATAGCCTGCTATTACCGACGAGATAATAGGGCACACAACAATCGACGAGATAATAGGGCACACACACACAACCTGCTATTATCGACGAGATAATAGGGCACACACACACAGCCTGCTATTACCGACGAGATAATAGGGCACACAACACAACCTGCTATTATCGACGAGATAATAGGGCACACACACATAACCTGCTATTATCGACGAGATAATAGGGCACACACACACAACCTGCTATTACCGACGAGATAATAGGGCACACACACACGGCCTGTTATTACCGACGAGATAATAGGGCACACACACACAGCCTGCTATTACTGACGAGATAATAGGGCACACACACACAGCCTACTATTACTGACGAGATAATAGGGCACACACACACAGCCTGCTATTATCGACGAGATAATAGGGCACACACACACAGCCTGCTATTATCGACGAGATAATAGGGCACACACACACAGCCTGCTATTACCGGCGAGATAATAGGGCACACAACACAGCCGCTATTACCAATGAGATAATAGGGCACACACACACAGCCTGCTATTACCGACGAGATAATAGGGCACACAACACAGAGGTTGAAGTAAAGAAATCAATGAGGAGAGCCCACGAAAAGGAAAGGGAGGTAGTGAAAAATGGAGAAGGTAACCCGTCATGATCTACGCGATCTTGTGCCTACGTATCTTTATTCGGACGAGAATAAAGAATCAGGGCAACCATAGTTCGACTTGAAGAAAAGATTCAATGAGGAACGCCCACAGATTTGCAAAAGATGCCCTTGGCTGGGCTGAAGATCGTCTTGGAATAACTTTGTGAAGAACGTCCACGGATTTGATGAAGATGCCCCTGCCTGGGCTGAAGATCATCTTGCAGTCTCGAGATTGATCCTGGATCTTACGCATGTATGTATGCTTAATGATGCTTCATGTCGAATGGAAATGCAAATGCAAACGCTGACGCGTGGAGATGCAAGTGCTGGGGAAGTATGATTGGTTTTGGGATGCACATGATGCATATGATGTTTATGATGCATATGATGCGTATGATGCACATGATTGCAGACGGGTGATTGGATATGTTTGGAGAGGTGCCAGCGTGGGGGACTTTGGTAGTTGCCAATGTGGATTGGACTTTTGGGCGGTGGGAGGGATTTGATTTCCTCGACACCCAGTTTATTGAAGACGCCATGATTGAAGCGGACGAAGATGCTCTTGAAGCCTCGAGTTTGATCACTTGTTGATTTGTGCTTGTCGGTTAGGATGACCTTCTGCAACAAGGCTTGCCCCGGTCTGAACATGGTAATGGTCTGCCCCTGATTAACCAGTTCTGAAGTGGTCTGATCTTTGGAAGATGAACTTTGATGTGCTTTGAGGTAGCTTGCCCCTTGATTGAGTTGTTGAAGGGGTTTGCCCCTGATTGAGCTGCTGAGGTAGTCTTGCTTCGGGTCGGCACCGCTGAGAGTTCAAGTTCCTCTTTGATTGCCCCTTGTTAGAATTGCTTTGATGTCTAGCACTGATTTGCAGTTAAAATCGCTCATTTACAAATGGTATCTCAATGCAATACTCATGCAAGCTTTGAAAAATAGTCGTTTATTCGAGTGTCGTGATAGTGAGACGAATGGACCGTTAGCCCAAACGTGTGCTGATTTTGATGGTGTGAAAGATATAGCAAGGAGAATGACACCAATGCCGAAGATTAGCAAATACGGGGAGTCAGTTTACGCAACCTTGCAATAGTATGCTTTCAAAATAAACCTCGCCTCAATTAGGTCTTTCGAGGGTTGTAACGTGGTCTGGTTTACGGTGTATGAAACAAAGGATATTAGGCTCAAAATTTGATTTGTACCCACCCCTTCTTCGTGATGAACTCCAGTCCTACGCTCAGTAATTCTGCACATGTTTATATTCCAAAAGGGTTGACGGTGTAAGAGTGATGGCTCAAGGTTTGCTCGAACTGGCAGTCACCTTATTTTGTTTTTGATGGATGTCAGTGGCCCTTTGGTTTTGACAGGGTGGTCACTGAGTCTTATTTTGTTTTTGTTGAGGGTTCGATGGCCTCCTTTGATTTTGTTTTGATCCCTAACTTTTGCATGGACTGATTTCGCTTTTCAAGTCCATCGGGATTGCCTTGATTTTGCCTAAGTCTCCTTTAAGGTGCTTGACTTAGCAGGCTTTTGATTTTTTTTGTTTTTGATTTTTTTGTTGTTGGAGGATTGTGACTGCCAAGTCATGGGTATTGATGGACAACCGTCATGTCTTGTGGATTTTGTCTTGTGATTCGAGTGCGTAATTGGGTTAACTGAACACTACCCTGCCCCAGGTTGAGTGTAAGGGTTTGAATATCCGAAGAAAACTACTACTTCTAGGCTCGAAGTGGTTTACTAGGGATTAACTCCTTATCTCTCCAGTGTTTGGGGAATTGAAACAATGCTTGTACATCATTGTCGGGATTCTATCCGAAAGCATACATTTTGCAATTATGGGTATTTTGTTGTCATCATCCTCCCTCCAATCATTGCTAACAACAGTTGATAAAGAGAGTGAAGTAGAAATAAACGTGTCAGTGTTTTGCAGTAAAATGAGTGAATACGACATAATTAATTCAAAACATGCATAGTCACTACATTAAGAAAACCAAATACAAATGACAATGTTTAAAGCATACAGTACTGAAACAAGTAAAGACAAAATACAAGGATGCAAATGATGGTATGGCAACACGACTGCCTTCTTCGGGGAATAAACTTGACTCGATTTGACTTGACTAGATGTTGCCACTAGCGTGGCGGTGGCATAGGGTTGTTGATGACGTTTGGAGCCTTCCCATTGAACACGAGATACTTTGAGTCGATCATGTCTTGAACCTTGTTTTTTAAAGCTCTGCAGTCCTCGATCGTATACCCTAGAGCACCCTTATGAAACTCGCAATGAGCATTAGCATGATAATCTGGGGGGGATGACAGTTGGAGGAGCTAGGTCCCTGGGAGTGATTGCCCTCTTCTCCATCAATTAAGCAAAGATCTGAGCATAGGTCATCGGCAGACGATCAAAGTCTCTATCAGACCTCATTGTCCTCTGTTGATTAGGCTGACGTTGTTGAGCAGCTCTCTCTTGTTGATGTTGAGGAGGATACTGATACCCCTGCTGGTTGTAGGATTGTTGCTGAGGAATCTGTTGCTGAGGCGTTGGAGTTTGAACAGCTTGAACAGTTGGCTGATAAGGAATTGGAGCGTATTGCGCAGCAGCAACATATGGATACTAGAAATATGGACTTTGATAAGGCATTGGAGCTGGGGCTTGTGGAGCTTGCCCCTTCTGAGCAGAGATGGCATTTGTTTCACCTTCTTTTTTATTGTATCCATTGTTGAAAGGCTTCTTGACTTGAGACTGACTGCTAGAACCTCCTTGGATCTTTCCACTTTTCAGACCTTCTTCAATTCTCTCACCGACAATCACCAAATCAGAGAATCTAGTAGAGACATTGCCAATCAGCTTCTCATAGTACTGGCCTTGCAAAGTACCCATGAAGATGTCAATCAGTTCACGGTCAACAAGAGGTGGATGCACTCTTGCAGCTAGCTCTCTCCAGCGTTGCGCGTACTCCTTAAAGGATTCGTTGTCCTTCTGAGCCATACTCTGAAGTTGAGTACGATTCGGAGCAAGGTCAGTGTTATACTTGTATTGCTTGACAAATGCATCAGCTAGATCATCCCAAGTGTGCACATTGCTACGCTCCAGCTGCATATACCATTCAAGTGATGCCCCAGACAAGCTGTCTTGGAAGCAATGGATCATCAGCTTTTCATCTTTGGCATGGGCAGCCATCTTGCGGCAGTACATCCTTAGATGCATGTGGGGACAACTGAGGCCTTTGTACTTCAGGAATTCTTGTACTTTGAACTTGGGAGGAATGACAACATCTGGCACCAAGCACATTTCCAGAGCATTCAGAGATTTTAAGTTGCGCCCCTCCATGACTCGGAGTTTCTCAGCTAGATCACGACACATTTTCATGGCTTCAGAATCCTGAGCAGCAGTAGGATTGACAATTGGGATAGCAGCACGGTAATTCTGTACCTCATCATACTGATTTACCAGGTTTTCTTCAGCATGAGGAATAGGAATTTGAGTGACAACAGGTTGGGCTTGCGGAATAGCTCCAACAGTAACTCCAGGGGTTGGAAGTGGTTGAGTGGTGGCTCCTTCAGCGGCAAGAGTGAAGTTCATTGGTATCCCATAAGTGATGGGGTTGGGAACAGGAGCTGAGAGCCTTGAGGGTGACCTTTGAACCTGTGCATTGTTGTTGGCAACAACGGCTTCACGCAGTTCTTCTTCTCTTCTGGCCATCATGATGGCTTCAAGAATCTGATCAATCTTTCCCTTCATAGAGTCCATTTCTTCTCTGAAGGTAGCTTGCTCTTGCTGAATCTGCTCCATCGTTCTTCTTGTGTTGGCTCGAGTTGCGTACTGGTGTCGAGGAATCAGCTTGATTTACTGGAGATGAAGGAAGGAGAAATGAGATTCTGAGGTTGTAAATGGAATGCAAGATGCATAACAGATGCAATGCAATGACATGAGATGCAATGCAAGATGCAAGATCCAGGATCGCAGATCACAGGTTCAAACAGATTCTGAGGTTGGCCATTCACGGGTAAATGACCAAAGTCTCTAATCAAAGAAACCATATAGGTAGGCTCTATGAGGAAAGTTCTAGGTTCTTTACCCACAAACCCACTCACGGGATGGTTTCTATGTTGACGGATAAGGTTCCCAGGATTACGGACACAAATCACATCAATGTCACGCAACAGGCTAGCTGCATTACGATGATAATGACGACAAGGTCTCCCCTGAGCGGGGTCTTCATGCTAGGCGCACAAGGAGCGAGTCATTGGAGACTAACACTACACGCCCACCAATATAGAACTTGGTTCTAAGAGTGGTTCATAGAGTCACGGACCCTCCATGAATCAAGTCGTACAATAGGCTAGCTGCGTTACAACAAGATCTACGAAAAGGTCTACTCTAGGGGAGCTTTCATGCTAGGCACGCAAGGAGCGAATCCTTGGGGACTAACACTACTTGACATCCAATTCTAAACTATGTGTTCTCTCTGCTTTTACCAAAGCTCGGGTGTAGAGCTTTACTCATGATATCATCCCAAGATCCAACAGATAAGCATAATAATGAGCATATAAAAGCCATAAGAGAACAAATACATAAACAAGAAGAAAAAAAACAAACGAAGATAACGCTCATCACGAATCGCTCTAAGATAGGCTTGACTCTCTCTTGCATGGAGCATCATATCCCCAGCTTTACCCCTTTTACAATTTATCTTGATTTCTTGATCAATTCTTGTTCAAATGACATTATAGGTCATATTTTATGAAAATATGAGTCATAAGGATCATTTTTACCAAAAAAGTCATGTTTTGACTTTTGGCTCCGAAGCGGTTCGTCGCGGAGAAACTCTAATTCCCGACTTTTGGAGAATGCAATCTCTGAGGGTGTTTTAACTTTGTAAAGGGACTCCTAGGGTAATTTTGAACATATTGAGTCATAATTTGAAGCCTTGGCTCAACCCCCTTATCGCACCTCAAAAAATTCATCGAAGACACGACCCTCGCGCGAAAGGCGCGGAATACGGTTCGACAGAGTCGCCACCGAACTTTATTTATCCCAAAAGAAGGAAAGGAAAATATCGAGAAAACCTTTAAATGGAGCGGATAAGAACATGGTCGTCGCAACCACGTTCCGGGTTCGGGAGTCGGTTACGTGAGGGGAAGGTACGCGCACCCCCTCACGTCCGTTGTACTCAACGGGAACCTCTTAGTTCGATTTGTGAGGAATGTTATCTAAGCTTGTTTGTTTTATTCTCTAAAATAAATGCGGAAAGGAAAAGATGAAAGGAAAAGATGCTAAGGGGAAATGGGTGGTTTTAGGATAGGGTGCTCGGCAAGGTCATCGCGACCTCGGGCCTATGTATGCTCATTCGGACGAGAATAAGAAATCAGAGCAATCATAGTTCGACTACGGGGTTTGACGAAAAAAGATGGGGGGAAGGTAGACGCAAACGGGGGAAAAAGAAAAAGTGTGCTCGCCAAGATCATCGCAATCTTGTGCCTACGTATCTTTATTCGAACGAGAATAAAGAATCAGAGCACTCGTAGTTCGTGGTACGCCCACGAAACAAGGGTTAGGGTTTGAATTTTAGGAGACGAAGGATTGAATGACATACAACCCAAGGGCGTGCCTTGACAGCATTCACTCAAGAATTCAAGGAATGCTAGACTCCAAGAACTCAGTCCTTTCGTGAGTTGGTTGCGAAAATGTTTGATAATGGTTAAGTGTTTTAAGACGAAAGGGTGAATGAATAACAACCCAAGGGGCGTGCCTCAAGAGTTATTCATTCGAAGACCCAAGGAATGCTAGATTCCAAGAATCTCCTCCTTTCGTAAGTTGCTTAAGAAAAACGTTTGAAAAAGATTGAGTCGAATTGGTTGAGAAAAGAGGTGAGGATCGATACTAGTCCCTAGGGGTGCTCCTAGTAACGAAGCCTACGAAATGTGCAAGTGTGCATTTGACGACGAGGCAAAAGACACTCGACTTACGAGAATGTTTGGAAGAGTGGCTCGACGACGAGTCGAGAATTGGTTTGGAAATGGTTGGATTTGTTAAATGTTTTAGGGAGAATGACGATTATTCGATAAACGAGACGTCGGCCTCGCAACCAATTAATCGAGGCATTATTGGAATGCTAGATCTTAACGACGCCTTTTTCATTCGATTGATTTATGAAATATTTTTTGATGAACAACGAAAGTACCACATGGAATGCTAGACTCCAATGGCATTCCTTTGTCCAAATAGTTAAGACGAGTGTTTTAGGAGCGAAAGGTCGAATGATCACCACCTAAGGCGTGCGCCCCAATGGTGGTCACTCAAAAACCCAAGAAGTGCTAGACCTCAAGAGCTCAATTCTTTCGCGATTTAATTAAAAAACGATTTGAATATGTGTGGAGTATTTTAATCGGGAAGTAGCGTTTGAACAAATGAAAATGATTAGATAAGCATGAATATGAATATGATATGGATATGAATAAGAATGTAAACGATAATAATCAAGATAATATTGACTAAATATTAAAGTTGACATAAAATAAAATTGGTCTCATCTAAATCACAATTTAATCGAGAAATCGATAATCGTTGACTTTTGACTTTCATTGACCAAAATGAAAATAAAAGAAATATAAAGTGACAAATAAGAAATTAAATCGAAAATATGAATACAAAGCATAAAGGTCTCACCTTTATCGAGATTAAGTCGAGAAGTCGACAAATCGTCGATGTTTGGTTTTCATGGACCCAAAATGGATAAATAAAATAAAATAGGAAAAAGAATAAAGGTCTCACCTTTGTCGAGATTTATTCGAGAAATCGATAAATCGTCGATATTTTGGTTTTCATTGACCTAATAAATAACATTATGAACAAAGATAAATTGTAAATAAATTGTAGGCCTCAAATAAGTCAAAATTTAATCGATTTGATTAAGTCATGAATATTTTTATATCATTGGCCATAAAAAAATAAATGAACATAAACAAAGATGACAAAAAAATAAAATAAAAAATAAATGGCAAATAATGGACCAAGAAACTATTAAACACAAAAAAAATCAAATAAACTACCAACCAAACAAAGAAAGCTCTACTAAAATAAAAACAATTAACGTAAAAATAAGGAAATGCAAGAGGGAGTATGTATAATCATGTAGGGTGTATGCGCCATCTATCATGGGCTGAGCCCATTATCCAACTTTTGACTAAAAAAAAGAAGGAAGAAATAATAAAAAAAATTTAAATAACTCAGGAATCATTCTCAGCAATCCACCGTATGGTCAAACGGCATGGAACTCGGTACCACGAACGACTCAGAATTCATCGCTTCACCATCATCAACCTTCAAAAATCAAAACAAGGTATTAGGAAAGAGCAAAATCTCCGACCTTTCTCTATTTTATTTCAAACACCACCGTCCCTCTTTAATGTTTGCTTTCGACCTTTTCCTCCGTCTTAAACTCTTTGTTCAAACGATCTCGATCTCTATTTCTCTCGCAGCTCTCGATTCGTCCAGGTTTGGATTTGTGTTGTTTTTTTGTTTCTGTTTCGTTTGATTCACTCTCATCTTCATCTTCTTTCTGATTCTATTTCTGGGTTTTGAGAAATGTCTGAAAAAATGGGTTTGAAATGGGTTAATGGAAGTTGTTGTTTGTGTTGTTTGATGGCGGTGAATGAAGGTTCGTGGTTGATGGTGGTGGTTAAAGGAAGGTTTGGATTTTTGAGGGGTTTGATTTTGGTGGTAGGTGGTGTTGAAGGGTGTTGCGGTTTGTTGCGATGGAAGATTTGAGCCGAAGGAGAGAGTTAGTGAAGAGGTGAAGTTTAAAGGATGGTTGAATGAAGATGGATTAGGGAGAAAAGGAAAGAGGATTGGTTGTGAATGTTATTGAAGAAGAAAGATCTCGGTTGGAAAATGGTGAGAAGCGAAGTTGGAGGTGATTACAGTGGTTGTGACGGGTTTGTGAATGGGTGAGCAGTTTCTCTCTTTTTTTCGTTTTTTCTTCGCACCCTTTTCTCTCTGCCTCCTCGTTCCAGCTTGAAACTCTTCTTTATATCACCCAAAATTAGGGTTTGATGTGTGATGTCTATGTGGTAGAATCTTTATTTTAAGAATGTATGTTAATAATTTTATTGATGCCAAAAATGTTTTTCTGTTTTGATGAAGTTGTCCCTTTCAATTTCAGATGTTGCAGGTTGGTGGCTTGGTTTGTGGCATGTGGTTGCTGTACGGTTTTGCAGGTCGCTTTCACTTATTCGCTGCGTTTTGGAATTGGCGTGATGGAAGGTTGTGGGGCATGGTGTGGGGTGGTATCAAAGGAAATGTTTGTACAATTTGATTTGGTGTGGTTTCCTCTATAATTTGTTGTGTAATAGTATTGGCTTCAAAAGGTGGCTCATGGAAAGTTGTATGGTGCGCATAACTTGGTGCCAATTTATTTTGTTCTCCTTTTGTAATTTCTATTGTAGAATAGACTTGTATGGACTTTGGTCTCAAATTATGAATGTAAACTTTTTTGGTTGCAAATTACATGCTTGGCAAATAACGGTGTGGTGAATGGTGATGGTGGTCATGTAGGTGCGTGGGAGGTGGTGTGAGTGTGGTTTGTAGCGATTTCAACTCATAAAAAAATGGAAAAGATGGCTTAGTGAAAAGAGACTTTTGTCAAATTGTTGAAGCGTGAAATATTTATGAAAATGGGTCGCACCCACTTGGCCCTTTTTTTAGTGCACATGGCCCCAACTCTCTTCTTTTTTTTTTGTAATGAAAATGGACTATGGAATTGGGCTTTTTGATGAAAGGTAGCAACATATTTTTTTTTTTTGTAAAAAACAAAGGTAATGGGCTTTGAAACTTTTGGTGTATAAATTTTGGTAATTGAGAATGATTTAGAAAAAATGGAGAAAAAAAGTGGTTAAAATGTGGATATTGATGGTTGGATTAAAATTGGATAGAAACAAAAAAAATTGATAAAATAAAAAAAGGTTTAGAATTTGTAAAATGAATATTTATGGGTTGGAATGGATATATATATAACAATGGATAATTGTTAAAACGAGATGAACATGGTGGACGGGAATAGATCTGTGAATTGGATAAATGGAAAAGGTGAAGTTTTTGTGAATTTTGTTTGAAATGGGTGAAAATTTGGAAAGAAACAAAATATTTTTTTGGATTTTTATGAATATGGTTAGTGGGTGGATGTGCAGATGAAGATTTATACAGGTAGGACAAATTTGGGGTATGACACCTGTTGTGGTGAAAATCGGATAACAAATTATTAATTAACTTGCATCATATTTCTTTTACAACCGACTTTGATTTATCCAAAGGAAAGGTTCAAGATCATTAGAAAAACCTAAAGGGGGGAGATCTAAGGTTCGGGGGTTGGTTATACAAAGGGAAAGTTTTAGCACCCTCTGTATCTGTAGTACTCTACAGGAACCTCTTGTTAGTGTTATCTTATGTTTGCTAAAGGTTCTATGCTAAGGTTGAAACCCTAGGGGTTAGTATCTAAGTATACTCGATAAAGCATCGCACTTTACGCCTACGTATCCTCGGGAGTAGAATCAGAGTATGCGTAGTTCTACTTCTACTGAATGATTGACTGTGGTCAATATTCAGAGGGGAAATGAGTACAAGCTCATTGTAGAGTTTAGGAACTCTCTAGATCTAGTTGTAATGGACCTATGTTATGTTTAGTCAGTAGGGAAAATGATAAATTCATTATGATGAATGTCACTAAGAGTTGAAGAACTCTTCCTAAAGCTAGTTACAATTTCTGTGGCTCTAATGAGGCCAAGAAACATGTTTCCTTCCTAAGAGGTTACTTAGGTTAAGGTGGGGCTATGACTTTAAGAGTCAACGTATTTCGTCTTCCTTTGGAATAAGGGGAAAAACAGTTGATAAAATAACAATAAATAAGACAATGACAAAAGCTAAAACATTGATATAATAGATATAAACAACATAAGCATGAGGATGGCAATATGTTTATGACAAAAGATATGTATAAGATGAACATGATTAAAAGAGTACATCAAATATGCTTCAATCTTTAGGAAGACAAACATATAGAAATGATATACAAGAACACATCAATATGCTTCAATCTTTAGGAAGACAAACATAGAGAATGATTAAAAGAACACAACAATTTATGGATAACACTGAGATGTCAAGAAGTATCATCAAACCTCAAACTGACAAGGGAAGGAATTAATCAAAAGATAATTTTAAAAAAGTTAATCAAAGATTTAACTACAACTAAAGTTCAAAGATTTATCTAACTTAGTAAAACTAAAGTTGGAAAATTATCTAAATCTACCTAAAAACTATTTTGCTAAGTTCTTCCTAAAAAACTAACTAATTAATCTAAGTAACAAACTTAGTTAAAAGAAAAATAACTAATTAATTCTAGTTTTAAAATTAATTAATAAATTAAGTTGAAATCTAATAAAAAACTCGCTAATTAATTCTAATCAAAAGACTAATTAACAAATTAAAAAAGTAATTAAAAACTAAGTTACTAATTAAAATAAAACCTAATTAAATCTAAACAACCAAAGAGGGGTGCAGGGAGAATCAGCTTGGGCTTTGGAAAGTTGGTAAGCCCAACCAGAAATGGGGCGCTGGGTTGGGTAGGATGGACCGGGTCAACCCGATTTGGCTACTGAAATGGGAAACAAAAGAAACAAAACCTAATTTCTAACACAGCCGTGAAAAGCATTCTCCCAAATCCTTCTATTTAGTACCCTGTTCCTCATCTTCTTCGCGCGATTCCGTCCCATGCCTTCCCCATCGCTACTCATTTTCTTCCTCTCTAATCCGATTCCAGCTCATCTTCCATCGCCGTTGTCTTCTACCTCGGACGGAATTGTGACAAACTATCTCTCTCACGAGATCGCGACGTCCGTCTTGGTTCATTCCAGGTTCGTCATCTCAGGCTCAAAGGGTTTGATTTCAAAAAACGTTTCCATCTTCATTTCTAATTCTTTTCCTGGGTTTGACTTTGGGATTGAAGGTTGGGATGGGTATTCGATTGAGCGTGGTTTTCAGTTGTTGTTGATGAGAAAAAAAAAAGTTAGGTGTTAATTATGAAGAAGACGAAGGGAAGCTGGCTGTGAGACGTTGGTTTTCTCTGAAGTTGTTGTCGCGTTTGTGCATCAGACGTGTGAAATGGAGGTGTAGAGGAATTATTAAGGTGAGCGTACAGTAGTGCACAGTTGTTTTCTGGCAACGATATTTGGGGGAAGAATAGAGGGAGATGGTCTGAGTTGATTTAATGAAAGTATGGTGATGGTGTTTGGATTAGCAGGATGAGCTCTACAAGATAATATGAGAAAACGATGAAAGAGGTCTCGAGGCTACCTGACTGGAGCAAAGTCCGGTGCGATTTGGCGACAATGGATGACCATGTACGTGCTTCTGATCTCTTTCTGATTTCTACTTTTCTGATGTTGTTCTTCTGGTGGTCTGACTTGTTTCTTCCTTATTTCTCGTTTCTTTGAAGAAGGATTTTGGGTCGCTAACCTATGGTGTTTTACAGGTGATGATGAATGATGCAGGTTCTTTTCGGATTGATAGTGAGGAGAACCGATGCGGTTTTGTGCGTATTTGGAAGAAGCCAAGTTGAGATTGGTGAAGAAAATGTCTAGAAGAGGTTCAAGGTAGTCGAAGGTTGTAGAAAGAATTGGAATAAAGTTAAGGGTTGAAGAAGATGGATATGTATGGTATTGCAAATCGGTTTAAGGCGGTACCGTGGAGATTTTCGTTTCCGGTGAGGTATGGTTTTGTTTTTAGTTTTACAACTCTGTTTTAGCGTCCTTGAAAATTCTTCTGGTTTTTTCGATATGGAAACTTTGTCTTTGAACTTGCAAACTGGTTTTAGATGTTAGGATTCTATTTGAATTTGGTTATGGTTTTGAATATGAATTCCTGGTTTAGGTTGAACTGAGTAAACTGAGATGGTTGTTTGAAGGTTGTCATAAGAAGCTGAAAGTGTCTTGGTTGGTTTTGTTGTGAAAACTTGCTCTGGGCTGGTTTGGTTTTTTTACGCAGGTTTTTGTGTTGTTCTCTTTTCTCTGTTCTCGTTTCTCTTATATGATCTTCTCTTCTTTTTCATTTTAAAAAAAAAACCGTTGTATCTGTTGCTTTCACTGCAAATTGCAGGTTAACGTTGGTATGCAGAGGGCTGTAGGTGTACGGATGAGCAGAGATATGGTGTGAAAAAAAATGGCTTTGCTTTTGTACGATGGAGTGGGAAGAAAATTACCACTATTGCTTCTTCTTTCAAATGGTCACTAATGTAATTCAATGTAACAGACCTAAAATATTTGTTAAATATATTTATTATAGTAGCTGCAAAGTTGGACTTGTATGGTCACAAGATGCACGTGAAGAAAATGCTTTCTTCTTACCTTGTAATATACCAAAAATAAATAAAAGTAACAAGTTTTCCAATAGACAAAATGATTAAAAAGATTAAATGACTAATTAACTAAATCTATGTTATAATTAAAATTAAAGTTAACTGAAAAGAGATATAAACTAAAATAATTTCGACACTAAATTAAATCAAAAGAAAATGAAATTAATAAACACTAAATTAATTGACTTTAATTAAAATGTGTACTAAATTAAGAATAATTATGTTATAATTAAACTAAAAAAAAGTAAACTTTAGTCAAATTCTAAATAAAATTTAAAATAAGGCAAATTCTAAAATGAAATTATAAAATGGCTAAAAACAAAAGATCGCTGATAAAAAAAGATATGATAATGATAAGATAAATTTGAGGGTAAAATTTGGGGTGCAACAGTTGCCCCTATTTAAATATCTTCACCGGATGACATGAGAGATGAAGATCCTCATGGAATCAAAAGTGAGAGATATTTAAATACAGATAACCGAAAATTTTGCCCTCAAATGCGCAAACATGCGATGCAACAACATGATGCCAAGATGCCAAAGAAGATGCAAAGATGCAAACACAACGAGACACCAAAGGACTATCAGGACGCAAAAAATGAGCTTCACCGGGGAAGGACGAAGGTTAGCACCTCACTGGGGATACAAGCTAACCAACAAAAGAGACTCACTAGGGAGACTCCAAAGAAACACTGGGGAAAAACCAAAAGATAATCTCCATTGGGAAAGATCCAGGGAGATGGACTACTGGGGACAAAACAAACCCACACTCTTCCTAGTCACGAAACCAGAAAGAAAAACCTGATCACTAGGGATCAGCTTAAAAAGACAGACAACCAAGCAAAGACTTCCTGGGGATTCTTGGACTGAAGAGTTCAAAATGGGATCTTCAAGAAGAGCCGGGAAGACAGAGACTAACTCTGCGCACCAGATAGGAGTCTTAAAGTCGAATAAATTTGTTCCAAGAATCTTAGCTTAAAGCAATTTTAGAAAAGAAACAAGATAAGGGGTTCAATGTCCGACACGATTCGAACAAGAACAGTTTTAAAACAAAAGACAGTGCTTGACACGATTCAAGCAAAGTCCCAATTCAAGTTCGACACGATTCGAACAGGAACAGTTTTAAAACAAGGGGTCAGTGTCCGACACGATTCGAACAAAGACTCTGTTCAGGTTTGACATGATTCAAACAAGAACAGAAAGACAATGCTTGACACGATTCAAACAGAGTCCAAGTTCAAGTTTGACACGATTCAAACGAGAACACAAAAGACAATGCTTGACACGATTCAAACGAGAACACAAAAGACAATGCTTGACATGATTCAAACGAAGTCTAAGTTCAAGTTTGACACGATTCAAACAAGAACAGCTCTAAAATTCCTTTAAGGTTAAACTTCTTGGGGAACAAAAAAAGATTGTAAAGATTCAAATCTGGCGCACAAGGGTTAAGACCGAACAAGCACGACACAAAGCAAACCGGGAATGTCCTTACTTCACTGGGGAAATAAAAACGGCACCAACAAAAGACCACAAGCAAAAAAGGATGCGAAAATCTGGCACTCAAAGGTGGTGACCAAACGTAAACCTAGCTTAGGCAAAGATTTTGGACATACCAGGAATGTTTTTACTCCACGGGGGAAGTAAAGGTTCACATCGTCAAAGGATAGACGGTAAGGGATAATTGAATAGAAGGTTTACATCACCAAAGGAAGAAAACTGACATCGTCAAAGGATTGACAGAAAAAGCAGTTGATCAACACCATCAAAGGGTTGATGGAGAAAACTGACACCGTCAAAGGGTTGACAGAAAAGCAGTTGGTTTAAATAAAGGTCGACATCATCAAAGGGTTGATGGAGAAAGCTGACATCGTCAAAGGGTTGACAGCAAAAGCAGTTGAATGACATCATCAAAGGGTTGATGGAAAAAGCAGTTGATTTAAATAAAGGTTGACATCATCAAAGGGTTGATGGAGAAAACTGACATCGTCAAAGGATTGACGGAGAGAGCAATTGATGGCATCATCAAAGGGTTGATGGAAAACGACTGATTGAAGGTAACACTATTGGTAACTGCAGCAGTATGAATAAAACCAAGGATGGATAAGCTTCTCATGGGAGAGATTGCCACTAATTGTTAGGTATAAATTCCAAATATATGTTGATATTACAACATTGCTGGGGAAATAACTTGGTCTTCAATGGGGATTCGTAAAAGAATTCTCTTGCGAGACACAGTGCAAAATAAATGCACTAACAAAAGTAGGTTCGGAAACCACACCTGCCAGGGACCAAAGTTCAATCTAAGAACAAGCTAGAAAGAAACAGTCAAACAAGACTCCAATTGAGGAATGAACTCAAATGGGGATTTATCTTATCCAAATGTGGAAAAGATAACTGAAACAACCATCATCCACGAGGATATAACTCCGTGGGGAATTCAGAAAAGATGGGCACTTTATGCCTAGGGCTGACTTTCTATTGGAGAGAATAGACAAACCAAGTCACTTGGGGAGATAAACGCCAAAGTGAACAAAAAACAGGTAAACGCCAGAAAAGGAAGCAAAAATGCTAAGATGTTATGCATATGAGTGCTTATGTCATGCTTATGCTTATGCTGACAAAACAGACAAAAGGAAGCGAGACTGGAGATGAAATAAAACATCTCGACAAGGATACCCAGTCAACCTCACCAGATTAGACCAATACTGGGGATGAAGAAGAAGAGTCAACAACTTCGTTGGTGAAAAGAGTATTCCATTTGAGGTATGACATCCTGAGGATTGCCATCGTGAGCTTGATCTCTTTGCTGGCAGAGAATCATCCATGGAGAATTTGTCAAGATTAGCCGAAGTAACAGCTTACTGGAAAGCTAGCAAAAGATATCACAGGAATAGAGTAATCCTGCATTCTGACTTATATGACGATCATCTTCGAATTTTGTCTGCCCCAAGCTAAGACGATAACAAGAGGATTTTATAGAAGAATTGGCATACAGGGTGCTTCAATATCTTCAAACTCTTGGAGAAATCTCGGCATAACTGCCCCAGATTAGGGGATGAATAATCAAAAGAATTTTACGGAAGAAATGAAATACCAGATGATTCAATATCTTCCAACTTGAATAATCAAAAGAATTTTACGGAAGAAATGAAATACCAGATGATTCAATATCTTCCAACTTGAATAATCAAAAGAATTTTACGGAAGAAATGAAATGCCAGATGATTCAATTATCTTCCAACTTTTGAATCTTGACGTAGCTGTTTCTGTTCAGTTATACTCGAGATACTCTAACTGTAGTACAAATTACTGGGGAACGGATTTGCCCCTGCTGATGGGTTACTGGAGACAAAACTAGTCATAAGATGATCTCAAGAATGTTTGCCCCAATATCTTGAATTTGCGGAATTCTGCCTCTGATTTGTCAACTCTTGGGATAATAGATTGGCAAACCTCACACTTGATTGCCCCTGACTGAGTCAAAGTTCAATTCCTTGACTGACATCATTTGTTGGGATTCCTTGATATTGAATGGTATGCAACACAAGCGTTGTTCATTAAAATTGGCAAAGTTATGCAAAAAAATCATGCAAGGTTTAAAAATAAAGCTTTTGATGGAAGCACACGCTGATTGATTAAATTAAGAATAAAGGTGGATTTGATTATTATAGAAGAAGTGATCAACACACGCGAAATAGCAAAGATTATTAGGAGTCATGTTAGTCAACCTTGCTGTAGTATGTCTTTCAAAACAACCTTACCTCAATTAGGTCTTTTAGGGGTTGTAATGTGGTTTGGTTCATGGTTTATGAAACAAAAGATAAAGGCTCAAATTCTACGCTCAGTTAATTCAAGATATACGTCCAAATCTCCAAAAATAGGAAGCCACTTGATTTAAAAGCTGACTGGCGCCTTATATGAAGCGCTCGTGTTTGAATGCATAACTGAGTTAAACTGAGAACTACCCTGCCCCAAGGTTGAGTTTTACGGGTTTTTTATGTGTAAAGAAAGAAAACTCCTACTTCTAGGCTCGAAGGGGTTAACAAGTCGGCGAGGTTAATTTGAAAGTATACCACAGCAATTATGACCATGAGGTTTTCATCATCCTCCCTAATCTTTGTTTAACCAAAGGTTTGAAAAGAGAGTGAAAAGATATAGTGCTTTTTTGAAAATAAAAGTAAAATGAGTGAAACAAATGGATTTAACCAAAAGATGCATAAATATTTCATTAATCTTGCCAATTTGAAAGTACAATACTGCTTATAAGCAAAACAGATTCAAATATGCAAAGAAAATACAACAGAAATGCTGAAACAGTCTAAAGTTTGCCAGCTTCGGGGAACTGGGCCTTCCTTCTCGACTTGCCAAACGGAGATAGTCATCTTCAAAACTGATTGTCAAAATCTGTCTGAGAATTATCTTCACATCCACTCTCGATAATTTCTTCCTCTTCAGGGTCTGATGAATTTGCTTGATTAGGTGAAGGACTATTGATTTGAATTCCTTGAGGCATTAATGAGATCATCTCAGAATCAAGCAGCATCTGAACCTTGCTTCTGAGTACCTTACAGTCTTCGGTCGAATGCCCCTGTGCCCCAGCGTGGTAGTCACATCGGGCGTTGACATCAAAGCCTGGTGGGTAAGGAGGGATCACTGGATCTATCCCTTTTGGCACTATCAATCCCCCTTTGATTAAATCTGGCAGGAATTGACTGTATGGTATTGGCAACGGAGTGAAATTCCTCTCTGGCTTCCTTGGCCTTTGTCGTGTATGCTGACGTGGCTGACGGCGGTAGGACCGTTGATACAGAAGAGGTCTTTGGTTTGTAGAAGAATATTGCCCACGTGGAGATATTGGTGTCTGATGCAAAGACCCAAAAGGTTGCTGACGCTGAACACTTGAGTTGTAGAAGCGCTGAGGTATTTGGGATTCCCACATAGAATTACTTTCCTTCTCCCATTCT
The DNA here is from genome assembly GCA_022829125.1 of Lathyrus tuberosus. Classification (NCBI taxonomy): domain Eukaryota; kingdom Viridiplantae; phylum Streptophyta; class Magnoliopsida; order Fabales; family Fabaceae; genus Lathyrus; species Lathyrus tuberosus. The sequence goes on from JALAZF010000017.1 coordinate 18,531,412, forward strand.
TCTTGAGAACTGAGAACTGATTTATTCTCACTGGCCGGAGTATTCGAGATGCCTCAGATCTTTCCCTTCTGGAGAGCACTTTCAATGCGTTCTCCAGTTTTTACCAATTCAGAAAAGTTTGACGTCACGGTGCTAAACAACTTTTCTCGGTATATACCTTGCAAGGTATCCACGAACCAGTCAACCAATTCCTTGTCCGAAAGTGGTGGTTGAACACGAGCAGCTACTTCTCTCCACCTCTGAGCATACCTTCTGAAGGACTCATTTTCTTCTTGAGATAAGTCTAGAAAATGTAGGCGGCTAGGAGCCAAATCAAGATTGTAGTTATATTGCTTCACAAAAGCACTGGCTAGGTCTGACCATGATTGGACATGACTACTTTCTAGCTGCATATACCAATGCAGTGATGCTCCACTTAGACTGTTTTGGAAACAATGGATCATGAGTTTGTCATTGAGGACATGTGAAGTCATTCCTCTGCAAAACATCACCAAATGTTGTTTCGGACAACTATCCCCTTTGTACTTCTCAAACTTCGGCATTTTGAACTTAGGAGGTATCACAAGGTCGGGCACCAAACACATGCCCAAAGCATTCAGATCAGCAGTGTCACGGCCTGCAATGGCATCAAACTTCTTTTCCAGGGCACGACATTTTTCCATTAGCTCAATGTCTCGTGGATCCTGGGTTTTCCTCATAGGGACTACTTCTTGGGAATCTGACTCGGAGAATGCAAAACTGCGGTATTCCGTAGCATCAACAGAAGAAGAATGTCCGTCTCGGACAATGGCATGTTCTTGTATAAACTGGTTCCTAATAGGAATCTGCACAGGTTGAGCTTGGGCAATATTGTTCATACCCTGAATATTGGCATCTCTTTTTGCCAAGGCTGCCATAAACTGATCCAACTGGCTTCTTAACAAGTCGAACTCTGCTCTGGTCACAAACTGGTTCTGCTCCTCTGAATTCATGATCCCTTAAAAGCTTCTTCAAGTCCAATGCTGGTTTCAAGAAGGTTAGCTGGGTTACAGACAAAGGACGGAGGAGACTCAAGACCGAGAAAATGCAATGCTAATGCAAATCAAATGGTTTCAAGGAATTCAAAGGTGAGCTGCAAACATTTTGGAAAACTCAAAAGTTTCATTTTAAAATCTAAAATCCCGATTGATCTTCGCAGAGAACGTCTGAGTTCATTGAAACCAAATGGTTATCATGAGATGTATGCAATGCACAAAACACGGGCACACAAAACACAAACATGCATACACAACAGCACACAAGTCCTAGCTTTAGGGGTTATGAGCATGGAGTCAAAGGTCTACCCATCCCAATAGGTATGCACTACTGGTTTTCACCTGCCGAACAAGGTTCTAAAGAGTTCCCAGAGTCTACAATCCATCTTTTGGATTTTAAGGATTTCCCAGATGACTTGGTAATCGATAAAATTCTCAAGAGAATCTCGTCTGAGTGTAGTATCGCGTGACAACCAATTCAGAAATAGACTCCATCATGGTCACCACACTACATCCTAAAAGGCCAAGTGGGGTTTGGTAACTACGGTTCTCAATATCCCGGGCTCCTAGGTCGAGAGTAGCACGTTTTCACGAATAGGATCGTTTAACATAACTAAACTCTCGAGAGGGCCTCAACTGAGTGATGGTGTCTCAAGTTAACTTTTTCAGGAATCGACTCCTTCAAAGCCTCCTTGAATATACCATCGTCCTATCATAAGTGTACGCTCAAATCCGGGTATAGGATTTATCTCACTTAAAGATACCAACCCAAATCAAACAGGATAATATCAAACATAGAACAGATATACAAGCAGATAAGCATACAAGCAATCACACAAGTAGATAAGCAAACATGAATACATAAAGCAAGATAGGCTTAACCCTCTTAGGAAAGGACCAGCAATAGGTCTAACCATCCCCAGTGAAGTCGCCATTTCTGTTGCGGTGAAAATCGGATAACAAATTATTAATTAACTTGCATCATATTTCTTTTACAACCGACTTTGATTTATCCAAAGGAAAGGTTCAAGATCGTTAGAAAAACCTAAAGGGGGAGATCTAAGGTTCGGGGGTTGGTTATACAAAGGGAAGGTATTAGCACCCTCTGTATCTGTAGTACTCTACAGGAACCTCTTGTTAGTGTTATCTTATGTTTGCTAAAGGTTATATGCTAAGGTTGAAACCCTAGGGTTAGTATCTAAGTATACTCGATAAAGCATCGCACTTTACGCCTACGTATCCTCGGGAGTAGAATCAGAGTATACGTAGTTCTACTTCTACTGAATGATTGACTGTGGTCAATATTCAGAGGGGAAATGAGTACAGGCTCATTGTAGAGATTAGGAACTCTCTAGATCTAGTTGTAATGGACCTATGTTATGTTTAGTCAGTAGGGAAAGTGATAAATTCATTATGATGAATGTCACTAAGAGTTGAAGAACTCTTCCTAAAGCTAGTTACAATTTATGTGGCTCTAATGAGGCCAAGAAACATGTTTCCTTCCTAAGAGGTTACTTTGGTTAAGGTGGGGCTATGACTTTAAGAGTCAACGTATTTCGTCTTCCTTTGGAATAAGGGTAAAAACAGTTGATAAAATAACAATAAATAAGACAATGACAAAAGCTAAAACATTGATATAATAGATATAAACAACATAAGCATGAGGATGGCAATATGTTTATGACAAAAGATATGTATAAGATGAACATGATTAAAAGAGTACATCAAATATGCTTCAATCTTTAGGAAGACAAACATATAGAAATGATATACAAGAACACATCAATATGCTTCAATCTTTAGGAAGACAAACATAGAGAATGATTAAAAGAACACAACAATTTATGGATAACACTGAGATGTCAATAAGTATCATCAAACATCAAACTGACAAGGGAAGGAATTAATCAATAATTTCCTCAAGAACCATATTAAAGACAATTTTAAAAAAGTTAATCAAAGATTTAACTACAACTAAAGTTCAAAGATTTATCTAACTTAGTAAAACTAAAGTTGGAAAATTATCTAAATCTACCTAAAAACTATTTTGCTAAGTTCTTCCTAAAAAAATAACTAATTAATCTAAGTAACAAACTTAGTTAGAAGAAAAATAACTAATTAATTCTAGTTTTAAAATTAATTAATAAATTAAGTTGAAATCTAATAAAAAACTCGCTAATTAATTCTAATCAAAAGACTAATTAACAAATTAAAAACCTAATTAAAAACAAATTACTAATTAAAATAAAACCTAATTAAATCTAAACAACCAAAGAGGGGTGCAGGGAGAATCAGCTTGGGCTTTGGGAAGTTGGTAAGCCCAACCAGAAATGGGGCGCTGGGTTGGGTAGGATGGACCGGGTCAACCCGATTTGGCTACTGAAATGGGAAACAAAAGAAACAAAACCTAATTTCTAACACAGCCGTGAAAAGCATTCTCCCAAATCCTTCTATTCAGTACCCTGTTCCTCATCTTCTTCGCGCGATTCCGTCCCATGCCTTCCCCATCGCTACTCATTTTCTTCCTCTCTAATCCGATTCCAGCTCATCTTCCATCGCCGTTGTCTTCTACCTCGGACGGAATTGTGACAAACTATCTCTCTCACGAGATCGCGACGTCCGTCTTGGTTCATTCCAGGTTCGTCATCTCAGGCTCAAAGGGTTTGATTTCAAAAAACGTTTCCATCTTCATTTCTAATTCTTTTCCTGGGTTTGACTTTGGGATTGAAGGTTGGGATGGGTATTCGATTGAGCGTGGTTTTCAACTATTGTTGATGAGAAAAAAAAGTTAGGTGTTAATTATGAAGAAGACGAAGGGAAGCTGGCTGTGAGACGTTGGTTTTCTCTGAAGTTGTTGTCGCGTTTGTGCATCAGACGTGTGAAATGGAGGTGTAGAGGAATTATTAAGGTGAGCGTACAGTAGTGCATAGTTGTTTTCTGGCGACGATATTTGGGGGAAGAATAGAGGGAGATGGACTGAGTTGATTTAAGGAAAGTATGGTGACGGTGTTTGGATTAGCAGAATGAGCTCTACAAGATAATATGAGAAAATGATGAAAGAGGTCTCGAGGTTACCTGACTGGAGCAAAGTCTGGTGCGATTTGGCGACAATGGATGACCATGTACGTGCTTCTGATCTCTTTCTGATTTCTACTTTTCTGATGTTGTTCTTCTGGTGGTCGACTTGTTTCTTCCCTATTTCTCGTTTCTTTGAAGAAGGATTTTGGGTCGCTAACCTATGGTGTTTTACAGGTGATGATGAATGATGCAGGTTCTTTTCGGATTGATAGTGAGGAGAACCGATGCGGTTTTGTGCGTATTTGGAAGAAGCGAAGTTGAGATTGGTGAAAAAAATGTCTAGAAGAGGTTCAAGGTAGTTGAAGGTTGTAGAAAGAATTGGAATAAAGTTAAGGGTTGAAGAAGATGGATATGTATGGTATTGCAAATCGGTTTAAGGCGGTACCGTGGAGATTTTCGTTTTCGGTGAGGTATGGTTTTGTTTTTGGTTTTACAACTCTGTTTTAGCGTCCTTGAAAATTCTTCTGGTTTTTTCGATATGGAAACTTTGTCTTTGAACTTGCAAACTGGTTTTAGATGTTAGGATTCTATTTGAATTTGGTTATGGTTTTGAATATGAATTCCTGGTTTAGGTTGAACTGAGTAAACTGAGATGGTTGTTTGAAGGTTGTCATAAGAAGCTGAAAGTGTCTTGGTTGGTTTTGTTGTGAAAACTTGCTCTGGGCTGGTTTGGTTTTTTTACGCAGGTTTTTGTGTTGTTCTCTTTTCTCTGTTCTTGTTTCTCTTATATGATCTTCTCTTCTTTTTCATTTTAAAAAAAAAAGACCGTTGTATCTGTTGCTTTCACTGCAAATTGCAGGTTAACGTTGGTATGCAGAGGGCTGTAGGTGTACGGATGAGCTGAGATATAGTGTGAAAAAAATGGCTTTGCTTTTGTACGATGGAGTGGGAAGAAAATTACCACTATTGCTTCTTCTTTCAAATGGTCACTAATGTAATTCAATGTAACAGGCCTAAAATATTTGTTAAATATATTTATTATAGTAGCTGCAAAGTTGGACTTGTATGGTCACAATATGCACGTGAAGAAAATGCTTTCTTCTTACCTTGTAATATACCAAAAATAAATAAAAGTAACAAGTTTTCCAATAGACAAAATGATTAAAAAGATTAAATGACTAATTAACTAAATCTATGTTATAATTAAAATTAAAGTTAACTGAAAAGAGATATAAACTAAAATAATTTCGAAACTAAATTAAAACAAAAGAAAATGAAATTAATAAACACTAAATTAATTGACTTTAATTAAAATGTGTACTAAATTAAGAATAATTATGTTATAATTAAACTAAAAAAAAAGTAAACTTTAGTCAAATTCTAAATAAATTTTAAAATAAGGCAAATTCTAAAATGAAATTATAAAATGGCTAAAAACAAAAGATCGCTGATAAAAAAAAGATATGATAATGATAAGGCAAATCTGAGGGTAAAATTTGGGGTGCAACAACACCCCTATGAAAATTTCACTCTGGAGGCCTCAGTCGATAAAAACCCTAATTTGGTGACATCAGGTGTTTAGAGGCTCGATCCACTTGGAATGTTGCAACTTTGTGCTTGATTCTTGATGTGGGAGACCTTTTGATCCTTTATGGGTGTTGGAGAGATTAGGAAAGTTGAAGATCATGTCATTTCTTGATTGGTCCTTTGTCTAAGGGCTCTGAGAGGGCTTAAAACCCTAATTCTTGATTATGGTGAATGCTCAACAACTCTTGAGGAAATTGATGAGGCATGATGGTACATCCATATTGTGGTGATGATTCTCAAAATGACGGGAAATCTTGGTGGTCAAATTTTAGGGAATGACAGGTGGGTTTAACCCTCTTAGAGGAGAAGAATTCCCCAGTGAAGTCGCCATTTCTGTCGCGGTGAGAATCGAATATCAAACTATTGAATTAACTTGAATCACAAATCATGAAGTTCACCACCGAGCTTTGATTTATCCAAAGGAAAGAGTAAAGATCGAAGAAAACCCTAATTGCAAAGTAAAAACAATGCAAGAGATCTAATGTTAGCATCTTAAGTATCTGTAGTACTCTAGAGGAACCTCTTGTTAGTATTTGGGTTATGCTATGGTTTGCTTGCTAAGGAAAGGTGTTAAGGTAAAGACCTAAGGTATGTACACTAAGTATGCTCGCCAAGACATCGCATCTCGTGCCTATGGATCTTGACTAAAAGAATCAGAGCATTTGTAGTTCCCCTCAATAAGGGTAAACAATGTTTATTGGTTGGATTTAGAAGAAGAGACAAGTTGTCATCTTTAGGAGAATACTCAGCTAAAACCACCACAAACATGTGGAAGATGGATCTTTGCTTCACATTAAGAGAATGGCTCCAACTCGGATATAAAATCGACGAGTATGCCACATACCTCTCTCAAGTGGAAAAGAATCTACATGTTTCTCAGCCATGTCATGGTGTAGGAGAATTACATCTTAACTAGGGATGACTCATGTCTAGTTCTCTCATGGGAGAAGGGGGACTTAACTGTAAGTTGTCTAAAATTGAAAACATTCTAAGGGAAACTAGCCTAAAGATACAAACTAAGTACTAGTCTAAGGGGAATAATCTAAGTGGATACACTAATGTAATCAACCTAAAGGGGAATAAGGACCAAGCAAATAAGTGAGAAGGAGAAGAGGGAGAGGTCTAAACTATCTTATAAAATGACTTAAAAGTCAACATGGTAACTTTCCTTTGGAATGAGGGACAACCCACTTGTAATAACAAGTGTTGAAAAGAGAAGCTCAAAGATGAGGATGAAACCAATCAATAGATCAAAGCCAAAAGATTAAAATGTGATGAAAAAATCAAGAATGGCAACAACTACATCATATCATGCTCAACATGTACAAATAATTAAAAACAAAGTCAAACACACACCAAGACATCAAGCATATTTGCTACAAGCTTTACCACACAAAGACAAGTGAAAAGAAATGGTTCAACATGGAAGCTACAACTCATAAACCAAAAAGGAAGTGATATACACATCTCATAAATCTCATATTCAACATTAGTATTTCAAAAGAAACATTCTCAAGAACCACATTTAAGCATGAACAAAGTCATATGCAAGAAACCAAACAAAACATCATGAAATGGTTCAATCAAGACAAAATATGCATAAATGAACAAATGGGCAAGCAAGGACGCCTTTGAGTCATGAAGTCAGAAATGAAACATGATTTTTAAACCACACATAAACATATATTCAATCAATACAAACATCCCAAGAAACATGCCTAAGAAACTAGGTCAAAGTGAGCATGAAAACATTGACAAAAGATGGTCAACTTGACATGGCATTCACAAATAGGAAAATGAACAAATAAAATCCAAATCAAGGCTCAAACACAAGTTTATATACTCAAGTATGTGTGTCCAAAAGATTGTCACAGGAAAAGCACAAGAGCTAGCACAAAATCAATCAACAAGGAAGGGTGTCATAAGAATCAAGCACAAGTCGAGGACCACAAATAGGCACATGAAAGCCATATCAAATAACATCAACCAAGGTCATAAAACACACTCAAATCATACTCATAATGTGTGTTAAAACACTCTAAAAAACCAACTCAAGAATCAATTAAGAAGGACCTTAACCAAAGCAAAAGTTCAAACTAGGTCAAAATGGACACTTAGAATTATAAAATCAAAATTAATTATCAAAACAAAATAAAAATAAAAATAAAAATCATAGAAAATTAAATAAGACATTAAAATGTAAACATGAATTTTTTTTTTTTTTGAAATTTTTGAATGATAGCAAGTATTTTTAATAAGATAAAAGCAAACGAAAAATGAAAAAAAGAAAGAAATAAAAGTGAACAAATATGCCAGAGGGGTGCAATCAGTAAAGCCCATAATAAAAGGAAACACGTTAAAACACGCTGATGGACTGAGAACAGGGTGGTGTAGATAGCAAAAATGTTAAGTGTAACACCCTTTTCTACCCCACAAAATATCGTAGCGGAATACACATAAAATCATAATAAATCAAAATTCACCTCGAAGGGTGCACATTTCCCTTATAAATTCAAAATAAAACATTTACTCCGTAAACATCGGGTTTTCCTCAAAATAACTCAAAATGCCTTCAAAGGGCAGCAGAACCACCATAACCACAAAAATCCCACAAGAGGGTTTATTAAAATAAATCATAGTCGTCAAATAATCAATAAAATAACAGCCAAATAAAATTCAACATAGTTCGACTCAACGACCCCAACCCGATGTTACACTATCAGAGCAAAGACCCTCTAAGTCGACCAAAAGCAAATAACGTCAAAAGTCCTCAAAAGCGTCCACAACTAATCCTGATCACCTACACATTACCCACGTGGAGGCAACATTCAAACAGGCAGGGTGAGTAATACAATTCATTATAATCAATATAAAATAAGATATGCATAAAAATGGCGTCATCATCATATACAACATCATCAGAGTCATCACAAGGCAAACATCAATACACATCATTATAAATCACAACAAATGCCGCATAAATGCAATGCATAACATGACTCATGCATGTGGTACCAATCATCATAATCGATGGACACTTAGGCCATCACCCTCCAAAGATCCCCGTCAAATAGGATCGATTCTACACAAGAACCGGAGCACGTCATAATCCACTTCACATCCACACAATGGGATGGAAGCCATAAATAGACCGAAGTCTAACACCATCATCACTGGACCGAAGTCCTAACATCGTCACAGAAATGCTATGAATGCTTGATACACAACGTCATAATCATCATCGCCAAAAATATCATTATGTGCATCATCATTCACTAAAACATCATGTTAATCATGTCATCATATATTCATCAAAACATCACAGGTCATCATCTCAATATCATCAAGAACATCATAGTAAAATATCAGAAATATCACAGCACCAAAATCTCAAAACATCACAACATCATAAACAAATTTCACAAACAGCAGCAGTTCGCTGTGCGAACACATTCGCTGGGACCTTCGCCTTGCGAAGCTCTAGCGAATCCCAGAATCCCAACAAAGCCCCCATTCTGCCTCCCTTCGCCACTTCATTCTCTTTGCGGAGCCCTTTGCTAGGACATTCGCTGTGCGAACCCACAACGCCACTTCTCAGAAATCAACCCAGAATCATCACAGTTATCGCGCATTCGCTGCGCTACTCGCTTTGCAAGTCCAGGCGAACATTCGCCTTGCGAGCTTTTCCTTTGCTTTGCAAACTAGCGATTGCAGGGAGTCACTGCTACGCATTAGTTGCATACCAGACCCATAATACATTACGAGTTCAACCTCAGTTCACCCAAAAACATCCCTATAACATTCCTAAGGCATTAAAACCATTAAGGACACAAAACCTACAACTATTAGGTCGATTAATTTCACTTTTATAACTCGAAATCACCTAAACCTTCACAAACTCCAAAGGTTCCCATAAACCCCATAAATCCCTTTCTCATACAAGATCCCACACATCATCAAGAAAAAAGGTTTTTGCCTCGAAGGCTTATTTTACCCCAAATCAATTCAACCCTTAATAATCCATCATCGATTCTCAGAAATACCTCTAAATCATCAATAACTCATAAACCCTTCAAAAACCCCAAAAACCTCAAAACCCATTTTCAACACATCACGTTCTATATTGAAAACAATGAAAGGAAATACTCTCTATACCTTAGATTGTTGATTCAAAGCTTTCTCTATCGATCCTTTGGAAACCTTCACAAATCCTTGCCTTTTTCCTTCTTTCCTCAGAGCTCTGTACTTTCTCCTTATTTTCACGTTCTGACCAACAAAATGAAACCTAATCTCAAAATTCTCCTTTTGTTAAACCTTTGGGCTTCCAAAATAGGCCTTTCCCCATATTAAATTAATAATAATACTAATATATTCATATTATATACTATTATTTAATTAAAATAACCAAAACTTCACCAAAATACCGACGTCGACACCAACCACCAAAATTCACCGAAAATTCACAAATATTATATTTAAATAAATTAAATAAATATTCTAATAAATTTGGGGTGTTACAACTCTCCCCCACTTAAAGAATTTTCGCCCTCGAAAATTACCTCAAAGAAATAGAGTCAGATACGACTCCCTCATCTGATCTTTGCGTTCCGAAGTCCAACTTTCTCCAACTGGTCCTCCCCACAGCACCTTCACCAAAGTTATGTCCTTACCCCACAGCTGCTTCATCTCTCGACCGTCAATCCGCACAGGTACAACTTCTACTGTCAGGTTATCCCTCACTTGTACATCATCCATCTGAATCACATGCGATGGATTTGGAATGTACTTCCTCAACTGAGACACATGGAACACGTCATGCAAATTCGCAAGTGACGACAGTAAAGCAATTCGATAGGAGACCTCTCCTATCCTCTGCGAGATTTGGTATGGACCAACAAAATGTGGAGTGAGCTTCCTAGACTTCAAAGCTCGACCCACACCAGTCACTGGCGTCACCCTCAAAAACATGTGATCTCCCTCTTGGAATTCAAGTGTCTTCCTCCTCTTATCATGGTAGTTCTTCTGACGACTCTGCGACGCTCTCATCCTTTCTTGGATCATTTTAATCTTTTCAGTCGTCTCTTGCACAATCTCAGGTCCGAGTACAACACTCTCGCCTGAATCATACCAACACAAATGAGTTCTACACCTTCTCCCATACAAAGCTTCATAGGGCGCCATTCCAATACTAGCATGAAAACTGTTATTGTAAGTGAACTCAATCAACGGCAAATGTCTATCCCAAGATCCTTTATGATCCAACACACAAGCCCTCAGCAAATCCTCTAAGGATCGGATAGTCCTTTATGTCTAACCGTTCGTCTGCGGATGATAGGCAGAACTCATCCTCAACTTAGAACCCAACGCATCTTGCAAACTCTTCCAGAACCTTAATGTAAATCTTGGATCTCTATCCGATACAATACTCGAAGGTATCCCATGCAACTTCACAATCTCCGCAATGTACATTTCGGCTAACTTCTGCATAGAATGATTAATCTTCATCGGCAAGAAATGAGCCGATTTAGTTAATCTATCTACAATCACCCAAATGGAATCATTTCCCTTAGCAGTCTTCGGCAATCCCACCACAAAATCCATGGAAATACTATCCCACTTCCATTCTGGTCAACTAAATTTAATTTAATTAATTAATTAAATTTATGGTGTTACAACTTTCTCCCACTTATTTTGTGGGAGTTTTAAAACCCCATAGAATAACTCCCGCTAAATGATTGGAAAAAAAATATATCTTAAAACTCCTGCTAAATTGTAAAAAAAACAAAGAAAAAAGATTGAAATCTTGATAATAACTAAAAAAACACTGTGAAATTTTGGCCTCTCACGAGAGATAGCACCTATGAATAATAATTCTTTTTATATCTAAAATTAAATGTATAATTTTATTTAAAGAGACATAAACATTAAAAAAAAGTTTATGTCAAATTTGTTAAAGATGCAATTTAAATCTAAATTCTATAGATTTTACATTTTTATGTCAGTATTTTATGTTAAACCGCATGATAAAATATTTGTGTAAAATCGTATAATGAGACAATTTTAAATGATTTTGAACTTTACTCTTTGACCCGATTTTATCTTTTTTTATTAAATTTTAAAAAATTCATTTAGATTTTGGCTTTAGCTCACCTTAAAATAATTCCCCAACTTTTCCTTCAAGCCAACCTCCAACCTCACCTTCAAATGATTTTGTCTTTACATCACCGTTATTATTACTACTAGCATCCAAATGGGTACTTTCGTACCCGTTTATCCGGTTTTTTTTAATATGCACACGCGTCAAAATGTAAACGTGTATTGTTCATTCAATTTTAATTTTAATTAAATCATTTGTGTAATCAATTTTGTAATATGCACTTGCATGTTTGTATGTTTGCCTTATTTATTATGTACACACAAACAATTATAAAATACTGTGTTTTTCATAATTTAAATTTTAAGTTTATACGTATTATGAGATATCTCTCTTTAAAATAAGATGATTAATGTTAACTTTCAATGAAAATCATTCTTACTAATTTAATAATGAAAATTAAAATTTAACATTTTCTTAATAAACTAGTGGGATACCCGTGCGTTCGCATGGGTACTGGCGTGTGGACTGTGGAATTGTCACCAGTTTAGTTTCGAAATTCAAATAAAACAATATTTAAATTTAATTGTAAAAAAAGGAAAAATAAAAAAAAAAGATAGTCAAAGATAAATATATAAGTTAATCAAAGATAAATATTTAAATGAAAGACATATTTTTAAAATAAAAATAAAATTGTATCAATTTTCCAAATTTTAAAAGAAAGACATCAGTAATATATATTTCAATTATTCATATATTATCTTAAAAATTAGTGTATTTTAAATTAAAAATAATTTCTAAATAAAAATATTAGATACATAAAGAATTAAAAAACAACACATTTTTCTCGTGTTTGAATTCATACATTTCTTTAGATATATTTATTTTTAATTTTTTTAATTGTACAAAAAATGTAATAACCCGTGCCTTCACAGAGATTTAGGTCTGGTTACCCGTGTTCACACGAAACTGGTGTGTTACCCGTGCTTTCACATAGATTTTGGCCTGATTACCCGTGCGTTCACACGGTACATGTGTGTTACTCGTGCGTTCACAAGATTTTTGATCTGGTTACCCGTGCGCTCACACGATACTGGTGTGTTACTCGTGCGTTCATACGAATATTGGTGTGTTACATAAATTTGTTTCTAAAATATAATAAAATAATAAGAAAAATATTTAAAATATTATGTAGAAATATGAATCTTATCTTGTAATATTACTTGACTATGTCATGGTCATTATTCACATATGTCTAATCACAGTGGCAACATTATATTATTTTGTTGCAACTTGTTTCATATTAAAAGAAAATAATAGTCTATTTCCTCGTCAGGTAAATAAAGATACATATAAGAAGCTTCTTGTCAGGTATCCGTGTGAAGGCAGTTCCGCTACATCCACAAAACTATTTTTGATTTTTTTTTAATTAGAAACTAACGATACTTTTATCAAAATTTTAAAATATTTATATTTTATAAAATATTAAAAAATAGTTATTAATTAAATATAATTAAAACCAATTATATAACATAATTAAATATAATTAAATATTTTCAATTAATAAAGGATTTAAAGGAGTAAGAAAGGAGTAAATCACTAATAAATGCTAAAAAAAATTATTAGAGTACATAAAGGAGTAAATCATTAATAAATGCTAAAAAATTTAAAGAATAAACAATTTAACGGTTCTATATTACATATAATTAGAGTAAATAATTTATAAAATTTGTATTGTACATTGTTTTTTTTTTAAATATTCTAATAACTTGTATTGTGTCATAACACAGAATTTTCTTATATATTATTTTATTTTTAAGATTTAAAATTTTTTAAACTATTAATTGAAAATTATTAGTCATAAAGTATTTAATCTAATCAAAATGTTGGCTAAGTAAATTCTCTCACAAAAATTGTTAGCTATAAAATTATTTATTACCAAAATAAAAAATATAACTATTATGATATTAAATGATGTGAAATTGAATGACGGTAAAATTGCTGAAATTAATTTACCTTTATTAGCTACGGTAAAATAATAAATATTGACCAAATTTCTATTTATCAACAAATTATAAAAATAAATTATTTTCAATATTAAAAATAAATTTTAATATGTTTTATTACTATAAATTCAAAAAAGAATTCAAACTAACAAAGACAAAATAAAATTAAAAAAAAACTGTTCAAAACTTCCCTCAAATTTACCCAAGTTCACCACTAATCCAACCAACCAACTTTTATTTGAAGGCACAAATTTTACATCCATCCATGTACTCAAAATGTCAAAAGAAAAAAGTGTGTTGTTTGTTACATTTTACAAATAAACATGTTTAATTAGTATACTATATACATACATGTTTCTGTGGGCATAAAAACATGAGCAAAGCAAATAGAAAAAATAAAACTTATTATATCCTTTGTTTTTTTATATTTTAACTGTTCTAGACTGGGTCGGGGTCCGCTCCTCAATCGAGCAGACCCAACCCACACGTCCTGGGATGGCCCAACAAAGGTCTCATAGCACGACCAATGTCGAGCACATACCCACCTCGGCGGTGTTCGGGCGCACACGCCATAAAGCATCGGGCAGAGGCGCTAAGCCTCTCCGGGCTCGCTCCTCCTCGACACTCAGGTGCTTCCCCCTCGAGGACCCATCTCCTTCTGCATATGAGAGTCCTCCCCGTGAGGACACGTCTCTCCCTGATACGCAAGACTCCTCCCCGCGAGGACATGTTCTCATGTAACCACCCACTCCCGATGGAATCGGTCTGCCCTAATTCCGGAGATCTAGGAACGGTTACCCCAGGGCGAAGACCATGTGCTGGTCTTCACTACGCCACGTAAGCCCTGGCAGTTACTTGGATTGGGCTTGGCAATCCAGCCCAGTGCAAGTAACTGTTGGCCCCGAGCTGGGGGCTCTCTATAAATACCCTCTCACTTGAGAGGGTCAGGTTACACAATCTCATACACTCTAACCTCTTTCTGTACTTGCTTTTACTTGTGACCCTTGCCTTACTTGAGCGTCGGAGTACCTTGCAGGTACACCCCCCCCTCCCCCGCCGTATTTCAACCTCACCGGAGCTGAAGTCCATACGACGTTGCTGGCCGCTGAATAACTGTCTGATCCAGGTACGATCATTAACAAATCAAGCTAAGTTTCCAAGAACGGTTGAGTTGGCCATCACCTGCCATAGGCGCGTTACAAAAATATAAACTTTATTTACTCATCTCAACAATAATGTCAAAAAGTATGCGAAAATGTTAGAACTTGGAACAAATCTACCAAAAGAATCAATTTACCAAAGGTTGTTCGGCAACAGAGTCTATCAAAAAGTATGCAGAAACTTGTTAATATCCAAAAAAGAACATTAATTTTCTAGAGAAAAATTAAAGCATGGAGGGTCAAACGCCTTACATCCTCAATTTACATGGCGCGTCGAGCAACGTCGATTGGAAAACTGCATTTGTCCTTGTTAATACTATCTGGTATTTAGTTTTTGATCTGCAAATTGAAATCATTTGTTAAATAAATTTAGTGATCACATTGTAAACTAGTAACTATCCCAAGAAAATATAGAAAAGGTGCATAGCATTAGCACCAATTGCTATTGTATGGATTTACTTTCCCTTAATTCAATTAGCTCATTATCTCTTGGTTTCATGCCCTATTTTGTATCAATCAAAAGGCATACTTGTTTGAGACCAACTCGTGTTGAAACATACTCCTTTACCTATAATTCATTGTTTTTCCGATATACAACCAATCAGTATTTATACAACTCCAATCGATGAATATGTCAATGATAATAAAAGAGGAAAATGCCAAAGAGTGTAAAGCCATATGCATCCTAATCTAGAGTTGTGTTGTTAAATAGTAGCTATAAAATAACATCGATATAACACTACAACATTGCATAATTTGAACGGTTTGTTATTGTTCTGCAATATATATTTAGTATCAAACTCTTCTTTGTCTTACATTAACAAAACATTTAAGACGAGATGTTTACCGACATTTGACTTTCCTGTTAGCCAGAACCCAACCAGAAAAAAATCATTTAACTTCATTCTCTAAGCAACTACTACTACTATAATACGATGATGAATTCTAAAAATTAAAACTTTACCTGCAAATGCAATCTCTGGAAGATTAGGAGGTAGAAATGACGATGAAACCTTTGCAGCAGAAAAAAACTCCTTTCTGTTCTTAAAAACCTGTTTCAGATTGCAGGAACAAAAAATCACGACCATAGTTAAAATCAGCAGAAATCACTATTCTAAATGTACAAATAATTGTTTTTAATGCAATAAACCTTTCTCAGAATCCTTTTTCTTCTCTTATTTAATTCCTGAGATTAACTTGTGGAATCAAACTCAAGGTACACGAGTAAGATGGAAATAAACATTATTTCTACCGTGTCGTTAAAGTCATTTCTAAATTGTACCAAGTAGTATTTACCATATATTAGGTGAAAATATTACAAAACAGAAAGATAAAATAGTTACCATCAACACTAATGGCATCATCAAGTCTTTTGTTCAAGACTGCTCAAGATAGAAGCAGCTTTTTTGTACAGCATAAATCAACATGAAAGAACCGAAATATACCATGAGGTGTAGAAATCAACATCGATGGAATCGTGCTTGTTGATAGCAAGTAAAATAAGGGAAACAACCCAAACATTATCAAAATTAAGATCTAGAAAAGAGTGATAGAAAATAAAATATATCAGAATAAAAAACGATGAATCGGGCATTAGTGTAAAAAAATAACATAATCGAAATATACCATGGGGCGTAGAACTCGGCGTCGATGAATTCGTGCTTGCTGAAAATTATTCACAACATCTATTTGAAAATTATTAATGATTATGATAGCAAAAAGGCATAGAGTAGAAAGGTACCATATAAGCTCTCGAGATATATACAAAGGAGAAATTTAAACACAATAAGCAATGGCGTTGCGACAATGACATGACACGACGCCCACTGTAACAACATAGAAAATTAGTATTGTATTTACTTGTTATAATAATCATTAACAGGAGGAAAATATGATAATAGTAATTGATAAAAGAGAGATGAAATAAATATTCAAAAAACTAAATTTGAAGTTTTATCCATGATAGCCAAAAAAAACAATATAAATATTCATGGTTCTAAAGTGTAATGGCCTGATATCCACAATAACAGAACAATTATGAATACATTATTTTGGCTATAGAATGAATTGGGTGAAAGAATAATAATGTGAACTTACCTTACTGTTGCTCTTCTTCATGTACATGTATCAACATACCCTGAAAGATACATCAAATCAATAAGAACACCAGGTGAAAAATGTATCAACAATGCAAATTCAACATGAAAACTGAAAAATACATCAAAATCCATAAGTTATTAACATACACTGAAAGCTTCTTCATTAAAAACACCAGGTGAAGTATGAAGGGCATTATAATCACCAACAACTTAAAATGAAAGTGTTTAAAAATCATGAAGATATTAAACAAAAAATATTAGAAAAAGAATGAAAACAAAGAGTTCACTTCTTACAAATTTCAAAACCGTGAAGGGCACACCCACAATACAAAATCCTTGAACTTGTTCAAATCCGACACCACCAAACTTGTGGTCGGAAATGCGTTGCCATCATCACAGATCCACCACCGCGAAATCACAGACTACCGTAAAACCACCAAAAACGCCAGATCCGCCGCGATTTCACTTTGATCCATGTTTTTTATTTTTGTTTGCAAGAAAAATGTGAATGAGATTTATGTTGAAAGAAGTTGGAAGAAAGATATATGAAACATTTTCGTAAGAAAGAGAGATTAAGCAACGCCATTTGCACACCCATAAAATGGAGAGAGATGGTTTTGAAAACCATATTGAATATGAGAGAGAAATACAGAGACAATGCAACTGTGGTGTCAGGACACATTGATAGAAGAGAAAAATTTAAAAAGCATAGGTCATGACACATTGATAGAAGAGAAAAGTTGAAAAAAGTATGATTGAAGTAGTTGAGTTGGAACCAAATAATTAGATACACATGAGATAACGGGAAGAAAGTAGAAGAAATATAAACCATTAGTTGTAATTGAACAATATAAGAGTATTAGTTGCAAAAAGTAATTTTTAGACCAAAGTTGCCCCTATTTTGAAGAGGTGGCAGATTTAGAGGGAAGGGTTAATGGGAGTTTTCTAGAACCCTTAAAGTTCTTATATGGTAGATTGTCAAGCATATTGTTCTTCTAAACAATTAATTGGATTAGAAGTTATGTTAAATGAGATTAAAAACTACTTATAGTAGAACAATTTAATATTCTGAAGCCCTATTTTATGTTGTTAATTCTCCAAAAATTAAAAAGAAAATATAAACATGAAAATTTATAATAAAACCTTAAAATAGAACAAATATTACATATAAGAACTTAAATGGCTAGGGAAAGTACCACCATCCCCTTCTGGTTCCCCACCCTTCCACCTGTATGTCTGCTTCTCTTACATGTGGTGTTTGTCAACGTGGTTGCTTTTGAGTATTGCTTCTGCTCTTTTGTTCTGCTCTTTTGGAAATTCTGGGATATTTTCCAATTTCCAACTCCCTTCTATGCCTCCTCAGACTGAATCTCCTAAATATCTTACTATGCCCATGCTGCATTTAATGCTCCACTGTTTATAGCCCGTTTCCCATTTTCCCCTCCCTTATCCATCGCATCCTGGCTTAATCGTGTTTCTTATTCTTCATTGTCCTCTCCTTCCAATACAACATCCATTTCCTCCTTCGTTCTCTGCTTTAATACCGTTTCGCATTTTCTGCTTCAATGGCGCGCCCTTTCACAACTTTGGCTGACCTTAACGATACGAAGGACCTTTGAAAGGTGGCGGTCCGCGTACAACATTTATGGCCCGTCGTCACCAATAGCAAACGCCACTTTGAAATGCTTGTGGTTGATGATGCTGTGAGTTTGTTTCTTTTAGTCTTATGTTGTTATTTTCTGTTTTTATATTATAGTTTGTAGTTTGACTTTTACAACCATGTTTGTTGTTTGGGTGGTGTATGTTGTTCTTTATTATGTTGTTAGTACCTGTTTTGACATTATTGACTGTTTTTACATTTGTAAGGGTGGTGACATACATATGGTTCTGCCAGCGGTGGTGGAAAAGGCTTTTGGTTCCATGTTGGAGGTTGACACTACATACAGCATATCAAATTTCCAGGTTGTGCAAAATAATTTGGTATTCAAGCCTTCATCGCACCGGTTTATGGCCAAATTTACCGGTGGAACCTCTGTTGCTGATGTTGGGAAGCATAATATATCGTCGGTGCCGCTTTCCCTTACCAGTTTTGGTGATATAATTACTGGCAACTTCAAAAAGGATATGCTGATGAGTTATAATGTTTCTTTTGATTCACGTTATTATTTATCTACTGTCCTGTTTGTTTTATCTCTGTTTATTGTTTGTTTCGGTGGCAGATATTGTTGGTATGGTGGAAAGTATAGGTTTCACCTAAAAGCATGGTGGAGGAAGGAAACAACAGATTAATTTGATGCTCAGGGATAATGCGTGGGTTTTGTTGTATATTATTTATGCCCCGTTTGTTTGTTGTATTTGTCACTGGTGTTAAATTTTCCCTGGATTTGCAGGAACAATGTGATTAACTGTACTTTGTGGGAGGCATATGCGGATCAGTTTATGAAATTTCACAGGGAACATGTTGGTCAATCTGGACCAACCGTTATTCTCCTGCAATATGCTAAAGTCAAGGAAGAAGGTTATTAATTTTATTGTCGTCTTGACATACTGAGTTTAAATTGTTTTCTTAACTTGGATCTTATGTGTTTTGAATGCATGTGATGTAGGGAAATACCCTCTATCCGTTTCCAATACATTTAATGTCACTGCATTGTTGATTAATGTTGATGTTTCACCAATCAACGACTTTATTAAAAGGTTGTATGTATGTCACATCTTTAAATTCTATGTTTTTCTGTTTATGTTGAGTTTTAAACAAAAAATTTGTGTTGCAACTCAGCATTCCTGCTGCGTCTGTTGTTACCCTCTCCGAAGGCACATCTTCCCATTATTCGCAGAACGCAGGTGGTTCACCGCCAACTCCCTTTGAAAAAATCGTCTCAAAGGCAATTGTGCTTCCTCTTGATGAAATCTGTAAACTTTCAAAGGTATCTTGTGTCTCTGCTTCTAAATATAAATGGTCTTGATAGTTTGTTTATGGTTTTTCTTTTTTTTCCTAGGTTACCTTCTGTGCAACTGTTGCGACAACCACAAAAATTCTTGCCTCACAGCATGGCTGGTATTATCATGCATGCCATGAGTGCCCAAAAGTTTCTCGTGGGGATGGCCCGCCTTTTATATGTGAGGCTGGACATATTACAGAGACTGAGATTTTAAGGTGCTGTTAGCTTAAAGTCTGTTGGATTACGGCATGTCTCAATCGTTAAATTTATAATTAACTTTTTATGTTGTTTATTGTGTTTTGTCAGGTTCAAGATTGAGATAGAGGTTATTTATTCTAAGAAGCGTTGTAAATTTGTTTTCTGGGATAGAGAATGCAATCAACTGTTGGGGGTCTCAGCTATTCAAATGCGTGATTCGCTTGCGAAGGTGTAATTTTCTATTTATATTTATATTTCATTCTGAATAACACGTCTTGGATTCTTCTGTCGGTCCTGATTCAGAGGAAAAAATGCAGAAAGGAATCACCAATCCTCTAGAGTTCCCATTAGGACTCGATGCAATGTTGGAATTGGAGATGGCTTTTAGAGTTAAGTGGCATCCTGAATGGGAAAGTTGCTCTGTTGTCATGCTTCTTAGGGATGAAGCGGCTGTCAAACAGCTCAAGGCTCCATGGGAGATAACTCAGGTATGCCTCATTGTAGTTTACTCTGAATGTTCTATTTGCCATTGTTAAACAAATTTTTATTTTTCTCTTTATTATGTCCAAGACAACAACATCTGACCAAGCCGCAGCACCTCATCCGCCTGCCGTGTCACAACTATCTACAAATTCTTCCCCGACAGCTACATCACATCTGTCATAGGTTTGGTGTCTTCCTATCTGTGTGATTATATGTTTTTATTGTGGCCTTTACAGTTTCTTTCTTTTTCCGCACTTATATTGGTTCAACTGTGTAGAGCGCAAACAGATTTGAAAAGGTCAACGCCTCAGGTGGCAACACCTCGGGTGTGCCTGTGGTATGTATATCAACAAACCAACAAATGCTTATTGCACCGAGGTGTGATGTTGAACCTGTTACACCAACTTCAAAGAGGAAGAATAGAGATTCGGTTGATGACATCAAGTTTGGTTCGCTGCATGCGGTATGCATGCCAATTAGCACACATAATTTCAGTATGAACCTATTTTCATTTCTTCTCTAATTTTTCCCCCCTGTCAGGATGTGGAGATCCAATCTGTTTATGACACTGAAACCAAATTCCCAATTTCAAAGATGAAGAATGTTGAGGCTCTTTATGAGGTCCGATGTGATTGTTTAGATGATTCGGTTCTGCCGATTTGTTACAAACTTATTGTCACTCACCTTTCTATTGTTTTACCCATTTTTTTGGGTGACAGGAAATATAGATTGCATCTGGGTGTGACCATGAACCTGTTACGCCAACTTCAAAGAGGCGGATCGCAGATTGTGTTTATGACATAAAGTTCGGTTTGGTGGATGCCCCTAACGTGCCTGTGGTATACATGACAATTAGACCACTCAATTTGATTATGAACTTATTCTCAACTACATTTTTATTTCTTCTCAATTTTTTTATCGTGCAAGATTGTGGAGATCCAATCTGTCTGTGCTGCTGGACCCAAAATCAAAACTTCAAAGATGGAAAACCTTGCTCCTGTTGATGAGGTCGAATCTGATTCCTTGGACGATTCTGCCATGTCTCTGGTATGCATATCAACTATAGTGTTCAAATGTATTAGAAAGTGAAACCTGGTCTATTCCTGTTTTTATTTATATAGTTTAACCGTTAACCTGTGTTGCGAATTTCAGAGTGATGATGCAGATCCTGTGGATGATGGTGAGTCTAATTCCTTGGAGGACCCAAGCATAGATATGGTATGTATATATAGTGTGCGACTAAATTACAAAAATACTTAAGGGCACGACGGTTTCTTTTGTGTTAACACTTTTTCTGTGGCTCCAGGACATGGAAATTACATCCATTTGTGAACCTGAACCTGTCGCACAAACTTCAAAGAGGCAGCCTGCCTGTGATGGAGAACTTAGTTTTACCAAAACTCACAAGAAACTGAAGAAAATTATTAAGTTGGAGAAGCTCGACTAGATGTTTGCTTTTGTTTCGCTATTGTAATGTTGTATTTTGGAATTGCCTTTTTATCTTGGTCGGCATGTAGAATGCTATATGCAAATGACAACTCATGTGATAGTCTCTGACTTATTTTGGGTTTGTCTTTTGATTTTGGTAGTTATCTAGGATGCTACATCTAAATTACAGAGAATGTAATTTTCTCTGGCGACAACACCAAATATGTAACATTGTATATTAGCTTTTGATTTTGGTAGTTATCTTGGATGCTACATGTAAATTACAGAAAATGTAATTCTCTCTGGCTACAACACCTAATGTGTCATATTGTATGTGATCTTTTTATGTATTCCAAGATCTTGTGTTAACCCTTTTATACATGATGTTTTGTGATATTACTCTTTCTGTGTTAACAGGTTCACTTTTACAAAATTCCCAACAGAGTTGCAACTAAATCATGTTGTAGGTTGTTCAATCAATCATGTTTGCATCCAATCTTTTTATTGTTTCTTGTGTGATATATACTTTTATTTTTTGCTTTCAATCAGCACCTATCATAGCCAGGTTGTTGCCAACTTTCTAATAAAAAGGTTGATAATTTAGTTTTGAAATCACAATTACACTAACAGCCAGCGAAAAACACACATTCCTTGAAAATCAATACATCCTAACCATTCACATAAAACATAGCGGTGAATTAAACACTTAACTACTAATTACAAACATTGACTATGGAATACATATTTTGCATGAAACTTGGAAATTAGAAACCTTAAATACGTTGCATCTTTTGTTTGCGTCGTTTACATCCAATCTGAATCTGATTCTGTCTCCTGCCATTAGCTGGTTTGACTCACAGAATAAATTCCATTCATATCCTATCTTTGTGCGTTGTGGATCATCTATGTTCAAAACCAATAGCATTTGAGTCCAGCCATGGTCGCCGCACAATGTAACAACCTCATAATCATGGTCTTTCAGAACTGTTCCGAATTCTGGCTGCAATTTCTATCATACATCATGGTTTAAAATGGTAAATCAGTTCAAAGTAAAAAAATTAATGTATAATAAATATTCATAAAATTCAAAGTTCTAACTCAACTAATTTTGGTCTGGAGATGATTTCCTCTGAACGATCAACATCAAATGCATATATCCCTTTCTGGTTTATGTACCTACTGTGAAACATTCGTAGATTCTCGAAGCCGGTTACCTCTTTGAATGCAGCAACTTCAAATTTGTTGTTCCTATAAAAAGCAACAACTACAACCACATCATTTGGTAGTTCATACAGTTGTTGCAGCTCCGTCCAACCGGCGACAATGAGGGGGACATCCTCATTTGCGTTAAAAACAATTTCAGAAACATTTCCATCATTTTTTATTATCCTCCATGTCTTTGCTAGATCTGTTATGTGACTTCTAACAAATGTTGGGTCAATCTCCGGAAACGGCTGCATCACATATATTACCATAATGAATTTGTATGCTTTTTTTTGCGATTTGTACCAAGGCCAAATAGTGTCTTGAAAATGAAATTGAAAAACAAATAGGAATTAATTTAATTACTAGTAAACTTACTTGGATGCCCAACTTTGCAATTTCAAAAGTATCCACCACATCTGCAGCTCCCATCACTGTCCCTGTTGCCATTGATTTTGAACACGGAACCAAATAGCCCAACTTAGGAAGTAGTAACAACAGTTATGGTTCTTCACACCAGATCTAATTTCTTATTTAGTATGCCAAACCTTTTTATTTATTCCAATATATTCAACATCACATGTATTTTGTCTTTATTGTATTATACCATTTTACAACCAAAAAGATGGGTCCACCTTATTTAAGTTTGGGTTTGGTTTCACGTGGCAACAGTGCCAATTGTGTGCTATGCAATCTGATAATCACATCATATAATATATGTATTCAAAACAATGGGAAAACTATGATTAATCTATATAAAGCAAGCCATCTTTGTGGACTACAAATATAGCACTTTCCAGGTTTTGTTTCATGTGGTAACAGAGCCAATTGTGTGCTATGCAACATATTAATCACATCATATAATATATGTATTCAAAACAATGCAAAAACTATGATTCATCTATATAAAGTAAGTCATCTTTGTGGATTATAAATATAGCACTTCACATCGTGGTACTGTTCTCTAGGGCCCCTCCTGATTTCACATGCCACACAAATCTGGTGTGGATATTTGTCCATGTCTTTTCATGGATATTTTCCTGTTTCCTTGGGTTCTCCTTGGCCACACAGCATAATCTAGAACACACGTGTCTTTCGGAATTTGTTTCTTTAATAATGTGTGTATTTCTTATATGGTCACAATGACAAATCCTAAGACATTAATTAATATCCATTTTTGGAAATCCTTTATTCTGCCACACTGGTTCTCTTAACACAGGTAGTCTGATTGAATTTGAACTGAATTTTCTTAGAACGTTGATAAAACTGATTGATCCTATGGATGGTCTTGGATTACCGATTGCTAACAGGAAATGTTCTGATGCAAGGAAAAGACAAAAGCTTATAATGAATTTTAAGAAAAACTCACATACACATGGCTATGGTGCCACTGATTTCTTTAATGTAGCTGATATGGAGGCAGCAAACCTGCCAAGGCCTATCAATATTGTCCCTGATGTTTTTCAGTCAACTGATGTGTATGCATCTGTTTCTGGTTCTAAGCCTGCTGCTGCTTTCATTGCAAGAAAGAGAAGGAGGTTGATTTTAAATGCCAGGCTCAATTCGCATCTCCATGCCTACTTAGGAACTATGCCACTATCGCACCAAAATAATGTTGGAATAAATACAAATGTATTGCACCATCCAGTTATGCGGACTTACAAGAAAACAAATGACTTCACTCTACCTACACCGATGCAACGGGATACATTGCGCAATCCGGATCATAACAAACCAATCCTCACTCCAACACAGGATGTGGCTGATATACAAAAAATTTACATTCCTCTAAGGAATGATCCTCAATCGTCGACTGGTATTGCTACGCCAATCCACAATGCCATAAATGATAATCCTCAGTCATCAAATGCTGTCAATACGGAGAAATAACTCACCATATGAATGGTGTTGCTAATTCGTCTGATGAGCGTCACTCTGATTCTGATGATCATCAGACTACGACGGACAATTCCGATTCAGATGCTGACCCCACCCATGACCCGGTTATTAATTTGAATCGTCAGCGTATATTTCCTTACATCAATTTAACAGTTCTTGCTTTTTCCCTGCATTACAATTATCTGACACAGTCTATCATTCAAAGCAGGATATTTTGATATTGGCAACCCTATGTATAAATTCCAGTTTTGTGGCGCATCAATGTGGTACCAAGAATGCAAGGGAAAATCATGCCACACTGCAAATCCTAAGTTCAGCATTTGTTGCAAGGGAGGGAAAATTGTGCTGCCTATTCTCAAAGAACCACCACTTCTTATACAGAACCTGTTGTACGGCAAACAAAGTTCACCTGAAAGTAACAACTACCAAAACAATATCATAACCTACAATGCAATGTTTTCTTTCACATCACCGGGTATGAAATTTAACATAACACAATCCAATGGAATAGGGCCACCAACTTTGAGGCTTCACGGGAAAACATGTCACAAAATTGGTGGTTTGCTACCGGCGATTGGCCATCCACCACAGTATGCCCAACTCTATATCTATGACACCGATAATGAAATTGAAAACAGGATAGACTGTTTTAGGTAATTCTACTCTTTCCAATTTTGTATTTTTATTTTGCATTCTGTTGTGTCTCATAAAAAACTACTATCTCACTTCAAACAAGGATAACAAAGGGATTATGAGAGATATTATTACCAAATTAAAGATTATGTTAGATGACTGTAACGTTCATGCCAAGGTTTTTAGGATGGCAAGGGATCTGTTGGAAGGTAATTCATTCTTAGACTTGAAGTTAAAGCTCATTTATGATCGTCAACATGACGGTAGACTGTACAATACTTCTACTGTTTCAGAAGTAGCAGCACTAATTGTCGGTGATGTTGATTCGGTGTCTCAAAAGGACATTATTGTGCATGCAGGGGATGGAGAATTACAGAGGATAAATGAGTTCCACATGCCATACCTTGCAATCCAGTACCCTCTTTTTTTTTGTACGGTGAGGATGGTTATAGAAATAATATACTACACAAGTACCAACATGAGCATTTGGTTACGAAGAAAAATCGACAAACCATTAAAGATTGGTTGTGTTTTAGATTGTAACAACGTGATAAAGAGGCTAAGACTCTGCTCCACTCACGCAGACTTTTTCAGCAATTGTTGGTGGACGGATATGCAATGATGGAGTCGGAGAGACTGAATTGGTTGCGCAAGAATCAGTCTAAATTGCGAGTTGGAAAATACAAGCAATTGAATGACCAGTATGGCAGTGCTTCCCAGGACGTAACAGGTAAGAAAGGGAAAAGAGTTGTGCTCTCATCATCTTATGTCGGAAGCAAGAGATATATGGACCAACTCTATTTTGATGGCATGGCAATTTCCAGCAAACTAGGATTCCCAGATTTATTTGTGACGTTCACATGCAATCCGACTTGGCCTGAAATTTTGCAAGTTTTGACAAGGACTAGTTTGAAGCCACACGACAGGCCCGATATAATTTCCAGGATCTTCAAAATCAAATTCAACGAATTGATGATAGATTTAACCAAAAAACATGTCCTGGGCAGGGTATTAGCATGTGCGTCTCTTATGGATTATTTTAATCTATTTCTATGCTTGAATTCTCAAATTGGCTCTTAAAAATAGGTGAGGGCATACTTTCTGAACCAAACGACGGATATGCCAACATTGAAATTCCAAATGAACTCTTGATTACCGATTACACCAACCCTATTGATGCCATAATTGAGACCACATACCCACAGACCCTGTTTAACTTTCACTCTAATGACTACTTTAAGGGTAGAACTATACTGGCTTCAACCTTGGAGGTGGTTGATCAAATTAATGATCGAATCCTCACATTAATGCCAGGTTCCAATTTTATACCGTATCCATTTCATTGCCTACAACCATGCTTTTTTTTATTCACCTCACAATTTCATTTTGTCTGCAGGCAACATACATAATTATTACAGCCCAAATTCTGTCGATAGATCTGAAATTCATGACAGTGGTGTCGTTGATATTCTAACACCCGAATTCCTTAGTTCGCTTGCTACCTTAGGATTGCCTAACCATCACATTAAATTGAAGATTGGAACACCTATCATGCTTATGCGCAATATTGATCAGGCAGACGACTTATGCAACGGAACAAGACTCATCATAACAAGGATGGCAAATCATGTTCTCGAGGCATCTATAATGGATGGGAAAAATTTTGGCAACTTAGTTTATATACCAAGAATGGATATGTCCCCATCACAATCCTCTTGGCCTTTTAAACTAAATAGGCGCCAATTCCCAATTGTTGTTTCCTTTGCGATGACAATAAATAAATCACAAGGCCAATCTCTAGATTATGTCGGATTTTACTTGCCAAAGGATGTTTTTACACATGGTCAAATATACGTTGCACTATCGAGAGCCACCAACAAAAACGCAATCAAAATATTGATACACGGTGAAGATGATAAAACCAAAAACTCAACAACAAATGTTGTATATAAAGAAGTTTTCAATAATATCTGAAATTCTGGTACCAGACGTGTGATGTTAAGGTGCGATGTTACAACAACACACTCTGCAATAATGGACAGAATAAGCAACAGGAAAACGCAAGGAATTGTTCACCCAATTCGGTCTAACTACCTACGTCTGGGGGCTACCAAGCCAGGGATGAAATTCACTACTTGTAGATATAATTTACAGACTCAACACACCAGTTGACAATCTCCTAAACTTATACTCTACTAGTGACTTTCTACCTAAGAAACCACTTAGATATGAGAACACTACTCAATCCCCTAAAACACTCAAAGAACAACCTCTTTGAGATCCCTTGATCTTGCTTCCTAGCTTCGATCAATCAACAACTCTCTATTGCTTCACAACTTCTAGAGAGGACAGAAAATTCAACACCTATTCAAACCTAGAATAGTGTGATTACAAGTACTCTAAACAAACCCTAGACTCTAAGCCTCCAGCTCTTGATCTTCAATCTGTTTTCTGTACCTTCTTCCTTGGTCTTGTGCGCTTTATATAGCTCCTTGAATTTGGATTGGATTTGTCACAATATTTGATCAGATTTGTTAATTAAAAACTGAATCTTTTAAAACAGATTTTATCCCCAAAATCTTTTTAAATCATCCACCTTTTAATTCTCCAACAAACCTGCAATCAAATCTCCCATGTAACAGAAAATATCTAGCCCAAGATATTCTCATCCAACGAGTCAACACTCTCCACAATTCCAGCTAATACGCGACCCTAATAACAACAAGCCCATGCTGTCATTAGCTTCAGTTCTGCAGGTCTGATGTTACAACATCACCTATGTGACATCAGACATCCACTTCAGCAACTAGCAACCTTAACACAGCCCAGTGTTAAGTGCAATGTTATGACATCAAGCCCATGACATCAAACATAGTTAACCTTCACAACTTAGTACAGCCCAGTACTAAGACTCAATGCTGCAACATCAACACCATGACATCAGCATTGAACACCTTGTTGTTTTACCAAAATTCCAGCCAATCCAGGAACTTACAATCTCCCCCTTTGGCTAATTTTGGCTAAAACAATCTCTGCATCTTCAGAGACTTCAGCAGCGGAATATCTTCAATATTTTGAAACTTTAACTTACAGCAGTTTAACAATCTTCATATAGTCTTCATTACTTGATCTGCTGCAGCACCATCTTCATTATTGACAACAGCCAATTGGTGCTCCCCCTCAAAAACTTGAACCAGCATCACAGCTGTTCAGTAGCTCACAATGCATAACACATCTCCCCCTTGATGTCTGCTTTGCTGCACTCTGCACTCTTCAATGCTATGAATACTTCACCAGCAGCTCCACAACTATGCTGTCTATACTCCCCCTCCACAGCTGCATCAACACTTTTCAACTAAACACCTTGTTCTTTTTGCAGCATCAACATCTTCTCTTTATGGCATTTATTAACTCTCCCCCTTTTTAGCCATAATTTGACAAACCTCAACAAGTACAGCCTATGACACCCTGTACAAAACCATACTTCTTCTGTCAGCAATATCCACATATTGAAAATCCAGACATATTCTTCATCCATCCAGTTATGAAGGCTTCACACACTCATCCACAAGATCTGAAGCACACAATGCCTGCCACTGAACTCTAATTCAACTCCTCACACACACCAAAACAAGTGTACAATCTATTCAAGGCCATGATTCAGTCTTGTCTTCAGACATCTCCTCAGAAGCATGTGCGCACAAGATTCACACAATTTGCTTCATATGACTAGAACCATTTAAGGCAAACCATCTACTTCATCATTCTCCCGTATGACTATATAGATGCTCCTTAGCTATAATGTAAGCACTAAGCTTCAGACCCAGAACAAAGACATCCTTCACCAAGGATACTCTTGACACTCTTGATACCAGGGTATTACATATGCTCCACTACTGGATTTACTATCAGCAAAATAATCCAATCTCAACACTGTGTCACAAACTCCACAAATCCTCAGCTTACTTATAAGCTTTACTGAGATCCAGTCTCTTCAAGAGATCACAATTCCTCTATCCTTACATCTCCCAGTAGATGTTGAAACTGGTCATGCTAAACTTCACATTCTAAACCACATAATCAGAAACACTTCTTCCACATGTCCAATCTTAATCATCTTCCAGATATAACCACCAGCAAACATGATGTTATAACATCTTTTGGGACATCAGCTTCTCATCACCATTCAAAGGACTCATTGCACAAAGAAGTCCTTCAAGAAGCTCCCAATAAGACACAGTCAGAGCAACTTATTCATACACACCTGAATACCATAAGTTCCCACACCCTCTCTGAACCATATCTTAGCCAATTCAACCATATCCAGAATGTCTTTGTCAAATTCTTTCTCCAGATCATACTTCCACCATTTTATGAAAAGCACAGGAATGTTATCTAGTATGGCCTTTTGAATTTTCTCAGAAGTTCTAACAACAACGACTTCCTTCATTTGAGAGATATCCTGGACACTATCATCAGACTTATCTCTGATCTTCTTATTTCTGGAAGAGATGAACACTTTACTCCTGGATTTTGTAGTACCATCCACATAGATCTTCTGCTTATCAGTTCTCATATTTGGAGGTGACTCAATAGCTTTCCTCTTCCTTGATTTCAGTCGTTCAGCAACCCCAGAAACCACTTTTGCAATTAGTTCATCATCACTCTTCTTTATTTTAAGGTTAAAAGTACCTTTATTGACTTGAGATGTTTTAACATCAGCTCTAACATCTGCATCTTCCAACCTAAGGATTGTCAACTTGTGAAATTTTTCTTCTGAACTATAGGAGTCATTAGTCAGGTTGTCATCTTTCTTGGCCTTGCAAGTATTCAGCTCCCAACACTTCGTAAGGTCACAGCTTTTGATCCTTCCATCAGCATTGTTGACTTCTTCATCTTGCTCACATAACTGACTACTCAATTTGGCTTTTAACGCATCATCTAACTCACATGTTATTAACCCAGATTGACTTTTCACCATACTTTCACACTTGATGTCACCATCTGATGTTACAACATCAACTTTAACATCACTAGATAAGCTGTCCACTTGAGGTATCCACTGATAGCAATTATCTTTGGATCTTACTCCCTTCATCACTACCTCATTCTGCTCATCAGCTACCACACATTCATCTTTGGTGTAGCTTACCTTGTAACCTTCATCACAAAGTTGACTTATGCTAATTAAATTATCACTCAACCCTTGAACAAGGAGCACATTATCAAGAGTAAGACTATCATGATTCTTCACTCTTCCAACTCCTTCTACTACTCCTTTTTCACCATTGCCAAAAATAACATCGTTTGTATGGCAAGGATTGAACTCTACCAAATGCTTCTTGGATCTAGTCATGTGCTTTGAACATCCACTGTCAAAGTACCATGCATCCATAGCAAAATGTTCATCTGATGTGTGAGCCAATAGACACTTCACCTTCTCCTTAGGTACCCATTGTTTAACAACTTTAGGCCTGTACTCTCTCCATCTGTTTTGAGGCTGAGGGTATCCATGCAGCTTGTAGCAAGAGTACTGCATATGTCCAAACCTTCCACAATAAAAGCATCTCACCCTTTCATCTCTGAATCTTCTGCCATGATGAGATTGCTTAGGTTGCCATCCATAATGTGGTCTCCTCCTACCATAACTGGTCTGCCTTCTATTATGCTGGTATCTTCTTCCATAAGGAGGCTGAGAATGCTGTTTCCTGGATTGACTCCCATGATGGTGTGCCTTTCTTCTTCCATAGATATGAGGAACAACATTGGTGTAACCATACCCCTGATGTTGAGACACCTGATAAGGCATGTGCTTTTTGAACTGAGCAGCTTGCATGCTCTTGTGGTGTTGTGGGGGCATATACTGACTAGCTCCTTATGGCTGCTTTCTCTTCTAATTAGGACCAGTCTTCTTCTCAATCTTCTTAGGTTGTGAAACATCAGCTTTCTTAGGTGTAGGATCCTGCTTCTTTGGCTGATGTTGAGACAAAGGTTGTGACACTTCCTTCTTTGAACCTGAAGTGCTTGCTTCTGAAGTTCCCTTATCCTCAGCCACATAACCTATCCCAGCTTTGTCTCCAGCAGCTTTTTCTGACTGTAGTATCTTGTCAAGAGTGGTTGTCCCACTGTTCAACATTCTAATAGATTTAGTCATATGATTAAGATGAGCTTTGACACATAAGACTTCTTTTTCCAATTCAGCTTGGTCATTTTCTAGCTGAGCAATCTGTTTCTTCTGTTGATTCCTCTCCTGACATAGTTCAACACTCTTTAAGCACAGCTCTTTGTAGGTTGAAGTTAGCTCATCATAAGTGACTTCTCCATCACTATCATCATCAGGTTCAACAATTCCTGTCAAAGCTGTAACATGCTTTGCTGACTCAATTTCACTTTCACTATCAGAGTCAGACCAGGAAACTGCCATGCCCTTTTTCTTCTTCTTCAAGAATGTGGGACACTCTTTCTTGACATATCCATACCCTTCACATTCAAAGCACTGAACTCCTTTATCTTGGGCAGTCTTCTCTTCATCCTTCTCTTTTGCCTTGCTGTTGTCAGAGGAGATGTTCTTGACATTAGGTCTGTAGTTATAGTTCATCTTCTTGAACACTTTGTTGAATTGCCTTCCCAACATAACTATAGCCTGAGGCAGATCCTTCTGGGACTCATCATCTTTAGCTGCTGCAGGAGTGGAGACTAAGGCTATACTCTTGGGCTTCTTTTCTGGTTCTTCCTCATTCAGCCCAAGTTCAAATGTTTGAAGAGATCCAATAAGCTCATCAACTCTCATCTTGCTGATGTCTTGAGATTCTTCAATGGCTGTTACCTTCATCTTATACTTCTTAGGGAGGGACCTAAGAATCTTTCTTACCAGCTTCTCTTCTGTCATCTTCTCACCAAGAGCACTGGATGCATTTGACAGCTCAAGAACACTCATGTGGAAGTCATGAATAGTTTCCTCTTCCTTTATCTTCAAGCTTTCAAACTTAGATGTTAAAAGCTGAAGTCTTGACATCTTTACTCTAGATGTACCTTCATGAGTAGCCTTCAAAATATCCCAAGCAGCCTTAGCAGTTTCACATGAGTTGATCAGCCTGAATATGTTCTTGTCAACCCCATTGAAGATAGCATTTAGGGCTTTTGAATTCCCAAGGGCAAGCTCATCTTCTTCCTTGGACCATTCTTCTTCAGGCTTTCGCTTAGAGGTGCCTTCTTTATCCTTGCCAGCATCATCTTTTTCACACACAACAGGAGCTTCCCACTCTTTAATGACAGCCTTCCAAGCTCTGCTGTCTAATGACTTTAAAAAGGTAGTCATTCTAGGCTTCCAATACTCATAGTTTGAGCCATCCAAGATAGGGGGTCTGTTGACGAATCCTCTAACCTCTTTGTCTATCTTTCACCAGAAAGTAACTTCCCTAGATCTCACCCAGAGACAGACAGGATGCCTGCTCTGATACCAATTGAAATTCTGGTACCAGACGTGTAATGTTAAGGTGCGATGTTACAACAACACACTCTGCAATAATGGACAGAATAAGCAACAGGAAAACGCAAGGAATTGTTCACCCAGTTCGGTCTAACTACCTACGTCTGGGGGCTACCAAGCCAGGGATGAAATTCACTACTTGTAGATATAATTTACAGACTCAACACACCAGTTGACAATCTCCTAAACTTATACTCTACTAGTGACTTTCTACCTAAGAAACCACTTAGATATGAGAACACTACTCAATCCCCTAAAACACTCAAAGAACAACCTCTTTGAGATCCCTTGATCTTGCTTCCTAGCTTCGATCAATCAACAACTCTCTATTGCTTCACAGCTTCTAGAGAGGACAGAAAATTCAACACCTATTCAAACCTAGAATAGTGTGATTATAAGTACTCTAAACAAACCCTAGACTCTAAGCCTCCAGCTCTTGATCTTCAATCTGTTTTCTGTACCTTCTTCCTTGGTCTTGTGCGCTTTATATAGCTCCTTGAATTTGGATTGGATTTGTCACAATATTTGATCAGATTTGTTAATTAAAAACTGAATCTTTTAAAACAGATTTTATCCCCAAAATCTTTTTAAATCTTCCACCTTTTAATTCTCCAACAAACCTGCAATCAAATCTCCCATGTAACAGAAAATATCTAGCCCAAGATATTCTCATCCAACGAGTCAACACTCTCCACAATTCCAGCTAATACGCGACCCTAATAACAACAAGCCCATGTTGTCATTAGCTTCAGTTCTGCAGGTCTGATGTTACAACATCACCTATGTGACATCAGACATCCACTTCAGCAACTAGCAACCTTAACACAGCCCAGTGTTAAGTGCAATGTTATGACATCAAGCCCATGACATCAAACATAGTTAACCTTCACAACTTAGTACAGCCCAGTACTAAGACTCAATGCTGCAACATCAACACCATGACATCAGCATTGAACACCTTGTTGTTTTACCAAAATTCCAGCCAATCCAGGAACTTACAATATCTAGATTGAACTGTATCATATTTATTACTTACATCCTTCCTTTTGGATATCAATGTAATCAATATCGACATTTTCCAACACATTCGCGCCAATGCTACCATTGCAACACATTCGCGCCAATGCTGCCATGTTGAGGCCAGTGGCGTTGCACATTAATCATAACCTTCACAATTTTAATGTACTCAATTTCAATAATATCTAGATTGAGCCAAGTCATATCTCTTAATTTGGATGCATATATATCTGATAAAACTTTAATATTGTATTTTGTTATCAAAATTTATAAATCATAATAATAGAGTTATTTAATTTTAACAATGTATAAGGCTGTTCAAAAAAAAGACCAGCAGGTAACGTAAATAAATAATCATTATGTTGTTCTTAAGTCAGCATATTCATCTATTTTGTATAAATACCGCTTTTTAGAACCTGTTAGAATCTTTTTTCTATTTTCTGATGTTTTGAAATCAATCCATATGTTATTCTTTGGTATGAATTCCCACTTTCTATTCCGTTCACTCCTTGCAGCCTGCCTCGTGATTTTTGAGGGAACACCTATCTCTAATCAACACACTTTCATTTTCAATGTTTGACACTATTTTGTATTGTTAGACTCCATTTTCATGTGAACTGTATTGAAGAAAATATTGGTGATGGACTTAAGGTAATGTCAGAATGTTTTGCACAAACTTAGATATCAACAGAGCCAAGACTATAATTATGAATTCCGACGATTTCTGTTCCTATTCTTTTTAGAAAGAATTTGGTCAATTTAGTTAATTCATATTGTCTTTGCATCTTAACTTTGTTACAGAATAACAGCTGCAGTTTAAAACTTGAAGGACCTTTGCAAATCTTTCTCGACTCAGTATTTCATCATTTTGATTACACTTCTGTTTAGTTGTGTGTGCTTCATAGCCTACTGCGAATGGTTCTTTTGTATGCTATCATTAGTTTATGGTAACCAAATTTTATCATTTTTCATCTCTGTCACTCTGGTACAAAGACAAAGCATCATGGACTAACTCAACTTTCAAGATTACATAGACGAATTATCTCTTTTCATGGATGGATCAAGAGATTTAGGTGAAACATGAGCCATGGTTTTGAGAAAACCCAGTATCAAACATAGCAGGAGTTCCCCTGCAATATATCACCAGGATTAGATTACTTCATTTTCGGTAATACGCAATCTTACATACCCTGCAATATACAATTGATTATATGTGTGTATGAATCATTGCGATTACCTTTTCGTTTTCCAAAGACAGTGTCCTGCTTCTATCCCAGACACTGAAGCCTTTTGTTTGATCTTTACATCAGCACTGCAGACTGTCGCGGTGAAAATTGGATACCATAGTTATTTGTTAACTAGGATCGCATTTTTAATGTCACCACCGTCTTTGATTTTATCCAAGGGAAGGGAGAAAGACCGAATACCCACAATGCAATGCAAATGCACTAAGATACTAAGTTCGGGGGTTGGTTATACCTAGGGAAGGTGTTAGCATCCTAGATATCTGTAGTACTCTACAGGAACCTCTTGATTTTATTATTCTCTTTATGTTATTTGTTATCTGTTTGTGCTAAGGGTTTAAGGGTAGGAAAAGAAGATGAGTCATCATCTTAAGAAAGACCACCACACTTTTGAAAATGTTTGAATTTTTGTGGGGTATGGGATTGTATGTCCCTTTCTTTAAGATGATTAACATCTAATTCCCTTGTGTGGAGAATTAGGTGGGCTAAAGTTTGATTAAAAATCAAAATTAAAGGGGGACTAACCTAGGAAATCTATCCTAAGTTGTCTAATTGCCTTATCTTAAGGGTATCGATTATGATGCAAATGAAATGCACCATGCACAATAACGTGGTTATCATGCATGGGATTTTCCCTTGGATATTTAATGCGGTTAATTAACGTTATTTAGGCGATGGTGCTAGCAAAGTGATGCTAGACTTGTGTCCAGTGATCGGTAGGTCGAATGCGATGCCCTAAGGCGATCGACTTATATAGGTAGAAAATTGGCTCGACGTTGGATCGAGAAATTTTTATATTTTTGAAAGGGTTTAGACATGAACATAAATTAAGTAAAGAACATACAAGCAAGCAAACGAAGGTCTACACACGAGCGTTCACGAACCTAGGACTAAGCGAGAGGTTTCTAACTAGAGGCCGATTTATTGAGGAAAGAGTTTTGATTTTAGGGGAAATTAGAAAAAGTTATTTATTATTTTGAGAATTTGTTAAAGATTACTATTAGTTTGAACAAGGTTAAAGGTTTTTTATTATTAAATAAAAAGAAATTAGTTTTACTATCTAGTAAAAAAAAGGTTTTCCAAAATCATTTATTTCTTTTAAGTTATAAAAGTAAAAGAGTTTTCTTATTAATAAAAGTTCTTATTATTATTTTATTTTAAAGTTATATTAAAAAGTTAATAAAGTTTTCTTATTAATTAGAAAAAAGATTTTAATTTTAATATTTTAATAAATAAAAGTTTTTATTATTCTTTTTAGTTAAAAAACAAGGGTTTTCTTATTAATTAGAAAAAAGATTTTAATTATTTCTAAAGTTTTAATTATTATTTTTATTTTAGTTTTTAAAGTTATGTTAAGAAAGTTAACTAGAAAAAAAGTTTCATATTAATTTAGAAAAAGGTTTTAATTTTAATAAATAATGGTTTTTAAAGGTTTTTGCTAATTACAAAAGGTTTTTTAAAATCATTTACTTAGTCATATTAAAAGATATATTATATTAGTAAGATAAAAGCTAGATTTATTTTAGATAGAAGTGATTATAATAAGATTTAGATTTGATTATTATATGAAAAAGTTTAAAATAAAAGAAAAAGGAAAATGAGGGATCCGGTGGGCCACACGATCTAACCAGGCTATGATCTAACGCAAACATGCCAAGGGTGCACGATAGTGCATATGTGTGCGGTGTACATGATTAATCGTTAGCACAAAAGAAAGGGGAGAAAACTCAGTCGTACCTCACAGTCCCTCTCTCGTAGCTATCTCCTCTCACAGCTCTCTCCTCTCACGATACTCTCTCTTTCAGTCCCTCGTCTCCTTAAGCGTTCAAACCCTACTCCCCGTCGCAGATCCCAAATTCGCCGCTCTCAAACTCTCTCCGTTTCCTCTTCATTTCCCTCTCGATCAAACAAACAAATATAAACCCTGACCCCAACAGTCCCATACCCCAATTCATTAGCACTATCACGATTACAAATTACAGAAATTGAATAAAAGGGAAAGGTCGTCGAAGATGGAAGCTGGTGAGGGCCTTCGAGCTTTCACGGACCGCCGGCGTACAGACAAGTCCTCCTTTTTCTTCTCCGTCTTCTTGCGAGTTATTGTTGTTGATGCGTTCATGAGCTATGTGCGTAGTGATTTTTTTCCGGCTTTGTGTGTTTGTGAGTTTCTGGTATGCTTGTGGATGTGAATTCTGAGTTTTCTGATATGAATATCCTTGTCCTCATGCGTGTGTAATGCGTGGTATGTGAATTTTCTGCGATTTGAGTTATGATGTGCGATGTTAGGTTTTGTGAAGGGCTCTGGTGTATGGCAAATTTGTGGTATAGATTTCGTTTTTGTGTTTTTTTGTGAATGGTGTGGCTCTGATTTCTGTTGGTGTTTTTGGTGTAGTGGTTTGCGTGAGTATTTATAGACTTCAAGAATTAAATGTGTGGGAGATTATTTTGGAAACAAATTAAGATGTGTGATTCATTCTTCAAAACCCTTTAAACAGAGTCTGAAACCAAGTTGGTAATTTGGGAATTTTTTATAATGTCTAGACATGTCTGCTTGGTTTAGGAAGGTTTTAAAAAAAAATGTATGCTGACCGTTATTCTAGTTTAAGGAGGTTATTGAATTATTGTCTAGAACAAAATAAATGTGTGATGATGAAGATCGTTTTGGAAAGAAGTCCTGTTGTCTGGGAATCTCGAATTATGTCTGATCAATGTTTGATTATGTTGTATCTTGTTTTGGGAAGGAAAATATTCTCATTGTAATTTTGCTCCAAACATGTGGTTTGTGTAATAAAAACTTTCCGTATCGATCCAAACACGTCTAAACATATGGATTAATCTTCTTGAATGTCTAATTTGTTTGGACAGGTCGTTTATTTTTGGTCAAAGTATCCTTTATGGTATCGTGAAATAATCCCAGCCAGATTCTCAACGGTCGATGGTGATCCTTTGAAAAGTTCAACACGAGATTTACATTGTTCTTTGAACACTAAATGGAGGTATTGTCTTGCAGCGACATCCAACTATTCATTCAAATGTTTTTTTGAACTTCTTCTTGCGGTTGCAAAGTTCTGCGATCTCAATGCCAATATCCAGAGATGAGGTATCTCCAATGGGCTTAAGCAAGTCTCCCAACAATAATCTTCAAGGGTATTTCCTTTCTTTCTTTTTCATGACTTTGCTAAATTTGTAATGAACTTTTGATGGTCATTTGGAAGTGTTTTAAAATTGATGTCTAGGAGACAATTTGTTCTGGCTTTGGAAGGCTCTTTTAATCCTTGTCTGGACATGTTAGATTGTTGTTTTGGGAGTGTTTGATGGTAATGTTTCCTTGCCTCAACGTGTGATTTGCTGAGAATTTGATACTAATCTTTCTCAATAATCTTTAAATGCATTCTTTCAGGGACTTCATTCCATAGATAGAATTTCAAGAGCAGGTGCCTTTAATCATTCTCAGGACAGAACAGTCCCACTGATGCAACACGTTTTACATGGGTCATCTTGCAGAAATTCCTAGAGATGGTTGTTGATCATGGTTGCTTTCAGCTGTAGCATTTTCAATATTTAGGAAAACTTCTTCAAGGGTTGTTAGGCTAAGCTGGATGTCAGATGCGTCGACTTCTTTTGATTCCATACCGCGGGTAATAATTTTGACAAACTTAGTTTGGTCCTGTGTTGAACAAGTTAACAGCTTTTTATTCAAGTATTTTTTGTTCCTGTTATATGATAATATCACAGCGTTATGCAGGTTGAGATACCAAACATTCACGATCGGCTTTCCACGATTCATGGCTGTTGGCTAGGTGTGGATAACAGATGAAGTCTGCAAGCTTTAGAGCTTTGGTGCCAATTACATATTGTTGCACGTAGCAAAATAGAGGGACTTTTAAAGTAGAACGGTGCAAAAATTTGTCAACGATTGGGAATGGTCGAGCTGGAATAAAAATCATTGCTTGTAGCACTGGACTGCTTCCTCCACTCGGTTGACATCTTTCAAGGCAATAACCAAATTATGGTGAGCTTCCACAAATCTGGGCTCACATGCGGTAGCTTGTTTGTAGTGTAGGATTGTCACGTCCCATTTTGGGCTTCAAATTTGAGCATTTTCTTGTAATTTTAATGCATTGAGGTATGATGATGTAATGACTTATGGGATTCGAAATGGTGTTTGAATCCATCCTTGCACTTGTAGCTTGAACTTTGAAATTTTAGAATTAGATTTGACTCTAAACTTTTAATCTTTGTGTACTTTGAATTTTGGACCTTCGCTTTTGGAATTTGAAGCAAAGAAATGGTGTTGAACTTCCTTTTTTACACTTGGCCCTGTGATGTTGTCGTGACATACTAGATTTGAGGAATTCGGTTTGCAAACCGTGGTATTGGACTTTGTGTTGCAGATTTCATAAACAAATTCTTGGAGGAGTCTCATTGAATTGGCACCTGAATCTCAATACACTTTAAATCTTATCAACCTCCAAAATCTCAGTCTTTAGGCTTTGAGCTTTATGAAAAACAATGATCCTTAAATCTTGTGTTAGATATGAATTCTTAAATGACCTTTGGGTCTTTGGCATGAATCTTGGATTTGGTAAATTGAATTAAATTTGAAACCTTGCATACTTTAGATATAAACCTTTCAAAGTGGCCTTGACATAATTTACCCTCTTTGAAGCAAACTTGAAACCAAAGTTACAAACTAAACGGGTCTAGAATGATTTAGAACTTGAAAGGAAATTAAGTCTTGCAACTTCAAACTAAAACACGAGCCTTGAATCCAAATGGGTTTTCACGAGAAAGTACCTTGTGCATATAACCTGTACTTCAACCTGAACTTGAATTTTGTAAACAACATTTATACATTCCCACGAGTTTTGGAAAGTATAAGACATAGTTTTTGTAAAAGTTTAATGTAATGCTAAGGACCAAAGTTTCCCAACCAAACCGGCTATAACCTTCCACTCTTCAATACCAACGATAACAAACAAACTTAAAGCTTTGTAAGGATTACTCAGACCTTCTACTAATGGTCAAAATATCTTGAACGTTTTAATTTCCGTTGATCTTCAAACTTGCTTGAAGAGAACTTGATAGCTCCAAGAAACCAAATATTCTTCTTGGAGCGGAGAGCGTGAGTTTCATATTGGAACCGAATGTGAATTAGAATCACAGGGATGATCAGGAACTTCAAACTTGATCTTGTGACAACCATGGACTTGAGATTGCATATTTGGAATTGAACCTCCCTTGATGAACCATTATTTAAGAACATCGGGCAACACATATCTGAACCTTGAGGAGCTTACAGAAGGGGTGGAGAGCCATCTTGTGATATGCCTTTAACACACAACCAATGACCAGTCTTTGGGGACCAATTTTCCATATCCAATGGGCATAAAGGACTTAGTATTTGGGGGAGTCTTCTAAGAAGTCTAAGGGGAAGAAAGGCTTGGTAGTGGTTTAGGGATCAAAGGATAAAGGCACCCAATCTCACAGGATCCACACACACTTGTCAATACCAGAGAACCTCCACAAACACACACACAACACAACTTTCAAGGCCTTGAGCCCTATGCAGCAGCACCTGCCCTCAAAAGAGAAACAAACAGACAAAGCTAGATAAAGTGGTTAGTTATGCACGGATGATCAACCTAATATGTGATGCAAAAAAAAAGGGCGAGGATCTTAGGGTCAAAAATTAGGGTGCGACAGATGCCCCTAT
Organism: Lathyrus tuberosus; assembly: GCA_022829125.1. Taxonomy (NCBI): domain Eukaryota; kingdom Viridiplantae; phylum Streptophyta; class Magnoliopsida; order Fabales; family Fabaceae; genus Lathyrus; species Lathyrus tuberosus. The sequence goes on from JALAZF010000017.1 coordinate 18,572,641, forward strand.
TTAAGTTTCTCCTATTCGGAGATATGGAGATTGAAATCTTCGTCTCGACGAGATAGGAGAGACTTAAATACAAACATGCACAAATTTTTGGCTCTAAGATGCCGCAAAATGCACCTGATATGGTATGACAATGATATGAAATGCAAGACAAGGAAAGCAAGACAAAGATCCTGTGAGGGAATGATGTCACAGGGGATAACAGAGAAAAAACAGACCCGACGAGGACGACTCAGCAAGACGAGACACCACGGGGAAAGATCTAACTCCACTGGGGAAGAAGAGACTACCAACTGACAATCACAGGGTAGCTTAAACATAAGGCAAACAAACCTGAAAAGAGGGACAATTACTACCAACAGCTGATAGCTTAAGCAAAGGTATCTGGTTGCAATAAAATGGCGTATATTACCTACTATCACACATGATAGCCTGAGCAGAGGTAATAAACTAGAAGAGAAGGATCACCTACTGCCAACTTGTGGCAGCCTGAGCAAAGGCGTCCGACCAAAAAAGATGTGTTACCTACTATCAAGCATATGATAGCCTAAGCGAGGTAACCACAAAAGGAAAGATGACCTACTACCACCACGGTAGCCTAAGCGAGGCATCTGATCAAAACACAAAAAAATGAATGTTTGTCAAAGTCTGCTGGAGATCTATTGCCGAGAATAACCAGGGAAATACCTATTGCCGAGGTCTTCTGGAAATCTACTACCGAGAATAACCAGGGAAATACCTACTGCCGAGGTCTTCTGGAAATCTACTGCCGAGAATAACCAGGGAAATACCTACTACCAAGGTCTTCTGGAAATCTACTGTCGAGAATAACCAGGGAAATACCTACTGCCGAGGTCTTCTCGAAATCTACTGACGAGAATAACCAGGAAAATAAACGACTGTTTGTCGAAGTTTGAAGTAAACCAGGGAATTTACTGTCGAGATCCTGGAAGTTTCACCGGGGATCTTCAAAAGATATGCGGGCCGGCTGACTTGTAGAACATGTCTTCTCAAATAAAGAGAAAGATCATCTGAATCTTCACCAAACTTCTTGAAGAGATGCCATTTGATGGAAGCAAATTGAATTGTGGACTCGCTGGGGAGAATACCACTAGGAAGTAATATTGTTGTAGTCGAAAATCCGTTGAAGTAAGTAAAATTCTTGCAAAAAGGATTCTCAAATAAAGAGAATACTTGTAATGTCTTCAACAACTTCCTTTGGAGAATAAGCTGATAATCTTGACAACTTCACCGAGGATAGACAAACTTTCCTGAGGAGGCTGCCATTTGTCATCCAGATAGAAAACTAAGCTCAAATAAAGAGCTACCACTTGTTGTCTAGATTTAAATCTCATAATACTGCCAGAGGAATAACTTTTGTCTTCCATAGAGATCTTTTAATAAATTCTTCCTGGGGAGATAGGGTGCAAAATAAATGCACGCTTGATCTAGGTTCAGCAGCCTAGAGAGATCCAAAATTGTGATTGTCAGGGACCAAAGTTCAATCCAGGAAATAACTGGAGAGAAACGATCAAGCAAGACTCAAATCGTTGAGGAATGAACTCAACTGGGGTTTATCTTTACCCAAAAATGGAAAAGAACACTAAAGCAACCATCTTCCACGAGGATCGAACTCGGTGGGGAATTAGAAATGATGTCCTCTTTCTGCTTAGGGCTGACTACTCTACTTGGAGGGAGAAGACAAACCCGATCACTTGGGGATAAACACAACCAAAGTGACAGAACAAACAACACAAAAATGCAAAAAATGCACAAATGACATGAATCTATATGAATAAATGTCATGTTATGCTCATGCTTATGCTGACAAAACAAACGAAGAGAAGCAAACGGGAGATGAACAACAAGCATCTCGATTCGGATATTCGGCCAATCTTCGCAATATAAGAAGCATCACTGGGGATGAATGGAAAAACCATATATGGAAACATGTCCTGCTTCGAAGCTTCAAACTTCTCTGGGGAAAAGAGAGCACTTCACTTGGGGATGAACATCACGACTTCACTTAGGATTGTCAACATAAATCTGGCTACTTTGTTGGAGATGAGAAAGATTCACTGGGAACGAATCAAACTCATGATCGAAAAAACTTCAATGGGGGATAAAATAAATATCCACTGCGAACTGACGTAGTCTGAATGAAATTTGTGACTGGATAAAATAAATATCCGATTCGTCGGGGAAACTTGGATCAATAGTAGTTGGAAATGTCGGAGATAAAACTTCGAGGGGATGAAATAAACATCCGCCTTCACTGGAGAAGATTGCGATAGTGAGAAAATCTAATGGGGAGTGAAATAAACACTCCCTTCGCTGGGGAAGGTTGAAGTTGTAAGAGGATCCACCGGGGATTCTTAGGCTGTCGACCAAAGAAATCTTGCGTCAAACATGCCATAACTTCTTAAAATAGAGATCCATCGGGGAATGGTCGGGAATACCTGAAGTAAAGACTTACTGGGGAGTCGTCACAGTATTCGGGATAGAAACTCTTTGAGGCATGGATGAATAACGTCATGAGACTGACGTAATTCTGCACCGATATTGTATGGTAGTCGCCATTTTGAACAATTGTTGTTGTGAATGGATCAAAAGTAATCTACACTTCTCGAAACGCTCTATATCACTTGGTTTATGAGAAGAAGTCATTCCAAGAGGATTTTACAGAAAACTTGGCATCCAGTTGTTCCAATGTCTTCAAACTCTTGGAGAGATTTGCCAAATCTCGACGTAACTGGCTCGGATTGACTGTATTGTGTAAACCAGAGTCTTTAAATTTGGAGAGATTTATCAAATCTCGACTTAACTGCCCCTGATTGACGGTGTTCTGTATGACCGAGTCTTCGGACTTGTTCTTCAGACTGTTGAGAGATTTACCAAATCTCGACGTAACTGCCCCTGATTGACGGTGCTCTGTATGACCGAGTCTTCGGACTTGTTCTTCAGACTATTGAGAGATTTACCAAATCTCGACGTAACTGCCCCTGATTGACGGTGCTATGTATGACCGAGTCTTCGGACTTGTTCTTCAGACTATTCAGAGATTTACCAAATCTCGACGTAACTGCCCCTGATTCACGGTGCTCTATATAACCGAGTCTTCAGACTTGTTCTTCCGGGGACAGACTATGAAAGAAACAATTGGGAAACAACTTGCCCCTGCCCAGCAAGGTTTTCAGGTATCTTTCCCCTGGATACTATCATCTCCTTGAAACAACACTAAATTTTAGCTCATCAATGCCACACGTATGTTAATTTCTACGATGTCAAGCAGTGTTAGCAAGCGAAAAAATGTTAATTCTGAAATCGCTAATGCAACATATGTTTGTCTTGAAGTTTTTATAAAAAAAAGTTTTGGTGGTTGAATTACCGATTTTATAATGCCAGCGCAAAATTATTATTATTTTTTTTTTAGCATAGCTCATAGGAGTCAGGAAACGATATCATCAATGAGTATGCTTTTGAAATAAACCTTGCTTCATTTAGGACTTTTAAGGGTTGTATCATGGATTAGTTCACGGTTTAAGAAACAAAAGATATAAGGCTCAAGGCGTGTTTGTGCCCCCCCAATCTTCGTGATATTTTACTCCTTTTTTTTTGAAAATTACCCTGCCCCAGGTTAAGTATGAGGGGTTTTTTTTTTTTATTTTGGAAGAAAACTCCTACTTCAAAGGCTCAAAAGGGTTAACGAGGGTCTATCTCCTTATGTCTTCGGTGTTTAGGATTTTGAAACAATGCCTTGTATCACTAGCAGAGTTTTATTCAAAAGCATACAACAAGAGATCTTGCGTTTGATTTCATCATCCTCCATTCAGTTCTCTGCCGAGGCAAGAGATTGGGCAGCATTGGCATTATAAAATAGCATTTTAAAAATGAGTGAAATGAATGGATTTATTCATGACAAACATGTTTATTGCATTAATTATTCAAAATTAAACGAGTTCTTACACGCAAAACATGCTTATAATCAAAGAAATAACAATAAGATGCAAGCAAATGAATAAGCAGATTAATGGCCTTGGGAGTGAACTCTGCTCTTGATCCCACTGGCTTGAAAGGACTTCTTGAGTATTCACATCTCTCAGTATAAAGGTGTTCCATTTATAACTGGGATTCCTCTCCTGAAGGTCAACACTTCATTGTCGATAATTTCTTGGACCTTTTCTTGGAAAACTTTACAGTCTTCAATCGAATGCCCCAACACTCCATCATGAAATGCATAACTGGTATTTGGATTGAACCAAGGAGGGCGAGATTTCATGGCTCTAGTCTTCCTGGGTGCCATTATTGAGTTTCGGGCAAAGTAAGACCACAATTGACTGTAAGTCATTGGGATTAGGTCAAACCAATAAGTCTTTTCTTCTGAACTATTCAGAGGTATCTGCTGATCCTGATGCTGATTCTGATGATTGATGTTTTGAATTCGTGGATTTTGACGTTGGTTCTGAGGAGTCAACCTTCGTCGTTTGTACAGACGTCCATGAGGTAGGGAATGCTGGAACTGAACAGGCGCTGCATACCGACGTTTGTGATAAGGCACCGGAGTTGGAGCTTGCAAAGTCTGAGGAGAGCCTAAAATTGCATTGACTTCAACACTTCTTCCCTCTTGGGAATTACAAACAGACTTCTCTTCATTAGTTTGTCTATTCGAGACATCTTGGATCTTTCCATTTTTGAGTGCATTTTCGATGTTTACCCCAACTTCCACAATTTTAGAGAACTCTAATGGTACAACGTCTATCATTATGACATAATAAGAGTCTGACAGTGTTTTTAGAAACGTATTGGCCAGCTCCTTCTCTTGAAGTGGTGGCTGAACTTGGGCTGCCAATTCTTTCCACCGTTGTGCATATTCCCTAAAGGACTCGTTGTCTTTCTGACTCATGCTCATCAATTGGTCACTGTCTGGAGCCATGTCCAAATTGTAATCGTATTGTTTCATAAAAGCACTGGCTAAGTCTTCCTAAGACTGAATATGGTTCCTTTCTAGCTTCATATACCATATCAAGGATGCCCCAGATAAACTTTCTTGAAAGCAATGAATCATCAGCTTGTCGTTGTCGGCATACATGGTCATCTTTCGACAAAACATCGTCAAATGGAACCTTGGACAACTTACACCTTTGTATACTTCGAAGGTAGGCATTTTGAACTTCGGAGGAAAAACCACGCCCGGAACTAGACACAAGTCAGAAGCTTTAAGACCAGATGTGTTAGGTCCTTTCAACGTCTTCAATTGTTCTTAGAGGTCACGAAATCCTTTCTCAATTTCTCCCAATCTAGGATCATTCACAGTTGTCACATGACAGACGTTTTGAGAATTTGGCAAATACCTTAGAAAATGGGAGTCTCTTTGACCAACCAGATTATCTTGCGCAGGCTGAGATCGAGTAGGAACATCCACTTGTGGAGCATCATCGTCAGTAGAAAAACCAAACATTGGATTAGTCATCACTCTAAAGCCTGACACAGGATCCACATTTTGCGTTATATCCATTATCCCCAGTAACTGCTTCAACTTGGTACGAATGCCAGAAGATCAGCTGAGCGACACAAAGATAGGACCGAATGAGTTGAGGTGGAGAAAAGACGTATGCAAAGAGGATGCAATGTTAAAGATGCAATGCAGATGCAACAAGTTTCATGGAACTCAGCTATTTACAATCATCAAGGAATATCCAAAGACTCCCTTTTTTTTTTAATTATTAAAATGGTTACAACTATTAGTATCAGAATACTAAAAGATGGATTTATTAAAATTGATTTACAACACGTTGGTACACTTTCCAAGAGTCATAGCAGAAAAGCTAAATAAAAGCTAATAATGATGGATCTAAGGAGACTCTTCCAACGATCTTCGTTTGACTTCTTCTTCCAATTAAGGACTAGAGTAACTTCTTTCCAAAATTTCTCTTTTTGTAGTCATATTAGCTCGAACATTTTTCGAAGATAGTAAATGGATTCTTGTCTTGAATAAGTAACTCCATTAGCTGAGAATATTTTTCAAGAGTTGTCACCAATAGTGATGGCTGGAGTAGAGTAGATAATATTTCCTTATCGATAAGAGTTTCCCCATATCTGGTCTTGAACCCTTCTTTATCCGTCAGTAAGGTCTTCAATCCCCTTAGATCGTCCAAGTTATGACTCTTGTAAAGGTACTTCAACGTTTTTTCTTCTAAAAAATTTTTAGAGTCCATGGTATCCTTATGATGTTCATAAACAAGACTAAGTTCCATGAATCTTATGATATGATGCTTATGAATGCAGGGATGCAAACACACAAAGCACAAAGCACAAGCAAAACAAACAAGCAAAGAGTCATAGGTTTGAAAGGTCATAGCATGGAGTCAAGGTCTACCCATCCCATAGGAGTGTACTATAGTTTCAAATGTACCTGCCGAACGGGTTCTACAAAGTTCCCAGAGTCTACAATCCATCTTTCGAATATTATCAATTTTCCAGATCACTTGGTAGTCAATAATATTCTCAAGAGAATCTCGTCTGAGTGTAGTATCGCGTAGCAACTATCGCGGAAATAGACTCCCGCATAGTCCCCGCACTACGCCCTAATAGGCCAAGTTGGGTTAAAGGTAACTACGGTCCCCAGTCCCGAGGGCCTTTAGATCGAAACCATATCGTCTTCACGAATGAACTCGTTGGACAAATATTTTATTCGAGAGGGCCTAGACTGAGTGGTGAAGTCTCAATTTACTTTTTCAGGAATCGACTCCCTCAAAGCATCATTGAAGTCTCACCGTTCCTATCATAATGTCACTCTAGTCCGGGTGTAGGACTTTGTCTCACCACACAAGTAATAACCCAAGCAAACATAACAAATACAAATATATAACAAATAATATAATTAATCAAGTTAGGGGGAACCCTCTTATGAGTTTCCCCAGTGAAGTCGCCATTTCTGTCGCGGTGAAAATTGGATACCATAGTTATTTGTTAACTAGGATCGTATTTTTAATGTCACCACCATCTTTGATTTTATCCAAGGGAAGGGAGAAAGACCGAATACCCACAATGCAATGCAAATGCACTAAGATACTAAGTTCGGGGGTTGGTTATACCTAGGGAAGGTGTTAACATCCTAGATATCTGTAGTACTCTACAGGAACCTCTTGATTTTATTATTCTCTTTATGTTATTTGTTATCTGTTTGTGCTAAGGGTTTAAGGGTAGGAAAAGAAGATGAATCATCATCTTAAGAAAAACCACCACACTTTTGAAAATGTTTGAATTTTTGTGGGGTATGGGATTGTATGTCCCTTTCTTTGAGATGATTAACATCTAATTCCCTTGTGTGGAGAATTAGGTGGGCTAAAGTTTGATTAAAAATCAAAATTAAAGGGGGACTAACCTAGGAAATCTATCCTAAGTTGTCTAATTGCCTTATCTTAAGGGTATCGATTATGATGCAAATGAAATGCACCATGCACAATAACGTGGTTATCATGCATGGGATTTTCCCTTGGATATTTTATGCGGTTAATTAACGTTATTTAGGCGATGGTGCTAGCAAAGTGATGCTAGACTTGTGTCCAGTGATCGGTAGGTCGAATGCGATGCCCTAAGGCGATCGACTTATATAGGTAGAAAATTGGCTCGACGTTGGATCGAGAAATTTTTATATTTTTGAAAGGGTTTAGACATGAACATAAATTAAGTAAAGAACATACAAGCAAGCAAACGAAGGTCTACACACGAGCGTTCACGAACCTAGGACTAAGCGAGAGGTTTCTAACTAAAGGACGATTTATTGAGGAAAGAGTTTTGATTTTAGGGGAAATTAGAAAAAGTTATTTATTATTTTGAGAATTTGTTAAAGATTACTATTAGTTTGAACAAGGTTAAAGGTTTTTTATTATTAAATAAAAAGAAATTAGTTTTATTATCTAGTAAAAAAAAGGTTTTCCAAAATCATTTATTTCTTTTAAGTTATAAAAGTAAAAGAGTTTTCTTATTAATAAAAGTTCTTATTATTATTTTATTTTAAAGTTATATTAAAAAGTTAATAAAGTTTTCTTATTAATTAGAAAAAAGATTTTAATTTTAATATTTTAATAAATAAAAGTTTTTATTATTCTTTTAGTTAAAAAACAAGGGTTTTCTTATTAATTAGAAAAAAGATTTTAATTATTTCTAAAGTTTTAATTATTATTTTTATTTTAGTTTTTAAAGTTATGTTAAGAAAGTTAACTAGAAAAAAAATTTCATATTAATTTAGAAAAAAGTTTTAATTTTAATAAATAATGGTTTTTAAAGGTTTTTGCTAATTACAAAAGGTTTTTTAAAATCATTTACTTAGTCATATTAAAAGATATATTATATTAGTAAGATAAAAGCTAGATTTATTTTAGATAGAAGTGATTATAATAAGATTTAGATTTGATTATTATATGAAAAAGTTTAAAATAAAAGAAAAAGGAAAAGGAGGGATCCGGTGGGCCACACGATCTAACCAGGCTATGATCTAACGCAAACATGCCAAGGGTGCACGATAGTGCATGTGTGTGCGGTGTACATGATTAATCGTTAGCACAAAAGAAAGGGGAGAAAACTCAGTCGTACCTCACAGTCCCTCTCTCGTAGCTCTCTCCTCTCACAGCTCTCTCCTCTCACGATACTCTCTCTTTCAGTCCCCCATCTCCTTAAGCGTTCAAACCCTACTCCCATCGCAGATCCCAAATCCGCCGCTCTCAAACTCTCTCTGTTTCCTCTTCATTTCCCTCTCGATCAAACAAACAAATATAAACCCTGACCCCAACAGTCCCATACCCCAATTCATTAGCACTATCACGATTACAAATTACAGAAATTGAATAAAAGGGAAAGGTCGTCGAAGATGGAAGCTGGTGAGGGCCTTCGAGCTTTCACGGACCGCCGGCGTACAGACAAGTCCTCCTCTTTCTTCTCCGTCTTCTTGCGAGTTATTGTTGTTGATGCGTTCATGAGCTATGTGCGTAGTATTTTTTTCCGGCTTTGTGTGTTTGTGAGTTTCTGGTATGCTTGTGGATGTGAATTCTGAGTTTTCTGATATGAATGTCCTTGTCCTCATGCAGGTGTAATGCGTGGTATGTGAATTTTCTGCGATTTGAGTTATGATGTGCGATGTTAGGTTTTGTGAAGGGCTCTGGTGTATGGCAAATTTGTGGTATAGATTTCGTTTTTGTGTTTTTTTGTGAATGGTGTGGCTCTGATTTCTGTTGGTGTTTTTGGTGTAGTGGTTTGCGTGAGTATTTATAGACTTCAAGAATTAAATGTGTGGGAGATTGTTTTGGAAACAAATTAAGATGTGTGATTCGTTCTTCAAAACCCTTTAAACAGAGTCTGAAACCAAGTTGGTAATTTGGGAATTTTTTATAATGTCTAGACATGTCTGCTTGGTTTAGGAAGGTTTTAAAAAAAATGTATGCTGACCGTTATTCTAGTTTAAGGAGGTTATTGAATTGTTGTCTAGAACAAAATAAATGTGTGATGATGAAGATCTTTTTGGAAAGAAGTCCTGTTGTCTGGGAATCTCGAATTATGTCTGATCAATGTTTGATTATGTTGTATCTTGTTTTGGAAAGGAAAATATTCTCATTGTAATTTTGCTCCAAACATGTGGTTTGTGTAATAAAAACTTTCTGTATCGATCCAAACACGTCTAAACATATGGATTAATATTCTTGAATGTCTGATTTGTTTGGACAGGTCGTTTATTTTTGGTCAAAGTATCCTTTATGGTATCGTGAAATAATCCCAGCCAGATTCTCAACAGTCGATGGTGATCCTTTGAAAAGTTCAACACGAGATTTACATTGTTCTTTGAACACTAAATGGAGGTATTGTCTTGCAACGACATCCAACTATTCATTCAAATGTTTTTTTGAACTTCTTCTTGCGGTTGCAAAGTTCTGCGATCTCAATGCCAATATCCAGAGATGAGGTATCTCCAATGGGCTTAAGCAAGTCTCCCAACAATAATCTTCAAGGGTATTTCCTTTCTTTTTTTTCATGACTTTGCTAAATTTGTAATGAACCTTTGATGGTCATTTGGAAGTGTTTTAAAATTGATGTCTAGGAGACAATTTGTTCTGGCTTTGGAAGGCTCTTTTAATCCTTGTCTGGACATGTTAGATTGTTGTTTTGGGAGTGTTTGATGGTAATGTTTCCTTGCCTCAACGTGTGATTTGCTGAGAATTTGATACTAATCTTTCTCAATAATCTTCAAATGCATTCTTTCAGGGACTTCATTCCATAGATAGAATTTCAAGAGCAGGTGCCTTTAATCATTCTCAGGACAGAACAGTCCCACTGATGCAACACGTTTTACATGGGTCATCTTGCAGAAATTCCTAGAGATGGTTGTTGATCATGGTTGCTTTCAGCTGTAGCATTTTCAATATTTAGGAAAACTTCTTCAAGGGTTGTTAGGCTAAGCTGGATGTCAGATGCGTCGACTTCTTTTGATTTCATACCGCGGGTAATAATTTTGACAAACTTAGTTTGGTCCTGTGTTGAACAAGTTAACAACTTTTTATTCAAGTATTTTTTGTTCCTGTTATATGATAATATCACAGCGTTATGCAGGTTGAGATACCAAACATTCACGATCGGCTTTCCACGATTCATGGTTGTTGGCTAGGTGTGGATAACAGATGAAGTCTGCAAGCTTTGGAGCTTTGGTGCCAATTACATATTGTTGCACGTAGCAAAATAGAGGGACTTTTAAAGTAGAACGGTGCAAAAATTTGTCAACGATTGGGAATGGTCGAGCTGGAATAAAAATCATTGCTTGTAGCACTGGACTGCTTCCTCCACTCGGTTGACATCTTTCAAGGCAATAACCAAATTATGGTGAGCTTCCACAAATCTGGGCTCACATGCGGTAGCTTGTTTGTAGTGTAGGATTGTCACGTCCCATTTTGGGCTTCAAATTTGAGCATTTTCTTGTAATTTTAATGCATTGAGGTATGATGATGTAATGACTTATGGGATTCGAAATGGTGTTTGAATCCATCCTTGCACTTGTAGCTTGAACTTTGAAATTTTAGAATTAGATTTGACTCTAAACTTTTAATCTTTGTGTACTTTGAATTTTGGACCTTCGCTTTTGGAATTTGAAGCAAAGAAATGGTGTTGAACTTCCTTTTTTACACTTGGCCCTATGATGTTGTCGTGACATACTAGATTTGAGGAATTCGGTTTGCAAACCGTGGTATTGGACTTTGTGTTGCAGATTTCATAAACAAATTCTTGGAGGAGTCTCATTGAATTGGCACCTGAATCTCAATACACTTTAAATCTTATCAACCTCCAAAATCTCAGTCTTTAGGCTTTGAGCTTTATGAAAAACAATGATCCTTAAATCTTGTGTTAGATATAAATTCTTAAATGACCTTTGGGTCTTTGGCATGAATCTTGGATTTGGTAAATTGAATTAAATTTGAAACCTTGCATACTTTAGATATAAACCTTTCAAAGTGGCCTTGACATAATTTACCCTCTTTGAAGCAAACTTGAAACCAAAGTTACAAACTAAACGGGTCTAGAATGATTTAGAACTTGAAAGGAAATTAAGTCTTGCAACTTCAAACTAAAACACGAGCCTTGAATCCAAATGGGTTTTCACGAGAAAGTACCTTGTGCATATAACCTGTACTTCAACCTGAACTTGAATTTTGTAAACAACATTTATACATTCCCACGAGTTTTGGAAAGTATAAGACATAGTTTTTGTAAAAGTTTAATGTAATGCTAAGGACCAAAGTTTCCCAACCAAACCGGCTATAACCTTCCACTCTTCAATACCAACGATAACAAACAAACTTAAAGCTTTGTAAGGATTACTCAGACCTTCTACTAATGGTCAAAATATCTTGAACGCTTTAATTTCCGTTGATCTTCAAACTTGCTTGAAGAGAACTTGATAGCTCCAAGAAACCAAATATTCTTCTTGGAGCGGAGAGCGTGAGTTTCATATTGGAACCGAATGTGAATTAGAATCACAGGGATGATTAGGAACTTCAAACTTGATCTTGTGACAACCATGGACTTGAGATTGCATATTTGGAATTGAACCTCCCTTGATGAACCATTATTTAAGAACATCGGGCAACACATATCTGAACCTTGAGGAGCTTACAGAAGGGGGGGAGAGCCATCTTGTGATATGCCATTAACACACAACCAATGACCAGTCTTTGGGGACCAATTTTCCATATCCAATGGGCATAAAGGACTTAGTATTTGGGGGAGTCTTCTAAGAAGTCTAAGGGGTAGAAAGGCTTGGTAGTGGTTTAGGGATCAAAGGATAAAGACACCCAATCTCACAGGATCCACACACACTTGTCAATACCAGAGACCTCCACAAACACACACACAACACAACTTTCAAGGCCTTGAGCCCTATGCAGCAGCACCTACCCTCAAAAGAGAAACAAACAGACAAAGCTAGATAAAGTGGTTAGTTATGCACGGATGATCAACCTAATATGTGATGCAAAAAAAAAGGGCGGGGATCTTAGGGTCAAAAATTAGGGTGCGACACAGACGCAACAGAGTTTAGAGGTTATTAAAATTGAGACAACAGGATGACAAATTTTTCCATTCAACACCCAACCAACAAAACAAACATTAAATATGAATTCTTTACATTATAAGAACCTTAAAAGTACCTGTTGTACCCCAAATTTTTCCCTTAGATCCATTGATCTTTTGCATATCATTCTAGGTCAATCATGCAACATAGCTAACCCTTTTATTAGGTCTTTGTTCGTGTTTGTTTCTTTTATCAGGTTTATCTTCAGGAGGTTCTAGGAGTAATTGATCAATATATTTTGGTTGGAGCATTGAATCAAGCAAGTCTCCAAGAGATGCCTCCATAACCCTAACCTCATCATGACCAAAAATTTCTACTCATTTTATCTACCCTCAATTGTCACCTTCATTTTCTAAACCTATTTCATTAACCTTTTCATTTAACCAATTTTATTCAATTTGCTCAATTCTCCTAAACCACATTTAATCCTAATCATTGCCAAATTATCCATTATTATTTATTTTTCCCAATCACCTTTGCTTATGCAAGACCATTTTATTTCCTAAGCCTATGTTTCATAACCCATCGTGACCATAAAGAAGGAAAGGAAGGTGTTACAAATTATCAGATTTATTTTCATTGCCAAGTTACCAATAGGAATCAAGTATGGATATGTTGACTTTTCAACCCAAGCATCAGCCAATGGAAATGTGCCAGATTGGAAAGGAAGAACTCAGCATTATTTGAAATTCATCCTTTCACAAAACCATTCAATCCTTGGCACAAAATTATTTTGAACTCTCCAAAGACCATTTCCTTTTTGAGCTCTCAACGGTTTGCCTCAATAAAAATTGATTCTGAAGATTTGCTTATCTTGGCATTCATCCTGACACCACCTGCAAGATGCTTTCTCAATCCCAAGACCTTGCCTTATTTGATGCCCCTCAGTAACACCAGAGGGAGAGTTCTGAAGACATGCATGAAATGGTGAAGATGACCCTGCAACATCTGTTTACTTTGGCACGGCATAGAAGCGTCTGTCTCCAAGAGCTGAAGAACGTTGGATTTCAAATTGCAAACCCTAGCTCCAACCTTGCCCACCAAGAGTTTTGAAACTTAACCCGACCCATCAAGCAGCCTATATAAGGAGCTCTTCTATAGCACTCAAGGGGGAGGGAACATCAACATTACAACAACATTTTTCACAAAACACTTCTCACAAAATTGTTAAAGCTTCTGGTGCACGAGCAAGAGAGAGGAAGAGTGGTTTCAACATTCTGGTTCAAGCTCAAGAAAGTTCATCACAAGGCGAGGAAACAGTGGACTTGCTCCACTAGGTATCACATTATCTCTTTCTACTCTTATGCATGATGGTTATGTGATATATGTTGTTATCATTTTTGTTCCATTACTGTCTGGTTTTTATGGTTATTTTGCTTCATGTTTGAATATCATGCTATCATATGCTTTCTGTTTGATTATCGTGTTGCTGTGAAAAATCATCATGTTGGTTTTTATTTTGTGTGATTTAATCGTGTTCGGATTTGTCTGGTTTTGTTCGTGTTCGCGAAATAAAAATAGAATGAGTAAGAACTGGGTGGCGCTCGCCATGTTTAGTTTGGTGGCTCCCGCCACATAGTAATAATAATATAATAACCCACTCACCAAAATAAAATAATATAATAAGGAAAGTTAACCATGGCGCCAGCCATGCTTCATGCATGGCGCCCACCACCTTCATGAATGTGGCGCAAGCCACTTCCCTCTTAGGGGCGCCACCCCTTTCCTGGGGATTCCTCTTTTTTTTTATTATTATTTTGTTGTTTTTAAGCTATTTCTGTCCATTTCTATTCCATATGTTTTTTTTAGTAATTTCAAAACTATAATTCTGTTTCTTATTTTCAACTATGATTCTTAAATATTAGAACCTGTTCTTTAAGCATGCCATAATTTGTGAAGTTTGGTTGGACATTGCTTACTGGCTGTATCATGAGAATTCTTGTCTGTACTTTTTTTGCTTCTGTTTGTTATTGCATGATTCCATTGTCTTGTTTTTCAAACTGTGAGAATATCTTTGCTGCTATGCTTGACATCTTAATGTGATGCTATTGTTAAATGAGTTATTTTGGGAGTATGTTGAGATCTATTTATGAAACCTTGTATCCCTGATTCTAATAAACGCTTGCCATGAGAATGTTGTTTGCTTTTGCTTCTGTTGCTTTTCATGCCATGAGTTAAAATTCTTTTGTTTCTGTTTGCTTTCCATGCCATGCTTGCCATGCTTGTGTGACTACTATTTGTGAATTGATTCTTCTACGAATGTATTTGATTTGTGAAATTATGTTCCTGACTTTAACATGAGCCTTGCCATGCGATTTTATTTGTTTTGCTATCTGTTAATGAACAACATGTTTTCAAATGCCTTGGTTCCAATTGTGAATGCTTCCCTGCCTTATATGTCACAGTTACATGACCACCTGCACTCACTGTTTGCTATGTCCACATTTATGCTCACTGTATACTCACTGTTTGCTATGTTCACATTTAAGTTTATTTCATGATTATATGCTTACTGTTTGGATCTTTTGAACTCATTGTATTTCATATACTTCAACTCTTTATAACTCTTATATTTCCCCCCATTCCAAAGGAAGGTGAATATATGTTGACTCATAAGTCACTGACCTCCCACCTTAACCTTACTAACCTCTTAGGAGAAAACTTTATTTCTTGGCCTCATCAGAGCCATAGAAATCACAACTAGCTTTAGGAAGGAGTTCTTAAACTCCTAGTGATATTCATCATAATGAATCATCACTTTTCCCACTGACTAAAACATAACATAGGTCCATTACAACTAGATTTAGAGATTTCTTAAACTCTACAATAAGCTTGTACTCATTTCCCCTCTGAATATTGACCAAGTCAATCATTCAGTAGAAGTAGAACTACGCATACTCTGATTCTACACCCGAGGATATGTAGGCGCAAGGTGCGATGCCTTGTCGAGTATACTTAGATACTAACCCCTAGGGTTTTCAACCTTTAGCATAGAACCTTTAGCAAACATAAGATAACCTAAACAAGAGGCTCCCGTAGAGTACTACGGGCGTTTAGGGTGCTAATACCTTCCCTAGGCGTAACCAACCCCCGAACCTTAGATCTCCCCCCTTTAGGTTTTTCTAACGATCTTGAACCTTTCCTTTGGATAAATCAAAGTCGGTTGTAAAAGAAATACGATGCAAGTTAATTAATAGCTTGTTATCCGATTTTCACCGCAACAGTACCTTTTCCTTTTTTGGGACTAACTTCCTGCTTCTTTAACAGGCCCCACATTCTATTCTTTTTCCTTTCCATCAGAACTGCAGACACGCAACAATTTGTTGGTTACTTAGATTGACCCAAGAAATACCAAATATGTTTTTGCTTTAGTTTTACAGAATACACAATGCAAATAACGATCACCTTGAGTGAATCATGACTTTTCCATTTTTGGAGGACAAATATCAAAAAATCCAAATGAATCCAACACTAAACATACACATCACAAAATATATATGCTATGAAAAAATACTATCATGCAAATTATATCTTCAAAAAAACAGGCGTGAATCCAAAACTAAACATACACATAACAAAATATATATGCTATGAAAAATACTATCATGCAAATTATATCTTCAAAAAAACAGGCACAATGACTTGCACGCAACTACTACAGATACATGAATTCTGTTTCAACCTCCCAGCAAGTCTCGCCCGTTCTGGCTCCATCACGAACTTCTTCCTCCATGCCCTAATAACCTGATGTTGTTCCATACCCTGACGAACCAACATCTCTCTGCTAAGCTTATCCCATTTCCTTCTCGGTTCCATTCCACACACTTGCTTTGTCCTCGGCATCACCAGAAAGGAATGCTACGCGAACCGTTGGTCTGCTTGCAAAACAATAACCTTTAATTTTTAGTATTTCAATGGGATGCAAATAGTAGTCACTCCACTCATCGTTCCCCCATGCCATGACGGTCCATGTCCATCTCTTCAAATTCTACTAATGGCTTTTTTTATTATTTAATTAACTTACTTTATTTATTAATATTTGTTATACAAAAAATAAACTCAATTTTAAAAGCAATGATTGTCTAAGATTTTTAATGCTGATAATTTAATACTTTGGATAAATAATTCCACTTTTCAACATAACATAATTGTATTTATTGTCCTTTTGGATAAATATTTTTCTTTATTGTATTCCCTGTGTTTTTAAAATACAAGCTATAAATAAACATATCGGTTGTTTCCACTGTTACTCTCATAAATTCAACGGGACAAAATAGGGTATCACATAATAAGCTATAAAAATAAATTACATCAATAGTAAGTTGCAAAAATACCATAGCACATTATATATGTTCCAAAGCCTGAAACCACTGTTGCCAACCACACTTGATAAAGCAACACACCCATGGCTGAAGAACGATCAAGCCGTCTTCCCTAAGGGTAGGCAAACGACTTCCATCTTTTAAACCATTTCCCATTATTTGTTGTAGCCTTTCTTAATCTGCTTTCAATGATTCGCATTCCTATTTTCAGGAACACCCACATGCAGGATGTTGAATCAACCGTGAAGAAATTAATTGTTGAAGTCGCAATGACTAATGAGGACCGCCGGCGCCTTAAGGGCGTCCTTACTAAGGAAGACTATCTCAGACTGTATCTGGAAAAAGGTTTAGAAGAAGGAAACAGTAGGTCGCAAGATGGAAGCTTGGAATCTCGGTACGGATGCACTATTTTTCCTGCATGCATGTTTAACCAATGCCTTATCAAACCCTAACTAATTTTCCTATCCTTTCATTGCAGCGACATTGGTGCAGGGTTGATCGGCTACGGCCGAATACGGACCAGACACTACAAAAAAAAAAAGGGTCTCATTTGCTGCAGATCCTGTACAGGTTTCTTTACCTCCCCAGATTGTAATCAATCAACCGCAAACACATGCAATCCCAATGCGTTCCGGGTAAAATCTCCCATAACTCAGCTAATGACTTATGTTGCAATGACAATTTTGTATACATACACCTTACAGAGGCATCACAGGTCCCGTTTCAGAGAGATGACCATTTACTGTCTGAGAACATCATGCTTACTCAGCATCATATAGACATAATGGAAGGGAGCAACAACGCTGCAGAAATCCAGAATAACACTGACGTTCCAACCAACATCAGGTAATCTGTAACATAACTAAACATATATGCTGCATTGTGGCGAAAGACCCCCGCTGTCTACTATCAAACACACCTTCGACTGTAACTATTTGAATTTCTTTACAAATACCTTTCTATGAATACTATAACTCAGTCCACATGGAATTTATATTGCACTCTCAATTTGTCGTCGTCATTTTACCTTTATACTAATCACTATCTCTTCAACATTCATTACAACTCTTCAATGCACGAACAGGGTGCCCATCACGCATCTGATGAAAGTCTACATATCATTCATGTGGATGACGATGCTGATGGACAAGGATCAGACAACCAAGAATCTGATGGGCAGATGTTGGATGATCAACAATGCGACAATGAATTATACTGGGAAAAGACAATCACTTTCGGATACAAGGCTACAAAGAATGTCATGGTAAGTTCTGAATTGCATAGTCCTTGAACATAATGCATTTACCGCAGACAAATTGTATAACTCATTCTTATGCTACCATTTTCCCAGCATTTTCCAAACACGGTTACGCGGGAAATTTTACGAGTCAACCAGACAGCTATTGAGTTGGTCGATGTAGACGACGGTAGGATTTATCTGGCTGATGTGCGTTCTGCACGGCGTAGGAAAAATCAACAAGATGGAGAAGTTCATGACAAATGGCTGGTACCAGTTTGCTGTGAATAAGAGGCTTGGTAGGGGTGACACGCTTCAATTCATAATAACAATCCCTTCCCAAAGGCTCTATGTCTCCGTTGTTAGAAGACATGAACACCCTTAGATTGTGAACGACATGTTCACACTTCGTGTCGTGGAACTATTCTATGTTTGAAACCTGAAGCTAATTTGACAAGTATCCGACTCAAAGTCTTTTTTGGGTGTTTTTTGTGGAATGTTATGTTATAATTTAATATTGCCTAAACTTTTTAATTTTTCCCTTTCAACAAGATATGTTGTTTTGTTAGATATGTTTGATACTATCATATATATTACATATCTATACTAAGCTTTGATCTTTGCACTTTCTTTTACTAAATAACTTATCATTCAACACAAAAAATTATCATATTATTTTTTAGTAAACTAGTAACTAACCCGTGCGTTTGCACGGGCCTGTCTGTTCG
Source organism: Lathyrus tuberosus (assembly GCA_022829125.1). Taxonomy (NCBI): domain Eukaryota; kingdom Viridiplantae; phylum Streptophyta; class Magnoliopsida; order Fabales; family Fabaceae; genus Lathyrus; species Lathyrus tuberosus. The sequence goes on from JALAZF010000017.1 coordinate 18,591,535, forward strand.
AGGATTTTATGTTATGGACGCGTAATTGTTAATCAAATTGAAAAGAAAAATGTTAAAATTATAAAAATATATATGATTGAAATTAAAAATTTATATTGGTAAATATAAGAAAATGTTGTGTGTTGATAAAAGAAGAAATTAAAGTTGTGCCCGTTGATTACAAAAGAATTTGTTTTGTAGATTAAAAAATTGAATGAAACTTAAAGTTGCGCTCGTTTATAACAATAGTATTTGTTTTGTATATTAAAAATTTTGAATTAAAATTAAAATTGTGTCTGTTTAAAACATTTGTATAATTTTTTTGTATAACAAAATTTGAATCAAACAAAATGTTGTGCCCGTGAATTACAGTAGTATTTGATTCGTATATTAAAAAATTGATTCAAAATTAAAGTTGTGCTCGTTTATAAGATATGTATTTTATTTGTATATAAAAAAATTGGAATAAAAAAAAAAGTTGTGCCCGTTGATTACAAAAGAATTTGTTTTGTAGATTAAAAAATTGAATCAAACTTAAAGTTGCGCTCGTTTATAACAATAATATTTGTTTCGTATATTAAAAAATTTGAATCAAAATTAAAATTGTGTCCGTTTAAAATATTTGTATAATTTTTTTGTATAACAAAATTTGAAACTAACAAAATGTTGTGTCCGTGGATTACAGTAGTATTTGATTCATATATTAAAAAATTGATTCAAAATTAAAGTTGTGCTCGTTTATAAAATATGTATTTTATTCGTATATAAAAAAATTGGAATAAAGAAAAAGTTGTGCACGTTGATTACAAAAGTATTTGTTTCTTAGATTAAAAAATTGAATCAAACTTAAAGTTGTCCTCGTTTATAACAATAGTATTTGTTTTGTATATTAAAAAATTTGAATCAAAATTTAAATTGTGTCCGTTTAAAACATTTGTATTATTTTTTTTTGTAGATTAAAACATATGATTAAAACATATGTATTCTTTTTTTGTATTACAAAAATTTGAATTAAAAAAAAATTGTGTCCGTTCATTATAGTAGTATTTGTATCGTAGATTAACAAATTGTGGTGGTTTTTAACATATGTATTTATTTTTATATAAAAAAAATTTGAATAAAAAAAAAGTTGTGTCCGTTGGTTACAATAGTATTTGTTTCGTAGATATTTTGTATATCTAATATTGTATAATATATGTTGAATCAGTGTGATGGCTAATGCAATGTTTACAATATATTATTAGTCCATTAAATTGTCTGATAATTATAGATATTTTATAGTGATAATATCATCAATAATAAAGCAAAATGTATAAAATAAATTATAAAATTTCTATTGTTTAAAGTTTTAAACAAAGTCATCGTGTAATATATATATAACTCCAAAAACCTCAATTTTATATATATTAGAACACTCCAAGCTTGTCAAGGCTTGTTAAAAATCCTAAGATTAACTATTTTTGTTTAATTAGAAAAGCACAAGTAAATGTTTGAAAACAAAATAAAAGAACCACAATAAACATGTCAAGCTTAATTAACTTATAAACTACACACTCAATATATAAAGTAAACACCTATATCATTATGATGTTCTCTTTAGAATACTGAAAGTACATTAGAAAGATAGTCCATATTTGTCACTGTAGAATCCTCGTCATTGCTGGAAGAGAAATGTATATTTCATACATGTACTAATGCAAAGTGACGAATATAATTTTAAAATTTACACCCGATATACAAAAAATGAGTGTAAATAAGAAACACGGTGGCAAATTTATAAATAAAGTATCATTTTAAATATTAGCATGTGACAATAAACACCTTATTTTTTAAAAATGGGTGTAAATTAAAAATATTATTTTAATCAAATCTGTATTACTCCCGTTAAAATTAAAACGGGTGTAAATTTAAATGACTGAAAAAAATTATTTATTATTATAACTATAAATATTAATCTTAAACACATTAATATATTTTATTAAATTTTAATTGTCTAATTAAGTGAATTAATGAATATAATTTATTAACTTAATATTGTGTAAACCCTCAGTTAAAATTTTTCTTAGGAAACCCTAACCCAAAATTCTCTTCACACAAAAACCCTTCGTTTTCGCTCAATCACCGAAACCCTCGATCAGTGCCGAAACCTTCAATCGATGGTTGAACTCAATCATTCGCTGATGAACCCTACAAACGCTCAACCGCTCTTTTCTTTCGATCTCTCGCTTTCGCTTTCTGCTAACTTCTTCTCCGATTCGTTTTTGTTACCCTTCTTCAACCAATCACCATTAACGGAAAGGCCAACGTTACCAAAGAGCTTAACTCCAAGCACAAGAAGGTTTTTTAATTATACTCTTTTTATTTCTTCGTAATTTGTATGGATTTAATCCTTACTCGTTCGATTTGAATCTGTTATCATCTGATTTGTTATTTTATATTATGTTGTAATGTGTGTTTGTGTATTTTAATGTCTATTTGATACTTTTTGTTTTCACTGGAATTGTTTGGAAATGTCTCATTTCGGTAGTTCACCCCATCCCTTGGTGATGTAGATTGTTTGGAAATGTGTTTATGATATTATAAACATCTTTTGTAACAATTCACAGATTCAGATTCATTTCAGACCAGTTCACATAACCTATCCGATAGAACTATTAAGACTCAGAAGATACTAATGATAGTATAGAAGTGTATAAAGAAGACATTATATTACCTTTTTCAAATGATGAAACTGAAAAGGGAGCAAAAACAAAGTCATCTATCAACTGAACCAAAACTTTGTAAAACAAATAACACTCGCTGACTCTATAAGCTAGTCTTTCTTTCTAGCCAAAGAATTTTTCACAAGAACCAAAAAATGTAAGGAATTATACTAGGACTCTCTAACACACTCTTTTCAACATAGATTCTTTTATCAATTGAAATTCACATGGCTCACTAATTTTATATGGTCCTTACATGACTAAGTGGAATCCATTTGAATTTGAAGCATCTTGAAAAGAGTAGGCTAGAAAGTGTTACTAGCCCTCCTTCAAATGTAAAAGTAAAGTATTGCTATTCGAAAGACATTTGATCAGAAAGGAATATAAAATATATTCTTGTCCTTTTAAGTCCTGCTCCTGATATATATCCTTTCCTGGAAACTACGTTGACGGAGTGTTTCCATTCTAACCTTCACACTGGCGGCTAGAAAACTGTTCCACTAAGTGAATAGAGTATTATGCACACAAAATCTTCAATCAGTTGAAGCAGCCTATCACACAAAATCCGAAATCTATACTTGCGTGATCAGAACTGGGATGGCTTTATCTTGACAAGGGATTGGTTACTGGAATGTCTTCTGCAGGTACTGTTCTATTCTGCTTGTGATCCAGACAGATTTTCCTTTTCAATTGTTTTTTTTTAACTGTATTATTCTTATTGAGTTTATTTATTTAAATGAGAGTGAAAATAAAAGTAATTTCGAGCATGGTTAAATTGACTTATTTGAGCTTATTTACTCAAATGAGATTATTTCATAGAGTTTATGAAAACCACTTATGAAGTTGTTTCCAGCTTAAAGTTCTCCATAATAGTATTTGAAACTACCATAAATTTGTTGGGAGATGATTGAATGTATACAGGATTGGGAATAATAGAGAAGTTTCGAGTCAGTTAGCTTAGTTGGTGGCATTACTGACGTTCGGTTATAGACACCTTCATTAATAGTTACAGTTCTACTATTTTGTACAGAGGCTATAAATGCAGCTGTAATTAGGATATTATAATTTAATGATAGATAATTTTTGCTTTTTCAGTTCTTGAAAACATCTTCTCACTTTTCTCTCACTCTCTAGATTCATAAAACTGAACGTTGGTTACCTTCTGCAACAACACTAACAGAAAACAAGATGGAATTCCGGAGGGCTAGTCTACATGGGAAGAATTATGGGAGCTCCTTGGTTACTGCTGATAATAGTTCAGGTATTTGGTTTCCCTTTTATATACTTATGTAACTTTAGAATGCTCAATGTTGCTGTGTATTGCCTTTGTCTCATGTCTTGCTGTTGCGGTTTGAAATTCTTGTTACTAAAATTCTTGATATTTCTGGGTTGAGATTATGGGGAATTTTTTTATTTCTCATGTAAAATTGTGAAATGCAGAATTTATGCTTTTAGACTGCTTTGGTTTATGGTAATTGCTAGTTTGCCGGACAGGTTAATGACACTGATGCCAATATAAAATATGTTATTTAATTATCACTTCCTGTTCAACTAGAAAACTACTTCTAATTGATTCTAAGATGGACCTACTAGTGTTAATGCTCCGTGAATATAGAAATCCTGATCTATAATTATTGTATGAGAGCAAAAGCTTCTTATGTGTTAGCTGTCTGTTTTCTTTCCCTTGTACAATTTCATTTTGATTGCATACTTAATTGATGAATTTGCTATGAACTTCACTAGTTTTAATATTTTGCTTTGAATCTGAATGTGTCAGTCGCGTGAGTTCTTAACAAAAACCATCTGTTAGCTTATAATGAATAATAGTTCTTACTTTGTTTTGGGTTTTCTAGCTACAACATTTGTTATTCTGAAACGGAGATGGAAGCTCAAATCTGAAATTACAGTTGATCCCAAACTAATGACCATGCTGCATAGAAACTCAAATAGAGATGAAAGAATAGCTGCTCATGAGTTTTTTCTTACATTGGCTGCTTGTAATACTGTGATTCCTATACTTAATGATGGTGGATTTTCTGGTTGTGGAACAAGTGAATCAAATGGATATGTGGAATGCATTGATTACCAGGGTGAATCCCCTGATGAACAAGCTCTAGTTTCTGCAGCCTCTGCATATGGATACACTCTTTTTGAGCGGACATCTGGACATATTGTTATTGACATCAACGGGAAGAAACTCAGGTAGATTGTGACTTCCTTTGAGATGGGTTACTACTTTTTACATTTTGTTTAAACAATGGGTTACTACTTTTTACATTTGATGCTGGGATACATGATTGATGAATGATAATGTAATATCTACATTAGACGTTCTAGTTCAGTTTTGTACTTTTTATGTAACCTATACTTAGATTACTCAGTAACTTTATTATGTCTGGTTTATAGGTTGGACGTGTTGGGACTGCACGAATTTGATAGTGTGCGAAAGAGAATGTCTGTTGTTATTCGGTTTCCTGACAATGTGGTAAAGGTGCTAGTCAAAGGTGTTGATACATCAATGTTTAGCATTTTGGCAAATGGCAGTGAGAGCAACAGTAACTTATTGCATGCAACTCTCAGCCATTTGAGTGAATACTCATCACAAGGTTTTCTCACTCTTGTGGTTGCCTCTAGAAGTCTTTCTGATCCTGAAATTATTGTTTTGTTCCTTGCAGCTTAAGATTTCTTCTTCACGGTACGGTCCAACCTGAAAATAATAAACAGATTATTGAGATACAAATGTTTAAGAGTAAAGAGTTTGGCAGTACTAACGATTTTGTAGAAAATCTGATTAAAAAATGCCTTACTAAACTTGAGGAAGAGGATCTGAGTTCGGACCATTTTGTAAGATGGGAACTAGGTGCGTGCTGGGTACAACAATTGCAAGACCAAAACAGTACAGAAAAGATAAGAAACCATATCCTAAGAAATAGGCAATGGTAGCACCATCTAAAATTTCTACACTCATCTTTCTCTTTTACTTTATGTAAAATGGAAGGTAATTTCTACAAGGAAAGTAATGTTTTTGCAAATGCTAGTTGTTTGGTCGATGTAAAGAATTGGAAAATGCCTACTATATGTATAGCATATATTCTTAAAAGCATATATTCTTTAACCACTAACATATGGTATAGAAACCATGTGTATTTGTCTATTCATGAAGTTCCATTTGATGGTTTTCTAACCGTTGGTTAAATTGTTCCCTATCAGTAGTAGTAAGTACACAAATATACGGTGGAAACTAATCATGTATTAATGTAGTGAAGAATATGAACATAAAATTGCAAGTGGGCAAATGAGATTGTAAGTGGCGAAGTTAGTCAAATTTGGAAGTCTAATACCCTCCTATTGTATGCCTACTAGTGAACAACTGCCAAACTAGTTATTAATATTATTAGAAATTGTGTCTGGTGAAAAGTCTTAAACAAGGATATATTCACTGATTATATTATTATTTTTCAATGAATCAAAATTTTTTAATATGCTTTACGGTGGATTTTCTTGGTTTATTTCGTTTTCCTTTTGGACTATTATTATCTGGCACATCTTTTTAGAAGATTATGTGCGGGATTCTGTTATAGTTTTATGATGATGTATGTGAGCTTTTTCATGTTATATGATGTTTAAATGTTAACTATCTTCACAGGTCAAGCTTTCTGAAAAACTTTCACATATGCAAACACTTTGCATTCATGAGATGATAGTTCGAGCTTTCAAGCATATTCTGAGGGCAGTTATTTTGGAAATTTGTTGATATGGAGAAAACAGCTTCATCAATAGCCGGTGCATTGAATTTGCTGCTTGGTATTCCTAAAAATATAGAAACAGATGAATCATGCGATGTCCATCCTCTTGTGTGGAAATGACTAGAGAGATTTTTGAAGAAACAGTTTGCCTGGATCTTAACAGGTTGAACTATAAAGATGTGAGGAATTTTGCAATTCTTTGTGGCTTGTATCACATTTTAATTGAGCCTGGAAGCCATTAGTAATAGTTATATTGTGCTTTCTATTATAACTTGCTCTAGAATTAAGATTACATTATTATGAAGTACTCCATCTTTTCCAAATTATATGACATTTTGGGCATTTTGCACAAATTAAAAAATGTAGTTAATTTTGTATGGAAAAGATAAATTATGAGATGCTTTATAAAATGAGATGCTTTATGCGAAAGAGAAATTTAAAGAATTGGAACAAGAGAGTAACAATAAGTAGAGGGTATGATAGAAATAAAATCATAAAAGAAAATATAGTGTAAACTTGTCAACATCCATGGTAAAATCGGATGTAAATTTGCCAACATTCATGGTAAAATCAGGTGTAAATTTGCCAACATCCATGGTAAAATCGGGTGTAAATTTTATGAGGGAAGATTCTCTCTATGTACTTTATTTTTAATGATGTCAAAACCTTCATGATTAGAACATAGTGGTTTATATGAAAAACTCAAGTAGTTAAGTATTGCACATATGTTTGATTATGATTAGAAATGATCTAGGTTCATTAGAGATGTCTACCTTAGGAATCTCAAAATCCTGATTTTTGCATGTTTCTAGGGCATGCGTCGACTCATCGCCCTGCATTGGGTCGACCTATGCAGTCTGCGTTTGATAGAATTGAAAACTGGGAGGTATGCGTCGACGCACTCCCTGTTCCGGTCGACGCACAGTATGCATTTTTGCGTAGTTGTGTGCGCGGGCTTGAACAGGTCGCCTATACCTTCTGTATAGGTCGACCGCTCGCTGATTCCTACCAATTTTCTCACTTGTATTTTCATCTCAAAATTCTGTTATTTCCATATTATTACAAAGCATGATATATATATCTAGTTAGTTCATTTTTTAACATAGAACAAGAAACGTGAAAGATTTTTATGCCATTTCTCTCATCAATTTCATCTTCTTCCTTGAGCATTCAAACAACTACACATAACCAATTTTTGTTTGTTGTGTTCATTGATTTGAAGTGATAAGGTTCAGATTTCAGGAAGTGTTATCTTCATTTCTGAGTTGAGATTTGTGGTAGGTGTTTCTTGAATAAAACCTTAGGGTTTTCTCCTCCAAGAATCTAAGGGTTTTTGGGGGTTTTTGCACAAGCCGATTCGTTCTACAAGGATTCAACTGGGCGAAGGTAACCGAAGAGATCAGCTTAGTAGCTGTAATCAGAGGATCGTAGAAGAGTGGTTTGGGTTTGAATCTTTGGTAGATTGCAATTGATCGAGTGAAGGTAATCGAAGAACGGTGTTTTCTTTCGGTTTAGTAGCGCGGGACGATAATTGAATCAACCATATTCGAAGCACTTGATTCATCTTGAATCAAGGGAAGAGAAGGCTCTACATCAACAATTCGAAGACGTTCGAAGATTTGTTTGTTCAGAAGTTTTCTCTTGTATAAACTCTCAATTACAACGATAATATATATATCTCAATTCCATGTTCGGAATTGGGGGCAGATGTACCCATAGAGAGGACGATTGGGGAACTGCCTAATCAAATCGCGTTCGTTCCCTTTCTCCTTTAACTCTTTACATTTTTTCTGCATTGTTTGAATTTGCCAAGTTTTCAAGTTGTCTAAATTTCTGAGGTGTCGTAATCTAAAGCTGAAAAATCGTTTTGGTTAAAGTGATACAATTCGTTGAATTGTTTCTAAGAGCAGCTTGAAATTACTAACCATAGAAATTCTGCACTTAGTGTGTGTGTACACACCAAGTGTTTGATAATTTATCGCAAAGCAAATTCAAACACCTTTAGTGTTTCATTGTTTGCCTCATTGGTTTGGATTATACATAAACACGCTATAATTTGTTGATTGCGTTTGATCACATTAATAGAACTGAATTTTTCTCTTCCATACTCTTTCGCAATATATATTCGCGCATATCCGATCCTTTTGGTAGTAGGTTCGTTGTAGACTTTTAATCCGGTGGCAGCTTCCATTTAAACAATTTTTAAAACAGAATTTTGTAGTCCCTTTGCGTGTAAAAATCGAAGGATCTATTCAACCCCCCTTCTAGATCCATAGCCATAGTCTAACAAGTGGTATCACGAGCTCCGGTTTATTCTGGTGCTTCGGTAAAACTTCTTGGATCATGGCGAACGAACCTAAGGGGGCTTATAATAGAGCTCCAGTTTTTACAGGTGAAAACTACAGCTACTGGAAGGATTGTATGCGCGTTCATATTAACTCCTTAGATCGGAAGGTTTGGAACGTTATTTTAAACGGTCCCATGGCAATCACTATGACTAACGCGGAAGGCGTTGTCGTTCCTAAACCCGAAGACCAATGGACTGAGGAGGACGAGAAAAGTACAGTTATGATTGGAAGGCTCGTAATATGATCATTTCCTCTTTGGGAGTTGATGAGTATTATCGAGTCTCCCATTGTGAAACAACCAAAGCTATGTGGGATGCCTTACAAGTAGCCCACGAAGGCACTAATGACGTTAAATTGGCTCGTATTAATACTCTAACGCAAGAGTTTGATTTGTTTTACATGAAGCAAGGGGAAACCATTGCGGATATGCAAAAACGATTCACTCACATTATCAACAAATTGCATGTCCTTGGTAAACCAATTCCAAATGAGGTTTCTACTAATAAAATTCTGAGGTGTCTTAGCAGGGAATGGCAACCAAAGGTTACCGCTATCAAGGAGGCCAATGATCTTGCTACATTAGACCTCACAACACTCTTTGGTAAACTCGATGAGCATGAGCAAGTGCTCATTAGCTTGGATAAGTATGAAAAGAGTATAAAGAAAGAGAAGGCAAAAGATACGGAAAAGAAGTCGATAGCTCTTAAGGCTTCTTGTTCAAAGTCCACACATCAAGAGCAAAGTGATGATGAAGCCAAAGATGACAAGGATGAAGAATCCGGTGATGATATGAGCTTATTTGTGAAGAGATACAATAGATACATTCGCAAGAATGATATTCAGCACTCGGACATAAATCTTGTCAAGTTCCGGAAGCAATCTAGAAGTGAAGGACATAAAAATGGCAAAGTAAAGGGGACGTGCTACAATTGTGGAAAATCCGGGCACTACAAGCCGGATTGTCCATCCCTAAAGAAAGACAAAGATAAGGACAAAGACAAGAGTCGCTCAAACAAAAAGTCCAACAAGTCTCGACGAGCATACATCGCTTGGGAAAGTGATAGCGAGTCGGAGAAAGATGACTCATCAAGTGACGAAAGTGAATCCGTAAACCTTTGTCTCATGGCACGTCACAACAAAGGAAAAGAGGTAAAACACTCTAAATATGAAAACTGTCAAAATATGTCTCATGCTGAATTGAAAAGAGCTTTTGACACATTACACCACAAAGCTAAGGAAGCATTTCAACGCTTAGCTTCGAATAAAAAGATTTTTTCCTATTTGGAGAAAAAGGTTTCCGATTCCCAAAAGGAATTGGAAGATCTCAAAAACTCTATGGTGAATGTATCAAAAACTAATATCGATAAGGATGAATATACATGGTTTGACCTTGGTGGCTGTGGTACTTGTCACATTTGGCAAAGAGAGGTGAGAACCCTCAAAGCCAAGTTAGACAAGGCTCTCAAGCCTAAGATTACGTTTGCTATTGATCGATCACATTATCGTGAAACAATGAATAATCCGTATAAAAAATACACGTATGTGATTCGAGATAGTGATAGCAAAGGTAAACTCCAAACAAATCGTGATTGCTTATATTGTTGTAAGCCCGGTCATATTATTGCTAAGTGCCGCTTTCGGAGATATCTTGTTCCAAAGGGCATTTATCAATGGCTGCCCAAGGGCAATATTGGTTTCACTTACCATAAAGGACCCAATGAGAATTGGGTACCTACTCTCCCTTGATTATTTTTGTAGGTACAAAATCTTGAGACCACTGAAAGAAGATGGGTTCTAGATAGTGGCTGCTCAAGACATATGACCGGAGACATATCTCTTTTCATCGACTTTGTGGCGAAGAAAAAGGGGTTTGTCACTTACGGAGATAACAACAAGGGACAGATTCTCGGTAAAGGTAGTATAGGTAATCTCTCATCTACTACTATCTCTGATGTACTTCTTGTGGAGGGCCTTAGACACAACCTTTTAAGCATTAGTCAACTATGCGACAAAAATTATAAAGTCTCTTTTTCAAAGGATTGTTGCGTAGTTGAAGATTGCGACAAGAAGAATGTGTTTAAGGGCTTGAGGGTGAATAACGTCTATATGCTAGACTTAAACGAGGTATCATTGGATGGAGACAAGTGTTTAGTCACTATGAATGAAGATTCATGGTTGTGGCATAGACGCTTGGCTCATATCAATTTTGATTTGCTTAATAAAATTGTCTCTAAAGACCTAGTCATCGGTTTGCCCAAAATTAAATTTACAAAGGATCATCTTTGCGATGCATGCCAAATGGGGAAGCAAACAAGGATCTCCTTTAAATCTAAAAACATTGTTTCAACTATGAGACCTCTTGAGCTCCTCCATATGGATCTCTTTGAACCATCTAGGGTTAAAAGCCTAGGTGGTAACTACTATGGGTTTGTTATAGTCGATGATTTTTCTAGGTTTTGCTGGACAATTTTCTTGGCAAATACGAGTGATACTTTTTCAGCCTTTGAACGATTTGCTAAGTTATCTCAAAACAAGTTAAACACAAACATTGGTTCAATCAGAAGTGATCATGGGGGCGAGTTTGAAAATCATTTATTTGAAGCATTTTGTGATTCCAACGGAATTGATCATAATTTTTCCGCACCACGTACTCCTCAACAAAATGGGGTAGTGGAACGTAAAAATAGAGTTTTGGAAGAACTTGGAAGGACTATGATCAATGATAGTGGATTACCAAAATACTTTTGGGCAGACGCCATAAGTACGGCTTGTTACGTTTTGAATAGGGTGCTCATCCGGCCTATTCTAAACAAGACACCGTATGAGCTTTTAAAAGGGCGTAAGCCAAACATATCTCACCTTCATGTATTTGGTTGCAAATGCTTTGTGTTGAATAACGGAAAAGAGACTCTCGACAAATTTGATGCCAAGGCTGATGAGGGTATTTTTCTTGGATACTCTCAGTCAAGTAAAGCTTATAGAATCTATAATAAAAGGTTGCGTGTAGTTGAAGAGTCAGTTCATGTTACTTTTGACGAGTCTTATCCGAGAAATGTCGGAGAAGGTAGTTCTTTTCATGGTGCAGGTGTACCCACTGAAGACATACTCAAGGACACTGATAAGGGAATTGATCAGCCTGAAGCAGTGCGTATTGAGGAGGAAAAGGATCACCAACCAGTGAAAAGTGAGGATGCTCATCATGCTAAGGAAGATGAACTTCCTCCAGCTTGGAAGTCTTCTAAAGACCACCCAATTGACAACATTCTCGGTGATATTTCTAAGGGAGTAACTACTCGCTCTAAACTTAGTAACTTTTCTTATTACTCTGCTTTTGTTTCCCAAGTTGAACCTAAAAACTCTAAGGAAGCGTTACTCGATGAGCATTGGTATCTATCAATGCAAGATAAACTAAATCAATTCGGGAGAAATGAGGTTTGGGACCTTGTCCCCCCTCCGCGAGATCATCGAGTAATAGGAACCCGATGGGTGTTTAGGAATAAACTTGATGAAAATGGAGTAATAACGCGTAACAAAGCTAGGCTTGTAGCGCAAGGCTATAACCAAGAGGAAGGAATCGACTATGAGGAAACTTATGCGCCGGTTGCTCGACTCGAGGCCATACGTCTTCTACTTGCCTACGCTTGTACAAAGAACTTTAAACTATTCCAAATGGATGTCAAAAGTGCATTCCTTAACGGATATATAAATGAAGAGGTTTATGTAGCCCAACCTCCAGGTTCTGAATCACACGAATATCCTGATCATGTCTATAAACTTAAGCGAGCTTTGTACGGACTTAAATAAGCCCCTAGGGCTTGGTATGAACGTCTAAGTAAATTTCTACTTGATCAAGGGTATTCAAGAGGAAAGGTTGACACGGCCCTCTTTATTAAACGTCAAGGAAAACACTTAATTTTGGTACAAATTTATGTTGACGATATTATATTTGGGTCTACTAACATGACCTTGGTCAAAGAGTTTTCTAGTTTGATGCAGGGGGAGTTTGAGATGAGCATGATGGGGGAACTTAACTATTTCCTCGGATTGCAAATCAAACAACTTGAAGAGGGCACATTCGTGAGTCAAACGAAATATTGTCTTGAGTTACTAAAACGTTTTGATATGCTGAACTGCAAAGCTATAGATACTCCTATGCCTACAAGTGTTAATCTTGATCGTGATGAAAAAGGCAAGGATGTTGAAGTAAAGAGGTATCGAGGTATGATAGGGTCTCTTCTTTATCTTACCGCATCACGTCCCGATATAATGTTTAGTGTATGCATGTGTGCGAGGTATCAAGCACATCCAAAGAAATCCCACCTAAAAGCTGTTAAACGCATACTTAGGTATCTCTCTGGTACCCCAAAGTATGGTCTGTGGTATTCAAAAGGCAGTGCTTGTTCCTTAGTTGGCTATTCCGATTCTGACTTTGCCGGGTGCAAGTTGGATAGGAAAAGTACTAGTGGCACATGTCATCTTTTCGCAAATTCCTTGGTGAGTTGGCATAGCAAGAAACAGGTTTCTGTTGCTTTGTCAACTGCCGAGGCTGAATACGTTGCCGCAGGTAGTTGTTGTGCTCAAGTCCTATGGCTTAAACAACAATTGCTTGATTTTAATTTAAAGCTTGAGCGTATTCCAATTTTGTGCGATAACACTAGTGCAATAAATCTAACTAAGAACCCTGTATTACATTCACGCACCAAACATATCGAAATACGTCATCACTTCCTTAGGGATCATGTTGAGAAAGGTGATGTGATTTTTGAGCATGTTGATTCAAAAAATCAACTTGCTGACATTTTCACAAAACCTTTAGCCACTGAGCCTTTCTTTCATATCCGTAGGGAACTTGGCATTCTCGACATTTCGGATCGTGTTTGATCTTATTATAAAGTGTCATGACCTTATCTTATCTATATGTACATCTATACTTTTGTCACTAACAATTTCAAAAGCTATTACCACATGTGTAAGGTCTTGCATCATCAAAAACGATCAAGGTAATATCGTTCTCTTTCATTAGAAATTAAGTGTACCATAATTGAGTGATATTGTTGTTGTTTATTGCCTATAGTATGCTCACTTTCTTCATTTGTATGTTTGGTGTGCATGTTAACTTTCTATTTAGACAACACTACAGTTTAAATGTTACAAAATTTAATTTTTTCAGCAAATTCATATTTTGCGTCGACTCATACAGTCTGTAGGTCGACCCATGGTTGATGCAGTATTTCACTAGTAAGCGCAGGTCTGAACAGGTCGACTAAGTAGGTCGACGCATAGCTGTAACTTTTAAAATTACACATTTTTCTTCAGTATGCGTCGACGCATAAGGGTCTTAGGTCGACCGTTCGCTCGACTTCTGCTATAAATGTTTGTTTTCTTTTGTTTTTTTTGCTGATAAAACATTCTAGGTTTTCTTTGCATCATTACTTCATTGTATCATCTCCTCCTCTTCCCTAATCCTATCTCCACCAAAAACCCTAAATTCATAAATTGCACCCACAACGCTTGGGCTCCACAACTATCTTGGGAAGTTCTTCATTACTCATCCTCTTTCAACATCAAGCATCAAATGGCTACACGGAGAGTCACCTGCAAAAGGGTCTCAAGAGAAACCCCTATTCAAGCCGGTACTTCTCAACATCCACAAAATTCGCCGGTAACTCTTCCCTCTCTACTTTCTCCTGAAAATCTTGACTTGTTTAAGAGTATGAAGAAAAGAACTGTGATTAAACAATATGTGTATTATCGGCTTACGGTTCAACGCATGCACTTGGACGAAATCATAGAGTTATTGGATTTTCAGAATTTAAATGGGTTTTTGGAATGTGATGTCAAATATAATGAGGATTTGGTAAGGCTTTTCTATACGGGTCTCGTTGGAAAATTTGATGATTTCATGTTCAACTGCAACCTAGGAAATAAGGTTCTTACTGTCCAAAACACCACATGGGAAGATTTATTCAATTTGTCTGTAGCTAATGAGAGCCCTGTACAGCACATAACTGATACTGTGCATGTAAATGGTTATGAGTATAAGAAGGCTTTAAATTCCATGCTCAGGAGACCATACACTGATGAAGTTGTGACAAGTAATCTCTTCCCCAAGGCAGTAACAACAGGAAAACTGACTCCTATCCCTAGAATTCTACAGTGGATTGTTGCTCATATTCTTAGACCCAAGCAGGGCGGTTATTCTAGGGTAAATCAACCTGAGATTCAGTTAATCTACATTCTAATGAATAAGATAAAAATCAGTTGGCCTTATTACTTTGCAAGTAGGATGTATGCTCTTCGTGATTCCGGTAGAGGGACTGCACTTGGGTATGCATCCGTGATTCAGAAGTTTTTCAATAATGCTACAATAGTTGTTCCTGGTATTGTCTATAAGTCCATCACTTCAAATCAAGAGTTCTGTCAGAAAACTATGACTATGATGGGCCATATGTGGGATGCTGTAGAGAGAAAATATAAGTATATTGTGAAAGCCAACAAGGCTGTTCTGGAAGATTCTAGTGAAGAAGATGACGAAGACGAAGAAGAAGAAAGGGAAAATGAAGGAGAGAATGAACAGAATGATGATGACATGAATCAAAATGACAATGCTCAATGACACCAAATGAATACGGGGGCTGATGCTAATACTGCATGGATGTATCAAGGATCTGAAGAAAATCAAGGATGGAAATCTCCAATGGAAACTGAGGTTGACCAAGGATGGGGTCAATGGCAATTTAATTGTTGGACCAATCTTGGTTCCAATTATAGGCCACCAACACAAGAGCTGAATTACCAAGAGTCATATTACACTCCTCTTTCACCTCCACGTCCTCAACAAAACAATGAAGACATTCTTGAACTTATGAGGACGATGCAACTTGATCAACAGCGGTTTGCCACAGCTCAAGAAAAACGGTTCAAGTCTTTGCAAGAAGAAGTTCATACTCATGCCAACAACTTTGAATCTTTTGCCACTAAGGCAATGGAAAGATTGAACTCAATGGCCGAAACTTCTGCAAATCAGCACCGGGCTCTTACAAATAGCTTCAACATTCTGAATCGTACAGTGTTAGAGATGACTGAGCAGTTGGATGTGCAACCTCCACCACCTCATCATCCTCAACCGTTTCACGGCAGAGGCCATTCATTTAGGGGGAGGAGGCCATGAGAAACAACACTGCATCTTGCATCATGTCATTTTGCGTTTCACTTGTTATCTCATGTTTTGTTTATGATTCAAATTGACTTTAGCCTGTTATGTTTTTTGTTTTTGTGACAGTGTTTCAGTTATAACTATGGGTTGTTATGTTGCATGTTTTGGATATCCGTTAACTTGTTTTTACTTTCATATGTGAATGCGTGTTAATGCTTATCGTTGTAATTTGTTAAAAAACATGTCCTTTCAGTTGATATTTTCTAGTCATGATATTCTCTCTCTCTCTTTTTGATGTTGTCAAAGGGGGAGAACATTGGAAAGAATAACAGGTATTGAGATAATCAAACTAGTGGATGCATAAAGTTAGGGGGAGGATACCATCTCACATCGAGTGTTTTGCCATCATCAAAAAGGGGGAGTATGTGAGGGAAGATTCTCTCTATGTACTTTATTTTTAATGATGTCAAAACCTTCATGATTAGAACATAGTGGTTTATATGAAAAACTCAAGTAGTTAAGTATTGCACATATGTTTGATTATGATTAGAAATGATCTAGGTTCATTAGAGATGTCTACCTTAGGAATCTCAAAATCCTGATTTTTGCATGTTTCTAGGGCATGCGTCGACTCATCGCCCTGCATTGGGTCGACCTATGCAGTCTGCGTTTGATAGAATTGAAAACTGGGAGGTATGCGTCGACGCACTCCCTGTTCCGGTCGACGCACAGTATGCATTTTTGCGTAGTTGTGTGCGCGGGCTTGAACAGGTCGCCTATACCTTCTGTATAGGTCGACCGCTCGCTGATTCCTACCAATTTTCTCACTTGTATTTTCATCTCAAAATTCTGTTATTTCCATATTATTACAAAGCATGATATATATATCTAGTTAGTTCATTTTTTAACATAGAACAAGAAACGTGAAAGATTTTTATGCCATTTCTCTCATCAATTTCATCTTCTTCCTTGAGCATTCAAACAACTACACATAACCAATTTTTGTTTGTTGCGTTCATTGATTTGAAGTGATAAGGTTCAGATTTCAGGAAGTGTTATCTTCATTTCTGAGTTGAGATTTGTGGTAGGTGTTTCTTGAATAAAACCTTAGGGTTTTCTCCTCCAAGAATCTAAGGGTTTTTGGGGGTTTTTGCACAAGTCGATTCATTCTACAAGGATTCAGCTGGGCGAAGGTAACCGAAGAGATCAGTTTAGTAGCTGTAATCAGAGGATCGTAGAAGAGTGGTTTGGGTTCGAATCTTTGGTAGATTGTAATTGATCGAGTGAAGGTAATCGAACAACGGTGTTTTCTTTCGGTTTAGTAGCGCGGGACGATAATTGAATCAACCATATTCGAAGCACTTGATTCATCTTGAATCAAGGGAAGAGAAGGCTCTACATCAACAATTCGAAGACGTTCGAAGATTTGTTTGTTCAGAAGTTTTCTCTTGTATAAACTCTCAATTACAACGATAATATATATATCTCAATTCCATGTTCGGAATTGGGGGCAGATGTACCCATAGCGAGGACGATTGGGGAACTGCCTAATCAAATCGCGTTCGTTCTCTTTCTCCTTTAACTCTTTACATTTTTTCTGCATTGTTTGAATTTGCCAAGTTTTCAAGTTATCTAAATTTCTGAGGTGTCGTAATCTAAAGCTGAAAAATCGTTTTGGTTAAAGTGATACAATTCGTTGAATTGTTTCTAAGAGCAGCTTGAAATTACTAACCATAGAAATTATGCACTTAGTGTGTGTGTACACACCAAGTGTTTGATAATTTGTCGCAAAGCAAATTCAAACACCTTTAGTGTTTCATTGTTTGCCTCATTGGTTTGGATTATACATAAACACGCTATAATTTGTTGATTGCATTTGATCACATTAATAGAATTGAATTTTTCTCTTCCATACTCTTTCGCAATATATATTCGCGCATATCCGATCATTTTGGTAGTAGGTTCGTTGTAGACTTTTAATCCAGTGGCAGCTTCCATTTAAACAATTTTTAAAACAGAATTTTGTAGTCCGTTTGCGTGTAAAACTCGAAGGATCTATTCAACCCCCCTTCTAGATCCATAGCCATAGTCTAACAAATTTGTCAACAATCATGGTAAAATCGGGTGTAAATTTGCCAACATCCATGGTAAAATCGAGTGTAATATATCATGAAAATATGGTGTAAATTGGCCAACATCCATAGTAAAACGGGTGTAATATATCAAATTTTTACACCTTATTTAAAAAAAATAGGGTGTAAATTTGCCAATATCTAGAGTAAACATCTCATTTTACATTTGATTTTTATCAAATGGAGAGTAAATATGTTTAATTTAAATGCAATTATTAAAAAATTTACACCCGTTTTCTAAAAAATAGGGTGTAATATTACATCTTTATACATCTGTTTTAAACAAAAAAGGGTGTAATATACCATCTATAAATGTATACATGTAAACATTTACACCCGATTTATATAAAACAGGGTGTAATATGTCATCTATAAATGTATATATGTAAATATTTACACCCGATTTCAACAAAAAAAAGGGTGTAGTTTAACATGTATTTACACCCGTTTTAAAACGGGTGTAAATTTGTCAGACATTTCTCACCCGTTGAATTCACACCCTTTAATAACGGGTGTTAAATGTAAAAAAAACGGGTATAAATTATTCTTTCTGCACTAGTGATGGTCAAGTTATCATTGTTGACAACAACTTTTGTGGCTTGATCATAAACCTTCATTGCTCGCTTCGTTAGTCTATAATTCTCCTCCAGCTTAGCAGTGGCATACTGCAGATAAAGAGGCTTCACTTGACCAGTCAGAGCATATTTAGTCAAACATGACAAATTGGTTAGCAAATAGATTTTATAACTTTTATTATGACTAATGAATTACTTCATAAAGAAGAAGATGGATGCCAAAAAACCTGTGATATGGAGATTCCAAACGAACAGTCATTAATGCAAAATCAAAATCCAAGAACCAATCATGGAAGAAGTTTGTCATTATTAGCAGAAACAGAGAGAAATTTTATTAAAATATAGTTAACAAAAGCCACACCACAAGTAGGTCAAAAAATAGTACAAATTACAGCTATATCGTATGCTACCTGTCAAATCTTAATGAGTATCTCAAGACACAATATGGTACTCTTAGATTTCAACAGCGAGTCAGTTTGGGGCATGTTTTTTATGTCATCATCATCTTCTACTTTTGATCTTGGGAAACAATAACCCAAACCATTAGGTTCCTATGTAAACAGACATGTGTCACTCATAAACGTTAAATTATGTCAAGAATCATACATTCAAACAAAAAAAAACTTGAATGACAAAAGCTGTATTTGTAAACATGTATTTTAATAAGTATAACAGATTTCTACTACAATTGTATGTAACACAGAAAAGGAAATCAAAAAATCAAAACCAATTTCATTCATATGAATTAAATCCTATATCATTCAAAGTGGTCGATTCAAAAATGAAAGTTACAACATTAAGAAAATTAAAACTCCTAATAGTCAAATCTAAAAGGCCTGAACGACATGAAATTGCTCCAACCGATTGGTGCTAAGTCTTCATCATCTGAATCAAACGTACGTTTCTTCCATATCCTTCTTGCTCTGTTAATTCTCCTCCTCCTCCGTCTTCTTTCAACTGAGACCGAGTGTAGCCTCTGCACAGCTTCCTCGGGCTGGACTTGCTGGGTGTGAACTGGCTGTTGAACATCAGAAGTAGGTCTTTGAACATCTGAAGCTGGTTGTTGAACATCTGAACTTTGTTGGGTATGGACAGCATCATTGGAACTCATGTTCGTTTTCCTTCTTGAATGATATTGGTTGTGTGATAAAATGAAGAGGAAAACGTTTATATAATGGTTTCTGTTGAGATTCTAAACATTTTTTTATGTGATTATTGGTTGGGTAGTTCAATAACCAGTGCTGGTTATTGAATATCAATGGTCAAGTTTATCATTTATTTTAAAATACATTATTATTTAATATGGGGCATTGGGAAGCAAAACATTGTTTATTGTTATTATGGGCCCAAAACCTATTTACATCAGAAGTGGTAAATAGATTTCAAAGGCATAAATATAATTTGAATATTTCATATTTATATAAGTATAAATTAAGAAACACAAAATTATATTAAACCATGGGATATTAGATGTGTTATTTAAAACAATATAAAGTTATGTTGCAGAAAGTAGATGTACCTTATCTATGTAGCAGTAACCAGAGTTAAATAATGTCACTACATTTAGACATATGTCACCCTTGAGAACCAATTAATCATGAAGCCTAAGAAGAGAAGCTCACCTGAAAATACGGAAAAGAGCATTTGAGAAATAAATATACCAACCATCAGCAAGCTAAAGATTGGTTCACCATGTAGATCATTTCGTATAAGGAAATTAATTACCAAACCATTAAGAATACAAAATGATCCTCTTAAAAAAAGAATATAGAAAGAAATCCTAATGCCAGAAAAAATTTATCCAGTTATAGCATCACAAATATATTAAGCAAACAGAATGGTAAGAGACACGAACCAGTACTGCACCAACTAAGGCCAATAACACACCACCGATATCCATAGCATGCATGTGTGAAAAATAATGAATACCATTTCAAAACCACCTTAACTGAGTATATTATTTCACATAACAGACCAAGAAAGCAAATATGTAACAAACACAATAAAGAAAGCAAATGGTTAAATATATAATACACCTTCATAGATTGAACCGCTCCTTCCAAAATTCAAGCATAATGCTGATATAGAGAATGACTTCCGAAGTAAAATAAAACTATACGCATAAACGCGACTTTACATCAGCCAAAGGGAAACATACCAAGGTTTCACCAAAACTGCTACACAGATATTGTAGTGACAAGGTCATTATAGAAGTTGAACATAAAACAAAATCACAAAATAATTATAGAAAAAAGAAAAAAATACATAAATCACCTATGGGGACAACGTCCTTACAGTGACCACACCTTAAGAGATAAATCAAATCATATCAAATTAGCAACCTGCGAAGAATTCAATTTCACAAACCAAATGACTTATTACAATTACAAGACATTAACTGAGAAATAACTGAGAATACAAGAGTGACCTTGACAGTAACTGCTTACAGGGAGTATTAACCTGGATAGTTCTCAAGATATCCGTGTGCAAGAGATTCAGGGAAACCGTGTCACCAATACAATCCATTATACACTGTCAAAGATAATCCAATACCTCATGAAGCCTAAACTGCAAAACATCCAAACTGTAAGGCGTCATCAGTCATGAAGCCTAAACTACAAAACACCCAAACTGAAATTGAAATTCATATAAACTAAGACACTTTACAACATACTGTTTTCGTATTTCTCCATTTGCATCATTGCAGCAAATTGAACCACATCACCTTATTTTTTCATCCTTTCTTTTCTGTAATCACAAAACAAAACGAAAAAATCAAACACATAAACAAAGACTAACCAAGTTGGTTGATCACAGAAACATAACAAATACATACCAGACTTTCATCTAAACACATAAACACTAACATTATGTCTTACATATTTTCAAACCCATAACATGCTTTGCGGCAACAGAAACCTTCCTTACCTATTTTCACACCCATAATGAAGCTTTACTGAAAAATGACAACACACAGTACAAAAAAGTCAGACTTGCGAGAAAGAAAAAGATTCATAAAACCTAACTTCATTTGTGTCACAACAAATACCTCAAATCAGGAAAAGAAGAAAAACAACCCTTAAATCTTTAGCACAGTTTTGTAGATTTGTAGCACACTTTTCTCCATTTGCATCATTGCAGCAAATTGAACCACATCACCTTGTTTTTTCATCCTTTCTTTCCTGTAATCACAAAACAAAAACATAAACCAAGACAACGATTCATAAAACCCAACTACATTTATCTCACAACGAAATCCTAAAATCAGAAAAAGAAGACAAACTAACCCTAAAATCTGAAGCACAATTCTGTAGATCTAAGAAAAAAAGGATAAACAGATTTATCAAAAGAAGGAAGATTGACGAAGATGTCGACTTACCAGAAGACAAGAACAACTAACCTTCCTCTCATATTCTTCTGCTTTTGCACCATTTCCATACTCACCATCATCTTGCCGACACAAACCAAACAGACCATGAATGACGAAGAGGAAGACGAGAGACGAAGAAAGAGAAAGTTACTCTGACAGTGAGAATGAGAAAGAGTGAAAGAGAAAGAGTGAATGAGAAAGGTAGAGGAGGGAGACAAGAAAGCTAAAACTCAGACACTATTAATTAAAGTTAACTATTACAAATGATATAATTGGAATAGAAGTAAATGACATCATTATTTGAAGCAATTGTAACCACCAAAGACTTATAACAATAACTATATAGTTGGATTACAATAATGTGACATCAATAGTTGGAAAAAGTAATTTTTGGACACATTTTGCCCTTAAAATGAGGATGTGGCAATAAAAGAGGAAGGGGCAGAAATGTGTTTTCCAGAGCCCTTACTTTTCTTATATTATAGATAACAAATATACTAATTTTTCTTATATTTGGGAATTTGGTATAATTTTAAATATAAATAAGTGGTCTTCTAATTTTTTTTACTATTTTACATATCTTTTTTTTAATATGAAGTATATTTTCCATATTTACTAATATTTATTTATTCTATTTAAAAAAAAAAACAAATGCGACTAACATATCAGTACTACAAAATAGATTTTTGTAATAATACTTATATAAAATTTATTTAATATCAGCATTTTCCAACACATCCACGCCAATGCGCTACCACGTTCGGGCCAATGACGTTGCACAATGTCTGAAGGGAAACTCTCATCTAACAAAATTAAGAAGACTATCAAAATGGAGAACAACAATTAGTTGTTGCTATACATTGTTTATCTGTCGTTAAATATAATTTGTTTGTTTCGTCCTTCCAATTTACTTTTATTTGACATTAATTATTTTATCATTTCCCGTTCAACTTTACTAATATTCAACTCTTCAGATTAAAATGTAAGCCAATCTTTCTATGGTTATAAAACAATAACCTTTGGTCTTTATTCTTGCACTGGGATGCAAATAGTCACTCTTCAGCACATCGGTTTATGCACAACTCTTCAAATCCTATTAATGTTATTTCCCAAACCAATAATTTTATTTATTGTTAAATTCTATTTTTATAATTTTTACCCTATTTTTTTATATTTTTATTGAATTCTTACAAATCATTTTTTTAGTAAACTAGATTAACCTATTTAACTCTATGATTCAATATTTTCATATTTTAAATTACACTTTAAACAATAATTATATTTCCTATATCTCTAAAATATAATTATAACATATTTTGTTATGATATCTTTTCCAAAAAAATTTCCCAAAAACAATTTATTTATTATTAAATTCTATTCTAAATAGTATTTCTCGCCTCCCTATTATATTCGTTTTGCTTTTAATGAAATCTCATTTTTATCAATTTTATAGATGTCATACCATATTTTACACTATATAATTTTTTCTCCTTTTAAATATAATCCTATAGTTAAATAACTCTATGTAATACAAATTTTATAATCAATATTTTAATTCTTATAAATCAAAAGATCATTATTGATTTGAGGAAAAAATTATTTTTTATAATAAAACATACTTTTTAATTCAATACTAAAGTTTTTCCCGTTTACAAAAATATCCGAATGAAAATTTTAAGTTTTTGACAATGTTTATAAAAAAAGTGAATAAGAATATGCATTTTATTCAGTAATATTAAATAACTTGAAAAATAGTGCTTTCGTAAAATTAAATTACTTATACATATTTAGTTGTTGAATCAAGTTATATAAAGACTTTGACCAATCATTAAATTGCACTTCTTTTGAATAACTATAATTCAAGTTTTGTAGAAATCATTAAAGTGTAACAAAAAATAGTCAAAATAATTTATAACGTAATAATAATAAATATTAAGATAGATTTGAAAGGTTTAAAAATCCTTAATGAACTTCTAATCTCAATAAAAAGTAAAATGAAATATGGAGAATATAACAAAATTTAATGGTAGAAGATCAAACAATCAATTAGAATATATTGATTATCAATCAAATAAAATAAGTTGATAACACCATCTTTAAAATAACCAACATTATTGTTTGTGCACAAACATAACAACTCAAACAAACTCGTCATATTTTAAAGACAAAGATCAATATAGCATAACAGTTCAACTAAATTAGAAAACAAACTTGAAATAATGGGTCAAGAAACAACAAATTCAAATTAAGAAAGTTTGGTAGACCAGTACATCAAGCACATAACCATAATTTGAAAAGTTAGTCACGAACTCGAAAACCACTCGATGTCATAAAGTTCTCTCAGTTGTAGTCGTGCTTATCATCGCCATCAGAATCAAACATATCAACCTCTAGATCGTCATCATCTACTGCATGAAATTTGTTAAACCTTCTACCCATTGTTCCTGATTTACTTAATCTTTTCCTCTTCTGTCTTTGTCGCGCAGCAGCAGCCCGACGTACCTGATGGAAATAACCTGTAACTGATTATTGCGAAGAAGAACAACAGAATATTTCATGTGACATGAAGAGAAACAACAAATCACAACGATGGAGATGTTCAAGAAAGGCCAAAATGACACAGTATTAAACAGAACCATACCGGTTGGACCTGATGACGATGTTCAACATCAGCACGATGTCGGTGGTATAGTGGGCGGTGGTCGTCAGCATGTGGTTCATTCTCTGGAAGTGGTTCGATGTCAAGCTGCGGTGTTATGTGAACAGCCACATGAAGTTGTTGTTGCGCCTATTGATTAAATAACCAAAAAATGTCGAAAGGGGAAGAAAGACAAATGTAGAACTGTATGTAGTATTTCAAAAACAAAGTATGTAATTTAGGAAATTGAACCTCCTCTGCTTGATGGACATCAGATGGCTGTTGTAATGTCGTCGATGGCTGCATTACAGCCGCAGCATGCACTGGTGTAGGCTGTGAAACCTGGTTTCCGTTATTGGTGGCCATAGAAGCAGTCCTAACTTTCTGAATTGTAGTTTGTGTGGGTGAGAGAAGGAAGGTTGTATATAAACTTTGGCCTAAGACTGTTAATCTTCTCCCTGAATTGGTAATGCAAAGGCATTAATTAGTTTGGAAAATGTATTAGTGGAAGATACTGAGGCAAAATAATAAGTACCCATAAGCAAGATTAATGAAAAGTGGGTTATGATTTGGCATTAAAGCCCAATTACATTTTTGCTTCAAAGGTTTTTTGAAATCCCAATGTATTCCAATTATATAAATCCATCTGCCGACAACCAAAAAGAGCAAAATCAATCATATAACCATGAATAAACAAAGAACAACAACAACTAAAAATTGAAATATGGAGAAAACCGTGACTGTAAAATAGGGTTACACTTACAAGTGGCTAACCGAATCTAACCTACTCAATGATACTAACAGTTATCGAATGTCTCCAAAAAACTTTTCTGAATATGAGCAACCACTTCATACTCATCAAACAACAATTCCTCAGAACAACATTAAAAACAAACATCATTTTTTATCAAACTCACAATGGTTCAACATAATCACGATTGCCATTTATATGCCAACTAAATTTCCGATCTCATTGGCTAACCTATTCCCCAATTTTAAAGACAATTAACCTATAGATTAAGTTTGTATCACTGACCTATAAGAACCAGTTGCAACCCGCAGTCCGTCCCCGCTCAGACAACACTCAAACTTATAAAAAATTGAATCATTTCATTTAAATCACAAAGCTGGCAAATTCAAACAAAAGCATAATTACTTATAACACAAATTAATGAAGCACAAATTAATTAACAACTAATCATCCCTTATCCAACACTCATGAACAGAATTTTTAACACATTTTCATAGGTTCCAAACTAAGCACACTAAACATCTACAGTCTGCAAATTTTACATTGGTTCCAACCTAAGCACACTAAACATATTAAGTCTGCAAATTTCTCATAGGTTCCAAACTAAGCACACTAAGCACACTAAACATCTTAAATCTGCAAAATTTTCATGTAAATTTCTAAAAAAGGATCACCTCAAACCAACACTAAGAACTTTATCAGGAACCATTGCTGCTAATTTACAAGCTATCATAGCCCATGTTTCATTACACAACAAACATAATTAAAATTAAAAACTAATAAATAAACTCAGTCTAACCAATTGAAAAACCGAACAAAAGACTCACCCATTGAATGGCCAAAAACCAGGTTTGGAAACAGCTTTGCAATCTCATCTGCATAAATGATACAATAAAAAAAAGACAGTAAACTAATTCAACTGGGATTCTGCAGGAACTGACATTAATCTCAAGCATGAAAGTTAACAGAAAATTAACAATAGATTACTAACTTCAACAACTAACTCCTTTGATTTTTCACGATTACCAATTTTTCTCAACCATTTCACTCAATATCAATTATTTCCACCAGAATCAAACATCCAAACATACACTTATTCAATGACAAAGCTTACATAAATAAGTTAAACAGGATTAAAATAAACACAAACTTGAGACCTTTTCAAAATCACAAAATGACCTCAACTTCAACTGATATAAGTGGCCAAAATACTGGATTTATATTTAAAGATTTTCATTACAGATTTATCATAATGCTGTGCGAAATCGTTACGCCATCATACATACTTAAACCTAAAACTAAAATCTTCATACTTACTTTCATCTTATTTACGATTTAATAGCTTGACCATCATTCTGTTCCCAGGAGGCTTGCGAATGCAGAATCCAAGTCTATCCCCATCCTTCAAATCTCTTTCCTTTGAATACTCATACCAACCATGCCTAACAAATTTCTCCACATGGTATCCTCTGTCACGAATATGGAGTTCACAATTGTAAATCTTTTTCGTATCACAGTCATACATCAAAATTCGATCAGATTCCAGCCCCAAACATTCCTTAATCACGTGTTGGGGAATTTGCTGCACAATCACAACAAAAAATTCCTATTATACCATATATATTTGTTTATGAGCTTTTCAAATAATATGTCTTAATGACATACTTACCATCACATTCCTTTTTGCAGTCTTCGCACACTTTATGTCCTTATACCATACAACAAACCTAACCATTAATTATAAAACATTTTAACACTAAACTAAAGTGATTTACAAAGAACTCAAGCTAACAAAACAAGCTAAGATTTGAGTTACAATTCAAGCAAAGAGGATGAAAATGTTACAAGTCAACACATAAGAGATACTGTAATCAACAACCAATTATACTTTCTTTCTTTCAATTAGTTTGTCTCAACACCTAATCCATACAACACACCAGGGTATTTCTCCGTTTCGCCATTGAAGAACGTATCCCTCAATTTTCTAAACGCACAAGCAGTGAGTAAACATACAAGCAAAAGCATAAATCAGTTTCCAAACATCTGCAACACTGTTTAACAAACATGCAAAACCATATTCACCATAAAACCTTAATAGACAAGATGAAATCTATGCTTTACCTTTTCCCCTCCGTCTGCAAACCATCGCTTTTCAACACTGCTTTCTCCTTCGAAGCTCTCACCACGTCTCCACCATCATTGCCTTTCCGCTCCATTTTGGGCTCGTGCCGTCTCTTCCAGTTGCTGATGTTTCACAATACAGACCCTGAGATTTTACTAAATTCCTTTATGGTTCAAAATTTTACTTTTCCTTCTTTATCCATTTACAATAATTTATAATAATTCTTAATTTTTTCCCAAATTAATTTTGGTATTTGCTTCAAAAGTTTTGTTTCCACAAAATAAACAACAACAACGAGCACCCAATTAAATTGATTTATTTTTTAAATAGTATTAAAAAATGTAACTTAATTGTTATATAAAATATTATCTTTTTTGCGATACAACCTTATCTCAATTATGTTATTGAACATACGAGATTTTCATGAAAATTTCATTTTTTTAAAATATAAATATTTTTTTATATTTATTGTTTTTTTATTAATTATATTTTTTTCCTAAATTTTAAATGAAAACAATTACACGTCACCAACAGGTACCCGTGTAAATGCACGGATATCATATTTTTAGTAAATAACCAACAACACCAACAACAAACATTGCTAACTCGAGTTCTGAAATTTGTTCTGAAATTTGGTTTAGTCGAGAAATAGAGTATCGTAACTGAAAGATGATGTTTGGAGGTAGAAGATGTAGTTCGTCTAAGTTTTAGGTTTCACGCGAAACACTAATAGTAGTGTCTTGACCATTGATAATCACTAAATGGACGACCAAGATTTGTTTAAGGATAGTGAATAAACTCAATATGCGCACCACCTATAATGTTGATAATGAGATATACATTCTACAAAGAAATACATTATAAAAAAAAACCATTTTAAAAACAAATGCGCGTCACTGACGTGTACCCGTGCGAACGCACGGATATCATACTAGTAATTAGTAGAAAGTGGTAAAAATATTAAAGAAACAACGAGCCATCAATCAACTGCACATGCATATGGCCCATATGGTAATTCATTGTGTTAACTTTTGCCACACCACTATTAAAGCACAAATTAAAACTTAAAAGAATAATGATAAACAGCATTTAAATTTATTATCGAAAATCGTGTGTACACAGAATATCAAATGTAGATTTCTTCTCCTTAGTTAGAAGTAGCTTTTTGATTTGATTAAATATAATTGCTATATTTTGTTAGGTGTAATAAAAGACAAATTAAAAAGAGAAAGAAAATATAATTAAAAAGAGAAACCGCGTGGAAGTTAAATTGAAATAAAGGTTTGAGTTAAGTTGTGTTGCATTAGAGTTACTGTAGATATGATGTACACACAAAAAAGGTATTAAAATTTATTTTAATCCTTAAACAAAAAAGAAAATATTATTAGCTTTACTAATATATAAATCCATGTTAATCGAAAAAATATAATAAACATGATATAAAATTTTCGAATGGAGAATGTTTAAAATCAAAGTCATAATAATAAATGTTTTTATACGTACAAAACAAAATATGACATCCTTTGTGATCACTTTCCGAGATCTATATTTCAGTGCATATATATAAGTTAAATAGTTGAATCATAATCTATTATTATCAATTCAGAAAAATTATTATTGTGGAGCACAAATTATTATCCATGGTTAATAATCATATTTTCATAAGACACCCTATTTATGCGTGTTACATATAGTTTACTCTCAAACATAAGAAAGAAAAAGAATGATACAAAATTATAAGAAGGGAAGAAAAAAGATGAAGACTACAATGACGAACTAACTTTATATGTTAAGCGGCAGTTTAATTTTCTACTAAATTTTTAGGCAGTTTTTATATACGTGAACATTTAGCACTGAATTATGTGGATGATGGCAAAAAAACATATACATACAATTTAAGTGATAGTGGTAGTTTATAAAAGTTACCATTTCATGAGTTGCTTTTTTAAGAATATTATTGGAACAAAAACAGACGCTAAAAACATGTAGTCTCTTTATATGTAGATTAAATTTTTTAATTGTCCTATTATTCATTCAAAACATGTAAAACAAATGGATAAACAAATAAAACAATCTATAACAAAAATTAAAATAGTTACCATAGACGTATACACGATGACATTTAAACTAAAGAGACATTTTTAATTAATTTGGATGAAAAAGAAAAAATATGCATCTGGTTCTATTAAATTAAAAAGTCTAGAATTTAACCAAACTTAAAATTAAATTAAAAAGAACTATTTCTCAAGTAACAAAAATCAATCATGAATTTTAAAAGGGTGGAGAAAATACAAAGAGAAACAATAAAACGAAAATAGACATAAAAAGGAGAGAGAATGAAACCTCATGGATTTGCATTAAATGAGAAATGCATATTCTCTTTTTCAATTTATCTCACATGTTATCATTATATACAATTAATTATCGGTTCCGGTGGTGGTATATCAATGAAATGTATGAAGTTTTAATTTACATGGTTTCGGTTATCAATTTTTTTCCTTTCTTATTGCAGTTAAATTTTTGCAATGATGAATGCATTTGCCGGTTATGATTCTTTTGTAACTACTAGCCATTGGTTTTTAAATTACGTGAATACCAGTTTTTTTCAATCTTTAGTTGAGTAAAAATTTGGTTTTATAAAGAGTAATATAATAACAAAAATAGGTCAGTCCAAAATAATATTTTTTTGATAAGCTAGATTTTATATATAACATGGGTACAATGTGTACCACCATTAGAGTACAATTACCCCATTATAAAATATCTCAACTACAAAAATTGAATTGGACATTTGTACCACTCATAAAAAGAGTAATTCAAGTATCCATTTTCTAAATTCAAGATCCACCACCAAATATAAAATTTAATGCGTGTAATACACAACTCCGGATCACTAATTTCACCCCTAAAAATGATGTTGTTTCTTGAGCTCCATATTACCCAATTAACCACCATCCAAAAACTAGCAGCCACATTGCTTTTGATACTTCGTTGGAATCCGAATGTCCACTTTAGAAAATGTGAAGATAAAGAATTTGCTTGGTATGTATTCCTCCCCATCCACCCGCAGACCCTATTCCAAATAATTCTATTCCTATGACAGTTTAAGAAGAGATGATCAGCATCTTCATCAGACTGAAAACAGAACACACAACAAGTTTCATGGTTGTTGCTTATGATGGAAGCATTCCAACATATCTTCAGTGCTGCCAGCTCTCCTTCTTCGAGCACCCTTTCCTCCACGCCACCAATCATGCCTGTGTAAAATGAGTTTACTGAAAAGGTGTTTGAGTGCCCAGAATTCCAAATAACCACATCAGGTGAGTGTGTAGGTGAGATGTCAGCCAAAATTGTCTGCAACTGCATAAGTTCATTCTCTGCGTCCGGAGGCAACTGGTCAGATGAAGGCTGCAAATTTCACTCCCATCTAGAATTCTGCCAAGAGCCCAAGTCAGCAACCACTGCTCCTTGATCAGGTACCTGCAGAAAAAGGTTAGGAAAAATGTGTTTCAGAGGTTGTGTGCCTATCCACTTAGAGCTCCAAAACGGGATTGTGGTTCCTTCTCCAAGCCTTATAGATATAAAGTCTCCAAATGGAACGAATGTAGTCGACACAGCGATCCTCCTAATGTCCTTCCACCACTGAGATTGAGTTTTATTTGGCTTCAGTTCTTCACGGGAAAGAATAGCTTTACTGAATTCACCATATTTTCCTGTCAATACTCCACACCAATTAGCACTAAAATCTGTAATGAACCTCCATAACCATTTAGCCAACAACGCAATATTGAAATTCTTTAAGTTCTTGACACCCAGCCCCCCTTTTTCTTTAGGTTTACAAATGTTTTTCCAGCTGACCCAAGCCACTCCCCTACTTGCATTTGTTCCTGTCCATAAAAAACTCCTTTGAATTGCTACTAACTCCTTCAATACACAGGCAGGGGCTTTATAAAACGATAGATGATGAATTGGCATGTTTGTTATAACGGAATTTATCAACGTAACTCTCCCCCCGATTGATAATCCTCTACCATTCCAAGCAGAAAGTCTTTTCCTAAAAGTTTGTATCACCGGGTTCCAAAAAGATTTGCGTTTGTGGTTTGAACCAACACATATACCAAGGAATTTGAATGCTTGATTACCAACTCTACACATCAGGAACTGAGCTGCAGCTCTTAGAATATAATCATCCACTCCAAAGCCAATCAAACTGCTCTTGGATGCATTAATTTCCAAACCAGAAATCAAAGAAAAACCTTTTAATATTGCCTTGAGAGCCCAAAAATTTTGCCAATTGCCATCAGTTAATAAAATTGTGTCGTCTGCAAACTGTAGGATTTCGTAACTACACATGTTATTGACCTTAAAACCTTTCAAGGTACCATTTGCAGAAGCCTTCCTGACCATATATGCTAGACCTTCAGCCGCAATTACAAATAAGAATGGAGACAGTGGATCACCTTGGCGTAACCCTCGTGTAACTTTGAAATCTGTAGTAGCACTCTCATTAACCAGAACTGACATGAAACTCGAGAAACCTGTCCCCTCCATCCATTTCATCCACTTCTCCCCAAAACCCATGGTTGAGAGCATTTGGCGTAAATAGTCCCAATCAATACAATCATAGGCCTTGGAAAAATCCACTTTAAACAGAGCACAAGGAATTTTCTTCTTTTTCGCCAAGTCGATAATTTCGTTCAAAATCAACACTCCATCCATCAGTTGACGCCCAGGAATAAAAGCAGATTGATTAATGGATATGATTTTCCCAATGACTCCTCTCAGTCTGCTTGCTAAGATTTTAACTACCACCTTGTAAATGCAACCAACCAAGCATATAGGGTGATACTCATCAAGTTTTTGAGGATTTTGACACTTTGGAATCCACGCAAGGAAAGAAGATGATATTACCTTATTTAACCTGCACGAAACACCGAATTCCATAATACACTTAATGAAGTCAGTCTTAATTACCTCCCAAAATTCTTGGCAGAAACCCAGACTGAAACCATCAGGGCCAGGACTTCTCCTAGCAGCACAATCAAAAACAGCCTCACGAATCTCCTCCTCATCAAAATCTCTCTCCAACTGAATACTATCCTCAACTGAAATCTTGGATATGTCTTGAAAGTCAAATTTGACACGAGGACACCTTTTTCTACTAAATTGTTCAGCAAAAAACTCTTTAACCTCATGTTTCACTTCCCCAACTTCTTCAAGTATCCTATCTCCCACCTTCAAGGATGATAAGCAATTTATCTTTGCTCTATATTTGAATCTCCTATGAAAGTAAGCTGAATTCTGATCACCTTCCTTAATCCACATATTCCTTGATTTCTGGCTTATCATTGACTCTTTTAGGCGAGATTTCTCCCAGAATAATTTATGAGCTACCAACCTGTCATCAAAAACCTGTTCTGAGATAGCAGAGGACTCTTCAGCCATCATATTTTCTATCTTATTAATCTGATCTACGTTTCCTTCTATCTCCAAGTCCAATTTGCCAAAAACATTTGCATTCCACCATCTTAATCTTTCTCTAAGCAATTGGAACTTTTTACTGATAATGAAAGCTGTATTTCCTTTTACTTATAAAGAACTCCATTCTTGCTCTACAAACTTTCTGAATTCTCCATGGTCAAACCAAGCCTCGAATACCTTGAAGGGCTTTGGCCCCCAATTAACCTCTCTTCCTATTAGCCAAACAGGCCGATGATCAGATACATCCCTAATTCCCACTACCTGCTTTGAAGTGTTCCACGCCTTCGCCAGATCCCAAGACACAAGAAATCTATCCAGTCGACTCATAGCCTTCCCATTTGAGTTAACATAAGTAAATAAGTTCCCTGATACAGGCAGATCCACTAACTCCATTTCATTAATGAACTTATCAAACTCCTCCATCTCTCCTACATTTCTCACCCTAATCCCTTTGCTTTCTTCTCTAATTCTCGTGGCATTAAAATCACCCCCCAGTATCCATACTCCCTCAGGGGATTCTTCCTTCAATTTTATCAGTCTCGCCCATAAAATTCTTTTTTCTCTAATATTACATGATGAATACACATTCACAAAGTACACATTGAAATTCTTCCATTCTGCATTGAGACAAAGAAATCCTTCTCCTCTGGTAGAGTATATCGGTCTCAGAGCATCCTTTCTCCACATTGTAATTAATCCTCCAGAATTTCCTTTTGAATTCATAGCAGACCATGACACTTCATCATTCCCCCATAACCCTTGAACCACCTGATCATTAGTGCTTCTACATTTTGTCTCTTGTAAGAAACATATGTCTGTCTTCCCTTCATTCATTGTTCGTGATATCCTTCTCCTCTTGATAGGACCTCCACACCCTCTTACATTGTAGCTTATAAAATTCATCTATCCACAGTAGCTGCCTCCAACTGAGCTTCGTATGCTTTCCTATTCGAATCTTCCATTTTCCTAATAATACCCTCAAAGTATTCATCATCTTCATCACCCTCAAGTCCCATTTGCTTAAGAGACTCCCATATCCTTTTAGGTAATCCCTCCAACTTCTTTTTGATTCTTGAATTACTCCTGATAACATCACCATCTGACATTGACTCACAGCATAACACAGAACCTCCAGAATATTTAGAGCTCCCATCCTCCGAGCTCACTGATTGCGGTGATGTAGACATATTGTTCCCTAATTTGTTTCTTGTTTCCATTTTGACCAATGAAGCAAAATATGAAGGGGTGAACGGTATCTTGATATTTCCTATTATGTCCTCAATTGTTTTTGTCTTTCTAGATCTGATTTTCTTCTCCTCAACATCAGGCCCTTTCAACTCTTGAACTTTACGCCCCAAAGTAACCTCTAAGCCCACATTCAAGTTTTGTTTGCACCCCCAGTTTTGCGAAAGCCTTTCCTCTGAAACTCCCTCCACTAGATGCTCAGAAACCACTTTATTCTCATGATTACCTTTTCCTGCTACATTGGAACTATGAATATTTGTTCTGACTTTACTATCCCCAGCCACTCCAAATAACACCTTTTGTACTTCTCCTTCTGTCATAACCAAATTTCCCTCTTCCCCGGCACCCACTCTGCCGCCCTCATTTCCCGTGTCTGAAACCTGTTGCGTGCTATCCTCGATAGAACCTTCATTTGTCCCATCTTTATTTTGTATATTTCCAAAGCTATTCTCTCTCTCTCTCTTCCGTATCATTCCACGCGCCACCCCTACCATCACCGTAATCCTCAACATCCCCCATGTCACTTTCGCCCGAGTCCTCACCTTCATCCTCTTCATCTGATTCATCAGTTTCTGAAACCACCTCTTCCTCTTCATTCATCAGAAGTCTTTTTGGACCGTGGAAATCCTCCATTACTTTGATATTATAAACTTCATCATTAACCTCTATGTTAAACACCTCATTCAAACAAAGTGAATATTTGGTTTTAACAAGGAACCTAGCAACATCAAGACACTCCATGTTCTCTGTCTCTTAGTCACTTCTAACGAACTCTCCTACACACCCAGCTATCAACTTGAAAGTTTCGCTACTCCATGCATGACAGGGCCGACCGAAAACCCTCAACCACGTAAGCCTTTCATTATCTACTTCACCCGGATTCCATGGTATGATTTCTTCGAACCAGTTTGAAATCCATTCCCTATCTTCTTCAATCAGTTCAGCCATAACACCTTCCTCATTCTCTTCTAAAAGACACTTCCTCGCCCCCATAGGAATAACGTTAATAGTAAATATGCCTATACTATTTAGAGCATCTCGAATCTTATAACTGGAACCAGTTTTCCCCACAATTCCAACGTATGCTTTTTCAAATCTGCTCATATGTTCCATTCCAAAATTCACCTGTAAATGTGCAAAGCTTGGCTTGAATGTTTCTTTCCAACCTTCTCTTTCCTTTCTTGAATTAAGGTTTCTGCCAACTGCCTGAACGTATGTTTTTGGGTTTCCGAAATGCTCTATTTTTCCAAGCTTTCCATTTTTCCAGACAACTCTCTCTTTCTCTTTCTCATCGTTCCTAGCTCTGCTATTTGCTATCTCTCCCAGTTTATCCCGTCTGCTTTGCATCTCAGTCTCTTCATTCCTTCTCTGAAACCTTGGAAGATTTACATAGATTTTCTTCCCTTGGACGTGAATATTATCCAGTATGATTTCGAACCTCCTTACATCCTCCACCCTTCTAAATCGCACAAAACCGAACCTCTTTCCTCTTTTATCTCTTCTCTGTGGGATGAAAACTTCATCCACGACACCATATTCTCTAAACAGGTTGAACATTTCCCTAGCTTTGTATCTTTCCGGAAACTCAGTGAAAAAATAGCTTGTTGTACCAGCTTCTCCAGTCTCCCTCTTTCCATTTATAGCTTTCCACACCGAGAAATGTCCCCTTGCTTGATTCCTATTCCTTCCCTTTACCTGAACCCAATCTTCTTGTTTTTCCATGTCAAAGAAACAAGCCTATACTAAAGAAGCAATCCAGTACTAATAGTTTTACTAAACCTAGACGTAGAT
Source organism: Lathyrus tuberosus (assembly GCA_022829125.1). NCBI lineage: Eukaryota > Viridiplantae > Streptophyta > Magnoliopsida > Fabales > Fabaceae > Lathyrus > Lathyrus tuberosus. The sequence goes on from JALAZF010000017.1 coordinate 18,627,571, forward strand.
GGAATAAACCAATGACGATGGACAAAGAGCACCGATTGCCAAGGCCCCTAGTCCTAAAACTAGGAGTTTAAGCCAAAAACAACCAGTACTCAATCCATCATAACACCATTGCCGATGACCTTCACGAAGAACATGCAACGAAACTCCATTCCGGTCCAAATGATATATTTCTTATAGATATATAGTTATAGAGTATTATTAATATTTGATAAATATATTTACTTTTATATCTATCTATCCAAATTAAATTACTTATTAATTTATTAGTTTATTAATTTATTTAAAAAACGTAAACAATCTCAACTCAATAAGATAGTTAGTCATGTAAATATTTCAATTATAAAATTGAACATTGGAAAGCTTCTCCAACATTTGTCACTCGTAGAATGATTTCAGAACTCTCTCACATATTTGAAGTCATGTAACAGATGCATACTAGTGCATTCACAATCTTGACACCTTGGCCAATACTGATAGGAACAACACATTTTAGATATCTGATTCAATCAATTTAATATTTATTATTGAAAACAATATTACATTTAATAGTATCAAATAAGTCAAATTTATTTGCCGTAAAGATGGTATCGAACTTTTTCTTCTTGGAATAGATTGTATTTTAACTTCTAGTCGCTGTTCAATTCAATTAGAATATTAATAAATAAAAACTTAATGGACACATGGAATTTACGCTATAATAATTAATACTTCATCCCAAATAAAAGTAAATAGTAATTAAATCATTGATCTCAATAGTTAATGAGTTTCAATTAGGGGTGAGAATAGGTTGTACCGAGTTAGGCTTTGTTAAGTCTGAGTTTGTCCGGTTAAAAAATTTAAAGCCTAAGTCTGGCCTGTAGCCTATCATAGACTTATTTTTAGGTATAAGTCTGATTTTTTCGAATGCCTGATTAACCTACTAGCCTATTTAAAAGTCTACTTCATTTGAACATCTGTAAATAAGAAATTCAACTGATGTTAAATAGATTAACAAGTTAAAAGATCAGTGAGATTAAATGTTTGTTTTCATTGTCTCGTTCAAGTTTTCTTATTAGCATAAGTTTGGTGATATTATTTGTTGAATATAACTTATGATAAAAACTTATAACAACCACTTATGACATTGTTTATAATGTTTTTTCAACTTATTTTCATAAGTTCTTCAAGATAACTAAGTTTTATTTTCGTATTTTAATTCAAAGTACAAAATAAAATATAATAATAATAAATTTATTGATTTTTTCTTAAATAGGTCAGTCTGGTATGCTTAAAAGGCTTTTCTTACGGCCTGTGGCCGAAAATTTTACCCCATACCCCTACATTTATCCCCATACCCCTACAAATTTTCAAAAATTCCAATTTTATCCTTTTATTTTTTATTTAATTTTTTTTTACTTTTTACCGTGCAGTCAGATGATTCCAAAAGTAATTTTTGTCAGTATTCGACGAGAACTGGAGAACCCATGGTAAGGATTTCCGGAATGTCTTTTTTTTCAAACCGGAAAACATAAAATAAAGAAATCTGGTTACTATTTTTTCATGAACCGGATAACACAACATTAAGTTATCCGGTTTGCTTTTTGTAGGCCATGATGTTAACCGGATAACTTGTCTCCAAGATATCCGGTTGGTATATTTTTCAACACCGGATTTCTTGTTGTCAAGTTATCCGGTTTGGGTTATTTGTCAACCGGATAACTTGGTCCATAATTATCCGATTCATTTTTTTTTATTTAAGTTTGTTTAGGAGACATGTACATTCCTTTAATGATATACGACAAAGACCAGACAGGTGTAGATACAACGGAAATATTCTCGACCACATAAAATTTCCTACAAGAGAAGAGGCTACTAGGTGGATTAAGAAGGTTGGACTGAGGAATAGAGTCACTGTTATAATAATCCGTTCGGACACCAATACTGGCAAGAGAGGAAGAAGTGACAAAGTTATATTTGGCTGTGATAGAGGTGGAAAATACAAAGAAGGGGATAGCGAAACACAAAGTGCTACCAAAAAATGTAATTGTCCTTTCAAAGTAAGATCAACACCATCAAAAGATGGTTCTGGTTGGAAAATTGATGTAAAATGTGGAGTTCACAACCATGGTTTACCTGATAGATTTGAAGGTCATGCGTTTGTAAGTCGACTCAATGATGATGACCAACAACATATAGTTGATTTGTCAAAACGACGTGTTCCTCCAAGACACATATTGTTGTCATTGAAAGAACGAGATTCGGAGAATGTGACTCGAATCACCCAAATATATAAACATAAGAGTAAGATTCAAAAAAACATCAGGGGCCCTAGAACGGAATTGCAACAGTTGTTTAAGTTAATAGAGGAATCTGATTATGTTTATTGAAGTAGGAAAAAAGATGAGTTAGAAGTTGTGAGAGATATCTTCTGGGCCCATCTAGACTCTGTGAAGTTGTTGAATATGTTTCCTATTGTGTTGATTATGGATAGTACTTACCAAACCAATAAGTATAGGCAACCTTTGTTTGAAATAATTGGTGTGACATCAACTGAGTTAACATTTGCTATTGCATTTACTTATATGGAATCTGAGCAAACAGAGACTTTGTGTTGGGTACTAGATAAATTGAAACAGATATTTACTAGATAAGGGTTATGGCCACAAGTAATTTTAACTGATAGAGATCTTGCTTTGATGTAAGCAATTGAAACAGTATTTCCTCCAACGGTTAATTTGCTTTGCCGATTTCACATAAACAAGAATGTGAAAGCGAAGTGCAAGGAGTATGTTGTGAATGATATGCGAAAATCGATAGAGGAGCTTTGGTACGAACTTGTAAAAGCTAGTGATGAGGTGGAATACCATCAAAAGTTAAAATTGCTTGAGTATGCCTGTTTGGAATATGGACCTTTTCTGGATTATGTGAAAGGCACACATAGGCATAGATTTGTTGAAGCTTGGATCAATAAAGTGTTGCATTTAGGCAACATCACTACTAACAGGTAATGTGTTTGTTTTATAGCCATAGTTTGTTTATGGTAATATTACTGATACTTATACTGAACTTCTTTTATTTTTGTTAGAGTCGAATCTGCGCATTGGAAGCTGAAGCAAATGTTGGAGAACAGTTTAGGTGATATGTGCAAATGCTGGGAGGCTATGAATGACAACATCAAGGTTCAAGTGGGCAATATTAGAGCTTCATTTCAGAAGAGTTTTTATGAGGTTGAGCATGCACACACTAGTCCATATTATTCGAATTTGCGTGGATCAGTATCTAGAGCTGCTTTGTGGCACATTGCTGAAGAGTGGCATAGGGTTGACATGGTGGGTACAAACACCCAGATGTGCAGGTGTTTTCGTTGAACAGTATACGGGCTACCTTGTGCTTGTGAGTTAGGGAGATACACATTGAGTGGTGAACCAATACCAATTGATGTTATTCATATCCATTGGAGGAAACTGAGTATGGAAGGTGAACAAGAGGTAGATACAGAGGATGGAGCAGAGGTGGATATGACAAATGCGATTGAAGCATTGTGGAAGAGGTTTCATTCATTAGATCTTGCAGAAAAGAGAGCACTAAAAAGCAGGGTGTGCGAAATTGCTTACCCCACTACAACAAAGATGGTACCACCACCTAAAAAAATAAAGACCAAAGGAGGAGTGAAGAGAAAAGGGAAGAAACCTGTTGGGTATGATGTTTATCGTGATCCTTCGTATCATGAGTATGTTGATCAAGAACACAGCAATGCCCAAAAATCTTCAAAGAAGCCTTGTTCACAATTATCCCAGACCTCAAAGAAAAAACCATCTCATAGGTACATTGTACAATTTCCAGAACATATAAGACCATTTATTGATGAAATTGTTGATGTAAATGATGATGGAAATTGTGGGTTTAGAGCTATTGCATCTTTGCATGGATATGGTGAGGAAGGGTGGTTAATGGTTCATCATGATTTAGATAATGAAATGAGAGATCCCAGAAAGAGTCTATATGAGAAGTTATTTGAAACTAATTATTCAAAAGTGAGAGAATCCTTGTTGATATCATCTTTAGGTTCTCAGCCAGTAGATAAATAGATGACACTACCAGAAATGGGTTATGTGATAGTAAATCGGTATAACATTATTCTTGTCTCACTAAGTGCTCTTAGTTTGAGTTACTTCCCTATGACGACTGCACATAATCCTAATGTGTCGATTTACTACATTGGTTTTGTAAACTCGAATCATTGGGCTCAGGTAAATATTATAGTTTTTTATATTACTTAATTCTATACGATTTACGTCTTACTTATTAACTTTCTTAACAGGTAAATATGAATGAGGGATTTCCCTTGCCACCAGTCACAACAGATTGGAGAAACCATCGGACATCAGATGCAACATCATGGATAATTGGATTTGCTGGGCGTTTACAACACTGGCAGCAATTTACGCTTGCGCTCCCAAAACATGTTAATTTATGATTGACGTTTAACTTCATATTATTTTTTACATTTTTATGAGTGACGTTTAACTTCATATTATTTTTTACATTTTTATGAGTGACGTTTAACTTCATATTATTTTTTTACATTTTTATGAGTGACGTTTAACTTCATATTATTTTTTATATTTTTATGAGTGACGTTTAACTTCATATTATTTTTTACATTTTTATGAGTGACGTTTAACTTCATATTATTTTTTACATTTTTTATGAGTGAGGTTTAACTGCATATTATTTTTTATATTTTTTATACATCATCAATCATAATATAAGTCTGAATAATACCTAAGTCTAAATAATAATACATAAGTCTGAATAATACATCAAGCATCGTCCTCACTACCATAAGTAACCGGTCTACCCTAAGGTAACGGTCCACCGTGAGCTAGACGTAGTGCTCGAAAGATCTCAACATAATCATCATCATCCTCCTCGGCCTCGTGACGAGCGAGATAGTGATGTAACTCATGTGAAATATGCCGTAACCTCGGATCTGCCGGTCCATCATCAAACTCTAGAACTGGAACCTCACTGGCCTCCCCCCAAGGTGGTATCAAAAGAGGATGGGAAAATGTGTAGTACCAAGCCATGTATTCAGCCACCGTATCATACGGAGTATCTGCAAACTCGACATGATGTAGCACTTGCGAGACGCTCGCATGGTAAGAAACCCACTCAAAATATGTATCAAGTGTGTCAATATCAGGTGGATGAGATGGGATGAATTGCCTGTATCCAAAGTGGCGTAAAGATCTGTGAGATAAATAAAGAATAGATGTACCATACAACTTCAGGCCAACCTTGTACAAGCAAATATCAGTAAATGGTATGGTCTGTCTGTGATCCTCAAACGGACGCTAAATGACATCAGTAGGTGTCAATCCATCTAGCACTGCCCTAATCTCATTAACCTTCTGCGTCCCTTGCTTGTATTTCCACTTCATCGCCCTCGGAAGTGGACTACCAACACTAGCCATCTTCGAAAATCCTCTCTTCCCAACAGTTGGGAAATACTCATGAATCCAACACTGTGACACATCATTAATATCATCAATTAAAGGTATTATAAATAATATAATACAAGTCTAAATGAAATTAAAATTAAGTAGTTGTACCTGTAGTAGAGAGGCATATCCACCAAGCTGTCTGCAACTATAGAACGAAGCATCTCCGAGATATCTATACAGTGTGACAAGAGCAGCTGCCCCCAAGAGTATCTACCACATCTTTCCAAGTCCTCAAAGATGGTAAATACTTTGCCTCTACAAAATTAAAGGTCTTATCGGTACAAATAGTGCAGCCTAGTAGCAACGACATATATGCCCTAGCCGCACAATCAAATCTGCTATCAGCTCGCAGACGGACAAATAACTTCTTCAACCAATCAAGCCTATAGTAAGAACCTTTGTTTATACAAATCTCCTCAGCTGCATCCTCCAGTGAAACACCCATCAGACTAATAGCCTGGGTAATAGCATCCGAGCCAGTAAACCCTTGTGTAGGGTTACATAACCCCCCTCTAATCGGTATATGAAGGAGGCAAGAAACATCATCCAGTGTAATCGTCATCTCGCCAAACGACATATGGAACGACGATGTCTCGAGATGCCACCTCTCCATAAATACAGATAACAGGTTCTGATCTATCCTCTATAAACTAGTATTCTGCAGAGAGGATAAACCAGAACCAGATACCCACCGCTCAATCGCAGGTTGGAGACTATGAGGAACCCATCCAATCAGTTTTCTGCCATGTGCAGCAACCTTCAGCTCCTTCTTCGGAACTCTCTCCTGAAAAATAAATCGTAGAATATGTCATAATACATAAATAATTAAAATTACATTTTATTCACCATAGAAAGGTCATAGATTTACTTACTTGGCCATCCCACAAATAACGAGCCACATGGTTCTGATACCTCACCAAAAGTGATGTATCAGTCGGTCCTCCAGGAAATGGTGGATGCGGTGGAATGTGAGCCGCTGCCGGTACAGGTGGAGGATCAGCTATCCGATCTTTATCTCGAATATACTGTGCTCGAACTACCGTTCCATCAGCGTATCGTCGATAAATAAATCCGTCGCGTCCTCTAAAACGAGCCACTATAAAAAAAATTAAAAGTCGAAACAAAACCGGAAAACATCTAGTTTTCCGGTGAAGAAATTTAACAAACCGGATAACCGAGCATCAGGTTATCCGATGAAGGAAATACACAAACCGAAAAACACGATGCCAAGTTATCCGGGGTGTACCAACGAAAAATAATGAACCGGAAGTCACTTACTAGAGTTCTCCGGTTTGCAAATATTTGTACTCCGGAAGTAGCTTTAGTGTGTTCTCCGGAAGTGTAAATTTTTGTACTTCGGAAGTGCCTTTAGTGTGTTCTCCGGAAGTAAAATTCTGTGCGATTTTTACCGTTTGTAAAAAGACAAAATGAGGGAAAAAGTGAAAATTTTAAAATATAGACTATTTATATGGGGGTATTTTCGTCCAAAAAATTGATGAGTAGGGGTATGGGGATAAATGTAGGGGTATGGAGTAAATCTATGCCTGTGGCCTAGCCTCTTTAGCTAAATAGGCTTATAAAAAAGCCTAGGCCTTTTCTATTTAAGAAAAAGTCTGGCCTGACCTGAGCCTATGTAGGTTAGTCCGTAGGCCCCTGTTAGTTGGCCTAGCCTATTCCCACCCCTAGTTCCAATTAAGACTTTATTTGATACAAATAGTCGATAAAATAAATTATTATTTATAGTTGATAATTGATAATCTTATAACTTATAATCGATATTTTATAGTTGATGGTTAATAATTGATAAATTAATTAAATTATTTTGTAAAATAGCAATTTTAATAGCAGATAAATATAAAATAACATAAAAAATATTATTTAATTAATAACTTAATCATTATATTATATTTTATATATTATTGTTATTATTAAATTGTTTTTTTATATATAATTAAACGTAGTAATAAATACATACAAATCATTTTAAATATATATATGAAAAATTAAACATAATATCAAAACGTATTCAACATATATAAATTTTAATAGCAAAATGATGGATGGTATAGAATAAATGAGTAGTTATAGAGAATGACTTGGAATCAATAGAGGAAAAGAATGGAGGAATGGGGAATGCAAACAATGGAAGAAAAGTATGAAGAAACATTGCAATAAAAGATGTATAATTTTTTTAGATACAAAGTTTCACTTTTTTATTCATGCATTAAAAACATATTTATTTTATTTTCAATCATAATAAATTATAAAAGATAAAAATGAGTTTTAATAAAATAATGAGGATAAAAACAAAGAAAAAAAAATGATAAGTTAAATTCGAAAATTAGTTAAAGAAATACATTAACACTCAATTAAAACACAAATTTTGTGCATAGTGAGGTTGGCGACAGATCTTGTGCGGTGGAACCGATAGAAAGTGAGAAATACGTAAATTAAATTTAAAAATTAGTCAAAGAAATACGTTAACACTCAATTAAAACTCAAATTTTGGAAACATTCTAAAAATCAAATATTAGACATGACAAACATTTAAAACCTCATAGTATAAAGCCATAAAATATGTACTATAATGCAGTGACCAAACATCTATATTCTATCAAACTACTCATCCACAGTATATGAAGGAGATTCAACGATTGTGGGAAGGTTTTCGTATTCCACAATATCACTTGAAACTTTTGCGTTCCAAACTTACAACCGTGAAGAGGCATTCACCACCACAAAACACCCTAACACCATCATAACCATACACTCGAAGTAGAAAAATAGGGAAATGCAATTACATTACAACTAAAAATCATCAACAAACAAATAGAAAACATGAAGATAAGATAACTTGTAAACAAGAGGCATGTGAGAGTGAAGTGAAAGATGAAAGGAAAAATCACCAATGGGTACATCAACTACAAACCTCGCAAAAATTTGGAAAAATGGAGAGAAAACTTGAAAAAAAATATTGAACTCAAAAGCCCTAAAAAGTAATTAAACCCTTGATGTGGAGAAAGGTAACACAAGCACTAAAAAGTAATAAAACACCTTAGTTATACCCACGATGTGAAGAAAATCAACCTATATGCTAGGAATCAAGATATCCCTAATATCAAGAAAGGTGTTTTATTTCTAGGGGTCTAAAACTCCAAGTGTCTTCTTATAAGTTCACATGTCCTTGTAGATAAATGACTTATAGCATGGATAAGAAGGCCAAGTTACACTTTGTACTTGCTAAAAAAAATTACATATCTGTAGCAACCCTAGGTTGGTAGGGGATGCTAGAGGCTTTAGTATTTCTGCGTGATTAGAGCAAGCTCATGAGGTTGAAAAGCTCTGCTTTTGAGGTGTTTCTCTGCGTGTATATGAGATTGATCTTTTCAACCCTCTAGTCCAAGTATTTATAGAGGTTTATGGCCCTTGATTTAGGGTTTCTTTGAAATAGAAACTGCTCACCCTAATAATGAATATGGATCGTATAATCCATATTTCATATGGAGACGTGGATTATTACCCTAGCTTCTTCTCTGCTTCATCTTTGATCATGAGACGTCACCTCCCACAATTTCCTACTCTGGGCGAGTGATGCATATCACGATCGATGTCATCCCCTCGTGGGTGACATCATCTCATTGCCTATTATGGGTTCTTACAAATATATCACTACACAGTCTCTTAAGCACAAGAACTTCATAAAGGGAGAAATGCTTAATTGAGGAGCCTAAGCCTGCATGCAATACACTCAAATGACCCTATCTAGTGAAACTCTTAGCCAAGTCCTACAGTTGAGGCATTTAGATGATAAAGTTTGAGGAGACTCTTAGTCGAGTCCCATGGGCGAGGTGTTTAGATTAGCCTGTCTGACGAGACTCTTAGTCCTTCAAGCATGACGTTTAGATGAACCTGTTTGATAAGACTCTTAATCCCTCGAGCGAGGCATTTAGATTAGCCTTTCTAATGAGAATCTTAGTCGAGTCCCACATGCGAGAGGCATAGATGAGCCTGTCTAACGACTCTTTTAGTCCCTCAAACGAGTCATTTAGATGAGCATGTCCAATGAGACTCCCAATCCCTCATACGAGGCGCTTAGATGAACATGTTTGACAAGAATCTTAGACCCTTAGATGAGGGGCTTATATGATTATATCTGATAAGACTCTTAGTTCCTCAGACGGATAGTTAGATGAGCCTGTCTGATGAGACTCTTAGTCGAGTTCCTCTGGTGAGGCGCTTAGATGAGTCTGTCTGACGAGACACTCCATGCCTCTGGAAAGAAGTTTACATGAGCCTGTTTGACGAGACTCTCATACCCTCAGGCGAGGCACTTAGATGATCCTATCTGATGAGAACTTTAGTCCTTCAGGATAGGTGCTTAGAATAGCCTGTCTGATGAGACTTTTAGTCCCTCAAGTGAGGCGCTTAGATGATCATGTATGACGATACTCCAAATAACTTAGGAAAGGTTCTTATATGAGTCTAACTGTAGCACCCCAAAATTTGCCCTTTTTTTTAACGCTAACTGGCTTATGCTTCATTTCATTTGCATCTTCATTTGTGCATATCATTGGTTCTATGCATGGGATCAAGGTATCTTGGTTAGCTCAAGAGGAGGATGTGTCTCTTAAGGTGTTTACCGTGAATTTTGGTAAACAACCTCTGGTCTATCAATCTAAATGCAAATTGATTTAACTTGCAGGATCGACCACACAAATCCTAGGACATGTGCTAAGTTTGAGAGACAAGTGTAAATTAAAGAAAATGTAAACTGAACTCCACGTTCGACAATGCTGAAAATAAAGTCTAACTGAACTCCACGTTCGACTATGGGCAATAAAGTAAAGTGAAGACTCAAAATTTAGAGTGATGCAAATAAAGGGTGCAGAAATTAAAGGCGTCGAATGAGTAAAAGCTTTGAAAGTAAAATGCGACGAACTCCACGTTCTTGGAAAGTAAAGGCTGGGAATAAAAGTGCTGTCGAAGGTAAAGTGCAGGAAAGTAAAAGACTTTGAAAATAAATGCAATGGATTTAAAGGAGAACTCCACGTTCTTGAAAATGAAAGACTCTGAAACGTAAAGACTTGAACATTAAATGCTTGAACGTAAAAACGCAGTCGAAAGTAAAACGCAGAAAGTTTAAATGGCTTTGAACATAAATTTGGCATGGAAGATAAAGTTCAAGAAACTGTAAAGGCATGGAAAGTAAACATGATGAAGATAAATTAGATTAATGAAGACAATGGTGTTACATTACGTACATTCTCACGAACTCGTTTCTCTACACTTGGGTACTTTGAGTTTCTTAGAGTAACTTGTACAAAAATATGAACACCCCATTTACATAGAACCAACTCCTATTTATAGTGCTAGGAAATAACTACTCAGTGGTGGTTACTGCTTCGAACGTGTGGATTTTGGCGCCTTCTCCTTGATCTCAACTGTTCCCACGTTCACAACTGCTCTCATTTAAATTTCAAATATTGGAAATTCCCTCCAATCTTAATATAACCACTGCAGCGCTACATTCTCATGGTCGAAGAACCCTCTCAACACTTAGCCATTTTTAAGGTTTCTCCACATTTATTCGACTCAGGCCTCTCAAAAAGTTAGGTCGAAGCCTTCTTTACATTAAAAATAATTTTTAACATTAACATAACTTTGATTTTGTCTGGCGTCGAAATTGAGGGTTAACAAATTGCCCCCAAGGAATGTCCTTTCGCCAGACTTGGTAGGAAGGCCATTTCTTGACAATATGCTTATTTCGACGCCTATTTGCATGGCCTTAACTGAACATCCCACTAATTCCCTAATAGATAAACTATTCAGTTTCTTTAACCCACGCCTCTGACGTCACGCCATCATGACAAATCCTTAAAATGTCTTTTCATCCGTATTCATCATAACGCCTTTCTTGAAAACAGACGTTAATAGTCTGTACATAACTGCTCCTTTCCATCACGCCTTCAGGAGGAAGCCACGTGTCCCACTAACCCCTCAGCTTCAACGGTGGATCCCAGTCCTTAGAGGTTTTCAAATATCTATATATACCCATTTCCGCCACTTTGTGATCTTTCCACTCTTTTAGTACTCTCAAGCAACTCTTCTTCTCTTCAATTTTTTACGCAAACCCAGCAAAGACACCATCTTTTCATCTTCTTCCACAATGGCATCCTCCCACATTAATCCTCAAGCAAAGAAGACCCAAAAGGGCAAAGTCACTCCATTCAAGCAAACCATCCCACCGTTCGCTAACATCCCAGGCCCTCAATTGGTAGATAACAGTCGTTGTATACCGAAACCTACCTCTACGGAAGCAAGAGCCATCTACCAATCTCAGGTAATGATTCCCCTAGTTATGTCTGATAAAACTTATGCGTTATCTGGTCCTTTGGCTGAGGTGGACATTTCCAACGAGAAGCTGAGTGAGTTTTTCCCATCATACCGAAAATCCAGACCATTAGGGCAAAAGAGTTTCCCTAAAATTAATTCTGCTACTGGAGCTTCCCCTGAAGAGATCCCTTTACCCAAGATCAATGTTGGCTATCTCACTGATGGCACTAGACTGATGAGAGCCGTTAACCCTTTAAAGGAATTCGACCAATGGATGGCAAAGATGGAGAAAGTTAAAGCTGACCATTGGAAGGAGATAGGGATCTATGACCTTCTGATGCTGTCGAAGACCAACATACCCTATTGTTTGAACATGTTGGCAGCATCTTTATACTTTTGGGATAGCACCCATTATACATTCCACCTGCCATGTGGCATGGTCACTCCAACCCTTTTCGACGTAGCTGCCATCACGGGGCTTCGTCCAGATGGCCTTGTCTACAATCCTGAGGCTGATGCTGATGATACCATCAACATTGCAGGCTCGAAACTGACCTACACCCTCTTTATCAAGCACCACTTCAAACAAGAAGATGATGAGGTGTCTGATGAATAACACATTGCTTTCCTCACAGTCTAGCTGTCGAGGTATGTTTTTTGTACCAAGTCTTTGCAAGTGGCTAAGAAGTACCTGCCCCTGGCGAACCAACTCCACCACAACAGAGGGACCTGCCTGAGTGAACTCATTCTGGCAAACCTTTACGAATCTATCAGTGAAGGGGCTTCTCGACTGAAGAATGTGGAAGCCCAAGGTCCTATGCATTTGAGCGGTCCTCTTTGGCTACTTCAACTGTGGCTCAATGCTACATTTGAGGCTAGCCTCCCCAGAAAAGGCATAGTCGATGAAGCTTCCGCTGAGATCAGGGAGAGAAGCGTCAAAAGGACACGTCTGGCTAAGCTCACTCCTAATGATGATGGTGAAAACCTTCAAAGGGCTTTCACCAGTTATATAATGATGTTCTCCAAATGCTATGAGTTTACTCCTAGCATGGCACCCTTTGTTCGCCGAAGCCATGGCCCTGAGTGGTTTCAAAGGCCATTTCCGAATCCTCTCCAACCCCTTGATCCAGAGTCTGTTGTCATCTGGGAAGCCTTTTTGATTCCTAGATTTATTGTCCACGGGCTGAACCTAGGGAGAGGTTTATCAGCGTTGATTGCCTACCAACCCAACTTGGTTTCTCGACAATTTGGGCTGGCCCAGAGCTTCCCTCAGTGCTTATATGAGAAATAGGGTCAAGTGATTCTTCACACCGCCTACCTCGACGAGGAGAACGTCTCTGAAGCACTCAACAGCAGGAACGAAAAAAGAAGCATCCTCTCCCCTGTGTTTTTCGAACCTTCCTTTTTATGCACTTCATCCTTCCACCAATGGTGGTTGAAGCATTATACTGAGCACTTTCTTGATGCGGCTACGTTTTCTTCGTTACTTGACCAAGCTTTTCTCCATGTGCAGGACAAGACGAAAAAAAGTAAGTTCACTCACATCGAAGAAATACAGGCTTTTCAAAAATACTTTGAAACTATCTATCGACCAGATGATCTTAGTCGAACCATTCATGAGGCTGCTGTTACTCTAAAGAGAAAATTTCTAGAAAAGCTGGATCAACTAAAAATTCCTCCCAACGTCCCCCGTGAGAAACGTTATGAGGTAGCTTTTAAACTTTTTCCTCCAAAGTTCCCTCGACTGCCTAATGCTGATTTTGGAGTGGCGTTTGCCCCTCCATTTCCAGATTGGTTTGTCTGTGGGGAGCATTTAAAACTTCTTCGACATCAGTCTCAGCCAAAAGCCAAACTAGTGGTTTCGACTAAGCATACGTTAGACAGTTTTAAAGGGCACCTTCATATAGGAATTCAGGACGTTCGTGTCGAACCTGAAATATATGAAGGTTTGAGATCCTTACTCCATGGCTTTATGACTAGTCATGTAATCATTAACTTGTAACAATTGTGTGCTATCTTTCAGCTGTGCCTAGGAAAGCTGCTTCGACTAGAGCTGCCACCTTGCAAAGTGGCAAAGAACAAGGGAGTACACAGGTATAGTGGGAGAGATTCGACCAGCATCTTCAAAGAACCAGAGATATATTTTGGTGGGAATTGATTATTTCACCAAGTGGATTGAGGCAATACCACTGGTGAATATAGGTCAGGAAGATGTTATTGAGTTCATTCAAAATCACATTATTTACAGATTTGGTATTCCTGAAACAATTACTACAGATCAGGGATCAGTGTTTACTGGTCGAAAGATGCAGGAATTTGCCAAAGAAATAGGTTTTAAGTTATTAACTTCTACACCTTATTATGCTCAGGCCAATGGGCAAGTCGAAGCTGCCAATAAGGTAGTGATTGGACTAATTAAGAAACATGTGGGAAAAAGGCCTAGAAATTGGCACAAGACGTTAGACCAAGTTGTAAGACCCATAGCTTTTGAATAATTTTAAGTATTAGGTTGTTTAATTATTAAGAGAGTTAGGGGTTGCCGACCGTGAGTCCGAGGTTTTTGTCGATAAATAATACTGGGTTACTAGGGCCAGGTCTGGAGTGTTATCAGAAACTTTACAGTGAGTGGCGTTGTTCTCTTATTTTAAGTATCGGTACTAACCATCTTTTTATTTCGGAATTAATTAAATATAAATTTACCGGCTGACCGGTCGAAATAATTATATTTATGAGTTTTATCATTTCCAGTCTGTTTTCTATAATTTCGTCACCTATAATTTATTTTGTTATGTTCAAATTTTATTTTTGATAAAAACATGAATTCAACTGTTTTTCGTTCGGGTCTTTTTCGACACTTGTAGGTTGGTTAGAAAATTTATTATTTCAGAAAATAATAATAGAATATATTAGTACATTGGTTATTATTTTGTTTGTGTCCTGTAACGAAAAGTTAAAACCAATATAAGTATATGTATCAACTAATTTTACGGAAACTAAATATCCAGATATTTTGGAAAAAGGTGATGATTGGTTCCACGTGAGAATTTTAGGGCGGTTACTATTCCTGTAGAGACAAAATATTAATTGTGTTAAGTTGTGGTTAATTCATTTTCATACAAGTCTGTTATCTCTCTCAAAGAAAAAAATAGCTCTGTGTTTATCAAACTCCATATTCTCCATTTCAAAAGCTTGTTCTGGTAATATATTTTTCTTACCTTAAGTATATTATTTCTTTAAGCCAATGCATGCAGGTATATTACTGGTATGGTTTTCATTTTATTAGAGTTAACATGAATATGTTTTGATTTTAATTTAGATAGCATGATTTATATCTTTTTTTAAGGATTGTTTTAGGAGTGTAAATTATCATGTTAATTAATAAGCGTAAGTGAAATTATTGGTACCGGTAGTAGTGTTAGGAGAGTAGAAATAATTGAGTTATTATATTTTGTTAAGAAAATAAATATATTTGGTTTAGAAAAAAAAATGAAAAGAAGAGAAAAATGGGGGAGGCGGGCGCCACCCACCCTTGCCTTTGTAAGTGGCGGGAGCCACTTTTCACTAGAGTGGCAGGCGCCACTTTGTATGAGTGTGGCGGGCGCCACACTGTCGTTTTTGCTTCCAGTCTCGTTTTTATGTCTTTTTGATATTATTTTTTCGTCTGGGTTTTTTTAAAGGAAATAATATTTATTTTACTTCAAATATTTTTATTTAGTTAATTATTTTATTTTTTCGTAATTTTCCGGATACGTTCGGAATAGTATTTTAAAGTACGATCTGTGCCGATTTTTGGTACCGTTGAAAAACTGTTAACAAGTTTTGATGTGGAAATATTTTTAGATCAAAATAATTTATTTTGAATAGAAAATATTATTTTATTCTAAATTATAATTTAGAATGTTATTTATTTTGGTATATTACTTAGTTATCTATATTGGTTTTCACTAATTTTATTCCTAGTGTGAGAAACGTATTTTGACAAAATGGTTTGTTCAAAATATTAATTGAATTTTAATTAGTGTGTTAGAAATTTCTTTGAACTGGAAATTAATTATTCTTTTACGGGAAAAACTATTTTCTATGTGAAAAGATTTATTTTGTTTATAAAGCGATTAGATTAGTAGTTATCGGGAATGGATATATTTATGAGTTAGAACTGAGAGGGGATAAAATACCTTGTTTAACGGTAATTATTACGTGTTTTAGGACGTGATAGTACCGGTATGTGGGAAGAAGGAAATTATCAGGAAGCGTGCGAAGGTAAGGGCACCTTCTAACGATATTATATAGTACTGAATGCGTATGTATTTGTATGAATGATTGTGTGCCCACTTGGGGTCCTTGTGAAAATGATGTGCTAATTGAGTTTGTTAATGATAAACGTGTGAAATGCTTTCATATGAATTGTGCGAAATATATGAATTGGCACGTGGTTATGATTACCTGAGACGAGATTATATAAATTGTTGCATTTGCATTTGTGTGTTCATGCATATCATAGTTGCGTGTAGGTAGTTGGTGCCGAATGGGCCAGGGTGATGTGACTGAGCCGTCACCTAATCCTGAAGGGATTCTACTGCACCAGGTGATGTGACTGAGCCATCATCGATCCTTTGAGATCAAATTGAGTCATGTGTCTGCGAGGAGGCAACACCGGGTGTCTGCACGGGCAGCACTTTTTGTGTCTGCAGGGCAGCACGGTTAGTGAGGACCCAATGGGGGTATCACGACTCTCTGCGGAGAGGTTAAATTCCGGGATTCATGCATGGTGAGGGTACCCGACGAATTGGGACCACCAATCCATATAGAGTCTGCATTTAGGATATATGTGCATTTACTTTGTGGTGTTAAATTATGTTTCAATTATATCATGTTATACCTGTATATTTGTATTCTTTTCTATATGCTATTTTTAGAAAGTGACCCTCTACTATTATTATGATGTGGTTAATGACCACCCAGATGTATGATGTGACGTCACGAGCCAGAGCCCTTCCGAGAGTTCTTGCTTGGTCTGTGGCGAGCACCCTTGCAATTGCCCGCCTTAGTTCTTTAGCTTGTGGTTGTATAGTCCTATCCTGTGCTGATCGCGTTTTTGTAGATGTGGGCTGTCATAGTTTAGTTTTGGATATCTTTTTGGATGACTGTACCGTATACTATGATACTTCTAGGAGCAGTTATTGTTATATTTTGGATACGGTATGCCCTATGTTCATGGCATCCTTATGTTTATAGGTCATGAACTAGGTGCTGTATTTTGGGTTATGGTATTGTACAGGTACTTACACTTTGCTCCTTCGAGGAGTTACTATTGATGCATATATTATTATTTCAGTTTCAAAACAGTTGTTTCCATTTCGAAAAATATGCGATGTAGTTTCTTCGGATATGTAGAGCCGGCTGTGCATTTGAAAGTAACATACTCCGTTGTTTTGGAATTCGTTAAACAATTGACTCTGATGCTTTTAAAAAAAAATGGGGTGTTACATTTTTGGTATCAGAGCACGACTTTAGATCTTCAAAGGGAAAGTGTTTTAGGAAGTCATCCGTCTAGAGTCTTCTGTTTAGTTGTCCAGTCAGTTCTAGAGCTTGAGTAATTAAGTTTACGTTAGTAAGTTGTTGACATGGGATAGTGTTGGAAAGCTCAGGAGAAGGTTCCAATCTAAATGTTGGGTTTTGCAGGAAGAAAATGCCTCCCCGACGTGTACCTCCACCCCCTAAGACTAATGATCTCACCATTGGTCAAATGGCTCATGCAATGAATGCTATGACAGCTGCTGTGACTGCACAAACCAACGCTAAGATACAAAGAGATGCAGAGAAGAGAGATCGAGAGATTCATGCTGCTGGGACTCGTACTCTCACTCAATTCCGTCGCCAAGACCCACCTCAGTTCCGTGGGGAAGGAGGTCCTGATGCGGCTGACTTATGGATTCAGGAATTGGAGAAGATATTCAGAGCAATCCATTGCCCTGAGATAGAAAGGGTGACTCTGGCCACCTATCAACTACTAGGAGATGCTGAGTACTGGTGGAAGAACACTAGGCTGATTATGGAAGGTGCACACGAGGCGATAAACTGGGAAACCTTTAAACATAAATTTCTGGCCAAGTACTTTCCAGAGACAGCTAGGGAAAGGTACGGTGAGGAATTCCTGAAACTACGCCAAAGAGGTATGACCATTGAGGCTTATGCGACCAAGTTTGAATCCCTATCAAGGTTTTTCCGTTTCTTCAGAGATGGTGTCGATGAAGCTTACATGTGTCGTCGATTCCAAGAAGGGTTGAGATATGAGATGCAGGATGCAGTGATACCTCTGGGTATCAGACAATTTCAAACACTGGTTGAGAAATGCCAAGAGATCGAGGATATGAAAAATAAGAGGGTAAACCGTGGGGGAAACTTTACTGCTGGGGGACCAAGTCGTCCAAATAATCCTAATCGTGGTAGACAGGGAATGAAGCCTTATCAACCCTCCCAGAACTATCGTGGACCAACTCGTTCTACAAATGTCACACAAGGGAATCAGATGAGGGGGAAACTGGTGTGTTACAACTGTGGACGGGAAGGACATTTTGCGAAGGATTGCAAAACAAATACACTTACTTGTTACAACTGTAAGAAATCAGGTCATCTATCCCGAGATTGCAAGGTTCCAAAGGTGGAGTCAACATTGAATGCGACACAGGGAGCCCGACCTACTGCAAAGGGACGTGTCTACACTATGGGTGCTGAGGAGAGTGTCCAAGCCAGTAATGCAATACATGAGAATTGTCAAGTTGCAGGTAACTCTTTAACTGCATTGATTGATACTGGTGCAACCCATTCATTCATTTCCTTAGATTGTGCCAATCGTTTGAACATAAAGATATCTCCACTGCTTTTTGATTTACAAGTCTCTACACCTGCCAAGAATTTAGTTGTGAACTCGGCATGCTTGCATTGTTCAGTAGTTATCCAGAATAGAGAGTTTTTGGTTAATCTAATTTTTTTACCCCTACCGTCACTCGAGATCATACTCGGGATGGACTGGTTATCCTATCACTATGTCTTCTTGGACTGTGCTCGCAAGATGGTATTTTTCCCTGAACCCGGAGTTGTTAAATACTTGTCCGCAAACCAACTGAGAGTGGCCTTGAAGGATGGGGCTCTAGAGGTTTTGTCACTACACAATGTGGAAGTAACCTCAGACATTCAAATTGAAAACATATGTGTGGTTCAACAACTCTAAGATGTGTTTCCATTGGAGATTCCAGGATTTCCCCCGGTACGCGAAGTAGAGTTCTTTATAGATTTACATCCTGGAACAGGACCGGTTTCAGATCCTCCTTACCGGATGGCGCCGGTAGAATTAACTGAGCTAAAGAGTCAGGTTGAGGATCTACTCGCGAAAGGATTCATCAGGCCAAGTGTATCCCCTTGGGGAGCGCCAGTTCTTTTGGTAAAGAAGAAAGATGGGCGGTCACGCTTATGTGCGGATTATCGGAAACTCAATAAGGTAACTATTAAGAACCGGTACCCCTTGCCACGAATTGATGATCTGATAGATCAATTGATTGGAGCTGTCGTTTTCTCAAAGATTGACTTGAAGTCAGGCTACCACCAGATCAGAGTAAGGGAGGAAGATATTTCAAAGACGGCATTTCGTACGCGTTATGGGCATTATGAATACCTTGTGATGCCGTTTGGAGTGACGAATGCACCCGCCATTTTTATGGACTACATGAATAGGATTTTCCATCCGTTCTTAGACCGATTTGTGGTAGTTTTCATCGATGATATACTCATTTACTCAAAAAATAAAGAGGAACATGAAGAGCATCTTCGTTTGGTCTTACAAGTTTTGCGTGATAAGAAGTTGTATGCTAATCCCTCTAAGTGTGAGTTCTGGCTAGACAAAGTGAATTTTCTAGGTCATGTCATATCAAGAAAAGGGATAGCAGTGGATCCTAAGAAAATTGAGACGTTACTTGCATGGGATCAGCCGAAGATGGTTACAGATATACGAAGTTTTATCGGTTTAGCTGGTTATTACCGCAGATTTATTGAAGGATTTGTAAGGATTGCGGCACCAATGACGCAACTTACAAGGAAGGATCAACCTTTTGCTTGGACCGAGAAGTGTGAAACCAGTTTCAAATTGCTGAAAGAGCGATTGACGACTTCACCGGTGTTAGTTTTACCGCAACCAGAGGAACCTTATGAAGTTTTTTGTGATGCTTCTCATCAAGGACTCGGATGTGTGCTGATGCAGCATAAGAAAGTAGTGGCGTATGCATCACGGCAGTTAAGAACTCATGAAAAGAACTATCCCACACATGATTTAGAGCTTGCAGCGGTGGTTTTTGCCCTAAAAATATGGAGACATTACCTGTATGGGTGCACTTTTGTTGTTTTCAGCGACCATAAAAGTTTGAGATACCTTTTTGACCAGAAGGAACTGAATATGAGACAGAGAAGGTGGATGGAGACGCTCAAAGATTTTGATTTCAAACTACAATACCATCCTGGAAAAGCGAATGTTGTGGCAGATGCGTTAAGCAGGAAGAGTGTTTCCGCATTGTCGACCATCATGGATAATCAACACAGGTTGTTAGAAGTATTTCGAGACCTACACCTTAACGTGGAATTTGTACCAGGAGCTTTGAAATTGGGTATGATTAAAGTATCAAATGGATTGTTGGAAGACATTGCGAGTTGTCAGGATGACGACTTGATGGTAGAAAAAAGGAATCTGATTATTCGAGGAACCGCCACGGAATTCAAGGTAGGAGGAGACAATATCTTGAGATGTAATGGTAGAGTGTGTGTGCCCGATGCAAAAGAACTGAGAAAGACGATCCTTGAGGAGGCTCATAAGAGCAAATTGAGTATTCACCCAGGGGCAACTAAGATGTATCAGGATCTAAGGCAGGATTTTTGGTGGCCAGGTATGAAGAGGCATATAGCTGAGTATGTTGCGTCATGTTTGACCTGTCAAAAGGCAAAGGTAGAGCACCAGAGGCCTGCAGGGATGTTACAACCGTTGGACATACCAGAATGGAAGTGGAATAGCATTTCGATGGACTTTATCACAGGTTTACCAAAGACTAAAAGGAAGAATGACTCCATATGGGTTATAGTTGACCGGTTAACGAAGTCTGCTCACTTTCTGCCTGTCAAGACTACTTATACAACCGAGAAGCTGACTGAGATTTACATAGCTGAGATAGTGAGGCTTCACGGAGTACCCGCAAGCATTGTGTCAGACCGGGATCCAAAATTTACCTCTCATTTTTGGGGAGCACTCCATGTCGCATTGGGTACTAAGTTAAGGTTAAGTTCAGCATATCATCTGCAAACGGATGGCCAGACGGAAAGAACTAACCAGTCCTTAGAGGATCTATTAAGAACTTGTGTGTTAGATGACAGAGGAAGTTGGGATGATGTCTTGCCATTGATAGAATTCACCTACAACAACAGTTTCCATACAAGTATTGGAATGGCCCCATATGAGGCTCTCTATGGAAGGCGGTGTCAGACACCGTTGTGTTGGTATCAAGATGGGGAGCATATGATAGTGGGACCAGAGATGGTGCAACAGACTACGGATAAGGTCAGGACGATTAGG
Organism: Lathyrus tuberosus; assembly: GCA_022829125.1. Taxonomy (NCBI): domain Eukaryota; kingdom Viridiplantae; phylum Streptophyta; class Magnoliopsida; order Fabales; family Fabaceae; genus Lathyrus; species Lathyrus tuberosus. The sequence goes on from JALAZF010000017.1 coordinate 18,649,000, forward strand.
CAAAGGATGAAGGCTTCACAAGATCGTCAAAAGAGTTATGCAGATAAGCGTCGTAGGCCATTAGAGTTTAAAGGAGGGGAGCATGTATTCCTTCGAGTTACACCAACCACTGGTGTGGGAAGGGCCCTAAAGGCAAGGAAGTTGACCCCTAAATTCATTGGACCGTATCAAATCACCGAGAGAATTGGGAAGGTTGCTTATCGAATAACACTACCACCAGAATTATCCCGAATTCATGACGTGTTCCATGTGTCTCAACTAAGGAAGTATGTTTCGGATCCTTCACATGTGATCACGCCAGATGATATTCAGTTAAAGGAAGACTTTTCATTTGAAGTACCACCAATAAGGATTGGAGATAAGAAAATGAAGAGCCTTAGGAACAAAGAAATACGCCTGGTTAAAGTAATATGGAACGAAGCTACAGGAGATGCAACTTGGGAACTAGAAAGCAAGATGAAAGAGCAATATCCGGAGTTTTTCAATGTCGTCTATGTTTCGAGGACGAAACTTCTTTTAGGGGGGGAGTAATGTAAGACCCATAGCTTTTGAATAATTTTAAGTATTAGGTTGTTTAATTATTAAGAGAGTTAGGGGTTGCCGACCGTGAGTCCGAGGTTTTTGTCGATAAATAATATTGGGTTACTAGGGCCAGGTCTGAAGTGTTATCAGAAACTTTACAATGAGTGGCGTTATTCTCTTATTTTAAGTATCGGTACTAACCATCTTTTTATTTCGGAATTAATTAAATATAAATTTACCGGCTGACCGGTCGAAATAATTATATTTATGAGTTTTATCATTTCCAGTCTGTTTTCTATAATTTCGTCACCTATAATTTATTTTATTATGTTCAAATTTTATTTTTGATAAAAACATGAATTCAACTGTTTTTCGTTCGGGTCTTTTTCGACACTTGTAGGTTGGTTAGAAAATTTATTATTTTAGAAAATAATAATAGAATATATTAGTACATTGGTTATTATTTTGTTTGTGTCCTGTAACGAAAAGTTAAAACCAATATAAGTATATGTATCAACTAATTTTACGGAAACTAAATATCCAGATATTTTGGAAAAAGGTGATGATTGGTTCCACGTGAGAATTTTAGGGCGGTTACTATTCCTGTAGAGACAAAATATTAATTGTGTTAAGTTGTGGTTAATTCATTTTCATACAAGTCTGTTATCTCTCTCAAAGAAAAAAATAGCTCTGTGTTTATCAAACTCCATATTCTCCATTTCAAAAGCTTGTTCTGGTAATATATTTTTCTTACCTTAAGTATATTATTTCTTTAAGCCAATGCATGCAGGTATATTACTGGTATGGTTTTCATTTTATTAGAGTTAACATGACTATGTTTTGATTTTAATTTAGATAGCATGATTTATTTTTTTTTTTAAGGATTGTTTTAGGAGTGTAAATTATCATGTTAATTAATAAGCGTAAGTGAAATTATTGGTACCGGTAGTAGTGTTAGGAGAGTAGAAATAATTGAGTTATTATATTTTGTTAAGAAAATAAATATATTTGGTTTAGAAAAAAAAAATGAAAAGAAGAGAAAAATGGGGGAGGCGGGCGCCACCCACCCTTGCCTTTGTAAGTGGCGGGAGCCACTTTTCACTAGAGTGGCAGGCGCCACTTTGTATGAGTGTGGCGGGCGCCACACTGTCGTTTTTGCTTCCGGTCTCGTTTTTATGTCTTTTTGATATTATTTTTTCGTCTGGGTTTTTTTAAAGGAAATAATATTTATTTTACTTCAAATATTTTTATTTAGTTAATTATTTTATTTTTTTGGAATTTTCCGGATACGTTCGGAATAGTATTTTAAAGTACGATCTGTGCCGATTTTTGGTACCGTTGAAAAACTGTTAACAAGTTTTGATGTCGAAATATTTTTAGATCAAAATAATTTATTTTGAATAGAAAATATTATTTTATTCTAAATTATAATTTAGAATGTTATTTATTTTGGTATATTACTTAGTTATCTATATTGGTTTTCACTAATTTTATTCCTAGTGTGAGAACCGTATTTTGACAAAATGGTTTGTTCAAAATATTAATTGAATTTTAATTAGTGTGTTAGAAATTTCTTTGAACTGGAAATTAATTATTCTTTTACGGGAAAAACTATTTTCTATGTGAAAAGATTTATTTTGTTTATAAAGCGATTAGATTAGTAGTTATCGGGAATGGATATATTTATGAGTTAGAACTGAGAGGGGATAAAATACCTTGTTTAATGGTAATTATTATGTGGTTTAGGACGTGATAGTACCGATACGTGGGAAGAAGGAAATTATCAGGAAGCGTGCGAAGGTAAGGGCACCTTCTAACGATATTATATAGTACTGAATGTGTATGTATTTGTATGAATGATTGTGTGCCCACTTGGGGTCCTTGTGAAAATGATGTGCTGATTGAGTTTGTTAATGATAAACGTGTGAAATGCTTTCATATGAATTGTGCGAAATATATGAATTGGCATGTGGTTATGATTACCTGAGACGAGATTATATAAATTGTTGCATTTGCATTTGTGTGTTCATGCATATCATAGTTGCGTGTAGGTAGTTGGTGCCGAATGGGCCAGGGTGATGTGACTGAGCCGTCACCTAATCCTGAAGGGATTCTACTGCACCAGGTGATGTGACTGAGCCATCATCGATCCTTTGAGATCAAATTGAGTCAGGTGTCTGCGAGGAGGCAACACCGGGTGTCTGCAAGGGCAGCACTTTTTGTGTCTGCAGGGCAGCACGGTTAGTGAGGACCCAATGGGGGTATCACGACTCTCTGCGGAGAGGTTAAATTCCGGGATTCATGCATGGTGAGGGTACCCGACGAATTGGGACCACCAATCCATATAGAGTCTGCATTTAGGATATATGTGCATTTACTTTGTGGTGTTAAATTGTGTTTCAATTATATCATGTTATACCTGTATATGTGTATTCTTTTCTATATGCTATTTTTAGAAAGTGACCCTCTACTATTATTATGATGTGGTTAATGACCACCCAGATGTATGATGTGACGTCACGAGCCAGAGCCCTTCCGAGAGTTCTTGCTTGGTCTGTGGCGAGCACCCTTGCAATTGCCCGCCTTAGTTCTTTAGCTTGTGGTTGTATAGTCATATCCTGTGCTGATCGCGTTTTCGTAGATGTGGGCCGTCATAGTTTAGTTTTGGATATCTTTTTGGATGACTGTACCGTATACTATGATACTTCTAGGAGCAGTTATTGTTATATTTTGGATACGGTATGCCCTATGTTCATGGCACCCTTATGTTTATAGGTCATGAACTAGGTGCTGTATTTTGGGTTATGGTATTGTACAGGTACTTACACTTTGCTCCTTTGAGGATTTACTATTGATGCATATATTATTATTTCAGTTTCAAAACAGTTGTTTCCATTTCGAAAAATATGCGTTGTAGTTTCTTTGGATATGTAGAGCCGGCTGTGCATTTGAAAGTAACATACTCCGTTGTTTTGGAATTCGTTAAACAATTGACTCTGATGCTTTTAATAATAATAAAAAAATGGGGTGTTACACAAGTTCTTTGGGCGTGTCGAACATCCCCTAAAGAGGCTACCAATACTACCCTATTTCGACTCACTTTTGGTCATGATGCAGTATTACCTGTTGAGATTTATCTACAGTCTGTAAGAGTTCAAAGACATCATGAAATTCCCTCCGAGAAATACTGGGAAATGATGATGAATGAATTAGTGGATTTGGATGAAGAAAGGCTTAGAGCCTTGGAGTTGCTGAGAAGACAAAAGAAGAGGGTCGAAGAATCCTACAACAAAAAGGTTAAATCTAAATCTTTTGCATGTGGGGAATTGGTTTGGAAGGTGATTTTGCCCATGGATCGAAAGGATAGAACATTGGGCAAGTGGTCCCCTAAGTGGGAAGGACCATTCCAAGTCATACAAGTATTCTCTAATGGAGCTTATGAAGTGGAAGAGTTAGACAAAGATAAAAGAATCTTGAAAGTAAATGGCAAGTATTTAAAAAAATATAAGTCTATGCTGCAGGAGATTCATATTAAAACATAAGCTTTATTGAATAAAAGAAAGCCAAAATAGGCCAAGTCAGGCTAATATGGCATACAAAGCAAAGAGAAACTAGTACAACATTTTTTTTTCTCAAGGAAAGGTTATTCATAATCTCTCCAATCTATGGATTTGAGGAAGTCCATGTAATCTGCATCTGGCTCATCATCAGAATCTTGGGTGCTGGAGCGCCCTTTCTTGAAGATCTTCATTTTGGTTTCTCTCTTCTTGGCTGAAGAGGTTGCTCCGACGGAGGCATTAGATCGTTGGGCGCCTCTACCTTCTTTGCTTCCTCAATTGCCTCGGCCTTTCCAGCCATCTTCTTAGTTGAGGGTTTCTCTGAATTATTCATGGTTGCTTCTACGCAAAACATGGTCAGATGGAAGAAATTTATAGAGGCTAGTGGCTGATTGGATTGGCCAGCCAAACGGTGGAAACAGGTGAGTTATTCTTGGAAGTAGGCCTGAGGGCTATGCTATAAATGTTACTTTAAAGCTAGAGGCTTATGCCTTGGAATTTAAAGCTGGAGGGGTGACTTTCCAAGAAAAGGTAGAATGCCTTAATTGCAAATTTGACTGATAAAAGATAACAGTAAAGAACGTCATCATGCAATATAAGTCGAAAGCAGTTAAAGGCAAAATAATAATGATTGATTAAATCAATGCCAACAGGCATAAAATTGTCATTACATAAAAGGCCTGAAAAGGCCAGGAAATAAGTGATGATCAAACAAATGAAATAAAGGTGTCGAAGGTATCAGAAGGGAAGCCTCGACGCCAACTGAGAAAAAGACTATATGTGATGCTTGAGACGAGCGTTGCATAAAGATTCGTCAAGTTTTGCTTCTGCAAGCTCTTTCTCATATCTTTGGGCCGCATCAATTCGATCAATAGCATTCTTCGTTTCTTCAGCTATCTCAGTGTCGTCGAGTTGGCGCAGATCACGGTTGCGGTTTTCAACATTTACAATTTTAGCTTGTAGCTCTGTGATCTGTTGCTTCCAGGCTTCGATGTCCTTCGTGTTGGAGGCTATCTCGTCTTGCTTTTTCCTTTGATCAACCTCCATACGTTGGATCTCTTCGTACGCCTCTTGTGCACTACACCAGGCTGCACTCTCACAGCCAGATGTTCTCTCTACGGTATCCTTGATCGAGGGAAGCAGTTTTATTTCTGCAGCTATTTGGTTTACCACAACAGTTAGCTCTATCAGAAAACCAGAGACATCTGGATTGAGAGTAGTGAGCTCAATCTTTGCAAGGGTGTCCTTCAGGTAAGCAGTTGCAGTTGGATCTGAGGCCAGAATTTTGTAAATATCCCATTTGAAGAATTTTTTCTTGATGGCTTGGAGAATTGATTGGGCGAAGTCATCTGGTGCTGAGGTCGAAGAAACAGAGGAAGAACCATGCCTTTGCTCAAGAATCAATTTGGCAAACTCACGTGGGTTCGACCACTTGAGCGCTATCAGCGAGTCCCCAGATAGTGGAGCGACCATAGGCAAAGGAGTGTGGTGGGGGCGAGGCTCAGCTTGTTCTTCTTCCTCCTCTGTTGATTCTTCTTCCTCTTTATCCTCTTCTCCTCCCATTTCCTCATCAGATTCATCAGCAGCTGGTTGCATATTCTCCTGGTCATCAGCCGGGGTGGTTTGATCAGGAGTGGCGTTGTGTGTTTGGATTTCAGGTTCACGCCTTTCTTCTTCAACCATCTGGCCTTTATCCATGGAGGCATCCAGATTGATAGGTGGTGGGCTTGAAGCGTCATCCTCATCAGAGTTAGTTCCCTTAGCTTATGCGTGCTGAGTTGGGGTTGGAGCTGGTGCTGCAGTAGCTGTTGTAACATGTGGAACGGGTTGATTAATCTCACTCAAACCAGAGCCAATATCAGAAGATGGGTGATAAGTTGGCTCACCTTGGCTGTTAAGAAGCGTGGTGGTGAGGCTTTCTGAAGTTGGGTAAGGAACAAAATCGTCAAGTGTGGTGGCGGCGAAGTTGCTTGGAGTTGGTCGGGGATCTGGATTATTGATTATGGATGCCTAAAGAACACAAGTGGAGATAGTGAGAATGAAATAATAGGCGAAGGATGTCAATCATAATAGAAAAGATAATGGTGCACATACCTGAGTTTGTTCAACAGCAGGACTTGATTTATCACCCCCATGGTCACCAAGAGGGGTTCTCGAGGCTACCTTGGAGGATTCCTTCTCGACACCACTTGTGGTGTATGCCTTTTCGAGTATTTTGGCCACCTTCGAAGGAGGTGGGCCAGCAGGTCTAGAGGCCTTTGTGGGTTTTTTCCTTTTCCTTGTGAGAACCTCTTCAGGAGATTCATCTGAGGCCTCTGAAGCTATAACTACAGCTGGGGCATCCTTCTTACCTTTCTTGGAAGGTGTTGGAGGCTTTTGACCAGTCTGAAGAGGCAGAGATATATTTTGGTGGCAACGTAGTAAACCATGTGAAGGCATTCTTGGTAAGGGAACTTGGGAAGTATTTGATCCTAAGGCTTTCGTCAGCTGCAATCTCGCCCGCTTCGATCAAATATCTAGCCACATGTTCGACAGTAGACTCAGTAGTATCTCCTGAAAACTTGCTGAACTTTGGAACCTTCATCCTAGGGGGTAGTTCTGCTTGGAGAATGTAATCCACTATAGGTGAAGTATAATTTGGCCTGGTGAAGCCAAAATTCATACCATTTCTAGTCATTATCCTTTCAACCATGGCTGCAAGATTATTTTCTTCTGCTTGATTCTGGTGTCGAACCTGCCTAAGTAGTTGATCTGCATTTTGGTTCCTGTTCACCATCACTACTGGTTCTTCCTCCATCTGGTATGGCATCTGGTTTCTTGGTGGTTCGACTCTAAAATGGTCAACCATCTCTTGATCCTCCAGGTTAGCATCAGGTATCTGACGTTGATGACGTCTTGGGATATCTTCGACAACCGTCGCTCTTCGATCTACTGTTGGTACTCCCATGAAATCAGCCATGCGTGCCACTTGTGCAGCCAGTTGTTGGTTAGTTTGGGTTGTATTTTGGATCAAAGGTTGAAAAACTTCTCCCATTGTCTGAGACAACGTATGTACCATTTGCATGTTACTTTCATCCATCTGCTGTCTCAAACAATTTATGGATGTATTTGTAAAGCTAGGTGTTTGAACAGAGTAACCAACACCTATATTCGGGTTGTTTCGTCCTCCTGATCCTGACCCTTGTAGTGGCGAAGACACAACAGTTTCTGAAAACACAGGTGGAGCATTCTGCAGGTTTTGCATCATTGATGTAGGCATACCATAGGGTTGACTCCTTGACCCTAGATGTGGAAAACCTGGTGGAGGAACATGCCTATACATTGTATTTCCTCCTGAGGGTGTTGGTGAATTAGAACTTTGTGGTCCTAAGTATTCCAACACAGGTTGAGTATATGATTTTGTATATGTTGATCCTGGCTCAGACACTACTAATGGAAGTGACGCCTGTCCTCCCGTCGAAGACACTGGTGATGGTGTGCTTTGAGTCCCAATACTGCTACTGGACTGAGTGTTTGAAATACTCCCTTGAGGATCAACTTGTTGATTAGCATTGGTTGCCATTTTCTTAGTGTATCTTCTCTTTGGTATTCCTTCGTTTGATGTGGCTAACTTCCCACTTCTCAATAACATACAACGAAAGTGCTTCTTCACCAAGAGAGATGAGGTTGGCAAAAAGGTTTAGCTTAGCACTGGGTCCCACCGGGTGTGCCAATTTGTTTACCGTGAATTTTGGTAAACAACCTCTGGTCTATCAATCTAAACGCAAATTGATTTAACTTGCAGGATCGACCACACAAATCCTAGGACATGTGCTAAGTTTGAGAGACAAGTGTAAATTAAAGAAAATGTAAACTGAACTCCACGTTCAACAATGCTGAAAATTAAGTCTAACTGAACTCCACGTTCGACTATGGGCAATAAAGTAAAGTGAAGACTCAAAATTTAAAGTGATGCAAATAAAGGGTGCAGAAATTAAATACGTCGAATGAGTAAAAGCTTTGAAAGTAAAATGCGACGAACTCCACGTTCTTGGAAAGTAAAGGTTGGGAATAAAAGTGTTGTCGAAGGTAAAGTGCAGGAAAGTAAAAGACTTTGAAAATAAATGCAATGGATTTAAAGGTAGAACGTTTGTTTCATGAATAGTTCTACATGGGGCAAACTAAGATTAGTTTGAAAGAATTGGCTAGCATCAAGCGCAAAGTCACTGAGCCAATTGATGACTACCTGAATAGGTTTCGACTTCTTAAAGCCAGGTGCTTTACACAAGTGCCAGAACATGAGTTGGTCGAAATGGCTGCTGGGGGTCTTGATTATTCCATTAGGAAGAAATTAGATACCCAATATCTTAGAGATATGGCCCAGCTGGCTGATAGGGTTCGACAGCTAGAAAGGCTAAAAGAAGAAAAGGCCAAATTCAGTAGGGGTAAAAAAGTAGCGTTTGTCGAATGCAAGGAAGATGTGGAGAATCTGTATGGTGAACCATCTTGTTTCGATGAAAATGAGGTTGACGTTGCTGAGTTAAAGCAAGGTCCACCTTATGCTTGCAAATTATTAGCCCCTTCAGAAGGAAAAAATCCTGTCGAATCTAACGACAAATTCCCTAAGAAAACATATACCTTCGACGTCACTAAATGTGACAAATTTTTTTATTTGTTAGTTAAAGATGGGCAAATGATAGTGCCTGCTGGTGCTAAAACGTCACCTTTAGAACAAAGAAAGAAAAGAGGTTTTTGTAAGTACCATAATTTTTTGGGTCATAAAACTTCTCAATGTTTTCTTTTCAGGGATTTGGTGCAAAACGCTATCCAGGAAGGAAGGCTGAAGTTTGGGGAGAAAGGCAAAGCCCAGATGAAGATTGACTCTGACCCATTACAAGTTGCAGAGGACAACTATACAGAGCCTCATGAGGTTCAGATGGTGGAAGCCACAGGGGGATTCGATGAGTCAGTCAACATGGTAAAAGTTACTGAAGACTTCGCCATCAGTGCTGTGATAATTGAAGGTTCTAGTAAGGCTACAAGTAGCCTAAACGTTGATGATACCAGTCTGATGTTGGTAACCAAAGAAACTGCTGATAAGTTTGTTGAAATGGATAAGGCTGCTAAGGTTTTGGATATGACCGTGAATGGGTGGAAGATAAATGCCAGTGAAGGCATTAACATGGTCGAATTGGCTGAAGAGTCTGATTCTAGCTCAGATAGTATCAACACCAATGAGGCTATGGGTAGAAATTCCCCTAAAGTTCAAGTTGTTAAGGAATTGGAAGATGACATGCTCTTGGTTGGAGAGATGCTGGACATGGATGGTTGTCTGGTGGAAAATTGGATATGCATGGCTGCTGAAAATTTTTTCAAGACATCTCCTGATGTCGAGAGAGTCAATGCTGAGGAGATGGTGGAGGCTGAGAAAGTTGCTTGGAAAAAAGCTTCCCAAAGAGCTGCAAAAGCAGCAGTAGGTGGTGGCTGCTTGGCAAAGACCACTGAAAGTCTGGAAGCCAGCTTCTCCAAGATGCGCCTGAAGGACAGAATTGATGTTAACATGGTCGAAATTACGGATCGAAAAGATGAACAATTGAGTAAGGTAGATGAGCAAGAGAAACTCAACAAAATGGCTTATCCTAAGCCAGAAGAGACAATCATGGACTTCTTGCATCATTGCCAGAAAAAAGACTCTGGAGTAATGTTGTGCCCCAGGTGTAGCGCTATTTTTTATCAGAAGGTTGCCCACAAGCTGGAAGGTATCAAGAAGGCTGGCGAAAGCTGGGGGCAGAAGGTGAACAAGGGGCACAGAGGTTTTGACCATAGGCGACTTTCGACAGGGTTAAAAAACCAAGTACCAGGAATTAGGCCAGGTACGTTCAAACTAACTGCGAATGTGCCAACAGGTAGTTGGATCAAACCTGTCGAAGGGAGAGGACAGAAGAAAAAGTGGGAGAAGTTTGATGTGGAAAGAGGTGCGTCATTTGAGTACAGAAAAGAGAATCACACCATAAACAAATCAGCATACATTTCTCAAAACTACAAGGGTAAAAACCCAATGTCTAGATCGCAATGGCGAAGAGAGCAGCGCAGGCGAAAAGCTGTTAGGGAGGCTCAGGTGCAAGGGGAGTCAAGCACCAATGTGGCTGGGGCAATGGAGAAGATGCCCATACGAAGAAAGTTGTTTACTATTCAGCCAGAAAAGAAGGTCGAAGAGGATGAGGATATGACTGATAACTTCGACAATGAGTCAGCAGCTTCCCTAGACATTTTGGTAAATGTGGTGTCAGTGATGCCAAGAGAATTTGGTCAAGTCTCAGAGGTCGAAGACTTAGACCAAACTGCTGAATTGGAAATGATGGCACACAAGCCTGTGTGCTATTACATCATGAACAATGGGTGCGTCGAAGAGCAGAATGCTTTCTTCGAGCGTCCTACAGAGGTAATGAAGGGTCATTTGAAGCCTCTTTACATTACTGGAAAAGTGGAGAACGTCCCTGTCAACAAAATTTTGGTAGAATGTGGTGCAATGGTTAATTTGATGCCAAGATTTTTGTTGAGCAAGATTGGAAAATTTGAGACTGATACTAAACCCCACAACATGGTTCTGTCGAACTATGAAGGCAAAGTTGGTTCCACTCTGGGAGTGATTCAGGTGGATCTCACTGTGGGAACTATTACCAGACCAACAGTGTTCATGGTCGTCGAAACAAAGGCTAACTATAATCTACTCTTAGGTAGGGAGTGGATCCATGGGGTAGGAGCAGTACCCTCATCTATGCACCAGAGAATCACAATCTGGAGACCAGATGGGATAGTGGAAAACATTGAAGCTGATCAAGGGTACTTCAAGGTGCCTGTTAATCATGTGGACATTAGGCATTTGAGAAACATCTGGCAAACATCGCTCCATATCCTCCAGCTGATTTTGAGTTTACACCTGATGAGGAAACGTTTTATTCGTTGTACTTACACCCTGTTGAAGGTTTCAGATGGGACAGGGAGGTACCAGGAGGAAGATTGCCATGCTTAGGCACACCTCCAATAGAGCCCACAGGGTGGGGAGATGAATTCAGTGATCATGACTGAGTTCGACGCTTTGAAAAGAATTTCGGCCTATGTGGCCGAAACAAAACTACAAGCGGCTTTGGAAGCCGCCAATGATTATATGGCTGGTGAAGCCATTTCTGAAGTATATCAAGGTGGTCCTGGTAAGGACTTTGACCCAAAACCTCCAGATAAGGTTGAAACTGGAGAGCAAAGTCAGAGGCTCGATGCCATCTATGAAGATGAGCCTTTGGGATTTGAGAAGGACCCGTTGGCGAATAATATGAAAATGCTAGCACAAGATCCTTTGGAAGAAGTGGACCTCAGTGAGGGGGCAACCAAAAGGCCTACCTACATCAGTGCCAATCTTGATCCCCAGTTGAAAGTCGAAGTAGTTCAGCTATTCAAAGAATTCAAAGACTGCTTCGCTTGGGATTATGATGAGATGCCTGGTCTGAGCAGGGAGTTAGTCGAGCACAAGTTGCCTATGACGCCTGGGAAAAAACCAGTCAAGCAAAATACAAGACGGTTTGCACCAGAGATACTGTCAAAAATCAAAGAGGAAGTCGAAAGACTGCTTCGTTGCAAATTCATTCGCACTGCAAGGTATGTCGAATGGTTGGCTAATATAGTACCTGTTATTAAAAAGAATGGGTCTTTGAGAGTTTGCATCGATTTTAGAGATTTAAACTCTGCAACTCCCAATGATGACTATTCAATGCCAGTAGCAGAAATGTTAATAGATTCTGCAGCAGGACATGAATATCTTAGTATGCTGGATGGATACTCTGGCTATAACCAAATATTCATTGCTGAGGAAGATGTTCATAAAACTGCTTTTAGATGCCCTGGAGCCTTAGGCACCTATGAGTGGGTAGTGATGCCTTTTGGTCTCAAGAACGCTGGTGCTACTTATCAAAGGGCAATGAATTCAATTTTCCATGATTTTATAGACACATTCATGCAAATTTATATTGATGATATTGTTATAAAATCTATTTCTGGGAATAGTCACATTGACCATCTTCGACAGTCCTTTGAAAGGATGAGAAAATATGGTCTTAAAATGAATCCTCTTAAATGTGCTTTTTGTGTGCAGGCAGTGGATTTATTAGGCTTTGTGGTCCACAAGAAAGGGATTGAAATAAATCAGAATAAAACCAAAGCCATAATGGAGGCGAAAGCGCCATCAACCAAAAAGGAGTTGCAGTCGTTGTTGGGCAAAATCAACTTCTTAAGAAGGTTTATATCCAACCTGAGTGACAAAACACAAGTTTTTTCGCCATTGCTTCGTTTTAACAAAGATGGTTTCGAGTGGGGGCAATTACAGCAGGAAGCCTTCGACAAGATCAAGGAGTACCTAAGCCACCCTCCAATTCTTTCACCACCTTGTAGAAACAAAAGTATGAGATTGTACATAGCTGCATCAGATAAAACTCTAGGGAGCATGTTAGCTCAGGAGGATGAAAATGGAGTCGAAAGAGCCATTTATTACCTTAGTCGAGTTTTAAATGATGCAGAAACTAGGTATAGCATGATTGAAAAGTTATGTTTATGTTTGTATTTCTCTTGTACTAAACTGAAGCAATATATAAAACCTGTTGATGTATATGTTTCGTCCCACTTTGATGTTGTAAAACATATGTTATCTAAACCCATTTTGCATAGTCGAATTGGCAAATGGGCATTAGCATTGACAGAATTTTCCTTAACATATCAACCTTTAAAAGCTGTGAAAGGGCAAATAGTTGCAGACTTTATAATTGATCACTCCATAAATGAAAATGATTTGAATTACGTCGAATTAAGATCTTGGAAATTATACTTTGACGGGTCAATTCATAAAAATGGAACAGGAGTAGGAATATACATTATTTCTCCTGAAAAAATTCCAACAAAATTCAAGTACAAGGTCGAAGGTCCTTGTTCTAACAATGAGGCTGAATATGAAGCATTAATTGCTGGCCTTGAAATTTTGTTAGAATTGGGGGCAACTAGAGTCGAAATAATGGGAGACTCATAATTGGTTATAAAACAAATCACAAAGGAGTATAAATGTGTTAAAGAAAATCTCATTATGTACTTTGTGATAGCCAATAGATTATTAAAGAAATTTGAGGTAGTGGCCATCCAACACATACCTAGAATAGAGAATCAAGTTGCTAACGACTTGGCCCAAATTGCTTCTAGATACAAGGTGTCGAAAGAAAACCTTCAAGAAGTAATTGAGGCAAGAGGTAAGGTGGTGGTTGTTGGATTATGTCCGTCAGACTTAGAAACAACTAAGCTTGGGTGTATAGATGACGAAAATTTTGAAAATTTTGCCATAGATAATTTAACAGACGAAGATTGGAGGAAGCCCATAGTGGAGTATTTGCGAAATCCAACGGCTTCGACAGAACGGAAAGTCAGGTATCAAGCTTTGAGCTATGTACGGGTGGGTAATGAATTGTTTAAAAAGACTCCTGAGGGAGTCTTATTGAAATGCCTTAGTGAAGCAGAGGCGTATTTGGCACTTTTGACAGTACATAGTGGGGCATGTGGAGCACACCAAGTTGGCCAGAAGATGAAATGGTTGTTGTTTCGGCAAGGCATGTATTGGCCCACTATGCTGAAGGATTGCATAGAATTTGCTAAAGGGTGCCAAGAATGTCAAATCTCATGGTCGAAGAACCCTCTCAACACTTAGCCAGTTTTAAGGTTTCTCCACATTTATTCGACTCAGGCCTCTCAAAAAGTTAGGTGGAAGCCTTCTTTACATTAAAAATAATTTTTAACATTAACATAACTTTGATTTTGTCTGGCGTCGAAATTGAGGGTTAACACAAGGCCAAAGCAAGAGGATGTACTCAATATTGTGGTATTCTCAAACTACAAAGGTTTATATTCATCGAAGTTTCTCAACGAGTTTGCACAATCATCAGAGGCATCAGGCATTTATTTTTCTCAGCAGATGGGTGATTATTTCAGAATTAATAGCATAAAGCAGGGTCAATTTGATATTGTTCTAGACAGGTTCTCTATCATGTTTCAGGCATCATACAAGGGTATTATCAGTGGCTAAGGTTCAAATAAGAAACAGGACTCAAAACAAGTTGCAACGAGGCAATTTTTGCACTTTTGCCTTGGTGCAATCGATTTGCATAAGTGTGCAATCGATTGCACCCCTCCCGGATGCTTCATTTTTGCCTTGTGAAGATGTGCAATCGAATTGCACTGTTGTGCAATGATTGCACTGTGACAGCTTTGCGCAAAACCTTCATTTTTCAGCACTACATCAGTTTGCAATGCACTACATTCACTTGGGATCAATGTTATATCAGTAGAAGGATCTAGAGAGGGTTCTAATTTGATTTATTTTCCATCCAATTTCCACTCTAATTCCACATTCCATTTCCAAATTCAATTTCCACTTTCCAAACCCAAACTTAACTCCTAACCTAGGGGTTATTTAACTAAATTAATTCCAAACCTTAAGAGAGGATCATCATTCACACTCATAATTCACTCTCAATTTTCAGAATTCTCTCTCACATTTTCACTCTCAACCTCCATTTTCAACCTCACTTAGAGCTCTTCCATAGAGGTTAACAAGTTCTTCATTGGAACTTGTTAATTCTTTAGATAAAGCCTCTCATTACCACTCTATTACTTGATTTCATTGGTGATTTTCGTTTGGATCCCGATCTGAAATTTTGGAAGTGTTTTTTGGAAGTGATTTTGAAGCATTCCTAGCTTATTGTTTGGATTTTCAGTTTTTCTTGCAAGGAGATCTTGGATTTCTGGTTTTCTAGCTTGGATTCATTGATTGCTGCTTTACAACACTCACCAAAGCAATTCTCAGCTTTGTAGGTTGGTTAATTTCAGATCTACACTTGATTTAGCTTAATTTCAACTTATACAATGTAGATCCATGGTTGTTAACTTGTTTTGATCCATTTGATTGCTTTCATTATTGATCCATTATTTCAAGTGTTAATGTTGTTGATGTTTGATTGATTCAATGCATGTTTATTTGATGTTAATTGATGTGAATTTCATGCACAATTACATGTTATTACATGTTGCATTTGAACCTTGGGTTGGTGCTGAAAAAGTGATTGTGAAAAGTGATTTTTGCTGTTCTGGAGCTGTGCAATTGATTTGCATCCTGATGCAATCGATTGCACCTGTTTAATTTGCCTAGAAATTTGATTCTGGAGTTGTGCAATTGATTTGCATCCTGTTGCAATCGATTTGCACCTGTAGCTTTTGTGTTTTTGGCTTGTTTGGAAGCATGTATTGATACCTATTCCACCTTTAATATTCAAAGATTGATATAATACATATACGTGGATTGTTCTTGAGTTGTTACATCATATGTGATAGCATGCTTGTGATTCTTCGACACGCGACTTTTGGTTTTATTGATGAACATCTGTGATTGTGGTGTTGCTTTCTTGATGTGATGAACATGTTGCACACACATTTGAATCATGTTGATTGTTGATTAAAGCTTAACTTGCTGGACTTGTGATGCATGAATGTTGCTTGTGTCCGATTTCACTTATGCATGATGTTTTGGTGAACGATTAAGTTGTGCAACTTTGTTGAGCATACTTGTTCTTGAATTACTAATATGACCTTTGTTGCTCATTCTTGATGCTTGCAATCTCTATGCTTGATTTGCCTTGCTATGCTTGCTCATTTGCAATTGTTGCTTGCTTGGTGTATTGTTTGAGTGTTCAAGAACACATGCTGCCCGACTTTTTACACCTGCTGCTCTGGATTTTAACATGCTCTCCATTATGCATTCATGCTTGCCTGCTGTCTTTTATACCTATTTTGTGATGGAAACTTGAGCTGTTGAATGCTGTTTGGTGTATTTGCTGGATTATACCGCTGTGCAGGTGCTGGAGCGCTGTTGTAGCTGCTGTTTTTGGTTTATTTTCTTGGTTTTGATTTGCTTTTGTGTGCTAGCGGTAGGATAGAATTTCCTTTCTCATCCTCCACCTTAGGGCCATATTGCATGACAACATTTAGGTGAGTCCCCCTTAGATTTTCTTTTGCCCTTTGAGTCTTCTTTCTCACCTCAAAACAAAAGTAAAAAAAAAACACTTAATAAAGGCAATGTCCATTGTGCGCCACGAGCCTTAAGTACATGGGAAATGAAGAATGAGGGTTCTCCCCTCACTTTTCTAGAATGTTTAGCATACGTCCCATTAGGGGCGACCATGAGACGCATTCGCTCCCATGTCATAGACTTTAGTGCAATGCGCATTACAAACAAATTCAATTCACTTCTTCGATAAGTTCAGAACCTCTTCTCTCGCACTCGTGCGATCGAGATCTCGTTTTCCCATAGTCGTGTGAACTACAGATGCTCTGATTCTCATTCCAGATGAGATACGTAGGCACGAGATACGATATCTCGGCGAGCACACTAACAACTAACTTCCCTTTTTTTCTCTCGCCTCAGTGTGATCGAGACTTGTTAACCGAACCTTTTCTCTCGCCCTAGTGCGATCGAGACTTCTTCACCGACCCGTAGGTCAAACTACGACTGCTCTAATTTCCTCTCTCTCATTAGATTGAGGATAGTATGGAAAAGATGGTGATGTCTTGGTGAGCAACCTCCCCCCTTTAGTGCGTAGTCCGTCGAACTACGTCGACTCTTATTCTTCATTCGTCCACGAAGATACGTAGGCATAGGGTTGCGATAATCCTTGCGAGTCCGTTTTTGTTTTCCCTTCTCATTTCCGTTTAGCAGTAGGCTTTAGATAACTCACCCTTTGATTAGACAACAAACATGGATCCCATCGAGTACGATGGACGCGTGGGGGTGCTAATACCTTTCCCTCGCATAACCAACTCCCGAACCCGGACTATGGTGCGTTGACCATGTCTTCTCCCTCTTCAGGTTTTCTTCAATCGTTTCCTTTCCTTGCGTTGGGATAAATAACGTTCGGTGGTGACTCTTCTGTTCTGTTTCCGCTGATTGTTTTTCGCAGTTGCGACAGCTGGTGACTCTGTTAGGGACCCTGGTTCCCTATGCGAGTCAATTCTAGCGCTTGCCTATTTTTTATTGGGTGTTTACTGTTGTGCATTATTTGTTGTATATTACTGTATTTTACTGCCTTTATCAGATTTGATTATTGTTATCATACTGCTCTGCTGCTGTTGTGATGTTGGGTGGGTTGGTTCCATGAGAGATAAGCCCAATACCTAGGCTTGAGTATACACCTAGGATTAGAGTGGAAAGTAGTGTAACTTGTGTGGCATTTGGCCAGACTTACTATACACAAAAATTCCACATCCAGATGAGGTTTTCTTTGGTAATGTTCTATCCTGCGCATTGGGGCAGATGATAGAAGGTAGCCTAGAGAGCTGCCGACTCTGGAGACCATTCCTCGAGGACTCAGTTGAGGCACTCCTCCCAAGAGGTAATAATGGCAGATAAGAAATGGCAAACCCATTATGCTTCTTGATCCGAGGACCCGAAGCTGGGAACTTATCATAGGGCGACTTTTTTGAGTGGAATCAGTTTAGGCCTCCTCGATTGATGATGATGCCAAACAAGAAATGGTGATCGTATCATCATTTCTCGACCTGAGAGCCCGTGAAGCTGAGGATCCTCGGTTTTTTTAGAACCCACATGTGAGAATGGGCGGGTGTTTATAGTTTTGCAGGTAGCCTTAGTCTTTAACCTACCTGGTTTCTTATCAGTGGGGCTTATTATCCTATTATTCCGGTATTCTGGTCTTCTTATCAGTATGGACCTATCTGGGTATTCCAGTATTTTCTCCAGAGCAGACCTTTGAACTTATTCAGTCATCAGCACAGCAGTTATTCAGAATTTATGGATACCTAGATCCTGTGTCTTTGCATTTGCATCACATGACATTTGCATTCTCATACTCATATGCATAACAGGTATTCAAAGATGGGAATTCTTATTCTGACTTGGTATTTTCTTCAGAACTGCAAACCTGACTTCTTACCACTACAGAACTTGAAGCAATCAGAGGAGAATCATGGATCAGGTGCGAATAGAGTTGTTAGAATTCCATACTCGTATGGCTCAGTTCATGGAGGTGGTGCAGGGTATGGCTCAATTTCAAGAGGAGTTAAGGGCAGTTATCCACAGGGCTGCTGTTGTTATCCCAGAGGCTGGTAATGGGAATGTTGTTGGTGGTAATACTCTGGGTGGAGATGTGAATGCTCCACATACTGATATTCCTCCACCCCCTCCTATGAGTCGATCCAGAAGAAGTGTTATTGAGATTCCTGTTCCTCGTCGGGAGGTGGATAATCAGGATGAACAATTTTACGATGCCGAGACGAGTTTCCTTACTAAGGCAGACAAAAATTTTCGTATGCTCGAGGAGAGAATGAAAGCTTTCGAGAGTCAGAATGCTTTAGGCATGGACATGAATGACTTAGGGTTGGTCCCAGGTGTGAAAATTCCTCTGAAGTTCAGGGTGCCAATCTTCAAAAAGTACAACGGAACCACCTGCCCCAAGATTCACATTAGGGCATATTTCATAAAGATGTCTGCCTATTCGGATGACGAGAAACTGGTGATGCATTTCTTTCAGGACAGCCTAGCTGGGGCATCTTTAGACTAGTATATTAGCTTGGAGAAAACGCATATTACAAGCTGGAGAGATTTGGAAGAAGCTTTCGTTAAGCACTACCAATACAACACGGACATGGCACCCAATAGAATGCAAAATGAAAGCTTCAAAGAATACGCCCAGAGGTGGCGTAAATTGGCTTCCCGAGTTCAACCTCCGATGATGGAGCGAGAACTCATTGATATGTTCATGGCTACGCTTCAGAGGCCTTATTATGAGAAATTGGTTGGATGTTTGTTAGTTGGGTTTTCAGACCTTGTATTGGCAGGAGAAAGAGTCGAAAACGACATTAAAATGGGAAAGATTCAAATTGCTGCTGGTTCCTCTAAAGATGCAAAGAAACCTTATGCCGGGTTCTCCAAGGAAAAAGAAGGAGAAACTAGTGCTGTGTATATTCCTTCTGTTGTTCAAAAGCCTGATCAGTATCAGCGACCTTATGCTCCTCAGCAACAGAGACATCAGAGATCAAGAAGGCCTGAGAGAAGGTTTGATCCACTCCCTATTCCTCACAGTCATGTTCTTGCCCGTCTACTTAAGAGTTCTCTGGTTCAACTAAGGGAGGCCAAGCCTGTTCCAGACCCTATTCCTCCTGGTTATGCTCTGGATGCTAGATGTGAGTATCAATCAGACACACCAAGTCATTCAATTGAAAATTCCAACGTGTTCAAGCACAAGGTGCAAGATCTGGTCGATTCAGGGGTCATTACATTCACTGCAGACGATCTGCACATCAATTGAAGCCTTCTTTCTCAAGTGAGCACTCAGACTGCAAGTATGTCATTAGAAGCAATAAGTGCAGACGGAGTCAAGCCTCCTCGACAATGGCATTCTTCAGCTTCTTTACTATATTTTCATTTGTAATCTTTCATTTCTTGTTAAAGCATTGTATGCATGTAAAGACCTATTTGTTTTGAATAACGACCTTAATGCAATGAATATGTTTTTCTTGAAGTAATTCATTCTTATTCATTCATATGATATTTCTGTGCATTGCAATACCACCTTTCTTGCTTAAACTCTTGGAGGGAGGATGATGAAGTAAAAACGCAAAATCTTTGGTTGTATACTGTTGGATAAAACCCTGTTGATGATGTACAAGCATTGCTTCAAATCCCCAAACACCGGAGATATAAGGGAGATAGACCCTTGTCAACCTCTTTGAGCCTTGAAGTAGGAGTTTCTTTTCATTTGAAAAAAACCCTCACATTTAACCCGGGGCAGGGTAGCTGTCAGTAATTTGACCGAGCGCCCAAATTTCAAAAGGAATGTGCATCTGAGGATCCATTCCCTTTCTTCTCTCACACATCAGGAGATTAAGGGATGTGAAACCACAATGGTTATCCCTCATCGACCAAGGAATGAGGCAGTCACAACATTTTCAAACAAGTCAGACAAACCAGTGTCACACGATTTATTCAAAAAAAAGAAAGAAAAGAAAAAGAAAGAAAGTCCGCTAAGTCCAAAACTTGAAAACAAACGACTTAGGAAAAAGTAAGGGCATCCCGCTGGACTTCAAAATCGAAAGATTCAAAAAGAATCAGTCCAGGAAAAATTAGGGAAATAAAAAACAAGTAGAAAGTAAAAAGAAATGATCAAGAGAAAATCCTCGATAAAGAACAAGTTGTGTGATTACAAACACCAAAGACACAAAAAGGGTGACTGCCACTCCAAAAACCTCGTGGGCCCATTAACTGTCACTCGTCACAAAGTCCTTTTGGGAGATGAGCGTTTGTGCCAAATTAGCTTAACATAGGACTGGAGAACATCAAGGATAATGGGTGGGTACAAACAAACTTTGAGCCACAAATCCTTTTTTCTAAAACCGCGAACCAGGTCACGTTACAACCCTTAAAAGTCCTAATTGAAGCAGGGTTTATTCCGAAGGTGTATTTCAATAAGATAGCGTTCCTGACTCCTATGAGTTGTGCTAATAAGATTTTTGTTGGTATTGCATGTGCATTTTGTTTTCTATTCAAAAATCAATGTCGTAACTAGTGACTCGTTCACAGGGTTTTGCGACATATTTTCAATAAAAACTTCAAGTTTAACATGTGAGTTGCATTAGAATTATCATTCTCATAATAAACTTGTTTTGCTTGCATACATGTGCTTAAGCATCAAGGAAGTTTACACAATGAACGTCAGTCGAGAAGCTCAATCGTGCCGAGTTGGGATGCTTGAAAATTCTGAAGGACAGTCATATCAAGGGGCATGTTTCAAAGAGACTCTGTGAAGTATGGGCTTTCCCAGTAAGCCGTGATAAGACGTAGCCAATCTGGGGTAGTCACGTCAAGAAATCTCTCCGAAGTTCAGCTATTATGGGGGCATTCATTCGAAGATCAGTCGGTCAGGGGCAGATGTCACTTCAAAGCTCATATCGAGGCAGGGCACCTCCGGAGCATGAGAAGTTATCCTCTCTAGAAGACGGTTAATCAGAACACCTCTTCAAGGTTCAAAATACTGAGGCAGAGCATTACAAGTCATTACAAATCCTCTTGAGGCAAATTCCTTCAGAGATCATACAGTTTGGGGCAATTACGTTAAGATCTGATAAATCTCTCCAAGAGTTTGAAGACCCTAGGGGCAGTGTGAACGCCCGGTCTTCTATAAAATCCTCTTGAGATGATTTCTTCCATTAGACCCTGTGGTCTGGGGCAAGTTGAGAATTAAAGGAACTCTTATTCACTCTTGATAATCAGTATGCAGTTGATCAGCAGAAACTTGAAGTGCTAAGTTGCTCTCGACGTGAGGCTTTTGAAGTTTCTCCCCCAGCAAGGGGCCAAAAGGTATCTTTTTCTAGCGAGGTGTTGGAATTGTTATTATTCCCCAAGCAGAGAATCGTCCTCAAATCGAAAAGGTTCTTTATGAAGATTTCTTATCCCCAGCAGTGTAGGTGGATTCCTCATTCTCAGCAGGGTAAGACGATGGAATATTTTCAAGTAGTTTAAAGACGGTGAGAAGTTCGAGTATTCTCTTCCTCAAAATTCAGATTCGGTATTTCCCCACAAGTCAAAGTCCAATGGTTATTGGTATTCTCAGCAGTTCAAAGTCTAATCTTCATTGGCATCTCCCCAACAGAGTTTGCAATTCAGCTTGCGGTTCCCCAACAAAGTTTGCATCACCAGTGGTTATCGGTGGTACAAGAGGTCAGATATTGGTGATCCCTTCCTCAGCGAAGTTTGCTTGTTCTGTTATGCGCATTCCCCGATGGAATTTCCTCTCATTCTTGCATGTAGTAATCATCATTGCATTACATCCTCAAAACGCGTAGCATTTCCATTTTGTATGTAGCATTACGCCATAGAAAAATTCAAACATGCATCGAAGCATAAGCCAGATTTGGTACCTTGTACGAAAGTCCAGATCAACCCTCAATCAAAACAGTGATTCCAATCTTCCGAAGACAGCCCCAACCTCAGAGTTGACGCCTATTTTCCCCAACCTCAGAGTTGACGCCTTTCTTCTCCAACCTCAGAGTTGTTGTACATATTTTTCTCCAAACTCAGAGTTAACGCCTTTCTTCTCCAACCTCAGAGTTATCGTACATATTTTTTCCCCAACCTCAGAGTTAATGCCTTTCTTCCCCAACCTCAGAGTTGACGCTTTTCTTCTCCAACCTCAGAGTTGTCTTACATATTTTTTCCCCAACCTCAGAGTTGTCGTACATATTTTTCCCCAACCTCAGAGTTGTCGTATATTCCCTTTCCAACCTTAGAGTTGACGCCCTTCCTCCCCAACCTCAGAGTTGACACCCCTTTTTACCAACCTCAGAGTTGTCATATATTGTGCCATGTCTTCAACCTCAGTGTTGACCGATTCCTTTCTTCCAGCCTCAGAGTTGAAGTCAATGTTTTTATCTCCGATCTCAAAATTGATTTCTACCTTTTTACCAACCTCAAAGTTGATGTATATCCTTCTTCTAACCCTAGAGTTAAAGTTATGGTTTTTTCTCAACCTCAGAGTTGATGTCTACCTTTTTCTCAAACATTCAAAGTTGGTGTTTAGTCCAGATTTTCCTCAACCTCAGTGTTGATGTTTACTCCAAATTTTCTCAATCTCAGAGTTGATGTCATTTTTTCCTCAACCTCAGAGTTGATGTTGCACTGTAGTTTTCAAACACCCGGTTAATCGAGTTGACGTCCCAGTCACCGTCTTGATATCATACAAGGTATGTTCCCAACCGCAGTGCTGACGACCGTCCTTTCAACTACCACATTGTTCCTTGTACAAGAAACTTCGTTCCCTAACATATCATTCAATCAGTTTCCAGAATTGTAGATCCATTGGTTGTACCCATGGTCTACCTTCTTATCCCAAGCGGAGTCATCTTCGTAGGTCTGTTGATTCTACTAACCTTTGGATATGAGCCCGCCTTCGTGTCGGCCTTCCTTTTGAAAATCCATCTTATGATGGTAACCTCCGGTGGTGAGTCCACCTTCGGCTAGCAATCACTATGTCATTTCTCTCCCCACAGTTTGTAAATTTCCTGGTTCTTTTGGTGTTCAATCTCCATGTACCTTGAATGTTTGAAAGTCGTTCCTATCACTCCTTCAGGTCCAAGTCGATTGAATAGGGGCAGCTGTAACACCCAAAAATTTGCCCTCTTTTTTTTTAATGATAACTGGCTTAAGCTTCATTTTATTTGCATCTTCATTTGTGCATATCATTGGTTCTATGCATGGGATCAAGGTATCTTGGTTAGCTCAAGAGGAGGATGTGTCTCTCAAGACCAAAGCAAGAGGATGTACTCAATCTTGTGGTATTCTCAAACTACAAGGGTTCATATTCATCGAAGTCACTCAACGAGTTTGCACAATCATCAGAGGCATCAGGCATTTATTTTTCTCAGCAGATGGGTGATTATTTTAGAATTAATAGCATAAAGCAGGGTTAATTTGATATTGTTCCAGACAGGTTCTCTATCATGTTTCAGGCATCATTCAAGGGTATTATCAGTGGCTAAGGTTCAAATAAGAAGCAGGACTCAAAATAAGTTGCAACGAAGCAATTTTTGCACTTTGGCCTTGATGCAATCGATTTGCATAAGTGTGCAATCGATTGCACCCCTCCCGGATGCTTCATTTTTGCCTTGTGAAGATGTGCAATCGATTGCACTGTGACAGCTTTGCCCAAAACCTTCATTTTTCAGCACTACATCAGTTTGCAATGCACTACATTCACTTGGGATCAATGCTATATTAGTAGAAGGATCTAGAGAGGGTTCTAATTTGATTTATTTTCCATCCAATTTCCACTCTAATTCCACATTCCCTTTCCAAATTCAATTTCCACTTTCAAAACCCAAACTTAACTCCTAACCTAGGGGTTATTTAACCAAATTAATTCCAAACCTCAAGAGAGGATCATAATTCACACTCATAATTCACTCTCAATTTTCAGAATTCTCTCTCAATTCTCTCTCACATTTTCACTCTCAACCTCCATTTTCAACCTCACTTAGAGCTCTTCCATAGAGGTTAACAAGTTCTTCATAGGAACTTGTTAATTCTTTAGATAAAGCCTCTCATTACCACTCCATTACTTGATTTCATTGGTGATTTTCGTTTGGATCCCGATCTGAATTTTTGGAAGTGATTTTGAAGCATTCCTAGCTTATTGTTTGGATTTTCAGCTTTTCTTGCAAGGAGATCTTGGATTTCTGGTTTTCTAGCTTGGATTCATTGATTGCAGCTTTACAACACTCACCAAAGCAATTCTCAGCTTTGTAGGTTGGCTAATTTCAGATCTACACTTGATTTAGCTTAATTTCAACTTATACAATGTAGATCCATGGTTGTTAACTAGTTTTGATCCATTTGATTGCTTTCATTATTGATCCATTGTTTCAAGTGTTAATGTTTTTTATGTTTGATTGATTCAATGCATGTTCATTTGATGTTAATTGATGTGAATTTCGTGCACAATTACATGTTATTACATGTTGCATTTGAACCTTGAGTTGGTGCTGAAAAAGTGATTGTGGAAAGTGATTTTTGCTGTTCTGGAGCTGTGCAATCGATTTGCATCCTGATGCAATCGATTGCACCTGTTTAATTTGCCTAGAAATTTGATTCTGGAGCTGTGCAATCGATTTGCATCCTGTTGCAATCGATTTGCACCTATAGCTTTTGTGTTTTTGGCCTGTTTGGAAGCATGTATTGATACCTATTCCACCTTTAATCTTCATGGATTGATATAATGCATATACGTGGACTGCTCTTGAGCTGTTACATCATATGTGATAACATGCTTGTGATTCTTAGACACGCGACTTTTGGTTTTGTTGATGAACATTTATGATTGTGGTGTTGCTTTCTTAATGTGATGAACATGTTGCACACACATTTGAATCATGTTGATTGTTGATTAAAGCTTAACTTACTGGACTTGTGATGCATGCTCGTTGCTTGTGTCCGATATCACTTATGCATGATGTTTTGGTGAACGATTAAGTTGTGCAACTTTATTGAGCATACTTGTTCTTGAATTGCTAATATGACCTTTATTGCTCATTCTTGATGCTTGCAATCTCTATGCTTGATTTTTCCTGCTATGCTTGCTCATTTGCAATTGTTGCTTGCTTGGTGTATTATTTGAGTGTTCATGAACACATGTTGCCTGACTTTTCACACCTGCTGCTCTGGATTTTAACATGCTGTCCATTATGCATTCATGCTTGCCTGCTGTCTTTTACACCTGTTTTGTGCTAGAAACTTGAGTTGTTGAATGTTATTTAGTGTATTTACTGGATTTTACCGTTGTGCAGGTGCTGGAGCGTGTTGTAGCTCCTGTTTTTGGTTTATTTTCTTAGTTTTGATTTGCTTTTGTGTGCTAGCTGTAGGATAGAATTTCCTTTCTCATCCTCCACCTTAGGGCCATATTGCATGACAACATTTAGGTGAGTCCCCCTTAGATTTTCTTTTTCCCTTTGAGTCTTCTTTCTCACCTCAAAACAAAATAAAAAAAAACACTTAATAAAGGCGATGTTCATTGTGCGCCACGAGCCTTAAGTACATGGGAAATGAAGAATGAGGGGTCTCCCCTCACATTTCTAGAGTGTTTAGCATACGTCCCATTAGGGGCGACCATGCGACGCATTCGCTCCCATGTCATAGACTTTAGTGCAATGCGCATCACAAACAAATTCAATTCACTTCTTCGATAAGTTCAGAACCTCTTCTCTCGCACCCGTGCGATCGAGATCCCATTTTCTCGTAGTCGTGTGAACTACAGATACTCTAATTCTTATTCCAGATGAGATACGTAGGCACGATATGCGATATCTCAGTGAGCACACTAACAACTAACTTCCCTTTTTCTCTCGCCTCAGTGTGATCGAGACTTGTTAACCGAACCTTTTGTCTCGCCCCAGCGCGATCGAGACTTCTTCACCGACCCGTAGGTCGAACTATGACTGTTCTGATTTCCTCTCTCTGGTTAGATTGAGGATACGTAGGCACAAGACGGTGATGTCTTGGCGAACAACCTCCCCCTTTAGTGCGTAGTCTGTCGAACTACGTCGACTCTGATTCTTCGTTCGTCCACGAAGATACGTAGGCATAGGGTTGCGATAATCCTTGCGAGTTTGTTTTTATTTTTCCCTTCTCGTTTCCGTTTAGCAGTAGGCTTTAGATAACTCACCATTTGATTAGACAATAAGTGTGGATCCCATCGAGTACGATGGACGCGTGAGGGTGCTAATACCTTCCCCTCGCGTAACCGACTCCCGAACCCGGACTATGGTTGCGATGACCATGTCTTCTCCCTCTTCAGGTTTTCTTCGATCGTTTCCTTTCCATGCATTGGGATAAATAACATTCAGTGGAGACTCTTCTGTTCTTTTTCCGCTGGTTGTTTTTCGCAGTTGCGACACTAACAAACGAGACTCTTAGTCCCTCCAACAAGATGCTTAGATGAGACTGTATGACGAGACTCTTAGTCCCTTAAGCAAGGTGTTAAAATCAGTCTGTCTAATGAGACTTATAGTCCCTCAGGTGAGGCGTTTAAATGGGCCTGTCAGATGAGACTATTTGTCAAGTCCCACAAGCGAGGCTTTTAGATGAGCTTATTTGACAAGACTCTTAGTCCCTCGGGCGAGGTGTTTATATGAGCCTATCTGATGAGACTATAAGTCCCTTAGGCAAGGCATTTAGATAAGTCTGTCTGATGAGACTCATAGTCTAGTTCATCAGGCGAGGCACTTATATGATCATGTCTAACGAGACTCTTAGTCCCTCAGGTGAGGCACTTATAATACTCTATTTGACGAGACTCTCAGTCCATCAGGAGAGGCGCTTAGACCAGCTTGTCTGATAATACTTTGAGTCCTACAAATGAGGCACTTAGATTAACCTATATGATGAGGCTCTCAGTCCCTTAGGTTAGGTGCTTATGTGAGACTATTTGAAGAGACTCTTATTCCCTCAGGCAAGGCGCTTAGATGAGCCTATTCGACGAGACTCTTAGTCCCTCAAGATAGAAATTTATATGAGTTTGTCTGATGAGACTCTTAGTCCTTGAGGTGAGGTGTTTAGATAAGCTTATCTTATAACACTCTTAGTCCCTCGCGTGAGGTGTTTAGATGATTTTGTCTGATGAGACTCTTAGTCCCTTAAGCGAGGCATTTAGATGAGCATGTGTGATGAGACTCTTAGTTGAGTCTCTCAGTGGAGGCGTTTAGATTAGCCTATCTGATGAGACACTTAATCCATCTAGCGAGCAGCTTAGATGAACCTGTATGATGAAACTCTTTGTCCCTCACGAAAGGTGCTTGGATGAGTCTGTCTGACAAGACTCTATGTCCCTCAGGTGAGGTGTATAGATGATCCCGTTTGAGGAAACTTTTAGTCCCTCATGCAAGGTTCTTAGATGAGCCTGTCTGACGATACTCTTAGTCCCTCAGACAAGGTGTTTAGATAAATTTTTTTCTTGAGACTCTTAGTCTAGTCCCTTGGGAGAGGCATTTAAATGAGCATTTTTTATGGGACTCTTAATCCCTCAATCAAGGAATTTAGATGAGGTGACTATTGTTGTCAGTTGAGATCAATAGAGTAATTAGTTAACTCAGAAGAAATTGAGTCTTACTCAAATTGGGCGATCCTTATTATTAGTAAAAGAATAAACATTTTGTTGACATTAATATTGGTCAATTTCTCACTAGAAGATAAAACTTTCCTTAAGATATTTTCTTATAACTCTATTTCCTTTCCAACCTATCTTTTATAGTAAGAGGAAGAGAAAAAGAAAAAAAGAAAAGAGGATGAGAGAAAGAAGAGAGAAATAAAAAGAAACTCAAGGAAGAGGAAGAAAGCTCATGGAAGGATCATCATCATCACCAACTTCATCTTAATGTCTTCATCATATTCTTTCTAAAGGTGGGTTCTAGGTAGTTTTAGCTTTTAGGGGAATTTTCCATGAATATGGGATTAGATTTTGTGTGTTTTGACATAATCATGAAATTTATGCTAATTTATGATGCTCTTATTGTCTTCCTTGTTTACTTGTGATAATCCATGCTGATGCTGATGTTGTTTTGGTGTGATATACTATGACATGGAGATGAAAAATGTTGAAATTTTTGCCATTGACAACTTGTCGAATAATAATTGGTAAAAAACAATCATAGAATTTTTGGAAAATCCTACAAGAACAATAGATTAAAGAATAAAATATAAAGCATTAAGTTATGTGATTGTTGGGATTGAGTTGTTTAAAAAGACTCGTGAAGGGATTCTACTTAAATACCTTAGTGAAATTGAAATGTATTTGGCAATTTTTTATGTCTATAGTGGATCATGTGGCGCTCATCAAGCAGGGCATAAAATGAAATGACTTTTGTTTTGACAACGCATGCATTGGCCAACTATGTTGAAAGACTGTATTGAATTTGCAAAAGGTTTTCAAGAATGCCATAAACATGCATGTATTCAAATGTTCCTGCAAGTGAGTTGCATTCAATTGTCAAGCCTTGGCCATTCAGAGGATGAGCATTAGATTTAATTGATGAAATTTGACCTGCGTCAAAAGCCATAAGTACATTTTAGTTGGTATATATTATTTTACCAAGTGGTTCGAAGTTGTTCCTTTGATTAATGTTGATCAAGAAGCAATAACTAATTTTATCCAGAACTGTATAATTTACAGGTTTGGAATTCCGAATACCTTAACCACTGACCAAGGTACAATTTTTATTAGTCCAAAGATGGTTAAGTTTGCTTCAGATTCAAGAATCAAAATTTTAACATCTACTCCCTATTAAGCTCAGGCAAATGGCCAGGTAAAAGTGACCAATAAAATTATAATAGGTCTAATTAAGAGACATGTGGGTTAGAAGCCAAGAAATTGGCATAGGACTTTAGATCAAGTATTTCGGGCTTGTCAGAATTCCCCTAAAGAAGCAACTAACTCTACGCCGTTTCGAATGATGTTTGGCTATGATGCAGTCTTTCCTGTCAAGATTTATTTACAATAATTCAAAGGAAAATTAAAGTTCCTTTCGACCATTATTGGATTATGATGTTGGACGAATTAGTTGATTTAGACGAGGAAAGATTAACTGCTTTAAACATTCTCATAAGACAAAAAGAGCGAATAACTGAGGCCTAAAATAAGAAAGTTAAGTAAAAAACTTTTATAGTTGGTGATTATGTTTGGAAGGTTATTTACCTATGGATCAAAAAGATAGAACTTTGGGTACATGGTCACCAAAATGGGAAGACCCATTTTAAATCAGTCAGGTGTTTTCAAATAACGCTTATGAAATTGAAGAATTGACCCCTGAAGGTCGAATTATAAGAATAAATGGTAAGTACTTAGAAAAATACAAGCCTATGTTGCAGGAAATTCAAATAGTTGGAGAATAATTCATAAGTAAATAAAATACTAAAATGGCATGCATTGAAATTTGAAAAATGCAAAAATGGCACATTGTCATTAATGCAAAATGAGGTGGAAATTTTAAAATATGAAATTATTTTGAAGCTTCTCAAGGTGTCTCTTAGAAAATCTGATATTGGTATCGTCTATAGAGTCTTTAACCTTTAGTTTTTCTACTTCTTCCTCCATCGGACAAGAAGCATCAGTATGATGGAGACCAAATTTTACTTCTTCATTCCATTTTTCATTAATAGAGGATAATCTAGAAGCTTCGACCTTAACTTTATACTTCTTTTCTTCTTCAACCTTTTGTTGCAACTCTTCTATTTGCTTCATCTAGTTTTATATGCTTGCATTGTAAGTTGCCACCTCCTGATCTAGATCTTGTTTGGCCCGAGTTTCCAATTTATTAACTCGATCTTGAGATTGAATGACTAAGTCCAATTCTTGAGCCATGACATTAGTTTGTATCTTGAGTTTATCAACATATTCTTTCTTGGTTCTGATACTCTAAGCAGTTTTCTCGAGGAATGGCTCAAATTCAAGGATGAAACCAACAAGGGCCTTAGGAAAATTTGGATTGTTTAGTTGTTTAAACAAACTTTTGAGTTCATATATGGCGACAGGATTGGTTTTGAGTGTCTGGAACAAATCCACATCGATAACTTTTGCTTTCAATCACTGGATTAATGCAGTAGAAAAAGCACCAGAGGGTTCTTTACCTCAAACAATGGAAGAATTTGGAGACTTTCACACAGAGACACCTTGACCACTCATAAGAATCTTTAAAGCTTTTGCATGATTCTTCTCTTTCATAGCCTCTATTTCCATTCACTAAGAGGAGTGTCACGAGTGTTGGACGAAGAGTCCCGAATTAGGGAATGAGAAATAGTGGTTGTAGTTGAGAGTGGTTGTTTATTGGTTGTTATTGAATGAGCAAAAGTAAGAGGTACTTATGTTGGTTCTTTTTCAGATTGAGGTTGATGTGGGCCTTGACTTTCTGAGTTTCAACCGACCTCTAGATTCCCTTATGTTGGACTAACATCATGACTCCCTTGTGACTGACCAATGTGACCTGGGTTCTCTAGTATTGGGACACTTTGGTCTGCATAATTCGATTGATAGTCAGGGTTAGAATCCTCAGAATTGGTTAGGGGTTATTAGAAGTTTGGTTTATTTGAGCTATAAAATGATTGGTCGAGATGTTGGTCTTCATCCACCTCATTAGACAATTTAACAATGATTTGCTTGAATATCTTTTTTGGATGATCAATAATTGCCCCTTCGACCGGATTAACAATTGTTATTGGTTGGATTGATGGCAAACTTGTTGCTAAATGAATCAACTAGTGAATGCTCGAATCAACATTCATTGTAGGAACTACAACAGAAGTAGGGTTCTCATGTAGGGAAAATAGTCGAATGTTATAAGAAGGTTGTAAGTGATAAATTGAAATTAAAAGTACCACCGAAGCCTTGAAGCCATAGCTTGAGTCTGTGATTTCTGAACTATCGCCAGGAATGGTTGGTGTTGTGCATTATGTTTTATTCTTTATTAGATGGCCCTTTTCTCTTTCTTTCTCGTCTTCATCAACAGCGACGAGAGGTTCCTCTCTTGATTGTTTCGGTGGACTAGCCTCAAGAACTCTTTTTTTGGTTTTCTTCTTTTAGACTTGTCGAAGATTTGAAGTCCCGACAAAATTCTTATTCTTCTTGGCAATTTTCTATGCCAAGTCCTTATGATGCTTAGTATGAGCATGTTGAGTAGAAGCCAAGCTTTTATTACTCTTAACAGCAGGTTAGACTTCTTTATTTTTCTTTAGAGCCTTTGACTCAGACTAAAGCAATGATAAGTATTAATATGATAAAGAATGAGTGTGAGGAAATATATGAGAGTTGGAGAATAAGTAAGACTTGTGTTTTTTTCACTATTGAGAGTGACAATGGCTTTGTCTGTCCTGGCTTTCTTTTTTTGGGTGGCAGTGGTGGCACTACTTCCTCTCTTTCGACTCTAGGAAATAACAAGGATTAGTTAGAGTGAAAGAAAAAAGCTTATTGTCGAGATAAAAAATGAAAACCTAGAAGGTTTACCATTTTGTTTTTTATGGATGGTCAGATTTCTCACCGTCATTGGTTGTTTCTATTTGCTTATTCTTTGGTTCTTTTGGAGCAAAGAGTGCATCTATAACTGAATTTCGTTGATGTGCATACCTCAACTTTTCTTGGATTTAGTCTTCATAGATGAAAAAGCGTCTCTTAAATGTTGAGGGAGAGTTCAATGATTTAGAGAAAGGGCAAGATGATATGATAAACATCATTCTTTGAATTGTTATGTACAAAGATAAGAAGCTTGAAACTTAAAGGGGGTTAAAGTAGTGACTTCTTTGGCAAAGAAGTCTAGACATGCATGATATTCTTCTTTTGACAGTTTGGTAGCGGCATTGAGGATTTCAGACCTATTGAGGAAAAAGGACTTTGATAGAAATTGGTTGAAGCCAAATTGTATGGCCACCAAGTTGGTTTGGTAACAAACAAGTCCCAAGCTACCTTTTCCCAACGAAATTTTGGTTGACAGAATGGTAGGGTTGAGAAAAGTTGTTACGATGTCGAGAGCCTCATAATGTTGTTCAAGAGAAAGAGGTGGAAACTCTCTCTTAAACTGGTTTGAACCATGACTTCGACTAACAAAAAGAGTAATAAAAGAATCAAAGGTAGCACAATTTACATACATAAGGAAGTATTTATTGAAGGTTGCATCAGCCGAGAGGCTGATATCTTCTAGGGTAAGTAGAATAAGCCTAATGGCTTAGAACCATCTTACTTCAACCTGTTTTGTTAAGTTTGAAGGGATGGTAAATTTCAAGGAAGGTTCAAAAGTGACATTAAGCCATAATTGTGAAAGCCACATTGAGTCAGAAGTCAAAAACTTTTGATCAGGGTCACTTATGGATTTTAGGTCAAACAAAGAAAGCCCAAAAACTTCATATAGGGAGCCTAAAATTAGTTTGATTAGACATATGTTCCACCCATCATGAATCTAAGTTGCCAGATGAATGAACTTCTTGGCTACCTGCAAGGATCTAGAGCAGAAAACAAAATGGGATAGCCAAAAAGTGAGGAAAACAATATATTAGTGGTCAGAGACTTCCTCATGATGGTCATCATAGTGATCTTCGATGACATTACTATAGTTTGGGTAGATAAAAGAGAAGTTTGGTTTGGTTCTAGTCATGGGGGTAGGGTCAAAGGTTTTCCCCGGTGGGTCGAAGGCCAGTAAAGGCACCAACGTCGAAGAGGGTAGGAGTCACCATTCCACAACGGAGGTGAAAGGTATTAGTCGAGCCTTCCCAAGAGAAAAGGGCTAAAATAAACATGTTGGCGTTGTATTTGGGGCCAACTCTGGACAATTAGATCAAGTCATATATACCTTGGTGTTTATAAAATTATTTCTTTTGTCTTCTCTACTTTGTCTAACCAATGGATGCAAGCCTCATTTTTAGTAGTATGGGAGGAACAGAAGACACAGTGGGGTGCCCACATGAACCATAACTCATAGTCTCTGTCTACAAACACCCGAGGTTTTTAGTGATGGTAGCGAAGGGGAAACTTATTTAGATGTTCAGGTTTTTCATAAGGTTCGAGAAATGTACCCCAAGAATGCACGAACTTTACCAGAGATATAGAAAGGGATCAATATCTAAGAAGACCAGATCATGGATTTTTCTTCCTCCAGTGGTGGTTCAGGAATGTAGGTACGATTACTAAGGAAAGTATGAGCAGTGGCTTCAGAGGCAAGCGAGACTAAAAATTATTGTGTTAAAACAGAAGAGGAAGCCATGGTTTTTGAAGGTTAACAGAGAGACGAGAATGGAAGTTTGCAGGAGTTAATTTTTTTTGGATTTTGAAGCAGAAGAATGTCTGGAAAAAATAAAAAATGAGAGAATGGGGGTGTTTATATAATGGAGGAAAACATTTCAGTGTCTTTCTTGAATCTAGACAAATGACACTTGATTTTTCCAATTTAAAAATCAATTAAATGATTTCTTAATTGTGATTTAATCTTGTGGCCCACAATCTCTTAAGAAATCATAGTAATAATGATTGAGTGCACGCACGTTCAATGACGTGACAATTTGATAAAGTGGTCATGATGACTATGACGTATCACTACTGTATAAAATATATCTTTGGTAATACCATATTATTATGGTCATTTAAGTAACCGTAGTAATAACTCATTTTAACGCGCCTGAATTTTTATTTTATTTTATTAAAATACATTTGATCACTATTCAAACTTACAACGGTGGTGATAGATGGAAGTTACATGCTTCGAATCTCAGCCCCAACAATTTTTTTTCGTTACAAAATGGGCTTGTCATATACTCTTAAAATTATATTAAAATTAAAAGGGCCAGGCTAACCAGTGCCCCTGGTTAAGAATTATAAATAAGGAAAATATTAGATGTTTAGTTCATTAAATACACATAAAATTCTTTAAAAAAATTAATTATTTATGTTTTCAATGCATTGAATATACATATTTTTAGAAAAAACATGTATTTATAGTTTATTAAAAGATATTCAACTTACCTTTTAAATCTCTTAACTAGTACCCCAGAGACACTCGTTAGCATTTCCCAAATTAAAATACCTATCACCACTTTTAATACCAAAAACTATTGTGAATGGTACTGACATTTAATCACGGTTTCTCTTAGCAACCATGGTGATGAGTTATATATATATATTAAAGTATGACATTCAAAAACATTAAACAAACCACCACATTAAATTGTAAAACATCTTGTTACTAACAATTATAATATATATATATATATATATATATATATATATATATATATATATATATATATATATATATATGACATTCAAAAACATTAAACAAACCACCACATTAAATCGTAAAACATCTTGTTACTAACAATTATAAAATATTCCAATCATTTATAACTAGGGCTGGCAATGAACCAAACCAACTCGAAAATAGTTCGAAATTCGATTCGAAAATTAAATCGTTGAACTAGGTTCATGAACCAAATGAGCTGAATATGAGCTAAAAACTAAGTTCGTTAATTAAATGATCTGAACTTGAACTATACATAGTTCGACTCGTTAGGTTCATGAATCAATTCGATTATATATGAGATAAATTATATTGTCTTTAAGAGTAGGTTTAAAGATTTGTTCTAAATCTTAGCCTCATATTTTCTTTTAATCTAACGGTTTTAATTGATAATTTATATTCTCAAGTGAGTAAAATATTTCTACGAATAATTATACAAATAAAATTAACATCGTATAAATTCCAATCTTATAACTTTTATTTTATTTCTATATTTTTTATTTAAAAAATAGTAATTTAAAATGTCAATATATATATATATATATATATATATATATATATATATATATATATATATATATATATATATATATATATATATATATATATATATATATATATATATATATATATATATAATAGACTTTAAACAATTACTTTTAAGTCTGCGAAATAAGCGAGTTGAACTTAACAAGATAAACCTAACGAGTTGAACCGAGATATTCGTGAACTTCTAACAAGTCGAGTTTGACCTGAAAAAAAAAAGTCTGTGATGAACTCGAACTTGGCCAATTCTTAACGAGTCGAGTTTGAGCTGAAAAAAATGTTCGTAATAAACTCGAACTCGAACTCGGCTAATTTTTAACGAATCGAACTGAGCTAAGGCGAGTGCGACTCGACTCGACTCATTTCCAACCCTATTTATAACATATAAATAAATAATATTGCCTAGATGAACGTGAGTTTATCTCTGTTTAACCAATTAAAACTTGCTTTCCAAATCAATCATCAAATGCAGAACTTTAATTCCTTTTTTAATTTTATTTTATAAATAGTTTCTTATACACACATAATAAAATTTAAAAAATATGTATTTATTTTAAAATTATTTTTGGTCCAACTTGACTGAGACTTAAGTAATAAATATTAATTATCATAAACATTAATATTTCAATTAAATTTTAAGAACACAAACACATGAAGCAATACACCATAATAATATGCAATATCGATAAATAATATACATAAAATATGACTGGTTTTAGATATCGTTCTTCAATAATTAATTAATTTTATTATATTAGTATTATTATTAATTATATTCTATTCACACTAATAAAATATCATCTAATTAAGGTAAAGTCTAATTTATAGAAATAAACTTCAAAAACTAAAACCACGACATATGAACAAAAATGAGAATTAGTATCTCATTCAATAAAATTTTATAAAAAAATTATAATAAATGTTTCCTAACCTTATTTTTCACTTTGGCAATATGAAATTAGAGTATGAGAGCTTTGTGCAAATTCCTTCTCTTCTTTTTCTTCAATCATGGTCAGGTAAATTCTGAAGTTAGAAAAATGTCAGCAAAGAACAACTGTCTCGCTCAAAAAATAAAACGCTAACACATAATTCTTTTACATCTAATGTATTCGTCTATCTTCTTCTTTCACAGAGCTCTTCTTTCTTCTTCTTCTTCTTCTTGAAGATCCACATTGTTTCTTCTTTATCTTTCTTATTATTTTTCTTCTTCGTCTAAAAGGTAATCATGTTATTAATACACTTTATTCCATTTTTCTTTGTATAGGTTCTAATATTCATCACTTTTGAAGAACCTTCAAGGCACGCCATTTCTCGACATACTTCATCTATTTGATGTTACAAAAGGTTTTCATTTGGCATGGTGATTTTTTATTTCGGTTTCACATGATGCAATATCCATGTATTGTATGTCAAATGTATAAAATGTTCATGAGCAAATTTTGGTGAATTGATAGGAAGTTTGTAGGTGTTTGAATATTGATTACAATGTGAAGGTAATTTACTCATATTAAATTAGTTTAGTGAAGATATTTTGTAAATGTAATCATGTTATTCATACATTTTCTTCCATTTTTCTTTATATATTTTCTAATATTCATCACTTTTGAAGAACTTTCAAGGTACGTCATTCCTCGACCCACCCATCCATTTGATGTTACAAAGGGTTTTCATTTGGAACGATGATTTTTTATTTCGGTTTCACATGATGCAATATCTATGCATTGTATGTCAAATATATCAAAATGCTTATGAGAAATTTTGGGTGAATTGATAGGAAATTTGTAGGGGTTTGAATAATGATTATAATGCGAAGGTATTTGCCCAAATTAGATTAGTTTATTAATAGTATTTTGTAAATGTAATCATGTTATACATACGTTTTCTTCCATTTTTCTTTGTATAGATTCAAATATTCATCTCTTTTGAAGAACTTTCAAGGCACCTCATTCCTCGACCTACTCCATCTATTT
Source organism: Lathyrus tuberosus (assembly GCA_022829125.1). NCBI lineage: Eukaryota > Viridiplantae > Streptophyta > Magnoliopsida > Fabales > Fabaceae > Lathyrus > Lathyrus tuberosus. The sequence continues at coordinate 18,685,979 of JALAZF010000017.1, forward strand.
GATGTCACAAAGGGTTTTTATTTGGCATGTTTTTTTTTAATTTCGGTTTCACATAATGCAATATCTATGCACTGTATGTCAAATGTATCAGAATGCTCATGAGTAATTTTGAGTGAATCGACAGGAAGTTTGTAGGGGTTTGAATAATGATTATAATGTGAAGGTGTTTACTCAGATTATATTAGTTTATTTGTCGTATTTTGTAAATGTAATCATGTTAATCATACGTTTTCTTTCATTTTTCTTTGTATAAGTTATAATATTAACCATTTTTGAAGAACTTTCAAGGTATGTCATTCCTCGACCTACTCCATCCAATTGATGTTACAAAGGGTTTTCTTTCGGCATGGTGTTTTTTGATTTCGGTTTCACATGATGCAATATATATGCATTGTATGTCAAATGTATCAAAATGCTCATGAGCAATTTTGGGTGAATCGATAGAAAGTTTGTAGAGGTTTGAATAATGATTACAATGTGAAGGTATTTACTCAAATTAGATTAGTTTATTGATATCCATGTATGTTGTATTTTATTTAAGGTGTGTTGTTGATAAAAGCTGGATGTTGTTGATGATTTTGTTTTGATTTATATATGTTGTTGATAAAAATTGTATGTTGTTGATAAAATTTGTATGTTGTTGTTGGTAAAAGTTGATGTTGTTGATGATGATTTATATGTTGTATGTTGTTGATTTTTAATGATATACCTTGTATATTGCAACTTTCACTATGTTAAACCAATACTTCTATTACACGAGTTTATTATGTCATATGTGGTTTGAGTGCTTTACCAGCCACTCACCGACTAAATAACCTTTCTAATTGAATCAAAAATTTCTAATAAAAAAAATCTAGTTATTTTAGAAAATAACTTACATTGATCCAAGTTTATCAAGCTTTCTTCCTTGCATTCTATGTAACTTTCTCCCTCTTTGAGAATTAAAAATTGGTTTAATACTTGTAGCACTTCAATCAACACTTTATTCTTTACTAGTTCAATGAACTAGTAGAGAATGAAGTGTTGGTTGCAAAGTCACAAACATTGAACCTAATTCTAAGACTTAAAAATGTGAGCGAGATACATAGAATGAAAAGAAAAAAGTTAGGAAAACATTGATCATTGTAACTTATTATTCTAATATAACGTAATTTGTCAAATTAATAATTTCTATACCACATTGAAAGGTAATATGTTTAGTGAGTAGTTGATGAAATAAGAATTTCACATATGTTATAATAAACTAAAAAAAACATATCACCATGATTATTGAAAGTTGAGAGTGAAAAATATCAACTGATTTTATTGATCAACAAATTTGTTTATATACAAACTAGTTAGCTGAAAATTAGCCAAGAAAAAAGGAAAACTAGTCTAAAAACTATCATGTACAATAACTGAATAGTAAATAAGTGTGTTCTGGACTGGACCAATGGCTAGGCATGGCCCAATCCGCTTCTACTCCAAAGCGGCCTAAATTGCCTAAGTCTGATCCACAAAGGGGCAAAAGTTACCTTTTTGCCCCTCCGACCGGGCAGAGACTGCATCGCTCCTCCCCGGAAACGATGCCCGTTACGCACGGCTCATCCACTCCCCGAACAGATATGGGCAGGTGCCCGGAACTATGCATATGCCCGACATAACGGCTAGTTTTGGACACCCTGCCCGACATAACGGCTAGTTTGGGTAGTTACCTATTCTTTGGGAAAACGGTTATTTCGCCCCAAAAATAGGACCGTTGGCCACGCACTGGGGGCTCTATATAAACCCTCTCGCTCGAGAGGGTCAGGTATCCAATATTCACCCTACGGACTAATACTTTGTACTTGCCCTTTTTCTCTGACCCTTTCTTACTTGAGCGTCGGAGTACCTTGCAGGTACACCCCCCTCTCCATACGACCAGCATCCCAGACGCACTTGGTGGCCCACTTCTACAGGATCTGATCCAACCTTCACGATCAGTGATGCCGCCTGTGGGAATCATTGTTCTCCCCATCTTTCTTTCCTCAGAAACTGAAGATCAAAACAATTTTCAAAGATCATCATCATCATGGCCTCTCAAGATCGTGCCAAGGATGCTCTCCAAACCACCATCCTCCCCGTCAACAAATCTGACGTTGACGGCCAACCATCTCTCCTCAGAGATGCCCGTTTTCTAAGAGACGGAGCCACTGCTTCTCCTTCCCCTACCCGTGCTGATCACAACAACGATTAGTCTCCACATCATCCATCAGCAGCTCCCATCCGATGCGCCCAATCCCAGATGGCAACTTCAAGATCGTTCTGTTCGGTGACGACCCTCAGTGGGGAGTGAAGATTGGAGCAGACCTGCCCGACATCGCGAGGAAGCAGCTCAAAGCATGACTCCGTGAAAATGCCAACCTCTTCGCATGGAGTGCCGCCGAAATGCCTGGCTTGGATCAGTCCGTCGCCTGCCACCAGGTGACAATTGACCCGGCCGTCAAGGCCGTAGCACAACGTAGTAGAAAGCAGTCTCCAAAGAAAACGGAGGATGCTAAAAAAGCTGTAAAGGACCTCCTCGAGGCCAAATTTATTTCGGAGCCCAAGTACACCACTTGGTTGTCTAACGTTGTACTAGTTAAAAAATCTAATGGAAAATGGCGCATGTGCATTGATTACACCGATCTCAATAAGGCATGCCCGAAGGATGCCTACCCCCTCCCCAATATTGATAAACTTGTTGATAATTCTGTCGGTTTTAAACTTTTATCATTCGTGGATGCCTACTCGGGCTATAATCAAATTCCAATGGCAATGGCCGACAAAAAATACACGGCCTTCATGACCGAATCAGGCAACTATTACTACAATGTAATGCCCTTCGGCCTGAAGAACGCCGGAGCAACCTACCAAAGAATGATGAACAAAGTATTCCGGGGAGAAATCAGCGACATGCTCGAAGTCTACATGGACGACATGATCGTGAAATCCCACGAGGAAACCGATCATACTGCCCATTTGAGAAAGGTCTTCGAACAGGCCAGGAAATACAAAATGCGTTTTAACCCGGAGAAGTGCACGTTCGGTGTCCGAGCGGGCAAATTCCTTGGCTTCTACTTAACGGAATGAGGAATCGAAGCCAATCCCGATAAATGTCGAGCATTCTCTGAGTTTCCTACGCCCAAGTCCAAAAAATCCATCCAGTTCCTCAACGGGATGCTCGCGTCACTATCTCGTTTCGTGGCTAAGTCCGCCCAGCACGCCCTACCATTCTTCAAACTCCTCCGCAAAGAGGCAACATTCGAATGGACCGAGGAGTGTGACAAGGCCCTTCTCCATCTGAAACGAGCACTCTCAGAGCCACCAGTCCTCTCTCGCCCGGACAATGGCGAAACGTTGTACCTATACCTCGTCGTAGCAACCGAAGCAGTGAGCGCCGCTCTCATCCGTGAGATACCTGACGGGCAAAAGCCTATATATTTCACGAGCAAAGCACTGCAAGGACTAGAGTTAAGATACCAACAGATAGAGAAAGTCGCACTCACCCTCATCAACACAGCCAAAAGATTAAGACACTACTTTCTAGCTCACACAATCGTGATTCGAACAGATCAACCAATAAAGCAGCTACTAGGACGACCAGACATGGCCGGTCGAATGCTCAAATGGTCGCTAGAACTGTCCGAATTTGACATCCAATATGAAAGCAGGAAAGCTCTCAAAGCCCAGGCTCTGGCAGACTTCGTCGCAGAAATGACATTCGCAGACTCCCTCGCGAGCGAAGCATGCAAATGGATCAATTTTGTGGACGGTGCCTCCAACTCGGAAGGAAGCGGTGCGGGCATCATACTGGAAAGCAACGAAGGAATCATCGTTGAAGTATCACTCACCCTGTCCTTCCCAACCTCCAACAACCAGGCTGAATACGAAGCCTTCCTCACTGGGCTACGCCTGGCCGAGGACCTGGGCGCAGAAGAAGTTGTCATCTGCACAGACTCACAACTCGTGGTCCTCCAGGTCTGGGGAGAATATCAAGCCAAAAACGACAACCTGACCGAATACTTGGCCCTGGTCAAGAAGGAGATGGCAAATTTCACAACAGTGGAAGTGAAACATGTTCCCCGCGAACACAACGTGCGAGCAGACGTGCTATCCAAACTAGCCAGCACAAAGAAGAAAGGCGGAAACAAATCTGTCATACAGGAAGTACTTCCTCGACCTAGCATCGAGAAGGCCTCCCCGACACTCGACGTGCAGGTGATCGGCGACAACAACTGCTGGATGACCCCCGTCTACAACTATCTCGCCAAAGACGAACTTCCGTCCGATCCAAAGGAGGCCAACACAGTCAGGCGAAGAGCCTGCTCTTACGTCTTGGTCGAAGATAAACTCTACAGGCGGGGATTCTCCATTCTGCTGCTCAAATGTGTCGAGGAGGAAATGGTTGCGCACATGCTGCATGAAATCCACGAGGGAATCAACACTCAACATCTCGACGGAAGATCCCTTGCACGAAAGGCTCTCCGAGCAGGGTACTACTGGCCGACCATGCAAAACGATGCAAAAGAACACGTGAAGAAATGCGATAAATGCCAACGACACGGGGACATGCACCTGGCTCCGCCTAATGAGCTCAAGGCTATGTCCTCCCCGTGGCCATTCGCCTGGTGGGGCCTAGACATCCTGGAACCCTTCGTGGTAGGATCAAGTCAGAACAAATACCTAATAGTGGACGTAGACTACTTCACAAAATGGATAGAAGCGAAGGCTCTAGCCAAGATAACTGCCCTCAACGTCCTGCATTTCTACAAACGAAACATCCTTGCACGTTTCGGCATCCCCCAAGCGATAGTAACGGACAATGGGACGCAATTCACGGACAGGAAGTTCCAAGACTTCGTCGCCCAGGTGGGCACGAAGTAGCACTTCGTATCCGTAGAGCACCCTCAAACAAACGGACGGGATGAGGCAGCCAACCGAGTCATCCTTCGAGGCCTCAAGCGAAGGCTGGACGAAACAAAGAAGGCATGGGTCGAGGAACTGCACAGCGTACTGTGGGCATACCGCACAACTCCACACTCAAAGACCGAGGAAACACCTTTCTGTCTAGCATACGGGACCGAGGCCGTAATCCTTGTCGAAGTTCATGTGCCCTCCAGGCGGACAGAGTCGCCCCTAGACGAGGAGATGAATGACGAATCGTTGAGAGAAGAACTCGACCTTGTTGAGGAAATCCGAACCGGGGAAGCCCTCCGCGAAGCCTCACTAAAACAAAAAATTACCATCAGGCACAATGCCAAGGTGATACGACGAGAGTTCGACGTGGGAAGCCTTGTTCTAAGAAGAAACCACAAAGACTCTCACGAAGGCAAACTAGCAGCCAACTGGGAAGGACCCTATCGCATCCGAGCAAAAACAGAAAATGAGGCCTACTACCTAGAACATCTCACCGCGGAAGAACTTGCTTGACCATGGAACGCTGAAAAGCTAAAACAATACTACAGCTAAATTCTCGATTCGACCCGTCGCGACGACGAACCTCAGCTACCGACCACTATGCACGTCTAGGTACAAGCGTCACATATTAATAAAGCAGAACCTCGCTCAGTAACGAGCCGGGTAACTGCTCGACAGCGGTCCTCGATCGAGCATCGCTGTCGTCAGAGTACCATGACTGGCAGAACCCCAGCTCGCGATGGGACGTTCACACCACGAACTCAGGCCTCAAACGCGACCTGAGCTCCGCACCCCCGCCAGGATATTCCCCGGCCGTTCGACCAGTTCCCCTCACTGCCGAACACATCTACAATGAGCAATCCCCCTTAAATATTTTCACAAGTCAAATACTCCCAATCACGGGCAAACATACATTCACAACGAGCATGAGTACAACACTTAGCAAAAAATAAAAGCAAGTAAATTCATGCAGATAACAGAATCAAACATATAATAATTTAACATAATAAGTGGCCACAAGGACCACGATTGTACTGAGTTACATCAAACGGGGGCCATGCCCCCCAAAAAAATAAATTACAAGCAATTACTCGGCACGCAGGCCGGATAGATTACAACAACATCAAAAACACAAACTCTTGACTCATCCACGTGCTCGACAGGTTCGGGCTGAGGCCCCTGGTCCTCCGCGGGATGATCCTCGTTATTCCCTTCAAGGAGAGCATCGGGCATAACAATCCGGCCATCCTCAACGTGCGCCAGATAGTGGGTACCCTCGACAGAAAAGTCAAGCTTGGGGTTCACCACCCGCAGTTGAGCCACGACGTTTCTGAAAGACTCCTCCGCCATGGCAATATCATCGTCCTCGACCGTCAGCAAACGGGCAACGAGCTTGGACCTCGTCTTCAATTCCTTCACATCTTCGGGCTCATCGTCACCCGGGGTATTGGCCGCCCTCAGCCGCTGGACCAGCTCCTCGGCAACTTTCTTCTCCGCCGCTAGCGTGGAGTTCTCCTTCTTCAACCGAGCTACCTCCTCCTCGGCCTTCTTCCGAGCATCATCGGCACCCTTGACGTCTTCTTTGAGGGACACCATGGTAGCACGGGCAACATTAAGTTCGGCCTCAGTTGCAGAGTCCCCTTCAGCATAAACGGCTGCCATCTCCAACATCCTGACTAAGGCAGAAGCGTCTTGAGCCACCAACGCCCTCTTGCTCGGGCGATCCATACTTTTCAAGCGAAGAGATTCCGCCCGGGGCACGACCAAAGAGTTTCCCTAAAAAAACCTCCTATCGAGGATACAAGGAGGAAGCTCGAACTTCCCTTTCTCAGCCACCCGAGTGAGGTCCACAGCGTCAGTAACCCTTGGCCACTTGGATCGACCGGTCAGAGGAAGAGGAGACCCCCAGGGAGCAGGAGTAGGAGAGGAAGAGGTCTCCACAGCGGACTGCGCCGGAGGAGGAACACGAGCGCCAGCAAACCAAGACTTCAGAGGAACTGCTTCAGCCTTGTTCCTCGCAAAAGCGTTCCTCACAACCCTATCATGGGCCTGAGGCATCTCACCTGCACAAACAAAATACGAGCATGTTAGATACGAGGAAAAAAAATAGCACAAACAAATCTAAATAACTAAGACTACTAAGCAACTTCTCAGCATCCTCGGGAGTCTTACACTCTAATAGTGCCTTAATGTTGATAAATCGACGCTCAACCCTCTGACTCCCGTCCTCCTTGAAGACCGGATTACCCTTGCTCTTCCAGCACTCAGCAAGCCGAAAGGAGTTGACCCACTTCACCAGCACCTCGTACGCCACGGCATCCTGCCCACGTAGTCCGCTCGGTTGAAGAACATAGCCACTGGGCCTCTTAGCAAAATGATCGGGCGCCCAATGGATGAGGAACTTATAGATTCTCCGCCCAATAAACTTCCCATCCTCGTCGCGCAGGTCATTCCCATCCTCATCAACTTCAATCTCCCAGACGTATGTGCTATCCTTGGCAGCTTCGGACAAGGGCTCGATGACATAATACCGCTCTTTGAACGTCTGTATCAACTCTGAGAATGGCTTAAACAACTTGCGGGGCTGCTTCAAAGACACCCAGCCGTACTTCCTCCCAGATAGCTACCTTTGAAGATGGAAGACAGTGAAGAACAGAGGGAGAGTAACCCCTATGGAGAGATGCTCGCATACCAGCTCAAACGCTCGGATGAAGGCCAACGAGTTAGGATGCAGTTGCGTGGGGGCCAATTTCAAATGCACGAACACTGACTGCTGAAAATCAGTGAACGGCCACCTCAGACCTAACTCCTTGAAAGCATACTCATACATCGTGAAACGGTCCCCGAAGTTCGTGCAGACCCGCTCACCCACGGAAGGGAAGTGCACCTTCCACTCTCCCTCTGGTTCGACCTCCGTAAAAATGTCCCCCAAATACTTCGCAAAAGTAGACACGTGCTCAGCGGGTTCGGCCACCTCCCACTCCTCGGCGGAGTCCACGGCGACGTCCTCGTCCATGTCATCTAGCTCCTCTTCCTCCCCAACATCACTGGAGGAACTCGATGCAGTCGAATTACTATTATCCTCGTAGCCTGTTTCTTCCTCGGACGTATCTATGATAACCTCTCTATCTGGCCCCGTCGCCATAACAATCACCTGAAAATCAGAGAAGAAAGTGAATTCGACAACAAATCAAATCCATCCTTCCACCGCTAAGTCAAGTGAAAGGGCGCGCAAAGAGCTAATGACAACGTCCCCGACCTAAGCCCTAACATCAAAAGGAAAACTGAAACCTCCCCGCGAGGAGACGCTCGAAACAAACCATCCCCAAGCGAGGAGCTTCCTCGGACTCATACCCAGATTCCGTTCGAAGCTTCGCCAAAAGTCACAAAGCTCCACCTGAATCTGGGAGTGTTTTACTGGAAAACTCATCACCCACTCAGAAGAAGGACAGACACGACGGTCGCACATGCATAGCTGTCACGGCGACGCCATGAACTGCCCTCCTCGCTAGAACATACTAACATGTCCGGCGACATGTCAGAAGTGGAAAAATGGCACAACCACCGTCCACCACCAACAACCGCCGGAAATCCACCTATTTCATCCTCTAAACCTAGCCCTAACCACATGAAATCTACCATTGACAACAAAAAGGAGTAAAACAAGCACAGGATCAGAAAACTTACTTGATTTAAGAAGATGAAAGTGGCTGCTCGAAGCTTGGAGCGTTGGTCGGAGTAAGCAGACGGTGGCAACGGGCAGGATTGTTGAAGGAAACGAAGAGAAATCATAGCAAAAAGTCCCAAATGGAACAATTTTCCCCTTTTTATACAAAGGGGCATGTGCGAACACGCGCTCGTAGGCCATGATGGCTATCCACTAGCCATCATTTCCTAGTAACTGCTACACAGAGCTCTAGGCACACGTGGCGTCCCAACGTTTCCAATTCTGTCTGACCATTAGTCTCCCCGAACACAAGGCAACAAGGTCACGACCACGAATCTCACGAACACTAGGGGTCACAAGCACATTGAGACAATCCTCCTCGTCTTTAAATGACGACTCCATGCTAGCTCCCCGGAGCAACGAACTGCCCTTAAGTCATCACTCCCATGCTCGGGAGTAACGACTTGGGGGCTCTTGTTCTGGACTGGACCAATGGCTAGGCATGGCCCAATCCGCTTCTACTCTAAAGTGGCCCAAATTGCCTAAGTCCGATCAACAAAGGGGAAAAAGTTACCTTTCTGCTCCTCCGACCGGGCAGGGACTGCATCGCTCCTCCCCGAAAACGATGCCCGTTACGCACGGCTCATCCACTCCCTGAACAGCTATGGGCAGGTGCCCGGAACTATGCATATACCCGACATAACGGCTAGTTTTGGACACCCTGCCTGACATAACGGCTAGTTTGGGTAGTTACCTATTCTTCGGGAAAACGATTATTTTGCCCCGAAAATAGGACTGTTGGCCACGCGTTGGGGGCTCTATATAAAGCCTCTCGCTCGAGAGGGTCAGGTATCCAATATTCACCCTACGAACTAATACTTTGTACTTCCCCCTTTTCTCTGACCCTTTCTTACTTGAGCGTCAGAGTACCTTGCAGGTACACCCCCCTCCTCTCCATACGACTAGCATCACAGACGCACTTGGTGATCCACTTCTACAGGATCTGATCTAGCCTTCACGGTCAAAGTGAATCTATTTTTGTAATACCCCCCCCCCCCCCCCCTCAAGTTGGAAGGTATATGTCATGTAACCCTAACTTGGAGGTAAGAGATTAAAAAAGAGGTCTAGGTAGAGCTTTGGTAAGAGGATCTGCAAGCTGTTCTTAAGAAGAGACATGAACTAACTTGATGAAGTTGGAGGATACATGTTCACGAATGAAGTGGCAGTCGATGTCGATGTGCTTTGAGCACTCATTGTAAGTGGGATTGGTAGCCAACTGTATTGCTGATATGTTGTCACAGTATACCATAACATAGGGTATGCTCATGTTGAAAGCTATAAGTAATTGTCTTATCCAAAGTAACTCCGAAGTCGGTGTGGCCAGAGAACAATATTCAGCCTCAGCTGAAGATCTCGCCACAGTTTGCTGTTTCTTTGACTTCCATGTGATAAGGGTTGTGCCAAGAAATACATAAAAACCTGTAGTAGACCTCCTAGAAGTAGTGCAACTTCCCCAATCTGCGTCGCAGTAAGCACCCAGGCGAATGGGAGAGGCAGCAGGGAGCACTAAACCTTGGCCCGGAGCTTTCTTCAAGTACTTAAGTAGATGATGGACAACTTGTAGATGAGGAGTCCTCGGTTTGTTCATGAATTGGCTAAGTCTATTAACCGCAAAAGCTATATCCAGTCTAGATATAGTAAGGTATATAAGGCGCCCAAGTAACCTCCTATATTGTGAAGCATCCTGTAAAGGGTCCCCATCCGTCTCATTGAGAATGATATTAGCATCCATAGGTGTGTGAAGAGGTTTTGAACCCAAAAAACCAGTATCCTCTAATAATTGTAAAGTGTATTTGCGTTGACACAAGGATATTCCATGACTTGAGTGAGCAATCTCAAGTCCCAGAAAATAATGAAGATCACCCAATACTTTTAACTTGAAGTTGTTCTCTAACATGCACTTAGTAGCATCAATAAGGGACTTATTTGGACCAGCCACCAAAATATCATCTACGTATACAAGAAGTACAATCAGATCAGCACCAGTTCCTTTAGTTAAAAGAGAGTTATCTGCTAAACTCTGTTGGAAACCATGTTGTTGGATGACAGTGGAGAACTTGGTGTACCATTGCCTAGAAGCCTGTCTCAGGCCATATAATGATCTATTTAGCTTGTAAACAAGGTTCTTACCATGAGCAGGATAACCAAGTGGCAGTTGCATATAAACCTCTTCCTCAAGTTCACCATTGAGAAAGGCATTTTTAATGTCCAATTGTAGCAGGGACCAATTTTTCTGAGCAGCAATAGCTAGCATGATATGGATTGTGGCAAGCTTTGCCACCGGTGAAAAAGTCTCTGAGAAGTCTATGCCACATTGTTGTGTGTAGCCTTTGGCTACTAAGCGGGCCTTGTACTTGTCAAGGGAGCTATCTGCTTTGTATTTAACCTTGTAGATCCACCTACAACCAATGGGGTGCTTGTCTTGAGGAAGTTCCTGAATAGTCCAAGTATGATTGAGTTCTAGAGCTACAATCTCAGCAGCCATTGCATCTCTCCACTCAACAATTTTAACAGCTTGATGATAGTATTCATGCTCATAAATTGCTGTGACTTGCTGTTTACTGTGAATTTTGGTAAACAACCTCTGGTCTATCAATTTTAAATAAAAACTGACTAACTTGCAGGATCGACCACACAAATCCTAGGACATGTGCTAAATTTTAAGAGAGAGCGAATATAACTTGAAATAAAGAAAATGTAAACTGAACTCCACGTTCGACAATGCTAAAAAAAGAAACCTAAGTGAACTCCACGTTTGACTGCTTGCAGTAAAGTAAAAGCTTGGAAGTTAAAAGGCTGTAAATAAAGAATGCAGAATTTAAAGGCGTCGAAAGTAAAAGACAAGAAGTAAAAAGCTTTGAAAATAAGGCTTGAAGATAAAGACTTGAATTGATAAAAAATGCAGGAAGATAAATTACTGTCAAAGGTAAATGACAAAAAATGTAAAAGTGCTTGAACTCCACGTTCTTGAATGTAAAAGATGCAGAAAAATAAGTGACTGTCGAAAGTAAATGACCAGGTAATAAATGACTTTAAAAGTAAATGCAGTGATGTAAAAGCTTTTGAAGATAAAATACAATGAACTCCATGTTCTTGAAAATAAAGACTGGAATTGATAAAAGTGCAGTCGAAAGTAAATGCGGAAAGATAAATGACTTTAAAATAAATGACTTGAAGATAAAAGACTTTGAAAGTAAATGCTTGAAGATTAAATGCTTGAATGTAAAGATGCAAGAAGATAAATGTCGAAAGCTTTTAAATGAAAGTAAAAACAAGGTCTAAGATAAACTTGACTGAAAATAAAGATTCAAGGAAAAGTTAAGACATGAAAGGTAAAGTTCAGGAAAACGTAAAGTACTGAAACATAAACATGATGAAGATAAATTGCATTGATGAAAGAAAGTGGTGTTACATTACGTACATTCTCACGAACTCGTTTCTCTACACGCGGGTACTTTGAGTTTCTTTGAGTAACTTGTACAAAAATATGAACACCCCTATTCTATAGAAATAACTCCTATTTATAGTGCTAAGAAATAACTATTAAGTGGTGGTTATGCTTCCAAGCGTGTCTCTTGGCGCCTTTCTCCATTTCAACTGCTCCCACGTTCAGCAACTGATCCTTTTGAAATTCAAACATTTGAAATTTTCCCTCCAGCCTTAATGTGATAACTGCAACGCGCGTTTCAGCATTCTCACGGTCGAAGCATCTCCCAACACTTAGCCATTTTTTGAGGTTTCCAAAACCCCTATTCGACTCAGGCTTCACCAAAACTGGGTCGAAGCCTTCTTTACATTAAAAATTATTTTTTAACTTAAAATAGCTTTGATTCTTTCTAGCGTCGAAAATGAGGGTTAACAAATTGGCCCCCAAGAAATGTCCTTTCGCCAGAATTGGTAAGAAGGTCATTTTTTGATTCAACAACCATTTCGACGCTTGTTTGCATGGCTTCAACTAAATAATCCACTAATCACTCAGTGGCTCAACTATTCAGTTTCTTTAACCCACGCTTATGACATCATGCCATCATGACAAACCCTTAAACGTCTCTTCAGCCGCACTCATCATAACTCCTTTCTTGAAAATATATATTTGCAGTCTGAACATAACTGCTACTACTCATCAAGTTTCCAAGAGAAAGACACGTGTCCCACTACCTTTTCAACTTCAACGTTGGATCCAAGGCTCTTGGGATTTTCAAACGTCTATAAATATCTGTTTTCACCATTTGGTGAACTTTCCACACTTTCATACTCTCAAGTAACCTTCTCTTCTTTTTCAGTTTTCTTCACACAAAACCCAAAAAAGCACCACTTCTTTTCATTTTCTCTAACAATGGCGTCCTCCCAAGTGAATCCTCAACCAAAGAAAACCCAAAGAGGCAAGGCTACTCAATTCAAACAAGCCATTCCTCCATTTGCAAATATCCCAGCCCCCCAAATAGTGGATAATCGCCATTGCCTGCCGGAACCCACCACCAAAGAGGCACGAGCCATATATAAGTCTCAGGTAATGATTCCTTTAGTCGTTTCTGACAAACCTTATGCACTGTCTGGTCCTCTAGCTAATGTTGACATTTCTAATGAGAAACTAAGTGAGTTTCTCCCCTCTTACCGGAAAACAAGGCCATTAGGGCAAAAAAGCTTTTCCAAGATCAACGTTTCTGATGAAACCTCTCCTGAAGAAATTCCACTGCCCAAGATCAATGTTAGTTATCTCACTGATGGCACAAGGCTAGTAAGAGCTGTTACTCCTTTGAAGGATTTTGACCAATAGATGGCAAAGATGGAAAAGGTCAAGTCTGAACATTGGAAAAACATAGGGATTTATGACCTTCTTATGCTGTCGAAGACCAGCGTACCATACTGCTTGAACATGCTGGCAGCGTCCTTATATTTTTGGGACAACACCCACTACACCTTCCATCTGCCATGTGGAATGGTTACCCCTACACTGTTCGACTTGGCTGCCATCACAGGGCTTCGCCCAGATGGCCTTATTTACAACCCTGAAGAAGATGCTGAGGATATCATAGGCATTTCAAGTTCCAAACTCACCTACACCCACTTCATCAAACACTACTTCGACGCAGGTCATGATGAAGTATATGATAAAGAACACATTGCATTTCTCACAGTATGGCTGTCGAGATACGTTTTCTGTACAAAGTCCTTGCAAGTGGCTAAGAAGTACTTGCCCCTTGCTAGCCAACTTCACAATAACAGAGGGGTCTGCTTAAGTGAACTCATCCTGGCGAACCTTTATGAGTCCATCAGTGAAGGGGCTTCTCGACTGAGGCACATGGAAGCTCAAGGTTCTGTCCACTTGAGTGGACCTCTTTGGTTGCTTCAACTGTGGCTCAATGCAACATTTGAAGCTAGCCTTCCCAGAAAAGCGCTAGTTGACGAAGCCTCCGCTGAGATAAGGGAGAGGAGCGTTGAATGGCCCTGTTTGGTCAAACTTACGCCCAATGATGATGGTGAAACCCTTCAAGGGGCCTTCACCAGCTATATCATGATGTTTGCCAAGCGCTATGAGTTTACTCCCAGCATGGCACCCTTTGCTCAAAGAAGATATGGCCCTGTGTGGTTTACAAGGCCATTTCTAAATCCTCACAAGACTCTTGACAATGAATCTGTTGCTATTTGGGAAGCCTTTTTAATTCCCAGATTCATTGTCCAAAGGCTGAACTTGGGGAGAGGCCTATCAGCATTGATTGCTTACCAACCAAATCTTGTCTCTCGACAATTTGGGCTGGCCCAGAGCTTTCCTCAATGTTTATATGAGAAGAAAGGCCAAATAATCCTTCACACTGCAAGCTTTGGTGAAGAAGATGTCACCAGTACACTCGTCAGCTGGAATGAGAGAGGAGGAGTTCTGTCTCCTGTGTTTTTTGAGCCTTCTTTCTTATGCACTTCATCATTCCACCACTGGTGGTCGAAGCACTACAATGAGCATTTTCTTGATGTGGCTACATTTTCTTCATTGCTTGACCAAGCTTTCATTGATGTGCAGGACAAGACGAAGAAGAGTAAGTTCACTCACCTCCAAGAAATACAGGCTTTCCAAAAATACTTTGAAACTTTCTATCGACCAGATGATCTTGGTCGAACCATTCACGAGGCTGCTATTCCTTTAAAGAGAAAATTTCTACAATAGTTGGATCAACTAAAAATCCCTTCAGACGTCCCTCGTGAGAAACGTTATGAGGTAGCTTTTGAACTTTTCCCTCCAAAGTTCCCTCGACTGCCTAATGCTGATTTTGGAGTGGCACTTGCCCCTCCATTTCCAGATTGGTTTATCTGTGGTGAACACTTAGAACTTCTTCGACAGCAGTCTCAGCCAAAAGCTCAACGAGTGGTTCCGACTAAGCATACGCTAGACAGTTTCAAAGGACACCTTCATATAGGAATTCAGGATGTTCGTGTCAAATCTAAAATATATGAAGGTTTGAAGCCCTTATTCCATGGCTTTATAACTAACCATTTAATCATTAACTTGTAACAATTTTCACTGTCTTTCAGCTGTGCCTAGGAAAGCTCCTTCAGCCAGGGCTGCTGCTGCACAAAGTAGCAAAGAACCAGAAGGCAAACAGGTATGTTTCACATCCCTTGCCTATGTTCTTATTTTGTGAATCACTTCTCACATTTGCATCACCTTTTTCAGACTGGTCGAAAACCTCCTACACCTTCAAAGAAAGGTAAAAAGGATGCCCCAACTGTTGTTATATCTTCAGATGCTTCAGATGAATCTCCTGAGGAGGTTCTTACAAAGAAAAGAAGAAAACCAATAAAAGCATCTGGACCTGCTGGCCCACCTCCTTCGAAGGTGGCCAAAATACTTGAAAAGGCACCCACAGCAAGTGGTGTCGAAAAACAACCTTCCATGGTAGCCACCCAAACACCTCCTGGCGGCCATGAAAGTGGTAACTCAAGTCCTGCTGCTGTACAAGCTCAGGTATGTGCACCATTTTTTCATTATACTGACGTCTTTCGCCCAAATTCTTTCAATCTCATTTTCTTCACTTGTGTTCTTTAGGAAAACATAATCAATAATCCTGACCCTCAACCAGCTTAGGGCAATTTTGCTACCGACATAATCAACAATCCCACCCCTCAACACGCTGCAGAAAGTTTCACTACTATACTCCTCAACAGCCAAGGTGAACCAACTTACCATCCATCATCTGATCTTGGCTCTGGTTTAAGTGAAATTAATCAACCGAATCCTCTAGCTGCAGACCCCACCAACCCTCCTGCCCAAACTACTACACAGAATGCACAGGCTGATGGCTCTAACTCTGATGATGATGATGCTTCAAGTCCACCACTTTTCGACCTGGCTAACCTCATGGATACTGATCAACTGGTTGTCGAAGAAGAAGGTGGTCCTGAGGCTCAACCTCAAAACGACAATCCTGGACAAGCTGCCCCTGAAGAAACACATGAACCACATCCTAAACCAGCTGATGACCAGGCCAACCTCCAACCAACTGCTGAAGAAAATGATGGAGGAGTGGCAGTCAAAACTAAAGAAGAAAAGGATGAAAGAGAAGAATCAGAAGAAGAAGAAGAGGAACAAGACCAACCAGATCCTACCCCTCACCATACTTCTTCGCCCGTGGTCCAGCAACCTTTGGCTAACGTTCCAAATCCTGGAGACTCACTGACAGCCCTCAAGTGGTCGAACCCACGTGAGTATTCCAAATTAATACTCGGGCAGAAGTATGGTTCTTCTTCTTCTGGCTCTTCGACTCCAGCATCAGATGATTTCGCCAAACCAATCCTCCAAGCCATAAAGAAAAAATTCTTCAGGGGGACATTCGCAGAGTTTTGGCCTCAGACCCCACTGCAACCACTTATCTGAAGGACACCCTTGAAAAGCTTGAGCTCACCACCCTTAATCCAGACGTTTCTGGTTTTCTGATAGAGTTAACCGCTGTGGTGAACCAAATAGCTGCAGAAATAAAGCTGCTTCCATCTATCAGGAATACCATAGAAGAAACATCTGGTCATGAGAGTTCAGCCTGGTGTAGTGCAAAAGAGTCGTATGAAGAGGTCGAACATATGGAGGCTGATCAAAAGAGAAAATAAGATGAGATAGCCTCCAACCAGAAGGATATTGAAGCCTGGAAGCAACAAATCACGGAGCTACAAGCCAAAATTGAAAATGCTGAAAAACACAATCGTGAATTACAACATTTCGACGACACTAAGATGGCTAAAGAAATGAAGAATGCTATGGATCGTATTGAGGCAGCCCAAAGATATGAAAAAGAGCTCGCAGCAGCCAAACTTAATGAATCTTTGTGCAATGCTCGCCTCAAACATCACATAGAAGCCTTTGCTCAGTTGGCGTCGAGGCTTCCCTTCTGATACTTTTGAAACCTTTATTTGTTTAACCATCATTTGTTTCTTGGCCTTTTGAGGCCTTTATGTAATGACAGTTTTTATGCCTTTGGCAGTGATTAAGTAATCCTTAGTATTTCGCCATTAACTGCCTTCGACTCATATTATATTATGATGCATTTTATTTATTGCCTCACATCTAAGTCAATATTTGCAATTAAGGCATTCTATATTTTTCTTGGAAAGCCAAACTTTTCAGCTTTAAAACTCTAAGGCATAAGCCTCTAGCTTTAAACTGACATTTATAGCATAGCCCTCGGGCATACTTCCAAGAATAATTCACATGGTTTCACCGTTTGACTGGCCAATCCAATCAATATTTCGCCTCTATAAATTCTCTTCCATCTGAACCATGTTCATTCATCAAAGTAACTATGAACAATTCAGAGAAGTCATCAGCCAAGAAGACAGCTGATAAGGCAAAAGAAACTGAAGAAACCAAGAAAACGGAGGCAACAAAGAAACCTGAAGCCTCTACTGGAGCAACTTCCAGAGCAAAAAAGAGAGAAACCAACATGAGGATCTCTAAGAAAGGGCGTTCCAACACCCAGGACTTTGATGATAATGAGCCAGACGCAGACTACATGGACTTCATCAAATTTATTGACTGGAGAGATTATGAATAATCTTTCCTATCTTTGAAAGATGTTATGTTGATTCTCCTTTGCTTTGTATGCCATATTAGCCTGAGTTGGCCTATTTTGGCTTTCCTTTCTTAAAATAAAACTTATGTTTTAATATGAATCTCTTGCAACATAGGCTTATATTTTTTCAAATACTTGCCATTTACTTTCAAAATTCTTTTATCCTTGTCTAACTCTTCCACTTCATAAGCTCCATTAAAGAAAACTTATAGTGGATAATCGTCGTTGCCTGCCGGAACCCACCACCAAAGAGGCACGAGCCATATATAAGTCTCAGGTAATGATTCCTTTAGTCGTTTCTGACAAACCTTATCAACTGTCTGGTCCTCTAGCTAATGTTGACATTTCTAATGAGAAACTAAGTGAGTTTCTCCCCTCTTACCGGAAAACAAGGCCATTAGGGCAAAAAAGCTTTTCCAAGATCAACGTTTCTGATGAAACCTCTCCTGAAGAAATTCCACTGCCCAAGATCAATGTTAGTTATCTCACTGATGGCACAAGGCTAGTAAGAGTTGTTACTCCTTTGAAGGATTTTGACCAATAGATGGCAAAGATGGAAAAGGTCAAGTCTGAACATTGGAAAAACATAGGGATTTATGACCTTCTTATGCCGTCGAAGACCAGCGTACCATACTGCTTGAACATGCTGGCAGCGTCCTTATATTTTTGGGACAACACCCACTACACCTTCCATCTGCCATGTGGAATGGTTACCCCTACACTGTTCGACTTGGTTGCCATCACAGGGCTTCGCCCAGATGGCCTTATTTACAACCCCGAAGAAGATGCTGAGGATATCATAGGCATTTCAAGTTCCAAACTCACCTACACCCACTTCATCAAACACTACTTCAACGCAGGTCATGATGAAGTATCTGATAAAGAACACATTGCATTTCTCACAGTATGGCTGTCGAGATATGTTTTCTGTACAAAGTCCTTGCAAGTGGCTAAGAAGTACTTGCCCCTTGCTAACCAACTTCACAATAATAGAGGGGTCTGCTTAAGTGAACTCATCCTGGCGAACCTTTATGAGTCCATCAGTGAAGGGGCTTCTCGACTGAGGCACATGGAAGCTCAAGGTTCTGTCCACTTGAGTGGACCTCTTTGGCTGCTTCAACTGTGGCTCAATGCAACATTTGAAGCTAGCCTTCCCAGAAAAGCGCTAGTTGACGAAGCCTCCGCTGAGATAAGGGAGAGGAGCGTTGAATGGCCCCATTTGGTCAAAATTACGCCCAATGATGATGGTGAAACCCTTCAAGGGGCCTTCACCAGCTATATCATGATGTTTGCCAAGCGCTATGAGTTTACTCCCAGCATGGCACCCTTTGCTCAAAGAAGATATGGCCCTGTGTGGTTTACAAGGCCATTTCCAAATCCTCACAAGACTCTTGACAATGAATCTGTTGCTATTTGGGAAGCCTTTTTAATTCCCAGATTCATTGTCCAAAGGCTGAACTTGGGGAGAGGCCTATCAGCATTGATTGCTTACCAACCAAATCTTGTCTCTCGACAATTTGGGCTGGCCCAGAGCTTTCCTCAATGTTTATATGAGAAGAAAGGCCAAATAATCCTTCACACTGCAAGCTTTGGTGAAGAAGATGTCACCAGTACACTCGTCAGCTGGAATGAGAGAGGAGGAGTTCTGTCTCCTATGTTTTTTGAGCCTTCTTTCTTATGCACTTCATCATTCCACCACTGGTGGTCGAAGCATTACAATGAGCATTTTCTTGATGTGGCTACATTTTCTTCATTGCTTGACCAAGCTTTTATTGATGTGTAGGACAAGACGAAGAAGAGTAAGTTCACTCACCTCCAAGAAATACAGGCTTTCCAAAAATACTTTGAAACTTTCTATCGACCAGATGATCTTGGTCGAACCATTCACGAGGCTGCTATTCCTTTAAAGAGAAAATTTCTACAACAGTTGGATCAACTAAAAATCCCTTCAGACGTCCCTCGTGAGAAACGTTATGAGGTAGCTTTTGAACTTTTCCCTCCAAAGTTCCCTCGACTGCCTAATGCTGATTTTGGAGTGGCACTTGCCCCTCCATTTCCAGATTGGTTTATCTGTGGTGAACACTTAGAACTTCTTCGACAGCAGTCTCAGCCAAAAGCTCAACGAGTGGTTCCGACTAAGCATACGCTAGACAGTTTCAAAGGACACCTTCATATAGGAATTCAGGATGTTCGTGTCAAATCTAAAATATATGAAGGTTTGAAGCCCTTATTCCATGGCTTTATAACTAACCACTTAATCATTAACTTGTAACAATTTTCACTGTCTTTCAGCTGTGCCTAGGAAAGCTCCTTCAGCCAGGGCTGCTGCTGCACAAAGTAGCAAAGAACCAGAAGGCAAACAGGTACGTTTCACATCCCTTGCCTATGTTCTTATTATGTGAATCACTTCTCACATTTGCATCACCTTTTTCAGACTGGTCAAAAACCTCCTACACCTTCAAAGAAAGGTAAAAAGATGCCCCAACTGTTGTTATATCTTCAGATGCTTCAGATGAATCTCCTGAGGAGGTTCTTACAAAGAAAAGAAGAAAACCAATAAAAGCATCTGGACCTGCTGGCCCACCTCCTTCGAAGGTGGCCAAAATACTTGAAAGGCACCCACAACAAGTGGTGTCGAAAAACAACCTTCCATGGTAGCCACCCAAACACCTCTTGGCGACCATGAAAGTGGTAACTCAAGTCCTGCTGCTGTACAAGCTCAGGTATGTGCACCATTTTTTCATTATACTGACGTCTTTCTCCCAAATTCTTTCAATTTCATTTTCTTCACTTGTGTTCTTTAGGAAAACATAATCAATAATCCTGACCCTCAACCAGCTTAGGGCAATTTTGCTACCGACATAATCAATAATCCCACCCCTCAACACGCTGCAGGAAGTTTCACCACTACACTCCTCAACAGCCAAGGTGAACCAACTTACCATCCATCATCTGATCTTGGCTCTGGTTTAAGTGAAATTAATCAACCTAATCCTCTAGCTGCAGACCCCACCAACCCTCCTGCCCAAACTACTACACAGAATGCACAGGCTGATGGCTCTAACTCTGATGATGATGATACTTCAAGTCCACCACTTTTCGACCTGGCTAACCTCATGGATACTGATCAACTGGTTGTCGAAGAAGAAGGTGGTCCTGAGGCTCAACCTCAAAACGACAATCATGGACAAGCTGCCCCTGAAGAAACACATGAACCACATCCTGAACCAGCTGATGACCAGGCCAACCTCCAACCAACTGCTGAAGAAAATGATGGAGGAGTGGCAGTCGAAACTGAAGAAGAAAAGGATGAAGGAGAAGAATCAGAAGAGGAAGAGGAACAAGACCAACCAGATCCTACCCCTCACCATACTTCTTCGCCCGTGGTCCAGCAACCTTTGGCTAACGTTCCAAATCTTGGAGACTCACTGACAGCCCTCAAGTGGCGAACCCACGTGAGTATTCCAAATTAATACTCGGGCAGAAGTATGGTTCTTCTTCTTCTGGCTCTTCGACTCCAGCATCAGATGATTTCGCCAAACCAATCCTCCAAGCCATAAAGAAAAAATTCTTCAGGGGGACATTTGCAGAGTTTTGGCCTCAGACCCCACTGCAACCACTTATCTGAAGGACACCCTTGAAAAGCTTGAGCTCACCACCCTTAATCCAGACGTTTCTGGTTTTCTGATAGAGTTAACCGCTGTGGTGAACTAAATAGCTGCAGAAATAAAGCTGCTTCCATCTATCAGGAATACCATAGAAGAAACATCTGGTCATGAGAGTTCAGCCTGGTGTAGTGCAAAAGAGTCGTATGAAGAGGTCGAACATATGGAGGCTGATCAAAAGAAAAAATAAGATGAGATAGCCTCCAACCAGAAGGATATTGAAGCCTGGAAGCAACAAATCACGGAGCTACAAGCCAAAATTGAAAATGCTGAAAAACACAATCGTGAATTACAATATTTCGACGACACTAAGATGGCTAAAGAAATGAAGAATGCTATGGATCATATTGAGGCAGCCCAAAGATATGAAAAAGAGCTCGCAGCAGCCAAACTTGATGAATCTTTGTGCAATGCTCGCCTCAAACATCACATAGAAGCCTTTGCTCAGTTGGCGTCGAGGCTTCCCTTCTGATACTTTTGAAACCTTTATTTGTTTAACCATCATTTGTTTCTTGGCCTTTTCAGGCCTTTATGTAATGACAGTTTTTATGCCTTTGGCACTGATTAAGTAATCCTTAGTATTTCGCCATTAACTGCCTTCGACTCATATTATATTATGATGCATTTTATTTATTGCCTCACATCTAAGTCAATATTTGCAATTAAGGCATTCTATATTTTTCTTGGAAAGCCAAACTTTTCAGCTTTAAAACTCCAAGGCATAAGCCTCTAGCTTTAAACTGACATTTATAGCATAGCCCTCGGGCATACTTCCAAGAATAATTCACATGGTTTCACCGTTTGACTGGCCAATCCAATCAATACTTCGCCTCTATAAATTCTCTTCCATCTGAACCATGTTCATTCATCAAAGTAACTATGAACAATTCAGAGAAGTCATCAGCCAAGAAGACAGCTTATAAGGCAAAAGAAACTGAAGAAACCAAGAAAACGGAGGCAACAAAGAAACCTGAAGCCTCTACTGGAGCAACTTCCAGAGCAAAAAAGAGAGAAACCAACATGAGGATCTCTAAGAAAGGGCGTTCCAACACCCAAGACTTTGATGATAATGAGCCAGACGCAGACTACATGGACTTCCTCAAATCTATTGACTGGAGAGATTATGAATAATCTTTCCTATCTTTGAAAGATGTTATGTTGATTCTCCTTTGCTTTGTATGCCATATTAGCCTGAGTTGGCCTATTTTGGCTTTCCTTTCTTAAAATAAAACTTATGTTTTAATATGAATCTCTTGCAACATAGGCTTATATTTTTTCAAATACTTGCCATTTACTTTCAAAATTCTTTTATCTTTGTCTAACTCTTCCACTTCATAAGCTCCATTAAAGAAAACTTGTATGACTTGGAATGGACCTTCCCACTTAGGAGACCATTTACCCAGTGTTCTATCCTTTCGATCCATAGGCAAAATCACTTTCCAAACTAAATCCCCACATGCAAAAGATTTAGACTTAACCTTTTTGTTGTAGGATTCTTCGACCCTTTTCTTTTGTCTTCTTAACAACTCCAAGGCTCTAAGCCTTTCTTCGTCCAAATCCACTAATTCATTCATCATCATTTCCCAATAGTCATCAGAGGGAATCTCATGATGTCTTTGAACTCTTATAGATTGTAAATAAATCTCAACAGGCAATACTGCGTCATGACCAAAAGTAAGTCGAAATGGGGTAGTATTAGTAGTCTCTTTAAAGGATGTTCGACATGCCCAAAGAACTTGGTATAATGTCTTGTGCCAATTTCTAGGCCTCTTTCCCACATGCTTCTTAATTAGTCCAATCACTACCTTATTGGCAGCTTCGACTTGCCCATTGGCCGGAGCATAATAAGGTGTAGAAGTCAATAACTTAAAACCTATTTCTTTGGCAAACTCCTGCATCTTTCGACCAGTAAACACTGATCATTGATCCGTAGTGATTGTTTCAGGAATACCAAATTTATAAATAATGTGATTTTGAATGAATTCAATAACATCTTCTTGACTTATATTCGCCAGTGGTATTGCTTCAATCCACTTGGTGAAATAATCAATTCCCACCAAAATATATCTTTGGTTCTTTGAAGATGCTGGTCGAATCTCTCCCACTATATCCAAAGCCCATCCTCTGAAAGGCCATGGTTTCACTATGGAATGTAATTCACTTGCAGGGATATTTGGCAACCCTTAGCAAATTCTATGCAATCTTTCAGCATAGTCGGCCAATACATGCCTTGTCGAAACAACAACCATTTCATCTTCTGGCCAACTTGGTGTGCTCCACATGCCCCACTATGTACTGTCGAAAGAGCCAAATATGCCTCTGCTTCACTAAGGCATTTCAATAAGACTCCCTCAGGGGTCTTTTTAAACAATTCATTACCCAAAAGTACATAGCTTAAAGCTTGATACCTGATTTTTCGCTCTATCGAAGCCATTGGATTTTGCAAATATTCAACTATAGGCTTCCTCCAGTCTTCATCTGTCAAATTATCTATAGCAAAAATTTCAAAATTGTCGCCATCTATGCATCCAAGCTTAGTTGTTTCTAAGTCTGATGGGCACAATCCAACAGCCACCACTTTACCTCTTGCTTCAATTACTTCTTGAAGATTTTCCTTCGACACTTTGTATCCAGAGGCAATTTGAGCCAAGTCATTAGCAACTTGATTCTCTATTCTAGGTATGTGTTGGATGGCCACTACCTCAAATTTCTTTAATAATCTATTGGCTATCACAAAGTACATAATGAGATTTTCTTTAACACATTTATATTCCTTTGTGATTTGTTTTATAACCAATTCTGAGTCTCCCATTATTTCGACTCTAGTTGCCCCCAATTCTAACAAAATTTCAAGGCCAACAATTAATGCTTCATATTCAGCCTCATTGTTAGAGCAAGGTCCTTCGACCTTGTACTTGAATTTTGTTGGAATTTTTTCAGGAGAAATAATGTATATTCCCACTCCTGTTCCATTTTTATGACTTGATCCATCAAAGTATAACTTCCAGGATTTTAATTCAACATAATTCAAATCATTTTCATTTATGGAGTGGTCAACTATAAAGTCTGCAACTATTTGCCCTTTCACAGCTTTTAAAGGTTGATATGTTAGAGAAAATTCTGTTAATGCTAATGCCCATTTGCCAATTCGACTATGCAAAATAGGCTTAGATAACATATGTTTTACAACATCAAAGTGAGAAGAAACATACACATCAACTGGCTTTATATATTGCTTCAATTTAGTACAAGAGAAATACAACCATAAACATAACTTTTCAATCATGCTATACCTAGTTTCTGCATCATTTAAAACTCGACTAAGGTAATAAATGGCTCTTTAGACTCCATTTTCATCCTCCTGAGCTAACATGCTCCCTAGAGTTTTATCTGATGCAGCTATATACAATCTCATACTCTTGTTTCTACAAGGTGGTGAAAGAATTGGAGGGTGGCTTAGGTACTCTTTGATTTTGTCGAAGGCTTCCTGCTGTAATTGTCCCCACTCAAAACCATCTTTGTTGAAACGAAGCAATGGCGAAAAGGCTTGTGTTTTTCCACTCAGGTTGGATATAAACCTTCTTAAGAAGTTGATCTTGCCCAGCAACGACTGCAACTCCTTTTTAGTTGATGGCGCTTTCGCCTCCATTATGGCTTTGGTTTTATTCTGATTTATTTCGATCCCTTTCTTGTGGACCACAAAGCCTAGGAAATCCCCTGCCTGTACACAAAAAGCACATTTGAGAGGATTCATTTTAAGACCATATTTTCTCATCCTTTCAAAGGACTGTCGAAGATGGTCAATGTGACTTTTCCCAGAAATAGATTTTATAACAATATCATCAATGTAAATTTGCATGAATGTGTCTATAAAATCATGGAAGATTTAATTCATCGCCCTTTGATAAATGGCACCAGCATTTTTAAGACCAAAAGGCATCACTACCCATTCATAGGTGCCTAAGGCTCCAGGGCATCTAAAAGCAGTTTTATGAACATCTTCCTCAGCAATGAATATTTGGTTGTAGCCAGAATATCCATCCAGCATACTAAGATATTCATGTCCTGCTGCAGAATCTATTAACATCTCTGCTATTGGCATTGAATATTCATCTTTAGGAGTTGCAGAGTTTAAATCTCTAAATTCAATGCAAACTCTCAAAGATCCATTCTTTTTAATAACAGGTACTATATTAGCCAACCATTCGACATACCTTGCCGTGTGAATGAATTTGCAACAAAGCAGTCTTTCGACTTCCTCTTTGATCTTTGACAATATCTCTGGTGCAAACCGTCTTGGATTTTGCTTGACTGGTTTTTTTCCAGGTGTCATAGGTAACCTGTGTTCGACCAACTCCCTGCTCAAACCAGGCATCTCATCATAATCCCAGGCGAAGCAGTCCTTGAAATCTTTCAACAATTGAACCACTTCAACCTTCAACTGGGGATCAAGGTTGACACTGATGTAGGTAGGCCTTTTGGTTGTCCCCTCACTGAGGTCAACTTCTTCTAAAGGATCTTGTGCTAGCATTTTGATATTATTCGCCAACGGATCCTTCTAAAATCCCAAAGGCTCATCTTCATAGATGGCGTCGAGCCTCTGGCTTTGCTCTCCAGTTTCAACCTTAGCTGGAGGTTTTGGGTTAAAGTCCTTACCAGGACTTTCTTGATAAAATTCAGAAATGGCTTCGCCAGCCATATAGTCATTGGCAGCTTCCAAAGCCGCTTATAGTTTTGTTTCAGCCACATAGGCCTAAATCCTTTTTAAAGCTTCGAACTCAGTCATGATCACTGAATTCATTTCCCCATCATGTGGGCTCTATTGGAGGTGAGCCTAAGCATGACAACCTTTCTCCTGGTACTTCCCTGTCCCATCTGAAACCTTCGACAGGGTGTAAATACAATGAATAAAATGTTTCTTCCTCAGGCGTAAATTCAAAGTCGGCTGGAGGACATGGAGCAATGTTCACCAAATGTTTCTCAAACTGTCTACATCCACATGATTAATAGGCACCTTAAAGTACCCTTGATCAGCTTCAATATTTTTAACTATCCCATCTGGTCTCCAAATGGTGATTCTTTGATGCATAGATGAAGGTACAACACCTATTCCATGAATCCACTCCCTACCCAAGAGTAGATTGTAGTTAGCTTTCGTCTCAACGACCATAAACACTGTTGGTCTGGTAATGGTTCCCACAGTAAGATCCACTTAAATCACTCCTAGAGTGGAACCAACTTTTCCTTCATAGTTCGACAGAACCATGTTGTGGGGTTTGGTATCAGTCTCAAACTTCCCAATCTTGCTCAGCAAAAATCTTGGCATTAAATTAACAGTTGCACCACAATCCACCAAGATTTTGTTAACAGGAACATTTTCTACTTTGCCAGTAATGTAGAGAGGCTTCAGATGACCCTTCATTGCCTCTGTGGGGCGTTCAAAAAAAGCATTCTGTTCTTCGACGCACCCATTGTTCATGATGTAATAACACATAGGCTTGTGTGCCAACATTTCTAATTCAGCAGTTTGATCCAAGTCTTCGACCTCTGAAACTTGACCAAATTCTTTTGGCATCACTGATACCACATTCACAATAATATCTAAAGAAGCTGCTGACTCACTGTCGAAATTATCAGTCATATTCTCATTATCTTCAACTTTCTTCTCTGGCTGAACATTGAACAACTTTCGCCTTATGGGCATCTTCTCAATTGTCCCAGCTTGATTATCAATATTGGTGCTTGACTCTCCTTGTACCTGAGCCTCCCTGATAGCCTTTCGCCTACGTTGCTCTCTTCGCCATTGTGATCTAGACATGGGATTTTTACCCTTGTAATTTTGAGAAATGTATGCTGACTTGTTGGTGGTATGGTTCTCTTTTCTATACTCAAATGAAGAACCTCTTTCCATATCAAATTTCTCCCACTTCTTCTTCTGTCCTCTTCCTTCGATAGGCTTGATCCAACTACCTGTTGGCACATTCGCAGCTGGTTTGAATGTACCTGGCCTAACTCCTGGTACTTGGTTTTTCAACCCTGTCAAAAGTCGTCTATGGTCAAAACTTCTGGGACCTTTATTTACCTTCTGCCCCCAGCTTCCACCAGCTTTTTTGACACCTTCTAACTTTTGGGCAGCTTTCTCATAAAAAATGGCGCTGCATCTAGGACATAGCATTACTCCAGAACCTTTCTTCTGGCAACGGTGCAGAAAATCCACAATTGTCTCCTCTTGCTTAGGATAAGCTATTTTGTTGTGCTCTTCTTGTTCATCTGCCTTACTCACTTGTTCAGCTTTTTGATCTGTAATTTCGACCATATTGACATCAAATTTATCCTTTAAGCGCATCTTGGAAAATGAGCTTCAAGACCTTCAGTGGTCTTTGCCAGACACCCACCACTTGCTGCTGCTCCTGCAGCTTTTTGGGAAGCCTTCTGCCAAGCAGTCTTTTCAGCTTCGACCACTTCCTCAGCATTGACTCTTTCAACATCAAGAGATGTCTTGAAGAATTGTTCAGCAGTCATACATATCCAGTTTTCTACCAAACAACCATCCATGTCTATCATCTCTCCTACCAATAGCATGTCATCTTCCAACTCTTTAATAACTTGGACTTTGGGGGCGTTCCTGCCCATAGCCTCGTTGGTACTGATACTGCCTGAGCTAGCATCAGATTCTTAAACCAATTCGACCATGTTAATGCCCTCAGTGGCATTTATCTTCAATTCGCTTACCGCCATATCCAATATCTTGGCAGCATTATCCATCTCAACAAACTTGTCAGCATCTTTTTTGGTCACCAACATTAAACTAGCACCATCAGCATTCAAGCCATTCGCAACCTTATTAAAACCTTCAGTTACCACAGGATTGGTGGCGAAGTCCTCAATGACTTCCACCATGTTGACTGACTGATCAAATCCTTCTGTGGCTTCGACCATCTGAACCTCGTGAGGCTCTGTATAGTTAGCCTCTGCAACTTGCAATGGATCAGAGTCAATTTTCACCTGAGCTTTGCCTTTGTCACCAAACTTCAGCCTCCCTACTTGAATAGCATTTTGCACCAAATCCCTGAAAAGAAAACATTGAGAAGTTTTATGACCCAAAAAATTATGGTACTTACAAAAACCTCTTTTCTTTCTTTGTTCTAAAGGTGGCATCTTAGCACCAGCAAGCACTATCATTTGCCCATCTTTAACTAACAAATCAAAAATTTCGTCACATTTAGTGACGTCGAAAGTGTATGTTTTCTTAGGAAATTTATCATTAGATTCGACAGGATTTTTTTTCCATTTGAAGGAGCTAATAATTTGCAGGCATAAGGTGGACCTTGCTTTAACTCAGCAATGTCAACCTCATTTTCGTCGAAATAAGATGTTTCATCATACAAATTCTCCACATCTTCATTACATTCGACAAAGGCTACTTTTTTACCCCTGCTGAATTTAGCCTTTTCCTCTTTTAGCCTTTTTAGTTGTCGGACTCTATCAGCTAACTGGGCCATATCTCTAAGATATTGGGTATCTAATTTCTTCCAAATGGAATAATCAAGACCCCCACCAGCCATTTCAACCAACTCATGTTCTGGTACTTGTGTAAAGCACCTGGCTTTAAGAAGTCGAAACCTATTCAGGTAATCATCAATTGGCTCAGTAACTTTGCGTTTGATGCTAGCCAATTCTTTCAAACTAATCTTAGTTTGCCCCATGTAGAACTGTTCATGAAACAAACGCTCTAACTGGGTCCAATTGTATATGGAATTTGGAGGCAAAGTAGTGAACCATGTGAAGGCATTCTTGGTAAGGGAACTTGGGAAGTATTTGATCCTAAGGCTTTCGTCAGCTGCAATTTCGCCTGCTTCAATCAAATACCTAGCCACATGTTCGACAGTAGATTCAGTAGTATCTCCTGAAAACTTGCTGAACTTTGGAACCTTCGTCCTAGGGGGTAATTCTGCTTGGAGAATATAATCCACTATAAGCGAAGTATAATTTGGCCTTGTGAAGCCAAGATTCACACCATTTCTGGTCATTATCCTTTCAATCATGGCTGCAAGATTATTTTCTTCTGCTTGATTTTGATGTCGAACCTGTCTAAGGAACTGATCAGCATTTTGGTTCCTGTTCACCATCACTACTGGCTCTTCCTCTATCTGGATTGGCATCTGGTTTCTTGGTGGTTCGACTCTAAAATGATCAATCATCTCTTGATCTTCCAAGTTCACCTTAGGTACATGACGTGGATGACGTCTTGGGATATCTTCGACAAAAGTTGCTCTTCGATCCACCGCTAGTACTCCCATGAAATCAGCCATGCGTGCCAATTGTGTAGCCAATTGTTGGTTAGTTTGAGTCGTATTCTGAATCAAGGGTTGAAAAACTTCTCCCATTGTCTAAGACAACGTATGCACCATTTGCATGTTACTTTTATCCATCTGCTGTCTCAAACAATTTATGGATGTATTTGTAAGACTAGGCGCTTGCACGGAGTAACCAACACCTATACTCTGATTGTTTCGACTCCCTGATCCTGATCCTTGTAATGGTGAAGACACTACATTCTCTGAAAATACAGGTGGAGCATTCTGCAGATTTTGCATCATTGATGTAGGCATACCATAGGGTTGACTCCTTGACCCTGGATGTGGAAAACCTGGAGGAGGGAAATGCCGGTACATTGAATTTCCTCCTGGGGGTGTTGGTGAATTAGGACTTTGTGGTCCTATGTATTCTATCACAGGTTGAGTATATGATTTTGTGCATGTTGATCCTGGTTCAGACACTACTAATGAAGGTGACGTCTGTCCTCCTGTCGAAGGCACTGGTGATGGTGTGCTTTGAGACCCCATACTGCTACTTGACTGAGTGTTTGAAATACTCCCTTGAGGATCAACTTGTTGGTTAGCATTAGTTGCCATTCTCTTAGTGTATCTTCTTTGGTATTCCTTCGTTTGTTGTGGCTAACTTCCCACTTCTCAATAACATACAACGAAAGTATTTCTTCACCAAGAAAGATAAGGTTAACAAAAAGTATAAAACTTAGCACTAGGTCCCACCAGGTGTGCCAATTTGTTTACTGTGAATTTTGGTAAACAACCTCTGGTCTATCAATTTTAAATAAAAACTGACTAACTTGCAGGATCGACCACACAAATCCTAGGACATGTGCTAAATTTTAAGAGAGAGCGAATATAACTTGAAATAAAGAAAATGTAAACTGAACTCCACGTTCGACAATGCTAAAAAAAGAAACCTAAGTGAACTCCACGTTCGACTGCTTGCAGTAAAGTAAAAGCTTGGAAGTTAAAAGGCTGTAAATAAAGAATGCAGAATTTAAAGGCGTCGAAAGTAAAAGACAAGAAGTAAAAAGCTTTGAAAATAAGGCTTGAAGATAAAGACTTGAATTGATAAAAAATGCAGGAAGATAAATTACTGTCAAAGGTAAATGACAAAAAATGTAAAAGTGCTTGAACTCCACATTCTTGAATGTAAAAGATGCAAAAAAATAAGTGACTGTCAAAAGTAAATGACCAGGAAATAAATGACTTTAAAAGTAAATGCAATGATGTAAAAGCTTTTGAAGATAAAATGCAATGAACTCCACGTTCTTGAAAATAAAGACTGGAATTGATAAAAGTGTAGTCGAAAGTAAATGCGGAAAGATAAATGACTTTAAAATAAATGACTTGAAGATAAAAGACTTTGAAAGTAAATGCTTGAAGATTAAATGCTTGAATGTAAAGATCCAAGAAGATAAATGTCGAAAGCTTTTAAATGAAAGTAAAAACAAGGTCTAAGATAAACTTGACTGAAAATAAAGATTCAAGGAAAAGTTAAGACATGAAAGGTAAAGTTCAGGAAAACGTAAAGTGCTGAAACATAAACATGATGAAGATAAATTGCATTGATGAAAGAAAGTGGTGTTACATTACGTACATTCTCACGAACTCGTTTCTCTACACGCGGGTACTTTGAGTTTCTTTGAGTAACTTGTACAAAAATATGAACACCCCTATTCTATAGAAATAACTCCTATTTATAGTGCTAAGAAATAACTATTAAGTGGTGGTTATGCTTCCAAACGTGTCCTCTTGGCGCCTTTCTCCATTTCAACTGCTCCCATGTTCAGCAACTGATCCTTTTGAAATTCAAACATTTGAAATTTTCCCTCCAGCCTCAATGTGATAACTGCAACGCGCGTTTCAGCATTTTCATGGTCGAAGCATCTCCCAACACTTAGCCATTTTTTGAGGTTTCCAAAACCCCTATTCGACTCAGGCTTCACCAAAATTGGGTCGAAGCCTTCTTTACGTTAACAATAATTTTTTTAACTTAAAATAGCTTTGATTCTTTCTAGCGTCGAAAATGAGGTTTAACACTTGCATGATAAAGTTCTTGTAACCCGGAGATAATTTATTATAGGATACAGTATTCTGAATAGCGTAGGTTAAGCCACAGTGGTATTCATTCAGGTAAACAGGGGGTTTAGAAATTCTAGTTGATCTACGAAGAGTAGGGACATCTGTAGTGGGAGTGGGATCAGGAATAATGTCTATGGTAGACAATGTTGACGGAGGAATGGTTAAGGCGTTTGAAGGCATACTTGCAGAGGTCAAGTGAGTGGGGTTTGGTTCTGAAGAAGTGTTAGGGATAAGAGATGGTGGTGGCAACTGCTGTGGATCACTAGCTAATGAAAGATCAGGAACAATGTGAGGGATGGTTGAGTTATCAGCGTTATCTAAGGAGGGCTCTGTAGTGGTGTTAGTAGTGGTTGTTTGAGGTTCATTTGGAGAAGGACCAGGAAAGTGAACATCTAATGGTGGTGGGTGGACAATGGGTAATGGAATATATGTGGATAGGTTGAGAGATTGACCAGTAGAGTTATCCTTGAAAGGAAATGAAGACTCTAAGAACACCACATCTCTGGAAATGATGAATTTCTGATTTTGCAAGTCATATAGCTTGTATCCTTTGTATCCTTGAGGATACCCCATGAAGACACACGGACTGGCTCTTGGACTAAATTTGTTTCTGGTTGACATAATGGTGGATGCATGACTAAGACATCCAAACACCTTGATGAGAGAGTAATCAGGTTCCTTGTCAAATAATACTTCAAAAGGGGATTTTCCATCTAAGTTTGGAGTAGGAGTCCGATTAATCAAGTAGGTGGCAGCAGAAACACATTCACCCCAGAAGTGAATTGGAATGGACGCTTGAAACCGGAGAGCTCTAGCCACATTCAAGAGGTGTTGGTGTTTCCTCTTTACTACAATATTTTGCTGAGGCCTGTAAGGACAAGAAAACTGGTGCACAGTACCAATGCTCTGCAAAAAATCAGTTAACAAGAATTCTCTAGCATTATCAGTTCTAATGACCTTGATTACTTTGCCAAATTGAGTTTCTGCATATTTAAAAAAACTTTTGATTAAGTGTGTTGCATCAGATTTATTTTTCATCAAATGTATCCAAGTAAATTTTGAATGGTCATCTACAATGGTTAGAAAGTATTGGTAGCCATCATGAGTGATCTTGGAAAAGGGTCCCCAAGTATCACAATGAATTAGATCAAAAATCTGGGATGATACATTTTGTTGAGAGGGAAAAGCTAATCATTTTTGTTTAGCTAAAGGGCAAACACTGCAATATTCTGAATTAAATTTTGCATTGACAGTAAAAGGAACTTTATTGCTGAGTAAATAAAGAATAGAATCAGACAAATGGCCCATTCTGCTGTGCCAAAGTTTAGCTAAATCCGATGTACTACCAACATTGTTACAAACAATGGAATTTGAATCAACAATAGAAACATAATTATTGATGGTTACCCTGGGCGAGCTAGGTGAACCAGAAACAGAAATGGATGCACTATTAGATGTGGAAGAGCAGTCAGTGAATGGAAACAGGCCATTGATGAGACCACATCTTCCAATCACCTTTCGGTGTGTGCGATCCTGTATGAGACAACAATTTTCAATGAAAAAAACATCAAATTTCTGGGTGTATAACAAAGCACCAACTGAAATTAAATTGACATTGAAAGTTGGAATGTGCAAAACATTTGTGATTGTAAAAAAGGGGCTCAGGGAAACACTGCCTATACCACATAGTTTAATTCTTTGCTTATTTGGTAGAGTGACATGGGTGTTATGTAGCACAATATAATTTGTGAACTTAGTTATGTCATTACATATGTGGGCAGAGGCACCAGAATCAACCAACCAAAGATAAAATGCAGATTTAGGCAAAGATTCAAGAACAGAAAAACTGATGCCAAGACAGAATTCGCCTGATTTTTCACCTGTAGTGACTGCAGCATCAGCCATTTGAGCTTGAATGTATGTCATCATTTGCTGATATTGTGCTGTAGAAGGAGTACTGGTGGAAGATTCTATCACATGATTTGCAGAAGCCTTGAACTTCTTGTGGCCGGGAGGATAACCGTGAAGCTTGAAGCACTTATCCTTGAGGTGACCAAGAATACCACAATGTGCACACAAGGGACAATCCTTATTGGGAGCAGGTTTGGATTGAGCAGGAGCAGAGGTTTGAACAACATAAGCAAGTTGAGGAGTGTTAACCATAGGAATGACTCCAATTTCCCTTTGTTTCACTTCTTGAAGAACAAGAGCAAAAATTTCAGCAATAGATGGAAGCGGTTTCATAACCAGAATTTGTCTGCGGAGATGAGAGTAGCTCTTGTTGAGTCCCATGAGAAACGAGTAGACATATTCATTGTGGAAATGTTGCAAGAGTGGTTCAACACCACCACAGTGGCAATGATGACCAGGGATGCACTGCAAGAGTTCTTCCCAAAGTGCCTTGATTCTGTTATAGTAGCCATTGATGGATTCGGAACCCTGGCTACAAAGAACGAAATTGCGGTGGAGTTGGAAGATGCGTGGCCCGTTCTGTTGCTGAAATCTTGTTTCCAGATCTTGCCAAATCGAGCGAGCAGATAGAGCGTAAGCGAAGCTAGTCACAAGTTCTTTGCACATGGAATTCAAAATCCATGAAGCTACAATGTTATTGCAGCGTAACCAAGGTGCGAAGTTAGGATCTGATGGTGCCGGGATCGGAATCAAACCATCAACAAATCGATACTTGTTCTTGGAGCTTAACGCCCAAATCATTGCACGCTTCCATGAATTATAGTTATCGCCCGTGGAAGAAAGAAGATGCGTAGCGAGAACCTGTCCGGGATTGTCCGAGTGATGAAGGTCGTAAGGACTTAAATGATCTGCAGCAAGTGCCATTGAGGCCAAATCAACTGCACAGATTTACCGAAGAAGAGGATCGGAGAAGGCGAAGTTGATTGCCAGAGGAGGTGAGGAACTTCACCGGGAAAATCAAGAGAGAAGAGGGAGCAGAAACCTTAATTCTACTGATACCATATTGAAAGTTGAGAGTGAAAAATATCAACTGATTTTATTGATAAACAAATTTGTTTATATACAAACTAGTTAGCTGAAAATTAGCCAAGAAAAAAGGAAAACTAGTCTAAAAACTATCCTGTACAATAACTGAATAGTAAATAAGTGAATCTATTTTTGTAATAACGATTGAAAGCTAAAATCGTAGTGAAAGTTTGTTTAAAAAGTAAAAATGGCATTATTGGACTTGTGAGATTTGGATCGAACTCTAGTTTTAAGCATGAGGTCGAAGTTCGTTCGCATGCTGCTGTCAAAGTGTTATACTGTCGAAATAATACATGTTGTAGTCGAAGGTTGTTCTAACATGTATTAGTTAATATTGCTATGGTTGTTAGCATATTAAATTGGGCCTTGTGTTAAGGATCCAATTGTTTAAGTTAGCTTGTACCCTAAGTTAGCTTGTAATGGGTATTTTGTTAAAAGCCCATTAGTTTAGTGTGCTAGGTTTTATTATAAATAACATACTAGTCTCTCATTCTAGAGTGTGACAAAACCTAATTAGGGTGAGAGTGGTTAGTTTGTTATTCTTGTATACTTGTAATCCTTGTTTTAAGGAGAAAGAAAAAAGAATAGCAGTTTTATAACCAATCCTTGTTATTTTACCTTGGTTTCTTTGTTAACCCTAACCCTTGTGTGTTTCTTGATCATAAAGAAACCGTAAATACTTTATTTAAAGGTATCCGATTCACAACAGGACTCATGGACTTTATACTTTTCACTAGGGTTATTTAAAACAACTGTGATTATAGGTAGCATGCTTTCCAGTTTTCTACCATGGGCACTGAACTGTGGTTGTAAATAATCCACATACAATCACATCCTACCTAACAATGGTTGTTCAATCATTATTATAGGTATTTCATAACCGTGATTATAAATGTTTTTCGTAGTAGTGTATGTAGATCATTTTGAACAGTGTTGAGCAGTTAATAAAAACACCAAATTTCTTCCATCTTATGCATATGATCGAAAGCGGCATTTTTTGGGGGGCATTTGTTATCTTGAGAATTTTGGTTTAGTATTTCTATGAGATTGCTAAGTTAAAATAACCTAGGTATGGTTTCGACATGTTGATGACTTCGATTGAAGATGCGAGTTAATCCAGAATGTAACACCCCAGTTTTAGTTAGTTTTAGCTAATCGAGTCGATTTGATTATTTCTATTATTATATTATTTTATTTTTTACTTTTATTTGATAATATATTATTTTTCATCGTGAATATGTTTTATCGCGTTTTGGGAACGTTTGCGAGATATTTGAGTGTAGGGGTATTTTGGTCATTTCACTTTATTTTTTTCTTAAGTTAGTAAAATAGAAATAGAAAGGGAGAAAATTAGAGAGAAAGAAAAAGAGAAGAAGGAAAGGGGAAAGAAAAGAGAAAGAAAGAGGAAAAGAGAGAAAAACATGGAAAAGAAGAAATCGATCAACCGACTATTGAAAACACGATTAAATCGGGTAAGGGTGCGAAAATCGATTATATTATACTTGTGAATGATTATGTATGTTTGTATTTGGTTGTTTTTGGATTGAAATTGGATATTGAACAAAAACCATAATATGTTGAAATTGTTAGAATCCGATTAAATTGTGTCGGAAATCATGTTTTCAGATCCGATTAAAATGTTGAAATATTGTATCCACGAAACCTGTGTCGAAGAGAGATTTATGGCACATGAGATTGGGCCATGTCAGCGAAAGAGGCCTGGTCGAATTGGGGAAGCAGAACCTGCTAGGTGGTGACAAAGTCGAAAAGTTGGAGTTTTGTGAATCTTGTGTATTTGGTAAATCCTGTAGGGCGAAGTTCAACAAAGGCAAGCAAATAACACATGGATCCCTTGATTACATTCATGCTGATCTTTGGGGGCCTGCAAGGAATCCTTCACACTCAGGTGCAAGGTATTTTCTATCCATCGTTGATGACTATTCCAGAAAACTATGGGTATTCATTCAGAAGACGAAGGATGAAACTTTTGAGAATTTCAAAAGTTGGAAGATTCTGGTCAAAACTCAAACTGGCAGAAAGGTTAAGAGGTTGAGAACCGACAATGGCCTTGAGTTTTGCAACAAAGCGTTCGACAGTTACTGTGTTGAGTCTGGGATTGCAAGGCATAAGACTGTAGCGGGTACTCCTCAACAAAATGGCTTAGCTGAGAGATTCAATCGAACAATCCTTGAAAGGGTTAGATGCATGTTGGTTAGTACTGGATTGAAGAAGGTGTTTTGGGCTGAAGCTGTTTCGACAACTGCATATCTGATAAATAGATGTCCTTCGACTGCATTAGATATGAAGACACCTGAAGAAGTTTGGTCGGGAAATCCACCTAGTCTCGACAGACTGAGAGTATTTGGTTGTGTGGCCTATGCTCACATTAGGCAAGACAAGGTCGAACCTAGAGCTCTGAAGTGCATGTTCATGGGATACCCTGAAGGAGTCAAAGCTTATAGGTTATGGTGCCTAGAGCCAAGTCACAGGAGGTGTATCACCAGTTGAGATGTAGTTTTCAATGAAGCTGAGATGGCTTTCAAGAAAACTGATGTTGCTGACGAAGAGCTGGAACAGGGAGAGATTCCTGTTGAGGTGGAGCATGTTGATGCTGAAGTGCATACCCCAGATGAAGTTGAAGACGAAATAGAAGATGTTGTCGAAGATGAGGAGACTGATAATGACTACCTGTTAGCAAGAGACAGGTCGAGAAGAGTCATCAAGCCACCTCAGAGACTTGGGTATGCAGATCTTATAGCCTATGCCTTAATCTCTGCAAGTGAGGTTCTCGACGAAGAACCTAGAGACTATAAGGAAGTTATGAGATGAAATCTCTTCATGCCAACGACACATGGGAACTGATCAAGAAACCTGCTGGAGCCAGGTTAGTCAGCTGTAAATGGATTTTCAAAGTCAAGGAAGGAATCGAAGGAGTGGCGTCGAAAAGATACAAGGCAAGGTTGGTTGCTAGGGGATTCACTCAGAAAGAAGGTGTCGACTTCAATGATATGTTCTCGCCTGTTGTAAAGCATAGATCCATTCGAATGTTGTTAGCCATGGTGGCACAGTTCGATCTTGAACTGGAACAGATAGATGTGAAGACTGCGTTCTTGTATGGTGATCTAGATGAAATAATCCTGATGAGGCAACCTGAAGGGTATGTCGAAAAGGGGAAGGAAGATTATGTGTGCAAGCTGAAG
Source organism: Lathyrus tuberosus (assembly GCA_022829125.1). NCBI lineage: Eukaryota > Viridiplantae > Streptophyta > Magnoliopsida > Fabales > Fabaceae > Lathyrus > Lathyrus tuberosus. Next base: position 18,723,956 of record JALAZF010000017.1, read on the forward strand.
AGATCTCTATATGGACTGAAACAATCTCCTCGACAGTGGAATAGGAGATTCGACAAGTTCATGGCACGCATAAGTTTCATCAGAAGTCAGTTCGACCACTGTGTTTACTTCAGATTTTGACTTGGTAATTCATTTGTTATTTTGCTGCTTTATGTGGATGATATTCTAATAGCAAGTAACAATGTCGAAGAGGTAAGAAGGGTGAAGGTTGAACTCAGTAAGGAGTTCGAAATAAAGGATCTGGGAGCTGCGTCCAGGATTCTTGGGATTGACATCTGAAGAGATAGAAAGCAGTCGAAATTATGATTATCTCAAGAGGCATACCTACGGAAGATTCTCGAAAAGTATGGTATGTCGAATTCAAAGCCTGTTGTAACTCTGACAAACCATCAATTCAAGCTGAGTATAGATCAGTGTCCCAGTACTGATGTCGAAAGAACTTATATGAATAGCATTCCATATGCTAATATAGTTGGTTCTTTAATGTATGTTATGGTCTGTACTAGACCCGACATAGCATATGCAGTAAGTCTTGTAAGCAGGTACATGTCGAATCCTGTAAAGGCTCACTGGCAAGCATTAAAGTGGATTTTAAGGAACATAAATGGGTCTCTGAATAGAGTCTTAATTTATGGTGGAGCCTTGGGTTAATATAGTAAAGCAGAAATCAAAGGATATGTCGACTCTGACTATGCAGGATGTATGGATACCAGAAAATCTATTTCTGGATATGTGTTCACTATGTTTAGGACAACAATCAGTTGGAAAGCAACACTTCAGAAGGTGGTTGCTTTATCAACCACTGAAGCAGAATATATTGCTTTAACTGAAGCTGTGAAGGAAGCATTGTGGCTTGAAGGTTTTGCAAATGAGCTGAAACTTCAAGGTCCAGTTATCACTGTTAAATGTGATATTCAAAGTACAATACACCTGTCGAAGAACTCAGCCTATCATGAGCGGACCAAGCACATTGATGTGAGGCTGCATTTCGTCAGAGGGGTAATCGAGCGTGGAGAAGTCCAAGTGCTGAAGGTTTCGACAGATTATAATGCTGCTGATATGATCACCAAGACGTTGCCAAGTTGCAAGTTTTTCCACTGTATGCAGTTGATAAAGCTGCATGAAGAAAGCTAGTATGTTTCCTTGATGGTAGAGTTAGATCCAAGGTGGAGATTTGTGAGATTTGGATCGAACTCTAGTTTTAAGCATGAGGTCGAAGTCCATTCGCATGCTGCTGTCGAAGTGTTATACTGTAGAAATAATACATGTTGTAGTCGAAGGTTGTTCTAACATGTATTAGTTAATATTGCTATGGTTGTTAGCATATTGAATTGGGCCTTGTGTTAAGGATCCAATTGTTTAAGTTAGCTTGTACCCTAAGTTAGCTTGTAATGGGTATTTTGTTAAAAGCCCATTAGTTTAGTGTGCTAGGTTTTATTATAAATAACATGCTAGTCTCTCATTCTAGAGTGTGACAAAACCTAATTAGGGTGAGAGTGGTTAGTTTGTTATTCTTGTATACTTGTAATCCTTGTTTTAAGGAGAAAGAAAAAAGAATAGCAGTTTTATAACCAATCCTTGTTATTTTACCTTGGTTTCTTTGTTAACCCTAACCCTTGTGTGTTTCTTGATCATAAAGAAACCGTAAATGCTTTGTTTCAAGGTATCCGATTCACAACAGGACTCATGGACTTTATACTTTTCACTAGGGTTATTTAAAACAACTGTGATTATAGGTAGCATGCTTTCCAGTTTTCTACCATGGGCACTGAACTGTGGTTGTAAATAATCCACATACAATCACATCCTACCTAACAATGGTTGTTCAATCATTATTATAGGTATTTCATAACCGTGATTATAAATGTTTTTCGTAGTAGTGTATGTAGATCATTTTGAACAGTGTTGAGCAGTTAATAAAAACACCAAATTTCTTCCATCTTATGCATATGATCGAAAGCGGCATTTTTTGGGGGGCATTTGTTATCTTGAGAATTTTGGTTTAGTATTTCTATGAGATTGCTAAGTTAAAATAACCTAGGTATGGTTTCGACATGTTGATGACTTCGATTGAAGATGCGAGTTAATCCAGAATGTAACACCCCAGTTTTAGTTAGTTTTAGCTAATCGAGTCGATTTGATTATTTCTATTATTATATTATTTTATTTTTTACTTTTATTTGATAATATATTATTTTTCATCGTCAATATGTTTTATCGCGTTTTGGGAACGTTTGCGAGATATTTGAGTGTAGGGGTATTTTGGTCATTTCACTTTATTTTTTTCTTAAGTTAGTAAAATAGAAATAGAAAGGGAGAAAATTAGAGAGAAAGAAAAAGAGAAGAAGGAAAGGGGAAAGAAAAGAGAAAGAAAGAGGAAAAGAGAGAAAAACATGGAAAAGAAGAAATCGATCAACCGACTATTGAAAACACGATTAAATCGGGTAAGGGTGCGAAAATCGATTATATTATACTTGTGAATGATTATGTATGTTTGTATTTGGTTGTTTTTGGATTGAAATTGGATATTGAACAAAAACCATAATATGTTGAAATTGTTAGAATCCGATTAAATTGTGTCGGAAATCATGTTTTCAGATCCCTTATTGTTGATACATGTTAGATATATGTTGTTGTGCTATCTATTGGCAATTTTCTGGTGTTTAGGTGAAAATTTGGAGTGGGTTTGAGTGAATTTCGCAGAAAAAAAATTCTGTAGAAAAATTCTGGGTTTCTTCTGCCGTTACGCGTATCAGGCATGTCCATACGCGTATTGGCTAGGGCAATACGCGTATGGGAGGTGCATTTGAGGGCAATACGCGTAATGAGTTCCATTTTTCTCGGCCATCTGCTGAAACGCGTAATGGTACGCATACGAGTTTGGGCAATACGCGTATGGCTCAGGGCAATACGCGTATGGCCAGCAGGGGTGCAAAATGTTGTGTTTTCGCGATTCTTTTTCTTTGTACGTCCGTAACTTGTGTTCCGATTATCCGTTTTGAACACTCTTGGCATCGTTGGAAAGCTAATAAAATGTAATTTCTTATTAAAATGGTTTTGAGATTGTTGGCCAATTTAATTATGTCGGGAATTTGGAATAGCATCGTTTTGTCGACTTTTACCGTTTTAATTGTGTGTAATTGATGTGTATCATGCAATGTGCAGTTGATATGGATATCGTATGACTTGTGTTCGGTTGTGTGATGAAAATGCATGCGATAAAATGTTGTGAAGATGGTTTGTGGCCTAAGGGCAAGAAAATGCAATGTGTTGTATTTGGTTATGTATGCATGATTATGGATGTGTATACGTGTGCATTTGAATGTCATGAGTCATTGTATGCCAAGCATCATGATATGCATTCTTGTGATGTCGTGTGCCATAGTGGGTGTGAGCGACGAATCGATTCCAAAGGGAATCCACTATAACATCGTGAGCCTTATACCAAGAGGTCCTAAAGCGATGATTATAGACGATCGTGTGCCTTATATAAAGAGGACCTAAAGCGATCGGATCGTGTGCCTTATACAAAGAGGACCTAAAGCGATCCATAAATGTCGTGTGCCTTATACAAAGAGGTGTGAGCGACGGGGAACATCGTTTGCCCGACGGGGAGTTACACTAAGTAACAAACGATGGTTCCAATAGTTCCTGAGTGAACTAATGATGAGATTGACGGATGGATGGTACTGCATGTGCATAGAGTCGTTGTGTCGGTCTCTTTGCATTTGCATAAATCATGAATGGATTGATTTTGTGTGGAATTGAGAATGGAATTGATGAGTTGATATATATATATATATATATATATATATATATATATATATATATATATATATATATATATATATATATATATATATATATGTTGTTGATAAATGCATTGAGCTTGATTATATATGCCTTGGTGATGGATATATGAGATATGCATTGTGTTGTTTTGTGTTTGAATTCTGGTATAAGTTGTGGTGAGAATATTACATGTGTATTTTGGTGTTATTATATAATTGTATGCGATTATATTATGATTGTGTTTCTCACCCTTCCGCTGTTTTGAATGCTCTATGAGGCATTGCAGATTAGATGCTGGAGGTCTTTTTGTGAAGCTTAGGTCTTCATTCTTTTGTCGGTCGGCTCTGATATGTAGCACTGGGTAGTCGGGGAGATCGTTGTGATTTTTGTGTATATGTATATATATCTTTTGGATTGTATATGTATGAATCTGTATATGACAGACAAACTCTTTATGTGATATATATATGTGATTCAGTTGCAGATTTTCCGCTTTTATTCTGTATCTGAATTGTGGGTAGTAGGAACTAAGTTCCTGTGTTATTTGCTACCTGATTGTTGCATATCTTTATGAGCAGGTTTATTGTGTTTTGTCTCAATTGACGTGACGCCTCCATCTATGCCATAAATGTTTAATTATACTCTGATGAAATTTTTATCGCTTTATTTAATTGGGGGTATAGATTAGGGGTGTTACATTAAGTGGTATCAGAGCCAATCCATGTCAGTTTGTGTCAGTCCTTGTTGGTCGTTGTGTTTGGGTGAGCTGTTTGTTTAACCATAGTTGTTGTTATTGGAAATGAACAGAATATGGCTGGTAGGAATGATGCTGCTTTGGCTGCTGCTATGCAAGCTATGGCTCGGGCTGTGCAGGGTGCACCTAATGCTGGTGAGAATGACGAGTTCAGGAAGAACAAATCGTCTGTCTTCAAAGGGAGACATGATCCTGATGGTGCACAGATTTGGCTTAAGGAGATTGAAAGAATCTTTCGAGTGATGGACTGTGCTGAGGAAAATAAGGTGAGACTTGGTACTCACATCTTGCAGGAGGAGGCTGATGATTTGTGGGTTAGTGCGCGTCATGTGTTAGAAGCTGGAGATGAAGAGGTCACTTGAACTTTGTTTAGCAGGGAGTTTTTGAGGAAGTATTTTCCTGAAGATGTTAGGGGAAAGAAGGAAATAGAGTTCTTGGAGTTGAAACAAGGTAATATTTCTGTTGTTGATTACACTGCTAAGTTTATGGAACTTGTTCAGTTTTACCCATATTATGCTGAGGCTACTGCAGAGTTTTCTAAGTGTGTGAAGCTTGAGAACGAATTGCGTCATCAGATCAAGCAGGCAATTGGTTATCAAAGGATCAGAAGGTTTTCAGATTTGGTGGATTGTTGTAGGATTTATGAGGAAGATAGCAAAGCTCGTTCTATTCACTATAAGAGTGTGAACGAAAGGAAAGGGAAGCAACCGTTTCGTGGTGGTCCTTATGTGACACCAGCTGATAAGGGTAAGCAAAGGGGTAGTTTTGAGAAAAAGGCCAAGTGGGGGAGGTATGTCTAATCCTCCGAGATGTTTTAGGTGTGGTGACTTAGGACATCGTCAGTTTGAATGTAGGAAGGATATGAGAAAGTGTTCTAATTGTGGAGGTTTAGGACATATTGCAGCTGATTGTAAGAGGAACGTGGTGAAGTGTTTCAACTATGGTGAACCTGGACATGTTAGCACAAAGTGTCTGAAACCAAAGCAAGCTCAGGCTGGTGGGAAAGTATTTGCATTGGCAGGGACTCAGACTACAAGTGCAGACCGTCTGATCAGAGGTACTTGTTTTATTAATAGTTCACCTTTAGTTGCTATTATTGATACTGGAGCGACTCATTTATTTATTTCGTCTGAGTGCGCGAAGCGTTTGAATCTTTTGTTGTCTTCGATGGGTGGGGTAAGTAACTACTTCTTTGGTTTGTTTAAGTTTTCCTTTGACCATTTATGGTAAAGACTTTGAGATGGATTTGGTGTGTTTGCCGTTGGAGGGTTTAGATGTGGTTCTGGGTATGAATTGGTTGCAGTTCAATCGGGTTCATATTGATTGTTATCATAAGCTGGTAAGATTTTCTTCTCTTGAAGAAGACGAAGAATCGAGTTTCTTATCTACCAAAGAGTTGAAGAAACTTTTGGCGGAGGAAGCTCAGTTGTTTGGGTTGTTTGCATCGTTGACAGTGGATAGTCAAGTTGTACTTGATGTGTTTCCAGTTGTGTGTGAATTTCCCGAGGTGTTTCCTGAGGATATTTCAGATGTGCTGCCAGAGAGAGAGGTGGAGTTTTCTATAGATCTAATTCCTGGTACTAAACCTGTATCTATGGCACCTTACCGTATGTCGGCATCTGAGTTGGTTGAGTTAAAGCAGCAGTTGAATGAATTGTTAGAAAAGAGGTTTGTGAGGCCAAGTGTGTCGCCTTGGGGTGCTCCAGTTTTATTGGTGAAAAAGAAGGATGGAAGTATGAGATTGTGTATTGATTATCGCCAGCTGAATAAGGTGACAATTAAGAATAAGTATCCTCTTTCGAGAATTGATGATTTGATGGACCAGTTGGTAGGTGCTTGTGTGTTTAGTAAGATTGATTTGAGGTCAGGTTATCATCAGATTAGAGTGAAAGAGGAAGATATTCAGAAGATGGCTTTTAGGACACGATACGGTCATTACGAATATTCTGTGATGCCGTTCGGGGTTTCTAATGCGCCAGGTGTGTTTATGGAGTATATGAATAGTATTTTCCATGAGCATTTGGATCGATTTGTTGTTGTGTTTATTGATGATATCTTGATTTATTCTAAGTCCCGGGAGGAACATGCGAAACATTTATGTGTTGTGTTGCAAATTTTGAAGGAAAGGAAACTTTTTGCCAAGTTGTCCAAGTGTGAGTTCTGGTTGTCAGAAGTGAGTTTTCTTGGGCATGTGATTTCAGGTAATGGTATTGCTGTGGATCCATCTAAAGTAGATGCAGTTCTACAATGGGAGGCTCCTAGATCTGTTACTGAAATTAGAAGCTTTTTAGGTTTAGCTGGTTATTATCGGAGGTTCATTGAAGGCTTTTCTAAGTTAGCACTTCCTTTGACCCAGTTGACTTGTAAGGGTAAGGCGTTCATTTGGGATATTCAGTGTAAGGAAAGTTTTAGTGAGCTGAAAAGAAGATTGACTACAACTCCGATTTTGATCTTACCGAATCTTAGTGAACCGTTTGTGGTGTATTGTGATGCGTCTTAAATTGGTTTAGGTGGAGTGTTGATGCAAGAAGGTAAGGTTGTGGCTTATGCTTCGAGGCAATTGAGGATTCATGAGAAGAATTACCCTACTCATGATTTGGAATTGGCGGCAGTGGTTTTTGTATTGAAGATTTGGAGGCATTATCTTTATGGTGCAAGATTCGAAGTCTTTAGTGATCATAAAAGTTTGAAATACTTGTTTGATCAGAAAGAGTTGAATATGAGGCAACGGAGATGGTTGGAATTTTTGAAGGACTACGACTTTGGCTTGAATTACCATCCTGGTAAAGCTAATGTGGTAGCCGATGCGTTAAGCTGGAAATCTTTGCATATGTCCGCTTTGATGGTTAAAGAGTGGGAACTTTTGGAAGCATTTAGAGATTTGAGTCTGGTGTGTGAATTGACATCTGGTAGCGTGAGGCTTGGTATGTTAAAGGTCACTAATGATTTTCTGTTAACCATTAGCGAGAAACAGAAGTTGGATGTGAAATTTGTTGATTTGTTGATGGTTGGAGATCAAAGTGTAAATGGTGACTTTAAAGTGGATGATAAAGGTGTTTTGAGATTTCGTGGTAGGATTTGTATTCCTGATGATTTGGACTTGAAAAAGATGATTTTGGAGGAAGGACACCGGAGTAATTTAAGTATACATCCGGGAGCTAATAAGATGTATCAAGATTTGAAGAAGATCTTTTGGTGGTCTGGATTGAAGAGGGATGTGGCTCAGTTTGTTTATGCGTGTTTGACGTGTCAGAAGTCTAAGGTGGAACATCAGAAGCCTAGTGGATTGTTGCAACCGTTGGATATTCCCGAGTGGAAATGGGACAGCATTTCTATGGATTTTGTGACAGGGTTGCCGAATACTCAGAAGGGACATAATGCCATTTGGGTAGTTGTGGATAGGCTGACTAAATCGGCGCATTTCATTCCGATTGACATAAGTTTTTCTTTGGAGAGGTTGGCTGAGATTTATATCAGTGTGATTGTGAAATTACATGGTGTTCCGTTGAGTATTGTTTCAGATCGAGATTCGAGGTTTACTTCCAGATTTTGGGAAAGTTTGCAAAAGGCGTTAGGTTCCAAGTTGAGATTGAGTTCTGCTTATCATCCGCAGACGGATGGTCAGACCGAGAGAACTATTCAGTCGTTGGAAGATTTGTTGCGAGCTTGTGTTCTTGAACAAGGTGGTGCTTGGGATAGTTATCTTGCATTGGTTGAATTCACGTATAACAACAGCTTCCATTCGAGTATTGGAATGACACCTTTTGAAGCGTTGTATGGAAGGAGATGTCTAACACCTTTGTGTTGGCATGAATCTGGTGAGAGTTCGATGGTTGGACCGGAGTTGGTGCAACAGACTACGGAAAAGGTGAAACTTATTCGTGAGAAAATAAAGGCTTCTCAGAGTAGGCAAAAGAGTTATCATGATCGAAGGAGGAAAGATCTTGAGTTTCAGGAGGGCGATCATGTATTTTTGAGAGTTACACCGGTGACGGGTATTGGTCGTGCATTGAAGTTGAAGAAGCTTACTTCTCGGTTTATTGGTCCTTATCAGATATCCGCGAGAGTGGGTGCTGTGGCTTATCGGGTGGCGTTTCCACTGAGTCTTTCGAATTTGCACGATGTGTTCCATGTTTCATAGCTTCGGAAGTATGTTCCAAATCCGTCGCATGTGATTCCGATGGATGAAGTTGAGGTAAGGGAGAACCTTACGGTTGAGGCATTACCAGTGAGGATTTTGGATCACGAGTTGAAGCGGTTAAGAGGCAAGGATATTGCGCTTGTGAAAGTAGCGTGGGGAGGCGCTGCTAAGGGCAATTTGACTTGGGAGTTGGAGAGTCAGATGTGGGAGTCGTATCCGGAGTTGTTCGTCTCAGGTAATATTTTCGAGGACGAAAATTTCTAAGTGGGGGAGAGTTGTAATGCCCCAGTTTTAGTTAGTTTTAGTTAATCGAGTCGATTTGATTATTTCTATTATTATATTATTTTATATTTGACTTTTATTTGATAATTTATTATTTTTCATCGTGAATATGTTTTATCGCGTTTTGGGAACCTTTGTGAGATATTTGAGTGTAGGGGTATTTTGGTCATTTCACTTTATTTTTTTCTTAAGTTAGTAAAATAGAAATAGAAAGAGAGAAAATTAGAGAGAAAGAAAAAGAGAAGAAGGAAAGGGGAAAGAAAAGAGAAAGAAAGAGGAAAAGAGAGAAAAACTTGGAAAAGAAGAAATCGATCAACCGACTATTGAAAACACGATTAAATCGGGTAAGGGTGCGAAACTCGATTATATTATACTTGTGAATGATTATGTATGTTTGTATTTGGTTGTTTTTGGATTGAAATTGGATATTGAACAAAAACCATAATATGTTGAAATTGTTAGAATCCGATTAAATTGTATCGAAAATCATGTTTTCAGATCCCTTATTGTTGATACATGTTAGATATATGTTGTTGTGCTATCTATTGGCAATTTTCTGGTGTTTAGGTGAAAATTTGGAGTTGGTTTGAGTGAATTTCGCAGAAAAAAAATTCTGCAGAAAAATTCTGGGTTTTGTCTGCCGTTACGCGTATCAGGCATGTCCATACGCGTATTGGCTAGGGCAATACGCGTATGGGAGGTGCATTTGAGGGCAATATGCGTAATGAGTTCCATTTTTCTCGACCATCTTCTGAAACGCGTAATGGTACGCGTACGAGTTTGGGCAATACGCGTATGGCTCAGGGCAATACGCGTATGGCCAGCAGGAGTGCAAAATGTTGTGTTTTCGCGATTCTTTTTCTTTGTACGTCTGTAACTTGTGTTCCGATTATCCGTTTTGAACATTCTTGGCATCGTTGGAAAGCTAATACAATGTACTTTCTTATTAAAATGGTTTTGAGATTGTTGGCCGATTTAATTATGTCGGGAATTTGGAATAACATCGTTTTGTCGACTTTTACCGTTTTAATTGTGTGTAATTGATGTGTATCATGCAATGTGCAGTTGATATGGATATCGTATGACTTGTGTGATGAAAATGCATGCGATAAAATGTTGTGAAGATGGTTTGTGGCCTAAGGGCAAGAAAATGCAATGTGTTATATTTGGTTATGTATGCATGATTATGGATGTGTATACGTGTTCATTTGAATGTCATGAGTCATTGTATGCCAAGCATCATGATATGCATTCTTGTGATGTCGTGTGCCATAGTGGGTGTGAGCGACGAATCGATTCCAGAGGGAATCCGCTATAACATCGTGAGCCTTATACCAAGAGGACCTAAAGCGATGATTATAGACGATCGTGTGCCTTATACAAAGAGGACCTAAAGCGATCAGATCGTGTGCCTTATACAAAGAGGACCTAAAGCGATCCATAAACGTCGTGTGCCTTATACAAAGAGGTGTGAGCGACGGGGAACATCGTTTGCCCGACGGGGAGTTACACTAAGTAACAAGCGATGGTTCCAATAGTTCCTGAGTGAACTAATGATGAGATTGACGGATGGATGGTACCGCATGTGCATAGAGTCGTTGTGTCGGTCTCTTTGCATTTGCATAAATCATGAATGGATTAATTTTGTGTGGAATTGAGAATGGAATTGATGAGTTGAGATATATACATACATATATATATATATATATATATATATATATATATATATATATATATATTATGTTGTTGATAAATGCATTGAGCTTGATTATATATGCCTTGGTGATGGATATATGAGATATGCATTGTGTTGTTTTGTGTTTGAATTCTGGTATAAGTTGTGGTGAGAATATTACATGTGTATTTTGGTGTTATTATATAATTGTATGCAATTATATTATGATTGTGTTTCTCACCCTTCTGCTGTTTTGAATGCTCTATGAGGCATTGCAGATTAGATGCTGGAGGTCTTTTTGTGAAGCTTAGGTCTTCATTCTTTTGTCGATCGACTCTGATATGTAGCACCGGGTAGTCGGGGAGATCGTTGTGATTTTTGTGTATATGTATATATATCTTTTGGATTGTATATGTATGAATCTGTATATGACAGACAAACTCTTTATGTGATATATATATGAGATTCAGTTGCAGATTTTCCGCTTTTATTCTGTATCTGAATTATGGGTAGTAAGAACTAAGTTCCTCTGTTATTTGCTACCTGATTGTTGCATATCTTTATGAGCAGATTTATTGTGTTTTGTCTCAATTGATGTGACGCCCCCGTCTATGCCATGAATGTTTAATTATACTCTGATGAAATTTTTATCGTTTTATTTAATTGGGGGTGTTACACAGAAACCTACGAAGCTTGATTTGAAGAAATATCATGAACAAATCCACAAGATTAAGACCACTCTCTCTTCAAAACATGTCGAGAATCTCGAAAAGGTTTGCATGAATCAATCCTTTGATGCAGAGATACGGTGTAGATGTGCCGAGTTCGACGCGCCCATCAGATATTAGGGACTTAAAGTGTTTCTGAATCTAGAGGTAAGTTGAATCAGGGATACTTCGACAACACTATAGGAGTCAACTAGAGATTCTCGATAGTGGCAGTTAGTAGATGTTAAGCCAGTTATCAGCATAAGTGGTGGTTTGCAGCAATTCAAATGTTGAAGACACGTGGAAGTAGACTAGAAGGCTGAAACTCACGTAAGGGAACACTTATCGAATTATGTGAAGATAACTGTTATCGACGATTAATATTATAATAGTATATAAGAATAGTTCGATCATGAGAACAAGGGTCACAATTTTCATTTATTCTATATATAACTAAAGTATCAAAGTCACAGAGAGAAGCAGTTTGTGAGAAGATGTATAAACATGCGTCCTTTCTTCAAGTCTTTTAAATTTAAACATTTACTTAATGACATTTATTATGCTTTTCGTTTAGTTTATTCTTCCAAAACTATTCTGCATTGTTTCGACCATAATCTTTATCCAAAATCTTACCATCCAAACATTTAAGTTTCAAGCACAAACACTTTTTGTTATATTTTTATCTACAAATTGTCCTTTATGATTTTTTCGAGTTTAATCCCTTAAATGAACTAAAACTTGTGATTTGATTTTCTAAAAATACCACTAAACACCATCTATTTTAATAATCATGTAAGAAAAATTGAAGAAAAAATTAATAATGAAACAATACTATGTGTGGAAAATGACGGGAAATGAAGGACCTATTTAAAAAAATACAAATACACATAGACGCCAAACACCTATTGGCGCCTTCACTTTGACCTACACCACATGCATCAAATCTATTGGCGCATTGGTGGTGCATGCGTCAGAAGATGTGAGACCTATGTGTGTTTTTTGAGTGCATGCATCAGTGACTTTGACGCCTTCTCTTTGCTGCAATTTTTTTTAAACATAAATAATTTATTATATTATTAAAAAAATAGTTATTATGATATTTTAATTGAAAAACTTGATTATTCTTTAAAAAAATTATGTAACAATCTTCTTTCAATTCAATTTACCCTTTATAAAAAAATCTTATACGAAGAGAAGTTGTTTTGATTACATTTTTTTTCATCCATCGTTATCAAATTGTTACCCTCCATGCCTCCACCACATTTCTTCGGTCACAGACCCAATAATTTATTTCATTGTACCACCGAATAATAATAAACAAAACATTATTATAAATAAATTCGGCAAATTTGCCTTCTACATATGTTCCCTTTCCCTATCCATCTATAGTATATATATCTCTATCATTACAATTCAACTCCACCAACTCAACAAAAAACTCGTTTCATATCATATCATTTCATTTCTCATTTTCGTCCTCTCTTCTCTCTCACTCTTCCCTTCAGTTCAACACAATCCAATCCCATTCAACACGTCTGTAAATCTCTCTCTCTCTCTCTTCATCAAACTTTCTCTCTCTTCATCTTTGATTTTCAACTAACTAACGATTTCTTTCTTTTCATGCCAGGTTATTTCCATCTTCTTCACTCAGGTTAGATTTCAATTTTCGTCTTATTCATGTATAACAAAACTAGGTTATCTTTAATTACCGTTATTCAATTGCTTTTTTTCTGCTTCGGATTGGGGTTTATAGTTCTATAAACAGTTTTCGATCCGATCCGGTTGCAGTTTTTAGACGTACTAAGTTTTTTTTATGGTTATGAAGAAACTGTGAAATGGGTTTTAGGGGAATAATAGTACTTGAGTTATTTAGAAAGTATGTGATTTCAATTATTAAATAAAATTCATTGAAATTGAATCTTATTGCTCTCATGTTCATGCTTTATTGCAGTTCAACTTTATTATACCTGTTGGTTCTCTGTAATGCGACCAGTTGATGAATGAGAAGAGGAATCCGAAGCGTCAAAAATCATTCAAAATGCCTGGAACCGACTTCAACGACGCGCAAAATCTCGACGACGGTATTCTTTTCCCTGTTGAGGAGATTGCGCAATACCCGTTGCCGGGATATGTGTCGCCAACTTCGATAAGTTTTAGTCCGGATGATAGTTTGATTTCTTATCTGTTTAGTCCGGATAATACGTTGAACAGGAATATTTTCACTTATGATGTGAAAACGAATAAACAAGAATTGTTATTCAGTCCGCCTGATGGGGGGCTTGATGAGAGTAATATTTCTCCGGAGGAAAAGTTGAGGAGGGAGAGGTTAAGGGAGAGGGGTTTAGGAGTGACAAGGTATGAATGGGTGAAGACGAACTCGAAAAAGAAAGCAGTCATGGTGCCGTTACCTGCTGGGGTTAGTTCCTTTTTATACTGCAAAATAGTTGTAGTGTTGTTTTGTAGTTGTTTCTTTCTTATGAGTTAATTGAAATATTATCTTCTGTTGTTATTTGGAACAGAAGAAGTGATAACAGCTCCTCAAAAAACAAGTTGCACACTTTGCTGCTTTGCAATTATAGCTGATAGGAAAACTAGTGAAGCATTTGCACACACATATCTAGTTAATACTCCATTAATCTCCCCATGATCACCCCTATTTTTTTCTTCTTTATAATAGATATAGATATTTATACACATATTCTGCACCTCATTAATAAGTGGCTGGTCTAACCACTTACTGCTACACCAGTTAGCAATTGATTTACTTTTCTATATGAATAAACTATTTGAAGCTTTAAATGGTGGTTTTCTCCCCTTTTTTTTTGTATAGGGTAGTTAATCCTTTTGCAGTTAATGTCTAGTATGAAATTGAAAGGTTAAAGGTAGCTTCTGGAGTTATTTGCTAACAATTTATTTTTAAAAATTAAGCTCCTTGTACTCGGTTTATAAAAGCTATGGTAGCTATGGTGATTTTATCCCATCACTGCTATTGGAAGTAACAAGGCTTGTGCCACTGTGATACTAGTAATAAGAGTCATATTTATACCAATGTATACTGAACTGTATATATTTTGTTGTGTTTCGCTTAGTTGGGCATCAGATTTATTCTTTATTCTTTTTTTTAATGGTTGTCCTATTTATATTTTGCATTGATTATTAATATCTTCTTGTACTCAAGTTTGTTATGGTTATTGTTCTGTCCCAATGAACAGATTTATTTCCACGATATTTCCCATTCGAAAACAGAGCTTAAGCTTCCGAGTATACCAACTTCACCGACTATTGATCCACATTTGTCTCCTGATGGATCTATGCTTGCCTATGTGACAGACTTTGAGTTGCATGTTATGAATCTCTTGTCTAATGAATCAAAGCAATTGACTCATGGCGCGAAGGAAAACGGTTTTGTAAGTCCAGTAGTTGATTAGTTGTTAATTTATTTGAGTTACTAAATGCATCTCTGTTATATGAACAACAGTTGATGTATTATGGTCTGCTTGATGTGTTACACATCTCGAAATATCCCAACATATATCAGTTGCACATTTAACTACGTCGAAAGTGTTTGGTTAATCATTGTACTGCTAAATTTTATTAAGCTTGGTTCTTCCACCCTTGTTATCATCCACCCCTTGTTAATGGTAGTTGAATGCAATGTTGATTGAATTCTAGGGTCAATCTTGAGTAGTATTTTATGGTTCTTTTTTCTTTCTTTCTTAATTCTGAAATAGAGCTCGAATGTATTAAGACATTTGGAGATTTAAAGAATCAATTATGGGTGGTAATCCAATGGTAGATTTTTTTTAATTATGTTTTACTTTCAAAGAGTCTTGATTTCTGAAGACATTGCATTTGTTTGTTGCAGGTTCACGGGCTTGCGGAATATATAGCACAGGTGATATTTCTTTCAAAATTATATCTACTCTAGGTATACTTTAAATTATGTTAGGTGCACTGTATCTCCGCGTGTATAAAGTAGTCCTTCCTCTACTTTTGATTGGGCAGGTTGCACAATAATTGCATTCAGAAATTATGATATTATTTACTATATGATTGTTGGTTGTGAATATTTTACCTAGGTTTTTTAGTGCCTAGGAGTGTTGTCAAGATCACGATCGCATGATCTAGCAATCTTTCTCCCTTTGACTGTGCTGGATCACATGCAAAATCGGAATCTTGCAAGATTGTAGTGAGATTGTGTGTTAGATTTTAGAGAACATGAGATCGTTTGAGATGTTGTGTTCCCAAAAGATAAGTATCTGTGTTGCAGTGGTCTCAGCTCTAGCATACCCTGATATTATAAGGGTCTTTATTTTTCCTTTCTAATTATTTATTTTATCAATTAGTTTATGATTGATTAGGGAGGGGGGAGGGGGGTTGTCAAATACTGTTATTATTGGCGGATTGCAGACCATGGCAGAAAGTCAAATATCTGCCATATGATGCCACCACCCTTCACAAATTGTGGCCATGATGGTTGTCAAAAAATCTGCTACGGCAATCCGCCATGGCCGATATTCTACAATACTGCTAAATACTTCTTTAACTATGGTGCCTGGAACACCACACTATTCCCCCAGGTTTTGTATTCATTTATTCAGAATTTTTCATTTTGGTAGGATTGTATGATCCTCATTTTGTTCCTATATTTTACGATCTTGCATCTACTTGCAGCCCTGTGAATGGTTAATATCTTTAACATGTAATTTTCTGATTTCAGGAGGAGATGGATAGAAAAACTGGATATTGGTGGTCACTGGACAGTAAATATATTGCATTTACTGAAGTTGATTATTCTGAAATACCGCTTTTTAGAATTATGCACCAAGGTAAGAGCTCAGCTGGCCCAGATGCACAGGAAGACCATCCTTATCCTTTTGCAGGAGCTTCAAATGTTAAAGTACGCCTGGGGGTTGTTTCGGTGGCTGGAGGCTCCACCACTTGGATGGATCTTGATTGTGGGGGAGTGAAAGAACTGGACAACGAGGATGAATATTTGGCAAGAGTTAATTGGATGCATGGAAACATTCTCACTGCTCAGATCATAAATAGACACCAGACTAAAATAAAGATCGTTAAGTTTGATATTAAAACAGGACAGAGGAGAGATATATTGGTAGAAGAAAACGAAACCTGGATCAACATTCATGACTGCTTCACACCTCTTGATAAAGGAGTTACCAAGTTTTCAGGTGGATTTATCTGGGCTAGTGAGAAATCAGGGTTTAGACATCTCTATCTTCATGATGCAAATGGGACTTGTTTAGGACCCATCACTGAAGGTGAATGGATGGTTGAGCAAATAGCTGGTGTGAATGAGGCAACAGGTCTAATATATTTCACTGGGACCTTAGATAGTCCTCTTGAATCTAACTTATACTGTACTAAACTTTTCGTCGATGGAACTCAACCACTTCAGGCCCCTACCAGACTTACACATGGCAAGGGAAAGCACATTGTGGTACTTGATCATCATATGCAAACATTTGTTGATATCCACGACTCTCTTAGTTGTCCGCCTAGGGTATTACTATGCTCGTTAGAGGATGGAAGCATAATCATGCCTTTGTATGAGCAGCCAATACCAGTTCCAAAATTTAAAAAGCTTCAACTTGAGCCTCCAGAGATTGTTGAAATAGAGACTGCCGATGGTACAGTCTTGTATGGAGCTCTATATAAGCCCGATATTTCAAGATTTGGGCCTCCACCTTACAAAACCATGATCAATGTTTACGGTGGTCCTAGTGTACAGCTTGTCTCTAACTCTTGGCAAAATACTGTTGACCTGAGAGCGCAATACTTGAGAAATAAAGGCATCTTAGTTTGGAAGGTCAGTTCCCTGAATTTTACATGATTATTCTAATCCCACCTTCCCCCCTCCTCTCTCTTGCTTGCTTTTAAATTTTAAATTGTTAGGCGTATTTCTTTTTATTGTTTGGCCACATGTTAACACATACAGCTGTGGATGGTTACACACTATATTGAATGTGTGAAACCTTTAAACTTTGGTGGACTTAGACGTGGTTAAATTAAATACTAAAGAAATTATTCGAAGACGAAGAGATTGATGTGTGATTATGATTAAAATACGAAAATCCATATTTATACATGTAAAATGTCCGGCCTAACTGTGACGTAACTTATTTGAACATGTTCATCCTTGCATTTGACATTTCCATTTGTTGGTTGAATTGTTCTTCTGATGTCTTAAATTCATAGGTTATTCATAGGTTATATATATAACTTGGAAGAATTTGAAACTTTTGTCTATGCAGTAGATTTCTTGCATATAATGTTTTGTCCTACCCACTCTTGCATGAAAGTATTCAATCATTAATCACTTCACATTTAACTTATTTTTAGCAAAAATTAATTAAATCAAAATCAGTTTTAGTCACCACAGAACCAACTTCTTTACCAGTTTTATAGTATATTCTCAGTTCATCCTTCCATTTTAATTATTACTTTCCTTGTTTACAGTTAGACAATAGAGGAACTTCGAGACGGGGGTTGAAGTTTGAAGGCTATTTAAAGCACAAACTTGGACAAATTGATGCGGATGATCAGTTTTGTGGAGCAGACTGGCTTATCAAAGAAGGGCTTGCAGAATCTGGACACATTGGATTGTACGGATGGAGCTACGGCGGGTATCTGTCTGCGATGACACTGTCAAGGTATCCCGATTTCTTCAAGTGTGCTATAGCCGGTGCACCCACTACATCGTGGGATGGATATGACACATTCTACACAGAGAAGTACATGGGACTGCCATCTGAAAATAAATCAGGGTATACAAGAGGTTCTGTGATGAACCATGTGCACAAGTTGAAAGGAAGTTTGTTGCTTGTGCATGGCATGATTGATGAGAATGTACATTTTAGGCACACTGCAAGGCTTATCAATGCACTTGTGGCAGCTGGAAAAATTTATGAGCTGATCATTTTCCCAGATGAGCGCCACATGCCTCGGCGATACAGCGACCGAGTTTATATGGAAGAGAGGATGTGGGAATTCATAGACAGGAACCTTTGACATCTTAAAATTTTTCAAGCATCTTTCTTCTTTTTGTTCTATTGAATGGGCAGTGTAGTTTCTTAAGTTCTTTTCCACAATATGTAAAATTATTTCTCAACTCGTTAGCTACATTTACCCAAAACGATTGGTCATTTGGCGCATTTCATTATACAGGAAAATAAAAACTTCTCTGAATTTGATCACTTCAAGTATTTTAAAAATAATGAATATAAACTTGCCTTTGCTAAACTAATAATTTATACGGTGAAAATAGGAAACTGTGGTTGTATGGGTTAGGGGTAGGGGTGGAAATAGGCTGGGTCGAGCTAGGCTTTGTCAAGACTAAGTCTGACCTGTCAAAAAAATTGAAGCCTAAGCCTGTCTTATAGTCTGTCATAGACTTATTTTTAGGCATGAACTTGACATTTTCTAAGGCCTGGTTAGCCTGTTAGTCTACATAAAAGTCTATTATTTAGAAATATGTAAATACGCAATTAAAATAATGTTTAAATAGACTAACAAACTAAAAATTCAATGAGATTAAAAGTTTGTTTGCATTGACTTATTTTAACATTCTTATTAGCATAAGTTTTGTGAGACTATTTGTTTAAGATAACTTATAAAAACTTATAACATTGTCCATAAGGTGTTTTCAACTTATTTTCATAAGTTCTCTAAAATAACCAATTTTTATTTATGTATTTTAACTCAAAGTACAAAATATAACATAAGATAATAAAAAAATTATTCATATTTATTTAAATAGGCCGCCCTATTAGGTTTAAAAGGTTTTTTTTATGGCCTGAGACTTAGCCTTTTTAACTAAATAGGCTTATAAAAAAGTCTAAGCCTTTTCTATTTTAAAAAATAGCTTGGCCTGACCCGAGTCTGTGTATGCTAGCTTGTAGTCCCCTGTTATCGGCCTGACCTACTTCCACCCCTAGTTAGGGGTGTTTATGAACTTTGCATTGAACCGAACTATATTTATGGACTTGGTTCAGTTTGAAATAACTATTTCAATATGGATTTGGTTCAGTTTGTAATAACTATTTCAATAAAAATTCAGTTAACTATTAAAATAGTTAAAATTCAATTAAAAACTAGTTTATATTTATAAAGTAGTTTATAATCGGTTTACAGTTTTAAACTCTTTTAAAACCAAATTTTTTAACTTCATAAATATTTTAATTTTTTTATATTAAAAAAAGCATTCTTCAAAATATTTATTTTATTTTCATATTTTGTATTTTCGAAAAAAAATACTTTCTCGTTTTTTTAAAAAATTTTTAATTTTTTCATATTTAAAAAAAACTCGTTTTTCACATTTTTAAAAAACTCGATTTTTTGTATTTTCGTAAAAATATTGAATTTTCGTGTTTCTAAAAAACCCGATTGTTCGTATTTTTGAAAAAAAAAAATCAATTTTTGTATTTCTAAAAAAACTCGAATTTCTGTACTTCTGAAAAAACTCGATTTTTTTTATATTTTCGAAAAAATTCGACTTTTTCATATTTCTGAAAAAACTCTACTTTTTCATATTTCCACAAAAACTCAATTTTTTCATATTTCTGAAAAAACTCGACTTTTTCATATTTAGGAAAAAACCGACTTTCATATTTATGAAAAAACTCGACTTTTTCATATTTCCGAAAAAACTATACTTTTTTATATTTTCGAAAAAACTCAACTTTTTCATATTTCTGGAAAAACTCGTCTTTTTCATATTTCCGAAAAAACTCGACTTTTACATATTTATGAAAAAACTCGTCTTTTTCATATTTTCGAAAAATCTCGACTTTTTCATATTTTTGAAAAAACTCGACTTTTTCATATTTCTGAAAAAACTCGACTTTTTCATATTTCTGAAAAAACTCGATTTTTTCATATTTCTGAAAAAAAACTCGATTTTTTCATATTTCTGAAAAAACTCGATTTTTTCATATTTTCGAAAAAACTCAATTTTTTCATATTTCCAAAAAAACTCTACTTTTTCATATTTTCGAAAATACTCGACTTTTTCATATTTCTGAAAAAACTCGAGTTTTTCTATTATTTCTGAAAAAACTCCACTTTTTCATATTTTCGAAAAAAACTCTACTTTTTCATATATTCGAAAAAACTCGACCTTTTCATATTTTGGAAAAATCTCTACTTTTTCATATTTCCGAAAAAAACTCGACTTTTTCATATTTCTGAAAAAACTCGATTTTTTAATATTTCTGAAAAGACACGATTTTTTCATATTTCCGGAAAAATTCGACTTTTTCATATTTTCGGAAAAACTCGACTTTTTCATATTTCGGAAAAATCTTGATTTTTTCATATTTCCGAAAAAACTTGATTTTTTCATATTTCCGAAAAAACTCGACTTTTTCATATTTCTGAAAAAACTCGACTTTTTCTTATTTTCGGAAAAACTTGACCTTTTCTTATTTGTGAAAAACTCGAATTTTTTATATTTCCGAAAAAAACTCGACTTTTTCATATTTCCGAAAAAAATATACTTTTTCATATTTCTGAAAAAACTCTACTTTTTCATATTTCCGAAAAAACTCTACTTTTTCATATTTCGGAAAAAAATCGACTTTTTCATATTTATGAAAAAACTCGACTTTTTCATATTTCTTAAAAAACTTGACTTTTTCATATTTCCGAAAAAAACTCGACTTTTTTCGTATTTCTGAAAAACTCGACTTTTTCATATTTCCGAAAAAAAACTCGTCTTTTTCATATTTTTGAAAAAACTCGACTTATTCATATTTCCGAAAAAACTCAATATTTTGTATTTCTAAAAAAAACTATATATTTTTTTTCGTATTTTTGAAAAAAAATTGATTTATTGTATTTTCGAAAAAATTGATGTTTCGTATTTTCGAAAAAAAAAATAATTTTTCGGACAAAATCGATATTAGTTTTTTTCCCAAGAAAAATATTATTTTCAGGAAAAAAAATATATTTTCTAGAATATTTTTTTAATTTTCATAAATTTTTTTCTACTTTCCATTAATTTTTTATTCCATTTATTAAAAACTAATTAATTTATATAATTAAACTAATTTATAAAAGAAAATTGATTCTGAACCGGTTTTAAACTGAATTTGAATTATTTTAATTAAATAGTTTAGTTTTTTTTTACAGTGGAATGTAGTTCAATTTAAATATACAATTCAATTAACCATATTTTTAAACATCTCTAATATGGTCGTAGATGCAACTTTTCTAAATTCATGGGTATGCAGTCATTATTCAGTAGATCTGACATCACTTCACCAAAGGCATTTTCTTTATCTTTTCCTATTCCATGACATGAGTAATATGAGCACATTTGAAGGAAGGTTAAAATTAAATATGTTTTTGGCTCCTATAACTAACTCATAATTTTATTTTAGTTTTTATAAAAAGTTTCTTTAAAGAATGATCCTCTTAAAAAAATTTTATCTCTAGTTTCGGTTTTGCCATCTATTTGATTTAATGGAAGTTGATGTGGATCTTTCTTCAAAGAATGATCCCCTTACATTTTTTTTTTGTTTCTAGTTTTGGGTTTGTCATCTATTTGGTTTAATGGAAGTTGATGTGGATTTTTAGATGACAATTTAAAAAAAAAAAAAAGGTTGAATAACTGTCATGTTGAACATAGTTGATAACATGATAAGATGATATGGAAGAACAATGTTTTCAATTTGATTATTTAGAAATAATTACATAATAGTATATCAAAGAAAAGAACCTTAAAATCGTCATGTTCAACATAGTTGATAATATGATAAGATGATATGGAAGCACAATGTTTTCAATTTGATTATTCAGAAATAATTACATAGTAGTATATCAAATAACCTTAAAATCTCTCTCGCTTCTAAAGGTTCGTCTTTCTTATTCTTCATTTTTTCAGAACTCCATTTCCAGTTTTGCATGAACTCTTATGATATGGTTTTGTTTCCAGCTTTGTGACAACAAAAATGAAGGATTTAAAGTTTGAAAGAAGGAAAATTCGTAGCTTTTATCTTGTGGTCCTATATTGTGTGAGGTAAAAAGGTGCTACTGAAAGGTGTTTGTGGTATAAGTCGTCATTTGTGGTCCCTTGACATTGAACATCAGGTTGGTCCATATGTTTAACTTCAAAAATATATTTTTTAATACTTGTTAATCTAGGGTTTACCATTTGTGTCGTAATCTATACGTTTTTAAATGAATATTAATCTAGGATTTACCATTTGTGTCATAATTTTGCTTTTAGAATATGTTAGACTTTAATTTGTCAGTAGTTGACCAAAGTTGACCCAATTTTCTGTATGTGTTATGTATATAGATGAATTTATTTAAAGTAGTATTCTACACCAAGGGTGTTTTTGAAAAAGACCCTGGTTTAAGGTATGATGAGGGAAGTGTATGCATTCAGGGGACACAATCTAGATTTTTAGTCATTTTTTAAGGTGTATGATTTAATAAAGGGGATGGATCCTAGATTTGATCATAAGGCTGTAAGAATGTGGTGGAAACATGATGGTGGTAGTTTAGAAGATGGTCTTAGGCTCTTTAGGGATGCTAGTGATGCACATGAGTTAGTTACATATGTTGAGATTAATAATTGTGAGGTTGAAATCTACACCGAGTCCAAACCAAATGAAGTGGAACCAACTTTGATGGAGAAACTGAGAGAGAGAAGCAACGGGGAAAAGTAAAACTGGTGGGAAAATATTTAGTGATTTTAGTGATGAGTCTATCAAGGGTATACATTTTGAAGACAGTGAAGAAGAAATGATGAATGGATTTGATGAATGTTTTGACGAGGGTTTAGATGATGGTCAACCAAGAAATACATCTGATGTAGATGATACAACCATAAGTGAGGCAGTCAACCATAGTTTGATCACACTAGAGATGGGTAAGGAACATGTAATAGAAGAAAAGTACATGTCTGATGAACTTGACAGTGGGACTGAAGATAACAGTTGCGATGATAGACCAAATATGGTTAGGTTCAATGAAGAAGATGAAATTACAAAGGATTTTAATTTCAAGGTTGGAATAAATTTTTTCTCATTGAAACAATTCAAGAATGCTATATTGGAGCATAATGTTCTGAATTGTAGAAATGTGAGATTTGAAAAAAATGATGGAGTGAGGTGTAGGGTTGTTTATAATGATAATATACATTGTGAGTACGTCAAAATTTCCAAATTGCACCAAAGAAAATGGTTAGTTTCTTAACTTGTCTTATTCTATCAAAATTCTCATATGATTTAAAAAGTTAAGGGGAAACCAAAAGGCTCAGTGAATAGCAGCAAGGCCAAGAAAAATGTAAAGGAGAATGATAAGAAAAAGGTAGATAAGAAATAGGTAAAGGACACTGATAAGAAAAAGCTTAAGGATGGATCATGCCCAAGTAATCAGAACACAACATGTCCAAGTAAGACACATCCACCAGGTCATGAGACTGCACCAGGTGCTGAGTCTGCACCAGAAGGCCAGACTGCACTAGATGCTCGGACTGCACCAGAAGGTCATATTGCAACAAATACTTAAGCTTCAATTGCTAAATAATTTTAACAAATACCCTGGGATAAACCCTGATATCTTAGCATCATTACTTAATGGAGTCAACAACGATGCCATACATGACATTCAACCACCAAGTATTGACAATATACCTGCCAAACCAACTCCTTAAAATTTATCTGATGTTAGAACCTAGATGGGTAAAGCACTAAAAATGGTTAAGTCCAAAGCATTTAAGCCTTCAGGAGTTGTGAATCCAACAACCAGTGATCTTGTAAGTATGATTGTCAAAGTGGTTATGCTTAACATAGTTCAACATACATAGATAACTATACTAACTCTTACTTCACGTATTAGGTAACAAGTATGATTTCAAAGAGGAAGAAAGTCAAGCATTGACAGTTCATACGAGAAACAATGAAAGAATTATGACTCTCAAAACCAAAGACATCGTGGGGCCTGAAAAATATCCATAAGATACCTTTGTAATTATTGAAGAGGATACCTCAATAGTTTCAAGTCAAAGAGTTAGGAGAATGAAAAGTTGGGATGAAATTCAAAATGGCTTAACTTAATGAAGATGATAGGGAAATTGAAGCAGTGATGATATTATGAATCTGTATTTTGTCTATGTATTCCGCCAGACACTTGTTATGGTCTATTTTGTTTATGCAATGAACAAAACAATTTAGTGCGTTTGGAACAACTTGTTTGTATTAAGCTGTATTTTCCATCAGCACTATGTAGGACTAGGGATGCTCCAATAAATCGGTTATTTAAATAATCCATATCCATATCCAAATCCGGTTATTAAAAACCGGTTAGTTATTAGTATGGTTTTAACCAAATCCATATTTTGGATATATTTTAAATATGGTTTTAACCAAATCCAAAATTTGGACATCCATATCCAAAATAAAAACCAAATTAGTCAATTTTCTTTATAAAAAAAAATCTTCGAAAATTTTTTTCAAAAAATTTTTTTTTTTTGAAAAAACATTTTTGTTTTCTGAAAAAAAATATTTTTTTTGAAAAAAAGAATTTATTTTTTTTTGAAAAAAAATTACTTTTAAAAAAAATATATATATATTTTTGAAAATAAAATTATTATTTTTTTTGAAAAAAAATATTTTTAATTTTTTCAGTAAATAATTTTTTTTTCAAAAAAATTAAAAAAAATGATTTTTTTAAATAAAAAATATATATTTTTTAAAAATAAAAAAAAAAATTATTTTTGAACATAAATATTTTTTTCTTAAAAAAATATTATTTTTTTGAAAAAAAAATCTTGATAAAATTGATTTTAAAATAAAATTAAATCAAAACTAATTTTAAAATTGGTTATGGATATAATCGGTTAATAACCGGTTTATAACCATTTTAAAAGATAAAAACCGGTTATGACAATTGGTTTTAATAACCGGTTATAACATATGGATTACTTATGGTTATAGATTGGTTATGGAAATTAACCGTCCATGAGCATCCTTATGTAGGACAACAAATTTGTGATATCATGAATGAATCATATGGTGTTTTTTGTTTTAAAATTGTTCTAAAATGTTAGGCCAAATGAAGGCAAAATTATGCTATATTTTCTGTCTAATGTTAGGCCAAATAAAGACAAAATTATGCCATATTTTCTGTTAAATGTTAGGTCAAATGAAGTGAAAATTAACAATATTTTCTGTCAAATGTTAGGCCAAACTCTGTCAAATTTGTGCAAAACACTAGACCAAACTCATCATAGGCATACCAAAATAAGCTAAAATTATGCAAAATTACACAAACTTTAAGGTTTAGTATGTCATAAACACCAACAGTCCATTAAAATAACAATCATTACATATCAAACCCAACATTCTAACAACCTTGCATAACACTAACAAAACATGGGTTATGTAAGTAAAAGTGAGTTCTCCACTTGCTTATGTTCTTCTTTACTTTTTTTTTTTTGGTTTGAAAGTGATCATTCCAAGAGCCTTCTAAGTTATGTACACAAAAAACATTAGGCATTTCTTATGCTATACTAATGTAATACTTACTTAGGAATTGTTGAGTATAACAAGTGTAAGTAGTATGGATAATAGTCGCACATTGGCTAGGAATGTGGAGACTTGAGCATTTATAAGTGGAAGAACCCACACACCTATCACCTTAAGGTTTTGGGTGAATATGTGGTGTGTCTTTCATAAAGGTTTTGCTCTAGAAAAGGATGTCCCACAAAGTAGGGCTGGACAGAAATATACCAACCGACAGTAACCGCCCGAGCCGAACCATATATTTGGCATTCGGTCGGGTTTAAACGGTTATCGGGTTGAGTCGGATGGTTAATTTGGGTATTTTAAGATTAAAACGGTTCGGTTCGGATGGTTATTTTGAGTCCGTCGGAAACCGAACCCGACCGTTATATTTTATTTTTTAATTATTATTTATATTTATATTATTAATTAACATAGTATTGAGCTAATTCATTATTCAAGCCCAAGAATTGTCACTCTTCTCTCTCTTAACCTCACTCTCACATAACCCTAATTTCATTCTCCCTCCCTCCATCTTCATTCATTTTCGCTGCCGCCGCTTCGTCAACCATCATCGCATCATTTAATCGTTACCTCTTCCTCGCATCACCTTCACCTCCGTTTCTCATCTTGGTCTCACCGTCCATTTATCTTCACAGCTATCTCCTTTATGCTTTGCTTTGTTCTTAGCTTTTGAAGTTATTTGATGTTTCAAGATGTAGATCTACTACTTTGAGGGCATGATTTTCTATAAAAGGTTCGTATTTTGCTTCTGTTTTTGGGATTATGATTTAGGGTTTGAGTTACTATATATCTTTAAAAATGATTTAGTGTTAGGTTTTCTATGATTTGTTTGAAAAGTTGATTTAGTGTTTGAGTTTTGTGAATGGTAAGATTTACTTATGGTTTCTTGTGGTTTCATTAAGTAATTTATTTATGGTTTGTGTTAGTGTTCTTCGTGGAAGAGATAGAGTGGAAGATACTGATTTGGTTGACTCTGTAAAACAACCAGAGGTGTGTTTATTCAATTCCATCATTTCTAGCATGTTTTAGATTTATCTCCTTGCTTCTAAAGTTGTACTTCATATTTATACTTCATATTTGAATATTTTGATAGCTATACAATTTTATACTTCATATTTGATCAATTGATACTTAAACCCCTTTTTCTGATATATGTATTTATGTTTTTTAAACAGTCAAGAGAGTGACTAAAATGACAGAGAAAGTTGCAAATGGTTTGCTCTCTGGGGTCGTGAAAGTGTCTGGATTTTTCACTAGTTCAGTGGTAAACTCAAAGGCGGGAAAGAAATTCTTCAGCCTTTTACCGGGGGAAGTTGTGCTTGCATCACTGGATGGATTCAGTAAGTCAGTGAGACATAATATGTTGTATGAGTTTCATATACCCTATCTTGTATGAGTCTCATCATATATAGCCCATCTGAATTATCCATTTATTTTCTACTGAATGATTCTTTTTAGTTTCTGGTATAGTTTCTATGAAAGTTAATCAAATGTCAAATTGTTTTCCTAATTTTCACAATTGTTTGGTCAGGTTGTCATACAATAAGCTCTTCAAATTAGGCTTGCACCCATATCAGTTATCATTATAATATATATTGTATCATTTGAAGAAGTTTTTAACTGTGGTCAAAAGTTGTGATAGTTTATTTTTATTGCTTTTATCTTGATTTAAATTTAAATTTTAATGATTCTAAAATTTAATAAAGGATTCAATATATGGATCACCAAATGATGATTGTATTGGATTTTCACCCAGCTGATTCATACCCATGCTCAGTCATTCCTTTTTTATTTTGATTTTCACCCTCTTTTCTGTTCACAATTATTGATTCAATAATAAATGTTTTTTTGGTGTGTACTTGCTGACTTTAATGGTGTAACTTGTAGGTTATGAAGTTGTTGTGTTTGTGGTGAGAGGAGAATTTTTTCATAGACTTTTGTTGTGATGATGGCACAAAACTTAAAGGGACAACTTGTTGGTTCAGAGATACACGGCTTCCACACTTTGAGTGGTAAAAAATAATTATATGCATTCTTCTCTTTCTGTTTCTTAGTTGTTCTTTGGATTATGCTCATAATTAGGTTTTTATTTTGAGAATTTCCTTTTTTATGTTCTTGTCTAGGCTACTTTGGTTTGGTTTTATTTCTTGAATGGAAACCAATTAGCTTGTTTTAGCTCCTAAAGATACAAATGTGTGATTTTCTAATGCAACTTAGGAATGAAAAAATGGTATCATGATTCATGACAACTCTTCTATGTTTTGTGTAGCCACTTTTTTCTTGTTCATTCATGAACTTGGTTTTAATTGGATTGACTTTTATATTAGAAAAAAAAAAGGCCTTTTCCATTTTCTATTTTCTATAAGTGTTTCTGAAGAAGCTAGAAAAAACATAAACTAATTTCAACTTATGGTAGAGTATAGGATATTTGCTAACGTGTTTCTTTTTTTCTTTCTTTTTTATAAATACTTTTTTTTCTTCTGATAATTCATTTACTCTTATTTATGTGTGTTGGGGGATTATTTATGAGTTTTAATAATAGGGAATCAAATCAAATATTGATAATTTATTCAATATTTAATTGTTGTTTAACTTTTGAATTTTATCATTAATGTTAATCATTTACCCTATTATTTTATCATTTATAGAATTTTTTTTTGTCAGAATCATTAATTGAATTATTATTTTCACCATTCACAATTTTATTTAACCTTTGAATTTTATTCATGATTCATTTTTCTTTTGTTAACTATTATCACTTGTTAAAAAATTTTATAACAGGTACTGCTTGCATGAAGGAGTTATAGGAAGTATGGACAGAAGACATTTTATATCTATTATTGATTTCATATTTTAAAGTTGTAATAATATTATAGAATTTGAAACAATATGGCATGTTTGTTACTTTAGTTATTAAATTGTAATCTCAAAAATGACCCTTTTCTGCAAATAATTAATACTTTTTTTATCCAAATAATCAATATTTTTTTTATATAAAAAAAGTAGTTAATTTTGCCATTTTAAAATTAAAATAAAATTTATATTGGGTTCTAATGGGCTTGAACTTTGAGTGGCCCAATTACTAATTTGTAAATTTAAAAAGTAGAAAAAATATATTGAATTTTCAATTTTGGCAGAATTTTGTAATGGCCCAATCATAAAAACCGAAACAACCCGATTCAGTTACCCGAATCCGTTTCAAACCGAACCCGAAAAAACCGATGATTAAATCGGTCGGATTTGGGCCATTATATGCCACCCGAGGGTTGGGCCGGATTGAGATTTTGGGCCCGAATCCGAACCGACCCGAACCGATGTCCACCCCTGCCACAAAGGAACAATGCTCCATAGTAAAAAACTCCTCCAACAAAAAATGACAATTAACCACAAAAGGCACCTTAGTACGTATCCTATAATCGCAATATATATATATATATATATATATATATATATATATATATATATATATATATATATATATATATATATATATATATATATATATATATATATATTATTTTTATATTTATATTATTATATATAATTAAATATTTATCAATTTTTATTCTGAAAATATATATCTATATAGTTTAATTTATATTATTATACAAAAATAAATATTCATCAATTTTTATTAATACATCAATGTATAATTATTACATATTTAATCTAATTGTTTGTTTATTTCATTATTCAAAATTAATTTTTATTTTATTTTTTTAATATTCTTAAAAACTTAAATTGATTTAATATTTTATACTTGATATATTTATTTTTATTGAAAATGCGGGTAACAGGTACATATATGAGTACTTACATATTCATAGACATGAATATGAGTGTTAACGTTGGTACCCAAGCAGATACTACCTCCGATCCTTTTTATAAGGAACATTTCACTTTTTTAGATTCATTAAATAATTAATGTATCTGGTCTATAATGCAGACCAAATATATTAATTATTTAATGAATCTAAAAAGTTGAAGTGTTCTTTATAAAAATGACCGGAGGGAGTATAAGCTCAGGTATAAATATTTTTTACAACCTTTGATATGAGAATGAGTACTATAATACTGTATCTAAACTCTACCAATTATCATCTCTAATAATACCGTTAAGCGATTTGCGTCCTAATATGTGATTTATCTTAGTATTTTTTTTAATGGTTGAAACAACTTTTAAACAATTTTACATACATTTGTTTACTAATTTTGTTTATTTGTTTCTTCTGACGCATGTTAAGAAATTTTTAAATAATTATATAATAATAATAATAATAATAATATATATATTTTTTAAATTTTTTATAAAATTAAATAAACTAGTTTCAAAACAATGTTTCTATGTTTAGAGGGCACATGTTATCATTCATATATATATATATATATATATATATATATATATATATATATATATATATATATATATATATATATATATATATATATATATATATAAAATATGTGTAGTATGTTTTAAATATTTGTGTTGTAGTTATTTTTATCACAAACTTTTCTTCGTATGCTTCTACATATCAATGTTTCTTATGATCTCTTTTTAGAACAAACATTAGCACATGTTAGAATTTTGGGTCACAAATATAACATTTAAGGTATTAGAGTCGTTGTTTAATTAGTCAAGATTTAAAGGGTCTAATTAATGTTAAGTATGTGGCTAAAAGTATAAATGTCATGAAATATAATGTTACTGTGTAGATACCATAAGTCAATATCTAATTTAATGAGGGGTCAAATTAGAATATTGAAAACTAAAAAATAACCCTACGATTATTTATATGTGTTATGTTTCCCATTTGTAGAGTAATAGAAAAATACGGTTTATCGAGATTCTCTTTTCATCCCCATCAGAAGAGATTCAATAAACTCTAAGAAACTCTACAAATGGAAAGATCACATACCTGCGAACCTTTAGTGATTTCAATGACTAACTCAGGTATGTTTTCGCTTTCATTCTCATATTATATTCGGGTATGGGTTCATAGGGCTTGAGTTCATAGGATATGGACTCAAAGGGATTTGATCAAGATTCTATTATTTATTTATATATGGGTAGAGATACATTCAACAAGTGGTATTGGAGCCACTCATATCAGACTCAATTTGAATTTGAGATTTTTTGATATTAGGGTTCCAAAATTAGGATCCTTTTGATCTTCCATTTTGTGTAAAGTTTATATTTTATGTTGTAAATCATGATTTCCAGTTATGTTTCATTATTTTTCGTGTTGGATGCTGAACAAATTCAACAAAGTTTGGGAAAAATAGTGGTTTTATTACTACTCCGCGTAAAACGCAGTCTGGACGTCGTAACCGGCTGACCATCACGCTCCGTTATCGCTGGTTGACGGGTACCCCTTATTATTCTTGATGATCGTCATCACTATGACGACCAAACACTTCTTCCAAATGACGAGCGTCATTGTTGGATGACACACAATCCCTACTAGTCAGTAACGGATGGCGGCTGTCACGACTTGTGATGGTCAAACCATAACCCTGTCTTATTTATGGGTTTTTTGTTCGATTTTGTTCGAATTTGGATATGTATTGTATTTTATACAATAGTTTAACCTTTTAAATGAGTCAATTGAAATGAAAAGTCACCAAAGTAACCTCTTTCATGGAGATTACTTATGATAAATGTTAAAATTTTCTTGTGTGTATTTATCCATGCGAGTATCAATTGACCCAAATGACAATTAATGTTTGGTCGGATTTCATACACACCTTTATAATAAACATGTTATAATTATAAGGTGTGAATGATAAATCAATCCAAAGAGGGGATTATTATTTGACATGTTTTATTACCAATGTTTGGGCATTACAACAAAAGTACCACTAGCAGTTAATACTAGTATCCCAAGAATCGATATTGATGGTGCAATAGGTATCTTAAGATGGGTTATGCCACTATTTGAACATATGAATGATTTAGTTTTTTTTATGTGAGTATGTTTATAGTGTTTATTTTGTTCTATTATCAGCTACAATTTCTTCGATATCTGCTAATATGAATTCAGTTTCAGTCCTCAATGGGTCATATTTTAAGGACTGAGAGGAGAACATGGAAATTTTTCTTGTCTGCATGGATTATGACCTTGCATTAAGGATGGAGCAACCACCTTCTCCTACTGAATCTAGTACCTCTGAATAGAGGAAAAATTATGAGAAATGAGATCGTCCAACCACATGAGTCTCATGATCATTAAGCACGACATTCTTGAGGTCTTTAGGGGTACTATCTCAGAAGAGATAACAAATGCCAAAGATTTTCTCGCTGAGATTGAAAAACGCTTTGCAAAAAGAGATAAGGAGCAAACAAGTACTATTCTTCAGAACTTGATTTTCATGAAGTATCAAGGCAGAGGAAATATATGGGGGTACATTATGGGCATGTTAAATATTGTTTCAAATCTTAAAGTGCTAAAATTTGAGCTGTCAGAATACTTATTCATTTAGTATTTATTTTTCTTCTTCCACACTTCTGTCACTTTAAGATATCTTATAGCTGTCAAAAGGAGAAATGATCTCTTAACGAGCTTATTTTACTTTGTGTGTGTAGCACCCCAAAATTTGCTCTCTTACTTTAAGTACTAACTGGCTTATGTTTCATCTCATTTCGCATTATCATGTGTGCATATCATTGGTTCTTAGCATGGGGTCAAGGTGCCTAAGGCAAGTTCAAGAGGAGAAGATGTTCTTCAAAGGGTAAAGCAAGAGAGCTCAAGTGGATCACTCTCTCCTAACCAGTGCAGGAATTAGGGTTTTGAGATTCTTGGGTTTATTGCTCCAATGGGCAAGCTTCTTGGGTTTTTATCATCACCAAATGGCATATCTTATCTTTGTTGGAGAGGATACACATCATATTCAGAGGAATTTGGATTTGGAGAATGTGTTATTTCCTCCTAGACTAAGGGTACCAAGATTAGGGTTTGCTATAAAGTCAGTTTATTTCTGATTTTTTGGGCAAGACTTGATTCCATGGTATTCCTTGGGTCCCTAAGTATCTAGGAATGGAAGATTGTCCATCAGTTTGGTTCAGGAGAGATTCAATTGGCCAATGGATGGGGAATCAGGAGAATTGGGGAAAAGTCAACAGTGAGAGGGGAAGTCAACTGTAAAATTTTGAGGTTCTCTTCAAGGTTTTCAAGGTCTCACATCCTCATATGGCCTTCAAGGGTCAAGTTTCATACCATTTATCAAG
This sequence comes from Lathyrus tuberosus, assembly GCA_022829125.1. Taxonomy (NCBI): domain Eukaryota; kingdom Viridiplantae; phylum Streptophyta; class Magnoliopsida; order Fabales; family Fabaceae; genus Lathyrus; species Lathyrus tuberosus. The sequence goes on from JALAZF010000017.1 coordinate 18,757,093, forward strand.
AATCAAGGGTTGGTACAAAAGTTACTAAATCTGGAAATGACCTATAATTTGAAAGTTTCCTTTTTGGGCAAGTTCTTACACTGCATTCAACTTGACTTTTCATCATCAAAGACGCTTCAAATGAATTTTCCTCAAACATGAAAGTTGAAGATCTTTTTCTCCCCTTTCCAACAAGTACTATATGGTCTCCATATCATTTGTGAAACTCAAGTTATGACCAAAAGAAGGCAAGGTGGTTTTTAGGGTTCCATTTTCACAACTTTTGCATTTTGGGACATAGTGACCTATAATTGATGCCTTTGTTTCAAACCACATTTTAACATCAAAGAACACTCCTTAAGGATCATTTTGGGCCTTTGAACCAAGAAATTTCATGACTTATTCATCACTTATTCTCCATTATGTAAAATTGCCAAATTATTGAAAACTCATGAACCAAGACATCTCAAGGCCCAAATCAAATTCAGGTGTGATTAGCAATTGTTAAATAAGTGATCCATCATAGAATGTTTGGGTGTACATGCATGGAAGAGGGTGTATTTCACATAATCCAATTTTCCAAAATCACCCAAAACTCATTAAGTGAGGGATTAACAAGGCCCAAGTGATCATCAGTGGATTAACCTAATCTATTTAAGCTAACTCATGCTAGGGTTAGAGAAAAACACACGTGATTTGGTGGAGAAAAAGTTTGAACCCTAAAAGCTTCTCTCATTCGTATCTCTCAATCAAGAAGAGCTTTTCCAAAACTTCTTTCACCATCTGAGTCCTGAGGATCCATAGAGCACAAAGCAATCATCACTTGAAGCTGATAGCAAGGGAATAGGTGGCGTGACCTCAGGTTAGTGGTATTTTTCATGATCCAAAAACTCTTTTGTTTGACATGCATATTGATGTGTGATGCCCACTGATCATTCTGATGTAGTTCTTTTTGAGTTTGGATGCGTATATTGATTGTACGATGCGTTTGAAATTCTTGAACCAAACTTTCTTTCATTCGTTTTGCTCTATATGTTAGTTGTTTGTAATTTTTGATGGCATATTAATGATCCTCATCAAATTCTGGCCAAGAGGGTATATTTTTTTGCGTGTTCTGGGTTTTTTTTCATTGCAGGTGGTCGGAGAAGACGACCGAAACCCTAGTTCCGGCGTCTGGTGCAGTTTCCGGCGAGGTAGGGTTTTGGAGGTAAGGGACGTAATCTCCACCGTCCATTGCCTTGATCGTGTGGCCCATGTGCTGCCACGCGTTTTAATTTTTGTTTTTATTTTATTGGTTGTTGTTCTGGACTGGACCAATGGCTAGAATTGGCCCAATCCGCTTCTACTCCAGAGCGGCCCAAATTGCCTAAGCCCAATCCACAGAGGGGCAAAAGTGAAATTTCTGCCCCTCAAACCGGGAAAGGAACGCAACGTCCCTCCCCGGCTCTGATGCCCGTTACGCACGGCTTCCTCGCTGCCCGAACAGCGATGGGCAGGTGCCCGCAACTGCGTCTATGCCCGACATAACGGCTAGTTCATGGCACCCTGCCCGACATAACAGCTAGTTTGGGCAGTTGCCTATTCTTTGGGAAAAACGGCTAGTTCGCCCCGAAAATAGGACCGTTGGCCACGTGCTGGGGGCTCTATATAAACTCTCTCACTTGAGAGGGTCAGGTATCACATTTTTTACCCTAAGAATACACTTTGTACTTGCCCCTTTTCTCTGACCCTTTCTTACTTGAGCGTCGGAGTACCTTGCAGGTACACCCACTCCTCTCCTCATTCTCAAGCCGAGCACATCGCACGCCTGACGACCAGCAATCATCTGAGCACCTCACCATCTGACAACCAGCTTACGTGGACCAGTTCGAATACTTCGGATCAGTGGCGCCGTCTGTGGGAACTCCTTGTTCTCCCCTTCTTTCTTTCCTCCTCGGAAACTAAAAGATCAAAACATACTTTCTTTGATCCGCCCACACATGGCCGCTCAGAATTCCGCGAAAGGTGCTGACGCTACGGTTCTCACCCCCGTCAACAAGATGGACGCCGACGGCAGTTCGTTGCTACTTTCTGATCCCCGCTTCCTTTGGGACGGGGCCACTGAGTCTCCAACTCCTCCTCCCACCGAGCAAGGAGGAAAACAACCACCGTTGGGGGAACGACCAATTCCTGGCCCTCCCAGCACTGACCTGGCCGTTGCAGCCCTCCTGGAAGCTGTCAACCGCACAAACCTCCTTATCTTGCAGCAGGGAGAGAGGATAGGAGCTCTCGAGGAAGCATCTCTTCCAAGATCCTCTCCTCCCAAGAGGAAACACCAGAAATCAAGAAGCCCGCCACCTAGGCGCCGGGAAGACCGTATGACGAGGCGTGAGCCTGAACCACAACGCGTTCGCAAGCGTGACCAGATCTCCCCGCAGGGCCAATCACCACCAAGACACAAGAGAACGAGGCAGGACGGGCATTCTCCACCGGTCAGACCTCGCGACCGGCCACGATCACCCTCACCTCGCAGAGACCGCCGCCGCGAGCGCAGACAACGGTCACCATCGACTTCAAGTTCGGACAGCGACGACGAGCCTCGTGGCCCGTTGTCTCGCAGGATCCTGGCCACCCGCCTCCCTAAAGGGCTAGAGAAGCCTCCGTCTCTAGGGACTTATGATGGAACCACGGACCCAGACGAGCACATAGAAAACATAGATGCTCTTCTGGACTACAGAGGTGTACGAGGAGCCATCAAATGCCTCCTGTTCCCAACCATGCTCCGAAAGGGAGCAATGACCTGGTACAAACAGCTGCCGGAGGAGTCCATCACATCCTGGAGGCAGCTCGGGAGGATTTTCTCCCGACACTTTACCGCATCACGACGCCATCCAAAGACTGAGGCGTCCCTCGGAGCTGTCGTGCAGGGAAGAGATGAACCTCTTCGGGACTACATTGAGCGGTTCAACAAGGAAGTCGTCCAAGTGCCAACGACCGACGAGATGAAGAAATTCCTGCTCGAGCAGGGATTACGTCCTGGCTCAGACTTCGCGAAAGCCATCGGCCTCGATCCACCGAGGAATCTCAACGCCCTCCTCCACCAAGCCCAGTCGCATATACAGTACGAGGAGAAGGTCGCTGCCCACTCTGTCCGGGCCTCCCGTCACCAAGAAGGTGCCCGGTCATCCAGAGCTGAAGAGCCCTCGACATCCCGTCGAGGAGACAAAAGACGCGACGATAGGCCTCGCGATGCACGCGAACAGAAGGGACTTTCTGGACGGTTCCATGAATATACCCCCTCACTACCTCGAGGGAGAAAATCTTGTCTGAATGTGCCAACTCAGAGTTCAAGCAGGCGGGAGTCCGTTTCCCCAAACAGCTGCCGGCCAGGCCGGGTGTAGATAATTCCAAGTATTGCCGCTTCCACAAGAGCCACGGCCATACGACGGAAGAATGCATCGACCTCCGAGATGCCATAGAGATCCTCATTCGCGACGGCCACCTGAAGCAGTTCGCGAAGAAGAAAGATGCTCCCCGGCAAGAAACCCAGGAGAGCAAGAAGGCTGCAGAAGAGGCTTCGCCCTCCGAGGACACCGACGTACAGGTCTCCATGTCCATAACTCGTCCAGAAGACTTCTGTATCCCTGATAGTCTGCCCGCCTCGATGTTCCTCGGCGCTCACAGCCCGTGGGAGACCTTCCCGTCGACCATGGTCATCTCCGGTGGTGGATTCAACAAAATCATGGTCGGTTCAGCCAAGAGGAAATTCGATCAACTGATCAGCAAAAGCTCCAACGAGGTCACCACGCTGGATACCACTCACAAAGGATCCTCTCCCATTTCCTTCTACAAGGAGGAGCTCCTCGGCGGGTCACCAAACTCAAGCATCCTGCTTCTCATCCGGACAAGGATGGCGAACTTCGACGTTCGCAGGATACTCGTGGACCAGGGCAGTTCGGTTGATATAATGTACAACCACCTGTTCGAGACACTGCAGCTGGACGACTCTCACCTTACTCCATACGTTGGATCCGACCTGCAGGGATTCAACGGAGCAGTAACAAGGCCCCGAGGTTACGTAGAACTCATCGTGACCTTCGGTTCAGGAAAGATAACCCGAGCGATCAAAGCATAGTTTCTGGTAATTGAATGCCCGTCACTATATCAGTGCATTTTTGGAAGGCCAACCCTGGCAGAGTTGATTGCAGTACCTTCCACCGTACATCTCAAGATGAAGTACTACACTTCTGAAGGGATGGTCGCCACCCTCCACGGCGACATCGAAATTGTCCGTCGATGCTTTGAAGCAGCATCAAAAGGACTGAGCACCATCTCAGCGAGGCCGAGGACATCTGGTCGTCCTCCTCTTCCCAGCAGCTCCGAGCAGCCAAAGCCACTCCCCCAGGTCGAATCCATCGACTTGGACAGCCGTTTTAGCTAGGATGATCACGCCAAAGACCAGACGACTTCAGGAAGCCAGTCCCACAACAGCGGCCATCTCCTACTCCCCATCCCAGATGGCAACTTCGAGATCGTTCCGTTTGGAGAAGACCCCCAACGGGGAGTGAAGATCGGAGCAGATCTCCCCGACCTGGCCAGGAGACAACTAGAAGCGTGCCTCCGGGAGAACGCAGACTTGTTCGCATGGAGCGCTGCTGAAATGCCAGGATTGGACCCCTCCGTCGCTTGCCACCAGCTTACAATTGATCCGACCGTCAAAGTCGTTGCCCAGCGCAGAAGGAAACAGTCCCCGGAGAAGATGGAAGCCGCGGAGAAAGCTGTCAAAGACCTTCTAGAAGCTAGGTTTATTTCTGAGGCCAAATACACTACATGGCTCTCAAATGTTGTACTTGTAAGAAAAAATAATGGCAAGTGGAGAATGTGCGTTGATTATACCGATGTTAATAAGGCCTGTCCGAAGGACGCCTATCCCCTCCCCAATATAGATAAGCTCGTAGATAACTCAGCAGGTTTTAAGCTTTTATCGTTCCTCGACGCCTACTCGGGCTACAATCAAATCCCGATGGCCGCGAGCAACTATTACTACAACGTAATGCCTTTCGGTCTGAAGAACGCCGACGCTACGTACCAATGAATGATGAACAAAGTCTTCCAAGGACAAATAGGCGACATGCTCGAGGTATATATGGACGACATGATCGTCAAGTCCCACGAGGAACTAGACCATGTCGCCCATCTTCGAAAAATTTTCGAGCAAGCAAGAAAATATCAAATGCGTTTTAACCCAGAGAAGTGCACGTTCGGCGTACGGGCAGGTAAATTCCTTGGTTTCTACTTGACGGAACGAGGAATAGAAGCTAACCCTGACAAATTCCGGGCATTCTCTGAGTTCCCAACGCCCACGTCTAAGAAGAACATCCAGTCCCTCAACGGGGTACTCACCTCGTTATCCCGCTTCGTCGCAAAATCCGCCCAACACGCCCTTCCTTTCTTCAAGCTCTTGAGAAAAGAAGTCGCGTTTAAATGGATCGAAGAATGCGAGGCATCCCTCCTTCACTTAAAGCAAGCCCTGTCGAAACCGCCAGTGTTATCACGACCAGATACCGGGGAAGTTTTGTTCCTATACCTCACCGTCAATGCCGAGGCCGTGAACGCCGTTCTCATTCGCGAAAATCCTGGCGGGCAAAAACCAGTATACTTCACGAGCAAAGCGTTGCAAGACTCGGAGTTGCGATATCAACAGATAGAGAAGGTAGCATTGGCCCTCGTCAACACTGCCAGACGACTGAGACACTATTTCCTAGCCCACACGATCGTAGTGAGGACGGATCAGCCCATCAAGCAGTTGCTGGGCCGGCCAGACATGGCCGGTCGAATGCTCAAGTGGTCACTGGAGCTGTCCAAATTTGACGTCCGGTATGAAAGCAGGAAAGCTCTCAAAGCACAGGCCCTGGCCGATTTCGTGGCGGAAGTAACCTTCTCAGACTCCTCGCCCCACACAACAAACAGATGGACCATCTATGTGGACGGAGCATCCAGCTCGAGCGGCAGCGGGGCAGGAGTAATTCTGGAAAACGACGAAGGAACCATAGTCGAGGCGTCTCTCACATTGTCCTTCCCCACGTTAAACAACCAGGCTGAGTATGAAGCCTTCCTCGCCGGGTTGCGCCTAGCCGAAGACCTAGGGGCAGAAGAAATTGTCATCTGCACGGACTCTCAACTCGTAGCCCACCAGATTTCCGGGGAGTATCAGGCCAAAAACGACAGTCTATCTGAATACCTTACCCTAGTCAAGGAAAAGATGTCGAAGTTCAGGACGGTAGCAGTAAGACATGTTCCCCGCGAACACAACGTGCAAGCAGACGTCCTGTCCAAACTAGCGAGCACCAAGAGGAAAGGCGGAAACAGGTCAGTCATCCAAGAGATACTTCCTCGATCCAGCATCGATAAGGGGTCCTCGACCCTACACGTGCACGCGATCGGGGACAGCGACTGCTGGATGACGCCCGTGTACAACTACCTCACCAGGGACGAACTTTCGGATGACCCCAAGGAAGCCAGCACCATCAGACGAAGAGCTTGCTCGTACGTCATCCTCGAAAATAAACTTTACCGAAGGGGCTTCTCCATCCCACTACTAAAGTGCATAGAGGAGGAGATTGTCCCCCACGTATTACGAGAAATCCACGAAGGCATTAACGCCCAGCACTTGGGAGGAAGGTCCCTTGCCCGCAAGGCACTCCGGGCAGGATATTACTGGCCAACTATGCAACAAGACGCCAAGGAGCATGTGAAGAAATGCGACAAATGCCAACGGCACGGGGATATGCACCTAGCTCCACCTAACGAGCTGAAAAGCTTGACATCCCCGTGGCCATTCGCCTGGTGGGGCCTAGACATCCTAGGACCCTTCGTGACGGGGTCCAGCCAAAACAAATACCTGATAGTGGGCGTAGATTATTTCACAAAATGGATAGAAGAAGAAGCCTTAGCGAAGATAACAGCACTTAACATTCTACGCTTCTACAAGCAGAATATCCTTGCCCGTTTTGGGATTCCCCAAGCAATCGTCACGGACAATGGAACACAATTCACAGACAAGAAGTTCCAAGACTTCGTCGCCCATCTCGGAACAAAGCAATACTTCGCTTCGGTAGAGTACCCCCAGACCAACGGGCAGGCGGAAGCGGCCAACCGTGTCATCCTTCGTGGCCTTAAACGAATACTGGATGAAACGAAGAAAGCCTGGGTCGAGGAGCTCCACAGCGTCTTATGGGCATATCGCACTACTCCCCAGTCCACCACCGGGGAAACGCCTTTCCGCTTAGCATATGGCATGGAGGCTGTTTTACCCATCGAAATCCACATACCGTCCAGAAGGACCGAATCACCTCTAGACGAGGAAATGAATAACGAAGCAATGAGAGAAGAGCTCGAACTTGTCGAGGAAATTTGGACAGGAGAAGCCCTCCGCGAAGCGTCCCTTAAGCAAAAAATAGCAATCAGGCACAACGCCAAAGTCTTACGACGAGAGTTCGATGTGGGCAGCCTTGTCCTACGAAGAAACCACAAGGACTCTCGCGAAGGCAAACTAGCGGCCAACTGGGAAGGGCCATACAGAGTCCGTGCCAAAACGGGAAATGGTGCATACTTCCTCGAAAACCTTAATGGGGAGGCACTCCCTCGACCATGGAACGCTGAGAAACTTAAGTAATACTACAGCTAGAGTAACCATAAGCTTCCTCGCATCAAGAGACCACCTAGCGGTCATCATGCTCGTCTAGGTACAAACGACGCATGCACACGAAATAGAATCCCGCTCAAATAAACGAGCCGGAACTCTGCTCGTCGGCGGCCCTCGACTGAGCACCGCCTTCGCCCTAGTACCATCATCGGCAGAACCCCAGCTCGCGATGGGACGTTCACGCCGCGACCTCAGGCCTCAATCGCGACCTGAGATCCGCAACATCACCAGGGCCTTCCCCGGCTATTCGACCAGTTCCCCGCACTAGCGAATTCACACACAGCGAGCTATCTTTCAAAAGAAAGCTCCATTAACAGACACACCCTCCGACGGGCAGTCATACATGCACAACTAAGGTAAAGTACAACAATAATGTAAAGTACAACAAAAATTGTATAAATGAACCGAGCATTAAATAAAAAGGCCACAAGGGCCAAAAGACTGTGCGTATTACATAAAAAAGGGGGCCATGCCCCCCCAAAACCAAATAACTTACAAATTAATCAACGGAACGCAGGCCGGACAAAACACAACAACATCAAAACAACCTAAATCCTCATCCTTCCACATGCTCAGTCGCCTCGGGCTTGGGCTCCTGCTCCTCCACTGGCTGATCTTCGGTCTGAGCTTCGAGGGTGTCGAGAACCAGGCCTGCGGGTAAGACGATGCGATCATCCTCCACTCGTGCAAGGTAGTGGATACCATCGGTCGAAATGTCGAGCCCGGGGTTCACCACCCGCAACTGGGCCACATCACTTTCAAAAGACTCCGATGCCACAACAATGCCATCCTCCTCGGCCTGCAGTATGCTGGCGACCAGCTCAGCCCTAGTTTTCAACACTTTTATCTCGTCCGGTTCGTCAGCACCCGGGGCACTGGCCGCCATCAGCTCCTTGTTCAAATCCTCTGCAGCCTTCTTCTCCATCTTCAGCCTGGCTACCTCCTCTTTCAGCTTGGGCGCCTCCTCCTCGGCCTTCCTCCTAGCCTCACGAGCACCCTTGACTTCCTCCTTTAGGGACGCCTCGGAGGCCCTGGCAGTAGTGAGTTCAGCCTCAAGCACAGAGTCCCATTCCGCATAAATAGCCGCCATTTCCAGCATCCTCACCATGGCCGAAGCATCCTGGGCCACCAGCACCCTCTTGCTCGCTCGATCCAAGCTTCCCAGGTTGAGCGATTCTGCCCGCGGAACGATCAAAGTGTTGCCCTAAAAAAATCTTCTGTCAAGAATGCACGGGGGGAGCTCAAATTTTCCCTTCTCAGGCGCCCGAGTCAGGTCCTCGGCATCTAACGTCCTCGGCCGCTTCGTCCGCCCGGTCAGAGGCAACGGAGAATCCCGTGGGCCAGGAGAGGGAGTAGCAGAGGTCCCCGGAGCAGTTTGAACAACAGGAAGAGCACGAGCACCACCAACAGGACGGGTCTTGGGAGGAGCCGCTCCAGCCTTGCCCCTCGCCATGGCGTTCCTCACCACACGATCACGAGCCTGAGGCATCTCACCTGCACAAATGAAACGAACACGTTAGCAACGGGGAAGAAAAATAAATAATAAATAAAGTCTAAGTAACTAAGACTACCAAGAAACTTCTCGGCATCCGCGGGAGTCTTGCACTCCAGCAGAGCCTTCACGTTGATAAACCTGCACTCAACTCTCTGGCTCCCGTCATCCTCGTAGATAGGGGCACCCTTACTTGTCCAGCAGCTCGCAAGATCAAAGGAGTTGACCCACTTCACCAGCGTCTCATAGGACACAACATCCTGCCCGCGTAACGCGCTCGGCTCAAAGACGTAGGCGCTGGGCTTCTTTGAGAAGTGGTCGGGTGACCAGCGGATCGGGAACTTGTACACTCTCTCCCCGATATATTTCCCTTCCTCGTTAAGCAGCTCATCTTCGTTCTTATCATACTCTACCTCCCAGACATACACGCTGTCCTGAGCAGCTTCGGACAAAGGTTCGACGATGTAGTACCGTCCCTTGAACGTTCGGATGGACTCCGAGAATGGCTTAAACAACTTTCTGGGCTGCTTCAAAGAGACCCATCCATACCTCTTCCCCGCCAGCTGCCGCTGTAGTGGAAAACAGCAAAGAATAAAGGAAGAGTGGCCCCCAGAGCAAGGTGCTCGCACACCAACTCAAAAGCCCGTATGAAGGCCAACGAATTGGGGTGGAGCTGAGAAGGAGCCAACTTCAGGTGCTCAAACACCGACCGCTGGAAGTCAGTGAAGGGAAATCTCAGCCCCAATTCCTTGAAGGCATATTCATACATCGCGAAGCAGTCCCCGAAGTTCGAGCAGATCCGCTCGTCCAAATTAGGTAGAAGCACTCTCCATTCACCCGCTGGCCCCACCTCGGTAAAAGCGTCCGCCGCAGACCTGGAAAACGTGGAAATATGGTCGGAAGGTTCGGCCACCTCCCACTCTTCCGGGCAGAACACATCAACGTCCTCTTCCATTACGTCCTCCTCCACGACCTCCAAATCCTCTCCCTCCTCAGTATCGCTCGCTTCCCCCTCGACTTCACTCGAGGAGTTCGAAGCCGACGAGCTCGAGGACGCAGAGCTCGAGGCCGTTGCACTACTGCTCTCCTTGGAGACAGTCTCCTCCTCGGATGTGACGGGGATAACTTCCCTCTCTGGCTCCGTCGCCCCTACGATCACCTGAAAAAGCAGAGAAAGACAGTGAATTCTACAAGAAATCAAATCAACCCTTCCACCGCTAAGTCAAGTGAAAGGGTGCGCAGAAGGCTAAGGACAACATCCCCGGCATAAGCCCTAACATCAAATGAAGAAAGAAAAAACCTCCCCGCGAGGAGATGACCGAGACATACCATCTTCCTACGAGGAACCTCCCCGCGCTCATGCCCAAATTCCGTTTGAAGCCCCACCGGAAACTGCAAAGCTCCACCAGAATCTGGAAACGTTGCACCGGAAAGTTCACCAGTCCACCAGAAGATGGTAAGACGCAGTGGTCACGACTCGCAACCACAGCGTGGACCACCACGTTCACCGAACGCGCTACCTACTCCGACGAGATGCTTGGTACAGCGGATGGGCAGAACCACCGCCCACCACCAACACTCACCAGAAATCTACCTACTTTGTCGCCTAAAACTAACCCTAGCCGCATGCAATCTACCATTGACAATGACAGGAAGTAAAACAAGCTGGAAATCAGAGAACTTACTTGTTTTGAGTAGAAGAGAAAGGCTGCTCGAAACTTGGCACGATGGTCGGTGGCTCTGAAGACGGCGACGGGCAGGAACGCTGATGAAGACGAAGAAGAATCAGAAGGGAAAAAGTGCAAAATGGGACAACCTTCCCCCTTTTATACTGAGGGGCACGTGCGCACACGCGCCCGTAGGTAATAATGACTGCCCACTAGTCATAATTACCTATTAATTGCTACGCAGGGCTCGATGCACACGTGGCAGCCCAACGTTTCCCATTCTGTCTGACGCTTTATCTTCCCAAATACCGGGCAACAGGGTCACGACCATAAACATCACGAACACAGAGGGCCACGGGCACATCGAGACAATCTTCCTCGTCTCCTTACGATGACTCTGCGTAACTCCCCCGAGCGACGAGCAGTCCTTAAGTCATCACTCCCATGCTCGGGAGCAACGACTTGGGGGGCTCCTGTTCTGGACTGGACCAATGGCTAGAATTGGCCCAATCCGCTTCTACTCCAGAGCGGCCCAAATTGCCTAAGCCCAATCCACAGAGGGGCAAAAGTGACATTTCTGCCCCTCAAACCGGGCAAGGAACGCAACGTCCCTCCCCGGCTCTGATGCCCGTTACGCACGGCTTCCTCGCTGCCCGAACAATGATGGGCAAGTGCCCGCAACTGCGTCTATGCCCGACATAACGGCTAGTTCATGGCACCCTGCCCGACATAACGGCTAGTTTGGGCAGTTGCCTATTCTTTGGGAAAAACGGCTAGTTCGCCCCAAAAATAGGACCGTTGGCCACGCGCTGGGGGCTCTATATAAACCCTCTCACTTGAGAGGGTCAGGTATCACATTTTTTACCCTAAGAATACACTTTGTACTTGCCCCTTTTCTCTGACCCTTTCTTACTTGAGCGTCGAAGTGCCTTGCAGGTACACCCCCTCCTCTCCTCATTCTCAAGCCGAGCACGTCGCACGCCTGACGACCAGCAATCATCCGAGCACCTCACCATCTGATGACCAGCTTACGTGGAGCAGTTCGAATACTTCAGATCAGTTATGTATGTGACGTTCCATGTTAATTATTGTGCACCTCCAATCTGCACCACGCATCACATTTACTTTTGTTTTTGTTTGACTAATCCTGTACGTTGAAATGATCAGACGACATACATTGTGCCAACGCATTAATGAGGGAGTATGGCATACACGTGTTCTTTGTTTTATTTCTAACCAATTGTGTGTGTGTGCATGCAAGGTTATTATGGTGTGTTGGTAATCATGGCCATTGATTTCTCTTACTTTGTTTTGGGTTGACTTAATGATAAGCGCAGGATTAATCTGATGGTGAGTGGTGAGTCAACTGGGTTGACTGAGTCCACGTGCTCCTTTTTTTATTTTTTCTGATGGATTTTGGATTGGGCCTTCTGTTCGCACCCCCACCTTTGAGCCCATTAACAATTCCAACGTGATTCTTTTGCTGATGCACCCCCATGCCTATTTCCTTATTTTTATTTTTTATTTAATTATTGCATTTCATTTTTATTTTTTAAAAATAGTTTCTTGCATTAAAAAATTCCCAAAAAAATCATGAATCATATTTATAGTTTTATAAAATTTTCCCAAATTTTATTTTTTATTTTTATTTTACTTTTATCATCTAAATTAATTATTTGTTTATTTTCTTTTTGAATTTATTTCATACATGCATACCATGACTTGTTTATTTTATTTCTCATCATCCATAAAGCATTTTGAACTCATTCTTTTTGCATTGTTTCACCAACACATTGAATTGCATTAAAATATTTTTCTCTCATTTTTAAAATCATTTCATATTGCATTTTAGTCCTCCTTTTTTGCATATTGAGTCATGTTTCTTGTCTGAACTTTGCATGATTGTTTGAGTGACTTTTACTTTGAATTTTGGCATGAATTTTGGACATGTTGTTTTCTTCTGGTTGAGATATGTTGATAATTAATTTGGTGATTTTAGAAGATGTTTTGCTAATTGTTTGATTGCTTTTATTTGAGGTATTCTTGTATGCATATCTCTGATCATGTCTGGTTACCTGTTTGAAAAGGCACTTGTGCCATTGTTTTGGAATTGTGTCTTTGACTTCTTGAACCATGTTTGAATTTTATAGGTCACTTGATCACCATTATATGTCATTGCTTGGGTTTCATTTGTCTCATTTCTTTTACTTATGTCTGTTTTGTACTAACCTTGTATGCAGGGGCTGAGGTAAGTTATGTAAGGGTGTGGATAAGTACCCATGTCCACTCTCATTATCTCTTTCTCTCATCTTTTCTTTTCTTTAGGATTAGTTTGTTGTCAAACCTCCCCTTAGGGCCATCTTTGCATGATAACATTAGGATAGTTTTTCCCCGTAGTGTCTTTCTTTTCTTTTGAGTCCCTCTTCTCATCTCATAACACCTCTAAGATACCTAATAAGGTCAACTTGCCTTGCACACGAGCCTTAAACATAGGAAATGAAGATTGAGGGGTCCCCCTTCTCTCTTCTAGAGTGTTGAGCATACGTCCCATTGGGGGCGACCATGCGACACATTCGTTCCCGTGTCATAGACTTTGGTTCAAGTTGAGTTACGAACTAACTCAAGACACTTCTGTCCTAAAAAAATACAAACAAACCCTAAACCTTTTTATCCTGCGGGATCGTTAAACTAAAGGCTATTTTCAAAAAGGCACGTTACCTTCCGTCTGAGTCGCAAACAGGCATCGACCCTAACTGCCGAACGCGAACTTAACGTCGCTTATAAAAAACACAAAAAGAACTTGGTCCGAACTACGTTGACTCTGAATTCCCCATTGCACAAAGGGGGTACGTAGGCCTAGGACGTCGACGTCCTACCGAGTCTGTCTTTGTCTCCCCCTTCCCGTTTTAGTGCAGCCTTAGACGTTAGGATAACTCACCCTTAGAGTAGACAACAAGCGTGGATCCCATCGAGTACGATGGACGCGTGGGGTGCTAGCACCTTCCCCTCGCGTAACCGAATCCCGAACTCAAGCTATGGTTGCGATGATCATTCCTTTCCCTCTTCCTCAGGTTTATGCGGTGTTCCCTTTCCCTCTCTTGGGATAAATTTACACGGCTGTCGACTCTGTTTTCCGCGCCACTCTCGCGTTTGTACCTGGATGAAAATCCTGGGAGCGACAGCTGGCGACTCTACTGGGGATTCTGGTTGACCTATGCTGGTCCATCCCTAAGCGAGTCAATCCTAGCGCTTGCTTGTCTTTGTTCTCTTTGGGTGTTTTTGTTTTTTGTTTTGCTTTATTTGTTGTATTTTATTTTTACCGCATTTTCTGCATTGCATATTATTATCAGCTGCTGCACTGTTTTCCTGTTTGGCGGGTTGGGAGTTATGAGAGATAAGCCCAATACCCAGGCTTAAGCATACACGTAGGATTAGCGTGGCAAGTAGTGTGACTCGTGTGGCGTTTGGCCAGACGTAGTATACATGAAAACTCCACATCCAGACGAGGTTCTCTTTGGTAATGTTCTATCCTGCGCATTGGTGCAGATGATTGAATGTAACCTGGAAAACTGTCGACTCTGGCGACCATTCCCGAGAACTCAGTAACGATACTCCTCCTGAGACGTGATAATGGCAGACCAGAAATGGCAAACCCATTGCACATGTCGATCCGAGGACCCAATACTGGGAACTTGCTATAGGGTGTCCTTTGGAAAAGAATCGGTGGAAGCACTCCTCGTTTGGCGATAGTACTGTACCCCGAGGTATGAATGTACTATTGCTTCTCGACCTCAGTGCCGAAACTGAGGACTTGCCATAAGATGTTTTCTTTTTTAGGGGAATCAGTTGAGGCCTCCTCGATTGGTGATGATGCCAAACCAGAAATGGTGACCGTATCATCATTTCTCGACCTAAGAGCCCGTGATATTGAAGATCCTCGGCTTTCTAGTACCCACATGTGAGAGGGCAGGGTGTTTACAGGTTTGCAGGTAACATTGACCTTCAACATACCCGGTTTGCTGATCAGCAGATTTATCAGTGTGGTACTATGGTTACTATGGTTATTCTGGGTATTTGGGTAGATCTTTGAGATGGTTCAGTTTGTTCAGTGCAGCAGTTGTCCAGTCTCTGTGGCATCCTTGATCCCATGTGTGCATTTGCATCATCATTCTGCATCCTAACATGTTTTGTTCATTTGCAGGGTTGCATCCTAACTTTGATTCCGGTTTTTGAAGACTATTAAGGATGAGTACTGGGAAGAGAAAGAACATCATAGTGTACAAGTTCCCATTAATTTTCCTGGATACTTTTCACAAGATTGTGTCAATGGCAGAACCTGGGGTATTGGCAAACTTTAGAGAAGAGTATGGAAGAATTCTGAATTTTGCTCGCAACATCACTGAATACGAGTATAAGGATTTGCACACTCTGGTGCAATTCTATGACCCTCACCTGCGTTGCTTTCTATTCACTGATTATCTTTTGGCTCCGACATTGGACGAATTTTCTCTCATTTTGGATATTGCCATAAAAGAAGAAGCTCCTTTCTATCCTTCCGAAGAACTTCCTGATTTGGAAAAGGTTTCCGAGGCTTTGCATTTGGATCCATCTTTGTTGAAAAATAACATTGCCAGTAAGGGAGCGTGTAAAGGTTTTCATGCGAAATTTTTGATAGAACAGGCTGCTGTGTATGCTAAGGCTAGATGTTGGACAGTTTTCAACGCCATCTTGGTTGTGTGTGTCTATGGAACAGTGTTGTTTCTGAATATGAAGGATTTTGTGGACATGCACGTTGTCCGAATATTTACCATGAAGAATCCGGTACCTACTTTGCTTGGAGATCTGTACTATTCTGTGCATTATAAGAATGAGAAGAAGAGGGGAGGACCCCTTTATTTTTGTGCGCCGATCTTCTACAAATGGTTTGCTGATCGTCTTCCCGAATCTGGGGCATTTGTAGATACTCAAGGAAGTTTGGAGTGTTCCAAAAGATTGATGGGCTTGAGAGCAAATAATCTAATTTGGGTTAACCGTGACTTGTTGGGCCAAGATATCATGATTAGTTGTGGAGGTCTCCCAAATGTGCCTCTAATAGGAAGGAAAGGGGGAATTAACTACAACCCTATTCTTGCTATTAGGCAATTCGGGTATGCCTTGAAAGATCCACCAAGAGACGAGGAGGTCCAAGAATCTTTATATCTGAGTGGGGAAATCAATCCAGAACTGTTGAAAGAAGCTGCAAATACTTGGGGAGATCGTCATAAGAAAGGGAAGACTTCTTTCGGAAAGAGCAACAACATAACATTTCTTGCGTATGAAGATTGGATTCAGAAAAGGGTAGAGGAGGAGCTTTTGCCATTTGCCAAGGAACCACCATCTTACCCCTTGCTGATTGAGTCTCCTACCACGGTTGAGATAGAGAAGTTTAACAAGTTATGGGCTGAAAAGGAAAAGCTGCTAGAAGAAAACAGTGAGCTACAAAGAGAGATTTATCAGTTGAAACATGAGTGGGGTGAAGCCGTTCATATCGCCAAGTTGAAGACATAACTTCTCGCTGAGGCAGAAAAGGAGCTAGCTGACAAGGTCGCATCCAGACAAAGGATGAAGCAAGCTCTAGATGGTATCAGTAAGGTTCTCGAGTCTAAAAAGGAGGAATTGGACAAGGCTTTGTTAAAAATTCACAGGTTCAATGCTCACCGAGAAACTGCAATGGCCGAGAATAAGCGAAAGGAAGACAACTATCTAGCTCAGATTGATCAATTGAAGTTGAAGCTCAAGAAGAAAGATGCTGAGATCCTATCAGGGGTATTCCAGAGACAAGCAGTCGAGGGTCGACTCAATGAAGCCATAGCCTCCATAGAGGAACTGAAGATCCAGGCTGGAGTGAAGAGACCTAGAAATGAGGGTCCTAGCATGGATGGTGTTTCTAGAGAAGACGCTTGGGAGTTGCATTGCCGATACTTAGAAGGGATCATGCATAGGAGAGACGTTCTCATTCAAGAGCTAATTCAGAGACCGAAGCATCCCGACACCAAAAAGTTGTTCAAGGAAATTCAAGACTGGAGCAAAAAGCATAATGGATGGGGGGGATTGACACTTGTGGACTTTGATGACATGCCGTAGTTTTCTATTTTATTTAATTATTTGGACCACCGCCAGACTTGTTGGTTGGGATCTATGATTATTGTGTTCAGACTTGTTATCTTGGATTTGTGATTGTTGACATTTGGTTTTCCTCTGGTTTTCTTAATATATGAGCAGAAGTTCCGTTCTATCTTGTTGTTAAACTGGAATCAAGGGGTGGATCGCCCTGCGAATATTCGAACATGTTCATTTGCATTTGCATATTCATAATCATTTTACATAATCATTTTGCATGACAGGTGTTTATCTGTGGTGTTCTTATCTTGTTCTAATCTCAGTACAGGATTGCAGATCAACACATTCACCGGTATTCTACCAGACAAAATCAGAAGAGACTCATGGATCAACTACAAAATGAGATGACTGAGATGCGGACTCGTATGAACTAATTCATGGATTTGATGCAAGGGGTTGCACAAGGCCAAGAGCAGTTAAGGACTCTCGTTCAGCCACTGATTGCGAGAATTGATGAAGAGGGTGTCCTTCATGGAGGACTTCATACTGGTGTTACTGGTAATAATGTTCAGAATGGCCCTCCAGGCGGAGGTATTCCTGTTGCTGGTGTTGTGATTCCTCCGGGCGGAGGAGATGTTGTGGTTCCCACTGTAGTGGGGGGAGGTAACGGTGTTGGCGCAATTCATGGCCGTCAGTATGATGATCTTCAGGAAGATGCATTCTCTGTGCCAGGTGGGGATGCTGGTCCCCAGATTAACAATGATCAGAGGTTCAGGTTAATTGAGGAACAACTGAGGGGTGTTGTAAATCAGGATGCTTTGGGTATGGATCTGGAGGATTTGGGGCTGGTTCCAGGCGTTGTTATTCCGCACAAGTTTCAGACTCCTACTTTTGAGAAGTATAATGGTATGACTTGCCCAAGGACCCACGTGAGGGCATACGCAAGTAAAATGGTTGCGCATGCGAAGAATGAGAAGCTGATGATGCATTGCTTCCAGGATAGCCTATCTGGGGCATCCCTGGAGTGGTACATGCAACTAGAAAAGAAAGATGTGCGTAGTTGGAGAGATCTGGCAGGGGCATTTATCAAACACTATCAATATAACACTAACATGGCTCCGAACAGAACACAGCTACAGAACTTATCACAGAAGAACAATGAGAGTTTCAAGGAGTACGCCCAGAGGTGGCGTGAACTGGCGGCAAGGGTTCAGCCTCCCATGTTGGAACGTGAAATTATAACTATGTTTATGGCCACCTTGCAGGGTCATTACTATGAAAATCTGGTACCGTGTATGACTGGAAAGTTTGCTGATTTGATCTTAGTAGGAGAGATGGTGGAAAGCGGAATTAAGGCGGGAAAAATATCAGGCGGTGATTGGTCCTCATCTGGAGGAAGTAAGAAGCCTTATGCCAGTGGTTACAAGAAGAGGGAGGGAGATACAAACTCTGTTCATCATACCGTGGTAGAGAAGGACCTCGTCAGAACTTCAATCAGCAGGTGGCTTCTGTAACCATCCCAGCAGCACCTCAGCAACCAGTAGTGTCTCAACAACAAAATCAGGCTCCTCGCCGATCGCAGCCTCTGACTAGGCGGGATAGGCATTTTGACACTCCACCTCTTCCTTATTCTCAATTATTTCAGCACTTGTTAAAGCTACAGTTAATTCAGAAGAGAACATTGGCTCCACCTACTGGTAATCCACCTCCCGGCTATGACGCCAACGCCCACTATGAGTTTCATTCTGGGGCACCCGGACATCATATTGAGAACTGTAAAGCTTTTAAGCATCAGGTTCAAGATTTGGTGGATTCCAAAGCCATTAATTTCTCCAATGATGTTCCAAATGTGAATCAGAACCCGATGTCGAATCACGGTGAGCCGAGGGTCAATGCTATTATTAAAGACTGTGAAGACTTGAGTTTGATTTCAGATGTGAACGAGGTTCAAACTCCTTTACGTGTGGTGAAGGAGAGACTGTTGAAGGGAGGGGTATTTCCTGGTTGTGATAAAGGCTGTGCAGGGTGTGTGGCGCAACCAGACGGTTGTGATTTATTGAAAGCAGGTATTCAGAAAATGATCAGCGAAGGGATATTACAGTTTGACAGGGGTTGTAAGCCGAATAAAGTTATTGACAGAAGGATTGATGTTGCCACAATAACGATTCCATTCAAGACAATAACTATATCAGCGCCGGCAAGATCAACGCCGATCACTATCACTGTTCCTGGACCAATCCTGTATGAGAGTACCAAGGCCATCCCATGGAACTATGGGGCCGAGGTGTTTGTTAATGGTAAGAAGCAGTAATTGGAAGAGACATCAGCTGTGAATACAGGGGTTGAAAATCTTGTTGAAGCAGGGGCTATCACTAGGAGTGGTAGAGTCTTTATTCCGCCCGAGGATCAAGCTGGCAGTTCAAGACAAGACAAAGGTAAATATATGATGGATGAGTCTGTGCAGAGACAGGAAGCAAATAATTCCATGACAAAGCCAGGTGGGGATACTTTCTCAAAAGACGTAGAAGAGTTTATGAGGTTGATCAGGAGAAGTGATTACAAGATTGTTGATCAACTGCACCAAACTCCATCGAAGATTTCCATTCTATCCTTACTGTTGTGCTCTGAGTCACACCAAAATGCATTGCTGAAGGTTCTGAATATGGCTTATGTACCGCAGGAAATATCTGTCAACCAGTTAGAAGGGGTTGTGGCTCATGTGAATGCTGGTAATGGTTTAGGTTTCACCGATTTAGAGCTGACTCCGGCTGGGAGGAATCACAACAACGCTCTCCACATTTCAGTGGAATGCCGTGGTTCCTTAATGTCGCATGTGTTAGTTGATACTGGGTCGTCTTTGAATGTGTTACCAAAGAAGGCTTTGATGAAATTGGATACTCGTGGGTTGATTTGTACACCAAGTGAGTTGGTGGTACGTGTTTTTGATGGCTCCAAGAGGTCAATTTTTGGAGAGTTAGTTCTGCCGATCAAGGTGGGTCCTGAGATTTTTAACACCACCTTTTACATAATGGATATTCAGCCTGCCTATAGTTGTTTGTTGGGCCGCCCTTGGATCCATGGTGCTGGGGCAGTAACATCTACGCTGCACCAGAAGTTGAAGTATATGGTGGATGGCCACGTTGTGACTGTTTGTGGTGAGGAAGATATCATGGTGAGTCACCTATCGACCTTCAAGTATGTAGAGGTAGATGGTGAAGTACAGGAAACTTTGTGCCAAGCCTTTGAAGCTGTGAAAATTCCCGAGGAACCCCCAAAGGCAGTCATTCAGCCTGAGGTGGTTGCCCAACCCGAAGTTGTCAGACAACCAGAGATTCCAATGTCCTCTTCCAAAGAGGCGCGCGCTATAGTTGAAGCTGGTGGTTCTCAGAAGTGGGGTAGTGTCATCGATGTTCAAAGAAAGCAAGATACTTATGGACTGGGTTACAAGCCACCTAGGCGTCCTGAAGAGCCTCCCAAGTTCTATGGTCCAGTCTGTTTCACCAGTGCCGGTGTTTTCTTCGACAGAGTCAATGCTATTGAGGATGAAGGAGATAGTGACTGTGACATGGATGAGTGGATCCGTCCCTGCACCCCTGGTCAGAGTTTAGGCAACTGGTCTTCCGAGAAAGTCATCCAAGTGACGCCCACATCAAAATGGCAATGTGTTTTCTTGTTTGTTGCACTCATAATAAACATAAAACATCCATCATGCAGGTTTCTTTGTTCAAATTCCACCTATCATGACTTAGCTATGGCTCGATATGACTTCGACAATCCCATCTATCAGGTCGAAGAAGAGACTGACGAAGACTGTGACTTACCTGAAGAATTAGCCAGGTTACTGAAACAAGAGGAAAAGGTTATTCTACCTTATCAGGAGGAGGTTGAGACTGTTAATCTGGGAACCGAGGATGTTAAACAAGAAGTAAGGGTTGGGGCTGCTTTGGAAGACACTGTTAAGGGAAGATTGGTTGAGTTGCTTCGAGAGTATCTTTGCCTGGTCTTACCAAGACATGCCCGGGCTTGACACTGACATTGTTTCACACCGGTTGCCTCTTAAAGAGGGTTGTACTCCGGTCAAGCAGAAACTGAGAAGGATGAAACCAGATATGGCTGTTAAGATCAAGGAAGAGGTCAGAAACAGTTGGACGCCGGATTTCTTGCTGTGATAAATTATCCTCCGTGGGTTGCTAATATTGTACCTGTACCTAAGAAGGATGGGAAGGTCAGGATGTGTGTTGATTACCGAGATTTGAATAGGGCGAGCCCGAAGGATGATTTCCCGCTCCCCCACATTGACGTGTTAGTAGACAATACTGCTCAATATTCTATGTTTTCCTTCATGGATGGCTTCTCTAGGTATAATCAAATCAAGATGGCCCCAGAGGACATGGAGAAGACTAAGTTCATAACACCGCGGAGAACATTTTGCTACAAGGTAATGCCCTTTGGATTGAAGAATGCTGGGGAAACCTATCAGCGGGCAATGGTGACTCTCTTTCATGATATGATTCACAAGGAGATTGAAGTTTATGTTGATGACATGATTGCGAAGTCACAAACAGAGGAAGAACACTTGGTGAACCTCCAGAAGCTGTTTGAAAGGTTGAGGAAGTTCAGGCTGAGATTGAATCCGAACAAGTGCACTTTCAGCGTGAGGTCTGGTAAATTGCTGGGATTCATTGTTAGTGAAAGAGGTATCGAGGTTGATCCTGCAAAAATAAGAGCTATACAGGAGATTCCTGAGCCAAGAACAGAGAAAGAGGTTCGTGGTTTCTTGGGGAGGTTGAATTACATTGCTAGGTTCATCTCTCACCCGACAACCACGTGTGAGCCAATTTTCAAGTTGTTAAGAAAAGATCAACAGGTCAGGTGGAATGAAAATTGTCGAGAGGCGTTTGAAAGGATAAAGACGTATTTGCAGGAACCTCCAGTCCTTATGCCATCGGTGTCCGGGAGACCGTTGATTATGTACCTTACGGTTCTTGAGAATTCGATGGGTTGTGTGCTCGGTCAACACGACGAGACAGGTAGGAAAGAGCACGCCATTTACTACTTGAGTAAGAAGTTCACTGATTGCGAATCAAGATACTCTATGTTGGAAAAGACATGTTGTGCACTCGCTTGGGCAACCAAGCGCCTGAGGCAGTATATGTTAAACCACACAACCTTGTTGATTTCGAAGATGGATCCGATTAAGTACGTGTTTGAGAAGTAGGCACTTTTTGGAAGGATAGCACGTTGGCAGATGGTTTTGACAGAGTACGATATTTAGTATGTTTCTCAGAAGGCCATTAAGGGAAGTGTTCTGTCAGAATATCTTGCTGAACAGCCGGTCGAGGATTATCAGCCAATGAAGTTTGAGTTTCCAGACGAGCATGTTATGTTTCTGAAAATGAAAGATTGTGAAGAGCCTCTGCCTGACGAAGGACCTGAGATTGGGTCTCAATGGAAGATGATCTTTGATGGGGCTGTCAACTCATATGGTAATGGAATTGGGGCAATCATTACAACCCCAAAGGGTTCTCATATACCTTTCACTGCCCGGCTAGCATTCGTGTGTACCAACAACGAGGCGGAGTATGAAGCATGCATCATGGGGTTAGAAGAAGCAATTGATTTGAGAATTAAGAACCTCGATGTCTATGGTGATTCCGCGTTGGTAGTTAATCAAATTACAGGAGAATGGGAGACTCGTCAGGCAAATTTGGTACTTTATAACAACTATGCCAGAAGGTTGTTACCTTTCTTTGATAGGGTGGATTTTCATCATGTGCCCCGAGCTGAGAATCAGATGGCTGATGCGTTAGCGACATTGGCATCCATGTATAAGGTGAACCGTTGGAATGAAACACCTTCGATTAGAATCATGCGTCTGGACAGGCCAGCTTTTGTGTTTACAATTGAAAATGTGCCTGATGGCAAACTGTGGTATCATGATATTAAGGTCTTTCTGAAGAGACAGGAGTATCCAGAAGGTGCCTTCACCAAAGATAAGAAGACTCTGAGAAGGTTGGCGGGAAACTTCTTTCTGAATAAGGATGATGTGTTGTATAAGAGGAACTTCGATATGGTGTTGCTTCGTTGTGTTGATGAACACGAGGCAGGTTTGTTGATGGAGGAAGTTCACGAGGGTTCTTTCGGTACTCATTCCAGTGGACACGCCATGGCTAGAAAGTTGTTGAGGGCAGGATATTACTGGATGACTATGGAGTCTGATTGTTTCAAGTACACTCGAAAGTGCCATAAATGCCAGATTTATGCAGATAAGATGCATGTACCGCCTACGCCTCTAAACGTGTTATCATCTCCTTGGCCTTTCGCAATGTGGGGCATAGATATGATTGGGAAGATTGAGCCCACTGCTTCCAACGGGCATCGTTTCATTTTGGTTGCCATTGACTATTTCACAAAGTGGGTAGAGGCAGCCTCGTACGCCAACGTCACCAAGCAAGTGGTAGCCCGGTTCATAAAGAAGGATATCATCTGTCGTTATGGGGTCCCGGAGAGAATAATTACCGATAATGGCTCGAATTTGAATAATAAGATGATGAAGGAACTATGTCAGAGTTTCAAGATCGAACATCACAATTCCTCTCCATATCGTCCGAAGATGAATGGTTCTGTTGAGGCGGCAAATAAGAACATCAAGAAGATTGTGCAGAAAATGGTGGTAACATATAAGGACTGGCATGAGATGCTACCATACGCCCTACATGGTTACCGTACTTCGGTGCGTACGTCAACTGGGGCAACCCCTTTCTCATTGGTATATGGTATGGAAGCAGTTTTACCCTTAGAGGTCGAGATTCCGTCTTTGAGAGTTCTGGCAGATGTGAAGCTTGATGAAGCTGAATGGGTGCGTTCCAGGTTGGATCAGTTAAACCTTATTGAAGAAAAGAGATTGGCAGCCATCGCACATGGTCGGTTGTATCAGAGCAGGATGAAGCACGCATTTGACCAAAAAGTGCGTCCTCGGAGTTTTCAGACAGGCGAATTGGTTTTGAAAAGGATCCTTCCTCCTCAGACAAATCACAGGGGCAAATGGACTCCAAACTATGAGGGGCCGTATGTAGTCAGAAAGGTTTTCTCTGGTGGAGCCTTACTACTTTCAACTATGGATGGCGAAGATTTTACATCCCCTGTGAACGCAGACGTAGTCAAAAAATACTTCGCATAAAAGAGACCCGCTGGACATAAAAAGAAAGTCCAGGCAAAAAAGGGGCATCCCGGCGAACCATAAAAAGGAAAAGGTTCGGGCAAAAGTTACGGATAAAATGTAAAAAGAAACGTGTAAACCCGCAAAGTTGAAAACCTGAAAAGGAGACTTTGGCAAAAATGGGTATCCCGATGGATTGAAAACCCGAAAAGGGCGATCCAGGCAAAAGTTAGGGATCTATAAGCGAAAGGCTATGGTCTGCGTTCGATCTGTGAGCACTTTCAATACCTGGAAATTCTGAAAGAAAGGAATCAGTACAGTTAGTCTCTTCAAAGGTCAAGACATTTCTGGATAAGCAAGACATATGGGTCATAGCTGAGTCGAATCATGGTGGATATCTGTTCCCACATTGCCGACATGTGTATTTTCTTTTTGCTTTTGCGCAATTACCTCTTTTTAGGAATTGCTTCCTATTGTAAATGCCTATTTACAGGCCACTTTTCTCAATAAAATATTCATTTCACTCAAAGAGCTTTCCGTTGTTTGTTTTACTTTTACTGTTTTATTTTCAAAAACGTTCGATATTTTTGATAAACATTGCATATAAAATTTCGAGCTTTGCGGAGCATAACGAAAAGCAATAGAAATTACTTAGGCGTTAACGGTGATAGTCATGTTGTGGCATACTCTTTTTGTTGTTATTTGACTTGCAGGGCAACAGGATTGTATTTCCCCAGCAATTTGCTTTCCCCAGCATTGAGATTGCACTTTCCTCAGCAGAGCAGACCTTCCCCAGCAGGAGACTTGGGAAGTATTTTCTCTGGATCAAGACGTTATCTCCCCACAGAATCAGGTGTTCACTTTCCCCAGCCAGTCAGGAAGTGTACTTTCACCGACAACGTTATGTTCTAATCCCCAGAAAGGTGAGAGTAAAGTCATTCTCCCATCAGCAGGCTAGGTTCAGCAGTATCCCCAAGCAGGATGGTATTATGGGCTGTTTTCCCCAAGCAGGTTGGTATTATGGGCTGGCATTCCCCAACAGGTCCTAAGCCCATCTGTTATTGGCAATCCTCAGTAACAAACTTCCGGTTCCGTTATTGGCACTCATTCTCAACTCCCCCAGCAGAGGAGAAATCTCAGGTTTTGGATGTTACCTTCAGTGAAGGACAGGTGTAGCCCCCGGTAGTGCTTTCGGGATTTCATCCCCAGCAGAAGTTGTTGATCCAAAGAGTCGATCAGTATGACCCTTCTCAGCAGAGTTCCTGGATTCAGAGGACAATTTATTTTTGTCATCCCCAGCTGAATTGGTCTTTTCTCCCCGACATTTATTTTGCTGGAGGGACCCCTTTTGCATATCATAAGCATTTGCATTGCACCCTCAAACGCGTAGCATTTCCACTTCGTGTGGAGCATTACTGCAAAACTCAAACATTTGCATTCGAAGCATAAGCCAGGTTTGATGCTTTCCTTGCCAGTCCTCTTCCCCAACAGAGATGGCATAACTCAGGAGATTTTGGAGGGATGCGTTCCTCATACTTGTGCTCCCCGACAGAGTCTTTTATTTAGACTTCTCCTTTCTCCAGCGGAGTCATCTTATCTGTGGATCGTGAGTCCATTAGAAGTTTGCCTGTGTTTGGCCCTTCTCTTTTGTGAAATTCAGTTCTTGCCTGGTAGTCAGTTCTCGCTTGACATATTTTGTTTGCCAGTTTCCATTTCTCAGTAGGGGTGGTTTAAACCAGAAGTTTTGTTTCACGTTATCCCCGGCGAAGTCCACTTTATGTTGGTTATCCTTTGCGGGTACAATTGAGGTTGTATTCGTTTTGTGGGTGCGATTGAGGTCGTATTCATATTTCCTTGTGGGTAGAGTGATTGAGGTCAGTCTTCCTTTGCAGGTACAATTGAGGTTGTATTCGTTTTGTGGGTGCGATTGAGGTCGTATTCATGTTTCCTTGTGGGTAGAGTGATTGAGGTCAGTCTTCCTTTGCGGGTGCAATTGAGGTTGTATTCGTTTTGTGGGTGCAATCGAGGTTGTATTCATATTTTCTTTGTGGGTAAAGTGATTGAGGTCAGTCTTCCTTTGCGGGTGCAATTGAGGTTGTATTTGTTTTGTGGGTGCGATTGAGGTCGTATTTGTATTTTCTTTGCGGGTAGAGTGGTTGAGGTCAGTCTTCCTTTGCGGGTGCAATTGAGGTTGTATTCGTTTTTGTGGGTGCGATCGAGGTTGTATTCATATTTTCTTTGTGGGTAGAGTGATTGAGGTCAGTCTTCCTTTGCGGGTGCAATTGAGGTTGTATTCATTTTGTGGGTGCGATTGAGGTCGTATTCATACTTTCTTTGTGGGTAGAGTGATTGAGGTCAGTCTTCCTTTGCGGGTGCAATTGAGGTTGTATTCGTTTTGTGGGTGCGATTGAGGTCGTATTCATATTTTCCTTGTGGGTAGAGTGATTGAGGTCAGTCTTCCTTTGCGGGTGCAATTGAGGTTGTATTCATTTTTGTGGGTGCGATTGAGGTCGTATTCGTATTTTCATTGTGGGTGGAGTGATTGAGGTCAGTCTTCCTTTGCGGGTGCAATTGAGGTTGTGTTCGTTTTTGTGGGTGCGATTGAGGTCGTATTCGTATTTTCATTGTGGGTGGAGTGATTGAGGCCAGTCTTCCTTTGCGGGTGCAATTGAGGTTGTATTCGTTTTATGGGTGCGATTGAGGTCGTATTCGTCTTATTTTTGTGGGTATGGTTGAGGTCATACTCCTTATTTTTCAGCACGCTCCATTTCATTATTCTCACCGTTAGCAAATTTCTGGGGCTCTTTAGGTATTCAATCCCCGTGCATCCTGGAATGTCTGAGAGCCGTCACTATCATACCTTCAGGACCAAGTTGATTGAATAGGGGCAGCTGTAGCACCCCAAAATTTGCTCTCTTACTTTAAGTACTAACTGGCTTATGTTTCATCTCATTTTGCATTATCATGTGTGCATATCATTAGTTCTTAGCATGGGGTCAAGGTGCCTGAGGCAAGTTCAAGAGGAGAAGATGTTCTTCAAAGGGTCAAGCAAGAGAGCTCAAGTGGCTCACTCTCTCCTAACCAGTGCAGGAATTAGGGTTTTGAGATTCTTGGGTTTATTGCTCCAATGGGCAAGCTTCTTGGGTTTTTATTATCACCAAATGGCATATCTTATCTTTGTTGGAGAGGATACACATCATATTCAGAGGAATTTGGATTTGGAGAATGTGATATTTCCTCCTAGACTGAGGGTACCAAGATTAGGGTTTGCTATAAAGTCAGTTTATTTCTGATTTTTTGGGCAAGACTTGATTCCATGGTATTCCTTGGGTCCCTAAGTATCTAGGAATGGAAGATTGTCCATCAGTTTGGTTCAGGAGAGATTCAATTGGCCAATGGATGGGGAATCAGGAGAATTGGGGAAAAGTCAACAGTGAGAGGGGAAGTCAACTGTGAAATTTTGAGGTTCTCTTCAAGGTTTTCAAGGTCTCACATCCTCATATGGTCTTCAAGGGTCAAGTTTCATACCATTTATCAAGAATCAAGGGTTGGTACAAAAGTTACTAAATCTGGAAATGACCTTCCATGTTAATTATTGTGCACCTCCAATCTGCACCACGCATCACATTTACTTTTGTTTTTGTTTGACTAATCCTGTACGTTGAAATGATCAGACGACATACATTGTGCCAACGCATTAATGAGGGAGTATGGCATGCACGTGTTCTTTGTTTTATTTTTGACCAATTGTGTGTGTGTGCATGCATGGTTATTATGGTGTGTTGGTAATCATGGCCATTGATTTCTCTTACTTTGTTTTGGGTTGACTTAATGATAAGCGCAGGATTAATCTGATGGTGAGTGGTGAGTCAACTGGGTTGACTGAGTCCACGTGCTCCTTTTTTTATTTTTTCTGATGGATTTTGGATTGGGCCTTCTGTTCGCACCCCCACCTTTGAGCCCATTAACAATTCCAGCGTGATTCTTTTGCTGATGCACCCCCATGCCTATTTCCTTATTTTTATTTTTTATTTAATTATTGTATTTCATTTTTATTTTTTAAAAATAGTTTCTTGCATTAAAAAATTCCCAAAAAAATCATGAATCATATTTATAGTTTTATAAAATTTTCCCAAATTTTATTTTTTATTTTTATTTTATTTTTATCATCTAAATTAATTATTTGTTTATTTTCTTTTTGAATTTATTTCATACATGCATACCATGACTTGTTTATTTTATTTCTCATCATCCATAAAGCATTTTGAACTCATTCTTTTTGCATTGTTTCACCAACATATTGAATTGCATTAAAATATTTTTCTCTCATTTTTAAAATCATTTCATATTGCATTTTAGTCCTCCTTTTTTGCATATTGAGTCATGTTTCTTGTCTGAACTTTGCATGACTGTTTGAGTGACTTTTATTTTGAATTTTGGACATGTTGTTTGCTTCTGGTTGAGATATGTTGATAATTAATTTGGTTATTTTAGAAGATGTTTTGCTAATTGTTTGATTGCTTTTATTTGAGGTCTTCTTGTATGCATATCTCTGATCATGCCTGGTTACCTGTTTGAAAAGGCACTTGTACCATTGTTTTGGGATTGTGTCTTTGACTTATTGAACCATGTTTGAATTGTTATAGGTCACTTGATCACCATTATATGTCATTGCTTGGGTTTCATTTGTCTCATTTCTTTTACTTATGTCTGTTTTGTACTAACCTTGTATGTAGGGGCTAAGGTAAGTTATGTAAGGGTGTGGATAAGTATCCATGTCCACTCTCATTCTCTCTTTCTCTCATATTTTCTTTTCTTTAGGATTAGGTTGTTGTCAAACCTCCCCTTAGGGCCATCTTTGCATGATAACATTAGGATAGTTTTTCCCCGTAGTGTCTTTCTTTTCTTTTGAGTCCCTCTTCTCATCTCATAACACCTCTAAGATACCTAATAAGGTCAACTTGCCTTGCACAAGAGCCTTAAACATAGGAAATGAAGATTGAGGGGTCCCCCTTCTCTCTTCTAGAGTGTTGACCATACGTCCCATTGGGGGCGACCATGCGACGCATTCGTTCCCGTGTCATAGACTTTGGTTCAAGTTGAGTTACGAACTAACTCAAGACACTTCTGTCCTAAAAAAATACAAACAAACCCTAAACCTTTTTATCCTGCGGGATCGTTAAACTAAAGGCTATTTTCAAAAAGGGCACGTTACCTTCCGTCTGAGTCGCAAACAGGCATCGACCCTAGCTGCCGGACGCGAACTTAACGTCGCTCATAAAAAACACAAAAAGAACTTGGTCCGAACTACATTGACTCTGAATTCCCCATTGCACAAAGGGGGTATGTAGGCCTAGGACGTCGACGTCCTACCGAGTCTGTCTCTGTCTTCCCCTTCCCGTTTTAGTGCAGCCCTAGACGTTAGGATAACTCACCCTTAGAGTAGACAACAAGCGTGGATCCCATCGAGTACGATGGACGCGTGGGGTGTTAGCACCTTTCCCTCGCGTAACCGACTCCCGAACCCAGGCTATGGTTGCGATGACCATTCCTTTCCCTCTTCCTCAGGTTTATACAGTGTTCCCTTTCCCTCTCTTGGGATAAATTTACACGGCTGGCGACTCTGTTTTCCGCGCCACTCTCGCGTTTGTACCTGGATGAAAATCCTGGGAGCGACAGTGTGCTAGAAGTGAAAAGTTAGAAGCAATATAAGACATAAAATGCTTATTTTGTTGGCATCTCTAAAGGAAATGGCAAAAGAAAGAAAATTAATGAGCCCAAGAATGAAGTTGCAAATGTTTAAGCACAAAAGAAACATAAACAGTTTGAAAACTATTTCTTTTACAAAAATGTATGGACATACGAAGAAGAAATGTCCTAAATGTGACACTTGGCGTGCAAGGAAAGGTTCATTTCTTACTTTGGTCTATTTTGAGGTCAATTTATCTTCAATACCTAGAAATACTTGGGGGTTAAACTCTGGTGCAACGACTAATTCTACTATTTCAATGCAGGGTTGCCTGAACTGCTGGAAGCCAAATGATGTTGAAAGATACATATATGTTGGAGATGGGAAGTAGTAGGAAGTGGAAGCTATAAGAAATTTTAGATTATTATTGTGTACTGGATTTTATTTGAATTTTAAAGACACTTTTGTGGTGTCGTCATTTAGACGAAATTTAATTTCGATTTCTTATTTGGACAAATCAGGTTATTTATGTTTATTTGGAAACTATATGTTCAAGTTGTCTTTTAATTCAAATATTGTTGGAACTGGTTCACTTATGGGTCATAATAATCTATATTTTCCTGGCACAATAGCTACCTATGACGAATCCTCAAATGTGGAATCACATGGTACCAAGCATAAAATTGATAATAACGATTCATGAACACTATGGCACAACCGCCTAAGTCACATCTATAAATATAGAGTTGAGTGGCTAGTGTCAGATGGAATTCTAGATTCCATTGACTTCACAAACTTTGATGTTTATGTAGAATGCGTTAAATGTAAACAGACCAAAACAATGAAATTTGGTGCATATAGAGCTACAAATGTTTTAGAATTGATACATACGAACATTTGTGGACCATTTCCCACACCTTATTATAATGGTCAACAATATTTTATATCATTCATAAATGATTACTTTAGATATGCATACATATTTCTTGTACATGGAAAGTCTCAATCATTGGATGTATTCAAATTATTTAAGGCTGAAGTTGAGAATCAACTCAACAAAAGAATTAAGAGTGTTAAATTTAACTGTGATGGTGAATATTACGACACATATGATGGTTTAGGTGAACAACATCCGTGGTATTTTTCCAAATACCTAGAGAAATGTGGAATTGTCACATAGTACACCATATCAGGGTCACCTAGCATGAATGGCGTAGCTGAAAGACGAAATCAGACTCTTAAGGATATGGTGAGGAGCATGCTTTGTCATTCTACCTTGCCAAAGTCACTCTAGAGAGAGACACTAAAAATGGTAGGTTACACTCTAAATAGAGTCTCAACCATGGTAGTTGCCAAAAATTCTTATGAGCTTTGGACTGGGCAAAAGCCTAGTCTAAAACATTTTCACGTATGGGGATGTCCAACTGAGGCAAGGCCTTATAGGCCAAATGAAAAGAAATTGGACTCCCGAACAGTGAGCAACTACTTTATTGATTATTCTGAAAGATCTAAGGTCTGCAAATTTTATTATCCCAAGTGAAACTCAATTTTTTGAGGTGGGAACAACCACATTCTTTGATGATATTAATTTTAGGGGAATAATAAGACTATATACTTTGTTTTAGAGGAATAATCAATAACAATTCCAAAACTGATTCATACAATGGCTTTTTATCAAGCAAGTATGGAACCTCCACAAGACATTGTTGAATTTCCTACAACTCAAGATGGTTTGATAATTCATGAAGAACAAACTCAAAATACTTAAGAAAAAGTGTTACAAGAACCAATACCTTTATGGAGATCCATTAGATAAAAGAGATTTGCTATTCCGGATGAGTACATAGTCTTTCTCCAAGAACACGAGGAAAATAATGGTATGATGGAAGATGACGCAATCAACTTTCGCCAAGCCATGCATGATTTCAACTTAAAAAAGTGGATTTAAACAATGAAGGAGGAGTATAAGTTCATGCAAGACAATAAGGTTTTAGAACTTGTTTCGTTACCAGAAGGTGTGAAACCCATTGGTTGCAAATGAATTTTTAAGACCAAGCTAGACTTTAATGGTAATATTGAGAGGTATAAGGCCCGTCTTATGGATAAGAGTTATACCTAAAAGGAAGAAATTGACTTTAAAGAGACTTTCTCTCTGGTTTCATCGAAAGATTCTTTTAGGACAATCATGCTATTTTTGCACATTATGATTTGGAACTCCATCAAATGGATATCAATATGACATTTCTCAATGTCAACGTCGATGAAACAATATATATGGCGCAACCAGAAAAATTTATTTTAGGAGACTCAAAGAATATGGTTTGCAAATTGACAAAATTCATTTATAGGCTCAAGCACGCGTTTCGTCAGTGGTACCGCAAGTTTCATTAAGTAATTCTCTCATTTGGTTTTGAGGTGAATGTTGTTGAGAATTTTGTGTATCACAAATTCAGTGGGAGCAAGTACATTTTTCTGGGCTTGTATGTTGATGACATACTTCTTGCTACTATTGATATAGGCATGATGCACGAAACTGAGAAATTTCTATTAAGAAAATTTGAAATTAAAGGTCTTGGTGACACCTCCTTTGTATTATAAATTTAGATACACTGAGACTGGTCTTGAGGTATTCTAGGATTACCACAAATGAGCTATATCCAAAAGGTAATAAAGAGATTGACATGCAAGAATGTAAACCAGATGATACTCTAGTTTCTAAGGGATACAAGTTTAGCATTAATCAGTGTCCAAAAGAAAACTTAGAAAATCAAGAATGCAAAAGATTCCTTATGCGTCAGCTATATGGAGTTTGATGTATGCCCAAGTCTGTACGCGTCCGAATATTGAGTTCATAGTTGGGATGTTAGGCATATATTTGAGTAATCTAGGAATGAATAATCAGAAAGAAGCCAAAAGGGTTGAGGTATTTAAAGAGAACAAAATATTATATGCTCACATATATAAGGCCAGACCAGTTGGAAATCACTGGATATTCTGACTCTGATTTTGCTGGATGGCAAGATAGTAGAAGATCTACTTTAGACTATATCTACATGTTAGCTGGTGGTGCATTTTATTGGCATATTAAAAAGAAAACTCTCATTTCTTCATCCACCATGGTAGTTGAATTTATAGCATGTTTTGAGGCATCTAACAATGGGATTTGGTTGAGGAACATTGTCACTAGGATGTAAATTATGGAAGGAATTGAAAGACCACTTAAGTTATATTGTGACAATAAATTAGTCGTCATATATTTCAACAATAATAGAAGCTCGACTAAGTCAAAACATATTGAATTCAAGTTCCTAGTTGTTAAGGAAATGGTACAAAGTGGACAGATTTCCATAGAACACTTTGGGACAAACTCCATGATAGCAGTTCCTCTTACAAAAGGTTTTCCACTCAAGGTCTTTCATGAGCACACTACTCACATAGGTGTTTTATGGTTTGAGGAATCTTTAGTTTAGTGGGAGTTAGTTATTTATGAATTTTGGGTTATATGTGTAGTATTATGTATGCATACTCTAGTTTTTAATATTTTATCTGGTTTATAAAATTTGATATTCAACTATTTATACTTTGTAGAATAAGATTATTGAATGATCTAAATAAAGTAAAGTAGGATCAATTGAAAAACGACATGTATAGACCACATTCTTGTAGTTTTCAATATACACATTTCATGATGAATCCATATCATTTAGTTATGTCACCATTAATGATCATTGATGAGTTTAGTTATATTGATATAACAAAAATCACTTTAGTTTTGTACACTGTCATAACTAATGGATGCGATAATTTGGATATGATTGAAGTATATAATGGAAAATTTTTAAGCTCATAAAGTCTAACAGACATGTAAAGTTACATATGTGACCGGTGAGAGATTGCTAGAATTTTGAGTCACAAATGTAACATTTAAGGTGTTAGAGCCATCATTTAGTTAGTCAAGACTTAAATGAGTCTAATTAATATTAAGTTTGTGCCTAAAATCATAAATGTCATGAAAGATAATGTTATTGTGTAGATACCATAAATCAATATCTAATTTGATGAGAGGTTAAATTAGAATATTAAAAACTAAGAAATAACCCTACGATTATTTATATGGGTTATGATCCTCAATTGTAGAGTAATAAAAACACGGTTTATCAGGATTCTCTCTTCATCTCCATCAGAAGAGATTCAAAAAACCTTAAAAAAACTCTACAAATCGAAAGATCACATATCCGCAAACCTTCAGCAATCCCAATGATTAACTCAGTTTGCTCCTGTTTTCATTCTCATATTGTATTCGAGTATAGGTTCATAAAATATAAGTTTATAGAATATTAACTCAAAAGAATTAGATTAAAATTTTATTCTTAATTTCTATATGGACAGAACATATTCAACAATACATTACATATATATATATATACTCCCTCCGGTCACTATTATAAACAAAAAAATGGCTTTAAATTTTGGACACTATTATAAGTCATTAACTTTTAAAATAATTAATGTTTGTATTACTAGTATACCTCTAATTTAGTTCAATAGCATTTAATATTGATAGAATTGATTCATCAAATATAATAAAGGATATTATAGTAAATTTTATTTTAATTACATATGAAACCAAGAAAATTAATTACAATTAACTAATTTTTTTAATTAATGTGAAATTAGTTATTTTTACTTATAATTCAAAGAATATATATATATATATATATATATATATATATATATATATATATATATATATATATATATATATATATGGAACAAAATACACGAATAAAATAAATATAATTAGGGATCCAAAGCCAAGTAGTGAGTGACCCAAAATCATATGCACTTAACCTGCCATATTGATTGAGATTTCCTATGAGGCCTCTGCAGACAAGTATTCTTAATGTTGCGTATAGCTTTACAACCTAATCTTTTTGGGAAACAAGCATTCATTCTGTTTGTTGCTTATAGCTTTACAAGCTCGGAGCACCTTGGCTTTTTATTAGGAACATTTGTCATGCTTAACATCAACATGCACGTATTAATCAAAATGTTATAAAGTTGCGTACAAAATAACAACAATGTTAAAACGTTTATAGCTCTTATATGGGATATTCACTTTAAGTATATAGGTAATTTAAAAAAAAAAATAATAATAAACCAAGTAATACTTAATTGTTTTGTAAGCAACAGTTGGTATTTCAATTTAGGCCAAGTACATTTTATTGATCAATTAAGTATGACGTTTATAACATATTAATCTTTTATATTTTTTAATATTGAATTTGTCAATTAAATCATTCAAAGTTTGTAATGTTACCATTTTCTATATAATTTTTTTTCACTGAGAGCTACTAAAAACTCACTTTCACAACTGCGAATATTAGAGTTTAAAAGCTGATCGATGACGACGTTCAAACTAACAATATTAACTTTTGCATATAAAATAGAATTTTTGAACATTTTTCATCTCATTTTTATGAACATTATTATTTTATAAATACAAAACTTAAATAATGATGCATATACGTTAATGGTTAATTTTTTTTATGATTAAAATCTTTTATTTAAGGCCCATTTATTTTAGCTTTTTAAATTTTTTT
This sequence comes from Lathyrus tuberosus, assembly GCA_022829125.1. Classification (NCBI taxonomy): domain Eukaryota; kingdom Viridiplantae; phylum Streptophyta; class Magnoliopsida; order Fabales; family Fabaceae; genus Lathyrus; species Lathyrus tuberosus. The sequence goes on from JALAZF010000017.1 coordinate 18,792,465, forward strand.
TTTTTATAGTATTATATATTTTTGTTAAAAACATTTGTAAAGAATTTTTTATTAAAAGTTTCAAATAAAATTTTGATTTGAATAGTTGTTCTTAAAATATTATTTAATATATTTCATCATTTTATTGAAACTTTTTTAGATATCAAAATTTTAAAAAAAAATCACTTAATTTTAAAGCCATTTCAAATATCTTTTCATAAAAATCATTTTTGAAATATAACATTTTGAAAAAAAAATGATTTTGACTATGTTTTGATCTTTAATAATGTATGTTTATGTTATAAGATGTCAAATTAGTCTTTCAATTTAAATAATAATAATAATTTGAAAAAACTTTTAATATTTTGAAATTTTTTTTCATAAATTTTTTAAAATACAAAGAAAAAATTTATTTTTTTAAAGTTAAAACAAACAGGCCTTTAACCTTATCGTTAACTTGATTTAGAAGAGCCAAATCCAAGTAGTACACTCTAATATTGTTTAGATTAGTTAAAATCGAATAAAGCGGAGGACAATAAAGTGATATTTATTTTATTTTATCACTTATCATGAAGGATGCATCAACCTCTTCTTCAATCTGGTCACCACTACTGGATATACTTGAAGATTCACATATTTCAGAATAAGCAATCACATTGTTGACAATTTCTCTCTCGCCTTCACTATCAGAATCTGACCAAGTGGTGCCTAATCCCTTTTTCTGTTTCCTTATAAAGTTAGAGCATTCTGGTCTAATGTGTCCATAGCCTCCACATTCAAAGCACTGAGCACCCTTTCCCACTGTTGGGGTCTTCTTCATTCCTGTCTTTGTCCTAGGGAATAATGTTGGACCTATTGTCTGGGACATTGGTCATCCATTTCCTATCCAGATACTTCAAGATTTTGTTGAACTTTTTTCCAAGAAGAACAATATCATCTGCCAAACTCTATTCTTTGACTCCTCGACTTCCAGCATCCGCAGTTTTGGATACAAAGGCCATACATTTGTTATTCTTTTCTGACCTTTCATTGATGGGCATCACAAAAGTTTGTAGGAAACCAATGAGTTCATCAACCTTCATACTACTTAGGTTCTGAGCTTCTTCATTAGCAGTCACTTTCATATCAAACCTCTTAGATAATGATATGAGAATCTTACTGGTAAGTTTTTCTTCAGACATCTTTTGACCTAAGTCAAAGGATGTGTTGGCAATGTTACACAATCTGATGTGATATAACACTCACAGTTTCATCTTCATTCATCCTCAGGTTCTCAAATTTTGTTGTTAGGAGCTGCAATCTTACATACGAATCTTGGATTTGCCTTCATGTGTAGTTTTTAGAATCTCGCATGCTTCTTTAGCTTCGTAACATGTGTTGATCAACCTGAACATGTTATTTTCCACACCATTGAAAATTGTATTCAATGCGTTGGAGTTCCTAAGGGCTTCATCATCTTCAGCATTAGTCCAATCGGCCTCTAGTTTTTGGTTGGTTGTACCATCTTTAAAGGTTGTAATTGGATGTTTCCATCCCTTGATCACAACTTTCCATGCTTTATTTCCCAAGGATTTTAGAAAAGCCACCATCACCACCTTCTAATAATCATAGTTTGTGCCATCCAAAATAGGTGGTGTGTTGACTGATCCTCCATCTTTAATTGTCTCCATTTGAATATAATTTATCTTCTCTAGAGCTCACCCAACACGCTAGGGGACAGATGTCGAATACGATGCTCTAGGAACAGGTGCGACAAGATACACCAGAAACAATACACTAACTAGTAATAAATGATGGAGTAGAAAAGCAATAAAGAACACAGTCAAATTATTTACCCAGTTAAGTGAAATTACACCTACGTCTGGGGGTCTGAGTCTACAACCCAAGAAAGGAAATTCACTATTACTAGTTTAGTACATTTAGAATTACAAGCAATCACAAACCCTATATTTTTCAATGCCTCTTCCTTCCTAACACTACTCAATGACTTTTTATTTAGAATCTCCCCCCTAAATATGAGAACCTACTCACTTTCTTCTCTACCACAATCTCAGTGACAGGGGAAAACAACCACTAAATTCTAATGATCAACTTCAATCTTCACAAGATGAGAGAATGTTGAATATTACAGTTCAACTAGACAAACCTTCTATGCCAATATACAGTCAGAATTGTATTTGAATGAATCCATAACAAGTAAGGAGGGAGAACCACTTGAGAAAAATGTTAGAAGATTGACTAGAAGGATAACTGAGTCGACAAGGCTAGATGGATATGAGAGATTTCTAGATTGAGCAATTGATGTTAGTGGTGATCTCATAGAAGAAGCAATGATGATGGCCAAATAAGAAACAATTGATTTTGATAAGTCCATGAATCATTCAAATTGGTCAGCAACCATGAAAGAAGAACTCTGGGAAATAAAAAAGAACAAGAAATGGAAACTTGTCAAAAGATTTAGAAAGAAGCGAATTGATGTGAAGTGGGTCTACAGGGTGAAATGAATACTAAAGGGTGAAATGTTAAAGCATAAGGCAAGACTAATGGAGAGAGGTTTTATATAAAAACTTGGTATTGATTTCGACGAAGTCTACACACCTGTTACAAGGTTGGAGACAATCAGAATTGTTGTGTCGACTACAACAAACAGAGGATGGAAGATACATAAATTAGATGTAAAGTCATCATTTTTGAATGGACCATTAGAAGAAGAGGTATATGTCACTCAACCACCAGGATTCAAAATCAAAAGGGTACGAGTTAAAGGTGTACAGATTGAGGAAGGTTCTATATGGTTTGAAGCAAGCCCCAAGGGCTTGTAATAAGAGAATAGATAACTTCATGGTCAAAGCAGCTTTCACAAAATGTGTCTCAAAACACGAAGTGTATGTAAATGATACTGACAGTGTAACACCCCATTTTTAATTATTTAATCGTCTGGTTTTATTTTAATTGTTGGCCTTGTTTAGGGTGCGTGTCCGAGTGCGTAGGGGTGGTATTGATATAATAGTGATGAGGTGGCAGTATGTCCATTAATAGTATTATGGAAATTATTTTTAGTTATTATTCCTACTATTATTATTCTTATTATTTTTAGTAATATTATTGTTTTATTAAATTAAAAGTCTAATGTGAATAATTAGATAATGGGCTGATATGAATAATAAGGGTAGTTTAGTAATTAAAGGAAGATTAGTGAAAATTAGTGGGGGTTTAACATCTCCATCAGATTGGAGAGAAAAAAGAGAAAAACCAAGGAGAGGAAGAACAAGGGTGTGCTAGGGCTAACATCTCCATCAGATTTTCGCAGGAATTAATCAGGAATTCGAGGTAAGGGGGGAGAACGGGTTTAATATTGGTGAATTAATCATGTGAGGGTAGTGGGGAGTCCTTAACCCCGTAGGAATTCGTTTGAATGTATGCTGTCATATGATTATGTGATGTATATGCGTGAATCTGTGATGAATATTATGTGTTGAACTTCTGATTTTGTCTGTCATCTTGATGTTGTTATTGTTGTTGAATGTGACATTGCAGAGTTGAATTTAATTTAGATTTGGAGGATGAATTTAGACTAAAATCTGAGTTAGTAATGTTAAGAGAAAGATGTAGGATGAGTAATAGAACATGAAATTGATGTAGAACTAGTTTTAGGACTGTTTTAGAGTGAAATAGTGAAAATCCCATAGCAGAACTCAGACTGGTGTAGAGAAAACAGGTTTGCATAATAGATCTGGCCGTACGCGTATTGGGGAGGGTGTTACGCGTAAGGCTAGGCAGGATTGGAGGCATTACGCGTACGGGGAGGCCACAAGGAGGTTTTGGCACGACCCTCTGCATATACGCGTAAGGATACGCGTATGGTGGCTTGGCAATACGCGTATGGAGTAGCTATACGCGTATCCAGATCTGAGAAAGGAATTTGTGAAGGAAATAGCTCTCTGCCCATACGCGTATGAGGTTAGGCAATACACGTATGGCAGGGCGAGGCTGAAGGCCTTACGCATCTGGTACGCGTATGCTTGGGCGGGAGAGTGTGGCAATATGCGTATGGCCCAGGGCAATACGCGTATGACCAGCGAGTGTGCATAATTTTACCGTTTCGCGATTTCTTTCCCATTTTCGCGTTGGAATCGGTTTCTTTTGGTTTGATAGGTTGGGAATAGATGTCAGAAGTTGAGAAGTATAGAGTTGGTGACGAAAATAATTAATTTAATAATTTTAGTGAATTAATTAGTATTTAACAAATTAAGGTGACTTGTGAGGATTTCTTGGTTATGGTGCAAATGATGGTGATTGTGTATTTCACATGTGATCAGTAGGATCGTGTAGATGTATGAATGTCGTCATACATGTATTTTATTTATGCATTTGAATTGTCATGCATCCATGGTGTTGGTGGGATGAATCATTGCTCAGGAGGAGTGTATGTGATTCATCCGAACTCCCTAGAGGAGTGTGGTGGGATAAATCATTTCCAAGTAGGGGTGTATGTGATTTATCTGGGTTCGATTGAATGAACCATGGTGATGTTGGTACCACATGCATTGTGTCTAAGTCGAGTCGCATTGCATTATTACTTTGTTGATTGATTGGTGATTGAATGTGACAGTAGGTCGTGATTGTATGTTTGTATGATATATCTGAGTAACTACCTTCTAATATGTATTATTCACCGTTTAATATTGAATGTAGTTCTCACCCCTTTTGTTGTTGTTGTGTCTGTGCTTCTTCGGAAGTACAGATAATCCAGGTACTTAGGTTGCTTGAAGTGCGTGTTGCTTGTTCGAGTCGTAGGAGTCGCTCTGATACGTAACACGAGAGTCTTGGGAATTTTATTGATTGTCATTTGTTATTCGTTTTTGTTACGTATCTTTCTCTTTGATGAATTTATGGTGAACCACGAGTTATGTGGGATTTTTCCGAAGTTGTTGGCATGTGGCCGTGAAATGAATAAATAAATTATTTTTCCTCTATTTTATTTCATTTAATAAAAGGAGTTTGATGTTGGTTTTATGAGTGTGGCATCCTACTTTATTTTTGGTGTAAAAACTCTGATTATTTCATAGAATTTTGTGTATTTTTCATAAATGGGAAAGTGGGGTGTTACAGACAGGGCCAGACGAATCATTTTATGCCTATATATAGGTGATTTGTTAATCATAAGTGTAGATGAAACAAAGATAAGAAGAGCCAAGTCGAAGCTTGAAATTCTGGTACCAGATGTGTGATGTCACAACAACACACTCTGCAATGGACAATGCAATAACAAGTAATAAATCAACACAATGATTTGTTCACCCAGTTCGGTCTAACTACCTACGTCTGGGGGCTACCAAGCCAGGGATGAATTTCACTATTAGTAGTATTAATTTACAGACTCAACAAGTCAGTTGACATCTCCTAAACTTAATCACTACTTAATGAACCTTCTACCTAAGAGACCACTTAGGTATGAGAACACTACTCAATCCCTAAATCACTTCAGTGATATAATTCAAAGATCACACACTTTGAATAACACTACTTGATTCTGCTTCACAGCTTTGATCAAGAATAACTCAAAACAACAATACCAATTCACACTCGAATGGTTTACAAACACGAAGACTCAATCGACTCTCAGTCTTTAGCTCTCTTTCTTCGTTTCTGTTCCTTCAGGAATGATGCGCATTATAAAGCTCTTAGAATTGGGCTTGGACTTGCTACAATATCTGACCTGATTTTTTATTTAAAACTGAATCTTCAAAACAGATTTTCTCTCTCAAAATCTTCTTAAATCTTCAGCTTTTAAACCTCCCTACAAATCTGAATCAAATCTCTATGCAACAGAGAATATATATCCCAAGATATCCGCAACCAATGAGACTAACTGCTCTCCCAATATCCAGCTAAAACACAAACCCTAACAACATCACTAAACCTGCTGTTATTAATCTTCTGTAGACCTGATGTCACAACATCGCATGTAACATCAGACATCACAGCTTCAGCAACTTAACTCCTTAACATAAACCAATGTTAAGACTCAATGTTAAGACATCACCCATGTGACATCAACATTGAACACCTTTGTTTTACCAAAATTCTAGCCAATCCAAGAACCAACAATCTCCCCCTTTGGCTAATTTTGGCTAAAACAATCTCTGCAACATCAGAGACTTCAGCAGCGGATAAACATGAATATTTTAACAACTTTCGCAGCAGCATTTCTTCAACACAGCTTCACAATGCATTTAGTATGCTGCACACACTCAAATACTCTGCTACACAGGGCAAACTCCCCCTCAAACTAGGACCAGCACAAACAGCTGTTCAACACGTACACTCCCTTTCAACATCTGCACCACACCAGAGCTGAGATAGGACACACTCTACACACAAAGACTAGGTTAACTCTCCCCCTTTTTAGCCACAATTGGACAATCACCAAACACAATGTCCTGACATAATAAATGATACAGTCAAACACCAAGCTTTTCCCAAGAAAATAAGTTCCAACACCTTGACTGGTCAGGCGATACAAACAATGCTCCTTGTTTGCAATATAAAAACAAGACTTCTTCCTTCTAGCAACACCACACAACAACCAAGAATGAGCCAGTCAAACTCCAAAGATGCAGCAAAGAACTTCAAGCAGAAGAGCACGACTTCAGACCCACCTCAGCAGAGGAGCAAAACAATGACTGCAGCTGCAGCTACTTCAGGAACTAAAAAGACAGGCAGAACCTCCGAAACAACCATGAAACCAAGCAAGAAGCTTCCTGTGCAACAACAAGCTGCTGATGATGATTGGGATGAAGATTGGAAAGCTTTTCTAGATGCAGGGGGTTGGGACAATCTGTAGACTCTTTGTTTGTAACTTTTTATGTACTCCAATCCTGTATGCCTTCAGTAGTTGAATTAATTTTCAATAAAGTACACAACTGCACAATACACTCTCAGCACACTTAATCTTCATAAATGCAAATTCCCAATTTACTTCTTAAACTTTCAAATTGGTTTGCATCTAAGGCTTTAGTGAAAATATCAGCTAATTGCTTATCTGTAGCTATATGTTCCAAGACAACAACTTTGTCTTCAACCAAATCTCTTATAAAATGATGCCTTATATCAATATGCTTAGTCCTGCTATGCTGAATAGGATTCTTAGAAATATTGATAGCACTCAAATTATCACAGTACAATGTCATGACATCTTGCTTGACATTGTATTCAGTCAGCATTTGCTTCATCCAAACAAGTTGAGAACAACTACTCCCTGCTGCTATGTACTCAGCCTCAGCAGTAGAGAGAGACACAAAGTTCTGCTTCTTACTAAACCATGATATCAGATTATTCCCTAAGAAGAAACAACCTCCTGAAGTGCTTTTCCTATCATCAGCACTCCCAGCCCAGTCAGCATCACAATATCCCCTTAACTCAGTACCAGAACCATGACTATACAACATCCCATAGTCACTAGTGCCATTAACATATTTCAAGATCCTTTTCACTTGATTCAAGTGACTAGCCTTAGGTTCAGATTGATATCTGGCACAAACTCCAACAGCAAAAGCAATGTCAGGTCTGCTAGCTGTGAGATACAATAGACTCCCAATTATGCTTCTATATAAACTTTGATCCACACTGACACCATGTTCATCCTTGCATAATTTTAGATGAGTACGAGCAGGAGTCCTCTTGTGATTAGCATTTTCAAGACCAAACTTCTTCACTATGTTCTTTGCATACTTGCTCCGAGAAATGAATATGGAGTCCTCCATTTGTCTAACTTGTAGACCAAGAAAATAGTTCAGCTCACCAACAAGACTCATTTCAAATTTAGACTGCATCTGTTCCACAAAATGTTTCACCATTGCATCTGACATCCCACCAAATACTATGTCATCAACATAGATTTGAGCTATCATCAGTTTTCCTCCTTCCTCTTTAACAAACAAAGTCTTGTCAATCCCTCCTTTTCTGTAGCCATTCACAACCAAGAAATCTGTAAGTCTTTCATACCAAGCTCTTGGTGCTTGCTTCAAATCGTATAGAGCTTTCCTTAGTTTGTACACATGGTCAGGAAATGTTGGATCAATAAATCCTTTTGGTTGATCAACATACACCTCTTCGTTTAAGTAACCATTCAAGAAGGCACTTTTAACATCCATCTGAAAAAGCTTGAATTTGAAATTACAAGCCACACCTAAGAGCAATCTGATAGATTCCAGTCTTGCCACAGGAGCAAAGGTTTCATCATAATCAATTCCTTCAACCTGAGTGTATCCCTGAGCAACCAATCTGGCCTTGTTTCTGGTGACCACTCCTTGTTCATCAGATTTATTCTTGTAGATCCACTTGGTGCCAATCACATTAACTTCATCAGGCCTAGGTACAAGCTCTCATACTTCATTCCTCTTGAATTGCTCCAGCTCTTCATGCATTGCATTTATCCAAAACTCATCAGTCAATGCTTCCTTGACATTCTTTGGCTCAATTTTGGAGACAAAGCATGAACTTGCTATAACATCTCTTGACCTAGTCCTCACTCCAGAGTTTGGATCTCCTATAATGAGCTCCTTTGGGTGGTCCTTCTGCACTCTGATGGAGGGATCCTTATGAGGTTGCTCAGTTTTAGGCTCAACAGCAGCAACACTAGGAGTTGGACTTCTGTCTTCAGCTTCTGGAGTGACTTCACCAACTGATGTTCCAACATCATTTAGGATATCATCATCTTCCTGCTTGTCCTTGTCATCAATCACCACATTGATTGACTTCATCATCACCTTGGTTCTAGAGTTGAAAACTCTATATGCTCTGCTGTTAGTAGAGTATCCCAAAAATATTCCTTCATCACTTTTGGAATCCAATTTTCTTCTCTGTTCTCTATCAGCCAGAATATAACATCTACTTCCAAAAACATGAAAGTATTTAACATTAGGTTTTCTTCCCTTCCACAGTTCATACAGAGTGGATGAAGTGCCTCTTCTCAGGGTAACTCTGTTGTGAATGTAGCAGGCTGTATTCATGGCTTCAGCCCAGAAATAATAGGTAAGATTCTTGGCGTGGATCATAGCTCTAGCAGACTCTTGGATAGTTCTGTTCTTCCTCTCAACTACTCTATTTTGCTGAGGAGTAATAGGAGATGAAAACTCATGACATATACCTTCAGCAGAGCAAAATTCTTCAAACTTGCTATTTTCAAACTCTCTTCCATGGTCACTTCTTATTCTGATAACCTTACTCTCCTTTTCTCTTTGGAGTCTTTGACAAAGATCTTTAAGAACATCAAACACCTCTGATTTGTCTTTGATGAAGCTCACCCAGGTGTATCTTGAATAGTCATCCACAACTACACATGCATATCTCTTTCCACCCAGACTTTCCACTTGCATAGGTCCCATCAAGTCCATATGAAGTAGTTCCAAGACCTTGGAGGTGGTATCATGTTGGGGCTTCGGATGAGACATCTTTGTCTGCTTCCCTTTTTGACAGTCACCACACACTTTTCCTTCCTCAATATTAAGTTTGGGAATTCCTCTGACTGCTTCTGAGGAGATGATTCTCTTCATTCCCTTCAAGTGAAGATGTCCCAACTTCTGATGCCAAATTTTGACATCATCTTCTTTAGCAAAAACACACGTGGAAGAATTTGAGTTTTGTGGAACCCAAAGATAACAATTGTCCTTAGACCTGGCTCCCTTCATAATGACTTCTACTTTATCATCTTTGACAATACATTCAGACTTAGTAAAGTCTACTTTGAATCCTTGATCACAGAGTTGACTAATGCTAATCAAATTTTCTGTCAGTCCTTTAACAAGAAGAACATCCTCTAGTCTAGGAGCACCAACATAGTTTAGTTTAGCAATCCCCTTGATCTCTCCTTTGACCCCATCACCAAATGTAACATAGCTTGAAGAATGAAGCTTCACATCTACCAACAGATTCTTTACCCCAGTCATGTGCCTTGAACACCCGCTGTCAAAGTACCAATCTTCTTTGGTAGAAACCCTTAAAGAAGTGTGAGCTATCAAGCTGGTAACCTTAACTTTAGGGACCCATTGCTTCTTAGGCTTGGACCCTTGCCTTCCTTTATAACAGTTCTGTTTGGGAACAATCTGATGAGCCTTCTGAGGATACCCATGGAGCTTATAACAATAAGCCTTAATGTGTCCAAAACATCCACAATGGTGACACCTCCAATGTCTGTATTTCTTCTTAGATGGAGTTCTGTTATGATGTTTTAACATCTGTTTTAACATCACTGGTTTGGAGGTGATAACATCAATAGAACCTGCATCACTGGTGAATCCCAAACCATGTTTGTCTGCATCGATCTTCCCAATACTAAGAATGTTGTCTAACGCATCAGTACCATTGTTCAACATTCTGATAGTTTTGGTCATAGAGTCCAGTTTATAGTTAAGCATACTGACTTCAGCTTCCAGTTCAGTCTTTCCTGCTTTTAACTGTACTATGGTTTTCCTCAGCTCTTCTCCTTCAAGACACACTTGTTCACTTCTTATGAAAAGATCTTTATAAGTGACAGCAAGTTCATCATAAGTAACCTCATCATCACAAGAATCATCATCTGACTCATAAACCCCAATCATAGCTCTAGCAAGTTTAGCTGAATTTTCTTCAGATTCACTCTCATTGTCAGACCAAGAAGCTGATAACCCTTTCTGCTTCTTTAGAAAGGTAGGACATTCCTTCTTGACATGTCCATACCCTTCACACTCAAAGCATTGTATCCCTTTGTCATTACTGGGTTTTTCTTCATCTTTAGACTTCTTCCCTTGTTCTCCTGATCTGTTGATGTCAGAGGTAATGTTCTTGACATTTGGATTATAACTCCTATTTATCCTCTTCATAACTTTGTTGAACTGTTTACCCAGCAAGGCAATAGCCTGAGACAACTCCTCCTGAGAATCATCTTCTTTCCCTTTCTTGGCATCTTCAGGACTGGAAACCAAAGCTATACTCTTGGACTTCTTCTCAGGTTCCTCTTCACTTAACCCTAGATCAAATGTTTGAAGAGATCCAATAAGCTCATCAACCCTCATTTTGCTGATGTCTTGAGCTTCTTCAATTGCAGTCACCTTCATCTTATACCTCTTAGGAAGGGACCTAAGGATCTTCCTTACAAGCTTTTCTTCTGACATCTTTTCTCCAAGAGCACTGGATGCATTGGATAGCTCAAGAATACTCATGTGGAAGTCATGGATAGTCTCATCTTCCTTCATTTTCAGACTTTCAAACTTTGATGTTAGAATCTGAAGTCTTGACATCTTAACTCTAGATGTTCCTTCATGTGTAGCCTTCAAAATATCCCATGCTTCCTTGGCAACTTCACATGAGTTGATCAACCTGAAGATGTTCTTATCAACTCCATTGAAGATAGCATTTAGGGCTTTAGAGTTACCAAGGGCAAGCTCATCTTCTTCCTTGGTCCATTCTTCTTCAGGCTTCGGCTTTGAGGTGCCCTCTTTATCTTTCCCAACATCATCTTTTTCAAACACAACAGGCGTTTTCCACTCTTTAATGATAGCCTTCCAAGCCCTGCTGTCCAAGGATTTCAAAAAAGTGATCATCCTTGGCTTCCAATAATCATAATTCGAGCCATCCAAAATAGGGGGTCTGTTAACAAATCCTCCAACTTCTTTGTCCATCTTTACACCAGAAAGTAACTTCCCTAGATCTCACCCAGAGACAGACAAGATGCCTGCTTTGATACCAATTGAAATTCTGGTACCAGATGCGTGATGTTAAGTGCGATGTCACAACAACACACTCTGCAATAGACAATGCAATAACAAGCAATAAATCAACACAATGATTTGTTCACCCAGTTCGGTCTAACTACCTACGTCTGGGGGCTACCAAGCCAGGGATGAATTTCACTATTAGTAGTATTAATTTACAGACTCAACAACTCAGTTGACATCTCCTAAACTTAATCACTACTTAATGAACCTTATACCTAAGAGACCACTTAGGTATGAGAACACTACTCAATCCCTAAATCACTTCAGTGATATAATTCAAAGATCACACACTTTGAATAACACTACTTGATTCTGCTTCACAACTTTGATCAAGAACAACTCAAAACAACAATACCAATTCACACTCGAATGGTTTACAAACACGAAGACTCAATCGACTCTCAGTCTTTAGCTATCTTTCTTCGTTTCTTTTCCTTCAGGAATGATGCGCATTATAAAGCTCTTAGAATTGGGCTTGGACCTGCTACAATATCTGACCTGATTTGTTATTTAAAACTGAATCTTCAAAACAGATTTTCTCTCTCAAAATCTTCTTAAATCTTCAGCTTTTAAATCTCCCTGCAAATCTGCATCAAATCTCTATGCAACAGAGAATATCTATCCTAAGATATCCGCAACCAATGAGACTAACTGCTCTCCCAATATCCAGCTAAAACGCAAACCCTAACAACATCACTAAACCTGATGTTATTAATCTTCTGCAGACTTGATGTTACAACATCGCATGTAACATCAAACATCACAGCTTCAGCAACTTAACTCCTTATCATAAACTAATGTTAAGACTCAATGTTAAGACATCACCCATGTGACATCAACATTGAACACCTTTGTTTTACCAAAATTCTAGCCAATCCAAGAACCAACAAAGCTGATGCAGGAGTTTGAAATGCCTGACCTAGGGAATTTGTCATATTTCTTAGGGATGAAATTCAAAGACACAAATGGAGGAGTGTTCTTGAACCAAATGAAGTATGCTCAAGACATTTTTAAGAGGTTGAAGAAGGATACAAATGGTAAGTTTGTAAGTGTGACACTGTACAAAAAAATCATTGGATTTTTAAGGTATCTTTTCAACACCAGACCAAACATTTGTCATAGTGTCAAATTGTTGAGCAGATTCATGGAGAAACCCCAATATTGTCATCTTATTGCAGTCAAGAGAATACTGAGATGCATCAAAGGTATGATTGATAATGGTGTTCTGATGCCAAGGCAAAGAAGACCAGCACAGAAGCAGAGGTATATGGTTACACTAATTCAGATTTCAGTGGAGATCAAGATGAGAAGAAGAGTATTGCAGGTTATATATTCGTGATTGGAGGTTTCCTAATCTAACAAAGTTCAAGAAAGCAAAGCATTATGGCCTTATCATCCTGTGAAGATGAGTACGTGGATTCATCATATACAACATGTCAAGCAACATGTATAGAGATGCTGCTCGAAGAGTTCAAGGTAATGGAACCTAAGAAAATGAAGTTTTGTCGACAACAAGTCATCTATCGACCCGGCGAATCATCTAGTGTGTCATGGTGGAAGTAAGCATATATAAAGGAGATATCATTTTATTAGGGGTCAAGTAAGCAAAGGAAAGCTTAAGCTTGAGCATTGCAAGACAGAATGACAACTAGCTTACAAACTCACCAAACCCCTGAAGAAAGCCAGGCTCGATAAGTTGAAGAGAAGCGTATGGATGAAAAGTATCGAAAACATAAATTAAGGGGTGTGTTAGAAGTTGTAATTCATTGTTTTGTAGAAATTTGTATTCGACTAAGGTTGTGTAACCTAGTCGAAGTCGAAGTAGTTGTGAATTTAGTTGTTTTCGACAGAGTTGAGTACAACATATAGTTATTAAGTCGAAATCGAAATGTAACTTGTATATTTTGGGCTTGAGCCTTGGATATATATATATATATATATATATATATATTCTCAATATACTTTTATCTACTTTCTCTTCCAACTCTTTTTCTTTTTCATTTTCTTCTTGAAACTCTAATTGTTCCATATGTTCCAATAGGTCCATAACCCATAGGTCCCTGGATCAAAACCATACTCTGATACCACTTGTTGGAGAAGCCAGGGGAGCAAGGATCAAAAGTGTTTATGGGCCCAACGTTCATGGTTCCATGAGACCTTGGCGTCACATATCCACCCAAAACCTTAAGGCAATGAGGGTATGAGTCACCTCTCTTATAAACCCAACATTTCCTCCATTCCTAGTCGATGTGACTTTAGCACTTTCACGCTTGAAACCTAACAATCTCCTCCATAAGTGTGTCACCCACATCACTAGCATTGATCTACACCAGGAACCACTTCTGCTCCCCCACCGAGCCAACCAGGTTCTGATACCACTTGTTGAGTCATCAATTAGGGGGTTCAACACGAAGGAACATTTTTTACATTGGTCTTAAAGAAAAGGCCCCAATATAAAAATGCCCCCTCATGTTGAACCCCTGAATTGACCCTAACAGTGGTATCATGAATTTTTGGTTCGAGTGAAGGTACCGACTCACTTGTATTGAAATTTCCTACTGGGTAGGAGGTGGCCCGTTGAAAAATGTCAACAGGGATACAAGTGTAAAGAGTTTTCACTTGAGGGGGAATATTGTGGATAAACTCACACTTGAGGGAGAGTGTTGAGAAAAACAAGTGTGAGTAGTGTTGGGAAGTCTCACATTGATTAGCAAAAGTGGAGACTTTAGCATTTATAAGTGAGAGAATTCACACAATTATCACCTTACAGTTTGAGTGAATATGTGGTGTGTCTCTCACAAGGTGTGTTGCTCTTAAAGAAAAAGCCCCAACATAAAAATGCTCCCTCGTGTTGAACTCCCGAATTGTCTGAAGAAGAAACTAGAATTCTAAACACATATCATCTTCATTAGGGTTATGCTTGTGTTGTTTTTGACAAGTGAAATTTAATGTTGCATGCTAAAGCTCTCTGTGTATGTGTGCGCGCACGTGCGTGCGTGTGTGCGGTATGTTTTAAAATTTTGATATTCAAAAAAAGTTTCAATAAAATAATAAAATATCTAAAATAACATTTTAAAAATAACTATTCAAATCAAGTTTTCATTTAAAGATGAAATTTTTTTTATAAATTTTTTTATACAAAATTATGTTGTATTATAAAAATTATTAAAAAAAAAAAGCAAAACAAACCGAACCTTAAATTTAATAAACAATATAAGCTTATGTATCATAAAGTATATAATAAAACTTAAAAAAAAAAAAAAAAAAAAAAAAAAAAAAAAGAAGAAAAGTTTGCCAAACAAGTTTAGGATCTAGATAGAATATTACTTGGGGAGGAGGTTAGTAAATGTAGAATAATCTAATCAATCATGAATATACATGTACTTCCATGAAAACAAAAATGAAAAATATCGATAGCTATAAATATAGCATAGAACCTCACAAGACAGTGCCATATTATAAATAAATAAAAACCGCGATTCTTCTCGGTTCTCACTCTCATTGTTTCTTTTCATTTTTCATGAGTCGAATCTGAGAAATTTTCCTATGCGTAGAATGTTGCTTCGTTTCTCAACTTTCTCCTATCACCGTCTTCCTACCTGAGTTTCTTCTTTCACTGAGCTTCTTCTTTTTTTCTAGAAGACTCGTTTATGGATTTTCATTTATCATCGTAGCTAGTTTTGGTATGAAGAAAATTCATGAAAAACATGCCATTTATGTGTTTACGTGAGTTGGAATTTTTCTTCATGGATATGAAATTAAATTAATCTCATTGATTGTTTTCCTAATCCATGTAAAATTATACTTTACATTTTACATTTTACTGATCTTAAGTATCAGTTATGAATTTTTTTTTTTTTTTTTAATTTCATGTTCTCTATCTGAAGATTCTCTCATGCTTTTTGTTGTTGTAGGGTAACTGGACTCTGATTTGCAAGCAATTTCTTGTTCTGAGTTTTGCCATAGCATTAAGTATTGGAGCTTTGTAAAAATTTATAGTATTATCAAATATCAATTCAAATAGACATTTGATTTGATAAGCTGATCTTAATTTCTCTTAAAGTTTCATTTTTCAGAAGTCTTGGTTTGGTTCCAAGCCATGATTTTTGGAAAGAAACTACGAGTACATTACATATTTTAGACTTAGTTCTTGTTTACTGCTTAGGTTCAGGCATGGGCTACTTTTGCAATAAGAGTGAAAGACAGATAAAGTAAAAACACAGAGAGAGTAAAAATTAGTTGAGATGTTTTGATTTTAGTAGTGATGGTAAGGTTCATATCTTGTTTATTTTTGAACCAGCAAGATTTTGAGCCCGTAAATTGAGAATGGCTTGTTTGACACTTAGTCCATTCTATGAAAATAGTGAATATACCTGTTGTTTTAGTCCTCATAGGAGGGATTCAATTTTGATTTACCTAACTGTTGGTGAATCTGTGATCCCCATGCATATTATTGAGACGGATTCCATTGCTTCGGTGAAGCTGAGAATTCAGACCTTTAAAGGATTTTTTGTAAAGAAATCGAAACTGATTTTTGAAGGGAAGGAATTGGCTCATAACAAATCATGTGTCCGTGATTTTGAATTATCAACTGAGGCATCCTCCACTCCTGATACAGTACCAAATTTAGCTGCAGACCAGTTAGGGCCACTGTCTATAACAAATAAGGTCCCGAAGAGGAACCGGTTGAGTAGTGAATTACTTTTGGAACCAGTTTTTAAGAATTCCAATATCAAAATTCTACCACTGATCCAGAAACTAGTTAAAATTACATTAGAGGGGTTAGAGAAAGGCCGAAAACCAATTCGATCATCAGAGGGATCAGGAGGAGCTTATCTTATGCAAGATCCATCTGGCTTAAAGTATGTTTCAGTTTTCAAGCCTACTGATGAGGAGCCAATGGCGATTAATAATCCTCGGGGCTTACCTATCTCTGTCGATGGCGAAGGGTTAAAGAAAGGAACACGAGTAGGGCAAGGTGCGTTGAGAGAAGTTGCAGCTTACATCTTGGATCATCCGAGGAAAGGATCTCGCTCATATCATAACAATGAGGAGCAGGGGTTTGCTGGAGTTCCGTGTACAGTTATGATCAAATGCATGCATGAAGGGTTCCATCATCCTGAAGGTTACAAGAAGGTTTCAAGTAATGTTAAAATAGGATCACTTCAGATGTTCATGAGGAACATTGGAAGCTGTGAAGATATGGGCCCTGGTGCATTTCCGGTGGAAGAGGTTCATAAGATCTCTGTGCTGGATATCAGGTTGGTAAATGCAGATAGACATGCCGGGAACATTTTGGTTGCCAAGGACGGTGAAGACGGTCCAACTGTCCTTATTCCAATTGATCATGCCTATTGCCTACCTGAGAGTGTAAGTCTGAATGAATTGGTTCTTTTTTTTGTCTGCCAAAATAATTTAAGCTGATGTTGTTTTGCGCGTTTTGCAGTTTGAAGATTGCACTTTTGACTGGTTGTATTGGCCACAAGCTCAAGAGCCTTACTCCCCAGACACCATTGAGTACATAAAATTTCTAGACGCAGAAGAAGATATCAAGCTTTTGAAGTCTCATGGATGGGAACTTCCTCCTGAATGTGCCCGGATCCTTTGTATATCAACCATGCTTCTTCAGAAAGGTGCAGAGAAAGGACTCACTCCTTTCACTATTGGAAGCATTATGTGTAGAGAGACACTGAAGAAAAAGTCTGTCATTGAGCAGATTATACAGAAAGCGGAAGAAGCTGCACTTCCTGGAACAAGCGAAGCTGCATTCATTGATCTTGTTTCTGTGATCATGGATAATCATTTAGAAGGGCTATTCCCATGACTGAATTGTAATACACGTGCCACAATCTACTTTAATGGAAATGGACTGTGGTTAAGCTTCTTCCAACAACCAATCAAGAATTTGATGCTTGTGTTGCTATATATATATAGACTTTTGTATTTTTTATACTACATATCTGGTTGCATGGAATGGAAATTCATTTGTATATTGACCAGAAATGCTTATGGAATTTCTGTGCAATATCATTCCGATGTTCGGTGTTTCTTGAGCCAATATGCTGTATTTTGTATTGCCAATATAAATAAAAAATTCCCATTCCTAATTCTGTTCCATGGTGTTTTTATCTTTATGTGTTGAAGTTCACTGAATGATACTGAGCAAAAGAATTGTAGGAAATAATGAGAACAAGAAGAATTTAATTATTTTTTTGTTTGTTATTAGGTGTGGAAATAGGCTGGGCCGAGTTAGGTTTTGTCAAGTTTAAGTCTGGTCTGCCAAAAAAACTGAAGACTAAGTCTGACTTGTAGTCTGTCATAGACTTAGTTTTAGGTCTGAATCTAGCCTGTTCTAAGGCCTAGTTAGCTTGTTAAACTGATGATGATGATTAGTGATGTTGTGTATCATACATTCATATGCATACTCTGTGACGAAGTTTCATTCCCATTGTGCGGATATGAGGTAATTATGACGTGCTCCGGTTCCAAATGCGGGATCAATCCTATTGACGGGGATCTTTGGAGGGTTGATGGCCTAGTGTCCATCTATTATGACGATTGGTACCATATGCATGAGTCTTGTTATGCATTGCATCTTATGTGGCATTGATGAATTTGTGATATGGTGTTTCCTGATGTTTTCCTTGATGATGACCTTGATGATGTCGTTTATGAAGATAATGCTATTTTATGTATATCTTGTTTTATAATGATTATTATGAATTGTGATTACTCACCCTGCCTGTTTGAATGTTGCCTCCACGTGGGTAACGTGCAGGTGATCAGGTTTAACTGTGGATGCTTTCGAGAACTTGAAGTTTATTTGCTTTTGGTCGATTTAGAGGGTCTTGCTCTGATAGTGTAACATCGGGTTGGGGTCCTTTGAGTCGAACTATGCCGTTTCCTTATTTTCGTTGTCATTTGACGATATGGTTTTATTTTGATTATTATGATGTTTGTTGAAAACCTTTTATTTGAAAATTTTGAGTTCCGCTACCATGTGAAGACTTTTTTATTTATTTTGAGGAAAACCCTTTGTTTATAGGGTAATTGTGTTATTCTGATTTAATGAGGAATGTGCCCCCTTTGAGGGAAATTTTTATGCCTTACTCTGATTTTTAAGTTGTTTCTGCTGCAACATTATTGGGGATAGAAAAGGGTGTTACATTAGTGGTATCAGAGCAGGTCGGTCCGTCCGGCCAGGTTTTTACTTGATGTCTGTCCCTGTCAGTCGACGAGTGTGTGTACATTGTCGATGTTTTAGTTCTTCTAACCTTGTTGGTGGTGCGCAGGATGGCTGGAAGAAATGATCGTGTGATTGCTGATGCGTTGGAATCGGTTGCTAATGTGGTGGCGCAGCTGAATCCAAATGGTGGAGCTCCTGATGAGTTTCGCGCGTTGGGAAAGTTTCAAAGGAACAATCCACCGACTTTTGTGGGTACGCATGATCTAGCAAGTGCACACAAGTGGCTGAAGGCGATCGAGAAGATTTTCCGAGTGATGGGGTGTTCTGATGAGCAACAGGTTCAGTTCGAAACGCATATGCTGGAAGAGGAAGCTGAGGACTGGTGGGATAACACCCGTTAGAGACTTACGGATGTTGGCACTGTGATAACTTGGGTTGTGTTTAAGCAGGAGTTTCTGGGGAAGTATTTTCCAGAGGATGCTCGTTGCAAGAGGGAAGTGGAATTCCTTGAGCTGAAGCAAGGAGATATGACTGTGGGAGAGTATGCCGCGAAGTTTGAGAAGTTAGTGAAGTTTTTTCCGCACTACAATCGTACTGATGCTGAGATGTCTAAATGTCTCAAGTTCGAGAATGGGCTGAGACCAGAGATTAAGCAGGGTATTGGGTACCAACAAATCCGCAGGTATGCTGAATTGGTTGACAAGAGCAGAATCTACGATGAGGACAGCCGAGCTCGATCTGCTCACTATAAGCAGTTGAGTGAGAAGAAAGGGCAGTATAGGGGTAAGCCTTATACAACTTCAGCTGACAAAGGGAAGCAGAAGGCTTCAGATGGGAAAAAGACAATTGGGGGAGCAGCTCCCACTTCTAGAAAGTGTCATAAGTGTGGCGAGCAAGGTCACCGTGCTGATGTGTGCACCAATAATGTGGTGAGGTACTATCGATGTGGTAAGAAGGGGCATAGAGCTACTGACTGCAAAGATGAGGGTCCGACCTGTTTCAATTGCGGTGAGAAAAGTCATATCAGTACTCAATGCCAGAAGCTGAAGAAGACTACAACTGCCACTCAGACCAGTGGAAGAGTGTTTGCTTTGAGTGGTGCAGAGAAGGACAACCTGATCCGAGGTACTTGTTTTATTAATAATATCGAATTGGTTGCTATTATTGATACTGGTGCTACTCATTCTTTTATCTCGCTTGAATGTGCTAATAGATTGAGTTTGAAGTTATTTGTTATGAATGGGAATATGGTAATAGAAACTCCAACTAATGGTTCTGTTACTACTATCCTTGTGTGTTTGAGATGTCCTGTGACGATTTTTGAGAAGAGTTTTGTGATGGATTTGGTGTGCCTACCCTTGCACCAAATTGACGTGATCTTTGGGATGAACTGGTTGGAGTTCAACCGTGTTCATATCAATTGTTATAACAAGACTGTAGAGTTTCCTGAGATTGATGATGGTGGGGAGTTGATGTTCTTGTCTGCTAAGCAAGTAGAGGAACTTCAAGAAGACGAAGCTTTGGTGTTTGCAATGTTTGCATCGTTGCAAGTTGATCGTGAAGCTGCGAGTGTGGAGTTGCCTGTTGTCTGTGAATTCCCAGATGTGTTTCCAAATGACATCAGTGATTTGCCTCCAGAGCATGAAGTGGAGTTTGCAGTGGACTTAATACCAGGTATGAGTCCAGTGTCAATGGCTCCTTATCGGATGTCAGCTTCTGAGTTAAGTGAATTGAAGAAACAGTTGGAAGAATTGCTTGAGAAGAGGTTTGTTCAACCAAGTGTTTCTCCGTGGGGTGCTCCCGTGTTGTTAGTGAAGAAGAAGGATGGAAGTATGAGGTTGTGTGTTGATTATCGGCAGCTGAATAAAGTGACTATCAAGAATAATTATCAGCTACCGAGAATCGACGATTTGATGGATCAGCTAGTAGGTGCTTGTGTGTTCAGCAAGATTGATTTGAGGTCGGATTATCATCAGATTCGAGTTAAGCCTGATGATATTCCGAAGACGGCTTTCAGAACGAGATATGGACACTATGAATACACTGTGATGCCGTTTGGTGTATCTAATGCACCTGGTGTGTTCATGGAGTATATGAATCGGATTTTCCATGAGTATTTGGATAAGTTTGTGGTGGTGTTTATCGATGATATCTTGATATATTCTAGATCCGAAGAAGAGTATGCTGAGCATTTGAGGAATGTGTTGCAAGTTTTGAAGGAGAAGAAGTTGTATGCAAAGCTGTCGAAGTGTGAGTTCTGGTTGAAGGAAGTGAGTTTCCTTGGCCATGTGATTTCAAGGGGTGGTGTTGCTGTTGATCCTTCTAAGATTGATGCCGTGTTACAGTGGGAGACTCCGAAGTCTGCGATTGAGATACGAAGTTTTTTGGGATTAGCGGGTTATTACCGCAAGTTTATTGAAGGCCTTTCTAAGTTAGTATTACCTCTAACTCAGTTGACTCGAAAGGGTCAAACTTTTGTGTGGGATGTAGCTTGTGAAAAGAGTTTTGTGGAGTTGAAGAAGAGGTTGACTACTGCTCCAATGTTGATTTTGCCTAATCTGAGTGAATCTTTTGTGGTGTATTGTGATGCATCGAAGATGGGTCTTGGTGGAGTATTGATGCAAAATGGATAAGTTGTTGCTTATTCTTCGAGACAATTGCGAGTCCATGAGAGGAATTATCCTACGTATGACTTGGAATTGGCCGCGGTGGTGTTTGTGTTGAAAATTTGGAGACACTATCTGTTTGGTTCTAAATTTCAAGTGTTCAGTGATCATAAAAGTTTGAAGTACTTATTTAATCAGAAGGAATTGAATATGAGGCAAAGAAGGTGGTTAGAGCTGTTGAAGGATTTTGATTTTGATTTGAGTTATCATCCGGGCAAAGTAAATGTAGTGGTCGATGCGTTGAGCAGGAAGCCATTGCATATGTCGATGCTTATGGTGAAAGAGTTGGAACTAATTGAGCAATTCAGAGATTTGAGTTTGGTGTGTGAAGCCACTTCTGACAGTGTGAAGTTAGGAATGTTGAAGTTGACTAGTGGTATTCTGGAAGAGATCAGAGTGGGACAACAATCTAATTTAAAGTTGGTTAACCAATTGACTTTGATTAACCAAGGTAACAGAGGTGACTTCCGGGTTGACGAGAATGGTGTGATGATTTTCAGAGACATGGCGTGTGTTCCAGATGTCAAAGATATTAAGAAGGGCATTCTTGAAGAAGGACATCGAAGTAGGTTGAGTATTCATCCTAGTGCTACGAAGATGTACCAAGATTTGAAAAATTTGTTTTGGTAGCCAGGTATGAAGAAGGATGTTGCAGAGTTTGTTTATGCGTGTTTGACTTGTCAGAAGTCGAAAGTTGAGCATCAGAAGCCTTTAGGTATGATGCAACCGCTGAGGATTCCAGAATGGAAATGGGATAGTATTTCCATGGATTTTGTGGTGGGGTTGCCGAAGACTGCTAAGGGAAATGATTCAATTTGGGTGATCGTGGATAGATCAATTAAGTCGGCTCATTTCTTACCGATGAAGATTAATCATTCTATGCAGAAGCTAGCCGAGATGTACATTGAAGAGATTGTGAAGTTGCATGGGGTACCTTCAAGTATTGTGTCGGATAGAGATCTGAGGTTTACATCGAGGTTCTGGAAGAGTTTGCAAGATGCTTTGGGTACTAAGTTGAGGATGAGTTCTGCATATCATCCGCAGACGGACGGTCAGACAGAAAGGACTATCCAATCTTTAGAAGATTTGCTGAGGGCTTATGTGTTGGATCATGGAGGATCGTGGGATAACCATTTGCCATTGATTGAGTTCACGTACAATAATAATTTTCATGCTAGTATTGGAATGACGCCTTATGAAGCTTTGTATGGGAGAAGGTGTAGGACTCCGTTGTGTTGGTATGAGTCGGGCGAGAGTGTTGTACTCGGACCTTAAATTGTGAAAGAGACAACTGAGAAGATTAAGAAGGTCCAAGAGAGGATGAAAACTTCGCAGTGTCGTCAGAAGAGCTACCATGATAAGAGGAGGAAAGCACTTGAATTCCAAGAGGGAGATCACGTGTTTCTGAGAGTGACGCCAGTGACTGGTGTGGGTCGAGCTTTGAAGTCTAGGAAGCTCACTCCACGTTTTGTTGGTCCATATCAGATATCGCAGAGGATGTGAGAGGTAGCCTATCGAATTGCTTTACCACCGTCACTTGCGAATTTGCATGTTGTGTTCCATGTGTCTCAATTGAGGAAGTATATTCTGGATCTGTCGCATGTGATTCAGATGGATGATGTACAAATGAGGGATAATCTGATTATGGAAGCATTGCCTGTGCGTGTCGACGGTCGAGAGATGAAGCAATTGTGGGGTAAAGACATAGTTTTGGTGAAGGTGTTGTGGGGTGGACCAGCTGGCGAAAGTTGGACTTGGGAACGTGAAGATCAGATGAGGGAGTCGTATCCGACTATATTTCCTTGAGGTAATTTTCTAGGGCAAAAATTCTTTAAGTGGGGGTGAGTTGTAACACCCCAAATTTCGTAAGAATATTTATTTAATTCATTTAAATATTATATTCGTGAATTTCTGTGATTTTTGGTGGACTGTGTCGATGTCGGTGTTTTTGTGAAGTTTTGGTTATTTTAAGTAAATAATAGTATATAATATGAATATATTAGTATTATTATTAATTTAAAATAATATTAGAGGAATTAAGGGTAAGACGGACATTTGAAGAGAATTAGTGAGGGCATTATGGAGAAAGTCCAATTTTGAGGCCCAAGAGTTAAATTAACCAAAAAGGAGGAATTGAGGAGAATTAGGATTCATTTGTGGAGATCGTGAAAATAAGGAGAAAGTGCAGAGCTCTGAGGAAAAAGGGAGAAGGCGAGGATTTTCGTGAAGGTTTCCAAAGGCTCAAGAAGAACTCGTCGGATCAACAATCTAAGGTATGGGGAGTAATTGCCTTTCATTGTTTTCATTATAGGATTCGATTGAATGAAGTGGATTTGGTGATTTTGAGGTTTATGAGGGTTTATGGGTTTTGAGGTAAACTGATGATTTTGAGGGTATTTTGTGAATCGATTAGTAAGAGTTGAATTTAATCGGTAAAATAGACCTTTGGGGCAGATTTCCTCGTTGTTGTAGTTTTAACCTTGTGGCGAAGGATCTATATAGTTTATATGAAGCTAGAGGGTTTTGTAGGTTTAGGGAAATTAAGGTTTCCCGTAGTGTCCTGAATCGACCTAACAGACGTAGGTTTTAGGCCTTTAAATTATGTGATTTATTAGAACTGTTATAGGGATGTTTTGGGTCAATTGGGACTGTAATCGTAGGTGCCTTGGAGGTTGGGGAGCTACTGATGCGTAGCAGCGATTTGCTGTAATCGCAGGTTTGCTAGGCGAACCATTGCTTCGCTAGGCGTATGTTCGCCAAGGCTCGCTAGGCGAGCAGCGCAACGAATACGCGATAACGTGGGAGGGGGTACTGAGATGATTCTGGAGAGGAGAGGTAGACTTCACTGAGAGTTTCGCTAAGCAAAGGAATCAGCGAGTGGGTTCGCTAGGCGAGTTCACCAGCGAGTATGACAGATGGGGGTGTTTCTGGTGTTGAGGGTGGTCTCTGTGAGGTTCGCTAGCCGGACCCTCGGGTGAACGTCTGCCGATTGTGAATTTTTGTTTGTGCTGCTGTGCTGTTGTGATGTTTCGATGCTGTGATTTTTATGATGATTTTTCATGATGTTACTGATGAGTATATGATGATGTTTTGGTGATTATTTGACGAATATGTGACGACATGACGTATATGAGAATTGATGAATGATGATGCATATTGTGAAGTTTACTTTGATGATGATGATTAGTGATGTTGTGTATCATACATTCATATGCATACTCTGTGACGACGCTTCATTCCCATTGGGCGGATATGAGGTAATTATGACGTGGTCCGGTTCCAAATGCGGGATCGATCCTATTGACGGGGATCTTTGGAGGGTTGATGGCCTAGTGTCCATCTATTATGACGATTGGTACCACATGCATGAGTCTTGTTATGCATTGCATCTTATGTGGCATTGATGAATTTGTGATATGGTGTTTCCTGATGTTTTCCTTGATGATGACCTTGATGATGTCGTTTATGAAGATAATGCTATTTTATGTATATCTTGTTTTATAGTGATTATTATGAATTGTGATTAATCACCCTGACTGTTTGAATGTTGTCTCCATGTGGATAACGTGCAGGTGATCAGGTTTAGCTGTGGATGCTTTCGAGGACTTGAAGTTTATTTGCTTTTGGTCGATTTAGAGGGTCTTGCTCTGATAGTGTAACATCTGGTTAGGGTCCTTTGAGTCGAACTATGTTGTTTCCTTATTTTCGTTGTCATTTGATGATATGGTTTTATTTTGATTATTATGATGTTTGTTGAAAACCTTTTATTTGAAAATTTTGAGTTCCGCTGCCATGTGAAGGCTTTTTGATTTATTTTGAGGAAAATCCTTGTTTATAGGGTAATTGTGTTATTTTGATTTAATGAGGAATGTGCACCCTTTGAGGGAAATTTTTATGCCTTACTCTGATTTTTAAGTTGTTTCTGCTGCAACATTATTGGGGATAGAAAAGGGTGTTACATCGTTCCCCGCCCCAAACTCCAATAAAAATGGATAATTAAAACTCAAACCTCTATCAAACATATTCGAATTGAGTTCAGGTATCCCCACCCCACCACCATCCATTTATTGAAATCAATTTTTTTAAAAGAAATAATTTTTTTTTCCAAACTCAAATTACGATACAAATTATAAAATAAAACAATTTCAAAAAATTTCATACATACATTTAAAATATTTTAAATAATAAATAAAATCAAAATATTTACATATTTAATATTCTAAGTTATCAAAATTAAATAATAAAATAAATGGATCGGATTCATGACCGGGTTCGTGAGAGAATTCGGGTAGATACTTGTGTCCCCATTACTCAACTCCTTTCCATATTATATAATCGAGAAAAAAATCAAATTTGATAGTTCAAGAGGGTACTCGCAGGTACACCTAATCTTCTCTGTCAAATTTGTTTTCATTTTTTAGATGCATCGAACCCTCTAAAACCACCTCAAACCACCCATTTATCTTCCTCACTCTCATTCCATCCAAATCCAATAAGTCTTTTTTCATGTATTTCATAATCTATTTCAAAAACTAAATTTCTAAAATCATACAAACTATTGCTATCTCTTATGACCATGAAGCACCTGTGTCTTACCATCTTAAATTGTTAAGTTTCAGGTGCCAATTGCTTCGAGTAAACTAACAAATACTCTACTAAGAGTAAGAGTATATATGAGTCGGTTTGGGTTGAATTTAGTTAAAATCATGACCCAATCCATACTAAGTATAGTGATTTAGGTGAGGTAAAATAACCACTCATAGCATTATTAGGTTGGATTGGGTAAAACCACAAATTTGTGGGTTGGATATTGGGTTACCTAATTTTTTTTTCTTTTTTTCTTCGTCCTTATATAATTATAAATGATTTGATAGACTTTTTCTTAATAAATAATTTAACCTATTACCATTATTTTTTTAAAACATAAAATGTTTAAATGCACAATAAAATTCATCATAAATATATTTACAAAAATCAAAGTTACATTACAGTAATACTTAAAATTAATAAAATACTTACCACTAAATATTTACAAAAATCAAGGTTACATTACAATAGTGTTGAGAAACAAGTGTGAGTTCTAAGTCCAACATTGTTTAGAAAAGTGGAGGTTGAACACTTTATAAGTAAGAGGACTCATAAGGTTTTGGGTGAATATGTGGTGTCTCTCTCACTTGTTTGGGTGAGTCTTTGACCTTTAGGTGAGTGTTTGACCAAATGTGAATGCTTCCTCCTCATGATTATCCATCAGTGGTATCAGAGTCCGATTCGAGTAAGGGACCAGCTCCTTGTGTCGAAAGTCTTCCTGACATATGGTTAGGCGGCGTGTCCCATTGAAGTGTCCATGACGAGATAATGGTGTCTCTCAACGGGGGGTAGCATAGTGGATGAACTCACACTTGAGGGGGAGATTGGTGGGAAATAAGTGTGAGTTCTAAGTCCCACATTGCTTAGAAAAGTGGAGGTTGAGCACTTTATAAGTAAGAGGACTCATACACCTATCACCTTAAGGTTTTGGGTGAATATGTGGTGTCTCTCTCACTTGTTTGGGTGAGTCTTTGACCTTTAGGTGAGTGTTTGACCCAATGTGAATGCTTCCCCCTCATGATTACCCATCAAATAGTACTTATAAGAATTAACATCAAAATAATTAAAGTGCAACATCTTAAATAAGTTAAAATCATTACTTATTTTATAAAATATATTCAAAAGGTTGAAGCAACCAAAATTAAAGACATCGACATCATCACTCATCAAATTATAAAAAATAATCATTCATTAATCCACGAGTTTTGTGGATTGGACGTGTTAGACGACGGCTATGGATCTAGAAGGGGGGTTGAATAGATCCCTTGAGTTTTACACGCAAATGGTTACAAAAATTTGTTTTAAAAAATGTTTAATGGAAGCAACCACTGGATAGAACGTCTACAACGAACCTTCTACTAAAAGGATCGGATATGCACGAATATATCGAGAATGAGCATGGAAGAGAAAAATTCAGTTTGATTACTACACTTAAAAACACAGTCAACAAAATATCGCTTGTTTGATGTTTAATCCAATCCGATAAGGTAAAGTGATAAGCAATTAAAGGCAACGTGTTCGAATTTTGCTTTGAAACAAATTATCAAACACCTAGTGTGTGTAAACACACTAAGTGCAGAATTTCTATGGAGGGTAATGTAAAGCTGCTCCAAGATACAATTCAAGGAATTGTATCAATTTAACAAAATAGTTTATCAGCTTACAATTACTCTACGACAGAAATTTCAATAACTTGCGACTTCACAAATTCGAACAAACTGAAATGTAAAAGAGTTAAGGAAAGGGAGAACAAACGAGATTTGATTAGGCAGTTCCCCAATCGTCCTCGCTTTGGGTACGTTTGCCCCCAACTCCACAATTGGAATTGAGATATATATATATATATATATATATATAGCTGTTGCAAATTGTTTATTACAAGAGAAAACTATGAAAATCCTAACCCTCGAACGTCTTCGATCGTTAATGCATAGTCTTCTCTCCCCTTGATTCAAGATGAATCAAGTCCTTCGAATATGGTTGATCCAATTACCGTCCCACGCTACTAAACCGAAAGAACCCACCGTTCTTCGGTTACCTTCACTCGATCAATTGCGATCTACCAAAAATTCGAACCCAAACCTCTCTTTTACGATCCTCCGATTACAGCTATTAAACCGAACAATTGCTCCAATCTTCAGTTACCTTCGCCCGTCTGAATCTCTTTAGAACGAAACGGTTTGTGCAAAAACCCCCAAAATCTACTCGATTCTTGGAGGACAAAACCAACTGGTTTTATTCAAGAAACACCTACCAAGCTCTCAACCCAGAAAATGAAGATCACACTTCCTAAATTCTAAACGTTATCACTTCGAACAATGGGCGACACAAACAAAGATGATTATGTGTGATTGTTTATTTACTCAATGAAGAAGATGAAGATGAAGAGAGAAATGGTATATATTTTCACGTTTCTTGTTATTTTAATAATGAGATGACCAAAACTATTTATAGGGAATGAAAAGACCCAAAAAAAAAAACAGAAATAACAGAAGAAAAATTTAAGTGAAAAATATTAGTTCAGGAAATCATGCGTCGACCCACAACAACCATGCGTCGACGTACAGATGAAAATTTTTGTGTTATTCAAAATCATGCGCTTTCCCACAGGTTTCTCTAAGTTAGCGCATAAATTGGGAGGTTAGCGCATGAGCTGGGAGGGTTAGCGCATGAACTGCAATTTTTTGGAAATACAATTTTCTGCGCATTTTAACTTGACCAAGTCCAAAAAAACATACTAGACACTACTAAAATGGTAATGAACATTTGTTTATGGGAAAGACAAGGTCTTATACATCTATACACATGAACAATAATGATTAGACGCAATATGCCCGACACGTGAAGTGATACCGCTCAAATTACAATCTAAAACTTACATATTTGTTGACATCATTAAAACAAAGTAGATGATAGACCATAGTCCTCACATACTCCCCCTTTTTGATGATGGTAACACTGTCTTAGCTGTCACGTGATTTGTAATTTGAGCGAACAAGCTCCCCCTGTCTTTAACACTTGGTTAATCTCTGTTAAAATTTGTCTTTAACACTTGGTTAATCTCTGCTAAAATTTCTGCTTGTTGTTGCTATTCTTCTCCCCCTTTGACAACATCAAAAAGAAGAAGAGAAGGTTGTCAAAATAAAACACTATAAGACGTAAGGAATCATCACATATTTGCAACACACAAACATTAACATGCATCCACATATGATACAGCTAATGTAAAATTAGAAATGGATAAATACGGAACAAAAAAAACGGAAGCAATACAGTCAATCCGGAAGAATTCAAACAAACATGAAAAGCCAAACAACATAACATAAATACAAAACACAAATGAATTATGATGCCCTAAATCTTATGGCCTCTTCCCCCTATATGGATGACCTCTTCCTCCATAATACTGGTCTGGTGGTGGCAAATCTTCTAGGTGCAGGTTGAGTTCGATCAGAGTGTGATTTAGAGTACCAAGACTGTTGGCAAGATTTTGATTCTGTTGAGTCAAGTTCTCGTCCAATTGGTTGAAGCGGGTCATAGACACGTCAGCAAACTTGTTGAAGTTTGTGATGTGAGTCGAGACTTGATCGAATAAGTTTGTGAGCCGTTCTTCCTGAGCATTGTAGCGACTCTCTTGCAGTGCTTAGAATTCTTACTGTTGAAGGTTCATCTCATTTAACCGTTCCAGAATCTCTTCAGATGCTTGGTAATCGTACTGAGTCTGTGGAGTTGAAGGTGCCGAGTAATCAGGTTGCTGCCAACTATTCTCCTCGCCATAGGTGGGAGGAATGTAGGCGTTACCAAGAGCAGTCCAGCAGTTGTTTTGCCACTCTCCCCAGCCCTGATTTTCAGAATCGTCTTCATGTTGATCGCCCAACCATGCATCATTGTCGTTCTCTTGCATAACCACATCAGCATTGTTAACATCTTGATGATCACCTTCATGTACGTCCTCATCAACATTTCCTGCATAATGAACAGGTTCTTATTAACCTTATCCCAATGATAGCCCGTCATGGTGAGGGTTTTTGGTTGGAATTGTTGTTCAAAAGAAATCTCAATGTAAGGAATATTCGGAATTGAAATCCCAGCCTTGTTCAAGATGTTCTGAATACAGGATACATAACCTAGAGCTTGATATTTGTGGGAGCTGCGGGTGACGAACATCCGATATGTAAAATGGTATGGCCAGTTGATTTTAATTTGATTTTTCAGAATATACATGAGATGAACTTCAGCCTTCTCAACCCGTGAGTAACCACCTTTCTTAGGTCTCAAGATACAAGCAACAATCCATTGCAAAATGCGGTCTTCAAATTTCAGATGACCGGTAGTGACATTTTTCGAAAAGATGGCACTTGCTACATCATTGTCAGGATATGGTTCCCGTAGCATAGAGTTCAGAGCAGTGTTGAAATTAAAGTTGTTAACAAATGTTTTATCAGTCACTCTGGGTAGATCTTCATATGTGTCCAAACTAAACAAAGCAGCCCATAAATCATTGTTAAAGTCATGAACAACATTATTCATAGAAATTTAAACTCACCCCCCTTAAATTTACCCTTGATTCCACAGTAGAATATTCGAATCAGATCACTATTATATTTATCATCACATTCCAGGAACTCACCAAGATTCTGAACCTTGAGTATTTCGGTTATCTCAGGAATGTGATAATCTTCACCCATCAATACGTGGAAACCATGTTGTGGTATAACATCACGAGTACTAAACAATGCCTCATAAGGACTAGATAATGCATCAGAAAATAAAGAATTAACGGTTACCGGTTGTGAAGATGATGTTGGTTGTGAAGATGAAGCTTTTGTTGTCCTTTTACCAGTGTTGCTTCTTAAGGCCATGGTTGATGAAGAGTTGAAAGAGAATGATGAACAGTGATTTTCGCAGAAAGTGGAGAGGAGAGATGTTCAGCCCTTAGAAACCCTTGTATTTGTAATATAGAGAATTCACTCTTTGTGGGTTTTTGATTTTTAGGGTTATTAATGAGGATTTGATGGAGAATAATGAGGATTGATGAGGTTTAATGGAAGAATTAGAGAGAGAGATCACTAAATCTAATGAGATGACATGCAATGAACATATATCAATGTGTAATGAAAATATGTAGTGAAACTAGGCAGCACTAGGTCGGTGCACGCGTCCCACTAAAGCAGGAATTCTGAACGTTGCGTCTATGCGTCGACCTGTGTACCTTGTGCATCGGCACATGACTACTGAAGCTGCTTAAAAAATTTCAAAAGCCAATGATGCGCTGACCCGAATTTTTCACCAGGTCGGCGCACATATCATGAGTCGACGCATGAAAGTATAAAACTGAACCAGAATGAAATTTTTGCAATTTTAAGTTCCAAACAGATAAATAGACATGCACACATATAGAACAAAACATTCACATGAATGATATGTGCTCAAAATACAATAAACATCAAGATTAAGGTACTTAATATAGCACAAAATATGATAAACATCTATAAATCGGAACGATATTACCTTGATCACCATGACGATAAGAGCCCTCACATATAGCTAGATATCTATTTACATTGTTAGTTAAAAGAATAAACAAGCATGTATATATATGTGAAGATCACAAACTTAAGAGATTATTAAGCACGATCCGAGATATCGAGAATGCCAAGTTCTCTACGGATGTGAAAGAAAGGCTCTGTAGCTAATGGTTTTGTAAAAATATCAGCAAGTTGATTTTTAGTGTCAACGTACTCAAACATCACATCACCTTTCTCTACATGATCCCTAAGAAAATGATGGCGTATTTCGATATGCTTGGTGCGTGAATGCAATACGGGGTTCTTAGTTAGATTAATCGCACTAGTGTTATCGCACAAAATTGGAATACACTCAAGTTTTAAATTGAACTCAAGCAATTGTTGTTTAAGCCATAGGACTTGAGCACAACAACTACCAGCGGCAACGTATTCCACCTCGGCTGTTGACAAAGCAACGAAGACCTGTTTCTTGCTATGCCAACTCACCAAGGAATTTGCGAAAAAGTGACACGTGCCACTAGTACTTTTCCTATCCAACTTGCACCCGGCAAAGTCAGAATCGGAGTAGCCAACTAAGGAACAAACACTACCTTTGGAATACCACAACCCATACTTTGGAGTACCAGAGAGGTATCAAAGTATGCGCTTAACTGCCTTTAGGTGGGATTCCTTGGGTTGTGCCTGATACCTCGCACACATGCATACACTAAACATTATATCGGGACGTGATGCGGTAAGATAAAGAAGGGATCCTATCATACCTCTATACCTTTTTACCTCTACGTCTTTACCATTCTCGTCACGATCAAGGTTCGCACTAGTCGGCATTGGAGTATCTATTGCTTTGCAGTTTAGCATATCAAAACATTTTAGAAGCTCAAGACAATATTTCGTTTGACTCACGAATGTACCCTCTTTGAGTTGTTTGATTTGCAACCCGAGGAAATAGTTGAGCTCCCCCATCATGCTCATTTCAAACTCCCCCTGCATCAAACTAGAAAACTCCTTGACCAAGGTCATGTTAGTAGACCCAAAAATAATATCATCAACAAAAATTTATACCAAAATTAAATGTTTTCCTTGACATTTAATTAAGAGAGTTGTCTCAACCTTCCCTTTTGAATACCCTTGATCAAGTAGAAATTTGCTTAGACATTCATACCAAGCCCTAGGGGCTTGTTTAAGTCCGTACAAAGCACGTTTAAGTTTGTAGACATGATCAGGATATTCATGAGATTCAAAACCCGAAGGTTGGGCAACATAAACCTCTTTATTCATATATCCATTAAGGAATTCACTTTTAACGTCCATTTGGAATAATTTGAAGTTCTTAGTGCAAGCATAAGCAAGTAAAAGGCGTATAGCCTCGAGTCGGGAAACCGGAGCATAAGTTTCCTCATAGTCGATTCCTTCCTCTTGGTTATAGCCTTGCGCTACAAGCCGCGCTTTGTTACGTGTTATTACTCCATTTTCATCAAGTTTATTCCTAAACACCCATCGGGTGCCGATTACTCGATGATCTCGCGGAGGGGGGACAAGGTCCCAAACCTCATTTCTCCTGAATTGGTTTAGTTCATCTTGCATTGACAAAAACCAATGCTCATCGAGTAACGTCTCCTTAGCGTTTTTAGGTTCAACTTGGGAGACAAAACCAGAGTAATAGCAAAAATTACTAAGTTTAGAGCGAGTGGTTACTCCCTTAGAGATATCACCGAGAATGTTGTCAATTGGATGGTCTTTTGAAGACTTCCAAGCTGGAGGAAGTTCATCTTTATTAGCATGATGATCATCCTCACTTTTCACTGGTTGGTGATCCTTTTCCTCCTCAATACGCACTGCTTCAGGCTGATTGTAACACCCCAATTCCCATTGCGGATAAATAATACATAATTAAATCAGAGTGAACAAAAAGAGTTTTTTTGACAGAAATAAGCATGCCACATTTCAGAAAAACATAATCCACCTACTCATAACTTTGATACATAACACAAAATTGAATAAATAATAGCAGGGAACTTTTTCCAACAAAAGAAAAGTTCAATTATGGAATAAAGCGGAAAGGTCCATAACTGACTTGTTTTACAAAATAAATTGTTTTATAACATCAAAATATTCATACAAAGGTAATACAAAATAGATCCAACAAATGTATACATATATAACAAAAGCGTTCCCCGACTCCCGTGTTACGTATCAGAGCAGACAGACCGACAAAAGGATGGAGAACTAATCTTCACAAAAGCCTCCAAGATACTAATCTGGAATTGCCTCATAGGGCATCAAACCACAGCAGAAGGGTGAGAAATAACAACTAAATCAAGATTGCATAATAATATGCAACACATATAAATTCACATACATAATTATTCTCACCACAAGCATTACATACTAATACATATAGCATGCCACGGATACATAACATATTTCTAATAATCCAACAACATAGCATATATCAATTATACCAACATAATCACATATTCACACATAAGGCACACCAAGGTTATGACATATGGAAACACACCACCACATCACATATATTCATATATAGCATATCAACGATAATCCAAACAATCTTTGTAATGTATACCGTCTCCACAAAACATAGTATATGTCCATTTATAAAACATATCATCCATAATCCATACATTTATCACGAATGCATATCAAATCACCAATGCTATCACGAGCTCAACACATAATCAATCAATTCACAATTTCCCGCACATAATCAATCCATTCATGATTTATGCAAATGCACAGAGACTGACACAACGAATCTATGCATGCGCTACCATTCCATCCATCATTCTCATCATCATCATTAATTCACTCAGGAATTATTGGAATCATCGCTTGTTACTTAGTGTAACTCCCCGTTGGGCAAACGATGTTCCCCGTCGCTTTAGGTCCTCTTTGTATAAGGCTCACGGCGTTTATGGATCGCTTTAGGTCCTCTTTGTATAAGGCTCACGATCTGATCGCTTTAGGTCCTCTTTGTATAAGGATCACGATCGTCTATAACGTCGCTTTAGGTCCTCTTTGTATAAGGCTCACGGCCGTTACAGCAGATTCCCTCTGGAATCGTTTCGTCGCTCACACCCCACAAGGGCACACGACATCACAAGATGCATATCATGATGCTTGGAATACTAATGACTCATGACAATCAAATGCATATTCACAAATCAACAATATGAATTATCTCATCGTCATTATTCATGCATTGGAAATCAATTCAAACAATGCCTTTACTTGCCATAAGGCCACCAAATAACACACATTGAATTTCACATAAACAATGCATTTCATCATAATCCACAAGCCACAATAATTAGCATTTTAGCATATATACTCATATCAATTCACATCAAGAATTACTCACCATCAACCACAACAATCCTGCAATCGTACAATGATACTCATAACACTAGGGTTCAGGCCACGAAGGCTACCCACAACAACATACATTAATACCATACATTTGTATTCAAGTCAACAAAGTATTTTGCCATAAGGCCACAACAATTACAACAACTTATCACATGCTTCAACATCATATAAACCACATAAAAGCTCCACGTCATATAACAATAGCACAACACACTGTAAAACATCGACTGCACGACCTTAACGCGATAAAAACCCGACAACCCAACACTTTTACATGACCATGACTTAAATAAATCATCTACTGTCGTCCTAACCATTTTTATAAGAAAGAACATCTCATTAGCTTTCCAACGCTTCGAACGGCGGCCAAAACGGACTTACGATTTGAAAGTTATGAAGAAAACAAAATATAAAATTTGTCACGTTCGCTCCAGTATTCGCTAGGCGAACCCCAGCGAACCGTGGCAGAGAAAAAACAGCATAAAGTTCGCTAGACGAATCAACTTGTCGAACATTCGCCTTCCTTCGCTGCCGGGTTCGCTAGGCGAACCCTCGAAAGCTGTTCGCTGGACTTCGCCCCAGGTTCGCTAGGCGAACCCTGGAAAACTCAGAATCTCAGCAGCGCTGTTGTTCATCCCAAATTCAATATTCCCTCCACCAAAACACTACCAAACCATAACATAACCCAATCATAGAAACAAGTATTCTACGCAGTTTATTCCACATTTTAACCGTTAAAACGATCGATTCCTACCAATTGTTCACAATTTCAACCAAATGGACCACATATATTTTTCCACCAAACATTCAAACAAATACATACATACACATATACAAGCATGATATAATCGAAACTTCTCACCCTTACCCGATTAATTGAAGTTCAAGCTTTGATTTGGATGTTTTCTTCTAACCCAAGTTTTCCTCTCCTTCTCTTTTCCTTCCTCTTCCTTTCTTTCCTTTCTCTTTCTTTTCTCTCTTTTTCTCTCAAATCTCTATTTATAAAAATATCTAAACCCCTAAAAAGACTATTTTACCCCTCGACTCAAATATCTCGCAAACGCTCTTAAAACGCGATAAAACATAATAACGATGAAAAATAATATATTGCCAAATAAAAG
This sequence comes from Lathyrus tuberosus, assembly GCA_022829125.1. Classification (NCBI taxonomy): domain Eukaryota; kingdom Viridiplantae; phylum Streptophyta; class Magnoliopsida; order Fabales; family Fabaceae; genus Lathyrus; species Lathyrus tuberosus. Next base: position 18,828,678 of record JALAZF010000017.1, read on the forward strand.
TCAAGAATAAAATAATATAAAAACAAAAATAATTAAATCGACTCGATTAAATAAATCTAACAAAAACTGGGGCATTACAATTCTCCCCCACTTAGACATTTTCGTCCTCGAAAATATAACTGATACGAACAACTCCGGATACAACTCTCGCATCCGACTAACAAACTATCATGCCAACAAAAGGCACACCACGAATAACACAAACCGACAAAACACCTCGCTCACAGCAACTACTACCACGACACGACAACGGTAACAACGACAACGACAAGATGCAATGCCCATACAATGCACTTGACGACCAACTCATGACTCAAAGAATACCCAAGTTACGAACACACAGGTTCACTCTTGAACCAAAACACAACAAGATCGTTACCCTCACCATAGGTAACACTCCCCTAATTCTCCACAAGGAATTAGCTACTCGCACTCGAACCATCACGATAGAAACGAGGCAACAACACAAACAAGAACATAAAGTTCCACGACCAAACATCGTTTCAACAACCTCTACATAACCACAATACCAACATCCTTGTCACACAACAATATTACAACAATGCTACGATTCACCAATCGAACATATAACCAAAACATCCATCTACATAGTAGCCCATGAATAATATTTAAACCTTTCACCTAACACTTCCATTCTAAAACGTCCAACGGTCTCATCATTCCAACATATTTTCAATGTTCAACCTATGAACTCTTACAAGTCACACACGCATATACGAAATGTGCCACATCACGCTTTCGATGCGCACTCTGATTATTCGCAACAGTCAAATCTACCAATTCCATATCCAACTTCTGACTCTCTCTAATATTCACCAGAAAAAGCATAGTTTATTTCTAATAGACCCAACCTTACACTCCACTGAGTTATCTCACACACCAGACACAAGTCTCTGAACTGCTCAAATAATTCTAATCCTCTGACCATCAAAACAGACATGTATAAAAACCTTCGACTTAACTCATCACGCACGACATTAACTTTACCAATAGGATAATTCCAGCTAAAGTCATAACTCATCACAAATTCCAACCATCCTCGCTGTCTCATACTATATTCCTTCCGACCTAACAGATACTCAATATTCTTGTGATTACTAAACACTTCGAACCTAGAACCATAAAGATAATACCTCCAAATTTTCCAACACAATACAACCGCAACCAATTCCAAATCCTGAATAGTATAGATCCTTTTATGAATCCTCAATTATCGTAAAGAATAAGCCACGACTTTACCATCTTGCATTAACACACTGACTAAACTCATCATAGACGCATCCCAATACCTCACAAAAGGTTTATCAGGATCAGGCAGAATCAAAATTGGAGCCATAGACAAATTCTACTTCAGCTCACTCAAAACTTACTCACAACGAACATCCAAAACAAATGACTCACCCTTTGCAAGTCAACTGAGATAACAGAAGTACTAACTTAGCAAAGTCTTCCATAACCTGCAGTAACAACTAACTAAGCCCAAAAGTTTATAATCTCCTTAACCGACTTTGGAGTCCCTCAATGTAGAACTGCATATATTGCTGATGGATCCATAACAATACCATCATCAGAAATCATATATCTAAGAAAACTAACCTCTTTCAATCAAAATTCTCACTCGATAATTTAGCAGAAAGCTCCCTCTCTTTCAACCCTTGTAACTCAATCCTCAAATACTCTACATACTCATCCTTTGATTTAAAATAAATCAGAATATCATCCAATAAACATCACTATAAACTTATCCAAACAAGTATGGAAGATACGATTCATATACTTCACAATCATAACATATACAACCTTTAAATTCATTTTGAGCTCGAAACAATTTATCCAAAATAGCTTAACAATCTCTGGTTACCATATTCCATATCAATCCTTCTTACGGGATTCCAACTCACTCGAGGTTTCTGTTGACACGAGATCTCAACCCATAACAAACGTAATACCATCAAGGAACTTAAAATCGTTCGCAATTCGTCACAATTCATAACCCAAGCTATCCAGAACACCACCGCAAGTTTCCATACTACTCACTAATTAACACACAACCTCATGTTATCATCCTTTTCCTTACCAACCATGCTGGACCTCTTCAAGTCGACACACTAATGTTTCATCCAAAAACACATCTGAAAACCATGCACAACTGACGGCCCATCACTGTGGCTTCCTGCCAATTTCCAGAACACTATCATCACAAACATGACAACCATCTAAGTTTCACTTCCTAAAAGTTCTTCTACTTACTTAGCAGATCCAAACCTCAAATCCTCACCTTCGTCAATTTTGAGTTCACACTCTACTCTCTGAAAACAACCATTAACGATACCCAATCGTTCTCTCTCAATGACTTCCCAACTGGACCAACATACCAAAACCTCTAATCCGCCTCATCTTCCGATATAAGAATCTTCATCGACTCATCAAAATAATCTGTAATCATTTTCTTAATTCCAAACAATTCATTGCACACACTATCAAGGCCGAAAAGACGCGTTTATTCCATCCAACATAATTTCGTCTACTATCAACAAGAGATTAAGGGTGATCAGTTCCTCAATTTGTCAATAGACAACCGATAATCATGATGGGGCATAAGCCGTCTTTACCAAACTATAATAACATTTCTTGCATCTTGTGCACAAAACCACCTAAGGCACAAACCCTTAGTTGACATAAACCTTACCTCCGAATTCCCTCCGGAACCGGGAACAACACTGTCCAAACAACACTTACAATCTTGCAACCAACGCTCAACAACTGAAGCAACTTGGAGAAGCACCAGCTTCTCCCCCACTTAACTCATTTTAAATCCTGCAGACAAAGGGTTAGAAAACCAGAAAGTACTGACAGTGTTTCACACACATATCACATACTAAGGAATAAACAACATCGACAGTATTCAACTATCATACCAACTGACTAAACAACTTGGCCGGACAGACCGACCTGCTCTGATACCACTAATGTAACACCCCAATTCCCATCGCGGATAAATAATACATAATTAAATCAGAGTGAACAAAAAGACTTTTTTCGATAGAAATAAGGATGCCACATTTCAGAAAAACATAATCCACCTTCTCATAACTTTGATATATAACACAAAATTGAATAAATAATAGCAGGGAACTTTTTCCAACAAAAGGAAAGTTCAATTATGGAATAAAGCAGAAAGATCCATAACTGACTTGTTTTACAAAATAAATTGTTTTATAACATCAAAATATTCATACAAATGTAATACAAAATAGATCCAACAAATGTATACATATATAACAAAAGCGTTCCCCGACTCCCGTGTTACGTATTAGAGCAGACAGACCGACAAAAGGTTGGAGAACTAATCTTCACAAAAGCCTCTAAGATACTAATCTACAATTGCCAATAAAACCACAGCAGAAGGGTGAGAAATAACAACTAAATCAAGATTGCATAATAATATGCAACACATATAAATTCACATGCATAATTATTCTCACCACAAGCATCACATACTAATACATATAGCATGCCACAGATATATAACATATTTCTAATAATCCAACAACATAGCATATATCAATTATACCAACATAATCACATATTCACACATAAGGCACACCAAGGTTATGACATATGGAAACACACCATCACATCACATATATTCATATATAGCATATCAACGATAATCCAAATAATCTTTGTAATGTATACCGTCTCCACAAAACATAGCATATGTCCATTTATAAAACATATCATCCATAATCCATACATTTATCACAAATGCATATCAAATCACCAATGCTATCACGAGCTCAACACATAATCAATCAATTCACAATTTCCGACACATAATCAATCCATTCATGATTTATGCAAATGCACAGAGACTGACACAACGACTCTATGCATGCGCTACCATTCCATCCATTATTCTCATCATCATTAATTCACTCAGGAATTATTGGAATCATCGCTTGTTACTTAGTGTAACTCCCCGTTGGGCAAACGATGTTCCCCGTCGCTTTAGGTCCTCTTTGTATAAGGCTCACGGCGTTTATGGATCGCTTTAGGTCCTCTTTGTATAAGGCTCACGATCTGATCGCTTTAGGTCCTCTTTGTATAAGGCTCACGATCGTCTATAACGTCGCTTTAGGTCCTCTTTGTATAAGGCTCATGACCGTTACAGCAGATTCCCTCTGGAATCGTTTCGTCGCTCACACCCCACAAGGGCACATGACATCACAAGATGCATATCATGATGCTTGGCATACTAATGACTCATGACAATCAAATGCATATTCACAAATCAACAATATGAATTATCTCATCGTCATTATTCATGCATTGGAAATCAATTCAAACAATGCCTCTACTTGCCATAAGGCCACCAAATAACACGCATTGAATTTCACATAAACAATGCATTTCATCATAATCCACAAGCCACAATAATTAGCATTTTAGCATATATACTCATATCAATTCACATCAAGAATTACTCACCATCAACCACAACAATCCTGCAATCATACAATGATACTCACAACACTAGGGTTCACGCCACGAAGGCTACCCATAACAACATACATTAATACCATACATTTGTATTCAAGTCAACAAAGTATTTTGCCATAAGGCCACAACAATTACAACAACTTATCACATGCTTCAACATCATATAAACCACATAAAAGCTCCACGTCATATAACAATAGCACAACACACTGTAAAACACCGACCGCACGACATTAACTTGATAAAAACCCAACAACCCAACACTTTTACATGACCATGACTTAAATAAATCATCTACTATCCTCCAAACCATTTTTATAAGAAAGAACATCTCATTAGCTTTCCAACGCTTCGAACGGCGGCCAAACGGACTTACAGTTTGAAAGTTATGAAGAAAACAAAATAGAAAATTTGTCACATTCGCTCCAGTATTCGCTGGACTTCGCCCCAGGTTCGCTAGGCGAACCCTGGAAAACTCAGAATCTCAGCAGCGCTGTTGTTCACCCCAAATTCAATATTCCCTCCACCAAAACACTACCACACCATAACATAACCCAATCATAGCAACAAGTATTCTACGCAGTTTATTCCACATTTTAACCGTTAAAACGATTGATTCCTACCAATTGTTCACAATTTCAACCAAATGGACCACATATATTTTTCCACCAAACATTCAAACAAATACATACATACACATATACAAGCATGATATAATCGAAACATCTCACCCTTACCCGATTAATCAAAGTTTAAGCTTTGATTTGGATGTTTTCTTCTATCCCAAGTTTTCCTCTCCTTCTCTTTTCCTTCCTCTTCCTTTCTTTCCTTTCTCTTTCTTTTCTCTCTTTTTCTCTCAAATCTCTATTTATAAAAATATCTAAACCCCTAAAAAGACTATTTTACCCCTCGGCTCAAATATCTCGCAAACGCTCTCAAAACGCGATAAAACATAATAACAATGAAAATAATATATTGCCAAATAAAAGTCAAGAATAAAATAATATAAAAACAAAAATAATTAAATCATCTCGATTAAATAAATCTAACAAAAACTGGGGCGTTACACTGATCAGTTCCCTTATCAGTGTCCTTGAGTATGTCTTCAGTAGGTACACCTGCACCATGAAAAGAACTACCTTCTCCGACATTTCTCGAATAAGACTCGTCAAAGGTAACATGAACTGACTCTTCAACTACACGCAACCTTTTATTATAAATTCTATACGCTTTACTTGAATGAGAGTATCCAAGAAAAATACCCTCGTCGGCCTTAGCATCAAACTTACCAAGAATCTTTTTCCCATTGTTTAACACAAAACATTTGCAACCAAATACATGAAGGTGAGAGATATTTGGCTTACGCCCTTTTAAGAGCTCATACGGTGTCTTGTTTAGAATAGGCCGGATGAGCACCCTATTCAAAACATAACAAGCCGTACTTATGGCGTCGGCCCAAAAGTATTTTGGTAATCCACTATCATTGATCATAGTCCTTCCAAGTTCCTCCAAAACTCTATTTTTACGTTCCACTACCCCATTTTGTTGAGGGGTACGTGGTGCGGAAAAATTATGATCAATTCCATTGGAATCACAAAATGCTTCAAACAAATGATTTTCAAACTCACCCCCATGGTCACTTCTAATTGACCTAATGTTTGTGTTTAACTTGTTCTGAGATAACTTAGCAAATCGTTCAAAGGCCGAAAAGGTATCACTCTTATTTGCTAAGAAAATGGTCCATCAAAACCTAGAAAAATCATCGACTATTACAAACCCATAATAGTTACCACCTAGGCTTTTAACCCTAGATGGTCCAAAGAGGTCCATATAGAGGAGCTCAAGGGGTCTCATAGTTGAAACGATGTTTTTAGATTTGAATGAGATCCTTGTTTGTTTCCCCATTTGACACGCATCACAAAGGTGATCCTTTGTGAATTTAATTTTGGGCAAACTGATGACTAGGTCTTTAGAGACTATTTTGTTAAGCAAATCAAAGTTGATGTGAGCCAACCGTCTATGCCACAACCATGAATCTTCATTCATAGTGACTAGACACTTGTCTCCATTCAACGATACCTCGTTTAAGTCTAGCATATAGACGTTGTTCACCCTCAAGCCCTTAAACACATTCTTTTTGTCACTATCTTCAACTATGCAACAATCCTTTGAAAAAGATACTTTATAATTCTTGTCACATAGTTGACTAATGCTTAAAAGGTTATGTCTAAGGCCTTCCACAAGCAGCACATCAGAGATAGTAGTAGATGAGGGGTTACCTACACTAGCTTTGACGAGAATCTGTCCCTTGTTGTTATCTCCATAGGTGACAAAACCCTTTTTCTTCGCCACAAAGTCGATGAAAAGAGAAATGTCACCGGTCATATGTCTCGAGCAACCACTATCTAGAACCCATCTTCTTTCGGTGGTCTCAAGACTTTGTACCTACAAAAACAATCAAGGGAGAGTAGGTACCCAATTCTCATTGGGTCCTTTAAGGTGAGTGAAACCAAGACCGCACTTGGGTAACCATTGATAAATGCCTTTTGGAACAAGAAATCTTCTAAAATGACATTTAGCAATAGTATGACCAGACTTGCAACAATATAAGTAATCGTGATTCATTTGGAACTTACCTTTGCTATCACTATCTCGGATCACATACGTATACTTTTGATACAGATTATTCATACTTTCTCGATAATGTGATCGATCAATAGCAAATGTAATTTTAGGCTTAATAGCCTTGTCTAACTTGGCTTTGAGGGTTCTCACCTCTTCTTGCCAAATACGACAAGTATCACAACCCCAAAACTTGAACCATGGAGACTTATTCTCAACAATGTTAGTTTTTGATACATCCACCATGGAGTTTTTAAGATCCTCCAATTTCCTTTCGGAATCGGCAACCTTTTTCTCCAAGTGTCTAAAAATCTTTTTGTTTGAGGCTAAGCGTTGAAAAGCTTCCTTAGCCTCATGGTGCAATGTATCAAAAGCTCTTATTAATTCAGCATGAGACATATTATGAGAATTTTCATATTTAGAGTGCTTTACCTCCTTTTTCTTGCTTCGTTGAGCCATAAGACATAGATTTACGGACTCGCTTTCGTCACTTGAGCTGTCCCATTTTTCGGACTCACTATCGCTTTCCCAACCGATGTAAGCTCATCTTGACTTATTTGACTTCTTATTTTGACGACCCTTGTCCTTGTCTTTGTCCTTCTTAAGCAATGGACAGTCCGGCTTGTAGTGTCCGGATTTCCCACAATTGAAGCTAGATCCTTTGGCTTTGATACTCTTGTTTCCTTCGTTTCTAGACTGTTTTCTAAACTTGACTAGATTCTTATCCGAGTGTTGGATCTCATTTTTCCGTATATACCTATTCTATCTCTTCACAAATAGGCCCATGTCTTCACCGGATTCATCATCTTCTTCGTTGTTGGTTTCACTATCACTAAGCTCTTGGTGTGTGGACTTAGAACAAGAAGTCTTAAGAGCAATCAACTTCTTCTCCGTATCTTTGTCTTCTCCTTCTTTATACTCTTTTCATGTTTATCCAAGCCAATGAGCACTTGCTCATGCTCATCGAGTTTGCCAAAAAGTGTTGTGAGGTCTAGTGTAGTAAGATTGTTGGCCTCCTTGATAGCGGTGACCTTCGGTTGCCATTCCCTGTTTAAACACCTCAAAATCTTGTTAGTAGCAACCTCATTTGGAGTTGGTTTACCAAGAACATGTAGTTTGTTAATAATGTGAGTAAATCATTTTTGCATATCCGCAATGGTTTCCCCTTGCTTCATGTAAAACAAATCAAACTATTGCGTTAGTGTATTAATACGATCCATCTTAACATCATTAGTGCCTTCGTGGGCTACTTGTAAAGCATCCCACATGGCTTTGGCCATTTCACAATGAGAGACTCGATAATACTCGTCAACTCCCAAGGAGGAGATGATCATATTACGAGCCTTCCAATCATAGATGTACTTTTTCTCGTCCTCCTCAGTCCATTGAGCTTCGGGTTTAGGAACGACAACGCCTGTCGCGTTAGTCATAGTAATTTCCATGGGACCGTTTAAAATAACGTTCCAAACCTTCCGATCTATGGAATTAATATGGACGCGCATACAATCCTTCCAGTAGCTGTAATTTTCGCCTGTAAAAACTGGAGCTCTATTATAAGCCCCTTTAGGTTCGTTCGCCATGATCCAAGAAGTTTTACCGAAGCACCAGAATAAACCGGAGCTCGTGATACCACTTGTTAGATGATGGCTATGGATCTAGAAGGGGGGTTGAATATATCCCTTGAGTTTTACACGCAAATGGTTACAAAAATTTGTTTTAAAAAATGTTTAACGGAAGTAACCACTGGATAGAACGTCTACAACGAACCTTCTACTAAAAGGATCGGATATGCACGAATATATCGAGAATGAGTATGGAAGAGAAAAATTCAGTTTGATTACTACACTTAAAAATGCAGTCAACAAAATATCGCTTGTTTGATGTTTAATCCAATCCGATGAGGTAAAGTGATAAGCAATTAAAGGCAACGTGTTCAAATTTTGCTTTGAAACAAATTATCAAACACCTAGTGTGCGTAAACACACTAAGTGCAGAACTTCTATGGAGGGTAATGTAAAGCTGCTCCAAGATACAATTCAAGGAATTGTATCAATTTAACAAAACAGTTTATCAGCTTACAATTACTCTACGACAGAAATTTCAATAACTTGCGACTTCACAAATTCGAACAAACTGAAATGTAAAATAGTTAAGGAAAGGGAGAACAAACGAGATTTGATTAGGCAGTTCCTCAATTGTCCTCGCTTTGGGTACGTCTGCCCCAACTCCACAATTAGAATTGAGATATATATATGTAGCTGTTGCAAATTGTTTATTACAAGAGAAAACTATGAACATCCAAACCCTCGAAGGTCTTCGATCGTTGATGCAAAGTCTTCTCTCCCCTTGATTCAAGATGAATCAAGTCCTTCAAATATGGTTGATCCAATTACCGTCCCACGCTACTAAACCGAAAGAACCCACCGTTCTTCAGTTACCTTCACTCGATCAATTGCGATCTACCAAAAATTCGAACCCAAACCTCTCTTCTACGATCCTCCGATTACAGCTACTAAACCGAACAATTGCTCCAATCTTTGGTTACCTTCGCCCGGCTGAATCCCTGTAGAACGAAACAGTTTGTGCAAAAACCCCCAAAATCTACTCGATTCTTGGAGGAAAAAACCAACTGGTTTTATTCAAAAAACACCTACCAAGCTCTCAACCCAGAAAATGAAGATCACACATCCTAAATTCTGAACGTTATCACTTCGAACAATGGGCGACACAAACAAACATGATTATGTGTGATTGTTTGTTTACTCAATGAAGAAGATGAAGATGAAGAGAGAAATGGTATATATTTTCACGTTTCTTGTTATTTTAATAATGAGATGACCAAAACTATTTATAGGGAATGAAAAGACCCACACAAAAAAATAATAGAAATAACAGAAGAAAAATTTAAGTGAAAAATATCAGTTCAGGAAATCATGCGTCGACCCACAACAACCATGCGTCGACGCACAGATGAAATTTTTTGTGTTATTCAAAATCATACGCTTTCCCGCAGGTTTCTCTAGGTTAGCGCATAAATTGGGAGGTTAGCGCATGAGCTGGGAGGGTTAGCGCATGAACTGCAATTTTTTGGAAATACAATTTTCTGCGCATTTTCAAAAGACCAAGTCCAGAAAAAAACATACTAGACACTACTAAAATGGTAATGAACATTTGTTTATGGAAAAGACAATGTCCTATACATCTAGACACATGAACAATAATGATTAGACGCAATATGCCCGACAGGTGAAGTGATATCGCTCAAATTACAATCTAAAACTTACATATTTGTTGACATCATTAAAACAAAGTTGATGAGAGACCATAGTCCTCACAGGACGTGGTTTACCCATAATCAAATTATTTTGAATAGTTTTTCATTTTTGAAAATTGTGTTCACCCAATAACTCAACCCAATCTATTTTTTTGAATCAATTTAAATGGGTTTTATTGAATTTGTTGGGTTTACCCAACCCATGTAAACCCTATACTCTACCCTGAAATTAATTAACATAATTATTCAGACCGTCTATGCTTGATAAAACGACATACAATCTATAAATCTTTTTCAAAATGAAAAAAAAAACTTAATTGTAATTTTAAAATCTGAGATTTAAGCCTCTTTCTAAATTTTCCCGAGTGTTTTAATCTCCTCCCAATTTAACCACATTTATCAATTTATATCAATGTCATTTTCATTAATAATTATCATATTATTATTAAAAATAGTTTATTATTATTAAAAACTCAAAAATCAATTAAGTAGTATTACCAATAAAATAAAATTTGGCATTAACATTTTTTAGGCAAAAATAATTACCATTAATTAGAACCTAAACACCATTCAATCATTGAATAACAATCAACTCATTCATCATTTAAAATTGTTTAAAAACCATAAACCATAAGAACAATAAGAACTAAGAAAATATAAGAATTGAGAAAATAGGGAAATTGATAGAATGAAAGAAAAAAATCTAAATTGTGTTAACTTGATTCATTAACACATTGCATTTCATCACAAATTCTTAAATAAAAGCCAAGAACTGTTGGGGAAGTTTTTTTTTTCACCATGCAACATTGAACATTGTGAGACTTTTTTTTAGCAATATCTTTGTGAGAGACACATCACATATTCACCCAAAACCTTAAGGTGATAGGTGTGTGGGTTCTCTCACTTATAAATGCTCAATTCTCCACATTTCTAACCAATGTGGGACTATTACTTACACTAGTCACTCTTGCTATATTCTCAACACTCCCTCTCAAGCGCGAGTCCACAATGCTCCCTCCAAGTGGAAGCTCTTTTTACTTCCACAAACTCTTGTACTACATGGAACGTTTCTTACTCACCATCCTTGTGGCGCCGTTGACACTATTCAATGGAACGTTTCTTACTCACCACCCTTGTGGTGCCGTTAACTTTGGATACAAGTAAGCCAGTCCTTCACTCGAACCAAAGGCTCATGATACCACTGTTGGGGAAGTTTTATTTTTCTCCACTAGGGAGCATTGAACATTGTGGGACTTTTTTTAGTAACACCACTGTGAGAGACACACCACATATTCACCCAAAACCTTAATGTGATAGGTGTGTGGGTTCTCCCATTTATAAATGCTTAATTCTCCACATTTCTAACCAATGTGGGACTATTACTTACACTACTCACACTTGCTATATTCTCAACAAGAATAACAGCAAGATCAAAAACCCAGAACATGAAAAATGTGTTTTGGAGGACTATCCAGTATTTGGAGCATTTGCTGACGGTTGAGTTCTGCTTATCATCCACAGACAGCGGTCAGACTATCCAGTGTTTGAAGGATTTGCCGAGAGCTTGTATTTTGGAGCATAGAGGTAACTGGGACAGTTACTTACCATTGGTTGAGTTCTCTTACAACAACGTTTTCTATTCTAGTATTGGAATGACACCATTTGAGGCTTTGTATGGTGAAAGGTGTATGATGCCTTTGTGTTGGTACGATTATGGTGAAAGTGTTGTGCTTGGACTTGAGATTGTTCATCAGACTACCGAGAAGATCAAGATGACCCAAGAAAAGATGAAAGCTTCACAGAGTCGCCAAAAGAGTTATCATAATAAAAGGAGGAAAGCACTTGAATTCCAAAAAGGAGATCATGTGTTTTTTAGAGTTACTCTTGTAACTGGTGTTGCTCTAGCTTTGAAGTCTCGAAAGCTTACATCGTGTTTTATTCTTCTTTGTCAGATTATGAAGCAAGTCAGAGAAGTGGCCTACAAAGTTGCTTTACCACTTTTTCTTTCGAATCCTCGTGATGTCTTTCATGTGTCTCAGTTGAGGAAGTATATTCCCGATTCGTCTCATGTGGTTCAAGTAGACGATGTGCAAGTTAAAGAGAACTTAACTATTGAGACATGTCCCTTGAGAGTAGAGGATCGCGAAGTGAAGCACATGGGAGGCAAGGAGATTGTGCTGGTGAAAGTATTGTGGGGAGGAACTGCTAGTGGAAGCATAACGTGAGAGCGGATGAGAGAGTCTTATTCGAAGACATTTAGTTCAGGTAATTTTCGAAGGCGAAAATTCTATAAGTGGGAGAAAGTTGTAACACCCTGTTTTCTTTAATTTATTTATTTATTTGAATTTATGATTTATTTATTTAATTAAATGAATTTTATATGCTTTGGATTGATTATTTGGTGTTTTGGCATGTTATGTTATGTTTGGTTTGGTAGAAAAGTGTTAGTTATTTAATTAAATAATTAGATAATTAAATAGTATTAAAATTAAATAGAAAATAGAGTCTTGGGTAGAAAATGGAAATTATGAGGAAAATAAGAGAAGTGGTAAGGATTATAAGAAAAGTTGAGTCAAAGGGTAATTAACAAAAGATTAAATTAGGTTTTTAGAGATAAAAAGGGGGTTAATGGAGCTTTTGAAGGAGAATATGTAAAGTGAGAGCTTTTGGAGAAAAAGAAGGCAGGGCTTGAAGAGCAGAGAACTCAAACCACCAACCTTAATTAAATTCTAAATTTTGTTGCTAAGAATATGAGGTAAGGGGGGATTATTTTAAATATGGTGTCGATTTCATGATGGTTAGGCAGAAGTCCTTAATCTTCATTAGGTTTTTTCCTATTTTCTTCCATTGTTGAATGTTTGATGATATGGATGAAATTATGTGATAACATGATGTGATTGTTGTAGTTATTCTAAAAATTGTGTATTAATTTACCATGAAAATTAGGTGTTTGAGTTCATAAAAGTGGTATAAGTTGTGTTCATATGTTTGGCATGAATATGATGAATAAAGTGTTAAAAGTGGTGATTAATTGATGAAATTTCGTATTAACCAATGGGTATTTAATTTTATAATGAATATATGTTGATTCTCTGTTGTTTGTGATCAATTGGAGGGATTGGGGTGAAAAATTGGACTACTAAACTTAACTCCATAGCATAACAAAAATTCTTCTTCTGTTAACAGGGTGACAGTCGTTACCTGCGTGATGACCTATTCGTCGTGCGCTTTGGGATGCTGGTGAGCGTCAGCTGTTTAACGGGGAGACTGTCATGGTCTCCAGGCAAGCGTGGAGCCTTACTGGTCATCACAGAGGTGACATTTGAGGGAAGAGGGTGATGACGGGCTACCCGTCATCGTGTCAGTGGGTGTGTGTTGTCATGTTGAGTTGGATTTTTTGTGTGGTTTTGTCCTGTGCTCAATGTTTGGATGTTGTTTGGTGTGTTTTGAAGAATATTGGTTTATAAATTGAATTTTTTTATTAATATAATGCTGCTACCTTGTGTTGATGATGAGATAATTATGTGACGATCATATAATTGAGATTGTGGTGAGTAGTCTAGTTGTGGGGGATTACTTTGATGATGTTATTTACAATTAGATGTGGAACGGTAAATGTGTTGTACGGTTGTTGTGATTGTGCATTATATTGTACATGCATTATATATTGTCGTTGTTGTGAAAGAGGCGAGTCATGAGTTTACATGTTCGGACTAGTGGCTTATCCCAAGCTCAGATGTTGGAGCTTGGAACTCAGATTTTGGGGCTCGGGGTTCAAACGTTGGGACCTGGTTCGTATGAAGAACATTTTTTGAGTTGGTACCACATGCATGAGTTGAGTCGTTGTTGCATTGCATTACATAAAGGTTGTGCATATGATTTGTCTTGGGTATTGTTGAGTAATTATTGTAATAATGTATGTAATTGGAATGTATGAAAGTTGGTTGTTTGCCTTTAGGCTACCCTTGTATTATTTTGTGCCATTATATATTTTAAAAGTATTCTCGCCCCTTTGTTTTATTGTGGTGTTTTATGCTCCTTCTTAGTATACCGACAAACAGGTAGATGATGTCATACCCCAAATTTTAACCACTAAGATTTCCCATCATTGTTCAAATCATCAGCACAATATGGATGTACCTTTGTACCTCATTAGTCTCCCCAAAGGTGGGTGAGCATTCACTACAAACAGGATTTAGGGTTTCAAGCCCTCGCAGAGCTCTTAGACAAAGGATCAATCAAGGAATGACATGATCTTCAACTTGTCTAGCCTCTCAAATATCCAAAATGGATCAAGAGGACTCCCACTTCAAGGATTAAGCACAAGTTTGCTCCCTTCTAGGTGGATCAAGCCTCAGGATCGCCAGTGTCACCAAATTAGGGTTTGGTCGACTAGGGCCTCCAGATGGAAATTTTCCTCTGGGAATGAGCCAATGCTTCAAAGCATAACCTAAAATGCTCCATGGAACATCATAAACCCTATCATCAAGTCAATTTAGCCTCAGGGGATGCATACATCAAAAATCAAGAATTAGGGTTTCTTGACCTAATTCACCCCTAAGTTGACTTTTGGGACAAATCATGAGCCAAGACCTCAAGAGAGGATTTGAGGGTCTCCAACATACCACGTTGAATCATTTGCAACAATGGATTGACCCAAGAAGCTTGAGCAACAAGTTTCAATTTCATCTGAACCACAGTTAGGGTTTTGCGGGAAAAGTCAACTGTAACTTTGACTTTTGACCAGGACATGCTCCCAAGCCGTGGGACACGATTAAATACACCCTATAACACCCATGGAACATGTCCATCAATTTTGATTTAGGTCAAGGACATGATTTCCTAAAGGATCGCACAGTTTGGAATTCATCTGATAAAAAGTCAACTGTGCACAAAAGTCAAACTTTGACTTTTTGAGATTTTTCATAAAAATGGTTTTTTAACCCTAAAATGATGTTAATGTGTGATTGGAATCATCATTCATCAAGAAAAATCAAAGAAAGTGGGATAACTTGTAAAAGGGGTAACCATAAAAACTTGGAAATTTTTCTAAGTTATGAAAAAAAGTGGCAAGGGTACCAACTTTGGAGGATCATAACTCCTAAACCACAAAACCATTTTCCCCCATCAAAAGCTTGATTTGTAGCCCTCATTACCCTCTACAAAAACCTCAACTAGACCTAAGTCCAATTCATTAAGGATTTTGAGTTATGCTTGGATCAAAATGGCTAAAAACTTAAAATTGACATTTTTCAGCACTTAGCCAAAATCTGCCTTGTAATTTCAGCACAATGTCCCAACTTCAAGGCTGTTTTTCTCCATGATCCAAGTTGAACCAGGTCTAGGTCACACATCAAAGTTGAAGTACGTCATCTAAGCTTTCCGAAAAGTCCTAGAACGTCCATGTAGCATACTCGAGCAGGGAGTTATGGATCTTACAAAAGCCCTTGCTGAAGCTGAATTTTTCAGGGGCAGATTTGCACATTTTGTGTGCCACACGAATTTTCAAGCCTTGTCATCAGTTTGGACACATCTAAGGATCAAATCCAAGTGGGATGATCTGATCCATGAACCTCCCAAGTCCAAGGAACAAAGAAAAGCATGCCAAAGCCTAGAAATCCCTAAAAGAGGGACAAAACTCCAATTTTGGTTTGGAGCATTTAATGGATGCTTAGAGGTGGCATGGACTGAGCCATTCTCATCTGAAATCAGTCAAGACTTATCCAATAACTAGGGAACCAAAGCTCTGAGCCCTAACCTCTAGCCATTGGCTAAAGGAGACTTGGATTTTCATTGGCCAACATTGGCCAAACACCTGCTGTAGTTGCCATTCACTGTGGATCCCAAAACAAACTTGCTCCACTATAAATAGAGCTCATTTGTGTTCGGTTTGAGTACACCAAAGCCATCAAACAGATGCTTTCCTCAAATTCTCTCTTTCACTCCAAAATGCCTTCTTTAGTAAGGAAATTCTGAGTTTTTGAGCTAGAGAGCAATTCCACTCAAACTAATCACACACACACACCTCATATATATCATATGTAAGCTGTGCAAACCATCAAAAGTGACCTGTAATCACAACATCACAAAGTCACCTCTCAAAACCTCAAAATGACACTTTTTTGCATTTTTCAAGCCATGTCTTGATTCAGTCACTTTCCAAGCCAGATAAAACCTCAAACACACTCTAAATATGATCCTTGAACTATCCCAAATGGTGCCACACATCTGGAACACCATTTGAGAGAGTTGGCATTTTGGCCATTTTTTACCATTTCGCGAGAAAGTGCACAAACTTGCTCTAGAGGTTTCCAGCCGATTCCAACCATCCTAAAAGCTTCTAAGAGGTCATTTGAGGTTGTCCAAAGCATCAAATCATTTCTGGAACAAAGCACTTGGTAGGTTGCCCAAAATCTCCAAAAAAGAGGTAAAATTTACAACTTGAATTCTTTGAATCATGCTTTCCTTTGTTGTCCACATACATGCATCATATTGAACAATTCTTGAGGAAAAAATGTAGTCCTTAATGTGTATGTTGTGATCCTCCCACTGTTTGCATTTTGACATGTTTTTATGTGGAATTTTGGTTGTTTCCAAATCATGTTCAGTTCTGTTTTTTTTCATTGGTGTGTTCTATACATTAAGTTTTAGTTTACATGAGTAACACCATTGGATTCCTTGCGAAAAATCGATCAAGATAGGTTTTTACGGATTTCAATTCCGATGAAAATTGAGAGTTACGCGCGTTGGAAATTTTACGCGAAACGACGTCGAATTAACGATAGCGGTTCTGTTTTTTTCGCTTTGTACAGTGAGTTTCCGAGTGCGTGAATAATACCATTGGATTCCTTACGAAAAATCAGTCAAGATAGGTTTTTACGGATTTCAATT
The DNA here is from genome assembly GCA_022829125.1 of Lathyrus tuberosus. Classification (NCBI taxonomy): domain Eukaryota; kingdom Viridiplantae; phylum Streptophyta; class Magnoliopsida; order Fabales; family Fabaceae; genus Lathyrus; species Lathyrus tuberosus. The sequence goes on from JALAZF010000017.1 coordinate 18,845,989, forward strand.
CCGATGAAAATTGAGAGAGTTACGCGCGTTGGAAATTTTACGCGAAACGACGTCGAAAACACGTGCAGTTTTGGTTTTTTTATTTCTGCGTTTTGTGTGTTAATTTTCTGTGCACGTGAGTGATACCATTGGATTCCTTGCGAAAAATTGGTCAAGATAGGCTCTTGCGAATCTTGATTCGGTTAAAAATCGAGAGAGTTACGTGCGTTGGAAATTTTACGCGAAACGATGTTTTTACAACGACAGCAGCTCTGGTTTTTTTATCGCTACGTTTTGTACGTTGAGTTTAGGCATGCGTGTGCGATACCATTGGATTCCTTGCGAAAAATTGGTCAGAATAGGCTCTTGCGGATCTTGATTCGGTTAAAAATCGAGAGAGTTACGCGTGTTGGAAATTCGACGCGGAACGATGTTTTCAAAACGATAGCAGTTTTTTCTGCGTTTTGTACGTCGATTTTCCGTATACATGAGTAATACCATCGGATTCCTTGCGAAAAATCGGTCAGGATAGGCTCTTCCGGATCTTAATTCCGATAAAAATTGAGAGAGTTATGAGTGTTTGAAATTTGATAAAAACGTGTTGAAAATTAAAGTTTCGGTACTCGTTTTTACCCCAAAAGAAATGTCGGAGATGATATTTTGATATCTTTCCTCTTTTTCTTACTTTTTATTTTCAAAACTCAACAAATTTTTTTCACATAGCAAAAAATCATCATTTTCCAATTCATACCCCATAATATTTTAATCCACAAAAAATCACAAAAAAAGTATTATTTTTAATATATTTAAAAATAGTGTTTTAAATTATTTTAAATGCTTTTAAAATGATTTCTTTTTTTTTCTTGATTTTTAAAACCAAAATGATTTTAAATATTTATGTTAATAAAATATTTTTTTTCATAAACTTTAATCATTATTTAATGATTTTATTTGATATTTTTATCATTTTTTACTTAATTTTTCTTGGAAAATGCCTAAAAAATGAAATTGGGGTTTTCTTTGATTTTCACCCTAACAAATTTTTTTTAAAAAACTTTGGGCCTCTATTAAAGTGTAAGACCCAATCCCCTTTTAACCAAAACAATTTTGGGTCTCACTTATTGTATAAGTCCCTCTGCATTAAAAGAAAACTTCGGCGCGATCGCCATTTTCAAACGAAAATCAACTGGGCTTCTCTTTGAGCTGTAAGTTCCATTTCTTTTCATTTTTAAACACTTGGGCCTCTATTAGAGTGTAAGACCCAACCCTTTTTTAACGAAACAATTTTGGGCCCAGCTATTGTATAAGTCCCGATACGTTAAAAATCTCGGCGCGATCGCCATTTTCAAACTGAAAATATTTTGGGCCTCTCCCTGAGTTGTAAGCCCCATCTTTTGTACAAAAATACACTTTGGGCCTCTAATAGAGTGTAAGACCCAACCCCTCTTTTTTTTGTATTTTCTCATTTTTCATATTATTTTTTAATGATTTGGAAAATTAATAACTCCCTCAATTTTGATTATTTTTTATTGGTTCTTTTTCTGAAAAATCACAAAAATAGTAAAATATTTTATTCTACAAAAAAATAAAATTTATATTATTTATTTAATATAGTTGGTATTTTTGTGAATAAATTCATTTTTAATTGTTTTTAAGCATTTTAAAAGTGAATATTCATCTTGAAAATAAAGACTATGGGCCTCCCCTCGTGTTGTAAGCCCCATTTCTTTTCTTTAAACTCTTTGGGCCTCTAATAGAGTGTAAGACCTAACCCCTTTGTAAATACCAAAATTTCTGGGCCTCAGTCACTTGTATAAGTCTCACGGTGTTTCCAAAACCTCGGCGCGACCGTCGCCTTTTTTCAAAATTAACCATTGGGCCTACCCTCGAGTAGTAAGACCCATTTCTTTTCTTAAAACTCTCGTGGGCTTCTTGAGAGAGTGTAAGACCCATCCCTTTGTACATAAAACCTTTTTTGGGCCACAGTCACTTGTATAAGTCCCTCTGTACAAATTCAACAGTGCACTCACTGATAAAACCCTGGGCCTCTCCTTGAGCTGTAAGCCCCAAATCTTTTTATTTCAAAGCACTTTCTCCTTTGATTTTGAATATACTGTTGTTTTCAATCTTTCTTTGTTGAACAACTAACCAAACAGCATGGAAGCTCTACAACCGAGTAAGTGTTTACCCGCTTTCATTTACCGCTTTCATATGTATATAACTGTATTGTGGGGCTGTTTCGCTGTAAGTCTTCTTTCATAAACTCATATCAACTGTGTAATAATAGTATAGATATTTAGAGTTTCCCCGGCAACTACGTCTAGCACTAGGTAAAGCCGTTTCGTTTACTCTTAGAAATAGACTGAACTAGATCCCCAATAGGATCACCAGATACAGTCTTCTCTTCGGCTGTCCTCATTAGGAATTGTCAAGAAACTCTACTCCCAGAGATGAATGTATTCTCCGTGAATGGCATCTTTGAGTTTCTTCCAAATTCTCGAACTTTCCTGACTTGATCTATTCCTTGTGAATAGCTTGCCTTGAATTTCTCGGGGTTTAGGGACCCACGGGCTTCTTAAAAGCATCGGCCTCCTCTTGGGCATTGTACAAGGACCCACAGGCTTCCTATAAGCAACCCCGCCTCCTCTTGGGCTTAGTACAAGGACCCTACGGCTTCTTAGAAGTATTCACAGCCTCCTCTTAGGCTTCGTATAATGATCTCTTCCTCTGGGAATGATAGCCTCCTCTTGGGCTTAGTACAAGGACCCGTCGGCTTCTTAAAAGTTTCCAGCCTCCTCTTGGGCTTCGTACAAATTGTCCCGACGACCTCTTAGAGGTATAGGAACAGAACCTAGTCATCCTCATAAAATAGTCCTGTCATAGAGTCTACTACTGTTTCTCAAAGCATAGTACAAAAGATAAAACTCTAGACACGGACAGTCTAACTTCCTTGAGTCTCAAAGACATTCTCAAGTGACCCCTTCGTTAAATAGGAAGGAAACCCGTAGACTCGGACAGTCTCAATACCCTTCAGATTTCCCGCTTCCTTAAAGAACAGGAATAACCCGGATCCTTGAATCAAATCCCTGAGTACAGTGTTGCTCATATAAGAACTGATTTTCTCTTTAAAATCAGTATACTGGACCTGTCACTTAACTGAAACAGTTACCCTAGCCTCCTCTTGGGCTTTGTTCAATGATTCTTCCCAGCGAAGCAAACTTTTAGCCTCCATCTCGGGCTTTGTACGAGATACCAAAATTCTCCCCAGTGGAGTCAAACAACGTTTAGCCTCTCTCTCGGGCTTTGTACGAGACACATAAGGGACTCCCTCGTTGGGTCAATCACCCTTTCGGCTCCATCTCGGGCTTTATACGAGATACAAAAAGGTTCTTATTGAGCCAAACAAACAATCGCCTCCATCTCGGGCTTTGTACGAGATACAAAAAACACTCTCTTGTTGAGTATAAAGGATCCTCTTGTAGGATTAACCCCTTTTAGCCTCTCTCTCGGGCTTTATACGAGATACCAAAAGACTCCATCGTCGGGTCAAAACCTTTTAGCCTCTCTCTCGGGCTTCGTATGAGACACATAAAAACTCCCTCTTGTTGGGCCAATAGCCTCCTCTTAGGCTTTGTATAAGAAAACCACTGGTTGATCCAATCAACCTTTTAGCATCAAAGCCGTGCCTCGTTCACAGTACACAAACATCAACAACTCCTTTCCCCTTCATCTAATTGCTGTAAGCGGCAAGCCTCTGGATCATCTACATCCATGCCACTGTCCCTCTTTTAGCATGAGAAATTCCTAATGAAAGATAACATTGCTCTACACTGAGTTAAAGTCTTCTCCTTCAGGTTAAAATCTCCTTTAAAGGAAATTATGGCATTGCTAGGATCCGTGTATCCCGGTTAAAGTAATTCTCCTTTATAACCAGTCACCCAATAGTTGTGACAGACAAACCCTTCTTTAGAGATGACAAATTCTCTCTAAAGTCAAGGCCCTTCAGCTTCATATCTTGGGCTTTGAACAAGATACAAATAGACTCTTCAGCTTCACATCTTGGGCTTTGAACAAGATACAAACCACCTTTCGCTTCACGTCTTGGGCTTTGAACAAGACACCAAAACACCCATTTCCTCCCATAGAATAGGAGGAACTACGAACGCTCTGATTTCCCTATTTCGGTAAACGGGAATACGTAGGCATAAGATCGAAAGAAAAGATCTTAGCGAGCACAATCAACAAAAAACCAAAATCCCATATCTCCATCAATCAAAAGCAGTAATTCAAAAGCATCAGTCCTAACATCCTAACCCTTGTTCCCCGCTAGAAAGTCCTAGGAAGAAAGAAAACCGTATTGGCGAAAATACAAATAACCAGTACAAAGGCCCCCCCACATTGATAGCATTTGTAACCTAACAGACCGCTGTTTAAACTCAGTATGCAAAGCAGGGTTAATTGGAGACATCTATTTCCCTTCCTTATTCAGCTCACAATAGGATAAAAAATGAATCGACCTGTAGTTTAAGCTCAACCGCAGAGAGCGACCAACGCTTAAGAACCGCGTCCAAAATCGCTCGCCACAGAAAAATGGCGCCCACCGTGGGGCCGATTCTTTCTTTCTTACAATTTAAACCTTGGGTAAGTCATTTTCATGGCGGTGGCCGCCAACAGAAAAATGGCGCCCACCGTGGGGCGAAATTCTGATTTCCTTTTTCTTCACTTATGTGAATACCACAGATTGGGGCTTCCGCCGGGGAACCCATTTCTGTCAGGAACTTAAGATTCATAGCTTTAAAGGTCTAGGATGTTTAGGACAAATATATATACTGCTTTTCCTGATTGCTATACGTGTTTATTTTTCTGCTAATGGGAATGCGGGTGATGCCGTATGTGGAAAGAATGAGTATACACTTAAGATAAGTGATGGCGACGGGGTCGACCATCAACCTCAGTGGAGGCTGACCAACACAACCCATTCACTCTCTTAGCCAATGGGCCGGTTGTTAAGTCTGAGAAGTTGAGGAGCCAAACCCTTTCGTAGTGCGGAAACTATCGGAAATAGTTGTTACGCGATACTACCCTCATTTGAGGCTGGTGATCTATTCTCGGTGAATGGCACTTACTCTAAGATTGCTCTACAACTCGCTGGCTATCAGCTTGTTGTTTTGCTTTCCTGGGAGGAGCTGATGATAATGAGTACAGGTACAAAAATCACCTTAGTATAAACCTTTGGGGATGGGTAGAGCCTTGACTTCATGACAACGACCCTTTGACCCCATGTTTTTTCTATGTTTTTGTGTGCTGCATTCATGCATTCATTTAATAAAACATTAAAACATTCAAAAAACTTCTCTTCTAGTCTCTCTGTTTTTCAAATTAAACTAAGACTGTGATTGCAAATATCAGAGAAAAGGATTACGCTAATGGATTTCGGTAGAAGGAGAACTCATACGTACACCTTCAAGGTTCCAAAACTAGAGGATTTGAGAAGGTTAGCCATGATGATCACTAACCCTGAGGCTTTCAGAGCCAAGCACGGAGGTCTGCTACCACTGTTAAGAGTCCATGTGATTGAGGGAATCATGGATGCGCTCATTCAGTTTTACGATCCGGTTTATCACTGTTTCACATTCCCGGATTACCAGCTTGCACCAACGCTGGAGGAGTATTCTCATCTGATTGATCTACATATCACCGATCGAGCTCCATTTTCTGGACTGGAAGAAATTCCAAAGAATCAGACCATTGCAAGAGCAATTCATTTGGACGAGTCTGAGGTCAAGACTCACATGACTACTAAGGGTGGCATCCAAGGTTTGCCAGCCCAGTTCTTAACAAAGAAAGCTCTGTACTTTGCTAGTATAGGGAACGGGACTGCTTTTGAAAGCATCTTTGTTTTACTCACCTACGGATTATTTTTGTTTCCTAACATCAATAACTTCGTCGATATTAACTCCATTAAGGTTTTTCTCATTGGAAACCCTGTACCGACTTTGCTCGTAGATGCGTATCATTTTGTACACTTGGGAAATTGGTACAGCGGGGGGGAGATCACATGACGTGTACCTCTGCTTTATAAATGGTTTATCTCTCACTTGCCCAAGTCTGCTGCTTTTTGGGATTGCAAGAGTGCCTTACGTTGGTCGCAGAAAATCATGTCTCTTACCAACTCTGATATAGATTGGTGTAATAGGATTTATGAGGGAATCAGAATCATTGACCGTTGTGGAAACTTCCCCAACGTACCCCTTATAGGAACTAAAGGAGGAATCAACTACCATCTAGTATTGGTTCTTCGTCAATTTGGATACCCGATGAGACACATCCCACGGGGTGTTCATCTGGAAGGTCTTTTCTTCAAGGAAGGAGAAAGTGACAGAGCACTAAAGATGGAAATAGTGCACGCTTGGAAACACATTCATAAGAAAGGACGGGAGTCTCTGGGAAAACCGGACTGTGTCTCGGTGGAGCCTTATCTCCACTGGGTACAAACTAGAGCTCTCAAGCTAAAGATGCCTTATCCTCATTACGGAATTCTTCCGCCGAGGGAATCTGTCATGTACTTCATGACAGAAACTGAAAAGCTTCAGGTTACTCTCAACAAAGTTCAACGGGAGAGGAGGTCTTGGAAGAACAAGTACCGCACCCTCGACGTAGAGTGCATCAAAATACAGCAATTACTGAAAGATAAGGACGCTCTGATTGAAATTTTGGAGCAATATGCTGTAGAGAATCAAGATGACCAAAGGAATTTGCTCGCTCCTTTCACCTGGCAAAGGAATGACAACCCGACAACGGCTCCAGAGCCCCGGTCAAAGAAAAGGAAGATACCAGAGTTAGCACCCGATTTCTCTTCAGAGAGGACTCGGGACCTATTAGCTTAGGTTTCTGTTTCTGCACTTTGTAATCTACTGTATTTCCATTTCTGTAATCCTTTGAATTTCAAGAAAAAGGGGTTTCCCCACCGTTTGATATTTGCAATCTAATTGTCGAAGTTTATTTTGATTAAACCAAAAAAAACAATTAATATAATCATTGCATTCATCATTCTCACATCGCGCATTCTTCTTCCCTACGAATCTCACGTTTGTGTCTCGGTTCTAGAGTCAAACTGTCTCATTCGTATAATACTCGGGCCAATCGTCAGAAAAAGATGGATGATCTTGAGGAAGAAAACAGAGAGTTGAAAGAAGAGATCGACGCTCTGAGAGAGGATATGAGAAAGCTTCGTAACGACATGCAAGCCATGGCAGAAGCTCAACTACAAAGAACTGTGATCTCAGAGATCACCTCAACACCCATAGTGGAAAGGTATGGTCATAGGTATCAGATACCGAAAGATCGTCCTTGGGGCATGCCTGTCAACTATATCCCAGGAGGATATGTTCCGCCGATCACTGAGGATCAGGGAATCACAACAGAAGCCGCTGGGCCTGAAGGTTACAAACTTCGGGAAAGCGAAGATGCCAGGGGCATACTGAAGACTCCTGAAGGTTAAAAACTTCGGGAGACGCCAATACTCACTGCCGTAGTCACGGTACCACCCCCTGTGATGCACACTGTCCCAGAAGGACAGATTCCACCGATACCTTCTGGTAAAAAGGAAACTATGTTCGACCGAATGGATGAATTCCAGGAACAGTTCTTGGAAATGCAGAAGGAACTGCAACCCATTCGCGGTCAGGATTTATTTGGAAAGGACGCCGCAGACCTCTGCTTGGTCCCCAATGTGAAAGTCCCGCATAAGTTCCAAGTGCCCGACTTTGAAAAATACAAGGGTAACTCTTGCCCTCAGAGCCATCTGGTGATGTACGCTCGGCGGATGTCAGCTCAGACAGAGAATCAGGACCTGCTGATTCACTACTTCCAGGATAGTTTAACCGGTGCTGCATTAAAATGGTACATGGGTTTAAACCGTGCCACGATCAGCACTTTCAGAGATCTTGGTACTGCCTTCGTCCAACAATACAAATACAATTTGGATATGGCACCCGACAGAGATCAACTTAGATCGATGTCGCAAAAGGACAAGGAAATCTTTAAGGAGTATGCTCAAAGGCGGCGTGAAATTTCCGCTCAAATTTGTCCACCTCTTGAGGAAAAAGAGATGACAAAGATCTTCTTAAAGACCTTAAGCTCATTTTACTATGACCGAATGGTTGCCAGCGCGCCCAGTGATTTCACCGAGATGGTCGGCATGGGCGTACGTCTTGAGGAAGCCGTCCGAGAAGGACGTTTGGTAAAAGACACTGGATTGACGAGCGGTACTAAAAAATACGGTAGTGCTCTCCCTAAGAAAAAAGAGCAAGATATTGGGAATATCTCTCTCGGAAAGCAAAGGCGACGTTATCAACCGGTAGCAGCTGTGACTCCTGCTACCAGCCCTGCGCCTAATCCTACGTATCAACCTCAGGTTGCGCAGAGCCAACCTGATCAGCAAAGGACACAACAGCCTCTTCAGCAGGCTCTTCCTCCATACAATAACAACCGTACAACACGACCATTAGGGTTTGATCCTATACCCATGTTGTACGCAGAATTATTTCCGTTACTACTGGCCAAGGGGCACATCCAGACTAAGTCCCCTCTTACAGTACCGGAAAATCTGCCTTTTTGGTTTAAGGTAGATCAGACATGCCCTTATCATCAAGGAGGACCAGGGCATAACATTGAGACTTGTCTTAATTTCAAGTCCGACGTGCAAAAGCTTGTTAGGAGCGGGCTCTTATCTTTCAAAGATACGAATCCCAATGTTCTCACGAACCCGCTGCCTCAACATGAGAAAGCTGCAGTCAATCTGATTGAGAAAGAGACTAACAATGTCTATCAAATTCACGATGTACTCTTGTTGAAAACCAATCTGGTCAAGATGCATTGTAGACAGAGTAGATATGGCCATGTGCCACCTCATAACTATCACCAGTGTGATATCTGCTCTAAAGACAACCAGGGATGTTCTGTGGTGCAAGCAGCCCTACAGGAACAAATGGATCTCGGATGGATCCAAGAGCACCAAGTTCGTGGAGTTAACATGGTCTATACGAACTCCAACATCATTCAGAACCACAACATCCGTGCAATGAATGTCAACTTGGTGGCGATGCACTCAAGGCAAAGCCAGTATCATAATCTGCCACAGCATGATTACAGTTCCTGTCTGACTTGCTCGGTAAACAAACAAGGATGCTCTTTCATACAGGAGGCCCTCCAGCGTCAGATGGATCTTGGATGAATCCAAGACTACCATGATAGGAATTCCTATCAGATCAACATGGTTCAGATCTTTGACATTCGCGTGATGAATACCAGCCTGGTAGAGTTACATGATGAGCAGGTCCGACTCGGATTCTTAATATCACATGACTATCAAAGCTGTAAAGCGGGTTGCAAAAACGATCAGGGTTGTACCCTTGTCCAGGAGGCACTTCAGCACTTGTTAAATCATTGGTGGATGCCAATCTACATGGATGAAGATACTCAGAAAATTAGTATCAGTAACAGGAATCCTACTCGGCGTCAAAGTCAGGATGTCCGATCAGGGGAAGGTAACCTAGTGAGGTTACATTGTATTCAAAGTGGGCGTGGCCAGGTGCCACCACACAATTACGACCGTTGTAGCATCTGTTCGGAAAGTAACCAAGGATGTTACCTTGTGAGAGCAGCTCTTCAGGGTCAGGTGGATCGTGGAGAGATTCGCCCATATCCGGGTTCTGGACCCATCAACTGGACGCCGAACTACCTTGCCAATCAAGTCAAGGATGTTGTCACAATCTCTGGTCATCACCATACCAGGGATGTTTTGCCATCATCCCTCTACTTGACGAATCTAGAGCTCCCAACTGGGAACGGATCGAGATTACTTATGATGGTCAGAAAAATCAGAGGGCTCCCATAGTCATCTATCTACCGGGACCACTACCGTATGAATCAACTAAGGCTATCCCTTACAAATACGGTGCAACAACAATTGAGAATGGAAAGGAAATTCCATTACCCTCCGTCGTGAATATTACAGACATCAGTTGAGTAACACGGAGTGGTAGAATCTTCAACCGAGGGGTTGGGGAACTTAACAAAGAAAAAGAACTTCAGACGGAAGCTCCTGATCTACCAGTCGGTCAATCCAGTAATCCCGACCTTTCGAAAGATAATGATGAGATGCTGAAGCTCATCCAAAGGAGTGAATACAACATTGTTGATCAACTGTTACAAACTCCTTCAAAGATCTCAGTATTATCACTGTTACTCAGTTCAGAATCGCATAGGGAGGCTCTACAGAAAGTCTTGGAGCAAGCCTTTGTGGAACATGATGTAACAATCAGACAGTTCGAAAGTATTGTCTCTAACATCACTTCTTGCAACAATTTGGGATTTAGTGATGAGGATTTACCTGAAGAGGGTCGCCGTCATAACATGGCGCTCAATATCACAGTTAACAGCCAGGACGATGCTTTAGCCAGCGTACTGGTAGACACAGGGTCAGTCCTGAATGTTATGCCGAAGTCCACTTTGATGCAATTATCATTCAAGGGCCCTCCGATGAGAGTCAGTGAGGTCGTCGTCAAAGCATTTGACGGATCCAGAAAAATGGTTATCGGCGAAGTTGATCTTCCCATAACTATCGGTCCTCACACTTTCCAAGTCACTTTCCAGGTCATGGACATCCGGGAAACATACAGTTGTTTATTAGGAAGACCTTGGATACATCAGGCTGGAGCGGTCACTTCCACCCTCCACCAAAAGCTAAAGTTCATCCAGAACGGCCAACTCATCACAGTCTTTGGAGAACAAGCCTTGCTTGTGAGTAACTTATCATCATCTGCTTGTGTAGAACCTGAGGAGGTTATTGGAACTCAGTTCCAAGCACTGTCGGTGAGCAAAGACAATCAGTTCAAAGGAGGAACCTCAATTTCCTCATACAACGATGCTATCAAAGCGGTCGAGAGTACCGATACGACAGGATGGGGACAACTTGTCATTCCCACTGACAATAAAACAAAGAAGGGTCTTGGTTTTTCTGCAACCTGTACCCAGACAGCTGCTAGCGATGGAAGTCTTCATCCCCTTCAAAACTTCTTCCACAGTGGAGGTTTCCTTCACCCAGTGTCTCAGACAGTTCATGCTATCAATGAGGAAGATCCCTCTGACACAGATGAAGAGTGGAAGTCCTATCTTAATGAGGACGGTTATATGTCTCAGGAAGAGGTGCCTATACCATTTTACTATCCCGCACAGAGTCTGAGATTTATACCCCGGTCAGACGTCAAAATGATATATGGAGATTGTGATCCGGAAGGATGTCGTGCTCCGCCAAATTCATTAGAGGAAGACACTCCGATGAAAGATAATTTTGACCACGACTACTATGGCCCGATGGATGGCCTGCCAATGTGGCAGCCTTACCCCGGAGACTTGGGGTAAGAAAGTCAGCCGAGCAATGAAAATCAGCTGACCGTCATTGAACAGAATACCTGTGTCCCCACCATGTCATGGGATCAACACTCAGGTCATTCGGAAACTACTCAACATGAAGATGAATTCGCAACGTTCGCAGGATTTGAATTCATCAACTATGCTTTTCCCGAGGTCAACGTCATCGAGAAAGATGACTCTTCCTGTTCCAAAGAAGTTTGGGACACTCTGGGAGAACCGAGTGGAAAATTCGACTTTATGGTCAAGTATACCGCTCCCGAAAGCTCTCGTATCAGGCTCGAAGATATCCAGGCAACTGGATGGGGAGATACAGCTGAGAGCACAAATGCTATACAAAATACAATAGAGGAATCCTCCTACGACAACTCTGCTTGGGAGACAGATTCCAATGATCCTGCTCCACCAGAAATCAGTGTCATTTCTGAAGACAAATCAAGGAAGGTGCCAGACTTTGTGATTCACCGAGGAGTTCACCGCCAGTGGGTCGCTGTCGAGGTTCCGAAGGTCGTTCATCAGTCAAAGTAATTGCCATCTTTAAACCTTTCACCCTGCCCAGGTGGAACGGATGTTTTGATAGGGCTCGCTTTCTGTAAATATCCCTCTTCGCTTTGCCCAAAACGACAGAGTTTTGTTTTATAGGGCTGTAGTTTCAAGAGTCGACTTGTTCATAAATAAAATAACGTCGTTCTGTAACTTCCGCATTTATTGTTGTTTTCTCTTTTTGCTTTTTCAGAAAATGGTCATCCTAAAAAACATTTAAAAATAAAAACAAGCAGTAAAATAAAAACACTGCACAGACTTGCATTTCTCTCTATCTCTTCTAAACACAAATCATCACGTCATGCAGATTGCTTGTTTTAAACCCCGTTGAAACATATGATCCAATGCCTTCTCCCAACTTTGAGTTCCCGGTATTCGAGGCTGAAGAAGAAAATGACAACGAAATTCCAGAAGAGATCTCCCGACTACTCATATAAGAGGAAAGGTCCATTGAACCTCATAAAGAACCGTTGGAAACAGTAAACTTGGGTTCAGAGCAAGAGAGAAAAGAAATCAGGATTGGGGCACTGCTCAATCCAACTGCCAGAGAGGGTTTGATAAAGCTTCTCAAAGAATTCCCCGATGTATTCGCTTGGTCCTATCAGGATATGCCAGGGTTGGATACCAACATCGTGGAACATCACTTACCATTAAGATCGGAATGTCCGCCAGTAAAGCAAAGGTTGAGACGTACTCACTCGGACATGGCCATCAAAATCAAAGAGGAGGTGCAGAAACAGATTGACGCAGGTTTCCTCGCCACATCAGAATATCCTCAATGGTTAGCCAACATCGTACCCGTTCCCAAAAAGGACGGAAAGGTCAGAATGTGTGTTGATTATAGAGATTTGAATAAGGCAAGTCCAAAGGACGACTTTCCTTTACCACACATTGACATGCTGGTAGACAGCACAACAAAGTTCAAAGTTTTCTCCTTCATGGATGGATTCTCGGGCTATAACCAGATCAAAATGGCGCCGAAAGACATGGAGAAAACTTCGTTCATTACCCCATGGGGTACCTTTTGTTACAAGGTAATGTCGTTCGGTTTGAAGAATGCCGGGGCAACCTATCAAAGGGCCATGACTACTCTGTTTCATGACATGATACATAAGGAAATCGAAGTGTATGTCGATGATATGATTGCAAAATCACAAACAGAGAGTGAGCACATTGAACATCTGTCAAAATTGTTCGAACGTCTAAGAAAATTCAAGCTCCGCTTGAATCCCAACAAGTGCACCTTCGGTGTCCGTTCAGGGAAACTACTAGGGTTCATCGTCAGCCAGAAAGGAATTGAGGTTGATCCTGACAAGGTCAAGGCCATTCAAGAAATGCCTTCTCCGAAAACTGAAAAACAAGTCAGAGGATTCCTGGGACGTTTGAACTACATCTCCAGATTCATATTCCTCATGACCGCGACATGCGCGCCGATCTTCAAGTTACTCAAAAAGAACCAGGATTGCGTTTGGTCAGAAGATTGCCAAACCACCTTCGACAGTATTAAGGAATACCTGTTGAATCTGCCGATTCTATCACCTCCAGTGGAAGGAAGACCACTGATCATTTACCTCACAGTCCTAGAGGACTCGATGGGATGTGTACTTGGCCAACAAGACGAAACCAAACGGAAAGAGTCTGCCATTTACTATCTAAGCAAGAAATTCACCGACTGCGAGACTCGGTACACGATGCTTGAGAAAACTTGTTGTGCTTTGGCTTGGGCAGCCAAACGTCTTCGCCAGTACATGATTCGTCATACTACTTGGTTGGTCTCCGAAATAGATCCAATCAAGTACGTTTTCGAAAAACCTGCTCTCACGGGAAGAATTGCCCGTTGGCAGATGCTGTTATCAGAATATGACATAGAGTACCACGCTCAAAAAGCCGTTAAGGGAAGTATTTTAGCCGATCATTTGGCTCATCAACCGATTGACGATCAAGAATCAATCGGGTTTGACTTCCCAGACGAAGATGTCATGTATCTAAAAATGAAAGACTGCGATGAACCGCTACCCAGTGAAGGGCCCGAACCAGGTTCCCAGTGGGGACTTATCTTTGACGGAGCAGTTAATCATTATGGAAACGGAATTGGGGCAATCATTGTTACCCCTCAGGGTACCCACATTCCTTTCACTGCTCGACTTACATTCAAGTGTACGAACAACGAGGCCGAATACGAAGCTTGTATTATGGGTCTCGAAGAAGCGATTGATTTAAGGATCAAAAACTTGGACGTATACGGCGATTCAGCTTTGGTCATCAATCAGATAAAAGGAGATTGGAACACATACCAATCAGGATTGATCCCTTACAAAGACTACGCAAGAAGGTTGCTACCTTTCTTCAACAGAGTTGAGTTTCATCACATCCCTCGTGAAGAGAATCACATGGCTGATGCATTAGCCACTATCTCTTCCATGATTAGTGTAGGTCAATGGAATAACATACCTAAGATCGACATAATGCGCCTTGAACGGCCCGCTTACATCTTCACGATCGAAGCAGTCATAGACGACAAACCTTGGTATCACGATATCAAATGCTTCCTTCAGAAACAGGAGTACCCATCTGGGGCACTCAGAAAAGACAGGAAAACCCTCAGAAGATTGGCTGGAAACTTCTTCCTGAGCGGTGACACTCTTTATAAGAGAAATTTTGACATGGTCTTGCTCCGATGCGTCGACAGACCAGAAGCAGACATGCTTATGAAAGAAATTCATGAAGGATCCTTTGGCACTCATGCCAACGGACACACAATGGCGAGAAAAATTCTGAGAGCAGGGTACTACTGGTTGACCATGGAATCCGACTGCTACAAGTACATGAGGAGGTGTCACAAATGTCAGATATACTCCGACAAAATTCATGTACCGCCATCACATCTCAAAGTTCTTTCTTCCCCGTGGCCTTTTTCCATATGGGGAATCGACATGATTGGCATGATTGAGCCCAAGGCTTCAAACGGACATCGGTTCATCCTTGTAGCCATTGACTATTTCACCAAGTGGGTCGAAGCAGCGTCATACGCCAATGTAACCCGACAAGTGGTGGTCCGATTTATCAAAAACACTATCATCTGCCGTTATGGTGTTCCAAGCGAGATCATTACTGATAATGAATCTAACTTGAACAATAAGATGATGAAAGAGTTGTGTGCAGAGTTCAAGATCGAACACCATAACTCATCTCCCTACCGACCCAAGATGAACGGAGCGGTAGAAGCGGCTAACAAGAACATCAAGAAGATCGTCCGAAAGATGGTTGTAACCTACAAAGATTGGCACGAGATGCTACCCTTTGCTCTTCACGGTTATCGCACATCTGTCCGCACTTCAACAGGGGCAACCCCTTTCTCTCTAGTATATGGCATGGAGGCAGTGCTCCCCATAGAAGTAGAGATCCCATCAATCCGGGTATTGATGGAAGCGAAGCTCACCGAAGCTGAATGGTGTCAAAACTGACACGATGAACTGAATCTGATCGAAGAGAAGCGGATCACGGCACTATGCCACGGTCAGTTGTATTAACAAAGAATGAAGAGGGCGTTCGACAAAAAGGTCCGACCTCGTGTCTTCAGAAAAGGAGACCTCGTGCTCAAGAAGATACAATCATTTCTCACTGATTCTCGGGGCAAATGGACCCCAAATTATGATGGCCCCTATGTGGTCACGAAAGCTTTCTCAGGCGGCGCCTTGAGACTTGCAACCATGGACGGAGAGGAATTTGCCTACCCCACAAATGTTGATGTAGTCAAGAAATACTTCGCCTAAACTAAAAAAAAAAAATGTCTCGGTGGATTGAAAACCCGAAAGGGCGGTCCAGGCAAAAGTTAAGAGACATGAAAAAAATCATCCCGGTGGATTAGAAACATCAAAGTACAATCCAGGAAAAAATTAGGGATAATGGCAAGTAACTATGTTCAATAGAGGCAGGTCCCTCAGCAACAGTTACATCATCCGTCAGAAAACTCCAGTCAAGGTCATCTTCGACAGAAGCTCAGGATGTCCCGAATTCAAAGTTGGTAGAAGGATAGTGGTCGTTATGTTTCAACGTAGCCCTTTTCCCTGTAAATTACCATTTTCAAACTTTGTATATACTCTTTGGAATCACGCGTTTGGCTGATCTCCATCTTATCAATAAAATTTGAGCCCTTGTGCTTTTGTTTGTAATTTTTATTTGTTTTAGCTTTACAGAACGACGTTGTTAACATGATTAACGATTCTTGAAATAAAACAAAAATGAATTTACTTGTTAGAAATTTTTCTGTTTTTTTAAACAAAGATGGCAATTCTTTTAACTTTTAAACATCAGAAGAACCTCGGTTGCGTCTCTAAAGGCGTTTGAACTTCAAAGTGCAGAATCAAAGTACTCCTTCTAGACCAGTACGCCTGAATGAAGGATCAGCAATGTCAGAGACCATGTTTCGTCTGACATCCTCGGCAGAGTTTTTACCTCCTAAGCCCGACCAACATAGCTCCCAACAGGGACTATCTTTCCTAAGCAAGGTGGAATTGTTATCTTGAACCAGCGATATTTCTACACTCCCCGCGATGGCCGAGTATCCAGTCATGTTCATCTTTTAGTCTGTATGTCGCGTCAGTTTTGTCAGCATATACATACATACATCATGCATTATTGATTTGCATTCACATTCATATTGCATCACTATCACTCTAGCCGTTCTTGTCCCCTAGTGAAAAGTCCTCTCAATCGAGTTGTCAGATCTTTCCTCGTTAGGAAGTGAATCATCTAAGCAATCTCTCCTCCAGATTATCTCTGGATTAGAGACGGTCCTTGACCACTTTGATAACTTGAACCTCTGAAAAGGCAGAGAAAACTTTCAACAAATGTCGCTCTTCGCCATCGAAGACGATATCCTTGCTTTCCCGGATTAAGGAAGATCCCCAAAGAAAGCCTCTTAATCAGAGATTCGGCGGTACGACAGTTTTTCTCCGAAAAAACCACTGATGAAAAGGTCATTGGCACCTCAAAATTGGATTCCATCATATGGCATTTCTCCGGAAAGATCCCGAGAAAAGTATGATGTAAGCCCCCAAACGAAAACAATCTCTCAAGAGACTCGCTTTCCCCAGTAGAATCGACAAATGACGTCTCCAAAAACCGAGAAGTTTGTGTACCTCTACAATTCAGACGAATGGGTTCCCCAGCAAGTCTGACATCAAAACTTTTTCCACTCAAAAGGCATCTCCCCA
The DNA here is from genome assembly GCA_022829125.1 of Lathyrus tuberosus. Lineage (NCBI taxonomy): Eukaryota > Viridiplantae > Streptophyta > Magnoliopsida > Fabales > Fabaceae > Lathyrus > Lathyrus tuberosus. The sequence continues at coordinate 18,863,160 of JALAZF010000017.1, forward strand.
GGAAAATTCGGCGAGAAGTTTGAAGGAAAACCGCTACACATAGCGTCCCTTGTCAATAAAGTTTATTGACAAAAGAAACTGAGACCTGTTCCTTGGTAGGAAACCAGGATCGAGGGGAAGTTTACAAAAGAAACTAAGACCAGTTCCTTGGTAGGAAACCAGGATCGAGGGGAAGTTTATTTCAAGAGAAACTGAGACCAGCTCCTTGGCGGAAGACCAGGATCGAGGGGAAGTTTACCTTTTCTAAGCATCATCGCTTAGCTAAAGAATATGAATGCGTAAGCTACCATTCATGACCACCATCAAAATTTCGGGTATTCCGATATTTAATCCTCTTGCACCCCGAATGCCCGAATACCTTCGTCATTCATACCTTCGGGTCCAAGAAGATTAAATAGGGGCATCTGCCATACCCCAAATTTTGACCACTAAGATTTCCCATCATTGTGCAAATCATCAGCACAATATAGATGTACCTTTGTACCTCATTAGTCTCCCCAAAGGTGGGTGAGCATTCACTACAAACAGGATTTAGGGTTTCAAGCCCTCGCAGAGCTCTTAGACAAAGGATCAATCAAGGAATGACATGATCTTCAACTTGTCTAGCCTTTCAAATATCCACAATGGATCAAGAGGACTCCCACTTCAAGGATTAAGCACAAGTTTGCTCCCTTCTAGGTGGATCAAGCCTCAAGATCGCCAGTGTCACCAAATTAGGGTTTGGTCGACTAGGGCCTCCAGATGGAAATTTTCCTCTGGGCATGAGCCAATGCTTCAAAGCATAACCTAAAATGCTCCATGGAACATCATAAACCCTATCATCAAGTCAATTTAGCCTCAGGGGATGCATACATCAAAAATCAAGAATTAGGGTTTCTTGGCCTAATTCACCCCTAAGTTGACGTTTGGGACAAATCATGAACCAAGACCTCAAGAGAGGATTTGAGGGTCTCCAACATACCACGTTGATCCATTTGCAACAATGGATTGACCCTAGAAGCTTGAGCAACAAGTTTCAATTTCATCTGAACCACAGTTAGGGTTTCGTGGGAAAAGTCAACTGTAGCTTTGACTTTTGACCAGGACATGCTCCCAAGCCGTGGGACACGATTAAATACACCCTATAACACCCATGGAACATGTCCATCAATTTTGATTTAGGTCAAGGACATGATTTCCTAAAGGATCGCACAGTTTGGAATTCATCTGATAAAAAGGCAACTGTGCACAAAAGTCAAACTTTGACTTTTTGAGATTTTTCATAAAAATGGTTTTTTAACACTAAAATGATGTTAATGTGTGATTGGAATCATCATTCATCAAGAAAAATCAAAGAAAGTGGGATAACTTGTAAAAGGGGTAACCATAAAAACTTAGAAATTTTTCTAAGTTATGAAAAAAAGTGGCAAGGGTACCAACTTTGGAGGATCATAACTCCTAAACCACAAAGCCATTTTCCCCCATCCAAAGCTTGATTTGTAGCCCTCATTACCCTCTACAAAAACCTCAACTAGACCTAAGTCCAATTCATTAAGGATTTTGAGTTATGCTTGGATCAAAATGGCTAAAAACTTAAAATTGACATTTTTCAGCACTTAGCCAAAATCTGCCTTGTAATTTCAGCACAATGTCCCAACTTCAAGGCTGTTTTTCTCCATGATCCAAGTTGAACCAGGTCTAGGCCACACATCAAAGTTGAAGTACGTCATCTAAGCTTTCCGAAAAGTCCTAGAACGTCCATGTAGCATACTCGAGCAGGGAGTTATGGATCTTACAAAAGCCCTTGCTGAAGCTGAATTTTTCAGGGGCAGATTTGCACATTTTGTGTGCCACACGAATTTTCAAGCCTTGTCATCAGTTTGGACACATCTAAGGATCAAATCCAAGTGGGATGATCTGATCCATGAACCTCCCAAGTCCAAGGAACAAAGAAAAGCATGCCAAAGCCTAGAAATCCCTAAAAGAGGGACAAAACTCCAATTTTGGTTTGGAGCATTTAATGGATGCTTAGAGGTGGCATGGACTGAGCCATTCTCATCTGAAATCAGTCAAGACTTATCCAATAACTAGGGAACCAAAGCTCTGAGCCCTAACCTCTAGCCATTGGCTAAAGGAGACTTGGATTTTCATTGGCCAACATTGGCCAAACACCTGCTGTAGTTGCCATTCACTGTGGATCCCAAAACAAACTTGCTCCACTATAAATAGAGCTCATTTGTGTTCGGTTTGAGTACACCAAAGCCATCAAACAGATGCTTTCCTCAAATTCTCTCTTTCACTCCAAAATGCCTTCTTTAGTAAGGAAATTCTGAGTTTTTGAGCTAGAGAGCAATTCCACTCAAACTAATCACACACACACACCTCATATATATCATATGTAAGCTGTGCAAACCATCAAAAGTGACCTGTAATCACAACATCACAAAGTCACCTCTCAAAACCTCAAAATGACACTTTTTTGCATTTTTCAAGCCATGTCTTGATTCAGTCACTTTCCAAGCCAGATAAAACCTCAAACACACTCTAAATATGATCCTTGAACTATCCCAAATGGTGCCACACATCTGGAACACCATTTGAGAGAGTTGGCATTTTGGCCGTTTTTTACCATTTCGCGAGAAAGTGCACAAACTTGCTCTAGAGGTTTCCAGCCGATTCCAACCATCCTAAAAGCTTCTAAGAGGTCATTTGAGGTTGTCCAAAGCATCAAATCATTTCTGGAACAAAGCACTTGGTAGGTTGCCCAAAATCTCCAAAAGAGAGGTAAAATTCACAACTTGAATTCTTTGAATCATGTTTTCCTTTGTTGTCCACATACATGCATCATATTGAACAATTCTTGAGGAAAAAATGTAGTCCTTAATGTGTATGTTGTGATCCTCCCACTGTTTGCATTTTGACATGTTTTTATGTGGAATTTTGGTTGTTTCCAAATCATGTTCAGTTCTGTTTTTTTTCATTGGTGTGTTCTATACATTAAGTTTTAGTTTGCATGAGTAACACCATTGGATTCCTTGCGAAAAATCGGTCATGATAGGTTTTTACGGATTTCAATTCCGATGAAAATTGAGAGAGTTACGCGCGTTGGAAATTTTACGCGAAACGACGTCGAATTAACGATAGCGGTTCTATTTTTTTCGCTTTGTACAGTGAGTTTCCGAGTGCGTGAATAATACCATTGGATTCCTTGCGAAAAATCGGTTAAGATAGGTTTTTACGGATTTCAATTCCGATGAAAATTGAGAGAGTTACGCGCGTTGGAAATTTTACGCGAAACGACGTCGAAAACACGTGCAGTTTTGGTTTTTTTATTTCTGAGTTTTGTGTGTTAATTTTCTGTGCTCGTGAGTGATACCATTGGATTCCTTACGAAAAATCGGTCAAGATAGGCTCTTGCGGATCTTGATTCGGTTAAAAATCGATAGAGTTACGCGCGTTGGAAATTTTATGCGAAACGATGTTTTTACAACGATAGCAACTCTGGTTTTTTTATCTCTGCATTTTGTACGTTGAGTTTCGGCGTGCGTGTGCGATACCATTGGATTCCTTGCGAAAAATCGGTCAGAATAGGCTCTTGCGAATCTTGATTCGGTTAAAAATCGAGAGAGTTACGCGTGTTGGAAATTCGACGCGGAACGATGTTTTAATCGATAGCAGTTTTTGTTTTTTAATTTCTGCGTTTTGTGTGTCGATTTTCCGTGTGCGTGAGTAATATCATTGGATTCCTTGTGAAAAATCAATCAGGATAGGCTTTTGCGGATCTTGATTCGGTTAAAAATCGAGAGAGTTACGCGTGTTGGAAATTCGACGCGGAACGATGTTTTCAAAACGATAGCAGTTTTTTTCTGTGTTTTGTACGTCGATTTTCCGTGTGCGTGAGTAATACCATCGGATTCCTTGCGAAAAATCGGTCAGGATAAGCTCTTCCGGATCTTAATTCCGATAAAAATTAAGAGAGTTATGAGTGTTTGAAATTTGATAAAAACGTGTTGAAAATTAAAGTTTCGGTACTCGTTTTTACCCCAAAAGAAATGTCGGAGATGATATTTTGATATCTTTCCTCTTTTTCTTACTTTTTATTTTCAAAACTCAACCAATTTTTTTCACATAGCAAAAAATCATCATTTTCCAATTCATACCCCATAATATTTTAATCCACAAAAAATCACAAAAAAAGTATTATTTTTAATATATTTAAAAATAATGTTTTAAATTTTTTAAATGCTTTTAAAATGATTTCTTTTTTTTCTTTTTTAAAACCAAAATGATTTTAAATATTTATGTTGATAAAATATTTTTTTTCATAAACTTTAATCATTATTTAATGATTTTATTTGATATTTTTATCATGTTTTACTTAATTTTTCTTGGAAAATGCCTAAAAAATGAAATTGGGGTTTTCTTTGATTTTCACTCTAACAAATCTTTTTTAAAAAACTTTGGGCCTCTATTAGAGTGTAAGACCCAATCCCCTTTTAACCAAAACAATTTTGGGTCTCACTTATTGTATAAGTCCCTCTGCGTTAAAAGAAAACTTCGGCGCGATCGCCATTTTCAAACGAAAATCAACTGGGCTTCTCTTTGAGCTGTAAGTCCCATTTCTTTTCATTTTTAAACACTTGGGCCTCTATTAGAGTGTAAGACCCAACCCTTTTTTAACGAAACAATTTTGGGCCTCAGCTATTGTATAAGTCCCGATACGTTAAAAATCTCGGCGCGATCGCCATTTTCAAACTGAAAATATTTTGGGTCTCTCCCTGAGTTGTAAGCCCCATCTTTTGTACAAAAATACACTTTGGGCCGCTAATAGAGTGTAAGACCCAACCCCTCTTTTTTTTTGTATTTTCTCATTTTTCATATTATTTTTTAATGATTTGGAAAATTAATAACTTCCTCAATTTTGATTATTTTTTATTGGTTCTTTTTCTGAAAAATCACAAAAATAGTAAAATATTTTATTCTACAAAAAATCAAATTTATATTATTTATTTAATATAGTTGGTATTTTTGTGAATAAATTCATTTTTAATTGTTTTTAAGCATTTTAAAAGTGAATATTCATCTTGAAAATAAAGACTATGGGTCTCCCCTCGTGTTGTAAGCCCCATTTCTTTTCTTTAAACTCTTTGGGCCTCTAATAGAGTGTAAGACCCAACCCCTTTGTAAATACCAAAATTTCTGGGCCTCAGTCACTTGTATAAGTCCCACGGTGTTTCCAAAACCTCGGCGCGACCGTCGCCTTTTTTCAAAATTAACCATTGGGCCTACCCTCGAGTAGTAAGACCCATTTTTTTTCTTAAAACTCTCGTGGGCCTCTTGAGAGAGTGTAAGACCCATCCCTTTGTACAGAAAACCTTTTTTGGGCCACAGTCACTTGTATAAGTCCCTCTGTACAAATTCAACAGTGCGCTCACTGATAAAACCCTGGGCCTCTCCTTGAGCTGTAAGCCCCAAATCTTTTTATTTCAAAGCACTTTCTCCTTTGATTTTGAATATACTGTTGTTTTCAATCTTTCTTTGTTGAACAACTAACCAAACAGCATGGAAGTTCTACAACCGAGTAAGTGTTTACCCGCTTTCATTTACCGCTTTCATATGTATATAACTGTATTGTGGGGCTGTTTCGTTGTAAGTCTTCTTTCATAAACTCATATCAACTGTGTAATAATAGTATAGATATTTAGAGTTTCCCCGGCAACTACGTCTAGCACTAGGTAAAGCCGTTTCGTTTACTCTTAAAAATAGACTGAACTAGATCCCCAATAGGATCACCAGATACAGTCGTCTCTTCGGCTGTCCTCATTAGGAATTGTCAAGAAACTCTACTCCCAGAGATGAATGTATTCTCCGTGAATAGCATCTTTGAGTTTCTTCCAAATTCTCGAACTTTCCTGACTTGATCTATTCCTTGTGAATAGCTTGCCTTGAATTTCTCGGGGTTTGGGGACCCACGGGCTTCTTAAAAGCATCGGCCTCCTCCTGGGCATTGTACAAGGACCCACAGGCTTCCTAAAAGCAACCTCGCCTTCTCTTGGGCTTAGTACAAGGACCCTACGGCTTCTTAGAAGTATTCACAGCCTCCTTTTAGGCTTCGTATAATGATCTCTTCCTCCGGGAATGATAGCCTCCTCTTGGGCTTAATACAAGGACCCGTCGGCTTCTTAAAAGTTTCCAGCCTCCTCTTGGGCTTCGTACAAATTGTCCCGACGACCTCTTAGAGGTATAGGAACAGAACCTAGTCATCCTCATAAAACAGTCCTGTCATAGAGTCTACTACTGTTTCTCAAAGCATAGTACAAAAGATAAATCTCTAGACACGGACAGTCTAACTTCCTTGAGTCTCAAAGACATTCTCAAGTGACCCCTTTGTTAAATAGGAAGGAAACCCGTAGACTCGGACAGTCTCAATACCCTTCGGATTTCCCGCTTCCTTAAAGAACAGGAATAACCCGGATCCTTGAATCAAATCCCTGAGTACAGTGTTGCTCATATAAGAACTGATTTTCTCTTTAAAATCAATATACTGGACCTGTCACTTAACTGAAACAGTTACCCTAGCCTCCTCTTGGGCTTTGTTCAATGATTCTTCCCAGCGAAGCAAATTTTTAGCCTCAATCTCGGGCTTCGTACGAGATACCAAAATTCTCCCCAGTGGAGTCAAACAACGTTTAGCCTCTCTCTCGGGCTTTGTACGAGACACATAAGGGACTCCCTCGTTGGGTCAATCACCCTTTCGCCTCCATCTCGGGCTTTATACGAGATACAAAAAGGTTCTTATTGAGCCAAACAAACAATCGCCTCCATCTCGGGCTTTGTACGAGATACAAAAAACACTCTCTTGTTGAGTATAAAGGATCCTCTTGTAGGATTAACCCCTTTTAGCCTCTCTCTCTCGGGCTTTATACGAGATACCAAAAGACTCCATCGTCGGGTCAAAACCTTTTAGCCTCTCTCTCGGGCTTCATATGAGACACATAAAAACTCCCTCTTGTTGGGCCAATAGCCTCCTCTTAGGCTTTGTATAAGAAAACCACTGGTTGATCCAATCAACCTTTTAGCATCAAAGCTGTGCCTCGTTCACAGTACACAAACATCAACAACTCCTTTCCCCTTCATCTAATTGCTGTAAGCAGCAAGCCTCTGGATCATCTACATCCATGCCACTGTCCCTCTTTTAGCATGAGAAATTCCTAAGGAAAGATAGCATTGCTCTACACTGAGTTAAAGTCTTCTCCTTCAGGTTAAAATCCCCTTTAAAGGAAATTATGGTATTGCTAGGATCCGCGTATCCCGGTTAAAGTAATTCTCCTTTATAACCAGTCACCCAATAGTTGTGACAGACAAACCCTTCTTTAGAGATGACAAATTCTCTCTAAAGTCGAGGCCCTTTAGCTTCATATCTTGGGCTTTGAACAAGATACAAATAGACTCTTCAGCTTCACATCTTCGGCTTTAAACAAGATACAAACCACCTTTTGCTTCACGTCTTGGGCTTTGAATAAGACACCAAAACACCCATTTCCTCCCATAGAATAGGAGGAACTACGAACGCTCTGATTTCCCTGTTTCGGTAAACGGGAATACGTAGGCATAAGATCGAAAGAAAAGATCTTAGCGAGCACAATCAACAAAAAACCAAAATCCCATATCTCCATCAATCAAAAGCAGTAATTCAAAAGCATCAGTCATAACATCCTAACCCTTGTTCCCCGCTAGAAAGTCCTAGGAAGAAAGAAAACCGTATTGGCGAAAATACAAATAACCAGTACAAAGGCCACCCCACATTGATAGCATTTATAACCTAACAGACCACTATTTAAACTCAGTATGCAAAGCAGGGTTAATTGGAGACATCTATTTCCCTTCCTTATTCAGCTCACAATAGGATAAAAAATGAATCGACCTGTAGTTTAAGCTCAACCGCAGAGAGCGACCAGCGCTTAAGAACCGCGTCCAAAATCGCTCGCTACAGATGAGTAGCTACTTTAAAGTTGAAGGATGTTGTTGAGGCTATTCTTTTTTTCCAGTTTTATGCATTTTAGATTGTCGTTACTCTGATCTGTAGCATTGGGCGGGTGAACGTTATGTTTTTTATTCGGAGTTATTGTTGTTATACCTCCTATTTTTTTGTTGAGTTGTTTTGGTGTTGAAGGCATATTGCCCGATTGAGCTTAAATTTTAAATAAAAGTTATATTTGAACTTATTTGATTGAGTAGTCGTTTAATGATTAATTACAATGCGATGAGTCTAAGTAAGGGCGAGCATGTGATGAGAGGTGTTTTGAATTAAATGTTTTATTTTATTGAGTGTTACAAAGCAGGTTAAATGTGGAGATTGTGTGACATCCTATGTGAATTATTTGTTTATAATTGAATTATTCTATATAAGTATGCATAGAGATTTTAGGGTGTTACATATAACATTGTACTCATCAGCAATCTTCATCTCAATATTCTTCAATTCATCTATGATCTTGTGAAATTATTTCAATTGCTCAATATGAATTTGTTCTCTACCATTGAAAATGAGTAGATTTGTTGTTTTAAACACCACATACGAGCAAAAGACTTGGTCATTTACAATGATTTAAACTTTTCCCACATCAAAGCCACAATATTCTCCTTGGAGACTTCTCTTAACACTTTATCCTCGAAACATGTGATAATGGCACTCATGGCCTTATTCATCATCTCAGTCTTCTTTGTTTATGTCTAGCAAGCATGCATCGATGTCTCATCCTTCAATTCTTCAACACACTTCTATTTAAATTAATATTTCTTGCATCTTCATTTTTGACAATCCAAAATTGTTGCCTCCGGAAAAATTCTTGATATCTCGTTTAAAACCCTTGATGCACCCATGTATACTAAACCTCTTTTCCCCACGATAGGAGCCACGTTTTGTGAAATTGAAAGGTTCAGCCACACAAAGACCATTGTGTTGTGAAAATTTAATAATAATATTAATTTCATATCACACAAAAATAATTATGTGTGAGATAAATAACAATGGAAATCAAAATGAATGATCTCATGCAACAAAATAACTTTCCAATTAGTGTAAGAAGGAGAAAGATAAAGGACGAGTACACAAATAATTTTTTATCTAATTTGATCAAACTGATCTACTCTTGGAAAAATAGAAACTCTCTCATTCAATATACTTCCAAAAGTTGTTACACGAGATTATAAATGAGTTACAAGAAAATAATCTCCCAAAGATAAACTCTATTTTCTACCCAAGTGTTTCATAATCTCTCAAACTCTCTGAGCATTTAACTCATTTCACTCATTTTCTCATTTTCTAAATTTACAGGATCCACGCGCGAATTTCAAAAATCTGGGGCGATACCAGAAATTTTGATTTACACTATTTGAAATTTAAAAAACAGTATGTTTATTACCATAAACTTCATAATTTCTAGTATTTTGTACTTAAAATTTCAAATTTTTCGGTGTTAATTCTAACATTTTTACCAGAAATTCAAAATTTTCGGTACAAAATCCCATGGAAATTCTCGGAAATTTCAGAATTTCTGCTAGTTATAAAACTTTGTTTTTTTACCGGAATTTATGAAATTTCCAGTAGTTAAAAAATATATTTTTTTATCGGAAATTTAAGAATTTCTGGTAGTATTAAAAACTTTGTTTTTTACCGTAGATTCTGAAATTTTTGGTAGTTGCTATTTTTTTTTTTTCCTTCTTTTGTAGTGAAATATAGAGGCAAGGACGGCAGTATTGCACGCAGAGCTATTGATAGAGCGGAAGACCGAGCTAGGGATACTGAGGATGAGTCTTCCCAGATACGGGTTAGACGAATGGTTCCAACCGGTTCACATAAAAAATGGTTGGCTGAGTAGGGTCAGTTTCGTGCACCTCGTAGCACTCGACGTCTACCGGTACGATTAATTGAGCAACCCAGAGATGAGGTGGCAAACGAGGTTGTACAGCCAAATGCTATTGTTGCTGATATGGTGGTTACTGAGGAGGTTGCTGAAGAGGTTGTTGTTGATGAGATGGTTGTTAATGAGGTTGTTACTCGGGTGGTCCAGCCAGATGTTGTTGTTGATGATCCGATCCTATATGTTACTACTGACATAAAGGTTACAGCTCCTTCGAGCTCCTTGATTTTTCCTAATGCTCCCTTACCATGCTCGACACTCCACTACTTACTGCGTTTCTTAAGAGATGGCACAAGGATACATCTTCATTTTATCTTCCATTTAGGGAGATGACTATCACTTTAGATGATGTCTCCCCATTGTTCTATCTCTGCATCGACGATAGATTCTGGACGGCTCTTGTTCTTAGCATGTCGCTTGCATGTACGATTACTGGACGATATTTAGAAGTTTTTGAGGTGGTCGTGCAGAAGGAATTTGGCATTAACAGGAGCGATCACCTTCGTATGTCTTGGCTTCAGAAGATGTACGACGAGCTTGTAGCGGCTAGGAGTTATGAGGATGTTGTAACGCCTCAGACTACATTTAGGATTATCGACTGACCCCACAAACCAACACGGGTCTTTTCAGCATGTTTTTTCCTCACTCACATGCTTTCTGGGAAACTTCCCAGAAGGTCACCCATCCCAGAATTGCTGCAAGTCAAGCACGCTTAACTGTTGAGTTCTTATGGAACGGGCTCCCGAAAAGAAGATGCATCTTATTGGTATAGGTAGTACCAATTAATCCTTATAAGAATTCATATAACCATGCAGTCCCATACCTGCACAACCCTAAGATCCCTCTCATTCCGATGTGAATTTGATTTTTCCCTAGAAGCTGCTAGGAGTGTCTCATTGTCGTGCCTCGTGCACTGACAACCACTCCCTCGCCAAGCTGCTAGGAGTGTCTCATTGTCATGCCTCGTGCACCGACAAACACTCCCTCGCACTCAGGTGTTACATGCCCACCAGCTTCCACTTGGTTCATCCCCGAACCACATCGTACTCGGAGAGGTCTGGCTCTGATACCATTTGTAACGCCCCAGACAGCATATAGGATTATCGACTGACCCCACAAACCAACACGGGTCTTTTCAGCATGTTTTTTCCTCACTCACATGCTTTCCGGGAAACTTCCCAGAAGGTCACCCATCCCAGAATTGCTGCAAGTCAAGCACGCTTAACTGTGGAGTTCTTATGGAACGGGCTCCCAAAAAGAATATGCATATTGTTGGTATAGGTAGTACCAATTAATCCTTATAAGCATTCCTTTAACCATGCAGTCCCATACCTGCACAACCCTAGGATCCCTCTCATTCCGATGTGAATTCGATTTTTCCCTAGAAGCTGCTAGGAATGTCTCATTGTCATGCCTCGTGCACCGACAACCACTCTCTCGCCAAGCTGCTAAGAGTGTCTCATTATCATGCCTCGTGCACCGATAACCACTCCCTCGCACTCAGGTGTTACAGATGTCGCTAGGGTGTACATGATACATTTAGTAGCATGTACTCTCTTTGAGGACAAGTCAAGTGTTTATATCGACGCTCGATACATGTGTCTGTTTAGTAGCCTCGAGGTTACTAGTCGGGCTTAGGGGTGTGCTGCGTTGACCATTTGTATACAGTACTTGGAGTGGTGACAGTATTTGAGACCAAACAACATGCTGGTTATTTGAGTCTGTTACATGTATACTTGAAATTATTATTTTTTGTTGATTACTTATTTAATTGTTACGAATAACATTTCTTATTTATTATTTGTTATGTCGTTTTGGTATCAGTGTTAGATAGAAGAGCATTTCCCCACCATTTGTGACAAGAGGGTGCATTATTCCCCAATGGGGGCCCCACGTGTGAGGAGTGGAAGGGCAAGCAGTCACATCCTGGTGGTGTTGCTGAGTACAGGAAGAGGCTCAATATGCTGACTGTAAATGATGTCATCTGGACACCATACACTGATCATAGATTCCACCGTTAGTTCAAGAAGTCTTCATTATATTCAGGTTATATGCAGTGGGAGATCATGGTTGCTAGACACTTGCCTGAGAAGTGTCTACTATAATATGGTTATGTTCAGAGTATCCCACGAGCAGTTCTGGATATACCATCTATGGGAATTGATTGGTGGTTTTAGAGTGACTTCATCGCCTCTAGTCATGCCATTAGAGATTGAACAGTTACGGTTCAGCACGCCTCGCAGTGTGAGGATGTTTACTAGGAGTGGTACCTCATTGTATCACACCCTCCTATCATCCCACATGTTGAGGATATAGGTGATGCTAGGCCTTCTGATGATGAGGTACCTGTTGATGACGTGTCACCGCCTCCTCCAACTGATACCGATGACCAGCAGCGCCTCCAGATGATTGCAGTCATTATGGATAACCTCGTGGTTTTGGTAAACCTAGATGGCGAGGTTTATATTGAATTATCTCGGCCGACACACATAGCCTGCAGGAGGCCTATTTAGACATCTTTTGTATATTATGTATTATTTATATATTACTCAGACACCTTCATTATAACTTTTTATTAGATAATATTTTTTGATCTCCCATTAATGCAACATCAACATTAACTAACATTTGATAATGGATTACATAACTTAATCATAACTTAAAAAACGATAATAAATAAGAAAACCTAGACACTGTCAGATGATTATGGATGTTTCATCATCTTAATTATTTCGTCGACGAACCTTGAAATCTTAGCAACTAACTCGATCGGCCCCTTTGTTATCCTACAGCGAAATGATCTCCACATATCCTTCACATCTTCATCGGTATTCAACTTAATAAGTTTGTATTTCACCCTCCCGTCAGTATCAATCCAATCTTCACAAAACTCGATATTTCCCACCTTTCTGTTTTTCGGTATCAGACAACAATTCATTCAACTTGGACGTCAGACCAGTGAGAGATGTGATGCCATCCAGAAGCCAAAACTCTACGGGAAGTGAAGCTCCATTGAAGTACACTTCTACCTTAATCAAAAATCGAGGAAGAGGCATTTTTGATATAGTTTTATCAAACAACAGGTGACCCCTTATTTATACAACTTCGCATTTACTCTAGACCACACAAAACTGTCGGTGCAATCACATCCATCCAAAACTGTTGGTAAAACCCCAAACGTTTAATATTTTAAACAAATAACACTACCAGAAAGTTCACTTTGGTTGAAATTTCCAGTATCAAATGGTAAATTTTGAATTTCCAGAATTAATTGGAACATATTGGAAAATAACAAAAATTTTGTTTGTACCAGAAATTTCACTTTTGCCTACCGGAAATTTGTGACGGAAATTTCATTCATTTTTAAGCTAGGGTAGTTTTGACAATTTGAAAGTATAGGGGAACCAAGTATAATTGGGGGAGGGGTGGCATATTAAAACCTCTAACTCTCTATATACGAATCACACAAATTCAAGGTGTTTAGAAATTTTTCTCGATCTTCTTAGATACCTCTAAAAGTCTCTAAAATCTTAAGCATATACTCAAAAGATTTTTTTACCCTTATCTTTCAAAGTTCCTCTTAGATATCTCCAAAGGTTGCAAAATCTCAAGAATACAATCCTATGGACTTTTACCCTTATCTCTCTAACTATGATTACCATTTCTTCCCTCTATCTTCTTTTCTTAACTAACTAAAGTGATAAAGACATATTTATAACTGTTGAAACTCTAAAGATCCAAAATGAGCTCAAAACAGTATCCATCACCGAACGGATTGATAAACTAAACCAAACTAGCTCAAGACCCTCCTAGACTTTCGTCACTGCCCAAATTATGTCCCACTACCGTCGAGGCTTACCGGTGCTCGACATCTGACATGCCTCTGTAGATGTCGGCCACATGCCATCACTTGACCACCATCTCATGTCAGAGCTCTACTATTGCTTTTTAAAGCCTTGTCGTTGCCCGACCACCATTGTCCTCTAGAGCTCTACTGCCATAAGGCCATACTTTGACCATCAAATCCATTGTTATGGCTCCAGTGAACCGTTGACCTCATCGCGATCGCCACCCTACGGATCATGTACCACCGTTCGTCGACTCTGGTGCTATCACGCCACCCGCCATAGCTCCGACCACTGACATCTCTGTCGTAGATCTGGTACCTCCATTAACCTCTTTGGAGTTGTACCTTGTGGATCTGGCACCACCATCCAACAACTTCGGTGATACTATGCATCAATACTCGTTGACTCTGGCGCTACAACAGGTCATTAGCGTCGAACCTCCGTCTTGCGACTTAACTCCTCAATCGGCGACTTCCCTGAGGAAAACAATCTTAAAACATGTTTTTCTTCTATTCTTCACTGAAGATTTTGTGTCTCACTTCCACAATAAATAATAATGCACATCTGATCAATTATAAAAGATAAACTATTTAGTTTAACGTGTAGTGCTTTATCAATTAGCGTTATATATATATATATATATTAAATTTAACTTTTTAATAAAAAAAAAAGATTGGTATCTAGCATTGCGGTTAACTAATTCAAGAAAACATATCCTACCATTCACTCGTGGGGCATCATTTAAAACCAACATGAAATTATATATGGGCTCGGCTCAACACAAAAATTGTTTGCATTACCTTGAGGGAAACACGCTTTTAGAACTATGTCTTCAGTACTAAGTCAACTTCTGAAAAATAAAAAAGAGTAAAAGATGAGAGAAAAAATATAGAAATAATAAAATATTCGAGATACTTTATAAAAGAAATTTTGTTATCAATTTTTTTTATACATTAAACTTTAAATTAATTTTTTTAGTCTATATATTTTTTGGATAAATTAATTTGAATAGTTTAAAGTTTAAATTTTATGGATTCATTTGTTTTGTTTTGTTTTTTTAAATGATTTTTATAGTGTAACATAATTTTGTGTAAAAGAATTTATAAAGAAATTTTTTATAAAAATTTCAAATGAAAATTTGATTTGAATAGGTATTCTTAAAATATTATTTTAGATATTTTATCATTTTATTGAAACTTTTTTGGATATCAAAATTTAGAAAAATACTTAATTTTAAAGATATTTCAAATAGATTTTTCATAAAAATCATTTTTGAGATACAATCTTTTTGAAAAAATTGTGATTTCAACTATGTTTTGATCACCAATAATATGTTTAAGTTATAAGATGTCAAAATTAATCTTTTAATTTATAAAAAAAATGAATAACAAAAACTTGTAATCTTTTGAAATTTTTTTCATAAAATTCATTTTTAAAAGGAAAAAAGGGTGATGCACTGACAATGTAAATTTTTTTACACTGTCAACCAATAACGATTATGCATCCCACCAACTCATACTGAAAATTTTAAATTAATTATATAACATGACATAATGATATATTCCTATTGGATAACAGTGTAAAATATTTTTACACTGTCAGTGCATAACAATTAAACCCTTTTTAAAAAAAAAACGAAAAAAAAAAACCATTTTTTTTTAAAATTTGAAACAAACTAATCCTTGTATCTTGTCATTTTTTTCTTCATTTTATCTTAATTTAAAAAATATAAATTAATTAAATATTTTTGTCATTTATATTTATAAGATATCCCAACCCTTAATTTATCAAATATTATAAGTTTAATTAATTTATAATATTTGATATTTATAATAAAAATTGGTCTAACTATTAATAATTGAGATTAAGTACTATGCACTATCAGTGTAAAAAGTTTTACACCGTTAATTCATCATCATTATCCGTTTGCATTATTTTATATATGTTTAAAATAAAAGTCAAACTTCTCATGACATCTAATGTCTATTATTAGCTGACATTGTTTAATCCTTTTACACTGTTACTGCATTTCAATTAAATTTTTAATAATATTTTAAAAGTTTAATTGATATGCATTGACAGTGTAAAATAATTTTACACTATCATCCAATAAAAATTTATTAATCTATCATGTCATACTGTTAATTTAAAAACTACAATTTGATGTTGTGCGATACACAAGAATGATTGGTTGATGGTGTAAAATAATTGTACATAATGCATATCAATTAAATTCTTAATACACCTGTCTTTTATTTCTCCCAAGTAAACATCTCAATATTTTAGGAAATCATGTTCCATGCGTTTTATAAAAAAAATGTCCTGTTTAAATTTTCTGTGATTTAAAAAAAATCCGATAAAATAATTTTAATAAAATAATTATAAAAACATTTTATTAAAATAATTTTATTAATTATGGTTAGTATATTAATAAAATAAAATAAGAATTAATGTTACATTGATGAAGGACAATCATTTTACAATACCTCCAAATACCATAAAAAGTTTCCATTATGGAGGATTGAGGTCATCCACCCTTTCCCCTTGCATTGAGAATTATTTTAGAATGATTGTCCTTCATCAATGTAACAATAATATTTTTTTTTTGAAAAAGCCAAATTTCATTAACAGATGCACAAGGTGTGCTAACGGATACAAATAACAGACTTGGGACAGAAAGCTACTAAAATACACCAACACCAATACAACCCACAAAAGGGCAGCTACAAAAACAGACACCAGTATTGATAACAGACACCTATCAAAACCTCCAAAATCTCTAAAAACGGAATGTTCCAACAATGAATTAATAAACTTCTGCCAACAAAAGGCCAACAATACCAGACTAATTGCCAGCAACAAAAGATCAAAAGAATAACTAATAACACCTCAACAATTGCTGCTACCACACCCAAAAGTTGTTGTCTAAATCTCAATTTTTGAAGGAATCCAATCTCGATTAAAACTTTAAGATGGAGCAGACTTATGATACTCCACTAATAAAACTGCAAAAACTCTAAACTTGATATTTAATAGAACCAAACACTAGATGGCCTTCTACATTGAGACATTAAACCATCAGCAACTAAACCCCGAATGCCGACAAGATTGGACGCCTGCATAACATCTCCAACTTGATCAAAACAAACCCCCAACACAACATCTCCACCTTTATCATACATAATAGCCAAGTGCAACCAACTATCCAAAGCCAAAAAACCATTTTTCAATGGTCCTGCTGTCAGAATTACCACAAGACGAATGAGGCTAAATGCATCCAATGTATTGAGTTAAAATCGCAGCAATAACGGCCAATACCAGAGAGCAGGCAGGATGCGATCACCACATTCAATCAAATGGACTCTACGACCTTAAAAAGAACCCGCAAAAATGATGACAGTTAAAACTTGTATACTCCTGATTCTACTCCTTGTTAAGGACCAAGGCTCCAAAAACCGAGGCCAAGGAAGGCTTTAACAAAAACGGGTACCAGACCAAGCAAATTTAGAATAACGCCTGATATTTCATTCAATCTGCCAAACCATAACCAGCCGATATGAAGAATTCTAATATAGAGATACAAGAGGCCTCAAGCTCGACGAGGCCCGAATACTGACACCACCACTATTGGAATATCCTGCAAACTCTAAGCCTAACTTCCTCACGAAACACTCCTAAGCAGAAAGATCTAAGCCTCCCCGCTGCTACAAAACTGATTGACCTCCCATTAGAAAACAGAAGTTAAGGAGATCCAATCTATGCAATTTCCTGGAAACTATTAATGCTTCTACGCCCCTGCCATTGATGATCACCGACGACCCCGGACAAACTATTATACAGCAGTTATGAATCACTTACGAACCCAAAGATATCCTTGCTACTCCTGAGATAATCCCTGCGAACTACACTCATGTTCCAACCCAACCAACTTTCCCAAGGTGATACACCAATTACCAATTAGGGATGCATATGAACTTGATAAAAAGCCTCTGATGCAAATACAGATGATGCATCCTATACTCCAACCAAAGCACCAACTACAACATCAACTGAAATCAAAATGAGGAGAATTAACACAGAATAGATTACTCCTGCAACCAATCCTCGGCCAACACCCTTCTCCAACCAACCGAAACTAAAACTAACCCAATCACCCCCAGTTCTGCTCCAAACAGAAGATTATGCTGCTCAGCTCTAGAATGACCTCCAGAAACTGCTCAAATACGCCAGTCCGCCCCCACCACTCTCACCAAACCAGGAGCTAGAAATTAACACCGGAAATTCCTAATGCCAACATCAATTAACTTCACCAGAACACCAACTTTAATCATCTAAAACACCTAGAACTGATCTAGGATTCATACACCACCAGGATATATCGCCATTCACGTCTTTTGCCTTAACTTTTACCCACTTCCAGGCGTCCAATTTAACCTTCTCTACAAGATTGCCTGGATCTATATGCTTGTTTTTAAATAATTTCTCATTCCTCGTTTTCCAAATGTTCCACACACACGCGAACCAGATGACTTGGGATTTTTTGCGAGTTTTATAATCTCCATCTATAAGCCCTTCAAATTGGTTCAGATGCGATAAACTATCGTTATGCAGCACCGTCGCTATGTTTAACCACCAACAAATTCCACACCAGACCTTTGAGAATGCAGGGCACTCGAAGAAAATATGGTTGACAGACTCTACTTTTCCACACTCCCCTACACACCAACCCTGATCATTACTAATAACTCCTCTCCTAACTAAATTATCTCTAGTAGCGATTCTGTTTTGGAAGATTCTCCACACAAAGCAAGCTACTTTTGACGGGACAGCATTATACCAAGCTTTAGCACATGCCGGATCAGCCGGATTATCAATTTGAGACATCAACCCCTTATACGTTTCCTTAACCAAATATTCAGACTCTTGAAACCACTCCCCCAAGTTAATATTCTTAATGCTTTTCCACCAATATGAGCAGGCATTTCCTTCACCAACCCTCCCATCTTCTCTAACCCCATAACGATTGATTAATGCCTTAAACCATATTCCTTTTCTTTCAAATATTGATTTCCATTCCCATTTACCCAATAATGCCATATTAAACTCTCTTATTTTTCTTATACCTAACCCCCCCTCTACAACTGGCCTACACACTTTATCCCAACTTACCCAATTAATCTTTCTCTCGCCCTCACTCCCACCCCAGAGAAAACGTTTAAAGAGAGATTCGAATTCAGCTATTATACCTGTCGGGACCTTAAATAAAGAGAGATAATATACTGGAAGTGCTTGCAGAACTGCTTTAATAATCGTCACCCGCCCTCCAATAGAGATATTTTTCCTTTTCCACCCCGACAGTCTGGCTCTCACAGTGTCTACCACCGGCGACCATGTTTCTGTTCTATTAGGCCTCGCTCCAATCGGTAATCCAAGATAAGTGAAAGGGATTCTTCCTACTTTGCATTGGAGAATAAGTGCAGCCTCCTCCAACCACCTCTGTTCTATATTAACCCCCACTAAAACACTTTTAAAATAATTCACCTTCAGCCCTGACATGGCTTCAAACAGAAGGAGATTTGTTTTAATAATTCTGATAGTCGACCATCTTTTTTCACCTATGATCAGAGTATCATCTGCATCCTGCAAATGAGCGAAACGATCTTCACCGTTTTCGAATTTAAATCCATAAAACAGCCCTGCCTCTGAAGCATTTTTCATCAACACATTGAAACCTTCTGCCACAATCAAGTATAAGAAAGGAGACAATGGGTCCCCTTGTCTAAGTCCGCGAAACATCTGAATTTCCTTCGTAGGACTCCCATTAACAAGAATCGATATTCGAGAAGTTCTGAGGCATTCTGAAATCCAACCTATCCACTTTTCGTTAAAACCCATCTTCGTCATCACTTGAATCAAAAAGCTCCAATCTACCGAATCGTATGCCTTCTCAAAGTCTACCTTAAACAATACCACTTCTTTTTTCTTTCTTTTCGCCTCATCCACTATTTCGTTAGCAACCACAATACCGTCTAGAATCTGTCTTCCAGCAATGAATGCCGATTGCGGTTCTGATATTATTGATCCGATTACCTTTTTCAACCTACCGGCCAGCACTTTTGAGATCACTTTATAAATGCATCCAACCAAAGAGATAGGGCGGTATTCTGATATTTTTGTTGGATTTTTCCTTTTTGGAATCAACACGATAAAGGAATTGTTCACTCCTTTAACCATTCTCCCATGTGAATGGAATTCAGCAAACACTCTAAACATGTCACCTTTAACCTCATCCCAAAATTCCTTAATAAACCCAAAATTAACACCATCTGGACCCGGACTTCTTTCACTATCACAATCCCATACTGCAGCCCGAATTTCTTCTTCTGTAAATTCTCGAACCAAACCTTCATTAAGCCCATCCTCTACTTTTTTGAAATTCATAAAAAGTGGCCTAGGCCTTGGACTACTAGCTGAAAATTGGTTCTGAAAGTAGTTAACAATTGCTTCTTTTATTCCATCTACTCCGCTTAAACTTCTCCCATTGTCTTCCAAAGATAAGATCTCGTTGACCCTCCTTCTACTATTGATACAACTATGAAAGAATTTCGTATTTGCATCTCCGTCTTTTATCCATCTGGCCCTCGATTTCTGCCACTGAATGCTGCAATTCAATCTTGAGAGTTTGAACACTTTTACCTCTAGTTCTCTTTTCACTCTAACCTCTTCATCCAATAAACTCGATGTTTCACTTTGAATCTCCAGTTTATTCAAGTTCTTTTTTGCTTCCAATATTTTTCCTCCTAAGTTTTGCGTGTGGTCTTTATGCCATTCTCTGAGCTTTTCTTTTATCATCTTTAATTTTTCTTTGAGCACAAACGTTCCCCACCCCTCCACTTGAAACTCCTTCCAATTTTCCTTGACGAAACTGTGATAACCTTCCAGCTCTTTCCAACAGTTCAGCATCCTAAACGGTTTAGGACCCCAGTTCAAAGTAGTTTCGCGTAGCAAGATCGGACAATGATCAGATAGCTCTTTGTCCAGACACCATTGAGAACTTGTAGGCCAAGAACTGTACCAGGCTTCTGATATTAGAAACATGTCCAACCTACTCATGGATGTTCCGCCGGACCTGGCCCATGTGAATTTTCTACCATGTAAAGGGAGGTCTATAAGTTCAGAATTCACAATGAACTGGTCAAACACTCGATTTTCCTCCCTTCTAGTATTTTCACACCTCCCTTTTCTTTCTGAATCAATCCTTACCGCATTAAAATCCCCCATCAAACACCATCTTTCTTCACTTTTCGCTACGACTAGTTGTTGTAGTTCTGCCCATAACGACGCTTTTCTACTACCTTCACAAGGAGCATAGATATTAACCATATTAACTCTCTTCTTTTCTTCTCCCCACTCACCCTCCAGATACAAAGCGTAATCCAACTCTGATTTTCGATCTATCTTCAAAGAATTGCACTCCCATATTGTCAGCAAACCCCCAGATCTCCCTACAGCAGCTTTAAACGCGTATTCAAATTCATCTGAGCCCCATATCTTTGAACATGTAGTTCTGTCGACGTTTTCCATTTTAGTTTCTTGAATACAAATCATTGTGGGCCTGTGTTTTTGAATTAGACATCTTATTTCCTTTTTCTTTGCCAAGCCCCCAAGACCCCTTATGTTATATGAGATTAACTTCATTGACATTAGGTTTGTTCCTCCTATCACCAACCAGCGACACTCCTATTCTCTTTGTTCCTGTTTCCCCTTCACCTTCCTCTCTAATTCTTGGATGATTTCTCCCTCCTCTCCCTTATGAATTAATCCAAATTCTTTACCAAGGTCCCACACATCCTTTGCTATTTCCTTTGCATTCCCGTGTAACAAGGTCCAACTTCTTTCCTCCAAATCACTACCATCCCTTTCATTTCCTGCTATTTCCTTTTTTCCCTTTTGATGACGTTCAATACACGAACATTTCAGCTCATCTTTTCTCCTCTTCCTCCAGGCTTTCTTCTTTTCTTTCAAAATATTATATCTTCTAAGTCTTCTTTCCTTACTATTTTGCGGTTCTCGCCGTATTTGTTCTGATCCTCCTTTCTTCCTTTTTCTATCTCTTCTTTATTTCGACTTCTTCGGTGCCTTCGGGTCTTCATTTTTCTGATTAGAGTTTTTATCTATGACTGACCTTGGGGTTGAAGTTATAACTCTCTCTTCTTTTTGTCTGGTTGTATCCTTCTTCGATAATTCCTCTTCCACGCTTATTTCTGGATTTTTGTTTAGCTTAGACTTCTGGCAATCTTCTTCCGTCATGTCTTTCTCCATCGAATCATTTGCAAATGTTTGGTCCGTTAAAGGAACTTCTGCGGTTCCGTTTACTTTACTTGGGCCTTTACTTTTTTTTCTGTCTACCTCAGCAGCCACATACTTGTTTCTCTCTCCTACGTCCCCTTTTAAATTTTGCCTTTGACTTTTCTCCCCCTCTAATCTCTGACCGTCTGGCCTACCACTGATACTTGGGTCCATTTCACTACTTACCACCCCCAACTTTTCTAACTCTCTTTCTTTTAACCTTTCTGCCTTCTCCATACCCTCAGATCCGACAATTTCAGCCTCGCGCCCCACGCCTCCACTGTTATTTAATATCTGTTGTTCTTCTCTTTCTATTTCATTTATTAAATTTTCAATTTCATGTTAATTATGGTTAGTGAATTAATAAAATAAAATAAAAATTAATGTTATACTCCCTCCGGTCACTATTATAAGAAAAAAAATACCTTAAATCTTGGTCACTATTATAAACAAAAGTCATTAAATTTTAGACTAATTAATGTTTGTATTACTATTATACCCTTCATTTAATTCAAAAGCATTTAATGTTGGTAGTTGATTCATTAAATAAACTAAGGATATTATCGTAAATTTTACTTTGATAATACATGAAATCAAGAAAATTAATTACACTTAACTAACTTTATTAATACGTGTGAAAGTAGTTATTTTGGCTTATAATTGTGATCGGAGGGAGTATTGATGAAGGACAATCATTTTAAAATACATTGTTAATTTTTTAATGTAATTCTAGTCTTTTTTTTTTACTTTATTTTGCTTTTTTAATGGCTGAATCATGTGTGATCGCCTCTCCTGTTTCTGGTTTTTTGAATTAATACACTGTTTTTTATTAAAAAAAATAAAATTTGTAGTTATATTTTGTTAAGTAGTTTATTTTTTAATGAAGAAAGAACAATATCCCTAAAAGAGTCGGTGGTTGGACCTAAACATAGATGGGACAATCGGGAACGTAAACTATCATTATGATGGACACTCCCATGTGAGATGTCTAAGACTCTAATCTAGTGAATTTAGTAATGCAATGCATGCTCCAAGGAAGTTTCGTTGCAATTGTTGCACGGAAGAAAAACTTCATCATTCAATGCCTAAAATGGAAAACAGAAGCAAGAGTAGCTTTCAAAGGTGCAACCAGATGCACTTAAATGTGTCTATTTTTTATTTTATTTTTATTGTTAATAGATCCATCCTGTTTTTTATACTCCTATCACAATAATTAATTTTACACTTAACTAAAAAGTTAATTAAGAATAATTAATTTTCTAAATTTTATATAATTTAAGTAAAATTTATTATAACATTATTTGATGAATTAACTACAATACTTTTTAATTAAATTAAAAATATATTAATAATATAAGTATTAATTTATTTAAAGGATATTGACGTTTGTTTTATACATTTGATTAAGATTTAAAGTTATTTTTTTATTTATAATAGTGATAGGGAGGAATATGTTACATTTATATACTCAAGCAAAAAATTAAATTAATTTCATATTAAAAAATTATAAATAATTTTATAAATTAATTATTTAATACCTATATAGAAAAAAAAAATAAAAAATAGAAAATAAAAGTTAATTAAAATTATGATAAGAAAAGAAATATTAATATTCATTAATATTATAAAGTGAATATTAAATTAGTATAAATGTTTTATTGCTTAGTATTTGGAAATTTTATCTCAATTAATTAATAGATATAATTAGGCTGAACACTAACATTTTGATTTGAACAAAAAATCTCACGTATGAGTTTCTAACTCTTATTATC
The DNA here is from genome assembly GCA_022829125.1 of Lathyrus tuberosus. Taxonomy (NCBI): domain Eukaryota; kingdom Viridiplantae; phylum Streptophyta; class Magnoliopsida; order Fabales; family Fabaceae; genus Lathyrus; species Lathyrus tuberosus. The sequence continues at coordinate 18,887,031 of JALAZF010000017.1, forward strand.
ACTGCATGTATACAAAAAATTGAGATAATAATAATTTGATATTTTTTACTATCTTCTAACTTTTACCTACATTAACAATTTTTTAAAATTATATATATATATATATATATATATATATATATATATATATATATGAATTCATATCATAAGAGAATGTCATTTTTACGTAAGGTGGGAATGAATCTGAATCATTAGATTTTAAAATAAATGATGGAGATTATGTGTGGTTTTTATTTTTCTCTCTCATCCATTATTAAAATAAATGATGGAGAAGAGAAAAAAAAAACTAACACATAATCTCCACCATTTATTTTAGAATCTAATGGTTCAGATTTATTCTCATATTCTCACATAAAAATGACATTCTCATATGATACGTTCTCATATATATATATATTGATCTTACCGGACTAAAAAGTGATTAGCAGCCAACAACACGTCGTGCACTCTTAGTTCCCTTGTGGAGGAGAAGAGTAGGTGGGTGTACCTGCAAGATACTCTGATGCCTAAATGAGTTAGAGTACAAGTAAGCAAGTACAGAAAAAGCTTGAGAATAAAATACCTGACCCTCTAGTGAAAGAGAGTTTTTATAATGCGTCCCCAGCATTGGGCCAACAATTGCTTGCATTGTGTTGGATCGCTAGACCCAATACGAATAACTATCAGAGTCTTTGTGGCGTAGGGAAGACCAGTATGTGGTCTTCGCTCTGGATCAACTGCCCCGTGAACTTCGAAGGGGAGAGGACCGGTTCTTTCGCTCGTGGATAGTTGGCTGATAACGTGTCCCCGTGTGAGGGGTACGTGGAGACCGTGGGGGAGACGCGTGAGCACTCCCCGTGTGATTTGGTGAGTTAGGCCTTCATTGGGCCCTCTCCGACAGGAAGCTGGGTTGGGCCATGTCCGATATATATATATATATATATATATATAATTAAAAAGCAAAACAAAAATATTTTATCTCTTCTTTTGTTTTGATCTAGTAACATAATGACAAAAATTTCAACTTTAAGCGAGATGAAGATATAAACAAATGTCAACTAAATTGCATTAGTTAGACTTTTTATCTCCATTGTATCATTAAATGTTTGAATAGTTAAATATAATAGACTTTTGCAAATTAGTTGTTACAACTACTTTTTTTTTTTAACATCTATAAAATTTATAGATGAGTCTTATGATAGGAGATAGATGAAGTACTCTCATTTCTTTTTAATTGTTACATTAAAAATTGTTTCTTATTACTTATAATTTTAAAATTTTAATACAAAATTAATTATTATTTATTAATTGGATGGATGAGATAGCTCAACTGTATTAGTTGAATTAAATATATGTAAAATAATAGTTTAGAGTTCAATTCCTAACTGTACTATTTATTTATATTTATCTATTAATATAAATAAATTATTGATATTTATAAATCAACCACTTTTATAAAAAAAACAATTAATTTTTAGAATAACTCTTCTTTCTACTCTATAAAACTTTCATCTTTTCTGGTTGGTCATTTTAATTTTATAAATGGTTTCTCTAATGATCTTTTGGCCTAAAATTTATTTATCACGCACCTTATCTACTACTATCCAAATGGAATCATAACCGGATTATGTACTAGGTAGACTTACCACAAATTCCATAGTTACGTTAACCATTTCCGCTAAGGGTCCGTTTGGTTGGAAGTAGATGGAGGGGAGGGGAGGAAATATTTATAAAAATATGTGTTTGGTTCATTTTTTATAAGGGGAGGGGAGGGGAGCAAATTCCCTCCTAGACTTACTTTTTGCTCCCCTCCAAATTGGGGGGACTTGGAGGGGAGGGAAGATTTGTTATTTAAAATTTTATTATATTCCCTAATTTATCCTCAATTATTTATTTTAATTCCAAAATTGTCCTTATTGAATTATTAAAAACTAGGTTTAGGTTTTTCTTTGTATTGTTTCACGTTTCTTTTTTTCTTCTATTGTGATGCTGCTACACGTGCATTGTTGCTATCAGACGATTTTTTTCCTTTTTGTTTTGTTAATTTTCCTGTTTTGATTTTATGTTGTTTATACGTGTAACATATAACTATAATCGGTGATTAATCGGTTGCCTTTAACTAAAAATTATGATTCCAGTTAACTAAAAGTTTTGATTGTTTTGATTATAGTTATATATTATCAGACAAATTTCTTATTTCATGAACATTGAATATGCCACAGATGCTTTGAGAGTAATTATAAAATAAATTTCATATTCAATTTTCATATTCAAATAAAATTTATTTAATAATTTCCAAAGCAAACTTTAAAAATCTTTAAATTCAATATGGTTGTTTTTTTTTGTCTGCACATAATGATGAGTTTATATGTATCATATTATAAATTGGATATCTAATTTACATTTGTTCAATCATGTATTATAAAGCTTGATTTGATCATAATTAAACTTTTGATGCCGTAAGAGAAATAACATTCTCTAGTACTTCTGCGAATTTTGTGAAATTGCAATGAACAGTGAGTTAAAACACCTATAACTCACTGTGAAGGAGTTTTTATTTGGTGATATTTACTCAAAACTATTTTTATTTAGAATTGTTTTTACTAAATACGAATGATAATATTTGTAAGGATAAAAAAATAATTTAGTTTTAAAATCTCTCCCCTCCCCTTGTGAACCAAACATATATGTAGTTAAAAATTCATCCCCTCTCCTCCCCTCCCCTTCTTTGAACCAAACATATATTTAGTTAAAATACCTCCCCTCCCCTCCCCTCCCTTTCCCTCCCCTCTATTAAATTCCCTCCCCTCCCCCTCCATCCGTTGAACCAAACAGACCCTAAGGGATTACTAAATGCTTCAAAAATCCACCAGTCCTTGATGCTAAAATTCACCTTTTAGAACACTATGCATATCTATAATATATGAAAAGTTGATATTTTGGAAAAGTCTCTAATACCCTTTTCTCTTTTACTGCCACATCACCATTATTGGGGTAAATGTGGTCCAAAATTTTCAAATTTAAACCAAGTTAATTTTTTTACCATTTAGTTGCAAAAGTTATAAACATTTGTTGAATCCCATTTACCTTTATGTACATTTGTTGACATATTTTTATTTATTCTGGTTTGAAACCAACTACTTCCAAAGTCAAATCAATAACTTTTGTCAATTTCAAAATTTTCTTTTCCTCAAAGTATGAAACTTCACACGCTACATCATGTCTCTTTTCCCAAAATCATCTCTCTCTTCCTCTTCGTCTTTCTTCTCTATACCATATCTTCCTTTCTTTTATCTTCCCTCTCTTCATCTTCTTTCGTCTTCTCACTTCGGTTGCATGTACCAACATAATCTCTCTCTTCCTCTATTTTTTATTCTCTCTTCATTTTCTTCAATAGAGACTACAAGGTTGCCAGGGTAGTGATCGGAATATGGGAGATGATGGCAGCTGTGGTGTTTCCGACGGTGCGTGGTTGTGCATTGATAGATCTATGGTGAAAGCTCTAAACTTTATGCATATCTTGAATTTATTTGATGTTTGATATGGTACTTTTATGGTTTCACCTTCTTCTTCTTCTTCACATTGAATCATCTTCCTTGCAGATATTAGGGTTTCTTTTCCAAACATTTTTATATGTGCAGCGTTTTGGTACCTGACATTGGTGGTTTGATTCTTAATGTTGTTAACACCAACAAAGCAAGGAACATATTTGGGAACGGTTTCTCTCCACTGAGTATAAGCTGAAAACTAAGCTTTGGTCGGGTTATGATCCTTTTACGGGTAATTTTTTTTTAGGCTGAATATTTGTGATAAGACTCTCATTCTTTGTTTCGTTAGCATGATATTTTTTATAATGTTTGTTGGAATTAGGAAAAAGTGTAACAATGGATCAAAAATCAACAATTGTGGTACTTGAAGATATGCATGGACTCCATTGTGCAGATGTGATACGATCGACTCAGAAGTATTGTTGGTCATATACAAATCGTGGTTGGCGACTTGGCTACTAAAGGGGAAAGGTTACAGTCCTTTTTGAGATGGCGCGATCTGAAAGCTACAGTCCTGTTTGTGATTTTCTGTCTGATTCAATTCTTTTCTCAGCTTCAATTCTTTTCCTTAGGTAGAATGCCCTGCCAGTAGTAGTTTCTTTTTCAAATCGCACCCAACACATCTGCAATTACCCCTTGAATATCTTTAATGTTTGGAGTTTTTGATACTGTTGAGGGATTCAAAACATGGCAGGAAATTCTGAAGTAGGTTTTGATAGTGGAGATCCCTAATTGATATATAAAATTTGACTGTTTTCAGCTGTTAGTATGAATGAATAATTAAAGTTTCTTATTTATTATTTTGTTTTGTACCATTTACGTTTATTGCATCCTTATTACGAGTTAAAACATGGAATTTGTTAGTTATGAGAATCACCGTTACTAATCAAACTCATTATTATTATGGACTAATAGTGTATGTGTTTATGTTATCTCATGTCTCCACCTTCTCGAATACAAAGTACCATCTTTGTGTTGCCTCTGATTCAACCCATCAGAAAAGTTATGCTGGTTTGATTTGGCACTAATTGTCATAGGTTGTTCAGCTCTTATTCAGATCCTTGTGACATTCAACAACTACTTATTTATTAAGTCTCCTATGATTTACTTTACTGTCATTTTGAAGCTCTTATTCAAGCTAAATCAACCTATTGAGGTAGTATCACAAGGTTATTCGTTCATATTAAGCTTCTCAAAATCCTTGGCACTGAACGAGGTATTTTATTGTGTTGTTCATAAGTGCTCACCTGTATATTCCTAAATTTGTTCAATTTGAACCGTGTTATTTTTTTGTTTATCCAACATTGACTTCTATATACTGTTTCTTCTCAGTGTATTCTTCCTTTTTGTATGCGTGAAGTCTGGGTGATAACTGCTTGCTTGGCTTTAATTGAAGCAACCACTTCCAACTATAGTGATGGACTTGTGGCAACTGATGCAGAGAAGGATTTCTTTTGTCTTTTTGGTGACCTATATTCTTTAGCTAGAGTTAAGGTGAAATGCTTGTCTCATGAAGTCATTAAATAGTCAGTCTATCTATTTTGGTTTGATGATAGCTTAAATCCACCACTGAGTTGTAAAAGGAGTTGAATCAAAGACATCATTTTTCTCTTTTTTTCCTTCCCTATTTTGTTTGCTTGGATTATGAAGTTCTGGCATAGCAGACAGCAGATGTCCTAACACATGTCAAGACATTATTCTGCATAATTATTAAACAAAGAACAGAACTGCAAACTGATATCCAAACTATCAGTAACTGCAGAAGCACAAATGTTTTGACATTTGTTCCAACATGTTAATCAAAACTGAAGTATAAATTGCAGAATGATAAACAACACAGAATATGATGACCCAGTTCGGTGCAACTCACCTACATTTGGGGGATACCAATCCAGGAAGAAGAATCCACTATCAGTAGTATAGTTTTATGTAAACAACCTCAGGTTTATAGTAAACACCCACGTTTACCCATCACTACCCAATGAAGACTTTATCATTAAAAGTCACATATAATTGATAAGAGAAACCCATCTCACTCCCTAAATCACAACCTGTGATTATCTAACAGTTACTACACCATAACTGTATCATCCTATTGAAAGACACCCCTTCAAGTACAAAGTTCAGTCAAGCAACCTTGACTAACAAGTTAACTTGGATTTGCTTCAAAGCTTCATCCAAGAACAATACACAATTCATTACCTATGGGTTTCTGAATCTGTACAAGTACCTATGTCTACCGCACTGTATCAAATCAATACAGAGGGAGACTTACAAGAGAAAGCTATGACTCTCAAAACCTAAACCCTACTTTACAAAATAGGATTCCTAAGTCTATGTTGTCCCCTCTCTCACTCTGCTGCCTAGGTCTTGATCTTCTTTTATAGCCTTCTACTTTGTTGGGCTTCATATCTTAGGTCCTTGATCCACTTCCAATCGCGTCTTGAATCTTGAAACAGATTTAAAACAAGCCTGTTGCTATAGTCATGATGTCGAGTCTTCATGCTGGGACATTTCATTCGACATCTTCAGTCTGGGGCAGAAACCTTCATGTTGGAACATCTTTCACAACATTATGTTTTACCAAAATTTAGTCAAACTCTTGGAGCTTTCAATCTCCCCCTTTTGACAAATTTTGGCTAAAACATTCTTCAGCTTGATGGTGCATGCAGTGGAAGGAGGGAGAAGATAACCTCTTCATTCCCTTGTGACACCAAATACACACTTGCTTCTTAACTCTGATCACAAAACACAATCTCAACATGTTAGAACTAACGTTAGAACATTCTTCGATATTTTGATACATTTTTCCAGATCAGTAGCACAAATGCTCATACACCTCTCAGTAACAGGCAAGAAGCCATTCTCCCCCTTTTTAGCCAAAAGTTTGCAAAAGTGACCCATGCAAGCCCATACCCAGATAATGCTTACCCAAACACGGATAAAATCCATTTGCTCTCAACTTAAGAAAGATGTTCTAGCACGACCCTCCTTAAATATTAAAGGAGTTATGTAGGTAGAGCCAATCCATTTGACAGAAACAAAAGACTAGTCAATGAGTGTAATACCTGCTGGTCAAGTTAGTTTCGAAAGATTCCACCTTTTCTGACATATCCTTGAAACCGCTTATGAACAGTGTCCTGATACCTAACCTGATATTGTCAGATTTATGGTCCCCACAGACAGAACTACAATTACACCCATCTTCTGAATCCAGAATTAGCAAACTTGATTACTACAGAATTCTTCCATTGACCTTCCCATTAGCAGAGATTCCCAAGATACTTGTACCACTTCTAATTCAATCCATTGAAACCAATGAAGAAATTAGAATAACCTTATAAGTTCACCCTGAACTTATACCAGTAGAGCAATGTCACGCCATCTCGTCTGACATATCAACCTCACCTGAGGCAATCTATCACAAATTGCTTGAAACCACAAACAATCTTGATATCCCATCTGCACCACTGCAGCCATATATCCAAAACAGAAGTCTAACTCCCCCTGTCATAGATAACCAGTGCTCCTTTGCCAGAAGAACACCTTAAATGAATGGAAAACATAAGACGCATCTTCATGTCTTCAATAGCGCACCCTCTGTTCAACAAACCTGCTGAACGCAGTCACCTAATGCTTGACCCTCAAGCAAAACATGTACCATACCAGTACATTTATCAGACAAAAGTTATCCCCCTATCTTTCTCAACTGATGCTTCTTCAACAAGAACCACCTCAAAATCACCACATGATATCCCATGTCAACTTCATGATCATATAGTGAGAGTACGAGGAACGCATCAGTTGCGGTGAGAATCGGATAACAAGCTATTAATTAACTTGCATCACAAAACTTTGAAATTCACCACCGACTTTGATTTATCCAAAGGAAAGGTTCAAGATCGAAGGAAACCTAAAGGGGGAGATCTAAGGTTCGGGAGTTGGTTATACTAAGGGAAGGTATTAGCACCCTTAATATCTGTAGTACTCTACAGGAACCTCTTGTTTAAGTTTGTGTTATGTTATGTTTGTTTGCCAAGGAAATCTGTGCTAAAGGTAAAGGTAAAGACCTAAGGGCATGTACACTAAGTTTGCTCGCCAAGACGTCACATCTTGTGCCTACGTATCTGACTAAAGAATCAGAGCAACCGTAGTTCACCTAACTAAGGGTGAATTTGAGGAACCATTGACTATGGTCAAAGTTCCAAGGGGAATGAGTATGAGCTCATGTAGAGTTTAAGAAAACTCTCTAAGTCTAAGTTATAAGGGAGAAAGTGAATACTCAACATGGTAAGTATCACATAGAGTTTTGAAAACTCTTTCCTACTTCTAGGTTATGATTTATGGCTCTTATGAGGCCAAAAAAGAGAAAGGCTCTTATGAGGCCAAGGTAAGGGGTTTGTTTATTGACTTATGAGTCAACTGAGAAGGAATTTCCTTTGGAATCGGGGAAACAACAGTTTTAGTAAACAAGAAACTTACAATGGATATTTACATGAAGATGTGATATTGAATAACAAGGCATTCAAGTGGAACAAGGTTTATAACATCATACAGGATTAAAACCAAACATATTAGACATTATCTAAGCAAGAGAAGCAAATATAACATGATAAGGAGACAGAGGAACCAAAAGTACTCATTGTAGAAACCCTAAAAAGGCCTTCCACTTTCAATATGTGTAACTACCTCAACAACATTGGTTTTCACTAATTTCTCTTTATGTTAAGAAAATAAATTCATTAAGGAGCATTTAGCAAAAAAAATGGGTGAAAAAGGATGAAAAATAGTTGAGTTATGAAAGTTTGAAGTTTTGAGCATAAACCATAAAATAGTAAGGAAACAAGTGATAAAAAAATAAGGAGAGGTCCCCATGGGTGTAGAACCCAGGACCCTGCGCGTACAGCCCAAAAGCCTTACCAACCATGCTATGCGCGCGCTCTTAACAAGTAGTAGTAAAACAACATATGCAAAACAAAACATTTTCAGAAAATAAAAATAAAAGGACTGGGGCGAGGGGGATTCAATCCCCAGTCCTTGTAGTCATTGAGCGTGTGTTCTTACCACTGGGGTGGCCATACATCCAGTGTATGTGCCCACCCCACAAATACTTAACCCTTCGCGCGTTTTGAGGAAATGAAGAATACCAAGACCCTTGCCTCAAAAGAACCAAAACCAAGGCTGGTTTTACTCAAACCAGTTCAAATATGCAAAGCTGTCCTAGGCACACTATGCAGCCAACTTATTACAATGGCCAAAAATATAATGACAAAACAACAAATCTTCATCAATTCATCTTATCATTATTACCAAAAGAAACTTAATCAATTTGATATAGAGTAAGCTTCCATCTTTCAACTTTGAAGCACTGACTGCTAGTGACTCCATATTAGGCTCAAACATGAAAACCAACACCAATCTTCAACAACAAAACCAGTCATGCTTAAAGAAATGGAAGATAGTTTGAACCAAACATTAGCAAGATGATGAAGGAACTTAAATTCCTACTGTCAATCCAAACAGATCAAAAAGAAGTGATAACAGATGCATATAATAATACCAAGTGATAACAACAGCATGAACATAGCATTCTCAGAGTAAGCCTGGCATGGACAGAAGTCAAAGCAAGTATATGAATAAGGCAATCAAGATAGCGCTAGACTAAATGTATTCAGAAATGCACCAAACAAATCAAATTATGTGTTCTATCCTCAAGCAATGTTCTTACTGATAAAGGGACAAATGGATAGCAAACTCAAACTTAAAAAGTGAACACAAACAAGGCAAGGCATGACCTGGTTTAGGTGCCTAGCAGGGAAAGAATTTGAAGCAAATACATGATCAAGGCAGGGATAAGCAAGTTCAGAAACCAACTCATACACAAGCAAGGACATAAAGGCTTCAGCTCATGCAGATGATGATACTGATGCAGCCAAAGAAATTGGAAACAAAATTGGTCAAGCAAATAAGCATATTACATGTTGTTTCCTATGACTAGAATTGAAACAGAGATGGCAGTTCATACAAATTCTTGGAAATCAAGGTAATGACATAGCAGTGCAGTTTGATCATGACAGAACACAAAACCAAAAGAGACATGTGAATTTTAACATACAAGTCTTGGAAACTTAGCAAAATTCAGGCATAGGCCTTAAGAGATATCAAATGTTAATGAGTTCTGACCAAGCATGTCATCAAAGCAAAAATGATAATGATCAAGTAATGACAGAGTTATGAGTTGGGGCATGTGAGAGCAAATAATGACAAGTAAGCATGTAACAAAAAAATCAGGCCAAATGCATCATGTCCACATATGCTCAAATATTCATGACATTCTAACATGTGTGGTCCAAAGTAGACAAAACAAAGTTTTCAAGGATTAGTCAAGTTAAGAACAAGGCATAGACTCAGCAATAACATTCTCATGGTCATTTGATTAGAATGCAAGAAATCAATAAGTCAAATGGCAGCAGGTATGAATATGGCATGGCAAGCACATAATCACATGCAAGACAGTCAAGGCAAGTGATCCAGACCGAGTTTTTCTAAAGCAGCACAGGCATACAGTTTTGAGCATGAAATAGAGAAAGGCACCTATGAGCATAGTGACAAACATAGACTAAAACATTTTAAGGCATGGTCAAAAATAGAAAGGGGATCAAGAAACATTAGTGCAAAGATATGAGCATAGGCCTGTCATGACAACATACACTCAAATATTCCAAATGGCATTCTATGTGACTCACAACAACAAAGAAAAAGCAGTGCTATGTTCATTTACATCATAGTCAAACCAGTTCAAGTCTTCCATGTCATAAATAGAGATTTAACTTAGCAGGCTGATTATGAAAAAGAGAGACAAACTTAAAGACTCACAGTGCCAACAACTATCCATGAATTTAACAATCCTGTCCATGTGATTACTTGACCCAGAGGCAAGAAACAAAACAGTTAACATGATAACAATATGATCATGACATAGTGTGAGCAAATAAATATCATTAAGACTGGTCAAACAGAACCTTCTAACCACAATATTGATATCTTAGGCACCTACATTTGTAATGATAAAGGGATACATCAGAGTTAGGGTTATGGCTGCCTAAAGCCAGCCTGAACATGATGTTGGCTCATAAAACTGGTTTGGCCTGATATGAGGTTCAATCTAGTCCTAACATACATTCAAACAGTGTATGGAGTGATTTTTATCACCTGATTCAAAACATGAAAACCAAAAATAATTTGACCAGCACAGGCAGTGTAAAAGGGCAATTTCAGGGTAAGCATAACATCAAGTTAAGTCAAATACATGATAATAAGATGAATAGAAACATCAAGACATATTTCTAAACAACAAACCTATTCTAATACCAAATATGCTTTGAGGTGTTTTAGAAGCATATCAATACCATCATCACATTATTAAATCAGTGTCAAACCAAAGGCCTCAACATGAGTTTAAGAAAAACAAGACTTGTACCTTAACAGTTAGTAGCAACAAAACAAAAGCATTTAATCCTTGACAGCAAAACATGAATAGCAACACAAAGGATTGCCCTTTTATGAGACATGAGCCAGAACCATGCCATTAATAGTCCAAACAGATTGAAAAAAAAAAGGCTTAGAGCAGTTCAAAGCTTCAATAACAAGTAAATGAGTTTAAATACATCTCAGCCCAAAATGCTAGGGATTAATGACAATGAGGATGATAACATCCCTACTTACCACTGAGCAACAACAACTAAAGTCTTGATACCTGACTTAATATGGATACCAAGTAACTTAGTTGTGAACACAACAACTTCACATTAAGAACAACAAGTGGAATAATACCAAAACAACATCACATGAATATTCAGAATAAAGACACAATGGCAATATCAATGTACATGAGCATGAACTTTGAGTATGAAGTGTGAGAAATATGATTACCTAGTGGAATATGTCCACTACAACTTCAAGTATGAACTGATTTCTTTCCCTTCTGATTAGCAACGACCTCTTCAAGTGCTCCTCTTCCTTTCCCCCTTTGCCAAGGCTTTGAGCTCAAAAGCTTTTTAGAGTGTTTTTGTGAAGAGTGTTGGAGTCAAATGCAAGGACAATGGCCTACTATTTATAGGGGAAGTATGAGGATGCAAGGTATGGCCACTTTGTCAAAAATGTCAACACTACCCTTGTAATTTCGTGTGAAGTAGCAATTGCAGAGGAAAAATATTCCAAGAATCTCTGAGCTTCTGAGTATAACTGTTGAGAACTGATAGGTTCAATGATCAAGGAATAAACAAATGTTTTTTCTACTTTTGGAAAGTTTCTCTCTCCCTCCCACTTGCACAAACAAGACATATATGCATATTTTAATGCCAAACAAGTTAGATTTTGTGGAGAAGCTTGGATTAGTGTTAGATGAGTCATTAGAACTCAGAAACAATGAAAATTGATGGTTAGGGAAGTGTTTGAACTAAAACTCAAAAGTTGGTTTCTTGCACTTCAAGGAATGAAACCCACAACTTTGGGTCTTCGAAACTCCTAGCTCACTTGATGGATGGAGGAGTTCTAGTACTTTTTGGAAATCCCTCAATGCACTCTATAACTTTCATGTCAAAAGGTTTTTGAGTTGAGGCCTGGAAGTTTATGAAAATCTGGGTTAAAGTCGGGTGCAAGTTATAAGAAAACTAGCTGAAATTTCACCAAGTCTTTGGGCAGTTTAGCTTCTAAGTCTCATAACTCACAAACCATGCATTTTTTGGAGAAAAGTCATATTTAACACTTTGAAGATCTTGGCAAGAGCTTCCATTTAGGCTTTGAGTCACTGAATTTGGATGTGTGGTTTGGAAATTATGACCATTTCATCTTGGCACAAGAGGGGAAATTTCTATATATGAAAAGTTTCATGAACTAAACCTTGCTTCCTTTGCAAGAAAACTCTTGAGACTTTATTTCTCGTACACTAAATCATCAATGAGGCATATTATGATGAATTGAGGCCTTGGAGGTTTCATTTGGATCAAAATCCCAAGGATTAGGGTTTCAGTCAAAACCCTAATTTCAACTGTGAATGCACTGGGGCAAACTCTTATGATCTTGCTTCTTCCTTCACATCTAAAGCTCATAGATGGCCTTTAGGGATGTCTTCTATCATATGGAGTCAAGTCCTAAGGCTTGAGATCACCTATTGATCAAAATCAAAGGCAATGATCCACTTGTCTTAACAGAAAACCCTAATTTGGAGACAGGGTGAAACTATGGCTCAAACTAATCATGATGAGAGCCAGATGACCTTGAATTCTTGTTGAGTGAGACATCTTGGATGTAGGTAACTCAAATGGTTGATGAACCAAGCAAAATATGACCTGACAGGGAAAAACATCTTCAGTGATTCCTCAGATCGAAACCCTAATTCCACACTTTGGTCTGGTGACCCTTTTGTTGACTTGACTTGATTCAAAGCCTTGAGATCTTGGTTCCAAACAACTGGTGAATCTTTGTGAGGATTGTATGGAGCCAAAGAATACCTTAGGAGGCCTTGGATCTCTTTGTACAAACCCTAATTTCAAACATAAGAGAAACAGACTGCAAGATGTGGGTTAGTTAAACAATGCATATATGATTGATCCTAAATATCTATGCAAGATGTTATGACATCTAAGAGGTAATATTTGGGGTACAACAGTTGCCCCTATTTAAATAGCTTTACCAGATGACACGAGGAAAGGAAGTCCTCGGGACATCAAGGTGGAAAGGTATTTAAATATAGCAAACCGAAAATTTTGCCCTTAGATGGAATGCAAATGCTAAGGACAAGCGACAGACATGCAAATGCTGACATGCCATGAGCTTCTAGTGTGATGGTATGATGTTATGATAGTGCAAAGATGCAGACAGACCAGACACTAGAGCAGACAACCACAGGTGAGTAACACTGGGGAAGGATGAAGGTTAGCATCCATGAGGAAAACTCACTGGGGAAACAGGCTGACCAACAAAAGAGGCTCACTGTGAAGATTCTGAGGAAATACTGGGGATAGAAACATAAAGGGGAAGACCCTACAGTTCTTTACTGGAGATAGGAGCCGGAGAGGTATTCTCCATTGTGGAAATATCCAATGAGATGGACGACAGGTTCATATGTGACCGGACGACACTGGGGAAATAAAGACATATTCTTACTGGGCCTGAAACCAGAAAGAAGACATGATCTCCACTGGGTATCAATTTGAAATAAAGGTGGACATCCGAAACAAGATTTTCTGGGGATTTCTTATACTGAAGAGTTCAAACGGGTTCTTCAAGAAAAACCAAAAAAGACAGAGATAAGCTTTGGGTACCAGTATGAGCTGGATTTGAAATGCCAGTATGAGTTGGACTTGAATTTAAGTTCAAAGCTGACCAAGGTGATGCTTTAGAAGGGAAAGATCCTCACTGGTGGTAAAATCAAGAGATGGTCTCTACTGGGGAATATCTAGAGTAGTGGATCAACAAGTTCATGTATGACTGGCCGACACTCTGAAAAGCAACCTTATTGGAAGTAGAACCAAAAGGTGGGCTCTAATAAAGGTATCTAGAATGATTGATCATCAAGTCTAAACGTGACTAGATGACATTCTAGAAATAAGGAATCTCAATGAAGGTTGAACCCGAAAGACGTTCTTCACTGGGAAAAGACATCCAAAGTGATGGAACAACAGGTTCAGGTATGATCGATTGGCACTTTAGAAGCAAAAGAACCTTATCGGAGATAGAACCAAAAGATGGGCCGCAATAAAGGTATCTAGAATGATTGATCATCAAGTCTAAACGTGACTAGATAACATTCTAGAAATAAAGGATCCTCAATGATGGTTGAACCGGAAAGATGGTCTTCACTAGGAAAAGACATCCAAAGTGATGGCACAACAGGTTCAGGTATGACTGATTGGCACTTTAGAAGCAAAAGAACCTTATTGGAGATAGAACCAAAAGATGTGCCCTAATAAAGGTATCTAGAATGATTGATCATCAAGTCTAAACGTGACTAGATGACATTCTAGAAATAAAGGATCCTTAATGAAGGTTGAACCGGAAAGACGGTCTTCACTGGGAAAAGACATCCAAAGTGATGGAACAACAGGTTCAGGTATGACCGATTGGCACTTTAGAAGCAAAAGAACCTTACTAGAGATAGAACCAAAAGATGGGCCCCAATAAAGGTATTTAGAATGATTGATCATCAAGTCTAAATGTGACTAGATGGCATTCTAGAAATAAAGGATCCTCAATGAAGGTTAAACCGGAAAGACGGTCTTCACTGGGAAAAGGCATCCAAAGTGATGGAACAACAGGTTCAGGTATGACCGATTGGCACTTTAAAAGCAAAAGAACCTTACTGGAGACAGAACCAAAAGATGGACCCCATTAAAGGTATCTACAATGATTGATCATCAAGTTTAAACGTGACTAGATGACATTCTAGAAATAAAGGATACTCAATGAAGGTTGAACCGGAAAGAAGATCTTCACTGGGAAAAGACGTCCAAATTGATGGAACAACAGGTTCAGGTATGACCGATTGGCACTTTAGAAGCAAAAGAACCTTACTGGAGATAGAACCAAAAGATGGGCCCCAATAAAGGTATCTAGAATGATTGATCATCAATGTCGCTCCCGGGATTTTCATCCAGGTACAAACGCGAGAGTGGCGCGGAAAAACTGAGTCGCCAGCCGTGTAAATTTATCCCAAGAGAGGGAAAGGGAACACCGCATAAACCTGAGGAAAAGGGAAAGGAATGGTCATCGCAACCATAACCTGGGTTCGGGAGTCGGTTACGCGAGGGGAAGGTGCTAGCACCCCACGCGTCCATCGTACTCGATGGGATCCACGCTTGTTGTCTATTCTAAAGGTGAGTTATCCTATCATCTAGGGCTGTACTAAACGGAGAGGGAAAGACAAAGACCGACTCGGTAGGACATCGACGTCCTAGGCCTACGTACCCCCCTTGTGCAATGGGGAATTCAGAGTCAACGTAGTTCGGACCAAGTTCTTTTGTGTTTTTTATGAGCTACGTTAAATTCGCGTCCGGCAGTTAGGGTCGATGCCTGTTTGCGACTCAGACGGAAGGTAACGTGCCCTTTTTGAAAATAGCCTTTAGTTTGACAATCCCGAAGGACAAAAAGTTTGAAGTTGGTTTGTATTTTTTAGGACAGAAGTGGCTTAAGTTAGTTCATAAATTGCATTGCACCAAAGTCTAGGGCACAGGGGCGAATACTTAACGCATCGTCCCAAGACAGGACGCTCGCTAAGCACTCTAGAAAGATGAGAGGAAGCCCCTAATTTCTCATTCCCCACGCTTAAGGCTCGTGCGCAATACAATTTATCCTTATTAAGTATTTTCATAAAGTTTGAGATGAGAAGAGCGAAGACACAAAGGTAACTCTAAAGGGAACTATGAGTCCTAATGTTATCATGCATGGGTGACCTACGGATAGTGAGGTTTGACGACAACCTAAATCCTAAAGGAAAAGGAGAGAAAAGGAAAGAGTAAGGGTGACCATGGATACTTATCCATACCCTTAAAGAACTTACCTTAGTCCC
The DNA here is from genome assembly GCA_022829125.1 of Lathyrus tuberosus. Taxonomy (NCBI): domain Eukaryota; kingdom Viridiplantae; phylum Streptophyta; class Magnoliopsida; order Fabales; family Fabaceae; genus Lathyrus; species Lathyrus tuberosus. The sequence goes on from JALAZF010000017.1 coordinate 18,903,126, forward strand.
TGCATAAAAGGTTAGTGAGAAACAGACACAAGTAATATCAAAGCAAATGAAAACCAAACAATGGCATATAATAGTGATACCAATCCAAACATAAATTAAGAATTCAAATAAACAACCCCAAAACAAATGGCACAAGTGCCTTTCCAAGCAAGGTAACCAGACGTGATCAGAAATACACATACAAGCAGATCTCAAGTAAAAGTAATTAAATAATTAGAGAAATAGCTTCCAAAATTCCCAAATTAAACATCAATATTATTCAACCAGAGGCAAACAAAATATCAAAAACTCCTGCAAAAAATCAAGATGTTAGACATTTAAACAATCAGGCAAAGCTCAGGTGAGAAATAGGGTTCAATGTGCCAGGGGGAAGGACTAAAATGTAACATGCAATAATTTAAAAATGAAAGAAAAATATTTTAATGCATTTTAGAAAGTGAGTGAATGAATGCAAAAGGAACGGATTAAAAATAATTTACGGATGCAGAGGAATAAAATAAACAAAATTAGATATGCATGATGTGGATAATTCAAAAAGAAAATGAATAAATATTTAATTTAGATGATAAAAAATAAAATAAAATAAAAAATAAAATTTGTGAAAATTTTATAAAATAATAAAAATGATGCATGAATTTTATTGGGATTTTTTAATGCAATTATGTATTTTAAAAAATTAAAAATGAAATATAATGAATTAAATAAAATAAAATGATATAAAACTACAGGGGGTGCGTTTAGTAAAGAAAATGTATTGGAATTGGGAAATGGGCTGAAGGTGGGGTGCGAATAACAAAGGCCCACCCATTAATCCATCAGAAAGAAAAAATAAAAAATAAAAAAAGAACACGCATGGACCTTAGTCAGCCCATTTGACTCACCACCACCTTAGGATTGATCCAACGCGCCTTATCGAGTCAACAAAATTGACAAGTAGTTTGGATTAACGGTTCAGATCACACGACACATGATAAATATGATACGCACACGCACATGCAATGATTCAGAATACCCTAGGTTCCCACGTGCAAGGCGCGTGATTATTTTAATTGGCTGGCACCATCGTGGCCACGTGATCCATCCCACGTCCCTGATTTGGTCAACTAAAATAAAAGTAAGTCAAATGAAATAAAATAATTGGGGGAACACAATAGCTATCGTGAGGTAATAAGCACCAAATCATAAAACAAAAATCAGAAAAAAAAATAAAAAGAAAATAACGTGGCGAACTGCTGGCCCTTGGATCGTGAGAATGGATGGTGGAGATTTCATCTCCTACCTCCAGCCAACCTCCTTCGCCGGACCGCCACCGTCGCCGGAACCCTAGTTCCGGCCGCCACCTGCAACCAAAAACCTGCCCAGAAAATGCAAGGGGGTACACTATTCGACCCAGAATTTCGTCAGGAATTCAAATATGGCATCAAAAATTTCAAATAACCAATACATAATAAAATACGAAAAGAAAAAGATTAGGGCTCCAAACTTAAAACACACGTAGCAAGCAACATACACGTCCAAACACCAAACAAACTACACCAGCATGATCAGTGACAATCACACAACAATATACACGTAAAAAAAGAGAGTTTTAGGATCCTTAAAAAACCTTCCAACCTGAGATGGTGCAATCTGAATCTTTACTTTTAGCTCCAAAGGGTGAGCGATTTGTACTCTAGAGATCACAAGGGTTCTGTTGGTGAAAGAAATTCTTCAAAACTCCTTGTGGATTGAGAGATTCGACCAATTCAAGAATTAGGGTTGCACTTTTTTTTCTCCAAAATATCACGTGTTCAGCCCCCTAACCAGTGCATGGATAGGTTTAAATAGACTAGGGTTTTCCTCTGACAATGATTTGGGCTTGGGCAATTCTTGGTTTAATGAATTTTTGAATAATTTTGAAAAATCACATAATGTTGGATACACCTCCTCCATGCATGGATACTTAAGAATTCCATGATGGATCACTTGCATTTGAATTGCTAATTACACCCATATTGGAATTGGGCCTTGAGATGATTTGATTTATGAGTTTTTAATAATTTGGCATTTTGGCATAATGGAAAATAAGTGAATAATAACCCATGAAACCACTTGATTAAAAAGCCAAAAATGCTCCTTAGGGATTGTTCTTGGAAGTTGGAACATGTCTTGAAGCAATGAAATTAATCATAGGTCCATATGTCCCAAAATCTAAAAGTTGTGAAAATGAAACCCTAAAAACCACTTTGCCTCCTTTTGATCATAAGTTGAGTTTCACAAATGATATGGAGGCCCACCAGTACTTGTTGGAAAGAGGAGAAAAATATATTCAACTTTCGTGTTGGAGAAAAATTCATTTGAAGCTTCTTTGATGATGAAAAGTCCAGTTGAATGCAGTGTAGGAACTTGCCCAAAAAGGAAACTTCAAATTATAGGTCATTTCCATTTTAAGTAACTTCTGTACAAACTCCTGATTCTTGATAAATAGTATGAAACTTGACTCTTGATGACCATATGAGGATATGAGACCTTGAAAACCTTGGAGAAAACCTCAAAATTCCACAGTTGACTTCTCCTCTCACTGTTGACTTTCACCTGATTTACAGTCCATTGGCCAATTAAGTCTCTCCAGAACCAAACTGATGGACAACCTCCCACCCTTAGATACTTAGGGACCCAAGGAATGCCATAGAACCAAGTCTTGCCCAAAAAATCAGAAATAAACTGACTTTATAGCAAACCCTAGTTTTGGTACCCTCAGTCTAGGAGGAAATAACACAGTCTCCAAATCCAAATTCCTCTGAATATGATGTGTATCCTCTCCAACAAAGATAAGGTATACCATTTAGTGATGATAAAAACCCAAGGAGCTTGCCCATTAGAGCAATAAACCCAAGAATCTCAAAACCCTAATTCCTGCACTCGTTAGGAGCGAGTGATCCACTTGAGATCCCTTGCCACTTGTGAACTCTTAATGATGTGATAGACCAGATAGGACCTTCTTGAACTGCCTCAAGCGCCTTGACCCCATGCTAATGATATGCATACATGATAATGCAAAAAAAGAAATGAAACATAAGCAAGTTAATACTAAAGTAAGGAGGGCAAATTTTGGGGTGCTACAATCAAGTCTAAATGTGGCTAGATGACATCCTAGAAATAGAGGATCCTCAATGAAGGTTGAACCGGAAAGACGGTCTTCACTGGGAAAAGACATCCAAAGTGATGGAACAACAGGTTCAGGTATGCCCGATTGGCACTTTAGAAGCAAAAGAACCTTACTAGAGATAGAACCAAAAGATGGGCCCCAATAAAGGTATCTAGAATGATTAATCATCAAGTCTAAACGTGACTAGATGACATTCTAGAAATAAAGGATCATCAATGAAGGTTGAACCGGAAATACGGTCTTCTCTGGGAAAAGACATCCAAAGTGATGGAACAATAGGTACAGGTATGACCGATTGGCACTTTAGAAGCAAAAGAACCTTACTGGAGATAGAACCAAAAGATGGGCCCTAATAAAGGTATCTAGAATGATTGATCATCAAGTCTAAATGTGACTAGATGACATTCTAGAAATAAAGGATCCTCGTGAAGGTTGAACCGAAAAGACGGTCTTCACTGGGAAAAGACGTCCAAAGTGATGGAACAACAGGTTCAGGTATGACCGATTGGCACTTTAGAAGCAAAAGAACCTTACTGGAGATAGAACCAAAAGATGGGCCCCAATAAAGGTATCTAGAATGATTGATCATCAAGTCTAAACGTGACTAGATGACATTCTAGAAATAAAGGATGGGCACTTTATGGCTAGGGCTGACAACTCTATTGGAGAGAGAAGACAAACCCAGTCACTTGGGGATATAACGTCAAAGTGAACAAAGCAGGTAAACACTAGAATGCTTAGATGTTATGCATATGAGTGCTTATGCTGACAAAACAGACAAGAAGCAAAACTGGAGATAAAATAAACATCTCGACAAGGATACCCAGTCAAACTTTATCAGATTGGACCATTACTGGGGATAAACTTGCAAAATCAGTAGTTCAGCTTCAAAATTACAACTTTCTCTGGTGAGAAAAGAACTCCACTTGGTATAGCATCATGACTTCACTAGGATTGCTATCATGAACTTGATTTCTTCACCGAAGGGAAAAGATCCATTGGGAATTATCAAGTTTAGCTAATGTAACAACTTACTGGAGAGCTAGCAAAAGATATCACAAAGGCTGAGTAGTTATGCATAACTCATTTGCCCCAGAGTACACGGTCTGTCAGAAGAAAATATCAAGAGGATTTTACATAAGAATTGCATGCAAGATGTTTCAATATCTTCAAACTCTTAGAGAGATTCCTAAATTTCAGCATAACTGCCCCAGATTAACTGTATTCTCACAACAAGGTCCTTGAACATGTCAATTGGGGAACAAATTTTCCCCTGTCAGCTTAGTTGACCTGTGAAGGCGATGCCGTTGACTTTTTAGAGATTTACTGAATCTCGACTTGACTGCTTCTGCTTAATTGGTCTTGTGAGAGTAAGTCGTCAAAGGATTTTACAGAAGAATTGGCATACCAAATGCATCAATATCTTCAAACTTTTGAAGAAGAAATGAACCTCGACATAACTGCCCCAGTTCAACTGTATTCACAATACAAAGTACTCAGACTGCGGTTGAAACTACTAGAGAAACAAAATTGCCCCTGCTGATGGGTCACTGGAGTCCAACTTGTCATAAGATGACCTGGAGAAGACTTGCTCCAGTATTTTGAACTTTGAAGAGTTCTGCCCCTGATTCAATAACTCTTGGAATGCTGGATTGGCAAATCCTTCCGCTTGGTTGCCCCCGACTGAGCTTCCTTTATCAAGTCGAATTCCCTAGCTAGCTGCATTTGTTGGGATTTCTTTGACATTGAATTGTTTTTCAAACAAGTATTGTTCATTAAAAATTGGCAATTTTAATGCAAAATCCATGCAATCTTTTTGAAATCAAGTTTTATTTATGAAACACACACGGTGGAATGATTAAATCAAAAACAAAGTGGATCTAGTCATTTACGGAATGATAGATGAAGTGATCAACACACGCAATTAGCAAAGATCATTAGGAGTCAGGTTAATCAACCTTGCTGTAGTATGCTTTCAAAACAACCTTACCTCAATTAGGTATTTTGAGGGTTATAACGTGGCCTGGTTCAGGGTTTTATGAAACAAAGGATAAAGGCTCAAAATTTATTTGTCCCTACCCAATCTTCGTGGTGAACTCCAATCCTACACTCAGTTAACTCAAGCTATACATTTAAGTTTCCAAAGGCTAGGAAATGAATTGATGATAGTTGACTATGATTCAAACACCTTGGTAGTCATTACTCCCTTGCAGAATTTGGTTATTCTTTATTGTTGAGGTTTTGAGACCTCCTCTTTTCTTCACTGAGGTTATGAGACCCTTTTTTCTTCTCTTTTTTTTGTCCTCACTGAGGTTTTGAGATTTCTTCTTGTCTTTGTTGAGGTTTTGAGACCTCTTTTTCGCCTTTGTTGAGGTTTTGAGACCTCTTTTCGCCTTTGTTGAGGTTTTGAGACCTCTTTTTGTCTTCCGAGGTTTTGAGACTTCGTCTTTGTCTTCTGAGGTTATGAGATCTCGTCTTTTTGATTGTCACTTGATTTGAGAGAGCTGACTAGTGTCTTGCATGAAGCACTTGCATTAGAATACACAACCAAGTTAACTGAGAACTACCCTACCCCAAGGTTAAGACTTTCGGGTTTTTTGTGTAAGGAAAGAAAACTCCTACTTCTAGGCTCGAAGGGGTTAACGAGGGATTATCTTCCTTATTTCTCCAGTGTTTGGGAATTGAAACAATGCCTTACGTCCTCGGCAAGGTTTAATCGAAAGCATACCACAACAATTATGGATATAATATTTTCATCATCCTCCCCAATCTCTGCTTAACAACAATTTTGATAAGTGGAATGAAACAAGATAAGGATATATATTTTTTTGTTTTCATGAACATAAAAGTAGATGAGTGAAACGAATGGACTTAATCAAAAGGTCCACAAACATTTCATTAATCTTGCCAATTTGAAAGTACAATAAAGCTTATAAGCAAAAACAAATTCAACGCAAAGGAAATACAATTAAAAATGCTGAAATGAACAAAATACAGCCAGCTTTGGCGAATTGATTTCAGAAGATTTCAGTTTTCGGGTCCAAGCAGAGGAACACCTTCATCACTGATCATTTGTTCCTTGTGATACAGAATCTTGAGAGGCCTGGAAAGTCTTTTGCCTTTTGCTCCAAGATTCGAGGTAATGACATATGACGTACCTTCTTGAAGTTGCAGTGTTTTCAGTAGGCTTAGCAGTCTCGCTTCGAACTCTTTGCATTCTTCAATGGGATGCCCCATTGTCCCAGTATGGAATTGGCATTCAATCTCCAGGCGATCTTCTTTAAGAATCAGTTCTTTGTCATAGATCAGCCTTTGCACAGTAGATTCTAAGGCTCGGCAACCATCCAAGTCATGCCCTTCGGCTCTTTTATGGAATTCACAAATCAGGTTTGGATCGTGCCAAGGTCCTGGCACAGGGTTGAGAAGTCGAGGAATTATCAACTTGTTTTGCATCAATAGTGGGAAGAGCTTGCTCAAAGGCACGGGATTAGGCTCGAAGTTGACAGGGTACTTTCTCTTGTTTTGGTCTTGGGAACTTTGAGGATAAACAACCGAAGGAGGCTGGAACACTCTTTTGGTAGACACCTGATGACTACGATATTCTGCTGTAAGACCAAGATCAAATGCTGGCTGGTACGAAGTTTCCCCAAAGGCAGATCCTTGGCATGGGAGAATCACGGAAGATGGCAAAGGTTTGTTGATTTGAATGCCTTGAGGCGCGAATGAGATCTTCTCAGAGTACAACAGATTCTGAACCTTACTCGGGAGCACCTTACAGTCTTCAGTTGAATGCCCATGTGCCCCAGCATGGTAGTCACATCGAGCATTGGCGTCAAAGCCAGGTGGGTACAGAAATGGTACTAGCTTTAATTCTTTTGGCACTATCAATCCGCCCTTGATTAAAACTGGAAAAATCTGACTGTATGTCATTGGTAGCAGAGAGAAATACCTTTCTGGCTTTCTTGGCCTTGGTCGTGCATGCTGGTGTGGTTGACGGTGGTCTAGCCCTTGACACCGAGGAGATTCTTGAGTTAAAGGAACCACAAGAGACGATGAACTGACAACTTCTCTTGGAGTAACAGGGTGAGCATACTCCTCTTTCTTCATTAGAGCTTGCAAAGTTTCTAGAACCCAATTCATCTGGCATTTGAGGATTCTGACTTCCTCTTTCAAGTCTTCTTGGTTCTTGATAATTTCATTCATTGTCGCCATTGTCTTGAACAGGTGCTAGGTATCCTTCAGACATAGGAGAGGAAGAGAGACTCAGGACTGATGAAATGATAATGCCCATGCAATGCAAAAACAAGCCAAGTGGTTTCAAGAAACTCAAAGACAAGTTGCAAAAATTTTTGTGGAAAAACTGAAGAAGTTTTTGCTTTTAAGATCCAAGTCCTATTGATCTTTTGAAAAGGAAATGAATGTCTGAATTCCTTGAAACCAACAATGGATGCAACGAGATGTATGCAATGCACAAACACGGGTACACATAAACACAGACATATGTACATACAACGAAGCACACAAGTCCTAGGTTTAGAGGTCTCATGAATGGGGCCATGGTCTACCCATCCCAACAATGTGTGGACTATAGGTTCATCAGTTATAGAACAGGATTCTAAAAGTTCTCAGAGTCTATGTGAATCCTTCGAATATTATCGACCCATGTGACTACTCACGTGGGTTAATAATATTCTCAAGATAAACTCGTCTGAGTGTAGTATCGCGTAACAACTACTTGGGACTTACTCCCTCATAACCACTGCACTACATCCTAAAAGGCCAAATGGGGTGAAGGTAACTACGGTCCTCAGAATCCCTGGCTCCCAATTGAAAAAGTAATATCAATGCGACTGCTCACATCAGACATCAACAATCACAAAGGGCCTCATCTGAGTGTGGTCATCATATGCCATAGATTGTTAGGACTACTCCCAACAACCGACTATTGATTACACCACGATCCTATCATATATATGCTCTCAAGTCTGGGTTAGGACTTTATCTCACCACTCAATGGTACCATGCCAATAGAAGATCTCAAGCAAAGCATATGCACAGGTAAACATACGGATATGTACAAATATAGCAAGCAAGCATAAATAACATAAGCAAAAAAACAAGGTGGGCTCAACCCTCAAGAATTTTTCGCTATCCTCAGTGAAGTCTCCATTTCTGTTGCGGTGAGAATCGGATAACAAGCTATTAATTAACTTGCATCACAAAACTTTGAAATTCACCACCTACTTTGATTTATCCAAAGGAAAGGTTCAAGATCGAAGAAAACCTAAAGGGGGAGATCTAAGGTTCGGGGGTTGGTTATACTAAGGGAAGGTATTAGCACCCTTAATATCTGTAGTACTCTACAGGAACCTCTTGTTTAAGTTTGTGTTATGTTATGTTTGTTTGCCAAGGATATTTATGCTAAAGGTAAAGGTAAAGACCTAAGGGTATGTACACTAAGTTTGCTCGCCAAGACGTCGCATCTTGTGCCTACGTATCTGACTAAAGAATCAGAGCAACCGTAGTTCACCTAACTAAGGGTGAATTTGAGAAACCATTGACTATGGCCAAAGTTCCAAGGGGAATGAGTATGAGCTCATGTAGAGTTTAAGAAAACTCTCTAAGTCTAAGTTATAAGGGAGAAAGTGAATACTCAACATGGTAAGTAATAAGTATCACATAGAGTTTTGAAAAATCTTTCCTACTTCTAGGTTATGATTTATGGCTCTTATGAGGGAAAAAAAAAAGAGAAATCCTCTTATGAGGCCAAGGTGAGGGGTTTGTTTATTGACTTATGAGTCAACTGAGAAGGAATTTCCTTTGGAATCCGGGAAACAACAGTTTTAGTAAACAAGAAACTTACAATGGATATTTACATGAAGATGTGATATTGAATAACAAGGCATTCAAGTGGAACAAGGTTTATAACATCATACAGGATTAAAACCAAACATATTAGACATTATCTAAGCAAGAAAAGCAAATATAACATGATAAGGAGACAGAGGAACCAAAAGTACTCATAGTAGAAACCCTAAAAAGGCCTTCCACTTTAAATATGTGTAACTACCTCAACAACATTGATTTTCACTAATTTCTCTTTATGTTAAGAAAATAAATTCATTAAGGAGAATTTAGCAAAAAGAATGGGTGATAAAGGATGAAAAATAGTTGAGTTATGAAAGTTTGAAGTTTTGAGCATAAACCATAAAATAGTAAGGAAACAAGTGATACAAAAATAAGGAGAGGTCCCCATGGGTGTAGAACCTAGGACCCTGCGCGTACAGCCCAAAAGCCTTACCAACCATACTATGCGCACGCTCTTAACAAGTAGTAGTAAAACAACATATGTAAAACAAAACTTTTTCAGAAAATAAAAACATAAGGACTGAGGCGAGGGGGATTCGAACCCCAGTCCTTGTAGTCATTGAGCGTGTGTTCTTACCACTGGGGTGGCCATACATCCAGTGTATGTGCCCACCCCACAAATACTTAACCCTTCGCGTGTTTTGGGGAAAGGAATAATACCATGACCCTTGCCTCAAAAGAACCAAAACCAAGGCTGGTTTTACTCAAACCAGTTCAAATATGCAAAGCTGTCCTAGGCACACTATGCAGCCAACTTATTACAATGGTAAAAAATATAATGACAAAATAACAAATCTTCATCAATTCATATTATCATTATTACCAAAAGAAACTTAATCAATTTGATATAGAGTAAGCTTCCATCTTTCAACTTTGAAGCACAGGCTGCTAGTGACTCCTTATTAGGCTCAAACATGAAAATCAACACCAATCTTCAACAACAAAACCAGTCAGGTTAAAGAAATGGAAGATAGTTTGAACCAAACATTAGCAAGATGATGAAGGAACTTAAATTCCTACTGTCAATCCAAACAGATCAAAAAGAAGTGATAACAGATGTATATAATAATACCAAGTGATAACAACAGCATGAACATAGCATTCTCAGAGTAAGCCTGGGATGGACAGAAGTCAAAGCAAGTATATGAATAAGGCAATCAAGATAGCGCTAGACTAAATGTATTCAGAAATGCACCAAATAAATCAAATTATGTGTTCTTTCCTCAAACAATGTTCTTACTGATAAAGGGGCAAATGGATAGCAAACTCAAACTTAAAAAGTGAACATAAACAAGGCAAGGCATGACCTGGTTTAGGTGCCTAGCATGGAAAGAATTTGAAGCAAATACATGATCAAGGCATGGATAAGCAAGTTCAGAAACCAGCTCATACACAAGCAAGGACATAAAGGCTTCAGCTCATGCAGATGATGATACTGATGCAGCCAGAGAAATTGGAAACAAAATTGGTCAAGTAAATATGCATATTACATGTTGTTTCCTATGACTAGAATTGAAACAGAGATGGAAGTTCATACAAATTCTTGGAAATCAAGGTAATGACATAGCAGTGCAGTTTGATTATGACAGAACACAAAACCAAAAGAGACATGTGAATTTTAACATACAAGTCTTGGAAACTTAGCAAAATTCAGGCATAGGTCTTAAGAGATATCAAATGTTAATGAGTTCTGACCAAGCATGTCATCAAAGCAAAAATGATAATGATCAAGTAATGACAGAGTTATGAGTTGGGGCATGTGAGAGCAAACAATGACAAGTAAGCATGTAACAAAAAAATCAGGCCAAATGTATCATGTCCACATATGCTCAAATATTCATGACATTCTAACATGTGTGGTCCAAAGTAGACAAAACAAAGTTTTCAAGGATTAGTCAAGTTAAGAACAGGCATAGACTAGGCAATAACATTCTCATGGTCATTTGATTAGAATGCAAGAAATCAACAAGTCAAATGGCAGCAGGTATGAATATGGCATGGCAAGCACACAATCACATGCAAGACAGTCAAGGCAAGTGATCCAGACCGAGTTTTTCTAAAGCAGCACCGACATACAGTTTTGAGCATGAAATAGAGAAAGACACCTATGAGCATAGTGACAAACATAGACTAAAACATTTCAAGGAATGGTCAAAAATAGAAAGGGGATCAAGAAACATTAGTGCAAAGATATGAGCATAAGCCTGTCATGACAACATACACTCAAACATTCCAAATGGCATTCTATGTGACTCACAACAACAAAGCAAAAGCAGTGCTATGTTCATTTACATCAGAGTCAAACCAGTTCAAGTCTTCCATGTCATAAATAGAGATTTAACTTAGCAGGCTGATTATGAAAAAAAAAAAGACAAACTTAAAGACTCACAGTGCCAACAACTATCCATGAATTTAACAATCCTGTCCATGTGATTACTTGACCTAGAGGCAAGAAACAAAACAGTTAACATAATAACAATATGATCATGACATAGTGTGAGCAAAGAAATATCATTAAGACTGGTCAAACAGAACCTTCTAACCACAATATTGATATCTTAGGCACCTACATTTATAATGATAAAGGGATACATCAGAGTTAGGGTTATGGCTTCCTAAAGCCAGCCTGAACATGAAGTTGGCTCATAAAACTAGTTTGGCCTGATATGAGGTTCAATCTAGTCCTAACATACACTCAAACAGTGCAGGGAGTGATTTTCATCACCTGATTCAAAACATGAAAACCAGAAATAATTTGACCCGCACAGGCAGTGTAAAAGGGAAATTTCAGGGTAAGCATAGCATCAAGCTAAGTCAAATACTTGATAATAAGATGAATAGAAACATCAAGACATATTTCTAAACAACAAACCTGTTCTAATACCAAATATGCTTTGAGGTGTTTTAGAAGCATATCAATACCATCATCACATTATTAAATCAGTGTCAAACCAAATGCCTCAACATGAGTTTAAGAAAAACAAGACTTGTACCTTAACAGTTAGTAGCAACAAAATAAAAGCATTCAATCCTTGACAGCAAAACATGAATAACAACACAAAGGATTACCCTTTTATGAGACATGAGCCAGAACCATGCCATTAATAGTCCAAACAGATTGAAAAAAAAAAATAGGCTTAGAGCAGTTCAAAGCTTCAACAACAAGTAAATGAGTTTGAATACATTTCAGCCCAAAATGCTAGGGATTAATGACAATGAGGATGATAACATCCCTACTTACCACTGAGCAACAACAACTAAAGTCTTGATACCTGACTTAATATGGATACCAAGTAACTTAGTTGTGAACACAACAACTTCACATTAAGAACAACAAGTGGAATAATACCAAAACAACATCACATGAATATTCAGAATAAAGACACAATGGCAATATCAATGTACATGAGCATGAACTTTGAGTATGAAGTGTGAGAAATATGATTACCTAGTGGAATATGTCCACTGCAACTTCAAGTATGAACTGATTTCTTTCCCTTCTGATTAGCATCAGCCTCTTCAAGTACTCCTCTTCCTTTCCCCCTTTGCCAAGGCTTTGAGCTCACAAGCTTTTTAGAGTGTTTTTGTGAAGAGTGTTGGTGTCAAATGCAAGGACAATGGCCTGTTATTTATAGGGGAAGTATGAGGAAGCAAGGTATGGCCACTTTGTCAAAAATGCCAACACTACCCTTGTAATTTCGTGTGAAGTAGCAGTTGCAGGGGAAAAATCTTCCAAGAATCTCTGAGCTTCTGAGTATAACTGTTGAGAACTGAAAGGTTCAATGCTCAAGGAATAAACAAATGTTTTTTCTACTTTTGGAAAGTTTCTCTCTCCCTCCCACTTGCACAAACAAGACATATATGCATATTTTAATGCCAAACAAGTTAGATTTCGTGGAGAAGCTTGGATTAGTGTTAGATGAGTCATTAGAACTCAGAAACAATGAAAATTGATTGTTAGGGAAGTGTTTGAACTAAAACTCAAAAGTTGGTTTTTTGCACTTCAAGGAATGAAACCCACAACTTTGGGTCTTCAAAACTCCTAGCTCACTTGATGGATGGAGGAGTTCTAGTACTTTTTGGAAAGCCCTCAATGCCCTCTACAACTTTCATGTCAAAAGGTTTTTGAGTTGAGGCCTGGAAGTTTATGAAAATCTGGGTTAAAGTCGGGTGCAAGTTAAAAGAAAACCAGCTGAAATTTCACCAAGTCTTTGGGCAGTTTAGCTTCTAAGTCTCATAACTCACAAACCATGCATTTTTTGGAGAAAAGTCATATTTAACACTTTGAAGATCTTGGAAAGAGCTTCCATTTAGGTTTTGATTCACTCAATTTGGATGTGTGGTTTGGAAATTATGACCATTTCATCTTGGCACAAGAGGGGAAATTTCCATATATGAAAAGTTTCATGAACTAAACCTTGCTTCCTTTGCAAGAAAACTCTTGAGACTTAATTTCTCATACACTAAATCATCAATGAGGCATATTATGATGAATTGAGGCCTTGGAGGTTTCATTTGGATCAAAATCCCAAGGATTAGGGTTTCATTCAAAACCCTAATTTCAATTGTGAATGCACTGGGGAAAACTCTTATGATCTTGCTTCTTCCTTCACATCTAAAGCTCATAGATGGCCTTTAGGGATGTCTTCTATCATATGGAGTCAATTCCTAAGGCTTGAGAGCACCTCTTGATCAAAATCAAAGGCAATGATCGACTTGTCTTAATAGAAAACCCTAATTTGGAGACAGGGTAAAACTATGGCTCAAACTAATCATGATGAGAGCCAGATGGCCTTGAATTCTTGTTGAGTGAGACCTCTTGGATGTAGGTAACTCAAATGGTTGATGAACCAAGCAAAACTTGACCTGACAGGGCAAAACATCTTCAGTGATTCCTCAGATCGAAACCCTAATTCCACACTTTGGTCTGGTGACCCTTTTGTTGACTTGACTTGATTCAAAGCCTTGAGATCTTGGTTCCAAACAACTGGTGAATCTTTGTGAGGATTGTATGGAGCCAAAGAATACCTTAGGAGGCCTTGGATCTCTTTGTGCAAACCCTAATTTCAAACATAAGAGAAATAGACTGCAAGATGTGGGTTAGTTAAACAATGCATATATGATTAATCCTAAATGTTTATGCAAGATGTTATGACATCTAAGAGGTAAATTTTGGGGTACAACAGCATCCTTGTACCACAACCAACAAACTCTAGGATTGAGACCAAAGCTCCATTAATCCCTCTCGTCTAGAAACCATCCATACACCTCATGAATTCCTCCTGAATTCTCATGTATAGATCTTCCTGTTCCCTGAGATACAACCCAATTGAATATGGAATACTTCACATTCCTCAAAGAGACACACAGAGCCCCTTAGTTTGCTAGCTCTCCCAGATGTTCTTCACACTTGAAGGACATCAAACACATGCTCCAGAATTCTCAGCCCATTTGCTCCACAAGCACCAAACTGATCCACTTCTAGCATGTCTCATTCACATCAGACTTCCAAGACAGTCCTTTACCCATCATTCTCCCGTACGATAAGATAAATACCTCTTAGACTAGATGTGAACTAAGAATCCTACTCCAAGGATAACTAACCCAGAAGATGTTCTGGCATCATTTAGAACATCTTTCATATATCATAGACACCAACCAACATGGTTCTTGATATGCTCCACCATTGGACTTACTATCTGCATAGTAATCCAGCTGAAGATCTTCAAACAACACTGAGCCACCAGCTTAATCAACAAGAACTCTAGATAACCACAGAGAGAAATAAACTCTCATCCACCAAAAGAAGGTAATCTTCCATCATCAACTTAGAACTTCTACCACAAGCTCCAAGATAAACCAGAGCCAGAACCTCCACACGTCTTCAACAAACTGCCCTTCTGCCCAAGAGTAATTTATTCCAAGACACTCCTCAAGAGTAATCAAATGCCACTGTTTGATTATCTTGATTTCTCGAATCCATATATGAGAGCAACCAAATTCCACTTTTTGATTAATCTCACCCTTCTTCAGAACTCTCACAAGATACACTGATCCACCAATGAAATCTGATCTTCAAGTTACATGAACTACTTGCTCCATAGCAAGCCATCTTGGATCCACCAAGCCTTAGACATGTAACATTTTCTCCTACTTGCAGCTCCCACAAACTGCTATGAGACAGATCTTTTTAAAGCATCCATAACTTCCATTCTCATGTAGATCAATTTATCTTAAGCTGATGTGCCACATCACCAGCTGAGATCCTGATGTTAAGCTTGATGTCAGAACATTCTGATACGACATCCAGCTGCTGAATTTAGCTCCTCCTTCTGCCACTTAGAAGAACCTCCTCCCTTTAATAGAAAAAGAGTTCCATGCTCTCATAGACTTGATTCAACAACCAAGTTTGAGTAGACAACCTCCATCCTGCTTAATCTTATCACAGGTATTCCATTCAAGCTCACACCTTGATGAATATCTGCTTCACAACTCCAAAGAACTCAACGTGCCAAGTCTGATTCTTCAGAAGAGAAGTAGTAATAAACTACAACATAGCTATACCAAATGATGCCACTTTCCTTAAGTAGAGCAGTCTGTAGAAAATAAGAGATAACTGCCACTTAACCTTGACTTCCATGTTGAGCAAGATCACATGCTCCTAAGTACCTAGGTCAGAAATAAACTGACCCAAGATGTGCCATCACCAGCACCATATTCTGGGCAAGTCTCTTGCTAGGACACTTTCCAGATAAACATCAGATGCTTTAAGTAACAACTGGAACACACCTGCTGCACTCTAACAATCCTAGATCAGAAATAAACTGATCCAAGAACTACTTGTCAAGATTATGATGTCTTCTTCTTCATCTTCCACGTCACCATTGTCTAGACTAGTTTCTTGGCAGGAAACTCTCCAGAGATCAGATGCTTCTGCCACACCAAACTGAAGCAGATTCTTAGTTCAACACCCAAGAGAAATAGATCCAAAAGCTTATGCAGTACCCTTTCCATGATTCTGCACAAACCAGATGAAGAGATGTTTCAACATCGTGTTGAACATCAGCAATCTTGAACTTCACATACAAGGATAATCAATTAAATACTTGTGAATATTATAAATAGAAATTTATCTTAAATACTTGTTCAATAACCCTGCTTCACTGTTGAAGTCATACTCCAACAGATCACTCCATGAACACTTATCAAGTATTCAATCTTTTGCAAGTATCTTCTTTGACCAACAAAGTGTTAAGATACCAAGGTTGCCACCCTTGACTCAAGTAACTAAGATTCTCTCTGAACGAACCCTATTTACCTCAACAGTTCTGAAATCTCCATTCAGATTGGATCCACCCTTAGGGTCAAGAGCAATGAATCCTTCCTTGCACTTTTAGACAGTGAAAATAAATCACCTCCACTTTCTTCAGGTTTATGTTTCCCAGAAACACCCTCTAGTCAAAAGAATAACTAGAAGACTCTAGATGCACGACTGATATGCCTTTATGAGTGGACTTGAGAGACTTCTCAAGTATCTTTGACAACTTAGCCAATTAATAATTTATCAAACTCCTAGAGCAAGAACTTGATAAATCTAATCTCAACTCCCCTTCTCTTCAACTGACTTCAAACTGCACCATGAAACCAAGCTTCTAAGTACCAAGTCACCATAACAGACGTCTTCCTACAACTCTCTTCATTCCATCGCTCCTAACTTTGGAATAAAAAGATACAGATATCTTCAAATATAGAGGCCGACGATTGAGATCTTCCACCATCCGTCTTCAGTCACAACTCCAGAACCCTATAAATTCCAAAGCTCTTCCATATGAACCATATGCAGCGGAACCAACAAGGAACAAATTCAACTTGTCCTAATAAGATGTCAGAACATCTCATAAGACACCCCAACGAGAAAATTAACCATTTCTCCTGCAATTATTGTAGAACCTCCTCAGCAACATGAACAACCACCGGGTTGTTACCTTCGATCCAGAACATCCATCCCATCCATTAATACTCTTGAGTATGTATGAGTTGATGATTTGATCTCCAAAACTTCTCCTTGTTTAAACGCCAGAAAGTATCTTACAAAGATCTCATCCAGAAACAGACAGGATGCCTGCTCTGATACCAATTGAAATTTTGGCATAGCAGATAGCAGATGTCCTAACACATGTCAAGACATTGTTCTGCATTATTATTAAATAAAGAACAGAAATGCAAACTGATATCCAAACTATCAGTAACTGCGAAAACACAGATGTTTCAACATCTGTTCCAACATGTCAATCAAAACTGAACTGTCAATTGCAGAATGATAAACAACACAGAATATGATGACCCAGGTCGGTGCAACTCACCTACATCTGGAGGATACCAATCCAGGAAGAAGAATCCACTATCAGTAGTATAGTTTTATGTAAACAACCTCAGGTTTACAGTAAACACCCACGTTTACCTATCACTACCCAATGAAGACTTTATCATTAGAAGTCACATCTAATTGATAAGAGAGACCCATCTCACTCCCTAAATCATAACCTGTGATTATCTAACAGTTACTACACCATAAATGTATCATCCTATTGAAAGACACCCCTTCCAATATAAAGTTCAGTCAAGCATCCATGACTAACAAGTTAACTTGGATTTGCTTCAAAGTTTCATCCAAGAATAATACACGATTCATTACCTATAGATTTCTGAATCTGTACAAGTACATATGTCTACCACATTGTATCAAATCGATACAGAGGGAGACTTACAAGAGAAACCTACGACTCTCAAAACCTAAACCCTACTTTACAAAATAGGATTCCTAAGTCTATGTCATCCTCTCTCTCACTCTGCTACCTAGGTCTTGATCTTCTTTTATAGCCTTCTGCTTTGTTGGGCTTCATATCTTTGATCCTTGATCCACTGCCAATCGCGCCTTGAATCTTGAAACAGATTTAAAACAAGTCTACTGCTATAGTCATGATGTCGAGTCTTCATGCTGGGACATTTCATTCGACATCATCAGTCTGGGGCAGAAACCTTCATGTTGGAACATCTTTCACAACATTATGTTTTACCAAAATTTAGTCAAACTCTTGGAGCTTTCAGGTTATTACTGAATATATTGATATTACGTGTCATACCAATGTTAACTAATGTTGCTTTATGATTTTTACATATATTGGTAGTTCGCTATCGTAACCTGAAATTTGACCTCCATTTTTGCCTTTTGCATAGGCATGTGCATTCGCATCGCTGGCATACGCATTCGCACTTTTCGCTGTGTCTTCTTTGTTGCAGGAATATTCAGGTTTTTTAAGCCCGATTAACCACGTCTTCACAAGATCATCACATCATCAAAACAAGCACAAAATAAGGGTTTCCATGATTATTCATCAAAACAAGAGGTGGAAAATCGAAACCGGGGCCACAACACTTGTTCTAAGCAAATTTGGGCAAATTTGGCTAGAGTAACCTGTTACTCAATATAGGGTAACCGATTACTCTGTGTCAGTTTGCAAATCTCTGCTATTTTTTGGGACAATATCTTTGCACACTCTTTGTTCTTTGATTCTACATTGTTCTAGCAGCATGTGAAATATTCTAGACTCTTCAAGTAATTCATTAGCATTTGCTACAATGCATCCTTTCCATTCAAGACTACCATACACCCTATTTTTCTAAGATGTGGACCTTTGGATTTGAAGCTTACATTGGGATTGCTACCGAGTTAACTTCCTAATTAAGCGAGTTAACCGCTGACTCGGTGAGTTAGATGTAACTAACTCCTAGCCTAATCCCAAACCATCCAAAGCTAGCTCCTAGCCTAATTCCAAACCTCTCACACTCCAAACCAAAACTCTATATAAACACACCTTCAATCGTTTTTCAAAGCATCAACCATTTCATACATATTTCTCACACTTCACTCTCAATTCTCGCACATTCTCTCTGAATTTTTCTGCAACTTCTTCATCTTCATCTACATTTTCTTCCCAAACCTCACCATAGCTCTTCACCATTGAAGATTAATCACTTCTACATTGGAAGTGATTATTTCTTGAGCTTAACCTTCATCACCTTGCAATTATACTTGATTTTCTGGAGTTCTATTGGCTTTTGGATTCATCTCAAGCGTTTGCTTCAAGAGTCTACGGTTCGAATTCGTATTTCTGAGTTTAGTCACAATTTGATCGATTTCGATACGATTTGGCTACAATTGAAGATTCCTCTGGTTTTCTTTGATTATCTTCATCAAGAATCCTTTGCAACAACCACCAAGCCAAGTCTCCTGCTTGTAGGTTGGTAGATCTCATTCATTTTTACTATTTCGAACATTTTCGTATCATTCGCGATGTAGTTCGATACTTTTTTGTGTGTGAATTGATTATGCCATTGCTTGATCCATGATCTTGATGTGTTAATTAATTCCATTGTTGCTTAATTGCTGTTTTAAAACTTGATTTTCGTGCACAAATTCATACCCTAGCATGTGGTTGTTTGAACATGTGATTTAGGTGTTTAAAGTGCTTTTTGAAAAGCTATTTTTGCCACTGTTACAGTGGTAACTGATTACTCAAAAGAGAGTAACCAGTTACTCTGCACAAACTTTACACCAGCGCTATTTTTTTCAACTAAGTAATCGATTACTCAAAAGAGAGTAACCGATTACTCTGCATAAATTTCACCAGCAACGTCTTTTTTCAAGCAAGTAACCGGTTACTTATTTTAGAGTAACCGATTACCACTGTACAAAAATGTGTTTTTTACTTCTTTTCAAGTGTGTTAGCCATGCTCTCTTCTTCTAACTTCCATGGATTAATATGATTGATTTTTATGGATGTGTTAGGTGTTATTTCTCTGCAGTTTGAAGCATGCTTGTGATTTTTCCAATGCTCGATCTTTCAATTTCATAATTGTGCTCATTCTTTGCATTGTATGAACATGATCATTCTTGCACAAATTCTATTCACATGATAACATGATTTGGTGTTGCATTTTGAATGGTCATTTGGTACTATTTTGCACTTTCCATTCATGTTTGAATTAAGTTTGTTCTTCAAGGGATAAGCTTAATCTTGTATAATCAATAATGCACCCTTTGCTTTAAATAATTTTTCAAGTCATTTTGGAAAATTATTAGCATTTTCCTCCCTTTGATTAGTTAATCGAAACTTCATTTCAATTATTAATCTTCCCGTTGGCGCTTCTCTTTAGGCTTCCTTTAGAGCTTTCTCTCTCTCATTCCCCCGTGGAACTAGAGTTTCGCGCGACACTGGAGCACTGTACAACTTGGAGCTGTCACATTGTCTGTTTCAACTTCTGCACTACACCCTGTGTGTTAGAGAAGGAATGAGAATGGAGAATTCCTACTCTCATTCTGACAACTTCAGGTAGAGGACGAATGACCATGTGCCTGGATTAGTCACCTTTATCTCTAGACGGTAGCGTATCTCCTTCCCCAGTTGAGTTAATCTCTGATCACTCGTGCCACTTTCTACTTCTCTTTTGATCAATCACCATCCTTTTGGTTAAAGATCATTGTCTTGGGTTAACACCTACCTCTTGCTTCATTTGTTTTTTTTCTTGTGGTCGATCATCGTCTTTTGATTCCCCAAGAGAGTTTCATTCCCTTTTCTTCGATCAAACACAGTCATCCTATTAAACACTAAAACTCTTACGGAGTTCGCAACCTTCTCTCGGTTCTTCTCCTTTTATTTGGTTAATCACTGCTGGTCAGTTAAAACACCAATTTGCACTTCCCCTCAGTTAACCACAGTCTAGCTGTTAAAACACTGAGTCCCGCTTGGGTTAATCACCTTCTCTTGGTTAATCACCCATTTTTCAGTTAACCACGGCCTATCTGTTAAAACACTGAGCCCCTTCAGAGTTAATCACCTTCTCTTGGTTAATCACTTGTTTTCTTTTCAGTTAATCACAATTTCTCTGTTAATACTAAGTCCTCAGCGGGTGGCAACCTCTTTTGGTTCAATATCCTTTGTGTTGGTCAAGTGCTGTTTATTCAGTCAGTACCAACATCCCCAGTGGGTCACAACCTTCGCTTAGTTCTACACCCGTTTCTTTCGGTTAACCACTGTTTATCAGTTAATATACCGAAATCCCTTCAGAGTCAAACACCTTCTCTTGGTTCAGTACTCTCTCCTTTTGGTTAATCACAGCCTGTATGTTGACCCCAACTTCTTTCTCCCCACCAGAGTCGTTATTTCTCCCCGGTTAACCACTGTCAGTCAGTTAACATACCGAACCCTTTGTATTTTGATCCCCAGCGCAGTGTCTTTGTTCTCTTCTTCCCCAGTGGAGTCTCTTCTTTTCCTTTTGTTCCTTTATCTTCTTGGTTTCGACACCATTCTTACAGTTTATCCACGACACAGTTACTATCTTTTCCTTTGCATTCCTTTCTTGGTTTTGACATCAATTCTTTGCATCCCCAGCGGAGTTTCTTTCTTTCTTTTTGTTCTTGGTTTTGACACCGCTTTCCTTTTCCTTTTCCGTCTTAGTTCCCCGAACTACAGAAGCTCTGATTATGCATTCATTCGAATGTATGATACGTAGGCACGAGATCGCGATGATCTTGGCGAGCACCCTTCCACCCTTCCACCTTCTTCCATTCTCATTTCTTTTCCCTAGTTCCATGAACTACGACGCTCTGATTTCCTCATTGCACTATGGGGGTACGTAGGCACGAGGGCCCTAATCCTCCGCGAGCACTTTTCTTTCCTTCTTTATTTTATCTTCTCTCTCCTCCTTCTTTTAGCTAGAAGCCTTTAGATAGATAACCCATCCAAGCCTAGAAGCAAGTGAAATGGTTCCCGTCGAGTACGACGGATGCGTTAGGTGCTAGTACCTTCCTTTCGCATAACCGACCCCCGTTCCCGTTTCTCTTCCCCTTGGGTTTTATCGATATTTTCCCTGTCCTTTGGGACTAAATAAAGTTCGGTGGCGACTCTGTGTATCTTTGAGTGTGCGATTCACTCAGGTATAATCCAGCCATCTTCAGCTGGCGACTCTGCTAGGGATTCCTTGCTCTTGCAAGTTGGGGTCTCGCCTAGTTTTGTTTGATTTCTTGCTTGCTTGGGTGTTTATCTTTTGCGATTTACTCACTTTATTTTACTTGCTTTAGCTTTATGTTTATTTACTGCATTTCTTTACTGCTTTGAATATTCATATGCTGCATATTCTGGATATCTGCTATATTTTCTGCTGTTGTTGGGATGGATAGATATTATTGGAGAGAAAAGTACTAACACCGGGCTTAGCATACACATAGGCTAGAACGTGGATAGTCGTGAGGCCTGTGATTCGTTTAAGAATACTTCCGCCCTACGAGAATTCGCTACGGCGGGGGGTTTTCATTCTGAGTCCTATGGTTTGGGAAACTTTTCTAGGGACCACCTTGTTGTGTCTAGATCACACCTGTGAGCGGGATATGGGTTTTTTACAGGAAACCAAGCCACTTCATACGTTTGATCTCTCACACACGTCAGATCTTTGCACCAACACAGAGTTACATATGCAAATTATCCAGAAGATGTTGCATCTCTAACCTACATTTTTGCATACTATTATTTCATCGTCATGTATGCCAAACTTTTGAACTTAAGTTATTGCATCATCATATGTGTGCTGAACTTTTGCATCATCTAACCTTTGCATCATTGGGTGTTGCATATCTCATTTGCATTCCGCCTGCATAAACAACATATGCATACACACATTTTCATTGCATACATCTAAATCAAAGAAATCTCACTTTCTTCCCTTCATCAGCCAGAAGATAGTGACGACCCGACACCGGTATTTCATCAGATCCAACAGATCGAGAATCATGGTTGATTCTGAGAATACCGCTTACACAGAAACCTTGGCTCAGTTCCAGGGTTGGATGGGTAAATTCCAGGATAACATGGATGCCATCATGGAACTCCTTCGTACTCGGAGGGATGCCACTATTACCCCTGCTGTTGTCGGCACTACCACTGATGCAACCATTGTCACCCCTGCCGTGACTATTTTTCCTACTCCTGTTGTTACTCCTTCTCCTGTTGTTGTTGAAGTACCATTCGAGACTGTTGTTCAACCTACTGTCAATTTATCAATTCTCAGCCCACCTTGAATAGGATGTTTGTTGCCCATCCTTGGGGAATGCCCCCGAATTTCACTTATCAGATTGCCAATGGTGGTGCCTTTGCACCCTATCAACCTTTTGCTGTGCCCGTGCCTAATGTGAATTATGTAGCTTACCCATGGGGTATGCCTACTTCTGTTCTACCTCCTGTGATGAACCCGGATGATCATGAGATTCCTTCGGCGCAGAATCATCAGACCCCTGTGTCTACTGATATTGAGACCCCTGATGAAGATGAGCATGTGTATAGAGATCCTCCAATTCATGTTCCGGTCTTGTCTCAATCCGCTCAAACTGCTGTTCACAATGTTCATCCTGGGGCATCCTCGGCTGTTATGGTACCTCCTCCTGGTTATCCATATGGTGTGTAGATGGGTCAGAACTCTGGTCAGATGGTAAATTCTGGGTTGATGCATCCATCTCAGTTTGTTTCTCCTCAAGTGCTTGCTCCAGCCGCGTCTCAACTTCCAAGTCCTCAGATTCTTGTCATACCTGATAGTCAGAACACACTTGCAGACTACAAGTTGTTAGAAGACAGAATCTGAGCTATTGAGGGTTTCTCTGCCTTCGACATGGACGCCAAAGACTTATGCTTGGTTCCAAATGTTGTGCTACCCCAGAAATTCAAGGTGCCTGACTTGCCTAAGTACAAGGGGTTGAGTTGTCCACGAAGCCACATTACCATGTATTATAGAAAAATGACGTCCTATGTAGATAATGATGATCTTCTTATCCACTGTTTCCAAGATAGCCTATCTGGGGCTTCCCTAGATTGGTACATGAGCCTTAAGCAAGGTAAGATCAGAACCTGGAAAGATTTATCCGAAGCGTTCTTGAAGCAATACAAATATAACTTGGATATGGCTCCCACCAGGTTGCAACTACAAAATCAAGCTCAGAAAGTTGGTGAATCATTCAGAGAATACGCTCAGAGGTGGCGTGAGATAGCTTCGCAAATCCATCCTGCTCTATCTGATACATAGTTGGTTGACATATTCATGGGCACTCTTCAGGGTTTGTATTATGAGAAGATGGTTGGTAGCTCATCCTCTAATTTTGCTGATGTTGTGACCATTGGGGAAATTATTGAGAATGGGCTCAAAACAGGGAAAATTGCTGGCACTGTGAATCAACAATCAGGGGTCAATAAAGAAAAGGAAGAGGAAACAAATTCTATCTTGGCAAGTGTTCATCTTCAAGCGCAAACTCCCATGTCGTACGGTTCGTACCCATACATTGCTGCTGCACGGTATCAACAACCACCTTATCAACAACCTCCTCTGGCTCATAATCAGCAAGCCCAAGGCCGAGAGCGCCAGAACCAGCGCAAACCCCAGAATAATCTAGAACGAAGGAATGCTCCTCTATATCCGATTCCTGTGACATACAGTCAACTTCTCCTATATTTAGTTCAAAACTCGCTGGTGGTTCCCAAAGCTCTGAAGCCACCTCCAGAACCATTCCCACCTGGTTATGATCCCAATGTACAATGCGGATATCATGCTAGGTCAGCTGGACATTCGACTGAGGATTGCAACGCTTTCAAAGCTAAGGTCCAACAGCTGATTGATAAGAAACACTTAATCATTCAAGGTGAGAAACTGTGGGTGAATGGAAATCCTTTGTCCATGTAAGGGCCAAGATTGCAAAAGAATCCCTTGAATAAGCCTGTGGGCACTTCCTCAACATCGGCAACCATTATGTCATTCCATCTTTTCCATTTATAATCTTTTCACTTGTCAAGCATTGTTCATTTGTAAAACTTGTTTGTTTTCGAATGATAATAATAATGAAATGAATATGCATGTTTTGAATAAATTCATTCGTGTTCACTCATACTTTTTATCTGTATCACACATTTGATTAAGCAAAATCAAAGGGAGAATGATGAAATCAAAAAGACATGAGATCACTGTCTGTATTCTTTGAATAAAACCTTGCTGACGATGTAAGGCATTTGTTCAAATCCCCAAACACTGGAGTTATAAGAAAGATAATCCCTAGTCAACCCCTTTGGGCCTTGAAGTAGGAGTTTCTTTCGGTATACAAAAAACCCTCAATCTTAACCAGGGGCAGGGTAGTCTTTAGTTAGTTTGACCATGCGTTCAAATTTCAAAAGAGGATTACCCCATCTGCGGATCAACCACATCCTATCCCTTGCAAGAGGTCGAAAAAATCATAAATCCACAATGGTTATCCCTCACCGACCCAGGGAATGAGGCAGTCACAACTCACCCTCACAAATCAAACAAACAAATGTCGCACGATTTTGTTCGGAAAAAAAATCGTAAAAGCAAAAGCAAAAGCAAAAACAAAAGCAAAAGAAAAAAGCCCGCTAAGTCTAAAACAAATGACTTAGGCAAAAATTAGGGCATCCCGGTAGATTGCAAATTGAAAATAATTAGTCTATGCAAAAATTAGGGAAAAAACAGAGAATCAAGAGAAAAATTCTCAACAAGAACAAGTTAGTGTGATCACACGTGACAAAAATAAAAGGTGAGCAACTTCAGCTCCGAAACCCTCGTTGGTTCCTCTACCATGCAACTACCATTCAAAACCCTTTTGAAAGATGAACTCTTGTGTCAAAATAGCTGAACGTAGGACTGGAGAACATAAAGGAGAATGGGTGGGTTAAAATAAAATTTGAGCCTTATATCCTTTCTTTCTGAAAACGTGAACCAGGCCACGTTACAACCCGCAAAAGACCTAATTAAAGCATGGTTTATCTCAAAAAGCTTACTACAGTGGGATCATGTCAAAGCTGACTCCCAAAGATTTGCTTATCACTTGTTCCGGTATTGACATCACATTTTAAATGGTGATCTATTCACTATATGTCATAATCTTAGTGAACATACTTGGATTTCAAAACTGACATATGCATGGCATTAGCATTATCATTTTAAAACAAACACTTTTTACTTACAAACAAGCACTTGACATCAAGAAAGTTTCCACAATGGAAAGTTTGATCATCTCAAGGGGCAAAACGCCTAAAATCCTCGTTAAGCAAAAAGGGCAAATCGCTCTAAGATTCAGCCAATTTGGGGCAATCACATCAAAACTCGACAAATCTCTCAAAGATCAATTGGTCAGGGGCATTCCTTTAAAGATTGGTCAGTCAGGGGCAAAATCACTTCAGGGTTCATACTGGGGCAAGCATCCTAAGAGCACAAGAAGACAACCTCTCCAAGAGACGATTAATCTGGGGCATACTATTCCGATACATTGGGGCAAGCTGAATCAGGATCATCCTATAACACAACTGCTTCCTAACTTGTGATTGGGGTTAATCCATGCAGATACCTAATAGACTGGGGCAGACACAAGCTACCAAGATACAAGTTCTCTCCCTATTTTGAGGCAAGAGCAATGGTACATCAACAATTGTTGATCCTGAAGTAGGTGTCAGAGAGTCACGTCTTTATGGCTTACAACCTAATCTCAACTCTTCCGCCTCCCACAACAAAAGCACTTAATAACCATTGCACAAACCTTTCTCATGCTTTGATTGTGTCGCTTCACTCATGCATATCATTCACCT
Source organism: Lathyrus tuberosus (assembly GCA_022829125.1). Lineage (NCBI taxonomy): Eukaryota > Viridiplantae > Streptophyta > Magnoliopsida > Fabales > Fabaceae > Lathyrus > Lathyrus tuberosus. The sequence continues at coordinate 18,929,832 of JALAZF010000017.1, forward strand.
GGCATAGCATAAAGCCTTGACATGAGCTCAATCATACTTGACATATCTTCAAAACCCAATCATTGACATTCTGCATCGCATAGCATTGCATCCTCAAACGTATAGCATATCCATCAAGATGTAGCATTACGCCATATAGGTTCAAACATGCGTCCTAATCAAAATCCAGTTCCCGTCTGGTAGTCAGTTCTCGTCTGACTCGTCTCTTCAAAATCCGGTTCTCGCCTGGTAGTTAGTTCTCGTCTGACTCGTCTCTTCAAAATCCAGTTCTCGCCTGGTAGTCAGTTCTCGTCTGACTTACCCCTTCAAAATCCCATTTTCGTTTGGTAGTCAATTTGCGTTTGACTTTTCCCTTCAAAATCTAGTTCTCTTCTGGTGGTCAGCTCTCGTCTGACTTACTTCTTTAAAGACCAGTTCTCGTCTGGTGCTCTTTTTCAAAGTCCAGTTCTCGTCTGGCGCTCTTTTCCAAATTCCAGTTCTCGTCTGGCAAACTTTTCCAGTTCTCGTCTGGCGCACTTTTTCAAAGTCCAGTTCTCGTCTGGTGGTCAGTTCTCGTCTGACTTGTCTTTGGTGGTTAGTTCCCGTCTGGCCTATCTTTTTGAAAACTAGTTCTCGTCTGGCTTATCTGTTTAAAAATCCAGTTCTCGTCTGGCGCACCTTTTCAAAGTCAGTTCTCGTCTGACCAATCTTTACAAAATCCAGTCAGTTCCCGTCCGCTTTATTCAAGCTTTTCCATTCCTTATCTGGCAAATTTTTTCAAAGTCCAGTCCTCGTCTGGCAAACATTTTCGGAATCTTTTCAATTCTTTAGTCCATCTAAAACCTTTATAGTTTTTTATGGTCCGTCCAGAACCTGCAAACTTACAACACATTACTTTAACCTTTGTCACTGCATCGCATGATATCAAGCATCATGCAACACATACATAGCATATGCATCGAGCATACTCCCATTCCTCTTGGCCTGATTCATCTCCCCTGCAGATATTCAACCAAACGTCACGCTCTCAAAACACTTCGTTTGTTGCCGTCGGCCAAATTTTCGAGCTACTGTTTTATTTAATCCCCTTCTACCTTGAATCATCGAAAAGCTAGAGCAATTCGTACATTCAGGTCCAAGAGGATTAAATAGGGACAGCTGTCGTAACTTGAAATTTGACCTCCTTTTTTGCCTTTTGCATAGGCATGTGCATTCACATCGCTGGCATACGCATTCACACTTTTCGCTGTGTCTTCTTTGTTACAGGAATATTCGGGTTTTTTAAGCCCGATTAATCACGTCTTCACAAGATCACCACATCATCAAAACAAGCACAAAATAAGGGTTTCCATGATTATTCATCAAAACAAGAGGTGGAAAATCGAAACCGGGGCCACAACACTTATTCTAAGCAAATTTTGGCAAATTTGGCTAGAGTAACCGGTTACTCAATATAGGGTAACCGATTACTCTGTGTCAGTTTGCAAATCTCTGCTGTTTTTTGGGATAGCATCTTTGCACACTCTTTGTTCTTTGATTCTACATTGTTCTAGCAGCATGTGGAATATTCTAGACTCTTCAAGTAATTCATTGGCATTTGCTACAATGCATCCTTTCCATTCAAGACTACCATACACCCTATTTTTCTAAGATGTGGACCTTTGGATTTGAAGCTTACATTGGGATTGCTACCGAGTTAACTTCCTAATTAAGCGAGTTAACCGCTGACTCGGTGAGTTAGATGTAACTAACTCCTAGCCTAATCCCAAACCACCCAAAGCTAGCTCCTAGCCTAATTCCAAACCTCTCACACTCCAAACCAAAACTCTATATAAACACACCTTCAATCGTTTTTCAAAGCATCAACCATTTCATACATATTTCTCACACTTCACTCTCAATTCTCGCACATTCTCTCTGAATTTTTCTGCAACTTCTTCATCTTCATCTACATTTTCTTCCCAAACCTCACCATAGCTCTTCACCATTGAAGATTAATCACTTCTACATTGGAACTGATTATTTCTTGAGCTTAACCTTCATCACCTTGCAATTATACTTGATTTTCTGGAGTTCTATTAGCTTTTGGATTCATCTCAAGCGTTTGCTTCAAGAATCTACGGTTCGAATTCGTATTTCGGAGTTTCGTCGCAATTTGCTCGGTTTTGGTACGATTCGGCTACAATTGAAGATTCCTCTGGTTTTCTTTGATTATCTTCATCAAGAATACTTTGCAACAATCACCAAGCCATGTCTCCGGCTTGTAGGTTGGTAGATCTCATTCATTTTTACTGTTTCGAACGTTTTCGTATCATTCGCGATGTAGTTCAATACTTTTTTGTGTGTGAATTGATTATGCCATTGCTTGATCCATGATCTTGATGTGTTAATTGATTCCATTGTTGCTTAATTGTTATTTTGAAACTTGATTTTCGTGCACAAATTCATACCCTAGCATGTGGTAGTTTGAACAAGTGATTTAGGTGTTTAAAGTGCTTTTTGAAAAGCTATTTTTGCCACTGTTACAGTGGTAACCGATTACACAAAAGAGAGTAATCGGTTACTCTGCACAAACTTTACACCAGCGCTGCTTTTTTCAACTGAGTAACCGATTACTCAAAAGAGAGTAATCGATTACTCTGCACAAATTTCACCAGCAATGTCTTTTTTCAAGCAAGTAATCGGTTACTCATTTTAGAGTAACCGATTACCACTGTACAAAATTGTGTTGTTTGCTTCTTTTCAAGTGTGTTAGCCATGCTCTCTTCTTCTAACTTCCATGGATTAATATGATTGATTTTTATGGATGTGTTAGGTGCTGTTTCTCTGCAGTTTAAAGCATGCTTGTGATTTTTCCAATGCTCGATCTTTCAATTTCATAATTGTGCTCATTCTTGGCATTGTATGAACATGATCATTCTTACAAAAATTCTATTCACATGATAACATGATTTGGTGTTGCATATAGAATGTTCATTTGATACTGTTTTGCACTTTCCATTCATGTTTGAATTAAGTTTGTTCTTCAAGGGATAAGCTTAATCTTGTATAATCAATAATGCACCCTTTGCTTTAATAATTTTTAAAGTCATTTTAGAAAATTATTAGCATATTCCTCCCTTTGATTAGTTAATCGAAACTTCGTTTCGATTATTAATCTTCCGGTTGGCGCTTCTCTTTAGGCTTCCTTTAGGGCTTTCTCTCTCTCTTTCCCCCGCGGAATCAGAGTTTCGCGCGACACTGGAGCACTGTACAACTTGTAGCTGTCACGTTGTCTGTTTCAACTTCTGCACTACACCCTGTGTGTTAGAGAATGAATGAGAATGGAGAATTCCTACTCTCATTCTGACTACTTCAGGTAGGGAACGAATGACCCTGTGTCTGGCTTAGTCACCTTTATCTCTAGGCGGTAGCGTATCTCCTTCCCTAGTTGAGTCGATCTCTACTCACTCGTGCCTCTTTCTACTTCTCTTTTGATCAATCACCATCCTTTTGGTTAAAGATCATTGTCTTGGGTTAACACATACCTCTTGCCTCATTTGTTCTTTTCTTGTGGTCGATCATCGTCTTTTAATTCCCCAAGAGAGTCTTATTCCCTTTTCTTCGGTCAAACACAGTCTTCCTGTTAAACACTGAAACTCTTGCGAAGTTCTAAACCTTCTCTCGATTCTTCTCCTTTTATTTGGTTAATCACTGCTGGTAAGTTAAAACACCAATTTGAACTTCCCCTCAGTTAACCACAGTCTAGATGTTAAAACACTGAGTCCCGCGTGGGTTAATCACCTTCTCTTGGTTAATCACCCATTTTTCAGTTAACCACAGCTTGTCTGTTAAAACACTGAGCCCCTTCAGAGTTAATCACCTTCTCTTGGTTAATCACTCGTTTTCTTTTCGGTTAATCACAGTTTCTCTGTTAACACCGAGTCCTCAGCGGTTGGCAACCTCTTTTGGTTCAATACCCTTGTGTTGGTCAAATACTATTTGTTCAGTCAGTACCAACATCCCCAGTGGGTCATAACCTTCGCTTGGTTCTACACCCGTTTCTTTCGGTTAACCACTGTTTATCAGTTAATATACCAAAATCCCTTCAAAGTCAAACACCTTCTCTTGGTTCAGTACTCTCTCCTTTTGGTTCCTCACAACCTGTTTGTTGACCCCAACTTCTTTCTCCCCACCAGAGTCGTTATTTCTCTTCGGTTAACCACTGCCAGTCAGTTAGCATACTGAACCCTTTGTCTTTTGATCCCCACCGCAGTCGCTTTGTTCTCTTCTTCCCCAGTGGAGTCTCTTCTTTTCCTTTTGTTCCTTTATCTTCTTGGTTTCGACACCATTCTTACACTTTATCCACAACACAGTTACTATCTTTTCCTTTGCATTCCTTTCTTGGTTTTGACACCAATTCTTTGCATCCCCAGCAGAGTTTCTTTCTTTCTTTTTGTTCTTGGTTTTGACACCGCTTTCCTTTTCCTTTTTCGTCTTAGTTCCCCGAACTACGGAAGCTCTGATTCTGTATTCATTCGAATGTATGATACGTAGGCACGATATCGCGATGATCTTGGCGAGCACCCTTCCACCTTCTTCCATTCTCCTTTCTTTTGCCTGGTTCCATGAACTACGACGCTCTGATTTCTTCATTGCACTATGGGGGTACGTAGGCACGAGGGCCCTAATCCTCCGCGAGCACTTTTCTTTCCTTCTTTATTTTCTCTTCTCTCCCCTCCTTCTTTTAGCTAGAAGCCTTTAGATAGACAACCCATCTAAGCCTAGAAGCAAGCGAAATGGTTTCCGTCGAGTACGACGGATGCGTTAGGTGCTAGTACCTTCCTTTTGCATAACCGACCCCCATTCCCGTTTCTTTTCCCCTTGGGTTTTATCGATATTTTCCCTGTCCTTTGGGACTAAATAAAGTTCAGTGGTGACTCTGTGTATCTTTGAGTGTGCGATTCACTCAGGTATAATCCAGCCATCTTCATTCATGAGGCTAGCGTATTTAATAGGGTATGGTGCTGGTTTTTGCACTCTGTCGCAGTCATGCGGTTATTAGTAGAGAATTAACTCTTGCACTGTTTTTACTATGATTGTATTAAGCTTTGGTTGTCAGCTATCTTGGTCTGGATGTTGTCTTAGGTATGAGATTTTTGTTCATTTTCAATATGCATTGCCCAATGTGGCGCCTCTGTGATCCTAATGTGAGAATATGCATTTTTGTTCATTTTCAATATGAATTGCCAAATGTTGTCAGCTGTCAATATGCATTTTCAATATGCATTGCCCAATATGCATTGCCCAGCATATTTATCTATATCATTCTTAATTATCTTCACAGTTTGAATATGGCAATTATCACTTCTTCAACAACTATGACTAAGTGGTTTTGTGGAACAATTAAAGTTCTTTCTTTCAAGTTTTCTACTGAGATGGAAATTATGACTAATATGGCAAATATCCATGTTTTCTACTTTGATCTGTTGTTATGCCCGTGTGTTGTTTATAATGTTTTTAGGAATCATGTTTGTCAAGATTTCATGGCCTCGTTATTGTTGAATGTCATGTGGAATGTACAATGTTTTAGATTGTGAGGCATGTGCAGATTTAAAGTGTTTTAGTTTTCGGTTTGGTTTGCGAGGAGGTCAGTCATATACCGTGATAGTACATCGATGTTGTGCCATTCCCAAGCTTAAAGGATGCTCTATTAAAATTCTTAATAGACATGTTCACTAACATGGTGCATGTTGATCTTAACTTGAGGTGTTAATTTGAACAAGGTTGAGACCAAAGTTTGTGAGTTGGATCTCATTTGTTGTTACTGTCGGATCTTTAACCTTAAAAATCGTGAATACTAAGATGACAATTACTATGATAATTACTGTTTTTTATTTGATATTTCAGCTGTGATATTGTTTTTGGCACAATTATTGTATGGCTAGCCGCATGATAGTTCTTTTTTTATGCCAAATACAAATCACTCATGTGGTGACAATAAACCTTAATAAAATAATTGATGGAACTACTACCTAGTTGAAACTGCGGAAAGGTCAAATGTGTGACACAGAGCCATTGGTATTGGAGTTCAGGGTCTTGCTGATACCTTTATCCTTCTAAGAATGGCACTTGATTCCTCAGAGGTAAATATTGTTTATAGGATTTCTTTTATATGTATAGTTTAAAGTTAATGCTCTTCAATTTGATAGTTTAAATGTATATGGAGTGCAGGCACAACAGTTAAACAAGGACATTTTTTAGACTATATACTATAATGCTCTAAAAACTTCTTGTGAATTGGCTACAAAAGAAGGCACCTATGAAACATATAATGGTAATCCTATAAGCAAGGTATGTTCATCAGAAAAGTGTTTGTTTTCTTGCCCTTCTATTGTGGTAGTCCGATATGCACATACATATTCAACTTATCTATCAGGCTGAAAATCAGATAAACTTAGTATCCAAAATGTTTATGCAGGATGCCCTATTATGCATGGTTCAAGGTATTAACTTTTCAAATTGGAGGATGTCAAGCAATTTAATATTTGTTCTTCTTCGTTTGTATCACAAAACATGTTTTCCAACATTTAAATATCAATATATTCATTATTCACTACTTCACAACATTTTAATATGATATTTAACATGATTACTTTTACATTTTCTTGATCCAGGATGTGCTCTTTACAATTGTTAAAATGCATTGCTTTTTCCTATGCAGACTAGATGCAACCTGTCACTATCCTTGACTAATGGACTGCTTTTGAAATGACAAAAATAGATACTAGGTATTTTTTAAATACTTCCTACAACATGTGACAATACACCTCAGCTTGCAAAAAAACTACTACTTTGATTTTCTACTGTTACCAATGCATTGCATTATAATAAACTAATATTTTAAGTACATTTAATCTTACTTTTGGGTAGACTTTGATCTTCTAACACATAAGACATATCACATCTAATTGCCATCCATGTAGTACTATATATTTGTTTACGAGTTACTGAACCAAACTGCGGACAGTTGTTGCCTTCATCATTTTGAAAGCTGATTTTGGAATATGAATAAAGTTATTGCTCGGTTTTGTTACATTTGAAGCTGTCTTTACAAATTATTTCATGCTGTCCGGGAACAAATTATTTCAAGGTTCTAAATTTACAATTTACAGTTGCAACCTTTGGAAGATACTTGCACCAGTTGTGAATAAAATCATGATGTAATGAATCTGATTAAATATACCACCACCCTTAAATTTGACAAAATATGTATCATACTACTAATAGTAAAGACATGCATCTTACATAATTCTGATTTTAGGGATAAGCTCAAATGTTCCTAATTAGCTAAACTATTTTTTGCTCTGCCACTGAAACATTTGAGGGTTTACATGTTGATATATTCAAATAAAACTAAGTAATACATTTTGTTACTACTAATGTCATATTAAATATGCTTTTGACTAATTAATGACAACAATCTCACAAAACAAACTTAAATATTGGATGAATGTACATTAACAAATAAGCTTATGTGTTCCTGTTCATTATACTACCAAACCTTAGCTGTGTATTATGTTGTCGCCTTAGCTGTGTATTACCTTTTATAATAGTGATGTATTTCGTATATTACGTCTATATTTTGATGTAGCAGTTACATAAAAGAACCATAATAGACAAGTTGATTCGCGAGTGGTTTCATTAAAGAATTTAGTTTCTAATTAAGTTGTCGGTTTGATGTTTTGATCATGCTTAATTTCCATGAATTATTTTAAATTTAATCTAAACTATGAATTGAAAAACAGGTGTATGAATTAAGTGGACTATTTAGCTTTTGGTTTAGTGTAATAAAATAGGCATTAAAACTATTTAGTCTCATGGATACTCTGTTAGTTAATGTATGAACTATATTATAATAACACTGATGGTAATAGACACTTACATGAATATTTATTGTTTATAGCAAGTTATTAAATCTGGTTGCTCTGTAATGTGTCTTTAGTAAAAATATTAAGGGTAGAATCGTTTTGTCAAGTGTAAATTTTATATGATTAATAGAATAAAATTTTACACTTTTAATTAATAAAGTTGGCGATAGAAAATCCAACATCACTATGATACTCATTTAGTATTTTACATTTGTATTACTTTGAAAAAGGTTGAGGATACCTTTGAAACACTATATATTTATATTAAACGATAATTATTCATTCAGTGCCTAATGCCTATGTTCTCCCAGTGGTGATGGTTGCTGTGAATTCATTTAGAGCATCTCCAACTGTGAATCAATTTTTGGGTTTTTTGTGGGATTTTTTAAGCCACATTAACTTGAAGCAACTTAATTAGTTTTTTACTCTAATAGTACAACTCTGAAGAACTTATATTGGGTCCCACAACTTTATTTTATATATTAATATTTTATTCATATTAAATTTTATATTAATTAAAGTAATAACTTTAATTATATAAATTAAATTTGATATAAATTAAATAAAATTCAAATTAAACTTATAATTTAAAATGATAATTAAAATTAATCTCAAATACTTGATATATAATTAAAAACAATAAAAATAAATAATATCACATAATTAATCAAACTTAAAAGTTTAAGAATAAAATGATGAAATTGTGAGAGAGAAATTTCAAATTGAAGAGAAAATAAAAGTGAGAAAAATTTGTGTTGGTAAATTTTTTGAAACCAAAATTATATTTATAATAAAAAAGAAGTTGAAAAAAAAAAGTAACTTTTTCAATTTAAAAAATAAAAGAAATTGAATTGTGTCGTTGCTTGTTATTTCCTCGTTGACCACGCTGGCAGATGGAAAAACAAAAAGTTTGTGTGTCACGCTGGCAAACCGTTTGCAAGAACCTACGCTGGAGGTGGTCTTAGGATCCGTTCATCTGTACTAGTTGTGAGTTTTATTTAAGAGAGTTTCTATCTCACTCTCTAATTTTCCACTTCTGTTTTTGTAGCATTTTCCAATAATATTCTAATATATCAAATTCAACATTAATTAAAGTTTTAAAGATAATTTATGCCATTTTATGACATAATAATACAATCAAATTCTCAATTTTATAGACACTATTTAAAAATAAAATCAGTTTTTAATATAATTTATGTCACTTTATGAAATAACAGTACAAACAAATCATCAACTTTATGGACATCGATTAAAAAATAAATCAGATTCCAGCACTAAAAATCAGATTTACACTGACCTATCAAGTCCACATCTTTTAATTAGCATAGTCCACTGCTTTATCTCATCTCCTTCAACTAAATTCACTTTTATATTGTTCACCATTAAATACAATTTTTATACGAATACAAAATAATTAAAAAATATTTTTTACTAATATATTTGAGACAATTATTATGTTTATTACCTTTTTAGTTTTTTATTTGTAAAAAGTGAAAAATTAATAAAAGAAATATATATTTATAGAGTTAAATAAAAAATCAATGTTTTTATAAAATAATTTAAAAATTTTAATAGTAGTTTATTTTTAAATAGATTCTTAATATAATTATTAATATCATTGATATGTTACTATTATAATATTTATAAATAATGCTAAAACAAAAAATAATATTTATGTACGGTAAAAAATTTTATGGTTGATCAAAATATTTTTATAAGGAAAAAACTGTATTTATTATTCAAATATTATTCTTAACAAATGTATTGTGATCTAAATATTTTTATAAAAAGTGTTATTGTTATAAACGAGAACAATTTTATTATTGATTTAAATAGTTTTATAAATATTTAAAAATTTTAAAATATTTAAATACGGGAAAAAATATAATGTTGATTTAAATATTTTTATATACGGGAATAACTTTACTATTGATTCAATTATTTTTATAAATATTGTCAAAACAAAAAAATATTTTGATGAAGGATATTTTTATATACGGCCACAACTTTAATCTTGACTCAAATTATTTTATATACGAAAAAAATACTATTGTTATAAACGGGCATAACTTTAATTTTGATTCAAATTATTTTATATACGAAAAAAATACTATTGTTATAAACGGACACAACTTTAATTTTGATTCAAATTTTTTTATATACGAAAAAAATACTATTGTTATAAACGGCCACAACTTTAATTTTGATTCAAATTATTTTATAGACGAAAAAATAGTATTTTTATAAACGGGCACAACTTTAATCTTGATTCAAATTACTTTATATACGAAAAAATTACTATTGTTATAAACAGACACACCTTTACTTTTGATTCAAATTTTTTGATATACGAAAAAAATACTATTTCTATAAATGGACACAACTTTAATTTTGATTCAAATTTTGTTATATAGGAAAAAATACTATTGCTATAAACGGGTACAACTTTAATTTTGATTCAAATTTTTTTATATACAAAAAAAATACTATTGTTATAAATGGACACAACTTTAATTTTGATTCAAAATTTTTTATATAAGATAAAATACTACTGTTATAAATGGGGACAACTATAATTATAATTCAGATATTTTTATATACGAAAAAAATACTATTGTTATAAACGGGTACAACTTTAATTTTGATTCAAATTTTTTATATACGAAAAAAATACTATTGTTATAAACGGACACAACTTTAATTTTGATTCAAAAATTTTTATATAAGATAAAATACTACTGTTATAAATGGGGACAACTATAATTTTGATTCAAATATTTTTATATACGGAAAAAATACTATTGTTATAAACGGGCACAACTTTAATTTTGATTTAAATATTTTTATATACGAAAAAAATACTATTGTTATAAACAGGGACAACTATAATTTTGATTCTGATATTTTTATATATGAAAAAAATACTATTGGTATAAACGGGCACAACTTTAATTTTGATTCAAATTTTTTTATATACTAAAAAAAATACTATTGTTATAAACGAACACAACTTTAATTTTGATTCAAAATTTTTTATATAAGATAAAATACTACTGTTATAAATGGGAACAACTATAATTTTAATTCAGATATTTTTATATACGAAAAAAATACTATTGTTATTAATGGGCACAACTTTAATTTTGATTCAAATTTTTTTATATACGAAAAAAATACCATTGTTATAAACGGACACAACTTTAATTTTGATTTAAAAATTTTTATATAAGATAAAATACTACTGTTATAAGTGGGGACAACTATAATTTTGATTCAAATATTTTTATATACGGAAAAAATACAATTGTTATAAACGGGCACAACTTTAATTTTGATTCAAATTTTTTTATATATGAAAAAAATATTATTGTTATAAACGGCCACAACTTTAATCTTGATTCAAAATTATTTTTATATACGAAAAAAATATTATTGTTATAAACAAGCATACCTTTATTTTTCAATGGTTTTTTTATCATATTATTATTGATATTTTTGTTTACCTTTCATCTTCTACATGTATTATCATTTCAACTTAATTTTACTATTATTCTTAAGTTTTAATCATATTATTATTCTTAAATTTACTATTATTCTTTAGTTTCATTTGTTTTTTGTCTACCTATTGATTAATATTTTTTATTTAATATTTTCAATCATCATTGTATTATTTGAATTTATATCAATAATTAATTTAATTTCTTCTTTTACAACACACAACATTTTCTTTTACTTACCAATACAATTTTTAAATTTCAATCATATCTATTTTTATAATTTTACCATTTTTCTTTTTAATTTGATTAACAATTACACGTCCTTAACATAAAATCCTCAAACAGACAAGTCCGTGCGAACGCACGGGTTAGTTACTAGTTGCTACATACAATGCAATTTCACTTTTCATTTCGGGCCACCAATTAATTTTCCTAAGGTCTTGGTGCATCTTAGGGGTTCCCATGTGGATAGACAGTACACTATTATGGGCTTTATCTAGGACCTACCTCTTTAGGTTCTCATAATCGGGAACACAAATCCTACCATGAGATAGGAGTAATCCATCTAATGTAATTGTGAATTCAGGTTAAGTTTTGTTTCCTTGTAGGACTTCATCACTTACCTGTGATAATCTAATCCTATCTTTCAGGTCACACAAAATTTCTAGTGACCAAAGTAAAACTCTTTCCTTTAGGGGTAAAACACTTAAGATTTAAAAAATCCTCTATAATTCTCATTTTATGGACCATCATATAAGAATTTCACCCACTTTTTCCCCTCATGTTCAACATGTTCTAATCAAACATGTATTCTAAGCTCTCGTGATTGCTAAAAATCTCAAAGTTTACACCATACACGTAATGTCTTTAAATCTTCAAGGCAGAGATTATTGCTTGTAGTTCTATGTCATGGATATGGTAGGTCTTCTCATCAATTATGATTTTTCGAGGTGCATAGGCGACAACCTTATGGTTCTTCACCAATGCACACCCTAAGCCTTATCGAAGAGGCATCACATTAAACTTCAAAGCCTAAGGTAGGATCACGAATAGGAAGAATGAGTTCCTTAATCAAATATGACTTAATTACTAAGAAACTCTAGTCACGCTCATTAGTCCACACAAAAGGAAGATACTTATAGATTAATTGAGTTAAAAGTGAGGCATTTAAGAAAAATTTCTGAAGAATCCCCGTTAGAAGCCGACTAACTCTGCGAAATGTTTAACTTCCATAACGGTTGTAGGCTACTACTAGTTCAACATGGCTTCTACCTTTGTTGGGACTACTGCTACTCGTCACATGGGCTAAGATCCTTACATATTGCATCTAAAACTCACACTTACTTAATTTGGTAAACAATTTATTTATAAGTATGAAATGTAATCTAAGAGAGAGTGAATTATATTAACTGATATTATTGAATTTTTCTCGATAATGATCATTAGCGATGATGTTCTTATTTTTCCAGAACAGGTAGAAACGTAAAAGTGCTGAAAAAATAAATACAAAAAGTAAAAAACACCAAGATATATCCTAGTTCCCCTTTCTAAACATGTGTACTCCAGTCTCCTCATACTCTGTGAGAGATTTCACTATGTCAAATACGTTATAGTCGATCAACTTGACTCTCCTAACTATTTAACACAATCACCACCTTTTGATTTTACAACATACAAGAGAAAGCACACCAGTTTCACTTGAGTACAATGATCACTCGCACTTAGTGAACAAAATAGAATTTGAATAAATGATGAAGAAGATTTTGTATTTGTATCAATTATGAGAATTAATCTTCCCTTCCAAATAAACAATTCACAATGTATAATACTTAAGTGCTCAGAACTTTAATATGAAACTTTTAATGATTGTAAAAATTATGCATAAAGTTTCACAGACGTTTTGGCTCAAGGCACTTACATGAAAATTGAGAAAAATTTGAATTTGAATTGTTAGGAAGAGGTTAATTTTGAAATTCAGAAACTACAACCATTTATATCTAAAATGAACCTTTTGGAATCAGTATAAATTCATGAAGCATTGCCATGATTCATGGATAAAGTTTGAAAAACGTTAGAATGAAAATGAAACTGAAAAATTGCCACTGGTTCAGTAGTAACCGGTTACCATAATGTTGGAATTGGTTACATCTGAAGTTGTTAAAAATATATTTGAAAATTTTTGTGCCTGTAACTGGTTACAGGTTTTGGGTAACCGATTACAGCTGTAAATGTTAAAATTAAATTTGAAAATTGCTTGCTTGTAACCGGTTACAGGTTTTGTGTAACTGGTTATAGCTGTTTGAAAATATGAAAACAACTTTGTAACAATATAGTTTCATTCCAAATATTTTCAAAACATGTATGGATGATTGATATGAAAAATGCTATTTGTTCCGAGCTTCTAAGATTTTATACAAAGCATAATTGTAATTTGAAACCTTATGCTCAAGATCAATTCATCCTTGTCCAGTGTCTTTGAAGATTGCTTGAATACCAAGTCTTGTCACAAATGATTTCTTTGACAGTTAGAGGTTGCTTATAAGAATTTCAAGACTTAATGTGTGTAAGTCTTTGGCTTCCTGAATGGATGTCACCTTGAGCCTGTATCTGTTAGCAAGACTTCTAAAAATCTTCTTGACATGACTAGTGGTAGTATAACTCTTATTAAGAATCTGAAGTCTAGATACAAGAACTTGAAACCTTGAGAACATGGTTTCAATGTCTTCATCCTCTTCCATTTTGAAAAACTCATACTAGTGAACTAGAAGGTTGACATTGGCTTATTTAATTTGTTGATTCCCCCACACTTGAACTTTTGCACTCCGAGCAAAACTCTAACTTCACAATTCAAAACAAACTAAAATCGAGAAGTAAGAACAAAAACATAACATGCAATTTCAAAGCCTTTCAGGATCACATAAAGGTGAGCAGAATTCTCATTCTAAGCTTCAAGAAGTATGACGTTAGTAAGTAACTTCTTGTGAAAATCAAAGAAAATAAGAGGACAATGTACCAAAGAATACATCAGAAGTGGTAAGATCCTCACAGGATAAAATCCTCTCAACTCTCAAGTGTTTAGGTTATCTGTTTACACTCAAAGCACATCATGAAAGTTATCATTACCATAAGCTTAAAATGACTTTAACATCCACACTTGAAATACATAAGCACAAAGACCAAAGGTACTTTATTTGAGTTGTAACGTGGCCAATATAAGGGTGAGATAAACCTTAAGAGGTACTAGGCTAAAATTTAAAGGACTAAAAGAGAATTGAAAGGGACTGTGGGATGTGAACTAAACAAAATTTCATTTACTTTCCATCAACTTCTTTGCAACCATTTTATCTTCTGTTTACTTTTTTGTTTCTCTTTTCCCTTTTTTTTCTTCAGAAAGGATAAAATAAGAACATGAATTTCCTTCCTCCTTTCTTTTCTTTTCTTTTTCTCTTTTCTTTCAACTTTTGAAGTATCACAAATGTGTTAATTCTACCACACACAACTCCAATCAAGACTCCTTTATCCCCTTAGATAGGGTGATATCATTGTTTTTCACTTTAGGCTCAAAGGAGATTCAAACAAGGGGTGATAATTTTAGGGTTGGTTTTTTGGCTAAGTGGCTAAAAATAAAACAAAAACAAAATGTATTTATCATATTAGTGTGCACAAGTAAACAAAATGTTTCAACCAGATTCAAGTCAAGTTCTAGAGTAACTAACATGCATGAGTGAAATCACACAAGAAAGAAATAAATGGATTGTTGTATGTTATCCATCATAAGACTCAAAATCTCACAAAGGACATTGATCAACCACAAATGATGGACAATTCAGAATTTAGTCCTACTTATCATGCTAAAAAAAGCAACGAACGTCACTCACTTCACACCATGAATCTTTAGTCAAGAGAAGGGAGAAATTACTTACATAATATAACCCTAAAAACCAACGAAAAAGTATGCATACTTTTTTAATAAAACAAAACAACAAAAGTAAATTAAGAAAACAATATAATAAAAGTAAATGACATCTCTGCCCCACACTTAAAACACACATCTACCATATAAGAACCTTATGGCCTATGGAAAGGACAACACTGGCCTTGCTTGGCTACCCTCCACATTGGCACTTTTCCATCACTTAATGTCTTTTGTTGCCCTTAGCATTACTATCTATCAATTAGTTATGATGCAACCATGCCTATTTGCTTATATTCACATCCAATTGGTTTTCTCATTACTAAGTTAGTGGTTACAGTCTAACTATTTGTGACAAACCAACTAAAAAAACTCTGCTCTCTACAGGCTTCCTCATCCATCACTTCACCTGTGCTTTCTTCTTTTATCGTCCATAAACTCTCCCTCACTTCCTTCCATATTGAACTATCTACTATCTACTATCTCATATCTCCTCTCTACAAGCTCATAGTTGAAATCCTTCTACTGATCAGAAACCACCTCCGTTAGCAACCACGGTCAGAATGGTGAGACTGTTCGAGATGATAAACGACATCACCGACAGAAAACAGTTGTGGAAGCTGCAGATCTTCACTTGCTTTGCTTTCTGATATCTTCACCACTACACCGACATTCTGCACGGGTACCCACGGTTTTCCTTAATCTTCAAGCTGCAGATCGAGGTTTGTTCGTTTCATCTTTCTAACAAAAATTATTTTGAAGTTTTCACCATTTGCTATGTTTTTTTAAGCTATTTTGTTTTCACGATGAATGTGGTGGTGGTGGAAACAGGTTTCCAGCGATGAGTTTGGTGGTGGTGAAAACGGGTTTCTGGCGACGAGTGTTGTGGGTTATTTTTCCATTGTTGAACTAATTTTTTATTGTTTATGACATATATGGCACAATATCGACAAACTCCGGCGCGAAGTTATAATGATATTCCAAGTATGTGTTCATCTCATTTTATGCAATTTTGTACTTCAAATTTTATGGTTGATAATTAGCAGTTTGTTATAGCATTTTATGTGCTCATAATTGTTTATGTGTTCCAAGTATGTTACAAATGCTTAAGCTGTTCAGTGAAAGATGTGATTGATTTTATATCTAATCCATTTCTTTGTGTTTGAATGCTTATTTGCAGAATGGAAATTCTCAAAAAACAATTTTAGAGAATCTGCTTCCAAGTATGTCATTTTCTCTTTTCATACTTTCGAGATTTTCTTCTTTCTCTTACTCATCACCACTTCTTCTCTTTTACCACCCAATGTTTTCTTCTTTTGTCAGCTCTCTCTTTCTCATCGTCAACTTCTTTTTTTTTCTTGCTGATTTGTGATACCGTGTTTTGTATTTTGCATATCTATTAAAAGTTCATCTTCATAAAGAAAAAAAAAATAAAGAACAAGAGTAGGTAAAAATATAGAACTCCAATAGTTATTCTTATTTGTATATATCTATGGTTCAGCTGCACTCATCTAATCATTTAGCTTCTATCATTTCAAAATGCAATGCTCTTCTTTCTTTTCTCTATTTCAGAATCAAAACATAAATGTGGTTCTGAAGACGAACAGGGGAGCGGAGGATGAAAGGCTACTCCGGTGGTGGTACCCGATTTGTGAGGAACGTGTGGTGGTCGGCCACTGTTTATGCGATTTGAAGGTGATGTTTTACACCTTCACACCAAGCTGCTTCCGATTTGTTATGTGCTTCTTCTTATTATTAGATTCAACACTTGGACATAAGGTGGAATTTTTAAATGTTCAAACCGAAAAGTATCGACCTGTGTATCTCAAAGAAAGGGAATGATAATTTAGAAATTTTAATGGTGCCTGAAAAATGTTCAACAGGCCATCATATTTTTATTGGATATTCTATAACTTTTGTAATCATATCACATAGGACACAAAATCGTTTTCTTTCCAATTAGTTGGATAAAAATTAGGTAGTGTTCTATAGGTGTTGCTTGTGTTGTCCAATATGTCACATACATTACATTTTTTAGTTAAACTTAACTTTTAAATGATTCTGCTTATTTATACTATTGGATACATAGTATTTGTGTTGATTTGTAAGTCGATAACAGTGATAACAACACACATTACTACATCTAAGTTTTGTTAAATATCAGTCATGGCGGAATGCGGCGGAATTTTTTTTTTGACAAAAGTTATGGCCAATGGCATTTTATGGCAGATATGTCAGTGCCATATGGTGTTTTTTTGGATTTCACCAGGGTCCACCATCCGCCATCAATGACACCGCTCTTAATTAGTTTGAGTCAGGAGTTTAGTCAATCTGTTGAACATTTGCTTTATTTTTGTTGTTCTTTCAGGAACAAGTAAAGCTGCAGAATTCTTAAGAGCTAATGGGATTACTTATTTGAAAGTACATGAACAAACAATAGAGGTACTTGGGAAATCTGAATATTACTTCTCCAGCCCCATAATTCCTTCTTTGATCGAACCACTTCAGGTGAAGAAATGGAATCATCTAAAAAGATTTTAGAGAAGATTGGGCTGACAGGTTATCAGGTAGAACTGGAATTGTTTTGAATTTAATTTGTTACTACTGTCAAATATTAAAATCTTTTTCGATGAGCTAAGCATCAAACATTTGAATGTTCCTCTTGCTTCAAAGACAACTCATAACTTGCAGATACTCGACTTCCATTTCGGGTGCATTGCAAGTTCCAACAAAGTTTCACTCCATCGGCTCCATTCCAAAGGAGGGAAAGCCAACATAAGGTGTGTATTGTTTTGCTGTTTTATGCCATTCATTTGTCATTCTGCTTTGTAATATCGTCCACTGTGAAGTAGAGTCCATTTAGATATTCAGTAACAAAGTCCTTTAGTCCACTCTATAGAGAAGCAAATCTAAATAAAATGTTGTTGTAATAATAAGCTTCAATTAACAAAATGAAATTTTTATGACTCATAATTGTCGCAGAACAGATCCTGTTCAGCACTTGCACAATTCAGTACAACATTTGTGGCATTCGGTACAACCACTGCACACTTAGGTTCCGCACATGGATGATGTTTTATTTTACTTTTTGCTTTTCATGTGTTTCCGCAGCTTCTGTGAAAAAGTCACACGAAAAGTGGATCACTGCAAGATTTTGTGGTAAGAGTTTCTCAAATGAAATACCTCCTCGATTTTAAGTAAAAATATTTAACTTCATGTTGATTAAGGAATTTAGTTCTCAAAAGTTCCTTTGATGAGAACGTTTTTCATGAGATTAGAAGAGTCATTATAAACCAAAAACCTATGCTCATGCTTTTGTTGATTTGTGCAGTAAGTAGACTCTGTTATAGAGAGGTTGGATCATAATCACTGCGTTAGGTGCAGGCTATCAAGGCCTGTTACTAACTATCTGGATGTTATAGGGGTATTCTTGATATCTAACCTTACAGACTTACAGATGTTTTAGGTTTTTGCGATTTCGATACCGATGTTGCGATATTGAAGTGATCGCAATGTAATTTAACCATAATGAATAACAGGATCGATATTGGTTGAATTCATGCTAAAAGACACAGCAGATAATGCACTATCTCTAGATGTCACTTCTTTCATGTCACTAATTCTCAAGTTATTAGTTTCAGCTTGCTACAATGCATATGTTTGTTTGTGTTGGATCAAGTTTACATTTTTACTCCAGTTAAATTGCCAAGCCTAACCTTACAGACTTACCGATGTTTTAGGTTTTTGCGATTTCGATACTGATGTTGCCACATTGAAGTGATCGCAGTGTAATTTAACCATAATGAATAACGGGATCGGTATTGGCACCATTTTTTAAACCTTGAAACTTAGCTTGGGATTTTTTATAGTACTGAATGTTTTGTTGTGGCACAACTGCAGGTGTTTTTGTATGGAGAAATAAGAAGATATCGACAATAACACGGTGTTGCGACAACTTTCTATGTTCTGTTTGAATTACTTTAATATTATCTCTTGAGTTTGTTTATGCATCCTAATTTGTTTATGGATGACAGAGTTAGTGCTTCAGAAATGTCTCAAAGGAAATCTCCTGCAACCCCTCGAACTGCTCGCCAGTTGAAGACACCAAACTTTGGTTCTAACTCAGCCTTCTCCTCTCCAAACCCCATAAGAAAGACGCCAAAAGACATGACTCCAAAAGTAAATGAATGAAGGTTATCACACAGTCCAATATCTGAGGTATTTCAAATTATCTCACTGCTAGATCTGAATCAGCTGCTATAATTAGATTTGACATAAGTAGCTATTGTTGCTAATGACAATCTCTTTGATGATGGATACTACTCCCTCTATTTTTCTTTGTCGTTTCAAAATTATTTGCACATACAAATCAATAATTTTTGTCACTTTCAAAGAAAACAGTATGCTTAAGATAGAGATAAAGGAGTTGGAGAAGAATAAATATGTCTTCTGTCACCGATGAGGTTGTTGCATCTATTGAGACAGCAAGGGCTGCGGAGCAAGAGGCTTTGACGAAACTTAGCTATGTAATGAAAGAAGCGGATAAAAGTAACATAAGAGTGGCCTGTGTAACCAAACAGTTAGATGATTCGCTGCAAATTTGGAGTTAGAAGCTGAATTAAGGAGATAGTGGTGTTGATTTGCATTGGAATTTGGGGTTGGAACCGAAGAGAAGGAGACTAAAATAACTTGATTTTTTGGAGAATAATTCTCAGATATCTTTCGTGGATTTCCTACAACCTCGATCTGTGTCCACAGGATTGAGATTGTCGTTTGATAATACTCGTCTGGCTTCAATCCGAGACTCGAGTTTATTATCACTTATTGGGGATGACATTGATTAAGAGTTGCAATAGTAGGATTTAGAGATGGATAGATTTCTCAAACTCCAGGTTAGTTTAGGTTTTGATGTATACTTTTTAGCATCTTATTGGTTACAAGTTCAAGGTAAACAACGTTTAGTTAAACTCGATTTGTTGTTGTTGAAATCATAAGTCATTTTGATCGGTAAGTGAACCATAGTAGTTACGGGCACTTGATATATCTTACAGTGTTGGATGGTAACTATATCTGCCAATCAAGTGCCCAAAAAAGTGTAATCTTTCAGTTGCAAGAACTGATGAGAAAAGCTTATTATTTGCATTTCTTCCTTTCAATACACAAATACATATGTATTAGCTGCAAATGTAAATGTTTTACTGTGATACATTTATGAAAAAAAATACAAATCTCTCTTATATGAATATGTTAAAGAAATTAATTTTGACTCTGTTATTGAGGGTTGTGATGGTGTCTTTCATACTACTTCACCTGTTTGTTTTGTCGTAGACAAATCTCAGATTAACTTAAAATTTGAAAGTTTTTTCATGAAATCATCATGATGTTGATAGAACTAAACGGTTGACCTAAATGAAGTTGTTAGCTCCATTGTCTATTGCAAAAACCCCATCATGTCTCTTTTCAAAAACATGTTTTACTGATTTATATGAACTGATGTTAAATTAGTTATCTTTGGTTTGTTGTGTCCTAACTGCTAAGTTATACTTTGAAGCAGTCTTTGCATCATCTATGGAAACTCATTTAACCTTAATTGTTATCATACTAAGAAAGTCTTATTTGTTTCAGGTATGTTTGACAAGTTTATGCAGGTGACAATGATCTTGCTGTTAACGGGGTAACAATAATCCGAGAAAGTTTCAGAAAATTGTGTAGCCATTTGGAAGTCTCTTGGAATTTATACTGACGAAGAAGGCAAAGAAATCGACAAGTTAGTTTCTATTTTTAGAGATGAAACATTCCCACCAGGCTCCTTTATTCTCTTCACAGTATCACCAATAGGATCATGAACATTATCGGTTAGTATAGCCAAAATCTCGAGTCTAATTTCCTACACGTTTTGAGTAATTCCATATTGATTTTTATCTTGTGCATTATGCAAACAACTGTTTCTTCTTCTTCTTCCACTGATCCTTACGATGCCAAATAACAGAAGAACTCTCTTAAAGGTCATCATTCTCGGTGACAGAGGGTTCGTCTCTCTCACTCTTCAATTCTAGGGTTTGCTGATAATCATATTCTACATATCTCTTCACCTTTTCTTTCCTTCTGCTGATTTTTATTCTTCCTCTTTGCAAATTGTTATTTGTTTAAACTCAATTACTGATACGCACCCACATAGTTGGATCATGGTTTTAAATTGCAGTCTGCAACCGCAATTGCACCCGCAATATTGCGGATGCGGTTGCCTCCGCAACCGCATCGGACCGCAATTGCGGTGTGATTTAAAAGCATCGCTTCCGGCTATGTTTGGAACCACATTAGATAATTTCAATCATGTTTTTTCAAGTATTTTCATCTAAAATTAAAATATTAGAATCCTAAAACTCAATTTATTTATTATGTAATGAAAAAACTTAATATTAAGTGTTTTTCAACTTTGTATTTCAAACATCTCCTTATAAAAATTCACACTGCAACGGCCGCAATACGCATCGCAGCACCCGCAATGACCGCAGTCGCAACACCCGCAACCGCAACCGCAATTTAAAACCATGAGTTGGATTATAGTTTATTAATTTTCTTATTATTGTTTGGATCACAAGCATTATACTAATGAATTAGTGAATTTTCATATTCCTGTTTAGATCGCAAGAATCATATTTAAAGTAATTTAATATATATAGTTGTTTGGTTTGGTTTGGATGGATACTTGCCACCATGGTAGTGTAAAGTTGATTTATGTGTTGAATTATTTGTTGTATCTACCGATTCTTTACTTTTTCTAACATTGTAGTGTTTTTGATGATTTGCAGTGTGGGGAATCAGAACAGAAAGTTGTTGTTATTAACAATATTTGGGAGAAAGTTGTTGTATCTTCCACTTTGCATTACCTTTCCAGTCCAATATTTTGTAATGCTCACAAAAGCTGTAACATTCAGCACTTTGTATTAACTTATCCTTGTTTATGACTACATTATATTGATATGTCTTTCATCATTTTGGTTTCCTTGTTCTTATTTTAAACATTCTACACTTTATAGTGCTTGCTGATGTGGTTATTATATCATGAAATGTACTACATTTACCTTTATGTGTTAATATATATGAATGCATTGTACTATCATATTCAACATTCTGGTCACTTGAGTTAATATTATTATCTGTCATCACTTGAGTTATATAGTACAAAAACTATTCAACAACAACATGCAAAATCAGTCTGCAGTTGAGTAACATCTTAATGACTATTTAAATTCAGCTACATCCATCTGCAACATAATTGAACCAGTTTGTAAACTATTCAGCTGCATCATACCAATTCAGCTACATCATACAAAATCCCTCACTACCAAGTCAGTTGAAATTGAACCATGTTGACCAATTTCTAACTATCACATTTACCTAATGCCAATTTAAATCATGTTTATCCAAATGACCAAATTAAATCATCATTCTTTCTTTGATTTCACTCTTAGATCAATCGTTGCAGGAAATAAGTCTTCTTTACCATACTTTACATATGTATAATCTGAAGTATTAATTGCAAGTACCGTCAACCGATCACATCAAAGGGTTTAGGAACATACTTTTCAATATTTTTAATCTTATAAACACAATTACAACATAATTCAGTATAGACAAGGAGGATACTTTCACCAATCTACTCCAGTACGATTAGAATAGGCATAGAAGACAGGACATTATAACATTGAGGGCAATGAGCAGTTCAACTTTTCGAGTTAAACTACTAATATTTTATCATGTGAACTCAATTTTTAAACTAAGTTACTCTCTGAATAAATACACATACACAGTAGAAACTATGTTTATTAATATAAGGTAAGTCATAATCATTCTAACTACTAGAAAAAAGTTTCCAAAAAACTAAAACTATGTTTGGATAATGATCTAACATATTTCTTTTGTTCAACATGCAGCTTTTGAAAACACTTGCATCAACCTCAGTCGCTGCACTAGCAGCAAATAACAGGGTTGCTTAGGTTGAACCAACCGACAACGACGATGGTGGAATAGATGATAATCTACAAACTAGGTTAGATAACCTAATAAAAGTGTGATATATGTACGAGTATTTGGATAAATGTTTCAAAAACGCATGAGAATAATGATTGTCTATAAAATCAGGATGTGTTTTAGTCACATTGTGTTTTTCTGGTTTAGAGCTATCTTATTTATGTAGAGTAAAGCTAAATGTTACACATTGAATCTCTTGAATATAAATTAAACTAAATCTTTCATTATATATATCAACTTCAAAATTGTGTATGTCAATTATATGGAGATATTGCATGTATGGTGTCTGATATTGTTTTTCTGATTTACATTTTTATCTATCATATAAGAAAATTAGGTGTTTTTAAAAACCCCTAATTACCCTTCTTACTCCATAATCATCCACGTGGCATGGTTTAACATTAAACAACCAATTTTATTATTTTAACATTCATAAATAAATAAAAAAATCAGCCAACATATATAACAAATGATTAATTAATTAAATTAATTAAATATGAAATAATAATAAAAAAGTAATAGTAACTTCCACATATGATTAACCGCTTTGTAACCCACTAATCCCATTACTAAATGAGATAGAAACAAATAACAACTTGCATGCACCAACTTATTTTGATATATTTAATATTTAATTGTTTTAATTTTGAAGATTTATAATGTATTTTATTTATGATTAAATTTATCCAAAACTTTTTCTTAATAAAATTGAATGATAATGATTATAATGTCTGTATACTCTTAATTTTGATAAATTACATACTAAAATTAATCACAATTCTTATTCAATATTATCTTTTAAAAGTTAATTTTAATTAAAATCAAAATTAAAAAAAAAAATCACCATATATATTTCTATGCGTATGTACATTGAAAAAATGATTACATAAAATAGACAATGGTTAAAAAAAATAAATAAAATCAGCCAACATATATAACAAATGATTAATTAATTAAATTAATTAAATAAGAAATAATAATAAAAAAGTAATAGTAACTTCCACATATGGTTAACTACTTTGTAACCCACTAATCCCATTACTAAATGAGATAGAAACAAATAACAACTTCCATGCCCCAACTTATTTTGATATATTGAATTATATATTTAATATTTAATTATTTTAATTTTGAAGATTTATAATGTATTTTATTTATGACTAAATTTATCCAAAACTTTTTCTTAATAAAATTGAATGATAATGATATAAAGTCTGTATACTCTTAATTTTGATAAATTACATACTAAAAATAATCACAATTCTTATTTCATATTACCTTTTAAAAAGTTAAGTAATTAGTGATCATCGTCATCAATAATTTTTCTCATACAATTTAATGAATTGTACGGATAAGGGAATTATAGTTGTCTAAAAATTTTCATTGAATTTCTAAAACTATAGTTTTTAAAATATGATTAATGAATATTTTATTTTATTTTAAAAACATTTTTATAAATAAATTGTAAAATAGTTTTAAAATTTTGAAAAAATCTCAGTCAAATCTAAACCGTCTATTGCTTTAAATCCAACGATAGAGGATAAGCAGTTTCTTCATTTCCCGCTCAAAATGATATATAAATACCCCAGTCTCATTCTACTTTTTCACATTCAAAATTCAAAAGAATAAACAGTTTCTCAAATTTTCTTGCAAAAATGCCAGGCCGTGGAAAGGGTATCAAGGGGCTCGGAAAGGGAGGAGCAAAGAGACATATGATGATTCTGCGCGACAACATTTGGGGAAATACAAAGCCAACTATTCGTAGATTGGCGAGGAGAGGAGGTGTCAAGAGGATAAGCGGTTTGATCTATGAAAAACTAGGCTTTTTCTCAAGATTTTATTGACAAAAATCATTCATTATGTTGTTTCATAAACTGATCATGCAAGGAGGAAGACTGTGACTGCCATGGATGTAGTGTATGCTCTTAAGAGACAAGGAAGAACTCTATATGGTTTCGGAGGTTGAAGAATATACTCTCCTTTATTTATTATTATGTTGTCTTTTTATCGTCTAAGTTGTGTAATTTGTATTTATGTTTCTGCATTTTCAAGAAGGTTTATTTCCAAATAATAGTCGGTGATTATACAATGATCACCGTGTAAGTTGTGTAATTTGTATTTGTATTTTCAAGAATGTTTATTTTCAAGTATTTGTTGGTGATTATGCAATGATGATTTGCATTTCCCTTTATGTATATTTTCAAGAATGTTAATTTCAAGTATTAGATGGTGATTATACAATTAT
Organism: Lathyrus tuberosus; assembly: GCA_022829125.1. Taxonomy (NCBI): domain Eukaryota; kingdom Viridiplantae; phylum Streptophyta; class Magnoliopsida; order Fabales; family Fabaceae; genus Lathyrus; species Lathyrus tuberosus. The sequence goes on from JALAZF010000017.1 coordinate 18,955,410, forward strand.
TTTTTCTATTGTGTGGTTTATGGACAAAACTACACTTATATATGCATTATATTAAATTTATGATGAATTTAGTTAAGTCAAATCTATAACATACATAATTATAGATAAACTGAATATGAGTCTTTCGTTTGGCCTTAAGCATCATCAACTTCCATTAAAAGATATAACCATCATCAACTTCCATTATAAGATACACATGATCCACCGTTATGCTCTCATGTTCAGTTTTATGTCTATTGATTCTAACTTGCATTTTTAATTGATAACCGCCTTAATAACTTTTTTTTAATTAAATTACAAATTAATAAGAGATTAACTACTATACACTATTAGTGTAAAAAAATTACACTGTCACTTCATTACCGTCATCGTTGGTATTACTTTATTAGTGGTTAAAATAAAAGTAAAATTTCTTCTAACATCCAACGGTTATGATTAACTGACAGTGTAAAATCCTTTTATACTGTCAGTGCATTTCAATTAAATTCAATTAATAATAATAATAAAATATAATTTCAAGAGTTTAATAAAAATGGACGGTTTACATTATCGTTTAATAAAAATATATTATTCTATCATATTATGTAAGTAATTTAAAATTTTCAATCTGAATTATTGAAATGCATAATCTTGATTGATTGATTGTAAAATTTATCTATACTTTATCCTTTTTTCATAAATTTCAATTAGTTAATAAATGGCTTGCAAGTTGTTTTCTCGGTGCATGTTTAAATTCATTTATGTGAACTTACATAAATAGTTGTGAGATTAGAAAAGTTTATATAAATAATTTGACATATTTGTAAACTATTTTTTATTTTTATCTATAAAAGTTTTATGATTATTTACGAAAACAACTTATGAATTTCTATGTGTGCGTGTGGCTTATATGGTGGAGAGAGCCATACTTACTCCAAAAAATTGTAATGTGCATATATTGAAATTGTAAGTTGTTTCACAGTAGGTAGTAAGGAAAGAACATCAAATTATTGATGATTTTGATGAGTTGATGGAACAAATTAAGAAGACAGAGAAAAAAATGATGTTAAAGGTTTTCAAGACATCAAAGCAATTCTTATCCTAATCGTCTGTGACTCCGAAGATATTAAATTCATGTAAGTTGATAATTTAGTTAGTTTGATTTTGTGACTTGCTAATGGTATAGAAACTGATCCATTAGCAAATATCATATTAAACCTCTTTTTCTACTGCTTTGCAGTCCTTCAAACGACGTGTTGCCTATGCAAATGTCCATTATGATCGTATCCTTTTATGTTAGTTCAGTAGCATTAACCATTGGATATTCTATTATTATCACAATTAATTTCCACTTTATATAACCAATGGAAGATCACAGTTCACAGTAGCTCAGAATGTAAAGGGATTACTCTCTTATTCCGATTATACTTTCCTCAGGACAGTAACGGCGAACCTCACTGGATCGAAATACAACATTTGGGATCAGAAACATCGTCCTAATCCGAAATCCAATAGGAATCAATCAAATTCAAAGCAGCATCTTGCTGCTGTTGAATATGTAGCTACAATACCAACATGTATAGGAACTCATACAAGCATTAAAGCATATATACCTAATCATCAATCTATGTCTTTCAAGAACACTTCACAGGTGCAACATTCTTTAACCTTTTGAGAAAATTGATTAATATCATTCTTCAACTTTTCTATGGAAACTATGTTTTTATTGTACAGGTTGTTGGTTATATCCGAAGGTCAACCGCCAGAATTACTAACAAAGATGAATTCAGTCACGAGACACATCAATCTAACCTGCAAGTTACTTGCACCTTTACTAATTAGGAAGTTTAATAGAATCATTATATTAATCATAGAGATTTAATTAATGTGATTTCTAGAATATTAAAAAATGTTTTATAATATATTTTGTTTAATATTTTTACTAATGTGGGAGTTATGCAATCAAATCCAAGTAGGGCTTGAATTTTCTCAATAGTGAGACATTGTATAGAAGTTTCATATTGCAAGTCTTCATTACTGCTAGAATAGTGGGGTCTGATAATGTTCCATCAGGCATCAGCTAGATTTCGTGCAGAAAATTCTTCATTATAGAATGATCAGTACAAGTGATTAACTTTTTAATGAAAATTTTGAAATAAATTTCACTCCACTCATGATGTTTAGCGAAATATTGTTCGATCCGTGTAGAAAAATAAATATCAAAATTTAAAGTTGTTTCTAATTTAAGTTTATTTTTATCTGAGAGCAGTAGGCAAAATTTGAAGTTGTTTTTAATTTAAGTTTTTTTTTACAATTGTTTTTTATTTAAGTTAAAATACCTTTTTAAAAGAATATAATAATTTGCAAAAATAAATAAATTTATCAATCATTTTAAAAAATAATTTAAAAATATAAAATTAAACATTAATTAATGATCATTATTATTAATTATGTATAACTTTAAAAGATAATTTAATTTAGAAATAAAAGCAAAATAAATAAATAATTTTTTAAATTCAAACAAAATCTTAAAAAATTCTATTTTTTCCAAACACACGGGTACTTATGTACGCACACATGGTACTGATATTAAGCTATTGATTTAAATATTTAATAATAACGGGAATAAATTTACTATTGATTTGAATATTTTTATAAATAATTCCAAAACAAAATATTTATATATAGAAATAATTAAACTGTTTATTCAAATATTTTTATATACGGAAAAAATTATAGAAACCATCAAATCGATTTATTATCTCTTTTAAAAATAATAAACTATTTTGGTTAGGAATTATTAATAAATTATTTTGATTTTTCTTTATTTCATCACAATGCTTTATTTCTTCAAAGTTGTAAATAACTGACATCAACTTAAGATACCACACCACTATCCGTGTGAACACATGAGTATTGATATGATACGCGCATATGTTAAAGAATTTGGATAAAACAATATTGTTTTTATTTCAAAAATATGTCTTTCTTTTAAAAATAATAAATTATTTTCGTAAAACAAATTTATTTTTCTTATTATATTTTGAAAACAAACGTGTGCGTACCACACCAGTACCCGTGCGAACGCACGGGTATTACACTAGTTACATTTTAAAATTATTATATTGTTGATTAACATATTGAAACCAATTTATTATCTTTTTTAAAAATAATCAACTATTTTGATTAGGCAATTTTGTTTTTTTTTTCATTTGATATTTCTTATTATTTTATTATATTTTTAAAACAAAAGCGTGCGTACCAGACCAGTACTCGTGCGGACGCACGGGTATCCCACTAGTTATTCTCAATGAAAGAAACAAGCATAAAATATGAGAGAGAGAGAGAGAGAGAGAGAGAGAGAGAGAGAGAGAGAGAGAGAGAAGGGGGGGAGAACACACTTGAGGAGTTAAGGCGGATAGATGACTGCATAAGTAGTCTTTTCCAATGAGAGCTATTTTATAGTTTCCTCTTCCAATATGGGCCTCTCATGGAATAGTTTGAGGCATGTCCATTGACTTTGAAATTTTTATTAGTGCCTTCGCTTTTTATTCTAGGATCAAAGAACATTCTTATATAAATAAAAGTATCAAATGAGCAAGTAAAAGTGGCATTCTCTTTGTCCTCTGGTGCAATATAAATCTCATTTTTCATAACATCCAAAATAAAGGGGTTAGGCCACCTTTGGGGCTACCTCACTGCTTTTGTTTCATCTTCAAGTAAGATCATATGCATGCGCATGGAGGACCTATTATCAAGAATTTCAGCCAAGGTCCATCCAATTGCCTTCTTATATTTCCTCAATAATTGTAACAACATTTGTTCTTGTTCAGATTCACATTTAAATGAAATTATTACAGGCAAGTTTTCATTAAATTCTAAAAACGCATGGAGTGAATTTAGCTTTAAAGCGGGTGGTTTCTCAATGGATGACAAAATTTTGGAAGTAAGAACTACATTTAAATTTGCAACATCAACTTTGTCAATAGAAATCTTATAAGAAATATTAAAAGAGATGTCACCCTGTAAAGCATCTTCAATTTCAATACAAACTGGACATAATTGAGTATCTGTACAAACATCACAAGTATAAGTGTCATCAAAATCAGACAAATAACAAAAATCAGTAAAAAGTGAATCATGTGCGATAAATTCTCTTAGAGTTCGTTGAGCTTCAGCCATATAAGGATATAATCATGAAACAAAAAACACAACAATGCTGATAATTCTAATAAAATAAATTATGAAAATAAAATAAATAAAATATGACTGAAAATTTAATAAAACAATTAAAATCTAATGAAAAAATTAATAAAATAAAATCTAAAAATAAAATAAAATAAAATAACGAATCTATAATTTTTTATAGATTTTTTTAAAATATGAAAATATAATTTTTTTTTTAAATAAAATAGAAAAAAGAGGAATCTTCAATTTTTAGGGTTGAACTCCCTTAGAAGTCTCTTCTAAAGGAGGTAACGTATGTTGATTTTTTCTTGAATATAAAAAAAAAAGAAGAGAAATTTGCGATTTTAAAGGGTCGAACTCCCTTTCGCTTTGACTAGCTTCAGGTTTTGATCAATAGAGATAGACTTCTTAATAGTCTAGTCTTCAAAGGCTGATTTCTTCAGACTCTAGTCTTCAGACATTGACTTCTTCAGAGTCTAGTTTTCAGCTCCTGATCCTTTAGATTCTGGTCTTTAAGCTTCTCTTTAGATGTTCAATTCAGAATCAATACTTAGATTATTCCTTAAATTTTAGTCTATGGTCCTGCACACTTGAAAAAAAAGTATTAGTATACCCAATTGTTCTTTAAATACTCTTGTTATCATCAAAACCTAAGGGATATGGTACAAACCAATTTTATTCCAACAACTTATAGATTAATTAAGTTAAGAGTGAGGTATTTAAGAAACATTTCTAAGGAATCCTCGTCAGAAGCCGACTAACCCTGTAAATTTTTTAACTTCCATAACAGTTGTAGGTTACACCTATTTCAACATGGCTTCTACCTTTCTTGGGACTACTGCTACTCGCCACATGGGCTAAGATCCTTACATATTTCATATAAAACTCACACTTACTTAGTTTGGTAAAACATTTCTTTACAAGTATGAAATGTAATCTAAGAGGGGCATGAATTAGATTAACTGATATTATTGAATTTTTCTCGATAATGATAGTTAGCGATGATGTTCTTATTTTCCCATAATTGATAGGAATGTTAAAGTGCTAAAAAATAAATACAGAATTTAAAGAACACCAAGATATATTCTGGTTCCACTTTACAAACAAGGGTACTCTAGTCCCTCACACCTCATGAGAGATTTCACTATGTAAGATACGTTATAGTCGATCAACTTGACACTCTTAACTATCTAACATAATCACAAAGGCACACCGCCTTTTGATTTTACAACATACATGAGAAATCACGCCACTTTCACTTAAATACAATGATCATTTACACTTAGTGACAAAACATAATTTGAATAAATGACAAAGAAGATTTTGTACTTGTATCAATTATGAGAATTGATTTTCCCTTCCAATTAAACAATTAACAGTGTATAATACATAATTGTTCAAAACTTTAATATGAAAATTTTAATGATGCTGTATGTTGGTGCGGTATAGGGCAAGCAACAAAAGTTTTGGAAGTATTTTTCCGGGAATTATCGTGTCCACAGAGATCGGTGCTACTGAACTGCCGTTCGACAATCTCTAAGTTTATGAGTTTGGATTAAAATGGTTTTAAAGTAAATAACAGAAAAGTAAATATTAACATAAAAACAATTCATTCTTCGGAGAGAAAAGACGTATCAAGCATGTATATATTCCACTCGTCATAGACTTAAACTTATCGACCAGTTACACTCAACCTACAATACTCCTCAATATCACCCGGTATCACTCACAATAGTGTTCATCTCTGACACACCGAGCTGAGAAACAACCGTATCACTCTCTTCGTCACTCTCGCGCACGAAGCCTCGAAATACGGAAGGCATTTAAGTTCGACAGCCATATGGATTGTTATCCCTAAATCTATCTCTAGCATCCAGAAACTAACAGATAATTATCCTTAATCGAAGTTTGTGAAGTTTATCTCTAACACAACCCAAACCCCGCGCATTTAAGCAAAAATCAAGAACAATCACCAATAGAGATTTGTAAAGCGGGTTTTATACAACACCATGATCAACAAAATACATAAGATCAAAGTAAAAACATATACAAAACCCAACATAGAAGAAATTACAAAGAGAAGAGAGAAGAGGAACCAAACATTTCTTGGTTTGTCAACACCAATCGACGAGAGATTCGACTCCGGATCATCCAAATGCAAGCTTCCATGTTGTTTTCAAAGCTAATCTACTAAAGAAATGAATTTTGATGGAGTGGGAGCAAAAAATACCCAAACCATCCCCTAAAAAATCTGTTTTTCCACTATTTATGGACTGTCAAAGTCGCAGACCGCGCTAAGCGCGCCCAAAAAAAATTGTTAAACCGCCTTAAAAGTGCGCTAAGCGAGCTCAGAGCGCGCTGAGGGCGCTACTCGCTGGAATTTGCTCCTTATGTGGGCTAGGAGCGCGCTCAGTGCGCTCCTAGCATGCTTCCTGGGCTAGGAGCGCGCTCAGCGCGCTCCAAGCATGCTTGAAAATCCAAAGCTTGTTTTCTTCATAACTTTTGAACCGTAATTCCGTTTTTCGCCCGGTTCGAAGCGTTGGAAAGCTTATTCAATGCTTTATAGAACAATGGCAAAATCCCACTGCTTAAGTACCTACAAAAATGAGATAAAATCAATTAAACTCAATGATATTTACACGAATCGCAATATATACACTAAAATGTAAACTATACGCATTTATAAACAAAACAGTGTTTATTCGTATGATATTTAACAAAAAGTAACGATAAGTGCAACAAAACATATATACAAAAATAGCTACAATTTGCACTTATCAACTCTCCCCAACTTACATAATTGTTTGTCCTCAAACAAAGCCAACATCAAAAGGAACAAAAGCGAAATCCAAGAAATCACGCAACAACAAGTTTTTTACAAACAAAAACAAATGCAATAGTTCAATCGAAAATGGTACACACAAAGTAAATACTTACCACTAAACTACGACGATAACATAATCACGAAACAAATGCTAAATACAAAAGTCATGCCAAACATCCTAAAACAACACAAGTTCAAATGTGAATCACACCTAGCAAAAACATTCATCGGTAGATGAAAAACATAAAATGAGGGATTTTTCACGCACACAACAATCTTGCAAACAAAAGACTAAATTATGCAATCATCCAAAAATCATGCTGAAAACACAAAAGCAAGAATCAAAAGGACTTTCAGGGTTGTAATGTGGTCGAGTGAACAAACAAGGGGTAATTCCTAAAGCTAATCGAAACAAAAACTTGCCTAAACCTAAGGGAGTGATCAACTCACAAAAGTTCAAACACAAAATTTCAATCAAACTTCTTCCAAAATCCCAAGTGTTATGCAAAACACATATAACTTATTAGCACAACATTATTCTACTCTTTTTGTTTTCTTTTTCAATGATTTTTCTTTTTCTTCTTTTTTTTTTCTTTTTCTCTTTAACAAACTTTTCTCTTTTTTCTTTTCTTTTTTAATCCTCATAGAATCCAACTAATGAATACACAATCATTCTCTCCCCAACTTAAATTCAACCGCATCATCATGTGAATACTCCCTACTTTCTAAGGCAAGGAAAAAATCCATACAACAACACAAAGTTGAGGTCCAAGAAAAAATAATCAATCAAAATCCATACAAAAAGTAAATTTGACACTCATAGACAAGCATCAAACTCAAACAAAATGGATAATGACCAAAGGCTCAAAGGGGTTACAGATGATCACACACTCACAAGGTGAATTGACTATTTGGCTAGGGTGGTTGTGCTCAAAATGAAACAAATGCCTTGATCCTTTTCATGCTTTCAAATAATCAACACAAACAAAAGATTAAACATAATGAAATCCAGTTAAAACAAGAATATTGGTACTCCGAGCATATATGAACAATGGAAGGCTTCCTCGCAAAAAGGGTGGGAACTAAAGTGATTCACATACGAACAAGTATATAAAAGAATGAATGGCATAAAAGTTGTAAAAAGCCTAAGTATCATGAATATTCTAAAGTCAAGAAAGCGATAAACACATACCTTGAACGTGTACAAAACTTTAAACACTATCATTACCACACATTCGCAAGTTGAAATGATAAAAAATGGACAAACACCAAATGCGGCTTCAAGCAATCGGGCAAAAATTTGAGTCCAAACAATCAACAAAAGAATTAGAAAAATTACTAATAATTACTAATATATAAGGCCTTGGTGGAAGTGGGAAGAAAGAGGACAAGTGAACAATTAAAAGAATTCACTGGCTCAGCACAGCAGAGCGCGCTAAGCGCGCAGACCCGCGCTACACCAGAACCAGAAAAACCAGTACAACAACAAGGTTCTGGTGTAGGCCTCCACTTAACACCTACACAATCTCATATACAAAATCTCATAATGAAAAAGTAATAACGGAACAAAAAAACGATAAAACATGCTTGTTTTACGTCGTAAGCTCGACGCCTATTATTTACAAACCAACATGTTGCTTCGGAAGAGCCAAATGCTTTCACTCCCACCTTTGCTCTCATCTCTTCGAGCTCTAACCGGAACTACACATCTAACCACACTTTTGGCAAACGTGAAGAGAAACAAATATATACACTATATTCACAATTATGCAAAACATGTAAAATTCACAAATATGGTAAACATATACAAGTATCAATATAAACAAGTGAAAATAAACAATATATACGATATCTACAAAACTCAAAAACAAAGAAACTATCGCAATGCGATTCAATAAAAACACCAATCCCCAGCAACGGCGCCATTTTGTTGGTGCGGTATAGGGCAAGCAACAAAAGTTTTGGAAGTATTTTTCCGAGAATTATCGTGTCCACAGAGTTCGGTGCTACTGAACTGCCGTTCGACAATCTCTAAGTTTATGAGTTTGGATTAAAATGGTTTTAAAGTAAATAACAGAAAAGTAAATATAAACATAAAAACAATTCATTCTTCGGAGAAAAAAGACGTATCAAGCATGTATATATTCCACTCGTTACAAACTTAAACTTATCGACCAGTTACACTCAACCTACAATACTCCTCAATATCACCTGGTATCGCTCACAATAGTGTTCATCTCTGACACACCGAGCTGAGAAACAACCATATCACTCTCTTCGTCACTCTCGCGCACGAAGCCTCGAAATACGGAAGGCATTTAAGTTCGACACCTATACGGATTGTTAGCCCTAAATCTATCTCTAGCATCCAGAAACTAACAGATAATTATCCTTAATCAAAGTTTGTGAAGTTTATCTCTAACACAACCCAAACCCCGCGCATTTAAGCAAAAATCAAGAACAATCACCAATAGAGATTTGTAAATCGGGTTTTATACAACACCACGATCAACAAATATACATAAGATCAAAGTAAAAACATATACAAAACCCAACATAGAAGAAATTACAAAGAGAAGAGAGAAGAGGAACCAAACATTTCTTGGTTTGTCAACACCAATCGACGAGAGATTTGACTCCGGATCATCCAAATGCAAGCTTCCATGTTGTTTTCAAAGCTAATCTACTAAAGAAATGAAGTTTGATGGAGCGGGAACAAAAAATACCCAAACCATCCTGTTGCGGTGAAAATTGGATAACAAATTATTAATTAATTTGCATCATTTTCTTTTACAACCGACTTTGATTTATCCAAAGGAAAGGTTCAAGATCGTTAGAAAAACCTAAAGAGAGGAGATCTAAGGTTCGGGGGTTGGTTACGCCTAGGGAAGGTATTAGCACCCTAAACGTCCGTAGTACTCTACGGGAGCCTCTTGTTTCACTTGTCATTGCTTACTCGCTTGCTAAAGGTGCTATACTAAAGGTTGAAACCCTAGGGGTTAGTATCTAAGTATACTCGACAAGGCATCGCACCTTGCGCCTACGTATCCTCGGGAATAGAATCAGAGTATGCGTAGTTCTACTTCTACTGAATTGTTGACTATGGTCAATATTCAGAGGGGAAATGAGTATGACCTCATTGTAGAGTTTAAGAACTCTCTAAATCTAGTTGTAATGGACCTATGTTGAAGTTTTAGTCAGTAGGGAAAGTGATGATTCATTGTGATGAATATCACTAGGAGTTTAAGAACTTCTTCCTAAAGCTAGTTGTAATTTCTATGGCTCTGATGAGACCAAGAAATAAAGTTTTCTCCTAAGAGGTTACTTAGGTTAAGGTGGGAGGTCAATGACTTATGAGTCAACATATTTCACCTTCTTTTGGAATGGGGGAAGATAATAGTTATAAAGATCCTAAATGATAACAAGTTAATAATTCAATTAGGATGGTGCAAGAGACATGAGTAACATATGAGATGCAATAAAGATAGAAATAGTCTCGTCTAAATCACGACTTAATCAAGAAACCGATAATCTTGATTCTTGACTTTCATCGACTAAATAAGTGAATAAAATTTAAATAAAGAGAAAGTGGTCTCGTGTTGATCAAAGTTTGTCAACTCCATGAAATCAACCAAACCATGAGGTTTGTTACGTCATCGACCAAAATAAAGAAAGTGGAATCGAAATGAAAAATAAAATCGGTCTCGTCTAAATCAAGATTTAATCGAGAAATCGATAATCATAATATTTGACTTTCATTGACCAACAAAAAAAAGTAGCCTCACATTTATCAAGACTTTATTGATTTGAAATTATCAAAGTCAAGATTTGTGTAACGTCATCAGCCTAAATAAAGATTATAAAAAGATAAGATTGGTCTTGTCTTAATCAAGATTTAAATCGGTAGATCGATAATCTTGACATTTGGCTTTCATCGACCAAAATAGAAAGTAGAAATAAAAAAACAAGCTGGTCTCGTTCAAATCAAGATTTAATCGATAAATCGATAATCTTGGATTTTTAACTTTCATCGACCGAAATAGAATCAGAATGAAAATAAAATTGGTCTCGTTTAAATCAAGACCTAATCGACGAATCGATAATCTTAGATTTTTAACTTTCATCGACCAAAATAAATGAATAAAAGGTGGCCTCTTACAAATCTAGACTTTTAGTGATTTTGAGATAATCAACTAAGTCAAAAATTTATATGATATCATTGGCCAAAATAAACGAAATGCAATGAAATGAAAATAAAGGTGGTTTCGTCCCAAAAAAAATAAGATTAAAGCAATAAAAGCTTAAACCAAATTAAAAAGAAATATTTTAAAACTATTTTAAAACAATAAGTAAAAAGTAAAATAATAAAAAGGGTTGAGAAAGCAAAGGGGAGTGTGTGAAAACTAGAAGGGACACGGGCTCTAAGCCCAAATCTAAACATGATCAAAGATTAAAATTAACATAAATCTAAAGAAATAAAATAAAAGACCAAAAGTGAACACGGCTTGCATCAAGCCCACAGCCAACACCAAATGACCTCAGCAGTGTTATTAGCCTCTTAAAAAAGTAAATAGGTCACGAGGAAACAACATGATCTTGTTTCTCCTCATCAACACTGATGACTCGTTTCAAGATAAACCAAAAAGAGATCCTTAAAATTAGTCAACGTCAGAAGCAAAGTAACAAAAACTTCGACGCGTCTCGAACCTCTTCTGAGTTCGGTGTTCAAACTCGCTTCGATTTCATTTGTGGTTAGTGTCCAGGTTTGTTCTTGAGTTTTGAATTGATTACTCACTTCCTCTCTCCGTTGTTTCTGGTTATGAGGTCTGAAGGGGATTTGAGGTTATTTGAGATGAGTTGTAGGTCGAGAATTTAGTGATTGTTTATGATTAGAGAAAGGTTTTGTGTTTGAGGGTTTGGTTCTGTGTGGTTGGGTGATTTGAAGAGGTTGGATTTGGTTTTGAACAGGGGTAATGATGAATGGGTTTTCCGGGTTATGTTCGACGATGACGGTGAATGGTGGTTGTTGGTTATGAAGATTTGTTGAGGGTGAATGATGAAGATGGGTTACGGTTCAATGATTGTGGTTGTTGGGTATTGGAGAGGGTTGTTTTGTATTGAAGGAAAATGGAAAGAGAGTGATACGGTTTTCTGGAGAGATGTGAAGGGAGAAACAAGGTTGCAGGGGATTTGAGGTTGATATTGGTGAAGGCGGAGAAGCTGGGTTTGAAGGGTGGCGAGGGGCTTACGGTGGAGGTTTCTAGTTGGTCCCCAACGTTCGGTTCCCCCCATCTTGATTCCTTGTTCGATTTTTGGTTCTCTGGTTTGGTTGGGTTTGGCTTGTTTGAGTGAAAGAATGTTGGGGTAAAGTAGAAAGTGACTTTCGATGGAGGATTTACACGGTGGATCAGATTATGTGAATGGACGAAATGATTTAATAGGCCGGCCGGAACAGTAGAAATTCACGGCGGAAAGGTGGTTGAAAATGAAGGTTGTGATTTGTTGTTTCAGGCTTTTGGTTTTCCTCTCCCGTTTGCAGGCCCCCCTCTCCTCTCCTCCCTTTTTGCTATTTAACTCTTCCAAAAAGAATCCGTTTCTTTCAATTCCATTTTGAGTTTTTGACCGTTGTTTGAATAGTCATTTTCACGGTTTGCAGGAGGTGGCAGATTAAATGCGGATATGGTAATGCCCCAGAGCATCTTTTGATGACCCAGATGAGCGAGCTTAATGAGGAAAGATCTTGGGATTCCAATTGAAGATTTGGGCCAAGGTTGATAAGAATTTGAAAAGAAGCGAGTTCAATTGAAATTTCCCTTCTTCTGCCAACAAACACGCAACAAAGGAAGGAGAAGATATGTGGTGTTGATTTGTTTCTCCTCTTTAATTGCCACACGGCGCTTGTCCATTGGTTGTGGCCAAATGTTGAAAAGTCAAACATACACGCTTATTTCTCATTGGTTGATGGTAAAACAATTCCTCCAATCTCAAAGAACTCCAATGCCACGGAAGACCAAATAAATTGGCAAGGAAATGAATAAAACTCTTCTCTTTTCCAATTATATCGTAATAATAATAATAATTAATCAAAATGCTAATAAAATAGTAGACTAAAATAACAATTAATCTAAATGATTAAACCAATGTAAAATTAAAATCAAATTGAGATTAATTTATATTAGGGTTAATACCCATTTTGCCCCCTGCCATATAGGCACTTTTCGAAAAATCCCCCTGTAAAAAAAAAACTTGCAAAAAAAATCCTAACATTTGAAGATTCTCTCAGTTTTGACCTTCATCACATCCAGTCACTAAAAATGCCAAAATGGCAGGGGTCAAAATAAAAACGCTGCCAAAATGGCAGGGGTCAAAATGAAAACGCTGCCAAAATGGCAGGGGTCAAAATAAAAACTCTGCCAAAATGGCAGGGGTCAAAATGGAAGGTTTTTGGTGACTGAATGTGATGAAGGTCAAAATTGAGAGAATCTTCAAATGTTAGGGTTTTTTTTGCAAGTTTTTTTTTACAGGGGGGTTTTTCAAAAAGCGCCTATATGACAGGGGGCAAAATGGGTATTAACCCTTTATATTAATAAAAATAGGACAACTACGATATAAATAAAATAAAAAGCCATATTGAAATTAAAACAAATAGAATATTTAAAATAAACATTAAATGAAAATAAAAAACAAAATAAAACATTAAAATAAACATTAAATAAAATAACAATAAATAAAAAAATGCGTATTAAATTAAAGTGCGGAGAAAAATAAATCAAACATCAATTAGCAGGAAATGAGGGTAAAATTTGGGGTACAACAGTTGCCCCTATTTAAATATCTTCACCTGATGACATGAGAGATGAAGATCTTCATGGAATCAAAAGTGAAAGATATTTAAATACAGATAACCGAAAATTTTACCCTCAGATGCACACATATGCAATGCAGCAAACATGATGCCAAGAAGATGCAAAGATGCAAACACAACGAGACACCAAATGACAAACAGAAAGCAAAAAGATGAACCTCATTGGGGAAGGAGGAAGGTTAGTATCCATGAGAAACACTCACTGGGGATACAAGCCAACCAACAAAAGAGACCCACCGGGGAGACTCCAAAGAAACACTGGGGAAAAGACCACAGACAACCTCCACTGGGGAAAGATCCAGGGAGATAGACTACTGGGGACAAAACAAACCCACTCCATTCTGGGTATGAAACCAGAAAGAAAAACCTGATCACTGGGGATCAGTCCAAAAGAGACAAACAACCAAGCAAAGACTTCCTGGGGATCTTATACCGAAGAGTTCCAGATGGGATCTTCAAAAAAAGCCATAAAAGATAGAGACGAACTCTGCGCGCCAAATAAAAACACCTGAAATGAGCAATACATGTTCAAGATAACCTAATATAAGCAAACAGTTCACGATAACAGAAGATAAACAACTGGAGTTCAAATGGGAACAAAGTTAATGAGCCAAGAATAGACTCTGGTATCCATATCAGTTGGTTGAGGTAACAAATAATCTGCTTTATGAAGGAAAACCGGTAGGAGCCAGAAAGCAACCTTATTGGAAGTAGAACCAAGAAATGGGCTCCAATAAAGTATCTAGAATGATTGATCATCAAGTCTAAACGCAACTAGATGACATTCTAGAAAGGATCCGCAATGAAGTTTGAACCGAAAAACGGTCTTCACTGGGAAAAGACATCCAAAGTGACGGAACAACAGGTTCAAGTATGACCGGTTGGCACTTTGGAAAAAGAAGAACCTTATTGGAGATTGAACCAAGAAATGGGCCCCAATAAAGTATCTAGGATGATTGATCATCAAGTCTAACGTGACTAAATGACATCCTAGAAACACCTCTAAAGTGATGGAACAACAGGTTCAAGTATGACCGGTTGGCGCTTTAGAAGTAACCTTATTGGAGGTAGAACCAAAAAAATGGGCTCCAATAAAGGTATCTAGAATGATTGATCATCGAGGCTAAACGCGACTAGATGACATTCTAGAAAGGATCCGCAATGAAGGCTGAATCGAAAGACGGTCTTCACTGGGGAAAGACACCTCTAAAGTGATGGAACAACAGGTTCAAGTATGACCAGTTGGTACTTTAGAAGTAAAACAACCTTATTGGAGATAGAACCAAAAGATGGGCCCTAATAAAGGTATAGTATCTGATAGGTTAGTACCGGGGTTGCATAACTGAAGATAAAGCTTCCTGAGGAATACCCATTATGGTAGCCAAAAAGACTGAATAGTACCAGAGATAGATAAGCTGCTTATAAGAGATTGCCAAGCTTCTTCAAGAGATTGATGCTTCAAAGATATAATGATATCACAATAATGTTGGAGATATAATGATGCCTTCAATGAGGATCTGTGAGAGATGCTTCTTGCGAGAAACAGTGCAAAATAAATGCACGTTCAAAGATAGGTTTGAAAACCATACCTGCCAGGGACCAAAGTTCAATCTAGGAACAAACTAGAAAGAAATGGTCAAAGAAGACTCCAATTGAGGAATGAACTCAAATGGGGATTTATCTTATCCAAATATGGAAAAGATAACTGAACCAACCATCATCCACGAGGATAAAACTCTGTGGGGGATTCAGAAAGAATGGGCACTTTATACCTAAGGGCTGACAACTCTATTGGAGAGAATAGACAAACCCAGTCACTTGGGGAGACAAACACCAAAGTGAACCAAGACAGGAAAACACAAAAAAGGAAGCGGAAAAGCCAAAAATGCTAAGATGCATATGAGCTTATGCCATGCTTATGCTGACAAAACAGACAAGCGAAACCGAAGATGAAAAAAATGTCTCGACAAAGGATACCCAGCCCAAACTCAACAGATTGGACCAATACTGGGGGTGGAGAAGAATCAACAACTTCGCTGGTGAAAGAGTATTCCATCTGAGGTATAACATCATGAGGATCGCCATCGTGAGCTTGATTTCTTTGTTGGTGGAGAATCCATGGAGAATCGTCAAGATTAGCTGAAGTAATAGCTTATAGGGGATCTAGCAAAGGATATCACAAGAACAAAGTGATTCTGCATCCTGACTGGCATAATAATGATCTTCAAGTCCTATCTGCCCCAGATTATATGGTCTGTCAGAAGAAGATAACGAGAGGATTTTATAGAAAAATTGGCATACAAGGTATTTCAATATCTTTAAACTCTTGGAGAGATCTTGGCGTAACTGCCCCAGACTAACTGTATCCCTACAACAAGGTCCTTGAACTTGCTTTAGACTGGTTGCCTGACGAATGGGAACAAACTTGCCCCAGTCAACTTGGTTGATCTGTGACGGAGATGTCCTTGACTGACTGTCTTTTAGAGATTTGCCGAATCTCAACCTGATTGCCCCTGATTAACTGGTTTGTGAGGGTAAGTCATCAAAAGGATTTCACAGAAGAATTGACGCACCAGATGCTTCAATGTCTTCAAACTTTGAAAAGGTTCATGAGCCTTGACATAAATGCCCCAAACAACTGTATTTGAAATACTCCAACTATAGTAGAGACGACTGGAGAACAAAACTTGCCCCTGCTGATGGGTCACTGGAGTCCACACTTATCATATGTTGACCTGGAGAAGACTTGTCCCAATATTCTGAACTTTGACGAGTTCTGCCCCTGGCTCAATAGCTCTTGGGATGGTTGATTAGTAAATCCTCATACCTGATTCTCCTTGATTCGGTAGACTGGCACATCCTTCCGCTTGGTTGCCCCTGACTGAGCTTCTTTTATCAAGTGCAATTCCTTGACTGACCGCGTTTGTTGGGATTCCTTGATATCGAATGGTATTGCAAACAAGCGTTGTTCATTAAAATTGGCAAAATTTAATGCAAAGTTTAATGCAAAGTTTGAAAACAAAGCCTTGATAAAAAAACGCACAGTGAAATGATTAAATAGTAAAAAACAAAGGTGGGTCTAGTCATTAAGGAAGTGACCAACACACGCGAGTAACAAAGATTATTAGGAGTCAGGTTACTCAACCTTGCTGTAGTATGCTTTTCAAAACAACCCTACCTCAATTAGGTCTTTTAGGGGTTGTAATGTGGTATGGTTCATGGTTTATGAAACAAAAGATAAAGGCTCAAATCCTACGCTCAGTTAACTCAAGATATACGTTCAAATCTCCGAAAATAAGAAGTCACTTGATTTGAAAGCTGACTGGCGCCTTATATGAAGTGCTCGTGTTTGAATGCATAACCGAGTTAAACTGAGAACTACCCTGCCCCCAAGGTTGGGATTTAAGGTTATTTTGTGTGTAAGGAAGGAAAACTCCTACTTCTAGGCTCGAAGGGGTTAACAAGGGATTATCATCCTTACTACTCCAGTGTTTGGGAATTGAAACAATGCCTTACATCCTCGGCAGGGTTTAATTGAAAGTATACCACAGCAATTATGAATATGAGGTTTTCATCATCCTCCCTAATCTTTGCTTTATCAAAAGTTTGATAAAGGGAAAGAAACAAGATGGAGATATATATTTTTTGCATGGCGATAAAAAGTATATGAGTGAAACGAATGGACTTAATCCAAAAGATGCACAAACATTTCATTAACCTTGCCAATTTGAAAGTACAACAAAGCTTATAAGCAAATACAAATTCAGAGTGCAAAGGAAATACAATAAAATTGTTGAAACAGCCAAAAGATTGCCAGCTTTAGGGAATCAAATACAAAAAATCAAAGAGGAGCTCAATCACAGTCCATCTTTGTCTTGATACATCCTCCACAACATTACTTATCTCATGAGCGGGTAAGGATTGTTCTTGATGATAGGCTGGGAGCCGTCGAAAGACAAAAGGTTTCTCTCCACTAAGTCCTTCACAATATGCTTCAAAGCAAAGCAACCTTCTAAATTATGGCCTGGTGCACCTTCATGGAATGCACAATGAGCGTTGGGATTGTAAGAAGGTGGAAGCGGATTAGGAGGTGGGCCTGATGACCTTGTAGTTATTAATCCTTGTTGCACCAAAGCAGGATACCATGCTGTATACGTCATAGGAATGGGAGGAATCCGAGGCCTTCCACCCTTTCTTTTTCCCGGAATGTTCTAACGAGAAACTTGAGTCTGTTGGCGATAAGTAAGAGCGTTGGGCGCTCGTTGATACACTGGTGGTTGAGGAACTGGATGATAACCAGAAGCTTGGTGGTTGAATGTTGGCGCGATGGCGGCCACATAAGGTTGCTGAACAGAATAACACTGTTGTTGCTGACGTTTCCAGAACTGATTCTCCCTCTTTTTGTTTGTCATCACCACATTAGTATCCCCTTCCCTTTTGAAGGATATCTTGGCATCGTCGCTTGAACTATCAGTTCTCTTAGTCATTTTCCCACTCTTCAGACCAAGCTCTACTTTAATCCCCACAGCCACGATATCAGAAAAATTAGCAGACACGCTACTGATCATCCTTTCGTAGAATTCTGGTCTCACCGTGTCGACAAACTAATCAGTTAACTCTTTTTCAGATAAAGGTGGCTCTACCTGTGAAGCCAGCTCTCTCCATCTTTGTGCATAATCTTTAAAAGACTCAGTATCGCGCTGTGACATACTCAGTAGTTGTCTGCGATCTGGCGCCAGGTCCATGTTATATTTGTAATGCTTTATAAAAGCATCAGATACATCTTGAAAACATCAGATCCTAGATTGGTCAAAAGTCAAATACCACTTTGCAGCAGCTCCTTTCAAACTATCTTGGAAGCAGTGGATCATTAACTTATCATTATCCATAAATGCAGCCATTCGTCGGTAATACATGACCAAATGCGACTTAGGACAGGTCGCTCCTGAGTAGAGGTCGAAATTGGGTAGTTTGAACTTGGGTGGAATTACCAAGCCTGAGACTAAGCACATGTCCTTAGCATTAGTATTAAATACATTGCTCTTTTCCATTGCTTTTAATTTCCTCTGCATTATCTCTACATTTTCCTTCAGCCTTTCATGTCGATTATCTCCCTCTTCGGACATATTGACATAATCATAAATCGGACGTGGGTTCTGAAAAACTGGGTGCACCTGAGCTTGCACTGCTGCTGGAGCGAAGGTAGGAATAGCCTGAAAAGCCTCACTAACCAAAGGAACAGCTTGTTAAGTAGAAGTGACGGCTGAAGCACGTATGAAGTTAAAAGGCATGTCCAAAGTGGGGTTCACAGTAGTAACGGGAGGTTCTACGGTTGTAGTGATAATCTCGGAGACCACTGTCGCTTGTGTATCCATTTTTTCTCTCATAACTTGAATTGCTTCCAGAATCTGCCCCATTCCTCCTCGGAGCTCACTTAATTCATTGTTGACTCTGTCCATTTCACAGTATTGTTCAGACATCCTTTGTCGAGTTTGGCTCGGGTGACGATTCAAAGACGATTCTGGAGAGAAAACGGCGACATAAGACGGAGACAGAGAGGAAATGCACATGTTATGACATGATGCAAATGAGATGCTAATGCAAGCCAAATGGTTTCAAGGAACTCAAAGGCAAGTTGTAAACATTTTTGGAAAATTGAAGAATTTTTTGTTTTAAAATCCAAGCTCTGTTGATCTTTTGAAAAGGAAATAAACATTTGAGTTTCTCGAAACCAAAGGGCTAAGAATGCTGGAATGTAAGGATGTGTAAAGCACAAGAGCACAAACACAATAAAACAAACCAATCCTAGGTTTAGGTCTCATGAATGGAGCTAGGGTCTACCCATCCCAACAAGGTGTGGACTATAGGTTCATCATCTGTAGAACAAGGTTCTAAAAGTTCCCAGAGTCTACGTAAATCCTTCGGATATTATCGGCTCATGTAACTACTTACACGGGTTAATAATATTCTCAAGATAAACTCGTCTGAGTGTAGTATCGCGTGACAACTACTCGGGATTGGCTCCCTCATAGTCACCGCACTACGTCTTAAAAGGCCAAGTGGGGTAAAGGTAACTACGGTCCTCAGAATCCCCGGCTCCCAATTGAAAAAGTAATATCAATGCGACTGCTCACATCAGACATCAACAATCCCAAAGGGCCTCATCTGAGTGTGGTCATCATATTCCATAAGTTGTTAGTACTACTGCCAACAACCGACTATTGATTACACCACGATCCTATCATATTTGTGCACTCAAGTCCGGGTTAGGACTTATCTCACCACTCAAAAGTACCATGCCCGCAAAAGATCCCAAACAAAGCAAGTATACAGGAAATATGTACAAATATAGCAAATAAGCATAAATAACATAAACAAAACAAGGTGGGTTTAACCCTCAAGAATAATGCTTCCCCAGTGAAGTCGCCATTTCTGTTGCGGTGAAAATTGGATAACAAATTATTAATTAATTTGCATCATTTTCTTTTACAACCGACTTTGATTTATCCAAAGGAAAGGTTCAAGATCGTTAGAAAAACCTAAAGCGAGGAGATCTAAGGTTCGGGGGTTGGTTACGCCTAGGGAAGGTATTAGCACCCTAAACGTCCGTAGTACTCTACGGGAGCCTCTTGTTTCACTTGTCATTGCTTACTCGCTTGCTAAAGGTGTTATACTAAAGGTTGAAACCCTAGGGGTTAGTATCTAAGTATACTCGACAAGGCATCGCACCTTGCGCCTACGTATCCTCGGGAATAGAATCAGAGTATGCGTAGTTCTACTTCTACTGAATTGTTGACTATGGTCAATATTCAGAGGGGAAATGAGTATGACCTCATTGTAGAGTTTAAGAACTCTCTAAATCTAGTTGTAATGGACTTATGTTGAAGTTTTAGTCAGTAGGGAAAGTGATGATTCATTATGATGAATATCACTAGGAGTTTAAGAACTCCTTCCTAAAGCTAGTTGTAATTTCTATGGCTCTGATGAGGCCAAGAAATAAAGTTTTCTCCTAAGAGGTTACTTAGGTTAAGGTGGGAGGTCAATGACTTATGAGTCAACATATTTCACCTTCCTTTGGAATGGGGGAAGATAACAGTTATAAAGATCCTAAATGATAACAAGTTAATAATGCAATTAGGATGGTGCAAGATACATGAGTAACATATGAGATGCAATAAAGATAGAAATAGTCTCGTCTAAATCACGACATAATCGAGAAACCGATAATCTTGATTCTTGACTTTCATCGACTAAATAGGTGAATAAAATTTAAATAAAGAGAAAGTGGTCTCGTGTTGATCAAATTTTGTCAACTCCATGAAATCAACCAAACCATGAGGTTTGTTACGTCATCGACCAAAATAAAGAAAATGGAATCGAAATGAAAAATAAAATCGGTCTCGTCTAAATCAAGATTTAATCGAGAAATCGATAATTTTAATATTTGACTTTCATTGACCAACAAAAAAAAGTAGCCTCACATTTATCAAGACTTTATTGATTTGAAATGATCAAAGTCAAGATTTGTGTAACGTCATCAGCCTAAATAAAGATTATAAAAAGATAAGATTGGTCTCGTCTTAATCAAGATTTAAATCGGTAGATTGATAATCTTGACATTTGACTTTCATTGACCAAAATAGAAAGTAGAAATAAAAAAACAAGCTGGTCTCGTTTAAATCAAGATTTAATCGATAAATCGATAATCTTGGATTTTTAACTTTCATCGACCGAAATAGAATCGGAATGAAAATAAAATTGGTCTCGTTTAAATCAAGACCTAATCGACGAATCGATAATCTTAGATTTTTAACTTTCATCGACCAAAATAAATGAATAAAAGGTGGCCTCTTACAAATCTAGACTTTTAGTGATTTTGAGATAATCAACTAAGTCAAAAATTTATATGATATCATTGGCCAAAATAAACGAAACGCAATGAAATGAAAATAAAGGTGGTTTCGTCCCAAAAAAAATAAGATTAAAGCAACAAAAGCTTAAACCAAATTAAAGAGAAATCTTTTAAAACTATTTTAAAACAATAAGTAAAAAGTAAAATACTAAAAAGGGTTGAGAAAGCAAATGGGAGTGTGTGAAAACTAGAAGGGACACGGGCTCTAAGCCCAAATCTAAACATGATCAAAGATTAAAATTAACATAAATCTAAAGAAATAAAATAAAAGACCAAAAGTGAACATGGCTTGCATCAAGCCCACAGCCAACACCAAATGACCTCAGCAGTGTTATCAGCCTCTTAAAAAAGTAAATAGGTCACGAGGAAACAACATGATCTTGTTTCTCCTCATCAACACTGATGACTCATTTCAAGATAAACCAAAAAGAGATCCTTAAAATTAGTCAACGTCAGAAGCAAAGTAACAAAAACTTCGACGCGTCTCGAACCTCTTCCGCGTTCGGTGTTCAAACTCGCTTCGATTTTATTTGCGGTTAGTGTCCAGGCTCGTTCTTGAGTTTTGAATTGATTACTCACTTCCTCTCTCCGTTGTTTCTGGTTATGAGGTCTGAAGGGGATTTGAGGTTATTTGAGATGAGTTGTAGGTCGAGAATTTAGTGATTGTTTATGATTAGAGAAAGGTTTTGTGTTTGAGGATTTGGTTCTGTGTGGTTGGGTGATTTGAAGAGGTTGGATTTGGTTTTGAACAGGAGTAATGATGAATGGGTTTTCCGGGTTATGTTCGACGATGACGGTGAATGGTGGTTGTTGGTTATGAAGATTTGTTGAGGGTGAATGATGAAGATGGGTTACGGTTCAATGATTGTGGTTGTTGGGTATTGATGAGGGTTGTTTTGTATTGAAGGAAAATGGAAAGAAAGTGATACGGTTTTCTGGAGAGATGTGAAGAGAGAAACAAGGTTGCAGGGGATTTGAGGTTGATATTGGTGAAGGCGGAGAAGCTGGGTTTGAAGGGTGGCGAGGGGCTTACGGTGGAGGTTTCCAGTTGGTCCCCAAGGTTCGGTTCCCCCCATCTTGATTCCTTGTTCGATTTTTGGTTCTCTGGTTTGGTTGGGTTTTGCTTGTTTGAGTGAAAGAATGTTGGGGTGAAGTAGAAAGTGACTTTCGATGGAGGATTTACATGGTGGATCAGATTATGTGAATGGACTAAATGATTTAATAGGCTGGCCGGAACAGTAGAAATTCACGGCGGAAGGGTGGTTGAAAATGAAGGGTGTGATTTGTTGTTTCAGGTTTTTGGTTTTCCTCTCCCGTTTGCAGGTCCCCCTCTCCTCTCCTCCCTTTCTGCTATTTAACTCTTCCAAAAAGAATCAGTTTCTTTCAATTCCATTTTGAGTTTTTGACCGTTGTTTGAATAGTCATTTTCACGGTTTGCAGGAGGTGGCAGATTAAATGCGGAAATGGTAATGCCTCAGAGCATCTTTTGATGACCCAGATGAGTAAGCTTAAAGAGGAAAGATCTTGGGATTCCAATTGAAGATTTGGGCCAAGGTTGATAAGAATTTGAAATGAAGCGAGTTCAATTGAAATTTCTCTTCTTCTGCCAACAAACACGCGACAAAGGAAGGAGAAGATATGTGGTGTTGATTTGTTTCTCCTCTTCAATTGCCACTCGGCGCTTGTCCATTGGTTATGGCCAAATGTTGAAAAGTCAAACATACAAGCTTATTTCTCATTGGTTGATGGTAAAACATTTCCTCCAATCTCAAACAACTCCAATGCCACGGAGGACCAAATAAATTGGCAAGGAAATGAATAAAACTCTTCTCTTTTCCAATTATATCGTAATAATAATAATTAATCAAAATGCTAATAAAATAATAGACTAAAATAACAATTAATCTAAATGATTAAACCAATGTAAAATTAAAATTAAATTGAAATTAATTTATATTAATAAAAATAGGACAACTACGATATAAATAAAATAAAAAGTCATATTGAAATTAAAACAAATAGAATATTTAAAATAAACATTAAATGAAAATAAAAAACAAAATAAAACATTAAAATAAACATTAAATAAAATAACAATAAATAAAAAAATACGTATTAAATTAAAGTGCGGAGAAAAATAAATCAAACATCAATTAGCAGGAAATGAGGGTAAATTTTGGGGTACAACACATCCCCTAAAAAATCTGTTTTTCCACTATTTATGGACTGTCAAAGTCGCAGACCGCGCTAAGCGCGCCCAAAAAAAATTGTTAAACCGCCTTAAAAGCGCGCTAAGCGGGCTCGGAGCGTGCTGAGCGCGCTACTCGCTGGAATTTACTCCTTCCGTGGGCTAGGAGCGCACTCAGTGCGCTCCTAGCATGCTTCCTGGGCTGAGCGCGCTCCAAGCATGCTTGAAAATCCAAAGCTTGTTTTCTTTATAACTTTTGAACCGTAATTCCGTTTTTCGCCCGGTTCGAAGCGTTGGAAAGCTTATTCAATGCTCTATACAACAATGGCAAAATCCCACTGCTTAAATACCTACAAAAATGAGATAAAATAAATTAAACTCAATGATATTTACACGAATCGCAATATATACACTAAAATGTAAACTATACACATTTATAAACAAAACAGTGTTTATTTGTATGATATTTAACAAAAGGCAACGATAAGTGCAACAAAACATATATACAAAAATAGCTACAATTTTCACTTATCACTATAAAAATTATGCAGAAAGTTTGACAGTTTTGACTCAAGGCCCTTAGATGGAAATTGAGAAAGATTTGAATTTGAATTGTTAGTAAGAGGTTAATTTTGAAATTCATAAACTACAGTTATTTATATCTGAAATGAACCTTTTGGAATCAGTATAAATTCATGAAGCATTGCGATGATTCATGGATAAAGTTTGGAAAACGTTAGAATGAAAAGGAAACTAAAAAAGTGCTACTAGTTCAGTGGTAACTGATTACCATAATGATATAACTGATTACATCTATAACTGTTAAAACTAAATTTGAAAATTTTGTGCCTGTAACCATTTACAAGTTTTGGATAACCAGATACGGTTGTAGCTGTTAAATTAAATTTGAAAATTTCATGTCTATAACCGGTTAAATTTTTTTGTATAACCGGTTACAGCTGTTTAAAAATGTGAAAAACAACTTTGTAACAACATAGTTTCATTCCAAATCTTTTCAAAGCATGCATGGATGATTAGATATGAAAATGCAATTTGTTCTGAGCTTTTAAGATGTTATACAAAGCGTAATTGTAATTTGTACCTTATTCTCAAGATCAATTAATCCTTGTCAGATGTCTTTGAAGATTAATTGGGTGCCAATTCTTGTCACAAATGATTAATTTGACACTTTGAGCTATTTCCTTCTTTTGATAATGTATTTGAGCTAGATACTTTGTCTTTATCAAAACACAAAACAATGGTGGAAGCTTTTCTTCACAATCTTCCCCTTTTTTATGATGACAACAATTGCTTTTGAATTGCTTAAAACTTTTGCTTGAGCAAGTACTCCCCATTACTTTGATATCTCCCCCTTGATTGATCAATAGTGTATTTAAGCAACTTGTGATCCTGTAGAGGATAGTGACCGTAGTCATACACTATAACATATATTCTTACCATAGCCATATGTTAGAACAAGATTTATTCATGACATATTTTCTTTGGGTTTTGATGATAACAATGTATTGAAAGAATAATGGTTTATTTGATGTGTGTTACATGTGTGCAGGTTCTAATACTTGTAAATATTCTAGTCAGAATCTGTTTTACATTAACACACTGGGAGTTACTGAATTGCTAGATTCTGGTGGCAGAATCTAAAGAACACTTGCTAAGTGATGTCTGGCGTAGACTCTGAAGCTGAAGATCTCAGCATCAGAAGAAGCAACATAATTGTCTCTATACTTAGTGAATGTAAATTGGCTTCTAGTACCATTCAGGGTTGGTGATAAAGTTGAAGATGTCCGTACTAGAGAAAGCAAGTTGTGTTGTCAAATCAGTTTGTCAGCTAAAGTCTACAGATTGCAAGGCTCAAGAAAGGCCGGCATGCTTTACGAATATTTACTCTCAACGACTCTAATAGTACATGATCTCTTGAAGACTCAAAGGTTAAACATGTTACACATTGGATCAAGATCTTCTGGTCTATCTATCTTCAATGTCTCTTGTACTATGGAGCAAAAGCAAAGACTCTTGATCAAGTTACCTCTTCAACGGCTAGTGTCTGCAAAGGCTATAAATATGGATGAAGGTTCAAACTGAATCTTTAACAAGGATTATCCAGAAGAATGAGTAACAAGATCAGCAATTATCAACACCATTGTATATGCATATTTTCTATTGTATGTTGTAATTGTAAAAGCCTTATGATTTCTTACACATTGAATATCTTAGAAATCTTAAGTGCTTTACGTCTTTGTTAGGGTGATTTCCCGTACCTCTGATACTTGTATCAAGTACAACTTGTTCTCTATTCTGCTGAACTTGTTTAGTAGTTTAGATCAAAGTCTCTTATTATGTCCTTAAGTAAAAGTCTTAAGTCATTGGGACTTAAGCAAGGAAGTCTCGAGCCAAGATACATGAGCCATGTAAGTCTCTTGCTATGCACTTGAGCAATACAAGTCTTAATCAACTAGGTTGATTGAGCAAAAGTTTTAAGTCATTGGGACTTAAGCAAGGAAGTCTCGAGCCTAGATGCTTTGAGCCATGTAAGTCTCTTACTTTGTGCTTGAGCTGTGAAAGTTTTAATTAAGTGGATTGATTGAGGAGAAAAGTCTTGGGTTGCGGTTCAAGCACGAAAGTCTCAGCCAGTGTGGCTTGAGTAGGTTGGCTCGGTACATGAAATTGGAGCAGTAACTCTTGAATCTGAGGGGTTTAAGCAATGAGGCTCGTTTCTTGGGACTTGGAGCAGAAGTCTCAGCCAGTCTGACTTGAGCAGGTTGGCTCGGTACATGAAATTGGAGTAGTAAGTCATAAATCTGAGGGGTTTAAGCAAGGAGGCTTATTTCATGGGACTTGAAGCAGAAGTCTTAGCCAGAGTGGCTTGGAGCAGAAGTCTTGGGCTGAGGGCCTAAGCAAGGAAGTCTTGGGTTCGTGGAACCTAAGCAAAAAGTCTCAAGCGTGGAGCTTGAGTAAAAATTCTTGGACCATGGGTCTGAGCAAATGTAAAAGTATTATGCAGAATGCATATGTGATTGTAATAATGATTTAATTATAGTGAAAATATCTTGTGAAGCAAGGGGACTGGACTACTCTCAGTTTGGGAGGAACCAGTATAAATCTTTGTGTCTTCTGCTATTATTTATTTGCTTCTGTTAACATTCCGCTATTAAGAATTAACCAGAATCTGAACACCAATTTAGATTCTGAAATCTGATCAGATGCAAACTAAGTAAATGGAAAACACAATTCACCCCCTCTTGTGTACTTTTCTCACCTTCAATTGGTATCAGAGCATGGTCTGTGCATAACACTTGACAATGGCGCAGATAATGATCCAATAAGAAAAGTATGTCTGTCAAAGACTTTCCTTCAAGAAGGAATCAAGTGCCACATGAAAAATATCATACTGTTTTTCCTACCATATTCAAAGGGTGATTCCATTGAATTTAAATGATGGAAAAGCAAAACATATTTTTAACTCATTAGTCTTGACAAAAGGGGTTTCTGAAGATCTATAGAATATCCTTGAAAAAGGTATTAGTATAGAAGTTGATGGTGTATAGATGATCTTTTTGAAGGTCTTTATCACCAAATCAGAAGATGCTTATTGAGTATCTTCAGAGGTAGTTGCATTCTTGTAGGTGCTCTATCTTAATTTTGAGTATGTCAACATCATTGATACATTTGATGCTTGGACTATCTTTAAATCCTTGTGCTCAGATTTGTGGGAATCAATTTTGAAGCTTGTCTAGTTACACTTCATCTAATCTTCAAGCAAATTCTGAGAAGATTAGTTTAGATTCAAACCTGAGGTCACAGTTATTCAAGAAGTTGTACAACTTAAATATATTGTGCTCTGTTGGTTTGTCTTGCAAATCTTCAAAGAAATGAAATGAAATTAGATGATGAAAAGCTATCTAACATATCACTTTTCCTAAAGCTTGATTCTTTGAAATGTCTGATGATAAGGAATTTATATTTCTTGTTTGAGAAATGATGATGAAATGAAGAAAATTTTGTTTAGCATCTTGAACAAATGATGATAATTTGGAGTTACTGAAAATGAAGTGAATTGTGTGGGTGATATGAAAAAAAATACTAAGTGTCTTTAATAGTATCAAGTAGCAGGAAAAGAAAAATTGAAAAAAACAAGAAAGTGGAGCGTGACATTTATGTGAGAGAGAAACTAGTAGTGTTAAATTGAAAAATTACTACATTATAATAATAATACTTACATAATAAAAATAAATAAATCACATAATAATAATAATAATAATAAAACTAACAAAAATAAAGTTTATTAAAAACCTGATTAATAAAAAATAAAATTAATTAAAATCGGAACCGAAATCGGTAAAAAACGATAAAAACTGTCTGTATCGAGGTGTCCAGAAAAATAAAATGAACACACCAAAACAATCAGTAAAAAATATACGTATTTAAAAAATACAGCGTTTTGTTAAATTTTGAAATTGATTTTACCCGGTAAAAAGGCTCAGACAAGTCAGAAAAGCGACCGAAAAACAACTGAAAAAATAAAATAAGCACACCAAGTTAAAGTACGCGAAAAATAGATTAAGAATTGACATCTGCAAATTCGATTTAAAAAACTGCCCGTACATCAGATTTTTGCACAATTGACTTTTAGTTTAACCATAACGCCTGAAAATTTAACACGTTCTTTCTGACTGATAATTCAAACAATATTCATGATAAAATATATGATATAATAAGCAGATGGTGCAATGTGAAAATGCAGTCAGATGATTGAAAATAGTTAAAATGAGGGGGGTCAAAATTTAGGGTATGACACACAGAAATAATCAAGAGAAGACACAAAACTGACTCAAACCAAACTAGCCAAGACTGAGTCCACTGAAGAAACAACAAAAAGAAGAAAAAAAAACAGACTCATCCGAGGAGACAAAGACTAAGATGCAAAAAAACACCAACCAAAGCAAAAAATAAAAAAGGAAACTCCCTAATGAACCTCCCAAGCATCAGCGTTTTTGGAAAATTTACGCATGTTGAGACCTAGCTTGAGAGGATAATGAGGTAGTAAGGCCTTTAAATATAAGAAGAGTTACCTAGATTGTAACGACCCTTGCTAGTAACGACACTCTAGTAAATGAGAGCGTTCTTGGAAGAAAATAAAATCATCCTTAGTAATCGTGCACATATTCTATGTTCCTCTTTCTCTACTCCCAAGTTTTGACCAAGACAATTCCCATGTCATTGAAAATTGTTATCCTCAAACACACACGCACCAAAAACATGTTTTTTAGGCCTTAAAAAAATAATGATGACTAGTCAATCTGTCCTTATCAAGCTGACTAGAGAGAATCTCTTGACAATTATGACTGAATCAGCGTGTCATGATACAATGTCCTGACATTCTGATTGATATATTAATCTTCTCTAGTTGGAGCACCAAACAACCTCAGCAACACTCATAGTCCAGAAAACACCATTTAATCTTGCTGATCCAACATACAAGATTGGTGCTCAAGAAAAACCAGCCCAAACGGATCAAAGCAGAAACACTATTCTGCACCAAATAAAGAAAACAACTTAATTTCATGGTTAATGAATTCAGCAAGGCTCAGATGAAAATCTAAACACAATGTCAAGACATCATATCTGACATCTCACATCCAGCAACAGAAAATCCTTTGAGGCCCACAACCTTCTGTAGAGAAAAATAAGTTTTCCCAGACAGCAACCAACATTGTTTCTTGGGACATTCCCAAGAATCATCACCAGTCCCAGAACATATATCAGAGTCACAAGCACAACAAAAAAAACTCACATATCTAGAACCACAACCACACTGTCAAGGCAAAAGGGCACACCAGACAACATAATGTCAAGATATCTCGTCTGACATTACAACCTTACCAGCCGTACAACAACATAGGCTGCATGAGAACATGCAAGCTTTGTACAGGCTGCAACAATGTAGCTATATATCAGACAGATACACAGCTCCCCCTGTCACACATAATCAAAATTCCCCTCAAGGAGAAAAACCAAACCTCATTTCAAACACATGAACATCTTCATGCTCACACAAGCCCTACAACAGCTTCACCCTTACTTAAGAGACACCAGAGACCCCTTAACACTTCAGGTAGGCAAGATGTCATGCACATTTGGTTTGACATCATGCACCTAAATCACAACAGTAGAGGAACATTTTCTCAAGTTCCCTTCTTCACAACCTCCTTCAGAGGTACTTCCCACAGAAGAGGACACACCCTCACATATAGTCAGAGCACCACATAGATAAGAATATTTGTCCTGACATCCTTCTTCTGCACACCACAGCATGAACTGACACAAATGGATCCTTTACCATAACAGGCTGTCATGTACACACCACAAACCACCCCAGATATGGACGATAGCTTTACATCATACTTTACCATGATAAAAAATTTCAATTATGAATCTAATGGTGAGTAACAAACTCCGCATCATGAACTCCAAATTAGCTCCCATGTATAATTTGCTTTCTTTTTTGGAGAGATAATCAACTAAGATGATGTTCTTACATCAGTTCAGACATCAGTCTCAATTACAAGGATTGAACCATTTACTTTGGTTATGGAGTCAACACATATAGGAATTACTATCTGCATAGTAATCCATACAAATCCATTTGCAAGGGACACATGTGAATCACAATAGGTCATAGCAGCAGCTGCTCAACTTCCAAGGACAAATCATAGACACTTATAGTAACCAGCATAACACATAGATAAATAACCTCTTACACACTTCAAGAAGCTTCTACTCAGAAGCACAATGTCCAAACATTCTATCTGACATTACAGAGACATCAACCATCCTTATGTACCCTAAGAGGGGATTCCCTCTAACAGATACCATTTGAGCTGACCAAAATTTTTCCTGACTGAGCATCATACCACAAACACACTTTTCAGCATAAGTCTACTTCTCCTCTACCCTTCAATCCTCTATCCTTCAAGACTCATCCTTGCACAATCAACATTAACACAATAAGATGAAGTACATTAGCATTTGCAAAGGCTGCTGTTCCAACATGTAGTGACTATAAACACCTTGGACAATAAGCTTGAGCAAGTAGTTCCTTGGGGCACACACAAATAACAACTGTTATTTAACACACCTTCCACCATAAGTGACCAAGCAGAATCCCTTACACAAGGACCTTGATCATGGGAAATCAACATCAGGACTGGAACATCCAGTTCTAAATACTCCTTTACTCCAGATAGGTGTCTGGAACACTCATACCAAACATCTTAGAAGAGACTCCAAGAAGAAGATATGAAAGGAAAAAGGAATCATCAACTTGCTTGAGCTTTAGCCATTTCTTGATTCACAAAGGTTGAGACAATATGATCTGACATCATTGATACATCTTGTCTATTGAAGGAAGCTCATTCCCCTACACTTGAGTTCTCACTTGCTTGATATAGCCTAGAACACCCTATCCCTTTTAGGCTTCTAGACATCATCCCATCTTGAAGAACTCCTTCACCATAATACAACAAGAGTTCTACATTCTCATAGACTCGATCAAGATATCAAGTTTGAGAAAAAAATACACTCCATCCTGTAGGATATAGATGGAAAAAACAGCCTTTTCTTTGGAGACTAAAGATAAGAGCAGTTACCTTGAATACAACCTTCTTTAAGCAAAATTCTCCAAGAGAAGCAACCAGCTCATCCACACCCAAAATCAGAGTCCACAACAGAAACTAACCTTTTAGGAAGGTAGTCACAAGATAGACAAAAACAACATCAAGAACAATCAGATCCAATTTTCCTAAAGCAGAAGGATCTTCAAGATGTTAGGGTGAGTGTTCTTAGACATTTATCATTGGCTTTCAATCCACAGCACAAAACCTGGTTTACTTGACTCTCACTTTCCTTCACCATATGATAGGTCAGAGACTTCTACAAAGGCCATTCTCTTGTTCTTAAAAACAACATTGTCACCCATAAAGATAGATCAATAAAATATAGACTTAATAGGTCCACCAGAGATAACGGTGTCTTGATCTTCTTCTTCAATAGCAGACAAATGCATGACAGGTTTCTTGGATAGAGACCTTAGAATCCTGCTGGCCAGATGTCTCTTCAAGAAAAGTCTTGAGAGGATCCCAAACACTTTTGTCCACCATACATGTATTTAACAATCTGAACACATGCCTATCAACTCCATGGAAACACCACTTCAAGAGAACAAGAGCCAACACAAACTCTTCCTCACAAGAAACACACTCTTTGGTGACAAACTTCCAAGATCAGCTGTCCTTCCAAAGATCATACAGTACCAGAAAAGTACTCCCTGAAGCTCACTCGAAACTGACTAGGGTGCCAGCTCTGATGCCGATTGTAACTTTCTGGCAATGTATCACATGTTGAAATTGATGTCCTCACAACAGAGCATAATGTCAAGACAGATGTTACGACACCTTTTGTCTGACAGAAAAGTAAAATAAACCAGACTAAAAATAAAATGCAAAAATATAAATAACACAATCAATTGGTAACCCAGTTTGGTGCAACATTACCTACATCTGAGGGCATCCAAGCCAGGAAGGAAACCCACTATGATAGTATTAGTTCAAATCTAAACTCCCTCATTTACAACTTCTCGCCTAATCCCTACCTTGTGCAACTTCTACCTAGAAATCGCCATCTAGATATGAGATCCCCCTCTCACTTCCTAACAACCAGTCACAGTCCCAGTGACTTATGCCTCAAAAAACCAAAAAGACAGAAGAACATTCTTTCAGTTACAATACTAGGTTTTGCTTATAAGCTTCAACCAAGAACAATACTCAACTCCTTGCTAAGAAGCTTTAGACTGAGAACAACAAACCATAAATAAACTATCTACCACAATGTATTAAATGATACAAAAGGTGACATACAAAATCACATACACGAGACTCTCAAAACCTAAGTTTCTAAAACTTCCCCTAGTCTTTACAAAAGTGAAATCCTTGAGATACATTAGGTCTAAGCAAATCTTTAAATACTTATTAGCAATCCATGGGGTTCAAAATATTCACCCAAATATTCCTTGATCCATGCGCTAAGGTGTTAAAGCTAGAATAGCAGCAAGCAAAAATATATAAGTAACCCTGTTTTGTCGTTCTCCACAGGGATCAGTGCGAGGGAAAGAATGCCATTCGGCGGTATCTACATTTCTAAGCTTATGGATCAAAAGTTTTGGTTTAAGACGGAACCAAAAGCAAATTCGGAAAATGTAAAGACTGAAAATATAAAATAAAGACTAAATTATAAACAGAGCCTTGTTGGAATTTGATCTCATCAATTGATAACACATGCATTCTTCTAATCATATTATACATAAATCAATCATTTGCCTAATATCCTCACGTATCACCCACGACCGAGGTTATGTCTAACGCAACGTCGAGAGATCGACCGTATTGCCTCATTGGTGATGTCTCACGCAACAAAAACCAACACAGAGCATTAAGAGCTGATACTCACGCAAGTGTTAAGCCTAAATCTATTTCTAGAGTTTAGAACAAAACAGATAATCATCTTAAATCCAGATCTGAAGAATATATATCTATAGCGGTTCAAATCAAAGATAAACAGGTAAACAAAGATGACACCCAAATCAGATAAATGACTGCTTCATATAAAATGCCTATGATCAGAATACGTACATACGTTTAACCTTTTTTACATGTATTCAACTAATTTTCCAAATGAATGTGAATACCGTTCTTCATCACTATTATCACGCATCCTCGCAATACCGTATCGATCATACTCATGCTAACCATGATACTTAATCAACACAATACAACAAAAGATACAATGAATATCAATTCACAAAACCATGTCAAAAGTTTGGTTCATTGATAGATGAAAATCTAACACCAAGGATTGGTAAAGGTTTAGTCAAGACCACAAATAATCAATCAAAGACAACAATAATAGAGAATCGAAACATATTCACAAACATACATTAGATGAAATACATAAGGTGTCAAGAGATTACATCCAACACCAACAAGAAATCAAAGCTCTTACCTTCTCTCCATTGAAAATGAAGAGATGCAAAGTTTCTCTCTAAAAAATATCTAAATCTATCAAAACAATCTCTAAAAAGTGTGAAGAATGTAATTATAACACATTCAGGAAATTACATGTTCGCAAAGCGAACCTTTCATTCGCACGGCGAATGGTGAAAAAAGGCACTTCAGGTGCCTCTGAATAGTTAAACTGCCCCAGAAATTCTCGTGAGTTCGCAATGTGAAGGATCACTCGTAAAGCGAACACTCGCTTTCCCGTTTGCAAAGCGAACTTTAGTGCCTTTTCCCCCTGCCAAATTCTGGGACCATTCGCTAGAGACCTCGCCAGAGTTCGCAAAGCGAACCTTCGCTGGCACTCGCTTTCAAGTTCGCAAAGCAAACTTACTGATGTCTTCCTCTGCTCTTTGGCAGCTTGCATCATTTTCTTGTGTCTTACACTTTGATCATTTAGTGCCTTTTCCTGCACAATAACACATACATTACAAGCACCAAAGGTATATTCTCATTGTTAGAAGAACAACAACAACAATCATTAGCAAAACCAATGAAAACATGAGAAAAGAGTGGAAAAAGTGCAAAGAAAGATATGTCCTTTTTAGGTCAAATCCGCACCTAACAACTCTCCCCAACTAGATTTTTGTTTGTCCCCAAGCAAAGTATGCCCCTCATGAAAACAAGAGGATTTGCTCAAGCATAAGATTCAACCAAGAAAAGATGAAAATGCGCACAAGCAACGTTCACCACTCAATAGAATTGAACAATGACAAAGAATTAAGTTCTTAAACAAATATAATGGAATAGTTCAAAGAACAACTAAATTTTCATACTTGAATCACTCTAACACTCCTCTTCAGAATAAAAACGAAGAAATTGACGCGTTTGCAACCGCGGGGAAATTTCACTCGCCCGACAAACAATGCTAATAACAATCCAATTCATACAACATCTAACAATCAACAATGAAAACCCAGAAGCAAAAAGATCACTAAGGGCTTTAAAGGTTGTAACTTGGTCGGGTTCACAACAAAGGGACATTTCTAAAGGCCCTTGAATTGAAATTGCCGATGCAAAAAGAAACATTCACTATACATGGTATTTACACATCTCAACTTCATTCACCATTTTCATTCCTTTATCACCAACCTTCTCAAACTTCCTTATACACAATTATTTCATTCTCTATTTTTCTCATTCAAACAAGCATTCTTTTTCTTTTGTTTTTCACATTCATTTTCACACTTTTTCTTTTCATGCTTGTTTGAACTTTTTCAAAAGTTTTAACAACTTACCAATCTTCTTTTTCATTCTCCCCAACTTAAATTCAACCAAACCTCAAGTGAATGCTCCTTGCTTTTTAAGGCAAGGAAATCAAATTAAAACAATGTTCAAAGGTTCACGAAGAAAGTTTTAGAACCTCGCAAAATTCAATGATGAACTACACTTTCAAATTATGTACAACACAAAGTTCATCACTAAAATGAGATCTAAACTGTTTAGGCTCAAAGGGCTAACGAATTCTCACTACTCACGGGTAAGATACTTTTGGATATGGTTGTGCTCAATATAAACAAATGCCTTGATCATTTCTAATGCTTCCACAAAATCACAATAATCAAAAAATAAAGCATGAATCAAACGAATTAAACAAAGTTATCAGTCATCCTAGCATATAGTAAATAATGGAGGTTTCTCACAATTTGTGGCTTTTGGACCTAAGTGAAACAAGCATTCAAACAAGTTGCAACATGAAACAAAAATACACATTTGCACAAAGCATAAAATTCTTAAATCATTCTAACATTCTATAAAGCAGTACAATTTACCTTGCAAAAATTCAAATCTCACCATCCAGACTCGATCGAAGCTTCATTGAATACTTTTATACAAATAGCAACCAATCTAGAAGAAGTTCTCATCATTCCTGATCATACTAGAGAAAACATAAAAGAAAACAAATACATATAATATAAACAAATGTACAAAGCTAAAAAATATAGAAACTATCACAATGCAACTCAATATCTAAACACCGATCCCCGGCAACGGCGCCATTTTGTTGAAGCTAGAATAGCAGCAAGTAAAAATATATAAGTAACCCAGTTTTGTTGTACCACAGGGATCAGTGCGAGGGAAAGAATGCCATTCGACGGTTTCTAGGTTTCTAAGCTCATGGTTCAAAAGTTTTGGTTTAAAGCGGAACCAAAAGCAAACGCGGAAAATGTAAAGACGGAAAATATAAAGTAAAGACTGAATTATAAACGGAGCCTTGTTGGAATTGGATCTCATCAATTAATAACCCATGCATTCTCCTAATCATATTATACATAAATCAATCATTCGCCTAATATCCTCACGTATCACCCACGACCGAGGTTATGTCTAACGCAACATCAAGAGATCGACCATATTGCCTCATTGGTGATGTCTCACGCAACAAAAACCAACACAGAGCATTAAGAGTTGATACTCACGCAAGTGTTAAGCCTAAATCTATTTCTAGAGTTTAGAACAAAACAGTTAATCATCTTAGATCCAGATCTGAAGAGTATATATCTATAGAGGTTCAAATCAAAGATAAACAGGTAAACAAAGATTACACCCAAATCAGATAAATGACTGCTTCATATAAAATGCCAATGATCAGAGTACGTACATACGTTTAACCCTTTTTACATGTATTCAACTAATTTGCCAAATGAATGTGAATACCGTTCTTCATCACTATTATCACGCATCCTCACAATACCGTATTGATCCTACTCATGCTATCCATGCTACTTAATTAACACAATACAACAAAAGATACAATGAATATCAATTCACAAAACCATGTCAAAAGTTTGGTTCATTGATAGATGAAAATCTAAGATCAAGGATTTATAAAGGTTTTGTCAAGACCATAAATAATCAATCAAAGACAACAATAATAGAGAATCGAAACATATTCACAAACATACATTAGATGGAATACATAAGGTATCAAGAGATTACATTCAACACCAACAAGAAATCAAAGCTCTTACCTTCTCTCCCTTGAAAATGAAGAGGTGCAAAGTTTCTCTCTTAAAAATATCTAAATCTATCAAAACTATCTCTAAAAAGTGTGAAGAATGTATTTATAACATATTCAGGAAATTACATGTTTGCAAAGCGAACCTTTCATTCTCACAGCAAATGGTGAAAAATGGCACTTCAGGTGCCTATGAATAGTTAAACCGCCCCATAAATTCTCGTGAGTTCGCAATGCGAAGGATCACTCACAAAGCAAACACTCGCTTTCCCATTCGCAAAGCGAACTTTAGTGCCTTTTTCCCCTGCCAAATTCTGGGACCATTCACTAGAGACCTCGCCAGAGTTCGAAAAGCGAACCTTCGCTTTCACTCGCTTTCAAGTTTGCAAAGCAAACTTACTGATGTCTTCCTCTGCTCTTTGGCAGCTTGCATCATTTTCTTGTGTCTTACTGTAGCGCGGTTTTTGTGACCGCCCACATCCGCATGCGAATGGGATTGGGTGCTACTTTATGATTTCTTATTTATCCTATGAAGCTGGAAAGGAAAGGGAAGCTATCTCAAACTAACCTTGCACGTAAATGTTTTCTTTAACAAATGCTAAGAGATTGGGGAGTTTGGGGTCAGGTTAGACAATGGGGAGTTGTCAATTACACATCCTATACATGGTTATCCATGGGTTGTTATTAATTTTCCTGTTATTCTACTTACTGGTGTTTATCTGCCATGGGTTGGGAAAGTTTCTCCTTTGAGAAGGTTGAGAGATGTTGGAAAGATATTTTTGTTGTTTTCGGGTTTTTCGATGTTTTTGGTAAGGTACTGGACCTAAGGTTTTTGTTTAGTGTGCTCGCTAAGATTTCGCAATCTTATGCCTACGTATTTCCGTTAAAGAAAACAGGGAAATCAGAGCAATCGTAGTTCCTCCTATTTCTATGGGAGGAAAAAGATGTTTGGTGTCTTGTTTAAAGCCTAAGATTGAAGCTAAAGGGGTGTTTGTGGGAATTGATTGAAAGAGTGAAAAGATTAAAGATTGAGATATAAATATCCGGGAAAAAACATCGGATGAAAATAGAAGGAATATCCGGGAAAACGTCGGATGAAAAATAAAAGGAAAGGGGTTTTTCCTGTGTTTTTTAGGAAAACTTTAGGGTTTCTGGAGATCCAAAAGGAGATGAGACTGTCCAAGTCTACTGGTATGAGAAGGTTGATCTTTGTATGATGCCCAAGAGGAGGCTGATGTTTTAAGGGATGAGAATTAACCCTTAATTGGTTTGATGTTTTGACTCTAGAAAGACTGCTCTAGCAAAGGATGACTAGGTTCTGTTCCTATACCTTTAGGAGGTCTCTAGGTCCTTGTACTAAGCCCAAGAGAAGGCATGTGAACTTCTAAGAAGTCGGAGGGTCCTTTTACAACGCCCAAGAGGAGGCGGGGAATGCTTTTAAGAATCCCATGGGTCCCAAACCAAAGAAAAGTTCAAGAAATGCTATTCACCGATAATAGATCATTTAGTGAAAGTTCTGAGGTTTAAAGAAATTCAAGAGATGCTATTCACCGAGAATAGATCAATTATGGGAAGTAGAATTTCTTTGACAATTTCTAACTGTGACAGCCTGATAAAAGGTTCACGAAGAATACTGCCTTTCTCTTTGTTCCATATTGTTTAAGCCCAAGAGAAGGCAAGACTGTATCTGGAAATCCTATGGGGATCTAGTTTTGACTGTTGAAAGAGCGAATATTGGCTTTACCTAGTTCTAGACCTAGTTGCCGGGGAAAACTCTAAGCAAATATACAAGTATATATATAGTTGATATATGACAAGTATTTAAAAGGATACAAAAGAAGGACTTACAGGTGAGCAAGCTTCCCACAATACAATTATATATATTAAAGTTGATAAAAGAAAGCTGATAAAAACTTACAGGTGAGCATGCTTCCATAGCTGTATTGTTAGTTGTTCAAGTAATTGAAGAAAGTTTTGATAACAAATATGAATTTGAATTTAAATCACAAGGAAAGTTGTTTTTTAAAACGAAACGATATGAATATCTGGGAAAACGTCAGATGTAAAGAGACGATGAAAAAAGGAAAAGGTTGCAGATATCCGGGAAAACGTTGGATTGAAGAAGATAAAAAATAAGAGGTTGAAAATACGAATATCTGGGAAAACGTCGGATGTAAAGAGACGTTGAAAAAAATAAAAGGTTGCTCGCTAAGACTTTATAGTCTTATGCCTACGTATTCTCAGCGGTTTCTTGAGAAATCAGAGCAGTCGTGGTTCGCCCTTATAGGGCACGAACTACAGACAATAAAGTTTAAATCGTACAGCAGCGAGAGGGGAAATCTACCCTAATGTTATCATGCTTGGTTAAATATCCTAAAGTCTGTCTTATTTCAAACCTAATCGAAAATTAAATTTGAACTAAGAGTTCCTAAGGGATCATGCATACGTGGCAAAACATCACGGAATAAATAAATACACGGCAAAGCATCGTGACAGATAAAATATACACGGAAGAATATCGTGTATGAAACTGAATATATGGAAAAACATCATGTGATAAAATATACATGGCAAAACATCGTGGGATAAAAGCATATACACGGCAAAACATCATGTAAAATAAACAGAATCTTCACGGCAAAGCATCGTGAAATCAGAGATATACATACATGGAAAATCATCATGTGATAAATTGTACACGGAAAAGCATCGTGGCATCATGGAAAAATATCATGGCAATTGAAAATCTACATGGAAAAGCATTGTGTAAAATAAATAGAAAACACACGGTAAAACATCGTGTGACACCGAGAGAAAATACAATCATGGAAAAACATCGTGAAATAATCAAGGCACAACATCAGGATTTAATCGAGGAGACAACCAAGTCACGAAATAAAATCGGGCAACAAGAAGAATTATCAATTAATTTAAATATTAATATTTAATAAGATTAACTAATAATTTAATTAATCACAATTAAATAAAAATATCTAAATTAATTAATAATTAAACAATATATTTTTTACATTTTTAAATATTTATTAATATAATTAAAACTAGAAAATAAGAAAATTAAAAATAAATAATGAAAGAGAGAAATATATGTGGGAGAGAATTGAGAAAACAATGTGAGGAAATTGTTTTGGTGTAAGAATTATGAAAACTTCTTCATCTATTTATAGGAAATCAAGACTTGGTGAAGAAGCAAAATGATGTAAGCCATGACATATGAATTTTGAATATTAGAGTTCATGTTGGAATTGAGTTGGAATAATTTTGTGGAAAAATGTTATAATATGTAGATGTTTGAAAAATGAAAAGTGGTTAAAATGCATAGTAAGACACTACAAAAAAAAGGTCATCCGCCACGGCCAGAAAACCGCGGTTATATGTAAAATAACCGTGGTTGAAAGATTTTGCCACGGTTTGGTCACGAATAAGCGACTGTGGGATATGCAGCTGTGGCCAAAAGTATAAGCCGCGGTTTTCGTGTTTGTGCCACGTTTTATATACATCTGTGGCTTGAATAGGCCACGCTTTAGGTATCTAGGTTAAGGCCGCGGCTTATCATGCGTCGCGGTTCTTAACGGTGGCCGAATCTTGCCACGGTTCTTATTTAATGTATAGGGTTTGAATTTATGGCCACTAATTAAAACCGCAGCTACATTTTGCTCATGTTTTCTTTTTGTGCCGCATAGTTGTAACCATGTTGTTCTTCATGACTTGGCATAAAGAACCATTTTAGATCAATATAATGTTTTCCAACAAGAATACTCATTTTTGTAGATATTGATTAAAAAAATTAAAATCTAATTATACAAAAAAATATTAAGCCACAACGTCAAAATATTCATTAAGAAATAAGTAAGTCTACATCAAGTGACACTACCGACTAATAAGTCGCAAAAAGCTTACAATTATACAAAAAGGAAACAAAGTTCCGGTACAATGTTATTCATCCCAAATCTTTTCAAGCTGTACAATTTTTATTGTCATACAACAAGAACACTTGCTTCCATTTTGCTTCCATCTTGAAAACTCTCCAAAAAGCTTCATGTATTCATCATAAGCAAGCAAGGCTGTCAACAAACCAACACACATCCATTCTATCATCCTGTTTCAAAGTTCATGGCAACATAAAAGATGAATGCAATATGGATACATACTGTACTGCAGTAGAATGGTTAAACCTTCTATTGATCAATAGTTGTTCCCAATGTACTCAAAATTCAAGCTCTCAATTAACATGTCAAGAGCGAACTCGCATAGCAGCCTATTTCACATAACATTCAAATGACTTAATAGACATACCATGAGCAGTTATCGGTTGCTAAAGTCACCAACAGTGCATTCAAGCCATCGTCTATGACGGCACAATGCGATCCATGCCAAGGCAAATACATGGTTTGCTGTTTTATATACAGAGTTGTCAGCCTCCTACTGCTATTTCGGCGTGAATGATCATGATTCATATAATAAACCATATAATAAAAGAATGCATTATTTAGATAAGATGTTATTGAACACACTTTAACCATTCAATTCAACTACCTGCACTATTGGAAATTGAAAGCTTTTTCAAATGCTTGGTTTCAGGGACCCTAATCCAGCTACAGCCTTGTACCTCAAGAGATTCAATCTTAGGGTCAGTGAGTGAAAGCGAACAGTTTCCAAGACCATAAATATCCAGCCTACAGTCCTCCAAAAATGGCAGGTGAATTGAAATTGATTGGCCGCCTTCACACCCAAGCAGCAACAACTTTGTCAGATTTGGACATGACCGAATCACTGCATTCACAGCAACAACAATGTCAATAATAGAAAACACCAAATTCCACATTACAAATACTAATTTAACTTTACACAAACTAACATATGCCCTGATCCTAACAATTCTAAATTCCTACTAATAATCCCCTGCAAGTCTTTTTGAGGATGTATCAAATGCCATCACACCATCACCACCGTTGATTGCCAACCCTCCACCGGCGACGCTGGCATACTTGTCTTCGGTAACTTTAAACTAAGCAGTGAACAACACACCCTCAATGTCAATCAGAGAAGCTATTATGTACATAATGATATATTCCGTTTGAACTATGCTTGAAGATAGACCACCTCAATCACAGGGGTTACCAGGTTCTGTCGCAAATCCATAATGTTTTCCTTCCCAGCAGAATCCAACTATGAGACCAACTCAATTCATGCCTGTAGGTATTGCCCCCGATCCACAATAATTCATGCCCACTGGTACAGCCTCTCGTCCGCAATAGGGTTTTGTAGGTACCAATGTCTCAAATGCTAACATTTCAAATGATCGGGATAGAGGAAGGGCTGCCATGCCTCCTTCTAGGCCTGCAGGAATGCAGTGTGATATGAGACTGGTTACAAAGGTCACTTAGTCAAAAAAAGCTACGGTAGAAATTCGAACTGTTATGGCTGACCTTGTCCTTAGAAACTTGGAGGTTCATTTCCTTGGAAAGCCATTGCTGACTCCATTCAGTGGCATCACCAGCTGCGACAGCTGCTGTGAAAAATAAGTCGGTACATGCTTGGACTTTGGATACAAGTCTTTGGCTTTGATTCAAATGTGTGTGGTGTGCTGTAGTATTAAACACATTCATCAGGATTCAAACCGTAATCTCAGCAATAAATCATCAACATCAATCATCAAGCGTTCACGAAACTTCTAATTTGAATCACAAAAGGAAAGTTTACAAATCAAGTGTAGAGAATCAGAAATTCATCAATTACACGATTATGAAATCGTCACAGGAATCACAAACATTAACATTTCCCAAAACAAGATCAACGAGCATTCATTACCAATCATTTTCCTTTCCGAAATCGAAACAGAAACAAAATCATCACGCAATCTCAGCATTTAATTGAATTCACTCCATTCAGCCTATAAAAAGAGACACAGTTTGGAGAGAAGTTCAGGGCAAAAAAATCATCCCACAATCCATAACCATTCATCACATACTCACAATAACAACACATACATCTTTACAATATCGCAAAACAAATTCTCAGAAGAAAAATTCACACGATTCCAAAGAGAAAATTCATACAACATCACAGCAATAAAACTCATTCTCAAAAATACATTCACACCAGAGAAATTCACACCACACAGTATGCAAAAAGAGTAAAAAACACGCAATTTCAATAGATTCTCAGATGTAAATATCAACTACCTTTAAGTATGGTGATCAGTTCTTCTTAAGGTATTGATCCCGTGTACTTTCCCACAAGGAGGTACTACCCACATGAGCAAAACTAAAGCATCAGCCCATTTATTAGCAGATATGCATTGAGAAACTGCCCCTTTATAGTCCTCAACGACTAAAGCACGCTGAACAAGGTCATCAAATGAAGGATCACTGCTCTCTTCCACTTCCACGTCATCATCTTCAATTTTCTATGAACTATTTGCATTATCTGCAACAACAAAGTTGCTGATAGCTGTAGATGGAGGAGTATCAGCTTTAGGACTTGGAAGATTATTAAAGAAATCCTC
This sequence comes from Lathyrus tuberosus, assembly GCA_022829125.1. NCBI lineage: Eukaryota > Viridiplantae > Streptophyta > Magnoliopsida > Fabales > Fabaceae > Lathyrus > Lathyrus tuberosus. Next base: position 18,998,978 of record JALAZF010000017.1, read on the forward strand.
CCCGTTGTTTTTTATTAGCCTGTTTGAACAACCATATAACAATAGCTTGTAAACAATATAATACAAAAAATCTCACTCACCCTGTGTTGTTGAACAAATGATTCAGACGATTCCACCTTTTCATGTGCAAACATCCTTTTGAAAATCCAAACAATCCACAATCCATCTTCTGAAACATTCCAAAGTTATACATACAATGCAAATTTACAGACCTTGTATTGCCTTTGCAAGAATAGGATTAGAAAAGTCCTGAAAAGCCAATCCACATTGAATAATCAATAAAACTTATTCAAAGTTTGCGCAAACTGTTGGTGTGCAGTGTGTGCGAATAAGGCAAACTACCTAAATACAAACCAAATTCAAAACAGAGGAAGATTCCCACGGGAAATAATTGATGTTTACTGGCGGTGGTTGTGGTCGTCTCTCTCCTGTGAAGAAGTTGCTAGGGTTTTGTTTCAGAATCTGTAATTTTAAATCATCACCAATAGAAAATTGAGAAACTGAAACCTATCACAATTGAGAAATAGAGAGAAACTGATTTAGAGTGTAAGAATACTAACCTGGCAAGATTGGTTTGGGACTAGTGGTGTGGGATAGATACCAATTTGGCGTCGTTGGCGGCGTTAGGGTTTTTGCAGTGGTGTGGTGGTGGCTGTTTCAATTTTTCCAGATATGAAAAGAAGAACTGAATCAAATTAGAAACTAAGTCGAAAACCTCACCGGATGTGAGCGAATGCGAGCGAGAGAGACGAGTTGTGGCCCTTGAAAGTTTTGTTGCGAAAGATTGATGTTGGAACCGACAACGCTAACGCAGGGAAGGTGATGACGGAGGAAGGTTTCACGGCTAGGGTTTTGTTTTGAAGGTGATGACGGATTTTGTTTTGAACAGTGCGAAAATTTTGTTTTGTTACAAAACGGAGGAGAAGAGGAGTCTTTACATTTCAATTTTTTTTTATTTTTTTAATCTAAAAAAAATTAGAAAAGAAAATAAATAAAGAGAGGGAAACTAAAAAACGAGGGGGAAATTCTGGCGGGATAGTGAAAATTATAATTCCGCGGTTTTTCTTTGTGGCTTAAAGTATCTACAGTTTTCTGATCGCGGCTTAAATATAAGTGTGATTTTGTAACCGTGGCAATTGAAGTAAAGGCCACAGTTTCACACTCCGGGTTCAATATTTCTAAACATATGTCTACGATTTTAAAACCCTGGCCAAAGCTTGTATGTGGCCACAGTTTTTGAGTTGTGGAAAAATTTAGCGTGGCCGTAGGCCATTTTTCTTGTAGCGAGAAAAAGATGGAATATGTGGTGAATCAAAGTAGTAGAGAAAAAAAACAATGAGAAAGTGAGGCGTGTGTTTTTGTGTAGTGTGGGAGGAGAATTTTGGCACTTTTGTGAAATATGTGATACTTTTGGAAAGAGACGGATAAACCCTGGAATAGAGATTCAGACATCCGGAAAAGCATCAGATGCGAAAATAGTATCGTACTCTGGAAAATATATCAAAAGCATCTAGAAAAGCATTAGATGTGGAATGAGACCAGATCCGAGGATATGTCAGAGACTTCTGAGAAAGCAATTTAATTTTACTGTGAAATACAGAGAACATCCAGAAAGCGAAAACAATTTTACTGGGAGAAAGGTTACAGTCATCAGGGATTTTTAGACATGTATTGAAAAACCCTAGAAAAGAACAGTAACAACCGTAAAAGACATTCAGGAGAACGTTGAATGAAACTTTGGAACATAAGCAGACATGATTATCAGATACATTCAGAAGAGCGTTGAATGGAATTTGGAAAAAGAGTGAATATTTAGAGATATCAGGAAATTAATCAGAGACATTCAGGAGAGCATTGAATGAAGTCTGAAAAATAAATCAGGCACATCCAGAAAAACATTGGATGAATGAGAAACAAACTTGAAGGCATATCAATGACATCCAGAAAAGCGTTGAATGTATTAAAAATAACTTTGAGTGTAAATCCGAAACATTTAGAAAAGTGTTAAATGTACAGGAAATTTTTTTTAGAAGACTGGCAGAATGATGGCCATATCCGGAAAAGCATCAGATAAGCACATCAGAACAAAAGTTACATCTGGAAAAACATTTGATGAGAAAAAGTCATATATGGGAGAGCATCAGATAGACATGTAAGGGGTTTCTGGAAAAGAATCATGAATAAAAGAGACATATCTGGAAGAGCATCAGAATAAAAGAGACACGTCCGGAAGAGCATCGGATGGAAACAAAGAAAGTTCTGGAAAAACATCAGAACGGGTTTTGGAAAAACTTCAAAACCAAAAGATACATCCGAAAGAACATCGGGTAGACACAGAGAAACGTTCTAGAAAAGCATCAGAACAGATAGACATATCCGGAAGAACATCAGATAGAGACAAAGTTATATCTGGAAGAACATCAGATAAGACATAAAAGTATAGGTGCCAGATAAGTTGAACTTTGTAGAAAGGTAAGATGTCGATAATAACACGACCACTGATGAATGCAAATGAGGATTAAAACACTCTTGGATGCATAGTATATAAAAATTTTATGATGTATGATTAAATGCATGTAATGCAAATGAAAATCCTAACAACAAGTTTAGACTCTTTGAGGAGTGAAAATCAACAAGTTTATACTCTTTTGGGGAGTGACAGACAAGACTAATTCCTCAACACAGAGATCACTGCCATTGCTTAGGGACTGAAAATGCTGTTTGTTAAACACCTCCTTGTCATACTGATAAACTGTATCAAGTTTATGATCCTTGGAGGAAGGTCGGAGAGCTGCTTGGGGATTTTTCCGAATAAATTGCCCCAAATTTGCTGACTGTTGTAGATGAACTGATCGTTGCTTCAGCTTGAATGATAACGGTTGTATGTTGTATACTAGGAAGGCTTTCCCCAGTAATGAGTCTTGAAATTTTTTCTGAATAAACCAATTCTGAGAAGGACTTGCACTGAACAAATCTTGAACTGATTCTTAACAGGCTCTGGAAATAACTTGCCCCCTGAGAGGATCACTGACCAAGTTTCTAAACTGTTTTGAAAATTCCTTGAGAGGAAAGCTAGTTTGCACTAAAAAATGTTTATTTAAACATGGCAAATTTAATGCAAAGTTCATACAAAAATTTTGAAAACAAAATCATTGTTTTAGAAAAAATACAGTAATGTGGATTACTGGTTAAAAACACGGTGGTTTAAAACATTCAGAATGAAAAGTAAAACAAAGGTATGATACCAAAACAAATGATTTGAAAAAAATGATTTTGGAGTCAGTTTACGCAACCTTGCTATAGTACACTTTCAAAAAAACCTTACTTCAATTAGGTCTTTTGAGGGTTATAACGTGGTCTGGTTCACGGTTTATGAAAAAAAGATAAAGGCTCAAAATTTGTTTGTACCCACCCCCACTTCGTGATGTTCTCCAGTCCTATGCTCAGTTAAACTTAAATTGTGCATTCAGGTTCCAAAAGGTTTGAAATTGTATTGATGATAGTGATGACGATGGTCCAGAAGTCTTGAGATGGCAGCTACTATTTCTTTACAACATTTAGTTGTTTTTCGTCTTTGTAGACTTTTTTTTAAGATCGAGGATTTAAGGACCACTTCTCTGTATTATCCCTAACTTTTGCCTGAACTATTTCTTTTGAAATTTACAGTCAGCGGGACGCCCTAGTTTTTGCCTAAGTTTTTTTTACTTAGCGGGCTTTTTCTCTTTTTTTTTTATTTCGAGAGGAATGACTGCTTGTTTTGATGATTACGACGGACCATCACTGCTTTCAATTTGAAATACGTTTTTCAACATCTGCTGGTTGTATGTAAACTTTCTAAACTTGAATACACAACCCAAATTAAATTGAGAACTACCCTGCCCCGGGTTAAAATTGCGGGTTTTTTATCAAGAAAGAAACTCCTACTTCAAGGCTCAAAGGGGTTAACGAGGGATTATCTTCCTTATATTGTAACACCCCCAATCTATACCCCCAATTAATTAAAGCGGTAAAAGAAAATGCAAAATTTCATCAGAGTATAATTAAACATGCACGGCATAGACTGGAGACGCCACATCAATTTGAAACAAACATACAACACCTACTCATAAAGATATGCAACAATTCAGGTAGTAATACACCCACAATCCAATTACAGAATATAAGCGGAAAATCCGTAACTGAATATCAACATATACATATCATGAAGGTTTGTCATACAGCAAGTCATACATGTACAATCCAAAAGATACATATACATAATACACAATAATCACAAACGGCCTCCCTAACTACCCGATGTCACGTATCAGAGCCAACCGACAAAAGAATGAAGTCCTAAGCTTCACAAAAAGACCTCCAGCAACTCTAATCTGCAATGCCTCATAGAGCATTATAAAACAGCGGAAGGGTGAGAAACACAATCATAATATAATTGCATATAATTATATATTAACACTGAAATACACAAGTAAAATATTCTCACCACAATTGCACCACAATCAAATACAATGAAACACACTACAATTCTCAGGTATCCAATACCAATACACATTAGTCATACCCAATACACTTATCATTCATACAATTATACATACTCCGTCTCATCAATCACATTCACAATTTCATACTCAATTACTCCATGATTTATGCAAATGCACAGAGACCGACACAACGACTCTATGCAATGCATATGCGGTACCGACTTCCAATATTTCTCATCACTAGTTCACTCAGGAACTCTGCTGGAATCATCGCTCGTTACTGAGGATCGCTTAAGTAACACCCCGTCGGGCAAACGATGTTCCCCATCGCTTTAGGTCCTCTTGGTATAAGGCGCACGACGTTTATGGATTGCTTTAGGTCCTCTTTGTATAAGGCGCACAATCTGATCGCTCACACCCCACATGGACACATGATCGTCTATAATCATCGCTTTAGGTCCTCTTATTTTTAAGGCGCATGATATATCAAATCGCTTTAGGTCCTCTTATTTTTAAGGCGCACGATGTTATAGCCGATTTCCTCTAGAATCAATCCGTCACTCAGGACGTCACAACAATGCATATCATGATGCTTGGCATACAATGACTCATGACATTTAATATGCACAGATATACACATTCATAATCATGCATATACCAACATTTACCATACATCGCATTTTCTCGCCGTAAGGCCACCAACCATCATCACAATATGTATTTCATACAATTTCATCACTCAACAGTACACAAGTCATACAATATCCACGCCAACAACATATTGCACATACACATCAAGTTCACACAATTAAACGGCACAAGTCGACAACAAAACAACACATTTTCTAATTCCCGACATAATTTAATCGGCCAACATTCTCAAAACCATCATCATAAGAAAGTACATGCTACAAGCTTTCTAACGCACCCAACCACGCCTCAAACCGACTCACGAATCAAAAGTTACAAAGAAAACACATTGGAATAAACGGTCATGTTCGCAGTGCGAAGCTCCTAGCGAGTCCTTCGCTCCCTCATTTGCAGTGCGAATGTCCTAGCGAACAGTGGCAGAAGCAAAATAACCTAGAAAATTCCCAACGTTAGCAGTGCGAACCATCCAGCGAATGCTCGCTACCCCACTCGCAGTGCGAATCCTCCAGCGAACAGTGGCAGAATGAAAAATAATACAACGTTCGCAGTGCGAACTCACGCGAACGCTCGCCACCCATTCGCTGGCCATTCGCAGTGCGAACCTGCGATTTCATCAAAACCCAGCCGCGCACCAGATCACCCAAAAATGATATTTTCTCCCCCAAAACATTTCCAAACCAACATATAGCAATCAAAACATGACTCAATCATGATAACAAGTATTCTACTACGTTTGCACCGATTTTCGACCGTGAAACCATCGATTTCTCATTATATTTCTCATTTCAACCTAGAATCAAAAACTATAGAAAGACAATAGCATATGCAAACACATACATACATAATCATACACAAGCATAAGATAATCGAGTTTCGCACTCTTACCCGATTAAATAGCGTGTAGAAAAGTCGGGAGATTGATTTCTTCTTCCTCAAGTTTTTCTCTCTTTTCTTCTTTCTCTTCTCTTTTCTTCTTTTCTCTTTTTCTTCTTTTCTTACTATTTTCTCTTTTTCTATTTTCTATTATATTCTAACTTAACAAAATAAATCAAAATGCCCAAACTACCCCTACACTCAAATATCTCGCAACCGTTCTCAAAACGTGATAAAATATATTCACGATGAAAAATAACATATTTTCACATAAAAGTCAGAAATAAAATAATATAATAATAAAATACTCAAAACGACTCAATTAAATAAAAACTGACAAAACTGGGGCGTTACAACTCTCCCCCACTTAGAAATTTTCGTCCTCGAAAATATACCTGAGACGAACAACTCTGGATACGACTCCCTCATCCGACTCTCCAACTCCCAAGTCAAATTGCCCTCAGTAGCGCCTCCCCACGCCACCTTCACCAGTGTAATATCCTTGCCTCTCAACCGCTTCACCTCGCGATCTAAAATCCTAACTGGTAATGCCTCAACCGTAAGGTTCTCCCTTACCTCAACCTCATCCATCGGAATCACATGCGACGGATCCGGAACGTACTTCCGAAGCTGTGAAACATGGAACACATCATGCAAATTCGACAAACTAGGCGGCAACGCCACCCTATAAGCCACAGCACCCACTCTCGCGGATATCTGGTAAGGACCAATAAACCGAGAAGTAAGTTTCTTCGATTTCAATGCACGACCAACACCCGTTACCGGCGTAACCCTTAGGAATACATGACCGCCCTCTTGGAACTCAAGATCTTTCCGTCTCCGATCATGATAACTCTTTTGCCTACTCTGAGAAGCCTTCATTTTCTCACGAATAAGTTTCACCTTTTCCGTCGTCTGTTGCACCAACTCCGGTCCAACCACCGAACTCTCACCAGATTTGTGCCAACACAAAGGTGTTCGACATCTTCGTCCATACAATGCTTCAAACGGTGCCATTCCAATACTCGAATGGAAACTGTTATTATACCTGAATTCAATCAACGCAAGATAACTATCCCACGCACCACCTTGTTCCAAAACACACGCTCTCAACAGATCTTCCAACGACTGAATCGTCCTCTCCGTATGACCATCCGTCTACGGATGATAAGCCGAACTCAACCTCAATTTAGAACCCAAAGCCTTCTGTAAACTTTCCCAAAATCTCGAGGTAAACCTAGGATCTCGATCCGAAACAATACTTAATGGAACCCCATGCAACTTCACAATCACACTGATGTAAATCTCTGCCAACCTCTCCAAAGAAAAACTGATGTCAATCGGAATGAAATGAGCCGATTTAGTCAGCCTATCAACAACCACCCAAATAGCATTATGCCCTCGCTGTGTATTCGGAAACCCTATTACAAAATCCATGGAAATGCTATCCCATTTCCACTCAGGAATATCCAACGGTTGCAACAAACCACTAGGCCTCAGATGTTCCACCTTCGATTTCTGACAAGTCAAACATGCATAAACAAACTGAGCCACATCTCTCTTCAAACCAGACCACCAGAAAATCTTCTTCAAATCCTGATACATCTTATTCGCTCCCGGATGTATACTCAAACTACTCCGGTGACCTTCTTCCAAAATCATCAGTTTCAAATCCGAATCCTCAGGAATACAAATTCTACCTCGGAATCTCAAAACACCATTAACATCCACTTGAAAATAACTATTCGCATCTTTTCCTCCCATCAACATCAAATCCACAAATTTCACATCCATCTTCTATTTCTCACTAACAGTCATCAGAAAATCATTAGTAATCGTTAGCATTCCCAGCCTCACGCTATCCGATGTCACTTCACATAGCAAACTCAAATCTCTAAACGATTCCAAAAGTTCCCACTCTTTAACCATTAAAGCGGACATATGCAAAGATTTCCGGCTCAATGCATCGGCTACCACATTAGCTTTACCAGGATGGTAATTCAAGCCAAAGTCGTAGTCCTTCAGAAATTCCAACCATCTACGTTGCCTCATATTCAATTCCTTTTGATCAAACAGATATTTCAAACTCTTGTGATCACTAAAGACTTCAAACCTTGCACCATAGAGATAATGCCTCCAAATCTTTAACACAAAAACCACAACCGCTAATTCCAGATCATGAGTAGGATAATTCTTCTCATGCACCCTTAATTGCCTTGAAGCATACGCCACCACCTTACCTTCTTGCATCAGAACACCACCTAGACCAATCAAAGAAGCATCACAATACACCTCAAACGGTTCATTAGGATTCGGCAAAATCAAAATCGGAGCTGTCGTCAATCTTCTCTTCAGCTCACTAAAACTTTCCTCACACTGAATATCCCAAATGAACGCTTTGCCTTTACAAGTCAACTGGGTCAAAGGAAGTGCTAGCTTAGAAAAACCCTCAATAAACCTTCGATAATATCCAGCCAACCCCAAAAAGCTTCGAATTTCAGTAACAAATCTCGGAGCCTCCCATTGTAGAACTGCTTTTACTTTAGATGGATCCACAGAAATACCATTACCTGAAATCACGTGCCAAAGAAAACTCACCTCCGACAACCAGAACTCACACTTGGACAATTTGGCAAAAAGCCTTCTTTCTTTCAAAACCTGCAAAACAATACGCAAATGCTCCACGTGCTCCTCCCGAGACTTAGAATAAATCAAAATGTCATCAATAAACACAACAACAAATCGATCCAAATGCTCGTGAAAAATACGATTCATGTACTCCATAAACACACCTGGCGCATTAGAAACCCCGAACGACATCACAGAATATTCATAATGACTGTAACGTGTCCTAAAAGTCGTCTTCTGAATATCTTCCTCTTTCACCCTAATCTGATGATACCCTGACCTCAAGTCAATCTTACTAAACACACACGCACCAACCAACTGATCCATCAGATCATCAATTCTCGGAAGAGGATACTTATTCTTAATCGTCACCTTATTCAACTGGCGATAATCAATACACAACCGCATACTTCCATCTTTATTTTTCACCAACAAAACTGGAGCACCCCAAGGAGAAACACTTGGCCTTATAAACCTCTTTTCCAACAACTCATTCAACTACTTCTTTAACTCCACCAACTCAGATGCCGACATACGGTAAGGTGCCATAGAAACAGGTCTAGTACCAGGAACTAGATCTATAGAAAACTCTACCTCTCTCTCTGGCGGCAAGTCCGAAATATCCTCAGGAAACACTTCCAGAAATTCACACACAACAGGAAACACATCAAGTGAAACTCGACTGTCCACAGTTAAAGATGCAAACAACCTAAACAACTGAGCTTCATCCGCCAAAAGTCTCTTCAACTCTTTGGTAGATAAGAAACTCGAGTCTTCGTCTTCCTCAAGAGAAGGAAACCTTACCAGCTTATGATAACAATCAATATGAACTCGATTGAATTGCAACCAATTCATTCCCAGAACCACATCTAAACCCTCTAACGGTAAACACACCAAATCCATCTCAAAGTCTTTACCATAAATGGTCAAAGGACAACTCAAACAAACCAAAGAAGTGGTTACTGACCCCATTGCTGGAGTATCAATAACCATCTCACCATCCATCAAAGACAACACAAGATTCAAACGCTTCGCGCACTCAGACGAAATAAACGAATGAGTCGTTCCAGTATCAATAATAGCAACTAAAGGCGTACTATTAATAAAACAAGTACCTCTGATCAGACGATCTGCACTTGAAGTCTGCGTTCCTGCCAAGGCAAACACTTTCCCACCAGCTGGAGCTTGCTTCGGTTTCGGACACTTCGTACTAATATGACCAGGTTCACCACAGTTGAAACACTTCACCACATTCTTTCTCTTGCACTCAGCTGCTACATGTCCTAAACCTCCACAATTAGAACACTTTCTCACATCTTTTCTACATTCAAATTGACGATGTCCTAGTTCACCACACTTAAAACATCTCGGAGAATTAGACATACCTCCTCCACCTGACCTTCGATCAAAAGTACCCCTTTGCTTACCTTTATCCGCTGGTGTTACATACGACCCACCACGGAACTGTTGCTTCCCTTTTTTGTCACTCACACTCTTGTAGTGAGTAGAACGAGCCTTACTATCCTCTTCATAAATCCTACAACATTCCACCAAATCAGAAAACCTTCGAATCCGTTGATAACCGATTGCTTGCTTAATCTCAGGACGCAACCCGCTCTCAAACTTTACACACTTAGAAAATTCCGCAGTCGCTTCAGCATAATGAGGATAAAACTGCACAAGCTCCACAAACTTAGCAATGTAATCAACAACCGACATATTACCTTGTTTCAGTTCCAAGAACTCGATCTCCTTCTTTCCTCTTACATCTTCAGGAAAATACTTCCTCAGAAACTCCTGGCTAAACAATTCCCAAGTAACTTCTTCATCCCCAGCTCCCAACACCTGACGAGTACTAACCCATCAGTCATCTGCTTCTTCCTGTAACATGTGAGTTCCCAGTCTCACCTTACTGTCCTCAGCACAATCCATAACTCTGAAAATCCTCTCAATCTCTTTCAGCCAAATCTGTGCTCCATCAGGATTATGTCTCCCTTTGAAGACAGGCGGTCTATTCTTTCTTGAACTCATCATTACCTGCAGCATTAGGTGCACCCTGCACAGCACGAGCCATAGCTTACATAGCAGCAGCCAAAGCAGCGTCATTCCTACCAGCCATATTCTGTTCATTTCCAATAACAGAAACAATGGTTAAACAAACAACTCACTCAATGCCACACCGACCAGGACTGACACAAACAGGCACGAACTGACACGGACTGGCTCTGATACCACTTAATGTAACACCCCCAATCTATACCCCCAATTAATTAAAGCGGTAAAAGAAAATGCAAAATTTCATCAGAGTATAATTAAACATGCACGGCATAGACTGGAGACGCCACATCAATTTGAAACAAACATACAACACCTGCTCATAAAGATATGCAACAATTCAGGTAGTAATACACCCACAATCCAATTACAGAATATAAGCGGAAAATCCGTAACTGAATATCAACATATACATATCATGAAGGTTTGTTATACAGCAAGTCATACATGTACAATCCAAAAGATACATATACATAATACATAATAATCACAAACGGCCTCCCTAACTACCCGGTGTCACATATCAGAGCCGACCGACAAAAGAATGAAGTCCTAAGCTTCACAAAAAGACCTCCAGCAACTCTAATCTGCAATGCCTCATAGAGCATTATAAAACAGCAGAAGGGTGAGAAACACAATCATAATATAATTGCATATAATTATATATTAACACTGAAATGGACAAGTAAAATATTCTCACCACAATTGCACCACAATCAAATACAACAAAACACACTACAATTCTCAGGTATCCAATACCAATACACATTAGTCATACCCAATACACTTATCATTCATACAATTATACATATTCCGTCTCATCAATCACATTCACAATTTCATACTCAATTACTCCATGATTTATGCAAATGCACAGAGACCGACACAACGACTCTATGCAATGCATATGCGGTACCGACTTCCAATATTTCTCATCACTAGTTCACTCAGGAACTCTGCTGGAATCACCGCTCGTTACTGAGGATCGCTCAAGTAACACCCCGTCGGGAAAACGATGTTCCCCGTCGCTTTAGGTCCTCTTGCTATAAAACGCACGACGTTTATGGATTGCTTTAGTTCCTCTTTGTATAAGGCGCACAATCCGATCGCTCATACCCCACATGGGCACACGATCGTCTATAATCATCGCTTTAGGTCCTCTTATTTTTAAGGCGCACGATATATCAAATCGCTTTAGGTCCTCTTATTTTTAAGGCGCACGATGCTATAGCCGATTCCCTCTGGAATCAATCCGTCACTCAGGACGTCACAACAATGCATATCATGATGCTTGGCATACAATGACTCATGACATTTAATATGCATACATATACACATTCATAATCATGCATATACCAACATTTACCATACATTGCATTTTCTCGCCGTAAGGCCACCAACCATCATCACAATATGTATTTCATACAATTTCATCACTCAATAATACACAAGTCATATAATATCCACGCAAATAGCATATTGCACATACACATCAAGTTCACACAATTAAACGGCACAAGTCGACAACAAAACAACACATTTTCTAATTCCCGACATAATTTAATAATCGGCCAACATTCTCAAAACCATCATCATAAGAAAGTACATGCTACAAGCTTTCTAACGCACCCAACCACGCCTCAAACCGACTCACGAATCAAAAGTTACAAAGAAAACAAATTGGAATAAACTGTCATGTTCGCAGTGAGAAGCTCCTAGCGAGTCCTTCGCTCCCTCATTCGCAGTGCGAATGTCCTAGCGAACAGTGGCAGAATCAAAATAACCTAGAAAATTCCCTACGTTCGCAGTGCGAACCATCCAGCGAATGCTCGCTACCCCATTCGCAGTGCGAATCCTCCAGCGAACAGTGGCAGAATGAAAAATAATACAACGTTCGCAGTGCGAACTCACGCGAACGCTCGCCACCCATTCGCTGGCCATTCGCAGTGCGAACCCGCGATTTCATCAAAACCCAGCAGCGTACCAGATCACCCAAAAATGATATTTTCTCCCCCAAAACATTTCCAAACCAACATATAGCAATCAAAACATGACTCAATCATGATAACAAGTATTCTACTAAGTTTACACCGATTTTCGACCGTGAAACCATCGATTTCTCATTATATTTCTCATTTCAACCTAGAATCCAAAACTATAGAAAGACAATAGCATATGCAAACACATACATACATAATCATACACAAGCATAAGATAATCGAGTTTCGCACCCTTACCCGATTAAATAGCGTGTAGAAAAGTCAGGAGATTGATTTCTTCTTCCTCAAATTTTTCTCTCTTTTCTTCTTTCTCTTCTCTTTTCTTCTTTTCTCTTTTTCTTCTTTTCTTACTATTTTCTCTCTTTCTATTTTCTATTATATTCTAACTTAACAATATAAATCAAAATGCCCAAACTACCCCTACACTCAAATATCTCGCAACCGTTCTCAAAACGCGATAAAATATATTCACGATGAAAAATAACATATTTTCACATAAAAGTCAGAAATAAAATAAAATAATAATAAAATACTCAAAACAACTCAATTAAATAAAAACTGACAAAACTGGGGCGTTACATATATCTCCAGTGTTTGGGAATTGAAAAAATGCCTTACATCGTCAGCAAAGTTTTTTATTTGAAAGCATACCAACAACAATTATGGGTATTATGTTTTTATCATCCTCCCACAAATATTTGCATAGTCAAAATTTTGAAAAAGAGGTGTATTTTTTTTTTTGAAAGTTTTTGTTTTTTTGAAAGAGAAAGCATAAAGATGCGAATAAACAGATAATTTGAATCAAAATACTGTACATGCTCATTTCATTAAAACTGACATTTAAAGATAAATAAGCTGAAAGCAAATATGATACAAACAAGGAAAATGCAAAATAGACAGAAACAAGGTCAGTGACTAATCAAACACAAGGATGAGTTGTCCTGTCTTTGGGAAGTAACTGAGCTGAAGTTGATTGAAGTTTTAGTTCTTATGTTCAGGCAGAGGATAGCGCTAGACATTAGGATTAGTGTCAGGAAAGCTGAGGAGGTTGTCTCTGATCAGATCCCGCACTCTAGCCTTTAGTGCATAGCATCTTTCTAAATCGTGGCCCGCAACCTCCTCATGGAATGCGCAATGATGGTCAGATCTGAATCCAGGTGGAAGTAGATTTGGAGGAAGAGGTGTTGCCTTAGTAGTAATCGCTCATTTCTGAACCAAAATAGGGTACAGTTCAGTGTACGTCATAGGAATAGGATCAAAGTGAGTCCTATTGTAGTTCTGGTTTTGTCCAACAGTCGGGCGTTGAGGAGCTTGAGCTGGTCGAGTAGCCAACAGAGGAGTGATACCAGCAATATGAGCTTGATTAGGCTGTTGAGGTCTGTAATGAGGTTTCCTATCCTCAACCAAGAAAAAATTAGTTTGATCTTCCCTCTTCTTTTGGAAGTTTCCATAGGGTTTCTTTACAGCGTTAGAAGATTCAGCGGTTTTAGAGACCTTTCCATTCTTAATACCTTCTTCAAGTATTTGGCCAATGATGACCAAGTCTATAAAGTTTGATGAAACACTACTAATCATCTTTTCCCAAAAGATGGGAGACAAAGTGTCTAAGAATATTTCGGTAAGCTCTTTCTCAGCCAAAGGGGGTTCGACCTGAGAAGCTAACTCTCTCCAGCGTTGAGCATACTCTTTGAAAGATTCTTTCTCGTTCTGAGTCATGTTCTGGAGTTGACGACGGTCTCGAGTCATGTCTATGTTGTACTTGTACTGATTCATGAAAGCATTGATAAGATCCTGAAAATAATGAATGTTGCTTCGTTCAAGGTTTATGCACCACTTGAGTAAAGCTCCACTTAAGCTATCTTGAAAGCAGAGGATGAGCAACTTCTGGTTTTTGGTGTAGGCAACCATCTTACGAAAGTATATAACCAAATGAGCCTTTGGGCAGGAGTCGCCTTTGTACTTTATAAACTCAGGGGTCTTAAATTTGGCTGGCATGGCGAGGTTAGACACAAGACACATGTTGTCTGTATCAATGTTAAAGAAGTCATTTCCTTCTGCAGCTTTGAGTCTTTTCTCCAAAGTTTGATATTGTTCATTGGCATCTTCAGGCTCAATGTCCACATTGTCCTCACTTTGAGCACTAGCATTGTAATCAAAGTTAGGATTCTCAAAGGGAATTCTGGCATTCCGTACCAGAGGTCTGGGTTCTGAGACAATAGGGATTTTAAACTCTGGTCTTGGAGCTTGACCGACCAAAGTGGTAGTGACCTGGTGTGGAATGAAGTCGTGAGGTAATCCGAATTCCGGCCATGTAGATGGTGGCATCTGAACAGGCTAAGGCTCAATAGCAGCACTCGTGATTTCTTGGATGACAGTCCTCTGAGGTGGCTCTCCTCTGGCAATTAGGACCTGAAGCATTTCCGTTAAATTAGTCATGCTTGACTTCAGATCGTCTATTTCCATCCTAATCTCTGCATTGTGCACTTCTTGTTCTGACATTTTGCGCCTGACGTTAGCTCTAGTTCCGTATCAGTGATGAGGAATCAGTTTGACGACTTACAGATGACTGAAAGACAGAAGGTTGGAATGAATTGACGATGACCTGGACGTATGTATGAAATATGCAAGGGATGCAAATGCAATGCATGGATGCAGGAAACAAAAGCATGTGGAAAACATGGGTTCAAAGGTTCGACGTAATGAAGTCAAGGCTCTACCCATCCCCAAGGTTTTTCTATGGTGAATTTTTGTACCTGACCTCAAAATCATTGACCCCCATTGGGATGACAACAACAGGCTGGTTCACCCGAGCGAGCTGTAGCATCTTAGAGTAATCTCAATTGAGGGTAGTTTCGTATGAAAACTATTTCTGATAGCTTCCGCACTACAAAATAGTCACATGGTCTTAGTCTACTAAATCCTCAGTTTCATGGATACCACAATCGAACAATCTGCTTTCAACAACCGAGGTCGTTTAGATATTGAATCCGCAAAAGGGTATCTCCACTGATTCGATGGTCTACCGGGGTCGCTTATTCGGGAGTCGCTCCCTGTAAGATTACCCGTCTAATGCCATCACTTATCTTAGGTATCACTCAAACTTTCCAGATGAGGCATCACCCGCAGTCCCATTAGCAGAAAAATAAACACAGATATCAAGTAGGAAAAATGATATATATATATATATATATAGAAAAATTTCTAACAACCTAGACCTCTTAGGAATTCTAATCCTAGTTTGGATCCCCAGCAGAGTCGCCATTTTTCTGTAGTGCGGTTTTCGTGACCGTCCACATCCGCCTGCGGATGGGATTGGGTGCTACTTTCTGATTACTTATTTATCCTATGAAGCTGGAAAGGAAAGGGAAGCTATCTCAAACTAACCTTGCACGCAAATGTTTTCTTTAACAAATGCTAAGAGATTGGGGAGTTCGGGGTCAGGTTATACAATAGGGAGTTGTCAATTACCCATCTTATACATGGTTATCCATGGGTTGTTAGCAATTTTCCTGTTATTCTACTTACTGGTGTTTATCTGCCATGGGTTGGGAAAGTTTCTCCTTTGAGAAGGTTGAGAGATGTTGAAAAGATATTTGTGTTGTTTTCGGATTTTTCGATGTTTTTGGTAAGGTACTGGACCTAAGGTTTTTGTTTAGTGTGCTCGCTAAGATTTTGCAATCTTATGCCTACATATTCTCGTTAAAGAAAACAGGGAAATTAGAGCAATCGTAGTTCCTCCTATTTCTATGGGAGGAAAAAGATGTTTGGTGTCTTGTTTAAAGCCCAAGATTGAAGCTAAATGGGTGTTTGTGGGAATTGATTGAAAGAGTGAAAAGATTAAAGATTGAGATATAAATATCCGGGAAAAAAACATCGGATGAAAATAGAAGGAATATCCGGGAAAACGTCGAATGAAAAATAAAAGGAAAGGGGTTTTTCCTGTGTTTTTTAGGAAAACTTTAGGGTTTCTAGAGATCCAAAAGGAGATGAGACTGTCCAAGTCTAATGGTATGAGAAGGTTGATCTTTGTATGATGCCCAAGAGGAGGCTGATGTTTTAAGGGATGAGAATAAACCCTTAATTGGTTTGATGTTTTGACTAAGACTGCTCTAGCAAAGGATGACTAGGTTCTGTTCCTATACCTTTAGGAGGTCTCTGGGTCCTTGTACTTAGCCCAAGAGAAGGCATGCGAACTTCTAAGAAGCCGGAGGGTCCTTGTACAACGCCCAAGAGGAGGCGGGGAATGCTTTTAAGAAGCCCGTGGGTCCTAAACCAAAGAAAAGTTCAAGAAATGCTATTCACCGAGAATAGATCATTTAGTGAAAGTTCTGAGGTTTGAAGAAATTCAAGAGATGCTATTCACCGAGAATAGATCAACTCTGGGGAGTAGAATTTCTTTGACAATTTCTAACAGTGACAGCCTGAGAAAGGTTCACGAAGAATATTGCCTTTCTCTTTGTTCCATATTGTTTAAGCCCAAGAGAAGGCAAGACTGTATCTGGAAATCCTATGGGGATCTAGTTTTGACTGTTGAAAGAGCGAATACTGGCTTTACCTAGTTCTAGACCTAGTTGTCGGGGAAAACTCTAAGCAAATATACAAGTATATATACAGTTGATATATGACAAGTATTTAAAAGGATATGAAAGAAGGACTTACAGGTGAGTAAGCTTCCCACAATACAGTTATATATATTAAAGCTGATAAAAGAAAGCTGATAAAAACTTACAGATGAGCATGCTTCCATAGCTGTATTGTTAGTTGTTTAAGAAATTGAAGAAAGTTTTGATAACAAATATGAATTTGAATTTAAATCACAAGGAAAGTTGTTTTTTAAAACGAAACGATATGAATATCCGGGAAAACGTAAGATGTAAAGAGACGATGAAAAAAGGAAAAGGTTGCAGATATCCTGGAAAACGTCGGATTGAAAGAGATAAAAAATAAGAGGTTGAAAATACGAATATCCGGGAAAACGTCGGATGTAAAGAGACGATGAAAAAAATAAAAGGTTGCTCGCTAAGACTTTACAGTCTTATGCCTACGTATTCTCAACGGTATCTTGAGAAATCAGAGCAGTCATAGTTCGCCCTTATAGGGCACGAACTACAGAAAATAAAGTTTAAATCGCACAACAGCGAGAGAGGAAATCTACCATAATGTTATCATGCTTGGTTAAATATCCTAAAGTCTGTCTTATTTCAAACCTAATCGAAAATTAAATTTGAACTAAGAGTTCCTAAGGGAGCATGCATACGTGGCAAAACATCACGGAATAAATAAATACACGGCAAAGCATCGTGACAGATAAAATATACACGAAAGAATATCGTGTGTGAAACTGAATACATGGAAAAACATCATGTAATAAATTATACACGGCAAAACATCGTGGGATAAAAGCATATACACGACAAAACATCGTGTAAAATAAATAGAAACTTCACGGCAAAGCATCATGGAATCAGAGATATACATACATGGAAAAACATCATGTGATAAATTGTACACGGAAAAGCATCGTGGCATCATGGAAAAATATCATGACACTTGAAAATATACATGAAAAAGCATAGTGTAAAATAAATAGAAAACACACCGTAAAACATCGTGTGGCACCGAGAGAAAATACAATCACGGAAAAACATCGTGAAATAATCAAGGCACAACATCAGGATTTAATCGAGGAGACAAGCAAGTCACGAAATAAAATCGGGCAACAAGAAGAATTATCAATTAATTTAAATATTAATATTTAATAAGATTAACTAATAATTTAATTAATCAAAATTAAATAAAAATATCTAAATTAAATTAATAATTAAACAATATATTTTTTACATTTTTAAATATTTATTAATCTAATTAACCCTAGAAAATAATAAAATTAAAAATAAATAATGAAAGAGAGAAATATATGTGGGAGAGAATTGAGAAAACAATGTGAGAAAATTGTTTTGGTGTAAGAATTATGAAAACTTCTTCATCTATTTATAGGAAATCAAGACTTGGTAAAGAAGCAAAATGATGTAAGCCATGACATATAAATTTTGAATATTAGAGTTCATGTTGGAATTGAGTTGGAATAATTTTGTGGAAAAATGTTATAATATGTAGATGTTTGAAAAATAAAAAGTGGTTAAAATGCATAGTAAGAAAAAGATGGAATATGTGGTGAATCAAAGTAGTAGAGAAAAAAAAAAAAAGTGAGGCGTGTGTTTTTGTGTAGTGTGGGAGGAAAATTTTGGCACTTTTGTGAAATATGTGATACTAATAGTGTAAAAGAGAGACTAGTAGTGTAAAAATAATAAAACAAAAATTATATTATATATTATAATAATATACTTAATATAATAAATAAATTAAATATAATAAAAAAATTTAATAAAAAATAAGTTATGAAAATATTGATTAATTAATAAAAATTTATTAAAATTGGAACTGAAACCGGTAAAAAACGATAAAAACTGTCTGTATCGAAGTGTCCGAAAAAATAAAATGAACACACCAAAACGATCAGTAAAAAATATACGTTTTGAAAAAATACAGCGTTTTGTCAAATTTTGAAATTGATTTTACCTACTAAAATGGCTTAGACGGGTCAGAAACATGATGATCGGAAAGTCAAAAAATTAAAATAAGCACACCGGGTTAAAGTACACGAAAAATAAATAAAAATGATGTCTGAAAGTTCGATTTTAAAAATTGTCCAAATACCGACTTTTTGCACTGTTGACTTTTTTGTTTGACCAAAAATACATGAAAATTTAACACGTTAATTTCGGCTAATAATTCAAATAATATTCGTGAAGAAAATGTATGATATTATACGCAGACGACACAATATGAAAACATAGACAGATGAAATGAGAAAAAATAAAAACGTCTGGTCAAAATTTAGGGCATGACACTTACACTTTGATCATTTAGTGTCTTTTTCTGCACAATAACACACACATTACAAACACTAAAGGTATATTCTCATTGTTAGAAGAACAACAACAATCATTAGCAAAACCAATGAAAACATTAAAAAAGAGTGGAAAAAGTGCAAAGAAAGATATGTCTTTTTTAGGTCAAATCCGCACCTAACATAAGGGCTGGACCGATTGTGCAGAAAAGATCTCCTAAAATCTTGGAACAAAACACAAAGTTTCCTAAATTGTCTCATCATCCAATTTTGGCAACTTGTGTACAGCTGGAGATACTAAAACTGGTTCCAGATAAAATCTTCTTGGCCTGCGAAAATACTGAGATATATCCAAAAGGAATATTACATAACCAAACCAAAACTGTCAAGAATTAAAAACGGCCAGAACTAATGTTCTGGTACAACATGTTACAACATCTGTCAGAACATCTACTCACAGGGTGAACTGAACAGCATGTCAGAACATCTCACACAGCATCCTGATGTGAACCATGTTTTAGCAAAATTGTTGCAAATCCTAAAACCATGAATCTAACAGTATCAAATGCCATCTTTAAATCAGCCCTCAATTGTTCCAAGTGTATGCTTGTGGAAGAAGTTACAGCCATGAAAAGTTGGTCATATGATCATGAATTTTTGTACTTATTGAAATTTCAAGAAACCCTATTTTGGACAATTCTTGATGTTTTCTTGATTTTCTTGATTTAGCTTGATCAAACTCAAATATTTTCCACATTTTTATGATTCTTGACTTGAGAAGTCCATGGTTGACCAAAAATGCCAAAAGTCAAACTTTGACTTTGAGCATCTGTTGACTTTTCATCAGTTGAATCAAAATTCTTTAACTATCAATGAATCCAACTTCTTGAGCCAATTTAATCACATGAATTGACCACAATGATACATTTGAATCCTTTTGATCACATTCCAAGCCATGGGATCATGTTTTGGTCAAAAAGTCAACTTCAATCCGACTTTCACCAAAACCCTAATACGGAGCATATGATGGATTGAAACTTAATGAATTTGAATTGATGCCAATTTAAACTTGATCATTGATTGAGGGAATCTCTTGATCACTAAGTATGAGTTGAGGAGCTTGAGATGTTAAGGATTATACTAATCTTCTGATTGATCAAACACTTGAACTCCCTTATGCAAAACCCCAACTTGTGGACAAGGCAAACAAAACACATACAAGAAATGATTGATGCTATGCAAATGATGCAACTGAAGGAACTTAGGTGGGGTAAAATTTAGGGTATGACAAATATAAAAAATGAACTTAAATTACTCTAACAAATTACTCAATAACAAGATGAAATCAAGTATTAAGGGCTAAAAATACCTCACACAAAGTGAGTTATCACCTTTGGCGACCTCATTGCTCTTCTTGCTTGTCCCCGTTATGGTGGTCTTTGAGGGGGATTTACCCCTACAAGACTCTTCTCTATCTCGCTTGCCCTTTCACATATTCAGCCTACTGACCTCTATTTATCAGCTATTCGATGGCATCTTTAAGCTAAATCTAGTCATCAGTGTTGTGATTATAGCTTTCGACAATATTTGTATTTGTCCATCCAGGATGTCTCTCTGACGGGATAAGGGGGTCGGATTCTTACCTTCACAAACTCGGTTTTCACACAATCTTGATAGATCCTCTCACGAGACCGTCAACGGGGTATATCTATCATACTTACCTTACATGTTTCAGTCAAAATCATCCCGACGTCGGCGATGCTCTTTCCATAATGAGCGGCGGAGCGAGACTCACTAGATGTGGAGTTATAAAAAAGTATGGTTAATTTCTCTTGCAAACTCATAAAAGGTTTATCCATGGTCAACATCTCTTAGAAAAATTTGACCTTCCTCTTCCCAAGCTTTTGCTTGAAAGGGTGGTTACTCAAGAGGTCGTTCTTAAAATCCAACACTTAAGGCCTTCTTGAGCTCCGTATACCTCGACCGAGAGTTGTGTAAACCAATCAATGTATGATTACAAGCTTTATTTCTTTCTTTGAATGATCTAGTTAGAGCGGCCTCGGTGATGACGCGTCGCTTCTGGACCGTGAATTACGCCCAAAACCTCTTATGGAATTCTGACCAAGAATCAATACATCTATTGGGTAAACCGTTAAACCATAATTAAGCTAGTCCGATCAAATTTAGCGTAAACAACTTGCACTTGGGGGCTTCGTTGGCGCTGGAGTAGCTCAACCATTCTTCTACAAGTTGCACATGTTCATCGGGATCTCCCTTTCCGTCATAATTAGTTAGTTTGGGCAGCTTTTCCATAAACTTTGGGATCTTGCTCTCCAAGGTTTGTTCTGACAACATGTGTTTTGCTTGCACCTTATCCGGTCAAATTTTTGCTAGAACTGAGGTAAGAGCATGACTGCTCCGATCTCCTAGGGGGCTCAGAGGAGGAGTCTGATGATTTTTACTTTGGCTCGATCCTTTGAGGACTTTCGTCTGGCTCCAAGACAGTAACGCGAGTCCTTCTTGAAGCAACTGATTAAATTTTATTTTCGCATGAAGGAACACTATGAAGGTTCTATTAAAGGCATTGAAACATTTATTTGATAGCATGTGAATTTTATTGTTGAACAATATTAAACACATTTTTTTAGTAGCGCATTGGCCCCTTGTATGTCGAGGTTTGCTTGTAGTGTGTGAAAGCCATGTAAGGCGTCATGTTACGTGGCTGGAAGTGGAATAGGAGTTTCTAATGGATTGACTTGAGTTGACCTCACCACTTGTGAAGTTATAACTAGATTTATATGCAGAGAAACTACCGCTCTAGGATCTACGACATTCTGTGATGGAGGAAGAGGCAGTTGATTACTTGTTGCAAAGGCAACATTGGCAATTTCTCATGCAGTGGCAGATCTAGTAGCCTTATAAGGTGAAAATTGATGATTTGAAAATCTCGAAGAAATGAGATTGAAATTGTGCTAAGTTGAATTGAAATACAAAGGATCTTTGCATTCGATTACTAGTACTTCCTCCGGTAATCGGAAAGAGTTACAAATTGCGAAAGTTGAATAACGAATGCAAATTTGTGGAAGTTGTGGGAATCAAGAGTCGATTCCCACATATGGCGACATTGTTTTGTTCTATAACCAGAAATGAGAAGTTGAACAAAAGTGACGGCGGATCGCAGCCTCCGGTGTGGTGGAGTGGGGGACCTGGAATGTTAGTACTCAAACACTCAACTCAGTATATGAAGAAGAAGAGTGAAATAAAATTGTATTTGAAACTTGTTCTATCAATTTGGCGCCCAATATATATGTATATAAAACGACATTCATTCATTCAAATTGATAGAATACATCGAATAATTCAAATTCAAAATTGCTATAAAGTCAAAAAAGATGAATCTGGGAATAATCGCACAACACCCACGTTAATAGCATATAACGGCAAAATACCTATAAATGTAACAAAGTCTACAAATATGACAATTGAAATGCTCGAAATACTCATGTCTCCAAATTTACAGCGTTAAAGATGTCAAAATCATTGATTTAAGATATACTGAGACGACAAAATCACGAATAAAAATAACTAAAAATATATGTGAGATCATTTATTTAAATGAAAAGAAAATACATAAAAAAATTATAGGGGTGATTTTGGATTAAAAAAATCAACTCTAAAGTCACTGTTTTTTAGTAGATAAAGCAAAAGACAAAATTAAAATAATTATAATTTATTTATTTATTTAAGAGAATAACGAATTAACTATTTGTTCGCCGTTATCAATCAAAAACATAGTGAATTATATAAGAAAGGTGTACGTTTATGACAAAATACTAACATATATCCTGAAAACTAGTTAAGAACTTGAATATAAAACTATTCTTTAAAGTATAATTGTAAATTCGACTTTTTAATATATATATATATATATATATATATATATATATATATATATATATATATTTAAAATTGTTTAATATGTGCCTCTAAAACATTCTAGTAAGGAAGCAAGACCCATATCCATATTTATAATAAAGTGACATAGAGGAAGTAGTAATCAATCATCCCACCGTTCTTATTTAATTCCCATAAATTACGGTATACTATTTGAAGCAGGAACACCGTTTACTTAATTTTTGTCGGTGGACGAATGAAGAGGGAAATTTGCAAGTGTTCTTAGTCTTTGTTATTCTTATCTATTTCATTCATTTTAAAATATATCAACTTCATTAATTTTATTTAGAAATTTAATTAATTTTTTAAAACTATTATTCATTAATTAAATAAAATATATATTGAAAAAGATAAAGAAAAAACAATAAAATATAAAAAAAACATTAATATCTTGTTGATATTAATTAATATATAAAATAAAATAAAATATGTTTATCGCAGTTACGAGAATTACATATATTCTAACGATGAGTAATAATATAGTTAACAATAATAAATTATATATATATATATAGGGAACGTATCATATGAGAATGTCATTTTAATTGGGAACGTTCCCTATATATATATATATATATATATATAGGGAACGTTCCCTATATATATATATATATAGGGAACGTTCCCTATATATATATATATATAGGGAACGTATCATATGATAATTAAACTCATATATATATATATATATATATATATATATATATATATATATATATATATATATATATATATATATATATATATATATGAGTTTAATTACTATGCATTGACAATGTAAAAAATTTTACACTGTCAATACATCACTATCATCCGTTTGAGTTACTTTATAAATTATTAAATTAAAAGTCAAACTCCTCTTTACATCCAACGGTTATAATTAACTGACAGTGTAAAATTTTTTTACACTGTCAGTGCATTTCAATTAATTCATATATATATATATATATATATATATATATATATATATATATATATATATATATATATATATATATATATATATATATATATATATATTGGCAGATTAAAAGAGGGGCGGGCAGGAGCCACTGTACCTTTCAATTTTTTGCGTTAGTTAACTTTTATATAAAAGCCTCTAAGCACCTTTTTGATTAAAAGCATATACAATCCCTGTTATAAAATTTAATATAAAAGTCACTCCAACTCACTTTGATTAAAATGCACATGACTATATAATAATAAAAAAAAAATATTTTAAAAGGATAATCTCAGAATGAATTGGCACTGTTGCCATAAGATAAAAATAAGTGGATAAATTTTTTTACAATTGATTTTATTCATGTAATTTGAAATATATTTATTTAACATAGTTACTTTGATGTTATTATTTACAATTGATTTTATTCATGTAATTTGAAATATATTTATTTAACATTGTTACTGTGAGGTTATTATAATCTTTATAAACATTAGCAAATATATTTATTTTACAAATAAATTATATCTCTTAAATTTTGGGGAGCAAGATAAAATTAGTTTCCTTAATATTTTTATTTTATTTGTCATTTAAATTTAAATCTAAATAATTTATCAATTATGTCTAAATATATATTATTGAATTGATTGGATAATTTGTCTTGTTTTAACTTATAATTTCTATAATTACAATTGAAAGATTATTTTCAATGAAGCTAATGAAGACAAAATTGACTAATAAAAATAAAAAATTAAGTTGAATTTCTTATCTACACTATAATACTTTGTATTGAAAAAAACTCACAATTTAACATTGATTTCAATCACGGAGGAATACAAATTATTAAAAATAATATTTTAATTCGAGGTTAAATATCTCTTTTTATATATTTTATTGTTATTTGTGTTAAATTTTTAATAAAATTGATTATATATATATATATATATATATATATATATATATATATATATATATATATATATATATATATATATATAATTTCTACTAGCTCTCAACCACATAATTTAGTGAGGTGTTAAAAATATTATGATTTGAAAAATATGCTAATAAGTATTTAAAATAATAAACGTCATATTTTTACATATAAAATTTGAAATTTCCAAATTTAATGTGACGTATATATCACGTCGTTAATTAAATTTCAAAAATTTGAGTAAAAAAAGTTGATCGGTAGAATAGATTGAACTGATCTTTATAATAGACCATTTCTTAACACACCACCATGTTTCTTATACACCACGTAAAATTTCATTTTTGCCCCCCAGTTCTGGATGTGCACATCCGGACGCACCGTTTTTTAAAAACGTTGCCTTGTTCCGGATGTGTCAATCCAGAATGATAAGTTACGCGTATTCCGGATGTACACATCTGAAAAAATGGCCGAAACTTAAAAGGTATATTAATTTTAAGATTGTAGGACAAACATGACCTCTGTAACCATAAGTTATATATCCTAAAACGGCACTGTGAATATCCGAACTCCCAAATCTATCCTCGAAGATTGTAGGACAAATCAAGATCAACAGTAAAACATTACTTCTTTATGAGATGGATGCAATTTGGAAGGTATGACATAGCTAACTTTAACTTTTTAGTTGTTATCATAGTGGCTAAAATCGGGGAACACTTGCTAGCTTTCTGCGCTCGATACTACATAAGTGAAATAAAAAATTCTGATTCTGGTTCTACAAGTGGTAATAGGAGTACCACCAACTTTGTGTCGACTCTGCTGCCATTTATCTTGGATAACGTCAATGAAGTAATGTTTTACTGTTGATCTTCATTTGTCCTACAATCTTCGAACTTGGAAAATATAATCCTTTTAGGCTTAAACCCAGTTGATTTATAGAAAGCCACACGCCACTCCCTGAAAACCAAAATGGTAAATAATAATGAATTATTTATGCATTCAAACACGTTTCTTATATCGTGTAAGTTAGTAACTACTCTCATTCTTAACCTTTCTTCTCCACACAGCTCAGTCTTTTCGGTGCTCTGTGCCCTTACAGGTATATAATAATGCATTTTTTTATGCATACAAACTTGTTTTTTATTCATCAACGTTTCCCTCTGTAATGCATGTTTACTCATTGACATTGACTGAAGATTAATGGCTACACCGAAACAACATATTGAACAGATATGAAGAACAAAGTTTTCTATTGGAGAGATACGAAGAACAAAGTTTTCTATTAGAGAGATACGAAGAACAAAGTTTTCTATTGGAGAGATACGAAGAACAAAGTTTTCCATGGGCGGGAAACCTAATCCCTTGACTCAAGATCTTCATCATGCTGTCAAGACCTTCTCCCTCCCCTCATTCGAATGTATATTAACTTGCGATGATATATTAACGTATGCGACCAACCGAAAAAACCGATTTAAAAAAAAATTATGCTATTTTCCGAATCTGCAGATCAGGAATTTTAAAAAATAAAGTTATACTATGTTTCCGGATGTGCACATCCGGAACACATCAGCGTTTTTAAAAAAACGGTGCGTCCGGATGTGCATATCCAGAACCAGGGGGCAAAAATGAAAATTCATGTGATGTATAAGAAACTTGGGTGGTGTATTAAGAAATGGTCTTTATAATATTCATATGCAATACACGTCGCAAAGTGTGTATTGACTGATTGAAGCTTCTTGATTTTTATTTGATTTCTTCATTTTATATATATATATATATATATATATATTTTAGTAAAATAAAATATATAGTGGTGTGAATATCACGTGATTATAATTTTAATTTTTTAATGATAATTACTATTTAGAACTGTAATTTTTTTAGTGAATATAATTTTAATTTTTATATTTTATTGATGATTAATTAATTTTTAGTAATAAGTATTATTTAAAAATATTTTATTAATTATTAATTTTTATAATGTATTAAATATTTATTATTTTAATTTTTTATTAAATAAATATTTTACGAAATAAAAATAACCTGACAAAATTTTGCAAAAACAACCGTTAATGACATGTTTTTTACATTGTTATTGACAAATTTGTGAAATAAATATCACATAACTATTCCCTCCGTCCCAAAATATAAGAGAAAAACTCAAAAACACACTTATTAAGAAAAGTAAAAAACATAATAGTTTGACTAAGATTTTGTTGAAAAAATTTGTTTTGAAAGATGTAAAAACAATTCTAATTGGTTGTTGTTTATAGAAAAGATGAGAGAGAAAGCAAATTAAATGCAACTTGCATCTAATTTTACCTTGAAAATGTTGAAAATTAAATTTTTCCTCTTATATTTTAAGATAAGAAAAATGCACTTTTTTCTCTTATATTTTGGGACGGAGGAGTATCTAATCCTAGTTTATTTAATGACGTAAATAACATGTCACAAATTAGTCGCATCACTAATTTGTTTTTGTGACATATATTTGGGTTTATGACATGAATTTTTCAGTAATTAAAGATAAAAAAAACACATTTGACATACTTAGATAAATGTAATTTTGAAATTGAATCATTTTGCAGTTTTAGACATACACACTGTTTGATCTTAATTGCACAACTAAAAACATGTAATTTTTTTTTTAATTATTAATTTTGTGCATGAGTACTTCACAGCAGCAAAAATCTGAATCTGTATATTTACACATGAACATTTTTACTTTTGTATATCTTTCGTTTCGTGTTTGACTCATAAAAAATTCCTATAATTTAGTTATGCTTGTGTTGTGAAGGAATAAAAAAACAAAGGTTAAAAGCCATATATAATATCAAACACTGTTTACAACTTATATTTCTCTTTTTTTTTTCAAATAAACTTATATTTGTCATCATTATATTGAGAGAAAAAAATATATATACGTTGTTTGATACAATTACCAAACAAAGTATGGACTATAAATTATATAGGTAAATCAAATTAAATCAGTACTTTAAACAGTTTGAAATAAGATTTTAAATTGAAAGGTACGTCTATCTATAGTTGGAGGAGAATAGATTTTAGATTTTAAGTGTTTAAACCAGCTACATATGCCACTCCCGTAGACGGCAACCATGTCGAGCCTGATATGAACTGAGCCACGGTGAATCTATTAGCTTCCACGGTGGACGTGATAACCCGATACCCAGGCCAATTTACCCGTTTCCCAATAGCTCCACCCGGCCCATAGTTCATGTATTCACCATAATACAAAGTGTCTAAAGCAAAAGTTGTGTTCCATTCTAACCACCCACGTGGATTTAAATGATCCCCCATGTATGATAACATGTAGACTGTTCTAGAGTATAGTTTCCATGGACGGCCCAGATATGTTGTGAAGTTTCCCTTGGATGCTTCTAGGTCTTGTGTGGCTAGGATTCTACAGTTGTGGATGGATATACCCGTGTTCTGATTCGGGTCTTTTCTGTTTTGAGCTGTGATGGTGTTTTTCTGTTGGGCCATGGGCTTTCGTGCGTAGAGGCTGCAGTTTTGAAAAACAACTGCAGCGTTGCCGAATATGAAGTCCACGGTACCATAAATGTCACATTCGCGGTAGAATTGACGATTTGAATGTGCGTACATTGTGTCTTGGTATCCGATGACATTGCATCGGTAGACCACCGCGTGGTCTGATCCGACACGGAGGGCCACCGCTTGGTGCTTTGATGGTCCGGCGTAGTTCTCGAATGTCATGTCTCTTGCAATGAAACCTGGACCACTAGCAGCTGCACACAAAAAAATATTCATATAAGATTACATAATATGATGAATTGTGCATCTTTAGTAAACTTATTATGGACTTAGTTATAAGGGTTGAAATGGACTTATCGATAGTATTATTATTAGTTTATTATAGTGCCGGTGCCGGACAAGAACATGTTATTGTTTTTCAGTTGGATAAGCAATGCATGACCCACTGACAATAATTTGGTTTCAGCTACTTTAATTTGGAGCCATTAGATTTAATTTTCAATTGAATTATTGGTAGCACAATAAAAAAGTTCCCCTGACAATATGTTTGTCTCATATGACTGCCAAATTTTCTCATTAGACTATTATGCAACTGGGGAAATAAGGATAAAAATAAAAGGAAACTTTGATAATTTTTTTTCTTCTTATAAATAAATAAATAAAAATAAAATTATGTGTCAAGATAATACTGAAGTAGAATTCACCAAGAAAGGTAGGAAAAATGTGACAGGTTTGAATAATATTAATGCCATGTTTGGCCTAGCTTTTTATCAGCTTCTCTTCTCAGTAAAAGAAGAAGTTGGAGCAGCATGTGCCTGGGTATAAATGTCTAAAAGTAATTATATATAAATTACAAATATAAATGTTTTTTTTTATAAATGTTTATGTCACACAACTTTTCTATAAAAGAATAACAATCAATAAATAATTAAAAAGCCTAGTTTGCGAAATATATTCAAAATAAATGAAATATAAGCAAAAACTAATTACTCTACAATTTTGTCAGACAACTTTTTATTTTATTTTTAAAGTTCTTTTTGTTAGCTTTAATGTTAAAGTAGCTTTCAAACTCAATAAAAGCTATGTTAAAATTCATAATTCTCATGAGCTTAGAATCATGATACTATCCGTCTTCTTTTATAAAAAGAGACTACGTATTTTTTAAATTTATTAAATAATTAATATATCTATTCTATAAATTAATCAAAAATATTAATTATTCAATAAATTTAAAAAATAAATTGTCTTTCCTAAAAAAGAAGAGAAAGTATTAGTAATTAACAATAAATTTTCACGTAGTACATTAATTTTTTTATTTTAAAATAGATAACAGTTGGAGTAGACATGTGAGTAACCAGCAAGGAATCTTGAAATATGACAATGTGGTCTACAATAGCAGCTTGTACGGAGTCTACCTCTTTTCGTGCATGGTTTTGAACTTTAGTTTCGTGTTTTTTTTCCTTCCCTTAATTGATTGTTTTAACAATAAAAAGCCAAAACATATCCTCATAATAATTAAATTATTTGCTATGTTATATTAGGATTTAAATACCCTAGAAAAAATAAAACGGTAGGAAAATTTACCAAAGGAAGCAGTGTGAAATGTGGTCAAATTTTGCATAACATTTTTGCCCCCTGTGATCACTGTCTTTCCCTTTCCGTCCCCCATGATCATAACATTAGTTTTCTTTCTTCCAATCTTTAAATTGTCTTCTTCATACCTGAAATGTATTTTTGCATTAATTAAAATTATTATTATTATTACACTTTCTTTATCTATAATTGTAAAATTGTCAACATAGCACCAAACACACTTATCTTTCATGTAGTATAGTACAATTCTATTAAAGCAATTATCACAACCTAATTAATTAATTAATTCAGAAAAACATGTAGTATAACCTTTTGTTCGATAGATCCATATAAACATTTGTAATGTCACTAATCACATGATTACAGTTATTGTTACATGAATGGTTATCGTTATCAACAAGTCAATGACACGTTCCACTAATTCCACTAATGAATAGGAAAATAATTTTAAGCTAAAATTAAAATAATGATTAAAAAATTATTAAATGTTAATTTAATTTACCTTCCTTCTCTGATATAGATAATGAAGCGTCGGTTACCGTATTCAGGTATCATCTTAAGAGCTTCCGATATGGTTTTCACCGTTCCGTTACCGTTTTTAGAAACTATCACATCAGCCTGTAACGCCGACACCGGCAAGTCCAACAATTTTCTCTCTCGTTTTCTCAACCATATCGGAAAACCATTTTCTGGCATTGTCATTAACCGTCTCTTATTATGTATAGGAACACCGGCGAAATCATCTCCGGCGCCAGAGTTAGAGAAAATGGCTAAACAATTACTCACTAGCTCCGACAAGTCCTTTATGTTATTCGCCATCTGATCTTTTACGTTGCCGGAAGTGTCGGTAAAGCCCTCAGCGCACGTGTCTTGGTTGGTAAGTGCTGCGCTGAGCCACGTGAGTACATCGTCAGTGGAGGATGAGGTAAGAGGCTTAGCGGCGCCTTTGGAGGAGGAGGAACTGGAAGGTACGACGGAGGTTAGTGCGCGAGTGAGAGCGTCGACGGAGTCGTCGAGAAGTTCGAGACAGTCTTGATAAGCGGCGCGGATGCGAGGGTTCATGCCGACGGTGGAGGAGATAGAGGCGGAGGAATAGAGTGCTTTGGAGAGATGCTGTAGCGTCATGTTGAGGGAAATGTGGATAAGGTCTTTCTCGGTTGCGATTGTGGATCCGGGGTAATCGAGAAGAGAAGTTTCGCAGAGTGAAGGGAAACGAGTTTTGCTACATGTTCGAGAGATCGCTTGTGTTGGATTACGTCGGAGAGATGGATTATTCTGCTTGTCTCCACCGCGGGAGTGGATCCCGGTGAGCATTGCAGCGGAAACAGCAGAGGCAACGATGAGTAAGACGGCGAGGAGTGAGAGGAAAATGATTTTCTTCTTTGAAGATCTCGGTTTGGGATGAATTATAGGTTCGGATGGAGTCGAACCACCAGGGTCGGATAATCCTAACCTGCCATAGTCCATTGTGTTTTTTTTTTGTTGACTGAAAGAGAGAGGGAGGAAGCAATAGAAGTACTAGTAGTAGTTTTGGTAATTATGCGGTTTGTTGTGATGAGTAATGAGTAATGAATGATACCTTTTTATATAAACGATAAACGACGGTGCATAGTTAGAAAACATAGTGAAAAAATAGTGTCATGTTCTAATGTGTGTTTTTAGTGAGGTTGGTGTGAAGTCGATGTCGACTCTGGAGTCAGGAATGAGCTGGCTGCTACTACTTTGAGACTTTCACTCCCACAACATCTGCCCACTGAACTCAAAACTCATTATGGATTGGGGGCTTCTTGTTTCTATTTCTGTTTCTATATGTTACTACTGCCACTTGCTTTTGCTTGTTTTGATGATTATTAGTTTATTACAAATGAATGAGATCAAATGTGACGTGAGGATGAAGAAATTTGGGTCATGTATGTTAAGTTAAGCATTATTAGTTGATCTATGGACAAAAAGGGTGGACCATAATGCATGATCATCTTAATTAACTCGATTAAGATTAAGCTAATACAATATTGCCTCACTTTCTTCTCATTCTATTTTCTAGTTCTACTTGTCTACCATTTCACTTTTCCACTTTTTCATCGTGTTCAAAAGGTGTCGATATTTCCTCATGCTAGTTTTCTTCATTTGAACCTAGTTTTTAGAATTTTTTACAACACTAACCTGTTCGCTGTTGATTTTGACGAACAACCTCTGGTTTACCAATCTCTTATAAAATTGGGTTACTTGCAGGACCAACCACACAAGTCCTGGGATACATGTGCAAATTTGTCTAACTCTTAGGAGAATGGTGTTTTAATGGTTTTATTTTGTTATATCTTTTATGTATGAATGGTTTGGTTAAAGAATTAACTAACAACTTCTGGCGAAAAATAAGTTGAATGAAAGTAAAACTTGCATAAAATAAATGACAAAGGATAAATGACTGGAAAAGTAAAGGCAATTATAAAAGACTTTGAATTTTTATAAACTTAGAAGATGGTGTTCACACGTACATTTTTCAGATAACAAACTCTTTTCTCTCACACGGGTACTTTGAGTATTTACAGGAATTTTGTACAAGTTTTCACACACTAAAATTCTACAACAACTATCCTATTTATATACAAATATGATAACTGCCAAACAACGGAAAAATTCTAAATCTTTGACACTTGGCCTCTTGCATGTCTTCTTTTCTTATGAAGCTTCCACGCGTCTTCTGCCAAACGTTATAACTCTTGAATTTGAATTTTCCCTTTGTGTCGAAGCGTTGCGCCTCTTCACTTTGTCGAATTGTCGAAAAGTAACAAATGTCCCTTAAACCTTGTCTGACGAAAACTTCTTTATGTTTCTGTCGAAATGTCGAAACGCTGTTTTTGTCGAAGTGTCGAAAACTTCTTTTGAATACCTTCGTTTTCTTTCTTCTTCATCTGTAGCCATTTTCTTTAGTTAAAGAACATCATTTTGCCTACCAAAACATGGTGTCGAAAATATATGTCTACAAATTGCCCCCCAGCAAAGATGTTTCGACTTATTTTTGGAGAAGCCATCATTTGCTGTCGAAAATATTTCGACGCCATGTTACCTGTATTAATGATGTTGGTTTTCAAGACGTGACCTTTTGTTAAGTCCCAAGAAAATCCATCATTACACTTTTCTTAAAACGTCCCATCTAATCCCACGTTCAGACATGATCTCCATAACCCTAAAACCTAGCTAGCCATGCCCTTCTCAACTTTCCATACTCTTTGATCATCACCGTTGTAATTTTGACACGTGTCCCATGATCAATATAGAAACTGGAACGTTTCCTCACCTTTCCCTCTATAAATACTCATTTCCAAATCTTTTAAACACTTTTGCGTTCCTGACCTTCTTCTTCTTCACAAACCCATTTCAAAACCTTCACACTTTCTTCTGAAATTTCTTTGCTTCCTTCATCAATGGCTCCTCGCAAAGCTCATATTAACAAGAAAACCAAGAAGGCCAAGAACACTATCGTTCTCCCTTATGCGCACGAGTTGCCTGGACCAGTGATTGTGAGCAATCAACAGTACATTCCAGAGCCTCCAAATGAAAGAGAGAAAGCAAGCATTTATCAATCCCAGGTACTCATTCCGGTTCTCATTTCTGGCACTTGCCATGCAATGTTGGGTCCACTCCCTGACCCCAATGCTAACGCTGATCGTTTAAAGGATTTTTTCCCTACGTATTCTTATTCAAAACCCATAGGTGCTGGAATAAAACCCAAACCTAGTGAAACGTCCTCAAAAAATCCTGATAGCTCCTCAGCTTCTGAAGAAATAGATTTAGCATATTTGAACCAAGCTAGGATCTTTAGAAGTTGCCCTTTGACAAAAGATCCTTCAGACTATTTGGCCTGGCTGACTAAGGTCGAAAAAATTAAAGGAGATTTCTGGAAGCAAACTGGCCTTTTCGACTTGATCTAGCTGTCGAAGGTGGGCCCTAGTTATTGCCCAAACATGCTCCTGGCTTCCCTTTACTTTTGGGATAGCACCTACAACAACTTCCATCTTCCCTGTGGAATGGTCACTCCAACCTTCTTCGACATAGCTGCCATAGTTGGCCTTAGCCCTATAGGATTAGACTTCGACCCTACTGTTTTAGATGAAGATACTATAGGTTTCAACACCAAACATGCCTCTTATTCCTTGTTTATTGCTCATTATTATGACAAAACAACTACAGAAGTCTCTGATGTAGAGCACATAGCCTTTTTGACCCTCTGGTTGTCGAAATTTGTCTTTTGCTCTCGTTCTCTTCAGGTTGCCAAAAAATACCTTACCATAGCTAACCAACTTCATGCTGGGAAAAAACTTTGTTTAAGCGAAATGGTTTTGGCGAACCTTTATGAATCCATTAGCGAGAGTGTGGAATTTTTGAAGACTGTCAAAGAGAAAGGAAACCTAAGCTTGGCAGGGCCTTTCTGGCTTCTACAGTTATGGCTAAATGCCACCTTCGAGGCTTCTCTCCCTATCAAGAATAAAGTAAATGAGGAAGAAGTGAAGGACAGAAACGTCGAATGGCCTAGATTGGTAAAACTAACTCCATCTGACGAAGGGATTAGCCTTCGACAAGCCTTCACCAGTTACGTAATGTTGTTTGCCAAACGATACAGCTTCACTCCGTCAATGGCACCCTTTGCCAACAGAACCATTGGTCCCAAATGGTTTACCAAACAACTTCCTTTTGAGATGCAGAAAGAAGAAGACACATTTTTGGTTATCTGGGAATCGTTCCTAACACTAAGACACCTTTTCTCCCATCACAACACGAATAACACAAAAATTTCCCTTATTGTTTATCAACCCAACCTAGTGGCTCGACAATTTGGGTTAATCCAAATTAAAAACAAAACCCGTTTATCCAAAGAAAGGTTATATTATTTTTCACAATTCTTTTCATAATCTGGAGAAAAGCATAGAGTTATCAGAAAAATACTTTGATGAGACTTTGGAGATTCAACCGGTGGTCTTTCGACCATCCTTCCTCTGCACTCAAGAATTTGATGTTTGGTGGAAAGACTACTACCTCACTAGATTCTTCGACGTGACGGCCTTTACGACTCATCTGACGAATGCTTTTACTTTTGTGCAGGATCGAACAAAGAAAGGTACTGAAAGACATATTAAAGAAATCCAAAAGTTTCAGCACTATTTTGAAACTATTTACCGGCCAAATGATCTTAGTCGAACCATAAACGAAGCAGCAGTGACTTTGAAACACAAATTTACAGCAAAATTGGAGAAGCTGGTGTTGCCTTCATATGTTCGTCCAGAAATACGTTATGATTTGGCATACAGCTATTATCCACCAAAGTTTCCCCCTCTACCTTCTGCTGAATTTGGTGTAGCATTAAGCCCTCCATTCCCAAATTGGTTTATTTGTGGATCTCACCTAAAACTGCTCCGTGAATCTTGTAAAAAACCTGCTGAGCGTGTGGTTCCGACTAAGTATCATTTGGACAATTTCCCAGGACACCTTCATATTGGAATAGAACACGTTCGCGTGGAATCTCCCATTCTTGAAGGTGTTTAAAGAAACACAATTTTTCTTTACTTTATTCTAACTTCCTTTTTCTGTTTTTTCCTTTTGTATTCATTTCTTTATTCTTCTTTCTTTCTTCCAGCTGTCAAGATTACTCCTAAAAAGGCTTCTGTCAGAAGTAATGCTGGAAAGGTGGTCGAACAACCAACCTCTATAGTCGAAAAGGTTTTACCAGAAAATATCAACTTTCTTCCATGTAATAAATTATGTTTAACTTGAACTAAAACAATTTTCTCCTGTGTTTTTAGGTGAGTCAAAATCCACCACCCTCCAAGAAAAGAAAACAAGAGGAGGAGGTAAAGGTGGTCGATGAAGAATCTGGGGATGAATCTCCAGACCAACAACCTCTCAAGAGAAAGAAGGTCCCGAAGATCAAGATTGTTGCCTCCCAAAGGTCCATTGTCCGCTCGACCAAGAAAACTCCCCCCACCAGTCCAGTTACAAAAGTTCTTATCAAAGATACAGAAAGTGGGAATTCCAGTTTTAACACTGAGATCCCTCAGGTAAACCTTTATTTCGACTGGTGATATTCACTTTTACTTGCATTTTCTTTTCCTTGACTTTTTGCTTGTTCTCAGATCCAAGTTGATGTCGAAGGACACCCCATAGCAAAAGAAATGCCAATATTGACAGGTGGTCCTACCTTCAAAGCAGCTAGCTCAATGCCTACCTCTTCCAAAGTTTCGACAAAGAACTCAACAAAGGAAAAAGAGCAGGACACAATTGATCTTGATTCTGAAAAGACTTTAGCTGAGAGACTCCAAGATGGAGTCGACCTTGATGCTGGTAGCTATGAAAGGCAAACCATTGATGAATTCGACACTGACCTGGAAGAGCACTCTG
Source organism: Lathyrus tuberosus (assembly GCA_022829125.1). NCBI lineage: Eukaryota > Viridiplantae > Streptophyta > Magnoliopsida > Fabales > Fabaceae > Lathyrus > Lathyrus tuberosus. The sequence continues at coordinate 19,035,900 of JALAZF010000017.1, forward strand.
ATAATTCTCCTGTTCGTCCAGCATTAAATACTGAAAAGGATGGTGATGAGTCACCAGATCGGGCAAAACCCACAAAAAAGAGGAAGAAGGTAAACAAAACTCTCTCACAGAAACCTCCTACTCCCAAAGTTTTAAAGAAAATACTATCAAAGGAACCAGGTGAGGGAATCACCCCCGCTGCAGCGGAAAGTGAAAGTTCTAGTCTAAAGACCAAAATTCTAAAGGTATGATTTTTTCTCTTCCTCTTGATGCTAACAAGCTGCTGTACTTGTATTCGCTCCTTTGACCTACTTATCCTTCAGGTACCTGTCGATATTCACGGACAACCTATGATCCAAGTTCTTCCCAAGACCAGCAGTGATCCTACTTATAACCCAGCCAGCGTCTCCAAATCCTCCCCTAAGAGTTCAGCGAAGGAATCAGCCACTGAAGTAGATCAACCCATTGCCATTTCTATACGAATTCCAAAAGTAGTGGAAGAAAAGACTGGTCCCGACACTGAAGACTTCGTCGAAACTGATGGGGACACTGTGATGGCTGCCACTAGAATTGAGGCTGAAAATCAATCTCCCCCCCCCATTCAGAATTTGCTGACGAAGAGCGAGACAAGGAGGCTGCAAGTGATGCCGAAGAAGAAGAAGAAGAACATGAAAGGCCACCAACTCCTGCTGCTGATATTGGCGGAAAGACAGACAACGTCGAAGAAAATCTTGGTAAAATAACTACAGCTGCTTCGACCGGGACGACTTCGACCCAGTTCTCTCATGAGGAGCTAGAGAGTATGAAGGTACAAAGACCTTTCGAATACCTGAAGACCATGCTCAGTTCCCGCTACAATTTCGCTGACACTACTATCAGTAGCTCGACTACCTCAGGGACTACTTCTGATGCCAAGTCAATGGACGAATCGCTGGCAAACATTCGACAGAAGGTCCTTGATATTGACTTGTTTCAACTTCTGGAGAATGACTCTTCTGCTCACTTCGACCTGAAGAAAATCCTGAAGCAAGTCAACGTCCTGGAGGCTCCTCCTGAAGTCACTGATGTGGTGCTGGACCTCACTACTTTGATAGATCTTGTGGTAACTGACTTTAATCGACTTCGAGAGTGCTCCAAGAAGCTTGAAACCAAAACAGAAACCCAACTTGCTGAGTGGGAAGCAGCGTCGAATTCGTCCAACAAGGTAACTGAAATGGAGCAAGTGTCTGAGCAAAATCAGCGAGAAGCAGCTTTGTGTGGCGAAAACATTCTAAAATGGGAGAAACAAATTTCTATCCTCCAAGGCAAAATTTCACAGGCGAAAAAACGTCAATCAGAGCTGCAGAAGAATGACCAGGAAGAAATCCGCAAAGAGCTGGAAGTTGGTGTGCACCATGTCGACAGGGCCCATAAGCTTGGAGAGGAGATTGGGGAGATTACTAAGAATAAGACACTTTGTGAGCGACGCCTTCAAATTCAGAAGTCGAAATTCGAGAAGCTGAAAGCATCCTTTCCCGTTTGAACACTTGTAATTTTTGTTTGGCTTTTAAAGCCCTTTTTTGTAATGACAATGGATCCGTACTATTTGGCGGAAAGATTTTTAGTCCGCCATATTGCTTTTCTTTTTACAATTATTCGACTGCTATTTTAATTTCTTGCAATGTTGGCTTATATTTTTTCAAATACTTGCCATTTATCTTCAGTATTCTTTTATCTTTATCTATCTCTTCGACCTCATATGCGCCATTTGAAAAAACTTTTAAAATTTGGAAAGGTCCTTCCCACTTAGGAGACCATTTTCCCATTAACCTATCTTTTCGATCCATAGGAAGAATTACTTTCCAAACAAGATCCCCCACTGAAAGGGTCTTAAATTTTACTTTCTTATTGTAAAACTTTTCGACTCTTTCTTTTTGTCTCTTTATCAGGTCTAACGCACGCAATCTCTCTTCATCCAAATCAACTAGTTCATCCATCATCATGCTCCAATACCTTTCTGATGGAATTTCATGATGCCTTTGAACTCGTATTGACTGTAAATAAATTTCGACCGGTAGCACTGCATCGTGTCCATAAGTCAATTTGAATGGAGTATAATTTGTTGCTTCTTTAGGAGACGTTCGACAAGCCCATAAAATCTGATCCAAAGTCTTATGCCAGTTTTTAGGTTTTCTACCCACGTGCTTTTTGATCAAATTTATCACAACCTTATTTGCTGCTTCGACTTGTCCATTTGCCTTGGCGTAATAAGGTGTCGAAGTTAAGAGTTTAAAACCTGTGTCTTTTGCAAACATTTGCATGTTTTTTCCAGTAAACACAGATCCCTGATCAGTAGTTATTGTTTCTGGTATCCCAAATCTGTAAATTATATGTTTCTGGATAAACTCTATAACTGCCTCTTGATCCACATTTACCAGTGGTATAGCTTCAATCCACTTAGTGAAATAATCTATTCCAACTAAAATGTACTTCTGCCCCTTTGAAGAGGCTGGTTGAATTTCACCAATTAAATCCAACGCCCAACCTCTGAATGGCCAAGGTTTTATAATTGAATGCAACTCAGTTGCAGGAACATGTGGTATACCTGCATGCACTTGGCATTCCTGACAACCTTTTGCAAATTTGACACAGTCTTTCAACATTGTTGGCCAGTACATTCCTTGTCGAAATAACAACCATTTCATTTTGTGGCCTGCTTGGTGTGTGCCACATGCACCACTGTGCACGTTCGACAAAGCTATGTAAGCTTCATCTTCGCCCAAACATTTCAGCAAGACTCCTTCTGCAGTCTTTTTAAATAATTCATTTCCAAAAAGTACATAACTTAAACCTCTGTACTTTACTTTTCTTTCGACTTTCTGATTTGGGTCTTGTAGATAATCCTTGATAGGTTTTCTCCAATCTTCAATTTCTGAATCATCTACATTGAAAATTTCAAAATTTTCCTTATCCCCATAACCTAATCTTATTGTCTCCAAATCTGAAGGAGCCAATTTGGTGGATATGACTCTTCCTCTTACTTCAATAGCTTTCTCCAAGTTTTCCTTCGACACTTTGTAGCCTGACGTAAGTTGAGCCAAATCATTCGCTTCTTGATTCTTCAATCTAGGAATGTGTTTGATGGCCACATTGTCGAATTTTTTGAGAAGTCTGTTAGCTATTACGAAGTACATAATCAAATTCTCTTTGACACATTTATATTCTCTTGTCAATTGTTTTATCACTAACTCAGAGTCGCCCATTATTTCGACTCTTGTTGCCCCCAATTCCAACAATATTTCAAGTCCGGCAATCAAAGCTTCATATTCTGCTTCATTATTTGAACATAAGCCTTCGACTTTGTACTTGAATTTTGTTGGAATTTTGTCAGGAGAAATAATTAGCATCCCAACGCCAGTTCCATTCTTATGACTGAAACCGTCGAAATATAACTTCCATGGATCTGATTCGACATATTTTACTTCATTTTCATTTATGGAATGGTCAGCTATGAAATCAGCAACCACTTGTCCCTTAACAGCCTTCAAAGGCAGATATTTTAAGGAATATTCTGTCAATGCCAAAGCCCATTTTCCAATTCGACTATGTAAAATGGATTTAGATAACATATATTTTATTACGTCGAAATGAGAAGAAACAAATACATCAACAGGTTTTATATAGTGCTTTAACTTTGTACAAGAGAAATATACACACAAACATAATTTTTCTATCACACTATATCTAGTTTTAGCATCATTTAGGACTCTGCTGAGATAATAGATGGCCCTTTCGACGCCATCCTCATCTTCTTGACACAGCATGCTTCCCAAAGTTTTGTTTAACGCTGAAATGTATAATCTCATACTTCTTTTTCTACAAGGAGACATCAAAACTGGAGGACTAGCCAGATACTCTTTGATCTTGTCGAAGGCATCTTGTTATTCTTGCCCCCATGTGAAATCTTCCTTCTTTAGTCGAAGTAGAGGTGAGAAGGCTTGTGTCTTCCCACTAAGGTTGGAAATGAACCTTCTAAGAAAGTTGATTTTCCCTAGCAGAGACTGCAATCCCTTCTTTGTCGATGGTGCTTTCGCTTCCATTATGGCTTTGGCTTGTTTTCATTTATTTCGATCCCTTTCTTGTGGACCACAAAACCTAGGAAATCACCCGCCTGCACACCAAAAGCACATTTAAGGGGATTCATTTTTAAACCAAACTTTCTCATCCTTTCAAAGGACTGTCGAAGATGGTCTATATGACTTATTCCTGAAACAGACTTAACCACAATATCATCAATGTATATTTGCATAAAAGTGTCGATAAAGTCATGAAAAATTGAATTCATGGCTCTTTGATAAGTTGCTTCAGCATTTTTTAAACCAAAGGGCATTACTACCCATTCATAGGTTCCTATCGCTCCAGGGCAACGAAAAGCTGTTTTGGGAACATCTTCTTCAGCAATAAAAATTTGATTATAGCCAGAGTATCCATCAAGCATACTCAAATACTCATGGCCTGCTGCAGAATCTATGAGCATTTCTGCCACTGGCATAGGATATTCATCCTTAGGGGTAGCTGAATTTAAATCTCTAAAATCAATGCATATCCTCAGCTTGCCATTTTTCTTAATTACAGGAACAATGTTTGCAATCCATTCGACATACCTGGTGGTGCGGATGAATATGCATTTTAGAAGTCTTTCGACTTCTTCTTTTATTTTCGACAAGATTTCAGGTGCGAAGCGTCTGGGAGTCTGCTTTACTGGCTTCTTTCCCTCCATTATTGGCAGCTTCAATTCGACCAAACTCCTGTCTAATCCTGGCATATCGTCGTAATCCCATGCAAAATAGTCTTTGTACTCATTTAGCAATTGGACTATTTCGACTTTGAACTGAGGATCCATCTTGGCGCTGATGTAAGTTGGCTTTCTTTCTGCCCCCAGTCCTAAATTGATTTCCTCTAGTGGATCCTGCGCCACCATCTTCATGTTAGTCGACGCTGGATCCTTTTCGAACCCTAAGGGTTCGTCATCATAGATGGCGTCAAGCTTCTGATTCTGCCATTCGCCAGTCTAATTGTTGTCATAACCCTTTTCAATATCCCTTTGGGGACATTGTTCTCCAAAATCTTCTTTGTTGGCTTCGACAGCCATGTATTTCACTTCGGCCTCTAGGGCCGCTTTGAGTTTATTTTCGGCTATATAAGCCGTAATTCTTTTGATCGTTGAGGCTTCACCCATCATAATCATCAAATTCACTTCCCCAACCGATTGGCTCAATAGGCGAAGTTCCCCATACGTGACTTGGTTCGCCAATTACTTCTTTGTCCCATTGAAAACCACGTGTTGGGTGGAGGTACATGGAACAATAGGCGTTGTCAGTTGCCTTCAAGTCGAATTCTGCTGGGTTGCAGGGGGGTATGTGAGCCAAATTCTTGTCGAAACTTCGACTATTCACATTGTTTACTTCAGTCATAAAATAGCTTTGATCTGCTTCAATATTCTCAACAATCCCATCTGGCCTCCAGATGGCTATTCGCTGGTGCATGGATGATGGTACAGCTCCTATCCCATGAATCCACTCTCTTCCAAGCAGCAAGTTGTAATTCTCCCTTGAAGCTATCACTATGAACATTGTTGGTCTTGTTATTGTTCCAACAGTCAGGTTCACCTGGATTACTCCCATGGTATTTCCTACTTTTCCCTCGTAATTTGACAACACCATGTTGTGGGGCTTTGTGTCTGAGTCATCCTTTCCAATCTTTTTTACCATGAAATGAGGCATCAAATTCACAGCAGCACCACCATCTACTAATATCTTGTTGACACCAACATTCTCCACTTTTCCTTTTATAAATAAAGGCTTCAAGTATGCCTTCATTGCATCATCTGGTCTTTCAAAGAAAGCGTTTTGCTCTTCGACACAACCATTGTTCATTATATAATAACATACAGGCCTGAGCCCCATGCTGTCATCTTCAACATCATCTTCTTCGCCTTCGATTTCCATCACTCTATCATAGTCTCTAGGCAGCACTGAAACCACATTGCATGTGACATCGAAAGATGCTTCTGAGTCTGACCTAAAATCATCAGTCACTTCATCGTCTTCTGGCACCTTGTTGTTAGGCTTCGACATCTCTACCATGTTGCTGGGTTTACCTTTTTGAGAGGGCTCGTTTTTTAGAGCAGACTCTTGGTTCATTGTTTGCATGTTTTTGCTTGACTCAGCTTTATTTTCATCAAGAGTGTTTTCCTTGAATTTGTTCTTTTCTGCAGCCTCCTTTTCTGCTATTTTCTGCCTTTGGAACCTTCTCCATTGAGACCTTGACATTGGATTCTTTCCTTTATAGTTTTCTGATGGGTATGGTCTTGGCTTCTGTTTTTCGACCTCCCTTTTTCCTTCCATGGAGGAACCTCTCTGCATTTCAAAGTTCTTCCATCTTTTCTGCCCTTGAGCATCTCTGATTGGTTGGACCCACTTGTCATTCTCAGCTTTGACAGATGGCTTATAAGTCCTACGACTTCCTTCGCCAAACCTTTGGCTGTGATGCTCACTCCTCCTTGGATCGAACCTTTCATTTCTGGCTGCTTGGATTGCCCCCCAGTTTCCTCTTCTTTTGGCTTTCTCCACCCCCTCCAGATTGCTTGCTGCTTTCTTGTCGAACACCGCACTACAACGTGGGCACAACATGACTTCAGCCTTCTTTCTCTGGCACCTTTGGATGAATTTGACTAAGCTCTCCTCCTCCTTAGGGTAAGCCAACTTCTGATACTCTTCTCGACGGCGTTCTTCGTCAGTTTCTGATTGTTTCTTCTGAGAAATTTCCACCATGTTGATATCCACATTCTGGTCATCAGTGATACTTAGTTTATTCATTCTTTCAATAAGTCTTGCCTCTTCTTCAGCATTTCCTTTCGCCTGGTCGAAGCTTCTCCCTAAGGGTAGGTCCTTGGAGGTGAGTTTGCAGCATTGCCTGACTGAGTTTTCTTTAGGGTCTTCCATTGTTCTACGCAAAATCCCATAAGGAGCAGGCTTTACAAGGCCTTCAGCAGCCTCTGCCTTTATTCTGGTAACGTTCTTATTGACTGGTTCCATAGTGGTGATCTTGCCAGCAACTCCAATTGTCTCTGTTTTGTCATGATTAAGGTCTTCAGTAGCCTCCTCTTTGATGATAGGGGCATTATCATTTGCTCCTTCATCAATATCTTTAAAGACATCTCCCCATCCAGTTGGCTGGATTTTGTTGATGTCAATACGAGAACTTGGGGGTGCAGAATATTTCACGAGATAGTCGAATTTTCCACTGGGCTCCCCCAAAGTATCCCAAATTACTCCATCATCAGCAATTTTGTTGTTATTCTTTTCGTCGAAACCTTCAGTAATTCCAACTGTGTTTTGGTTGTTGAAACCTTCAGTAGTTTCCTACTTCTTCTGACTGTCGAAGACTTCAGTATCTACAACTTTGTTTTTACTGTCGAAACCTTCAGTAGTCTCAACTTTGTTGATATAGTCATTCAAATTTCTTACATCAAGATTTTCAGTAATCTTGATCAACACTGGCTGGTCTACAAAGTCCTTGGATAGTTTTTTCTCCTCAGGCTTGTCTAGGAGATCATCAGCAACCTCCACCATGTTGATATTATTGTCGAAGCCCTCAGCAGCTTCCACCATTTCAAAACTACAATCAGAGGCTACTTCGACCTCCACCATATTCATAGTGGAAGGTTCAGCATAATTGGCTTCGACCACCTGCATGGGGTTTGAGTCAATCCTCATCTGTTGCTTTGATTTGTCTCCAAACTTCAGTCTTCCATCGCGGATTGCATTCTGAACAAGATCCCTGAAAAGGAAACATTGAGAAGTTTTATGACCCAAAAAATTGTGGTATTTGCAAAAACCCCTCTTTTTCTGTTGGTCCACAGGAGGTTCTTTAGTGCCTGCTGGTTTTATTAATTGACCATCTTTGACTAATAAGTCGAAAATTTCGTCACACTTGGTGACGTCGAACGTATAAGTTCTTTTAGGAAACCTATCATTCTTTTCGGGTTCGACAGGATTTTTTCCATTCGACGGAGTTAGTACTTTACACGCATATGGTGGGCCTGACTTTAGTTCTGCCAGATCAATTTCTTGTTCGTCGAACAAAATTAGTTCATTTTCGTCACCATCATCCTCCTGGCATACTCCTACATAGGCCACTCTCTCCTTTTTGTTTTTGTTTGATCTAAATTTCTCAGCTTTTAACCTTTCAATTTGTCTTACCCTATCTGCTAATTATGCCATGTCTCTCAAATATTGAGTGTCTAATTTCTTTCTTATAGAATAATCTAGACCCCCTGCAGCCATTTCGACTAACTCTTGTTCTGGTACTTGTGTAAAACATCTTGCCTTAAGCAACCTGAACCTATTTAGGTAATCATCTATAGGCTCTGAAAAATTTCCTCTTAACACTGGCTAATTCCTTCAAACTTATCTTAGTCTGACCCATATAAAATTATTCATGGAACAGTCTTTCTAATTGGGTCCATGTGAATATAGAGTTCCCAGGCAAGGATGTAAACCAGGTAAACGCATTTTTTGTCAAAGAACTTGGGAAGTATTTCATTTTCAAATTTTCATTATTGGCTATTTCTCCTGCTTCGATCAAATAACGCGCTATATGTTCTATGGTGGATTCGCTAGTGTCCCCTGAAAATTTGGTAAATTTGGGGACTTTCCACCTTGGGGGTAATTCCTGTTGTAGAATATATTCAGATAGTGGGGAAGCATAACTAGGCCTTTGTAATCCTACATTTACCCCATTTTGCACCATTATCCTTTCGACCATGGCTGCTAAATTGTTTTCGGCAGGCAGATGGTTATATCGTATTCGCTGTCGCAAGACATCATCAGCATCTTCGCCTCTCTGGACGATTACCCTCCTAGGTTCTTGTTGAACGGGTATTTCGACACGAGGCTGTTCGACCACTGCCTCTTGGTTTCTAGGGTTTGCCTGAGGATTCTCTAAAGGCCCTTGATTTATTGTGGGCTCCTCTTCGACATTCACTACTGGGTTTTGAATTACTTGTTCTCTTTGTCGTGTTTGAGGAACACCAAAAAAGTCAGCAATACGTGTCATTTGCGCAGCCAATAATTGGTTGGTTTGGGTAGTGTTTTGTATTAAAGGATTAAACACTGCTCCCATTTGTTGTGTCAACATTTGGACCATATCATGATTACTTTCGTCTATTTGTTGTCGAATTACTTGCGCAAAATTATTTGTAATTGCTGGCATTTGGAAATTTGGTAGAGGTTGGTTTAATCTACTCATACTTCCGCCATATCCTGACCCTTGTAGTGGTGAAGACACGTGGACCATGGCATCAGAATACAAGGATGGTGCATTTTGCAAGTTTGCCATCACTGATGTTGGCATTCCATATGGTTGTTCTCTACCAAACATAGGCATGGAAAAATTTGTCTGAAATGGCCTATAATTATGTCCTCCAGGAGGGGGCGTCCCCATGGGCATTGAATGTCCCATTGTGGAAGAACTAGGCATGTTTTGGGAGAGCGAAACCGCTGGTATAGATCATGTTGATGAAGGCATAGCCTCCTCCAAAACAGGGTTTGAATCCACATTTCCCCCTGTCGAAGGGATAGGGTTGGAAACTGGAATGGTTTCATTTGGATTTGGATTATTTGGCCAATTCGCCATTCTTCTTACTCTTGTTCTTTTAGGTCTTTCTACGTCGGTTACGGCTAATTTACCGCTTCTCAAAATCATACAATGAAGTAGAAACTATTTGGCTAAGAGTTATTCTGTAAAAAATTCTAAAATTTTGTACTGGTCCCACCAGGTGTGCCAATTTGTTCGTTGTTGATTTTGGCGAACAACCTCTGGTTTACCAATCTCTTATAAAATTGGGTTACTTGCAGGACCAACCACACAAGTCCTGGGATACATGTGCAAATTTGTCTAACTCTTAGGAGAATGGTGTTTTAATGGTTTTGTTTTGTTATATCTTTTATGTATGAATGGTTTGGTTAAAGAATTAACTAACAACTTCTGGCGAAAAATAAGTTGAATGAAAGTAAAACTTGCATAAAATAAATGACAAAGGATAAATGACTGGAAAAGTAAAGGCAATTATAAAAGACTTTGAATTTTTATAAACTTAGAAGATGGTGTTCACACGTACATTTTCCAGATAACAAACTCTTTTCTCTCACACGGGTACTTTGAGTATTTACAGGAATTTTGTACAAGTTTTCACACACTAAAATTCTACAACAACTATCCTATTTATATACAAATATGATAACTGCCAAACAACGGAAAAATTCTAAATCTTTGACACTTGGCCTCCTGCATGTCTTCTTTTCTTATGAAGCTTCCACACGTCTTTTGCCAAACGTTATAACTCTTGAATTTGAATTTTCCCTTTGTGTCGAAGCGTTGCGCCTCTTCACTTTGTCGAATTGTCGAAAAGTAACAAATGTCCCTTAAACCTTGTCTGACGAAAACTTCTTTATGTTTCTGTCGAAATGTCGAAATGCTGTTTTTGTCGAAGTGTCAAAAACTTCTTTTGAATACCTTCGTTTTCTTTCTTCTTCATCTGTAGCCATTTTCTTTAGTTAAAGAACATCATTTTGCCTACCAAAACATGGTGTCGAAAATATATGTCTACATAACCATGATTTTTTTTTAGCATTGTTCTTTTCACTCTTATATGTGCATTCCACAAATTTAAAAATTCGAAATTGTCCTTCATTCGATGATGCAACCCCAGACACATCCAAAATCATGTTACCCTTTTCCTTTCTAAATTTCACTTCAATTTTAAAAAACTATGGTCCTGAAATGCATTTCCGAAATACCCCTGAAGCAACAAAGATTTCAGATTCAGCTGCCTGTGAGACCTGAGAGAGTCGGCTACGAGAAGCTGGCGGGTGGGAACCTCGAGGTTGCAAAGTAAACGCACAATCAAACGAGTTATCAGCAACTTGTGGTCCTCGATGCGGCCCTCTCACGTCGTATCGACGTAGTTTGGAACACACGTCCGAGCCTAATCTGACCATTGTTATTTTCAGCCATTATACCTGCTTTAAAAATAAATACAGATATAAACAACATGTTCAAACACTACAAAAAATAGCCAGTAGCACGTGAAATTCACATCACTAAGGTAAATATCATGTCACAAAGTCCAATTAGTGACGTGGGTCAAGCACACCTCAAGAGCACCCGTGGCAACTTTTTGCCACGTGAAAATCACATCACTAAATTGTGACATGGTAATCACGTCGCAAAGTATAAAATTATTTGGACCACCTTCTCACGTGAAAATCATGTCACTAACTTGTGGCATGTTTTTCACTTCGCAAACCAAAAGTTTGAACCACTTTGCAGTGTGTCAATGTTAACATATCGTGACGTGTATTTCACGTCACAAATTAGTGGCAGGTAAATCACGTCACAAAACTCAATACTTTTATTATTTAGTAACGTGAATATCATGCCACTAATGAATTTTATATTCCAGCATTATAGCTACATGATTTGTATTTTACAGGTTAATTATTTAATAAAAAATAAAAAAACTAATTTTAGAAAATACATAAATTAATAATGAATAAAAACTAAATAATAAATAATAAAATACAAAAATTTAAATAATTTTCAATTAAAAAAGTCAAGTTTTCTAATAATTATTATCATTAAAAAATATTAAATTTTTAGTCACGAAATATTCATGTCACAAACATAAATAATAATAGTAAAAATCAATCATCATCACTATTAAATATATTATCTTCTTCGTCTTCATCTTCTTGGACATGATGGTTCGATTGTGAGGCAAAAAATTGTCACATTTGCACCTCCATCTCAGATTGCCTCTTCTTCATTTCCCTAATTTCAGCCTTTAGCGTCGCCTCACGTGCCTCCTTCTCGCGTCTAACCTCCGCCTCAAGTGCCACTGTCTCAAGTCTCGCCTCAGTTTGAGCAGGTTGTCTCACTGTTTCCATCATTTCAGGTGTCAATTCTGGTGGACGAGATGTTCCTTCCCTATCTTCAAGTCTTTGAAATAAAGTTCTATCCCCTCTTCTATAGTCGACAACCAAAGGTCCAACACCAAAAAAACACTCATTAGCTCCCTTCCTGCCAGTTGATAAACCCCAAATATAAAGATCCACATGTGGATCAATTAGATCATTCTCGATCGAAGTATACTAAGGATTTTCAACTAGAAATTGAGTAAGCAATCTCTAATACAACTCCTACACATACATACAAAATTGAATTTAATATAGTTTAAACAATTTAGTTATATACAATAAATAAATAAATAATGAAATATGAACAAGTTACCAAAGTTGATTTGGAATGGGCGTCAACAAACTCCCCCGATTTTTTGGTCCGGGTCTTCACAAACAACTCAATAATCTGTGGGTGTCTCCCCGAATCCTTTTTCTAATTAAAATAATTAACTTTAATTATATATATAGGGTTCATATCCTATGAGAATGTCATTTTTTTGTAAGAACATGAGAATGAATTTGAATAATTAGATTTTAAAATAAATGATGGAGATTATGTGTTGTTTTTGTTTTTCTCTCTCCTCCATTATTAAAATAAATAATGGGGGAAAGAGAGAAAAAAAGTGACACATAATCTCCACCATTTATTTTAAAATCGAATGGTTCAGATTCATTCTCATGTTCTCACATAAAAATGACATTATCATATGATACGTTCCCTCTATGGGTTCATATCCTATGAGAATGTCATTTTTTTGTAAGAACGTGAGAATGAATTTGAATCATTAGATTTTAAAATAAATGATGGAGATTATGTGTGGTTTTTGTTTTTCTCTCTCCTCCATTATTAAAATAAATAATGGGGGAGAGAGAGAAAAAAACTGACATATAATCTCCACCATTTATTTTAAAATCGAATGGTTCAGATTCATTCTCATGTTCTCACATAAAAATAACATTCTAATATGATATGTTCCCTCTATGGGTTCATATCCTATGAGAATGTCATTTTTTTGTAAGAATATGAGAATGAATTTGAATCATTAGATTTTAAAATAAAAGATGGAGATTATGTGTGGTTTTTGTTTTTCTCTCTCCTCCATTATTAAAATAAATAATGGGGGGAGAGAGAAAAAAACTGACACATAATCTCCACCATTTATTTTAAAATAGAATGGTTCAGATTCATTCTCATGTTCTCACATAAAAATGACATTCTCATATGATACGTTCCCTCTATGGGTTCATATCCTATGAGAATGTCATTTTTTTGTAAGAACATGAGAATGAATTTGAATCATTATATTTTAAAATAAATGATGGAGATTATGTGTGGTTTTTGTTTTTCTCTCTCCTCCATTATTAAAATAACTAATGGGGGAGAGAGAGAAAAAAACTGACACATAATCTCCACAATTTATTTTAAAATCGAATGGTTCAGATTCATTCTCATGTTCTCTTATAAAAATGACATTCTCTCTCTCTCTCTCTCTCTCTCTATATATATATATATATATATATATATATATAAAATAAATCAAAATAGAACTTAAAATAATAGTTATAATTACCATTCGTCTAGCATGTTCGCCTATACTGATACTTCCTACTGCATTAAGGCAGCCCCCTAATTCAGAGGCTCTTATTTTCTTTGCATGCTCAGATTTTTTCTTAAAACCATCTATCTTTCAATAGACAATAAGTTCCTCAAATACTTCCTTGCCTATCTAGTCAAAATGAATTTGTTACTCTTCCCAATGTAATCTAGCACGCTTAAGCATGTCAGATAGTCGGCCATATGTCCTACTTCTAAATTTTTTTTAATCTTACAATCGTCCAAGGTCTTGTGGTAGGAATATGTGGTGACAGTTAAACCATGAAATTTCCCCCCGAATTCCAACGTAAAAGCCTTTGTAAATTCCATGCAATGCAGATGTCCCATTTTGTCATGTGTACCCCAATCAGACAACATTCTATACGCGGGAAAGTCATTAATATTCCACTTCAAGGCAGATTGCAAAGTAAAGTTTTGTTCACAAGATATATCATAAGTCCATTCTCTAATCCACAACCTTTTCAAATCATCAATTAAAGGTTGTATATACACATCGATTCGGGCTTTTGGACTCGACGGTCCTAGAATAGGGCAAGTAAAAAACATGTATGGTTTTGTCATGCACATCCCAGGAGGGAGGTTGTACGGGGTTACAATAACTGGCCAGCAAGAATATGCAACTACGAACGCTTGGACATATGGATTAAAACCATTAGAACATAATCCGAGTCTGACATTTCTAGGTTATGCTGCAAAATCAGGATGTATCCGATCAAAATGCTTTCATGCCTCACCATCAGATGGATGTCGCATAGTGCCTGAACTTGCTTTGTTTGTATGATGTGATGTCATTTCACTTGCACTGTGCATTGAATTATACACAAAGAATGATAAATAACACCCAAATATGATAACCCAGTTTGGTGCAACTCACCTACATTTGGGGGCTACCAAGCCAGGAATGAATTCATTATCAGTAGTATTAATTCTAAGTATACAACATCCGGCAACTTATCACTTAATTCCCTACCCAGTGTAATTATATCTAGAGTCCCATCTAGATAAGAGAAGCCCATCTCAATTCCTAAACCACCTCAGTGATATCTAACAGTCACAACCTCCGGTGACTGTATTAAACTGTTTAATTGAAAGACAACCCTTTCAACACACTATTCAGTCAATACTCTTAACTAACACGAATACTTGAATTTGCTTAATAGCTTCATTCAAGAACAATATACAATTCATTACCTACAAGTTTCTGAATCTGTAAAATTATGTCTACCACAATGTATCAAACTGATACAAAGGGTGACTTACAATACAAGAAAGTACACGACTCTCAAAACCCTAAACCCTTATTTTTACTTTTACAAAATCTTAACAAGGACTCTACTTTATGCCCTAGGTCTTGGTCTTTCTTTTATAATATTCAGTTGTCTATGGGCTTCAAAATATCTGTTTAATCATCCATTGATCCATGTTCTGATTACACCTGATATCTTGGAACAGATCTGCAATAAACCTGTTGTATTAGACCAAGATGTCGAGACCTCAAGATAAGATATCTTGTCTGGCATGTTTTCTTTTAACAGATTTCTTCATGTTAGGGCATCTTGTTCAACATCATGTTTTACCAAAATTTAGTCAAATCTTGGAGCCTTCAATCTCCCCATTTTGACAAATTTTGGCTAAAACTCCTTTTGCACAATAAAATCAGGAAATCAATGAGAGAAGGAGTAGAAAGTCCTAAAGTCATTTCAACCATCCTGTGACGAGTCTAGCAGAAAATAATGAGACTCCTGTAAGCTTTCATTCTTCCTGTCCAACTGTATGGATGATTTACATAGCACACACCACCTGTTGTATGCCGTGTACCCTTTGTCCTGGCGTACATGAGGAAGAAGGTGCATGAAACTCCCCCTCAATACCAGTCCTAATATACCATCCTCCATTATCCAGATCAGGGCTCAGAAAACCAAACCCTACCTCCGGATAACTCAGAACACAAGACACAACTGTGTTCATAACTAAGATCACAAGACACAAAGAGAAAACTCAGAACAAAAAGAACTGAGACACATATAGGATGTTAGAACATCTTATCCAACATCCTTGCAAAACAACTCCAAGAATGAACTTAACACGCAAAAGGAGATCAGTCATGTGTTGTAAGGAACAACACACAACTGAGATGAACACACAACCTTTCTCCCCCCTTTTAGCTAAAAATTGGCAAAAATATCCAACACACACCCATACCCAAACAATACTCACCCAAACCCGGAAAAAAGCCATAACCTTACAACCCGCCAAAAGGAACAACCTGAGACACAAGAAGCAACGATCCCCTTTAAATACCCAAGAAGTTTCCTTAGGAATTAACGACCCATAGATGTTATCGAAGAACAATTCAATGAGGACATAAATTGAGGTAGATAACTTCATCATAAATGAATGTGCACCACCCAACTCAGCTTTGACTGTTTCTTCTTTAATGAGAACCGTCCAAAGAATGCGCATGTATCAAGAAACATGTTTTGCACGCCTTCTATATGACACGCTTTCCACTGTCCAAGGAACACCATACATATTGAGCTGCTTGACGAGTCCTAAACAATGTCCTGACACCGAGTCAGACTTTGTCTACTCTCACTAGCATAGTCACATTGCCTACCAATGAACCCCAAACATACTCCTTTCAATCAGAATTAAAACTGACCATGATGTCAAGACATCATGTCTAACATCTCCTATTTAACAACAAAGACTCCCATGAACCTTATCTCAATCTGCAGAGAAAAATAAATTCTCCCAGACAATACCCAATCTTATTTCTCAGGTCTCTCCTAAGAATTACGAACATAGTTGAAATAAGTCAATAGCCTTAACAATTCAAACTCCCAAGCAGAACTTATTAATCTAAATTATCAACACATCATGATGTCAAGATATATTGTCTGACATCACAACCTCATATGAATCACATGAATATCTTCATGCTCATAAATGAGAAAATACCAGACTCACACTCCTGGTACCATAACCAACAGACTCTTGGATTAAGACCAATCACACTATTGATCAGTCTCCCCCTGAACACATCCACACTTTGTACAAATCCATCTTGAATCTAACAGTCATAGACAACCTTGTTCTTTAAGAGTAGATCCAAATAAATTTACATGCTCACATCCCAGAAAGAGACATACAAATTCTCTTAGCTCCTTGGTTAGGCAAAATGTCATCCATACTTGAAGGAAATTAAATCCCTTTTACATATGAGAAGAAAT
Organism: Lathyrus tuberosus; assembly: GCA_022829125.1. Taxonomy (NCBI): domain Eukaryota; kingdom Viridiplantae; phylum Streptophyta; class Magnoliopsida; order Fabales; family Fabaceae; genus Lathyrus; species Lathyrus tuberosus. The sequence continues at coordinate 19,052,729 of JALAZF010000017.1, forward strand.
GCATCCTCAGCTTGTTTCTTTCTCAAGATTCAGCCTGATACAATATTTTCTAGTGATACTTCTAGCAGAAGCTATCTGTAGCGGGGAAATTTGTGAGTGTAAGCTATTGATTAACTTAACTCAAAAAAACAAGAGTCGCCACCACACTTTTATTTTATCCACGAAGGGAAAGGAAAAAGAGCGAACAAAACCTAAAGAGTTCTAAAACAACAAGAACAAACAGAGAATGGGTAAGGGGGTTGGTTACGCAATGGGAAGGTGTTAACACCCAAAACGTCTATAGTACTCTATAGGAACCCTTTGAAATATCTACCGCTTTTTGGTCTGAAAACGGTTTGCTTGTAAAGAGATTGGGAGAGATGAGAAGAGAAATATTTTTTAAGATTTTTGTGTTTGGAGAGACTTATAGCCTCATGCCTACGTACCCATGATGTGCAATGTAGGATAAAAACCCCGTAGTTCGTGGTACAAAGAACAAAAATTTGTTTGTTTTGGTTGATTTTAAGTGTAAAGACAAGTCGTCATTTCCAAGCGAATAATTCCGCTTAAAGAAATGAATCATGTCTAAACTTATGAAAAAGTTTAAAAGGAAAAGTGCATAAAGCACAAAAAAAAAATTGATGAGTTTTTGTATTTTTTATGTTTTTATGAAATGGTCAAAATATGGTTAATATTGATTGACATTTATTAAAGAAAACAAAGTTTAAAAATCACTTAACCAAAGTCAGGGTTTTATTATGAAAGCGGTTTTAAGTTTGAAAACAAGAAGGTTTTGAAAAAGAGAGGAAGTTTTGAAAATTGAAGAAGGGGTGGAGAAGAAGTGACTATCCTAGTGTATAAAATAAAAGCTAAGGATAAGAAATATCTAACCACATGGACAAGCTCCATAGCATAAGCAATTTTCCCTTTTTGATTTTGTCTTGATTCAAAATAAGTCTTCAAAAGAAGACTCCAAGTATCCAAAATCCAAGGTTTTCCATCACAAACTCCCAAGCATAGGTTAAGATCCTAACTCTAAGTCCATAAGTCCATAATCAAGAGTACAGGTCCTCCAAAGCAAGGGATAGTGGCCATAGTCCAAAATTTAAGAGCACAAATCTTTTAGTGGTTTAATCCTTTATTAATGTTTTTGAGTCCAATCATGGACAAAAGAAAAACAAAGCACAAGATAAAATGGTCCAAATGGACAAAAGAAAAATGACATAAACATAAACATGATATGATAAATGGCATAAAGCATAAAAAATAAAGAGAGATAGGGAGCGAGAAGGAAAAGTAAAGAAGTTAGAAGTTAGTGGTTAGTAGCACAAGGCTCTAGTGCTATAAGCCTTCACCGATTATTCCGTTTCGCGTTATGAACTATAGTGATTAAACAATGCACTTAGGCCAAAGTTAATGAACTTGACAGAAGTTTGGTAAAACAAAAGCCTCTACAACGCCAAGTTTCAAAGATTATGGACCTAATGCAAAAGATCAATCACCATTGGGTTGACGCGACCAATCAAGGTCCGGACCACGAAAGTTCAAATTCCGAATTGGATAAAGAGGGACAAATGTTGCGCTATGTTAAGCAATCGCCGAGTAATTTACGGAGTAATTACCCTACAATGAGGCCGGTCAATAGATCTTTATGCTAAAGCATGCTAGATGAACGATATGTAGATCGTCATCCGAAAGCAATACCGCACGAAAAGAAAATAGGTAACGATCTAGTCTTGATCAAGAATTCAACAAAGAAATTCTAAGATCCAAAAAGACTTTCATCGATCAAAATAAAAAAGGAAATAGATGAAGAGAAAGCCAAATTGAATTACAAAGTCAAGAACCTTTCATCTTCAAGTTCAATCACCTTTAATTGATAGATTTAAGTGTGAAAACATATCACTAATTCAAAGCACCTCAAATGAATTCAACAATTCTTTTAAAGATAGATTTGAACTAATGAATATTTAATTACTCTAACCATATCCAAAGTCCATTGAAATTGAATAGAAATTAATCTCAACAGTGTGTTTCAAGGCTAAAATAAGAAGAAAGGGGAAGAAGGAGGAAGAAAAACCAAAACAGCCCCAAAAACAAGCAAAAAACACATTCTGGAGGCTGGTTAATCGATTAACCACTTCACAGTGTAATTATGTTAATCGATTAACCAGTGCAAACTTCCAATTTTTGCGCAGAAACAAGCTGTTAATCGATTAACCTAATTGTACATGTTTTTATTAATCGATTAACACTGTAAAAACAGCAGAAAATCAGTTTGAAAATTGTCAAATCCTTGATCACTCATTTCTTCAAACATCTTAGGATCAAGGATTCAATTGTGCACGAATGTTTGAGTAAAACAGCAGCAAACACTAGCAATCAAACACAATTACAAGATCCAAAGGATCAAGTAACAAGAATTCACCAAGGATCTACATTATGGAAGATGAAGATGAAGCTTCAACAATGGTGAGAGATGAATTACCACTTCAAATCTGAAAATTCCTTCAAATTGCTTCAAGATCTACACTCCAAAACATTGATATACTATAATTGATGAACAAAAACAAGAATGGATGAAGGTTTAGCTCAAAGTTGAACAAGATTCAATGTGAATTCTTGTTAACTTTCAAAGGAAGAAATGTGAGCTTTGAGTGAATTTTGTGGTTGGGAAGATAATTTGCAAGAGGTTTGTTGGCTATCAAAAGCTTGAATGAATGAATGAAATGAAGGCTCTATTTATAGAGTTTAGGCTTGGGAAAATTAGTGGTTTGGAATTAGGATTGGAAGATCAAAATTAGGATTGGAATTCAAATTTGGAGGGAAATCACAAAAGAGTGGTGATTAGTGATGGTACATGGTGGGAATTAATTATGATGATGTAGGGAATTAAAATGGGATGGTCTAGAATATTCCACATGTGATCAAAATGGTGAAAATTGGTGCCAATTGCTGCAGAATTTGAATTTGGCACACTTTTTCAAAAATTGAACGTGTTAATCGATTAACAACTTTACAGTGCAATTAGGTTAATCGATTAACACAGTGAAAAATGGGAAAAAAATGGTTTTTTGATGTGCTGTCTTGGCTCTGGCTCAATTTTCTTGCTTGTCAAAGAAGGTATGGAAATAAACACATGAACCTTGGAGTCTCTTGAATAATAATTAATTAAATCTTGGAAACTCTTGATCAGATAATTTTTGAATTAATCGTAGATCAACTTTGACTTTATTCAGATGAAATCCATTCGAGCTGAGGGACTGATGTTTTGGTATTTTTAACCTGTTCTTCCCCTGAAAATGTTAGTGAAAGAAAAATAAAAATATTTTTTTGGATTTTAATTAATGGTTAGTAAACATAAACAAATTAAGCAATAAACAAATAACAAACACACACACACGGACCCAAAGATCCCTGCAAGGCACAATCCTATAGAAGAGGGAACCGATGTGTGATCTTGTTTGTGGCATGAAATGCAAATGACATGTGGGATCTTAGGGGTAAAAATTAGGGTATTACAACTGCCCCTATTTAAGTTTCTTCTATCCAGAGATAAGAAGATTGACATCTTTGTCTCGACGAGATAGAAGAGACTTAAATATAACAATAAACCCAATTTTTGGCCCTAAGAGACCACAAATGATATGATTATGCAAATGGTATGCAGACACAAGACCACTGTGGGCAGAAAATGCCACAGGAGACAAACAAACTGGGGAGCAAAGAGAAAAGGCTCCACCGGGGGAAAACAAAAGAGGGAAAACACATCCCAACAGGGAGGGAAACAAATCTCCACTGGGGAAGAGCAAAGAGTAAGATTCCAACTGAGGGAAAATTACCGACACTCGAAATAAAAAAGGGATAACATCGTCCCAACATAGAGAAAAAAAATCTCCGCTGGGGAACAGATCGTCTAATACCAGACATCCGGTAATAGCATGATCAAAAGGAAAGATTGCCAACTACTAAGCAAATGATAGCTACAACAAGGCAGTCAATAAAAGGATATGAGAAGAATTACCTACTACCAACAAAAGGCAGGACGACAAAGGTGATCTCACAAAGAGGATAAGGTTACCAGCTATCAACCAAGTGACAACTATAACAAGGCAACCAAACCGGGCTATATTACCTACTACCAACAAAGGGTAGGACGACAAAGGTAAGAAGCCAGCTAAAAAAAGAATACCAACCATCAACCAAGTGACGGTTACAACAAAGCAAACAACCAAGGGTATGAGAAAGATTACCTACTACCAACAAAAGGGTAGGACGACAAAGGTAATAACCTCAAAAGGGGTCAAGAAATATCACCTACTACCAACACAGGGCAGGACGACAAAGGTAATAAACTCGAACAAAGAAAGGAGTGATTACCAACTATCAAACAAGTGATAGCTACAAAGGTGATAAGCCAAAAGAAAGATTACCAACTATCAACCAAGTGATAGTTACGACGAGGTAATCAACCAAGGGTGTGAGAAAAATTACCTACTACCAACAAAAGGGTAGGACAACAAAGGTAATAATCTCAAAAAGGAAGGGAGAGATTACCAACTATCAAACAAGTGATAGTTACAACAAGGTAATCAAACCTAGCTATGTTACCTACTACCAACACAGGGCAGGACGACAAAGATAACGATTTTAAAAGGTTCGAGAAATATCGCATACTACCAACTAAAGGGCAGGACGACAAAGACGACAAAATCGAGCGAAGAAAAGAGTGATTACCAACTATCAAACAAGTGATAGCTACGACGAGGTAACCAAACCGGGCTATATCACCTACTACCAACAAAACGGGTAGGACGACAAAGGTGATAAGCCAAAAGAAAGATTACCAACTATCAACCAAGTGATAGTTACGACGACGTAATCAACCAAGGGTGTGAGAAAAATTACCTACTACCAACAAAAGGGCAGGACGACAAAGGTAATAATATCAAAAAAGGGATCGAGAAGTATCACCTACTACCAACAAAGGGCAGGACGACAAAGGCGATAAACTCGAACAAAGAAGGGAGAGATTACCAACTATTAAATGAGTGATAGCTACAACAAGGTAATCAAACCGGGCTATGTTACCTACTACCAACAAAGGGCAGGATGACAAAGGTAACAAGCTGGCTATATCACCTACTACCAACAAAGAGCAGGATGACGAAGGTAATAAGCCAAAAGAAAGGACCAAAATTCAATCCGGGAATAACCCAGAGAGAAACGGTCAAACAAGACTCATCCCGAGGAGGAAAAATCTCAACTGGGGATTAATTCCATCCCGACAAATGAACTGGGGAGGAAGGCTAAAACAAAATATCTTCCACGAGGCATAAACTCAGTGGGGAATCAACAAAGATATGCATTCTCTGCTTACGGGTCGACACTCTAATGGAGGGAGGACACGCACGCCCTGCGGGGACAACAACACCAGAGAGCAAAGAAACACCAACACAGATGCAAAATGCACAATGCAACAACAACATGCTATGCACAACAAAAGGATGTGCATGCAATGCATATGAGTATGAATATGCTGGCAAAACAGACACAAGCAATTCCAGTACCCACACTCATATTATTGCGCATTCGCTCCAGAATCATCCCAGTACCCACACTCATATTATTGCGCATTTGCTCCGCTGCTCGCTTAGCGAGCCTTGGCAAACATTCGCCTTGCGAAGGAATGGTTCACTTAGCGAACCTGCGATTACAGCAAATCGCTGCTACGCATCAGTAGCTCCACAACCTCAAATGTACCTGCGATTACAGCCCCAATTGACCCAAAAACATCCCTACAGCAGTCCTAACATATCACAGAAATTAAAGGCCTAAAATCTACGTCTGTTAGGTCGATTCAGGACACTACGGGAAACCTTAATTTCTCCTAAACCTTCAAAACTCTCAAAATTCATATAAACTCCATAGATCCTTCCCACAAGGTTAAAACTACAACAACGACGGGGAAATCAGCCCCAAGGTCTACTTTACCGGTTCAATTCCACGTTTATTGATCGATTCACAAAAATGCCCTTAAAATCATCAGTTTACCTCAAAACCCATAAACCCTAAAAGAAACCCCCAAAATCCACTTCGATCAATCAAATCCTATAATGAAAACAATGAAAGGCAATTACTCCCCATACCTTAGATTGTCGATCCGATGAGTTCTCTCTTGAGCCTTTGGAAACCTTCACGAAAATCCTCGCCTTCTCCCTTTTTCCTCAGAGCTCTGCACTTTCTCCTTATTTTCACGATCTCCACAAATGAATCCTAATTCTCCTCAATTCCTCCTTTTTGGTTAATTTAACTCTTGGGCCTCAAATATGGGCTTTCTCCATAATACCCTCACTAATACTCATAAATGTCCATCTTACCCTTAATTCTTCTAATATTATTTTAAAATAATAATAATACTAATATATTCATATTATATAGTATTATTTAATTAAAATAACCAAACTTCACCAAAAATACCGACATCGACACCAACCACCAAAAATTCACAGAAACCATGAATATAATATTTAAATAAATTAAATAAATATTCTTACGAAATTTGGGATGTTACACTGTGAACATCAGAGCACTTGAATCTAGCATCAAAGTGTTCCTTGATGGCTTGCTTAATCGAGCTAACATCATCCAAAATAGAAGATCCAATATTCAAAGAAGAAATGAATTCTTCCTCAGCCTAGATTTAACCATAGAATGAAAAAACCTAGAGTTTATGTCATCATCCATCACCCATTTTAATCTAGACTTCTGGTTCATGATGTTTTCTTTGAGATGAAGTTTATTCCAGATTTCCAATTGCGCCTCACTCCTCCTCTTCAAATCACCCTAGAAGTAGCTCGAACATTATCACACATTTCTACCTCAATTCCATTAAGCATGTCCACGCCTTAATCGATCTTCAAATCTACCCACCCAAAGACCTGTTTATTCCACCACCACCTTAATTTCTCCTTAAGACCCTTTAACTTTAACACAAGAATATTGCTTATACTACCAGACACCTGAATAGAATCCCAGGATTCTTTGACAAAGTTGATAAATTCAGGGTGGTCGTGAAGGGAAATCGCGATTCAAAACGCCGCGAAAATTAAATCTTCCCTTTAGCGATCCTTACGAAAGATCATGATCAGTGATAAAATGATTACCTCTTGTGGCGATGAAACCTTTGATTCTGAATCGATGGAATGATCACGAGCGATGTACGATGAACAACACCTCTACTCAGTCCACACGAACAACTTTCTTCAGTCTCAGTGCTAGCTTCTACGATTGAAGGCTTTGAGTGAGAGATAGAGAGAAGGAAACTACGACTAGGGTTTCACAACTAAATTTTCATCAAGTGTTTATGCTTATGCACAAGGGTTATATTTATAGAACCACTTGTGTGGGCTGCAAGCTAAAAAGCCCACTTAAGTGCACGCACACCATATCTTATGATGTACCGTATATCACTTAAGCATGCGGTACCTTACCACAATCCGCATTCCACTTAAGTGCATCGTACCTTACGGTGTTATATATTTACTTAAGTACACTGTAGCTTACGGTGTGCCTTATTTACTCTACCTCTTATCAAACTGTCCTTATGTGTGTGACCCTGTAGGATTTTGCGACGTTGGTAATTATATTAAATCATGCATTTAACATAATAAACAGTGAGTGCTATCTAGCAATACATCACTGCTACGCAAGTCACGAAATTTTCATGTAATCTGACAAAACCTTTTGTGATAGTGCTTGTGTGTACAATTACCCTTTTGCCCTTATGCCTATATTGAACACAAGGCATATACCGTGTCATCCTTATTCAGTTAAATATTGGGCCCTTAGACATTTATCCTGTTATGCGGGATGGGAAAATTCCATCTAGGTCACTCATGTCCTTCAGCAAGCTTTATGAAGTACCCATCAACTGTCTTTATAGTCATCCAATTACGGATAATGTTTGATCAATAATAAATTACTTGACTCTACATCTAGGGTCCATAGTGATTTCAGGTCGAAGAGTGGTATACACCACTATCACCATGAGAGTAACTTATGACATTTTGCATAACATTCTATGTAGTACTCTCATAGTGGGTCAATCCAGTATAAATATTACTCCTAATATTCATACCTATGTTAAGACTTGATAACTCCTTATCCATGATCCATGAGATGTGATCACCAGTCTATCTACATAATAGTCTTAATGCTTTAAGGTTATCCCATTTCACATTAAAGCTCGACTACGAATACTTTAAGAATAATGTCCTTATGTTTAATGGAATCTCATGATTAAGTCATACTTAACATTTCATTAAACAAACTAGATATTCTAGGGACTTTATCACTTTGGAAAAACAAAAAAAATAAAGAAATGCGTTTTATTATAAATAATTTGATACAAGTACCAAAATTATTGGCCAATAGGGCTTACATCAACAATCTCCCACTAGTACTAGAGCCAATCAGGCATACCCCTAATACCCATAGATCTAGTATGGCCACCATGCTTCTGCTGTGCAAGAGGCTTTGTTAGTGGGTCAACAATGTTGTCAAGTGTAGGTACTCTGCATATCTTCACATCTCCCCGATCTATTATCTCTCGAATGAGATGATAACGCCTAAGTATGTGTTTGGATCACTGGTGAGATCTAGGCTCCTTAGCTTGTGCGATGGCACCATTGTTATCACAATAGAGATCAATGGAATCCACAATGCTAGGGACTATGCCAAGTTCACTAATGAACTTTTTTATCCAAACAACTTCCTTTGCTGCATTTGAGGCAACAATGTACTCGGCCTCAGTTGTAGAATCAGTAACTGTTTCTTGCTTTGAACATTTCTAGCTCACAGTGCCACCATTTAGGCAGAACCCATAACCAAGTTGCGATTTAAAGTCATCCTCATCTGTCTGGAAGCTAGCAACAATGTATCCAATTACCATGAGCTCTTCCTGACCTCCACATATCAAGAATGAATCCTTAGTCCTTCTCAAGTACTTAAGGATATTCTTGACAGCTACCCAATGAGCATCACCATGATCAGATTGGTACCTACTCGTTGCACTTAAAGCATAGGAGACATCTGGTCGAGTACATAACATGGCATACATGATAGATCCTATTGCAGATGCATATGGAATCTTATTCATGGGATCCTTTTCTTCCTTAGTTGAAGGAGATTGTGTTTTTGATAGACATAGGCCATGTTGCACAGGTATGAATCCTTTCTTGGAATCATGCATATTAAAGCGTCTCAGCACTTTGTCTATGTATGTACTCTGACTTAGGCCAAGCAGTTTTTGTGATCTATCTCTATAGATCCTGATTCCTAATATATAAGTTGCTTCACCAAGGCAGGGACATCGTTTCCAATGATTAATATGTCATCTACATATAATACCTGGAAGACGATCATGGTCCCACTAACCTTCTTGTAGACACTAGGCTCATCTTCATTCTTTATGAATCCATATTGTTTTACAGTTTCATCAAAATGAAGATTCCAGCTTCTGGAAGCTTGCTTCAATCCATAGATTGATCGCTGTAACTTGCATATCTTTTGGGCTTCTTCTGGTATGTCAAATCCTTCAGGTTGTGTCATGTACACATCCTCAAGAAGATTTCCATTAAGGAAAGCAGTATTGGCATCCATCTGCCATATTTCATAATCATGATATGCAGCGATAGCAAGTAAAATTCGAACAGATTTAAGCATTGCAATTGGTGAAAAGGTTTCATCATAGTCTACACCATGCATTTGTTTATAACCTTTAGCAACCAGTCTTGCCTTATAGGTATGTACCTTACAATCCATATCAGTCTTCTTTTTGAAGACCCACTTGCATCCTATAGGATTAACTCTTACAGGAGGCTCTACCAAGGTCCAAACCTGGTTTGTGTACATGGAATCCATTTCAGATTACATGGCTTTTATCCACTTCTCAGACTCAGGACCAGTTATGGCCTTTTGATAGGTTACAGGCTCATCTTGATCCATGAGTAATACTTCACCTTGATTAGTTATGAGATATCCATATCTCTCTGGTTGGTGACGTATCCTGCTCGATCTACGCTGGGCTTGTTCTACTTGAGCAGGTTGCTCTTCCATAACTACTTGTGGTTCTTGCTCTAATTCCTCCATAGGTGTATCAATGCTTTGTGATTCTTGAATTTCTTCAAGCTCTACTTTCCTCCCACTGATTCCTTTGGAAATAAAGTCCATTTCCAAGAAAACTCCAGTTTGAGCGACAAACACTTTGCCCTCAGAAGGATTGTAGAAGTAATACCCTTTTGTTTCTTTAGGATACCCCACAAATAAGCATTTGTCAAATTTGGGCTCAAGCTTAGTTGAAATTTGTCGTTTCACATAAACTTCACAACCCCAAATCTTCATGTAAGACATATGTGGTTCCTTACCACTCCATATTTCATATGGTGTCTTTTCAACCTTTTTGGATGGAACACGGTTAAGTGTGTAAGCTGCTGTCAGTAGTACATGTCCCCAAAAGGAGTTTGGAAGATCGGCGTGACTCATCATGGATCGGACCATGTCTAACAAGGTTCGATTTCTTCTCTTAGATACTCCATTCCATTATGGTGATCCAGGAGGAGTGAGTTGGGATAGAATCCCACACTCCTTTAGATGGTCATCAAACTCTAGGCTTAAATATTCACCGCCTAGATCTGATCGAAGAGTTTTAATATTCTTACCTCGTTGATTTTGTACTTCATTCTTGAACTCCTTGAACTTTTCAAAGGATTCAGATTTGTGTTTCATTAAATAGACATAACCATTTCTACTGAAATCATCGGTAAATGTGATGAAGTATTGAAAACCTCCTCAGGCTGGTATGTTCAGTGGTCCACATACATCAGTATGTATGAGGGCCAAAATATCATTAGCCCTTTCACCTTTTCCTGTGAATGGGGACTTTTCATCTTTCCAATTAAACAAGATCTGCATGTATCATATGATTCGTAATCAAAAGAGTATAATAGTCCAACTTTATAGAGTTTGGAGATGCGTGTCTCATTTATATGGCCTAAGCGACAATGCCAAAGGTAACTTGGATTCAACTCGTTAGGTTTCATACTTTTAGTATTAATCTTATAAATTGGCATTTCAAGATCAAGGACATACAATCCATCGTTCATTTGTGCAGTATCATAGAATATATCATTCAAATAAATAGAGCAACAATTGTTCTTTATTATAAATGAAAAACCAAACTTGTCCAAACAAGAAACGAAAATAATATTCCTGCTAATTGCAGGTACATAGTAACAGTTCTCTAACTGAATTATTAAACCACTAGGTAAAGTCAATACATAAGTTCCTACAGCTAAAGCAGCAACCTTTGCTCCATTGAAAACTTGTAGGTCAACTTCACCTTTTGCCAAAACTCTACTCCTTTTTATCCCCTACACATTGGTACAAATGTGAGAACCACATCCAGTATCTAATACCCATGATGCAGAAGTAGATAAATTTATTTCTATAACAAAAATACATGAAGTCGAAGTCTTCACTCCTTTCTTCTTATCCAGGTACTTTGGGCAGTTTCTCTTCCAGTGTTTGGTCTTACCGCAATAGAAGCAAGTGCCCTCCTTTGCTACACCTCCATTAGGCTTCAAAGCAGGGGAAGTATGTTTGGGTTTGACAACTTCATTGCCTTTCCATTTACCACCCTGCTTGGTAGGCCTTTTGTTCTGTTTATTTCCATTATTGACCATCAGAATGGATTTCCCTTTTGACTTCAAATTTTGCTCATCAGTTCTTAACATGCCTCACAATTCAGGAAGAGTTTTGTCCATATCATTCATGTTGAAATTAAGGACAATTGACTGAAGCTTTTCGGCAACGATTGTAGGATCAAATCAGTCGCAAGCTCCTTTATAAGGGGAAATCCCAATCTTTCAAGGTTCTCCACATACCCAATCATCTTGAGTACATGGGGACCTACAGGGGCTCCCTCAGATAGCTTGGCTTGAAAAAGGGCTTTTGAAACTTCAAACCTCTCAAGCCTTGCCTGCTCTTGATAGAGTATCTTCAGGTGTTCGATCATATTGAACGCTGCCATGTTTTCATGTTGCTTTTGTAATTCAAAATTCATGGTAGCGAGCATGAGACAAGCAGTTTCATTGGCATCATCGACATGCTTCTTATAAGCATCTCTTTCAGCCTTAGGAGCAGAACTAGGAGGCTCCTCCTCAGGAACAGGTTTCTCTAAGACATACAACTTTTTGTCATGTTTGAGGACAATCCTCAGATTTCGGTGCCAATCCAAAAAATTTGTCCCATACAATTTTTCCTTATCAAGGATTAATCGCAAAATGTTGTTAGATGTGTTTGTTGTCATGGTAATCTACAAAATAGAATGGAAAAATATAAGTATCATTAAAACAAAATATTCAATTAGACCTTTAATTAAATATGCTCCCACTATTTTACTCAAACTAAATGACCCTCACCATTTGATTCGGAAAATCCCGTTTGAAGATTTTCTAGTGGATCGAGATCCATATTTCACTTTATTTTAAGTCAGTGTTAGGCAGTTTACACAAAACTCAGCTATTTAGGTAGGAACTCCTTCCAATTGTGTCATATACAATTCTCGAATATTTCAGTTGGGTGAATAACTCCTAATTCTAATCCATCATATGGATTATTCCCAACTCTTGCTTCTAAACGTATATAATCATATTATATTTTGTTTAGTTAAGTTTGACCCATTGTTTTAAAAATTGGATATTACATTTATCCCATCGCATCTTACTAATATAGAACATGCACCTCGCGTTAGGCGAAACCTACATTATTCGATACTAGTCTTGATGAGTTCTAAAACTTGGAAAGCATAAACTTAATATTCAATTTGAGGGAATTTTCATTAGTTTGATCCACCGGCTTATTTATCATATAAATCGTCTCTCACATGCATCAATATACATACACATGCATCAACATACATTCAAAATGAAACAGTTATGTCCCCTAGCGCAATTGTTCTCCCAAGCCAATGAGAAAACCTAAGCTAAACCTAATAACGATCTACACTTCTCCAAGCAAGATCTCCAAGGCTGTCCTCCTTTGATCGTGTAGTCTTTCTTTTTCTTCATAACATTACATTACATTACATAATACTCGTTTTTACATACGAGGGAGTGAGATGAGAAAAGAAGTTACATCAAGAGATTAAAAGAGAGGCGCGACATGCAGGTCGTATTTTAAAATCCCAAAACAAAATAAAGGAAAACTAAGGCCATAACTGATCACCACAAGAGAAAAATAATAAACACACTTTTATTATTATTAATTTAAATCCTGTTAATTAAATGAATCAAATTAAATTTCGGTGAATGATCACACTACGCAGACGGGGTTTTCGCTGCCCGGTCACAACCATTGATTGCCTCAAAAATTTCCTCACGAGTGAAAGGTTCATGCAACCTTGCAATATCAACAGAAGAGAGTTTAGGAAGTTCAGAAAAATCCAAACCAGACATGTGAATATCAGAGCACTTGAATCTAGCATTAAAACGTTCCTTGATGGCTTGCTTAATCGAGCTAACATCATCCAAAACAGAAGATCCAATATTTAAAGAAGAAATGAATTCTTCCTCAGCCTAGATTTAACCATAGAATGAAAAAACTTAGAGTTTATGTCACCATCCGTCACACATTTCAATCTAGACTTCTGGTTCATGATGCTTTCTTTGACATGAAGTTTATTCCAGATTTCCAATTGCGCCTCACTCCTCCTCTTCAAATCTTCCCCAAAAGTAGCTCCAACACTATCACTCATTTCTACCTCAATTCCGTTAAGCATGTCCACGCCTTCGTCGATCTTCAAATCTACCCACCCAAAGACCTGCTTACTCCACCACCTTAATTTCTCCTTAAGACCCTTTAATTTTAACACAAGAATATTGCTTGCACTGCCAGACACCTGAATAGAATCCCAAGATTCTTTGACAAAGTTGATAAATTCAGGGTGGTCGTGAAGGGAAATCGCGATTCAAAACGCAGCGAAAATTAAAATTTCCCTTTAGCGATCCTTACGAAAGATCATGATTAGTGATAGAATGATTACCTCTTGTAGCGATGAAACCTTTGATTCTGAATCGAAGGAATGATCACGAGCGATGTACGATGAACAGCGCCTATACTCAGTCCACATGAACAACTTCCTTCAGTCTTAGTGCTAGCTTCTACGATTGAAGGTTTTGAGTGAGAGATAGAGAGAAGGAAAATACGGCTAGGGTTTCACAACTGAATTTTCATCAAGTGTTTATGCTTCTGCACAAGGGTTATATTTATAGAACTACTTGTATGGGCTGCAAGCTAAAAAGCCCACTTAAGTGCATGCACACCATATCTTATGATGTACCATATATCACTTAATCATGCGGTACCTTACCACAATCCGTATTCCACTTAAGTGCATTGTACCTTACGGTGTTATATATTTACTTAAGTACACCGTACCTTAAGGTGTGCCTTATTTACTCTACCTCTTATCAAACTGTCCTTATATGTGTGACCCTGTAGGATTTTGCTACGTTGGTAATTATATTAAATCATGCATTTAACATAATAAACAGTGAGCGGTATCTAACAACACATCACTGCTACGTAAGTCACGAAATTATCATGTGATCTGACAAAACCTTTTGTGATAGTGCTTGTGTGTACAATTTCCCTTTTGCCTTTATGTCTATATTGAACACAAGACATATACTGTATCATCCTTGTTCAGTTCAATATTGGGCCCTTAGACATTTATCCTGTTATGCAGGATGGGAAAATTCTATCTAGGTCACTCATATTCCTCAACATGCTTTATGAAGTACCCATCAACTGTCTTTATAGTCATCCAATTATGAATAATTTTTTATCAGCAATAAAGTACTTGACTCTACATCTAGGGTCCATAGTGGTTTCAGGTCGAAGGGTGGTATACACCACTATCACCATGAGAGTAACTTATGACACTTTGCATAACATTCTATGTAGTAATCTCATAGTGGGTCAATCCAGTATAAATATTACTCCTAATATTCATACCTATGTTAAGACTTGATAACTCCTTATCCATGATCCATGAGATATGATCATCAGTCTATCTACATAATAGTCTTAATGCTTTAAGGTTATCTCATTTCACATTAAAGCTCGACTACAGATACTTTAAGAATAGTGTCCTTATGTTTAATGGAATCTCATGATTAAGTCACAATTAATATTTCATTAAACAAACTAGCTATTCTAGGGACTTTATCACCTTGGAAAAACAAACATAATAAAGAAATGTCTTTTATTTGAAATAATTCGATACAAGTACCAAAAGTATGGCCTCTAGGGCTTACACCAACAGGTCGAACCAACAATGAAATGTCTTGGACGGTTTTGGCCCCCAGTCCACCGTGTTTGAATAGAGCCAAATTGGCATGTGATCTGAAACATCTCTATCTCTCACCTGTTGAGCCACCACATTCCACTTCCTAATCAGCTGGTCAGAAAGAAGAAATTTGTCAAGTCTACTCTTGCAAGTGCCACCAGAATTGAACCATGTGAATCTATTCCCTAAAATAGGCATGTCTACGAGCTCCATAGCATCGTCGAAAGAGGAAAAATCCTTCAACTCCGCTGATCACGAGCCTACCCTTACCCTTCCTCTCCACCTCTGACTTGACAACAATAAAGTCTCCTCAAATCAACCATTCACTCGTTGGTAATTTGTTTTTCAACCCAATCAACGCAGACCAAAGATTTTTTTCTCCGCAAGGCTACACGATGATTAAACATTGACTATATAGCAATTAGTGCCTTTCCATACACCATTGACTCCCAAAAAAAGTTCCCTTTAAAGCTAAAGAAATGGCAAAACACACTTGTTGTACCCCAAATTTTACCCCTTAGATGTCATAACATCTTGCATCGACATTTAGGTTCAATCATCTATGCATTGTTAACTAACCATTTCAGTTTTCTAGTTTGTTTCTTTTGTGAAAGGCCAGGACTTATACAAAGAGAATGGCAAAGTCTCCTAAGCCAAGCTCACACATGAATCAAGGAAGTTACTTGTTCAAAAAGACAATTAAGGCTCCAAATGCAACCATGTGAGCTCACCTGCATCCTAGAGGTCTTACTCAATAAGAAATCAAGACCATCTGACTTTCATCACAAGTAACTTGAGCCACAAGTTCACCCTGCCTCCAATTAGGGTTTTGCCAAGACAAGTTAATCATAGCCTTTGATTTTGATCAAGATTTGTTCTCAAGCCTTGGGACATGACTCCATGAGATAATAGACATCCGTAAGGACCATCTATGAGTTTTAGATGTGATGGAAGAAGCAAGATCATCAGAGATCATTCAAGTGCATTCACAATTGAAATTAGGGTTTTGACTGAGGCCCTAATCCTCGAGATTTTGATCCAAAATGAAACATCCAAGGCCTCAATCCATCATGACATGTCTCATTGATGAGTTAGGGTATGAGAAATCAAGTTTCAAGAAGTTTCTTGCAAAGGAAGCAAGGTTTGGTTCATGAAACTTTTCAAATGTGGAAATTTCACTACTTGTGCCAAAATTGAAACAGTCATAACTTTCAAACCACACATCCAAATTGAGTGACTCAAAGCTCAAATGGAATCTCTTTCCCTGATCTTTAAAACACATTAGGGGACCCTCTTTCAAAAAATGCATGGTTTTTGAGTTACAAGACTTGGAAGATAAATCACCCTTTGGGACTAGTGAAATTTCAGCTTTTTCACCCTTATTTGCACACGACTTCAACTCAACTTTTCATATAGTTCCAAGCCTCAAATAAAAAATCCTTGAACATGAAAGTTGTAGAGGGCATTGAGGGCTTTCCAAAAAGTACTAGATCTCCTCAATCCATTGAGTATGATGTGAGATTTGAAGCTTCAAAGTTATGGATTTCATTTCTTAAAACTCAAGCAACCAACTTTTGCATATTGACTCAAAACCACTTCTAATCACCAAAGCTCCATATTTATGAATTCTAAAGGTAGGTTTAGTGATAATTAGACCTCTGCCACGTTTGCAAGTGGTTTGCATTAAAATAACATGTTTCATTTCAAATTGGTGCAACTTGACAAGGTGAGAGAAACTTTCCAAAACCAAAACATTGTTTATTCTTTTTTTCCTCTCCTTGAATCTTGGTCTAATCCCATCACACCACATCAGACCTAACCATTAGAGATTTTGGAAGACTTTGGTTCAGCAAAAGATACATCTCACACGATGAAAAGGACAGATTTGGCATAATGTGCAACTTTGGCCATGCCTTGGATTCTCATGTTTCCATATAAATAGTAGGCTGTTCTACTCAGTTTAGACACCAACACTTTCCACAATACACTCTAAAATACTTCTGAGTTCAAACTTCGCAAGTGAGGAGGAGGGAAGAATCATCTTGCAAGCTGGTGCTAGTAAATAGAGCAAAGAAGTCAGTGCATATTTGAGGGTGCAGTGGACATATTCCACTAGGTATTTTTCCATTTTCATCAACCATACTCTTGCTATTTAAACTAACCGCCATGATCATCTCATACCTGAGTTTGTATTGAATGTTAGTGTTATTAGCGTGTTCATCCATATTGTGCACTGATAGTTGTTGGTTTGTAACATCCATGTATTAGCATTTTTATATCATGACTGTTCCTTTAAGTAGTTTTATCTGAGCAAAATGTAGTTTGATAGACTGTCATGATCTATATCTCTTGTTCTCACTGTCTCTTATTTCACAATGTCATGCTTGAGATGCCATGACCATAACTATGCTCAAGTGAGCACTTTGCTGTTTTGTTGTGGAAGTCTTGCTTTTAGGTGACCTCATGGAAAGTAGGGATTGAATCTACATATTTGTTCTATGAAACTATCAGTTATGGTTGGAATAGTGCAATGTATTTGTTAAAGCTCATGAGATTTCTTTGTTGTTTAGCACTGCCAGTACCTGATATTATGTTGTTTCATGTTTATAAGACCATAATCATGTAACTTGCTTTGTTGCTGTTTAAATGCTAGTGTTTAAAATTAGGGCATGTAAGGTCTTTGTTCACTACTGTTAACCTGAAATATTTTGTATTTATGATCTTGAACTTGAAACTGTTTTGAAGCATTTGTCCATACCATGTTGGTTTTGGTGTGAATGGCATGAAGGCTTTATTTGAGGTCATATTGGTAACCAAGTTCTGTTATGTTCTTTGCTCCCTTACTAATAACTCTTAACCTATATGTTTGCAAAATCATGATCATGATGCTTGTCTGATTTCCTTACATTTGTATCAAGTGGCTGTGTGGATAGGATGGTTTGAGTTCATGTAGTGCTACTAACACTAGCAATCCTTGAAGCATTTGTTCATGTCATTTTGCCTAGTTTTAATAAATGAACCACTATCTACAAATAACAGGAGGATGTTTGGTCTGATGCTATGTTATTGGGATGAATATGTGTTTGCTTTTGCCTTGTAAGCTCTGGACCATAGGCATTAGATTAAGGTCATAATGTGTGTTATGTACCAGGCTTGGACCATTTCAACATGTACTCGTTGTTAACATTAATATGCCTTTGACTTGTGGTAATCTGATAGGGCTTGCTTATGTGTCTTGTTCTTGAAATTTTCATATGATGCTAAGGTAGCATGAAGTTTCTGATAAAAACATGTCTGGTGTGACAAGTTCTCTCTTTTCTCATTCTCTCTACTGATAATTATCAGTTTGTATGCTCTCCATGTCATACTGTTGTCAAGATAAGTGTTTGTTTCTACTAGTTCACATACTCATGCCTTAGTTTATGATGTCTTTTTGCTCCAAATAGGTTTTTGATTAAAATTGCCTTGGTTGATTTTGCACATGACTACATAGTTATCTTTTTGACATTTTACTTTGAGTGACCATATGCCTACATATCATGCCATGTTTATGTCTGCACTTTGGTGATATAAGGTAGCTCTGTTTATATGTAGTCAATTTAAAATGTTGTTGAACCATCCGTCCCTATTATATGAGGACTGTGTGGAGTCTTTGTTGGTGACAGGTTTTAGTTGCTTTCACTAAATGTGTGAGTATGTTTTTATCATGCTGCTATCATGCTACTTGCCTTGTACCCAAATGAATGATATTGTGTGTCCATGTTATGCTAATTTTGTTTCAAATGGCATGAAAGATTTGGTTTGTACATTGTTTCTCTTCTGTTGAGTAATACACCATAGTTCTCTACCCTTTTACCCCGTAGTGAGGGGAACTACGAATGCTCTGATTCCATTCCCGTTAGGATACGTAGGCACGAGATGCGATGTCTTGGCGAGCATACTTAGTGCATATACCCTTAGGTCTTTACCTTAGCACTATTTCCCTTAGCAAGAAAATTATAACATAACACAAGTACTAACAAGAGGTTCCTGTAGAGTACTACAGATATATAGGATGCTAACACCTTCCCTACGTATAACCAACCCCCGAACCTTAGATCTCTTATTAGGGTTTTCTTCGATCTTTACCCTTTCCTTTGGATAAATCAAAGCTCGGTAGTGAATTACATGATGTGTGATGCAAGTTAATTAATAGCTTGTTATCTGATTCTCACCGCAACAACACTCTTCTTCCAGATTGATAGAATGCCCCCAGATTGGCCAACAACTCCTGTAGCAGACCAATCAAAATCATCATTTCCTCATAACTACCTCACCAACTTGTCATCCACAACCAGAGTTTTCGTTTCCTGCAACAAGAAAAAAACCGCTTTGCCACAATAAACCAATTGACACACTATTCTTCTCTTTATCGAAGAGCCACACCCATGAACGTTGAATGTCATAAGATTCATAGAACCCTAATTTCGGTCACCCTCTTGTCCTAAAAGAAATTCCCATCTCTTGTCTCCATATCTCTAATGATTCTTTCAAAAACTTCGTCATCTTCATCCCCTTTAATCCCCAAATCTTTAATAGATTGCCATACTTTCGTTGGGACATCCTCTAATCGCAACAATGGATTGACCCCCCTGAATACCTAGATGAAGCTTCCTCCACCTCGTGAGAACTATGAATAATCCCATAAGGAACATCACCTCTAATTGAAACCTATTTGTTTGTTGAGTGTAGCAAAGTTGAAAAATATGAGGGAGAGAACGAGATCTTGATATTATCATAAATTTCGTTGAGACTCACTGACCTATCTCCTCCACCTTGAAACTTTCTCTCCATATTTCTGTTAAGCGTACCCTTCACCTCCCACTTCGCTTACACCTAGGACATTGACAAAAAGCTTCCCACCTTGTATTTGGATGATGTCAAGCTTTGCCGCCATAATCCTTATCTTCTTCACATTTCTGTGACGAACGAATCCATAACGTTTCCCCCCTCTTATCCCTCCTTGCTGGAATGAAAACCTCCATCACAATGCCTTGCTCTTTGAATACTTCAGCCACATCCTTCGCTCCACATGACTCCGGAAACTCGGTGAAAAAAATGTTGATATTTCATCGACCATCCCATATCTTTGCCTCTCCTCTCAGTCCAAACTAAATTTCTATTGATGGTTCCACCGGATTTTCTACGTCTCACCTCCTCCGAGTCACCAATAAACTCTTTTGTGGCATGCTTTTTTGAATTGTTATAGCATTCAATGTAAGTTGAAGTATATGTACTACTAAAGTTTAATGTTGAAATAATAGAAGTTTACGATTAAAAATAAAATTTAGTTGTAAAAGTGTGAAATTAAAGACTAGTTAACTTTTTTGGTTTAAAAAAATCGGTTTCAATAATAACTAAAATAGAATCACATATTAAATTAAATAAAACTGTTATATTTATGTTATGTACTAATTTTACTTATTATTTTATTTTATCAAATTTCAAAATAATTAAAATTCTAAAGATTAGTTTCACAATAAATTCGTTAGAGAGCCTTACAATGTTGTCAGCTCAGTAACTTTGTGTGAAATTAAATGAGAGAATATAGATCAGATATTAAAATGTATTATTGATAGATAAACTGCGTTTTCATTACTAATGATATATTGAACATTGAATTTGAAGCAATTATGCTTCAAGAATCAAGTGAAGACGGCGATGTTAACAACACTACTACATGATTAGACTAATAATGGAAAGAGAATAAGACTGATCCCTGCCAACATAACATGCCATGGTATTACATGTGCTGATCATTAAACATGTTGATTAAGCCAGGGTTGACGTTAACACACAACTTACCCTTAATTAATGTTGTTGCGCAAAATTGCTCACTAATAGGCTTTTCAAATGTTCTTGCATATTCTTTTGTCTCAAATACAAATATAAAAATAATAATATAAATACTTTAATTTAGAAAATACATATCATACACTTGTGAAGTAATAATGCATTATTTGTTTTGAATTATTTTAAAATAGTGTCCTAAATGCATTTAGATTATTTCTAATCGTATCATTAAAAATATATTTGCACAATAAAATAATTAAAATTATTGTATTAAGGAAATCGTCTATCTCTCAACTGTACACTAGTCAATACCTCCTTTCGTATATTTTGGATAGTTCAAATATATGCAAATGTAACCTTTTTGGTTTTTACAACTTTCCACAAAATCTCTTTAGAAATTCTTTAACACGTCTTATTCAAGTTAATAAAAATTAAGTGAAAGTTTTGTTAGTCCATCTGACATTGTTTTATATCACGTTGTAATAGATAGATTGTTTTCATGGCGACCTTCCAAACATAAAACTAAATTGATTCTTAGTGATTTGAGTTCCTTTTTTTAATCTTCGTTCAATCACATTTTCTCATATCTTCATGGCATGACTCATAAGTTTAATCTCCCTATAATTTGCACAATTTTGTATATCTCCATTGTTCTTATAGATTGAACTAAAGTATTTCTTCTCCATTCATTTAGAATTTGCTTTGACCTCATAATTTTGTTAAAATGTTTGGTGAGCCACTCAATGCCTCTATCTCCAAGAGTTTGTCACGCTTCAATAGGTAAGTTGTCTGACTCAACCGCCTTACCCTTACTCATCCTTTTCAACGTTATTTTTACCTCTTGTTTTTTAATACGACGCTAGTACTTATAGTTCTGATCTTTTTCTATAATGTCGAATCTGCTTGATTCCGATGAGATATCATATCCTTCATTAAATAAATTTTACATATATGTCTCTCACCTATCTTTTTATATCCTTTTTCTGAACTAAAACTTTGACTTATTCATCTTTAACACACTTCACTTGATCCAAATATCCTGTCTTTCTTTCTCTTCCCTAAGCAAGCCTAGATATAGATTTTTCTCCCTCATTGGTTCCTAAAGATTGGTATAATCCTTGAAAAACCCGGGTTCTTGCTTTAATCATCAACTTCTTAGCCTCGTTCTTAACTTTCTTCTACTTTTCCCCAATTTCAAAATTTTTACACCTAGACCATTATTTAAAACAATCGTTTTTTACTCTAACATTACTCTGAACACTTTCATTCCACCACCACGATTCTTTACCCCTAGGTCAAAAATCTATTGATTCTCGCAAAGTCCCTTTAACTACTTTTCTAATCTCTTGGGCCATTTTTCCTACATATTATTTAAACTTCCTTGTGGTTGTCTGAACCCTCCTTCCAAGATCTTGTGTTGGAAACTTCTGTGTTTTCACCCTTCAAATTCCATCACTTGATCTGCGCCGAACCATGTGACTTATTCTATTTGATCTCATTTTGATTCTTACATCCATAACCAATACTATATGTTGGGTAGTCAAGCTCTCTACCAGAATAAATTTATAGCCCAAGAAAATCTTCATATATGTCTTTCTAATAAGAAAGAAATCTATTTTAGAACATATCCCCTCACTTTTATATGTGATAAGCGGCTCATCTCTTTTCCTAAATTAGGTATTAACTATAGTAAGATATAAATTTGACCAAAAATCTAAGATAGATTTACTCTCCGTATTTACCTTCCGAGACCATGTCGTTTTGTTAGCTTGGAAATTCCTCGTGATTGTTTACTAAAAATACCAGTAAACACCCTCATGCATTTAAATCCCCTCCTAGAAAGAGCTTCTCTCCTTGGGGTATATCTTGAAGTAAGACTTTTAAATCCTCCAAAATTTTTACCTTACGGTATTCTCCAAACCTAACCTGAGATGCGTAAGCACTAATAACGTTAAAGGTGTCTTGCTCTGATGAAATTCTAGCAATTGTACTAAAAAAACTTTGTAAGTAATAAAATAATTCGTTTTTATAGGATTTGTCATATTCCAACAAAGCAGTTGTAATGTGTATTTAAAATGGAAAACTAGGGGTTTCACAATGATTTAGAGTAAATAGGATAAATAAAAAATTGTTGGAAATTATTAGATTAAAGGTGATTAGGTTTTATTTCGAATCCTCTGTATGTCACTGTTGATGAAAGTGTCTATTTGTGTAGATTCATTTATCAGAAATTACAACGATTTAACAAGGCCAGTATACCCAATTCCTTGGTGTATAACTCGCTATTTTGCACTATAACTCCAGAATCCCTTAGGCTAGTTTGAAGTTAAAATAGACAAATCCGGTATGTTTAACCTTAAGTCATAACTTATAATCTTTTATTACTAAATCAATTACTAAGTGGAACAACTAATCTAGTTTGGAAAAAAAAAACTAAATTTCCAAACATTCTACAAACCCTAATATTCAAATTCTCAAATTCAAACACATTCATTCTTCAATTATTCTCTCATGGTGCCAGTCATCAAGCATTTGCCTCTGACTCATCTCGCAATCCCTAAAGCTCCGTTCTACCTCCATCATGTAGAAAACCTAAGCGCCACTCTTGTCACTTTACCGCTCAATGAATCCAATCATCATAATGGTAGCAAATCCATACAACGAGCATTTTCCTCAAAGAAAATTCCTATCTTCATCAATTGGTCTCTCCATTAATCTGAAATCGTTGATACACACTTTGAATTGTGGGATCAATGTAACAATAATGTGGTGTCATAGATCACAAGAACCCTAAATCCTGAATTAGATAAAAGAACCATTTGTTTCGGCAATGTGGCAGAACTATAGAAAGATTTGCAAGATCGGTACACCAAAGAGAATTACTTCTATTTCTTAGATATTGTCAAAGAACTCCACTCCGTCAAACAAGGTGATCATACCATATTTTTTCATTTCATCAATTTGAAAATAATATGGGATGGACTTGAATTTCTAAGACCTATTGCTTCTTGAATTTGTTATGCGAAATGTCCATGTTCATTGAGCATATATGTCTAGAAATTCAAGCATATAGAATATATCATATATTTCCTCCAAGGATTTAATGACCCTTGTAACAATATTCACCCACAAAATTGGTTAGTGGACCCTCTTCCTTCAATTAGAAAAACCTATTATATGGTCATTCAACAAGAACCATCTCCAACAATTCCCAACAATGATCTAACTATTCTTATTTCCCATAATACTTCTTCCACCAAAGAAAGATACTTTGGAAATTAGGGAAGATGCAAAAGAAAATATCGATCCAAGAATTTAATGTTATGTAGTCATTACAAAAAGAGAAATCATACAATTTAAAACTACTACTTCAAGCAAGATTTTCCTCTGGGATATGCAACCAAGACTGGACCTACACGTGAAGACATTATTGAACATAATAAACAACATTCCAACACATATATCAATAGCCCAAAATACATTAGAAAATAAAACTATAAATACCTTACCAAGTTTTTGAAGTCCTCCAAGAGGGAGTCTTCTCATAATGTACATCAAACCAATAAAAATGGTTCAAATTCTCATAATGTCGTTTTCAACATTTTGAACACATGTAACTCCTTTCATAACCATGCATTATGGATATTAGATTTTGGAGCCTTTGACCATGTATATATGTCCATTCATACAATCTTTTTACATTATTCACAAAATTTAACCTATGCCAATTACATTTCCTAATGGACTTAAAATCATGTCTCATTATGTTGGTCCTATCATTCTTACTGTGAATATGCATCTTTGTAATGTATTATATATTCCAATTTTTCACTTCAAATTAATTTCAATTTTCAAATTAGTCAATATAATAAAATGCAATATTTCTTCTTCTTACAATTCTAGTATCATTCAAAATTTGACTTTGTTTACTGTGAAAAATAACAAACAACCTCTGGTCTACCAAATATATAAGAAGTTGGATAACTTGCAGGATCGACCACACTGAATCCTCGAACATGTGCTAAAATAATTTAAAAGGATATTTGGAAAAAGATGAACACTTCGACAGTATTCATAATTAAGAAAAAGGGGTATTTCGACAATACTAAAGGAAAAGCAATACGAGGAAATGATTATATGTGCATTGGAACATAACTTAACAAAGTAAAAGAGAAAATATAAATTTCTGGGCAAAGATTAACTAAATTGCATTGAATAAGAAAAAATGGTGTTACATAAAATGTACATTTCTTCAGAAAACTCGTTTCTCTACACACGGATACTTTGAGTGATTTTGAGAAATTTGTACAACTTTTTACACACCCAAATCCTAACGCTAAGACTTGCTATTTATAATAGTAAAAAATAACTACCCCTAACGGCCTACTAATTAGAGCGAAACAAATGGCATTCTGCATGTCTTCGCCCTTCAGACGTACTCCACGTGTCTCTTTCTCTCAAATGGATAAGGACAAAGTTCCCTCCATTATTTGAATTTGAATTTTTGAATCGAACGTCATCAGTCAGTCTTTCGTCGAAATATATCTCCAAATTATTAGAAATATTTCTAAGTCCGTAGAGCATGTCTCTTCTGCACAAGGACACTTTCGACTAGACTCTCTGAAAATACCATTCCCGTCGAAGTCTTCAATAACTTAAAAAAATTCCATTTCTTTGAATAAGACTCTCAATTCAACATCAGACGTCGAAATTAGGAGCTAACAAATTGCCCCCCAAAAATGTCATTTTTGACACCATTGAAGAAAAAAGGCATTTTTTTAGAATGTCATTTGACGCCTCATTCAGTCCTTGTGATGCTTCGACGCTTGCTCATAGTTCCAACGTTATAAAACTGTTCACTTTTCCATCAGCATACCTATGACGTCATAGTCATCATTACCATATCTGACACGTCCCCTCAAAGCGTGCAAGAATCTCCATCATCATCACGTTTCCTAAAGTCTAGAAAATCATGGGGCTAGGCATTAATTGCCACCGCTTCATAAGAGATCGTGGGGAAGACACGCGTCTCACTCCAAAAATTAACATTAACATGATTTATGTAACCGTTTCCACTTCCAGCTTTATAAATACCCTTTTCCACAACTTATTTCACTTTTACGCTCTCTCACTCTCAAATCTCCCCAGAAAAAAATTTCTTACTTTTCAAAAGCATTCACCTTCTTCATTTCTCTTCAACAATGGCTTCCTCCACACGATCAACACAAGGATGCTAACAAAATTACCAAGGAACCTGGCAAACCTGCAAGGGCTCCCAAGAAAGCCACTCAACTTCCTCCGTTTAATTCCATCTCTAGACCTGCCATTTTGGGAAACCAACAGTATCTACCTAAACCTCTTGCTGAAGAGAAAAGGAGAATTTATGCTTCCCAGGTACTTTTTCCTTTAACTGTTTCTGGCAAGCCTCAAGCTTTGTGTGGTCCTTTGATTGACCCCGGTGTTGATTTTAGTAAGTTTAAAGATTTCTTTCCTAAGTATCATAAATATAAGCCCATAAGACAATGTAAAAAACCTAGGGCTAGCAATGAGGATCCCAAACCTATTAACCAAGACAATTCTCTAACTGAAGCGGCTATTGATCTTAGGTATATCAACAATTTTAGAGTGTTTAGGGCTAGTCCATCTTTGAAGAACCCCTCTGATTACTTAGGATGGTTGGGTAAGTTAGAGAAAACTAAATCTGAAGTTTGGAAAAAAATGGGAATTTATGACTTAATCATGTTGTCGAAAATAGGACCTGAATATT
Source organism: Lathyrus tuberosus (assembly GCA_022829125.1). Classification (NCBI taxonomy): domain Eukaryota; kingdom Viridiplantae; phylum Streptophyta; class Magnoliopsida; order Fabales; family Fabaceae; genus Lathyrus; species Lathyrus tuberosus. The sequence goes on from JALAZF010000017.1 coordinate 19,079,719, forward strand.
GCTCGAACATGCTGGTTTCGTCTCTATATTTTTAGGATAACACACACTATACACTCTATCTTCCATGTGGAATGATGACACCGACCCTATTCGATGTAGCCGCTATCACATGGCTTAAACCAACTGGGAACACCTACGACCCTGAGTTTATGGCTGATGATATAGTATTAGTCTTTCGACCTCTAGGGCAGCGTACTCGGCCCATATCGCGCATTATCACGACAAGGACGTAGAGGGGGTTTCGGATGTCGAACACATAGCTTTTTTAGCTCCATGGCTGTCTCACTGTGTTTTCTGTTCGAAGTACCTTCAAGTGGCTAAGAAATTCGTGACTATGGCGAACAAACTCCGTGCTGGCCACGACCTTTGTTTGAGTGAATTGATTCTCGCCAACCTCTACGAATCCATGAGCGAAGGCGTTACTCAACTCAAATGTCTGGGTGACAAAGGAAAACTCCTTCTCTCTGGACCCTTATGGCTTCTACAATTATGGTTGAACGTTTCGTTCGAAGCTTGCCTTCCCCACAAGGGCCCAATTAACGAAGATGCTGACGACGTGAGGAATCGAAGGGTAGAAGGTCTTCACTTGGCAAAGCTGACTTCTATTGATGATGGTCAACCCATCCAGTAAACTTTTACCAACTTCATCATGATGTTGGCAAAATGCTATGATTTCACACCCCACATGGCTCCCTTCGCTGCAAGGAAATATGGTCCTGAGTGGTTTACCAGGTCATTCCCAGTGCCATCGAAGGCTCAAGAAGCAGAATCTACTGCGATTTAGGAAGCCTTTCTGACTCCTAGGGTTTTAACCCTCAGATTCAACCCCTCAAAAAGGCAAGTTACTTTGATTGCTTACCAACCAAATCTGGTCGCTCGACAATTTGGACTGGTTTATGTTTTACCCAGACCCTTGTATGAGAAAAAACACCTCTTCCTTCTTTACAACGAAGTTCACTCTGAAGTCGTAGCTATTAAGCAAATCGCACGGTATGCTGGTCGAACACAGCTTCTTCCAGTAGCTTTCAAACCAAGCTTTCTCTATACTCAAAAATTTGATGACTGGTGGAAGGCTTACTATGCCGAGGAGTTTTTTGACGTGGCTGCATTTACACACCACATTAACAAGGCTTTCCTCTCTATGCAGGAAAGAGTGAAGAAAGGTACTTCGACGCACATTAAAGAAATTCAGGCCTTCCAAAAAATACTTTGAAAATGTTTATCGACCAGATGATCTTGGTCGAACCGTCTGCGATGCAGCTGTTACTCTGAAGGAATTTTTTTAAAAGAAAATGGAGAACTTAAAGATTCCTTTGTACGTTCCTCTTGAGAAACGATACGAAACGACTTTCAATATGTTTCCTTCCAAATTCCCTCGACTGCCAAGCGCTGATTTTGGAGTGGCCCTTGCCCCTCCATTTCCATAGTGGTTCGTCTGTGGGGATTCTATCAAAATCCTTCGCCAATAATCAAAACCAAAAGCGCAGTGGATGGTTCCGTACAAACATACACTAGACAGTTTCAAAGGGCATCTTCATATTGGGATCGAAGATGTTCGCATCGAATCTAAAATATATGAAGGTGTGGAACGGGAGGATTTCGACCCAACATTTTCTTATTTATTTCCTTTCACATATCATAACTGTTTTCTGTTTTATTTTAGCCGTGAAAATTCCTCTAAAGAAACCACCAGTTAGGAAGCCTGCAGAAGTGAAAGAAGAAGGAAGAAGCAAAACAACAACAACAAAGGTATTTCGCACCCTTTATTAATTTTGTCACTTTTATATATTCCAATATTTTCTAACGTTTTCCTTTTCAGGGCGCTCGAAAGATGCTCCAAACTCCTCACAAAAGGAATGCAAAGGAGGATACATTGGTGGTAGACAAATCGGATGATGAGGACTTATCTCTGACTGCTGAACAACCCCTGAAGAAGAAGAAAAGGCAACTCAAAATGAGCGAATCCCTTGCTCAATCTCAAACGAATGGCGTGAAGGTCTCAACAAGGAACCCCACCAACTTAACCATTTTAGAACCAACTCCTGAAGAGATGTCGAAGAAGGCTGCAGACCAGCCTGAAAGTGACAACTCAAGCCCTGGGTAGAAGCTCCTAAGATACTAAATTTTTATACCTCATTGTCCTTAGTATTCTTGTTAGACTTCTAACTTCAGTTATATTTTTCAGGACGATGTAGGAGTTTCGACTCAACCAGCTGCCGAATCAACCAACCCCACAATCCTCAATAGTGAAGGCAAACCAACGTATCATCCCACCTCTATGAAGGATTATGAGAAGAGCACAATAAGAGAAATAAATCAAATGGTTAGGGAACAATGTGAAACTTTGCCACCCAAGACCACTACTCAGAGTTCTCACACCAGTGGCCCTGAACACGAAGGTAATAAGGAGAAGGACATGGAAACTGAAGTAGGTACAAAAGTAGATAACCCTCATGCTCCTATCGAAGAGAAAGCTGAAGATGGCTCTCCAAGAGTCAAATGTATGGATATCACTCAGCAAGACCCAGATGATGACATGGAAGAAAGGGAAACTTACTATGTACTTCAGAACTATTCGATGCCTATTGAGGAGTTCATGGATAATCCTGAACATGTCGAGGAGGATGATGACCAAGCGGAAGAAGAGGATGAAGACATCCATGAGGAGATAGTCGTCGAACCGAACCCTAATCTTGGTCCGTCGACTGCAAAAGATTCAGGCAGCGCCTTTGTGACCCTTTCTGCAGAAGAGCGGGCGGCCTTGAAAAAGAGCAACCCTCAAGAATACCTAAAGGCTTTGATTGGCTCTAGGGGAAGTTCGTCTGAAAAAAGTCTCATCTCTCCTTTAGTGTCTGGTGGTCGATCAACCAGCAACCCTGCTAGTGAGATACTTTCAAAGATCAAAGAAAAAGTTTTCAAAGCTGACTTGTTTCGACTCATAGAGTCTGATCATACTTCTCCTCTTACCTTGAAGGGTCTTCTTAAGAAAGTTGACATTCTGACTGCTTCTCCTGAAATTGCAAATGTTATCTTGGAACTGACTTTTATGATTGACCAAGTTGCTGCTGAAGTTGCCAAAATCAAGCAAAGCTCAAAAGACATCGAAAGTTATACTGGCTCTGTAGCGGCTGCATGGGATGCTGCCTCGGAGTCGACCAATCGCTTAGCTAACTTAGAGAAAGCCCAAGAAGACAAAAAAGCTGAAATTGAAACTAACAATTGAAATATCCATTCCTGAGAGGAACAAATCAGAGAATTTCAAGCCAAAATTCGAAGGCCAAAAAGCAAAATACTGAGCTTCAGAAATTTGATAATTCCCAAATGGCGAAAGAACTTGAAGTTAGGCTGGACTTTGCTGATAAGGCTCAAAAGTTAGAAGCAGAACTGGAGGTCATAAGGTCAACCAAATCTGTCTGTGAGAAACAGATGGATCTTCTGAAGTCAAAATACCTCAACATAAAGGCATCCCTTCCATTTTAGTTCTTTTTATTTAATCATCCATTCTCGAATTATGTAATGACTTTTTTGAACCCTTCGTGGTTCTTTTGATTGTAACGAATTTAGTCATTTTGGCAAACATTTTTTTGTTTTACCATGTTAGCTTCGATTATTTAGCATGCACGATTACTCTTTGGCTATTTTTACTTCTTGAAGTGCATGTTTGTATTTCTTCAAATACTTCCCGTTTACCCTCAGGATTCTTCTATCTTGATCTAACTCTTCGATCTCATAAGCATCATTCGAAAAAACTTGTGTGATTTGAAAAGGGACTTCCCATTTAGGGGACCATTTCCCCAAAGTTCTATCTTTCTGATCCATAGGCAAAACCACTTTCCAAACTAACTCTTCAAGCGAAAAAGTCTTAACTTTGAATTTCTTATTATAAGATTGTTCTACTCTCTTCTTCTGCCTTTTCAATAATTCTAAAGCATTAAGCCTTTCTCATCTAAGTCCACCAATTCGTCTAACATCATGTTCCAATATAACTCAGATGGGATCTCATGATGCCTCTGGATTCTCGTCGACTGAAGATAGATCTCAACTTGTAATACTGCATCATGACCAAAGGTCAATAAAAAAGGTGTGGAATTAGTCACCTCTTTGGGGGAGGTTCGACATGCCCAAAGAACCTGGTCCAAAGTTTTGTGCCAATTTCTAGGTTTCTTTCCCACATGTTTCTTAATTAAACTAATTACTACTTTGTTCGCTGCTTTGACTTGGCCATTAGCCTGAGCGTAATAAGGTGTAGAGGTTAATAGCTTGAAACCCATTTCTTTAGCAAATTATTGCATTTTTCGACTAGTGAATACTGATCCTTGATCTGTTGTAATGGTTTCTGGGATTCCAAACCTATAGATAATGTGTTTTTTGATGAACTCGATTACGTCTTCTTGGTCAACATTTGACAATGGCACGGCTTCGATCCATTTCGTAAAATAGTCAATGCCTACCAAAATATACCTTTGATTTTTAGATGACGCTGGTCGAATTTCACCAATCAAATCCAAAGCCCAACCTCTGAAGGGCCATGGCTTGACTATGGAATGTAACTCGCTTGCAGGGACATCTTGTACACCTCCATGCACTTGGCACTCTTGGCATCTTTTAGCGAATTTGATGCAATCCTTCAACATAGTAGGCCAATACATACCTTGTCGAAATAAAAGTCATTTCATCTTGTGGCCTACATGGTGAGCCCCACATGCCCCACTATGAACAGTCGAAAGGGCTAAGTACGCTTCTGACTCACTAAGGTACTTAAGCAGAACTCCCCCAAGAGTCTTTTAAAATAGTTCATTACCCAAAAGAACATAACTTAAAGCTCGATACCTGATTTTTTGATCTGTGGACGCCGTTGGGTTTTGCAGATATTCCACTATTGGTTTTCTCCAATCTTCGTCAATCAAACTATCTAATGCTAAGATTTCAAAATTCTCTTTATCAGCGTATCCTAGCTTCGTCGTTTCCAAATCTGATGGGGACAATCTGGCTGATACAACTCTTCCTCTGACTTCGTTTGCATCTTCTAATTTTTCCTTCAAAACTTTATACCTAGAAGCAATCTGAGCCAAGCCATTAGCCACTTGATTCTCTAACCGAGGTATGTGTCGAATGCTCGTTACTTCAAACTTTTTAGTAATCGATTGGCTATTACAAAGTGCATAATGAGGTTTTCTTTAACACATTTGTACTCCATTGTAATTTGTTTTATGACTAACTCTGAGTCTCCCATTATTTCGACTCGAGTTACCCTCGATTCCAACAATATCTCAAGTCCAGCTATTAAAGCCTCATATTCAGCCTCATTATTCGAACAAAAACCTTCGACTTTATACTTGAATTTTGTTGGAATTTTATTAGGAGAAATGATTAAGACTCCTACGCCTGTACCATCTTTATGACTAGATCCGTCGAAATACAATTTCCAAGGTTCGAGCTCAAGATAGTTTAACATGTTTTCGTTTATAGAGTGGTCGACGATGAAGTCAGCTACCACTTGTCCCTAAATAGCCTTTAAAGGCATGTAAGTTAGGGAATACTCAGTTAAAGCTAATGCCCATTTACCAATTCGACTGTGCAAAATTGGTTTAGACAACATATGTTTAATGATATCAAAATGAGACGAAACATAAACATCAACTGGTTTTATATAATGCTTCAACTTTGTACAAGAAAAATACAAGCATAAACACAATTTTTCAACTATACTATACCTAGTTTCTGCATCGTTCAAAACCCTACTAAGGTAGTAAATGGTTCTTTCGACGCCATTTTCATTCTCTTGAGCCAACATGCTCCCTAAAGTTTTGTCCGACGCAGATATGTACAGTCTCATGCTCCTATTTCTACAAGGTGGTGCTAGAAGGATGACTCAAGTATTCCTTGATTTTTTCGAAAGCTTCTTGCTGAGCTTGCCCCTATTCGAATCATTTCTTATTAAGTCAAAGAAGAGGTGATAAGGCTTGAGTTTTCCGCTGAGGTTCGAGATGAATCTCCTTAAGAAATTGATCTTTCCTAGCAGTGACTGCAATTTCTTCTTTGTTGATGGCGCTTTCGCCTCCATAATGGCCTTGGTCTTATTCTGGTTTATTTCGATTCCCTTCTTGTGGACCACAAAGCCTAAGAAATCTCCCGCCTGCACACAAAAAGCACATTTGAGAGGATTCATCTTCAGACCATGACTTCTCATCCTTTCGAATGGTTGTCGAAGATGGCCAATGTGATTCTTCCCTTAAACAGACTTTATAACAATATCGTTAATGTAAATTTGCATAAAAGTCTCTATGTAATCATGGAAGATCGAATTCATCGCTCTTTGGTATGTCGCCCTAACATTTTTTAGGCCAAAAGGCATGACTACCCACTCGTAGGTGCCTAAGGACCCAGGGTTTCGAAACGCCATTTTAGGGACATCCTCCTCCGCAATGAATATTTGGTTATATCCAGAATACCCATCGAGCATACTAAGATATTCATGGCCAGCGGCATAATCGACTAGCATTTCCGCCACAGGCATTGAGTATTCGTCCTTTGGGGTCGCAGCCAATGTTTTAAAAACCGGACCGATTATCGAACTGGTGAGGGTATTGGGTCACTGGTTTATTGGTTTAACCATTGGGTCATTGGTCGAACCACATGACTAAACCGGATAAAACCGGATAACTCGGTTGAATAAACCGGTCACTATAACAAAATTATATAGGTATTAAACCGGTCGAACCAGATGACTCGGTGTCGAAACAAAACACTAACACCTAAAAAATTTAAAAATATTATAATTTTACAAGTTTATAATTTAAATTCAAATTTGAATCAATTATAAATTTAAGTCAAGTAATTGATTTAAAAATTTTAAAAAAGTATCAATCTCAAATACAAACTTATGTTTGTTATCTATATAACATGCATTACCATTTACTTTATGCAACACCCCAGCCCAACTAATAAAAACCAATGATATCAATCATATAGGAGAGAAAATAGATTATGTTTAAATTCCACAACCTATCAATGTTATAATACTGCAATAGCCTCTATTTATTATATTTAATCGTTGTCATCAATTTTTAAAGAAAAGAATATTAACTTTCTCTTATATTTTTATTTTTTCTTTCTTTTAAATTATAAAAAATGACGTTGTTTTAATTTAAAAAAAAACACGCATTTGAACCGCCGGTTTTTTAAAATCGTCGGTTTACCGATTTTTACCGGTTTACACCGGTTTTGACTAGTTCTCACCGGTTCAACTGCATATCCGATCTAACAATTGAACCAGACTGATTACCACTCCGGTTCCCGATTCAACCGGTCCGACCGGCCGGTCCGGTCCAGTGTTTAAAACTATGGTCACAGCATTTAAATCTCTAAAGTCTATGCAAACCCTCAAAGTACCATTCTTTTTAATAACATGTACAATATTTGCTAACCATCCGACATACCTGGCTGTTCGAATAAATTTGCAACGAAGAAACCTTTCGACCTCCTCCTTGATCTTCGAGAGAATTGTCGGTGCAAACCACCTTGGATTTTGCTTGATTGGCTTATTTCTAAATTTAATTGGCAGCTTCAATTCAACCAGCTCTCTGCTTAGGCCAGGCATCTCGTCGTAATCTCATGCAAAGCAGTCTTTGAACTCCTTTAACAACTGGATCACATCGACTTTGAGTTGCGGGCTGATATTTGCACTGATATATGTTGGCCTTTTCGTTGCCCCCTCTCCCAGGTCGATCTCCTCCAAAGGATCTTGCGCTAGCATTTTAATGTTGGCTGCCAATGGATCCTTCTCGAAACCCAAAGGCTCGTCATCGTAAATGGTGTCGAGCCTCTGGCTTTGCATTTTGTCCTGAATCTTATCGGGTGGTTCTAGATCAAAGTCCTTACCAGGACCTTCTTGGTTTAATCTTTTGTTGGCTTCGACATCCATATGCTTAACTTCGGCCTCTGGGGCCGCTTGTAGTTTGTTTTCGGCTATGTAAGCCGAAATCCTTTTGAGCACCTCAAACTCAGACATCATCGTCGAATTCGCTCCCCCAGCCTGTGGGGTTAACTCTAGATGTCCCTTCGTAAGCAAAGTCATCTTCTCCTACAACCACCCGATCCCACTGGAAACTATTTGTTGGGTGCAAGTACAACGAACAATATGCGTTGTCGTTTGGAGTGAATGCAAAGTTGGTTGGGTTACATGGAGCAATGTTAGCCAAATTTCTGTCGAAACTACGTCTATTGACATGACTAACCGAAGCCAGGAAATAGCTCTGGTCGGCTTCGATATTTTCCACAGTACCATCTGTTCGCCAAATGGTAATTCTCTGATGCATTGATGATGGCTCGACTCCTATTTCGTGAATCCATTCTCTTCCTAACAATAAGTTATAGTTAGCCTTCGTCTCCACAACCATGAACATGGTTGATCTTGTAATTGTTCCTACCATCAAATTAACCTGAATTACCCCAAATGTGGTGCCAACCTTCCCTTCATAATTGGAAAACACCATATTGTGGGGCTTGGTGTCTGTGTCGAACTTCCCTATTTTTCTTAACATGAAATGCGGCATCAAGTTTATCGTTGCACCACAATCTACCAGAATCTTGTTGACTGGCACATCTTCAATTTTCTCAGTGATAAAAAAAGGCTTCAAGTGACTTTTCATGGCCTCATTGGGTCTTTCGAAGAATGCATTTTGTTCTTCGACGCAACTGTTGTTCATCACATAGTAACAAACTGGCCTATGAGTGGCCATTTCTATATCAGTGTTATCTTTCAGCTTTTCGACCTCACTTATCTGGCTGAATTCCCTTGGTAGGACAGATACCACGTTAACCAAAATATCGAGAGACTACTCTGACCCTGAATCAAAATTATCAGTGAGCAACTCGTCCTCATAACCCTTTCAATCATGCTCTTCTTTGGCTGATTGCTCTTGTGTAGCAACTAACTAACTTCCCTGCAGCGCCTTTTCGACAAGATTTGGCTCCTTCCTGTTGACTGGTACGTTGGTGCTTAACTCTGCTTTCCCCTCAGCTTCTCTCCGAGCTTTCCTTCGTCTTTGTTCCCTTCTCCACTAGGACCTGGACATAGGGTTTTTCCCTTTATAGTTCTCTGAGACCTAGGTTGGTTTCTTTGAGGCCATCGATGAGCCTCTATCTACATCGAAACTCTGCCATTTTTGTTGGCTTTTTTCCTTATTTTCATTCGGTTTTATCCAGTTGCTATTAGAAAGTTCTGTAAATGGCTTAAAAGTGGTGGGCCTTGCCCCTGGAACTCTTGACTTCGGTTGTTCCTGCTTCGAAGAAGATTTTCTTAGTTCGAAACCCCGCTGACCATGAAGGACTTTCTCCTCACGCCTTTGTTTGGCCTTTCTGACTCCCTCGAGATTTTGCGCTGCCTTCTTGTCAAATACAGCGCTGCATCGAGGACACAACATTACTTCTGACCTCTTCCTTTGGCACCTATGTATGAAGTCAATCAGATTTTCCTCTTCTCTTGGGAAGGCCAATTTGTTGTATTCTTCTTGTCGACGTTCGTCATCGACCTCAATGGGTGTCTCTTGCGAAACCTCTACCATGTTGATATTCATTTTGACATCGTCAGTGATGTCAAGCTTATGTAACTCCATCTGAAGGCCCTCAGCATCCTTGTCCATTTGAACGAAACCGTCAGCGGTTTCTTTGGTTATCGTCATCCAATAGGAATCCTCAGTGATTCCATCGTCAGAGTCTTTAGTAACTTCTATATCGACACCATCAGCAGTGTCTTTAGTGAAACTTTGGGCAGCCTCACTAGCAAAACTCTTCATGAACTCTTGATCGAGACCCTCAGTGATCATGACCATGATCGCTCCATTGTTGAAGTCGTCAGTGACTTTGACCATGTTGACATTGTTGTCGAGACCTTCAGTGACCTCGATCATGTTAACCTCTGTTGGCTCTGCGTAGTGAGTGTCAGCCACCTGTAAGGGATCAGAATCAATCTTCATCTGGCTTTTAGACTTCTCACCAAACTTGAGCCTTCCCTCCTGGATAGAATTCTGGACGAGATCCCTGAAAAGAAAACATTGAGAAGTTTTATGGCCCAAGAAATTATGATACTTACAAAAACCTCTCTTTTTTCTTTGTTCTAAAGGAGGCATTTTAGCACCAGGAGGCACTATCATTTGACCATTCTTGACTAACGAATCGAAAATTTTGTCACACTTGGTAGCGTCGAAAATGTAAGTTTTCTTAGAAAATTTATCATTTTGTTCTAGTTCGATAGGATTCTTTCCGTTCGAAGGGGCCAACAGCTTACAAGAGTAAGGTGGGCCTTATTTCAATTCAGCAAGATCAATCTCCCCCTCGTCGAAACTTACTGGCTCGTTATAATATTTTTCGTCTTCTTCATTACATTCGACGTAGGCTACCCTCTTATTCTTATTTGCCCTAGCCTTCTCTTCCTTCAGGCGTTCTAGTTGTTGAACCCTATCAGCCAACTGGGCTATATCCCTTAAATATTGGGTATCCAATTTCTTCCTAATGGAATAATTCAGGCCTCTAGCGGCCATTTGACCAACTCATGTTCTAGCACTTGTGTAAAACATCTGGCCTTGAGTAGTCGAAATCTGTTCAAATAATCATCTATTGGCTCAGTGAATTTTCGTTTTATACTAGCCAACTCCTTTAGACTGATCTTAGTTTATCCCATATAGAACTGCTCATGAAATAAACGTTCCAACTGGGTCCAATTATGGATTGAATTTGGTGGCAAGGTGGTGAACCAGGTGAAAGCATTCTTTGTGAGAGAACTTGGGAAATATTTTACCCTAAGATTCTCATTATTTGCAATTTCTCCGGCTTCTATCACATATCTAGCCACATGTTCGACAGTGAACTCAGTGGTGTCCCCAGAAAACTTAGTGAACTTAGGGATTTTCATTCTAGGGGGTAAGTCTGACTGGAGAATATATTCTGACAATGGAGATGTATAATTTGGCCTTCGAAGGCCAAAGTTTACTCCATTTTGCGTCATAATCCTTTTGACCATGGCTGCCAAATTATTATCTGCTGCCACGTCATTACATCGAACCTGTTGTATAACGTTGTCAGCGTTCTGGCTTCTATTTACCAAAACCACCCTTGGTTGTTCTCCTACAGGAATTTGTGGCTCATTCATAGGGGGTTCGATTACTCCCTGGTTTGCTAAATTCGCCTGAGGTATGTTTCCTGGGTTTTGTTGGACTTGGTTAATAGTGGGGTCCTCTTCGAACACTACCCCTTGGTTTTCTGTGATATATTCCCTCTGTGGGTGTCGAGGAGGGTTTGGTACACCAAAGACATCTGCAAGCTGCGTCATCTGCGCTGCCATTTGCTGATTAGTCTGGGTGGTATTTTGGATAAGAGACTGAAAGATTTCTCCCATAGTTTGGGACATCATTTGGACCATTTGATGGTTACTTTCGCCCATTTGTTGCCTTAAGTATGCTGCAGTAGTATTTGTCAAATTTGGCATTTTGGTTGAATATCCCATTCCTAAGGATTGGTTATTTCGACCCATGTTAACCCCAAATCCAGACCCTTGTAGTGGCGAAGTCACTATGGGTTCTATAAATACTGGATGAGCATTCTGTAAGTTTACCATCATCGAAGTTGGCATCCCATAAGGCGGGTCTCGACTAGGCAAAGGCATAGAGCATCCAGGGGGAATAAACGGTTGGAAATTTGAGTTTCCCACTGGTGGGGGAGTCCTTGGTGGTCTCCTTGATCCAACATAACTCAAAATAGGCTGAGTATGGATAATCGAATGTGTAGGGATCGAACTTGCCATAGATGGTATGGCTTCAGAAACATACGCTGAAACCGTTGGTCCCCCAGTCGAAGATCTCGGGGGTGGTTCTACATTAATACTCGGCGTAGTTTGACGATTCGAAATATTTAGTTAAGGGTTCGAATTTGGCTGGATTGTACTTGCCATTTTCCTCGTATATTTTCTCCTTGGTCTATCTTCGTTAGTGGTTGCTACTTTACCACTTCTTAATAACATACAACGAAGTTTTCGACAGAGAAAGGATAATTAAATGCAGAATTATAAGTTTCTTTGAAAACACAGAAAATTGTTTTCGCAAATCACTTTAGCACTGTCCCACTGGGCGTGCCAATTTGTTTACAGTGAAAAATAGCAAACAACCTCTGGTCTACCAAATATATAAGAAATTGAGTAACTTACAGGATCGACCACACTAAATCCTAGAACATGTGCTAAATTAATTTAAAAGGATATTTGGAAAAAGATAAGCACTTCGACAATATTCATAATTAAGAAAAAGGGGTATTTCGACAATACTAAAGGAAAAGCAATACGAGGAAATGATTAAATGTGCATTGGAACATAACTTAACAAAGTAAAAGAGAAAAGATAAATTTATGGGTAAAGATTAATTGAATTGCATTGAATAAGAAAAATGGTGTTACATAAAACGTACATTTCTTCAGAAAACTCGTTTCTCTACACACGGATACTTTGAGTGATTTTGAGAAATTTGTACAACTTTTTACACACCCAAATCCTAACGCTAAGACTTGCTATTTATAATAGTAAAAAATAACTACCCCTAACGGCCTACTAATTAGAGTGAGACAAATGGCATTCTGCATGTCTTCGCCCTTCAGACGTACTCCATGTGTCTCCTTCTCTCAAATGGATAAGGACAAAGTTCCCTCCATTATTTGAATTTGAATTTTTGAATCGAACGTCATCAGTCAGTCTTCCGTCGAAATATATCTCCAAATTATTAGAAATATTTCTAAGTCCATAGAACATGTCTCTTCTGCACAAGGACACTTTCGACTAGACTCTCTGAAAATATCATTCTTGTCGAAGTCTTCCATAACTTCAAAAAATTCAATTTCTTTGAATAAGACTCTCAATTCAACATCAGTCGTCGAAATTAGGAGCTAACAGACTTCCAGTAAGATGATTGGGAATGTGGATCACATCAATAGTCTATACAAACTTAATCATCATCCTATATGTGATAGGTTCATTAGGTTCCATTAATGACTTTTCTTATTTTTTGATTTTTGTGGACGATTATACAAGTTTTGTTTGGACATTTCCAATGACAAACAAATATAACACTAGATTCTTTGTAAAAAAAAATTATAATTTTGTATTGACTTAACTTTCAAATAAAAAAAAATATTAGAAGTGATAATGGAGAATAATTTCTCGTGCCTATGTCTATGAATTATTTTTCATTAAATTTCTTGTGTAGAGACACCTCAATAAAATTATGTTATTGAGGGAATAAAACACACACTTGTTGTTAAATGTCACTAGAGCTTTACTATTTCAGTTTAAACTTTCAAAATGATTTTGGTCATATGCTTACAACATACCACATACTTAATAAACAGAACTTGTGCCACTTAAATAGCAAAGCCCCTTTGAAATTTCTAGAGCATTGCTATTTTAACATCTGTTTTTCGACACCGTATGCTCTATACCGTAGCTTTGAAATTCATTTTAACTCTAGCACATATTTTAAGACATATAAAAAAAGAGTAAAATATTTAAAGAAGTAGTCTGTATGCTATGTTAATACGGTATAGGTGTCATTTTGAGTGTCACTGTAATATTTCTCAAATTTCTATATCAAAATCCTCCAACATTTCATGACCTTTAAGTTTTTGGATGCCTTTGTTATGCATCCACTCTAATACAATGAAGCACGGACACGATTCAAGTATCGGATACGATACGTATCCGATACGGCGATACGTTACAAATTGAAAAAGATTAGATACGATACGTTTAAGATACGTAAATAAAAATAAAAATTAAATATTTAATTAAAGCATAGTCTTCATAATAGAATTTTAATACACTACTATATATTTCTGAAAATATTAAATCTAAGATATTGAAAGATGAAATTACCTCTTGCACGTTACTATATATTGAAAATTGGAAAGAAAATAACTTTATAGTTTAATAACAGGAATTTGGAAAGACGTATTATAAATTGCAAATTGGAAATTGGAAAGAAAATATTGGAATAAAGAGATTTAAAGTTGTAGATTTTATTGGAATTAAAAAGAAATATTTGTAATTGAAAAATTATGGTTAATAAAAGGCATAGTTAATACTAATCAATTTTAAATATTGAAATTAATTAGTCACTTTAGTATAGTACATACAGTAGGTATAGAAAAAGCATCAACTTTATGATAACTGATAAAAAATTTTAACTCTTTATTAGTACGAAGAAATTTGAAATACTGAGAATTGAAAACAATTGATGGGAATTGGAATCGATCTTAAAAGGTGGGAATTGGTTGGAAAGAAGTAAATATGGTACGTAATGATTGTTAAAAAATAGAGTCCTTAAAAAAATCTGATAAAAATGAAAAGTCACGTATCGGAAAGTATCGAAGACGTATCCCCGCCGTATCGGAATTTTTTTAATTAAAAAAATAATAATAATTTCGGATACTCGATCGATACGTATCGGAGCCATATCGGAGCGTATCGACGTATCGGTACATATCGGATACGGTTCGGTAGAGATTTTGAAGTATCCGTGCTTCATAGCTCTAATGACTAATATAACCAAATTAGACCCCTAGGGCCATGAAATTCATTTTATAGGTTTCTAATGAGGCACTAAATGCTACCTTGTTTTTAACTTGAAAACTAAAGACATTATACTTTCTAGGAATGTCACGTTTTATGAACATGTTTTCTCATACAACCTTCACACTTGTAACATGGAAGATTTTCCAATTCTACAACAATTGATAACTTAACATTCATCGATGTACCTAATCAAGAGGACAAGAGACATACTAACCATTAAAACGGACCATTTGTCACTCTTTACAGACTCATTCCACAACATTCTCTTACTTTTGGAGACATTCCTATGTGAAAATCTAATATAATCAAGAAACCACCAGGATATCTTCAGAACTTTCACTACAACATGACCTAAAAAATTAGTACTATTGCTCCTTTAAATCCTATTTTGTAAGTTGTCCCACATAGTAGACTTTATAAACCTTATTCAAATTTCTTATCAGCCCTGAATAAACTATATATAAACTATCATATATAAACATGCAATTAAATATTAACATTAGATTGATGGCATGAACACTGAAATTCAGACACTCAATCACAATAATTTCTGGATTATGATTGAGTTGCCACCTAATAAACATCTCATTCGATGTAGATTAATTATTAAAATCAAACTTAATAGTAATGGTTCCATAGTGATATAAATCAAACTTAATAGTAATGGTTCCATAGTGATATATAAGGCTAGACTTGTAGCCAAAGGATTAGCCAAGTAGATGGTATATATTATTTTGAAACCTATTCTCCTATTGTTAAACGCACGACTCTGAGATTTCTTCTTTTTATTGATGCCACAAAACATTGGTTCATAGACCAATTAGATGTTCATGATGTAGTTTTTCGTGATATTTTAAATGAATAAGTATAGATGCATCTAGCACTGGTGTTGTAACACTTGAGGCCGACGAGGGCAGAGAGTGGTCATCAGTGTATAAGACATGACAATGAGTAGCTCTTGGAAGCTTCTAGGAAAAAAAATCAAATTCACATCAGAATGAGAAGGATCCTGAGGCTGTGCAGGTATGAGACTGTATGGTTGAAGGAAGACTTATAAGGATTGATTGATACTACATATACCAACAAGATGCATCTTCTTTTCGATAACCTAACAAATCAGAACTTCATAGTTAAGTGTGTTTGACTTGTAGGAGTATTTCAATGGGTGACATTTTGGAAAATTTCTCGAAAAGCGTATGAGTGAGGCCAAAGCATGCTGAAAAGACCCGTGGTGGTGTTTGGGGTCAGTTGGTAAATCTAAAAGCAGTATGGGGAGTTACAAATGGTATCAAATCAGATCTCACCTAGTAAGATCTTGCTGAAAAGACCTATGTTTGTTTGTGGGATCATTCAGTAATCCTAAAAGCAATATGAGGAGTTATAAATGGTATTAGAGCATACCTCTCCTAGTACGATGTAGTTCGGGGACGAACCAAAAGGAAGCTGGTGGGCATGTAAAACCCAAGGCAGACAAGGGCGATGAGCGGTCGTCGGTGCACAAGGCATGATAATGAGCAGCACCTAGCAGCTTATAGGAAAAAATTGAATTCACATCAGAATGAGAGGGATCCTAAGGTTGTGCAGGTATGGGACTGCAAGGTTGAAGGAAGGCTTATAAGGATTGATTGATACTACCTATACCAATAAGATGCGTCTTTTTATCGGTAGCTTAACAAATAAGAAATTAATAGTTAAGTGTGCTTGATTTGGGGTAGTATTTTGATGAGTGACCTTTTAAGAAGTTTATCGGAAAGCGTGTGAGTGAGGACAGAGCATACTGAAAAGACTTGTGTTGGTTTGTGGGATCATTCGGTAATTCTGAAAGCAGTCTAGGGCATTAAAAAAGATATCTTCCATATTAAGCAATTTTGCTTGAAAACTAAACAAATCCATATATAGTCTAAAACAATTTAATATATGATGGTATTCCAAATTGTTACCCGCCTTTCTCTGTAAAGGATATTCTCAATCTAAATCAAACCATTATCTCTTTATTAAATAATTCTCAACCTCATATATGGTTGCCTTAATTTATGTTGATGATATATTGATTACAAGAATAAAGCAGAAAGAAAGTACACCATTCAAACTATTCTTCCACTCATCATTCAAAATTATTGACTTGGGAGAACTCAAATATTTCATGGGACTTGAAGTGGAAAGATCATACAAAGGAATTCACTTATGCCAAAGAAAATATGAATTGGACCTCCTTTCAAAAATAAGACTCCTAGATGCTAAACCATGCAACATATCCAGGCCCAAAGGTACCGAGCTGAAAAAATAAAAAAGACTCACCTCTACCTGACCCAAATCCATGCAAACATCTCATTGAGCATAATTTATGCATCTAAACAATTAAGAAAACACATGCACACACCAATTTACATTCATTATGCAGCTGTCATCCATATTCTTAAATTCATCAAGGTTGCATCTACTCTTGACATACTTCTGCATTCAGGCTCTCTTATACAACTCAAATAATTTTGTGATAGTTGTAGTGATATATTTGTGAGGGTCCACAATGGGACATCATATGTATTTCACCAGGCGCCATCCCCATGATGTGTTTCCTAGAGTATAACCCTCATTAGCTTGGGCTTGACTCGAGGGAAAGTGTGGACAATACCATTTATTCAGCACGTAAATGCATGTGCAAAGTCATGCCAATGACTCCCTAGGAAATATGTATTCAATAGCTCCCTTAGTCAAGGTTGAACGGTTAACACTTTTTAGGAGTTCCCTGACCCTAGGTCTATAAGCCTCTATAAATATTTCATCCCTATCATGAGAAGGACAACTCATTACGTACACAAAATACCCTAAGAATACAAAGCTTTCACCTCACGTGAGCTTACTCATTACCGAATGTGGTTTCTCACCATCGTGAGCAAGCCCTAACCCACAGAAAATCACTAAGGCCATTATCCACCCTTACATGCATAGGAGTGCCACGCATTATGTACTTTTTGACAACTACACTGGCGCCCATCGTGGTACCCTGGTAAAAGTAACCTAGGCCACACGTTCCATTATCATAACCATACATACACTCACTTAAAACTAGGCCAGGAGGGAACGAACGCCCACACTAGAGGATACCTGAGGTAGGAGTGATTCTAACTCCATAGCAGAAATGTGCGTCGCCATAGGCGAACTGCGCCATCGGAATCAAAGTCTGGGGACAATGTCCACAATATCTAACAACCCCAACAGAAGGTTACCATCACAAAGGAGATGGAAGTGTTGGATCCCCCAACCACCTTCAAATAAAATATGGGAAGCACATGTGCTCGAAGGCTTCAAGCCTCCCTCCTTGGCTATGTTTGATGCCTGCAATGACCCCTATGAGCATGTTGCCTCTGTCAACATGCAAATGGACATTATCGGAGTGCATGGCTCTCTAAATTGAAAGTTATTACTTGGAAATTTTAGAGATGCAACCTTGCAATGGTACGTGGGCCTACCTCAAGCTTCCATCATTAGGTATAAAGAGTTGGCGAAGAAACTCGTGCACCAATTCACAGCCAGTCACCACAAGAAGATCTCCACTACCATCCTTTTTAACATTTGACATGGCCCCTTGGAGTTAGTGCGAGAATACCATGCCTATATTAATGAATCCCCCATAAGATTCATCCACCCAAACCAAGAAATATTCACAGGGGCATTTTTTAAGGTTCTTAAGGAAAGGAACTTCAATGAGTCTCTCGCCCAAAGGTCAGCATCCTCGCTAGTGGAGGTGGTCACAAGTGCGAATGCTACGTTAAAGGGTAAAGGGAGTAATGGGGAAAATAAGGTCTGAGATGTCAAAAAGCTTGTGCTTAATGTTAAAAGATCACAACACTCACAAAATAGCAATTAAAACTCTCCCATTACGAACAAAGCTACATTTAAATGAGGTGAAAGTTTGTGGAAAGCTTTACACCCCTGAACAATCATTGTGAACAGATCTGACGTAAGGTTCTTCACTTGCATGATATCCTTGAGCCTCTTACTCCAATGTCCAATTTTATGGGACTTGAGTCTTTAAAATGGTGTAGGTTTCATAATGTTAAATAACACCACACATAAGACTGATATCAGCTCAAGACGGAGATTGAGCAACTGATCCAGGATTGACACTTTAAGAAGTATGTGAAAGGAGATTCCCCAAAGGGTCATGCAGATCCAACTCTCATGAGTGGAATGATGCAAGAAGCCTTATACCTAGAAAGGTAAAGGAACCATCCAAGGAAGAGAGTAACAAGGATGTACACCATACACTCCATACTATTGCAGGAGGATTTGCTGGGGCTGAGAGACTAGCTCCGCCCAGAAAATATATGCTCATCAGGTATTAAATATAGAGGATCTCCCCAAGGAGACAAAGGAAGGAGAGACGAAGATGCTAAAGGTCAAGATTACCTTTTTATAAAAAAGAAGTAACAGATATCCACCCCTACAACGACGACCCATGGTCATCATTGCGAGGTGCGGTGACTGGGAAATCAGAAGAGTTTTAGTAGATGAAAGGAGCTTTGTAGATATCATATACTGGGAAACATTTGAGAGTCTACCCCTCGACATAGACAACCTAAAAGCCTTCAAGGTGTCACTCTAGTTGGGTTATTTGAGGAGCATGTGCAAGTGAAAGGCTTCATAACACTGAATACCACCTTTGGAGTGGTTGAACAAGCCAAGGAGGTCAAGGTCAGGAATTCTGTTATAGACGCCCCCTGATGCATACTTACTTTATCATTATTTGTTTGTTTTGATTATTATTATTATTATTATTATTATTATTATTATTATTATTATTATTATTATTATTTATCAAGCGAGTATTGCCTCTATGCCATTTGTAGGGACAAGTTGTTTTTCTAGGGACACACGTTTTTCCTCTGTGCCCCATAAGGGGAGAATGATTTTTAATAAGGCGCCTCATTTTATTATCTCTTAAGTATTGGCATCGTTGTCTCCCCTTTCTTCTTTACAAAAAACCTAAGGACACTGAAGGAAACCGCCATTTGAGGTGATCAAAACCCTAGATCCCTATGAGTGATCCTTGCCAACTTTTGAGGCAATCAACAATGTTGGATTCTTATGAGGGATTCTTACCTCCCTTTGAGGCAATTAAAATGTTGGATCCTTACGAGGGTTCCTTGTCGCTCTTTGAGGCGATCAAATTCCATAGATGCTTACGAGAGATCCTTGTCGCTCTATGAGGTGATCCCAAATGTTGAAGCCCTACGAAGGTTCCTTTCAACCTTAAAGGTAATATAGCATGCCACACCCGCATAGGGGATTCTCGTTTCCTTTTGAGATAATCAAAGAATCTGGATCCTCGCAGAGGATTCTTTGCCATTGGGTAATCAAAATCCCTAGATCCTCACGAAGGAACCCATGTCACCCCCTTTTGGTTAAGATATATTATGAACTTGTGCAAACTATTCATGGTGTCTTAGAGGCTAATTCGACAAAAGGCCCGAATAGGGCTTCAATTAAATCATATAGAGACGACTAAATGAATAGACAAGACCAGAGAAAAGATAACAAGTCATGGGCGCAATAATTTAAGTTTTTACAAAAATCTTCGTAGGGGCAAGAATACGATAAAAGGACACAAGAGGCAAACGAAACAAAGAACATAAAACCCACTCATTGGCCATTCTCCGGGATTGATTCCTCCACAGGAACCTCCTTCAAGTAGGGAGTCATCAGCTCACCTCCTCTTGCTACTACATCACCACCAGGACCATCTTTAGTGCCTACTACCAAGGGGGATCCTTCGCGCTCTGGAGGGGCGCCTCCTCATCATCCACCAACTGGCCATCACTGATAACTTTAAAAATATCCATCATGCCGAGGTCTAGTCTGGGATATAAGAAGGAGACTTGTTCCTTCACACGCTCAAAATAAGTACCAGAGATTGTCACCAGGTCATCCTTAAGCTCTGACACCTCGCCCTTCAATTCCTTTTTGGAGAGGAGGGCATCCTCCAAAGATAACCTAACAAACTTCTATTTGGCGGAGATTTCCTTGACTTTGGTCTTCGTAGTGGCCAAATTGTTTGCCCAAGACTTCTTGTCTTTTTGCAATGTTTCTAGAAGCTTTTGCCTTTTGAAGTAACCCTCATCTTATTTTAATACCCTAATTTTTACCCCTAAGATCTCACATGTCATTTGCATCTCATACCACAAACAAGATCACGAGCTTTGGTTCTTTTGCTCTCCTCTAAAGGTTTGTTCTTGAGTGAGATCGCCAAGCACTCATGTTTTCTTGTTTATTTGATGTTTGTATTTGTTTATGTTTACTAACCCTTAATTAAAATTAAAAAAAAATATATATGTTTGTTTTTTCCTTTACTAAATTTTTCAGGAAGAATTTGGATCAAGGATATCAAAATCAGTTCCTAAGCTCAAATGAATTTCATCTGAACAAAGTCAAAGTTGATCTGCAAACAATTCAAGAATCATCCGATCAAGAGTTTACAAGATTTAATTGATTATTATTCAAGAGACTCCAAGGTTCATGTGTTTATTTCCATGCCTTCTTTGACAAGCAAGAAGAATCGAGCCAGAACCAAGACAACACATCAAAAAGAAATTTTTTCTCAACTTTTGTTGTGTTAATCGGTTAATCAAATGCAGTTCATTTTGGTTAACCGGTTAACCAATGCGTTTTTGGAAAAATGAGCCAAATTCAGATTCTGCAGCATTTTGGCACCAAAATCCACTTTGTTTCATCATGAGAATATTCTAGATCGCCTCATTTTAATTCCCCTACCTCATCATAATTAATTCCCACCATACACTCTCATTAATCACCACTTGATTTTGATTTTACCACCAAAATTCAAATTTCAAGCCTAATTTTGGTTCCAAACCAAACTCCAACCCACCAAATTTTCCAAGCCTAAATTCTGTAAATAGAGGCCTCATTTCATTCATTTGACAAGCTTTTGATAGCCAAAAAACCTCTTGCAAATTCTCTCCCCAACAACAAAAATTCACTCAAAGCTCACTTTCTTCTTTTGAA
This sequence comes from Lathyrus tuberosus, assembly GCA_022829125.1. Taxonomy (NCBI): domain Eukaryota; kingdom Viridiplantae; phylum Streptophyta; class Magnoliopsida; order Fabales; family Fabaceae; genus Lathyrus; species Lathyrus tuberosus. Next base: position 19,101,353 of record JALAZF010000017.1, read on the forward strand.
AGTTAACAAGTTTTCACATTGAATCTTGTTCAACTTTGAGCTAAACCTTCATCCAAGCTTGTTTTCTTCATCAATTCTCATAGATCAAGGCTTTGGAGTTTGGATCTTGGAGCAATTTGAAGCAATTTTCAAATTTTGGAGTGGTAATCTCATTTTCCACCATTGTTGTTCTTGAAACATCCTACACAATGTGATCTATTGTTGATCTTGTTTGCTTGATCTTTGGATCTTGCAAATTGTGTTTTATTGGTGTTATTTGCTGTTGTTTTACTTGAATTTTCGTGCTAATTTGCATCCATGACCATGAGATGTTTGAAGAAATGATTGGATCATGAATGCTGAATTTTTACAAAAATTTGTTGTTGTCCTGCCAGTGTTAACCGGTTAACCAAATGCAGTTCATTTTGGTTAATCGGTTAACCAGTGTCCAGAATGTGATTTTCACTTGTTTTTGGGATTGTTTTGGTTGTTTTGCCATTTTCTTCCCTTTCCCTTTGTTCTTAGCCTTAGATCACATAATTTTGTGGTTTAATTTGGCTTTCTCTTCATCTATTTCTCTTTTATTTGGATCGATGAAAGTCTTATAGATCTTAGAATTTCTTTGTTGAATTCTTGATCAAGACTAGATCATTACCTTTTTCTTTTCGTGCGGTATTGCTTTCGGATGAAGATTTACATATCGCTCATCTACCATGCATTAGCACAAAGACCACTATTGACCGGCCTCGAGTAGGGTGACTTCATTATAAGTCACTTGGCGATTGCTTAACATAGCGCTACATTTTTCCCTCTCCGAATCGGAACATGAACGTTCGTGGCACAAACTTATGATTGTAAGCCCAAGGATGGTTGATCTTTTGTATTAGGTTCAAAATCTATGAAGCTTGTTGCGGAGAGGCTTTGATTCTATCAATCTTCTAACAAGTCTTCATTAAACTTGGCCTAAATACATTGTTCATTCATTATAGTTCATGACCCGAGACGGAATAATCGGTGTTACCTTTTTGAAGGCTTTTGGCATTGATACTTTTGTGATGTTATTGTGATATATTGTTTATGTTTCCTTCTTGCTCCCTATCTCTCTTTATTTTATTTTTTATTACTCATTGCTCATTATATCATATCATGTTTATGTTTATGTCATTTTTCTTTTGTCCACTTAAACCATATTATCTTGTGCTTTTGTCTTTCTTTTGGACTCAAAAACATTAATAAAGACTTGAACCACTAAAAAACTTGTACTCTTAATTGTGGACTATGGTCACTATCCCTTGCATTGGAGGATCTCTATTCTTAGACTTCTTGGCTTGATTATGGACTTATGGACTTAGAATTTGGATTCTCTCCCTTGTGCTTTGGATCATTATGGAGTTGGTATTCTAGTCTTTATTTGGCTTGCTTATTGGCTCAAGAGGATGGAATTCTTTTCTTATTATGCTTTGAAGAGTGCTTTCATTGGTTAGATCTTTCTTACCTTAGCTTTTATTTTATGCAATAGGGTAGTCACTTCTTCTCCACCCATTCTTAAATTTTCAAAATCTTCTCCCTTTTTCAAAACCTTCTTGTTTTCAAACTCAAAACCACTTTCATAATAAAACCTTGACTTTGGTCAAGTGATTTTTAAACTTTGTTTTTCTTTAATAAATGCCAATCAATGTTAATCATACTTTGACCATTTCAAAAAAGACATACAAAATACAAAACTCATTCAAACTTTTTGTGCTTTTATGCACCTTTTTTTCTTTTAAACTTTTCAAAAGATTAGACATGAGTCATCTTCTTTAATGAGATGTAAAGCTCCTAACCATGGTATTTTGTGTAAAGTATGACCATTTTCCACTTGGATGTTGAAGAGATAGTCTTGTTGATTTTAATCCAAGCAAATCCTCCATCCTAATGTGATGCAAATGCCTCTTTTTCATACCTTTGGATAATTAGTTGAGTATTCTCTCTTGATAATGACGGGTTATCTTTTCAAGATAAAATGAATCATAACCAATAATTTTTGTTATTTGTACCACGAACTACGAGGTTTTGATCTTATATTGCACTTTGTGGGTACGTAGGCATGAGGCGATAAGTCTCTCCAAACACAAAAATATTAAAAAATATTTCTCTTCTCACCTCCCCAATCTCTTTTCAAATAAACCTTTTCAAACCAAAAAGCGTTGATATTTTAAAGGGTTCCTATAGAGTACTATAGACGTTTTGGTGCTAACACCTTCCCATCGCGTAACCAACCCCCTTACCCATTCTCTGTTTGTTCTTGTTTTTAGAACTTGTTTAGGTTTTGTTCGCTCTTTTTCCTTTCCTTTTGGATAAAATAAAAGTGCATTGGCGACTCTTGCTTTATGAGTTAAGTTAATCTATAGCCTACACTCACGATTTTTTTCGCTACAGAAAAGTGGTGACTCAGCTGGGGAAAGGGAAGATCTCTGGTTCCTAGCGGGTTTAGCCTACTTTGATTTATTTACGCTTATTTGTTTGATTTATTTGTTATTGCTTGTTCTGTTTGGGTGCTTGGTGATCTGTGTGGTGAGATAAGTCATATACCCGGACTTGAGTGCACTTATGATAGGAGGGTGGTATAGTCTTATTCGGCTTACGTGGAGTAGTCCTTACTAAACTGGCTTGAGATCCCCCGCTCAGTGGAGGCCCCTTTGGGATTACTGATGTCATACGAGTAGTCGTACTTGGCATTACTTTTTCCGGCCTGGGAGCCTGAGAAGCTGAGGAGCGTAGAACCTTTAACCCATCTTGGCCTTATTAGGACGTGGTGCGGTGGCTATTCAGGTGTATACTTGAATCAGTTGTTACGCGATACCACACTCAGACGAGTTTCTCTTGAGAATACTATTGGCTGACGAGTAGTCGTACCTTGTTCTACAGGTGGATATAAACCCTAGTACATACCATTGTGGGAGGTTCTTAACCTTGACTCCATGCTCGTGACTCGGAACATGGATGTTGAAGAGATAGTCTTGTTGATTGTTCTTAAGCTTGACTCCATGCTCGTGACTTGGAACATGATTATTTTCCACTTGGATGTTGAAGAGATAGTCTTGTTGATTTTAATCCAAGCAAATCCTCCATCTTAATGTGATGCAAATGCCTATTTCCCATACCTTTGGGTAATTAGTTAAGTATTCTCTCTTGAGAATGACGGGTTGTCTTTTCAAGATAAAATGAATCATAACCAATAATTTTTTTTATTTGTACCACAAACTACGAGGTTTTGATCCTATATTGCACTTTGTGGATACGTAGGCATAAGGCGATAAGTCTCTCCAAACACAAAAATATTAAAAAAAAAAATTCTCTTCTCACATTCCCAATCTCTTTTCAAACAAAAAAGCGTAGATATTTCAAAGGGTTCCTATAGAGTACTATAGACGTTTTGGGTGCTAACACCTTCCCATCGTGTAGCCAACTCCCTTACTCATTCTTTGTTTGTTCTTGTTTTCAGAACTTGTTTAGGTTTTGTTCCCTCTTTTTCCTTTCCTTTTGGATAAAATAAAAGCGCGGTGGCGACTCTTGCTTTATGAGTTAAGTTAATCTATATCTTACACTCACAATTTTTACCGCTACACATATTTCTTGAGCTTCGTTCTCAACTCTTTTTCAAACTACGCTCGCTTCTCTTGGTCGATACATTTCAACCTAAGTCCCCTCAACAAGTGATTCTCCTTCATGTAAGTGAGCTTGGAGGACGACTTGGAGATGAGGGTCTTATAGTCACTGAATAACTTCTCAAAGAAAGGGAGATAAGATCCAATAAATTAGATGACATTGAAATCAGAGTCGAACCATGGGGAAGGATGGGATGGTGATGCCTTTCCAATGAAAGGCTTTTGGACATTCACTTCCACCGGAGTTGGCGGAATAAATCCACCCCTAGAAACCATAGCAGTATCCCCCCAACCTTTGAGATTTGGTGGTGGGCGAGTAGAAAGGTTGGCCTTAAACCTACCTTTTCTTTCTCTTAATGATGAAGTCCTTAAGATAGTTCTTGGAACTATCAGTCTCCCCGCAGGCGACCTTCATTTTTTCCTATATCTTATTCCTCTCTTATTAGGAAATCTTAGCCATCTAACCTACAAAGCAACAATGTATAAAGGTAAAATACTACCTAAGGATACCTATAAAATACTAAATTAATCGAAGCTTACTTAGGTATTTATCAATGGAGTCACCACCCTCATGCCACAATTCAATCATTGTGCCAGAATCAGTGACCTCAAACTTCTCTAGGGGGCAAACTATCTTGGCCTCTCTAGAAGTAAGGTACTTATTGTCATATGCGCGATAGCCATAAGTTTGTTCGTCTAGGCCAATTGAAAAAAAGGGGCGCCATCTGCCCCCGTAATGATGCAAGAGCCCTATCGTCGTCTCACTCACGCAAACTTGTCTTTCAAATTCTTATAATGATTGGAGTGAGGTTTAAACGGGACCTTTCTCAAAATACCACCTAGGGTTACCTAGCCTTCATTTGAAGGCCTAGTGGCGTAAAACAAAAAGAATACCCCAACAGTGATAGGGGAACTTCCATCCTTTGCACACCATTTTGAAGGCCCTAAAGAATCCCTTTTATATTAGGGAATAGTTGAGAAGCCGCAATATTGAGGACTCTTAGGACTTTTGTTGTAAAAGGAGAAAAGAGGAAAAGAACCTATAAGTCCTTGATAATGGGAAGGAAAAAGTAGAAATAGGGAGAGGGAGAGTCGAAAGAGACGACCATGCTAACCTTCTTTGATGGTGAACAAACCTCTAAAACGACAATCTCTTTGTCTTCTAAAGAATAGATGTCTATTTCCATACGAAAGAAGAGGTTCTTCTCCTAGGTGGTATAAGAGGATCCAATATCTTCGACCTCTTTAGACATGACGGAAGGGGCAATCATTATCTATTTTTTCTTGGGGAAATAGAATAATCTTGTCAAAAGTCGTGTGAGAAAAATGAGTAATGAAATGAAAAAGGAGAGTAGGGAAGCCTTTATAAGAAAATTGAAGCCACAAGCGTTCGAAAATCTTTTAGGCTCCTCTAGAAGCTTATAAAGAGCTTAACATGTTTCTGACACGTGCAAAGATCAAAATTGTTTAGCGTCTAAAAAATAAGTCAGCATTGCCTACATTAAATGAAATCAAGTGTGTTCATTTGAGTGATTGATGTTTTACATCCCCAACTGACACACTAACTACTCAGAAGACACCTGAAAATGAGGTAATGACCTACCCTCAAATGAGACACTCACCTCTGACTAAAGAAGTCACCTTCGCCTCCAACTAAAGGAGTCGCCTCTAGTTGAGGGACTACCCTCTAACTAGGAGAGTCGCCTCTAATTAAGAGACTTTCCCCTAACTACAAAGTTCAACCAAAGTAAATGAGAAATCTTTGCCCTTTACAAGCCCTCGTTCTTGAGGGACTATGTAGTGATATTTGTGAGGGACCACAAATGGGGTGGCATATGTCCTTCACCAGGCGCCCTCCCCGTGATGTGTCACTAGGTGTATAACCTCCACTTAGCAAGGGGATTTCCCCGAGGGAAAACATGGACAATAACATTTATTCATCTCATAAATACATGTGTGAAGTCATGCCCATGACACCCTAGGAAACGTGTAGTCAACAACTCCTCTAGTTAAGGTGGAGTGGTTAACACTTCTTAGGAGATTCCTAATTATAGATCCATACCCTCTATAAATATATCATCCCTAGTACACAAAATACCCTAAGAATACAAAGCTTACCATCTCACGTGAACTTGTTCTCTCCTTAGCCAAAAACACCACCGAACAGGATTTTTCACCATCGTGAGCAAGCTCTAACCCACAAAAATCACTAAGGCCTCTGGCCACTCCTACATGCATAGGGGTGCCACACATTGTGTATTTTTTTACAAGTACAATAGTGATTGGGCTACTTGTTTCTGTATTTTCACGGGCAATTCTCTCATTTTAATGAAGTCAAAGAAGGCAACCATCATTAGTATCTCATCTAAAGCTGAATACTGTGTCATGACCTCAAGTGTATGTGGATTTCAATGGTTTAGATACATGAGCGGGACCGGCAACTGCTTTGAAATCCACCTGCATTGTTGTATTGTGACAATCAGTCAACAAGACACATTGTTGTCAACTTTTCCTTCCACAAGAGAACAAACATATTGATCTTGATTGTCATTTGATGAGAGAGAAACTTCAACAAAATCTATTTCATCTTCTCCTCATCACATCTTCAAACAACTAGCAAACATATTTACAAAAAGATCTCAATCCTACACCTTTTCACAACTTCATCTTCAAACTTGGCTTCCTTAGCATATGTGGCACAACTTGAAGGGGAATATTAGCCATATGTATTGGTGTAATTAGTGTTATGCTATTATCTGTTAGTTATTTGGCTTCATTAGTTAGTTATATTTGGCAAATAGCTAATTAAGTTGCTAGAATAATTGATCTCACTTACTGCTACTCTAAGCCACTTATTACAACCTGTAAACATTTAATCTTTTCAATCTATGAATCCATTTATCTTTGACATTCTGATTGCATTACATTCTATGATTTTCATGATTAATTAAATTGTGAATTGATGTATTGATTCACAATCTAATAAGGAAAACAACAACACATATTTTCCTCTATTCTCACAAATAAATAAAAGAGTAGATGCATAAAAAAAAGAGAGAGAAGAGAACAATCACAAGCACTAAAAAGAAATCAACATCAAGGATTTAAGTACAATTTTTTACTCTCATAATAGAATTGTAAAAATCATAATATTAAAATCTCTGGTTAAATAAACCGATTGAGTTATTGTTATAGTTTGATCATTTGGAGTAATCAGCGGCCATTTTAGCTGTACTGAAAATGATGCATGGCATGTACAGTGTACGGTTCATTCCTAGTCAAAGTATAGGCTTAAAGAAGAGAAAATAGAGACGAAATCCAACCTAAATACAGTAGGATATATTAACAGACAGGATCATGATGACCCACTACAAAGTGGAGGTTCATGTATCATTCAATCACATAAATTAGGTCCACGTGATTTTTCTCTAGAATTGAGACTTGTGAACAAGGCACACTACTACTATTGATTGGGCTAATATCAATCATCAATTTTTCTCTGAAAGAAAATGACAACAAGCTAAAAAGTCCATCATGTGGTGCTTCAATGTCTCACACATGATGTTGGTGGTCATTTGCGTTTGTCCATTTTATGAAGTTTGAGACAAAAACGTGTTCTAGTATAACAGGACTAGATAAGGTAGTTCAAGGGACACTAATACAAAGCCCAAAAGGAATACAAACAGACCAGGCTGTTTTAAAGACTATGTATGTCCACCCTAGAGGCTAGACCTAGAAAATCTTATCTCATATGCATTTATACATCTTCCCTACAAATACAATAAACATTTTAAAATACCTTTTCATTTACTCCCTCCGTCTCACAATGAGTGATCAATTTGAAATAAAATAGTGTTCTAAAATGTATGACTCATTTCAATATTCAATGCAACTTTTCTTATTTTACCCACTAATTAATATTACTTTCATCATTTCCAATACATTATAAATGTACACCCTCCGTCCCATATTATAAGCAAAAGTTATTTTTTAGATACATTGAATAATTAATGTATCTGACCTATATATAGATCAGATACATTAATTATTCAATGTATCTAAAAAGTAATTTTTGCTTATAATATAGGACGGAGTAGTACTTTAGTAAAAATATCATTATCTCTCCTTCATTTATTCCTTTTTTTCTTAATATGTGTGAAAAATCAACTTGACACGAAGGGAGTTACAAAATACTCTCTCCATCCTACAATGAGTGACTCAGTTGACTTTTTCACGTAGATTAAAAAAATGAATAAATGAATGAGATAGAATTATATTTTTACTAAAATACCCTGATCATGTATTGGAAATAATGAAAGTAATATTAAATAAATGATAAAATTGCAAAAGATGCATTAGAAATTAAAATGGGTAGTTCATTTTGCGACAATTTTTTATTCTAAATGGATCACTCATTGTGAGATGGAGGGAATATTATATATATATATATATATATATATATATATATATATATATATATATATATATATATATATATATTATAAAACTAAATAAAATTATATAGAGATCAAAGAGAGGAAGAGAAGAGAGAAAGTAATATTATATTATCTTCTTCAAAAGTACTTTTTACATTGCAATGTGGATCTAATTTATAGGACCTAAGAGAGATGAAAAATTATTGTTATTAATAGGGAATAGGAAGATGAAAAATAAAATAAAAATGGACATCCACTTTTATCTTTATTCATAACGCTCCCCCTTGGATGTCCATTGAGGATATGCCTCGTTAAAACCTTACTAGAAAAAACCAAGTGGAAATAAAATCTTGTGAAGGAAAAAGAGTACAATATCCTTTCATTTCTCCCCCTCAGCTGAACGATCATTTCTTTGATGAAGACCAATCTTTTGTACTAGTTGATTAAAAATTCTACTTAGGAGTGACTTTGTGAAAAGTTCTGCAAGATTATCACATGAACAGATTTATTGGATGCTTATATCACCACTCTTTTGAAGATCATGAGTAAAAAAGAACTTTGGAGAAATGTGTTTTGTCCGATCTCCTTTAATGTAACCATCTTTCAATTGAGCGATGCATGCAGTATTATCTTCATATATGGTCGTTATATTTAATGTCTCAGAAGATAAACCACAAGTATTTTGGATGTGTTAAATTAAGGATCTCAACCAAACGCATTCTCGACTTGCCTCGTGTAATGCTAAAAGTTCTGCATTATTAGATGATGTTGCCGCTATGGTTTGTTTCACTGATCTCCATGAAATAGTTGTACCCCCACATGTAAATAAATAACTTGTTTGTTATCTACCATTATGAGGATCTGAGAAGTAACATCTGCATAACCTGTTAATTTGAATATGGATACTTTAGTATAAAACAAACTCATGTCTATTGTATCTTTAGGGTAACGAAGTATATGTTTGACTCCGTTCCAATGTCTTCGTGTGGGTAAAGAACTATAGCTTGCTAATAGATTGACAACAAATGATATATCAGAACGTGTATAATTAGCAAGGTACATTAGTGCTCCAATTGCACTGAGATATGGTACTTCAGGACCAAGCAATTCTTCATCCTTTTCTCGAGGTCTGAAAGGATCTTTCTCCACATCTAATGATCTAACAACCATTGGAGTAGACAACGGGTGAAATTTGTCCATATAGAAGCGTTTTAACACCTTTTCTATATAGCCTTCTTAATGTACACATATTCCTTTGTCCAAATCTTCAATTTGTAAACCTAGACATAATTTTGTCTTTCCTGTGTCCTTCATCTCAAACACTTTCTTTAAACAATTCATAGCTTTTGGAAGCTCTTCAGAAGTTCCAATATATTTATGTCATCAACATAGACAGCTATTATTGCAAATTCCTTTCCTAATCTTTTTATAAAAATACAAGAACAAATGGAGTTATTTGTATATCCTTCTCTAAGCAAATATTCACTGAGACGATTATACCACATTCGTCCAGATTGTTTCAGCCCATAAAGAGACTTGTTCAATACTATGGAGTAGCTTTCTCGAGATTCGGAGCTGTGTGCATCTGGTATATTGAACCCTTTAGGGAGTTTCATGTAAATTTCACTATCAAGTGACCCATACAGATAAGCTGTTACAACATCCATCATGTGCAAATTAAGCACTTCATGTGCTACAAGGCTTATTAGATATCGAAAAGTGCTTGCATCCATTACAAGTGAATATGTCTCTTCAAAATCAATTCCAGGTCTTTGCGAAAATCCTTGAGCGACAAGTCGAGCTTTGTATCTCACAATTTCATTTTTTTCATTTCATTTTCGTACAAAAACCCATTTGTATCCAACTAGTTTCACACTTTTAGGTGTTCGGACTACATGTCCAAAAACTTGTCTTTTGTAGAGTGAGTTTAATTCTGCTTCAATTGCATCTTTCCATTTTGGCCAGTCCTCACTTTGTCTACAGATTTTTATAGACGTTGGTTCCTGATCCTCTTTGCCATTTATCTCATTTAGCGCTATATTGTATGCAAAACATCATCAATGTCGACTTCATTTTGGTTCCATTGTATTCCATTTTGGACATAATTTATCGAGATCTCTTTATTTTCATGAGTTTCAGGTACCTGATCAATCTCTTCTAGAGATGAAATGTTTATTATGTCTGAAGGTTCTTTTAGATTTTCTATATCCTCACTTGGGCCATATTTATTCTTAGCTCCCTTTCTTGTTCGAGGATTTTTATCTTTGGAACCGATTGGTCTGCCACGCTTCAGGCGTGGTTGAGACCCATTGGATTGTCCAACAGGGATATCAATTTTTATTGGAGCATTTGCAGCTAGTATATATGATTTAGTCACACCATTTGGATGATTGAATGCATTTGGTAATTGATTTGCTAATTTTTGTAGCTGAATTATCTTTTGAACTTCTAGTTCACATTGTTTTGTTCGAGGATCAAGATGAGATAATGATAATTCATTCCAACTAATCTCTTTTTCCAACTTCTTATCTCTCCCTCTAATGCTGGAAAATTTGATTCATCAAAATGATAATCAGCAAAACAAGCAGTGAATAAATCATTTGTTGTTGGTTCAAGGTACTTTACAATAGATGGAGATTCATATCCAACATATATTCCCATTCTCCTTTGAGGACCCATCTTATTATGCTGTGGTAGAGAAATTGGAACATACACCGCACATCCAAAAATTCTTAGATGGGAAATATTAGATTCTTTACCAAAGTCTAATTGTAAAGGTGAAGATGTGTGGTAACTCGTTGGCCTTATGCGAATCAAAGTTGCAGCATGTAAAATTGCATGTCCCCAAGCAGAAACTCTTGCAATTAATTTTATTTGTTTAATAAATGATTCTGCAAGTCCATTTTGTGTATGAACATGTGCTACTGGGTGTTTAATATCAATTTCGATAGACATACAACACTCATTAAATGCTTGAGATGAAAATTTTGCAGCATTATCAAGACGTATTTTCTTGACAGAACAATCAGGGAAATGAGCTCTTATTCGAATCAGTTGAGCTAGCAATCTCGCAAACGCCTGGTTGCAAGTTGATAACAAACATACATGTGACCATCTAGTTGATGCATCAATTAAAACCATAAAATATCTAAATGGTCCAAATGATGGGTGTATTGGTCCACAAATATCACCATGTATACGCTCTAAAAAACTGATAGACTCATTTCTAATTTTTGTTGGTGATGGCCGAATTATCAACCTCCCTTGCGAGCAAGAGCTGCAAGAGAACTTATTTGATTGAATAATTTCCCTACTCATTAATTGATGACCGCATGAATTTTCAATTATTTTTCGCATCGTTATATAACCGGGATGGCCCAACCGGTCATGCCAAATTAGAAATTTATCATTATTTGTAAACTTCTGGTTTACAGTTGTATGTGCTTCAGTTATACTAATATAAGTATAGTACAAGCTAGAGGATAAAGCCGATAGCTTTTCCATTACACATTTTTGTTGAATGCAGAATAGGGCAAGCAGCAAAAATATTTATTTTCGGAAGAATTCCCTCCGGGATTTATGTCGTGTCCACAGAGATCGGTTCGAGGGAAAGAATGTCGTTCGACAGTCTCTCGCGTTAATGAGTTTGGATTAAAATGGTTTAAACATAGAAACAGAAAAGTAAATATCAACATAAAAAGAATTCATTAATCAGAGAGAAAAGACTTATCAAGCATGTATATATTCCACTCATCACAAACTTAAACCTATCGACCAGTTACACTCAACTTACAATACTCCTCAATATCACCCGGTATCGTTCACAGCACATGTCCATCTCTGGCACACTCAACCATGCTACCCTCATCGGCACTCTCGCACCCGACTCAAGACACGGAGGCATTAAGTTTCGACACCCTTACGGATTGTTAGCCCTAAATCTATCTCTAGAGTTCAGAAACTAACAGATAATCATCCCTAATCGAAGTTTGCGAGGATTATCTCTAACGCAACTCAAACCCCGCGCATAAAGCAAAAATCAGAGATAATCACCGATAAAGATTTGTAAAGCAAGTTTTATACAACGCCATGGGCGACAAATATACATGAGATCATAGTCAATACATATACAAAACCCAACAAAGAAGAAAAACACAAAGAAGAAGAGAAATGAACCAAACATCTCGCGGTTTGTCAGAGCCGATCGACGATCAATCCACCTCGGTTCATCCGTATGCAAGCTTCCATGTTGTTTTCTAGCTAATCCTACTAAAAAATGAAGTTTGATGGAGTTGGGATCACAAAACCCCAAAACCATAACCAAAAAATAGTGTTTTTGGCCTTAAATGGTGTTTCAGCCCGCACAGCTTCGCCCGACGGAGGTTTGGGGCGCCCGGCGGAGAAAGGTGGTTTATTTTGCAAGTTTCATTGTTATTCCAGAGCGCCCGGCGGTGTACCGCCCGGCCCTGCAGAGGCGCAACACACCAGAACAGCAAAAATTCAGCACTATTTTATTCGTAGCTTTTGAACCGTAACTCCGTTTTTTGCCCGATTTGAAGCGCTGGAAAGCTTATTCAATGCTCTATACAACAATGGCAAGATATCCTTGATTGGATACCTGCAAAAAATGAGATAAAATCAATTAAACTCAATGATATTTACACTATACACAAAATATACACTAAAAAGTAAAGTAAACGTATTTATAAACAAATCGGGGTTTATTCAAACGATATCAACAAAAAGTATTGATAAGTGCAACAAAACTTATATACAAAAATAGTTACAATTTGCACTTATCAAACTCTCCCCAACTTACATAATTGTTTGTCCTTAAACAAAAATCAAACAACTCAAAGAAACAGAGTGAAAACCAAAGAATCACGAATCAACAGGTTTTAAAAAACGGAAACAAATGTATGGTTCAAATGAAAAACGGTACACACAAAGTAAATACTTACCACTAAACTACGACGATAACATAGTCATAAAACAAATTCTAAATACAAAAGTCATGCCAAACATCCTAAAACAACACAAGTTCCAATGTGAATCACACCTAGTAAAAACAATCATCGGTAGATTAAAAACACAAATGGGGTATTATCACTCACACAACAATCATGCAAACAATAGACTAAATTATGAAACCATCCAAAAATTCACATTGAACATACAAAGGCAAGAATCACAAGGACTTTCAAGGTTGTAGCGTGGTCGGGTAAACAAACGAGAGTCAATTTCTAAAGGTAATTGAAACAAAAACTTGCAAAGACTCAAACACAAAAATTCCAATCAACTTCTTCCAAACCTAAGGGAGTGATCAACTCACAAAGACTCAAACACAAAAATTCCAATCAACTTCTTCCAAACCTAAGGGAGTGATCAACTCACAAAGACTCAAACACAAAAATTCCAATCAACTTCTTCCAAAATCCCAAGTGTTACACAACACACAATACTTATTTAGCACAATTATTTGAACTCTTTTTGTTTTTCTTTTTCAAATCTTTTATTTTTCCTTCTTTTTTTTTTCTTTTTCTTTTTCATATTTTTCTCTTTTTTCTTTTCTTTTTCAACCTCATAGAAACCAACAAGTGAGTAAACAATCATTCTCTCCCCAACTTGAATTCAACCACATCATCATGTGAATACTCCCTACTTTCTAAGGCAAGGTAAAAATTCATACAACAACACAAAGTTGAGGGTTCAAGTAAAAACAACAATCAAGATCCACACAAAAAAATGAATTTGACACTCATAGACAAGCATCAAGCTCAAACAACATGGATAATGACCAAAGGCTCAAAGGGGTTACAAATGATCACACACTCACAAGGTGAATTGACTATTTGGCTAAGGTAGTTGTGCTCAAAATGAAACAAAATGCCTTGATCATTTTCATGCTTTTATATAATCAACACAAACAAAAGATTAAGCATAATAAAATCCAGTTAAAATAAGAATGTTGGTACTCCGTGCATATATGAACAATGGAAAGCTACCTCACAAAAAGGTTGGGAACTAAAGTGATTCACAATAAGAACAAGTATGCAAAAGAATGAATGGCATGAAAGTTTGTAAAAAGCCTAAGTATCATGAATATGCTAAAGTATAGAAAGCGATAAATACATACCTCGGATGTGTACAAAACTTAACAAAATCATTACCATACATCCGCAAGTTGAAACGATTAAACTTGGAACATCACCAAATTTCCTCTAGCTACTCAAAACAAGTTCATTGAAAAACACAAAAACTATTAATATAAACAAACTAAAAAACTGGCAGAAAATTCATTAAACAAGTTGTAAAGTGAAGATTTGCGAATTTACGAAAAATCCGAGTACAACTTGTTTAATGAATGTTCACCACACTACCTAAGCTAAACAACAACAAAAGAAAAGAATACACCATGCTTGTTTTACGTCGTAAGCTCGACGCCTTTACTGTGCTTAGCTAGAAACTTCCTCTCTTCATGCCATGGTGATGTCTCACTGCGCAACCAAAAGCAAGCGTCATAACCAAACACTTGAACAAACATTAAAAATATACAAGTATAAATATAAACAAGTGAAAATATACAATATGTCTGATATCTACAAAACTCAAAAACAAAGAAACTAACGCAATGCGATTCAATATCAAAATCAATCCCCGACAACGGCGCCATTTTGTTGAATGCAGAATAGCGGCAAGCAGCAAAAATATTTATTTTCGGAAAGAATTCCCTCCGAGATTTATGTCGTGTCCACAGAGATCGGTTCGAGGGAAAGAATGTCGTTCGACAGTCTCTCGCGTTAATGAGTTTGGATTTAAATGGTTTAAACATAGAAACAGAAAAGTAAATATCAACATAAAAAGAATTCATTAATCAGAGAGAAAAGACTTATCAAGCATGTATATATTCCACTCATCACAAACTTAAACCTATCGACCAGTTACACTCAACTTACAATACTCCTCAATATCACCCGGTATCGTTCACAGCACATGTCCATCTCTGGCACACTCAACCATGCTACCCTCATCGGCACTCTCGCACCCGACTCAAGACACGGAGGCATTAAGTTTCGACACCCTTACGGATTGTTAGCCCTAAATCTATCTCTAGAGTTCAGAAACTAACAGATAATCATCCCTAATCGAAGTTTGCGAGGATTATCTCTAACGCAACTCAAACCCCGCGCATAAAGCAAAAATCAGAGATAATCACCGATAAAGATTTGTAAAGCAAGTTTTATACAACGCCATGGGCGACAAATATACATGAGATCATAGTCAATACATATACAAAACCCAACAAAGAAGAAAAACACAAAGAAGAAGAGAAATGAACCAAACATCTCGCGGTTTGTCAGAGCCGATCGACGATCAATCCACCTCGGTTCATCCGTATGCAAGCTTCCATGTTGTTTTCTAGCTAATCCTACTAAAAAATGAAGTTTGATGGAGTTGGGATCACAAAACCCCAAAACCATAACCAAAAAATAGTGTTTTTGGCCTTAAATGGTGTTTCAGCCCGCACAGCTTCGCCCGACGGAGGTTTGGGGCGCCCGGCGGAGAAAGGTGGTTTATTTTGCAAGTTTCATTGTTATTCCAGAGCGCCCGGCGGTGTACCGCCCGGCCCTGCAGAGGCGCAACACACCAGAACAGCAAAAATTCAGCACTATTTTATTCGTAGCTTTTGAACCGTAACTCCGTTTTTTGCCCGATTTGAAGCGCTGGAAAGCTTATTCAATGCTCTATACAACAATGGCAAGATATCCTTGATTGGATACCTGCAAAAAATGAGATAAAATCAATTAAACTCAATGATATTTACACTATACACAAAATATACACTAAAAAGTAAAGTAAACGTATTTATAAACAAATCGGGGTTTATTCAAACGATATCAACAAAAAGTATTGATAAGTGCAACAAAACTTATATACAAAAATAGTTACAATTTGCACTTATCAAACTCTCCCCAACTTACATAATTGTTTGTCCTCAAACAAAAATCAAACAACTCAAAGAAACAGAGTGAAAACCAAAGAATCACGAATCAACAGGTTTTAAAAAACGGAAACAAATGTATGGTTCAAATGAAAAACGGTACACACAAAGTAAATACTTACCACTAAACTACAACGATAACATAGTCATAAAACAAATTCTAAATACAAAAGTCATGCCAAACATCCTAAAACAACACAAGTTCCAATGTGAATCACACCTAGTAAAAACAATCATCGGTAGATTAAAAACACAAATGGGGTATTATCACTCACACAACAATCATGCAAACAATAGACTAAATTATGAAACCATCCAAAAATTCACATTGAACATACAAAGGCAAGAATCACAAGGACTTTCAAGGTTGTAGCGTGGTCGGGTAAACAAACGAGAGTCAATTTCTAAAGGTAATTGAAACAAAAACTTGCAAAGACTCAAACACAAAAATTCCAATCAACTTCTTCCAAACCTAAGGGAGTGATCAACTCACAAAGACTCAAACACAAAAATTCCAATCAACTTCTTCCAAACCTAAGGGAGTGATCAACTCACAAAGACTCAAACACAAAAATTCCAATCAACTTCTTCCAAAATCCCAAGTGTTACACAACACACAATACTTATTTAGCACAATTATTTGAACTCTTTTTGTTTTTCTTTTTCAAATCTTTTTTTTTTCCTTCTTTTTTTTTTCTTTTTCTTTTTCATATTTTTCTCCTTTTTCTTTTCTTTTTCAACCTCATAGAAACCAACAAGTGAGTAAACAATCATTCTCTCCCCAACTTGAATTCAACCACATCATCATGTGAATACTCCCTACTTTCTAAGGCAAGGTAAAAATTCATACAACAACACAAAGTTGAGGGTTCAAGTAAAAACAACAATCAAGATCCACACAAAAAAATGAATTTGACACTCATAGACAAGCATCAAGCTCAAACAACATGGATAATGACCAAAGGCTCAAAGGGGTTACAAATGATCACACACTCACAAGGTGAATTGACTATTTGGCTAAGGTAGTTGTGCTCAAAATGAAACAAAATGCCTTGATCCTTTTCATGCTTTTATATAATCAACACAAACAAAAGATTAAGCATAATAAAATCCAGTTAAAACAAGAATGTTGGTACTCCGTGCATATATGAACAATGGAAAGCTACCTCACAAAAAGGTTGGGAACTAAAGTGATTCACAATAAGAACAAGTATGCAAAAGAATGAATGGCATGAAAGTTTGTAAAAAGCATAAGTATCATGAATATGCTAAAGTATAGAAAGCGATAAATACATACCTCGGACGTGTACAAAACTTAACAAAATCATTACCATACATCCGCAAGTTGAAACGATTAAACTTGGAACATCACCAAATTTCCTCTAGCTACTCAAAACAAGTTCATTGACAAACACGAAAACTATTAATATAAACAAACTGAAAAACTGGCAGAAAATTCATTAAACAAGTTGTAAAGTGAAGATTTGCGAATTTACGAAAAATCCGAGTACAACTTGTTTAATGAATGTTCACCACACTACCTAAGCTAAACAACAACAAAAGAAAAGAATACACCATGATTGTTTTACGTCGTAAGCTCGACGCCTTTACTGTGCTTAGCTAGAAACTTCCTCTCTTCATGCCATGGTGATGTCTCACCGCGCAACCAAAAGCAAGCGTCATAACCAAACACTTGAACAAACATTAAAAATATACAAGTATAAATATAAACAAGTGAAAATATACAATATGTCTGATATCTACAAAACTCAAAAACAAAGAAACTAACGCAATGCGATTCAATATCAAAATCAATCCCCGGCAACGGCGCCATTTTGTTGAATGCAGAATAGCGGCAAGCAGCATAAATATTTATTTTCGAAAAGAATTCCCTCCGGGATTTATGTCGTGTCCACAGAGATCGGTTCGAGGGAAAGAATGTCGTTCGACAGTCTCTCGCGTTAATGAGTTTGGATTTAAATGGTTTAAACATAGAAACAGAAAAGTAAATATCAACATAAAAAGAATTCATTAATCAGAGAGAAAAGACTTATCAAGCATGTATATATTCCACTCATCACAAACTTAAACCTATCGACCAGTTACACTCAACTTACAATACTCCTCAATATCACCCGGTATCGTTCACAGCACATGTCCATCTCTGGCACACTCAACCATGCTACCCTCATCGGCACTCTCGCACCCGACTCAAGACACGGAGGCATTAAGTTTCGACACCCTTACGGATTGTTAGCCCTAAATCTATCTCTAGAGTTCAGAAACTAACAGATAATCATCCCTAATCGAAGTTTGCGAGGATTATCTCTAACGCAACTCAAACCCCGCGCATAAAGCAAAAATCAGAGATAATCACCGATAAAGATTTGTAAAGCAAGTTTTATACAACGCCATGGGCGACAAATATACATGAGATCATTGTCAATACATATACAAAACCCAACAAAGAAGAAAAACACAAAGAAGAAGAGAAATGAACCAAACATCTCGCGGTTTGTCAGAGCCGATCGACGATCAATCCACCTCGGTTCATCCGTATGCAAGCTTCCATGTTGTTTTCTAGCTAATCCTACTAAAAAATGAAGTTTGATGGAGTTGGGATCACAAAACCCCAAAACCATAACCAAAAAATAGTGTTTTTGGCCTTAAATGGTGTTTCAGCTCGCACAGCTTCGCCCGACGGAGGTTTGGGGCGCCCGGCGGAGAAAGGTGGTTTATTTTGCAAGTTTCATTGTTATTCCAGAGCGCCCGGCGGTGTACCGCCCGGCCCTGCAGAGGCGCAACACACCAGAACAGCAAAAATTCAGCACTATTTTATTCGTAGCTTTTGAACCGTAACTCCGTTTTTTGCCCGATTTGAAGCGCTGGAAAGCTTATTCAATGCTCTATACAACAATGGCAAGATATCCTTGATTGGATACCTGCAAAAAATGAGATAAAATCAATTAAACTCAATGATATTTACACTATACACAAAATATACACTAAAAAGTAAAGTAAACGTATTTATAAACAAATCGGGGTTTATTCAAACGATATCAACAAAAAGTATTGATAAGTGCAACAAAACTTATATACAAAAATAGTTACAATTTGCACTTATCAAACTCTCCCCAACTTACATAATTGTTTGTCCTCAAACAAAAATCAAACAACTCAAAGAAACAGAGTGAAAACCAAAGAATCACGAATCAACAGGTTTTAAAAAACGGAAACAAATGTATGGTTCAAATGAAAAACGGTACACACAAAGTAAATACTTACCACTAAACTACAACGATAACATAGTCATAAAACAAATTCTAAATACAAAAGTCATGCCAAACATCCTAAAACAACACAAGTTCCAATGTGAATCACACCTAGTAAAAACAATCATCGGTAGATTAAAAACACAAATGGGGTATTATCACTCACACAACAATCATGCAAACAATAGACTAAATTATGAAACCATCCAAAAATTCACATTGAACATACAAAGGCAAGAATCACAAGGACTTTCAAGGTTGTAGCGTGGTTGGGTAAACAAACGAGAGTCAATTTCTAAAGGTAATTGAAACAAAAACTTGCAAAGACTCAAACACAAAAATTCCAATCAACTTCTTCCAAACCTAAGGGAGTGATCAACTCACAAAGACTCAAACACAAAAATTCCAATCAACTTCTTCCAAACCTAAGGGAGTGATCAACTCACAAAGACTCAAACACAAAAATTCCAATCAACTTCTTCCAAAATCCCAAGTGTTACACAACACACAATACTTATTTAGCACAATTATTTGAACTCTTTTTGTTTTTCTTTTTCAAATCTTTTTTTTTTCCTTCTTTTTTTTTTCTTTTTCTTTTTCATATTTTTCTCCTTTTTCTTTTCTTTTTCAACCTCATAGAAACCAACAAGTGAGTAAACAATCATTCTCTCCCCAACTTGAATTCAACCACATCATCATGTGAATACTCCCTACTTTCTAAGGCAAGGTAAAAATTCATACAACAACACAAAGTTGAGGGTTCAAGTAAAAACAACAATCAAGATCCACACAAAAAAATGAATTTGACACTCATAGACAAGCATCAAGCTCAAACAACATGGATAATGACCAAAGGCTCAAAGGGGTTACAAATGATCACACACTCACAAGGTGAATTGACTATTTGGCTAAGGTAGTTGTGCTCAAAATGAAACAAAATGCCTTGATCCTTTTCATGCTTTTATATAATCAACACAAACAAAAGATTAAGCATAATAAAATCCAGTTAAAACAAGAATGTTGGTACTCCGTGCATATATGAACAATGGAAAGCTACCTCACAAAAAGGTTGGGAACTAAAGTGATTCACAATAAGAACAAGTATGCAAAAGAATGAATGGCATGAAAGTTTGTAAAAAGCATAAGTATCATGAATATGCTAAAGTATAGAAAGCGATAAATACATACCTCGGACGTGTACAAAACTTAACAAAATCATTACCATACATCCGCAAGTTGAAACGATTAAACTTGGAACATCACCAAATTTCCTCTAGCTACTCAAAACAAGTTCATTGACAAACACGAAAACTATTAATATAAACAAACTGAAAAACTGGCAGAAAATTCATTAAACAAGTTGTAAAGTGAAGATTTGCGAATTTACGAAAAATCCGAGTACAACTTGTTTAATGAATGTTCACCACACTACCTAAGCTAAACAACAACAAAAGAAAAGAATACACCATGATTGTTTTACGTCGTAAGCTCGACGCCTTTACTGTGCTTAGCTAGAAACTTCCTCTCTTCATGCCATGGTGATGTCTCACCGCGCAACCAAAAGCAAGCGTCATAACCAAACACTTGAACAAACATTAAAAATATACAAGTATAAATATAAACAAGTGAAAATATACAATATGTCTGATATCTACAAAACTCAAAAACAAAGAAACTAACGCAATGCGATTCAATATCAAAATCAATCCCCGGCAACGGCGCCATTTTGTTGAATGCAGAATAGCGGCAAGCAGCATAAATATTTATTTTCGAAAAGAATTCCCTCCGGGATTTATGTCGTGTCCACAGAGATCGGTTCGAGGGAAAGAATGTCGTTCGACAGTCTCTCGCGTTAATGAGTTTGGATTTAAATGGTTTAAACATAGAAACAGAAAAGTAAATATCAACATAAAAAGAATTCATTAATCAGAGAGAAAAGACTTATCAAGCATGTATATATTCCACTCATCACAAACTTAAACCTATCGACCAGTTACACTCAACTTACAATACTCCTCAATATCACCCGGTATCGTTCACAGCACATGTCCATCTCTGGCACACTCAACCATGCTACCCTCATCGGCACTCTCGCACCCGACTCAAGACACGGAGGCATTAAGTTTCGACACCCTTACGGATTGTTAGCCCTAAATCTATCTCTAGAGTTCAGAAACTAACAGATAATCATCCCTAATCGAAGTTTGCGAGGATTATCTCTAACGCAACTCAAACCCCGCGCATAAAGCAAAAATCAGAGATAATCACCGATAAAGATTTGTAAAGCAAGTTTTATACAACGCCATGGGCGACAAATATACATGAGATCATTGTCAATACATATACAAAACCCAACAAAGAAGAAAAACACAAAGAAGAAGAGAAATGAACCAAACATCTCGCGGTTTGTCAGAGCCGATCGACGATCAATCCACCTCGGTTCATCCGTATGCAAGCTTCCATGTTGTTTTCTAGCTAATCCTACTAAAAAATGAAGTTTGATGGAGTTGGGATCACAAAACCCCAAAACCATAACCAAAAAATAGTGTTTTTGGCCTTAAATGGTGTTTCAGCTCGCACAGCTTCGCCCGACGGAGGTTTGGGGCGCCCGGCGGAGAAAGGTGGTTTATTTTGCAAGTTTCATTGTTATTCCAGAGCGCCCGGCGGTGTACCGCCCGGCCCTGCAGAGGCGCAACACACCAGAACAGCAAAAATTCAGCACTATTTTATTCGTAGCTTTTGAACCGTAACTCCGTTTTTTGCCCGATTTGAAGCGCTGGAAAGCTTATTCAATGCTCTATACAACAATGGCAAGATATCCTTGATTGGATACCTGCAAAAAATGAGATAAAATCAATTAAACTCAATGATATTTACACTATACACAAAATATACACTAAAAAGTAAAGTAAACGTATTTATAAACAAATCGGGGTTTATTCAAACGATATCAACAAAAAGTATTGATAAGTGCAACAAAACTTATATACAAAAATAGTTACAATTTGCACTTATCAAACTCTCCCCAACTTACATAATTGTTTGTCCTCAAACAAAAATCAAACAACTCAAAGAAACAGAGTGAAAACCAAAGAATCACGAATCAACAGGTTTTAAAAAACGGAAACAAATGTATGGTTCAAATGAAAAACGGTACACACAAAGTAAATACTTACCACTAAACTACGACGATAACATAGTCATAAAACAAATTCTAAATACAAAAGTCATGCCAAACATCCTAAAACAACACAAGTTCCAATGTGAATCACACCTAGAAAAAACAATCATCGGTAGATTAAAAACACAAATGGGGTATTATCACTCACACAACAATCATGCAAACAATAGACTAAATTATGAAACCATCCAAAAATTCACATTGAACATACAAAGGCAAGAATCACAAGGACTTTCAAGGTTGTAGCGTGGTTGGGTAAACAAACGAGAGTCAATTTCTAAAGGTAATTGAAACAAAAACTTGCAAAGACTCAAACACAAAAATTCCAATCAACTTCTTCCAAACCTAAGGGAGTGATCAACTCACAAAGACTCAAACACAAAAATTCCAATCAACTTCTTCCAAACCTAAGGGAGTGATCAACTCACAAAGACTCAAACACAAAAATTCCAATCAACTTCTTCCAAAATCCCAAGTGTTACACAACACACAATACTTATTTAGCACAATTATTTGAACTCTTTTTGTTTTTCTTTTTCAAATCTTTTTTTTTTCCTTCTTTTTTTTTTCTTTTTCTTTTTCATATTTTTCTCCTTTTTCTTTTCTTTTTCAACCTCATAGAAACCAACAAGTGAGTAAACAATCATTCTCTCCCCAACTTGAATTCAACCACATCATCATGTGAATACTCCCTACTTTCTAAGGCAAGGTAAAAATTCATACAACAACACAAAGTTGAGGGTTCAAGTAAAAACAACAATCAAGATCCACACAAAAAAATGAATTTGACACTCATAGACAAGCATCAAGCTCAAACAACATGGATAATGACCAAAGGCTCAAAGGGGTTACAAATGATCACACACTCACAAGGTGAATTGACTATTTGGCTAAGGTAGTTGTGCTCAAAATGAAACAAAATGCCTTGATCCTTTTCATGCTTTTATATAATCAACACAAACAAAAGATTAAGCATAATAAAATCCAGTTAAAACAAGAATGTTGGTACTCCGTGCATATATGAACAATGGAAAGCTACCTCACAAAAAGGTTGGGAACTAAAGTGATTCACAATAAGAACAAGTATGCAAAAGAATGAATGGCATGAAAGTTTGTAAAAAGCATAAGTATCATGAATATGCTAAAGTATAGAAAGCGATAAATACATACCTCGGACGTGTACAAAACTTAACAAAATCATTACCATACATCCGCAAGTTGAAACGATTAAACTTGGAACATCACCAAATTTCCTCTAGCTACTCAAAACAAGTTCATTGACAAACACGAAAACTATTAATATAAACAAACTGAAAAACTGGCAGAAAATTCATTAAACAAGTTGTAAAGTGAAGATTTGCGAATTTACGAAAAATCCGAGTACAACTTGTTTAATGAATGTTCACCACACTACCTAAGCTAAACAACAACAAAAGAAAAGAATACACCATGATTGTTTTACGTCGTAAGCTCGACGCCTTTACTGTGCTTAGCTAGAAACTTCCTCTCTTCATGCCATGGTGATGTCTCACCGCGCAACCAAAAGCAAGCGTCATAACCAAACACTTGAACAAACATTAAAAATATACAAGTATAAATATAAACAAGTGAAAATATACAATATGTCTGATATCTACAAAACTCAAAAACAAAGAAACTAACGCAATGCGATTCAATATCAAAATCAATCCCCGGCAACGGCGCCATTTTGTTGAATGCAGAATAGCGGCAAGCAGCATAAATATTTATTTTCGAAAAGAATTCCCTCCGGGATTTATGTCGTGTCCACAGAGATCGGTTCGAGGGAAAGAATGTCGTTCGACAGTCTCTCGCGTTAATGAGTTTGGATTTAAATGGTTTAAACATAGAAACAGAAAAGTAAATATCAACATAAAAAGAATTCATTAATCAGAGAGAAAAGACTTATCAAGCATGTATATATTCCACTCATCACAAACTTAAACCTATCGACCAGTTACACTCAACTTACAATACTCCTCAATATCACCCGGTATCGTTCACAGCACATGTCCATCTCTGGCACACTCAACCATGCTACCCTCATCGGCACTCTCGCACCCGACTCAAGACACGGAGGCATTAAGTTTCGACACCCTTACGGATTGTTAGCCCTAAATCTATCTCTAGAGTTCAGAAACTAACAGATAATCATCTCTAATCGAAGTTTGCGAGGATTATCTCTAACGCAACTCAAACCCCGCGCATAAAGCAAAAATCAGAGATAATCACCGATAAAGATTTGTAAAGCAAGTTTTATACAACGCCATGGGCGACAAATATACATGAGATCATAGTCAATACATATACAAAACCCAACAAAGAAGAAAAACACAAAGAAGAAGAGAAATGAACCAAACATCTCGCGGTTTGTCAGAGCCGATCGACGATCAATCCACCTCGGTTCATCCGTATGCAAGCTTCCATGTTGTTTTCTAGCTAATCCTACTAAAAAATGAAGTTTGATGGAGTTGGGATCACAAAACCCCAAAACCATAACCAAAAAATAGTGTTTTTGGCCTTAAATGGTGTTTCAGCCCGCACAGCTTCGCCCGACGGAGGTTTGGGGCGCCCGGCGGAGAAAGGTGGTTTATTTTACAAGTTTCATTGTTATTCCAGAGCGCCCGGCGGTGTACCGCCCGGCCCTGCAGAGGCGCAACACACCAGAACAGCAAAAATTCAGCACTATTTTATTCGTAGCTTTTGAACCGTAACTCCGTTTTTTGCCCGATTTGAAGCGCTGGAAAGCTTATTCAATGCTCTATACAACAATGGCAAGATATCCTTGATTGGATACCTGCAAAAAATGAGATAAAATCAATTAAACTCAATGATATTTACACTATACACAAAATATACACTAAAAAGTAAAGTAAACGTATTTATAAACAAATCGGGGTTTATTCAAACGATATCAACAAAAAGTATTGATAAGTGCAACAAAACTTATATACAAAAATAGTTACAATTTGCACTTATCAAACTCTCCCCAACTTACATAATTGTTTGTCCTCAAACAAAAATCAAACAACTCAAAGAAACAGAGTGAAAACCAAAGAATCACGAATCAACAGGTTTTAAAAAACGGAAACAAATGTATGGTTCAAATGAAAAACGGTACACACAAAGTAAATACTTACCACTAAACTACGACGATAACATAGTCATAAAACAAATTCTAAATACAAAAGTCATGCCAAACATCCTAAAACAACACAAGTTCCAATGTGAATCACACCTAGAAAAAACAATCATCGGTAGATTAAAAACACAAATGGGGTATTATCACTCACACAACAATCATGCAAACAATAGACTAAATTATGAAACCATCCAAAAATTCACATTGAACATACAAAGGCAAGAATCACAAGGACTTTCAAGGTTGTAGCGTGGTCGGGTAAACAAACGAGAGTCAATTTCTAAAGGTAATTGAAACAAAAACTTGCAAAGACTCAAACACAAAAATTCCAATCAACTTCTTCCAAACCTAAGGGAGTGATCAACTCACAAAGACTCAAACACAAAAATTCCAATCAACTTCTTCCAAACCTAAGGGAGTGATCAACTCACAAAGACTCAAACACAAAAATTCCAATCAACTTCTTCCAAAATCCCAAGTGTTACACAACACACAATACTTATTTAGCACAATTATTTGAACTCTTTTTGTTTTTCTTTTTCAAATCTTTTATTTTTCCTTCTTTTTTTTTTCTTTTTCTTTTTCATATTTTTCTCTTTTTTCTTTTCTTTTTCAACCTCATAGAAACCAACAAGTGAGTAAACAATCATTCTCTCCCCAACTTGAATTCAACCACATCATCATGTGAATACTCCCTACTTTCTAAGGCAAGGTAAAAATTCATACAACAACACAAAGTTGAGGGTTCAAGTAAAAACAACAATCAAGATCCACACAAAAAAATGAATTTGACACTCATAGACAAGCATCAAGCTCAAACAACATGGATAATGACCAAAGGCTCAAAGGGGTTACAAATGATCACACACTCACAAGGTGAATTGACTATTTGGCTAAGGTAGTTGTGCTCAAAATGAAACAAAATGCCTTGATCCTTTTCATGCTTTTATATAATCAACACAAACAAAAGATTAAGCATAATAAAATTCAGTTAAAACAAGAATGTTGGTACTCCGTGCATATATGAACAATGGAAAGCTACCTCACAAAAAGGTTGGGAACTAAAGTGATTCACAATAAGAACAAGTATGCAAAAGAATGAATGGCATGAAAGTTTGTAAAAAGCCTAAGTATCATGAATATGCTAAAGTATAGAAAGCGATAAATACATACCTCGGACGTGTACAAAACTTAACAAAATCATTACCATACATCCGCAAGTTGAAACGATTAAACTTGGAACATCACCAAATTTCCTCTAGCTACTCAAAACAAGTTCATTGACAAACACGAAAACTATTAATATAAACAAACTGAAAAACTGGCAGAAAATTCATTAAACAAGTTGTAAAGTGAAGATTTGCGAATTTACGAAAAATCCGAGTACAACTTGTTTAATGAATGTTCACCACACTACCTAAGCTAAACAACAACAAAAGAAAAGAATACACCATGCTTGTTTTACGTCGTAAGCTCGACGCCTTTACTGTGCTTAGCTAGAAACTTCCTCTCTTCATGCCATGGTGATGTCTCACCGCGCAACCAAAAGCAAGCGTCATAACCAAACACTTGAACAAACATTAAAAATATACAAGTATAAATATAAACAAGTGAAAATATACAATATGTCTGATATCTACAAAACTCAAAAACAAAGAAACTAACGCAATGCGATTCAATATCAAAATCAATCCCCGGCAACGGCGCCATTTTGTTGAATGCAGAATAGCGGCAAGCAGCATAAATATTTATTTTCGAAAAGAATTCCCTCCGGGATTTATGTCGTGTCCACAGAGATCGGTTCGAGGGAAAGAATGTCGTTCGACAGTCTCTCGCGTTAATGAGTTTGGATTTAAATGGTTTAAACATAGAAACAGAAAAGTAAATATCAACATAAAAAGAATTCATTAATCAGAGAGAAAAGACTTATCAAGCATGTATATATTCCACTCATCACAAACTTAAATCTATCGACCAGTTACACTCAACTTACAATACTCCTCAATATCACCCGGTATCGTTCACAGCACATGTCCATCTCTGGCACACTCAACCATGCTACCCTCATCGGCACTCTCGCACCCGACTCAAGACACGGAGGCATTAAGTTTCGACACCCTTACGGATTGTTAGCCTTAAATCTATCTCTAGAGTTCAGAAACTAACAGATAATCATCCCTAATCGAAGTTTGCGAGGATTATCTCTAACGCAACTCAAACCCCGCGCATAAAGCAAAAATCAGAGATAATCACCGATAAAGATTTGTAAAGCAAGTTTTATACAACGCCATGGGCGACAAATATACATGAGATCATAGTCAATACATATACAAAACCCAACAAAGAAGAAAAACACAAAGAAGAAGAGAAATGAACCAAACATCTCGCGGTTTGTCAGAGCCGATCGACGATCAATCCACCTCGGTTCATCCGTATGCAAGCTTTCATGTTGTTTTCTAGCTAATCCTACTAAAAAATGAAGTTTGATGGAGTTGGGATCACAAAACCCCAAAACCATAACCAAAAAATAGTGTTTTTGGCCTTAAATGGTGTTTCAGCCCGCACAGCTTCGCCCGACGGAGGTTTGGGGCGCCCGGCGGAGAAAGGTGGTTTATTTTGCAAGTTTCATTGTTATTCCAGAGCGCCCGGCGGTGTACCGCCCGGCCCTGCAGAGGCGCAACACACCAGAACAGCAAAAATTCAGCACTATTTTATTCGTAGCTTTTGAACCGTAACTCCGTTTTTTGCCCGATTTGAAGCGCTGGAAAGCTTATTCAATGCTCTATACAACAATGGCAAGATATCCTTGATTGGATACCTGCAAAAAATGAGATAAAATCAATTAAACTCAATGATATTTACACTATACACAAAATATACACTAAAAAGTAAAGTAAACGTATTTATAAACAAATCGGGGTTTATTCAAACGCTATCACCAAAAAGTATCGATAAGTGCAACAAAACTTATATACAAAAATAGTTACAATTTGCACTTATCAAACTCTCCCCAACTTACATAATTGTTTGTCCTCAAACAAAAATCAAACAACTCAAAGAAACAGAGTGAAAACCAAAGAATCACGAATCAACAGGTTTTAAAAAATGGAAACAAATGTATGGTTCAAATGAAAAACGGTACACACAAAGTAAATACTTACCACTAAACTACGACGATAACATAGTCATAAAACAAATTCTAAATACAAAAGTCATGCCAAACATCCTAAAACAACACAAGTTCCAATGTGAATCACACCTAGTAAAAACAATCATCGGTAGATTAAAAACACAAATGGGGTATTATCACTCACACAACAATCATGCAAACAATAGACTAAATTATGAAACCATACAAAAATTCACATTGAACATACAAAGGCAAGAATCACAAGGACTTTCAAGGTTGTAGCGTGGTCGGGTAAACAAACGAGAGTCAATTTCTAAAGGTAATTGAAACAAAAACTTGCAAAGACTCAAACACAAAAATTCCAATCAACTTCTTCCAAACCTAAGGGAGTGATCAACTCACAAAGACTCAAACACAAAAATTCCAATCAACTTCTTCCAAGCCTAAGGGAGTGATCAACTCACAAAGACTCAAACACAAAAATTCCAATCAACTTCTTCCAAAATCCCAAGTGTTACACAACACACAATACTTATTTAGCACAATTATTTGAACTCTTTTTGTTTTTCTTTTTCAAATCTTTTATTTTTCCTTCTTTTTTTTTTCTTTTTCTTTTTCATATTTTTCTCTTTTTTCTTTTCTTTTTCAACCTCATAGAAACCAACAAGTGAGTAAACAATCATTCTCTCCCCAACTTGAATTCAACCACATCATCATGTGAATACTCCCTACTTTCTAAGGCAAGGTAAAAATTCATACAACAACACAAAGTTGAGGGTTCAAGTAAAAACAACAATCAAGATCCACACAAAAAAATGAATTTGACACTCATAGACAAGCATCAAGCTCAAACAACATGGATAATGACCAAAGGCTCAAAGGGGTTACAAATGATCACACACTCACAAGGTGAATTGACTATTTGGCTAAGGTAGTTGTGCTCAAAATGAAACAAAATGCCTTGATCCTTTTCATGCTTTTATATAATCAACACAAACAAAAGATTAAGCATAATAAAATCCAGTTAAAACAAGAATGTTGGTACTCCGTGCATATATGAACAATGGAAAGCTACCTCACAAAAAGGTTGGGAACTAAAGTGATTCACAACAAGAACAAGTATGCAAAAGAATGAATGGCATGAAAGTTTGTAAAAAGCCTAAGTATCATGAATATGCTAAAGTATAGAAAGCGATAAATACATACCTCGGACGTGTACAAAACTTAACAAAATCATTACCATACATCCGCAAGTTGAAACGATTAAACTTGGAACATCACCAAATTTCCTCTAGCTACTCAAAACAAGTTCATTGACAAACACGAAAACTATTAATATAAACAAACTGAAAAACTGGCAGAAAATTCATTAAACAAGTTGTAAAGTGAAGATTTGCGAATTTACGAAAAATCCGAGTACAACTTGTTTAATGAATGTTCACCACACTACCTAAGCTAAACAACAACAAAAGAAAAGAATACACCATGCTTGTTTTACGTCGTAAGCTCGACGCCTTTACTGTGCTTAGCTAGAAACTTCCTCTCTTAATGCCATGGTGATGTCTCACCGCGCAACCAAAAGCAAGCGTCATAACCAAACACTTGAACAAACATTAAAAATATACAAGTATAAATATAAACAAGTGAAAATATACAATATGTCTGATATCTACAAAACTCAAAAACAAAGAAACTAACGCAATGCGATTCAATATCAAAATCAATCCCCGGCAACGGCGCCATTTTGTTGAATGCAGAATAGCGGCAAGCAGCATAAATATTTATTTTCGGAAAGAATTCCCTCCGGGATTTATGTCGTGTCCACAGAGATCGGTTCGAGGGAAAGAATGTCGTTTGACAGTCTCTCGCGTTAATGAGTTTGGATTTAAATGGTTTAAACATAGAAACAGAAAAGTAAATATCAACATAAAAAGAATTCATTAATCAGAGAGAAAAGACTTATCAAGCATGTATATATTCCACTCATCACAAACTTAAACCTATCGACCAGTTACACTCAACTTACAATACTCCTCAATATCACCCGGTATCGTTCACAGCACATGTCCATCTCTGGCACACTCAACCATGCTACCCTCATCGGCACTCTCGCACCCGACTCAAGACACGGAGGCATTAAGTTTCGACACCCTTACGGATTGTTAGCCCTAAATCTATCTCTAGAGTTCAGAAACTAACAGATAATCATCCCTAATCGAAGTTTGCGAGGATTATCTCTAACGCAACTCAAACCCCGCGCATAAAGCAAAAATCAGAGATAATCACCGATAAAGATTTGTAAAGCAAGTTTTATACAACGCCATGGGCGACAAATATACATGAGATCATAGTCAATACATATACAAAACCCAACAAAGAAGAAAAACACAAAGAAGAAGAGAAATGAAC
Organism: Lathyrus tuberosus; assembly: GCA_022829125.1. NCBI lineage: Eukaryota > Viridiplantae > Streptophyta > Magnoliopsida > Fabales > Fabaceae > Lathyrus > Lathyrus tuberosus. The sequence continues at coordinate 19,132,572 of JALAZF010000017.1, forward strand.
CAAACATCTCGCGGTTTGTCAGAGCCGATCGACGATCAATCCACCTCGGTTCATCCGTATGCAAGCTTCCATGTTGTTTTCTAGCTAATCCTACTAAAAAATGAAGTTTGATGGAGTTGGGATCACAAAACCCCAAAACCATAACCAAAAAATAGTGTTTTTGGCCTTAAATGGTGTTTCAGCCCGCACAGCTTCGCCCGACGGAGGTTTGGGGCGCCCGGCGGAGAAAGGTGGTTTATTTTGCAAGTTTCATTGTTATTCCAGAGCGCCCGGCGGTGTACCGCCCGGCCCTGCAGAGGCGCAACACACCAGAACAGCAAAAATTCAGCACTATTTTATTCGTAGCTTTTGAACCGTAACTCCGTTTTTTGCCCGATTTGAAGCGCTGGAAAGCTTATTCAATGCTCTATACAACAATGGCAAGATATCCTTGATTGGATACCTGCAAAAAATGAGATAAAATCAATTAAACTCAATGATATTTACACTATACACAAAATATACACTAAAAAGTAAAGTAAACGTATTTATAAACAAATCGGGGTTTATTCAAACGATATCAACAAAAAGTATCGATAAGTGCAACAAAACTTATATACAAAAATAGTTACAATTTGCACTTATCAAACTCTCCCCAACTTACATAATTGTTTGTCCTCAAACAAAAATCAAACAACTCAAAGAAACAGAGTGAAAACCAAAGAATCACGAATCAACAGGTTTTAAAAAACGGAAACAAATGTATGGTTCAAATGAAAAACGGTACACACAAAGTAAATACTTACCACTAAACTACGACGATAACATAGTCATAAAACAAATTCTAAATACAAAAGTCTTGCCAAACATCCTAAAACAACACAAGTTCCAATGTGAATCACACCTAGTAAAAACAATCATCGGTAGATTAAAAACACAAATGGGGTATTATCACTCACACAACAATCATGCAAACAATAGACTAAATTATGAAACCATCCAAAAATTCACATTGAACATACAAAGGCAAGAATCACAAGGACTTTCAAGGTTGTAGCGTGGTCGGGTAAACAAACGAGAGTCAATTTCTAAAGGTAATTGAAACAAAAACTTGCAAAGACTCAAACACAAAAATTCCAATCAACTTCTTCCAAACCTAAGGGAGTGATCAACTCACAAAGACTCAAACACAAAAATTCCAATCAACTTCTTCCAAGCCTAAGGGAGTGATCAACTCACAAAGACTCAAACACAAAAATTCCAATCAACTTCTTCCAAAATCCCAAGTGTTACACAACACACAATACTTATTTAGCACAATTATTTGAACTCTTTTTGTTTTTCTTTTTCAAATTTTTTCTTTTTCCTTCTTTTTTTTTTCTTTTTCTTTTTCATATTTTTCTCTTTTTTCTTTTCTTTTTCAACCTCATAGAAACCAACAAGTGAGTAAACAATCATTCTCTCGCCAACTTGAATTCAACCACATCATCATGTGAATACTCCCTACTTTCTAAGGCAAGGTAAAAATTCATACAACAACACAAAGTTGAGGGTTCAAGTAAAAACAACAATCAAGATCCACACAAAAAAATGAATTTGACACTCATAGACAAGCATCAAGCTCAAACAACATGGATAATGACCAAAGGCTCAAAGGGGTTACAAATGATCACACACTCACAAGGTGAATTGACTATTTGGCTAAGGTAGTTGTGCTCAAAATGAAACAAAATGCCTTGATCCTTTTCATGCTTTTATATAATCAACACAAACAAAAGATTAAGCATAATAAAATCCAGTTAAAACAAGAATGTTGGTACTCCGTGCATATATAAACAATGGAAAGCTACCTCACAAAAAGGTTGGGAACTAAAGTGATTCACAACAAGAACAAGTATGCAAAAGAATGAATGGCATGAAAGTTTGTAAAAAGCCTAAGTATCATGAATATGCTAAAGTATAGAAAGCGATAAATACATACCTCGGACGTGTACAAAACTTAACAAAATCATTACCATACATCCGCAAGTTGAAACGATTAAACTTGGAACATCACCAAATTTCCTCTAGCTACTCAAAACAAGTTCATTGACAAACACGAAAACTATTAATATAAACAAACTGAAAAACTGGCAGAAAATTCATTAAACAAGTTGTAAAGTGAAGATTTGCGAATTTACGAAAAATCCGAGTACAACTTGTTTAATGAATGTTCACCACACTACCTAAGCTAAACAACAACAAAAGAAAAGAATACACCATGCTTGTTTTACGTCGTAAGCTCGACGCCTTTACTGTGCTTAGCTAGAAACTTCCTCTCTTCATGCCATGGTGATGTCTCACCGCGCAACCAAAAGCAAGCGTCATAACCAAACACTTGAACAAACATTAAAAATATACAAGTATAAATATAAACAAGTGAAAATATACAATATGTCCGATATCTACAAAACTCAAAAACAAAGAAACTAACGCAATGCGATTCAATATCAAAATCAATCCCCGGCAACGGCGCCATTTTGTTGAATGCAGAATAGCGGCAAGCAGCATAAATATTTATTTTCGGAAAGAATTCCCTCCGGGATTTATGTCGTGTCCACAGAGATCGGTTCGAGGGAAAGAATGTCGTTCGACAGTCTCTCGCGTTAATGAGTTTGGATTTAAATGGTTTAAACATAGAAACAGAAAAGTAAATATCAACATAAAAAGAATTCATTAATCAGAGAGAAAAGACTTATCAAGCATGTATATATTCCACTCATCACAAACTTAAACCTATCGACCAGTTACACTCAACTTACAATACTCCTCAATATCACCCGGTATCGTTCACAGCACATGTCCATCTCTGGCACACTCAACCATGCTACCCTCATCGGCACTCTCGCACCCGACTCAAGACACGGAGGCATTAAGTTTCGACACCCTTACGGATTGTTAGCCCTAAATCTATCTCTAGAGTTCAGAAACTAACAGATAATCATCCCTAATCGAAGTTTGCGAGGATTATCTCTAACGCAACTCAAACCCAGCGCATAAAGCAAAAATTAGAGACAATCACCAATAAAGATTTGTAAAGCAAGTTTTATACAATGCCATGGGTGACAAATATACATGAGATCAGAATAAATACATATACACAACCCAACATTGAAGAAAAACACAAAGAGGAAGAGAAATGAACCAAACATCTCGCGATTTGTCAACGTCAATCGACGATCAATCCACCTCGGTTCAACCGTGTGCAAGCTTCCATGTTGTTTTCTAAGCTAATCTACCAAAGAATTAGGTTGATGAAGTTGGGAGAGAAGAAATCACCCCCAAAAAAAATCACCCCCTAACCACCGCTCGGCGCAGTCCACTTTTCCTCTCACACCAGCAGCGTACGTAAACAGGCTGGCAATAAATATCTAGTACCGGCTGGCACTGGAAATACCGCCCGACGCTAGCCAAAAATATGGAACGCTTCTGTAAGTATCTTATTTCAATCCTCTTATTTCCTCCGCTGCAGCACTGCCCGACGCTCAAAACACACCGCTCGGCGCAGCTGACAGCAACAGCAAAAATTCTGCACTGTTTTATTCGTAACTTTTGAACCGTAACTCCGTTTTTCGCCCGGTTCGAAGCCTTGGAAATCTTATTCAATGATCTATACAACAATGGCAAGATATCCTTGATTGGATACCTGCATAAAATGAGATAAAATCAATTAAACTCAATGATATTTACACTATACGCAATATGTACACTAAAATGTAAAGTAAACGTATTTATAAGCAAATCGGGTATTATTCGCACGATATTTACCAAAAAGAATCGATAAGTGCAACAAAACATATATACAAAAATAGGTACAATTTGTACTTATCAATTTTGTGTCCGAATTATGTTTTGTAATACAAAGTTATTCAATCCCTCCATCATCTCCTATTTCAATATGGTATCCATTTAGGCAGATATCTTTGAAACTTAATTAATTTCTATGAGACTTTGGGAAATATAATGCATTATCAATGTGCAATATTGTTCCTCCACGTAACAAGATATATTTCTGACATCAGTCTTTCAATTCACTAAATTATAGAAATATCTTTTATTCTTGAGAATTGTGTGGGTTGTTGCACTGTCAGCAAAACACATATCTTCAATACTGGTGCTAGTGTCCATATTCATTATAAGAGCAATAATAATTTTTAGCAATAAGTTATAAGCGCGCTTTAAAAACACAAGTCATTTAAACAATAAATTATATAAATAAACAAGTAGAAAACACACTTTATTATTATTAGAAAATAAAATTCAAAACATCCATAAACACTTATTAATAACTAAAAAGGAGATTTTCATAAATTTTATTTCTTGACTCTTCCACCTCCAATAAGGAGATCAATTTTTCCAGCTGGATCAGCAAAGAAGTCACCAATATCTAAATGGGTAACATCCATATTACCGTAATCTGGATCATAGTCTTCATTAGCAAAGTGAGTCTTAATCCTTACCTTTTTATTTTTCAGTGATTTTTGATAAAGATCAATAAGGTGTTTTGGAGTACGACAAGTGCGACTCCAATGACCTTTTCCTCCACAACGATAGCAAGTATTTTCATTGGTTTTGCTACTCTGGCCCTTTTTTTCATTCTTTTCAACATTTTTCCACTTCTGGTGGAAATATGTGTTCTTATGATTACCATTGCAACCACGATCAAAACCAGGACCATGAGCATAATTACGACCACGACTACGACCACGTTCGCATGCACGACCGCGGCCACTGTTTTTCCCATAGTGATCGTGCCTTGCCCATTCACTTCTGGGAATGGAGTTGTACTAGTGGGACGAGCCTCGTGATTTTTCATAAATAGTTCATTATTTTTCCCAGCTACAAGAAGACAAGATATTAGGTCAGAATATTTATTAAATCCTTTTTCTCGATATTGTTGCGGCAGGAGCACATTGGATGCATGAAAAGTGGAAAATGTTTTTTCTAACATATCTTCATCAGTTACTTTTTCTCCACATAGTGTCAGCTTAGAAGATATTCTAAACATTGCAGAATTATAATCACTTACACTTTTAAAATCCTGCAAACGTAAATGCATCCAATCATATCGAGCTTTTGGTAGGATAACAGTTTTTTGATGATCATATCTATCTTTCAAATTTTTCCACAAGACATGTGGGTCAGTTACGGTAAGATATTCATTTTTAAGATCCTCATGAAGGTGACAATGAAGGAATATCATGGTTTTTGCCTTTTGTTGATCAGATGATTTATTTCCTTCTTTAATAGTGTCGTTGTGACCATATGCGCGTAAATGAATGTTAGCGTTTAGAGCCCATGTCAAATAGTTCTTTCCCGAAATATCAAGAGCTCCAAAATCCAAATTCGTAAGATTTGACATACTTAGTTCTATCATAAAAAATAAAAATTAGATAAAATATTAATTATTAAATATTATAATGAGATTATTATCACAAAGGCAGTATTAAATAATAACACTTTTGTAAATTTCAATATTTAAAATAACATAGTAAACTGGATTGTTAAATTAGTCTTAAAATTATCTATTTAAAAAATACCAAATTAGTGACAAAATACATCTTGCATTTTTTAATTGTTATATAATCTAAAATCTAAATTGCTAACTCGATCAAAAATATGAAATAATAATATTTTCAAACAAATTTCAATCTCTTGATACAATTAAATATAAGGATTAATAAATTCCGGTATTTTAAAATAACAACTCCTTATGAGAAACAAAAAATTTCTTGATCCATCTTAAACAAAAAATAGCAAATAGAGCGTTACAAGTTCTTCAGGAACAATACAATGTTAGTTTGCTATCCTTCAAGGATGCTATGCTTTATAAGTTCTTCAAGAACTATATAAATGATTTGTTACAAACAATGATCTAAAAATTATAATCATCCTTCCGGGATGCGTTAAAATTATGTGACATTCTTCTGGAATGACAATCTTTTGGCAACTTTTATATCACATACTTAACTTTTTTTCTTTCTTATTTCCATGATTCTAAAAAAATGATGGTTCAAGATTAATTTGAGATGGAAGCGAAAGAATCATACCTGAGAGCTTCGTGCTGATAACGTGTTATAAAAATAAATAAAATTATATAGAGATCAAAGAGAGGAAGAGAAGAGAGAAAGTAATATTATATTATCTTCTTCAAAAGTACTTTTTACATTGCAATGTGGATCTAATTTATAGGACCTAAAGGAGATGAAAAATCATAGTTACTAATAGGGAATAGAAAGATGAAATGAAGAATAAGAATGGACACACACACACACAATCACAATCTCAAAATTACTAAAAAAACACAAAATTGAGAGGTAAAAATCTCCTTACAAAGCAATAAAACACTTTGCAATGTTTAATTTTGCAAAAAGTACAAATACCTCGTAAAAATGCTTTTTGCAACTTTTTGTCAGGTGAACAATTTTTCGCAATGTTGTCAGGAGAAAAACTCATTCCAACATTCTATAGGATGGAGAAACTGCATCAGGTATGTGCTAGATAGGTGCAGAGATTTGACATGTGTTTTCAAGAGAAAAACTCCTTACAACGCATGACTTTTTCAGTTAAAAAACACCTTACAACGTACAACAACAACAATAATTAAGCCTTATTCCACTATGTGGGGTCGGCTACATGAATCAATTTTCGCCATAATTTTCTATCAAGGACCATACTGCTATCCAAATCATTAATTTTGAGATCTTTCTTAATTATTTCTCTTCTAGTCTTTTTGGGTCTTCCTCTTTCTCGAATTGTTTGCTTTCTCTCCATCTGGAATATTATCCTTACTACAGAATCTACAGGTTTTCTCTCTACATGCCCAAAGCACCAAAGTCTATTTTCCATCATTTTCTCTACTACAGACGTTACCCTGATACTCTATCTAATAATTTCATTTCTAATTGTCAAGTCTTACCCCATATCCACCTCAACATCCTCATCTCTGCTACATTTACTTTATTATCTTATTTATTCTTAACCGCCCAACTTTCTGTCACGTACAAAATCGCAGATTTTACTGCAGTTCAATAAAACTTTCCATTCAGCTTGAGTGGTACCTTTGCATCACATAAAACACCTTATGCCATTCTCCATTTCAACCATCTAGCTAGAATTCGATGGTTTACACCCCTTCTATTTCTGCATCATTATATATTATGGATCCAAGATATTTAAACTGTGTGACTTGAAGGATAATATGGTCTCCAACTTTCACCTCTAGGTTATAAACACTTCTTCTTTTGTTGAACGTACATTCAATATACTCCATCTTACTTCTGCTTAACCAAAAACCATGTGTTTCTAGAGCTCATCTTCAAGTTTCCAGCCTCATTTAAATCCTCTTTCGACTCTCCAAAAAGGACTATATCATCTGCAAAAAGCATGCATCTTGGCATTAGCTCTTGGATGTGTTCTATGAGTACATCCAAAATTAAGGTAAAAATGTATGAGCTTAGGGTTGACCCTTGATGCAAATCAATTGTAATAGGAAAATTGCATGTATCTCTATCATGTGTTCGAATACTAGTCGATACCCCTTCATACATATTTTGGATAGATTGGATATATACAATCATAACCCATTTCCTCTCTAGGGCTTTCCACTAAATTTCTCTAGACACTCTATCATACGCTTTCTCCAAGTCAATAAAAATTAAGTGCAAGTCTTATTAATCCATCCGATATTGCTCCATCACACGCTGTAATAGATAAATTGTTTTCATGGTCAACCTTTCTGGCATAAAACTAAATTGACTCTCAGTGACTTGAGTCTCTTTTCTTAAACTTCTTTCAATCACTATTTCTCATAACTTCATGGTATATCTCATAAGCTTAATCCCCCTATAATTTGCACAATTTTATATATCCTCTTGTTCTTAAAGATTGTAACTAAAGTGTTTATTCTCCATTCATCCGACATACATTTTGACCTCATAATTTCATTAAAGAGTTTGGTGAGCCACTCTATACCTCTATCTCTAAGAATTTTCCACACTTCAATAGGTATGTTGTTTGGGCCAACCGCCTTACTACTACTACTCATTCTTTTCAATGCTTCCTTTACCTCTTGTTTCTAAATCCGACGTTAGTAATTGTAGTTCTCATCCCCTTCTCTAATGTCGAGTCTATTAGAGTCCGGTGAGATATCATATTCTTCATTAAATAAATTGTAGAAATGCGTCTTTCACCTATCCTTTATATCTTTTTCCTAAACAAACATTTCGCCTTCTTCATCCTTAACACATTTCGCCTTGTTTCTATTCCCTTAGCAATAACACCTCCCGACATAGAATAATAATTATATTTTTAAGACAGAGAAAATTATTATTATTAATTTTTCATAAGAAGTTTAATGACTTGATAAGAAATTTTCAAAAAAGAATTGTCTTGTGACATAATTTTATTTATAATTCAAGTTCATAATCAATATTATTATCATCATCAAACCATAGCATGAAGATGAAAAGTTTGCTTTATCAAAGTAAGATTTCAAAACATGTCTAGATCAACAGTCAATTATTCATTAAAAGCATATCTTCATTGATTATCTCTAAAAAAAGTCAGTGTTTCCCTCATTGTTGGACAATGCATAAACTATAGAAGCATTTTTCATTTCATATAAACATTGTCACTATCGTACCTCAAAAAATACGATCCTTCGCGATGTACATGGAAAAAATGTTCGAACAGAGTCTCCATCGAACTTTATTTATCCCAATGAATGAATAGGAAAATATCGATAAAACCTTTAAAAAAAAAGAATAATGGTCGTCGCAACCATATTCGGGTTCAGGAGTCGATTACGCAAGGGGAAGGTATTAGCAACCCTCACGTCCGTTGTAATACCCCGTATTATCTAAATGCTCAATTGGACATCAGATGAGATCAGATGGGTACCTATGTGCTCTATTTTTGGTAAATTGGATTAACGGAATATTCTAAGTATTTTAGGTATTATCAATTGGGATCAATAGAGCAACTTGTGAACTCCGAAGAGATCAATTATTTTATTAAAGGGACGGATTAATATTTATTAACCCTAGAAAGTAATTTTATGGAAATTCTAATAATTGATCAATTGGGTTGAAACGACAAAATATCAATTGGAGATATTTTACCCTATTGGATTTATATTATATATTAATGATTATGTATATATATATATTGTTAGAAAAGAAAACATACTAAGAAGAAGAAGAAGGAAAGGAGAAAGAAGAGAAGAAGAGAAAAGGGAAAAGAGGGAAGGAAACGTGGATCATTTCATCATCTTCTCCAAACTCCTCTTCGGTTACCAGGTGGGTTCTAGTTAGACACTCTAAGTCTAGAAATATAAGAATTGAACTTAAGTTAGATTGAGAGAAAATGAATTCTAACGGATGAAATTCGATATAAATTGTATAGAATACTTGTTAATTGTGTTGGAACATATTTGGATTGATATATTGTGATTTGGAAGTGGTTAGATGAGAATTGGAGAGGTTTTGGGGAGAAATTCGTAACGGGAACAATGCAGGAAATTTTCTGGGTTTCCTCTGCCCATACGCGTATCACGCAAGGCAATACGCGTATTGAGTTGGGCAATATGCGTATGGAAATGAAGCATTTGAGGCGTTACGCGTATGGGAGGAGGCAATACGCGTATGGCAATGAAGCATTTTAGGCCTTACGCGTATGGGAGGGGGCAATACGCGTATGGTTTGAGGTAATACGCGTATTGGAGTTTAAATGGAATTTTGAAGGAAAATCAGTCTCTGCCCATACGCGTATCACTTTGGGCAATACACGTATGGCTTAGGGCAATACGCGTACGACCATGAGGGTGCAGAATTGTGTTTTTTCGCGATACTAATTCTCGTTATGTCCATAACTTTTGACTCGGTTATCTGTTTTTAACATTCTTGATATCGTTGGAAAGCTAATAAAATGTACTTTCTTATTAAAATGGTTTTAAGATCGTTGGCCGATTTAATTATGTCAGGGTTTTGGAATAGTGTCGTTTTGTCGACTTTTATCGTTTAATGGTGGGTAATTGTTGTTGAATTATGTGTTTCCATTATGCGATTGATGATTATTTTGCCTATGCTCTTATTGTTAAACATGTTTGTATATATATGCACGTTAAAATATGAATTAGGAAGAGTGAGGAAACTTTACCCCAAAACAAAATGGTATAATTCTAGGTTGTGAATAGAATTGTGATAGTAACTCTGGATGGCGACGCTCGTGCATTCATTGACGAGTTCTGGCCTGGAGTAGATAACCTCGATGGCAAGGCTCGGGCACCTGATGTTGAGAGTGCATCCGTGACGAGATTGGCCTAGAGAAGAGTGAGACACTAGTATGGAACATGTGTGTGAACCTTTGTGTTCTTTGAGAAAAGGTGTTTGTGGCCTTAAAGCATTGTGGCCTTGTGATTGTCGAATACAATCGCGTTTATGTGTGTGATCACGTAATCGTAATCGGTTATTTTTGTGAGTGCATTTCATGGGTCTCGAGCTCCTCTGAAACATGTGCACAACTACTTGGCAGGTTTGATTCCCGCGTGCAGTACGAATGGCGCTCAGGGAGCGTATGCTTGTGACGGTTAATGGCCCGTGTGAAGTGACGGTTCATAACGATTTATGGCCCGTAGAACCCGAATCCATTCGTATGTCAAGTAGGTTACAAGGATCCCTGACTCGGGTCGACTTCTAGACGTAAAAGCGGACGGGAAAAGGGGATGCCTTGGTGTGGTTATCGATTAGTGATACTGTGAGTTGATGAACTCATGGCATGTTTCCATATAGTGTGAGATTGTGAGATTTTGAACTCAAAGTCAATTCCCTTCCCCTTGACTTAAGTTAGGATTGATAGAACCCTGTAAAGCCGAGAGAACCTATAGGTTAGGGAACTCACTGAGATTTGATGTATCTCACCCCACTATAGTTGCTTTATTTCAGGTGCAGGTTTGGTTACAAGTGGAGCGATGCTCGGATGTTTCAAGAGAAGCTTAGTTAAGCTTATTCCGCTGTGTATTATTTTGTTGTATACAATTGAGGATATTGTATATTATTCTTAGGTTTTTTTATTTTGGCTAGTTTCCATGACTTGTGCCATGTAGTGTTTTTATGTTTTAGAAATGGACAAGTATATGAACTATGCCATTAGGCGCTTTTGATGTGTCAGTACCAAATAAAGTGCTTGTATTGTATTATTCTAGATATATATTATACAGGGCATTACAGTTGGTATCAGAGCAGGTCGTGTCCTCGACCTAGCCTTGAAACATCATAAGTAAATCTATTCCTGCCTCTTAAATGTGTCTTGCCATCATGAAACTTAATATCATACTATGTAGTGTTGGGCTTGATTAACCTAATGCTATATATGTGATAGGTAGAATCATGGTTGAGCGACCACGAGGACTCCGAAGTGTTGTCGGAACTTGTGTTGTGAGGAAAGGCTCAAGCCAAGAATTAGTAGAGAAGAGTTTTGGTCAGCGCAGTGAGTTTTTAAGAGACGTTGTGCTTGTGAAGCGTGGAAAAGAAAGAGCGGTGAGTTGTTAAGCAATCCTTTGGAATTGATGAAGTTCGAAAGTTAAGGATCTCTATTGGACAATTGGATAAGGATTTCAAGTAATCTCACTCCGTGGAAAAGGAGAGTTGTGTTGTGGAATGTTTGACGTACGGTCCGGGAGTGAGATAAGTGTTGGTGCTTCAGTTTCTGAGGTCGTTGTGGCATCTTGGGTGGATGGGAGTACCTCGAAGAGTGTGTTCGGAGTAATCTCTTTCGACTGGTTAAGAGTTGAGAGTTAAGGAAGTTCGGCTTTCATGGGAATCTAAAGTAGTAGGGAAGTGGGAGAAGGGACACTGGGATGTGTTTACATGATTCAAGTGTAATAAGTATGTGCCGGACGAAGGGTAAGAGATAAGTTGCGTAACTTCAGATATGAAGAGAGATTAAGTTCGAGGTATTAAATCTAGATTTCTGTATTCAGTAAGAGACCAATTTGGAAATGTTAAATTACTCAAGGATCAGTATGAGGTATTGTAGCGGGGAAAGAATGAGCTTCATTGAGTAATAGGAAGTGTAGTGATCCGGACCGGAAGAAGTCGGTATTAAGAAATAGAGTAAGTACCTTGGATTTAAGGGAATCGTAGTAAAAGGGTTTTATATTTGGACCTAAGAGGATTACAAAGGAAAGTGAAGTAAACGCGGTGTGGAAAGCGGTATCGACGGTATGTTAAGAGGAAGTGGCAATGGAATGTATTTTTGGACGAGTGTGCAATGGAGTTTTAAGGTGTTAATGAACCTGTAGTTAAGGAAGTGTAATCAAAGATGATTCACCCACGCGAACCCTAGTATTATGAGTTGAACTGAAGAAGTTACACTTTGGTAGTAACAGCAAGCGTAGTAGCAGCACCGTGGTCACAAGAGTGCGTGATGGATTCTTGTTCTTCAGACAAGTGTGAAGAGACGTACTTTGTGGAACAGTGAGTATTGTATTTTTTTAAGAAACAAGATTATGGAAAAAACCAGGAGAAGCAAATCAGGACTTATTACGGACTAAGTGTAAATCATGGAACAATTTATACCGGAAGGGTTGGGTAAGTAGTTGTTGAGAGTTGTCGGTTGCGAATTTTCCATTAAGTAATTTGGTGTAAGTGGGATGTGTAATGGATAGTGAAGGGCAAGAAATCCCGGTTAATTTGTACGGAGTGAGAGAATAAGGTGGTATGCTTGATATGACATGTCCATCAATTTTGTGGTATCGTATGATGATTGTGTGTTGGATTTTGCTTATGGACGAATCAAGCATGAGTTGTGGCTAAAACCCTATAATGTCGTCATTTTGGCTTTCATCTATTGTAGTTGTTGAGCAGAAAAAAATGAACTATTTCGATAAAGTCTGTAGTGTGGCCGCCTCAGAATTTGGAAGTTTGCATGTCACTTGGTTGGAGTGTGTTGTCTGCATGCTTTGACCTTGTCGGTTTTACCTGAGTGGGTCATGGTTAGTGAATGTTATACAAGTTAAGAAGCCACGAGTTGTGAACGGTATTTCAAGTATGATGAAATGGATTAATGGTTTGAGTAGGAATGGCTTTGAATTAAGAAGAAACTGGTTTTGTTTCTGCAGCAGTGTTACCCGACTAACGCAAGGTGGTTAACCAAGTAACACGTGCATGGAGGATGGATTGCGTTTCGGAATCGTAACTTTTGGAAAGGTGTTGCCTAGTTGACTGTCTGTTTAGATGACAAGGGAATTGTCTTCGAGGAAGTAATCTTGTAAATGGTGTTGAGTATGAGAAGGTCTTGGGTGTTTTGCCTTTGTGAGCCTTAAGGACGAAGTTAAAGAATACCCACGAAGTATTGATCTTGCAAGGAATATTTTGGTGTAATCATGGTATTAGTAAGGTATGAACGGTTGGTCAGAATTAGTAAGTGCTATCAGCCGTGGGTTCACGGTATTGGATTTAGACTCCGTGAGAGTGGTACTAGTTGTGTGCGGTTGTGTTTTACCAAGAGAGTGAAATTTAGAAGTTATCTTTCCAAGTACGAGTGAGAATTTGATGTTCCGAAGTTAAGCATGTAGCTTCGAATCGTTTAGGGAACATAACGATTGAGAAAAGCGGATTCAACTGAGAGGTGTGGTATGGACTTCGAATGTGGGTATGTATGTGGATTGGGGTATGTGAGTGGGTGAGTAATATGGAAACTCACAATTGTGCTTTGGATGAGTTAAGTTTTGATAAGTGGTGCCTTGTATATGTTTGAAGCTTCATGATGGTGCTATGTAATATTAGTCAAGAACTCGTACCAACAACAAACCTTGAGCAAGTCGGAGACCTGTAAGAAGACTTAATGGGGAATGTGGTAACTAGAAACGAAAGTTGTCAATCTACTTTGGATGAATTATTCCAAGTTTGGAATGGATTGGGAGTTGTGTACGTTATGGTTGTAGCAGTGTAACTCCTGTGTCTTTATCGTCTGGAGAGTGTTGGACAGATGTTATAATGTTGTGTGTTGGCAAAGAAATTGTTCTGCCGTAGGATGCCAGTAAGTTTCTTGTATCATTGGTTAGTAAGGACCCCAACGGATGAGTGTGTTCTCCATGGACCGTTAACTACTTGGTAGTGCTTAAGAATTCGTGGTGTTCCACTGCTAGAATTGGAGTTGCGCAATGGAAGGTGATAAATGAAAGGCGCTAAGTCGGATTTATAAGAATCAGAGGAGAAATTGATTGTAAGATTGGAAATAAGAAGATTTTGTTCTAAGTGGGCTACCTTTTGGTGTGATACGAAAGGAAGGAAATATTGGATTTAGTAAGTACAACGTACAACATCAGGCCAGATGGAACTGGTAAAGGAGTCGTTGACTAATTATGAAGTGGTTTTGAATGTTGAAAGATTTATGAAAGGATAAGTCGTCGAAATTGCATGGGGATAAGGAATCACTGAATTACCTCACGAGGATGTGAAGAGTGGTTGTTATCCTAAACCAAGATAAGGTGTTACAGTTTTGTTTTGTGACTCGGTGGAGGGATGTAGAAGGGTACATTCTTTCTGAAGAAGATTCGACTAAATGTTTTGTAAGGAACAACAGATGAACTATGGGGAAAAAGTTAAGTTTGAAGTTAACCTAATGTTGGAATAAGAGTATGACTAGGGAACTGAAGTTTGATAATTCGTGAAAATAAGGATTTTGGTCCGTGCAGTTAAGTTGGAATTGGAATACGTCAGAAAGTTGAACGGAAGTAACGTTAAGTGTGAATCTAAGACCCGAATACAAGTTGGGGTAATTGCCGAGTAGAGGAAATTCGGGGGCGAATTTCAATTTAAGGGGGGAGAGTGTAATACCCCGTATTATCTAAATGCTCAATTGGACATCAGATGAGATCAGATGTGTACCTATATGCTCTATTTTTGGTAAATTGGATTAACGGAATATTCTAAGTATTTTAGGTATTATCAATTGGGATCAATAGAGCAACTTGTGAACTCCGAAGAGATCAATTATTTTATTAAAGGGACGGATTAATATTTATTAACCCTAGAAAGTAATTTTATGGAAATTCTAATAATTGATCAATTGGGTTGAGACGACAAAATATCAATTGGAGATATTTTACCCTGTTGGATTTATATTATATATTAATGATTATGTGAATATATATATTGTTAGAAAAGAAAAAATACTAAGAATAAGAAGAAGGAAAGGAGAAAGAAGAGAGTAAGAGAAAAGGGAAAAGAGGGAAGGAAACGTGGATCATTTCATCATCTTCTCTAAACTCCTCTTCGGTTACCAGGTGGGTTCTAGTTAGACACTCTAAGTCTAGAAATATAAGAATTAAACTTAAGTTAGATTGAGAGAAAATGAATTCTAACGGATGAAATTCGATATAAATTGCATAGAATACTTGTTAATTGTGTTGGAACATATTTGGATTGATATATTGTGATTTGGAAGTGGTTAGATGAGAATTGGAGAGGTTTTGGGGAAAAATTAGTAACGGGAACAATGCAGGAAATTTTCTGGGTTTCCTCTGCCCATACGCGTATCACGCAAGGCAATACGTGTATTGAGTTGCGCAATACGTGTATGGCAATGAAGCATTTTAGGCGTTATGCGTATGGGAGGAGACAATACGCGTATGGCAATGAAGCATTTTAGGCCTTACGCGTATGGGAGGGGGCAATACGCGTATGGTTTGAGGTAATACGCGTATTGGAGTTTAAATGGAATTTTGAAGGAAAATCAGTCTCGGCCCATACGCGTATCACTTTGGGCAATACGCGTATGGCTTAGGGCAATACGCGTACGGCCAGGAGGGTGCAGAATTGTGTTTTTTCGCGATACCAATTCTCGTTATGTCCATAACTTTTGACTCGGTTATCTATTTTTATCATTCTTGATATCGTTCGAAAGCTAATAAAATGTACTTTCTTATTAAAATGGTTTTAAGATCCTTAGCCGATTTAATTATGTCAGGATTTTGGAATAGTGTCGTTTTGTCGACTTTTATCGTTTAATGGTGGGTAATTGTTGTTGAATTATGTGTTTCCATTATGCGATTGATGATTATTTTGCCTATGCTCTTATTGTTAAACACGTTTGTATATATATGCACGTTAAAATATGAATTAGGAAGAGTGAGGAAACTTTACCCCAAAACAAAATGGTATAATTCTAGGTTGTGAATAGAATTGTGATAGTAACTCTGGATGGCGACGCTCGTGCATTCATTGACGAGTTCTGGCCTGGAGTAGATAACCTCGATGGCAAGGCTCGGGCACCTGATGTTGAGAGTGCATCCGTGACGAGATTGGCCTAGAGGAGAGTGAGACACTAGTATGGAACATGTGTGTGAACCTTTGTGTTCTTTGAGAAAAGGCGTTTGTGGCCTTAAGGCATTGTGGCCTTCTGATTGTCGAATACAATCGCGTTTGTGTGTGTGATCACGTAATCGTAACCAGTTATTTTTGTGAGTGCGTTTCATGGGTCTCGAGCTCCTCTGAAACATGTGCACAACTACTTGGCAGGTTTGATTCCCGCATGCAGTACGAATGGCGCTCAGGGAGCGTATGCTTGTGACGGTTAATGGCCCGTGTGAAGTGACAGTTCATAACGGTTTATGGCCCGTAGAACTCGAATCCATTCGTATGTCAAGTAGGTTACAAGGATCCATGACTCGGGTCGACTTCTAGACGTAGAAGTGGACGGGAAAAGGGGATGCCTTGGTGTGGTTATCGATTAGTGATACTGTGAGTTGATGAACTCATGGCATGTTTCCATATAGTGTGAGATTGTGAGATTGTGAACTCAAAGTCAATTCCCTTCCCCTTGACTTGAGTTAGGATTGATAGAACCCTGTAAAGCCGAGAGAACCTATAGGATAGGGAACTCACTGAGATTTGATGTATCTCACCCCACTATAGTTGCTTTATTTCAGGTGCAGGTTTGGTTACAAGTGGAGCGATGCTCGGATGTTTCAAGAGAAGCTTAGTTAAGCTTATTTTGCTGTGTGATCTTTTGTTGTATACAATTGAGGATATTGTATATTATTCTTAGTTTTTTTTATTTTGGCTAGTTTCCATGACTTGTGCCATGTAGTGTTTTTATGTTTTAGAAATGGACAAGTATGTGAACTATGCCATTAGGCGCTTTTGATGTGGCAGTACCAAATAAAGTGCTTGTATTGTATTATTCTAGATATATATTATACAGGGCATTACAGTTGGTATCAGAGCAGGTCGTGTCCTCGACCTAGCCTTGAAACATCATAAGTAAATCTATTCCTGCCTCTTAAGTGTGTCTTACCATCATGAAACTTAATATCATACTATGTAGTGTTGGGCTTGATCAACCTAATGTTATGCATGTGATAGGTAGAATCATGGTTGAGCGACCACGAGGACTCCGAAGTGTTGTCGGAACTTGTGTTGCGATCAAAAATATGAAATAATAATATTTTCAAACAAATTTCAATCTCTTGATACAATTAAATATAAGGATTAATAAATTCCGGTATTTTAAAATAACAACTCCTTATGAGAAACAAAAATTTTCTTGATCCATCTTAAACAAAAAATAGCAAATAGAGCGTTACAAGTTCTTCAGGAACAATACAATGTTAGTTTGCTATCCTTCAAGGATGCTATGCTTTATAAGTTCTTCAGGAACTATATAAATGATTTGTTACAAACAATGATCTAAAAATTATAATCATCCTTCCGGGATGCGTTAAAATTATGTGTCATTCTTTTGGAATGACAATCTTTTGGCAACTTTTATATCACATACTTAACTTTTTTTCTTTCTTATTTCCATGATTCTAAAAAAATGATGGTTCAAGATTAATTTGAGATGGAAGCGAAAGAATCATACCTGAGAGCTTTGTGCTGATAACGTGTTATAAAAATAAATAAAATTATATAGAGATCAAAGAGAGGAAGAGAAGAGAGAAAGTAATATTATATTATCTTCTTCAAAAGTACTTTTTACATTGCAATGTGGATCTAATTTATAGGACCTAAAGGAGATAAAAAATCATAGTTATTAATAGGGAATAGAAAGATGAAATGAAGAATAAGAATGGACACACACACACACACACAATCACAATCTCAAAATTACTATAAAAAAACACAAAATTGAGAGGTAAAAATCTCCTTACAAAGCAATAAAACACTTTGCAATGTTTAATTTTGCAAAAAGTACAAATACCTCGTAAAAATGCTTGTTGCAACTTTTTGTCAGGTGAACAATTTTTCGCAATGTTGTCAGGAGAAAAACTCATTCCAACATTCTATAGGGTGGAGAAACTGCATCAGGTATGTGCTAGATAGGTGCAGAGATTTGACATGTGTTTTCAAGAGAAAAACTCCTTACAACGCATGACTTTTTTAGTTAAAAAACACCTTACAGCGTACAACAACAACAATAATTAAGCCTTATTCCATTATGTGGGGTCGGCTACATGAATCAATTTTCGCCATAATTTTCTATCAAGGACCATATTGCTATCCAAATCATTAATTTTGAGATCTTTCTTAATTATTTCTCTTATAGTCTTTTTGGGTCTTCCTCTTTCTCGAATTGTTTGCTTTCTCTCCATCTGGAATATTATCCTTACTACAGAATCTACAGGTTTTCTCTCTACATGCCCAAAGCACCAAAGTCTATTTTCCATCATTTTCTCTACTACAGGCGTTACCCTGATACTCTATCTAATAATTTCATTTCTAATTGTCGAGTCTTACCCCATATCCACCTCAACATCCTCATCTCTGCTACATTTACTTTATTATCGTATTTATTCTTAACCGCCCAACTTTCTGTCACGTACAAACTTGCTGATTTTACTGCAGTTCAATAAAACTTTCCATTCAGCTTGAGTGGTACCTTTGCATCACATAAAACACCTTATGCCATTCTCCATTTCAACCATCTAGCTAGAATTCGATGGTTTACACCCCTTCTATTTCTGCATCATTATATATTATGGATCCAAGATATTTAAACCGTGTGACTTGAAGGATAATATGGTCTCCAACTTTCACCTCTAGGTTAGAAACACTTCTTCTTTTGTTGAACGTACATTCAATATACTCCATCTTACTTCTGCTTAACCAAAAACCATGTGTTTCTAGAGCTCATCTTCAAGTTTCCAGCCTCATTTAAATCCTCTTTCGACTCTCCAAAAAGGACTATATCATCTGCAAAAAGCATGCATCTCGGTGTTAGCTCTTGGATGTGTTCTATGAGTACATCCAAAATTAAGGTAAAAATGTATGAGCTTAGGGTTGACCCTTGATGCAAATCAATTATAATAGGAAAATTGCATGTATCTCTATCATGTGTTCGAATACTAGTCGATACCCCTTCATACATATTTTGGATAGATTGGATATATACAATCATATCCCATTTCCTCTTTAGGGTTTTCCACTAAATTTCTCTAGACACTCTATCATACGCTTTCTCCAAGTCAATAAAAATTAAGTGCAAGTCTTATTAATCTATCCGATATTGCTCCATCACACGCTGTAATAGATAAATTGTTTTCATGGTCAACCTTTCTGGCATAAAACTAAATTGACTCTCAGTGACTTGAGTCTCTTTTCTTAAACTTCTTTCAATCACTATTTCTCATAACTTCATGGTATATCTCATAAGCTTAATCCCCCTATAATTTGCACAATTTTGTATATTCTCTTGTTCTTAAAGATTGTAACTAAAGTGTTTATTCTCCATTCATCCGACATACATTTTGACCACATAATTTCATTAAAGAGTTTGGTGAGCCACTCTATACCTCTATCTCTAAGAATTTTCCACACTTCAATAGATATGTTGTTTGGCCCAACCGCCTTACTGCTACTCATTCTTTTCAATGCTTCCTTTACCTCTTGTTTCTAAATCCGACGTTAGTAATTGTAGTTCTCATCCCCTTCTCTAATGCCGAGTCTATTAGAGTCCGGTGAGATATCATATTCTTCATTAAATAAATTGTAGAAATGCGTCTTCCACCTATACTTTATATCTTTTTCCTAAACAAACATTTCGCCTTCTTCATCCTTAACACATTTCGCCTTCTTTCTATTCCTTTAGCAATAACACCTCCCGACATAGAATAAAAATTATATTTTTAAGACAGAGAAAATTATTATTATTAATTTTTCTTAAGAAGTTTAATGACTTGATAAGAAATTTTTAAAAAAGAATTGTCTTGTGACATAATTTTATTTATAATTCAAGTTCATAATCAATATTATTATCATCATCAAACCATAGTATGAATATGAAAAGTTTGCTTTATCAAAGTAAGATTTCAAAACATGTCTAGATCAACAGTCAATTATTCATTAAAAGCATATCTTCATTGATTATCTCTAAAAAAAATTATTGGACAATGCATAAACTATAGAAGCATTTTTCATTTCATATAAACATTGTCACTATCGTACCTCAAAAAATACGATCCTTCGCGATGTACATGGAAAAAATGTTCGAACAGAGTCTCCATCGAACTTTATTTATCCCAATGAAGGAATTGGAAAATATCGATAAAACCTTTAAAAAAAAAGAATAATGGTCGTCGCAACCATATTCGGGTTCAGGAGTCGATTACGTAAGGGGAAGGTATTAGCAACCCTCACGTCCGTTGTACTCAACGGGAACTTCTTAGTTAGATTTGCGATTGAATGTTAGCTCATGTTTATTTACTTTCTTCGAATGATAAAAGAACTAAAGAGAAACGAAAGGAAACCTCTAAATCGAAAAAGGGAGGTTTCTTATTAGTGTGCTCGTCAAGGATTGGGGGCCTCGTGCCTACCTATTCTCATTGAGAAATGAGAAATTAGAGCATCTTTAGTTCGGAGGACTACGGGGAAGAAAGGAAAAGAAAAGGTTGATGGGTAAAAAACAAACAAGTAGCTCGCTGGGACCTCGCAATCCTGTGCCTACGTACCCTTATAGTGTAATGAGGAAGTCAGAGCTCCGTAGTTCGGGGGACTACAGTTGGTTGATTTGTGTTTTTTAATGAATGAGTGTTTAGGTCATGTTCTAAGGGCTAAACATAGGCTTGCCTGCTCGCGGGGGAGGCTGAAAAGGTGTTTGATTGCACAGGGGCAAGGAATTAATGTCTTGAGAGGTTTCAATCGCACAGGGGCGAGAAATGACAAGTTTGATGTATTTATGTTGATTTTAGGGTTTTAAGAAGAGATTGTTTTTTATTTGGATTGCACTAAAGACTATGGGTAGAGGCAAATATTTTGGACTACCAAGCCAAGTGTCTTGTGTCCAAAATACTCAGAGTGAGTGTAGAAAAGCTCCATTCCCACTCCTTCTAGAACATTTAAGGCTCGTGGCGCACAATCCTAATCGTTTTTATTGTATTTTTGAGTTTATTGAGAAAATACCGCTTGATGGTGGATCAAGGGTTTTATTGCGAGATGAGGTTTAAAATGGTTTGAGATTAAAAAGGGATAGGTTGATGGCGACGCATGAAGCATTCAACTTTCAAGTTGGGGTATGGCTTGATGTATGGATCAAGAAGGCTTTGGGTGTGGTTGATGGCGATGCACAAGGAAATCGACTTACATGGGTTAAGAGATGGGATACACTTTGTTTAATGGGAAAAAGGTGAAGCAATAAATGCAATCCCAAACAAATATGCATACAGAAATGGATATAACATAAAAGCGATAAAGCATTTGAATCGAATTTAAATTACAAATGTACTAGCAAAGTGGGCTAGTCTCTTAGATGACTAATTAGAATTAATTAATCGAATAAGTCTCATTGTAAGAAAGCCCAAGAGTAAACTATGAATGTGTGCAAGTGTGAGCATGAGGTTGACGTCGATGCTTAAAAAGTGATAGACTTATAAGGTATAAAATGACTCGACATTAAATCGAGAATTAGTTCTTTTGAAAAGGGTTTAATGTGATGCTTGAAATGATGAACAATGGAATAAAGCACATAATTAAGACGAAAGCGATAAAATTTATTACACTACATGGGAATGGGGGTACATTTTATTGAATGGGGATATGATAAAGCGATTAAAAGGTAAACACCTCAAACTAGTAAATGAAAGGTGCTCGTTGTAAGAATGCCCAAGAGTAAGCCACAATGTGCTCAAAAACGGTTTGTACAAAATGACAACACGAGAAGAATTTCATACACAAAGGTCATAACACAGCAAAAATATCAATTAATGTATAAACATTTGTGACATAACAGAATCAAGTTACCGAATCCATGGATTAGAAATCCAATTTATCACAATGAAATTAAATAGCAACACAAAATTATTTGCAAAGTTGTCAAATCACAAAGTTATTTACAAAAATTACAAAATCATTTATCATATATGATAGGTTTCTGGTTTAGAATGGTTTTAGGATGAATTTACGACATTTTTAAGCTCTTTTCCAGATGTCTGAATGCGAAACAGCTTATTTTTAAGTGATTTTTGAATCAATGTCTATATTTAGCATTTTTGATGTTATTGTTAGTTTTGCAGCATATTTTGTAAAAAGGGTGCGGCAAAAATCGGAAGAAAGTGGCGTGTCGAAAATGTTCAAGACCTTCATCAGGCGAAGGAGTAGCGAGAGGAAGATTTCGCCAGGTGAAAGCATGGCGAATGAGCAAGCAAAATTGTTTTCAAATTCCAGTAGCTATTGGAAGTGCTTCGCTGAATGATTCGCCAGGCGAAGATGAGGCGAAAGAGATTCACCTGGCGAAGCTGAATTTCGCCTGGCGAGTTCAGATATTTATTCCAGACTTCTCTGCACTGTTTGGTTACGTGGTAGCACTTACTGGTTTCTCCTGGCGAATTTTGGAGCTCGCCTGGCGAATTTGTCTGGGCAGAAAGTGGTATTTAGATTGTTTTGAAGATACTTTGTAAGATATCACTTTTTTCAAAGATCATTGTAACCTAGAAATACTCTTGAAGCTTAAAAACTTCATCTTTACTTATTTTTCTTAGAATCCAAAGCTTTTATGCTTCAATCCTTGATCCATTGATGATTGATGCAACAAAAGCTTTGTCTCTTACTTGTTGATCAAGCTACCATGTCAATGGGTAGCTAAACACCTTTTGTGTCAAGATTAGTGGTAGGTAATCCTCTCTTTTGTATGTATTAATCTTGATAAATAGTTTGTGAATCTTGTTGATGATTAATATATGGTGAAAAACTTTGTTTGTATGATTTATACTTTGTTTTGGTTCATGATTGAGAAATACATTCTAAGACTTGACCTAGGTTTTAATCCATCAACAATCATGAGGCTAGTGATAGTATTGAAAGTTGGTGTTCATGAATATTGATCTTTTAATGTTATCATATTGATAGTTAGAGTGAAAGATCATCTAAGGATCAATATGGTAAATCTCACAACATGTGTTAGAGATAAACATGTTGAGAGGATATGTGATTATATTCATTGTTAACAAGTTCACATACTCTATCGAGTAAATACGTATGAAACTGATTATCGAACCCTAATCTTGGCATGCTTTTACCAAACGCTTTAAAACCGATTTCTTTTACCGTTGTTATTAACTTTTTATGCAAATGCTCTGTTACAAATCAACCAAACTCTTTGTTACCTTAAGTTTAAAACGATTCCAACTATAGAACAGCGGTAATATCACACAATCACTGCGGATACGATAACAAAACAAAATAACTTTTCAACAATATAGGGTGCAAATAGAAAGCTATATGATATGTGGGCCTACTACTCTCTAGCCCAACCCATAATTTAAAGTTTGTAAAAAAAACCATGAAATTAACTTACATGATAAAAATAAAAAATAACAAGAAACAAACACAATGGGCAGCGCCCACTCTCTCATTATCAGCAAGTTAGAGTTCTTAAATTTTCCCCTAACAACCAAATAAGGAACGACACATGGCGTGGTTCTTAAATTTTCCCCTAACAACCAAATAAGGAACGACACATGGCGTGGGAAAAACAAACACAACTCAATATTATTACCAAATTATACCATCCCAATACAAAACCATGGAAACTACCATATTGCCGCAAAAATCAAGTCACAAAACAAAATATATATGCATTGTATAATAAAATTTATAGAGAAATGATATTCTTACACCACTCTCTACACCTACACCGTATTTCACTGTTCATTAATACTGTGAAATATTATAATTTTTTTTTTTTTTAATTTTATAAAAAAAATTTAAAAATTAATTTTGATATCTGAATGGTTATTAACCAACTTCATAACTGTATTAACCAAATTTTTATACTGCATTAATCAAGTTTGGTGACTGCTAAAAATTATTTTTAATACTTGGACGCTGCATTAACCAAGTTTTTACATCGTATTAACAAATTTTGCTTCATTACTTTAAAGTTACTGTTCATGAATAGTAACGAAACAGTTTTGGTCATACATGAATAGTACCGTCCGTACATGAATCGTGTGTCCGTACGTATTTACTGTTCATGTACGAACAGTAAATAGTATCGTCCGTACCGTACGGACATACAGTGTAGGTGTAGGGTGCAGTGTAAGAATAGCATTGCTGTAATAAAATTTCCAATCATCATGTCTACTTCAATGTAATGAAAACAATCAGGAAGATAACATCAACCACCCATAGAGAAACCGAGTGACCCAATTGCATTACCACCCATACAGACAGACGTTGGATCTATTCACACCACAAATGATATTGCCACTTCTTATACTTGAATTCAATCATAAAAACGATAGCAAAAATGGTAATTAGGAATTTCATTAAAAATTAAAACTAAAAAAAAAAAAGACTTGCATGCTATAGAAATGTCATCATGAACTCAAAGAATCCTACAACTAAATGCATAGCTATAGACCATTAAAGGATTTTCTCACACCAATTCTCTGCTGTAGAGTTTTATATATGCACAATAATAACAACACATCTCATAAATTGAAAATGTATGAATAGCCACACCCGAGAAACACAACATTACGCAAACTCGAACTTAAACTTAACAACGAATGTCGAATCTGCGGATACATGTCACGAACAAACAAAGAAACAGCAGCAAAAAAATCCACACAATATTTACATACCCAAACATAAGATAAAAATCAACAGAACCATGGCAATCAAAGTCGAACTCAAACCGAAATGTGAGCAAATTAGAACAGCAACCCAAACATAATATTTGCAATATTCAGAAAATTAGCCAAGGCTGATGGTTGTCGCTGAGTTCAGTTGAGTTGCTGCAAGGATGTTGAATTGCAGTGCAGTTAGCGTTGTTGTTGTTGAATGGTGAGAGTCACTGCTGAGTTCGTGCGAAACCAAAATGAAAATGAAACAACGTTGTTGCTGTTGAAGTTTGATGGAGAAACGGAGGTCAGGGTTTGAGTTGTTTGTTGTGCTGCTTCCGTGTGTTGTTGAGATTGAGTTAGTTTTCCGGTTCTGCAGAAAAATGGAGGTTTCTATGCAGTTTTGGTGGTGTCAATAGGGGAGTTTGAAATGAACAAGGTATTGTTGTGTGAAGGTTAAGATGATGATGTCATAGGAGGGAGTACCACTGTGGTTTTCGATGTAGCAAGGAAAGGAAAGAGGTGGTCTCAAGGTTGATACGTGAGAGGCGATGGAAAATGATGTGTGGTTAGATCAGAAATTACATGGTGATTTGAAGTGGTATGAAGTTATGTGAGGGTGGAAGATGTAACAGTCGCAGTTGCCGAAAGTTAGAGGAGGCGTCTCACATTGCGGTGACGGTGGTGAGATCCAAAGAGGGAGATGAACATGGTGATAAAGAAAAGTGGGTCGAGGAATTTCTTTTTTTCTTATAAAATGTATCAGAGGGAGAGAGTATCCTCTTTTTGTTATTTGTGAGCGAGCTTTTTTTTCGGGAGAAGTGAGAGGTGAGAGTATTTGTTATGAAATTCTTTTGAAAAGAGAATATTATGGGTGCCTGTGAGTGGATAAGGTTGTCATGTGAAGGAAAGAGAGGTGACTCTTTTGTTTTATTCTTGAATTCCAAAAAGAGGAATTATTGATCAGTGTGATTGACTGAGAGCAGCACCTCAGAGGATCCCAAGGTTGGGACGCGTGGCCAATGTTTTATGGAGAGAGATTCCTTTTCTATTAACACAGAGGGAGTAGGGATAGACAAATTTGAACCGACCGATTGAAATTGACCGACTCATTGTCTTTTTTGTGTAAATGGTTCGGGTCGGGTCGGATGTCGGGTTGATTCGGTTGTTTAATTTGGAGAATGTATGATTGTTTTGGTTGGGCTCAGATGCTTATTTTGAATCCGACGAAAATCGAAATCGACCGAACTTAATTAATATATATTTTATTTATTTTTATTATTATATAACTGACTCACTATAAAAATTAGATTTATAATGTTTAAGGATATTATCATTTTTATAATTTAATGATAATATTTGGTACTTTCAAAAATACAAGACATTTAATATAAAATTTTGAGTATTATTTAGTTTATGATTTAAAGTATGATAATGATCAAAATTAATGTCAAATAATACTGAAAATATTATCCCATGATAATAATTTTTCTTTTAATAATAAAAAATTGTTCTATTCTAAAAATTTGATATTTTTTATAATAAATTTAAAAAATAGCCATTTTTATAGAATTGTTCTAATAAATATTAAACCGACTCGACTTAACCGAATCCGACAAAAACCGAAATTTAATCGGTCGAAATTGGGTCATAAAACTAAAACCGTGGTTTACGTCAGATTTAAGTTTTAGACCCGAAACCGACCGAACCCGACCAATTGTCCACCCTAAGAGAGAGTGTAATCCTTTTCTGTTGCGAGCAAATAACGCCAAAACAAATATGAGCATTGTAACTGTTTTTTTAATTCTTATCCATTTCCCTTATTCCTCTTCATGCTGGCACGCGTCTGAGTTGAAAGAGAGAGGGAATCCAAAGTTGTCCTTCAATTTCTTTTTTGTTATTTTGAAAAGGCTTAAATAGTGTTTTCGCCCCTGTAAGTTTGCGTGTTTTTGGTTTTCGTCTCTGTAATTTTTTTTTTTTTTTAGTCCCTATATTTCACATTCGCATTCGTTTTAGTCATTAAAACCAAAATTCGCAGGAAAAGCTGCAGGAAAATCCGCAGGAAACCTTCGGATTTTCCTGCCGATTTTGTCTTTAGGGACTATACAGCAAGCAATAGTAAAATATAGGGACTAAAACCAAAAAAAAAATTACAGGAACGAAAACCAAAAACTCGCTTACTTACATGGACGAAAATACTATTTAAGCCTTTTGATAACTAGCAATTAAATATAAAAACCAAATATTCAAAATAAATTTAATCTAAATATCTAAACAATTCTAATTAAATCCAGTGATTATTTTGGCTAAAAACAAAAATAAAATGACTGAAAATGAATAAAAGTTGGGCGCGAAAGTGCCAAAAAATTAAACTGAAAGCACTAAAATGATCAGCGCAAAATAAACGGCTCAAAAAAATATAACGTTTGATTTAATTTTGAAATAAATTTTCACTAGTTAAAAGGCTCAGCTGATCAAAATGTGATTGAAAAAATTGTCGAAAAAATAAAATGAGCACACAAGGTTGAACTACGCAAAACGTAGATCAAGAATACTAGCGTCTGTAAGCTCGATTTTGAAACTTTTTGTCCACTGATTGCGCGCAAAGTTAAAAAATTAATTCAACTCATCTGTCTGTGTATCCGAGAATTTATTTTGGTCGACATTTTAGGCGTTATTCATGATGAAAGCCACGTTATATTGTACAAATGATGCAAACTGAAAATAAAGTCGAATAAATGAAAGATTAAAAATGCCCGAACAAAATTGGGGTATGACAGATGCCCCTATTTAATTTTCTTGAACTAAAAGGTATGAATGACATCAGTCTTCGTACATTAGTGGTGAAAGATAATTAAATACGAAAAGCTCCCGAATTTTGTCCTTCGAGATGTAGAGATGAAATAAAGAGAGAAAATGAAATGAAGATGCAATGAAGTCCAGGAAGAACAAATTTATTGGCAGAGCTCTGCAGGGGAAAAGTTCATAAGAGACTTTTTTAGGGTAACCTCTACTTGGGGAGCAACAAAAGCGAAGATGCTGGGGAAAATCATTATCAATACAAAGTTGAAGAATGACTTGCTGGGAAATAATTCCATGAGCAAATGCGGGGTAATAACTCTTTTCAGAGAAATACGGCCGACTTTGAAGGAGGGCTGATCGGGATGCTTGTTAATTGACCCTGGATCCTAATTGACATGTATGATATGATGTTCCACTTTGGATGAAAATGCCATGCATGGAATGATGCATGGAGATGCGTGTGGGATGCAACTGCTGGGGATTTATAAGTGCATGTAAGAATGTGAATGAATTATTTCATTTTTTATGGAGCTTCTCATTTCAATGGGAATATTATGCATAGGTATGCTGATGATTGATATGCGATGCATGTATGAATGCAACTGGGTAATTGGTTTCTTTTTGTAGGGATTTATTTTTGTGAAAAGGGATTGTTGGGGATTTAGATGAAGCAAAATGAAAGGACTCACTAGGGATACTAACATATCAACTCGGAGGTTGCGAAAAACAAATACATTATCGACTCGGGGGTCGAGAACAAATAAAAAAACAAGTCAACTCAGGGGGTTGAAGAAACATTAAGATAAACTGATACCAACTCGGGGGTTGAAAAAGGTAAAGGCAAATGCATTGACTCGGGGGCCGAGGAAATAAAGACAAAGGCATCGACTCGGGGGGTCGAGAAAGTATTGATAATGATATCGACTCGGGGGTCGAGAAAATAAAGACAACATTGACCCGGGGGTCAAGAATTATAACAAGATATTAACTTGGGGGTTGAGGAAGTAAAAATATCAACTCGGGGGTTGAGGGAGTAATGATATCAACTCGGGGTTGAAGAAGATAAAGACAACATCGACTCAGGGGGTCAGGAACAATAACAAGATATCAACTCGGGGGTTGAGGAAGATAAAGACATCATTGACTCGGGGGTCGAGAACTATAACAAAATATCAACTCAGGGTTGAGGAAGTAAAGATAATGATATCGACTTCACTAGGGAGTGACATCGTTAAAGGGTTAAAGGAAGATGATTATATTATGTATGCATATGGTGCATATGTATGTTGTATGTGATGCATATGTGAATGCAAGCAAGTGATTGGTTTTACAAAGGTGCGAACAGGGTGGAGTACTTTTGGTTTTTTGAGATGTTTGCCAATATGGATTGGACTTTGAGGAGGTGCCAAGCAAGGTTGGACTTTTGGTTTAGGAGTTGCCAATAGGGATTGTACTTTTGTTTGGAGGATGCCAATGGGGATTGGACTTTTGATTTTTTTAGTTGAGAATGAAGAATGGACTTTAGGTTTTATGAAGATGCCAACAGGGTGGACTTTCACTAATTGCCAATGAAGATTGGGCTTTTGCTTTTCTGGTTGCCAATGAAGATTGGATTTTTGGAGGTGCCAAGCAAGGTTGGACTTTTGGTGATTGCCAACAGGGATTGGACTTTTGGAGGTGCCAACCAAGGTTGGACTTTTAGTGATTGCCAATAGGGATTGGACTTTATTTGGTGAAAGGATTTGATTTCCCAACACTCAGAATCTGGACGATGCGATGATCGGGGGATAAATGTGGATGCTCTTGGTGCCCCAAGTTTGATCCCTTGCCGAAGTTGTGTGTTTGTGTTGAAAAGTATTTTTGGTGGGTTGTTTTATCGTATCCGCTGGGATTTTTTTATCATATATATATATATATATATATATATATATATGTGTGTGCGCGATTGTCGTTCAATAGTTTAACATTCTAAGAGAAGGGTTTTCAAAGAGTTCTTGTTTTGTAACATAAGTTTTGTATCAAAGAGTAAACTAGAAAATGGATGTTTTGTTTTAAAAAAAGCATGTCAAGATTAGATCTCGTTAACCCCTTTCATACGTATCTGATTAATCAAGCATGCGAACTTAGTTTCGATCAATACAATCGCGCATCCTCGCGAATTCGTTTATT
The DNA here is from genome assembly GCA_022829125.1 of Lathyrus tuberosus. Taxonomy (NCBI): domain Eukaryota; kingdom Viridiplantae; phylum Streptophyta; class Magnoliopsida; order Fabales; family Fabaceae; genus Lathyrus; species Lathyrus tuberosus. The sequence goes on from JALAZF010000017.1 coordinate 19,162,624, forward strand.
TCTAAAGCGGCTCTGGGGGTATTATTGTTTTAATCGCTAGATGATTTCTCAAAATAACAATCGAAACAATAAACATAAAGATCGATACAAAGCAAATATTAACTTTCAAATCTATGTTTAGAGTTTTTTAGTTAATAGATGAAGAAATTAGATCAAGACTTGGAAAATCTATGTCTAAAGTGATTCAAACCATAAATACAACATTAAAAGCAAAGATATTCATCATCTATTGATCATAAACCTTGTTCAGATACAAAAGATCAAAAGAAATACATAATAGTGAGATTAACTACCTCTAATCTTGACACAAAAGTATTTAGCTACCCATCACCATGGTAGCTTGATCAACAAGTAAAAAAGAAAGCTTTGCTAGCATCAAAGTCGAAGAATCGAGGCTTAATGCTCCAAAGATTTGATTCTCACTTCTTCTTGAGTTTCTAAACTTTTTTGACCTAAAATCCCTTTCTAAGCTCTAAAATGCTGAAAAATGTAAAAGTTGTAAAAGTTGGTGAATATATCTTCCAAGAAATATATTTATAGCAAGTGCACAAAGTGCAGTAAGTGGCACCGCGCTAAGCGTCATCAGGAGCGCGCTAAGTGCGATTAGCAAAACAGAGGCAAAAATCCCATATAGCACGTTAAGAGCGGTTGAAGGCCTTAGTTATTGCCTCAACAATGAAAACACGCTGAAATCGCGATGAAAAGCGTGCTAAGTGCGGTTTACCGACACGATCGCCTCGAAAATGATCTTTTTGGCCTTCTTTCCTTCACCATAGGTTCTTATCATCAAATATAAGCAAGAAGGCCTGTCAAAAAGCATCAAAATGACCATAATTCACAATATTTACAATAAAATCGGAAGCTTGCATATTTACACTAAATCTAATAGGTTTACTACTAAAATATCAAGGAAACCATTGGAAAGGGCCACAAAATATAATCAAAAGTATGCACAATTTGGCCCTTAAAAGTTTGTTCTTGAGAGAACCTCAACTTCTAGATGATATGCCATGATGGCTTACAAATGATTTTATGAGCGTAGCGACTTAACCAATGCATTTTGATTGTGTTTTTGCTCTGCCCTAAGGCTTTTTGACACTTGTTGTAAACTCGACAGTTGCTAGTGCCTGGCACAGTCTGCTTGACTATCTTGAAAGTATGGAAGGAACTGCCCCTTTGCAACTTGTATCCTCTAGTTTGTAGGATATTGAGGTAGTCTTAATTCGGGTCAGCACCAACAAATGTTCAAGTTCCTTTTCGATCGCCCCTTGTTGGAATTTTCATAATATCATGTACTGACTTGCAGTTAAAATTGTTCATTCAAAAATGGTAATTTTAATGCAACATTCATGCAAATTTTGAAAAAATCATTTATTAGGATGATGTGGTAGTATGTGATGAGTTGACCATTAATCCAAACGCAATGCTGATTTAAATGGTGTATGAAAGATATAGAAAGAATATGACACCAATAGAGGTGATTAGAAAATCTGTAGGAGTCAGTTTACGCAACCTTGCTGTAGTATGCTTTCAGAATAAACCCTGCCTTAATTAGGTCTTTTGAGAGTTTTAATGTGGTCTGGTTCACAGTTATTGAAACAAAGGATATAAGGTTTTCTTGAAATGTCAGTCACCTTATTTTGTTTTGCTTTGTTTTTGTTTGAGGATTAACACAACCTCTTTTGATTGATTTCTGTTTTTGCTTTTTGATCCCTAACTTTTTCCTGGACCGCTTTTTAAAGCTTTTAGTCCACCAGGATTGCCCTAATTTTTGCTTAAGTAGCCCTTTTAAGTGTTCGACTTAGCAGGATTTTTTCTTCTCTCTTTTTTTTTTTGCTGAAGGATTATGACCACCAAGTCTTTGGTCATTGAATGACAACTGCTATAATTTCTCTTAGATTTTGCATGGTTCTTTCGACACTTCAGGACGTGTGCACGAGGAATGGCATATGATTGATCTTCAGACGGGATGTTTCATCTTGTAGTTTGAATGTGTAGTCAAAATAACTGAACACTACCTTGCCCCAGGTTAAGCATAAGGGTTTTAAATCCGAAAGAAATACCTACTTCTAGGCTCGAAGTGGTTAACTAGGGACTAACTCCTTATCTCTTCAGCATTTGGGGATTTGAAACAATGCATGTATATCATCAGCAAGATTTTATACAAAAGCATATCATTAGCAATTATGGGTATTTTGTTTTCATCATCCTCCCTCCAATATTTTCTAAAGCGACAGTGTGATAAAGGAAGTGAAGTGGAAAAAATTGTGATATTTTTGCAATAAATGAGAAAAGATGAGTGGATATGAATGGATTCGTTAAAAACATGCATGCTCATTACATTTAACAATACCATTAATAAACAACAATGTCTAAAAGCAAATATCACTTAACAGAAAAGAAACTACAAATGCAAAGTAATTATATGATCTAAAGATTTATAGTGTTGAGGAACTGGGCTTTCCTATCATGATTTGTTGTTGGACTAGCGTTCTTTATAATTAATCATCGAGACCAGTATGATAACCTTCTTCATACCTATTCTCAACAACTTCTTCCATAGCATGAACTGATGGGACCGCCTGACCAGGTGAATGATTGATGTTGATTTGAAGGCCCTAAGGCATAAATGAGATTAACTTGGACTCAATCAGATCCAAGACCTTATTCTTGAGTTGTTTGCAATCTTCGGCTGAATGTCCTGGTGCATTGGCGTGGAGACCACATCGGGCATTGGGGTAAAAGTGTAGTGGGTATGGAATAGGTATTGGATTCAATCCCTTCGGCTCTACCAATCCACTATGGATCAACTGTGGCAGTATGTGATTGTATGACATTGCAATGGATCAAAATGCCTTTTTGTTCTTTAAGCGTAGTAGTGTCACTGTTGTGGAGCATGCTGCTGCTGTGCAATCTGTTGTTGATGAGGGGGACCTCTATTGATAGGAGGATATTGACCATGTGGAGAAAATGGAATCACACACCGAGACCCATAAGGTTGTTGACTCTGAACAATTGAGATGCTTGGGTACTGAGGATAAGGTACTGGAGATGGAGCTTATGAAGTTTCCCATATTGTATTGATTTCTTCCTCCTCTTCCTCTTGGGAACTGACAACAGATTCATTTTCCATAGATTGGATGCTTGAGGTGTTTTGGATTCTTCCACTTTTGAGAAGACTCTCGATGCGTTCTCTAACTTACACTAAGTGAGAAAAGTCAGATAATGCACTGTCTATCATCCTTTCGAAGTATAGACCTTGCAAGGTATCCATGAACAAGTCAACCAATTCTCTCTCTAAAAGTGGTGGCTGAACACGAGCAGCAAATTCTCTCCATCTTTGAGCATACCTTCTAAAAGATTCATTGATCTCTTGAGATAAACCTCGCAATTGCATGCGGTCAGGAGCCATATCAAGATTGTATTTGTATTGCTTCAAGAAGGTGTTAGCTAAGTCCAACCATGACTGGATGTGGCTACTCTCTAACCGCATGTACCGATTCAACAATGCCCCACTCAGACTGTCTTGAAAATAGTGAATCATTAGTTTATCGTTGTGAGAATAGGAGGCCATTTTTCTACAAAACATCACCAAATGTTACTTTGGACAACCATCTCCTCTGTACTTCTCAAAATCCAGTGTCTTGAACTTTGGAGGTATTACAAGTTCAGGTACCAAACACATGTCTAAAGAATTCAGACCAAAAGAATTACGCCCTTCTATGGCTTTAAGTTTTTCTTTCAACACACGACATCTTTCAGCAAACTCAACATCTTGAGGTCGTCCAGTATTCACCACCAGATTTATCCCTTGGGAATTTATCGCACTGAATACAAAGCTATGGTACTCAACAACATCATGAGACGAGGAATGCCCATCTTGGACAATGTGACGCTCTTGTAGAACCTGGTTCTCAATAGGGATCTACATAGGCTGAGGTTGAGCAAGATTGTTCACTTGAGGTGAAATGATATTCTCAGTAACTAAGTTGTTGAAGGTTGTCCTCTCTTTGTGCCAAGGCTATCATAGCTTCCACAAGTTGGTCTAACTGGTTCTTCATCAAATCAACATCTACTCTTGACGCAAACTGGTTCTACTCTTCTGAGTCCATGATTTTTCCAAAAGCGGCTTCAAGTCTGATACGAGTGTCGGGAAATCAACTGCGGGTTATGGATAACGGATGGATGAGTTTTTTTTTGAAAAATGATATGCAATGCTGATGAATGAAAATGCAATGGTATGCAAATGAATGCAATGCAATGATGGATGTTTTTATAGATTTTTTTTAGGTACAGGGTCTCATAAGTCTGAGGTATGAATGGAAGATAAGGCTGACTATTTGTTACACAAGGTTTTCACCATGTACAATCAAGGGTTTAAACAGGAACCCCAAATTCATGGACTCATATGGTTGTTCATCACACACGACAGAAGCGTTTCGGTTGACGACTCCCTCATATGAATCTATTATGGGTGAGATCTTCGTATCGAATCACGCAAGGAAAGCTTCTCGAGACCCCATACTACGTGACCATAGACATCGGGTTCTAGACAAGGGTCTCAGAATCATGGACTTTCTTGACTGTTTGTTGCGTATGTCAGTCATTGTCAAGAAATAACTCCATCAAGAGAGTCTATTCTGAGTGAGATCTCCGTACTGACCATCGCGAGAAAAGCTTCTTGGAGGCCCGCACTACGTGACCATCAATCCTAGTTTGGCCAAAGGTTCAAGGTTCTACAAAGGTCCTCAGAGTCAAGGATCCCAATGAAAACATTGGTCGTCCACGCCAAAAGCTTGACATTCATCAATATCCTCAATAGAATCTACTCTAAGCGAGGTTCTCGTATCGACTCTTACGTGAAAAGCTTCTCGGGAGCCCATACTACTCAACCTCTCATATCTTATGTTTGCACTCTATACTCTGGTAAAGAGTTTTTCCTACAAGGTTTCAAACCATCAAAGCACCCATATCAAGAACTCAAGAGATCTAAGTAACAGATACAAGATAATAACATAAGATATATACAAAGGAAAAAGATAGAAGAAAAAATAAACAAAGCTAACAAACATCGCAAATCAAACTAAGTTTGGCTTGACTCTCTCTTGCTTGGAGCATGTTATTCACCAGCAGAGTCGCCTGTTGTCGTATCTCAAAAAATATGATCCTTCGCAATGAATGCGGAAAAAATGTTCGAACAGAGTCGCTACAGAACTTTATTTATCCCAATGAAGGAATAGGAAAATATCGATAAAACCTTTAAAAAACAGAATAATGGTCGTCACAACCATATTCGGGTTTGAGAGTCAATTACGCAAGGGGAACGTATTAGCACCCCTCACGTTCGTTGTACTCAATGAGAACCTATTAGTTAGATTTGCGATTGAATGTTAGCTCATGTTTATTTACTTTCTTCGAATGATAAAAGAACTAAAGAAAAAGGAAAGGAAACCGCTAAAGGGAAAAGGGAGGTTTCTTATTAGTGTGCTCGCCAAGTATTAGGGACCTCGTGCCTACGTATTCTCATTGAGAAATGAGAAATCAGAGCATCCATAGTTCGGAGTACTACGGGGAAGAAAGGAAAAGAAAAGGTTAATGGGTAAAAAACAAAAAGGTAGCTCGTCAGGACCTCACAATCATGTGCCTGCGTACCCTCATAGTGCAATGAGGAAGTCAGAGCTCTGTAGTTCGGGGGACTATAGTTGGTTGGTTTGTGTTTTTTTAATGAACAAGTGTTTAGGCCGTGTTCTAAGGGCTAAACAATGGCTTGTCTGCTCACAGGGAAGGCTGGAGCACTAATTTATATGCGCGTTAGAAGGGGCTAAACAATGTTATTTTAAAAAAAGTGTTTGATTGCACGGGGGCAAGGAATTAGTGTCTTGAGAGGTTTCAATCGAACGGGGGCGAGAAATGACAAGTTTGATGTGTTGATGTTGATTTTAGGGTTTTGAGAAGAGATTTTTTTTTATTTGGATTTCACTAAAGACTATGTGTAGAGGCGAATATTTTGGACTACCAAGCCAAGCGTCTTATGTCTAAAATACTCAGAGTGAATGTAGAAAATCTCCATTCTCACTCCGTCTTGTGTCTAATTGTATTTTATTGTTTTTTTGAGTTTATTGAGAAAACTCTGCTTGATGTTAGATCAAGGGTTTTATTGCGAGATGAGTTTGATAATGGTTTGAGATTGAAAAGGGATAGGTTGATGGTGACGCATGAAGCGGTCGACTTACAAGTTGGGGTATAGCTTGATGTATGGATCAAAAAGGCTTTGGGTGTGGTTGATGGTGATGCACAAGGCAAAAGACTTATAAAGGTTAAGAGATAGGATGCACTTTGTTGAATGGGAGAAAAGTGAAGCAATAAACGCAAGCCCAAACAATTAAGCATACACAAATGGATATAGCATGAAAGCTATAAAGCAATTGAATCGAATTTAATTACAAATGTACTAGCAAAGTGGGCTAGTCTCTTAGACGACTAATTAGAACTAATTAATCAAATAAGTCTCACTATAAGAAAGCCCAAGAGTAAGCTATGAGTGTGTGCAAGTGTGAGAATAAGGTTGATGGAGATGCTTAAAAAGTGATCGACTTACAAGATATAAAATGACTCGATATTAAATCGAGAATTAATTCTTTTGAAAAGGGTTTAATGTGATGCTTGAAATGATGAAAATTTAATAAAGCACACAATCAAGATGAAAGCGAAAAAATTGTTAAACTTCATGGGAATGGGGGTACATTTTATTGAATGATGATATAATAAAGCGATTAAAAGGTAAACACCTCAAACAAGTAAATAAAACGTGTTCGTTGTAAGAAGGCCCAAGAGTAAGCCATAATATGTTCAAAGTCGGTTTGTCCGAAATGACAACACGAGAAGAATGTCATACGCAAAGGTCATAACGCGGAGAAAATATCAATTAATGTATAAAAATTTTGTGACATAACGATATCAAGTTACCGAATCCATGGATTAGAAATCCAATTTATCACAATGAAATTAAATGAAATTAAATAGCAACACAAAATTATTTGCAAAGTTGTCAACTCACAAAGTTATTTACAAAAATTACAAAATCATTTATCATATAGGGTGCAAATATAAAGCAATATGATATGTGGGCCTACTACTCTCTAGCCTAACCCATAATTTAAAGTTTGTAAAAAAATCCTTGAAATTAACTTACATGATAAAAACAAAAAATAACAAGAAACAAACCCAATGGGCAGCGCCCACTCTCTCATTATTAGCAAGTTGGTGTTCTTAAATTCTCCCCTAACAACCAAATAAGCAACGACACATGACGTGAGAAAAACAAACACAACTCAATATTATTACCAAATTATATCAACTCAATACAAAACCAAGGAAACTACCATATTGGAGCAAAAATCAAGTCACAAAACAAAATATATATGCATTGTATAATAAAATTTCCAATCATCCTATCTACCTCAATGTAATGAAGACAGTCAGGAAGATAACATCAACCACCCATAGAGAAACCAAGTGACCTAATTGCATTACAACCCATATAGAAAGGCGTTGGATCTATTCACACCACAAATGATATTGCCACTTTTCATACTTCAATTCAATCACAAAAACGATAGCAAAAATGGTAATTAGGAATTTCATTAAAGCTTAAAACTCAAAAAAAAAAGACTTGCATTCTATGAAAATGTCATCATGAACTCAAAGAATCCTACAACTAAATGCATAGCTATAGACCATTAAAGAATTTTCTCACACCAATTCTCTGCTGTAGAGGTTTATGCACAATAATAACAACACATCTCATGAATTGAAAATGTATGAATAGTCACACATGAGCAGCACAACATTATGCAATCTCGAAAATAAATTTAACGGCGAATGTCGAATCTGTGGATACATATCACGAACAAACAAAGCAACAGCAGCAAAAAATCCACACAATATTTACATACCCAAACACAAGATAAAAATCAACCGAACCATGGCAATCAAAGTTGAACTCAAACCAAAATGTGAGCAAAATCAGAACAACAACCCAAAAATAATATTTGCAATATTCAGAAAATTACCCAAGGCAGATGGTTGTCGCTGAGTTGCTGTAAGGTTGTTGAATTGCAGTGCAGCTAGCGTTGTTGTTGTTGAATAGTGAGAGTTGTTGAGAATCAAGTGTGAGGAAGAAGTCCCACATTGATTAGAAAAGAGAAAATTGAACACTATATAAGTGGGAGAACCCACACACTAATCACCTTAAGGTTTTAGGTGGACAAGTGGTGTGTCTCTCACAAAGATGCCTAGTCATACACTATGTATCAATGTTCACAAATAAAAAATGTTCCCTCGTTGATCCCCTCGATTGTTCCGCTAACAATAGTATCATGAGCCTGAAAAGGGACCGACTTACTTGTATCGAAACACTTCCCGCGGGTGTGGGTAGAATGAGTTCAACGGTGATACAAGTGTATGTGGAAGAGAGAGCTTCCACATGAGGGGGAGCATTGTGTATAAACTCACACTTGAGGGGGAGTGTTGAGAATCAAGTGTGAGGAAGAAGTCCCACATTAATTAGAAAAGGGAAGATTGAACACTATATAAGTGGGAAAACCCACACACCAATCACCTTAAGGTTTTAGGTGGACAAGTGGTGTGTCTCTCACAAAGGTGCCTAGTCATACACTATGTATCAATGTTCCCAAATAAGAAATGCTCCCTCGTTGACCCCCTCGATTGTTCCGCTAACAAGAGTCACTGCTGAGTCCGTACGAAGCTGAAACGAAAATGAAACAACATTGTTGCTGTTGAAGTTTGATGGAGAAACAGAGGTGCTGCTTCCGTGTGTTATTGAGGTTAAGTTGGTTTTCCGGTTGTGCAGAAAATCAGAGGTTTTTATGCAGGTTTGCCGGTGTCAATGGTGGAGTTTGAAATAAACATGGTATTGTTGTGTAAAGGTTAAGATTATGATGGCATGGGAGGGAATACCAATGTGGTTGTCGATGTAGAGGGAAAGGAAAGAGGTGGGCTCAAGGTTGGTACGTGAGAGGCGATGAAAGGTGATGTGTGGTTAGATCAGAAATTACATGGTGATTTGAAGTGGTATGAAGTTATGTGAGGGTGGAAGATGGAGTAGTCGCGGTTGCCGAAAGATAGAGGAGGCGACTCACATGGCGGTGACGGTGGAGAGATTCAAAGAGGGAGATGAACATGGTGATGAAAAAAAGTGGGTCGAGGGATTTCTTTTTTTCTTATCAAATGTATCAGAGGGAAAGAGTATCCTCTTTTTATTATTTTTTAGCGAGCTTTGTTTTCTTTTTCAGGAGAAGTGAGAAGTGAGAGTATTTGTTACTCCCTGCTTTCCTTTACATTTACAAGTGTCACTTTTAGAATAATTTTTTTGTTTTTTTTTAACTGTCACTTACAAAGTTTAAAATAATATTAAATGTATTTTTATCAAAATTATCCCTAAATAATTATTACAGAGAGAAAAAAAAATGAATATAATAAATAATTAGAGATATTATAAGTAAAATAATCATTATAATATAAAAAATAACAATATTAATTATCTTTTTTATATGCGTAAAAAATCAAAAAATAAAAGAGAAAATTTTTTTTAATAAACAATTTGTATTTAGTAGGATTCGAACTTGGGACCTTGAGAGGAGCACACTCTCAAGACCCAAATGTTTTTCCACTAGACCACACACACGCACACAACTAAAAGAGGAATTATTGATCAGAGTGAGAGCAGCACCTCAGGGCTCTCAGAGGATCCCAAGGTTGGGAAGCGTGACCAATGTTTTATTGAGGGGCAGGGCTTTGGTTCCTTTAAGGCGCCAAAGGCACCTGCCTTTGAGTCTTTCTCTCACTTCAAATTTTCTCTCTCATCATTGCATTAATTAATTTTTAATTATTTTTTATAAAAAGCTAACTATTTTTTGCCTAAAGGCACGGTAACTTTGCCGCCATAAAGGCAGTAAAGCCCAACCCTTTATTGAGAGGTTCCTTTTCCGTTAACGCAGAGAAAGTATAATCCTTTTCTGTTGTCAGCTAATAACGCCAAAACAAATATGATCATCGTAACCGTTTTTTTAATTGTTATCCATTTTCCTTATTCCTCTTAATGCTGGCACTGGCACACGTCTGAGTTGAGAGAGAGAGAGAGAATCTAAAGTCTTCCTTCAATTTCTTTTTTTGTTATTTTGAATAAACAAGCAATTAAATATAAAAACCAAAAAATTCAAATTAAATTTAATCTAAATATCTAAACAATTCTAATTAAATCCAATGATTATTTTGGTTAAAAAAATAAAAATAAAATGACTGAAAATGAATAAAAGTCGGGCATAAAAGTGCCCAAAAAATTAAACTGAACATACTAAAATGATCAGTGTTAAATATACGGCTCAGAAAAATACAGCGTTTGATTTAATTTTGAAATAAATTTTCACCGGTTAAAAGGCTCAGCTGATAAAAATGCGACTGAAAAAATTATCGAAAAACTAAAATGAGCACACCAGGTTGAACTATGTGAAACGTAGATCAAGAATATTGGCGTCTGCAAGCTCGATTTTGAAACTTTTTGTACACTAATTTTGCGCATAGTTAAAAAATTAATTCAACCGGTCCGTCTGTGTATTCGAGAATTTATTTTGGGTGATATTTTAGGCGTTATTCATGATGAAAGATATATTATGCAATGCAAATGATGCAAACTGAAAACAAAGTCGAATAAATTTAAATTTAAAAATGTCTGAATAAAATTGGGGTATGACAGCCACGATATACATAATCAGTCATGGATCACTAAGGTTTTCTTTTGATTGTAACGTGGTTGGGCTAAAAAAATATTAATTTTTCTTTTGATTCAAAAAGGCTAAAGTTAAGAGAGCAAAAAAAATTCTGGTTTTTAATTTTATTTTTCGAAAAGTCTATTTTCTTTCCACTTTACAACAATTTCTTTTTGGTGATTTTCTTTTGGTATGCTTTGACATTTGATTTTTCTTCTCTTTTCTTTTTCTTTCTTTTTATTTTTGTCAAAGCATATTCTTTTATTTATTTTCAAAATCACTACTTGATTTTATTTTCCAAAACTTTTCCTTTTTCCCCAACATTATTGTTTGACATACCATTGCAATTTTAAGTGCTCTTCTATCTTTAAGACAAGATGATGAACATTGTTTTTCTTTTAAAAACTGACTAAGGATTGTAACTTTGAAAGAACAAAATTTTTACTTTTTAGGCTCAAAGGGGTTGTCAAGGATCATGTCATCACAAGGTAGGATTTTTGGTCAATTAGTTTTTCACTCAATAACAAATAATGTCTTGATCATATCCATGACTTCAAATATACCAAGTAATAGCAAGAATGATGCAAAAATCCACATAGTTAGTATGCATGTTCGTTCTCATTATTTATGTAAACCATGAGGTTGAATACATCTCACTTGATTAAGCTTATATGATTTTGGATTTTCATTGACATGTTTTCTCTAGACAGTAGTAAAATCAAACTTTTTGAAAGAAATAAATTCATGGTTATGCTATAACTTACTGATGATCAAACATCAATTATGAATGAAGCATTTAAAAGAAAAAGCTTTTTAATCATGTCATTGTTCCTGATTTTTGTCATCAACCTATCCTTTGATATTTCTATGCATTTGACTTTTTAGATCAATAGAACCATTTGCAGACAAATAATTTAAATATAGAAAGTTTTAAAAAGTTTCAAAAATTTCCAACAAATAGTTAATCATGAAAACAATTTAAATATTACAAGTTTTGTATAGGCTTCAACTTTTATCTTCCTTGCATTCCACCTCCTACAAAAAAGTTTGGTCAATCCTCAAGTCATCAAAATAGGAATGGTTTTGCAGAGATCATCGCTTAGCCACAATAATTCTTGCTTAGCCACAAAAATGCAGTAGAGTGCGCAAAGTGCACAACAGGGCTTCCTGCAATATTTTCCGTTACTTGAAGTCCTTGTTTGAATTAATCTCAAAATACATCACATATATGAAGGTCACATATATTCATTCATAGATTATGTCTAAAGGGTACTCAAATGTTTTGGGAATTTGGACATGCACATGTACTCAGTACATAATAACCAACATGTCCAAAACTCAACTTATTCATGGAATTTGTTAGTACTACACATAAAAAAAATTATAAACACACATAAATTATTCAAAAAATAATTAACTAGAAAATAGAATTTAAAAAATAGATAAATTTCACTATGATGGTGGCAGGATGTGGTAATCGCTTAATCATTATCCTCTTCTTCTTCTTCACACTCAACCAATTATTCTTCCTCTTCCTTTTCACTCTCTTATTCATCCTCATATTCTTATTCTTCATCCTTACTTTTACCCTTGCCTTTTCCACATCTGCTTGCCTCATCTCCTTGATTTCTTGGATAATATGGCCTATTCATAGGCCACTGTAATCACTGATAAAATCATCTTGTGTAGGTAAATGACCATAAGGAGAACTATTTTCATGAATCTGCAACTCCAATATATTCATAGAATCATGAACAGAAAGGAGACCTTTGTGGTATGCATCATTAATATCCCAATTATGAGTAAAGTAGGTATACATATCATGATTCACAACATCCATATTTAAAGGTTCTTGTTGGTGTTATTGGGGGTGGTGCATGTGGAATGGTTGGACAATTTTGTTCTCTATGATTTATTATTATACAATAATGGTGAACAAAATATTTGACCATTTTTGTATCAAGGAAGTGATGGTGGTAGTATAGGAGATCTACTTCAAATGTTCTACAGAGTCATGTGATCAATCCTAGGAAGGCTAACAGAGGTTTAAAAATTGAGCACACAATCTCCCAAATCTTATATGAGATGATTTTCGATATGTTTATCTCTTTTTTGGTAAAAATATACCAGATAAATTGGGCCGACTCAAGGGTTGCTGAAGAGGTATTAATTTTAGGAGTGACATTATATAGGATAAAGGTTAACCACATTAGGGCTTCATCGGTGAGGTTGGATCTTTTGAATTGGATAGGTCGACTATTCTTTCTCACTTAACAAGTTTCAAATCCAATGCATATATAAGTGAAGATCCTATCATAGCCCTAATTATTTCTTACAATTTCCCTTCAGAATGGGTCTACCTCATCTGGATTGTCTACGAGAATGTCTCTAAGTACTCGTGTATGGTTTCCCTATCATATGGAACTTGTCGCTCTCTTACCTAGGACACCCTTGATATCATGGCATCATCATCAGAGGGTTAACATTTGCATAAAACTCTCTTACAATATCAAAATTAATTTCTTCGGCAGGGTCTGCTAGCACATTCCACCCTATGTTATCGAGTTCCTACAATAAGCTAGAAAAGGCACATGGGTATTCTAACTATACTTTTTTTCCAGAATCAATTGTCTACTTCTTAATTGGTTGTATACTTCTGCATGACCATGGCTCTTGAAACTGTTATGATCATAAGTTACTCGTGATAATTTGATGTTTGACTTCCTTTTTCTTCCAATGACTGATTTCTCGGGAGTCATTTGTAACATTAAAAAATATATTTTTTGACAGTCTTTTAGATAGCTCAAGGGTACACATGAACTTGGAAGGCTTCTCTCATCATTAAAAATTAGATATCCTGTTTTAATGTTTTCTCACTAAGAAAAGCTTGTAGCTGGCTTAGTGCAGAATATGGTAATTTTTCACTAAGTGGGGCTTGCAACCTGCTTATTGCATAACTTTTCTAAAAGAAATATATTTTATCATGTTAAAATGGTTTAGGCATTTATGCATGTTATTTTTTTTAATTGTAATGATCATTTTAATCACATGCATTGAGGGTTTCTAAATAAAAACATGTGAATGGGATGAACATGCATCCATGTACATATGTGCATGCAAAGAGTGTGGATACATTGTCATAACCGAATTTTCTTTTGAGCTTTAAGATGAAATTTGTGAGGACTTTATGTTTTATTGTGTGCAAAATTAATTTAATTGAATTTTTGATCAAGTTGTTTTGGGGTTCTTTTTGCCATGCATTTTCGTGAAGCTAACCATGCAAATAATGCCATAAATGTTTTAATGAGTGTTTTAAGTTTCCGAACTCAATAATTATTTCTCCTAAACCACTTTCTTGATGAATTATCTTATCCTTGTCTAAACGAGAATTGACTTGGTATTTTTGCACTAGACACGTTTAACGGACGTTGGCACGTGCTAATGTCCGCTTAGTGAGATACTTTGCATTATTTGTCGCATATTACTAGCATAACTGTGATTTTTGATAAAATTTAAATGACTAACTAAAAAGATTGTAGATTCGGTTGGGTTTCCTCCCAGAAAGCGCTTGTTTAACGTTAATATCTTGATGGTTGTCAATGTTACATAATACCAATTACCTTAAAACATACCTCATGGTTTTTGATTCTGATCTTCACTTGACATGTGTCAATGTCCACCAACATTATTGCACTTTTCAAGAATAGTCTTCCTAGAATGAGATGTATCTTTGGGCCCGCCTTGATATTTAGATCCATGAAATATACAAGAAATGAGAAATCAGCGATTTTAATCAGATTATCTTTGATTTTTTCCCACTAGCTTCTTGCATGTTTTGTTTGTCATTTGCAACGTTTTCACAATTGGCTCTATTTCGAGGTCACAAACTTTCTTCACCACTGACATAGGTATTACATTTACACTTGCACCCAAGTCAATGAGTTCATTTCCAACATCCATATTACGTATGGATACATGTAACATGATTACACTAGGATCTACTTCCTTCTAGGGGTAGCGTTTGTTGGATAATCTCGTAGCTTTCCTCTTACGACTTCTCTATCTATAGGTTTTCTATTCCTTTCACTTTGGAATCAAAAACAATGATTTTATCAGTGACAACAACATTACAATGCTCTTTTGAATTAGTTTGGGTGTTGGCATTGAATATGTCTTTTTGTTGGTCTGACCAATCATTTTGCTAATTGGCCGACTTGTGTCTCGAGGTTTCTTATGGAGGCTTTAGTGTTCTTTTGGCTAGAAATAGATTTACACACAAGAAGGGGGAGGTGTGAATTGTGTGTTATAGAAAAACATGATTTTGAAAAACTTTTAGGATTAATCTCAAAGTTTAAAAACATTTTAGAAAAGTTTTGAGAGTAAGCAGTGGAAAATAAAATTAAAAAATTAAAGCGCATAAAGTAAAAGTTAAGGGAAGAGAGAAAACACCATAAGTTATAGAAGCTCGGTCAAAATAAAAATTATATAATCCTCTCCCCATGATTTGTTTTTGAGAATATCCAATAAACTTAATAGCTTTTAGTTGGTTGAACTCTTGAACCTCCTTATACAAGGAAAATGAAGTTTGTGACTAATTCCAACCAAACAGCGAACACAGAGAGAAGTGGTGAGTCTTCATTCTAAATGATGGATCGACGCAGTTAGTCTTGTTTCCTTATGAAACTTGGAGCGGATAATCTTCAAGCTTCAAACCAAAACTTTTACATGGGTTGATCTTGAACCTGGGTGAGATTTTAATAATGGGCTGAACTCATGATCCTAAGAGATTTTATACTGTGCTGATCTAGTACCTTAGCAAGCTTTTAACATAGGGCTAAGCTTGAACTGAAAATAAATTTTACACATGATAATCACCAACCAATATGATATTTTAACCACGGGCCGGTCTCGAACCGAAAAGAGGTTTTACACAGGATAACCACCAACCAAGATGAGATTTTAACCCCAAATTGATCTCGAACCGAATGAAGACTTCTGAATGGGTCGAGTCGTCAAACCGAACTGATGACTTAGTAACTAAATCCCCAAAACCAAGCTTTTAACGTGTTTAGGTTTGAACCCAAATAAATAATCCCTAAATGGATGAATTACTCAACCAAAGTAAAAACAAACTTCCTTGGTGAATTTACAATACTACCCTTCCAGAATTTCAATTGCCTCACTTGCAAAACGATTTTCTTGAAAGCACTAAAATAAATATTAGTGAGAGAAAGTAAAGAAAATATTTTAGAAAGAGATTGAGGAGTGAGGAATGAAAGATCACGCTTATGGATGTTAAAACATGAGAGAATGGACCTCTTTTTATAGGCTAGAGGTTAGCACAAAATAGGAAAAAATTTGTGGCTAAAATTAATGAGCCAATCTATTAGCACATGTACCAATATATTGGTTGGCCTAACAATAATCGTTTTGTTTGTTTAAAAGGAAAGAAAATATCCAAAATATTTAACGTTCATTAATATGTTTCCATAAATGTTTAGGGCGCATTTTTGCACTAATCCAATCGATTAGGTGAAGTACCAATCGATTGGCATGAACAAAAAGTTGCCCGAACATTTTTAACAGATTGCAAATAATCTGGCACAACTTCAAGACATTTTTAGAAATAATTTCTTGAGAAAAATAGGTTTAAAAAGTTGTTTTAGTGTGCATCCGATTAGTCGTATAACTTTACGAGAAGGCCTTTATGCTTTTACAATGTTATTCACTCAAACATGTCAAGGCAAGCTTTCACACACTTCAAGACTTGTAAGATTTATTGTTCTTTTAGACACTTGATTGGGCTTTACTTTGAGACGAGGCTTGAGATATATTCCATTTACATGCCATCATCAGAGAAACGTAATTATCAAACCTTATTGATCTGGTTGCATCTTTAACCGCTTTATGCCTGACTTTATTTGTTATCAACAAGGACTAGTTGTCATCATTAAAAGCATGTTCGTCTTAAATAGACCCTCCTTTATCAATAACATCAAAAATAAGGTTCCACATTCTCCCCCTTTTTGATGATGACAATTCATCTCTTAGGAAGGTGGTAAAAGAAAAAAAACAAAAATTTGTTTGGAATGATTAAACTCCCCCTAAATTAAGTAGAAAGTATAATCTACCCCGTTGAAAGTATATACTTCTCTCCCTTTGTTGAAATAAAAAAAGGCAAATAAAGATGAATTGTGATAATTTTAATTATGTAAACACGTTGGTAAATAATATTTAGGAAAGGAAAATCATCACTCTTTTTATTAATTGAAAATTGCTAGGAATTTAAAATACAAAAGGGAAATTACGGAATTGAAATAGTACGGAAAACATGAAACAAAGCAAAAGATTAAATATTCTGAAACACATAAGGGGTTCATTCATTATCATAAGCATCACCATCCCTTGTGGTGATTCTCTTTATCATCTTCCTATCCTCTGCTGAATTCTGACATATTTTCAACACTTTGTCGACCTTGGTGTCTTCTAGCTCTTTTAGCCCTTCTTCTTCTTCCTTGATTGTTAATTCATCCTATATTTCTCCATGTATGACGATAAATTTTATTTTTTAAGATAAGTATAGGTGATCCTATGGTTGATTGAGTCTATAGGAGCATCCATGGTATAAATGTTGAAGATTGCTAATAGCTAAGTGATCATAGGCCCATAAGGGAGTCATGTTGACTGGTTCTTTTTGGAGTAAATCATGTGGTTAAAAATTCCTTCTACCTAATTTGGTATAGTTTCTTTGGTTAAAAGACATAGGGTACAACATCTTCTCTGATGACATAGTTATGGTTCACATTCCTTGGAAAGAGGATTCTAGTTTAAAGGTAATGGAGGATCGGAACCTTTGGTTTTAAGTGGATTGATTTGGAAAAGGCTTTCCTTTTCTCCATAGGATTTATAACAAGTCTATTTAGGGCTGTGGAGTATTTTGAGTTTCTAAATCTTAGGTTTCTATCATGGATGTAGGATTTTCCTTTAAAAAGTAGCTCAAAAGTTCTTCCAAATTATCTTTGTAGATATCTATTTCCACACCTATTACAAATTATCTTAGTGAGGTTCCTACAAGTATTAGGTTTAAATATAATTCCCGTACAAGATTTGGGAATACTATTTATGGTACTTGTGTGAAGAAATCTTTCAAATGGGCTTAACAAATTTAATGATATGGTTTGTGACTTTTTAAGAGGCTTGACTCCTTGTACCAAGGATGAATCACCTTCTTCCCTAGGATCACCATCTTCTCTTCTTTATTTCTATTTATCAACCTAACAGTGAACACATCCCTTCTAGGTGCTTCTAGAAGTTTTTGGCTTGAAGAGGCCTTAATGATACTTACGACAAGAGAAAGAAAAACTAATACAAGAAATATACTAGAGGAGATGAAAATTTTGAGATGCAAGAATGAATGAGAGAGAATGCCTATTTATAATTCTTCTTCTGATGCTCGATCATGTATTTATGGAAAGTAATCAATGGAAATCGTATTAATTGAAAATCAAAACGAAATCATTCCAAATTGGGTGTGCCAATCGATTGGATAATCAAATCTTTCAGGATTTTGAGCGTTCATCATCAATGCTAGGATTTAATTTATTTGGAATACACATTTAGCTTGGATCTGATCTAAAAATATGGGCGCCAAGCTTGTACAATCAATTGCCATAAGGTCCAATCGATTGGGCTTTCGTCAGTCAGCCACCTTGGTGCATTTTGGGCCTTGTGAGGGATTGTATTAGTTTTCTGCACCCCTGTTCAGTCTTATTTGCACCTACTTTATGTATAACACTTAGAAACTCATCTTTTTAGTTATTAAACATAACTTATTGAGATGATCAAAATTAAAAACCAGTGTTTTAAAGGATTAATTGGAGTCTTTCAATTATTTCAACCTTAAAATAGTGTACTACCTCTATTATCAAGATGCATTGATAATACTTTCCTTTAAAGGAGAAAACCAATCACATTATGGTATATCCTTCTCTACGTATCTTTGGATGCAGGGTTGGTTCAAACCAAGAGATGGATAAGTCCACCACAGACATATCCACTCAACCTTTTATGATGTTAATTGATCACTAAGGATCATAAACATTGATATATTCTCAAAACACTTGCTTTGATCATTATCGTTGATATCGTACATTCTTGGATCAGAGACTTAATGTATACTTAAGAGCATACCTCTTTCTTTGTACAACTTCATTAATTATCGTTAAAGTTTTGAACTGTAAATCATACTTGTAAAACATTAAGGTTTCAACTTTGGTACCCATATTTTCTTAGGTCCAGGTGGGTTAGTCTTTCCAGAAGGTCTATGGTTATTACCTTTAGACCTTTTCAATTTTTCAAAATAGAATGGCTCTAAATGGCAACTCTTTTGCGTTGTATGCATTTATAAATTGGACGATTCTTTTTCTTGTGATCTACAACTTTACTAGGTTTTCTATTTTTTTTAATCCTAGTCGGTTTTTATTTAAGGAAGGTCTTTAAATTGATATAATCAAGTCAAGCTTTTCTTTCCCTTTGGTAAACTTGCATAGGGTTTCATGCAATTCAATTACTTCCTTTTTCAAAGAGACACAAGTCTCACAAATTCTCTTGAGTTTCTAATTTTAGTTATTTCTAACTTAAAAACTTTATTGCTTTATTTAAGAGATCTTAAATACTTCTTAAGGTCTAAGTTGTATTTTGTAAGATGGTTTATTTACTTCAACATCATCTTCCTCGTGGGATGCCTTTAATAAAACTTCATCTTCTTCGTTGGAAGAAGGTTCTTCTATGTTTCTCCTCGAGGTTGATGTCTTTTCTCCTTTTCTTCTTTCGAATATTCCACTTGAAGATACTTATTTTTCATAGTTTCTTACACACGAGGTTCTTTCATTTGATGTTGAATATTCTAAAGATCATTCAACTACAGAGTATGTTATTTTGATGGAAGCCAATGGAGTTGTTTGATAGGAGTTTGATGAAGTTGGTGATTCTTCAATTTTTTAGCTTACTTTTTTATCGTTAAAAAATTGAACTAATTCTATCAGCTTCTCTATAATTTTCTTCTACTTTTATTTTTCCTAAAATTCATTAAGACTCTCATCTTTTGATTTAAGGATTGGATTAAACTTCTTATTTTTAATTCTTAGACATTGGTTAGCAATAAATGTTCAAATATGATTTCTAATATCTCTAAAATTTGAAAAACACTTAAAAGTGTTATATTCTTCATCTTTTCCTTGGGTGTTCATCTCCTTTTGCTCGATACTTAGATAAGCTTCATACATCATTTCAAGAGTATCCCACATTTCCTTGGCGGTTTTGAAATTTTGAACATAAAATAATTTATTATCATCTAGAGACATTACTATATATCTTCTGTTTTTAAAATCTATTTAAAACTTTCTCTTTTATTCTTCAGTCCAAAGCTAAAATTCTATTCATAAGGGAAAAGATGTTGGACCAGATGTCTAAGCCTACGTGTTCAACATCCTAAACCAAAATTGACATATAAGATAAAACAGAATGATAAATCATAAAGCGATAAAAGAACACAAAGAATTGATAACCCAATTTAGTGTAGACAACACCCACGTCTAAGGGGATTACAACCCAATAAAATAAATATAGTCTTCAATAGAATTAGTACAAAGTGTCTTAGATGAGCAACCCCATGTTCAATTTCGCTCATCTTAATTATACACGTGTCTTTCTATTTAGGACTCTCCCTAAATATGAGAACCTCTCTCACTTTCTCTCAACCACTAACCTTAGTGATCACTACAATAATCAGAATATTGAATGTTGAATTACAAAGCAACTAAAAAACCAAACTTTATGCCTTTAGATATGAATGCAGACGCTAGATTCGTGCACAAACAACAAGACAAACAAAGACTCAAAGTATAAATCCTAACACAAAGATTCTTCAACACTTGCACACTTCAAACGTTAGGTTTGAGTCTCCTTAAATTGCAACCCAATTTTCTGGGCTTTTCTCCAATGGGCATAATATTTGATCACGCCTAGATTTGTAGAGGATTCAGTTTTTATTTATTTTCCAACAATCTCCAAAAAGATCTGATTTGTTTGAATTCAAATTTAAATCTCTAACTAAAATGATTTGATCCTTTAATCAGCCAAACAAATATAATAAATGCATTGCTAAAAGATAGCAACAAATTTAATTGAATCCCAATCAAAAATTATGCTCAGAACAACATCCATTAAGGCCTGTTGACAAAGGTCAGATGTTGCACACTTGCTGAAACATCTGGTCCCACATGTGTCATTTCTTCACCAAAACATGTTGTACACTCCATGTTGTTTTGCATAAAGTAACCAATTCAAAAGGAACAACAAAAAAGAATCAGGTTTATCTACTAGTTTTCCTTTTACTTGGTAAGTAGGGATAAACAGACTATTTATTATAGTTTCCACAATTCATAATTAATACTTTGTATAAAAGTTATAAACCTAGATTGCCACAATCTGAACCTAACAATGTTAAAAGTTGGAGGTGTGGTTAGAAAAGGTCTCTTGTTAAAAGTCATCTTCCTCTTGATATGATTAGTCCTTAAACAGGAGTTAGGCTCTAATGCCAGTTGTTGGACATGTGACGTCATACACAATAGGGAGTGATTTGTGTGTTTCATAAAAAATTGATTTTGAAAATCTTTTAGGATTAATTTCAGAGTTTAAAAACATTTTAGAAAATATTTGAGAGTAAGCAGTGGAAAATAAAATTCAGAAAGTGAAGTGCGGAAATTAAAAGTTAAGGGAATAGAGAAAACCCCAGAAGTTATAGAGGTTTGGTCAAAAGAAAAAGACCTAATACTTTCACTAAGATTTGTTCTTGAGAGTATCCAATAAACTTAAGAGGTTTTAATAGTTTGAACTCTCAAACCCCCTTATAGAAGGAAAATGAAGTTTGTGGCTAACTTCCAACCAAACACCAAACACGAAAAGAAGCGGCGAGTCTTTCTTTCAAACAATGGATCTAAGTGGTTAGTCTCACTTCCTTAGGAAACTTGGAGCGGTTAGTCTTCAAGCTTCAAACTAAGATTTTACACAGTCTGTTCTTGAACCTGGGTGAGCTTTTAATACCAGACTGAACTCAAGAACCTAAGAGACTTTATACTAGGTTAATCTCCAACAATAGCAAGCTTTTAACACCAGGCTAAGCTTGAACCAAAAAAACAATTTTACACCGGATAACCACCAACCAATATATTATTTTAACATTGGGTTGATCTTAAACCAAATGAAGACTTTTGAACGGGCTGAGCCTTCAAACCGAACAGGTGACTTAGTAAATAAATCCCCATAACTAAGCTTTTAATGCGTTTAGATTTGAACCCAAATAAATAATCCCTAAATGGATGAATTATTCGACAAAGGTAAAAAATAACTCCCTTGGTGAATTTACAATACTACCCTTCCAGAATTACTCACTTGCAAAACGACTTTCTCAAAAGCGTTACAGCCAAATTTTAGTGAGAGAAAGTAAGGAAAAAAATTTTAAAGATAGAGTGAGGAGTGAGGAATGAAAACTCACGTTTCTAGATGATAAAATATGAGGGAAGTGTCCTCTATTTATAGGCTAGAGGTTGACACAAAAAAGGAAAAACGTTTTGTCTAAAATTAATGAGCCAATCGATTGGGATATGTACCAATCGATTGGTTGGCCTAAAAATAATCATTTTGTTGGTTTTAAAAGGAAATAAAAACCCATAGTCGTTACCATTCATTAAAATGTCGTCCTAAACATTTAAGGCACATTTTTGCATTAACTCAATTAATTGGGTGAAGTGCTAATCGATTGTCAAGAACAAAAACTTGCATAGAACATTGATGATAGTTCCTGAATCATCTACCACGACTTCAAGACGTTTTTATAAATGTTTTCTTGAGAAAAACAAACTCAAAATTTTTTTTAGCGTGTGTGTGTGTATGAGTGTGTGTGTGTGTGTGTGTACGCGCGCGTGTGTGTGCGCGCGCGTGTGTGTGATTAGCTGTAGAAATTTATGAGAAGGCCATTTTGCTTTTACAATTTTATTCACTCAAACACATCAGAGTGAGATTTCACATACTTCAAGTCTTGTCAGGATGCTTCATTCTTATAGACACTTGCTCGGGCTTTCCTTTGAGATGATGCTTGAGTTATATTCCATTTAGATGCCATCATCAGAGAAACAGACTTATCAAACCCTATTGATCTGGTTGAGTCTTTAACCTTTTTATGTTTGACTTTAGTTGTTATCATCAAGGACTAGTTGTCAGTATCTAAAGCATGTTCATCTTCAATAGCGCTTCCTTGATAAATAACCTGCAAAAAAAAGTTCCACAATAGACACAAGTACTTAAGTGTGTTCTCTAATTTTATTGCTTTGTCTTGTTGTGGAGGTGCGTGTGTGTAATGTTGGTAAGGTTGTCTATTTGATAAGCTGACGTCAAATCTCCATCCTTGATTGAAGTTGTTTTTCCTTGGGAAGTTGTTGTTTTCACATTGTCCAGGACTTTGTTAACTGCCTATGTAATTGTCTTCTTCATCAGCTGGAGGGAAAATACAAATGGATGATCAGCAATGTCTGGTCTAGCTATATGTGTAAGACGTTTTGAACTGTTGTGCCACGAGATATCCCCAACATTGTTTGCATTGTTGTCATTATTATTGTTCTGATTATTGTTGTTGTTGTTGTTGTCTATATCATCCATAATTTCTAGTTTTGGAATATAAAACCCTCTATATTTTGTTTCTTGGCTTGTAAAATTTTCATTATATTTTTATTATTGTTTTTGCGTGTAGTTCATTAAATTTCAGGACCGAACAAAAGATGTTATGTTGGAACCTTTCCTCGCATAAACAATTAATAACATAAAAGCTAACAGAATTAGTAGGTTAGTGACTAAAAAGAAAATATGCACAAATATTAACAGATATAAACAAAATACTTAAAAAGATAAAACTATCTTAATGTCTTCAAAAACTGACGTCACTCCACCCCAACAACGCCATTTTTTTATCTCAAAAGGAAATGTTCAGTATCTTCTCCACATGAACTAGTTGTGTTTTAAAGAATGCTCATTAAAGTTGCTTCTTTGTTAAATTAGTGTAATAGAAAATAAATTGAGCTTGCGGTGTTAATAGTGAGAAAACTTGTTGGAGATAAATTTTATTGACCTGCTCTCGTGTAGCAATCTTGACAATTAATATGAAAATCTAATCAGTAACTAATATTAATGCCTAAATCTCTCATCGCATCTCATTTTCAAGTCAACAACGTGAGATCATTCGTATTACCTAATATACGACCTCTTAGCCTATTAACCAATAATTCAGCATTAAGTTTCAACAATTAAAATGGATACCGAAACTAAATCTATGTCTAGACTTTAACATATACAATAGATGAAAGAATTGGATCTAGTAATGACCAGTAACTTTCGAATATAAAATCATACCATGAATACATCTTTTAAGTAGAATTACATAAAACTCTATGGTCAGAATCAAAACTAGGACAACTACATCAAACTCAAACAAAAAAGAAAAATTAGCTATGCACACTCAATGTAGCTTTACAATCAAGACCTAGAAAAAAGAAGTTGAACAACATTTGCAACGATTCCTCGAGCAGCGCTTCCGCTCTCAATCTTCCTCTCCTATTTTCCCCTTCTGTGATTTATAGTGAGAACCTACATTCTCTAAGAACTACCTCAAATTCACTGTTATATCTCATTGCGTTGAATGACACCCCTATTTATAAGGTTTGAAATGGTAGGCTCTCTAAGCACACAACTAACACTCACTTAGCACTCATACTTTCTTCCTTGCTAATCAATTCCAATTCACCTGCAACTTGCCTTGCCACCATAGCTTGCTAAGCGCATTGTCCAATCTCGCTTAGCACACAAACCATTTTTTCACCTTGAGGCAACTTAATCCTAAAGTCATGAACCTCTTTTGCTCACTAATTGCACGTGTGTTCTTGGCTTAGTGAGGTTAGTTGTTTAACCTGGAAGTTCCTTGGCCATAAAGTCTTCTTTTTCCACCTTTTCTCGCAAAGTGTGCCTATGTTCTTAACTTAGCCAGCCTTACTTGTTGGTAGGGGTGGGAATAGGCTGAGTCGAGCTAGACTTTGCCAAGCCTGAGTCTGGTCTGCTAAAAAATTCAAAGCCTAAGTCTGGCCTGTAGCCTATCATAGGGCTTATTTTTAGACCTAAGTCTGACCCTTTCGAAGGCCTGATTGGCCTACTAGCCTATTTAAAAGCCTACTTCATTTGAACATTTGTAAATAAGAAACTCAACTAATGTTAAATAGACTAACAAATTATAAGATCAATGAGATTAAATGTTTGTTTTCATTTTCTCATTCAAGTTTACCTATTAGCATAAGTTTGGTGATACTATTTATTGAAGAGAACTTATGAAATAGCTTATGACAACAACTTATAAAATTGTTTATAATGTTTTTTCAACTTATTTTCATAAGTTCTTCAAGATAACTAAGTTTTATTTTTCGTATTTTAATTAAAAGTACAAATTAGAATATAATAATAATAATAATAAATTTATTGAGTTTTTCTTAAATAGGTCAGACTGATAGGTTTAAAAGGTTTTTCTTACGGCCTGTGGCCTAGCCTCATTAGCTAAATAGGCTTACAAAAAAACCTAGGCCTTTTCTATTTAAGAAAAAGTCTGGCCTGGCCTGGGCCTATGTAGGCTAGGCCGTAGGCCCCTGTTAGTTGGTCTGGCCTATTCTCACCCCTACTTGTTGGGAAAGTGCTTTGACATGGTCTTTGCGTTGCTTTGGTGATTTCTTAGTCCTTTTTATCTATTTTTAATCAATATGTAGTTAAAATATCCTAACAAGCAATTTTATCACTTTTCATTAATTAATCGGGGTTTTTTTCATTAATTACTTGTAAAATAAGTTAATAAATACCTACGTATTTTGTTTAATTTTGACACTTATCAATTTGATAGCTTAATTATAAATGGAGATATTATCTTCTAATATATAATGGCAGAAGATATAGGATATAAAAGAGAAAAATTAATAGTTTAAAGATTAAGTTGAATTGAAAATCTTGTAAATATTTGGGAGATTTCCCGATTCTAGAAGATTTCTTGGTTCGAGTGGCTTCGGCTATTGTAGATTGCTCATTATTTGTTGGTTGTATTTGATCTTTTTGTCTATTCAACAATTGGTATCTCAGATGGATCATTATGGTGTTTATGTTGCTTATGGTTGTCCTTTCCAAAAAGATCAAAGAGAGTGGTGTCCTCAATTGTGGTGACATTATCTGAAATGTGTTTAATGGAAATTTGTTTGCTGTATGAGAAAACATACTCATAGAAGATATCATTTTTATATATAATGGTGTTTCTAATTATTAAATTAAATAGGAGAAAGCCTTTTAGGCCAGTTTTATAACAACAAAAAAAGACATCTTCTGCCCCTATGATCAAGTTTAGTTCTACCGGTCATTAAGATAGAGGAAAAACATAAGCATCCAAAGATCTTGAGATCATAAAATGTATGTGAACATTTATATAATATTTTAAAAGGAGTTTTGTGTTGTAAAGTAGGTGCACAAGTTCTATTAATGAGAAATGTATCATGTTCTAAGGAATAGGACCAAACATATTTTTGAAAGTTTATAATGGAAAATTAATGTCTTAGATACATTTAATAGGTGCATATATTTCCTTTCGATGATGGAATTTTGTTCAGTTGTCTCTAAACAAAAAGTTTAACGACGGATTCATAATGGTTCATCGAATGAAGTCATGTGAAATTCAAACGTCACTTCTAAGACATTCGATTGAGTAAGGACAAAATTATAAAAGCTTTTAATGAGAGATTTAGTATCAGATTTGTGTGTCATTGGGAAGGTTCAAATAAATTTAGTATGTTCATCAAAAATAGTCCAAAAAAAAAGTAAAAACCATTTATAGATATAGTTTTGATAGGTCCTTATATGTCTATGTGAACAAGATCAAAAGCATGTATGGTGGTAGTAAAACTATGAGAAAAATGTAATTTGGGTTGTTTAGGAAAATGACAAGATTCACAAATCAATTTTTTATTAATGTGTATGTATGGCAACAATTTACGCATAGTAAGAGAAACATGGAAAGATGGGTGAACTAACCTAAAGTGTCAAACATCAAAATTATCATGATAAACAATATGAGTGCTGTTAAGACATGTTTTATCAGGACTGAAATCTAAACAATTGAAAGGTATAAGATCGTGATTGATGATGTAAAGACTATTGATGTGATCCGCATTCCCGATTATCTTCATGAAAGCCCAATTCTGAATTATGCATGAATTTTGAGAAAAAAACGACATTGCAGTTCAGGTTATTGGTTAACTTTGAAATGGAAAGTAAATTGAATTGAAATTGAGGGATGTAAAGAACATTTTGAAGATATAGATTCTTGGTGAAATGGATAGTGCCAGCATAATGTTCTATTATTCTGTGCACATTGGGAAAAGCAATATGCACAAGTTTGATTTTCTGAATTGTGTGGAAAGATCTAATAAAAGGACATGGTATCATACATGTCGTTGTAAATCACTATTTCGAATCTGGTCCAAGGTCCTTCCTTCTGTAAACCGTGACTTCTGTTGAACTAAGAAATAATCACCATACTTAATACTTTTAAACAATGGCTTTTCTTTCTCCAATAGTTGAGGTGCAGGTCCAATTTCCTTATCTTGTGCAGGTCCATTCAACACCACAACACTAATTCTGGTGTCCTTGTTGTTCAAAATTGCACGATGTAACACACTTGAATACTTCCCATTACTCACAGCCTAATCAGTAATCAGAAGATAAACATTAATCAAACACTTAAAGTTGAGGATTGAAAATGAGAATAACAAGAGCTTAGTGACAGACCTCGAGTTGATCTCCAATGTTGACAACTAGGCAGTTGGGAATGGGATTGACATTGACCCATTTACCCTCATGTTTAACTTGAAGTCCTCCAATTTCGTTCTGAATGAGAAAGGCTAAGAAGCCAACATCCGAATGAGTAGGCAAGCCAAGAGCAAGGTGTGGTTGTGGACAAGGAGGGTACAGGTTCACAACCATGAAATGTAAGCCATAGTCAAAACCAAATGAATCAATTATGGAACTGGATTCTAATCCCAAGCTTTCTGATATTCCCTGCAGTAATTTCCTAGCTACAAGCGTGATTTTTTCACTATACTCGAACACAACCTCCCTGCACAAAACCAGAAGAATCAATCTCCTTTATTAACTTTGAAATTATGTCAATGACTTAGTGTTGAAGTTAGTTACCTGTAACCTGGTGGTTTGTCGGGGAAATTGAATTGGGGAGATGTTAAAGCTTTGAGAAAATCTCTCCAATAATGAACATTCTCTACAGGAGGATGGATACTCGTACCATGTCTGATGGGTGAGAAAGGATCTCCATTGTCACGAAACTCTATTTTTTCCTCCATGGGCAAATCATGAAACTCTTGAGATTTTTTCATCAACTCTTCCATTAGATTTTGGGAAATTCCATGGTTTGTGAGCTGAACATTGAGAGTTAATATTAGTTGACATTAAAATTCACGTATCATTTGGAAAAACTACTAGGAAAATAAAGTACCATGAAGAACCCCCATTCAGCGCACGCTTTAGCGAGTTCATGAACAGCTTCGGTGTGGATTTGAGCATCATCTGAAGTGAGGAGAGAAAAATCAATGACTGGAATGGAAGCTGCAAGTTCATCTGCAACTGGAACGTGATGAATATCTGTAAAGGAGTGGTAATTGGAAGGGATAGGAGAGGCTCTGTTTGATTCTGCGAAAGCTTTAATGCTTGAAATATTGGTGGAAGGTGATGCCATGAGGATGTATCTTTGAGGTATTGAACTTAAATGGTTTATATACACAGTGAAGTGATATTGAAAAAGATTAGGACGTGAGGAGGAAAAGCTAAATCTCACACCTTATATGTGGACAACAAGTGCCTCTCCATCCATTTTAATTTCTTGACTTTATGCATATCAGTTTGTGTTTTGATGTTTTCTCTATGTAATATACTTACTACTTAATTTGACACATTCTAAAGAGACAAGACTCATTGATCAATCTACGTGTTCTATTCAAACATGATCATCTTGTTGTCCTTGAGTGTCACAAACATTGTTCAAGATTGCTATAGTATGATCCAATACTTGATTTACTATAATATTACTTTGTTTAAAATATAAAACAAAGAATTGACAAAATTTAGAGAGAAATTACCAATTCTCTATAATGTTTCTACACTTTTCATGCATATCACAAGGTTTTAAGTAAGAGTTATTCTTTCGAGATTTTGAATGTTCCAAGTGTTACGTTTCAAATTGCAGTAGTCACTATCTGAATTAATTACAACATTGTACAATACAATTTAATTCCATTTTATTGCAAGACAAAATTTTAGTTTAGAATTTTGATGTTATAAAGAATATTTTATGTGATTTATAATTTAATATTTTAATTTTGAAAACTTCCGCTAAAATTATAGAAATACGAAGTAATCTACTGTACATAGTAATTAACTGCACAAAATGGCATCCTCATTTCGAAAAAGAAAATTAATGATGTTTGAAAGACGAAGTATTTACCCTAACATGAATGACAAGGTACCAAGTTAATGACATGAAATAAGCAGTGACGTGAAATAAGCATTACTTTAGAAGCAACCAAAGATAAGTACTTTTACCTTATTTTTCTTTTATGTTATGTTTTGAATTAAATTCACTCTACGTGTCATGTGAACTAAGTCATCGGTTTATTTTATTTTTTTATAAGCAATAATGAATTATGAAGAACACAAGAGGTACTCAACTCTTAATATAAGGAAGGGATTAAAGGCAAAGGAGTCCCAAAAGAACAAAAAAAAACAACAAAAAACTAAGAAAAACAACTGGTTGGATCAACCAACCAATCCTCCCATCTCAAAAGAGGTGATTTCCTAATAAAGACTTAAAACCACTCCCAAGTAGATCTTTTGATACTATCCAAACAATTCCAAAAAGCTCCCTCCTCCAACTTGAATATAATCAGATTCCTCTGTAACCAAATATTCCAACAAACACATTAATGTATGATCCAAAGGCATTAAAAGTTTTTTCTTAAATGTGAATTGGGTCATATTTCAACAAATTTATGTGTTGAAACTTCCTCATTATTGATTAGGTGTAATGTTTATAATTATTCTAATGTATTTTGTAAGGATTATGAATAGGTAAACTCTTTAGTGCTAGGAATGAGCAATTGTCATCGATGAACCTTGTAACCAGAATTGATTTTAGTGATAATTAACTATTATATCCTATTGATTTAATCTCATATGTTCTTAACCTTTTTACCCTCTAATCAATTGTAAATTGAAATATGATTGTTTGTTAGAAATAAATTTCAATGGGTAACTTTGTATAAGACTATTCTTGCTAGTTATCATTTAGGCCTAGGGATAACACCGTGCAGTTATATTATTCATGTTAATCGAATGCTTAGTTTTATTCATAATTCACTTATTGGCATTGGTAATTACTTTAAGACAAGAGGATTATTTACTAATGAATTAGGGATAAATAATCTTGGGAACTAGTAATCATACAAAATAGGAATTGGTTATAACAAGGTCAATTTAGGGTACAAAGGAGATTCAAGGGCATACTCATCCCTGGCATATTTCATCATATTATTTTCTACGCCATTAAATTTACTCTTTACTTTATATTTTTTAAGCAAGTCAATCCAAAAAACCCTTACACGATTGTTCAATTGAAACTTGATTATAATCATACGCAATATTTGAATTTGACATTCGGGACCTTCCCACATTATTACTTGCATGGTTTATTACAATTTCTAAAATGCAATCACCTATATAAATGAGTGTTGTGCTCACTTCTAAAGCGCAAATTTTATGAACTATCGATTCTCCTATCTCATCAAGAGCTTTTTTCTTCTTTGCATTTGTAATAGACTTTGAGGTTGCAAGTTAAGCTTATAAAAAGATTGGTTCAAGGAATGTTGTTGGGTTGAACTTGTGTAAAAGCTCAAGTTGTTGATAGTAGAAAACTCAAAAGGAAACTATTGAGAAATGGAGTAGGTCGTGTGGTTTAAGGTCAAACTAGTATAATTTCGGGAGTGATATATCTAACTTTATCTCTTTACTTTCAATCTTTTATTTTTCCACTGTCTAAATCTCTACTTCTACCCATTTTCTTAAAATCAATTAACTTAACATCAATCTTTTGCAAAATATTTTTAGAAATCAAATATCACAATTCACCTCTCTCTCTTTTCTTGTATTTGGAGTCGCTTGTTCAAGAAGTAGCATCAGAATCTAACTCTTGTTATAAGACTAATCATCTCAAGAGGTAGATATGACTTCAAACAATTCACTGAGCAATCATTCATCCTTTAATGGACATGGACATACTAATTGGAAAGAGAATATGGAAATATTTATAGAGGGGATATATTATGTTATCTAGGTTGCTGTAAAAATGGTCTCTTTGTTCCCACACATCTAGTTGATGGTGTTGTGGAAAAAATAAAGAAATTTGGACCAAAAATAATAAGGAAAGGGCGTGGTACAACTTGAAAGCAAAAACTACCATCTTTATTACTTTAGGATGGGTGAGTTTTTTCATGTTTCTTATTGTAATTGGGAAAAAAAATGTGGAGCACACTTCAAATTACCTATGAAGTTACAATTAAGGTAAAAGGGGTAATATGAACACATTGATCCATGAATATGAATTGTTTAGAATGAAACACGAGAAAAATGTCCAGGACATGAAAAAATGGTTTATTCTTCTTGATAATCACTTAAGAACTATTGGCAAAACTTTTATAAATGAAGATTTAATTAACAAAATCCTTATATTCTTAAACTACAGTTGGCAACCTTAAGTCACTATGATGTATGAATCAAAAATATTTATCTTATATGGATTTTGCTACCTTGGTTGTAAAATTGTAGGAACATGAAATGAAACAAAAAAGGTTATTTGAAAATGAAGAAGGTGATAAGAAAAATAAAAGTCTTGCACTAAAAGTTATGGATGTCAAAGATATGGAGTCAAAAGATGAAAATTGTTAAAGTAAAAGTGATGAAGACATGTATTTCATATTTCAAAATTTTAGAGAATTCATAAGGCACAAAAAACATCATTCAAATGGCCAGAAGAAAAGTAAAGAAAGATTAACATTCATACATACAGTGTTATATTTGTAAAAGATCTGGCGAGGGCGGAAGCTGTGCAGCCCCTAGGAGGGGAGAATATCATATGTCACCTCCAAGAAGGTATCACCTTGCCCCAAATCCTTTCCTTTTGCCCAGACATGGGAAATCATGCGAAAAGATGTTCTTTGGGTAGAGAGAAGTTAATGTCAATAATTGGTCCACGACTCTATAAGAAATATGATTCAATAGTCACCATTGACTGAGTGGGTAGTAATCCTTCTTAAGTAACCCTAGACCCAAGATCTCTATAAATACTTCTCCAATAAAAGAAGAAAAGAGAGATCATAAATTACACATAACACCCAAGACACAACGCTTATTCACAAATTCTCTCACCTCACGTGAGAAGTTCCTCTAAGACCATAATAACATTTCTATATGGAGCTTCTTGTCGCCATGGACAGCCCTAACCATCCTATAATTTATAAACACATACTAAGGCCCATAAGTATCCCCTGCCCCTGCAGGGATACCATGCACACCTGTTCTTTTTTACCAATACAGTGGTGCCCACTATGGGCAATCGAGAAAACTAACATGGGCCACACCTCTTTCACTTTCATTCATTTCACCTCCCTTACAAAGATGGCTGATAAAAATCCACATTTTAATATAAACACCATAGTTGGAGGCTTTGTTGGTGGAGGAAGCTCCAGCTCCTCCTTAAGATAGTACGCAAGACAGGTGATTGCTGCAAATGTAATATCTCATAACTTCCCTAGGGGTGAACGAGGGGAAACAGGGGTTAACATCACCTTTTTCGACAATGATGCTATTGGAACCAACCCTCATGATAATGACCATATGGACATCACTGTATAACATGGAAACTGAGACATCAAGCAAGTCTTAATAAATACTAAGAGTTCAATTGACGTCTTATTCTAGGATGCATTTCAGAAACTGCAACTCGATCCTAACGAGGTCAAAATGGTTAGAGGCTCGTTAATAGGATTTTCAAGTGAATAGCTACAAGTAAGGGGCCACGTGACCCTAAAGAAAAGATGTGGAGAGGGAAAAGGCATCATAACGATTGAAGTCATCTACCTTATTGTAGATGTCGTGTCTCCCTACAACATTATTTTAGGTCGCCCTGCCATCAATGCACTAGGGACGGTAATCTTTACCTTGTACATGGTCCATAAATACTCACTTCCTAGTGGGCGAGTTGGGACGATAAAAGGAGATTGGCAGATAGCTCAAGACTGTTACCAGAATAGCCTGGCGACAAAAGGTGGAAGAGTTCGCCCTTGTGGGTGCCCCTCTCCCTGAAGTCCCAGATGCAGATGTTAATTTATGGGATCCCAAATTGGGAACAGACTATGAAAGACTCATGCCCACTAAGGACCTCAAGGAAGTCAGAATAGGCACCTCACTACATTAGGTGACAGAGATATGTACCTCGCTTACCAAGATAGAAGAACATGAACTAGTCGATCAACTCACTAGAAATGTTGATTTATTTGTATGGCCTCCCTCTGATATTCTTGGGTTATCCACCTTCCTTACATTAACCCTTCTTCCATGCGAGTAGCGCAGAGGAAGCAAAAAGTTGGAAAGGAGAATAGGGTCACCATTGACAAGGAAGTAGATAAGTCATCTGACGTCGGGTTCATTACGGAAACAAAATACCTTACCTGGTTAGCCAACATGGTATTAGTGAGGAAAGCAAAAAACATGTGGTTCATGTGTGTAGACTTCACTGACCTAAACACCGTCTGTCCCGAGGACCTGCATCCACTACCAGACATTGATCTCCTTATCAACGGGTCCTTAGGATATCACACTTTCAGCTTCATGGATGCCTATTCAGGGTATAACCAGATTCAAATGGATCCACTGGATGCCCCAAAAATCACTTTCATGTCAAATCACAGTAACTACGACTAAAATGTCATGCGCTTCGACCTCAAGAATGTTGGCACCACCTACCAGTGACTCGTTGACATCGTGTTCTCCAACCAATTTGGAAAAAATGTAGAGGTCTATGGTGATGATATGATAGTTAAAACTAATGAGGGGCACAACCATGCTAAAGATTTGGACGATGTCTTAGAGTCGGTCAAGAAGTACAATATTCGCTTCAGTCCCGCCAAGTGCTCCTTTGGAGTTTAAGCTAGAAAGTTCCTAGGGTTTATGCTGACGAAAAAAGGCATTGAATCCAATTCAGATAAATGTCACGCACTTATTGCCATGAGAAGCCCCACCAATGTCAAGGAAGTGTCAGCGCCCTATATTGCTTCCTCTCATGTGTGGGCGATAAAGGTTTCTTTTTCTTTGCCGCCTTGAAGAATAAAAAAAGATTCTAGTAGATGGTAGAATGCGAGGAGGATTTCTAGAGGGTAAAGGAATTCCCCGTATCACCTCCCATTCTCACTCGCCCGAGAGAGAAGTCTCAATTACTCATCTACCTCTCTGTCAGAGATCCGGAGATGAGCTCAGTACTAGTGGAGGAGACATGTAAAGTTGAAAGGCTTGTGTACTTTGTAACAAAGGTGTTCAAAGGCACCAAAGCATGGTACCAATAAATTTAGAAGCTGGCACTAGCTCTTGTCATCACAGAGATGACTTTGCGTCATTATTTTCAAGGCACAAGATCTTCGTGAAAACCAATTATCCTGTTCTACAGCTCTTGAAAAATCCAGATTTGGAGGGAAATATGGTATCCTGGGACGTATAACTATTAGAATATGATATCTAATACAAACCAAGAGGAAGCATCAAGTCCCAGGCTCTGTATGATTTTGTTGCAGAATTTAGCTCGTCTGTAGTCGAGGAGGTGACCCCATAATGAACACTATCGGTTGACGGCGCCTCAAATGTAAAAGGTAGAATGAATATTTTTGGAAGGACCCGACAACTTATTGATCGAGTAGGCGCTGAAGTTTAAGTTCAAAGTCAGCAACAACCAAGCAGAATATGAAGCTCTCATCGCTGACATAGTCCTCGCCTTAGAAATGGGAGCCTCTCGACTGAAAGCTAAGAGTGATTCTGAATTGGTCGCCAATAAAGTTTCTGGAAAGTATCAAGCTAAAGAAACCCAACTGATAAGATATCTACAAAAGGTAAGAAGATTATCCTCTCATTTTACTTCTTTTGAAATAGACCATGTTCCCCGGGAACAGAACTTCAGAGCATACCTTTTGTCCAAACTGACTACCTCGAAGACAATAGGGTTTAACAGAACAGTGATTTATGAGACTCTCGCCTCCCCCAGTATTAAGGCAAGAAAGTTCTACTCCCTGGAAGTTATCCCTGATTCAAGTTGGATATCACTTATACTGTGTTACCTGCAGGCGGACTAAAAATAGACTACTAAGTACACCTTCTCTTGAGAAAAAAATTTTAAAATGGGGAGAGAAACTCCAATGTTATGTTTGGGAGAACATGAAACTGCCCTAGTACTTTTCAAAGTCCGCAGAGGAGCATGTGTCATCCTTATTGGCAGAAAGGCTCTTGCCCACAAGTTGTGTATGGCGGGATACTATTAGCCTACCCTAATAAAGGATATAATCACTTTTATCAATAAGTGTGACCAGTGATAGAGGCACTCTAACCTCTATCATACCCCGCTGAACTTCTTTAGTCAATGACTTCACCATGGCCTTTTTACCAGTGGGGTATGGACATCTTGAGCATGTTTCCCCTAGTGCCTGGTCAAATGAAATTCTTAATATTGGGAGTCGATTATTTCATCAATTGGATAGAAGTGGGAGTTGTAACTAAAATCAAAGCTGAAAGAGTTTTCCACTTTTATTGGCAGAAAATTATGTGCAGGTTTGGGCTTCCTGAAGCTATTGTTTCCGACAATGGAGCCCAATTCGATAGTGCTATGGTCATTGACTTTTGTCGAGATTTAGAAGTACACAAAATTCATACCAGTTGTCCTTCCTCAAACCAATGGGCAAGCGAAATTAGCAAATAAGGTAATTTTGAAAGGACTAAAAAAGAATACTGATGACGCCAAAGCCTTATAGACAGAACTGTTCCATGAAGTTTTATGGTCATATCATCGCAGATTGGGTCGACGAATTGAGAGAAGTCACCCATTTTCGAGAATTTTCCTCCAAACACAGAACCGCTAGAAGGTAGAACTCCAGAGTTAAGTAGAAGGAGATACGAGAAGGCGGCATGGCCTTAAAGTATGTGGTTGTGCCCGCTTAGCATAGAAACTGCAACCCAAATAGGATGGACCATATCGCATATTCCAAAAGCTTCCCCACGGGGCATACAAGTTGCGAGAATTATACGGACAACTCCTACCCAGAACTTGGAAAATCCTCCATCTTAAATATTATTACAATTAGATTATTTTTAAATTCATAAGAAAGATAAGTATTTGCCTATAAAAAATTGCCTGAATATTCATGACATATAAAGATATTTTTCAAATATTTCATAGGATGGACTTCTTGGAGAAAATATTTGCCACTTTTTAAGTCAATATTTTAGATACTGGACTTCCTAGAGAATATCCTTGCTGCCTCTTAAGGCTATATTTTATATGTTGGACTTCCTAGAGAAGATCTTTGCCGCCTTTTAAGACAATATTTTGTATGTTGGACTTCCTAGAGAAGATCCTTGCCACCTCTTAAGGCAACATTTAGTATGTTGGACTTCTGAGGAAGATCTTTGCCACGTCTTAATGCAATATTTTGTATGTTGCACTTCCTACGAAGATTTTTGTCGCCTCATAGTGTAATATTTTGTACCTTAGACCTTCGATAGAAGATCTTTGATGCCTTTCAAGGGAATACAAATAGGTTATCTAAATACCCCACCTGAGAGACATAGAGTTTTCTTGGGTAGGACCAAATATATAAATCTCTCCCAATGGGCGTGCCAGAAGTCTAGCCTAAAAGGCTTAGCCTTAAGTCTTGTTTGAGGGTTTGATATAAGCCTCTCCCGAGAGGTCCAATGCCTCGCCTAAGGGACTTGTAATCTCATCAATCATGCTCCATATAATTTCGCCTAAGGAACTTTGATGACACTCTATTATTGCATGTTTTCGGTCGAAGAAACGGATCAAAACAAGTTAAAGAAGAGAAAAAATGAAGAATAAAGGCCAAAGAAAGATGCAAAAATGACTAATTATGAAGGAATGAGAACTTAGTCAAAATAAGGTGAAAAAAGGAGCAAAATCGTGCACCTACTAGAATAATCACATGTTATATTGCGCGTGTGATAGAAAAGTAAGGACAGCATCGCGCACGCAATGCAGGTTATAATGCGTGTGATGGCACTTTTTCTGGGCTTTTCTAATGCGTTTTGACCCATTATAAAGGCTTTAAAAGGTGATATTTGGTACTTTTTCAAGGGTTCTGAAATTTTACACGTGAAGGATGGGTTTACAGCACTAGAGGGGATATTGGAGAGCATTTGAAGCCATTAGAGGTCAATTTTTCAAGGGATTTCTTGTGCAACAATCTGATTTGTGTTTGGTATTGTATGATGAACCTAGATAATTGTCTTTAGGTTAGGTTATGTTTGATGAACCTATTTTAATACTCTTGGGACATATGTTTGATTTGTTATTGCATGAATAACTTGAGTTGTAATTTTATTCAATTGCACCTTGTTCTTAATGCTTTTTATGTGAGATACTCTTTTAGTCTGAATTTAGGCACATAGGGAATACTGACCATTAGTCTATGTGTTAGACCTAGGGCAATTATTGTGCTTACGCCGGTTGAATAAGGATATAAGACCACGAGCAGTGGCTTAGGAATTAACGCTCTATTGCATTGCCTAATCTTGCTTATGCTGGTGGAGTAGGGATAGAAAACTCCGAGTATAGATTAGTGAGCTATACACCAAGGGATTGGGTATGGCGGTTTTGTTAATTCGTTGTGAGATTATAGTGACGATGTCATTCATGTAATACATCGAACATCAACAATCGAGAAATAGGGGATTCTATACACAACCTGGCCGCTTTCGTATTATTGACAAAACACTTTATTTTCTTTTCGCAATTAAAACTCAATCCCCCCTCCCCGATTTAGTGTTTTATACGCATAGCACAATATTGTCTTGTTAAATAGAAGTTCCTGTGGATTCGATCTTTTTTATTACTGCGAAATTATCGGTACACTAGCCAAGAAGTCATCGGACTTGTAGTATCATCAACCAGGCTTCATATAATCTCACATAAGGGACAAAAATCTCCCAAGATATCTAAATTTCTCGCTTGGGAGAACTAGAGTTTTCTCAAGTGGCATCGAATATATAAATCTCGCCCAAGGGGAGTGACTGAAGTCTAGCCTAAGAGACTTAGCCTTAAGTTTTGTCTGAGGGCTTGATAGAAGTCTCGCCCGAGAGGTCCAATTCCTTACCTGAGGGACTTGTAGTCTCATCAGCTAGGCTTCATATAATTTTCGTAATGGACTAAGATCTCTCAGGCTATCTAAATTCCCTATCTGAGAGCTTTCTCGAGCGGAATCGAATGTATAAATCTCGTCCAAGGTGTAGCGAGCGATTTTTGTCGGTGACGCGACCACCTTATCGCTGGGTTTTCCTCACGGAAATGGTAGGAGGGGGTGCTACTTTCTGATTTCTTATTTATCCCATGAAGCTGGAAGGGAAAGGAAAGATATCTAAAACTAACCTTGCACGTTAATGTTTAACTGAACAAACGCTTAAAAGAGATTTGAGGAGTCGGGGTCAGGTTATACAATGGGGAGTTGTCAATTACCCATCCTATATGTGGTTATCCACATGATATTAGCTTTAGGTTTCGCTTTGTACTTTATGGTGTTTATCTGTTAATGGGTTGGGAAAGTTTCTTGGGAAGTATGAGTGAGTGAGTTGATGTTGATGTTCGGGTGTTCCCGATGCTTTTGGTAAGGTACTAGACCTAAGTTTTGGTTGATGTGTGAAGGTATTGGACCTAGGGTTTTTGATTTAGTATGCTCACTAAGATTTCGCAATCTTATGCCTACGTATTCCCGTTTAAACAAAACAGGGAAATCAGAGCAATCGTAGTTCCCTATATTCTAAGGGAGGAAAAAGATGTTTTGGTGTCTTGTTCAAAGCCCAAGATTAAAGCTAAAGGGTTTTGTTTGAGAGAGAATTTGTCGTCTCTAAAGAGGGATTGTTGATTTTTGTGTGCCTTGATCAAAGCCCAAGGTTGAAGCTAAGAGGTTGATTGACTCCACTAGGGGAAGTCTTTATACAAAGCCTAAGAGGAGGCTGGATAAGACCGACTCAACCAGAGAGTGTATATATTGGTGTCTTGTACAAAGCCCAAGATTGAGGCAAAAAAGAGACTGACTCTGTGGGGATATCATTATACAAAGCCTAAGAGGAGATTTGAAGTTTGACTTTTCTGGGGGAAAATGTTCTATCTATCTTGTACAAAGCCCAAGATTGAGGCTAAAAGGATTTTGACTCCGCCGGGTGTAACACCCTTTTCTACCCCCAATAATGTTGCAGCAGAAACAACTTAAAAATCAGAGTAAGGCATAAAAATTTCCCTCAAAGGGTGCACATTTCTCATTAAATCAAAATAACACAATTACCCTGTAAACAAAGGGATTTCCTCAAAATAACTCAAAAACCTTCACATGGCAGCGGAACTCAAAATTCTCAATTAAAAAGGTTTTCAACAAACATCATAATAATCAAAATAAAACCATATCGTCAAATAACAACAAAAATAAGGAAACAACATAGTTCAACTTAAAGGACCCAAACCCGATGTTACACTATCAGAGCAAGACCCTCTAAATCGACCAAAAGCAAATAAACTTCAAGTCCTCGGAAGCATCCACAGCTAAACCTTATCACCTGCATGTTACCCACGTGGAGGCAACATTCAAACAGGCAGGGTGAGTAATCACAATTCATAATAATCATTATGAAACAAGATATACATAAAATGGAATTATCTTCATAAACGACATCATCAAGGTCATTGATAAGTGCAAATTGTACCTATTTTTGTATATATGTTTTGTTGCACTTATCGATTCTTTTTGGTAAATATCGTGCGAATAAAACCCAATTTGTTTGTAAATACGTTTAGTTTACGTTTTCGGTGTATAGTGCGCTACCGTGTAAATATCATTGAGTTTAAAAAGGAAGAAAAAGAAAAATCCTTGAAAAAGGAAAGAAAAAGAGTTTCAACAGTTGTGCTAAATAAGTATGGTGTGTTGTGTAGCACTTGGGATTTTGGAAGAAGTTGGTTGAAATTTTGTGTGTGAATCTTTGTGAGTTTTCACTCCCTTAGGTTTAGACAAGTTTATGTTTCAATTACCTTTAGAAATTGCCCTTTGTTTGTTTACCCGACCACGCTACAACCTTGAAAAGCCCTTGTGATTCTTGCCTTTGTATTTTCAATGTGAATTTGTGGATGTATGCATAATTTAGTCTTTTGTTTGCATGAGTGTTGTGTGAGTGTAAAGTACCTTATTGTGTGTTTTTCATCTACCGATGATTGTTTTTACTAGGTGTGATTCACTTTGGAACTTGTGTTGTTTTAGAATTTTTGGCATGATTTTTGTACTTTGCTTTTGTTTCGTGACTATGTTATCGTTGCAGTTTAGTGGTAAGTATTTACTTTTTGTGTGTACCGTTGTCATTTGAACCATTCATTCGTTTCCATTTTTCAAAACCTGTTGATTCGTCTTTCTTTGGATATCGCTTTTGCATTTTCAAGTTTGTTTGATTTTTGTTTGTGGACAAACAAGTAGGTAAGTTGGGGAGAGTTTGATAAGTGCAAATTGTACCTATTTTTGTATATATGTTTTGTTGAACTTATCGATTCTTTTTGGTAAATATCGTGCGAATAAAACCCAATTTGTTTGTAA
The DNA here is from genome assembly GCA_022829125.1 of Lathyrus tuberosus. Classification (NCBI taxonomy): domain Eukaryota; kingdom Viridiplantae; phylum Streptophyta; class Magnoliopsida; order Fabales; family Fabaceae; genus Lathyrus; species Lathyrus tuberosus. The sequence goes on from JALAZF010000017.1 coordinate 19,203,500, forward strand.
ATACGTTTAGTTTACGTTTTCGGTGTATAGTGCGCTACCGTGTAAATATCATTGAGTTTAATCGATTTTCATTTATTTTTGTAGGTGTTCCAGCAATGGGATATTTCCATATTCATAAATAGCATTGAATAAGCTTTCCAACGCTTCAAACCGTGCGTCAATCGGAGTTACGGTTCAAGAGTTATGAAGAAAACAAATTCTGGTTTTCTGTCATACTCGCTAGGCGAGCCCCCGTAGCGAACACTCGCTAGCTTGTTCGCTAGGCGAACCGGGGCGAACGAAAAGTTCCAGAATCGTGAAAAAACTCAACAGAAAGGCGGTTTACGTTCGCCTAGCGAACGGGGACTCGCTAGGCGAACCTGGAAAGTCAGATTTGCCCATTTAAGCCATTTTTCATCATTTTTTAGTAATGGGTTTGATATTTTTAGTTCCAAATCCATCCAATAGCATTTTTTGACCAGAATTAGGCTAGAAAACACATTGGAGCATGAATTAGGATGATCCGGAGTTGAATCCTTCATGAATCGGAGCCGACAACTTTTGAGATGTTTGGTTTTTCTCCATTTCTTCTCTATGTATTTCTCTATTTTGTGGGTTATGTTTGTATTGTTACTCTAAACCTATGTACATGTATTGATCATGGTTGTATAATATATATGCTTTACAAATCATTATCGATGTCTTCCTTGATCTTTTTGCATTTATGTTTGGATTTGTGTTGTGTTAGAGATAAACATCATGAATCTTGATTAAGGATGGATATCTATTGTCTAGACTCTAGAGATAGATTTAGATAATAATCTTTATGGTGTCGGAACTTAATGTCTTCCATGTTTCGAGGCGTCGTGCATGAGAGCGTCGACGAGAGTAATACGGTTGCTCTCTCAACTGTGCGTTAGACATAACCTTTGTTGTGAGCGATACGCGATGATTTTGATGAGTATTGTATGTTGAATGCGACCGATTGATAGGTTTACGTTTGTTCTGAGTAGTGTATATTTATGCTTGATAGGTTTCTTCTCTTCAAAGAATGTACTTTTTTTATGTTCATCTTTACTTTTCTGTTTGTTTTTACTTGTAAACCATTTTAATCCAAACTCATAAACGCGAGAGATTGTCGAACGACATTCTTTCCCTCGAACCGATCTCTGTGGACACGACATAAATCCCGGAGGGAATTCTTCCGAAAATAAATATTTTTGCTTGCTTGCCCTAATCTGCATCCAACAGTCATCATCAAGGAAAACAACAGGAAACACCATATCACAAATTCATCAATGCCACATAAGATGCAATGCATAACAAGACTCATGCATGTGGTACCAATCGTCACAAAGGATGGACACCAGGCCATCAATCCTCCAAAGATCCTCGTCAATAGGATCAATCACGCATTTGGAATCGGAGCACGTCATAATTACCTCATATCCGCACAATGGGAATGAAGCGTCGTCACAGAGTATGCATATGAATGTATGATACACAAACGTCAATAATTCATCATCATCATGTAAACATCATTATGTGCATCATCATTCATAAATTCTTCATAAATTCATATCATCATATATTCATCGAAACATCACAACCCAACACCTCAATTTCATCAAGAACATCATGGTAAATCATCATAAATATCACAGCATCAAACACCAGAATGACACGGCACAGAAAACAGAATTTTCGCGAAACAGCGGTTGTTCACTCCAGGGTTCGCCTAGCGAACCTGTTCGATGCGGCCTTCGCCTAGCGAACCCCACAGATCCCACACTCAACACCAGAAACCCCACCATCTATCATGCTCGCTAGTTTGTTCGCTTAGCGAATCTACTCGTTGTTCCCTTCGCCTAGCGAGGCTTCCAGCGAATCACTCCCTCTACTCCAGAATCATCTATGTACTCACACTCACAATATCGCGCATTCCCTGCGTTGCTCGCCTAGCGAGCCTTGGCGAACATTCGCCTAGCGAACCTGCGATTACAGCAAATCGCTGCTACGCATCAGTACCTCCCAAACCTCCAAGGTACCTGCGATTACAGTCCCAATTGACCCAAAAACATCCCTATAACAGTTCTAATACATCACAGAATTTAAAGGCCTAAAACCTACGCCTGTTAGGTCGATTCAGGACCCTACAGGAAACCTTAATTTCTCTTAAACCTTCAAAACTCTCAAGCTTCATATAAACTCATAAATCCTTCACCACAGGGTTAAAACTACAGCAACGGGGAAGTTTGCCCCAAAGGTCTATTTTACCGATTAAATTCGACTCTTATCAATCATTCTCACAGAATACCCTCAAAGTCATCAGTTTACCTCAAAACCCATAAATCCTCAAAACCCCGAAATCCCCAACATCCACTTTAATCAATCGAATCCTATAATGAAAACAATGAAAGGCAATTACTCCCCATACCTTAGATTGTCGATCCGATGAGTTCTCTCTTGAGCCTTTGGAAACCTTCACGAAAATCCTCGCCTTCTCCCTTTTTCCTCAGAGCTCTGCACTTTCTCCTTATTTTCACGATCTCCACAAATGAATCCTAATTCCCCTCAATTCCTCCTTTTTGGTTAATTTAACTCTTGGGCCTCAAAATTGGGCTTTCTCCATAATACCCTCACTAATACTCCTAAAATGTTCATCTTACCCTTAATTCCTCTAATATTATTTTAAATTAATAATAATACTAATATATTCATATTATATACTATTATTTAATTAAAATAACCAAAACTTCACCAAAAATACCGACATCGACACCAACCACCAAAAAATCACAGAAAACCACGAATATAATATTTAAATAAATTAAATAAATATCCTTATGAAAATCGGGGTGTTATAACTCTCCCCCACTTAAAGAATTTTCGCCCCCGAAAATTACCTCAAGGAAATAGTGTCGGATACGACTCCCTCATCTGATCTTCACGTTCCCAAGTCCAACTTTCGCCAGCTGGTCCACCCCACAACACCTTCACCAAAGCTATGTCTTTACCCCGCAATTGCTTCATCTCTCAACCGTCGACATGCACAGGCAATGCTTCCACAGTCAGATTATCCCTCACTTGTACATCATCCATCTGAATCACATGCGACAGATCCGGAATATACTTCCTCAATTGAGACATATGGAACACCTAATGCAAATTCGCAAGTGACGGTGGTAAAGCAATTCGATAGGCTACCTCTCCTATCCTCTGCGATATCTAGTATGGACCAACAAAATGTGGAGTGAGCTTCCTAGACTTCAAAGCTCGACCCACACCAGTCACTGGCGTCACTCTCAAAAACACGTGATCTCCCTCTTGGAGTTCAAGTGCTTTCCTCCTCTTATCATGGTAGCTCTTTTGACGACTCTGCGAAGCTTTCATCCTTTCTTGTATCTTCCTAATCTTCTCAGTCGTCTCTTGCACAATTTCAGGTCCGAGTACAGCACTCTCGCCCGATTCATACCAACACAAAGGAGTCCTACACCTTCTCCCATACAAAGCTTCGTAGGGCGCCATTCCGATACTAGCATGAAAACTATTATTATACGTGAACTCAATCAATGGTAAATGGCTATCCCACGATCCTCCATGATCCAACACACAAGCCCTCAGCAAATCCTCTAATGATTGGATCGTCCTTTCTGTCTGACCGTCCGTCTGCGGATGATAGGCAGAACTCATCCTCAACTTGGTACCCAAAGCATCTTGCAAACTCTTCCAAAACCTCTATGTAAACCTCAGATCTCTATCCGACACAATACTCGAAGGTACCCCATATAACTTCACAAACTCCTCAATATACACCTCGGCTAGCCTCTGCATGTAATGATTAATCTTCATCGGTAAGAAATGAGCCGACTTAGTTAATTTATCCACGATCACCCAAATTGAATCATTTCCCTTAGCAGTCTTCGGCAACCCCACCAAAAAATACATGGAAATACTATCCCATTTCCATTCTGGAATCCTCAACGGCTGCATCATACCTAAAGGCTTCTGATGCTCAACTTTCGACTTCTGACAAGTCAAACACGCATACACAAACTCTGCAACGTCCTTCTTCATACCTGGCCACCAAAACAACTTTTTTAAATCTTGGTACATCTTCGTAGCACCGGGATGAATACTCAACCTACTTCGATATCCTTCTTCAAGAATGCTCTTCTTAATATCTGGAACATCTGGGACACACACCCTGTCTCTGAACATCATCACACCATTCTCGTCAACCCAGAAGTCACCTCCGTTACCTTGGTTAATCAAGGTCAATTGGTCAACCAACTTTAAATCAGATTGCTGTCCCACTCTGATTTCTTCCAGAATACTACTAGTCAACTTCAACATTCCCAACTTCACACTGTCAGGAGTCGCTTCACACACCAAACTCAAATCTCTGAATTGCTCAATTAGTTCCAACTCTTTCACCATAAGCATCGACATATGCAATGAATTTCTGCTCAACGCATCGGTCACTACATTTGCTTTGCCCGGATGATAACTCAAATCAAAATCGAAATCCTTCAACAGCTCTAACCACCTTCTTTGCCTCATATTCAATTCCTTCTGATTAAATAAGTACTTCAGACTTTTATGATCGCTGAACACCTCAAATGTAGAGCCAAACAGATAATGTCTCCAAATTTTCAACACAAACACCACCGCGGCCAATTCCAAGTCATGTGTAGGATAATTTCTCTCATGAACTCGCAATTGTCTCGAAGCATAAGCAACAACTTGTCCATTTTGCATCAATACTCCACCAAGACCCATCTTCGACGCATCACAATACACCACAAAAGATTCACTCGGATTAGGCAAAATCAACACTGGAGCAGTAGTCAATCTCTTCTTTAATTCCACGAAACTCTCTTCACAAGCTACATCCCACACAAAAGTCTGGCCCTTTCGAGTCAACTGAGTCAAAGGTAATGCCAACTTAGAAAAGCCTTCAATAAACTTGCGGTAATAACCCGCTAATCCCAGAAAACTTCGTATCTCAGTCGCAGACTTCGGAATCCCACTGTAACACGACATCAATCTTAGAAGGATCAACAGCAACACCACCACTTGAAATCACATGGCCAAGGAAACTCACTTCCTTCAACCAAAACTCACGCTTCGACAGCTTTGCATACAACTTCTTCTCCTTCAATACTTGCAACACATTTCTCAAATGCTCGGCATGCTCTTCTTCAGATCGAGAATATATCAAGATATCATCGATAAACACCACCACAAACTTGTCCAAATACTCATGGAAAATCCGATTCATATACTCCATGAACACACCAGGTGCATTGGATACACCAAACGGCATCACAGTGTATTCATAGTGTCCATATCTCGTTCTGAAAGCCGTCTTCGGAATATCATCAGGCTTAACTCGAATCTTATGATAACCCGACCTCAAATCAATCTTGCTGAACACACAAGCACCTACTAGTTGATCCATCAAATCGTCGATTCTCGAAAGTGGATACTTATTCTTGATCGTCACTTTATTCAACTGCCGATAATCAACGTACAACCTCATACTTCCATCTTTCTTCTTCACTAACAACACAGGAGCACCTCACGGAGAAACACTTGGTCGAACAAACCTCTTCTCAAGCAATTCTTCCAACTGTTTCTTCAATTCACTTAACTCAGAAGCTGGCATACGATAAGGAGCCATCGACACTGGACTCGTACCTGATATTAAGTCCACTGTAAACTCTACTTCACGCTCTAGAGGCAAATCACTGACGTCATCTGGAAACACATCTGGAAATTCACAGACAACTGGTAACTCCACACTCGCAGCTTCACGATCAGTTTACAACGATGCAAACATTGCAAACACCAAAGCTTCGTCTTCCACAAGTTTGTCTACTTGATTAGCAGACAAGAACATCAACTCCCCACTATCATCAATCTCAGGAAACTCTACAATCTTGTTATAACAATTGATATGAACACGTTTGAACTCCAACCAGTTCATTCCAAAGATCACGTCAATTTGGTGCAAGGGTAGGCACACCAAATCCATCACAAAGCTCTTCTCAAAAATCGTCACGGGACATCTCAAACACACAAGGGTAGTAGTAACAGAACCATTAGCTGGAGTTTCTATTACCATATTCCCATTCATATCAGATAACTTCAAACCCAATCTATTAGCACATTCAAGCGAGATAAAAGAATGAGTAGCACCAGTATCAATAATAGCAACCAACTCGATATTATTAATAAAACAAGTACCTCGAATCAGGTTGTCCTTCTCTGGCACCTCTGCACCACTCGAAGCAAACACCCTGCCACTAGTCTGGGCAGCAGTAGCAGTCTTCTTCGGCTTCTGACATTGAGTACTGATATGACCTTTCTCACCACAATTGAAACATGTCGGACCCTCATCTTTGCAATCAATAGCTCGATGACCTTTCTTACCGCATCTATAGCACCTCAGCACATTATTGGTACACGCATCAGTACGGTGACCTTGCTCGCCACACTTATGACATTTTCCATAAGCGGGAGCTGCTCCCCCACTTGAATTTTTCCCATCTAAAGTCTTCTGCTTCCCTTTGTCAACTGAAGTTGTATAAGGCTTACCCCTATACTGCCCTTTCTTCTCACTCAACTGCTTATAGTGAGCAGATCGAGCTCGGTTGTCCTCATCGTAGATTATGCTCTTGTCAACCAACTCAGCATACCTGCGGATCTGCTGATGCCCAATACCCTGCTTAATCTCTGGCCTCAGCCCATTCTCGAATTTGAGACACATAGACATCTCAGCATCAGCACGATTGTAGTGCGGACAGAACTTCACTAGCCTCTCAAACTTCGCAGCATACTCTGCTACAGTCATATCTCCTTGCTTCAGCTCAAGGAATTCCACTTCTCTCTTTCCACGAGCATCCTCTGGAAAATACTTCCCCAGAAACTCCTGCTTAAACATAGCCCAAGTTATCACAGTGCCAACATCCGTAAGTCTCTGACGGGTGTTATCCCACCAGTCCTCAGCTTCCTCTTCCAGTATATGCATTCCGAACTGAACCTGTTGCTAATCAGAACACCCCATCACTCGGAAGATCTTCTCGATCGCCTTCAGCCACTTGTGTGCACTTGCTGGATCATGCGTACCCACAAAAGTCGGTGGATTGTTCCTTTGAAACTTCCCCAAAGCACGAAGCTCATCAGGAGCTCCACCATTTGGATTCAGTTGCGCCACCACATTAGCAACTGATTCCAACGCATCAGCAATCGCACGATCGTTTCTTCCAGCCATCCTGCACACCACCAAAAAGGTTAGAAGAACTACAACATCGACAGTGTACACACACTCGTCGACTAACAGGGACAGACATCAAGTAAAAACCTGGCCAGACGGACCAACAAGGCTTTGATACCACTAATGTAACACCCTTTTCTACCCCCAATAATGTTGCAGTAGAAACAACTTAAAAATCAGAGTAAGGCATAAAAATTTCCCTCAAAGGGTGCACATTTCTTATTAAATCAAAATAACACAATTACCCTGTAAACAAAGGGTTTTCCTCAAAATAACTCAAAAGCCTTCACATGGCAGCGGAACTCAAAATTCTCAATTAAAAAGGTTTTCAACAAACATCATAATAATCAAAATAAAACCATATCATCAAATAACAACAAAAATAAGGAAACAACATAGTTCGACTCAAATAACCCCAACCCGATGTTACACTATCAGAGCAAGACCCTCTAAATCAACCAAAAGCAAATAAACTTCAAGTCCTCGAAAGCATCCACAGCTAAACCTGATCACCTGCACGTTACCCACGTAGAGGCAACATTCAAACAGGCAGGGTGAGTAAACACAATTCATAATAATCATTATGAAACAAGATATACATAAAATGGCATTATCTTCATAAAGGACATCATCAAGGTCATCATCAAGGAAAACATCAGGAAACACCATATCACAAATTCATCAATGCCACATAAGATGCAATGCATAACAAGACTCATGCATGTGGTACCAATCGTCACAAAGGATGGACACCAGGCCATCAACCCTCCAAAGATCCCCGTAAATAGGATCGATCCCACATTTGGAATCGGAGCACGTCATAATTACCTCATATCCGCACAATGGGAATGAAGCGTCGTCACAGAGTATGCATATGAATGCATGATACACAAACGTCAATAATTCATCATCATTATGTAAACATCATTATGTGCATCATCATTCATAAATTCTTCATAAATTCATATCATCTTATATTCATCGAAATATCACAACCCAGCACCTCAATATCATCAAGAACATCATGGTAAATCATCATAAATATCACAACATCAAACACCAGAACGACACGGCAGAGAAAACGTAATTTTCGCGAAACAGCAGTTGTTCGCTCTAGGGTTCGCCTAGCGAACCTGTTCGCTGCGGCTTCGCCTAGCGAAGCTGCCAGCGAACCCCACAGATCCCACACTCAACACCAGAAACCCCATCATCTGTCATGCTCGCTAGTTTGTTCGCTTAGCGAATCTAGTCGTTGTTCCCTTCGCCTAGCGAGGCTTCCAGTTCATCACTCCCTCTACTCCGAAATCACCTCTGTACTCACACTCACAATATCGCGCATTCGCTGCGCTGCTCGCCTAGCGAGCCTTGGCGAATATTCGCCTAGCGAACCTGCGATTATAGTAAATCGCTGCTACGCATCAGTAACTCCCAAACCTCTAAGGTACATGCGATTACAGTCCTAATTGACTCAAAAACATCCCTGTAACAGTTCTAATACATCACAGAATTTAAAGGCCTAAAACCTACGTCTGTTAGGTCGATTCAGGACCCTACGGGAAACCTTAATTTCTCTTAAACCTTCAAAACTCTCAAGCTTCATATAAACTCATAAATCATTCACCACAGGGTTAAAACTACATCAACGGGGAAGTCTGCCCCAAAGGTCTATTTTACCGATTAAATTCGACTCTTATCAATCGTTCTCACAAAATGCCCTCAAAGTCATCAGTTTACCTCAAAACCCATAAACCCTCAAAACCCCAAAATCCCCAACATCCACTTTAATCAATCGAATCCTATAATGAAAACAATGAAAGGCAAATACTCCCCATACCTTAGATTGTCGATCCGATGAGTTCTCTCTTGAGCCTTTGGAAACCTTCACGAAAATCCTCGCCTTCTCCTTTTTCCTCAGAGCTCTACACTTTCTCCTTATTTTCACGATCTCCACAAATGAATCCTAATTCCCCTCAATTCCTCCTTTTTGGTTAATTTAACTCTTGGGCCTCAAAATTGGGCTTTCTCCATAATACCCTCACTAATATTCCTAAAATGTCCATCTTACCCTCAATTCCTTTAATATTATTTTAAATTAATAATAATACTAATATATTCATATTATATACTACTATTTAATTAAAATAACCAAAACTTCACCAAAAATACCGACATCGACACTAACCACCAAAAAATCACAGAAAACCACGAATATAATATTTAAATAAATTAAATAAATATCCTTACGAAAATCGGGGTGTTACACCGGGGAGGTTTGTATGTGTCTTGTACAAAGGCCAAGATTGAGGCTGAAATGAGAAATTTAACTGACTCTGGCGAGGATATATTTATGTGTCATGTACAAAGCCCAAGATTGAGGCTAAAATGAGTTTGACTATTCTTGGGGAAGATCATTCCTCAAAGCCTAGAGGAAGGCTGGGAGGAAATGACTCTGCTAGGGAAGATATATGTCCCAAGCTCAAGAGAGGGAGATTTATGTCTTGTACAAAGCCCAAGATCGAGGCTAAAAGGATCTGACTCAACAAGAGAGTGTTTTTATTTGTCTTATACAAAGCCCAAGATTGTGGATGAACAAGCTGGAGAATTTATTCTACACAACCTGAGAGGAGGCTAGCTCCTGTTAGGGGAAATATTTATACCAAGCTTGGACAAAGATTGACTCAACAAGAGAGTATTTTTATCTGTCTTGTACAAAGCCCAAGATTGAGGCTAAAAAGGTTGACTCAACAAGAGAGTCTGAAAAGGTGATTGACTCAATAAGAGAGTCTAAAAAGTGATTAACTCAACAAGAGAGTCTGAAAAGGTTAACTCCGCTGGGGAGAATCATTGTACAAGGCCCAAGAGAAGGCTAACTGTGCTGAAGAAAAGATCATTATACAAAGCCTAAGAGGGGGCTATCTTTCTGCTGGGGATTATTGAGATCCCTTGGCAGGTCCAAGTGGGGAACTAACTCTTGCTGAGGATTACAGAAGAGTTGAAGTATTGGATGCCTTGAGGTTCTGATTTGGGATAAACTGATCATGGTTGGGGATTTTCTCAGGAGAGAGACTGAGTTTTAGCTCTGCTGGAGATTGATCCAGAGTGACCGAGGTTTCTCTTATGTTTGTAGGGAACTTGAGAACGTCTTTGAGACTCAAGGGGATTAGATTGTCCAAGTCTACTGGTGTGGAAGAGTTTTTTCTTTTGTATGATGCCCAAGAGGAGGCACGGGCATTAAGGGATAAGACTCAACCCTAAAGTGGCCCGAGGTTTGACACTGGAGAGACTGCTCTAGCAAAGGATGACTAAGTTCTGTCTTATAAATTTAGGAGGTTGCTAGGGTCCTTGTATTAAGCCCAAGAGAAGGCATGAGAACTTCTAAGAAACCGAAGGGTCCTTGTACAAAGCCCAAGAGGAGGCGGGGATGCTTTTAGGAAGCCTGTGGGTCCCAAACCAAGAAAAATTCAAGAAATTCTATTCACCGAGAATAGATCATTTAGTGAAAGTTCTGAGGTTTGAAGAAATTCAAGAGATGCTATTCACCGAGAATAGATCAACTCCGGGGAGTAGAATTTCTTTGACAATTTCTAGGGGTGACAGCCTGAGAAAAGGTTCACGAAGAATATTGTCTTTCTCTTTGTTCCATATTGTTTAAGCCCAAGAGAAGGCAATATTGTACCTAGAAATCCTATGGGGATCTAGTTTTGATTGTATTTAAGAGTGACCAACAGGGCTTTACCTAGTTCTAGACCTAGTTGCCGGGGAAAACTCTAAATAACTATACTAGTATATATACAGTTGATATATGACAAGTATTTAAAAGGGTATAAAAGAAGACTAACCATGCGCAGCTTCCCATAATACAGTTATATATATATCAAAGCGAGTAAATGAAAGCTGTTTAAAACTTACAGGCGAGCAAGTTTCCATGTTGTATTGTTAGTTGTTCAAAGAAATTAAAGAAAGTTTTGATAACAACTGTATATTTGAACCTAAATCAAAAGAAAAGTTGTTTTTGAAAAGATCGTTGGGGATTACAGCTCACGGAGAGGCCCAAGGTTTTAACAGTGATTGCACCGTTGTTTTGATTATCGTCTCGAGACTTATACAATGACTGAGGCCCAAAAAGGTTTATGTACAAAAGGGTTGGGTCTTACAACTCAAGGAGAGGCCCAAAAGGTGTTTTAAAAGAAAAGAAATAAAGATGGGTCTTGTAGCTCAAGGAGAAGCCCTGTTGATTTTGTTAAAAAGGCGACGATCGCGTCAGACTTTTGAAAATATACAGAGGGACTTATACAATGTGTGAGGCCCAAAAAGGTATTATTTACAAAGGGGTTGGGTTTTACACTCTATTAGAGGCCCATGAGTGTTTGAAAAAGATTGATGTGGGTTGAATTAATCAAACCCCTAATTTTTTTTTAAATGGAATTAATTTTATTTAAAAATTAATTAAAACTATTGAAAACATGTGAAAAATAGGTGGTGATCTTGGATCAATGTTTCAAAAATCATGTTTTTATCCACAAAATGATTGAAAACCAATTAGGTTTGGAAAATCAAGAAGGACAAAATATTTTAAATGTCAAAAAAACAAATAAATATTAATTCTTTGCAAAAATGTCAAGTATATGAAATAAATAATATTTTTGGGAAATTTTTGTAAAATAAAATATTTTAACATTTTTGTGTATTATTAAAAAAATAATCAACTCAAAATCATTAAAATTCATAGAGAAATTAATTTTTGAATCAATTAAATAAAATCACAAAAATTCAAATATTCAAATATTTGAAAAAGGGCGCCAAGAACATCTTGTTCTTGCCCGCGTGCCCTGTTTTGCCCATATTTGCGTTTTCTCATCAATCTCACTGAATACTTGATGAAATCACATAATCCACATATCAATCTGCTCGTTTTCAACTCACGATCATGTCTATGGTCTTTAATTTCATTTATTTTAAGCATGGAATGAGAAATCAAAACAAAACCTTAAGAACCCTAAATTCTGCATGAAGGCTGAGAAATTTGATACACGACTCATACAACGCAATTAATGGAGGGGAAACACTCCATACATGATTATGAACATCGAGGAAATATGCATGAATCATGAGATGACCAAGTTTAGGCTTACTTGAATGTCGTGGCAGCAAGAGCAACTTGATTTTATAGTTAGAGGTGTTACAGATGAGTTGTGATGATCTGAACAGCTTCCCTACACCATATGGAATGTGTTTGAAAGCTTGGATTGATTTGAAATGGACTGGAACAGATTATGGCACCTCAGCTGCAACTTTGTTGAAAACTTGAGCAAATGGATGATGATTTCATGAATTTGGTGTTTCGGTTGTTGGTTTAGTGTTTGATCAGCTCACATATGATGTTTATGAGGTGTGTGTGTGATTGGTTTGGTTGGAAACACATTCTAATTCAAAACCCGATAGGCGTTTTTGGAAGTGAGAGTGTGATTTTGAGAAAGGCAAATGTTATAAGCCTTTGGTGTACTCAAACTGGTCAGAAATGAGGTCTATTTATAGTGTGTTAAGTTTGTTTTGCAAGGAATAGGGAATGGAAACTATAGCAGGCCTTTAGCCAATGTGGATCAAATGGAATCTCAAGTCTCCTCTAGCCATTGACTTGAGATTAGAGCACAGGCCTATGGTTCTTTGATTCAAGGACAAGGCTTGACTGAAGTGTTCATCTTTGCTCTAATACATGCCACCTCTAAGCATCCATTAAATGTTCCAAAACAAAATTGGAGTCTTGGCCTCTTTTAGGCTTTTTAGGTTTGGCATGCTACTTGTAGATTTTGGGACTTTGGAGGCTGATAGATCAGTGTTTGTCCCTTGTTTGTTCCCCCTTGAGGTGTGCAGATGGATAACCATGTTTGTTTTTGCACAATTTGATCAAATCGAGCCCTTATGCATAAATCTGTCTTGCAAAACAGTTTGCATCAAGGCATGTTGCAGCTGTCATAACTCCTAGCTCAAGTGGAGTTTCATGGAGTTCTTGGTCATTTTGGAAAGCTGACATATCCTATTTCAACATGATGTCCAACTTTGATTTTGAATCAACTTGAATTACAATGAAAAATGCCTCTACATTTGGGAAAAATAAGGCAGATTCTGACTTAGTGAAAATTTCACTAAGTGTTGGAAAAATGTCACTTTTGGGTTTTCAACCATTTTGATCACTCCATAACTAAAAATCCATGAGGAATTGGAATGAGGTGTAGTTTACACTTTTAAAGTATGCCATGAGAGCTACAAATCCAGCTTTGGACCATCCAAAATGGTTGCTTGGATCTCAAGTTATGGTCCTTGGAAGTTGGTACCCTAGCCACTTTGTTCCATAACTTAGAAAAATTCTAAGTTTTTTATGGTTACCCCTTTTACAAGTTAACTCACTTTCTTTGATTTTTCTTGATGAATGATGATTCAAATCACATATTAACATTCTTTTAGGGTCAATGAACCATAATTGTGAAAATTTCCAAAAAGTCAAACTTGATTTTGTGCACAGTTGACTTTTTATCGGATGAAATCTAAACTGTGTGATCCTTTGTGAAATCAAGTCCTTGGCCTAAATCAAACCTAATGGATATGTTCCATAGGTGTTATTGGGTGTATTGAATCATGTCCCAAGGTTTTGGAGCATGTCTTGGTCAAAAGTCAAAGGTACAGTTGACTTTTTCCTCGAAACCCTAATTGTGGTCCTGATGAAATTCAAACTTGTGGATCAATCCATTGTTGCAAATGGATAAATGTAGTGTATTGGAGACCCTTAAATAATGCCTTGAGGTCTTAGCTCATATTTTGTCCCAAAAGTCAACTTAGGGGTGAATTAGGTCAAGAAACCCTAATTCCTGATTTTTTGTGAATGCATCCCCTGAGGCAAAATTGACTTGATGATTGGGTCCATGAGGTCCCTTGGAGTATCTTGAGTTATGTTTTGAAGCATTGTCTCATGCCCAGAGGAAAATTTCCACCTGGAGGCCTTGGTCGACCAAAACCCTAATTTGGTGACACTAGCGATCTTGAGGCTTGATCCACTTGGAATGTTGCAACCTTGTGCTTGATTCTTGATGTGGGAGCCATCTTGATCCTTTATGTGTGTTGGAGAGTTTAGACAAGTTGAAGATCATGTCATTTCTTGATTGATTCTTTGTCTAAGTGCTTTGAGAGGGCCTAAAACCCTAATTCTTGCTTATAGTGAATGCTCAATCATCTTTGAGGAGATTGATGAGGCATGATGGTTTATCCATATTGTGGTAATGATTTGCACAATGATGGGAAATCTTAGTGGTCAAAATTTGGGGTATGACAGATGCCCCTATTTAATCTTCTTGGACCCGAAGGTGTGAATGGCGAAGGTATTCGGGCATTCGGGGTGCAAGAGGATTAAATATCGGAATACCCGAAATTTTGATGGTGGTTATGAATGGCAATTTGCTCATCCATCTTCTTTCACTAAGCAATGGTGCTTAGAAAAGGTAAACTTCCCCTCGATTCTGGTCTTCAGCCAAGGAACTGGTCTCAGTTTTCTTTTGAAATAAACTTCCCCTCGATCTTGGTTTCCTACCAAGGAACTGGTCTCAGTTTCTGATATAAACTTCCCCTCGATCATGGTCTTCAGCCAAGGAACTGGTCTCAGTTTCTGATATAAACTTCCCCTCGATCCTGGTTTCCTACCAAGGAACTGGTCTCAGTTTCTGATATAAACTTCCCCTCGATCCTGGTTTCCTACCAAGGAACTGGTCTCAGTTTCTTTTGTCAATAAACTTTCTTGAAAAGGGACTCTATTCGTAGCGGTCTTCCTCAAACTTCTCACCGAATTTTCTTGGGGAGATGCCATTTGATGGAAAAAAAGTTTTGATGTCAGACTTGCTGGGGAACCCATTCATCTGAGTTGTAGAGGTGCACAAACTTCTCCGTTGGAGACGCCATTTGTCGACTCTACTGGGGAAAACGAGTCTCTTGAGAGACTGCTTCCTGCTTGGGGATATTACATCATACTTTTCCTCGAGATCTTCTCGGAGAAATGCCATGTGATGTAATTCAATTTGGAGGTGCTGATGACCTTTTCGTCAGCGAAGTTTCTGAAGAAAAACTGTCGTATTGCCGAATCTTTGATTAAGAGGCTTTCTCTAGGGATTTTCCTTAATCCGGGAAAGCGAAGATATCATCTTCAATGGCGAAGAGTGACGTTCGTCAAAAGTTTTCTTGCTTTTCAGAGGTTCAAGTTATCAAAGTGGTCAAGGGACCTACTCCAATCCAGAAATAGGCTGGAGGAGAGATCGCTTAGATGATTCGCTTCCTGGCGAGGAAAGGACTGACAACTCGATTGATAAGAGGACTTTTTATCACTTGGGGAAGAGACTGACCAGAGTGATAGTGATGGAATATGAATATGCATGTGAATCAATTATGCATGATGTATGTATGTATATGCTGACAAAACTGACACAACATACAGACTAGTGGATGAACACGACTGGATACTCGGCCATTGCAGGGGACGAAGAAGTATCATTTGTTCAAGATAGCAATTCTGCCTTGCTTAGGAGAAATAGTTCCTGTGGGGAACAACGTTGGTCGGGCTTAGGAGAGAAGAACTCGGTCGGGGATGTCGGATGGAATATTCGTATCTGACACAGCTGATCCTTCATTCAAGCGCACTGGCTTAGAAGAAGTACTTTGATCCTGCACTTTGAAGCTTAATCGCCTTTGGAGAAGCAATCAATGTTCTTTCGATGCTCAACAGTCAAAAGAAATTGCCATCTTTATTTTAAAAGCAGAAAAAGTTTGACAAGTAAAAATTCATTTTTGTTTTATTTCAAGAATCGTTAATCATGTTAAAAGTGTCATTCTGTAAAGCTAAAACAAATAAGAATTGCAAACAAAAGCACTAGGGCTTAAATTTTATTGATAGGAAGGAAATCAGCCAAACGCGTGATTCCATAGAGTATTTACAAAGTTAGAAAATGGTAATTTAAGGGAAAAGGGCTACATTGAAACATAACAACCGCTATCCTTCTACCAACTTTGAATTCTGGACATCCTGAGCTTCCGTCGAAGATGACTTTGACTGGAGTTTTCCTGATGGATGGTACGACTGCCGCTGAGGGATTTGCCCCTTTGTTGGACGTAACTTGCCATGAATCCCTAACTTTTGCCTGGATTGTACTTTGAGATTTCCAATCCATCGGGATGATTTTTGATTATGTCTCTAATTTTTGCCTGGACCGCCCTTTCGGGTTTTCAATCCACCGAGACGTTTTTTTAGGCGAAGTATTTCTTGACTACATCAACATTTGTGGGGTAGGAAAATTCCTCTCCATCCATAATTTCAAGCCTCAAGGCACCGCCTGATAAAGCTTTCTTGACCACATAAGGGCCGTCATAATTCGGAGTCCATTTGCCCCGGGAATCAGTGAGGAATGATTGCATCTTCTTGAGCACGAGGTCTCCTTTCCTAAAGACGCGAGGTCGGACCTTTTTGTCAAATTCCTTCTTCATCCTTTGCTGATACAACTGACCATGGCATAATGCCGTTATTCGTTTCTCTTCAATTAGGTTCAGTTCGTCGTGCCAACTTTGGTACCATTCAGCTTCTGTTAGCTCAGCTTCCATCAATACCCGGATTGATGGGATCTCTACTTCTATGGGAAGTACTGCCTCCATGCCATATACTAGAGAGAAAGGGGTTGCCCCTGTTGAAGTGCGGACAGATGTGCGATAACCGTGAAGAGCAAAGGGTAGCATCTCGTGCCAGTCTCTGTAGGTTACAACCATCTTTTGAACAATCTTCTTGATGTTCTTGTTAGCCACTTCTACCGCTCCGTTCATCTTGGGTCGGTAGGGAGATGAGTTATGGTGTTCAATTTTGAACTCAGCTCACAACTCTTTCATCATCTTATTGTTCAAGTTGGATCCATTATCCATAATGATCTGGCTTGGAACACTATAACGGCAAATGATATTGTTTTTGATAAATTGGACCACCACTTGTAGGGTTACATTGGCGTATGACGCTGCTTCGACCCACTTGGTGAAATAATCAATGGCTACCAAGATGAGCCAGCGTCCGTTCGAAGCTTAGGGTTCAATCATACCAATCATATCGATTCCCCATATGGAAAAAGGCCATAGGGAAGAAAGAACTTTGAGATGTGTTGGCGGTACATGGACTTTGTCTGAGTATATCTGACACTTGTGACATCTCCTCGTGTACTTGTAGCAGTCGGATTCCATTGTAAACCAATAGTACTCTGCTCTTAGAATTTTTCTCGCCATTGTGTGTCTGTTGGCATGAGTGCCAAAGGATCCTTCATGAATTTCTTTTATCAGCATGTTTGCTTCTGGTTTGTCTATGCAGCAGAGCAAGACCATGTCGAAGTTTCTCTTATAGAGTGTATCACCGCTCAGGAAGAAGCTGTCTGCCAATCTTCTGAGGGTCTTTCTGTCCTTTCTGTCCTTTCTGGATGCCCCAGGTGGATATTCTTGTTTCTGAAGGAAGCATTTGATATCGTGATACCAAGGTTTGTCGTCTATGACTGCTTCAAATGTGAATATGTAGGCGGGCCGTTCAAGGCGCATTATGTCAATCTTAGGTATGTCATTCCATTGACCTACACTAATCATGGAAGAGAGAGTGGCTAATGCATCAGCCATGTGATTCTCTTCACGAGGGATATGGTGAAACTCGATTCCGTTGAAGAATGGTAACAACCTTCTCGCATAATCTTTGTAAGGAATCAGTCCTAATTGGTAAGTGTTCCAATCTCCTTTGATCTGATTGATAACTAGGGTCGAGTCGCAATATACATCCAAGTTCTTGATCCTTAAGTCGATCGCTTCTTCGAGACTCGTGATACAATCTTCGTATTCGGCCACATTGTTTGTACACTTGAATGTTAGTCAGACAGTGAAAGGAATATGGGTACCCTGAGGTGTTATGATGATCGCCTCAATTCCGTTTCCATAATGATTGACAGCTCCGTCAAAGATTAGTCCCTATTGGGAACCTGGTTCTGGCCCTTCACTAGGTAGCGGTTCATCGCAATCTTTCATTTTCAAGTACATGACATCTTCGTCTAGGAAGTCAAACCCGACCGATTCTTGATCGTCAATCGGCTGATGAGCCAAATGATCAGCTAAAACACTTCCTTTGACGGCTTTCTGAGCATGGTACTCGATGTCGTATTCTGATAACAACATCTGCCAACGGGCAATCCTTCCTGTGAGAGTAGGTTTTTCAAAGACATACTTGATTGGATCCATTTCGGAGATTAATTAAGTAGTGTGACGAATCATATACTGGCAAAGACGTTTGGCTGCCCAAGCCAGAGCACAATAAGTTTTCTCAAGCATAGTGTACTGAGTCTCGCAGTCGGTGAATTTCTTGCTCAAATAGTAGATGGCAGACTCTTTCCTTTTGGTTTTGTCTTGTTGGGCAAGTACACAACCCATAGAGTCTTCCAAGACTGTTAGGTAGATGATCAATGGTCTTCCTTCCACTGAAGGTGATAGAATTGGTGGGTTCAACAGGT
This sequence comes from Lathyrus tuberosus, assembly GCA_022829125.1. Lineage (NCBI taxonomy): Eukaryota > Viridiplantae > Streptophyta > Magnoliopsida > Fabales > Fabaceae > Lathyrus > Lathyrus tuberosus. The sequence continues at coordinate 19,222,310 of JALAZF010000017.1, forward strand.
ATTCATTGATACTGTCGAAGGCGGTTTAGCAGTCTTCTGTCCAAACACAGTCCTGATTCTTTTTGAGTAATTTGAAGATCGGCGCACATGTCGCGGTCATGAGGAATATAGACCTGGAAATGTAGTTCAAACGTCCCAGGAATCCCCTGACTTGTTTTTCAGTCTTTGGAGAAGGCATTTCTTGAATTTCCTTGACCTTGTTAGGATCAACCTCAATTCCTTTCTAGCTGACAATGAACCCTAACAGTTTTCCTGAGCGGACACCAAATGTGCATTTATTAGGATTCAAGTAGAGCTTGTACTTCCTCAGACGCTCAAATAACTTTGACAGATGGGTCACATGCTCCTCCTCTATTTTGGATTTGGCAATCATATCATAGACATATACCTCGATTTTTTTGTGTATCATGTCATGAAACAGAGTAGTCATGGCCCTTTGATAAGTTGCCCCGGTGTTCTTCAAACCGAACGGCATTACCTCGTAATAAAAGGTACCCCATGGGGTGATGAACGAAGTTTTCTCCATGTCTTTCAGTGCCATTTTTATCTGATTATAGCCCGAGAATCCATCCATGAAGGAGAATACTTTGAACTTTGATGTATTGTCTACCAGCATGTCAATGTGGGGTAATGGAAAGTTATCCTTTGGACTTGCTTTGTTCAGATCCCTGTAGTCTACACACATTCTGACCTTTCCGTCCTTTTTCGGAACTGGTACTATGTTAGCTAACCATTGAGGATATTCTGATGTGGCGAGGAATCCCGCGTCAATCTGTTTCTATTCTTTGATTTTAATGGCCATGTCTGGATTAGTCCGTCTTAGTCTTTGTTTTACTGGCGGACATTCTGATCTCAATGGTAGATGATGTTCCACGATGCTGGTATCCAACCCTGGCATGTCCTGGTAGGACCAAGCAAACACATCTAGTAACTCTTTGAGAAGTTTTATCAAATTTTCTTTGACAGTCAGACTGAGCAGTGCCCTAATCTTGACTTCTTTTCTCTCTTCTTCTGAACGCAAGTTGACCGTTTCCAACGGCTCTTTGTGAGGTTCAATGGACATTTCCTCTTGTCTGAGTAGTCGGGAGATCTCTTCTGGAATTTCTACATTCTCTTCTTCTTCAGCCTCAAATACCGGGAATTCAAAGTTGGGAGAAGGCATTGGATCGTATGTTTTGATGGGGTTTAAAACAAGCAATCTGCATGACGTGATGATTTGTTTTAGAAGAGATAGAGAGAATGCAACAGTGTGTGCAGTGTATTTTTTTACTGCTTGTTTTTATTATTCGAGTTGTTTTTTAGGATTACCATTTTCTGAAAAAGCGAAAAGAGAAAACAGCAATAAATGCGGAAATTATAGAACAACGTTATTTTATTTATGATTTTGTCGATTCTTGAAACTACATCCCTAAAAAACAAAACTCTGTCGCTTTGGGCGAAGCAAAGAGAGACATTTATAGAAAGTGAGCCCTATAAAAACATCTGTTTCACCTGGGCAGGGTGAAAGGTTAAAGTAAAGACGGTAATTACTTCGACTTATGAATAATTTTCGGAACGTTGACAGCAACCCATTGGCGGCGAACTCCTCGGTGAATCACAAAGTCTGGCACTTTCCTTCTTGGCTTGTCTTCAGAAATAACGCTGATTTCTGGCAGAGCAGGATCGTTGGAATCGGTCTCCCAGGCAGAGTTGTCGTAGGAGGATTCTTCAGTTCTATCTTGCACGGTGTTTGCACTCTCAGGTATATCTCCCCATCCAGTGGGTTGGATGTCTTCGAGCTTGATACGAGAGCTTTCAGGAGCGATGTATTTGACCATGAAGTCGTATTTGCCACTCGGTTGTCCTAAGGTGTCCCACACTTCTTTGGAACTGGAGGAGTCATCCCTCTCGATGATGTTGACCTCGGGAAAAGCATAGTTAAGGAACTATAATCCTGTAATCTTTACAAATTCATCGTCGTACTGGATATTTTCTGAATGCCCTGAGTAATGATCCCATGATTCTGTGGGAACGCAGTTATTCTTTTCAATGATGCTCAGCTGATATGCATCATTGGGATGACTCTCTTGCCCCGAGTCTCCTGGGTATGGTTGCCACATAGGCAGGCCAACCATCCGGCCATAATAGTTGTGGTCAAAGTTGTCTTTCATCAGAGTGTCTTCCTCTAATGAGTTTGGTGGAACACGACATCCTTTCGGATCACAATCTTCGTATATCATCTTGACATCTGCTCTCAGTATATATCTCAGACTGTGTGCCAGAAAGAAAAATGGTGTAGGCACCTTTCCTGAGACATATAATTGTCCTCGTTAAGATATGACTTCCACTCTTCATCTGTATCGGAGGAATCACCCTCGTCGATGGTATGTACTTCCTAAGACACCGAGTGACGGAAACCTCCACTGTGGAAGAAGTTTTGCATGGGATGAAGACTTTCATTGTTAGTAGTAGTCTGGGTACAGGTTGAAGAAAAACCAAGACCTTTCTTTTTCTTATTATCAGTAGGAATGACAAGCTGTCCCTATCCTTTGGTATTGTTACTTCTGATCGCTTCGAGAGCATCTTTGTACGAGGAAATCGATGTTCCTCCTTCTGATTGGTTGTCGTGGCTCACCGAAAGTGCCTGGAACTGGGTTCCCACAACCTCATCTGGTTCCACATAAGTGGATGACGATAGGTTACTCACGATCAAGGCTTGCTCTCTGCAGACTGTGACTAGTTGGTCGTTCTTGACAAACTTCAACTTCTGGTGAAGTGTCGAAGTGACTGCCCTGCTTCGTGTATCCAAGGTCTTCCTAACAAACAACTGTATGCTTCCTGAATGTCCATGACCTGGAAAGTGACTAAGAAAGTGTGAGGACCGATAGTTATGGGAAGGTCGACTTCGCCAATAACTATTTTTTGGGATCCGTCACTGCCTCTCATCAAAGATCCTAGGTACGACTATCGCATCAACGTAGACTTTGGCATAACATTTAGAGCTGATCTGGTGTCTACCAGTACGCTGGCTAAAGCATCGTCTTGGCAGTTGACTGTAATATTGAGTGCCATGTTATGATTTGGGCCCTCTTCCGGTAGTTCCTCATCACTAAATCCTAAGTTATTGCAGGAAGTGATGTTGGAGATGATGTTGTCGAATTGTCTTATTGTTACATCTTGTTCCACAAAGGCCTGCTCTAAGACTTTCTGTAAAGCTTCCCTGTGAGCTTCGGAACTGGGTAAAAGTGATAACACGGAGATTTTTGAAGGAGTTTGCAACAGCTGATCAACGATGTTGTATTCACTCTTCTGGATGAGCTTCAGCATCTCATCATTGTTCTTTGAAAGGTTGGGATAGCTGGACTGACCGACTGGTTGATTAGGAACTTCTGCTTGAGGTTCCTTTTCTCGGGTAGGTTCTCCAACTCCTCGGTTGAAGATTCGACCGCTCCGTGTTACTCGAATGATGTCTGCAATATTCACGACGGAGGGTAATGGAATTTCCTTTCCATTCTCAATTGTTGTTGCACCGTATTTGTAAGGTATAGCCTTAGTTGATTCATACGGTAGCGGTCCCGGCAGATAGATAACTACCGGAGCCTTCTGGTTTTTCTGACCATTGTAAGTAATTTCAATCAGTTCCTGGTTGGGAACTTTTCTAGTGTCCAAAGGAATTCTTGATTCGTCAAGTAGAGGGATTATGGTACAAACATCTTTGGTCCTCTTATGATCATAGATTACGAAACATCTTTGATCTGATCAGCAAAATAGTCGGGCATCAAGTTGATTGACCCAGAACTTGGACATGGTCGAATCTCTTTGTGGTCCAACTGACTTTGAAGGGCTGCTCGCACGAGGTAACATCCTTGATTATCCTCTGAGAAAACTCTACAGCATTCATAGTTGTGTGGTGGCACCCAGCCACGTCCTCTTTGAATGCAGTGCAACCTTACTAGGTCGGTCTCCATTGATCGAACATCCTGATTTTGATGCCTAGTAGGGTTCCCGTTAGTCATGCTGACTTATTGTGTGTCTTCATCCATATAGATCGGAAGCCACCGCTGGTTTAACAAGTGTTGCAGCGTTCTTTGAACGAAAGCACATCCTTGGTCGCTCTCACGACATACTGTACAGTTCTGATAATTATGCGAAGTCAGAAAACCGAGCTGGACTTGTGTAGCGTGTAACTCCACCAAGCTGGTATTCATCAAACGAATATCAAAGATTTGAATCATATTCACTTGATAACGAATTCTATCATGGTAATCCTGAATCCATCCAAGATCCATCTGACGCTGGAGGCTCTCTTGTACAAAAGAGCATCCATGTTTGTTTACCGAGCAAATCAGACAGGAATCATAATCGTGCCGAGGCAGATTGTGATGTTGGCTTTGCCTTGAGTACATTGCCACCAAGTTGATATTCATTGCCAGAATGTTGTGGTTTTGAATGACGTTGGAATTTGTATAAGTCATGTTGACTTCACGAATTCGGTGATCTTGGATCCATCCGAGATCCATCTGTTCCTGTAGAGCTGTTTGCACCACAGAACATCCTTGATTGTCTTTAGAGCAGATATCACACTGGTGATAATTATGAGACGGCACCTGACCATATCCGCTCTGTCTGCAATGCATCTTGACCAGGTTGGTTCCCAATAAGAGTACATCGTGAATTTGATAGCTATGCTTAGCCTCTTCTTCTATCAAATTTATCGCAGCTTTCTCGTGTTGAGGCAGCGGGTTTGTTTGAACATTAGGATTCATATCCTTGAAGGATAGGACCCCGCTCCTAACAAGCTTCTGTACGTCGGACTTGAAATTGAGACAGTTTTCTATGTTATGCCCTGGTCCTCCTTGATGGTAAGGGCAAGTCTGATCCGCTTTGAACCAAAAAGGCAGATTTTTCGGTACTGTAAGAGGATACCTGGTTTGGACGTGCCCCTTAACCAGTATTTGTGGAAACAGTTTTGCGTACAACATTGGTATAGGGTCGAACCCTGGTGGTCGCGTTGTACGGTTGTTTTTGTATTGAGGACGAGCCTGCTGAAGAGGTTGTTGTGTCCTTTGCTGATATTGTTGTTGAATCGGTTGGCTCTGAGCAACCAGAGGTTGATACGTTTGAACAGACGTAAGGTTAATACCAGGAGTTACAGCTGCTTCTGGTTGGTACCGTAGCCTTTACTTTATGAGAGAGATATTATCAATATCTTGCTCTTTTTTCTTAGGGAGAGCACTACCGTATCTTTTGGTACTGCTTGATGGTCCGGCATCTTTGACCAGACGTCCTTCTCGAACTGCTTCTTCAAGATGAACTCCCATGCCTACCATCTCAGTGAAATCGCTGGGCGCACTGGCGACCATTCTGTCGTAGTAAAATGAGCTCAAGGTTTTCAAGAATATCTTTGTCATCTCTTTTTCCTCAAGAAGTGGACAAATCTGGGCGGCAATTTCACGCCATCTCTGAGCATATTCCTTGAAGGTTTCCTTATCCTTCTGTGACATGGCTCTAAGCTGATCTCTGTCTGGTGCCATGTCCAGATTATACTTATACTGCTGAACAAAGGCAGCGCCAAGATCTTTGAAAGTTACGATCTTAGTGCGGTTTAATCCCATGTACCATTTGAGTGCGACACAAGTTAAACTATCCTGGAAATAGTGGATCAGTAGTTGTTGGTTCTCTGTCTGAGTTGACATTCTCCGAGCGTACATCACCAAATGACTTTGAGGGCAAGAGTTACCCTTGTACTTTTCAAATTCGGGCACCTTGAATTTGTACGGAACTTTCACATTTGGGACCAAACAAAGGTCTGCGGCGTCCTTTCCAAATAGATCCTGACCGCGAATGGCTTGCAGTTCTTTCTGCATCTCCAGGAACTATTCCTAGAATTCCCTCATTTTATCGTCCATACTTTAATTTCCAACATAAGGTATCTGTGGAATCTGCCCTTCCGGGACAGTGTGTACCACGGGTGGTGGTACAGTCATTACGGCAATGACTCTTGGTGCTTCCCGAAGTTTGTAACCTTTAAGAATTATTGTCATGCCCCTGGCATCTTTGCTTTCCCAAAGTTTGTAACCTTCAGGCCCAGCGATTCCTGCTGTAGTTTCCGGATCTTCAGTGATCGGCAGAATATATCCTTTCGGGATATAGTTAATAGGCATGCCCCAGGGACAATCTTTAGGCATGTTATACCGAGGATCATACTTCTCCACTATGGGCGTCGATGTGTTCTCTGAGATCACAGTCCTTTGTTGTTGCATCTGGGTTGCTGCCAGAGCTTGCATATCATTGTGAAGTTTCCTCAGATCTTCTTTCAGAGCGTCGAGTTCTTCTCTCAACTCTCTATTCTCTTCCTCGATATTATCCATTTTCTTTTGTTGACTGGCCCGAGTATTGTACAAATGAGACAATTTGACTCTAGAATCGAGACACAAACGTGAGATTCGTAGGTAAGAAGAATGTGTTATGCGAGAATGATGAATGATATGCAATGATTATATTAATTTTTTTTTTGTTAAATCAAAATAAACTTCAACAATTGGATTGAAAATATCATGCAATGGGGAAACCCCGTTTTATTAAATTCAAAGATTGCGGAAATGGAAATACAGTAATTTACAAAGTACTGTAAAAGGAAATGTCTAAGCTAATGGATCCTGAGTCCTCTCTGAAGAGAGCTCAGGTGCTGGTGTTGGTACTTTCCTTTTCTTTGACCGGGGCTCTTGAGCCGTTGTCGGGTTGTCATCCTTTTGCCAAGTGAAAGGAGCGAGCAAATTCCTTCGGTATTCTTGATTCTCTACAGCGTGTTGCTCTAAAATCTCAATCAGAGCATCTTTTTCTTTTAATAGTTGTTGTATTTTGGTACACTCCACATTGAGAATACGGTACTTGTTCTTCCAAGACCTCTTCTCCTGTTGAACTTTATTGAGAGTAACCTGAAGTTTTTCCGTATCAGACATAAAATAAAGGACAGACTCCTTTAACGGAAGAACTTTTTGACGAGGGTAAGGCATCATCAGCTTGAGAGCTCTAGTTTATACCCAGTGGAGATAAGGTTCCACCAAGACACAGTCTGGTTTTCCTAGAGACTTTCTTCCTTTCCTGTGAACATGTTTCCAAGCATGCACTATTTCTGTCTTTAGTGCTCTGTCATTTTCTCCTTCCTTGAAGAAAAGACCTTCCAGATGAGCATTATGCGGGACATGCCTCATCGGGTATCCAAATTGACGACGAACTAAAACTGGATGATAATTGATTCCTCCTTTAGTTCCTATGAGGGGTACATTAGGGAAGTTTCCACAACGGTCAATGATTCTTATCCCGTCATAAATCCGATTGTAACAATCTATGTCGGAGTTGGTAAGAGACATGATTCTTTGTGACCAACGTAAAGTGCTCTTATGATCCCAAAAAGCGACAGACTTTGGTAAATGGGAAGTGAACCATTTGTATAACAGGGGTACACAGCATGTGATCATTCCTCCGTTGTACAAATTCCTTAGGTGTATAGAATGATAAGCATCTGCGAGCAAGGTCGGTACAGGGTTTCCAATCAGAAAAATCTTAATGGCATTGATATCAATGAAGTCATCAATGTTGGGAAACATAAATAACTCATAGGTGATCAGAACAAAGACGCTCTCGAAAGCAATCATGTTCCCTATACTAGCAAAGTACAGAGCTTTCTTTATCAAAAACTTGGCTGGCAAATCCTGGATTCCACCCTTAATGGTCATGTGAGTCCTAACTTCTGAATTGTCCAAATAGATTGCCCTTGCAATGGTTTGATCCTTTGGAATTTCTTCCAGTCCAGAAAAGGGAGCTTGGTCAGTGATGGGTAAATCAGTCAGGTGAGAGTACTCCTCCAGTGTTGGTGCTAGTTGATAATCCGGGAATGTAAAACAGTGATAAACCGGATCGTAGAACTGAATGAGCGTAGCCAGGATCCCTTCAATTACATGGACCCTTAACAGAGACAGCAGACCTCCGTACTTAGCTCTGAAAGCATCAGGGTTGGTGATCATCCTTGCCAACCCTCTCAAATCCTCTAATTTTGGAACCTTGAAGGTGTACTTGTGAGTCTTCCTTATACCGAAATCCATAACGCAATCTTTCTTTTTTTTTCTCTGACATTTGTAATCATTGTCTCAGTTTAATTTGAAAAAAGAGAGACTAGAAGAGAAAAAATTTCTTTGTTTAAAGTTTTTTAATAAAATGAATGCATGAATGCAGCACACAAAAACATAGAAAAACATGGGGCCAAAGGTTCGGTGTCATGAAGTCATGGCTCTACCCATCCCCAAAGGTTGTACTGGTGATTTTTTGTACTTGTCCTCAAAATCATTGACCCCTCTTGGGATAACAACATCAGGCTGGTTCACCCGAGCGAGCTGCAGTATCTTAGAGTAATCTCAAATGAGGGTAGTATCGCGTGACAATTATTTCCGATAGCTTCCACACTACAAAATAGTAACATGGTCTCAGCCTACTAATTCCTCAGTTTCACGGACACCCTAATCGAACAATCTGCTTTCAACAACCAAAGTCGTATAGGCATTAAATCCGCAAAGGGTATCTCCACTGATTCGATGGTCGACCGGGGTCTCTTATTTGGGAGTCACTCCCTGTAATATTACTCGTCTAGTGCCATCACTTATCTTAGGTGTCACCCAAACTTTCTAGATGCGGCATCACCCACAGTCCCATTAGCAGAAAAATAAACACGGATATCTAGTAGGAAAAGCGATATATATTTATTCCTAAAACTAACATCCTAGACCTCTTAAGAGCTATAATCCTAGTTCTAAGAAATAAAATGACTCACCAGCAGAGTCGTCATTTTACTGTAGCGAGCGATTTTTGTCTGTGACGCGAGCACCTTATCGCTGGGTTTTCCTCACCGCAATGGTGGGAGGGGGTGCTACTTTCTGATTTCTTATTTATCCCATGAAGCTGTAAGGGAAAGGAAAGTTATCTAAAACTAACCTTGCACGCGAATGTTTAACTAAACAAACGCTTAAAAGAGATTCGGGGAGTCGGGGTCAGGTTATACAATGGGGAGTTGTCAATTACCCATCCTATATGTGGTTATCCACAGGATATTAGCTTTAGGTTTCGCTTTGTACTTGATGGTGTTTATCTGTTAATGGGTTGGGAAAGTTTCTTGGGAAGTATGAGTGAGTGAGTTGATGTTGATGTTCGGGTGTTCCCGATGCTTTTGGTAAGGTACTAGACCTAAGTTTTGGTTGATGTGTGAAGGTACTGGACCTAGGGTTTTTGATTTAGTATGCTCGCTAAGATTTCGCAATCTTATGCCTACGTATTCCCGTTTAAACAAAACAGGGAAATCAGAGCAATCATAGTTCCCCCTATTCTATGGGAGGAAAAAGATATTTTGGTGTCTTGTTCAAAGCCCAAGATTGAAGCTAAAGGGTTTTGTTTGAGAGAGAATTTGTCGTCTCTAAAGAGGGATTGTTGATTTTTGTGTGCCTTGATCAAAGCCCAAGGTTGAAGCTAAGAGGTTGATTGACTCCACTAGGGGAAGTCTTTATACAAAGCCTAAGAGGAGGCTGGATAAGACCGACTCAACAAGAGAGTGTATATATTGGTGTCTTGTACAAAGCCCAAGATTGAGGCAAAAAAGAAACGGACTCTATGGGGATATCATTATACAAAGCCTAAGAGGAGGCTAGAAGTTTGACTTTTCTGGGGGGAAATGTTCTATTTGTCTTGTACAAAGCCCAAGATTGAGGCTAAAAGGATTTTGACTCCACCGGGGAGGTTTGTATGTGTCTTGTACAAAGCCCAAGATTGAGGCTGAAATGAGAAATTTAACTGACTCTGGCGAGGATATTTTTATGTGTCTTGTACAAAGCCCAAGATTGAGGCTGAAATGAGTTTGACTCTTCTTGGGGAAGATCATTCCTCAAAGCCTAGAGGAAGGCTGGGAGGAAATGACTCTGCTAGGGAAGATATATGTCCCAAGCTCAAGAGAGGGAGATTTATGTCTTGTACAAAGCCCAAGATTGAGGCTAAAAGGATCTGACTCAACAAGAGAGTGTTTTTATCTGTCTTGTACAAATCCCAAGATTGTGGTTGAACAAGCTGGAGAATTTATTCTACACAACTTGAGAGGAGGCTAGCTCCTGCTAGGGGAGATCTTTATACCAAGCTTGGACAAAGATTGACTCAACAAGAGAGTATTTTTATCTGTCTTGTACAAAGTCCAAGATTGAGGCTAAAAAGGTTGACTCAACAAGAGAGTCTGAAAAGGTGATTGACTTTTTCATATTTTCGAAAAAACACAATTTTTTCATATTTCTGGGAAAAAAAACTTAATTTTTTGTATTTCTGAAAAAACTCGACTTTTTCTTATTTCCGAAAAAACTCGACTTTTTCATATTTCCGAGAAAACTCAACTTTTTTATATTTATGAGAAAACTCGACTTTTTCATATTTTTGAAAAAACTATACTTTTTTTATTTTTCCGGAAAAAACTCGACTTTTTCATATTTCTGAAAAAAATATACTTTTTCATATTTCCGAGAAAACTCGAGTTTTTCATATTTTCGAAAAAACTTGACTTTTTCATATTTCCGAAAAAACTCGACTTTTTCATATTTTCGAAAAAACTCGACTTGTTCATATTTCCGAAAAAAAAAATCTACTTTTTCATATTTCCGAAAAAATCGACTTTTTCATATTTCCAAAAAAAATCAACTTTTTCATATTTCCGAAAAAAATCTACTTTTTCATATTTCCGAGAAAACTCGACTTTTTCATATTTCTGAAAAAAACTCGACTTTTTCATATTTTCGGAAAAACTTGACTTTTTCATATTTCCAAAAAAAACTTGACTTTTTCATATTTCCGAGAGAACTCGACTTTTTCATATTCCTGAAAAAAAAACTCGACATTTTCCTATTTTCGATAAAACTAGACTTTTTTCATATTTCTGGAAAAAAAAACTCGGTTTTTTCATATTTTCGAAAAAACTCGACTTTTTCATATTTCTGAAAAAAAATCGACTTTTTCATATTTCCCAAAAAAACTCTATTTTTTTCATATTTCCGAAAAAAACCCGACTTTTTCATATTTCCGAAAAATATACTTTTTCATATTTCCGAGAAAACTCGACTTTTTCATATTTCTGAAAAAACTCGACTTTTTCATATTTTTGAAAAAACTCTACTTTTTCATATTTCCGAGAAAAAAAACTCAACTTTTCATATTTCCGAAAAACTCGACTTTTTCAAATTTTTGAAAAAACTCGACTTTTTCTTATTTCCGAAAAATTTCGACTTTTTTCATATTTTCGTAAAAACTCAACTTGTTCATATTTTCGAAAAAACTCGATTTTTTCATATTTTCGAAAAATCTCGACTTTTACATATTTCTGAAAAAACTCAACTTTTTCATATTTCCGAAAAAAAAAATTTTTTTTGTATTTTTGAAAAAACTCGACTTTTTCATATTTCCAAAAAAAACTCGACTTTTTCATATTTTCAAAAAAAACTCGACTTTTTCATATTTCGGAAAAAACTCGACTTTTTCATATTTCTGAGAAAACTCGATTTTTTCATATTTCTGAAAAAACTCGACATTTTCATATTCCCGAAAAAACTCGACTTTTTTGCATATTTCTGAAAAAACTCGAGTTTTTTCTAATTACTTACAAATTTTATTTTGTGAAATAATTTTTTATAAAATTTAAAATATAAATTATGAAAAGAAATTAATTAAAATATTTAAAGTAAGTATTTGGATAGACGGATATTCATCCATTAAAATAATGTTAACAGATGGATCAGATGGATTTTATCTTTAATGAATGGATTTGATTGGATATTTTTTTAAAAATGTTAATAAATTGTTTTGATCCATCCATTAACAATCCAATCCATATTCATCAAATCCATCCATTTTATCACCCCTAGTATTTACCAGTTTTCATATATTAACATCACCTTTTTCAGTGAATCAATAAACACACCATTAATTAACATCAACCATATTCCATATTCATATTTTCCAATTTCAACCCTATCATCTATTAAGCACTATACCTAATCTGGTCCAATGCGCTTCCATCTGCCAATCGTGACTTCTGCTGAACAAGAAAATAATCACGATACTTTATACTTTTAAACAATGGCCTCTCTTTCTCCAATAACTCAGGGGCAGGTCCAATTTCGTTTTCTAGTGCAGGTCCATTCACCAGCACAACACTAACCCTAGTGTCCTTGTTGTTCAAAATTGCACGATGTAACACGCTTGAGTACTTCCCATTACTCACAACCTAATCAATAATTAGAGGATAAACATTAATCAAACACTTTAATGTTTAGGATTGCAATTTGGATATTAAATACTCTCTTTTTATAAAAGACATCAATTTTTTATATTCATTCAAAAACTAATGTATCTGAAATATATATTTATCATGAATTTAAAAATTGAATTGTCTCTTATAAAAATAGATCGGAGATAGTATTAAAAATGACAATAACAAAAGATTACTGACCTCAAGTTGATCTCCAATGTTGACAACTATAGAATTGGGAATGGGATTGACATTGACCCATTTTCCCTCATGTTTAACTTGAAGTCCTCCAATGCCATTTTGAATGAGGAAGGTTAAGAAACCAACATCAGAATGTGAAGGCAAGCCAAGAGCAAGGTGTGGTTGTGGACATGGAGGGTATAAGTTCACAACAAAGATTTGTAAGCCAGAATCAAAATCAGAGGAATCAATTATGGAATTGGATTCTAATCCCAAACTCTCTGAGATTCCTTGAATTAATTTCCTTGCAACATCATTGATTTTTCGGCTGTACTCAAACCCAACCTCCCTGCACAAATACTCACTAATTAATATAGGGCAATGATGTAAAATTAAAAACATTTGGATTAGCAACAAACACCATTGAAATTGAAATGTACAATTCTATTTTAGTTTTGGAATAGACCCTTATGTTCCTAGTATTACAAAGAATTTGCTTTGAGTTTGAGTTTATAAACTAGCGCCTATGGATTTTTCATAATTTTATGGATTATGATTTTGCTTTAACTAATAAATCTCGAACGGTCTATATAAGGAGTGTAATCGTGTAATCTCTAGATGTCCGTGCTTAATCATCAAAGTTATTTGTTTTTGCTAAACTAATTTAAGTGTGTTCGTTTAAGATACTCCCTTCGTCCCACAATGAGTGACCTATTTGGAATAAAATGGTGTCTCAAAATGTATGACCCATTTTATTTTTCAATGCAACTTTTCCTATTTTACCCTCTAATTAATAGTACTTTCATCATTTCCAATATATTACAAGGGCACTTTAGTAAAAATATCATTCTCTCTCTTTCATTTATTCTCTTTTTTTTAATTTGTGTGAAAAGTCAACTGAATCACTCATTGTGGGACGGAGGGAGTAAATAAAATATAAACAACTAATGGATTAAGTAAATTTTGCATCATTAACTAAATTACCTGTAACCTGGTGGTTTGTTGGGGAAATTGAATTGAGGAGATGTTAAAGCTTTGAGAAAATCCCTCCAATAATGAACATTCTCTGCTGGAGGATGGAAGCTAGTCCCATGTCTGATAGGTGAGAAAGGATCTCCATTGCTGCGAAACTCCATCTTTTCCTCCACCGGCAAATCATGAAACTCTTGAGATTTTTTCATCAACTCTTCCATTAGACTCTCTGGAACTCCATGATTTATGAGCTGAACATACATAGTTAACATTGAAATTCATGTATCATTTGGAAAAAATAATAATAGAAAGAAAAAGTTACCATGAAGAAGCCCCACTCAGCGCATGCTATGGCAAGTTCATGAACAGCTTTGGTGTGGATTTGAGCATCATCTGAAGTGAGGAGAGAAAAATCAATGACTGGAATGGAAGCTGCAAGTTCATCTGCAACTGGAACATGATCAATATCTGTAAAGGAGTGGTAATTGGAAGGGATAGAAGAGGCTCCGTTTGATTCTGCAAAAGCTTTAATGCTTGAAATATTTGATGAAGCTGAAGCCATGGATATTGTATCTTTGAGTGGTTCACGCAAAATAGAGAAAAATAATGAAGAAAATATATCAGAAGAAAAACAAATATTATTGATGGAACACAAATATTATTTTTATTAGATAGTTATCACTTAATTTGACAGATGCTAACGAGACAAAAACGTCGTAGTCTACGTGTTCTATTCAAACATTTATAGCCGAGCACGCACCATTAGAAGCCCAATGGGCCCTTTTCAAAATACAAAATCATTGAACTACTTAAAATCAAAATAGCATAAAATGGAATTGCGGGGAATCGAACCCCGTGCCTCTCGCATGCGAAGCGAGCGCTCTACCATATGAGCTACAACCCCTTGATATTTTTTCTGTCGTTACGTTTATACATATTCTAAGGTTATTTAGTTACGTGTCTTAGTTTAGCGTAGCGCGAGTTGCTAACTTGCTATTATATGCAGCATATATATGTCACGTCATTGAATTTATAAAACAAAACAAGCATCATATCATATGTGTCATTCATCTTTGTTCTTCATGGTTCTTGGTTCATACACGTGTTAATTATTCCGAGTATAATTTTCATAAACAATCATTTCACATCAAATTAAACTATACTTTTTACTATTCAACATATTAAGCTAAACGAAAAGAAAATTGAAATATTAATTGCATTTTAGTGTAACATTAAAAAATTCTTAGTAAGTGCTCATCATACAAAAATCAAATTAAAGTTGTATATAAAAATAGATTCCATGATTTCAAAGCCAACAAAGCCTATATCTCTTTTATTATTTCTAAATTTTGAAATTTATACAACGATAGTTATAGCTTGTTAAACTAACTATAATCAACAACAGAAAGTTAATTAGCATTAGAATTGGGAAAAATTAGTTAGGTTGAGACTCAATAAAAGGTACATTATATATATATATATATATATGTGTGTGTGTGTGTGTGTTAAGCTCAAACATTTGTAACAAATATCAAATAAATACTCAAGCATGAAGATCATAGTCTTCCACATCTTTCATCTCTCATGTATGAATATATGCTTAATATGGTATTAGTCTTACAGATCATTTTCCACTGCAAAAATCATCTTTACAATAGGTGCATATTCAAAGCTTCAGAGAAGCTTCATCATATTCATCATCTTCTTCTTCATAAAGGAACATTCAAAACTTTAAAGAATCTCTATCGAGAAATTTTAGTAGAGCGCTGAATTTCGGTTGCAAACAGCTTCAAATAAGCATCAATGTCAGATCTTGATTCATCCTTCCTCAGCATTCAACCTGCAACAATTTCATCTCAAATTGCTACATCAACTATGGCGTTTTTTGGGATCCACAAACATGTTTGCACCAAAACTCTCTATCAAGTTACAAAAAACAAACTTCTTGTTATGGAATTAACAAGTTGAGGGAGTAATTTTTCTCATAAACTCCACATAGTAGTGGTTAATCCTTAAGTACCACCAATGTTCATAGATTGGCAAATATTATCTCTGAAAATTATGAAGCTTTGTGCAAGATCACGTATGATTCATATGATTACTCTCCATAATCTCTGAAGTTGTTCTACCACATGTTTTGTCATGCAAGCATGCATATGAAGTGTGGGATAAAGTGCATAAGCATTTCAACTCGCAAATGAAGGCATGCGTGCATCAACTCAGGTATGAGCTCAAGACAAGCAAGAAAGGTAACAGGTCAATTTCAGAGTATGTGCTAAGAATTCGAGCTATTGCAAACTCCCTTCAAGCCCTTGGTGATCCAATCTCTAAAAGAGATCAAATTGATGTCATCTTGAAGGCCTTCCTGAGGAATACAATTTGTTCATCATGATGATATATGGGAAAGGTGAGCCAATTGGCATATATGATATTGAGGCATTAATCTATGTGCAATAGGCTCAACTTGAAAAGTATCGCCAAGAACTTGTGGCACTAACTACAACAGATAATATAGATCAAGCCTCGAGTAACTCGACTGCAAGTAAACCTAGCAATCACTTTGGCACTAATCAGGCTTTTTGAGGCAAAGGTAGAACAAATTGTGGTAGAGGTCGTGGTAGGAAAAACTACACCCCTGATAACATACCAACTTTCTAATTGTGCAATAAGTATGATCATTCAGTTATCAAGGACTCTCACCAAATGAATCAGGCACTGCACCAGTCACTCAATAATCCCAAGCATCAACATCTACTTAGGCCAATACTTACATAGCACATCAAGAGCAATTCCAAATTCCTCAGGATCTTGAAGCTCAAGCTTTATTTGCAAACTCGAGTGCATCACATCACATCACTCCCTATGCATCTAATTTACATATGTAAGTGTCATGTAATGAACCTAAGCATGTAGTAGTTAGTAATGAAAATAATATGTTAGTTCACTCTATTGGCCATACCAATGTCAAATCCAAGTGCATTTCAAAAACACTCTTACACAAAATCATTTATTGCATGTTCCTCAAATTATTATAAACTTACTGTTAGTTCCAAAGTTTAGTAAGGATAATGATGCATATTTTGAGTTTCATACTAACAAGTGCTATGTGAAACTACATGCATCTAAGTTGATTCTTATTAAAGGTTTTCTTAGTAGAAGGGATTTGTATTGTTGTAACTCCTAAACACACAAAGGTCATGTTGTGAATAGGATGCCTTGAAACAAAATATAAACAGTTTCTTTATACACAAGAAACTCACAAGGGTTAGGGTTAACAAAGAAAACAAAGGAAAAAACAACAAAGATTGGTTATAACTACTATTCTTTACTTTCTCTATAAAATAGATTACAAGTACTCAAGAATAATAAATAACCCTCTCAACCTAATAAGGTTTTGTCACACTTAGGAAGAGATACTAGTATGTTATTTATAATAAAACCTAACATACTAAACTAATGGGCTTTTTAACAATTACCCATTACAAGCTAACTTAGGGTACAAGCTAACTTAAACAATTGGATCCTTAACACAAGGCCCAATTCAACATGCTAACAAACCTAGCGATATTAACTAATGCATGTTAGAACAAACTTCGACTACAACACGCATTACTCCGACAGCAGCATGCGAACAGTCTTTGACCTCGTGCTTAATTAGTGTCGAACCAGAAGCTACCCTTCGACCATACTAGAGTTCGATCCAATATCTCACAAATCTCCACCTTGGAACAAACTCTATAACATCAAGGAATAAACTAGTTTTCTTCATGCAGTTTTATCAACTGCATACAGTGGAAAAACTTGCAACTTGGCAATGTCTTGGTGATCATATCAGCAGCATTATGATATGTCGAAACCTTCAGCACTTAGACTTCTCCACGCTCGATTACCCCTCTGACGAAATGCAGCCTCACATCAATGTGCTTGGTTCGCTCATGATAGGCTGAGTTCTTCGACGGGTGTATTGCACTTTGACTATCACATTTAACAGTGATAACTGAACCTTGAAGTTTCAGCTCATTTGCAAAACCTTCAAGCCACAATGCTTCCTTCACAGCTTCAGTTAGGGCGATATATTCAGCTTCAGTGGTTGATAAAGCAATAACCTTCTGAAGTGTTGCTTTCCAACTGATGGTTGTCCCAAACATAGTGAACACATATCCAGAAATAGATTTTCTGGAACCCATACAACCTGCATAATCATAGTCGACATATCCTTCGATTGTTGCTTTACTATCTTCACCCAAGGCTCCACCATAAATTAGGACTCTATTCAGAGACCCATTTATGTACCTTAAAATCCACTTCAATGCTTGCTTTATGCTGGCAACTCGCTCAAAAAGGATTTATAACTAGTCCCCGTGATAGAGTGTGCGTGTTTTGCTTTAGAGCTGAGGAAAAAATTGATCATGCTATCGTTCAATGCCCAGCTGCTAGAAGTGTCTGGCAGAAGATATTTTGTTGGCTGCTTGTAACATGTCCAGTTGAAGAAGAATGTTGTAGCCACTTTATGCATTTTAAATCATGTTTATCAAGGAGGGTGTCAAAGTTGGGTTGGGGTGATTTGGCTAGCAATTACATGGTGCATATGGAGAATTAGAAAGGTCATTATCTTTAATGATGAAGTAGGTGATGTGGAGGAAATAATTTTTAAAGTTAAAATGTTTACACGGAGTTGGCTAGTAATTGGTAGTAAATAAAGAATTAAGTGTAATTTCTATGAGTGATACAAATTCCCTCTAGATTATCTCAAATAAATTTGTTTGTTGTTGGGTGTACTTTTTGTGGTATTGTTTTTTTTGTAAGCAAATATATTATATAAGAGTACAAAAGGTACTCTTTGTACTCAAACAATACAAAATAGAGAAAAACAAGAACTGTCAAATAAATAAAAAACTAAATCAAACTAGAACAATGATTCACAAGACACTCCACTGATAATGAACACCAGTCATTCCAACATAAACTCACAGCATCCTTGTTTCTCGCGACTAACCAATTCCAGCACAAAACTTTAGCCTGATTAACCACAGCGACCACGCGAACAGTCAGATTATGAAAAACGACCTCGTTTCTGGCCAGCCACAAAGCCCAGAAAACCGCCAACCATATCACCAAGCAAACCTTCTTATGGATTCTACCATCGAACAAACTCGCAAAGCTACTGCAGTTATTGTCTGATGCGTCTGCGACGACTTGAAACGGTAAATCCATCCAATTGTAAATGTGTTCCCAGACTTGTAGAACAAACGAGCATTCGAGAAATAGATGACCGCGATTTTCCTCGGCATCAGAACAGAAGACACATGCTAAATTTTCAACACCATTGCTAATTTCCCTCTTTGCTAAAGCGGTACACGTCGGCAACCGGTTCAAAATCAACCTCCATTCGAAGACTAATAATTTGCTAGGCACATTTATAATCCAAACCAATTTCAAAAGCTGGAGATTATTTAAGTTTACCTGCAAATCAATATGAAACACTGCTTGAAACACTTGGTAACTATTTTTTACATAGAAACCATGCTTGCCCCTCCACCACATAAACGAGTCGTTCTCCCACCGTTTCAGATTGATATTCTG
This sequence comes from Lathyrus tuberosus, assembly GCA_022829125.1. Classification (NCBI taxonomy): domain Eukaryota; kingdom Viridiplantae; phylum Streptophyta; class Magnoliopsida; order Fabales; family Fabaceae; genus Lathyrus; species Lathyrus tuberosus. The sequence goes on from JALAZF010000017.1 coordinate 19,241,349, forward strand.
CAAGATAACAGTTAGAGACTGTAATTCATCTTCCTCATCTGCCTGCAGTAGTCTGTCAACCTTCAGCTTCACATCCCAGGACCACCCGTCATCACCTCAATCCCCCATGTTTGAAACCTTGAGCTTTTGATCAACCGCACGTGCATAAATAAGCTAAAACTGTCTATCAAGCAACGAAGAAACCAACAAAGTATTTCTCCAAAATTCAATCGACGAGTCATTGCCTACTATACACGAAATACTATTTGCGAACCAATTATAGCCATTCGCATCCACCACTCCTACTCGCTTCAAATCTCTCCACCATAAGGATTCAAACTTGTCAGCCGATGGTTTTGTTGCCTCGAGCATTATAGATTTGATATCACCATATTTCGTTGATAATAGGTCTGACCACAATATGTTACCTTCATTAAGAATCCACCATTTCCATTTACTTAAGAGAGAGAGAGAGAGAGAGAGAGAGAAAGAGAGAGAGAGAGAGAGAGAGATATTAAACAATTCATAATTTTAACTCCTAATCCACCTTGGTCCTTCGGTTTGCATACGAGCTCCCACCTAATCCATGCGACTTTCCTTTTCTCCGAATCACTGCCCCAAAGAAAATCACGTTGAATCCTAATGATGTCTTGAATAACGCATTTTGGATCCTTGTAAAAGGAGAAAAAATATATAGAAATGGAATTTAACACAACATTTAACAGAGTCACACAACCTTCCATCGAGAGATGTTTCCCCTCCCATTTTGACAACCTATTTCTGAGTTTATCCAAGAGTGAATTCCAAGTACTCCATCTTCTTGGGTTTGCTCTAACAGAGATTCCCAAAAACTGGAAGGGAATCGAGCCAATGTCACAAACCAAAAATGTGGCAGCAGCCTCCAAGAATCCTTGTTGAAGGTTGAGACCAATGACTCCACTCTTATTGAAATTGACCGTCAAACCCGACGCCAATTCAAAACCCCGCAATCCCGCTTTGATGGTCTAAAGATTGAGCCAAGAACCTTCCCCAACAAATAATGTGTCATCCGCAAATTAAAGTAAATCAAAGCATAAGTTGTTTGAAACCTTGAATGGACGAAACATGCCTAGACGTCTCACATTCTGCATCATCCCTGTTAAACCCTCATCCGCGAGCAAAAATAGGAAAGGCAACAGTGGATCGCCTTTCCGTAAACCTCTATCCACTATGAAATCTTTAGTTGGGCTTCCCTTTACCAAGAGAGACATTAAAGTTGAGAAAACACACGCCTTCATCCAGTTCATCCATCTAACTCCAAAGCCCATTTGATTCATCACATCTCTCAAATAGTCCCATGCTACACTATCATAACCTTTTTCGAAATCGAATTTAAATAGCAAACAATCTTTCTTCTTTCTCTTGGCCATATCCACAAGTTCATTGATAACAAGCACACCATCGACCATTTGCCGACCTTGAATGAAAGTTGTTTGGCATGACAAAACCAAACCACTAACCACCCTTTTCAACTTATCCACAAGAAATTTCGATAAAATTTTGTAAATACTACCGATCAAACAGATGGGGCGATAGTTCTTCAAGCCTTGAAGATTGCTCAATTTCGAAATGAGGGCAATGAATGATGCGGTAACCGCTTTGGGAAGAATGGTGTTCCAATAAAATTTCATGACACATTCATAAAGATCAAGCTTAATTATCTCCCAACACTTCTTATAAAATCCCATGTTAAAGTCGTCGAGTCCCATACTTTTCTCTCCTTCAAAGCCCCACACAACTGCCTTGATTTCTTCCATGGTGAAAGGTTCATCCAATAACTTATTATCTGTCTCTGATAACCATCTGAATTTTACTCCAAGCAATTTTGGTCTGTTCGTTTCTGGTTCCAAGAAAAAGCTTTGAAAATGGTTGAAAATTTCACTTTTAACCTCATCAACATCAACATTGTTGAGAAAACCCCTATCGGTCCCAATCATCACAATTGCGTTGCGGTAAAAGTTCCTTTTCAACACTGCATGAAAGTATTTTGAATTGGAATCACCCTCGCGAATCCACCTCGTTATAGATTTCTCACGCACAATAGCCTACTTTTGTTGCCATGTATACCACTCAACTCTCTTGAGTTCAAATCCGGTTAAAGTGCCTACCTCCCCATCTGCTACTAGCGAATCAAGCAAGTTCAGGTATTTAGTCGCATCTTCAATGTCTAAATCCAGAATGCCAAAAACGATACGATTCCACGTCGTCAACACTTCTTTTAACCTTCTTAATTTTTCTTTGAAACAGAAAACCTTCATGCCTTGAACCATGTTTGCCATCCAAGTTTTTGTGACAAACGACACAAAGTCCGTGTGTTCATACCAACAACCAAACGTTTTAAACGGTTTTGGCCCCCAATTCAATCAATTTGTTTTGATCCAAATAGGACAGTTGTCTGATAAGCTACGAGTGTCTCTGCGCTGAACAACGACACCCCAATTTTCGATCAACTTCTCTGACATTAGGAACTGATCCAATCTACTCATTGTGCTCCCTTCCGTGTTAAGCCAAGTAAACTTATTTTCAACAACTTGCACATTAATTAACTCCATTGAATCAATAAAACTAGTGAAATCTCTCAATTCTCATATGTTGACAGAGTTGATACCACCCTTCCTCTCCCCTTCTTCTTTAATAGCATTGAAATCACCAGCAAAGATCCAATTGATAGCCCCCAATTCAATCTATTTTGTATTTGTGTTTGAGTGCCTCTAGTCCTCTGGTTTGAACACTATAAAAAAAGGCTTAATTGTAATTTTGATCCCCCTATTTTTAATTTTTTTTAGTTTTGATCCTGTTATTTTAAAATCCGGAATTTTTGTCCCTCTATTTTTAGTTTTTTTGAGTTTTGGTCCTCCTATTTTAAACTCCAGAATTTTAGTCCATCTATTTTCATTTTTTTTTTAGTTTTGGTCCCCTATTTTAAGTTTTGTTTTAGATTTTAATCCCCGTTTTCAATTTGAAACTAATTTAATAGGGGGGACCAAAAATTTTAAAAAATAAAAATAAGGGGACCTAAACTCAAAAAAATGAAAATAAATGGACCTAAATTCTGAATTTTAAAATAGAGGGACTAAAACTCAAGAAAATTTAAAATAGAAAGAAAAAATTTCTGAATTTTTAAATAAGAAGATCCAAACTCATAAAAAATAAAATTAGAGAGACCAAAATTACAATTAAAATTTGCAATATCTTCTAATCTCTTTAATTTTCTAGTCATAGTGATAATAATTACAAAAACTCAAAACAACAACTTTAAAGATAGAGTATTTGTCACTTAAACTATGGCTTAAGGGCTAAGCATTTTGATTTATATCCAATAATTTTGAGATTAATTGAGTACAAGAATGAAAATTGAGATTTATGAATTCACATAGTTCTGGACTCCTGGTGGTCCTACCCTGCCGTAACCTATAGTACTCACTGCCACCATCACTCCACTCATCATATTGCCAATATTCAATTCATCTATCTCCACAATTTGCAATTATAATAATACTACAAAACCCTTCGATATTTTCATTATAAAGTTCTTGACAACAACATTGTCTCGTCAGTTTCCTACTTTGTCCTCATCTTATATCTGTTACATCACTCTTCCAAACTCATCTTTGTAACATAACATCCAAGAGTGTTGTTCAAGGACTGTTATTGTGTTGTGTTGCAAAAAATGTATAGAGAGAATGGCCTTCTTTTCCCATGGCCATATCTAAACAATTTCTCTCAAGAGCTTCATCAACTTGAAGAGTACTGCAAAACCCAGAAGTTCAATGCTTCAATGGTACCTTCTCATTTCTATATCTTTGTATTTTTTTGATGGGTTTTTCTTTATATTCAATAAAGTTTGAAACTTTAGAGCTGGGTCTTGCTGTTTTGTAATTTTTAGTTCCTTGTTTGATTGATTGATAATATAGAAACAGATGGATTTGTGTTCATGTGTTAGATCTGAAAAAGCATGAGAATTGGAAAGAAAAATGAGCATAAAAGGGAAATATTCCTTTCAATTGTTTATGAGTTTCTACTAGTTGAAGTGTGAATTGTTAGTGGGATTTGTCTTTTTTTATTGTGCTGCACTAAAGGAGATTAAAAGAGAAAAAGGCTTTTGATTCTCTTAACTTCTTTAAAATAAGGATAGAAAATAAAAAAGGGTTTGTTAATGCTTAGCTTAATCATTTCTATATGGTATTGTCGGCACTAAATATAGACAGTTGTAGAAAGGTTGTTTCTATTTTTACTTCTGTTAGATTAAATTAATGATAAAAAGTGATTATTGGGAAATTGAAATGATGTTTTTGAGGCTAGGAATTTAGTGCCTTGACTAGTCCACCTTCTTATTTTGGTCATGGAAGAGTATCTACCTTGAGTGTGGGAATTTAGAATGATGCTTCTTGTAGCACAAACTTGAATTATTGACATGGTTAGAATTTTAAGCCTTTTCAGCTTAAGTATTTTGATGTGTGTATATTTTTTCTTCAACAAGATGCTCATAAGCTAGGTTGCTTTCTTCAATCAACTTGCTTTCGTACCATTTGTCTTTGACACTTTTGGTTTTTTAGCATCAGAAATAGTGAATCTTTTACAGAGAGTGCAAATGCTCGTGCATAGAATGCTGTGTCTCAGACAATGAATATATAATTTTTAAGAGGATTGATTTTGCCAGCCAAAAAAAGGAGCGGCGCAGCTTGTTGTTCATTTGCTTGCTATTTATGTATAACCTTTATTATATATAAATGAATTCTCATGATTATATCTTTTAATCACTTTTTTTTTGTTTATGGATATGTCTTTAATGCAGAGTGACATTGTTCAGTTTTCTGCGATGTCCGAGTACGATTTTGCAGCTGAAGGAGATTTGTTCAAAGCACCTGAACCGATTATTGAAGAGTCAGAGATTGATCTGGATCCCATGACAGCAGCCATCTCAATGATATCTTGTGACGAAGATATAAAATCCACAGATATTTCTATTCTTCAAAACGAACAGCTTCTCAGCGATGTATTCTACGAATGCAAGAAGGATCTATTGGAAATGACAGCCATGGAGTCACCACTTTCTGAGATTCTGGAAATTAAAATTCCACTGCTGAATATTGATGAGAATACAGTTCAAGAAAACAAGCCACTTCCTGATATGCCATTATTACCGAAGAGCGTTAGCTCGGGGAGCTTAAGTTCGATGGATTGGATGCATGGATCTGCAATGAAACCTGCTTTCCTTGGCGTCCAGGGTATAGATTTTGACGCGGTTTATGGCATGCGGAGATCATTTAGTGAAGGAGATATAAAGGTATAATACTTTAACTGGTCTTATTATTATGCTTATCATAAATTTAGACAAATCACTATGAAGTTAAGCAGCTTCTATTGAAGCTATATAGATAATAGTTTGAGAAGGTTTGAAAATCATGCTCTCTATGTATAACTAGCATTGTTATGCATTTCCATTCCTTTGGTGAATAAAACTGCGAAAATGTAGTGATTATCTGTTTTTGTGATTGTGACAGACTCTTGGCAATGGTAATATTGTAAACACGGTCCAATCTTCCCGAGAGAGGCCCTTTTTCTGCAACAGCGAGGAGCGCTTACAAAAGCTCTCCCGATACAGGAACAAGAAGACGAAGAGAAATTTTGGGAGGAAAATCAAGGTGACTAAGTTTACAAATTTCTAATATGTGACATGAAAAGAGAAAGCCTTGAATATTGTTTGGATGGTTAAATGTTTATGCAACTAAGTTATTTTTTATGGTATTTTGAGACTATAAACAGATCTGGAACTGAAATGATTGTTTGTGTTGGTTTTCAGTATGCTTGTAGGAAGGCTCTAGCTGACAGTCAACCAAGAATCCGTGGAAGATTTGCAAAGAATGAAGAGTGTGAGGCAAAGAGGGAATGATGTGATCAAGATATTGAATGAAGGGCTGAGCATAATGTGATTGGAAATGGAAGTATGTGTATAGAAATGGTGGAGTTGTATAAGTTGAACAAATAAAGTAGGTGTCAAATTTATTAGGTAGTTCATATCTTCTAGGTCTAGATATGTAAATAGGTTTGTTGAATAAGAGATGGGGGCAAAAAGTTGCTCCCATCCCATGTATATATGTGATCAAAATGAATCAATGTGTGTGAAATTACAATATCTTGAAAAATGCTAGGTGCGCGTTTGAGAAACAAAGTGGAATTGTAAGAAATGATGGGGGAAAAGTGTATTTATGTGATTATGCATAATATGAGACTTGATTCTTTTGGTGAGAGTGAGCTCCAATAGATAGTTGTTTATTGATGTTCTGGACAATATTGGGTGGTACTTTCAAACAATCTGACGCTTAAGATAGTGTCTGAATGAAATAGAAAAGAATATTTTTAGGTTTCAGAGAATGTGTACGTTAATTTAGACATTTGTCATCTTTTTATAAATGGATTTTAGTGTTTCTAGAGATCTAGAATCTTTCTTGTAGGGCATGTGTCAAAGTATTACTCGTTTTATCGTATAATGGTCTTTATTCAACCACATACTTTGATTATGTGTATTCTTAGGGTGAAACTTAAGGTGTTCCTGAGGTCTCATTAGGTGCGATACTATTTAGTTTAGTATGATAGTTTGATGAGGGTCTTAGGATAGTTGTTGGTGTTTTATTGTTGGTATGCCTATGTCGTCATTCCTTTCATGCGAAGAGGAGTGGTGAGAAAACAAATTTTCCTTCATCAAATCTCACTCTTCTTTTTGTGTGATTAGATACAATGGTTCATGTCATCAAGTATCCTTCCAAACTTATAACCGATGAAGAGGAACATCATTTATAGTCTTTGATAAATGATGTTTATTTGAGTACTCCTTCAATATATTATGATTAAACAGACTCACCCAAATACTAAAGGAGTGGGAACCCCCTAATGCTTGGAACGTTGTCGTCACAATCTTTACTGATAGAGTTTGTCAAGGGTTTCCTCACTCTTCCTTTCCTATATTTGATGTTGTTTTTAGAGAAATGTGTTTCTGTCTTCCTTTTATCATATTCGAGCAGAAAGTCATTTATTATCTGGTGATGGCACACTTACAACTGCACTCTAATTGTTGGGTCTTTATTAGAGCTTTCTAATTAATTTGTTAATACCTGGGATGAGAAATGTCTTTGAGATTTTTCTTTAATAATTTTTTTGGCTTAAATGTTGAAATTTAATGGACAATTAATGTCCATGGGTGTGTTCAAATATGACAAAGTTAAAGAGGATAAAAGTGTCTCATATACAAAAGTAGAAATCGCCTTCAAATCTGTCTGAAGGAATTTTGGACAATTTTACACTAAACATCCATTGATGGTATTTGCCTTTAATCTGTCTGAAGGAAATTTTGGTCAGTTTTTGCACTAAACATCTACCAGTGGAAGTTGTCGTTAAATTTGTCTTGGGCTACTGAAAGTTTGAGTTTCTAATTCAAAATATACAACACTTCGTGAAGTGTTGCTTTGGAATGAACATGGATAATGCTTGGAAATAATGCAATTTTTGGTTAAAAGATGTTATTTTATCAAGGGTCGCAACCTTGAAACAACACATACATGACCTATAAATACCTCATTTCGGAATTCAGAAAAGACATCACAAATCAAATATCCTCTTGTACAAAATTTCAGACACTCTTCGCTACATAATCGAGTTTTCGTCGGTCTTGTGCAAATTCGATATAAGGCTGAATTATTCTGGGTATTCTTGCATTCCAACTCTAAGACATATTTGAGAGTGCTTAAAATACTTTTAAGAAAAATGATTTCGTTCACAATTCTATCCTCGATCTATTCGGTTTAAATTAAATTTCTAACATTCTTAAAAGTAGTTCAAATATTGGCAACTGAGATCTTCTGTTTCAAGTAACAAACGACCAATCGTCGTGTCATAATCATATCAAGAATCGTATAAGAATCGATATCGTAAATCCGAAATTTTTTGGTAATGATATTATGTTGACTAATTTGTGATTGGAGGATGTTTCAAGCTATTGGTGATATTAGATTTATCTATGCTTATTCTAATTGGTCTTCGGAGTATAGGAAAGTTATAATGTTAATAATTATTGGTATTTTTATATAGTTTTATTATCATTTGCATATGTATATCACGTTTACTTTTCGCAATATTATTTATTTACTAAGTTGCTAAATAATAAAGAAAATGATGTTGATAATTTTAGTACAAAGTTAATTAACTTCCAGATGACTAATTAATGAAAGTAAATCATTATACACATATGATACATTAATCTAAATATTAAATTTTACTTGCTATAGCATATAACTCGTTTGTTATGCAAGACATGTGCAAGTAAGTTTTGGCAACCTTATGTAGAGGATGATTCCTAAAGATCAATATTGACATAATGTCCTCTTTGTCACTAATATGAATTTATGGTTACTAATTGTATATGACTATGTGATAATATATGAGATGTTTCTGGCAGCCACAGTAAAGGTGTTATTGATAGGATTCAAACACAAACTGTGTTCCTCCAAAGGCAAAATATGGACAAAACCGGTGCCGCTAGACCACTGCATCGTTTCATGTATAATTTGAACGGAAAGAAATATTAGTGGTACATACACATGGGATAAATGCACTTTTATATAAAATGTAAGTTCTTAAATTTTGGAATTATTTAATAAAGTAAAATTTATTAATCACTAAAATGTTTAAAATAAAGTTTTTAATTTTAAATTTTAATTGAATCTTGATTATAAGTTTCAATATATTATTTAATTCTGAAGTGAAAAAGTGTACCTTAATTTGGATTTGTTTGAGTTATAAATTTGTTAATTACTAAAGTGATCAAATTAATTAAAGTTCATGAATTCAAATTATGCAATTGAATTTTGATTAAGATTCTAAGAGAATAACATTTGAATTCTAAGATGTGGAATTTTGAGAACCTTATCACGGAGGATAAGAAATTTGAGATTTCCACAAAAGAAGAACCATGTGAGGAAAGTTCGTCACGGATTGGTAAAACACAAACCGAAAGTTCGTCACTAATGAAGAATCGCGTGAGGAAGATTCCTCATTGATTGTTGAAAAATAACCTGAACTTAGAATAAGTAAAAGAGTTCGAAAGGCTAAGGATCTAGGACCGAACAAAATTGATAGTCAGTTTATTTCTTTTATCTAATGGAATGAAATAGTAAGAATTTTATTCGTATGATTCCTATTACTCTTCAAGTGGAAAATGATCCTAAGACTTATAAGGAAACAATATCTTCAAGGGACTCCTCTTGTTTAGAAGGAAGTGTCATAGTATGATGGTACACTAAACACCTACAAGTCTAGATTAATGACCAGGGATGTTTTAAACAAAAAAAGGTGTTTATCTGTTGACAGATATGCACTAGTAGCAAACACAACGAAAATTAGAGCATCGTTTGCATTAGCTTCTTTGCATAACCTTATAGTTCCTAAAATGGATGTAAAAATTACATTCCTACATGGAGATCTCAATGAGGAGATTCACAAGGAGAAACCAGAAGGTTATGTGCTTCTTGGTAATGAACAAAAGACGTATAAACTTGTCAAATCCTTGTATCGATTAAAACAAACATCGAAACAATGACATTAAAAGTTTAACTGTCATTGCAAGATTCATCAATTAAGGGGGGACACACAACTTAAGGAAGACTTTTTAATCATTATCAAAACAAAAATTCAAAGAGTTTGTCATCATCAAAAATGGGAGATTGTGATGAATACATCTTATATTTACTTCAATTTTGATGAAGACAAAGATTATCAAAGAAGAAAATGTTCAAAAGTGTCATGTGCATCAATGATGAAGTTAATCAAGAAGGGTTAACATATCAATTCAAGTGAAGATTTTAGACAAGTGAACATAAATATAGGTGCTCATTGTAATTTATACTACTTTAAATTGCTCATAATTTTATCTCTCTCACTACTATGAAAAACCCATTTAACAACGGTTGGGAATGACATATAATGACGCGGGCGAGGGCGTTGTTATGTAGATTGTTGTTGTATATATGATACTTACAACGACGACTTTGTGTTGCGTTGTAATAATGAGGAAAACGCGCTAACTATCACAACGGTTTTACATTACACCGTTGTAATAAATATAATTGTCCTCGGTTCGATTCCCAACAGCATAGTTTTGATATTTATTTTTTGCTGGACAGCGCGCCAGATATTATAACGGTTAGGAAATATAACTGTCGCTAAAGTTTCAGCAAAATTAACAAATATCATCGTGCTTTTATAATTAATCCCATTTTTTTACCTGTATTATTGTTCTCCATATCTCAGCACAGCAGAAAAATACAATTCACATTTTGTGATACAGTTTTCATAATAATATTAATCGTGTCATATTCATAATATCACATATACCAGTTTACAGTTTATCAGAACAAACAACCTACATAAATAAAATATCACATATACCATATTGCAGTTTACACACATTACATAACTGCATATAATTGTAACTTGGTGTATTGGTATCTTGTCTCTTGGTGTCTTGTCTTCTGGCCTGGTGTCTGGACTCAAAATACCTATGATTTCAAATAATTATACTTGTTAGTAAAAATACTTCTAAACTATAACATACAATTAATATATTATGAATAAATAATAAATTACGTACTTGTTAATTTTCCCATATGCCTTCTTCATGATCGAGTCGTATAGCATGCACGACATCTCCATCAACTTCATCATATGAGGTAGGAACTTGTGTTGTGTAAGAAGGTGTGGACGGAATATCAAGACTTTCATCACTAAGAGGAATGTATTTTCCTTGGAGAACGATTGACCATTTCCCCAATTTGTCCGATGGATCGGAAACATAGAAAACTTGTTTTGCTTGAGAAGCCATGATGAATGGTTCTGTATTAAAAGATGCCTTGCCAAGGTCGACCCGGGTGAATCCTAAGTCATCAATGTCTACACCATTACTATTATTGGGAACCCACTTGCATTTAAATAAAGCCACTCTGAAAATAACATAATCAATCTCTCAAATCTCATCAATGACACCATAAAACGCGGTAGTTGCCAATACCGGATTATTATCTTTCGAACTAGAGAAATACATCGATTCGACTTCAACCATAACTCCACTATTTTGCATTGTACTACGATTATCTTTTGATTTTTTATAAAAGGTATAATGGCCAATGTCGTATGCACTCCAGGTAATGACACAAAATTTTGGCTCGTACGACAACCATCTAAGTATCTCGGATGCACTAGGATCATTAGATACACTTTTATTAAACCAATCCATGAATCTATTGTTATGATCTATCAACAACAACTTGTCATTCATTCAGGGATATTTTATCTTCATAAGTCTTTTGTGAGTATCTATGAAAGGTTGAACCTCATCTATATTATTCAAAATATAGAAATGTGATTGAATAACTACATCCCGAGCCATTGACCTAACATTTAGACCTTGAATACCTCTTTCGTCTGTGTCAGCATGACGAGACTTTGGAATTCCTATAGAATCTGCATCCGACAAATAGTTTGTACAAAACTCAACAGCTTCTTCTGTGATGTACCTTTCAACAATCGAAGCTTCCGATCGGTGATGATTCTTCGTATATCCTTTAAAGATCTTCATATATCGCTCTATTGGATACATCCACCTTAAATAAACTGGACCACAAATTCTGATTTCTCTTACGAGATGAACAAGTAAGTGAACCATAATGTCAAAAAATGATGGCGGAAAATACATCTCCAATTGACACAAGATTATGGCAGCCTCATCTTCTAATTCATCCAATTTTTTGAAATCAAAAACTTTATTACATATGGCATTGAAGAATAAACACAGTCTCGTTATAGTTACTCTCACATTTTTTGGAAGGATCCCACGGATAGCCACTGGTAGAAGTTGTTGCATCAATACATGACAATCATGAGATTTTAAACCAATTAACTTGAGATCTTTCATTGATACAAGTTTCTTGATGTTTGATGAGTAACCTTGCGGAACTTTAATACCTTGCAAACACTCGCAGAACATCTTCTTTTCCTTTTTAGATAGAGTGTGACATGCTGGAGGCAGATAAGTTCTTTTTCCTTTCTCTATTGGAGCCAACTGTTTTCGTATACCCATCTTCTCCATATCAAGACGGGAAGTCTTACTATCTTTAGTCTTGCCCGGAATATTTAGAAGTGTGCCAATCAAACTATCACACACATTTTTCTCCACGTGCATCACATCAAGACAATGTCTAACATCAAGACTTGACCAATATGGAAGATCAAAGAAGATAGACCTCTTTTTCCATATATTTTTTGCAACTGTCCCTTTTTCTTTTCCTCTCTTCCCACATTTTTCTTTTTCTCTCTTCCCACATTTTTCTTTTTCTCTCTTCCCAAGGACAACATTAATGTATTCCTGCCGTTGATAAACTTCATCACCGATTAAAGGTTTAGAAGCCTCACCAAACTCTTGCTCTCCATTAAAAGCCTTTCGCAATCTACGATAAGGATGACCCGGTTTTAGAAAATTTTTATGCCTAAGGTAAACAGTCTTTTTTCCAAACTCAAGTTGGTGATAACAAGTATCATCTTCACATATAGGACACGCTTTATGTCCTTTGACACTGTATCCCGCCAAGTTACCGTAAGCTGGAAAATCGTTAATTGTGCAAAATAACATTGCACGCATATTAAACTTTTCCCCAGAATATGCATCATCAACTTCAACGCCTTCATCCCACAAGAGTCGTAAATCATCAATTAATGGACTAAGATAAACATCTATGTCGTTACCAGGTTGTCGTGGTCCAGAAATCATCATACTTAACAGTATATACTTGCGCTTCATGCACAACCAAGGAGATAGGTTGTAAATAGTGAGAAGAATAGGCCACGAAGTATGATTAGTGCTCATATTACCAAAGGGGTTCATTCCATCGGTGGCAAGCCCAAGCCTAAGATTTCTTGGCTCGACTCTAAAATCCGGAAACAACGAATCAATTTTCTTCCATTGCAAAGAATCAGCTACATGGCGAATGTTTCCATCACGAATCCTTTCATCTGCATGCCATCTAAGATTCTTTGCGTCATTCGAATTAGCAAAAAGTCTCTTTAATCGTGAAAGTATTGGCAAGTACCATAACACTTTAGCAGGAGGATGCTTCCTACTAACATTGTCATAGTGATCATTGTCATCACCATTGCTAGCCTTCTGCTTGTAACGCGACACACCACATTTCGGACATTGAAACAAGTCTTCATACTCTTTCTGGAATAATATGCAATCATTAGGGCAATCATGTATCTTGATAAACTCCAGACCTAGTGGACACAATATCTTCTTGGCCTCATAGCAACGATCCGGCAATTTGTTATCTTCTGGTAACATTTGTTGTAGCAATTCAAGTAATTCCGTGAAACTTTTATCCGACCATCCATTTTTTACCTTCAGATTAAACAACTTTAACACCGCCGACAATCGTGTGAACTCTGTGCATCCCTTATATAAAGGGGTGTCTTTATCACTACATAAATTATCATAAATATGAGCATTCATAAAAGAAGATTCCCCAATATCACTGAACATATCCTCTAGGTGATCTTCCATATATTCATCTTCCTCCACTCTTTGACTTTGTGACGCCCGACTTTCCTTATTATCCACCTCACCATGCCACGCCCATATTATATAATTTTGACATATACCATCACAACAAAGGTGATTGTGTATTTCTTTCTTTGTACCCTTTTTAATATTAGCGTAAACAACACAAGGACAATAAAAGATACCATCATTGTCGGGAAGATGTTTATAAGCGTATTCAAGGAATTCACAAACTCTGTTCTCATAAACCGGATCTAATCTATTGGCTTTCATCCAACTACGATCCATTACAACTTCTGAAATTTATACATGTATAATAATGTGAATGACACACCAAAATCTAATCCAAAAACTCAAGCATATGCATATACAATATGAACAAAGAAAAAATCAATGAAGATGTACTCTAATACTAAACGTAAAGCATATGAAACATCTCATTCTAACTTGAGCATATACAATATGAGCAAATAAAGAAGGAATGAAGATGTTGAAGAGAACCTTACTTCGAAGCTGAAGAAGCAAATGAATGATGAAGACGATCAATATTTGAGCATAAACCAAGAAAAAAGGAATGAAGATGTTAAAGAGAACCTTACTTCGAAGTTGAAAAAGTAAATGAATGATGAAGACGGTTAATATTTGAGCATAAACCAAGAAAAAAGGAATGAAGATGTTGAAGAGAACCTTACTTCGAAGCTGAAGAAGCAAATGAATGAAGACGATCAATATTTGAGCATAAACCAAGAAAAAAGGAATGAAGATGTTGAAGAGTGTAAAGGTTAGGGCGTCGCTGGCTCACTTGTTCGATTAGGGTGTCTTATGAAAGAAATACATAATAAGTTTTGTTTTAATTTATCAGTAAACCTTTTAATCTCGGTGGAGAAACAAACCGTAGTGGAATCTTAAGTGAAATGTACTCTACAAAATGGAAAAAATGTAGTTGCAGGGAATCGAAGCTTGTTACATTTCATTTATTACTACGGTTGTTCATCTTTACCGTTGTAAAATAATTTATAATTTATTTTATAAATAATGGACTTAATTGACACGCGCTAAATGTACTCTAAAAAATGGAAAAAATGTAGTTGCAGGGAATCGAAGCTTGATACATTTCATTATTACTACGGCTGCTCATCTTAACCGTTGTAAAATAATTTACAATTTATTTTATAAATAATGGACTTAATTGACACACGCTAAATGTACTCTAAGAAATGGAAAAAATGTAGTTGCAGGGAATTGAAGCTTGATACATTTTATTTATTACTACGGTGGTTTCATTCAACCGTCATTAAATGACTCAACTTTTAAATGGGCGCGAAATTTTTAACCTATTACTACGGCATAAAATGATGCGTTGTAAGTCTGGCGTTGTTGTTTTAGCGTTTTGTAGTAGTGTCACTTCATCTAAAACCTTCTTGCATCATCATGCATGATTATCTAAAAAAACATTCTTCATCTGATTCTTATTACAAGTGTTTGTACATAAAGTTGTGTGAGAATATTGTGATATTGTTTTGTCTCCATGTTGATTATATAATTGATCATTAGCAACGAGATGAATGGATTTTAGGAAAAAAGAGGTTTATAAATGCCACATTCAAAATAAATGATCTTGGACTAGTTGACACACTTTTGGGGATCAAAGTAAAGCGAAATAGTAGGGGTTATGAACTTAGTCAAACACATTATGTTAAGAAAGTTCTTGATATGTTCAAACACTTACGCTTTAAGGAAGTGACCATTTCTAATGACAAACTTCAAAAGGATAATGGATGAGTTGTGGCTCAAATGGAATATGCAAGTGCATGCAATGTACTATACCCGACATAGCATTTTCATTTAGTAAAATGAGTAAATTTTACTAGTAATCCAAATGGTGAGCACTAGAAGACCATCATTAGAAAATTTCGGATATCTTATGAAAAACAAAAATCTTGGTCTCCATTATGGTAGATTTTCTGCCATATTAGAAGGATATACCGATGCGAGTTGGATATCAAGTATTGAATATCAAAAATATGCATTTTGGTGGATATTTACACTAGAAAAGGGTGCAATTTCTTGGAAGAGCAAGAAACAAATGTGGATCACTCTCTCAACCATAGAATCAGAGTTTGAGGCTCTTGCTTTCGCTTTTAAAGAAGTTGAATGGTTAAGAGACCTTATGTTGGAAGTTCCATTGACTAAAGACAATGTTTAAAAGGTGTTGATACATTGCGGTAGTCAACCCACTTTAACTAGAGCATACAAAAAAATTGTATAACAGAAAGTATAGGCAAGTAGGACTTAGACATTCTTTCGTGGGAAAAATTAATTAAGGATGTAATCATTCATATATATACGACCGAGCTATAATTTTCTTGATCCATTTACTAAACCACTGGCCAGAGACTTAGTAAAAACAACCTCGAGAGGCATGGGGTTGAAACTCCTTGAGTAAGAGTTTCGACAGCGGCGGCAACCCAATCTTACGTTAGTAGAACATTAACCTCGAGATTCAATGGGTAACAACAAGTCGTTGATTTGGATGTTTGTCAAACATTTGTGATAATATTGACCTTTAAAATGAGGGTTAAGTTTTCATCTAAACTTTTAATGAAGTTCAATACCGAGGGTACGTGTCTCGTGGAAAAGGATACAATGTGAACTTCACATATGTGAATTTCGAGCTGGTGTCGTCTCAAAGTGAGAGTTGGTGTTTCTCTCATGAAAAATTCATGAAACAGGAAAACATATGACCATAAATAAGTGATGGGAGAGAAATGTAGGCGAAGAGCCTTAAAGAATGTGTGTGAGGTAATAGCGACTTATTCACATGGATTAATGGTTTAAAAGCATTGTTGTATGACATTCCGATTAGACTTTGTGTTGTCTTTACTAAGGTTAAGTTTTAAATCGAAAGATACCTAACTGTACTAACATTTTTTGGAATTATACTTATCATTATTAGAACAAGTGGAGGATTGTTGGAATTTAATGGACAATTAATGCCCATAGGTGTGTTCAAATATAACAAAGTTAAAGAGGATAAAAGTGCCCCATAGACAAAAGTGGAAATTGCCTTCAAATCTGTCTGAAGGAATTTTGGTCAATTTTACACTAAACATCCACTAGTGGAATTTGCCTTTAATCTGTCTGAAGGAAATTTTGGTCAGTTTTTGCACTAAACATCTATCAGTGGAAGTTGTCGTTAAATTTGTCTTGCGCTACTGAAAGTTTGAATTTCTAATTCAAAATATACAACACTTCGTGAAGTGTTGCTTTGGAATGAACATAGGCAATGCTTGGAAACAATGCAACTTTTGGTTAAAAGGTGTTGTTTCATCAAGGGTCGCACCCTTGTGAAATAACACATACATGGCCTATAAATACCTCATTCTGGAATTCAAAAAAGACATCACAAATCAAATATTCTCTTGTACAAAATTCCAGGCACTCTTCGCTACATAATCGAGTTTTCATCGGTCTTATGCAAATTCGATATAAGGCTGTATTATTCTGGGTATTCATGGGTTCCAACTCTAAGACATATTTGAGAGTGCTTGAAATAATTTTAAGGAAAGTGATTTCATTCACGATTCTAGCCTCGATCTATTCGATTTAAATTAACTTTCTAACATTAACTGCACTTTTGGCCCCCCTAGTTTGAATATTTTTAATTTTTAGTCCTCCCCATTTAAAAGTCAGCTTTTTGGTCCCTCAACTTTACTACCCACTGAATTTCCATGGCCCCTTCCAGTTTTGCAGAAATAACACCCTTATTAATAATGTGGCACTGCTACAGTAACACGACTTTAGATTTTATGTCATTTTTAATTAATATTAATTGTTTTTTATTTTATAAATTACTACCAAGTTTTTAAATTTCATTTTAATGTATTATTAGAGTAATTTAAATATGAAAATTATTGAAAAGAAATATCTTAACCAAAAGCCCATTAGCTACAACAATACTCCAATAGGCCAATCGCCACTTATGTATGTTTAGACTTTATAAACTCTTACGATATTTCGAAAAAAAAATGATGTGGGACTTGCTTAAGAGTAATATTGCATCAACTTCAATAAACAAGTCGAGGTATCTTGTGAAATAGCCATGGTTAAGTGAGCACAAGTCCAAGTATCCTGGGAAATAGCCAACTTTAAATGTTGGTTCGTTTTCCTCATTGGCCTCCATTTGAAACATGCATTTTCAATTATACTTCTTAGAATGAGGTCTCTTGGGACAAATTTTATATATACAATTTTTGTTATACTTTGATGTCATCTTTTTCTTTACGATGGTCTCACTTATGACGACCCATTCCCTTCATTTTTCCAAGAAATCTAACTCTTCGTTGCATTCTTCCTCATTGACTTTTCTGAATGTTTGGTGCAAAATGCTCTAACTCGGTTGCTTATCTCTACGAGAATCACTAGATATTTCAATTTCATGTGAAATTTGAAATGGGGTCTCCTACGTGGAAGAATTTGGAGTAGTGTGGTACGCCCACATGACGTACAATAGTTCTTTTTCCCAATTTCCTTTAGCATCATATAGCCTCTAACGTAAACCTCTTAGTATAATTATATTCTCCAATTCTTCTTGGTTGTTATTTTGTAGGTGTTCTATAAAGGTGAAATTATGGGTTATGTGCAAGTCATACATTAGTTCTTGGAATATCTTATTTGTGAGTTGTGCTTCATTGTCTGTTATCACACCCTATGGGATACCAGAACTAGTAAGGATATTTATTTTCAAAAGAGACACAACATTTTTGGCATGTAATTTATTCCAATGGTTTCGGCTCAATCCATTTTGTGATTATGATGATAATCAAGGACTTCACATCCTCTGACGTTAAGGGGAAATGGCTAAATATGTCCATTCTCACCAATCAAACAGCCAAAGAGGGGATAAATTTCTCATTTCTTGACGATGGAGGGGAACATCACCATGTCTTTGGCATTTCTCACATTTATAAATGTGTACCCTTACGTCTTTGTTCATGGTTAACTATAAATAATCAGCCCTGTGGGTTTTCTTTGCTAAGGATTTTTCCTCCACGTGTTACCCTACTGATCCTTCATTAATCTCTTTTAATAATTCTTTGATGCCCTATTTTTTTCAAATATTTTAATAAGGGTTTAGTGAAACCTTGTCTATAGAGACAACCTTCGATGAGAGAATAAGTGCAAGACTTTCTCTTGGTTCTTGACGTTAACTTCTTGTCTTTATGAAGTGTATGTGTTGCTATGTGTCTTACTATGTGTCATTCAACGTGAAGATAACACTCCCTTTTGCTTGATGTTGTTTATACTGCAATTTAGGTTAGGGTTCAACAACGTCTTGTGTATAATTGTGTTGTTGCAATCTCGTGTCTTAGAACTAGCTAATTTAGACAAAAAAATTCTACTTTAGAATTATGCTCCTTGAGATGGGATGTGTTTCTACCTCTCAGAGCGTCGTTGTGACAACTCTTACCATTGTTAAGTATTTTTGCATGATAATATCTTTGGGTACTTGCCCCGTACCTATGACATGACCAACAATGAATTGAACTTGGTTATTACTTTCTTTGCTCCCATCTCTGGTGTCGTTCTTAAACTAGATTAACATGCTTCATACTCTGTTCGATTGTTTAAAGTGGAAAATTCAAATCTATTTGGGACCTCAATCTTAAGGCTGTGGTCATTTTCTATTAGAAGTTCAACATTACTTCCTCCAATAAGAAGAAATAATTCTCTAAATCAAAATAATAATAATTCAAATAAAGATGATGAAGAGATGAACATGTATTAAAATGGTGACCAAGTAACTATTGGGGAACTGCCTTCAAACCCTATAATTCATCAGAAACCGAGGGGTAAAGTGGTAAGTTTTCATGTCACCTTTCATTACCTCGCTTGTGTAACCGAGGTAAAATCCTCTTTACACCCGAGGTAAAATGTGTTTTTTGTAGTAGTGCTAGTTTCTCCTAAATTGGCATAATCTTCATTAATATCATCCAAAGTTTGAAAACGTGATCCCCCATATTTCACTTATGTTTTTTGCTTATCCATACCCATAACAATACCACCACTATTACCTTCACCCTTAATCATCCCCGACCTTATCGGTTTTTGAACCACCACTCATTGACTCTCCTTACCATCATTAGCTTGGCCCTCTGATATTTGCATTACTTATTCACTTGTATAGTTTTGCACATTGTCCACATTGTCTTGCTTCGTTTGATGTACTTGTTTTTCTAGACACCCATCCACATAGACCAAACTTTCCACACGTAAGACACAACATATGAAGGCCTTCATACTCAACCTTGTATATTTTGTCCTTCAATTCAAACATTTTTAAAACTAGCTTGGTTAGGCCAACCTCAATGCACAACGTTGCATATTTCCCCCTTCTAAAAGAGTGTGTTCTTTTCCACCTTAATCGTGTGTCCAATACAATTTCCAATGAAGTTGAGAACTTTGGCATCATAGTATCCAATCGGGAGGTGCGTAATACGAACTCACACATAAGCTGATTCAATGGTTGCATTACTAAGATGAAAGTTAGGGCACCATTCTCTCACAATGAGATAATGGTCATGTATCATACATGATCCTTCTTATAGGGCTTTGTCACAGTTTTCCTCGGTAGAGAAATACATAAGAAATGATTTCATGCTTAGGTCAATACTACTTATCACACCTTTGCGAACCCATATTTGTTTGAGTCTGGTTTTCAGCGCCTTATATCCAATGCGACTTCCAATCAGTTTGACTATAACTTCTTGTCTCCAGGGCTTGTTGATCCTCATTTCCTCCCTTTTTGAGAGCGCAAAGGTAGGGCAATCATATTGCCATAACTTTTTCTATACGACAGACAATCCTGCAAATCCATGGTCTTCCTCCTCCATGTAATTGTTTCCTTTATCCTCGTTGTTCCAGTTATGTCCCTTGTTTGCATTATCTTTGCCCAGTAAAGACTGCTTGTAAGATATTCTCGCGTGTTCGTCACATTCAATGTCATCTTCTATGTAGAGATCTGCATATAACACTGACACAATTGACTCTCTAACACACTCCTGATTATTTTATTTAATCTTTTTCTCACTTCTTTCCACTTGATTTCCTCCTTTATTTTCAAGTGAAGGTCAAAATTTTAAAATAAGTTTTGGTCAGTTGTGTAAGGTCGAAATCCTTACAAAGTGTTTTTGGTGATTTTCACCTATTGTATTAATATATTATTTTATCATTAAAAAAAAAAACAAACACACCTAAATAAATTTGATCCAAAAGTAAATATTGTCAAACAAATAAATAATACATTTTAATATTTTTTATTCAATTAAATTAATTCTTTTGGTAGAAATGTTTTCTATTCATTTCATGGTTAACCTAACAAAATATGCAGCGGCCACTGTAATTCACGCCGCCGGTTCATCCTCCTTCAACCACCACTCCGCTGCTTCATCCTCCTTCATATTCTGATTTTTCTTTTCTCCTTCATTCTAGCCGGCGTTCCCCTCCGTACCGCCGCCATTAACCGATATTACCACCTACATATACATTCAGTCACTTTCCAATTGAATTGTAGGTTGTTTACTCAGTCATGGCTGCTATGATTTCCAAAAGGCTACTACGTTTTAATGGCACACTGCATTCACTACAACGCTGTTTTGATTCACCTAATGCTGGGTTTGATTCTTTACATAAACCAAATGGTAACGTTTCTTTAAACCCTAACCCTCTCTTTTGCTTAAATTCTATTTTTTTGTCATTTTTTTTCAGCTTTTACAAATCTGAGTACTTTTTTTCGACAGCAGATATATGCAGCAGTTTATGTCGAGAGGGGGTGATTCCTGCACAACGGCTCTTGGTACATTGCCAGATATATTCAACCATTTTTTCGTTGTAGTTCTCTCTTAAGCTGGTTGTATAGTGATTATTAGTTTATTATTGTCTAATATAGTGGTGTGTTGTTTATAAATGTAGATCGGATCAATGATGCAAAGATTTTGTACTTCTAGTTTCACTCATGGACACGACGAAGATGCATTTCCATCCGACTTATTGTCCAAAAAGCCTCTTGCAAAATCTGAGCGCGATGTAGGTAATGAAAGTTAGTTAGAACCATTTTGCAGTACATTAATATGGTGGTACTTCATTATGCTTCATTTCATGCAAAGCGTTCTCTAATGATCATCAACAATGCATTTTTTTGTGTATTACATGTCAGAACTTACTGTATGTTTTTATGAGCCATTTTATACCTAAATTTTGATATGATTCATGCGTTGTGTTCTCTACCGTGGATCTTAATATCTTATTTATATGTTTGTGCTCTGAAATCGAAAGAATTTGTGGCCAGGGTTTAACTTTAGGTCTTCCACCACAGTTATGTTAATATAAGTATATATTGGGTTTTTTCCTTGTAACTTTTTAGCACCCCGTGTCTGCTAGAAAGTGCTTTCTCTAGTTCTTGCTGAATGAGTAGTGCTCCAAAGCCGCCATAAGTACAAAACAAAGTTTTGAGTACACCTTTGACAATGCTTCCTGTTTTTTTTTTCACTATCTACCATCTAACATTGCAACTCACCTAGTCTTGATCATAGTATGAATTGATTACTGTTTTGGTAAGATTAAAGTATATTATTAATGTAGTTCATTATGCTGCAGGGATTTGTCAAGATCTTTTAATTCCAGTTACCAACTTTCGTAATGAAGACAAGGGCTATATGGTTTTAGCTGGAGATGTTTTTGATTTGCCTATTCGGAAAGATATTGTTCATCGTGTTGTTTTGTGGCAGCGTGCAAAACGTCAACAGGTATTGGTTGCATAATGTTTTTGAACCATTGAACTGGGACATGTAATCCAGAGGAAATGCTATAAAGCTCAGGCTATACTAATCCATATAGGCCTAAAAAAATCAGATGTATTCAATTGTTGAGGGGTGGAAATACTCATCATTTTTCACTTTTAGTTAGGATTTTAAATTGCTCTGACGATTTCTTGCGGGGAGGGAGTGGAGTAGGGGGTTGGGATAGCGGACCGGCATTTAGACATTGGACAATAAATGACTGTGGTTTGGCATATGTCAGAGGATTATACGTTTCAATTGATGTTTTATCATTTAGTGTATTAAATCTCTTAATAATACTAATGTTTTGTTGCACTTTACATATGTTAGGGACTTGTAGAGTAATGGAAGAATTGGTCCTTGCATTAGAATAGAATTCTGGAATACTTAAACAAGAAGAACGAGTATTAGTGAAAAATGACATGATTGAGAGACTCCAACCACACACAATGCCTCTCTAGTCTCTACACAATTCTACCTGCCCTGCATCTTTTCTGTCCTACGCTAATGGCATTGTTTTTAAATTAATTTGCACATTCCTCACTCTTCTCTCCCTTGCTGCCACATACAAAGGATGTTATTACAACAACTTACGGCATACGTAGTCAATTTTCCACTCTACCTCACTTCCCTCGCTCACTTGAGTCATTATCCACTTCTTTTCCCTTTATATATCCTATCAATCATATCATTTAGTAAGAGGCATGGTAAACGTAGAATGGCATTGGCTATATAATTTATCAGGTTGAAGACTTGGAGACAAGCCTTAGAAGCATATGGTTTCCGCCTAAGTACCAGCAAGGTAGAGTATAGCAAAAGGCGAGAAATTTTTAGCCTAGAGGTGAAATTTGGAGATCATATCATACCACAAGTTACAAGGTTTAAATAGCGTGGGACTATAGTACAACATGACAGAGAAATAGAAGGAGATGTAAAGTATTGAATTCAAACTGTGTGGTTGAAATGGAGGATTGCTTCAGATGATGTATGTTACACGGAAGTACTGCTCAAGCTGAATGAAGTTTTTTATCAGACAATTGTAAGACTGACGTTGTTGCATGGGACAAAGTATTGGACAATAAAGATCCAACACAATAATAAATTAAGTGTAACAAAGATAAGAATGTTGCATGGTAAGACTAGATATTAGAAATGTTAACATTAGAGAGAGAGAGAGTTGAGGTAGCACCCATCGTAGAAAAATGGTGGAAACTCGACTTAGGTGGTTTGGGTATGTAGAGAGAAAACTTGTGGATTTTGTAGCAAGAAGAGTAGATCAATGGAGGGTAGTCAAATCACTAAATACTAAGAAAGACGTAGGAAAACTATAAGAGAAACTATCAAGAAAGAAT
The DNA here is from genome assembly GCA_022829125.1 of Lathyrus tuberosus. Taxonomy (NCBI): domain Eukaryota; kingdom Viridiplantae; phylum Streptophyta; class Magnoliopsida; order Fabales; family Fabaceae; genus Lathyrus; species Lathyrus tuberosus. Next base: position 19,265,156 of record JALAZF010000017.1, read on the forward strand.
TAGAGTTTAACGAGTTGGATAGAAATATGATATCTGATAGAAGATTATGGGATCGTTTGATCCATGTAGCCGACTCCATGTAGTGGAGTAAGACTTGGTTGTTGTCGTATGGATCTAAATTGTTAGCTTTGAAATTTTTTCCAACGGAATGTTATTTGATTGCTCATTGATTTTGCCAACAGGGAACTCACTCAACAAAAACTATCAGTGAGGTCAGTGGGACTGGGAGAAAGCCTTGGAACCAAAAGGGGACTGGTCGAGCAAGGCACGGGTCATTGCGCGGGCCTCAGGTACAGTACATTCTTTAAATGAAATCCAGCCTATTTTTATTCACCCTTTTTTCTCAGTATATTCCTCATCCCATTCTACAGTGGAAACTAATATACTGAATGAATGACAACAGTTCAGGGGTGGTGCCATAATGCATGGTCCTAAGCCCCGAAGTCATGCTTTCAAACTCAATAAGAAGGTTAGGCGACTGGGGCTTAAGATTGCTCTGTCAAATCGTGCAGCAGAAGGAAAGGCAAGTCTCTTCCTCTATCCCCATCCTTACCGTCACTTTATTTCTAAAATATTTAAATTAAATAGAAACAACACTTCTTAATTATTATGTCTGCTTTATGTGTGTACATTCTTGCTTATACACTATTTGTTGATTTTTCACTATAGAAACATTAATTTTTAAAATGTAGTAATATATTGATTAATATTTTGGTTAATAGTTTACCAGCCAAACTAGCACGACACACGATACTCTTATTTCTTGCAGGGAATTCTTAGCTAATATGTTGTGTGAATTTACTCGGGTTTTGCAAATGTTATTGTAGTTTAAGTTGACAAATAGTTTAGAATGATCAATGTTAAGAGTTCCACTTTGGATGAGATATGACGTGAATGCATGTTTATAAATAGGGGTAGTCTTCACATGACAAGTTGGTTTTGTAAATAAAGGGTGGCGTTCTTTTGTCATGACTATTTGTACTTTTTGCGATTCTTTTTTATGTATTATTCTTGCATTATATGTTAAATAAGAGTTTGTGTTTATCTTGTGTGCACTGATCTCTGGTGAATTAATTTATACAGCTTATTGTGCTTGAAGATCTGGAGGTTCCCACACATAAAACCAAGAACTTTTTGAATTATTTCAATCAACTGGAGGACACCAAGAAACTTCTGATCGTAGATGGTGGCCCCATAAATGAAAAGCTAAAGTTAGCTACACAAAATCTGCATTATGTTAATTTACTTCCATCCATTGTAAGTATCAGTTTACCCATGTTGCTTATATAATATTTCTCCTCAGTCCTCATGGAAGTGGCGATTAGGCGATTATAACTCTACTAGTAGAGTATCTTTTAGAGTTTATAGTGTGTTTCTAAGAGTCAATACATTTCCAACAATAACTGTAAGTCTCGTACTAGTTGGTATCAACAATCAATCAATGTCATTGAGCTCTATCAAGAAACCAGTTTATTAGTAAAACCATTTAGAACTAGGTCTTTTAAATGATTTCTCATAGTCGGTTTTCTAATCAAACTATGTTCCAGCTGATCCACTTTTCTCACTAGAGCCTCCATTGTTCTTCTCACATTACCAAATTATTTAGGAAAGTTTCCTCATCTTCTGCTCAAAGGTTGTTGCTTCAGCTTTCTTCCAGATATTTTCATTCATAATATTTTATATCACTCACTACAGCATTTTTATCATATCTATGCTTATTTTTTCGGCTCCTATCGGCACTTCGGTATTCAAGTTCACTGCTGTAAAACATCGTTGATCTAATAAAATCTTTGAGTTTGATAGTGTAACTTGTGACTAGATGTGTTGTGATGTTCTAATCTCACTTTTTCACCTTAGAAACATCCTTAACTCATGTCATACTATATCATATTATGTACTATTTTTTGCTCCCACTCAAATTACTCAATTGAAAACCCGTTAATTCAAAAGCTCCTTGATAAAATTGTTTAGAATTTATTATATATATCAAGCACAAAAAGTATATACTGAGGCTCAAATCTTTTGATGCTTGTTACAAGATTCTAAAACAGGGTGTTCTTATGAAGACTATAATTTAACTATTTTTATTATTGTTGTAGGGCTTAAATGTCTACAGTATTTTGTTGCACGACACTTTGGTGATGTCGAAAGATGCCGTGAACAGAATTGTCGAGCGAATGCACACTCCAATCTCCACTAAATCCAAACCCCAATAAATGGTTGAGGCAGTAACTATTTCTGTACTACGTTTACTCGGAATGCGAATATTTTGCATGAGCTTTCTTATAAAATCATACTCTACCAGAAAAGCAAGTTGTAATTGTTATGCTGTTCAAGATTAGAACTTGGGAATTGGATGGTGGAATTTAAGTGCTCAAATGGTTAGGTTTGTTATGGTTTCCAATGGTATCTCATTTTCAGCAAATGCACATGGTCTGTTTAACTCCATGAATATAACCAATTTTAGGAGAAGGGGGGAGCAAATATGATTCAGTTGGATTTATTTATTGTAGCATAAGATATGCAAGCATTTGAATATGATTATATCAACCTTTTAATAATTTTATGTCTTGTGTTTCAGAGTGGAAACTGGATGGAAAGGGTGAAAAGGAATGTACATTTCTCCTTATTTGGAGTTTGAAATAAACAGTAGGAAATATGTTAACCAGGAGAGGGCCCGTTTGTTTTGGTTTTTTTTTAAAATGATTTTTATAGTGTAACATAATTTTGTAGAAAAAAATTTTACAAAGAAATTTTTCATAAAAGCTTCAAATGAAAATTTGGTTTAAATAGTTATTCTTAAAATGTTATTTTAGGTATTTCATCATTTTATCGAAACTTTTTTTGGATATTAAAATTTCAAAAAATCACTTAATTTTGAAGTTATTTCAAATAGCTTTTCATGAAAATCATTTTTGAAATATAACTTTTTGAAAAAATTGTGATTTTGACTATGTTTTGATCTTCAATAATGTATATTAATGTTATAGAATGTCAAAATTAGTCTTTTAATTTATAAAAAATAAATTTAAAAAAACTTGTATTATTTTAAAAAATGTTTTTATAGAATCCATTTTCAAAAATACAAAAAAAAAATTTATTTTTTTAAAGTTGAAATAAACTGACCCAAAGAAATAGATAGACTGATTATGAATTTTATCAGATTATAATCAAAGCACGTCACATTTATATAAATTTGAATTTTTAAATGAATCATGTCTTTAGAATTTTAGGAAAATAATGTTTAGTTAAAGTAGAGAAAGATGGAGTACTATTTTTTTTTTCTCTTCGATTAAAATCATGGGACATGCTCATTACATTACACCTTTAGGTGTGCATTCCACACTTCTCAAAATCTGAAAATGTCCTATTTAAAATTACACATTTTGCTTTTTTTTTTAATTCATTCCATTTTGATCAAAATATGATTAGAGATGGTCCTTTAAAAGGTATTGGAAGCGCGTGTTAATGACAAGGGAAAATTATTATTGTTTGAATAATTTCATAGTAGCATTATTGTCCTAATATTATAATTTTTTAATGTCAAGTTATATTAAAATAAAATCAAAATGAAATCAAGATTATATCAAAGTTAAATAAAAGTAAAAAATCATATATTAATTTAAAAAGTCAATACCATACATAACATTTGTTCGAAAATACAAAAGAATAATACATCCAAACATAAACTACTGAGTATGTCAAACTCCCTGCCTTCTCCTCTTTCCCATGCACTACACGACACTTCGTAACTCGGCAATCAAACTCTGCACGAGGGTCAACAGAGGACTACCTTCCACAAAAAGTCATGCCTCTATGTCTGCCTTACCCATATTCACAACACGCTGACACGTTCTCGGTGTGGTCATCCATAACCTCAAATTTCTACTGGTTAACTGGCATATATGGTCTTCCAAGAGCGGCTAATGTCATAATATCGTGTAACACCCTATAAAACCATGTCATGTAGTCGTCTCATAGGCCCACTGTACAGGAGCTAGTACCTGGTGATACACCTCTGATACCATGTGACTCTCAAAATCATCAAGTATCACATCGAGATCTCCGCAGAAGACGGTGGGAGGAGCAGACTCATAAGGGGGTATCAGAATAACCGACAAATAGCTAAATTGCTACATCACTCGCTCGGGCAGATAAGAATACATAAGAGGTAACCCACGTGCCATCCATCAGGAGTATAAGGAAATGGCGTCAAATGGACGCGTCTCGCGGTGACTTCTGTATGGGAAAAATGCAATGTCATATGTTACAAGATGATTAAGATGCACTATGAATGATTCGATCACATTATTCCCCTTGTACGAAAGAAATGCGGTAGCACACGACCATTCCTCAGTGCATGTAGACACAACTTCCCACCCGTGATGCGAAAGAAGTGGGAGATAATCCATCGTTGAAAATGGTTCTGATACAATAATATGAAAATATTAGTAACAATAAATTGCAGTAAGCAACATGCAGCTCCCTGTCACCTGCTTTGTCCTCTAAAGACAATCCTTGCCCAACTCCAAGTACATGTAGACCAAACATGTGCCACACCGGTTGTACTCGTGAATCGCAGTTAAGTAGATGAAGTGCTGAAGATAGACCACATCGACATAGGTTGCACTTTTGTCCACAAACATGGACGTGCCAACCAAGAACAAGAGGTAACACCTCAATGCACGAGTCTGATGGTGCTCAACCTGCATATCATCTCCTTCTGCATCCACGACCTAATGCAGGTTTTCTTTATAAAGTGTTCCCAAAAAAACTATATCTTACATGAGCCCCTCTTGTGGCAGCTGCCTCCTTTGAGGCCTCATTTGGGTCAGCCCCTAAATGGGTGACCATCATCTCAAACGCTTCCTCTCGACCGATCCTTCTGTGACCCGATAATTTTCCCCTTATGGGAAGATGCAGGAGGTGTCATCCAAGGTGATGGTCATATCGCCTATATGAAGGTGGAAAGACGAAGTCTCTGAATGCCACCTATCTGCAAAAGTTGCTTGTATGTCGTGGGATATGGTCATGTACCCAGTAGAGCATAAACCAACAAGACCAGAATAACTGAGAACATCCTGAAACCAAGAAGCAGTGGGCTGCCCCAACTCCAATATCTTTCGGCTGTGGTTTACCGATTTCAAACATTTACACTTTTATAAAAAAAATATCATCGCCAGTATTGATTTATTAGTTGAAAACACATGTATCGTACTTGATCAGAATTGGATCAACAGCCAGCAACACGTCGTGAGCTCCGATATTCTCCGGTGGTGGTGAAAAAGCAGGGGGTGTACCTGCAAGGTACTCCGATGCCAAAGTAAGAGACGTAGTAGAAAGCACAAATACAAAAAAGATGTAGAGAGAGTGGAATTCAGAATACCTGGCCCTCTAGTGAAAGAGGGTATTTATAGTGTGCCCCCAGCGCTGGGCCAACGATCATCTGCACTGGGTTGGATCCCTAGCCCAATGCAGATAACTGCTAGGGCTTACGTGGCATAGGGAAGACCAGCACGTGGTCTTCACCCTGAAGAAAATGCCCCGTGATCTTCAGAAGGTGAGCTGACCAGTTCTTCAGGAAGTGGATAGTTGCCTGATGATGTGTCCCCGCATGGGGGGCACGTGGATTCCGTGGGGAAGACGCGTGATATCTCCCCGTGCTAGGTAGTGGTCTGTCCTACTACAGAGTGTACTGAGCGTGCCCGACAGGGAGGAGGATTGGGCCTTGCTGGGCCTCCCCAATGTGATATTAGGTTGGGCCTGCCTGACTGTGGGGCAGGTACTGGCCCAGTCCAGAACGGGAGCCCCACAAGTCGTTTCTCTAAGTGGAGAAGTAATGACTTAAGTGTCAGTCCCACCGCCGAGGATGATGGATGCGACCAGGTGTCGAGCTTCTCCATATCGTGGGTGCTCTCGGGGAGCCGTGCTCGCTTAATGTGGTCATGAGCTACTCTCCGCATCCACGACGAGATACTGCGGGCCTGTGCCACGTGGGAGACGTTGGAGGGGACGGGCACGTACGTTTCCGGGCAGGAGAGGAATTTGAACGGGTGCGTGACGTGTCTGGTGACGTCACATGTCAAGGCAATTAATGCCTAGGGCGGCTAGGAGTAGGGGGCACTCAAGTGCCTAGGGACTCCCCTAGTCCCGTGTTAGGATTATAAATAGGGGGTGAGTCTGTTTCATTCACAAGTTTTCCCTCTTCTGCTCAGAACTTCCCCTACTCTTTTTTTCTCTCTCTCTCTCTCTCTCTCTCTCTCTCTCTCCATTTCTGTTCGTCTGCCACCCGCCACTGTCTCGTCGCTCAGCAACCTCCGTGTCCAAGTAAGTTTTTGGCTTCGTTATTTTGGTTTTATGTGTTTTCCGGCGGTTTTTCCCGTAACACCCTTTTCTACCCCCATAATGTTGCAGCAGAAACAACTCAAATATCAGAGTAAAGCATCAAAATTCTCTCAAAGTATGCACATTTCTCAATTAAATCAAAATAATACACTTGCCCTATAAACAATGGGTTCTTCCTCAAAATAAATCAAAAGTCTTTACACGGCAGCGGAACTCAATAATTCAAAATAAAAGGTTTTCAACAAGAGCCATCAAAGTTAGCAGCAAAACCACCATAACCACAATAGTCAAAAGGTTTCAAAATATCCCATAGTCATCAAATATCACAAAACAACAACTCAACAATGGTTCGACTCAATAACCCAACCCGATGTTACACTATCAGAGCAAGACCCTCTACATCAACCAAAAGTAAAGTAAAACTCCAAAAGTCCTCGAAGGCATCCACGGCTAAACCTAATCACCTGCACGTTACCCACGTGGAGGCAACATTCAAACAGGCAGGGTGAGTAATCACAATTCATTATAGTCAATATAAAAACAAGATATGCAAAATGGCGTCATCATCATATACAGCATCATCAGGGTTATCTTAAAGAAAAACATCAGGAATCACTATATCACAAAATCACGTTAATGCCACGTAAAATGCAATGCACAACAAGACTCATGCATGTGGTACCAATCGTCACAAAAGATGGACACTAGGCCATCAACCCTCCACAAGGGAACACGTCATAAACACCTCAGTCCACATAATGGGATTGAAGCCACCACTGGACCGAAGTCCTAACATCGTCACAGGACCAAAGTCCTAACATCATCAATAGACCGAAGTCTAAATGCTATGAATGCATGATGCACAACGTCCTAATCATCATCATCAACAAAAGTCATTACGTGCATCATCATCCATCAAACTCACATATTCGTCATATCATCAAGTACGTCATCAAAACATCATTAATCAACATCTCATAATCATCAATATAACTCATGGTAATTCACATCAAAATAGTCATGTATCATCGTCATAACATCATCAACATATCTCATATTAATTCACATCATCAATTATTCATCAAAACATCACAATATCAGAATCTCATATTCATCAATAACATCATGGTAAATCATCATAAACATCGTAGCATCTGAACATCAAAACAGCATAGCAACACAAAACAAATTCGCGAACAGCAGGTGTTCGCTCCAGGATTCGCTAGGCGAACCTGTTCGCTAAAACCTTCGCTTGGAGAAGCGGCCAGCGAATCCCACAGTCACCACACCAAGACACCAGAAAACCCCATCTGTCATACTCGCTGGTTTATTCGCTGGGCGAAGCTACTCGCTGATTCATTCGCTTAGCGAGACTTCCAGCGAATCCCCATATCCACTCCAGAATCATCTCAGTACCCACACTCATGTTATCGCGCATTCGCTGCGCTGCTCGCTTAGCGAGCCTTGGCGAACATTAGCCTTGCGAAGCAATGGTTCACTTAGCAAACCTGCGATTACAGCAAATCGCTGCTACGCATCAGTAACCCCACAGCCTCAAAGGTACCCGCGATTACAGCCCCAAATGACCCAAAAACATCCCTACAACAGTCCTAATACATCACAGAAAGTCTATTAGGTCGATTCAGGACACTACGGGAAATCTTAATTCCCCTAAACCTTCAAAACTCCCAAGCTTCCTATAAACTCCATAATATCCCTTTTGCGACAAGGTCGAAACAACATCGACAGGGAAGTCAGCCTCAAGGTCTATTTTACTTATCAATTCAACCCTTAATAATCGATTTCACAAAAAGCCCTCAAAATCATCACTTTATCACAAAAACCCATAAACCCTCAGAATCCCCTTTTTCTACAAGGTCAAAACAACATCAAGGAAACATTAGCCTCAAAGGCCTAATTTTTACCCAATTCAATCCAACCAATCATATTCATCATCAATCCACAAAAACAACACCTAAATCATCAATATAATTATAAACCCACATAAACCTCAAAATCGGCCTTAAACACATCGAATCCCTATATTGAAAATAATGAAAGGTAATACTCCCCATACCTTAGATTGTTGATTCAAAGCTTTCTCTCTTGAGCCTTCGAAAACCTTCTCGAATTCCTCGCCTCTTCCTTTTTCCTCAGAGCTCTCACCTTCTTTCTTCTTCTCACGGTTTACCAAAAAAAGTGAAACATATTCTCAAATCCTCCTTTTATATTCAACCTAACCCTTGGGCCTCAAAATTGGGATTTCTCCATAATACCCTCACTAATCCTCCTCAAAGTCCAATTTACCCTTAATTCGTCTAATATTATTTAAATTAATAATAATACATTATACCCCATAATATATACTATTATTTAATTAAATAACCAAACTCCACAAAATTCCACGCAATACCCCAAAACGTTAAAATCCACCAAAAATCATGAATATTATATTTAAATAAATTAAATAAATATTCTTACGAATTTGGGGTGTTACAACTTTCCCCCACTTAAAGAATTTTCGCCCTCGAAAATTTCCTCAAGGAAACAGAGTCGGATACGACTCCCTTATCTGATCTTCACATCTCAGCCCAACTTTCCTCTTTCTTGGATCATCTTAACCTTTTCAGGCGTCTCTCACACAATTTCAGGTCCGAGTACAACACTCTCGTCCGATTCATACCAACACACTGGAGTACCACACCTCCTTCCACACAAAGCTTCATATAGCGTCACCCCAATACTAGCACGAAAACTGTTATTGTAGGTAACTTGATCGAATGCAAATAACTATCCCATGGTCCTCCCTTGGTCCAACACACAAGCTCTCGGAAAATCCTCTAAAGATTGGATAGTCTTCTATCACTATCCCCCCGTCTGCGGATGATAGGCAGAGCTCATCCTCCACTTAGTACTCAACGCGTCTTGCAAACTCTTCCAGAACCTCGATGTAAACCTCAGATCCCTATCCGACACAATACTCGAAGGTATCCCATGCAACTTCACAATCTCTTCAATATACATCTCGGCTAGCTTCTGCCTAGAATGATTAATCTTCATCGGTAAGAAATGAGCCGATTTAGTTAATCTATCCACGATCACCCAAATTGAATCATTTCCCTTAGCAGTCTTCGGCAATCCCACCACAAAATCCATGGAAATACTATCCCATTTCCATTCTGGAATCCTCGACGGCTGCATCATACCTAAAGGCTTCTGATGCTCAACCTTCGGCTTCTGACAAGTCAAACACGCATAAACAAACTCCGCAACATCCTTCTTCATACCTGGCCACCATAACAACTTTTTCAAATCCTGGTACATCTTCGTAGCACCGGGATGGATACTCAACCCACTCCGATGTCCTTCTTCTAGAATACTCTTCTTGATTTCCGAAACATCTGGAACACACACTCTATCTCTAAACATCATCACACCATTCTCATCAATCTGGAATTCTCCTCCGTTACCTTGGTTAATCAAAGTCAACTGGTCAACCAACTTTAAGTCAGATTGCTGTCCCATTTGGATTTCTTCCAGAATACTACTCGTCAACTTCAACATTCCCAACTTCACACTGTCAGGAGTCGCTTCACATACCAGACTCAAATCTCTGAATTGCTCAATTAGTTCCAACTCTTTCACCATGAGCATCGACATATGCAGTGACTTTATGCTCAACATATCAGCCACTACATTTGCTTTGTCTGGATGATAACTCAAATCAAAATCAAAATCCTTCAATAACTCTAACCACCTTCTCTGCCTCATATTCAATTCCTTCTGATCAAATAAGTACTTCATACTTTTATGATCGCTGAACACTTCGAATTTAGATCCAAACAGATAATGTCTCCAAATCTTCAACACAAACACCACAACAGCCAATTCCAAGTCATGTGTAGGATAATTCCTCTCATGAACTCGTAATTGTCTCGAAGCATAGGCAATAACTTGTCCATTCTGCATTAATACTCCACCAAGACCTAACTTCGACGCATCGCAGTACACCACAAAGATTCACTCGGATTGGGCAAAATCAACACTGGAGCAGTCGTTAACTTCTTCTTTAATTCCACAAAACTCTCTTCACAAGCTACATCCCACACAAAAGCTTGACCCTTTCGAGTCAACTGAGTCAAAGGTAACGCCAACTTAGAAAAGCCTTCAATAAACTTGCGGTAATAACCCGCTAATACCAAAAAACTTCGTATCTCAGCAGCAGACTTCGGAGTCTCCCACTGTAACACAACATCAATCTTAGAAGGATCAACAGCAATTCCACCACTTGCAATCACATGGCCGAGAAAACTCACTTCCTTCAACCAGAACTCACACTTCGACAGCTTCACCTACAACTTATTCTCTTTTAACACCTACAACACAGTCCTCAAATGCTCAGCATGCCCTTCTTCCGATTTAGAGTCTATCAGAAGATCGTCAATAAAACCCACTACAAACTTATCCAAATACCCAAGAAAATTCCGATTCATATACTCCATGAATACCAGGTGTATTAGACACACCAACGACATCACAGTATACTCATAGTCACCATACCTCGTCCTGAAAGTCGTCTTCGGAATATCATCAGGCTTAACACGAATCTGATGATAACCAAACCTCCAATCAATCTTGATAAACAGTCAGTCATCTACTAACTGATCCATCAATTCCTCAATCCTCGGAAGCAGACACTTATTCTAGATCGTCACTTTATTCACATGTTTATAATCCGCACACAATCTCATAATACCATCTTTCTTCTTCAACGACATCACAGGGGCACCTCACAGGGAAGCACTCGGTCGAACAACTTCCTCTCAAGCAATTCTTCTAGCTATTCCTTCAATTCACTTATTCAAGAACATACATTCCATATGCAATTACCGACATCGAGCTCGCATCGAGTACCAGGTCGATAGCAATTTCCACCCACACTACAGTGGCACATCGCTGCTATTTCATGGGAACACCTCCAGTTAGTCACACACCATAGGTAGGTTACACACCACCGCATCCCTTATGCCTTCCAAAAGTCCAACATCATAACACCTTTGCATCATCTTTCACAGACTCACCCACTTGCTTCACTGAACAAACAACTCTTCACCTTCATCGAAATTAGATTCAGGTGATTGTCAGGAATTACACACCGCGGCATATCACTAGTCGTCACACTGTCCTCTATCCCTCAAAAAGCAGACATCAACAATATCTGATCGTTCTCCTCAAGATATCCCAACATGACCAACAAACAAGAAACTCTAATTCGTCTCCTCTTCAAATCTAATAGTCTGCGTCGACTCATCAAAACAGTCCGCAGGCACTCGGCTTAACCCCAACAATTCACTGCGCACACTACTCAAGTTTGCAAGACACGTCTATCCCACCTAACATGATCCCGTCTATTATCAACAAGAGATTAAGGGTGACCAGTTCCTCAATTTGTCAATAACAGCCGATATCATGAGGCAGTACAAACTATCTTTACCAACTATCGTAGCGTCCAACACCACCCTTTAGGGGTGTTCGCGGTGCGGTTTGGGCGGTTTTGACGCTAAATATCATCCGAACCGCAAGAGAAAAAAGCATGCGGTTTGGTTTGGTTCGGTTGGCTTTTAAAAAAAATCCGAACCAAACCAAACCAAACCAATGCGGTTTGGATTGGTTCGGTTGGTTCGGTTTTTTACAAGATTTTTATTGAGTGATATTTACATATATAGAGAACAACATAACTTTGTGTTTAGTCATTCACACATTGCCAAATAACAACAAAACTCATCATATTTAGACAAAAAGTTCTCATTCAATATACAAAGATCAATTTAAACAAAAGTGGAAAAAAATAGTAGCATAAAACAATATCAAAAATATTATAATAAAACAGAAAATAGAGGAGAAGGGAGATTAGAGAAGATGAAAAAGAAAGAACATAAGAGATGTGAGATTAGAGAAAAAGGTGCGATAAAAATATAATTAGAAGAGAAAATAGTAACATAAAAATGAGAAGATGAAAAAGAAAAAACATGTGAGATGAGAGATTTGTGTAGAAGAGGTGGGACGTACATGACAAAGAAGATGAGAAGAATGCGCAATACTATTAGGAGAGATTTGAGAAGATTAAAACTGAAAAGTTAAGTGTGAGTAAGAGAAAATATTTCGTAATTGTAAGGTTAAGGCATAATGGGTTTGAGTTTTGGGTTAGATGTGGGATAAGTGAAGTTTGAGTTGTAACATAATGCGGTTTGGTTTGGTTTAGTTCGGTTTGCAAAATACAAACCACAAACCAAACCGAACCGTGCGGTTTTGTTAAAAGATGGCCCGAACAAATCCGAACCAAATGCAGTTTTTTGCGGTTTCGGTTTGGTTTGGTTTGGTTTACAGTTTTCTATTGGGTTGGTTCGGTTTTGAACACCCCTACCACCCTTAGCCATTTCTCCACACTCGAAGCACCTTGGAGAAGCACCATCTTCTCCCCCACTTGTTTCATTCCCAACCTGCAAATGGAAAACAAAACAAGTATCGGCAGTGTTTTCACACACATGTCACACACAAGGGAATAGACAACATTAGACAACCTGGCCGGACGGACGGACCTGCTCTGATACCACTAATGTAACACCCTTTTCTACCCCCATAATGTTGTAGCAGAAACAACTCAAATATCAGAGTAAAGCATCAAAATTTCCTCAAAGGGTGCACATTTCTCATTTAAATCAAAATAATACACTTGCCCTATAAACAAAGGGTTCTTCCTCAAAATAAATCAAAAGCATTCACACGGCAGCGAAACTCAATAATTCAAAATAAAAGGTTTTCAACAAGAGCCATCAAGTTAGCAGCAGAACCACCATAACCACAATAGTCAAAAGGTTTCAAAATAGCCCATAGTAATCAAATATCACAAAACAACAACTCAACAATGGTTCGACTCAACAACCCAACCCGATGTTACACTATCAGAGCAAGACCCTCTACATCGACCAAAAGTAAAGTAAAACTCCAAAAGTCATCGAAGGCATCCACGACTAAACCTGATCACCTGCACGTTACCCACGTGGAGGCAACATTCAAACAGGCAGGGTGAGTAATCATAATTCATTATAATCAATATAAAAACAGGATATGCAAAATGCCATCATCATTATATACAACATCATCAGGGTCATCTTAAAGGAAAACATCAGGAATCACTATATCACAAAATCATGTCAATGCCACGTAAAATGCAATGCACAACAAGACTCATGCATGTGGTACCAATCGTCACAAAAGATGGACACTAGGCCATCAACCCTCCACAAGGGAGCACGTCATAAACACCTCAATCCACACAATGGGATTGAAGCCACCACTGGACTGAAGTCCTAACATCGTCACTGGACCGAATTCCTAACATCATCAATATATCGAAGTCTAAATGCTATGAATGCATGATGCACAACGTCCTAATCATCATCATCAACAAAAGTCATTACGTGCATCATCATCCATCAAACTCACATATTTGTCATATCATCAAGTACGTCATTAAAACATCATTAATCAGCATCGTAATCATCAATATAACTCATGGTAATTCACATCAAAATAGTCATGTATCATTGTCATAACATCATCAACATATCTCATAGTAATTCACATCATCAATTATTCATCAAAGCATCACAATATCAGAATCTCATATTCATCAATAACATCATGGTAAATCATCATAAAAATCGCAGAATCTGAACATCAAAACAACACAGCAACACAAAACAAATTTGCGAACAACAGGTGTTCGCTCCAGGATTCGCTAGGCGAACCTATTCGCTAAAACCTTCACTTGGAGAAGCGGCCAGCGAATCCCACAGTCACCACACCAAGACACCAGAAAACCCCATCTGTCATACTCGCTGGTTTATTCGCTGGGCGAAGCTACTTGCTGATTCATTCGCCTAGCGAGACTTCCATCGAATCCCCACTTCCACTCCAGAATCATCTCAGTACCCACACTCATGTTATCGTGCATTCGCTGCGCTGCTCGCTTAGTGAGCCTTGGCAAACATTCGCCTTGCGAAGCAATGGTTTGCTTAGCGAACCTGCGATTACAGCAAATCGTTGCTACGCATCAGTAACTCCACATCCTCAAAGGTACCTGCGATTACAACTCCAAATGACCCAAAAACATCCCTACAACATTCCTAATACATCACAGAAAGTCTATTAGGTCGATTCAAGACACTACGGGAAATCTTAATTCCCCTAAACCTTCAAAACTCTCAAGCTTCCTATAAACTCCATAATATCCCTTTCGCCACAAGGTCGAAACAACATCGACCGGGAAGTCAGCCTCAAGGTCTATTTTACTTATCAATTCAACCCTTAATAATCGATTTCACAAAAAGCCCTCAAAATCACCACTTTATCACAAAAACCCATAAACCCTCAGAATCCCCTTTTTCTACAAGGTCAAAACAACATCAAGGAAACATTAGCCTCAAAGGCCTAATTTTTACCCATTTCAATCCAACCAATCATATTCATCATCAATCCACAAAAACAACACCTAAATCATCAATATAATTATAAACCCATATAAACCTCAAAATCGGCCTTAAACACATCGAATCCCTATATTGAAAATAATGAAAGGTAATACTCCCTATACCTTAGATTGTTGATTCGAAGCTTTCTCTTTTGAGCCTTCAGAAACCTTCTCGAATTCCTCGCCTCTTCCTTTTTCCTCAGAGCTCTCACCTTCTTTCTTCTTCTCACGGTTTACCAAAAAAAGTGAAACCTATTCTTAAATCCTCCTTTTATATTCAACCTAACCCTTGGGCCTCAAAATTGGGCTTTCTCCATAATACCCTCACTAATCCTCCTCAAAGTCCAATTTACCCTTAATTCCTCTAATATTATTTAAAATAATAATAATACATTATACCCCATAATATATACTATTATTTAATTAAATAACCAAACTCCACAAAATTCCACGCAATACCCCAAAACGTTAAAATCCACCAAAAATCACGAATATTATATTTAAATAAATTAAATAAATATTCTTACGAATTTGGGGTGTTACAACTCTAACCTACTTAAAGAATTTTCGCCCTCGAAAATCACCTCAAGGAAACAGAGTCGGATACGACTCCCTTATCTGATCTTCACATCTCAGCCCAACTTTCCTCTTTCTTGGATCATCTTAACCTTTTCAGGCGTCTCTCACACAATTTCAGGTCCGAGTACAACACTCTCGTCCGATTCATACCAACACACTGAAGTACTACACCTCCTTCCACACAAAGCTTCATACATCGTCACCCCAATACTAGTACGAAAACAAATTGTGTGAGTGACACCTGAAGCTCCCGATGATGGTCTCTGAGACCCGGGATGAATGTCCCGAGGACATAGATGAAGGTTCCGACGACCTGATGAAGGTCCCGACGACCTGATGAAGGTCCCGAGGACCTGGGATGAATGTCCCGAGGCCATAAGATGGAGGATCCGAGGACCTAGGATGAAGGCCCCGAGTGTGAGGGCAAGGTGTCTTACACTTAATCGTAATTTTAATGATGTCAAAACATGCACTAGCTCGTAGTATGTAATTTGGATGGTATCATCTCATCATTGTCGTCATCCGTATTTCGCACTGCATAAACGATCAATAATCATATGTCCAAACATATAGGATGAGTCTCACACATCTATTATATGTGTGTGATCATGCAATGAGTCATAGGTATGCATAAACATTGTCTAGGTAGATGAAAACATGTGAAAAAATCAATTTTAAAAGTTTTGGTAGTTTGAGTCGACATAAACCAAGCTTTGGTTGACTCATGAAATGATGTCTTTGTTGCATTTCCCTCGGGTTAGCGCACGCTGACCCACAGGTCGACGCATACTGAAGCCATTCCTCATTGTGCATTTTCATCAGCCATGCGTCGACGCATGACCCCTATAGCGGTTGCCGCATGTCACTCAAACTAGCACAGATTTGTCCACACGTCAGCGCAGGCTGACCCTCCTAAAAGTTAGGTCGACTCTTCGCTAATAAAGGTCATTTTTCTGGTTTTTCTAAGTTTCAAAAAGCTGTTATTTGTGGTAGTTGGTCATAACATCAGATAAATACTTTGTTCCTCATTTTTTACACAATAACAAGAAAAAGTAAAAGATTTACACTAAATATTTTCTCTCATCATCTTCATCCCCATTCTTGCATTTTCTCAACAAATACACACATAACTATTTTTGTTGATCTTTTTGCATCATGAGGTGATAACGTCCAAACATAGAAGTGTATCTTGTTCAGGGTGAGTGTTTCAGTGGGTTTTTTCTTGAATAAAACCTCTAGGGTTTTGTCCTCCAAGATCAATTGGATTTGGGGGTTTTTGGTTCAGATCTTTGTGTGCGTTAAATTCAGCCGAGTGAAGGTGATTGAAGAACGGTGGGTTGTGTCAATCTAGTAGCGTCAACCGGAGGATTGCGCAACAATGGGTTTGGGATCGAACGATGTGTGAATTGTAATCAGCTGAGTGAAGGTGATCGAAGAACGGTAGATTCTGTCGAACTAGTAGCGTCAACCGGAGGTTCACTCAACAAGTTCGAGGCACTTGATTCGACTCAAATCAAGGGAAGAGAAGACGTAGTATTAACATCAACAAAGTTTCTTGAGTGTGTGATAGCTAAGGCTTCTCTTGTAAAAACAATTTGCAAACAAGATTATAGATATCTCAATTCTAGATTTAGAATTGGGGGCAGACGTACCCGAAGCGAGGACGAAAGAGGAACTAGCTAAACAAACTTGGTGTCGTTTCTCTTTCCTTATCTCTTTAATTTTCGAACTGTTTACGCTTGTGATTATTCAATTGATCGATAAAAATTATAGTATTTTAGTGCAGAAAAACTGATTTGAAAACATTGCACAATCATTTTGGATTGTGCTTGGTGAAAATTTTGCACTTACTCACATATAAGTGATAGCTTGGAGTGTTTCGCACTCCAAGTGCTCGATAAATTGAACGCTTACAAGGTGTTTGATATATTGTCAATTTGGTTTAATTTTTGATTGGTCATTGGAGATTGCATAACATTGAGTGTTGTTGGTAAATTGATTAATAGTTAAGTTGTGATTCAATTCTCTTATCGAGCCTTTTGTTCCATTTGGCTTACGCATATCCGGTCCTTTTGGTAACCGGTTCGTTTAGACAATATAGTCCTCGTCCGCTTCCGTAAACAATTTTTAAAATCCAATTTTAAGCGCCGACTCACAATTAAAAAGTAGTGATGTATTCAACCCCCCTTCTAGATCAATTGCCGTCGTCTAACAAGTGGTATCAGGAGCACCGGTTAATCTAGTGCTTCAAGTATAACTTTTTAGAAAATGGCAAACGAACCAAAAGGGGCTTACAATAGAGCACCAGTTTTTAACGGTGAGAACTATAGTTACTGGAAGGATTGAATGCATGTACATATCAATTCTATTGATAGGAAGGTATGAAGCGTTATACAAAACGGTCCAATGAAGATTACCATGACCGATGCGAATAACGTGGTAGTACCTAAGCCTGAAGCACAATGGAATAAAGAAGACGAGAAAAAGTACAACTACGATTGGAAGACTAGAAATATTCTGATCTCCTCATTAGGTGTTGATGAGTATTATAGAGTTTCACATTGTACGAGTGCTAAAGCTATGTGGGACGCGTTGTAAGTTGCCCATGAGGGAACTAACGACGTCAAGCTAGCTAGAACCAATACCTTGACCCAAGAGTACAACCTCTTTCACATGAAGCAAGGGGAAACCATTGCCGACATGCAAAAGAGGTTCACTCATTTAATCAATAGACTTAACTCACTTGGTAGACCAATTTCCAATGACGTTACTGCTAATAAAATCTTGAGGTGTCTTACTAGGGATTGGCAACCAAAGGTGACTGCCATAAAAGAAGCCAACGACCTTATGACATTAGACATCACAACTTTATTTAGGAAGCTAGAGGAACATGAGCAAATGCTCATTAGTCTAGACCAATTTGAGAAAAGAGATAATAAGGAAAAAAACAAGACCAAATATGCGGAAAAGAAGTCAATAGCTCTAAAGGCTTCTAGTTCAAAGTCCTCCACAAATGAGCTAAGCGAGAGTGAATCTAGTGATGACGAGCAAGAGGATTAGAATGAAGACATGAGATTATTTGTGAAGCGATACAATCGCTATATAAAGAAAAATGGTATTCAACATTCGGAGAAGAACCTCGTCAACTTTAGAAAACAATCAAGGTCTTCCAAGAATGAAGACAAAAAGAGTGGAAAAACTAAGGGGTTTTGCTATAACTGTGGAAAAGTCGGCCACTATAAGCCGGATTGTCCATTGTTGAAGAAGGACAAAGGAAAGGATAAAATTCGTCAAGGGAAGAAACAAGGTAAACCTAGAAGAGCCTATATCGCTTGGGAAAGCGATAGTGAATCATCTAGTAATGAAAGTTCAAGTGACGAAGGAGAGTCCGTCAACCTTTGCCTTTCCGCTCACCAAAGGAAAAAGAACAATAAGGTATAACGTCTTGAGACCACGTAAAGAAGATGGGTTCTTGATAGTGGCTGCTCAAGACATATGACGGGAGACATATCTCTTTTCATCGACTTCGTGGCAAAGAAAAAGGGATTTGTTACCTACGAAGACAACAATAAAGGGTCAATACTTGGCAAAGGTAATGTAGGTAATCCCTTATCTACTACTATCTCAGACGTGCTTCTTGTTGAGGGTCTTAAACACAACCTATTAAGCATTAGTCATTTATTTGACAAGGATTATAAAGTATCATTTTCAAAGGATTGTTGCATAATTGAAAATAGTGATAAAAAGGATGTGTTTAAAGGCCTGAGGGTCAATAACGTCTATATGATAGACTTGAATGAGGTATCGTTGAGTAGCGACAAGTGTCTAGTCACCATGAGTGAAGATTCAAGGTTGTGGCATAGACGGTTGGCGCATGTCAATTTTGATTTTCTTAATAAAATAGTTTCTAAAGATCTAGTAATCGGCTTACCCAAAATCAAATTCACAAAGGATCATTTATGTGATGCATGCCAAATGGGGAAGCAAACAAGGATCTCGTTTAAGTCTAAAAACATTGTTTCAACCACGAGACCCCTTGAGCTCCTCCATATGGACCTCTTTGGACCATCTAGGATTAAGAGCCTAGGTGGTAACTATTATGGTTTTGTAATTGTCGATGACTATTCTAGGTTTTGCTGAACTATTTTCTTAGCAAGCAAGAGTGATACTTTTAAGGCTTTTGGAAATTTTGCCAAGTTATCCCAAAACAAATTTAACACAAACATTATATCAATTAAAAGTGATCATGGAGGTGAGTTCGAAAATAATCTTTTTGAAGCATTTTGTGAAAGCCATGGGATTGATCATAATTTTTCCGCACCATGTACCCCTCAACAAAACGAGGATGTGAAACGTAAAAATAGAATTTTGGAAGAATTAGGAAGGACTATGATCAATGAGAGTGGCCTTCCAAAATACTTTTGGGTCGATGGCATTATTACGACTTGTTACATTTTGAATAGGGTGCTCATCTGTCCTATTCTAAACAAAACACTGTATGAGCCTTTAAAAGGGAGAAAGCCCAACGTATCTCACCTTCACGTTTTTGGTTGTAAGTGTTTCGTGTTGAATAATGGTAAAGAGACACTTGGTAAGTTTGATGCTAAGGCCGACGAAGGTATCTTTCTTGGATACTCTCAGTCTAGTAAGGCATATAGGGTTTACAATAAGAGGTTACTTACTGTTGAGGAGTCGGTACACGTTACTTTTGATGAGCCTTATCCGAAAAATGTCGGAAAAGGTAATTCTTTTCATGGTGCAGGTGTATCTTCAGAAGACATACTCAAGGACACTGATTAAGGGACTAATCAACCAGAAGCAGTGCATGTTGAGGAGGAAAAAGATCATTAATCTGTGAAGAGTGAGGAGGATCATCTATCTAATAAAGATGACATTCCTCCAGTTTGGAAGTCTTCCAAAGACCATCCCATCGACAACATTCTTGATGACATCTCAAAGGGAGTAACAACTCGTCCCAAGCTAAGTAACTTTTGTTATTACTCCGCTTTTGTTTCGCAAGTTGAGTCTAAAAACTCAAAAGAGGCCTTACTCGATGAACATTGGCTTTTCTCAATGCAAGAGGAGTTGAATCAATTTAAAAGAAATGAGGTTTGGGACCTTGTCCTTTCTCCGCGAGGCCATAGAGTAATCGGCACCCGATGGGTGTTTAGGAACAAGCTCGACGAAAATGGAGTTATAACTAGAAATAAAGCACACTTAGTTGCACAAGGGTATAACCAAGAGGAAGGAATAGACTATGAAGAAACTTATGCGCCTGTTGCCCGACTTGAGGCTATACGCCTGTTGCTTGCCTACGCATGTTCGAAAAACTTCAAATTATTTCAAATGGATGTAAAAAGCGCGTTCCTAAACTGTTACATTAATGAAGAGGTTTATGTAGCCCAACCTCCTGGATTTGAGTCCCATGAGTATCCCGATCACGTTTACAAGCTAAAACGTGCTTTGTACGGTCTCAAACAAGCCCCTAGGGCTTGGTATGAGCGTCTTAGCAAATTTCTACTTGATCAAGGGTACTCTAGAGGGAAAGTTGACACAACCCTCTTCATTAAACGTCAAGGAAAACACCAAATTTTGATACAAGTATATGTAGACGATATTATATTGGTTCTACTAACATAAATATGGTCAAAGAGTTTTCTAAGTTAATGCAGGGAGAGTTCGAGATGAGCATGATGGGGGAGCGAGACTATTTCCTCGGATTGCAAATCAAGCAACTTGATGAAGAGACATTCGTGAGCTAGACGAAGTATTGTCTTTAGTTACTCAAGCGCTTCGACATGGCTAGCTCAAAGGCAATTGACACTCCGATGCCTACATGCGTGAACTTGAGTCGAGATGAGAAGTGTAAATATGTAGATGTGAAGATATATAGAGGTATGATTGGCTCTCTCCTCTATCTTAGCACATCCCGTCCAGATATCACGTTTAGTGTCTGCATGTGTGCTTGGTACCAATTGTGTCCCAAGGAGTCTCATTTAAAAGCCGTGAAGCGCATACTTAGGTACCTATGCGGTACTCCAAAGTATGGGCTTTGGTATTCCAAGGGAAGCGATTGCTCATTGGTTGACTATTCCGATTCCGACTTTGCCGTTTGCAAATTGGATAGGAAAAGCACTAGTGGTACTTGTCACTTTTTCTCAAATTCCTTAGTGAATTGGCATAACAAAAAGCAAGTTTCTGTTGCTTTATCAAAAGCCGAGGCGGAATACGTTGCGGCTGGTAGTTTTTGTGCTCAAGTCTTGTGGCATAAGCAACAATTACTCGACTACAATGTTCAACTTAAACGTATTCCAATTTTGTGTGACAATAAAAGTGCCATTAACCTATCCAAAAACCTGGTATTACATTCTCGCACGCAACATATAGAAATACGCCATCATTTCCTTAGGGATCATGTAGAGAAAGGCGATGTGGTATTTGAGCATGCTGATTCTAAGAATCAACTTACATATATTTTCACCAAACCTCTTGCGACAGAGCCGTTCTTTAATATCCGCAGGGAACTTGGTGTTCTTGATATCTCGGACCGCGTTTGATTATGTATATATGATTGCATGCTCTACACTATTGCTTGTCTATATTTTTCTTTGACTAACAATATTGAAAAGATTAAGCTACATGTGAGGGCATCTATTATCAATCGTCGGAGGTAATATCGTTCCTTTTTAGATTACTACTCTTGATCAATTATATGTGTAACCTATTGTCCCAAAATATGGATTGGATTGATGTTTATTTCATGTTTAGATGTAATTTTGATCCATTTTTAAGTTTTGTATGTGTGTGGCTTGTTATTTATCCCTACTTGATGCATAATATTCTCAAAATATGCATTTTTCATGTTTTACTTGTTTAAGTCGACCGAAACAGGGCATGGGTCGACTCATGAATGTCAAATTTTCTCACATTTAGGAGCGGGTTAGCGCAGGTGGACCTTACGGTCGACACATCTTTTAAAATTTTGAATTTATAAAAATTCTTTCAGTATGCGTCGACGCATGACCTGTTTCGGTCGACGCATCGCTGACAGAATCTGAATTTTTTTTCTTAGGAAGACGCTCGCCCCCTTTTTATGTTAGAAAATCTAACCCAATTTAGTTGCATGTTACATTTTCCAATTCTCATCATTATACATTGCATCTACTACATTTCCTCATTCTTCTCCTCTCCTTCAAACTTCCAAAAACCCTAGAAACCCATTACAAATACCTCCTCAAGAATCCAAGAGTTCCAAAATTAAAAAGGTGTTCAAGGGTTCTCTCAACATAGAATCAAAGTTTCCTATTTTGTTCATCTTCATCATCAAGATTCGACCACTGTTCATCATCATCAAGAATTTCATGTACTATTCATCTGTGTTAAAAAGGGGATATTTCAATGGCTTCCACAAGGATCACTGGAAAGAGAACATCCAGAGCTTCTACTTCAAGAGCGGGTACATCAAACATGCCAGTAAATGCTCTCTCTCTGTTATCTAAAAATTTAACTGAGACTTTCAACAAGGATTTTTGTAACCGGTCAATTGTCAAGCTATTTATTTATTATCCTTTGAGGGTTGAGCATTTACATTTGACTGAAGTTATTGAACTGCTGAATTTTCAACACTTTGATGAGTTCTTGGACTGTGATACTGATCAGTGGTTTTCACTCGTAGTTTTTCAGGCGTTTATGTCTATCTTTTGCGTTATGTTTTCGGTATTTGAATTCATAGTATTGCATTTCTACTTAGTGTTTGTGTTTTATTTAAGTAAGTTTTTGTTTTAATATTATTCCATTTTTAGACCGTTTGTGCCTTGATGTGGTAGTGTGTTCTTTGTGTTTCTCAGGTTTGTATAAAGTCATTAATCAGATGCGCGTGTGAAAGCTGGAGTGCTAAAAGTTCAAGGAAAAGACCAATCAGAAGCCTGACACGGTTGCCCGTGTCACAGGACACGACCCGTGTCAGGAGGCCTGGGAGATGGAAGTTTGAGCACTAAAATGGGACAAGGAAAAGATCAAACAGAAGCCTGACACGGCTGCCCGTGTCACAGGACACGACCCGTGTCAGGGGCCTTGAGAAACTGCCTTGGCGCATGAAGAGTCAGCAGCCTGACACGGCTGCCCGTGTCAGGGCCACTGGAGGGGAATTTTGTGATTTTTTAATTATTCTAATTAAGTGTCCTTTGAGGGTATTTTGGGAATGTCACATGCTGTTTAGTGATCTGACACTTTTTAAGCTGAGGAATGCACGAAAGAAAAACACTTTTGAATTACGTATTATTTGGATGTTTTCACGAGTTCTTGGAGGACAGAGATCTCTCAACCGCGGAAGCAATTGAAGATCGAAGGAATCCGATTATTAGTGTAATGGCTTTTCTTTATTTTTATTCAGTTATTGTTTCTGTTATGAACATGAGAGGCTAAACCCCCCAATGCTAGGGGGGTGTCCCTGATTTCTTTTTGTAATGACTATCAGATCTATTTTATACTAATTTCACTGCTTTCTCATTATCATTTTGTTGTATGATTGTTCTTAATGCAAATCAATATTGGAAAATAGGATTTTGATTTATGGTTGATTTAGGTCTGAAAACTTTGATTAACGCTTTTCATACAACAATATTCTATTAGACATTGCCGAGGAATTGGGATGTCATAGTTTAACCGTATCACTTTTGATAAAAAATAAAGCTTGGGATTCTCTCTATACAACCAAGGAATTGGGGTGTAGAGGGAATACCAAAGGGTTTTCTTTAAAGGAATTTTTGAAAACTAATCTTAAAAGACGGTAATGATTTTGGTCTAGTAGTGATTTTGCTAAATGTTAGAGAAGATGTCATTATAAGGGATTTCATACACCTCTCCCTAGTATTATTCTCATATTTGTCAAAACTGCTTATTTATCTTTTAAGTGCTTTTATTCATAGAACATAGTTATAGAACCATTATAAAACTAAACAAAAGAACTTTTGTTTAATTGAAATAACATCTGCACTACATATTCTGAGCAGTTCTCGAGAGACCGACTCTGGGGAAAACCCAACTATTACTACACTGCTAAATAGTACACTTGCTATTTACCGGTTAAGTTTTTGGCGCCGTTGTTGGGGACTGCCAAATTCTAAGTGTTGTGTTAATTCAATTGAAATTTTGTCACTCTGTGACTAAAATTTTTATTTTTCTGTTATTATTATTTTTTATTATTAATAATAAATTTTCTAACCTGTGTATGCGAGGTAAGACCTCAGCTGAATTTTCTTTTGACGCAGAACCAGAGATATTTTTGCACGCGAGACGTCGGCAAGCTAAGCTAGAAAGGCTGGCAGCATCAAGTTCAGAACCAATTATCCCTGAGCTCGAGAAAGAAGAGTCAATTTCAGGCCACTCTCAGCACATAGATTCCGGTACAGACTCTGAGTCAGAAACTAGTATCATGGCGGCAGATCCACCTGCCGAAAGACTTCTCGGTGATTATGGCCGAGCAAACGCTCCAGCAGTACGATTGACAATTGTTAATCAACCAGTTACTGTTTCACAGTTCCAGCTGCACCCATCTACCATCCGACAGCTTCAGAGTAGGCCGTTTTCAGGAAGAATCAATGAAGATGCCAACAAGCACTTGCAAAGGTTCCTTACCATGAGCACGTCGTTGAAAATTAAGGGACACTCTGAAGAGGCAAAAAAGTTAGTGATGTTCCCGTTCACTTTATCCGAGGATGCCGAAGAGTGGTTTTATTCACTACCCGCTAGGAGTATCACTACTTGGCAAGAGATGGAGACTATATTTCTGAACGAGTATTTTCCTGCATCTGTATACATTCGGAAAAGATATGACATTGTTAATTTCAAGCAGAAAGAAGGAGAATCACTTGGAGATGCGTACAAGAGATTTAAGAGGTGTTTGGTTGCATGTCCCACTCATAATATGGATGCAACCGAACAAATGCAGAATTTTGTGAATGGGTTAAAGATGAAGACAAAGCAACTTATTGATATAGCTGCCGGTGGCTCTACAAACTTTTCAACAGCCACTGGCATTAAAAAGATAATTGAAGCGATAGCAGCAAATGAGCACCTTGAGTTGTATGATCGCAGTGTTAGTCAACCTGAGAAGATAATTGATTTGAAGCTAACAGAACAGGTTGTAAAAATGGAGGATCAAATTGCGGCCGAGGTTGAGAGAAGGTTAAAGAAAATGAGTCTTGAAACACAAACCGTAGCACAGGTTTAACTGGTTCAAGCGGTAAAGTGTGAGATTTGTAGTGGACCTCATTCTACTGCACATTGTGTTGCAACTCCGTAACAAATTGAAGAGATAAAATTCTTGAAGCAAAATAATCCCTACGCTCAAACTTATAATCCAGTGTGGAAGAATCATCCTAACTTCTCCTGGAAAGATCAGAATCAGCAACAATATCCACAACAGCAGCAAGCTCCCCAAAAAGCACAATGGAAGATTGCCATTGAGAAGATGGCAGCTCATAACCTGCAATTTCAGGAAGAGACCCGGAATAGCTATAGGAATACCATAACCTCCATAAAAAATCTTGAAGTTCAGATGAGCCAGATAGCTCAACAACTAGCACATTCCCAAACACCAGGTGCCTTACCGAGTGCAACAGTGACAAACCCAAGAGATAACCAGAATGTGAATGCCATCATGGCTGGAAATGGTGAGTCAAGTGAGAATTACGGAGAGAAAATAAAAGAAGTGGTCAAACCTAAGATCAAGTTACCGTACCCCTCAAGAGCGACAAAGAAGGAGACACAAGAGAAGGACTTTGAGAAATTTGTCGCATTGTTCAAAAAGTTGGAGGTTCATATGCCATTCTTTGAGGCACTAGAGCAAATGCCGGTGTATCAGAAATTCATGAAAGAGATGATCACTAAAAAGAAACCTATGGAGGAAGAGCTGAAAAATGTAAATGAGAAGTGTAGTGAAGTACTCCAAAATAGGAGAATCCCTGCCAAGCAGAAGGATCCTGGATCTGTGGCAATACCGTGCACTATAAAAGACAGAAATTTCAAAAAAGTTCTAATTGATTCAGGTGCTAATGTTAGTCTCATGCCATTGTCCATTTATAAAAAGTTGGGAATTGGAAGGGTGAGCGATACGGGAACAAATTTAAAATTTGCAAACCACACAACTGAGAAATCTTATGGGGTAGCTGAGGATGTGTTAGTGACGATCGGTGAATTGGTTTTTCCAGTTGACTTTGAGATCATGGATATTCCAGAAGATGAAGACACCCCTGTCATCCTCGGTAGACCTTTTCTACTTACTAGTCGGTGCAATCTCGATATTGACAAAGGCACTGTGACTTTTAAATCTTTTGATGAGGAAATCACTTTGAATGTTTTGGATATCAAGAAGCAAAATGAAGGTAAGGGTAAGCAAGCTTCAATTGGAATGATCAGAATGGTGGAAAAAAGTAGAAGTGCAAGATCACCTCCTGAAAAAGTCTCGGGCATAATCTCCAAAAATACAGAGTCTCGGTCATCTATTGCACATGGCAACAATACACCAAGGTACACTCATGAAATCAAGAAAAGAAAGAAAAAGAAACTTCGAAGGAAGGATATGGAAGTGGGTGTTGACTGAGGCAACAAGTAGCTCGTATCTCTACACCAGGTCAGTTCTTGGTAGCGGAAAGGTCACGCAACAAGATAGGGAAGCTGAAGTATCCCCAATAACTATGGGGAGTGGACCGTCGAGCCATGCGACGTTAAACGAAGGGCTACGTGGGAGGCAATCCACGCTTTTCTAATTAATTTCTTTCTTTTTTTGCTGTTTATTTTGTTGTGTTTGCAGGAAATAAGATGGATCCTACACGTGCAAACAATGATGTAGCAGTGGTGTTGCATTACTGTCAGCATCCCGAGAAGGATCTCTGTGAGTGACCTCTCTCGCTCTTGTTCCAACACATAAGGGCCAATGTGTAGTTCAAATTTGGGGGAGGATTTACTGTTTTTAGTTTTTCCTTTTTATACGGGTCATGTCTATTTTGTGTGTGTCATACCCCAAATTTTGACCTCTAAGATTTCCCATCATTGTGCAAATCATCATCACAATATGGATGAACCATCATGCCTCATCAAATGCCTCAAGGGTTGTTGAGCATTCACTACAATCAAAATTAGGGTTTTAAGCCCTCTCTGAGTGCTTAAACAAAGGGTCAATCAAGGAATGACATGATCTTCAACTTGTCTAACCTCTCAAATGTCCACAAGGGATCCATAGGACTCCCACTTCAAGGATTAAGCACAAGGCTGCTCCCTGCTAGGTGGATCAAGCCTCAAGATCGCCAGTGTCACCAAATTAGGGTTTGGTCGACCAGGGCCTCCAGATGAAATTTTTCATCTGGGCACAAGCCAATGCTTCAAAACATAACCTAATATACTCCATGGAACCTCATGGACCCAAGCATCAAGTCAATCTGACCTCAGGGGATGCATACATAAAAAATCAGGAATTAGGGTTTCTTGACCTAATTCACCCCTAAGTTGACTTTTGGGACAAATCATGTACCAAGACCTAAAGACATGATTTGGGGGGCTTTAATATACTATATTTATCCATTTGCAACAATGGATTAATCCAAGAAGCTTGAGCAACAAGTCTCAATTTCATCTGCACCACAATTAGGGTTTCGCGAGGAAAGTCAACTGTAACTTTGACTTTTGACTAGGACATGCTCCCAAACCCTAAGACATGATTCAATATACCCTATGACACCCATGGAACATGTCCATCAATTTTGATTTAGGTCAAGGACATGATTTCCTGAAGAATTGCACAGTTTGGAATTCATCTGATAAAAAGTCAACTGTGCACAAAAGTCAACTTTGACTTTTTGAGATTTTTTACCAAAATGGATTTTTAACCCTAAAATGATGTTAATGTATGATTTAAATCATCATTCATCAAGAAAAATAAAAGAAAGTGGGATAACTTGTAAAAGGGGTAACCATAAAAACTTAGAAAAATTTCTAAGTTATGGAAAAAGTGACACTAATGTGCCAACTTTGGAGGACCATAACTCCTAAACCACAAGGCCATTGTTCCCCATTCAAAGCTTGATTTGTAGATCACATTTCCCTCTACAAAAGCTTCATACTGACCTATGTCCAAATTTCTCATGGATTTTGAGTTATGGAGTGATCAAAATCAAGAAAAGTCACTTTGTTCCAACACTTAGTGAAAATTTCACTAAGTTAGAATCTGCCTTTACTTTTTTCCAAATGTAGGAGGATTTTTCACTTGGATTCAAAAGAGATCAAAACCAAACATGTTCAAACAATTGTTGTATCATGTAAGGACTTTCCAAAATGGCCAAGAACATTACCAAATTCAATATGAGCTATGAGATATGACATTGGCAAGATGCCTTACTGAAATCTGCCAAGGCAAGGCAGATTTTTGCACTTTTGGTCGATTTACCAAAATCAGCCAATTCCAAGCCTTGTCATCACTTTGGACACATCCGAGGATTGAATCTAAAGGGGACAATCACTGAGCCAAGCCTCCAAAGTCTTTGGAACAAGAAATAACATGTTGAACCTAGAATTTCCAAAATAGGGACAAGATTCCAAATTTGGATTGGAGCATTCAATGGAAGCATCAAGGTGGCATGGACTGAGCCATTCTCAACTGAATTCATTCAAGACTTATCCAAGACCAAGGGAACCAGCAGCCTGTGCCTTAACCTCTAGTCAATGGCTAGAGGAGACTTGGATTTTCATTTGCCAACATTGGCCAAACCTACTCAGCAGTTGCCATTCACTATTCCTTGCAAAACAAACTTGCTCTACTATAAATAGAGCTCAATTATGATCAGTTTGAGTACACCAAAGCCATCAAACAGATGCTTTCCTCAAAATCTCTTCTTTCACTCCAATTTTGCCTTCTAAGGCAAGTCACTATCGGGTTTTGAGTTTGAGAGCTTTTCTAATCAAACCAATCACACACAGACACACACACCTCATATACATCACATATGAGATGATCAAACACTTAAACAACAACTGGAACACTAATTTCTCAGAATCACCAGTCAATTGCTCAAGGTTTTAACCAAGTTGCAGTTGAGATGCCATGAAGTGATCTAGCCAACTTCAATCAAGTCCAAGCATTCAAACACACTCCATAGGGTGTAGGGAAGCTGTTCAGATCATCACAACTCATCTGTAATACCTCCAACACAAATCACGATCACCAGCTGCAAGTGGTAAGCATGAGCTCTTCTAACTCTATGATCCATGCAATTTTTACTGCACAATAATTTGGCCATATGTTCATAATCATGCATGGAATGTTTCCCCTCAATTAATTGCATTGTTTGAATCGTGTATCAAAAATCCCAGCCTTCATGTAGAATCTAGGGTTCTTGAGGATTGTTCATGATTTCTTGTTTTATGTTTAATTTAAATGAAATTAATTGTCATAGACATGATCGTGAGGTTGAAACGAGTTGATTGGTATGTGGATTGCATGATATGATTAAGTATTCAATGAGATTGGATAGAAAATGCAAATCTGAGAAACTCAGAACACGCGCGTGTTCTTGCCCTTGTTCTTGGCGCCATTTTCCAACATTTGAATATTTGAATTTTGTGATTTTTATTTAATTGATTCAAAAATTAATTTCTCTCTGAGTTTTAATGATTTTGAGTTGATTCTTTTTTTAATAATTCACAAAAATGTTGAAATATTTTATTTTCCCAAAAAATCCCAAAAATATTATTTATTTCATATAATTGATATTTTTGCAAAGAATTAATATTTTAATTGTTTTTGACATTTAAAATATTTTTTCCGTCTTGATTTTGAAAAGATTAATGACTTCTAATTATTTTGTAGGTCAATACTTGATTTTTGAAGCACTAATCCAAGATCATAATTTGTTTCCCACATGTTAAACAATTTTTGATCATTTTAATTGAATTTTTATTCAATTAAAATACATTTTGGAAATAAATTAGGGTTTTTGATTAATTCAACCCTCACAAATCATTTTCAAACACTTTTTGGGCCTCTATTAGAGTGTAAGACCCAACCCACTTGTACAGAAACAATTTTGGGCCTCTATTAGAGTGTAAGACCCAACCCACTTGTACAGAAACAATTTTGGGCCTCACTTATTGTATAAGTCCCTCTGTACATTTTTAAATTTGGCACGATCATCGCCAGTTTAAAAATAAACCATCTGGGCCTCTCCTTGAGCTATAAGCCCCATTCAAAACTTTTGGGCCTCTAATAGAGTGTAAGACCCAACCCCCTTTTAACCAAAACCATTTTTGGGCCTCACTTATTGTATAAGTCCCTCTGCGTTAAAAGAAAACCTCGGCGCGATCGCCATTTTTAACGAAAAACCATCTGGGCCTACCCTCGAGTAGTAAGACCCATTTCTTTTCTTTAAATCTTTTGGGCCTCTATTAGAGTGTAAGGCCCATCCCTTTGTACAGAAAAATTTTGTGGGCCTCAGTCACTTGTATAAGTCCCTCTGTACAAATTTAACAATACAATCACTGGTAAAACCTTGGACCTCTCCTTGAGTTGTAAGCCCCAAATCTTTCTTTTTCAAAGCACTTTCTCCTTTGATTTTGAATATACTGTTGTTTTCAATCTGTCTTTGTTGAACAACTAACCAAACAGCATGGAAGCTCTACAACCGAGTAAGTGTTTATACGTTTTTATTTACTGCTTTCATATACATATAACTGTATTGTGGGGCTGTTTCATTGTAAGTCTTCTTTCATAAACTCATATCAACTGTGTAATAATAGTATAGATATTTAGAGTTTCCCCGACAACTACGTCTAGAACTAGGTAAAGCCGTTTCGTTTATTCGTAGAAATAGACAGCTAGATCCCCAATAGGATCACCAGATATAGTCTTCTCTTCGGCTATCCTCATTAGGAATTGTCAAGAAACTCTACTCCCAGAGATGAATGTATTCTCCGTGAATGGCATCTTTGAGTTTCTTCCAAATTCTTGAACTTTCCTGGCTTGATCTATTCCTCGTGAATAGCCTGTCTTGAATTTTTCGGGGTTTGGGGACCCACGGGCTTCTTAAAAGCATCGGCCTCCTCTTGGGCATCGTACAAGGACCCACCGGCTTCCTAAAAGCAACCCCGCCTCCTCTTGGGCTTAGTACAAGGACCCGCCGGCTTCTTAGAAGTATTCACAGCCTCCTCTTAGGCTTTGTATAATGATCTCTTCCTCCGGGAATGATAGCCTCCTCTTGGGCTTCGTACAAGGACCCGTCGGCTTCTTAAAAGCTTCCAGCCTCCTCTTGGGCTTCGTACAAATTGTCCCGACGACCTCCTAGAGGTATAGGAATAGAACTTAGTCATCTGCATAGAACAGTCTTTTCCAAGAGTCTACTACTGTTTCTCAAAGCATAGTACAAAAGATGAAACTCTAGACTTGGACAGTCTAATTTCCTTGAGCCTCAAAGACATTCTCAAGTGACCCCTTCAAAAATAGGAAGGAAACCCGTAGACTCGGACAGTCTCAATACCCTTAGGATTTCCCACTTCCTTAAAGAACAGGAAATATCCCTGATCCTCGAATCAAAATCCCTGAGGGCCAACATTACTCATATAAGAACTGATTTTCTCTTTAAATCAGCATACTGGACCTGTCACTCAACTGAAACAGCAACCATAGCCTCCTCTTGGGCTTTGTACAATGATTCTCCCCAGCGGAGTCAAACAACGTTTAGCCTCTCTCTCGGGCTTTGTACGAGACACATAAGAGACTCCCTCGTTGAGTCAATCACCCTTCCGCCTCCATCTCGGGCTTTATACGAGATACAAAAAGGTTCTTATTAAGCCAAACAAATTTTAGCCACCATCTCGGGCTTTGTACGAGATACAAAAAACACTCTCTTGTTGAGTATAAAAGATCCTCTTGTAGGATCAACCCCTTTTAGCCTCTCTCTCGGGCTTTGTATGAGACACAAAAACACCCTCTTATTGGGCCCATAGCCTCCTCTTAGGTTTTGTATAAGAAAACCACTGGTTGATCCAATCAACCTTTTAGCATCAAAACTGTGCCTCATTCACAGTACACAAACATCAATAATTTCTTCCCCGTCATCTAATCGCTGTATGCGGCAAGCCTCTGGATCATCTATATCCATGCCACTATCCCTCTTTTAGCATGATAAATTCCTAAGGAAAGATTGCATTGCTCTACACTGAGTTAAAGTCTTCTCCTTCAGGTTAAAATCCCCTATAAAGGAAATTATGGCATTGCCGGATTCACACATCCCGGTTAAAGTAATTCTCCTTTATAAAACAGTTGTGACATACAACCCCCTCTTTAGAGATGACAAATTCTCTCTAAAGTCAACACCCTTTTAGCTTCACATCTTGGGCTTTGAACAAGATACAAATAGACTTTTCAGCTTCACATCTTGGGCTTTGAACAAGATACAAACCACCTTTAGCTTCATGTCTTGGGCTTTGAACAAGACACCAAAACCACCATTTCCTTCCAATAGAATGGGAGGAACTACGAACGCTCTGATTTCCCTGTTTCGGTAAACGGGAATACGTAGGCATAAGATTGAAAGAAAAGATCTTAGCGAGCACACTAAACAAAAACCCAAAATCCCATACTTTCATATATCCGTCCTAATATCTAAACCTCCCACCAATTGACCAAACACCACTTTTAAACAAAATACACCCAATAGAGACCCCGAATCTTTGTAGCATCTGTAACCTAACAGACCGCTGTTTAACCTCAGTTTGCAAGCAGGGTTAATTTGAGACATCTATTTCCCTTCCTTCATCAGCTTTAATAGGATAAAAAATGAATCGAGCTGTAGATACCAAAGAGCGGTAGTGCTTCGCAACCACATCCAAAAATCGCTCGCTACAGAAAAATGGCGACTTCACTGGGGACTTGGCAATTCTGCTGGGGACGTGTCATTAGGATCTATCTCACCTTTGTAGCGAGATTTTGTTCTCTTCCCATCTATTAGGTGGAAACTTTAAAAGTGGCGCCCTTCGTGGGGCTCTTCTATCCTTTTTCTCTTCTCTTGTGTGAAAACCACAGATTGGGGCTTCCGCCGGGGAACCCATTTTCTGTCAGGAACGTAGGATTCATAGCTTTAAAGGTCTAGGATGATTAGGACAAATATTTATACTGCTTTTCCTAATTGATATATATGTTTATTTTTTTGCTAATGGGAATGCGTGTGATGCCGCATGTGGAAAGATTGAGTATACACTTAAGATAGGTGATGGCGACGAGGTCGACCATCAACCTTAGGTCGACCATCAACCCATTCCCTCTCACAGGCAAAGGGTTGATTGTGGTGTCTGAGAAGCTGAGGAGAAAATTAGTGGCGCAGAGGCTATCGGAAATAGTTGTCATGCGATGCCACCCTCTTCTGAGGACTCTTCAAAAAACATCACCTAGCACGGTTCCCGGCTCGCTGGTGTTTTCTTGACAAGAGTTGATGATGATGAGAGACAGGTACAAAAGTTACTAGTAAACCTTTGGGGATGGGGTAGAGCCTTGACTCCATGACAACGACCCTTTGCCCCCATGTTTTTTCTATGTTTTTGTGTGCTGCATTCATGCATTCATTTAAAAAAAAACATTAAAACATTCAAAAAATTTCTCTTCTAGTCTCTCTGTTTTTCAAATTAAACTAAGACTGTGATTGCAAATATCAGAGAAAAGGATTGTGCTAATGGATTTCGGTAGAAGGGGAACTCATAAGTACACTTTCAAGGTTCCAAAACTAGAGGATTTAAGAGGTTTGGCGAGAATAATCACAAACCAAGAGGCCTTCAGAGCCAAATACGGAGGTCTGCTACCTCTGTTAAGGGTCCATGTGATTGAGGGAATCATGGACGCGCTCGTTCAATTCTACGATCCGGTTTATCACTGCTTTACATTCCCGGATTACCAGCTAGCACCAACGCTGGAGGAGTATTCTCATCTGATTGATTCACACATCATTGATCGAGCTCTATTTTCTGGACTGGAAGAAATTCCAAAGGATCAGACCATTGCAAGAACAATTCATTTGGATGAGTCTGAGGTCAGGACTCACATGACTACCAAGGGTGGCATACAAGGTTTTCCATCCCAGTTTCTGACAAAGAAAGCTCTGTACTTCGCTAGTATAGGGAACGGGACTGCTTTTGAAAGCATATTTGTTTTACTCACCTACGGATTATTTTTGTTGCCCAACATTAATAACTTTGTCGATATCAACGCTATTAAGGTTGTTCTCATTGGAAACCCTGTACTGACTTTTCTCGCGAATGCATATCATTCTGTACACTTAGGGAATTTGTACAGCGGAGGGGAGATCACATGTTATGTACCTTTGCTTTACAAATGGTTTATCTCCCATTTACCTAAGTCTACCGCTTTCTGGGATCATAAGAGTACCTTGCGCTAGTTGTAGAAAATCATGTCCCTCACCAACTCTGACATTGATTGGTGTAATAGGATTTATGACTGAATCAGGATCATTGACCATTGTGGAAACTTCCCCAACGTACCCCTTATAGGAACTAAGGGAGGAATCAATTACCATCCATTTCTTGTTCGTCGTCAATTTGGATACCCGATGAGGCACGTCCCACGGAGTGTTCATCTGGAAGGTCTTTTCTTCAAGGAAGGAGAAAATGATAGAGCACTAAAGACGGAAATAGTGCACGCTTGGAAACATGTTCATAAGAAAGGACGGGAGTCTCTAGGAAAACCGGACTGTGTCTCGGTGGAGCCTTATCTCCACTGGGTACAAACTAGAGCTCTCAAGCTAAAGATGCCTTATCCTCGTTACGGAATTCTTCCGCCGAGGGAATCTGTCATGTACTTCATGACGGAAACTGAAAAGCTTCAGGTTACTCTCAACAAAGTTCAACGGGAGAGGAGGTCTTGGAAGAACAAGTACCGCACCCTCAACATAGAGTGCATCAAAATACAGCAACTACTGAAAGATAAGGATGCTCTGATCGAGATTTTGGAGCAACGTGCTGTAGAAAATCAGGATGACCAAAGGAATTTACTCGCTCTTTTCACTTGGCAAAGGAATGACAACCCGACAACGGCTCCAGAGCCCCGATCAAAGAAAAGGAAGATACCAGAATCAGCACCCGAGTTCTCTCGGGACTCCTTAGCTTAGGTTTCTGTTTCTCTACTTTGTAATCTACTGTATTTTCGTTTCCGCAATCCTTTGAATTTCAATAAAACGGGGTTTCCCCACTATTTGATATTTACAATCTAATTGTCGAAGTTTATTTTGATTAAACAAAAAATTAATTAATATAATCATTGCATTCATCATTCTCACATCGCGTATTCTTCTTACCTACAAATCTCACGTTTGTGTCTCGGTTCTAGAGTCAAACTGTCTCATTCGTACAATACTCGGGCTAATCGTCAGAAAAAGATGGATGATCTTGAGGAAGAGAACAGAGAGTTGAAAGAAGAGATCAACGCTCGGAGAGAGGATATGAGAAAGCTTCGTAACGACATGCAAGCCATGGCAGAAGCTCAGCTACAAAGGACTGTGATCTCGGAGATCACCTCAACACCCATAGTGGAGAAGTTTGATCCTAGGTATCAAATGCCGAAAGATCGTCCCTGGGGCATGCCTGTTAACTATATCCCGGAAGGATATGTTCCGCCGATCATTGAAGATCAGGGAATCATAATAGAAGCCATTGGGCCTGAAGGTTACAAACTTCGGGAAAGCGAAGATGCCAGGTGTCGCTCCCGGGATTTTCATCCTAGTACAAACGCGAAAGTGGCACCGAAACAGAGTCGCCAGCAATGTGTATTTATCCCATGAGAGGGAAAGGAAACACCGCGTAAACCTGAAGAGAAGGAAAGAGCATGGTCTCGCGACCAAGAGAAATGGGTTCGGGAGTCGGTTACGCGAGAGGAAGGTATTAGCACCCCCACGCGTCCATCGTACCCGATGGGATCCACGCTTGCTGTTTCGATCAAAGGGTGTAAAGAAAGGATACTGGAAAAGGAACTGAAAGAAAGAAAGGAGAAAGAAAAGAAAAGGAACGGGAAACAAATGTAGGGAAAATAAAAGAAGTGCTCGCATGGGCCCTACCCCACTGCCTACGTATCTCATCGGGAGCATGAGAATCAGAGCGACGTAGTTCCCCTCACTAGGGATGAATTGTTTGTGTTTT
The DNA here is from genome assembly GCA_022829125.1 of Lathyrus tuberosus. Classification (NCBI taxonomy): domain Eukaryota; kingdom Viridiplantae; phylum Streptophyta; class Magnoliopsida; order Fabales; family Fabaceae; genus Lathyrus; species Lathyrus tuberosus. The sequence goes on from JALAZF010000017.1 coordinate 19,301,799, forward strand.
TTAGAGAACGGCTTACGTTCTAGCTCAGGTGTTGCAGGCTCGCTGGTCCGAGTGCGTTACCGTCTTGCAAGAGAACGAGTAGAAGCGCGTTCGTGCGTTGAGAGTGAGTGAGGTGAGAAAAGAATTCCCGAAGGAAAGACGTTATTGTTTGTTTTTGCCTTTTAGAAGTTTTTTGGATTTGTTTGCATACGACAGTGTATCCAAATCTTAGTCATCGGAATGTGTACATTCTCACATTCCAAGATGGAATGGGTAAGAAAGCACACTAAGAGTGAAGAAGACCTCCACACTTAGCTCCAATTGTCAAGGTTCAAACACACTAGCATACTTGTGTTTATTAAGTGTTTTTGTTGATTATGAAGTGAAGAAGTGTTTTATTATTTGCACCTTCAACAAGTATTGCATTTAAGTCCCTCATACAAGATCAAATGTTTAACACATTGACCCAAGATGGGCTATATGCTACACATTCTAAGATTACAAGAGAAGACCCCTTATAATCTTTTCTCTATATGAAAGGCCTAAATGCAATAAATGCCTACCTTTATTATGTGTTTTGAATTTTCTTTGAGATGAGAAAAGAGACTCAAGAGAGGAGAAAAGGTAAAACCTATATGGACTAAGACTCAATCCTAATTGAAGATTAAAGGGAGTGATCCTAAAGGTTTGTGAGGTTTCAACCTAAAATCTAAAGAAAGAAAGAATTAAACAATTCACTTCCAAAGTAGAAGATGAATTGTAATTCAAAAGGGAAAGTAATGAGTTATTAAAAGAAAGCACATAAGTGCTTAACAAAACACAAAATGGAATTGTAAAAGAGAAAGGATAGAAGTTGAATGTGGATTCCTTATCCACACTCAATTGAAACTTACCAAAGCCCCTACATGGTTAGCACAATCACTTACAAGTAAAGTAAGAAAATATAATGAACAAATCAAATTCAAACAAGTTGACAAACAAAGTAAAATGAAATTGAATGCTATACATGCTTCCAAGTCAGAATGTAACTCATATTTACACAACCTAATGTTATCCTAAATGAGCATACTAAATCATGCAAACAAAATCTCAATCCAACAAGAAGCAAAGAAGAAAAGGTGAAGTGATGTGAATGTGGTTCATACTTGTGAAACAAGTGACTTAAGGTGCAAGATAAACATCAAACATGCAAAGATGAAACCCAAATGTCACAATCAGAAGTCAATTAACATGCTATACATCCTCAAACAAAACCACAACTCATGGCACAAGTGCCTTCATGATCAAGCAAACCAAACATGAGGCATGCATTCACAAAATGAACAAGTTAAACTTCATGCTTCAAACAAATAGCAAACATGCTTCAAAAATTATGACTTTCACCAATCAAACACCTTAAACACATGCCATTAACATATCAAGTCCACAAGCAATGAATCAGAACCAAAGTCACTCAACAATTAGGTCAAAGTCTCATGGAAGTTTCATGTATTCATGCTCAAAGCAACACATCAAAAGTCATCCAAAAAAGACTTAAAAATCATCTCATAAATCTCAAACATACCTCAACATATTGTGACCACAATGCAAAAAGAAAGGCATCAAAATCATTTTTTATGATCAAGAACAAAAATGCACAAAATCATATGTCACATTAAGTATGCATACAAATGGAAATTCAAAAGAAATAATGGAACAGGGGCAAAATGGTCATAAAATCAGTAAATAAAATCATAGAAAATTTCCTAAATGTTTTAAGAATACACATGAATTTTTGTAGAATTTTATTATATGTTTTGGTATTTTTAAAAATTAATTATGAAACGTGTAGCAAAAATGGAAAAAATAAAATGGAATGTAAATGTGAATGGGGGTGCATGCCTAGTAACTATTCAGTTCAAATTACATTGGGCCTTAACCAAGGGGGTGTGGATATCAATCTGGCTTAGGTCCAGCTACGCGCATAACACACTAACAAACATGAACTCTCAGTCAACAATCTTGACTCAACCCCAACCATCAGATCAAGTCCAAGTCAAACCAAAGTCAAAGTATGCATGATCAACAAACACACATGAATGTCCACACTCCCTATCGTGTACCATGCCATACAAAGTTCAAGTGAGATTCAGAAAAAATGCACGTGAATGGCATGTGATTTTTAATGTGCTGGCAAGACAAGGATCACACGATCAGAAAACATGAACGGACAGGATTAAAACACACATAAACCCTAACAGTTAAGGTCACCGGCCGGAGATGACCTCCGGTCATCTTCTCCGGCCAGCAGCCACCACCTGCAACTCACATTTTCTCCAGAAATTCACAAGCCATATACCAAACGAAAGCTAAGCTCATGAGGAACACAAATCCAACAAGAAAATTCATAGATCAAGCATGAATAAGGAGAATCGAAGAGGATAAATTTGCCCTAATTTTCAGTTCTAAGCTCCTAAAGAGCTCTATCAACTAGCCAGCTTCACATAGCTTCTAATAAGCTCAAACAACACATCAACAAGTCAAAACAGCATAAAATCGTGCAATTAAAGTTTGAGAAATTTTGAAACCTGAAATTGGAGAACTCTTGAATCAACAGAAAACCAGAGATGAGAGATTGATCTTGAGCTTCCTAAGAGCAAAATAAATGCTCTGAACCTTTGGATTTTGAAGACAATGAACTGAGATTCCAATTGGAGAAGTTGCTGCTCTCGATAGCTTGCTCTTACTTCAGCTTGTTCTTGATCAGAAGTGCTTGATGATGAACAATTGATGAAGATCAAGGTGAGAACGTGTGAAGAACTCGTGTGAAATCAGAGAGAGAATGGAGAGAACTCTGAGAGAAAAGTGAGAGCAATTTGGAGTGAGAGTGAAAAATGAGAATCCTCCCTTGAAATTGTGAGAGTTTCAGCTTATATATCCAAGGTTAACTCCCAACCAGTTCAGTTAACAGTTAGAACTCTAGTTAAACTGAGTTAGTTAACTGAGTTTGAGTTAACTAACTGAGTTAGGTGGTTAATAGCACGAGTTGGGGAAGTTCTGTTAGAGTGAGGGTGAGGTTCATGGAGTTATGGTGGTGTGTAGGAGAAGGAAAGTGATGTTATGTTGTTCTGATGTAGCAGCAGGAATCTTGTGGTGCAAGTTTCATACATTTCCCTTCTCATGTAAGAAGCAGCATGGTGGAGGCACGTGCATTAATTGTTTGGTTTAATGAGGAAATGGACTGAAGTGATCATGAAAGTTTGTTGAATGACTGAACCAAAAACAATGTGTGAATTACTAGACAAGACAGTCAATGCATCAATGCAAATGGTGATGTTTGAACATGGATTTCTTTATGACCAATGCATGAAAATGGATCATCTTGGTGTCAATGGATTGAGGATGCATCATATAACATGTTTGATGTTTGAATCCAAGTGGAATAATGCCTTTAAAGTGATGAAAAATGACTTAGAACACAAGGATGTGAGACTGCATCATGGGCGTGTGAGTGAGGTTGGCTAGCAAGGCAACATGGCGCCTGGGTTTTCAGCATGACCAACATGACTTTGAACCCTTAAAACTATCTCATAACTTGATCAAACCAAAAATTGTCCAACATGAATATTGAAGATGACAATGCAATGAACAACTTTCATGTTGAAAAGTTTTCCATTTGAGGCCTTTAACCATGAGAAAAATGAGTGGACATTAGGCCCACCACATGTTTGTTAAAATGACTGCGCGCGTGCCCTGAAAATCTTGGTCATGACCTAGTTTTGAACCTACTTTGCTCAAACTTTGATCAATCATATCTCACTCAATTTTTATCCAATGGAGATGTTCCACACATGGATTTGAAGCTTGAAACAAGATCTTTCATTGAGGCAGAGTGGATTTTTCATTTGGTGCTCCAAATTTAAATGGCCTTGGTTCAAATTCTGATGCAAAATGGCCAAAACTTGCTATTTTTAGTAACCCTACTTCATCCAAAAATGGCAACTTTCCACATCTTGATTTTTTCATGATTCCTTTGGAGTTTCTTGACCAAATTTTGTACATTGGACATATGCAACATGAATTTCATGAATTTGGGCTCAAAAAGTCAAGAGTTGACTTTTTCCTCTGATTATTTGACTTTGCCCCAATTTCTCTGATTCTTGATCTTTCTTCCAATTGAAACACTTCCAAAACCAATTGAGATGCAATTTTCCACATACATACACTTAAGAACATGTAGAATACCATGCCATCAAGTTTTGTCCAAAAAATCAAAGATATCCTGATTTAATTGGAAACCCTAGTTTTGGTGCCCACCTCCTAGGAGAAAAAAGTGCAGTCTTCAATTTCAAATTCCTCAGAGTATGTTGTGTATCCTCTTAAAGGATGATGAGATATGCCACTTGAGGATGATTTTGGATCAATGAGCTATCTCTTTTGAGGGTTTTCCTTCAGTTTTTTGAACCTCTTGCATAGTGAAAGATGTAATGCTTCAATCTCCCATTGTATCTCTTATCCTTGAGGTTGTGGAAGATCAATTGAGATGGGATGAGACATGAAAGACCTCTTGGCTTGCCTTGAGGCAACTTGACTGACCTTTTTGTGCTTTGAATGCTCTCTTGATTGTCCACCTTCCACCTGATCACATGCCCTGATGGTAAGAAGGATGCCATGCTTCATTTTTCTATGTTAAATGCAATGTAATGTTAATGAGGTGGATATGATATGATAAATGATAATGCCATGCTATGATGACAAAGAAGGAGAGCAAATTTTGGGGTATTACAGCTGCCCCTATTCAAGCGCTGTAGACCTGAATGCCTGAAAGCAAATGCTTTCGGACTTTCAAGGTATATAGTGATTGAATACCAAAAATAACCAAAAATTTGCTCTGGGTGAAGAATAAAAGGGATATAAACCCAACGAGACTGCTGGATTGAATCTTCGATGAAACGTCGGAGAGATCTGTCTTTTGAACGACGCCAGACGACTACTGGCTTGCCACGCTGCTGGTGGACTTTAATACTGTCTTTTATGCAATTCCAGACGACTACTGGCCTGCCACACTACTGGTGGACTTTGGAAATGTCTTTTTGAACGACGCCAGATGACTACTGGCTTGCCACACTACTGGTGGACTTTAATAATGTCTTTTATGCAATTCCAGACGACTACTGGCCTGCCACACTACTGGTGGACTTTAATACTGTCTTTTATGCAATTCCAGACGACTACTGGCCTGCCACACTACTGGTGGACTTTGGAAATGTCTTTTTGAACGACGCCAGACGACTACTGGCTTGCCACACTACTGGTGGACTTTAATAGTGTCTTTTATGCAATTCCAGACGACTACTGGCCTGCCACACTACTGGTGGACTTTGCAGCTTCGTGCCACCCGAAGATGGACTTTTGCCAATCCACTGTTGGACTTTTGCCACCCGAAGACGGACTTTTGCCAATCCACTGTTGGACTTTTGCCACCCGAAGACGGACTTTTGCCAATCCACTGTTGGACTTTTGCCACCCGAAGACGGACTTTTGCCAATCCACTGTTGGACTTTGAGAATATGCCACCCTTAGATGGACCTTTCGCCAATCCACTGTTGGACTTTTAGAATTTGCCACCCTTAGATGGACCTTTTGCCAATCCACTGTTGGACTTTGAGAATATGCCACCCTTAGATGGACCTTTCGCCAATCCACTGTTGGACTTTTAGAATTTGCCACCCTTAGATGGACTTTTGCCAATCCACTGTTGGACTTTTAGCTGCTTTGCCACCCGAAGATGGACTTTTGCCAATCCACTGTTGGACTTTTGCCACCCGAAGACGGACTTTTGCCAATCCACTGTTGGACTTTAAGAATTTGCAAAATTGTATTACTCTCTGCATCCGTGTCAGACATCTCTGCTGACTCTGCTGAGGAACAATGATCAATGACTTGACTTTAGAGGTTCCTGAGAGGATAATATCTCTGCCGGCGAATGGATGAACAATCCGTCTGCTTCGCATTGTCAAGCTTGCCAACAATAAATTGGACTTTAAGATATGAGGGAATGATGACTCTGCCAGGAATTATTCCATCTGTTTGGGGCTGGATTCTGGTCACAGCAACTCCGCTGGGGATGAGAATTCTTAATGACGTCCTGCTGGGGAAATGAGCCATTAAAACTCTGCTTGGGGATTTATTCAACCCAAGATCCTTTATAGGGATTATCAACCTTATAACTCGGCTGGGGAGTATTGCTGACAAGATTCGATGCTGACCTCTGTGGGGATACCATGACCAGAGATACGATCTTGCTGGGTATCAGGGCTACTCTGCCAGGGATATGCAAATCCTGGTTAGAACATTCCACTGCAACTTGCTAGGAAAGAGTCCTTAGAGATCTGTTGGGGAAACCCAAAGCAAATCCACAGTAGTCTGCCGCAGAATATGACTGTCAAGCTTAGGATAAGTACCACAATGCCCCATGTTAGGCGAGCTTTCCTTTAGACAATTCCGTTGGGGATGACGAGTTTATAACAAACTCTGCTGGAGGAAACTGCTTTAAAACGTCTCGTGCTGGGGAATGCCTTTTGAGAGGATTTTACAGAAGACCAACTGTCCTCAAACTCTACTGGGGATGATCAACACTTCATGCTGGGGAACCAAACAATTTGTCCCCGAAGAGGATGTCATAAGAGGATCTTACGGAAGATTTAGCTTCTTCAAACTCCTGCGACTTCGCTGAGGATAACGACCATCAAACTCTACTGGGGGGTGATCAACACTTCATGCTGGGGAAACAACATGCCCCATGCTTAAGAAAACCAACAATTTGTCCCCGAAGCGGATGTCCTAAGAGGATTTTACAGAAGATCTAGCCTCTTCCAACTCCTGTGACTTCGCTGGGGATAATGACCATCAGTTTCGGTGTCGACGAGACCACTCTTTTGGGGAACCTGTGACCGTTATCGACACAGAAAAGCTTGTAGCTGTTGGAAGGACTGAATGAGAGAATCGACTTAACAAGATACAACGATACCCAGTTGAACTTAATTCACTGAGATCGACCCGATGAACGCCGATCTCCTTACCCATAATTGCCCCAGTCTTTTGCGTGGGGTGATTTATTGCTGGTCTTGTGCTTAAAATCATCTGCACCTGCTACCTGCAACAAAAGAATATGCCCACATGCTCCGAATATTGCGTGGCTAGAATCCACCATCCGGGAGTATTCAACATTCGAAGTAATTTCAAACATTTTTTCTGCGCATGTTATTGCAAGGCTGCCATGTTTTCAAATGCAATGTTTTATCAAAAATTAGGACGTTTTTGCAAACAAAGCAATAAAACAAAATAGAAAGCTTTTTACTGAAATTCAATTTATTGACTGAGAGCCCAGAATAGGCAATTACATCCGGAAGCAATCCCTGGAAAGAGGTGATCGCTAAAAATTGAGAAAAGAAACTATCCTAATGGCAATGTGAAAACGGAATTCCACTGAGTTTCCATTCTGTTATGACCAGTATGTCTTCAAAACTCCCCGACCTTGCCTTCTGAGGAATGATCAGACCGATTCCTATCTTTCAGAACGTCAGTTGTTCAAACGGTACAGATAACTCAAACCGTAGTCATTCGCTTAAATCCCTCTTTTGTGTGGACCGCCCTTTCAGGTTTTCGATCCACCAGGATACCCTTTTTTGCCTAAGTTGCCCTTTCGGGTTTTCAACTTACCGGGTGTACAATTTTTTTCAATTATATCCCTAATTTTTGCCCGAACCTTATTCTGTTTTTGGTTCGCCGGGATGCCCTTTTTTGCCTGGATTTTTTTATTTTTGTTATCCAGCGGGTCTATTCATGCGAAGTATTTTTTGACTACGTCCGAGTTGACAGGGGATGAAAAGTCTTCGCCATCCATGGTTGTAAGCAATAAAGCTCCGCCCGAAAAGACCTTTTTAACCACGAATGGACCTTCATAATTAGGAGTCCATTTGCCCCTGTGATCTGTATTGGGAGGAAGGATCCTTTTGAGTACCACATCTCCGACTTTGTAAACCCGAGGACGCACCTTTTGGTCAAATGCCTGTTTCATTCTGCGCTGATATAGTTGCCCATGACATACAGCCGCCAATCGCTTTTCCTCAATAAGGCTCAGCTGATCAAATCTGGCTCGTACCCATTCAGCTTCATCTAGCTTAACATCCATCATGACTCTAAGGGACGGAATCTCTACTTCAACCGGTAGCACTGCCTCCATACCATATACAAGTGAGAATGGGGTTGCCCCAGTGGACGTGCGTACCGACGTTCGATACCCATGCAAAGCAAATGGTAACATCTCATGCCAATCTTTGTACGTGACAACCATCTTCTGCACAATCTTCTTGATATTTTTGTTGGCCGCTTCGACCGCGCCATTCATCTTTGGGCGGTACGGAGAAGAATTGTGATGTTCGATTTTGAAGTCCCGGCATAACTCAGCCATCATCTTATTATTCAAATTAGAACCATTATCAGTAATGATTCTTTCGGGGACTCCATATCGGCAAATGATATCCCGTTTTAAGAAACGAGCGACCACTTGCTTTGTAACATTGGCATAGGATGCGGCTTCAACCCATTTGGTGAAGTAATCAATTGCCACCAAGATGAAACGATGACCATTGGAAGCTGTAGGCTCAATCTTTCCGATCATATCAATGCCCCACATGGCAAACGGCCAAGGCGACGACATGATACTCAACGGATTTGGAGGTACATGCACTTTATCTGCGTAGATCTGGCATTTATGGCATTTGCGGGCATATTTGCAACAATCTGACTCCATAGTCAACCAATAATATCCCGACCTTAACAACTTTTTAGCCATTGCATGCCCTCCGGCATGGGTACCGAAAGAGCCTTCGTGCACTTCAATCATCAACAAGTCTGCTTCATGTCTATCCACACATCTAAGCAGGACCGTGTCAAAATTCCTTTTATACAGCACGCCATCTTTGTTCAGGAAGAAACTACCAGCTAACCTTCTCAACGTCTTCCTGTCTTTGGACGATGCCCCGGACGGGTACTCTTGACTTTTCAAGAAACACTTAATGTCATAAAACCATGGCTTGTCATCAGGCGTTGCATCGACCGCAAACACAAATGCTGGTCTGTCAAGGCGGGATACCTCAATCTTAGGTACATGGTTCCATCCTTGCACTTTGATCATGGAAGACAAAGTGGCCAAGGCATCAGCGAACCTATTCTCATCTCGAGGAATGTGGTACAGTTTCACTGTTGTGAAAAAAGTCAGCAATCTCCTCGTATAATCTCTATACGGCACTAGATTTGCTTGGTGCGTGTACCAACTCCCTTTCACTTGATTGATTACCAAAGCTGAATCACCGAATATATCAAGGGTTTTAATCCGTAGATTAATCGCCTCCTCGATCCCCATTATACAAGCTTCGTACTCTGCTTCATTGTTGGTGCATCCGAAAGTTATTCGGGCAGTGAAAGGCATATGAACACCTTCCGGCGTGATAAGAACTGCTCCAACTCCGCACCCATTCATATTGACAGCCCCATCAAACATCAGACTCCATTTGGATTCAGGGTCTGGCCCCTCCTCCGGAAGTGGTTCCTCGCAGTCTTTAGCTTTGAGAAACATGATGTCTTCATCAGGGAAGTCAAATTTCATGGGTTGGTAATCATCAATCGGCTGTTGTGCAAGATAGTCGGACAAGATACTTCCTTTGATGGCCTTTTGTGAAGTGTACTGAATGTCATACTCTGTCAAGACCATTTGCCACCGTGCAACTCTGCCTGTCAATGCTGGTTTCTCAAAAATATACTTGATAGGATCCATTTTCGAAATCAACAAGGTCGTGTGCCTAACCATATATTGCCTCAATCGCTTAGCGGCCCATGCAAGCGCACAACATGTCTTTTCAAGCATTGAGTATCGGGACTCACAATCATTGAACTTTTTGCTCAGGTAGTAAATAGCATGCTCCTTCCTACCTGTCTCGTCATGTTGACCGAGAACACAACCCATGGCACCTTCAAGCACTGTTAGATACATTATCAGCGGTCTCCCTTCAACTGGAGGCATTAAAATCGGAGGTTCCTGCAAGTATTCTTTTATCTTATCGAATGCCAATTGGCAATCGTCATTCCACCTGACCGTTTGATCTTTCCTTAACAATTTAAATATTGGCTCACACGTGGCTGTTAGGTGAGATATGAACCTTGCAATGTAGTTCAATCTACCCAAGAAACCACGAACCTCTTTTTCTGTTCTCGGTTCAGGCATTTCTTGTATTGCTTTCACCTTGGCAGGATCAACCTCGATTCCTCTTTCGCTCACAATGAAACCCAGTAACTTTCCAGAACGTACCCCAAACGTGCACTTGTTTGGGTTTAATCTCAGACGGAACTTTCTCAACCTTTCAAACAGCTTTTTCAGGTTAACCAGATGTTCCTCTTCGGTTCTCGACTTGGCAATCATATCATCTACATAACATTCGATCTCCTTATGAATCAAGTCGTGAAACAATGTCACCATCGCCCGCTGGTACGTTGCCCCTGCGTTTTTCAAACCAAAAGGCATTACTTTATAACAATAAGTACCCCACGGAGTAATGAACGTGGTCTTCTCCATGTCTTCAGGTGCCATCTTGATCTGGTTGTACCCGGAGAAACCGTCCATAAATGAGAACACTGAAAATTGAGCTGTATTATCGACCAGCACATCAATATGAGGTAGTGGAAAATCATCTTTCGGGCTAGCTTTATTAAGATCTCGATAATCCACACACATTCTCACTTTTCCATCTTTCTTCGGTACTGGCACGATGTTGGCTACCCATGGAGGATACTTTGTCACAGCAAGAAAACCAGCGTCCCACTGCTTCTGGACTTCCTCCTTAATCTTTAAGGCCATGTCGGGGTGAGTCCGACGAAGTTTCTGCTTGACTGGCGGACATTCTTCTCTCAATGGTAGCCTGTGCACGACAATATCTGTATCCAACCCCGGCATGTCTTGATACGACCAGGCGAAGACGTCAACATACTCGCGCAACATTTCCGTCAAAGTTTGCTTCACATCTGCTTGCAAGCTGGCACCAATCCTGATCTCTTTCTTGGCGTCCTTGGTACCAATATTGATGATGTCTACAGTCTCCTGATGAGGCTGGATGACCCTTTCCTCCTGTTTCAACAATCTGGCCAGTTCTTCAGGGAGTTCACAATCTTTCTCATCCCCTTCTTCGGCTTGATAAATCGGATTGTCAAAGTCATACATGGCCATATCAAAATCGTTATCAGTGGTATCCGGAGGATCAAGTCTGCATGAACGGGTTCATGCCTTATTTTAGAATTTATTTTTAAGTGAAACAAAAGAAAATGAAACATTGCCATTTTATATTTTTTGTGCAAAAATAAAAACTGAAAGACAGAGAACAAAATTTGATTGCAAAACGTCCTTTATTAATGATTAAACATTGCAAATGCAACCATGGTGGCCCTACAAATGAATCTATATGCCTTGGGCAGAGCGCAAGATTTTGACATGCATTATGGTTAGAAAAAACAAAGAAAAATTACTCTGTCTGAAGAGTAACCCGGATGACTTCTTCAACGGACCAATTCTGCACTTGTTGTCCCGGAACATGAGGGCGTACCCAGTTGTCCAGGTCACAATCACTGTCAACACTATCCTCTGTGGCTGCACAAGACTGGTCCATGTAGATAATTCCCCCACTATTGAAAGTAATGGGTCCCCTGCTCCCCGCATCTGAAGTTGTAGAGGGATGATAACCAATACCAAATTTGTCTTCCTTCATTGGGGTCTCTATCAACCTGCCCCAACCTTGGGCGTTGCCTGCCCTAACGACTTCGACAGCTTGTTTGTAAGATGAAATGGAGGTACCAGCCCCAACTGGTACAGAAGAAGACTCAGGTGCATCGTCAATATTGACTGCTTCAAATGATTGGCACAGCATCTCATGAATTTCCCCATCCATTTCAATGTACTTGAACGTGGACAAGTGACTCACAAAGATGTCTTCCTCCCCACACACTGTCACAACCTGCCCTTCAAACTCATACTTCAGCTTTTGATGTAGAGTAGAAGTAACAGCCCCGGCTCCGTGAATCCAAGGGCGCCCCAATAGGCAACTATATGCAGGTTGTATGTCCATTACATGGAACGTGGATTTGAATACCTGTGGTCCAATTTGTACGGGCAATTCCACCTCACCAAACACAGATCGTCTAGTTCCATCGAATGCTCTGACCACCAACTCACTAGGCCTTAAGATCAAACCATCAACTTCCAGTTTCATTAATGCCTTCTTGGGCAAGACATTGAGTGATGAACCAGTGTCTACCAGTACATGAGATAACACTGCGCCCTTACACTCCATTGTGATATGCAAAGCCTTATTATGGTTTCTTCCTTCAACAGTCAAATCTCTACTTGTAAAGCCCAAGCCATGGCTGACATTAACATTGGAGATTACGCCCTCGAGCTGATTAACAGTAATTTCTTGTGGCACGTATGCACTCTTCAACACTTTCAACAACGCCTGCCGGTGCGCATCAGAGCACATCAATAGTGACAAAATTGAAATCTTTGAAGGGGTCTGATTCAGTTGGTCCACAATCTTATAATCGCTTTTCTTGATTATCTTCATAAATTCTTCCATTTCCTTATCAAAAATAATCTTTGTCTCTGCTTCAGGTGTAGGCGCACTTTCAACCACCTGTTTACCCTTAGCCTTTGCTGCAGCTTCTACCTCCTTATCACTTCTCAAGGTTTGGGGAGCGAACAACCTTCCACTCCTTGTAAAGCCCCCTACACCCCCTACATTATCAATATTTGGGCTGACTGACGGCTCAACTTCCTGCTTTTTACCTTCGTAATATACATCTGCCCCATAGTGCCATGGGATAGCTTTCGTAGATGTGAACGGAATTGGTCCTGGCACCGTGATAGTGACAGGACTGGGCCTTTCTGGCGCAACACTCGCCATGGGAACTGCATTGACCGGCATTTGAATCTCAGCGGGAGTGTAATAGATGGTCACGGTTGATATCTCATCAGTGTCTTTCACAACTCTGTCGAACCGTAGACATCCTTCATCGATCAGATTCTGTAAACCCATCTTCAACTTATCACAGCCGTTCTCCTGATTCATACACTCAGAGCAATCTTGATTACAGCCCGGGAACACCTGTCCCTTCAATAAACGATCTTTTACAACCAACAAAGAAGTTTTCACTTGATGAACGTCTAACACCAAATTCAATCTCCTCCCATCTTCAATAGCGTACACATTTGCTGCACTATGATCAGGCATGGGATGCTGAGTAATATTAGGAGCGGGAGAGAAATTGATGGCTTTAGCATCAATCAAATCTTGTACTTTATGATGGAAAGCCCAGCATTTTTCAATGGAGTGCCCCTGAGCACCTGAGTGGAACTCACAACGAGCATTAGCATCGAAGTTAGGTGGCAAGTTTCCAGCAACCGGAGCTTTCATAGTACGGAGTTCTACCAACTTTAACTCGAGTAGCCGGGGCAACAGCGCGGCATAGGTCATAGGGAGAGGATCCATCTTACGATCCCTCTGTCTAGACCTTTGCTGGAAAAAAGGTTGTTGCTGTTGAACTTGTTGTTGGGGTTGTTGTTTCTGAACAGACGGTGTGGGGATTGTTACAGCATCTACCTGATAATAAGCTCGAGAACGCCCTCTGCCTCGTCCTCTAAACACAGCATTCGTATCACCTTCTCTTCTTTTCTGGTTACTAGCAAACGGTTTCTTCGTCCCCGAAGAGCCAGCCCCACTCACATCCTGGATCTTTCCAAGCTTTAATAGACTTTCTATTCTTTCTCCCGCAATCACAATATCAGCAAATCCAGTCGACGGACAAGCAGCTAATCTATCAAGATAAGCCCCTTGCAAGGTGCCCATAAACATATCCGCCATTTCTCTGTCTGACAAGGGAGGTTGAACCTGGGCAGCCATTTCCCTCCACCTCTGTGCATATTCTTTGAAACTCTCCTTGGCATTCTGGGACAATCCCTGCAATTGGGTGCGGTTGGGCGCCATGTCGATATTATACTGGTATTGCTTCAGGAACGCTTCTGCCAGATCTTTCCAATTCTTCACAGCAGCCCTATTCAACTTCATGTACCAGGTCAAGGACGCCCCAGCCAGACTGTCCTGAAAATAGTGCATCCATAGCTTCTCGTCATCCGTATGGGCTGAAATCTTCCCAAAGTAAGCTTGAAGATGCGTTTGGGGACACGCATTGCCGTGATACTTATCAAAAGTAGGAGGTTTGAATTTAGGGGGAATTCTGACTCCTGAGACCAGCCCCAAGCTGGTAACATCAATACCCATAGAGTTCTTGCATTCTATGGCCCTGATCTTTTCTGCTAACTCCTCATACCTTCGATCACCTTGATTACCCACATCAGCGTCTAGTAGAGTAAATTGGTCTTCCAGAGTATCTTCAAGAGTAACACCAGCCTGCCTACCATTTCCATTACCCCGATTGTTACCACCAGGAGGAGGGTTGCCACCGGGAGGAGGAATGCCATGTCCCTGTGAATTGTCATGATGATCACCTTCGGGCCCATTGTCGGGACGCTCTACCAGAAGCCTCAGTCTCTCCTGATTTTGCGCCATGCCAGTCATGAGGGTCATGAACTGGTCCATACGCGCCCTCATTTCCGCCAAATCACTTTGCACTTGATCCATGATTCTTACTTGATTCCTTCGCGTCGAATATCGGTGAATATGACTCTCCGCTATACTGCCTGAAACCAAATAAAGGTTAGAGACCCCGCAACGAGTACCTGAAAAGCAAGTAACAAAAAAATGCAAAATGATATGCAATGCCATGCAATGCCATGTTTGTCATTTCCGAGGTGCTTTATACCCTGATTCCAATCCAACCACAGAAATCTGAAGACCAGAAATTGTGATATAAAGAGACGTGTCGTGGTCATGTGCTTGTGCGCAGCTATCTGATAAAGAATAATTCTGAATAAAACTGCTCATACTCATTCAACAAAATATTCAAGTACATTTAAGAAAGGTTCAACCGCAAATGCAATACAAGGAAAAAATGGATCCATCAACAAGCCTGATGGTAGCCATTAACAACAAAATACAGGGAAAAGAACATCAATCTGACAATTCCACATCCTTCAGCTTATCACTTGAATACTTGATTTCCTCAAAAAGTATACGGGTACGCTGGTGATTCGGCTTTTCAATCATCTCTTTGATCAAGACATCCCTTTTCTCAAGAGCTTCAGTTAAAGAACCCATGTGCAGCATCAGAGCCTCGTCATCACATACTCCTTTGTGTCTCTTTATGCCGGCTTGCATCTTGAGTATCTCCCTTTCTATCATGACTTCTTCAAGCTCTTTCTTGGTATTCTTCAACTGGCTTCTAGCTTCTTCTAGCTGTTCTTGACTCTTACCGAGGCTTTCCCGATACTTTCTCCTCTGCTCATGCGCCTTTTCAAGCTCTTCGTCCTTAATCTGCAACTGTTCCTGTAATTCAGCATTCTCTATCCTAACTTCGTCCCAAGCGTGCTGAAACTTTGTTAACTTTTCTTTGGTCTGTGCTAACGCCTGTTTGGTTTGCTTGTGGGCTTGAGTAGCATCATCAGCACCTTTACTAATCTTCCGGAAATGTTGGGCTCTTCCAGCAAAGTCTTTTTCCTTTGCAGTTAGGATTTGTTCAGCATCTTGGGCTTTCCGCTCCAGCTCTTTGTTGGCATGTAGAGCATTCTGAAGACGGCTACTCAACTCGGAATTCTCTCTTTGGAGCTTTTTCACCAAGGCTTGCAACTTGTCAACTTCTTCCACAGTAGCAGTGCTTCTTGCTTTCTCATTCTCCGGATACAAAAGGGGTGCCTTACCAAAAGGCAAGAGAAAATCTTCAACTCTTTTCTTCACCCACTCTTCATATGCTGGATACACCCGGTTGTTAGGCTTTCCTAGAGTAACTTTCCCCTTTTTCAGTATGCTACCCCAGCTTTCAGAAGCTTTCTGTGCTGCTTCCCATCCTTCTGATGTATGAAAATAGAGGGACTCCTCCACATCTCTCTTAATAGGCGGACCTGTCAGGGCATACCCAAATTGTCGAATGGCCAAAGAAGGATTGTAGTTAATCCCACCCAGTCTTCCTATCAGTGGAACGTTAGGGAACTTACCACAGCTGTGGATAATATTCTTGCCAATCAGCCCATGATCTACCCATACGATGTCCTTGGCCACCAATCCCATTAAACGCTGTTT
Source organism: Lathyrus tuberosus (assembly GCA_022829125.1). NCBI lineage: Eukaryota > Viridiplantae > Streptophyta > Magnoliopsida > Fabales > Fabaceae > Lathyrus > Lathyrus tuberosus. The sequence goes on from JALAZF010000017.1 coordinate 19,318,052, forward strand.
CCACTCTAGAGAATCTTTGGAATCCACAAAAGCCCCTGATTGTGGTAAACGGCCCGCAAACCACTTATAGAACAAGGGTGCACAACAGCGAATTATCCCTCCTCTTTTCTTTTCGTTTCGGTTGTACAACGAGTAGTGAAGATCTCCCAGTAGCGTTGGCACCGGGTTCCTCATCAGGAATATTCGTATAGCGTCCGTATCAATGAAATCCGGCTCGTTGGGAAACAACACTATGCCGTATATACAAAGGGCTAGCAAAGCATTAAAAACAAGCCAATTCTCGCCTTTAGCTGCTTCCTGGGCCTTCTTAATCAGATATTCCAGCTTGTAACCACGAATCTTTCCTTTGTTGGAGACATTGTCACTTAACTCTGATTTGCTCAAATAAAGAGCACCAGCCAACTTCCCAAAGTCAAGATCCCCCACCGATCCAAAGAAAGGGGGCTCCTCCTTGATAGCAATCCCCAACATGTTGGAATACTCCTCCAAGGTAGGAACTAACACATAGTCTGGAAATACAAAACATCTCAGAGGCGGATCATAGAACTGCATCAACGTATGGAGACCTCTGGCTTCATAATCACTGACATTACGGACCATAGATAAAATCCACCCATATTTCTCTTCAAAAGCTTCTCGTGCTGCAGGGCTCGCCATTCCCTTCAGCACAACAATAGGGCCCAAAGTAGGCGTAAGGAACTTATAGCTGATGATATTCTTCCTCTCTTTAGTGTTCATCTTTGCAGGGACCTGATGACTGGAATCAAGGGTAATATATGCACCTGGAAATGAATAAACATGTATGTTAAAATATGATAATGCAATGCAGAGGGAAATGTGATCAGGGAATCAGGTGTCTGTGCTGAACTGTGAACGGTGTCAGTGTAGCTCTGAGACTAATATAGAACCGTAGATAAGAACCATCTGAATACAATAGGATGAAACTTCCTTTTTGTGCAATGATGATAGAAAACCGGGTATGTAGGAGGTCATGGTTACCTGCAAACCTGTAAACAACCCGCCCTTCTCACATGTGGGTACTAGGATGTTCAATATCCCGGGCTCTCAGGTCTAGAAATGATGATACGTTCACCATTTCTGGTTTGGCATCATCATCAATCGAGGAGGCCTCAACTGATTCTCCAAAACAAAAAGGTCCTCAGCTTCTGGCACTGAGGTCGAGAAGCAATAGTACATTCATCCCTCAGGGTACAGTACTATCGCCAATCGAGGAGTGCCTCCACTGATTCTCTTTCAAAAGGGATGTCCTATAGCAAGTTCCCAGCATTGGGTCCTCGGATCGAGAATGTGCAATGGGTTTGCCACGGAATGTGGTCTGCCACTGTCACAACTCGGGAGGAGTGCCGCAACTGAGTCCTCGGGAATGGTCACCAGAGTCGACAGTTCCTCAAGAGAATAACCACTGGCCTGCATAACATGCAGTAGCATAAAGCTCCTGATAGAACCTCGTCTGGTTGTGGGTCTCATGAACAACAATACGTGGTCACCACCACGCAAGCGTCATGATTATCCACTCTAATACCTATGTATGTACTCAAGCCTTGGTAGTGGGCTTATCTCTCAGAACACCCATCCCGCCAAACAGAAAACAACACAGTCCAGTATAGCATAATATATCATGTGAAATGAAAATGCTAAAATGCGGTAAATACAGTAATGTACAGTAAAGCAGTAAATAACCATACAATAAAACAGTAAATACAGCACAACAGTAAACACCCAACGAAAGAAAAACAAACAAGCGCTAGGATTGACTCGCTAGGGAAACCAGAGATTCTGGGTTCGCGTCCCCAGCAGAGTCGCCAGCTGTCGCTCCCGGGATTTTCATCCTAGTACAAACGCGAAAGTGGCACCGAAACAGAGTCGCCAGCAATGTGTATTTATCCCATGAGAGGGAAAGGAAACACCGCGTAAACCTGAAGAGAAGGAAAGAGCATGGTCTCGCGACCAAGAGAAATGGGTTCGGGAGTCGGTTACGCGAGAGGAAGGTATTAGCACCCCCACGCGTCCATCGTACCCGATGGGATCCACGCTTGCTGTTTCGATCAAAGGGTGTAAAGAAAGGATACTGGAAAAGGAACTGAAAGAAAGAAAGGAGAAAGAAAAGAAAAGGAACGGGAAACAAATGTAGGGAAAATAAAAGAAGTGCTCGCATGGGCCCTACCCCACTGCCTACGTATCTCATCGGGAGCATGAGAATCAGAGCGACGTAGTTCCCCTCACTAGGGATGAATTGTTTGTGTTTTTTAGAGAACGGCTTACGTTCTAGCTCAGGTGTTGCAGGCTCGCTGGTCCGAGTGCGTTACCGTCTTGCAAGAGAACGAGTAGAAGCGCGTTCGTGCGTTGAGAGTGAGTGAGGTGAGAAAAGAATTCCCGAAGGAAAGACGTTATTGTTTGTTTTTGCCTTTTAGAAGTTTTTTGGATTTGTTTGCATACGACAGTGTATCCAAATCTTAGTCATCGGAATGTGTACATTCTCACATTCCAAGATGGAATGGGTAAGAAAGCACACTAAGAGTGAAGAAGACCTCCACACTTAGCTCCAATTGTCAAGGTTCAAACACACTAGCATACTTGTGTTTATTAAGTGTTTTTGTTGATTATGAAGTGAAGAAGTGTTTTATTATTTGCACCTTCAACAAGTATTGCATTTAAGTCCCTCATACAAGATCAAATGTTTAACACATTGACCCAAGATGGGCTATATGCTACACATTCTAAGATTACAAGAGAAGACCCCTTATAATCTTTTCTCTATATGAAAGGCCTAAATGCAATAAATGCCTACCTTTATTATGTGTTTTGAATTTTCTTTGAGATGAGAAAAGAGACTCAAGAGAGGAGAAAAGGTAAAACCTATATGGACTAAGACTCAATCCTAATTGAAGATTAAAGGGAGTGATCCTAAAGGTTTGTGAGGTTTCAACCTAAAATCTAAAGAAAGAAAGAATTAAACAATTCACTTCCAAAGTAGAAGATGAATTGTAATTCAAAAGGGAAAGTAATGAGTTATTAAAAGAAAGCACATAAGTGCTTAACAAAACACAAAATGGAATTGTAAAAGAGAAAGGATAGAAGTTGAATGTGGATTCCTTATCCACACTCAATTGAAACTTACCAAAGCCCCTACATGGTTAGCACAATCACTTACAAGTAAAGTAAGAAAATATAATGAACAAATCAAATTCAAACAAGTTGACAAACAAAGTAAAATGAAATTGAATGCTATACATGCTTCCAAGTCAGAATGTAACTCATATTTACACAACCTAATGTTATCCTAAATGAGCATACTAAATCATGCAAACAAAATCTCAATCCAACAAGAAGCAAAGAAGAAAAGGTGAAGTGATGTGAATGTGGTTCATACTTGTGAAACAAGTGACTTAAGGTGCAAGATAAACATCAAACATGCAAAGATGAAACCCAAATGTCACAATCAGAAGTCAATTAACATGCTATACATCCTCAAACAAAACCACAACTCATGGCACAAGTGCCTTCATGATCAAGCAAACCAAACATGAGGCATGCATTCACAAAATGAACAAGTTAAACTTCATGCTTCAAACAAATAGCAAACATGCTTCAAAAATTATGACTTTCACCAATCAAACACCTTAAACACATGCCATTAACATATCAAGTCCACAAGCAATGAATCAGAACCAAAGTCACTCAACAATTAGGTCAAAGTCTCATGGAAGTTTCATGTATTCATGCTCAAAGCAACACATCAAAAGTCATCCAAAAAAGACTTAAAAATCATCTCATAAATCTCAAACATACCTCAACATATTGTGACCACAATGCAAAAAGAAAGGCATCAAAATCATTTTTTATGATCAAGAACAAAAATGCACAAAATCATATGTCACATTAAGTATGCATACAAATGGAAATTCAAAAGAAATAATGGAACAGGGGCAAAATGGTCATAAAATCAGTAAATAAAATCATAGAAAATTTCCTAAATGTTTTAAGAATACACATGAATTTTTGTAGAATTTTATTATATGTTTTGGTATTTTTAAAAATTAATTATGAAACGTGTAGCAAAAATGGAAAAAATAAAATGGAATGTAAATGTGAATGGGGGTGCATGCCTAGTAACTATTCAGTTCAAATTACATTGGGCCTTAACCAAGGGGGTGTGGATATCAATCTGGCTTAGGTCCAGCTACGCGCATAACACACTAACAAACATGAACTCTCAGTCAACAATCTTGACTCAACCCCAACCATCAGATCAAGTCCAAGTCAAACCAAAGTCAAAGTATGCATGATCAACAAACACACATGAATGTCCACACTCCCTATCGTGTACCATGCCATACAAAGTTCAAGTGAGATTCAGAAAAAATGCACGTGAATGGCATGTGATTTTTAATGTGCTGGCAAGACAAGGATCACACGATCAGAAAACATGAACGGACAGGATTAAAACACACATAAACCCTAACAGTTAAGGTCACCGGCCGGAGATGACCTCCGGTCATCTTCTCCGGCCAGCAGCCACCACCTGCAACTCACATTTTCTCCAGAAATTCACAAGCCATATACCAAACGAAAGCTAAGCTCATGAGGAACACAAATCCAACAAGAAAATTCATAGATCAAGCATGAATAAGGAGAATCGAAGAGGATAAATTTGCCCTAATTTTCAGTTCTAAGCTCCTAAAGAGCTCTATCAACTAGCCAGCTTCACATAGCTTCTAATAAGCTCAAACAACACATCAACAAGTCAAAACAGCATAAAATCGTGCAATTAAAGTTTGAGAAATTTTGAAACCTGAAATTGGAGAACTCTTGAATCAACAGAAAACCAGAGATGAGAGATTGATCTTGAGCTTCCTAAGAGCAAAATAAATGCTCTGAACCTTTGGATTTTGAAGACAATGAACTGAGATTCCAATTGGAGAAGTTGCTGCTCTCGATAGCTTGCTCTTACTTCAGCTTGTTCTTGATCAGAAGTGCTTGATGATGAACAATTGATGAAGATCAAGGTGAGAACGTGTGAAGAACTCGTGTGAAATCAGAGAGAGAATGGAGAGAACTCTGAGAGAAAAGTGAGAGCAATTTGGAGTGAGAGTGAAAAATGAGAATCCTCCCTTGAAATTGTGAGAGTTTCAGCTTATATATCCAAGGTTAACTCCCAACCAGTTCAGTTAACAGTTAGAACTCTAGTTAAACTGAGTTAGTTAACTGAGTTTGAGTTAACTAACTGAGTTAGGTGGTTAATAGCACGAGTTGGGGAAGTTCTGTTAGAGTGAGGGTGAGGTTCATGGAGTTATGGTGGTGTGTAGGAGAAGGAAAGTGATGTTATGTTGTTCTGATGTAGCAGCAGGAATCTTGTGGTGCAAGTTTCATACATTTCCCTTCTCATGTAAGAAGCAGCATGGTGGAGGCACGTGCATTAATTGTTTGGTTTAATGAGGAAATGGACTGAAGTGATCATGAAAGTTTGTTGAATGACTGAACCAAAAACAATGTGTGAATTACTAGACAAGACAGTCAATGCATCAATGCAAATGGTGATGTTTGAACATGGATTTCTTTATGACCAATGCATGAAAATGGATCATCTTGGTGTCAATGGATTGAGGATGCATCATATAACATGTTTGATGTTTGAATCCAAGTGGAATAATGCATTTAAAGTGATGAAAAATGACTTAGAACACAAGGATGTGAGACTGCATCATGGGCGTGTGAGTGAGGTTGGCTAGCAAGGCAACATGGCGCCTGGGTTTTCAGCATGACCAACATGACTTTGAACCCTTAAAACTATCTCATAACTTGATCAAACCAAAAATTGTCCAACATGAATATTGAAGATGACAATGCAATGAACAACTTTCATGTTGAAAAGTTTTCCATTTGAGGCCTTTAACCATGAGAAAAATGAGTGGACATTAGGCCCACCACATGTTTGTTAAAATGACTGCGCGCGTGCCCTGAAAATCTTGGTCATGACCTAGTTTTGAACCTACTTTGCTCAAACTTTGATCAATCATATCTCACTCAATTTTTATCCAATGGAGATGTTCCACACATGGATTTGAAGCTTGAAACAAGATCTTTCATTGAGGCAGAGTGGATTTTTCATTTGGTGCTCCAAATTTAAATGGCCTTGGTTCAAATTCTGATGCAAAATGGCCAAAACTTGCTATTTTTAGTAACCCTACTTCATCCAAAAATGGCAACTTTCCACATCTTGATTTTTTCATGATTCCTTTGGAGTTTCTTGACCAAATTTTGTACATTGGACATATGCAACATGAATTTCATGAATTTGGGCTCAAAAAGTCAAGAGTTGACTTTTTCCTCTGATTATTTGACTTTGCCCCAATTTCTCTGATTCTTGATCTTTCTTCCAATTGAAACACTTCCAAAACCAATTGAGATGCAATTTTCCACATACATACACTTAAGAACATGTAGAATACCATGCCATCAAGTTTTGTCCAAAAAATCAAAGATATCCTGATTTAATTGGAAACCCTAGTTTTGGTGCCCACCTCCTAGGAGAAAAAAGTGCAGTCTTCAATTTCAAATTCCTCAGAGTATGTTGTGTATCCTCTTAAAGGATGATGAGATATGCCACTTGAGGATGATTTTGGATCAATGAGCTATCTCTTTTGAGGGTTTTCCTTCAGTTTTTTGAACCTCTTGCATAGTGAAAGATGTAATGCTTCAATCTCCCATTGTATCTCTTATCCTTGAGGTTGTGGAAGATCAATTGAGATGGGATGAGACATGAAAGACCTCTTGGCTTGCCTTGAGGCAACTTGACTGACCTTTTTGTGCTTTGAATGCTCTCTTGATTGTCCACCTTCCACCTGATCACATGCCCTGATGGTAAGAAGGATGCCATGCTTCATTTTTCTATGTTAAATGCAATGTAATGTTAATGAGGTGGATATGATATGATAAATGATAATGCCATGCTATGATGACAAAGAAGGAGAGCAAATTTTGGGGTATTACACCAGGGGCATACTGAAGACTCCTGAAGGTTACAAACTTCAGGAAATGCCAAGATTCACTGCCGTAGTCACGGTCCCACCTCCTGTGGTGTACACTGTCCCGGAAGGACAGATTCCACAGATACCTTATGGTAAAAAGGAAACTATGTTTGACCGAATGGATGAATTCCAAGAACAGTTCTTGGAAATGCAGAAGGAACTGCAAACCATTCGCGGTCAGGATTTATTTGGAAAGGACGCCGCAGACCTTTGTCTGGTCCCCAATGTGAAAGTCCCGCACAAGTTCCAAGTGCCCGACTTTGAAAATACAAGGGTAGCTCTTTCCCTCAGAGCCACTTGGTGATGTACGCTCGGCGAATGTCAGCTCAGACGGAGAATCAGGACCTACGAGAATCAGGACCTACTGATTCATTACTTCCAGGATAGTTTAACCGGTGCCGCCTTAAAATGTTACATGGGTTTAAACCGCGCCACGATCAGCACATTCAGAAATCTTGGTACTACCTTCGTCCAACAATACAAATACAATTTGGGCATGGCACTGGACAGAGATCAACTCAGATCAATGTCACAAAAGGACAAGGAAACCTTTAAGGAGTACGCTCAGAGATGGCGTGAAATTGCCGCTCAAATTTGTCCACCTCTTGAGGAAAAAGAGATGACAAAGATCTACTTAAAGACCTTAAGCTCATTTTATTATGACATAATGGTTGCCAGTGCGCCCAGTGACTTCACCGAGATGGTGGGCATGGGAGTTCGTCTTGAGGAAGCCGTCCGAGAAGGACGTTTGGAAAAAGACGCTGGATCATCGAGTAGTACAAAACGATACGGTAGTGCTCTCCCTAAGAAAAAAGAGCAGGATATTGGGAATATCTCTCTCAGAAAGCAAAGGCGACGTTATCAACCAGTAGCAGCTATAATTTCTGCTATCAGCCCTGCGCCTATTCCTGCGTATCAACCTCAGGTTGCGCAGAGCCAACCTAATCAGCAAAGGACACAACAACCTCTTAAGCAGGCTCGTCCTCCATACAATAACAACCGTACAACACGACCATCAGGGTTTGATCCTATACCCAAGTTGTACGCAGAACTATTTTCGTTACTACTGGCTAAGGGGCACATCCAGACTAAGTCTCCTCTTACAGTATCGGAAAATCCGCCTTTTTGGTTTAAGGTGGATCAAACATGCCCTTATCATCAAGGAGGATCAGGGCATAACATAGAGAACTGTCTCAATTTCAAATCTGACGTGCAAAAGCTTGTTAGGAGAGGGCTCTTATCTTTCAAAGATACGAATCCCAATGTTGTCACAAACCCGCTGCCTCAACATGAGAAAGCTGCAGTCAACCTGATAGAGAAAGAATTTAACAACGTCTATCAAATTCACGGTGTACTCTTATTGAGGACCAATTTGGTCAAGATGCATTGTTGACAGAGTGGATATGGCCATGTGCCACCTCATAATTATCATCAATGTGATGTCTGCTCTAAAAATAATCAAGGATGTTCTGTGGTGCAAGCAGCTCTACAGGAACAGATGGATCTCGGATGGATCCAAGAGCACCGAGTTCGTGGAGTTAACATGGTCTATACGAACTCCAACGTCATTCAGAACCACGATATCTGTGCAATGAATGTCAACTTGGTGGCAATGCACTCAAGGAAAAGCCAGTATCATAATCTGCCACGACACGATTACAGTTCCTGTCTGACTTGCTCGGTAAACAAACAGGGATGCTCTTTCATACAAGAGGCCCTCCAGCGTCAGATGGATCTTGGATGGATCCAAGACTACCATGATAGGAACCCTTATCAGATCAACATGGTTCAGATCTTCGATATTCGCGTGATGAATACCAACTTGGTAGAGTTACATGCTAAGCAGGTCCGACTCGGATTCTTAATATCACACGACTATCAAAGCTGTAAAGCAGGTTACGAAAATGATCGAGGTTGTACCCTTGTCCAGGAGGCACTTTAGCACTTGTTAAATCACTGGTGGATGCCAATCTATATGGATGAAGATACTCAGCAGATTAGTATCAATAACAGGAATCCCACTCGACGTCAAAGTCAGGATATCCGATCTGTGGAAGCTAACCTAGTGAGGTTACATTGTATTCAAAGTGGGCGTGGCCAGGTGCCACCACACAACTATGACCATTGTAGTGTCTGTTCGGAAAGTAACCAAGGGTGTTACCTTGTGAGAGCAGCTCTTCAGGGTCAGGTGGATCGTGGAGAGATTCGCCCATATCCGGGTTCTGGACCCATCAACTGGACGCCGAACTACCTTGCCAATCAAATTGAGGACGTTGTCGTCATCTCTGATCATCTGAGGACCAGGAATGTTTTTGCCATCATCCCTCTACTTGACGAATCAAGAATTCCCAATCGGGAACGGATCGAAATTGCGTACGATGGTCAGAAAAACCAGAAGGTTCCCATAGTCATCTATTTGCCGGGACCACTACCGTATGAATCAGCTAAGGCGATCCCTTACAAATACGGTGCAACGATAATTGAAAATGGAAAGGAAATTCCATTACCCTCTGTCGTGAATATTGCAGACATCAGTCGTGTAACACGGAGTGGTAGAATCTTCAACAGAGGAGTTGGAGAGTCTAACAAGGAAAGGGAACTTCAGACAGAAGCTCCCGATCCATCAGTCGGTCAATCCAGTAATCCCGACCTTTCAAAAAATAATGATGAGATGCTGAAGCTCATCCAAAGGAGTGAATATAAAATTGTTGATCAGCTGTTACAGACTCCTTCAATGATCTCGGTATTATCACTGTTACTCAGTTCAGAAGCCCACAGGGAGGCTCTACAGAAAGTCTTGGAGCAAGCCTTTGTTGAACAGGATGTAACAATCAGACAGTTCGATAGCATTGTCTCTAACATCACTTCCTGCAATAATTTGGGATTTAGTGATGAGGAATTACCCGAAGAGGGTCGCCGTCATAACATGGCGCTCAATATCACAGTTAACTGCCAGGACGATGCTTTAGCCAGTGTACTGGTAGACACAGGGTCATGTAATACCCCAAATTTTGACCACTTAGATTTCCCATCATTGTGAAAATCATCATCACAATATGGATGAACCATCATGCTTCATCAGTCTCCCCAAAAATGGGTGAGCATCCAATACAAGCAAAATTAGGGTTTCAAGCCCTCTCTGAGTGCTTAGACAAAGGATCAATCAAGAAATGACATGATCTTCAACTTGTCTAATCTCTTAAACATCCACAATGGATCAAAAAGGACTCCCACTTCAAGGATTAAGCACAAGGCTGCTCCCTTCTAGGTGGATCAAGTCTCAAGATCGACAGTGTCACCAAATTAGGGTTTTGGTCGACCAGGGCCTCCAGATGGAAATTTTCATCTGGGCATAAGGCAATGATCCAAAACATAACCTAATATACTTCATGGAACCTCATGAACCCATGCATCAAGTCAATTTTTCCTCAGGGGATGCATTCATAAAAAATCAGGAATTAGGGTTTCTTGACCTAATTCACCCCTAAGTTGACTTTTGGGACAAACCATGAGCCAAGACCTCAAGAGATGATTTGAGGGTCTCTAATATACCATATTGATCCATTTGGAACAATGTATTGATCCAAGAAGCTTGAGCAACAAGTCTCAATTTCATCTGCACCACAATTAGGGTTTTAAGAGAAAAGTCAACTGTAACTTTGACTTTTGACCTGGACATGCTCCCAAACCCTAATACATGATTGAATATACCCTATGACACCCATGGAACATGTCCATCAAGTTTGATTTAGGTCAAGGACATGATTTCCTGAAGAATTGCACAGTTTGGAATTCATCTGATAAAAAGTCAATTGTGCACAAAAGTCAACTTTGACTTTTTGAGATTTTTCACCAAAATGGATTTTTAACCCTAAAATGATGTTAATGTATGATTTGAATCATCATTCATCAAGAAAAATCAAGAAAAGTGAGATAACTTGTAAAAGGGGTAACCATAAAACTTAGAAATTTTTCTAAGTTAAAAATAAAGTGGCAAAGGTACCAACTTTGGAGGACCATAACTCCTAAACCACAAGGCCATTTTTTCTCATCCAAAGATGGATTTGTAGCCCTCATTATCACCTACAAAAACTTCAACTACAAGTCATTCCAATTCATTAAGGATTTTGAGTTATGGAGTGATCAAAGTGGCTGAAAAGTGAAAATGTCACTTTTTCCAACACTTAGTGAAATTTTCACTAAGTCAGATTCTGCTTCACTTTTTGCCAAATGTAGGGGGATTTTTCACTTGGAATCAAAAGAGATCCAAACCAAACTTGTTCAAACAGTTGTTGTATCATGTAAGAGCTTTCCAAAATGGCCAAGAACATTTCCAAATTCAACCTACACCATGAGATACAACATTGCCAAGTTGCCTTGCTGAAATCTGTCAAGGCAAGGCAGAATTTGCAACTTTGGTCGATTTGCCAAAATCAGCCAAATTCAATTGCTCCAATCCACTTGGACACCTCAGAGGATTGAATCTAAAGGGGACAATCACTGAGGCAAGCCTCCAAGGTCCAAGGAACAAGGAATAACATGTTGAACCTAGAGTTGCCAAAATAGGGACAAGACTTCAAATTTGGAATGAGGCATTCAATGGAACTATCAAGGTGGCATGGAGTGAGCCATTCTCATCTGAAATCAGTCAAGACTTATCCAAGACCAAGGGGACCAAAGCTCTGTGCCCTAACCTCTAGTCAATGGCTAGAGGAGACTTGGATTTTCATTTGCCAACATTGGCCAAACCTACTTACCAGCTGCCATGCACTATTCCTTGCAAAACAAACTTGTTCTACTATAAATAGAGCTCAATTGTGGTCAGTTTGAGTACACCAAAGCCATCTAACAGATGCTTTCCTCAAAATCTCTTCTTTCACTCCAATTTTGCCTTCTAAGGCAAGTCACTATCGGGTTTTGAGTTTGAGAGCAATTCCAATCAAACCAATCACTCACACACCTCACATACATCACATATGAGCTGATCAAACACTTAGATTACTTCTGAAACATCAATTTCACAAAATCACCAGCTGGTTGCTCAAGGTTTTAACCAAGTGCAGCTGAGGTACCACAAAATGATCCAGCCAATTTCAATCAAGTCCAACCATCCAAACACAATCCATAGGGTGTAGGGAAGCTGTTCAGATCATCACCACTCATCTGTAACACCTCCAAATCAAAAATCACTTTGAACTTGCTGTCACGACTTGGAGGTAAGCACATACTTGGTCATCTCTCAATCTATGCATATTTCCTCGCACAATAATTTGGCCATATGTTCATAATCATGCATGAAATGTTTTCCCTCAATTAATTGCATTGTTTGAATCGTGTATCAAAAATCCTAGCCTTCATGCAGAAATTAGGGTTCTTGAGGTCTCTTCGTGATTTCTTGTTGTATGTTTAATTTAAATGAAATTAAAGTACATAGACATGATCGTGAGGTTGAGACGAGCATAATGATATGTGGATTGCATGATATGATTACGTATTCACGGAGATTGGATAGAAAATGCAAATCTGAGAAACCAAGAACACGCGCGTGTTCTTCAGCCTATTCTTGGCGCCTTTTTTCCAAATTCAAATATTTGAATTTTGTGATTTTGTTTAATTGATTCAAAAATTAATTTCTCTCTGAGTTTTAATGAGTTTGAGTTGATTCTTTTTTTAATAATTCAAAAAAATGTTAAAATATTTTATTTTCACAAAAAATCCCAAAAATATTATTTATTTCATATAATTGATATTTTTGTAAAGAATTAATATTTTGATTGTTTTTGACATTTTAAATATTTTTTCTACATTAATTTTGCAACTTTTAATGCTTTCTAATTATTTTGTAGGTCAATACTTAATTTTTGAAGCATTAATCCAAGATCACAATTTGTTTTCCATGTGTTAAACAATTTTTGATCATTTTAATTGAATTTTTATTCAATTAAATACATTTTGAAAACAAATTAGGGTTTTGGATTAATTCAACCCTCATAAATCATTTTCAAAACTTTTTTGGGCCTCTTGAGAGACTGTAAGACCCATCCCCCCTTGTACAAAAACTTTTTGGGCCTTACTCATTGTATAAGTCCCTCTGTACAAGTAAACGGCGCGATCGTCGCCCGTTTAAAAATAAAAATCATCTGGGCCTCTCCTTGAGCTATAAGACCCATTCAAAACACTTTGGGCCTCTATTAGAGTGTAAGACCCAATCCCCCTTTTAACCAAAACATTTTGGGCCTCACTTATTGTATAAGTCCCTCTGCGTTAAAAGAAAACCTCGGCGCGATCGCCATTTTTAAACGAAAAATCATTTGGGCCTACCCTCGTGTTATAAGCCCCACTCTCTTTTCTTTAAACCTTTTTGGGCCTCTTGAGAGAGTGTAAGACCCATCCCTTTGTACAGAAAACCTTTTTTGGGCCCCAGTCACTTGTATAAGTCCCGCTGTACAAAGTCAAACAGTGCGCTCACTGATAAAACCCTGGGCCTCTCCTTGAGCTGTAAGCCCCAAATCTTTCTTTTTCAAAGCACTTTCTCCTTTGATTTTGAATATACTGTTGTTTTCAATCTTTCTTTGTTGAACAACTAACCAAACAGCATGGAAGCACTACAACCGAGTAAGTGGTTATCGCTTTCATTTACTGCTTTTATATTATAAACTGTATTGTGGGGCTGCTCACTGTAAGTCTCCTTTCATAAACTCATATCTACTGTGTAATAATAGTATAGATATTTCGAGTTTCCCCGGCAACTACGTCTAGAACTAGGTGACGCCGTTTCATTTATTCGTAGAAATAGATGCCTAGATCCCCAATAGGAGCACCAGATACAGTCTTCTCTTCGGCTGTCCTCCTTAGGAATCGTCAAGAAGCTCTACTCCCCAAGATGAATGTATTCTCCGTGAATGGCATCTTTGAGTTTCTTCCAAATTCTCGAACTTTCCTGACTTGATCTATTCCTTGTGGATAGCTTGCCTTGAATGTCTCGGGGTTTGGGTACCCACTACGGTCATAATCTTGGACCTTAACTAAGGAACCCTCTTTAAAAGTTAAAAGTCGCTGGATAGTAAACCTCGCACGTTTACCAGTGGTTTTTATCTTTAAAAGAGTTATCTCTCCTAATGGAAAGGAGGTGATAGACCCACGGTCTTCTTAAAAGCATCGGCCTCCTCTTGGGCATTATTCAAGGACACTACGACTTCTTAGAAGTATTCACAGCCTCCTCTTAGGCTTCGTATAATGATCTCTTCCTCCGGGAATGATAGCCTCCTCTTGGGCTTAGTATAAGGACCCATCGGCTTCTTAAAAGTTTCCAGCCTCCTCTTGGGCTTCGTACAAATTGTCCCGACGACCTCCTAGAGGTATAGGAACAGAACCTAGTCATCCTCATAGAACAGTCCTTTCATAGAGTCTACTACTATTTCTCAAAGCATAGTACAAAAGAAAAAACTCTAGACTTGGACAGTCTAGCTTCCTTGAGTCTCAAAGACATTCTCAAGTGACCCCTTCGTTAAATAGGAAGGAAACCCGCAGACTCGGACAGTCTCAATACCCTTTGGATTTCCCGTTTCCTCAAAGAGACGGAAATATCCCTGATCCTCAAATCAAATCCCTGAGTACAGTGTTGCTCATATAAGAACTGATTTTCTCTTTTAAAATCAGTATATTGGATCTGTCACTCAACTGAAACAAACCTTTAGCCTCCATCTCGGGCTTCGTACGAGATACAAAAACACTCTCTTGTTGAGTATCAAAGACTCTCTTGTTGAGTCAAACTTTTAGCCTCTATCCCGGGCTTCGTACGAGACACAAAGACTCCCTCGTAGAGTCATACAAACAATAGCCTCCATCTCGGGCTTTATACGAGATACCAAAAGACTCCATCGTCGGGTCAAAAACTTTTAGCCTCTCTCTCGGGCTTTATACGAGACACCAAAAGACTCCATCGTCGGGTCAAAATCTTTTAGCCTCTCTCTCGGGCTTTGTACGAGACACAAAATAGCCTCCTCTTAGGCTTTGTATAATGATTTTCCTAGCGGAAATTAGCCTCCTCTTAGGCTTTGTATAAGAAAACCACTGGTTGATCCAATCAACCTTTTAGCATCAAAGCTGTGCCTCGTTCACAGTACACAAACATCAACAACTACTTTCCTTTCATCTAATCGCTGTAAGTGGCAAGCCTCTGGATCATCTATATCCATGCCACTGTCCCTCTTTTAGCATGAGAAATTCCTAAGGAAAGATGGCATTGCTCTACACTGAGTTAAAGTCTTCTCCTTCAGGTTAAAACCCTTTCTTCAGAAATTATGGCATTGCTCGGATCCGCGTATCCCAGTTAAAGTAATTCTCCTTCTCCCCTCTTTAGAGATGACAAATTCTCTCTAAAGTCGAGGTCTTTCAGCTTCACGTCTTGGGCTTTGAACAAGACACAAATAGACCTTTCAGCTTCACATCTTGGGCTTTGAACAAGATACAAACTACCTTTCGCTTCACGTCTTGGGCTTTGAACAAGACACCAAAACACCCATTTCCTCCCATAGAATAGGAGGAACTACGAACGCTCTGATTTCCCTGTTTCGGTAAACGGGAATACGTAGGCATAAGATCGAAAGAAAAGATCTTAGCGAGCGCAATCAACAAAAAACCCAAATCCCATATCTCCATCAATTAAAAGCAGTATTTCAAAAGCACCAGTCCTAACATCCTAATCCTTGTTCCCCGCTAGAAAGTCCTAGAAAGAAAGAAAACCGTATTGGCGAAAATACAAATAACCAGTACAAAGGCCCCCCCACATTGATAGCATCCGTAACCTAACAGACCGCTGTTTAAACTCAGTATGCAAGCAGGGTTAATTGGAGACATCTATTTCCCTTCCTTATTCAGCTCATAATAAGATAAAAAATGAATCGACCTGTAGTTTAAGCTCAAACCGCAGAGAGCGACCAGCGCTTAAGAACCGCGTCCAAAATCGCTCGCTACAGGTCAGCCCTGAATGTTATGCCGAAGTCCACTTTGATGCAATTATCATTCAAAGGCCCTCCGATGAGAATCAGTGAGGTCGTCGTCAAGGCGTTCGACGGATCCAGAAAAACAGTTATCGTCGAAGTTGATCTTCCCATAACTATCGGTCCTCACACTTTCCAAGTCACTTTCCAGGTCATGGACATCCGGGCAACATACAGTTGTTTATTAGGAAGACCTTGGATACATCAGGCTGGAGCGGTCACCTCGACCCTCCACCAAAAGCTAAAGTTCGTTCAGAACGATCAACTTGTCACAGTCTGTGGAGAACAGGCCTTGCTCGTGAGTAACTTATCGTCATCTATTCGTGTAGAACCAGAGGAGGTTATTGGGACGCAGTTCCAAGCGCTGTCGGTGGGAAAGGACAATCAATCCAAGGAGGAACCTTGATTTCCTGATACAAAGATGCTATCAAAGCGGTCGAGAGTACCGATACAATCGGATGGGGACAACTTGTCATTCCTATTGACAATAAAACAAAGAAGGGTCTTGGTTTTTCTGCAACCTGTACCCAGACAGCTGCCAGCGATGAAAGTCTTCATCCCATTCAGAACTTCTTCCACAGTGAAGGTTTTCTTCACCCAGTCCCTCAAGCAGTCCATGCTATCAATGAGGAAGATCCCTCTGACACAGAGGAAGAGTGGAAGTCGTATCTTAACAAGGACGGTTATATGTCTCAGGATGAAACACAAACTCCTTTTTGCTTTCCTACAGAGAGTCTGAGATTTATACCCAGGTCAGACATCAAAATGATATACGGGGATTGTGATCCAGAAGGATGCCGTGCTCCGCCAAATTCATTAGAGGAAGACACTCCGATGAAAGATAATTTTGACTACACATACTATGGCCTAATGGATGGTCTGCCAATGTGGCAACCTTATCCAGGAGACTTGGGGCCAGAAAGTCAGCCGAGTAATGAAACTCAGCTTAGCATCATTGAACAGAATACCTGTGTTCCCACCATGTCATGGGATCAGCACTTAGGTCATTCAGAAACTACTCAACATGACAATGAATTTGCAACGTTTGCAGGACTTAAATTCATCAACTATGCTTTTCCCGAGGTCAACGTCATCGAGAGGGATGAATCCTCCAGTTCGAAAGAAGTGTGGGACACCTTGGGACAACCGAGTGGAAAATACGACTATATGGTCAAGTACACCGCTCCCGAAAGCTCTCGTATCAGGCTCGAAGATATCCAGCCAACTGGATGGGGAGATACAGCTGAGAGCACAAATGCTATGCAAAATGCAACAGAGGAATTCTCCTACGACAACTCTGCCTGGGAGACAGATTCCAATGATCCTGCTCCACCAGAAATCAGCATCATTTTTGAAGACAAATCGAGGAAGGTGCCAAACTTTGTGATTCACCGAGGAGTTCGCCGCCAATGGGTTGCCGTCGAGGTCCCGAAGATCGTTCATCAGTCAAAGTAATTGCCATATTTAACCTTTCACCCTGCACAGGTGAAACTGATGTTTTGATAGGGCTTGCTTTTTGTAAATTTCCCTCTTCGCTTTGCCCAAAGCGACAGAGTTTTATTTTATAGGGCTGTAGTTTCAAGAATCGACTTGTTCATTAATAAAATAACGTCGTTATGTAATTTCCGCATTAATTGCTGTTTTCTCTTTTCGTTTTTCAGAAAATGGTAATCCTAAAAAACAATTCAATAATAAAAACAAGCAGTAATAAAAAAAATACACTGCACACACTTTTGCATTCTCTCTATCTCTTCTAAACACGAATCCTCACGTCATGCAGATTGCTTGTTTTAAACCCAGTTGAAACATACGATCCGATGTCTTCTCCCGACTTTGGGTTCCCGATATTTGGGGCTGAAGAAGAAGTTGACAACGAAATTCCAGAAGAGATCTCTCGACTACTCAGACAGGAGGAAAGGTCCATTGAACCTCACAAAGAGCCGTTGGAAACGATCAATGTGGGTTCGGAAAAGAGAGAAAAGAAATCAGGATTGGGGCACTGCTCAGTCCAATTGCCAGAGAGAGTTTGATAAAGTTTCTCAAAGAATTCCCCGATGTATTCGCTTGGTCCTATCAGGACATGCCAGGGTTGGATACCAGCATCGTGGAACATCACTTACCATTAAGATCGGAATGTCTGCCAGTAAAGCAAAGGTTGAGACGGACTCACCGAACATGGCCATCAAAATCAAAGAGGAGGTACAGAAATAGATCGACGCAGGTTTCCTTGCTACATCTGAATATCCTCAATGGTTAGCCAACATTGTACCCGTTCCCAAAAAGGACGGAAAAGTTAGAATGTGTGTTGATTACAGGGATCTGAACAAGGCAAGTCCAAAGGACGACTTTCCTTTACCACACATTGACATGCTGGTGGACAACACAACAAAGTTCAAAATTTTCTCCTTCATGGATTAATTCTCGGGCTATAACCAGATTAAAATGGCGCCGAAAGACATGTAGAAAACTTCGTTCATTACCCCATGGGGTACCTTTTGTTACAAGGTGATGCCGTTCGGCTTGAAGAACGCCGGGGCAACCTATCAAAGGGCCATGACTACTCTGTTTCATGACATGATACACAAAGAGATAGAGGTATATGTCGATGACATGATTGCAAAATCTAAGACAAAAGAGGAGCATGTGACCCACCTGTCAAAACTATTTGAGCGGTTGAGAAAATACAGACTCCGCTTGAATCCCAACAAGTGCACCTTCGGTGTCCGTTCAGGGAAACTCTTAGGGTTCATCGTCAGCCAGAAAGGGATTGAGGTTAATCCTGACAAGGTCAAGGCCATTCAAGAAATGCCTTCTCCGAAAACTGAAAAACAAGTCAGAGGATTCTTGGGACGTTTGAACTACATCTCCAGATTCATATTCCTTATGACTGCAACTTGTGCGCCGATTTTCAAATTACTCAAAAAGAACCAGGATTGCGTTTGGTCAGAAGATTGCCAAACCGCCTTCGATAGTATTAAGGAATACCTGTTGAATCCGCCGATTCTATCACCTCCAGTGGAAGGAAGACCACTGATCATTTACCTCACAGTCCTAGAGGACTCAATGGGGTGTGTACTTGGCCAACAAGACGAAACCAAACGGAAAGAGTCTGCCATCTACTATCTGAGCAAGAAATTCACCGACTGCGAGACTCGGTACACGATGCTTGAGAAAACTTGTTGCGCTTTGGCTTGGGCAGCCAAACGTCTTCGCCAATACATGATTCGTCATATTACTTGGTTGGTTTCCGAGATGGATCCAATCAAGTATGTCTTTGAAAAGCTTGCTCTCACGGGAAGAATTGCCCGTTGGCAGATGTTATTATCAGAATATGACATAGAGTACCACGCTCGGAAAGCCGTTAAAGGAAGTATTTTAGTTGATCATTTGGCTCATCAATCGATTAACGATCAAGAATCAACCGGGTTTGACTTCCCAGACGAAGATGTCATGTATCTAAAAATGAAAGATTACGATGAACCACTACCCAGTGAAGGGCCAGAACCAGGTTCCCAATGGGGACTTATCTTTGACGGAGCAGTTAATCATTATGGAAATGGAATTGGGGCAATCATTGTTACCCCTCAGGGTACCCACATTCCTTTCACTACCAGACTTACGTTCAAATGTACGAACAACAAGGCCGAATACGAAGCTTGTATTATGGGTCTCGAAGAAGCGATAGATTTAAGGATCAAAAACTTGGACGTATACGGCAATTCAGCCTTGGTTATCAATCAGATAAAAGGAGATTGGAACACATACCAATCAGGGCTGATTCCCTACAAAGACTATGCGAGAAGGTTGTTACCCTTCTTCAACAGAGTCGAGTTTCATCACGTCCCTCGTGATGAGAATCACATGGCTGATGCCTTAGCCACTCTCTCTTCTATGATTAGTATAGGTCAATGGAACGACTTACCTAAGATCGACATAATGCGCCTTGAACGGCCCGCCCACGTCTTCACAATCGAAGCCGTCATAGACAACAAACCTTGGTATCACGATATCAAATGCTTCCTTCAGAAACAAGAGTACCCATCTGGGGCACTCAGAAAAGACAGGAAAACCCTCAGAAGATTGGCTGGAAGCTTCTTCCTGAGCGGTGACACTCTTTATAAGAGGAATTTTGACTTGGTCTTGCTCCGATGAGTAGACAGACCAGAAGCAGATATGCTTATGAAAGAAATTCATGAAGGATCCTTTGGCACTCATGCCAACGGACACACAATGGCGAGAAAAATTCTGAGAGCAGGGTATTACTGGTTGACCATGGAATCCGACTGCTACAAGTACATGAGGAGGTGTCACAAGTGTCAGATATACTCCGACAAAATTCATGTACTTCCATCGCATCTCAAAGTTCTCTCTTCCCCGTGGCCTTTTTCCATATGGGGAATCGACATTATTGGCTTGATTGAACCTAAAGCTTCCAACGGACATCGGTTCATCCTGGTATCCATTGATTACTTCACCAAGTGGGTCGAAGCAGCATCATACGCTAATGTAACCCGACAAGTGGTGGTCCGATTTATCAAAAACAATATCATCTGCCGTTATGGTGTTCCAAGCCAGATCATTACTGATAATGGATCTAACTTGAATAATAAGATGATGAAAGAGTTGTGTGCAGAGTTCAAGATCGAACACCATAACTCATCTCCCTACCGACCCAAGATGAACGGAGCGGTAGAAGCGGCTAACAAGAACATCAAGAGGATTGTTCAGAAGATGGTTATAAACTACAAAGATTGGCACGAAATGCTACCCTTTTCTCTTTATGGTTATCGAACATCTGTCCGCACTTCAACAGGGGCAACCCCTTTCTCTCTAGTATATGGCATGGAGGCAGTTCTCCCCATAGAAGTAGAGATCCCATCAATCTGGGTATTGATGGAAACTAAGCTTTTAGAAGCTGAATGGTATCAAAGTCGACACGGCGAATTAAATCTGATTGAGGAAAAACGGATAACGGCACTATGCCACGGTCAGTTGTATCAGCAGAGAATGAAGAAGGCGTTCGACAAAAAGGTCCGACCTCGTGTCTTCAGGAAAGGAGACCTCGTGCTCAAGAAGATACATTCGTTTCTCACTGACTCTCGGGGCAAATGGACCCCAAATTATGATGGCCCCTATGTGGTCACGAAAGCTTTCTCAGGCGGTGTCTTGAGACTTGCAACCATGGACGGAGAGGAATTAGCCTACCCCACGAATGTTGATGTAGTCAAGAAATACTTCGCCTAAACTAAAAAACTAAAAAAAAAACATCTCGGTGGATTGAAAACCCGAAAGGGCGGTCCAGGCAAAAGTTAGAGACATGAAAAAAAAATCATTCCGGTGGATTGGAAATCTCAAAGTACAATGCAGGCAAAAATTAGGGATAATGGCAGGTAACTATGTTCAATAGAGGCAAGTCCCTCAGCAGCCGTTACATCATCCATCGGAGGAAAACTCCAGTCAAGGTCATCTTCGACAGAAGCTCAGGATGCCCAGAATTCAAAGTTGGTAGAAGGATAGTGGTCGTTATGTTTCAACGTAGCCCTTTTCCTTGTAAATTACCATTTTCTAACTTTGTATATACTCTTTGGAATCACGCGTTTAGCGGATCTCCATCTTATCAATAAAATTTGAGCCCTTGTGCTTTTGTTTGTAATTCTTATTTGTTTTAGCTTTACAGAATGGCGTTTTAACATGATTAGCGATTCTTGAAATGAAACAAAAATGAATTTACTTGTTAAAACTTTTTGTGCTTTTAAATTAAAGATGGCAATTGCTTTTGACTGTTGAACATCGAAAGAACGTCGATTGCGTCTCCAAAGGCGTTTGAATTTCAAAGTGCAGAATCAAAGTACTCCTTCTAGGCCAGTACGCCTGAACGAAGGATCAACTGTATGAGATGCGACTTTCCCATCTGATACCCTCGGCCGAGTTCTTATCTCCTAAGCCCGATCAACGGTGTTCCCCGCAGGGACTATCTCTCCTAAGCAAGGTAGAATTGTTACTTTTTTGACCAATGGTATTTCTTCGCCCCGCGTTGGCCGAGTATCCAGTCATGTTCACCCGTCAGTCTGTATGTCGCGTCAGTTTCGTCAGCATAAACATACATACATCATGCATTATTGATTTACATTCATATTCATATTGCATCACTATCACTCTCGTCGGTCTTATCCCCTAGTGATAACATTCCTCTCAATCGAGTTGTCAGTTCTTTCCTCGTCAGGAAATGTTGCGTCTGCACTACCTCTCTCCTCCAGTGTATCTCTGGATTAGAGTCGGCACTCGACCACTTTGATAACTTGAACCTCTGAAAATCCAGAGAAGCTTTCTACAAATGTCACTCTTCGCCATTGAAGATGATATCCTTGCTTTCCCAGATTAAAGAAAAATCTCCAGAGAAAGCCTCCTAAGCAGAGATTTGGCAGTACAGCTACCTTTCTCTGAAAAACCGCCGATAAAAAGGTCATCGACACCTCAAAATTGGAGCCCATCATATGGCATTTCTCCGAGAAGATCCCGAGAAAAGTATGATGTAAGACCCCAAGCGGAAGCAGTCTCTTAAGAGACTCATTTTCCTCAGATAGAGTCGATAAATGGCGTCTCCAATAGAGAAGTTTGTGCAACTCTACAACTCAGACGATTGGGCTCCCCAGCAAGTCTGACGTCACTTTTTCCACTCAAATGGCATCTCCCCAGGAAAATTCGGCGAGAAGTTTGAAGAAAACCGCTACAAATAGCGTCCCTTGTCAATAAAGTTTATTGACGGAAGAAACTGAGACCAGTTCCTTGGTAAGAAACTAGGATCGAGGGGAAGTTTAAATCAGAAACTAAGAACAATTCCTTGGTAGGAAACCAGGATCGAGGGGAAGTTTACTTCAGAAACTGAGACCAGTTCCTTGGTAGGAAACCAGGATCGAGGGGAAGTTGACAAAAGAAACTAAGACCAGTTCCTTGGTAGGAAACCAGGATCGAGGGGAGGTTTATTTCAAAAGAAAACTGAGACCAGCTCCTTGGCTGAAGACCATGATCGAGGGGAAGTTTACCTTTTCTAAGCATCATCGCTTAGCTAAAGAAGATTAATGCGTAAGCTACCATTCATAACCACCATCAAAATTTCGGGTATTCCGATATTTAATCCTCTTGCACCCCGAATGACCGAATACCTTCATCATTCACACCTTCGGGTCCAAGAAGATTAAATAGGGGCATCTGTCATACCCCAAATTTTTACCACTAAGATTTCCCATCATTGTGCAAATCATCATCACAATATGGATGAACCATCATGCCTCATCAAATGCCTCAAGGGTTGTTGAGCATTCACTACGATCAAAATTAGGGTTTTAAGCCCTCTCTGAGTGCTTAGACAAAGGATCAATCAAGGAATGACATGATCTTCAACTTGTCTAACCTCTCAAATGTCCACAAGGGATCAATAGGACTCCCACTTCAAGGATTAAGCACAAGGCTGCTCCCTGCTAGGTGGATCAAGCCTCAAGATCGCCAGTGTCACCAAATTAGGGTTTGGTCGATCGGGGCCTCCAGATGAAATTTTTCATCTGGGAACAAGCCAATGCTTCAAAAAATAACCTAATATACTCCATGGAACCTCATGGACCCAAGCATCAAGTCAATTTGACCTCAGGGGATGCATACATAAAAAATTAGGAATTAGGGTTTCTTGACCTAATTCACCCCTAAGTTGACTTTTGGGACAAATCATGAACCAAGACCTAAAGACATGATTTGGGGGGCTTTAATATACTATATTGATCCATTTTCAACAATAGATTAATCCAAGAAGCTTGAGCAACAAGTCTCAATTTCATCTGCACCACAATTAGGGTTTCGCGAGGAAATTCAACTGTAACTTTGACTTTTGACCAGGACATGCTCCCAAACCCTAAGACATGATTCAATATACCCTATGACACCCATGGAACATGTCCATCAAGTTTGATTTAGGTCAAGGACATGATTTCCTGAAGAATTGAACAGTTTGGAATTCATCTGATAAAAAGTCAATTGTGCACAAAAGTCAACTTTGACTATTTGAGATTTTTTACCAAAATGGATTTTTAACCCTAAAATGATGTTAATGTATGATTTGAATCATCATTCATCAAGAAAAATCAAAGAAAGTGGGATAACTTGTAAAAGGGGTAACCATAAAAACTTAAAAATTTCTAAGTTAGGGAAAAAGTGACACTAATGTGCCAACTTTGGAGGACCATAACTCCTAAACCACAAGGCCATTGTTCCCCATTCAAAGCTTGATTTGTAGATCACATTGCCCTCTACAAAAGCTTCATACTGACCTATGTCCAAATTTCTCATGGGAGTTATGGAGTGATCAAAATCAAGAAAAGTCACTTTGTTCCAACACTTAGTGAAAATTTCACTAAGTCAGAATCTGCCTTTACTTTTTTCAAATGTAGGGGGATTTTTCACTTGGATTCAAAAGAGATCAAAACCAAACATGTTTAAACAGTTGTTGTATCATGTAAGGACTTTCTAAAATGGCCAAGACTATTACCAAATTCAATTTGAGCTATGAGATATGACATTGGCAAGATGCCTTGCTGAAATCTGCCAAGGCAAGGCAGATTTTTGCACTTTTGGTCGATTTGCCAAAATCAGCCAATTCCAAGCCTTGTCACCACTTTGGACACATCTGAGGATTAAATCTAAAGGGGACAATCACTGAGCCAAGCCTCTAAAGTCTTTGGAACAAGAAATAGCATGTTGAACCTAGAATTGCCAAAATAGGGACAAGACTCCAATTTTGGATTGGAGCATTCAATGGAAGCATCAAGGTGGCATGGACTGAGCCATTCTCAACTAAATTCAGTCAAGACTTATCCAAGACCAAGGGAACCAACAGCCTGTGCCCTAACCTCTAGTCAATGGCTAGAGGAGACTTGGATTTTCATTTGCCAACATTGGCCAAACCTACTCAGCAGTTGCCATTCACTATTCCTTGCAAAACAAACTTGCTCTACTATAAATAGAGCTCAATTGTGATCAGTTTGAGTACACCAAAGCCATCACACAGATGCTTTCCTCAAAATTTCTTCTTTCACTCCAATTTTTCCTTCTAACGCAAGTCACTATCGGGTTTTGAGTTTGAGAGCTTTTCTAATCAAACCAATCACACACACACCTCATATACATCACATATGAGATGATTAAACACTTAAACAACAACTGGAACACTGATTTCTCAGAATCACCAGTCAATTGCTCAAGGTTTTAACCAAGTTGCAGTTGAGATGCCATGAAGTGATCCAGCCAACTTCAATCAAGTCCAAGCATTCAAACACACTCCATAGGGTGTAGGGAAGCTGTTCAGATCATCACAACTCATCTGTAATACCTCCAACACAAATCACGATCACCAGCTACAAATCCCTCTGTACATTTTTAAATTCGGCACGATCGTCGCCAGTTTAAAAATAAACCATCTGGGCCTCTCCTTGAGCTATAAGCCCCATTCAAAACTTGTTGGCCTCTAATAGAGTGTAAGACCCAACCCCCTTTTAACCAAAACCATTTTTGGGCCTCACTTATTGTATAAGTCCCTCTGCGTTAAAAGAAAACCTCGGCGCGATCGCCATTTTTAATGAAAAACCATCTGGGCCTACCCTCGAGTAGTAAGACCCATTTCTTTTCTTTAAACATTTTGGGCCTCTATTAGAGTGTAAGACCCATCCCTTTGTACAGAAAACTTTTGTGGGCCTCAGTCACTTGTATAAGTCCCTCAGTACAAATTTAACAGTACAATCACTGGTAAAACCCTGGGCCTCTCCTTGAGCTGTAAGCCCCAAATCTTTCTTTTTCAAAGCACTTTCTCCTTTGATTTTGAATATACTGTTGTTTTCAATCTGTCTTTGTTGAACAACTAACCAAACAGCATGGAAGCTCTACAACCGAGTAAGTGTTTATACGCTTTCATTTACTGCTTTCATATACATATAACTGTATTGTGGGGCTGTTTCGCTGTAAGTCTTCTTTCATAAACTCATATCAACTGTGTAATAATAGTATAGATATTTAGAGTTTCCCCGGTAACTACGTCTAGAACTAGGTAAAGCCGTTTCATTTATTCGTAGAAATAGACAGCTAGATCCCCAATAGGATCACCAGATACAGTCTTCTCTTCGGCTATCCTCATTAGGAATTGTTAAGTAACTCTACTCCCAGAGATGAATGTATTCTCCGTGAATGGCATCTTTGAGTTTCTTCCAAATTCTCAAACTTTCCTGGCTTGATCTATTCCTCGTGAATAGTCTGTCTTGAATTTTTTGGGGTTTGGGGACCCACGGGCTTCTTAAAAGCATCGGCCTCCTCTTGGGCATCGTACAAGGACCCACCGGCTTCCTAAAAGCAACCCCGCCTCCTCTAGGGCTTAGTACAAGGACCCGCCGGCTTCTTAGAAGTATTCACAGCCTCCTCTTAGGCTTCGTATAATGATCTCTTCCTCCGGGAATGATAGTCTCCTCTTGGGCTTCTTACAAGGACCCGTCGGCTTCTTAAAAGCTTCCAGCCTCCTCTTGGGCTTCGTACAAATTGTCCCGACGACCTCCTAGAGGTATAGGAACAAAACTTAGTCATCTGCATAGAACAGTCCTTTCCAAGAGTCTACTACTATTTCTCAAAGCATAGTACAAAAGATGAAACTCTAGACTTGGACAGTCTAATTTCCTTGAGCCTCAAAGACATTCTCAAGTGACCCCTTCAAAAATAGGAAGGAAACCCGTAGACTCGGATAGTCTCAATACCCTTCGGATTTCCCACTTCCTTAAAGAACAGGAAATATCCCTGATCCTCGAATATAAATCCTCGAGGGCCAACATTACTCATATAAGAACTGATTTTCTCTTTAAATCAGCATACTGGACCTGTCACTCAACTGAAATAGCAACCATAGCCTCCTCTTGGGCTTTGTACAATGATTCTCCCCAGTGGAGTCAAACAACGTTTAGCCTCTCTCTCGGGCTTTGTACGAGACACATAAGAGACTCCCTCGTTGAGTCAATCACCCTTCCACCTCCATCTCGGGCTTTATACGAGATACAAAAAGGTTCTTATTGAGCCAAAAAAATTTCAGCCACCATCTCGGGCTTTGTACGAGATACAAAAAACACTCTCTTGTTGAGTATAAAAGATCCTATTGTAGGATCAACCCCTTTTAGCCTCTCTATCGGGCTTTGTACGAGACACAAAAACACCCTCTTATTGGGCCCATAGCCTCCTCTTAGGCTTTGTATAAGAAAACCACTGGTTGATCCAATCAACCTTTTAGCATCAAAACTGTGCCTCGTTCACAGTACACAAACATCAACAATTTCTTCCCCGTCATCTAAGATTGAAAGAAAAGATCTTAGCGAGCACACTAAACAAAAACCCAAAATCCCATACTTTCATATATCCGTCCTAATATCTAAACCTCCCACCAATTGACCAAACACCACTTTTAAATAAAATACACCCAATAGAGACCCCGAATCTTTGTAGCATCTGTAACCTAACAGACCGCTGTTTAACCTCAGTTTGCAAGCAGGGTTAATTTGAGACATCTATTTCCCTTACTTCATCAGCTTTAATAGGATAAAAAATGAATCGAGCTGTAGATACCAAAGAGCGGTAGTGCTTCGCAACCACATCCAAAAATCGCTCGCTACAGTGTGTTGTTTGATGAAAACCTCTCTGAATTCTTCCCGAATCTGAAAAAAATAAAAATAATAATATTGTTTGTTCTGTTATTGTGAGAGATCGTGAGTGAGGTGGAGAAAGTATATAGAGTTTGAGTGAAAAGGAGCTTAATGAGGAAATGGAAAAATCTGAAAACTTAGGTATACCACAAACACCCCGAATTCTCTGAGTAAGGAGACGAGTCTAACGTGTAGATTTGTGCCATAGTGCTTTAATTTGAGAAGTATCCCCCAAGTAGTTTATAATGACAGTCTAACATCATTAATAAGAATTGCGTGTACTAAGTTGATCGAGAAAAAAAAAGAGAGTAAAGGCACCGAAAAAAAGTGTGAATAAAGGCAATTAGACGACTAGTCCTTCTAAGTTGGGTAATCCTCACCCGGTTATTTAGCCTAACGGCGGTTGAATCTAAAAATCCATCCCAAAGGGGACAAATATACGCCAACGTGCGAGAAAAATAATGGTGCCTAGAAAAAAAAATTTTGATCAATTTTGTGCATGTGAGGAAAAATCATCAGAAGTGCCTTAATATGATTGTCCGAATGAAAGGGGTAGAAAATCGAGAAGAAGACTTAAGGCCAAAGCATAGTTGGAGAGGTAGCCGAAAAGGGGATTTAGGTCCGTGGTCTCACCGCGGTATAGTGTTTGAGTGATATCTTTGTTGACGGAGAAGTACCAAGATAACTTGTTGAGTGACTTGGAATGAAAAGCTCACGTACGAGTATCGTCACATCCACTCGATCAAATCTTTCTTATGACAGTTCATTTGCACTTCAATTCTTTATGCACGCTTATTGCTTGAGGTCAAGCAAAAGTTTAAGTTTGGGGGAGTTTGATAAGTGGTTTTCACTCGTAGTTTTTTAGGCGTTTCTGTCTATCTTTTCCGTTATGTTTTCGGTATTTGAATTCATAGTATTGCATTTCTACTTAGTGTTTGTGTTTTATTTAAGCTAGTTTTTGTTTTAATATTTATCCGTTTTTAGACCGTTTGTTCTTTGATGTGGTAGTGTTTTCTTTGTGTTTCTCAGGTTTGTATAAAGTCATTAATCAGATGCGCGTGTGAAAGCTGGAGTGCCAAAAGTTCAAGGAAAAGACCAATAAGAAGCCTGACATGGCAAACCGTGTCACAGGACACGATCCGTGTCAGGAGGCCTGGGAGATGGAAGTTTGAGCACTAAAATGGGACATGGAAAAGATCAAACAGAAGCCTGACACGGCTGCCCGTGTCACAGGACATGGCCCGTGTCAGGGCCCCTGAGAAACTGCCTTGGCACATGAAGAGTCAGCATCCTGACACGGCTGCCCGTGTCATGGGACACGGCCCGTGTCAGGGCCACTGGAGGGGAATTTTGTGATTTTTTAATTATTCCAATTAAGTGTCCTTTGAGGGTATTTTGGGAATGTCACATGTTGTTTAGTAATCTGACACTTTTTAAGCTGAGGAAGGCACGAAAGAAAAACACTTTTGAATTACGTATTATTTGGATATTTTCACGAGTTCTTGGAGGACGGAGATCTCTCAACCGCGGAAGCAATTGAAGATCGAAGGAATCCGATTATTAGTGTAATGGCTTTTCTTTATTTTTATTCAGTTATTGTTTCTGTTATGAACATGAGAGGCTAAACCCCCTAATGCTAGGGGGGTGTCCCTGATTTCTTTTTGTAATGACAATTGGATCTATTTTATACTAATTTCACTACTTTCTCATTATCATTTTGTTGTATGATTGTTCTTAATGCAAATCGATATTGATAAATAGGTTTTGATTTACGGTTGAATTAGGTCTGAAAAACTTTGATTAATGCTTTTCATACAACAATATTCTATTAGACATTGTCGAGGAATTGGGATGTCATAGTTTAGCCGTATCACTTTTGATAAAAAGTAAAGCTTGGGATTCTCTCTATACAACCAAGGAATTGGGGTGTAGAGGGAATACCAAAGGGTTTTCTTTAAAGGAATTTTTGAAAACTAATCTTAAAAGACGGTAATGATTTTGGTCTAGTAGTGATTTTGCTAAATGTTAGAGAAGATGTCATTATAAGGGATTTCATACACCTCTCCCTAGTATTATTCTCATATTTGTCAAAACTGCTTATTTATCTTTTAAGTGCTTTTATTCATAGAACATAGTTATAAAACCATTATAAAACCAAACAAAAGAACTTTTGCTTAATTGAAATAACATCTGCACTACATATTCTGAGCAGTCCTCGAGAGACCGACTCTGGGGAAAACCCAACTATTACTACACTGCTAAATAGTACACTTGCTATTTGCCGGTAAGATACCAAGTACAATGAGGACTTGGTTAAGTTGTTCTACACAGGAATATCAGGGTAAGTTCGAAGGTTCGACTTTTAAATACATAATAGGTGGTAAAATATACTCTGTTAATGCAACTGTTTGGAAGAATTTGGTTAATATAGATCCACAGGGATCTACTCTTCCTAAAGTTACTGATTCTACATTTGTTGATGGATATGAATTTAAGACTGCTTTAAACTCTATGGTGCGAGATCCTTATCCTGACAGCATTGTGAATAATCATCTGTTTCTTAAGACAATTACAACAGGGCATTTTAAAACAGTTGATAGGATCCTCCAGTGGATAGTTGCTCACATTCTCCGTCCAAAGAAGGGTGGATTCTCCCGGGTTGATCAGGTTGAGGTTCATTTGATCTATTTGTTGAAAAATAAGAAGCGTATTGACTGACCTCATTACATCACAAGTTGGATGTTTACACTTCGTGACTCCAGTCGAGGTACGACCCTATGTTATGCATCTTTTATTCAGTATATTTTGAACAAGGTTGAAGTGGTGGTCCAAGGCATTCCTTATATGTCATTAACATCTGATCAAGAGTTCAGCCAGAAAACTCTCACCATGATGGGGTACTTCTGGGACAATCAAGAGAAACAATACAAGTTTCGGCATAGAACTACAAATCCAGATATTCATTATGTTGATGAGGATGAAGAAGCAAATGAGCAAGAAGAAGAAGCTGGTGATGAAATGTAAACAGATGCGCATAATGCGGAAGAGGACAATGCTGAGTGGATGGGTCACTCTCCCTCTCAAGATCCCTATGCTAATCAGGGATGAGGTGAGTTGCAACATACCGGATGGACTTCACTTGGTTCATCCTATAATCCTCCAAACAATGAGTGGCACCAACAAGAAGAGTATGAGTGGCACCAGCCTGAGTATTACATTCCTACTCCTACACCGCAACCACAACAGAACAATGAGGAAGTCCTAGAGATGTTGCGCTCAATGCAGCTCCAGCAACAAAGTTTTATGATTGCACAAGAGGAGAGACATACTGCTCTCACAAACCAGTTAGAAGCTCAGAATCAGAACTTTAACTGGTTTGCCTCTACAGTAATGACTAGATTTGACACCCTGACTACTACTGCTAAAAGTCAGACTTGTTGTTTGACTAATAATCTCAATACTCTTAACCAGGTTGTGTTTGAGCTTAACGAGCATTTGGAAGAGCAACCACTTCCTCCACCTCCAGACCATTACTTCAGAGGAAAGGGGTCACCACTTTAGGGGGAGGAGACCTTGAGGACTAGGATTTTTTTGTTTAATGCATTTCATATTTTGGTTTATGTTGCATGAGTTTTATATGTTGGGATTTGCTTATGTACTTTGTAGTTTGTTGACATTTGTTTTGTTATGGAATGTTCCTTGAGTTTCTATCTATGCGTTATTTTGCCTTATTTATCCACTTTATCTTTGCATTAACATCATTATATGTGGATGTATGTTGATGTATCTTGGCTGCAAATTGATGAGTGAATTCATAAGTATGTAGTATGTTATTCTTTGACCTTGGCTTTTTCTCTTTTTGATGTTGTCAAAGGTGAGAAGAGTATCTACAAGCAAAAGCAGCATCAAATTTGAATTTTAGAAAACTGCACAAAGTTAGGAGGAGGATGAGCTTCAAATTACAAGACAAGCTAAAGAAGTTTTGCCATCATAAAAAAGGGGGAGTATGTGAGGGCAAGGTGTCTTACACTCAACCGTTATTTTAATGATGTCAAAACTTGTACTAGCTCGTAGTATGTAATTTGGACGGTATCATCTCATCATTGTCGTCATCCGTATTTCGCAATGCATAAACGATCAATAATCATGTGTCCAAATATATAGGAAGAGTCTCACATTGCCTAGGTAGATGAAAACATGTGCAAAAATCATTTTTTAAGAGTTTTGGTAGTTTAAGTTGACCTAAACCAAGCTTTGGTTGACTCATGAAATGATGTTTTGTTACATTTCCCACGGGTTAGCGCACGCTGACCCACAGGTCGACGCATACTGGAGCCATTCCTCATTGTGCATTTTCATCAGCCATACGTCGACGTATGACCCCTGTAGCGGTCGACGCATGGCACTCAAACTAGCACAGATTTGCCCACAGGTCAACGTAGGCTTACCCTCCTAAAAGTTAGGTCGACTCTTCGCTTTTAAAGGTCATTTTATGGGTTTTCTAAGTTTCAAAAAGCTGTTACTTGTGGTAGTTGGTCCTAGCATCATATAAATACTTTGTTCCTCATTTTTTACACAATAACAAGAAAAAGTGAAAGATTTACACTGAAAATTTTCTCTCATCATCTTCATCCCCATTCTTGCATTTTCTCAACAAATACACACATAACCATTTTTGTTGATCTTTTTGCATCATGAGGTGATAACGTCCAAACATAGAAGTGTATCTTGTTCGGGGTGAGTGTTTCAGTGGGTTTTTTCTTGAATAAAACCTTAAGGGTTTTTTCCTCCAAGATCAATTGGATTTGGGGGTTTTTGGTTCAGATCTTTGTGTGCATTGAATTCAGCCGAGCGAAGGTCATTGAAGAACGGTGGGTTCTGTCAATCTCGTAGCGTAAACCACAGGATTGTGCAACAATAGGTTTGGGATCGAATGGTGTGTGAATTGTAATCAGCTGAGTGAAGGTGATCGAAGAACGGTGGATTCTGTCGATCTAGTAGCGTTAACCGGAGGTTCATTCAACAAGTTCGAGGCACTTGATTCGACTCGAATCAAGGGAAGAGAAGACGTAGTATCAACATCAACAGAGTTTCTTGAGTGTGTGATAGCTAAGGCTTCTCTTGTAAAAACAATTTGCAAACAAGATTATAGATATCTCAATTCTTGATTTAGAATTGGGGGCAGACGTACCCGAAGCAAGGACGAAAGGGGAACTGCCTAAACAAACTTGGTGTCGTTTCTCTTTCCCTATCTCTTTAATTTTCGAACTGTTTACGCTTGTGATTGTTCAATTGATCGATAAAAATTATGGTATAGTTTAGTGCAGAAAAATTGATTTGAAAACATTGCACAATCATTTTGGATTATACTTTGTGAAAATTCAGCACTTACTAACATAGAAGTGATAGCTTGGAGTGTTTCGCACTCCAAGTGCTTGATAAATTGAACATTTACAAGGTGTTTGATATATTGTCAATTTGGTTTAATTTTTGATTGGGCATTGGAGATTGCATAACATTGAGTGCTGTTGGTAAATTGATTAATAGTTAAGTTGTGATTCAATTCTCTTATCGAGCCTTTCGTTCCATTTGGCTTACGCATATCCGGTCCTTTCGGTAACCAGTTCATTTCGACGATATAGTCCTCGGCCATTTCCGCAAATAATTTTTAAAATCCAATTTTAAGCGCCGAATCACAATTAAAAAGTAGTGATCTATTCAACCCCCTTCTAGATCAATTGTCGTCGTCTAACAAGTGGTATCAGGAGCACCGGTTAATCTAGTGCTTCAAGTATAACTTTTTAGAAAATGGCAAACGAACTGAAAGGGGGTTCAATAGAGCACCAATTTTTAACGGTGAGAACTATAGTTATTGGAAGGATTGTATGCGTTTACATATCAATTCTATTGATAGGAAGGTATGAAGCGTTATACAAAACCGTCCAATGGAAATTACTATGACCGATGCGAATAACGTGGTAGTACCTAAGCCTGAAGCACAATGGAATGAAGAAGACGAGAAAAAGTACAACTACGATTGAAAGGCTAGAAATATTCTGATCTCATCATTGGGTGTTGATCAGTATTATAGAGTTTCACATTGTACGAGTGCTAAAGCTATGTGGCACGCGTTGCAAGTTGCCCATGAGGGAACTAACGACGTCAAGCTAGCTAGAATCAATACGTTAACTCAAGAGTTCGACCTTTTTCACATGAAGCAAGGGGAAACCATTGCCGACATGCAAAAGAGGTTCACTCATTTAATCAATAGACTTAACTCACTTGGTAGACCAATTTCCAATGACTTTTCTACTAATAAAATCTTGAGATGTCTTACTAGGGATTGGCAACCAAAGGTGACCGCCATAAAAGAAGCCAACGACCTCATGACATTAGACATCACAACTTTATTTGGGAAGCTCGAGGAACATGAGCAAATGCTCATTAGTCTAGACCAATTTGAGAAAAGAGAGAAGAAGGAAAAGAACAAGACCAAAGATGCGGAAAAGAAGTCAATAGCTCTAAAGGCTTCAAGTTCAAAGTCCTCCGCAAATGAGCTAAGCGAGAGTGAATCAAGTGATGACGAGCAAGAGGATTCGAATGAAGAGATGAGATTATTTGTGAAGCGATACAATCGCTATATAAAGAAAAATAGTATTCAACATTCGGAGAAGAACCTCGTCAACTTTAGTAAAATAATCAAGGTTTTCCAAGAATGAAGACAAAAAGAGTGGAAAAACTAAGGGGTCTTGCTATAACTGTGGAAAAGTCGGCCACTATAAGCCAGATTGTCCATTGTTGAAGAAGGACAAAGGAAAGGATAAAATTCGTCAAGGGAAGAAACAAGGTAAACCTAGAAGAGCCTATATCGTTTGGGAAAGCAATAGTGAATCATCCAGTGATGAAAGTTCAAGTGACGAAGAAGAGTCTGTCAACCTTTGCCTTTCCACTCACCAAAGGAAAAAGAACAAAAAGGTACAATGTCTTGAGACCACGGAAATAAGATGGGTTCTTGATTGTGGCTGCTCAAGACATATGACAGGAGACATATCTCTTTTCATCGATTTCGTGGTGAAGAAAAAGGGATTTGTTACCTACGGAGACAACAATAAAGGGTCAATACTTGGCAAAGGTAGTGTAAGTAATCCCTCATCTACTATTATCTCAGACGTGCTTCTTGTTGAGGGTCTTAAACACAACCTATTAAGCATTAGTCAATTATGTGACAAAGATTATAAAGTATCATTTTCAAAGGATTGTTGTATAATTGAAAATAGTGATAAAAAGGATGTGTTTAAAGGCCTGAGGGTCAATAATGTCTATATGCTAGACTTGAATGAGGTATCGTTGAGTAGCGACAAGTGTCTAGTCACCATGAGTGAAGATTCATGGTTATGGCATAGACGATTGGCGCATGTCAATTTTGATTTGCTTAATAAAATAGTTTCTAAAGACCTAGTAATCGGCTTACCCAAAATCAAATTCACAAAGGATCACTTTTGTGATGCATGCCAAATGGGGAAGCAAACAAGGATCTCGTTTAAGTCTAAAAACATTGTTTCAACCACGAGACCCCTTGAGCTCCTCCATATGGACCTCTTTGGGCCATATAAGATTAATAGCCTAGGTGGTATCTATTATGGTTTTGTAATTTTCGATGATTATTATAGGTTTTGCTGGACTATTTTCTTAGCAAGAAAGAGCGATACTTTTTTGAATTTTGAAAATTTTTCCAAGTTATCCCAAAACAAATTGAACACAAACATTATATCAATTAGAAGTGATCTTGGAGGTAAGTTCGAAAATCATCTTTTTGAAGCATTTTGCGAAAGCCATGCGATTGATCATAATTTTTCCGCACCACGTACCCCTCAACAAAAAGAGGTTGTGGAATGTAAAAATAGAATTTTGGAAGAATTAGGAAGGACTATGATCAATGAGAGTGGCCTTCCAAAATACTTTTGGGCTAATGCCATTAGTACGACTTGTTACGTTTTGAATAGGGTGCTCATCCGTCCTATTCTAAACAAAACACCGTATGAGCTTTTAAAAGGGAGGAAGCCCAACGTATCTCACCTTCACGTTTTTGGTTGTAAGTGTTTCATGTTGAATAATGGTAAAGAGACACTTGGTAAGTTTGATGCTAAGGCCGACGAAGGTATCTTTCTTGGATACTCTCAGTCTAGTAAGGCATATAGGGTTTAAAATAAGAGGTTACTAAATGTTGAGGAGTCGGTAAACGTTAATTTTGATGAGTCTTATCCGAAAAATATCGGAAAAGGTAATTCTTTTCATGGTGTAGGTGTATCTTCAGAAGACATACTCAAGGACACTGATAAAGGGACTGATCAACCTGAAGCAGTGCATGTTGAGGAGGAAAAAGATCACCAATTTGTGAAGAGTGAGGAGGATCGTCCGTCTAATAAAGACAACCTTCCTCCAGCTTGTAAGTCTTCCAAAGACCATCCCATCGACAACATTCTCGGTGACATCTCAAAGGGAGTAACAACTCGTTCCAAGCTAAGTAACTTCTGTTAATACTCCGCTTTTGTTTCGCAAGTTGAGCCTAAAAACTCAAAAGAGGCCTTACTCGATGAACATTGGCTTTTGTCAATGTAATAGGAGTTGAATAAATTTTAAAGAAATGAGGTTTGGGACCTTGTCCCTCCTCCGCGAGGCCATCGAGTAATAGGCACCCGATGGGTGTTTAGGAACAAGCTCGACGAAAATGGAGTTATAACTAGAAATAAAGTGCGCTTAGTTGCGCAAGGGTATAACCAAGAGGAAGGCATAGACTATGAGGAAACTTATGCGCCTGTTTCCCGACTCGAGGCTATACGTCTGATGCTTGCCTACGCATGTGCGAAAAACTTCAAATTATTTCAAATGGATGTAAAAAGTGCGTTCCTAAATGGTTACATTAATGAAGAAGTTTATGTAGCCCAACCTCCTGGATTTGAGTCCCATGAGTATCCCGATCACGTTTACAAGCTAAAATGTGCTTTGTACAGTCTCAAACAAGCCCCTAGGGCTTGGTATGAGCGTCTTAACAAATTTCTACTTGATCAAGGGTACTCTAGAGGGAAGGTTGACACAACCCTCTTCATTAAACGTCAAGGAAAACACCAATTTTTTTTACAAGTATATGTAGACGATATTATATTTGGTTATACTAACACAAATATGGTCAAGGAGTTTTCTAAGTTAATGCAGGGAGAGTTCGAGATGAGCATGAAGGGGGAGCTAAACTATTTCCTCGGATTGCAAATCAAGCAACTTGATGAAGGGGAATTTGTGAGCCAGACAAAGTATTGTCTTGAGTTACTCAAGCGTTTTGACATCGCTAGCTCAAAGGCTATTGACACTCTGATGCCTACATGCGTCAACTTGAGTCGTGATGAGAATGGTAAGGGTGTAGATGTGAAGAGATATAGAGGTATGATTGGCTCTCTCCTCTATCTTACCGCATCCCGACCATATATCATGTTTAGTGTCTGCATGTATGCTAGGTACCAATCGTGTCACAAGGAGTCTCATTTAAAAGTCATGAAGTGCATACTTAGGTACCTATGCAGTACTCCAAAGTATGGGATTTGGTATTCCAAGGGAAGCGATTGCTCATTGATTGGCTATTCCGATTCTGACTTTGCCAGTTGCAAATCGGATAGGAAAAGCTCTAGTGGTACTTGTCACTTTTTCTCAAATTCCTTAGTGAGTTGGCATAGCAAAAAGCAACTTTCTGTTGCTTTGTCAACAACTGAGGTGGAGTACGTTGCGGCTGGTAGTTGTTATGCTCAAGTCTTGTGGATTAAGCAATAATTACTCGACTAAAATGTATAACTTGAACGTATTCCTATTTTGTGTGACAATACAAGTGCCATTAACCTAACCAAAAACCCGGTATTGCATTATCGCACGAAACATATAGAAATACGCCATCATTTCCTTAGAGATCATGTAGAGAAAGGCGATGTGGTATTTGAGCATGTTGATTCTAAGAATCAACTTGCGGATATTTTCACCAAACCTTTTGCGACAGAGCCTTTCTTTAATATCCATAGGGAACTTGGTGTTCTCAATATCTCGGACCGCGTTTGATTATGTATATATGATTGCATGCTCTATACTATTGCTTGTCTATATTTTTCTTTGACTAACAATATTGAAAAGATTAAGTTACATGTGAGGGCATCTATTATCAATCGTCGGAGGTAATATCGTTCCTTTTTAGACTACTACTCTTGATCAATTATATGTGTAACCTATTATGCCAAAATATGGATTGGATTGATGTTTATTTCATGTTTAGATGTAATTTTGATCCATTTTTAAGTTTTGTATGTGTGTGGCTTGTTATTTATCTCTACTTGATGCATAATGTTCTCAAAATGTGCATTTTTCATGTTTTACTTGTTTGAGTCGACCAAAACAGGGCATGGGTCGACTCATGAATGCCAAAATTTCTCGCATTTAGGATCGGGTTAGCGCAGTTCAACCTTACGGTCGACGCATCTTTTAAAATTTTGAATTTATGAAAATTCTTTCAGTATGCGTCGATGCATGACTAATTTCGGTCGACGTATCGCTGACAGAGTCTGAATTTTTTTCTTGGGAAGACGCGCGCCCCTTTTATGTTAGAAAATGTGATCCAATTTAATTGCATGTTACATTTTCCAATTCTCAGCATTATACATTGCATCTACTACATTTCCTCATTCTTCTCCTCTCCTCCAAACTTCCAAAAACCCTAGAAACCTATTACAAATACCTCCTCAAGAATCCAAGAGTTCCAAAATTAAAAAGGTGTTCAAGGATTCTCACAACATAGAATCAAAGTTTCCTATTTTGTTCATCTTCATCATCAAGATTCGACCACTGTTCATCATCATCAAGAATTTCGTGTACTATTCAGCTGTGTCAAAAAGGGGATATTTCAATGGCTTCCACAAGGATCACCAGAAAGAGAACATCCAGAGCTTCTACTTCAAGAGCGAGTACATCAAACACGCCGGTAAATGCTCTCTCTCTCTCTCTATTATCTGAAAATTTAACTGAGACTTTCAACAAGGATTTTCGTAACCGGTCCATTGTTAAGCAATTTGTTTATTATCATCCTTTTCCCCCCAATGCAACCAATCTCTGACGTTGCAGGGCTCCCCAAAAGGCAGTGCGTTAGCAAGCCCGTAACTGTCGACCTCACCGAGAACACGTCCGAGGAGAAGTACGTGCTCCCACCCTGCTATCTGCATCCTGATTTTTTCTGCGAGGCCAACTCCCTGATTGTGAGTGCTACTGAGTCCATGGCTATCTTGGGTGTTGACCGGAATGTGAGGAGGAAATCCTTATAAGAAGATATGGCTGCGATGACGCGGGTCTTTGAAACGATTTTGTTCCTTAAGGACGAGACTTGCCCTTCGGCTGACCTGGCCAAACTGTAGAATGACCTCGCGTCCGTCGAGGCTGGGAGAAATAAACTGGCTGCTGACCTCGACGAGTGCAAGAAACAGAATGTGGCCCAGGTCAAGCTTTACGGCAAGATGGAGGAAAAGGTGAAGGATGCTGACGAGGAGAGGAAGAAGCTCTTGGCGAGGATCGCTGAGTTGGAGGTGGCTGCAAGGCCCGTTGAAGACGAGACCGCCGACGAGAAACTCCTGGCCTCTCGGATTGACTTGGTGTCGAAGATCCGAGAGCTCGAGCAGGATTAACTTGGGGTTGTCGAGGTGGGTTTTAATGCTGTTGTGGATCAACTCCAGCTCGTGAACCCGGGCGTCCAGCTCATCACCGAGGGGACAGACCCTTATCACCAGGTGGTCGAAGGTCAGTGGTCGAGCCTGAAGCCGAATACGAAGATGATGGTCAAACCGTGGGGGACAACCAACCCGAGGGGGGCGTAGCCATCTAGCTCTATTTCCCTTTGTTCAGCTTGTTTGGCCTGCGCTCCATTTTTTACTGTTTTATCTGACTTGCGTGTCGTAGTTGATTTTGCCCCGCCTGCGTGCCAAGGGTTTTGCTTGTAATATCTGGATAGGGGCTCTGCCTGATTTAATTCATTGCTTTTTACCTTTTGTCACATTTATGTTTTGTGTGTGCTGCTTGTATGTCGGATACGTGTTTTATTTTTGTGTGTTTGTCTAAGTGTTTAGGGCCTTTGCTCGACGTTGTTGATCCTCGACAGTGCAGGGAACTAGTCAAGTGGTCGGAGTCATATTCCGACCTTCGACAAAGCTAAGAGCTCGATCGAGGTCTTAGCTATAACACCCTTTTCTACCCGACAAACATTCGCAAATAAATACAACAATTATATCAGAGTACATCACTCAAGAGTGCCACATTTCATCATAAAACATCAAAATAACAACCTGCTCCGTAACACGGGTTTCATCATCATAAATTCATTTAGACATTACACAACGAAAATCAAAACTCGAAATAATTTATAATTAAAAAACGTCTTAAAATAAAAGCTCATAAACATCATCGTGCCAACAAATAAAAGAACGTAAATCGTTCGACTCAAACATCCCGACCTGATGTTACATATCAGAGCAAGACCCTCTAATCGACAGAAAAACCAAAATACTTCAAAGCTAAGTCTTCAAGCACTAAGAGCTAATCCTAATCACCTGCATGTTACCCACGTGGAGGCAACATTCAAACAGGCAGGGTGAGTAATCACGAATTAATATATAAGATATAGGCAAAAGATAAAGTAGCAACCCATGACATCACTAACTCATTCACAAATGTCATTGATAAGTGCAAAATGTACCTATTTTTGTAAATAAGTTTTGTTGCACTTATCGTTACTTTGTGTTAATATTGGTTGAGTAAACCCCACTTTATGTGTAAATACATTTACTTTTCGTTTTCGTGTGTATTTTGCGTTTTCTTGTATATATCGTTGAGTTTAATTGCTTTCCATTCAATTTTGTAGGTATTAAAGTAAGGAGATTTTACCATTGTTGTATAGATCATTGAATAAGCTTTCCAGTGCTTCCGACCATGCATCAATCCGAGTTACGGTTCAGAAGTTGTGGTCTCAATAAGGGGCTGTTTTGCTGTCATGTTCGCTTAGCGAGTGTGACAGCGAAGGTTCGCTTAGCAAATGGCTGGCGAAGGTCCCAGCGAAGGAGTCCAGAAAGAAACAGAGGAGAAAGAGACCAAAGTTCGCTTTGCGAACTTCCTAGCGAGCATTCGCTAGGCGAATAAATCGTTCGCTTAGCGAACTTATGAAGAAAGCAAGAGGCGGTTTAACTTTTTGTAGGCACTTAAGTTCCATTTTAGTACATTCGCTTAGCGAATGAAAGAGTTCTCCTAGCGAACCTGCGAAAATATGATTTGTATATAATAGAATTCTGTAATTTTTTAGAGGATGGTTTTGGGGTTTTGTGATCCCAACTCCATCAAACTTCATTTTTCAGTAGATTAGCTTAGAAAACGACATGGAAGCTTGCACACGGTTGAACCGGGGTGGATTAATCATCGACCGGCGTTGACAAACCGCGAGATGTTTGGTTCATTTCTCTTATTCTTTGTGTTTTTCTTCTTTGTTGGGTTTTGTATATATATTGACTATGATCTCATGTATATTTGTCGCCCATGGCGTTGTATAAAACTTGCTTTACAAATCTTTATTGGTGATTGTCTCTGATTTTTGCT
Source organism: Lathyrus tuberosus (assembly GCA_022829125.1). Classification (NCBI taxonomy): domain Eukaryota; kingdom Viridiplantae; phylum Streptophyta; class Magnoliopsida; order Fabales; family Fabaceae; genus Lathyrus; species Lathyrus tuberosus. The sequence goes on from JALAZF010000017.1 coordinate 19,359,476, forward strand.
TTATGCGCAGGGTTTAAGTTGCGTTAGAGATAATCCTTGAAAACTTCGATTAGGGATGATTATATGTTAGTTTCTGGATTCTAGAGATAGATTTAAGAGCTAACAATCTTCAATAGGCGTCGAATCTTAAAGCCTCTGTGCCTTGAGCTAGCGTGCAAAAGTATCGGCGAGGGTAACACGGTTGTTCTCTTAACTTTACGTTAGACATAACCTTTATTGTGAGCGATGCTGGGTGATATTAAGGAGTATTGTAGGTTGAGTATAACTGGTCGGTAAGTTTAAGTTTGTGAGGAGTCAGTTATGTGCATGCCAGAAAAGTTTGTCTTGCTGAAGAATGAATTTGTTTTATGTTTTAATATTTACTTTTCTGTTTTTATGTTTAAAACCATTTAAACCCAAACTCATAAACGCGAGAGACTGTCGAACGACATTCTTTCCCTCGAACCGATCTCTGTGGACACGACATAAATCCCGGAGGGAATTCTTCTAAAAATAAATATTTTTGCTGCTTGCCCTATTCTACAACCCAACAAAGTGGCGTCGTTGCCGGGGATTGGTTTTGATATTGAATCGCATTGCGATAGTTTCTTTGTTTTTGAGTTTTGTATATATCGTATATATTGTCTGTTTCCATTATGTTTGTTCAAGTGTTGTATACATTTTGTTCCCGTAACATTTGTTTAAGTGTTTGGTTAGGACACTTGCTTTTGGTTTGCACGGCGAGGCATCACTATGGCATGAAGGAAGGAAGTTACTAGCTAAGCATTGTAAAGGTGTCGAGCTTACGACGTAAAACAAGCATGGTGTATTCTTTTCTTTTGTTGTTATTTAGTTTAGGTAGTGTGGTGAGTATTCATTAAATAAGTTGTACTCGGATTTTTCGTAAAATTCTCAAATCTTCACTTTATAACTTGTTTAATGAATTTTCTACCGGTTTTTCAGTTTGTTAATATTAATAGTTTTCGTGTTTGTCAATGAACTTGTTTTGAGTAGCTTGAGGAAATTTGCTGTTGTTCCAAGTTTGATCGTTTCAACTTGCGGATGTATGGTAATGATATTGTTAAGTTTTGTACACGTCCAAGGTATGTGTTTATCGCTTTCCAGACTTTAGCATATTCATGATACTTAGGCTTTTTACAAACTTCCATGCCATTCATTCTTTTGTATACTTGTTCTTGTGTAAATCACTTTAGTTCCCAACCTTTTTGTGAGGTAGCTTTCCCTTGTTCATATATGCACGGAGTACCAACATTCTTGTTTTAACTGGATTTTATTATGCTTAATCTTTTGTTTGTGTTGATTGTATGAAAGCATGAAAAGGATCAAGGCAATTTTGTTTCATTTTGAGCACAACTACCTTAGCCAAATAGTCAATTCAACTTGTGAGTGTGTGAGAATTCGTAAACCCTTTGAGCTTTTTGATCCATGTTTTATTTGAACTTAATGCTTGTCTATGAGTGTTTAGTTCAGTTATTTTTGATTGGATTTTGTTTTTTCTTGGACCTCAACTTTGTGTTGTTGTATGAGTTTTTGCCTTGTCTTAGAAAGTAGGGAGTATTCACATGATGATGTGGTTGAATTCAAGTTGGGGAGAGAATGATTGTTTACTCATTGGTTGGATTCTATGAGGATTGAAAAAGAAAAGAAAAAAAGAGAAAAATATGACAAAGAAAAAGAAAAGAAAAAAAAAGAAAAAGAAAATCCTTGAAAAAGGAAACAAAAAAAGAGTTCAAATAATTGTGCTAAATAAGTATTGTGTTTTGTGTAACACTTGGGATTTTGGAAGAAGTTGATTGGAATTTCGTGTTTGAGTCTTTGTGAGTTGATCACTCCCTTAGGTTTAGGAAAGTTTTTGTTTCAATTACCTTTAGAAATTGCCCTTTGTTTGTTTACCCGACCACGCTACAACCTTGAAAGTCCTTGTGATTCTTGCCTTTGTATATTCAATGTGAATTTTTGGATGGTTGCATAATTTAGTCTATTGTTTGCATGATTGTTGTGTGAGTGATAAGAACCTCATTTTGTGTTTTTCATCTATTGATGATTGTTTTTGCTAGGTGTGACTCACATTTGAACTTGTGTTGTTTTAGAATTTTTGGCATGGCTTTTGTATTTTGCATTTGTTTTGTTACTATGTTGTCGTCGTAGTTTAGCGGTAAGTATTTACTTTGTGTGTACCATTTTCATTTGAGCTATACATTTGTTTTCCGTTTTTTAAAACTTGCTGATTCGTGATTCTTTGGTTATCACTCGGTTTCGTTGAGTTGTTTGATTCTTATTTGAGGACAAACAATTATGAAAGTCGGGGAGAGTTTGATAAATGCAAAATGTACCTATTTTTGTAAACAAGTTTTATTGCACTTATCGTTACTTTGTGTTAATATTGGTTGAATAAACCCCACTTTATGTGTAAATACGTTTACTTTATGTTTTCGTGTGTATTTTGCGCTTTCTTGTATATATCATTGAGTTTAATTGCTTTCTATTCAATTTTGTAGGTATTCAAGTAAGGATATTTTGCCATTGTTGTATAGAGCATTGAATAAGCTTTCCAGCGCTTCCGACCGTGCGTCAATCCGAGTTACAGTTCAGAAGTTGTGGTCTCAATAAGGGGCTGTTTTGCTGTCATGTTCGCTTAGCGAGTGTGACAGTGAAGGTTCGCTTAGCGAATGGCTGGCGAAGGTCCCAACGAATGAGTCCAAAAAGAAACAGAGGAGAAAGAGACCAAAGTTCGCATTGCGAACTTCCTAGCTAGCATTCGCTAGGCGAATAAATCGTTCGCTTAGCGAACTTCTGAAGAAAGCAAGAGGCAGTTTAACTTTTTGTAGGCACTTAAGTGCCATTTTAGTGCATTCGCTTAGCGAATGGAAGGGTTCGCCTAGCGAACCTGCGAAAATCTGATTTTTATATAATAGAATTCTGTAATTTTTTAGAGGATGGTTTTGGGGTTTTGTGATCCCAACTCCATCAAACTTCATTTTTCAGTAGATTAGCTTAGAAAACGACATGGAAGCTTGCACACAGTTGAACCGGGGTGGATTGATCGTCGGCCGACGTTGACAAACCGCGAGATGTTTGGTTCATTTCTCTTCTTCTTCGTGTTTTTCTTCTTTGTTGGGTTTTGTATATGTATTGACTATGATCTCATGTACATTTGTCGCCCATGGCGTTGTATAAAACTTGCTTTACAAATCTTTATTGGTGATTGTCTCTGATTCTTGCTTTATGCGCGGGGTTTGAGTTGCGTTAGAGATAATCCTCGCAAACTTCAATTAGGGATGATTATCTGTTACTTTCTGGATTCTAGAGATAGATTTAAGAGCTAACAATCTTCAATAGGAGTCGAATCTTATTGCCTCCGTGCCTTGAGCTAGCGTGCGAAAGTATCGGCGAGGGTAACACGGTTGTTCTCTCAACTTTGCGTCAGACATAACCTTTGTTGTGAGCGATGCTGGGTGATATTAAGGAGTATTGTAGGTTGAGTATAACTGGTTGGTAAGTTTAAGTTTGTGAGGAGTCGGTTATGTGCATGCCAGAAAAGTTTGTCTTACTGAAGAATGAATTTGTTTTATGTTTTAATATTTACTTTTCTGTTTTTATGTTTAAAACCATTTATACCCAAACTCATAAACGCGAGAGACTGTCGAATGACATTCTTTACCTGGAACCGATCTCTGTGGACACGACATAAATCCCGGAGGGAATTCTTCCAAAAATAAATATTTTTGCTGCTTGCGCTATTCTGCAACCAACAGTCATCAACGCACCAAATATATCAATAGAATGTAATGACACATAGTATAAAGATGCAACATCATAGACTCATGCATGTGGTACAAATTCATCATAATTGATGGACATTGGGCCATCTCCCTCCAAAGATCCCCACCAATAGGATCGATTCTACATAAGAACCGAAGCACGTCACAAAACACTTCAATCCACACAATGGGATTAAAGCCACCACTGGACCGGAGTCCCAAATATGCCATGAATGCATGATGCAAAGCATCATAATAATCATCATCATCATAAAATCATCAAATTTGCATCATCATTCATGAATCATCATCAAATATCATGATACAACATCAATTCACACCCATCACGATTCGTCACTATACCTCACAACTCATCATATTATAACCGTCATGCCAAAATTCGTGATTTTATCTCATTTACCATCATCACTAGTTTACCCATGTTTTATTACCTCATCACAGTCTTACGTTTCAATGGAAACTGCGTTACCAGCGAAATCGGGACTGTAATTGCAAAAACGGACAAATATGGCAACAGCTCTGCCCATACGCGTATGGCCATGCCCTATACGCGTATGACCCTCTTCCCTCACCCCCTGGCCTGTGTATCATACGCGTATGGCCAGCTGCCCAGGCCTCCCTTACACGTACTAACTTGAGTGTTACGCGTATCACCAAAGAGGTTTTCCTCTCAAAATTCCCTTCAAACTTCCAATACGCGTAATGGCAAGCCCATACGCGTAATGCCCCTCCCCCAAGCTTTCCATACGCGTAATGGCCCTCCATACGTGTATGGACACTCTCCCCTTACGCGTACCCTACGCATACGAGCAGAGGGCCGTGCTGGCTCTGGGGACGGGTGCGTACTGTACGAGTACTACCCTGGGCAGTCCCCTTTATGCGCGTAAGGCTCCCTCCCTTATGCGTATGGCCAGACGCACCTCCAAAAATCCAGATTTCATATCAGTGTGAAATCTCCCTCATTACAACACCTTCAAACTCCCAAAATATACCCAAAATTATTTTCGATTCATTACAGATCCAGGTTCTAATCCTACTTCATTATTCTCATCAATTTCTACCATCATAATCTAGTTTTCGTTCATCCTAATTTCTCCATTTCAAATCTGATTTGTGTTCATTACAGCAACAGCAGAGACTCATACGAATTTCATAGAAGACATTAATTACACATACAGATCCACGAAAATTCATCATAAAATTCATCATAGATTCATCAATTTACACACCACACAGATCCTACATCTACCTTAAGCCCGCATCCAATATAGTAACCCAGATTAAGCCCCCATACCTCAAATTTCTCAGCAAAAGGATTCTTTTTCGGGGTTTTACAGTTGATTCTCCCTTGTTCTCTGTGCCCTAGCCTCTTTTTCTCTGTTCTCTTCACTTTTACGATTGCACAGAATAACTTCCCTAATTCCCACTTTTTTTGTCAAACATACCCCTTGGACCCCAATTATGACTTTCCCATCTTACCCTCACTTAACCTTCCCAAAAATACTGTCTTACCCTTATTGTTCCTCTTAATTATTTTAAATAATAATAATAATAATAATAATTTAAATATGCAAATTATTCTATTATTATTACTAACAAAATAATCCTAATAAATTACTAATTCTAAGTGCCTCAATATTCCCTTAACTAAATACTACCCCACAACACCACATAATTTTACCATGTGTCACAATATTCATCAAAATTCACCGAAACACTAACTAATCATAATGAATCAATTAAATAAATATTATAATTATTTTGGGGTGTTACATTTGCTCTGAGGCGTGAACTTCCCATTGCGAGCTACGTGTTCTGCCTAGTTGGTACGACGACGGTGGAGCTCGGTAGGGGTGTCTGTCATACCCCAAATTTTGACCACTAAGATTTCCTATCATTGGGAAAATCATCATCACAATATGGGTAAACCATCATACTTTATTAGTCTCCCCAAAGATGGGTGAGCATCCACTACAATCAAGTTTAGGGTTTCAAGCCCTCTCAGAGTTCTTAGACAAAGGATCAATTAAGGAATGGCATGATCTTCAACTTGTCTAACCTCTCAAACATCCACAAAGGATCAAGAGGACTCCCACAACAAGAATCACGAACAAGGTTGCAGCATTCTAGGTGGATCAAGCCTCGAGATCGACAGTGTCACCAAATTAGGGTTTGGTCGACCAGGGCCCCAGATGGGAATTTTCCTCTGGGTATGAGCCAATGTTTCAAATCATGTCCTAAAATACCCCAAGGGACCTCATGGACCCAATCATCAAGTCAATTTAACCTCAGGGGATGCATTCATAAAAAATCAGGAATTAGGGTTTCTTGACCTAATTTACCCCTAAGTTGACTTTTAGGACAAAACATGAGCCAAGACCTCAAGACATGATTTGAGGGTCTCTAATACACCACATTGATCCATTTGCAATAATGGGTTGATCCAAGAAGCTTGATTCACAAGTTTCAAGTTCATCAAAACCACTATTAGGGTTTCGCGGAAAAAGTCAACTGTACCTTTAACTTTTGACTAGGACATGCTCCCAAACCCTAGGACATGATTCAATACACCCTATAACACCTATGAAATCAATCCATCAAGTTTGATTTAGGTCAAGAACTTGATTTCATAGAGGATCGCACAATTTGGAATTCATCTGACAAAAAGTCAACTGTGCACAAAAGTCAACTTTGACTTTTTGAGATTTTTCATAAATATGGTTCTTTGACCCTAAAATGATGTTAATGTGTGATTGTAATCATCATTCATCAAGAAAAATCCAGAAAAGTGGGATAACTTGTAAAAGGGGTAACCATAAAAAACTTAGAATTTTTCTAAGTTATGGAACAAAGTGGCTAGGTTACCAACTTCCAAGGATCATAACTTGAGATCCAAGCAACCATTTGGGCTGATCCAAAGATGGATTTGTAACTCTCATGGCATACTTTAAAAGTGTCAACTACACCTCATTCCAATTCTTCATGGATTTCAAGTAATGGAATGGCCAAAATCACAAAAAGTGAAAATGTCACTTTTTTCCAACACTTAGTGAAATTTTCACTAAGTCAGAATCTGCCTTCACTTTTTTCCAAATATAGGGGCATTTTTCACTTGGATCCAAAAGGTATCAAAACAAACTATGATCACACATATGTTGTATCATATGAGAGCTTTCCAAAATGGCCAAGAACTCCATGAAATTGCATTTGAGCTATGAGATATGACCATGCCAATATGCCTTGCTGCAAACTGTCATGGCAAGGCAGATTTGTGCATTTTGCTCGATTTGCCAAATTTGTGCAAATGACAAACATGTCTATCCATCTGAACACCTCAGTGAGGGACCAACGAGGGACAAACACTGATCCTATGCCTCCCAAGTCTTTGGAACCAAAAGTAGCATGCCAAACCTAGAAATCCCTAAAGAGGGGACATGACTCCAATTGTGTTTTGGAGCATTTAATGAATGCACCAAGGTGGCATGGACTGAGCCATTTCCAACTGAATTTAGTCAAGACATATCCAAGACCAAGGGAACCAGCAGCCTGTGCTCTAACCTCTAAAGTAACCATTGCCCAAACCTCTGCAACAGTTGCCATTCACTATTGCTTGCAAAAAAAACTCGCTCTACTATAAATAGAGCTCATTTGTGATCAGTTTGAGTACACCAAAGCCATCAAACAAATGCTTTCCTCAAAATCACCTTCTCACTTCCAAATTTGCCTTCCAAAGCAAGTCACTATTGGGTTTTGAGTTTGAGAGCTATTCCAACCAAACCAATCACACACACATCTCATAAACATCATATAGAAGTGATCCAAACACTTAAACAACACCTGGAACACTGATTTCTCAGAATCACTAGCCAGCTACTCAAGGTTTTAACCAAGTTGTAGTTGGGATACCATCTTCAGTTCCAGCTTGTTTCAAACCATTTCAAGCACTCAGGCACATCACTTGGCACCTAGGGAAGCTATCCACATCATTGGAACCTAGCTGTAACACCTCTAACACAAAACACGATCACCAGCTGCAAGAGGTAAGCATGAGTTCTTCTAACTCTATGATCCATGCATTTTTTGCTGCACAATAATTTGGCCATATGTTCATAATCATGCATAGAGTGTTTTCCCTCAATCAATTACTTTGTTTGAATCGTGTATGGAATTTCTGGGCCTTCATGCAAATTTTAGGGTTCTTGAGGTTTCACTTTGATTTCTTATTCCATGCTAAAAATAAATGAAATTAAAGACCATAGACATGACCGTGAGGTGAAAACGAGCAGATTGATATGTAGATTGCATGATATAATCAAGTATTCAGTGAGATTGGATTGAAAATGCAAATCTGCAGAAATAGAGGGTGGCACATGTTCTTGCCATGTTCTTGGCGCCCTTTTTGAAAATTCAAATATTTGAATTTTGTGATTTTATTTAATTGATTCAAAAATTAATTTCTCTCTGAGTTTTAATGATTATGAGTTGATTCTTTTTTTAATAATTCACAAAAATGTTAAAATATTTTATTTTACCAAAAAATCCCAAAAATATTATTTATTTCATATATTTGATATTTTTGCAAAGAATTAATATTTTATTTGTTTTTAACATTTGAAATATTTTTTCTCCCTTGATTTTCAAAACTTAATTCATTACCAATCATTTTGTGGATATAAACATGGTTTTTGAAACATTAATCCAAGATCACAATTTGTTTTTCACACATGTTTAACAATTTTGATCATTTTAATTGAATTTTTATTCAATTAAAATATATTTTGAAAACAAATTAGGGTTTTGATTAATTCAACCCTCATCAATCTTTTTCAAACACTTTTGGGCCTCTTGGTAGAGTGTAAGACCCAATCCTTTGTAAATACAAACCTTTTTAGGCCTCAGATGTTGTATAAGTCCCGTTGTATTTTCAAAATCACGACGCGATCGTCGCCTTTTCAAAACAAAACCCTGGGCCTCTCCTTGAGCTATAAGACCCATTACTTTTCTTAAAATAAATCCTTGGGCCTCTAATAGAGTGTAAGACCCAGCCCCTTTGAAAACCAAACATTTTTGGGCCTCAGCCATTGTATAAGACCCACTGCGTTTTCAAAAATCTCGGCGCGATCGCCATTTCAAAAATCAAATCATCTGGGACTACCCTCGTGTTATAAGCCTCATTTCTTTTCTTTTAAAACACTTTTAGGCCTCCAATAGAGTGTAAGACCCAATCCCTTTGTACATAAAAACTTTGTGGGCCTCACATATTGTATAAGTCCCTATGTACAGTTTCCAAAACAGCGGTGCGATCATCGTTAAAACCCTGGGCCTCTCCTTGAGCTTTAAGCCCCAACAAACTTTTCAAAGCACTTTCTCCTTTGATTTTGAATATAATATTGTTATCAAAGCTTTCTTTGTTGAACAACTAACAAAACAACATGGAAGCTCTACAACCGAGTAAGTATTTACCCGCTTTCATTTATCGCTTTCATATGCATATAACTGTATTGTGGGGCTGTTTCACTGTAAGTCTTCTTTCACATCCTTTTATATACTTGTCACATATCCACTGTGTAATACTAGTATAGTTATTTAGAGTTTTCCCTGGCAACTACGTCTAGAACTAGGTAAAGCCTTGTGTGTCACGCTTAAATACAAACAAAACTAGATCCCCATAGGATTACCAGATACAGTCTTCCCTCCTCTTGGGGTTAAACAATATGGACATGTGAAAGGCAGCATTCTCGGTGAACCCTTTCTCAGACCGTCACTCTTAGAAATTGTCAAAGAAACTCTACTCCCTAGAGTTAATCTATTCTCCGTGAATAGCATCTCTTGAGTTTCTTCCAAATTTATGAACTTTCCTGGCTTGATCTATTCTCTGTGAATAGCATGTCTTGAATTTCTCTTGGTTTGGGGACCCACAAGCTTCCTAAAAGCATCCCCGCCTCCTCTTGGGTGTTGTACAAGGACCCTTCGGCTTCTTAGAAGTTCTCATGCCTTCCCTTGGGCTTAATACAAGGACCCTGACAACCTCTTAAAGGTATAAGATAGAACTTAGTAATCCTTTGCTAGAGCAGTCTTTTCAGCGTCAAAACTCCGGCCGTCGTAAGGTTGATACCCATCCCTTAATACCTGTGCCTCCTCTTGGGCATAGTACAAAAGATAAAACTCTAGACTTGGACAGTCTAAGACCCTTGAGTCTCAAAGACATTCTCAAATTCCCTTCAAACATAGGCAGAAACCCGGTCTCTCTCATGAGAGTTCCCCACACTTGGACTCGCTTCAGGATCTCTAGAATCCACAGCGGTAAGCTAGCCTCCTCTTGGCCTTTGTACAAATGATTCTCCCCAGTGGAGCTAACCTTTTCAGACTCTCTTGTTGAGTGTAAAAGACTCTCTTGTTGAGTCAATTCCTTTTTTAGCCTCTATCTCGGGCTTCGTACGAGACAGCAAAACACTCTCTTGTTGAGTATAAAAGACTCTCTTGTTGAGTCAATTCCTTTTTTAGCCTCTATCTCGGGCTTCGTACGAGACATCAAAAAACTCTCTTGTTGAGTATAAAAGACTCTCTTGTTGAGTCACTTCCCGTTTAGCCTCCATCTCGGGCTTCGTACGAGATACTAAAACACTCTCTTGTTGAGTATAAAAGACTCTCTTGTTGAGTCAATCCGTTTTTTAGCCTCCGTTTTAGGCTTCGTATAAGACAGATAAAAACACTCTCTTGTTGAGTATAAAAGACTCTCTTGTTGAGTCAAACCTTTTTAGCCTCCGTCTTAGGCTTCATATAAGACAGATAAAAAAGACTCTCTTGTTGAGTCAAACCTTTTAGCCTCCGTCTTGGGCTTCATACAAGACACATAAAAGCACTCTCTTGTTGAGTCATTCACTTGTTAACACCCTCTTGTTGGGTCAATCGCCTCCTCTTAGGCTTTGTATAAGGAAACCTAGGTTAAATAAATTAACCTTTTAGCATCAAACCTGTGTCTTGCTCACAGCATACAAACATCAACAACTCCTCTTTAGAGATGACAAATTCTCTCTCATCCAAACCCTTTAGCTTCACATCTTGGGCTTTGAACAAGATACAAATCACCTTTAGCTTCATGTCTTGGGCTTTGAACAAGACACCAAAACAACCTTTTTCCTCCCTTAGAATAGGAGGAACTACAATCGCTCTGATTTCCCTGTTTCGTTAAACGGGAATACGTAGGCATAAGATTGAAAAATCTTAGCGAACACATTAATCAAAAACCCAAAATCCAGTATCTCAATCAAATCCACCCAAAAGCATCAAATCTAAACACATTACCAAAAACCTCACAAATGATCCGAACACTGTGTTCTCAGTAAAATAACCAAAGTTGGGCCCACGTCTACATAGCATCTGTAAACCAACAGTTTTGACTGTTTAACCTTAGTTTGTGAGCAGGGTTAATTGGAGACATCTATTTCCCTTCCTTAATCAGCTTAACAGGATAAAAAATGAATTGAACTGTAGTACCCGAGTGATAGTGCTTCAAGATCACAAAAATCGCGCTACAGAAAAAATGGCGCCCTCCGTGGGGCCCAACTCTCTTTCTTAGGTAGAAAACCCTGAGTTCACAAAGTATCACAGAAATGGCGACTCTGCTGGGGAGTCATTGTCTGTATAGGATCATAAGACTATAGGTCTAGGATGATTAAGACAAATATATATATACTGCTTTTCCTAATTGATATCTGTGTTTATTTTTCTGCTAAGGGAAATGCGTGCGATGCTGCATGTGGAGAGATTTAGTATACACCTAAGATAGTTGATGGCAATACGAGTAATCTTACTGGGAGTGAATTTCAGCTAAGAGTCTCTGGTCGACCATCAAACTCAGTGGAGACTCCCTTTGCAGATACATTGCCTATACGACTTCGGTTGTTGAAAATAGTGTGGTCGACTGGGTTATCTGAGAAGCTGAGGTTTTTAGTTGACTGAAACCATTTTGTAGTGCAGAAGCTATCAAAAATAGTTGTCACGCGATACTACCCTCATTTTAGATCACTCTAGGATACATCAGCTCGCAGGCAATCCGCTTGCTGTTGTTATCCCAAGAGGGGTCAATGATTTTGCGGACAGGTACAAAAAATACCAGTATAAACCTTTGGGTGGGGGGGGGGGGGGGGTAGAGCCTTGAATTCATGACACCGAGCCTTTGACCCCATGTTTTTTCTATGTTTTTGTGTGCTACATTCATACATTAATTTAAAAAGCATTCCAAAAAGAAAATCTTCTCTTCTAGTCTCTCTCTTTTTCAAACTAAACTGAGACAATGATTGCAAATGTCAGATAAAGAGATTGCGTTATGGATTTTGGTAGAAGAAAGACTCACAAGTATACCTTCAAGGTTCCAAAGTTAGAGGATTTAAGAGGTTTGGCGAGGATGATCACCAACCCTGAGGCTTTCAGAGCCAAGTATGGAGGATTGCTGTCTCTATTAAGGGTCCATGTAATTGGAGGAATCTTGTCCACGCTAATTCAGTTCTACGATCCGGTTTATCACTGTTTCATATTTCCGGATTATCATCTAGCACCAACACTGGAGGAGTATTCTCACCTGACTGATCTACATATCATTGATCAAGCTCCCTTTTCTGGATTGGAAGAAATTCCAAAAGATCAAACCATTGCAAGAGCGATTTATTTGGACGAGTCAGAAGTCAGGACTCACATGACCACTAAGGGTGGCATCCAAGGTTTACCAGCCCAATTCTTGATAAAGAAAGCCCTGTACTTTGCCAGTATAGGGAACGTGGCCGCTTTCGAGAGAATCTTTGTTTTTCTCACCTACGGGTTATTTTTGTTTCCCAACATCGATAACTTTGTAGATATCAATGCCATTAAGATATGTCTGATCGGAAATCCCGTACCGACCTTACTCGCAGATGCGTATGTGTATCATTCTGTACACTTAAGGAATTTATACAGTGGAGGAATGATCACATGTTGTGTACCCTTGCTTTACAAATGGTTTATTTCCCATTTACCCAAGTCTGCTGCATTTTGGGATCAAAAGAATACTTTACGTTGGCCGCAGAGAATCATGTCTCTTACCAACTCTGACATCGATTGGTACAATCAAATCTATGATGGGATCAGAATCATTGACCGTTGTGGAAATTTCCCAAATGTACCCCTTATAAGAACTAAGGGAGGAATCAACTACTATCTAATTCTCGTTCGTCGTCAATTCGGATACCCAATGAGGCATGTCCCGCGGAATGCTCATCTGGAAGGTCTTTTCTTCAAGGAAGGAGAAAATGACAGGGCACTAAAGACAGAAATAGTGCATGCCTGGAAACAGGTTCATAGGAAAGGAAGAGAGTCTCTAGGAAAACCAGACTGTGTCTCGGTGGAGCATTATCTCCATTGGGTACAAACTAGAGCTCTCAAGCTGAGGATGCCTTACCCTCGTCAGGAAGTTCTTCCATTAAAGGACTCTGTCCTTTATTTCATGTCCGATACGGAAAAACTTCAAGTTACTCTCAAGAAAGTTCAACAGGAGAGAAGGTCTTGGAGGAACAAGTACCGCATTCTTAATGTAGAGTGTAAGAAACTACAGCAACTATTGAAAGAAAAGGATGCTCTGATTGAGATTTTAGAGCAACATGCTGTAGAGAATCAAGAAGACCAAAGGAATTTGCTCGCTCATTTCACTTGGCAAAGGAATAACAACCCGACAACGGCTGAAGAGCCCCGGTCAAAGAAAAGGAAAGCACCAGAGCTCTCTTCAGAGAGGACTCAGGATCCATTAGTTTAGAAATTTCCTTTTACAACACTTTGTAAGCTACCGTATTTCCATTTCCGCAATCGTTGAATTCAATAAAACGGGGTCTTCTCCACTGTTTGATATTTGCAATATAATTGTCGAAGTTTACTTTGAATAAACAAAAAATAATTAATAAAATCATTGCATATCATTCATCATTCTCGCATAAATGCATTCTTCTTCCCTACGAATCTCACGTTTGTGTCTCGATTCTAGAGTCAAACTGTCTCATTCATACAATACTCGGGCCAATCGACAAAAGAAAATGGATGATCTCGAGGAAGAGAACACAGAATTGAGAGAAGAGATCGACACTCTGAAAGAAGATCTAAGAAAGCTTCATAACTACATGCAAGCTCTAGCAGAAGCTCAGATGCAACAACAATGGACTGTGATCTCAGAAACCACATCAACGCCCATAGTGGAGAAGTCTGATCCTAAGTTCAAAATGCCGAAAGATCGTCCCTGGGGCATGCCACTCAACTATATCCTGGAAGGATATATACCGCCGATCATGGAAGATCTGGAAAACGCAGCAGGAGCCACTGGGCCTGAAGGTTACAAACTTCGGGAAAGTGAAGATGCTAGGGGCATGACAATAACTCCTGAAGGTTAGAAACTTCGGGAGGCACCTAGAGTCTCTGCCATGATGACTATACCACCACCCGTGGTACACACTGTCCCGGAAGGACAGATTCCACATATACCTTCTGGTGGAAATGAAAGTATGTTTGACAGAATGAATGAGTTCCAGGAACAGTTCCTGGAGATGCAGAAAGAACTGCAAGCCATTCGCGGTCAGGATCTATTTGGAAAGGATGCCGCAGACCTTTGTTTGGTCCCCAATGTGAAAGTTCCGCACAAGTTCCAAGTGCCCGATTTTGAAAAATACAAGGGTAACTCTTGCCCTCAAAGTCATTTAGTGATGTACACTCGACGAATGTCAGCTCAAACAAAGAACCAGGAGCTACTGCTTCACTACTTTCAGGATAGTTTAACCGGTGCCGCACTCAAATGGTACATGGGTTTAAACCGCACTAAGATCGCTACTTTAAGAGATCTTGGCGCTGCCTTTGTTCAGAAGTATAAGTATAACCTGGACATGGCACCAGACAGAGATCAAATCAGATCAATGTCACAGAAGGACAAGGAAACCCTTAAGGAGTACGCTCAGAGATGGCGTGAAATTGCCGCCCATATTTGTCCACCTCTTGAGGAAAAGAGATGACAAAGATCTTCTTGAAAACCTTGAGCTCATTTTACTACGACAGAATGGCCGCCAGTGCACCCAGTGATTTCACCGAGATGGTGGGCATGGGAGTTCGTCTTGAGGAAGTCGCCCGAGAAGGACGTCTGGTTAAAGACGTTGTACCATCAAGTAGTACAAAACGATACGGTAGTGCTCTCCCTAAGAAAAAAGAGCAGGATATTGGGAATATCTCTCTCGGAAAGCAAAGGCGATGTTACCAACCAATAGCAGCTGTAACTCCTGCTATTAAACCTGTGCCTGTTCCTACGTATCAACCTCAGGTTGCGCAGAGCCAACCTAATTAACAACAATATCAGCAAAGGACACAACAGCCTCTTCGGCAGGCTCGTCCTCAGTACAACAACAACCATACAACGCGACCACCAGGGTTCGACCCTATAGCAATGTTGTACGCGGAATTATTTCCGTTACTACTGGTCAAGGGGCACGTCCAAACCAAGTCTCCTCTTACAGTACCGAAAAATCTGCCTTTTTGGTTCAAGACGGATCAGACTTGTTCTTACCATCAAGGAGGACCAGGGCATAACATAGAAAACTGTCTCAGTTTCAAATCCGACGTACAAAATCTTGTTAGGAGCGGGGTCTTATCTTTCAAAGATACGAATCAAAATGTTCTCACGAACCCGTTGCCCCAACACGAGAAAGCTGCAGTCAATTTGATAGAAGAAGAGTCTAACGACAGCTATCAAATTCATGATGTACTCTTATTGAGGACCAATCTGGCCAAGATGCATCACAGACAGAGTGGGTATGGCCATGTCCCATCTCATAACTATCACCAGTGTGATATCTGCTCTAAGAATAACCAGGGATGTTCTGTGGTGCAATCAGCTCTACAGGAACAACTGAATCTCGGATGGATCCAAGAGCACCGAGTTCGGGGGGTCAACATGACTTATACAAATTCCAACATCATTCAGAGCCACTACATCTGTGTGATGAATGTCAACTTGGTGGCAATGCACTCAAGGCAAAGCCAGTATCATAATCTGCCAAGGCACGATTACAATTTCTGTCTGATTTGCTCGGTAAACAATCAGGGATGCTCTTTTGTACAAGAGGCCCTCCAGCGTCAGATAGATCTTGGATGGATTCAGGATTACCGTGACAGAAGTCATTATCAAGTGAATATGGTTCAAATCTTTGATATTTGCTTGATGAATACCAGCTTGGTAGAGTTACACGCTAAGCAAGTTCAGCTCGGTTTTCTAACTTCGCATAATTATCAGAACTGTAAAGGATGTTGTGAGAGTGACCAGGGATGTGCTCTCGTTCAAAGAACTTTACAACACTTGTTAAACCACTGGTGCCTTCCGATCTGTATGGACGAAGACACACAACAAATCAGTGTGGTTAAGGGGAACCCTACTAGGTGTTATAGTCAGGATGTTCGATCAATGGAAATGGACCTAGTGAGGTTACACTGTATTCAAATCGGACGTGGCCAGGTGCCACCACATAACTATGAACGCTGTAGAGTTTGCTCGGAAAATAACCAAGGATGTTACCTCGTACGAGCAGCCCTTCAAGGTCAGTTAGACCGCAAATAGATTCACCCATGTCCAGTTTCGGGGTCCATTAACTGGATGCCAGACTACTTTGCTGATCAAATCAAAGATGTGATTGTAATCTCTGATCCTGGGAGGACCAGGAATGTTTATGCCATCATCCCTCTACTGGACAAATCAAAGGTTCTTAGCCAGGAACTGATTGAAGTTACTTATGACAGTAAGAAAAATCAGAAGGCTCCTGTAGTTATCTATCTACCGTGACCATTACCGTATGAATCAGCTAAGGCAATCCCTTACAAATACGGTGCAACAATAATTGAGAATGGAAAGGAAATTCCATTACCCTCCGTCGTAGATATTGCAAACATCAGTCGAGTAACACGGAGCGGTCGAATCTTCAACCGAGGAGTTGGAGAACCTAACAAAGAAAAGGAACTTCAAACAGAAGCTCCCTATCCACCAGTCGGTCAGTCCAGTAATCCCGACCTTTCAAAGAACAATGACGAGATGCTGAAGCTCATCTAGAGGAGTGAATACAACATTGTTGATCAACTGGTACAAACTCCTTCAAAGATCTCTGTGCTATCATTTTTACTCAGTTTTGAAGCCCACGGGGAGGCTCTACAGAAAGTCTTAGAGCAGGCTTTTGTGGAACAGGATGTGTCAATAAGACAATTCGATAGCATCATCTCTAACATCACTTCCTGCAATAACTTAGGGTTCAGTGATGAGGAATTGCCAGAAGAAGGTAAAAGTCACAACATGGCGCTCAATATCACAGTTAATTGCCAGGACGATGCTCTAGCCAGCGTACTGGTAGACACAGGATCGACCATCAACGTTATGCCAAAGTCCTGTTAATGCGACTATCATTCAAAGGATCCCCGATGAGGGGTAGTGAGGTCATCGTCAAAGCCTTTGACGGATCTCAGAAAGCAGTTATTGGCAAAGTCGACCTTCCCATAACTATCGGTCCTCACACTTTCCTAATCACTTTCCAGGTCATGGACATCCGGGTAGCGTACAACTGTTTATTAGGAAGACCTTGGATACACCAGGCTGGGGCAGTCACTTCGACACTGCACCAGAAACTGAAGTTCGTCAAGAACGATCAACTCGTCACGGTCTGTGGAGAACAAGCCTTGATCGTGAGTAACCTTTCATTATCCACTTGTGTAAAACCCGAGGAGGTTGTTGGAACTCAGTTCCAAGCACTTTCAGTGAGCAATGAGAATCAATCCGAGAAAGGAACATCGATTTCCTCGTACAGAGATGTTCTTGAAGTGATCAAAAGTAACAATGCAAAAGGATAGGGACAGCTTGTCATTCCTACTGATAACAAAACAAAGAAGGGTCTTGGATTCTCTTCAACCTGCACCCAGATAGCTGCTAACGATGAAAGTCTTCATCCCATTCAGGATTTCTTCCACAGTGGAGGTTTCCTTCACCCAGTACCTCAAGTAGTCCATACCATCAACGAGGAAGGTCCCTCTTATACAGATGAAGAATGGAAGTCCTATCTTAATGAGGACGGTTATATGTCTCAGGAAGAGGTTCTTATGCCATTTTGCTATCCCGCACAGAGCCTGAGATTTATACCTAGGTCAGATGTCAGAATGATATACGAAGATTGTGATCCGGAAGGATGCCGTGCTCCACCAAACTCATTAGAGGAGGACACTCTAATGAAGGACAATTTTGACCACGACTATTATGGCCCAATGGATGACCTGCCTAGGTGGCAGCCGTATCCAAGAGACTTGGGGCAAGAAAATCAGCCGAATAATGAAAATCAGCTGAGCATCATTGAACAGAATACATGCGTCCCAACCATGTCATGGGAAGAACACTCAGGTCATTTAGAAAATATCTAGTACGACGATGAATTGGCAAAGATTGCCGGACTAGAATTCATCAACTATGCTTTTCCAGAGGTCAACGTCATCGAGAGAGATGACTCCTCCAGTTCCACAGAAGTGTGGGACACCTTGGGACAACCAAGTGGAAAATACGACTATATGGTCGAGTACACTGCTCCCGAAAGCTCTCGTATCAGGATCGAAGACATCCAGCCAACTGGATGGGGAGATTCACTTGAGAGTACAAATGCTATGCAAGATGCAACAAAAGAGTTCGTCTACGACAACTCTGCTTGGGAAACAAATTCCAATGATCCTGCTCCACCAGAAATCAGCGTTATTTCTGAAGACAAATCAAGGAAGGTACTGGACTTTGTGATTCACCGAGGAGTTCGCCACCAATGGGTTGCTGTCGATGTTCCGAAGATCGTTCATCAGTCAAAGTAATTGTCGTCTTTAACCTTTCACCCTGCCCAGGTGAAACAGATGTTTTGATAGGGCTCACTTTTTGTAATTATCCCTCTTCGCTTTGCCCAAAGCGACTGAGTTTTGTTTTATAGGGCTGTAGTTTTAAGAATCGACTTGTTCATAAATAAAATAACGTCGTTCTGTAATTTCCGCATTCATTGATGTTTTCTCTTTTCATTTTTTTTCAGAAAATGGTAATCCTAAAAAACAACTCAATAATAAAAACAAGCAGTTTTCCAAAGAAAATACACTGCACACACTCTTGAATTCTCTCTATCTCTTCTAAAAAATAATCATCACATCATGCAGATTGCTTGTTTAAAACCCCGTTGAAACATACGATCCAATGCCTTCTCCCGACTTTGAATTCCCGGTATTTGGGGCTGAAGAAGAAGTTGACGACGAAATTCCAGAAGAGATCTCCCGACTACTCAAACAAGAGGAAAGGTCCATTGAACCTCACAAAGAGCCGTTGGAAACGGTAAACTTGGGTTCAGAAAAAGAGAGAAAAGAAGTCAGGATTGGGGCACTACTCAGTCCAATTGCCAAAGAGAGTTTAACAAAGCTTCTCAAAGAGTTTCCCGATGTATTTGCTTGGTCCTATCAGGACATGCCAGGGTTGGATACCAGCATCGTGGAACATCATCTACCATTGAGATCAGAATGTCCGCTAGTAAAACAAAGGTGGAGACGGACTCACCCGGACATGGCCATCAAAATCAAAGAGGAGGTACATAAACAGATTGACGCGGGTTTCCTCGCCACATCAGAATATCCTCAATGGTTAGCCAACATCGTACCCGTTCTGAAAAAGGATGGAAAGGTCAGAATGTGTGTCGAATACAGAGATTTAAACAAGGCTAGTCTAAAGGAAGACTTTCCTTTACCACACATTAACATGCTGGTAGACAGTACAGCAAAGTTCAAAGTTTTCTCCTTTATGGATGGATTCTCGGGCTAAAATTAAATCAAAATAGCGCCGAAAGACATGGAGAAAACTTCATTCATTACCCCATGGGGCACCTTTTATTACAAGGTAATGCCGTTCGGTTTGAAGAATGTTGGGGCAACCTATCAAAGGGTCATGGCTACTCTTTTTCATGACATGATACATAAGGAAATCGAGGTATATGTCGATGATATGATTTTAAAATCTAAGACAGAAGAGGAGCATGTGACCCACCTGTCAAAACTATTAGAGCGTCTGAGAAAGTACAAACTCTGCTTGAATCCCAATAAGTGCACATTCGGTGTCCGTTCAGGGAAAATCTTAGGGTTCATCGCCAGCCAGAAAGGAATTGAGGTTGATCCTGACAAGGTCAAGGCCATTCAAGAAATGCCTTCTCCGAAAACTAAAAGATAAGTCAGAGGATTCCTGGGACGTTTGAATTACTTTTCCCGATTCATATTCCTCATGATCGCGACGTGTGCACCAATCTTTAAATTACTTAAAAAGAACCAGGACTGCGTTTGGACAGAAGATTGCTAAACCGCCTTCGACAATATTAAGGAATATCTGTTGAATATACCGATTCTATCACCTCCAATGGAAGAAAGACCACTAATCATCTACCTCACAATCCTAGAGGACTCAATGGGTTGTGTACTTGGCCAACAATACGAAACGAAAAGGAAAGAGTCTGTCATCTACTATTTGAGCAAGAAATTCACCGACTGCGAGACTCGGTATACTATGCTTGAGAAAACTTGTTGCGCTTTGGCTTGGGCAGCCAAACGTCTTCGCCAGTACATGATTCGTCACACTACTTGCTTGGTCTCCGAGATGGATCCAATCAAGTATGTATTTGAAAAGCCCGCTCTCATGGGAAAGATTGCCCGTTGGCAGATGTTGTTATCAGAATATGACATAGAGTACCATGCTCAAAAAGCCGTTAAGGGGAGTATTTTAGTCGATCATTTGGCTCATCAACCGATTGACAATCAGGAATCAGTCGGGCTTGACTTCCCAGACGAAGATGTCATGTTTTTGAAAATAAAAGATTGCGATGAACCGCTACCCAGTGAAGGGCTAGAACCAGGTTCCTAATGGGGACTTATCTTTGACGGAGCCGTCAATAATTACGGAAACAGAATTGGGGCAATCATCATAACACCTCAGGGTACCCACATTCCTTTCACCGCCAGACTTACGTTCAAGTGTACAAACAACGAGGCCGAATATGAAGCTTGTATCATGGGTCTCGAAGAAGCGATCGACTTAAGGATCAAGAACTTGGATGTATATGGCGACTCAGCCCTGGTTATCAATCAGATCAAAGGAGATTGGAACATATACCAATCAAGACTGATTCCTTACAAAGATTATGCGAGAAGGTTGTTACCCTTCTTCAACAGAGTTGAGTTTCATCATATCCCTCGTGAAGAGAATCACATGGCTGATGCATTAGCCACTCTCTCTTCCATGATTAGTGTAGGTCAATGGACCGACCTACCTAAGATCGACATAATGCGCCTTGAACGGCCCGCTTACATCTTCATGATTGAAGCAGTCATAGACGATAAACCTTGGTATCACGATATCAGATACTTCCTTCAGAAACAAGAGTACCCACCCGGGGCATCCAGAAAGGACAGAAAAACCCTCAGGAGGCTAGCAGGCAGCTTCTTCCTAAGCGGTGATACACTCTATAAGAGTAATTTTGACATGGTCTTGCTCCGATGTGTAGACAGACCAGAAGCAGACATGCTGATAAAAGAAATTCACGAAGGATCCTTTGGCACTCATACCAACGGACACACAATGGCGAGAAAAATTCTGAGAGCAGGGTACTACTGGTTCACCATGGAATCCGACTGCTACAAGTACATGAGGAAGTGTCACAAGTGTCAGATATACTCCGACAAAATCCATGTACTGCCAACACATCTCAAAGTTCTTTCTTCCCCATGACCTTTTTCCATATGGGGAATCGACATAATTGGCATGATCAAACCCAAGGCTTCAAACGGACATCGGTTCATCCTGGTAGCCATTGACTACTTCACCAAGTGGGTCGAAGCAGCGTCGTACGCCAATGTAACCCGATAAGTGGTAGTCCGCTTTATTAAAAACAATATCATCTGCCGTTATGGTGTTCCTAGCCAGATCATTACTGATAATGGATCTAACTTGAACAACAAGATGATGAAGGAGTTGTGCGCTGAGTTCAAAATCGAACACCATAACTCATCTCCCTACTGACGCAAGATGAACGGAGCGGTAGAAGCGGCTTACAAGAATATCAAAAAGATTGTTCAGAAGATGGTTGTAACCTATAAAGACTGGCACGAGATGCTACCCTTTACTCTTCACGGTTATCGAACATCTGTCCGCACTTCAACAAGGGCAACCCCTTTCTCTCTAGTATATGGCATGGAAGCAGTATTCCCCATAGAAGTAGAGATCCCATCAATCCGGGTATTGATGGAAGCTAAGCTTACAGAAGCTGAATGGTGTCAAAGTCGACACGAAAAACTAAACCTGATTGAAGAGAAACAAATAATGGCACTATGCCACAGTCAGTTGTATCAACAAATAATGAAGAAGGCATTCGACAAAAAGGTCCGACCTCGCATCTTCAGGAAAGGAGACCTTGTGCTAAAAAAGATACAATCATTTCTCACTGATTCTCAGGGCAAATGGACTCCGAATTATGACGGCCCCTATGTGGTCAAGAAAGCTTTCTCAGGCGGCGCCTTGAGACTTACAACCATGGATGGAGAGGAATTTGCCTACCCCACGAATGTTGATGTAGTCAAGAAATACTTTGCCTAACAGGGGCAAATCCCCCAGTAGCAGTTATGTCGTCCATCAGAAAACTCCAGTCAAGGTCATCTTCGACGGAAGCTCAGGATGTCCAGAATTCAAAGTTGGTAGAAGGATAACGGTCGTTATGTTTCAATGTAGCCCTTTTCCCTTAAATTACCATTTTCTAAACTTTGTAAATACTCTATGGAATCACGCGTTTGACTGATTTCCATCCTATCAATAAAATTTGAGCCCTTGTGCTTTTGTTTGCAATTCTTATTTGTTTTATCTTTACGGAACGACATTTTAACATGATTAACGATTCTTGAAATAAAACAAAACGAATTTACTTGTCAAACATTTTCTGCTTTTTAAATAAAGATGGCAATTTCTTTTGACTGTTGAACATCGAAAGAACATCGATTATTTCTCCAAAGGCGTTTGAACCTCGAAGTGCAGAATCAAAGTATTCCTTCTAAACCAGTACGCCTGAATGAAGGATCAATTATGTCAGATGCGAATAACCCATCTGACATCCTCGGCAGAGTTCTTACCTCCTAAGCCCGACCAACGGTTGGTCCCCGCAGGGACTATCTCTCCTAAGCGAGGCAGAATTGCTATCTTGAACCCGCGGTACTTCTTCGCCCCAGCAGTGGCCGAGTATCCAGTCGTGTTCATCCAATAGTTTGTATGTTATGTCCGTTTTGTCAGCATATGCATACATACATCATGCATTATTGATTTACATTCATATTCATATTGCATCACTATCACTCTAGTCGGTCGTATCCCCTAAGTGATAAAAGTCCTCTCAATCGACTTTCCTCGTTAGGAAATGTTGCGTCTGAACAATCTCTCTCCTCTAGTTTATTTTTGGGATGAAGTTGGTCCTTGACCACTTTGATAACTTGAACCTCTGAAAGACCAGAGAACTTTCGACAAACATCACTCTTCGCCATTGAAGATGATATCCTCGCTTTCCCGGATTAACGAAAATCCCCAGAGAAAGCCTCTTAATTAGAGATTCGACAAAACAGCAGTTTTTCTCTGAAAAATCTGCTGACGAAAAGGTCATCAGCACCTCAAAATTAGATCACATCGTATGGCCTTTCTCCAAGAAGATCCCGAGAAAAGTATGATGTAATACCCCCAAGCGGAGACAGTCTCTCAAGAGACTCATTTTCCCCAATAGAGTCGACAAATGGCGTCTCCAACAGAGAAGTTTGTACACCTCTACAACTCAGACGGCTGGGTTCCCTAGCAACTCTGACATCAAAAGTTTTTCTATCAAATGGCATCTCCCCAGGAAAATTCGGCAAGAAGTTTGAGGAAAATCGCTACACATAGCGCCCCGTGTCAAGAAAGTTTATTGACAAAAGAAACTTAGACCAGTTCCTTGGTAGGAAACCAGGATCGAGGGGAAGTTTATATCAGAAACTTAGACCAGTTCCTTGGTAGGAAACCAGGATTGAGGGGAAGTTTATATCAGAAACTGAGACCAGTTCCTTGGTAGGAAACCAGGATCGAGGGGAAGTTTATATCAGAAACTTAGACCAGTTCCTTGGTGGGAAACTAGGATCGAGGGGAAGTTTATATCAGAAACTTAGACCAGTTCCTTGGTAGGAAAACAGGATCGAGGGGAAGTTTATATCAGAAACTTAGACCAGTTCCTTGGTAGGAAACCATGATCGAGGGGAAGTTTATATCAGAAACTTAGACCAGTTCCTTGGTAAGAAACCAGGATCGATGGGAAGTTTATTTCAGAAACTTAGACCAGTTCCATGGTAGGAAACCAGGATCGATGGGAAGTTTCACCTTTTCTAAGCATCATTGCTTAGCAAAAGAAGAAGGATGCGTGAACTACCATTCTTAACCACCATCAAAATTTCGGGTATTCCGATATTTAATCCTCTTGCACCCCGAATGCCCGAATACCTTCGCCATTCACACCTTCGGGTTCAAGAAGATTAAATAGGGGCATCTGTCATACCCCAAACTTTGACCACTAAGATTTCCCATCATTGGGAAAATCATCATCACAATATGGGTAAATGATCATACTTCATTAGCCTCCCCAAAGATGGGTGAGCATCCACTACAATCAAATTTAGGGTTTCAAGCCCTCTTAGAGTTCTTAGACAAAGGATCAATCAAGGAATGGCATGATCTTCAACTTGTATAACCTCTCAAACATCCACAAAGGATCAAGAGGACTCCCACAGCAAGAATCAAGCACAAGGTTGCAGCATTCTAGGTGGATCAAGTCTCGAGATCGACAGTGTCACCAAATTAGGGTTTGGTCGACCAGGGCCTCCAGATGGGAATTTTCCTCTGGGCATGAGCCAATGCTTCAAAGCATGTCCTAAAATACCCCAAGGGACCTCATGGACCCAATCATCAAGTCAATTTAACCTCAGGGGATGCATTCATAAAAAAATCAGGAATTAGGGTTTCTTAACCTAATTCACCCCTTAGTTGACTTTTGGGACAAAACATGAGCCAATACCTAAGACATGATTTGAGGGTCTCTAATACACCACATTGATCCATTTGCAACAATGGATTGATCCAAGAAGCTTGATTCACAAGTTTCAAGTTCATCAGAACCACAATTAGGGTTTCGCGGAAAAAGTCAACTGTACCTTTGACTTTTGACCAGGACATGCTCCCAAACCCTAGGACATGATTAAATACACCCTATAACACCTATGAAATCAATCCATCATGTTTGATTTAGGTCAAGTACTTGATTTCATAGAGGATCGCACAGTTTGGAATTCATCTGACAGAAAGTCAACTGTGCACAAAAGTCAACTTTGACTTTTTGAGATTTTTCACAAATATGGTTCTTTGACCCTAAAATGATGTTAATGTGTGATTGGAATCATCATTCATCTAGAAAAATCAAGAAAAGTCGGATAACTTGTGAATGGGGTAACCATAAAAAACTTAGAATTTTTCTAAGTTATGGAACAAAGTGGGTAGGGTACCAACTTCCAAGGATCATAACTTGAGATCCAAGCAACCATTTGGGCTGATCCAAAGATGGGTTTGTAGCTCTCATGGCATACTTTAAAAGTTTCAACTACACCTCATTCCAATTCTTCATGGATTTCAAGTTATGGAATGGCCAAAATCACAAAAAGTGAAAATGTCACTTTTTTCCAACACTTAGTGAAATTTTCACTAAGTCAGAATCTGCCTTCTCTTTTTTCCAAATGTAGGGGAATTTTTAACTTGGATCCAAAAGGTATCAAAACAAACTATGATCACACACATGTTGTATCATATGAGAGCTTTCCAAAATGACCAAGAACTCCATGAAATTCCATTTGAGCTATGAGATATGACCATGCCAATATGCCTTGCTGCAAACTGTCATGGCAAGGCAGATTTGTGCATTTTGCTCGATTTACCAAATTTGTGCAAATGACAAACATGTCTATCCATCTGAACACCTCAGTGAGGGACCAAGGAGGGACAAACACTGATCCTAAGCCTCCCAAGTCTTTGGAACCAAAAGTAGCATGCCAAACCTAGAAATCCCTAAAGATGGGACAATACTCCAATTTTGTTTTGGAGCATTTAATGGATGCACCAAGGTGGCATGGACTGAGCCATTTCCAACTGGATTCAGTCAAGACATATCCAAGACCAAGGGAACCAGCAGCCTGTGCTCTAACCTCTAGTCAATGGCTAGAGGAGACTTGGATTCCAAAATGCAACCATTGGCCAAACCTCTGCAGCAGTTGCAATTCACTATTACTTGCAAAACAAACTTGCTCTACTATAAATAGAGCTCATTTGTGATCAATTTGAGTACACCAAAGCCATCAAACAGATGCTTTCCTCAAAATCACCTTCTCACTTCCAAATTTGCCTTCCAAAGCAAGTCATTATCGGGTTTTGAGTTTGAGAGCTATTCCAACCAAACCAATCACACACACATCTCATAAACATCATATAGAAGTGATCCAAACACTTAAACAACATCTAGAATACTGATTTCTCAGAATCACCAGCCAGCTGCTCAAGGTTTTAACCAAGTTGCAGTTGGGATACCATCTTCAGTTCCAGCTTGTTTCAAACCATTCCAAGCACTCAGGCACATCACTTGGCACCTAGGGAAGCTATCCACATCATTGGAACCTAGCTGTAACACCTCTAACACAAAACACGATCACCAGCTGCAAGAGGTAAGCATGAGCTTTTCTAACTCTATGATCCATGCATTTTTTACTGCACAATAATTTGGCCATATGTTCATAATCATGCATAGAGTGTTTTCCCTCAATCAATTACTTTGTTTTAATCGTGTATGGAATTTCTGGGCCTTCATGCAAATTTTAGGGTTCTTGAGGTTTCTCTTTGATTTCTTATTCCATGCTTAAAATAAATGAAATTAAAGACCATAGACATGATCGTGAGGTGAAAACGAGCAGATTGATATGTAGATTGCATGATATAATCAAGTATTCAGGGAGATTGGATTGAAAATGCAAATCTGCAGAAACAGAGGGTGGCGCGTGTTCTTGCCATGTTCTTGGCGCCCTTTTTGAAAATTCAAATATTTGATTTTTGTGAGTTTATTTAATTGATTCAAAAATTAATTTCTCTCTGAGTTTTAATGATTTTGAGTTGATTCTTTTTTTAATAATTCACAAAAATGTTAAAATATTTTATTTTACCAAAAGCTACCAAAAATATTATTTATTTCATATATTTGATATTTTTGCAAAGAATTAATGTTTTGTTTGTTTTTAACATTTGAAATATTTTTTCTCCCTTGATTTTCCAAACTTAATTGATTTCCAATCATTTTGTGGATATAAACATGGTTTTTGAAACATTAATCCAAGATCACAATTTGTTTTTCACACATGTTTAACAATTTTGATCAATTTAATTGAATTTTTATTCAATTAAAATATATTTTGAAAACAAATTAGGGTTTTGATTAATTCAACCCTCATCAATCTTTTTCAAACACTTTTGGGCCTCTTGGTAGAGTGTAAGACCCAATCCTTTGTAAATACAAACCTTTTTGGACCCCAGATGTTGTATAAGTCCCGTTGTATTTTCAATATCACGGCGCGATCATCGCCTTTTCAAAACAAAACCCTGGGCCTCTCCTTGAGCTATAAGACCCATTCCTTTTCTTAAAATAAATCCTTGGGCCTCTAATAGAGTGTAAGACCCAACTCCTTTGAAAACCAAACATTTTTGGGCCTCAACCATTGTATAAGACCCACTGCGTTTTCAAAATTCTTGGCGCGATCGCCATTTCAAAAATCGAATCATCTGGGCTTATCCTCGTGTTATAAGCCCCATTTCTTTTCTTTTAAAACACTTTTGGGCCTCTAATAGAGTGTAAGACCTAATCCACTTGTACGTAAAAACTTTGTGGGCCTCACATATTGTATAAGTCCCTTTGTACAGTTTCCAAAACAGCGGTACGATCATCGTTAAAACCTTGGGCCTCTCCTTGAGCTGTAAGCCGCAACAAACTTTTCAAAGCACTTTCTCCTTTGATTTTGAATATAATATTGTTATCAAAGCTTTCTTTGTTGAACAACTAACAAAACAACATGGAAGCTCTACAACGGAGTAAGTATTTGCCCGCTTTCATTTATCGCTTTCATATGTATATAACTGTATTGTGGGGATGTTTCACTGTAAGTCTTCTTTCACATCCTTTTATATACTTGTCACATATCCACTGTGTAATACAAGTATAGTTATTTATATTTTCCCCGGCAACTACGTCTAGAACTAGGTAAAGCCTTGTGTGTCACTCTTAAATACAAACAAAACTAGATCTCCCATAGGATTACCAGATACAGTCTTCCCTCCTCTTGGGGTTAAACAATATGGAAACGTGAAATGTAGCATTCTTGGTGAACCCTTTCTCAGACTGTCACTCTTAGAAATTGTCAAAGAAACTCTACTCCTCAGAGTTGATCTATTCTCCGTGAATAGCATCTCTTGAGTTTCTTCCAAATTTGAGAACTTTCCTGGCTTGATCTATTCTCTGTGAATAGCATGTCTTGAATTTCTCTTGGTTTGGGGACCCACAGGCTTCCTAAAAGCATCCCGCCTCCTCTTGGGCGTTGTACAAGGACCCTTCGGCTTCTTAGAAGTTCTCATGCCTTCTCTTGGGCTTAATACAAGGACCCTGACGACCTCTTAAAGGTATAAGACAAAACTTAGTCATCCTTTGCTAGAGCAGTCTTTCCAGCGTCAAAAATCCGGCCGTCATAAGGTAGATACCCATCCCTTAATACTCGTGCCTCCTCTTGGGCATAGTACTAAAGATAAAACTCTAGACTTGGACAGTCTAAGACCCTTGAGTCTCAAAGACATTCTCAAGTTCCCTTCAAACATAGGCAGAAACCCGGTCTCTCTCATGAGAGTTCCCCACACTTGGACTCGCTTCAGGATCTCCAGAATCCATAGCGGTAAGCTAGCCTCCTCTTGGGCTTTGTACAAATGATTCTCCCCAGTGGAGCTAACCTTTTCAGACTCTCTTGTTGAGTATAAAAGATTCTCTTGTTGAGTCAATTACTTTTTTAGCCTCTATCTCGGGTTTCATACGAGATAGCAAAACACTCTCTTGTTGAGTATAAAAGACTCTCTTGTTGAGTCAATTCCTCTTTTAGCCTCTATCTCGGGCTTCGTACGAGATAGCAAAACACTCTCTTGTTGAGTATAAAAGACTCTCTTGTTAAGTCACTTCCCTTTTAGCCTCCATCTCGGGCTTCGTACGAGATACTAAAACACTCTCTTGTTGAGTATAAAAGACTCTCTTGATGAGTCAATCCCTTTTTTAGCCTCCGTCTTAAGCTTCGTATAAGACAGATAAAAACACTCTCTTGTTGAGTATAAAAGACTCTCTTGTTGAGTCAAACATTTTTAGCCTCTGTCTTAGGCTTCATATAAGACAGATAAAAAAGACTCTCTTGTTGAGTCAAACCTTTTAGCCTCCGTCTTGAGCTTCATACAAGACACATAAAAGCATTCTCTTGTTGAGTCATTCACTTGTTAACACCCTCTTGTTGGATCAATCGCCTCCTCTTAGGCTTTGTATAAGGAAACCTAGGTTAAATAAATTAACCTTTTAGCATCAAACCTGTGTCTTGCTCACAGCATACAAACATCAACAACTCCTCTTTAGAGATGACAAATTCTCTCTCATCCAAACCCTTTAGCTTCACATCTTGGGCTTTGAACAAGATACAAATCACCTTTAGCTTCATGTCTTAGGCTTTGAACAAGACACCAAAACAACCTTTTTCCTCGCTTAGAATAGGAGGAACTACGATCGCTCTGATTTCCCTGTTTCGTTAAACGGGAATAAGTAGGCATAAGATTGAAAAATCTTAGCGAGCACATTAATCAAAAACCCAAAATCCAGTATCTCAATCAAATCCACCCAAAAGCATCAAATCTAAACACATTACCAAAAACCCCAAAAATGATCCGAACACTGTGTTCTCAGTAAAATAACCAAAGTTGAGCCCACGTCTACATAGCATCTGTAAACCAATAGTTTTGACTGTTTAACCTCAGTTTGCGAGTAGGGTTAATTGGAGACATCTATTTCCCTTCCTTAATCATCTTAACAAAATAAAAAATTAATCAAACTGTAGTACCCGAGCGATAGTGCTTCAAGACCACAAAAATCGCGATACAGTGTCCCCGTCGGATCAAGGGTCCGCGCGCACACACAAGAGCGGGCCCTTGTCTTCTTGTCCCGAGTTAAAGAGTCGCGCTTGCGCCTTAGTACGCTCTTGTGGTCGCGACGCGATTAGGCCGCAGGCAGTGTTTAACTGTAGTACTATTTAAGCTTTTCAACATTCCATGGTCGAGCAAGATCCTCCCCGTGCAGATTTTCGATGTAGTAGGCTCTCGTCCCCGTTTTTGCGCGGAAGCGATAGGGACCTTTCCAGTTCGCGACGAGCTTGCCTTCGCGCGAATCTTTCTGGTTCCTTCGCAGGACTAGGGTGCGTACCTGAAATTAGCATTTGATAACTTTTCTGTCATGGCGCGAAGTTATCTTTTGTTTGAACGAGGCTTCGCAGAGGGATGCCCCCGATCGTATCTCTTCTACAAGGTCTAGCTATTCCCTTAGGGCCTCATCGTTCATCTCCTCGTCGAGGGGAGACTTGGTCCTCCTTGAGGGTTCCCTTATTTCTACCAGAATCCTTGCCTCGGTTCCGTAGGTCAGTTGGAACGGGGTCTCCCTTGTGGTAGAATGCGGGGTCGTTCTGTAGGCCCAGAGCATGATGTGCAACTCCTCGGCCCACCTTTTATCCAATCTTCATTTCATACCTCCCAGGATCACTTTGTTTACGGCTTCGGCCTGCCCGTTCGTTTGCGGGTGCTCGACAGATGTGAAGTGTTGCTTCGTGCCCAGTTTGGTAACGAAGTGCTGAAAGTTCTTATCAGTGAATTGTGTCCCATTATAGGTGATGATTGCTTAGGGTATGACGAATCGTACAAGTATATTACTTTTGTAGAAACGAAGTATGTTGTGGGCCGTGATTTGGGCTAAGGCTTTGACCTCTATCCACTTAGTGAAGTAGTCGACGCCGACTATCAAATACTTGTTTTGGTATGACCCTATGGTGAAGGGCCCAAGGATGTCCATCCCCCACCAGGAAAAAGGCCATGGGGATAAGAGCATCTTGAGCTCATTAGGTGGGGCCAGGTGCATGTCCCCGTATCACTGGCATTTGTCAAACTTCTTGACGTGCTCCTTGGCGTCTTGCTGCATGGTGGGCCAATAGTACCCTGCCCGTAATGATTTTGCGGGCTAGGAACCGTCCGCCGAGGTGCTGCGCGTTGATCCCTTCGTGGATCTCCTAGAGTATGTCGGTGACGTTAGACTCCTCAACACATTTGAGGAGAGGAATGGAGAAACCCTGCCGATAACTTGTCCTCAACAATGGTGTACGAATAGGCACGTCGCTTGACCACGCTAGCCTCCTTGGGATCATTGGGCTGTTTCCCCTTGTTGAGGTATTCGTGTACCGGGGTCATCCAGCAGCGGCCGTCGCTGATGGCGTTCACATTGTTGATCGAGGTGGGTTTCTCGATACTTGGCCTTGGAAGCACTTCTTGGATGACGGATTTGTTCCCACCTTTTTTCTTCGTGCTCGCCAGCTTAGACAAAATGTCTGTCCGGGTACTGTGTTCACGCAGGACGTGACTTACTTCCGCCGAGACAAAATATTTCATCTTCTCTATCACTTGGGCCAAGTATTAGATGAGGCTGTCGTTTTTGGCTTGGTACTCTCCCCGCACCTGGGAGGCCATGAGTTGGGAGTCGGTAAATATTTTTACCTCTTTCGCCCCAAGATCCTCGGCCAGGCGCAGTACGGCGAATAAGACCTCGTATTCGGCCTGGTTGTTTGATGTCAGGAAGGATAGCGTGAGGGAGACCTCGATCAAGATGCCCTCTTCATTTTCTAGGATGATGCCCGCTCTGCTTCCCGTCCAACTAGATGCCCCGTTGACATAGATCGTCCACTTCTGGGATCCGTTGATCGAGGGTTCCGGGATGGTCATCTCCGCGACGAAGTTGGCTAGCACTTGAGCCGTCAGAGCCTTCCTACCCTTGTACTGGAAGTCGAACTCGGAGAGCTCGAGCGACCACTTGAGCATCCTGCCCGCCATGTCGGGTCAGCCGAAAAGCTGCCTCACGGGTTGGTCCGTCCACACCACGATTGCGTGGGCCAAGAAGTAGTGTCAGTGCCTCTTGGCCACAATGACGAGGACCAACGTGACCTTTTCGATCTGCTGGTACCTAACCTCAGGGCCTTGGAGTGCTTTACTAGTGAAGTATATCGGTTTCTGTCCTTCAGGGGTTTCCCTGATAAGAGCCGCGCTAATCGCCTCGGTTGTGACGACAAGGTACAAGTACAACGTTTCCCCGTTTTCTGGCCGCGAGAGGACCGGGGGCTGTGAGAGGACTTGTTTGAGGTGGAGGAGTGTCTGTTTTCACTCCTCAGTCCACTCGAACGTGGCTTCTTTCGTAAGAGTTTGAAAAATGGGAGTGCGTGTTGGGATGATTTGGCCACGAAGCAGGACAGCGAGGTAAGCATCCCGTTTAGCGATTGGATCGACTTCTTTGAGTTCGGCATTGGGAACTCAGAGAACGCCCACCACTTGTCGGGGTTTGCCTCGATTCCTCGTTTCGTGAGATAGAAATTGAGGAACTTGCCTGCTCGAACACTAAAGGTACATTTCTCCGAGTTGAACCTCATCTTACATCTCTTCGCGGTGTTGAAGACTCTCCTGAAGTGGGCAGTGTGGTCGACCTCTTCTCGTGATTTTACGATCATGTCGTCCATGTAGACCTCGAGCATGTCGCTGATCTCTCCCTAAAAGACTTTGTTCATCATTCGTTGGTAAGTCGCACCGACGTTTTTCAGACCAAAGGGCATTTCTGCTCTTCGTCCAGGGATGACTTGCCCACGGTCTTAAACTTGATGTTGATCGAGTTCAAACCCTTGGTTTCAGCCTCGAAACATCTCCTGGCAGCTTCAATAGCCCCGTGGAGGGTGACGACACGGCCCCTGGTCGTGTAGTACTTCATCTTCAGGTGCACTGTAGATGGTACGACAGTGAGCTCGACTAAGGTCGACCTTCCCAAAATGCACCGGTATAGAGAGGGGAATTCCACCATCAGGAAGCGGACCTTAACCTGTCAGGAAATGTCGTCGTTCCCGAATATGACCATTAGCTTGACATAGCCCCATGGTCTGGTGGTGTTGCCGTTGAAACCCTGTAGGTCTAAACCGACGTACAGGGTCAAGTGTGTCTCGTCGAGCTGGAGGGTAGTGAACACGTGGGTATACATTATGTCCACCGAGCTCCCTTGGTCGACCAGGATGCACTGGATGTCAAAGTTTGCCATCTGTCCCCTAATGAGGAGGGTAATGTCGGAATTGGGGGTGCCGCCCGACAATTCTTTGAGATAGAAGGTGATGGGGGTTGACCTTTCTTGGACCTTCTCAAATGTGTCCTTCTACGTCGAGCTCGCCTTTATAAACTCGTCAAACTTCTGCTTGATCAACCCCACCGAGACCTTGTTAAAACCTCCACCAGATATGACCATAGCGGTAGGGAATCTTTCCCATGGGTTGCGAGCAGTCACAACCGTGTCGGGCTCGCAGGGGAAGTAGAAGTCCTCTGCGGGTGACACACAGGGCGACTTGTAGTCCGTTATCACTGGGGGACGCGGTTACCTCCTTGACCCTTTTCGTCTCCCAGGTCTCTTGTCGGGGGGCATCGCTCCTCTTCGCGTACTGCTTGAGGTGCCCCTCTTTGATCAAGATTTCTATTGCATCCTTGAGGTGGATGAAATCCTCCGTGACATTCCCGTGGCTCCGTTGGAACGTACAGTATTTGGACTTGTCGATGTTTGGTTTAGGGGGTGTCGGCTTCAGGAAGCGGACACCTCCTTTCTGGAATTCCGAGTTGATGCACTCGACCAGGATGCACTTGCGGGGAGCGGTGAGTAGTGTGTACTCAGTGAAATGGCATGCTGGTCCCCTCGGCTCTCGAGGGTCCCGGGGCCGGTCTTCTCTTTTTTTTCCCCACCTCGTCAGGGGGCGGTGGAGTTCTCGTGACTAGAGCTTCTGGTGCCCTCCTGATTCTGTGAGTCGCGGGCACAGTGGGCGGCCTCTATCTCCTCATACTGGATGTATGCTTGGGCATTTTGGAGGAGTGCTTCCAAGGTGATGGGCCTTTCAATGCCGACAGCCTTGGTAAACTCGGTGTGAGGTGCAGTCCTTGCTCGATCAATAATTTTTTCATATCGTCCGCGGTGGATACCTGAACGACTTCTTAGTTGAATCTCTCTATGTAATCTCGGAGAGACTCATCTTTTACCTGGATGATGGCTTCCAAGGAAGCTTCCGTCTTCGGGTGGCGCCGAGAAGCGGTGAAATGCCTGGAGAACTGCCTCTTCAGTTATCTCCAGGCGGTAATGGATTCGGGCGCGAGGCTTTTGTACCACGCCATAACACCCTTCCTCAAGGTAGTGGAAAAAAGCCTGCACTTCATGGCTCCCCGGACGTTTCAATAGTCGAGCATCATGTTAAAGTTTTCAATATGGTCGTCCGGGTCGATCGTACCATCACATGTCGCCAAGGGCGGGGGTTTTTCCATCCCGACCAGCAAGGGGGTCTCCATGATGTCCCTAGACAGTGGGGTGCGCAGGTCATCCTAGTCACTCCCGATAGGTGATCGCGACATGGATTGGTTTCCTTGGCCGTGCCTGCTCCGTCGGGGAGGACTCCTTGGTCGGATCTTTGGCTTCTCGTCGTACCCGTCAGCCTTGTTCCTCTTCTGAGCAGAGGAATGTTGTTCCTTCCGAGGAGGGGACCAGTCACGCTTCTGGGTGACCATGGGCTGGGGTTGTTCCAGATGTGGACGGTGCC
Organism: Lathyrus tuberosus; assembly: GCA_022829125.1. Lineage (NCBI taxonomy): Eukaryota > Viridiplantae > Streptophyta > Magnoliopsida > Fabales > Fabaceae > Lathyrus > Lathyrus tuberosus. The sequence goes on from JALAZF010000017.1 coordinate 19,394,356, forward strand.
CAGGCTTCCGAGGAGAGGGGCTCCAAGAGTCATCGTGTCGTGTCCTCCTCGGGGGAGGAGAGGGACTGCGAGAAACGGGGCGACAATGTCTCTGCGGGGGAGAGCGTGATTTTTGCTCTCTCTCGAGCACTTATATCCTCTCATTCTGTTGGAAGATCGTTAGATTTGTCTAGTTGATTGCTGCGAACAGAGCCACCGTGGTTGGATCATCATTAGGTGTCGCAGGGATCGGCTGGTAGACAGTCGGGCTATTGAAGTATCAGGCGGTGTTGAAGAAAGCATCATCAGAGGAGGGAGAGGTGATGTGCCCGTCCCTGGGGTCACCTTATTCGACGTGAATGGTCACGTTGGGGTCGTGATCATCCCCATTGGTGAATGGGGTGAAGGCGGAGTCTGGACCATTGACGTCATTTCGTGGGCTGGCCATGATCGTCGAAGATTGAAAGTTGCTTTGGTTCTTGAGTTTCTACGGGAGGAAGAACGAGGAAGCAAAGGTTCCCACAAATGGCACCACTAATCATACCTGATCAGAATTGGATCAGTAGCCAGCAACACGTCGTGAGCTTCGATATTCTCCGGTGGTGGTGAAGAGGCGGGGGGTGTACCTGCAAGGTACTCCGATGCCAAAGCAAGAGACGGAGTAGAAAACAAAAGTACAGAAAAGGTGTAGAGAGAGTGGAATTCAGAATACCTAACCCTCTAGTGAAAGAGGGTATTTATAGTGTGCCCTTAGCGTTGAGCTGATGGTCATCTGCACTGGGTTGGATCCATAGGCCCAATGCAGATAACCGCCAGGGCTTACGTGGCGTAGGGAAGACCAACACGTGGTCTTCGCACTGGAGTAACTACCCCGTGATCTTCGGAAGGTGGACTTACCAGTTCTTCAAGAAGTGGGTAGTTGCTTGATGATGTGTTCCCGCGTGGGGGGCATGTGGAGTCCGTGGGGAAGACGCGTGATCTCTCCCCGTGCTAGGTAGTGGCATATCCGACTACAGAGAGTACAGAGTGTGCCCGGCAGGGAGGAGGATTGGGCCTTGCTGGTCCTCCCCAATGTGATACTGGATTGGGCTTGCCTGACTGTGGGGCAGGTACTGACCCAGTCTAGAACAACATGTATTGTAAAAGAAAAAAAATACCTCTTCTTCCCATACATGCCTAGTAGCATGGTATGCATAGAAATGAAGTAAGGAGGTGTCAAATGGGCGTCTTGGATAACTCTCTAATAGGGCATCGACCTCGACTTCCTCATGAGCTTCAAAGGCTTCAAGAACATGTATTGACATATTTTTGGAGGGTTAGGGCAACAATGGAGTTCCTCAAAAAATATATCAATACATGTCAATGCATATTCAGATCACCCACTAATTTATGAATAAATTGTGTTTACGGAGATGCATCTTTGGATGTACCTTTTACGTATACAGAGTGTAGCGGGAAAATTTAAGATTAAGCTATTGATTAACTTAACTCGCAAAACAAGAGTCGCCACTGCACTTTTATTTCTCCAAAAGAAAGGGAAAATAGTGAACAAAATGTAAAGAAGTTTTAAAACAAAACTAATAAAAACAGAGACAAGGGTAAGGGGGTTGGTTACACAAAGGGAAGGTGTGAGCATCCAAAACGTCTATAGTACTCTATAGTAACCTCTTGAAAATCTAGCGTTTGGCTTAAAAAGGTGTTGTTTGCAAAAGATTGGTGAGGTGAGAAAAGAAGTATTTTTTTAATAATTTTGTGTTTGACAATACTTCCTGAGCCTTGTGCCTACGTACCCACAAAGTGCAATGGAGGATCAAAACCTCGTAGTTCGTGGTACAAATGACAAAATAGTTTGTTATGATTCATTTTAAATGAAAAGACAACTTGTCATTTTAAGGAGAAAACTTCAATTAGTCACCCATAAGTATGTGAAAATGGACCTTTGCATCACCATGAGAAGGGCTCCAACTTGGATAAAATCAACAAGTATGCCACTAACTCTCTAAGGTGGAAAAGAATAAACTCATTTCAAATAATACTATGGGGATAGGAGGATCACATCTCAACTATGGAAATGACTCATGTCAAAACTTTATGAAAAGTTTTAAAAGCAAAAAGTGCACAAAAGGCACAAAATGGTTTGAATGAGTTTTATCTCTTTTAAGTCCTTTAAAAATGGTCTTGATATGCTTAAGATTGATTATCATTTATTAAGAAAATGAGTTTGAAAATGCACTTGACAAAGTCAAAGTTTATTAAGAAAGTGGTTCTAGTTTGAAAAAAAAAGGTTTTGAAAAAGAGAGAAAATTTTGAAAATTTAAGAAGGGGAGGAGATGAAGAGGCTATCCTAAAGCATAAAATAAAATCTAGGGAAGGAAAGATCTAACCAAGATAGCAAGCCTTTGACATAAACAAGCCAAAACTCCCATCCTTTGGACTCAAGCAACAAGATCAATAGAGATAACCAAGCATCAGATGAAAACCAAGTATCTAAGCCAAGTCTTCACAAGAGGTCAACTCAAGGTCAAATGTACCAGATGAAATCCAAGGTCTCAAGTCACAACTCCAAAGCACATGGTAAAAAACCTAATTCTAAGTCCATAACTCCAAATCCATGCAAGGGATATTGACCAAATAGTCCAAGGAACATTAAGAGTCTTTTAGGGTGTTTAGCCTTTATTATTGTCTTAAAAAGAAAAAGAAATTCCAAATGGACAAAGAGAAAAAGGCATAAACATAAACAAGATGAAAATATGATATGAAATGATAAGCATAAAATAAAGAGCAAAAAATAAAGAGCATAAAGATAAAAGTGTATAAAAATAAATGGCATAAAGTAAAAGTTAGAACAATAAAAGTTAGTGTTAGTGTTAAAGTTAATGAAGAAGACATTTTGTCATTTAAAGTATATTACTCAACTAATCAACCCAACAAGTATGAGAACTTTGCATCATCCTTTGAGAAGGGCTCCAACTTAGATAAAATCAACAAGTATGCCACTAACTCTCTTAGGTGGAAATGAATCAACACACTGTGGAGATAGGAGAATTACATCTAAACTAAAAATGACTAATATCTAAAATTAGACCAAATGATCATTTTCCAATTAGGGACAAATTTAGCGCTATGTTAAGCAATCGTAGCACAATCTATAAGGAAGATCAATCTATGGAAGGTCGATCAATAACACTTTATGTGCCATACATGTTAGAGATATGATATAAAAATCATACTCCTAAAACATGTAGAACAAATCAAAACAAGGTGGATCAAGACCTAAGTCAAGGAAAAATGGATCCATTACATCAATCAACACCTCATGGTACTAAGGACAAACTTATGCATCAATCCAAAGTACCTCAATTGATCAAATGATCAATCAAATGGTAGATTTGAAATGATGAAAGTTCATCAAGCACCACTCATGATCTCATGAACAAGATGGTCTACACATCCTTCAATTGATCAAAAGGAAATGTGAAAAAGAAAAAGAAAAAAAAAAGGATGAAGAAGAGAGAATCAAACAAGATAGCAAAACCAAATTGGATCCAAGTGATGATCAAATTATCATCAAAATCAATCATCCATTTTGGTGGACTAGGGTTTTCACCTCATCAACACCCAAGATCCATTGAGTTTGATGAAACTTATGATCAACTCAACTAAGTTCCAAGGCCAACAGAAGTCAACAGGAGTCAAACAAATATAAAATGCAATAATATGAATTATAATGCATCAAAATTAATTTTAAAATGAAAATAAAAATGAAAATGGAAATTATGCTTCAAGTCAAATCACAAATGGTCAATAAAATTCCTGTAAGTCAGAAACAAGTTAAGAATGATATATAAATTTTTTGAAAATTTTAAAATGCATAAAGCTATTTTTTAAACTAATTAAAATGCTCCAAAAATGAGAAAAATCATGAAAAATAGAAAATGACGGAAATAAAATATGAAAAATATAAAATCAGAAAGAGAAAAATAAAAGAGAATTTTAGAAATTATTTGAAAAAATTTTGGAGTTAAAATGAATTTTCTATGTATTTTTGAATGAAAATGCAATTTAAAAACTAAAATCAGAAAATAATAAAAAGAGAAAAAACAAGGCCCGTTAGATCATGCCTCATTAACTGATGTGGCAGATCTGATGGTCTTCAGGCAAGGGAACTCAATGGAATTTAGCCTGGAAAATACACAGAATCACATTCAAATTGAACCAATAGAAACATTTCAAAATGCCAGCGTGTCTTATCTCTGAAAACTATAACTCACCTCTCCAGTGAACCAGTCACCGGAGTTTACTAAGTGGTAACATTAAGGCATAAAACCACCATTTCAACTGTCTCATCAAGGCTAACTCAACCTCATACTCCATTTTCATTGATTGAAAGAGAGCAGGGAGAATTTCATGAAAATGCAGAAGAAAACAAAAACATAAAAACAAATATTAAATGATGAACACAAGCTATCAACACCAACGAGGTTAGGGGAAATAATCAGAAGGCAAATGACTACATTGTGGTAACTTGTTTGACTGAAAATGGAGCCTAAAACTACCTTGTCCAAAATCGATCGGAGGAGCTCTGAAACTGGATTTGGTCAGCATGATTCAGGGACTCTTGGAGCTTAATTCTTGTTATAGAAGCTTCAGAGAAGTACGATGGAGCTAATGGAATCAAGAAAAAGGTTTGAAATAGGCTAGAATTCAAAACACGATAGTTCACGGATTCGGTGATCTTGGATCCATACGAGATCCATCTGTTCTTGTAGAGCTGATTGCACTACGGAACATCCTTGATTACTCTTTGAGCATATATCACACTGGTGATAATTATGAGATGGTACATGACCGTATCCACTCTGTCTGCAATGCATCTTGACCAGGTTGGTTCCCAATAGGAGTAAATTGTGAATTTGATAGTTATGGTTAGACTCTTCCTCTATCAAATTTACTACAACTTTCTCGTGTTGAGGCAACAGGTTCGTCTAAACATTTGGATTTGTATCCTTGAAGGATAAGACCCCGTTCCTGACAACCTTCTGCACATCAGATTTGAAGCTGAGACAGTTTTCTATGGTATGCCTCGGTCCTCCTTGATGGTAAGGGCGAGTTTGATCCGCTTTGAACCAAAAAGACAGATTTTCCGGTACTGTAAGAGGAGACCTGGTTTGGACGTGCCCCTTGGCCAGTAGTAGTGGAAACAGTTCTGCGTATAACATCGGTATAGGGTCAAACCCTGGTGGTCGTGTTGTACGGTTGTTGTTGTACCGAGGACGAGCCTGCTGAAGAGGCTGTTGTGTCCTTTGCTGATATTGTTGTTGATTCGGCTAGCTCTGAGCAACTGAAGGTTGATACGTTGGAACAGGCACAGGGTTGATAGCAGGAGTTACAGCTGCTACTGGTTGGTACCTTCTCCTTTGCTTTCTGAGAGAGATATTACCAATATCTTGCTCTTTTTTCTTAGGGAAAGCACTACCGTATCTTTGGTACTGCTTGATGATCCGATATCTTTGACCAGACGTCCTTCTCAGACTACTTCTTCAAGACGTACTCCCATATTTACCATTTCAGTAAAGTCGTTGGGGGCACTGGCGACCATTCGGTCGTAGTAGAATGAGCTCAAGGTTTTCAAAAATATCTTTGTCATCTCTTTTTCCTCAAGAGGGGGGCAGATCTTGGCGGCAATTTCACGCCATCTCTGAGCATATTCCTTAAAGGTTTCCTTGTCCTTCTGCACATTGCTCTAAGTTGATCTTTGTCTGGTGCCATGTCCAGGTTATATTTATATTGTTGAACGAAGGCTGCCCCAAGATCTCTGAAAGTAACGATCTTAGCGCGGTTTAAACCCAAGCACCATTTAAGTGCGGCACCGGTTAAACTATCTTGAAAGTAATGGATTAGTAGCTGTTGATTTTCAGTCTGAGTTGACATCTTTCGAGCGTACATCACCAAATGACTTTGAGGGCAAGAGTTGCCCTTGTATTTTTCAAAGTCAGGCACCTTGAATTTGTGCGGGATTTTCACATTAGGGACCAAAAAAAGGTCTGCGGCGTCCTTTCCGAATAAATCCTGACCGCGAATGACATACAGTTCCTTCTGCATCTCCAGGATTTGTTTTTGGAACTCATTCATTCTGTCGTACATACTTTCGTTTCCACCAGAGATTACTTGTGGAATCTGTCCTTCCGGGACAGTGTGTACGACTGGTTATGGTATAGTCATTACGGCAGTGACCTTTGGTGCTTCCCTATCCCGAAGTTTGTAACCTTCAGGAGTTGCTGCCATGACTCTTGCATCCTCGCTTTCCAGAAGTTTGTAACCTTCAGGCCCAGCGGTTCCTGCTGCAGTTTCCAGGTCTTCCGTGACTGGCGGGATATATCCTTCAGGGATAAAGTTGATAGGCATACCCCAGGGACGATCTTTAGGCATGTTGTACTGTGGATCATACGTCTCCACTATGGGCGTAGATGTGATCTCCGAAATCACAGTCCTTTGTTGTTGCCTCTGAGCTGCTGCCAGAGATTGTATGTCACTGTGAAGTTTTCTCAAAACTTCTTTCAGAACGTCGATTTCTTCTCTCAGCTCTCTGTTCTCTTCCTCGAGATCATCCATTTTCTTTTGTCTATTGGCTCGAGTATTGTATGAATGAGACAGTTTGACTCTAGAATCGAGACCGAGACGTGAGATTCGAAGGTAAGAAGAATGCGTTATGTGAGAATGATGGATGATATGCAATGATATATATTAATTAATTTTTTTTTGTTTAATCAAAAGAAACTTCAACAATTTGATTGCAAATATCATACAGTGGGGAGACCCCGTTTTATTGAATTCAAAGATTGCGGAAATGGAAATACAGTATTTTACAAAGTGCTATAAAAGGAAAAGTCTAAGCTTATGGATCCTGAGTCCACTCTGAAGAGAGCTCAGGTTCTGGTTATGGTATTTTCCTTTTCTTTGACCGGGACTCTTGAGCCGTTGTCGGATTGTCGGTCCTTTGCCAAGTGAAAGGAGCGAACAAATTTCTTTGGTCTTCTTAATTTTCTACAGCATGTTGCTCTAAAATCTCGATCAGAGCATATTTTTCTTTTAACAGTTACTGAATTTTGGTACACTCCACATTGAGAATGCGGTACTTGTTCTTCCAAGATTTCTTTTCCTGTTGAACTTTGTTGAGAGTGACCTAGAGTTTTTCCGTATCAGACATAAAATAAAGGACAAATTCCTTTAACGGAAGAACTTCTTGACGAGGGTAAGGCATGCTCAGCTTGAGGGCTCTAGTTTGTACCCAGTGGAGATAAGGTTCCACGGAGACACAGTCCGGTTTTCCTAGAGACTCTCTTCCTTTCCTGTGAACATGTTTCCAGGCATGCACTATTTCTGTCTTTAGTGCCATGTCATTTTCCCCTTCCTTGAAGAAAAGACCTTCCAGATGAACATTACGCGGGATATGTCTCATCGGGTATCCGAGTTGACGACGAACTAAAACTGGATGATAGTTAATTCCTCCTTTGGTTCCTATGAGGGGTACATTAGGGAAATTTCCACATTTGTCAATGATCCTTATCCTATCATAGATCTGATTGTACCAATCTATGTCAGAGTTGGTAAGAGACATGATTCTCTGTGACCAACGTAGAGTACTCTTATGATCCCAAAAAGCAGCAGACTTGGGTAAATGGGAAGTGAACCATTTGTATAGCAGGGGTACACAGCATGTGATTATTCCTTTGCTGTACAAATTCCTTAAGTGTACACAATGATAAGCATTGGCAAGCACGGTTGGTACGGGGTTTCCAATCATAAATATCTTAATGGCGTCGATATCAATGAAGTTATCGATGTTGGGAAAAAGGAACAACCCGTATGTGAGTAGAACAAAGATATCTTTGAAAGCAGTAACGTTTCCTATACTGGCAAAGTACATGGCTTTCTCTATCAATAACTTGGCCGATAAACCTTGGATTCCATCCTTAGCGGTCATGTGATTCCTGACTTCTGACTTGTCCAAATAGATTGCTCTTGCAATGGTTTGATCCTTTGGAATTTCTTCCAATCCAGGAAAGGGTCAGTGATTGGTAAATCAGTCAGGTGAGAGTACTCCTCCAATGTTGGTGCCAATTGATAATCCGGGAATGTGAAACAGTGATAAAACGGATCGTAAAACTGAATCAGCGTAGACAGGATTCCTTCAACTACATGGACCCTTAACAGAGACAACAGTCCTTCATACTTAGCTCTGAAAGCATCAGGTTTGGTGATCATCCTTATCAACCCTCTTAAATCCTCTAGTTTTGGAACCTTGAAGGTGTACTTGTGCGTCTTTCTTCTACCGAAATCTATAACGCAATCTTTCTCTTTGATATTTGCAATCATTGTCTTAGTTTAATTTGAAAAAGAGAGAGACTAGAAAATAATATTTTTTCCTTGTTTAAAAGTTTTTTCAATGAAATGAATGCATGAATGCAACACACAAAAACATAGAAAAAACATGGGTTCAAAGGTTCAGCGTCACGAGCATGAAGTCATGGCTCTACCCATCCCAAAGGTTGTACAGTGGTGAATTTTTGTACCTGTATTCAAAATCATTGACCCCCCTTGGGGTAACAACAACAGGCTGGTTCACTCGGGCGAGCTGTAACATCTTAGGGTAATCTCAATTGAGTGTAGTATCGCGTGACAACTATTTCCGATAGCTTCCGAACTACTAAATAGCCATATGGTTACTGTCTACTAAATCCTCAGTTTCATGGATACCACAATCGAATAATCTACTTTCATAACCGAAGTCGTTAGACATTGAATCCACAAAGGGTATCTCCACTGATTTGATGGTCTACCGGGACAGCTTATTCGGGATTCACTCCCTGTAAGACCACCCGTCTCTGCCATCACCTATCTTAGGTATCACTCAAACTTTCCACATGCGACATCACACGCATTCCCATTAGCAAAAAAATAAAAACGGATATCAAGTAGGAAAAGCGATAAATATATATATATATATATATATATATATATATATATATATATATATATATATATTTATATTCATTCCTAAAACTAACATCCTAGACCTCTTAAGAATTCTAGCCTATAATCCTAAACAGACAAGATGACTCCCCAGCAGAGTCGCCATTTTACTGTAGCGTACGATTTTTGTCGGTGACGCGACCACCTTATCGCAGAAGGGTCTTCTCCTCACAATGAGGAGGAGTGGGGTGCAACTTTCTGATTTCTTATTTATCCTGTGAAGCTGGAAAGGAAAGGGAAGCTATCTAAAACTAACCTTGCACGCGAATGTTTAACTGAACAAACGCTTAAAGAGATTCGGGGATTTCGGGGTCAGGTTATACAATGGGGAGTTGTCAGTTACCCATCCTATATGTGGTTATCCACAGGTTGTTAGCTTTAGGTTCTGCTTTGTACTTGATGGTGTTTATCTGTTGATGGGTTGGGAAAGTTTCTTGGGAAATATGAGAGAGAGAGTGAGTTTTTGTTGATGTTCAGGTTTTTCCGTTGTTTTTGGTGAGGTACTGGACCTAAATTTTAATTGATATGAAGTTACTGGACCTAAAGTTTTGATTTGGTATGCTCGCTAAGATTTCGCAATCTTATGCCTACGTATTCCCATTTTCAAGAAATAGGGAAATCAGAGCAATCGTAGTTCCTCCTATTCTATGGGAGGAAAAATGATGTTTTGGTGTCTTGTTCCCCAAGATTGAAGCTAAAGGGTTAAGTATTTGTGTCTTGTTCAAATCCTAAGATTGAAGCTAAAAAGTTTGACTGAGAGAGAATTTGTCATCTCTAAAGGGGAGACATCTTGTCTGTTTATCACAACAGTTGGGTGACTGTTTATAAAGGAGGATTACTTTAACTGGGATATATGAATCCAGCAATGCCATAAATTGCTTTATAGGGGTGTTATCCTGAAGGGGAAAACTTTAACTCAGTGTTGAGCAATGCCATTTTTCCTTAGGAATTTCTCATACAAAGAGAGGGACAGTGGCGTGGATGTAAATAATCCAGAAGCTTGTCGCTTACGGCAATTAAATGGAAGAGAGGGTTTACCAGGATAAAAGATGGACAACAACTTGGATATTTGAATCAACAAGTACGTCACTTACAGCAGTTATCTGGGATTAGGGTTTATTTTAAATGTCTGTTTTGATAAGTGACAAATAGAGAAATGACTTCCTACAGAGAGATTTTGATTTCCTCTGAGGGGATGTTGATTTTTGTGTGCCTTGATCAAAGCCCAAGGTTGAAGCTAAGAGGTTGATTGACTCCACTGGGGAAGTCCTTATACAAAGCCTAAGAGGAGGCTAGAAAAGACTGACTCAACAAGAGAGTGTTTATATATGTCTTGTACAAAGCCCAAGATTGAGGCTAAAAGAGACTGACTCTTGTGGGGATATCATTATACAAAGCCTAAGAGAAGGCAAAAATTTGACTTTTCTGGGGAAAATATTTTGTCTGTCTTGTACAAAGCTCAAGAATGAGGCTAAAAGGGATTTTGACTCTGCGGGGGAGGGTTTGTATGTGTCTTGTACAAGGCCTAAGATTGAGGCTGAAATGAGACTTTACTGACTCGGCAGAGGATATTTCTAGGTGTCTTGTACAAAGCCTAAGATTGAGGCTGAAATGAGTTTGACTCTGCGGGAGAGTATCATCTGTCTTGTACAAAGCCCAAGATTGAGGCTGAAAAGAGGATTGACTCTGCTTAGGAAATTTATATGGTGTCTTGTACAAAGCCCAAGATTGTGGCTGAACAAGTTGGAGAAATCACTATACACAGTATGAGAGTAGGCCAACTCCTGCTAGGGGAAATCATTATACAAAGCCAAAGAGGAGGCTGAAAAAGATTGACTTAACAAAAGAGTGTTTTTATCTGTCTTGTACAAAGCCCAAGATTGAAGCTAACAAAGAATTGACTCAAAAAGAGAGTATTGAAAGGTGACTGACTCAACAAGAGAGTCTAAAAGGGTGATTGACTCAACAAGAGAGTCTGAAAGGGTTAGCTCTGCTAAGAAAGAATCATTGTAAAAGCCCAAGAGGAGGCTGACTTCTGCTGAGGATTATTAAGATCCAGGGGCAGGTCCAAATGAAGAATCAACTCTTACTGAGGATTACATAAGAGTTGAGATATCAGAGACCTTGAGGTTCTGATTTGGGATAGTGTTATACTGATGATAAACTGACCCTGGCTGGGGAATTTTACTAGAGAGATTGGGTTTTAGAACCCATGGGTTTTAACTCTGCTGGAGGTTGATCCAAAATGACCAGGGTTTCTCCTATGTTTGTAAGGTAGTTGAGAATGTCTTTGAGATTCGAGAGGGGATTAGACTGTCCAAGTCTACTGGTATGGAAGAGTTTATCTTTGTATGAAGCCCAAGAGGAGGCAGGTGTTTTAAGGGATGAGAATCAACCCTAAATTAGTTTGAGATTTGACACTGGAGAGACTGCTATACCAAAGGATGACTAAGTTCTGTTTTATACCTTTAAGAGGTCTTCAGGGTCCTTGTATTAAGCCCAAGAGAAGGCATGAGAACTTCTACGAAGCCAGAGGATCCTTGTACAAAGCCCAAGAGGAGGCGGGGATGCTTTTAGGAAGCCTGTGGGTCCAAACTTAAGAAGAGTTCAAGAAAAGTTTCATCGAGAATAATCTTTTCTTTAGTGAACAATTCTAGGGTTTGAAGAAATTCAAGAGAGGTTTCACCGAGAATTAATCCTCTCTGGGGAAATGAATTTCTTTGATAATTTCTAATAGTGACAGTCTGAGAAAAGTTTCACCGGGAATAATGCCTTTCTCTTTGTTCCATATTGTTTAAGCCCAAGAAAAGGCAAGACTGTATCTGGAAATCCTATGGGGGTCTAGTTTGACTGTATTAAAGAGTGACCAACTGGCTTTATCTAGTTCTAGACCTAGTTGACGGGGAAAACTCTAAGCAGATATACTAGTATATATACAGTTGATATATGACAAGTATTTAAAAGGATATGAAAGAAGGACTTACAGGTGAGCAAGCTTCCCACAATACAGTTATATATATAAAAGCATGTAAAGTAAAGCTGGTAAAAACTTACAGGTGAGCAAGCTTCCATGTTGTTCAAACAAATTTATACATGTATATATGCAAGTACGTAAAAGAAAGGTGATAAAAACTTACAGGCGAGCAAGCTTCCATAGCTGTATTGTTAGTTGTTCAAGAAATTAAAGAAAATTTTGATAACAACTGTATATTTGAACCTAAATCAAAAGAGAAGTTGCTTTTGAAAAGATTGTTGGGGCTTATACTCAAGGAGGGGCCCAGATGAAAAACAAGAATTTTATCGTTGTTTTACAAACTGTACTGGGACTTATACAATGGATGAGGCCCAAAGAGGTTTTCTGTACAAAGGGATGGGTCTTACAATTCAAGGAGAGGCCCAAAGTTTTGAAAAAAAGAAAAGAAATGGGACTTACAACTTAAGGGTAGGCCCAGTTGATTTTGTTTTGAAATGACGATCGCGCCGAGATTTTCTAAAACACAGTGGGACTTATACAATGACTGAGGCCCAAAATTATTTATGTACAAAGGGGGTTGGGTCTTACACTCTATTAGAGGCCCAAAGTTTATTTGTGTACCAGAGATGGGGCTTACAACTCAAGGAGAGGCCCATGGAAAAATAGTAATCGCACCGTTGTTTTGAAAATTGTATCGGGACTTATACAACTACTGAGGCCCAAAATTATTTTATGTATAAAAAAGGGTTAGGTCTTGCACTCTATTAGAGGCCCATGAGTGTTTTTTTGATAAGGATCAAAAATCAAAGAAACCCTAAATTCATTTTCTTTTAAAAGTAATTCTTTAAAGAAAATTAATAAAAATGATAAAAATACCAAATAAGTTTAAATAAACTACTTGTGATTTTTGGTTAAGGTTTGAAAAATGAACTTTTAATCTCAAGATGATTTTGAACTCAGTTGATTTTGAAAAGATCATGAGAAAAGAAATATTTTCAAATGTTAAGAAAACAAATAAAATAAGTTCTTTATGAAAAATATTTAATATAGACAAATAATATTTTTTGTGTGAGATTTTTGTAGAATAAAGTACTTTATCAACTTTGTGAATTTTTGCAAAAAGAACCAATAAAAAATGATTAAAAATGAATGAGAAATTAATTTTCAAAGTTGTTAAAAGATTGGTGAAAAAATGATAAAATCAAGTGGTAAAAAATTAGAAATGGTCCCCCCAAGGTTTGAACTCACGCCCTTGGGGAGGATAGTTCAAAATTTTGCCAACTGAGCCACTTGCGTGGGCTGATAGAAGATGGCATGGGTGTATAATATGTGTAAAATGCCTTAGAAAAATGGTTTAAAAAAATATCAAAAGGTCTCGGGCGAGGGGGATTCGAACCCCAGACCTCTCACTCGCTCACACACACACAAACATACTAGTGTTTCCACTAGGGCGCAATGCCAAATCTGTTATTATATGGCAAGCAATAAATATATTGTAAAACAAGTGGAATTTCTAAAGAATGGCACCATGGCCATCTTCATCCTCAAGCTCAAATACGTGAAGCCTCCAATCTCACTCGTTTCTCAACCATTTCACATGATCCAAATATGAAAATCATGCGCCTTCAGACAAGTAACACAATGGCAATACTCAATTTTATTGAAATTAAGTGAATCACAAAATAATATGACAAAACCTGATGAACCCTAAAATTTGCATGAACTCAATGAAATGCAATACACGAACTGTAGACAACAATTGATTGAGGGTAAAGGATCTACAAACATTCAGAAACACAATGGTAATCACAAAACATGTTTATGATGCATGATTCAATGAGTTTGACAGTTTGAGGCTTACCTCTGCAGGTGAGAATCGAATTTGATTATGGAGGTGTTACAGTTGATTTCTAATGCTTTGGACAGCTTCCTTGTACCTTAAGGAAAGTGTTTGAATGCTTGGAGTGATTGAGAGCCCTTTAGATTGATCAACCTGATTCCTTCTGCAGCAAGTCATGAGTTTTGTGCAATTGGATGGCCATTTGATGATTTTGATGTTACAGATGGGAGGTGAGTGTTCAGACACCTTCTATACATTATATGTGATATGTCTGAATCAATGGTTTGAGTGGTATTGATCTCCAACTCAAAACCCGATAGTAACCTCTCAAGAAATGAAATTTTCAGGCCTAGGGAGTGAAAGAGAGAAAGCCTTGTTGTAATGAGCTTTGGTATAGCTTGAATGACCAGTTAGGACCTCTATTTATAGTAGAGGAGTTGTGTTGAAGTGGTTCTCTTGAAGCTCAGAGGATAAAGTAATGGTTCAATGGTCTTGGCTTGGTATAAATGCCTCTTGCACTAGATGCAATAGCTGTCCCAAATAGATCAGCTATGCATTGACTGAAATCACATTCTTCATCCCTTTTAATTATTTTTTTAATTAGAGAACTTGACTGAGGAGAGTGATAATCTTGAATGTGCACTATTCCACATTAATGCCCTTTGAATTCAAGGCATATATGCTAAAAACTCATCAATTCTCAAGGATAAGCTCTTGGCATTTCAGTCCAGGTTTGAAGGTTGGACCAGATGCATTATGATCAGATTGAATGAATATGGCATATTGATCATTGCTTTTTGGCTCAAAATCGTGTATGGCAAGAAATCACACACTACTACAAAAAAACCCATTTAATAACGGTTGGAAATGACATATAATGACGCGGGTGAAGGCGTTGTTATGTAGAGTGTTGTTGTATACGCGGTACGTACAATGACGGCCCAGTAACCATTGTAATAAAATGGAAAACGCGCTACCTATAATGACAGTTATTTTAAATACCCGTTGTTGTATGTCTTTTAATAAAATAAAAAAAATACAGCATTAGAACTACCTATAATGACAGTTATTTTAAAAAAACCGTTGTTGTATGTCTTTTAATAAATAAAAAATTGCAGCATTAGAACAAGAACAACAACAAGAACATCAAGAACAACAATAAGAACAAGAACAACAGTAAGAACATCAAGAACAACAATAAGAACAACAACAACAACAACAACAACAACAACAACAACAACAACAACAACAACAACAACAACAACAAGAATAAGAACAATAACAAGAAGAAGAAGAAGAAGAAGAAGAACAACAACAACAACAACAACAACAATAATAACAATAATAACAACAAGAACAACAACATTAACAACATCAACAACAACATCAACAATAATAACAATGATAACAATAATAACAACAAGAACAACAATAATAAAAAAGAACAACAAGAACAACAAAAATTAAAAAAGAACACCAACAACTAACATTGCTAACTCGAGTTCTGAAATTTGTTCTGAAATTTGGTTTAGTGGAGAAATAGAGTATCGTAACTGAAAGATGATGTTTGGAGGTAGAAGATGTAGTTCATCTAAGTTTTAGGTTTTACGCGGATCACTAATAGTAGTGTCTTGGCCGTTGATAATCACTAAATGGACGACCAAGATTTGTTTAAGGATAGTGAATAAACTCAATATGCGCGCCACCTATAATGTTGGTAACGAGAATTGAAAAAATAAGTAAAAAACCAAAAATGTTGGTGCTGGGACTTGAACCCATGACAAGACGCTACCTATAATGACGGTTGGTTTAAATTACCCGTGGTGAAAAGTCTGTCATCATTTTGAAAAAATAAGTAAAAAAAGATCCTATTACAACGGTTGGTTTAAATACCCATTGTGAAAAGGTCTGTCATCATTTTGTAAAAATAGGAAAAAATGATTAAAATAAATTCAGAAAAATCTAAAAACATGAAATTTAATCTAATTAGGTAAAATAAGAATTTTGAGAATTTTTTTAGAATTTTTTGAGACTATGAAAACAGTAAAAAATTTATTAAAAATAGAAAAAAGATGAATTTGGGGTTTTGAGGGTGAAGTCCCGTAACTCTTCTAGAGTACGGGACTAATGACCGCACAATTTTTCTGCTTCAGTTGCACGAAACAGATCTTAAAAAGGAGCCGATTTTCCCTAAAACCGATTTTTTGAAGTGCAAGACCTAAAACTAAATTATTGGCTATAATGACGGTTGAAAACATACCAGTGGTGAAAGGTTGTGGGTATTTTGAAAAAATATGTAAAAAAGCCATAAATGTTGGTGCTGGGACTTGAACCCATGACCATGCGTTACCTATAATGACGGTTGAAAACATACCTGTGGTGAAAGGTTATGGGTATTTTGAAAAAATATGTAAAAAACCATAAATGTTGGTGTTGGGACTTGAACCCATGACCATGCGCTACCTATAATGACGGCTGAAAACATACCTGTGGTGAAAGGCCTCACATTTCACCACGGTTTGAATATTAACCGTCATTAAAAGCCTTTTAACGAGATTAAAAAAAGCGCGCATCTATTACAACGGTGTATAGGCAATCTGTTGTAAGCCTGGAGTTGTTGTTTGCGCGTTTTGTAGTAGTGACACAAACTGAATTTTCAAGACAGTTGTGCCATGGTGTCTTGCAGCAGCCATAACTCTTGGCTCAAGTTGAGTTGTTTCATGCCAATGAGTTCCTTGGATTGTTGGCAATATGCACAACAACTTTGATGTTTACATCTTGAATTGATTCAGCCTAGAACTATGTGAAACAACCCTCCAAGTTTTGGTGTTTCACTTGTTTTTCTGACTTAGAGAGAATTTTGGCTAAGTGTTGGAAAAGTGGTAAATTCCAAGTTTTAGTGATTTTGATCCAACCATAACTCAGAATCCATGAAGAATTGGAAACTCTTGTAGTTGACACTTTTGAAGTATGTAATGAGGGCTTCCATCTGAGCTTTGAATGGGAGAAAAAGGCCTTAAGGTTTGGGAGATATGGCCTTGCAAAGTTGGTACCCTAGCCACTTTGTTCCATAACTTAGAAAAATTCTAAGTTTTTTTTATGGTTACCCCTTTAGCAAGTTAACTCACTTTCTTTAATTTTTCTTGATGAATGATGATTCAAATCACATATTAACGTTGTTTTAGGGTTAAGAAGCCTTGGTTGACCAAAAATCCAAAAAGTCAAACGTGGATTTTTGTACAGTTGACTTTTTCATCAGATGAAATTTTGACTTCGTGATCCTTTTGTGAAATCAATCCTTGGGCTTAATTAAACTTCATGGATGGCCTCCAAGGGTATTTAGGAATGTCTTGGACCCCTCCCCAAGGTTTGAGATCAAGGGTAGGCCAACAGTCCAGGATAAGGTTGACTTTTTCCATCAGAAACCCTAATTTGTGATCAGATGGTTTTGGGTTCTTGTGGCTTATGGTTTGAGCTCTTTGAGTTTATCAAATCTTGTAAACATGTCAATATGGTGTATTTGAGGTCTTTGAGGTTCATTTTGAAGCTTCAAGCCATGCCTCACTTCACAAGTTAACTCAAGGGTTGAATTAGGTCAAAACCCTAATTCTTAATTTTTTGATAGATGGACCTTCAAGGTGATTTTGCCATTGTGGATGGGCTCATGAGATCCTTTTAAGCTTATAGGACCATACATTGAGGCATTGGCTCATGCCCAGATGGAAATTTTCATCTAGGGACCCTGGTCGACCAAACCCTAATTTGGTGACACAGGCGATCTTGAGGCTTAATCCACTTGGAATGTTGCAACTTTATGCTTGATTCTTGATGTGGGAGTCCTCTTGATCCTTTATAGATATTTGAGAGGTGAGACAAGTTAAAGATCATGTCATTTCTTCATTGATCCTTTGTCTACGTGCTCTGAGAGGGCTCAAAACCCTACTTCTTAATTGTAGTGAATGCTCAATCATCTTTTAGGAGACTGATGAGGCATGAAAGTACATCCATATTATGATAATGATTTGCACAATGATGGGAATTCTTGGTGGTCAAAATTTGGGGTATGACAGATGCCCCTATTTAATCTTCTCGGACCCGAAGGTGTGAATGGCGAAGGTATTCAGGCATTCGGGGTGCAAGAGGATTAAATATCAAAATACCTGAAATTTTGATGGTGGTTATGAATGGCTGCTTGCTCATCCATCTTCTTTTGCTAAGCATTGATGCTTAGAAAAGGGTGAAACTTCCCCTTGATTCTGGCCTTCAGCCACGGAACTGGTCTTAGTTTCCTTTGTCAATAAACTTTCCCTCGATCATGGCCTTCAACCACGGAACTGGTCTTAGTTTCTTTTGTCAATAAACTTCCCCTCGATCCTGGCCTTCAGCCACGGAACTGGTCTTAGTTTCTGAAATAAACTTCCCCTCGATCCTGGTCTTCATCCACGGAACTGGTCTCAGTTTCTTTTGTCAATAAACTTTCTTGACAAGGGACGCTATTTGTAGCGATTTTCATCAAACTTCTTGCCACGTTTACTGGGGAGATGCCATTTGATGGGAAAAAGTTTTGATGTCAGACTTGCTGAGGAAACCCATTCGTCTGAGTTGTAGAGGTGTGCAAACTTCTCTGTTTAGAGACGCCATTTGTTGACTCTACTGGGGAAAACGAGTCTCTTAAGAGGTTGTTTCCTACTTAGGGATATTACATCATACTTTTCTTCGAGATCTTCTCGGAGAAATGCCATGTGATGTAATCCAATTTTGAGGTGTTGATGACTTCATTAACATTGACTTTCTGGAAAGAAAATCCAATGTGTTGCTGAGAGTCTTCGGTTTAGGGGCTTTCTCTGGGGATTTTCCTTAATCCGGGAAAGCGAAAATATCATCGTCAATGGTGAAGAGTGATGTTTGTCGAATGTCTTCTTGCCTTTCAGAGGTTTAAGTTATCAAAGTGGTCGAGGACCGGCTCCAATCCAGAAATGAACTAGGGAGAGATTGTTCAGACGCGACATTTCCCAATGAGGAAAAGACTGACAAATCGATTGAGAGGACTTTTATCACTTGGGGATAAGACTGACCAGAGTGATAGTGATGCAATATTAATATGAATATGAATTAATAATGCATGATGTATGTATGTTTATGCTGACAAAACTGACGCGACATACAGACTAATAGATCATAACGACTGGATACTCGGCCACGGCGTGGGATGAAAAGTACCAATGTTCCAAGATAGCAATCCTGCCTTGCTTAGGAGAAATGGTCCTCGTGGGGAGAAAGAGTTGTTGAATCGGTCTTAAGAGGTACGAACTCTGCCGGGGATGTCAGATGGGAAAATCACATCTGATACAGTTGATCCTTCATTCAGGTGTACTGGTTTAGAAGGAATACTTTGATTCTGCACTTTGAGGTTCAACCACCTTCGGAGAAGCGATCGATGTTATTTCGATGTTCAAAGTCAAAAGGAAATGCCATCTTTATTTTAAAAGCAAAACAATTTTTGACAAGTAAATTCATTTTTGTTTTATTTCAAGAATCGTTGATCATGTTAAAAATGTCATTCTGTAAAGCTAAAACAAATAAGAATTGCAAACAAAAGCACTAGGGCTCAAATTTTATTGATAGAATGGAAATCAGCCAAGCGCGTGATCCCATAGAGTATTTACAAAGTTAGAAAATGGTAATTTAAGGGAAAAGGGCTACATTAAAACATAACGACTAATATCCTCTATCGACTTTGAATTCTGGACATCCCGAGCTTCTGTTGAAGATGACCTTGGCTGGAGTTTTTTCTGATGGATGGCATGACTGCTGAGGGATTCAACCTTGTCAGGCGTAGTTACTTGCCATTAATCCCTAATTTTTGCCTGGATTGTACTTTGGAGATTTCCAATCCATCGGGATGATTTTTGCTTATGTCTCTAATTTTTTCCTGGACCGCCCTTTCGGGTTTTCAATCCACCGAGACGTTTTTATTTTATTTTATTTAGGCAAAGTATTTCTTGACTATGTCAACATTTGTTGGGTAGGTAAACTCCTCTCCATCCATGGTTGCGAGTCTCAAGGCGCCGCCTGAGAAGGCTTTCTTGACCACATAGGGACCATCGTAATTCGGAGTCCATTTGCCCCGGGGATCAGTGAGGAATGATTATATCTTTTTTAGCACAAGGTCTCCTTTCCTGAAGACACGAGGTCGAACCTTTTTGTCAAACGGCTTCTTCATCCTTTGCTGATATAACTGACCGTGGCATAGAGCCGTTATTCATTTTTCTTCTATCAGATTTAGTTCATCGTGTCGACTTTGACACCATTCAGCTTCTTTTAGCTTAGCTTCCATTAATACCCAGATTGATGGGATCTCTACTTCTATGGGAAGCACTGCTTCCATACCATATACTAGAGAGAAAGGGGTTGCCCCTATTAAAGTGCGGACAGACATGCGATAACCGTGAAGAGCAAAGAGTAGCATCTCGTTCCAGTCTTTGTAGGTTACAACCATCTTTTGAACGATCTTCTTGATGTTCTTGTTAACCGCTTCTGCCGCTCCATTCATTTTAGGTCGGTAGGGAGATGAGTTATGGTGTTCAATCTTGAACTGAGCGCATAACTCTTTCATCATCTTATTGTTCAAGTTAGATCCATTGTCAGTAATGATCTGGCTTGGAACACCATAATGGCAGATGATATTGTTTTTGATAAATTGGACCACCACTTGTCTGGTCACATTGGTGTATGATGTTGCTTCGACTCATTTGGTGAAGTAGTCAATGGCTACCAGGATAAACCGATGTCCGTTTGAAGCCTTGGGTTCAATCATGCCAATCATGTCGATTCCCCATATGGAAAAATGCCATAGGGAAGAAAGAACTTTGAGATGCATTGGCGGTACATGGATTCTGTCTGAGTAGATCTGACACTTGTGACACTTCCTCATGTACTTGTAGCAATCGGATTCCATGGTCAACCAGTAGTATCCTGCTCTCAGAATTTTTCTTGCCATTGTATATCCATTGGCATGAGTGCCAAAGGATCCTTCGTGAATTTCTTTAATCAACATGTCTGCTTCAGGTCTGTCTATGCATCGGAGCAAGACCATGTCAAAGTTTCTCTTATAGAGTGTATCACCGCTTAGAAAGAAGCTGCCAGCCAGTCTCCTGATGGTTTTCCTGTCTTTTCTTAATGCCCCATGTGGGTACTCTTGTTTCTGAAGGAAGCATTTGATGTCGTGATACCAAGGTTTGTCGTCAATGACTGCTTCGGTCGTGAATATGTAAGCGGTTCATTCTAGGCGCATTATGTCAATCTTAGGTACGTCATTCCCATGACCTGCACTAATTATAGAAGAGAGGGTAGCTAATGCATCAGCCATGTGATTCTCTTCACGAGGGATGTGATGAAACTCGATTCTGTTGAAGAATGGTAACAACCTTCTCGCGTAGTCTTTGTAAGGAATCAGTCTTGATTGGTATGTGTTCCAATCTCCTTTGATATGATTGATAACCAGGGCTAAGTCCCATACACATCCAAGTTCTTAATCCTTAAGTCGATAGCTTCTTCGAGACCCATGATACAAGCTTCTTATTCGGCCTCGTTGTTTGTACACTTGAATGTTAATCTGGTAGTGAAAGGAATATGGGTACCCTGAGGTGTTATGATGATTGCCCCAATTCCGTTTCCATAATGGTTGACAGCTCTGTCAAAGATTAGTCCCCATTGGGAACCTGGTTCTGGCCCTTCACTGGGTAGCGGTTCATTGCAATATTTCATTTTCAAATACATGACATCTTCGTCTGGGAAGTCAAATCCGACTGATTCCTGATCGTCAATCGGTTGATGAGCCAAATGATCGGCTAAAATACTTCCTTTGACGGCTTTCTGAGCATGGTACTCTATGTCGTATTCTGATAACAACATCTGCCAACGGGCAATCCTTCCTGTGAGAGCAGGCTTTTCAAAGACATACTTGATCAGATTCATTTCAGAGAATAACCAAGTGTAGCGCGCGATTTTTGTCGGTGACGCGACCACCTTATCGCGGAATTTGGGATTTCTCCTCAATGAAGAGGAGGGGGGTGCTACTTTCTGATTTCTTATTTATCCCTTGAAGCTGGAAAGGAAAGGGAAGCTATCTAAAACTAACCTTGCACGCGAATGTTTAACTGAACAAACGCTTAAATAGATTCGGGGAGTCGGGGTCAGGTTATACGATGGAGAGTTGTCAATTACCCATCCTATATATGGTTATCCACGGGATGTTAGCTTTAGGTTTTGCTTTGTACTTGATGGTGTTTATATGTTAATGGGTTTGGAAAGTTTCTTGGGAAATATGAGAGAGTCATAGTGAGTTTTTGTTGATGTTCGGGTTTTTTCCGATGTTTTTGGTAAGGTACTGGACCTAAGTTTTGATTGATATGAAGGTGCTGGACCTAGAGTGTTTGGTTAGTATGCTCGCTAAGATTTCGCAATCTTATGCCTACGTATTCCCGTTTAAACGAAAAATGGAAATTAGAGCAATCGTAGTTCCTCATATTCTAAGGGAGGAAAAATATATTTTGGTGTCTTGTTCAAAGCCCAAGATTAAAGCTAAAAGGTTTATTTGTGTCTTGTTCAAAGGCCAAGATTGAAGCTAAAAGGTTTGACTGAGAGAGAACTTGTCATCTCTTAAAGGGAGACATCTGGTTTGTTTATCACAGTTGTCGGGTGATTGTTTATAAAGGAGGATTACTTTAGCTAGGATATATGAGTCCAGCAATGCCATAATTTCCTTTATAGGGGATTTGTCCTGAAGGGGAAAACTTTAACTCAATGTAGAGCAATGCCATTTTTCCTTAGGAATCTTTCATGCTAAGAGAGGGACAGTGGCATGGATGTAAATAATCTAAAGGCTTGCCGCTTACAGCAATTAGATGAAAGAGAGGATTTACCAGGATAAAAGATGGACAACAACTTGGATATTTGAATCAACAAGTGTGCCTCTTATAGCAGCTATCTGGGATTAGGGTTTGTTTTGAATGTCTGTTTTGATGTGTGATAAACAGAGAAGTGACTTCCTACAGAGAGATTTGGATTTTCTCTGAGGGGATGTTGATTTTTGTGTGCCTTGATCAAAGCCCAAGGTTGAAGCTAAGAGGTTGATTGACTCCACTAGGGAAGTCCTTATACAAAGCCTAAGAGGAGGATGAAAATGACCGACTCAACAGGAGAGTGTTTATGTGTCTTGTACAAAGCCCAAGATTGAGGCTAAAAAAAAGGCTGACTCTTTGGGGGATATCATTATACAAAGTCTAAGAGGAGGCTAAAAGTTTGACTTTTCTGGGGAAAATTTTCTGTCTATCTTGTACAAAGCCCAAGATTGAGGCTAAAAAGGATTTTGACTCCGCTGGGGAGGGTTTGTATGTGTCTTGTACAAAGCCTAAGATTGAGCCTAAAAAGAAACTGACTCAGTGGGAAAGAAATCTTTATCTGTCTTGTACAAAGCCCAAGATTGAGGCTAAAAGAGGCTTTACTGACTCGGTTAAGGGTATTTTAGGTATCTCGTACAAAGCCCAAGATAGAGGCTGAAATGAGTTTGACTCTACGGGAGAGTATTATCTGTCTTATACAAAGCCCAAGATTGAGGCTGAAATAAGTTTGACTCAACTTAGGAAATTTATTTCTCAAATCCTAAAGGAAGGCTAGGAGGATTTGTCTCCGCTGGGGGAAGAAATTTGTCCCAAGCTTAAGAGAAGGTTATGAAGATTTATGTCTTGTACAAAGCCCAAGATTGAGGCTAAAAAAAGGGTTTGACTCAACAAGAGAGTGCTTTTTATCTGTCATGTACGAGGCCCAGGATTGTGGCTGAACAAGCTGGAGAAATCCTTATACGAAGCCTAAGAGGAGGCTAAATTCTGCTAGGGGAAATCTTTATACCAAGCCTAAACGGAGGCTGGAAAAGATTGACTCAACAAGAGAGTGTTTTTATCTGTCCTGTACAAAGCCCGGGATTAAGGCTAAAAGGGTCGACTCAGCAAGAGAGTGACTGACTCAACAATAGAGTCTGAAAAAGGTTATTGACTCAACAAGAGAGTCTAAAAAGGTTAGCTCCGTATGGGAGAATCATTGTATAAAGCCCAAGAGGAGGCTATCTTCTGCTGAGGAAATATCCTTATACAAAGCCTAAGAGGAGGCTATCTTCTGCTGGGAATTATTGAGATCCCGAGGCAGGTCCAACTGGGGAATCAACTCTTACAGAGGGTTACAGAAGAGTTGAGGTATCAGATGCCTTGAGGTTCTGATTTGGGATAGTGTTATATTGATGATAAGCTGACCCTGGGTGGGGAATTTTAGGAGAAAGACTGGGTTTTTGAACCCCTTTGGTTTTAACACCTTTGGAGATTGATCCAGAATGACCGGGGTTTCTCCTATGTTTGTAGGGAACTTGAGAATGTCTTTGAGACTCAAGAGGAGATTTAGACTGTCCAAGTCTACTGGTGTGGAAGAATTTTTCTTTGTATCATGCCCAATAGAAGGCAAGTGCTTTAAGGGATGAGAATCAACCCTAAAATGGTTTGATGTTTTAAGACTGGAAAGACTGCTCTAGTAAATGATGGCTAAGTTCTGTCCTATACCTTTAGGAGGTCTTCAGGGTCCTTGTATTAAGCCCAAGAGAAGGCATGAGAACTTCTAAGAAGTCGGAGGGTCCTTGTACAAAGCCCAAGAGGAGGCGGGGATGCTTTTAGGAAGTCTGTGGGTCCAAACTTAAGAAAAGTTCAAGAAAAGTTTCACCGAGAATAATCTTTTCTTTAATGAACAGTTCCAGGGTTTGAAGAAATTCAAGAGAAGTTTCACCGATAATTAATCCTCTCTGGGGAAACTAAATTTCTTTGACAAGTTCTAATAGTGACAGTCTGAGAAAAGATTCACCGAGAATAATGCCTTTCTCTTTGTTTCATATTGTTTAAGCCCAAGAGAAAGCAAGACTGTATCTGGAAATCCTATGGGGATCTAGTTTTGACTGTATTTAATGAGTGACCAACTGGCTTTACCTAGTTCTAGATCTAGTTGCCGGGGAAAACTCTAAATAGGTATACTAGTGTATATACAGTTGATATATCACAAGTATTAAAAAGGGTATGAAAGAAGGACTTACAGAGGAGCAGCTTCCCACAATACAGTTATATATATTAAAGCATGTAAATGAAAGCTGATAAAACTTACAGGCGAGCAAGCTTCCATGCTGTATTTTTAGTTGTTCAGAGAAATTAAAGAAAGTTTTGATAACAACTGTATATTTGAACCTAAATCAAAAGAGAAGTTGTTTTTGAAAATATTGTTGGGGCTTATACTCAAAGAGAGGCCCAAGGTTTAACGGTGATCGCATCATTGTTTTGAAGATCGTATCGGGACTTATACAACGACTGAGGCTCAAAAAGATTTATTTACAAGAGGGTTGGGTCTTACACTCTTTCAAGAGGCCCAAAGATTTATTTTTGTACAAGTGATGGGGCTTACAACTTAGGAAGAGGCCTAGGTGATTTGATTTTGAACAAGCGATCGTCAGAGATTTTTAAAAATATAGTGGGACTTATACAATGTCTGAGGCCCAAAATGGTTTTGGTTAAAAAGGGATTGGGTCTTATACTCTATTTGAGGCCCAAAGATATTTTAAAAGAGAAATATGGGACTTACAACATGAGGGAAGGCCCGAATGATTTAGTTTTAAAAGGCGACGACTGCGCCGTGATTTTGAAAATACAGTGGGACTTATACAACATCTGAGGCCCAAAAAGGTTGGTATTTACAAAGGATTGGGTCTTACACTCTATCAGAGGCCCAAAAGTGTTTGAAAATTTAAAATCGAGAGAAAGCCCTAATTTTAAATAAAATGTTATTTTTCAAAGGTAATTTAAATAAATGATAAAATATCAATTATATTTAAAAACAAATTATACACTTTGGAAAATATCTTGAAAAATCAAGTTTAATCATATGAAAGTTTAAAATTCAATTGATTTTGAAAGATCAAAGTGGGAATTTCATTTAAAAATGTTTAAAAACAAATAAAATGAAATTAATTACAAAAATTATAACTATATTAAATAAATAATATAAATTGGATTTTTTTTGTAAAATAAAATATTTAAACATTTTAGTGAATTTTGAGAAAAAGAATCAATTAAAAATCATAAATAATCAGAGAAAAATTAATTTTTGAATCAGTTAACAAAAATATCAAAATATTCAAATATTCAAAATTTTGAAAAAGGGCGCCAAGAACACCAAGCTCTCGCCCGCGTGCCCTGTTTCTGCAGATTTGCATTTTCTCACTTTTCTCCATGATTCCTCAATGGTTTTGCACGATTCAAGTACCAATCTTGTTCGTTTTTGAACAAGGATCACAACCGTATAGGTTAATTGCATTTATTTTGAGTATCGAATGAGAAATCAGAAGAAAACCTCAAGAACCCTAATTTCAGCATAAACACCATGAAATTCCATACACGATTGATTCATGGCAATTGATTGAGGGTTATCATTCCATACATGATTATGAACATGTGGCAAAATTATTGTGCAGTAAAATATGCATGCATCATGGAGTTTGAAGAGTTCATGCTTACCTCTTGCAGCTGGTGATCGAGTTTGGTGATGGAGGTGTTACAGCTAGGTTCCAATGATTTGGATAGCTTCCTTAGGTGCCAAGGAGTGTGTTTGAATGCTTGGAATTGATGGAAATGATCTGGAACTGGTTGTGGTACCTCAACTACAAATATGTCAAGAACTTGAGCAATTGGCTGGTGATTTTGAGAATCTGATGTTACAGATGTTATGTAATGTTGAACCCTAATTTTTACCCCTAAGATTTCACACATTTCATTTGCATCTCATACCATAAACAAGATCACAATCTTTGTTTCTCCCGAGTATCTGTGTATTTCTCACTTGCTTTATATTTGTCTATGTTTACTAACCTCTAACCAAAATACCAAAAATATGTTGTTGTTTACTTGTTTCTCTATCTCTCTCTCTCTCTCTCTCTCTCTCTCTCTCTCTCTCTCTGTGTGTGTGTGTTTAAGGTTTTGCAGGGTTGTCAAAACAAGTGTCTAACTTCAAGTCAAATGCGGTTGTTCCTTCATGACCCAGTTCAGATGGATGTTTGACCTAATCTTGGTCAAACTATCAAGCAATTGTTCCAAGTGCGAGTTATTTGCGCCAGTGGTTTATTTCTCAAGCAGTGACTGTTCAAAGTCAAGATGTCTTGTGTTGAAAATTTTCAGTTTATCAAGTAGTGGTTCATTGGAAAAATTGTTCAGTGGTAGTTGTGTGCACTTTATCAGAGGCTTGTGAAAAAAGTTTGGTTATCCATTCACTAAACCATTTTTCTAATCCATTTTCTAAACCAAATATCCATTCAAGATCCATTTTTCCTAAATCCACCCTTTTATTCATTATCCATAATTATCCAATTTATTTTCAATAACCTTTTTTTTTCATTTTGAATATCCATTTATTATCCAAATCACAATTCAAATCCATTCTCCATATCCAATTCTCCAAATTAGTTTCAATAACCATTTCTTAATCCATTTCGATCATTCAATCCAATAATCTTTAAGTCCATTATAAAAGAGGCCAAAATACAAAATCTATTTCATTTACAAATTTTAGCCACAAAAAACTAAAGGCCTATGGGGTATTACAATTGCCCAAAAAAATGAAAAAAAAGAAGTGACACTCCAAGCTTTATGCTACTGCTTCCTACAAGTACCTCAAGCATGCCTTTTCACAAGCCTCTTCCAAGTTTTTTTTGAAATTTACAACGCAGGCCCACATGAAACTAAACAAAACGTAAACTCTGCAGGAACAAAATGCAGCAGGACGAGATTCCTTCACAAGCCAAGCCATTGCACATAATTTTCACGCCACAAGCTACCGATTCTTTCACAATAGCCACACAATACAACTTGCCACACAAAGAGCTGTGAAGCCATTCCAATCATTTACAAGCTGCTACATCATTCCACAAAGTCAAGCCGTCACCAGCTGCAATAACAGGTGTGATAAATTCATGAACTGCAAAAAAAATAAAATAAAAAAGAATATCCAAGCTGAATGTTTGCAAGCCGTGCAACAAATTCCAGCTGCATACAAAACGCAAGGCAACAGCAAGTCACATAATTCACAAGAAACTCCAAAACGGCATCCATCAATTTCAAAACGCAGCAAATTGTTAAAAACGGCAGCGAAAAGATTCACGAGGAAACTCACCTTCATTCTTCTATAAATTGAGCACCATTCCTCTTCAATTGCTACAAGCTTTGATAGCCAATAAATTGCTGCAGAAACAATCACCAAACTTCAAATTAATCTTCATCTTCACTCTCCAACTCACCTCAAAGCTTCAATCCGCTTCAAAATTCAATGAAAATTTTGCACAAGTTTTAATCCATCCTTAACCTTCCTTACTACAATTCCAATCTGCAAAAATTTCCAGTTTCAATCAACCATCACTAATACTCAACTCAATTTCATACTAACAAAACCATTATCATTCAACTTCTCGCAACAATTTCACAACCGCACATCATCAACAACAACATCAATTTCTCAGTTCAGAAGAAGAAGAGAATATGATTCAAAGTGCTACTTACGTTTTGGATTGAAGGTAATTTGGAGTTCGATGTCGAGATCTCGTGTTTCCAATTCGAACTATTTGAACACCATTACACGAAATGGATCGCATATTTGAGACCTTTGCCTGGTTTCGATCACGACCGTGCGAAGATTTAGCTCCGCCGTTGCTCTGGCGCGGCAGAATTTTGGTTGTGGATTAGCGATGAACAGTTCCGCCGTGTGGAAGAAGAAGACGATGCATCACTTCTTTCTACTTCTTTCCCTTTTTATTTCCCTTTTTATTTTTTAATTGTATTTACCTTTTTTTTATGTTTTCAATTAGAATTTGGGCCTAGAGCCCGTTGGATTGCTACTCACCACCTTTCTAATGTTTTCCAAACCTCCCTTTCATTTCATTTTAAAAAATTGTTTCTCTTTTTTTTTTATACTCTTTTATGTTTTTTAATTCAATATTTTCTTTACTATTTTTTATAGTAACTTCTTTTTTTAAAACTAGATTTTATTTTTTTTATGATTTTAGTTCAAAATGTCTTTTAAAAATCATTTGAAAAAAATATTTTAATTCTTTCTTTTCCATTTGATTTCTTTTTCTATTTTGACATTGTTGGTTGTTGATGGATCATAACTTGCTAGATCCATCTTTCTCTTCATCTTATTTTTCTTTTGATCGATGAAAGTCTTATGGATCATAGAATTCCTTTGTTGTATTTTGATCAAGACTAGATCGCTACCTTCTTTTCTTTTCCTGCGGTATTGCTTTCGGATGATGATTCACATATCATTCATCTAGCATGCATTAGCACAAAGATCTATTGACCGGCCTCATTGTAGGGTAATTACTCCGTAAATTACTCGACAATTGCTTAACATAGCGCAACATATGTCCCGTATCGGAAAACGATAAAAAATTATTGATTATTTGTCTTTTGGTTCAACACTTATGAAACTTGTTGTTAGGAGGCTTTGGTCTTATCAATCCTCTAATGAGTTCTCATTAACCTTGACCTAAGTGCAATTATTCAAATATTATTGATCACTTACTATAACAACTAATCACTAACTTACTAACAATACTATTGTACTAACTTTGTTTACAATTCCTTCTCGCTCCCTGTCTCTCTTTTACTTTTATGCTCCATTATTATCATTTCATATCATGTTTATGCTTCCGTAATTTTTCCTTTGTCCGTTGGACACATGTTTATGCTTCCGCAATTTTTCCTTTGTCCGTTGGACACATATTTATGCTTCCGCAATTTTTCTTTGTCCGTTGGACACATGTTTATGCTTATGCCTTTTTCTCTTTGTCCACTTGGACCAAAAACATTAATAAAGGCCAAAACCTCTAAAAAACTTTTGTTTCTAATCTTGGACTATGGTTACTATCCTTTGCAATGGACATGCAGTTTTGCACCTAGACCTTGGACATCCAATGCTATTCTTGGAACCTTGGACTTAGAACTAGGACCTTTTCCCTTTGCTTTGGGAATTATGGTTCGAAGACTTTGGAGCTTACTTGTGTGGTTAGGTTATTCTTATCCTTAGCTTTTACTTTGTGCTTTAGGATAGTCACTTCTTCTCCTCCCCGTTCTTCAATTTTCAAAACTTCCTTTTTCAAAACTTTCTTAATTTCAAACTTTCACCTCTTTCATAATCAAACCTTGACTTTGTCAAGTGATTTTACTCTTTTCTCTTCCTTTTCTTAACAAATGCTAAACTACATAAGCATATTGACACTTTTTTTCAAAAGACTTAAAAAACACCAAACTCATTCAAACTCTTTTTGTGCCCTCGTGCACTTTTTCCTTTAAGTTTTTCATAAGTTTAGACATGATTCATTTTTTAAGCGGAATTATTCGCTTGGAAATGACAACTTGTCTTTACATTTAAAATCAACCAAAATAAACAAATTTCATTCTTTGTACCACGAACTACGGGGTTTTGATCCTACATTGCACATCGTGGGTACGTAGGCATGAGACGACAAGTCTCTCCAAACACAAAAATCTAAAAAAATACTTCTCTTCTCATCTCCTCAATCTCTTTTCAATCAAACAACCTTTTCAAACCAAAAATCATAGATATTTCAAAGGGTTCCTATAGAGTACTATAGACGTTTTGGGTGCTAACACCTTCCCTTAACGTAACCAACCCCCTTACCCAGACTCTGTTCACTTGTTCTTGTTTTTAGAGCTTGTGTAGGTTTTGTTCGCTCTTTTTTCCTGTCCTTTTGGATAAAATAAAAGTGTGGTGGCGACTCTTGCTTTTCGAGTTAAGTTAATCAATAGCTTACACTCACGATTTTGCCGCTACATGTAAGAGTTTGGATCACTTCTATATGTTATATGTGAGAGGTGTGTGTGTGTGATTGGTTTGGTTGGAATTGCTCTCAAACTCAAAATCCGATAGTGACTTGAATTAGAAGGCAAAATTGGAGTGAAATGGAGATTTTGAGGAAAACATCAGTTTGGGTGCTTTGGTGTCCTCAAACTGATCACAAATGAGGCCTATTTATAGTGGAGCAAGTTTGTTTTGCAAGCAATAGTGTGTGGCAACTACAGCTGGCTGTTGGCCAATGTTGATCAAATGGAATCTCAAGTCTCCTGTAGCCATTGACTTGAGGTTAGAGCACAAGCCTATGGTTTCTTGGTTCAGGGATAAGTCTTGATTGAATTCAGTTGGAATAGGCTCAATTCATGCCACCTTGGTGCATCCATTAAAGTCTTGGAAACAAAATTGGAGTCTTGGCACTTTTTAGCCTTTTTAGGTTTGTTAGGGCTACTTGTAGATTCTTGGACTTGTGAGGCTTGGGGATCAGATCACCTCCCTTGGATTTGATCCTCTGATGTGTCCAAATTGATGACAAGGCTTGGAGTTATCAGATTTGGACAAATCGAGCAAATGTGCACAATTCTGCCTTGTAAAACCAGTTCATGATGTCATGTTTCAAGGGTTGTATCTCCCTGCTCAAATTGAATTTGGAGATGATTTGGTACTTGTTGGAAAGCCCTTATGGCATACTTTAACTTTGATGTTCACCCCTAGACCTGGTTTGACTTGGATCAAGGTGAAAAATGTCCCTACATTTTGGAAAAAGTAAGGCAGATTCTAACTTAGTGAAAATTTCACTAAGTGTTGGAAAAAGTGTCATTTCCATGTTTTTGTGATTTTGCTCAAACAATAACTCAAAATCCATGATGAATTGGAATAAGGTCTAGCTGACATATTTGAAGTGTGTAATATGAACTTCAATCTGAGCTTTGAATGGGGGAAAAAGGCCTTAGGGTTTGGGAGATATTGCCTTGCAAAGTTGGTACCCTAGCCACTTTGTCCCGTAATTTAGAAAAATTCTAAGTTTTTTATGGTTACCCCTTTAACAAGTTAACTCATTTTCTTTGATTTTTCTTGATGAATGATGATTCAAATCACATATTAACATTGTTTTAGGGTTAAAGAACATTGTTTGACCAAAAATCCAAAAAGTCAAACTTGGATTTTTGTACAGTTGACTTTTTCATCATATGGAATTTTGACTTTGTGATCCTTTTGTGAAATCAATCCTTGGGCTTGATTAAACTTCATGGATGGCCTCAAAGGGTATTTAGGAATATCTTGGACCCCTCCCCAAGGTTTGAGATCAAGGGTAGGTCAACAGTCAAGGGTAGGGTTGACTTTTTCCATCAGAAACCCTAATTTGTGATCAGATGGTTTTGAGCTCTTGTGGCTTATGACTTGAGCTCTTTGAGTTAATCAAATCTTGTAAACATGCCAATATGATGTATTTTAGGTCCTTGAAGTTTATTTTGAAGCTTCAAGCTCTGCCTCACTTCACAAGTTAACTCAAGGGTTGAATTAGATCAAAACCCTAATTCCTGATTTTTTGATAGATGGACCTTCAAGGTGATTTTGCCATTGTGGATAGTCTCTTGAGATCCTTTTGGGCTTATAGGACCATACATTGAGGCATTGGCTTAATCCTTGATGAAAATTTTCATCTGGAGGCCTCAAGCGACCAAAACCCTAATTTGCTGACACTGGCGATCTTGAGGCTTGATCCACTTAGAATGCTGCAATCTTGTGCTTGATTCTTGGTGTGGGAGTCCTCTTGATCCTTTATGGATGTTTGAGAGGTTATACAAGTTGAAGACCATGTTAATTCTTGATTGATCCTTGTCTAAATTCTCTTAGAGGGCTCAAAACCCAAATCTTTAATTGTAGTGAATGCTCAATCATCTTTGAGGAGATTGATGAGGCATGATGGTTCATCCATATTGTGATGATGATTTGAACAATGATGGGAAATCCTGGTGGTCAAAATTTGGGGTATGACACCAAGTAGTGTGACAAATCATGTACTGGTGAAGACGTTTGGCTGCCCATGCCAAATCACAGCAAGTTTTCTCAAGCATAGTGTACCGAGTCTCACAGTCGGTAAATTTCTTGCTCAAATAGTAGATGGCATACTCTTTTCTTTTTGTTTCGTCTTGTTGACCAAGCACACAACCCATAGAGTCTTCCAAGACTGTTAAGTAGATAATCAGCGGTCTTCCCTCTACTGGAGGTGACAGGATTAGTGGGTTCAACAGGTATTCCTTGATAATGTCGAAGGCGGTTTGGCAGTCTTCTGTCCATAAGCAGTCCTGATTCTTTTTTAGTAATTTGAAGATTGGCGCGCATGTCGCGGTCATGAGGAATATAAATCTGGAAATGTAATTCAAATATCCCAGGAATCCCTTGACTTGTTTCTCAGTCTTTGGAGAAGGCATTTCTTGAATAGCCTTGACCTTGTCAGGATCAACCTCAATTCCTCTCTGGCTGACGATGAACCCTAGCAGTTTCCCTGAGCGGACACCGAACATGCATTTATTAGGATTCAAGCGGAGTTTGTACTTCCTCAGATGCTTGAATAGCTTTGACAGGTGGGTCACATGCTCCTCTTCTATCTTTGATTTGGCAATCATATCATCGACATACACTTCGATCTCTTTGTGTATCATGTCATGGAACAGAGTAGTCATGGACCTTTGATAGGTTGCCCCGACGTTCTTCAAGCCGAACGGCATTACCTTATAACAAAAGGTGCCCCATGGGGTGATGAATGAAGTTTTCTCCATGTCTTTCGGCGCCATGTTGATTTGATTATAGCCCGAGAATCCTTCCATGAAGGAGAAGACCTTGAACTCTGTTGTACTGTCTACCAGCATATCAATGTGCGACAAGGGAAAGTCATCCTTTGGACTGGCTTTGTTCAGATCCCTGTAGTCTACACACATTCTGACCTTTTCGTCCTTTTTCAGAACTGGTACTATGTTGGCTAACGATCGAGGATATTCTGATGTGGCGAGGAAACCTGCATCAATCTGTTTCTGTACTTCCTCTTTGATTATGATGGCCATGTCTGGATAAGTCTATCTTAGTCTTTTTTTTTTACCGGAGGACATTATGATCTTAACGGTAGATGATGTTCCACGATGCTGGTATCCAACCCTGGCATGTCCTGATAGGACCAAGCAAATACATCGAGAAAATCTATGAGAAGTTTTATCAAATCTTCTTTGACAGTTGGACTGAGCAGTGCCCCAATCTTGACTTCTTTTCTCTCTTCTTCTGAACCTAAGTTGATTGTTTCCAACGGCTCTTTGTGAGGTTCAATTCCTCTTGTCTGAGTAATCGGGAGATCTCTGTAAGTTCCTGGATTGGCTGGAATTTTGGTAAAACAACAAGGTGTTCAATGCTGATGTCATGGTGTTGATGTTGCAGCATTGAGTCTTAGTACTGGGTTGTACTAAGTTGTGAAGGTTAACTATGTTTGATGTCATGGGCTTGATGTCATAACATTGCACTTAACACTGGGCTGTGTTAAGGTTGCTAGTTGCTGAAGTGGATGTCTGATGTCACATAGGTGATGTTGTAACATCAGACCTGCAGAACTAAAGCTAATGACAGCATGGGCTTGTTGTTATTAGGGTCGCGTATTAGCTGGAATTGTGGAGAGTGTTGACTCGTTGGATGAGAATATCTTGGGCTAGATATTTTCTGTTACATGGGAGATTTGATTGCAGGTTTGTTGGAGAATTAAAAGGTGGAAGATTTAAAAAGATTTTGGGGATAAAATCTGTTTTAAAAGATTCAGTTTTTAATTAACAAATCTGATCAAATATTGTGACAAATCCAATCCAAATTCAAGGAGCTATATAAAGCGCACAAGACCAAGGAAGAAGGTACAGAAAACAGATTGAAGATCAAGAGCTGGAGGCTTAGAGTCTAGGGTTTGTTTAGAGTACTTGTAATCACACTATTCTAGGTTTGAATAGGTGTTGAATTTTCTGTCCTCTCTAGAAGCTGTGAAGCAATAGAGAGTTGTTGATTGATCGAAGCTAGGAAGCAAGATCAAGGGATCTCAAAGAGGTTGTTCTTTGAGTATTTTAGGGGATTGAGTAGTGTTCTCATATCTAAGTGGTTTCTTAGGTAGAAAGTCACTAGTAGAGTATAAGTTTAGGAGATTGTCAACTGGTGTGTTGAGTCTGTAAATTATATCTACAAGTAGTGAATTTCATCCCTGGCTTGGTAGCCCCCAGACATAGGTAGTTAGACCGAACTGGGTGAACAATTCCTTGTGTTTTCCTGTTGCTTATTCTGTCCATTATTGCAGAGTGTGTTGTTGTGACATCGCACCTTAACATCACACGTCTGGTACCAGAATTTCAATTGGTATCAGAGCAGGCATCCTGTCTGTCTCTGGGTGAGATCTAGGGAAGTTACTTTCTGGTGAAAGATGGACAAAGAGGTTGGAGGAATCGTCAACAGACCCCCTATCTTGGATGGCTCAAACTATGAGTATTGGAAGCCTAGAATGACTACTTTTTTAAAGTCATTAGACAGCAGAGCTTGGAAGGTTGTCATTAAATAGTGGAAAGGTCCAGAGGTATGTGAGAAAGATGAGGCTGGCAAGGATAAAGAAGGCACCTCAAAGCCTAAGCCTGAAGAAGAATGGACCAAGGAAGAAGATGAGCTTGCCCTTGGGAATTCAAAAGCCCTAATGCTATCTTCAATGGGGTTGACAAGAACATATTCAGGCTGATCAACTCATGTGAAACTGCTAAGGCTGCTTGGGATATTTTGAAGGCTACTCATGAAGGCACATCTAGAGTTAAGATGTCAAGACTTCAGCTTTTAACTTCTAAGTTTGAAAGCTTGAAGATGAAGGAAGATGAGACTATTCATGACTTCCACATGAGTGTTCTTGAGCTGTCAAATGCATCCAGTGCTCTTGGTGAGAAGATGACAGAAGAAAAGTTGGTTAGAAAGATCCTCAGGTCCCTTCCTAAGAAGTATAAGATGAAGGTGACTGCCATTGAAGAATCTCAAGATATTAGCAAGATGAGAGTTGATGAGCTCATTGGGTCTCTTCAAACTTTTGAACTTGGTTTGATCGAGGAAGAACCAGAGAAGAAGCCAAAGAGCATAGCCCTGGTGTCAAATGATCAAGAAGAAAAGAGAAAGAGTTCTGAGTCCCAGGAGGATCTGCCTCAGGCCATAGTTATGTTGGGAAGGCAGTTAAACAAAGTGTTCAAGAAGATGAACTATAACTACAGGCCTAATGTCAAGAACATCTCTTCTGACATCAGCAAGTCAAAAGAGAAAGATGAAGAGAAGACTGCCCAAGAGAAAGGAGTTCAGTGCTTTGAATGTGAAGGGTATGGACATGTCAAGAAAGAGTGTCCCACATTCTTGAAGAAGCAGAATAAGGGCTTGACAATTTCCTGGTCTGACTTTGATAGTGAAAGTGAAAGTGAGTCAGCAAAGCATGTTACAGCTTTGACAGGAATTGTTGAATCTGATGATGAAAGTGATGGAGAAGTCACCTATGATGAGCTAGCTTCAACCTACAAGGAGTTGTGTTTAAAGAGTGCTGAAGTGTGTCAAGAGAACAAGTACCATAAGCAACAGATTGATCAGCTAGAGAATGACAAAGCTGAATTGGAGAAAGAAGTCTTATGTGTCAAAGCTCATCTTGATCATATGACAAAATCTGTTAGAATGTTGAACAGTGGGACAGCCACTCTTGACAAGATACTCCAGTCAGAAAAGGCCGCTGGAGACAAAGTTGGGATAGGTTGTAAAGAAACTTCAGAAGCAAGCACTTCAGGTTCAAAGAAGGAAGTGTCACAACCTGTGCCTCAACATCAGCCAAAAAGGCAGAATCAGAAAGCTGATGCTTCACGACCTAAGAAGATTGAGAAGAAGACTGGTCCTAATCAGAAGAGAAAGCAGCCACAAGGAGCTAGTCAGTATATGCCCCCACAATACCACAAGAGCATGAAGGCTGCAAGGTTCAAACAGAACATGTTCCATCAGATGTCTCAACATCAGGGTAACTGGTATGGATATAATAATGTTGTGCCTCATTACTATGGAAGAAGGAAGCCTCATCACCATAGGAGACAGCCTAGAACACAGCATCCTCAGTTCAGGAGACAATCTACCTATGGTAAAAGACAACAGCCTCACGATAGAAGACAAGCTAACTCTGGAAGGAGAAGACAACATTATGAGTGGAAGCCACAACTTTATCATCAAGATGAGAGAAGGTACAACCACTTCAGAGATGATAGAATCAGATGTTTCTATTGTGGAAGGTATGGTCATATGCAATACTCTTGCTACAAGCGGCATGGATACCCTCAGCCACAGAACAGATGGAGAGAGTACAGGCCCAAAGTTGTTAAACAGTGGGTTCCTAAACCGCAGGCCAAATGTCTATTGGCTCACACCTCAGATGGACATTCTGCTAAAGATGCTTGGTACTTTGACAGTGGATGTTCAAAGCACATGACTGGATCCAAGAAGCATTGGGTAGAGTTCAATCCTTGCCATGCGAATGATGTTATTTTTGGCAATGGTGAAAAAGGAGTAGTAGAAGGAGTTGGAAGAGTAAAGAATCATGATGGTCTTACTCTTGATAATGTGCTCCTTGTTCAAGGGCTGAGTGCTAGTTTAATTAGCATAAGTCAACTTTGTGATGAAGGTTACAAGGTAAGCTACACCAAAGATGAATGTGTGGTAGCTGATGAGCAGAATGAGGTAGTGATGAAGGGAGTAAGATCCAAAGATAATTGCTATCAGTGGATACCTCAAATGGACAGCTTATCTAGTGATGATGCTGTAACATCAGATGGTGACATCAAGTGTGAAAGTATGGTGAAAAGTCAATCTGGGTTAATGACTTATGGTGCTGTTACTCCTAAGTTGGAAGCCAACTTGAGTAGTAAGTTATGTGAGCAAGATGAAGGAGTCAACAATGCTGATGGAAGGATCAAAAGCTGTGACCTCAAGAAGTGTTGGGAGTTGAATACTTGCAAGGACAAGAAAGATGACAACCTGACTAATAACTCCTTTAGTTCAAAAGAAAAATTTCTCAAGTTGACAATCTTTAGGTTGGAAGATGCAGATGTTAGAGCTGATGTTAAAGCATCTCAAGTCAAGAAAGGTACTTCTAGCCTTAAAATAAAGAAGAGTGGTGATGAACTAATTGCAAAAGTGGTTCCTGGGGTTGCTAAACGTCTGAAATCAAGGAAGAGGAAAGCTATTGAGTCACCTCCAAAGACGAGAACTGATAAGCAGAAGATCTATGTGGATGGTACTACAAAATCCAGGGGTAAAGTGTTCATCTCTTCCAGAAATAAGAAGATCAGAGATAAGTCTGATGGTAATGTTCAGGACATCATTCATGAGAAGAAAGTTGTTGTTAGAACTTCTGAGAAAATTCAACAGGATTCGCTTGATAACATTCCTTTAAAAAGGTGGATGGTTGTTTGTCAAAAAGGGCTTAATCTGGAGAAAGAATTTGACAAAGATACTCTGGATATGGTTGAGTTTGCTAAGATATGGTTCAGAGAGGGTGCGGGAACTGATGGTATTCAGGGGTGTATGAATAAGTTGCTCTGACTGTGTTTTATTGGGAGCTTCTTGAAGGACTTCTTTGTGCAATGAGTCCTTTGATTGGTGGTGAGAAGCTGATGTCCCAGAGGATGCTATAACATCATGTTTGCTGGTGGTTAGATCTGGAAGATGATTAAGATTGGACATGTGGAGTTGGATGCTTTAGCATTTTTGGTCAGAAGAGGTGGAGATTATGGTCCTGTGGTTAGTAGTTTGTTCTGGCAAAGCATGACTACTATTTTTGAAGACCTCACCAGTTTCAACAACTACTGGTGGATGTAAGAGGAATTGTGA
Source organism: Lathyrus tuberosus (assembly GCA_022829125.1). NCBI lineage: Eukaryota > Viridiplantae > Streptophyta > Magnoliopsida > Fabales > Fabaceae > Lathyrus > Lathyrus tuberosus. Next base: position 19,433,031 of record JALAZF010000017.1, read on the forward strand.
TCTCTTGGAGAGACTGGATCTCAGTAAAGCTTTTAAGTAAGCTGAGAATTTGTGGAGTTTGTGACACAGTGTTGAGTTTGGATTTTTTTTGTAAATCCAGTAGTGGAGCATATGTAATACCCTGGTGTCTAGAGTGTCAAGAGTATCCTTGGTGAAGGATATCCTTGTTCTGGATCTGAAGCATAATGCTTACATTATATCTAAGGAGCATCTGCATAGTCATACGGGAGAATGATGAAGTAGAAGGTTTGCCTTGGATGGAGAATGTAGATAAGACTGAAGTTGTCTGAAGATGAAGATTATGATAGGGAATGACTGTCTGTGGAAAAAGGGACAGTGGTACCAAAATGAATGTGCTCAGCAACTGTGCTCATATGTTCATATTCATCTAGAACATTTGTTAATCATGACAGGGGGAGTACTTGTCTATGGAGTTCGCAGCAAAGGTGCATTTATGCTGATCAAGCTTGAGAAGATTGGTTGCCTCTTATGAGGATATAATGTCAGATAGCATGTTATGACATTAGGCTGTTGATTGGTGTTTTGGTGTGGCCATGAATGGTTCTAGTCATATGAAGCAAATTGTTTGAATCTTGTGTGCACATGCTTCTGAGGAGATGTCTGAAGACAAAATTGAATCATGGCCTTGAATAGATTGTACACTTGTCTTGGTGTGTGTTAGGCTAAGTGTGAGGAGTTAACTTAGAGTTCAGTGGAAGACATTGTGTGTGTGCTTCAGATTTTGTGGATGAAGTATAGGTCATATGAATTGGCATAATTTGTCTAATTATGGCTAAAAAGGGGGAGAGTTAATAAGTGCCATAAAGAGAAGAGATTGATGCTGCTAAAAGAATAAGGTGTTTAGTTGAAAAGTGCTGATGCAGTTTTTAAGGGGGGGTGTAGACAGTGTAGACGGAGCTGCTAGTGAAGTATTCATAGCATTGAAGGTTGGAGAGTGCAGCAAAGCAGACATCAAGGGGGAGATGTGCTGCACATTGTGAGCTACTGAACAGCTGTGATGCTGGTTCAAGTTTTTGAGGGGGAGCACCAATTGGTTGTTGTCAATAATGAAGATGGTGCTGCAGCAGATCAAGTAATAAAGACTATATGAAGATTGTCAAATTGCTGCAAGTTGAAATTTCAAAATATTGAAGATATTCCGCTGCTGAAGTCTCTGAAGATGCAGAGATTGTTTTAGCCAAAATTAGCCAAAGGGGGAGATTGTAAGTTCCTGGATTGGCTGGAATTTTGGTAAAACAACAAGGTGTTCAATGCTGATGTCATGATGTTGATGTTGCAGCATTGAGTCTTAGTACTGGGCTGTACTAAGTTGTGAAGGTTAACTATGTTTGATGTCATGGGCTTGATGTCATAACATTGCACTTAACACTGGGCTGTGTTAAGGTTGCTAGTTGCTGAAGTGGATGTCTGATGTCACATAGGTGATGTTGTAACATCAGACCTGTAGAACTGAAGCTAATGACAGCATGGGCTTGTTGTTATTAGGGTCGCGTATTAGCTGGAATTGTGGAGAGTGTTGACTCGTTGGATGAGAATATCTTGGGCTAGATATTTTCTGCTACATGGGAGATTTGATTGCAGGTTTGTTGGAGAATTAAAAGGTGGAAGATTTAAAAAGATTTTGGGGATAAAATCTGTTTTAAAAGATTCAGTTTTTAATTAACAAATCTGATCAAATATTGTGACAAATCCAATCCAAATTCAAGGAACTATATAAAGCGCACAAGACCAAGGAAGAAGGTACAGAAAACAGATTGAAGATCAAGAGCTGGAGGCTTAGAGTCTAGGGTTTGTTTAGAGTACTTGTAATCACACTATTCTAGGTTTGAATAGGTGTTGAATTTTCTGTCCTCTCTAGAAGCTGTGAAGCAATAGAGAGTTGTTGATTGATCGAAGCTAGGAAGCAAGATCAAGGGATCTCAAAGAGGTTATTCTTTGAGTATTTTAGGGGATTGAGTAGTGTTCTCATATCTAAGTGGTTTCTTAGGTAGAAAGTCACTAGTAGAGTATAAGTTTAGGAGATTGTCAACTGGTGTGTTGAGTCTGTAAATTATATCTACAAGTAGTGAATTTCATCCCTAGCTTGGTAGCCCCCAGACGTAGGTAGTTAGACCGAATTGGGTGAACAATTCCTTGTGTTTTCCTGTTGCTTATTCTGTCCATTATTGCAGAGTGTGTTGTTGTGACATCGCACCTTAACATCACACGTCTGGTACCAGAATTTCAATCTCTTTTGGAATTTCTTTGTTATTTTCTTCTTCAGCCTCAAATACCGGGAATTCAAAGTTGGGAGAAGGCATTAGATCGTATGTTTCAATGGGGTTTAAAACAAGCAATCTGCACGACGTGATGATTTGTTTTTAGAAGAGATAGAGAGAAATGCAAGAGTGTATGCAGTGTATTTTTCTGAAAAATGCTTATTTTTTTATTGTTTTTGAGTTGTTTTTTAGGATTACCATTTTCTGAAAAAGCAAAAAGCAAAAACAGCAATAAATACGGAAATTACATAACGACGTTTATTTATTTATAATTTGGTCGATTCATGAAACTACAGCCCTATGAAACAAAACTCTGTCGCTTTGGGCAAAGCGAAGAGGGACATCTACAGAAAGTGAGCCCTTATCAAAACATCCGTTTCACCTGGGCAGGGTGAAGGGTTAAAACAAAGACGGCAATTACTTAGACTTATGGATGATTTTTGGGACATCGACAGCAACCCATTGGCGGTGAACTCCTCGGTGAATCACAAAGTTTGGTACCTTCCTTCTTGGTTTGTCTTCAGAAATAACGCTAATTTCTGGTGGAGCGGGATCGTTGGAGTCTGTCTCCCAGGAAGAATTATCGTAGACAAACTCTTCTATTGTATTTTGCACAGTGTTTGCACTCTCAGGTGGATCTCCTCATCCAGTGGGCTGGATGTCTTTGAGCCTGATACGAGAGCTTTCAGAAGCGGTGTACTTGACCAAGAAGTCGTACTTGCCACTCGGTTGCCCTAAGGTGTCCCACACTTCTTCGGAACTGGAGGAGTCATCCCTTTCGATGACATTGACCTCAGGAAAAGCATAGTTAATGAACTCTTGTCCTGCAATCTTTACAGATTCATCGTTGTGCTGGACGTTTTCTGAATGGCCTGAGTAATGATCCCATGATTTGGTGGGGACGCATGTATTCTTTTCAATGATGCTCAGCTGATATGCATCGTTGGGCTGACTCTTTTGCCCCAAGTCTTCTGGGTATGACTTCCAGATATGTAAGTCATCCATTGGGTCATAATAGTCATAGTCAAAGTTATCTTTCATCAAAGTGTCCTCCTCTAATGAGTTGGGTGGAGCGCGACGTCCTTCCGGATCACAATCTCCGTACATCATCTTGACGTCTGATCTCGATATATATCTCGGACTCTACGCGGGATAGCAAAATGGCATATGTGTTTCTTCCTGAGACATATAACCGTCCTCGTTGAGATAAGACTTCCACTCTTCATCTGTATTGGAGGAGTCACCCTTGTTGATGGTATGTACTTCTTGAGGTACTGGGTGAAGGAAACCTCCACTGTGGAAGAAGTCTTGAATGGGATGAAAACTTTCATCGTCAGTAGCAGTCTGGGTACAGGTTGAGGAAAAACCAAGACCTTTCTTTGTCTTATTGTTAGTAGGAATGACAAGTTATCCCCATCCTTTTGCGTTGTTACTCTCGATCACTTCGAGAGCATCTTTGTATGAGGAAATCGACGTCCCTCTTTCTGATTGATTCTCATTGCTCACCGAGAGTGCTTGGAAGTGAGCCCCAATGACCTCCTCTGGTTCTACACAGGATGATGATGATAAGTTGCTCACGATTAAGGCTTGCTCCCCACAGACTGTGACTAGTTGGTCGTTCTTGACCAACTCCAGCTTCTGGTGAAGTGTCGAAGTGACTGCCCCAGCCTCCTGTATCCAAGGTCTTCCTAATAAACAGGTGTATGCTGCCCGGATGTCCATGACCTGGAAAGTGACTTGGAAAGTGTGAGGACCGATAGTTATGGGAAGGTCGACTTCGCCGATAACTGTTTTTCTGGATCCATCAAATGCTTTGACAATGACCTCACTGCCTCTTATCGGAGATCCTTGAAATGATAATCGCATCAGAGTAGATTTTGGCATAACATTCAGAGCTGACCATGTATCTACCAGTATGCTGGCTAGAGCATCGTCCTGGCAGTTGACTGTAATGTTAAGCGCCATGTTGTAATTTTTGCCTTCTTCTGGCAGTTCTTCATCACTGAATCCTAAATTATTGCAGGAAGTGATGTTGGAGATGATGCTGTCAAATTGTCTCATCGTCACATCTTGTTCCACAAAGGCTTGCTCTAAGACTTTCTGTAAAGCTTCCCTGTGAGCTTCGGAACTGAGCAAGAGAGATAGCACAGAGATTCTCGAAGGAGTTTGCAACAGTTTGTCTACAATGTTGTACTCGCTTTTCTGGATGAGCTTCAGCATCTCATCGTTGTTCTTTGAAAGGTCGAGATTACTGGATTGCCCGGCTGGTTGATTGGGAACTTCTGTTTGAGGTTCCTTTTCCTTGGTAGGTTCCCCAACTCCTCTGTTAAAGATCTGGCCGCTCTGTGTCACTCGACTGATGTCTGCAATGCTCACGACGGAGGGTAATGGAGTTTCCTTTACATTCTCGATTATTGTTGCACCGTATTTGTAAGGGATAGCTTTATCGGATTTGTACGAAACTGGTCCCGGCAGATAGATAACTACAGGAGCCTTTTGATTTTTCTGACCATCGTAGCTGGCCTCAATTGGTTCGAGGTTGAGAATCTTTCCACTATCAAGAGGAACTCTTGATTCATGGAGTAGAGGGATTATGGCGCACACGTCTTTGGCCATTTCTCATTTAATGATTAAGACAACGTTTTTTCCTCGATCGGGAAGATAGTCTTGTATTACGTTAATCGAACCAGAGCTTGAACATGGTCAGATATCTTTGCGGTCCAACTGGTTTTGAAGGGCCGCTCGCACGAGGTGGCATCCTTGATTGTTCTCTGAGCAAACTCTACAACACTCATAGTTGTGTGGTGGAATTCGGCCACGTCCGCTTTGTATGCAGTGCAACCTCACTAGATTTGTTTCCATTGATCGAACATCCTGACTTTGATGCCTAGTAGGGTTCCCTTTAGTCATACTGACTTGTTGTGTGTCTTCATCTAGATATATCAGAAGCCACCAGTGGTTCAACAAGTGTTGAAGCATTATCTGGACCAGTGCACATCCTTGGTCATCTTCACGACACACTTTACAGTCCTGATAACCATGTGAAGCCAGAAAACCGAGTCTGACTTGCTTAGCATGTAATTTCACCAGACTGATATTCATCAAACGAATATCAAAGATTTGAATCATGTTAACTTGATAGTGACTTCTATCACGGTAGTCCTGAATCCATCCAAGATCCATCTGACGCTGGAGGGCCTCTTGTACAAAAGAGCATCCCTGATTATTTATTGAGCAGATCAGACAGGAATCGTAATCGTGCCGTGGAAGATCATGATGCTGGCCTTGCCTTGAGTGCATTGCCACTAAGTTGACATTCATCGCACGGATGTCGTGGTTTTGAATGATGTTGGAATTTGTATAAGTCATATTGACCTCACGGATTCGGTGATCTTGAATCCATCTGAGATCCATCTATTCTTGTAGAGCTTATTGCACTACGGAACATCCTTGATTACTATTTGAGCAGATATCACAATTGTGATAATTATGAGGCGGTACATGACCATATCCACTCTGTCTGCAATGCATCTTGACCAGGTTGGTTCCCAATAGGAGTACATCGTGAATTTGATAGTTATGGTTAGACTCTTCCTCTATCAAATTTACTACAGCTTTCTCGTGTTGAGGCAACGGGTTCGTCTGAACATTTAAATTTGTATCCTTGAAGGATAAGACCCTGTTCCTGACAATCTTCTGCACATCGGATTTGAAGCTGAGACAGTTTTCTATGTTATGCCCCGGTCCTCCTTGATGGTAAGGGCAAGTTTAATCCGCTTTGAACCAAAAAGGAAGATTTTTCGGTACTGTAAGAGGAGACCTGGTTTAAACGTGCCCCTTGGCCAGTAGTAGTGGAAATAGTTCTGCGTACAACATCGGTATAGGGTCAAACCCTGGTGGTCATGTTGTACGGTTGTTGTTGTACTGAGGACGAGCCTGCTGAAGAGGCTGGTGTGTCCTTTGCTGATATTGTTGTTGATTCGCCTGGCTCTGAGCAACCTGAGGTTGATACGTTGGAACAGGCACATGGTTGATAGCAGGAGTTACAGCTGCTACTGTTGGTACCTTCGCCTTTGCTTTCCGAGAGAGATATTACCAATATCTTGCTCTTTTTTCTTAGGGAAAGCACTACCGTATCTTTTGGTACTACTTGATGGTCCAGTATCTTTGACCAGACGTCCTTCTCGTACTGCTTCTTCAAGACGTACTCCCATATTTACCATTTCAGTAAAGTCGTTGGGGGAATTAGCGACCATTCAATCGTAGTAGAATGAGCTAAAGGTTTTCAAAAAGATATTTGTCATCTCTTTTTCCTCAAGAGGGGGACAAATCTGGGCGGTAATTTCACGCTTTCTCTGAGCATATTCCTTAAAGGTTTCCTTGTCCTTCTACGACATTGCTCTAAGTTGATCTCTGTCTGGTGCCATGCCCATGTTATATTTATATTGTTGAACGAAGGCTTCCCCATGATCTCTGAAAGTAACGACCTTAGCGCGGTTTAAACCTATGTACCATTTAAGTGTGGCACCGGTTAAACTATCTTGAAAGTAATGGATCAGTAGCTGTTGATTTTCAGACTGAGTTAACATCTTTCGAGCATACATCACCAAATGACTTTGAGGGCAAGAGTTGCCCTTGTATTTTTCAAAGTCAGGCACCTTGAATTTGTGTGGGATTTTCACATTAGGGACCAAACAAAGGTCTGCGGCATCCTTTCCGAATAAATCTTGACCGTGAATGGCATGCAGTTCCTTCTGCATCTCCAGGAATTGTTCTTGGAACTCATTCATTCTGTCGTACATACTTTCGTTTCCACCAGAGATTACTTGTGGAATCTGTCCTTTCGGGACAGTGTGTACCACTGGTTGTGGTATAGTCATTACGGCGGTGACCTTTGGTGCTTCCCTATCCCGAAGTTTGTAACCTTCAGGAGTTGCTGTCATGACTCTTGCATCCTCGCTTTCCCGAAGTTTGTAACCTTCAGGCCCAGTGGTTCCTGCTGCAGTTTCCGGGTCTTCCGTGACCGACGAGATATATCCTTCAGGGATAAAGTTGATAGGCATGCCCCAGGGACAATCTTTAGGCATGTTGTATTATGGATCATACATCTCCACTATGGACGTAGATGTGATCTCCGAAATCACATTCCTTTGTTGTTGCCTCTGAGCCGCTGTCAGAGATTGCATGTCACTGTGAAGTTTTCTCAAAACTTCTTTCAGAGCGTCGATTTCTTCTCTCAACTCTCTGTTCTCTTCCTCGAGATCATCCATTTTCGTTTCTCTATTGGCCCGAGTATTGTATGAATGAGACAGTTTGACTCTAGAATCGAGACACAGACGTGAGATTCGAAGGTAAGAAGAATGTCTTTTGTGAGAATGATGAATGATATGCAATGATATATATTAATTTTTTTTTGTTTAATCAAAAGAAACTTCAACAATTGGATTGCAAATATCATACAGTGGGAATACCCCATTTTATTGAATTCAAAGATTGCGGAAATGGAAATACAATATTTTACAAAGTGTTGTAAAAGGAAAAGTCTAGGCTTATGGATCCTGAGTCCCCTCTGAAGAGAGCTCAGGTGATGGTTCTGGTATTTTCCTTTTCTTTGACCGGGGCTCTTGAGCCGTTGTCGGGTTGTCGGTCCTTTGCCAAGTGAAAGGAGCAAGCAAATTTCTTCGGTCTTCTTGATTTTCTACAGCATGTTGCTCTAAAATCTCGATCAGAGCATCTTTTTCTTTTAACAATTGCTGAATTTTGGTACACTCCACATTGAGAATGCGGTACTTGTTCTTCCAATATTTCTTTTCCCGTTGAACTTTGTTGAGAGTGACCTGGAGTTTTTCCGTATCAGACATAAAATAAAGGGCAGATTCCTTTAACGGAATAACTTCTTGACGAGGGTAAGGCATCCTCAGCTTGAGGGCTCTAGTTTGTACCCAGTGAAGATAAGGTTCCACGGAGACACAGTCCGGTTTTCCTAGAGACTATCTTCCTTTACTGTGAACATGTTTCCAGGCATGCACTATTTTCGTCTTTAGTTCCCTGTCATTTTCCCCTTCCTTGAAGAAAAGACCTTCCAGATGAACATTACGCGGGATATGTCTCATCGGGTATCCGAGTTGACGACGAACTAAAATTGGATGATAGTTGATTCCTCCTTTGGTTCCTATGAGGGGTACATTAGGGAAATTTCCACATTTGTCAAAGATCCTTATCCCGTCATAGATCCGATTGTACCAATCTATGTCAGAGTTGGTAAGAGACATGATTCTCTGTGACCAACGTAGAGTACTCTTATGACCAACGTCCAAATATATTGCTCTTGCAATGGCTTGATCCTTTGTAATTTCTTCCAATCCAGGAAAGGGAGCTTAGTCAGTGATGGGTAAATCAGTCAAGTGAGAGTACTCCTCCAGTGTTGGTGCCAATTGATAATACGGGAATGTGAAATAGTGATAAACCGGATCGTAAAACTGAATCAGCGTAGACAGGATTCCTTCAACTACATGGACCCTTAACAGAGACAGCAGTCCTCCATACTTAGCTCTGAAAGCATCAGGGTTGGTGATCATCCTTGCCAACCCTCTTAAATCCTCTAGTTTTGGAAGCTTGAAGGTGTACTTGTGCATCTTTCTTCTACCGAAATCCATAACGCAATCTTTCTCTCTGATATTTGCAATCATTATCTTAGTTTAATTTGAAAAAGAGAGAGACTAGAAAAGAAGATTTTTTCTTTGTTTAAAAGTTTTTAAATGAAATGAAGGCATGAATGCAGCACACAAAAACATAGAAAAAACATGGGTTCAAAGGTTCAACATCACGAGCATGGAGTCATGGCTCTACCTATCCCAAAGGTTGTACTATGGTGAATTTTTGTACCTATACTCAAAATCATTGACCCCCCTTGGGATAACAATAATAGGCTGGTTCACCTGAGCGAGCTGTAGCATCTTAGGGTAATCTCAATTGAGTGTAGTATCGCGTGACAACTATTTTCGATAGCTTCTGCACTACTAAATAGCCATATGGTTACTGTCTACTAAATCCTCAGTTTCATGGATACCACAATCAAACAATCTGCTTTCACAACCGATGTCGTTAGACATTGAATCCGCAAAGGGTATCTCCACTGATTTGATGGTCTACCGGGATAGCTTATTCGGGATTCACTCCCTGTAAGACCGCCCATCTCTGCCATCACCTATCTTAGGTATCACTCAAACTTTCCACATGCGACAACACTCACATTCCCATTAGTAGAAAAATAATCACGGATATCAAGTAGGAAAAGTGATATATATATATATATATATATATATATATACACCTCTTAAGAATTTTAGCCTATAATCCTAAACAGACAAAATGACTCCCCAGCAGAGTCGCCATTTTACGGTAGCGTGCGATTTTTGTCGGTGACGCGACCACCTTATCACATAAGGGTCTTCTCCTCACAATAAAGAGGAGTGGGGTGCTACTTTCTGATTTCTTATTTATCCTGTGAAGCTGGAAAGGAAAGGGAAGGTATCTAAAACTAACCTTGCACGCGAATGTTTAACTGAACAAATGCTTAAAGAGATTTGGGAAGTTCGGGGTCAGGTTATACAATGGGGAGTTATCAGTTACCCATCCTATATGAGGTTATCCAAAGGTTGTTAGCTTTAGGTTCTGCTTTGTACTTGATGGTGTTTATCTGTTGATGGGTTGGGAAAGTTTCTTGGGAAATATGAGAGAGAGAGAGTGAGTTTTTGTTAATGTTTGATTTTTTTCGATGTTTTTGGTGAGGTACTGGACCTAAGTTTTAATTGATATGAAGGTACTGGACCTAAAGTTTTGATTTGGTATGCTCGCTAAGATTTCGCAATCTTATGTCTACGTATTCCCGTTTTAAAGAAACAGGGAAATCAGAGCAATCGTAGTTCCTTCTATTCTATGGGAGGAAAAATGATGTTTTGGTGTCTTGTTCAAAGCCCAAGATTGAAGCTAAAGGGTTGAGTATTTGTGTCTTGTTCAAAGCCCAAGATTGAAGTTAAAAGGTTTTACTGAGAGAGAATTTGTCATCTCTAAAGGGGAGACATCTTGTCTGTTTATCACAACTGTTGGGTGACTGTTTATAAAGGAGGATTACTTTAACTGGGATATATGAATCCAGCAATGCCATAATTTCCTTTATAGGGGTGTTATCCTGAAGGGGAAAACTTTAACTCAGTGTTGAGCAATGCCATATTTCCTTAGGAATTTCTCATGCTAAGAGAGGGACTGTGGCGTGGATATAAATAATCCAGAAACTTGCCGCTTACAGCAATTAGATGAAAGAGAGGATTTACCAGGATAAAAGATAGACAACAACTTGGATATTTGAATCAACAAGTGCGCCACTTACAGCAGTTATCTGGGATTAGGGTTGATTTTGAATGTCTATTTTGATAAGTGATAAACAGAGAAATGACTTCCTACAGAGAGATTTTGATTTCCTCTGAAGGGATGTTGATTTTTGTGTGCCTTGATCAAAGCCCAAGGTTAAAGCTAAGAGGTTGATTGACTCCACTAGGAAAGTCCTTATACAAAGCCTAAGAGGGGGCTAGAAAAGACTGACTCAACAAGAGAGTGTTTATATATGTCTTGTACAAAGCCCAAGATTGAGGCTAAAAGAGACTGACTCTTGTGGGGATATCATTGTACAAAGCCTAAGAGAAGGCTAAAAGTTTGAGTTTTTCGGGGAAAATATTCTGTCTGTCTTGTACAAAGCCCAAGACCGGGGAGGATTTGTATGTGTCTTGTACAAGGCCTAAGATTGAGGCTGAAATGAGACTTTACTGACTCGGAAGAGGATATTTTTAGGTGTCTTGTACAAAGCCCAAGATCGAGGCTGAAATGAGTTTGACTCTGCGGGAGAGTATTATATGTCTTGTACAAATCTCAAGATTGAGGCTGAAAAGAGGATTGACTCTGCTTAGGAAATTTATATGGTGTCTTGTACAAAGCCCAAGATTATGGCTGAACAAGCTGGAGAAATCATTATACACAGTCTGAGAGGAGGCTAACTCCTGCTAGGAGAAATCATTATACAAAGCCTAAGAGGAGGCTGAAAAAGATTGACTCAACAAAAGAGTGTTTTTATATGTCTTGTACAAAGCTCAAGATTGAGGCTAAAAAAGAGTTGACTCAACAAGAGAGTATTGAATGGTGATTGACTCAACAAGAGAGTCTAAAAGGGTGGTTTACTCAACAAGAGAGTCTGAAAGGTGATTGACTCAACAAGAGAGACTGAAAGGGTTAGCTCTGCTAAGGGAGAATCATTGTATAAAGACCAAGAGGAGGCTGACTTCTGTTGAGGATTATTAAGATCCAGCGGCAGGTCTAAATGAAGAATCAACTCTTGTTGAGGGTTACAGAAGAGTTGAGATATCAGAGACCTTGATGTTCTGATTTGGGATAGTGTTATACTGATGATAAACTGACCCTAGCTGGGGAATTTTAGGAGAGGGACTGGGTTTTAGAACCCATGGGTTTTAACTCTGCTGGAGATTGATACAAAATGACCAGGGTTTCTCCTATGTTTGTAAGGTACTTTAGAATGTCTTTGAGATCCGAGAGGGGATTATACTGTCAAAGTCTACTAGTATGGAAGAGTTTATCTTTGTATGAAGCCCAAGAGGAGGCAGGTGTATTAAGGGATGAGAATCAACCCTAAATTGGTATAAGATTTGACACTAGAGAGACTTCTCTAGCAAAGGATGACTAAGTTCCGTCTTATACCTTTAAAAGGTCTTCAGGGTCCTTGTATTAAGCCCAAGAGAAGGCATGAGAACTTCTAAGAAGCCGGAGGGTCCTTGTACAAAGCCCAAGAGGAGGCGGGGATGCTTTTAGGAAGCCTGTGGATCCAAACTTAAGAAGAGTTCAAGAAAAGTTTCACCGAGAATAATCTTTTCTTTAGTGAACAGTTCTAGGGTTTGAAGAAATTCAAGAGAGGTTTCACCGAGAATTAATCCTCTCTAGGGAAATGAATTTCTTTGACAATTTCTAATAGTGACAGTCTGAGAAAAGTTTCACCGGGAATAATGCCTTTCTCTTTGTCCCATATTGTTTAAGCCAAAGAGAAGGCAAGACTGTATCTGGAAATCCTATGGGGATCTAGTTTTGACTGTATTAAAGAGTGACCAGCTGGCTTTATCTAGTTCTAGACCTAGTTGCCGGGGAAAACTCTAAGCAGATATACTAGTATATATACACTTGATATATGACATGTATTTAAAAGGATATGAAAGAAGGACTTACAGGTGAGCAAGCTTCCCACAATACAGTTATATATATAAAAGTATGTAAAGTAAAGCTGGTAAAAACTTACAGGTGAGCAAGCTTCCATGCAATTCAAACAAATATATACATGTATATATGCAAGTACGTAAAAGAAAGCTGATAATAACTTACAGGCGAGCAAGCTTCCATAGATGTATTGTTAGTTGTTCAAGAAATTAAAGAAAGTTTTGATAACAACTGTATATTTGAACCTAAATCAAAAAAGAAGTTTCTTTTGAAAAGATTGTGGGGGCTTATACTCAAGGAGGGGCCCAGATGAAAAACAGGAATCTATCGTTGTTTTACAAACTGTACTGGGACTTATACAATGACTGAGGCCCAAAGAGGTTTTCTGTACAAAGGGATGGGTCTTGCAATTCAAGGAGAGGCCCAAAGATTTGAAAAAAAAAAAGAAAAGAAATGGGACTTACAACTCAAGGGTAGGCCCAGTTGATTTTGTTTTGAAATGGCGATCGCGCCGAGATTTTTTAAAACACAGTGGGACTTATACAATGACTGAGACCCAAAATTATTTATGTACAAAGGGGGTTGGGTCTTACACTCTATTAGAGGCCCGAAGTTTATTTTTGTACCAGAGATGGAGCTTAAAACTCAAGGAGAGGCCCATGGAAAAACAGTGATCGCACCGTTGTTTTGAAAATTGTATCGGGACTTATACAACGACTGAGGCCCAAAATTATTTTATGTATAAAAAAAGGGTTGGGTCTTACACTCTATTAGAGGCCCATGAGTGTTTTTTTTATAAGGATAAAAAATCAAAGAAACCCTAAATTCATTTTCTTTTAAAAGTAATCCTTTAAAGAAAATTAATAAAAATGATAAAAATACCAAATAAGTTTAAATAAACTACTTGTGATTTTTGGTTAAGGTTTGAAAAATGAAGTTTTAATCACAAGATGATTTAGAACTCATTTGATTTTGAAAAGATCAAGAGAAAATAAATATTTTCAAATGTTAAGAAAATAAATAAAATAAGTTCTTTATGAAAAATATTAAATATAGACAAATAATATTTTTTGTGTGAGATTTTTGTAGAATAAAGTACTTTATCAATTTTGTGAATTTTTGCAAAAAGAACCAATAAAAAATGATTAAAAATGAATGAGAAATTAATTTTCAAAGTTATTAAAAGATTGGTGAAAAAATGATAAAATTAAGTGGTAAAAAATTAGAAATTGTCCCCCCAAGGTTTGAACTCACGCCCTTGGGGAGGATAGTTCAAAATTTTGCCAACTGAGCCACTTGCATGGGCTGATAGAAGACGTCAAGGGTGTATAATATGTGTAAAATGCCTTTGAAAAATGGTTTAAAAAAATATCAAAAGGTCTGGGGCGAGGGGGATTCGAACCCCGAACCTCTCACTCGCTCACACACACAAACATACTAGTGTTTCCACTAGGGTGCAATGCCAATTCAGTTATTATATGGCATGCAATAAATATATAGTAAAACAAGTGGAATTTCTGAAGAATTGCACCATGGCCATCTTCATCCTCAAGCTCAAATACGTGAAGCCTCCTATCTCACTCGTTTCTCAACCATTTCACATGATCCAAATATGAAAATCACGCGCCTTCAGACAAGGAACACAATGGCAATACTCAATTTTATTGAAAGTAAGTGAATCACAAAATAATATGACAAAACCTAATGAACCCTAAAATTTGCATGAACTCAATGAAATCCTATACACGAACTGTAAACAATAATTGATTAAAGGTAAGGATCTACAAACATTCAGAAACACAATGGTAATCACAAAACATGTTTATGATGCATGATTCAATTAGTTTGACAGTTTGAGGCTTACCTCTGCAGGTGAGAATCGAATTTGATTATGGAGGTGTTACAGTTGAGTTATAATGCTTTGGACATCTTCCTTGTACCTTAAGGAAAGTGTTTGAATGCTTGGAGTGATTGAGAGCCCTTTAGATTGATCAACCTGATTCCTTCTGCAGCAAGTCATGAGTTTTGTGCAATTGGATGGCCATTTGATGATTTTGATGTTACAGATGGGAGGTAAGTGTTTAGACACCTTCTATATGTTATATGTGATGTGTCTAAATCAATGGTTTGAGTGGTATTGATCTCCAACTCAAAACCCGACAGTAACCTCTCAAGAAATGGAGTTTTCAGGCCTAGGAAGTGAAAGAGAGAAAGCCTTGTTGTAATGAGCTTTGGTGTAGTTTGAATGACCAGTTAGGACCTCTTTGTATAGTAGAGGAGTTGTGTTGAAGTGGTTCTCTTGAAGCTCAGAGGATAAGGTAATGGTTCAATGGTCTTGGCTTGGCATAAATGCCTCTTGCACTAGATGCAATAGCTGTCCCAAATAGATCAGCTATGCATTGACTGAAATCACATTCTTCAGTCCTTTTAATTGTTGTTTAATCAGAGAACTTGACTGAGGAGAGTGATAATCTTGAATGTGCACTATTCCACATTAATGCCATTTGAATTCAAGGCATATATGCCAAAAACTCATCAATTCTCAAGGATAAGCTCTTGGCATTTCAGTCCAAGTTTGAAGGTTGGACCAGATACATTATGATCAGATTGAATGAATGTGGCATAATTATCATTGCTTTTTGGCTCAAGATCGTGTATGGCAAGAAATCACACAAACTGAATTTCCAAGACAGTTGTGCCATGGTGTCTTGCAGCAGCCATAACTCTTGGCTCAAGTTGAGTTGTTTCATGCCAATGAGTTCCTTGGATTGTTGGAAATATGCACAACAACTTTGATGTTTACATCTTGAATTGATTCATCCTAGAACTATGTGAAACAGCCCTCCAAGTTTTGGTGTTTCACTTGTTTTTCTGACTTAGACAGAATTTTGTCTAAGTGTTGGAAAAGTGGTAAATTCCAAGTTTTAGTGATTTTGATCCAACCATAACTCAGAATCCATGAAGAATTGGAAACTCTTGTAGTTGACACTTTTAAAGTATGCAATGAGGGATTCCATATGAGATTTGAATGGGAGAAAAAGCCCTTAGGGTTTGGGAGATATGGCCTTGCAAAGTTGGTACCCTAGTCACTTTGTTCCATAACTTAGAAAAATTCTAAGTTTTTTTTATGGTTACCCCTTTAGCAAGTTAACTCACTTTATTTAATTTTTCTTGATGAATGATGATTCAAATCACATATTAACATTGTTTTAGGGTTAAGGAGCCTTGGTTGACCAAAAATCCAAAAAGTCAAACGTGGATTTTTGTACAGTTGACTTTTTCATCAGATGAAAGTTTGACTTCGTGATCCTTTTGTGAAATAAATCCTTGGGCTTAATTAAACTTCATGGATGGCCTCCAAGGGTATTTAGGAATGTCTTGGACCCCTCCCCAAGGTTTGAGATCAAGGGTAGGCCAACAGTCAAGGATAGAGTTGACTTTTTCCATCAAAAACCCTAATTTGTGATCAGATGGTTTTGGGTTCTTGTGGCTTATGATTTGAGCTCGTTGAGTCAATCAAATCTTGTAAACATGTCAATATGATGTATTTGAGGTCTTTGAAGTTAATTTTGAAGCTTCAAGCCATGCCTCACTTCACAAGTTAACTCAAAGGTTGAATTAGGTCAAAACCCTAATTCCTGATTTTTTGATAGATGGACCTTCAAGGTGATTTTGCCATTGTGGATGGGCTCCTAAGATCCTTTTGAGCTTATAGGACCATACATTGAGGCATTGGCTCATGCCCAGATGGAAATTTTCATTTGGGGACCCTGGTCGACCAAACACTAATTTGGTGACACAGACGATCTTAAGGCTTAATCCACTTGGAATGTTGCAACTTTGAGCTTGATTCTTGATGTGGGAGTCCTTTTGATCCTTTATAGATGTTTGAGAGATTAAACAAGTTGAAGATCACGTCATTTCTTGATTGATCCTTTGTCTAAGTGCTCTGAGATGGCTCAAAACCCTACTTCTTAATTGTAGTGAATGCTCAATCATCTTTAAGGAGACTGATGAGGCATGAAAGTACATCCATATTGTGATGATGATTTGTACAATGATGGGAAATCTTGGTGGTAAAAATTTGGGGTATGACACCATGTTCAACTCAATGGGGCATCTTGTACACGAGGCTTTTTTATCCCATTCTTATTGCAATTGGTTAACATCATAACAAAGATCACAATGTGCCAAGAAAGGTTTCATTTGGATGCTTGAGCAAAACGTTATGTCATGTTGAAGTTGGCACAAAAATTTGGCAAACCAAACTTGAAATATTTTGAGTCCAGATGGCTGAAAATGACCTATAATGTATCAATGAATTCCATGGCCTTCCAATCACAATTTGACTTTTACCTTTGAAGCAATCTTGTAGAGGGTATCACAAATGATATTGTACAAAAAGAATGAGCTCCAAATGTTAAAAATTGAAGAAGTTGTGATTCTTGAAAGTTGAGAAAAAGTCACTTGAAAATAGGCAAAATTTCACTAAGTCCACAAATGACCGATAATGTCTTTAAACTTTTGATGATCCACCAAGCATAATTGGCTCTTGTCATGTAAAGAGAAGTTGAAGAGGATGTTGAGAAGAGTCATATTAAAAAAGAATCATTAAAAATATTGAGAATTGAAGGAGTAGTGATCTTTTGAACTTTGACTTGAAATGTTGACTTTTTAGGTCAAACTTCCTTGAATCAACTTGTAAACTTGGACTTTACTTGCATTCCAAAGCATGTGGATAATTATATGAACTCAAAATAATGTATCCTTGAACGCCCTTTGAATAAATTAATCAAAGCTTGAGGTAACTTGTTGATGAAGGCATGGAAATAAACATATGAAGCTTTGACTTTTCTTGAGAGACAAGCTACCAATCCTTGAGATATCTTTGATCAAAATGAGATTAAATCATGCTTAAAACCTTGTACTTTGATATTAGAAGCCATGGTTTAATGAGATAGCCATTGAGAATCAATGGTTGACCACACTTTAACCTTGAGGGAGCAAAACCCTAACTGATGATTCATGCTTGGTGTTCTTGATATAACACCCTACCTTGCAAAGAAACAAAAGGATACAAGACATATTTTTGGTATTTTGATTATTAGTTAGTGAAACATAAAGCATATAAACATAAAGGAAAAAGATACAAAAAGAGGTGCTTGATGGTCTCTGCAAAAGCAAACACAAAATGAGAGGGTAAGAAAATAACCAAGCTTGTGATCTTGTTTGTATGTGATCGTACCTGATCATAAAGGAGATTAGTGGCCAGCAACGTCGTGAGCTTCGCAACTCCGGTGGTGGTGAAACGGCGGCGGGGGGGGGGGGGGGGGGGTGTACCTGCAAGGTACTCCGATGGCAAAGTCAGGAAAAGGAGTAGGCAAGTACAGAAAGTGAAAGTGAGTTAGAAGAGAATGTAACCTAACCCTCCCAAGTGAGAGGGTATTTATAGGTTGCCCCCAGCGCAGGGCCAACGGTCATTTGCACTGGGCTGGGTCGCAAGGCCCAATGCAAACAACTGCCAGGGCTTACATGGCGTAGTGAAGACCAATACGTGGTCTTCGCCCTGGAGTAACGGTCCCGTGATCTCCGGAGAATGGGTTGACCAGCTCTTTCGGAGGTGGACGTTACTGATGATGTGTCCTCGTGGGGAGGAGCACGTGGAGATCATGGAGGAGAGGCATGACCTCTCCTCGGTGTATGTAACCCCTGCTCGATAGTAACTGATCCTTGCGTGCTCGAAGATGAAGAGATCTAGGTGTGCTCGATGGCGGACAGAATTAGGCCTGGTTGGGCCGCATTGCAGTATTATGTTGGGCCTACCCGACGGATGGGTAGGTGCCGACCCAATCCATAACAGGAGCCCCCCAAGTCGTTGCTCCGAAGTGTCGGAGTAATGACTTAAGGGTCGGCCCCTCCGGGGAGGATATCTGTTACATGGGGCAGCGTGCCCGTAGCGTCGAGATGGTGGAAGAGCATGTAACCAGGAGTAGGGGATGCCCGTCGTGCAGGGTTCTCGAAGAATGAAGTCTGTTCAAGTTTCCAATGTCATTCTTGGGCGAAGACGCAGGGAGATGAAAATAGATGGACTCGTTCATCATCCGGGCACCAAAGTAAGTGAAAAGGCATACGCGGGAATCTGTGTGCCACGTGTCACCCATTGTTAATGCTTAGGGGCGGCTAGGGCTAGGGCACTCAAGTGCCTAGTGGCACCTCGATTCGAGAAACAGCCTTATAAATAGGAGTGGAGCTCGTGCCATTTGCATGTTCCCATTTTTTTCGCTCCGAGTCTTCTCTCCCTTCTCCAACTTCTGTCGCCGTCTTTCCGACGAACGCCGCCGCACCGGAAAATTCAACCACCGTCTCAAGTATGTTTTTGGTTCCCTTCTCCTTCCATTTTTGATATTTTATGTTCCTTACGATGGTTTCTCAGGTGAACTGATGAAGTTTCCGGGGAGACCACGGAGTTTTCGGCGAAAACGACAGAGCTTCTTTAGGTTTCCGATGAATATGACGGGGAGTTGGGATGAGTCTCTCGGGGACCTGATGAAGGTCCCGGGGACGCAGGATGAATCCCCCGAGGACACGGGACGAAGCCGCCGGGGACCTAACGAAGGTCCCGGGGACGTCCGATGAATGCCCCGAGGATGCTGGGCGAATGGGATAAAGGTGTCGAACACGCCTGCGTGTGACCCCCGTCATCGTGGTCGGATGGTCGTTCCACCGAGCAGTTCCCCGTATCCTTTCTTCGCCCTTTCACTTGACCAGTGGTGGAAGGGTGAATTTGGCTAGGCTATCGAATTCACCAGTTTCCTCTGCTTTTCAGGTAAAATGGCTACCAAAAGAATTGAAGGGATTATTGAAACTGACAACGAGCCTGAATCCCCCGCGACGCCGGACAGCGGTGCTCGAATGCTCGAGGATTGGGCTGGGGATGAGCCTCTGAGCTTCCCTTCGCTATTTGTTCCAGGTGGCCCTGACGCCTTCCCCACTATCGAGGACCTCTACGAAGGTTCCGCGCGAAGTTGGCGGGCGTACAGGCCACTGGAGCATCACCGGATCTGCTCGACATTTAGGAGGATGCAGTTTCCCATGTATGAGTTTGCCTTTCTGAAGGCGGGCCTACGTCTGGCCTTCAGTGATTTCCAACTGGGGGTGTTTTCTTGGTTACACTTGGCGCCCTCACAACTTCACCCAAACGCAATTGCTTTTGTGTGGGCATATGAGCTCATGTGTAAATATCTCAACGTCGAGGCCACAATCTCTCTCTTCTTCTGTATCTTCCACCTATAACAACAAACTGTCTAGGGTCATCACAGCTGGGTGTCCTTCAAGCAGCCGAGGAGGTTGTTTCGGGCATATCTGGATTCTGTCTGGAACTTCAAACCCCGATGGTTCATCAGCAAGCCCTTCACCCGGGATGACACCGACACCCTGTACAACCGCAGGATAGTAGAGATGGAAAATGGTCAGCAAAAGAAGGTCATCGAGTCGAAGTGCCCCCTGGAGTGGACAGAGGAACACTATTAGCTGAGCATCGATAGCTATATCGTTAGTCCTAGTGCATTAGGCGAGGAAGACCACCAGGCCTACGAGAAGTTAGTGAAATTTGTCAAAGGTTTCAGTAAAGCGAAGTTGGTAACCCCGGATGGAAACTTCATAACCAACTCCCGCAGGGAGACTCTCACAAAAGCCTAGCTCATAAACACAAAGGCCCTCCTCAAATGTGATACTAAAGAGGAGGCTCTTCAGTTCTTAGGTAGTGGGCATCCCCTTGACTCGGGGTACGTTATCATTTCTGTCATTGGTTTACTGATGTTTACTCTCTTTTTGCAGGTGCCATGTCGAGCTTGGAGGAACGTGTGAAGAAGCTGGCATCTACTCGAGGCTCGAAGAGAGGCGGAAAGGGACGATTCGAGCAGGTGCGACAGTAGCATCCGGGTCCCATCCCGACGCCGGGGGATTCCTTTGGCTCCCCTCAGTGTAGCCAGTCTCCGAACTCGCAAGGGTGCCCGAAGAGACAGCGAACCAGCCTTAAAAAGACGCATGTCGACCTTACTATTAGCCCTCCCCATGAAAATTTGTGTTCCCGCCTTGTCATATGAGGCCTAACTTCTTCTCTGGGGACAACTCTGTAGCGCAATTTTTGTGGTTTCGAATCACTATCGCTTCGGTACTACAGTTCGATTTATTTTTTATCCTGTGAAGCTAATTAAGGAAGGGAAATAGATGTCTCCAATTAACCCTGCTTGCATACTGAGTTTAAATAGATAACTGTTGGTTTACAGATGCTATCAAAATAGGGGGTTAGTCTTAGGTTTATTTCGCTTGAGAATAGGGTGTCTTGAGGCTTTTGATAAGGTGCTGGATTTGGTTTTTTTCTTTGATGGAGGTATGACGGTACTGGACCTAGGTTTTTTTATTAGTATACTCGCTAAGCTTTCGCAATCTTATGCCTACGTATTCCCGCTTAATGAAACAGGAAAATCAGAGCGATTGTAGTTCCTCCTATTCTAAGGGAGGAAAAAGGTGTTTTGGTGTCTTGTTCAAAACCCAATATTGAAGCTAAAGTTTTTTAGAGAGAATTTGCCATCTCTAAAGAGGGATTGTTGATTTTTGGGTGCCTTGATCAAAGCGCAAGGTTGACGATAAAAGGTTAATTGACCCGGCTAGGGGATTTTTTTATACAAAGCCTAAGATGAGGCTGAAAGTTTCGCTTTTTCGGTGAAAATGTTCTATCTGTCTTGTACAAAGCCCAAGATTGAGGCTAAAAGAGTTTGACTCAACAAGAGAGTCCTTTATACTCAGCAAGAGAGTGGTTTAGTGTCTCGTACGAAGCCCGAGAGGGAGGCTAAAAGGGGATGGACTCAAAAATAGAGTCTGAAAGTGGATTGACTCAACGAGAGAGTCTTTTATACTCAACAAAAGAGTGTTTTATACTCAACAAGAGAGTATTTTGCTGTCTCGTACGAAGCCCGAGATTGAGGCTAAAAAGAGATTGACTCAACAAGAGAGTCTTGAAAAATGAGTGACTTAACAAGAGAGTCTGAAAAGATTAGCTCTGCTGGGGAAAATCATTTGTACAAAGCCCAAGAAGAGGTTATCTTTCCGAAGGAAATGATCATTATACAAAGCCTAAGAGGAGGCTAACTTTCCGGAGGAAAGGATCATTATACAAAGCCTAAGAGGAGGCTAACTTTCTGGAGGAAATGATCATTATACAAAGCCTAAGAGGAGGCTATCTTGCTGCCGAGGATTATTGAGATCCTTAGGCAGGTCCGAGTGGGAGAACCCTCATGACAGAGGTCGGGTTTCTGCTAGAGATAGGTCCAGAATAATTAGGGTTTCTTCCTATGTTTAGAAGTAACTTGAGAATGTCTTTGAGACTCAAGGGGGTTAGACTGTCCAAAGAAGTGTGGGACACCTTAGGACAACCTTGCTAAAGAAGGTATTTTTGTCTAGAGAAAGGGATTTTTAGGAAAACAAGTGTTGTAGTGCTTTGGTGTACTCAAACTGAGCACAAATGAGCTCTATTTATAGTAGAGTGAGTTTGTTTTGCAAGCAATAGTGAATGGAAACTGCAGCAGCTCATTGTCCAATTGCATCACTTTGGAATCTTAAGTCTCCTCTAGCCATTGACTAGAGGTTAGAGCACAGGCCTATGTGTCTTTGGTTCAGAGCTTATCCTTGACTCATTCAGTTGGAAATGGCTCAGTTCATGCCACCTTGGTGCATTCATTGAATTCTCCAAAACAAAATTGGAGTCTTGTCCCCCTTTTAGGCTTTTTAGGTTTGGCATGCTACTTGTAGTTCCAAAGACTTGGGAGGCATATGGATCAGTGATGGTTCCTCCTTGGTCTCCCCCTGAGGTGTTCAAATGGATAAACTTGTTTGTCATTTGCAAAATTTGATCAAATCGAGCAAAATGCTCAAATTTGCCTTGTTATGACAGTTGCAGCAAGGCATATTGCCATTGTCACAACTCTTAACTCAGATGGAATTTGATGGAGTTCTTGGCCATTTTGGAAAGCTCTCATATGATACAACATTTGTGTGATCATAGTTTGTCTTGAAACTTTTTGGATCCAAGTGAAAAATCCCCTTACATTTGGAAAAAAAGCAAGACAGATTCTGACTTAGTGAAAATTTCACTAAGTGTTGGAAAAAGGGACATTTCATGTTTTCAGTCATTTTGATCACTCCATAACTTAAAATCCATGAGGAATTGGAATGAGGTGTAGTTGACACTTTTAAAGTATGCCATGAGAGCTACAAATCCATCTTTGGATCAGCCAAAATGGTTGTTTGGATCTCAATTTATGATCCTTGAAAGTTGGTACCCTAGCCATTTTGTTCCATAACTTAGAAAAATTCTAAGTTTTTATGGTTACCCCTTTTACAAGTTATCCCACTTTCTTTGATTTTTCTTGATGAATGATGATTCCAATCACGCATTAACATCATTTTAGGGTTAAGAACCATAATTGTGAAAAATCTCAAAAAGTCAAAGTTGACTTTTGTGCACAGTTGACTTTTTACCAGATGAATTCCAAACTGTGCGATCCTCTATGAAATCAAGTCCTTGACCTAAATCAAACTTGATGGATATGTTCCATAGGTGTTATAGGGTGTATTGAATCATGTCCCAAGGTTAGGGAGCATGTCTTGGTCAAAATTCAGAGGTACAGTTGACTTTTTCTTCAAAACCCTAATTGTGGTTCAGATGAAATTGAAACTTGTGAATCAAGCTTCTTGAATCAATCCATTGTTGAAAATGGATCAATGTAGTGTATGGGAGACCCTCAAATCATGTCCTTAGGTCTTGGCTCATGTTTGGTCCCAAAAGTCAACTTAGGGGTGAATTAGGTCAAGAAACCTTAATTCCTGATTTTTGGTGAATGCATCCCCTGAGGTCAAATTGACTTGATGATTGGGTCCATGAGGTCCTATGGAGTATTTTAGGTTATTCTTTGAAGCATTGGCTCATGCCCAGAGGAAAATTTCCATTTGGAGGCCCTGGTCGACCAAAACCCTAATTTGGTGACACTGACGATCTTGAGGCTTAATCCACTCAGAATGCTACAACCTTGTGCTTGATTCATGATGTGGGAGTCCTCTTGATCCTTTATGGGGGTTTGAGAGGTTAGACAAGTTGAAGATCATGTCATTCCTTGATTGATCCTTTGTCTAAGGCACAGAGAGGGCTCAAAACCCTAATCCTTGTTTATGGTAAATGCTCACCCATCTTTGGGGAGACTGATGAGGCATGAAGGTACATCCATATTGTGATGATGATTTGCACAATGATGGGAAATCTTAGTGGTCAAAATTTAGGGTATGACAAACTCCTCGACTGTCATTGCCTCCGAAGCCTAGGCTGTCTTGGGCGCTGATTGGGTTTCGAGGAGGAATGCCTTGGTGGAGGACATGGCCGCAATGATGTGGATTTGTGCTATAGCGCTGGTCCTGAACGACGAAACCTGTTCGTCGTCAGAGTTGACTAAGTTGCAAGATAGCTTTAAGTCAGTTGAGGCTGAAATGAAGAAGCTAAGCAAGGGTATTGCAGAGTGCAAAAAATAGAATGAGACCTAAGTCGAGCTTCAGGGGCAGCTGGAAGGGAAGTTGAAGAGCGCTGCTGAGGAGAGGAAAAATCTCCTAGCGAAAATCAGTGAGCTGGAGCAGGATGTCCAACTCGCTGAAGAGGAGACTGAGGACGACAAGCGGTTGACCTCTCGTGCTGAATTAATCTCAAAGCTCAAGCAGACCGAGCAGGATGTCCTCTAGTCTGTCGAGTTGGGCTTTGCTAAAGCCTTGAAGTAGCTCCGGATACTGAATCCCGACCTCATCACTGAGGGAGATGGCCCTTACCACGAGGTAGTTGACGGTCAGATTGTCCCGCCAGCGTCCGAGGAGGATGATTATGACGAGAAAGCGGAGGAAGGGCTGCCCGAGGGGGAGGTGGCTACTTAGCTTTTCTTTTATCTAGCTTGTTTGGCATGCGCGCCAATTTTTGTGATTACTTTTGCCCGGCCTGCGTGCCAGAGGCTTTATGATATTTTTGTATGTACTATTTGCACAATGGGCATATGCTTGACCTAATGTTTTATCTTGTTTATCTGTGTGTGGTGTTTGTATGCTTGATGATATCTCTGCTATTTTTGTCTAAGTAATTTGGGGGTTTTGCTCGACTTTGTTGATCCTAGACAGTGTAGGGAACTGGTCGAGTGGTCGAAGCTGAATTCCGATCTTTAACGAGGCTAAGAGCTCGATCGAGGTCTTAGCTTTGTGGCATGAACTTCCCATCACGAGCTGGATGTTCTGCCTAATTGGTACGGCGACGATGGAGCTCGGTCAAGGTATCCTCGTCAGATCAAGAGTCCTCGGGCACACACAATGCAGGCCCTTGTCGTCTTCTTTCATGGAGGGGAGTCGCGCTTGTACCTTAGTGTGCCCCCGTGGTCGCGACATAGCTGGGTCGCGGGCAGTGTTTAACTGTAGTACAATTTAAGTTTCTCAACATTCCATGGTCGAGCAAGTTCTTCCCCGTGTAGATTTTCGAGGTAGTAGGCTCTTGTCCCCGTTTTCGCGCGGACGCGGTAGGGGTCCTCCCAGTTCGCGGCGAGCTTGCCTTCCCACGAATCTTTCTAGTTCCTTCGCAGGACGAGGGTGCCTACCTGAAAATCATGTTTAATAACTTTTTGTTATAACGTAGTGTTATCTTCTGCTTAAGTGAGGCTTCGCGGAGGGACGCGCCCGACGTTATCTCTTCGACGAAGTCAAGCTCCTCCCTGAGGGCCTCATAGTTTGTCTCCTTGTCGAGGGGAGACTCCGTTCTTCTTGAGGGTTCCCTTATTTCCACAGGGATCACCGCCTCCGTCCCGTAAGTCAAGCGGAAGGGGGTATCCCCGGTAGTGGAGTGCGGGGTTGTTCTGTAGGCCCAGAGGATATTGTGTAGCTCCTCGACCCATCTTTTCTTGACGTCTCCCAGTCTCCGTTTTAGACCTCGCAGGATCACCCTGTTCGCGGCTTCAGCCTTGCCGTTCCTTTGTGGGTGCTCAACCGAAGTGAAGTGTTGCTTCGTGCCCAACTTCGCGACAAAGTCCTGAAAGTTCTTATCGGTGAATTGTGTCCTGTTGTCGGTGACAATTGCTTGGGGCACGCCGAACTGGGCAAGTATGTTCCTCTTGTAGAAACGTAGTATGTTATGAGCCTTGATTTTGGCCAGGGCTTCCGCCTCGATCCACTTCGTGAAATAATCCACGCCGACGATCAGGTACTTGTTTTGGTACGACCCCACAATGAAGGGGCCGAGGATATCCATCCCCCACCACGCAAACGGCCATGGGGACGATAGTGTTTTAAGCTCACTGGGCAGGGCCAGGTGCATGTCCCCGTGATGTTGGCATCTGTCGCACTTCTTAACGTGTTCCTTGGCGTTCTGCTGCATGGTGGGTCAGTAGTACCCTGTTCGTAATGCTTTGCGGGCCAGTGATCATCCGCCGAGGTGTTGTGCATTGATCCCCCTGTGGATCTCTTGGAGTATACCGAGGACCTTGGACTCCTTGACGCACCTGAAAAAAGGGATCGAGAAGTCATGTCGATATTGTTTATCTTCGAAGATTGTATAGGAGCAGGCGCGTCGCCTAACCACTCCGGCGTCCTTAGGTTCATCGGGTAGCTTGCCCGTGCGGAGGTACTCGTATAACGGGGTCATCCAGCTATGGCTATCTCCAATGGCGTTCACGTCAATCGCGGGGACATTTTTTTTTATGCTTGGACGAGAGAGCACTTCTTGGATGACAGATTTATTCCCGCCTTTCTTCTTTGTGCTTGCGAGTTTTGACAAAACGTCCGCTCGAGTATTGTGTTCGCGCGGGACGTGGTTCACTTTTGCCGAGGAGAACTTTTCATCGTTTCCTTCACTAGAGTAGAGTATTCGATAAGGTTGTTTTTCTTGGTCTGGTACTCTCCTCGTACCTAGGAGGCCACTAGCTGGGAGTCGGTGAATATTATGACTTCTTTGGCCCCGAGGTCTTCAGGTAAGCGTAACCCGGCGAGGAAAGCCTCGTACTCGGCCTGATTGTTCGACGTCAGGAATGATAATGTGAGGGAGACTTCGATTAGGATTCCTTCCCCGTTCTCGAGGATGATGCCTGCTCTGCTGCCTTTTGAGCTGGATGCCCCGTCGACGTAGATCATCCACTTTTGGGATCCTTTGGTCGAAGGCTATAGGAGGGTCATTTTCGCCACGAAGTCAGCCAGTACTTAAGCTTTCAGGGCCATCCTGCCTTCGTATTGAATGTCAAACTCAGTGAGTTCGAGCGACCATCTGAGCATTCTCCCCGCCATGTCCACCCTACCGAGGAGTTGTCGTATGGGTTGCTCGGTCCTCACCACGATCGTGTGGACCAAGAAGTAATGTCGCAACCTTCTGGCCACAGTGACGAGAGCCAGGGCGACCTTTTCGATTTGCAGGTACCTAAGTTCTGGACCTTGGAGGGCTTTGCTAGTAAAGTAAATTGGCTTCTGCCCGTCGGTGGTTATCCCGGATTAGGAGCACGCTGACTGCTTCACCCGTGATGGCGAGGTATAGGAATAACGTCTCCCCTCACTCTGGTCATGAGAGTACTGAGGGTTATGAAAGGACTTGTTTGAGGTGGAGGAGCGCTTGCTCGTATTCCTCAGTCCACTCGAACGCTATTTTCTGGCGTAAAAGCTTGAAAAACAGGAGTGTGTACTGTGCGGACTTGGCCACGAAGCGGGACAGCGAGGTCAGCACCCCGTTTAGTGACTGTATCGACTTCTTCGAGTTCGGGGTTGGGATCTCGGAGAATGCCCTACACTTGTCGGGGTTTGCCATGATTTCTCTCTCCGTGAGGTAGAAACCGAGAAACTTGCTCGCCCGAACGTCGAAGGTGCATTTGTCGGGGTTGAACCTCATCCTGCATTTTCTCGCTGTGTCGAAGATCTTCGTGAGATGGGCGGCATGGTCGACTTCTTCTGTAGATTTAACGATCATGTCGTCCATGTAGACCTCGAGCATGTCGCCGATCTCTCCTCGGAAAACTTTGTTCATCATCTGTTGGTAGGTCGCGCCGGCGTTCTTCAGGCCGAAGGGCATTATGTTGTAGTAGTAATTGCCCGATTCGGTCATGAAGGCGGTGTGCTGCTTATCGGCCTTGTCCATGGGGATTTGATTGTACCCCGAGTAAGCGTCCATGAAGGACAATAGTTTGAAACCTACAGAATTGTCGACCAACTAGTCAATGTTAGGCAACGGATAAGAATCTTTCGGGCATGCCCAGTTAAGATCGGTATAGTCAATGCAAATCCTTCATTTTCCATTATTCTTTTTGACAAGTACAACGTTGGGCAGCCATGTTGTGTACCTGACCTCCGAAATAAAATTTGCCTCTAAGAGGTCTTTTACAGCTTTTTCAGCAGCCTGCGCTTTTTTGGGAGACTGCCTACGCCTACTTTGTACTATGACCCTAGCGGGCGGATCTACAGTGAGCTGGTGACAGGCCACCTCGGGGTTAAGGCCAGGCATCTCTGATGCGCTTCACGCGAACAAATCAGTGTTCTCCTGGAGGCATGCCTTCAGGTGCTTCTATTCCAAGTCAGGGAGCCCGGTGCCAATCTTTACGCTCCTGTCTGGATCGTCCCCGAGGGCAACGAGCTCGAAGTCTCCATCTGGGATGGAGCGTGTTAGGTGATGAGGCTGTCTGTTGCCTTCAGCTGGGAGGTCATTGTCCGCTGCTCCACCTTCTTCCTGCTCGGCGGGGAAACGACTGTCGAGATCTACTGCGTTGACGCAAGAGAGTGGCTTCTGCACTGGGTCCGGGGTTGACTTCTCTCCGGCCTTGGGCTTGACGTTGATCGAGCTCAGGGCCTTGGTTGAAGCTTTGAAGCATCTCCTAGCAGCTTCAATGTCCCCGTGCATGGTGACGACCTGGCCTCTGGCAGTATAGTACTTCATCTTCAAATTGACCGTAGATGGTACTGCCGTGAGTTCGGCCAGAGTGGTCCTCCCCAGGATGCAATTGTACAGGGAAGGGCAGTCCACCACTAGGAAGCGAGTCTTGGCTTGTCAGGCAGTGTCCTCGTTTCTAAAAGTGACCATTAGTTCGACATAGCCCCATGGTCTGGTGGTGGTGTCATTGAACCCTTGTAGATCCGAGCCCACGTAAGGGGTCAGATGCTTTTCGTCGAGCTGGAGGGTATCGTAGAGGTGGGCGTACATGATGTCCACCGAACTCCCTTGGTCGGCCTGGATTCTGTGGACGTCAAACATTGCCATCAGCGCCTGGATCAGGAGGGGATGGTGGAGTTGGGCGCCCCGTTGGGCAATTCTTCGAGGTAAAAGGTGATGGGGTTTGACCTCCCTTGCACCTTCTCAAAGATGGCAGTTTGAGCCGAGGTCGCAGATTCTAGCTCGTCGAACTTTCGCTTGATTGACCCGACGGAGACCTTGTTGAAGCCCTCGCCGGATATAACCATCGTCGTGGGGAAGCTTTCCCATGTGCTACGGGCAGTGATAGGGTCCTCGGGGGGAAATCCCTCCCACATGCTGCGAACTTCTGCGGCATCCTCGATTCCTTCGGGAACATAAAAGTCCTCTGGTCGAGTGACGCTCAAGGCAACTTGCAGTCTGTTTTCTCCGGAAGAAGGTGTCGTCTCCTCGACGCTTTGTGTGTCTCGGGCATCTAGGTGAGGAGCGTCATTCCTCTTGGTATACTGCTTGAGATACCCCTCCTTAATTAGGATCTCAATTGCATCCTTGAGGTGGATGCAATCTTCTATGACATGTCCGTGGCTTCGATGGAACCTGCAGTATTTTGATATGTTTGTGTTTGATTTAGGGGGGTGTCGGCTTCGGAAAACGGACACCCCCTTTATGAAATTCCGAGTTGGCGCACTTGGAGAGAATTCGTTCGCGGGGAGCATTGAGCAGAGTGTACTCCGTGAACCGGCCAGATGGACCTCTTGGCTCGCGAGTGTCCCTGGGACAGCTTTCGCATCTTCTCTCTCCCCTGTGCCGGGGGGCAGTAGAGTCTTCATCCCTGGAGCTCTGGGGGCCCTCTTGGTGTCACGAGTCTCGGGCAACGTGGGTGGCCTCCGACTCTTCAAACTGGATGTACGACTGGGCTCGGTGAAGGAGGTCTTCCAAGTTGCGGGGTCTATGGATGCCCACAGATTTAGTAAACTCGATCCCGTGATGCAGTCCCCGCTCGATCCGAAACTTCTTTATGTCGTCAGTAGCGGGTACCTCGACGGCTTCCCGGTTGATTCTCTCGATGTAGTCTCTGAGAGATTCGTTCCTCCCTTGGAGGATGGCTTCCAAAGAGGCCACCATCTTTGGATGGCGGCGAGATGCAGTAAAATGCCTGGAGAACTGTCTCTTCAGTTGCTTCCAAGATGTGATGGATTATGGTGTCAGGCTTTTGTACCAAGTCATGGCACCTTTTCTGAGGGTGGTCAGGAAAAGCCTACACTCAATAGCTCCCCGGACATTCCTGTAATCTAGCATAGCCTCGAAGCTCTCGACGTGGTCATCGGGGTCGGCGGTGTCGTCGTACGTCCCCAGGGGTGGAGGCTTTTCCATCCCCACAGGTATAGGGATCTCCATAATCTCCCTGGATAGTGGGATCCGCTGGTCGTCCTCCTCACTCCTAACTGGTGATCGTGACGGAGAGCGATGGCCCCGACCAGGCCCGTGTCGTCGGGGGAAGCTCCTCCAACGGCTCTTCGGTTTTTCGCCATCAACTTTGCTCCTCTTCTAGGCAGGAGAGTGTCATACCCCAAATTTTTACCACTAAGATTTCCCATCATTGTGCAAATCATCATCACAATATGGATGAACCATCTTGCCTCATCAGTCTCCCCAAAGATGGGTGAACACTTACTACAGTCAAAATTAGGGTTTCAAGCCCCCTCAGAGTTCTTAGACAAAGGATCAATCAAGAAACGACATGATCTTCAACTTGTCTAACCTCCCAAACATCTACAATGGATCAATAGGACTCCCACTTTAAGGATTAAGCACAAGGCTGCTCCCTTCCAGGTGGATCAAGCCTCAAGATCGCCAGTGTCACCAAATTAGGGTTTGGTCGACCAGGGCCTCCAGATGGAAATTTTCCTCTGGGCATGAGCCAATGCTTCAAAGAATATCCTAAAATACTCCATGGAACTTCATGGGCCCAAGCATCAAGTCAATTTGACCTCAGGGGATGCATACATCAAAAAATCAGGAATTAGGGTTTCTTGACCTAATTCACCCCTAAGTTGATTTTTGGGACAAATCATGAGCCAAGACCTCAAGACATGATTTGAGGGTCTCCAACATACCACATTGATCCATTTGTAACAATGGATTGATCCAGGAAGCTTGAGCAGCAAGTCTCAATTTCCTCAGTACCACAATTAGGGTTTCGCGAGAAAAGTCAACTATAGCTTTGACTTTTGACCAGGACATGCTCCCAAACCCTAGGAAATGATTCAATACACCCTATAACACCTATGAAATCAATCCATCAAGTTTTATTTAGGTCAAGGACTTGATTTCATAGAGGATCGCACAGTTTGGAATTCATCTGACAAAAAGTCAACTGTGCACAAAAGTCAACTTTGACTTTTTGAGATTTTTCACAAAAATGGTTTTTTAACCCTAAAATGATGGTAATGTATGATTTTAATCATCATTCATCAAGAAAAATCAAGAAAAGTGGGATAGCTTGTAAAAGGGGTAACCATAAAAACTTAGAAAATTTTCTAAGTTATGAACAAAGTGGCAAGGGTACCAACTTTGGAGGATCATAACTCCTAAACCATAAGGCCATTTTTCCCCATCCAAAGCTATATTTGTAGCTCTCATTACCCTCTACAAAAGCTTAGAACTGACCTCCTTCCAAATTCATCATGGATTTTGAGTTATGGAATGATCAAAATCACAAAAAGTGAAAATGTCACTTTTTTCCAACACTTAGTGAAATTTTCACTAAGTCAGAATCTGCCTTCACTTTTTTCCAAATGTAGGGGGATTTTTCACTTGGATCCAAAAGGTATCAAAACCAAATATGATCAAACAGTTGTTGTATCATATGAGGGCTTTCCAAAATGGCCAAGAACATCACCAAATTCCACTTGGGCCATGAGATATGACAATGGCAATATGCCTTGCTGAAAACTGCCAAGGCTAGGCAGAATTTTGTATTTTTGCCCGATTTGGAAAAATCAGATAATTCCAAGCCTTGTCATCACTTTGGACACATCTGAGGATCAAATTTAAAGGGGACAAACACTGAGCCAAGCCTCCAAACTCCTTGGAACAAGAAGTAGCATGCCAAACCTAGAATTGCCTAAAAGAGGGACAAGACTCCAATTTTGGATTGGAGTATTCAATACATACACCAAGGTGGCATGGAGTGACACATTTGCAACTGAATTCAGTCAAGACTTATCTAAGACCAAGGGAACCACAGCCCTGTGCCCTAACCTCTAGTCAATGGCTAGAGGAGACTTGGATTCCAAAGTGCAACCATTGGCCAAACCTCTGCTGCAGTTGCCATTCACTATTGATCCCAAAACAAACTTGCTCTACTATAAATAGAGCTCATCTGTGCTCAATTTGAGTACACCAAAGCCATCAAACAGATGATTTCCTCAAAATCCCTCTCTTTAGGCCAAAATGCCTTCTTTAGCAAGGTAACTCTGAGTTTTTGAGTTAGAGAGCATTTCCATCATAACTCATGATCCTAACACCTCATAAACATCATATGTAGGTGATCCAAACTCTCAAAAGTGACCTGTAACACCAAAATCACAAAGTCGCCTCTCAAAACCTCAAAATAGGCCTTTTGTGCATTTTTCAAGCCATGTCTTGATTCAGTCACTTTCCAAACCAGATAAAACCTCAAACACACTCTAAATAACATCCTTGAACTGTCCCAAATGGTTCCCCTATCTGGAACACCATTTGAGAGAGTTGTTAATTTGGTCATTTTAACCCCTTTTGCAAGAAAGGGCCAGTTTGTGTTTTTGCAGGTTCCAGCTGATTTCAACCATCCTAAAAGTTTCTAAGGGATCATTTGAGAGTGTCCAAAGCATCAAACCATTTCTGGAACAAGAAATTTGGCAGATTGCACAGAAAACTCCAAAAGCTCAAAAAGAGGTAAGCATCATGACTTGAACTTTCCAAAATATGCATTGCTTTGAAGTCCACTGATCATACACACCTCATACATGTTATATATGTTGTGTTTGAACCAATTCATCATGTAATTCATGCCTGTATCAAAGTGTAGCATAGAAAATGCAATTATAGGCCTTTTTCAAAACCATTATCGGATTTTGAGGAGGGAGTATGATCTGGAAAAAAAATACCACCACCATTGGATTCCTTGTGAAATTCTAGGCCAGATGCATATAAATTTTGTCTCAAACCATGGAGAAATGAGAAAGTTATGACTTTCACGTTTCTGACCCAAAACTTGCCTTGCCTTGCCTTGGGCCAGGCCAAAAACAAGGCAAGCCTTGTATATTTGTGGTTTCACTTCAAGCAATGGATGTATCACCACCCCAGTGGTAAGGCGTGCACCCTATAACCTTGAGGTCGTGGGTTCAAACCCCACCCATGCCATTTTGTGTTTTATCACATTTTTGCTTTTTTTCCAATATTTTCATGTTTTATTAATTAATTGGAAAATTAATAACTCTTTCAATTTTAATTATTTTTTGTTGGTTCTTTTTGCAAAAAATCACAAAAATGTTGAAATATTTTATTCCACAAAAAAATTAAGTTTATATTATTTATTTGATATAATTACTATTTTTGTGAATAAATTCCTTTTTAATGTTTTTAACATTTTAAAAGTGAATATTTACTTTGAAAATCAAAACCAAGTGAGTTTTCATTCATCTTGTGATTAATCCCTCATTTCTCAAACCTTAAACAAAAATCACAATTGGTTTATTCAAACTTATTTGGTATTTTATTTGATTTTCTTTAAATATTTACTTTTAAAGAATAACAAATTAGGGTTTCTTTGATTTTCACCCTCATCAAACAATTTCAAACATTTTTGGGCCTCTAATAGAGTGTAAGACCCAATCCTTTGTAAATACAACCCTGTTTTTGGGCCTCTCCTCCAGCTATAAGACCCATTCAAAATTATTCTTGGGCCTCTATTAGAGTGTAAGACCCAACCCCCTTTGAAAACCAAACCATTTTGGGCCTCAATGCATTGTATAAGACCCACCGCGTTTTCAAAAATCTCGGCGCGATCGCCATTTTCAAACAAATGACCCTGGGCCTCTCCTTGAGCTGTAAGCCCCACCACTTGTACAAAAATAAATCTTTTGGGCCTCTATTAGAGTGTAAGACCCAATACCCTTTTAACCAAAACTTTTTGGGCCTCAGACATTGTATAAGTCCCCCTGCGTTAAAAGAAAACCTCGGCGCGATCGCCAATAAAAAAACCAATCATCTGGGCCTACCCTCGTGTTGTAAGCCCCATTCTTTTTCTTTAAACACTTGGGCCTCTTGAGAGAGTGTAAGACCCATCCCCTTGTACAGAAAACCTTTCTTGGGCCTCAATCACTTGTATAAGTCCCTCTGTACAAAACGACAGTGCGATCACTGATAAACCTTGGGCCTCTCCTTGAGCTGTAAGCCCCAACATCTTTTCAAAATACTTTCTCCTTTAATTTTGAATATATTGTTGTTTTCAATCTTTCTTTGTTGAACAACTAACCAAACAGCATGGAAGCTCTACAACCGAGTAAGTGTTTATATGCTTTCTTTATCCACTTTCATATACATATAACTGTATTGTGGGGCTGTTTCAGTGTAAGTTTTCTTTCATAAACTCATATCAACTGTGAATACTAGTATAAATATTTAGAGTTTCCCCGACAACTACGTCTAGCACTAAGCCGTATTGATCACTCTTAAATAGACAAAACTAGATCCCCCATAGGATCACCAGATACAGTCTTCTCTTCGACTGTCACCCTTAATTGTCAAAGAAACTCTACTCCCACAGATGATCTTTTCTCCGTGAATGGAATCTCTTGAGTTTCTTCCAAATTCTCGGACTTTTCTGGCTTGATCTATTCTCTGTGAATAGCCAGTCTTGAATTTCTAGGGGTTTGGGGACCCAAAGGCTTCCTAAAAGCATCCCCACCTCCTCTTGGGCGTTGTACAAGGACCATACGGCTTCTTAGAAGTATTCACAGCCTCCTCTTAGGCTTCGTATAAGGATTCTTCCTTCGGGAAGAGAGCCTCCTCTTGGGCTTCATACAAATTTTCCCCCGGCTTCTTAAAAGTTTCCAGCCTCCTCTTGGGCTTCGTACAAATTGTCCCGACGACCTCCTAGAGGTATAGGAACAAAAATTAGTCATCTTAATATAACAGTCTTTCAAAGAGTCTATATCTTTCTACCATGAACGTACTACTACTGTTTCTTTAAGCATAGTACAAAAGATAAAACTCTAGACTTGGACAGTCTAATCTCCTTGAGTCTCGAAGGCATTCTCAAGTAGGGAAAAACACCAGTAGACTCGGACAGTCTCCAATACCCTATGGATTCCCAATTTCCTTAAAGAACAGGAAATAACCCTGATCCTCTGATCAATCCCAAAGCATAGCCTTACCTTTAATCAGTCTCTTTATAAGAACTAATTTGCTCTTTTAACCAACCTACTGGACCTGTCACTCAACTGAAACAGTAATCCTTTTAGCCTCTATCCCAGGCTTCGTACGAGATACAAAAAGACTCTCTTGTTGAGTCAATAATCCTTTAGCCTCCATCTCGAGCTTCGTACGAGATACAAAACACTCTCTTGTTGAGTATAAAAGACTCTCTTGTTGAGTCAACCTTTAGCCTCCGTCTTGGGCTTCGTACAAGACACATCTAAAAGCACTCTCTTGTTGAGTCAACTCCTTTTAGCCTCCCTCTCGGGCTTCGTACGAGACACAAAAGCATCCTCTTGTTGGGTCAATAGCCTCCTCTTAGGCTTTGTATAAGAAAAACCCCGGTTGAGTCAATCAACCTTTTAGCATCAAAACTGTGCCTCGTTCATAGGATACAAACATCAACAACTCCTTTCATCTAATTGCTGTAAGCGGCAAGCCTCTGGATTATTTACATCCACGCCACTGTCCCTCTTTTAGCATGAGAAATTCCTAAGGAAAGATAGCATTGCTCTACACTGAGTTAAAGTCTTCTCCTTCAGGTTAAAAGCCCCTATAAAGGAAATTATGGCATTGTTAGGATTCACATATCCTGGTTAAAGTAATACTCCTTTATAGTCAGTCACCCAACAGTTGTGACAAACAGACCCCTTTAGAGATAACAATTTCTCTCTAAAGACAACACCTTTTTAGCTTCACATCTTGGGCTTCGAACAAGATACAAATAGACCCTTCAACTTCACATCTTGGGATTTGAACAAGATACAAACCACCTTTAGCTTCATGTCTTAGGCTTTGAACAAGACACCAAAACACCATTTCCTCCCATAGAATAGGAGGAACTACGGTCGCTCTGATTTCCCTATTTCGGTAAACGGGAATACGTAGGCATAAGATTGAAAGAAAAATCTTAGCGAGCACACTAATCCAAAGCCCCAAATCTCGTACCTTCACATATCAATCGAAAAGCATCAGTCCTAGCATCCTAACAAAATTCACCATGAACATTCCCGGTGTTTCGTTCTAAACAAAGTAAGAAGAAAGATGCCCCATTACCATACAGCATCCGTAACCTAACAGACCGCTATTTAAACTCAGTATGCAAGCAGGATTAATTGGAGACATCTATTTCCCTTCCTTAGTCAGCTCAATAGGATAAAAAAAGAATCGACCTGTAGTAACCCCAGAGCGACAGTGCTTAAGAACCACGTCCAAAATCGCTCTCTACAGAAAAGTGGCGACCACCGTGGGGCACTTTCTTTCTTTCTTTCTTTTTTTTGGGGGGGATTTCACTGGGATAGGACTTTTTTGACCTCACTAGGATCTTAGGTCAAAACCTTTAAAGTTGGGAAGGTACCACAGAATGGCGACTCCGCCGGGGAGCCATTTTTGTCAGGAACATAGGATTCATAGATCTTTAAAGTCTATGACTTTAGGACAAATATATATATACTACTTTTCCTAATTGATATATGTGTTTATTTTTCTGCTAATGGGAATGCGTGTGATGCCGCATGTGGAAAGATTGAGTATACACCTAGGAAAAACCTCTTTTAGTAGTGCGAAAACTATTGGAAATGGTTGTCACGCGATACTACCCTCTTCTAATGGTTCTTCAAAAAACATCACCTAGCACGGTTCCCGGCCCGCTGGTGTTTTCTCGACAAGAACTGGTGATTTTGAGAGACAGGTACAAAAATCACTAGTATAAACCTTTGGGAGGGTAGAGCCTTGACTTCATGACACCGACCTTTTGACCCCATGTTTTTTCTATGTTTTTGTGTGTTGCATTCATGCATTCATCTAAAAAACATTACATCAAAGAAAAACTTCTCTTCTAGTCTCTCTTTTTCAAATTAAACTAAGACTATGATTGTAAATGTCAGAGAAAAAGATTGCGCTCATGGACTTCGGTAGAAGGAGAACTCATAAGTACACCTTCAGGGTTCCAAAGTTAGAAGATTTAAGAGGATTAGCGAGGATGATCACTAACCCTAAAGCTTTCAGAGCAAAGTACGGAGGTCTGCTACCTCTGTTAAGAGTTCATGTGATTGAAGGAATCATGGAGGCAGTCATTCAGTTTTATGATCCGGTCTATCACTGTTTCACATTCCTGGATTACCAGCTCGCACCAATGCTGGAGGAGTATTCTCACCTAACCGATCTACACATTCCTGATCGAGCTCCATTTTCTGGACTGGAAGAAATTCCAAAGGATCAGACCATTGCAAGAGCAATTTATTTGGATGAGTCGGAAGTCAAGACTCACATGACCATTAAGGGTGGGCTCCCAGGTTTGCCAGTCCAGTTCCTGGTAAAGAAGGCTTTGTACTTTGCTAGTATAGGGACCATGACTGCTTTTGAAAGCATCTTTGGTTTACTCACCTACGGGTTATTTTTGTTTCCCAACATTGATAACTTCGTCGATAACAACGACATTAAGGTTTTTCTCATTGGAAACCTTGTGCCAACTTTGCTCGCGGACGCGTATCATTCTGTACACTTAGGGAACTTGTACAGCAGAGGGATGATCACGTGATGTGTACCCCTGTTATATAAATGGTTTATCTCCTATTTGCCTAAGTCTGCTGCTTTTTGGGACCATAGGAATGCCTTACGCTGGTCGCAGAAAATCATGTCCCTCACCAACTCTGACATAGATTGGTGCAATAGGACTTATGACGGGATCAGGATCATTGACCGTTGTGGAAACTTCCCCAACGTGCCCCTCATAGGAACTAAAGGAGGAATCAACTGCCATCCAGTATTGGTTCGTCGTCAATTTGGATACCCGATGAGACATGTCCCGCGTAATGCTCATCTGGAAGGTCTTTTCTTCAAAGAAGGAGAAAATGACAGGGCACTAAAGATGGAAATAGTGCACACTTGGAAACATGTTCATAAGAAAGGACGTGAGTCTCTAGGAAAACTGGACTGTGTCTCGGTGGAGCCTTATCTCCACTGGGTACAAACTAGAGCTCTCAAGCTAAAGATGCCTTATCCTCGTCACGGAGTTCTTCCGCCGAGGGAATCTGTCATGTACTTCATGACTGAAACGGAAAAACTTTAAGTTACTGTCAACAAAGTTCAATAGGAGAGGAGGTCTTGGAAGAACAAATACCGCACCCTCAATGTAGAGTGTACCAAAATACAGCAACTGCTGAAAGATAAGGATGCTTTGATCGAGATTTTAGAGCAACATGTTGTGGATAATCAGGATGACCAAAGGAATTTGCTCGTTCCTTTCACTTGGCAAAGGAATGACAACCCGACAACGGCCCAAGAGCCCCGATCCAAGAAAAGGAAAGTACCAGAATCAGCACCCGGTTTCTCCCCAGAGAGGACTCGGGACCCCTTAGCTTAGGTTTCTGTTTTCGAACCTTGTAATCTACTGTATTTCTATTTTTGCAATCCTTTGAATTCAATAAAATGGGGTTTCCCCACTGTTTGATATTTGCAATCTAATTGTCGAAGTTTATTTTGATTAAACCAAAAAAAACAATTAATATAATCATCGCATTCATCATTCTCACGTCACGTATTCTTCTTACCTACGAATCTCACGTTTGTGTCTCGGTTCTAGAGTCAAACTGTCTCATTCGTACAATACTCGGGCCAATCGTCAAAAAATGATGGATGATCTCGAGGAAGAGAACAGAGAGTTGAGAGAAGAGATCGACGCTCTGAGAGAGGATATGAGAAAGCTTCATAACGACATGCAAGCCATGGCAGAAGCTCAGCTACAAAGGACTGTGATCTCGGAGATCACCTCAACGCCCATAGTGGAAAAGCCCGATCCTAGGTACAAAATGCCGAAAGATCGTCCCTGGGGCATTCCACTTAACTATATCCCGGAAGGATATATCCCGTTGATCAATGAGGATCAGGGGACCGCAGCAGGAACCGCTGGGCCTAAAGGTTACAAACTTCGGGAAAGCGAAGATGCCAGGGGCATGACAGCAGCTCCTAAAGGTTACAAACTTCGGGAGGCACCGAGAGTCTCAACCATAATGACTATACCACCGCCCGTGGTACACACTGTCCCGGAAGGACAGATTCCACAGATACCTTCTGGTGGAAACGACAACATGTTTGAAAAAATGAATGAGTTCTAGGAACAGTTCATGGGAATGCAGAAATAACTACAGGCCCTTCGCGGTCAGGATTTTTTGGAAAGGACGCCGCGGACCTCTGCTTGGTCCCCAATGTGAAAGTCCCGCACAAATTCCAGGTGCCCGACTTTGAAAAGTACAAGGGTAACTCTTGACCTCAGAGTCACTTGGTGATGTACGCTCGGCGAATGTCAGCTCAGACAGAGAATCAGGATTTACTGATTCACTATTTTTAGGATAGTTTAACCGGTGCCGCACTAAAATGGTACATGGGTTTAAACTGTGCTACGATTAGCACTTTTAGAGATCTTGGCACTGCCTTCGTCCAACAATATAAATACAATCTGGACATGGCACCCGACAGAGATCAACTCAGATCAATGTCACAAAAGGACAAGGAAACCTTTAAGGAATACGCTCAGAGATGGCGTGAAATTGTCGCTCAAATTTTTCCACCTTTTGAGGAAAAAGAGATGACAAAGATCTTCTTAAAGACCTTAAGCTTATTTTATTACGACAGAATGGTTGCCAGTGCACCCAGTGACTTCACGAGATGGTCGGTATGGGAGTTCGTCTTGAGGAAGCCGTCCGAGAGGGACGTCTAGTCAAAGACACTGGATCATCAAGTAGTACAAAGCGATACGGTAGTGCTCTCCCTAAGAAAAAAGAGCAGGATATTGGGAATATATCTCTTGCAAAGCAAAGGCGACATTATCAACCAGTAGCAGCTGTATCTCCTGCTATCAACCCCGCGCCTATTTCTACGTATCAACCTCAGGTTGCGCAGAGCCAACCTAATTAGAAAAGGACTCAACAGCCTCTTCAGCAGGCTCGTCCTCCATACAATAACAACCGTACAACGTGGCCACCAGGATTTGATCCTATACCCGTATTATACGCAGAACTATTTCCGTTACTACTGGCTAAGGGGCATGTCCAGACTAAGTCCCCTCTTACAGTACCGGAAAATCTGCCTTTTTGGTTTAAGGTGGATCAAACTTGCCCTTACCATCAAGGAGGACCAGGGCATAACATAGAGAACTATCTCAATTTCAAATCCGACGTGTAAAAGCTTGTTAGGAGCGGGGTCTTATCTTTCAAGGATACAAATCCTAATGTTCTCACAAACCTGCTGCCTCAACACGAGAAAGCTACAGTCAATTTGATAGAGGGAGAGACTAACAACGTCTATCAAATTCATGATGTACTCTTGTTAAGGACCAGTCTGGTCAAGATGCATTGTAGACAAAGTAGATATGACCATGTGCCACCTCATAACTATCACCAGTGTGATATCTGCTCTAAAAGCAATCGAGGATGTTCTGTGGTGCAATCAGCTCTACAGGAACAGATGGATCTCGGAAGGATCCAAGAGCACCGAGTTCGTGGAGTTAACATGGTTTACACGAATTCTAACATCATTCAGAACCACGACATCCCTGCAATGAATGTCAACTTGGTGGCGATGCATTCCAGGCAAAGCCAGTATCATAATCTGCCGCGGCATGATTATAGTTCATGTCTGACTTGCTCGGTAAACAAACAGTGATGCTCTTTTGTATAAGAGGCCCTCCAACGTCAGATGGATCTTGGATGGATCCAGGACTACCATGATAGGAATCCCTATCAGATCAACATGATTCAAATCTTCGATATTCGCTTGATGAATACTAGCCTAGTGGAGTTACATGCTAAACAGGTCCGGCTCAGGTTCCTGGTATCACATGATTATAAGAGCTATAGGGCGGGTTGCAAAAACGATCAAGGTTGTGCCCTTGTCCAGGAAACCCTTCAGCACTTGTTGAACCACTGGTGGCTTCCAATCTATATGGATGAAAACACCCAGCAAATTAGTATTACCAACGGGAACCCTACTCGGCATCAAAGTCGGGACGTTCGATCTTTGGAAACTGACCTAGTGAGGTTACATTGTATTCAAAGCGGGCGTGGTCAGGTGCCACCACACAACTATGAACGTTGTAGAGTCTGTTCGGAAAGTAACCAAGGATGTTACCTTGTGCGAGCAGCTCTTCAGAGTCAGGTGGATCGTAGAGAGATTCGCCCATATCCAGATTTCGGACCAATCAACTGGGTGCCGGACTACCTCGCTGATTAAATTGAGGACGTTGTCGTAATCTCTGATCATCAGAGGGCTAGGAATGTTTGTACCATCACCCTTCTACTTGACAAATCGAGAGTTCCCAACCAGGAACGGATCGAAATTGCTTACGATGGTCAGAAAAATCAGAAGTCTCCCATAGTCATCTATCTACCGGGACCATTATCGTATGAATCAACTAAGGCTATCCCTTACAAATACGGTGCAACAACAGTCGAGAATGGAAAGGAAATTCCATTACCCTCCGTCGTGAATATTGCAGACATCAGTCGAGTAACACGGAGTGGTCGAATCTTCAACCGAGGAGTTGGAGAACTTAACAAAGAAAAGGAACCTCAGACAGAAGTTCCCAATCCACCAGTCGGTCAATCCAGTAATCCCGACCTTTCAAAAAACAATGATGAGATGCTGAAGCTCATCCAAAGGAGTGAATA
Source organism: Lathyrus tuberosus (assembly GCA_022829125.1). Taxonomy (NCBI): domain Eukaryota; kingdom Viridiplantae; phylum Streptophyta; class Magnoliopsida; order Fabales; family Fabaceae; genus Lathyrus; species Lathyrus tuberosus. The sequence continues at coordinate 19,474,940 of JALAZF010000017.1, forward strand.
CAACATTGTTGATCAACTGTTACAAACTCCTTCAAAGATCTTTGTGTTATCGATTTTACTCAGTTCAGAAGCGCACAGGGAGGCTCTACAGAAAGTCTTGGAGCAAGCCTTGGTGGAACAAGATGTAACAATCAGACAGTTCGATAGCATTGTCTCTAACATCACTTCCTGCAATAACTTGGGATTTAGTGATGAGGAATTACCTGAAGAGGGTCACCGTGTCGCTCCCGGGATTTTCATCCAGGTACAAACGCAAGAGTGGCGCGGAAAAAACAGAGTCGTCAGCCGTGTAAATTTATCCCAAGAGAGGGAAAGGGAACATCGCATAAACCTGAGGAAAGAGGGAAAGGAATGGTCATCGCAACCATAGCCTGGGTTCGGGAGTCGGTTACGCGAGGGGAAGGTGCTAGCACCCCACGCGTCCATCGTACTCGATGGGATCCACGCTTGTTGTCTATTCTAAGGGTGAGTTATACTATCATCTAGGGCTGTACTAAGACGGGGAAGGAAAGACAAAGACCGACTCGGTAGGACGTCGACGTCCTAGGCCTACGTACCCCCTTTGTGCAATGGGGAATTCAGAGTCAACGTAGTTCGGACCAAATTCTTTTTGTGTTTTTTATGAGCAACGTTAAGTTCGCGTCCGGCAGTTAGGGTCGATGCCTGTTTGTGACTCAGACGGAAGGTAACGTGCCCTTTTTTAAAATAGCCTTTAAGTTAAAGGTCCCGAAGGGCAAAAAGGTTTGAAGTTGGTGTGTGTTTTTTAGGACAGAAGTGGCTTAAGTTAGTTCCTAAGCTGCATTGCACCAAAGTCTAGGGCACAGGGGCGATACTTAACGCATCGTCCCAAGACAGGATGCTCGCTAAGCACTCTAGAAAGATGAGAGGAAGCCCCTCATTTCTCATTCCCCATACTTAAGGCTCGTGCGCAATACACCTTATTATTATTAAGTGTTTTAAAGAAATTTGAGATGAGAAGAGAGAAGACACAAGGGTAACTCTAAAGGGGGACTATGAATCCTAAAGTTATCATGCATGGGTGACCTACGGTTAATGAGGCTTGACGACGACCTAAATCCTAAAGAAAAGATAGGAGAGGAAAAGGTAAGGGTAACCATGGATACTTATCCATACCCTTAAAGAACTTACCTTGATCCTGCATAAAAGGTTAGTGAGAAACAGACGTAAATAAGAGAAATGAGGTGAATGACAATCAAGCAATGGCAAACAATAATGAGAATAATCCAAACATGAATCAAAGAAGCAAAGAACTGCCCCAAAGCAATTGGCACAAATGCCTTTTCAAACAGATAATCATATAAGGTCAAGGATGCGCCTGCAAGAAAATCTCAAATGAAAATAACTCCGATAATTAGAAAAATGATTCCTAAAATTCCCAAATCTATCGTTAAGGTTCCTCAACCAGAGGCAAACAACATATAAAAAGTCCCTACAAAAATCCAAAATGTTAGCCATTCAAATAACCACACAAAATTCCAATAAGGGATAGGGTTCAATGTGCCAAAGAGGAGGACCTAAATGCCACATGAAAAATATTTAAAAATGTAAGAAAAATATTTTTAAGCACTTTAGTATGTTAATGAATGAGTGCAAAAAGAACGGATAAAAAATGTTTTGTAGGTGAGGAGAATGAAAATAAAGAAATTTATGTATGCATGAGATGCGTAATTAAAAAGAAGTTGGATTAAACAATTAATTTAAATGACAAAAAATAAAATAAAATAAAAAATAAAATTTGTGAAAATTTTATAGGATGATAAAAATGATGTATTAATTTTATGATGATTTTTAGATGTGATTTACTATTTTAAACAATTAAAATGAGATGTAATGATCAAGTAAATATAAATAAAAAATGAAATATGCCAGGGGGTGTGGATAGCAATAAAAATGCGTTGGACAATGGTAATGGGCTACAGGGGGTGCAGAAAGCAAAGGTCCAGCGAGAAGGGCCCAAGGGCGGAGTCAATGAGGGAGTATGCTATTCGGTCAACGTCCAGAACGCCATCCAGCCACCCGTCCAATCCAACGATCGTCTATGAGTCAACGCCAGGGAGAAGTAAACGAGATCAGCGGTTGGATTCAACGGCGCACCAAACCTCGCATGGACACGCGCACTCCAGATCACATGGTACTACCATATACCGGACACATGCTTGGCATGTGCTTCATTTAATTGCTGTCACACTAATGGCCACATGATCAAAAGCCAAACGTAAGCCACGGTCTTGATTGGCAGACGCACGGTAGTCCCCCTAAGCTGGCACACATACAATCGATAAAATAAAAACATAAAAAAATAACAAGTGGCAGCATGTGAAGCGTTGGATCTGGCAATGAATGGCCAGGATTGTCTCTTCCTCCTTGAATCCCCTTCGCCGGACTGTATCTCCGGCAGCCGCCGGAGCTGGGGCTCCGGCCACCTCTCCGGTGAGCTGCAACGTGCAATTTTCCAGAAAATACAAACAGGTACACTATTTTGACCAGAAAAACGCCAGGAATCCAAATATGGCCTTAAAAATTTCAAATTGTTAGTGTATAATAAAAAACGAATGAAAAACCATTAGGGCATAAAACTTTAAATCCATATTACAAGCAATTCACACATCCATGATTAAAAATAATTATACCAGAGTGATCACCATTCATCACACGTCAATATTAATGCAAAAAATAGGAGTTTCAAGAATACGAAAAAACCTCTCAACCGGAGATGGAGCAGCTCCAATCCTTGCCTTTGGCTGCGAATGGTGGTTGATTTGCACTCTAGAAATCTCCAGGAAGATATTTGTGAAAGAACTTTTGGCCAAAACCTTGTGGATCGTGAGTTTTGATGAAAAATCCTCTTTTAGGGTTTTTTTGAGAACTCCTCCAATTGCACGTGCATGAACCCTAACCAGTGCATCTTTAGGTTTAAATAAGCTAGGGTTATTCTTCTGATGATGAGTTGGGCCTGGATAATCCATGTTTAATGATTTTTGAATTATTTCATTTAATATTGAATTTTAACTAATTAAATCCAATAAAAATAAAATAAAATGAGGAAAAATCAAATATATGCTCTTTGGGTCGTGCATGGCTTTATGTTTGAGTTTGGTTTAAGAAACTTATGGCCCATTTGTCAAAATTTGGATTTTAGGCATAGTTTGCTTTGTGCACCTCCTCAAAATTGGCCAACTTTGACTAAGCATAACTCCTTCAATTTTTAGCTTCTTAATGCAAACTAATTCTTTTTAGAAACCTCAAGATGTCCTCTAACCAACCCTTTTGGTCCCATGTCAATTTGATCTTCCATGTTCAAGTTATGAGCTTTTGAAAAAGGTTGACTTTTGTTGACTTTCAAAATGACCTATAATGTCTTGGCTCATATCTCCCGAATGAAGCATTTCTGGACTTGGCTCGTGAGACACAAAGTTGTAGGGAATTAAATTTCCTTCAAGATGGGCTTTGGTTGAGGAATTTTTTATGAAGTATGTGGAAGTTAGGCCTGATCAAAGTACAGTTGACTTTTCCTACAAAAACCCTAGTTTAGTAACTCCCGATTCTTGATGATTCTGAGGTTTCCCTGATGAATCATGATCAACCCTTGATCAAATGATGAATTTCACCCCATAATCTTGATGTTGACCAAAAATCTTGAGGTTTGACCTTTTGTTGACCACAGTTGACTTTTTGACCAAGTTAACTGATTTTCAATCCATTGGCCCATTGAACTTCTCCTAAATCAAACTGATGGACAATCTTCCATTCATAGATACTTAGGGACCCAAGGAATACCATGGAATCAAGTCTTGCCCAAAAAATCAGAAATAAACTGACTTTATAGCAAACCCTAGTTTTGGTACCCTCAGTCTAGGAGGAAATAGTACAGTCTCCAAATCCAAATTCCTCTGAATATGATGTGTATCCTCTCCAACAAAGATAAGATATGCCATTTGCTGATGATAAAAACCCAAGGAGCTTGCCTATTGACGCAATAACCCAAGAATTTCAAAACCCTAATTCATGCACTGGTTAGGAGAGAGTGATCCACTTGAAATCCCTTGCCACTTGTGAACTCTTGATGATGTAGTAGACCATATAAGACTTTTCTGAACTGCCTCAGGCACCTTGACCCCATGCTAATGATATGCACACATGATAATGCAAAAAAAAAATGAAATAAAACATAAGCCAGTTAGTAAAAAAGTAAGGAGGGCAAATTTTGGGGTGCAACAGCTACCCCTATTCAATCAACTTGGTCCTGAGTGTATGATAGCGACAGCTTTCAGATAATCAGGATGCACGGAGATTGAATACCAACGAACCCAGAAATTTGCAATCCTTTACTGGAGAATTAGCTAAAATGTTGCTATGGTGGGCATAAAACGAAACAAACTTTCCAAAGTTATGTCATCTCTGCTGATAAAGAGAACTGACGAAGAAAATCTCCAAAAGATTGTTGTCCTCTGCTGATAAAGAGAATCTAGCAAAATAAATGCCATCCCTGCTGACAAAGGGAAACTGGGGAAAGAAAATCTTCAAAACATTGTCGTCCTCTGCTGATAAAGAGAATCTGGCAACATAAATGCCATCCCTGCTGACAAAGGGAAACTGACGAAAGAAAATCTTCAAAAGATTGTTATCCTCTGCTGATAAAGAGAATCTAGCAAAATAAATGCAATCCTTGCTAATAAAGGGAAACTGACGAAAGAAAATCTTCAAAACATTGTCGTCCTCTGCTGATAAAGAGAATCTAGCAACATAAATGTCATCCCTGCTGATAAAGGGAAACTGACTAAAGAAAATCTTCAAAAGATTGCTGTTCTCTGCTGATAAAGAGAATCTAGCAAAATAAATGCCATCCCTGCTGACAAAGGGAAACTGACTAAAGAAAATCTTCAAAACATTGTCGTCCTCTGTTGATAAAGAGAATCTAGCAAAATAAATGCCATCCCTGCTGATAAAGGGAAACTGACGAAGAAAATCTCCAACAGATTATTGTCCTCTGCCAATAAAGAGAATCTAACAAAATAAATGCCATCCCTGCTGACAAAGGGAAACTGACGAAAGAAAATCTCCAAAACATTGCTGTTCTCTGCTGATAAAGAGAGTCTGACGAAAGAAAATCTTTAAAACATTGTCGTCCTCTGCTGATAAAGAGAATCTAGCAACATAAATGCCATCCCTGCTGACAAAGGGAAACTGACGAAGGAAAATCTTCCAAAAGATTGCTGTCCTCTGCTGATAAAGAGAATCTAGCAAAATAAATGCCATCCCTGCTGATAAAGGGAAACTGACGAAAGAAAATCTTCAAAAGATTGATGTTCTCTGCTGATAAAGAGAATCTAGCAACATAAATGCCATCTTCACTGGGGATAACGTGAAACAAAACTCTTCAGAATTATTCCATCTCTGTTGTGAAAGAGACTGGGTTTCGCGAAATAAGTCAGACGAGAACTGACTACCAGCCGAGAACTGGATTTTACCAAATAAGTCAGACGGGAACTGACTACCAAGCGAGAACTGGGTTTTACCAAATAAGTCAGACGAGAACTGACTACCAGACGGGAACTGGATTTTTCCAAATAAGTCAGACGAGAACTGGATTTTACCAACTAAGTCAGACGAGAACTGACTACCAGGCGAGAACTGGGTTTTACCAAATAAGTCAGACGAGAACTGACTACCAGACGAGAACTGGGTTTTACCAAATAAGTCAGACGAGAACTGACTACCAGACGAGAACTGGGTTTCACGAGAGAGAAAGGCCAAACAAAGGCAAATTCCTAACGGACTCACAATCTACAGATAAGACGACTCCGCTGGGGAAAGGAGAAATCTAAATAAAAGACTCTGCCAGGGAGCGCAAGTTTGAGGAACGCGTCCCTTCAAAATCTCCTGAGTTACGCCATCTCTGCCGAGAAAGAGAACTGGCAAAGAAAGTATCAAACCTGGCTTATGCTTCGAATGCTAATGTTTGAATTTTGCCGTAATACTCCACACGAAGTGGAAATGCTACGCGTTTGAGGATGCAATGCAAATGCTTATGACATGCAAAAAGGGCCCCTCCAGCAAAATAAACGCCGGAGAGAAAAGTCCAATTCAGCTGGGGATGATAAAAATAAATTGTCCTCTGAATCTAGGAACTCTGCTGAGAAGGGTCATATTGATCGACTCTTCGGATCAATTACTTCTGCTGGGGGATGAAATCCCTAAAGAACATCCGCTCTACTGGGGATTATACATAACTCTTTGAAAAAGGAGGCCACGACCTGAATTAGAAGAGTGCCAAATGTCTCTTGGATTTAAAACCTGCTGGGGATGTCAACCACCGTTGAACAAACTGCTGCGAGGATTACCACCAAACTTTGCTTGGGGGAACTGTAGATGCTGACATCCATCCTGCTAGCGGATAACATCAAGCTTACTCATCTGTTGGGGATCAGATCGCACCGTTGCTGCTGAGAAAAACATTTCCTGACTGGCTGAGGAAAATACGTGTTCAGACTCTGTGGGGAAGATAACTCCTTTGTCCCAAGAAGATGTTCTATAAGTCCCTTGCTGGAGAAACAACAACCTGCTGAGGAGAATGAAGTTTCAATATTGAGGGGGTAGCTTTACTGGGGAAAACAAATTTGTTACCCTGCAGACATATGGTAAACTGAACCGTCTCTATGTTCATAATCGACCCTTTGAACTCTCCACTTGCCCAAGACCACCAGGTCTAAAGGAAGAAATCATCTCAAGAGGATTTTATAGAAGATCGGGCATTCACACCGCCCCAAGGTCTTCAAACTCTTAGAGAGATTTATCGGATCTCGACTTAATTGCCCCGGACTGCGTGATCTTTGAAGGAATTTGCCTCGAGAGGACTCGTAATGACTTGAAAATACCCTGCCCCAGTATTCTGAACTTTAAAGAGGTGTTTTCAATTAACCGTCTTCAGGAGTGGACAACTTCTTACGCTCCAGAGGTGGCCTGCCCCAAGTCTTGAAGAAACTTTGCCCCTGACTGATCTTACAGAGATTTGTCAAATCGACTTGATTGCCCCATATTGGCTGCTTCTTATCGCCATTTATCGGGAACCTCCAGGCTGCGCACAGTCTCTTGACATGACTATCCTTCGGAGTTTTCACCATCTCCACTTGGCGTGATCGAGCTTCTCAACTGATGTTCATCATGTAAGCTTCTTTGATGTCAAACACATGCAAGCAGAAAATGCATATTATGAGAATGACAATTCTAATGCAACACTCGTGTTAACCCGAAGTTTTATTGAAAATGTGTCGCCAAGCCTTATGAACGAACACTAGCCGGGATGCGACATTTATTTTTGAATGGAAAACAATACGCACATGCAATACCAACAAAAATCTTATTAGCACAACTCATAGGAGTCAGGAACGCTATCCTGTTGAAGTACGCTTTCAGAATAAACCCTGTTTCAATTAGGGCTTTTAAAGGTTGTAACGTGGTCTGGTTCACGATTTCAGAAAAAAGGATTTATGGCTCAAAATTTATCGGTGCCCACCCACTCTTCGTGATGTTCTCCAGTCCTATGTTCAGCTAATTTGACGCAAACGCTCACCTCTTAAACGGTTGAGGAACCCGTGCAACTGATGGTTTGACACCTAAGGAGGTTTTGGAGTAACAGTCACCCCTTTTTATCTTTTGTGTCCAGTGCCACATGAATTTGTTCTTGTAATCCTTTTAGCTTTTCGCTTCTCATTCTTTTGCTTTCTTGATCCCTAATTTTTGCCTGGACTGCCTCTTCTGAGTTTTTCGATTTTGAAGTCCAGCGGGATGCCCTAACTTTTGCCTAAGTCGCTTGTTTTCAAATTTTGGACTTAGCAGGCTTTCTTTCTTTTATTCATTTTTTTTAACAAAGCGTGTGACACTGGTTGTCTTACTTGTTTGAAAAGGTTGTGACATCTCACTCCTTGATTATTGATAGATAACCATTGTGGTTTCACATCTCTTGACCTCTTGACGGTGGGATAGAAGGTAATGGATCCTCAGATGCACACTCTCCTTGAAATTTGAACGCTCGGTCAAACTCACTGATGCCTACCCTGCCCCTGGGATAAGTATGAGGGTTTTTTCAAACGAAAGAAACTCCTACTTCAAGGCTCAAAGGGGTTAACGAGGGTCTATCTCCCTTATATCTCCAATGTTTGGGGATTTGAAACAATGCCTGCACATCCTTAACAGGGTTTTATCCAAAAGCATACCATCAGAAGTTTGCGTTCTTACTTCATCATCCTCCCTCAAAGAGTTTAAGCAAGAAAGTTGGTATTGCAATGCATATAAACATGATATGAGTGCATAAAAGTAACATACTTCAGGAACAACACGTTTATTGTATTAAAATCAGCGTTCAAAACACAAACACATTTTTACATGCAAACACTGTTTGAACAAACAAATGAAAGCTACATATGAAAATGCAGTAAAGGAAGCTGATGATTGCCATTGAGGAGACTTGACTCCGTCTGGACTGGTTTCTTCTGATGATGTCCTTTGAAGTCTTCAAGCAGATGAGAGGTCGACATGCACAACCAAGTCTCCTTCTGGAAATGATATGTACCCTTTGTCAATCAATTGTTACACTTTGGCTTGGAAGGCTTTGCAATCTTCGGTTGAGTGTCCCATAGATCCTCCATGATATCCACATTGCACATGGGGATTATACCCTGGAGGGTATGGTTCTGGAACAGGCTTTAAAGTCTTGGGCTCCACCAATGAATTTTGAACCAGGTGTGGCAAGAGTTGACTGTACGACATGGGAACTGGATGAAGAGGAGCATTCCTTCTTTCCAAGTTATTGCGAGGCCTATGCTGATTCTGACGCCGATACTTCTGTTGTTGAGGAGCATAAGGCTGCTGGTACTGAACGACATTGGTCTCTCCTTCTTCTCCCCTGTAACGTTTCTTCATAGTTTCAGAATAACCGGGAGTAACTTGAATCTTTCCCATTTTGATACCGCTTTCGACCATTTCTCCTACTAAGATGAGATCAGCAAACTTTCCAGTCATACACGGTACCAGCTTTTCATAGTAATGACCCTGCAAGGTGGCCATAAACATACCTATCATTTCACGTTCCAGCATGGGAGGCTGGACCCTTGCTACCAATTCACGCCACCTCTGGGCGTACTGCTTGAAACTCTCATTGTCCTTCTGTGATAAGTTCTACAGCTGTGTTCTGTTAGGAGCCATGTCAGTGTTATATTGATAGTGTCTAATGAATGCCCCTGCCAGATCCCTCTAACTACGCACATCCTTCCTTTCCAGTTGCATGTACCACTCCAGGGATGCCCCAGATAGGCTATCCTGGAAGCAGTGCATCATCAGCTTTTCATTCTTTGCATGCGCAGTCATTTTGCTTGCATATGCCCTCACATGGGTCCTCGGACAAGTCATACCATTATACTTCTCGAAAGTGGGAGTCTGAAACTTGTGCGAAATAACAACGCCTGGAACCAGCCCCAAATCTTTTAGATTCATTCCCACAGAGTCCTGATTCACAACACCCCTTAGTTGTTCCTCAATCAACCGGATCCTCTGATCCTGGTCAGTCTGGGGACCAGCATCCCCACCTAGCAGATAAAATACATCATCCTGAACATCATCATACTAACGACCCTGAACTGCGCCAGTACCAGTACCACCTCCCCCAGCATTTTCAGCTCCGCCCAGAAGAATCACAACACCAGAAACAGGAACACCTCCGCCAGTAGGACCGTTCTGACCATTACCAGTAACACCAGTCTGAAGTCCTCCATGAAGGACACCGTCATCATCAACCCTTGCAATCAGTGGCTGAACGAGAGTTCTCAACTGTTCTTGTCCCTGAGCAACCCCTTGCATTAATTCCATGAATTGGTTCATGCGAGTCCGCATCTCAATGATCTCATTCTGTAGCTGATCCATGAGTCTCTTCTGATTCTGTCTAGTAGGATACCGGTGAATGTGCCGATCTGCAATTCTGAGATTTAGAACAAGATAAGAGTACCGGAGATAAACGCCTGCCATGCAAAATGATTATGCACAATGAATATGCAAATGTAAATGAACATGTTTGAATATTAGCAGGGCGATCCACCCCTTGATTCTAGTTTAATAATAAGATAGAACGAAACTTTTGCTCATATATTAAGAAGACCAGAGGAAACCAGATGTCAACGATCACAGCTCGAGATAATAAGTCTGAACACAATAATCATGGATCCCAGCCAACAAGCCTGGTGGTGATCCTAATAAAATAGAGAGGAAAAGAACTAGGCATGTCATCAAAGTCCACAAGTGCCAATTCCCCAGGTTCTGCCATAGAAACAACCTTGTGAACATGATCCAGAATTAGTGACGGGAACTTGTATCCTATGATATTCTTTTTCTTTTCAGTACTCATCCTTGATAGTCTTCAGAAGCCAGAATCAAGGTTAGGATGCAACCCTGCAAATGAATAAACATGTTAGGATGCAAAATGATGATGCAAATGCACACATGGGGTCAAGGCACACTGATGGATGTGTTGTGCTGTTAGCTGAACGAGAAACCAGAAAACCAGAACTCTGAACCACTGAGGAACCCACATAATCAGACATTGATGAGAAATCCAGAATAAGGGTAGGTTGAAGGTCTCGGTTACCTGCAAACGCCCATCCCCTCTCACATGTGGGTACTAGGATGTTCAGTATCCCGGGCTCTCAGGTCGAGAAATGATGATACGTTCACCATTTCTGGTTTGGCATCATCATCAATCGAGGAGGCCTCAACCGATTCTCCAAAGTGAAAGGTCCTCAGCTTTGGCACTGAGGTCGAGAAACAATAGTACATTCATCCTTCTGGGTACAGTACTAAAGTCAATCGAGGAGTGCCTCCACTGATTCTCTTCAAAACGTAGGGGACATCCTATGCGAGTTCTGAAGCGGGCCCTCAAGTGCGAATGGGTTTGCCACGGGATGTGGTCTGCCACTGTCACCACTAAAGAGGGATGTTTCCACTAAGGTCCTCAATGATCGGTCACCAGAGTCGACAGCTCTCTAGATCAACACCCCAACATGCGCAAGACACACACGTTAGAATGCGTCCCAAGATGGCCTCGTCTGGTTGTGAATTTCTTGAACCCACAAACGTACCAAGCGGGCACGTAGGTCCCACTACTTTCCACTCTAGTCCTAGGGTATTCTCAAGCCTTGGTATTGTGCTTATCTCTCAGACCCACCCAACCTGCAAAACAAAGACAGCCAGCACAGCACAGCAGCATGTCAGTAATAAAAAATGAAATACAGAAAATGTGGTAAAAAATAAAAATAAAAATAAAATACAACACTTAAAGCAAATCAAAAATAAAGCACCCAAAGAGAACAAAGACAAGCAAGTGTTAGGATTGACTCGCTTAGGGATGGACCAGCATAGGTCAACCAGTTCCCCAGCAGAGTCGCCAGCTGTCGCTCCCGGGATTTTCATCCAGGTACAAACGCGAGAGTGGCGCGGAAAAAATAGAGTCGCCAGCCGTGTAAATTTATCCCAAGAGAGGGAAAGGGAACACCGCATAAACCTGAGGAAAGAGGGAAAGGAATGGTCATCGCAACCATAGCCTGGGTTCGGGAGTCGGTTACGCGAGGGGAAGGTGCTAGCACCCCACGCGTCCATCGTACTCGATGGGATCCACGCTTGTTGTCTATTCTAAGGGTGAGTTATACTATCATCTAGGGCTGTACTGAGACGGGGAAGGAAAGACAAAGACCGACTCGGTAGGACGTCGACGTCCTAGGCCTACGTACCCCCTTTGTGCAATGGGGAATTCAGAGTCAACGTAGTTCGGACCAAGTTCTTTTTGTGTTTTTTATGAGCGACGTTAAGTTCGCGTCCGGCAGTTAGGGTCGATGCCTGTTTGCGACTCAGACGGAAGGTAACGTGCCCTTTTTGAAAATAGCCTTTAAGTTGAAGGTCCCGAAGGGTAAAAAGGTTTGAAGTTGGTGTGTGTTTTTTAGGACAGAAGTGGCTTAAGTTAGTTCCTAAGCTGCATTGCACCAAAGTCTAGGGCACAGGGGCGAATACTTAACGCATCGTCCCAAGACAGGATGCTCGCTAAGCACTCTAGAAAGATGAGAGGAAGCCCCTCATTTCTCATTCCCCATACTTAAGGCTCGTGCGCAATACACCTTATTATTATTAAGTGTTTTAAAGAAATTTGAGATGAGAAGAGAGAAGACACAAGGGTAACTCTAAAGGGGGACTATGAATCCTAAAGTTATCATGCATGGGTGACCTACGGTTAATGAGGCTTGACGACGACCTAAATCCTAAAGAAAAGATAGGAGAGGAAAAGGTAAGGGTAACCATGGATACTTATCCATACCCTTAAAGAACTTACCTTGATCCTGCATAAAAGGTTAGTGAGAAACAGACGTAAATAAGAGAAATGAGGTGAATGACAATCAAGCAATGGCAAACAATAATGAGAATAATCCAAACATGAATCAAAGAAGCAAAGAACAGCCCCAAAGCAATTGGCACAAATGCCTTTTCAAACAGATAATCATATAAGGTCAAGGATGCGCCTGCAAGAAAATCTCAAATGAAAATAACTCCGATAATTAGAAAAATGATTCCTAAAATTCCCAAATTTATCGTTAAGGTTCCTCAACCAGAGGCAAACAACATATAAAAAGTCCCTACAAAAATCCAAAATGTTAGCCATTCAAATAACCACACAAAATTCCAATAAGGGATAGGGTTCAATGTGCCAAAGAGGAGGACCTAAATGCCACATGAAAAATATTTAAAAATGTAAGAAAAATATTTTTAAGCACTTTAGTATGTTAATGAATGAGTGCAAAAAGAACGGATAAAAAATGTTTTGTAGGTGAGGAGAATGAAAATAAAGAAATTTATGTATGCATGAGATGCGTAATTAAAAAGAAGTTGGATTAAACAATTAATTTAAATGACAAAAAATAAAATAAAATAAAAAATAAAATTTGTGAAAATTTTATAGGATGATAAAAATGATGTATTAATTTTATGATGATTTTTAGATGTGATTTACTATTTTAAACAATTAAAATGAGATGTAATGATCAAGTAAATATAAATAAAAAATGAAATATGCCAGGGGGTGTGGATAGCAATAAAAATGCGTTGGACAATGGTAATGGGCTACAGGGGGTGCAGAAAGCAAAGGTCCAGCGAGAAGGGCCCAAGGGCGGAGTCAATGAGGGAGTATGCTATTCGGTCAACGTCCAGAACGCCATCCAGCCACCCGTCCAATCCAACGATCGTCTATGAGTCAACGCCAGGGAGAAGTAAACGAGATCAGCGGTTGGATTCAACGGCGCACCAAACCTCGCATGGACACGCGCACTCCAGATCACATGGTACTACCATATACCGGACACATGCTTGGCATGTGCTTCATTTAATTGCTGTCACACTAATGGCCACATGATCAAAAGCCAAACGTAAGCCACGGTCTTGATTGGCAGACGCACGGTGTCCCCCTAAGCTGGCACACATACAATCGATAAAATAAAAACATAAAAAAATAACAAGTGGCAGCATGTGAAGCGTTGGATCTGGCAATGAATGGCCAGGATTGTCTCTTCCTCCTTGAATCCCCTTCGCCGGACTGTATCTCCGGCAGCCGCCGGAGCTGGGGCTCCGGCCACCTCTCCGGTGAGCTGCAACGTGCAATTTTCCAGAAAATACAAACAGGTACACTATTTTGACCAGAAAAACGCCAGGAATCCAAATATGGCCTTAAAAATTTCAAATTGTTAGTGTATAATAAAAAACGAATGAAAAACCATTAGGGCATAAAACTTTAAATCCATATTACAAGCAATTCACACATCCATGATTAAAAATAATTATACCAGAGTGATCACCATTCATCACACGTCAATATTAATGCAAAAAATAGGAGTTTCAAGAATACGAAAAAACCTCTCAACCGGAGATGGAGCAGCTCCAATCCTTGCCTTTGGCTGCGAATGGTGGTTGATTTGCACTCTAGAAATCTCCAGGAAGATATTTGTGAAAGAACTTTTGGCCAAAACCTTGTGGATCGTGAGTTTTGATGAAAAATCCTCTTTTAGGGTTTTTTTGAGAACTCCTCCAATTGCACGTGCATGAACCCTAACCAGTGCATCTTTAGGTTTAAATAAGCTAGGGTTATTCTTCTGATGATGAGTTGGGCCTGGATAATCCATGTTTAATGATTTTTGAATTATTTCATTTAATATTGAATTTTAACTAATTAAATCCAATAAAAATAAAATAAAATGAGGAAAAATCAAATATATGCTCTTTGGGTCGTGCATGGCTTTATGTTTGAGTTTGGTTTAAGAAACTTATGGCCCATTTGTCAAAATTTGGATTTTAGGCATAGTTTGCTTTGTGCACCTCCTCAAAATTGGCCAACTTTGACTAAGCATAACTCCTTCAATTTTTAGCTTCTTAATGCAAACTAATTCTTTTTAGAAACCTCAAGATGTCCTCTAACCAACCCTTTTGGTCCCATGTCAATTTGATCTTCCATGTTCAAGTTATGAGCTTTTGAAAAAGGTTGACTTTTGTTGACTTTCAAAATGACCTATAATGTCTTGGCTCATATCTCCCGAATGAAGCATTTCTGGACTTGGCTCGTGAGACACAAAGTTGTAGGGAATTAAATTTCCTTCAAGATGGGCTTTTGTTGAGGAATTTTTTATGAAGTATGTGGAAGTTAGGCCTGATCAAAGTACAGTTGACTTTTCCTACAAAAACCCTAGTTTAGTAACTCCCGATTCTTGATGATTCTGAGGTTTCCCTGATGAATCATGATCAACCCTTGATCAAATGATGAATTTCACCCCATAATCTTTATGTTGACCAAAAATCTTGAGGTTTGACCTTTTGTTGACCACAGTTGACTTTTTGACAAAGTTAACTGATTTTCAATCCATTTGCCCATTGAACTTCTCCTAAATCAAACTGATGGACAATCTTCCATTCATAGATACTTAGGGACCCAAGGAATACCATGGAATCAAGTCTTGCCCAAAAAATCAGAAATAATCTGACTTTATAGCAAACCCTAGTTTTGGTACCCTCAGTCTATGAGGAAATAGTACAGTCTCCAAATCCAAATTCCTCTGAATATGATGTGTATCCTCTCCAACAAAGATAAGATATGCCATTTACTGATGATAAAAATCCAAGGAGCTTGCCTATTGACGCAATAACCCAAGAATTTCAAAACCTTAATTCATGCACTGGTTAGGAGAGAGTGATCCACTTGAAATCCCTTGCCACTTGTGAACTCTTGATGATGTAGTAGACCAGATAAGACTTTTCTGAACTGCCTCAGGCACCTTGACCCCATGCTAATGATATGCACACATGATAATGCAAAAAAAATGAAATGAAACATAAGCCAGTTAGTAAAAAAGTAAGGAGGGCAAATTTTGGGGTGCAACACACCGTCATAACATGGCGCTCAATATCACGGTCAGCTGCCAGGGCGATGCTTTAGCCAGCGTACTGGTAGACACAGGGTCAACCCTGAATGTTATGCCGAAGTCCACTTTGACGCAATTATCCTTCAAAGGACCCCCGATGAGAACCAGTGAGGTCATCGTCAAAGCATTTGACGGGTCCAGAAAAACGGTTATCGGCGAAGTCGACCTTCCCATAACTATTGGTCCTCACACTTTCCAAGTTTTTTTCCAGGTCATGGACATCCGAGCAACGTACAGTTATTTATTAGGAAGACCTTGGATACATCAGGCTGGGGCGGCCACCTCGACCCTCCACCAAAAGTTAAAGTTAGTCCAGAACAACCAGCTTGTCACGGTCTGTGGAGAACAAGCCTTGCTCGTGAGTAACTTATCATCATCTACTGGTGTAGAACCCGAGGAGGTTATTGGAATTCAGTTCCAAGCACTCTCGGTGAGCAAGGACAATCAATCCGAAGAGGGAACTTCCATTTCCTCATACAAAGATGCTATCAAAGTGGTCGAGAGTACCAATACAACAGGATGGGGACAGCTAGTCATTCCTACTGACAATAAAACAAAGAAGGGTCTTGGTTTTTCCGCAACCTGTACCCAGACAGCTACTACCAGTAGTGAAAGTCTTCATCCCATTCAAGACTTCTTCCACGGTGGAGGTTTCCTTCACCCAGTGCCTCAAGAAGTGCATACCATCAATAAAGATGATTCCTCCGATATGGAGGAAGAATGGGAGTCCTATCTTAACAAGGACGGTTATACGTCTCAGGAAGAGGTGCCTACACCCTTTTTCTATCCTGCACAGAGTCCGAGATTTATACCCAGGTCAGACGTCGAAATGATATACGGAGATTGTGATCCGGAAGGATGTCGTGCTCCACCAAACTCATTAGAGGAGGACACTCTGATGAAGGACAACTTTGACCACAACCATTATGGCCCGATGGATAGCCTACCAATGTGGAAGCCGTATCCAGGAGACTTGGGGCAAGGAAATCATCCGAACAATGAAAATCAGTTGAGCATCATTGAACAGAATACCTGCGTCCCCACCATGTCATGGGATCAATAACCAGGTCATTCAGAAAACGTCCAGTACGACGATGAATTTGCAACGTTTGCAGAACTTGAATTCATCAACTATGCTTTTCCAGAGG
This sequence comes from Lathyrus tuberosus, assembly GCA_022829125.1. Taxonomy (NCBI): domain Eukaryota; kingdom Viridiplantae; phylum Streptophyta; class Magnoliopsida; order Fabales; family Fabaceae; genus Lathyrus; species Lathyrus tuberosus. Next base: position 19,491,600 of record JALAZF010000017.1, read on the forward strand.
TCAACGTCATCGAGAAGGATAACTCATCCAGCTCCAAAGAAGTGTGGGACACCCTGGGACAACCAAGTGGTAAATACAACTATGTGGTCAAGTACACTGCTCCCGAAAGCTATCGTATCAAGCTCGAAGACATCCAGCCAACTGGATGGGGAGATTTACCTGAGAGCACAAATGTTATGCAAAATGCAACAGAGGAATCCTCCTACGACAACTCTGCCTGGGAGACAGATTCCAATGATCCTGCTCCACCAGAAATCAGCGTTATTTCTTAAGACAAATCAAGGAAGGTGCCAGACTTTGTGATTCACCGAGGAGTCCACCGCCAATGGGTTGCTGTCGATGTTCCGAAGATTTTTCATAAGTCAAAGTAATTGTCGTCTTTAACCTTTCACCCTACCCAGGTGAAACGGATGTTTTGATAGGGCTCACTTTCTGTAAATTTCCCTATTCGCTTCGCCCAAAGCGACAGAGCTTTGTTTTATAGGGCTGTAGTTTCAAGAATCGACTTGTTCATTAATAAAATAACGTCGTTCTGTAATTTCTGCATTAATTGATGTTTTCTCTGTTTGCTTTTCTCAGAAAATGGTAATCCTAAAAAACAAATAATAATAAACAAGCAGTTTTTCAAAAGAAAACACACTGCACACACTTGCATTCTCTCTATCTTTTCTAAACACAAATCATCACGTCATGCAGATTGCTTGTTTTAAATCCTGTTGAAACATACGATCCGATGCCTTCTCCCAACTTTGAGTTCCCGATATTTGGGGTTGAAGAAGAAAATGACGACTAAATTCCAGAAGAGATCTCCCGATTACTCAGGCAGGAGGAAATGTCCATTGAACCTCATAAAGAGCCGTTGGAAACGGTAAACTTAGGTTCAGAAAAAGAGAGAAAAGAAATCAAGATTGGGGCACTGCTCAGTCCAACTGCCAGAGAGGGTTTGGTAAAGCTTCTCAAAGAATTCCCCAATGTATTCGCTTGGTCCTATCAGGATATGCCAGGGTTGAAACCAGCATCGTGGAACATCATTTACCATTGAGATTGGAATGTCCGCCAGTAAAACAGAGGTTGAGACGGACTCACCCGGACATGGCCATCAAAATCAAGGAGGAGGTACAGAAACAGATTGGCGCGGGTTTCCTCGCCACATCAGAATATCCTCAATGGTTAGCCAACATCGTACCCGTTCCGAAAAAGGACAGAAAGGTCAGAATGTGTGCAGACTACATGGATCTAAACAAGGCTAGTCCAAAGGATGACTTTCCTTTACCACACAGTGACATGCTGGTTGACAGTACAGCAAAGTTCAAAATTTTCTCCTTCATGGATGGATTCTTGGGCTATAACCAGATCAAAATGGCGCCGAAAGACATGGAGAAAACTTCCTTCATCACCCCATGGGGTACCTTTTGCTACAAAGTAATGCCTTTCGGTTTTAAGAACGCCGGGGCAACCTATCAAAGGGCCATGACTACTCTTTTTCATGACATGATACACAAAGAAAATGAGGTATATGTCGATGATATGATTGCAAAATCTAAGACAGAAGAGGAGCATGTGACCCATCTGTCAAAGCTATTCGAGCGGTTGAGAAAGTACAAACTCCGCTTGAATCCCAACAAGTGCACCTTCGGTATTCGTTCAGGAAAACTCTTAGGGTTCATCGTCAGCTAGAAAGGAATTGAGGTTGATCCTGACAAGGTCAAGGCCATTCGAGAAATGCCTCCTCCGAAAACTGAAAAACAAGTCAGAGGATTCCTGGGACGTTTGAACTACATCTCCAGATTCATATTCCTCATGACCGCGACATGTGCGCCGATTTTCAAATTACTTAAAAAGAATCAGGACTGCGTTTGGACAGAAGACTGCCAAACTGCCTTCGACAGTATTAAGGAATACCTGTCGAACCCACTGATTCTATCACCTCCAGTGGAAGGAAGACCACTGGTCATATACCTCACAGTCCTCGAGGACTCAGTGGGATGTGTACTTGGCCAACAAGACGAAACCAAAAGGAAGGAGTCTGCCATCTACTATTTGAGCAAGAAGTTCACCGACTGCGAGACTCGGTACACTATGCTTGAGAAAACTTGTTGCGCTTTGGCTTGGGCAGCCAAGCGTCTTCGCCAGTACATGATTCGTCACACTACTTGGTTGATTTCCGAAATGGATCCAATCAAGTATGTATTTGAAAAGCCTGCTCTCACGGGAAGGATTGCCTGTTGGCAGATGTTGCTATCAGAATATGACATAGAGTACCATGCTCAAAAAGCCGTTAAGGGGAGTATTTTAGCTGATCACTTGGGTCATCAACCGATTGACGATCAGGAATCAATTGGGTTTGACTTCCCAGACGAAGATGTCATGTATCTAAAAATGAAAGACTACGATGAACCGCTACCCAGTGAAGGGCCAGAACCAGGTTCGCAATGGGGACTAATCTTTGACGGAGCTGTCAATCATTACGAAAACAGAATTGGGGCAATCATCATAACACCTCAGGGTACCCACATTCCTTTCACTGCCCGACTTACGTTCAAGTGTACGAACAACGAGGCCGAATACGAAGCTTGTATTATGGGTCTCAAGGATGCGATTGATTTGAGGATCAAAAACTTGGACGTATATGGAGACTCAGCTTTGGTTATCAATCAGATCAAAGGAGATTGGAACACATACCAATCAGGATTGATTCCTTACAAAGACTACGCGAGAAGGTTGCTACCCTTCTTCAACAGAATTGAGTTTCATCACATCCCTCGTGAGGAGAATCACATGGCTGATGCATTAGCCACTATCTCTTCCATGATTAGTGTAGGTCAATGGAATGACATACCTAAGATCGACATAATGCGCCTTTAACGGCCCGCTTACATCTTCACTATTGAAATAGTCATAGATGACAAATCTTGGTATCACGATATCAAATGCTTCCTTTAGAAACAAGAGTACCCACCTGGGGCACTAAGGAAGGACAGGAAAACCCTCAGAAGGCTGGCAGGCAGTTTCTTCCTGAGCGGTGATACTCTCTATAAGAGAAATTTTGACATGGTCTTGCTCCAATGCACAGACAGACCAGAAGCAGACATGCTGATGAAAGAAATTCACGAAGGATCCTTTGGCACTCATGCCAACGGACACACAATGGCGAGAAAAATTCTAAGAGCTGGGTACTATTGGTTGACCATGGAATCCGACTGCTACAAGTACATGAGGAGGTGTTACAAGTGTCAGATATACTCCGACAAAATTCATGTACCGCCAACGCATCTCAAAGTTCTTTCTTCCCCATGGCCTTTTTCCATATGGGGAATCGACATGATTGGCTTGATTGAGCTTAAGGCTTCAAACGGACATCGGTTCATCTTGGTAGCCATTGATTACTTCACGAAGTGGGTCGAAGCAGCGTCGTACGCTAATGTAACCCGACAAGTGGTGGTCCGATTTATCAAAAACAATATCATCTGCCGTTATGGTGTTCTGAGCCAGATCATTACTGATAATGGATCTAACTTGAACAATATGATGATGAAAGAGTTGTGCGCAGAGTTCAAAATCGAACACCATAACTCATCTCCCTACCGACCAAAGATGAACAGAGCGGTAGAAGCGGCTAACAAGAACATCAATAAGATCGTTCAAAAGATGGTTGTAACCTACAAAGATTGGCACGAGATGCTACCCTTTGCTCTTCACGGTTATCGCACGTCTGTCTGCGCTTCAACAGGGGCAACCCCTTTCTCTCTAGTATATGGCATGGAAGCAGTGCTCTCCATCGAAGTAGAGATCCCATCAATCCGGGTATTGATGGAAGCTAAGCTAACAGAAGCTGAATGGTGTCAAAGTCGACACGATGAACTGAATCTGATCGAAGAGAAGTGAATCACGGCTCTATGCCACGGTCAATTGTATCAACAAAGAATGAAGATGGCGTTTGACAAAAAGGTTCGACCTCGTATCTTCAGGAGAGGAGACCTTGCGCTAAAAAAGATACAATCTTTTCTCACTAACTCTCGGGGCAAATGGACTCCGAATTATGACGGCCCCTATGTGGTCAAGAAAGCTTTCTCAGACGGTGCCGTGAGATTTGCAACCATGGATGGAGAGGAATTTGCCTACCCCACAAATGTTGATGTAGTCAAGAAATACTTCGCCTAAACTAAAAAAAAAACGTCTCGGTGGATTGAAAACCCGAAAGGGCGGTCCAGGCAAAAATTAGAGACAAAGTCAAAAAATCATCCCGGTGGATTGGAAATCTCAAAGTCCAATCCAGGTAAAAGTTAGGGATAATGGCAAGTAACTACGTCTGATCAGTTCAATTCCTCAGCAGTCATGCCATCCATCAGAAACTCCAGACACGGTCATCTTCGACAGAAGCTCAGGATGCCCCGAATTCAAAGTTGGTAGAAGGATAGTGGTCGTTATGTTTCAACATAGCCCTTTTCCCTGTAAATTACCATTTGCTAAACTTTGTAAATACTCTATGGAATCACGCGTTTGGCTGATCTCCATCCTATCAATAAAAGTTGAGCCCTTGTGCTTTTATTTGCAATTCATATTTGTTTTAGCTTTACAGAATGATGTTTTTAACATGATCAATGATTCTTGAAACGAAACAAAAATGAATTTACTTGTTAAAATTGTTCTGCTTTTAAAAATAAAGATGGCAATTTCTTTTGACGGTTGAACATCGAAAGAACATCGATCGCTTCTCCAAAGGTGTTCGAGCCTCAAAGTGCATAATCAAAGTACTCCTTCTAAACCAGTATGCCTGAATGAAGGATCAGCTATGTCAGATGCGAAAGCTCCATCTGACCTCTTCGGTCGAGTTCTTATCTCCTAAGCCCAACCAGCGTCGCTCCCAACAGGGACCGTTTCTCCTAAGCAAGGCAGAATTGCTACTTTTTGACCAGCGATACCTCTTCGTCCCCCACAGTGGCCGAGTATCCAATCGTGTTCATCCGTTAGTTTGTATGTCGCATCAGTTTTGTCAGCATATACATACATACATCATGCATTATTGATTTGCATTCACATTCATATTGCATCACTATCACTTCAGTCGGTCTTGTCCCGTAGTGGTGACAGTCTTCTCAATCGAGTTGTCAAGTTCTTTCCTCGTCAGGAAAGGTTGCGTCTGAACAATCTCTCTCCTCCAGTTTATTTCTGGATCAGAATTGGCCCTTGACCACTTTGATAACTTGAACCTCTGAAAGACCAGGGAACCTTCAACCGATGTCACTTTTCGCCATTGAAGATGATATTTTTGCTTTCCCGGATTAAGGAAAATCCCTAGAGGAAGCCTCTTAAGCAGAGATTCGGCAATACAGCAGTTTTTCTCCAAAAAAAAACCGCTGATGAAAAGGTCATCAGCACCTCAAAATTGGATCACATCATATGGCGTTTTTCCGGGAAGATCCCGAGAAAAGTATGATGTAATATCCCCAAGCGTGAAAGCAATCTCTCAAGAGACTCGTTTTCCCCAGTAGATTCGGCAAATGGCGTCTCCAAATAGAGAAGTTTGTACACCTCTACAACTCAGGCGAATGGGTTCCCCAGCGAGTCTGACATCAAAATTTTTCTATCAAATGGAATCTCCCCAGGAAAATTCGGCGAGAAGTTTAAGGAAAACCGCTACGAATAGCGTCTCTTGTCAAGAAAGTTTATTGACAAAAGAAACTGAGACCAGGTCCTTGGTAGGAAACCAGGATCGAGGGGAAGTTTATTTTCAGAAATTTAGACCAGTTCCTTGGTAGGAAACCAGGATTGAGGGGAAGTTTACATCAGAAACTAAGACCAGTTCCTCGGTAGGAAACCAGGATCGAGGGGAAGTTTACTTCAGAAACTTAGACCAGTTCCTTGGTAGGAAACCAGGATCGAGGGGAAGTTTACATCAGAAACTAAGACCAGTTCCTTGGTAGGAAATCAGGATCGAGGGGAAGTTTTTACCTTTTCTAAGCATCATTGCTTAACAAAAAAGGATGAATGTGTAAGCTACCATTCATAATCACCATCAAAATTTTGGGTATTCCGATATTTAATCCTCTTGCACCCTGAATGCCCAAATACCTTCGCCATTCACACCTTCGGGTCTAAGAAGATTAAATAGGGGCATCTGTAGCGAGCGATTTTGGACATGGTTCTTAAGCACTGTCGCTCTGGGGTTACTACAGGTCGATTCATTTTTTATCCTATTGAGCTGACTAAGGAAGGGAAATAGATGTCTCCAATTAACCCTGCTTGCATACTGAGTTTAAACAGCGGTCTGTTAGGTTACGGATGCTATATGGTAATGGGGCCTCTTTCTTCTTACTTTGTTTAGAACGAAACACCGGGAATGTTCGTGGGGAATTTTGTTAGGATGCTAGGACTGATGCTTTTCGATTGATATGTAAAGGTACGAGATTTGGGGCTTTGGATTAGTGTGCTCGCTAAGATTTTTCTTTCAATCTTATGCCTACGTATTCCCGTTTACCGAAACAGGGAAATCAGAGCGATCGTAGTTCCTCCTATTCTATGGGAGGAAATGGTGTTTTGGTGTCTTGTTCAAAGCCCAAGACATGAAGCTAAAGGTGGTTTATATCTTGTTCAAAGCCCAAGATGTGAAGCTGAAGGGTCTATTTGTATCTTGTTCGAAGCCCCAGATGTGAAGCAAAAAAGGTGTTGTCTTTAGAGAGAATTTGTCATCTCTAAAGGGGTCTGTTTGTCACAACTGTTGGGTGACTGACTATAAAGGAGGATTACTTTAACCGGGATATGTGAATCCTAGCAATGCCATAATTTCCTTTATAGGGGATTTTAACCTGAAGGAGAAGACTTTAACTTAGTGTAGAGCAATGTTATCTTTCCTTAGGAATTTCTCATGCTAAAAGAGGGACAATGGCGTGGATGTAAATAATCCAGAGGCTTGCCGCTTACAGCAATTAGATGAAAGGAGTTGTTGATGTTTGTATCCTGTGAACGAGGCACAATTTTGATGCTAAAAGGTTGATTGACTCAACCGGGGTTTTTCTTATACAAAGCCTAAGAGGAGGCTATTGACCCAACAAGAGGATGCTTTTGTGTCTCGTACGAAGCCCGAAAGGGAGGCTAAAAGGAGTTGACTCAACAAGAGAGTGCTTTTAGATGTGTCTTGTACGAAGCCCAAGACGGAGGCTAAAGGTTGACTCAACAAGAGAGTCTTTTATACTCAACAAGAGAGTGTTTTGTATCTCGTACGAAGCCCGAGATGGAGGCTAAAGGATTATTGACTCAACAAGAGAGTCTTTTTGTATCTCGTACGAAGCCCGAGATAGAGGCTAAAAGGATTGCTGTTTCAGTTGAGTGACATGTCCAGTAGGTTGGTTAAAAGAAAAAATTAGTTCTTATAAAGAGACTAATTAAAGGCAAGGCTATGCTTTGGGATTGATCAGAGGATCAGGGTTATTTCCTGTTCTTGAAGGAAATGGGGAATCCATAGGGTATTGGAGACTGTCCGAGTCTACTGGTGTTTTTCCCTACTTGAGAATGCCTTCGAGACTCAAGGAGATTAGACTGTCCAAGTCTAGAGTTTTATCTTTTGTACTATGCTTAAAGAAACAGTAGTAGTACGTTCACGGTAGAAAGATCTAGACTCTTTGAAAGACTGTTCTATTAAGATGACTAATTTCTATTCCTATACCTTTAGGAGGTCGTCGGGACAATTTGTACGAAGCCCAAGAGGAGGCTGGAAACTTTTAAGAAGTCGGGGGACAATTTATACGAAGCCCAAGAGGAGGTTATCTTCCTGAAGGAAGAATCCTTATACGAAGCCTAAGAGGAGGCTGTGAATACTTCTAAGAAGTCGTAGGGTCCTTGTACAATGCCCAAGAGGAGGCGGGGATGTTTTTGGGAAGCCTGTGGGTCCCCAAACCCCGAGAAATTCAAGACAGGCTATTCACAGAGAATAGATCAAGCCAGGAAAGTCCGAGAATTTGGAAGAAACTCAAGAGATGCCATTCACGGAGAAAAGATCATCTCTGGGGAGTAGAGTTTCTTTGAAAATTAAGGGTGACAGCCGAAGAGAAGACTGTATCTGGTGATCCTATGGGGGGATCTAGTTTTGTCTATTTAAGAGTGATCAACAGGGCTTAGTGCTAGACGTAGTTGTCGGGGAAACTCTAAATATCTATACTAGTATTACACAATTGATATGAGTTTATGAAAGAAGACTTACAGTGAAACAGCCCCACAATACAGTTATATGTATATGAAAGCGGATAAAGAAAGCATATAAACACTTACTCGGTTGTAGAGCTTCCATGTTGTTTGGTTAGTTGTTCAACAAAGAAAGATTGAAAACAACAGTATATTCAAAATTAAAGGAGAAAGTATTTTGAAAAGATGTTGGGGCTTACAGCTCAAGAAGAGGCTTAAGGTTTATCAGTGATCGCACTGCGTTTTGTACAGAGGGACTTATACAAGTGACTGAGGCCCAAGAAAGGTTTTCTGTACAAGGGGATGGGTCTTACACTCTCTTAAGAGGCCCAAGTGTTTAAAGAAATAAAATGGGGCTTACAACACGAGGGTAGGCCCAGATGATTGGTTTTTTTATTGGCGATCGCGTCGAGGTTTTCTTTTAACGCAGGGGGACTTATACAATGTCTGAGGCCCAAAAAGTTTTGGTTAAAAGGGGATTGGGTCTTACACTATAATAGAGGCCCAAAAGATTTATTTTTGTACAAGTGGTGGGGCTTACCGCTCAAGGAGAGGCCCAGGGTCATTTGTTTGAAAATGGCGATCGCGCCGAGATTTTTGAAAATGCGGTGGGTCTTATATAATGCATTGAGGCCCAAAATGGTTTGGTTTTCAAAGGGGGTTGGGTCTTACACTCTAATAGAGGCCCAAGAATAATTTTGAATGGGTCTTATAGCTCGAGGAGAGGCCCAGGGTTTGTTTTTCAACGGACGATGATCGCGTCGAACTTTTTGAAATACAACGGGACTTATACAATAAGTGAGGCCCAAAAATAGGTTTGTATTTACAAAGGATTGGGACTTACACTCTATTAGAGGCCCAAAAGTGTTTGAAATTGTTTGATGAGGGTGAAAATCAAAGAAACCCTAATTTGTTATTCTTTAAAAGTAAATATTTAAAGAAAATCAAATAAAATACCAAATAAGTTTGAATAAACCATTTGTGATTTTTTTTTAGATTTTAGAAATGAGGGATTAATCACAAGATGAATTAAAACTCACTTAGTTTTGATTTTCAAAGTAAATATTCACTTTTAAAATGTTAAAAAACATTAAAAAGGAATTTATTCACAAAAATACTAATTATATTAAATAAATAATATAAACTTAATTTTTTTGTGGAATAAAATATTTCAACATTTTGTGATTTTTTGCAAAAAGAACCAATAAAAAATAATTAAAATTGAAAGAGTTATTAATTTTCCAATTAATTAATAAAACATGAAAATATTGGAAAAAAAGCAAAAATGTGATAAAACACAAAATGGCATGGGTGGGGTTTTAACCCACGAGCTCAAGGTTATAGGGTGTGCGCCTTACCACTGGGGTGGTGATACATCCATTGCTTGAAGTGAAACCACAAATATACAAGGCTTGCCTTGTTTTTGGCCTGACCCAAGGCAAGGCAAGGCAAGTTTTAGGTCAGAAACGTGAAGGTCATAACTTTCTCATTTCTCCATGGTTTGAGACAAAATTTATATGCATCTGGCCTAGAATTTCACAAGGAATCCAATGGTGGTGGTATTTTTTTCAGATCATACTCCCTCCTCAAAATCCGATAGTGGTTTTGAAAAAGGCCTATAATTGCATTTTCTATGCTACACTTTGATACATGCATGAATTACATGATGAATTGGTTCAAACACAACATATATAACATGTATGAGGTGTGTATGATCAGTGGACTTCAAAGCAATGCATATTTTGGAAAGTTCAAGTCATGATGCTTACCTCTTTTTGAGCTTTTGGAGTTTTCTGTGCAATCTGCCAAATTTCTTATTCCAGAAATGGTTTGATGCTTCGGACACTCTCAAATGATCCCCTAGAAGCGTTTAGGATGGTTGGAATCAGCTGGAATCTGCAAAAACACAAACTGGCCCTTTCTTGCAAAAGGGGTTAAAATGACCAAAATAGCAACTCTCTCAAATGGTGTTCCAGATGGGGGGAACCATTTGGGACAGTTCAAGGATGTTATTTGGAGTGTGTTTGAGGTTTTATCTGGTTTGGAAATTGACTGAATCAAGACATAGCTTGAATAATGCACAAAAGGCATATTTTGAGGTTTTGAGAGATGACTTTGTGATTTTGGTGTTACATGTCACTTTTGAGAGTTTGGATCACCTACATATGATGTTTATGAGGTGTTAGGATCATGAGTTGTGATGGAAATGCTCTCTAACTCAAAAACTCAGAGTTACCTTGCTAAAGAAGGCATTTTGGCCTAAAGAGAGGGATTTTGAGGAAAGCATCTGTTTGATGGCTTTGTGTAATACCCCAAATTTTGACCACTTAGATTTCCCATCATTGTGAAAATCATCATCACAATATGGATGTACCTTTATGCTTCATTAGTCTCCCCAAAGATGGGTGAGCATCCACTACAATCAAAATTAGGGTTTCAAGCCCTCTCTGAGTGCTTAGACAAAGGATCAATCAAGAAATGACATAATCTTCAACTTGTCTAATCTCTTAAACATCCACAATGGATCAAAAAGGACTCCCACTTCAAGGATTAAGCACAAGGCTGCTCCCTTCTAGGTGGATCAAGTCTCAAGATCGACAGTGTCACCAAATTAGGGTTTTGGTCGACCAGGGCCTCCAGATGGAAATTTTCATCTGGGCATAAGGCAATGATCCAAAACATAACCTAATATACTTCATGGAACCTCATGAACCCATGCATCAAGTCAATTTTGCCTCAGGGGATGCATTCATCAAAAATCAGGAATTAGGGTTTCTTGACCTAATTCACCCCTAAGTTGACTTTTGGGACAAACCATGAGCCAAGACCTCAAGAGATGATTTGAGGGTCTCTAATATAACATATTGATCCATTTGGAACAATGGATTGATCCAAGAAGCTTGAGCAACAAGTCTCAATTTCATCTGCACCACAATTAGGGTTTTAAGGGAAAAGTCAACTGTAACTTTGACTTTTGACTTGGACATGCTCCCAAACCCTAATACATGATTGAATATACCCTATGACACCCATGGAACATGTCCATCAAGTTTGATTTAGGTCAAGGACATGATTTCCTGAAGAATTGCACAGTTTGGAATTCATCTGATAAAAAGTCAACTGTGCACAAAAGTCAACTTTGACTTTTTGAGATTTTTCACCAAAATGGATTTTTAACCCTAAAATGATGTTAATGTATGATTTGAATCATCATTCATCAAGAAAAATCAAGAAAAGTGAGATAACTTGTAAAAGGGGTAACCATAAAACTTAGAAATTTTTCTAAGTTAAAAATAAAGTGGCAAAGGTACCAACTTTGGAGGACCATAACTCCTAAACCACAAGGCCATTTTTTCTCATCCAAAGATGGATTTGTAGCCCTCATTATCACCTACAAAAACTTCAACTACAAGTCATTCCAATTCATTAAGGATTTTGAGTTATGGAGTGATCAAAGTGGCTGAAAAGTGAAAATGTCACTTTTTCCAACACTTGGTGAAATTTTCACTAAGTCAGATTCTGCTTCACTTTTTGCCAAATGTAGGGGGATTTTTCACTTGGAATCAAAAGAGATCAAAACCAAACTTGTTCAAACAGTTGTTGTATCATGTAAGAGCTTTCCAAAATGGCCAAGAACATTGCCAAATTCAACCTACACCATGAGATACAACATTGCCAAGTTGCCTTGCTGAAATCTGTCAAGGCAAGGCAGAATTTGCAACTTTGGTCGATTTGCCAAAATCAGCCAAATTCAATTGCTCCAATCCACTTGGACACCTCAGAGGATTGAATCTAAAGGGGACAATCACTGAGCCAAGCCTCCAAGGTCCAAGGAACAAGGAATAGCATGTTGAACCTAGAGTTGCCAAAATAGGGACAAGACTTTAAATTTGGAATGAGGCATTCAATGGAACCATCAAGGTGGCATGGACTGAGCCATTCTCATCTGAAATCAGTTAAGACTTATCCAAGACCAAGGGGACCAAAGCTCTGTGCCCTAACCTCTAGTCAATGGCTAGAGGAGACTTGCATTTCCATTGGCCAACATTGAGGAAACACCTGCTGCAGTTGCCATTCACTGTGGATCCCAAAACAAACTTGCTCTACTATAAATAGAGCTCAATTGTGGTCAGTTTGAGTACACCAAAGCCATCTAATAGATGCTTTCCTCAAAATCGCTTCTTTCACTCCAATTTTGCCTTCTAAGGCAAGTCACTATCGGGTTTTGAGTTTGAGAGCAATTCCAATCAAACCAATCACTCACACACCTCACATACATCACATATGAGCTGATCAAACACTTAGATTACTTCTGAAACATCAATTTCACAAAATCACCAGCTGGTTGCTCAAGGTTTTAACCAAAGTGCAGCTGAGGTACCACAAAATGATCCAGCCAATTTCAATCAAGTCCAACCATCCAAACACAATCCATAGGGTGTAGGGAAGCTATTCAGATCATCACCACCCATCTGTAACACCTCCAGATCAAAAATCACTTTGAACTTGCTGTCACGGCTTGGAGGTAAGCACATGCTTGGTCATCTCTCAATCTATGCATATTTCCTCGCACAATAATTTGGCCATATGTTCATAATCATGCATGGAATGTTTTCCCTCAATTAATTGCATTGTTTGAATCGTGTATAAAAAATCCTAGCCTTCATGCAGAAATTAGGGTTCTTGAGGTCTCTTCGTGATTTCTTGTTGTATGTTTAATTTAAATGAAATTAAAGTACATAGACATGATCGTGAGGTTGAGACGAGCATAATGATATGTAGATTGCATGTTATAATCAAGTATTCAGTGAGATTGGATAGAAAATGCAAATCAGCCAAACCCAGAAAACGCGCGTGTTCTTGCTTGTGTTCTTGGCGCCATTTTCAGATTTTCAAATATTTGAATTTTGTGATTTTTTGTTTAATTGATTCAAAAATTAATTTCTCTCTGAGTTTTAATGATTTTGAGTTGATTCTTTTTTTAATAATTCACAAAAATGTTAAAATATTTTATTTTATCAAAAAATCCCAAAAATATTATTTATTTCATATAATTGATATTTTTGCAAAGAATTAATATTTTAATTGTTTTTGGCATTTTAAATATTTTTTCTACATTGATTTTGCAACTTTTAATGCTTTCTAATTATTTTGTAGGTCAATACTTAATTTTTGAAACATTAATCCAAGGTCACAATTTGTTTTCCATGTGTTAAACAATTTTTGATCATTTTAATTGAATTTTTATTCAATTAAATACATTTTGAAAACAAATTAGGGTTTTGGATTAATTCAACCCTCATAAATCATTTTCAAAACTTCTTTGGGCCTCTTGAGAGAGTGTAAGACCCATCCCCCCTTGTACAAAAACTTTTTGGGCCTCACTCATTGTATAAGTCCCTCTGTACAAGTAAACGGCGCGATCGTCGCCCGTTTAGAAATAAAAATCATCTGGGCCTCTCCTTGAGCTATAAGACCCATTCAAAACACTTTGGGCCTCTATTAGAGTGTAAGACCCAATCCCCCTTTTAACCAAAACATTTTGGGCCTCACTTATTGTATAAGTTCCTCTGCGTTAAAAGAAAACCTCGGCGCGATCGCCATTTTTAAACAAAAAATCATTTGGGCCTACCCTCGTGTTATAAGCCCCACTCTCTTTTCTTTAAACCTTTTTTGGGCCTCTTGAGAGAGTGTAAGACCCATCCCTTTGTACAGAAAACCTTTTTTGGGCCCCAGTCACTTGTATAAGTCCCGCTGTACAAAGTCAAACAGTGTGCTCACTGATAAAACCCTGGGCCTCTCCTTGAGCTGTAAGCCCCCAAATCTTTCTTTTTCAAAGCACTTTCTCCTTTGATTTTTGAATATACTGTTGTTTTCAATCTTTCTTTGTTGAACAACTAACCAAACAGCATGGAAGCACTACAACCGAGTAAGTGGTTATCGCTTTCATTTACTGCTTTCATATTATAAACTGTATTGTGGGGCTGCTCACTGTAAGTCTCCTTTCATAAACTCATATCTACTGTGTAATAATAGTATAGATATTTCGAGTTTCCCCGGCAACTACGTCTAGAACTAGGTGACGCCGTTTCATTTATTCGTAGAAATAGACGCCTAGATCCCCAATAGGAGCACCAGATACAGTCTTCTCTTCGGCTGTCCTCCTTAGGAATCGTCAAGAAGCTCTACTCCCCAAGATGAATGTATTCTCCGTGAATGGCATCTTTGAGTTTCTTCCAAATTCTCGAACTTTCCTGACTTGATCTATTCCTTGTGGATAGCTTGCCTTGAATGTCTCGGGGTTTGGGTACCCACTACGGTCATAATCTTGGACCTTAACTAAGGAACCCTCTTTAAAAGTTAAAAGTCGCTGGATAGTAAACCTCGCACGTTTACCAGTGGTTTTTATCTGTAAAAGAGTTATCTCTCCTAATGGAAAGGAGGTGATAGACCCACGGGCTTCTTAAAAGCATCGGCCTCCTCTTGGGCATTATTCAAGGACACTACGGCTTCTTAGAAGTATTCACAGCCTCCTCTTAGGCTTCGTATAATGATTTCTTCCTCCAGGAATGATAGCCTCCTCTTGGGCTTCGTACAAGGACCCGTCGGCTTCTTAAAAGTTTCCAGCTTCCTCTTGGGCTTCGTACAAATTGTCCCGATGACCTCCTAGAGGTATAGGAACAGAACCTAGTCATCCTCATAGAACAGTCCTTTCATAGAGTCTACTACTGTTTCTCAAAGCATAGTACGAAAGAAAAAAACTCTAGACTTGGACAGTCTAGCTTCCTTGAGTCTCAAAGACATTCTCAAGTGACCCCTTCGTTAAATAGGAAGGAAACCCGCAGACTCGGACAGTCTCAATACCCTTTGGATTTCTCGTTTCCTCAAAGAGAAGGAAATATCCCTGATCCTCGAATCAAATCCCTGAGTACAGTGTTGCTCATATAAGAACTGATTTTCTCTTTTAAAATCAGTATATTGGATCTGTCACTCAACTGAAACAAACCTTTAGCCTCCATCTCGGGCTTCGTACGAGATACAAAAACACTCTCTTGTTGAGTATCAAAGACTCTCTTGTTGATTCAAAAACTTTTAGCCTCTCTCTCGGGCTTTGTACGAGACACAAATTAGCCTCCTCTTAGGCTTTGTATAATGATTTTCCTAGCGGAAATTAACCTCCTCTTAGGCTTTGTATAAGAAAACCACTGGTTGACCCAATCAACCTTTTAGCATCAAAGTTGTGCCTCGTTCACAGTACACAAACATCAACAACTCCTTTCCCTTCATCTAATCACTGTAAGCGGCAAGCCTCTGGATCATCTATATCCATGCCACTGTCCCTCTTTTAGCATGAGAAATTCCTAAGGAAAGATGGCATTGCTCTACACTGAGTTAAAGTCTTCTCCTTCAGGTTAAAACCCTTTCTTCAGAAATTATGGCATTCCTCGGATCCGCGTATCCCAGTTAAAGTAATTCTCCTTCCCCCTCTTTAGAGATGACAAATTCTCTCTAATGCCGAGACCTTTCAGCTTCACGTCTTGGGCTTTGAACAAGACACAAATAGACCTTTCAGCTTCACATCTTGGGCTTTGAACAAGATACAAACCACCTTTCGCTTCACGTTTTGGGCTTTGAACAAGACACCAAAACACCCATTTCCTCCCATAGAATAGGAGGAACTACGAACGCTCTGATTTCCCTGTTTCGGTAAACGGGAATACGTAGGCATAAGATCGAAAGAAAAGATCTTAGCGAGCGCAATCAACAAAAAACCCAAATCCCATATCTCCATCAATTAAAAGCAGTATTTCAAAAGCACCAGTCCTAACATCCTAATCCTTGTTCCCCGCTAGAAAGTCCTACAGAAAAGTGGCGCCCACCGTGGGGCCCTTGTTTTTCTTTCTTTCTGTTTTCCTTGTAAAAAGGCAACTCTGCTGGGGAGTCTTTGCCAAGATCTTTTTGCCTTAGGGTATCATCCCCGTTTTCCACGGAAAATAGGAACTCTACCGCAGAGAAAGATTGACCTATGCTGGTCCATCTCTTAGGCAGGGAACCACAGATTGGGGCTTCCGCCGGGGAACCCATTTCTGTCAGGAACTTAAGAATCGTAGCTTTATAAGTCTAGGATGATTAGGACAAATATATATACTGCTTTTCCTAATTGCTATACGTGTTTATTTTTCTGCTACTGGGAATGCGTGTGATGCCGCATGTGGTGAGATTGAGTATACACTTAAGAAAAGCCAACCTTTTTCGTAGTGCGGAAGCTATCGGAAATAGCTGTTACGGGTACTACCCTCATTTGAGGCTGGTGATCTATTCTCTGTGAATGGCACTTACTCTAAAATTGCACACAACTCGCTGGCGATCCGCTTGTTGTCTGCCTTCCTGGGAGGAGCTGATGATAATGAGTACAGGTACAAAAATCACCCTAGTATAAACCTTTGGGGATGGGTAGAGCCTTGACTTCATGACAACGACCCTCTGACCCCATGTTTTTTCTATGTTTTTGTGTGCTGCATTCATGCATCCATTTAATAAAACATTAAAACACACAAAAAAAAACTTCTCTTCTAGTCTCTCTGTTTTTCAAATTAAACTAAGACTGAGATTGCAAATATCAGAGAAAAAGATTACGCTAATGGATTTCGGTAGAAGGAGAACTCACCAGTATACCTTCAAGGTTCCAAAGTTAGGGGATTTGAGAAGGTTAGCAAGGATGATCGCTAACCCTGAGGCTTTCAGAGCCAAGCACGGTGGTTTGCTACCACTGTTAAGAGTCCATGTGATTGAGGGAATCATGGATGCGCTCATTCAGTTCTACGATCTGGTTTATCACTGTTTCACATTCCCGGATTACCAGCTAGCACCAACGCTGGAGGAGTATTCTCATCTGACTGATTTACATATCACTGATCGAGCTCCATTTTTTGGACTGGAAGAAATTCCAAAGAATCAGACTATTGCAATAGCAATTCATTTGGACGAGTCTGAGGTCAGGACTCACATGACCACTAAGGGTGGCATCCAAGGTTTTCCAGCCCAGTTCTTGACAAAAAAAGGCTCTATACTTCGCTAGTATAGGGAACGGGACTGCTTTTGAAAGTATCTTTGTCTTGCTCACCTACGGGTTATTTTTGTTTCCCAACATTAATAACTTCGTCGATATCAACGCTATTAAGGTTTTTCTCATTGGAAACCCTGTGCCGACTTTGCTCACAGATGCGTATCATTCTGTACACTTAGGAAATTTGTACAGCGGAGGGGAGATCACATGCTGTGTACCTTTGCTCTATAAATGGTTTATCTCGCACTTGCCCAAGTCTGCTGTTTTTTGGGATTGCAAGAGTGTCTTACGTTGGTCGCAGAAGATCATGTCTCTCACCAATTCCGATATAGATTGGTGTAATAGGATTTATGAGGGAATCAGAATCATTGACCATTGTGGAAACTTCCCCAGCGTACCCCTCACAGGAACTAAAGGAGGAATCAACTATCATCCGATATTGGTTCTTCGTCAATTTGGATACCCGATGAGACACATCCCACTGGGTGTTCATCTGGAAGGTCTTTTCTTCAAAGAAGGAGAAAGTGACAGAGCACTAAAAATGGAAATAGTACAAGCTTGGAAACAGGTTCATAAGAAAAGACGAGAGTCTCTGGGAAAACCGGACTGTGTCTCGGTGGAGCCTTATCTCCATTGGGTACAAACCAGAGCTCTCAAGCTAAAAATGCCTTATCCTTGTTACAGAATTCTTCCACCGAGGGAAACTGTCATGTACTTCATGACGGAAACTAAAAAGCTTCAGGTTACTTTCAACAAAGTTCAAAAGGAAAGAAAATCTTGGAAGAACAAGTACCGCACCCTCGACGTAGAGTGTATCCAAATACAGCAACTACTAAAAGAGAAAGATGCTCTGATTGAAATTTTGGAGCAGCATGCTGTAGAGAATCAAGAAGACCAAAGGAATTTGCTCACTCCTTTCACTTGGCAAAGGAATGACAACCTGACAACGGCCCAAGAGCCCCAGTCAAAGAAAAGGAAAGTACCAGAGTCAGCACCCGGTTTCTCCTCAGAGAGGACTCGGGACCCATTAGTTTAGGTTTCTGTTTCTGCACTTTGTAATCTACTGTATTTCCATTTCTGTAATCCTTTGAATTTCAATAAAAAGGGGTTTCCCCACTGTTTGATATTTGCAATCTAATTGTCGAAGTTTATTTTGATTAAACCAAAAAAACAACAATTAATATAATCATTGCATTCATCATTCTCACATCGCGTATTCTTCTTCCCTACGAATCTCACGTTTGTTTCTCGATTCTAGAGTCAAACTGTCTCATTCGTATAATACTCGGGCCAATCGTCAGAAAAAGATGGATGATCTTGAGGAAGAAAACAGAGAGTTGAAAGAAGAGATCGACGCTCTAAGAGAGGATATGAGAAAGCTTCGTAACGACATGCAAGCCATGGCAGAAGCTCAGCTACAAAGAACTGTGATCTCAGAGATCACCTCAACGCCCATCATAGAAAAGTATGATCCTAGGTATCAGATGCCGAAAGATTGTCCTTGGGGCATGCCTGTTAACTATATCCCGGAAGGATATGTTCCACCGATCACTGAAGATCAGGGAATCGCAACAGAAGCCGCTGGGCCTGAAGGTTACAAACTTCGGGAAAGCGAAGATGCCAGGGGCATACTGAAGACTCCTGAAGGTTACAAACTTCGGGAGGCGCCAAGACTTACTTCCGTAGTCACGGTACCACCCCCTGTGGTGCACACTGTCCCGGAAGGACAGATTCCACCAACACCTTCTGGTAAGAAGGAAACTATGTTTGACAGAATGGATGAATTCCAGGAGCAGTTCTTGGAAATGCAGAAAGAGCTGCAAGCCATTCGCGGTCAGGATTTATTTGGAAAAGATGCCGCAGACCTCTGCTTGGTCCCAAATGTGAAAGTCCGGCACAAGTTCCAAGTGCCCGACTTTGAAAAATACAAGGGTAACTCTTGCCCTCAGAGCCATCTGGTGATGTACGCTCGGCGGATGTCAGCTCAGACGGAGAATCAGGACCTGCTGATTCACTACTTCTAGGATAGTTTAACCGGTGCCGCACTCAAATGGTACATGGGTTTAAACCGTACTATGATCAGTACATTCAGAGATCTTGGTACTGCCTTCGTCCAACAATACAAGTACAATTTGGACATGGCACCCGACAGAGATCAACTCAGATCAATGTCGCAAAAGGAAAAGGAAACCTTTAAGGAGTATGCTCAAAGGTGGCGTGAAATTGCCGCTCAAATTTGTCCACCTCTTGAGGAAAAAGAGATGACAAAGATCTTCTTAAAGACCTTGAGCTCATTTTACTACGGCCGAATGGTCGCCAGTGCACCCAGTGATTTCACCGAAATGGTCGGCATGGGTGTACGTCTTGAGGAAGCCGTCCGAGAAGGACGTTTGGTAAAAGACACTGGATCAACGAGCGGTACTAAAAAATACGGTGGTGCTCTCCCTAAGAAAAAAGAGCAAGATATTGGGAATATCTCTCTCGAAAAGAAAAGGCGACGTTATCAGCCAGTAGCAGTTGTTACTCCTGCTATCGGCCCCACGCCTGTTCCTATGTATCAACCTCAGGTTGCGCAGAGCCAACCTGACCAACAAAGGACACAACAGCCTCTTCTGCAGGCTCGTCCTCCATATAACAACAACCGTACAACACGGCCACCAGGATTTGATCATATACCCGTAACGTACGCAGAGTTGTTTCCGTTACTGCTGGCTAAGGGGCACATTCAGACTAAGTCTCCCCTTTCAGTTCTGGAAAATCCGCCTTTTTGGTTTAAAACGGATCAAACATGTCCTTATCATCAAGGAGGTTCAGGGCATAACATTGAGACTTGCCTCAATTTCAAATCTGACGTGCAAAAGCTTGTTAGGAGCGGGCTCTTATCTTTCAAAGATACGAATCCTAATGTTCTTACGAACCCGCTGCCTCAACACGAGAAAGCTGCAGTCAATCTGATTGAGAAAGAGACTAACGATGTCTATCAAATTCACGATGTACTCTTATTGGGGACCAATCTGGTCAAGATGCATTGTAGACAGAGTGGATATGGCCATGTGCCACCTCATAATTATCACCAGTATGATATCTGCTCTAAAGACAACCAGGGATGTTCTGTAGTGCAAGCAGCTCTACAGGAACAAATGGATCTTGGATGGATCCAAGAGCACCGAGTTCGTGGAGTTAACATGGTTTACACGAATTCCAACGTCATTCAAAACCACGACATCCGTGCGATGAATGTCAACTTGGTGGTGATGCACTCAAGGCAAAGCCAGTATCATAATCTGCCGCGACACGATTACAGTTCCTGTCTGATTTGCTCGGTAAACAAACAGGGATGCTCTTTCATACAAGAGGCCCTCCAGCGTCAGATGGATCTGGGATGGATCCAAGACTACCATGATAGGAACTCCTATCAAATCAACATGGTTCAGATCTTCGACATCCACGTAATGGATACCAACCTGGTAGAGTTACATGCTGAGCAGGTCCGACTTGGATTCTTAATATCACATGACTATCAAAATTGTAAAGCGGGTTACGAAAACGATCGAGGTTGTACCCTTGTCCAGGAGGTACTTCAGCACTTGTTAAATCACTGGTGGATGCCAATCTATATGGACGAAGATACTCAGCAGATTAGTATCAATAACAGGAATCCTACTCGTCGTCAAAGTCAGGATGTCCGATCAATGGAAGGTAACCTAGTGAGGTTACATTGTATTCAAAGTGGGCGTGGCCAGGTGCCACCACACAACTATGACAGTTGTAGCGTCTGTTCGGAAAGTAACCAAGGGTGTTACCTTGTGAGAGCAGCTCTTCAGGGTCAGGTCGATCATGGAGAAATTCGTCCATATCCCGGTTCTGGACCCATCATTTGGTCGCCGAACTACCTTGCCGAGCAAGTTGAGGATGTTGTCACAATCTCTGGTCATCACAGGACCAGGGATGTTTTTGCCATCATCCCTCTACTTGACGAATCTAAAGTTCCCAACCAGGAATGGATCGAGATTACTTATGATGGTCAGAAAAATCAGAAAGTCCCCATAGTCATCTATCTACCGGGGCCACTACCGTATGAATCAGCTAAGGCAATCCCTTACAAATACGGTGCAATAATAATCGAGAATGGAAAGGAAATTCCATTACCCTCCGTCATGAATATTACAGACATCAGTCGTGTAACACGGAGCGGTCGAATCTTTAACCGAGGGGTTGGAGAATCCAACAAAGAAAAGGAACTTCAGGCGGAAATTCCTGATCCACCAGTCAGTCAATCTGGTAATCCCGACTTTTCAAAAGACAAAGATGAGATGCTAAAGCTCATCCAAAGGAGTGAATATAACATTGTTGATCAACTGTTACAGACTCCTTCAAAGATCTCAGTATTATCACTGTTACTCAGTTCAGAAGCACACAGAGAGGCTCTACAGAAAGTCTTGGAGCAAGCCTTTGTGGAACAGGATGTAACAATCAGACAGTTTGATAGCATTGTCTCTAACATCACTTCCTGCAATAATTTGGGATTTAGTGATGAGGAATTACCTGAAGAGGGTCGTCGTCATAACATGGCGCTCAACATTACAGTTAACTGCCAGGGCGATGCTTTAGCCAACGTACTGGTAGACACAGGGTCAGCCCTGAATGTTATGCCGAAGTCCACTTTGACACAATTATCATTTAAGGGCCCTCCGATGAGAGTCAGCGAGGTCGTCGTCAAAGCATTCGACGGATCCAGAAAAACGGTTATCGGCGAAGTTGATCTTCCCATAACTATTGGTCCTCACACTTTCCAAATCACTTTCCAGGTCATGGACATCCGGGCAACATACAGTTGTTTATTAGGAAGACCTTGGATACATCAGGCTGGAGCGGTTACTTCAACCCTCCACCAAAAGCTAAAGTTCGTCAAGAACGATCAACTTGTCACGGTTTGTGGGGAACAAGCCTTGCTTGTAAGCAACTTATCATCATCTGCTTGTGTGGAACCCGAGGAGGTTATTGGAACTCAGTTCCAAGCACTATCGGTGAGCAAGAACGATCAATTCGAAGAAGGAACTTCAATTTCTTCATACAAAGATGTTATCAAAGCGGTCGAGAGTACCGATACAAAAGGATGGGGACAACTTGTCATTCCCACTGACAATAAAATAAAGAAGGGTCTTGGTTTTTCTGCGACCTGTACCCAGACAGCCGCCAATGATGAAAGTCTTCATCCCCTTCAAAACTTCTTCCGCATTGGAGGTTTTCTTCACCCGATGTCTCAAGCAGTGCATGCTATCAATGAGGAAGATCCCTCTGACACAGATGAAGAATGGAAGTCCTACCTTAACAAGGACGGCTATATGTCTCAGGAAGAGGTGCCTATGCCTTTTTACTTTCCTATAGAAAGTCCGAGATTTATACCAAGATCAGATGTCGAAATGATCTACGGGGATTGTGATCCGGAAGGATGTCGTGCTCTGCCAAATTCATTAGAGGAAGACACTCTGATGAAAAAAAAAACTCTGATCATAATTACTATGGCCCGATGGATGGTCTGCCAATGTGGCAACCTTATCCAGGAAACTTGGGGCAAGAAAGTCAGCCGAGTAATGAAACTCAGTTGAGCGTCATTGAACAGAATACCTGTGTCCCCGCCATGTCATGGGATCAACACTCAGGTCATTCGGAAATTACTCAACATGAAGATGAATTCGCAACGTTTGCAGGACTAGAATTCATCAACTATGATTTTCCTGAGGTCAACGTCATCGAGAGGAATGACTTCTCCAGTTCCAAAGAAGTTTGGGACACTCTGGGACAACCAAGTGGAAAATACGACTTTATGGTCAAGTACACTACTCCCGAAAGCTCTCGTATCAGGCTCGAAGATATCCAGTCAACTGGATGGGGAGATACAACTGAGAGCACCAATGTTATGCAAAATGCAACAGAGGAATCCTCCTACGACAATTCTGCCTGGGAAATAGATTCCAACGATCCAGCTCCACCAGAAATCAGCGTCATTTCTGAAGACAAATCAAGGAAGGTGCCATATTTTGTGATTCACCGAGGAGTTCGCCGCCAATGGGTTGCTGTCGAGGCTCCGAAGGTCGTTCATCAGTCAAAGTAATTGCCATATTTAACCTTTCACCCTGCCCAGGTGAAACGGGTGTTTTGATAGGGCTCGCTTTCTGTAAATTTCCCTCTTCGCTTTGCCCAGAGCGAGTGAGTTTTGTTTTATAGGGCTGTAGTTTCAAGATTCGACTTGTTCATTAATAAAATAACGTCATTCTGTAATTTCCACATTTATTGCTGTTTTCTCTTTTCGCTTTTTTCAGAAAATGGTAATCCTAAAAAACAATTCAAAAATAAAAACAAGCAGTAAAATAAAAACACTGCACACACTTGCATTTTCTCTATCTCTTCTAAACACGAATCATCACGTCATGTAGATTGCTTGTTTTATACCCCGTTGAAACATACGATCCGATGCCTTCTCCCAACTTTGAGTTCCCGGTATTCGAGGCTGAAGAAGAAGTTGACAACGAATTTCCATAAGAGATCTCCCGACTACTCAGACAAGAGGAAAGGTCCGTTGAACCTCACAAAGAGCCGTTGGAAACGGTAAACTTGGGTTCAGAAAAAGAGAGAAAAGAAATCAGGATCGGAGCACTGCTCAGTCCAACTACCAGAGAGGGTTTGATAAAGCTTCTCAAAGAATTTCCCGATGTATTCGCTTGGTCCTATCAGGATATGCCAGGGTTGGATACCAGCATCTTGGAACATCACTTACCACTAAGATCGGAATGTCCTCCAGTAAAGCAAAGGTTGAGACGGACTCACCCGAACATGGCCATCAAAATCAAAGAGGAGGTACAGAAACAGATCGACACGGGTTTCCTCGCTACATCTGAATATCCTCAATGGTTAGCCAACATCGTACCTGTTCCCAAAAAGGATGGAAAGGTCAGAATGTGTGTTGATTACAGAGATCTAAATAAGGCAAGTCCCAGGGACGACTTTCCTTTACCACACATTGACATGCTGGTTGACAGCACAGCAAAGTTCAAAGTATTCTCCTTCATGGATGGATTCTCGGGCTATAACCAGATCAAAATGGCGCCGAAAGACGTGGAGAAAACTTCGTTCATTACCCCATGGGGTACCTTTTGTTACAAGGTAATGCCGTTCGGTTTGAAGAATGCCGGGGCAACCTATCAAAGGGCCATGACTACTCTGTTTCATGACATGATACATAAGGAAATCGAGGTATATGTCGATGATTTGATTGCAAAATCAAGAACAGAGGATGAGCACGTTGAACATCTGTCAAAATTGTTCGAACGTCTAAGAAAATTCAAGCTCCGCTTGAATCCCAACAAGTGCACCTTCGGTGTCCGTTCAGGGAAACTACTAGGGTTCATCGTCAGCCAGAAAGGAATTGAAGTTGATCCTGACAAGGTCAAGGCCATTCAAGAAATGCCTTATCCGAAAACTGAAAAACAAGTCAGAGGATTCCTGGGACGTTTGAACTACATCTCCAGATTCATATTCCTTATGACCGTGACATGTGCGCCGATTTTCAAATTACTGAAGAAGAACCAGGATTGCGTTTGGTCAGAAGATTGCCAAACCGCCTTCGACAGTATTAAGGAATACCTGTTGAATCTGCCGATTCTATTACCTCCAGTGGAAGGAAGACCACTGATCATTTACCTCACAGTCCTAGAGGACTCAATGGGATGTGTACTTGGCCAACAAGACGAAACTAAACGGAAAGAGTCTGCCATTTACTATCTAAGCAAGAAATTCACCGACTGCGAGACTCGGTACACAATGCTTGAGAAAACTTGTTGCGATTTGTCTTGGGCAGCCAAACGTCTTCGCCAGTACATGATTCGTCATACTACTTGGTTGGTCTCCGAAATGGATCCAATCAAGTACGTTTTCGAAAAACCTGCTCTCACGGGAAGGATTGCCCGTTGGCAGATGTTACTATCAGAATATGACATAGAGTACCATGCTCAGAAAGCCATTAAAGGAAGTATTTTAGCCGATCATTTGGCTCATCAACCGATTGACGATCAAGAATCAATCGGGTTTGACTTCCCAGACGAAGATGTCATGTATCTAAAGATGAAAGATTGCGATGAACCGCTACCCAGTGAAGGGCCAGAACCAGGTTCCCAGTGGGGACTTATCTTTGACGGAGCAGTCAATTATTATGGAAACGGAATTGGGGCAATCATTGTTACCCCTCAGGGTATCCACATTCCTTTCACTGCTAGACTTACGTTCAAATGTACGAACAACGAGGCCGAATACGAAGCATGTATCATGGGTCTCGAAGAAGCGATTGATTTAAGGATCAAAAACTTGGACGTATATGGCGATTCAGCCCTGGTTATTAACCAGATAAAAGGAGATTGGAACACATACCAATCGGGATTGACTCCTTACAAAGACTATGCAAGAAGGTTGTTACCCTTCTTCAACAGAGTCGACTTTCATCACATCCCTCGTGATGAGAATCACATGGCTGATGCATTAGCCACTCTCTCTTCCATGATTAGTGTAGGTCGATGGAATGACATACCTAAGATCGACATAATGCGCCTTGAACGGCCCGCTTACATCTTCGCGATTGAAGCAGTCATAGACGACAGACCTTGGTATCACGATATCAAATGCTTCCTTCAGAAACAAGAGTACCCATCTGGGGCACTCAGAAAAGACAGGAAAACCCTCAGAAGATTGGCTGGAGACTTCTTCCTGAGCGGTGACACTCTTTATAAGAAAAATTTTGACATGGTCTTGCTCTGATGCATCGACAGACCAGAAGCAGACATGCTCATGAAAGAAATTCACGAAGGATCCTTTGGCACTCATGTCAATGGACACACAATGGCCAGAAAAATTCTGAGAGCAGGGTACTATTGGTTGACAATGGAATCCGACTGCTACAAGTACATGAGGAGGTGTCACAAGTGTCAGATATACTCCGACAAAATTCATGTACCGCCATCACATCTCAAAGTTCTTTCTTCCCCGTGGCCATTTTCCATATGGGGAATCGATATGATTGGTATGATTGAGCCCAAGGCTTCAAACGGACATCGGTTCATCCTGGTAGCCATTGATTATTTCACCAAGTGGGTCGAAGCAGCGTCATTCGCCAATGTAACCCGACAAGTGGTGGTCCGATTTATCAAAAACAATATCATCTGCCGTTATGGTGTTCCAAGCGAGATCATTACTGATAATGGATCTAACTTGAACAATAAGATGATGAAAGAGTTATGTGCTGAGTTCAAGATCGAACACCATAACTCATCTCCCTACCGACCCAAGATGAACGGAGCGGTAGAAGCGGCTAACAAGAACATCAAGAAGATTGTTCAAAAGATGGTTGTAACCTACAAAGATTTGCACGAGATGCTACCCTTTGCTCTTCACGGTTATCGCACATCTGTCCGTACTTCAACAGGGGCAACCCCTTTCTCTCTAGTATATGGCATGGAGGCAGTTCTCCCCATAGAAGTAGAGATCCCATCAATCTGGGTATTGATGGAAGCTAAGCTAACCGAAGCTGAATGGTGTCAAAGTCGACACGACAAACTGAACCTGATCGAAGAAAAGAGAATCACGGCACTATGCCACGGTCAGTTATATCAACAGAGAATGAAAAGGGCGTTCGACAAAAAGGCCCGACCTCGTATTTTCAGGAAAGGAGACCTTGTGCTCAAGAAGATACAATCATTTCTCACTGACTCTCGGGGCAAATGGACCCCAAATTATGATGGCCCATATGTGGTCACGAAAGCTTTCTCAGGCGGCGCCTTGAGACTTGCAACCATGGACGGAGAGGAATTTGCCTACCCCACGAACGTTGATGTAGTCAAGAAATACTTCGCCTAAAACTAAAAAAAACGTCTCGGTGGATTGAAAACCCGAAAGGGCGGTCCAGGCAAAAGTTAGAGACATGAAAAGAATCATCCCGATGGATTGGAAATCTCATAGTACAATCCAGGCAAAAGTTAGGGATAATGGCAGGTAACTATGTTCAACAGAGGTAAGTCCCTCAGCAGCAGTTACAGCATCATCTATCGGAGGAAATCTCCAGTCAAAGGTCATCTTCGACAGAAGCTCAGGATGTCCCGAATTCAAAGTTGGTAGAAGGATAGTGGTCGTTATGTTTCAACGTAGCCCTTTTCCCTGTAAATTGCCATTTTCTAACTTTGTATATACTCTTTGGAATCACGCGTTTGGCTGATCTCCATCTTATCAATAAAATTTGAGCCCTTGTGCTTTTGTTTGTAATTCTTAACTTGTTTTAGCTTTACAGAACGACATTGTTTAAACTTAATCAGCGATTCTTGAAATAAAACAAAAATGAATTTACTTGTTAAAACTTTTTCTGCTTTTAAAATTAAAGATGGCATTTCTTTTGACTGTTGAACATCAGAAGAACATCGATCGCTTCTCCCGAAGTAAGCGAACTTCAAAGTGCAGAATCAAAGTACTCCTTCTAAGCCAGTACTCCTGAATGAAGGGATCAACTGTGTCAGAGACCTTGTTTCGTCTGACACGCCTCGGCCGAGTTCTCATCTCCTAAGCCCGATCAACATAGCTCCCAACGGGACTATCTCTCCTAAGCAAGGTGGAATTGCTATTTTGAATCAACGGTACTTCTTCGGCCCGCGATGGCCGAGTATCTAATTGTGTTCATCCATTAGTCTGTATGTCGCGTCTGTTTTGTCAGGATATACATACATACATCGTGCATTTTTTATTTGCATTCACATTTCATATTGCATCACTATCACTCTAGTCGGTCTTGTCCCCTAGTGGTAGAAGTCCTCTCAATCGAGTTGTCAGTTCTTGCCTCGTCAGGAAATACTGTGACTGAACAACCTCGCTTCCGGTTTAATTCTGGAAAGAAGTTGGTCCTTGACCACTTTGATAACTTGAACCTCTGAAAAGCCAGAGAAAACTTTCAATAAGCATCACTCTTCGCCATTGAAGATGATATCCTTGCTTTCCCGGATTAAGGAAAATCCACAGAGAAAGCCTCGTGATCAGAGATTCGGCAGCACGCCAGTTTTGCTCCGAAAAACCACTGATGAAAAGGTCATTGGCACCTCAAAATTGGACCCCATCATATGGCGTTTCTCTGGGAAGATCCCAAGAAAAGTATGATGAAAGATCCCAAACGAAAACAGTCTCTCAAGAGACTCGCTTTCCCTAGTAGAATCGACGAATGGCGTCTCCAAAACAGAGAAGTTTGTGTACCTCTACAATTCAGACGAATGGGTTCCCCAGCAAGTCTGACATCAAAACTTTTTCCACTCAAATGGCATCTCCCCAGGAAAATTTGGCGAGAAGTTTGAAGGAAAGCCGCTACGAATAGCGTCCCTTGTCAATAAAGTTTATTGACCAAAAGAAACTAAGACCAGTTCCTTGGTAAGAAACCAGGATCGAGGGGAAGTTTAAATAAGAAACTAAGACCAGTTCCTTGGTAAGAAACCAGGATCGAGGGGAAGTTTAAATTAGAAACTAAGACCAGTTCCTTGGTAGGAAACCAGGAACGAGGGGAAGTTCATTTCAGAGACTGAGACCAGTTCTTGGTAGGAAACCAAGAACGAGGGAAAGTTCAAAAGAAACCAAGACCAGTTCCTTGGCTGAAGACTAGGATCGAGGGGAAGTTTACCTTTTCTAAGCATCATTGCTTAGCTAAAGAAGATGAATGTGTAAGCTACCATTCATAACCACCATCAAAATTTTAGATATTCCGATATTTAATCCTCTTGCACCCCGAATGCTCGAATACCTTCGCATTCACACCTTCGGGTCCAAGAAGATTAAATAGGGGCATCTGTAATACCCCAAATTTTGACCACTTAGATTTCCCATCAATGTGAAAATCCTCATCACAATATGGATGTACCTTTATGCTTCATTAGTCTCCCCAAAGATGGGTGAGCATCCACTACAATCAAAATTAGGGTTTCAAGCCCTCTCTGAGTGCTTAGACAAAGGATCAATCAAGAAATGACATGATCTTCAACTTGTCTAATCTCTTAAACATCCATAATGGATCAAAAAGGACTCCCACTTCAAGGATTAAGCACAAAGTTACTCCCTTCTAGGTGGATCAAGTCTCAAGATCGACAGTGTCACCAAATTAGGGTTTTGGTCGACCAGGGCCTCCAGATGGAAATTTTCATCTGGGCATAAGGCAATGATCCAAAACATAACCTAATATACTTCATGGAACCTCATGAACCCATGCATCAAGTCAATTTTGCCTCAGGGGATGCATTCATCAAAAATCAGGAATTAGGGTTTCTTGACCTAATTCACCCCTAAGTTGACTTTTGGGACAAACCATGAGCCAAGACCTCAAGAGATGATTTGAGGGTCTCTAATATACCATATTGATCCATTTGGAACAATGGATTGATCCAAGAAGCTTGAGCAACAAGTCTCAATTTCATCTGCACCACAATTAGGGTTTTAAGGGAAAAGTCAACTGTAACTTTGACTTTTGACTTGGACATGCTCCCAAACCCTAATACATGATTGAATATACACTATGACACCCATGGAACATGTCCATCAAGTTTGATTTAGGTCAAGGACATGATTTCCTGAAGAATTGCACAGTTTGGAATTCATCTGATAAAAAGTCAACTGTGCACAAAAGTCAACTTTGACTTTTTGAGATTTTTCACCAAAATGGATTTTTAACCCTAAAATGATGTTAATGTATGATTTGAATCATCATTCATCAAGAAAAATCAAGAAAAGTGAGATAACTTGTAAAAGGGGTAACCATAAAACTTAGAAATTTTTCTAAGTTAAAAATAAAGTGGCAAAGGTACAAACTTTGGAGGACCATAACTCCTAAACCACAAGGCCATTTTTTCTCATCCAAAGATGGATTTGTAGCCCTCATTATCACCTACAAAAACTTCAACTACAAGTCATTCCAATTCATTAAGGATTTTGAGTTATGGAGTGATCAAAGTGGTTGAAAAGTGAAAATGTCACTTTTTCCAACACTTAGTGAAATTTTCACTAAGTCAGATTCTGCTTCACTTTTTGCCAAATGTAGGGGGATTTTTCACTTGGAATCAAAAGAGATCAAAACCAAACTTGTTCAAACAGTTGTTGTATCATGTAAGAGCTTTCCAAAATGGCCAAGAACATTGCCAAATTCAACCTACACCATGAGATACAACATTGCTAAGTTGCCTTGCTGAAATCTGTCAAGGCAAGGCAGAATTTGCAACTTTGGTCGATTTGCCAAAATCAGCCAAATTCAATTGCTCCAATCCACTTGGACACCTCAGAGGATTGAATCTAAAGGGGACAATCACTGAGCCAAGCCTCCAAGGTCCAAGGAACAAGGAATAGCATGTTGAACCTAGAGTTGCCAAAATAGGGACAAGACTTCAAATTTGGAATGAGGCATTCAATGGAACCATCAAGATGGCATGGACTGAGCCATTCTCATCTGAAATCAGTCAAGACTTATCCAAGACCAAGGGGACCAAAGCTCTGTTCCCTAACCTCTAGTCAATGGCTAGAGGAGACTTGCATTTCCATTGGCCAACATTGAGGAAACACCTGCTGCAGTTGCCATTCACTGTGGATCCCAAAACAAACTTGCTCTACTATAAATAGAGCTCAATTGTGGTCAGTTTGAGTACACCAAAGCCATCTAACATATGCTTTCCTCAAAATCTCTTCTTTCACTCCAATTTTGCCTTCTAAGGCAAGTCACTATCAGGTTTTGAGTTTGAGAGCAATTCCAATCAAACCAATCACTCACACACCTCACATACATCACATATGAGCTGATCAAACACTTAGATTACTTCTGAAACATCAATTTCACAAAATCACCAGCTGGTTGCTCAAGGTTTTAACCAAAGTGCAGCTGAGGTACCACAAAATGATCCAGCCAATTTCAATCAAGTCCAACCATCCAAACACAATCCATAGGGTGTAGGGAAGCTGTTCAGATCATCACCACCCATCTGTAACACCTCCAGATCAAAAATCACTTTGAACTTGCTGTCACGGCTTGGAGGTAAGCACATGCTTGGTCATCTCTCAATCTATGCATATTTCCTCGCACAATAATTTGGCCATATGTTCATAATCATGCATGGAATGTTTTCCCTCAATTAATTGCATTGTTTGAATCGTGTATAAAAAATCCTAACCTTCATGCAGAAATTAGGGTTCTTGAGGTCTCTTCGTGATTTCTTGTTGTATGTTTAATTTAAATGAAATTAAAGTACATAGACATGATCGTGAGGTTGAGACGAGCATAATGATATGTAGATTGCATGTTATAATCAAGTATTCAGTGAGATTGGATAGAAAATGCAAATCAGCCAAACCCAGAAAACGCGCGTGTTCTTGCTTGTGTTCTTGGCGCCATTTTCAGATTTTCAAATATTTGAATTTTGTGATTTTTTGTTTAATTGATTCAAAAATTAATTTCTCTCTGAGTTTTAATGATTTTGAGTTGATTCTTTTTTTAATAATTCACAAAAATGTTAAAATATTTTATTTTATCAAAAAATCCCAAAAATATTATTTATTTCATATAATTGATATTTTTGCAAAGAATTAATATTTTAATTGTTTTTGGCATTTTAAATATTTTTTCTACATTGATTTTGCAACTTTTAATGCTTTCTAATTATTTTGTAGGTCAATACTTAATTTTTGAAACATTAATCCAAGGTCACAATTTGTTTTCCATGTGTTAAACAATTTTTGATCATTTTAATTGAATTTTTATTCAATTAAATACATTTTGAAAACAAATTAGGGTTTTGGATTAATTCAACCCTCATAAATCATTTTCAAAACTTCTTTGGGCCTCTTGAGAGAGTGTAAGACCCATCCCCCCTTGTACAAAAACTTTTTGGGCCTCACTCATTGTATAAGTCCCTCTGTACAAGTAAACGGCGCGATCGTCGCCCGTTTAGAAATAAAAATCATCTGGGCCTCTCCTTGAGCTATAAGACCCATTCAAAACACTTTGGGCCTCTATTAGAGTGTAAGACCCAATCCCCCTTTTAACCAAAACATTTTGGGCCTCACTTATTGTATAAGTCCCTCTGCGTTAAAAGAAAACCTCGGCGCGATCGCCATTTTTAAACGAAAAATCATTTGGGCCTACCCTCGTGTTATAAGCCCCACTCTCTTTTCTTTAAACTTTTTTTGGGCCTCTTGAGAGAGTGTAAGACCCATCCCTTTGTACAGAAAACCTTTTTTGGGCCCCCGTCACTTGTATAAGTCCCGCTGTACAAAGTCAAACAGTGTGCTCACTGATAAAACCCTGGGCCTCTCCTTAAGCTGTAAGCCCCCAAATCTTTCTTTTTCAAAGCACTTTCTCCTTTGATTTTTGAATATACTGTTGTTTTCAATCTTTCTTTGTTGAACAACTAACCAAACAGCATGGAAGCACTACAACCGAGTAAGTGGTTATCGCTTTCATTTACTGCTTTCATATTATAAACTGTATTGTGGGGCTGCTCACTGTAAGTCTCCTTTCATAAACTCATATCTACTGTGTAATAATAGTATAGATATTTCGAGTTTCCCCGGCAACTACGTCTAGAACTAGGTGACGCCGTTTCATTTATTCGTAGAAATAGACGCCTAGATCCCCAATAGGAGCACCAGATACAGTCTTCTCTTCGGCTGTCCTCCTTAGGAATCGTCAAGAAGCTCTACTCCCCAAGATGAATGTATTCTCCGTGAATGGCATCTTTGAGTTTCTTCCAAATTCTCGAACTTTCCTGACTTGATCTATTCCTTGTGGATAGCTTGCCTTGAATGTCTCGGGGTTTGGGTACCCACTACGGTCATAATCTTGGACCTTAACTAAGGAATCCTCTTTAAAAGTTAAAAGTCGCTGGATAGTAAACCTCGCACGTTTACCAGTGGTTTTTATCTTTAAAAGAGTTATATCTCCTAATGGAAAGGAGGTGATAGACCCACGGGCTTCTTAAAAGCATCGGCCTCCTCTTGGGCATTATTCAAGGACACTACGGCTTCTTAGAAGTATTCACAGCCTCCTCTTAGGCTTCGTATAATGATTTCTTCCTCCGGGAATGATAGCCTCCTCTTGGGCTTCGTACAAGGACCCGTCAGCTTCTTAAAAGTTTCCAGCCTCCTCTTGGGCTTCGTACAAATTGTCCCGACGACCTCCTAGAGGTATAGGAACAGAACCTTGTGTTCCTCATAGAACAGTCCTTTCATAGAGTCTACTACTGTTTCTCAAAGCATAGTACGAAAGAAAAAAACTCTAGACTTGGACAGTCTAGCTTCCTTGAGTCTCAAAGACATTCTCAAGTGACCCCTTCGTTAAATAGGAAGGAAACCCGCAGACTCGGACAGTCTCAATACCCTTTGGATTTCCCGTTTCCTCAAAGAGAAGGAAATATCCCTGATCCTCGAATCAAATCCCTGAGTACAGTGTTGCTCATATAAGAACTGATTTTCTCTTTTAAAATCAGTATATTGGATCTGTCACTCAATTGAAACAAACCTTTAGCCTCCATCTCGGGCTTCGTACGAGATACAAAAACACTCTCTTGTTGAGTATCAAAGACTCTCTTGTTGAGTCAAAAATTTTTAGCCTCTCTCTCGGGCTTTGTACGAGACACAAATTAGCCTCCTCTTAGGCTTTGTATAATGATTTTCCTAGCAGAAATTAGCCTCCTCTTAGGCTTTGTATAAGAAAACCACTGGTTGACCCAATCAACCTTTTAGCATCAAAGCTGTGCCTCGTTCACAGTACACAAACATCAACAACTCCTTTCCCTTCATCTAATCGCTGTAAGCGGCAAGCCTCTAGATCATCTATATCCATGCCACTGTCCCTCTTTTAGCATGAGAAATTCCTAAGGAAAGATGGCATTGCTCTACACTAAGTTAAAGTCTTCTCCTTCAGGTTAAAACCCTTTCTTCAGAAATTATGGCATTGCTCGGATCCGCGTATCCCAGTTAAAGTAATTCTCCTTCCCCCTCTTTAGAGATGACAAATTCTCTCTAATGCCGAGACCTTTCAGCTTCACGTCTTGGGCTTTGAACAAGACACAAATAGACCTTTCAGCTTCACATCTTGGGCTTTGAACAAGATACAAACCACCTTTCGCTTCACGTCTTGGGCTTTGAACAAGACACCAAAACACCCATTTCCTCCCATAGAATAGGAGGAACTACGAACGCTCTGATTTCCCTGTTTCGGTAAACGGGAATACGTAGGCATAAGATCGAAAGAAAAGATCTTAGCGAGCGCAATCAACAAAAAACCCAAATCCCATATCTCCATCAATTAAAAGCAGTATTTCAAAAGCACCAGTCCTAACATCCTAATCCTTGTTCCCCGCTAGAAAGTCCTACACTTTGGTGTACTCAAACTGAGCACAAATGAGCTTTATTTATAGTAGAGCAAGTTTGTTTTGGGATCAATAGTGAATGGCAACTGCAGCAGAGGTTTGGCCAATGGTTGCACTTTGGAATCCAAGTTTCCTCTAGCCATTGACTAGAGGTTAAGGCACAGGGTTATGGTTCCCTTGGTCTTGGATAAGTCTTGACTGAATTCAGTTGCAAATGTGTCAGTCCATGCCACCTTGGTGTATGTATTGAATGCTCCAATCCAAAATTGGAGTCTTGTCCCTCTTTTAGGCAATTCTAGGTTTGGCATGCTACTTCTTGTTCCAAGGACTTTAGAGGCTTGGCTCAGTGTTTGTCCCCTTTAAATTTGATCCTCAGATGTGTCCATAGTGATGACAATGCTTGGAATTATCTGATTTTTCCAAATCGAGCAAAAATGCAAAATTCTGCCTAGCCTTAGCAGTTTTCAACAAGGCATATTGCCATTGTCATATCTCATGGCCCAAGTGGAATTTGGTGATGTTCTTGGCCATTTTGGAAAGCCCTCATATGATACAAAAACTGTTTGATCATATTTGGTTTTTATACCTTTTGGATCCAAGTGAAAAATCTCCCTACATTTGGAAAAAAGTGAAGGCAGATTCTGACTTAGTGAAAATTTCACTAAGTGTTGGAAAAAAGTGACATTTTCACTTTTTGTGATTTTGATCATTCCATAACTCAAAATCCATGATGAATTTGGAAGGAGGTCAGTTCTAAGCTTTTGTAGAGGGTAATGAGAGCTACAAATCTAGCTTTGGATGGGGAAAAATGGCCTTGTGGTTTAGGAGTTATGATCCTCCAAAGTTGGTACCCTTGCCACTTTGTTCATAACTTAGAAAATTTTCTAAGTTTTTATGGTTACCCCTTTTACAAGCTATCCCACTTTTCTTGATTTTTCTTGATGAATGATTATTCAAATCATACATTACCATCATTTTAGGGTTAAAAAACCATTTTTGTGAAAAATCTCAAAAAGTCAAAGTTGACTTTTGTGCATAGTTGACTTTTTGTCAGATGAATTCCAAACTGTGCGATCCTCTATGAAATCAAGTCCTTGACCTAAATCAAACTTGATGGATTGATTTCATAGGTGTTATAGGGTGTATTGAATCATGTCCTAGGGTTTGGGAGCATGTCCTGGTCAAAAGTCAAAGCTACAGTTGACTTTTCTCGCGAAACCCTAATTGTGGTACTGATGAAATTGAGACTTGCTGCTCAAGCTTCCTGGATCAATCCATTATTACAAATGGATCAATGTGGTATGTTGGAGACCCTCAAATCATGTCTTTAGGTCTTGGCTCATGATTTGTCCCAAAAGTCAACTTAGGGGTGAATTAGGTCAAGAAACCCTAATTCATGATTTTTGATGTATGCATCCCCTGAGGTCAAATTGACTTGATGTTTAGGCCCATGAAGTTCCATGGAGTATTTTAGGATATGCTTTGAAGCATTGGCTCATGCCTAGAGGAAAATTTCCATCTGGAGGCCCTGGTCGACCAAACCCTAATTTGGTGACACTGGCGATCTTGAGGCTTGATCCACCTGGAAGGGAGCAACCTTGTGCTTAATCCTTAAAGTGGGAGTCCTCTTGATCCATTGTAGATGTTTGGGAGATTAGACAAGTTGAAGATCATGTCATTTCTTGATTGATCCTTTGTCTAAGAACTCTGAGAGGGCTTGAAACCCTAATTTTGACTGTAGTAAGTGTCCACCCATCTTTGGGGAGACTGATGAGGCAAGATGGTTCATCCATATTGTGATGATGATTTGCACAATGATGGGAAATCTTAGTGGTCAAAATTTGGGGTATGACAGAGAGCATCGTTGTTCCTTTGGAGAAGGTGATCGATGGCGCTTCTGGGTGACCACAGGCTGGGGCCGTTCCAGGCGCGGGCGGCGTTCCGCAGGTGGGGCGCCGGGCTTCTAGAGTCAACTAGCGGTGTCCTTCGTGGGGAAGGAGAACGGCTGGGAGAAGAGGGACGACGATGTCTCCGTAGGGGAGAGCGTCGTTGTTGTCCCCTTTCGAGCGCTTCAATCCTCACGTTCTGCTGGGATATCAGTTGGTTGGTTTAATTGATTAGAGCGAACAGGGCCGCCATGTTTGGGTCAGCATTTGGTGGCGCAGCAATTGGCTGGTAGACAGCGGGAGCGTTGTCCTATTGGGCGGCGTGGTAAGTTGCGCCGTCAGAGGAAGGGGAGGCAGTTTTCCCGTCCCTTTTGTTGCCTTCTTCAACGTTGACGACCACATTGTCCCCGCGGTCGTCTCTGTTGTCGAACTGCGTGAAGGCGGTGTCCGGAGTCTTGTTCTCAGGCTGGGAGCTGGCCATGGCCGTTATAAATATAGATGTTGCTTTGGTTTTACGAAGAGGAAAACAGGGAAGCAAAGAGTCCCCACAGTCGGCACCTCGTACCTGGTCAGAAAGGAGATTTGTGGCCAGCAACGTCGTGAGCTCCGCAACTTCGGTGATGGTGAAACGACCGGGGGGTGTAACTGCAAGGTACTCCGATGCCAAAGTCAAGAAAAGGAGTAGGCAAGTACAGAAAGTGAAAGTGAGTTATAAGAGAATGTAACCTAACCCTCCCAAGTGAGAGGGTATTTATAGGCTGCCCCCATCGTAGGGCCAACGGTCATTTGCACTGGGATGGGTCGCAAGGCCCAATGCAAACAACTGTCAGGGCTTACGTGGCATAGTGAAGACCAGCATGTGGTCTTCGCCCTGGAGTAACGGTCCCGTGATCTCCGGAGAGTGGGTTTACCAGCTCTTTCGGAGGTGGACGTTACTGATGACTTGTCCTCGCGGGGAGGAGCACGTAGAGATCATGGAGGAGGAGAGGTGTGACCTTTCCTCGGTATATGTAACCCCTGCTCGACAATAACTGATCCTTGGGTGCTCGAAGATGAAGAGATCTAGGTGTGCTCGACGGTGGATAGAATTGGGCCTAGTTGGGCCGCATCGTAGTATTGGGTTGGGCCTGCCCGACAGATGGGAAGGCGCTGACTCAGTCCAGAACAGTATGTAAAAATGCAAAAAGAGAATGAGATCTTAGGGTTAAAAATTAGGGTATAACACAGAGATGCATCTTCAAATTAAATTTTGGCATAATAGGGTGTCTCTTCAATTTGATCTGAAGAATGACTTAAAAAAGGTGCGTCTGAAGATGCATCTCCGAATGCTAGGAGCATTTATGACTTTTCACGCTGGTGGGGGAGCACATATAAGGGTGGAAATAACAATTCCCTAAAATTATTTATATGTAGAACAACAAACTGATAAGCCCATGGTGCAGTCAAAGTTAGGATTCCTAATATTTATAGGATCTAATAAAATTCTACACAACAAAGCATCGTTAATTAGGTCTTCTATTTGGTCTCTTTTTTGACACGATTAAAGGACCCTACTTAAGTGTAATATAAAAACATTGCTTAATAATTTTCCTCCAAAATAAAGTTTCTTAAATAAAAGAATGATTTTTTTTTTGCTTTTTTTGAAAAATAAATAAATAAAAATTAATGTTAAAAATTTTATTTTCTAAATAAATTATGGATATATATATATATGGAACGTATCATATGAGAATGTCATTTTTATGTGAGAACATGAGAATGAATCTGAACCATTGGATTTTAAAATAAATGGTAGAGATTATGTGTCAGTTTTTTTTTCTCTCCTCCTTCATTTATTTTAATAATGGAGGAGAGAGAAAAACAAAAACCACACATAATCTCTACCATTTATTTTAAAATCTAATGATTCAGATTCGTTCTCATGTTCTCACATAAAAATGACATTCTCATAGGATATGAACTATATATATATATATATATATATATATATATATATATATATATATATATATATATATATATATGTGTGTGTGTGTGTGTGTGTGTGTGTGTGTAGGGATGGCAATTTGGGCCATCCCCAGTGGGTACCCACAAAATTACCCACAATGGGTAGGGTAAAAACCCGCAAAAATGGGTACGGGTACGGGCTCGGGTAATTACCCACTTAAATAAACGGGGATGGGTATGGGTATGGGCACCTTAGTACCCAGCCCGCCCCATACCCGCACATTATATATTTATATATTTTAATTTATATTATTATATAAAAATAAATGTTTATAAAATTTATAAAAAAAAATCAATTTTAAACTACTACTCCCTCCGGTCACAATTATAAGCCAAAATAACTATTTTCACACGTATTAAAAAAGTTAGTTAAATGTAATTAATTTTCTTGATTTCATGTACTATTAAAGTAAAATTTACGATAATATCCTTAGTTTATTTAATGAATCAACTACTAACATTAAATGCTTTTGAATTAAATTAAGGGTATAATAGTAATACAAGCATTAATTAGTCTAAAATTTAATGACTTTTGCTTATAATAATGACCAAGATTTAAGATGTTTTTTTGCTTATAATAGTGACGGAAGGGAGTACATATTTAATATAAGTGATCATTTATTTCATAATTCAACAATAAAACATTTTAAAAACATTTTAATATTTTTAAAAACTTAAAATATTATGATATTTTATACTTGATAAATTTATTTTTATTAGAAATGCGGGTAACGGGTACGTGTACGGGCACTTATATACCCATAGGGTATGGGGACGGGTGCCAATTTTGATACCAAAGCGGGTATGGACTCGGGTACGGGGAATTTTTTCAACTGCAGGTATGGGGACGGGTACTATAGTACCCTATCCATACCCTGCCCATTGCCATCCTTATGTGTGTGTGTGTGTGTGTGTGTGTGTGTGTGTGTGTGTGTGTGTGTATATATATATATAAATGCGAAAAATATTGTCTGAGTCCTTTAAGTTATTTTATTATAACAAGTTAGTCCTTTAAGTTTTTTTTACTATGATTTGGTCGTTTATGTTAAGTAACATCTGCGTCGTTGACCTTTTTCACAAACTCTGTTCAAAAAACGCTTATGTGTCACAAACAGAGATGTTGTGGCATTTAATAGCGATGATGTGTCATTGAAGCTTGCTAATTTGGCATTTGTCTCCTTATTTCTTATATTTCTAGAGACAAAGAGATAACTCTAAATCCCCAAATCACATACTTTGAACCCTAAATCTCATAACTTCGTCAATGGACTCATAGGGTAACGATGGACCAAATCGAAGATGTCAGAACTCGAATACCTTCATTTCAATTTCATCTCAAACTGGAATCGAACTGACATGTCCGTGTGGAGCCAAAGTAGTGTTAAGAACAATTAAGAAGAAAGGAAGAAACTTGGGGAAGCTATTTTAGGGATGCAGATACTTTGTGGTATGTCTGTTCTTTAATAATATTTTTTGTTTTAATTTTGATTTATGCAGATATAATTAGTTTTTGTTTTTGTTTTTAGTTTTTGTTTTGGCATATTTGATCTTTTGGTTTATGTTAATGTTAACAGAGTGAGGCTGATAATGTGGGTTGCAAGTTTTTTGAGTGGTATGAAAACCATTACAATGATGAAGTCAAACCAGAGATACAACCCTCAGTAATTTCCAAATGTTCCAAATGTGACGAGATGGATGTTGAAATCAACATGCTTAGAATGGACATTGATAAGAATGAGAAATACATTAAGGAGATCATGAAGAACATCTTGAAAATGTTGAAGATGCGATACTATGTCATTATGTTGTTAGTTTTAATTTTTGTAGTGTTATGTGTATTTTGGTTTAAAAGTGGATATCATTGTAAATTTTCATTGTAGGTAATGAGTTTTGGTACTTTCATGTAACATTTCTTGACAATGGTTAATTAAACAATTATGTGTTAAAATTCTAATCAAGTTTAGTTACACTTGAGTTTCTTCAATTGTGCATATGTTGTGTTCAACATTCTATACCATTACTGTTACAATTATGTTATGATTTGTACACCAGTCAAAACTCGAAGGACCTGATTGTTACAATTTAAAAACATATGGGACGTGATTGTTACAAGTTAAAATAAAATGGGATGTGGTTGTGGTTGTTACAAATTTAAAACATGAAGGACCTATTTGTTACATTTTAAAATATAACTGATATGTTGTGTTACACTATTTTGGACCTTAAACAATTACAAGACAACATACCAAACATTACTTAATCTAAACATTGTCAAAACATTGTTATAATGTTATAAACCAATACATGCATAAACTAAAACAATTCATAAGATCCCAAAACATAATTCAACAAAACATAAGATCCCAAAACATTACATAATCTAAAAATTGTCAAAATATAATTGATGTAAACATTGTTATAGAACTCAACAGAATTCTCAAAACATAAGATCCCCAAACAGGATTCTAAAAAGACAATCTATTTGGTATTTCTCTTTATAGCCAACTTTGATCTCATGGTTGTTGGTGGCTAAAATGTTGTTGTACCAACATGTCTTCCCCTTCTCATAGTAAGTAAATGTGAAACTGAGATGGACTGTCGTGTATGGATTCTAGAAGATGATGCTGAGAGACTAGTTTGAAATCTTTGAGTTGGTTGGGATTGGAGTGGTTGTTTAGGATTGTCTAGTTTGAACTCTTTGGGTTAGTTAGGATTGGACAGTTTGAACATGAGGGGTTATTTAGAATTGTGTTGTTTGATATTGGACAGTGGTGACAGTTTGTGATTGGTCAATAATGGCAGGTTGGGGTTGGACATTTGTTGCAGTTTGGGTTGTTCTTGGTTTTACAGGACATGATGATTTGTTGTGTCTAGAAATACCACATACTGAACATTTATTTGGCAGCCCCTTCCTTGAAACATTTGTTGAATCCTTTCTCTTTTCATCAACATCTTTGTTTCTTCCTCTTTTTGGCCTCCCTGGTGCTCTTCTGGGAAGGTGGTGGAAGAATGTCGGGAAATTTTGTCAGTTCCCATAAGTTTTCTCCATTTGTTGGATATATAAATGATTGGTAACAAGCCTGGTAAGTCTCCTTCCTATAACGTGGAGGAATGTACTCAGATGGGTCTTGAGATCTACTTTGAATGCAATTAATTGCATGGTAGCATGGAATGTCAGTGAGCATCCAACTCCTGTAAGAGCACTCCAACCTCTTGAGATCAACTGTGAATTTTTCTCCAGTCAAACTTGTATGCCTTATGTCATAAATCATGTCACCTAATAACCTTTGAAACAAATGCAATTCATTTAGTTAGTTTTAATAAGCTTAACATATTTGTAAATTGTAAAATTAATTTTTGAATTACCTTGCTATAAAAAATCTTGAGATATCTTGTCTTCTTTCAAGCACTTTTTTAATTCTTGGAAGAACATACTCACTATAATCTTCAATCTTGGCTCTATTAGTTACCCATCAATCCATGAGGTACCCTCTAATCTCCTCTAACATTGTTACTATTGGATTTTCTATTGGTCCAATTATAACACTATTAAATGTTTCAGACATATTGTTCACTAACACATCACTTTTTGTATTGTATTTAAACATAGACTTACTCCGATATCTATAGGGTATCTTCAACAAGTGTTTGTATGCCTCCTCATTAAACTTCCTCGTTTCCTTCATTTCCCTTTCCCATGCTTGAGGTTATGTTGCCTTGGTTTCCCTCCACATTAATTCTTTCAAATGCTTGCTTGTAAACCTTTTTCTGAAGTTGTTATACAAGTGTCTAACACAAAATTTCTGGTCAACTCCAGCTAACAACTCATCAATTGCAGGTAATAACCCCTAATCATAAAATAAACACACTTTGTTACAATTTAAAATCATGAAGGACAACTATGTTACAATTTAAAATCATGAAAGACCTGTATGTTGCATATTTATCACACAGTGTAGCAATGCATAAATGACATATATGTTACAAATTAAAATCATGAAGGACATATATGTTATAAATTAAAAATATGAAGGATCTATTTGTTACCTTCTGCTGATCTGATGTGAAAGTAACATGTTTGCAAACTTTTGGCCCTCCCAACATTTGATCATTAGGGTCTCTTCATCTCTTTGATAACCTCCAATATTTCAAAGTAACTCCATCTATCGCCATTGTTAAGTTTAAATTTTGACTTAAATTGAACCATCTTTCTTGGCACTTTTCATGTTTTCATAAATTTAATTCATGTTCTTGTATGATTCTTCAATTATATTGCAAATACCTTTGGATTCTTTGATGTGTGTGTTATTGTGCAGAAATTAGGCATAAAACATCAATGAGTAAGACACAAAATATTGGACAAGGA
This sequence comes from Lathyrus tuberosus, assembly GCA_022829125.1. NCBI lineage: Eukaryota > Viridiplantae > Streptophyta > Magnoliopsida > Fabales > Fabaceae > Lathyrus > Lathyrus tuberosus. The sequence continues at coordinate 19,534,521 of JALAZF010000017.1, forward strand.
TTGCCAAAGGAAGAGAAGAATTTCAATAAGTTCGTTGGGCGAACTTGCAAGTAAACATTCACTGGGCGAACAACTGGCGAAGAGCTAGTGAAGCATCCCAGACTTGAGGCAGTAGCTAAAGGGTCATAAGTTCACTGTGCAAACTTGTAGGCGAAGTAGTTCGCTAGGCGAATAATCATTCGCACGGCGAACTTCAAAATTGTCTCAAAGGCAGTTTAACTATGCAAAGGCACATCAGGTGCCTAATTTGATGTTCGCTAGGCGAATAATATGTTCGCGGTACGAACATGACAGATTATGAATGTATTATATAAGTATTTTTCATCATTTTTTAGAGCTAACTTGTAATTTTGGGGATCAAAACTTTATGTCTCTTCAATTCCAAATATATTCTAGTGAGAGAAACTCAAACCCTAAGAGGGAGAAGGTAAGATCTTTGATCTCTTGTTGGGGTTTGAATGTAATCTTTTGATACCTTATGTATTTCATCTAATATATGTCTGTGAACTAGTTTTGATTCTCTATTGTTAATTGTCTTTGATTTCTTATTTGTGGGTCTTGATAAAACTCTTTTCAAACCTTTGATTTAAGATTTTCATCTATCAATGAGCAAACTTTTGACATGGTTTTATGAGTTCATATTCACTTGTATCTTTTAGTTTATTGTGTTGATTAGTAGCATGAGTAGCATGAGTAGGATCAATACGGTATTGTGAGGATGCGTGATAATAGAGATGAGAAACTTGTTCAAATACATTTGGAAAATTAGATGAATACATGTAAAAAGAGTTAAGCGTATGTATGTATTCTGATCATGGCATTTAATATGAAGCAATCATTTATCTGATATGGGTGTTATCTTTGATTACCTGTTTATCTTTTATTTGAGCCGCTATAGACATATACTCTTCAGATCTAGATCTAGGATGATTATCTGTTAGGTTCTAAACTCTAGACATAGATTTAGGCTTAGCATTTGCTTAAGTATCAGTTCTTAATGCTCTGAGTTGTTAAGTTGCGTGAGACATCACAAATGAGACAATACGGTTGTTCTCTCGACGTTGCGTTAAACATAACCTCTGTTGTTGGTGATACGTGAGGATATTAGACGAATGATTGATTTGTGTTTACCTGATTAGAAGAAAGCACTTGTTATCAATTGATGAGATCCAATCTCAGCAAGGTTCCGTTTATAATTCAATCTTTACTTTATATTTTTTGTCTTTATATTTTATGCCTTTAATTTTGGTGCCTTAAATCTTTTAAACCAAAACTTTTGCACCACAAGCTTAGAAATGTAGAGACCGTTGAACGAAAATTCTTTCCCTCGCACTGATCCCTGTGGAGACAATATAAATCCCTGAGAGAATTCCTTCAAAACTATTTTTTTGCTTCTTACCGCTTTACTGTAGTTCGAACAAAACGGCGTTGTTGCCGGGGATTGGTGTTTAGATATTGAATTGCATTGCAATAGTTTCTATGTTTTTAAGATTTGTACATTTGTATATATTGTATATATTTGTTTTCTTTTATGTTTTCTCTAGTGTGATTAGGAATGATAAGAACTCCTTCTAGATTGGTTACTATTTCTATAAAAGTATTCAATGAAGCTTCGACCAAGTCTGGGTGGTGATGATAGGATGTTGAGCATTGAATGTATGCAAGGTAAATTGTACTGCTTTATAGAATGTTAGAATGATTTAAGAATTTTGTGATTTGTGCAAATGTGTATTTTTGTTTCATGTTGCAACTTGTTTGAATGCTTGTTTCACTTAGGTCCAAAAGCCACAAATTGTGAGAAACCTCCATTGTTTACTATATGCTAGGATGACTGATAACTTTGTTTAATTCGTTTGATTCATGCTTTATCTTTTGATTATTGTGACTTTGTGGAAGCATTAGAAATTATCAAGGCATTTGTTTATATTGAGCACAACCATATCAAAAAAGTAACTTACCCGTGAGTAGTGAGAATTCGTTAACCCCTTTGAGCCTAAACAGTTTAGATCTCATTTTAGTGATGAACTTGATGTTTGTACATAATTTGTAAGTTTAGTTCAGCATTGAATTTTGTGAGATTCTAAGAATTTTTCTTGAACCTTTGAACATTGTTTAAATTGATTTTTTATGGCAAGGAACATTCACTCGAGGTTTAGTTGAATTCAAGTTGGGGAGAATGAAAAAAAAGAATGGTAGGTTGCTAAAACTTTTGAAAAATTTCAAATAAGCATGAAAAGAAAAAGTGTGAATATGAATGTGAAAAACAAAAGAAAAAGAATGCTTGTTTGAAAAAGAAAAATAGAGAATGAAATAATTATGCAAAAGGAAGTTTGAGAAGGTTTGCAATAGAGGAAAGAAAGTGGTGAATGAAATTGGGATGTGTAAGTACCTTGTATAGTGAATGTTTTTTTTTGCATTGGCAACTTTGATTCAGTGACCTTTAGAAATGTCCCTTTGTTGTGAACCCGACCAAGCTACAACCTTTAAAGCCCTTAGTGATCTTTTTGCTTCCATGATTTCATTTTTGATTGTTAGATGGAGGTATGAGTTAGATTGTTATTAGCATTGGTTGTCAGGCGAGTGAAATTGCCCCGCGGTTGCAAACACGTTAATTTCTTCATTCTTGTTCTGAATATGAGTGTTAGAGTGATTCAAGTATGAAAATTTAGTTGTTATTTGAAACATTGCATGATATTTGTTTAAGAACTAAATTCTTTGTCGTTGTTCGATTCTATTGAGTGGTGAACGTTGCTTGTGCGCATTTTCATGCTTGACCAAATCCTCTTATTTGAGAAAATTTCTCTTGTTTGAAGTTGAACCGTTAATCTTTTCTTGGTTGAATCTTATGCTTGAGCAAATCCTCTTGTTTTCATGAGGGGCATACTTTGCTTGAAAACAAGCAAAAATCTAGTTGGGAAGAGTTTGTTAAGTGCAAATTTTGACTTAAATTGAACCATCTTTCTTGGCACTTTTCAACTCAATTCTCATGTTTTCATAGATTTAATTCATGTTCTTGTATGATTCTTCAATTGTATTGCAAATACCTTTGAATTCTTTGATGTGTGTGTTATTGTGCATAAATTAGGCATAAAACATCAATGAGTAAGACACAAAAGATTGGACAAGGATTGCCAAAGGAAGAAAAGAATTTCAGTAAGTTCGCTGAGCGAACTTGCTAGCGAACGTTCGCTGGGCGAACAACTGGCGAAGAGCTAGTGAAGCATCCCATACTTTAGGCAGTAGCTAAAGGGTCACAACTTCGCTGTGCGAACTTGTAGGGGAAGTAGTTCGCTAGGCGAATGATCATTCGCATGACGAACTTCAGAATTGTCTCAGAGGCGGTTTAATTGTGCAGAGGCACATCAGGTGCCTAATTTAATGTTTGCTAGGCGAATAATCTGTTTGCAGTGCAAAAATGACAGATTTTGAATGTATTATATAAGTACTTTTCATCATTTTTTAGAGATAACTTGTAATTTTGGGGATCAAAACTTTATCTCTCTTCAATTCCAAATATATTCTAGTGAGAGAAACTCAAACATTAAGAGGGAGAAGGTAAGATCTTTGATCTCTTGTTGGGGTTTGGATATAATCTTTTGATACCTTATGTATTTCATCTGATATATGTTTGTGAACTAGTTTTGATTCTCTATTGTTGATTGTCTTTGATTTCTTATTTGTGGGTCTTGAAAAAACTCTTTTCAAACCTTTGATTTAAGATTTTCATTTATCAATGAGCAAACTTTTGACATGGTTTTGTGAGTTAATATTCACTTGTATCTTTTAGTTTATTATGTTGATTAGTAGCATGAGTAACATGAGTAGGATCAATATGGTATTGTGAGGATGCGTGATAATAGAGATGAGAAACTTGTTCACATACATTTGGTAAATTAGATGAATACATGTAAAAAGGGTTAAACGTATATACGTATTCTGATCATGGCATTTAATATGAAGCAATCATTTATCTGATATGTGTGTTATCTTTGATTACCTGTTTATCTTTTATTTGAACCACTATAGACATACACTCTTCAGATCTAGATCTAGGATGATTATCTGTTAGGTTCTAAACTCTAGACATAGATTTAGGCTTAGCATTTGCGTAAGTATCAGTTCTTAATGCAATGTGTTGTTAAGTTGCGTGAGACATCACCAATGAGACAATATGGTTGTTCTCTCGACGTTGCGTTAGACATAACCTCTGTTGTGGGTGATACGCGAGGTTATTAAACGAATGATTGATTTGTGTTTACTTGATTAGAAGAATGCATATGTTATTAATTGATGAGATCCAATCCCAACAAGGCTCCGTTTATAATTCAGTCTTTACTTTATATTTTCTGTCTTTATATTTTATGCCTTTAATTTTGGTGCCTTAAATCTTTTAAACCATAACTTTTGCACCACAAGCTTAGAAATGTAGAGACCGTTAAACGACAATTCTTTCCCTCGCACTGATCCCTGTGGAGACGATATAAATCCCGGAGGGAATTCCTTCAAAACTAAATTTTTGCTTCTTTCCGCTTTACTGCATTTCGAACAGCCATCACACTTCCAGTTTGACACTTCACCTCCTATATATTTTTCATCAACGAAATATCCCCCATGATGAAATTCAACATGTAATTCATCCATAACCATTATGTTCATGCTTACGTCAACCTAGAATAAGCAACATACCCTAAAATGATAACTACCATTACAAATAAGCAACATTAAACTAATCATCAACCTAAGTTCTAACACGCAGGATTTTTCGTTTTCAAAAAACTAATCAAAAAAGAATAACCACATAAAATTACCATTTAGTGTAAGTGTAACGTACATAAGCAAAAGGGTTTCTTCACCTTCAATGTAGCTGCACGCAAGGGGGAGATGTATCTTCACCAGATGTAACTTAACGAATGGAGAGAACAAAATTAGGGTTGTTACGGCCAAGGCAATGGGCAACATTTGATCATTAGGGTCTCTTCATCTCTTTGATAACCCCTAATATTTCAAGGTAACTCCATTTGTCACCATCACATTTCCAGTTTGACACTTCACCTCCTATATATTTGTCATCAACGAAATATCCCCCATGATGAAAGTCAACATAAAATTCATCCATAACTATTATGTCCCTGTTTACATCAACCTAAAATAAGTAACATACCCTAAAATGAAAACTACCATTACAAATAAGCAACATCAACCTAATCATCAACCTAAATTCTAACACGCAGAATTTTCGTTTTCAAAATACTAATCAAAAGAGGAGTCGCTACGCAAAAAATCAGAGAAGTCGCCATCGAACGTTATTTATCCCAACGGGGGAAAGGAAAACATCGAGAAAACCTAGGAAAAAGGATGGTCCCGCGACCAAGATATGGGCTCGGAAGTCGGTTACGCAAGGGGAAGGTATTAGCACCCCCTCACATCCATCATACTCGATAGGAACCATCTAGGTATTCTACGCGTGAATGGGTGTCGTTATCTAAGGTTTACTTGCCAAAAAACAACAGGACGGGTTGAAACAAAAAGGGGACTCGATAGGATCTCGCAATCCTATGCCTACGTATTCCCTCGTGCAATGGGAAAGTCAGAGTCATCGTAGTTCGAAGGACTACGGGTGAATTAGTGGGAGGTTGCTCGCAAAGATCTCGCAATCTTATGTCTACGTATCTTCATTGACGAATGAAGAATCAGAGCGTCCGTAGTTCGTGGTACTACGAGATTGAAACGATCTCGATCGCACTGGGGTGAGAGAAAAGGCTTGGTTAATTGTTAGTGAGCTCGTCAAGGGTAGGGATCCTCGTGCCTACGTATCCTTATTAGGGAATGAGGAATCAGAGCGTCCGTAGTTCGTGAGACTAAGGTATTGTTAGTTCGCTTTATTAAACAATGTTAACATTCGTGTTCTAGTAGTTAAACGTTGCTTGTATGCTCGCACATGGGAGACTTAAGCATTTGTTTGTTTGCAGTAGAACAGATGCACTTGGATCGCATTCTAGCAGTTAAACATAGCTTGTATGCTCGCGCATGGGAGGCTTAAGTGTTGTTTGTATTGCGGTAGAACGGAAGTAACATGTCCTTTTATGGAAAGGTTTTTGGAATGCCCTAAGGTATAAAATTTATGTCACATTCGATTGGTGAAGTTGTTTTTTAGAGAAAATATTTGTTTTGAAAAGTGTGAGGCGAGTGTAATTATAGGTACTTAGAGGGAGACAAGCATTCAATCATAGGTTGAGTACGACCCACGATCAAATACTCGAGATTTGAGGGGACTATGGTATCCCAACCACTCATATTCGCCCTAAGAGGACCAGGTTAAACTCTTGTTGAAAGGGAATGGTGTGGATGAGGTGTTTGACGTTGGATCAAGTACTCATGTTTTGCTTGATTGATTTTGATTTTGAAAAGCACTTGACGTTGGATCAAGAGTGTTTTAATCTTGTGAAAAGATTGTGTTTGCCGTTTTGGTTTTATGTTTGTTAATTAGCATGTGAAGTAAGCAACAAAGAAAGGAAAAGTTTAAGCTATTACATGCTCATGGGAATGGGGGACATATTGCCCACAATGGGGGATGAAGTGTAAGCCACGCAAGAATTAAAAGCTAAGTCCATACAAGCGTACAAAAAATATAATGCCTAAAACCAATTAAGTGGCAATAAGAAAATCAAACATCAAGATGTAATTCAAAATAGATGTGAAAGAAATAAATCAAATGAACTTTGAATGAAAATCAATCTTAAAATTAATCATAACTAAATTGCTAATTAAAGTCTAATGTAAATTAATTTCTAACTAAGTTAATGAATTAATTTTTAATTAAGCTAAGTGAATTAATCTCTAACTAAGCTAAATGAATTAATTTCTAACTAAACTAATGAATTATTATTTAATTAAGTTAATGAATTAATATTTAAGCTAAATGAATTAATTTTCTAAGATTCTTTTCTAAGCTAAAGTTAAAATTTATTTCTAACAAAAACTAAAGTTTATTTTCAAAAAAAAGAATATGAGAACTTAAAGTTGTCGTACTAGAAAAAGTTAATAAAAACTTGATATTATAGTGTCTATCATATGTTATAATTGATGCTGGATAATAGTTGTGTGCAATAGTACTAACATGTGATACTAATGTCCATGATTGATTTGTATTGATATGGTATAGTTGAATTGTATTAAATTATGTAAAAGAAAAAGTTTGTAAAATAGCAGTATGTTATATCAATATCTATAATATAAGAAGATAGATTGTTTTGGTTAAATCCATTTTAATCTTTGTTCTAATCATGCCATGTCACAATTATAGAGGCAATTTGTGTCTAATTCCAACTAAATCCAATCAGATTATGGGCTGATTGCAACATAACTATACTAATTGTACTACACATACCACTTTTGTGCCAAATATTTGCTTCTCAGTTGCAAACAAAATGATATTTTACTTTTCCTGTAACAAGACTTTGGGTTTTGGGAACAACTACCAATGTTGCTTTTACTCATACCACACATGGGTAATCTTTATCATTTCTAATGTACAAAATATTTTGGGTAAAGCTTCTCCCTCTACCATTCTCTGCGCCCTTCTCTTCTCAACTTACCATTCTTCATCCTTTCTCATTCTCATATACAACCATTTCCCTTACAATGGCCCAACCTTTCGAGTCCATCAAAGACATCAAGGACAAAAAATAGTTGTGGAAGATAACTGTGAAGGTTGTACACAAATGGACGGTCTTCATACGCCAAAGAAGAGAAAACAAGCTTTATCACTTTACTAGTTTGTGTTAACTCTCAACCATCTTCATTTTCCATCTCTTTCTTCTTCCAGCAAAACATACATCTCACCCAGATCCCTCATTTCTCGCTGTTTTTTCAACTGAAAATGGTGAGACCGTTCAAAATGGTTCTTCTCTTAAATAGTTTTGAAATTTTTTACTGATTTCATTTTTGTTTCAATTTTGTTTTCGTTTCAGTTTATATTACACAATTTTGTGCTTCATTTGGGGCTAAGAATGCATTCAAGTAACAGATCTAAAAGCTAAGCTAGGTAAAAAAGAAATCTCCCAACTTTGTCAACTTTCACTGCTATAAAATTTGATAGGTTAATAGATCTGTATGATTTATTTTTGGCATTGATATTTTTACCAATTAATAATTCCCGAAGCTAATATTTCTTTCCCTATTTGATGTTCTACAGCTCAAAACCCATTCTGTTCACTTTCATTTTTGGTGGCATACATGCAGTTGTTGTTAATTTTGTGCCATGGAAATCTCCACCATCTCCTATTGAAGCAGAGCTTAAAACATAGCCATTAAACTTTCTGGAATCAACAGTGACTGCAATGGTAATTTCATCTCGACCTTATATTATTAAGTTGATGCAAACAGATAATTGTACTTTAAAAAATAGTGTTTATCATTGGTGTTTGTATGAGATGTTTTAGTTTTGAATAACAGTTACGACGTTAATTTCGTCATTGGTTTTCTAACTAAGATATTACAGTTTTGAAGAATGGTTACGACATTACCAAAGATGAAAACAACAGTTCTGTAGATGTTATAGTCACTGTTAATTTGATGGTTGGCGTATAAAGTGTCTTAGTAGCCTTTGAAGGAGAAATGATAGAAAACAGAGTGATCGGCGCCGTAACGGAGAACCACTGCTTGGTGCTTTTGTGGTTCGGTTGTGTTCTCAAAGGTAAACTGTATAGAAATTTTGCTTACCAATAATTTTGATGTTTTGAAATTCGCAGTTTGCCCTTTTCTCTTCCAGAAAAATAGCAGCACAAGAATAGCTCACTTGGGTAAGTTTTGTTATGTAATATGGTTTTTCATGAATGGTCTGGTTTTATTTGAAAATCTTCACTTCTTGACAATGCTTATTAAGTACTTTTTTTTCAAGTAGTGAATAAGTTAGCAACAAAAACATGGTTGGGATAATTTATTTATGGTTAAATTCATTTCATAGTTTTTCATGGTTACTTAATTGACAAATGATATGTACATTGGTTGGTTTACAGACCATTTAGTAAGTTTATACTGATAAGTGCCTATTCAGTATTGTAGTTTACCTTCTTCAAATCATTTCATTAATCTTAAATCAATTTTTTTCTAAACTGAAGCTTTATGTTTATGGTGTTTCTACATGATTATGACATTGACTTCGACGACTATGATTAACCTGTCAATCTGTTCGAGTGCAAATGTGGCAGTAAGCTCTGCAGGAATATGAAGCGATCAAACGGTAGGTTCAATTCTCATCGAGGATATATATTACAAGTGATATATAATCCTAATGGCATGAATTCATTGGTCAAGAATTGATCTGAATCAATAATACAAGGTGAAGGCCAAGTGTATTATATAATCACTTGGGCTGAACCTAACTAACAGCCTAAACCCCAACAATCTAATATATATGTGTCAGGTTTTCGTGAGAATTTATATTTCCTATACTAGGTTTTCAACCGTTATTATTATATTTTCTTACATGTCCTGATGTCCATGCCTAATGCAACTATGGTTCGGAAAACTCTCCAATTGAGGACTTATCTGAAATTTGGCAGACATTGGTGAGCCACTTAAATCTCTTAGACTCCAATTATATAAAAAAAAAACTTAATGATACTGCACCATTTGGACTAGAAACAGAAAAATTGAGCACAATTTTGACTCAATGCAAAGCGAAGGTAAATCTTACCATGTACACTGTTTCGTTTTGTTTCATTTTAAGCTTATCATTTTCCTCACAATGGTGCCAAACATATTTAGATTTTATAGTTTTCATATGATTTTACCAATATTTACTGCTTTATATAGTTAGGTGCCAAACATAGATAAATTTTAATACAGTGTTTTAACTATTTATGTATAATAATATTTATTTTTAATATAAATATATTGTTTAATAACATTACCTTATAAAATTAAATATGTTTAGATTTTTTAAATATAACACCTATAAATTTAAAAAAATATTGATACTATAAATATTTTATCACCAATTTTAATATCTATTTTTTAAAATAAAAATCCGTATTCCATGTTGTAAGCTGTTATTTCTATGAAATGTTAATGATACAAAATTAAAATATTATTATTTAATAATTTAAATACTTAAGAGTTAACTTTAATTAATTTATCTAATATTTCAAATTAAAAACTAAATTTTTAATCTATTTTGTAACTTTAAGTTAGTGTTGGAGGGTAGCAGGTTTGTCCACTATTATTGAATATAGATTACTTTCTTTCCAAGATGCTAAAACGCTTATTTTCGATATTTGTAGTAAGGAGGATAGTAAGGTTGCTGGTAGAGTTGTTGTTATGTTAGATGAGATCTGGAGGAATAGGAATAATCGGATTTGGAACAAATGAGTTTGAGGAAGCTCCAAAGCTTGGTTGGTTAGCCTTCCACAAGTGGCAGGAATAGTTTTTTGGCCCAAAAAGTTCATGTTCCGAATAACGATCAACAAACACTCTCTTCTTGGATTCCCCTAGGGAAGGATGAGTGAAATGTAATGGTGTGGCTTGGGACCCGGGAATCATAATTGTTTATGAAGCTGAAGCTTTGGCTCTCAAGGAAGCTATCCACGATGACATGGAATCGAACCTGGTAAATGTGATATTCGAAAGTGACTCCCAAATAGTTGTGCAAGCCATCCACTCCTCTCATATTGGTGGTTCTGAGTTTTATTGCTTTATTAATTTTATTCAAGCGTTGTTAAGTGTTAATCGCAGCTTTGAGGTTAAGCTTATTAGACGTCAAGCGAATATGGTTGCCCATTCTCTTGCTAGGGCGGCCAATTCTTGGCCTAGACGTATTTTCTTAAATTTAGCTCCTCCTTGTATTGAACAATTTCTAATTAATGATATTCATTAAATTTGCTTTGATAAAAAAAGTTAGTTAGTATTTGTTTATTTAATGTTTTTTTAAAATGTAATATATTAGCTACAACGACAAATAATAAAAGATATTAAAATATAATTAATAGTGTTAAATTGTAAATTTATGATAAAATAGTAGTATTATATTATACAGTTTATACTATACAATTATGATTACAAAAATGATTCCTTTTTGTAACATATTTTTATTTATTGTAGTTTAAATCAATTTATTATCTTATTTATATGATTTTTATATAAAAAATACTATTTTTTACATAGTAAACATTTTACTATTGTTCCAAATTTTTCTTAGAAAACTAAATCATAATCAGGATTAAATTTGAAATTTATATTACTATTATTTTGTTTATTTATAATAACCGATAAATTTTAAAAACACAAAAATAATTCTCTTTAAAATATTGTAACTAAGTCATTACAATATTGATAAATTTTAATACTCTTTAAAATATTTATCAATATTTTTTTTAATAATAACTGATAGATTTGTATTTGAAAAACACAAAAATAAATAAATCACAGGACAAATTTTTGTCATTCATAAATATTAAAAAGTAATAAAAATATTTGTTTTTTTTTAATAAATATAAAACAAATTTATTACGGCTAAATAAAAATCGGGACGTCTATTGTTAATATGCAACTGTGACATCCACCGAATAATATTTTTAGTTTAAAGAATATAGAAGTTTTCAATTAAAATAAATTATAAAATAAAAGTAAAAGTGTTTGTCATTGAACAAAATAATATTTACTGACGGGCAAAAATAATTTGTTGATTCAAATATTTTTATATAAATTTAAATATATAAGTAATGTCAAAACAAAATTAATCTTTACATACGGGAAAAAATACATTGTTGATTAATTTATTTATATATACGGGAAAAAATAATATTGTTATAAACAGAAACAACTTTAATTATTCCAAATATTGAATAATATAAAATTGTTGTTAATTTTTTCAAATATGTGAAAAGATTAATGGAAAAAAATACTATTCTTATAAACGAGAACAACTTTGTTAAAACACGAAAATAAAACAATTACTAGTAGAAGACCCGTGCGTCTGCACGGGTATGTTGATTTCTATCTTAAATTATTCGATAAAAAATATAAATGTTTGTGGCGCTTTTTTATTACATCTTTACATGTATTAACAATAATTGATAAAGTTTGAATTAAAAAATATCCAGAGTAGGTATTGATCCAACATACATGTGCATTCGCACGGATAAATTTATCTAATATAATATAAAATATATTTAAATGGATATGTATATTTGAAAAGAAATACTTAAAATCGAATAGGTATTGTTATGGTAGTGACCCGTGAGAACAAATCCATACATAATCCATATGAACAAATCCATCATGATTGTGAAGTTTGTTGGTGTCATTCCTGCATATAGTGTTTAATCTGTACTCATTGGTGCGCAAAACCAAATAAATACAAATAAATGCGATAAGTTAATTTTAACCATTCGCAGTTTTACTAAACTATTTGTTATTCCAGCAAAACCAAATAAATACAAAATATATAAATTAGACATTTGGAAGCATTTATAAAAATAGTAAAGGATCTTATTTATTCTACATTTAGACAAAACATTTTTATAGGTAAAAACAAAGGACTAAATAACACATCAGCTCCTCCACATAGAAGATTACTATAAAAAGCATGCCATTTTTAAAGTCTTAGCCTATCATTGAATTTGAACATCAATAACCTTTCGTTCATTTTTAGTCTTAGGAATACAAATATAAAGCACACCATCTTTCAACTCAGCCTTAACATTTTCTTTCTCACAGTTATCAGGAAGCTTGAGACGAGTATCATAACAACTATAACTCTTTCTTGACCATGAATATTGTCCACCATCTTCCTCTTTATGATCACTTTTTATGACAAGAACATCGTCTTCCACTGATACCTTAACATCTTTATTAGAAAAACCAGGCATATCAAATCGCATTCTGATTTCATGTTTTTCATCTTTGATTTCCCAAGGGACACGTATCTCACCTCCTCCAATGTTTCTTCCAGGAATTTTCATTGCATATTCGAAAATTCTGTCCATTGTGTCTAACAATATTCAGTAATTGCTTGTCATCCATTTAAATTAAGTCTAATGAGTTGCTGAATGTTTTATGAATATGCAAATTGCTATGGTCTTTTAGAGAAGATCGTTAGTGCAGTGTTAACAAAGATTGTCTAAAATTCAGATGCAAACCTCAATATTTACTTCACCTTTTTATCGTCTTCATCAACACCGTCTTCACCGGAAAATAATTACTCCAAGAGATTCTATTCTTCAACACAATCTAGATCAGAAAAAGCCAAGCCAGCTTTGACAAGCAAAGCATGGTGGTTTCAAGATTTAGACACACTACCACCAAATATAATTGAAAAAATTTCAGTGCATCAAATCATATAAAGATGATAACAAAAATCTAATATTCACAAGATTTTTGTTGCAATATCTGAAAATAGTTACTCAAACCAGAAACGCCGATTACAGAAACAGCAGTGAGTATGGTTGAACTTGGTTGTTGCCAGCATTCACTATTATCTGATTCGGATTCAGATTTTTAAACATCAGTCATGAATGTTGCATTTGTAAAAACTTAATGTAGCGAATACGAATAAGAAAATTGCGAGTTAGAAGACACTAAAGCGATGAATGGAAACCATCAAACGATAACTATGTCGATAAAGTACTCAAACCTGGAATCCCTTGAGTGGAGTTTCATAATGCAATGGATGATTTATTCTCTCCTTGATGATTTTTCCAATGCAACTTCTCTAACATCTGAACCATTTTGAAGTCTCTGAATCATGTCCAACTCTTCATCCACCACCATTCCATCATACTTAGCAGTTCCATAAGATTTCAAACTTGTCAGAGATTTATTGAACTACACAAAAGAATATAAAAAACATCAAAGCCGATCATGGATACAAATAAATAAACCATGCTGAAATGAAAAAAACCAGATACATCAAGACTAACATGAAGACATTAACGACAACTTACATATTCAGAAGTGTATGCTCAAATGAAAACCAAATACAACATGGTAAGTTGAGTGCTGGGCATTAAGATTCCATCCCCATGATGATATACCCTGTTCGTCAGCTTTCCTGCTAGATCTGAAACATAATATATTGAAAATATGAGTCCATGTATAAACATTTATATATAAGTGTCTAGATACATGAAAAATAGTCATGGCAAGCAGAATTCAGATTTTAAGAGTAAGATCGTGTTAACTTAGCCATTACTCTCCACATGGATGTAAAATGCAGTTAGCAGTAAATTAGTCAAAACTTCATGAAACCATGCATATCCGTAATAAAGCTGGTACTTGACACGAAAAGCATGTTAACACTACAGAAACATGTTATCCATTATGAGGGAAAGAAAGTGGACTGTGGAAATTATCATTGAAATGTTAATTTTATAGGTAGAATAGAGCAGAGTATGATAGAGAGAATTGAGAAATACAAACATGTTTCATAAGTTGTCTTAAATCATGAGCATGCATGTACTTGAAAATAAGGGTGACTTTGATATATGTACTTGTGCCATAGTGGCCTATACCTGCTTATAGATAATCTCAGCCATGGTTTCATGTTACCATTGAAGTGAATAACAATCGCACTTTCGATTAATCGATTATCGATATTTAGGTCTTCCTGGACAACACCACAGTGTGCAGAGATTGATACTTGTGAAATACAAAATCTAAGTCAAATGACATTGAGGAAATTTATTGTCAGTGTGCACTACTATTGTTGAAGACATACCTATTTTCATAATACATAATCTATAACTGCCCTGCCGAGGAAAACAATCTTCTGAAGCTGTGGATAAATCTCGGGGATGTAAAAACGAAGATGATTTAGTAAAGACAAAAACTTTTTGCTCCGCAGTTTAGGTTCAGCATTTACAGCTGGATATGCCCCGAAACTGCTCAATATAAAAAGAAAATTTTAAGGTGCAAACCGTGCAATTTTAGAGCAGCAACTTCAAATGGAAAAGTGCTGGCTTCATCCTGATGTTAGCACACATGAAAATAAAAGATAGTAAAATTAAAAACTTAACTCACTATAATAGCCACAAAGGTCACTGTTCTGGGCACAATCAGGGTTGTAAGAATATGGACAATTCTCAGCATGAGAAGGGAATTTGCAAGATGGTTTGATAGAATCAACACATCCAATAGAAGTAGAATCTTTACTCATTGCTTCGCACTGCCAAGTGACAACCCAACTAACCCACTCAACCAACTGAAGCACATAGGAAGAATGCTGACAGTGATCTTCCTTGAACCTCAAATGTGCGGCGAGTACGAATTCTGCTTGTGAATGCTCATCTTTCGTTCGAACTTGCACTTCGAGGGGAACCTTGAGTTCACCCATCACCATAGTGTGCAGAGATTGATACCTGTGAAATACAAAATCTAAGTCAAATGACATTGAGGAAATTTATTGTCAGTGTGCACTACTGTTGTTGAAGACACTGGACTTGCAACTACGAAATCAGTCCACAAAATACCAGCCTGACGCATGACTTCCAAACTACATGATGTAATAAGATCGTGATTCACTGTCACCTGTTATATTAGATTAGATTAGAAAAAAAAGGAAAATTCAACAAAATGAGAGAAAAAAAAGGTTGGAAATTGATTCAAAATTCAAAGGTTGTATGCATAGCATTTCATGCCATGCTCATTACTCATGTGAAACTTTATTGGGAACAACTGCATTGACCGAACTATAGTTATAACAACACATAGATCTAACATGTAAATATACTTTTTTGACATAATGTAACATGTAAGTATGATCCATTTATAATTGAAAACAGAACATTACTAGACATGTACCTCCTTTGACTCAAGGCCTTCTAAACTTTTGATGGTGATATCAGCAACTGTAACTGATGAAGCAATACTAAATAGTCTTTGCATTCGAGAGTCAATTGTATCTAGACATGATTTAGAGAGGCGAAGAGATAGATTAATGAAACGTCTATTTGTTATTCTTGCATCAATGAATTCAGGACATTAATTAGCACTTATCATGAATTCAGGACAAATTACAAAACAAAAAATCTATTTGTTTAAGCATCAATGTTTCACTAACTTCAAGTGACAATGATAGGTTAAATGGGTAAGCAAAGATACTTACCTAAATCATAAGCTGCATCATAGTGACCCCTCCCAATTTCTGCTAGCATTTACTTGAAGTAGTGATTACAATATAAACCTGAAAACATCAAATTACAAAATAGAAAAGTTATCTTTAGTGTTGCAACAAACAAATAAAGTAGAACAATGTAGAACCCATTTTTGCCACTCTCATCTTGACAAAGTAAGCATCATGTCATAGCAGTTGTTTCTCCAGTTTAAACATACCTAGATTAAGTTTCAAAATATTTCAGCTACTTAAAGCAGCATCCAGAGTAAGCAAAATATTTATAAGAGGTTTAAAATTACAAACCCTAAATCAGTTCCTAATTTAATAAGTATAATGATAAATAAAATAAATAGCAATTAAGCATGGATAAGGCTGTGAAATGAAAGAAAAAAAATGGTTACCCTGGTGATGAAGAAGTTGAGGAAGTTTAGTCCGATTTGAAGCCCGGACATCACGACAAACTGAGAAACAGAAACACTAACAAACATGAAATGAAAATGAAATCTTGAGAAAATAACCAGAACAAACACGAAATGAAAATGAATTGAAAATGCAACGTTCAACCAAAATCTTGGTCAGTGTGTTTTCCTTGCAACTAATCCAGCTCTGTCCCTTGCAAATCTTACAGGCAGCTTCTGGGTGAAAGAAAGAGATGAACTGTAGAAAGAAGAGAGAACACGGAGATATGGCGACGTGATTTAGGGTTATGGGTGAAAGAGAGAACATGGAGAGATAAATGGGTAGACGAGAGAAAGAGTGAGAAAGAGAGAGAATGAGTCAAAAAAATGTTTTCAAAATGAAAAGAGAGGGGAAACCATTGTAAAGCAGCAATGTAAAGCATGCCAGTATGGGCTTAACACGTGGCAGCATATGAGGGAAATGAAGTAAAGTTTGAAGGTGAATTTGTTAGTTACAAAAATGTTCTTAGCTTAGTGTTAATATTTTTAGTGGAAAGGGAAAATTAGGCAGTTTGGTCAACCTATAAGTAATGGGTAGATAGTAGATAACGGAAACATGAAGTTACTGGTCAAAATATTGAATAATAATGAGAAAAAGTTTACTATTGATTCTAATATTTTTGTAAATATTGTCAATACAAAAATAATATTTATATATAAAATAATATATTGTTTTTTAAAATATTTTTATATATGGAATTAATTATAGGCATTAATTTATTATATCTTTTAAAAATAATAACTTTTTTGGTTGAACAATTTAATTTTTTTAATATTATTTTTATTATATTTTGAAAAAAAATGCGCGTACCATACCAGTATCTGTGGGGTATCCCACTAGTTTTAGGAATATAACTAGTAAGATACTCGTGCTCCCGCACGGGTAAAATTATTTGATACAGTATAAAATATATTTAAATGTACATTTGGAACGTTATAAAATGTATTTATATACGTGTTTAAATTTAAATTAGCTATTAATTATAAAATGAACAATTATTATATAAATTCAATTGTATTAAAATACAAATAGAAAAAAGAGATTCTTGAGATAAAAAAAAAGAAATATTTAATATTTGATCATAAGGATTTTATCTTTCAAGTTAAGATAATTATTAATTAAAATAAAATATGTATTGTGTTTATAGTGACCCGTGAAATAGAAAGTTTATTTGATACAATATAAAATGTATTTATATACAGATGTATTAAATAATCATGCAAAAAAAACTCTTGAGATGAACAAAGACAAAAAGAAAATTTTGATGCGATAATGACCCATGAGATAAATAAATTATTTGGTGCAATATAAAATGTATTTAGATACAAATGCAAAATTTAAAATGATATGCTTAATTGTAAAATGAACAATAATTATATAAATTAAATTGTATTAAATAATTACATTAAAAGAAAAAAAAAAAGAATCATAAGATGGAGAAAGAAAAAAAAATATTATTTAAATATAAGATAATGGTTAATTAAAATAAAATAAATATTATGTTGATAGTGACCCGTGAGATAAATAAGTTTTTTATTTTATTAAAATTAAAAAATAGATTATTAGTATTTTTAGCGATAATAAAAAATATAGTGAAAAAAAATTAAAATGAAAGTGAGAAAGTGTGGGAAAAAAAAGTTAAAATGATTTGAAATTTGAATGAAGAGAGAGAATCAACTTCCTAACTAAGGTTGGAAACTACATAGTCTTTCCCTAATATACCCTTCCATTCAAAAATCATTTTCACTACCATTTATCATTTTTAGTAATTCATATATTGAAAATGCATTGACCAATCAGAGTTTTGGTTTTGTACACATGGCATCATTTATTCAAACCTTTCCCCCCTCTTTCTCATCAGACTTTCCCCCTATCTCTCATTTTCTTCTCCTTCTCGTCACACCCTTTCCTATCTCTCTCTCTCTCTCTCACCCAAAACCCTATTTCTCTGTGTTCTCTCTGTCTCTTTCCCCCTCCGCCAATTTTTTTCCGTTTTTTTCTTCTTCCTTCCTCTACACCATGGACGAACTATTGTGGAATGTTGATTCTGTAGAAAACAGCAGCAACTTCAACATTTATGCCACGACCCGCAAGGCTTCGACATCTACAGTGTTAGGTGGTATAGTTTGTCCTGTTCTTGCTTCTATTTTGCTGCTTCATCATGATTGAATATCATTATTATGTGGATGTATAAACTTGCTCAACTTGTGGTTTTACAATTGAAAAAGGATCTGTCAGTTTTTGTGATTGTGTTTTTGTCTTCCTGTTTGAATGCTCAACTTGCTCGCCGTAGAGTAAGGCATATTGCTATGAGGTAGTACTTCTCTTTTTCCTCACATTGTCTGAGTTAGAACAAATTTGTGTTGTGTTAAGCTGAAATGGAATAAACTCAAAGTACGCAAAAGTAGGAAGTATAACAAACCGAGTTGTCTCGGGATAAACTATGGCTATGGAGAAAGTTGGCTAACCTGGTGTAGTTGCTGCTGATGTAAGTTTTCATGTGCTCATCTTGCAATCATCAATATCATTTAGTTAAGGCTATTTATGTGCATCAGTATGTATCCCTGTTTTTCGGGTTTTAAGTTCTATTATTTCATTTTTGTTTGAGTTAGCCATAAAATTTGCTAATGCATGATTATACTTCATCTCTTGACTGTAGTGACTGGGAATATTTAGGAAATACCACTGTTGTAGATTGTGGTCCAGAAAGTTCAAATTTATCTGTTATACTTAGGCCAAAATAAATCTTCCAATGTTGCCTTTAACAAAGTCCTTATCAGACATCAAGTTGGCAAAGTATGGCAAGGTCAGAAATACCTTTTTCATGCTATTATAAATATTTTTTGGTTTTTATTCATATATTGGAAAAAGTAAGTTGTTCTAACATTTATTATGTCCTTTAACCACTACTTTCATAAATTAGTGGTTTGATGATTGTAGTGATGATGTCAGAATATGTTGTTCTCATGCTTTGAGCAAGCTCCACGGTCGATATGGTTGGAAGGTACCAAAATATACCCCAAACTGCATAATTAAGTGCTTATATCATACACGTTTATCAAATAAGTATTTATGTATAAGCTATTATGAGCAAAACAGCTTCTAATAAAACCAATGGAACTTTCATTGAGTAAAGTGATTACTTACTAACCTGAAAATTATGTTTTAAATATCAAGATTGAAGATGTTACTTTACCAGAAATCGAAGAGATGCGCCTAGCACATTATGTAACAATTGCATCAGAATGTCACACATCTCTTGATTCCTTTCGAGATAAGTATGGAATTTTAAACCCTTGAGTTTTCTCTTTAGTTTCCTCTAAATTAAGAATAGTTATCTATGATTATTGACATCACAAATTACATTCGAAGAAATTTAGCCGAATTTGGATGGGATGCAAGGGTAGCAGTTAAGATCTATGGTGCTTTCAGCAGCATGGAGTATATTAAAGCTCAGAAGATGAGGTATTTATGACTTAGTTTTCATATTAAGTGATATGAAAAAACAGACTAATTCATAGTTACGCCTTTTATGAATGCAGAAACCGTCAATTGCAGTTTTACAAGAAAATATTTTCCGAAGCAGATGTCATCGTGTCGCCAATGACAAGGTTTGTTCCATTATTTCAAAATTAACACATTTTTATTATGTAACACTTTCTTTCTTAGGTAACATATGCCTGATACATATGACAATATGACAGTGTGACTGCATATCAAATTCAAAATGATGCACTCAAGACAGGTGAACTCGACTATGTCAACGAAGGTATATAGATTCGATTTAACAACCAATGTAACAAACTGTCATCTCTTGACTGTAGTGACTGGGAATATTTGGGAAATACCACTGTTGTAGATTGTGGTCCAGAAAGTTCAAATTTATTTGTTATATGTGGCCAAAATACCTACAGGTTTTCCCAGCATATGTTGTTATATGTGGTTGCACTTCAATTTGGGCTCTGAAGCACAAAACTAAAAGATTCCCAGCATGTGTTGTTGTATCTCTGGTTGAGTGTATTTTAATTAAATTAACCATCTACTTGATTTCACTTCAGGATTTTGATCCAGATTTGTCCCTTGAAATAGCTGCAGCTACTGGTTTCTAGGAATGATGATGTTAGGATTGGAGTTTTTACATAACCAAACGTTTGTTCATGAAAATGTTCATAAATTGTGCGGATATGGAATTTTTTTTGTTTCATTTGATATATGGAAAATAAGATTTAAATGATTTAAAGTACTTCTACTTAGTTATTTGATTCGTTGAACTTATCTTTTATGTTTTTTACTATTCCAACTATCCATATGGTGAATAGAACAACCAGTGGCACAATGGTTTTGTTGAAGTGCTTATACAACATCATGCGGGCTTGCTGTGATTTATCAAACTCACTGTAATGCCAAAGAAGAACAGAAACTCACAAAAGCTTTACATGTTTCATGTCAAAGGCTTCACAAAAGCTTTATAGAAGCCATTGTTTCCCAATTTTGATTTGTTAGAGTTCAAATTTCAATGTTCCAGTTTTCAGCTACAAAACTGATGCAGAGTAAGATCAATGAAACTAAGGATGTGATGAAGCGGAAAGCCAATGAGATTGATAAAAGCAAGGTATGATTGGGGGACTTCAATTTAAAAACTTTTTTAAGTTTTAACTTTTGATTGTTCATAATTTAATTAAACTTAATACGTTTATTGCGCAGATTGAAAATAATAGAGGTGATAAAGGAGGATTTGGTCCGATAACATCAATGGGTTCTGGAAGAATTGAAAATAGCTTAAGTGATTTCAGCATATCTAGCACTGGAACTGGTTTTGGATCGAGTACTGATGTTGATTCCTTTTCTACCAAACCTTAACGTTGGTCTTCATGGATTCTCACAAAATCATCTAGAATGTTTGTAATGTAACGACTTCGAATGGCAATGGATCATGCAGTCTCCAAGGCCGTGCTTTATTTTATGCCCAAACTAACATTTTTCTGAATTAAGAGTCATCTTTTTATTAATTTACTCTCTTATTCTCTTCCTTAGGTTGTCCAACTGCATCTCCGCTGCTCCGCCAAAAGGTCTTGGTATGAAGCTTGGTAAATCTCAGAAGACAAATCCGTTTTTGGAATCATTGAAATCAGAAGGTGAGGTCATTCTTGAAGATGTTCTTGAAATGAAACTAATGTCAGCATTGAATATGAGGCTTCATCAATGTTTGATCTGCAGAATGTTGTGGTTTCAGTACCCCTTCCAGCTCTTCGAGAGACGTCATCTGTTAGTCAGGTTGATGGAGAATGGAGGTGGGTATTTTGTTGTTTTATCTTCCTCTGAACAATTATTAGGTAGGGACAACCATGATTTGTGTTTTTGGTTGAAGCCAGTTATAAACTGTTGTGGTTAGTAGAATCTGTTACACACGGTAAATATTAGGAAGCTTTAAACTACTGATCAGATTTTCATGCATTAGATTGTTTGATGGAACTAATTTTGCTTTCCCATATCACCCCTCTCCTCCCAAAATCGCCAATTGATACACCTTCTAAGCACTCAGTTTTAAGAATCCAAAAGTGTAAAATCTACAAGGGAAAGTTATTACTTGGCATGTGTCATTACAATACTTGAAAACTATTTTGTGGAACAAATTTTGTTTGAATCAAGATTAAATGTTGTGGCATGATAAGGAGATTTGTATTGTGACTTTGGTGGTATGAACTGTTTAATTTAATTTAACTTTCTTGAAAAAGGTGGTGCTTGTGCATTCTTTTAAAAGAAATTTCAACGGCCTGTGAAATTTATATACAATTATGATTTGTTAAAGCTGCCATGTTTAAGTTTGGTAAAATTTCATAGGTATCTCCATTCATTTAAGAATGACAATTTTTATTTTTTCTTATGCTATCATATATTAAGATTTGTATTCACAAGATATTAATTCTCATTTGCTGTTGATTCTCAAATAGGTGAAACATATTCAGCCATCTCAAATAGGTGATTCTCAACGCACGAGTATAGTGTTGTAATTTTTACATGTTGAAGTATGTACTGAAATCATTGTATCCAATATGGTTTTTATTATTATTTTGTAATTGTTGTATTAATAAAGATCTAATATAAAAGTTTAATGTCATGATCTTTTTTTTTTTTGAAAAACTCATTATATTATTGTTCAACCGTGAGAAAAGAAAATATAAGTAGTTGTTGTTTCAAGACCTTGAGAATTTGTTGGATTGCAGTAAAAACACAAAGCTACCCACTCTTATAAATTTTATCATTGAAATTCATTATTTTCACGGAACACTATCACAACAATACATTTTTTTTTTAATTTTAATCAACAAAGTATTTGTAAATATTTATAGTTATTAGTGATATTTGTAAAAATTTATAGTTATTAAACATATTGGATTTATCATGTTGGTGATTAATTACATATTTATTTTAAATATTTGCAATTATTAATCATTTTATAATAATAATTATATATTAGCAACAATGAAGCCTTATCGAATGATTTAAGATATGAATGAATTTACCCGTGCGAACGCACGGGTCTTCTACTAGTGAGTGTATGTAATATTTAATTTGAATGGGTAAATAAAAGATAGTAAATAGTAGTCAATGTTAAGTCAACACATGACATGCAATTGTGAAAGGCTACTTTTGATTTTGAATGAATTTGTTAGTTACCGAAATAACTTTTTCATAGTATATGTTATTTTTGGTGAAAGGATAATTTGGACAGTTCATAAAACCTTTTAGTAATTGGTAGATAGTAGATAGCACTGGTAATAGAGCATGTAATAATAGTAGAGCCATGCTATAATAAATCAAAGTGACTAGCTCATTGATGCTGTAACTTATCTTAGGCAGAAAAGAAAAAACAAATTGAACGGCTTGTCAATATGCATGTGTGGATGTTGCTTCAGCTTTGCTAAGAAGATCCAAATGCATGACGTAACAGTAATTATATATTAATTGTATAGTTGTAATAGTATAATATAATAGTGATTATATAGTAGTAATTAAGAAAAAAAATAATGATAGAGTAGTATTACAGTAGGAAAATGCAAAGCAGTAGAAGGAAAAAAAAAACCAGCTTTGAACAAGTTTCTGATAACGGTTAACAGAATCGAATTTGATGAGTTAATATACCGTTGGAATTAGAATTTTACAAACGAATCAAATATATAGTGTAAATTGTGAAACAAGCTATGAATTATACCGAAAAATGTAAAAAGTGTACGAAAATTTGATTAAAGAATGCGTCGGTTAGGCTAAAATATGCGTCAGAACGAGAAAAAAAAAAAAAATATATATATATATATATATATATATATATATATATATATTCATAATCAGCACGGAAAATTGATTAAAATAATATATTCACATGTAATTAAAGATAAAAAATTAAAAATCACTATTTTTAAGATTATGTATTTTATGTAACAATAAGTGATTATCCCATAAACCAATTTCAAGACAGTAACTTAAGTTAAATCAACCATCAAGCATCCACTAATTCAAGACAAGAACAAGGAAGAGATAAAGAATTGCCGACGGAGCAG
Organism: Lathyrus tuberosus; assembly: GCA_022829125.1. Lineage (NCBI taxonomy): Eukaryota > Viridiplantae > Streptophyta > Magnoliopsida > Fabales > Fabaceae > Lathyrus > Lathyrus tuberosus. The sequence goes on from JALAZF010000017.1 coordinate 19,558,650, forward strand.
AGGTTTGGTCCGGTTAGTGTTGAAATTCGGCGTGTCGAAGCGTAATATGGAAAACTTCAAGAATAATCTCCAATTAGCTTCCAAGAATTGATGATTATTTTTTATGATGATGAACATAGAAGACGAGTCTTGATGAATTTGATCAACTTTGGATGATGAGGCTTGAATTGTTAAAGCTTGATTATTGTTAAATGATTGTGGCCAAGTTCCACCAAATCTAGAATTTCAATGTGAAATTACAGATAGTGATGATGATGAACTTTGGTGGAGGTTATGGAAATGGTGAAAAGGTTGAGAGAAAATTTAGAGGTTAGAAGTAAAAATGGTGGAAAATGGTTTAAAGTGGTTAACCCTAAAAATTGGGAAAAAAGAAGGTTTATATAGATTTTTTTTTGCTAATTTTGGTTCGTTGGATTGTGATCCAAGTCATTATTTTATCAACGATTAGGAATTAATCCAAATGTTAGTTGTAGATCACGAATCTTAGCCGTTAGATTAATTGTTATCAATGGTTGAGGTTTGATGAAAAAGTGGTTTGGTTTTGTGTTAGTTTGTGAACTTTATTAAGGAAGTTAAAACTTAGTTAAGGGGTTTAAGGGCAAATGGGTAAATGCATAGTTTTGTGTTAAAATAGGTAGTTAAAGGTAGTTAGAAACAAAACATGTTTGAATTTAGTATAAGTACCAAGTTTAGGGGTAAGGTGAATGGTCACTTGGTTAGAACTTAAAATTGGCTTGAATTTACTTTGATTATATTTTGGATTTTTGCCACTTTTTTCATGCCTTTTTTATGAATCAAACTATGGACTTAAGTGCTTTTAGAGATTGGTCTAGGAAAATTCGGGGATAAAAATCGAGCCGATGGTCAATAGTTGACCAAAAAGTCAACTTTACCAAATTAATGTAATTTTTTATTCTCTTTCCTTGTAATCTATTTTTTTTAACTTGTATCTCAAGAAATAAGCATTGTACCATGAATTTCTAGTAAATGAATGAAATCTTCTTCTTATTTCAACTTTGCCCCTTTTCTTTGAATTTAAGCAAACTTCTGAATTAAGTGGCAATCAGTCGAATCTCCTAACTAACTATGAATCTCAAATAAAGAGATAATCTGCACTAATATGGGAAATAAACCCGAATAATTACCAAATAAGATCCTCCTTGAAAATCCACTTGAACCGATCAAATCCACAATTATCGAACCTTGACCTAATGATTGTGCTATGCAAAATGCGATGAATGATATGTTAAATGCATGACCTAATGGAGGGTATGTACATGAGGAATATGAGATGCGTAAATTTGGGGTACGACACTAAGTAGAATGGTTTCTTCACCTTCAATGTAGTTGCACGCAAGGGGGAGAAGTATCTTTAGCAGACGTAACTTCACAAAAAAGGGGAGAACAAAATTAGGGTTGTGTAACCTAATTTGGAGATTATACAATCTTAATCAAAGAAAGAAGGAGACAAATGCCAAATCGGCAAGCTTCAAGGACCCATATAGTATTTTTGCATATATATATATATATATATATATATATATATATATATATATATATATATATTGAAGAATAACAAAAATTTGAGTGAAAAAAATAATTTTTTGAAGCCTTTAGTTTAGTTTAGTGAGCCTTTTCATTTTAGGTTCATATATATTTAAAATTTTAGGGAATTTTTTATTCCACCCTATGGGGTGGAAAAACACCTCTATGGAAAATCGAAAATGTCACTCAGATTTCGAAAATGCATCTCCAGACGCACCCCATGCACCAACAACTCATTCATTTTCTATCCACGCCCCAATTTTCAGAACCTATTCATGTTTCCCTATAACAACCTTCATCCCTAATTAACAAAAAAACCTGAAAGAAATTTAAAAAAAAGTGGACATTAATGAAGATGACGCAAATTTATCTATGTTGCTTCTTTAATCACCTTCTTCCTCTATATCGTGTTAGGGTTTGTAAATTTGAAGTTTGATCGTACCTGATCAGAAAGGAGATTAGTGGCCAGCAACGTCGTGAGCTCCGCAACTCCGGTGGTGATGAAACGGCGCGGGGGGAGGGGGCGTACCTGCAAGGTACTCCGATGCCAAAGTCAGGAAAAGGAGTTGGCAAGTACAGAAAGTAAGAGTGAGTTAGAATGTAATGTAACCTGACCCTCTCAAGTGAGAGGGTATTTATAGGCTGCCCCCAGCGCGAGGCCAATGGTCACCTGCACTGGGCTGGATTGCAAGGCCCAATACAGGCGACTGCCAGGGCTTACGTGGCATAAGGAAGACCAGCACGTGGTCTTCGCCCTGGGGTAACGGTCCCGAGATCTCTGGAAGGTGGGCAGACCGACTCTTTTGGAGGTGGGAGGTTACATGATGACGTGTCCTCGCGAGGAGGAGCGCGTGGAGAGCGAGGAGGAAGGTCGTGACCTCTCCTCGTAGCGGGAAGTCTCTGCTCGACAGTAGGGCCAGTGGATGTGCCCGACAATGAGAAGAATTGGGCCTCATAGTAGTATTGGGTTGGGCCTGCCCGACGGATGGGCAGGCGCCGACCCAGTCCAGAACAGGAGCCCCCTAAGTCATTGCTCCGAGGTGTCAGAGTGATGACTTAAGGGTCAGGCCTTCCGGGGAAGACATATGTTAAACGGAACAGTGTGCCCGTAGGACCGAGGTGACGGACAATGCAGGTGATCAGTAGCAGACGGTGCTCGACGGGTAGGAGTCTTGGAGATGGAAGTCTACCCGAGTTTCATATGTTGTCGTTAAGCGACGAAGCTGGGAGATGAGAAGACGTGGACTCGGGCACTAAGGCAAGCGAAAGCACGCACGCGGGAATCCGTGTGCCATGTGTCACTCGCCATTATTACATAGGGCGGCTAAGGCTAGGGCTAGGGTACTCGAGTGCCGAGGGGCGCCTCGAGTCCCGTGACGGCCTTATAAATAGGAGTCAGTCCGTGCCATTTGCACGTTTCCCTTTTTTTCGCTCCAAGTTTCTCTCCTCTTCTTCTAGCTTTCGCCACCGTCTCACCACCGTACGCCGTCGTACTAAAAACTCGTAACCACTATCTCAAGTAAGTTTCTATCCCTTTCTTTCCGTTTTACGTTTTCTATGGTGGTTCCTTCGGTGAACTGATGAAGTCCCCGGGGAGGCCACAAAGTTTCCGACAAAAACGGCAGAGCTTCTTTAAGTTTTTAATGAATGTCGCGGGGAGTTGGGACGAATATCCTGGGGACCTGTTAAAGGTCCTGAGGAGACGTGGTGAATTTCCCGGGGACAAGGGACGACGGTGCCGGGGACTTGATGAAGGTCCCGGGGACGTTCAATGAATGCCCCGAGGACGCAGGGTGAGTGTTTCAGGGACATGTGACAGGGATACCGAACACACATGCACGTTTCCCCAATCATCATGGTCGGAGGGTCGTTCCACTGAGTAGTTCCCCGCATCCCTTTTTCGTCATTTCACTTGATCAGCGGTGGAAGGGTGAATTTGATCTAGGATATCGAATTCGCCAGTTTCCTCTGCTTTTCAAGTAAAAATGATTGCCGAGTGGATTAAAGGGAATATTGAAACGGACGATGAGCCCGACTCCCTCGTGGCGCTGGAGAGCGGTGCTCGATCGCCCGAGGACTGGGCTAGGGATGAGCCTCTGGGCTTCCCTTCGCTATTTGTTCTCGGTGGTCCCGGCGCCTTCACCACTATCGAGGATGTCTACGAAGGTTCCCCGTTGAGTTGGCGGGCGTACAGGCCACTAGAGCATCACTGGATATGCAAGACGTTCAGGAGGACACGATTTCCCATGTATGAGTTTGCGTTTCAGGTGGTGGGCATACGTCTGCCCTTCAGTGGTTTCCAAATGGGAGTGTTCTCTTAGTTGCACCTGGCGCCTTCCCAACTCCATCCTAACGCCATTGCCTTTGTGCGGGCCTACGAACTCGTTTGTAAATATCTCGATGTCGAGGCCACCGTCCCCCTCTTTTTTCGGATCTTCCACCTACAACGACAAACGGTGGAGGGCCGTCACAGCTGGGTGTCATTTAAGCAGTTGAGGAGACTGTTTTGGGCATATATGGACTCTGTCCGGAACTTCAAAACCCGGTGGTTCGTCATCAAGCCTCTCACATGTGCAGCCACCGACACCTTGTACAACTGTAGAACGGTAGAGATGGAAGGTCGTCGACAGAAGGAGGTCCTCGAATCGAAGTGCCCCTTGGAATGGACAGAGGAGCACTTCAAGCTGAGCACTAAAAGCTATATCGTTAGTCCAAGTACATTGGGAGAGGAAGACCAACAAGCCTACGAGAAGTTAGTGAAATTTGTCCAAGGTTTCAGCGAAGTGAAGTTGGTGACCCCAGACGGAAACTTCATAACCAACGCCTGCAGAGAGACCCTTACCTAAGCCCAGCTCATAAACATAAAGGCCCTCCTCGAGTGTGATACCGAGGGGGAGGCTTTTCGGTTCTTAGGTAGTGGGCACACCCCTGACTCGGGGTCTGATAAGTGCAAAATGTACCTATTTTTGTATATATGTTTTGTTGCACTTATCAATGCTTTGTAGAAAATATCGTGCGAATAAAACCCGATTTGTTTATAAATATGTTACTTTACGTTTTAGTGTATATATTGCGTATCGTGTAAATATCAATGAGTTTAATTGATTTTCTCTCATTTTTACAGGTATCCAATCAAGGATGTCTTTCCATTGTTAGATAGAGCATTGAATAAGCTTTTCAACGCTTCGAACCGGGCAAAAAACGGAGTTACGGTTCAAAAGTTATGAATAAAACAGTGCATAATTTTTCTACAGACTAGTGTGTTGCGCCTCTGCTCCGCCGGGCGAAGCAGCGGCGGGCCGGGCACTCCAAAAGTGTGGAAAACTTACAGAATAGCCGCCTTACACCGCCGGGCGACCCATAATTCCGCCGGGCGAAACTGGGCGGACAGAAACTCCATTAAATGCCCAAAAACACAATTTTTAGGGATGGGTTTTGATATTTTTTGTTCCAAATCCATCCAATAGCATTTTTTGAGTAGAATTAGGCTAGAAAACACATTGGAGCATGCATTAGGATGATCCGGAGTCGAATCCTTCATCAATCGGAGCCGAGAACTCATGAAATGTTTGGTTTTTCTCCATTTCTTCTCTATGTATTTCTCTAGTTGTTGGGTTATGTTTGTATTGTTACTCTAAACCTATGTACATGTATTGATCATGGTTATATAATATATATGCTTTACAAATCATTATCGATGTCTTCCTTGATCTTTTTGCATTTATGTTTGGATTTGTGTTGTGTTAGAGATAAACATCACGAATCTTAATTAAGGATGGATATCTATTGTCTAGATGCTAGAGATAAATTTAGATAATAATCTTTATGGTGTCGGAACTTAATGTCTTCCGTGTTTCGAGGCGTCGTGCGCGAGAGTGACGACGATAGTGATACGGTTGCTCTCTCAGCTCAGTGTGCCAGAGATGGACACTGTTGTGAACGATACGTGATGATTTTGATGAGTATTGTATGTTGAATGCGACCGATCGATAGGTTTACGTTTGTTCTGAGTAGTGTATATTCATGCTTGATAGGTTTCTTCTCTTCAAAGAATGTACTCTTTTTATGTTCATATTTACTTTTCCGCATTTAATTCAAACCATTTAAACCCAAACTCATTAACAATTAAATTGTCGAACGGCAGGTCAGTAGCACCGATCTCTGTGGACACGATAATTCCCAGAAAAATACTTCCAAATCTTTTTGTTTGCTTGCCCTATACCGCATTCAATAGGGTCCGTTATTGTTTCTACTGTTGGTTTACTGATGTTTACTCTCTTTTTGCAGGTGCTATGTCGAGCTTGGAGGAACACGTGAAGAAGCTGACATCAACTCGAGGCTCGAAGAGAGGTGGAAAGGGCCGAGTCGAGCAGCTCCGACAGCAGCCCCCTGGCCTCATCCCGACGTCTGGGGATTCCTCTAGCTCCCCTCAATCCAGTCAATCTCCAGACTCGCAGGGGTCCCCGAAGAGACAAAGAACCATCGAGCAGACGCATGTCGATCTCACTGAGATCCCTCCCCGTGAAATGTTTGTGTTCCCACCCTGTCACTTAAGGCTTAACCTCTTCTTGGGGGAAAACTCCCCGACCGTCATTGCCTCCAAGGCCCAGACCATCTTGGGCGCTGACCGGGTTTCGAAGAGGAAAACCTTGATGGAGGACATGGCCGCGATGATGCGGATTTGTGCTACCGCGCTGGTCTTGAACGACGAAACTTGTCTGTCGTCGGAGTTAACTAGATTGCAGAATAACTTCAAATCGGTTGAGGTTGAGATGAAGAAGCTAAGTAACGATCTCGCGGACTGTAAAAAATAGAACGAGGCCCAAGTCGAGCTTCAGGGGCAGCTGGAAGGGAAGTTGGAGAAAGCTGCTGAGGAGAGGAAAAATCTCCTGGCGACAATCGCTGAGCTAGAGCAGGTTGTCCGACCAGCTGAAGAGGAAACTGAGGACGACAAGCTGTTGACCTCTCAATCTCAGTTGATCTTAAAGCCCAGGCTGACCGAGCAGGATGTCCTCCAGTCTGTCAAGTTGGGCTTTATTAAAGCCTTGAAGCAGCACTAGGTGTTGAATCCCAACCTCATCACTGAGGGAACTGGCCCCTATCATAAGGTTGTTGACGGTCAGATTGTCCCACTGGCGTCCGAGGGTGACGACGATGACGAGAACGCGGAGGAAGGGCAGCCCAAGGGGGACATGGATGCTTAGCTTTTCTTTGTTTAGCTTGTTTGGCCTGCGCGCCAATTTTCTTTTAACTTTGTTTGGTTTCGCCTATGCGCCGTAATTTTTGTAATTGCCCAACCTGCGTGCCAGGGGCTTTATGAAATTTTTGTAGTATTTGAATAATGGGCTTCTGCCCGGTTTAATGCTTTGCCTTTTGTTTACCTGTGTGTGTGATGTTTGTATGTTTGACGATATATCTATTTTGTTTTTGTATAAGTACTTTGGAGATTTTGCTCGACTTTGTTGATCCTCGTCAGTGTAGGGAACTTGTCGAGTGGTCGGAGCTGTATTCCGGCCTTCGACGAAGCTAAGAGCTCGGTCAAGGTCTTAGCTTCGTGGCATGAACTTTCCATCGCGAGCTGGGTGTTCTGCTTAATTGGTACGACGACGATGGAGCTCGATCGAGGTATCCTTGTCGGATCAAGGGTCCTCGCGCACACACAACGCGGGCCCTTGTCTTCTTATTTCATGAAGGGGAGTCGCGCTTGTACCTTAGTGCGCCCCCGTAATCGCGACGTAGCTGTGTCGCGGGCAGTGTCTAACTTTAGTACTGTTTAAGGTTCTCAGTATTCCATGGTCGAGCAAGTTCCTCCCCGTGTAGATTTTCGAGGTAGTAGGCTCCTGTCCCCGTTTTCGCGCGGACGCGGTAGGAGCCCTCCCAGTTCGTGGCGAGCTTGCCTTCTCGCGAATCTTTCTGGTTCCTTCGTAGGACGAGGGTGCCTACCTGAAAATCACGCTTAATAACTTTGTTGTTATAACGTAGAGTTATCTTCTGCTTGAGTGAGGCTTCGCGGAGGGATGCGCCCGACCTTATCTCTTCGACGAAGTCGAACTCCTCCCTGAGGGACTCTTCGTTTGCCTCCTCATCGAGGGGAGAATCCGTTCTTCTCGAGGGTTCCCTTATTTCCACGGGGATCACCGCCTCTGTTCCGTAAGTCAGACGGAAGGGGGTCTCCCTGGTAGTGGAGTGCGGGGTTGTTCTGTAGGCCCAGAGGACGTTGTGCAGCTCCTCGACCCACCTTTTCTTGGCGTCTCCTAGTCGCCGTTTCAGTCCTCGCGGGATCACTTTGCTCTCCGCTTCAGCTTGCCTGTTTGTTTGGGGATGCTCGACCGACGTGAAGTGTTGCTTCGTGCCCAGTTTAGTGATGAAGTCTTGGAAGTTCTTGTCGGTGAACTGTCCCGTTGTCGGTGACAATTGCTTGGGGCACGCCGAACCGTGCGAGTATGTTCCTCTTGTAGAAGCGTAATATGTTATGAGCTGTGATTTTAGCCAGGGCTTCCGCCTTGATCCACTTCGTGAAATAATCCACGCCGACGATCAGGTACTTATTTTGGTACGACCCTATGACGAAGGGCCCAAGGATATCCATCCCCCACCACGCAAACCGCCATGGGGATGATAGTGTTTTGAGCTCACTGGGCGGGGCTAGGTGCATGTCTCCGTGTCTTTGGCATCCGTCGCACTTCTTGACGTGTTCCTTGGCGTCCTGCTGAATGGTGGGCCAGTAGTACTCTGCTCGTAATGCTTTGCGGGCTAGTGACCGTCCACCTTGGTGTTGTGCATTGATCCCCTCGTGGATCTCCTGGAGTATGCCGGGGACCTTAGACTCTTCGACACATATGAGGAGAGGGATCGAGAAGCCGCGTCAATATAACTCGTCCTCAACGATTGTATAGGAGCATGACCGACGCCTAACCACTCCGACGTCTTTAGGGTCGTCGGGTAGCTTGTCCGTGCTGAGGTACTCGTACACCGGGGTCATCCAACTATGGCTATCTCCAATGGCGTTCACGTCAGTCTTGGGGACGACATTCTCGATGCTCGGACGAGAGAGCACCTCCTGAATGACATATTTGTTCCCACCTTTCTTCTTTGTGCTCGCGAGTTTTGACAAAACATCTACTCGAGTATTGTGTTCGCGTTGGACGTGGTGCACTTCTGTCGAGGAGAACTTTTTCATTGTTTCCTTCACCAAAGCCAAGTATTCGATAAGGCTGTCGTTCTTGGATTGGTATTCTCCCCGTACCTGGGATGCCACGAGCTGGGAGTCGGTGAATATTTTGACCTCTTTGGCCCCAAGGTCTTCAGCTAGGCGTAACCCGGCGAGGAAAACCTCGTAATCGACCTAGTTGTTTGACATCGGGAAAGACAAAGTGAGGGATACTTCGATCAGGATTCCTTCCCCATTCTCGAGGATGATGCCTGCTCCGCTGCCCTTCGAGCTGGATACCCCGTCGACGTAGATCGTCCACTTTTGGGATACGTTGGTCGAAGGCTCTGAGAGGGTCATTTCCACCACGAAGTCGGCCAGTACCTGAGCTCTCAAGGCCTTCCTCCCCTCGTATTGGATGTCGAACTCAGCGAGTTCGAGCGACCATCTGAGCATCCTTCCCGCCATGTTTAGTCGACTGAGGAGCTGTCGTATGGGTTGCTCGGTCCTCACCACTATCGTGTGGGCCAGGAAGTAATGTCGCAGTCTTCTGGCCACGGTGACGAGAGCCAGGGCGACCTTCTCGATTTGCTGGTACCTAAGTTCCGGACCTTGGAGGGCTTTGCTGGTGAAGTAAATTGGCTTCTGCGCGTCGGTGGTTTCTCGGATTAGGACTGCGCTGACTGTTTCGCCCGTGATGGCGAGATATAGGAATAACGTCTCCCCGCACTCTGGTCGTGAGAGGACCGGGGGTTGCGAAAGGACTTGTTTGAGGTGAAGGAGCGCTTGCTCGCATTCCTCAGTTCATTCGAACATGGCTTTCTGGCGTAGAAGTTTGAAAAACGGGAGTGCGTACTGTGCAGACTTGGCGACTAAGCGGGAAAGTGCGGTCAGCATCCCGTTCAGCGATTGTATCGACTTCTTCGAGTTTGGGGTTGGGATCTCGGAGAAATCCCTGCACTTGTCGGGGTTTGCCTCGATTCCTCGCTCTGTGGAGTAGAAACCGAGGAATCGAGGGTTGAACCTCATCCTGTATTTTCTCGTTGTGTCGAAGACTTTCGTGAGATGGGCAGTGTGGTCGACTTCTTCTGCGGATTTGACGATCATGTCGTCCATGTAGACCTCGAGCATGTCGTTGATCTCTCCCCGGAAGACTTTATTCATCATCTGTTGGTAGGTCGCACTGGTGTCCTTCAGGCCGAAGGGCATTACATTGTAGTAGTAATTGCCCGACTCGGTCATGAAGGTGGTGTGCTGCTTGTCGGCCTTCGCCATGGGGATTTGATTGTACCCCGAGTAGGCGTCCATGAAGGACAATAGTTTGAAACCTGCATAATTGTCGATCAACTGGTCGATGTTAGGAAATAGATAAGAATCTTTCGGGCACGCCCGGTTAAGATCGGTATAGTCAACGCACATCCTCCATTTTCCATTATTTTTCTTCACAAGTACAACGTTGGACATCCAGGTTGTGTATCGGGCTTCCGAAATAAAATTTGCCTCTAAAAGGTCTTTTACAGCTTTTTCAACAGCCTCCGCTTTTTCGGGAGACTGCCTATGCCAACGTTGCACTACAGCCCTAGCGGCTGGATCTACAGTGAGCTGGTGACAGGCCACCGCTGGGTTGAGGCCAGGCATCTGGGACGCGCTCCACGCGAAAAGATCAGCATTCTCCCAGAGGCATGCCTTCAGCTGCTTCTTCGCCAAGTCGGGGAGTCCAGTGTCAATCTTCACGCTCCTATCTGGATCGTCTCCGAGGGCGACGAGCTCGAAGTCTCCATCTGGGATAGGGCGCATTGGGTGGAGAGGTTGCCCGTTGCTTTCAGCTGTGAGGTCGTTGTCCGCTGCTCTCCCTTCTTCCTGCTCGCTGGGGAAACGGCTGTCGAGGTCGACCGCATTGACGCGCGGGAGTGTCTTCTACACTGCGTCCGGGGATGACTTCTCTCCGGCCTGGGCTTGGTGTTGATCAAGCTCAGGCCCTTGGTGGCCGCTTTAAAGTATCTCCTAGCAGCTTCAATGTCCCCGTGCATGGTGACGACCCGACCTCTGACCGTATAGTACTTCATCTTCAGATGGACCGTTGATGGTACTGCCGTGAGTTCGGCCAGAGTGGTTCTCCCCAGGATGCATTGGTAGAGGGAAGGGCATTCGACCACTAAGAAGCGGGTCTTGACTTGTCGGGCAGTGTCCTCGCTCCCGAAAGTGACCATCAGTTCAACATATCCCGATGGTCTGGTGGTGGTGCCGTTGAACCCTTATAGATCCGAGCCCATGTAAGGGGTCAGATGCTTTTCGTCGAGCTGGAGGGTCTCGAAGAGGTGGGCGTACATGATGTCCACCGAACTCCCTTGATCGACCAGGATTCTGCGGACGTCAAAATTTGCCATCTGCGCCTGGATCAGGAGGGGAATGGTGGAGTTGGGCGCGCCGCCCGGCAGCTCCTCGAGGTAGAAGGTAATGGGGTTTGACTTCCCTTCCACCTTCTCAAAAGTGGTAGTCTACGCCGAGGTCGCGGATTCCAGCTCGTCGACCTGATGGAGACCTTGCTGAAGCCTCCGCCGGATATAACCATCGCCGTGGGGAAGCTTTCCCACGTGCTGCGGGCAGTGACGGGGTCTTCAGGGAGGAAGCTCGCCCACATGCTGCAAACTGCCTTGGGGTCCTTGATTTCTTTGGGGACGTAAAAGTCCTCGGGTCGAGTGACGCTCAAGGCGACTTGCAGTCTTTTTTCCTCGGAGGGAGGTGTCGTCTCCTTGACGCTTTGTGTGTCCCGGGCATCTGGGCGAGGAGTGTCACTCCTCTTGGTATACTGCTTGAGATGCACTTTCTTGATTAGGATCTCAATTTCATCCTTGAGGTGGATGCAATCTTCGGTGATATGTCTGTGGCTCCGATGGAACCTGTAGTATTTGGACTTGTCCGTGTTTGATTTGGAGGGTGTCGGCTTCGGAAAACGGACACCCCCTTTAAGAAATTCTGATTTGGCACACTCGGAGAGAATTCGCTCCCGGGAGCGTTGAGCAGAGTGTACTCCGTGAACCGGCCAGATGGACCTCTCGACTCGCGAGAGTCCCTGGGACGGCCTTCGCGTCTTCTCTCTCCCCCGCGTCGGGGGGCAGTATAGTCTTCATCCTTGGAGCTGCGGGAGCCCTCTTGGTGTTGTGAATCTCGGGCAACGTGGGCGGCCTCCAAGTCTTCGAACTGGATGTACGATTGGGCTCGGTGGAGGAGGTCTTCCAAGTTGCGTGGTCTATGGATGCCCACAGACTTGGAGAAACTCAGTCCCATGACGCAGTCCCCGCTCGATCAGGAACTTCTTTATGTCATCGGTAGTGGGTACCTCACGGCTTCCCAGTTGAATCTCTCGATGCAGTTTCTGAGAGATTCGTTCCTCCCTTGGAGGATGCTTTCCAAAGAGGCCACCGTATTCGGATAGCGGTGAGATGCAGTAAAATGCCAGGAGAACTGTCATTTCAGTTGCCTCCAGGAGGTGATGGATTCTGGTGTCAGGCTTTTGTACCAAGTCATGGCACCTTTTCTGAGGGTGGTTGGGAAAAGCCTGCACTTAATAGCTCCCCGAACATTCCTGTAGTCGAGCATAGCCTTGAAGCTCTCGACATGATCGTCGGGGTCGGCGGTGCCATCCTATGTCCCCAAGGATAGAGGCTTTTCCATCCCTATAGGTATAGGGGTCTCCATAATCTCCCTGGATAGAGGGGTCCGCTGGTCGTCCTCATCACTCCTAACTGGTGATCATGATGAGGAGTGATGGCCCCGGCCAGGTCCGTGTCGTAGGGGAGAGTTCCTCGAACGACTCTTCGGCTTTTCACCGTCAGTTTTGCTCCTCTTCTAGGCAGTGAAGGGTCGTTGTTCTTTTGGAGGAAGTGATCAATGGTGCTTCTAGGCGACCACAGGCTGGGGTCGTTCTAGGCACAGGCAGCGTCCCGCAGGTGGGGGCGTCGGGCTCCTGGAGTCGACTGGTGGTATCCTTCGCGGGGAAGAAGAACGACTGGGAGATGGAGGGCGACGATGTCTCCGCGGAGGAGATCATCGTGGTCTCCCCCTTTCGAGTGCTTCAATCCCTACGTTCTGCTGGGAGATCAGTTGGTTGGTCTGGTTGATCAAAGCGAACAGGGCCACCATGCTCGGATCAGCATTTGGCGGCGCGGCGATCGGCTGGTAGACAGCGGGGGCACTGTCTTGTTGGGAGGCGTTGTAGGCCGCATCGTCAGAGGAAGGGGAGGCAGTACGCCCATCCCTTTCGTCGCCTTCTTCGACGTGGACGGCCACATCGTCCTCGCGGTGGCCTCCGTTGTCGAACTGCACAAAGGCGGTGTCCGAAGTCTTATTCTCAAGCTGGGAGCTGGCCATGGTTGTCAGAAAAATAGAGGTTGCTTTGGTTTTACGAAGAGGAAAATGGGGAAGCAAAGAGTTCCCACAAACGGCGCTACTGATCGTACCTGATAAAAAAGGAGATTAGTGATCAGCAACGTCGTGAGCTCCGCAACTCCGGTGGTGATGAAACGGCGGGGGGGGGGGGGGGGGGGGGGGGTTGTACCTGCAAGGTACTCTAATGCCAAAGTTAGGAAAAGAAGTAGGCAAGTACAGAAAGTAAGAGTGAGTTAGAATGTAATGTAACCCGACCCTTTCAAGTGAGAGGGTATTTATAGGCTGTCCCTAGCGCGAGGACAACGGTCACCTGCACTGGGCTGGATTGCAAGGCCCAATACAGGCGACTGCCAGGGCTTACGTGGCATAAATAAGATCAGCACATGGTATTCGCCCTAGGGTAACGGTCCCGAGATCTCTGGAAGGTGGGCAGACCGACTCTTTCGGAGGTGGGAGGTTACATGATGACACGTCCTCGCAAGGAGGAGCGCATGGAGAGCGAGGAGGAAGGTCGTGACCTCTGCTCGACAGTAGGGTCAGTGGATGTGCCCGACAATGAGGAGAATTGGGTCGTATTAGGCCTCATAGTAGTATTGGGTTGGGCCTGCCCAACGGATGGGCAGGCATCAACCCAGTCCAGAACAAAGTTAAACTTCAATTCTTCAAGCTCATTGTTCTTACCAAAACTAATCTTTAGGACTTCAAATTCATCCTTGTTACGAAAATGTATTTCCAAAGATATTTCAGAAATGCATTTTTGGACTAAATTTAGTCATAAATTTGGGGCGTGGCTCAAAAATGAATAAGTTATATTTGCATGGGGTGCGTCTAGAGATATATCTCCAAATTCTTGGGGTATTTTTTACTTTTCACGATGTGCCCTAGTAAATCATAGGGCACATTAAGAAATCCCCAAATTTTAACCCCAAATTTATGGGTCTTTAAAGTTAGACTCCAATTTTTCAAAGTCACACAAATTGACAGCTATTGTCATATTGCTTATAAAGATGTAAAATTAATTAATACTAATACTAATAGGAAAATAGAGATCATAAAAATACATAGAATAGATGATAGAGATTTTATTGAATTAAAGGTAGATAACTTCAACAAGTAAATGCAAACTTCTGTGTTGTCGTGAGCCAAGCTCCTACCATGACAATCATTCAGGCAGCCTAAGAAATAACTAACAAAACATTGATCCCTTTTTTTACATGATCTCGCTCATTACATAAAGCACTTCCCATTAGGGATGGCAATAGGGCAGGGCGGGGGCAGGTGTAACTATACCCGCACCCGCACCCGCACTCGCCTCCATGTATCACACCCCCCCCCCCCCCCCCCCGGGGGTAAAAATTTACCGCCCAGACCCGCCCCGGCCCCACCCGCAAAAAAATAATTTCTTTTTAATTGCAATAAAAATTAATAATTTAATTAAAATTTTGATTATTTTAATAAATAAATAAATTATTTAATTAAAATTTTAAGGGTTAAATAAGTATTAGGTCCCTGTAAATAACCCAACATTCAAGTTTGGTCCCTATAAATATTTTCTTCAAGGTTTGGTCCTCCTAAAGTTTTCCGCTTCTAGTTGTAGTCCCTCTCGTTAGTTTTCACTAACGGAGGATGACTCGGCGTGCCATGTTTGACCATTTGTTTATTTTGATTAGGCCACGCTGTAAATTCTGATTAAAATAGGAAATGAAAGAAGTTCAAACGTTTTTATTTGAAAAATAGAAAAAGAGGAATTAAAATAGAAGACGAAAGAAACTAAGAAGTCATTTTCCAAAAATCATTGCTTTGTCAAAGAGCTTGTGCCCTAGCCGGAGAAGATAGTTGTTCGTGTAGTCGCAACTCTCAGAAGTTGTCCCAAAGGAGGTGAACTACGATTCGCGGCAGTGGTCCCAGGTAAATGAATTTGTCTGCCATTGTTTGGTTTCTTTTATTGATTAATGATAAGTTTGCATTTTTGGTCCCTCGATGGTTTGTCCCTTGTTTGTCCGTTGTCTATTAAATGATAAACTTGTCTGTCATTTTCGTTTGTTTCCTATGTTTAATATATGTTTTCAATGGTGGTCCCCTGCTTTCAACATTTGTTTTTCATTGGTATTGTTAGTCAACGTATGGTGGGCAGTAAAATTAGGTTTACCCATGTTTTGTACAAAAATGGTAAAAATTAAAGTTAGATTTAACTTTTGTGTGCAGGGGTATGGATAAGTTCACTGTTGTTTTTTATGTAAAGAGGTCTTTTGTAAAAGACACAAACCTAAATTACGTAGGTGGGGAAGTGTATGCTTTTAAGGGTCAGGATCCTGATTTTTGGAGTTTCTTTGAGGCACGTGACTTAGTTAAGGAGCTGGTACCTGAGTTTGATTACAAATTGGTTAAGATGTGGTGGAAGCCTGAGGAAGGATCATTTGAAAATGACCTAAAATAGTTTAAGGATGATGGAGATGAGTTTGAGTTGGCCTTGTATGCCATGGAGTACAAGTGTGAGATTGAAGTTTACTGTGAAAATAGGGTTCAAGGAGAGGACACAGGTATGGAGAGGATTCGAGAGAAAGGAAAGGCACCTAAATGTGAGGAGGACATTGACAACAGGAGTGGATCAAGTGAAGAGTCTGATGAAGACTCTGTGGAAGATGTGCATTTTGAAGATAGTGAGGAGGAGAAAATGGGTGGGTTTGAAGAAGGGCTTGATGAGGTGCTGCCTAATAGGGCTGTTGGGGAAGATAAAAAAGAAGATGATGGTGTTACTGTGGAATCAACAAGAGCGAGCAAGAGCAAAAGGTATGTATAACTAAGGAGTTAGGAAAGGAACATGTCATTGAGGATGAATACTTGACTGATGAGTTGGACAGTGGTGGGGATGATGATAGTTGTGATGAGAGGCCCTGTGTTATGAGGTATAGTGAGGAGGAGTCATTTAGCAAGGATTATGTGTTCAAAGTTGGGATGGAGTTTTCATCCTTAAGGCAGTTTAAGGATGCCATATTAGAACACAATGTGTTGAATGACAGGGAGGTAAAGTTTGAAAAGAATGATAAAAATAGATGTAGGTTTGTGTGTAAGGACAAGAAGAAATGTGACTATACAGTGTTGTGTAGTAGGGTATTGACCTCAACCACTTTTAGGATAAAAACCTTGTTTTCCAAACACAAGTGTGGTAGACAATTCTTTAACAGAAATGCTTGAGCTGAGTGGGTTGCCAAGGTAATTGTTGATGGCTTGAAGAATAATCCTAGAATGAGGTTGAATGAGGTAGTTGTTGATGTAAGGAAGAGGTATGCAACAAAAATCCCAGGATGTAGGGCATTTAAGGCTAGACAGATAGCAAGAGCCATTGTTGAAGGTGACTCAAGCAAACAGTATTGCCTCCTTTGGTCCTATGCTGCTGAATTGAAAAAGGCTTCAGCTGGTAACACATTTAGAATCAGTACTAGTTCTCCAAGTGAAGGGTTGAAACCAAGATTTGAGAGATGATATATGTCATTTGATGGAACTAAGATAGCATTGACAAGAACATGTAGGCCTTTCATTGGTTTGGATGGATGCCATTTGAAGCATAAATATGGTGGTATTCTTTTGATTGCTGTTGGAAGAGACCCTAATGATCAATACCTACCTATTGCATTTGCTGTGGTTGAGATGGAGACAAAGGATTCCTGGAGCTGGTTTATGAAGTTGTTGATTGAGGATATTGGTGATGGAAGGTGGTGCTTTATATCTGATCAACAAAAGGTAGTCTTAATCCATTGTTGGATTTCATTTTTTTACATACATTACAATGTCCTAATGCTTTATTGTTTTCCTTGATTAGGGTTTAGTGCAGGTTTTTGAGGAAGAGTATCCAGCTTATGAACATAGATTCTGTCTAAGGCATCTGTATGCAAACTTCAAGAAGAGATTTGGAGGAGGGACCTTGTTCAGAGATCTAATGATGGTTGCTGCAAAAGCTACATACTTTGAAGCTCATGAAGCAAATATGCTAATGATTAAGGATGTCAGTTTGGAGGCCTATGAGTGGATAGAGGCAATTCCCAAAAAAAATGGTGTAAGCATGCCTTTCCTATATTTTCTAAATGTGATGTTTTGATGAACAATTTGAGTGAATAGTTTAATGCAACCATATTGTTGCAAAGAGACAAACCCATAATAACAATGTTTGAGTGGATAAGGAATTATTTAATGGGGAGGTTTGCCACTCTTAGGGAAAAGGTGGAGAGTTATAAGGGTATCATAATGGACAAACCTTTAAGGAGACTAGATAGGGAAATAGAGAAGAGTGCTTCCTGGACAGCTACATATGCTGGTAGATTGTCATTTCAAGTGAGTCATGTGTTATTTACTGACAGTTTTGTGGTAGATCTTGAAAAACATACTTGTTCTTGCAACTTTTGGGAACTGGTGGGTATTCCCTGTAGGCATGTTGTGGTTGCCATCCATAGGAAGGTAGATGACCCTATAAAATATATCCACACTTGCTATCACAAGAGCACTTATGCAGCATGCTATAGTGAGGTTATTACCCCACTAAATGGACAAAACAAGTGGCCTAAGACTGATAATGAGGGAATGCTGCCACCTACTTTCAAACGAGGCCCAGGGAGGCCTAAGAAATTGAGGAGAAGGGAACCTAATGAAGAGAGTCAAACTAGATGGCAAAGAACAAACACCAACCATAGGTGTAGGTTCTGTTTTCAGTTAGGCCATAATAAAAAGACTTGTAAGAAATTGAAGGAAGAATTAGAAGCTGCAAGAAGGACTAGTCAAGTCACTCAAGATAGCCCAGCAGAAACATCTCAGGCAATTCCAACCCAAGTAAGTCAAACTACTGTGGCAGCAAAAAAAGGGTAAGTGTACCACTTTAATAATGTTGTTATTTTCAATGTGTAATTCAATTGCTAAATATATTAATCATGTTGATGTTATGTTAATATACAGGGGAGGCTTAAGGGGTCATCAAGCAAGGTGCCTAAGAAATCAAGGCCTGCTGTCAAGGATGGTATTACCTCAAAAGATGCTATCAAGGATCAAATTAATTCAAAGTCTGGTGTTAAGGGAGGGCTGAATCAGTATGTGGCAAGTCATCAAGATGGTGTGCAGGAACCAACTAACCAAATGGATATAGATGAACCTGAGGGCATTATGCTGGAAAACCCAACATCATTAGATGACACTATTGCTGCTGTTCTTACAGGTTCTGAATTCTTGAACATTCAACCACTGAGGATTGATAAGTCACCTGTCAAGACATCTCAGCCAAAGGTGAGCAGGAACACTCCATTCAAACCACCTGGTATAAGAACAACATTGTCTAAGCCAAGCAGTAGTGAACCACCAAAATTTAGGACACAGAGCAGATACAAGACAAATGACAGTGGCTTGACTGAAAAAAGAGAAAGTCAGAGGTTGAAGACACTCAATGCCAAGGGTCACACACAATGAAGTACATCCTGCTTTTGTGTAACTGATGTTTATGAACACCTGTTATCATGTTTTGTTCAAATTTATGTATTCAAATATGTGATGTAAAGTACTTATGTGGTCTTTAGGCCCAAAATACATTTCCTTATTCTGATGTAATGTACTCGTGACATAATCAAATTACTATTCTGGTTTTGGTACACTAATGTTTTAGTATAATTCTCACTTTTATAGGTCACTTAAATATATGTCACTTAATTATGGGTCACTTAATTAAAGGTCATTTGAATAGTACTCTTTTGATATAACCAATTATGAGACATCAGTACAAAACAACATTTCATTTTGATCAAATGTTCATAACAAAACAACAACCAATATCATTAACACAGAACATTCTTACATTTGCCAAACTAAACCATATTAGAACATTCTTACATTCTGAAAACTTTCCCAAAACAAGAAAACATTACAACTCCTAAAGACAAACATTACATTCTCATTAAAACAACAACACATTTCATTCACTCAACTCTACAATTACACCTAAGCACAAAATACATGTTGACCAATACTAAAATTATAACACAAATAGTCTTCAAATTTCCATAGAATTCCACTGCCTTGAGCTTCATCTTCAGCCTGTTGTTCTTCTTCATCGAATTTTCATAAAGATCCTTAAAGGCTTCCACCATTTGCATTTTCCTCTCTTCCTTGCTCCATTCAACATCCCCCCTTGAACATCTTCAATCCCTTCTCCAATTTCATCATCCCAAAGAAATATATTGCACGTACCCTCATTCTTCCAAAATGGACATCTCCAAAACAATCTACCTTGATTCTTTCCCCTCTTGCACACGTAGGAAATCAAAGTTCCCTTGCATCCACACTTTTTCCCTTCATTGTTGTTAAAACTCTTGGAGTGATGTGAGACTACCTTGCTGAGCCTGGATGATGTAGACATAACGACGAAGAAGGACAGTTATGAAGGAGAAAGGTTACGAGAAGACGAATCTGAAGGGAAAACACAAACTAAGAAGATGGAGAGATTATGAAGATTTGGGGTTTTAGGGATTAGGTCGTGAATGTTCAAGGAGGAAAGTAGAATAAATCAAACATATAAACATTTCTGACTGGTCAATGAAATAAAACACAGTTAGCAAGGAATGGTTACACATGTGGCACGTCAGGTCATCCTCCGTTAGTGAAAACTAACGGGAGGGACTACAGTTACAAACGGAAAACTTTAGGAGGACCAAACCTTGAAGAAAATATTTATAGGGACCAAACTTAAATGTTGGGTTATTTTCAGGGACCTTATATATATTTAACCCAAAATTTAATTAGTAAATGAATATTAAATTTATTAATTTTATTATTTTAACTATAATAAAGGCATTACTAATTTAATTAAAAATATAATTAATAAATAAATATTAAAATAAGTGAAATAAAGGAATTAAAGTAAAATGTATTATCCAGGGGTGGGGCGGGGGACGGGTGCGGGCGGGTCTTAGTTTCTTTCCGCCCCCGCACCCGTAGTTAAGAACCGGGTTTCTCCCGCACTCGCACCCAATTAAATCGGGTTTTCTCCGTTAATTTTGGGACGGGCCCGGGTGGGTCCGGATTTGTTTGCCATCCCTACTTCTCATTTCCCACTCTCATTCTATTACAATTGTTGCCAATTTCAACCGGTGCCAACTCAACACCCTTTTTGTTTTTCTTACCATTCCTCTCATACACCTTTCAAATATTTTTCATATTAGTCATACCACTATCTATGCCCAATTCTCTATCAATATCATTTTCTATAGAGAAATACCTGTCCTCAAGTTGATGTTTGGGAAATTGTCTGCAAATATTGAGTTCATCCTTTCATATTACATCTTTTGCATCATGTTGTTTCCACTAAATTAGAATTTGTTGAACCATGCCCCACCATTAGTTATTGTCTTGCGGACCAACATCAACACAAGTTCTATAGTGGCAGTGTTGCCTTCTTCCAACTCAAAAGGTAACTCATTTTGCATATCAAAATTACTTATATGTTTCATAAAATACCGATAAATGTGTGATGTGTCAGACAACTAGAGCTTGTATAAACAACTTTGATATGTCCCAACACCTTAAAAGCAACATGAAATGATGCATGAATGCATATTTATATGTATTTGTGTGTAGAGAAAAAAATAAACAAAACAAATTATTTTTAGCCAAAATTATAATTTTGAAAAGATTGAGTCAATACATATGTTGGCTCCAAACAGGCTGTATTGACTCCAAATTCGTATGATGTGGAGTTGATACATAGCCCAAATGAGTCAATAGATTAAGGGCGAAAAAACCTGCTTTAAAAATTGTTTCAGTAGGAGTCAACTTCATGTAAGGATAAGTCGACTCAATCGAAACATGTATTGACCCATAAGTGCTTTGTATCGATATAAGAGAGGCAGAGACACAATTTTGAAAAAACCTTTAAGTTGGAGTTGACTCCAATACATGATGAGTCGACTCAATCGCAACATGTATCGATACATAGAATGCATAGATGAGCAGAATCATATTGCTTGAAAATCTTTTGGAATGAGTTGAGTAATTCGTAGCTTATATCGACTCACACATGACGGAGAAATGTGTTTAACCATCCTTCATTATGTATTAATTTATAGTTTAGATGTATTGACTCATAAACTTGTTTTGCATGAAAAATCATGATGATGCACATCTAGACATAGACGGTAAGGTCCAATATACACAAAGAACTAAGTGAACCTAGTTTTGACATCATTCTAAACATATCTAAGAGAATAGTGCACTCATAAAACCCGCCTGCACCCCGCCTTGTTGCCATGACTATTTGTTATGCATGAGCTACTGCTCCAATTTTATCATTCTATCTTTTGTTTAGGGCCTTGCCGATTGCACACACACACGCATATATATATATATGACTAATAATGTGTAATTGTGTCTTTTAAATATAAAATATGACTAATAATGTGTAAAGATTTAATTGATATACATTGACAGTGTAAAATAATTTTTTACACTGTCAACCAATCACTCTAATGTATCTTGCCACATTAGACTATAAATTTTAAGTTAATTGCATGATATGATATATTAATCTATTCGTATTAAATAACAATATAAAATTATTTTACACTGTCAATACATATCAATTAAACTCTAATGTATAATTGAGTTTTCTAAATATGTATAAGACTAATAATGTGTAATTGAGTTTTCACATGACAATATCATTGTGTACCTAATAGTCAAGTAATCCTGCGAATTCGCCACTACTCGCTTGTGCGTTGCCAACTTGAATAAGGATGTCAAGCCCTATACTATTAGAAGAGATGTCACAGTGAGAAGAAGAATCTTGAATATTATGAACCATGTTAAGTAATTCGCTCACGTCTATATCAATGGAGTCTTAAGCAAGTATATGCAAGTTTTCAGCTGAGTAATGATAAACTCCCATATCATATCACCGCAGACGTCACGTGGTCAACAGATCATCATCCCCTTTGTTTCTTTCTTTCTTCCCGCACCTCCTCACTTTATAATATCATTAATCATTTTCTTTTGAATAAATTAAAGTTGTACCAATAGTCTTTTTTTTGGCGTCTTGACTTTGCAATGCATACTATTATAAGCTTTTATTTAAATTCAATAAATATAACTCAAATAACTCCCATATTCGTATCCATTATCAAACCATGCTTGCTTTCTCTCCATTTTCTCTACCATTCATTTATCAATATATACCCCAAAAGAGATCCAACTTTCATCTTCAGATTCAATATTTAGAAAAAAGACAACATCGGGTTTTTCAGAAATACCGCACCTTTTAATAAAACAAAATTGAAAAACCACTAAGATCTAAATTCAGTCTTCCACCGTTTGGGACTCGTCAACTTCACTTTATTCACACTGTTTTCACGTCCTCTTCTTTCCAACAAATTTCAAATAATGCATCAAAACTATCTTTCCCACATAAAGACAGCATAGCTCCAATATTCTTGCAACTAACTCGAACGCAAGCATGTCACAACCGTAGCAATGGAGCTTAGAACAAAAAATAAAGTTAAAATAACATTGACATGAAAATAAACCCGGCCCACGTTTCCGAACCAGAATGCCATCATCACCAACCAAAGCTCCCTCACGTCTTTGACTCAACAATTTACACCATGCGCAAGTTAGCCTCATCACACACAACCACGTAATAATAAGCACACACTCAACACTCTCTCTCTCTGCTTCCTTCTTCCCTCTTCCTTTCTCTCACTAAAAATTTTCGTTCACTTTTCATAAAATACAAAATAACTTGAAAAAAATAATTTTCCGATATAAAAACATGTTTATTACGTTTTTTTGTCTTGTAAACTTCTCTCTGTCTCTTTTCTAAGCAGTTGTTGAGAGAGAGAGAGAGTTTACCCGAAGAACAGATCCCTATTTCTTCATTTCTCTGCTAATTCCATCTTCTCCATCAGGTTTTCTGACATTCTCCTTTTCAATTCATCTCTCTTTCTTCCAACTCTTTTTCTCTCTTCTCTTCCTTTCTGTCTCCACAACTCTAACTTCTTTCTTGCTCTGTTTTTTTCAAAACTCAATTCGCGATTAGGGTTTATGGCTTCTGAACTTCGGAGTTCAATTTTCCGTTCTCGTGTTTATTAAGCTTTGATTTTAATTTATAACGGGCTTGTTGCTTCAATTTTCTGTTTTGAAGATTGAAAAGAGAGGAATGATTATCAAGCGGAACCTGAAATCTCAAATGCCGCGTTTGAAACGGTGTAGACTCGGTGACTCGGTTGGAGAAGACGACGACTGTTCTTATGCTGCTAAGAAGAGGAAAACGAGTGGTTATTATTATCCTTTGAACCTTTTGGGTGATGTTGCTGCCGGTTTGATTCCGGTGAGTTTTCACGGTTTGTTGAGTGCCGGTGTATCGGAGAGGGGATTCTCTGCGTCTTGGTGCACGCAAGTTCCGTGCTCCCCCGGTGAAGTTGAGTCGAACTCGAAGGAGGAGACGGTTCCGGTGAAGAAAAATCAGGTTCAACGACCTCCGTTGGTTAGAACTTCGAGAGGGCGAGTTCAGGTTCTTCCTTCTCGTTTTAATGACTCTGTTATTGATAATTGGAAGAAGGATGGAAAAACCAGTTTGCTTGATTGTGATGTTCAAGGTGAATTTGAATGCAAGAAGGACAAGGTAGTAGTAGCCAAAACTTGCAATAACAATGTCAGAAAAGGGCGTAAAAATGGGAAAGTTGGTTATAAGCAACGTAATTATTTGGCATTGTGTGGGGAGGATGATGTTACCGTGAGTGGGAGGCATAAGAGTTTTGGTAGAAGGAAGGGTTCAGCTTTGTATGATGATGAAGTTGATTTGGCTATGGGTAGTGATGATGATATAGTTGATTTGAAGGAGAATAATGGAGAGAAGAAAGATGGGTTATATGGGCCAGAAGATTTTTATGCCAGTGATATAGTGTGGGCCAAAGCTGGGAGGAAGGAACCTTTTTGGCCAGCTGTTGTTATTGATCCTGTGAAACATGCGCCTGAGTTGGTCCTAAGATCTTGTATAGCTGCTGCTGCATGTGTCATGTTTCTTGGCAATGCTGGGAATGAAAATCAAAGGGTATGTAATGTATGATTTAAGATATTTGAATATGGAATGTTTACTCGTTTACTATACAGAGCTTCTTTGCTATTTAGGAAATTTATTGTGGTTTGATTATTTGAACAGGACTATGCATGGGTGAAGCATGGCATGATCTTTCCATTTATGGATTTTGTTGATAGGTGTGGAGTTGTTGGTTATTTTCATTGATTTATTTTTCGGAAGAAATTTTGTTTACTAGGCTTGATGGTGGTCTTTGATTTAGGTTTCAAGAGCAGCCTGAATTGAGTAACTATAGTCCCTCTGACTTCCAAATGGCAATAGAGGAGGCATTTTTGGCCGACCAAGGCTTTACAGAGAAGCTGATAGATGATATAAATGCAGCAGCTTGTGCTACTGTTGATGATGATACTATTCTTAAATCCTCCTTCCGGGAGTTCTGTGGTTCAAACCAGTATGGAAGAGCAGGAAAACATTTTCTAAACCAGGTAATCTGCTTCATCTTTATTTATAGTTTTTATTATGTAGCTATTGCTCCAGAGTTTTGAATGTTGTTGAAGTCTAATCTTCTTTGATGCTTCATTTATTGGAATTTGTAATTTTATATGCAGGATTTATTTGATAAGAAAGACACACAATCATGTGAAGCGTGTGGATTGACTCTTTCTTACAAGATGTCAAAGAAAACTAATGGTTTGACTCCTAATGGTCAACTCCTATGTAAAACATGTGCAAGGGTTAGTATGTCTTGCCTTTGTCTTCAAACTACTTATATTTAAGTCTGCAATGAAAACATTATGATTGAAGTTCTGTGTCTGTTTTGAAACTCTGTATTTTGTTGCCTCTGAATGAAGTCATTTATTCTTTGCAATTAAGAAAGTTTTGTATTTGTTTCCAAAGTTTCATATTTTGTAGTCTCTAAAGTTATTTAGGTTTGGCAGTTAACGAAATCAAAACATTATTGTGGCATATGCAAAAAAGTTTGGAATCATTCGGATAGTGGAAGCTGGGTGAGTTAGCTAAATTCCATTAACTAATTAAGGCAATTTTTTTCCGCTAGACTGTTGCATTGTAGTATTAATTTTTTTTTTTTGCCCTTTTGGGGTGTTCCCTTGGAATCAGGTGCGCTGTGATGGATGTAAAGTGTGGGTGCATGCCGAATGTGACCAAATTTCTAGAAACCACTTCAAGGTTTGTCCATTACTTAATATCACAGTTTTGTAGCTTCTCTTTATTAAAAGTTCATAAAGTGAGATTTGGCGTTTTATTGATTTGAATACTCTGTTTCTGTGAAGGATCTTGAAAACACGGATTATTACTGCCCTACATGTAGAGGCAAGTTTGAGTTTGAGTTATCTGATTCAGAAAAATCAAAGACAAAAGTCAGGTGAGTCTATTATTTTTCTTTCTCTGTCTTCCCTAACCCTGGTATTGCATAAAAAGATGTCATTTTTCATGTATATAATTTGTTTGTCTCTAACAATGTTGGAGGCTTTTGTGCAGATCGAACCGAAACAGTGGGCAGCTAGTGCTTTCAAATAAGGTCAATGTTCTCTGCAATGGTGTGCAAGGCATATATTTTCCAAGCCTACACTTGTAAGTACAAACTCCTTCAAAAGTCTTGGACATGATTTCCTGATGTGGCTTATCATTCAAATTACTTTCTGGGATGTTCTTGCACAACTACCATTGTTTTTTATTACTTATATATTGGGAATTGATCTCTTTCTTTAAATTTTTATTGTGGGCTGATACATATTTTTCTTCTTCAGAGTTGTGTGCAAGTGTGGTTTTTGTGGGACAGAAAAACAAGCTCTTAGCGAATGGGAAAGGCACACAGGTTCCAAATTAAGAAATTGGAAAACAAGTATTACTGTGAAAGACTCCAGGCTACCTTTGGAACAATGGGTTTGTATATATGGCTCTTATTTAATTTCGATGCATAATATTCCCTATCTATTTTGTGTTGAAAATACACTAATGTGTTGATTATTTTATTTTATTAAAATTGTTCACGAACCAAATTCATTAGAATTTTATTATTCAGTTGTGCCAAAAAAAGAAAAAGAATTGTATTCTTCAGTATGCATTTAATGTGCTTATGGGCCTACTACTCTAGTTTCATTTATAAGTGAAAATACTTATTTTCACACTTTTTAAAGATGGTAGTCAAGGGAGTTTTTTTAATGTAAAAAAGGAAATACATTTACTAACCTGCCTCTATTTATAATGTTTGTCTATTCACAATATTAATCACTTAATTTAAGGTTGTATTTGGAATAGTAATAACATTAATTGTGGAAAATTAGTCAACATTTGCTTATCTTATTTGAGTCCAACAAATATAGATATTTGTTGCTTATAATTGAGTCCGGAAGGAGTATAAGTGGAATATTGTATGCCGCATAGTATTATAATTATAATTATTAATAAAAAAATTCTTCATCTTAAGTATTAGACCTTAGATTTCATTATAGTTTTTTCCCATCAGTATCAATATATATTTTTTAATTTTGTATTCTTCAGTAACAAAATGCTAATGATACTGACCTTTTCAAACTCAATAATATTGCTAATATGATGCTTTTTGGATATTCAGATGCTGCAGGTTGCCGAAGTTCATGCTAATGCTCTAGTTTCTGTCAAACCTAAAAAACCTTCTTTAAAAGAAAGGAAGCAAAAGTTGCTTACCTTCTTGAAAGGTACCCTTTTTCCCCTTCCTTTTTTACAACATTGCTATATGCTATAATTGCCACATGTTCTCATAGTGATAATGTAACTACAATTTTTTTTTTCTCTGACAGAGAGGTATGAACCTGTTTATGCTAAGTGGACTACAGAGCGTTGTGCTGTTTGTAGATGGGTTGAAGACTGGGACTACAATAAAATTATCATTTGCAACAGGTAATATAGCATCTCCATCATTTCTAGATAACACCATCCATTTTTTTCTTCATATGCTAGCTTGAGCTATGAAGAACTAATATTTGTGATGAATTTCATTTCAATTAATACAAAAATGCATTACATATTTTATAGATGTCAAATAGCTGTTCACCAAGAATGCTATGGAGTATTAAATGTTAGAGACTTTACATCTTGGGTCTGTAAAACCTGCGAGACGCCTAAAATCAAGCGGGAGTGTTGTCTTTGTCCTGTAAAAGGTTTGTCTTGTACAATATTTCAAACACATGGTATATAGTGTCATCATCTTTTTATTTGTTAGGATTGATATAGACTCACCTTTTCTTTGTGAATTCTACTTTTTGAAACTGTCCTGTCTGAATTCTTTAAATCTTGTACAATTGTTATTTAAAAAGATTTTTTTTTTAAATAAATAATACAGTAGTGATTATTTTATAGAGAATTTCATGTAAAGCCAAAGTTTTTTTAATCAGGAAAATAACTCTTAATTCTTTCATCTACTACTCTCATCAAAATTTAAAAATATATTTTCATTAGTCAGAAAATTTCAGGTTCCAATATTTTCCAAAAGCTGAAACAAGCAATTAGAAACTTAAAAATGATTATTATTGTACAAAATGTTTTTTCACAATAATCTTAAACAAACATACTCTAAATCAGTTTTTAATATTCTTGGATGAGAACTTTTTGACCCTTTTTTACATTGAAATTAGTTTGATCTGTTATAAGTGTAATCTTTCTCGCATTGTTATCCACCTTTTTAAAAATATTTTTGAACTCCCAGGTGGTGCTCTAAAGCCAACTGATATTGACACATTATGGGTTCATGTCACCTGTGCTTGGTTTCGACCTGAAGTCTCGTTTGCAAATGATGAGAAAATGGAACCTGCTTTGGGCATTCTTAGTATTCCATCAAATTCTTTTGTGAAGGTATGCTATTGACTACTACAAAATCCTCCTTGAAAGTAATTTTGGTCAGCGGCAGAAGTGATTTCATTCTTTGCATATTTCTTCACTGTTAGAATTCTTCACACTACATATCATAAAGATGAAAAGTATCTATCAGATTTTATTATTCTGTCCGTTGAGTGTGGGATACAGAAATGAGCTAAACTCCTGATTTTCTTGATATCTTAATCATTAGACGTCTCTTGGTTCAATCTAATAAATGCAATCTATGGTCTGTTCTATTTGAATTTCAGATTTGTGTTATTTGCAAGCAAATTCACGGTTCCTGCACACAGTGCTGCAAATGCTCCACTTATTTCCATGCCATGTGTGCATCAAGGGCTGGTTACCGAATGGAGGTAAGGTTTCTATTGAGTTGAGTTGGCCTGCTCGGTATCTTCTAATTTGGACTTTTTCTTTATTACTAAAGTTAAATGATGATTTTCAATTTCTTTCCTATTTTTAAGCATTGTTTTCAATAACAATACAGTTTGATTACTGATTATGAATACTCACCCGTCATCATTAGTACACGCATTCCCCACTGGGGTTTTAAGAATATTTGGAAAAACACCATTTTCATCCTATAAAAAATTAACAACTCCGCCAGGGGAATGAAACTCTGTTGTTGTGTTATTGAATGTTTCATCTTTGCCAAATTGCCAATATTTAACTAAACTTTCTCCTTACTGAATGCAGTTGCATTGTTCGAAGAAAAATGGAAAGACGATAACAAAAATGGTTTCATATTGTGCTTACCACAGGTATGTAATCAACAATTATAACAAAAAAAGAAATGATTTTCATCCTTCGTTCGTTTCTACCATTGCCTCTACGCAGTGTTTGCTTTTTTGCTCAGTACTTCTCTTCTAGTAATTGCACATTTATAAGTTTATATGCAAGTCACTTTAAGCTCAATCTTATTATCAGCCTTTCATCTTTAGTAGTAATATCTGTTATTTCCTGCAGAGCTCCAAATCCAGACAATGTTTTGATTTTGCAAACCCCTCTTGGGGTCATTTCAACCAAAAGTCTTCTTCAAAAGAAAAAAATTGGATCAAGGTTGATCTCATCTAACAGAATAAAGCAAGAAGAGACTCCTATTGATATCACTGAGCATGACCCATTCTCTGCTGCTCGGTGTCGTATCCTTAAAAGAACAAATCATACCAGAAAGGTACATTGGAGAAAATTGCTCATGGTGATGAATGTTATTAAAATAAAACATAAATAATGCGGCATCGATTGTATTTGTAAAAGAGATATTAAGCGTGTGTTTGTTCTGCTTTCTCACTTTTATTTCTTCTACTTCTTAGAGAGCATCCGATGAAGCAGTTTTTCATAAAGCGAGGGGTCACTGCCACCATCCTTTGGATGCAATACAGAGTTTAAATGCATACAGAGTAAACATTTCATCTTCTTGAAATTATATCAGACATTACTAATACTTTTAGATTGATTTAACGATATAAACTGCCCCTTTCTCTTTTATTTTTCCTGATCACTTTTTCATACCATTTTCCCTCAAACAGCAAGTAAAGGAGCCTCAAGCTTTCTCTTCTTTCAGAGAACGACTTTACCACTTACAGGTGCTTCTCTATCTTGGTTAGATTATTGGTTTCAGTGGTTTATTTTTTTGACTTTTTTGTCGGTACACTGGTATGATTTCAGAGAACCGAAAATGAACGGGTTTGCTTTGGTAGATCTGGCATACATGGATGGGGCCTCTTTGCACGTAGGAATATTCAAGAAGGAGAAATGGTATGGATTTCATGCACAAATACCTTTAACATTACAAAATCATACGACATGCTCCTGTGTGTTGAATTGTTGATCAATCATCATCACTGAGACATATGATGACTCATGAAATCAATGTTCTGTATTGGTCGAATTTCTAGATTCCCAGTGAATCACATCACCACCTTTTTATACAACAATAATGAGCTTGATTTAATTCTGAGCAGGTTCTTGAATATCGTGGGGAACAAGTGAGACGCAGCATTGCCGATTTGAGGGAGGCACGCTATAGAGCAGAAGGGAAAGACTGCTACGTGAGTTAATTTTTCTCTATCTTTACATATGAAAGTATCACAGTCATCTCTTTATTCATAATCACGTGTTATCACACTAAAATGCTTCACCCTCTTATTTTTGCAGCTGTTTAAGATAAGCGAAGAAGTGGTGGTAGATGCCACTGATAAAGGGAATATAGCACGTCTAATCAACCACTCTGTGAGTCAGCCTAAAACTCGAATAGATTTTTATAAATCTGCAGAATTGTATAGTGGTCTTACTCTTACCGGTTGTTCGGTTCATGTTAATACAGTGTATGCCAAATTGCTATGCAAGGATCATGAGTGTGGGAGATGATGAGAGCCGAATTGTACTTATTGCTAAGACTAACGTATCTTCTGGCGACGAGCTAACGTATACACATCATTCTCTTTGTGCTTGTGATTGTGCGCAGTTTCATTTTGATATTGTAATTGATGTTATTTTGTCATGTGCAGTTATGATTACTTATTTGATCCTGATGAGCCAGATGAATTTAAAGTCCCCTGCATGTGTAAAGCTTCGAGTTGCAGGAAATTCATGAATTAGGAAAAGATTATACAAAATGAAATGAAGATGATAGGACAACTGATATTGTTTCTTCTCCTTGAGGAGCAAAGCACTAACCCAACCCCTTCTACAGGGAAAATCTCACAGTTAAACCAAAGCTGTAGTTTTTATCAAACCAAAACTAGGGACTGCAAAAAAACAAAAGAAAAAAAAACATAGATTGTGTGTGTTTTTATTTACCCTTTGGATTTCCTTTGGACATCCATTGAGGTCTAATAAAAGTTGTTGAGATTTAGCAGCATTTGGCTCATGGTGTGTTTGTAAATGTATCAGCAGATATTAGTTTTATTTATTTAAATTTAATGTTAACCAATTTTTTCCCGAAATGTATTTTTTGAGATGTTGTTGTCATCTTAAACAATTTAAATGTTTTGAAAAATTCTAATAAACAAATTTGACTAAAAGCTGAGTACGTATTCCGTTTAATACTGGACATAAATGCCAGTGGCTTTTGAGGCCTCCAAACAATTAAAAAAAATATCAAACTGCATGTCAAATAGTTTTTAAAAAATATCTGAGAATTAAATTTTCATATATTTTTTTCAGATAACTTATTCTTAAAAATTATTTAAGAATATTTGAAACAAACGTCTTATACGGTAGGAAATAGTTTGTTTTTAAAGTTAAAACAAATAAAAACAACAAGATATTCATTTTTGCGCATATTCATATAAAAATTACATCAACAATCAAATCATAAATCGTTTTATGAAATAAGAATTGCATATTTTTATGATCTCGTGATTATGATTGATTGCTAACTAAAATAATTCTGGAATTACAATAAGTTAGGTAGGGCTTGTATGACGAACACCATTTTTATTCTTATTTTGCGATAAAAACAACACCGTCATAGTATTTGTGTAACACACAACTTGAAATAGTTAAACTATGATAAGGAGTTTTATTTTTCTGCTTAAAAGAGAAATTGCTTGTCGATAAAAAAAACTGGCTTTGCCAATCAAACAAAGCCAGTGAGAGATGGCACCATGTAAAAACAGTTCGGCTGAAAATGAAATAAAACAATATTTTGTCAAAGCTTTAATGTGACTCAACCATATTAGAATAATTCTTAATTTCATCATAAATTAAAACTCGGTCGGATCAATTACTTGGGGCGATCGAACAACTTGCAAAAACTGAATTCTAAATAATATCTTAAAAATTTAAAATAAAAATTACAAGGGTATTTACCTGGTTGATTTGAGTGGCTGCCATAGCCATAATCGTCCCTGACAATTGACAAGGTCATCTCATGTCATGTTTTTTTTGAGATAGTAGTCTAGTCATAGATGAGATCTATTTCACTTTGCTCAAACAAATTAATTTCCGTGTATTTGTATCCCTACTCTCAATCCTTTTACTTACTTTCTCGTACGTGCTTTGTCCTTTTATATATATATATATATATATATATATATGGAAATGTTAACACACACCAAAAATTGGTGGCCCCACACAAAAATACACTACATCTATTTTTTTCTTCATCTGTCTAATGTCGGGCCCACCCAAAATTGATGGCTCCACACAAAAATACACTAAGGTGTATGTTGCTAATGCACACCTATATGAGTGTGTATTTGCATGACCCATATATATATATATATATATATATATGCATCTGCATTTTACATTTTACATTACTTTTTTCGACTCAGGACGATCCTATTTTTCGCTGGTATCAGAGCCTCTGAGGTTTTGAGACTGGTCTGATTTGCATTATATTTAAAGAATTGTATTATTTCACTAGTTTTATTATTTGTTATATTTTCTTTAACCCTGAAGTTTTCGTTCTTTTTGGAATATTGTTGAATAGTGAGTGGACCAGGTAGTAAGTCCCTAGTGAGAGGTCGTGAATCCGTTGGTTTAGCTCATTGTAATCTTCCAGGAATAAACAAATTATAAGAGAGTAGAAAAGTGTAATATATAAGAAACCTTTGTCTTATTGTATATCTTTATAATTTTGTTTATCAGCCATGTCTCAAATCTTGAGAGCTTTAAGTCGGATGGGAAGTAGTGCTTCTAGTAGTAGGAAAACCATAATCACTGCATCTACTAGCTACAAGAATACCGATAACAATTTAGATCAAGATACTTATCAAAATCAGGAATTACAAATTCAAGAATTAGAAAATAAATAAATTAATTGGTCTATGCCTGAAATTAAAATGAAAGATGTTTACAAAGTGTCTTCCTTTAGTGATGATACTAAAAAAATTATTAAGACCGTTGAATCCTCAAAATCTGTCTCTACTAAACAAGAAATCATACATTTGTTAGAGAAATCGTTGATAGATGAACATAAAGCCCAAGGGTTTAAATATATTCATTTAGGCTTAATACAAATTGCTATTAAACCTCTTCATAAATTAGGTCTTAATACCCCTATATTATTAATACTTAGAGATACTAGGATAAGAGATTTTCATAACTCCGTAATAGCGATGGTTGAAACTAATCTCAACGATGATCCAGTTTATTTTAATTGTCACTCTAATTACTCCATGTGCTTAGCTGATAAAGCTATTGCGGAATCCCTAGTAATTTTTGTTCAAGCCTCTGAAAATAATTTTAACCCAGGAGTATCAAATATAGATATAATTAATAGGATAACTCATAAAATCTCAAAGGTAAACTATGGTTTCAACTCTTTAAAAACTACACCCATAAATGAAACATGTATCATTGAAGCTAATTTAAGAAGGTCTAATGTGGTAACACCTAAGATCTTAACGGCGTTTGAGATTATCGATAAGTTACCAGAAGAATGGGTCTTAAAAGATGTTGTTAAACTTGAGAAAATTGAATCCAGATCTATTAGACATCTTATTACCGATACAGACGGTTCAGTAGTTATAAGAATGAACCACAATCAATCGTACAGATACCATCAGTCTAGTAGCATAGCCTCTAGTGCTAGACATTTAGTTGATTCACCTATTAGAGTTAATCTGACAGGGGTTAACTTTGCTCCTAATGTTCCAAGACCTATATGTTCTGAACCTGTGTCTAGGTCGCACTCTCTTACTGAGTCACAAATAGTAAATGTTATTTCCAACAATACATTTAAAATAGATAAAGCTTGGATCAGAGAAGATCTACTAGCGGATTATAATCAAGCTAAACGAGATTGATGCTTCAATACGTTCTCCGAACAACAAACTACCCTTTACCGCACTCATTTTTATGAGTTTATAGAAAAACATAAGATAAATGTCTATTTCCTCACATGGTTTGAATTATACAGTTTAGAAAACAATATTGAGAATCCTTTTGCTAGAAAAATGATGATAGATGTTAATACTAGAATGAATACCCAGTGGAAAACTATAAAAAGGGGCATAATTGAGTCTATCCATCCTTCTTTGGAAGCAATTAAAATTAAGAATGAGATAGAGAAAATAGAAATAGAAGCGTCTCCTTTTAAACTCATGACTAATCCTTCAGATTTAAGGAAATATATAAATAACGTGCACTGCCAACTTAATTATACTAATCTGTTGCTACACACTATTGCACATCAGGTAGATCATGTTGAGATCTCTCTTAGCCATAAAGAAAAACCTCTACAGGAATTTAAATTATATCCTAAAAGACCTATATACCAATATGCTACTCCATCCGATTTAGAAATGAAAAAGTTAAACTTAGGAAAAGAAGATAAAATAGAAGAATTAATAATAAGGTTAAAAAATATGGAAGTAGGAAATTCTTCCAAGATTGTTAATGTATTAACTAGAGAACAAGAATTTGAAAATTTAATAAATCGTTTAGAACGGTCCCCTAGACCAAAAACTAGAAACTATTACCCTAGGCCTTCATTTGCTGATGTACAATTTGAAGAAAGAAGTCACTTCTTAGAAAATAGTTACTCAGGAGAATCTATAATAGAGTGGAGTATAGATGGAGCTTCCGAGCAACAAGTTTTAGATACCATACAAAACATGGCTATGGCTGCTACCGCCTTCAAAATTAGGAAAAACAACGATAAAAAGACTAAAGAAATGTTAATCATGGGGTTCACTGGCCAGTTGAAAGGTTTGTGGGATAACATTGTTAGTTCAAAAGATAAGCTTGCTATTGATTCAGCGGTTAAAGCAGAAAATCAAGAAGTTATATGCGTTGCAACTTTACTTTATGCTATTACTAAATTCTTTGTAGGGGAGCCTCTTAAGTTCCAACAGAGAGCAGGAGATCAATTACAAAATCTTTACTGTCCTAAGATGTTTGACTATAGGTGGTATCGCGCATGTTCCTATCTAAGCTTTGTCTTAGAGAAGATGGCGCGGCGGTTTATCGGAAAGAAAGATTCCTAAGCGGGTTACCTAGGCTCTTTGCTGAAAAGGTAAAAACCAATATTAAACAAGCTTTTAATGGCGAAATTCCCTATCAAAACTTAACCATAGGAGAATTATCTAATTATGTTATTGAAACGGGAATACAAATATGTACAGATTACAAGATACAAAATAAAATTAAATCAGAAATGTCTAATAGTAAAAAGGAATTAGGTTCGTTTTGTGAACAGTATGGCGTTGCCCCTCTTAGGGCTCCTAGCAACCCTAAGCATAAAAAGAAATCTGTTAGCAAAGGAAGAGGCAACTATAAGTATCATAAAAAACCTTATTCAGATAAAACAGAATTCTATCAGAACAATAAGAGGAATTATGGAAAAACTCCTTATAAGAAGACTTCCAATAAATCGAAACCTAAACCTAAAGATAAAGATGTCAAATGCTTCAAATGTGGAAGATTTGGGCATTATGCTAATAAATGTAAAGTCCAAGATAAGATAAATCAATTAAGAAATCTTGATATATCAAAAGAACTACAAGATAACCTTATTAGTTCTTTAGAAAACATTTTAATCAATTCTGAGGAAGAAATTTCTTCTCAAGAGGAATCTTCTTATGAAGATATTAATCAGCTTGCTCATTCATCTGATCCAGAATCAGATTCTGAATATGAATGTGCAGGATTAAATTTCTGCAGTTGTGACCACTGTAAAACTGTTAATGTTTTAACCAATAGTCAAGCTAATACCTTAATTACTATCCTTGATAAGATGGAAGAATCTGAATAAAAAATGCTTTTATGAGACAAATTAAGTCTATTATAGAAGAAGACACTATTACTTCGAAAGATATCAGCAAGGTTGAATTTAAAGAAATTATGAATATGTTAAATCTCCAGAAAAAACTATTACAGTGCAAGACCTGCAACAAGAAATTAAAATTTTGAAAAAAGAAATACAAAATTTAAAAAGCCGGGATGATGAAATAGAATTAAAACTTTTAGAATTAGAGGGACATATGATTATTCAAAAACATAATCAATCGTCACCCAGTACTAATAATCTAAGTTCTAGTACGGATACTGCTAAAAATTATATATTTAAAATAGAAAAGATAATTTCGCACAAATGGTATTGTAGGATTAATCTCGTCATACAAGATACCAATTTAGATATAGTAGCCTTAATTGATTTTGGTGCAGACTTAAACTGCATTCAAGAAGGATTGATACCTACCAAGTATTATGAATAAACCAAAGAAACCTTACATGGTGCTAATGGAATGCGCCTAGGAATATCCTATAAGTTATCTGATGCTAAAATCTGTAAGGGACAAATATGTTATAAAAGCTATTTTATCTTGGTTAATGATCTCCAAGAAACCCTAATTTTAGGAACCCCGTTTCTAGCATTACTATATCCTTTTACAGTTGATAATACCGCCATAAGTACTCAAGCGTTAGGTAGAATAATTAAATTTGAATTCCTGAATAAACCTAAAATAAGAGATCTTAATATTATGCAAGAACGAAAAATATCTATAATAATTCAAATTTCTAATAAAACTAAACACCTTAATCATATTAATAAAGAAATCCATTTTAAAAGACTAGACGAACAAATACAGAGTAAGGCTACCCAAGAAAAGATTAAATCTATAACCAAAAGTTTTATTACAGATCTTTGTTCTGAACAACCTAATGCTTTCTGGAAAAGAAAGACTCATGTTATATCTTTACCTTACGATCCTAGTTTTAAAGAAACTAATATTCCTACTAAATCTAGGCCTATTCAAATGAAAAAGGAACTTATGGATTATTGCCAAAAAGAAATTAATGAATATCTAACTAAAGGACTAATTAGACCTAGCAGGTCTCCTTGGAGCTGCTCGGTGTTCTATGTTGTTAATGCTGCCGAATTAGAAAGAGGAAGTCCTCGTTTAGTGATAAATTATAAACCTTTAAACCAAGCCTTACAATGGATTAGGTATCAAATACCTAATAAAAAGGATTTAATTAACAGACTACAACAGAAGAGTATATTTTCTAAATTCGATCTTAAATAAGGATATTATCAAATCCAGTTAAAGGAAGAAGATAAATATAAAGCTGCGTTTATAGTCCCTTTTGGGCATTATGAATGGAATGTGCTACCTTTAGGCCTTAAGAACGCTCCTTCAAAATTTCAAAATATTATGAATTCTATACTAAATGTCTACTCAGATTTCACTATAGTTTATCTTGATGACATCTTAGTATTCTCAGATTCTATAGATCAACACTTTAAGCATTTAAATCAATTTTACGAAATAATTAAGGCTAATGGAATGGTATTATCAGAAAAGAAGTTAAACATGTGTCATAGTAAAATTAGATTCTTAGAATTTGATATTGGTCAAGGTCTTTATACACCAATTAACAGATCTTTAGAATTTGTTACTAAATTTCCATATGAGATTAAAAATAAAACCCAATTACAAAGATTTTTAGGTTGCTTAAACTATGTGTCTGACTTTATCCCGAACCTAAGGATCACTTGTATACCCCTGTTTAAAAGACTTAAGAAAAATCCTCCTCCTTGGGATAACTCCATGACAGAAAGTGTGCAGCAATTAAAGAAATTAGTTAAGAAACCTCCTTGCATAGGAATCCCAGATCCTACAGCAAGCCTCATTGTAGAAATCGATGCCTCAGACATAGGCTTCAGAGGAATATTAAAACAAGTATTTCCAGGTTCTAAAAAGGAACAGGCTGTGAGATATTACTCGGGTACCTGGACTCAGGCCCAATTAAATTACTCTACTATTAAAAAGAAATTTTATCAATTGTTTTATGTATTATGAAATTTCAAGATGATTTGTTTTCAAAATCATTTATTTTAAAAACCGATTGTAAATCTGCAAAAAGTGTTTTACAAAAGGATGTTAAAAATTTGGTTTCAAAACATATTTTTTACAGATGGCAAGCTTTGCTGGCATGCTTTGATTTTGAAATTATACATAAAAGGTATTAAAAATGCATTACCAGATTTTTTAACAAGAGAATTTTTACAGTGTAAAAAGAGTAGCAAGACTACATCTAAAGATTCTTATGGTCCCCCATTACAAAAACCAGAAAACCTAAATAAACAATTGGTACTAGGATCGTCTTCCTATGTATCAAAAATTAATACTCCAATTTTCTCTTCAAAGGGAAAAGGAGCCTACTCTGCCTTGGTTTCACCATCGCAGTTTTCCCAGGATATTACGGCGTC
The DNA here is from genome assembly GCA_022829125.1 of Lathyrus tuberosus. Lineage (NCBI taxonomy): Eukaryota > Viridiplantae > Streptophyta > Magnoliopsida > Fabales > Fabaceae > Lathyrus > Lathyrus tuberosus. The sequence continues at coordinate 19,596,837 of JALAZF010000017.1, forward strand.
TTCTTCTTTGAAGAAGACTCCAATCAAAAGTAAAATAGCATATTACACTCCCCCACCAAGAGCCAAATCAAAGTTTGTTACAAAGGATTTTTCTGTACCTATTATCCCTTTAAAAGATTATTACTGTCCTCCCGAAGGATCATTACTACAAGTTATCAATAAGGTGTTTCCACATAATACCAACTTTCTTCACCCAGATATTAATAAGACCAGATTCTACTATGAATTCATCTTAGTTGATACTGATTCCATTACTCTTACTCACATCAAAGATGATGCTACCGGAAATATAAAATACTCCAAGTTTAAAATCAACAAAGTATTGTCCCCCGCAGACTGGGGTACTCATCCTTACCATTCTCAAGATTTTACCAGAATTTTTGTTCCTCAATATTACACTTATTTGGACTATATGGACACTTGGTCCCATTTTCTTACAATAAGACCTTATGATCATACCTGGTTCATTTAGTTTAATAAAAATATATCGTTAAAATTTCCAAACTGGTTCATTAAATGGTTTGAAGTTTACAGGTTGGAAACCCAAATTTTCCCATATTATGTGTTAAAATCTTACAAGGAATTTGGTGAAATTACGACTTGCCCAAAACACAAGAGTCTTTTAGCCTTTACTGCCGCTTTTGGAATTACTTGGATTATGTCTTGGTCGTTTACTACAGACCCTATTTGGCCGGATTCTACTGCTTCTCATTTATCAAGGAAGATCTCTATCAAATGGTGGGATTCTTTCAGTTTAGAGTTACTCACTCATGCTATTAGAAATGCTTGGTATGCTAAAAATCCCAAGCTGTGCAAATCTACTACAACTAAAGAAGAAACTACGTTTTTAGCTGATAGAAGTAAACTTCTAGCTTCTCTTTCAGCAATTACGGATCCCAAGAAGTTTGCGGATAAACTTCAAAAAATTACGGGTGCTATGTCAGAATGTCATAGTTCCTCTTCTTCTATTGACGCTACACCTGTCAATGAAAATGATTGTTATGGAATCTTTGACTAGATCTCCACCTCCGACAACATGATCTTACTTTCCGAATAAGACAAACTACTTTGGGCTAGATAAGATTCGTTCTTATCTCGTGACGATTACTTTTTACAAACTATTAATCTCAGTGGTTGAATTATTAGGATTTGTGGGTCATTCTTTACTTTACTTTGTTCAATTATGTAAAGATAAGATTCCTTATCTTGCTTTTTCTTTTCTGGCCATTTATATTTGTCGGCCACTAGGTTTCTTTATTATTGTAACATTTTAGTGCATTGTAAATTAGTTTAAAGTTCGCGTGTTATATAAGGACTCAGTCTTGTTTGTTCAAAGCATCAGAATTTTTCCTCATACTTGAGTGAAAATATCAAACCCTTGAATAATCAAATTTGTAAGTCTTTTGAAATAATAAAATTATGACTTTATCCATTGCTGTGCATTTGAATTACGTGCCTATTTTTAGATTTTCTAATGACAATATTTTTCTTATGGTAAATATATTTATTCAAATTTACATTAATACTACTATTGCATCTGCAATTTACATTACTTTTTCCAACTATATATATATATATATATATATATATATATATATATATATATATATATATATATAGGGGCAAAATAGGTTTTTTCGTCCCGTATGTTTAGGTTGGGGTTTATTTTAGTCCTTTAATTTTTAAACGGGTCATTTTAGTCCACGTTTACCCTTTGGAGGCAAAACACACTAACGGTGTTATACGTGGCAATGTTAACTGCCATGTCAGCTACACGTAGGACAAGTTCTTCTCTAAAAACGTCAAAATGAGGAACGCACGTGTTCATGTGTATTAGGGTTTGTTACATTTACCTCCGTCTTCTTCTATAAAATCACGACTTCATCTTCTTCTGTTCATGCCTTCATCTTCTTCTATTCATGCTTCCATCTTCTTCAACATTAATCTTGTTGACGTTGTAAAACATCGATTGTGAAGAGTAATAGCTCATAAAAGTTCATGTCCGTCGCAAAAGGGGTATGGGTATGGTGGAGATGTGAATTACAGTTCTGAATCTAGGGTTGATTCTTCGTCTTCGAAAAATCAATGGAGACCTAACTGTTGGTGTGGTGATTTTGCTGTACTCAGAAGGGCAAAAACAGTCAAAAATTTTAGGAAGCAGTTTTGGGGATGTCCACATCATAAGGTACGATCTATGTTGTTAAGTTTGCAAATGCGATTTTACACAATAAGTAATGTTGTATGTAACATGTGCAGGGACATGTTAATCAAGAATAAAAAAAAGAGGTTGGAATGCTTAGCAAAAGAGAATGAAGAATTACCGTAGAAATTGATTAAATCTGAAGTATTAGTTGAAGAACTTGAGGGGGCTGCCAATAACACAATGAAGTGGAAAACATTTTGGAGATATTCATTTTTTGTTGCTTTTAGTGTATTAATCTATAATTTGTAAATGTAATTGTACTTCTCCAAATGTTGTTCTATGGGATGAATGAGTTGTATTTCTAAAATATTGTTTTATGAGATCAATGAAATGGAAATGTGCAATGTTGTTTATTACATGGTATGTTGTTTATAATGGTATAATGTGTCTGTCAAAATGGAGTTGTGAAATGCTATAATTTGTCTATCACCTAACTGGTATAATGTGTACCAAAACATAACAGAATATTTGCAAAATATGTCTTTCAATATAGTATCAATAAAAGCCTAAAACATGTACAATTGTAAGCAAAATATGTCTTTCAATATATCTTTTAATAAGCCTAAAACATAATAGAACGAAATATGTCTTTCAATAAGCCTAAAACACAACAGAATATAAGCAAAATATGTCTTTCATTATAGTACCAATATGTCATAACAGAAATATCATATAAGGCTTACAACATAGCAGCAAAACATGTACCATAGTACCAATAGTCATAACAGAATTCCCATATAAGGCTTACAACATAGTACCAAAACATAGACCTAAACATAGTACCAATAGTCATAACAGAATTCCCATATAAGGCTTACAACATTGTACCAAAATATAGCAGCAAAACATAGTACAAAACATAGACCTAAGACAACACATTGTACAAAATATAGACCTAAATCAACACATTGTATCTATTTCTTCTTCTTGCTCGCTTGAGATGAAGTGAGCCTAGTTGCAGGGCTTGCCACATTCCTTGATGCAGTTAACCTAGTTGTGGTGATCCGACACTTTTAGTTGGCCTTCTAATGGGTAACTTCTTGATTGGAGTCCTGGAACCACTTGCTTTAGCCTTGGTGTGAGCTTTAGCCTGAGATTGTTGAAAACAGGATACATACACCCTCATCTTCACCTTCCTCACTACCTTTTTTGCTAGCACCTTCACCTTCCTCGCCTTTACCTTTACTTACTGCCTCTTTGTCATAACCCAACAGATTTGTAATATCCTCTTCCACTAAACCATCACTATCTTCATCTGATTCTTGAAATACAACATCTAAGGCACTGCCATATTGGAAGATCCCATCATCACTATCACTCATATCCTCGGCCACATTAAGCTCAACATTATTATCTCCTACCTCACCCTCACTCATATCCTCAGCCCCATTAACCTCAACATTATTATCTCCTACTCACCCCCACTCATATCCTCAGCCCCATTAACCTCAACATTATTATCTCCTACCTCACCCTCACTCATAACCTCAACCCCATTAACATCAACATTATTATCCCCTTCCTCACCCTCCCTCATAACCTCAGCCCCATTAACCTCAACGTTTGTGCCCTCAGCCTTATTCAAGTTACTTACACTATATCCTTTACCATTCACAACTTCTTCAACCAGTTTTCCAATGACATCTTCAGTTTCATCAACATTAACTACCACCTTAACTATGTTTTCAGTCTCATCCTCAATAGGTCCATCATAATAATCAGGTTGAGAAACTGAATGTTTCACATACAAATGAACAACCTTATGTACCTTACATAAATCAACTATCTCTAAGGCACCTTTATCATCACTCAAAGTAAACAAACCAAATGTTGGGTCCTTGTATATTATTGTTCCAACATCCTCATATCCCAGTTCTTTAACAATCCCTAACACCTCAAAATAGCTCCACTTATCAACATCACACTTCACATCAACAACTGAACCCTCATAACTTGACTCATCATCACCTTCAAAATAACCCCATGGTGTATAACTACATGAACATATTCATCCATAACAAACCTAAAAATTACAGCATTTGAAATCAGGTACACAAAACCCTAAATCCATGACAAACCCTAAAATGCAAACACATACAAACCCTAAAATAGAATGAATCCTAAAATAGAAATGGGTAAAGATTAAAAGCAAGTAAGATAACATTACCAGTATTCTGGAAAGAAATCCCTTGTCTTCGTGCTTGAATACTTTCTTCTCTTCGTTCTTCGAAATCTTCTTCCTTGTTCTAATGAGTGAGTTTGAGAGAGTGAGTTTCAGACAAGTGTGACATTAGGGTGAAAAGTTTGAGTGATATCCCTTTTATATATTACAAGACATTATGTCATAAAAAATAATACACGTGTATACTAGCATTGCCATGTCATAAAAAAATAATACACGTGTGTGCCAGCTTTGCATCTCAATTGACTTTGACTAACGTTTTGGACAGAAAGGATAAATGTGAACCAATTTGAAAAGCCGAGGGAGCAAAATGGACCCTTTTAAAATTAAGGGATCAAAATGAACCCTACATCAAAGAGTTATGATCTAAGTTAATGTCTTTTCCCAGACATTAAATCCCAACAAATGTTACAGAAAAAAAGAAGAAAGAAAAACAAAGAAGAAAACAATCAAGCTTTCGCTCCCCGAGACACCACACTTTGGTCGTCTACCAAAGCCTCGTTCAGAGCACCTTTGAAAGGGTCAAGCCATTCAACGAAAATATGAACGCCCAGACATAACTCCTTGGGATGATTTACTGCTTGTTCGAGAGCCCCATACACATTTTGCACAGTTTTTATGAAGAGACTCCCAAACTCTCTCCTTCAGAACAACCACCTCAATCATGAGCCTTATGATCCTCAACACAAGACTCCTTTTCTTGTTGAAGAATTTTCCGAACCTCCTAAATGCGGTAATATTTAATCAGTATATTTTAATACACCATATTTTACATTGTGCCACGACAATTTTATAACTTCTTGTATTATTTTCATTGCTTTAAATATGTTTTTGAAGTTAAGTTTAAATTTGCTTTGATTTTATTTTTGTTGCTTATTTTCGGAATAAAATATAGATTTCTACCTTCTCACTGTGCAGAATATAACTTGAGCTATGAGATGCCATTTGACGTGTCCTAATATGCGTTAGAAAGATAGGAGAAAGAGCTACAAGTTTCATGGTGATATTAGAAGCCAATTCCGAGTGCAGGGGATTCAAATTATTAGTTTTTATTCCAGACTTAATAAAAATAAATTAGTTAGTTTTGGATCAGTTTATGTTTTTCAGGACGATGCTCTTAAAGTCCTATTTTCTTTATTATTTAAGGTAAACTCAGTATTAGGGAAAGTGAGATAGTTTTTAGGAATTAGATAGAGCATTAGGATTACATGGCCGACTAAACTCCAAGGTTAATTTATTGTTTCATAATTTCATCAAGACTTTGAGGTTATTATATTATCAATTTTTATTCAATTTCTTTCAATCTTTTTTTGTGTATTCTTATTTGCTTAATTCGAGTTGTATATAATAGTGTTGATTAAATTTTATCGATGCATATTCCTTAACTTTGTATGTTAACTTAGTTGATTCGTTAACTTCACCCGATCTTCATCCGCCATGCTTAATGTGACAAATAGGAATATTATTCACATAGTGTTGATCACACTTGTTAATCGATACTATAATCAAATAGGAATTAAATCTACTTAGGAAATTAGTGATATAATAACCAATGATAAGTCTAAAGTTACCGAACTAGTAGATTAATTTGTTAATCATAACTGTAATAATTTTCTTTATTTTCATTTGTCCGAAAACCTAAAACCCCCCTTTCGTTTATTTTCTTGGTTTAAATTAACGTAGGGTCCTTGCTATATGACTTGAGTGTCACTTCCTTATTCTACACTTTATTTAGGTGTTTTTGACTCGTGTGTGACAGTGGGTCAATATTCCTCAGCAACATCATCAGATATCTCTTGGTGATGATTTTTCTCTGCCTCAAGGAATGATTCTAGCTCAAGGATCTGGGAAACCAAGGTGGACAGAGAGTCGTGGGCCTTTGCCTAATCTTGCAAAGATTCAACATGTTTATTATTTTCCTAGAGGTCAGCCAACTTCTTTTGGAAAGCAAATTACTCATGCTTTATGTCGTCACGTATTTCCTTCCATATATCTCTTTCTTTGGAAGGATTACCCACAACCATGATGTCACCTCGATCGACAACAACTAAGGAGAACAAAGGGGTCGCCCGGTAGGTGTGATAGGTGACCTTAGAAAGAAGCTCCTTCTTTTCCACCTCTGGAAGATTCTGAATGAAAGGATGGATTCTCTGTGGACATAGCAACAACATATACTCCGGGAGTGCAAGGAATTCGAGAGGAAAAAATGGAGGGAAGTAAGAGGAAAAGAGTAACTGGCCATGAAGCAAAATCACAAGATAGACGAGCCCATTTAGGAGAATCTTCCTCTAAAGGAGAATGTTGGTTATGGTCCTAACCCCAATTCACGGAGGAGGAGAAGGTTGTGGTGAATTTGAAGGTGCGAAAAACACAAGAAAAAGGGGGTTTAAATTAGGTTTTAAAAACAAAAGCTTTTTACCAACTCAAAAACTCAACACAATAAAAACATGAAAGTGAGAAAGACACAAGGATTTTTATCCTGGTTCACTTGAAATCAAAGCTAATTCAGTCCACCCGCTAAGGTAATTTCACCTTATACACAAGGACTTAATCCACTATAACCAAACTGATTATAAAATACAAAGAACAACTTTCTTTGTCTTCTCAAGAATCTGACTACAACTTATTCTCCTTAAGGAATCGCAAACAAACAAGTTTGAATAAAGATTTTGTGTTACAAGTTGCTTCTATACAAGCAGGTTTTACACAAATGAAATACAAAAAACTTAAAGAAAAGTATGCACAAAGTTGAGAGCTTTTCACGCAGAAACAGTCTTGTAAATTGTTGCTCTTTTCTTCAAGTCTCCAAGTCCTCTTTATATAGCATTAAAAAGGAACCATTAGAGGGAAAATCTGGGATACCGAAATGCATCTGTCCACTAACGGATTAGTGACAAGTGTGATGAATAGTATTATTCTTCGCCCATGTTTTCAGGTAGTGGAGGAATGTTTTCGATTTGTACCATGTACTATTTGATCTTGTATCCTCTTAACTTTATATTCAAATTTATTGGCTTCTGATGAAAAGTTGATGAAGCATGAAAAGAAGAAACACACAGCTGAATTCATAATCTTCACTCAGAACCTTGACATCGTCAGCGTCTGGCTTGAAATCTTCAGAGTCTTCAGCTAAGTAACAAAACTTCAGAAGCTTGTCATTCTTCATAAGCTTGATGATCAGAGTCACATCCAGAAGCAGAAGCAGAGAGAACATTGCAGCAGTAATATAACGTCTTTCTAGAAACTTCTCAGGAGTGAATCAGCGTAGAAGTGAATTTCAGAACACAATGTTCAGAAACTAATGATGTTGCACGACATAAACTCATAATCAAAACTGGACCGTTAGGGTACAAATTTTTTTTCCACATAAACACTACATTGTTATCATTAAAACTCAAAGGTATAGATGCAGAACCAATTCTTGTTCTAACAATCTCCCCCTTTTTTATGATGACAACCATAATCATAAAAAGACACATCAGAAATAAGCACAAAGTTCTCCCTGAGATGTATAATCCCAAAAAGATAAAACAGAATGAAAGAACACTTTTATGATTAACCTTTTTGTAGAACCAGAATGATCTTCTATTAGAATCTAGTTTGTCTTCAGAAGTTGCTTGAACTTATCAAGAACACTAGTTGTTAATGTCAACAATCTGATGAACTCCACTGAGAAGCTTGGTTGAAATCCTTTTTGAAAGAGCTTCAGAGTCTAGTTAAAATCTTAAAACCTGGTTGAATTAGATCCGGTTAACATGAAATTCTCAATTAGATCTTGATGCCTGGTTATGCCTGGTTAGAAGTCTTTCTCAAACAATGAAGTTAAAAACTTCAAAATCAAAGAGTAAACCATTTCTACAGAAACTGGTAACTTAAGTTCTGATATGAAAATCTTCAAGAGCTTCTGATTTTCTTGACTTTCCCTGAAAAACAACTAACAAAATATTCTTCGAAGTAGTTGTTAGAAGAAACATTTAAAAATGTATGGGTTCTGATTTACGAATATAGGTATATCAAAATCAATACGTTTCTCCCCCTTTGTCGTCAACCAAAAAGACATAAACCAAATAAAATAAAGAAACAACATAATTTCATTGATATAGCCAGAAAGCACAGCATTACAAACAAATAAAAACAAAAACATAAACACTTAGGCAAAATAAAAACACGAAAGTGCATAAACTATTTTGAAAACTAAGAGTTTGGGTTCTGTGGCGGAGGAGGAGGCGGAAGTCTAAAGAGAATCATTTCAAACAGAATGTCCTGCTTATCCAAGCATTATCTGACCAAAGCACTTTTTCCTTCATCTCACCAAGAGTCTTCAGAATCACTCCAGGAACCACCCAGACGTAGTTCCAACAACATGTTGATTCTCAGAAGCAACAATTTATTGTTCTGACACACTATCTTGAGCCAACTATTGATCTTCAGAAACAACTTGCTTGCCTTGGTCCAGATGAGTAAAAACATCCTTCATGACAACATTTGAATGTCCAAATTCTTCCTCAATCTCCTTTACTACTTCCACAATCTCAGGGGCAAGAAGACACAATGGAGAACAATGTAACTTCAAGGCTTCCATAGCAGGTACAAACCTTGAACAGAATTTCCCTTAGAAACTTTGTACCCAAAGTTCTCCAACTTAGATATTTTGGAGTTAACCCATCTTCGATATGCTTCCCAGGCCGCATCACTTTTTGCTGGATTAATAGATAGAAAACTAGTCCACATAGTAGCGTGAAGGCAACTTTTTTAATCTGATTCAAATTTCCTCAGCATCTTACCAACATTGGGTTGTTTAGGTTTTGGTTGGCTAGGATATCTGATAGAAACATCAGTGATTCTAGGGTGAGGATCAGAGCCATAAACATTGGGAATAATAAGAGAATGAAAATTTACATATCTTTCAGCATCATAAATCAAATGAGGGCCAAAAATAGGTCTTGGTTCAGCGTCATCAGAATTAGATATGATATGTTCTGGTTCAAAGTTGAACAAGCCTTTGGGAGTACCCTCAGACTCTTGGTCACCAGAATTTCTCGAAGGAGATTTTCTGGGTGCTTCATTTAGATTTTAGGGTTTGAGAGCATTAGTAAAGGGTGATGAAATGAGTGTTAGTAGAGTGGATGAATGGCGTTCTATAGTGGTTATGTAACCTAATTGTATTTGTTGTTCACGGTGATGTTGCTGAGATAACTTTTCATCAGAAACTATGTGAGTTTCTGTGACTGGTTGTGGAGTGATTATATTTATGGATGGTGGTAATGGAGTAGAATTTGGAATGGTGAGAGTGTTATGATATGAATATGGAGTTGGTGGGGTTGGTAAGACACTATCAGAAACATTAGTATCAAAAACAAAAGAAGTTCTGGTCCTAGAAGACATACGAGGAATGAGTGCGTCGGGGTCCTTGGATGTCTGCTGGGCAATACTTGAAGTGTCCATCAGAATCATTGCTTTCTAGCGCTCACTGAGAGGCACTTCATGTTCATCCAGAAACATTGCCACCTTCTTCTTCTTCTTCTTCTTCTTCTTATGCGGCTCATAAGTTCCTTCTCCTCAGCATTCTTCTTCTTACTGCTTTTCTTTCTCTTCCCATGAACATCTGGGAGAGTATCTAGAAGGTTGGATGGATCGGCCCATATATCAATTCCTTCTTCCATACAACTAGCGATGTAGAGTGCCAACACTTCTGGAGGATCAATCTTAGAGAAGATTGGGAAACCATCAACAGGAATCCTTATTCCACAAATATCTTCTTGAAAGGAAGATTAATTGGCTTAACAATTTTGGAGATGAGACTCATGCTTTTTAGATTCTTCCCCCAGAATACTTTCTCAACATGCTTGTCTAGCTCAGTAGTATACCCATGCATGTACCAGAAGGTCTTCAACGAGACCATTCTCTACCAGAATGTCTGAGATTAATCTTCCATTGGAAATAAACTTCCCCTTTTTGGAAGAGCTTCCAGTTCTAGATTCTCTAATTGAATCCCTGAGAAACCTAAACAAAATTATTGGAAGAACCAGATTGACACCTTTCTCTAGAAATAATAATATAAACTTCTGAGTGGTGTTGATGCAATCAACCGAGTTGGTGCTAGGTCTGTGATAAATGCAACCCAAGATGATGTTGAACCATACCCTCAAAGTATCAGTCAAATCTTTTGTACTTGGACTATTTCCATTATCAAATATTGTTACTTCCTTGAAGATGGTTGATGATACCTTAGCGTCTCTCTTTGCATCAGATTTGACATTATATACCTTTTTCCCACAACCATTGTGAGAAATCAGATCTGTTATAGTTTTTTCATTAATTAGAATCTTCCTGTTCATGATGTAGGAACTGATTGTGTCTTTTCTAGCAACAACATGAATCCATGATTGCTTAACAAGAAGTGGGTAGACTGGACCCATCAATCTCTCAAAGAAAACATTCTAACCTTGGAATTCCAGAGTTCCCGTTAGGTCAAAACCATTATCCTTGAGATTTTTGAAATCAACTATGGTTTCAAAGAGAACCATAAGTTTTTTGACCGGAGTGTTGAGAGTGATAACAGGGTGATTTTCATAAGCAACAGAGTGACAAAGAGATTGTTGATGTTGATTCTCAGCCATTGAAGAAAGTTGAAGGAGATGAACAATTATAGAGAGTTTGAAGGTTTGAAAGAGAGAAAGTGTGGGAATAATGTGAGTGTAGTGTTAAATGTGAGTGGAGTAGGTTTATATAAACATTTTAGCAATGATTAAAACAATAAATGCACAGACATAGGAGAAAGGCGTAAAGATTTAACCTAGTTCCAAGAATACGAAACCCAATGTGTCACACCATCATCACGCATGCTCAGAAAGTGGGACAACTGTCACCACTAAGAACCACATGATATTAAATGAAATGACAACCATTAAATGTTGTAATTGTTCAGAATCAAGAAGACAAATCGATAGGATTTCTTCTGATTACAACCTTTCTGATTCATAAACTTCCTCAATTCAAAAAGCTCATGTCTTAGAATCAAACAATCAAACAACAATAAATTCACATAACCTAATACAGAGTTCAGGAAGCTTAACATTCTGATAACATCTTTTCATTCTGGACAGGAGTCCATGTACAAATTTTTCAGAATGAAAACGAATCTATCTTCAACAAGGGGCTTTGTAAAGATATCAACCCACTGATGACCTATATCAACTAATTTTAAATGGAACATACCCTTATGAACATAGTCACATAAGAAATCATGTTTAATTTCAATATGTTTAGCCCTAGAATGCAAGATAGGATTCTTGGATAAAGAAATAGCAGAAGTATTATCACATAGAATAGGAATTTTACTCTCAAAGATCTGATAATCTTCTAGCTGACTATTCATCCTGAGTATCTGAGTGCTACATCCAGAAGCTGTGATATACTCAGCTTCATCTGTTGAAAGCACAATTGTTAACTGTCTCTTGATGGACCACGAGATTAGATTGTCTCCCAAAAATTGACAGCTTCCAGATGTAGTTTTCCATTCTATTTTGTCTCCAGCATAGTCAGTGTCACAATAACCTACTAATTTATATGCACTTAATTTTCTATAAAATAAACCAAGATTAGTAGTACCTTTCAGATACCTAAAGATTCTCTTAACAGCAGTTAAGTGAGCCTCCTTAGGGTTTGATTGGAAGCAAGCACACAAACAAATACTGAATAAAATATCAGGTATAGAAGCTGTTAGATAAAGGAGAGAACCTATCATACCTCTAAATAGCTTTCAATCTACTTTACTACTTACCTATTCTTTCTCCAGAATGCATGTAGGATGCATTGGAGTTTTTGCTTGCTTACATTCAGACAAGTTAAACTTCTTCAGAAGTTCTCTTGTATACTTGCTTTGGTGGATGTATGTTCCTTTTGAACGTTGATCAATTTGAATCCCTAGAAAAAACTTTAGTTCTCCCATCAGACTCATTTCAAATTCTGCTTGCATTAACTAAGCAAAATTCTTGCACAACAAATCATTAGCAAAACCAAATATTATATCATTAACATAAATTTGTACAACCAGAATATCATTCTTAAACATTTTGTAAAAGAGCGTTGTGTCCACTTTCCCTCTGGTAAAATCATTTTCCAAAATGAATTAGTCTTTCATACCAAGCTCTGGGAGCTTGTTTCAGACCGTATAACGACTTTTTAAGTTTGAAAACAAAATCTGGGTTTTCAGAACTCTCAAAACCAGGGGGTTTATTCACATACACTTCTTCAGAAATGTACCCATTCAAGAATGCACTCTTAACATCCATCTGATACAGAATGATGTTATGATTTAGTGCAAACGAAACTAAAATATGAATAGACTCTAACCTAGCAAATGGAGCAAAGGTTTCTGATAGTTCATCCCCTCTTGCTGACTATAACCTTGTGCTACCAGTCGAGCCTTGTTTCTGACGACTTCACCTTTTTCATTGAGCTTGTTTCTGAATACCCATCTGGTTCCAATGACATGGACACCTTTTGTCTTTTATGGTAAATTGATTTAGTTCCTCTTGCATAGACATAATCCATTCATTATCCCGAAGAGCTTCATCAATAGATGTGGGCTGTATCAAAGATACCAAACCCATAAGAGTTTCTTCAGAAGGTTTGAACGAAGATTGAGTTCTGACTGGTGCATCTTTATCTCCCATAATCAATTCTTCAGAATGAGAAGTTCTTGGTCTACTCTTCTTTTTACTAGATGGACCAACGATAGCTTCTGGTTGAGTCGTTTCTGAGTATTTTGCTTCAGCGTCCTTAGCGTTGTCTTCTGAGTTTTATCTCTAGAATCTTTATCCTTGGATTCTGAGAAGGTGATCTTCATATTTGGAAAATTCTCAACTAGCTTTGACTTTTCAGAATCAAGCTTATCATTGAATCTAACATGAATTGACTCCTTTACAATTCGTGTTTCAATGTTAAAGACTCTGTAGACTTTTGAGTGTTCACAATATCCTAACAATAAACACTTATGTGCCTTAGAATCAAACTTGCCAAGGTTCACCTTAGTATTCAACATAAAGCAATCACAGCCAAAAGGATAGATATAAGAAATGTTGGGCTTTTTGTTCTTCCACAATTCATAAGGAGTCTTACCCATAATAGGTCTAATAGAGATCTTGTTCTAAATATAACATGTCGTGTTAACTGCCTATGCCCAGAAATGCTTTGCCACATCAGTCTCTTGGATCATGGTGCGGGCCATCTTTTGCAAGATCTTATTCTTCCTTTCTACAAACCCATTCTGTTGTGGAGTTCTAGGGCAGGAGAAATCATGGGAAATGCCATAAGCATAAAAAAGATTCTCAAAATGCTTATTTTCAAATTCGCCACCATGATCACTTATGACTCTGACTATTTTGAAATCCATCTTTGTTTGCACTTGTGAGCAGAAAATAGAGAACACATAATGTGACTCATCCTTGTGTTTCAAGAACTTTACCCATGGCCAACGACCATAGTCATCAACGAAGAATAGTGTGGGTGTCAATCAATTTCTTCCTTTGCAAAGAAGACAACACTTTGGCAGGGCCAAACCCCTATTCTTTACCAAGTCATTTATATAAGGACCCCACTTTGTTAGTTGCCTTCATCTCACGCGCATTAGCTAGGAACAAATTCCTAACCATATTTACTCTTAGAAAAGTTGTCTTGTCCTCAAGGGAAAATTCATAAAATTGATTCTTGATGACAATAGTGTCTTCCCACGTTGCCTTCTACATTTTCTTTCTAGTATAATGAATGAGAATCTAATGCACTCATTGACCTTCTTTACTAGTCACATGATTTGCCAACACCCCTTTCGGATCAATCTGTTCCCCCTCATCAATCTCCATACCTTGGGGATGTATATGCTCCAATTCATATTCTCCTACATTCTTTTTTAACAATGAAACATGAACGATAGTATGTGCCCTTGACCTAGTTGGTGCCTTTAATTTATACGCAACAACTCCTACTTTTTCAATTAGAGAATTACTATTTCCACCCTTAGGGGTTCTCCCACACCATCGTAAAAAGATTCAAATGTATCTGCGGACGCACCCTTTTCACACATAATTAAGGCAAAAATGGTGAGAAACCCTTATTTTGTTAAAATTTAATCCGAAGATGCATCTCTGTATGCACAAAAGGTTGATTCAGAGATGTATCTCCGTAACTCCCCTTAGTTCATTAGTCTGTGAGCTTTCCGGAGATACATCTTTGGAATATGCTCTGTTAGTTCAAAACAGGAACATGTAGAAATAGTGGCAGAATGGAAAACCAACATAAATTAACTTCAAAATAAACATTACATAGATAAATATTACATAAACTTAACAATACATGTCATTAAAGAACAGTTGGTTCAGGACGTTGCAACATTCTTATAATATCTTTGAATGATCTTTGAATCGTCGCATCCACTTCAATCCGACCATTTGTTGAGTAATGGTAAAAGGTACTACACATAACCTTCAAATCATCATCCGTCTTCAGTTCAAGCATGGTAAACTGCATCTTCACTTCTTTGTCTATCGTGGGTGAACGATACTCGAGGTTGACAACTGTCTGATTTTTTGGATATCACAGAAGAGTATTCAGTTTGGTTTTAAGATTGATGAGAAGTATGCCCTTGCAAATCTGAAATTGAAGTGAGGGGTTTTGCGCCATTGAAATACACAAATACAAGATGGGGATATGTAGTCATTCTGGTTTGTGTAAAGAAAATGGGATGACCGTCTAGCTTGTCAGTCAAGGCATGATTATGCATACCGAAAATCACATTAAATTCCCATGTCTCATCTGCTATACGATATCCAGACAATTTAAACAGACACTCACATTTCCTCGATCCAATGTCATCTTGTTTCAAATTCCTAATCTTTGGTTGGTACGTGCCACTTCTTTCACATATCATTGTTACAAATGCTTATCTTCCATCCGAACCATTGCCAGAGCTTCCGATTACAATTCCAAACCCCGATTTCTTGGCCTCCCAACGGATCCATTATAGCACATACTCACGAACAACAAACACTTCTTTATTTGTAAATTTTGCACAAACATCTACCTCGACAACAACCAGTCGAGCACACGTTTTAACATTATCATTTGCTTCATCTAGTTTAACATCATCATCCACTTCATCCGATTTAACATCATGTTTCAGTTCGACCGATTTAACAGGAACACTCTCAATAGCTTTAGGAAACATATTCGGGTGTACCATATCTATTACCACAAATAATAGAAAAATAGTGTTAAAATTCAAAATAACAAGACCCTCTGGATATGCACATCCAGAACTCACCTACCTTCATCCGAAGAAATCAACATTCATTTTTCATCTCAAACACAAGATTAATGCAAAGAATGAGGGATGAAATCAATGATCTTTACCTGCAATTTCAGCTTGTTTTGCTTCCTTTGAAGTGATGAAATACAAGAGGATGTTTTAGTGTTGAAAAGTTGATTGAGAATTAGAGAAAGTTTTTTAAGAGTTTTGCAATGAAATTTTCCCTTTTAGCATGAAGAGGACGATCCTGAAATGTGGTGTTTTATCAACTTTCCCGATGTGCATTTCTGGAGATGCTTCTCCGGAAATATCACCAAGTTGTTATTTAAATCAGTTGAGATAATTAAAAAAACTCCATAAATGTGTGCAGGCGGTATTTCGGAGATGCATATCCGGATACACCCAAATAGTATATGGAGATGCACCTCGCGACTATATTTTTTAAAAAAAATTGGGTGACACTAAAAAAAAGAAGATTGGCGTGATTTTAGGTGTGTCCGAAGATGCATTTCTGAACGTATGAAGGGCATTTTTGAGTTTTCAAGAGTGTGAGAGGCACAACCAAGGGTGGAAAGAGCATTCCTCTTTAATTATCTAGAAATGCCCAAAATTCATGGTTGCTAATTTAGCATTGATATGTGCCTCTACCACGTTTGTCTATGGGGTTGCAGTTTCAAAAACACCCATTCACCAACTCGAAAGTTGCAATCTCTCCTTTTACCATCAACAAAGTGTTTCATGTGATCTGTTGTATAATAATTAAAACTTAGTTAGTTAGTTAGATACTACATTTTTATATATAATAACTACTCGTGTAGTCTTGTAACAACTTTTTCCCAATAGAACTTTCTCATTCAATATTCATTACTCTCTCTTTTCTTCTCTTCCACTCCAACACTCTCTCTATCTTTCTCTCAATTAACTTCTGCATCCACAAGGTGTAATAACACCAACATATGGTATCACGAGACCGGTTTTGATCCAGGTTCAATAGTGATTGTAGCTATGGTTGAAATAGGCAGCAATATTTGCCCTGCAAATCTTCTAGATCTTGATGGCAAGATTTGGGAAAAATGATGCATTCAGATAAGAGTCTTATTCAATGTTCAAGATGTGTCTGTATGTAGCAAAGGGACTTTAACCGCAAGCAGAAAATGTAACCGATGCTCAGAAGGCAGCATACATGGAATCCAAGAAGAAAGATCAGAAGACCCTATTTTACATTCACCAATGAATTGAAGCAGAGATGTTTGATAGAATAACTCATGTTGCAACTTCAAAGAAGCATGGGATTTGCTAGAAATATACTATGGTGGAGATGGTAAGGTCAAGAAGAAGTGCCTCCAATCTTTGAGAAAGCAGTATAAAATGCTGCATATGAAAGAGGGCAAAACGATATCAGATTTCTTCATAAGGGTTCAAGAATTAACCAATCAGATGAAAAATTCTAGAGAGACGTTGATAGAGCAAATGAAGGTTGAAAAGGTACTTCGAAGTATCACCCCTCAATATGATATGATAGTAATAACAATTGAGGAAACCAAAGATCTGGAAACAATGAAGATGAAAGATCTGCAAGGATCTCTTGAAGCCAGAGAACTGAGATTGAATCAAAGAGGGACAGATAAAGATTCTGAATAGGCCTTAATTGCTCATTCAAGAAAGGGAGGTTCTGATGACATGAAGAGAAGGTGGAAGTAGGGAAAATGAAAACACTAGAGAGAAGACACACCAGATAGAAAACAAGAGAAGAAGTTTGAAGAAAGATCTGAATCCTCTAAAGAAGAAGAAGGATCTAGAAAATTTCAAAAAACAACAAAAAGTTTCAAGATAAGAGAAAGATTCAATGCTTTAACTGTGAGAAGTATGGTTATTTTGCTTCATATTTCTGGTTTGGAAAGGGAAAGAAAAATATTGGTGCAGAGGAAGCTAACATCGTGCAAGATGATTCAGATTCGAACCTTGTCATGTTGATGCTAACTACTTCTGAAGGGACTCCATCTTATGATGCATGGTACTTAGACACTGGTTGTTCTAACCACATGACTGGACACAAGGGGTGGTTGACTGACTTTAACTCAAATAAGAAGACAAGTGTGAAGCTGGAAGATAGCAAAAGCTTAATGGAAGAAGGAATGGGCAAGATTGTCATACAAAGAATGGAAGGAAAAACAACATTGATAAAAGGTGTGTTATTTGTCCTTGGTACGCAATGTAATTTGCTGAGCATTAGTCAGCTGGTAGAGAAAGGATTCTCAGTAATCATGGAGGAAGGCTCACTGAAGCAATATGACAAGATGAAAATAGTTGTTTTGAAATCAACTCTGACCAGAAATAGAATCTGGAAGGCTAGTTTAAAGGCCTCGGAATCACACTATCTTTATTCATCAATTCCTAATGAAGAAATCTGGATTTGGCACAAAAAGTATGGGAATTTGAATTTTAGAAGTCTAGGAAAGCTGAGTACTATGAAATTAGTAGAAGGATTTCCTAAGATAGTGACACGTGATAAAGCATATGACATGTGCATGCTTGGGAAGCAAAGTAGGTTACCTTTTGTGAAGCGGCTGTAAATAAGAGCCAAACATGTATTGAATGTAGTTTCATCTGAAATTTGTGGTCCTTTTGAAACTTTTTCTTGTGGAGTGAAATTCTGGCACAGATATCAGATGTCCTATACGGATGTTGAGACACTGATATCCAACACAATGAACAAGATAACAATTAAAAATAACAGTGCAGAAAGTAAATAACACAACAATATGTTTACCCAGTTCGGTCTAATACACCTACTCTGGGGGCTACCAAGCCAGGGACGAAATCAATATACGATAGTATCAATTCACAGATCATACACCAACCAAATAATCTGATCACTTAATCACTACCCTTCCTATGACTTCTACCTAAGACTCACCTAGGTATGAGGCCCTCCTCAAATCGCTCTACAGCCACAACCCGCGATTGGTACCTTTCCACACAAGAAACAAAAACCAAAAGACACACTTTCAAAACACACAATCCTCAATACTTCACAGCTTATGAGGATTGACACACAAGAAACTCAATGCTTAAAAGCTTATGAGTAACTTGACAGAACTTACAACACAAAAAACAGTCCTTATACTGTTATCAGAATGATACCAGTTAGGCTCACAAAAATACTCGAAAACCCTAACAAAAACACAAGTAAGTTCCACACCTAAAACTAGGTTTACATCAGTCAATATATACCAATTAATCTGGACTGAATTGGGCTTCAAAAACGCAGCAAATAGACTGCTCACAAATCTGCAAAATTAACTCCAACAAAATAGGTCTTCAATCCAAAGTTTCCTATTATGTCTCCATAATTAGAAACAACAGCAAATCTGAAAACCAACAAATAACCACAATCTAAAAATGCTTTGGATGCCACATAGGATAACCAAATATTCACAGAATATTCAGTAACAATTCCCATAAACAGAATCTGCATTAAAACTGAATCCACAACGCGATGTCCTATGAGCTGGTATGGGACATCTTCATCCGACATGTTGAAAGCAGCCACTTAGAACATTAAGTTTCAACATCTTGCTGCTATAATAGTTTTAGCAAAATAAATGCCAACCACAAAAGCACAGAAATAACATGGAGGAAGCAAGTACTTAATCTCATTTGTAGATGAATTCAGTTGAAGGTTGTGGGTGTACCTGATAAAGACCAAAGGAGAAGCTTTAAACATGTTCAAAAGGTTTAAGGCTATGGC
Source organism: Lathyrus tuberosus (assembly GCA_022829125.1). Classification (NCBI taxonomy): domain Eukaryota; kingdom Viridiplantae; phylum Streptophyta; class Magnoliopsida; order Fabales; family Fabaceae; genus Lathyrus; species Lathyrus tuberosus. Next base: position 19,616,278 of record JALAZF010000017.1, read on the forward strand.
TGAAAAACAGAGTGGAAGATTGATTAAGATACTCGGGACAGATGGAGGAGAGGAATATAATTCCCATGAATTCAAGCAATTTTGTTAGGAAAGTGGCATCTTTCATGAAGTAACCCCCCTACACACCTTAACACAATGGTATGGCTGAAAAAAGGAATAAGAGCTTGGTTAAAATGGCTAGGAGCATGCTGAAAAAAGTCATTACCTCATAAATTCTGGGGTGAAGCAGTGTCTACTGATGCTTATGTATTAATTAGACGTCCTACAAAGAATTTAAAGAATCATATGCTAGAAGAATTTTGGTCAGGAAGCAAGCCTTGCATTTATCATCTCAAGGTATTTGGATCATTATGCTATAGACATGTGCCAGATGAAAGAAGAACCAAACTTGAAGATAAAAATGAACCTATGATCTTAGTTGGTTACCATCCAATTAGAGTATGTAGGTTATATAATCCAGTTATTGAGAAATTGGTTGTTAGTAAAGATGTAATCATTAGAGAAGCAAAATCCTAGGATTGGAACCAAGGTGGAAAAAGAACAAGAGTTGTTCCAATGCAGGCTCGAATGCAGTTTGATTCTGATGAAGTGAATCAAGTCTTAATTGAGACTCCAGTTGGGATAGTGAATCCTACTCAAAGGGAAATACCAACTAGAAACATACAAATACCTGCAAGGCTAAATGATTATGAAATTGTGTCTGACAATACAGTGGATGAGGAAGGAAAAATAATACACTTGGCAATGTTAGTAGGTGCAGAACCACTGAATTATCAGGATGCAATGCAAGACAAAGTGTGAAAAGCTGCAATGAAAGAGGATCCCAGTTCAATTGAAAAACGTGACGTATGAAAAATGACTCAACTATAAAAAAGAAAGAAGCTAATTGATGTGAAATGGTTTTCAAAGTAAAGTTGAGTCCAGAAGGAACAATAGTGAAGCACAAAGCAAGACTTGTTGCAATGGGTTTCCTTCAAAGGCAAGGTTTGAATTACCCGGAGGTATTAACACCGGTGGCAAGGCATGAGACTATAAGACTTAGAGTGGCATTATCTTGCAGTAGAAGGTGGAATTTGTCACACATAGTTGTAAAATCTGCATTTCTAAATGGTCTCTAGCTCCAGGCTTTGAAGTAAAGGGAAAAAGCATATAGTGTATAGACTATACAAGGATTTGTATGGTTTTAAGTAGGCACCGAGAGCCTAGAATGGGAGAATTGATGTTTTCTTCATCAAGCATGACTTTAAAAATGTTTAGTTTAGTATGGTGTGTATGCAAAATACAAGCAAGGTGAAATACTATTGTTGGTATGTTTGTATGTGGATGACCTCTTGATAATTGGAGAATCTCAACGGGATGTTGAAGACCTTAAAAGTACAATGAAGTTAGAATTTGAGATGTCTGATTTGGGAAACTTTTCCTACTTCCTTGGTATGGATTTTCTATACAAAGAATGTGGAATAATCTTGCATCAAGCAAAGTATGCTACTGAATTGCTGAAAAGATTCAACATGCTGAACTGCAATGCTGCCGTGACTCTTGTTGAATCATGTCAGATGCTGGAAGAAGATAATGACGAAGACAAGGTAGATGCCACCCTGTACAAGCAAATGATTGGATCATTGAGGTACCTATGTAATAGTCGACCAGATATTAACTTTGTTGTAGGAGTATTGAGCAGATTCATGCATGATCCAAGGAAGTCTCATCTACTGGTAGGAAAAAAAGTACTAAGATACATAAAGGGAACCTTGAGGCATGGTGTATTTTTCTCATATGGAAGAAAGAAAAGCAAAGAAGAGGTGATAGGATTTTCTGATTCAGACTGGTGTGGTGACAAATTGGACAGGAGAAGTACCACAGGTTGTCTTCAAGTTTCAAGGAGCTCCAATCTCTTGGTTCTCCAAGAAGCAACTTGTTGTGTATCTGTCTAGCTGTAAGGAAGAATATATTGCTAGTTGTTCAGCTACTTGTCAAGCTTCTTGGATTGAAGTTGTATTGACTGAACTTGGAGTAAACATTCAAGTACCAAAGATTCCCACTTCCTTCCTTCTGAACCAGGATTCTTTGAGAGACAAGATTCTTTTTCCCAATAAAACTTTCTCATTCAATATTCGTTACTCTCTCTTGTATGAAGACATTGCCATATTCTTACCTTCTTACGCTTTAATGAAGAATGCAATGGGTTTCTTATCTTGCATTAATACATCCCCTAAACCAACATCAGAAGCATCACACTCACCATAAACTCTTTCTCAAAATCCGGCAAAGCTAGCACCAAAAGCATCACACTCACCACAAACTCTTTCTCAAAATCTGGAAAACCTAGCACCGTAGCAAAATTCAACTTCTTCAATTTATCAAATTCCTTTTGTGCTTTATTATACCATTTAAACCATTTCTTCTTTGTAAGTTTTATCAATGGCTTGGAAATTTTCGTGAAATCTTTGATGAATTTCCTATAGTATCCAATGAGACTAAGGAAACCTCTCACTCCCTTTACATTCTTAGGAGTTAGCCACTTGATAACATTATCAATATTTGTCAGATACACACCCACACCATCACCAGTTATCAAGTGACCCAAATAATCAACACTTTTTTGTCCAAATTGGCACTTCTTTCAATTCAGTACCAGATAGTGTTGCCTCAAAATTTGCAAAACCTTTGTCACATCATGAACATGCTTATGCCAATTGCTGTTATAAATGAATATGTCATTGAAAAATACCAATACAAACTTCCTTATAAAGGGTCTTAACACTTCATTCATCAAGGATTGAAATGTTGATGGAGGTATTCATCAATCCAAATGGTGTGACCAAGCATTCATAACCATCGTGAGTATGAAATGCGGTTTTATAAACATTCTCGAGTTTCCCGCTTACTTGGTGGTAACCCGATTTTAAATCAAGTTTCGTAAAATACTTTGCTCTATGTAACTCAGTCAAGTAACTCATCTATCACTGGAATGGGGAATTTGTCAGGTATGGTAACCTTGTTGAGAGCACAGTACTCCACACACATCCTCCATGTTCCATCTTTTTTCTTCACTAAGATCACCAAATTAGAGAAAGATCTACGACGTTGATAAATGATTCTCGCTTCTAGTATCTCTTGGACTTGAATTTCAATATCATTTTTTTTATGATGTCTATACCTATAAGGTTTCACACTCACTGTCCCTTTCTCTGGTAATAACGTGATGGCATGATCTCTGAATTGTTGAAGGGGAGGCTTTTTGGTTCACAAAATACATCTTTAAACTATTGTAGCATACGTTCCATATTCTGGCTTGTGTTCTCTAACCTTGTTCTTGTTTTAATATTGTTCAAAACAACTCTGAAATTCCACCATTTGTCTCCATAACCTTTACTATATCTCCTTACAACACTTTGCAATGCTGAAATTGCTTCTTGGGTACCCTCAATTCCATTCAACATCACCCATTTACCTTCATTAGGGGTGGAAATAGGCTGGGTCGAGCTAGGCTTTGCCAAGCCTGAGCCTGGCCTACTAAAAAATTCAAAGCCTAAGTCTGGCCTGTAGCCTATGATAGGCTTATTTTTAGGCCTGAGCCTGGCCTTTTCGAAGGCCTGATTGGCCTATTAGCTTATTTAAAAGCCTACTTCATTTGAACATTTGTAAATAAGAAATTTAACTAATGTTAAATAGACTAACAAATTAAAAGATCAAGGAGACTAAATGTTTATTTTTATTGTCTCATTCAAGTTTACCTATTAGCATAAGTTTGGTGATATTATTTATTGAAGAGAACTTATGACAACAACTTATAACATTGTTTATAATGTTTTTTCAACTTATTTTCATAAATTCTTCAAGATAACTAAACTTTATTTTCGTATTTTAATTCAAACTACAAAATACACTATAATAATACTAATAAATTAATTGAGTTTTTTTAAACTAGGTCGGCCTGATAGGCTTAAAAGGCTTTTCTTACGGCCTGTAGCCTAGCCTCTTTAGCTAAATAGGCTTATAAAAAAGCCTAGGCCTTTTCTATTTAAGAAAAAGCCTGGCCTGGCCTAGGCCTATGTAGGCTAGGTCGTAGGCCCCTGTTAGTTGGCCTAGCCTATTCCCACCCCTAACCTTCATGCCAAAACTCCATGGTTTGCTTACGCCAACTAACAATTATATCACCCAAAACTTTTAATCATTTCATTCCTAACACCAAGTATACACCCCCAATTCAAATAAATACATGTTTATTTCCGAAGCCACCTATCCTATTTGAAGAGAAACCTGTGCACACTTCCCCTTTTTAAGGGTTTGAAAATTTGTCTCCTAATTTGATTCTGAAATTGGGAGTTGGTTTCACATTCCACCCCAGCTTATGAACTAATGGGTTAGAAATGAAATTGTGGGTTGCCCCACTATCAACCAAGACCAGAATCAGAACTCCATTGATTGTTGCTTTAAGTTTCAATGCGTGCAACCTTTTAGGCCATGTTTCCTCCAACCCATATATATATATGTGCATTATACTCATGTTGCCCTCCAATTCGCTTTTAGATTCCTATATTTCAATAGTCAAGAGTTTGGACCCCTCTTCACTTTCATCTTCATCATCTAAGATTATCACCCATGATGCTTGTATGGACATTGATGTAATGGATGAAAAGGGCCTCCATATTTGTAACATAAGTCCTTTTTCTATCAATCCATGGGCTCATGGTAAGAGATGGTTAAAACCCTTGTCACATGCCCATCCTTTCTTCTTAGGGAATTGCTCTTTCCACCCTTATGTGTGCTCGACCACCGTTGTGAAAAGTCACAAATTGCTTTTCTGGACGCACCATATCTTTAGACCAAAGTGAAGAGGCACCTTATTTATTCAAAAATGTAATCTAGAGATACATCTCCGTATGCGTAAAAGGTTAGTCTGAAGATGCATTTTCGTAAATACCATTTATTCAAAAAGTTAGTGGGTGATTCAGAGATACATCTCTGAACGTTGTTGTTTCATATCATGGAGCCAGACCTTCCCTCTCCCTCCTTCTTCATTTTCTCAAAAGTTCTCAAAAAATTGTGACCTCTCACAACCATTGAAGAATTTCATCCTTTCATTCAAGCTTATATCAATAGAAACCCTTCTCTTCCTTTCTAGTATCTAATAACATTCAAGCTTCTCCTTCTCATCAATTTCATTTTGCAAGTTTTTCAAATTTTGTTTCCTTTTTATGTTTTAATTTGTAGTTAGTTTTTTAAGTTACAGTTATTTTAGGTACATTAGATAGTAGTGTAAGCAAAATTGATAGCCTACAAGAACATGCATTGACAAAATTTTGAAGGGTTAGGGCAACTATGGTGTTTCTGTCACGGCTGAGAATCACAGGTTGGTTTAGAGATGCATCTCCGAATTTTTCAGTGCTATGTTCGAAGATGCATCTTCAGATTATGCTTATTTTGTGGATTTTGTGAATTTGTACTGACATGTTATTTTTCTCTGTTTCGGTTTGTAACGCAAGTGCAATGGCTGATAACAACCCAGGCAGAGTTGGGCTCGAACGTGTGCCTCAAACCATGTCAGTAGACGTGAAAGGGCCACAGTTAGGACCACGAGACCACGGGTTAATGATAACTCGTTTGATGGTTCACAACCATCAAGTTCGCAACGACTAAGTTCTACTTCTCGTAGTCGTCTCTCTCAGGCATCCACTTCACAAGTCCATGAGTCCCCAGATGATGCAGCAGGCCCTGTAGTTCCTGAAGCCCACGAGGAAGCCCAAGACGAAGTCGTTTTCCCATTAGAGAGTTATTCTGGAGGTCCATTTGACACCTCCTTACTTCATCTCTATGTAGATCATGCTTCAAGGCATATCTGTTTTTAGCTAATTAAATCGATACTAATGGTAATATTTATCTGTTTTTAGCTAATTAAATCGATACTAATGGTAATATTTTCTTTTTACAGGAAAATACATGTTTGAAATCGGTAAATCATGTGCGGAAGATATTGGAGTTGGGGCATCCCACTACTAATTGGTTTCAGGATGTTCTCCGCTATTCCGGTCTTGCCGGTTTATGTTCTATTGCGTACCATATCCCACGGAATACCGACGGCTTTTGCTGAGAGGTGGCATTCAGAGATTTCGTCTTTCCACCTTCCTATAGACGAAATGACCATCACCTTGGAAGAAGTCTCATGCCTCTTGCATCTTTCCATAAGGAAAAATTGCTGGGACACGGGAGGATTGGTCGAGAGGAAGGCATTTAAATGATGGTCACCCATTTGGGGCTGACCCAACTAGGACAACAACAAAGCTATAATTGAGAAAAGAAACCATTGATAAAGATTGTTTATTGTCAACGTAGGGATTTACAATAGATTGAGAATCACACTGCCAAAGAGCTGGGCTCCTATCCAGGCCCGGCCCGGCCCTAGGGGTAGGCGACCGAGGCCACCGCCTAGGGCCTCAACTTTTGTGGCCTCAACCTTTTTTTATTTACTTTGATTTAATATTTTTTTAAATTATTTTTTATAATAGTTAAACAATAATATTAATTTAGAATATTTATTAATTAACTTAAAAATTATTTTTATAGATTACAAAATTTAATGACCTATTATATGGCAAGAAGTTATTTACTATTTTATTTTTAAAAAATTTGGCAATATCTTTTTAGATGATTTTTTAAAAATATGATGAGAAGAGCACCTAAATGGGTTAATTTTATAATCGATGAAAAATAAATATTAACAGAAATCAATTTTAATAATTTAAATAAATAATTTTTCATCTAAAAAACTCATTCCAATTTAAATAAAAATATATTAATTTTATTAAAATATTTATATTATATTTAAAAAATTTAATTTTAGATTTTGCCTTAGGCCTCCAAATGGGTTGGGCCGGCCCTGCTCCTATCGAGATGCTAAAAGCACTCCATCCTATTACAACTTGAATATTCTCAAAGATGATCCTCTCTCCACATCCTAACTGAATTGGTTAGAACCAATTTTCTCCCCACTCGCCACTCAACACATGTCATTGGGTGCCTTCTTAAGTTTCCTAATGTAAACCTGCCAAGTCTTTGATCCATTGGTCCCCACTTGATTAGTTGCCTCTATCTCAGACCCATTAACTAGAACCGGATTCCTAGCACATTATCTGAAATGCTTTTATATCCATTCAAGAAGAGAGTACGTACATATCCTAACAGAGAATAGACTGCTTGAAAAAAGTGTTTCTGATCATTAATCAATGCTTTGCTATATACAATGCTATGACAATTTACTTGAAAGAATGCTACTTAAAAAAAGAGCACTACAACTTTACATTTAACTACCTGCATAAAACTAAACTAAAGGGAAAGATGGACAAAATGGACCAAGCTATAAGATGGACATAAATACAAATGATGATTTGTGGATTGCTATAAGAACAATTAGCTAGAACTGTTGCTATCCACAAAAGACCTTGTAAATAGGAGAGCTGATCCATTAACGCCTCGAAGAACGAGCAGCCTTGAGTCCACATAAGTTCCACACACAACCTTTGACAGATCAAATATTTCAGGGGGAATTTGAGTTCTTAGTTCTTGAAGAACATTTTTGGCTGTATCAATGTTTTGATTTAAAGGATCATCAAGATTCATTGTCACATCAATATCACCGGATGCCAGCTTGGCTGCAGGGAGACTTGATGGAAACTCCTTGAAAGGGGTTATTTTTCTCCATTTCTTGCTAGTAAATTTCTGAGCTAAAGCCTCCTCATTGCCGGACGGGCCAAAGGAGAGCTTCTCTGAGGTACTGTCTTGCTTCAGATATAGCCGTCTCCCAGCTCTTAGTGTAAACGAAGAGTTCACCTGCACTCTTCCTCTTTTACCAGCTTTGTCATGAGGCCAGTCCTGACCAATCATGACTGTGAATCCAATGTCAGAGACGAAGGAAAGGTTCGACTTCAACTTCGATTCTCGTTTAACAGTTAAATGCAAATCCCCAACTAGTACCCGGACTGTAGGTTGTCGAAGAGTCAGCCCAACATGCTTCCCAGTGCAGTACAATAGACGCCATTTGCCAGGAAGCAGCTCCAGCCAATTCTGGACACATTAATAACGGCATATAAGTTGGCATAACATTAGGATTAAAACCTGTGGTCGTGTTTTTGTGATTGTTTTCATTGGCCATTTAGGTTTATTATATTAGTTTGTGACTTCTTTTATCTTGGGAGCCATGAGCTTGAGACTCAATGCAATATTGTTACCTCTTTTATAGATGGGTTCACATAGAAACATCCGATGCATCTGTGGAGCCTTGGTCGCTTTGTGCTACAACTGTGAGATTAATGTTTTGTGCACTATGGAGCATTACAAGTCTACCCAAGTTTACAAAGAACAAGTTTGTACGTGACATGAGTTAACTCGATTGTGATACATAGAATCATATGATTCTACAATTTAAGTTGGACAACCATGGGAAGAATAGCCACAAGGCTCTTGGGCATTTAAGTACATTATTTTAGTGATTGAAGAGATGTAACTGTTTCAAAGAAATCCAAGCAACAATACTAGGAAAAATCTACGAGAAAGTTTACTCACGAATTACCTTTGGCTTTGGATTAGGATTCAACATCTCCAGTAAGTCAATGAAGTGGGCAAGCCTACTGCGCTAAAACATATAAAATACCCATAAGTGAACGCTATAGCATATCTATCGCATTTAATTTCAATATACAGATGTAACTTTAGTAAGGAAAAACTTGGGGACATCAGACACCAACAAACATATAAAAATGTCCTATACGAGCACAGGGTACTCAAAATATATTAATGAAAACACATTGCATATATGGTGCCATCCTTGGATGACTGAATACCTGAGGCTGGCGATAAATGTACTCCTCACTAATACGCATTGCAGTACAACCCAGACCCCATCTGATAATATCCATTGATGGAACCACTCGCCATTTTGGTCCACAAAGGAATGGGTGCCTTAGAGCATCCAAACAACTGTATAACAGTTCACATGGTTAACACCGGTAGTTTTTCAATCTGGGTCAAATCAAACTAATATATCTAATCCAATTCTATTTGTTTTCACAATTGTCTGTTAAACTAGCTACATGTTTGCCAAAAGATTAACCCTCGTAAAATATTAAAAAAAAAAAAACTTGAACACTTTTCTTTATGATTTTATTGTGTCTACATTTCCTTTTTCTACACTACAGTTTTTAATTTTTAAAATCTTGACATATTTGCAAGATAATCACAGCTTAATGTAGGGGGATCAGTTAGAGCAAAGTATTCACATTTCAAATAGGTAGATACTGCTCAAGGCATACCTTATCCTCTGAGAAGGTTTGGTTGCAAGCAATAAAGATAAAAGGTGCCAACCAGCACCCCAGTTCCTATCAAGCATCTAGAAGAAAATAATATTAAAAAGACATTAAACGTTTTCAAAACAAGAATGGAACTCAAAATACCATGCCACTTTCACTGAAGAAGAGTAGTCATATACTTACTTGTAAGCCAGCATTTCCATATGGAGAATTTCTACCAAGGATTTCTAGCATAAGCTGTCGCAAACATGAAGGATCATTCCCCTGAAGTTTGATGTAGCCAGAATTATCATTAGAAAATTCATATCATTGCATTTTGCATGACCCGATTTATCATCTATTTCACTAAGTTTGAAGCACATCTGTCTACATATTTGTTAGAATATATCATAATATTTATATTTGTTAGGGCAATATTTTAGTTTTTGGTTTCAATATATCCTTATATATCATGACTTGTTTCCATATTTAATTTGAATTATCAGTTCTATTACTTAATATATTATTATGGTAATACCAGAAATGTAATAAAAAAGATAATTTGAAGGTGAGTGTCTACTTACAGTTGACCTAGAAATAGTGCTTGTGCTTCCCAAGTAAAGTACAACAGATTATGGCCATTTAATTTAACCTTTAATTTACTATTATTCTCAAAACACCATTTATTTCAACAGCAGAATCTTCTAATTTTCACGATAATGGTTTATGTCATGCTATAAATGAATACACGTAATTACGTAAATGAACAGCTTACAGAAAAGGGGAAAAGGAAACAAAATATTTTGGTCTTAGTTTGTATAAGAGGCATAATATAGACAAGAAGGCATCCTCAGGCACTTCCTTTATAGTCTACAAAGCATTTGAGTCAAGTAGTTTTTTTCTCCTTAAAAAATGCACTTTTTAAACAAACAAGGGGTCAAAATTAAATAAGAGATTAACTTGCCATACCTTTGTGAGGAACGATTTGAACTTTGCAAAGATCAAAGGATCCATAAGTTCTCCCATTACCATTTTTGCCATTATGAAACCCACGCATCTTTGCAACACAGATAAATCAGGTATCAAAAAGATTATATAGCTGCACGGAAACTTCACCGACAATTTCCTAAGTCATACCTCATGTCAAATGCAATCATCATTTGTCGCCTGTCCATGTTTTCCATAGAGCCGCTATTTGAACCATCCTCGCAAAAGTCAGCAGAATTTCCCAGAATACCTACCTGTTAAGTAAACACTTTAGGTCAAACCAAGCATGAGAGGAAAGGTTGACCAGACCATACATGAAGAAACACCAAATATTGATATCCAGTAGCTTGTATTGCATACATTACACATTCAGAGTAAGAATTATCAGTGCAGGGGAAATTATCATGCAAGTGTATACCATCATCATATATCCTATCCGTTATCTTTCCCTTCATACAGTCTGTTGCATTTCTTATCAGTAATCAATTTTAGCAAATCCAGAACTATCACAGTATATTTGTTTCCTATAATGTGAAACAACAGAAATGTTCCAACTGATTATATAAATTAATTTCTAGGTTTTTCTGTGACTACAGCACACGCGATGCACAAAACCTTCTCTAGAATCAGCCAGACTGCACCACACTCTACATAAAAGACAGAAAAATGAATGAAGAGAAGACATGATTATATTGATAAGAGAATGATAGTGCTTACTTTGATATGTCTGTCTATTGGGCTTATATGCACATTTTCCAGCCTCAACTCTGTATGGGCAAGACCATGACTATGCAGGTAATTTACCTGAAGGAAATAAACCATAATGGAAAATATGATTCCGCTTGTTGCTGAGCAAGTATTTGAGCACTTGCGATTAAAAATAACTTCCATATAAGAAAAACATTAACATTGGAATTTCTACAAACGTACTCCAATTAGAAGATCTCTCATCAATAATCGAATAAGCCGCAATTGCCTAGAAATCGCAGGACCTCCAGTTGTGTCTTCTCCTACCTTCCTAACAGACTCTTCGTCGAGTGCAAGAGTGGCCTCTAAAGTTTGAAGCCAATCTGACTGTTGAAGCCAGTGTCTCAAAGAAAAACTACCATGATACTGACAGAAAAAAGTATTGAAACAAACAGAACATTAGAAGTTTTTTCATGCAAAGGGGCAGAAAGACTCAAGTAGACAAAACATTCAGAACAAGATATAATCAAACATATATAAAAGAATTAAAACAGTGAAAGTTATTAAGATTAAGACCTACCCCATGGACTAGGATGAATGAACCACTACCACCACTTGCAGGCAAAGAGATATAGCCAAGAACTTGCATTGAGTAAGAATGATACAAAAGTTTACGCCGAACCAGCTTCTTCAAAACCTAAAAGATGCCGACAAAAAATTGTGAAGGGACGTGAACAAAACTAAATTGAGATACTACAAGGTCAACATACCTCTATTGCTCGTTTTCCTCGACGCTGAGCTTGGGTACTATAAAGCTGTCGAAGTATAACTCTTGTGCTATACAAAGGGCTGCAGAGGATGAAGTCATAAAACAAATAAATACAGATAATGTGATCAAAACTAATCATATAACCTGAACCAATCAAAGAACTATCTTACCTACCACTATCCTTCACCTCCCCTTCAAAAACCACCTCATCTGCCTATATCAAAACTTAATCAATGAGAATAACCAGCATTAAGAAACTAATCCAGTCATGTCACATTGTAAAGTTATTTAGATTTCATACCCTTCCACCGAGGCCAATGCTAACATGATCTAAAACCTTAAAATCCGACATTTTGAACCTTACAACATGATCAGTTTCTTCCTCCAAGCAAACGGAAAAGGCACTGAGATCCTCTTCATGTGACTCCATGGAAGAAGCAGATGCAGCTCCATGTAGTGATGAACTGCATACTCCTTTGTGCTTTCTCTTGCCATCATTAGATGGTTGTCTATGTCTAGCGAAATGCAAGGGAGCAGGTAAGACAAACAAATTTCTATGCGAATAAGCTAGGCTATTACTCTCCAGAATTGGATATGGCCCAGTTTTATACAGTGCCATTGATCAGACCTATGATATCCAAATAAAAAAAAACAAAAAAAACAGAATTTATCAGGAAATATTCACACAGGATCCCTCAATAACATTTTGATATATTGTAGCTCGACATAAAAACTGAAGAAACTAGGTGAGAAATAAATACAAACAGTTGGCGAAATTCAAATCCAAATTGAGAAACGTTGCGATCAGAAAAGTATAAGCCAACACTTAGACAAAAAGAAAATGGAATAATTAAGGTTGAAGACATAGAAAGAGAAAGAAAATAATCACCAGAAAGAGAAAGGGGAAGAACAAGTGTTGATTCATGTAGAATTGTGATGATAGTAATATAGAAAATTGAAGGAAGCGTGCGTGTGAGAGTTGCGTGCGACAGAACGCAGGAACGTTTTGGCACGGGGTTATCGCGCGTCAACGTCTGCCTCTCTAAATATCTCTTGATTTATCCATAATAATAACAAAGTACGCCTCTTCTTGCTTTCAACAATGTACGAGAAAATTGATCTTGGTCGAATATGATGTCATAAAAGTTTAGAATTAGAAGTAGACACGGCAACGTGGCAGGGCGGGTTTAATCAGACCCGCACCCGCCTCATTATAGTTGATCCGCCCTGCTTTTAAATTTAGGGTTAAATAAATTTTTAGTCCCTATAAAGTTTGAAATTTCATTTTTAGTCCCTTCTTATTTTTTGACAACGGTTTTAGCAAAAAAAACCGTTGCCAAAACCAACTAAAACCGTTGCCAAAACCCAGGAGGGACTAAAAATGAAATTTCAAACTTTATAGGGACTAAAAACATATTTAACCCTTAAATTTAAGAGGATTTTTTAATACACCACCCAAGTTTCTTAGGCACTACGTGAAATTTCATTTTTGCCCCCAGATTCCGGATTTGCACATCCGGACGCACCAAATTTGTAAAAAACGCTGATATGTTCCGGATGTGCACATCCGGAAGAATTCCTGATTTGCAAATCCGAAAAAAATCAGAAGAATTCCATAAAATCCTTTACTTCTAAATATAATTAAATTCAATATAATTAAAATTAATATCATTTTTTCAATATAATTAAATCCAATATAATTAAAATCTATATTAATTAAAATTAATATGATATTTAATATGATTAATTTTTTTCAATATAGTTAATATGATTAATATGGTATTTAATTTTAAATGATTTTTTTATATTGAAAAAATTAATTTAATTATCTTGGATTTAAAATTATATGGTATTTACTTCTAAAATTGGATTTAATTATATTGGTATTTAAAATTATATAGTATTTACTTCTAAATTATATGGTATTTACTTTTAAATTATAATTAAAATTATATGGTATTTACTTCTAAAATTAATTTAATTATATTGAAAAAATCATATTAATTTTAATCACATTTATTTTAATTATATTAGATTTAATTAAATTGGATTTAATTATATTGAAAAAATCATATTAAGTTTAATTATGTTGGATTTTAATTATATTGGATTTAATTAAATACCATATTAATCATATTAACTATATTGAAAAAAATTAATCATATTAAATATCATATTAATTTTAATTAATATAGATTTTAATTATATTGGATTTAATTATATTGAAAAAATGATATTAATTTTAATTATATTGGATTTAATTATATTTAGAAGTAAATGATTTTATGGAATTCTTTTGATTTTTTCAGATTAGGAATTCTTCCGGATGTGCACATCCGGAAAAAACTGAAAAATTTTAGAGAAAGGGTGCTTCCGGATGTGCACATCCGGAAAAAAACTGGAATTTTAGAGAAAAGGTGCGTCCGGATGTGCACATCCGGAAATTGGAGGCAAAAACGGAAATTCAGTTGGTGCCTAAGAAACAAGGGTGGTGTAATAAGAAATTCTCAAATTTAATTGGGGTAAAAGTTTATCGTCTAGACCTGTGATTAGTTCGGGCAAATTCAAATTAAATTGGAATTCAAACTAAACCAATGTGTTTGGATTGAGCATTGTTTCAGTTCGGGTAAAAATCGAATAGAATCAATTAAAATCAATGTTAATTAATTCGGGCAATGGATTTTTAATTTGTTACCCCGTAAACCCGAACCAAACCAATAACAATCAACATAATTAATTCATATAATAAATTATTAATTTTAATTGAGTTATTACTTATTTATTTTAATGAAGAGAATAATTGTTATAAAAATTACCAAGTACAAATCATAATGAAAGAAACAAAGAGACATAGTCTCTGGACATTTCCAATGAAAAACGGAACGACATCTTTCAAATTATCACAAGGATATCAATCAATGATTAAATATAGAGAAACCAAGCATCACAACCATTATAAATAAAACTCACAAATTACAAACTACAAGTATCCGCAAACCACAATCTTCTTCCCAAATTGCAAAACCTCAAATCACAAGTATCTTCAAACTGCAAACCTTCAATTTTATGCTATGGAATGGAGTATGAGTATACAGTAAAATTGTTTTAAGTTATTTAATATTTAAGTGAAATACAACGACTATATGACTATGGCGGTTATAACTTGTTAAAAAATAAGTGTGTCATGTGTTCAATATTTGTTTTACATATTTTAGTGTGTAAACAAATAATTTTTAAAAAATAATTTTGTATATTTATTTTTAATATTTCCGATCAATCCAATCCAAACCAATCCATTGTTTTTCGGATCGGTTTGGTTTGGACATTATTGCAAAAATATAGAAATCCAATCCAAACCAGTCCATTTATTTTTCATTGGTTCAGGTATCGGATTCTCTCAAAACCGAACCAAACCGGCCCGCGAACACTCCTACAATGGAGAATGGATTTTACCGCACTTGCTCCGCCCCTACCAGAAAAAAAAAGATTTTTTTTAATTGTAATAAAAATTAATAATTTTATTAAGAATTTAATTATTTTAATGATAAACTTGTTTTTAAAAAGTAAAATAACTAATGTTTTAAAAATCGGTCGGTTCAATCAGTTGGACCGAAAATCGGAGATGAATCCAGTTGAGTTAATCTTTCAAAACCGCTGTTAGCTCATAAATTCGACGCTCATATGAAGTTGGAAGTGTTAATGGAAATGTTAAGCTCTTGAAGAGGTTTAGAGAAGCTTCCGACAGGATCTGTGTGATAGGTTTAAGTCGAAGGTGCTCATAAGAGGAAAGGATATCTTTTGGGACTTAGAAAATATTTCTAAGAGTTGAAGAGGGCACCTTCGACCGAGAATGCTGATGATGTCCGACGCTGGGAATTCAAATTCAAATAAAGGAGGGAGTAGTTACTTTGGTTCGCTCTTGAAGAGAGACAGGCAGCGTATATCCAAGTGATGGAAGCATGCAATGCGACACTTGTCATTCGTTTATTATTTCAGGCAGTTTATAGCAGTTAGTTTTGGTATTATAAATAAGGGTTCTAGCAATAGGATTCGGGGTGTTGTGTTCACTTTGTACAAGTAACTCCAAATTTACTCAAAGTATCCGCGTGTTGAGAAAAGAGTCTTGTGAGAATGTACGTGATGTAAACACCATTTATCCTTCAATGCAATTTACTTCAATCTTTCGTTAAGTTTTTATCTCCTATTTTACGCAAGTCATATTTCTGCACTTTCTATAGTTTTCAACCTTTACTGCACGTCTTCGACTTTTTCTTTTACCTTTTCAGTCTTTTAAATTAACATTCTAAAAACATTGTCTAGATTGTATTTTCAACCAACTTTCTTTATGAGTTATGTCGAAGTACTTATTTCCTTAGAATTCGCCTTAGATCAATTGTTAGCACATGTCCTAGGATCAATATGATTGATCCTGTGAGTCACCAAAGTTAGATTTGGAAGATCAGTGGTTGTTTACCAATTTTCACGGTAAACAAATTGGCACGCCCAGTGGGACAGTGCTAACTTGATAAAGATCTTTTTAAATTTTTGAAAATCTTCATTCATCTTTTCCTTCTTAAAAAGCTTCGTTGCATGTTATTGAAAAGTGGTAAGGTAGCCACTACAAACGAAGAGAGACCAAAGAGAAGATATACTAGAAAAATGGCGACGAACATTAGTCAGCCAAACAATCCAAACCTTCAAGGGAGTGGTTCTAATCCTCAGTCAAGTAATTCGAATGCCCAGCCTAGTAACACGAACCCTCAAAATATGTCTAGGAACGATGTGATACCACCTCCAGTTCCTTCGACAGGAGAGCCAATCCCACCTCCTGTTATGTCCGACCCAATGCCATCAATGACAGGACCAAGGTCGACATATATAAGGGCTTACACTCAACCTGTTTTGGAGTACGTTGGGCCACAAGCATCTAATTCCCAAACTCCACCAGAAGGAACTTCGACACTAAGGCATTTTCTCCCCCCAGGATTTTCACAACCCTTACCAAGGAATCCACCTTATGGAATGCCAACGTCAATAATGCAAAGCCTCCAAAATGCCCCCTAGTATTCTCAGACAATGTAATGTCTTCGCCATTACAAGGATCGGGATCTGGGATAAATGTGGGTCGAAACAGCCAAAGTGTAGGTGTGGGATATTCCACTCAAGGTCCTAGTCTGACAAACACGTCTATAGCGTGTTTAAGACAGCAAATGGATGAGAGTAACCTGCAAATGGTACAAAATTTGTCTCAAACTATGGGGGAAATTTTCCAGCCTTTGATTCAGAACACTATCCAAACTAACCAACAACTAGCAGCGCAATTGGCATGTATGACAGAATTTATGGGGGTGTCGGCCCCTGTACGAGGTGCGACTGTGGTGGAGAATATCCCACGGCGGAACCTAGAGACTATGCCTGAGGCCAACCTAGAACCCCCTAGAGTCGAACTCCCCAGAGTCGAACCACCTAGGAACCAAGAGCCAATTCCTGAAGAAGGGGAACAAGGGGTAGTGATAGTAAATAGAAACCAAGATGCTGACCATGTTGTACAACAGGTTTGGCGTAACAACATAGCAGCGGGTAACAACCTGGCAGCCATGGTCGAAAGAATAATAGCTCGAAATGGGGTAAACTTTGGCTTTACCAGGCCAAACTATACCTCACCCATAGTGGATTATATTCTACAATCAGAATTACCTCCTAGGACGAAGGTCCCAAAGTTTACCAAGTTTTCAGGAGATACAATTGAATCTACTGTCGAACACGTAACCCGGTATATGATTGAGGCTGGAGAGATCGCGAATGATGAAAGTCTTAGGGTAAAATATTTCCCAAGTTCTCTCACCAAAAATGCTTTTACTTGGTTTACAACTCTACCTCCTAACTCAATATGTAATTGGACCCAGTTAGAGAGCTTGTTCCATGAACAATTCTATATGGGGCAAACTATGATTAGTTTGAAGGAGTTGGCTAGCATAAAGCGAAAGTTTAGTAAGCCAATAGAAGATTACCTAAACAGGTTTCGATTACTTAAGGCTAGGTGTTTTACTCAAGTGCCAGAGCATGAGCTGGTCGAAATGGCCGCTGGTGGCCTTGATTGCTCTATTAGAAAGAAATTAGATACCAAGTATCTGAGAGATATGGCCCAACTGGCTGATAGGGTTCGACAGTTAGAACGTCTGAAAGACGAAAAGGCTAAGTTCAATAAGGGTAAAAAGGTAGCTTATGTTGAATATAATGAGGATGTCGAAGGTTTCTACGACGAACCATTATATTTCGACGAGAGTGAGGTAGACGTTGCTGAGTTAAAGCAAGGTCCTCCGTATGCTTGTAAAATGTTAGCCCCTTCGACTGGAAAAAATTTTGTCGAACTTGAAAAGAATGATAAGTTTCCCAAGAAAACATACTCCTTCGATATCACCAAATGTGACGAAATTTTTGACTTGTTAGTAAAAGATGGGCAGATGATAGTGCCTCTTGGCGCTAAAATGCCACCTTTAGAACAAAGAAAAAAGAGAGGATTTTGTAAGTACAATAATTTTTTGGGTCATAAAACTTCTCAATGTTTTCTTTTCAGGGATCTGGTGCAAAATGCTATTTAGGAGGGCAGGCTGAAATTCGGAGAGAAGACCAAAGGTCAGATGAAAATTGACTCCGACCCATTGCAAACAGCAGATGCTCATTATGCTGAGCTATAGGTACATATGGTTGAGGTTGCTGATGACTTTGACCGTTCAGTCAACATGGTGGAAATTACTGAAGATTTCGCCAATAAAGCTGTGTTAACCGAGGTTACTGAAGACCTTGATATTTATGCTATGGAGAAACTCATGAGCGAGGCCGTTGATAGCTTCTACGAAGCCACTGAGGGCTTAAATGATGGGATCAATGAGATTTCCAACATGATGCTGGTTACTAAAGAGACTGCTGAGAGTTTCGTTAAGATGGATAAGGCTGCTGAGGGCCTTGATGTGGACTTATGCAATCTGAATCTTAGTACTGATGTCGGCATGGACATAAATATGGTCGAGATTACGCAACATAAGACCATGGAGGGGGACGAAGCAAGCTGCCAAGAAGAGCGTAACAAAGTGGCATATCCAAAACAGGATGAAACTATCATTGAATTCCTTCACCGCTGCCAAAAGAAGGGATCAGACATCATGTTATGCCTCAGATGCAGTGCAATCTTCGATCAAAAGGCTGCTCACAATCTTGAAGGGATTAGGAAGGCTAAAGAAAGAAGGGAGCAGAGGGTATCTCATGATCAAAGAGGTTTCGACCCTAAAAGGTCCTCTTCAAAATAAGTGGGAGGAAAAACACAGTTCCCAGGGGCCAGACCCAGTACCTTCAAACCAACAAGCAATGCACCAATAGGGAGCTGGATGAAACCTGTTGAAGGAAAGGAAAAAGGTCAGAAAAAAATGGCAGAAGTTTGATGTGGGCAGAGGCTCTTCAATAGAGTATCGAAAGGAGTTTCAAACCTCTAATAAATCGGCACATGTCTCTGAAAACTATAAGGGGAAGAACCTGATGTCGCGATCTCAATGGAGGAGAGAGCAATGGCGAAGGAAGGCTCTCAGGGAGGCCCATTCGAAAGATCAGGGAGAGTCCAACACTAATATCCCTACTGACAATAATGGAGAAAATCCATAGAAGGCTGCTGAAAAAATACCTGTAGGACGAAAACTGTTTGCCTCTCGAGAGGATAAACTTGAAAAGACTGTCGAAGAGGATGACGAAATAACAGACAACTTCGACTCCGAGTCTGATGCTTCTCTTGACATCATAGTCAATGTGGTGTCTTTAATGCCCAGAGAGTTCGACTAGGTCACAAAATTCAAAGATTTAGATGCCTGCACTGAAGCATAGATGGCAGCACACAAGCCGGTATGCTACTATATTATGAACAATGGGTGTGTTGAAGAGCAGAATGCCTTTTTCGAGCGACCCACAGATGCAATGAAGGGTCACCTAAAGCCCCTCTACATTACTGGCAAGGTGGAGAACGTGCCAATAAATAAAATATTAGTTGATTGTGGCACAGCAGTGAACTTGATGCCACATTTCTTACTGAGCAAGATTGGCAAATATGATACTGACACTAAGCCACATAACATGGTTCTTTCAAATTACGAAGGAAAAGTTGGCTCTACTCTGGGGGTGATACAAGTCGACTTAACAGTGGGGACAATCACTAGGCCTACTGTCTTCATGGTAGTAGAAACAAAAGCCAACTACAATCTGCTCTTAGGACGAGAGTGGATACATGGCATTGGTGCAGTGCCATCTTCGATGCATCAACGCATCACCATCTGGAGGCCAGACGGCATAGTCGAAAACATTGAAGCTGACCAGGGGTATTTTAAAGCACCAATCAATCATGTAGACAAACGTCAGTTCGACAAACATTTGGCTCACATTGCCCCCTGTGGTCCAGCAGATTTTGAATTTGTCCCAGACGACGAGACATTTTGCTCATTGTACTTACATCCCGTCGAGGGTTTCCGTTGGGATAAGGAGGTGCCAGGGGAAAGACTTCCATACCTTGGCGAGCCTGCAGTAGACCCCACGGGGTGGGGGAGTGAATTCAGTGATAATGTGTCATACCCCAAATTTGTCCTACCCTTTTCATTTCTCTTATACCAAATTTTTTTGTTGTTTCATGGTCTTTCTTTGGATGATTACTTTGCATTTAACCATGATTCTCTATGAGCAAGGTCATGGAGCATAGTGTGTGGACTTGTGGTGGCTGCAGGCTCTTATAAGAGTGCTTTGGTTTCAAGAAGAATTAAAATGGGATGTGCCCCTGTTTTCATAACCAAATCTCAAGGAAGGATCATTTGGTTTCAAGTGGCTTCAGATCACATTTAAAAGATGAGTCTAAGTCTTGTCGCAAGCCACCTTATAGCATGTTTTAAGCTGACACTAAAAAAAGTCATGTTGTCTTGTTAAATTGTGTTCAATCCAAGTTTAAATTGGTACAGGATGAAGTGGCGATTTTAGAGCATATGTGAGGTAAGTTTCAAAGACCATGCATCATAATCAATGGGTAATCAAAACATCATGTTAAACCCGTGTCATGTTGGAGGACCATATTATGGCATAATTTGAATTACATTCAAGGGGAAGTCAAATCCGTAAGTGGTGTCAAGGTTGTGCTTAAATTGTGTTATAGAAGGGGATGAGCCCCAATACATGCTTTACTAACTATCAAAAGGCATTCAAGTTAAGGAATGGGCCATCGTATCATGACTTGATTTGTCCAAGCCTATTTATGCCGTGACATGAGGAGCAAAAATCAATACAAGGTGTAAAGTGGAGGATTAGAAGATTTGAGTGCCAAAGGAAGTCAAAAATGATGTTGTAACGCAGTGATAAACAAAAGGAATTAAAATTGTTACATTCAAACATTGGTGTACAATAATTTCAAAAAAAAAGGGCAATGTTCAATTCTAAAGGCCAATTCGTTGTTGCTTGTGTAAGCTACATGAGAAATCAAAAGGGATCACAAGCCATCATGTTTGACTTTATTGACCAGGTTGTTTCACCAAAACAAGAACTACCGTATTTCTGACTCTGCTACCACACCAGCAACCTAACACGTCAAGCCAAAACCACCTTGCCTGCTACGACCATTTTGCGAGTTGTACCTCACACTGCAAGCATGAAAACGACGACACTTGCTACTACATGCCAAAGGACCTGCTACAAACCTGCACTTCTGCATAAAAACTAACAACAAACAACAATCTTGCATCATGGAAAGGGATAATACAAGCAATAGCAAGACAAAAAATGTGCATAGAGAAAGCAATGAGAACAACAATATACCAACAGACGGAATTCAAAATTAAGAAAAAGGAGAAAAAAGTTTTGATTGTTAAATAGAGGGGAAGGACCTGTAGGATGGGGACAGAAAAAACTCAGCTCCAAACGACCCTCAAACCCTTCATAAAAACTCTCAGATTCCTCTTTTCTTTTCAACAGAAAACCATTTTCAACAACATACCTCTTTGTTTTTCTACAGAACAACCCTCTTATCACTCATCTCCAACTGAAACAACTTCAAAACTTCTCTGCTAAACATCACAAAAACTTTTCACCTCAAATCAACCAAAAGCCGCAAATCAACCTTCAATACTCTCATCTCTCTGTTACAACCTACCTCCCCTCAAGCTTCATCATCACCATCAGCCACTGCGGTTAACTGCTCTCTACCACCAAACTCCTCTTTAACGTTTCCAACAACCCTACTCTCACCCGGCCAATGCCAAGCTTCACAAATCGACACTCAACCCTAAAAACCCCAAATCGATTTCCAACAAATCGAAATACCAGGACAGAAACGAGATGGAGTAGGAGAAGTTGATTTGAGCAAACCTCAGAATGAAACACGCCGTGCGAGAGATGAAGCGGAATCAAACCTGAACGAGATAGTGAGATGGAGTAGAGATCGAGTTCATACGCGAAGCAGATTGAGACTCCTCAGAAAGGCTCTTCAAGAGGTACTCCTGTTGAAATTTGATTTGCTCCGTTTTGAACCTTCTTGCGCAAACTCGTGTTGTTGATGCTCTCTGAATAATGTATTCGCTTCGTATTGCTTTGATTTGATTGATTTTGGCTAGTAAGTGTATTAGGGTTTCAATTTGGGAAAGAAGTCGATCTGAGTGTTTGAGGTCCTTTTAGAAAAATATGGTTTAAGATTCGTGTTTAGGGAGAAATTTGTGGGGGGGTTCGTGTAGGTTTTTTTCTGGTTTAAGGTGGTGTCGCCGGAGAAGACGGTGGCGGCCGCCGCGCGCCACCGCTTCTCCGGCCGTTGCTAGGTTTCCGACGATTGTGTTTTTGAAGAGAAGGAAAAGACGTTGAGAGAGAAGAGGACTAGCAAGAAATAATTTTGAGAATGAGCCCTCACTCTCTTTTTCTTTTTTTATTTTGTACGTTGGTTGCTGGGTGGCTCCACCTACCGGTGACAAGTGTCACCGGTTGCCACTTTTGATCAGATCCCACACGTATCCCTCTTCGCCACCCTACCATATGCACTCATCCTAAACCCTCAGATCAGGAGTAAACCTTTTGACTCCATGACCGATGAACGTCCTAGATTCGTTGAAGGTTCATGGTGAACCCCACCAGCGCGTGGGCTTGTTTCAATTGGGCCCAGTAAATTTCTGAACGCACCCCCTAATTTCTAACCTTATTCTGGCCCTTTTCTTTTTAGCTTTTTTTTTAAATATCACTTTCTTAATTAAAAAATCCAAAACATTTTATTAACCAACTTCTTTTTTTTTAGAAAAATAATAAAGTCTATTTATTAATCAATTTTCATTAATTTTATTAAAATTGTTTATTTAATATTAACTAACCAATTTAATAATTAGTTTTATTAAACATTTAATTTTAATTCAATTAATCAAGTTAAACCAATTTCCCTATTTTTTAAAAAAAATCCAAAATTACTTTTTTCCATTAGTTTTTAAAACTCTTACTAATCAAATTTCAATTAATTCCATTAAACCATTTTATTTAATATTAATTAACTTTTATAGTTAATTTTATTAAATATTTTAGTTTAATTTAATTAATTATTTGAATTTCCTTTCTCTCTAAAAATCTAGAACAATTAGTTTAGAATTTTCTTCTTTTTAGACTAACCTTAGATGTAGGATGTTAATCTTCACTAACATGTTTGATTATAATTCTCCCCCATTTTGTTTGGTTTTAATCTTTGTGTGGTGTTTACACTTTTCTCTTGTGGATTTATTTCATGCCTTGATTATGTTTATGCTATTCATATTATGCTTGTCCAAACCAAAAATCATTTTCAAACTAATATCTTGACTTAATGTCAAGCCCTTTTAATACCTTGTAAGTCGATCGTTTTCACGATCGCAATCGACCTCACAATGCCTCCTCTTGGGCTTTATACAACGATAATTATTGCACATTTCACTTTGGTTTATATGCGTGTATGTGACTGGCTTACTTTAATCATGGCCCGATTATCCCCACTTGATTGATTACACCCCTCTCCCATAAGATTAAAATCAACCCCTTTTTATAACAACAAATAAGCTTGATCCAACGTCAAGTATTTTCCAAATCAAATTCAATTAATCTCCAAGCATTCACTTGATCCATATATCAAGTCCCATTACCCCTCTTGTAAGTCGAGCATTTTTTGCCTCGTAATCGACCTTACCTTGAACCATTAGGACCTCCTTTCCATTAGTCCTCAACCATTTCGCACGCACATTTAAACCTCGATCAACATCGAGCATTTTCCAAACCAAATCAATACATTTAAATCACACTTAAATACTATTTCATAAAAGAAGAAAAGGGAGTAGAATGGAATCTTCGATTCTTCTCCTCAATTGTTTGGGCCCGAGGAATCTTTCTTAAGTTCAAGCAATTGTCTTCTTTAAAAGACTCATAACATGATTACATATCAAACCCTTTTTACAATAAATAAATTCAAATCCTCTTTTCTTAAACACTTGGATGAAAAAGAGAGAGAGTCGGTTCTTCGACTAGCTTTCCCGATTACTTGAAACCGAGGAATCTTTCTTAAGTTCAAGTAATTGTCATCTATTTAACATACACTAACTATATTAAAACTCTTTGCATAATTAAGGGTGAAAAAGAGAGAGAGCCGGTTCTTCGACTCGCTTTCCCGATTACTTGGGCCTGAGGAATCTTTCTTAAGTTCAAGTAATCGTCACCCAATCAAAATACGAACACATTAATCCAACTCCTCGCCGCCGTGCAATTAAAACTTTTCCCAAAGAACATTGTTTAAGTCATTCTTTCGCGCATATGAACTCGTGCTTCAGCCTCCCCTAGCGAGCAGACAAGCCAATGTTTAGCAGTTAGAATGCAACCTAAACTTTCGTTCGCCTAAAACACGTCCGAATCAAACCTTTTTCAATCAAATCCCTAATACACTTAATCCAAATCAAACAACTTTTCACAAAAAGAACATTGTTTAGTCCATTCTTTCGCGCATATGAACTAGTGCTTCAGCCTCCCTTGACGAGCAGACAAGCCAACGTTTAGCAGTTAGAATGCGAACTAAACTCTCGTTCGCCTAAAAAACACAAACCAACCAACCGTAGTCCCACGAACTACGAATGCTCTGACTTTCCCATTGCACGAGGGAATACGTAGGCCCAAGGGTTCTCAACCCTTGCCGAGCACCCTAATAAAAAACCACCCACTTTCCCCTTAAAATTGATTACCTTAGAAGATAAACAAACAAACCTAGCTAACTTTCTCACGAATCGAATCAAGAGGTTCCCGTTGAGTACAACGGACGTAGAGGGTACTAACACCTTCCCTCTTGCATAACCGACTCCCGAACCCGAATTTGGTTGCGACGACCATTTTCTTATCCCTTTCAAAGGTTTTATCGATATTTTCCTTTCCCTCTTTTGGGATAAATAAAGTTCGATGGCGACTCTGTTTCGAACAGTTTTTTCCGCGTCCATCGCGAGGATTGTATTTTTCGAGGTACGACATAATGACTGAGTTCGAAGCATTGAGAAGAATTTTGGTCTACGTGGCTGAAACCAGACTACAAGCGGCTTTAGAGGCTGCTAACGAATATATGGTTGGCGAAGCCAATCCTGAGTTCCACCAAGAAGGTCTTGGTAAGGACTTCGACCCAGAGCCACCTGATAAGGTTCAGGGTGTAGAGCAAGGCCAGAGGCTTGAAGCCATTTATAAAGATGAGCCTTTGGGATTCGAGAAGGATCCGCTGGCAAATAACACTAAGATGCTAGCTCAGGATCCATTGGAAGAAATCAACCTAGGAGAAGGGGTGATTAAAAGGCCAACATATGTTAGTGCCAATCTTGACCCGCAACTTAAGGTCGAAGTTACCCAGCTGTTACAGGAGTTTAAAGACTGTTTTGCCTGGGACTACGACAAAATGCCTGGTTTGAGTAGAGAGTTGGTCGAACATAGGTTGCTGATCAAGCCTGGGAAGAATCCAGTTAAATAGAATCCAAGACGGTTTGCCCCAAAAGTTCTCTCAAAGATAAAGGAGGAAGTCAAAAGACTCATTCGATGCAAATCTATAGGCACTACCAGGTATGTCGAATGGTTAGCTAACATTGTACCTGTTATTAAAAAGAATGGTTCCTTAAGAGTTTGCATAGACTTTAGAGATTTAAATTCTGCAACTCCTAAGGACGAGTATTCTATGCCTGTGGCAGAAATGCTAGTCGATTCCTCCGTAGGACACGAGTATCTTAGTATGTTAGATGGGTACTCTGGCTATAACCAAATATTCATTGCTGAAGATGATGTCCACAAAACAGTTTTTCGCTGCCCTGGAACCTTACTACGAGTGGGTGGTGATGCCTTTCGGCCTCAAAAATGCTGGGGAAACATATCAACGAGCAATGAACTCAATCTTCCATGATTATAAAGAGACTTTCATGCAAATATATATTGATGATATTGTGGTTAAGTCTGTTTCAGGGAAGAATCATTTAGACCATCTTCGGCACTCCTTTGAAAGAATGAGAAGGCATGGTCTTAAAATGAATCCTCTTAAATGTGCGTTTTGTGTGCAGGCAGGGGATTTTCTAGGCTTTGTGGTCCATAAAAAGGGGATTGAGATCAACCAGAACAAGACCAAGGCCATCATGGAAGCGAAAGCGCCATCAATGAAAAAGGAGCTGCAATCACTGCTGGGCTAGATCAATTTCTTGAGAAGATTCATATCGAACCTAAGCGGAAAAATGTAGGCCTTTTCACCATTGCTTCGATTCAATAAGGTTGGGTTCGAATGGGGGCAGGAGCAGCAGGCAGCCTTCGACAAAATCAAGGAATACCTGAGTCATCCCCCAATTCTTTCATCACCTTGTAGGGATAGGAGTATGAGATTGTACATAGCTGCATCAGACAAAACCATAGGGAGCATGTAGGCTCAAGAGGATGAGGATGGCATCGAAAGAGCCATTTACTACCTCAGTAGAGTTTTGAATGATGCAGAAACTAGGTATAGCATGATAGAAAAATTATGCCTATACTTGTATTTCTCTTGTACAAAATTGAAGCAATATATAAAGCCAGTTGATGTTTATGTTTCGTCTCATTTCGATGTTATTAAGCACATGCTGTCTAAACCTATCTTGCATAGTCGAATCGGTAAATGGGCACTAGCATTGACTGAGTAATGTCTAACGTATAAGCCTCTGAAGGCAGTTAAAAGGCAAGTGGTAGCAGACTTTATAGTCGACCACTCCATAAACGAAAGCATGTTGACTTATGTCCAATTGGAACCTTGGAAGTTATACTTCGATCGCTCCAGCCACAAAGATGGCACAGGTGTAGGTATGCTGATTATTTCTCCGGATAAAATTCCAATAAAATTTAAGTACAGGGTCGAAGGACTTTGTTCCAACAACGAGGTTGAGTATGAAGCCTTAATAGTTGGACTTGAAATTTTGTTAGAATTGGGGGCAACTCGAGTCGAAATAATGGGAGACTCAGAGTTGGTCATAAAGCAAATTACAAAGGAGTACAAATGTGTTAAGGAGAATCTTATCATGTACTTCGTAGTGGCCAACATACTACTAAAGAAATTCGAAGTAGTAAGCATTTGACACATACCTCGACTAGAAAATCAAGTGGCCAATGACTTGGCCCAGGTTGCTTCTGGGTATAAGGTTTCGAAGGAAAATTTACAAGAGGCAATCGAAGCTAGAGGTAAAGTGGTATCTGTTGGGTTATGCCCATCAGACCTGGAAGTGGCAAAGCTTGGAGGAAGCCTATAGTCGAGTACTTGTAAAACCCGACAGCATCCATAGAGCAAAAGTTTAGGTATCAAGCCTTAAGTTATGTCCTTCTAGGCAATGAATTGTTTAAAAAGACCCCTGAAGGGGTCTTACTTAAATGTCTTAGTGAAACAGAAGCGTATCTGGCCCTTTCGACTGTCCATAGTGGGGCATGTGGGGCACATCAAGTAGGCCATAAGATGAAGTAGTTATTGTTTCGACAAGGCATGTATTAGCCTACGATGCTAAAAGACTGCATTGAATTCGCCAAGGGTTACCAAGAATGTCAAGTTCATGCTGGCATACAACATATCCCTGCAAGCGAGTTGCATTCCATAGTCAAACCATGGCCTTTTAGAGGTTGGGCTTTGGATCTGATTGGAGAGATTCGACCGGCATCCTCCAAGAATCAGAGATACATTTTGGTAGGAATTGACTACTTTACAAAGTGGATTGAGGCGATACCTTTACCAAATGTGGATCAAGAGGATGTGATCGAGTTTATTCAAAAGTACATCATTTACAGGTTTGGAATCCCAGAAACGATCACAACAGATCAAGGATCAGTCTTTATGGGTCGAAAGATGCAGGAGTTTGCAAAAGAGATGGGTTTCAAACTCTTAACCTCTACACCTTATTATGCCCAGGCTAATGGTCAAGTCGAAGCAGCTAATAAAGTGGTGATTGGTTTGATCAAGAAACATGTGGGAAAGAAGCCTAGAAATTGGCATAGGACATTGGACCAGATCCTCCGGGCATGTCGAACCTCCCCCAAGGAAGCAACCAACACTACTCCTTTTTGATTGACTTTTGGTCACGATGGAGTGTTACCTGTTGAGATATATCTCCAGTCGGCTAGGATTCAGAGACATCATGAAATTCCTTCTGAGCTTTATTGGAATATGATGTTAGACGAACTGGTAGATCTGGACGAAGAAAGACTTAAAGCCTTAGAACTTTTGAAGAGACAAAAGAAAAGAGTGGAGAAGTCTTATAATAAAAAGGTTAGAATCAAGACCTTCTCACCTGGAGATTTAGTTTGGAAGGTAATCCTGCCTATGGATCGAAAGGTTAGAGCTTTGGGCAAATGGTCCCCAAAATGGGAGGGCCCGTTTCAAATTACGTAAGTATTTTCTAATGGAGCCTATGAAGTTGAAGAATTAAATGAGGATAAAAGAATCTTGAAAGTAAATGGAAAGTATTTGAAAAAAATATAAACCAACACTTCAAGAAATTAAAATTGTTAAGGAGTAATTCGACATAACAAGGGCAAAGCCAATAATGGTATTTATGAATGCCAAAATGGCTTAGTTGTCATTACATATAAATGCCTCGAAGGGCCATAGAGCATCAAATTAAAAAATTACAAAGAGAGTAACAAGCTAAAAGGGGAGATTCTCCTTCATCTTCAAGTACTTCGACTTCTGGAGGTCAAGACGCCTTTCACATAAGGCCTTGTCAGATTTTAAGTGTGCAACTTCCTTCTCCAGTCGTTGAGCTTTCTCAGCAAAAGTTATGGCATTTTCAAGCTCTTTCGACAAGCCAGAGTCATCGAAGGCAGACAATTCAGCGTTACGCTTTTTGGCCTTTGAGATCTTGGCTCAAAGTTTCTTGATCTTTCGCTCCCAGAAAGCAATACTTTCTTCATTGGAGGTGATTTCCTACTTGTTCTTTTCTTTTGTTTCCTCCAATTTGGCTACCTTATTCTCAGAATCAGTGGCAACACTCCAAGCGGCAGCCTCACTTCCAGCTTTGGTTGAAATGGCCTTTTCGATTTGGGGAAAGCGTTTGAGGTCACCATGGACTTGGTCAATCATAGTGCCAAGCTCTAAGATGACGTTGGCAGATTCTGGAGAAATAGCGTGAATGTCAACTTGTTGAAGGAGACTTTTCAAAGAGATATGAGTGACGTCATCCATCTGCAAGAGTGTGAAAAGGTCACCCTTAAAGATCTTGTTTTGATCTTCAGAAGGATATTGTCCTCAGGTTTGCTTGAAGGTTGATCCCCAGAGGTAGTCGAAGCACTGGGAGTTTTATCAGATGAGCTTCCTCGACACCCAAGAAGGATCTTTACGTATTGACGAGGGTTGCTAGTCTTTAAGGCATCTAGTTCCTCTTCAGAAAGTCCTGCTCCATACACAGTTGAGGCTGCCTTGCCTTTAGTTGCAGCAGTAGGTGTTGGGGTAGTAATGGATTCGACATGGGTTGGCTTGTTGATAGGTCCTTTGTCAACCTTCTCCTCCTCACCTTTATTCCCCTCCTCTTCATCTTCGTCCATTTTGTCTTCATCTTCACTGTCATCATCATGGCCATCAAGTTCTGATTGGTGCATGGTCTCATCATCATCTTCTTCCATTTCTTCCTCTCCTTCTGGGTTAACATTGGTAGCCCCAATGGGTTCGTCATTTGGGGATCCCTCTTCATCGACCAAGGGTAGGTCTTCATCCATGGCAGCAGCTTTTGGATTTTCTGTGTCAAGATCCTACTGAACATCGTCTGCCTCATGGTCGGAGCCATCTATTTGAGACTGCTGGGTAGCAGTCTTCGTTGGCGAAAGGGGAGCTGTTTAAAAACCAGACTTGTTAATTTCACCTAGTGAACTTATTCCAGAGCCCAAGTCAGAAGTGG
This sequence comes from Lathyrus tuberosus, assembly GCA_022829125.1. Taxonomy (NCBI): domain Eukaryota; kingdom Viridiplantae; phylum Streptophyta; class Magnoliopsida; order Fabales; family Fabaceae; genus Lathyrus; species Lathyrus tuberosus. The sequence goes on from JALAZF010000017.1 coordinate 19,646,421, forward strand.
GATGGTATGTGGGCTCACCTTGGCTACTCAGGAGGGTGGTGGGAGAAGGAGGATTATCCACTTGTGGTTTCAAACCACCAGCATCGGCCTGAATCAAATCGAAGCGAGTCAGATCAAAGGAAACAAGGTGAATAAGTTTTATTTAAAGAAAAATATGACAAGTTACCTTGACCCCTTCAGCATCAGGGCTAGAGTTATTGCTTTCAGCATGACCTGCAGCTGGTTTAGAGGCGGTTCCAGAAAGGCTTCTGCAACTTTACTCGTAGTAGTGGTCTTTTTGGGGACTTTAGCCGTTGTAGGCTCAGATTGGCCACCAGCAGCACCAGAGTCTTGGCTTGGTTTCCTCCTCTTCTTGAGTTTCAAATCTTCAGGAGGGGATTGGTCCTCATCCTCTGAATTGAAGATAATTTGGGCAGTGCCCCTCTTTGACTTCCTTTGAGGTGTCGGAGGTGGTTTGCGAGAAGCCTGAAATTGAGGAGCATTAGGGGGAGAAAGAATAATCAACGAAAGGAAAAGGTGTGTGATGTACCTTACCTCCTTCGCCTTTGGCTTCGACCATGTGCTGAGGGGTGTTCTTTTTGGGTACAGCTGCAAAACAAGCCAAGTTACCACATGTCAGTAATAATAAAGTTCAAGTGAAAGAGCATAAAATCGAAGAATCCAAACCTTCATGTATTTCGGATTCGATGCGAACATCTTCGATACCGACATGAAGTTGTCCTTTGAAACTGTCTAGCGTATGTTTAGTCGGAACTACCCGTTGAGCCTTGGGTTTCGACTGCTGGCGAATGATCTTTATAGAGTCCCCACAGATGAACCAATCTGGAAATGGAGGGGCAAGAGCCACTCTAAAATCAGCAGATGGCAGTCGAGGAGTCTTTGGAGGAAATAGTGCGAAAGCCACTTCATAGCGTTTCTCAGGAGTAACATATGAAGAGAGTTTCAAACTCTCCATTTTCTTTAAAAATTTCTCCTTTAGCGTAACCGCAGCTTCCCGGACGGTTCGACTAATATAGTCTGGTCGATAAACAGTTTCAAAGTACTTCTGGAAGGTCTGAATATCCTTAATATGAGCGGATTTACCTTTCTTGATCTTCTCCTGCACATCAACAAAAACCTGGTCAATCAACTGAGCGAAGCTGGAGATATCAAGGAATTCTGCAGCATAATGTGTCGACCACCAGTCATGGAATTCTTGGGTGCAGAGATGAGAAGGTTCAAAGTAGATGGGAGTCAGGAGTGATCGATGAGCATGTCGCGCAAGGTGTGTCGAACTCTCTATGGCATCATAGATAGTGTTGGGAAGGATAACATGGACTTTCTTCTCGTACAGGCACTTGGGTAGAGTCTGGACTAAACCAAATTGTCGAGAGACAAGATTTGGTTGATAGGCCATCAGAGAGGTTTGACCCTTTAGCAAGTTGAGTCGATGAACGATAAGTCGGGGAATGAGGAATGTTTCCCAGACACGCTGCGATTCTTCTTCATGTTTTTTGAATGAAGGAGGAAAGGGCCTGGTAAGCCATTCAGGGCCATATTTTTGTTCAGCAAAGGGCGCCATCCTTGGTGTGAACTCATAGCGCTTAGCAAACATTTTGACGAAGCCAGAGAAGGATGCCCTGAGTGACTGCCCTTATTCGTTTGGGATCAGCTGCACCAGTCGAACCCATTCGACTTGTCTCTCCTTAATCTCCGCAGCTTTTTCGTCCACAGGCCCTTTGTGGGGAGGTTGGCTTCAAAAGTGGCATTGAGCCAAAGCTGAAGCAACCAAAAGGGTCCTGACAGCAGGAGGTTCCCGTTGCTCTCTTGGTCTTTCAGACGACCAACACCTTCGCTCAAAGACTCGTACAGACTGGCCAATATCATTTCGCTTAGGCAAATGCCTCGACTAAGGTGTAATTGATTAGCTAGAGTCAGATATTTTCTTGCCACTTGCAAGGATTTGGTACAGAATACGCAGCGAGAAAGCCACATAGCCAAGAATGCTATATGCTTCTTGTCCTCGACTGTGTCAGTTTGCTTATCGTGATAGTGGTTCATGAAATGAGTATAATTGTGTTTTGTGGTGGCGAACCCTATAGTGTCTAGAGCATCTATTTCAGGGTCGTAAACTAACCCATGAGGCTTTAGCCCTGTGATAGCGGCTAGTCGAATAGAGTGGGCGTCATCATCCCACAAGGGAGACGGAAGGTATAGTGGGTACTATCCCAAAAATACAAAGATGATGCCAGTAAGGTCAGACAGTAAGCGGGCCCAGTCTTCGACATCATAATTAAGTCGTAGATTCCTAAGTTCTTCCAAGTTTCTGCTTTCACTTTCTCTAACTTGGTTAACCAGTTTAAATAGAGGTCAGAATCCTTAAAATACGGGGTAACCCTAAACAACCTAGACCCATCATTCAGATACTTCAAATCCAGGTTCTTTAGGGCTACATTGTCATGGGGTTCAGATGTTACCCTAGCTTTGTCTTTCTGCCCTAAAGGTTTGGTTTTACGATACGATGGAAAGAAGTCACTAACGGCTGTATAATCTGTATCTAAAGAAGATAAGGGACCATATAAAGCTAATGGTTTCCCAGAAACGGTGATAGGAATCTGTACCTGGGATTCGTAGATGTGTCTTTTCTCCTCCTTGAGAGGCTCAGGGATGAATTGTTGATTCTTTACCACCTTGGGCCCATTTAATGTAGCGAATGGAGGGAGTAGTGGTACGCCCTTTTGTCCTTTGAGCTTCTGGTTTTTATTTGGGTCTTGAGTAGTAGCAGTTGAAGAAGCCATTGGTGAAAAATTTTGAAGAAAATGAGTTTGTTGAAGGTGAAGGGTTGAAACGTTTTGGAAGAGAGGAGAAGGTGCGTAGTGGATACTTGGGAGTGGAAAAAATAAAAGTAGTTTATGAAGAAACTATTTATAAAGTACTTTGGAAACACTGAAGGGCTCACTAATCATCATTAAGGAGCTAAGGCTAGTGGGACACGTGTCCTCCCAGGAGCCAAAGTAGGGGCGGTGGCAGTTGCCACCTATGTCCATGATCTCCTAGACTATAGGAGAGGTTATGGAGATTTGCGGCTTGATGTGATTTCCGAGGGGACGTTTCAGTCATAATCATAATTGTCCGTGGTGTCATAAATTTGATTGAAAAGAAACTGAATAGTTTCTTGGAACGTGGGTTAATCAGTTTTTGTTGGACACATATGCATGGTCGAAAGATGGCGTCGAACAGACACTATAAAAAAATGCCCTTTTCTGCAATACTGTCGAAAAAGACATTTTTGGGGGGCAATTTGTTTGCTCATAAATTCGACGCCCATATGAAGTTGGAAGTGTTGATGAGAATGTTAAGCTCTTGAAGAGGTTTAGAGAAGCTTCAGACAGGATCTGTGTGATAGGTTTAAGTCGAAGGTGCTCATAAGAGGAAAGGATATCTTTTGGGACTTAGAAAATATTTCTAAGAGTTGAAGAGGACACCTTCGACCGAGAATGCTGATGATGTCCGACGCTGGGAATTCAAATTCAAATAAAGGAGGGAGTAATTACTTTGGTTCGCTCTTGAAGAGAGACAGGTGGCGTATATCCAAGTGATGGAAGCATGCAATGCGACACTTGTCATTCGTTTATTATTTCAGGCAGTTTATAACAGTTATTTTTGGCATTATAAATAAGGGTTCTAACAATAGAATTCGGGGTGTTGTGTTCACTTTGTACAAGTAACTCCAAATTTACTCAAAGTATCCGCGTGTTGAGAAAAGAGTCTTGTGAGAATGTACGTGATGTAAACACCATTTATCCTTCAATGCAATTTACTTCAATCTTTCGTTAAGTTTTTATCTCCTATTTTACGCAAGTCATATTTCTGCACTTTCTATAGTTTTCAACCTTTACTGCACGCCTTCGACTTTTTCTTTTACCTTTTCAGTCTTTTAAATTAACATTCTAAAAACATTGTCTAGATTGTATTTTCAACCAACTTTCTTTATGAGTTCTGTCGAAGTACTTATTTCCTTAGAATTCGCCTTAGATCAATTGTTAGCACATGTCTTAGGATCAATCTGATCGATTCTGTGAGTCACCAAAGTTAGATTTGGAAGATCAGCGGTTGTTTACCAATTTTCACGGTAAACAACCGCTAGTGGATCAAAATTGAAGTAAAATCGAAAAAATCGAATTGAACCGTCCAAAATCATTCGAACCAAAGAACTGAAGTCGATTTTGTAAAACTGTTTGGTTCAAAAAAAAATACATCAAACTGACTGTTTTTAAATTTTTTTATATATTTTAATATGTTAATATCAAAACGTAACATATATTCCCCAACCACAAAAAAAAATTCTGTGTGTTTTTTACAACCATACAAACTTTTAAATTTTGTCACTCTATTATAGTTTTTCTTTCAACCACACTTCATCATCATCATGTCGTCTTTTTTAAACATAGTCACGATGTCCAACTCTATTGATTGTTGTTCAAGTCAATATTGTTTGTTGTTGTCAATTAAGACTTGTTTGCCATAGTTCAACTCAAATTCTATTTTTTTTGTTTAATGAAATATATTTAATTATTTATATTTTGGTATTCTGTCTTATTTAATTTAGATATTCTTAATTATTTGAACTTTATTTTACTTATTATATTATATTATTTTCATTTTAGTTTGAATTAGTTTAATTTATCTTATTGTAATTCTTTAGATTGGTAAAAATATTCTTAAATGATGGCTGAAATGAAGTGTAGAACTATGTTATGTTATGTATTATTGATATTGTTGTATTAAATTTGTAATGGATTTTTGAAGTATTTATTTTATTAAGTTGAGAACTGTTCTGGACTGGGCCCAAGGTTAGCCCACCGTCGAGCACGGCCCAACCCAACTCCTCGCCGGCGAGGGTCCAATTGAGGCCCAGCCCATCTGCACGCCCGGGAAGCTCTAACACATCTCCCCCACGGTCTCCACGTGCTTCCCACGCGGGGACACGTCATCAGGCAACTACCCGCGTTCGAAAGAACAGGTCACCCACCTTCTGGAGATCACGTGGCAGTTGACCCAGAGCGAAGACCACGTGCTGGCCTTCCCTACGCCACGTAAGCCCTGACAGTTACTCGTATTGGGCCTTGCAATCCAACCCAGTGCAAAGTAACTGTTGGCCCCGCGCTGGGGGCACATTATAAATACACTTTTTCACTAGAGGGTCAGGTATTCTATTCTCTACACCTTTCCTCTGTACTTGCTCTTTCTACTCCGTCTCTGACTTTAGCATCGGAGTACCTTGCAGGTACACCATCCTTTTCTTCACCACCACAGGCGAATAAAGGAGCTCACGACGTGATGCTGACTGCTGATCCTTTTCTAATCCGGTAAGATCAGTGGCGCCGTCTGTGGGAACTATTTGCTTCCCTGTTCTTTCTCCTGTGGAAACTCAAGAACCAAAGCAGTTTTCAATCTCCGACGATCATGGCCAGCCCATGCACGGAAGACAACACTCCAGAAACCGCCTTCACCATGTTCACCAACGGCGATGGACACGATCCCAACGCGACCGTTCACGTCGAGGAAGGCGATCCTAGGGACGGGCACGGACGGGTACACTGCCTCTCCCTCCCCCGACAAAACAACCTTCAACGCCGCTCGACGCTTTGATAGCCTAGCGGTCAACCAGCCAATACTTGTTCCGCCTAACACTGACCCGACCCTGGTGGCTCTGTTCGCGGTGATCAATCAGACAAATCTGATGATTTTCCAACAGAATTAGTGGATCGGGATGCTCGAGAAGGAGCGACAATCGCGCTTTCCCCCGCGAAAACATCGTCACCCCCTTTCTCGCAGTCCTTCCCCTCCCCCACGGAGGCCACGACACGATGACTCTCGGAGCCCTTCTCCTCGACAACCGGGGCATTTCCCGCGTTTAGAAAGGCCTCAGTCTGTGGTCACCCAGAAGCGCGACCGATCCCCTTCCTAGAAGGAGCGACCCCCCCCCCCCCCCCGGCGCATAAGAGGAATAAAGCTGACGGATACGCCGAGAAGCCAAAGAGCCAGCCAAGGAATCCCCCCCCCCCCCGCCAAGGCAGGAACCCTCGACGAGACATGTCCCCGTCGCGATCACATGTCAGGAGCGACGAGGACGACCAGCGCACGCCGCTGTCTAGATCCATCATGGAGACTCCCTTGCCCATAGGGATGGAAAAAACCCTGGCCTTGGCGACCTATGATGGTACGAACGACCCGAACGACCACATTGAAAGCATCGATGCGATGCTCGACTACCGGAACGTCCGGGGGCCATCAAGTGCAGGCTCTTCCCCATGACCTTGAGGAAGGGTGAAATGGTGTGGTACAAGAGCCTCGAGCCCGAGTTCATCGCCTCTTGGAAAGAGCTGAAGAGGCAGTTCTCCAGGCACTTCACCGCTTCTCGGCGCCACCCAAAGACAGAAGCATCCCTGGAAGCCATCATCCAAGGAAAAGATGAATCTCTCTGGGACTACATATAGAGGTTCAACCGAGAAGCTGTCCAGAGCGAAGACCATGTGTTGGCCTTCCCTACGCCATGTAAGCCCTGGCAGTTACTCGTATTGGGCCTTGCAATCCAATCCAGTGCAAAGTAACTGTTGGCCCCACGCTGAGGGCACATTATAAATACCATTTTTCACTAGAGGGTCAGGTATTCCATTCTCTACACCTTTCCTCTGTACTTGCTCTTTCTACTCCATCTCTGACTTTAGCATCGGAGTACCTTGCAGGTACACCCTCCTCCTCTTCACCACCACCGGCGAATAAAGGAGCTCACGAAGTGTTGCTGACTGCTGATCCTTTTCTAATCTGGTAAGATCAGTGGTGCCGTCTGTGGGAACTATTTGCTTCCCCGTTCTTTCTCCCGTGAAAACTCAAGAACCAAAGTAGTTTTCAATCTCCGACGATCATGGCCAGCCCATGCACGGAAGACAACACTCCAGAAACCGCCTTCACCATGTTCACCAACGGCGATGGACAAGATTCCAATGCGACTGTTCACGTCGAGGAAGGCGATCCTAGGGATGGGCACACTGCCTCTCCCTCCCCCGACGAAACGACCTTCAACGCCGCCCGACGCTTTGGTAGCCCGGCGGTCAACTAGCCAATACTTGTGTCGCCTAACGCTGACCCGACCATGGTGGCTCTATTCGTGGCGATCAATCAGACAAATCTGATGATTTTCCAACAGAATGAGCAGATCGGGATGCTCGAGAAGGAGCAACAATCGCGCTTTCCCCCGCGGAACATCGTCGCTCCCTTTCTCGCAGTCCTTCCCCTCCCCCGCGGAGGCCACGACACGATGACTCTCAGAGCCCTTCTTCTCGACAACCGGGGCATCTCCCGCATTTGGAAAGGCCTCAGTCCGTGGCCACCCAGAAGCGCGACCGATCCCCTTCCAAGAAGGAGTGACGCTCCCCCGCGCATAAGAGGAATAAAGCTGACGGATACGCCGAGAAGCCAAAGAGCCAGCTAAGGAGCCCCCTCCCCCCTCCCCACCGCCGAGGTAGGAACCCTCAACGAGACATGTCCCCATCGCGATCACATGTCAGGAGCGACGAGGACGACCAGCGCACGCCACTGTCCAGAGCCATCATGGAGACTCCCTTGCCCATCGGGATGGAAAAAACCCCGACCTTGGTGACCTATGATGGTACGAACGACCCAGACGACCACATTGAAAGCATCGATGCGATGCTCGACTATCGGAACGTCCGGGGGCCATCAAGTGCAGGCTCTTCCCCATGACCCTAAGGAATGGTGAAATGGTGTGGTACAAGAGCCTCGAGCCCGAGTTCATTGCCTCTTGGAAGGAGCTGAAGAGGCAGTTCTCCAGGCACTTCACCGCTTCTCGGCGCCACCCGAAGACAGAAGCATCCCTGGAAGCCATCATCCAGGGAAAAGATGAATCTCTCTAGGACTACATAGAGAGGTTCAACCGAGAAGCTGTCCAGGTATCCACCTCGGATGACATAAAGAGATATTTGATCGGGCGAGGACTACAGCCTCGCACAGAGTTCGCCAAGGCATTCGGCATTGAAAGACCCAACACCTTTGACGTGCTCCTCCACAAGGCCCAGGCATACATCCAGTATGAGGAGATAGAGGCTACAAACAGCGCCCGTGACTCGCGGAATCAAGAGGGGGCCAGGAGCTCCAGGCACGAAGATTCCACCGTTCCTCGACGAGGCGGGGAGAGAAGAAGAGAAGACCGGCCCCGGGACTCCCGAGAACAAAAGGGACCAGCAGGTCACTTCACTGGGTATACGCTACTCACAGCTCCCCACGAGCGCTTCCTGACTGAGTGCACCAACTCGGAGTTCCAGCGAGGCGGTGTCCGCTTCCCGAAGCCGACACCCCCTAAGCCAAACGTCGACAAGTCCAAGTACTGCCGGTTCCACAGAAGCCACGGGAACGTCACAGAGGATTGCATCTACCTCAAGGACATCATCGAAATTTTGATCAAGGAGGGGCACCTGAAGCAATACACCAAGAGGAGCGAAGCCCCCCGACAGGAGGCCCGGGAGATGAAAAGGGTCGAGGTGGCGACCCAGTCCTCCGGCAATAGCGGGCTACAAGTCGCTCTGTGTATCACCAGACCAGAGGACTTCTACTTCCCCTATAAGCCCGACATGCCTGTGACCGCTCGTAGCCCATGGAAAAGCTTCCCCTTCCACCATGGTCATATCTGGCGGCCTGGGGAGGGGGAGGGGGTCAACAAAGTCTCTGTGGGGTCGGTGAAGCGGAAGTTCGACAAACTGGTAGAGGCAAGCTCGGCTCAGAACGCCACCATCGAGAAGGTCCAGGGGAGATCGAACCCCATCACCTTCTACCTCGAAGAATTGCCGGGCGGCACCCCCAACTCCAACATCTCTCTCCTGATTGGAGCAAAGATGGCGAACTTTGACGTCCGCCGCATCCTGGTCGACCAAGGGAGCTCAGTGGACATAATGTACGCCCACCTGTTCACTACCATCCAGCTCGATGAGACACATCTGACCCCGTACGTTGTTTCCGACCTACAAGACTTCAACGGCACCACCACAAGACTGTGGGGCTACGTCGAGCTAATGGTCACCTTCGGGAACGACGAAACTGCCTGAAAAATTAAGGCCCGCTTCCTGGTAGTGGAGTGCCCCTCTTTGTACCAATACATTTTGGGGAGACCAACCCTTGCCGAACTCACGGCTGTGCCATCTACAATCCACCTGAAGATGAAGTACTACACATCCAGGGGCTGTGTCGTCACCCTCCACGGGGACATTGAGGCCGCCATAAGATGTTCTGAGGCTACTACCAAGAGGTTGAACTCGATCAACATCAAGTCCAAGATCGCGGGAAAGTCATCCTAGGACGAAGAGAAGAAACCACTGCCGCGCGTCAACACGGTTGACCTCGACAATCGCTTCCCCATCAAGTAGGAGCAAAATGAGGCAGTGAATCGTGCCCCTCCATCCGAAGGCAACGGGCTGCTCTCCTACCCTTTGCGCCCATTCCAGATGAAGACTTGGAGCTCATCACGCTTGGCGACGACCTAGGCAGGAACGTGAATATTGGCACAGGGCTCCCCGACCTGGCGAGGAAACAGCTGAAGGTCTGCCTCAGGAAGAACGCTGACTTGTTTGCGTGGAGTGCTGCAGAGATGCCCGGCCTCGACCCAGATGTGGCCTACCACCAACTCACAATAGATCCGGCCACTAGGGTTGTAGTACAACATAGGCGTAGGCAGTCTCCCGAGAAAGCGGAGGCTGCTGAAAAGGCTGTAAAAGACCTCTTAGAGGCGAAATTTATTTCGGAAGCCCAGTACACAACCTGGCTATCCAATGTTGTACTCGTTAAAAATAATAATGGAAAATGGAGAATGTGTATTAATTATACCGATCTTAACCGGGAATTTCCCAAAAGATGCATATCCATTGCCTAACATCGACAAACTGGTCGACAATTTTTCAGGTTTTAAATTGTTGTCGTTCATGGACGCATACTCGGGATACATTCAAATCCCCATGGCAAACACCGACAAGAAATACACGGCTTTCATGACCGAGTCAGGCAACTATTACTACAATGTAATGCCCTTCGGCCTGAAAAACATCGGCGCGACCTACCAACGGATGATGAACAAAGTCTTCCGGGGCGAGATCGGAGACATGCTCGAGGTCTACATGGACGGCATGATCGTAAAATCACGAGAAGAGATCGACCACACTGCCCATCTCAGAAGGGTTTTTGACACAGCGAGGAGATGCAAGATGAGGTTCAACCCGGAGAAATGCACCATTGGTGTCCGAGCAAGCAAGTTCCTCGGCTTCTATCTGACAAAACGAGGAATCGAGGCAAACCCCGACAAGTGCAGGGCATTCTCCGAGTTCCCAACGCCGAACTCGAAGAAATCAATCCAATCGGTAAACGGGATGCTCACCTCGCTGTCCCGCTTCGTGGCCAAATCGGCCTAACATGCACTCCCATTTTTCAAACTCCAGTGCAAAGAGGCCACATTTGAGTGGACTGAAGAGTGCAAAGAGGCACTCTTCCACCTCAAACAAGTCCTCTCGCAGCCCCTGGTCCTCTCGCGACCAGAAAATAGGGAGACGTTATACTTATACCTCGTCGTCACAACCGAGGCGGTCAGCAATGCTCTTATCAGGGAAACCCCTAAAGGAGAGAAGCCGTTATACTTCACCAGTAAAGCCCTTCAAGGCTCTAAACTTAGGTACCAGTTGATCAAGAATGTTGCTCTGGCCCTCGTCACTGCGGCCAGAAGGATGCGACACTACTTCTTGGCCTACACGATCGTGCTAAGGACAGACCAACCGGTAAGGCAGCTCCTCGACCGACCCGACATGGCGGGCAGGATGCTCAAATGGTCGCTCGAGCTCTCCGAGTTCAACGTCCAGTACGAGGGTAGGATGGACCTGAAGGCTCAAGTGCTAGCCGACTTCGTTGCGGAGATGAACACCCCGGAACCCTCGACCGACGGATCCCAGAAGTGGACGATCTACGTCGACGGGACATCCAGTTCGACGAAAAGTGGAGCAGGCATCATCCTAGAAAATGAGGAAGGCATCTTGATCGAGGTCTCTCTCACATTATCCTTTCCGACATCAAACAACCAGGCCGAGTACGAGGCCTTCCTCGCCGGACTACGCCTAGCCGATGACCTCGGTGCGAAAAAGGTAAAAATATTTACGGACTCCCAGCTCGTGGCCTCCCAAGTGCGGGGGGATTACCAGGCCAAGAACGACAGCCTCATCGAGTACTTGGCCCTAGTGAAAGAGAAGATGAAAAAATTCGTCTCGGCGGAAGTAAGTCACGTCCCGTGCGAGCATAATACCCGAGCAGACATCCTATCTAAGCCGGCGAGCATGAAGAAAAAAGGCGGGAACAAGTCCTTCATCCAAGAAGTGCTTCCACGGCCAAGTATCGAGAAACCCACCTTGATCGTCGACGAAAATGCCATCGGTGACGGCCACTGCTCGATGACCCCGGTATATGAGTACCTTAGCACGGGGAAACTACCTGATGACTCCAAGGAGGCTAGCATAGTTAGGCAATGCGCCTACTCGTACGCCATCGTCGAGGACAAGTTATACCGGCGGGGTTTCTCCATTCCCCTCCTCAAATGCGTCGAGGAGTCCAAGGTCCCCAGCATACTCCAGGAGATCCATGAAGGGATCAACACGCAGCACCTGGGTAGACGGTCTTTAGCCCGTAAAGCGTTGCGGGCAGGGTACTACTAGCCCACCATGCAACAAGACCCCAAAGAGCACGTCAAGAAGTGCGATAAGTGCCAGTGACACGGGGACATGCACCTGGCCCCACCCAATGAGCTAAAAAGGCTCTCGTCCCCATGGCCATTTGCCTGATGGGGGATGGACATCCTCGGGTCCTTCACCATAGGGTCATACCAAAACAAATATTTGATAGTCGGTGTCGACTACTTCACAAAGTGGATAGAGGCCGAAGCCTTAGCCAAAATCACAGCCCACAACATACTTCGTTTCTACAAATGGAATATACTTGCCCGGTTTGGAGTACCCCAAGCAATCGTCACCGACAACGGGACACAATTCACCAACAAGAACTTCCAAAACTTCGTTACCAAGCTGGGCACGAAGCAACACTTCACATTTCTGGAGAACCCGCAAACGAACGGGCAGGCCGAAGTCGCCAACAGAGTGATCCTGCGAGGCCTGAAATGAAGATTGGGCGACGCCAAGAAAAGGTAGGTTGAGGAGCTGCATAGCGTGCTCTGGGTCTACAGAACGATCCCACACTCGACCACAGGGGAGACCCCGTTCCGAATGACCTAGGGAACCGAGACAGTGATTCCGGTAGAAATAAGGGAACCCTCGAGAAGGACCAAGTCCCCCCTTGACAAGGAGACCAACGATGAGGCCCTAAGGGAGGAACTCGACCTAGTTGAAGAGATTTGGTCAGGGGCATCCCTCCGTGAAGCCTCGCTCAAACAGAAGATCACTTTGGGACATGAGAGCAAAGTCATCAAGCGCGAATTTCAGGTGGGCAGCCTAGTCCTACGAAGGAACCAGAAAGATTCGCGTGAAGGAAAGCTCGCCGCGAACTGGGAGGGCCTCTAACGCATCCACGCGAAAACAAGGACCGGAGCCTACCACCTCGAAAACCTGCATGGGGAGGAACTTGCTCGACCATGGAATGCTGAAAAGCTTAAACAGTACTACAGTTAAAAACTGTCCGCAACCTATTCGCGTTGCGACCACAGGGGCGCGCTAGGGTACAAGCGCGACTCCTAAACTTGAGACAAGAAGACAAGAGCCCGCTCTTGTGTGTGCGAGCAAACTAATGATCTGACGGGGACACCTCAACCGAGCTCCACCGTTGTCGTACTAACTAGGCAGAACGTTCAACTCATGATGGAAAGTTCACGCCCCGAAGCAAAGACCTCGATCGAGCCCTTAGCTTCGTCAAAGGTCAGAATCTGACTCCGACCACTCGACCAGTTCCCTGCACTGTCGAGGACCAATAACATCGAGCAAAGGCCCCAAATACTTAAACGAAAACACAAAATATAAAACAAGTATTCGACATACAAGCAACACACAAAAAATATAAAAGATAGTGCACAATGTATTATGTTGGGTAGAGCCCCTGTTCAAATATTACAAGTTAAAACCCCTAGCACGCAGGCAGGGCAAAGTCAGCTACTAACTACGGCACGCATGCCAGACAAAACAATTAAAATGGCGCGCAGGCCAAACAGCTAAACAAGAAGAAAAAGAATCAAGCAGCAGCTTCCCCCTTGAGCCGGGGTTCCCCATCACTCCGACCAGTTCCCTCGTCGGATGCCTCAGGGACAACCACCCTACCATCAACCACCTGGTGGAAAGGGCCAATCCCCTCGAGGACAAGCTAAGGGCCAGGATTCACGATCTGGACCTGCTCCAAAGCATTGTTGAATCCCACCTTGAGAGCTCCTAAGCAGTCCTGCTCGAGCTCCCGAATCTAGGAGACAGGGCACCACGGGCTGCAAGGGCTTTCTCCTCCTCCGCTTCATCCTCAGTAGTCTTGGCATCGGCCTCTAGCTCAGCAACCTTGGTCAGAAGGCGATCTCGTTCCTCCTTGGCCCCCTTCAGCTTTTCCCACATTTCATTCATCTCATGGAGGAGGCGCACCTGGGCTTCGTACCTCGTATTAGCCTCGAGCAGATCGTTCTCCACCTTATGTTTCTCTGCAAAAAGGACGGCGTTCTCGTCCTACAACTTTTTCAGCTCAAAGGTCGGGATGATTTCATCATTGAGGACCAAGGCCATTTCAAAGACCCTCATCATGGCAGCCATATCCTCAGTTAACGCCTTCCTTCTGGCCACCCTGTCGATCCCCATAATCGCCTTGGTTTCGGATTCGACCACAGTTGAGGAATTGTCCTCAGAGAAGAAGTCACGATGGAGGTGGCAAAGGGGCAGCACAAACTTCTCCACGGGTGCGCTCTCCTCGAGGTCGACAAGTACGGGCTCCTCGGTGCGCTGTCTTTTAGATGAAGTCTCCTGCAGGGGAGGAGACTGGCTACATTGGGGAGAAGAGGAACCACTTACCCCTTGGTTAGGCTTCAGCATCTTCTGAACCTGGGAGACTCTACTCTTGGCAGCCTTCTTCGCACCCTTAGTTGTCGGGAGCTTCATGATACATTCTTGCACGTTCGTCATCTCGCCTGCGACAGAGAACAAAGAAAATTAAGTCAGTACAGAAAAGAGAAAAGGGCAGGCGCCCGGGTAAAGTAAACGTTCACTACCTAAGAACCTCAAGGCTTCCTCATGGGAACTGCACTCGAGGAGGGCATTGGTGTTATTCAATCGAGCCTCACAGCGAAACTCTCCGCGCTCGTCGAGGATGAAACTCCCATCCTTGTAAGCACATTTGGCGGGAGTGAAACCGGAGACGAATTCAATTATCTTCTCATAATATTACTGGTCGTCTGCGTCCAGGTCGTCGTGCTTCACAATGTAGTTGTCTGTGCATTTCGCGAAGTGCTCTTCCTCCCACTCGAGGGGAAACTTCGACACCAATGTCTCCTCGTGCTGCCCGTCTGCCTCTTTAACCACAAGGTCATACAGGGAGTTGACGGCCACGTGCGTTACGGGCTTGACGACATAGAACCTATCCTTGAAGGTGCGAACAGAATCCTGGTACGCCTGGAATAGCTTCCTCGGCTGCTTCAGAGATACCCAGCTGTGTCGACCGTGAGCAGATGCCCGTTGTAGGTGAAAAGTTCGGAAGAACAAAGGAAGCGTGGCCCTAATACAAAGATGTTCGCATACAAGTTCGAACGTCCACACGAATGCTATCGCATTGGGGTGAAGCTGTGAAGACTCCAGACGCAACCACTGGAACACCCCCTATGAAAATCATTGAAGGGAAGATGGATTCCCGCTTCCCGAAACGCAAACTCGTACATCAGGAACCTCATCCCCCTGAAACTCGAGGAGATGCGATGCTTTTCTTTGGGATTATAGACTATCCAACTCGGGAAGGAGCCCTCGATGCGGTCCTCGACGGTGGCGAAGGCGTTCGTGTCTTCGGCGGCAAAGCGCTACGCGATGTTAAGAAGTTCCTGCCCGGCCCAATCTTCGGGCGTGCGAGCTCATTCGGCTCTAACTTGCTTGACGGGTGTGTCGGACTCGGCTTCATCATCGATATGAATGACGGCCTCGATCCTTACGGCCATTTTACCTGAAAAGCAGAAAAAAATGGTGAATTCGACTTCCAAGATCAAATCCACCCTTCCACCGCAAATCAAGTAAAAGGGCGAAGAGAAGGACGAGGAGCCCTAGACAAATTTTCCCCGGCACAAAGTAATGAGCCCCCCTCCTCGACAGGAAGGCTCCTCGCGTGAGAAGATCCCATTAAACACGGGGAAACTCCTCGACAGAGACCTCCTCGCAATATTCGCACACTCGCAATAATTATACACTTGCAGGGAGCAAGGCTCCCCGAGACCTTCATCACAGGTCCTCGGGGCCTTCATCGGAAACTTCATAAAGTTTCCAGAATCCTCATGAACTTCTCGGCGTCTTAGCCGAAAACTTCATGAGCACGTCCGGAAAACACATAGTTCGGTCAGAAACTTCACGAGGTTTGCCAGAAAACTCATAGTTCTGCCAGAAACTTCATGAAAGTCACTGGAAAACTCGTATGTTCCCCCTGAACTCTACGAGCTCCCCAGAGAAGTCGCCGATAAATTCATAAAAACTGGAAAAAGGGAACGAAAACTTACATGAAGGAAGAAGATCTGGACGACCGAGAAAGGCTGACGGCGGCGGTGACGACGGACACGGTCTAAAGAGCTTGGAGAAACTTGGAAGAAATTCTGATTGAAATGAAGGGGAGCGTGAAAATGAAGGGGACTTTCCCCCTATCTATAATCCTAGCACTGGAAGCGAGGCAACACTAGGCACTCAAGTGCCCATACGCATAGCCGCCCTAGGCATTAATTACTCGTGACACGTGGTCCTAGAAGACACCACGCGTGTCCTCTCGGCTCCCCCTCGTGCTCTAGGACCAGGCATGCCCGTTTCTTTTCCGCCTTTGCCACATAGTTGGCCAGAGCACCACACGGGAACATATCCAGAGGGGGAAGAAGGAAAAGGGCCAGTAGTACGACTGACAGACAGACCTCCTCGCGAACTCCTTTCTCGTCGAGCATCCCTTACTCCTGGCCACACGTATCACCCCCAACTCAGTGTTTCAGACACACTGACGCTCCTCCGGACGGATCCTCGACGTTTGAACTGACTCTTAAGTCATTACTCCTTTACTTTGAAGCAACGACTTGGGGGGCTCCTGTTATGGACTGGGCCCAAGGTTGGCCCACCGTTGGGCACAACCCAACCCAACTCCTCGTCGAGGAGGGCCCAATTGAGGCCCAGCCCATCTGCACGCCCAGGGAGCTCTCACACGTCTCCCGCACGGTCTCCTCGTGCTCCCCACACGGGGACACGTCGTCAGGCAACTACTCACGTCCGAAAAAACAGGTCACCCACCTTCCGGAGATCACGGGGCAGATGACCCAGGGTGAAGACCATGTGCTGGTATTTCCTACGCCATGTAAGCCCTGGAAGTTACTCATATTGGGCCTTGCAATCCAACCCAGTGCAAAGTAACTGTTGGCCCCGCGCTGGGGGCACATTATAACTACCCTTTTCACTAGAGGGTCGGGTATTCTATTCTCTACACCTTTCCTCTGTACTTGCTCTTTCTACTCTATCTCTGACTTTAACATCGGAGTACCTTGCAGGTACACCCCCTCCTCTTCACCACCACCGGCGAATAAAGGACCTCACAACATGTTGCTGGCTGCTGATCCTTTTCTGATCCGGTAAGATCAAGAACATATAATTATGTGTGACATATCTATGAAATTTAGAGGCTACATAGTAGAGTCCTCGGATAGTTGAAAGATAATTAAAACAAAGGCTTCTAAAGAGCTCATAACATCTTCAAAGGTTCCAAAAATCAACAAAAGAATCAATCCAACATTTTGAACAAAAGATTATAAATCATCGTAACAAAAAAGGTTCCAAATAAACAACAAATTTTCTAATAATCATCTTCGAGATGGGAGTTCGAAACAGAAACACCATTGATCAACAACTTACCTGTTTTAAAAAATAAAAGTTAAAATATAAAAATTTAACTTAACAAATTTAATACAAATTGTATGAATAATACCTTCATCATCAGACTCCATTTCAATGAGTAAAATAGCATTTTCATTTTCCACGTTAGATTTCAAATTACCTATCAATATAGTAAAATATTGTCAATGTTAGTGCTGGGAGGTAAAAAAAATGTCTTACCAACAACATTCCATAACCAACTTCTTGCACACATCAAAGCTTCTAAAGTAGTCTAATGAAGTCGACTTCGATGAGGGCTTACAATATGACCACTTGTACTAAATGCAGATTCAGAAGCTACAGTAAAAACAGGAATTGCCAATACATCCCTTGCAATTGCTTGAGGGGTTGGATACTTAATGTCATTAAGCTTCCACCTTAATAAAATATCAAAATATGGACTTCTTGGTAAAACTTCCTCATCCAAATAAACATCCAACTCCGTTTTAACAGATGAAGTTCTACCTCTTTTTTTTCTTATGACATACAAATCATAGTCTTTCAAACCATCATTGTCAACATTACCAACATTAGCATCCAACATTTGAGATTCACTTCTAGATTCATTGGTCATTTTCAATTGATAATCATAAAGCAAGTCATAACACAACTGTCTGATTGACTTAACTTGGTCATCAACATCATTCTCATAGAAGACTCCATAATAATATTCAAGCAAATCAGTTTTATACCTAGGATCCAAAACAGCGGCAACCTCCATTATTTCATGAATCACACTATAATATTTTTCAAACTTTACCAACATGTTTTCTGCCATTATTTTGACCGATTCATCAGAGGATTTAATCCACTCAAGTAATGCAACTTTAATCTAACAAATTTTAGGAAAGTATTCATTGGCAGTTAGATACTTAGTGCCAGAAAACACTTCAGTGATAGAATTGAACAATTTCAATTTTTCACAAATCTCTTTTGCAAATTTCCATTGTAAACTTTTTGGCAAACAAGTGTACTCAGTTACACTGATTGCTAATCTTGTAAATATATCTTCATACAAAATGGCAACATCAAGCATCTTGTAGGTAGAATTTCATACAGTTACTTCATGCCAATATCTATTCAATAAGTTGCAGCAAAAAGATAATAGCAAGAACACTTCCACTCAATTATTTTTTAAACAATTTTAATATTGAGCATATATGAATTTAAGCTGCATAATTTTCTACGAATCGTGCAATGTATCATCCACTGCATCAGCCAAAGTTGTCGAACTCAGCAACAAAATTGGATTGACATAAACCATAAATTCAGGTACCGAAACTTTCAAATTTGTTAATGAAAAGTATCATGTTACAGTTATCACCAAATTGGCCGTATTCAAGTAACTTCAATTGTATTCTTGTTTGGGTCTATTTCGGTATTAAATTACTTGACAAATTTTCTTTTAAAATTTAATATTCTTATTATTAAAAAAAATCAAAAATTAATACCGTGAAATAAAACAAATCATTAGATTTAAAAAAAACAGCATATCATGTCAAAGAAAAAGTTTGAATAATTTTGAAAATAAGATTTTCATATGCTGTTGGCATAAGCACTAACATCAACATGAGAAAAAAAAAATGATTCTTTGGTAAGACAAATGTTAAGATTGTTTTGGTTTGTTAACCAAATTCATAGTTTGAATATCAATCAACAATGTATATATTCATGACTAGCATCTGTCAAGAAATGACATAATAAAGGCACACCTAAATCAAACACTGTCGGGTGAAAAAGATCATATGTTCTTTGTCTTTGCCATGTATTTGAAAATTGAAAGATTTTATTTATGAAAAAAAATGGAGATATTTCATGTACATACATCAATGACAAGAAAAGATACTGCATCTTCAACCAACAACAAATCGTAATAATATGATACCCACTTTTTTTGCCAACATCTTCAACTTCTTAAAATTAGGATTCAATATATCTCTTAATGAAATTAAACAAAAACTCAATTTGTTATATAAAATCTCTCTCAATGAATTGAAAGCAACATCAAACATATTGAGATACAGAGGAAGACATAAAATTGAGAGAGATAAATTACATTGCGGTTGATTTGAGAAATCGATGAGAGAAGGATGAACAATGTCACAACCGCGCATCTCTGGCAACCAAAAGCTCCCGAAGTCACGATTCACGATTCACTGTGTTGAGAGGAAGATGAGAAGAAATGAAAGGGTTTTTCATATTTGTTTCTTTATATTTTAATTACTTTAGCTTCAAAAGATATATTTGAGAAAATAAATGGATATTAAAATAAGTAAAATAAAGGAATTAAAGTAAATTTCAGTATCTGGGGTAGGTGCCGGAGGGTCTTAGTGTCTTCTTGTCCCCGTTCCCACCCCTGCACCCATAGTTAAGAACCAGGTTTTTCCCGCACTTGCACCCAATTAAATCGAACTTTCCCCGTTAATTTCAGGGTGGGTCTTGTTTTTTTTTGCCATGTGATCTTTTTGGAGGGGATTCAATAATAGACTATTCTCATTTAGAAATTTTAAAAATTAGTCTTTAAATACGGTCGTTTTTAAAAAAATAAGAAATATGCGATTGGAAGAATTGTGCAGTGATAATGGTGAAGAAATAAGAATAATAGGAGTATTAATTTATTTAAATTCAAATCGAAATTTTTTATTGTATTTAGATTAAATTGTTATACATTTTACCATTACAATTTTCACATATAACATGCAAGATCTACAACGAGGTTCAATATATTTGTCATCGCTTTGCATTTAATCCAATTTTTGACGGACATTTATCAGAAATTATTTTCATGTTGAGCAAAAAGCGTGATTCGAGTCACACAATTCTTGACTCGATTCAAAGATGTTGATTTTAGTAAAAAAAAAACATTGGGTTAATACCTATTTCACCCCTGCCATATGAGCGTGTTTTGAAAAACCCCCCTGCGAAAAAAAAAGTTGTAAGATTTTTAGATTTTATTTAATTTATAATTTTTTTATTTATTTAATTTTTTCTTTAATTATTTTTCATATTAATTTTATTTACTTAAATTGTTATTTTAAATTATCAAAATATTAATCTTGGGCCTAAGCCCATTTTAATTTCAAGACAAACACATATTGCAAGATCATTTTCAATTCATTAATGTATATGATTGATTGGTATATAAACACTTGTTTTTCTTTAATACCAACCGATGTGGGACACCATAACTCACAAAGCATAACTTTGGCTGCAAACATCCTAGTTAAGATTAAGACACAAACATTAACCATGGCTGCAACTGTGTGTCACCCTGGATTTCAATTACATCTTGAACCTCAACTTGTTGAGTTAAGAACATTAAGGTTAAGGCTACCTTCTCCAAAACAATCCATTGATTTAGCCTTCAAATCTTGTTTCCATGATTCAAACATGAAAACTCAACAACATGATGAAGAAAACATCGACATCAACATCAACAAAACAGAAAGTTTTCAAAGCAAGCCCAACAATGGTGGTTGGAACAAGAGAAAAGAGGATTAGTTTTTCATATTATACATCAAACTGCAAGTTGTGTTTGAGTCTTCAAGTGAATCTTAATTCCATTCTTCTTTTTTCCTTTGAAATTTGTACGTATGATATCTATAACTAAGCTACATAGTGTTCCAGAACATGGCCAAATATTTGAAATGAACCATATCAGTCTCACAGAAGAGTCCTTGCAAACTAATATGCTTTTTTGTAAAGTTTGCAAAAACTGATTTTAGTTCTATAATATTCTGACTGAGTCAAAGGTCCTAATCAAAGTGGCATTATTATGGCCTTAGAATAATAAGCTTGATAGACACAAGAATGAACCTCATAACCATATCCAAGTGTGCCATCAGCCTCTTTTCTATTGGAGATTCTGTCATCTTATTAGCTTGACTTTTATTTGTTTGTTCTTTTCTACTTCACCAATCTTTGAATTTTCTTAACTCACATATTATGCCATAAGTTTTTTTAGGTAGTTTTAAAAACTAGTTCATTTATTCTTTAAATTTGCTTAGCATCTATATTTATATTGCTCAACATTAAATCAATTCTATTTCTCTAGGCTTTCTTATATTGCCTGGAAGGTTGAGAAACCAACCATCAAGTTCTATAAGGGTTGTAAATTTTGCAACCATTTGATTGGTTGTTTACAAACTTTTGATTGGGGAATGGATCTTGCACATATCTTGGTTTCTGTCTGTTTAATCTGCTTTGTATTAATATTAGCTGTATCCACTGTTGATTTTTCTCATGCTTTTCATCAGCAGTTTAAAAGTAATTAAAATGGTACTAAGGACATTCTTTTGTGTATATAGATGTACTGATACAAGTTTTCATTATCAGGTATCTAGCTGGAGAGATTTTATGAAGGGTGGAAAGAAGGTAAGATATTAAGCTTGCTGGTTTTTGACACATACACGTTGGGAACAAAAATAGGATTTTACTTAACTAATATTACGTCTTTCAGTGTCTGTTCCAAGTTAGAGATAAGGCTAGATGGGTTCTTTCATGAAGTGGTTTTACTTACCGACTGCATCAAATGAAGCCAACAACACAGCTCTACAAGTCCCACATCGTTTGTGGGTTAAAAGTTTTTAATGTTTATATATCTAATTCACAAAACCAATTTCAAATGAGTTAGAAGTAATGAGCTATAATATTGGGCTTATGTGTTGGTGTATTGAGTCAAATATGTTTAATAAATATTTTGTTTAAATAAATAAAAATTAAATAAATAAAAAAATTATAAATTAAATAAATTATAAAAAAAATTTAAATAAACATAAATTAATAAATTGAATTAAAAATAAATTTCAAATATTACGTGGAAATGAAATTAAAAATAATTTATCTGGTCGAGATTAAATAAAAGAAAAACTAAAAAAAACTAAATAAAAAAAAATTAAAAAGTGGGGGTATAAGAGTCATTTCACAAAGCCTATTAATGATGTGGAATTTCTTTTCATTAAAAAATTAAAAAATGACTGCCACATCATTATTTTTGATGATGTGGCCTGATGAAGGTCTAAATGATAACTTTTGAAATTTGTTAAGGCCAATCTTGCAACTTTTTTTTTTTGCAGGGGGGTTTTTCAAAATACGCTCATATGACAGGGGTGAAAATAGGTATTAACCCAAAAACATTTTATGCATGAAATTTTATTTTTTAAACTAGTGTGAGTGTATGACTAGTGTGAGGAACTTAAATAGGACAAATTTTAATTACAACAAATCATCAAAATAAATTAATAGGTAAATTTATCAAAGGAGAAATTTCAATTGAAAGAACGTCCTCTATTTTTAAAATATACATTAACATTTCTTAAGTCTTATCAAATAGACAAATATCTTTTCCTTAAAAATACAATATAAGAAAATTGACATATACTAATAGGATCATAGTTAAATGTCATTTATAACAATTATTTTTTGTTTATCACCAAAAACTTTAGTTGACTATGTCAATTTTGTTAGAGTGAGTTAATGAAAAAGCGAGGAAGTTTATTCCTGGAAATGAAAACATGTCGACCAGGTAAGATGTTTTGGCACCAGTCTTACCCCATAAAATCAATGACAACTCAGCGATCAAATTCGTCTTTATCCATTGTCTTTTGCAAAATTTATTAAAGTGCTCTAAAACAATCTTCAGGCATCCACCATACCTTGACCTCAAATCACGTGCATTTTTATTGTCTTGAAAGTCTTCACTAGTTAATGATGAATGAACAACAACATTGGAACCTTCTAAAATATATAAACTACATATTTTAGTCCCTTTAGCAATGATCACTTCACCATGAAAAATCTTCAACACTTCAAGTTCAACTCTAATGCAATATCATAGATCATCAAACATGCTTATTAATAACAAATTTCGCAAGAGTTATAGAACATACATCATGTTGTGCAGAAGAAACTTAAGATCATCGAACATTTTAAGTCAGACCTTACCAACATCGTAAACCTTGCAAACTTTATCGTCACTAAAGGAGAACTGATTCACCTTGCTCCAGCTTCAAAGTCTAAAAGTATTCTTTTCTTTGACATATATGATCAGAGCAATTAGAGTCCTTGATCCAACCCTCTTCAGTCTCCAAACTTAACACCACTAGTACACAAGTACTCTCATAACTATTCTCATCAGAGGCAACTAAAATCTTTGTTGGACATATGACTCCACACACAAGAGGGGGTGAATTGTGTGTTTCAAAAAAACTTGATTTTGAAAAACTTTTAGGATCAATTTCAGAGTTTGAAAATATTTTAGAATAGTTTAAGAAATAAGTAGAGGAAAATAAAATGTGGAAATTAAAAAGTTAAAGGGATAGAGAGATGACACCAGAAGTTATAAAGGTCTAGTAAAAAGAAAAAGACCTAATCATATCCCCAATATTTGTTTTTGAGAATATCCAATAATCTTAAGAGCTTTTAGTAGGTTGAACTCTCGAACTCCCTTATTCAATTAAAATGAAGTTTGAGGCTAACTTCCAACCAAACAGCAAACACAGAGAGAAACGGTGAGTCTTCCTTTTAATCGATGGATTGAAGTGGCTAGTCTTCTTTCCACAATAAATTTGGAGCAGTTAGTTTTCAAGCCTCAAACCAATATTTTACACAGGCTGATCTTAAACTTGGATGACCTTTTAATTCAGGTTAAACTCATGAACCTATGAGATTTTATACTAGGTTGATCTCCAACCTTAGTAAGCTTTTAACATAGGGTCGAGCTTGAACTGAAAGAGGTTTTACATAGAATAACCATCAACCAATATGAGATTTTAAGACTAGGCTGATCTCGAACCAAATGAAGACTTTTGAACAGGCTAAGTCGTTGAAGCGAATCAGTGACTTAGTAACTAAATCCCCAAAACCAAACTTTTATCGAGTTTAGCTTCGAACCTAAATAAACAATCCCTAAATGGATGAAATATTCAACCAAGGTAAAACAAGCTTCCATGGTGAATTTATAATACTACCCTTCTAGAAATTACAAATGCCTCACTTGTAAAATGACTTACTCGAAAGCGATACGGCTAAATTTTAGTGAGAGAAAGTAAAGAAAAATATTTTAGAGAGAGAGTGAGGAGTGAGGGATGAAAGCTCGCGTTTCTGGATGTGAAAATATGAGGGAAGGGACCTATATTTATAGGCTAGAGGTTGGCGCAGAAAAAGGAAATTTTTGGGGGCTAAATTCATGAGCCAATCCTTTAACGTCCTCTCTAATGTATTGAAGCGCTTATCCCTTAATGCTTGCCCTGAAATGAAGCACCTCATCAGCTGGACATCCAGCAGCAAGGATAGTTGGGCGGGGAACAGAGAAAAGAGTGTCTGATAATCACCCAGGAGAACCCTCGAAAAGGAAAAGAAATGGTTGGAGAAGCCCGCGACATCAAAAGAAGGGTCACTCCAAAAAGAAGGCTCATATGGAACTTAAACAGCCTCCGGTCCTTCCGTCCTGGGCCCCCGCCTCGGGAGT
Source organism: Lathyrus tuberosus (assembly GCA_022829125.1). Classification (NCBI taxonomy): domain Eukaryota; kingdom Viridiplantae; phylum Streptophyta; class Magnoliopsida; order Fabales; family Fabaceae; genus Lathyrus; species Lathyrus tuberosus. The sequence continues at coordinate 19,671,039 of JALAZF010000017.1, forward strand.
TCTTAACGAACCAGAGGAACTTTCTCTCCTCAGGACAGTAGAAGGACAAATCTAAACCACCCGTGAAGTTTTGCATGGTGCCCATACGTCAGCAATGTCTCGGGCAAATAGGTGTATTGTCCAAGTGCTATGATACCTTCATCTTTACTAGGCACCTCCTCTTTTACTCAAGGGGGTCCACCATCATATCGCCTGCAAGTAATAAACTTTTAGGGTATTTTGACATAATAAAAAGAAAAAAGAAGAGGTGAGAAGAAATTCCTCCTTACCTAAGTATGCCTCGCCTTTGTTGACATCCTCGATATCCTGGTCGATGAGGATCTTGGACTCGAGGGGATGAAACCACTCCAAGGCTTGGATCACTTCTTGATCGATATAGGAAAGGACACGAGACTCCACCCTCGATGTGGTTTTAGGGTTAGGGGTCTAAGTCAGGGTAAAAAAAAGGCTCGCCCCCGCTCCTACAATGACGGGAGAGGCTTTGACGGGAGAGACGTTGTTCTGCCCTCTTACCCGGACAAACTTCTCCTTCCAATTTTCATAAGGGTTGGCAAAGGGCCTCGAAAATTGCACTCCTAAAAAAGAGCGCAGTGTCACCCAACCACTGTTGGGGAGGAATGTCGTCCCAAAGAAATAGAGAAGTACTCTAACATAGGAGACACTCCCAGGTTGTAGTATACAGTCTTAGATGCCCAAAGTATACCCCAAACATTGGGAGTAACTTGGGTAGGGTCCACATTCAAGGTAGTGAAAAAATTTACCTCGAAAGAAGAAAAGGGGACCAACTCCCCTAGTTCATAGATGACATGAAGGTGAAGGTGGAAGAAAAGAACTGATGAATCATCGAAAGTGCCCATGTCCGCCCTTTCATCATGCGAGCATTGGTCTATGGTTACATATTTCTCTTTTCTGGTACTAGAAAACCTTATGTCGTGGCGGAAATTATTGGTCATATCCTTCATAGAGTACAAAATAGCAATTTCCCTAACACGAACAAACTTAGTCTTCCTTGCCATAACTAAAAAGAGGGAGGTAAAAGGTTTATGGGAGAAAAATGTCACTCATAAGTGTTTTTATAAAGAAGAGATAAAGAAGGGAAAAAGAAATCCCCTCAAACAATATACAGGAGGCCCAAAAGAAAAGGTCTCACACGTTTACTAGAGGGACTATCCCCAGAAGAGGGGAAGTCCCCACACCTAGATGCTACATGAAAAAATGAAAAACTCGATACACTTTCCCGAGAAACGTCATCATAAGGAGCATTAAAAACCACCATGATTCTCCCCCTTTAACACTCAACCGAGCCATGATAATTGACGCTTGGATATCTCAAAACGTCATATAAAAGCTGGCATTATGTAAATTATGATGAGGCAACATGTGGGACAAGATGTTCCAGCATGAGTGCATCATCTGGCTTTAATCTGTAAGCCAGGTTTCGTGAGTAAGTCTTAGCGAGATATATTTGATTCCAAGGATAATTTTGTGTTTATAAGTTGTATCTTTTAGCAATATGTTATCAAGGAAGATTTTCTAAAAAGATTGCCCAAGACCAAATTAAATTAAAAATGAGATTTAATTTGCATAAAGATCAAATCTCTTGGTGGACATTTATAGAAAACAAGTCAAATCTACATCAAAATCAAATCTATTTGTTCTCAAATCAGAAGCCCATTGGAGAAAGGCCCAGCATATGATTTTCTATATAATAAGACTCATTCCTAACAACGAAGAGTAGAGCAAGAGTTCAAGATCTAGTGTGTAAGGGTTTGTTATTTAAGTCTTTGTACTTGTTGTTATTTGTGCACCTCTATAGCCCCTAAGTTCCATATCAAAGGTGTAATACCCCAAATTTTGACCACTTAGATTTCCCATCATTGTGAAAATCATCATCACAATATGGATGAACCATCATGCTTCATCAGTCTCCCCAAAGATGGGTGAGCATCCAATACAATCAAAATTAGGGTTTCAAGCCCTCTCTGAGTGCTTAGACAAAGGATCAATCAAGAAATGACATGATCTTCAACTTGTCTAATCTCTTAAATATCCACAATGGATCAAAAAGGACTCCCACTTCAAGGATTAAGCACAAGGCTGCTCCCTTCTAGGTGGATCAAGTCTCAAGATCGACAGTGTCACCAAATTAGGGTTTTGGTCGACTAGAGTCTCCAGATGGAAATTTTCATATGGGCACAAGGCAATGATCCAAAACATAACCTAATATACTTCATGGAATCTCATGAACCCATGCATCAAGTCAATTTAGCCTCAGGGGATGCATTCATCAAAAATCAGGAATTAGGGTTTCTTGACCTAATTCACCCCTAAGTTGACTTTTGGGACAAACCATGAGCCAAGACCTCAAGAGATGATTTGAGGGTCTCTAATATACCATATTGATCCATTTGGAACAATGGATTGATCCAAGAAGCTTGAGCAACAAGTCTCATTTTCATCTGCACCACAATTAGGGTTTTAAGGGAAAAGTCAACTGTAACTTTGACTTTTAACCAAGACATGCTCCCAAACCCTAATACATGATTGAATATACCCTATGACACCCATGGAACATGTCCATCAAGTTTGATTTAGGTCAAGGACATGATTTCCTGAAGAATTGCACAGTTTGGAATTCATCTGATAAAAAGTCAACTGTGCACAAAAGTCAACTTTGACTTTTTGAGATTTTTTACCAAAATGGATTTTTAACCCTAAAATGATGTTAATGTATGATTTGAATCATCATTCATCAAGAAAAATCAAGAAAAGTGAGATAACTTGTAAAAGGGGTAACCATAAAACTTAGAAATTTTTCTAAGTTAAAAATAAAGTGGCAAAGGTACCCACTTTGGAGGACCATAACTCCTAAACCACAAGGCCATTTTTTCTCATCCAAAGATGGATTTGTAGCCCTCATTATCACCTACAAAAACTTCAACTACAAGTCATTCCAATTCATTAAGGATTTTGAGTTATGGAGTGATCAAAGTGGCTGAAAAGTGAAAATGTCACTTTTTCCAACACTTAGTGAAATTTTCACTAAGTCAGAATTTGCCTTCACTTTTTGCCAAATGTAGGGGGATTTTTCACTTGGAATCAAAAGAGATCAAAACCAAACTTGTTCAAACAGTTGTTGGATCATGTAAGAGCTTTCCAAAATGGCCAAGAACATTGCCAAATTCAACCTACACCATGAGATACAACATTGGCAAGTTGCCTTGCTGAAATCTGTCAAGGCAAGGCATAATTTGCATTTTGGCTCGATTTTCCAAAATCAGCCAATTCCAATTGCTCCAATCCACTTGGACACCTCAGAGGATTGAATCTAAAGGGGACAATCACTGAGCCAAGCCTTCAAAGTCCATGGAACAAGAAATAGCATGTTGAACCTAGAGTTGCCAAAATAGGGACAAGACTTCAAATTTGGAATGAGGCATTCAATGGAACCATCAAGGTGGCATGGACTGAGCCATTCTCATCTGAAATCAGTCAAGACTTATCCAAGACCAAGGGGACCAAAGCTCTGTGCCCTAACCTCTAGTCAATGGCTAGAGGAGACTTGGATTCTCATTGGACAACATTGGCCAAACCTACTTACCAGCTGCCATGCACTATTCCTTGCAAAACAAACTTGCTCTACTATAAATAGAGCTCAATTGTGGTCAGTTTAAGTACACCAAAGCCATCTAACAGATGATTTCCTCAAAATCTCTTTCTCTTGGCAAAAATGCCTTTCTTAGCAAGGTAGCTATCGGGTTTTGAGTTTGAGAGCAATTCTGCACAAACCAATCACTCACACACCTCACATACATCACATATGAGCTGATCAAACACTCACATAACTTCTGAAACATCAATTTCATGAAATCACCAGCTGGTTGCTCAAATTTTCAAACAAGGTGCAGCTGAGGTACCACAAAATGATCCAGCCAATTTCAATCAAGTCCAACCATCCAAACACAATCCATAGGGTGTAGGGAAGCTGTTCAGATCATCACCACTCATCTGTAACACCTCCAAATCAAAAATCACTTTGAACTTGCTGTCACGACTTGGAGGTAAGCACATACTTGGTAATCTCTCAATCTATGCATATTTCCTCGCACAATAATTTGGCCATATGTTCATGATCATGCATGGAATGTTTTCCCTCAATTAATTGCATTGTTTGAATCGTGTATCAAAAATCCTAGCCTTCATGCAGAAATTAGGGTTCTTGAGGTTTCTTCGTGATTTCTTGTTGTATGTTTAATTTAAATGAAATTAAAGTACATAGACATGATCGTGAGGTTGAGACGAGCATAATGATATGTGGATTGCATGATATGATTACGTATTCATGGAGATTGGATAGAAAACGCAAATCTGAGAAACCAAGAACACGCGCGTGTTCTTCAGCTTGTTCTTGGCGCCTTTTTTTCAAATTCAAATATTTGAATTTTGTGATTTTGTTTAATTGATTCAAAAATTAATTTCTCTCTGAGTTTTAATGATTTTGAGTTGATTCTTTTTTTAATAATTCACAAAAATGTTAAAATATTTTATTTTATCAAAAAATCCCTAAAATATTATTTATTTCATATAATTGATATTTTTGTAAAGAATTAATATTTTGATTGTTTTTGGCATTTTAAATATTTTTTTCTACATTGATTTTGCAACTTTTAATGCTTTCTAATTATTTTGTAGGTCAATACTTAATTTTTGAAGCATTAATCCAAGATCACAATTTGTTTTCCATGTGTTAAACAATTTTTGATCATTTTAATTGAATTTTTATTCAATTAAATACATTTTGAAAAAAATTAGGGTTTTGGATTAATTCAACCCTCATAAATCATTTTCAAAACACTTTGGGCCTCTATTAGAGTGTAAGACCCAATCCTTTTTTGACCAAATCATCTTTGGGCCTCACTTATTGTATAAGTCCCGATACCGTCAAAAAACAAACGGCGCGATCGTCGCCTTTTCAAAAATCATCTGGGCCTACCCTCGAGTAGTAAGACCCATTTATTTTTCTTCAAAACTTTTTGGGCCTCTTGAGAGAGTGTAAGACCCATCCCCCCTTGTACAAAAACTTTTTGGGCCTCACTCATTGTATAAGTCCCTCTGTACAAGTAAACGGCGCGATCGTCGCCCGTTTAAAAATAAAAACCATCTGGGCCTACCCTCGAGTAGTAAGACCCATTTCTTTTTCTTTAAAACACTTTGGGCCTCTATTAGAGTGTAAGACCCAATCCCCCTTTTAACCAAAACATTTTGGGCCTCACTTATTGTATAAGTCCCTCTGCGTTAAAAGAAAACCTCGGCGCGATCGCCATTTTTAAACGAAAAATCATTTGGGCCTACCCTCGTGTTATAAGCCCCACTCTTTTCTTTAAACCTTTTTTGGGCCTCTTGAGAGAGTGTAAGACCCATCCCTTTGTACAGAAAACCATTTTGGGCCCCAGTCACTTGTATAAGTTCCTCTGTACAAATTCAACAGTGCGCTCATTGATAAAACCCTGGGCCTCTCCTTGAGCTGTAAGCCCCAAATCTTTCTTTTTCAAAACACTTTCTCCTTTGATTTTGAATATACTGTTGTTTTCAATATTTCTTTGTTGAACAACTAACCAAACAACATGGAAGCACTACAACCGAGTAAGTGGTTATCGTTTTCATTTACTGCTTTCATATTATAAACTGTATTGTGGGGCTGCTCACTGTAAGTCTCCTTTCATAAACTCATATCTACTGTGTAATAATAGTATAGATATTTCGAGTTTCCCCGGAAACTACGTCTAGAACTAGGTGACGCCGTTTCATTTATTCGTAGAAATAGACGCCTAGATCCCCAATAGGAGCACCAGATACAGTCTTCTCTTCGGCTGTCCTCCTTAGGAATCGTCAAGAAGCTCTACTCCCCAAGATGAATGTATTCTCCGTGAATGGCATCTTTGAGTTTCTTCCCAATTCTCGAACTTTCCTGACTTGATCTATTCCTTGTGGATAGCTTGCCTTGAATGTCTCGGGGTTTGGGTACCCACTACGGTCATAATCTTGGACCTTAACTAAGGAACCCTCTTTAAAAGCTAAAAGTCGCTGGATAGTAAACCTCACACGTTTACCAGTGGTTTTTATCTTTAAAAGAGTTATCTCTCCTAATGGAAAGGAGATGATAGACCCACGGGCTTCTTAAAAGCATCGGCCTCCTCTTGGGCATTATTCAAGGACACTACGGCTTCTTAGAAGTATTAACAGCCTCCTCTTAGGCTTCGTATAATGACCTCTTCCTTCTGGAATGATAGCCTCCTCTTGGGCTTCGTACAAGGACCCGTCGGCTTCTTAAAAGTTTCCAGCCTCCTCTTGGGCTTCGTACAAATTGTCCCGACGACCTCCTAGAGGTATAGGAACAGAACTTAGTCATCCTCATAGAGCAGTCCTTTCATAGAGTCTACTACTGTTTCTCGAAGCATAGTACAAAAGATAAAACTCTAGACACGGACAGTCTAACTTCCTTGAGTCTCAAAGACATTCTCAAGCACCCTTCGTTAAATAAGAAGGAAACCCGCAGACTCGGATAGTCTCGATACCCTTTGGATTTCCCGTTTCCTCAAAGAGAAGGAAATATCCCTGATCCTCAAATTAAATCCCTGTGTACAGTGTTACTCATATAAGAACTGATTTTCTCTTTTAAATCAGTATATTGGATCTGTCACTCAACTGAAACAGTTACAATAGCCTCCATCTCGGGCTTCGTACGAGATACCAAAATTCTCCCCAGTGGAGTCAAAACAACCTTTTCGCCTCTCTCTCGGGCTTTGTACGAGATACAAAAACACTCTATTACTGAGTATAAAAGATTCTCCAACTGAGTCAACTCTTTGCTAGCCTCCTCTTAGGCTTTGTATAACGATATGCCCCACTGGGTCAAAAACCTTTAGCCTCTCTCTCGGGCTTTGTACGAGACACAAAATAGCCTCCTCTTAGGGTTTGTATAATGATTTTCCTAGCGGAAATTAGCCTCCTCTTAGGCTTTGTATAAGAAAACCACTGGTTGATCCAATCGACCTTTTAGCATCAAAGTTGTGCCTCGTTCGCAGTACACAAACATCAACAACTCCTTTCCCTTCATCTAATCGCTGTAAGCGGCAAGCCTCTGGATCATCTACATCCATGCCACTGTCCCTCTTTTAGCATGAGAAATTCCTAAGGAAAGATGGCATTGCTCTACACTGAGTTAAAGTCTTCTCCTTCAGGTTAAAACCCTTTCTTCGGAAATTATGGCATTGCTCGGATCCGCGTATCCCAGTTAAAGTAATTCTCCTTCTTCCCTCTTTAGAGATGACAAATTCTCTCTAAAGTCGAGGTCTTTCAGCTTCACGTCTTGGGCTTTGAACAAGACACAAATAGACCTTTCAGCTTCACATCTTGGGCTTTGAACAAGATACAAATCACCTTTCGCTTCATGTCTTGGGCTTTGAACAAGACACCAAAACACCCCTTTCCTCCCATAGAATAGGAGGAACTACGAACGCTCTGATTTCCCTGTTTCGGTAAACGGGAATACGTAGGCATAAGATCGAAAGAAAAGATCTTAGCGAGCGCAATCAACAAAAAACCCAAATCCCATATCTCCATCAATCAAAAGCAGTATTTCAAAAGCACCAGTCCTAACATCCTAATCCTTATTCCCCGCCAGAAACCTTCTGTCCAGGTAAAAAAGAAAGAGAACAGTATTGGCGAAAATACAAATAACCAGTACAAAGGCCCCCCCACATTGATAGCATCCGTAACCTAACAGACTGCTGTTTAAACTCAGTATGCAAGCAGGGTTAATTGGAGACATCTATTTCCCTTCCTTATTCAGCTCACAATAGGATAAAAAATGAATCGACCTGTAGTTTAAAGCTCAAACAGCAGAGAGCGACCAGCACTTAAGAACCGCGTCCAAAATCGCTCGCTACAGAAAAGTGGCGCCCACCGTGGGGCCTTGTTTTTCTTTCTGTCTGTTTTCCTTGTAAAATGGCGACTCTGCTGGGGAGTCTCCTTTTCTGCCTTAGGGCATCATCCCCGTTTTCCACGGAAAATGGGAACTCTACCGAAGAGAAAGATTGACCTGTTTTGGTCCATCTCTTAGGCATGGAACCACATATTGGGGCTTCCGCCAGGGAACCCATTTCTGTCAGGAACTTAAGATTCATAGCTTTATAAGTCTAGGATGATTAGGACAAATATATATACTGCTTTTCCTAAATGCTATACGTGTTTATTTTTCTGCTACTGGGAATGCGTGTGATGCCGCATGTGGTGAGATTGAGTATACACTTAAGAAATGCCAACCTTTTTCATAGTGCGGAAGCTATCGGAAATAGCTGTTACGCGATACTACCCTCATTTGAGGCTGGTGATCTATTCTCGGTGAATGGCACTTACTCTAAGATTGCACACAACTCGCTGGCGATCCGCTTGTTGTTTTGCTTTCCTGGGAGGAGCTGATGATAATGAGTACAGGTACAAAAATCACCCTAGTATAAACCTTTGGGGATGGGTAGAGCCTTGAATTCATGACAACGACCCTTTGACCCCATGTTTTTTCTATGTTTTTGTGTGCTGCATTCATGCATTCATTTAATAAAACATTAAAACATTAAAAAAAAAAAAACTTCTCTTCTAGTCTCTCTGTTTTTCAAATTAAACTAAGACTGTGATTGCAAATATCAGAGAAAAGGATTACGCTAATGGATTTCGGTAGAAGGAGAACTCACCAGTATACCTTCAAGGTTCCAAAACTAGGGGATTTGAGAAAGTTAGCGAGGATGATCGTTAACCCAGAGGCTTTCAGAGCCAAGCACGGTGGTTTGCTACCACTGTTAAGAGTCCATGTGATTAAGGGGATCATGGACGCGCTCATTCAATTCTACGATCCGGTGTATCATTGTTTCACATTCCCGGATTACCAGCTAGCACCAACGCTGGAGGAGTATTCTCATCTGACTGATTTACATATCACTGATCGAGCTCCATTTTCTGGACTGGAAGAAATTCCAAAGAATCAGACTATTGCAATAGCAATTCATTTGGACGAGTCTGAGGTCCAGACTCACATGACCACTAAGGGTGGCATCCAAGGTTTGCCAGCCCAGTTCCTGACCAAGAAAGCTCTGTACTTCGCTAGTATAGGGAACGAGACTGCTTTTGAAAGCATCTTTGTCTTGCTCACCTACGGGTTATTTTTGTTTCCTAACATCAATAACTTCGTCGATATCAACGCTATTAAGGTTTTTCTCATTGGAAACCCTGTGCCGACTTTGCTCGCAGATGCGTATCATTTTGTACACTTGGGAAATTTGTACAGCGGAGGGGAGGTCACATGCTGTGTACCTTTGCTCTATAAATGGTTTATCTCGCACTTGCCCAAGTCTGCTGCTTTTTGGGATTGCAAGAGTGTCCTACGTTGGTCGCAGAAGATCATGTCTCTCACCAATTCCGATATAGATTGGTGTAATAGGATTTATGAGGGAATCAGAATCATTGACCGTTGTGGAAATTTCCCCAGCGTACCCCTCATAGGAACTAAAGGAGGAATCAACTATCATCCGATATTGGTTCTTCGTCAATTTGGATACCCGATGAGACACATCCCACTAGGTGTTCATATGGAAGGTCTTTTCTTCAAAGAAGGAGAAAGTGACAGAGCACTAAAGATGGAAATAGTGCAAGCTTGGAAACATGTTCATAAGAAAGGACGAGAGTCTCTGGGAAAACCGGACTGTGTCTCGGTGGAGCCTTATCTCCATTGGGTACAAACCAGAGCTCTCAAGCTAAAAATGCCTTATCCTCGTTACGGAATTCTTCCACCGAGGGAATCTGTCATGTACTTCATGACTGAAACTGAAAAGCTTCAGGTTACTCTCAACAAAGTTCAAAAGGAGAGAAGATCTTGGAAGAACAAGTACCGCACCCTCGACGTAGAGTGTATCCAAATACAGCAATTACTAAAAGAGAAAGATGCTCTGATTGAAATTTTGGAGCAGCATGCTATAGAGAATCAAGATGACCAAAGGAATTTGCTCACTCCTTTCACTTGGCAAAGGAATGACAACCCGGCAACGGCCCAAGCGCCCCGGTCAAAGAAGAGGACTCGGGACCCATTAGTTTAGGTTTCTGTTTCTGCACTTTGTAATCTACTGTATTTCCATTTCTGTAATCCTTTGAATTTCAATAAAAAGGGGTTTCCCCACTGTTTGATATTTGCAATCTAATTGTCGAAGTTTATTTTGATTAAACCGAAGAAACAACAATTAATATAATCATTGCATTCATCATTCTCACATCGCGTATTCTTCTTCCCTACGAATCTCACGTTTGTGTCTCGATTCTAGAGTCGAACTGTCTCATTCGTATAATACTCGGGCCAATCGTCAGAAAAAGATGGATGATCTTGAGGAAGAAAACAGAGAGTTGAAAGAAGAGATCGACGCTCTAAGAGAGGATATGAGAAAGCTTCGTAACGACATGCAAGCCATGGCAGAAGCTCAGCTACAAAGAACTGTGATCTCAGAGATCACCACAACGCCCATCATAGAAAAGTATGATCCTAGGTATCAGATGCCGAAAGATCGTCCTTGGGGCATGCCTGTTAACTATATCCCGGAAGGATATGTTCCGCCGATCACTGAAGATCAGGGAATCGCAACAGAAGCCGCTGGGCCTGAAGGTTACAAACTTCGGGAAAACGAAGATGCTAGGGGCATACTGAAGACTCCTGAAGGTTACAAACTTCGGGAGGCGCCAAGACTTACTGCCGTAGTCACGGTACCACCCCCTGTGGTGCACACTGTCCCGGAAGGACAAATTCCACAGACACCTTCTGGTAAGAAGGAAACTATGTTTGACAGAATGGATGAATTCCAGGAGCAGTTCTTGGAAATGCAGAGGGAACTGCAAGCCATTCGCGGTCAGGATCTATTTGGAAAGGACGCCTCAAACCTCTGCTTAGTCCCAAATGTGAAAGTCCCGCACAAGTTCCAAGTGCCCGACTTTGAAAAATACAAGGCTAACTCTTGCCCTCAGAGCCATCTGGTGATGAACGCTCGGCGGATGTCAGCTCAGACGGAGAATCAGGACCTGCTGATTCACTACTTCCAGGATAGTTTAACCGGTGCCGCACTCAAATGGTACATGGGTTTAAACCGTACTATGATCAGTACATTCATAGATCTTGGTACTGCCTTCGTCCAATAATACAAGTACAATTTGGACATGGCACCCGACAGAGATCAACTCAGATCAATGTCGCAAAAGGAAAAGGAAACCTTTAAGGAGTATGCTCAAAGGTGGCGTGAAATTGCCGCTCAAATTTGTCCACCTCTTGAGGAAAAAGAGATGACAAAAATCTTCTTAAAAACCTTAAGCTCATTTTACTATGACCGAATGATTGCCAGTGCACCCAGTGATTTCACCGAAATGGTCGGCATGGGTGTACGTCTTGAGGAAGCCGTCCGAGAAGGACGTTTGGTAAAAGACACTGGATCAACGAGCGGTACTAAAAAATACGGTAGTGCTCTCCCTAAGAAAAAAGAGCAAGATATTGGGAATATCTCTATCGGAAAGCAAAGACGACGTTATCAGCCAGTAGCAGCTGTTACTCCTGCTATCGGCCCCGCGCCTGTTCCTATGTATCAACCTCAGGTTGCGTAGAGCCAACCTGACCAACAAAGGACACAACAGCCTCTTCAGCAGGCTCGTCCTCCATATAACAACAACCGTACAACACGGCCACCAGGATTTGATCCTATACCCGTATCGTACGCTGAATTATTTCTGTTACTGCTAGCTAAGGGGCACATTCAGACTAAGCCTCCCCTTTCAGTTCCGGAAAATCCGCCTTTCTGGTTTAAAATGGATCAAACATGCCCTTATCATCAAGGAGGTTCAGGGCATAACATTGAGACTTGTCTCAATTTCAAATCCGATGTACAAAATCTTATTAGGAGCGGGCTCTTATCTTTCAAAGATACGAACCCTAATGTTCTTACGAACCCGCTGCCTCAACATGAGAAAGCTGCAGTCAATCTGATTGAGAAAGAGACTAACAATGTCTATCAAAGTCACGATGTACTCTTGTTAAAGACCAATTTGGTCAAGATGCATTGTAGACAGAGTGGATATGGCCGTGTGCCACCTCATAGCTATCACCAGTGTGATATCTGCTCTAAAGATAACCAAGGATGTTCTGTAGTGCAAGCAGCTCTACAGGAACAAATGGATCTTGGATGGATCCAAGAGCACCGAGTTCGTGGAGTTAACATGGTTTACACGAATTCCAACGTCATTCAAAACCACGACATCCGTGCTATGAATGTCAACTTGGTGGCGATGCACTCAAGGCAAAGCCAGTATCATAATCTGCCGCGGCACGATTACAGTTCCTGTCTGATTTGCTCGGTAAACAAACAGGGATGCTCTTTCATACAAGAGGCCCTCCAGCGTCAGATGGATCTTGGATGGATCTAAGACTACCATGATAGGAACTCCTATCAGATCAACATGGTTCAGATCTTTGACATCCGCGTGATGAATACCAACCTGGTAGAGTTACATGCTGAGCAGGTCCGACTTGGATTCTTAATATCACACGATTATCAAAACTGTAAAGCAGGTTGCGAAAACGATCGAGGTTGTACCCTTGTCCAGGAGGCACTTCAGCACTTGTTAAATCACTGGTGGATGCCAATCTATATGGACGAAGATACTCAGTAGATTAGTATCAATAACAGGAATCCTACTCGTCGTCAAAGTCAGGATGTCCGATCAATGGAAGGTAACCTAGTGAGGTTACATTGTATTCAAAGTGGGCGTGGCCAGGTGCCACCACACAACTATGACAGTTGTAGCGTCTGTTCGGAAAGTAACCAAGGGTGTTACCTTGTGAGAGCAGCTCTTCAGGGTCAGATCGATCATGGAGAAATTCATCCATATCCAGGTTCAGGACCCATCATTTGGTCGCCGAACTACCTTGCCGATCAAGTTGAGGATGTTGTCACGATCTCTGGTCATCACCAGATCAGGGATGTTTTTGCCATCGTCCCTCTACTTGACGAATCTAGAGTTCCCAACCGGGAACGGATTGAGGTTACTTATGACGGTCAGAAAAATCAGAAGGTTCCCATAGTCATCTATCTACCGGGACCATTACCGTATGAATCAGCTAAGGCGATCCCTTACAAATACGGTGCAACAACAATTGAGAATGGAAAGGAAATTCCATTACCCTCCGTCGTGAATATTGCAGACGTCAGTCGTGTAACACGGAGCGGTCGAATCTTCAACCGAGGGGTTGGGGAAGCTAACAAAGAAAAGGAACTTCAGGAAGAAATTCCTGATCTGCCAGTCGGTCAATCTGGTAATCCCGACTTTTCAAAAGACAAAGATGAGATGCTAAAGCTCATCCAAAGGAGTGAATATAACATTGTTGATCAACTGTTACAGACTCCTTCAAAGATCTCAGTATTATCACTGTTACTCAGTTCAGAAGCACACAGAGAGGCTCTACAGAAAGTCTTGGAGCAAGCCTTTGTGGAACAGGATGTAACAATCAGACAATTCGATAGCATTGTCTCTAACATCACTTCCTGCAATAATTTAGGATTTAGTGATGAGGAATTACCTGGAGAGGGTCGTCGTCATAACATGGCGCTCAACATTACAGTTAACTGCCAGGGCGATGCTTTAGCCAATGTACTGGTAGACACATGGTCAGCCCTGAATGTTATGCCGAAGTCCACCTTGATGCAATTATCATTCAAGGGCCCTCCGATGAGAGTCAGCGAGGTCGTCGTCAAAGCATTCGACGGATCCAGAAGAACAGTTATCGGCGAAGTTGATCTTCCCATAACTATTGGTCCTCACACTTTCCAAATCACTTTCCAGGTCACGGACATCCGGGCAACATACAGTTGTTTATTAGGAAGACCTTGGATACATCAGGCTGGAGCGGTCACTTCGACCCTCCACCAAAAGCTAAAGTTCGTCAATAACGATCAACTTGTCACGGTTTGTGGGGAACAAGCCTTGCTTGTGAGTAACTTATCATCATCTACTTGTGTAGAACCCGAGGAGGTTATTGGAACTTAGTTCCAAGCACTATCGGTGAGCAAAGACAATCAGTTCAAAGAAGGAACCTCGATTTCTTCATACAACGATGCTATCAAAGCGGTCGAGAGTACCGATACGACAGGACGGGGACGGCTTGTCATTCTTATTGACAATAAAACAAAGAAGGGTCTTGGTTTTTCTGCAACCTGTACCCAGACAGCCGCCAACGATGAAAGTCTTCATCCCCTTCAAAACTTCTTCCACAGTGGAGGTTTTCTTCACCCAGTGTCTCAGACAGTTCATGCTATCAATGAGGAAGATCCCTCTGACACAAATGAAGAATGGAAGTCCTACCTTAACAAGGACGGCTATATGTCTCAGGAAGAGGTGCCTATGCCTTTTTGCTTTCCTACAGAAAGTCCGAGATTTATACCAAGATCAGATGTCGAAATGATCTACGGAGATTGTGATCCGGAAGGATGCCGTGCTCTGCCAAATTCATTAGAGGAAGACACTCTGATGAAAGAAAACTTTGATCACAATTACTATGGCCCGATGGATGGCCTGCCAATGTGGCAGCCTTACCCAGGAAACTTGGGGCAAGAAAGTCAGCCGAGTAACGAAACTCAGCTGAGCGTCATTGAACAGAATACCTGTGTCCCCGCCATGTCATGGGATCAACACTCAGGTCATTCGGAAACTACTCAACATGAAGATGAATTCGCAACGTTTGCAGGACTAGAATTCGTCAATTATGCTTTTCCCGAGGTCAACGTCATCGAGAGGGATGACTTCTCCAGTTCTAAAAAAGTTTGGGACACTTTGGGACAACCGAGTGGAAAATACGACTATATGGTCAAGTACACTGCTCCCGAAAGCTCTCGTATCAGGCTCGAAGATATCCAGTCAACTGGATGGGGAGATACAGCTGAGAGCACCAATGCTATGCAAAATGCAACAGAGGAATCCTCCTACGACAATTCTGCTTGGGAGACAAATTCCAACGATCCTGCTCCACCAGAAATCAGCGTCATTTCTGAAGACAAATCAAGGAAGGTGCCTGACTTTGTGATTCACCGAGGAGTTCGCCGCCAATGGGTTACCGTCGAGGTTTTGAAGGCCGTTCATCAGTCAAAGTAATTGCCATCTTTAAACCTTTCACCCTGCCCAGGTGAAACATATGTTTTGATAGGCTCGCTTTCTGTAAATTTCCCTCTTCGCTTTGCCCAAAGCGACTGAGTTTTGTTTTATAGGGCTGTAATTTCAAGTTTCGACTTGTTCATTAATAAAATAACGTCGTTCTATAATTTTCGCATTAATTGCTGTTTTCTCTTTTTGCTTTTTCAGAAAATGGTAATCCTAAAAAAACATTCAATAATAAAAACAAGCAGTAAAATAAATACACTGCACACACTTGCATTTTCTCTATCTCTTCTAAACATGAATCATCACGTCATGCAGATTGCTTGTTTTATACCCCGTTGAAACATACGATCCGATGCCTTCTTCCAACTTTGAGTTCCCGGTATTCGAGGCTGAAGAAGAAAATGACAACGAAATTCCAGAAGAGATCTCCCGACTACTCAGACAAGAGGAAAGGTCCATTGAACCTCACAAAGAGCCGTTGGAAACGGTAAACTTGGGTTCAGAAAAAGAGAGAAAAGAAATCAGGATCGGAGCATTGCTCAGTCCAACTGCCAGAGAGGGTTTGATAAAGCTTCTCAAAGAATTCCCCGATGTGTTTGCTTGGTCCTATCAGGATATGCCAGGGTTGGATACCAGCATCGCGGAACATCACTTACCGTTGAGATTGGAATGTCCGCCAGTAAAGCAAAGGTTGAGACGCACTCACCCAGACATGGCCATCAAAATCAAGGAGGAGGTACAGAAACAGATCGACGCGGGTTTCCTCGCTACATCTGAATATCCTCAATGGTTAGCCAACATCGTACCCGTTCCCAAAAAGGACGGAAGGGTCAGAATGTGTGTTAATTACAGAGATTTGAACAAGGCAAGTCCAAAGGACGACTTTCCTTTACCACACATTGACATGCTGGTTGACAGCACAGCAAGGTTCAAAGTTTTTTCCTTCATGGATGGATTCTCGGGCTATAACCAGATCAAAATGGCGCCGAAAGACATAGAGAAAACTTCGTTCATTACCCCATGGGGTACCTTTTGTTACAAAGTAATGCCGTTCGGTTTAAAGAATGCCGGGGCAACCTATCAAAGGGCCATGACTACTCTGTTTCATGACATGATACACAAAGAAATCGAGGTATATGTCGATGATTTGATTGCAAAATCAAGAACAGAGGATGAGCACGTTGAATATCTGTCAAAATTGTTCGAACGTCTAAGAAAATTCAAGCTCCGCTTGAATCCCAACAAGTGCATCTTCGGTGTCCGTTCAGGGAAACTACTAGGGTTCATCGTCAGCCAGAAAGGGATTGAGGTTGATCCTGACAAGGTCAAGGCCATTCAAGAAATGCCTTCTCCGAAAACTGAAAAACAAGTTAGAGGATTCCTGAGACGTTTGAACTACACCTCCAGATTCATATTCCTTATGACCGCCACCTGTGCGCCGATTTTCAAATTACTCAAAAAGAACCAGGATTGCGTTTGGTCAGAAGACTGCCAAACTGCCTTCGACAATATTAAGGAATATCTGTTGAATCCGCCGATTCTATCACCTCCAGTGGAAGGAAGACCACTAATCATTTACCTCACAGTCCTAGAGGACTCAATGGCATGTGTACTTGGCCAACAAGACGAAACTAAAAGGAAAGAGTCTGCCATTTACTATCTAAGCAAGAAATTCACCGACTGCGAGACTCGGTACACGATGCTTGAGAAAACTTGTTGCGCTTTGGCTTGGGCAGCCAAACGTCTTTGCCAGTACATGATTCGTCATACTACTTGGTTGGTCTCTGAAATGGATCCAATCAAGTACGTTTTTGAAAAACCTGCTCTCACGGGAAGGATTTCCCGTTGGCAGATGTTACTATCAGAATATGACATAGAGTACCATGCTCAGAAAGCCGTTAAAGGAAGTATTTTAGCCGATCATTTGGCTCATCAACCGATTGACGATCAAGAATCAATCGGGTTTGACTTCCCAGACGAAGATGTCATGTATCTAAAGATGAAAGATTGCGATGAACCGCTACCCAGTGAAGGGCCAGAACCAGGTTCCCAGTGGGGACTTATCTTTGATGGAGCAGTCAATCATTATGGAAACGGAATTGGGGCAATCATTGTTACCCCTCAGGGTTCCCACATTCCTTTCACTGCTAGACTTACGTTCAAATGTACGAACAACGAGGCCGAATACGAAGCATGTATCATGGGTCTCGAAGAAGCAATTGATTTAAGGATCAAAAACTTGGACGTATACGGCGATTCAGCCCTGGTCATCAATCAGATAAAAGGAGATTGGAACATATACCAATCAGGATTGATTCCTTACAAAGACTATGCAAGGAGGTTGTTACCCTTCTTCAATAGAGTTGACTTTCATCACATCCCTCGTGATGAGAATCACATGGCTGACGCATTAGCCACTCTCTCTTCCATGATTAGTGTAGGTCGGTGGAATGACATACCTAAGATTGACATAATGCGCCTTGAACGGCCCGCTTACATCTTCATAATTAAAGCAGTCATAGACGATAGGCCTTGGTATCACGATATCAAATGCTTCCTTCAAAAACAAGAGTACCCATCTGGGGCACTCAGAAAAGATAGGAAAACCCTCAGAAGATTGGCTGGAAACTTCTTCCTGGGCGGTGACACTCTTTATAAGAGAAATTTTGACATGGTCTTGCTCCGATGCGTCGACAGACTAGAAGCAGACGGGCTCATGAAAGAAATTCATGAAGGATCCTTTGGCACTCAGGCCAACGGACACACAATGGCGAGAAAAATTCTCAGGGCCGGGTATTTTTGGTTGACCATGGAATCCGACTGCTACAAGTACATGAGGAGGTGTCACAAGTGTCAGATATACTCCGACAAAATTCATGTACCGCCATCACATCTCAAAGTTCTTTCTTCCCCGTGGCCTTTTTCCATATGGGGAATCGACATGATTGGCATGATTGAGCCCAAGGCTTCAAACGTACATCGGTTCATCCTGGTAGCCATTGACTATTTCACCAAGTGGGTCGAAGCAGCGTCATTCGCCAATGTAACCCGACAAGTGGTGGTCCGATTTATCAAAAACAATATCATCTGCCGTTATGGTGTTCCAAGCGAGATCATTACTGATAATGGATCTAACTTGAACAATAAGATGATGAAAGAGTTGTGTGCTGAGTTCAAGATCGAACACCATAACTCATCTCCCTACCGACCCAAGATGAACGGAGCGGTAGAAGCGGCTAACAAGAACATCAAGAAGATCGTTCAAAAGATGGTTGTAACCTAAAAAGATTGGCACGAAATGCTACCCTTTGCTCTTCACGGTTATCGTACATCTGTCCGCACTTCAACAGGGGCAACCCCTTTCTCTCTAGTATATGGCATGGAGGCAGTTCTCCCCATAGAAGTAGAGATCCCGTCAATCCGAGTATTGATGGAAGCTAAGCTCACCGAAGCTGAATAGTGTCAAAGCCACACGACGAACTGAACCTGATCAAAGAAAAGAGAATCACGGCACTATGCCACGGTCAGTTGTATCAACAGAGAATGAAAAGGGCGTTCGACAAAAAGGTCCGACCTCGTGTCTTCAGGAAAGGAGACCTTGTGCTCAAGAAGATACAATCATTTCTCACTGACTCTCGGGGCAAATGGACCCCAAATTATGATGGCCCCTATGTGGTCACGAAAGCTTTCTCAGGCGGCGCCTTGAGACTTGCAACCATGGACGGAGAGGAATTTGCCTACCCCACGAATGTTGATGTAGTCAAGAAATACTTCGCCTAAAACTAAAAAAAAACGTCTCGGTGGATTGAAAACCCGAAAGGGCGGTCCAGGCAAAAGTTAGAGACATAAAAAAAAATCATCCCGATGGATTGGAAATCTCATAGTACAATCCAGGCAAAAATTAGGGATAATGGCAAGTAACTATGTTCAACAGAGGCAAGTCCCTCAGTAGCAGCAGTAGTTACATCATCTATCGGAGGAAATCTCCAGTCAAAGGTCATCTTCGACAGAAGCTCAGGATGTCCCGAATTCAAAGTTGGTAGAAGGATAGTGGTCGTTATGTTTCAACGTAGCCCTTTTCCCTGTAAATTACCGTTTTCTAACTTTGTATATACTCTTTGGAATCACGCGTTTGGCTGATCTCCATCTTATCAATAAAATTTGAGCCCTTGTGCTTTTGTTTGTAATTCTTGCTTGTTTTAGCTTTACAGAACGACGTTGTTTAAACTTAATCAGCGATTCTTGAAATAAAACAAAAATGAATTTACTTGTTAAAACTTTTTCTGCTTTTAAAATAAAGATGGCAATTTCTTTTGACTGTTGAACATCAGAAGAACATCGATCGCTTCTCCCGAAGTAAGCGAACTTCAAAGTGCAGAATCAAAGTACTCCTTCTAAGCCAGTATGCCTGAATGAAGGGATCAACTGTGTCAGAGACCTTGTTTCGTCTGACATCCTCGGCCGAGTTCTCATTTCTTAAGCCCGATCAACATAGCTCCCAACGGGACTATCTCTCCTAAGCAAGGTGGAATTGCTATTTTGAATCAACGGTACTTCTTCGCCCCGCGATGGCCGAGTATCCAATTGTGTTTATCTCTTAGTCTGTATGTCGCGTCTGTTTTGTCAGCATATACATACATACATCATGCATTTTTTATTTGCATTCACATTTCATATTGCATCACTATCACTCTAGTCGGTCTTGTCCCATAGTGGTAGAAGTCCTCTCAATCGAGTTGTCAGTTCTTGCCTCGTCAGGAAATACTGTGTCTGAACAACCTCGCTTCCAGTTTATTTCTGGAAAGAAGTTGGTCCTTGACCACTTTGATAACTTGAACCTCTGAAAAACCAGAGGAACTTTCAGTCAGCATCACTCTTCGCCATTGAAGATGATATCCTTGCTTTCCCGGATTAAGGAAAATCCACAGAGAAAGCCTCATAATCAGAGATTCGGCAGCATGCCAGTTTCGCTCTGAAAAGATCGCTGATGAAAAGGTCCTCGGCACCTCAAAATTGGACCCTATCATATGGCATTTCTCTGGGAAGATCCCGAGAAAAGTATGATGTAAGATCCCACGCAGAAGCAGCCTCTCAAGAGACTCGCTTTCCCCAGATAGATTCGGTAAATGGCGTCTCCAACAGAGAAGTTTGTGCAACTCTACAACTCAGACGAATGGGTTCCCCAACAAGTCTGACATCAAAACTTTTTCCACTCAAATGGCATCTCCCCAGGAAAATTCGGCGAGAAGTTTGAGGAAAGCCGCTATGAATAACGTCCCTTGTCAAGAAAGTTTATTGACAAAAGAAACTAAGACCAGTTCTTGGTAGGAAACCAGGATCGAGG
Organism: Lathyrus tuberosus; assembly: GCA_022829125.1. Classification (NCBI taxonomy): domain Eukaryota; kingdom Viridiplantae; phylum Streptophyta; class Magnoliopsida; order Fabales; family Fabaceae; genus Lathyrus; species Lathyrus tuberosus. The sequence continues at coordinate 19,691,611 of JALAZF010000017.1, forward strand.
GGAAGTTTAAATCAGAAACTAAGACCAGTTCTTGGTAGGAAACCAGGATCGAGGGGAAGTTTAAATCAGAAACTAAGACCAGTTCCTTGGTAGGAAACCAGGATCGAGGGGAAGTTTAAATCAAAAGAGACTGAGACCAGTTCCTTGGTAGGAAACCAGGATCGAGGGGAAGTTTACCTTTTCTAAGCATCATCACTTAGCTAAAGAAGATGAATGCGTAAGCTACCATTCATAACCACCATCAAAATTTCGGATATTCCGATATTTAATCCTCTTGCACCCCGAATGCTCGAATCCCTTCGTCATTCACACCTTCGGGTCCAAGAAGATTAAATAGGGGCATCTATAATACCCCAAATTTTGACCACTTAGATTTCCCATCATTGTGAAAATCATCATCACAATATGGATGAACCATCATGCTTCATCAGTCTCCCCAAAGATGGGTGAGCATCCAATACAATCAAAATTAGGGTTTCAAGCCCTCTCTGAGTGCTTAGACAAAGGATCAATCAAGAAATGACATGATCTTCAACTTGTCTAATCTCTTAAATATCCACAATGGATCAAAAAGGACTCCTACTACAAGGATTAAGCACAAGGCTACTCCCTTCTAGGTGGATAAAGTCTCAAGATCGACAGTGTCACCAAATTAGGGTTTTGGTCGACCAGAGTCTCCAGATGGAAATTTTCATCTGGGCATAAGGCAGTGATCCAAAACATAACCTAATATACTTTATGGAACCTCATGAACCCATGCATCAAGTCAATTTAGCCTCATGGGATGCATTCATCAAAAATCAGGAATTAGGGTTTCTTGACCTAATTCACCCCTAAGTTGACTTTTGGGACAAACCATGAGCCAAGACCTCAAGAGATGATTTGAGGGTCTCTAATATACCATATTGATCCATTTGGAACAATGGATTGATCCAAGAAGCTTGAGCAACAAGTCTCATTTTCATCTGCACCACATTAGGGTTTTAAGGGAAAAGTCAACTGTAACTTTGACTTTTGACCAAGACATGCTCCCAAACCCTAATACATGATTGAATATACCCTATGACACCCATGGAACATGTCCATCAAGTTTGATTTAGGTCAAGGACATGATTTCATGAAGAATTGCACAGTTTGGAATTTATCTGATAAAAAGTCAACTGTGCACATAAGTCAACTTTGACTTTTTGAGATTTTTCACCAAAATGGATTTTTAACCTTAAAATGATGTTAATGTATGATTTGAATCATCATTCATCAAGAAAAATCAAGAAAAGTGAGATAACTTGTAAAAGGGGTATCCATAAAACTTAGAAATTTTTCTAAGTTAAAAATAAAGTGGCAAAGGGACCAACTTTGGAGGACCATAACTCCTAAACCACAAGGCCATTTTTTCTCATCCAAAGATGGATTTGTAGCCCTCATTATCAACTACAAAAACTTCAACTACAAGTCATTCCAATTCATTAAGGATTTTGAGTTATGGAGTGATCAAAGTGGCTGAAAAGTGAAAATGTCACTTTTTCCAACACTTAGTGAAATTTTCACTAAGTCAGAATTTGCCTTCACTTTTTGCCAAATGTAGGGGGATTTTTCACTTGGAATCAAAAGAGATCAAAACCAAACTTGTTCAAATAGTTGTTGTATCATGTAAGAGCTTTCCAAAATGGCCAAGAACATTGCCAAATTCAACCTACACCATGAGATACAACATTGGCAAGTTGCCTTGCTGAAATCTGTCAAGGCAAGGCAGAATTTGCATTTTGGCTCGATTTGCCAAAATCAGCCAATTCCAATTGCTCCAATCCACTTGGACACCTCAGAGGATTGAATCTAAAGGGGACAATCACTGAGCCAAGCCTCCAAAGTCCATGGAACAAGAAATAGCATGTTGAACCTAGAGTTGCCAAAATAGGGACAAGACTTCAAATTTGGAATGAGGCATTCAATGGAACCATCAAGGTGGCATGGACTGAGCCATTCTCATCTGAAATCAGTCAATACTTATCTAAGACCAAGGGGACCAAAGCTCTGTGCCCTAACCTCTAGTCAATGGCTAGAGGAGACTTGGATTCTCATTGGACAACATTGGCCAAACCTACTTACCAGCTGCCATGCACTATTCCTTGCAAAACAAACTTGCTCTACTATAAATAGAGCTCAATTGTGGTTAGTTTAAGTACACCAAAGCCATCTAACAGATGCTTTCCTCAAAATCTCTTTCTCTTGGCAAAAATGCCTTTCTTAGCAAGGTAGCTATCGGGTTTTGAGTTTGAGAGCAATTCTGCACAAACCAATCACTCACACACCTCACATACATCACATATGAGCTGATCAAACACTCACATAGCTTCTGAAACATCAATTTCATGAAATCACCAGCTGGTTGCTCAAATTTTCAAACAAGGTGCAGCTGAGGTACCACAAAATGATCCAGCCAATTTCAATCAAGTCCAACCATCCAAACACAATCCATAGGGTGTAGGGAAGCTGTTCAGATCATCACCACTCATCTGTAACACCTCCAAATCAAAAATCACTTTGAACTTGCTGTCACGACTTGGAGGTAAGCACATACTTGGTAATCTCTCAATCTATGCATATTTCCTCGCACAATAATTTGGCCATATGTTCATGATCATGCATGGAATGTTTTCCCTCAATTAATTGCATTGTTTGAATCGTGTATCAAAAATCCTAGCCTTCATGCAGAAATTAGGGTTCTTGAGGTTTCTTCGTGATTTCTTGTTGTATGTTTAATTTAAATGAAATTAAAGTACATAGACATGATCGTGAGGTTGAGACGAGCATAATGATATGTGGATTGCATGATATGATTACGTATTCATGGAGATTGGATAGAAAACGCAAATCTGAGAAACCAAGAACACGCGCGTGTTCTTCAGCTTGTTCTTGGCGCCTTTTTTTCAAATTCAAATATTTGAATTTTGTGATTTTGTTTAATTGATTCAAAAATTAATTTCTCTCTGAGTTTTAATGATTTTGAGTTGATTCTTTTTTTAATAATTCACAAAAATGTTAAAATATTTTATTTTATCAAAAAATCCCTAAAATATTATTTATTTCATATAATTGATATTTTTGTAAAGAATTAATATTTTGATTGTTTTTGGCATTTTAAATATTTTTTTCTACATTGATTTTGCAACTTTTAATGCTTTCTAATTATTTTGTAGGTCAATACTTAATTTTTGAAGCATTAATCCAAGATCACAATTTGTTTTCCATGTGTTAAACAATTTTTGATCATTTTAATTGAATTTTTATTCAATTAAATACATTTTGAAAAAAATTAGGGTTTTGGATTAATTCAACCCTCATAAATCATTTTCAAAACACTTTGGGCCTCTATTAGAGTGTAAGACCCAATCCTTTTTTGACCAAATCATCTTTGGGCCTCACTTATTGTATAAGTCCCGATACCGTAAAAAAACAAACGGCGCGATCGTCGCCTTTTCAAAAATCATCTGGGCCTACCCTCGAGTAGTAAGACCCATTTATTTTTCTTCAAAACTTTTTGGGCCTCTTGAGAGAGTGTAAGACCCATCCCCCCTTGTACAAAAACTTTTTGGGCCTCACTCATTGTATAAGTCCCTCTGTACAAGTAAACGGCGCGATCGTCGCCCGTCTAAAAATAAAAACCATCTGGACCTACCCTCGAGTAGTAAGACCCATTTCTTTTTCTTTAAAACACTTTGGGCCTCTATTAGAGTGTAAGACCCAATCCCCCTTTTAACCAAAACATTTTGGGCCTCACTTATTGTATAAGTCCCTCTGCGTTAAAAGAAAACCTCGGCGCGATCGCCATTTTTAAACGAAAAATCATTTGGGCCTACCCTCGTGTTATAAGCCCCACTCTTTTCTTTAAATCTTTTTTGGGCCTCTTGAGAGAGTGTAAGACCCATCCCTTTGTACAGAAAACCATTTTGGGCCCCAGTCACTTGTATAAGTCCCTCTGTACAAATTCAACAGTGCGCTCACTGATAAAACCCTGGGCCTCTCCTTGAGCTGTAAGCCCCAAATCTTTCTTTTTCAAAACACTTTCTCCTTTGATTTTGAATATACTGTTGTTTTCAATCTTTCTTTGTTGAACAACTAACCAACCAACATGGAAGCACTACAACCGAGTAAGTGGTTATCGCTTTCATTTACTGCTTTCATATTATAAACTGTATTGTGGGGCTGCTCACTGTAAGTCTCCTTTCATAAACTCATATCTACTGTGTAATAATAGTATAGATATTTCGAGTTTCCCCGACAACTACGTCTAGAACTAGGTGACGCCGTTTCATTTATTCGTAGAAATAGACGCCTAGATCCCCAATAGGAGCACCAGATACAGTCTTCTCTTCGGTTGTCCTCCTTAGGAATCGTCAAGAAGCTCTACTCCCCAAGATGAATGTATTCTCCGTGAATGGCATCTTTGAGTTTCTTCCCAATTCTCGAACTTTCCTGACTTGATCTATTCCTTGTGGATAGCTTGCCTTGAATGTCTCGGGGTTTGGGTACCCACTACGGTCATAATCTTGGACCTTAACTAAGGAACCCTCTTTAAAAGCTAAAAGTCGCTGGATAGTAAACCTCGCACGTTTACCAGTGGTTTTTATCTTTAAAAGAGTTATCTCTCCTAATGGAAAGGAGATGATAGACCCACGGGCTTCTTAAAAGCATCGGCCTCCTCTTGGGCATTATTCAAGGACACTATGGCTTCTTAGAAGTATTAACAGCCTCCTCTTAGGCTTCGTATAATGACCTCTTCCTTCGGGAATGATAGCCTCCTCTTGGGCTTCGTACAAGGACCCGTCGGCTTCTTAAAAGTTTCCAGCCTCCTCTTGGGCTTCGTACAAATTGTCCCGACGACCTCCTAGAGGTATAGGAACAGAACTTAGTCATCCTCATAGAGCAGTCCTTTCATAGAGTCTACTACTGTTTCTCGAAGCATAGTACAAAAGATAAAACTCTAGACACGGACAGTCTAACTTCCTTGAGTCTCAAAGACATTCTCAAGCACCCTTCGTTAAATAGGAAGGAAACCCGCAGACTCGGATAGTCTCGATACCCTTTGGATTTCCCGTTTCCTCAAAGAGAAGGAAATATCCCTGATCCTCAAATTAAATCCCTGTGTACAGTGTTACTCATATAAGAACTAATTTTCTCTTTTAAATCAGTATATTGGATCTGTCACTCAACTGAAACAGTTACAATAGCCTCCATCTCGGGCTTCGTACGAGATACCAAAATTCTCCCCAGTGGAGTCAAAACAACCTTTTCGCCTCTCTCTCGGGCTTTGTACGAGATACAAAAACACTCTATTACTGAGTATAAAAGATTCTCCAACTGAGTCAACTCTTTGCTAGCCTCCTCTTAGGCTTTGTATAACGATATGCCCCACTGGGTCAAAAACCTTTAGCCTCTCTCTCGGGCTTTGTACGAGACACAAAATAGCCTCCTCTTAGGATTTGTATAATGATTTTCCTAGCGGAAATTAGCCTCCTCTTAGGCTTTGTATAAGAAAACCACTGGTTGATCCAATCGACCTTTTAGCATCAAAGTTGTGCCTCGTTCGCAGTACACAAACATCAACAACTCCTTTCCCTTCATCTAATCGCTGTAAGCGGCAAGCCTCTGGATCATCTACATCCATGCCACTGTCCCTCTTTTAGCATGAGAAATTCCTAAGGAAAGATGGCATTGCTCTACACTGAGTTAAAGTCTTCTCCTTCAGGTTAAAACCCTTTCTTCGGAAATTATGGCATTGCTCGGATCCGCGTATCCCAGTTAAAGTAATTCTCCTTCTTCCCTCTTTAGAGATGACAAATTCTCTCTAAAGTCGAGGTCTTTCAGCTTCACGTCTTGGGCTTTGAACAAGACACAAATAGACCTTTCAGCTTCACATCTTGGGCTTTGAACAAGATACAAATCACCTTTCGCTTCATGTCTTGGGCTTTGAACAAGACACCAAAACACCCCTTTCCTCCCATAGAATAGGAGGAACTACGAACGCTCTGATTTCCCTGTTTTGGTAAACGGGAATACGTAGGCATAAGATCGAAAGAAAAGATCTTAGCGAGCACAATCAACAAAAAACCCAAATCCCATATCTCCATCAATCAAAAGCAGTATTTCAAAAGCACCAGTCCTAACATCCTAATCCTTATTCCCCGCCAGAAACCTTCTGTCGAGGTAAAAAAGAAAGAGAACAGTATTGGCGAAAATACAAATAACCAGTACAAAGGCCCCCCACATTGGTAGCATCCGTAACCTAACAGACCGCTGTTTAAACTCAGTATGCAAGCAAGGTTAATTGGAGACATCTATTTCCCTTCCTTATTCAGCTCACAATAGGATAAAAAATGAATCGACCTGTAGTTTAAAGTATTTTTTGACAATACCATTCGACGCCTTCAATAATTCGACGGACGACTGTTCATATGACTTGACATTTGTGACATCAGAGTCATCATTACACTTTTTCTGAAACGTCTCTTCAGCCCACGTTCTAAGATCTTTTCATCATCACGACCCTAGTTCCTAGCAAATCGTGGATCAAAAAATAATTGCCACAGTCCAATCCGTCCATTCGTAACTGCCACGTGTCCCACAAACTTTTTCATTAAATGGAAAGTTTATTTAACCGCTTCAGTCTTCTTCTTTACCATCTATAAATAAGTTGAAAATTTTCTATTCACTTTTTCCCACTTCTCTTTCTTAAACAAGATCTTATTTCACGCAGCTTCATCTTCTTCACTCTTTCTCTGAATTTTTCTACAATCAGCCATGGCTTCTACCACAGCTCCTCAAGGCACGGGTAAAGACTCCAAAAAATCCAAAAGTCTGTCACCTGTTTACAAGATTCTTGGTCAAAAGGTTGTGGGGAACCAGCAATACATACCAGAACCTCCCAATGAAGAGGAAAAAAGATGCATTTACCAGTCACAGGTACTAATTCCTATTCTTATTTCTGGTAAATCCCATGCGATGTTAGGACCCTTACCTGATTTAAAATTAGATCCCTCAAAGGTAAACGAATTTTTTCCAGCTTATCATCGTTATAAGCCAATAACCAATGGAGTTAGGCCTAGGACTAAGCAAGAAAAAACCATAGATGAGAAATCTAAAGTAGATGGCCAAGGAACACACTCTGAGGAAGCCATAAATCTAGAGTACATGAATAACTTTAGGATTTTTAGATCTTGCCCCCTGTCGAAAGACCCATCTAATTATTTAGCTTGGCTAGAAAAAATAGAGGCAGCCAAATCTGAAACTTGGAAAACTATGGGTATTTTCGATCTAATCCAGCTATCGAAAGTAGGACCTGGATATTGCCCATATATGCTTTTAGCTTCCCTTTACTTCTGGGACAGTACCTACAACAATTTTCATCTTCCTTGTAGAATAATCACCCCCACCCTTTTTGACGTAACTGCCATAACTGGCCTTAGCCCACTTGGAGTGGATTATGATCCCAATCTCTTGTCTGACGACTCCATAGGTTTCGACACCAATAAGGATACCTTTACCTCCTATATCGCAAATTACCATGATAAGGAAACTGAAGAAGTCTCTGATCAAGAGCATGTAGCTTTCTTATCCCTCTAGATGTCGAGATGCGTCTTCTGCTCCAGATCTCTCCAGGTGGCAAAACGATATATCACCATGGCGAATCAACTTCGTGCTGGACACCAACTGTGCCTCAGTGAGATTATCCTGGCCAATCTATATGAATCTCTTGGCGAAGGGGTTACTTTGCTGAAAAACATTAAAGACAAAGGAAGTCTTCTGTTGTCGGGACCATTTTGGCTCCTACAACTGTGGCTAAATGCCACATTCGAAGCTTCCCTCCCCAACAAAAACCCTGTGGACGAAGCTGCTCTGAAGGACAGAAGAGTCGAAGGAACCAGGTTGGCGCTACTAACACCAAATGACGAAGGTCTGAGCCTTCAACAAACCTTTACTGACTATGTTATGATGTTTGCTAAACGTCATAACTTTACTTCCAATATGGCTCCTTTTGCCAATAGAAAAATTGGACCAGAGTGGTTTACCAGAAAATCCCCCTTAGAGTCGAAAGCCCAAGAAGATGAGTTCCTCAATGTCTGGGAATCTTTTCTAACACCTAGGCTTTTAGCCTCCAGGATCAATCCCTCAAAGCTGAAAATCTCCCTTGTTAATTACCAACCCAATCTTGTCTCTCGACAGTTTGGGTTAATCCAAATAAAACCCAAACCTCTCTTTTCGAGAAAAGGTTCTCTGATACACTACAACATGACCCATACCGAAGCTGAGTGTACCAAGCTGCTGGAGAAATACTCAAATTTGGTCGAAATTCAATGAGTGTCGTTCAAACCCAACTTCCTCTGTACTCAAGAGTTTGATGAATGGTGGATGGATTACTTTAATTCCCAATTCTTCGACGTGCCTTCTTTTACTATTCAACTGACCAGAGCTTTCGCCCTTGTGCAGGTCAAATCAAAGAAAGGTACTTCAAGACACATCAAAGAAATCCAAGCATTCCAGAAGTACTTTGAAACTGCCTATAGGCCCAATGAACTTAGTCGAACTATAAGTGAAGTAGCTGTTACTTTGAAATAAAAATTTACAAGAAAACTGGACGAGTTAAAACTACCTTCATACGTTCGGCCAGATCAACGTTATGAGTTAGCTTTTAACCTCTATCCACCAAAGTTCCCTCCTCTACCATCTGCCGAATTTAGGGTGGCTTTTAGTCCTCCATTTCCAGATTGGTTCACTTGTGGGGATTCCATGAAAATTCTTCACCAATAATATCAAAAACGCGCTAAACGAGTGGTTCCGACTAAGTACACCTTGGACAATTTCAAAGGCCACCTTCATATTGGCATAGAACACGTTCGCGTGGAAACTTCTGTATATGAATGTGTGGAATGGGGAGATATTCGACACCAATTGCTTTTCATTTACATGTTTTTATTAACTTCATATTTAACTTTTCCCTTCCTTTTTCTTAGCCTTAAAAATTCTTGTTAAGAAGCCAACTACCGTCGAAGGGTCAACTGCAGAGGCTGAGAAAGACCAAAAAGACACTACCAAGAAACCTGTGGCGAAGGTATGATTTCGCTTTTCCCTTGATCATTATCTTTTATTATTATTTCCTGAGACATACTAATGAAATCTCTTTTTGTTTTACAGGGAAGTCGGAGACCTCCTTCAACGCCACAGAAAAGAAAAAGAACCTGATGTTCATGTTATTGAGTCTGATGATGGTGACGAATCACCTGATCAAGTCAAACCTTAAAAAAAGAATAAGAAACCGTTGAAGTCTCAACAACCCAAACCTTCCGCCTCCAGAATATTGGAGAAGACTCCTCACAAAAATCCTGACAAGCAAGTTACCCCAACCCCAGCAGAAAGTGAGAATTCTAGTCTCAAGACTGAAATTCCCCAGGTATGTTCTTTTCGCACTTTGACAGTTAAAACCGCTTTCCCTTACGATAAGGTTTTTGACTTATTCACCTTTCAGGTTCTCGTCGATACTCACGGACATCCCCTTGTCCAAGTTCTTCCCAAAACCAGTAGTGATCCCACTTACAAGCCAACAAGCTTCTCCAAGCCTTTCCCGAAGGATTCGACCAAAGAATCTGCCACTGAAGTGAATCAACCCACCACTGTTTCCAAAAAGCTTCCCAAGATCAGTATCACAACCCCTACTCAGAATGTGATCGAAGAAGAAACTGGTCCTAAGGACGATATCTTAGTTGACGTTGGTGGGGACATTGTGATGCCCAATGCAGTACTGACTACAGAAGGTGATCCTGAAGATAACTCCCCCATCAATTTAAAAGATAATGACGAAGAAAGGGATGGGGAGGTTAATACTGATGACGAAAAGGAAGAAAAGAAGACTGGCGAAAGGGAAGCAACTCCAAAGATAGCTGCTGATGAAGAGGGAAGAAGCACCAAGCAAAACCCTGATGATCATCTCAAAGCTGCTTCAACAAACACAACTTCGACCAACCTTTCTCTTGAGGAACTTGAGAACCTGAAGGTACAAAGACCATTGGAATATCTGAAGGCCATGCTAAATACTGAAGGTGCGATAAAGACACAAGAAAGGGGGGTTTGAATTGTGAATTTACTCTTTTCAATACTTTTCACATCTTGTTAAAGAGACGCTCAAGAACCTTCAAAGTTTGTTGAGAGATTCTTATCTCTTAAATATGGAGCATGAGAACCATATAGGTTCTGATCATAAGATACGATACTCAGAACTTGCAGTGTGGAAGCTTATCAGAGATAGGCTGCAAGGTTCTGACTTTGCTTAATATGAGGTTCTGATATTCAATGCAGAAACATAAATAGAGATACTAAGCAGGAGAGTAAAGGACACACGATATATCCTGGTTCACCACGCGGGCTAATCTAGTCCACCCTCCTCAGGTTATTTCGCCTTGAACACAAGGTCTTAATCCACTATAACCAAATCATGATTACACTCGCACGGGCCACGCCGGTGACTAACAACTTGCACAGCCGCACTGTGACTAACAACCCAATGAACCGTTCAGGGATCCTACAGGATATAACGTTCATTGACCGAGCAGACCCACTGCTAGGATTTCACAGCTAGCCATTCAGGGATTCATCACAATGAATATAACGCTACTGACCATTTTTCAGGATTTTCCACAATGACACCCAGCCATTGTCATCTCAAGTATCTGATCACCACGTGATCTACTCAATGGCCTCAACTCACAGCTAAACCGTTCAGGGATCCCATCAGGATATAACGTTCACTTGAGGAGTCTCAATTCATTTAGTTGAATTGGCAAACTGGAGATTACAAATTGTGCTTCTTAATAAGCAAGTTTCTCCTAAGTTTAAGTACAAAGAACACACACATGTATTCAAGCAAGATTTGAGCAACAACTCCTTGCTATCCTAAGAAACTACAAGAGTGTATCTAGATATTACAATGGTTGACATCTTGTAGATCTTCTTCTTCTTCGTCTTCTTGGTTGAGCAAGCTTTGAGCAGCAACTCCTTGCTTCAGATCTTCAATGTAGTCCTGACGAGAAGGTAGGTTGATGACTTGACAGATCTTCAATGTTGTCTTCTTCATCAACAGCTTCTATTCTTAATTATTGTTGTTGTGTTGATTTGTCTTCTTGAGTTTCAACAACAATTGCCATTAGTGAAATAATGATAGCTTTTGAATATTCTAAGTGTTACAACGAGAACTCATCGTTGTGGCTATCTTCACAGTGACTTGGTCAATTTTGTAGATGAACATTCAGTTTGTGATTCTACAAGTGATCGACACATCAGAAGCAAAAACTCTTTCCATTAAATAGCCAGTAGAAATATAGCCGTTTGAGAATACGGTTGGCTGTTTGGAAAAGAGACGTTGTGATATAATGAGTTGTACTGACACATCTCCTTTTTGCAGAGGGAGAAGTGACCAGACATCTTTTCTTGGGCAGTGTGTACATTTAACTCACAACGGTAATATTTAGACTTCAAAACTTTAGTGGCTTCTGATGTTAATTTGATGAAGCATGAGTAGAGTCTTCTTAGCATAATATTTGATGCTTCAAGTCTTCAGTCGATTGAAGAAGTCCATTAGGAATCAGTCTTCAGAACTTCAGAACTTGATATTTGAAACCTTGATCTTCAGAACTCATAAGTCTTCAGATTCTTTCTGCACTTGGTCTTCAGCGCCTTCAGCCATCAGAACTTCAAGTCATAGGAGTCTTCCGCACTTTGGTTCTTTCAGAGTGTACTTCTTCAGAAGCTTCACTATCTTCAGAATCTCAATCACTTTCAGAGAGCATCCACAAGAGCATTGCAACAGCAATCTTGGCATCCTTGGATCTGGCTGATCATGACTAGATAGAGAAGTGTTCTTGCTTCTCGCGACTTTAGTCACACATAGTAACTTCGCATATGTATATATTCAATCATAGTACATCTAGCTGGTGCATGTTGGTTCTGATGTCTTTAGTTCTTATGATCTGCACATAACACACGTTAGACCATAAAATGGTTCTTTCACAAATACTTATTGTTATCATCAAAACATAGATTGACTTGTAGAGACAATTCTTGCTCTCACAAATACACGTTACAACTTTTGTGACATCACCACCAGCAGTTCGAACACCTCAGGGACTATTTTCGGTGCAAAATCCATGGATGGAGTGCTGACCCAGATTCGAGAGAAAATCCTCAACAATGATTTGTTCCAACTCCTAGAGAATGATTCATCTGCGTAATTCGACTTGGAAAAGATCCTAAAACAAATCAATGTTCTAGAGGCTCCTCCTGAAGTGACTGATGTTATTGTAGATCTGACTATGCTGATTGACCTTGTGTTGGCAGACTTTAACCGACTTCGAGATTACTCGAAAAAACTTGAGAATAAGTCAGAAACACAACTTGCTGAGTGGGACACAACCACAAATTCTACCAACAAAGTAACTAAATATGGGAAGATCTTTAAACAAAATAAGAAAGAGGATGCCAGCTGTGACAAAAACATTCTCAAATGGGAGAAACAAATTGCTGTTCTTCAAAGCAAAATTTCTCAAGCTAAGAAACACAAAGAAGAACTGCAACAAGTCAACCAAGATGAGATAGCTAAAGAGCTTGAAGTTGGGGTGCATCATGTCGAAAGGGCTCAGAAGCTAGGTAAAGAAATTGAAGAGCTTTCAACCAGCAAGGCCCTCTGTAAACGTCGCCTTCAGATTCAACGGTCCAAATTTGAGAAATTGAAGAAGTCTGTCCCTATTTAAACTTGTAACTTTGCTTGGCCCCTCTTTTGTAATGACTTTTAAGCCATTTTTTTTGGCGAAAGAGATTTTAATTTCACCAAGTTCGTTATTTCTTTTTGCATGATTATTCGATTTCTATCTTAACTTCTTGCAATATGGGCTTATACTTTTTCAAATATTTCCCGTTTATTTTCAGTACTCGCTTATCTTTGTCTAATTCTTCAACTTCATATGTGTCGTTCGTAAACACTTTTCTAATTTAAAAGGGCCCTTCCCACTTAGGGGACCATTTCCCCATAAGTCTATCTTTTTGATCCATGGGAAGAATAACTTTCCAAACGAGGTCACCAATCGAAAATACTTTGCCTTTTACTCTTTTATTGTAGGATTTTCCACCCTTTCCTTTTTCCTTTTTAATAACTCTAACGCATTTAACCTTTCTTCATCTAAATAAACTAACTCATCTATCATTATATTCCAATATGAATTTGATGGAATTTCATGATGCCTTTGGACTCTTGTTGATTGTAAATATATTTCGACCGGCAAGACTGCATCATGACCGTACGTTAGTTGAAAAGGCGTAGCATTTGTAGCTTTCGTAGGAGAGGTTCGACAAGCCCATAGAATTTGGTCCAAAGTTTTGTGCCAAATCTTTGGTTTCCTTCCCACATGCTTTTTTATCAAACCAATTATAACTTTATTTGCTGCTTCGACTTGTCCATTGGCTTGAGCGTAGTAAGGCGTTGATGTGAGAAGTTTGAACCCCGTTTCTTTCGCAAAAGCTTGCATATTTTTACCATTGAAAATAGATCCTTGATCCTTTGTTATAGTCTCTGGGATCCCAAACCTATAGATGATGTATTTCTGAATAAATTCGATCACGGCCTCTTGATCCACACTCGCTAAAAGTATGGCTTCGATCCATTTTGTAAAATAATCAATACCTACCAAAATAAACTTTTGACTTTTTGATGAAGCTGGTCGAATTTCTCCGATCAAATCCAAAGCCCTACCTTTAAAGGGCCAAGGTTTTACTATAGAATGCAACTCACTTGCAGGAATATGGGGTATCCCTGTGTGCACCTGGCATTCTTGGCATCCTTTCGCGAATTCGACGCAATCCTTTAACATGGTTGGCCAGTACATTCCTTGTCGGAATAATAACCATTTCATCTTATGGCCTACTTGATGCGCACCGCATGCCCCACTATGTACATTCGACAAGGCTATGTATGCCTCAGATTCACTTAGACACTTAAGTAATATCCCTTCTGGAGTTTTCTTAAATAATTCGTTACCCAAAATAACGTAACTCAAAGCTCGATACCTGATTTTCTGTTCGACTGGTCCTGCTGGGTTTTGTAGATACTCTATTATGGGCTTCCCCCAGTCTCCAATCGTTGAATTATCTATGTTGAAAATTTCAAAATTTTCTTCGTCAGCGTATCCTAGCTTTATTGTCTCCAAATATGATGGGGATAATCTGGCTGCCACGACTCTTCCTCTAACTTCAATGGCTTTTTGAAACTTCTCATTTGATACTTTGTAGATAGAAGTAATTTGTGCTAAGACAATTGGCTCTTGGTTTTCTATTCGAGGGATATGTCAAATCATAACCATATCGAACCTTTTTAAGAGTCGATTGGCTATTACAAAGTACATGATCAAATTCTCTTTGACACATTTGTACTCTTTTATTATTTGCTTTATGACTAACTCAGAGTCGCCCATTATTTCGACCCGAGTTGCCCCCAATTCCAATAAAATTTCAAGTCCGACTATTAAAGCCTCATATTCTGCCTCATTATTTGAGCACAGACCTTCGACTTTATACTTGAATTTTGTTGGAATTCTTTTAGGAGAAATAATTAGAACTCCTATACCAGTTCCATTTTTATGACTAGAACCGTCGAAATATAACTTCCATGGTTCTAGCTCGACATAGTCCAAAGACTTTTCATTTATAGCGTGGTCGACTATAAAATCAGCCACCACTTGTCCTTTGACAGCTTTTAGAGGTAAGTATGTCAAAGAATACTCAGTTAATGCTAATGCCCACTTTCCAATTCGACTATACAAAATTGGTTTGGATAGCACGTATTTTATAACATCGAAATGAGAAGAAACAAAAACATCAACTGGTTTTATATAGTGCTTCAATTTCATACATGAAAAATATAAACATAAACACAACTTTTCAATTACACTATATCTAGTTTCCGCATCGTTCAAGACCCTACTGAGGTAATAAATGGCTCTTTCGACACCATTCTCATCCTCTTGAGCTAACATGCTCCCTAATGTCTTGTTCGACGCGGATATGTACAACCTCATACTCCTACTTCTACAAGGTGACATTAAAATTGGAGGATGCGTCAGGTACTCCTTGATCTTGTCAAGAGCATCCTGCTGCTCTTGCCCCCACTCGAAGTCTTCCTTCTTCAGTCGAAGTAGAGGGGAAAAGGCTTGCGTCTTCCCACTAAGGTTGGAGATGAACCTTCTAAGAAAGTTAATATTTCCAAGTAGAGACTGCAATTCCTTCTTTGTAGATGGCACTTTCGCCTCCATTATCGCCTTGGCCTTATTTTGATTTATTTCGATCCCTTTCTTGTGGACCACAAAGCCTAAGAAGTCTCCCGCCTGTACACCAAACGCACATTTGAGAGGATTCATTTTTAAACCAAACTTCCTCATCCTTTCAAAGGACTGTCGAAGATGGTCAACATGATGTTTTCCTGAAACAGACTTAATAAAAATATCATCAATATAAATATGCATAAAAGTCTCAATGAAATCATGAAAAATCGAATTCATTGCTCGCTGATAAGTTGCCCCAGTATTCTTTAAGCCAAAAGGCATCACCACCCATTCGTAGTTGCCTAAAGCTCCTGGACATCGAAATGTTGTTTTAGGGACATCCTCCTCAGCGATAAAAATTTGACTATAACCAGAGTACCCATCAAGCATACTAAGGTACTCATAGCCTGCGGCAGAATCGACAAGCATTTCCGCCACTGGCATAGGATATTCATCCTTTGGGGTAGCGGAATTCAAATCTCGAAAATCAATGCATACCCTTAGCTTGCCATTTTTCTTTATTACTGGAACTATATTAGCAATCCATTCGACATACCTGGTCGTGTAGATGAATTTGCATCTGAGGAGTCTTTCGACTTCTTCTTTAATCTTTGACAGAATTTCTGGTGCGAAACGCCTTGGAGTTTGCTTCACACGCTTCCTCCCAAGTTTTATCGGCAGCTTCAGTTTGACCAGATTCCTATCCAGGCCAGGCATTTTGTCATAGTCCCATGCGAAGCAATCCTTGAATTCCTTCAACAACTGGACTATTTCGACCTTGAGTTTGGGATCAACTTTTGCACTTATGTAAGTTGGTCTTTTTTCTGCCCCCAACCCCAAATCGATTTCTTCGAACAAATCCTGTGCCATCATCTTGATGTCTACTGCTAATGGATCCTTCTCAAAGTCCAAAGGCTCATCATCATAAATCGCGTCGAGCCTCTGGTTTGGCCATTCTTCCAAATCTTTGTCAGGTGGATCTGGGTCAAAGTCTTTTCCAGGACCTTGTTGATATGCTTCGATCTCATTGGCTTCGACAGCCATATACTTTACTTCGGCCTCTAAAGCCGCTTTGAGTTTATTCTCGGCTATATAAGCCGCGATCTTTTCCAGAACTAGTGACTCACTCATTGTCACTAAATTCGCTGCCCTAGTCAGTTGGCTGGATGTGTGAGGTTCCAAAAATGTAATTTTCTTTGCCAACTACCTCTCTATCCCACTTAAACCCATGGGTGAGATGGAGGTATAGAGAACAGAAGGCGTTATCGGTTGGTGTCAAGTCGAATGTAGCCGGGCTACAAGGAGCAATATGAGCCAGATTCCTGTTGAAGCTTCGTCGGTCAACTTGGTTTACTTCAGCCAGAAAGTAACTCTGGTCAGCTTCTATGTTCTCGACAATTCCGTCAGCACGCCATATTATTATTCTTTGATGCATTTACAAAGGGACGGCACCAATGCCGTCTATTCATTCCCTGCTGAACAGCAGGTTGTAATTTGCCTTTGAGGCAATTACCATAAACATTGTCGGCCCTGTGATGGTTCCGACTGTTAGATCTACTTATATCACACCCATGGTAGTTCATACCTTACCCTCATAATTCGACAACACTATGTTATGAGGTTTGGGGTCAGAATCATCTTTTCCAATCTTTTTAAGCATGTAATGCGACATCAGATTGACTGTCGCTCCTCCATCGACCAAAATCTTATTTACCCCTATGTTTCCCACCTTTCCTTTTATGAACAGGGGTTTTAAATGACTCCTCATTGAATCATCCTGTCTTTCAAAAAATGTGTTTTGTTCTTCCACGCATCCATTGTTCATGATATAATAGCAACCAGGCATGTGTCTGGCCGTTTCGACCTCCATAACCTCCTCCTCATCTTCGACTTCCATTATCTGGTCATACTCCCTGGGGAGTACTGAGACGACGTTACATATCACGTCGAAAGATGCTTCTGATTCTGAGTTAAAATCGTCCGTCTTTTCGTCATCCCTGGTTACATCGTCCTTCGACGACCCTTATTCTGGAGCATTGAACTGCTTGTTATCCTTTGACTCTTCTTTCTGACTTAAGGTTTGCACATTGCTGTTGGTTTCTGGCTTGGCCTTTTTTGCAGCTTCCCTTTCTACTTTCTTCCGACGTTGAAACCTTCTCCACGGAGACTTCGTCATCGGGTTCTTGTCCTTGTAGTTTTCAGAGGGGTAAGTCATCCTCTTGGGCTTTTGGACTTCCTTCCTTCATGACAAAGAAGATCTTCTTTGCACTTCAAAGTCTCTCCATTTCCCTTGGCCCTGGGCTTGTCGGATTGGGTTGACCCATCTGTCATCTAGAACCTTATTTATAGGCTTGAATGTGTTTGGGTATCTCTCTCCTAACCTCTACCTATTGGGGTCTCCTCTTCTGGGGTCGAATCTTTCTCCTCCTGCAGGTTGAGAAGACTTCCAATTTCCTTTTCTTTTCGCCCTCTCCACTCCCATCAGGTTTTGTGCTGCCTTTTTGTCGAAGACGACACTATAACGAGGGCAAAGCATTACTTCAAATCTTTTCCTCTGGCATCTATGGATGAAATCTTCCAGGTTTTCTTCTTCTTTGGGTATGCCAGTTTATGGTACTCCTCCTGTCGATGTTCTTCGTCAACTTGCACTGAAACGTTTTGAGACACTTCTACCATGTTCACGTTGGCAGTTGACTCCGTTGCAATGCTTAATTTATTCATCTTTAAACTGAGGCCTTCATTGACCTCGTGTTCCTTCTTGATGCGGTTAAAGCCTTCACTGACTTCCTTTGTTGCCGCCTTTGGAGGCAAGCCCTTGGTAACATGTTGGCAGCAGAATCCGACAACCTTCTCTTTAGGATCCTCCATGGTCCTACGAAGGAGGCCAACAGCAGCCTGTTTGTAGGAACCCTCAGTAGTCCCTTTGATGATTTGGACAAAACCATCAGTAGTTTCGTTGTTGACTTGGACGAAACCATCAGTAGTTTCGTTGTTGACTTTGTCGAAACCCTCAATGGTTTTGTTGTTGATTTTGATGCCATCAGTGGCCTCAGTAATGTAGTTCTCTATGATCTTTTCGTCAAGGTGTTCAGTAACCTTGACCATCACGGCCTGGTTCACGAAGTAATTGGAAACTTCAACCAATTCGCTTTCATCGGCAGGATCCTCAGTAATCTCCACCATATTCACATTATTGTCGAAGACCTCAGCAGCCTCGATCATTTCAATGTTGTCGTCGAAGCCCTCAGTGACTTCAACCATATTCACCATGGATGGTTCGGCGTAGTGGGCCTCTGCCACTTGCATCGGGTTTGAATCAATCTTCATCTGCGGCTTCGATTTGTCGCCGAATTTGAGCCTTCCATCACGGATTGCATTCTGCACTAGATCCCTGAAAAGGAAGCATTGAGACGTTTTATGACCCAAAAAATTATGGTATTTGCAAAAACCTCTCTTCTTTTGTTGTTCTAAAGGCGGCGTTTAGGTACCAAGTGGCACAATCATTCGGCCATCTTTAACTAACAGATCAAATATTTTGTCAGATTTTGTGATGTCGAACGTATAAGTTCTTTTGGGGAACTTGTCTTTTTTTCTGATTCGACCGGGTCTTTTCCATTCGACGGAGCCAAAACTTTGTAAGCATATGGCGAACCCTATTTTAGCTCTGCCAAATCGACCTCCTGTTCGTCGAAATTTGATGATTCGTCTTCGTCATCATCCTCACAAACTCCGACATAGGCCACCCTTTCTTTTTTATTCTTGTTAGCCCTAGCTTTTTCGGCTTTTAGTCGTTCGACTTGCCTAACCCTATCAGCCAATTGGGCCATGTCTCTTAAATACTGGGTATCTAATTTCTTTCTGATTGAATAGTCGAGGCCACCGGCGGCCATTTCGACTAATTCGTGTTCAGGCACCTGCGTAAAACACCTTGCCTTAAGCAACCTAAACCTATTCAGGTAGTCATCAATTGGCTCTGAGAATTTCCTCTTGACGCTAGCCAATTCCTTCAGACTTATCTTTGTTTGTCCCATATAGAACTGTTCATGGAACAATCCCTCTAATTGGGCCCAGGTATGTATCGAATTTGCAGGTAGGGTAGTAAACCAAGTAAAAGCATTTTTCGTCAGCAAACTCGAGAAATATTTAATTTTCAAATTTTCATTATGCACTATTTCGCCTGCTTCAATTAAATACCGGGCCACGTGTTCGACTATTGATTCACTCATATCCCCTGAGAATTTTGTAAACTTGGGAACCTTCCATCTTGGAGGTAAATCTGCCTGCAAGATGTATCAGATAAAGGGGAAGTGTAACTGGGCCTCTGTAGGCCCACATTCATTCCATTTTGAGCCATTATTCTTTCTACCATGGCTGCCAAATTATTTTCTGCTGGCATATCATTACAACGCATTTGTTGTATAATATTATCAGCATTTTGGTTTCTATTAACTAACATTACCCTTGGTTCCTGTTGAATAGGGATTCGACTCTTGGTTGTTCGACCACACCTTCTTGGTTCACCGCGTTCGCCCGAGGGATATTTGGTTGCCTTTTGTTAATTCTTGGAGTTGGCTAGAATTTTGGTAAAACAATGTTGGTGTCATGGTTGATGTTTCAACATGAGTTTTTAACAGCCTTGTTATGTTTAGTTAACATTCTGGTTATGTTAAGTGTTTAAGGGTTGCAGTTTTGTGCTGATGTCAAACCCGATGTCATAACATCAGTTGACAGAACATCAGAAAACCATCTGTTGTGGTTTTTGTATTGCAGAATGTTAAGGTGTTGAAGAGTTAAAGTGCTGAAGAGTGATGTCACATGCGATGTCTTGACATCACTATACCAGAAACTTTTCTGATATAAGGTTGTGATGTTTTTAGGGCTGCACGCATTAGTTTGATTTGAGGAGATCTGTTAGTTAGATTGGATGCAAATTTATTGGAGAAGATTTATTCTGATACAATTAATTCTGCATATCTTGTGGAGCTGAATTTAATGCATAAAGATATGGAGAATATTTAGAGTTAATTATTGAAGATTTAAATTGAAGATTTGATTGAAGATCCAATTAATAGCAGAATCTGTTGGAGATTTGGAACAGAAGATTTGATATGATTTGAAGGCCCAAATCCAGTTGGGAAATAGGTTATAAATAGAAGCATTGTAACCTAGTTTTGGTAAGCCAACCATCATGTAGATTAGAAGGGCTGTGTTGATTGATGAACCACCCGGGTTGTGGGATGGTCATCGTGTTTATCTCGAAGCCTGTAGGTAAGAGATGTATTGTTCTTGGAGGAAGCTTTGAAGCAACTCCTAAGGGCTGTCATGGAAGTGTGTCTTCTAAAGTCTATGTAATAGAAAAGAGTAAGGAGTCAAGCTGTTGATGCAGTGACGGTGTAGTTGACTGCTAGACATCATCAAGATGATTGGAAGTGAGATGGAGTCTCTTACCTAGGGAGGACTTAGGTAGAAGGGTCATTGGGTAGTGATTGAATTAGGTAGATTGTCAACTGGTGTGTTGAGTCTGTAATTTGATACTACTAATAGTGGACTTCCTTCCTGGCTTGGTATGCCCCCAGATGTAGGTTGGTTGAACCGAACTGGGTGAACAATTGATTGTGTTCATTTACTATTTTTATTATTGCCTTGTTCAGCAGATTGCGATGTTGTGATATTGCACAAGACATCACACATCTGTACCAGAATTTCACCTTTGATTTATGGTAGGTTCTTTTTCGACGGCTACCCTTGGGTTCTGAACTACATGTTCCCTTTGAGAAGGTTGGGGGACACCAAAGAAATCAGCAATACGCGCCATCTGCACTGCCAGTTGTTGGTTTGTTTGTGTAGTATTTTGAATCAAAGGGTTAAATACAACCCCCATTTGTTGAGTTAGCATCTGAACCATATCATGGTTACTTTCGTCGATTTGTTGCCTAATTACTTATGCAGAATTATTAGTAATGTTCGGCATATAGGTTTGATATCCCGTTCCTAAAGGCTGGCTAATTCTACCCATATGATTTACACCAGAACCGTACCCTTGCAAAGGCGAAGTTATGTTAACCATTGGATCTGTAAATGCTGATGACACATTATGTAAACTCGCCATTACTGATGTTGGCATTCCATACGACTGTTCTTGATTTAGTGGAGGCATCGAAAAACCATATATAAAGGGCCTGTACATACTCCCTGAAGGGGAGGGGTCATTTAAGGCAATTGGGGTCCCATAGTAGAAAAACTAGGCGCACTTTGAGGGATTGAATGCGCTGGTGTAGACCCCGCTGTTGATGGTATAACCTCTGATACTGATATTGAGGCCATGTTGCCCCCCAGTTGAAGGAATAGGGGGCGGTACTCCATCACTTGTGGAATTTTGATTGTTTGGAGGATTGGATTCGCCATCGTCCGTACACGTCTTCTTCTAGGTCTTTCTTCGTTATTTATGGCTATCTTACCACTCCTTAGTCTCATACAACAAAGCGAAGAATATTTTTGTAAAAATAGTGTAAAATTAAAGGTTTTAAATTGTCAGTTACACAAAGTCCCACTGGGCGTGCCAATTTGTTTGCCTTGAAAATTAGCAAACAACCGCTGGTCTCCTAATTCGTGAAAATTAGTTTACTTACAGGATCGACCATACAAATCCTAGGACAATATGCTTTAAAAGTGTTGACAATTTGTGTAAAAATCAAACCTTTTGTACGTCATATTCGTCATTATTCTTGTAAATCAATTTGATCCAAACGAAATAATAAAGTTTTTGCTCTTAAAGATGAAATGGCGAAAACGTAATACAAATGCAAGAAGGAAATTGCAAGAAATGTAAAAGAAATTGCAAGTAAATAATTTAAAACTTCATTGAAATGTAAATAAAGAAACTGGTGTTGTTCAAACGTACATTTTCTCAGTAACTACTCTTTTCTCTCTCACGATTACTTTGAGTATTCTTGAGTAACTTGTACAACTTTGGAAACACACACGGAAATCTAATACTTTGACTTCCTATTTATATACAATTGGAATAACTGTCAACAACATCTATTTTCCCAAATGACGACAAATGGCATCCTGCATGCCATTACCTCTTGGATGCATTCCACGTGTCTGGCTTTCAAAACGAATTTCCCTCCTGAATTTGAATTTCAAAACATCCGTCAAACAAGGTCCTCGTACCAATTTGCCGAAAACATTTCCAACACTTAGAAAAATCTCCAACTATTCTATTCCAATTAAACGCTTGTTTTCAACTGACCTTCTTTCACCAGAACTAAACTACTGTCAAAATATCCTGTCAAATCTCAAACTTATTTTCCGAACAAAAATCCAGGCGTCGAAATTAGGAGCCTACAGTACCCTAATGGTTTTGTTAAGTATGCAGATACTAAATACAAGTTCTCACTCTGAAGAAGTGACGTGTGAAGCCATCAGACTGTGAACCTGGTGTCCTCTGACTCTGAGATGCATGTTCTACAAAGATAATCAAGCTCTGAATTACTCCGATCTACGTTTCTCAATATCTCTCATCCAAAGATTTGGATTATTATTCTCACAAAAGAAGCCTCTAACATTGTCAAGATTTGAAGTCTTGAGCTCTATAATTCTCAAAACCAAGTTCTAAAGACTCTGAAGACAAGGTTTTGAAGACTCTCACATACAGACTTTGATTCTTCTTTTATGCATGCTTTATCAACTCTGTATCCAAAGCCTCTGAATAATTGAAGATAAGATCAAAAGTTTTACATGAGAAAATAGTACACAATACAAGATCAATATTATTTCCACTACACCAATTTTGTAGGAAAAGGATTGTACTATTGTACCATTGTGTCTCCCATTATCACAGACTGTTATGCAAGAATACAACTATATTTGTGAATTCCATTTATGTCCTCCAACGAATCTTTTCATTTCCTATATAAAGGAGTCTTTGAAGAATGGAAGAAATGCACATAGCTACATGATAACAACTACAGCGTGAACATTGCATACTGTGAATATTTTGAGAGAAAGAAAAACAAACACTCAAGGAACTTTTGTTCATACACTTTCATAGAAAATATTTCTATGTGTAAATATTTGTAATTCATTTGTGTAATATGCTTTCTTAGAATTATCTTGTAACACACTTTGTATCTTAACTTTTGAGTCGTATTTCCTTGAGAGGCTAGGATATAGTCAAAATTTCTCAAGAAGACATTGATAGTTAGTATTCGTGTTTGTAATCAAGTTTGGTTATAGTGGATTAAGTCCTTTTGATAAGGTGAAATCACCTTGGCGGGTGAAGTGGAGGTAGCTTTGTTAACAATGAACCAAAATAAAAATATTTGTGTTCGTTATTTTATTTTAAGTTTTCTCCTTGTTGCTTTGGGTAGCAAAAGATTTTCATTCTAGAAACCCAATTCAAACCCCCCCTTTATTATGTTTCTGTTGCCTTCAATTGGCATCAGAGCTCCGGTTCTGGTATTGATTATTTATCAAACACTTCATCGTATCAGATAAAGATCCATATTTGTGAAACACAATGGCATGAGTCCCTCTACTAGTTGCTCTTCTTATTAACAATGACGAAGGTCACTATAGTGCCAAACCCCCAGTTTTTTATGGAGAAAAAATTGACTATTGGAAATACATAATTGAAAGTTTCTTTCTTGGTCATGATGTGGATCAATGGGATATGGTAGTTGATGGCTACATTTATCCGGTTTATAATAGTGGTAACAAGTTAGAAAGAAGAATGATGACTGGTCAACAAAATAAAGATTACAAGAATCATCATAAAGCTAGAACCATTCAGTTGAATGCTATATCATATTCTAATTATGAGAAGATCACAAATAGAGACACAACTAAGTCTTTATTTGATTTATTAAAGATGACCCACAAAGGAAATGCTCAAGTGAAAGAAACCAAGGGGCTCGCCTTGATACAAAATATGAAGCCTTCAAAATGGAGGATGATGAAGCATTTGAGAGCATGTTCTCAAGGTTTCAAACTCTAGTTGCGAGACTGAATGTTCTGGACAGAGGTTGCTCTGTTGTAGATCATGTTAAGAAGATTATCATAAGTTTACCCAAGAGATTGAGGCCTATGGTAACTGCGGTGAATCTGTCTAAAGACCTGATCAACACCACTCTTAAAGAACTTGTAAGTTCTTTAAGAAGTCATGAGATAGAGCTTTGAAGAGGATGAGCCTCAAAGAAAAGCTAAATTTATGGCTCTGAAATATACGGGAAGGTCTAAAAATACTAAAACCTTTTAAGCTGAAAAAGAAGGGGGATCTGAAGAAGATTCTGAAGAAGAAGAAGATGAATTTTCTCTTCTTTCCAGAAGAGTTAGCCAACTCTAGAAGAAAGACAAAGCAAGTTCAGAGAATCAAGAAGGACAGGTGGTTGCTTCGAGTCTACATCTGGATTAAAGAAGTCAGGTGTTGGCAAAGACATTACATGCTTTGAGTGCAAGGAGCCATGCCACTATAAAAATGAATGTCTCAAGCTGAGAAAAAACATACCAAAGAAGAAAGACTTCAGAGGGAAGAAGAAAATTCTGATGGCTATTTGGGATAACTCTGAGGAAGAGCAAGCAAATGTGGAGCTGATGGCATGCACAAAAGAATCTGATGATAAGACATAGTTAGAATCAAAATCAGAATCAGAGTCAGACTCTGAAGAGGTATTTCCCAACCTATCTCATTCTAAATTAGAATCTTGCTTATCTGAAATTATGGAAAAGTATCAAAAGCTTCAGAACAAATAAAAAGATTTGAAATAATCCCACGTATCTGAATCTGAAACACATAGTAAGCTTAAGAAATATTTCTCCACTATGAATGAAGAAAATTTTATTATTAAAAATGAAAACTCTGCACTTCAAAGTAAAACTTCCAAACTTGAGGAAGAAATTCTTTCAGAAGCCCTATGGATTCTGAAAATGTCATAAAGAAAAATGACAAATATTTTTAGACATTTTTGGCTAGAAACATAGATAGAAGTAAAATGGCTTCACTGATCTATGGAGATAGCAAAAATGGAAGAAGAGAAATTGGTTATGTCTATAAAGAAAACCCTATTTTAAAACATAAGGAAAAACCAAAAGCTTTTTACTCCCATTTCTCTTATGCATATATGCAAAATGATTATTATGCACAACGACCCAAGTTCGCTAAGAACACTGGGAGAACTAACCAAAAAGGATCCAAAAAGATACAGGTACCTAAAGACAATATAATATATGTTGTAGACCTCCTTAGTAGCACAGTTAAAACACCGGTCATGGTACATGGACTCTAGGTGCTCATGACACATGACGGGAAGAAGACATATGTTCCAAGGTCTAGAACTTAAGTCAGGTGGCTTTGTGGGAAGGTAATCAGAAAGGGAAGATTATAGGCTCCAGAATAGTTGGTAATGGTTTTTTACTTTCTATTACTAATGTTTTATTAGTTGATGGATTAATGCATAATCTATTGTCCATAAGTCAATTAAGTTAAAATGGTTATGACATAATCTTTAATAAAAAATCTTGTAAAGTTGTTAGTAAAAAAAATGGCTCCACTCTTTTCAATGGCAAGAGGAAAAATAAATTTACAAAATTAGACTTTATGATCTTAAAAATTAGAATGTTAAATGTCCCATGTCTGTTAATGAAGAGCAATGGATCTGGCATAGAAGATTATGCCATGTTAGCATGAGAAGAATTTATCATCTAAATAAGCTTAATTTAGTCAAAGACCTTCAAAATCTAAAGTTCTCTTCAAATGCTCTTTGTGAATCATGTCAGAAAGGGTAGTTTTCAAAAACTTCTTTCAAAGCAAACAATGTTATTTCTACCTCTAGGCCTTTGGAACTCTTGCATATTGACCTCTTTAGACCATTGAAAACTGCTTTTGTTAATGACAAGAAATATGGTTTAGTCATTGTTGATGACTATAACAGATGAACACGGGTTAAATTCTTAAAACACAAGGATGAGTCACAATTTGTGATCTCTACCTTCTGCTCACAAGTGAAAAACGTGAAAGACTTTAAAATTGTTAAAGTCAGAAGTGATCATGTTGGTGAATTTGAGAATAAGAAATTTGAAAACTATTTGATGAAAATGGAATTTCTCGTGATTTCTTCTATCCTAGAACTCCACAACAAAATGGAGTTGTATAGAGGAAGAATATGAATTCGCAAGAAATGGCCAGAACTATGTTCAATTAGACAAATGTGGCTAAACACTTATGGGCAGAGACAGTTAATACAACGTGTTATATTCAGAACTGGGTCTCTATAAGACCTATTATGGGTAAAAACTCATTATGAATTGTTGAAGAATAGAAAACCCAACATTTCTTATTTTCATCCTTTGGATGTAACTACTTTATTATGAACACTAAAGACAATCTGAATAAGTTTGATTCTAAGACACAAAAGTGTATAATGTTAGGATACTCTGAACGCTCTAAAGGTTATAGAGTATATAACTCTGAAACATGAATTGTTGAGGAATCAATTCATGTTAGATTTGATGATAAGCTTGACTATGAAAAGTCAAAGCTAGTTGAGAAGTTTGCAGATCTAGAGATTACATATTCAAGCTCTGAAGGTAAAGAAACAAAAGCTAAAGAATCTGAGGCTAAAGACTTTGGAATTCTTTAACCAGAAGCTGCTAAAGCTCAAACACCTATGATAAAGCATGGACAAAGATCTTCACATTCAGAAGAATTGATTATGGGAGATAAAACTGAACCAATCAGAACCAGATCCTCGTTCAAATCCTCTGAAGAAACGTTTTTAGGTTTGGTATCCCTCATAGAACCTGCATCTGTTGATGAAGCACTTCTGGGCACTGAGTGGATTCTGGTAATGCAAGAAAAATTAAATCAATTCTCTATAAATAATGTGTGGAATCTTGTGCCTAGACCCAAAGGAATTCATGTCATTGGGACAAAATGGGTTTTCAGAAATAAGTTGAATGAGAAAGGAGAATTGGTAAGGAACAATGCCAAACTTGTAGCACAATGATATAGTCAACAATAGGGAATTTACTATACTAAGACCTTTACGTCAGTTGCCAGGTTATAATCTATTTGTTTCTTAATTTATTTTGTTGTTAATCATAATATCATCTTATATCAATGGATGTTAGGAGTGCGTATCTAAACGGTTACATAACTGAAGAAGTGTATGTACACCAACCCCCTAGTTTTAAAAATCATAAAAATATAGTTTTTTTTTTCAAACTTAAGAAATCTTTGTATGGTCTGAAACAAGCTCCTGGAGTATGGTATGAAATACTAAGCAATTTTCTTTTAGAAAATGATTTTACTAGAGGAAAGGTTGACACTACTTTGTTCTGTAAGACATTCAAAAATGATATTCTAGTTGTTCAAATTTATGTGGATGACATTATACTTGGTTCTACTAATGCTACCTTGTGCAAGGAGTTTGCTAATATAATGCAAACAAAGTTTGAGATGATTATGATGGGAGAACTCAAGTTCTTTCTGGGTATTCATGTTAACCAAAGTTTAGAAGGAACATATATCCATCAGAGCAAATATACCAAAGAACTTCTGAAGAAGTTTGACATGTCAAATTGCAAGCCAGCTAAAACTCCAATGCATCCTACTTGTATTATAGAGAAGGATGAGGTAAGTAAAAAGGTAGAGCAAAAGGTATTCAGAGGTATGATATGTTCTCGCCGATACTTAACTATTTATAGACCTGTTATTTATTCAGTGTTGTTTATGTGCTCCCTTCCAATCAGATCCTAGAGAGTCCCACTTAACAACTATTAAGAGGATCTTCAGGTATCTAAAAGGTACTACTAACCTTGGCTTGTGTTACAGAAAATTAAAAAAGTACAAGCTAGTAGGTTATTGTGATGCTGATTATGGTGAGATAGACTAGAAAGAAAAAGTACTTCTGGTAGCTGTCAGTTTCTGGGAGACAACCTGATCTCATGGTCCAACAAGAGGCAATCAACATTTGCACTATCAACAGCTAAAGTTGAATATATTGCAGCATCTGGATGCAACACTCATATCCTCTGGATGAAAAGCCAGCTAGAAAATTTTCAGATATCTGTCATACCCCAAATTTGTCCTACTTATATATTTACCTTCATCTGTACATCCATCCATTAACCATTATTCAGAAAATCCAAAATATGTTGCTCTCATTTCAAAGGCATCAAGGTCAGAGTGCATTGATTTAGGTGGTGTATGTCTGAGTTCTGTGATAATTCAGGCTATATGTGTATGAATCATGTTCTCAGACTGTACCAAAGCAGGAATCATGATTGAGGTCTCAATTAGGGTTTGTGCCAGTTCAGGTCATATGTGTGTGGATATCAGAATATCAGGTTGTGGCAAAGTCGAGTGTTTCAGGGTTGATAATCATCGAGATCCAGTTCATTTTTCAACTAGGGTTTGGTGCAGTACAGTTCATATTTCAAGTCATGACTGTGATTTTTCAGGCATGTTCATAATTTTGTTCAAGAAGGTTCAATGTGAATACTTTGGCTCATAATATTTCAAAGGGGCTATAAGTTCAAGATTCGTGTTTAATTCAAGGCTCTAATCCATTCCAAGTGCAAGGTTGATTCACATTTAACCTTATTTCTCAAAGATCGATTCATGGTGGACTCAAGCATTGATCAAGTACATTTAAGTGGAGAATTCAAGTTGAGGAAATTTGGTTTCAAGTGTGAATATGACATGGGAAATTCAAGCTCTAACCATCATTATTTTTTTATCAAGAATCAAAGAACTACAAGCCTTGTGCAAGCAAGAGTCAAGGTGTCAAGAACATTACAAGTCCATTCAAGAAAGGTTGTTTGAAAAATAATGGAGGTGCAAGTAAAAAAAATCAACAAAGCCCATTTTTATCACCAAAATTACAATAATAAGTCCATGTACAAAACTCAAGCCCATTACCAAAAAATTTAATTTCCAAAAAAAGAAAAGAAAAAAGAAACAACAAGCATTTGATATGCCTATACTAGTCATCTTCAGCCAAAGAATAAATACATATGCTGCTTTACACTATCAGGCCCCACACAATGCAAGCAGTGAAAATAGTTTTATCAAGCCAACCTCCACACAACAACTCCTTGTCTGCGCAATACACACCAAGCCACTAACTTGTACGACAATCTTACGGATACGATGCAATTCAAATCGCAGCAACAAAATTTCCAGTTGGCAAGTCACAATTCTTCCCATTTAGCCCTCAAGCTTCTGCTTTAAAATCAACATTGTTTTCATTCACCGGGCAAGCTAAAAAATAGCCAACGAAACGCTGCAGAATTGGTTCCCCAAAACCACCAACCACAAACCCCTCAAACTTTCCAATCCTCTCCACCCTCTCTTCATCCTTTCAACACGACGATTCTTTAACCCGTCCCTTAATAACACCCAAATTCAACCCACAACCCAAACGGTGAATCAGAAAGTTGAGACGAAGAGAATGATTAAACCACACCCAAACAAAAATCAAACCGAATCGTGAAACAAAACCCATAAAGGAGATGACGGAGGAGTAAAATGATCTAAAACAAAATCCAAATCCCAAATCCATACGCACCTGAGTCTAAATCGAAGCTTTCTGAGATAGAATCGCACCGTGAGAAGGTTGAGATCGCTTTGTTGGCTTTCGTTCCATGTCACTCGTTTACCTTCCATTCTTTCCTTCTGGTTTTCTTTTCCATTTTGTTTGCCGTGTGCTTTTTTTTTTAAAGAAGGAAATGAATTGACAAGCTTCAGAAGGTGTGACATTTTTTTTAAAGTGGAATGGTGCTGTAAGATGATGGGCCTTCTTCTGAAGCCCATTGGGATTCTACGTATGCAGCCACATTTTATTTTGAGATCTATTCTTAACTTAAGTTTTTCCAATAAGAAGGGGAGAATTTTACCTACCACCCCCAATTAAACCTGGCACCCCCATTTGTAGCGAAATACTGTATTTATCCTTTTGAAAGTTATGAATTTTGGGAGATGAACCGGAGATTTTGAAAAATACCGATAATTTCGAAATTACCGGTAAAAAATACCAGGAATTTCGAAATTACTGGTAAAACCCTCGGAAATTTTCACACGATACCGGGAATTTGAAATTACCGGTAGTGTAAAAATTTTCACTTTTTGTTTTTTTTTTGAAATTTTTTACACTACCGGGGATTTCAAATACCCCGAAATTTACAGAAAATTTATGGGAATTTGAAATCCCCAGTAGTGTAAAAATTTTCAAAAGAAAAAGTGAATTTTTATACTACCGGTAATTTCAAATTCCCCAAAATTTCATTCAATACCGAAAATTTGAAAATTCTCGGTAGACAAAATTTTTTCACTTTCCACCTAAATTTTTCAGGGGCAATGTTGGAATTTTGATAGTTTGGGGGTACCAGGTTTAATTGGGGGTGGCAGATAGAATCCTCTAAGAAAGGGGAGATGACGTTGAATACTGATCCCTATTTCTTCTTTTTTTTGTCTTTCTCAAATGGACCTAGGCTTAGGCCTATTGGTTTAAGTCACAATTTCACCCTCAAATCCTGCGCCACCCCTTTCCATTCTTTATGCTATTTTCTTTTCTTGTTCTTTTTAAATCTTATTTTTCTTGTTGATTTGTTCTTTATTTTTATATATATTAATTCTCTATAAATTCTTTAAATGACTGGTTTACTAAATGATTCTTGTTATTTCATTTTCATTTCAATTTCTTTTTTTCTTATTTTGGCCAATGAAAGTCTAATATCATAGATTGTCGATTTATCGATTTAAAATCTTGATTAAGATGAGACCGATTTTATTTCCATTTCAAGTTTATTTTCAAGATCGATCGATGAAGTCTTTAATATTATGAATTGAAATTCTGGTATCAGACGTGTGATGTTAAGGTGCGATGTCACAACAACACACTCTGCACAATGGACAACAATAACAGTAAATAAATCAACACAATGATTTGTTCACCCAGTTCGGTCTAACTACCTACGTCTGGGGGCTACCAAGCCAGGGATGAATTTCACTACTTGTAGAATTAAATTACAGACTCAACAACCCAGTTGACAATCTCCTAATCTTAATTCCTACTAGTGACTTTCTACCTAAGAAACCACTTAGATATGAGAACACTACTCAATCCCTAAAATCACTCAAAGAACAACCTCTTTGAGAAACCTTGATCTTACTTCCTAGCTTCGATCAAGTCACACAACTCTCTTTGCTTCACAGCTTTAGAGAGGACAGAAATACAACACCTATTCAAACCCTAGAATAGTGTAAATACAAGCACTCTAAACAAACTCTAGACACTAAGCCTCCAGCTCCTGATCTTCTGAATGTTTTCTATACCTTTTACCTTTGGTCTTGTGCGCTTTATATAGCTCCTTGAATTGGTTTTGGACTTGCTACAATATTTGATCAGATTTGTTAATTAAAACTGAATCTTCAAAACAGATTTTATCCCCAAAATCTTTTTAAATCTTCAACCTTTTAATTCTCCAACAGCCCTGCAATCAAATCTCCCATGTAACAGAAAATATCTATCCCAAGATATTCTCATTCAATGAGTCAACCACTCTCCACAATTCCAGCTAACACGCAACCCTAACAACATCTGCACCTGATGTTGTTGATTCTCCAGATCTGATGTTACAACATCACCTGTGTGACATCCAACTTCAGCAATTACTTAACACAGCCCAGTGTTAAGACTTCAATGTTACAACATCAGCACCTTGACATCAACATTGAAGATACTTTGTTTTACCAAAATTCCAGCCAATCCAGGAACTAACAATCTCCCCCTTTGGCTAATTTTGGCTAAAACAATCTCTGCATCTTCAGAGACTTCAGCAGCGGAAAAATCTTTAAAAGTTTTAAACTCCCATCAGCAGCAGTTTGACACTTTACATAGTCTTCATCACTTGATCTGCTGCAGCACCATCTTCATTATTGACAACAGCCAATTGGTGCTCCCCCTCAAAAACATGAACCAGCATCACAGTTGTTCAGTAGCTCACAATGTGCAGCACTTCTCCCCCTTGATGTCTGCTTGGCTGCACTCTTCAAATGCTATGATATCTTCACTAGCAGCTCATCAGATTCTCTCCCTTAATATCTGCACTACTGCATCACAACTAGCAGCATTTGGCAATCTTTGACACTTGAACCTCTTGGCTATTTCTCATCTCCCCCTTTTTAGCCACAATTTAACAAACCTCAACAAGAAGTCCTATGACACCCACCTATTCAAGGCCATGATTCAATCTTGTCTTCAGACATCTCCTCAGAAGCATGTGCGCACAAGATTCAAACAATTTGCTTCATATGACTAGAGCCATTCAAAGCCACACCAATCAACAGCCTAATGTCATAACACGCTATCTGACATTATATCCTCATAAGAAGCAACCAATCTCCACAAGCATGCAATCTTCACAATAAATGCACCTTTGCTGCGAAATCCATAGACAAGTACTCCCCCTGTCAAATGCTCTAGATGAATATGAACACTTGCTGAGCACATTCATTTCGGTACCACTGTCTCTTTTTCCACATACAGTCATTCCCTATCATACTCTTCAGACTTCCAATCAATCAATACCTGATCTACTTCAGTCTTCTCTACATTCTCCATCCAAGGCAGACTTTCTACTTCATCATTCTCCCGTATGACTATGTAGACGCTCCTTAGGTATAATGTAAGCACCAAGCTTCAGATCCAGAACAAGGACATCCTTCACCAAGGACACTCTTGACACTCTTGACACCAGGGTATTACATATGCTCTACTACTGGATTTACTATCAGCAAAGTAATCCAAACTCAACACTGTGTCACAACCTCCACAGATTCTCAGCTTACTTATAAGCTTTACTGAGATCCAGTCTCTTCAAGAGATCACAATTTCTCCATCCTTACATCCACCAGTAGTTGTTGAAGCTGGTGAAGTCTTCAAAGACAGTAGTCATGCTTTGCCAGAACAAGCTACTAAACACTTGACCATAATCTCCACCTCTTCTGACCAAAAATGCTAGAGCATCCAACTCCACATGTCCAATCTTAATCATCTTCCAGATATAACCACCAGCAAACATGACGTTATAACATCTTTTGGGACATCAGCTTCTTATCACCATTCAAAGGACTCATTGCACACAGAAGTCCTTCAAGAAGCTCCCAATAAAACACAGTCAGAGCAACTTATTCATACACACCTGAATACCATAAGTTCCCACACCCTCTCTGTACCATATCCTAGCAAACTCAACCATATCCAGAGTATCTATACCAAATTCTTTTTCCAGAACATACTTCCACCATTTTATGAAAAGCACAGGAATGTTATCTAGTATGGCCTTTTGAATTTTCTCAGAAGTTCTAACAATAACGGCTTCCTTCATTTGAGAGATATCCTGGACATTATCATCAGACTTATCTCTGATCTTCCTATTTCTGAAAGAGATGAACATTTTACTCCTAGATTTTGTAGTATCATCCACATAGATCTTCTGCTTATCAGTTCTCATCTTTGGAGGTGACTCAATAGCTTTCCTCTTCCTTGATTTCAGTCGTTTAGCAACCCCAGGAACCACTTTTGCAATTAGTTCATCATCACTCTTCTTTATTTTAAGGCTTGAAGTACCTTTCTTGACTTGAGATGTTTTAACATCAGCTCTAACATCTGCATCTTCCAACCTAAGGATTGTCAACTTGTGAAATTTTTCTTCTGAACTATAGGAGTCATTAGTCAGGTTGTCATCTTTCTTGGCCTTGCAAGTATTCAGCTCCCAACTCTTCTTAAGGTCACAGCTTTTGATCCTTCCATCAGCATTGTTGACTCCTTCAACTTGAGCATTAATAGTTGAATTTCCTTCAAGAGAAATCCACTGAATGCAGTTATCCTTGGTTCTGGCACCCTTCATAACAATCTGATTATGCTCATCAGAAACCACACACTCGTGCTTAGTGTAGTTTACCTTGTAACCTCCATCACACAGCTGGCTTATGCTGATCAAATTTGCATTTAAACCACTGACAAATAGAACATTGTCAAGTTCAGGTCTACCATCACCTTTCACTTTCCCGACTCCTGCAACAACTCCTTTCTCTCCATTGCCAAATATAACTTCAAGAGGGGGGCAAGTTCTCAATTCAGCAAACATGGATCTACATCCAGACATGTGTTTGGAACACCCACTGTCAAAATACCATGTTCCTTCTTCAAACTCTCTATCAGCCATGTGAGCCAATAAGCACTTCACCTTCTCCTTAGGTACCCATTGTTTAACAATTTTGGGCCTGTACTATCTCCATCTGTTTTGAGGTTGAGGGTATCCATGCAGCTTGTAGCAAGAGAACTGCATATGTCCAAATCTGCCACAGTAGAAGCATCTAACTCTGTCATCTCTAAAGTGGTTAAACCTTCTGCCACCATGATGATAATGTTGTTGGTGCTGCCATCCATAGTGTTGATTTCTTCTTCTATGATAAGGCTGTTGTCTTCTACTACCATAGTTTGACTGTCTTCTATGGTAAGGATACTGTCTTTTGAACTGTCTCCTATGGTGATGAGGCTTCCTTCTTCCATAGTTATGAGGCACATCATTGTTGTATCCATATTCATACATGTTCCCCTGATGTTGATGAACCATGTTCTGATTGAACCTAGCAGCCTTCATGTTCTTGTGATATTGAGGTGGCATATACTGACTAGCTCCCTGAGACTGCACCTTCTTCTCAACATTCTGAGGCTGTGGATGAGTAACCTTCTTAGGTGTAGAATCATGTCTCTTTGTTTGATGCTGAGACATTGGTTGAGACATCTCCTTCTTGGTTCCTGAAGTACTTGCTTCAGCAGATACCTTTTTCTCAGCCACAAATCCTAATCCAGTCTTGTCTCCAGCTACCCTTTTTGTCTGAAGGATCTTATCAAGTGTGTCTGTACCACTGTTCAGCATCCTAACAGATTTGGTCATATGATCAAGATGAGCTTTGACCAATAAGACTTCATTTTCCAAATCAGCTTTAGCAGTCTCAAGCTGGACAATCTGTATCTTCTGTTTTTCACTTTCTTGACAGATTTCTGCACTCTTCAGACACAGCTCATGATAGGAGGCTGCTAACTCCTCAAAAGTCAGTTCCTCTTCACTAGAATCACCATCAGAAACAACTGTTCCTGTTAAGGCTCTAACATGCTTTGCTGACTCACCTTCACTTTCACTATCAGATTCAGACCAAGAAACTGTCATGCCCTTCTTCTGCTTCTTCAAGAATGTGGGACATTCTTTCTTGACATGTCCATAACCTTCACATTCAAATCACTGAACTCCTTTATCTTGGGTAGTCTTCTCTTCATCCTTCTCTTTTGGCTTGCTGATGTCAGAAGAGATGTTCTCGACATTAGGCCTGAAGTTATTGTTCATCCTCTTGAACACCTTGTTGAACTGTCTTCCCAACATAACAATGGCTTGAGACAGATCTTCCTGAGAATCATCATCTGTAACTTTCTTAGCTTCTGCAGGAGTGGAGACCAAAGCTATACTTTTGGGCTTCTTTTCTGGTTCTTCCTCATTCAAACCAAGCTCAAAAGTTTAAAGAGATCCAATGAGCTCATCAACCCTCATCTTGCTGATGTCTTGAGCTTCTTCAATCGCAGTCACCTTCATCTTGTGCCTCTTAGGAAGGGACCTAAGGATCTTCCTTACAAGCTTTTCTTCTGACATCTTTTCTCCAAGAGCATTGGATGCATTGGCCAGCTCAAGAACACTCATATGGAAGTCATGGATAGTCTCATCTTCCTTCATCTTCAGACTGTCAAACTTAGATGTTAGAATTTGAAGTCTTGACATCTTTACTCTAGATGATCCTTCATATGTAGCCTTCAAAATATCCCATGCATCCTTAGAAGATTCACATTAGTTGATCAACCTGAATATGTTCTTGTCAACTCCATTGAAGATAGCATTTAGGGCTTTTGAATTTCCAAGGGCAAGCTCATCTTCTTCCTTGGTCCATTCTTCTTCAGGCTTCAGCTTAGAGGTGCCTTCTTTATCTTTACCAGCATCATCCTTCTCACACACAACAGGTGCTTTCCATTCTTTAATAATGGCCTTCCAAGCCCTGCTGTCCAAGGATTTCAAGAAGGTGGTCATCCTAGGCTTCCAATAATCATAATTGGAACCATCCAATATAGGGGGTCTGTTGACAAATCCTCCAACCTCTTTGTCCATCTTTACACCAGAAAGTAACTTCCCTAGATCTCACCCAGAGACAGACAGGATGCCTGCTCTGATACCAATTGAAATTCTGGTATCAGACGTGTGATGTTAAAGTGCGATGTCACAACAACACACTCTGCACAATGGACAGCAATAACAGTAAATAAATCAACACAATGATTTGTTCACCCAGTTCGGTCTAACTACCTACGTCTGGGGGCTACCAAGCCAGGGATGAATTTCACTACTTGTAGAATTAAATTACAGACTCAACAACCCAGTTGACAATCTCCTAATCTTAATTCCTACTAGTGACTTTCTACCTAAGAAACCACTTAGATATGAGAACACTACTCAATCCCTAAAACCACTCAAAGAACAACCTCTTTGAGAAACCTTGATCTTGCTTCCTAGCTTCGATCAAGTCACACAACTCTCTTTGCTTCACAGCTTTAGAGAGGAGAGAAATACAACACATATTCAAACCCTATAATAGTGTAAATACAAGCACTCTAAATAAACTCTAGACACTAAGCCTCCAGCTCCTGATCTTCTGAATGTTTTTTGTACCTTTTACCTTTGGTCTTGTGCGCTTTATATAGCTCCTTGAATTGGTTTTGGACTTGCTACAATATTTGATCAGATTTGTTAATTAAAACTGAATCTTCAAAACAGATTTTATCCCCAAAATCTTTTTAAATCTTCAACCTTTTAATTCTCCAACAGACCTGCAATCAAATCTCCCATGTAACAGAAAATATCTATCCCAAGATATTCTCATCCAATGAGTCAACCACTCTCCACAATTCCAGCTAACACACAACCCTAACAACATCTGCACCTGATGTTATTGATTCTGCAGATCTGATGTTACAACATCACCTGTGTGACATCCAACTTCAGCAATTACTTAACACAACCCAGTGTTAAGACTTCAATGTTACAACATCAGCACCTTGACATCAACATTGAAGATACTTTGTTTTACAAAAATTCCAGCCAATCCAGGAACTAACATGAATGTTGGTTGATTGAGGTTGTTTAACCTCCATGATTTCAAATCTGTAGAAAATGATCATTGAGATCATTTTCTATACTTTGGGATTGTGATAGGTTACCTTCGATTAATCAACGCAAGTTTATGATTAAGACGAGATCATCTGCTTTTCTTTTCGTGTGGCACGATTTCCTTAAAGAATAATTCACAATATCATTTCTCTATCGTGTTTTAGCACAAATATTGTTGATTGCGCAACCTCCTATAGCATTATCTTCATCATAGATTGTGCTAAGATGGTTTAGCGCTATAGTCGATCTGATTTATCCGATATAATAACAATTAACGATTAACCACTAACCACTAACTTTAATTTCTGTCAATATACTTTTGCTTTACTTTTCCGTCGATATATCTTACTCATATTATTATTGTTCATATTATTCATCTTATCATATTGTTCATACCTTGTTCATACTATTCAAAAACACACTAAAATATTGAAACCATAAAAGACTAAATTGGTGGACTGTTGGTTACTTTTCCGAGCAACGGAACTTGGACCTTGTATAGAAACCCTTGCATGGAAATTTTTGTCTAACTCTTGTTCGTGGATTAGTTTAGGACACCTCGCACACATACGACTTCCACTTGGGCTACCTTACAATGACCCCATTTATTTTGTGCAATCCCGTGTAACTTACATGTATCCCGCTCCCATTCCGATGTACGCATTTTACTCGCTTTTTTATTGTGGTTTGTTTACTAGGAGCACCCCTAGGGACTAGCATAGACTAAACCATTTTCAAACTAATTCTCAACTCGTCGTCGAGCCATTTTCAAAACACCCTCGTAAGTCGATTGCTCGTTGTCATACCCCAAATTTTGACTACAAAATTTCCCATTATTATGCAAATCATCACCACAATATGGATATACCTTCATGCCTCATCAATCCTCTAAAAAATTATTGAGCATTCACCTCAATCAAGAGTTGGGGTTTTGGACCCTCTCAAAGATACTCAGACAAAGGATCAATCAAGAATGGACACGATCCTCAACTTTTTAAGCCTCTAAAACATCCATGAAGGATCAAGTGGTCCCCCACATCAAGAATTAAGCATGAAAATGCAACATCTTAAGTTGACCAAGCCTCAAGATCACCAGTGTCACCAAATTAGGGTTGTGGTCGACCATGGCCTCCAGAGAAAAATTTCCATCTGGGCATGAGCCAACACTTCAAAACATGACTCAAGAAGTTCAAAGGGACCTCATGGACCCAATCACAAGTTCAAAATAGCCTCAGGGGATGCATTCATCAAAAATCAGGAATTAGGGTTTCTTGATCTAATTCACCCCTAAGTTGACTTTTGGAACAAGGCATGAACCAAGACCTCAATGAATGTTTTGAAGACCTCAAATATCTTATATTTATCCTCTTATAAGGTCAAATGGACACAAAGAACTTAGTTCATGAGCAATATGAATATGCAAATTCATCTGGACCCCAAACTAGGGTTTATGAGGAAAAGTCAACCATACCTTTGACTTTTGACCAAGACATCATCTCAAACTTTGGGACATGATTCAAAACACTCTAAAACACCTGTGGAATCCATCCATTAGGTTTGAATTAGGTTAAGGACTTGATTTCATAGAGGATCACAAAGTTTGAAATTCATCTGACAAAAAGTCAACTGTGCCCAAAAATCAAGTTTGACTTTTTGGATTTCTTGACAAACATGGCTTCTCTAAGTAAAAAACAATGTTAACTTATGGTTTGGATCATCATCCGCCAAGAAAAATCAAGAAAAGAGATGTTACTTGCAAAAGGGGCAATCTTATGAAACTTGAAATTTCACTAAGTCATGAAAAAAAGTGATTTCTACCCAAACTTTGCAAGACCATAACTTGTGATCCAAGTAACCTTTTTCTCCCATCCAAAGCTCAAATGAAAGCTCTCATTACATACTTCAAGATTGTCAACTACAACGTATTCCAAATCCTCATGGATTTTGAGTTATGGATTGATCAAAATCACAAAAAATGGAAAATGGACACTTTTTCGACACTTAGTGAAATTTTGGACAGAATCTGTTTTGGATTTTCACCAACTTTGGAGTCATTTTTCATTATGATCCAAGATGATTCAAGACCAAAGTTAAACATCAAAGTTGAATTATGTTATAGGGGTTTTCCAAAAAGTACAAGAGCCTCCCATGGTTCAACTTGAGCAAGGAGTTATAAGCCTCCAAAAATGGCATTTTTCACCCTGCCCACAGAAAGGCATGAAAACATGACTTGGTTCCCACGATTCTTGAGCCAATTTTGGACACTTGCATAATTCCATTTCTGTCTAAAATCAACTTGAATGATGAAGAATCTGATCACAAGGCCACCAAGTCAAAAACCTCATCCTTTAGGCATGTGACATTCAAAGTTCAAAATCCAAAACTTTCAATTTTGTCAGGAAGCATTTAAGGGGTGCATGGAGCTGGCGTGTATCAGTCCACAACATTGCAAATGAGTCAAGATGAACTCAAGCATCAGAAGACCATAGGCCTGCAAGATTGACCCAAGTCAATGGCTAGAGGAGACTTTGGCTACATGACAAAGTTCAATGGATAATGGAGTGATCCAGCCTCCGATCACTATTGCTCCCAAAACAAACTTACTCTACTATAAATAGAGATCATTTCTGATTAGTTTGAGTACACCAAAGCATAAAACTCATGCTTTCTTTCCTTTCACTCTCAAAAAACCAGAAAATGCTTCTTTAGCAAGTAACATTCGAATTTTCAAATA
Source organism: Lathyrus tuberosus (assembly GCA_022829125.1). Classification (NCBI taxonomy): domain Eukaryota; kingdom Viridiplantae; phylum Streptophyta; class Magnoliopsida; order Fabales; family Fabaceae; genus Lathyrus; species Lathyrus tuberosus. The sequence continues at coordinate 19,731,976 of JALAZF010000017.1, forward strand.
GAGATCAATTCCATCAAAACCAATCATCCTAAAACCTCACATATGTCATATATAAGTGACCCATAACCTCAAAACACATCTGGAACATTAGAATTATAACACCATTTTCTACCCCCAAATAATGTTGCAGCAGAAACAACTCAAATATCAGAGTAAAGCATAAAAATTCCCTCGAAGGGTGCACATTTCTCATTAAATCAAAATAACACAATTACCCTTTAAACAAAAATGGTTTTTCTTAAAAGTTTCACAAAAAGCCTTCACATGGCAGCGGAACTCAAAATTCTCAATAAAAAGGTTTTCCACAACGTCGTAATAATAAAAAATAAAACCACATCATTGCATGACAACAAAATAAAGAAACAACATAGTTCGACTCAAAGGACCCTAACCCGATGTTACACTATCAGAGCAAGACCCTCTAAATCGACCAAAGCAAATAAACTTCAAGTCCTCGGAAGCATCCAAAGCTAAGCCTGATCACCTGCACGTTACCTACGTGGAGGCAACATTCAAACAGGCAGGGTGAGTAATCACAATTCAATATAAATCATATAAAGAAAAGACATTAACAGGGCAACAAGTGTTTTCATCAATTACTTCAGTGGCTCACCCAAACATCATATAAAACATCACATTACCAATATCACTCATATGCACTCATGCGATGCCACCAAGAATGAAATGCAACGTCATAAAAATGCATGTGGTACCAAATCGTCATAATAATGGACACTAGGCCATCAACCCTCCACAAGGGAGCACGTCACAAACACCTTAATCCACACAATGGGATTGAAGCCACCACTGGACCGAAGTCCTAACATCATCAATAGACCGAAGTCTAAATGCTATGAATGCATGATGCACAATGTAAATATTATCATCATCAACAAAAGTCATTACGTGCATCAACATTCATCAAAATCTCATGTTAATCCATGTCATCATTTAATCATCAAAACATCAGGAATCGTCATCCCATACTCATCAATATACTCATGGTACTTCACATCGTCATTCTATCCTCAAACATCACATATAAACATCTAATAATCATCAATAACATCATATCATCATCTAATCATCAAAGCATCATTTTCATCACTAAATGATTCATCATATAACACGTCAACACATAGCAGCAACTTACAGCAACATCACGACATCACTATAATATAAAACAAATATTTTCTATGAATTTTAATCAATAAAAAATATTATTTTTCAGTCCCAGGTCGCGCTAAGCGCGCCCCACCCGCGCTAAGCGCGTTACTCACTGCCTCGAAGAGGCGAAATTTCTTCAGACTGCGCTAGGCCGCGCTAAACGGGCTCTGCGATTTCTGCAGAAAAACCCTGCGATAATAGCACTCCTCCATCTGCGATTTTCTGCACTAAACTCGATTTTTAACAGCAATTTTTCATAGATTTTGCACCAATAACCTACATCTAACATTTACAATTCAACCAAACAAATCAAACAAGACCAATTCATCAAATCCAATCATATTATCACAAAATCTTCCTAAAACCCTCATTCAACCCCATGGATTTCCCCCAAAACCCCAATCACCCACCAACACCTAACCTTTATATCAACATATTGCAAAGTGATACTCCCCATATCTTAGAATATTGTCTCCTTCGACCTCTCTTGAAGTTTCGCTGGAATTCTTCTATGCCCTAGCCTCCTTCTCACTTGTTCTTCAGAGCACATTTGTCTTTTCCTCAAAATAATACGAATAATGAGTTCCTTTCATTATTCTCTCTTAATATACCCCTAAATGTGCTCTTCCCATTATATCCTCACTAATTCTCCTCAAATGTCCACTTTACCCTTCATTCTTCTAATATTATTTAAAATAAATAATAATACAAATATATTCATATCATATACTGTTATTTAATTAAAATAACCAAAACTTCACAAAATCATCGACCTCGACACGAAACACCAAAATTCATGGAAATCCAGGAATATAATATTTAAATAAATTAAATAAATATTCTACGAAATTTGGGGCGTTACAACTCTCCCCCACTTAAAGAATTTTCGCCCTCGAAAATTACCTCAAGGAAACAGAGTCGGATACGACTCCCTCATCTGATCTTCACGTTCCCAAGTCCAACTCTCGCCAGCTAGTCCACCCCACAACACCTTTACCAAAGTTATGTCCTTACCCCGCAGTTGCTTCGTCTCTCGACCATCAACACGCACCCGTAACGCTTCCACAGTCAGATTATCCCTTACTTGTACATCATCCATCTGAATCACATGCGACGGATCCAGAATGTACTTCCTCAATTGAGACACATGGAACACGTCATGCAAATTCGCAAGTGACGGTGGTAAAGCAATTCGATAGGCTACCTCTCCTATCCTCTGTGATATCTGATATGGACCAACAAAATGTGGAGTGAGCTTCCTAGACTTCAAAGCTCGACCCACACCAGTCACTGGAGTCACTCTCAAAAACACGTGATCTCCCTCTTGGAATTCAAGTGCTTTCCTCCTCTTATCATGGTAACTCTTCTGACGACTCTGCGAAGCTTTCATCCTCTCTTGGATCTTCTTAATCTTCTCAGTCATCTCTTGCACAATTTCAGGTCCGAGTACAACACTCTCGCCTGACTCATACCAACACAACGGAGTCCTACACCTTTTCCCATACAAAGCTTCATAAGGCGCCATTCCAATACTAGCATGAAAACTATTATTGTACGTGAACTCAATCAATGGTAAATGGTTGTCCCACGATCCTCCATGATCCAACACACAAGCCCTCAACAAATCTTCTAAAGATTGGATAGTCCTTTCTATCTGACCGTCCGTCTGCGGATGATAGGCATAACTCATCCTCAACTTAGTACCCAAAGCATCTTGCAAACATTTCCAAAACCTCGATGTAAACCTTGGGTCTCTATCTGACACAATACTCGAAGGCACCCCATGTAACTTCACAATCATTTCAATATACATCTCGACTAGCTTCTGTATGGAATGATTAATCTTCATCGGCAAGAAATGAGCCGACTTAGTTAATCTATCCATGATCACCCAAATTGAATCATTTCCCTTAGCAGTTTTCGGCAACCCCACCACAAAATCCATGGAAATACTATCCCATTTCCATTCTGGAATCCTCAATGGCTGCATCATACCGAAAGGCTTGTGATGCTCAACTTTCGACTTCTGACAAGTCAAACACGCATAAACAAACTCTGCAACATCCTTCTTCATACCTGGCCACCAAAACAACTTTTTCAAATCTTGGTACATCTTCGTAGCACCGGGATGAATGCTCAACCTACTTCGGTGTCCTTCTTCAAGAATACTCTTCTTAATGTCTGGAACATCTGGAACACACACTCTATCTTAAAACCTCATCACACCATTCTCATCAATCCAGAAGTCACCTCTGTTACCTTGGTTAATCAAAGTTAATTGGTCAACCAACTTTAAGTCAGATTGTTGTCCCACTCTGATTTCTTCCAGAATACTACTAGTCAACCTCAACATTCCCAATTTCACACTGTCATAGGTCTCTTCACATACCAAACTCAAATCTCTGAATTGTTCAATTAGTTCCAACTCCTTCACCATAAGCATCGACATATGTAATGACTTTCTGCTCAACGCATCGGCCACTACATTTGCTTTGCCCGGATGATAACTCAAATCAAAATCGAAATCTTTCAACAGCTCTAACCACCTTCTCTGCCTCATATCCAGTTCCTTCTGATCGAATAAATACTTCAGACTCTTATGATCACTGAACACTTCAAATTTAGAGCCAAACAGATAATGTCTCCAAATCTTCAACACAAACACCACCGCGGCCAATTCCAAGTCATGTGTAGGATAATTTCTCTCATGAACTCGCAATTGTCTCGAGGCATAGGCAACAACTTGTCAATTCTGCATCAATACTCCACCAAGACCCATCTTCGACGCATCACAATACACCACAAAAGATTCGCTCGGATTAGGCAAAATCAACACTAGAGCAGTCGTCAGCTTCTTCTTTAATTCCACAAAACTCTATTCACAAGCTACATCCCACACAAAAGCTTGACCCTTTCGAGTCAACTGAGTCAAAGGTAACGCCAACTTAGAAAAGCCTTCAATAAACTTGCGGTAATAACCCGCTAATCCCAGAAAACTCCGTATTTCAGTAGCAGACTTTGGAGTCTCCCACTGTAACACGGCATCAATCTTAGAAGGATCAACAACAATCCCACCACTTGAAATCACATGGCCAAGGAAACTCACTTCCTTCAACCAGAACTCACACTTCGACAGCTTTGCATACAACTTCTTCTCCTTCAACACTTGCAACACAGTCCTCAAATGCTCGGCATGCTCTTCTTCAGATATAGAATATATCAAGATATCATTGATAAACACCACTACAAACATATCCAAATACTCATGGAAAATCCGATTCATGTACTCCATGAACACACTAGGTGCATTAGATACACCAAACGACATCACAGTGTATTCATAGTGTCCATACCTCGTCCTGAAAGCCGTCTTCGGAATATCGTCAGGCTTAACACGAATCTGATGATAACCCGACCTCAAATCAATCTTGCTAAACACACAAGCACCTACTAGCTGATCCATCAAATCGCCGATTCTCGGTAGCGGGTACTTATTCTTGATAGTCACTTTATTCAGCTGCCGATAATCAACACACAACCTCATACTTCCATCCTTCTTCTTCACTAACAACACAGGAGCACCCCACAGAGAAACACTTGGTCGAACAAACCTATTCTCAAGCAATTCTTCTAACTGTTTCTTCAACTCACTTAGCTCAGAAGCTGACATCCGATAAGGAGCCATCGACACTGGACTCGTACCTGGTATTAAGTCCACTGCAAACTCTACCTCACGCTCTGGAGGAAAATCACTGATGTCATCTAGAAACACATCTGGGAATTCACAGACAGCCGGCAACTCCACACTCGCAGCTTCACGATCAATTTGTAATAATGCAAACATTGCAAACACCAAAGCTTCATCCTCCACAAGTTTGTCTACTTGCTTAGCAGATAAGAACATCAACTCCCCACTGGCATCAATTTCAGGAAACTCTACAGCCTTGGTATAACAATTGATGTGAACCCGATTGAACTCTAACCAGTTCATTCCAAAGATCACATCGATCTGGTGCAAGGGTAAGCACACCAAATCCATCACAAAACTCTTCTCAAAAATCATCACAGGACATCTCAAACACACAAGGGTAGTAGTAACATCATCATTAGCTGAAGTTTCTATTATCATATTCCCATTCATATCCAATAACTTCAAACTCAATCTATTAGCACACTCAAGCGAGACAAAAGAATGAGTAGCACCAGTATCAATAATAGCAACCAACTCGATATTATTAATAAAACAAGTACCTCGAATCAGGTTGTCCTTCTCTGGAACTTCTGCACCACTCAAAGCAAACACACGGCCACTGGTCTGGGCAGCAGTAGCAGTCTTCTTCGGCTTCTAACATGAGTACTGATATGACCTTTCTCACCACAATTGAAACAGGTCAGACCTTCATCTTTGCAGTCAGTAGCTTTATGTCCTTTCTTACCACATCGATAGCACCTCACCACATTATTGGTGCACGCATCAGCACGGTGACCTTGCTCACCACACTTATGAAACTTTCCAGAAGCAAGAACTGCTCCCCCACTTGTCTTTTTCCCACCTGAAGCCTTCTGCTTCCCTTTGTCAGCTGAAGTTGTATAAGGCTTAACCCTATACTACCCTTTCTTCTCACTCAACTGCTTGTAGTGAGTAGATCGAGCTCGGCTGTCCTCATCGTAGATTCTGCTCTTGGCGACCAACTCAGCATACCTGCGGATCTGCTGATACCCAATACCCTGCTTAATCTCTGGTCTCAGTCCCTTCTCGAACTTGAGACATTTGGACATCTCAGCATCAGGACGATTGTAGTGCGGACAAAACTTCACCAACTTCTCAAACTTCGCGGCATACTCTGCCACAGTCATATCTCCTTGTTTCAGCTCAAGGAATTCCACTTCCCTCTTGCCACGAGCATCCTCTGGAAAATACTTCCCCAGAAACTCCTGCTTAAACACAACCCAAATTATCACAGTGCCAACATCCTTGAGTCTCTGACGGGTGTTATCCCACCAGTCCTCAGCCTCTTCTTCCAGCATATGCGTTCCAAACTAAACCTGTTGCTCATCAGAACACCCCATCACCCGTAAGATCTTCTCGATCGCCTTCAGCCACTTGTGTGCACTTGCTAGATCATGCGTACCCACACAAGTTGGTGGATTATTCCTTTGAAACTTCTCCAAAGCACAAAACTCATCAGGGGCTCCACCATTCGGATTCAGCTGCGCCACCACATTAGCAACCGATTCCAACGCATCAACAATCGCACGATTATTTCTTCCAGCCATCTTGCACACCACCAACAAGGTTAGAAGAACTAAAACATCGACAGTGTACACACACTCGTCGACTGACAGGGACAGACATCAAGTAAAAACCTGGCCGGACGGACCGACCTACTCTGATACCACTAATGTAACACCCTTTTCTACCCCCAAATAATGTTGCAGCAAAAACAACTCAAATATCAGAGTAAAGCATAAAAATTCCCTCAAAGGGTGCACATTTCTCATTAAATCAAAATAACACAATTACCCTGTAAACAAAAAGGGGTTTTCCTCAAAGTTTCACAAAAAGCCTTCACATGGCAGCATAACTCAAAATTCTCAATAAAAATGTTTTCCACAACGTCGTAATAATAAAAAATAAAACCACATCATCGCATGACAACAAAATAAAGAAACGACATAGTTCGACTCAAACAACCCCAACCCGATGTTACACTATCAGAGCAAGACCCTCTAAATCGACCAAAGCAAATAAACTTCAAGTCCTCAGAAGCATCCAAAGCTAAGCCTGATCACCTGCACGTTACCTACGTGGAGGCAACATTCAAACAGGCAGGGTGAGTAATCACAATTCAATATAAATCATATAAAGAAAAGACATTAACAGGGCAACAGGTGTTTTCATCAATTACTTCAGTGGCTCACCCAAACATCATATAAAATATCACATCACCAATATCACTCATATGCACTCATGCGATGCCACCAAGAATGAAATGCAACGTCATCAAAATGCATGCGGTACCAAATCGTCATAATAATGGACACTAGGCCATCAACCCTCCACAAGGGAGCACGTCACAAACACCTCAATCCTTACCATGGGATTGAAGCCACCACTAGACCGAAGTCCTAACATCATCAATAGACCGAAGTCTAAATGCTATGAATGCATGATGCAGAATGTCAATATCATCATCATCAACAAAAGTCATTACGTGCATCAATATTCATCAAAATCTCATGTTAATCCATGTCATCATTTAATCATCAAAACATCAGGAATCGTCATCCCATACTCATCAATATACTCTTAGTACTTCACATCGTCATTCTATCCTCAAACATCCCATATAAACATCTAATAATCATCAATAACATCATATCATCATCTAATCATCAAAGCATCATTTTCATCACTAAATGATTCATCATATAACACGTCAACACATAGCAGCAACTTACAGCAACATCACGGCATCACTATAATATAAAACTGATATTTTTCATGAATCTTAATCAATAAAAAAAATATTATTTTTCAGTCCCAGGTCGCGCTAAGCGCGCTACTCACTGCCTCGAAGAGGCGAAATTTCTTCAGACCGCGCTAAGCGGGCTCTGCGATTTCTGCAGAAAAACCCTGCGATAACAGCACTCCTCCATCTGCGATTTTCTGCACTAAACTCGATTTTTAACAGCAATTTTTCATAGATTTTGCACCAATAACCTACATCTAACATTTGCAATTCAACCAAACAAATCAAACAAGACCAATTCATCAAATCCAATCATATTATCACAAAATCTTCCTAAAACCCTCATTCAACCCCATGGATTTCCCCCAAAACCCCAATCACCCACCAACACCTAACCTTTATATCAACATATTGCAAAGTGATACTCCCCATACCTTAGAATATTGTCTCCTTCGACCTCTCTTGAAGTTTCGCCAGAATTCTTCTATGCCCTAGCCTCCTTCTCACTTGTTCTTCAGAGCACCTTTGCCTTTTCCTCAAAATAATACGAATAATGAGTTCCTTTCATTATTCTCTCTTAATATACCCCAAAATGTGCTCTTCCCATTATATCCTCACTAATTCTCCTCAAATGTCCACTTTACCCTTCATTCTTCTAATATTATTTAAAATAAATAATAATAAAAATATATTCATATCATATACTATTATTTAATTAAAATAACCAAAACTTCACAAAATCACCGACCTCGACACGAAACACCAAAATTCACGAAAATCCACGAATATAATATTTAAATAAATTAAATAAATATTCTACAAAATTTGGGGCGTTACAAGAATCACCAAGTCAACATCCATTTACTCAAGCTTTTTGGCCTATTTGCGGTTGAGGTGCCACAACAAGATCCAGATGCTTTCAATCCATTCCAAGTTTCCAAACACCTTACATTAGGTCCATTGAAGTTGTCCCGATCATCACACAACATATGTAACACCTCTACATCAGAATTCGATTTCTTCTTGCAAAAGGTAAGCCTGAACTCTCAAACTCAATGATCCATGCATCATAAATGTGTTTTTAAGTTACAAACATGTTTCTTCACTTATGTAGAGTGTTTCCCTTCAATCAATTGCTTTGTATCTATCGTGTATAGGATTTCATAGTTTTCTTGCAGAAATTAGGGTTCATGTGTTCATCACTTGATTTCTCACTCCACACTTAATATAAATGCAATTAAATGGTACCATTGGAATCCTTGTTCAAAAACGAGTGAGATTGATGTTTACAAAAATCAAAACCATTGAGTAATCAGAGAGAAAAGTGAGGTTTTGCAAATCTGAAAGAACAGAGTTCACGCGAACCACACAAGGTGTTCTTGGTGCCTTTTTCAAATTTTTGAATATTTTGATATTTTATTAATTAATTTCAAAAATTAATTTCTCTCTCATTTTAATCATTTTTTATTGGTTCTTTTTTTAAGAATTCACAAAAATATTAAAATATTTTATTCTACAAAAATACCAAATTCATATTATTTCTTTAATATATTTGGAACTTTTGTAAAGAATTTCATTTTATTTGTTTTCAAACATTTTAAAATGAAATTTCCATCTTGATTTTTCAAATTCAAATGGATTCCAAGTTTTCGTGTGAATAAACATGATTTTTCAAAACATTTTTCAAAGTTCACAACTTGTTTTTTAATATATTTGATATTTTATATCATTTTTTATTTAATTTCCTTTGAAAATTGTATTTTTAAATTAAAATTAGGGTTTTTCTTAATTTTGATTTTTTTTCAAACTACATTTGAAACACTTTTGGGCCTCTAATAGAGTGTATTACCCATCCCCTTTGTAAATACAATAATTTTGGGCCTCAATCATTGTATAAGTCCCGATACGATTTTCAAAATAAATGGTGTGATCGCTGTTTTTCATCTGGGCATCTCTTTGAGCTATAAGCCCCAACTCTTGTATAAAAATAACTTTTTGGGTCTCTATTAGAGTGTAAGACCCATTCTTCTTTGTACATAAATATTTTGCGCCTCATTCATTGTATAAATCCCTCTGTGGTTTTCAAAACTATGACGCGATCGTCGCCTTTTCAAATAAATCATCAGGGCATCTCCTTGAGTATAAGCCCCGTTTTTCTTTCTTTACAAACACTTTTGGGCCTCTATTAGAGTGTAAAAGCAAACCCCTCTTTGTACATAAATAATTTTGGGCCTCTGCTGTAGTATAAGTCCCACAACGTCTTTCAGTATCGCAGTGCGATCAATGTTCTTAAATAAGTCATCTGGGCCTCTCATTGAGTATAAGCCCCAATATTTATACTCCCCAATATTTTTGTACAAACTTTGTTTTAAACAATAAACAACTGCCATGGGCCTCTCCTTGAGTTGTAAGCCCCATACCTCTGTTTTCAAAATCATCTATCTGTTTTTAAACTGGTACTAAGAGGAGCATTATTCCCGGTGAAACTGCTCTTAGACCACTTGGGCCTCTCTTTGAGTTATAAGCCCCAAACTTTATTTTCTTTTCAAACAACTTGCTTTTTAATTCAAATTCAAATTCAAAGTTTTCTCAAAACTTTCTTCAATTTCTTAAAACCCTAATCAACCAATCACAATACACTTGGGCCTCTTCTCAGAGTGTAAGACCCAACATCTTTTTAATTCAATGCATATTTTTTTATATACATGCTAATACACTTATTTGTATATAATTATGCATATTTGTCTAGAGTTTCTCCAGCAGTTAGGTCTACACATAGGTCAAACCAGAGGTTACTTTCTAACATAGTTCAAAACTAGTTCCCTCATAGGAAATTCCCTATACAGTTTGCCTCCTCTTGGGCTTATTCAATATGGAACAGAGAAAGGCATTATTCTCAGTGAAACTTTTCTCAAGACTGTTAAAACTTAGAAACATGCTTATACAATAAATTCATTTCCCCATAGAGGATTAATTTCCTGTGAAACCTCTTTTGAATTTCTTCAAACCTTAGAGTTGTTCAACAAAGAAAGGACTTATTCCCGGTGAAACCTTTCTTGAAATTTTCTTAGGCTTGGATCCACAGGCTTCTTAGAAGTACCTCAGCCTCCTCTTGGGCTTAGTACAAGGACCAACAGGCTTCTTAGAAGTACCCCAGCCTCCTCTTGGGCTTAATACAAGGACCCAAAGGCTTCCTAAAGACATAGGATAGAAATTAGTCATCTTTGCTAGTTCAATCCCCAGGAGAGTCAAATTTCCAGAACATCAGACCATGCTAGGGTTAATCTTCATCCCTAAAACCTACAACATCCTCTTGGGCATCATACAAAAATTCCTCTCCAACCAGAGTCTACCACTTCTTGAGAGACTTGGATAGTCTCATCCTCCTCTTGGGCTTTATTCAATAAGACTTGGAAAGTCTCATCTCCTCTTATATCTCACACAGAGACCCTTAAGTTTCCTAAAAGCACAGGAAAACTCCTAATCATTTTACCAGTACACTAGTCTCCAGCAGAATTGAAGACCTCATAGGTTTTCAAAATTATTTTTAAACTCCCATGATACCCAACAAGGTTTAAACTTTCACCTTAAACATCCCAGCCAGGGTCTTTTAACCATCAATAAATCCCTAGCAGAATCAGAGCCTCGTGGCATCTAGTACTTCAACTCTTCCCTGATTCCCAACAAGGGTAAATCCCTTTAGGTTCATCTAATATAATTTGGACCTGCTCCTGGATTTGAGTAAATCCTCAGCAAGAGATAGCCTCCTCTTAGGCTTCATATAAGAATTTCCTCAGCCAGCCTCAATCTTTGGCTTTGTACAAGAAAGATAAAACACTCCCCAGTGGAGTCAGTTTGTTTTAGCTTCAACCTTGGGCTTTAAACAAGGCACATAAAAATCAACATCCCCACAGATGAGACCCCGAGTCCTCTCTGTAGGAGGACATTTCCTCTATACATCACATATCAAAACAAACAATCGAAACCTTTTCCCGGATAATTGCTGTAAGTGACACACTTGTTGATTCAAAATCCAAGCTGGAGTGCTTCATTTATCCTGGCAAAATCTCTCTTTCATCTAACAGCTATAAGTGATAAGCCTCTGGATTCCTAACATCCAAGCCAGTGTCCTTCTCTTAGCATGAAAGATTCATAAAGGAAAAAGTGGCATTGCTCTACACTAAGTTAAAGCTTTCTTCCATAATGACATCTCTCTTATAAAGGAAATTATGGCATTACTGGATCCCATATCCCAGTTAAAGTAATTTCCCTTATAACCAATTTCCCAACATTTGTGATGAATAGGAGAAATCTCTCCCTTTTAGATGACAAATTCTTGAAGGTGCGAGAAAGACACAAGAAAGGGGGGTTTGAATTGTGTTTTTACTCTTAAAAACTTTTCGCCTCTTATCGTTAAAGTGATAAGAGAATATCAGAGTTCGTTGAAAGACTCTGACTCGAGATGCATCATTCAGACTTTGTAATGCATAGAGCATAGGTGACAAGAAGAGTCTGAATAAGATATGCATGATTTAGAACTTGCAATGCGGAAGCTTATCAGAGTTAGATTGCAAGGTTCTGACTTGCTTTTGTAAGGTTCTGATTATTGATACAGAAACATAAATAGTAAATCAAAGCATAAGCAAGAGTAAGGAATACACAAAATATCCTGGTTCACCTGAGCAACTCTCAAGCTAATCCAATCCACCCTTCCGAGGTGATTTCGCCTTGAACACAAAGACTTAATCCACTATAATCAAATTCGATTACAGATGCACAGGCTAACGCCGGTGACTAACAACCTGCACAACCGCAGTTGTGACTAACCCACAATGAACCGTTCAGGGATTTAACTTAATGAATATAACGAACATTGACCTAATAAGTTCCAATCTCGCAAGATCTACTATCAAGATTTCACAGCTAAACATTCAGGGATTCGACTTAACGAATATAACGTTTACTGACCATATTTCAGGATTTCCACAATGACACTAAGCCATTCTTTTCTCAAGTCTCCGATCACATTGATCACTCGAGGAATCCTAATTCACATATAATTAGTTGTTCTGGAGATTACATTAATTTCTTCTAAAATAAGCAGAGTTCTCCTAAGTTTAAGTACAAAAGAAGACACAAGTGTTCGAGCAAGATATGAGCAACAGCTCCTTGCTTTCTTCAGATACTATAAATATGTATGTTGATTTGACAGTTGATGACATCTTGTAGATCTTCTTCATCTTCTTTGTTTGAGCAAGCTTCGAGCAACAACTCCTTGCTTCATATCTTCAATATCGCCCAAAGATGAAGTTGGTTGATGACTTGACTGATTTGCATTGTTGTCTTCTTCATCAACAGCTTCTGTTTTAATTGATTGTTGTTGTGTTGAATAATGATCTTTGAGTTTCAACAACAATGGTCGTGTGTTAATGGTGATAGCTTTGGATATTAAGTGTGACAATGAAAACTGATCGTTGTGACTATCATCACATAGATTCCACAACGACTTCGCAATCGACACATAATTAATTACCTCAGAAGCGATTACTCATTTCTTTAAATAGCCAAGTAAAATATAGCCGTTGAGGAACTGTTGGCTGTTTAAAAAGAGTCATTGTGCAATGATGAAAGTTGTACTGACACATCTTCTTTTTACTGTAGAAGAAGTAACGGGATATATCTTTTTGGTACGGTGTACAGTCATTGACAACGGTAACATTTGTCTTCAAACCTTCAGAGGCTTCCGATGGTAATTAATTGAAGCATGAGTAGAGACTTTTTAACTGGGTCTTCAGAATCTTCAAGTCTTCAGTCTTCAGAACTTGTCCATTAGGAATCTGTCTTCAGCACTTCAGCACTTGTCTTGAAACCTGTTATCTTTAATGCTTCAAGTCTTCAGAGTCTTCAGAACTTGTCCATTAGGTATCTGTCTTCAGAGTCTTCAGCACTTGACCTTTGGAACCATAATCTTCATAACCCATAAGTCTTTAGAATCTTTATGCACTTTGTCTTCAGAGCCTTCAGCCTTCAGAACTTCAAGTCATCAGAATCTTTAACACTTCGGTTCTCCAAAAGATTATTTCTTCAGAAGCTCGCTATCTTCAGAATCATAACCATTCTCAGATAGCATCCACAAGAGCATTGCAACAGCAATATCAACATCCTTGGATCTGGCTGATTATGATCAGATACAGAAGCATACTTGCTTCTTGCGACTTGTGTTACACATAGTAACTCGCATATGATCATTTACGTACATCTGGCTGGTGGTTGTTGGATCTGATATCTTCTATGATTATGATCTGCACACAACACACATTAGAACATAAAATAGTTCTTTCACAAATACTCATTGTTATCATCAAAACATAGAGACAACTTGTAGAGGCCACTCTTACTCTAACAATCTCCCCCTTTTTGATGATGACAAAACCATGTATTTTGATTGAACATTTTATGCAAGGTAATCACCAAAACATAACATATTCAGAGTCCGGAACAACAGCTCCCCCTGAATGTGTTAACCCCAAAATTTTATTTGTGATCATCTAGAATCTTATATGATCCAAAGAATCACAAAATAACAATTTGAGTTGTCAGAACATAGAATGGAGAAGAACTACTTCCCTACTTGTCTTAAAGAGACAAAAGTCTTCAGCATCTGGACTTGTTCATCAGAACTTCTCGTCTTCCGATCTTTAGAACTTAGTTCCTTTGGTCGTCGTATCAGAGCTCATAACTTCAGAGTCTTCTGAAGCATTTTATACTTTTCAGCAGAATCATTTTAGCACAGAGAAAGAACAGTTATCTTCTAATAATTTAGCCACGCTATTTATCATACACAGACAATGTCTTAAGAAACTCCACCTAGGTTTCAGACTTGGTGAAGATTGTAGATTTTAACATTTGAATCTTCTGGGTAGTCTCCCCTTGATTGCTTCAAGTCAGATATTGGGATCTTCATAATCATAATTCAGATATACTAATTTTGATCACCAATTTAAGATCATGACTTTTCAGAGTTTGACTAGAACATAGGGCTTCATCTCAGAACCTTGTTACTGTCACAACTCAGTGGTTCATCAAAGCTTGATTCTTGATCTGATACCAACAGAAGGATATTTATGTGATCAATCGAAGCTTGAATGTGATACTAATGTAATCTTGATTCTTAGTCTAGTACCAATTGAAAGGTATTTTCATAGTATGCTAAATTTAATACCAATGAAGGTATTTAAGAACAGTTCACAGCACAACTAAGTCTGATACCAATTTTATACTTAGTCTGACACCAAATGTAGATTTAGTCTGATACCAAATCATTTTCTTCTGAGTTGAAATCTTGGTTTATCATAACTTCTTCTTCATAGATCTTCTATCCAGATCTTCGGACAGTCTTCGACTTCTGATTTGCACAGTTCTTCTGAAAAGCATCTCTGATTGTGGACTTTGTCTTGACTTCTTTCAGGAAGATTTCTTCTTCTGATTCTTATGTTCTGAATATCATATTCTCAGACAGCTTATAGCTTCTGAACCAAGTGAAACAAGAATCACGATAACTTTGACTTTCAGAAAGTTCTAAACTTGTGAACAGTACTGGGTAAATCTGATTCTGGAGACATGTTCACAAAGTGTACAACTTCGATCATATGAACAAACAGTTCATAAGAACTTTTAACAAAGTTCTTTCAATTTAACCTGTTCTAAGAATGCCTAGTGAACTTGTTCAGAGTTCCTCAGATTAAACATCAAACAATCATTAGTGGTAAACGCATTTATATTCATTTACTTTGTTTGAGTTTTGCATTCTATCAAAATCATATTATTTCTATTTCTCCCCTTTTTGACATCATCAAAAAGTTAAAGTATTTGAGCATTTCAAATGTGATCTATATTATAGTGAACAACCTATCATAAAATATTAACAATCAAGAAAATATGCTATTTTCGAATAGATTCGAAAGATATTTCATTCATTTACTTGAAGAAAATACAACAAGAGTCTCTAATGTATATAAGATACATAGTTAATTTCATTTAATGCAAAAGATAGAGCAATGCAGCTATGAGTGAAGGATAGTTCAAAAATATATCAGAAGGCAACCCATATTTCATTAATTAAATCGCAAGTACAAGACATGATCAACACAGATACATGAACTCAATAAACTATTACAAACATATAACTTGGCCTAGTTCTAACATACAATCGTCTTATTTTATGAGAATCAACTGCTGTCGAAGGTTTCACAATTTTTTTTATTGAGAGCAGTGTCTGGACCACCTCGAACTCTACAAATCGTTTGCACAATTCCTACTCTGAAGAGGACTTCAGATAAGACTCTTCCATAAGGAATGAACAATTTGTTCTCAGTCCTAGACAAAAGGATTGACTCTTTAAGATGGTCAAAGATTACTTGGGACAGATCTATAGGAGTTGGCTTAAGAAGAAACATGATGAGAAGCTTATCATCATGATACAGAAAGTCTTTGTTAGTATTTCAAGGATGAATATTTGTCAGAATGAACTTAAACCATCCTTTTGCAGTAGGCAAAAGTTTTTCTGGATTTATGGGTTCAAAGGAAAAACCTTTATCAAACATGCAATGCATTTCAGCGTTGGAAGTGCATCGAAGGGAGTAGTGATTGGTTGTGATACCCCCTTTGTGACAGTCAATGACTTCAAAAATATTTGTCGAGTAGAAGGAAACTGGAAGACCATAGATATTTAAAGGGATAGATAAACCATCATTACTGACAGAGGCATTGATCCAAAAGGATTTTAAAATGTTTGTATATATTGAACCTCTTAGCATATGCAGGTATCCATTCCAGTCTTGAAAATGAATTCCATGATGAAAATCTCGATTAGCATCTGCAGGATTTGGTCGTTTTTCATTGATGACTTCTAAGAGATCATTGTTGCCATGAAAGGTTCTTGGAGTCATTCTTGGAGGAGTTCTAGGATACAAATGATAATGAAGAATTATAGGAATAAGATATGCCTTTAAATAGGGAATATGAGAGACTAAAGTGAATGGGTTAATAACTGAGAGTGACTTGACAAGGTGGATTTATTATTACCTAGACACTAGAGTAGATATGAATAGTGTGAAAGACAAGGACCAACACAAAATATAATAGCCGTTTAATCTAGGAAGAAACCAGAGGATCACGCATATGATTTTTCTAATTAATTTTTTACAGGAGTTAGAAATTCGTAATAAATGCATATGTATGAGTGGTGTTTGAAAACATTAATTTGAAGAAAAGACATATAGAAGCACAAAGATTTTCACTATTTTTGATAAGAAAGCGAATCCTAGTTTATCAGTTAATTATCACGTCTCGTTAGTAGTGTGAAGATTTCAAGGCAAAGCCAAGATAACACGCATTTGAGATCCTAGATCAAGTACTTGTCAAGTATCTAGACTCTCCAATGAGAGAGAAAAGCATGAAACAGTCTTCCCAACACTGACTACATATGTCATAGTGATAGGTATGATCATGACTGGGTGTCAGGCTATTATAGACAGAATAGCACGCTTGCCATATTCGCATTCAAGTGAAAGAACAAGTGTCACTTACATGCATAAATTAAGGAGACTTAAAAGAGTTGAGGGATTTTTGAGTATAGTAGAAGGGTTAGATAGTTGGCAATAGGTCCTCTTATCTACGTATAGAGAGAGAGAGAGAGAGAGAGAGAGAGAGAGAGAGAGAGAGAGAGATGACTTAAGGGTAATAATCGTTTAAGACGACTAGAAATCATCATTTCCAAGACTGACTAACTAGGTGTGATAGTCTCTATGAGAGGAGTTCCAGATCAAATAAGAATACTTATTAAAGTATACTTATATATAAATTTCTAACCTATTCTTATGAAACTTAATGTCTCAGTGCATGATTGAAACACAGTCAGAATTATGATAAAGATTGCATTTTTATTTCACATGAACTCAGGATTACTCTTAATAATGAATTATGTGAATTATGTGCATGATTAAGACATTATTTAACTAGTGAGAGTATTTTATTAGGAAATTCAAGTTATGCACAATTAGGAAAGATCGTACCTTAGAGAATCTGAGATCTTTACCGTGATACTCCATCTGAGTGTATTCCAATCTGACTCTGAGTTTCTGATCATCATCTTTTCAGCTTCTGCTTCCTTCAAATTGATATATTTCCTTTTTCTTGTTCAGATACATTCATCTGATTTTTGAGAGAAATCTTCAAATACAGATATTCTGATTAACAGAACATCTTTTCTTTTATCAAGGTTTCTTCTAAACAAATATTTGCTTTTGAAAGATCAGTAATTCCTTAGCTTAAACATAAACTGCTGAGAGACTATGTGCTAGAGAGAATTGATTGACATCTCATAACATCTTATGACTTGAACAGACGTCGAGCTTGTATAAGTATCATCAAACATGTGTGTAACACGTGACATAATTTGCATGATACTCTTGTTCTTTGCAATGCAGTGCCGGACTAATCTTGTTTAGAGTTAGTCCATCAAGGATTGACAGCATATCTGCTTCTGAACGAAATGTCTACTAATTTCTTCATTCTGAAAAACATTAGAGACTTAATTCCTTTTAGACTTTGAGTAGATGACTTCTGTCAAGCATCTAGTCGAGCTTCTTTTGATTCCAGAATTTATGCAGTGTGAACTTCTGAGATAATTATCAAATAACCTTCTGACAAATTATAGTTGATCCAACTGAGATAGAGTCTCAAGTTAACAGATCTCAATTTTCAAAGTTATTTCAACCAAAACTTGAAAATCATTCTAAATAAGATTTCTGATCAATCACTAGATTTCCTCTTTCTGAATATTCTTCAGTTTTCTGTAAAGCTTTTCAAGAAAACAATATTCAGTTCTACATTGAATGTTTTAACTGCTTGATCAGTTAAGATTCAGATGTTGAATTACTTCTAAGAATTTGAATTCTCCAGTTTTCTAGATTTTTCTGCAGACTCAATACTGAAGTTCAAAATTATAGAACAACAATCTTTCTTCTTTACATGAAGAGATTCTTAATGAGCTTTAAATGAGAAAGTCAAGGGTGGACTAATCTGTTTCTTGAAAACATCTAAAAAACTAGTAAAGAAATAATCTTCAGCAAACAAGATTTCTTGTTTTCTGATGATTCAATCTTTGAGCAAATACGTTGTTTATCCAAACGTATCTTCTAAGATAAGCATTCAACAGATACTACTTTTTATCTGATGAATCTATCTTGTCAGCTGATTCTTCAATCTTCTTTCAAGCTTTGGAGAGAAGATTCTGTTGTTGACAACTACTAATCTTCAAGAATCAGTGACTTGCTCAAATAGTCAGTTTGATTACAATTTAGTACACAGTCAACTTCTGAACTGATACTGAAATTGTAAGTGGATTGAAATCTTACCCAGAGTATTTCTACACACCATAACTGGATCTTTTTATGACACTGTTAAGTGTTTGATATCCATCAATGACAGAACCGGAGCTCTGATACCAATTGAAGGTGCGAGAAAGACACAAGAAATGGGGGTTTGAATTGTGTTTTTACTCTTAAAATTTTTTTTCCTCTTATCGTTAAAGTGCTAAGAGAATATCAGAGTTCGTTGAAAGACTCTGACTCGAGATGCATCATTCATACTTTGTAATGCATAGAGCATAAGTGACAAGAAAAGACTGAATAAGATATGCATGATTTAGAACTTGCAGTGCGGAAGCTTATCAGAGTTAGATTACAAGGTTCTGACTTACTTTTGTAAGGTTCTGATTATTGATACAAAAACATAAATAATAAATCAAAGCATAAGCAAGAGTAAGGAACACACGATATTTCCTGGTTCACCTGAGCAACTCTCAAGCTAATCCAGTCCACCCTTCCGAGGTGATTTCGCCTTAAACACAAGGACTTAATCCACTATAATCAAATCCGATTACAAATGCACGGGCTAACGCCAGTGACTAACAACCTGCACAACTGCAGCTGTGACTAACCCACAATGAACCATTCAGGGATTCAACTTAATAAATATAATGTACATTGACCTAATAGGTTCCAATTTCACAAGATCTATTATCAGGATTTCACAGCTAAACGTTCAGGGATTCGACTTAACGAATATAACGTTTACTGACCATATTTTAGGATTTCCACAATGACACCAAGCCATGTCTTATCAAGTCTCCGATCACACTGATGACTCGAGGAATCCTAATTCACATAGAATTAGTTATTCTGGAGATTACAATAATTGCTTAAAAAATAAGCAGAGTTCTCCTAAGTTTAAGTACAAAAGAACACACAAGTGTTCGAGCAAGATATGAGCAGCAACTCCTTGCTTTCTTCAGATACTACAAAGATGTATGTTGATTTGACAGTTGATGACATCTTGTAGATCTTCTTCATCTTCTTTGTTTGAGCAAGCTTCGAGCAACAACTCCTTGCTTCAGATCTTCAATATCGCCCAGAGATGAAGTTGGTTGATGACTTGACTGATTTGCATTGGTGTCTTCTTCATCAACAGCTTCTGTTTTAATTGATTGTTGTTGTGTTGAATAATGATCTTTGAGTTTCAACAACAATGGTCGTATGTTAATGGTGATAGCTTTGGATATTAAGTGTTACAACGAAAACTGATCGTTGTGACTATCATCACATAGATTCCACAGTGACTTCGCAATCGACACATAATCCATTACCTCAGAAGCGATTACTACTTTCTTTAAATAACCAAGTAAAATATAGTCATTGAGGAACTGTTGGATATTTGAAAAGAGTCATTGTACAATGATGAAAGTTGTACTGACATATCTTCTTTTTACTGTAGAAGAAGTGACGGGATATATCTTTTTGGTACGATGTATAGTCATTGACAACGGTAACATTTGTCTTCAAAACTTCAGAGGCTTCTAATGGTAATTAATTGAAGCATGAGTAGAGAATTTTTAACTGGGTCTTCAGAATCTTCAAGTCTTCAGTCTTCAGAACTTGTCTATTAGGAATCTGTCTTAAGCACTTCAGCACTTATCTTGAAACCCGTTATCTTTAATGCTTTAAGTCTTCAAAGTCTTCAGAACTTGTCCATTAGGAATTTGTCTTCAGAGTCTTCAGCACTTGACCTTTGGAACCATAATCTTCAGAACCCATAAGTCTTCAGAATCTTTCTGCACTTGGTCTTCAGAGCCTTCAGCCTTCATAACTTTAAGTCATCAGAATCTTCAACACTTCGGTTCTGTAAAAGATTATTTCTTCAGAAGCTTCGCTATCTTCAGAATCATAACCATTCTCAGAGAGCATCCACAAGAGCATTGCAACAGCAATATCGGCATCCTTGGATCTGACTGATTATGATCAGATACAGAAGCATACTTGCTTCTTACGACTTGTGTCACACATAGTAACTCGCATATCATCATTTACGTATATTTGACTGGTGCTTGTTGGATCTGATATCTTCTATGATTATGATCTGCACACAACACACATTAGAACATAAAATAGTTCTTTCACAAATACTCATTGTTATCATCAAAACATAGAGACGACTTGTAGAGGCAACTCCTGCTCTAACAATTCTCTCTCAATTAAACTTTAGCTTCAATCTTGAGATTCGAATAAGACACCAAATATCTTTCCTCCCATAGAAATAGGAGGAACTATGATTGCTCTGATTTCCCAAAATCTCTATACGGGAATACGTAGGCATAAGATTGTGAAATCTTAACGAGCACACAAATCAAAAACTTTAGGTCCAGTACCTTCCCAAAAATAAAGGAAAACCCGAAAACAACAAAAACATTCTCTCTTTTCTCCCAAAGGAGAAACTTTCCCAATCCACAGTAGATAAACACAAGAAAGCATTTCAAAACAACAGAAATATGTGCAAATGAAGGTTCCTATAGATTGCCATAGATACACTGGGTGTTAATAGCTTACCTTTGTATAACCAGACCCCGACCCCCGATCTCTTAGCATTTGTTAAAGAAAACATTTGCGTGCAAGGTTAGTTTTAGATATCTTCCCTTTCCTTTCTAGCTTCATAGGATAAATACAAAAATCAGAAAGTAGCACCCAAATCCAATTTGAGGTAATGTGGTCGCTTCACCGACAAAAATCGCACGCTATAGAAAAATGGCGACTCTGCTGGGGAGTTTAGGATTAGAGTTCCTAAGAGGTCTAGACCCTGATTTGCATTTATTTTTCTGTTATTTTTCCTGCTTTCTCATTTTACATATATATCATTTATTGTTATACTACTTGATACCAGTGTTTAAATTACTGTTATCTGGGAATGCGATTAATACGCATGTGGTGAGTCCGAGAGAACATTGAGATAAGTGGTGGCGTATCCAGGAAGGCTTATAGGGAGTGAATCCCGACCAAGTTAACTTGGCAGTCCACCGAATCAGTGGAGGTGCCCGCGTGGAATTACCAATGTTGAACGAGCATGTCGTGAAAGCATTATTTTTTTCCCATTGGGTTACCCTTGAAACTGAGGATTAGTAGACACTTAACCAATAAACCATTAGGTAGTTCAGTGACTATCGGGAATAGTTGATACGCGATACTACACTCAAAAGAGATTCATCTTAGGTTATTGCAGCTCTCATGAGTCAATCTGTTTGCTGTTAATATCCCTAAGAGGGGTCAATGATTTTGGGAACCTTTGTTAGATCCCGTTCTGCAGGTACAAAATTTGACCTATTAGTACACACCTTTGGGGATAGGTTGATCCATGGCTCCATGCTCATGACGATGAACCCCTAAGCCCATGTTTTCAAATGTTTTTGTTTGCTGCATTCATGCATCTATGTATTCATTAAAAAAACCTTTTTTAATGAAGAAAAAAAATTTCTAAGAGAACTGAAACAATAATTGCAAATATCAGAGGTTGCGTTATGGATTTCGGAAGAAGAAAAACGCATAAGTACACCTTCAAGGTTCCAAAACTGGAATATCTAAGGAAATTGGGAAGAATGATTACTAATCTCGAGGCTTTCAGAGCTAAGCACGGAGGACTGTTATCTCTTTTAAAGGTCAACATGGTTGAAGGGTCCCGTCTACACTGGTTCAGTTCTATGATCTGGTTTACCATTGTTTCACTTTTCCAGATTATCAATTCACACCAACACTAGAAGAGTACTCCCACCTGATTGATTTACCTATCACTGATCAAGATCCTTTCTCGGGACTGGAAGAAATTCCAAAGGATCAAGCCATTGCAAGAGCAATCTCTTTGGATGAGTCAGAAATCAGGGCTCACATGACCATCAAAGGAAGAATCCAGGGTTTACCAGCTAAATTCCTGATGGAGAAAGCTCTATACACTAAGCTAAACAAGGGAAAAGAGGGCGCTTTTTTTGGCCTATGACAGCGCTTAAAAGCGCTGTCTAAGGCTGCGCTGTCATAGGTAAAGCCAGCGCTTTTTTATTTATGAAAAAGCGCTCTCTAAAAGGGGGACTTTAGACAGCGGTTTCAAAAGCGCTGTCTAATGTATACGTTTAAAATTTTAAAGAATTTTTTTATATACTTTAGAGAGCGCTTTTTTATTCAAAAGCGCTCTATAAAGGGGGGCTTTAGACAGCACTTTTGAAAGCGCTGTCTAATGTATACGTATAATGATTTTTTTATATACCTTTAGACAGCGCTTTTTTCTCAAAAGCGCTGTCTTTTGTCTACGTATAATTTTGAAGATTTTTTTTAAAAATCCCATTTTAACCATTTTTTTATGCAGCAACCTGTATAATTCACATTTCCATAAACCTGTATAATTCACATTTCAATAAACCAGTATGGATACGCATTTCCATTAACAAATTCTATTTCAAAACTAGAATTTACATTAATGCAGAATTTACATTTCAATAAACTAGAATTTACATTCACAAAACTATACATTCAAGAAAGAATTCTTCTTGCAATAAAGAATTCGCACAATTCCTCCTTAGTATCTTGAAATTGTTTCCTCGTGTAATAAGGACACGCCATATCATCGAAATACTACATAACAAAACAAAATACACATTATTTAGTTGAAAATAACAAATTATATGACATATCCGATAAATATTAAAATAAATCCTAAGTTATAAAACCATGAATACCGTAATAGGAATCTCCAATTATCCCATTTGAAGGATTTCTCTCATGAACCTTAAAACGAAGTACCCGCAGTCTATGCCATTACGATGACGAGGGCACTACACATAGACAAACAAATAAGAAATAATATATAGATGTTTTGTGTTATCAAGTAGCATCACTAATAAGCAATATTGTGAAAATTAATATACCTCCACTTTGACCCATGTAATATTGGTTGATCTAGCCCGTGCTACTCGAGTATCTCTTTGTGCACGGTATAGTAGTATAGCTCTATAAAAGAAAAACGTAAACTTAGAACAATGGCACAGAAATAATTAAATATACAAATACACACGAATATTTCGAACAATCTCACTTACGTGTCAACCACATCCTTCATATTCTGATATGTGGACCAATCAGTATCCAATTAATTAAGATAATAGACCACTTCTGTTATAGGATTAATGGCAACCAACAACCAGTGTCCACTATAAAATATAACAAAAGTTTAGATGGATAATTTCTACGCAAAAGATACAAATTAAATATTAGAATGAAATTAGAATGAAAATCTTACCCGTTTCCAGTATTATACGGTAAAAGAAACAGACTTTCTGTGTTGCTGGCCATAAATCGCTCAAGTAAGTGGTCTTTTACTTCAATTGCATTCATACCAATTCTCGGTGCATTAACAAGGCTGCAAGAGAAGAAACGGAATCTGTTTGACAATTTCGTCCCCCGCATGAATTTTTCATACAGGCACCTTAAATAAAAACATAATAAACATTAAACTATTTTCATTAAAATGTGTAAATAAATTGTTCAACTAAATAAATAATAGATTGATTGGAGTACCAGATGTATGAATGCATAACACCGATGCCTAATTCAGTATGCTTGAATATCTGCTCCATGTCCTCTTTTCCGATTATCTCGGAATGCGGAAATCCAAAAACACCTTCGACCATTTCTATTTGACGAATAGCACCATCCATCAAATCTGACATTGTCATAAGTGTTTCTAGACACGACTGAAAGCGAGCTCTTTTTTCCTGCACGGTCCTTGTAGGGGCTTTTTTCATGCCAGTCTGTTGTGAAGCATGAGCAGGAACCTAATAATCATATAAGTTAGGTAAAGTAGAAAATCATGAAACTTTTGAATTCGGATAATAGAATAACACTTAAAAGCTACCTCTCTGTGTGATTCAACAGACTCGTTTTGCCGCCAAACCCCTTTATTCTTAGCTGTGGGTTTTGTAGGAGTCTAACATCACCATGTAAAAAAAATGTAAGTAATGGTTCAGAATGATTTTCATAATCGTTCAGAATTGACATTTGAATACTAAGAGATTCGTAATGGTTTTCAACATACCTCATCACCTATGGAAATGAGGTCTAACGACCATGCAACAAACGAACCTATTGCATCCCGCAGCAATGTAACCTCTGAAACCGAGTCAGGTATGGGTAGTACCGCATCCGTATCTAAAGCAATACCAACCGACACTTTCAGATATCCATTAGGTAGCGGTTGATGGTGAAGTAACGCTCCCACAAGGTTATGCACTTTTCCCTTGCCAACCATGCGATAAGTCGGTAACGACAAATACAGCTGGCAAGATGAAATGCCTTGAAGCAATAATAAATATGTAACTGTTAATATGTATAAAGGTCAATTAAAATAAATGTGTTAATTTAATTAAAATAAATATGTGCTAATTACCTCGGGAATTTTATTTGGAGAATTGATACTAGCTTTGTCACCAGTATCTTTTATACCGGAACCGCGCTTTTCCGCCTCATATCTCTCTTTATCCTGTTGCAATTCACGGACTTGCGCTTGTAGTGCCATCAAAGTTTGCATGACTTCTTGGTTGCTGGGATTTTTTCTCTTTGGTTGCTTATATAGGGAAGATGGAGTCACACCAAATCCTTTACCTCTCACCCGACCGGGATACTCAGGAACATTTAGTACTCAACTAAGAATGCTCCTGCAATCATCCTCAGCTGTGGGTAAGGATTTAGATAGATTCTCCTGAAATTCATTGACAAATCGAAAATTATTAGTGGGGATTAAAAATTAATTATATTTTAATAAAATTTCGATTAACTTTGAGACATAATGTTATACTTACACATTCGTCATAAACATGCTGAACATCTTCTCTAACAGCTCCATCCTTACCCACGCGAGCTTCCTTCCACAAAACATGGTCCGGAAGTGATGATTCTTCACTTTTAGACTCTTCTAACTACACATTTAGTTAAATAATAAGTTCATCAATTATAACACAATAATACAATTAATAAAATCATAGCATTAATATATACTTACCAATTTTTGTTGTAACCGTGCATATCCCAAACGCCCTTTTCTGTATGGATACGTGGGTTTTGATGCTCTTTCGCGATTAATGGCACTCAATTTCTGGATAAAAAATTTTAAGTCATATCAAAACAAACTAATGAAACAAATATATAATACAATCAATAGACATGACAAGATAACATTACATTGAATTCTTCGGTTTTTCGTTTGTCTACAAAAATGCCCCATTCTTCCGGTGTAATCACATCCGCATACAACGGTGGAAGTTCTGCTTCAACAAAATTTTTGTCCTCATCCCTAAGATATTTGTTTGATAATAAGGCTCTAAACCCTCTGTGTCTCTTTCCGGCCAATTGAAGACAATACTTTTTCCGGCTTTCTTCAATATTAAAGGACCTCTACGAAAAAACATACACATATAAACATAAAGTGTGTTAGTATAAGTAAATTAAAGACTTAATCATCAACAAAAATCTAATAACATCAATCATATTTGGTAAGTACCTGTATCTCAGTCCATATCTTTTCTTTACCGGCATCCAACGATTTACTCCTCCAATTATCACTAGTGATTGGAATGTGCTGACGGACAAGTGAACCAATGTATGAAGACAACATTGAACCGTTAGGCTCAACTAGTTGGTTCTCGTCACTCCAATGTACATCAAATTTTGTCCCTTTATCTCTAGCACAGATGATTGACTTCATAATGGTTTTTCCTCATTTTATTTCATGTTCTACTTTCGATGCTTCATTCTGAGCTTCATGTGTATCATGTGTCTCGTGCGTATCTTCCTGGTTACTAGAAATTTTACCTGTAAGAAAGAAAAAAACAAAAATTAAATGACAAAATAAGTTTACTCCATACAGACACACTCTGTCCTATTTCTTCTTCTCTCTCAACTCATTTTCATGAAAGGGAATTCAGTGAAAGTGATACCATAACTTGCATTGCAGACAAACAAATACAAATAGGAACATAGAGGTGCTAAAGATGACAGACTAAAAGAAAAAGGCAATAACTAGCACTTCTGCTATTACAGTTAACACAGAGAACTGTTGCTACAGTTTGCATTTCACAACATAGCAATCTATACAGACTGTAGCAAGGGATGTTCCTAGACAACCACACTAATAATTATTTCACATTATTTTATCTAAACTCCATATAACTTCCAATAACTTCACTAAAACACAAAATGTCCCACTGTGGTTTTGTACCAAGAACTACAATTAACATGAAGATAACTTCTCTAATGGCTAAAAGGTACCCTTTACATAAACTAACTACAAAATATTAATTCTGTAACATGCTTATCCAGAAAAAATAAACCATTCAAGTTACAAACGGTTAGTACTAGTAGATTAACATATACACCCTTATTAACATACCAAGTATAACACCAGATGAAAAGTTCAAGAAAACACACAACCAATAACCTCTTCTTCGTTTCGTCTTCAATGGCAGTGAAACTTCACGTCTGACAATGGCAGTGAAACTTCACGTCTGACAATGGCAAGAACAACAATGAAACTTCATGAAAGCAATGGCAGAGAAGAACGACGGCAATGGCAAATGGGTTTCAGCAAGGGTTTTCTAAAACGCGCGGTCGAGAGAAGAATATGAATAAAAGTTTCAGAAAATGAAATGAAATGTAACCATTATTTTAATTCATAAATTACCTTAGAGGGCGCTTTCCTTATAAAGCGCTTTCTAAAGTTGGAGAATTTAATTACCTTAGAGGGCGCTTTCCTAAAAGCGCTTTCTAAGGTTAACCTTTAGATAGCGCTTTTCTAAAGCGCTTTCTAAAGTTGGAGAATTTAATTACCTTAGAGGGCGCTTTCCTAAAAGCGCTTTCTAAGGTTAACCTTTAGACAGCGCTTTTCTAAAGCGCTTTCTAAGGTGGCTACCATTTAGGGCATTTAACAGCGCTTTTGGAAAGCGCTTTCTAAAGGCTATCTATTACAGCGCTTTTTTTTAGCGAAATTTTTTAAATACCTATAGCAGCGCTTTGTCTAAAAAGCGATGTCTTTGTTGCGCTGTCTTTGTCCAGTTTTGGCGTAGTGATACTTTGCCAGTATAGGAAATGTAACCACTTTCGAAGATGCCTTCCAGGGTTTACCAGCTAAATTCCTGATGGAGAAAGCTCTATACTTTGCCAGTATAGGAAATGTAACCGCTTTCAAAGATGCCTTTGTTCTGCTCATATATGGGTTATTCCTTTTTCCCAACATTGACAACTTCGTCGACACCAATGCTGTTAAGATATTCTTAATTGGGAACCCAGTCCCAACTCTACTCGCAGATGCTTATCATTCTGTACACTTAAGGAATTTGTACAGTGGAGGGACGATTACATGTTGTGTACCATTACTCTACAAATGGTTTATTTTCCACTTGCTCAAGTCTGCTACTTTTTGGGATCACAAGAGTAATCTGCGATGATCGCAGAAGATTATGTTTCTTACCAATTCAGACATAGATTGGTAAAATCGGATTTACGAAGGGATAAAAAAAACCAACAAATGTGGAAATTTCCCTAATGTACCCCTCTTTGGTACTAAAGGAGGGATCAACTATCATCCAATTTTAGCTCGCCGTCAACTTGGATACCCGATGAAGAATATCCCACATAATGCTCATCTGGAAGGTCTTTTCTTCAAGGAAGGGGAAAATGACAGGGCACTAAAGAAAGAAATAGTGCATGCCTAGCAACATGTTCACAAAAAGGGAAAAAAGTCCCTAGGGAGGCCAAACTACATGTCTGCAGAGTCTTATCTCTACTAGGTGCAAACTAGAGCCATCAAACTGAGGATGCCTTACCCTCGTCAAGAAGTTTTTCCCTTAAAGGAATATGTCCTTTATTTCATGTCTGATGCGGAAAAACTCCAGGTCGCTCTTAAAAAAGTCCAACGTGAAAGGAACTCTTGGAAGAACAAATACCAGATTCTTAATTTGGAATGTACCAAGATTTAGGAACTGCTAAAGGAAAAGGATGCTCTAATTGAGATATTAGAACAACATGCCATAGAAAGTCATGAGGAACGAAGAAATTTGCTCACTCATTTCACTTGGCTGAAGACCATAACGGTTGAAGGGGCCCGATCAAAGAAAAGAAAAATTCAGGAACCATCATCTGAGCTCTCCTCAAAGAGAACTCAGGATCCATAGGCCTAATTTTCCTTATCAAAATATTGTACTTTTCCCTGTAAAATACTGCAATCTTTCGAGTTCAATAAAAAGGTCTCCCCTGCTGTGTGATATTTGCAATATAATTGTTAAAAGTTCTTTTGAAAACAAAAAATAAAAAATATATCATTCTTTGCATATCATTCATCATTTCACATAACACATATTTGTCTTTGAGTCTCACATACGTGTCCCACTCTAGAGTCAAACTGTCTCATTCATATAATACTCAGGCCAATCGACAAAAGAAAATGGACGATCTCGAGGAAGAGAACAGAGAGCTGAGAGAAGAAATCAACGCTCTGAAGGAGAGTTTGGAAAAACTCCACAATGACATACAATCCCTGGCAGCAGCACAGGAACAACAACATCAAAGGACTGTGATCTCGGAGATTACATCCACGCCAATGATTGAGACACCTAGCAATCATCCTCAGTACAACATGCCTAAAGGATTTCCCTGGGGCATGCCTCTTAACTTTATACCCGAAGGATACATCCCACCGGTCACTGAAGACCCAGAAGTCGTAGCAGGAACCACCAGACCTGGAGGTTACAAACTTTAGGTAAATGAAGATGCAAGGGTTACGGCAGAAACTCCTGAAGGTTACAAACTTCAGGTCACTGGAGCGCCAAGAGTTATGGCCATAATGTATATAACTTAACCAGTGGTACACACTATCTCGGAGGAACAGTTTCTGCAAGCCAATTTCTAGCAGAAACGAAGAAGTATATGAAAGGATGAATGAATTCCAGGAATAATTCTTGGAAATGCATATGGAACTGCATGCCGTTCGCGGACAGGACTTATTTGGCAAAGACGCCGCTGACCTCTGTTTGGTCCCTAATGTAAAGATACCGCACAAATTCAAGGTGCCCGACTTTGAAAAATACAAAGGCAACTATTGCCCTCAAAGTCATTTGGTAATGTATGCTCGAAAAATGTCTACCCAGAAAGAAAATCAACAGTTACTAATCCATTACTTCCAATACAATTTAACCGGTGCCGCACTCAAATGGTACATGGGTTTAAACCGCACCAAGATCAATACTTTCAGAGATCTTGGAGCAGCCTTCGTTCAGCAGTATAAATACAACTTGGACATGGCACCAGATAGGGATAAAGAAACCTTAAAGAAGTATGCTCAGAGATGGCGTGAAATCGCCGCCCAGATCTGTCCTCCTCTCGAGGAAAAGGAAATGACAAAGATCTTACTGAAAACATTAAGCTCATTTTATTACGATCGAATGGTCGCCAATGCACCTAGTGACTTCATAAAAATGGTGAACATGGGAGTACGCCTTGAAGAAGCAGTCAGAGAAGGACGATTGGTCAAAGATGCAGAGCCATCTAGCAGTACTAAAAAATAAGGTAGTGCTTTCCAAAAGAAGAAAGAGCAAGATATCAGTGATATCTCTCTGGGGAAGCAAAGGAAAAGGTATCAACGGTAGCGGCGGTAACTCCCGCTATCAACCCAGTGCCAACTCCGACATATCAACCTCAGGTTGCTCATAACCAACCAAATCAACAACACTATCAGCAAAGGCAGCAACAACCTCTTTAGCAGGCTCGCCCGCAGTACAATAATAATAATCATACTACATGACCATCAGGGTTTGACCCTATACTGATGTTGTACGCAGAGTTATTTCCACTTCTACTAGCCAAGGGGCACGTTCAAACCAGGACTCCTCTTACAGTACCAGAAAATCCACCTTTTTGGTTCAAAGCAGATCAAACTTGACCTTACCATCAAGGAGGATCAGGACATAACATTGAGAATTATCTCAGCTTTAAGTCTGCTGTACAGAAGCTCATCAGGAACGAGGTTTTATCTTTCAAAGATACTAATCTGAATGTTCAGACAAACCCATTACCGCAACATGAGAAGACTACAGTAAACCTGATAGAAGGAGAACCTGAAAGCATTTATCAAATTCACGATGTACGCTTACTAGGAACCAACTTGGTAAAAATGCATTGCAAATAGAGCGCGTATGGCCATGTACCATCTCACAACTATCATCTGTGTAATATCTGTTCTAAAAACAATCAAGGGTGTGCCATAGTGCAAACATCTCTGCAAAAACAAATGGATTTGGGCTGGATTCAGGTTCACAAGATTCGTGAAGTAAACATGGCCCATGCACATCCCAACATTATTCTGAACCATGACATTCGTGCAATGAACGTCAATCTAGTGGCAATGCATTCAAGACAAAGTCGGTATTACAATTTGGCACGACACGATTACGGCACTTGCCCAATCTGCTCAAAGGACAATCAGGGATGCTCTTTTATACAAGAAGCCCTCCAGCGTCAAATGGATCTCGGATGGATCTAAGACTACCATGAAAGAAGTGATCATCAAATCAATATGGTTCAGAACTTTGACATCCGCTTAATGAATACCAGTCTAATGGAGTTACATACCAAACAGGTCAAACTTGGTTTTCTGGCCTAGCACGATTATCATGACTGTAAACAATGCTACAAAAATGACCAAGGGTGTGCGCTTGTGCAAAAAACTCTTCAACATCTGTTGGACCACTGGTGGCTTCCAATCTATCTGGATGAAGACACACAACAAGTTAGCATGACTGATGAGAATCCTGGTCGACACCAAAACTGTGATGTCCGCTCATTAGAAATCGATCTAGTAAAGATGTACTGCATACAAAGTGGATACGGTCGGGTACCACCTCACAATTATGAACATTGTGGAGTATGCTCGAAAAATAACCAAGGATGCTATCTCGTACGAGCAGCCCTCCAGCATCAGTTGGACCAAAAAGAAATTCAACCGCGCTTGAATTCTGAATCAATTAACATGGTACAAGATTACCTCCCTGTTCAAAACAAGAACCAAAGACTACTGGGCGAAGGCACCGTCTCAGTCTCCAGTAAAAGATAATCTATCAATCATGGAATAACCAAGGATGTTTGCGCTATAATCCCTATGCTCAATGAATCAAAGATCCCTCTTGATAGTAGAAAAGTTCCCAACCTGGAACTAGTTGAGGTTACCTATGACGGTCAGAAAACCCAAAAAGCTCTTGTGGTCGTCTACTTGCCAGGTCCAATACCGTACAAGTCAGAAAAAACTATCCCATACAAGTACAGTGCAACGACCATAGAAAATGGAAAAGAAACTCTATTACCCTCCGTTGTGAACATAGCTGACATCAGTTGAGTTACCCGGAGTGGTCGAATCTTCAACAAAGGAGTTGGAGAACCTACTAAAGAAAAGGAGCCTCAAGTCAAAGTTCCTAACCCAAAAAACGGTCAATCTAGTAACACAGAACCTGTAAAGAACAACGATGAGATGCTAAGGCTCATCCAGAAAAGCGAGTACAACATTGTGGATCAATTGTTGCAAACTCCGTCTCGGATCTCTGTATTATCTCTCCTGCTTAGTTCAGAGGCTCACAGAGAAGCTCTGCAGAAGGTTTTGTAACAGGCCTTAGTAGAACAAGATGTGACCGTAGGGCAATTTGACAACATCTTCTCCAACATCACTTCCTGCAACAACTTGGGATTCAGTGGTGAAGAACTTCCAGAGGAAGGCAAAAACCATAATATGGCACTCAATATCACAGTTAATTGCCAAGACGATGCTTTAGCCAACGTACTGGTAGACACAGGTTCATCCTTAAATGTCATGCCAAGGTCAACCTTAGTACGACTATCTTTTCAAGGTACTCCCATGAGAGGCAGTGAGATAATCGTCAAAGCCTTTGACGGATCCAGAAAAGTAGTTATCGGCGAAGTTGATCTTCCCATAACCATTGGTCCTCACACTTTCCAAGTCACTTTCCAGGTCATGGACATCCGAGCAGCATACAATTGTTTATTAGAAAGACCTTGGATACACGAAGCTGGGGTAGTCACTTCGACACTTCACCAGAAGCTGAAGTTCGTCAAGAATGACAAATTAGTCACAGTATGTGGAGAGCAGGCTTTAATCATGAGCAACTTGTCATTATTCTCCTATGTAAAACCAGAGGAGGTCCCTGGAACTCAATTTCAAGCACTCTCAGTGAGCAATGAGAATCACCCAGAAAAGGGAACATCAATTTCCTCATACAAGGACGCTCTGAAAGTAATAGGGAGTAGTGACATAAAAGGATGGGGACAAATTGTAATTCCTACTGATAACAAGACAAGAAAAGGTCTTGGTTTCTATCCGACCTGTACCCAGACTCCAAAGAAGGATGAAAGTTTTCGTCCCATTCAGGATTTCTTCCACAATGGAGGCTTCCTCCACCCAGTAACTCAAAAAGTCCACAATATCGATGAAAACCACTCTTATGATACAGATGAGGAGTAGAAGTCTTATCTCAACGATGAAGGTTATATATCTCAGGGAGAAACGTACCTATAATTTTGCTCTCTAAAGCAAAGCCCAAGGTATATACCGAGGTCAGACGTCAGAACGATCTACGGAGATTGTGATCCCGAAGGATGTCGTGCTCCAACCAATTCATTAAAGGAAGACACTCTGATGAAAGACAACTTTGACTACGATTATTATGACCCCCTGGACGACTTTCCTATCTGGAAGCCATAAACGGAAGACTCGGGGCAAAAGAGTTAGTCGGACAATGCCTATCAACTGAGTAATCTTGAAAAGAATACACATGTTCCCACAGAGTCATTGAATCCTTACTCAGAACATTCTGAAAATGCCCAATGTAACACCCCCAATCTATACCCCCAATTAATTCAAGCAATAAAAGAAAATTCAAAATTTCATCAGAGTATATTTAAATTATCATGGCATAGACGGGGGAAATCACATTATATTGAAACAAATCATGCAACACCTGCTCATAAAGATATGCAACAGTGGGGTAGCAATCAACAGAGAAACTCAGTTCCTTACACCCACATTTCAAATTTTAGAATAAAAGCGGAAAATAAAAAACTGAATATCATATATATATATATATATATATATATATATATATATATATATATATATATATATATATCACAAGAAAAGTTTGTCATATATCAAGATATACATGCACAAGCCAAAAGATATATATATATATATATATATATATATATATATATATATATATATATACACATATACAAATAATCACTAACGGCCTCCCTAACTACCCGGTGTCACATATCAGAGCCGACCGACAAAAGAATGAAGTCCTAAGCTTCACAAAAATACCTCCAGCAACTCTAATCTGCAATGCCTCATAGAGCATTATAAAACAGCAGAAGGGTGAGAAAAACAATCATCATATAATTGCATACAATTATATATAACACAAAAATACACAAATATACGGTTCTCACCACAACTCACACCATAATTCACATCCAATGCAACACAAGGTATACCAACCATACACATATACATATATCAACTTATCAATTTTATCCACAATCCCACACATAAACAACCATAATGATTCATGCAAATGCAAGAGACCGACACAACGACTCTTATGCATATGCACATGCGGTACCGACTTTCATTATTTCTCATCACTAGTTCACTCAGGAACTCTGTTGGAATCATCGCTCGTTACATCACTGTAACTCCCCGTCGGGCATACGATGTCCCCCGTCGCTCACACCCCACATGGGCACACGACGTTTATGGATCACTCACACCCCACACGGGCACACGACCCAATCGCTCACACCCCACATGGGCACACGATCGTCTATAACCATCGCTCACACCCCACATGGGCACACGACATTATAGCGGATTCCCTCTGGAATCCAAACCGTCACTCAGGACGTCACAACAATGCATATCATGATGCTTGGCATACAAGGACTCATGACATTCAAATACACACATATATGCATTCACCTCAATCAACACAATCACACTTTGAACTTAAGCCCAAAACAATGTATTTAATTGCCATACGGCCACAAATCATCACTACACCATCTAAACACATGCATTTACATCATACAACAGCACCTTGCATGATACACATCAATTACGCACAGCTACAACGACAAAAGTCGACCAACCGACAAAATTCCAAATTTACGACATAATTAAATCGGCCAACAATTTCCAAATCATCATAATAAGAAAGTACAGCTCAATAGCTTTCCAACGATACCAAGAATGTAAAAATCAGATAATCGGAACCCAAGTTACGAAAGAAAAACGAAAATGATATTTTGAAAAGTCCCATTTTACAATTTTCCTGACCATACGCGCGCGTATTGCCCTGAGCCATACGCGTATTTCCCTTATTCCTCGCCATGCCATACGCGTAATGCCAAAGGTCATACGCGTATGAGCAGAAATTCATTTTTCCCAAAATTCACGTTAAAATTCCAATACGCGTAGTGCCAACACCGTACGCGCATTGCCCTAAAATGTTACGCGTATCATACGCAAATGGGCAGATGGTCGAGCAAAATGAGAATCCATACGCGTATTGGCCCAAGACTCGCCCATGTTACGCGTATTGCCAAGGCCCATACGCGTATGAACATGCCCCATACGCGTATGACCTGGAAAAACCAGAAAAAATTCTGCAGAACAAAGTTCTGCGTTTTCTCAACCAAAATCCTCCAATTTCTCACCTACACCCAAAAATTACTAATACAATGCATAACAACATGTATCTATCATGTAACAACAATAATGAGCACTAAAAACATGATTTCCAACACATTTAATCGATTTCTAATCAATTTTACATAATATGGGTTTTACTAAATTTTTCCAATTCAATCCAATACCAACCACAAACACACATACATAATCATATACAATCATACAATAATCGAGTTTCGCACCCTTACCCGATTTAATCGATTCTAGAAGTTGATTTCTTGAATTTCCAAGTTTTTCTTACTATTTCTTCTCTTATTCTCTTTTCTCCCCTTTTTCCTTCTTCTCTTTTTCTTTCTCTCTATTTTTCTCTCTTTCTATTTTCTATTTTTTCTACTTAATGAAAAATATCATGAAATGACCAAAATACTCCCACACCCAAATATCTCGCAAACGTTCCCAAAACCCGATAAAATATCACAACATTGAAAAATAACATAATTTCAGATAAAAGTCGAAAATAAAATAATATAATATTAAAATAATCAAAACGACTCGATTAAATAAAACGGATAAAACTGGGGCGTTACATCCAACACCATGGTGATGAATTTGCAAAGATTGCAGGACAAGAATTCATTAACTATGCACTTCCTCGGGTCAACGTCATTGAGGAAGATGACTCATCTATGCCCATGGAAACCTAGGATACCTTGGGGCAGCTAAGTGGCAAGTACAACTTTCTTGTCAAATACACTGCTCCCGAAAGGTCTCGTATCAGATACGAGGACATCTATCCGACTGGATGGGGAGATCCTCTTGAGAGTGAAAATATTATGGAAGATGAGACAGAAGAGTCCTCTTATGATAACTCTGCATGGGAAGAAGACTCCAATGATCCTACTCCGCCAGAAATCAGTGTCATTTCTAAAGACAAGCCAAGAAGGAAACTACCGGACTTTGTGATCCAGAGAGGAGTTCGTCGCCATTGGGTTGCGGTTGATGTCCCGAAAATCGTCCATAAGTCGAAGTAATTACCACATCTTTGTTTTGACCTTTCACCTTGCCCTGGTGAAATGGATGTTTTATAGGGCTTACTTATCTGTAAATGTCCCTCTTCGCTTCGCCCAAAGCGACGCAGTTTTGTTTTATAGGGTTGTATTTCAAGAATCGACAAATCATAAATAAATAATGTCATTCTGGATCCCCACATTTATTGCTATTTTCATTTTTTGTTTTTCAGAAAATGGTAATCCTAAAAAATAACCCAAATTTAAAACAAGCGTTTTCAGAAAATACACTGCACACACTTTTGCATTCTCTCTGTCTTTTCTAAAAAAGAATCATCACGTCGTGCAGATTACTTGTTTTAAACCCCATTGAAACATACGATCCAATGGCTTCTCCCAACTTTGAATTCCCGATATTTGAATCTGAAGAAGAAGAGGACGAAGAAATTCCAGAAGAGATCTCCCGACTACTCAGACAAGAGGAAAGGTCCATTGAGCCTCACAAAGAGCCGTTGGAAACGATCAGTTTGGGTTCAGAAGAAGAAAAGAAAGAAATTAAGATTGGAGCATTGCTCAGTCCAACTGTCAGAGAAGGCTTGATAAAACTTCTCAAAGAGTTTCCAGATGTATTTGCTTGGTCCTACCAGGACATGCCAGGGTTGGATACCAGCATCGTGGAACATCACTTACCACTGAAATCAGAATGTCCTATAGTAAAACAAAGACTGAGAATGACTCATCCAGATATGGCCATCAAAATTAAGGAGGAAGTGCAAAAGCAAATCAACGCAGGTTTCCTTGCCACCTCAGAATATCCTCAATGGCTAGCCAACATAGTGCCAGTTTCGAAAAAGGACGAAAAAGTCAGAATGTGTTTAGACTATATGGATTTGAACAAAGCAAGTCCAAAGGATGACTTCCCCTACCACACATTGACATGCTGGTAGACAGTACAACCAAATTCAAAGTATTCTTCTTCATGGACGGATTCTCGGGCTATAATCAAATAAAAATGGCACCAGAAGACATGGAGAAAACATCATTCATCACCCCCATATGGCACCTTTCTTTACAAGATAATATTGTTCGGTCTGAAGAACGCAGGGGAAACCTATCAAAGGGCGATGACAACTCTGTTTCACGACGTGATGCACAAAGAAATTGAAGTGTACGTCGATGACATGATTGCCAAATCTAAAACAGAAGAAGAGCATGTGGAACACCTATCAAAGTTATTCAAGCGTCTGAGAAAATACAAACTCTGCTTAAATCCTAACAAATGTACATTCGGTGTTCGCTCAGGAAAGCTCTTAGGATTCATCGTCAGCCAGAAAGGAATTGAGGTTGATCCCGAAAAAGTTAAGGCCATTCAAGAAATGCCTTCTCTAAAGACTGAAAAACAGGTCAGAGGATTTTTGGGATGTCTGAATTACATCTCAAGATTCATATCCCTCATGACCGCGATATGCGCGTCGATCTTCAAACTACTCAGAAAGAACCAAAGTTGTGTATGGACAAAAGATTGCCAAAAAGCTTTCGACAGCATCAAAGAATATCTGCTAAACCCACTGATTATGTCTCCTCCAGTGGAAGGAAGACCACTGATCATCTACTTAACAGTCTTGGAAGACTCCATGGGTTGTGTGCTTGGCCAACAACACGAAACAAAAAGAAAAGAATCTGCCATTTATTACTTAAGCAAAAATTTCACGGGTTGTGAAACTCGATACACTATGCTTGAGAAAACTTGATGCGCTCTAGCTTGGGCATCTAAACGTCTTCGCCAGTACATGATTTGTCACACTACTTGGTTAATCTCCGAAATGGATCCAATCAAGTACGTTTTTGAAAAGCCTGCTCTCACAGGAAGGATTTCCCGTTGGCAAATGTTGTTATCGGAATACGACATCGAGTATCATGCTTAGAAAGCCATCAAAGGGAGTATCTTAGCCGATCATTTGGCTCATCAGCCGATTGACGATCAGGAATCAATCAAATTCGACTTCCCAGAGAAGGATGTCATGTACCTAAAAATGAAATATTGCGATGAACTGCTACCAAGCAAAGGGCCAGAACCAGGTTCCCAATGGGGACTAATATTCGACGGAGCTATCAACGCTTACGGAAATGGAATTGGGGCAATCATCGTAACACCTCGGGGTACCCATATTCCTTTCACTACCAGATTAACGTTCAAATGCATAAACAATGAGGCCGAATACGAAGCTTGTATCATGGGTCTCGAAGAAGCAATTGAATTAAGGAATAAGAACTTGGATGTGTCTGGAGACTCAGCCCTGGTTATAAATTAGATCAAAGGAGAGTGGAACACATATCAATTAGGATTGATTCATTACAAAGACTATGCGAGAAGGTTGTTACCATTCTTCAACAGAATTGAGTTTTATCATATCCCTCGTGAAGAAAATCACATGGCTGATGCATTGGCTACTCTATCCTCCATGATTAGTGTGAGTCAATGGAACGACGTACCCAAGATCGACATTATGCACCTTGAAAGGCCCGCTTACATCTTTGCGATAGAAGCAATCATAGATGACAAACCATGCTATCACGATATCAACTGCTTCCTTCAAAGACAGGAATACCCGCCTGGGGCATCAAGAAAAGATAGGAAGACTCTCAGAAGACTGGCTGGAAACTTCTTCCTAAATAGTGATACACTTTATAAGAGAAACTTCGATATGGTTTTGCTCAGATGCATAGATAGATAGGAAGCAAACATGTTAATGAAAGAAATTCACGAAGGATCCTTTGGCACTCATGCCAATGGACATACAATGGAAAGGAAAATTTTGAGAGCATGATACTATTGGCTGACAATGGAATTCGATTGCTATAAGTACATGAGGAGGTGTCACAAGTGTCAGATATACGCTGACAAAATCCATGTACCGCCAACGCATCTCAAAGTTCTTTCTTCTCCATGGCCTTTTTCTATATGGGGAATCGACATGATTGAACCCAAGGCTTCAAACGGATATCAGTTCATCCTTGTAGCCATTGACTACTTCACCAAGCGGGTCGAAGCAGTATCATACACAAATGTAACCCGACAAGTGGTGGTCCAATTTATCAAGAACAATCTCATATGTCGTTATGGTGTTCCAAGCCAGATCATTACTGATAATGAATCTAATATGAACAACAAGATGATGAAAGAGTTGTATGCTGAGTTCAAGATCGAACACCATAACTCATCTCCCTACCGACCTAAAATGAATGGAGCGGAAGAAGCAGCTAATAAGAACATTAAGAAGATTATTCAGAAGATGGTTGTAACCTACAAAGATTGGCATGAGATCCTACCCTTTGCTCTTCACGGTTATCGCACATCTATCCGCACTTCAACAGGGGCAACCCCCTTATCTCTAGTATATGGCATGGAAGTAGTGCTCCCCATAGAAGTAGAGATTCCATCAATGAGAGTATTAATGGAAGCCAAGCTAACATAAGCTGAGTGGTGTCAAAGCCGACACGATGAACTGAATCTAATCGAAGAAAAGTGAATGACAGCTTTATACCATGGTCAGTTATATCAACAGAGAATGAAGAAAGCATTCGACAAAAATGTCTGACCTCGTATCTTCAGAGAAGGAGACCTTGTGCTCAAGAAGATACAATCATTTCTTACTGATCCCAGGGGCAAATGGACTCCGAATTATGATGGCCCTTATGTTGTTAAGAAAGCATTCTTAGGCGGTGCCTTGAGACTCGCAACCATGGATGGAGAGGAGTTCACCTACCCCACAAATGTTGATGTAGTCAAGAAATACTTCGCCTAAATAAATAAATAAACGTCTCGGTGGATTGAAAACCCGAAAGGGCGGTCTAGGCAAAAATCAAAGACATGAACAATGATCATTCCGATGGATTAAAAACATGAAAAGGAAATCCAAGCAAAAGTTAGGGATACATGGCAAGTAACTATATCCGACAGGATTGACTCCTCAGCGGTAACGTCACCCGTCTGGAAAACTTCAGTCAAGGTCACCTTTGACGGAAGCCTAAAATGTCCAGAATTCAAAGTTGGTGGAAGGATAGCGGTCGTTATGTTTCAATGTAGCCCCTTTCCCTTTAAATTACCATTTTTTAAACTTTGTAATGCTCCATGGGATCATGCGTTTGGCTTATTACCATTATATCAATCAAATTTGAGCCTGTTGCCTTTTATTTGCAATTCTCATTTATTTTGCTTTACAAAATGACATTTTAATATGATCTTGAAAAAAATGAATTTACTTGTCAAATTTACTTATGCTTTCAAAACAAAGATGACAATCTCTTTTTTATTAATGAGCACAAAAAGGAATATCGACTGCTTCTCCAGAAGTGATCAAAACATCAAACTGTAGAATCAAATTATTCTGTCTGATTAGCACACCCTGAATAAAGGATCAACTGCTTCAGACGAAATGTCCCGTCTATCATCCCCGACAGAGTTCTTACCTTTGAAGACCAATTGTTGGTTTTTTCTCCCCAATAGGGTCCACCTCTTTAAAACAAGAACGAATTTCCATCCCTAGTAGGTTTCTACCTCCAGAAACCGGAACGAATGCATGAATCCCTATTCCCAAGCAAAAGTACAACTTTTAGAATCTCCAGTGATACCCCCATCTCCCAGAGTGGCCGAGTATCCGGTTGTGTTCATCACCAGTCTGTATGTCATGTATGTTTTGTCAGCATTCCATACATACATCATGGATAATTAATTCATATTTATATTCATGTTGCATTAATATCACTCTGGTCATATTCATCCCCAAGTGATAAGCGTCCTCTCTTCAATAGAAATGTCAGTTTTCCTTTCTACGTCAGATAGGACAAAATCCCGGTTAAAGTTCTTTCCTCGTCAGAAAATGTATCTTCTAAACAATCTCTCTCCAGTGTATCCTTGGATTTAAATCGGTCCTCAACCTCTTTGATAACTTAAACCTCTGAAAGACAATAATACATTCGGGTAGGCACCTTGGGAACATTACTCTTCATCATTGAAAATGATATTTTGCTTTCCCGGATTAAAAAAATATCCCAGAGAAAGCCTCTCCACCAAAAGACTCTTGGCAATACGACAGTTTCTCCCCCAAGAAATTTGTTTTTAATGAAGTCATCAGCACCTCAAAATCGGATTACATCACACAGCAGCTCTCAGAGAAATGGAGGTATGATGTAATTCCACATCAAGCAAAACAAACTCTCAAGAGACTTATTTTTCCCTAGTAGGTCGACAAATGACATCTCCCACAAGAGAAATTTGCACACCTCTGCAGTTCAGACAAACGGTTCTCCCCAGCAAGTCTGACATCAAATCTTTTTCCATCATATGGCATCTCCCGAGAAAATCTCGACGAGAAGTTTGATAAAAAAACCATCATAGATAGCGTTCCTTGTCAAGAAAGAAACTTGACAAGAAAAAACTAAGACCAGTTCCATGGCAGAAGACCAGGATCGAGGGGAAGTTTATTTCAAAAGAAAACTGAGACCAGTTCCATGGCAAAAGACCGGGATCGAGGGGAAGTTTATTTTAAAAGAAAAATGAGACCAGTTCCATGGCAGAAGACCAGGATTGAGGGGAAGTTTATTTCAAAAGAAAACTGAGACCAGTTCCATGGCAGAAGACCAGGATTGAGGGGAAGTTTATTTCAAAAGAAAACTGAGACCAGTTCCATGGCAGAAGATCAGGATCGAGGGGAAGTTTATTTCAAAAGAAAACTGAGACCAATTCCATGGCAGAAAACCAGAATCCAGGGGAAGTTTATTTCAGAAGAAACTAAGACCAGTTCCATGCCAGAAGACCAGGATCGAGGGGAAGTTTATTTCAAAACAAATTGAGACCAGTTCCATGGATGAAGACCAAGATCGAGGGGGGAAGTTTCACCCTTTTCTAAGTGACATTACTTTGTAAAAGAAGATGGATGAGCAAATTAGCTACCATTCATAACCACAATTAAAATTTTGGGTATTTTGATATTTAATCCTCTTTTACCTTGAATGTCTGAACGCCTTTGCCATTCACACCTTCAGGTCCAAGAAGATTAAATAGGGGCATCTGTCATAC
Source organism: Lathyrus tuberosus (assembly GCA_022829125.1). Classification (NCBI taxonomy): domain Eukaryota; kingdom Viridiplantae; phylum Streptophyta; class Magnoliopsida; order Fabales; family Fabaceae; genus Lathyrus; species Lathyrus tuberosus. Next base: position 19,774,875 of record JALAZF010000017.1, read on the forward strand.
CCCAAATTTTAACCACAAGATTTCCCATCATTGTGCAAATCATCACCACAATATGGATATATCTTCATGCCTCATCAATCCTCTTAAAAATTATTGAGCATTCACCTCAATCAAGAGTTAGGGTTTTGGACCCTCTCAAAGATACTCAGACAAAGGATCAATCAAGAATGGACATGATTCTTAACTTTTCAAGCCTATCAAACATCCATGAAGGATCAAGAGATCCCCTACACCAAGAATCAAGCATGAAAATACAACATCTCAAGTTGACCAAGCCTCAAGATCACCAGTGTCACCAAATTAGGGTTTTGGTCGACCATGGCCTCCAGAAGAAAATTTTCATCTGGGCATGAGCCAACACTTCAAAACATGACTCAAGAAGTTCAAAGTAACCTCATGGACCCAATCACAAGTTCAAAATAGCCTTAGGGGATGCATTCATTTAAAATCAGGAATTAGGGTTTCTTGACCTAATTCACCCCTAAGTTAACTTTTGGAACAAGGTATGAACCAAGACCTCAAGCAATGTTTTGAAGACCTCAAATATCTTATATTGATCCTCTTATAAGTTCAAATGGACACAAAGAACTTGGTTCATGAGCAATATGAAGATGCAAATTCATCTGGACCCCAAACTAGGGTTTCTAAGGAAAAGTCAACCATACCTTTGACTTTTGACCAAGACATCATCTCAAAATTTGGGACATGATTCAAAACACTCTAAAACACCTATGTAATCCATCTGATCATACCTGGATCAGACAGAGATAGTGGCCAACGGCATTTGGAACGGCAGCTCTGGTGATGGTGAGAGACGGCGCGGGGGGGGGGGGGGGGGGGGGGAGGGGGGTGTACCTGCAGGGTACTCCGACGCTCAAGTGAGAGAGTGCACAGAATATCAGCAAATACAAAAAGCGAGAATGGTAGGAAGAAAGTGTCTGACCTGACCCTCTCAAATGAGAGGGTATTTATAGAGAGCCCCCAACGCGGGGCCAACGGTTACCTGCAATGGGCTGGATCAACTAGGCCCACTCCAAGTAACTGCTAGGGGTTACGTGTAGTAGTGAAGACCAGCACGTGGTCTTCGCCCTAGAGTAACCGCTCCTAGATTTCCGAAAGTAGGGCAGACCGAATCTTTCGGAAGTGGGAGGTTACTTGGAACGTGTCCACGCGGGATGGACCGTTGGGTGCTCCTCGTGGGGGAGGAGCCTTATGTGTCGAGGAGATGTGAAGCCCATGGGAAAGGCAGGGCATCGCGAGGAGGAGCTATCCCATCGAGGAGGCATATCCCAGTGGGACGTGGTGCCCTCTTCTCTTATTGCCAGGTGCCCAACGATGGCTCAATGCTCGACGAAGCTGTGGTGCGCGCGTGGCAGTCACGTGCCCGCAGAAGGACCTTGTTGGGCCTCTCCAGGCAGTATGGGTTGGGCCTGCTCGACTGTTGGGCAGCTTCGGCCCAGTCCAGAACAGGAGCCCCCCAAGTCGTTGCTCTGAGGTGTCAGAGTAATGACTTAAGGCTTACTGTGCATGTCGGGGATACGCCAGGAGAGGAACCGAAGAGGCCATTCTCGTGGTCGATGTCCATACGGTCGCACATAAGTCGGGCATCATTCAGTCGCGTTTGGTCGGCACGCCGGGGAGATGAAGGGTCTCAGATTCAAGGCGTTGGGGGAAACTGGAACGACACGCGTGGGAAGACGCGCGGCTGCATGCGTGCCACGTGTCGCCTGCCATTATTACCTAGGGAGGCTGGCTAGGATAGCGCACTCGAGTGCCCTATGCCCCTCGAGTTCCGCGAGAATCGCTTATAAAGCTGCTCCCCTAGTTTATTTTCCACTTTTCCGTTTCTCTCTCAAGAATCCCTCTCCTTCTCTCTCTACCCTCTTTAGTTGCAGTTCGCCGCCATCAACCGTCGAACACTCCGTGCCGGAAACCTAATCTCTTCTACAACAGTCGTTCGCCGCCGTAAAACCGCCGGAAACTCCGTGCCGGAACCCTAAACCGCCGCTTACAAGGTACTTGCTTCAAAACTGACCTTTCTATTGCGTTCTTCTTTAATTTCAACTAGTGTACGGCATTTCCTTGGTGAACTGATGGTGTTCCCACGAGAAATGAAAGGATTCCTGGCGAATATGGCGGGAATTTGTAGTTGTTGAAAGAGGGGGTGCTAAGAATTTCACCCGCTTTTGTTGAATATTTTGGGGACCAGGGATGAACACGTCAGGGATACATTGAATGTCTCGGGGTCCCCAATAATTACTCTTTTCGTTAGCGTAATAGGAACACGGGGGGCGGAATTTTCCGGGGAGGCGACGAGCTCCCGGGCAAGCATGTTGATCCTCGGCCGGTTATGTCGGGGAACCGAGAGAGCCTCGCCCCTTCCTCTCCTATTCGCTTGAACAACAGTGGAGGGGTGAATTTGATATTGCCCATCGAATTCACCGTTTCCTTCTGCTTTTCAGGTAAATGGACGATTTGCCTGCGAAAGTGGTCGTGGGATCATTCGAAGAAGACGACGACCAACCCGGATCTCACATGGCTTTTGCGCAGGAGTGCCCGTTCGAGGAGTGTGTGTGCGAGGAAGCACTGGAGATGTCGTCCATCTTCGTCTACAAAGACGTGGACGACGCGTTCTGCACCGTCGAGCACCGTCTCATCGGGTCTAACAAATCCTGGAAGGTTTTCCGCCCAGAGGAGGACCATCGGATATGTTCACCTTACCGGGGAATGCGCATCCCCTTATATGAATTTATGTTCGACAAGGCGGGGTGGAGGCTGCCCTTCACGGACTTACAAGAGGGAATTTTTGCCTGGTTGAAGCTGACCCCCTCGCAAATTCATCCGAACTCCCTGGCCTTCATCCGGGCCTTCGAGCTCGTCTGTAAGTATTTGAAGATCGTTCCGAGAGTGTCCCTCTTTTTCCAGATATTCCATCTTCAGAGGTCGTCAGCCGGTGGACGGCATGGATGGGTGTCCTTCAAGCAGAGCAAAGCTTTGTTCCATACATATTTAGATTCCATCCGGGACTTCAAGTTCCGCTACTATTTCGTGAAGCCGGTCACCGTCGGGGTCATATACTCGTTGTACCGGAAAGTCACTCGCGACGTCGACGGTCGCTCTGAGGAGGTCCTGGAGCCGAAGTTCCCTCTGTACTAGACGGAGGAACACTTCAAGAAGGGAGTCGACAAATACAAGGTGAAGCATAATCAGTTGGACGTCTATGAGCGGGAAGCCTACGATAAAATCGTCGCTTTCGTTGAGAGCTTTAATGAAGCTCAGCACGAAACGCTGGACGGCCAGCCTATAACGGGGGCAGACGGGCAGGTGAAGAAACAACGTCGTCTGATCAATACCCGCGTTCTGCTCGAGACCTTCTCCGACGAAGAAGCAATCGAGTTGTTAGGTGGTGAAAATGCCCACAATCTAAGCCTTCCTCGCATCTGTATTCCTTGCCTTACTAACGTTTTCTTTCTTTTTGCAGGAAAAATGGCCGGAGCCGAGGAGAGACTCAAGAAATTAAAGGCGAAGAGGGCTCGGGAAGAGCATGCCCGGGGAGAGGCATCTCGTTCAAAGGGCCAAGATGTTGCTCCTTCTGGGGCCATGCCTGAGGGTGTTTCCTCGGCCGCTATGCCCGAAGGTTCCAGTCAGTCTCAACCTGCTGCCACTGTGTCGGGGATTTCAGAGAGGCAGACACCTCCTGCTGGGAGTCAGTCTCCGGGTACCCAAGGGACGCCGAAACGACAACGGGTTTCGAGCGTGGAGGTCGTCGACCTGGGGCACGACGACAGTCCCCCGCCTCCTTCCAGCTTTGATCTTCCACCATGCCATCAAAAGCCTCGCTTCTTCTCCAAAGTCATCTATCCTCGTGTCCCTCCCTCTGAAGTCCAAGCTGTGTTGGGGGAAGCCGCGGAAGCGAGGAGGAAGATGATCTTCGAGGACCTGTCTGCGGTCATGCGGCTTTGCTCGACTTCCATCCTACTGAACGATGAGACTCGCCCTGCTGCTGAGCTTTCTCGACTGCAAGACAAGCTTGAGAAATTGGATGATGAGATGCTCGACATGCGCAAGGAGTTAAAGGAATGCAGGGAGCTGAACAAAGAACAAAGCGAGCAGCAGCAGCGGGCTGAGGCCAAGCTGAAGGAAGCCGAGGAAACGGAGAGAGGCCACCTTGCCCGAATCACCGAGCTGGAGGCGGAGGAGAAGCGGCTCAAGGAAAGGATCGCCGAGTTAGAGGATGCTCTGCGGCCGGCCGAAGGCGAAACCGAGGAGGACAGGCTCCTAACCACTCGAGCAGCGCTGGTGGCTCAACTCAGGAAACTCGAGCAGGATCTCCGGCTAGCCGAGGATGATGCTCTTGAAACTGCGAGCATAGGGTTCCGGAATGCGGTGGCGCAGCTTCGGGTCTTAAACCCCGACCTGGTGACCGATGGGGCAGATGCTGACTTTGAGGTGGTCGACGGCCGGATAGTGCCGCCCGGGCAAAGAGGAGACGCCAACGAGGGAGGTGGGCCGGACGCCACTGAGACTGCCGCAGAGTAGGGATATAGTCTGCTTGGCCTACGTGCCATTTTGTTTTTGCCCGGCTTGTGGGCTTATTTGGTGTACTGTTAGCACAATGGTTATTTTTGCCCGACTTGTGGGCTTGTATCCGTAACATTTTTGTACTGAGGGTTTTGCTCGATTTTCATACTTCGTTATGCCTCTTTATTAATTTTGCTTGTGTGTGATATTTTATGCATTACTTATTTTTGTCTAAGTAGTTGAGATCACTGGCGCCTTGGGCGTTTGCTCGACTCCGATGATGCTCGACTGCGCAAAGAGCTTAGCCGAGTGGTCAGGGGTTGTACTCCGACCTTCGACGAGGCTAAGAAAGCGGTCGATGTCTTAGCTTCGTGGTGTGAACTTCCCATCGCGAGCTGGGTGTTCCGCCTATTTGGTACGTCGACGACGGAGCTCGGTAGAGTTCTCCTCACCGAGCCAAAAAAAGTCCCACACACACACTTCGTGGTTTTCGGCCGTCGTGTGTTATATAGAGGTGTCGCGCATGTACCGTTGCACGCCCCCGTGTTCGCGACGTTGTATTATCCTGGGAAGTGTCTAACTGTAGTATTGCTTGAGCTTCTCAGCATTCCATGGTCGAGCAAGTTATTCACCGTGGAGGTTCTCGAGGTGATAGGCACCCGTCCCCGTCTTCGCGGTGACGCGGTATGAGCCCTCCCAGTTTGCGGCCAACTTTCCTTCGCGTGAATCTTTTTGATTTCTTCGTAGGACAAGACTGCCTACTTGGAAGTCTCGTTTGATAACTTTGTCATTATAACGCAGAGTTATTTTTTGTTTTAAAGAGGCTTCTTGGAGGGAAGCGCCGGTCCTTATCTCTTTGACAAGGTCGAGTTCCTCTCGCAGGGCTTCGTTGTTCGTTTCTTCGTCGAGGGGAGCCTCTGTCCTCCTCGAGGGTTCCCTGATCTCCACGGGGATAACCGCTTCGGTCCCGTACGTTAGACGAAACGGGGTCTCCCCGGTCGTGGAGTGTGGGGTTGTCCGATACGCCCAGAGGACGCTGTGCAACTCCTCGACCCACCGTTGCTTGGCTTCGCCGAGTCGTCGCTTCAGTCCCCGGAGTATCACTTTGTTCGCTGCTTCGGCCTGCCCGTTAGTTTGAGGGTGTTCGACCGACGTGAAGTGCTGTTTTGTGCCCAGTTTGGCGACGAAGTCTTGGAAGTTCCTGTTGGTGAACTGTGTCCCGTTGTCCGTGACAATGGCTTGGGGTACCCCGAATCGGGCGAGGATGTTTCTTTTGTAGAAACGGAGTATGTTGAAAGCAGTGATTTTGGCCAGTGCTTCGGCCTCAATCCACTTTGTGAAGTAATCCACCCCGACTATGAGGTACTTGTTTTGGTACGACCCCATGACGAAAGGTCCGAGGATATCCATTCCCCACCACGCAAATGGCCACGGGGACGACAATGACTTAAGCTCGTTTGGAGGAGCGAGGTGCATGTCTCCGTGTCTTTGGCAGCGGTCACATTTCTTAACGTGCTCCTTTGTGTCATGTTGCATAGTGGGCCAATAATACCCTGCTCTGAGTGCTTTTCGGGCTAGGGACCTTCCGCCGAGGTGCTGGGCGTTGATTCCTTCGTGGATTTCTTAGAGGATCCCCGAAACTTTGCCTTCTTCGACACGCCGGAGTAAGGGAATGGAGAATCCTCGACGGTATAGTTTACCTTCGACGACGGTATACGCGCATGCCCGCCTCTTGACTATCCCCGCTTCTTTAGGATCGTCAGGCAGTTTGCCCGTCGTCAAGTATTCGTGAACTGGGGTCATCCAACAGTTTGCATCGCCGATTGCGTTGACCTCCGTGGTCGGTGCGGTTTTGGTTATGCTCGGTTGGGTCAGTATCTCCTGGATAACTGATTTGTTCCCTCCTTTTTTCTTAGTGCTCGCAAGCTTGGAAAGCACGTCTGCTCGAGTGTTGTGCTCGCGCGGGATGTGAGCCACTTCCGCGGAGACGAATTTCTTCAACTTTTCTTGCACCAAGGTTAGGTACTCGATGAGACTATCGTTTTTGGCCTGGAATTCTCCCCGAACCTGCGATGCTACGAGCTGGGAGTCTGTAAAGATTTTGACTTCTTTTGCGCCGAGGTCTTCCGCAAGTCGAAGTCCCGCGAGGAAGGCCTCGTATTCGGCTTGGTTGTTCGATGTCTTGAAAGACAGTTCAAGGGAGACCTCTATAAGGATGCCATGCTCGTTTTCCAGGATAATGCCCGCTCCGCTTCCCTTCGCACTGGAGGCCTCATCGACATAAATCGTCCATTTTTTGGAGCCATTGGTCGGGGACTCAGGGACGGTCATTTCCGCTACGAAGTCGGTCAGTACTTGGGCTTTCAGGGCTTTTCTTCCTTCGTATCGAAGGTCGAACTCGGATAGCTCGAGAGACCATCGGAGCATTCTCCCCGCCATATCTGGCCGACTGAGGAGCTGTCTGATGGGCTGCTCTGTTCTTACCACGATTGTGTGGGCCAGGAAGTAATGACGTAATCTTCGGGCTGCAGATATGAGGGCCAAGGCGACCTTTTCAATCTGTTGGTATCTGAGCTCGGGGCCCTGAAGAGCTCTGCTCGTGAAATAAATCGGTTTCTGTCCGTCGGGGGTCTCCTGTATAAGGACAGCGCTCACCGCTTCGCCGGTGACGGCTAGGTATAAGAAAAGTGTTTCCCCGGTATCTGGTCGGGACAAGACCGGGGGTTGTGACAAGACTTGTTTTAGATGGAGGAGGGCTTGTTCGTATTCTTCACTCCATTCAAAAGTCGCCTTCTGCCGGAGGAGCTTAAAAAAGGGGAGAGCGTACTGAGTGGATTTGGACACGAAACGGGAAAGAGCAGTCAGCATTCCGTTGAGTGACTGGATAGACTTCTTCGAGTTCGGGGTAGGGATTTCGGAGAATGCCCTACATTTGTCGGGGTTCGCTTCGATGCCCCTTTCTGTGAGGTAAAAGCCGAGGAACTTCCCCGCGCGAACACCGAAGGTGCACTTGTCGAGGTTGAACCTCATGCGACATTTCCTCGCCGTGTCGAACACTCTCTGGAGATGAGCAGCATGGTCGACTTCTTCCGCAGATTTGACGATCATGTCATCCATGTAGACCTCGAGTACGTCGCCGATGTCTGCCCGGAAGACCTTGTTCATCATCCGTTGGTACGTGGCGCCAGCATTTTTCAAGCCGAAGGGCATTACGTTATAGTAGTAGTTGCCCGACTCGGTCATGAAAGCGGTGTGCTGCTTGTCGGCCTCGTCCATGGGGATTTGGTTGTACCCCGAATAGGCATCCATAAAGGATAGCAATTTAAATCCTGCAGAGTTATCGACTAGTTGGTCGATGTTAGGTAAGGGATAAGAGTCTTTCGGGCATGCCCAGTTAAGATCCGTGTAGTCAACGCACATCCTCCATTTTCCATTATTTTTCTTAACGAGTATAACATTTGAAATCCAAGTAGTGTACTTGGCCTCAGAAATAAAGTTTGCCTCTAGGAGGTCTTTTACAGCCTTTTCAGCAGCCTCCATTTTTTCTGGAGACTGCCTACACCTACGTTGAGCTACAGCCCTAGCGGCCGGATCTATGGTTAGCTGATGACAAGCTACTTCAGGGTCTAGTCCGGGCATCTCTGCAGCACTCCAGGTGAACAGATTTGCATTTTCTTGGAGGCATGCCTTCAGTTGCCTCTTCGCCAGGTCGGGGAGTCCAGAGCCAATCTTCACGCTTCGGTCAGGGTTGTCGCCGAGTTGAACTAGCTCGAAATCTCCGTCTGGGACAGGGCGCGTTGGGTGGAGAGGCTGCCCGTTGACTTCAACTGGGAGGTCCTCGCCTGCGGCTTCTTCCTGTTCCCCGGGAAATCTGCTGTCAAGGTCGACCGCGCTGACCGGCGGGAGCGGAGCCTGTACGACGTCTGGAGGTGTCTCGGCCTGTGTCTTAGCTTTGGTGCCGCCGACGACACTCATACCCCTGATTGCCGCGTCGAAACACCTTCGGCCGCGTTGATGTCTCCGTGGAGAGTGACCACACGTCCGCGCTTCGTGTAGTATTTCATCTTCAGGTGGACCGTTGAAGGAACGGCCGTCAGTTCGGCCAACGTGGTCCTCCCCATTATACAGTTGTAGAGGGACGGGCAGTCCACCACCAAGAAGCGCGTCTTCACCTGTCGAGCAGTTTCCTCAATCCCGAAGGTGACCATCAATTCCACGAAACCCCACGGTCTGGTGGTCGCGTCGTTGAAACCTTGTAGGTCTGATCCTACGTATGGGGACAAGTGTTGCTTGGTCAGCTGGAGGGTCTCGAAAAGGTGGACGTACATGATGTCCACCGAGCTCCCCTGGTCGACCAAAATTCTGTGGACGTCAAAGTTGGCCATCTGTGCCCAGATCAGGAGGGGATGTTGGCGTTCGGCGCCCCGCCGGGAAGTTCCTTGAGGTAGAAGGTAATTGGATTTGATCTTCCTTTAACCCTCTCGAGGGTGGGAGCTCGAGGAGTTGTTGCTTTCAGCTCGTCAAACTTCCTCTTTATTGACCCCACGGTCAAGCGGTCAGGGGCTCCGCCCGATATGACCAAGGCTTGGGGGAAAAACTCCCAGGTGCTTCGGGCACTTATCGAGTCTTCAGCCGGGAAGTTCTTCCACATGTCCTGGACAGCTTCAGGGCTGTCGAGTTCTCCTGAAAAACCGAAGTCTTTAGGTCGCGTGACGCTCAACGCGACTTGCAGTGATCCGTTGTTGGGAGAGGGAGTTGACTCCTCGACATTCTGAGCCTCCTGGCCGCTGGGGCGGGGGGCGTCTTGCTGCTTGGCGTACTTCTTCAGGTACCCTTCTTTAATCAGAGTGTTTTGATTGCATCCTTAAGGTGGACGCAATCTTCAGTAACGTGCCCGTGACTGCGATGAAACCGGCAATACTTGGACTTGTCAGCATTTGGTTTGGAGGCCATCGGTTTCGGGAAGCGGATTCCCCCTTTGACGAACTCCGAGTTGGCATAGTCGCTGAAAATGCGCGAGCGGGACACGTTCAGCGGCGTGTAATCTTTGAAAAGGCCAGACGGTCCCCGTGATTCGCGGGGCTCTTTGGTCCGGGCTTCTTTCTTTCTCTCCCCGCCTCGCCTGGGTGGAGGGGAGTCTTCTCTTCTCCTGTCTCCACCTCGCCTGGGTGGAGGGGAGTCTTCTTCCTTGCTGCTGCGGGGGCCTTCTCTGCGCCTCGAGTCGAGGGCAATTTGTGCAGCCTCAGCTTCCTCGAACTCAATATGTGACTGAGCCCTCTCGAGGAGGCCTTCAAAGCTGCGGGGACGGTGCAGCCCGACGGATTCTGCAAATTTAGATCCTATCCTCAAACCCTTGATGATGAGATACATTTTGATGTGGTCGGTCACGTGGATCTCGACTGCCTCTTTGTTGAACCTCTCTATGTAGCTACGGAGAGGTTCATCCTTCCCCTGAAAGATGGCTTCCAGGGAGGCTATCGTCTTCGGATGGCGACGAGAAGCCGTAAAATGTTTCCTGAAACGCTCCCTCAGGACTCTCCACGACGTGATTGACTCAGATGCCAGGTTTTTGTACCAAGCCATGGCCCCTTTCCGAAGAGTCGTAGGGAATAATCGGCATTTGATAGCACCGGAAACATTCCTGAAATCGAGCAGAGCTTCAAAACTCTCGACATGGTCGTCAGGATCAGAAGTCCCGTCATATGTCCCCAAGGATGAGGGCCTCTCCAGGCCCTTAGGAATAGGGGCGTCCATGATGTGCCTAGCCAGAGGGGTCCGGTAATCGTCATCCTCGCTGGCAACCGGAGACACAGAGGGGGAGCGGTGTCCATGAACATAGTGACGTCTCGGGGAGTGGTCCTTCGGGCGGCCTCTGTTCTCCTCGTCGTCCGGCCTGCTCCTTTTATTTTTCGAGGAGCGAACCGGTCCCTTTTGTGGCGGGGAGCGGTGGCGTTTCTGAGGATACTCCGGCTGAGCCTGCTCCAAGCGTGGTCTGCGACCTCTGGGAACCGGGGAGGGGCTGCGAGATGCCTCCGGGGACAGTGAACGTCTCGGAAATGGTGGTGGTCAGTGCCTTCGCGGGGAAGACCGACCACGACTTTTCTCCAGCGCCTCGACCCGGATGTTCTGGTTGAAGATCATCTGGTTGGTCTGATTGACCAACGCAAACAGGGTAGCAGTGCTCGGATCTGCATTTGGCGGTGGGTCCACGGGCTGGAAAATGGGCTGGAGGACGGTTTCCTGTCCGTCCTGGTGAGCTGTCTCGTACTCCACTTCCTCGGAAGATGGAGAAGCGGTGAGTCCGTCTCTGACGTCGTTCTCCGCGACAGGTCGGGAAGAGTTGTTGTCGACATGGTTGCCGGTGCTAAGCTGCGCAATAACGTTGTCTAGAGCCTGATTCGCTGACGGGTTGGCCATGATGGTTGTTGAACGGAGAAAGCTTTAGTTTATCGAACAGAAAAACGGGGAAGCTTATGAGAAATTCCCACAGACGGCGCCACTGATCGTACCTAGATCAGACAGAGATAGTGGCCAACGGCGTCTGGAATGGCAGCTCCGGTGATGGTGAGAGACGGCGGGGGGGGGGGGGGGGGGGGGTGTACCTGCAGGGTACTCCGACGCTCAAGTGAGAGAGTTCACAGAATATCAGCAAATACAGAAAGCGAGAATGGTAGGAAGAAAGTGTCTGACCTGACCCTCTCAAATGAGAGGGTATTTATAGAGATCCCCCAGCGCGGAGCCAACGGTTACCTGCAATGGGCTGGATCAACTAGGCCCACTCCAAGTAACTGCTAGGGCTTACGTGTAGTAGTGAAGCCCAGCACGTGGTCTTCGCCCTAGAGTAACCGCTCCTAGATTTCCGGAAGTAGGGCAGACCGAATCTTTCGGAAGTGGGAGGTTACTTAGAACGTGTCCACGCGGGATGGACCGTTGGGTGCTCCTCGCGGGGGAGGAGCCTTATGTGTCGAGGAGATGTGAAGCCCGTGGGAAAGGCAGGGCATCGCGAGGAGGAGCTATCCCGTCGAGGAGGCATATCCCAGTGGGACGTGGTGCCCTCTTCTCTTATTGCCAGGTGCCCGACGATGGCTCAGTGCTCGACGAAGCTGTGGTGCGCGTGTGGCAGTCACGTGCCCGCAGAAGGACCTTGTTGGGCCTCTCCAGGCAGTATGGGTTGGGCCTGCTCGACTGTTGGACAGCCTCAGCCCAGTCCAGAACACCATCCATTAGGTTTGGATTAGGTCAAGGACTTGATTTCATAGAGGATCAAAAAGTTTGAAATTCATCTGACAAAAAGTCAACTGTGTCCAAAAATCAAGTTTGACTTTTTGGATTTCTTTACAAACAAGGCTTTTCTAAGTCAAAAACAATGTTAACTTATGGTTTAGATCATCATCCACCAAGAAAAATTAAAAAAAGAGATGTTACTTGCAAAAGGGGGAATCTTATGAAACTTGAAATTTCACTAAGTCATGAAAAAAAGTGATTTCTACCCAACTTTGCAAGACCATAACTTCTGATCTAAGTAACCTTTTTCTCCCATCCAAAGTTCAAATGAAAGCTCTCATTACATACTTCAAGATTGTCAACTACAACGTATTCCAAATCCTCATGGATTTTGAGTTATGGATTGATCAAAATCACAAAAAATGGAAAATGGACACTCTTTCGACACTTGGTGAAATTTTGGACAGAATCTATTTTGGATTTTCACCAACTTTGGGGTCATTTTTCACTATGATTCAAGACCAAAGTTAAACATCAAAGTTGAATTATGTTATAGGGGCTTTCCAAAAAGTACAAGAGCCTCCCATGGTTCAACTTGAGCAAGGAGTTATAAGCCTCCAAAAATGACATTTTTCACCCTGCCCACACAAAGGCATGAAAACATGACTAGGTTCCCACGATTTCTTGAGCCAATTTTGGACACTTGCATAATTTCATTTCTGTCTAAAATCAACTTGAATGATGAAGAATCTGATCACAAGGCCACCAAGTCAAAAACCTCATCCTTTAGGCATGTGACATTCAAAGTTCAAAATCCAAAACTTTCAATTTTGTCATGAAGCATTTAAGGGGTGCATGGAGCTGGCGTGTATCAGTCCACAACATTGTAAATGAGTCAAGATGAACTCAAGCATCAGAAGACCATAGGCCTGCAAGATTGACCCAAGTCAATGGCTAGAGGAGACTTTGGCTACATGACAAAGTTCAATGGATAATGGAGTGATCCAGCCTCCAATCACTATTGTTCCCAAAATAAACTTGCTCTTCTATAAATAGAGATAATTTCTGATCAGTTTGAGTACACCAAAGCATAAAACTCATGCTTTCCTTCATTTCACTCTAAAAAAACCAGAAAATGCTTCTTTAGCAAGTAACATTTGAATTTTCAAATAGAGAGCAATTCCATCAAAACCAACCATCCTAACACCTCACATATGTGATATATAAGTGATCCATAACCTCAAAACAAATCTGGAACATCAGAATCACCAAGTCAACATCCATTTGCTCAAGCTTTTTGGCCTATTTGCATTTGAGGTGCCACAACAAGATCCAGATGCTTTCAATCAATTCCAAGTTTCCAAACACCTTACATTAGGTCCATTGAAGTTGTCCCGATCATCACACAACATATGTAACACCTCTACATCAGAATTCGATTTCTTCTTGCAAAAGGTAAACCCGAACTCTCAAACTCAATGATCCATGCATCATAAATGTGTTTTTAAGTTACAAACATGTTTCTGCACTTATGTAGAGTGTTTCCCTTCAATCAATTACTTTGTATCTATCGTGTATAGGATTTCATAGTGTTCTTGCAGAAATTAGGGTTCATGTGTTCATCACTTGATTTCTCACTCCACACTTAATATAAATGCAATTAAATGGTACCATTGGAATCCTTGTTCAAAAATGAGTGAGATTGATGTTTACAAAAATCAAAACCATTGAGTAATCAGAGAGAAAAGTGAGGTTTTGCAAATCTGCAAGAACAGAGTTTGCGTGAACCACACAAGGCGTTCTTGGTGCCTTTTTCAAATTTTTGAATATTTTGATATTTTATTAATTGATTTCAAAAATTAATTTCTCTCTCATTTTTAATAATTTTTTATTGGTTCGTTTTTTTAAGAATTCACAAAAATATTAAAATATTTTATTCTACAAAAATACCAAATTCATATTATTTCTTTAATATATTTTGAACTTTTGTTAAGAATTTCATTTTATTTGTTTTCAAACATTTTTAAATGAAATTTCCATCTTGATTTTTCAAATTCAAATGGATTCCAAGTTTTCATGTGATTACACATGATTTTTCAAAACATTTTTCAAAGTTCACAACTTGTTTTTTAATACATTTGATATTTTATATCATTTTTATTTAATTTCCTTTGAAAATTGTATTTTTAAATTAAAATTAGGGTTTTTCTTAATTTTGATTTTTTTCAAACTACATTTGAAACACTTTTGGGCCTCTAATAGAGTGTAATACTCATTCCCTTTGTAAATACAATAATTTTGGGCCTCAGTCATTGTATAAGTCCCGATACAATTTTTAAAATAAACGGTGTGATCGCTGTTTTTCATCTGGGCATCTCTTTGAGCTATAAGCCCCAACTCTTGTATAAAAATAACTTTTTGGGCCTCTATTAGAGTGTAAGACCCATTCTTCTTTCTACATAAATATTTTGGGCCTCAGTCATTGTATAAGTCCCTCTGTGGTTTTCAAAACTGCGACGCGGTCGTCGCCTTTTCAAATAAATCATCAGGGCATCTCCTTGAGTATAAGCCCCGTTTTTCTTTCTTCACAAACACTTACGGGCCTATATTAGAATGTAAGACACAACCCCTCTTTGTACATAAATAATTTTGGGCCTCTGCTGTAGTATAAGTCCCACAACGTCTTTCAGTATCGCAGTGCGATCAATGTTCTCAAATAAGTCATATAGGCCTCTCATTGAGTATAAGCCCCAATATTTTTGTATAAACTTTGTTTTAAACAATAAACAACTTCCATGGGCCTCTCCTTGAGTTGTAAGCCCCATACCTCTGTTTTCAAAATCATCTATCTGTTTTTAAACTGGTACTAAGAGGAGCATTATTCCCGGTGAAACTGCTCTTAGACCACTTGGGCCTCTCTTTGAGTTATAAGCCCCAAACTTTCTTTTCTTTTCAAACAACTTGCTTTTTAATTAAAATTCAAATTCAAAGTTTTCTCAAAACTTTCTTCAATTTCTTAAAACCCTAATCATACAGTTGTAGTCAATACAACTAGTCACAATACACTTGGGCCTCTTCTCAGAGTGTAAGACCCAACATATTTTTAATTCAATGCATATTTGTTTATATACATGTTAATACACTTATTTGTATATAATTATGCATATCTGTCTAGAGTTTCGCCAGCAGTTAGGTCTACACATAGGTCAAACCAGAGGTTACTTTCTAACATAGTTCAAAACTAGTTCCCTCATAGGAAATTCCCTATACAGTCAGCCTCCTCTTGGGCTTATTCAATATGGAACAGAGAAAGACATTATTCCCGGTGAAACTTTTCTCAAGACTGTCAAAACTTAGAAACATACATATACAAGAAATTCATTTCCCCAGAGAGGATTAATTCCCGGTGAAACCTCTTTTAAATTTCTTCAAACCTTAGAGTTGTTCAACAATGAAAGGACTTATTCCCGGTGAAAACTTTCTTGAACTTTTCTTAGGCTTGGACCCACAAGCTTCTTAGAAGTACCCCAGCCTCCTCATGGGCTTAGTACAAGGACCAACAGGCTTCTTAGAAGTACCCCAACCTCCTCTTGAGCTTAGTACAAGGACCCAAAGGCTTCCTAAAGGCATAGGATAAAAATTAGTCATCTTTGCTAGTTCAATCCCCAGGAGAGTCAAATTTCCAGAACATCAAACCATGCTAGGGTTAATGTTCATCCCTAGAACCTACAACCTCCTCTTGGGCATCATACAAAGATTCCTCTCCAACCAGAGTCTACCACTTCTTGAGAGACTTGGACAGTCTCAGCCTCCTCTTGGGCTTCATTCAATAAGACTTGGAAAGTCTTATCTCCTCTTAGATCTAACACAGAGACCCTCAAGTTTCCTAAAAGCATAAGAAAAACCCTGATCATTTTACCAGTACACTAGTCTCCAGCAGAATTGAAGACCTCATAGGTTTTTAAACTCATTTTTAAACTCCCATGATACCCAACAAGGTTTAAAATTTCACCTTAAATATCCCAGCCATGGTCTTTTAACCATCAACAGATCCCTAACAAAATCAGAACCTCATGGAATCTGGTACTTCAACTCTTCCCTGATTCCCAGCAAGGGTAAATCCCTTTGGGTTCCTCTAATACAATTTGTACCTACTCCCGAATTTCAGTAAATCCTCAGCAAGAGATAGCCTCCTCTTAGGCTTCATATAAGAATTTCCTCAACCAGCCTCAATCTTGGGCTTTGTACAAGACAGATAAAACACTCCCCAGTGGAGTCAGTTTCTTTTAGCTTCAACCTTGGGCTTTGATCAAGGCACATAAAAATCAACATCCCCACAGATGAGACCACGAGTCCTCTCTGCAGGAGGACATTTCCTCTTTACATCACATATCAAAACAAGCAAACAAAACCTTTTCCCAGATAATTGTTGTAAGTGGCACACTTGTTGATTCAAAATCCAACCTGGAGTCCTTCCTTTATCCTGGCAAAATCTCTCTTTCATCTAACAGCTATAAGTGGCAAGCCTCTGGATTCCTAACATCCAAGTCAATGTCCTTCTCTTAGCATGAAAGATTCATAAAGGAAAAAGTGGCATTGCTCTACACTGAGTTAAAGGTTTCTTCCTTAATGACATCACTCTTATAAAGGAAATTATGGCATTGCTGGATCCCATATCCCAGTTAAAGTAATTTCCCTTATAACCAATTTCCCAATATTTGTGATGAATAGGAGAAATCTCTCCCTTTATAGATGAAAAATTCTCTCTCAATCAAACTTTAGCTTCAATCTTGAGCTTCGAACAAGACACCAAATATCTTTCCTTCCATAGAAATAAGAGGAACTATGATTTCTCTAATTTCCCAAAATCTCTTTACGGGAATGCATAGGCATAAGATTGCGAAATCTTAGCGAGCACACAAATAAAAAACTTTAGGTCCAGTACCTTCCCAAAAACAACGGAAAACCCGAAAACAACAAAAACATTCTCTCATTTCTCCCAAAGGAGAAACTTTCCCAATCCACAGCAGATAAACACGAGAAAGCATTTTAAAACAACAGAAATACGTGCAAATGAAGGTTCCTATGGATTACCATAGATACACTGGGTGTTAATAGCTTCCCTTTGTATAACCAGACCCCGATCCCCGATCTCTTAGCATTTGTTAAAGAAAACATTTGCGTGCAAGGTTAGTTTTAGATATCTTCCCTTTCCTTTCTAGCTTCATAGGATAAATACATAAATCAGAAAGTAGCACCCAAATCTAATTTACGGTAAGGTGGTCGCGTCATT
Organism: Lathyrus tuberosus; assembly: GCA_022829125.1. Taxonomy (NCBI): domain Eukaryota; kingdom Viridiplantae; phylum Streptophyta; class Magnoliopsida; order Fabales; family Fabaceae; genus Lathyrus; species Lathyrus tuberosus. Next base: position 19,791,913 of record JALAZF010000017.1, read on the forward strand.
GACAAAAATCGCATGCTACACTCGTTAGCATTCGTCATCAACCTATCACACACACTCGCACATTTCATTGTGGTTTCGTTACAAGGAGCACCCTTAGGGACTAGGATCGATTCACACCTTTTTTCAAACAAACTCTCGATTCGTCGTCGAGCCATTTTTGAAACAACTTTTAAGTCGAGTGCCTTTTGCTTCGTAATCAACTTCTTCGCATGCAAATACAAATAAACCCTTGATCCAACATCAATCGGATTTTCTCAATCAAACTTCAAAACGATTAACAACTATCGAAATTCTTTTCAAGGTGAAAAAGAGGGGGATTGATCCTTTGATCTCTCTTCAATTGTTTGGGCGCGAGTTCTCTTACTCGTGTATGAGCAATTGATGCCTCTAAAACACTTCCAACTCGATAACTTTCAAACTATCTTCCAAACATTCGTCGTTCAAAACATTTTTCAAACACAAGTTTTTTCCAAGGTGAAATAGGAGGGGGATGGAGTCTTCTGTCTTTTTCCTCAATTGTTTGGGTTCGAGTTCTCTTACTCGTGTGCAAATAATTGTCACCTTTCCAATCAAACCCTTTTCCTCAATCACTTAGATGAAAAAGAGAGAGAGTCAAGCCTTTGATTCACTTTGTCGATTACTTGGTCCCGATGAGCCTTTCTTAAGCTTCAAGTAATTGTCATTCAAACCAAACATCAAACCAAACCTCAGTCGTAGTTACACGAACTATAAACACTCTGATTCTTCATTCTCGTGCGAATGAAGATACGTAGGCATAAGATTGCGATGATCTTGGCGAGCTACCTTTTTCTTTTCTTGCGTCTACCTTTTCTTTTTTCTACCTTTTCCGCCCAAACCTTTCCCCGTAGTCGAACTACGATTGCTTTGATTTCTCATTCTCGTCCAAATGAACATACTTAGGCATAAGGACCCCAATCCTTGGCAAGCACCCTATCTTAAAACCATCCCATTTTCGCTTAGCATCGATTCCTTTTATCTTACCGTTTCACATTTACCGTTTAAAAGAAAACAAATAAGCTTAGCTAAAGTTCATCACAATTCGAATTAAGAGGTTCCCGTTGAGTACAACAGACGTGAGGGGGGGTGCTAATACCTTCCTCTCACGTAACTGACTCCTGAACCTAGAATGTGGTTGTGACGACCATGTTCTTATCTCCTTAAAGGTTCTCTCGATATTTTCCTTTCCCTCTTTTGGGATAAATAAAGTTCGGTGGCGACTCTGTCGAACCGCAATTTCTTCTGCGCGTTTTGCGCGAGGTTCGTATTTTTTATTTTTTGTGGTGCGACAGATATTTGAGAGTAACGTTCCTATTCTTTGTGATAATATCTCACCTATTTTATTATCTATGAATCCTATTTTATATTCTAGAGCTAATCATATTGAGATTAAACATCATTTTATGCGAGACTATGTTCAAAAGGGAATTTAAAATTTAAAAATTTATTGATACAGACCTTCAATGGGCTGATATCTTCAAAAAACCCATAGCTGAGAATAGATTTATTTTCATTATAAAGAATTTGATAATGGACTTATGTCCAGAATGAAAAATATTTATATCTTATAATGTTTAATTTATCATAATGATTAAATGAGTATCTGAGATTTATGGTTCTGAACAGTGAGTCTTCTAAAGTGAGAAGGTTTCCAGTATTAGAAGTATCCAGTCAAAACCTTTTTCTGTAAAGGTTTTTGTATTCTGGATTCTGAGGAGTTGTTAGATTAACTAACTGTCAATCAAATATAAGTTTGTGGTTCAGATTAAAGATAGGTGTCGTAAACTGAAATGCTCTAACACTTTAGTGACACATTGGGAGAAGAGATTTCTTGGAAATAGGTTAGATCTCTCTACGCCTTCCCCTAAGTCAAATTTTCACACTATTCTAGATTTTGTTCGCATGGCAAAACCTATTTATAAACCCACTCCACTCACTATTCGCACACTAACGCTATTTTCTATCCCACACTTTCTCTCTTTTAACCAAAGTTCTGTGCAACCCTAAAACCGTTTTTGTCGCCATGGATTATATCTCTAAAAAATAAGCTACTCAATCGCCTCAACAATAAAAACAACAATCTTCTCAGAAACAAGAACAACAATCTTCTCAGCAACAAGAACAACAGAAAGAAGGTCTTCAAGAGATCTCTCTATCTACTCCTGTCAATGAGTTAGAATTTTTGTGTGAAATGATTATGGATTTCTATAACATGAAGGCCAAGGGTTTCGACCTCACTAAAGATGTTAAAACCCATAGGTGGGAAGAATTCTTCAATTGTCTTAAAGGGCCAGTTTATCTTGAACTGGTTAAACAACTTTGGATTCATGCTAATGCTTCAAAACTTCAAATCTCATCTTATGTTTTAGAGAATTAATTATGCATTACTAAAAATTCCATTGCCAAGCTTCTCAACCATGATGGCTCTGGAAAGAGATATTTTGATATGCCTTCCAAAAAGGCAAAGTTTGAGGATATCGTTGCTGTGCTCTTTCAAGATGGAAAGAATTCATCAAATGCTAAGAATCTCACCATAAACTCAGAGTGTGGTCGAGGATTCTTTTGGGTTGTGTGCATCACATACCTTCAAGTAACTCCTTATATTACATCAACACAGATCATAAGTATACGTTGTTCTACATATCTTATGGGATCAAGAAGAACTTGCCTTCAACTCTCTTCAAGTATTTGATGGAGTTGGTCAAGGAGACCAGAAATGGTGGTACCAAAAACAGAAAGTGGATTCCTCTAGGAAGACTCATTTCTGATGTGGTTATTGAGAGCAAGTTGGTAGAGACTATGCAAGAGCTGAATATGATTGAGGAGATAGTCACAGGTGTAGGAAAATTATTCAATGGAAGAAATCTAAATAATATGTCTCTGATATCTGAAGTTACTAATCCCTTCGAAATTCTGGATAGGGATGCAGTATCCTCCAGAAGGATGGCCATTGATGACTATCCAATCTTTACCAAGGTGGATCCTCCTAAAATCCTAGAAGCTTACAATGTCTACTGTTTAGCCTCGAGTATCCCACCTGTAGCTTATTCCTATGATGAACTTCTAGATGCTCCTCCTGAACTTCCTATCAGAAGGAAAAGGAAAGCATCTAAGAAGATAGGTGAAGGACCTTTTGGAACTGCAAAGGTTGCCAAGACTTCTACAGTTATAAGAAGACCTATGGGAATGATACTGGAAGTTGAAATTAAAGGCTCTCAGACTGCAAAGAAATTTGAAGGATCTCCTCCTCAGAATCAGCCTTCTAGCAAGTCTCCTATTGGCGAGACACCTTTGTTTTCTAATCAATTTTCCAATACTTCATCTTCATTCACCCCTCTTGTGTATGTTTAATTGTTTTGTGTGCTTCTTTGTATATTTATCTTTTTATATCAATGATATTTCCTTTTTTATTTTCTATTTTATTTCCTTTATATTTTTTATCGATGACAGAGGGGGAGAATAGTAAATATGATTTTGACATACTTATTTTTCTTTTTAATCCCAAACATCACTCTGACTTCTCTTTTTGACATCTGACTCTGATAATTCTGAATGATCTGGGAACTTTGAAAAAGGTCACCAATGTTACTAAGAAGAATTTTTAGTTAACCAGGATATCAAAAATTTAGTTTTTAACCAGACTATCCAGAATTTAGTTTCAGAAAGAAGAAACATATATATGGTTTTGAACCAAGCTCTAATACAAGCCAAATTCTGATACAAGGAATCAAGAATTTCTTACTAGAATTTTGTGATTCATTAAGCTCTGATTAAAATCCAGGCTCTTTTGCTTCAACAAGTTCTGATTAAATGAAGCTTAAAATCTTAACCAGACATTGATACAAGACATACAAGACAGATTATTGATAACCAGGCTTTCTTATACAAGACAAATTCTAATACAAGGAAACAAGAAATTTTAATTAGAATCTTGTATATGGAAGTTCTTACCTTCATGATGGTTGAAATGTTTTATGTATTAAAATCATTTTGAGTCTTAAACTAAGGGGGGGCTTGCAAATCTCACTCTGAAGATTTAAGTTGAGAAATATTTTTCATAGTATAAAACTAAGGGGGAGCTTGCAAACCTCACTCTAATATGTTTTTATGTGATTAAACCAAGTAAAATTGTTCATTAAAATAAATGGTTTTGCCATCATCAAAAAAGGGGAGATTGTAAGAACAAGATTTGTTTATGCATCTGGCATTATGTTTTAATGATAACAATACATATATTCGTAAAGAACAATTTTGTACCCTAATGGTTTTGTTAAGTGTTCAAATACTGGATACAAGTTCTGACTCTGAAATAGGGATGTGTGATGTCATCAAGCTCTAAACCTAGTGCACTCAAACTCTGAGATGAGTGTTCTACAAAGATCATCAAGCTCTGAATTACTCTGATCTACTGATGACGCCTAAAACTATCACTTATTTGACCTAATTTACGCATGTTTTTCTATTATTTTTAATTCATTTTTCTACTATTATGCTAGTTATTCACTTTGTTTCAGGAAATTCACTAATCAGGAGTTGTTTGCGAAGATACGAGGCAAAACGGGCAAAAAGCAAGGAAATGAAGCAGACAAGCACCTCTAGCAACCCCCATGGCGTTCATCCTAGGGGTGCCATGGGTGGTCCATGCACCAAGTAGTGGGATGACCTAGTCATGCCCACCTTGTGAGCATGGCGGTCGCCACCCTTTGGAATGCCAAATGGTTACAAACCAACAAAGCTTAGTCTCCAAGGAATCACAAATGATTCCTACTTTTTCTCCACGAAGTTGAAACAGTTCCTAGGTATTTTCTAGGGTTTTGGACTTCTATAAATACCCATTTCCATACCATTTTTCATCCATCCAAACTATGCGCAAACTTAGCCGTTATACTGTCGAATTTGTAAAGGGATATTCTCTTCACATCGGAGAAGTATTGTAGTGTTGATTGAGTCTGTATCAAGTTTAGAGCACCCTTTATTTCTGCAACAATTTATTTCAGTCATTTACTTTCTGTCAAGATTTACTTTCTGCACCGCAGTTTGTATCAGATTCAAGGCTCCATTCGAAGCAGGTTTATTTATTAGTCAACATTTACCTTTATTTTGTCTTACCCTTTATTTCCTTGCCTTATTTAATCGCACTTATTCCCTTCCCCTTAATTACTTTCCTTTACCCGCAATTATGTTTAATTATGCAATTAAAACCGTTTATGTTTTATTTTCCCTAAACATGTTCGGCTAATTTACTTTACGTTGAGATGTGAGGAGTGTCAATAGACGAAGCTCCACATGTCGTCTCCCTAGGATTACTTTTGTGGGCTGTTTTGGTTTAAACACAATTTTTCTGAACTTATTTTAATTTGCCTTCACGAAAGTGATGCAGTGAAAAAGTTGGGTAAGATCAAAAGTCGTCCGACACTGAAGACTAAAATTGGTTTGTCTTTGGTTAACAAACACCGCGAAAGCGCTTTGTTAACCAATTAGGAAACCTTAACTTTTCTAGAAGGAGGTTTTAAAACTATTGGCGGACGCGTTTATAGGTTTAGGATCCGGTACTTAAGCGAAAGCTGAGGGACCTTTTTCAAGTTAATCTTTCCAATCAAAATTACTATTATGTTAAGTAAAGAGTCTAATTTCTTAAAAGTGAGTTTACTACTTTAACGCGGTAAGCGCTTTCCATAAGTGACAAATGGGGGGTATAAATTAGAGAGTAAGTTCGGTTCTGAATACGCGAAAGCGACAGTTCCCGTTAAATTAGTCATTTTCTAAATAAGAAACATTGCCCCGTAAGTTATCTTTAGTGGAGATGATCAGAGCGTCGTTGATTGATGTGAATTACATTTCAGCATTGCTATTTATCTGTTTTTATTAAATCCTTTTATTTTGTTTCCTTCCTTTTAAACTATTTCATTCACCTTAGCTAAACACCATAACACTAGGAACAATAATCCTTGACTTTTGGTCTCTGTGGGATCGATCTCTTTTAAGACTACACGATAGGCTGTGCACTTGCATTTAGTTTGTTTACACCCGATCAAGTTTTTGGCGCCGTTGCCGAGGAAAAATTACGTCAAGTATTTCATATTTATTGTTAGACCGTCTAGACTTAGGCACCTTATTATCGGTCGATGCAAAGAACTCGCAACACTGGTAACTTAGTAGATCCAATAGAAGAACCTGAAAGATACGCACGCGCACGTCATTTGCTTCGAAAGATTAGAAGAGCGATGGCTGAAGAACATAACCAAAGACCTCTTAAGGACTTTGCTCTGACTTCTAATGAAGAACTCCACTCGAGTATAGTTAACCCAGCTATCGCAGCTCATACTTTTGAGTTGAAACCCGCTCTATTATAGTTAGTGCAACAAAATCAGTTCGTCAGTCTCCCTACTGAGAACCGAACCAACATTTAAAAGTTTTTATCCATTATCAATGGGGGACAGAACGAACATCAGTAGAGAAAGAGAAGCCCTAAGGAGGTATATATGAGGTCAGTTGTCTTGACATGATGAAAGCTAAGATGGGCACTTTAGCCCAAAAAGTAGAAAGTATGTCCATTAAACCTACAGCTACCGTAGTTGCAGTGCAAACCAGATGCAAAATCTGTAGAACCCAAGGGCATATAACTGCTGAATGTAGTCTTTTAGCTGAACCAACCCCGGATCAGGTCAATTATGCTCAAGGAAATCCTTTCTCAAACACTTATAATCCAGGATGGAGGAATCACCCAAACTTTTCATACATGAACACTAACCTTAATTAGAACTCTTTACCCCAAAGACCCCAAGGTTTTCAAGCCCAAAGACCAACACAGCCTATACAAGCTGCTCCCTAGAATTTGAATTTAGAGAAAATCACGGGGAACTTCATTTCAGCCCAAACTCAGTAAAATAAAGAATTCTTGAACCAAAACATTCACATAAATGAGCAAATTACCCAATTAGGCACTAAAGTCGACTCTGTGATAACCCACAACAAAATGCTTGAAACCCAAATTTCTCAAGTAGCCCAACAACAAGCTGCCTAGGCTATGCCAGAAGGACAATTTCCTGGACAACCTCAACCTAACCCAAAGGGGCATGTTAACGCTATTTCCCTAAGAAGTGGAACCACTTATGATGGACCAGCAAACCCTAGATTGGGAACTCCGGAACAACCAAGGAAGAACGTTGCAGCCGTACCTGAGGAATGAACTGAGGAGAGTGTAGAACCTGAAAAGGAAAAGAAATCTAGCATTAAGGAATGAGTTAAAAATGACCAAGCCTATATACCACCTCCTCCTTACAAGCCACCGATTCCATATTCACAAAGACTTAAACAAACTAAACTAGATAACCAATATAAAAGGTTTGTAAAAGTAATCGAGAAACTCCACGTAGAGATTCCATTCACCGAAGTTATTACCCAAATACCATCTTATGCTAAATTCCTCAAAGGCATCTTAACCAATAAGCGTAGACTTGATGACCCTAAACCATTATAATGCAACTCTATCGCTGAGAACAAACTAGCCAAAAGGGAGAAAGACCCAGAAAGTTTTTCTATACCTTGTGTTTTTGGAAATCATGTTATCGATAAAGCCCTTCTGAACTTGGGAGCCAGTGTGAGCCTTATACCTTTAGCTGTTTGTAATAGGTTAGACCTGGGGGGACATGCAACCAACTAGGATGTCTCTTTAATTGGCCGATAGGTCAGTTAAATACCCAATAGGTATATTAGAAGACGTCCATGTTAGGATTGGTCAACTTTATATACCAACAGACTTTGTGGTAATGGACATTAAAGAAGACGAAGAAATTCCTATCCTTCTGGGAAGACCCTTCCTATCCACCGTTGGGGCTATAATAGATGTCAAGAGAGGAAATATGACTTTTGAAGTAGGTGATGAGAAGGTAGAATTTATCCTTTCCAAATTTTTACAAGCTCCTACGATAAACTATTTGTGTTGCTCCATTGATATTATTGATGAGTGTATAAGGGAGTTTGAAACACAAACTAAAATCGAGCTTGAAACACGAACCGAAACTATGAAACTGCCTTCGACCGAGATAATGGAGGACGATGGACTAAAAGTATATACACCTTATGTGGACGACAACCTTCATGAATGTTTATCACTTACCCCTAACCATTTGCCTGGTCCTAAGACAACGACTGTAGAAATTAAAGAATTACCTAGGAATCTAAGATATGAATTCCTTGATAAGGAATTAAATCTTCCGATTACAGTAAATGCAAACTTAAACGAGGACGAGACAAATCAAATCTTAGATGCCTTACGTATGTACCCTTCAGCTCTGGGATACAATATTTCTGATTTAAAAGGGATAAGTTCGTCTGTGTGCATGCACCGAATTATGCTAGAGGAAGATTCTAAACCCTCTAGGGAACACCAGAGGAGGATAAACCCTAACATGAGCGATGTGGTCAAAAGGGAAGTGCTGAAACTACTGGACGCCAGAATAATATACCAAATCTCTGATAGTAAATGGCTTAGCCCAATACATGTCGTACCCAAGAAATGAGGTGTCACAATAATGCAAAACGAAAAAGGAGAATTAGTGCCACAACGTATAGTAAATGGTTGGCGTATGTGTATCGACTGTAGAAAGCTAAACAAAGTAACCAAGAAGGACCATTTTCCCCTTCCATTCATTGACCAAATTTTAGAACATTTAGCCAGGTATTCATTTCTGATATTTAGACGAATATTCAAGTTTTTTTTCAAATCCCTATTCACCCTGACGACCAGAAGAAAAAAACCTTTACATGCCCTTACGGAACTTTTGTCTATCGGCGGATACCGTTTGGACTATGCAACGCTCCTGCGACATTCCAACGATGTATGATGGCCATATTCATAGATTTCCTTGACGAGATAATGGAGGTTTTTATGGATGACTTCTCGGTATGCGGATCTAGCTTTAAAGACTACCTCGCTAACCTGGAAAAGATTTTGGAAAGATGCGTGCAGGTAAATCTCGTATTAAACTAGGAAAAGTGCCATTTCATGGTAACAGAGGGTATAGTATTAGGACACATAGTTTTCGACATAGGATTTGAGGTTGCCAAAGCTATGTTGAGATAATAGAAAACCTCCAGCCACCCAACATAGTTAGGGAAGTACGAAGTTTTCTTGGACACGTCTGGTTCTACCGACGTTTTATCAAGGACTTCTCAAAAATCACAAAACCCCTAATAGGTCTCTTGATGAAAGACACCGAGTTTGTTTTTGATGAAAAATGCCTAGAAGCGTTTAATATCTTAAAGTAAACACTGCTTTCCGCTCCTATCATACAACCCCCAAACTGGAATAAGCCATTCGAAATCATGTGTGATGCGAGTGACTTCGCCGTCGGTGTTGTTCTGGGACAAAGAACCGAAAAGAAAATGCATGTGATATATTACGCAAGCAGAACACTTGACGCAGCTCAACTAAATTACGCCACCACTGAAAAAGAACTCTTAGTCGTAGTTTTTGCAATAGACAAATTTCGTTCTTACTTAGTCGGAGCCAAGATCATAGTATACATCGACCATGCGGCCATAAGATATCTTCTGAAGAAGAAGGATGCAAAGCCCAGACTATTCCGCTGGATTCTCCTACTGCATGAGTTTGATCTTGAAATTCGAGACAAAAGGGGGATTAAAAATGTAGTAGTTGACCTCCTTTCAAGATTAGAGTACTTAAAACCATATCATATCCCTATCAATGATGACTTCACCTATGATCGATTAGTAGCATCAGTCCAGAAATGGGCAGATCCAGATAACGACGAAGACGAGCCCAAAATAGAGTATACCCTGGTAATAAGAAATGTACTCTGGTACGCCGATTTTGTTAATTATCTGGCAACCGATATTCTACCCCGGACCTGACATATCAACAAAAGAAAAAGTTTTTACACGACATAAAATATTTCTACAGGGATGAACCACTACTTTTCAAGAGAGGAGCATATGGCATATTTTGTCGCTGCGTCCTTGAAGAGGAAGTTGAAAACATAATAACTCATTGTCACTCCCCACCTTATGGTGCCAATGCACTGGAAACATTTCCAGACGTGATGAAATGCCCCTGAGGAACATTCAAGAAGTAGAAATTTTTCGATGTTTGGGGAATAGATTTCATAGGACCATTTCTGTCATCTATGGGAAATAAATATATATTAGTTGCAATCGATTACGTATCTAAATGGATCAAGGCTATCGCCTTACCCACTAACGATGCAAGAGTTATGATTAGAATATTTAAGAATTACATATTCCCAAGGTTCGGAGTCCCTCACCTAGTCATAAGCGATGGTGGATCCCATTTCATCTCGCAAATATTCGATAACCTTTTAGCAAAATATGGGGTAAAACACAGGGTAGCAACGCCCTATCATCCACAAACAAGTGGACAGGTCGAAGTCTCTAATAGGGAAATAAAATAGATCTTAGAGAAAACGATCACTATTTCTAGGAAGGACTGGTCCTCTAAACTTCAAAATGCACAATGGGCCTATAAAACTGCCTATAAAACCCCTATAGAGACAACACCCTTTAATCTGGTTTATGGAAAATCATGCCACCTACCTTTCGACCTATAACACAAAGCCTATTGGCCTATAAAAACTCTAAATATGGATTACTTAAAGACAGGTAATAAACGCTTGCTAGACATCCTCAAATTAGAAGAAATCAGACGAGATGCCTACGAAAATGTTATAATTTACAAAGAACAGACTAAAGCATGGCATGATAAACAAATTGCGAGGAGAAAGTTCAATATACGCGACCCAGTACTTTTATTCAACTCTAGATTGCGAGTTTTTCCCGGTAAACTATGATCCAGATGGACTGGACCCTTCGAAGTCACGAGAGTCCTACAATCTGGGGCAGTTGAAATGAAAAGTCCATCTATGAATCCTTTCACTATGAATGGACAAAGGCTGAAACTTTACAACAGCAATGAGGCCAACATCACCCATGACCGTCTTACTTTCTCAGAACCACCCCCGGTCACTACTACAACCTGATTTTAACGTTCGTCGAGCTACTGACGTTAAACGCAGCACTGCGTGGGAGGCAACCCATGGTTTTTCTTTTCATTTTATCTGCTCCAGTTATTCCTTTTACCTTTCTTTAAAAAAATATCTAACTTGTGTGTGTTTTCATTTCAGAGCGAGAACCTTCTACTTAGGCAGATTTTACCAACTAACCATATTTTAGGGTGCAGCCGGCTAACAAGATGCAGATTACCTTCAAGAATGACAACCAGAGAAGGTGATTTGCTGCCTTAGCTGTGAGAACCATTTTCCATACCCGGTATCTGGATTTTCCTTCCTTGGTCCAGTTGGGACTTATTGATAGTGTCCGTTTTATGTTTACCCAGATGGGTTGGGATAGGTTTTCCATCGCGAAGCACCCAACTTACACAAACCTGACACTGGAATTCCTGAGTTCATTCTGTTTTCAGCCCCATACTGGATTAGTACATGACGAAGGCTTGATTACCTTTAGAATGTTTGGCCAGGATTATAGGATCACCTGTAGAGAGCTAGCAAGATGCCTTGCCTTTCAGCATGACCCTAGTGCTTACTCCAAAGTTCCTGATAATATGCAAGGTGAATTGGATTACTTCTAGGGAGGGATCACTGAGGATTTCCCCCCTGACCATGATGCTATGAATAACACCCTCATCCATAATCTAACCATTAGGTACTTCCACATGGTAGCCGCCTAAACATTCTTTGGAAAAGCTGAGAACCAAATCTGTGTAAGCAAATAAGAGATGTTTTTCATCCTGAGCATTTTTTTAGAACCGCCCTATAAACTGTGCAACCTTCCTGCTGACAAATCTTAAGAAGATTGCCAAACAAAGAGTCGAGGACATTTATGTAGGAGGATTAGTCACCCACATTGTTATTGCCTTGGGACTGCGAGACTGAGTGGCCCATCTAACCCCGAGCTGTGGATACAATCTCTTGGATATTGACTTCTGCCAGAGTCGTAGTTTAGTGAGACGTAAAGGACTAGACCTATTTAAAATTATTATAAACTATGAAGTAGTCCATCTTTTCACCTACCAAACCACGACCTCACTAGTGTCCATGACAAAAATAACTAGCGGTACCAATTGGAAAACCTAGATGAAGATCCATTACCCCTGGAAACCCGTACTGAACCTGAAGATCAATATGTGCATTACATTGACTATGAACTCTTTACTTTTAGAAAATAAATCATGGCTCTTCGCCGTGAGCAAAGAGATCAAACCAACAGGTTAGCTGAACAAATGACCACCTTTTTTAGGAGTTGTATTCATTGAGAAGAACACAGGGCCGTCGAGGCCCCTCGCTCTGATCACACACCAAGTTCTATCATTTCTTTTCCACCTTAGGTTGAAACATTGGGGACAATGTTTGATTTAAGTGTGAGAGAGGAATTTTACTGCTCAAGTTAGAGTTATTGCTTTATTTTATTTTCGTTGTTTTATCTAGTCATTACATGTATTGTCGAGTCTTTAAGTGTAGTTTTGTTGTCTATTAAATTTTCTCCCTTTTCTTGGGCCATACTGAAATTTTTTGCAAAAGAAACTGTGATTGATTTGAAATTATAGGTTATTTAGACACATTATAAAGATTTGGGAGAAGTCCTAAAACATTAGTATCATTTTAACACCATAAATCTCTCGACTATGGAGAGCGATTTGGATAATTGTTATGCTCTAACCTTATGTTCTCACCTTAAATTAATCCTTAAGTAGTTTATTCTAGCAGTCAGCCTTATCTAAGTACTGCAAAGTGAATAAGCCGATGCAAATAGGTGAATAATCCCGTGATATAAAAAAGAAGAATAAGAAAATGATAAAGAGCAAACGATGCAAAAAGAAGACCCACCTTCTAAGTTAGGTAACTCTCACCCGGTTACTTAGCCCAATGAGGAATCTTTAAAAATTGTGCTTATATATCAAGTTGAAAAATAGCGTAAAGTGTTGAATTTTCGACAAGATAATGGATCAGGATCACCAACAGGTTTGTTCACCATGCGAGTACAAGATAACGGGCTTAATGTGATTGCGCCCAAATGAAAAAGGATTAAGAGGATGGGTAAGTTAGGCCTGAGGATAATGATATGATTCAGATTGCTTTGAATAGGGGATAGATTTATGACCGTGAAATATGGAATATGTTATTACGATGCTTTTGATTTCAGAGACTTAGTACCTATCAATGTGATTTGTTTAAAGTATAGCCTTTCCAAAGCACAAAGTAGCTATTGATTTAGCCTGTTTTATTTACACTTTGCTTGAGGACAAGCAATGGTTCAAGTGTGGGTGAGTTTGATGACGCCTAAACCTATCACTTATTTGACCTGATTTAGGCATGTTTTCCTATTGTTTTTAATTCATTTTTCTACTATTATGCTAGTTATTCACTTTGTTTCAGGAAATTTACTAATCAGGAGCTGTTTATGAAGATACGAGGCAAAACGGACAAAAGCGAGGAAATGGAACAAACAAGCACCTCTGGCAACCCCCATGGCGTTCATCCTAGGGGTGCCATGGGTGGTTCACGCACCAAGTAGTGGGATAACCTAGTCATGCTCACCTTGTGAGCATAGCGGTCGCCATGAGGGGTGTGGCGGTCGCCACCCTTTGGAATGCCAAAAGGTTACAAACCAGCAAAGCTTGGTCTCCAAGGAATAAATGATTCCTACTTTTTCTCCATGAAGTTGAAACAGTTCCTAGGTATTTTCTAGGGTTTTGTACTCCTATAAATACCCATTTCCATACCATTTTGCATCCATCCAAACTCTGTGCAAACTTAGCCGTTATACTGTCGAATTTTTAAAGGTATATTCTCTTCACATCTGAGAGGTATTCCAGTGTTGATTGAGTTTGTATCAATTTTGGACCACCCTTTATTTCTGCAACAATTTATTTCATTCATTTACTTTTCGTCAAGATTTACGTTCCGCACCGTAGTTTGTATCAGATTCAAGACTCCGTTCGGAGTAGGTTTATTTATTTGTCAGCATTTACCTTTATCTTGTCTTGCCCTTTATTTTCCTTGCCTTATTTAATCACACTTATTCCCTCTGCCTTAATTACTTTCCTTTACCCGCAATTATGTTTAATTCTACAATTAAAATCGTTTATGTTTTGTTTTCCCTAAACATGTCCGGCTAATTTACTTTATGTTGAGATGTGAGGAGCGTCAATAGACGAAGATCCACATTTCGTCTCCCTAGGATTACTTTTGTGGGCTGCTTTGGTTTAAACGCAATTTGTTTGAACTTATTTTAATCTGCCTTCATGAAAGTGATGCAATGAAAAAGTCGGATAAGATCAAAAGTCGTCCGACACTGAAGACTAAAATTGGTTTGTCTTTGGTTAACAAACACCGCAAAAGCACTTTGTTAACCAATTAGGAAACTTTAACTTTTCTAGAAGGAGGTTTTAAAACTATTGGCGGACGCGTTTATAGGTTTAGGATCCGGTACTTAAGCAAAAGCTGAGGGACCTTTTTCAAGTTAATCTTTCCAATCATAATTACTATTCTGTTAAGTAAAGAGTCTAATTTCTTAAAAGTGAGTTTACTACTTTAACGTGGTAAGCACTTTCCATAAGTGACAAATGGGGGGTATAAATTAGAGAGTAAGTTCAGTTCTGAATACGCGAAAGCGACTGTTCCTGTTAAATTAGTTATTTTCTAAATAGGAAACATTGCCCCGTAAGCTATCTTTAGTGGAGATGATCAGAGCATCGTCGATTGACGTGAATTACATTTCAGCATTGTTATTTATCTGTTTTAATCAAATCCTTTTATTTCGTTTCCTTCCTTTTAAATTATTTCATTCGCCTTAGCTAAACACTATAACAACTAGGAACAATAATGCTTGACTTTTGGTCTCTATGGGATCGATGTCTTTTTAAACTACACGATAGGTTGTGCACTTGCAGTTAGTTTGTTTACACCCGATCATTTATGCTTCTAAATATCACTCATCCAAAGCTTCAGATTATGAATCTGACAAGAGAAGCCTCTAATGTTGTCAAGCTTTGTAGTCTTGTGCTCAACAATTCTGAAAACCAAGTTCTAAAGACCCTGAAGACAAGGTTCTGAAGACTCTCTCATACAGACTTTGACTCTTCTTCTATGCATGCTTCTTCAACCCTCTATCTGAAGCCTCTGAATAATTTAAGATAAGATCAAAAAGTTTTACGTGAGAAAATACTACACAGTACAAGATTAATATTCTTTCCACTAAACCGATTTTGTGGGAAAATGAATGTACTATTATACCATTGTGTCTCCCATTTTCATATATTGTTATGCAAGGATACGACTACATTTGTGAATTCCATTTCTGCCATCCAACAGATCTTTTCATTGCATATATAAAGGAGTCTTGAAAGAATGGAAGAAATTTTCCTAGCTACATAATAACAACCACGACGTGAAGATTGCATACTGTGAATATTTCGAGAGAAAGAAAAACAAACACACAAGGAACTTTTGTTCTTACACTTTCATAAAATAAAAAATTGTGTGTAAATCTTTGTAATTCATTTGTGTAATCTGCTTTCTTAGAAGCATCTTGTAACACACTTTGTATCTAAACTTTTGAGTTGTATTTCCTTGAGAGACTAGGTTATGGTCAGAATTTCTCAAGAAGACATTAACGGTTAGTCCTTGTGTTTGTAATCAAGTTTGGTTATAGTGGATTAAGTCCTTGTGATAAGGCGAAATCACCTTGGCGGGTGGACTGGAGGTAACTTTGTTAACAACGAACCAGGATAAAAAATATTTGCGTTCATTATTTTTATTCTAAGTTATCTCCTTGTTGTTTTGGGTAGCAAAATATTTTCATTCTAGAAACCCAATTCACCCCCCCCCCCCCCCCCCCCCCCCCTTTTCTTGTGTTTCCTTTACCTTTCAATGAAACTCTTAGAAACTCCAAAATATTGAATGCTATACTCAATGGTGTTGACAAGAATATGTTTAGATAAATAAACATATATACTAAAGCCAAAGAGGCTTGGAAGATTCTCAAAACTGCACATGAAGGCACATCCAAAGTTCGTATGTCAAGGTTGCAACACCTCACAACTAAATTTGAAAATATAAGAATGAAGGGAGATGAATCCATCTCTAAATTCAACATTCACCTTCATGACATAGCTAACATTTATTTTGCCTTATGAGAGAATATGTCTGAAGAAAAATTGTCTAGATAAATCCTCAGATCTCTACCTAAGAAGTTTGATATGAAGGTTACAACTATTGAAGAAGTCCAAGACATAAGCAACATCAAATTTGACGAGCTCATTGGATCTCTACAAGCCTTTGAGATGGTTATAAATGAGAGTGAAGAAAAAACAACTAGTAGTGGGATGGCCTTCATTGAAAAATGTGAATTTGGTAGTGAGTCTAGTGATGAAGATATCTTTGATGAAAAGATAGCTGAAGCATACAAACTATTGTACATCAAATGGGAGGAACCATGCATGACAGAGGAGAAATAGAAGAAAACTATAAGTGTTCTCCTTTTGGAAAAAGAGAAACTTGTTACAACTATCACTGGTCTGGAAGAGGAAGTCACCATGTTAAATTTCAATCTAGAAATTATGGAAAAATTTGTCCGTATGTTGAACAATGGTTCAAATATGCTGGATGAAATCCTAGAAGTTGGGAAGATGTCTAGTAATGTGAAGGGAGTAGGATTTGACTATGACTCCATGAACAAAGAAACCAAAATTCCCACTAAGTTTGTCCTCTCTAAGAAGAAATATGAGTTTCTGATAATGGATCATATTTCTCAACAACTAGTTCAACATATGTACCCTCAAAACAAAGGATACAATAGCTAATCTTGGAGATGTCACTATTGTGGAAGATATGGTCATATAAGACCATAATGTTATAGGATGTATGGAAATCTCATAGCTCATACATCTCTTAGAGTCTCCTCAAGAGAAGATTGGTACTTTGATAGTGGATGTTCCAGGCACATGTCTGGAGAAAAAAGCATCTAGAAGAGTTAAAACCTTACTCCAATAGGTATGTTACTTTTGGTGATGGAGCAACAGGAAAAGTCAGTGGTATAGGAAAATTGGTTTATCCAAGTTTCCATAGCCTTAATGATGTGCTGCTGGTAAAAGGACTAACTGCTAACTTGATCAACATTTGTCAGTTATGTGATCAAGGTATGAATGTGAACTTCAACAAATCAGAATGCATTGTTACTAGCAAAAATTAAGAAGTGTTAATGAAAGTTTCAAGGTCCAAATACAACTACTATATGTCGATATCTCAAACCAGGAATCGGCCCTCAACATGCTTGGTAATCTCAACCTTAAGAGCAAGAAGAATATCATATCTGAAAAGGCTATCAAGGGGTTACCAAAGCTTAAAATTGAAGAAGGAAAAATATGTGCAGATTGCCAAATAAGTAAGCAGACCAAGATGTCTCACAAGAAGCTGTAACATCTTACCACCTGTAAAGTTCTAGAGTTACTACATATGGACCTCATGGGGCCTATGCAAGTGGAAAGCCTGGATGGAAAAAGATATGTCTTCCTGTGTGTGAATGATTTTTCAAGATACACTTAGATTAACTTTATTAAAGAAAAGTTTGAAACTTTTAATATATTCAAAGAGCTATGTCAACGTCTCCAAAGAGAAAAAAGGAGTGAGATAGTAAAAAAAAGGAGTGACCATGTCAAAGAATTTGAGAACTTCAAGTTCTCTGAGTTTTGTTCCTCTAAAGGGATTGGTCATGAATTTTCAACACCTATCACACCTCAACAGAATGAAGTGGTTGAATGCAAAAATGGAACTTTGCAATAGTTAGCTAGAGCCATGTTGCATGCTAAGAATCTACCTTACTATTTTTGGGCTGAAGCTGTGAACACAACATGTCACATCCACAATTGTGTGGCCATAAGATCTGGAACGAAAGCAACTCAGTATGAACTTTGGAAAGGGAGAAACCCCAATGTCAAATAGTTTCATGTCTTAACTACCAAATGTTACATCTTGGAAGATCATAAGCAAAGAATAAAGATAGGTCTCAAAAGTGATGAAGGAATATTTCTAGGTTACTCCATCAACAGTAGAGCATACATGGTATATAACACTCGTACTATGACAATTATGGAATCAATAAATATTGTCATTGATGATACCCGTGAAGAGAAGAAAGAAGTTGAAGATGAAACTTTTGTATCCCTTAAATAGACTGATGTCCCAGTATTTATCCCACCCAAGGAGTCTGACATTGAATCTGGAAGCTTAAATTATGAAAATCCTCAAACCAACAAGGGACCATCAATCAGAATTCAGAAAGATCATCGAATTGAAATATCAAAGGAAATATGAATGAAGGAGTCATCACCATATCCAGGGATATGATTGCCAACTCATGTTTTATTTCCAAGATTGAACCAAAGACCATTAAGGAAGCCTTGACGGATGAATTTTGGATAAATGCTATGCAAGAGGAACTATGTCAATTCAAAAGAAACAATGCATGGGAGTTAATTCCAAGATATGAAGATGTGAATGTCATTGGTACCAAATGGATTTACAAGAACAAATCTGATGAAAGTGGTAATGTAACATGGAATGAGGCACATTTAGTTGCTCAAGGGTACATACAAATAGAAGGAGTAGGTTTTGATGATACATTTGCTCATGTTGCTCGTGTTGAGTCTATTAGATCATTAATGAGAGTCTCCTACATGTTTAGATTCAGATTATATCATATGGATGTTAAAAGTGTCTTCCTAAATGGGTATTTTAATAAGGAAGTTTATGTAGAGAAAACAAAGGTATTCATTGATCCTAGATTTCCAAATCAAGTGTACAAGTTGAAAAAGGCACTATATGGATTAAAGCAAGCTCCAAGAGCTTGGTATGAAAGATTAACAGAGTTCCTGATCAATAATGGATACAATAGAGGTTGAGTAGATAAAATTCTATTTTTAAAGAATGACAGAGGAAAACTCATGATAGTCAAGATTTATGTTGATGACATTGTCTTTGGTGGAATGTTGGATAAGATGATGCAACATTTTGTTCATAAAATGCAGTATGAATTTGAGATGGGTATTGTAGGAGAACTCACCTAGTTTCTTGGTCTTCTAGTAAAGCAAATGGAAGACAACATCTTTGTATCTCAAAGAAAGTATGCAAAGAGTATAATGAATAAGTTTGGGCTTGAAAAGGAAAGTAATAAGAGAACTCATGTTGTAACACATGTGAAATTAGCCAGAGATGATAATGATGTTGATATAGATCAAAGTCTATACAGAAGCGTGATTGGCAATCCGCTATATCTCACAGAAAGCAAACCTGACATCACATTTTCTATAGGTGTTTGTGCTAGATACCAAGCTAAACGTGAGGCTAGTCATCTCACTCAAGTGAACAGAATCATGAAGTACATAAATGGGACTTGTGACTATGGTATTCTATATTCTCATGATACTAACTCAATACTAGTAAGGTATTGCGATGTTGATTGGGTCGAGAGTGCTGATGATAGAAAAGGCATATATTGTGGATGCTTCTTTCTTGTCAACAACTTAATCTCATGGTTCAACAAGTAGAAGTGTGTCTATCTATCTATTGTATAAGCTAAGTACATTATTGCAGGGAGAAGTTGTACCCAATTACTTTGGATGAAACAAATGTTAAAGGAGTACAATATCGAACAATATGACATGACATTATACTGCAACAATTTAAGTGCTATTAATATTTCAAAGATTCCTATTCAACACAGTTGAAACAAGCACATTGACATTTGCCATCATGTCATTAGGGAACTTATATAAGATAAAATTGTAAACCTTTAGCGTGTAGCAACTAAAAATAACTTGCTGACATATACACTAATAATAATTAATTCAAGGGAGGCGTGCAAGAAAAAAATCATTTTTTCTCACTCATGATCATTATTGCACGTGAAATAAGGCAAATGATTCCTATTTCAGATTCTTCTCATAACTCGTTCATTTTTACAAACCTGAAGAACTCTTTCTCTCTCTCTCTCTCTCTCTCTCTCTCTCTCTCTATATATATATATATATATATATATATATATATATATATCATTCTAACAAAATTGTTCATCTACCTCTGTATCGTATGAAAATGAGTCAAAAGTTTAAAGAAGCTAAGATTTTGGAACCCAAACCTGTTACAAATGCTAATGGGGTCAAAATGCCTAGAGTCAAGATATGGGAGAAAGAAATAATGAAAAAATCTCGGGCTCCTGAGTCAAGTAGCAAGCTTGACAAACAATATGCGGTACTCAATGTTGTACCTAGTCATATGATTATCCCAGTTGATGCTCCAAAGAAAAGAGCTAACAATGTTGACACCAAGAAGAATAAAGCAACTATAAAGGTAAGTCCCTCTGATAATGACACATTCGTGCATGCTCATATTGATATGCCTGTTGATTATATGAATAAATACACCGTGACTATTGGAGTTGATACCACTCATACTAAAAAAAATTGAACCTACTAAACCCCCATTGATTCTCCTGTTGAACCTTCTAGTGAACCACCTATTGAACTACCTGTAAAACCATATGTTGAACCTATTATTGAACCAACTATTGGTATACATGCCATTGATACGTTTTTGGGTGATATATTGATTGGAAACCATGTTTCTATCGAAGAATTGAGTGACAAGGATCCTCAAAATGTAGAACCCGTGGTGCAAATTAAAAAAGTGTGAATATTGATCAAGACAATGAGGATGATGACATCCACATTACCAACATAATGAAGAGAATCATTGACAATGTAACCAAGTCTCAAGATAAGGCTGCTCATGAGAATAGGAAATATGTTATGGATGTGGATGAAGAGAATGAATTTGATGAAGAACCTGCAATAAACTTTATGAAGAGTATATCTCGTTGTGTTGTTGAAAGAGTAAAAGAGAAAAAGAAGCGAAAAACTGTAACCTCCAAATCCCCCATGAAGGACACTAAGATTGTGAAGGAGAAGACCACAAAAGAGAACACTATAAAAAAAAGAGAAAGGTAGAAGGAAAACATGTTGAGAAGAATTCTCTGAAGTGGAAGCTTGTTCAAATAAGTGAATCTGAGATAGATGCTGAAGAAGATGTTCAGGAATGGTGTCCATTGTAAGGAGAAAGGTTAGTGGGAAGAAAATTCCCGTGAGTGTTCCTACTGCTCCCACGGATAATGTATCATTCCATTATGAAATAAGTGTTCAGAAGTGGAAATTTATGTTCCATAGAAGGATTTCTCCTGAGAGAATGCTTGCAAAAGAATATCTTAAATTTAAAGATATTATGGAGTCGCTGAAAAACTTTTTGGTTAATGAAAACTGTTACAGATGTTGGTCCTTGTTATGAAAAGATGGTCAAGGAATTCATTGTGAATATTACCATCGAGTGTAATGTTAAAGGCACCACAGAGTATAGAAATGTGTATGTTAGAGGAAAGTGTGTGAAATTTTCACCTACAATAACTAATGAGTATTTGGGCATAAGGAATTATGCAATGTCTGATAAGATTCCCTCAATAGACAAGATTGCAAAGGAAATAATGGGTGGTCAAGTGAAACAATAGCCCAAGAAAATATTACTCTTTAGTGGAAGCTTAAGTGTGAAATATTCAATTTTGAATAGGATTGGTGCGGAAAATTGAGCACCCACAAATCACAGTTCAGGTATAACCACTGCTTTGGCCAAACTTATCTGCCAAATAGGAACAAAGGCAAAGTTGAATTTTGTAGGATATGTGTTTAAGAAAACTACGAAACATTTTGATTCATTTGTTGTGAAGCACCCCATAGCATTTCCTTGCTTAATAAATGGCATTATCTTAAACCAACACTCTTAGGTTGTGCATTTAGAAGAAGTTCAAAGCAAAAAGGCAGTGCCACTGACCTTTGATTATAGGCTTTTTGTCAGAACACGTGTTCCATACACTGTGGTGACAAAACATCGAGATCTTTTGTTGATGGGAACTACTTTCCCTTATCCAAATCTACCAGAAAGGATATGCTGCTTCATGGGAGTTTCAAAATCCTTTCAATAAACTATTAGAGCAAGCACTATTATAAAGAAAAATGTGGATAATATGATAAAGATGATGACCAAGGAAAAGTAAGTCGAGGAAGAAGAAGAAGAAGCCAACAATGAGGAGGAGGAGGAGGAAGAAGAAGAAGAAGAAGAAGAAAAAGAAGAAGAAGAAGTGACCACAAGTGAGGAAGAAAAGGAATGTTCTAGAGAGTGAAGTTTATTTGTTGTTGATGTCAAGAGTTTTTTTTTTCTGAAGATGTTGTTTTAATTCAAGTTGTTTATGTTTTTCTTTTGTCCCTTGTATATGGGAATGTAATGTTCTATTTTGTTATTGGTTATGTAATTATTATATAACTTTATGTGTTTGTTGCTACTTTGATGGGTTTCTGCACTATGACGATGGTTTTTGTTAATCTAGACATGGTATTGAGTTCTAATTTTGCCTGTGCTTGATGCTTACCCCTTCTGGGTATTTCTTTGGTATTCATTTCCAAACCTTTGTCAAATTATGGCGAAAATAGGGAGTAATGATGTGTGCATGTGTTCCTGACTGTTTAGAGCATATTGTTTAATGATGATATGAGATCTGCCTCCTATTTGGTGTTTGATTTAATCTATTAATGTGTAACAACTACCTCCACCTTTCATGATCTTTTGATGTGTAGCAACCACCTCAACTTTGCATGATCACTGATCATATATTATGTTATTGTGTATGTACTGATGTATGTTATATGGTGTATTGTTATGTGTTCTCATGAATGAGAATTTTTTAGTGAAGATTTACTCCATCACATTTTGTAGAAATTATAAAAGTTTTTTTAGCCAAAATATTCCAAAGGGGGGATTGTTGTTCCTTTGATTTGATTATTTAGGTAAAACAACATGGTCAACACAAGATGTAAATTGTGAAGAGGCGTCATGTGCGACAAGATTTTCCAGCATGAGTGCATCATCTAGCCTTTGTATGTAAGCCAGGTTTTATGAGTAAATCTTAGCATGATTATGTTTGATTCCAAGGACATTTTTCGTTTATGAGTTGTATCTTTTAGCAATATATTATTAAGGAATATTTGCTAAAAAGATTGTCCAATACCAAATCAAGTTAAATGAGATTTAATTTGCATAAAGATCAAATCTCTTGGTGGGCATTTATGGGAAGAAAATTAAATCAACATCAAAATCAAATATGTTTATTATCAAATACGAAGTTCGTTGGACAAAGGCCCAGTAGATGATTTGATATATAAGAAGACTTATTCCTAACAACGAATAGTAGAGTAATAATTCAAAATCTAGTGTGTTACGGTTTGTTATTTGAGTCTTTGTACTTGTTGTTATTTGTGCAACTCTATAGCGCCTAAGTTCAATATCAAAGGCACAAAGGTTGTTTATGTTAGTTGAGTTGTAATTCAACAATCATTGATTTGTTTTATGTATTGATCATTAAGGTTAGTGATTAAGGGAAAGTGAGAGGAGTTCTCATATTTAGGGGGAATCCCAAATAGAAAGACATAGGTAGTATTAAGAAGAGAGGCATTGAACAGGGTTTGTTCATCTAAGACTATTTGTACTAATACTATTGATAGTGGATTTCCTTTATTGGGTTAAAATCCCCCCAAACGTAGGTGACGTTGCATTGAACTAGGTTAACAATCACGTGTGTGTTTTATTGCTTTATAATTTATTTCTTGTTATCTTTTTATTTGTTATAAGCATGTTATACACATTGTCCCAGACACTGTGTCTAGCATTTCTCCTACGAAAGAATCAGAATTTCACAAATGATTCGTTGAGAAGGAAAATCAAATGATCTATCATTCCCTCGAAAGGTTTTTTTTTTCAACAAGTTGTTGTTGGAACAAGTTTGGTTCTACATCTACAATCCTTAAGTTTTGGTGATAGCAAAGTATAAAAAACAATTTTGTACACTAATAGTTTCATTAAGTGTGCAAAAACTTAAAGATAAGGAAAGCAAATTCTGGACTCTGGACTAAGTGGACTCTAGACTAAGCAGACTCTGGATAAAGTAGACTTGGACAAAGCAGACTCTGGACAAAGGAGACTATGAATAAAGCAGACTTTGCATAAAGCAAACTCGGGATAAAGCAGACTATGGATAAAGTAGACTTTGGATAAAGAAGACTTTGGATATAGCAGACTCTGGAAAAAGCAGACTTTGGACAAAGTGGACCATGGACTCTGGACAAAATACTCTGGATTCTGACTTCAACGGATTCTAAAATAAGGTTGAAATATGAAGAAGTGTTTAACTGATAATCAACCATCTGGATAACCAAGTAAATGCTTCTGGAACAAACAATCCATATTTACTCTGATAACCCAATCCTCATTTTCACTAGACTCTGAAGTCTAATATTCAAGACTTTAAATTATGATCAAGCTTCAAATCATCTCAAATACGAAGCCAGTGATTTAGAGAATAATGTTGAAAGAATATTCTTGGAAATTGTACATTCAAGCGGTAGAAACAAATGTTTCTTTAAAAGGATAAATATTTTGGAATTATTAAGGAATGCATTACCAACGGATCTCCACAATTCACAGCTCAACCTCATAGCATTATTACAACTGTGAAATTGAAGAAGTTTCCAATTCTATCCTCCCACGGTACTATTCATCATCTATTTAAAGAGGACAAGGAATTTTGAAGAAGAGATGAAGAACAAGAATAACAACTAAGTGAGTAAAATAAGAACAACAAATGAGAAAAATAACAATTACAACACTCACTACACTTAGAGCATTTAGTTATATATTTTCTTAAGTGTAAACTCTAAAATTCACTTTGTGTATCTGCTTGTTTATAAGCATTCTTGTAAACACACACTCCTTGTATTTTAACTTTGGTTAAATTCCTTGAGGGACTAAGTTTTGTCTGTAGCCTCGATAAGTCATTGACAATTGATCTTTGAGTTTGTAATCAGTTTGATTAGTGGATTAAAGCTTTGTGAGAAGGAAAAATCATGTTGACGACTAAACTGGGTTAGCTTAGTTAACATTGAACCAATATAAGAATCTTGTGTATTTATATCATTATTGTTCTTGGCATTGGTTTGCAAAAGAGTTGACGTATCTGAAACCCAATTCAAACCCCATTTCTTGTGTTTCCTGAACCTTCAGTTATCTTGAGGTTTCGAGGTAGTATACTTAATAAAGATTAAAAATAAAATAAAAACTTTAATTAACTCTCTAGTAGGTGATTTATTTACTTAGTAAATTAAATTTAGTTATACTAACCTTTGGTTGAGTTTTAATTTTTTAATAGCAAAAGAGGTGCCAAACATAGTACACTTATAGCCTGAATATCAGTCTAAGGCCCAAGAAGGATAAAAAGAAGTTGTCCAAAGATTTCAAAATGGGAAATGATAATCTCTTTGAAGGAATATGAGCAAGAAAGGAGTAGATTCCAGAATTACCTTCGATATTGAAAGCTTCGAAGATAATTGAGCTTTGTTCAAGAAAGAATCAAGGGAAGGAAGACTTATAAAGCTTACCTAACTTTTTATCTCAAAGTTGGATGTTGCCATCCATGGGGAGAATTATAATCTCATGTCCTGCTTATATGTGTCTCACTTTGGAATATTCTTGCCCAGGCAACTCATTCCTTTACCTGAGTAAATATGCGATCTATGTGCTATATTTGTTTTGTGTCTTTTCGATTATGCTAAATGGGGAGAAATATACTTTTAAGGGGAGTATAATATAATCTTTACTCATGTGAGGGGGAATTTAATCACACCGAATGTTATATATTTGTTTTCTCTTTTATCACCTCCCTGAGAGATGTGTCGCCATCATAAAAAAAGGGGAGAATGTGTATCTATGTGCTTGCAGTTATGAAGATGATGATCCTGATGCTGACAACCTACTTGATGTTTTGATGACGAAAATGCTTATGCTTGTTGAATTTGATGCTAATATATTTCCAACTCTTTAATGATAGTGACTAACTTGAATATATCTCAAGTCTCATCACACAAAAAGATTCAGGTTTTAGTGAAGTGCTTATATGATTAGTATATCTAGAAAAGTAACCTGAAAGCTTCAGACTTTTTGAAATATATGAAATGTGAAAGCTTTCCTAGTCATGTTTGTCCGAGTAACCAGAGTCAAGTGAAAGTAAGATAGTAACTCCTAATATACTCAGGAAACACACACACACACATACACATAATACTTTTAAGGCCTATATTTACTTAACAAAATCACCTAAAAATGTGTTCAAGGCCAAGCTAGTTGATTAGGGGACTGTTTGCTTTATTAGGGAACCTTTTCTAACTGTCTAATTTATTAGATCTTGGACCTAATCGACTAGATGATACTTAATCGAGTATATACTCGATTGTGACAGTCTTTTAAAGATTGGCAGTGACTCTATATCAAAATACTCCATTTTTTCCACAATAATCTACTATTTGAAGTGCCAAATCGATTAGACTTTGGACCTAATCAATTAGATAAGATAATTGGCCCATGGATTGTTTCCTTTTTGAACCAAATTTTCTACTATATAAAGGAGGCAAGTCCTCACTTTATTTCACACCAAAATTTGAAGTTTTCCTAATTCTTTACAATTTATTTCTCTCTTATCTCTCTTTAAATATTTTCTTTCACTAAAGTTGCCTTTAGTGACGTGTGTGTGAAAACTACTTATGAGGAAAGAGTTGTATTGGTGTCGTGCCACTATTTTTATTTTCAAGAGTGTGATACTCTTAAAGAATTGAGTTTAGTTCTTGAGATCAACCATAAAAAAAATTCTTATAAAACTCAACCTGCAAAAGTTTTTTTTGGTTATTGAGATCAGACGATGAAATCTCTACTCGGTTCGTGAGTTCATCCCAAAGTAAAATCTCTCTATTAGCTTGTATTAAAGGGTCATGGGAATAAGTTGTAAAAGCTCAACATTATAGTGAAATCTCAAGAAGATCTCTTAGGGTAGGACTATGCCAACGTTTGTCTAAACTTGAATAATTCTTTGGTGTCATTTCTCTAACCTTTACCTTTCAAATTATTTTTATTTACTTTACTATTTTATTTCCGCTGAATTTCAATATGATCTTGAAAATATTAACATAATTTTCTTTTTAAGTAATAAAACCTTTAAATCTATCACAAATTCCGAATACCACAATTCAAAACCCCATATTGTTCTTAAAGTCACTTGTCAAACACTAAATACAACAAGAGAGATATGTAGAAACATGTTGTGTGTATTTTGTCTATTATGGCTGGGTATTTACTTTTTTATCTTTCCAAACCCATATTCTTCGTTGGGGAGCGTTTCACTTATGATATAATCTTTAATCTTTTGTGCCCAAGTTGGTGAAGGTTGAGAAACACAAGAAAGAGGGGTTTGAATTGGGTTTCATATTCCGTCCCCTTTTGCGGAATTAAACTAATGATGTTAACAAGTAAATAAAAATAAATGAACACAATTATCCTGGTTCATAGTTAACGAAGCTACTCCAGTCCACCAACCTTGGTGATTTCGCCTTAGACAAGGACTTAATCCAATAATCATCAAAATGATTACAACCTCTAAGCTGTTAAACAACACGCTTAACCCTCTCAAACATCCTGGCTTTCACTTAGCCGCTCAAGGAAATCATCAACCCACAATGGACAACCTCCATTGTCTTCTTGAGAATTCTGACTACGACGAGTCCCCCAAGGAATACAATCACCTTTTGACAAAGGATTTTCACGTGTACAAGTATGCTTCTTACAAGCTGCTTACACAAATGAAGTACATGAACACCTAAGTGTTTCTTAGAAATATATGAGCAACAACTCCTTACTTTCTAATACAAAACTATCTTAAGAATAAATCTTTAAAAGATTATATAGCACTAGTTTTGTTGCTTAAAATCTTTCTTGTTTGAGCACTTCGGCTTCTTTTTATTAAGCTTCTAGCTTCTCCTTTTTGTACTTCTTTCTTGAGCTTTAATGCTTCTTCCAATTTAACCAACAAGTTCAACTAAGCTAATATGCTTCACTTATTGATGTTTCACTTGACTAGTTTCATATGGTGTTAGCATGATGCATCGTTTGTACACACTTTGTAGTAGCAACTTCAACTTTGCTTGCTACATCTTGATTGTTTGCTGCGTTAAATAATAACATTTCAGCATGAGCAGCAACCAATATTTCTTCAAGCTTCCAAATCTTCTATTTATAGAGCTTGAGAAAATAGATCTGTTGAGGGGAATTCTTGGAAACATATTCCAACAGAAATATCACATCGTTCACATGAAGGAATAGTCAACATCACTGTACAAAAAGCTGTTCTTGCGCCACCTTATCGAGGTAGAGGTCACAGTTTTTGTATTCTTGTGTTTATCTCAAAACCATTCTTATCTTTTGTCTTTCTAATGTCTTCAGAGGATTCAAATATAACGTTGATGAAGCATGTTGTAGAAGAGTCAATTCTTTTCAACTTCAAAAACCCAGTCTTCAGAATTCCAAGATCTTTGTTCAGCAGAATCTATCTTGAGAATCTTCAGCACTCGTTCTTTTAGAAGTAATATCTTGAGAGTCTTCAGAACCTGTTCCTTCAGAACCTTGTCTTTAGAGTCTTCAGAATTCATTAAGCACATTCTTGTCTTCAGAGTCTTCGGTACATCGTTCATCTGAACCTTGTCTTCATAAACTCTTCAAAACTCGACCTTCAGATATTATGTCTTCAGAATCTTCAGAACCATGTTCACCTAAACCACGTCTTCAGAATCTTTAGAACTTGTAACATTAGAAGCACATCACATTAGAAAGCCTTATAGGTCTTTCTCATAAAGTCTCAATTAGAATGTCCAGAAATAACGTTCATTAGAACCTTTGTATTAGAAACATTCATGAATCTTGACTTTATCTTGTACACACATATGTTTTCTTTCAGAGTGTTGATAACAAAGTCTGATGACATCACACGTCTTCTTATCAGAGTCAGAATCATATTGATAACAATCACACACTAGACAGAAACCATATCATACATAGTTGTTCTCTTAGATAACATGTGCAGTTATCATCAAAACTCAAAGGCCAGATGTAGAACCAAATTATGTTCTTACAATCTCCCCCTTTTGATGATGACAAACAATGCATTTTGATAGACAATTTGTATAGGGTAATCACCATAAATCCACAGAGTCAGAGATAAGCTTAACGGGATCCCCCTGATTCTGTTACTCTCAAAATTCATTTATGCTTGTTCAGAGTCTCCCCCTGATCCTAAGACTCATAAAATGATTTTGAAGTGGAATCATATCAACAGAGAATTATTACTTCTCAGTGACGTCTCATCAGAATTTGGCTAGAACTGGCAGGTCTTCATCTCAGAACCTAGCTTGCTATCAGAATACTGTAGACGTATCAGAACTTGATTTATCTTATCATACTTGATGTATTGCATTATATATCAGATACTGGTAGATATTTTCTTAGATGCCATGCATCATGTATCAAAACCAAATCTTCAATATCTTAGCACAGATCACCAACAGGTGCACATATCCTCATGTCATTTGATGGTTCAGAAACCGAATATTTTCTTTAATGACCATGACTTGATTTGATCTCTAAAAGATTCACATTCGTTTAATGCTGGAGTCTAGATACCATTTGAAGTTTAAATACTAATTGAATTTTAGATACCAATTGAATCATTCTTTCAGAAAGTTAACAACTTCTGACAAGTTTTGGGTATCAGTGCGAAACTCATGGACATCCCTTGTTTCTGATAACTTAGTGGTCAACACCAGATATTCATATATTATCATATCAAGCTAGTTTATCATTCTTCTTTCTTGTACATGTCTTCTGATGATTATATCTTCTGATCTCTTGTAAAATTGCTTCTGATATAATCTTGTCTTTTGATAGCCTGTTCTAACATTCAGTGAACTTTTGCGAAGTTCCTGATCAATTCTCAAACATGGGTTTGAAGAAAAAACACATTCAATTATATTTTGTATCGAGATTTTTAGATTTAGGCATATCAAAATCATTATACTTTCTCTCCCTTTGTCAGAAATAAAAAAGGTAAATAAAAATAGATATTGACAAAGAAATATGAAGACGATCATAATGACAAAAAAGGAAATTTCATTAATACTAAATAGATATAACAAAGAGAAACAATGATGGCATGCATTCTAACTTTGGTTACTTATGAATTATGACAACTTCATTAGTCAAAGGTTTCTCGTTTCAAAAGTATGACTCTTATGCATCATGTTTAAGAAATATATTTTTCTATTCTTGAGAAACGTAAATTCTGAGATACTTCTTTTCATTCTGATCATTGAAAATAACTAGGTTCACATGTTAGATGAAAATAAGTTTAACTTTAGTAAGGATTATTTAAAGAAAGATTTCAGTCATTAGAGAGACTGAATCGGAAAATTTTAGAAAATACTATCCTTCTGAATTCTAAAAAGTTATAGTTCTAGAATATAAGAATAGATATCTAAACTGTTTAAATTAAACAGAAGGGTTAGAAATACATTACTCTCAATCCATTGTGTAGATTCGCATCTACGACTATAGACGCTTCTTCAGAATCACCACGCGTCAGCTCCTGCAGTTTAATGCTTCTAGTTGGACTACTAGAATCATTTTCTCCTTTCATCGTTTGTCTTCTCTCTTCCGCGATCTTCATAAGAATCTTTGAACCTTGTGCAGAAATATGATCTCTTCATGACTTTCATGAGCTTCTAGTCTAACGGATGAAAACATCTCTCCTGATGTTTGTTTCATCTTTGATCATTGGAGAAGAACCAAGTTCTTTCTCTAGTCTTCATCTTGAGATCTAACATCTTCAATCTTCAAGAAGGTTAGTTCCCAGAAAGCCACTAGTTTCTCAGTATTTAGCATATATTTTTGAAAAGTTATGTGCTGAGAGAACTTGCTGTAATCTTCTTGCATCATCAGAGTTCAATCATTGAACAGATGCTAATCTTCACCAGATGTAGATAACGTCATGATCATCAAACCAAGACATATTTCTTAGAGGGTTTGAATAATAATCTTGTTCTTATTGGCTGAGCCTTTTCATCCATAATCAATTCATCAGAAAGTGACAACTTATGTCTTTCCTTTCTTAGGGAGTAAATGAACTACTATGGCTATTTAGCATCTTCTGATTTCCTCATATTTGCCTTCTTCAGCAGCTCCATTACCTTCAGCATAGAGAAGATAGTTTCCAGCTTTGTATTCTTCCACTAAGCTTTAGTTTTTGACTTCCAAGCTCATTATCAAATCCTACATTGATTTGATTTCTGATGAAGGTACTTCAGTAGCCTTTGGATATTCAGAGAAATCTAACCAATGTGCATCAAAATAGATTCGAATCACATTCTGTTCTGAATAAACATGCTAGCTGTTTCCTAGAAATGCTTTGTCATGGTGATTTCTCATATATCATTATTTAAGCCATTTATTTTCCAAGCTTGTTCTATCTTTAATCATCTGTATCTGATAGTGAAGAACTAGAACATCATAATCTTCTTTTCACCAGATAGCTTCTTAAGCTCATACTTTTACTCAGTCACATGAGTCCAGAAAGTAGTGAGCACAGAAGGATACATTCATGTATCAGGAGCTCCTGAAAATAAACTTTGGATAACATTTTGAGAAACTTAAGCTTGTTCAACTGAGATACTTTTCTCAAGCTAACATGACTTAATTTGTTTTATGCTTCAGCCAGTTTTCTTCATAGACACGCATACGACAATAATCAGAAAATCGTAAGTTGCTCTTTCTTGAATGCACTCTTGACAACTGAAGAACTTCCCTTCTAATCTCTTCAGAATCCTACGTAGTTTCTAGAGCAGGTAGTCGGAATCCTGATAGCCATATCCAATGCTTATCTGCAGTAGAATTAGTTTCTGTTAAATAAGAAACTGGTTTATCTTCTGGAGAGATCTTCTACATCAAACTTTCTAACCATAACTATCTGCGGTATGTTAGTTAGCGCTTCTTCTTAGCCTTTTTCTCATAAGTATTTCATGCTTTCTTCTTAGGCTTTTCTTCCTTAGAAAGAGAGATACCTTCTTTGTCTTCTGGCTAGAAGTAACATTTTGTTTTTCTCTTCTGATTTTTAGCTTATGACTGATTGAAGCATAACAGTTTTCTTCTTTTCTGAGTTATATTGTTTAGCTAATATCCTCAGTTCTTTAAGAGAAGCTCTACTCCAGATCTACTGTATGCTTGATCAGTTTCCATAAGCTTCTACTCAAATAGCAAGATTTGATCATCTTCTTCAAGAATCCTAACGAAGAAATCATCATTTATATTCTTAAGTTCTGTAATCATGATTTAAAATCTTGATGACAAGATTTCTAACATCTTCAGCATACTTCATCTTGAAGTTTCCATGCTTCAGAATCATGACACGAGCATTCTCTCTTCTTCACATGAAAGAGTTCCTAATGAGCAATACTGAGAAAGTCAATGGTAGACCAAGTCTATTTGTTGAAAACATCCCATACCCATAAATAATTAACCTTCAGCAAACAAGATTTCATGCTTTATGATGATTCTTGTTGATCTCTTCTATATCATTCTTCTTAAGCCTTGTATAGGCATCACCTTGAGGAGATACGTAGCTCTCAAATAACGTATTCCAAGAATATCATTCATCAGATTCTTCTAATTATCTGATGAGTCTATTATCCTTTTACCAGCTGATTCTTCATATTGCTTTCAATCTTCTTACAAGCGCCATAAGAGAAGATTATGTTGTTAATAACAACAAACTCCAAGAATTAGTGACACAATCCAAAATGAAGCTTTCTTGTTTGTCATTTAAGTACTCAATATTTTCATCATCGTATGAGACTGAAACTGTAGATGGTGGAAGAGATTATCCAGAGAGTTTCTCAAAGCTCGTCGAGATCTTTATCTGACACAGTTAAGTGTTTGATAAACATCAATAACAAAACCGGAGCTCTGATACCAATTGAAGGTTGAGAAACACAAGAAAGGGGGTTTTAATTGGGTTTCACATTGCGTCCCCTTTTGCAGAATTAAACTAATGAAGTTAACAAGTAAATAAAAATAAATGAACACAAATAAACACAATTATCCTAGTTCACTGTTAAAGAAGCTACTCCAGTCCACCAACCTTGGTGATTTCGCCTTAGACAAGGACTTAATCCAATATTCATGAAAATGATTACAACCTCTAAGTTGTTAAACAACTCGCTTATCCCTCTCAAGCATCCTGGCTTTCACTTAGCCGTTCAAGGAAATCATCAACCCACAATGGATACCCTTCATTCTCTTCTTGAGAATTCTGACTAAGACGAGTCCCCCAAGGAATACAATCACCTTTTGACAAAGGATTTTCACGTGTACAAGTATGCTTCTTACAAGTTGATTACACAAATGAAGTACATGAACGCCTGAGTGTTTCTTAGCAAGATATGAGCAACAACTCCTTACTTTCTAATAAAAAACTATCTTAAGAATAAATCTCTGAAAGATTATATAGCACTAGTTTTGTTGCTTAAAAGCTTTCTTGTTTGAGCACTTCAGCTTCTTTTCATTAAGCTTCTAGCTTCTCCTTTTTGTACTCTTTTCTTGAGATTTAATGTTTCTTCCAATTTAACCATCAAGTTCAACTAAGCTAATACGCTTCGTTTATTGATGTTTCACTTGACTAGTTTCATGTGGTGTTAGCATGATGCATTGTTTGTACATACTTTGTAGTAGCAGCTTCAACTTTGCTTGCTACATCTTAATTGTTTGCTGTGTTGATTAATAACACTTCAGTATGAGCAGCAACCAACATTTCTTCAAGCTTCCAAATCTTCTATTTATAGAGCTTGAGAAAAAAGATCCGTTGAGGGGCATTCTTGGAAGCATATTCCAACAGCAATATCCCAACGTTCACATGAAAGAATAGTCAACATCATTGTACAAAAGTTGCTCTTGCGGTACCTTATCGAAGTAGAGGTCACAATTTTTGTATTCTTGTGTTCAGCTCAAAACCATTCTTATCTTCTGTCTTTTTAATGTCTTTAGAGGCTTCAAATATAACGTTGATGAAGCATGTTGTAGAAGAGTCAATTCTTTTAAACTTCAGAAACCCAATCTTCAGAATTCCAAGATCTTTGTTCAGCATAATCTATCTTGAGAATCTTCAGCACTCGTTCTTTTAGAAGTAATATCTTCAAAGTCTTTAGAACCTGTTCCTTCATAACCTTGTCTTCAGAGTCTTTAGAATTCATTAAGCACATTCTTGTATTCGGAGTCTTCAGTACATCGTTCACCTGAACCTTGTCTTCAGAAATTCTTCAGAACTTGACCTTCAGATATTGTGTCTTCAGAATCTTCAGAACCATGTTCACCTAAACCACGTCTTCAGAATCTTTAGAACTTGTAACATTAGAATCACATCACATTAGAAAGCCTTATAGGTCTTTCTCATAAAGTCTCAATTAGAATGTCCAGAACTAACGTTCATTAGAACCCTTGTATTAGAAACATTCATGAATCTTGACTTTATCTTGTACACATATATGTTTTCTTCCAGAGTGTTGATAACAGAATCTGATGATGTCACACGTCTTCGTATCAGAGTCATAATCATATTGACAACGGTCACACACTAGACAGAAACCATATCATACATAATTGTTCTCTTATATAACATGTGTAGTTATCATCAAAACTCAAAGGCCAGATGTAGAACCAAATCTTGTTCTTACAGTTGAGCCATTAGTGACATTGCATACCCTTATCTCCAAGACACTTGGTCTTACAAGGTCTTGAAGACTATAGTTTTATGTTGGCTGAAAGCTTTCATGGTGGCCAAACTTACCAACTTATCAACCTTCATATTGTGGTCTCGTGTATAGAACTAACATCGATCTCTTTAAATTTCTCAGTGAGATATTTGACATAGCTTAAGTAGTTAGTTAAAGTTTCATTCTTTGATTGATATTCTCCCTTTAATTTATTTGCTATCTGTTGAGAATTATCGTTGACCTTGAGATGTGATACCCTTGTCTCTCAACCTAATTGTATGCTTACCATCAATGTCGTGTACTTTGTTCAGTTGATATTACTTTTGAAGTTGAACCATACGCTGTGATGTATGGTGAGTCCATATGGCCCCTCCAAAAGTAAGTTTCTCTGCATTTTTGAAATTTGACGAGTTATCTACAAATAGGATCTAAAGAAATATATTGGGTGAATGTGTAATATCTACTATAAAGTCTATTAGGACTTGTGATTTGATTACTTTGGTTTGTTTGAAGTTGATTTGAAAATCTAGAATCTCAACAAAACATGTAGCCATCCTACATAGTAACTTAGATTTTTGCATAATCTTCTTGATGGGGAAGTTAGTCTTAACCATTATGGGATGTGATTTAAAGTAGTGCCTCAACCTACGAGTCAATTTCACTAAAGTGAAATACATCTTTTCCAAATTATGAAATATCATCTCACCTCTTTGTAGAAATTTTCTAACTAATTAAACCTAATACTAGATAGTTTTCCTTTATTTAACTAATATTGAGTTTATAGCATCTCTATTTGATTCTACATAAAATGTTAAATTAACACAATGGGTAAGTTAAGTAATAGTTATAGATGAATACAGAAACCTCTTAAGTTCATTTAAAGACTACTTACATTAGAGGCACTCTAGGAATGGTTAGGTTTTTCTCGACATCTGATAAATGATAGTGAATTAATAGGGGTCTGCATTTGTGAGAATCAATAACATTCAATGCTAGGGAGGTGTGCAGAGAAGTCCCCCCCCCCCTCTGTGTGTGTGTGTGTTGCACGAAAAATAAGGCAGAATTCACTTATTTCTAAACCTTCTTTTATATGGACTTTCGATACAAACAAGAATCTCAATATCATGTTATATATATCTCGCTACCCTCTCTTCTCTCCCACATATGTGTGTAGCCTTCAATATGAGTCAGAAGTATGACAATTCAAAGAAGAGACCCTCTAACAAGGGAAACTCTACCATGAAAGTTATTGAAAGATTCCATGAGGCTCAGGAAAGGAAGAATAAGGGGCTTGGTTCCTCTTCTTTTGAAAATTGAGGAGTTACATATGGTAAATCATTTGTGGGATCTTCAGCAACTGGTAAGGAGTCATTCACTAGAGTAAAGGTTGTGAAGAAGGGACATGTTGAAAAACATGATTCTTACTCAAATGCTGATGAAAACTGGATTGCTT
Organism: Lathyrus tuberosus; assembly: GCA_022829125.1. Taxonomy (NCBI): domain Eukaryota; kingdom Viridiplantae; phylum Streptophyta; class Magnoliopsida; order Fabales; family Fabaceae; genus Lathyrus; species Lathyrus tuberosus. Next base: position 19,828,221 of record JALAZF010000017.1, read on the forward strand.
ACAAGAACTGGAGAGGATGGATTGAAGAATAAGTTCAAGTGTTTTAACTTAGATGTTCTGGCCCATATATCTGGTCATTTTTTATATTACCTATTTTAACTTTTGTACAATAAAACAAATCTAATGCTTGTGCATCTCTGGATGTTGTTCTGGTTGTTCTACTCATGTTTTGGCTGTGTATGTGAATACTTCTATCCATGACTGACCTCTAAGTGTTATTTAATGTACCAACCACTTGCCAAATTATGGCAAAAGGGGAGTAATATGGTGTTGCTGAGGTAACATGTATTTGTTTAATACTAACCATCTGGGAGAGTACTAATGTTGTGTTCATATGCTGCAACAATTAGCAAGACATATGGCCCTTTTGATGCGAGCTTTTATGTTATTAGATTTTTGCATATCCTATTATTAGATACTAATTGTTTATCTCATGCATGACTAAGTATGTGAATGATTGCATGTTGATAATTGTTAGTTAGTAGGGTTATATGCTACTAACTACGATTTGATTGAGTACCATTCATGACTAAGTTGTGAATGATTGCATGTTTGTCTAATTGATTATAGAGCATTGTTTTATGTGGCATTTGTGATGAATGCTAATGTTCTTATGCTGTTGAGCTTATCTCTAATGTTTTATAAGAATGTTGTTGATTGTAAGCTCTGTTAACTATCACTTGTTATGGTCTGAATAAGTTTTATATCTTGAAGAGTTGTTTTGCCACAATTTTCCAAAGAGAGAGATTGTTGTTCCTTTTGGATTGACTACATTTTGCAACACAATAACATGGATAATTGTTCAAAGTGTTTAAGATTAAGGTAGCTTGCTTAAGTTGTAAGGAGGTGCATGTGGGACACATGTTGGACGCGATGTTGCAGCATGTTGGTACAACATATTGGCCATGCACGACATGTTATTGTTGTTGTGTTTTAGAAGATTTTATGGATAAAGATTGGATCAAATTTTATTTCTAATTGGCTTAGCACATAAGGTGATTTGTTTGACAGTTGAACGAAGATTGATTCAAATTTAAATGAAGTTTTAAATTTGAATTTAAATTAAAGCAAATCATATCTTGTTGGAGAAATTTATGGAACAAATAATATCCAACAGATTCTACATTAATTATTGACGAAATTAAAGTTAACATCAAAGGAGAAAAACCTAGAGTTATTATGCTATATAAGGAACTCAAATCTACATTGGAAAGCAAGCATTCACATTGAATATTTTAGAGTGTCATGGTTTACAAGAGTCCTTGTTATTTTATGTACACCCCACATTATATTTCAGTAACTTGGCGTAGTTTTAGGTTTGTCTAGTTGTGTTGTATATTCAACATCTTTATGTACACATCTATGTTCTAGTAACTTGGTATAGAAGGTTTGTCTTGTTGAGTTATAATATTCGACATTGATAATTGGGTGAATCACCAATCACTAGGGTTTAGTGATTGAGAGAAAGTGAGAGGGTTCTCATATTTAGGGGGGGGGGTCCTAAATAGAAAGTCATTGGGTAGTGTTAGGAAGAGAAATTGAGCAATATATGGTTTATTGTTGCTTGTAAGACTAATTGTACTGAGCTACTAATAATGAATTTCCTTTCTTGGGTTGAAAGACAACCCTCTAGACTTAGGTGTTGTTTGCATCGAACTGGGTTATCAATTTTTATGTTCTTTATTATTTTTCTACTCCATCATCTTGTACAATTGAATTATTGTTATTTGTGGTGATTTAGGTTCAACTTGTTAAACCAGTTATCTAGGAGATCATGTTCAACGTATGTCCCCTGAGGAACAAAATTTCAATTGGCATCAAAGTAGGAACCCTAGCCTATTGGGTGAGCTCCAAGGAAGATAAATTCTACTCAGTGGACACAATTAAAGATGAAGAATCAATCAACAGACCACTAGGCATGGCAACAGGGCGGGGCAGGGACGGTTTTTGTATTCCCCAACCCCAAACCCGAATCCCAGATAAATCCTTGTTCCCCGCCCTAATCCCCGTCGGGGATGAATAATTGAACCCCAACCCCGTCCCAAATGGGTTCGGGGATCCCCGCCCCCAAACCCAAAACATGCCTTAAACCCAAAAGCTTCCCTGAACCCAAAATTCTACCCGAACCCAAAACCTGCCCCAATCCTAATAAATATTAACTTGTATTACAAAAATAAAATACAATCTCAGAGAATTTATTAATTCATTAACCATACATTTAATATTTCAAATTAACAAAATTAAATAATCCGAAATATAAAAACTAAATAATAAAATACAAATTGATATTCCAAACTACCATCAAAACAAACACACAGTAAAAAATATTCTACATTCCAAAATACCAACAAAACAACTATATTTCTAAAAATATTCAATATCATTGTCTATGGAAATTGCTAACAAAAATAGATAAGTGGCCAACACAAATATTGTCTTCTTTCTTTCTCTGAATGCTATTCTCCGTCTTCAAAGAGGGAAATCACACCACTAGTGAATATTTCACCTATATAAATAAATACAAATTAAAATACAAACATTAATAATAAATAAGAATAAAAGTCAAAATTTAGTTACACTTGTATTCTAATAACAAATTGGTTACTAACAAGTCAATTGGTTGGATGGATACTTCACACTCCATACTAGAAATTAGTAATAAATAAATATCGTTTCACACTTCATAGTAAAAATTGAGAAATAGGTGCGAGAAGAAACTCGTAATACATTAGTCACTTCACACTCCATATTATAAATTATTAATAAATAATTCAAAGGAAAATTTTACCTTCTTCATCGGGCTCTATTTCATCGAGTAAAGTAGTGTAGTCATTGCTTAACTTAGAACTCATACCACCTAAAAATATGAAACACAATACAATATAAATAGTAATCAATTAACAAATACAAAATTATATATCATTTTATAAATTTCAATCCAACTGGATTCATAGTTAATATAAAGGAACCAATAGACTATTAATTTCATAAAAGAAAACAAATACTCCTAAATATGGTAGGAAAAAATATGAATAAATTTAAGTTGTAAAACCATAACTCTGTTTGTCATATAGAAAGTGGCAGTATATTACTTTTACAAATTAATGTTAGATATTACATTATTACCAAAAGTATCCTATTGCCAAAATTTTTGATTAACCTATAAAAATTGGTCTTTATAATTAACCTATAAAAATTGAAAGAGGCAGTATATTGATTTTTATAATACCAAAAGTATCATACTTAATAAAGAGGCAGTATATTGGTTTTTATAATTAACCTATAAAAATTTGACAAAATACTATAAAAGATTAACACTATTTTCAGTATTCCATAACCAGCTTCTAGCACACATCAAAGCATCTAAAGTTGTCCAATAAAGTCGACTGCAATGCGGGCTTAAAATATGACCGCTAGTACTTAATGCAGATTTTGAAGCTACGTTAGAAATAGGAATTGCTAAAATATCTTTTGCAATTGCTTGGAGTGTTAGATATTTGATGCCATTTAACTTCCACCACAATAGAATATCAAAATCAGGACTTTGCAGTAAAACTTCCTCTTCCAAATAACGATCCAACTCTGTTTTAACAGATGAAGTTCTAGCTTTTTTTCTTCCGAACATATGCATCATAATCATCTAAACCATCATTAGACGCACAACTAGATTCCAACATTGGTGAGTCACCACAATTCTCTTGGTTGAACTTCAATTGATAATCAGCAATTAATTCATAACATAGTTGTTGAATCCTCTTAACTTGCTCAACAGAGTCTTCTTCGTACAATTTTCATAATAGTACTCATGTAACTCCATTTTGTACCTAGGATCCAAAACACTAGCAATTCCCATTATATCATGGGTGACACTCCAATATTTATCAAATTTTTGCAACATCTTGTTGGCCATTTCTTTGATCGATAAATTGGAAGAGTTAATCCAATCATATATTGCCAATTTAATCTTACAAATCTCAGGAAAAAATATGTTGGCAGTGGGATACTTAGTGCCATTAATGATTTCAGTGATTTTATTGAACAACTCCAATCTTTCACAAATATCTTTTGCAAATTTCCATTGTGAACTAGTTGGAACACAAGTGTATCGAGTGTCACGTAGCCTTAACCGGCTAAATACATCATCATACAAAACAACAATGTCAAGCATTTTATAAGTGGAGTTCCATCTAGTTAGACAATCTAAATTTAGAGTTTTAGTGCAAGAAATTCGCAATTGCTTAGTTGTCTCCTGAAAAATTTCTTTTCTTTTAGGAGTTGCAGTCCAATAAGCTACATTGTATCGAATCTTTTCTATTCCATCTTTCACTACTTCTAAACCATCATTTACTATCAAATTTAATATGTGTGTGCAACAACGCATATGAAGTAAAGATCCATCCCTCAACAAAGTACTTAAATGCAACTTCTCCTTAATTTTGTCCATCACAACACCATTTGTGCTACAATTATCTAAAGTGATAGTTGACAATTTTGTATCGATATTCCAATCCATTAAACACTTAACTAAGTCTATAATAAAATTCTATTACTTGAATGAGGAGCGGGAATATAAATAAACCTAGCATATAATAAAATTCAAAATATGAAATAAAAGAAGCTAACATATTATATTTATGCTTAAACTAGATATAAAAAATTGTAATTACCTCAAGATGCAACTTTGCAAATTCCAAGATCCATCAATATAATGTGCAGTAACAGCCATATACCCTTTTTTTTATTACGTGAAGTCCACATGTCTGAAGTAATTGCCACTCTTGATTGAAGACTATCTAATAACTTTAAAGTTATTGTCTTCTCAAACTCGTACACTTTAAATATCTCATTCCTTATAGTATTTCTATAAGGAACATGAAACAATGGTTGTAGAGAAGCAACAAATCACCGAAAACCAATATGATCTACAATTGAAAGTGGATACTCATGCATAATTATTGCACATGGAAGCTCTTTCCTTGATTTTTCAGCATTATAAGTACCAACTCCTAATTCTTGCTTTCCCTGCGAGCTCTTTGGCATGAGAGATGTTTGTCCTTTTGTAGTCTTGTTCTCATGTATTTTGCGATGAATGCTTGTCTCCATATGCTGAAGTAAGTGTTTCGTTCCATTGCTCGATTTTCCACCAAGAAATTTCTTACAATATTTACATTGAGCCTTATCCTCGCCATTAACTTTCACCTTTATAAAATGATCCTAAGCCTTACTCATAAGTTTTCCTTTCTTATTTTCTACCAATGCCTCTATATTATAACTTGTATCTATTTTATCAGTTGTCTCATCATTAGGTCTTTCAACTATTTCCGTCGGTGGTGTCTGGCCATTAAGCGAAGAGTTGAAACTTTCTTCCATGTCGGAAGCTAATTGGTGTGCACTATCTTGTGAAATAAGTGGGTCAATGTTACTAATATTTTTCATGTTTATCTCCTGTTAAATTATTCAAATTACAAAACCAATTAATTATAATATATATCAACACTAACTCATTAAACAAACAATCTACAAATTTAAACTACAAATTAAGTCGTTAATTAAATAAAACCAACAATCAAACATACAGTCAGATTTTAAACAATCAATCAGGCCCTTTTTCTATGCATGTAGACATCCATCAGCAAGGATAAGAAGATTTGAGACATGAGATTTTTCAAATATTGGATTTGGAGGACTAAATGCAACATAAAATTAAATTTATTAGAAACACAAATAAAGCATGAACTAGTGTCTATTCAGTATGGAACAACCTTAAAAAATCACATTATCACTAACGAAGTGGTAGTATTTTAATATAAAATACTTTTGTATGTATTTCTTCCTACTCATTATTTATAAATGTATTTTACAATATGTAGAAATCATTAAAAAAAACAAAAAAACCAAACGTGTATGCTTCCAATCCTAAAATACATGAGAAATTATGATGGAAAAAAAGAATTTTATCAATTGTTGAAAGGGTTAATCTTGATAACAAAACCAGAAAAAACACCATTTGGGTCATAACTTGACTCACAACAGTTCAATAACACAAATATTAGTGTTGCAAATAGAGCACATCACTGAGAAAACTAAGAAGAATATATTGCTTACAACAATCACATTCATATACAAGACTACAACCACAATAAAGATTTAAGATTTAGAAATAATAAAAGAAAAAAAGAAGAAGAATACTTACATCAAAAATAATGTTGATGAGGATGTAAATACTCAAGATGGTGAATGATGTTGATAATGGCTTCAAATGAAATGGGAAAAGAAAATTTTAATGATAGTGAGTTAGACTTTTGGAATAGTGAAAGAGATAGAAATGAACCATTAAACTTTGTTTTTGGAATGTTAAAAGTCTTCTAATTGATATACCCAAAAGCCAACAGTAAAGACAATGAGAATTGACAAGTGGAAAGGTTAAAAATATAATATATATGAGTGTTTAAATAAATATGATTTTCTTAAAATGTTGGTCATTCATTACATAAGCTAGTCACACTACTAGTAATGAGTGATATTTACTTCGGAGGTTTATGAGGTCTTTAACAACTGAAAAGTTATTCTAATTCCAATGCTTGTATGTACAATATGATTGTAGTGATTAAAATTATACATAAAGTAGGTTTGGAGATCAAAATATAAATAAATATGATTTTTTTAACTAATAATAATAATAATAATAATAATAATAATATAATAAATGGGGCGGGTTCGGGGTGGGTACTACACTTCCCATTACCCGCCCCGTCCCCATATTTTAAAATCGGGAAAATCCAAACCCGAACCCAAATCCAGTTAAAACGGGTTTTCCCCATCAAATTCAGGGAGGGTTCGGGTGGGTATCCACGGGTATGGGTTATATTTCCATGTCTACAGACCACGTGTTTTAAATTTCACTAATTATGATTATTGGAAGGTTGTGATGGTGTTCTTTCTCAAATCCATGGGCAACAAAGTATGAAAAGTTGTGATAAAAGGGTGGAAATATTCAATGATAACTATGAAGATGGAACTACTAGCTTAAAACCAGAAGTTGAATGGACCGATGTTGAAGATAAGGAAGCACTTGGAAACTCCAAGACTTTGAATGATATATTTAATGGTGTGGACAAGAACATGTCCAGATTGATCAACACGTGTTCAGAAGCTAATGAAGCATGGGAGATTCTCAAAAGTCAAAACTGTACATGAAGGCACCTCAAAAGTTTGTATGTCAAGGCTGCAGCTCCTTACAACTAAGTTTGAGAACTTGAGGATGAATGAAGATGAATCTATCTATGAATTCCACATCAGATTGTATGATATTGTCAACACTTCTTTTGCCTTAGGAGAAAAGATGTACAAATAAAAAAAAATGTCAAAAAAAATTATCAGATCATTACTTAAGAGATTTGAGATGAAAGTGACTGCTATTGAAGAAGCTCAGGACTTGAGTACCATTGAGGTTGATGAACTCATTAATTGGTTCCCTGCAAACATTTAAGATGTCCATCAACGAAAGGTCAAAAAAGAAGAACAAAGGTACAACCTTTGTTTCTAATACCTAAGAGAGTCAAGAGGATAAATAATAGAACTTATCATATGATATAGCTCTTCTTAGTGAAAAGTTCAACAATTCCTTGAAATATCTGAACAGAAAGTGGAGGACAAATGTCCAAGACAAAAGGTCTGACATCAGTCCCCAGATCAAAGGCAGAAGTGAATAGCAACTCAATGGTGACAAGGGTACTTAATGCTTTGAGTGTGAATCCTTTTGACACATTAAATCAGAATGTCCTACCTTTCCGAAGAAATAGAAAAAGGTACTTTCCGCCACTTGGTCTAATTTTGATAATGAAAGTAAGGAGGAAACTGCCAACGTTGTGATGGCTTATTTTGGTTTATATGAGTCTGAAGGTGAATCCAATACTGAAAGCCTGTTTGAAGAAAATTTTGACACATCATATAGGCTCCTGCTCTCCAAGTGGGAAGAAGCATGTATGACCATATATAATCAGAAGAAAACCATAGGTGTGCTTCAAGAGGAAACAAAGGAGCTTGCCTCAACCATCACTAGTGTAGAAAATGAGATTTCATCTCTAAAATCCAAGCTAGGAGACTTATGTTGGTTTGAATATGGAGTAATTTGTCTAGAAGGGGGTTGAATTGACAATTAAAATCCATTCTTTTCGATTAAAAAAAATCAAATTACGCAAGCGGAAACAGATATGGTGAAAACTTGTTTTGAAAAAGTTTTATGATATTGGAAAAGAATTTATTCTATACATACACCAAAGGCTTGTAATGAGGTAAAATACAATGTATTGACTAATGGTTAAAGTTTCAACGAGATGTTTAAAGACTTTTACTATTCTTCAATTTGAAAGACAAATCTAATTTCAATTCTCACACAATAATTAATTAACAGGATCCTTTAGAAGAACAATTCTAATCAAACCTAAACTTTTACAAATCAAGACTATGAACGCAGTGAATCTCAACAGCTACCCCAAGCATGCAATTTTAAACGATAAAGAGCGAGAGAGGGAGAGTAGGAGAGAGTGCACCAGGATATATATTAGTTTGGTGTTATCGTCCTCGCAAGCACCTACATCTAGTATTTGATGGTGAACTACCGAAGATTTCTTTCTTCCATTAAAATGACATTGGGGTCGGTTCGTGTTACAACAATTCAGATAAGCAAAAGATAAACTATAACAATCCAATCTATCTTCTTCCTTGCTTCTTGTTAGAACTTGTTTGTAACTAGCTACCACCACTAAACTTTGATCTTTACCCAAGATCTTGATTGTCAACTTTTGATGGATTCCAATCTTGATGAATTTCCCAATCTTCACTCAATCTTGAAATTCTAAGCCTATAATCCTTCTCTTTAACAAGTTGACAAATCTACAAAAAAAAACTCCACTACTATGGAGAAAAGCTCCTTCTTCTTTTTCCTTCAAGAAATTTCAAGCCTTTGAAATTTCCAAGATCAAAATACCTCTTTGCAAAAATCTACACACTTTAATGAACAATTATATCTCTAATGTTTCCTTACAATTAATCATCACACACACACACACACAACAAAATGGTTTCCATGAGTATGATTAAGATGAAGATTCAAGAGAGGGAAAGAGAGAGAGAGAGAGAGAGAGAGAGAGAGAGAGAGAGAGAGAGAGAGAAGTTGTGTTTGCAAATATTTTTCTAACTGGAAATTTTTATTTCTCTTAAAAAGAGGAAATGAAACCCATATTTATAGGTGCAAGAGATAATGCACAATAAATGAGTAAAAATGAACTAAATGAATCAATTCAGAATTCCCATGACTCAATTCAGTTAGGGATGTTGACCTGAGTCGATTCTAAAATGAATCAATTCAAATTAGCATCCTGAATCAAGTCACGACCCTGACTGAATCAATTCAATTTGGAATTTCAGACCTGTGACTTAATTCAAAATTGCTCCTGACTCGATTCCCACTAACAAAATCAAAATTAACTTTTGAGAGACTTTCATGAATCGATTCCTGAAATCCTTGACTCGAGTCAGAAGGCAAAAAGAAACTTTGAATCAAATCAGGGAAGCTTCTGAATCAATTCAAACAGCTATGACAATTAGTTAACTTAACATAATGCATGGACAAACTTCTTTAGTATGTGTTTGATGATTAATAAGCAAGGAAACTCAAATTAAATAATAAACGTAAAGAAAATCATCAAAATAATGAAATAACTGATATGCTGATAAAGGGCAATTTCAACTTAATTCAATCTTAAAGTAATATGCTTAATGGGATGGTAGTGTGGGTACATGTGTTTAGAGACATGAAGAGGATAAATTTTGAAACAAGCATGAAAGAACAATGCATGGAGATTCCCTCAAAGAATTTTCTTCTACATGAAGTGAAAACTGAGGTTCAAAGGTCGGACCACATGTCACAGCTTAGTGTGAAACATGTGTCACTTCTTCACAATAGTAATAGGAAACTGCCTCTAAAATGTCACCACTATGGTAAATTTGGAAATATAAGATCTTATTGTTATGATTTGTATGGATATCCTCAGCTTGATAGTCCATCAAAGATGGTGAGCAAAAGGTGCAAGAAAGTCTAAGAAAAAAAGAAGTGAACATTCAATGCTACTTCAAATAGCCTCATAGTTCATACATCACGAAGAGGTTTCTCAAGTGAAAGACATTATTGCAATAGTGGGAATACCAAAGACATGTCTAAGGAAAAGAAATTTCATAGATCAATGGGAAGATTAAAGGATTTATGGAATTTGGAAAATCCTAGTCAGGTGTTATTGAGAAAAGGAACAACTGCCAAAGGATTAACATAAACCACATGAGTGATCAAAGGTGGAATTTGAACTTCTACAGTATCAAATGTGATGTCACCAACATAGGTAAAGAAGTTCTTATGAAGTTCATATCTGAGGAAGATATCAAGGGCTTACAATGTTTTAAGATTGGTAAAGAAAGATCTTCCAAGATGTCAGACAAGATATCTCAACATCGTACTCTATAGTCTGAATTATTTCATGAGGATTGTGTCATTAAAGGGAAGCCTGATGGTTAGGCTGGAGATCCTCCCAATTTTGAACAACCAACTAGGGTTCAAAAAATAGTGGTTATGACTCAAGAATTCCTTCTCATATGATTGGTGAAAATCATGATAAAGTGGTTGGTAAAGGTGGATGATCAGTAAAAAAGCAAGTGTACTATTCTGCCAATGTAGTAATAAAAGGTAATTTCCCCGAATGTCGATCTCAAGAATTGCTTGAGGATATAGAGTTCTGGTTTTGTTTTAGTTAAACAAAAAGCTATGGGGTTTGGAAATTGTTTGTTTTAAATATAAAACTAATTGAAAATACAAGAAGGAAATTGACTAAGTGGTTTCACAAATATGAGTAAACTATGCTAGAGATTGTGTATGATCCGACTCAGCAACAACTCTGAATTAACACTGCAACAATTTATTTTAAATGATTAGTTACCGGTTCTTTAGAATGTTCACCCCTAATTCCTTAGTGAGAAAATCTTTGATTTCATAACCTAATTACTATGTCCATGGATAATCACGTTTGAAATCACGAAATCAATTATCAAGAATATTTCAATTTCTATAGGGTATCCCTATTCCTTGGAAATATCTACTATAGAATAATCTAAGCAAAGCATTAACAACGGCGGTCCAGCCTAATCGTTAATCACAAATCAAACCCTGTTTGTCCGACAGGGCAAGCATTAAGAATAGCTAGAGATCAAACCAATTATGAAAAAGAAAGATTGTTATTACAATACTAATATAAAAGTCATTATAGATCCAGGTCAGGGACACCTCCCTAACATTAAGGTCTAGCTACTCATATTATTCAAAAGAAAAACAAAACAAAGATTATACATTACAAGATAATAAAATTACTTCGATCTTCAATTGCTTCCGCTCATGAAAACCTTCGGTTCTCCAATCACCTTGATCTCTCCAATATTTGATCGTAGAATTCTTTTGCAGCCAAAAAGTCCCTTTTTTCCTTACCAAAACTCATCTGCTGACACGGGTTGTGTCAGCCAACACGGGCGGTCGTGTCAGCTCACGGGATTTTATAACCGAAATTGTTTCGATCATAACTTTTGATCCGTAAGTCCGTTTTGGTCCCCGTTCGAAGCGTCGGAAAGCTAATGAAGAGAACTATAACATAGTATAGATAAGAGAATTGGTTGCCCAATATATTTTATCTTTGTTGATTTTTTTGGTCCAGGCATCCTGACACGCATATGCAACTTTCTCTGAAATCTTGCGCTTTTTCTTGGTTTTCGCTCTGATTCCTCGTGAATGCTTATCTGAACCTCAAAACATTGAAAAGATGCAAACCAAGCATAAAATGCGGTAAACAGGAATAAAATGCAATTAAACATATAATAAAACTAACTAAAATTAACGGTAAAATAATGCATAAAAACCACCGATCAAACTCCCCCAAACTTAAACCTTTGCTTGACCTCAAGCAACAAACTTACATAAAGATTTTTTCAGATCAAATGGTACACATCAAATGAAAGACCTGTGAAGGTAATGTGTATCAATACTCATACGTGAGCCTTTGTTCCGATCGACTAAAACTAGTTCTCTTGGTAATTGTCCGTTAACAAGGTATTACACAAACACATACCGCGATAAAACCACGGACCTAAATCCCCTTTTAGGTCACCTCTCCAACTATGCTTTGGACTTAAGTCTTTTCTTCGATTTTATACCCCCTTCATTCGGATAATCAGATTAAGGCATTTATGATCGTTTTCCCTCACATATACAAGATTGATCAAAACTTTTTCTAGGCACATTTATTCTTTTTTTCTCGCTCATTGGCGTTTATTAGTCCACTTTGGGACGACAATTGAGACTCAACCGCCGTTAGGCTAAGTAACCGGGTGAGGGTTACCCAACTTAGAAAGACTAATTGTCTTTATCACCATTATTCAATTTGTTTTCGGTGCCTTAAGTCATTCTCTCAATCAACCCTATACATGCAATTCTTTTTAATCATGCCAAACTATCACTATGAACTACTCGGGGAATACTTCTCAAATCCAAGTACTATGGAACAAATCTACACGTTGGACTCGTTTCCTTACTCCAGGGAATCTAGTGTGTTCATGTCACACCTCACTTTCCAAACTTCCCCAATGTCCCTAATTCTAGCTCCTCTCCCCTCAAACTCTATATATTTTCTTGACCACCTCAAAATCATAGTATTCACAAGAAAAAAAATTTACGGCTCTAATTCGGGGAGAATTTAAAATGGTTTTAATAAAACAACACACAAAAACAACAATAACAAGTCTAAACGGAAGAACTAAAAACAGTAAATCCTCCCCCAAACTTGAACCACACATTGTCCCAAAGTGTTAGAACAAGAGTGAGAGAGGTTACTCACAGAGATCCTTACCGAGGAGGCGGAATGTAATGCAACACCAACTGCTACATCATGGCTTGCACCCGCAAGGTCTTGTTTATTACCTGCAAATGAAACAAACAAAATAACAAAAAGAAAAATGACTTAGTAATAAAAAGCGTGGGTTGCCTCCCACGTAGCACTTCGTTTAACGTCGCATGGCTCGACGTCTCATTATTTGTTAAGGTGGAATATATGAAACAAAGAACACGTCATCTTTTTTGTTTCTTTTGTTTGGTAGCAACCCCATGAACTTGAGGTATTGATGATGTTTCTTCCAACTCATTTTCAGTGGGATTTTTGTGAACATGGCATAAATAAAATCCAATACTTTATCAATTTCTTGTCTTTCATCTGCCTTTTCAAAATAGTGTTTAGGGATACTATTTTCTTGAAGATTTTCTTGTTGGATGTCTACATCTTCACAAATCGTTACATCTATATTTTCATCCAGCACTAGATCATCTTCAAGTTGCCTTTTTTCTTCTTCCCCGTACTTCTTGTTTACCTCAAATTTTTCTATTTCTAATGCATCTTCTTCATCTGACATTATGCCTTGTTCTTCTTCTTTCACACATTCTTCTTCCAACTTGCACTATCGACAAATAAAATAATTTGGATAAAAGTTAGCTTCCTCACATTCATTCATAAGGATTCTTACCTCCCTCCTATATGCTTTAAAAAATTTAGTCGCCTCTTCCAGAGTGATTCCCGAATCAGGAGACCAACATGCAGGAGATACAGGTGGTAATGTATAAAAGATATCCATAACTACACAACTCAAACTTTATTAGTCGCACAGTATAGAAGAATTCATGAAGCAACAATAATCTTAATTTTTTTATAATAAAATAAAATAAAAATAACAAATAAAATTAAAACTAAATTTTAATTATGGAGCAACAAAATTTTAACTAAAATAAAACTCTAAAATCTATGATCTTTAGCAGTCCCCGGCAACGGCGCCAAAAACTTGATCGGTAAAATAGCAAGTGTGTTATTCTGCCAATGTAGTAATAAAAGGGAATTTCCCCAAATGTCGATCTCAAGGACTGCTTGAGGATATAGAGTTCTGGTTTTGTTTTAGTTAAACAAAAAGCTTTGGGGTTTTGAAATTGTTTGTTTTAAATATAAAAATAATTGAAAATACTAGAAGGAAATTAACTAAGTGGTTTCACAAATATGAGTAAACTATGCTAGAGATGGTGTATGATCCGACTCAGCAACAACTCTGAATTAACACTGCAACAACTTATTTTAAATAATTAGTTACCAGTTCTTTAGAATGTTCATCCCTAATTCCTTAGTGTGAAAACCTTTGATTTCATAACCTAATTACTATGTCCATAGATAATCACATTTGAAATCAAGAAATCAATTATCAAGAATATTTCGGTTTCTATATGGTATCCCTATTCCTAGGAAATATCTACTATAGAATAATCTAAAGCAAAGCATTAACAACGGCGGTCCAGCCTAATCGTTAATCACAAATCAAACCCTGTTTGTCCGACAGGGAAAGCATTAAGAATAGCTAGAGATCAAATCAATTATGAAAAAGAAAGATTGTTATTGCAATACTAATATAAAAGTCATTACAGATCCAGATCAGGGACACCTCTCTAACATTAAGGTCTAGCTACTCATATTATTCAAAAGAAAAACAAAACAAAGATTATACATTACAAGATAATAGGATTACTTCGATCTTCAATTACTTCCGCTCATGAAAACCTTCGGTTCTCCAATCACCGTGATCTCTCCAATATTTGATAGTATAATTATTTTGCAGGCAAAAAGTCCTTTCTTTCCTTGCCAAAACTCATCGGCTGACACGGGCCGTGTCAGCCAACACGGGTGGCCGTGTCAGCTCACGGGATTTTATAACTGAAATTATTTCGATCATAACTTTTGATCCGTAAGTCCATTTTGGTCCCCGTTCGAAGCGTCGGAAAGCTAATGAAGAGAACTATAACATAGTATAGATAGGAGAATTGGTTGCCCAATATATTTTATGTTTTTTGATTTTTTTGGTCCAGGCATCCTGACACGCATATGCAACTTTCTCTGAATTCTTGCGCTTTTTCCTGGTTTTCGCTCCGATTCCTCGTGAATGCTTATCTGAACCTCAAAACATTGAAAAGACACAAACCAAGCATAAAATACGGTAAACGGGAATAAAATTCAATTAAACATATAATAAAACTAACTAAAATTAACGGTAAAATAACGCATAAAAACCACCGATCAGTGGAACTGCTAATTCTCTCCACAATGTTCCTCTTGTTGTTAAGTCTGATATAGGTGCTAATGGAGATGTGAGTAATGCTCTACTCATGTCTGGACTTATGAGAAGTCGTCATGACATTCAAATGTCTTCTGATGAAAATTCCCAAGAAATAACTTTGAGTAGTCCAGATGATAATAGCGATGTGCCATACATCCTGTCTGACATGTCGACTATGTTTCAAGTGTATAAGAATAATGGTGATCATGTACATAAATATGTTAAGGCTAATGGTGGTGTTATTAATAACCATGCCCATACTTTAGAAGATGTGCATACACTAGTGTCGTACTCAAAAAATATGATCCTCGCGACGGACGCGAAATACTTTTTTCGAACAGATTCGCCACCGAACTTTGACTCATTCCAATTAAGGAACAAGAAAATATCAAGAAAACATTTTAAACAAAGAAAAATGGTCATCGCAACCATATTCGGGTTTAGGAGTCGATTACGCAAGGGGAAGGTATTAGCAGCCCCTCACGTACGGAAACCTCTTAGTCTAATTTGCAATTTTGAGTGTCAACTACGCTTATTTGTCTTCTTTGAATAAGAAAAAGTTGTTAAAGGTTTTAATTAGGGTTTAAGGGGAAAATGGTTGATTTTATTATTAGGGTGCTCGCCAAGGATTAGGGTCATTGTGCCTATGTATTCCCTCGTGCAATGGGAAAGTCAGAGCAATCGTAGTTCGTACTACGGTTTGTTATTGTGTTTTATAGATGTCAAATGCTCGAACGCGAGAAAGAAATCTCGTACCCCAAACAATTGAAAGAGAATAATGGAAGACCCCACACCCCTCCGATTTCATCTTTAATAAAAAGTATTAAAGTATGATTAGGTGTTTGAAGGACGACGACTGTGTCACACAATGATGAAGACTCATCGTATCCTAGGTATTCGAGAAGAAAAATGAAAGACTTCATTCCCCTTTTGTTTCATTCAAGTGATTATGAAAATAAATTGAATTTGATCGGATGGAAATTTTTTAGGGAACAATTATTTGAACATGTGAAAGATATCTCTCATCCAAACAATTGAAGAGAAATTTTGAAGATTCAAAACCTCTCCCTTTATTTTAATAAAAAGTGTTTCGATTTTGATTTAACAAAAATACTCGATGTACGATCGATGTTTGAAAATTGCATGATGGCGATTACAAAAGGCAACCGACTTATGAGGGAAGAGACCTCTTTAAACTTTTGTATAATAAAACAAATCTAATCCTTGTGCACCTCCAGATGTTATTCTAGTTATTCTACTCATGTTTTGGTTGTGTATGTAAATACTTTTTTGCATGAATGATCTCTAGGTATTATTGATGTACTAACCTTTTTCCAAATTATGGCTAAAAAGGGGGAGTAATACGGTGTTGCTGAGGTAACAAAGGTATTTGAAATTCTGGCACGCAGATACCAGATGTTGAGACAAATGTCATAACACCAGGATCAACAACAGCTTGACCACACAAGATGCAGAAAATTAAATGACAAAAAAGTAAAATAAACACCAGAATTGTTAACCCAGTTCAGTGCAACTCACCTACGTCTGGGGGCTACCAAGCCAGGAAGGAAATTCACTATGATAGTATTAGTTCAAAGCTAAAATCCCCCATTTACAACTTCTCGCCTAATCCCTACCTTGTGCAACTTCTACCTATACACCCTCTAGAAATGAGATCCACCTCTCACTTCCTAATCAGTCACAATCCCAGTGACAATTCAACAATTACACAAAAATAGAAGTAGCACACTTCTAATACGATACTTGATTTCCCTTAAAAGCTTCAATCAAGAACAATACACTCTTGCTTAAAATCTTTAGAGTGGACAATGAACAATGAACAATCAGTTAACCTCAATGCATCAGAAGATACATGAGTGACATGCAATTAACAAACATTAAACCCTAAAGACCAACCAAAACACGACTAATCCTTATTTCACTAAATCTTCACGTTGTGTTCTCTACTTCAATAGGGTTTGGTCTTCACTTTAAATAGCCTTCAGACCTAATGGACTTGGGCTTCTTGAGGCGCACAAATAACAGTAATCAGTTTTATGTGGCTGCAAATCATCCTGCACAATATTAGGAGCAAATTACAAACTTTCCTAAAAAGGCTTAAGAATCCTTTTTGTGAAAAGTAACAAAATCTATCATAACAAAAAATCCCACAATATACTCCTATGAAAAACACACGTGTGTGAATTAGAACACACTAAAAAATCACACTAAAAATACCAAAAATAGTCATGCCCTAACTTTCTAGTATAACATGTCCTGTAACATGTCACAACATCATGCTGGACATGATGTCTAACTGCCATGGCAGAACATCTTGCTAACGACATGTTGTTTTACCAAAATGTAGCCAATCCAAAAACCACAGAACTTACAATCTCCCACTTTGGTACATTTTGGCTAAAACAACCTTAGCACACATCAGAGGCACACACAGCATAAACAAAGAAACCCAAGCACAATGTTGTCAAACTAATAAAGAACACCTGACAACACAATGTCAAGACATCAGGTCTGACATCACAAGCCAACACAAGCTACATGAAATATGTAATCTTTGTACAAACTGCAATCTTGCAGCAACAAAACAGACAGGTACACTATTCTCCCTGTCACACATAATCAGTACTCCCCCTGAAGGGGAAAACCTAAATCACAAGAAAAACACATGAACTCCCATGCAAGTTCATACAGTGGAACCACACTTCAAAAACATAAGTACTGGCATAAACACACTCCCCCTGAACACCACAACCTACTGCAGAGAATAATGCATTCTCCCGGACACAGCAAATAAGTCCACATCAGTAGCAGCAGCAGCAAGCATAACAGAATCTCATGCACACTCCTAAAAAGTTACATACATTCTAGCAACAAAGACAACTACTCTTCCTAAGCAGTAGTACAAACATAACATAAAATTATGACATCTGATCCAACATCAGAACCAACAAACAAAACAACACTTTACTCTCCCTTTTTAGCCAAAAATTGACAAAAAGAAAATAGAGTAAATGTACACAATAAAAACTAGAATCACACATATGGAAGCACAAAAACTCAATCCATAAAGCATATGCACAGATGGAAATACAAATATGGAAGCACAAAAAACATTGTCAGGAAATACATCAAAAGGAACAATAGTGCATATAGAGACAAAACAAAGACAAAAAAAGGGCATATTCCCAAACAGTACCAAAAAAACTTCAACTAAATCTAATCTTCAGAGCTCTCATTTTCACTGATACAATCTTGGTTATCATTGTTTTCCTCCTCTATCTTTGCATCAGCCAGATCATCATTTGTGCCTTCCTCAGACAAACCTTTAGTGAGTCCTTCCAATTTGATTTTTCTAGCAGTACAGACTTTAATGGTCTCATCAAATTCTCTACATGTTTCCCTTAGTTAGCTATGACACCAACCTTAAAAGTGGAAGGTACCCTTTCTTTTCTTGAGGTTGTGACAATGTTTGCAACATGTGTCCCTTCAAAGAGTTTCTAGTGAAAGATAAGCGGACATTCCCTCTCTGTAAAACCTTCTGACTCATCCAGGATTCTTGGGTATTGATTCAGAATTATGCCACTGATTAAGGTTGGAAAAGCTATAGGTAGCTTTACCGCAGAAGATGTGGTATGTCTCAAGGGTTGTTCAAAAATATAAGTTCCAAAATCATAGTCTATTTTATAGCCAATTATGTAGATAAAATTAGCCAATCCCATAGCTATTGTGGAGGTATTATTAGTGGGCACCCAGTTGACAGCTCCAATTTTGTGAAGAATTGCGTACTTCACACTTAAGTAACTTGCAGACAGCTTGCCTTTCTTAGACCATTGCTTCACTTGATTCCTAGTGATCTCTCTATAGGTGAGATTATGAGATACCTCAACTTCTAGTCATTCTGATTCACACCTTCCTAAGTACCTGTTGATTATCACACGAGAAAATTCCACGCATCTCCCTCTCACATAAACCTTCCTAAAGTTCGAGCTCCTTTTATCATCACACCCTTGAGTGATGTTCACAACAAATTCCTTAACCAACTTTTCATAACACTTACCAAGTTTGGAAATAGTCTTCATCAGGCCTGCTTTATCAATGAGATTCACAATCTCCTTGTATTCTAAAGCTTTCTTCCCTAGTTATCTTTCAAAGGCTATGCGTCTTTTGTAGACATACTTCCACTTCTCGACATTTTTGAATGAGTGAAAAGATACATTATCCAAAGGGATATCAGGAATCTCAACATAGCTTCTTTTTACTACATACTTTCTTCTACCCTTATGAATGATGTCCTTGACATCAGTTTCAACATCACACTCTGAGTCACTTGAAGGAACATCCTTCCTTTTCAGGTTCTTTTTCCTAGAAGCAGGAGTCAGAACTTTGTTCCATCCCTTCGCTGGTCACACACTCACACTTTTCTTTGAGGGGTGCTTTTAGACATATCATTAGCCTTTTCTTTCATGTTTTTCAATCTCTTGGCAATGCCAGGGGGTAACCTTTTACTAATGGGTTCATCATCAGAAGTAAGATTGTCAATGTTGAATACCTCATTCTTATCAACATTCTTTTCAACGTCTGCTTCAGCAACAGCCTTGTGCTCAGTTCCATAGGCCTCCGGAGTTTCATTATTCTCAACACCATATGACTTTGTCATTAATGTCCCAACATCAGGTGCGTCATCAGCAGTGGCCCTCCCACTCAGAATGTCAGACAATAACCTACGCATGCTTCAGTCAACTTCAATGTCCGCCTGGTTGGATCTTCTAAGAGCTTTTTCAATATTAGTTTTTTCAGACTCCTTGATTATGTTAGTGACATTATGTTTAGCTGAACCACTATGCACATCCACAGATAGGATTTCTTAGAGATCTTTTAATTAGAAGTAATTACACCAGATGTTCCCGCCTGGATCTTTGTTCTGCACTTCTTCGGAGTTTCACTCGAAATGATAGAGAGAGGAACAACGTCCATTATTACATTAGGCATTTCTTCATAAATTTTCGGGATATAGGGAGTGGAAGCGGACATGTCTTCTTTGTTAGACATATTTTGTTTTTGAAATCCTGAGGAAGAGATATCAAGAATGATGTTCTAAGCAAGTTCTTTGTGGAAGAATAGATTTAACCACTGTTGAGGCTGGAGTTTAAACAAATAAGGCAAATGATTAGTACAGTAAGTGAAAGGGTTTGCGCAGTATGTAGATGTGAGAAACCCAAGGCTAGTGTTGCGGTGAGAATCGAATAACAAGCTATTAATTAACTTGCATCACACATCTTTGAAATTCACCACTGAGCTTTGATTTATCCAAAGGAAAGTGTAAAGACCGAAAAACCCTAAGTGCGCAATGTAGAGACACAGCTAAGAGATCTAAGGTTCGGGGGTTGGTTATACAAAGGGAAGGTATTAGCACCCTAAGTATCTGTAGTACTCTACGGGAACCTCTTGTTAGAATTTGTGTTATGCTATGTTTGCTTGCTAAGAGAAATGTGCTAAGGGTAAAGAAAGACCTAGGGTATGTACACTAAGTATTCTCGTCAAGACATCGCATCTCGTGCCTACGTATCCTGACGGGAGTGCAATCAGAGCATTCGTAGTTACCCTCAATGGGGTAAAAGGGTGGATGATAGAAATGTGGAATCCAAGAAGGCATTGGATGTAAAGGAAAAGAGGTGGAAAAACAAAAAGGTAGCTCGCTAGGATCTCGCAATCCTATGCCTACGTATTCTCAAAAGGTACTTTGAGAAATCAGAGCGTCTGTAGTTCCCCTCAATAGGGTAAAAGGGTGGATGATAGAAATGTGGAATCAAAGAAGGCATTGGATGTAAAGGAAAAGAGGTGGAAAAAGAAAAAGGTAGCTCGCTAGGATCTCGCAATCCTATGCCTACGTATTCTCAACAGGTACTTTGAGAAATCAGAGCATCCGTAGTTCTCCTCAATGGGGGTGAGGAACTCTTGACTGTGGTCAAGGTTCCAAGGGAAAGTAGGGTGAAAATCTTGAAAGCAAAGCTTGTGAGGATTGATTGTTTAGGAGAAGAGATTAATGGCTATCTCTTATGAAAGGGATTGTGAAGGGTTAAAGGTTGGTGAAGGAGAAGAGATTAATGGCTATCTCTTGTGAAGGTTAAAGATTAATGAAGGAGAAGAGATTAATGGATATCTCTTGTGAAGGTTAGGTTAAAAGGGAATGAATTGTATAAGTGGGAAAGTAGGGTCTGACAGCAAGACACCTACATAGAGTGCGGTGACTCCAAGCATAAGGCAATGTTAAAAAGGGTAATGAGTTATCTATGACTTTGAGGTCAATAGAGATACTTTCCTTTGGATTTGGTAAGACAGCGTCTTGTAAAGACAAGTGTTGAAGGGGGGATGAAGGGTGAAGGTTAAGAAGCTCACATCACTTGAGGATAAAGCTTATAGTACATATGAACAATATGGGTGATCATGGACAAAGATGATATTCAAGCATGATATCAATACATAAATGGTGAAGATGATAAATGATGCAAATATTGACCAAAGGTTTCTTCTGACAAATTTAAAGGTAACTTCTACAGGTGGAAGATTAGTGCACAAACTGACAAAAAGCATTTTCAGACAGATTTTAAAGGTAACTTCCACTGGTGGAAGATTAGTGCAAAAACTGACCAAAAGCATTTTCAGACAGATTTTAAAGGTAACTTCCACTGGTGGAATATTAGTGCAAAAACTGACCAAAAGCATTTTCAAATAGATTTTAAAGGTAACTTCCACTGGTGGAAGATTAGTGCAAAAACTGACCAAAAGCATTTTCAGACAGATTTTAAAGGTAACTTCCACTTCCAACATGAATAAGTACCTCAAAAATATTGATTTTCACTAATTCCTTTTTATATTCAAAAAGTAGACACTTTAAAGAGTAATTTGCAAAAAGAATGGGTAAAAAAGGATAAGAAATGATCAAGTTATGAATTTTTGAAATTAAAGCAAGAATTAAAAATATATAAAATGAACAAGTGCTAAAAAATAGGGGAAATGCTCCCCATGGGGTTTGAACCCGTGACCTGGTGTGTACAGCCCAAAACACTCGCCACTTTAGCCAATGCACATGCCTTAAAATGTTATGGCAACCATACAATATATGTGAAAACAAAGCGCTTTGGAAAATTAAAATAAAAGAACGGGGGCGAGGGGGATTCGAACCCCCGTCCTAAGGGTCAAAGGTGCGCATGTATGTGCGTGCTTGCCACTGGGGTGGCTGTTACATCCGGTTATAAAACTTACTCCATAAACATTTAAACCTTCGCGCATCCTAAGAAACATGAAACCAAAATAAGCATGGTGGTAAAGCTGCAGCAAGTACGCAAAATCCATGAACAGGCCTTCATCCTTCTCTTCCACACTCGTTACAACAAAACTCAAACAAACAGTGTGAATCAAAGTGAAAGAGGATTGACAAGGGGGCATTTAGGGAAGAGTCAGAACATAAAGTTAGTCAAAATTCAATTAGTGTTCATCTGGCTAAATCTAAATTGATAACAAACAGTTGGATAAATCTAAGCTTCAAACCTCAGAATGAAAACAAAACATTACATGCTTAAGCACCAAAACAAAGGCATGGAAAAACAAACATGATATGCTTTTATATGCAGGCCTAAACAATACATATCATGGTTTTAACATGTTAGCATTAAAATTCCCATTTCAGTTATCAATTCCAAACATGTGAAACACAGCAGTATCCACTCCTACCACTACTAGACAGTTTGATGCATAGCAGGGAAAGGGATTGAGTTAAGTACATGGAGGTAATATAAAAATAAACATGATCAACAGAGGAATTCTTTCATCTAGCAACCAAATCACTAATCCAGGTAGGGGACAAGAAAGTGATACAGATTCATATACCAATGGCAAATGGAAATAGCAGCAGCATTAATACAACATTCTCAAGGCATTCTGAACATGTTATTTATGAAATGAGAGCAAAACAATAACTCATCACACTGTCATACTTTTCAAACCAAGATCCTCAGGAATTCAAACTATCCTAACATGTCAAAATAGGAGATGCATGATGATGATGTAGCTGACAGATAATTATGTGCAAACAGTTAGATCAAGCAACCTAAGCCTATCATTTCAAAAGCAGTTTAGATATGCACACTTCAACATGAATAGAAAAAAGGAAGCCTATTTTGAGCATGATGACAAACATAGGATCTGGCTTCATGACATGAGCAAAAACATAAGGGGATTGACAAACATCAGTGCAAGAATGTAAGAACAAGCCTGTCATGACTACATACATTCAAACATTCATGGCATTCTATGTGATTCACAACAACAAAACAAGAGCAGTGTCAATGTTTATTTACATCAGGGTAATATCAGTTCAAGTTTTTCATTTCATAAATAAAGATTCAACTTAGCAGGCTAATATTGAAAGAGACAAACCCAAAGACTCACAGTGTTAACAACTTTACATGAGTTCAATAATCCTGGCCATGTAATTACTTGATCAAGAGGCAAGAAGCAAACCAGTTAACATGGTAACAATATGATCATGATATAATATAAGCAAAAAGACATCATTGAAGCTTGTCAAACATTCATGTCAATCCAAACGTTCTAATCATACCATTGACATCCTAGGCACACAAGTTTAACATGGAATGGGGCTAAATCAAAGTTGTGGTCATGTCTGTCTAAAGCCAGCCTGATCATGACATTGGTTACCAATGGGTAACAAAAAGGTGTTCCAAACTTGCCTTGGCTCATTAAACTAGTTTGGCCTGATACAAGGTTCAATCTAGTCCTATTATATACTCAAATAGTGCATGGAGTGATTTTCATCACTTAATTCAAAACATGAAAACCAGAAATAACTTGACCAGTACTGGTAGTGCAAAAGAGCAATCTCAGGACAAGCATAGCATCGAGATAAGCCAAATACACGATCATAAGATAAACAGAAACATCAAGACATCCCTAAACAGCAATCATGTTCTAACACCAAATATGCTCTGCGGTGTTTTAGAAACATACCAATACCATCATCACATTATTAAATCAGTGTCAAACCAAAGGCAATCAATGTGAGTTTAAGAAAAATAAAACTTGTACTTTACTAATTATGGCTAGTAGCAACAAAACCATATCATTCACTTCTTGACAGCAAAACACAAATAGCAAAACAAATGATTACCCTTTTATGACATGCGAGCAAGAATCATGCCATCAAAAGTCCAAACAGGTTGGCATACCATAAAAAGGGACAAACTTAGAGCAGTTCAAAGGTTCAACAATAGGTAAATGAGTTTTAACAAATTTCAACCACAAGGGATTAATGACAGTGAAGGTGATAACATTCCTACTTACCACTGAGCAGCAACAAACTAAAATCTTAATACATGACTAATATGGATATTAAGTAACTTTATCATGAACACAACACTTCACATTAAGAACAGCAAGTAGAGTACTACCGAAACAACATCACGTGAAAATTCAGAATAACAACATAATAGCAATACCAATGTACATGAGCATGAATATGGAATGTGAAGAAATAAAGGTGACCAAGTGGAGTATGTCCACTGCACCCTCAACAATGAAGTGTTCACTCTTTCAACAAGCTCTGCAAATACTCCTCCTTCTTCCCTCACTTTCCAAGCTTGGATTCAGAGATGTTTTAGAGTAAGTATGTGAATATTATTGGTGTCCAATGCAAGCACAATGGCCTGCTATTTATAGGGAAATCAAGAGGATGCAAGGTATGGCCACTTTGCCAAAAATGCCAACACTACCCTTCCCATCGTGTGAAATCTTCCAATTGCATAATAAAATCTTCTAAAATATCTGCTGGTTAGGTCTGATGTGGTGTGATGGGATTGATGAGAGGCTCCATGAATAAACAAATGTTTCTTTTGAAAAGTTTCTCTTTCCTCCATCCACTTGGATAACTATGACATGAATCAATATTTAAATGCAAACCATGTTGAATTTTTGTGGCCAGGCTTGGATTAGGTGTAAATTCATCTTTAGGACTCAGAAACATGGAAACTTGGTGATTAGGAGAGGTTTTGATCCATTATGCCAAAGTTGGTTGCTTGAAAATCAAGAAATGGAACCCCTATCTTTGAGACTTCGAAACTCCCAGCTCACTCAATGGATTGAGGAGTTCTAGTATTTTTTGGAAAGCCCTAAATACCCTCTACAACTTTCATGTTCAAGGACTTTTGATTTGAGGCTTGAAACTATATGTAAAATCGGGTTGAAGTTGGAAGAAAATAAGGTGAAAAAGCTGAAAATTTCACCAAGTCCCAAGAGTAATTTATCTTCCAAGTCTTGTAACTTAAAAACCATGCATTTTATGAAAGAGGGTCCTTTAATATGTTTTGAAGATCATGGAAAGAGCTTCCATTTGAGCTTTGAGCCACTCAATTTGGATGTGTGGTTTGAAAGTTATGACTGTTTCAATTTTGGCACAAGTAGTGAAATTTCCATATTTGAAAAGTTTCATGAACCAAACCTTGCTTCCCTTGCAAGAAACCTCTTAAAACTTGATCTCAAATACTTTAAATCATCAATGAGACATGTCATAATGGATTGAGGACTTGGATGCTTCATTTTGGATCAAAATCTCAAGGATTAGGGCTTCAATCAAAACCCTAATTTCAATTGTGAATGTACTGGGAGGATCTCTGATGATCTTGCTTCTTTAATCACATCTAAGGCCTATAGGTAGTATCTGAGGATGTCTACTATCATGTGGAGTCAAGTCCTAGGGTTTGAGAACAAATCTTGGTCAAAATCAAAGGCCGTGATTGTCTTGTCATCACAAAACCCTAATTGGAGGCAGGGTGAACTTGTGGCTCGAGGCACTCGGTAATGAAAGCTAGTCACACTTGAATTCTTGTTGATTGAGACTTTTAGGATGTAGATGAGCTCAATAGTTGCATTTGGGGCCTTCTCTTCTTTAGGAGACTTTGTCCTCCTCCTGGTATAAGTCCTGGCTTTTTCACAGAAGAAACAAACTTGCAAAATGAAATGGTTAGTTAACAATGTATAGATGATTGAATCTAAATGTCAAGTGAAAAATGTTATGACATCTAAGGGGGGTAAAATTTGGGATACAACAGCTAGGTAATGATGTTTCTGATTTTTCATAGGTCACTAAATGGAGTAAAAAATTATCCTGTGCATGTCTGCACCTTACTACTTCCTCCTTTTTTTTTTGCAATACAAATTCCAACAACACTCTTCAACTTCTTAAATTGGTATTTATTGAGAATAAAACTTTTTATTGGAGTTATTCTCAGTACTACACTTTTAATGACCCCAACTTTATCCAGATTAAGGGGTGGATGAGAAGTGTTATTTCATTCCTTAATTCCATAAGAAGTGAGGACCTTCACCTCATTGAGGCCTTTCATGTGATCATAGTAAAATGTCATAACATTCTGTGTGACATTTGTTATTTATGAGATTTTCCTCTCAGCTTGACACTCATCACAAGCTTTTCTCATAGAGGTTATCCAGACCCTTTTTATATGCTTCCATAAGTTACAGTGGTCTTCAGATCTGATGAAATACCTCGGATGTTGAATAGGATGTTCGAGCTTTCTCTTTATGACCAAAGTGTTTTTTCTCTTCTCAAGATATACATGTCTAGACATAAATGATTTTTCCTTTTTGCTATATTCAATTTTTGTTGGACTTTCAGCATCTTTTCTAGTCTTGAGTATGTCATCCAACACATAAGTTCCATTGTTTAACATTTTGACAGGCTTGGTCGTGTGTTCAATCTTAGAGGTCACTAGGGATATTTCACTTTGAAAACCACATACTTTAGTAAGCAATTCCTTATTCTCAACCTGCAGTTGTCTTATGGCAAGCTTTCGTTTTTCACCCTCCTTGCATGCTTCTTTAATTTTGACACATAAGTCTTTGTACGCGACAGCTAGGCCTTCATACGACATCTTCTTTCCTCCTACAGAGTCACATCTCCCAAAAAAGGCTTTAACAAGCTTGATGTCTTCATTATCCTTTCCTCCTTCAGAGTCATCCTCGGTCCATTAACCAGTTGTTCCTTTTTGTAGTTTCTCAAGATATGTTGGGCATTCTGCATTAAACTGTCCAATTCCTTGACACTTATAATATTGAACACTTTTATCTTTTTTCTTGAGGTTCATAGTTCTTACTGATGTCAAGAGAGATGTGTTTGGCATCTAGTCTTGTTCTTCTTCTCATCTTCTCCAAAACTTGATTGCCAATAGTATTTGACATTCCTTCCTTAGTGTCAAGATTATATTGAGTCTTTATATCTTCAATACTGGATAGACGATCTAAGCTCTTATTTTTCTCCTTTGACTTGTCACAGATGGCCTGTTCAAAGGTTTGAAGAGATCCAATAAGATCATCAACCCTCATGCTGCTTATGTCTTTAGCTTCTTCAATAACTGTCATCTTCACATCAGATCTCTTAACTAGCTTCTCTTCAGACATCCTTTCTTTAGTTGTGCATGCATGAGCTGTCCTGAGGATTTCCCAAGCCTCTTTAGCCACAATACATATACTGATCAATCTGAAAGTATTCTTGTCTACTTCATTGAATAGGGCATTCAAGGCTTTGGAGTTTCCAAGAGCTAATTCATCTTCCTCTTCTGACCAGTCTTCATCTGGCTTCAAGGACTCATTGTCATCCTTGTCCTTCACACTGGGGTGATCCCAACCTTCCAAGACAGCTCTCCATGATCTGTTGTCCATAGATTTTAGGAAGGCTATCATATGTTTCCTCCACCGGTCATAATTGGATCCATTCAAAAGAGGTGGTTTGTTGTTGTATCCTCTTTCCTTATCCATAGTACCAGAAATATAAACTCCCTAGAGCTCACCCAAAAATAGAATAGGGTGACCTGCTCTGATGCCAATTAAATTTCTGGCATGCAGATATCAGATGTCGAAACAGATGTCATAACACCAGGATCAACAACAGCTTAATCACACAAGATGCAGAAAATTAAATGACAGAAAAGTCAAATAAACACCAGAATTGTTAACCCAGTTCAGTGCAACTCGCCTACGTCTAGGGGTTACTAAGCCAGGAAGGAAATTCACTATGATAGTATTAGTTCAAAGCTAAACTCCCCCATTTACAACTTCTCGCCTAATCCCTACCTTGTACAACTTCTACCTAGAAACCCTCTAGATATGAGATCCCCTTCTCACTTCCTAATTAGTCACAATCCCATTGACAATTCAATAATTACACAAAAATAGAAGTAACACACTTCCAAGAAATACTTGATTTTGCTTAAAAGCTTCAATCAAGAACAATACACTCTTGCTTAAAAACTTTAGAGTGGACAATGAATAATAAACAATCAGTCAACCTCAATGCATTAAAAGATACATGAGTAACATATAATTAACAAACACTAAACCCTAAAGACCAACCAAAACATGGCTAATCCTTATTTCACCAAATCTTCGCGTTGTATTCTCTACTTTAATAGGGTTTGGTCTTCACTTTAAATAGTCTTCAGACCTAATGGACTTGGGCTTCTTGAGGCGCACAAATAGCAGCAATCAGTTTTATCTGGCTGCAAATCATCCCGCACAATAATAGGAGCAAAATATAAACTTTCCTAAAATGGCTCAAGAATCCTTTTTATGAAAAGTAACAGAATCTGTCATAACAAAAAATCTCACAATATACTCCTGTGAAAAATGCACGTGTGTGTGAAATAGAACACACTCAAAAATCACAATAAAAATACCAAAATAGTCATGCCCTAGCTTTCTGGTATAACATGTCCTAGAACATGTCACAACATCCTGCTATACATGATGTCTGACTGTAATGGCAGAACATCTGGTTTAACATCTTGCTAACAGCATGTTGTTTTACCAAAATGTAGCTTATAGTGTTTGTTTAGTACTAGCCATATGGTTAAGTACTAATGTTGTGCTCATATGCTGCAACATCGGGCAAAAGATATGGCCCTTCTAATGTGAGCTTTTGTGTTAGTAGATTTTTGCATGTCCTGTTTTTAGCTACAAATTGTTTTTCGTATGCATGACTAAGTATGTGAATGATTGCATGCTGATAATTGTTAGTTAGTAGGATTATATGCTACTAACTATGAGATGACTGAGTGCCATGCATGACTAAGTTGTGAATGATTGCATATCTTTCTGATTGATTCTAGAGCATTATTTTGTGTGGCATTTGTGATAAATGTTATTATTTTTCCTCTACCGAGCTTATCTCTGATATTTTGGAAGATTTTTGTTGATTGTATGATATGTTAATTGTCATTTGTTATAGTTTGAATAAGTGTTATGTCCTGAAGAGTTGTTTTGCTATAATTTTCCAAAGGGAGAGATTGTTGTTCCTTTTAGATTGGCTGCATTTTGCAAAACAACAACATGGAGAAGTGTTCAAAGTGATCAAGATTAATCTATCTTTCTTAAGATGTATGGAGGTACAGAAGGGACGCATGTTGGATGCGATGTCATAACATGTTGGTACAACATTTGTGTCTTGTGCAATAGGTCATTCCTGTTGCGTCTTGGAATATTTTCTAGTTAAAGAATGAATAAGATTTATTGTTAATTGGCTTAGCAATATGATTAGGTGATTTGTTTGACAACTGGATAAAGATTGATTGAGATTTAAATGAAGATTTAAATTTGAATTTAAATTGAAACAAAAGATATCTTATTATAGAGGTTTATTGAACAAATAATATCCAACATATTCTGCATTAATTCTGGACGAAATTAAAGCTAATTTCCAAGGAGAAAAGCTAAGAGTTATTATGCTATATAAGGAGCTCAAACCTACATTGGAAAGCAAGCATTCACATTGAAGAATTTAGAGTGTCAGGGTTTACAAGAGTCCTTGTTATTTTATGTACATCGCACTATGTTTTAGTAACTTAGCATAGTTGTAGGTTTGTCTAGTTGATTTGTATATTCAACATCTTTATGAAACTTCTATGTTTCAGTAACTTAGAATAGAAAGTTTATTTAGTTGAGTTCTAACATTCGACATTGATAATTAGGTTAATCACCAATCACTGGGGTTTAGTGATTGAAAGAAAGTGGGAGAGATTACCTTATTTAGGGGGGTCCTAAATAGAAAGTCATTGGGTGTCGTTAGGAAGAGACATTGAACAACATAAGGTTTGTTTTTTCTTGTAAGACTAGTTGTACTAAGATACTAATAGTGAATTTCCTTTATTGGGTTGGAAGTCAACACTCTAGACGTAAGTTTTGTTTGCATCGAACTAGGTTACCAATTGTTGTGTTCTTTATTGCTTTTTTGCTCAATCATCTTGTACAATTGATTTTGTGTTATTTCTGGTTATTCTAGTTCAACTTGTTGAACCAGTTGTCTAGAACATCATGTTCGACATCCTTCCCCTGAGAAACAAATTTTCACCAAGTTACTTCTTGTTGAAGCAAGACAACTCGTTGGGCTGGGTGCCAAACTCGTTGAGCGAAGCATGGCGGTTCATACGACTCCTTAGTTAAGTAACTTAAGGGTGAAAGAATGGTTTTCTCGCTTAGCAAGCAAAGATGCTCTCTAAGCAAGATAAGATGCCCAATCCCACTTGGACAAGTTGGACATGACTTACTGGTGAAAAAAAGAAGAACTCATTAGGTGAGGCAAAAACCTCTATATGCAAGGACACCATAACATAAATATATAAATAGAGGTCTTAGTTAGTTTAGCTAGTATTCATTAATTACAAGATCCATATTTTCGTATTTGGAGGTTTGTAACAACAAGAAATAATTGAGAGGGAAATTCTCAAGAGAGATATTGAAGAATCGAAGGTGCTCTGTCCGACCGAGAAATTATCATGGATGCTTTTTCATCCAATTCTCCCTTCTCATCATTGTAAATATACTATGAGTCAGAGTAGCTAAATTCTATTTTGTTAGGGTTATATGTAGTTATCCAAACACTTATGTATTCATCTTAATCGTGGTGTTATGTAAGTCCTCGTTATTCGTTAATATTGGTGATCATCTTTGTTCATAATGCTTGTTATGAATTAGCTACTTATAACTTGTTGTAATGGCTTTTAAATGATATTGAGAATTACTTTTCTTAACTAGATTAAATATTTTCATTTGTTACATGCTAAACTCTAGGTATGAATTCATGTGTAACATTCACATATAATGTCAAACTTTATGTTATCGTATTGGTTAACCGGCTGAGAAATTGTCTCTTAAGCAATACGATTAATTTAACATTGTTGTTTAGGCATAAACAACAAATGTGGAGCGATATATGATAATATTAATTGACGGCTAAAAATATACATAATTGATCAAGAAAATACATCAGGATAGGAAAATGAAATATAACCCCATCAATCTCAATTTCTTTTGTTAAATCTTATTTTTCGTTCGCTTACTTTTAACATAGTTATGAAACAATCAAACTTTTCAAACAATTTTACTTAGAATCATAGAAATTATTGAACGACATTTGATTATCGCACTAGTCATCACGGAGACGATACAAACAAATACTTACTTTTGTTCTACTAATAGTCTAAAAAAGTTCTCAGAGCTTGATATGATCGATTAAGTAATTTCCTTCTTGATAATGGTTTTGAAAGACGTCATATTGATACAAAACTCATTATAAAAATGGTAAAGAATTTGTTTTCTTTCAAATTTATGTGGATGATATTATTTTTGCTCTTGCTAATGTTGTGCTTTGTTAAGAATTCTCTAATATAATGCATAAGGAGTTTGAAATGACAATTATGGGCGAATTAAAAATTTTCCTTGTTCTTCAAATCAATCAATTATATGATGGGTTTTATATACATCAAACAAAGTATACAAAGAAACTATTGAATAAATTTGAAATTAATGAATGCAAGTTAATGCTCATACATATGTATCCTACTTGTAATATTGAAAAATATGAAACAAACTCAAAGTTAGATCAAAAGGTATACAGAGGTATGATAAGGTCTTTTCATTGTCTAAACCTATAGGTCATATATTTTATTCAATGTATGTTTATTTGCTCGTTTTCAGTTAGACGCTAGAGAATATCACTTAACTATTGTTAGAGAATATTTATATATCTGAAAGGAATTACTTAATTTGATTTGCTTTATAATAAATCAATGGATTATAAATTAGTAGGATTTTATGATGTTGATTATGTTGGAGATAAAATTGAAAGAAAAAACACCAATGAAAGTTGTCAATTTCTTGGTGAAAATTTAATCTCATAGTCATGCAAAAGCCAATCAACAATATCAGTATCAAAAACTAAATCATAATACATATCAACAACAAATGGTAGCACTTAGTTTCTCTCGATGAAACATCAACTAAAGAATTATCAGATAGAAGAGAGTAACATTCTTATCTTATGCGATAATACTCCAGCAATTTTTTTGTCAAAAAATATAATTTAGCATTCAGAATCTAAACACATTGAAATTAAACATCATTTTATTAAGACTATATTCGGGAAGGAATTTTAAATATTAAATTAATTGATACAAATCATTAATAGATTGACATTAGGGGGGACATTCGATCAGATTCAAATCTCTAATCTGACCCAACCCTCAAGTGAGTCCATTAGGCCCAACGCAACCCTTTTAAATTACGGTTTTGTTCAAATTTGTTTTTCTTTCGAGTTTGGGTTGGTTCAATCAATTTTTATGATTTGAACTTGTAATATATTCGTTGTAAATTTAAGCTCATTTAAATTTTTAAAATTTATCTTCAAAATCATTGTTTCCATTCAAAATGTAAAAATTATACTATTTTGATTTTTTTTCCATTTTAAATCTGAACTATTTACACATATATCTCATTCAAAATTAGATGGTTTTGTTTTAATTTAATATTTATAAATTATATTCATTATCCTTATCTTAAAAAGTATGCATTATCCTTGACAGAAATCAATAATCTTCCACTAAATCTTAGAATTTGTCACTAAAATTGTTGCAGAGGATGAATATTCATGGCAAAAACTCCAAATTTATCACTAAAATCCAAAATCTGTCTTTATCTTAATTACTTTTTTTTATGCAATTCACTTGCATCCATTTTGCGTTACTTATGCTCCTTAAGATGATTTCCTCAATGTTCACATTAAATTACTTGGTGATTGGATTCAAATTATGAATGACACATTCTCGTAGATGAATATTATTATTTTTATCATATAATTTTTCCAAATTAATAACCTTATTGCTTTTGTTTCTTTCGGGCCTGCTAGCCAACAATTGACATACATAATGAAATTCTAAGAGCATAATGCTTTAAAGGGTATAAAAATTCAAGATATACTTTATTGTTTTTGCTTTTGCAAGTACATTATTTACAAGTGTGATTTTTAACTCTGATTATTGGGATCATTTAATGAAATGCAAGGGTTTTAGTTATTTTAGGACTGCACTTGAAAATAAAAGTTTATTCTTCTTATTTTTTTAACTTTAGGGATTTAACTACAATTGGCTATTTCTGGTTTTTGGCACATTAATAAGAGACAATCATGAATGTCTAGCATGTTAAATTTTGAGGTTATGTTAGTTTGGGGGTCTAGTTACAATTTTGCATCTCTTGTTATTAACTGAATTTCAATAACATGTTAGAGTTTGAGGTTATACTAGTTTGATCTTTGAAAATATTTTAATGTCCTTTTGACAAAAAATATATGTTAGTTTTTAGATAAAGGGATTTTAATACGTTGCATTCATATATCACAAATTTAATTATAGTTAGTGTAATCTCAAGGACATTTTAGTCATTGCCTCCATTAATTTTATCTTTCTCCAAATCATATTTTATTCTTTTGCACTAATTTGCACTTACTGTAGGATCCTGCAGTCATTATGTGAGTGCTTTTGGATTTTGAGTGATGTTAAAACTAGAATAGTGTAGCGTTATGTATATTGGGCGGTATCCTCCCATTTTAGATAAGCATCTTAGTATTAGGAAGCATTCAAGTAAGTTGGAAAAGAAGTTTGCATCAAAATTGCATTGAAAAAACATGTTTTTGGGTGGTCAAGCCCTTTAAGGTCGACACATGCATAAACAGGCCGACCTATACGACTTTGAGATCCAGTATAGGTCGGCACATAACATTTCAGGTCGGCTCCCATAGAGCAATATTAAAGCCTGTAGCTTCTGTCCACAGGTTGCCTCACATAGGTCGACCTGTACGCAACATATAACCTTCATAGGCCGACCTGAGACCTTGATAGGGCGACCTAATTACTTTGATAGATTGGCCTTTTGCTTTGACAAGTCGACCCAAACGATTTCCCATCTTAAAAATTTCATTTTTGCTCCAACTTATTGCATTCCCTTTTCTCATTTTCTTCACATACCTATATATACTCATACATGCACCTTCTTTTAGTAAGGTACTAGTGAATTACCTAAACGAAGCCAGATTACAAAGCATTCTAATTATCTTCAACCTCTCTTCTATGCATACACACAATTGAACTACATATAATCATTTTTTGATTGGGAGACCATCAAGATTAGGGTTGATAACGTCCAATTAGGTTGGTGTAACTGAGAATATTGGGTTGGGATCTTTGTGTGTTTCAAATAATGTTACACCCCAATTTTGACCCTGAATTGCCGAACAATACATATCATATTATTTTCATCATTTATGCATCATATCCATCATTCATGTCATCTAACCATTGTGCATTCAAAAGTACGTGTCTTTTTGCTGCCTAAGCTCAGGTTTTGCAAGATCAAATAAAGGCTCAGGCAAAGTTATCAAGTCAGGGGTATGTGCAGTGTTGGTTGAAATTCAGTGGAAGTTTGACCTAATCTTGGTCAAAAAAATGATCTGCTTCTGTATCAAGTTATCAGGCTATGGCAAAGACAGTTTGTTTCAAGGTGGAGAATCATCAGAATTCAGTTCACTTTCAATTAGGGTTTTGGGTGCAGTGGCTGCACAATTCATATATCAAGTCATCTTTGTCAATGGCTATTTTGGAGATAAGTGCGGATTGAATTCAAGCATTTGTGTTTGAGGATCCAGATTAGGGTTTTGTGCAATTTCAAATTATCTGATGAAATCAA
The DNA here is from genome assembly GCA_022829125.1 of Lathyrus tuberosus. Lineage (NCBI taxonomy): Eukaryota > Viridiplantae > Streptophyta > Magnoliopsida > Fabales > Fabaceae > Lathyrus > Lathyrus tuberosus. Next base: position 19,863,573 of record JALAZF010000017.1, read on the forward strand.
GTTACTGAGCCATCAAAAGTCAATACATTTGGTCAATATTTCAAGGCATTCATAAGTCCTGATTATGTGGTTCATGTTCTTGTTGTAGGAGAAGTCAAGCTTTCTATTCAATTCAAGACCATTTCAAGATGGAATCAGGATGTGGTGTTCATTTCTCATATAATTGATTCAGAGTTTCAATGCATTTCTGGCTCTAGATCGAGTTATGCTTGATTCTATTTCCCAAGGAATTAATTCAAATTGATAAGTTTTTTCATGTGGAAAGTGCAAGAATTCCCAGGGTTTAATTTTCAAGCATCAAATGGAGAGTGCAAGTTCAAATTCAAGTGTCAATTCTAACTAAGATTCAAGTTCCAATCTCATATCCATCTCAAGTTTATTCCAAGTTCATTCCCAAATTCAAGTTTCAATTTGATTTAATTTAATTTCAATCTTCATGTCCAAGTCACCAAAATTCAATTTCAATGCCAAATTCCAAATTCCATTCCAAGCTTCACTCAAGAATCAAATTGTATTTTTCCTCATTCAAAGTCAAAATTCAAAACCATTGTAAAATCCATTTAAAATTTCAAGTTCATTCTAAATTTCATTTTCAAATTTCATTCAAGTTCAAAATTCATGGCAAAGTTACAACTTCATTCAAATTCCCAATTCAAATTAAGTTCATTCCAATTCAAGATCCAAATTTCAAATCCATCGCATAAATTTATAAACTCATTTCATGTTTCAAATCCAATGTTAAAGTTCCAAGTGTCAATTCAGCGTCATTCAATTTCGTGTGGTAATTTTCCCTTCATGGTTCAAAATTGTTCCAAGTTCAAATTTCCAATTTTTTTCATGTCAAATATTTCAAGTTTCATAATTAGTCCAAATCTATGTCCAAGGTCTAGAGAATGCTGGTTGTGGAGTCACATTTAATCACAAGCATCAAAAAATTACTATCTAGCACTGGCTAAAGTTCCACTTGTTGAAGACCATGTGCTGATAGTACCTGTTGAGCCTATGTCTAATACTTAATCTTTGTTTTCTGAATCTGAAGATGAGCTCATAAGATTTCAGAATGGTCTCAAGAGATGTTTTCAAGAGCCAACAAAGGGAAGTCATATTTTTTTAGAAGGCTTCCATACCCGGGACTCGTGTCAATCCTCATGTCATTCCCATTCCATGTCCAAAGCAGTTATAATTGAAAAAGAAAAAGCATTTCAATTTAGATGCTCCAGAGTTGGGATTTGAATTTGTGGAGGCATAATTCTGCTGTGCCATGATGAGGAGAACCACACTACCTACTGCCAATATAAACTGCAGCAGTTTCGTACAACCACAACAGCACAAAACTTGCGCACCACCCACCTCCAAACCATACAACATGTCAAGAAAATATAGCATGCCACTAAAAAAAAATCAAACCTTCAGCTAGCCATCAATCCCACACTGTAAACCTGCAAACCCTCGTATGACCCCACAACGAACAAAACCAAGTCGTTGCTCCTATAACACGCCCGACCACAAGACATGAAACCTACAAAAAGCATACAACAACAATTTTAATATGCAAAATGCAGTAACCATCCACACAATAATGTGCAAAACAACGAAAATGTAAACATAAAACACAGGACCAAATTCGCAAATCAATTAAGCTTGCCTCTCCTCTATAAATTGAATTCATTTCTCACTCTAAAAAAAGCTCCAAGGGCTACAAAACCCCCCACCAATTCTTAAAGCGAATGTACAAATCTTATGCTTGTATTAGAGTTCAACCACATTAACGAATACACAATTTACAAAATTCATAGATTGTTCAAAGATAATGATTAATTGTATATTACACGAGATCTGTCATGTATAATAATTCAATTAATATCGGATTCTAAAAACACTAGTTTTCTAGAGTTTAATCAGCAAGAAAGCTTAACTATGTACCAATTCTAACAAAACCTAACCTTACGTAATAAATCGCTACCAACTGAAATAAATGATAAAGTACTCTAAGAATTGAAAACCTAGGTATGCAATTATCCTACGAAAATAAAAATGCAAGGGTGAGAGAGAGAGAGTACACTGGGATGTATAGTGGTTCGACACTGGTCCTCGCTTTGCCTACTCCACTCTTCAATGGTTTTCCCATTGGAACCTGTTTTTTCCTTTTTATTTTGAAAAATATTGAAAGAGTTCATACAATCACTAATCTACAACAATGCTGAGAAAACAAATCACCCATCAGAATCTAGACTTGTATACAACTTAATGTCAAACTATTCCAGCTTCACCAATCCTCTCATAGTCTTTGTTTGTGGCAATTAACCCTTGCTCCCACCGATTTCTTGAGAGGATAGTTGTCCTAAGATTGAGAAGAATTTCACCTTGTCCGTAGCCTTCCACAAAGTCATTACCAAAGTCATATGGTGAGATGAACCTTTTTCTTTTCACTAGAATTTGTCACCGCCGATGAAAATAACCTCAATCTTGAAAGCTTCCTAAAAAACCTTACCAAACCTTTAAAAACGATTAGTTTCAAGATAACGTCTCTCTCAATCAATTACAAATCTCTCATCAACAATATTTGAAACTGAAACTAGAGACTGAAGATGAAATAATTTATGTTTGCAAGAGTTTTTGAGTTTTTAAAAATGAGAGGGTGTTGATTTCACAAAATCAAAATGTAGATTATGATATTATGTTTTTGAAAAAAAAAAGACAAAATAAATTTATATGTACTTGGGATTAAGCACGAAAATGGTTGGAAAATTTTAAATAGATTCGAGTCAAGAACATTTCATGAGTTGAGTCAAATGAGCAAGTGAAGTGGAATAAGAAATCATAAAGAATTTGACTCATTTCTCGTGTGATTTAAATCACCTTATAACTCTTATTCGAGTCATGAAGGCTCATGATTCAAATCAAGTAGAAAGTATGATTTGAGTTAATTTGGACAAATCCAAACAAAGAAATATGAGAAATTGTGTGATTCAAGTCAAGTAGGAAGTGTGGTTTGAATCAAATGAGGCAGAAGTTATCCATATTTGTCTGATTCGAATCAAGTGTAACTTGTGATTTGAGTCACAAGGTTGTCTGATTTGAATGAAGTTAAAAGTGTGATTCAAATAAAATGAGGCAGAGGTTATTCATATCTGTCTGATTCGAATCAAGTGCAACTTGTGATTCGAGTCACAAGGTTGCCTGATTTGAATCAAGTTAAAACTGTGATTCGAGTCACATGTTTTTAAAAGTTTCTATTTGCCTCTATTTAATTATTTGAGCCAGGATATGTACATGATTCAAGTCATGCACATAAAATCCTAATTTTTAATGATTTTCAAAATACTTTAAGATTTTCCTTTCAACCTAACTTGAATCAACAACACACATGGTTCTCGTTCCACTAACTTAACCAATTGACTAAAATCATCACGATCAAGCTCAAATATAACAATTGAAATATGCATAATAAAAAAATGAATCGATTTAAAATTTGATTCAGAGATGTGCAACCATGAAGGAGACTCAATAAACAATAATAAACGAAACTCAAGCGATAAGACAAACAACAAAACTTTACTGGGGTTCTCCCCCTAAATATATCAGGGACATGCAACTTCAATATGTGTGTTGATGGAGGTGACATGTTCATATGGTTCGCTGCACCTATCAAACTTGGCCAATGAATAAGGGTTAAAGTTCTCAAGAACGAGCGCCTCCCATATCTTGTCTAAAAGAGTTTGGGGGTCTAACATCTCCACCCCATCTAAGGGGTCTACCTCATATTTGTGTTGTTGGATATGAAGGAATTATCCTCCAAAGCCTGGTTCTAGCGACATAAATTATCCATAGCAACACACATATCTGGTATGACGCTCTCATAGCCTTCAATGTCTTTGCTGGTTGGAGTTGTTGTCCTTTTGTTCACCATGACAATTAGAGAGGTTGAATGTGAGGACAATGATTCAACGGGATAGTGTTGTGGTGGTCCAAGTCAGTGTTACAATGCCCCACGGTGGGAGCCAGTTGCACTTGCTAAAAAGTCCAATTGACGAGTCCAAGCCTTTGAGGTTGGCATCAATTTTGGTAAAACTAACTTAACAGAAAGATGTTGGACAAAATGTCCTAACATGTTGAACTGACTGCAGGTTAAGTTGTTAGACAAGATGTTATATTATATTGATTCGACATCTTTGTCTGTTACAGTTTGGAATAACTGTTATCTGATTTCCAGTTTTTATGGGAATTTGAATTATCCTAGGTGGCATCCGAGATTGAGGAATCAGAGATTCTGATTCTAAAAGGAATATGTTGTTTCTAAGTGTGGAGACACTTTAAGAAACTTAGGATTGAAGAAACTATTCTAGAGAAGAATAGGTCGTAGATTCGGTGGAGTTCAATTGCTGCGACTCTGAAGCTCAAATCCAGTTATGTTTAGTGATATAAAAAGGATGGATTTAACCTAGAATATGCACTGAATATACACAGTTGTTATTGAGTACTAGGGTTTGTACTTTTGTGAGCCTCTCTTGTATTGCGTGAATACCTGAGCTGGACAGTTTTATTGAGTTATAATTGTTCAGTCACTGATGTGATTGAAAGGGAATTGAGAAGAGTCTCATACCTAGGAGTGTCTTAGGTAGAAATCTAGCACGGGTAGTTTCTAGGTGACAAGTTGTAAACCGTGGAGTTTAGCTTAGAACCAATTCTGCTTAGTGGATTTCATTCCTGGCTTAGTAGCCCTCAGACGTAGGTGTTGTTGATCACCGAACTGGGTTAACAATTCTTGTGTGTTATTTACTTTCTATTGTTTGTATTTTGTTCCTCATTATCCTCGTGTGAGAAGTAGAGATCAAGTGTCACGACATCCTGTCCGACATCTTAGTGATCTGCTTGACCAGAATTTCAATTGGTATCAGAGCAGGCATCCTACTCTGTATCTGGGTGAGATTCAGGGACGATACTTTCTAGTTCAATGGATAAAGAAGGAGGAATTTTAAATACACCACCCATACTTGATGGTTCCAATTATGAATATTGGAAAGTGCACATGGTGGCGTTCATCAAGTCCATGGATGGTAAAGCTTGGAAGTCAGTGGTTAAATGGTGGGATCCACCAAAGACCAAAGACAAGGATGGGAATATCACTGATGAGCTAAAACCTGAGGAAGACTGGGATGATGAATATGATAAGCTTGCTCAAGATAATTCCAAAGCCATGAATGCCTTGTTCAATGGTGTGGACAAGAACATCTTCAGGCTCATCAAGAATTGCACTGTTGCAAAGGATGCCTGGGAAATCTTGAAGACTGCTCATGAAGGAACCTCTTGAGTCAAATCCTCAAGACTTCAACTTCTCACCTCCAAGTTTGAGAACTTGAGAATGAAGGAGGATGAGGCTATTCAGGAATTTCATATGAATATTGTGGATATTGCCAATACCTCAAGTGATCTTGGAGAAAAGATTCCAAAAGCAAAGCTTGTCTAGAAAATTCTAAGATATCTTCCTAAGAAGTTTGACGTGAAGGTGACAACCATCGAAGAGGTTCAAGATATCAACACCTTGAAGGTAGATGAACTCATGGGTTCCCTACAAACTTTTGAAATGGCACTGAATGAAAAGACTGAGAAAAAGAAAAGCTTAGCCTTGGTGTCTAATCATGATGAAGGAAAGACAAACTCCAAAGAAGAGATGTCTAAGGTTGTTGTGTTTCTAGGAAAACAGTACAGTCAATTGCTGAAGAAGATAGAGGGGGAATCAAGAGCTAATGTCAAGTCTCAGTCATTCAACAACCATAAAATAAATAATTTTGGAAGAAATTCTAAGTATGAAGAGAAAGATGACAAAGGAAAAGGGATCAAGTGCTTTGAATGTGAGGGATTTGGACACATATAATACGAGTGTCCTACTTTTATCAAGAAAGAAAAGAAAAGCCTCACTACATCTTGGCCTGAAGATGACTCTGCAAGTGATGAAGAATCACCTAAACAGGTTTCTGCTCTTACAGGGGTATTTGACTCTGATATAGAATCAGAAATTAGAGACCTGGCATATAATGATCTAATCAAATCCTTCAAGGAGCTTTATAAGAGATGTGCTGAAGTCTGCCAGCTAGGAGAAGATCAACACAAGGTTATTATGCTCCTTGAGGCTAAAAGATTAAAACATCTTGGTGTCATCTCTGATCTTAAAGAGGAAGTTATTGTGCTTAACTCCAAACTTGACAATGTAACCAAAAATGTTAGGATGCTCAACAGCAGTTCTGATGTACTAGATGAGATACTACAGGTTGGGAGGCATGCTGGAGAAGTCAGAGGACTTGGCTACAATGATCAAGTAATGTTAAGCAATAAAAGAGATCCAGAATACAACCTTAATCAGACCAAAAGAAGACAGAAGATGTCTAACAGAATGTCTCAACATCAGTACAGACATCAGAAACATACCCCAAGTAAAAAGATACAAGATTGGAAATGTCATTATTGTGGCAAGTATGGTCACATTAAACGTTATAGCTACAAGCTACATGGATATCCTAAGGCTAGTAATGCTGGAAAGAAATGGAGTTCCAAGAATGAGTCTGTGGCCCTAATAGCTCATTCCCCGCAAAAAAGGTACACTGAAGAGAAGTGGTACTTTGATAGTGGTTGTTCAAGACACATGGCTGGTGTCAAGAACTATTTGGTGAATATAGAACCTCATTCCTCTAACTATGTCACCTTTGGAGATGGATCCAAGGGAAATATGAAAGGAGCTGGAAGATTGGATCAAGCTGGGAATCCTAGACTTGACAATATGCTGCTTGTTAAGGGATTAACTGCAAATTTGATTAGCATAAGTCAACTTTGTAATGAAGGTCTAAAAGTCAACTTTACTAAATCTGAATGTTTGGCTGTGGATGATAAAGATAGGATTATCATGAAAGGTGTCAGATCAAAGAATAATTGTTATGTATGGACGTCCTTGCAGATATAGTGCTCATCAATGTCAAATGAGAAACATCAGAAACATTCCTCAGATCTGAACATGGATGAATTACAAATTGGAAGGTTAACCAAGATGACACATAGGAGGTTACAACATTAGACTATCTCAAGGATTGAGAATCTTCTTCAAAAGGCCTTTATGATTAATGAAATTGCAGGAAATATATGTTCTTATGCTGTCACAAATGACTCAATCATAGAAACTGAAGAAATAGCCACAGAGAATCAGTAAGCTAACATCTTCACTAAAGCTTTGGACGCGAATCAATTTGAAGTGTTGAGAGGCAAGCTTGGAGTTTGCCTATCTGAAGATATATAACATTCCACTGGGTGTGGGAATGCTATTCAAGTATCTGAATATGTATTCCTATCAAGGTTGAGAGGGTTGTCAAGCATTCTTTCAAGTTCAAGTTCATTCTTTTTTTGGTTTTGTAAGGGCTTAATGCCCAGGATAATTTACTTTCGGTTGGGTGTGTACTTTAAATACCCTATACTGTTTGGGTTTTGAGTTAGTCTTTCAGTCTTTGTCATATTATGGCTAAAAAGAGGGAGTAATACTAACTTTACTAATCACTGTTGTCTGCTACTAACCATTGAGGGGGAGTAGTGCTGCTTGCAGAAGAAGGTACTGGTTAAGGGGGAGACAAAGTTTTTTTTCGCTGCTGTTCTGATGATCTGGTTTCCCTGTTCTGAATAATTTTGTCTGTAGGTCAATTGTAGTTAGTTTTAGCCAAAATCTGCCAAAGGGGGAGATTGATGAGTCCAAGCCTTTGAGGTTGGCATCAATTTTGGTAAAACTAACTTAACAGAAAGATGTTGGACAAGATGTCCTAACATGTTGAACTGATTGCATGTTAAGTTGTTAGACAAGATGTCTTATCATGTTGATTCGACATCTTTGCCTGTTATAGTTTGGAATAACTATTATCTTATTTCCAGTTTTTATGAGAATGTGAATTGTCCTAGGTGGCATTCAAGATTGAGGAATCAGAGATTCTGATTCTAAAAGGTGTAAGAACAAGAGTTGTCTCTGCAAGTCATCTCTATGTTTTGATGATAACAATGAGTATTTGTGAAAGAACTATTTTATGTTCTAATGTTTGTTTCTGTGCAGATCATAATTATTGAAGATATTAGATCAAACAAACATGTACAAAGATGTGCGTAAAAGATTACATGCGAGTTACTATGTGTAACACAAGTCGCAAGAAGCAAGTTTACTTCTATATCTGGTAACAAGCAGAAAGATCCAAGGATGCCGATATTGCTGTTGCAGTTCTCTTGTGGATTCTGTTCTGAAGGTGTTTCAGATTCTAAAGATAAGCAAATCTTCTGAAGAAATAATCTTCTGAAGAACTAAGTGTTGAAGACTCTAATGACTTGAAGTTCTGAAGGCTGAAGGCTCTGAAGACCAAGTGAAAAAAGACTCTGAAGACTGGAGTGTGCTGAAGATTAAGATTTAAATGATCAAGTACTGAAGACTCTGAAGACAATGTTCTGATTGAACAAGGTTCTGAAGACTCTGAAGACTTGAAGCTATGAAGACAAAGGGTTTCAAGACAAGTGCTGAAGTTCTGAAGATAAGACTCGGAATGAGCAAGTACTGAAGACTGAAGACTTAAGATTCTGAAGACCCAACTAAAGTCTCTACTCATGCTTCAACTAAATACCATCAGAAGCCTCTGAAGATATGAAGACAAATGTTACCGTTAGCAATGACTGTACACCGTACTAAAAAGATATATCCCATCACTTCTTAATAGTAAAAAGAAGATATGGAAGTACAACTTTCATCATTGCATAACGAATCTTTTCAAATAGCCAACGGCTCTTTAACGACTCTATTTTTAACTTGGCTATATAAAGGAAAGAAGGAAGTGCTTCTGAGAAGTCGTGAGTCGTGAGTCGTATGCCAAAGTTGGTTTTCATGATCAAGATCACCATCGTCAAACACAGTTGTTGCTGTTAAAATGGAAACACGACCATTGTTGTTGAAACATAAAGAATCATATATCAACACAACAACAATCAGAAAGTACAGAAGTTGATGATCCAAGACTTTGTTGGAAAACAATCAAGTCACCAACCACTTCATCATCTGAGCTATATTGAAGATCAGAAGCAAAGAGTTGTTGCTCGAAGCTTGCTCAATGAAGAATATGAAGAAGATCTACAAGATGTCATCAATTGTCAAATCAACATACATCTTTGTAGAATCTGAAGATAGCAAGGAGTTGTTGCTCATATATTGCTAGAACACTCTTGTGTTCATATGTACTTAAACTTAGGAGTTTATCAGCGTGTTTAGAAGCAATCAATGTAATCTCCAAAACAACTAATTCTATGTGAATTAGGATTCTTCAAGTGATCAGTGTGATCGGAGACTTGAGATGACAATGGTTCGGTGTCAATGTGGAAATCCTGAAATATGGTCAATGATAGTCATATCTCAAAGAGGACCAATTGTGAGTCAGATTCTTGTGAGATCACTGATGGAAGTCATTGAAAATCCTGGAAGAATGGTCAGTAAACGTTATATTCGTTAACTCGGATCACTGAACGTTTAGCTGTGAAAATCCTGATAGGAGATCTTGCGAGATTGGATTCTATTAGGTCAATGTTCGTTATATCCATTAACTTGGATCCCTGAACGGTTCATTGTGGGTTAGTCACAGCTGCGGTTGTGCATGTTGTTAGTTACCGGCGTTAGCCCGTGCATCTGTAATCGGTTCTGATTATAGTGGATTAAGTCCTTGTGCTCAAGGAGAAATCACCTTGGAAGGGTGGACTAGACTAGCTTGAGAGTTGCTCAATGCTTTGATTTATTGTTTATGTTTCTGTATCGGTTACCAAAACCTTGCATAGCAAGTCAGAACCTTGCAACTCAACTCTGATAAGCTTCCGCATTGCATGTCTGAATCATGCATCGCTAATTCAGATTCTCTTTGTTGCTTATGCTTTATGCATCACACAGTCTGAATGATGCATCGCAGGTCAGAGTCTCTCAACGCAACTCTGATATTCTTTTAGCGCATTAACAATAAGAGGCGAAAAGTTTTTAAGAGTTAAAACATAATTCAAACCCCCATTTTCTTGTGTCTTTCTCACACCTTCAATTGGTATCAGAACCTGGTTCTGTTATTGATGGATATCAAACACTTAACAGTGTCAGAAAAAGATCCAGATATGGTGTGTAGAAATACTCTGGGTGAGATTTCAATCCACTTACAATTTCAGTATCAGTTCAGAAGATGATTGAGTACTAAATTGTAATCAAACGGATTACCTGAGCAAGTCACTGATTCTTGAAGTTTTGTAGTTGTCAACAACAGAATCTTCTACACTGAAGCTTGGAAGAAGATTGAAGAATAAGCTGGCAAGATAGATTCATCAGATAAGAAGTAGTATCTGTTAAATGCTTATCTTAGAAAATACGATTGGATAAACAACGTATTTGCTCAAGATTAAATCATCAGAAAACAAGAAATTTTGTTTGCTGAAGATTATTTCTTTATGAGTTATGAGATGTTTTCAAGAAACGGATTAGTCCACCCTTGGCTTTCTCAATTTAAAGCTCATTAAGAAATTCTTCATGTAAAGAAGAGAGATTGTTGTTCTATGCTTTTGAACATCATAATGAGGTCTGCAGAAGAAGCCAGAAAACTGAAGAATTCAAATTCTTAGAAGTGATTCAACATCTGAAGCTTTGCAGAAAACTGAAGAAATCAATAGACATTCTTTTCAGAAGCAGATATGTTGTCAATCCTTTGATGGACTAACTCTAAACAAGTTAGACCAGCATTGCAAGAATAAGATTGTCATTCAAACTATGTCATATGTTACACACATGTTTGATGATACTTGTTTCTGGACAAATTCTGCATCTATTTGAGGAAGCAAAGTCAGAAACTGTTAGGAAATTTCAAATAATTCTCTCTAGCACATAACCTCTCAGCGGTTTATATTTAAGCTAAGGAATTAATGACCATCTGAAAACAAGTTTCTATTTAAAAGAAGCTTGATGAAAGATAAATGTTCTGATAATAAAAATCAGAATATCTGTACTCTGAAGGTTGCTCTCAGAAGTCAGATGAATATTTATGGATAGAAGAATGAAAAGATCATCTGAAGAGAAGATTGAGTCTAGTTCTCAGACTAGTGATCAGAATTCAGAATATACTCATACTCTTCAACATCAGAATAAGAATCTTAGAAGAAAATGGGAAAAATAAAAGAAACTCAGTCAGAGTCTCTGATAGATCACTCTGAAGACAGCAAAAGCAGAACGAAACTGATCAGAAGCTCTATGAAGGAAGCTCCCATCAGAATCAGATCAGCTCTTCAAGTTCTCTGAAGTAATACATCTGGATTTGCTGACAAAAATCGAACCAACATCAGTTGTCTCAATCCTTCAGTATAAGGTCTTAACTCCTGCGTTGGAAGAAGATAGATTGGAAAGAAAAAGCACCGCTTGAAACTATCGGTCTCTCAGGAAGAATCTAACTTCATGGTCTGTGATTGAAGATCATCAGATACACGAGGAATCATAATAAAATAAACTTCTAAGGAGAGTCAGAAGCAGAAAGATGCCAATCAAAAGCTTAAACCCAAGACAGCTTGAGTCAGAATGGAAAACACTAAGATAAGGAATTATTGTGAAGTATTCAGAATCTTAAAGGTACGATTTTTCCCTATTTATGCGTAACTTAAATCCTCTAATAAAAACACTCTCACTAGTTAAATGTTGTCTTAATCAAACACATAATTCATTAATAAGAGTAATCCTGAGATCATGTGAAATTAAACTGTGACTCTCGTCATAATCACTGATCATGCGCAATCATGCACTAGCATAATAAGTTTCGTAAAGATATGTTAGAAATATATATATATATATATATAAAGATTCCTACGTTTTTCCTTGTATGCATCTGCTTATGACTGATGAATAGTAAGATTGAATCATTCTCGAAAATAAGCTTGTCTCTACCATGTTAATCACTCTGTGTCAGCCACTTCTTGCAGCTTATAAGTATACTTTAATACGTATTCTTACTTGATTTAACACTTCTCTTATAGAGCCTATCACACCTAGTTCAGTCAACCTTGGAAATGATGATTTCTGGTTGTCTCAACTCATCAAACGTTACTGCTCTTGAGTCATCTCACTTCCTCTATAGAAGAACCTATTTCCAACAGTCACACATCGGAAAAACCCTTCCTCTATACTCAAGAATTCTTCAGCTCCTTAAAGTCTCCTTGAAATACGCATATGAGTGACACTTGCTTGTGTACTTGAGTACGAATATGGCAAGTGTGTTATTCTGTCTATAATAACCTGTCACCCAGTCATGATCAAACCCACTACTATGACCCAAGCCATCAGTTGTGAGGAAGACGGTGTGACCATGGAAAGAAACATCAACGTGTCATCAACACTGAAGGTTGATTAATGCGTATAATAGTGGTCGTACATCAAATCCTACAACTACTGACCATGCGTAGTTATAAACTGACCAACTAAAAATGGCAATGTGTTTGCTTAACTCTATAAACATGCATTCTCTCATAAGCAATGCGTTTCTCTGTTGTCACTTCACGTCAGTAATCAAGTGCCACTCACAAGTATGTATTTATTGTGAGTTTTTGACTTCTGTTAAAAAGTAAATAAAGAAATCATATGCGTGATCTTTTGGTTTTCCTTAGATTAAGAGACTGTTATACTTTGTGCTTGTCTTTGTCTCTTAAACTATCCATACCTACTCCAGCGTCTAGGTAATAATGAATTAATCTTTTCAAGTCATTCTCATTTATTAACCCATTCACTCTAGTCTCTCCCTTTGCCTATTTAAAGTCATATCTTATTCCTATAGTCCTTCACTATCCTTTGTTCAAAACCTTCTTGAAATCCTAAAACACCAAGAATGACTCCAAGAACCTTTCATGGCAACGATGATCTCTTAGAAGTCATCAATGAAAAACAACTAACAAATCCAGTGGACGCTGGTCGAGACTTTTATCTTGGGATTCATTTTCAAAATTGGAATGGATACATGTCAATGTTAAGAGGTTCAATATATACAAACATCGTAAAATCCTTTTGGATCAATGCCTTTGTCAATAGTGATGGTCTATCTATTTCTTCAAACATCTATGGTCTTCTAGTTTCCTTCAACTCTACAAACATTGTTGAAGCCATTGACTATTCTAAAAAGGGTATCACAACCAATCACGACTCCATTCGATGCACTTTCAATGCTGAAATGCATTACTTGTTCGATAAAGGCTCTGCTTTTGAACCCACAAATCCAGAAAAACTTCTGCCTACTGCAAAAGGATGGTTTAAGTTCATTTTGATAAGTCTTCGTCCTCGCAATATTAACAAAGATTTTCTGTATCATGAGGATAAGCTTCTCATCATGTGTCTTCTTAAGCCAGCTCCTATAGATTTTCCTCAAATAATCTTTGACCATCTTAAAGAGTCAATCCTTCTATAAAGAACTATGAACAAATCGTTCATTCCTTATGGAAGAGTCTTATCAGAAGTCCTCTTTAAAGCAAGAATCGTGCAAATGGTCTGTAGAGTTCGAGGCGGTCCAGACACTGCTCTTGAAAGAAAATTCTGTGAAACCTTCGACAACCAATGGTTCTTATAAAATAATATGATTATTTATTAAAATTAGGCTAAGTTATCAGTTTGTAATGGTTTATTGAATCCATGTATCTGTGTTGTTCATGCCTTGTACTTATGTTTAAATTAATGAAGTATGTGTTGCCTTCTGTTCTATTTTTGAATTATTTTCTTCATACTCATACCTGCACTGCTCTATCTTTTGTATTGAATGAAATTAACTCTGGATATTCATTAAGAATCATTATCATATTCAAAATGCTTAAATGCTCTAACTTTTTGATGATGTCAAAAAGGGGGAGAAATAAAATATGATTTTGATATATGTTAAAAGAATGCTAAACATCAACTCTGATATAAAATGCGTTTACCACTAACGTTTGTTTGATGTTTAACCAAGGAACTCTGAACAAGTTCACTAGGCACTATTAAGACAGGTTAAATTGAAAGAACTCTGTTAAAGTTCTTATGAACTGTTTGATCATATAATCGAAGTTGTACACTTCGTGAACATATGTTCAAAATCAGATTGACCCAGTACTATTCAGAAGTTGAGAACTTTCTAAAAGTCAAAGTTATCATGATTCTTGTTTCATATTATTTAGAAGCTGTAAGCTGTCTGAAAATGTGATATTCAGAACATAAGAATCTGAAGCAGAAGTCTTACTGAAAGCAATCAAGACAAAGCCTACATTCAGAAATGCTTTTCAGAAGAACTGAGCAAATCAGAAGATGAAGACTGTCTGAAGAACTGGATAGAAGATCCAAGAAGAAGAAGTTATGATAAACCAAGAATTGGTATCAGACTCAGTCCACAATGATATCAATCAGAATCAAGCTGTGAACGGTTCTCAAATACCTTCATTCGTATCAAACTCAACATATTATGGTATCAGACTAAGAATCAAGATTATGTTGGTATCAAATTCAGAATCAAGCTTCGATTGATTACAAAAACCTTCAATCAGATCAAGAATTAAGCTGTCATCCTCCACCGAGTTCTGATAGGAACATGGTTCTGAGATGAAGGCCTGCTGTCTATTCAAACTTTGAAAAGTCGTGATCTTAATTGGTGATCAAAATTAGTATATCTGAATCATGATTCTGAAGATCCCAATATCTGACTTATAGCAGTCAAGGGGAGACTACCCAGAAGATTCACGTGTCAAATTCTATAATCTTCACCAAGTCTCAAACTCAGGGGGAGTTTCTTATAAGATAGTTTCTGTTTCTGATAAATAGTGTGGCTAAGTTATTAGAAGAGAAATGTTCTATCTCTGTGCTACATTGATTCTGCTGAAAAGTTGAAATTGCTTCAGAAGACTCAGAAGTTATGAGGCTCAGATACGATGTCTAAAGGAAACAAGTTCTAAAGATCTGAAGACAAGAAGTTCTGATGAACAAGTCTAGATGTTGAAGACTTGTGTCCTTCTAGACGATAGGGAAGTATTCCTTCTCTATTCTATGTTCTGACAACTCAAAATTGTTATTCTGTGAGTCTTTGGATCAGATAAGATTCTAGACGATCACAAATAAAATTTTGGAGTTAACACATTCAGGGGGAGCTGCTGTTCTAGACTCTGAATATGTTTAGTTTGGTGATTACCTTGTATAAAATGTTCTATCAAAATACATGGTTTTGTCATCATCAAAAAGGGGGAGATTGTAAGAACAAGAGTTGTCTCTGCAAGTCATCTCTATGTTTTGATGATAACAATGAGTATATGTGAAAGAACTATTTTAAGTTCTAATGTTTGTTTCTGTGCAGATCATAATTATTGAAGATATTAGATCAAACAAACATGTGCAAAGATGTGCGTAAAAGATTACATGCGAGTTACTATGTGTAACACAAGTCGCAAGAAGCAAATTTGTTTCTGTATCTGGTAACAAGCAGAAAGATACAAGGATGCCGATATTGCTGTTGCAATGCTCTTGTGGATTCTATTTTGAAGGTGTTTCAGATTCTGAAGATAAGCAAAGCTTCTGAAGAAATAATCTTCTGAAGAACTAAGTGTTGTAGACTCTAATGACTTGAAGTTCTGAAGGCTGAAGGCTCTGAAGACCAAGTGAAAAAAGACTCTGAAGACTGAAGTGTTCTGAAGATTAAGATTCAAATGATCAAGTGCTGAAGACTCTGAAGACAATGTTCTGAGTGAACAAGGTTCTGAAGAGTTGAAGCTATAAAGACAAAGGGTTTCAAGACAAGTGCTGAAGTTCTGAAGACAAGACTCAGAATGAGCAAGTACTGAAGACTGAAGACTTAAGATTCTGAAGACCCAACTAAAGTCTCTACTCGTGCTTCAACTAAATACCATCAGAAGCCTCTGAAGATATGAAGACAAATGTTACCGCTAGCAATGACTGTACACCGTACTAAAAAGATCTATCACATCACTTCTTAACAGTAAAAAGAAGATATGGCAGTACAACTTTCATCATTGCATAACGAATCTTTTCAAATAGCCAACGACTCTTTAACGACTCTATTTTTCACTTGGCTATATAAAGGAAAGAAAGAAGTGCTTCTGAGAAGTCGTGAGTCGTGAGTCGTGTGCCGAAGTCGGTTTTCACGATCAAGATCACCATCGTCAAACACAGTTGTTGCTGTTAAAATGGAAACACGACCATTGTTGTTGAAACATAAAGAATCATCTATCAACACAACAACAATCAGAAAGTACAGAAGTTGATGATCCAAGACTTTGTTGGAAAATAATCAAGTCATCAACCACTTCATCATCTGATCTATATTGAAGATCAAAAGCAAGGAGTTGTTGCTCGAAGCTTGCTCAACGAAGAAGATGAAGAAGATCTACAAGATGTCATCAACTGTCAAATCAACATACATCTTTGTAGAATCTGAAGATAGCAAGGAGTTGTTGCTCATATCTTGCTAGAACACTCTTGTATTCATATGTACTTAAACTTAGGAGTTTATCAGCTTATTTAGAAGCAATCAATGAAATCTCTAAAACAACTAATTCTATGTGAATTAGGATTTCTCAAGTGATCAGTGTGATCGGAGACTTGAGATGACAATGGTTAGGTGTCATTGTGGAAATCCTGAAATATGGTCAATGATAGTCATATCTCAAAGAGGACCAATTGTGAGTCAGACTCTTGTGAGATCACTGATGGAAGTCATTGAAAATCCTGGAAGAATGGTCAGTAAATGTAACGCCCGTATTTAATTAAATATTTTAATTAAATAGTATTGAGTGTTTCCGTATATTTGTTGAATATGTTGTTTGATGCTAATAAGTATTAATCGGGTAATTAGTCAATTTAGTCGGGAGAAATTAATATTAGAAATAATATTTATTTTCATAGAATATTAATTAGTTGGTTGGATTAAGTTGTGTGTGAGGAATAGCAAAGTTTGGGGTATCGTGTAGTAGGCCCATTAAGTTAATTAGTAGACCCATTATTATATTAGGTTATTATATTAGGTTTTTAATTAAGAGAAATAAAATAAAGGAATAGAAGTGGCCGTAAGAGGAGAGGTTACAGAAATTGAACGAGGGTTTGGAAGCATAGGTTGGAGAATAGAGAATACGAGAGTGGCCGTCAAAGTTTCAGTTTCGACCGAAAATTCGAGCTGCCTTCAATCCAAGGTAAGGGTGGGGTTCAAATTTTATAACCGGGAATACGATAATTAATACGTGGGATTGGGATTTGTATGATTTTTCTACTGTGAATGTCTTGAACCGTATTAGTGGATTGTTCTTGTTTTGTGGAATTTGATTGTTCTGTGATATGTTTTAATGGTTGATTTTGTGAACTGATATTTGGTGTAGAACATGGAGGATTTTAGATCAAAATTATGCACCGTTGAAAACTAATACTGAGAGTGAGAGTGAATTAGTGATGATTGCTTTTAAATATATATATATATATATATAAGGGGGTGGCGCAGGCCACCCCTGTGTGTAAGCATTGGGTGGCGCAAGCCACCTTGAAGTATACATAGAGGATGGCGCAAGCCACCTCTTTTAGGCAAGTGGGTGGCGCAAGCCACCTTGCCCATGACTAGTGGGTGGCGCAAGCCACCTTGTTATAACAAGGAGAGGCGGCGCAGGCCACCTGATGGTGAGTAATGAGTGGCGCGAGCCACTCTGTGTTTTATGTGTTGGTTTTAGTTTAATAATAACATTATTAGATTAATACAGTTGAACAAAAAATTAAAAGTAGGATAATTCAGTAAATAATATAATTCTAGCTGAAGTTAACACAAAATAATATAATCGAGAGTTGGTGTTGTATCAGAAAAATTAATTGAAACCAAAACCAGTGAAATTAACATTAGTAGGAAAAATAGCATCAAGTATGAAATAGCTTAACATAAATAGTAGTATCAGGTTTTTAGCAGAAAATGAGAATTTGCAGACATTGGTATTTTTATCAGAGTTAGACTTTTGATGACAGTATGAGTGATAGCCTAACTGTGCTTGTATCAGTAAGTTGAAAATTACCAGCATCAGTAAAAATAAAGCGGTAGTGATCATATCGTGCATAACAGTATCGATTTAGCCGAATGAGTAGAATTAAGCGGAAAAATTAGTTGTCCGAAATTAGTTGAATTTGGTCGGGAAGGTTCGTATAAACTAGTAGGAAATTTTGGTCGGTTGATTTTGTTGAAAATATGATGAATAAGTGGGTTTGTAGGTACAGCTGAGTAAGTTACTTTGTCCCGATTTAGGGGCATATTTGAGTTGTACGTGGGATGACCAGTGTTGATTTGATTGTTGCAGTTGATGTATATCTTATGTTGCGATGTTGTTGTTGTTGTTAAGTTGCAGGCCTCTGGCCAATGTTGTTGTTGTTGTTAAGTTGTAGGCCTTTGGCCGATGTTGTTGTTGTTGTTGTTAAGTTGCAGGCCTTTGGCCAATGTTGTTGTTGTTGTTAAGTTGCAAGCCTATGGCCAATGTTGAGTTATTGTTGTCGTATGACATTCATATTAGTCACATGCATTGCACTTTTCTAAGTTGGAGCTAATGCTCACCCACATTGGCTGGGATTGGCAAAAAGTTGAAGTTGAAGGCTTATGCCTTGTTGATGCCCGACAAACTGGTACTTTCTAAGTTGGGAGTTCTGCTCCAATGCCTCTATTACTTGGCAATTTCTAAGTTGGGAGTTCTGCTCCATTTTTAAGTTGGGAGTTCTGCTCCAATGGTACCACATGCATACGTACAGTCGAGTCGCATTTTGTGTTGCATTCTTATGTTGACAAAGTGGATGTTGTATTATGTTGATAAAGTTGTTGTAGTATTATGCTGATAAAGTTGTTGTTGAGTTGTTGATGATTGTTGTTTGTTGTTGTTGTAAAGTAGTGAAATTGTATGATTCTAGTCTAATGTATTGATTATCATACTCCTAATTATATTGTTCGATATCTCACCCCTTCTGTTTGAATGTTACCCCTATGTTGGTAACGTGCAGGTTAGCAAGGACGAAGTTCGTTTAACTTCCTTAGTTCGAGTCGGTGTCGATGCTCTGATACGTAACACTCGGGGGGATGAACACTTGTTTTCCTTATTGTTGAATTTGATTATGTTGCTGTTGTTTCAAGTTGTTTTGGTTAAAAGACTTTATGCCTTAAAGTTGTTTTAAATTGAACAAGATGTTATACTATATTAAGTTGAAATTTGTGAATCCGCTACGTGGTTATTTATTAAAGTTGATTTATTTTGAAGACTAAATAGTTGTTAATTTGTTCTCCATGATTTAGTGTTATGTATCCGTGATGATGAGTTTTTATGTTGTTGGTTTTCAAGTTGAAAATGTGATATCCCATGTTTGGTTGAAATTTTATCACTCTGATTTTAATATAAATGTCGGGTAGAAATGGGGTGTTACATTAGTGGTATCAGAGCAGGTCGGTCTGTCCAGCCAAGTTGTCTAATGTTGTTTATCCCTTAGTACGCGACAAGTGTGTGGAACACTGTCGGTACTTGTTTGTTTTCCTAATCGATGGTATGCAGGAGTTGGTTTGGAACAAGCGGGGGAGAAGTTTACTTCTCAGAGATGTTTGTAGTATGTGAAGTTGAATCAAGGTGATATTGATTGCAGGAGTGCAAGTGTTGTCAGAACTGTGTTGTTGCGAATCGACGAGAGTATGGACTCATGATTTTATCTGTCGGTCCAGTTGAGACAATTGAAGGAGGACGAGTCAGTATGATTGATGTTTGCTTCTCGGAGAAGAAAGGGCAATGTGACGAATGGTGATATGCAAGTGGAGTATATCTGGAGTGAAGTCGGATGATTTTTAGAGTTGGGTGAAAAACAAGGATTGTTGGAAGAGTTTGGAAGCAAGAGAAAGAGGTAGAACTCATGTTCACCAATTTCGGTTTTTATTTTCACATTTATGGAACCGCCTTCAGTAAAAGAGGCATAACTTTCTGCTCGTAACTCCGATGAAAGCGATTCTGGACTTTTCAGAAAGTTTACGAAATTCCCTACAGTTTGCATATAAATTTTGTCTTCGGCATGTTTTAAGGAGAGAGAAAGACGCGTTTGAATAGTTGGGTCTGATGCTGATTTTGTTGGTGGAAGTTTGTATACGGGATTTCTTGACCAGTCCCATTGCAAGGACGATAACTTTTTACTCGTAATTCGGATTAAAGCGATTCTTGCATTTCTGGAATCTACACGAAATTCCCTTCATTTTGGAATATAATTTTGTGTCTGGGAGGTCTGTATTGAAGAAGATAATCGTGTTTGAAGTTGGACAATTCTTGCTGGAAATAGTAAGATGAAGTCAAGTATGAAATGTTTAGTAATAAGAAGAAGAATATCGGAGAAGCACATGGAAGTGCAGCGTATGATAGTTGAGAATGATTAAAGTATAGAAATCTTTGAGGAATGTTAAATAGTAAAGTGGATTGTGTGTTGTTGGCGAGATGTGTCGACATGAGTCGGAAATTTTTGGAAGTTATATCACCAACCCGGTGATGAGATGGTATTGTTGAGATTGTGATTGGAATGAGAATCAAGTGTGAAACTATACGGATCATCGAAGTTGTGAGATTAAAAAGAAAGACAAAGGATTGGTTAGGGTTGTCAAAAGTTTTGGACTTGGATAAATGTTTCGATTAAAGTGGGCCGATTTGGATTGTACTTGATGTATCAGAAGGATATTCGATAATTAGGTTGTGCAACAAGTGTGTATAAGAATATATGTGTTGGATTTTGTGCGTTCTTGGAAATAAGGAAATTAAGAAAAACATTTGTAAGTCTTAGAGAGATGGTAGAGCAGTATGCTTAGATGACTTTGAGCACGAGGAAGAAGACGTTATTTTAGTTGGATAATGATGATTTATGCCACCATTATGGTTGCCGGCTGTCTATTGACAAATTGAGGAACTGATCACCCTTAATCTCTTGTTGATAGTCGACGAAATCATGTGGATGGAGTAGACGTGTCTTGCCAACTAGAATAGTATGCATAGTGAATTATTTGGGGTTGAGCCAAGTGCTTATGAATTGTTTGAGTTGTCGATGCGGATTCCTATATAGGGAAATGAGGCGGACTTGAGGATGTTAGTATGAGGTTGCGAGTTGATCAGTGAGTAGTTTGGAAACTCACAGTTGTGTTCTGGATAACTTGGGTTTTGGTTTGTGGTGGATCGAGAATTTGATTGACATGAGACTTGAAGAATTGTAGAGATAAACTAAGGAGGAAGTAAATGGAAATGTAGGACCACGATTTGACCAAGGAGGTCGGATAAAGAATGGTGGTGGCTGGTATGCCTTAACGTGTATATAGGATGTATGAATTGTATTTTCCATACTTGTTCAGATAATGTTATAACTGGTGTTCGTTGTGGATGTTCTGATCTGCTATGAAATCAGAAGGAAGGCACGTAGGGTATTTGAGAGTTGAGTTACAAGTATTGAAAGAAGTGAAGCTATATGTTGAGTTAGCAAGGTATGAATTATGATTTGTAAGATGAGGTTGCCTTGTTGTGTTGATTCAGATGAAGTTGTATGAAGAATTGTGCTAGTATGAGTAGGACTTGATGAATTAGTTTGTTTGATTGGTTTGGTTAATATGCCATGTTTAGTGTAGGTTTTAAGGCTAAATCTATGGCTATTGGGTGTTAAGCACTGTTGGAAAGACGATTTTTTTTCTTGTTGAGATTAATTGGACACCTGTATCCTTATGCTGTTATAATGTTGTTATGCGTTGAGATGAGTTTGACGATGTGTTAATACAAGGTGGTAAAGTTGTAGCTTATGTTGACGATAATTGGGAATTCTTGAAAGTATCTATCCTATTCAAGATTTGGAATTGGCTGCAGTTGTAGTTGTGTTGGATATTCAGAGGTATTATTTACGGATCTAAGTTTGAAGTGGTCAGTCATCAAAGTGTAGAATGCCTGTTTGGTTTGAATTTCTGATGAGTTAAGTCGAAAGTCTTTTCTTATGTCTGCTTTGATGGTCGGAAGTTGATGTGAACTTGGTAGATTTGAGGGTTGCAATTAATCAGAGTGCGCAGCGAAAACGCGGTGCAAATCGGTTGGTTCTTATGTGGGTAGCCACGATGTCGGTAGTTTGATTACGTTGATGTTGTGTTATGACTTTTGTGCTCTTATCCTTGTTGTTGCCTCGTTACCTAGGGTGATGGTTCGAGTGCGAGTAGCTAATTCCTATGATGGAGGATTAGAGGAGTATTGCCTACGACGATGGTAACGATCGTGTTGTGTTCTGACCCGTAGTGATCTTGTGTGTTCTTAACTTGGTTATTCTTTGTGTCTTGAGTTAGTCGTTGGGTGCGTTGCGTGAGCATTATTTCGTGTTGTCGTTGTCGTTGATGTGATGTATTGTTGTTTGGTGTTAGACGTGGGGTTTTCCTTTTTAGGACAGGGAAGTTGATTTCTTAGCTGAGATAACGTAATTGGAATGTGGTGCATCGAGTAAATTTTCGAGGACGAAAATATTTTAAGTGGGGGAGAGTTGTAACGCCTGTATTTAATTAAATATTTTAATTAAATAGTATTGAGTATTTCCGTATATTTGTTGAATATGTTGTTTGATGCTAATAAGTATTAATCGGGTAATTAGTCGATTTAGTCGGGAGAAATTAATATTAGAAATAATATTTATTTTTGTAGAATATTAATTAGTTGGTTGGATTAAGCTGTGTGTGAAGAATAGCAAAGTTGGGGGTATCGTGTAGTAGGCCCATTAAGTTAATTAGTAGACCCATTATTATATTAGGTTATTATATTAGGTTTTTAATTAAGAGAAATAAAATAAAGGAATAGAAGTGGCAGTAAGAGGAGAGGTTACAGAAATTGAACGAGGGTTTGGAAGCATAGGTTGGAGAATAGAGAATACGAGAGTGGCCGTCAAAGTTTTAGTTTCGACCGGAAATTCGAGTTGCCTTCAATCCAAGGTAAGGGTGGGGTTTGAATTTTATAACCGGGAATACGATAATTAATACGTGGGATTGGGATTTGTATGATTTTTCTACTGTGAATGTCTTGAACCGTATTAGTGGATTGTTCTTGTTTTGTGGAATTTGATTGTTATGTGATATGTTTTAATGGTTGATTTTGTGAACTGATATTTGGTGTAGAACATGGAGGATTTTAGATCAAAATTATGCACCGTTGAAAACTAATACTGAGAGTGAGAGTGAATTAGTGATGATTGCTTTTAATATATATATATATATATATATATATATATATATATATAAGGGGGGTGGCGCAGGCCACCCCTGTGTGTAAGCATTGGGTGGCGCAAGCCACCTTGAAGTATACATAGAGTATGGCGCAAGCCACCTCTTTTAGGCAAGTGGGTGGCGCAAGCCACCTTGCCCATGACTAGTGGGTGGCGCAAGCCACCTTGTTATAACAAGGAGAGGTGGCGCAGGCCACCTGATGGTGAGTAATGAGTGGCGCGAGCCACTCTGTGTTTTGTGTGTTGGTTTTAGTTTAATAATAACATGATTAGATTAATACAGTTGAACAAAAAATTAAAAGTAGGATAATTCAGTAAATAATATAATTCTAGCTGGAGTTAACACAGAATAATATAATCGAGAGTTGGTGTTGTATCAGAAAAATTAATTGAAACCAAAACCAGTGAAATTAACATTAGTAGGAAAAATAGCATCAAGTATGAAATAGCGTAACAGAAATAGTAGTATCAGGTTTTTAGCAGAAAATGAGAATTTGCAGACATTGGTATTTTTATCAAAGTTAGACTTTTGATGACAGTATGAGTGATAGCCTAACTGTGCTTGTATCAGTAAGTTGAAAATTACTAGCATCAGTAAAAATAAAGTGGTAGTGATCATATCGTGCATAACAGTACCGATTTAGCCGAATGAGTAGAATTAAGCGGAAAAATTAGTTGTCCGGAATTAGTTGAATTTGGTCGGGAAGGTTCGTATAAACTAGTAGGTAATTTTGGTCGGTTGATTTTGTTGAAAATATGATGAATAAGTGGATTTGTAGGTACAGCTGAGTAAGTTACTTTGTCCCGATTTATGGGCATATTTGAGTTGTACGTGGAATGACCAGTGTTAATTTGATTGTTGCAGTTGATGTATATCTTATGTTGCGATGTTGTTGTTGTTGTTAAGTTGCAGGCCTCTGGCCAATGTTGTTGTTGTTGTTAAGTTGCAGGCCTTTGGGCGATGTTGTTGTTGTTGTTAAGTTGCAGGTCTTTGGCCAATGTTGTTGTTGTTGTTAAGTTGCAGGCCTATGGGCAATGTTGAGATATTATTGTCGTATGCCATTCATATTAGTCGCATGCATTGCACTTTTCTAAGTTGGAGCTAATGCTCACCCACGTTGGCCTGGATTGGCAAAAAGTTGAAGTTGAAGGCTTATGCCTTGTTGATGCCCGACAAACTGGTACTTTCTAAGTTGGGAGTTCTGCTCCAATGCCTCTATTACTTGGCAATTTCTAAGTTGGGAGTTCTGCTCCGTTTTTAAGTTGGGAGTTCTGCTCCAATGGTACCACATGCATACGCACAGTCGAGTCGCATTTTGTGTTGCATTCTTATGTTGACAAAGTGGATGTTGTATTATGTTGATAAAGTTGTTGTAGTATTATGCTGATAAAGTTGTTGTTGAGTTGTTGATGATTGTTGTTTGTTGTTGTTGTAAAGTAGTGAAATTGTATGATTCTAGTCTAATGTATTGATTATCATACTCCTGATATTGTTCGATATCTCACCCCTTCTGTTTGAATGTTACCCCTATGTTGGTAACGTGCAGGTTAGCAAGGACGAAGTTCGTTTATCTTCCTTAGTTCGAGTCGGTGTCGATGCTCTGATACGTAACACTCGGGGGGGGGGGGGGGGGGGGGATGAACACTTGTTTTCCTTATTGTTGAATTTGATTATGTTGTTGTTGTTTCAAGTTGTTTTGGTTAAAAGACTTGATGCCTTAAAGTTGTTTTAAATTGGACAAGATGTTATACTATATTAAGTTGAAATTTATGAATCTGTTGCGTGGTTATTTATTAAAGTTGATTTATTTTGAAGACTAAATAGTTGTTAATTTGTTCTCCTTGATTTAGCGTTATGTATCCGTGATGATGAGTTTTTATGTTGTTGGTTTTCAAGTTGAAAATGTGATATCCCATGTTTGGTTGAAATTTTATCACTCTGATTTTAATATAAATGTCGGGTAGAAATGGGGTGTTACAGTAAATGTTATATTCGTTAACTCGGGTCACTGAACGTTTAGTTGTGAAAATCCTGATAAGAGATCTTGCGAGATTGGATTCTATTAGGTCAATGTTCGTTATATGCAATAACTGGGATCCCTGAACGGTTCATTGTGGGTTAGTCACAGCTGCGGTTGTGCAGGTTGTTAGTCACCGACGTTAGCCCGTGCATCTGTAATCGGTTCTGATTATAGTGTATTAAGTCCTTGTGCTCAAGGCGAAATCACCTTGGAAGGGTGGACTGGACTAGCTTGAGAGTTGCTCAAGTGAACCAGGATATATCGTGTGTTCTTTACTCTTGCTAATGCTTTGATTTATTATTTATGTTTCTGTATCGGTTATCAGAACCTTGCATAGCAAGTCAAAACCTTGCAACTCAACTCTGATAAGCTTCCGCATTGCATGTCTGAATCATGCATCGCTAATTCAGATTCTCCTTGTTGCTTATGCTTCATGCATCGCACAGTCTGAATGACGCATCGCAAGTCAGAGTCTCTCAATGCAACTTTGATATTCTCTTAGCGCATTAACAATAAGAGGCAAAAAGTTTTTAAGAGTTAAAACACAATTCAAACCCCCTTCATTTCTTGTGTCTTTCTCACACCTTCAAACGGAATATGTTGTTTCTAAGTGTGGAGAGACTTTAGGAAACTTAGGATTGAAGAAACTATTCTAGAGAGAATAGGTCGCAGATTTGGTCACAAATTTGGTGGAGATGAATTGATGTGACTCTGAAGCCCAAATCCAGTTTTGTTTAGTGATATAAATATGATGGATTTAACCTATATAGGCACTGAATATACACAGCTGTTATTGAGTATTAGGGTTTGTACTTTTGTGAGCCTCTCTTGTATTGCGTGAATACCTGAGTTGGATAGTTTTATTGAGTTATAATCGTTCAGTCACTATTGTGATTGAAAGGGAATTGAGAAGGTCTTATACCTAGGAGTGTCTTAGGCAGAAACCTGGCACAGGTAGTTTATAGGTGACAAGTTATAAATGGTGGAGTTTAGCTTAGAACCAATTATGCTTAGTGGATTTCATTCATGGCTTGGTAGCCCCCAGACGTAGATGTTGATCACCAAACTGGGTTAACGATTCTTGTATGTTGTTTACTTTCTGTTGTTTGTATTCTGTTCCTTATTATCCTTGTGTGAGAAGCAGGGATCAAGTGTCACGACATCCTGTCCAACATCTTAGTGATCTGCTTGACCAGAATTTCAACAATATGTGACAACCCCTAACGATTAAGGGCTGTTAAGGGTTTTAATGTGTGTTGTAGGGATTAGAGTTAACTCACTTAAGGGGTGAGAAACTCCGTGTACATGGTTTTTTGTATCAGAATGAGATTCCCTTCTCTACTTTAGTGTTAAGGTATTTATAGCGGTGCTAGGCTTGGATCATAACCCCCATTAAAATAGCAACCATCAGTGAAAGGATACGAGAGTGGAGAATTAGTCCACTATTATTGTGGAAAATGTGATCAAATGTCTCATTTTGTACCGTTACGGAATATGGCCCACCCATTGTAAGACTCTTCTTAGAGGAAGGCAACATATTCAAAACAGGGAAGACACATTTGATAAATGGGCGGTTGATCCAATAGACAAGTGTTTGAGAGAACTTTATGGCGAGACAAGGTGTTATCTACCTCCCCTATCACTTCTCATGGATCCTTTACAAATATACCAATACAAAACAGTATATTAATACAATATTTTTTGGAAAAGATAGATTGGTACAATATATCATACTAATAAAAAAACGTTTAAGTCAATTTTTGAAAAATAAATGAAATATATAAGTCTAACAATTTTACAAAAATAGATTCCAAAATATTCAATCTTATGTCTTTTTCGGATCAATTTCAATTTTAAATTAAATCAATTTAAATTGAACATTCTTAAGACCAAATACACTTAAAAAACACAGGATACAAATTTTTAACTATTGATTTGCTGTAATCGACTCAGATTCATTGAAACTTTTTTTATATAGAATAAATTATAGTTTTAGTTAATAACTAAAAAAGAATTATGACTGTCGCATCTTATCTGCTAAAATATAATAAAAAAATCTAAAACATCTAAATATTGTGTATCTTTCGTTTCAACTTTTGATATATTTGAACATAAATTATTTTTCATTGATTGCAAATGCATTGATACGAGCGAAATTTGACTGAGATTTCTTAAACAAGTTTTTAAATTTGACTATTGCGCGTGGAATAAATTCTAGTATGTCTAGTAGCAAAATTCCACTAAAATGGTTACATTTTCTTAAAAACAGATTAAATAAAATATTTTGTATTTAAACATAATAATTAAATTGTCGGTGCAAATATAATGTCTCTCACAATCATTTACAAAACTCTCATTATCAAGATCTGAAATCAAAATTATAGTTTGAAGATGAAATCATTTTTATTTGCAAGAGTTTTAAGTTTTTAAAAGTGAGAGGGTGTTTATTTCAAAAAATCAGAATGTAGATTGTGAAATTATGTTTTTGAAAATAAGATGACAAAATGAATTTATATGTGCTTGAGATTAAGCACAAATATGGATGGAAAAAGTTAGTTATATTTGAGTCAAGAACATTTCATAATTTGAGTCAAATGAGCAAGTGAAGTGGAATAAGAAAGCATAAAAAATTTGACCAATTTCTCGTGTGATTCAAACTACCTTATAACTCTGATTCGAGTCATGAAAGCTCATGATTAAAATTAAGTACATATTCTGACTCAAGTCAATTTGGACAAATCCAAACAGAGAAATGCGATAAACTGTATGATTAGAGTCAAGTAGAAGTGTGATTCAAAACAAATGAGCCAGAGGCTGTCCATATCTGTCTGACTCTAATCAAGTGCAACTTATGATTCGAGTCACAAGGCTGCCTGATTCGAATCAAGTTAAAAGTGTGATTCGATTCATTTATTTTGAAAAGTTTATGTTTGCCTTGATTCAATTTGATTTGATCTAGAATATGTATATGATTCAAGTCATCACATAAAATCTCAATTTTCATGATTTTCAAAATACTTTGAGTTTTCCTTTAATCTTAACTTGAATCAACAACAAATATGACTCTTGTTCCATTAACTCAACCAATTGAATAAAATTATCATGATCAAGCTCAAATATAACAATTGAATTATGCATGCTAAAAAAACAAATCGATTTAAAATTTGATTCATAGATGTGCAATCATGAAGGAGACTTAATAAACAATAATAAATGAAAATTAAGCGACATGACAAGCAACAAAATTGTATTGAGGTTCATATGGGTCGCTGCATCTATCAAACTTGGCCAATGAATGAGGGTTAAAGTTCTCTAGAACGAGGCCATCCCATATCCTGTCTAAAAGAGTTTGGTGGTCTAACATCTCCACCTCATCTAAGGGGTCTACCTCCGTTTGCACTGTTGGATATGAAGAACATTGATCGTGAAAGGCTGATCAGAATCTGAAGTGGGCCAAGAGGAACGTCTGTGATGCTGGGCGTGTGAGAAGAGGAGGGGGTGTACCTGTAAGGCACTCCGATGCTAAAGTAAGAATCGGGAGAGAGAAAGGCAAGTACAAAAGTATGAGTTTCTTAGGATGATTTTTATAATGCCCCCAGCGCGTGGCCAACGGTCCCTATTTTCGGGGCGAATATGTAACACCCCATTTTTAATTATTTAATCATCTGGTTTTATTTTAATTGTTGGCCTTGTTTAGGGTGCGTGTCTGAGTTGGGGGTGATGTTAGTTATATGGAATTATGATTATTATTACTATTATTATTATTATTATTATTATTATTTTATTAATAGTATATTTCATAATATTATTATTAGTATGGTTAGTATTATTTAGTAAAATAAAATCTGATATAATTAAGTAAATAATGGGAAAATAGAATTAAAGAGGGCAGTTTAGTAATTAGAGATTAATTAGTGGAAATTGGTAAGGGTCTAGCATAATCAGAATTTTAGAGATAGAAAGAGAAAGGCTAAGGAGAGGAAGAACAAGGGTGTGTTAGGGCAAAGATCTTCATCAATTTTCGCAGAAATTAATCAAGGATTCGAGGTAAGGGGGGAGAATTGTTTAATATTTGGTGAATTGATCGTATAAGGGTAGTGGGGAGTCCTTAACCCCGTAAGAAATTATTTGATAAATGTTGTTGTATGATTGAGGTGTATACTTGTGAATATATGTTGAAATTCATGTTGTTGAACTGTCGAATCGTTGATATATTGATGTTGTTGATGCTGTTTGATCTTGACTGTTGTAGATCCTAATTTTGGTACAGTTTAGGGAGAGGATATTAACTCTAAGACCTGTAATTCTTGATTAGTAATAATAAGTATAAGGGATAAGATGAACAATAGGAACTAAAATCAATGTAGAATCAATTTTAGGACTGGTTTGGAGTGAAAACTAGTGAAATTCGTAGCAGAACATAATCTGGTGTGGAGAAAACAGGTTTGCGTAATAGTGTGTAGCAGAACATGATGATAGTGTGTTTGATGGCGTGATCAGGAGGATCGTGAGCATGTATCTATGTTATAATACATGTGTTTAATATGCATTTTGTGTCATGCATTTCATGGTGATGGTGGGATGAATCATTGCTCATGAGGAGTGTATGTGATTCATCTGTACTCCGAAATGGAGAATGGTGGGGATAAATCATTACCAAGTAGAGGTGTATGTGATCTATCTGGGTTCGATTGAATGAATCGTGTTGTTGGTACCACATGCATTGTGTCCGTGTTGTGTCGCATTGCATTTGTTATTTGTTGATTGATGGTGATTGAATGTGACAGTAGGTCGTGGTTGCATGTTGTTGATTTATGTGAGATACTACTTCTTATATGTATTATTCACCTTTTTATATTGAATGTAGTTCTCACCCCTCTGTTGTTGTTGTGTCTGTGCTTCTTCAGAAGTACAGATAATCCAGTTACTTAGGATGCGTGGATATGCGTGTTGCTTGTTCGAGTCTTATGAGTGCTCTGATACGTAACACGGGGATATTTTGGGAGATTTTGTTATTTATCAATTTACTTGAGATTTTGTTACGTATCTTTATTCTGTTGAACCTTCCTGGTGAACCACTAGTTGATGTGGAATTTTATATGTTGTTGGCATGTGGTCGTGATTTAATTAAATGAATTATTTCCGCTGTTTTATTTCGATTAATAAAAGGAGTTTCGATGTTGGTTTTGCAAATGTGGAATCCTACTTTATTTTGGTGTAAAAAAAAACTCTGATTATTTTCATAGAATGTTATGTATTTTCATAAATGGGAAAGTGAGGTGTTACAATTGGTATTAGAGCAGGTCGGTCTGCCCGACCAGGTGTTATAGTCGAGTCTGTCCTTAGAATAGGAGTTGATTTGGTGTTCTAACCTTATGATTGATTGCTGAACAGTATGGCAGGAAGGAATAATGCTGCTCTTGCTGCTGCTATGCAAGCCATGGCACAGGCTGTAAAGAACGCCAATCAGGCTGGAGGTGCTCAGTTTCGCGACTTAGCACAGTTCTAAAGCAACAAGCCGCCTACTTATGAGGGAGGTATCTTGGATCCAGAGGCTGCACAGAAATGGCTGAAGGCTGTGGAGAAGATCTTCAGGACCATGCAATGCAGTGATGCTCAGAAGGTACGGTTTGGTACGCATATGCTGGAAGGAGAGGCTGAGGCTTGGTGGGACAATAGTCGTCAGAGATTGAAAGCTGCAGGTACTGAGATTACTTGGGCTGTGTTTCAAGCTGAGTTTCTAGAAAAGTATTTTTCGAAAGACATTCGTAGTGCAAAAGAGGTTAAATTTTTGGAGCTGAAACAGGGTGATAAGACAGTTGCAGAGTATGCCGCTAAGTTTGAGGAGCTGGTTCAATATTGTGCTCATTACAATACTGATGAAGCTATGACTTCGAAGTGTTTGAAGTTTGAGAACGGGCTGCGTCCCGAGATCAAATTGGGTATTGCTTGTCTGAAGATAAGAAACTATCTAGAGCTGGTGAGCAGAAGCAGAATTTATGATAATGATAACAGAGCCAGAATTGCTCATTACAAGGCTGTGAATGAGAAAAAGGGTAAGCAGAGATTTGGAGGTACTCCTTACAGTGCTTCAGCTGATAAGGGGAAACATAAAACTGATGTGGGGAAAAAACCAAAGGAGAAGGGAGCAGGTGCTGATACTCTCAAGTGCTTCAGATGTGGTGACGCGGGTCACCGTGCTAACAACTGTCAGAATGAGGTGAAGAAGTGTTTCAAGTGTGGCAAAGCAGGGCATGTTATAGCTTACTGCAGAGCCACTATGCCTACTTGTTATAATTATGGAGAGAAGGGTCACATCAGCACTCACTGTGAGAAGCCGAAGAAGTCTCAGGCATCTCAAACTGGTGGGAAAGTGTTTGCCTTGGTGGGAGCCCAATCCACTGAGGAGGAGCGTTCCGTCAAAGGTACTTGCTTTATTAATGATGTTCCCTTGATTGTTATCATTGACACGGGTGCAACGCACTCGTTTATTTCTGTTGACTGTGTGAAGAGATTAGGGATTGTGCCATCTACTCTAGAGCAGAGGATGACGATTGAAACTCCATCTATTGGTTCTGTGATTACTTCCTTGGTGTGTTTGAAGTGTCCGCTGACCATGTTTGGTAGAGATTTCAGAGTGGACTAGATTTGTTTGCCACTCGGTAATCTTGATGTTATTTTGGGAATGAACTGGTAGGAGTTCAACCGGGTGTATATTGATTGCTTCAGGAAGGCGTTACTGTTTCTTACTCCTGAAGAGGAAGCATTAGCAGATTCGCTATCTAGCAAGGAGTTTAGGGCGTTGTTGGAGGACGAAGAGAAGCTGTTTGCGGTGTTTGCCTCGTTATCTGTTGGAAGCAAGACTTCAGTTAATGAATTACCAGTAGTGAATGAATTTCCTGAAGTGTTTCCAGATGACATCACATAATTGCCTCCGACAAGGGAAGTTGAATTCGCTATTGATCTTGTACCGGGTACCAGACCTATCTCTATGGCACCGTACAGGATGTCTGCATCAGAATTGGCAGAGTTGAAATCTCAGGTCGGGGAATTGCTAGATAAGAAGTTTATCAGACCAAGTGTGTCGCCGTGGAGAGCTCCAGTGTTGTTGGTGAAAAAGAAGGATGGTAGTATGCGTCTGTGCATTGATTACCGTCAGTTGAATAAAGTAACCATTAAGAATAAGTATCCACTTCTGAGGATTGATGACTTAATGGATCAGCTGGTAGGAGCTCGTGTTTTCAGCAAAATTGATCTGAGGTCGGGTTACCATCAGATTAGAGTAAAGGAAGGTGATATTCAGAAGACTGTTTTCAGAACTCACTACGGACATTACGAATATGCAGTGATGCCTTTCGGAGTGTCTAACGCGCCGGGTGTATTTATGGAATATATGAATCGTATTTTCCATTCTTATCTGGATCAGTTTATTGTGGTATTTATTGATGATATACTGATTTATTCTAAGTCTGACGAAGAGCATGCAGGTCACTTGAGAATTGCATTGCAGGTGTTGAAAGATAATAATCTGTTTGCAAAGTTCTCGAAGTGTGAATTTTGGTTGAAGACTGTGAGTTTCTTGGGTCATGTGATTTCTGGTGATGGTATAGCGGTGGATCCCTCTAAAGTAAGCGCAGTACTTCAGTGGGAAACTCTGAAGACCGCAACGGAGATTAGAAGCTTTTTGGGTTTGGCAGGTTACTATAGAATATTTATTAAAGGGTTTTCTAAATTGGCGTTGCCATTGACTCAGTTGACCAGGAAGAATCTAGCTTTTGTCTGGGATGCTGCCTGTGAGGAGAGTTTTGAGGAACTGAAGAAGAAATTAACTACAGCACCAGTGTTGATTTTACCAAGTCCAAATGATTCTTTCGTAGTGTATTGTGATGCGTCTAAGATGGGCTTAGGCGGTGTGTTGATGCAAGGTGGCAAGGTAGTGGCTTATGCCTCACGACAGTTGGGGGTGCATGAGAGGAACTATCCTACTCATGATCTGGAATTAGCTGCAGTGGTGTTCATGTTAAAAATCTGGAGACATTATTTGTATGGATCAAGATTTGAAGTATTCAGTGATCACAAGAGTCTGAAGTATCTATTCGATCAGAAAGAATTGAATATGAGGCAGAGAAGGTGGTTAGAGTTCTTAAAGGATTATGATTTCAATTTGAGTTACCATCCGGGAAAAGCTAATGTTGTGGCAGATGCTCTGAGTCGGAAGACAATCCATATGTATGCGTTAATGGTGAAGAAAATGGAATTAATTGAACAGTTCAGAGATTTGAGTATGGTTTGTGAGACTACACCGGGGAGTATTAGATTGGGTATGCTGAAAGTGAATAATGACTTTTTGGATGTAATTAAGGAAGATCAGAAAATGGATGTGAAATTAGTGGACTTGATGCCTACAGGAGGAGATGATCCTGATAGTGACTTTAGAGTGGATAATGTTGGTGTGTTGAGATTCTGGGGCAGGATTTGTGTGCCGGATAATGTGGAATTGAAAAAGGCAATCTTAGAAGAAAGTCATCGGAGTAGCTTGAGTATTCATCCGGGAGCTACAAAGATGTACCATGATTTGAAGAAGTTGTTTTGGTGGTCCGGCATGAAGAGGGACTTAGCCCAGTTTGTCTACGCTTGTTTGACATGTCAGAAGTCAAAAGTAGAGCACCAGAAGCCTTCGGGATTGATGCAACTGTTAGAGATTCCTGAATGGAAATGGGACAGTATTGCTATGGATTTTGTGACTGGTTTGCCAAATACGGCAAGGGGCTTTGATGCTATTTGGGTAGTGGTGGATCGACTTACGAAGTCCGCACATTTTATACCAATTAACATCAGTTTTCCGTTGTCGAAGCTGGCAGAGATTTATATCAGGATAATTGTGAAGTTACATGGTGTTTCATTGAGCATAGTGTCAGATAGAGATATGAGGTTTACTTTAGAATTTTGGAGGAGTCTGCAGGAAGCCCTAGGTTCTAAATTGAAGTTGAGCTCGGCTTATCATCCACAGACCGATGGCCAGTCAGAGAGGACCATTCAGTCGTTGGAGAATTTGCTGAGAGCCTGTGTATTGGAAAAAGGTGGTGCGTGGGATACTTATTTGCCATTGATTGAGTTCACGTATAATAACAGTCACCATTCTAGCATTGGAATGGCGCCTTTTGAAGCTTTGTATGGTAGGAGGTGTAGGACACCTCTGTGTTGGTATGAGACAGGTGAGAATGTGGTGCTTGGACCAGAAATTATGCAACAGACTACTGAGACGATTCAAATGATCCTTGAAAAGATGAAGGCGTCTCAGAGTAGGCAGAAAAGTTATCATGATAATCAGAAGAAAGATTTGGAATTCAGTGAAGGTGATCATGTGTTCCTGAGAGTTAACCCAGTGACCGGTGTGGGGCGTGCATTAAAATCGAAGAAGTTGGATCCTAAGTTTATTGGACCGTATCAAATCTTGCAGAGAGTTGGTGCAG
Source organism: Lathyrus tuberosus (assembly GCA_022829125.1). NCBI lineage: Eukaryota > Viridiplantae > Streptophyta > Magnoliopsida > Fabales > Fabaceae > Lathyrus > Lathyrus tuberosus. Next base: position 19,898,354 of record JALAZF010000017.1, read on the forward strand.
TTGCTTACAGGGTGGCGTTGCCACCAGAACTTGCGAACTTGCATGATGTGTTTCACGTGTCGCAACTTCGAAAGTATGTTTCGGATCCGTCTCATGTTATTCAGAGGGATGAAGTGCAAATCAGGGAGAATCTTACAGTAGAGACGATGGCTTTAAGGATCGAGGATCGCAAGATGAATCAACTCAGAGGAAATGAGATACCTCTGGTGAGAGTAGCTTGGGGAGGAGCTGCTGGCGGAAGTGTGACCTGGGAATTGGAGAGCAGGATGCGGGAGTCGTATCCAGAACTGTTTCTATCAGGTACATTTTTGAGGATGAAAATAATTTAAGTGAGGGAGAGTTGTAACACCCCATTTTTAATTATTTAATCTCTGGTTTTATTTTAATTGTTGGCCTTGTTTAGGGTGCGTGTCTGAGTGCGTGGGGGGTGATGTTAGTTATATGGAATTATGATTATTATTACTATTATTATTATTATTATTATTTTATTAATAGTATATTTCATAATATTATTATTAGTATGGTTAGTATTATTTAGTAAAATAAAATCTGATATAATTAAGTAAATAATGGGAAAATAGAATTAATGAGGGCAGTTTAGTAATTAGAGATTAATTAGTGGAAATTGGTAAGGGTCTAGCATAATCAGAATTTTAGAGATAGAAAGAGAAAGGCTAAGGAGAGGAAGAACAAGGGTGTGTTAGGGCAAAGATCTTCATCAATTTTCGCAGAAATTAATCAAGGATTCGAGGTAAGGGGGGAGAATTGTTTAATATTTGGTGAATTGATCGTATAAGGGTAGTGGGGAGTCCTTAACCCCGTAAGAAATTATTTGATAAATGTTGTTGTATGATTGAGGTGTATACTTGTGAATATATGCTGAAATTCATGTTGTTGAACTGTCGAATCGTTGATATATTGATGTTGTTGATGCTGTTTGATCTTGACTGTTGTAGATCCTAATTTTGGTACAGTTTAGGGAGAGGATATTAACTCTAAGACCTGTAATTCTTGATTAGTAATAATAAGTATAAGGGATAAGATGAACAATAGGAACTAAAATCAATGTAGAATCAATTTTAGGACTGGTTTGGAGTGAAAACTAGTGAAATTCGTAGCAGAACATAATCTGGTGTGGAGAAAACAGGTTTGCGTAATAGTGTGTAGCAGAACATGATGATAGTGTGTTTGATGGCGTGATCAGGAGGATCGTGAGCATGTATCTATGTTATAATACATGTGTTTAATATGCATTTTGTGTCATGCATTTCATGGTGATGGTGGGATGAATCATTGCTCATGAGGAGTGTATGTGATTCATCTGTACTCCGAAATGGAGAATGGTGGGGATAAATCATTACCAAGTAGAGGTGTATGTGATCTATCTGGGTTCGATTGAATGAATCGTGTTGTTGGTACCACATGCATTGTGTCCGTGTTGTGTCGCATTGCATTTGTTATTTGTTGATTGATGGTGATTGAATGTGACAGTAGGTCGTGGTTGCATGTTGTTGATTTATGTGAGATACTACTTCTTATATGTATTATTCACCTTTTTATATTGAATGTAGTTCTCACCCCTCTGTTGTTGTTGTGTCTGTGCTTCTTCAGAAGTACAGATAATCCAGTTACTTAGGATGCGTGGATATGCGTGTTGCTTGTTCGAGTCTTATGAGTGCTCTGATACGTAACACGGGGATATTTTGGGAGATTTTGTTATTTATCAATTTACTTGAGATTTTGTTACGTATCTTTATTCTGTTGAACCTTCCTGGTGAACCACTAGTTGATGTGGAATTTTATATGTTGTTGGCATGTGGTCGTGATTTAATTAAATGAATTATTTCCGCTGTTTTATTTCGATTAATAAAAGGAGTTTCGATGTTGGTTTTGCAAATGTGGAATCCTACTTTATTTTGGTGTAAAAAAAAACTCTGATTATTTTCATAGAATGTTATGTATTTTCATAAATGGGAAAGTGAGGTGTTACAATTGGTATTAGAGCAGGTCGGTCTGCCCGACCAGGTGTTATAGTCGAGTCTGTCCTTAGAATAGGAGTTGATTTGGTGTTCTAACCTTATGATTGATTGCTGAACAGTATGGCAGGAAGGAATAATGCTGCTCTTGCTGCTGCTATGCAAGCCATGGCACAGGCTGTAGAGAACGCCAATCAGGCTGGAGGTGCTCAGTTTCGCGACTTAGCACAGTTCTAAAGCAACAAGCCGCCTACTTATGAGGGAGGTATCTTGGATCCAGAGGCTGCACAGAAATGGCTGAAGGCTGTGGAGAAGATCTTCAGGACCATGCAATGCAGTGATGCTCAGAAGGTACGGTTTGGTACGCATATGCTGGAAGGAGAGGCTGAGGCTTGGTGGGACAATAGTCGTCAGAGATTGAAAGCTGCAGGTACTGAGATTACTTGGGCTGTGTTTCAAGCTGAGTTTCTAGAAAAGTATTTTTCGAAAGACATTCGTAGTGCAAAAGAGGTTAAATTTTTGGAGCTGAAACAGGGTGATAAGACAGTTGCAGAGTATGCCGCTAAGTTTGAGGAGCTGGTTCAATATTGTGCTCATTACAATACTGATGAAGCTATGACTTCGAAGTGTTTGAAGTTTGAGAACGGGCTGCGTCCCGAGATCAAATTGGGTATTGCTTGTCTGAAGATAAGAAACTATCTAGAGCTGGTGAGCAGAAGCAGAATTTATGATAATGATAACAGAGCCAGAATTGCTCATTACAAGGCTGTGAATGAGAAAAAGGGTAAGCAGAGATTTGGAGGTACTCCTTACAGTGCTTCAGCTGATAAGGGGAAACATAAAACTGATGTGGGGAAAAAACCAAAGGAGAAGGGAGCAGGTGCTGATACTCTCAAGTGCTTCAGATGTGGTGACGCGGGTCACCGTGCTAACAACTGTCAGAATGAGGTGAAGAAGTGTTTCAAGTGTGGCAAAGCAGGGCATGTTATAGCTTACTGCAGAGCCACTATGCCTACTTGTTATAATTATGGAGAGAAGGGTCACATCAGCACTCACTGTGAGAAGCCGAAGAAGTCTCAGGCATCTCAAACTGGTGGGAAAGTGTTTGCCTTGGTGGGAGCCCAATCCACTGAGGAGGAGCGTTCCGTCAAAGGTACTTGCTTTATTAATGATGTTCCCTTGATTGTTATCATTGACACGGGTGCAACGCACTCGTTTATTTCTGTTGACTGTGTGAAGAGATTAGGGATTGTGCCATCTACTCTAGAGCAGAGGATGACGATTGAAACTCCATCTATTGGTTCTGTGATTACTTCCTTGGTGTGTTTGAAGTGTCCGCTGACCATGTTTGGTAGAGATTTCAGAGTGGACTAGATTTGTTTGCCACTCGGTAATCTTGATGTTATTTTGGGAATGAACTGGTAGGAGTTCAACCGGGTGTATATTGATTGCTTCAGGAAGGCGTTACTGTTTCTTACTCCTGAAGAGGAAGCATTAGCAGATTCGCTATCTAGCAAGGAGTTTAGGGCGTTGTTGGAGGACGAAGAGAAGCTGTTTGCGGTGTTTGCCTCGTTATCTGTTGGAAGCAAGACTTCAGTTAATGAATTACCAGTAGTGAATGAATTTCCTGAAGTGTTTCCAGATGACATCACATAATTGCCTCCGACAAGGGAAGTTGAATTCGCTATTGATCTTGTACCGGGTACCAGACCTATCTCTATGGCACCGTACAGGATGTCTGCATCAGAATTGGCAGAGTTGAAATCTCAGGTCGGGGAATTGCTAGATAAGAAGTTTATCAGACCAAGTGTGTCGCCGTGGAGAGCTCCAGTGTTGTTGGTGAAAAAGAAGGATGGTAGTATGCGTCTGTGCATTGATTACCGTCAGTTGAATAAAGTAACCATTAAGAATAAGTATCCACTTCTGAGGATTGATGACTTAATGGATCAGCTGGTAGGAGCTCGTGTTTTCAGCAAAATTGATCTGAGGTCGGGTTACCATCAGATTAGAGTAAAGGAAGGTGATATTCAGAAGACTGTTTTCAGAACTCACTACGGACATTACGAATATGCAGTGATGCCTTTCGGAGTGTCTAACGCGCCGGGTGTATTTATGGAATATATGAATCGTATTTTCCATTCTTATCTGGATCAGTTTATTGTGGTATTTATTGATGATATACTGATTTATTCTAAGTCTGACGAAGAGCATGCAGGTCACTTGAGAATTGCATTGCAGGTGTTGAAAGATAATAATCTGTTTGCAAAGTTCTCGAAGTGTGAATTTTGGTTGAAGACTGTGAGTTTCTTGGGTCATGTGATTTCTGGTGATGGTATAGCGGTGGATCCCTCTAAAGTAAGCGCAATACTTCAGTGGGAAACTCTGAAGACCGCAACGGAGATTAGAAGCTTTTTGGGTTTGGCAGGTTACTATAGAATATTTATTAAAGGGTTTTCTAAATTGGCGTTGCCATTGACTCAGTTGACCAGGAAGAATCTAGCTTTTGTCTGGGATGCTGCCTGTGAGGAGAGTTTTGAGGAACTGAAGAAGAAATTAACTACAGCACCAGTGTTGATTTTACCAAGTCCAAATGATTCTTTCGTAGTGTATTGTGATGCGTCTAAGATGGGCTTAGGCGGTGTGTTGATGCAAGGTGGCAAGGTAGTGGCTTATGCCTCACGACAGTTGGGGGTGCATGAGAGGAACTATCCTACTCATGATCTGGAATTAGCTGCAGTGGTGTTCATGTTAAAAATCTGGAGACATTATTTGTATGGATCAAGATTTGAAGTATTCAGTGATCACAAGAGTCTGAAGTATCTATTCGATCAGAAAGAATTGAATATGAGGCAGAGAAGGTGGTTAGAGTTCTTAAAGGATTATGATTTCAATTTGAGTTACCATCCGGGAAAAGCTAATGTTGTGGCAGATGCTCTGAGTCGGAAGACAATCCATATGTATGCGTTAATGGTGAAGAAAATGGAATTAATTGAACAGTTCAGAGATTTGAGTATGGTTTGTGAGACTACACCGGGGAGTATTAGATTGGGTATGCTGAAAGTGAATAATGACTTTTTGGATGTAATTAAGGAAGATCAGAAAATGGATGTGAAATTAGTGGACTTGATGCCTACAGGAGGAGATGATCCTGATAGTGACTTTAGAGTGGATAATGTTGGTGTGTTGAGATTCTGGGGCAGGATTTGTGTGCCGGATAATGTGGAATTGAAAAAGGCAATCTTAGAAGAAAGTCATCGGAGTAGCTTGAGTATTCATCCGGGAGCTACAAAGATGTACCATGATTTGAAGAAGTTGTTTTGGTGGTCCGGCATGAAGAGGGACTTAGCCCAGTTTGTCTACGCTTGTTTGACATGTCAGAAGTCAAAAGTAGAGCACCAGAAGCCTTCGGGATTGATGCAACTGTTAGAGATTCCTGAATGGAAATGGGACAGTATTGCTATGGATTTTGTGACTGGTTTGCCAAATACGGCAAGGGGCTTTGATGCTATTTGGGTAGTGGTGGATCGACTTACGAAGTCCGCACATTTTATACCAATTAACATCAGTTTTCCGTTGTCGAAGCTGGCAGAGATTTATATCAGGATAATTGTGAAGTTACATGGTGTTCCATCGAGCATAGTGTCAGATAGAGATATGAGGTTTACTTTAGAATTTTGGAGGAGTCTGCAGGAAGCCCTAGGTTCTAAATTGAAGTTGAGCTCGGCTTATCATCCACAGACCGATGGCCAGTCAGAGAGGACCATTCAGTCGTTGGAGAATTTGCTGAGAGCCTGTGTATTGGAAAAAGGTGGTGCGTGGGATACTTATTTGCCATTGATTGAGTTCACGTATAATAACAGTCACCATTCTAGCATTGGAATGGCGCCTTTTGAAGCTTTGTATGGTAGGAGGTGTAGGACACCTCTGTGTTGGTATGAGACAGGTGAGAATGTGGTGCTTGGACCAGAAATTATGCAACAGACTACTGAGACGATTCAAATGATCCTTGAAAAGATGAAGGCGTCTCAGAGTAGGCAGAAAAGTTATCATGATAATCAGAAGAAAGATTTGGAATTCAGTGAAGGTGATCATGTGTTCCTGAGAGTTAACCCAGTGACCGGTGTGGGGCGTGCATTAAAATCGAAGAAGTTGGATCCTAAGTTTATTGGACCGTATCAAATCTTGCAGAGAGTTGGTGCAGTTGCTTACAGGGTGGCGTTGCCACCAGAACTTGCGAACTTGCATGATGTGTTTCACGTGTCGCAACTTCGAAAGTATGTTTCGGATCCGTCTCATGTTATTCAGAGGGATGAAGTGCAAATCAGGGAGAATCTTACAGTAGAGACGATGGCTTTAAGGATCGAGGATCGCAAGATGAATCAACTCAGAGGAAATGAGATACCTCTGGTGAGAGTAGCTTGGGGAGGAGCTGCTGGCGGAAGTGTGACCTGGGAATTGGAGAGCAGGATGCGGGAGTCGTATCCAGAACTGTTTCTATCAGGTACATTTTTGAGGATGAAAATAATTTAAGTGAGGGAGAGTTGTAACACCCCATTTTTAATTATTTAATCTCTGGTTTTATTTTAATTGTTGGCCTTGTTTAGGGTGCGTGTCTGAGTGCGTGGGGGGTGATGTTAGTTATATGGAATTATGATTATTATTACTATTATTATTATTATTATTATTATTATTTTATTAATAGTATATTTCATAATATTATTATTAGTATGGTTAGTATTATTTAGTAAAATAAAATCTGATATAATTAAGTAAATAATGGGAAAATAGAATTAATGAGGGCAGTTTAGTAATTAGAGATTAATTAGTGGAAATTGGTAAGGGTCTAGCATAATCAGAATTTTAGAGATAGAAAGAGAAAGGCTAAGGAGAGGAAGAACAAGGGTGTGTTAGGGCAAAGATCTTCATCAATTTTCGCAGAAATTAATCAAGGATTCGAGGTAAGGGGGGAGAATTGTTTAATATTTGGTGAATTGATCGTATAAGGGTAGTGGGGAGTCCTTAACCCCGTAAGAAATTATTTGATAAATGTTGTTGTATGATTGAGGTGTATACTTGTGAATATATGCTGAAATTCATGTTGTTGAACTGTTTAATCGTTGATATATTGATGTTGTTGATGCTGTTTGATCTTGACTGTTGTAGATCCTAATTTTGGTACAGTTTAGGGAGAGGATATTAACTCTAAGACCTGTAATTCTTGATTAGTAATAATAAGTATAAGAGATAAGATGAACAATAGGACCTAAAATCAATGTAGAATCAATTTTAGGACTGGTTTGGAGTGAAAACTAGTGAAATTCGTAGCAGAACATAATTTGGTGTGGAGAAAACAGGTTTGCGTAATAGATCTGGTCGTACGCGTATTGGGGAGGGCGTTACGCATAAGGCTAGGCAGGGTGGGAGGCGTTACGCGTACGGGAAGGGCACAAGGGAGAATTGGCATGGCCCTCTGCCCATACGCGTAAGGATACGCGTATGGTGGCAAGGCAATACGCGTATGAGAGTAGCCGTACGCGTAAGCAGATCTGGAAGTTGGGTTTTGGAGGAAAAATGGGTCTCTGCCCATACGCGTATGAAGTTGGTCAGTACGCGTATGGTGGGACGAGGCAGGACGCCTTACGCGTCTGATACGCGCAGGAGGGGCGAGGGAGTTGGTCGTTACGCGTATGACCCAGGTCAATACGCGTATGGACAGCGTGAGTGCATAAATTCCCCGTTTTGCGATTTCTTTCCCGTTTTCGCATCGGAATTGGTTTCTCTTGGATTTATAGGTTGAGGATAGATGCCAGATGTGGAGGGATGTAACAATGGTTATGAAATTAATTAATTTAATAATTTTTTTTAGGATTAATTAATAATTAAGTGGATTAGGTGATGTGAAATAATCTTATGGTGTTGAATGATGATAGTGTGTTTGATGGCGTGATCAGGAGGATCGTGAGCATGTATCTATGTTATAATACATGTGTTTAATATGCATTTTGTGTCATGCATTTCATGGTGATGGTGGGATGAATCATTGCTCAGGAGGAGTGTATGTGATTCATTTGTACTCCGAAATGGAGAATGGTGGGGATAGATCATTGCCAAGTAGAGGTGTATGTGATCTATCCGGGTTCGATTGAATGAACTGTGTTGTTGGTACCACATGCATTGTGTCAGTGTCGTGTCGCATTGCATTTGTTATTTGTTGATTGATGGTGATTGAATGTGTCAGTAGGTCGTGGTTGCATGTTGTTGATTTATGTGAGATACTACTTCTTATATGTATTATTCACCTTTTTATATTGAATGTAGTTCTCACCCTCTGTTGTTGTTGTGTCTGTGCTTCTTCGGAAGTACAGATAATCCAGGTACTTAGGATGCGTGGATATGCGTGTTGCTTGTTCGAGTCTTAGGAGTGCTCTGATACGTAACACAGGAATATTTTGGGAGATTTTGTTATTTATCAATTTACTTGAGATTTTGTTACGTATCTTTATTCTGTTGAACCTTCCTGGTGAACCACTAGTTGATGTGGAATTTTATATGTTGTTGGCATGTGGCCGTGATTTTATTAAATGAATTATTTCCGTTGTTTTATTTCGATTAATAAAAGGAGTTTCGATGTTGGTTTTGCAAATGTGGCATCCTGCTTTATTTTGGTGTAAAAAAAAACTCTGATTATTTTCATAGAATTTTATGTATTTTCATAAATGGGAAAGTGGGGTGTTACAGAATAACCGTTTCCTGAAGAATATGTAACTGCCAAAAACTAGTCGTTATGACGGGCAGAGATGCCCAAAACTAGCCGTTACCACGGGCAAGGGCGTAGTTTCGGGCACATGCGTCCTGACTGTTCTTGGATGATGGAGTCGTGGGTAACGGGCAGGAATGTCGGGGAGGAGCATATAACCTTGAGGTTCATCTGTCCATATGTGCCCGGTAGAGGGGCAGAAAGGTAAATGCTGCCCTAAACCAGCTGGACTTAGGGAAATGGGCCGTTTTGGAAGCAGAAGTGGATTGGGCCATGCCTAGCCATTGGTCCGGTCCGGAACATGACCCCCCAAGTCATTTCTCCTGAGCTTGGGAGTGATGACTTAAGGATGCTCGCAGCCCCGGGGAACTATGAAATGGTCGTTGTTTGTCGACGAAATGGAATTGTCTTTGGATACCCGGGGGTTCTAGTGCCCGCGGGATATGTAACGTTGTTCGGTCTGCCCGGCTCGCGGGGAGGCCAACAGTTGAGGTATTCTGAAGGGACTTGATGCCACGTGTGCCTCGAGCCTTGTGCATCATTAAATACGTCATGATGGCTAGGCTAGGGTCATAATGATGCTCCCTAGCCGCGCGTGCTCGTGCACGTGCCTCCAGACTTCCTATAAGTAGAGGGAGAAGCTGCTCACTTGAGTTTTTGGCTTCTCTCTCCTTCCTCGTTCTTCTCTCAAAGCTTTCAGTCCGTCGCCATCGTCAACCACCGCATCCGACGCCGCACGAAGCTCCGAGCAAGTTCTTCGGCCCTTTACATTCTCTTCGACCACGTGAGTCACTTATTTCCAGCTTTGTTTCTAGCTTTTTCGTTTCTGTTTTGTTAGAATGAATGTGGCTAGGATGAACTTAGGTAGAATCGTATTGTTTTCGGCGGCTGTTGGTGGTAGATGGTGGCATGGCCACTCTCAGTTACTGTTGTTATCGCCGGAGCTTCTACGAACTGTTGGTTTAGGTCGTTTTATGACACTATTGCAATGACAGCACGAGCGTAACCGGCAGAGTTCCTGAGTTTTTCGGTGTTCTGACGAACTTTCTGATGAATGTATGAGTTTTCCGGTGGAGTTTCAATTGGAAAACTGGGTAGTGGGTCGGGGAGATTTTCCCCGCACGCGCAGGAGGAGCTGCCTCCGGGCATCCCTTCGCACAACACTCTTGTACTATTTTTTGATTTAGGGCTTAGGTCGGGGATGTCGTCCTTGGCCCTTTGTGCGCTCTTTCACTTGACTAGCGGTGGAAGGGTGGATTTGATTTTGTAGTCGAATTCATTTTTGTCCTCTGCTTTTCGTGTGAACGAGATGACGCATGAGCTCGAGAAAGAGATTCTCATAGACTCGTCAGATGAGAGCTCCTCGGAGAGTAGTGATACTGAGGTTTCAACTGTCCCCATCGAAGTCAGGGAGGATCCCGAGCATGCTTCCGCATAGGAATAGACGGTTGTGGAGCCTGCCGAGCACGCATCCACTTTTACGTCTTATACCAGGGACGTCTTCACAAGCGTAGGGCCAGAAGGGGAGTGAAAGGTACACTTCCCCAGTCAAGACGACCGCATATGTACAAACTACGAGGAGAGATTCCCAATGTATGAATATGCTTTCAAGGATATAAGGCTAAGGCTGCCCTTCATTGACTTTCAGCAGTCTATCTTCGTTCATCTGGATTTCGCCCCGTCGTAGTTGCACCCTAATTCGTTGGCGTTTGTCCGCGCTTTTGAGCTGACATGCGAGTTTCTGAAGATAGGAGCTACCTTGCCCTTGTTTTTCACCATCTTCCACCTTCAAAGGCAAGTTTCGGGGAAGAGGTACAATTGGGTTTCGCTGAAACAAGGGAGAAAATTGTTTAATCCCTTCTCAGAGTCTATCCGGACCTTCAAGGAGAGGTTCTATGTAATTGAACCTGTGTTGGAGAAGGCTCAGGATACTACGTACGCTTGGGCAGTGACAATGGATGAGGACGACAAGGATATGTACGGCGAGCATGGGAAGTTACTGGCGGACAGAGTGTTTAAGTTCCCCTTCTACTGGAGTGGGATCCATTTTACCCGGGGTACCATACATTACCTCGCCCAACCGGATATGCTGGACGAGCAAGACACAGCCAACTATGAGTCGTTAGTCAAATATGTCAACAGTTTTAGACTCGCGGAGTGTTGAACGAAAAAGGGGGACCCAATCATTGACGATGATGGTGGGCAAAAAGTGGGGCATCGATATATCAATACGAAGGCGCTTCTGGAGTGCAAGACCCATGCTGACGCTCTTAAGTTTCTTGGTAGTTTACTTTTTATCTTGTCCGAATTATAACTTCCTCGGTGGCTAATGCGTTTGTTATGTTTTTGCAGGTGAGATGCCTTCTGCTCATGAGAGGATGGTGAAGAATGCCCCGGCGAGGGGCAAAGCAGGCGCGGTCAACTCGAAGTCTCGATTTACTCAGCGGGTGCCTCCTCCTCAACCGGCTGTGGGGAGCTCCTCGCCCGTTCCTTCACCTGCTCAAGGATCTCCAGTGCCCGGGGCCTTAAGGTTTAAGCAGACCAGAGCGAATAAGCTGGTAGATCTCAGTTGGGCAGCGGAGAAGGGCAAGTTTGAACTTCCCCATGCCTTCACGACAGGAAGTTTTTCGAGGGGACATCCCTGACGGTTCCTCGAGCAAAGTCTCTCAAGCTTGAAGGTATGGATCGCCCGAGCAAGAGGGCAATGTTGGCGCAAGATGTCTCTGCGTTGGTTCGAGTCTTGGAGATGGTGGCGGTATATGTCGAGGAAGACTTCTCCTCCGAATCTAAGCTTACGAAGGCCCAGGCGGTGATATCAGCCCTGGAAGAGAAAGTGAAGAAGGCCAAGGAGGAGGCCAAGGATGCTTATGACGCGAGGAAGAGGTCTGACAAGGAGGCTGCCAGACTGAAAGTGGAGAACGAGACTCTGGCTGCTGAAAAGAAGGCTTCTGAAGATCTGGTCGAACAGATGAAGTCTGCAGCAGCCCCGGCTGAAGATGAGCCTGAGGGAGTGAAGGTGATGAAGACTAGGGCCGAGCTGGTTACTCGTCTTTTGCGGGCGGAGGATGATGTCATTTCCATTGGGGAGGAGTCGTCCAACAATGCTGTGGCTCAACTCAAGGTGGTAAATCCATGGATCCAGCTATCCACGGATGAGACCAACTTTTTGGGCCATGTTGAAAATGGAAAATTTGTTAATCCAGACTTCTTCCATATCGGTGATGAGCACGCTCGTCTCTTGAATGAGGAGACCCAACCGCCGCAGCCTAACCCTGAGCAGATGGAGGAGTGATATCTACTTTTGTTTTTTGTTGTAATGTATCTGGCCTGTGTGCCATATGATGTAATTTTAATGTTTGTTTGGTATGGGACGTGGCCCCTTTGTCTTGTAACATGCACAATTATGGTCCTTGTGGCCACTTAATTATTTTGATATGTATTTATCCGGCCGTCCTGACCGGTTTTGTATGTTGTATATTCGCGCATGGCTTTATTTGTTGTTTATTTTCGCTAAGTGTTACATATTTGCTTGGTACATGTGTGTGCCTGTAATAGGGGTGACTTTGAGTCGTTTGTTGCTTTAGGGAATTACTCGACTTAGATGTGTTCGACAGTGAAGGGGACTTGTCGAACGACCTGGGGAATTTTCGGGCATGATACCGGAGCTCAGGTCGCGTTTGAGGCCTGAGTTCGCGGCGTGAACCTCCCATCGCGAGATGGGTGTTCTGCCTATCATGGTACTTTGACGATGGCTGGCTCGGTTAAGGAACCACCGTCGGGCAAACATCCAGTCCGATCTTGAGCAGAATCCTGCTTTGGTTGCGACGCTTATACCTGGGCGTGCATCGTAGTCGGGACGTTATGTTCGTTGCTTTGACGAAGCAAACCGACAATTAGAGCCTTAGCTATAGTATTGTTTTAGCTTTTCGGCGTTCCACAGCCGAGCAAGTTCTTCCCCATTGAGGTGTTCTAGGTAGTAGGCCCCATTCTCCATTTTTGCTCGGACGCGATAGGGTCCTTCCCAGTTTGCGGCGAGTTTGCCTTCTCGAGAATCTTTGTGGTTCCTTCTTAAGACAAGGCTGCCCACTTGGAACTCTCGTCGTATAACTTTGGCGTTGGGCCTAATTGTAATTTTCTGCTTTAATGAGGCTTCGCGGAGAGCTGCTCATGACCGGACCTCTTCAACAAGGTCGAGCTCTTCCTTTAGCGCCTCGTCGTTTTTTTCTTCGTCCAGGGGTGATTCAGTCCGCCTGGATGGTACGTGTATCTCGATGGGGATTACTGCCTCGGTCCCGTAGGTCAGGCGAAAGGGAGTTTCCACGGTTGAAGATTGGAGAGTTATTCGGTATGCCCATAGGACGTTGTGCATCTCCTCGACCCAAGCTTTCTTTGTTTCGTCTAGCCTCTGCTTAAGGCCTCGTAGGATCACCCGATTTGCTGCTTCGGCTTGCCCGTTAGTCTGGGGGTGTTCGACGAATGCGAAGTGTTGTTTCCTGCCCAGTTGAGCGACGAAATCCTGGAACTTCCTGTCCGTGAACTGCGTCCCATTGTCGGTGACTATTGCTTGGGGAATGCCAAAATATGCAAGGATGTTTTGCTTGTGGAAACAAAGTATGTTAAGGGCCGTTATTTTGGCCAGAGCCTCTGCTTCTATCCACTTTGTGAAGTAGTCAACGCCTACTATCAAGTACTTGCTCTGGCTTGATCCCACTACGAATGGCCCCAGGATGTCTAGGCCCCACCATGCGAATGGCCACAGAGAGAACATAACTTTGAGCTCGTTAGGTGGAGCCAGGTGCATGTCCCGATGCCATTGGCATTTGTCGCATTTCTTCACGTGCTCTTTAGCATCCTGTTGCATGGTTGGCCAATAGTACCCTGCTCGAAGGGCTTTCCGTGCGAGGGATCTTCCTCCGAGATGTTGGGCATTGATTCCTTCGTGGATTTCACGCAAGACGTGAGTGACCATCTCTTCCTCGATGCATTTGAGTAAAGGGATGGAGAACCCTCGCCTGTAGAGCTTATCTTCGACCAGGACGTAGGAGCAGGCTCTGCGCCTGACCGTGCTGGCTTCTTTGGGGTCGGACGGAAGTTCGTCCCTAGCGAGATAATTATAAATGGGGGTTGTCGCTACTCGAAAAATAGTCGACCGGAGGCGAAAAGGAAAGAAACAGGAGAGTCGCCATCGAACTTTATTTATCCCATGAGGGGAAGGGAAAACATCGAGAAAACCCAAAGAAGAAAAGGATAAGATGGTCTCGCAACCAAATTACGGGTTCGGAAGCCGGTTATGCGAGGGGAAGGTATTAGCACCCCTCACATCCATCGTACTCGATGGGAACCATTTGCTTGTCTACGTGTAAGGATGTTTGCTATGGGAATTGCTTTCTAAGAGTGTTCTAAAGAGGGAGAGAGAAGGGTGAGAACCAAAGAATGTGAAAGAAAATAAAAGAAAAGGTGGGGAGAAGAAGAGGGGACTCGATAGGACTTTGCGATCCTATGCCTACGTATTCCCTTGTGCAATGGGAAAGTCAAAGTCAACGTAGTTCGGAGGACTACGGGTGAAGAAAATGGAAGGGGGCTCGCCAAGATTGTTGCGATCTTGTGCCTACGTATCTTACATTCGGACAAGAATGAAGAATCAGAGTAATCGTAGTTCGATCGACCACGATTTGTTGGTGTTTTTTATGGACGATGCTAACGTGCGGGTTCTAGCAGTTAGGTGTATTGCGGCTCGCTCGTGGAGTCTTATGCGTTACCTGTTTGCGGTAGAACGGACGCAACATGTCCTTTTTGAAAAGGCTTAAGTTTTCGCCATCGAGGCAAGATATCACATTTGATTTGTTGAGATTATTTTTAAGGGTGAAATAAGTCCTCGGATAGGAACCCCTTCGGGTAGTACCCAATTCTTTATCTCAAAAGGTTTGTTATGAAAAAGGTGTGGTGAATATAGTCACGTCTTCGTATTGAAAGACGAGTATCAAGACCACACACTCTAAAGTGAGCACCCTAATACTCGAAGAGGAAGAGGTCTTCACCTAATCCTCTCTCTTTAGTTCAATACAAAGAGAACTTTATTCTCTTATTAAAAGTGTTTTTGGTTTTAGATGGTAAGTGCTTTACGACAGTGAACCCTAAAGGTAATGTCAAGCACTCGGGATAGGAGAAGGCCTTCGCCTAACCACTCCACGACCATCTAAGTTTATTAAGAAAATGTTTGAAAAATGCACTTGGTACAAGACCAAGGTTTTTAGACACAAGGAGAGAATGAAAATGAGGAAAAGGTTTTTGAAAGAATGAGTGGTGAATATAGTCACGTCTTCGTATTGAAAGATGAGTATCAAGGCCACACACTCTAAAGTGAGCATCCTAATACTCGAAGAGGAAGAGGTCTTCACCCAATCCTCTCTTTTTAGTTCAATACAAAGAGAAGTTTTGAAAATGAGCACTTGGTACTAGACCAAGGTTTTTTGGCTTTAGAGGAGAATGAAAATGAGAAATGAAATAGAAACCGAAATGAAATCGAAAAGAAAATGGCCTCATATTGATCAAGATTTTGAATCGATTGAAGGAAATCAACTAATCATGATTTTTGCTATATCATTGGCCCAAAATGAAATAAAAATGAAATAAAATCAAAACGGTGAACACAAAGAGTAAAGGTCTCGCCTTTATCGAGATTTAATCGAGAAATCGATAAATCGATCGATATTTGGTTTTCATCGATCCAAAATAAATGTAAAAATAGTGAATAAATTGAAATAAAAATAAATAAATAGGTAGGCCTCAGATAAATCAAAACTTAATCGGTTTGATTAAATTATGAATGGAGTCATATCATTGGCCCATAACGAAATTTAAAATAAAATCCAAAAAGAGAAATCGAAACAAGAAATAAAATGGGAACTAAAGAATTACAAAATATTAAAGTTCACAACATCCTAAAACTATCTAAAAAAATCTAAAATGTAAAATGATTAAAAGAAAATTAAGAAGAGGGAAGGGTGCTGCATTTTGGGCGGTGTTAATATAGACATGGGTCTTTGAGCCCATAACACAACCAGCAATCCCTTTTTTTAAAACACCAATAATAATAAAAACTTAGAATTATGGAAAATGGGTTAAATTAAGAGAAGAAGCATGATTTAAGAATCCAAAACGGGCCTCACATCCCACTACCAATCAACACGCACTATCAAAACCCAACATCTGCTCATACCCTTTGAAAACGCGTGAAATTGAAAGAAACAGGGTCAAGGTTTCAAAACGTAACGTCCTTCATCGCCTTCCAAAAGAACACGATTTCAAAGCTAAATCAGTCCAACCTTTCCCCATTCCGCTTCCGTCTCGGCCAGGTTTGTGTGTTTGGTCTCCGCTTTCAATCTCGCAAATCTCACTCTCGTCTCCTCTCCGTTCGATTTTCACTGTTTTGGTTCGTTTATTTTCAGGTTTGTGTTCTCAGTTTGTGTTTGGTTTTGAAATCGTATTTGGGTTCTGTTTCGTTTCAATATCTCTCCTCTACCCCTTTCTGGTTCTGTGTCGATGGGTTTTGTTTTGGAGTGTTGATGATGTTTGAAGGGTATTAGGTTTGTTGTTGTTGATGAAGGGGATTTGTAGAAAAAGGCTTAAGGTTCAGATTTGGGAGAGAATGAAGAGGTTATGGAGGTCGGCTTGAAGGAGATGGGGTTTATGATTGAAGGTTGTTGATGAAAGATGTTGGTGCGGCAGAAGATGAAGGGTGGTTGAGTTGTAGACGGAGGGAGTGGTGTATGGTTTGAAGAGAGTTGTGGAAGAAAAAAAAATTTGCGCACAGAATAGCAGAAATATAGGTAAATTTTCTTTAGAATTTTTTTTTTGATACTCCCTCCGTCTCCCTTTTTAAAATCAGAAACTTGCTTGTTGATTAAGTTTTTTCAGTACAATTCTTGTTTGGTAGTCCCTGTGGAGTCTCTTTCATGGCAGGTCAGTTATACAGGTTTTGTTGGTTGGAGCAGGGAGTTTGGTGTGTTGCTATTGTTAGTGTCAAGTCGTTCTCCATCGTGCAACACTATTTTTCAGACTCTCGTATGTGGCTTGCTTGTGCTGAAGTTCTTTCATGTGGCTAGGCATTTTGTGAACTACCAAGGAGAGTGGGTCGTGTGAATTAGCACGGGCCCATCCTATTATTTCTTTTTTGTAGTTTTTCTTTGTAATGCATATGGACTCTAATTTATGGATTGGGCCTTTATTTTGTAATGGGTTTTGTAGATTTTGAATGAAATGGACTTTATGAATTGTAATTTCTTGTAATGAACTTGGGCCTTATGAATGTGACTTGGTTTTTTGGTTGAACAATTTTTATGATGATTTTGTAATGGTAAATGAATTTTTTCTTGAATTATGGACTTAGGAAAATAACATGGAGAATGATGGATAATTAAAGAGAAATGGATTTTTATGGATAATTGAAATGGATTGGATGGATTAAAACTTGAATTGAATTGGAAATGGTATTTGGATATTACATGATGGATTTGGTTAATGAAATGGACATGTACAAAATAATGATGGGCTTGAAATTTAGACATGAACATGGAAAGGGGTTGAATTGAAAAAACGAAATTTGGAAAAAATAGATAGTGAAATAAAATGGAAAATGAATTAATATGAAAAAGATAAATGGAGCACAAAAAAAAAAGAAAGAAAATGGATAATTGGTTGTGAATTGAATTTGAATTGGATTAAGAATGGTTGATGGATATAAGAGGGTTTTAAAATGTGGTTTAAAATGATCGGAGAAATGTATCGGTAAATTGGTTTAGAAAATGGGTAATAATGGATGTGGACCAATATTTTCAACAACACGGCCATGAAATCTCGACTTTTAACTCAAACTCAACCTTGTCTTCTTCCACAAACCTCTGATTAAATGAACACAACTGCCATGAATAACTTGCAACAACCATCTGATGAATGAACCAAACTCCACATGAATTGAAATTTGGTGGCCTGATGACCTCCACACCACATAATTCAACCTTGGGTACACACCGACTGAGAAATAGTCCACTTTATCTTTGAATGCACATTGATACTCCTCTGAATACGGAAGACTCGAACCATAGGAAAACGCCTTGATCCCATGTCATAAAAGCTTATGCAAATGGATGAATGCAAAGATGAGTTGATGACCTCATGAAGATGCAGAGATGATGGAAATGCTATGAAAAGGATAGGGTGAAAATGAGGGTGTGACAGAATCCCCTATTTAATCTTCTTGGACTTGAAGGTGAGAGTGGCAGAGGCTTTCTTACAGTCAAGGTACAAGAAGATTAAATATAAGAATACCCAGAATTTTCAGCCGGAAGAGAAATGGAGTGGAAGTAATAAATTAGTGTGATGGCTTGGAAAAGGCGTCTGTCATTGGGAAAAGGTAATTGGTTATGAGGGATATGATGATATGCTTGAGATGCAATGAGGAATGAACATGAGTGCTAATGATGCAGAAATGTATGCAAAATGCTGGGGATATGAGGATGTGAGAGTCTGGAATTTGCTGGGAATAATGGTAAATCAACTCAGGGGTTGAGAAAAACAAAGAGGTAAACTGTCATCAACTCGGGGATTGAAAAAAAGGTAAAGGTAACAACATCGACTCGGGGGTCAGAAAGATAAAGACAATATCGACTCAGGGGTCAAGAACAAAAATAAGG
This sequence comes from Lathyrus tuberosus, assembly GCA_022829125.1. Taxonomy (NCBI): domain Eukaryota; kingdom Viridiplantae; phylum Streptophyta; class Magnoliopsida; order Fabales; family Fabaceae; genus Lathyrus; species Lathyrus tuberosus. The sequence goes on from JALAZF010000017.1 coordinate 19,916,779, forward strand.
TATCAACTCAGGGGTTGTGAAAGTAGTAACACTGATATCGACTCGGGGGTCAAGGAAATAAAGACAGCATTGACTCAGGGGTAAAGAGAATAAAGACAACATTGACTCAGGGGTAAAAAACAAATCAAAATATCAACGCAGGGGTTGAGGAAGGAAATTGATGATATCGACTCGGGGGTCAAGAACAAAACAAAATATCAACGTAGGGGTTGAGGAACGAAATAATTATGTTATGTATGCAATGCATATGTGGATGTAAGCAGGTGATCGGTTTTATGAAGGTGCCAATGGGGTGGGCTTTTGGTAGGTTGCCAAGCAGGGTTGGACTTTTGGTAGGTTGCCAAGCAGGGTTGGACTTTGGTTTCAGGGTGCCAAGGAAGGTTGGGCTTTTGGTGGTAGGATTTGACTTCCCGATACTCGGTATTTGACGGTGCGATGATAAGAAGACAGATGTGGATGCTTCTGGTGCCCCAAACTTAACCCTTTGTAGAAGTTGCGTGCTTGTCCCTGAGAGAACCTCGCTTCTAGCTAATGTGCCACGATGGCTTACAGATGATTGTGTGAGCATAGCGACTTATCTAATGCATATTGATTGCACTTTTGCTCTGCCCCAAGGCCTTTTGACACTTGTTGAACTCCAAGGTTGCTTAGTGTATGACATGGTCAGCTTGACCAACTTGAAAGCGTGGAGGGAAACTGTCCCTTTGCAACCTGTCTGCCCCTAGTCGGTAGGGTATTTGAAGGTTTTTCCCTTGAAAGATTTATGCCATGACATAGTCTGAGATGATTTGGCCCAGTGTCTGAATCTTGTAGTGGTCTGCCCCCATTCTTGGCCTTTGAAAAACTTGCCCCAGATCCACAAGGTCACGAGAAAGTCTTGATTCATGTCAGCACCAACAGATGTTCAAGTTCCTCTTTGATTTCTCTTAGTTGGAATTTCCATAATGTCAAGTACTAATTGGCAGTTAAAATTGATCATTCAGAAATGGTAATTTTAATGCGACATTCATGCAAGTTTTGAAAAGATCATTTATTAGGGATGATGTGAAAGTGTGTGACGAGTGAACCATTAGTCCAAACGCAATGCTGATTTACTGGTGTGAAAGATATAGCAAGAAAAGTGACACCAGTGCTGAAGATTAGAAAAACTTTGGGAGTCAGTTTACGCAACCTTGCTGTAGTATGCTTTCAGAATAAACCCTGCCTCAATTAGGTCTTTCGAGGGTTGTAACGTGGCCTGGCTCACGGTTATTGAAACAAGGGATATTAGGCTCAAAACTTATTTTGGTACCCACCCCTTCTTCATGATGATTCTCCAGTCCTACATTCAGTTAAATTGACGCACACATCTAGAGTTTGACGGTGTAAGAGTGAAGATGATGATTCATGATTTTCTTGAAATGACAGTCACCTTATTTATTTTTGTGGATGGATATCAGTGACCTTTTGATGGTGATCACTGAATTTTATGTTGTTCTGCTCGAGGATTTAAGGGCCTCTTTTGCTTTATTCACTTTTTTGATCCCTAACTTTTGCCTAAGTCGCGCCTTTGAGTGGTGGACTTAACGGGCTTTCTCTTTTTTGTTTGTTTTTTTTGTTTTTTCGGAAAGGCTTGTGACTGCCAAGTCTTTGGTCATTGAATAACAACAGCCATAACAGGAGATTTCATCTTGAAAATATGTGTAATCAGGATAACTGAACACTACCCATGCCCCAGGTTAAGCGTAAGGGTTTGGAAGTCCGAAGGAAACTACTACTTCTAGGCTCGAAGTGGTTGACTAGGGACTAACTCCTTATCTCTCCGGTGTTTAGGGGATTTGAAACAATGCCTGTACATCATCAGCAGGACTTTATCCGAAAGCATACAGCAGTAATTATGGGTATTTAGTTTTCATCATCCTCCTTTCAATCTTTGCTAAAACAACAGTTGATAAAGGGAGTGAAATGTGGAAATATTTTTGTGATTTTTTTTAATAGATGAGAAAAGACGAGTGAATACGAATGAACTTGTTCAAAACGTGCATGATCATTACATTAATAATACCATTAATAAAGTACAATGTCTAGAAGCAAATAGCCTTTAACAAAAAAGAAATTACAAATGCAAAGTAAATGACATGATCTAAAATTTCCAACATTGAGGAGCTGGGCCTTTCTCTCTTGAGTTGTTGTTGGGCTAGCATTCTTGCTCATCGAGACCAGTATTGTAGCCTTCTTCATACCTGCTCTCAGTAACTTCTTCCATAACATGGGCGGATGACGGACCTGCCTGACCAGATGAAGAATTGATATTGATTTGAAGACCTTGAGGCGTAAATGAGATTAGCTTGGACTCAATCAAATCTTGGATCTTGTTTCGGAGCTATTTGCAATCTTCGGTTGAATGCCCCATTGCGCCAGCATGGTAACCACATCGTGCATTGGCGTCAAAGCCTGGTGGGTATGGAGGGATCACAGGGTCCAAGTCCTTTGGCACTATCAGCCCACTATTAATTAAGCGTGGTAGTATACGACTGAATGGCATTGGCAACGAATCAAAATGCCTTTTTGGCTTTTTATTATAGTAGCGTCGGCGTTGCAGATCATGCTGCCGTGCAATTTGTTGTTGATGAAAGGGACCTCTATCAATAGGAGGATGTTGACCATCTGAGAACGGAATCGCACACGTAGACCCATATGATTGCTGACTTTGAACAGTTGAGATGCTTGGGTGATAAGGTAATGGAGGTGGGACATGTGGAGCTTCCCAAATGGAGTTAATTTCACCATCCTCTTCTTCCTCTTGGGAACTGACAATTGATTCACTTTCGCTAGCTGGAATGTTCAAGGAGCCTTGGATTTTTCCACTCTTGAGGATGCACTCGAGGCGTTCTCCAGCTATTACCAGGTCAGAGAAGTTTGATGTCCCAGTGCCAGCCATCTTTTCCAAGTATGGACCTTGCAAGGTATTCAAGAACAGATCAACCAATTCTCTATCTAAGATTGGTGGTTGAACGCGAGCAGCTACCTCTCTCCATCTCTGAGCATATCCTCTGAAGGATTCGTTGTCCCCTTGAGATAAGCCTTGCAATTGCATGCGACTAGGAGCCATGTCAAGATTGTATTGGTACTGCTTTACAAAGGCGTTACCTAGGTCTGACCATGATTTGATGTGGCTGCTCTCTAGATGCATATACCAACTCAGTGATGCCCCACTCAGACTATCTTGGAAACAATGAATCATAAGTTTGTCGTCGTGGACATGCGAGGTCATTCTTCTGCAATACATCACCAAATGTTGATTTGGACAACTATCCCCTTTATACTTCTCAAAATTCGGTGTGTTGAACTTTGGAGGTATTACAAGGTTGGGTACCAAACACATGCTAGAAGCATTAAGATCCAAAGTATCACGACTCTTTATGGCGTTAATCTTCTCTTCCAGCACTCGACACTTTTCCATAAGCTCAACAGCTTGCGGATCCTTGGTTTTCATCACAGGGACTGCCCCTTGGGGATTTGACTCAGAGAATGCAAAACTATGATATTCCATGGCGTCAAGAGAAGAGGAACTTCCATCTTGGACAATGGTATGTTCGCGTATAATAGGATCCTCAATGGAGACCTGCACAGGCTGAGCTTGAGCAACATTGTTCACTCGAGGTGAAATGACATTTCCAATGGCTGAAGTCCTTTGAATGTTGTCATCTTTCCTTGCCAAGGTTGTCATAGCTTCCACAAGTTGGTCCAACTGGCTTTTCATCAATTCAACATCTGCTTTTGACGCAAACTGGTTCTGCTCTTCGGAGGCCATGATCCTTCAAAAGCTACTTCGAGTCCAATACGGGCTTCAGGAAGTCAACTGCGGGTTATGGACAAATGATGGATGAGTTCTCTGGTTTAAGGTTGGAGAATGATATGCAAAATGATGCAAAAGATGCTGATGCAAATGCAATGTTATGAGTGCAATAAGACATGAGATCAAAGATCAGAGGTTCACGCCACAGGTATCAAGGTCACAGATTCTGCAGGACAACACAACAAGATATCCCTCACCTCGGGTAGGTTATCTATCGGGTTATAACAGGGCATTCCACGGGCTTTCAAACAAGGTCCCATGCACTAACCCTCAAAAGTTTTCCATCATAACGACGATTCGTAAGATAGCAATCCCTTCAAAGGATGAGCACAGAGTTATGCCTTAGTAACCTTTGGAATAAGGTTCTAAAGGTTCTCAAAATCACGGACTCCCAGGTCGAAAACAAAGACACCATTACGACTAATCGTAAGACATAATCATTTCCAAAGGGGCCTCATCTGAGCGGTGGAAGTCAAACCAACTCGACAAGTCCTAAGTCTCGCAAGTCAGTAAGCAACCACCTCCTAGCTTGGTGTATACTCGAAAAGCTCGGGTAGAAAGCCTTTCTCCTCACAAACCATCCCCAATAAACCCAACAAATAAGAGGAACACAAAATAATAAAGCAATAATAAAGCAAACAAAAATACACATATGATAAACAAACTAGGTTTGGCTTGCTTAGGGAGAACCAGTCCCCAGCAGAGTCGCCAGCTGTCGCTACTCGAAAAATAGTCGACCGGAGGCGAAAAGGAAAGAAACAGGAGAGTCGCAATCGAACTTTATTTATCCCATGAGGGGAAGGGAAAACATCGAGAAAACCCAAAGAAGAAAAGGATAAGATGGTCTCGTAACCAAATTACGGGTTCGGAAGCCGGTTATGCGAGGGGAAGGTATTAGTACCCCTCACATCCATCGTACTCAATGGGAACCATTTGCTTGTCTACGTGTAAGGATGTTTGCTATGGGAATTGCTTTCTAAGAATGTTCTAAAGAGGGAGAGAGAAGGGTGAGAACCAAAGAATGTGAAAGAAAATAAAAGAAAATGTGGGGAGAAGAAGAGGGGACTCGATAGGACTTCGCGATCCTATGCCTACGTATTCCCTTGTGCAATGGGAAAGTCAGAGTCAACGTAGTTCGGAGGACTACGGGTGAAGAAAATGGAAGGGGGCTCGCCAATATCGTTGCGATCTTGAGCCTACGTATCTTACATTCGGACAAGAATGAAGAATCAGAGCAATCGTAGTTCGACCGACCACGATTTGTTGGTGTTTTTTATGGACGATGCTAACGTGCGGGTTCTAGCAGTTAGGCGTATTGCGGCTCGCTCGTGGAGTCTTATGCGTTACCTGTTTGCGGTAGAACGGACACAACATGTCCTTTTTGAAAAGGCTTAAGTTTTCGCCATCGAGGCAAAATGTTACATTTGATTTGTTGAGATTATTTTTAAGGGTGAAATAAGTCCTCGGATAGGAACCCCTTCGGGTAGTACCCACTTCTTTATCTCAAAAGGTTTGTTATGAAAAAGGTGTGGCGAATATAGTCACGTCTTCGTATTGAAAGACGAGTATCAAGACTACACACTCTAAAGTGAGCACCCTAATACTCGAAGAGGAAGAGGTCTTCACCTAATCCTCTCTCTTTAGTTCAATACAAAGAGAACTTTATTCTCTTATTAAAAGTGTTTTTGGTTTTAGATGGTAAGTGCTTTACGACAGTGAACCCTAAAGGTAACGTCAAGCACTCGGGATAGGAGAAGGTCTTCGCCTAACCACTCCACGACCATCTAAGTTTATTAAGAAAATGTTTGAAAAATGCACTTGGTACAAGACCAAGGTTTTTAGACACAAGGAGAGAATGAAAATGAGGAAAAGGTTTTTGAAAGAATGAGTGGTGAATATAGTCACGTCTTCGTATTGAAAGACGAGTATCAAGGCCACACACTCTAAAGTGAGCATCCTAATACTTGAAGAGGAAGAGGTCTTCACCCAATCCTCTCTTTTTAGGTCAATACAAAGAGAAGTTTTGAAAATGAGCACTTGGTACTAGACCAAGGTTTTTTGGCTTTAGAGGAGAATGAAAATGAGAAATGAAATAGTAACCGAAATGAAATCAAAAAGAAAATGGCCTCATATTGATCAAGATTTTGAATCGATTGAAGGAAATCAACTAATCATGATTTTTGCTATATCATTGGCCCAAAATGAAATAAAAATGAAATAAAATCAAAACGGTGAACACAGAGTAAAGGTCTCGCCTTTATCGAGATTTAATCAAGAAATCGATAAATCGATCGATATTTGGTTTTCATCGACCCAAAATAAATGTAAAAATAGTGAATAAATTGAAATAAAAATAAATAAATAGGTAGGCCTCAGATAAATCAAAACTTAATCGGTTTGATTAAATTATGAATGAAGTCATATCATTGGCCCATAACGAAATTTAAAATAAAATCCAAAAAGAGAAATCGAAACAAGAAATAAAATTGGAACTAAAGAATTACAAAATATTAAAGTTCACAACATCCTAAAACTATCTAAAAAAAAGATCTAAAATGTAAAATAATTAAAAGAAAATTAAGAAGAGGGAGGGGCGCTGCATTTTGGGCTGTGTTAATATAGACATGGGCCTTTGAGCCCAAAACACAACCAGCAATCCCTTTTTTTAAAACACCAACAATAATAAAAACTTAGAATTATGGAAAATGGGTTAAATTAAGAGAAGAAGCATGATTTAAGAATCCAAAACGGGCCTCACATCCCACTACCAATCAACACGCACTATCAAAACCCAACGTCTGCTCATACCCTTTAAAAACTCGTGAAATTGAAAGAAACGGTGTCAAGGTTTCAAAACGTAACGTCCTTCATCGCCTTCCAAAAGAACACGATTTCAAAGCTAAATCAGTCCAACCTTTCCCCATTCCGCTTCCGTCTCGGCCAGGTTTGTGTGTTTGGTCTCTGCTTCCAATCTCGCAAATCTCACTCTCGTCTCCTCTCCGTTCGATTTTCACTGTTTCGGTTCGTTTATTTTCAGGTTTGTGTTCTCAGTTTGTGTTTGGTTTTGAAATCGTATTTGGGTTCTGTTTCGTTTTAATATCTCTCCTCTACCCCTTTCTGGTTCAGTGTCGATGGGTTTTGTTTTGGAGTGTTGATGATGTTTGAAGGGTATTAGGTTTGTTGTTGTTGATGAAGGGGATTTGTAGAAGAAGGTTTAGGGTTCAGATTTGGGAGAGAATGAAGAGGTTATGGAGGTCGGCTTGAAGGAGATGGGGTTTGTGATTGAAGGTTGTTGATGAAAGATGTTGGTGCGGCGGAAGATGAAAGGTGGTTGAGTTGTAGACGGAGGGAGTGGTGTATGGTTTGAAGAGAGTTGTGGAAGAAAAAAAATTTGCGCACAGAACAGCAGAAATAGAGGTAAATTTTCTTTAGAATTTTTTTTTATACTCCCTCCGTCTCCCTTTTTAAAATCAGAAACTTGCTTGTTGATTAAGTTTTTTCAGTACAATTCTTGTTTGGTAGTCCCTGTGGAGTCTCTTTCATGACAGGTCAGTTATACAGGTTTTGTTGGTTGGAGCAGGGAGTTTGGCGTGTTGCTATTGTTAGTGTCAAGTCGTTCTCCATCGTGCAGTACTATTTTTCAGACTCTCGTATGTGGCTTGCTTGTGCTGAAGTTCTTTCATGTGGCTGGGCATTTTGTGAACTACCAAGGAGAGTGGGTCGTGTGAATTAGCACGGGCCCATCCTATTATTTCTTTTTTGTAGTTTTTCTTTGTAATGCATATGGACTCTAATTTATGGATTGGGCCTTTATTTTGTAATGGGTTTTGTAGATTTTGAATGAAATGGACTTTATGAATTGTAATTTCTTGTAATGAACTTGGGCCTTATGAATGTGACTTGGTTTTTTGGTTGAACAATTTTTATGATGATTTTGTAATGGTAAATGAATTTTTTCTTGAATTATGGACTTAGGAAAATAACATGGAGAATGATGGATAATTAAAGAGAAATGGATTTTTATGGATAATTGAAATGGATTGGATGGATTAAAACTTAAATTGAATTGGAAATGGTATTTGGATATTACATGATGGATTTGGTTAATGAAATGGACATGTACAAAATAATGATGGGCTTGAAATTTAGACATGAACATGGAAAGGGGTTGAATTGAAAAAACGAAATTTGGAAAAAATAGATAGTGAAATAAAATGGAAAATGAATTAATATGAAAAAGATAAATGGAGAACAAAAAAAAAAGAAAGAAAATGGATAATTGGTTATGAATTGAATTTGAATTGGATTAAGAATGGTTGATGGATATAAGAGGGTTTTAAAATGTGGTTTAAAATGATCGGAGAAATGGATCGGTAAATTGGTTTAGAAAATGGGTAATAATGGATGTGGACCAATATTTCCAACAACACGGCCATGAAATCTCGACTTTTAACTCAAACTCAACCTTGTCTTCTTCCACAAACCTCTGATTAAATGAACACAACTGCCATGAATAACTCGCAACAACCATCTGATGAATGAACCAAACTCCACATGAATTGAAATTTGGTGGCCTGATGACCTCCACACCACATAATTCAACCTTGGGTACACACCGGCTGAGAAATAGTCCACTTTATCTTTGAATGCACATTGATACTCCTCTGAATACGGAAGACTCGAACCATAGGAAAACGCCTTGATCCCATGTCATAAAAGCTTATGCAAATGGATGAATGCAAAGATGAGTTGATGACCTCATGGAGATGCAGAGATGATGGAAATGTTATGAAAAGGGTAGGGTGAAAATGAGGGTGTGACAGGGGTTATCTAGCAGTGGCTGTCGCTGATGACTTGCACGCCGATGTTCGTGGGGGTCTTCTCGATGCTGGGTCGAGGAAGCACCTCCTAGATGACGGACTTGTTTCCGCCCTTTTTCTTCGTGCTTGCCAGTTTAGACAACACGTCTGCTCTGATGTTATGTTCGCGGGGAACTTGTTTTACTTCTACTGTGGCGAACTTTGTCATTTTTTCTTTGACCAGGGACAAGTATCCAGATAGGTTATCGTTTTTGGCCTGGTATTTTCCTCAAACTTGAAGGGCCACGAGTTGCGAATCTGTGCAGATAACGACTTCTTTTGCTCCTAGGTCTTCGGCCAAATGCAGACCAGCGAGGAAAGCTTCGTACTCACCTTGGTTATTGGATGTGGGGAAGGATAAAGTGAGTGATACCTCGACGATGATTCCCTCGTCGTTTTCCAAGATGATACTTGCCCCTCTTCCTGGCGAGCTGGATGTTCCGTCGACGAAAATGGTCCACCTGCGCGCTCCGCAGGTAGGGGAATCTGCGAACGTCATCTCTGCGACGAAATCGGCCAATGCCTGGGCCTCAAGGGCCTTTTTGCTTTCATACTGAATGTCGAATTCAGATAGCTCCAAGGACCATTTAAGCATTCTGCCAGCCATGTCTAGTTGTCCTAGCAGTTGCTTTACGGGTTGATCTGTCCGGACCACGATCGTATGGGTCAGGAAGTAGTGCCTCAGCCTTCGCGCAACATTAATAAGGGCCAGAGCTACCTTTTCTATTTGCTGGTATCACAGCTCTGGTCCCTGCAATGCTCTGCTTGTGAAGTATATAGGCTTTTGCCCGTCGGGCGTTTCGCGGATGAGGGCGGCGCTAATGGCCTCGGCTGCCACGACGAGATAGAGGTACAGAGTTTCGTCGTTATCTGGCCGAGAGAGGACAGGCGATTCTAACAGTGCCCGTTTCAGATGGAGGAGAGCCTGGTCGCATTCCTCCGTCCATTCAAACGCTGCCTCCTTGCGGAGGAGTTTGAAGAAAGGCAGGGCATGCTAGGCAGACTTGGCCATGAAACGAGACAAAGAAGCGAGCATCCAATTGAGGGATTGGATGGACTTCTTCGAGTTGGGTGTCAAAAATTCAGAGAATGCCCTGCACTTGTCGGGGTTGGCCTCGATTCCTCGTTATGTCAGATAGAAGTCGAGGAACTTGCCCGCCCGTACCCCGAAAGTGCATTTCTCGGGATTGAAACGTATCCATTATTTCCTGGCCTGTTCAAAGACTTTTCTTAAATGGGTCGTGTGATCGGTTTCCTCGTGGGATTTCACGATCTTATCGTCCATATAGACTTCGAGCATTTCGCATATTTCTCCTCAAAAAACCTTGTTCATCATCCTTTGGTAGGTCGCGTCGGTGTTCTTCAGGCCGAAAGGCATTACGTTGTAGTAATAATTGCCCGATTTGGTCATGAAGGCCGTGTATTTTTTATCACTTTTCACCATTGGGATTTGATTGTAGCCCGAATAGGCGTCCATGAATGATAATAGTTTAAAACCGACATAATTATCAACAAGTTTATCAATATTGGGGAGTGGGTAGGCATCTTTTGGGCATCCCTTATTGAGATCAGTACAATCAACACGCATACGCCACTTTCCATTAGATTTTTGACGAGTACAACGTTGGACAACCAAGTGGTGTACTTGGCTTCTGAGATAAAGTTTCCCTCAAGGAGGTCTTTTACAGCTTGTTCTGCAGCCTCTGTTTTCTCCGGAGACTACTTTCTCCTACGTTGTGCTACTGCTTTGACGGTGGGGTCAATTGTGAGTTGATGGCAGGCGACAGCAGAATCTAAGCCGGGTATTTCTGCAGCACTCCAGGTGAACAAGTCTGCATTTTCTCGGAGGCAAACTTTGAGTTATTTCCTTCTAATGTCGGGGAGGTCTGTCCTTACCTTTACTCGTCGCTGATGATCATCGCCAAGCAAGACGAGCTTGAAGTCGCCATCCGGGATCGGGCGCTGTTGCTGGTGCTGGTCGAGGCAGATGAGCTGCTCGTGCAAGCCTGGTCCTCCTTCTGGTCATCTTCGGAGAAGCGGCTGTCGAGGTCGATGAAGTCGACGCGTGCAGTGGCTTGGCTTCCTCTGAGCTGCTGGGCAAGGCTGGCTTACTGGACGTCTTTGGCTTGGCAGCAATGGTGTTGAGTCCCTTGGTGGCCGCTTCGAAGCATCTCCGTGCCGCTTCAATGTCCCTGTGCAAGGTGGCGACCATACCCTTCGAAGTGTACACTATGCCAAAAATGATTTTAGGCAGCGCACCTTAGACAGCGCTTTTTTCCAAAAGCGCTGCTATAAGTTAAATAAAAAATAAAACACAGAAAGTATGTATGAAATTGTTTAAAAGCACTGCTAAAAGGCCCACCTTAGACAGCGCTATTCAAAAGCGCTACTAAAAGGCCTACCTTAGACAGCGCTTTAAAAAAGCGCTGCTAAAAGTCCCACCTTAGACAGCGCTTCTTAAAAGCGCTGCTAAAGGCCCATGTACGAAGCGCTGCTAAAGGCCCATATTAGAAAGCGCTTTACTCAAAGCGCAGCTAAAGGCCCAACTACAAAGCGAAAGCACTGCTAAAAGCACTCATTAGACAGCGCTTCACAAAAGCGTTGTCTAAAGTCGTTTAAAATTAAAATTAAAAACAGATTCTATTCATTCTTTCTATTCTCAGAACTGTTTCTCTTCTCTCGCGAAAAACCCTAAACCCAGAAAAAATCTTCTCTTCTTCTCTCACGCACCTCCGTCCTCTCACGCACCTCCGTCCTCTCCGGCGAGGCTCCTGGGTTCCACAATCAGAGGAAGAAGATAGAGTTGCAATCTTTTAACTGAAGCTTTTTCACGATATACTTTTTCTTTGATTGATTCGGTTCTTAATTTCTATGCTTAGTTTAGTGTTCATCAATTTAGGAACTCACTCTGTGTATGATTCTATGTATCAATTTAGGAACTCCCCATTTTCTGACTTTGTTGATGTTGTTGTTCTGAACTCAATAAGTGAGAACAAAACACATTACTTTATTATACGAAGTGATTCTTGCTAAAAGGTCATTGTGGATATAATTCAAATTTTCTGACTCTGTTGATGTAATTTTCTCTTTAATGTTGACACATGTCTAACATAGATAATAGAATTGTGAGAATATTGTGATATTGCATTATTTTGTAAATGAAATGTAACAAGTATATTTATACACTACATATTACAATCTCTGTTCTGTTTTGTTGATTGTGGAAAGAAAACAAAACGAAATAGTAGAACTCAATAAGAGTGTCGGCTAATTCAGTGTTTCAGTAAAAATGTTTGAGTTTTCGTTGGAATTGTAACTATCACAATCTCTTATTACAGGTTAGATGGCTAGTAACGAGGATCACCCACATGATGATTCTATTCATGATGGAGATGAGACCAGTAATGCAGTGGAAAGGGAAATTAGACGAGGAATTACAATTATGAAGCGACTCATTCGTGATAGAGATCGAGGCATAAAACATGATGTGCATTGGAGTCAAGATAACCAACTAATTGAGCCTAACGGTTCAACGTTGACAAGTTATCTTGGTTCAGTTGCAAGGAGAGAAGTTCCAATTACTTGTGATGATTGGAGAAACAAAGCGTTGAAAGACTCTAAAGACAAAATATGGATTGAGATACAGGTACCATATGTGATGTTATTTGTTTTTAATGACGATTATGTATTTAAATTACTTATACTAACGCACTCTGTGTATGATTTTCGTAGAGGTCTTTCAACATTGATGATACCAGAAAAGATTATATACTCGGATTGACCGGAAAAATACATAGAGGGTTTAGATCTTTTTTATCAAACAAGTTTCTTAAGGATGCGGATAAAAAATTTATTGATGCAGAGCTTCCACAGAAATATGCAGATTTAATTACACCTCATGAATGAGAAACTTTTAAATCCAAACGAAAAACCCCAGAATTTGAGAGTGTAAGTGACATAAATCGACAACGAGCATCAAGTCCCGCGTATCCATACAAAAAAGGGCGTATGGGATATGCACGCTTACAACAATCTATAGTAAGTATATATAAATTACAATGATATACTTGTTCATCATGAGTTATTTTTTATCATGTTATTTGGCTTAATGTGTAGTTAACAAAGGAGAAAAGTTTTGAAACATCTCTTCCGGACCATGTTTTGTGGAAGGAAGCCCGTGTGGGTAAGGATGGAGTTGTTAAAGAAGATGTTCAACAAATTTTTGAGAAATGTGTAAGTATAACATTATTGCTTGAATTAAATCAAAAGTTTATTAACATATAATTAAGTCAAATTTTCGATATTCATATGAATTTCAGGAGACTCTATCTCAGTCTATATCTCCAGATGAAGACAATGATTGCAGGAGCCTACTTAGTCGAGCATTAGATGTTCGTGAGTATTCTGGTCGTGTGAGGGGTAAGGGATATGGGATCACTCCAACATCTTTGAAAAAACCAAAGAAAAAAACGGCTAGCAATAAAGAACTGGAGGAAAAGTTGGAAGCATTACAGTCTGAAGTTCATGAATTGAAAAAGGAAAAAGAAAGAGAGCAAAAAGAAAGAGATCAAGCTTCAGCTTTTAAAGATACTAGTGAGAAAGATAATATCAATTGTAATTTTCAACCGAATATTCCCGAGGTAATTATATATATTATTATGAAGTTAAATTAGCTTAATTTATTTAAATGACATATATACACATTAACAATGTCATATTTATTATTGGTTTTAGGGCATTTCCCGTTGTCAACTCTATTTATCGTCACCGACTTATCGGATGGTTGACAAGGGAAAAGTGCATAACACTTTGGGAGAAATGCTTCACCATAAACCGCTCCCCACTGGATTTTTGAAAGTATCGATTGATATTGTTTTAGAGGGGGATGCCTTATTACCACTACCTGACGATGTTTCGGATGCAACATTGTTGGGAGATGCAATATGATCGTTTGTTGCATGACCGTCAAGCCTCATTTGCCTAGATGATAAGGTAAGCTTAAAACCATTATGAACCTTTGGGTATTCAATTTTTTTACAGGCATTTTATGTACATTTTTTTTACATGGTAATGTTAGACTCCAACAAAATCCAAATCAAATGATAAGGGGATTATGCGGGAAACCGAGTCAGTTGCATCGAGAAAAGAGGTACAACACAATTATATGATATTTATGCATGGAAAATGTTAATTCGTGATCTTATACTTCACCTAACTAATTATATGATATTTAGATTCAGGCTAAAGAGATTGAACAAGTCAGTAGGGGTAAGATGCCTGAAATTAACAACATTCCCACACAAACAAAGGGTGTTGCTAAGAAGACGGCGGCTAGAAAAAAACCTACTTCTCAGTATAGGTCGTGCCTTTAGACATGTTTACTTATAACAGATATTCCGGATGGTGGTACTCGGCTTATACCTATGGAGGAAGGTATTTTTGGTTTTGAATATTCGGAAACAATTGGTAGAGAGGATATGGAGCAAGTTTTTAAACATTTGGAAATAGGCATCGGTGTTGTCGATACGTACATTAGGTGATACTCCGATCAACTTTGTTTAATTAATTAAACAATTTATTTACTCATTTCAAATGAATAGTCTAATATGTTAATGATGTTTTTATTTAAGGTTTCTGTATGACAAATTGATGCGCCCGCGTGGATTGGAACAAAGATTCGCTTTCTTATCTCCCATGACTATCAACTCATGGTTAATCATACAGAAACCAGATGAAGTCATACAATATGTACTCGGTTTATTTATGGCCAGCAAAGATACATAAAAGTTGTTCTTTTTACCATATAATACTGGCAACGGGTTAGATTTTCATTCTAACTTTATCTATTATAATTTTTTGTGTTTTGAAGTTGTGTAGAAAGTTTCCATCTAACCTTTGTTTAATCTTACAGTGGACATTGGTTGTTGGTGGCAATTAATCCGATAAGAGAAATTGTATATTATCTGGATTCTTTACACAATGATCAAGCAACATACCCAGATACGAAGAAGTTGATTAATACGTAAGTGAGATTGTTCTAAATATTCGTGTGTATATTTATTTATTTATGTGACATGTTCTAAATATTCGTTTCTATTTTATTAGCGTTATACAAGTTTTTCGATCACAAAGAGATATTCAAGTTCTAAAGAGCAAAGCCAACAACATTACATGGATTAGAGTGGAGGTATATTTTCACAATTTTGATTATATTAGTGATGATACTTGATAAAACTAGTTAATGGGTATATCTTGATATATATCCGTATTTTCTTTCCATGTGCAGTGTCCTCGTCAGCGTAATGGAATAGATTGCGGATATTTCATGTTGAGGTTTATGAAAGAAACTCTTCTTTTGGATCGAATAGATATTCTATCCAAGGTATGGATTTCTAACTTAGGAATTATTTTAATATTGACCACATATGTCTCATATAATTAAATAGTTTTAGCTAAATGATACTATGTTATATTATTATGTAGTACTTTGATGAATTCAAATGTGCTAATTACTCAAAAGATCAATTGGATGAACTTAAGGAGGAATGGTGTCAATTCATTATTGAGCTGAGAGTTTTATAAGGTATATTGTCTTTCTTTCATTGATGAGAATTTTGAGTATATATAAGTTTGAGTTTTGATGAGATAATATGTCGTCATTAGTATGTTAAATTGTGTTGCAATGTTGTTGTTGTTTGTTATAGAAGGTTGGAATCATAAATTGTGTTGGTGCTGCCAAATATTGATTGATATCTTGGCCATAGAAGGTTGGAATCATATACTGATTTTCATAGGCACTTGGCAATATTCAATAAATCATGATCATTTGTTGACATTTTTGGCAATGCTTGCAGCTTGAATATCATATTTGGTAATGCTTGCAGCTTGAATATCAGATAAGAACAATGCCTTCTTTGTTTTCTTCTATATTTTGTCTAATGTTGTTGTTGTTTTGTTTCAGGTTATATGTGCAGATGTAGAAGATAAAGCTAACAAGTTAATTGTTGTTGTTTTTTTAGCTTGAATATCAGATTTTTTGTAGCTAACAAGATATATGAATTGTTGTTGTTTTTTAGCTTGAATATCATCAATTTTTTGTATATATAAATTATTGGATTAAAGATGTATATATAAATAGACAAATTTGGTGCATATTTATTGGATTGACTGTCTAATTTATGAAAATTTGGTGCAAATTCTAAATGCATATTCTGCTGCAAAATGTGGTGAAAACCTGGTGCAAAGTATGGTGATAATCTGGTAAATATTTATTGTATATATCAGACAATGCTTTTTTTTTAAGTTTTATATATAAAAAATTTTGTGGACATTAGACAGCGCTTCAAAGAAAAAAGCGCTGCCTGAAGTGGGGATTAGACAACACTTTAAATAAAAAACGCTGCTTAAAGTAGAGAATAGACAGCGCTTTTAAAGAAAAGCGCCGTCTAAAGCAATGCCTAAAGATAACCAAAAGCGCTGTCTAAAGTCAAAGCGCTGCCTAAAGGGGTTTTTTAGACAGCGCTTTTAAAGACAAAGCGCTGGCTAAAGTGACAAACAGAAAGCGCTTTCAAAGTAAAAGCGCTGGCTAAAACAGACATTTAGCAGCGCTTTCTCATTAACTAAAGCCCTGTCTTTACTTATAACAGTGGTGGAATAGGCAGCGCTTTTAAACGCCGTCTAAGCCCAAAAAAAGCGCTGTCTAAGCCCTTCTTTGGCATAGTGGTAGTACTTCATTTTGAGATGGATAGTTGATGGCACGGCTACCAACTCGGCCAAGGTTGGTTGATCAGTGCATTTTAATGCACATTCTTCTATGTTTGTACTTAGGCATTCCTACCGTTTATTTAAGTGTTTTTACTATTTTAATGTGTTTTTATATTTAAGTTTGTTTTTACCTTTAATTAATTTTCGCAGCTTATTTTCAGTTTTTACGATTACTTGACTGTCCACTGTTTGGATCATAACTGGAGCTTCGGGATTCCGTTTCGCGCGTTCTACCAGTTGTTGGAAAGCTAAGACAAAGATCTACAACTTTCATGTAAGACAAAGAATCTGATTCGAAGAGCATGAGTTTCGAATAATTCGTTGAAGTTCTGACTTTAGAAATTAAGTTGTTTCAGGTTGTTTTATTTGGGTCTGGTTTATGTTTCCGACCCAGTTGGAGTTAGTAGTGAAAACCTTATTTTGTTTATAAGATTTGCTGCCGTGCTACAGTAGTTTTTCACCTAGCTTTCACGAATTTTAACTTTTGCTTTCATGTATTCTATGACGAACTAATTTCCAAAGAATTAATCTACTGTATTTGGATTCCGCTTTGAGGTTCTTTTATAAAATTTCATGTTAATATGTTTTCCTTTAAATTCTTCCTATAATTTCAATTGATTGCTTAATTTGATTGTTGCTATAGGATAGAGTTCTTAAATTCGATTATTTGTATGATCTTGAATATAATTCGTGTTAACATAGCTTTTACATTATCGCGTTCGATCAAGCTGCATTTGCTTAATTCGCAACAGTTTTAATCCGTTTGCTTAATCCCGAATTCGGGAACATACAAAGTATAATTCTTATTACGCTTGTTATTGGTTATTATAATCGAATAGGATAGGATCCGTTTAGGAATTAAAATTTTATAGGAATCGATGATAAGTCGGAAGTCAATACAGTAGGTTGATTCGTTTCATCTTAATTGTTAATCACTTTTTATAATCACTTATTTCTTCTTATTTTCTAAATAAAAAACAAACCCCCCTTAATCTTACTTGGTTAATTAACAAGAATCCTTGAGAACGATATTCGAGTCATTGTCGCTTTACTACTGTATTTTCAAAAATTACTCGTTTTGATCCGTGCGCGACAACGGATCATTGGTCGTCCGAATATGCACTGGTAGAGAGACGGGCATTCAATTACCAGGAACTGAACCTTAATAGATCTGGCTGTCTCTACAGATCCAAAGGTCACGATCAACTCGACGTACCCCTAGGGTTTCGTGACTGACCCATTGAAACCCTACAGGTCAGAACCCATGTAGGGAGTGGGGTGCGATTTGTCCAGCTGGAGGGTTGAGAACAGTTGCGAGTACATAATGTCGACCGAGCTGCCTTGGTCAACTAAGATCCTGCGAACATCAAAATTTGCCATCTGGGCTCTTACGAGCAGCAGAATACTTGAGTTTGGGGCCCCTCCGAGGATCTCTTCCCGGTAGAAAGAGATGGAGACCGATCATTTCTGGGCTTTGTCGAGCGCTGTCACCTTGTTGGAGCTCGTGCTGATTAGGTGCTCGAACTTTCTTTTCACGGAGCCCATAGTGACTTTGTTGAAGCCCCCTCCAGAGATGACCATTACGGAGGGGAAAGTTTCCCATGAGCTATGGGCTGCGAAATATGCAGGAACATTGAGCTCTTTGGGAACATAAAAGTCCTCCGGTCGTGATATACTCATGGAGACTTAGAGGCTCGTCGCTTATGAGGAAGGCACCTCTTCCTCGACTTTCTTCGACTCTTGGGCATCTTGCTGGGGATCATCCTTTTTTTTTGTGAACTGCTTCAGGTGGCCATCCCTTATCAGTATTTCTATGGCATCCTTTAGGTGGATGCAGTCTTCAGTGGTGTGGCCGTGACTCTTGTGGAAATGACAGTATTTCGATTTGTCGGCGTTTGGCTTGGCTGATACTTGCTTGGGGAATCGAACTCCCGCTTGTTTAAACTCCGAGTTAGCACATTCAGAGAGAATCTTTTCCCTGGAGACAGTTAGGGGAGTGTAATCATGGAAACGACCGGAGGGACCTTTGTTGTCCCAGAATTTCCGGGGACGATCTTCGTGCCTTCTTTCCCCTCGATGGGATGTCGAGGGTTCATCGCCTTTGGAGGTTCGGGCACTTTCTTGATGGCGTGAGGTCGGGGCGAAGCTGGCCGCTTCCTTTTCCTCGTACTGAATATACGCCTGCGCCTTGAGGAGGAAAGCGTACAGGCTCCTTGGAGGTGCAAGGCCGACAACTTTAGAGAATTCTGAATGAGGGCAAAGTCCTCGTTTGAACAGGAATTTCTTCATGTCGTCGGTGGTGGGGACTTGCACACCTTTTTTATTAAACCTCTCAATATATGCCCAGAGAGGTTCATCCTTCCCTTGAATTATGGCCTCAAGGGAGGCTTCGGTCTTTGGATGGCGGCTTGATGCCATAAAGTGTATGGAAAACATCCTGCACAGTTGCTTCCACGAGGTGAAGGACTCCTCGGGCAGTTGTTTGTACCAGGTCATTGCCCCTTTTTGGAGCGTGGTAAGGAATAGATGGCATTTGATGGTGCCCTAGACGCCACGATAGTCTAGCAGCGCATCGATGTTTTCGATGTGCTCATTTGGGTCTGTTGTTCCGTCGTAAGTGCCCAAAGATGGTGGTTTCTCCAAGCCTTTAGGGAGACGCGTAGCCAGGATCTCCTGAGACAATGGGCCGTGGGGCTCATCGTCGCTGCTGGAACTGGTCCAGGAAGGGGAGCGGGTGCTTCGCTCGGGGACATGGCGGCGACTTCTACGGGGTGATGATGTTCTTGCCCGACCCTTCGATCTGACCGGGGGTGAACGTTAATCTCTCTGGGTTCTTTTGTTGCATAGGGAATGTTAGTTTCGCAGGGAAACGTGGTCGCGCTTCCGGACGGCATGTGACTCCGATTCCTGGCGCACACTACGATCAACTTTTTGCCGGGGATATGGACTCTTGGATCGTCGTCGGTCTTTCCTCGTTTGAGGGGATCTTGGACGGGCAAACTCTTCCAACGCCCTAATCCTCTCGTTTTGTTGGAGGATCAAGATGTTGGTCTTGTTGATTGCTTCAAGGAGGGCCACCACGGTCGGGTCGACGTTGGGTGGAGCTGGAACGGGTTGGAGGGCCAGCGAGGGTTGGTCGTAGACACGGTCGGTACGAGCGGGGGAGGGAGATGCAGTAGCCCTGTCTCTCAGACGATGGGCGTCTCCTCCGAGGAAGGATGTGGATTCGTCAGTATCAGTTTTGTTGACGGGAAGAAAAGAAGGATTGCGAGCATCTTGGACGTGATCTTGGCAAGCCGTAATCGTAATCTTGGACAAAGAGTTCGTTTTGGTCTTTTAATCTGAGGTAAATGTTAAGACGGGGATAACAAGGTTCCCACAGACGGCACCACTGACCGTGAAAGGCTGAGTAGAATCTGAAGTGGGCCAAGAGGAACGTCTATGATGCTGGGCGTGTGAGATGAGGAGGGGTGTACCTGCAAGGTACTCCGATGCTAAAGTAAGAATCGGGAGAGAGAAAGGCAAGTACAAAAGTATGAGTTTCTTAGGATGGTTTTGAGATACTGACCCTCTCAAATGAGAGGGATTTTATAATGCCCCCAGCGCGTGGCCAACACTCCCTATTTTTGGACAGAGCTGCCCAAAACTAGTCGTTACCACGCGCAAGGGCGTAGTTTCGGACACAGTCGTCCTGACTATTCTTGGATGATGAAGCCGTGCGTAACGGACAGGAATGTCGGGGAGGAGCAAATGACCTTGAGGTTCATTTGTCCATATGTGCCCGGTAGAGGGGCAGAAAGGTAAATGCTGCTCTGAACCAGCTGGACTTAAGCAATTGGGCCGTTCTGGAAGCAGAAGTGGATTGGGCCATGCCTAGCCATTGGTCCAGTCCGGAACATACATTATCCTCCTAAACTTGGTTTTAGCGACATAAATCATTTATAACAGCACACATATTTGCTGTGGCGCTCTCATAGCCTTTGATGTCTTCGTTGGTTGAAGTTGTTGTCCTTTTGTTCACCATGACGATTATAGAGGTTGAATGTGAGGAAAATGACCCGACATGATAGTGTTGTGGTGGCCCGAGTAAGTTTTACTAGGCCCCACAGTGGACACCAATTGCACTTGCTAAAAAGTACAATACGCGACAATCCCTAATGATAAAGGGTTGTTGAGGGTTTTAAGGTATGTTGTAGGGATTAGATCTAACTTAATTAAGGGGTGAGAAACTATATGTATATGGTTTTTTATATCAGAATGTGATTGCTCTTCTCTACTTTAATGTTAATGTATTTATAGCGGTGCTAGGCTTGAAACCTAACCCCCTTTAAAATAACAGCCATCACTCAGGGTATATAAAAGTGGACAGTTAGTCCACTATTATTGTGGAAAATGTGATCAAATGTCTCATTATGCACCGTTATAGAATATGGCTCACCCATTGTAAGACTCTTCCTAGAGGAATGAGACATATTCTAAATAGGGACGACACATTTGATAAATGGGCGGTTGATCCAATAGACAAGAGTTTAAGAGAACTTTATGGCGAGACAAGGTGGTATCTACCTCCCCTGTCACTTCTCATGGACCCCTTACAAATTTAGTAATACAAAACAATAGATTAATACAACATTCTTTGAAAAAGATAGATTGGTATAATATATCATACTAATAAAAAAAATTTAATTCAATTTTTGAAAAATAAATGAAATATATAATCATGCCAATTTTACAAAAATAGATTCTAAAATATTCAATCTTATGTCTTTTTTCGAATCAATTTCAATTTTAATTAAATCAATTTAAAATTGAAAACTCTTAACACCAAATACACTTAAAAAAACACAAGATATGCATTTTCAACAATTGATTTGCCGTAATCGACTCATATTCATTGAAATTTTTTTATATAGAATAAATTATAATTTTAGTTAAAAACTAAAAACTAACTATGACGGTCGCATCTTATCTGCTAAAATATAATTAAAAAAATCTAAAACATCTAAATACCGTGTATCTTTCCTTTCAACTTCTAATATATTTGAACATAAATTATTTTTCATTATATTTCCTTTGATTGCAAATACATTGATCCGAGCAAAATTTGACAAAAAATTCTTAAACAAATTTTTAAATTTGACTATTGCGCGTGAAATAAATTCTATTATGTCTAGAAGAAAAATTTCATGAAAATTGTTAGATTTTCCTAAAAACAAATTAAATATAATATTCTTGTAAATTGTCGGTGTAAAGGTTTTATATTGTGAATTATGCGTGTTTAAGGTGATATATATATATATAATTTTATTTTTAAGTAAAATTCATCTGATCTAATATATATATATATATATATATATATATATATATATATATATATATATATATATATATATATATATAATCCATGATTTTAGTAGAACTTATGATTAAAGTCCAATCATTTTTAGGATAAAATAATTTAAAAATAGTTTGCAAAATTAATAAATTTTGGGAGGAGTAAAAAATATATTGGTTTAAAAGAGATTGAATTGAAACAAGACCCACGCAGATTTAAGGAGTTGCAAGGGATCATATGACTAGTCTAAGAAACGACGTGTCTATTCTCTCATTGGACGGCACACCGTAACCTAACCAAACACAAAACTCGCGCCGCACACGGACACCACTGTCATTACCCAAGATATAAAAGGGTAATTTCGTCAACATATTTACCCATTATCCTTCTCACCCAAGGTCCTCCCCAAGTCTCATTAACACCGATAATAAAGCAAAAACAAAAAAAAAGAAAAAAACTAAATTCACAAACTCACTCATTCAGAGAGAGAGAGAGAAACTTTTCGAGTTTTGGATTTTGTTGCGCTTTTCTTCTTCTACTGTTGAACTCAACATTTATATGTTTTGTTCCACATTTAACCCTAACCGACCCGAATCCTTCTTCGCGGTCGCATTCGATCTCGGAGATCTATTTTCCGGTTGATTCTTTCTCCGGTGGATATTCTCTTTCTCTAATTTGTTTCTCTGTTAGGGTTTCACCTTATTGGTTAATTCCGTCAAATTAGGGTTTCGGGGATTTGGTGCGTTTCGTTAGATTTTAATTTGAAGAATAGGGTTTGGGGTTTTTGCTTCCGCGATGCCGCGAAGTTCGAAGCATAAATCCAGTAAGCATAGTTCGAGGGACTACTCTGACTCCGAGAAAGATTCCGGCGTCAAAGATCGGAAGAGCAAGGAGGAGAGGGAGAGTTCTGTTAAGGTGGTGAAAGATTCAAGTTCTGTTGAGAAGCGGAGATTGGATTCGAAGGAGGTGCACGGGAACGGTGAGATTTCTGATGAGTATGGTTCTTCCTTGAAGCGGCGCAAGGAGAGTGGAGGAGATAGGTGGAATGGTGGTGACGAAGGGTCTAAGAAATCGAAGGCCATTGGGGATTCCAAGAGCAGTAAGAGGAGGGATGGGAGTGTGGGAGGTCACGGTGAGGGTGAGGAGGTGAAGAGGAGCAGTGGGAAGCATAAAGATTCTTCATCAACTGGTCGGAAGGAGAACTTGGAGAAGGAGAAGGAGAAGGATAGGAAGTTTAAAGAAGGCAGAATCGAGGAATCTATTGATGACCAAGAGATGCGTTTATCCAAGCAAGTGCTTGAAAATAATGGTATGATTACTTTAATTCATCTGTGGTATGTCTGTGCTGATTGCTCTTGCATTTATTATTTGTTTTGAACTAAAAGTAATCACATTTTGCTTTCTTAATTCTTATTTAGAACTCCCAGCCTCACACTGGAATCGGTACCAAGTTGAAAGCTTTGTGTCTTATATTATGAATTAGGAATAAAAACGAAGCTTGTAATAGTTCTGCAATTGTTTTTGACGGATTTTTCTTGCTGCTAATGAATAGTGTTAGTTTCAAACTTTCAATATCCAATACCAATTTCTGATTTTTCTCATATAGGTGTCCACAAACTGATGTTTTCCCCTCCTTATGATCCACTGCCTTATATACTTAATGGGGTCTAAACTTATTCCTTCCATTCTGTTTGTGTATTAATTTACAGGTCATTCCACCAATTTCACGCCTTATGATATTCTTTTTGAAATACCACCAATGGAGTTAGACTCCCTCTTGAAACAGACCCTTTTATTAAGCACCATGTTTCAGGAGTATAAATTATAAAAGTCCCATGTTTCAGGAGTATAAGTAGAGTCTGGTCCTCTCATTTTTCTTTGTAGTAAATGGCGCTGCCACAATTGCAGCATTGTGATGCTTAGTGGAATCCGCACACCACGGAGAATGCTGTTGTGTTGTGTTTTAATGTAGAGGTTGTAGCACTCACCATTGTGGTCACAGCCACAACTAGAAGGAAGTGCTGAAAAACCAAAATATGTCCTGCACTCAAAGCCTTTTTTTAATTATTTTTGTCCATTTGGAGATAGTGATTCTTAGAACTTCACTGATTTAAAAAATCACTTTTGGATGTATTTATTGTAAATACACAGACAAAATATCTTTGGTTTGAAATTTAGGACAATGAACTTTGATTTTTTAGTTATGAAAATGTGTTTTATCTTTTGTATTATTCTATTTTTAAGCTCTTGTAAGTGTAGGGTAAGAATTGCTTATATTGTTTCCCCAAGGTTCGGCAAAGCAGCTGAACTTCCACCGCCTCACCACAATAATGTTGAGGGTTGGCTGCATCGCTCTTCAATCAGCTGCTAACTACATAATTTATTCTGAATCACATGATAACCTTTACTGAATGAGAGATAAAATTTTATTGTGAAGGGGTCCAATCATACCGTGGTTGGGTAGTATTTGTACAATCAGAACTGCATTATTTATTTTTCTCTCATACCATGTCCATCTTCTTTTGGTGAATAAAAGAAAATAATTTTAATCCTATATTAATTGTGTTGTACCTGTGGCAAACTCTTTGTTTAGACACCATCGCCCAAGTAAGCAAAGCTTGCACTAATGACATGGAGTATTTTCTAATTGATATAGATTGTCAGTTAAAAGTAATTTGGAATCATTAACCCGAAGATTTAAAATGAAATAAGTACATTTTCCTCAATGGCTGATGGTCATTGGTTTTTATGGGTAAATCTTTTGGTAATTAAACAAAGTTACTATATTAGATATCAAATGCGATGTTTATTTAACATAATATCAAAATTGTATCCGGTAATTTATGTCACGTAGACCTCAATACTGTTTATATAGTGTAATTGAGATTATCACATATGGAAATTTGAATGATTCAATTGTTTTGTAATACTATGTCGCTGGCATGCTACAAAGTTTTCTTCCTATAATTTCTTCTCTTTTGAGATCTTTTAATCTTCTTAATATTCATGAATTAATTGCTGAATTGATCAATGGTTTATATGCTGCATTATGTCTATTGCATATTTTGTTGTCTCATTATTGTTGAATTTGAATCTATGCTGTTGAGTGAATCTTTTTAACTATACTAGTGCAATTGATTTTACCTAGTAAATTTGGCTATACTTCGGTTGGTCATTTTTCCTATATGTTGAAAATTAGTTTCTTCAGATTGTCATTCCACCTTTCTTAAGTGTTTTTTTACAGGAATGTTTCTTTCCTCCCACATTTCTTTTTTTTTTATCATACTCGATCACCTTCTATTCGTGTGGTATGAATCAGTGTTGCTTATTTTGGTAATTCTTTTTCATGTTACTCTCTCTGGGAAGTAGCTGCAAGAAAAAGTGATTCAAACATACCTACATTAATTTTATAATATAGAAAGCTTTAGGATAATCTCTATTGTGTAATGTTTCCAATTCCTTTCAATCCTTTTGTTAAAATCATATGATATATCATAATTACACAGTTAATTTTATTCCTAGCAAGATATCATTTTACACCGAGTCATGTTCGCTTTTGATAGTTTTTATGCGCTGTTGCAATTGTGTTGCCCTGCAATCTGTCATTTGAAAATGGTGTCAGTTAATGTTTTTCTTTTTCTTTTTTGTAATGCTTTCCATATGATTCACAATGTTTTTTTTGGACTGTGTCAGAAGGAAGTTGTTGATTTTATTTGTCTTCAATTATTTTTGCAGATTCCAAAAAAACAGACGAGTTGCGAAGCCCTGAACAAGATATCCAGCCTGAGAGGCGATTGAGGAAGAAAAGAGATGGCTATGGTGATGGGGATAAGATTCAAGATGAGGTCGGAGATGGTTATGACAGACATCTATCTTCTAGGGATGACATTGCCAAGGATGGAAAGAAAAAGGATGATAGACGAAACGATGAAAAATATAGAGACAAATATAGGGAGGAAAAGGACAAGGAGAACAAACATCGACATGACAAGCAACGTGACGAGCGTCCAGCAAAAGACCATACTACTGGTAGGTCTGATGATAAACATGCAAGGGAAGAAAAGAATAATTTAGAATCACGACCAAAGAGAACCAAGCATCCAGAGAGCGATAGGGACCATTATCGTGATCGAGAGGGAGAACGAGACCGTGATTTTGAATATGTTCGTGATCGTGATCGCCGCCATGAACGTGATCATGATTATGATTATGACAGGGATCATGATTATGACAGAGATAGAGATAGAGATAGAGAATGGGACTGGGACCGTGAACGAGACAGAGACCGTGAACGTCATCGCGACCGTGATGGGTCACATGGGGATGATAGAAGTGGAAGAGGCAAAGATGGTGGGACAAAGAAAAGGACGTTGGATGATCGTGATGATTATAGTGATTCTAAAGCTAGAGCAGTTAAAAGCTACTATCCCGACACAGAGAAGAGGAGTTTGACCAGCAGTAGGGCTGATTCTGATATTGACAGGGGAAGGTCTCTACCTCGACAAGCTCATGCAGATTCAACTGGAACTAGCAGTAAACACAAATCTTCTCCTGCATCCAATGCACATATTGGAAAAGATGAATATAGGTACTTTTTAATTTTCTTGAAAGTTTTGTAGTATCATTGTAACTTTGAAGGCTCATTTGGCAATTTTGATTTGTGCATATTTTTTGGCCTCGTGTTTTTCAAGGTGTTGTATAATGGCAACTAAAGATTTGTCGTGTGATTTAGCTTTGCTTAGTTCCAATTATGATTTCTGGCATTGTATATAAACATAATCTTAAGCCATTTTATGTTGTTAATTATTAAGCGTACCATAACTTTTTAAATATGGGAGGTTTTTAGAAAGTTTGATGGAAATTTCTTTTGCTTTGCCAAAAGGGGGAAAGTGTAACATGAGTTTGTTGGTGACGATTTAAATATTGCGTAGTACGGTTTAAATTTTATGATTAGGTCTAATTGCATTTTTGCTCAGAAGCGCAACCATGGGGTTTTTACCATTATTATTAATTATAATTGTGTTTGCTATTTTTCCCGTGTTTCAGAAATGCAAATGCTGATGATATGAAGTATAGAGACACTATAGAACAGAGAACCAAATCCTCAAGAGATGGTTACTCTGGGATTTCAGATAGAGGCCCTAAATACAGACTAATGGAGAAACCCATTAAAATAGATGAATGTCCTGCAGGAGACTTGGCAACTGAAAGGTCTTCCAGTGCCAAGGCTTCGCCAATGGGCTTGATGGAAAGATCTCCTCCTTCAACAAGCATTGAACGCAGATATATGAATAAAAGTGTTAAGCGGAATCTTGAAATCGACGAAAGTGGAAGAAGGAGCAGTACTGATGCAAGAGATGTCTCTTCAGATGATAGACTTGGCCGTGAGTTGACTCTAGAGAAATCACTATTGGATGAGCCCTCTCAAGCAGACACTACTTTCTATGGTAGGAATCAGAACAATTTACCAGTAGTTCCTCCCCCGCATGGTTTCAGAGCTGCACTAGACAGACCTTATATGAGTTCTTTAGAGGATGATGGTAGAGACAACTCTAATACACGATACAGGAGAAGTAATGAACCCGCCTTTGTAAGAGGGCACGGAGGCAATTCCTGGAGGGCAGCTCCAAACTGGACTTCACATGTACCAAATGGATTTGTTCCCTTCCCACCTGGACCAGGTCATGGAGCTTTTCAAACAATGATGCCACAGTTTTCATCTCAACCTCTCTTTGGCGTTAGGGCTCCATTGGATGTTAACCATGCTGGTATTCCCTACCATATTGCTGATGCTGACAGGTTTCCCAGTCACTTGCGCCCACTTGTGTGGCCAAATTTGATGGATGGTACAGGTCCTGCTCATCTGCATGGATGGGATAACAACAATAATGGGATTTCCAGAGATGATCCTCATATGTATGGTGGTTCTGATTGGGACAGAAGCAGGCACCCAACAAATAGCCATGGATGGGAGTCTGGTTCAGAGAATTGGAAAGAACAGAGTAGTGATTCAAAGAAAGACTTGCCTTCACCAGCCTGCAAAGATGATTCAGTTCCTGCTCTTATTGACAATGATGTACCTCACCAGACTACCCGGGCGTCTCAGGATGAACAGAAACATGATGAATCTCATGAAAAATCTCCTGAAACAAAGTTGTCCAGTGTTAGTTCTCCAAGAAAAGCACCTTTGAACTCCTTGACCACAACTGATTTTGAAAAGGTGCCTGATACTTCGACACCTGAAGACAATTCTTCTCTTTTTACCCGTTTCTACCTTTCCAAACTTGACATTTCAGAAGACCTAGTACTGCCAGAGTTGTATGACCAGTGTGTTTGTGCTCTGAATGTTGGCAAGAAAGTGTCCAATGATGTTGTTGCTAGTACGGACCTATCCTTGAAGGTATAATTACTAGATAACTTTCATGCTTTCCTTCATTTTCTTCCAAAACATATAAAGCCCCAACAAAAATTAGTTGTTATTTGGTCTGAATATTACTTTATCTCCTGAGAAGTAAATTCAATTTGGTTATTTGGCTGACCTTGTGTATTTATTTAAATTATTATCTATTTTTTAATTATAAAATGCAATGCAATCTGACATTATCAGTGTTTCCTTTCCTGTGACTTGACAGAATGGTTCAAGGGCCCAACAGAAATACGCTGCCACTCTTGCAAGACATTCACCCTTTCCAGTAGTTGATAATTCTATCTTTCAGGTAAAACTACTATAATATACAAGAATGCTCTTGTTTCCTCTAGACTTCTAACTATATGATCATTCTTCTCTTATCCGCGAAGTATTGTCATCCTGAACACCTTCCTGAAGTTATCCATTTTGCTGACGTCAATTCTTTGAATGCATAAATACTGAAATGCTGGACTGTTGATGGGTGGATGTTTTTTTCAATCTGCAGAGAGCCATGGATCTATACAAGAAGCATAGGGTGAAACTACCTAGTAAGGGGGATGTAGATATATTTGCGGCATCCAAGGCCAACCAGCTTCAAATGGACGAGTCAGTTCCTATTTCCAGTTTGGAGAATAGGCAAGTTTCTGTCTCAGCTTCTGATGCAACAAAAAATGCGCCAACACCTGTATTACAACCAAGGGAAGTCGAAACTCTATCTCCTGCAAAGGTGCAGTTGGAAGAGATCAATCAAACTTGCAGTCCAATGGAGCAAGATGGTGATTGTACCCATACTTTGATGAAGATAGACATGTCTAGTCCATCATCTGGTCCCAAGAACCAAGAAGCAGCTGTAGCAGCTTTGCCAAAGGAAGAGGATAAAGTCACATTTGATCAGCTGAATTCAGGGGATGCTGAGGACAATCACTCCATTGTAGCAAAAAGTGAAGCACCGTTGGCCCCCACTTTGCATGAAGAAGAGTGTAAAAGTATGAATATCGAAGCCACAGTTACTGGGTTTTCCCAATATCCGGATGAAAAACCGGGTTTTGGTGACACAAAGGGTAATCCCTTAGTTTTTGAGGATGGGTCTCCCAAAGCTTGTGATGCTTTGATGCTTGGTTCAAATGAGTCTGAGTCGCTAATAATTAGCCGGATACATCATTCTCCTGAAAGTACACATTGAGACAATTTCTATTTCTATGCTTTTTATCCATCAGGTTTTCAATTTCTTCCCCCTTTTTTGTTGCTTCATTTTGAGCGAGGAAATAAAATGAAATGGCATTCTCGTATTCCCCTAGAAATGCGCTTTTCAGACACTCCATGCATCTGTTCCCTCACATTTCATTTCTTCTATTTTTGCATATGTTTGTGCATGAGCATGTCATGGAAGGTAGTATATCGCGTATAGGCCACACTCTGTTCTGCATGAATGGAGAATGGGCTTAATACGACTTGTAAGTTCAGTTTATTTAATATAAATAAAAAACTTCAAATATATTTAAAGCTGGTATTAATCCTGACTTCTCTGGTTTGTTTAATGTTTGTGCTTTTGCAACTCGCTTTATGCTGCATTTCCTTTCTTATATTATCTTTCCACACCTCACCGCCCCCCTACTTTGCCTTGGTATACATACGAGTTTTGTTGCCTCAAAGTTCCTTTGGTATCAGGTGAACAATATTTTTCAATAATTCTATGGATTTTTTATACGGCTATTTATTTGGCTTGAAACAATTTCTGTGCTGCATTGATAATAATTTTGGTCCTATTTTATAAGATTTTAGTTTAACATTTTTAATTTTACAAATTTTTTTTTTAAAAGTTGGGGAAGGGGAAAATTCATTTATTACATGGTGTACTAATTACTACTATTAACCACTGTTTTTGGGAATTTTTGTGCCTACTGCACCCTTGCCTTTCTGCCGTTCTAAGTCGTTCTATCAATCTCACGCTTTACATGGTGCCACGTGTCTTAAGTTTTCCAAAAGAAAATGTGAAATGAAGAAAAGCTTTCATCGTCATCAAACCAACCGTATAAACCATAGAAATGCTTATTCAACCACAAATGCTATCTTCGACACCACCGCTTGTCTTTCAGTTCTCGCAAATTTTATCAACACAGTTCAATTAGGGGGATTCTACCTGCCACCCCCAATTAAATCTGGCACCTCAACACATGTAAAAAGTCCATTTTACCCATGTCAAAAATCTCGGTTTTGTGAAATGTCCGGCGACATATCGGAATTTTTGATCAGTACTGTATTTTTCACTCATTTTCAATGTATTTGCCTGAATTTTCAGGTAGTACCGGTAATTTTGAAAATACCGGTAGCTTCCACCGGACATTTTCAATTTACCGGTATAAATGTACCGGATTTTCAAATTTTACAGAAAAAGTGAAATTACCGGGGAAATGAAATATTCGGTATACCATGAATTTTAGACAAACTGAAATTTCCGGTATCAGTCATGCGTTTGAAAAAAATTTGAAAAACCTGCTATTTCCATTTCTTTTTCCCCATAGTGCTTGATCGACAAGAACATCATCAAGATTACATATTAAATTAAGATGATATCCTACGAAAAAAATACATAACATCAACAAGATTACATTTAAAACTACTGTGACTTCCTAATTTCTTCCTCCCAGTGCCTAATTCGTCATGCATATGCTGTTTCCCAGGCTCTTGCCTCTTCAGTACAGTTCTCTCTCCACCGGGTCGTGACGAGAGGCAAAGGACTATCAGGTTTTAATTTTACCTGAACCCAATGATTGTTGTTGACAAATCCAACAACAATCATTTTATGCCTACTTGCAAACATAGATAGAGCTATGGTAAGAGGGAAGAAGGTTTGGTTAAGTGTCATTGACAGGGAGACAAAAACCAAACTGTACCGGGTCGCAATAGGATAACCCTGTAGGTTGCTAATTTCCACGCCAAGGTAATTGTTCAAAAGTCTGATGGGAGGAAGCCAGTCGAAGGCAAATGTTAAGGAAAAAGCATTGGTAGATTTTTCTAAGTATTAGGAATATTTCGACAGAGGAGTAATAGGACTCTTTCGACAGATGTTTGAAATTCAAATTTAGGAGGGAGTTTCGTTTTTAAAATTGGACGCGTGGAACACATCTAGTTGACGAATGCATGCAGAATGCCATTTGTCGCCATTAGGAGAAATAGATGTTATTACTGGTTATTTCGATTGTGTATAAATAGGGAGTTTTAGTGTTAGATTTTCGGTGTGTTCAGAATTTGTACAAATCACTCAAGAAATACTCAAAGTAACCGCGAGAGAGAAAAGAGTAGTTACTGAGAAAATGTACGTTTGAAAAACACCAGTTTCCATTCTTTGCATTTTAATAAAAGTTTAAAGTTCTTCATTTGCAATTTCCTTTACATTTCTGTCATTTTCTTACTTGCAAGTTATTTACATTTCGCCATTTATTTCAAGAAGTAAAATTTTACTACTTTCGTCGAAAAATACGAAAGTTGGTGAGAACTATGATGAATTCAATAAACAAAAGGTTTTCTAATACAAATTGTCAAGATTGTTAAAGCACATTGTCCTAAGATTTGTTTGATCGGTCTTGTAAGCAAACTAATTTTTCATAAATTAGGAGATCAACGGTTGTTTGCGAATTTTCCAAGCAAACAAATTGGCACGCCCAGTGGGACTTTGTGCTATTAACATTTGAAAACCTTCATTTTACACTTTACTCGTAAGAAATTTTCTTCGTTTTGTTGCATGAGACTAAGAAGTGGTAAAATAGCCATAAATAACGAAGAAAGACCCAGAAGAAGACGAGTGCGCAATGGCGAATCCAAATCCGCCTAACAATTAGAATCCTACGAATAATGAAATACCACCCCTTAATCCTTCGACAGGGGGAAATATAGCCTCAATATTAGTATCAGAGGCTATGCCATCAACAGTGGGTTCGACGCCTGCGCTTTCAGTTCCCCAGAGTGCGCCTAGTTTTTCAACTATGGGACCCCAAATGCCTCAAATGACTCCTCCCCCTTCAGGAAGTATATACAGACCCTTTATATCTGGGTTTTCGATGCCTCTAAATCGAGAACAACCATATGGAATGCTAACTTCAGTAATGGCAAGTTTGCAAAACCCGCCATCAGCATTTACGGATCCAACAATGAACATAACTTCGCCCTTGCAAGGGTCCGGTTCTGGTGTGAACCATATGGGTAGAATTAGTCAGCCTTTAGGAACGGGATATCAAACTTACATGCCAAACATTACCAATAACTCTGCACAAGTAATCAGGCAACAAATGGATGAGAGTAACCATGATATGGTCCAGATGTTAGCCCAACAGATGGGGGTTATATTCAACCCGTTGATCCAAAACACAACACAAACGAATCAACAATTGGCAGCACAGATGACGCGCATTGCTGATTTCTTTGGTGTCCCCCAACCCCCCCAAGGGAACAAGTAGTTCAGAACCCAAGGGTAGCCGTCGAAGAAGAGCCTACCATAAACCAAAGGCAACTAAACGTCCTTCAGGCGGAAGTTCTGAACCAAGGAGGGGCTGTCGAACCCCCTGGGGTCGAAATCCCCGTGCAACAAGAGCCAAGAGTGTTGCTGGTAAACCGAAACCAAAATGCTGACAATATTATACAACAAATGCGTTGTAATGATATGCCGGCGGAGAACAATTTGGCTGCCATGGTCGAAAGAATTATGGCGCGAAATGGTATGAATTTGGGATTACAAAGACCCAGTTATACTTCCCTTTTATCGGAGTATATTCTGCAGTAAGAATTACCCCATAGATGGAAAGTTCCCAAGTTCACAAAATTTTCAGGGGATACCAGTGAATCGACGGTCGAACATGTGGCGTGATACCTAATGGAAGCAGGCGAAATAGCGCAAAATGATAATTTGAGAATAAAATATTTTCCTAGTTCCTTGACGAAGAATGCTTTCACTTGGTTCACCACATTGCCCGCGAATTCGATACATACCTGGACCCAGTTGGAGAGGTTATTCCATGAAATTTTTTACATGGGGCAGACGAAGATAAGTCTGAAAGAATTGGCTAGCATAAAGAGAAAGTTCTCAGAACCAATTGATGATTATTTGAATCAGTTTAGATTGCTCAAGGCAAGGTGTTTCACACAAGTGCTTGAGCATGAGTTAGTCGAAATGGCCGCTGGTGGCCTTGACTATTCCATCAGAAAGAAATTAGACACCCAATATTTAAGAGACATGGCCTAATTGGCTGATAGGGTTAGACAGGTTGAACGACTAAAAGCCGAAAAAGCTAGGGTTAATAAAAATAGAAAAGAAAGGGTAGCATATGCCGGAGTTTGCGAGGATGATGATGAAGAGGAATCATCAAATTTCGACGAACAAGAGGTAGATTTGGCAGAATTAAAATAGGGTCCGCCTTATGCTTGCAGAGTCTTGGCTCCGTTGAATGGAAAAAATCCAATCGAATCGGAGAAGAACGACAAGTTCCCTAAAAGAACTTATACGTTCGGCGTTACAAAATGTGACGAAATATTTTATTTATTGGTCAAGGATGGCCAAATGATAGTGCCTTCTGGTACTAAGGTGCCTCCTTTAGAACAACAGAAAAAGAGAGGTTTTTGCAAATATCACAATTTTTTGGGGCATAAAACGTCTCAATGTTTCCTTTTCAGGGATCTAGTGCAGAATGCAATAAGAGATGGAAGGCTCAAATTCGGCGACAAGTCGAAATCCCAGGCGAAGGTGGATTCAAACTCCTTGCAGGTGGTGGAGGCCCACTATGCTGAGCCATCCATAATGAATATGGTCGAAGTTGCTGAAGGCTTCGACGATAGCATGAATATGATGAAGGCTGCTGATGGCTTCGACAACAACGTGAATATGGTAGAGGTTGCTGAAGACCCCGCTAACAAAGGTGACATTTTCGAAGTTACAACTGATTGCATGGACCAGTCAGTGATGGTCAAGGTTACTGAAGACCTTGACGCAAGGATCATTGACAACTACATTGCTGAGGCCACTGAGGGCATCAACAACGAAACTACTGAGGGTTTCGACAAAGTCAACAATGAAACCACTGAGGGTTTCGCCAAAATCAACGAAGGAGCTGCAAAAGGTTCTTGCAAACAAGCTGCTGTTGGTATTCTCCGAAGAACCATGGAGGATCCAAAAGACAAAGCTGTCGGATTCGTCAGCCCACAGGTTGCCAGGAATCCACTCCCAAAGGTTCTAACGAAGAAAATCTCTGAGGATTTCAATCGAAGGAAGAAGGAATAAGAGGTCAATGAGGGCCTCAACTTTAAGTTGAATAAGTTGAGCATGGATACAGAGTCACCTGCCAATATAAACATGGTCGAAGTCGCTCAGAATGCGTCGATGCAAGTTGACGAAGAACGTCGACGGGAGGAGTACCAGAAAGTGGCTTACCCTAAGGAGGAGGAAAATCTGGCAGATTTTATTCATAGATGCCAGAGGAAAAGGTCAGAGGTGATGCTTTGCCCACGCTGTAGTGCCGTCTTCGGTAAAAAGGCAGCACAAAACTTAGAGGGAGTGGAGAGAACAAGAAGAAGAGGAAATTGGGGGCCTTCTGGAGAAATATTCGACCCCAGAAAAGGAGACCGAAACAGGGAAAGGTTAGGGGAAAGGCACCCTAACACATTCAAACCAACAACCAAAGCTCCAGACGACAGGTGGGTTAATCCAATCTGACAAGCCCAAGGGCAAGGAAAATGGAAGGACTTCAAAGTACAGCAGGGATCCTCTATGACATACAGAAAAGAATTCCAAAAGTCCAAAAAGGTGACTTACCCTTCTGAAAATTATAAGGGCAAGAATCCTATGACGAAGTCACAGTGGAGGAGATACCAGCGTCGAAAGAAGGCTGAGAAGGAGGCTGCAGGAAAAGACAAGCCAGAGACCAGCAACAATGTTCAAACTTCGACTTAGATGGAAGGAGCGAAGCTCGATGAGCCACCTATTGCTCCAGTGCGAGCAACGTCAAAGGAGGAAGTAACCAAGGATGATGAAATGACAGACGATTTTAACTCAGAGTTAGAGGCATCATTCGACATAACATGTAATGTCGTTTCAGTGCTCCCTAGGGAGTATGATCAAATAATGGAAGTCGAAGAGGAAGAGGAAGCTTTGGAGGTCAAAATGGCCAGACACAGGCCCGTTTTCTACTACATCATGAACAATGGATGCGTTGAAGAACATAACGCAATTTTCCAAGAGCCTAATGACTCAATGAGGAACCACTTGAAACCCTTATTTATAAAAGGAAAAAC
Source organism: Lathyrus tuberosus (assembly GCA_022829125.1). Classification (NCBI taxonomy): domain Eukaryota; kingdom Viridiplantae; phylum Streptophyta; class Magnoliopsida; order Fabales; family Fabaceae; genus Lathyrus; species Lathyrus tuberosus. The sequence goes on from JALAZF010000017.1 coordinate 19,952,262, forward strand.
GGGTAACATAGGGGTGAATAAAATTTTGGTCGATGGTGGAGCGGCTGTCAACTTGATGCCGCATTATATGCTTAAGAAAATTGGAAAAGATGATTCCGACACCAAATCACACAACATGGTGTTGTCGAATTATGAAGGGAAAGTAGGAACCACTATGGGTGTGATACAGGTAGATTTAACTGTCGGAACCATCACAAGGCCGACTATGTTTATGGTGATTGCGTCGAAAGCAAATTATAACCTTCTCTTAGGAAGGGAGTGGATACACGGCATTGGCTCCGTCCCTTCGTCAATGCATCAACGAATAACAAATTGGCGCGCAGACGGGATTGTCGAAAATATAGAGGCTGATCAGAGTTATTTTCTGGCTGAAGTAAACCAGGTGGATAGGCGAAGTTTTGACAGGAATCTGGCTCACATAGCTCCTTGTAGCCCAACCACCTTCGACATGACACCAACGGACAATGCTTTTTGCTCATTATACCCTCATCCTACCCACAGGTTTCAGTGGGACAGAGAAGTAGTTGGCGAAGAAGACTACATTTTTGGAACCTCACACATCCGGCCAACTGGCTGGGACAGCGAATTCAGTGACAATGAGTGAGTCACTAGTTCTCGAAAAGATCGCGGCTTATATAGCCGAGAACAAACTCAAAGCGGCCTTAGAGGCCGAAGTAAGGTATATGGCTGTCGAAGCCAACCAAATCGAAGCAGATCAACAAGGTCTTGAAAAGGATTCTAATAGGGATCCTCCAGATAAAGATCTAGGAGATTTGCAAAACCAGAGGCTTGACGCAATTTATGACAATGAGCCGTTGGGCTTCGAAAAGGATCCTTTAGCAGCAAATATCAAGATGATGGCACAGGATCCACTCGAAGAAATCGACTTGGGATCAGGGGCAGAGAAACGACCAACCTATATCAGTGCGAAGGTAAGCCCCCAACTCAAGATCGAAATAGTCCAGTTGCTGAAGGAATTCAAAGATTGTTTCGCATGGGACTACGACGAAATGCCCGGGCTGGATAGGAGCCTGGTCGAATTAAGGTTGCCAATAAAACCTGGGAGGAAAACTGTTAAGTAGACTCCAAGGAGATTCACCCAATAAATCCTTTCAAAGATTAAAGAAGAAGTCGAAAGACTCCTCAGGTGCAAGTTCATCCGTCCAACCAGGTATGTCGAATGGATTGCTAACATAGTTCCTGTAATAAACAAAAATGGTAAGTTAAGGGTATGCATTGATTTTCGAGACTTGAATTCAGCTACCCCAAAGGATGAATATCCTATGCCAGTGGCGGAAATGCTTGTCGATTCTGCCGCGGGCCATGAGTACCTCAATATGCTTGATGGGTACTCTGGTTATAACCAAATTTTTATTGCTGAGGAAGATGTTCCAAAAATGGCATTTCGATGTCCTGGAGCATTAGGCACTTACGAATGGGTGGTAATGCCTTTTGGTTTAAAAAATGCTGGGGCAACATATCAGCGAGCAATGAATTCGATTTTTCACGATTTCATTGAGGATTTTATGCAGATTTACATTGACGATATTGTTGTTAAGTCCGTTTCAGGGAAAAATCATATAAACCATCTTCGACAATCCCTTGAAAGGATGAGGAAGTTTGGTCTGAAGATGAATCCTCTCAAATGTGCGTTTTGTGTGCAGGCGGGAGACTTCCTAGGCTTTGTGGTCCACAAGAAAGGGATCGAAATCAATCAAAACAAGGCCAAGGCAATAATGGAGGCGAAAGCGCCATCTACAAAGAAGGAGTTGCAGTCTTTACTTGGCAAGATCAACTTTCTTAGAAGGTTCATCTCCAACCTTAGTGGGAAGACACAAACCTTTTCCCCTCTACTTCGACTGAAGAAGGAAGACTTCGAATAGGGGCAAGAGCAGCAGGATGCCTTCGACAAGATCAAGGAGTACCTGTCGCATCCTCCGATTTTAGTGCACCTTGTAGAAGTAGGAGTATGAGGCTGTACATATCTGCGTCGGACAAGACATTAGGGAGCATGTTGGCTCAGGAGGATGAAAATTGTGTCGAAAGAGCCATTTACTACCTCAGTAGGGTTTTGAACGATGCGGAAACTAGGTATAGTGTGATTGAAAAGTTGTGTTTATGTGTATACTTTTCTTGTATAAATTGAAGCACTATATAAAACCAGTTGATGTTTACTTTTCATCTCATTTCGACGTCATAAAATACATGTTATCTAAACCAATCTTGCACAGTCGAATTGGAAAATGGGCATTAGCATTGACTGAGTATTCTTTGACACATTTGCCTTTAAAGGCTGTCAAAGGACAAGTAGTGGCTGATTTTATAGTCGACCACGTACTAAATGAAAAGTCCTTGGACTATATTGAAGTGGAACCATGGAAGTTGTACTTCGACGGTTCTAGTCATAGAAATGGAACTGGAATATGGGTTCTTGTTATTTCTCCTAACAAAATTCCAACAAAATTCAAGTACAAAGTCAAAGGCCCCTGCTCAAATAATGAGGCAGAATATGAGGCTTTGATAGCAGGACTTGAAATCTTGTTGGAATTGGGGGCAACTCGGGTCGAAATAATGGGCGACTCTGAGTTAGTCATAAAGCAGATAACAAAGGAGTACAAATGTGTTAAGGAGAATTTAATCATATACTTTATAATAGCTAATCGACTCTTAAAAAAATTCGATATGGTTACGATTCGACATGTCCCATGAATAGAAAATCAGGAAGCAAATGACTTAGCGCAGATAGCTTATGGATACAAAGTGTCGAAGGAAAAGTTGCAGAAAGCCATTGAAGTTAGAGGAAGAGTCGTGTCAGCTAGATTATCCTCGTCAGATTTGGAGACGATAAAGCTTGGATTCGACATGTCCCACGAATAGAAAATCAGGAAGCAAATGACTTAGCGCAGATAGCTTCTGGATACAAAGTGTCGAAGGAAAAGTTGCAGAAAGCCATTGAAGTTAGAGGAAGAGTCGTGTCAGCTAGATTATCCCCGTCAGATTTGGAGACGATAAAGCTTGGATACGCTGACGAGGAAAATTTTAAAATTTTTAACATAGATGATTCAACGACTGGAGATTGGAGAAAGCCTATAATAGAGTACCTGCAAAACCCAATAGGACTAGTCGAACGAAAAATCAGGTATCGAGCTTTGAGTTATGTGATTTTTGGGAATGGACTATTTAAGAAATCTCCGGAAGGGGTACTACTTAAGTGTTTAGGCGAGTCTGAGGCATACATAGCTTTGTCGAATGTACACAGCGGGGCATGTGGTGCACATCAGGCATGCCATAAGATGAAGTTGAAGAAAGTTCTTGTTTAAAAGAGGAAACGTGAAAAGTGCAAAATAAAGTTTTCTAACTTATTTATAGGGAGAAAGATTGAAGCGGTTGGGATTCAGAATGTTTTAATAAAACATAATAGTGAAAAGATTGTGGGACACGTGGAGGTTATGAAGTGGATGGTTTCAGATGGTGGCAATTACGTTTTGACCCATGATCTGCTAGGGACTAGAGTAGTGATGATGGAAGATCTTAAAAACGTGGGCTGAAGAGACGTTTGAGAAAAGTGTAATGATGACTCTGATGTTACCAACGTCTAGTCATATGAACAGTCACTGGTCGAATTATTTGATGGCGTCGAATTGCATTGGAAAAAAAATGTTTTTCTCCCTTTATCAAAAATGCATTTTTTGTGGGGCAATTTATAGGTTGCTAATTTCGACGCCAAGGTAATTGTTCAAAAGCAAATTCTCCAGGACATTTCGACAGGAAGGTATTGTCTAATGGGAGGAAGCCAGTCGAAGGCAAATGTTAAGGAAAAAGCATTGGCAGATTTTTCTGTATTAGGAATATTTCGACAGAGGAGTAATAGGACTCTTTCGACAGATGTTTGAAATTCAAATTTAGGAGGGAGTTTCGTTTTTGAAATTGGACGCGTGGAACGCATCTAGTTGACGAATGCATGCAGAATGCCATTTGTCGCCATTAGGAGAAATAGCTGTTATTGGTGGTTATTTCGATTGTGTATAAATAGGGAGTCTTAGTGTTAGATTTCCGATGTGTTCATAATTTGTACAAATCACTCAAGAAATACTCAAAGTAACCGCGAGAGAGGAAATAGTAGTTACTGAGAAAATGTACGTTTTAAAAACACCAGTTTCCATTCCTTGCATTTTAATAAATGTTTAAAGTTCTTCATTTGCAATTTCCTTTACATTTCTGTCATTTTCTTACTTGCAAGTTATTTACATTTCGCCATTTATTTCAAGAAGTAAAATTTTACTACGTTTGTCGAAAAATACGAAAGTTGGTGGGAACTATGATGAATTCAATAAACAAAAGGTTTTCTAACACAAATTGTCAAGATTGTTAAAGCACATTGTCCTAGGATTTGTTTGATCGGTCCTGTAAGCAAACTAATTTTTCATAAATTAGGAGATCAGCGGTTGTTTGCGAATTTTCCAAGCAAACAAACCCATATCTGGAATCGACATCCATTTCTCTCTACCCTGTGCACCTAAGTGTGTTACTTTTAAGGAACTTCGAACCACATCAACAGTGTCATAAAACAACTTGGAAAACAATTTTGGTTGTTGATAAATTTGAGCATCCAACTGATTCTGAATCAACGCCCAAGACTCTTCACCCCATCCAAGTAATGCTGCAATAGCCCGAAAATCACATTTTCCATCGTCACCCACATCAATTATGTCGTCAATCTATGGATGCATGAACCGAGGAAACTGAGACAGGTATTTATGCTTAGAAGATACAGTGGACGGTTGACTAGAAGGTTGACTTCCTGTTGGTTTTGTACATGATGTCTTTGTAGTCTGACTCCCCTGCGAGGCCTCACCATACTCCCACTGCGAGGGATCACGATGCACATCACTCTCTTCACCCTTTTTGCTCTTCTTAACTCCTCTCTTCGACTTGTACTTCACCGGCGGTGGACGCATAGAAGATGTGGCTGGATAAGTCAGTTCTCTAATTTTCTTCTTCAACACCCTCTGACCTACAATATCCAAAGAATTGAAATATGTCTTCAAATCTTCACATTCTGCGTCTAAATCCATCTTTGAACCACTATCCTCTGGACCGTCAGTATGCTCTTGAATGTGTAATTTCTTCCAAAAAATATGAATTTCTTCTAAAGGAATAGACAGACCTTGTATTTGAAAACCAGCAAGTTGACACGCACAGGGTAAACCATGTGTAGATCTAATGAAGCAACCACACATATCCTTGTTTATACCAACAAATTTGACCCGTTCTAGCTCCGTCCCTATGTGTTGTATACATTGCCTTGACACAAAACCGTGCAAGTTGGTGTAGAATGGAGTGTTATATTGATGCTCAATGTTCACAATACTCTTTTCAAACGACGCTCTAATTGAGCCTAACTGCAACTTCAGCATGGTGTTAACAGCATCCCAACTGCGGCATAAATCTCCCCGACTATGTGACAACATATTTTTTAGTCTCCAATGCGCAGACTCCACCCTAAACCGCAATAATTAAAGCACAATTAGACATCAATTATGCTAATTAATTAAATCAAATAAGATGTCGGTATACCTGTTCGTTGTTGTGTTTCCTATATGCGTAACTCTGTTTGTCCATGCAGAAACAAACCTTTCTTTATACGGTGTCAACCATGTTTCTTTCACATAGTTAACAAACAAAGGTATATCAACACAAACAGTCTCAAAGTGCTTCAAGTGTATGACATACTCACTCTCTCTATTAGCATACATGTTGATGCTCGCTACCTATGCCTCTTCAGCGATCTGCAGACGCACAATTGGGCCTGGGGTTGTGCAGCCCTGACTCAGTTGTATCATGCGCTCGGGGAGGCGACCCGATTTGAGACGAAGCAGCTTGCTGGGTACCTTAGTTTGTTGCAGGTATATCTTAATTCATGTTCTTATTTGTCCTTCTATTTTTATTTAAATCATTCTATTTCTAATTTATTGTTTGTTGTGATCTCAGTGCTGGATCTATGAGCATTTCCCTATGATATGCGATAGGAGGTTCCAGCCATATACCCAGGGCGAGCCACGCGCGAAGAGGTGGAGGGCGAGGCAGAAACACCCGGGGGGTATACTTGAGTACAGGAGGAGACTGGACGAGCTGACCGTAGAGGATGTCATATGGACACCCTACGATGATCACAGAGCCGTCCGTGAGTTTGAGGAGTCGTCATTATACTCCGGATATATGAGATGGGAGACTCTGGTTGCCAGACACCTTCCAGAGAGATGCTTACGTCAGTATGGCTACATCCAGAGGCAACCACCACCAGTTCCAGATACACCCTCTGAAGGTATTGATCGGTTGTTTCAGACACACTTCCTCAGCTCCGGTCGTGCCATTGTAGCTCGATCTGCACCGGTTCAGTATCCCTCGCAGTGTGAGGATGGCTACTTAGAGTGGTTTCTCACCGTATCACATCCACACATTACTCCACCGTCGGCTGAGGAAGCACCTACTGAGGATGCACCTTCTGGGGGTGTACCTTCTCATGACGCAGCTCCTCCTCCTCCTCCTCCAGCACATCACCATGATGACACACAGCGCTTTCAGATGATAGCAGTGATGGCGGATGAGCTCATGGGCTTGATAGACCCTGATGGCAGCGTTTCTGCTAGATTAGCTAGGATTGCACACCTAGCCCGTGGGGGTCCTATTTAGTATTGTATATGTATTTTTGTATTATATGTATATTTTATATTATATGTATATTATTGTATTATATGTATATTATTGTATTGTATGTATATTATGTCAGAACAATATATTGTATCATATGTATATTATTGTGTTGTATGTATATTATGTCAGAACAATATATTATTATTATACCTTCGATTACACTCTTACATCGCAGTGATATGAAATAAACAACTTAAACAAATCAACACTTAACATTACATAAACAACTTAATTAATCAACATTAAAAACCTAAACACTACCAGATGCTTCAGGGCGTTTCAGCATCTCCATTATTTCATCAACTGATTTTGAAAGCTGCACATCAAACTCCATCGGACCCATTGTTAGCCTACGGCGAAATGATCTCCACATTTTGATGACATCTTCATCGTCCTTCAGCTCAATTAGGTTGTATTTCAGACTACCATCCACCCAATCCTCCCGAAACTCGATCTTCGACACCTTTCTATTGTCACCTTCAGAGAACAATCCCTTCAACTTCGAAGTTAGGCCGTCAAAGGAGGTTGTGTCATCGGGAAGCATGAATTCGACAGAACGAGAGCCTCTCTGAAAGTAAACTTCTGCCTTAATAAAAAATGCGGGAGAAACCATTTTTTTCAGATATGTTTTACCACAAGACCTAACCCCTATTTATACAAACGTTCATCCATTCTGGACTGCACAAAGTGTCGGTGCAATCACAACCATACAAAACTGTCGGCAAAATCTCGACCGTTTAAAAAAAAACCCTAAAATTATAACTACCGGGAATTTCAATTGGGGTGAAATTCCCGGTATCAAACTGTACTTTTCAGAGCATAACCGGATTTTTAACCACTTACCGGAGAATTTGAAATTACCGGGAATTTCGTCCAAAGATTGTTTGAAAGAGAGGGGGGGGGGGGGGGGGGGGGGGCAGGTAAATTCCCCTTCAATTAGGGGCAATTTTATCAACACCGTTCAATTAGGGGCAATTAGGAATGGCAAAATAGGTTAGGTCCGGGGTGGACCGAGGGTTTAGATCCTCACTCTCTAAGATGGCAAAATAGATCAAGCCCGAGGTGAACCGAAGGTTTAGACCGTCACTCTCTAATGTGTCCGTCCGCACAATTTTTTTTTGGGCTTTTACTGATTCAAATATTTACATAAAATTTTGCCTTTTAGAAAGGAGCAGTGTTTGGATTTTAGCCGTCCCACCTTACTTTTTTTTAGGACAAACTTATGTTTAAGATCTTTCTTTTATTTTATTTTTATTTTATAGGTTTTTGTCAGACATGTTTTACATCTATTTCTAATCAATTGATCCTAACTAGATATCAGAAGGTGTGGTAATAGATGGCTTGAAAACTTTTTTTTTTTTTTTAGAAAAACACAGACACAACACTATTTTGATCATAAGATCAATTTGACTGCTAATAAAAGTTAAAAAGGTAGGATGCAGTAGACAATTCAAATTCGTAATTTTTACCACTGAGATAACATTGTGAGTTTGAAGGGGATAGATTTTAAAAGACAGTAGAAGAAAAAAAATTGAGATTTTGAAAGACAGAGTAGAAGAAATAAATAATTTAAATTTGAAAGACTTATTTAAAATTTTCAAAACATTTAACAATTCCTTTTCGTTACAAATTTTGAATTTTCTTTTATTTTGAGAATTTTGTTATAAAAAATATTTCATATTTAAGTTGGGTTTTTCAAATTTTCTTTTCTCTTTCAATCAAAGCCCAAGTGATTGAGTAAAATAAACGCCTTTCAAAAGGACCCCACATGATTTTAAAAAGACATTAAGAAACCATATATTATATACTATAATATACTTTTTCAATTTTTAATAGTTTTATTTTTCATTGAATTTCGTGCAACAATTTTCATTGTAACACCTCAAGTGTTCCATGAAGTGTTAATGTAAAGTTGTGTTGAGATACCATGGCTGATGGACTCAGATTCAATTCATGGCTTGATTGTTTTTGGAGTTATTAGGTTTATGAGTTGGTTCTCGCATGCGGATTTGGTACTTCTTTTTTATTTTATTTTTATTATATGCCGTTTTGAGACTTTAGTAATTATTAAGTAATTAATTAGTGATTTTATAAATTAATTTAGAAAATTATCGTTTTATTAATGATATGATGAAAGTAAATTAAAAATTAAAAATTAAAAAAAAGAGAGATGTGTCAAAAGTCACATAAATTATCTGTAATATTGTTTAATATGGTATCTTTTTCGTAACAATAAAATCCTCTTCTAAATTTGAAGATGCATATAGTAGATAATTTTAAAAAATAAAATAGAAGTACAAAATGGAGATCCTTTGAAATCTATTTTTATTTTTATTTTTTTTGGATAAATGAATAGTAGAAGGGTTGAGAAAATTATTGCTAGAAGGTACGATTATTAATTTTTAGGTACGTCGTTGACGGATTGTTTTGGAATCCATAAATTTAAGGTGATTTGAAAAATACCCTTGGGTGTTATTGATATAGTTCATGTAGGATGGATACTTTTGGGTCGGCATAGATCTAATATTGCACGAGTCCAATTACTATCCACCATATATAAACCATTATGTGTGCAACCGAATGTATGATTAGGATTATAATGTATTACTAGTAGGAATCCCGTATGTATGATTAGGATTATAATGTATTACTAGTGTATTACTAGTAGGAAATCCGTGCATCGCACGGGTTCCGGTATGAACCGCGGACACGTCAGTTATGTTATTAAATATAAAAAAATTGAAAATATAAATTTTTTGTTGTAAATTAAAAAAAATTAAAATCATACACCCAATAAAAAAACAATCGTGTTTAAAATTTTGATCAACAATTTTATGTTCATTTTCCACAATTAAGTATTTTGATCAGAAACTTCATGTACCCATTAATTTTTAATATTTTCATCAGTGAGTTCATGTTTCCGTTAATATTGAATATTTTGATCAGAAACTTCATGTTCCCGTTAATTTTCAATATTTTTATCAGTAACTTCATGTTCCCTAAAATATTCAATATTTTGATCAGTAACTTCATATTCCCATTAATGTTCGACATTTTGCTCAGTAACTTCATGCTCCCGTTAATATTTGATATTTTGATCAGTAACTTCATGTTCCCGTTAATATTCAATATTTTACTTAGTAACTTCGTGTTCCCGTTAATATTCAAATTTTCTATCAATAACTTCAAATTTTCGTTAATGTTCAATATTTTGATCAGTAACTTCGTGTTCACATTAATATTCAAATTTTCTATCAGTAACTTCAAATTCCCGTTAATATTCAATATTTTGATCAGTACCTTCAAGTTCCCGTTAATATTAAATATTTTGATCAGTAACTTCATGTTCCCGTTAGTATTCAATATTTGGATCAATAACTGCGTGTTCCCGTTAATATTCAAAGTTTCTATCAGTAACCTCAATTTTCTGTTAATATTCAATATTTTGATTAGTAATTTCATGTTTCCGTTAATATTCAATATTTGGATCAATAATTTCGTGTTCCCGTTAATATTCAATATTATGATCAACAGTGTCATGTTCACGTGAAAATTATTTTGAATTGGTGTTTTAATAATATGGATAAGTTGTGATATGTTTAAAAATGTTTTTTAGCGTTGATAAACAAAAAAAAAAGGATTAAAAAAATAGAGTAATGAAAAAAATATTTATGCATTTATAGATTTAATGGAAAAAAAGCAATTAAAATCAAAAGATATGAACTAAAAAAATAGAGTAACATTTGAGCATAAAATTATTAGTATGCAAAATTTTAACAAACTTCAATTGAAAAGTTTGGTGTATTAATAGTGTATTATTATTATTATTATTATTATTATTATTATTATTATTATTATTATTATTATTATTATTATTATTATTATTATTATTATTATTATTATTATTATAAGTTTTTTGTTTATACTGTTAATTTGTATTAAAATGTAAAAAAATTAAATTAAATGTATTTATATGTAAATAATAATTAAGTAATAATTATATAAATTATATATATAATGTAAAAAATTTAAAAATTATTAATATTATAATTTTAAAAAAATTGAATACAGAATTTAATTTAATTATTTTTATAAAATAATATTAAGAGTGTGTAGGAGTGTCAAAAGAAAACGTGTAATGTGGCAAAAGGTGAGAGAGACTAATGACTGAAATGGCTGTCACAAAGTATCAGAAAGAAAAAAAAATAGAATTTTCAAAAAGTGTATCCTACAACTGGTCATAAAAGTTTGACTTAGACAAAAAATGGGTGCAAAAGTGGAGTCCAAATCCACTCCATTTTCTTATCCTCCATTTATTCAAGTTTCTTTAATAGATTTTTGTCACGTAGAATTTAATGATTTGAATGGTCAAGATTAAAAACTAAAAAAATATTTTAATTAAATATGGACTATTGAAATCCTTTAATGTTTTTAACCATAAAATTAAATGTTTTTAACCATGTATCCTGTTTTAAATCTGGACCATTGAAATCCTTTAATGCCACGTGGCAAAGATATGTTAAATAAAATGGATTAAATGGAGGATAAGGAAATGGAGTGGATCTGAACTCGCAAAAGTGATGCATTGAAAAAAGTAAATCTAGTTAATTTGGAACCATTTATAAAAATAATTGATAAATTAAAGTATAGTTATATATACATTAATTTGTTAAATCACAATTTAGATCAATGCATTTTGCACCAAGGAACATTATTGGATTTACCATGACCGAATTGATAAGCCAATTTTAAGGATAGGATTCCATTTTCTGAGTGATTTCACATTCTAGCATCAGCTTTGTCTTCCAAATGGATAGTTCACTTACATATATTTGCTAACAGGTCACGAAAGGTAAGTAAAAGATTTTGAGTCATGGACCAATTCTTGTCAACAATAAAGCTAGCTACCGTAACTTGCATGTGATTATGAAATATGTTAGGGATATTGCACATCGAAAGGCAAAGAATCTGAAGTGCTAGCATCAGAACCAAATAAGCACTGGCGATGAACCGAGGTCTGAAGAAACAACATAAATTTGTCCTACACAGTCCAGAACAGCCCTCACCACAGCAGTACCTCAAAAAATATTTGTTCAGCAATTTCTTCACCTTGTGTTTTCACTCTTGAAGTGCAGCTTCCTGGAAACCTCTTGTCCTCTCTACTTAATCCATGAAAATATAGCTTCTCTGCATAACAATGAAAGAAAAAATAACATTTAGTAAATTGTAAGGGGTTGGTTAGAAACTTCAGCAACAATCATCTTCAAAGCTATGCTAGCAGTGTCCAGATGTTGATCCTATTATTACCGGCTGCAACAATTAAGAACATATTATGAAAATCTATCCTATCCTACCAAAATTACAGCAAAAAAATGGATAGAAATCAATCACCTGAAGAACACCACACCACCTTATGTGTTATATGTCAACTCCATATGATAGAATGCCAGGACCAAGTGAGAAACCACCTTCATCGTTACAGTTATTAAAGGCACATAGATATTTTAGAGCCCAAAAAAAACGGTCAGATGATCTAATCACAAATCAAAATGGTACACATCAGTGGGATCAGTGAGAGAATTTGAAATCTGAGTCATACAGAACAACAAAAGTCCCAATAAAACCGTAAATACAGTTAGTTTATAGCAATGAAATGGTTTGTTTACAATCCTTTACAAAATCCAAAGCACGAAAAGAAATAACAGCATGACACCAAAACCAAATCACCCATTCGATATACCAAAACGACACGCATGATGATATCATAACAGAAAAGAAGATTCAAGAGTTACTGTCGACAAATCATTGTCGTGGCTATTCAATTGCTATGAAAATGCATTGAACTTCTAATCTTCCTAAAGCAACTTAATTGTGCATCCTTAGAATCCTGTCAAACATGAAAACAAAACCGCACAACAAATCATTAAGAGAAATAGCACCGTCAATATTCAATATTCAACTTCATCTTAGAAATCTAACAAAGTATCTTAGCATTCCCGCTGAAATTCAGTATGCTCACTGAGTGATTTTAGTAACGATATCGGTAATGCCGAAAATGGAAATTCACAGTAAAAAACAAATAACACATCATATAGGATATTTCAGAACCAATATTCAATTTGGAAACAGTATAGGCAAAACACTAAAGATGCAAGCAATCGAAAGAATGTACAAAGAAATCACTGAAGTATATTCAATTCGAAACATTATCGAAATCATTGTCAGGTTTAAAATAAAATAACAACCAAAGCATTATTCTATTAGGTGAGGTCTGTCATAAGCATCAAAAAGTCGATAATGTCGTTTTATGAAACATATCCAACGTACTTCAACTTTTAGATTTAATACTCTCATTTCTAATCATTGAGAGAGTTATATTAATAGCTCTTCAATGTCTAATTTTCAGCATCATACTTTACTCACAAATCACACCAGAAGAGCTTATGCTGTCAATGTAGAATAGATGTTAGCTATAGTATAGATAGTGATTGGATGACAACTGACCTGGTTTATTGATGTGCAGCTTATGGAAAAAGTGATTCTTGTTGCAGCACACGATAACAGAGTATGTCCACACTTCTAGCATCCTTTGCTACCATCAATTGTTTTCTCTAGCATCTAATACATTTAAAAATTAGATGAGATTGTAGGTACCCAACAAATTTTCCAAAAATCTTCTTAAAAATACTATAGCTCATCACACACATATTGAAATGAAGTAACAGTTTTACATTCTTTTTCTTAACATTTATCTAAAAAACAACATATTTTACTTTAAATTGAAATTTGGTTTTAAATCGAAGGAAGAAACAATCAATAAAAATGGGAGTCGTACCTTTGAAGGAAGAAACTCCACTTCCGGTGACGCAAGATGAATATTGAGAAAAACACTGGTTTTTGTGATCCATTTGAAGTCCAGTTGCAGCAAGAAGATCTAGTTAGCTCAATCAGGCGGTCCTGTGCCTTTCTCCTGTAAGAAAAGATATCAAAGTATAAGTTCACCAATAAATAAAACCAAATCTCTTTCAGATTATAGGCAACAATAAGAAACATAAGTTCACCAATAAAAGAAAACAACATGCACTAAATATGTTTTCATTCAACAATTCACACACGTAGATTGGCTACTAAAAAACAAATGAAAAATGAACAACATATTAAAGGGTATGTTCAAAGAATTAAAATACCTTTCAGATCCACCAAAACCAAATCTTGTAGCAAATCGACAATCACTACTACATCCATCCGCCAACATGTTATTCCTCAAACACCGACGATATAGTTCAAACTTGCAAGAAACCTCTGAAAGGAGCCAACTCAGTGGCAGGACCTATCACGTTGAATCAATGTAGTCAATAGCATATTGCAAAAAATATCATTTTATTGAAATTCTTCAGTTGTGTGACCTGGTTACTTCACTCCTGCAACATACATACACATATCAAGAATAACCGTATATTAAATTCTCTCTGGAAATTTCAAGGTTAAGATAATGTTTATTTTCAAGATGAGACAAACATTACAGAATTAAATTTTAAACAGGAAAATAAAGGCACCACTCACTGTGTGTGATGACTTTAATTCCAATTGCACTCTCAAGATTCATAGCTTTTGAACCATCATGGCCATACTCACCAAGCCCTGATTTACAATATCGACAAATCAACACAAAACACGTTGTATGATTACATGAGTAATAACTATTGTAATAATGAAACAATACCAGTGGATCCATGGTAGATCTCACCTTTCACAGAAACCAGAAAAATTGATAGAATAATAAAAAATACAAACCCTAAATTAGCATAGAATACTAAGATATGAAATGAAGAAAAATTGAACACAAACAAAAAGTAAGATTTTTTAAACTGATATGAAAGGAAAAACAGAAAAGGTTTGAACTTTTCACTAATATATGGAAAACAACATGTAGGAAAAGTTTATTATCCAGTAATTCTTGAAAGCCAACAAAAAGAAGATCGCCACCACACTTCTCACCGGAAAACTACGAATCTTGACCACCACACGTTCCTCACGAATCCATCACCGCCACTGAAGTACCCTTTCGTCCTCTGCTCACAAGTTTTCACCACCGTGGCCGCCGATTTTTCCCCATTTCTGATTCGTATTCCTCCATTTTCCTGTTTTTGTTTCTGCATAAAAAAGAAAGAAGAAATAAGAGGAAGAGGAAAAGAACGAAGAAGAAGAATAAAGAAGAAGACGAAGAAAAAGATTATTCAGAAAGTGAAGTGAAAGAAGTGAGAAAAGTTCTGAGTGACAATTGAAAGAGAAGAGGAAAGAGAAGAAAATTTGAATAGGATTTACGATTAACATTAGGAAAAGATAAAAAAGATGAATTGGATAGATTGTTTTGGAACTAAAGAGCATCAAACGACATCATCAATTCATTAAAACCTAAATAGCAAAGCCATAATACACTAAATATATAGTTGGAATTCAACAATATGACACAATTGGTTGCAAAAAGTAATTTCAGGACTAAAATTACCCTTATTTTGGATAAGTGGCAAATGTAGAGGGAAGGGTAGAAAAGGCTTTTCCAGAGCCTTAACTTTTCTTATATAGTAAGATATATTTTTTTATGCATTGATTTAGACGTTAGAGTATTAATCTTATAAGTCCATTCCATGCTATTACTTCAGAGATCTCCACCACCACATCGAGATTTCACCAATAATTTTGGTTTTGTAATGGAACAATGACACCGTATGTGGGAATCGAATTTTGGTTTCTGCTCATTTCCACAACCAGATCTTTTTTATTCAAACCATAATTGTTGTACCAATTACATTGAGATGGAAAGAAAATTTTTTGATCTTGCTTCCAAAAGTACTTTAAAATTCTCCAATTCAAGATTATCTTCAATCTTCATCATAGACGCGATCAGTGGAGATATGCTCAAGAAGGAAGAATAGCTACTACAAAGTTCTCTCAAATTCAACGTCCTAATAAAGAGGCAAAAGAATAATAGGTCAATCTTAGGGATCCAAGACCACGAAAAAGTGGTCGGAACTACTAACGTAACAATTTTGCTAAACATTCATAACTAATCATTATATAATAAGAATCCTCATTGATAACGGAAGTTCGTGCAATTTGATATACTTTTAATCTTCACGGAGCTAGGCTTAAGCAAGCAAGACATGAAACCACGTGAAGTCTATAGTCTCTTAGCATTAAAAGATTCTTCCACTCGTCCATGTGGACATATAGATCTACAAATTTTTTTGAGAGGAGGGAGAAATAAGAGAACTGTGAATGTTTTCTTCTTCTTGATTCTTGCGAAAACATTTACAATGGTATTCTCGAAAGACCATTCCTAATAATGCTAGACGCACTGACTTCCCCTGTCCATTTGAAGATGAAGTATCACAACGATTGTGATAAGCCAGTTCTAATCGCAGTCGACCTATGAGGGGCATGACAGATACATGAAGTAACACTGAAAAATCCCTTGAAAATGACCGTTGCAAATATTATATGCAATTTAATAAGAAGGGGGTGAATTTGTTTGTCAGATTTTTTTTGAGTTTATGTGTTAACTTCTGAAACTATTTAACTTGTTCAGAAACTATACAAAGTTATGTGCTAGAAAATAAAGTGCGGAACGTAAAATGACAGATATTTATCCTGGTTCCCCTTGCCAATTTAAGGATACATCTAGTTCCTTTATCTTTTTTAGAAGATTTTCCACTATGATCAAATGCTCTTTACAATTCTCACATCAATCACTCTAAAAATTACCTATCTCACATCAATCACTCTAAAAAACACATATCTCCCAACCAAAAAACCACACCATTTTCTTTTTACAGATATCAAACACTATGGTGGATTTTGACTCACCCTAACTCAAAGAACTTTTTCCGCAATCACCAAACAATATAGAGATCTTTGCCAAACACTATGGTGAAACAAATTACCCTTAATTTGTTGAGAAAAGAATAACTTATGTAGGCTATACAATAATTATATCCAAACTATGATTGTTGATTCTTATCAATATCGTCTTTAAATTATATATCACTTAAATGCTCAAAATCTGTTTTGGTTTTGAAACTTTTTCTAGCCTACAGAAGTTTGGAAAGTTTCAAAAACCTTGAAAATTGATGATCACTCGAAAGTGATATGATGATTATTATAAATCCGATTTTAAAGTTGTTCACATTGTTAAATCGTTTTTGTTGTAAAAGAACATTTATACACACATAGAAACCAAGGTCTTCTTTGAGAGCATACAAGGCAGACTACCGCACAGGGCCCCAAACTCGTCACATTTAAACCATGGGTAAATAGGACCTCATAAAATGTTTATAACAGTTAAAGTGTGGTTAAATATGATTTCTATGTATTTTCCATGGTTAAACTACGACTAATCTACACAGGGCCTCTAAGAAACTTGAGACGACTCTGATAGAAACCTCCATGAACCAAAAAAATACTTTGGAAAGGAACCATGGACTATTATCTACCTTTCCCAATGCACCGATACATGAAAAAATGCATATATTTAGGTGGTTATCAATTAAACAAACATGGTAATTGATTACCAGATGCTTCTATTAGAAAAATTCAATTTACAAAGTGGTAATCGATTATAAGAATCAAGTAATTGATTACTGGTTATTTTTTTGTTTGAAAAATTCTTTTTAAAGGTTTTGCTTCAATGGTTTCTACGCTTTAACTTTGGAAACATATTAGTTTATGTTTATGTGATATTTTTTGAGCTTTTAAGTGATATAAGAGATGAATCATATATTTTAAAGATTAAGACATTTCACCTAAACTTTTGAAGATCTTTTCCAATTGCCTTTGAACAATCATTGTCTTCATCTTTATCTTCTTTTATTGATGTATTTGTATTTTTCCCCTTCTTTTATTGATGCATTTGTCTTCATCAAAACCCTATCCAAGGTTAAGGAGAGGCTATTTTTCACAATCATCCCATTTTTTTGATATAGTCAAACATCCTTTGAAATTTATTGTTTCTTAACTAATTGCTTTAATATTTTTGAATATTGCAATTTGTACAACAACTAGAAACTTCCCATTTCTTGTATATCTTCCCCTGTCTTTTGTAATTTGAGACTTTCTTCCATATGAAAATGTCATGAATAGAACAAGAACAAACCTACCTTACCATTTCTCCCCCTTTTTACATCATAAAAAAAGTAGATAACCTAGGGAGTAGGGAAATAATACAATCCATATTAATAAACATTAATCCACGGGGTAAAGTTACACACTCTTCTTGAATATCGATTAATAATATGACAATTATAGCACCAATCAAACCACATATTTTGAACCATAAATTCTTCTTCACAATGTTGATTGAAATATCTTAAATTTTTGAATTATTTTAACATTCAGACGCAATCTTACCAATACTACTTGTTTTTCTTTGTGATTTGAACAACTAAATTTTGTATGATATTGTTAGCATATGATTTTCAAGTACATAATCATAAAAAAATGAATAGTTCTTTTTAGGTACCCAGTATTCTTTGGGTCTTTCTGGGTTAGTTCCTTTCTCAACGCACACATAATTACCACTAGGTACACCAATTTTTTTAAATATAGGATGTTTTAGGGATATGACCTATGATATTACAATAAAAGCATCATGTTAGGCATTTTCTTTTTATGATCATAGAAATAATTCTTGTTATATCCCTTTCTAGCTTGTACATTATCACACACTTTTCTTGATTGAAATTGTTATAAGCATCGCTAGATTTAACAAAGATAATCTTTTTGATTTGACTAGGTTTTTCAAATTTAGAAATCCTAATTCACTTCTATCATTTGCATATCTTTGATTACCTAGAACACTATCAAAACCATGTTTTCCTTTTTCGTATTTTCATATAATATGATTTAGTTCAACACTTTTAGTTTCAATAGATGCACATTTATTAAATGATGAGCTACTACCATTAATGTCTACTTTTGTTTTAACTTTGTCTAAGTCATCTTGCATGATATTGATTTTACTTTATAAAGATGAAATTATTTTCTTTTGCATAATACATAATCAAGAAAGCTTTAGACATTCATCATGCAAATCATTATAAGCATCTTGTAATTTATCAAAACAAGGTTTAAATATTTGAGTCAAAATTACTAACCTCGTCATCATCAGAGTGATTCGTAACCATCAAATATAAATGTACTTGTTATGTATTTTTAGAATTTGAGGTTGTACTAAAATCATTGTCTTCCCAAGCAATATATTCTCTTTTTGAATTTCTATCATTCTTTTTTTTAATCCATTATTCGTTTAGAGAAAAGAGCAATCACTCTTAATCTATCCTTATTTTTCACATTCAAAGCAAGTGAATTTTTGTATTGAATTCGATGCTTCATCTTTCTTGATAAGGTTGGGTTGTCCTAAACCATTAACAATAGTAGTAGGTATGAAGGGTTCTTCAAAAACATTCCAAACCTCTACACCACGAGGTTCACTAAACATTTGCATTTGTATTTTCTAAAAATTGTTACATTCACCGGTGAAACATGGTGATCTATTTATACTAGAGCCTTTTCCCTAAAAAGGATTTTGAGACCTCCATTTATACTGGATATACGAATAACTTACCCATCTCTCATTTTAAAATTTATTCAGAAGCGAGTTTATGATTATTTAACTTGTTCAAAAATTATACTAAGTTATGTGTTAGAAAATAAAGTGCAGAATGTAAAATGACACGTATACTTATCCTAGTTTCCCTTGCCAACGTAAGGGTACATTTATTCCCCCTATCACCTTAGAAGATTTTTCACTATGATAAAATGCTCTTTACAATCTCACACAAAGCACTCTAAAGAACTCCTATCTCCCAACTAAGAAAGTACACAACTTTATTTTTATAAGTACCACACACTATGGTGGACTTTGAATCACTCCAAATCAAAGAACTTTTTCCATAATCACCAAACACTATGACGATCTTCACCAAACACTATGATGAAACAAGTTACCCTCAATTTGTTGAAAGAAGAAGAACTTATGTAGGCTATACAATAATCAAATCCAAACTATGATTGTTGATTCTTATCAATAACACCTTTCAATTATTATCACTTAAATTATCAGAATCTATTTTAGTTTGAAACTTTTTCTGGTTTATGAAAGTTTGGGAAGTTTCCAAAAACCCTTGAAAATTGATGATCACTTGAAATTGATACGTTGATTCTCATAAATCTGATTTTAAATTTTTTCACATTATTAAATCATTTTATGTGGTAAAAAAACATTTATACACACATAAAAACCTCTATGAACCAAGGCAACACTTTGGAAAGGAACCACGAACCATTACATAACTTTCCTAATGCAATGATACATGAAAAAATGCATTTGTTATGGTAGAAATCGATTACACAAACATGATAATCGATTACCTAATGCTTCTATTTGAAAAATTTAAAATTTACAAAGTGGTAATCGATTACAGGAATCAGGCAATTGATTACTGGTTCATTTTTTTGGAAAAATTATTATTTTAAAGGTGTTGCTTCATTGGTTTCTATGCTTTAACTTTGGAAAACGGTTAGCTTATGTTTATATGATATTTTCTGATCTTTTTGGTGATATAAGGGTGAATCAGGATATTTTAAAGATAAAAACATTTAACCCAAACGTTTCAGATCTTTTCCAATTACCTTTAATCTATCACTGTCTTTATCTTTATCTTCTTTTGTTGATGTATTTGTCTTCATATTTTGTTGATGTATTTGTCTACGTCAAAATCCTAACCAAGATCAAGCAGAGGCTCTTCTTCATAATGTTACCTTAGAAAGAAGAATGAAAAAGGCTTGTGAAGCAACAATTTAGTCAATATCGACGTGCATGAAGATAAAACCCCTAGGATGAAAAACTTAGTCCCTCATACGAAATTAAAATGAAGGTCTTAAGGCCGGTTCTAGATTGAGAATTTGAAGTCATCTAGCTAGATGTTAACTCATCGGAGTTGGTAAGGAAAAGAAGCGACCTACCCACCAAGGTAAAGAAAGGATTAATTAAATGCTTAAGAGCTAATGATGGTCCCTTCACTATGTCTTCCCACAAGATACATATCATAGACTCTAGTGTATCATGACATTAGTTAAACATTTATCCCAGTGCCTGATACATGTCCTAAAGAAGGAGGCGGTAGGCTACTAAGAAGTCCAAGACGACCATGAATAAGGTCTAGGGTTTGCTGGATGATAACTTCATCTCTCTAAAGTAAAATAAATTGAATGGATATCCAATATGGTGCTGGTCAAGAAATCCTCCAGTAAGTGGAGAAAGCGTGTTGATTGAAGCAACCTCAATAGAGCATGTCCCAAAGACTCATACCCTCTACCATGCATAAACAAGTTGGTGGAAATTTAGCTGGATACAATCTTTTATCGTTTATGGATGTGTATTCAGGCTATAATGAAATACCCATGTATGATACAAATAGAGAGAAAAATATTCATAATCAAACAAGCCAACCACCAGTATAACATAATTCCTTTTTCCCTGAAGAATGTAGGGGCAACATATCAAACGTTGATGAATAAGGTCTTCAAAGAAGAAATGGTCAAAACACTAGAGGTATATATATACGACATGATTGTTAAATCCATTAAAGAGGGATTATATGACTATCATCTCTCCCGTGTATTATGAAAAGTTTGATAATATATTATGAGTCTCAAATCCAGAAAAATGCATCTTTGGAGTTAGGGCTAACAAGTTTCTAGGATTTTATCTGACAGAGCAGACACTTATAAGTGCGAAGCAGACATTCGGATGTCGATACTAATGACTAAGAAAGAGATGATAAATTTAAACGAGATGTTGACGACCTTAAATAGGTTTATCTCAAAATCGACGTAACATGACTTATCATTCTACAAACTGTTAAAGAAATAATAACAATTTGAATGGACCATAGAATGTCAACAAGCATTTACATCCTTGAAGATGACCTTGTCAACTCCACCAGTACTATCTCAGCCTTCCACTGGGAAAGTTATATACCTCTACTCAGTTGTGTTCGATGAAGTGATCTACATCGTACTCATAAAAGATCCTAATTCTAACCAATGCACAATTTATTTCATCTCGAAACACATGGTCAGACAAGATGCACACTATAAAAAGATATAGAAAGTAACACTGGCATTAGTAAATGCGTCCAGGAAGCTACAACTTTAATTCTTATCTATAACAAAGTTGTCTGATCAACAAAGTGGGCCATTGAGATGTCTGAATTTGATGTTTTTCTTTAAGTCAAAGAAAGTGGTGAAATCAGAGTTGTTCGCCGACTTCATAGTACTGTTGACCCCAAGCACGTCAGAACCAACCTAAACATGGGTATTGTTTACAGACGGGTCGTCCAATAACAGATGAAGTGGATCCGAGTCAATATTGAAGAACAAATTCAGACTAATAATCAAAGTATCCCTATGTTTTGAGTTTTTTTACCACTAATAATCAAGCTGTGTATAAATCAGTTATTTTCAGCCTGACCTTGGCCATTGAGATGGGGGAAGAGAATGTTATATTGAGAACAAATTCCCAGATCATGGTCTCACAAGTCAAAGGAGAAACCCAAAACAAAAGTTTTTTCTACAATGATATGTTGCTTTAGCTAGCAAAAAACTGGCAAAGTTAAAGACATATGAGATCATGCACGTCTCAAGAGAGCAGAACACCCAAGCCGACGTCCTATCCGAACTCGCCAGCACATGGGCATCCGAGGTAAAACACTCATTAATCCAAGAAACTAAAAAAAAGTCTGAGTATCGAACACACGACCTTCTTGGACATATCTCATTACAATATGCATCAAGCAAGGAACACTGCTCTATAACCCAATTGAGGTTTCTCTTGTGAAATAGAAGAACTAGTTTGCATTCCTTGATAAAGAAACCTTGTACCAAGGGGGATTTTTGACCCCTCTTCTAAAATGCATGCAAGGAGAACAAGCCACCTACACATTCGCCGAAGTGAATAAAGGAATAATCTGACAACATTTAGGTGCTCAAGCTCTAGCCAAGAAAGTTTTCAGAATTGAGAACTGTTGGCCTTCCATGGTCTAGGATGCCAAAGAATACGTGAATATGTGTAATCAATTCCAACAACATGGATATATTCAAAATGACTGATGACACTCTGTAATTACATAATATTTGCGAGCAACTTCGGAAAAATTGGTGGAATTATGAGCAAGCGTTAAGCCAAATATGGAAGAAATGAGCAAAAATAACCAAGAGGAAGAAAGTTGGGAATTGGTGAAAATTTGAAAAAAAAGGAAGAAAATGAGTGATTTTGCCTCTGTTTTTCTCGTGGGCGCGATGCTGACATTGTGGGTGTGATGATGTCACATCGTGGTCGAGATGGATACAAACGTGGTCGCGATGATGCAAAAAATCTGACACATTTTACAGCTTTAAAAAGAAAAACTGAAGATATCTTTTAGGGTTCTGAATTTGAGAGAGAAATTGACAACCAAGAGCTTTGGAGTACGAATTTGGAGAGCATTAAAGCCATTGAAGAGCATATTTTTCTTTAATTTTGATGAATAATTCTTTTCAGCTCATGGTAATTGTCAATTTCACTATGAGTAGCTAAGTTATTTTAGATTAGGTCTTTTAAGAT
This sequence comes from Lathyrus tuberosus, assembly GCA_022829125.1. Taxonomy (NCBI): domain Eukaryota; kingdom Viridiplantae; phylum Streptophyta; class Magnoliopsida; order Fabales; family Fabaceae; genus Lathyrus; species Lathyrus tuberosus. The sequence goes on from JALAZF010000017.1 coordinate 19,975,639, forward strand.
GAACCTAATTGTACTCTGTTGGATCGTATGATTGTTTAATATAATTTGAATTCCTTTATGTTATAATCATTATTTAATTATTCATGTACGTAATGTTATTTATGTGTTAACTAGCGCACAAATTGATATCAGATGAGTAAGGATTATTGACCGTTAGTCTACCGATCAGAATTAGGACAATTATTCAACATATTAATTAAATAGGAATAAGTAATTATAAGTTGTGGCTTTTGAATTAACGAACTAAGAGGCGCCTAATTTAACTATGAATTAGCTTAAGGAATTAGGGAATTATTGTGTAAATTAGTGAGCCGTACACCAAGTAATTGGGTATTATGGTCTTGTTAATTCACCGTGAGATTATATCTTAATTGTAATTCTTTTGATACATAAATCATCCACATGTATAATTATGGGATTTGATAAAAAGATCTAATCGCTTTTTCACATTGAACTTCACTGCGTTAATTTTCTCGTTCTTTTTTTCCGCACTAATTCACCATTGAGACCCCAATTATTTATTTTAAATTGCATCATTATTACCTTGTTAAATTTACAATCCCCATGGAAACAATCATAGTTTAGTCCATCTAATTTTTTATGCCGTTGCGAGAGATTGTTGATAATTTCAACAAGACAATATTGTGCGACATTTTGAATTAATTTTTATTTTGTTTTATTTTGTCAATTTTATTTTTTATTTTAAAGTATCAATTTTAATTATACATTTATTCTATTTGATTTGGTGCAGTGCTACTAAGGTATTGTTTGTTTTTTTATGTGAGGTTTGAATTCGACGTCGATACCGTTGGATTCAGAAATCAAAAGAATAACGAGTGCGATTTGAAAAGAGATGAAAACTCCTGTATGACAGATATAAGGAGACTATTGCAGGAGGACTGGCGCTGGACATATATCCGTAGGATTTCAACCAACTAACCCTGTAACTTATCATATTAAGAAGTTTGTACTTTCAGGTTTGAAGGATATACCATCATCTGACGGGCAAGCAATCATAGATCCTCAGGAGCATCTTGCTAAATTCTACGAGACATGCTCAATGTGAAAGCAAAATAATGACATCACTAACGATTAGGTAAAACTACATTTGTTTGATTTTTCTTTGATGAGTGACGCTAAGGATTGGCTGTAATGCATGCCAAATGGCATTATCCAAACCTGGAAAAAATCGAAGGACAAGTTTTTAGAGAGATATTACTCAAATGCTTAGTTAGTGGAGAGAAAACCTGCAGTTTCCAATTTTGATAAGGAAAAGTCTAAGTCATTATCTGATGCATAGGAAAGGTTCAAGTTGTTACTCCATAAATATCTAAATCATAATTTGAGTGCTATGGAACATATGACACATTTATCGATAGAATGAAAACAAGTGAGAATGCTTCTCGACGCCTCAAATGGAGGTACATTGAGAGCAAAAACAAATGATGAATTAAAAAAAACTAATTGAAAATATGTGCCAGAATGAGTATCGCTTAAGTGATCGAGTATTGAATCAATAGGGTATTAATGCAGTTGATTCGACCCGAACATTATTAGATATAGGTACTTTCTAAATAGTTAATTGCGTCCCAACTAGCCCAAGAAAATGTTAGTCAAATTCAAACACTCCGGCGTGATTTTTATGGAGAGGGATAGGCAAATGGTAACTGTACACTAGTGGTTGAGAGTGCTGAAGTTCAATATGTGAAATTTCAAAAGAATAATCCTTACATTAATACCTACAATCCTAGTTGGAAATATCATGTGAATTTCAAGTGGAGCAACAATAAAACTTTGAATGTTAATCAAGGAGTCCAATAGGTTCCCCAAATGCCTCAACAAAAACCATCACCTTTAGATGAAACCTTGGAAAACTTCGTGAAAGCAACATAATCAAGTTTTGAACAAGTTAGTAAAACTCAAGAAGACATGTTTAAAACTCATAGGGAAATGACACAAAATTAGATGACCATGAACAAGAATACCTAAGCATCAATAAAGAACGTAGGGATGCAAATTAATCAATTGTCTCGAAAAATGGCATCCCAAGCTAGTTCTAGTGGGGGACTTATCAGTAACACCATAGATAACCCGAAGAATGAAACTTGTAAACTCATTGAGTTAATAAATATAATGGTACATTCGAATCCAAAAGCGAGTGATGAGAAGAAATAATCGAGCAAAGTAGAGAAAAAGAGTGTAAAAGAAGTGGTAGTTTAACAAGAAGTTAAGAAAAAATGGAAGGGAGAAAAAGTGATAATAATAACGATGAAGAAGCTAAAGGATACACGCTTGACTAATGTATTGATAAAAATTCACCTTTCAGAAGGACTAGGAAACAAATCTTGAATGAACTAAATCTTGAGCTACCTGATTACATTAAACCACCTTACCCGATTTTGAAGAAGAAACCCAAGATAGAGAAGGAAGTGGGTCAGTTTAAAAATTATATAGAGATGTTGAATAAAATACAAGTCAATATTCCCTTTTTGAAGCTCTCGAGCAGATGCCTATTTATGCTAAATGCATGAAAAGCTCTTATCGAGAAAAAAGAAGTTGAAGCATGATGAAAATGTTTCTTTGACGGAATAGTGCAGTGCAATTATTCAAAGAAAGCTTCCACTCAAACTCACTGATCCAAGTAGGTATATTATTCCTTGTTCCATTGGTCCACTAACTATTAGCCATGCTTTATGTGATTTAAGAGCTAGCATCAATCTGATGTCGCTATTTATGATGAGGAAGCTAAATTATGGCAAACCAAAGCAAACTCAGATGACCTTGACACTATATGATTTTTCTATCACTTACCCTTATTGAGTTCTTGAAGATGTCCTTATTAGGGTCGATGGGTTATTGTTCCCAGCTGATTTCATAATTCTTAACATGCTTGAAGATTCTAAGACACCATTATTGTTGGGAAGATTATTCCTAGCAACAAGTAAGGTGCTTATTGATGTAGCAATGAGAGAGTTGATATTAAGGTTTAACGATGAAAAATTCATCTTCTATGTGTTTAAAGCGATGAAACATCAAAAATAAAACTCTTAATGTTACCAGATGAAAGAAACATCTAAAAGGCCCCATGGAAATAAATTGACGAGAAAAGAATTTTAGGTAGGTGATGACACTCAGTCATTGCATGTTTTTGGTCGAAGAAACATATCAAAACAAGTTAAAGAGGAGCAAAAATGAAGAATAAAGGCCAAAGAAAGAGGAAAAAATGACTAAGTATGGCGAAATAGGGACTTAGTGAAAATCAGGTGAAAAGGGGAGCAAAAGCGTGCAACTACATGAATAATCACGCGTAGCATCACATGCATGATAACGAAGAAAAGGCTGTATCGTGTGAATGATGCGGATTATCACGCACGCGATGACCCTTATTTTGGGCTTTTTCTGCGCGTTCTGATCCATTTTGAAGGCTTTAAAAGGGGAAAGTTGGTATTTTTTCAAGGATTCTAAATTTTTACACGTGAAGGAAGGGTTTACAACACCAGATGGCATATTTGGAGAGCATTTGAATCCATTGGAGACCAATTCTTCAAGGGATTTCTTATGCAACCTTCTTATTTGATTTTGGTATTGTAATTTTCACTATGAGTAGATAATTCTCTTTAGTTTAGGTTGTGTTTGATGAACCTATTTTGATACTGTTGGAACACATGTTTGATTTGATAATGCATGAATAATTTTATCTATAATTCTATTCAATTGCACCTTGTTCTTAATGATTTTTATGTAAGATACTCTTTTAATATGATTTTAGGCACATAGGGAATACTGAACAGTAGTCTATATATTGGACCTAGGGAAATTGTTGTGCTTATGCTAGTGGACTAGGGATAGGAAACTCCGAGTAGTGGCTTAGGAATTAACATTCTATTTCATTGCCTAATCTTGCTTACACTGGTGGACTAGGGATAGAAAACTCTGAGTATAGATTAGTAAGCTATACACCAAAGGATTTGGTATATTGTTTTTATTATTTCGCTGTGTGATTTTAGTGACGATATCATTCATGTAATACAACAAACATCAACAATAGAAAAATATGGGATTCTATACACAACCTTACCGCTTTCGTATTATTGGTAGAACATTTTATTTTCTTTCTGCAATTTAAAATCAAAACTCCCCCTCAATTTAGTATTTTCTACGCATTGCACAATATATTCTTGTTAAATAGCAGTCCCCGTGGATTTAATTTTTTTATTACTGCGACATTATCGGTACATTTGCCGAGAAGTCATCAAGTTTTTGGCGTCGTTGCCAGGGACTGGTGATAATTTCAACAAGGTAACACTTGTATAATGTTTGTTTATTTTGTTTTATTTTCTCATTAATTACAGTACTACTGAGGTATTTCTTGTTTGTGTATGCGCAACTCAGGATCAACATTGACACCGTTTGATCTAGAAATTAAAAGAACTGCACGAGCTATCAGGAGATTAGTTAGAGAAGCAACTTTAGTTCGAAGGATCTTAGTAGAAGATAATTCACTAATTTCTTCGAACCCTGAAGATGAAATCACCATGGCAGCTGAATAGTACAAAACTATGGGGGATTACTACAAAAGAACCGATGAAGGATGGGTTTCTAGAGGGTTTGTACCAACACACCCCTCTAACTTTTGTATTAAGAATTATGTGATTTCAGGTTTAAGATACAATCTATTCGACGAGAGCATGATTTAAGACTCGTGGGAGAATCTTGCACGCTTCTACGAAACAACTTTGATGTCCAGGCCAATTGAGGTAACTGAAGACCAAGTCAACTTGAGGTTGTCTGGGTTCTCACTAATTGGAAGGGCTAAAGATTGGTTACTTTGCCTTCCAAATGAAATGATACAAACATGGAAAGAGCTTGAAGACAAATTCTTAGAGAGATTCTTCGCCACTACTCAGTTTGCTGAGCGGAGAGCGGAAATTACGAATTTTGAGCAGCAGGAAACTGAATCGCTGTATGACTCATGTGAAAGGTTTAAAGTTTTATTACGCAATTGCGCAAATCATAATATGAATAATGAAGCAAATGCAGAATTTTATCAAAGGTCTCAAGAGTCAAACAGGCATATTGTTAGATGTTTATGCGGGAGGCACAATTTAAGGTACATCTCTCTTTAATTTTTTGAATTTGTTATGTAGCGGGTGCATTCTAGCATCATTTTTATGTCATACAAATTAGATCTTACTTATAATGGTTTATTGTGTAAGCATAGGTTTGTGTTGCATTAAACTTATTGAATTATCTTTAATTTAATTATGATCAATGTATCTCTATGTTAAGGTTTTAAATTGTTTGGATCAATCAACTTAGTTTATCTTTGTTAAACAAAGTATCTCTAGTGATTTCATTGCAATATCTTGGTTAGAAATCCTATTGATGAGTTTCTAAGTTTCCATCTTATTTTGTTTTTGCTTCCGCCCTTAAATCATTGAAATTATTTTAAGGGGGATCCCTCTATTTGCCCCCACCCTTGCCCCCGCCCCCTTCTAGACCGCATCTTATCCATATTCTCACCCAACACATTTGTCGCTCTTCAAGTGTATTCGTATTCCTCTTCGTGTTCTTGGAAATTACGGTATGCAATTGTCTTGTTCTTCTCTTCTTCTCCTCTTCATGGTTCAACTTTGCTTATCAAATGAAATGAAATTATGCTTCAGGGTGTCACAATGGTTTCATTGCAAAAACTAATATATTCCAAATATTCAAAAAAGAACGTACCAGATAACACAAAACCACATAGGCAAAAGTTAACGTTTTTTTTCAACATTTAACATAAAGGATTAAGTTGACTAACGAGATTGTTATCATGGGACTAATGTGTAACAGTTATAAGAGAAGTGAAACCTTAAATTAAGTTAAGAGACTAAAAGATGCATTAAGCTTATTTTTATGTTTTGCTTGGGAGTTTAGAGTGAAATGGAATGGAGGACTTTGAAAAAAAGTGAAGAATTGAATGGAAAGAATAAAGAGATTTAGATGAATAACGTTTTAGGAGATTTATTTTTATTCGTAAAATAAAATTTCCTTAATTTAGGGAACTAAAAAATTGTATGAGAGGTTTGGAGTGTTTTGATGGATTTAAATAAATTGTTCAAATATAATCTATGTTGTTATAATATGCTAAAAATTAAAATTAGGTTAATGGTAAACATTCTTTTATTATTCTATATAAAATCATTCTTTAGTAAAAATATAAATATTTTTCTATATTTTTTATTTAAAAAAATATAAATAATCCAAAACCCTCTCTTCCCCCCTCATCTCTTCTCCTAACTCGCAAAGAGAGCCTTAATATCTTACCAAAATTTCACAGGTTTTTCTTATTCTCTTTGGAATAAATATCACATACACTCATATAATTATTATTTCCTAAAGATAATTAATGGTCTTTACGATAAAATGATAAAGTGGTGAGAATTTGGTCAAACTTAGTAGAGGGTTGAATATGATTTTGAATACATTTACAGATATATAGATTGTAACACCCTAACCCAAAAACTTATATAACAAGCATTATACGCTAATTAAAGTGTTACCAACTTCAAAACATCTAAACTTTATTCAAATAGTAGCGGAAACTCAAATTAAAATACATGACAAATCATAATTGTTCTCAACTTCAAAATAACGTCATAAAATTCCTTAAAAAACTAATTCGAAATCAACAAGTAAAAAAAGTGTCCCATCCCCCGATGTTACATGATCATAGCATAACTACTAAATAACAATGAAACTAGATGGAAATAACTTCAAAAGATATCTTCCACTCGCAATAGCAACTTCTAATCCTGATTATCTACAAGATGTCCATGGTAGACAACATCAAACAAAGGGGTGAGAATTCACATCAATAAATTAACAGCATAAGCTGCAAGGTAAAATTCAAACATCTACACAATCCACATCACTCACACAACATCATTCTCACTCCCAATCCATCATCATAGATAAGGACATAACATATTCATCAATTAAAGTATGCAATGCAACTCACAACTTCAGCTAGACTCATATGTATGTGGTACCATATCAGCATCAGTTGGTTCATTCAGGAACTGAGTTCACTCTACTCGAACCCCGAATCCACGTTGCTCAGATTCAGGACAAGTCACTGATCCACCCTGCTCGAATTGCAACTTGCCTTTTTCATCAACAACAATGACATAATGAATACATGTCACAACAAGTCAATGAAACAACAACATAATACTAAAGTCCCCTCCCGACAATAAAATAAAACATGCATTGACCTAACGACAATAGTTCCCCTCCCGAACTATCATCCGCAACAACTTACTCATAATTCAGCAACATAAATCATGTTCATACACCACAAATCATCATCATAATTCATAACAATTAACACAACATCATCATCACGTATGCACATATTCATCATCCACCACATACTTCATTAAATCGATTAAAGTCATGTTTAATTGTTAAGTCATACCAACCATCATTTAAACATTACTCCAAACATTCACAAAAGTCAAAAGAATCAAAATTGAAATTTAACATCAACAAAATAAGGATTTGCACTCAGTGCAGACTCATGACGGGTTACCCATCATAGTAGTGACGTTTGTCGCCAACCCCAAACGTCGAAACTGCCACTCAAGTGACGACCGACTTGAAATACAAGTTTGGGTAACATGACATGTTACCCATCATAGTGGTGGCGCCCGTCAGCCCCCTGAAAGTTGCAGAATTCGTTTGTTTCATGGAATTCAAAACAGAACTCCAATTTCTCAATCCTAACTTCCAAAATTGATCCAAATACATCACCCGCATATCATATGCTCATCAACAACACCCAATTTCATCGAATCAATACATTTAGTTCATGGTTTTCATATATTCATGTTATTCCCCAAACCTTCAAACATCCAACAATGGTGAACTTTCCTCCATAAATCAAAAACAAAATTTGATACATTTCACAGTGCACAAATTTTAATATCATTAATAGCACAAACATCAATTCAATCATCACAAGATCAAAATTTTATCAAGACTCAAAGAATCCTAATGGAGGTTAAGGACTCCTCCATTCTACCCATCAAGCATATACCTATTGTTGAATCAATTCTCCCCCTTACCTGGTTTTCCTTGCAGCAATAGCAAAATTCTAGTCTTTGATTGTCCTTCCCTTCTCTCCAAAGCTCTAACCTTCTATCTCCATTGCGCCTCTAATCCTCTTTTCACGCACTGATAGAAATTCCTCTAAACCTAGGTTATCTCTTAACCTTATATAATTAGGGTAATCTAGTCATAATTATAATTCTCTCCCTTACTAACAATTACTCTTACTCTTTCCTCCCCTATATTTCTGTTAATTTCAAATTTGAACCCAAACTCAATAAATTCTTATTTATAATTAAATAAATCAACTAAATTATTATTATTTTAATTATTAAAATAAATTCTAATTATTTTAAACAAACTCCACTAGTTTCTATTTACTCTCTTCACCTCACCTCAAGGTCACACACCCAACCTCCAAATTAATTCAATTATTACACATAATAATTAAATTAAAATATAAATAAATAATTTAAAATTATAATTCAAAAATTAAGGTGTTAACTATTGGATATTGTGGTTGTTGGAAATATGTAGCAGCACTTGAACAAAGAAGATGTTGATGAAAATTGCACTTGAAAAATCAAAGCGTGTGAATTTCACACTAACCTTTAGGTTCAATTCACCCCTACCAATTATTATATATTGGATGCAATAAGGATTAACGGCGAATTCCCTTCAGGATACTTTGAATACCTTAATGTGAATTACACAAACACACTAAGCTTATCTTTTGATAATAGTTTACAGAAAATTGTTTCCTATACTTCACTCATGCATTATTGAAGTAAAATATGATTTAAGAATAATTAAAATGGTGAAAAATGGATGTGAATATTTCTATTTTCGTGTGCTTTTCTATTTTTACAAATGTCTCTATTTATAGAGAAATTGGCATCACTAGGTAAAAAGAAGCACTTTTTAATTTAAATTATGCATCTGAAATACTGAATCATCATATCCTTTTGCGTTCAATTTATGTCACAAGTGTTGCAATAGTTCAGTGGAAGGGGTGTGTTTTGCAACCTACAGGTCGTGGGTTCAAGCCTTGTCTCTGTTCATTTTGAATCAAAATTTTATTACCGTTAGCAAACAAAATTTATTCACAAATGTATCATATAAGATTCGAACCCAACACCTTTCTATTAAAACAAACACTCTTTACCACCAAACCATTTAAGCAAAATGTGAAAATGTTGCTTCCAATTTCTATATATTGTTATAGAAAACAATATTTTGGAAATCTCTTATAATACCCCACCATTTACAAAATTTAATTAAATCTCATATTTCTGGAAAGATCACGGTTTCAGATAATGGTATCTTACGATTTGAACCATTACTTGGTAAATTAAGTTTTCACTCATCCCCGAATAGATTGGTAGACAAACTTTGAACCAATTATTCATTAGAACAAGCGTGCATAATTCACACATGAAATCTAGGTATTATCAGAAGAATTATAGAAATTGACAAATTTAATATGGCCTTGCGTCACGTACCTTTTTCACGAGAATTTAAGAGTAAAGCCCTTTAACTCTATGAAGCGGCTCCACTTCATTCTCGTATAGGTAGATTATATCAGAAATGCACCTATAATTATGCATTCTAGCAAACATATGATATATGTCTATTAAGAGGAAAACTCAACCTTCCAGCTTTTACTTTTGATACCCAAGTACTTTTTCTCTTTGGGATGTCTTTATAATCAAGTACTTGCAATCACTCTAATAGTGTACTTTCACCATTGAACTCAAGACTTAATTTTAACTAAGTATGAGTTGAGTTTTCACTATTGGTGATCAATTAGATATGGGTTTTAGACCCATCCCCAATGATGTCTTCAACACCATGTCTTTTGTCAGACCTTTCGTCAAAGGATCTGTAAGATTATTTTCCGTTCTTACGAACACAATGGAAATTACTCCATTTGAAATTAAATCCTTCACATAGCTATGTCTTATACCAATATGTCTAGATTTTCCATTATATACTTGGCTATATGTTTTTGATAGTGTGGACTGACTATCACAATGTATGGATACAGGTGCCATTGGCTTTGGCCAAATAGGTATCTCATACAATAAACTTCTTAGTCATTCAACCTCTTTACTCCCGGCAGCTAGAGCAATAAATTCTGTAGCCATGGTGGAGTCGGCAATGCAAGTTTGTTTCTTAGAACCCCAAGAAACTGCACCTCAACCAAGATTGAAGATCCATCCACTAGTAGAGGCATGATCTTCTACATATGTTACCCAATTGGCATATGTATATCCTTCTAAAACTGAAGGATATCCACTATATGTTAAACTATAGTTAATTGTCCCTTTCAAATACTTTAATGCTCTATTAACAGCATGCCAATGGTTTTTACTTGGATTACTTGTATACCCACTTAACCTACCAACAACATATGCAATATAAGGTATGGTACAAGTCATACCGTACATCAAGCATCCGATTACCTTTGAATATTCAATTTGTGCCACTGGACACCCTTTATGTGGCTGCTGTAACACCCTAAAACCCCCGTGTGAAAATAATACAATTATCAGAGTAAAATTCAAGGAAAAATTTGGCACTTAGGATGTTTCTCCCAACATACATATGCTCAAGTAAATGACATGTAACACATACTTATTATTATTAAAAATTCTTCTCAATAAGCAGTGGAAATTCAACTAAAAACATAACATGTTTAAACTCCGTAACCAACATCAATTAAACAAAAATAATAACGGAGATGAAATAAATAACAACAAACGTTCCATATCCCTAGTGTTATACATCAGAGCAGACGCCGACTCAAAACATAAAGTGAAGGACTTCGTCTTCACTAACCGCAACTCTGCACTATTCCTGATTATCTGCATGTTACCCATATGGAGGTAACATTCAAATAGAAGGGGGTGAGATTCTTAAATCAACAAAAGAAATGCATAATATAAATATAAAAGCATATAATCATTATACAATTCACCCTATCATCAAATCATCAACACACTTACAATTTCCACACAAGCAGACAATCATATAATCAACAACACCACATAACACAATGCAATGCAATGAGACTCACAACTCGACTCAATGCATGTGGTACCAATTCAATCCCTTTTTCATGATCATGATTCACGTCAGAATTTCCATATGAGTCGCTCATACCCCACATGGGCACACGAACACCCGTAATCGTTCACACCCCCACATGGGCACAAGATTACCTCAACAACAACAACAACAATACGATTTTCTATTTTTAAAGAATCCGGATAAGACACTCACACCCCACATGGGCACACGACTTACCATACAACTTATGCAACATGATATGCATTCAACGACAACATACAACGACGACTAATGCATATGCCTATCATACAGCCAATACATCACACCACAATTGTCCAACACGCATCATATATCTGGCAAAACATGTAATAATTGCAATCCACAGCTACAAAACACGTTAGCACAATCGAACTCAACATTTCAATGTTCAACACATCACAGTGCACGAAAAACAATCAACACGTAGAATTTTTGGAATTATGGTATTGAAAATAATTTTAACATAAATTACGCGAAACCAGCTTTCCAACGATTTAAACGGCGACTGAAACGGACCTACAGATCAAAAGATATGAATTTTTGAAGTTTTTAGAAACTTCTGTTCGTTTCAGTGATAGCTAGACACTGTTTCTACTCGCCTGACGTTCGCCCAGCGAGACGCCAGCGAACTCCCTTTCACCCGGTGAAATCTTCATTCTCCCAGCGAAATTCCCTTTTCGCCCAATGCTCTCCCGGCGAAGCAGAAGCAAATTTCCTTCCCCATACAATTTCCAGTAGCCCCTATTTTCCATCCTTCACTCACCTCTCATTTTCGCCCGGCGACCTCCAAGCGAGATCGCTTCTCCCGGCGAGACAACCCATTCGCCCGACGAAAATATGCGAATCAGCAACCCTGCAATTGCGATTCTACACAGTCTAGACCCCTAAATTTCTCTAATTTCAATAGCATACAGTCCAAAAATTGCACATAGAATACAAGATTATCATGCAACATAACACACATCAATTATAATCACTTTCAACACAAAATCGCAATTCAACTAATCAATCAAATTGTACAATTTACATGTTATTAGAATCACCGACACGTAGAACCTCAACTTTGCACTGAAACAACCAACAAGCAAGAGATGCATAGATATGAACCTAATGATTTGTCTACCCGTATACATACATTATTTATCCCTTGAGTGATCAAAGAACCCCACCCTTATCTTAGTGATGATTCTTCAATTGCTCTCTAAGCCCTAGCTCTGCTTCTCTCTCACGTTCCTCTTTCTCCAAAAATGTGATCATTCACAATGACTTTCTCCCTTCTAATTTCTTATTTTCCTACTATAACCCTTAGACCCCCAATAAGCTATTCCTTCTTTACCCTTACTAACCACCGTGAATGGACCACTTTGCCCTCACTATGTCTCTACTCATATTATCCACCTTTAAATTAATAAAATAATTATAACTAATTATTTAAATCTACTAATTCCCACTAAATTACTTAAATGAAACAATTATCCAATTATTATTACTAAAATACCAATTAATTGTTTTTAAATCTAAATAATCTAATTTAAATTATTTAAATTAAGAATAATCCTCAATACTCCTATAGTCCTACACTACTCAACACATGAACATACTAAAACACACCATATATCACATAATTCACAAATACACGAGATTAAACACAATTAATCATCAATCAAACAAATTATAATTATCAGGGCGTTACAACTCTCCCCCACTTAGAACATTTTCGTCCTCGAAAATTTACCTTATACGAATAACTCCGGATACGACTCTCGCATCCTGCTCTCTAACTCCCAAGTCATATTTCCACCGGAAGCGCCTCCCCACCCTACCTTCACAAGAGTGATCTCTTTACCTCTCAATTGCTTCACTTCGCAGTCTTCAATTCATATTGGTAAAGCCTCAACCGTAAGGTTATCCCTTACTTCCACTTCATCCATCGGAATCACGTGTGACGGGTCCGGAACATACTTCCGAAGCTGTGACACATGGAACATATCGTGAAAATTCGACAAATTGGGTGGCAACACCACTCTGTAGGCAACAGGTCCAACTCTTACAGAAATCTGATATGGACCAATAAATCGAGGAGTAAGCTTTCTCGACTTCAATGCCCGCCCAACACCGGTCACCAGAGTGACTCTCAAGAACACATGGTCTCCTTCTTGAAACTCAAGATCTTTCCTCCTCTTATCATGGTAGCTCTTCTGCCTACTCTGCGAAGCTTTCATCTTTTCCCGAATCAACTTCACCTTTTTAGTAGTCTGTTGAACAACCTCAGGTCCAAGTACTACACTCTCACCAGATTCATGCCAACACAAAGGTGTCCGACACCTCCGACCATACAAAGCTTCAAAAGGTGTCATTCCAATACTGGAATGATAACTGTTATTATAAGTGAACTTAATCAACGGCAAATGGATATCCCAAGCACCTCCTTATTCAAGCACACAAGCCCTCAACAAATCCTCTAAAGATTATATAGTTCTCTCCGTCTGTCCATCCGTATGCGGGTGATAAGCCGAACTCAATCTCAGTTTCGATCCCAAAGCTTCTTGCAAACTCTCCCAGAATCTGGAAGTGAACCTTGGATCTCTATCCGACACAATACTCAATGGAACTCCATGCAACTTCACAATCACCTGAATATAAATCTCTGCCAGCCTCTGCAAAGGAAAAGTGATATTAATCAGAATAAAATGTGCCGACTTCGTCATTTTATCCACCACTACCCAAATGGCATCATGCCCTCTCGGAGTATTAGGCAACCCAGTCACAAAATCCATAGAAATGCTGTCCCATTTCCACTCTGGAATATCTAACGTTTGCATCAAACCAGCAGGTTTCTGATGTTCCACCTTCGACTTCTGACAAGTCAAACAAGCATTCACAAACTTAGCCACATCACACTTCAATCCAGGCCACCAAAATATCTTCTTCAAGTCTTGATACATCTTTGTAGCTCCTGGATGGATACTCAAGCTACTCCTGTGACTTTCTTCTAGAATCATTCTTTTCAACTCAGGATCATCAGAAATATAAATCCTATCACGGAACCTCAACACATCTTGTTCATCCACTCTGAATTCGTTACTTTCTGCCCATTCATTTCCAATAATCAAATCCACCAGTTTTACATCCAACTTCTGACCCTCTCTGATACTATTAAGAAATTCATTGTTGATCTTCAGCATACCCAACATCACGCTATGCGGTGTCTGTTCGTAAACTAAACGCATATCTCTGAACTGCTCAATCAATTCCAACTCTTTAACCATCATAGCAGACATATGCAAAGACTTCTGACTCAGAGCGTCAGTCACGACATTAGCTTTACCGAGATTATAGTTCAAGCCGAAATCATAATCCTTTAAGAATTCTAACCACCTTCTTTGCCTCATATTCAACTCCTTATGATTAAACAGATACCTTAAGCTCTTATGATCACTATACACTTCAAATCTGGAACCATAAAGATAGTGCCTCCAAATTTTCAATACGAATACCACTACAGCTAATTCCAAATCATGAGTTAAATAATTCCTCTCATGGACCCTTAACTGTCGTGAGGAATAAGCCACAACCTTACCATCATGCATTAACACACCTCCTAAACCCATCAAAGAAGCGTCACAATACACCATGAGCGATTCATTTGGTTCGGGTAGAATCAAGACTGGAGTTGTAGTCAATCTCTTCTTCAGCTCAATGAAACTCTTCTCACAGTGAACACCCCACACAAACGCTTTACCTTTGCAAGTCAACTGAGTCAACGGAAGTGCCAACTTTGAAAAACCCATCAATAAACCTATGGTAATAACCAGCCAAGCCCAAAAAGCTTCTAATCTCAGTTACCGACTTCAGAGTCTCCCACTGTAGAACTGCGTCTACCTTGGATGGATCCACAACAATACCGTCACACTTAGATAACTTAGCATAGAGCTTCTTTTCCTTTAACACTTCCAGCACGATCCACAAATGCTCAGCATGTTCTTCTTCTGACTTAGAATATATTAGAATGGCGTCGATAAAGACAACCACATATTGGTTCAAGTAAGCATGAAAAATTAGATTCATATACTCCATGAATACACCAGGTGCATTAGTAACCCCGAACGACATCACTACATACTCATAATGTCCATATCGGGTCCTGAAAGCCGTCTTCTGAATATCTTCATCCTTTACTCGTATCTGATGATAACCCGACCTCAAGTCAATCTTGCTAAACACACGGGCACCCACTAACTAGGGGTGCTCAAATAAACCGGTTATTTAAATAATCCATATCCATATCTAAATCCGGTTATTAAAAACCGGTTAATTATTAGTATGGTTTTAACCAAATCCATATTTTGGATATATTTTTAATATGGTTTTAACCAAATCCATATTTTGGATATATTTTTAATATGGTTTTAACCAAATCCATAATTTGGACATCCAAATCCAAAATAAAAACTAAATTAGTCAATTTTTTTATTTAAAAAAAAAACTTTGAAAATTTGTTTAAAAAAAATTTTTTTTTTCAAAAAATAAAATTCCAAAAAATAATTTTTTTTTTCAAAAAAAGAAAATTTTTTCAAAATAAAATAAAATTTTTTTTCAACATTTTTTTAATTTTTTTTCGATTTTTTTTTAGAAAATATTTTTTTTTCAAAAAATTAAAAAAGTATTCATTTTATAATTTAAAAAATTTATTTTTTCCACAAATTTAAAAAAACTATTTTTTATTTTTGAACATAAATATTTTTTCTTAAAAAAATTATTGCAAAAAAATGATTTTAAAATAAAATTAAATCAAAACTAATTATAAAATTGGTTATGGATATAACCGGTTTATAACCATTTTACAAAAATGAAAACCGGTTATGACAATTGGTTTTAATAACCGGTTATGACATATGAATTATTTATGGTTATGGATTGGTTATGAAAATTAACCGTCCATGAGCATCCCTATAACTGATCCATCAAGTTATCTATTCTTGGAAGCGGATACTTGTTCTTAATCGTCACTTTATTCAGCTGCCTGTAATCGATACATAACCTCATACTGCCATCCTTTTTCTTCACCAACAACATCGGAGCTCCCCAAGGCGACACAGTTGGTCTCACAAATTTATTTTTTAACAATTCTTCCAGTTGCTACTTCAGCTCTGTTAATTCTGATGCCGGCATCCTGTATCGTGCCATAGAAATAGGTCTAGTACCAGGGACAAGATCGATAGTAAACTCCACTTCTCTCTCTGGCGGTACATCAGTAATATCATCCAGAAACACTTCTGGAAATTCACGCACTACTTGCAATTCATTAATCACTGACTCACTCTCCACTGACAAGGATGCAAACAATGCAAGTACTTGAGCTTCTCCTTCAAATTAAGAGCTCTTTCAACTCTCTAGCAGATAGAAAACCATCTTCTTCCTTTTCCTCTGGAGCAAGAAATCGCACCGACTTGTTAAAACAGTTAATATGAACATGATTGAACTCCAACCAGTTCATACCCAAGATCACATCAAGATTTCCCAACGGCAAGCAAATAAGATCCACACTAAAGTCCTTATCAAAGATTGATAGTGGACAATTCAAACAAACAAGGGAAGTGGTCACCGATCCATTTGCAGGAGTTTCGACAACCATTTCTCCCTTCATAGGAGAAACAATAAGGCCTAGCCTTCTCACACAATCAGCAACAATAAAAGAGTGAGTAACACCAGTATCAATAATAACAATTAAAGGCGTATTATGAATATAACATATACCTCTGATCAGTCTGTCCTCACTGGAAGTCTGAGTCCCTGTCAAAGCGAATACCTTTCCTCCAGTTGAAGCGTGCTTCGGCTTTTGGCAACGAGTACTAATATGGCCCTGTTCTCCACAGTTGTAACAAGTTACCACCTTAACCTTGCAGTCAGCAATCAAATGTCCTGCCTGTCCACACTTGAAGCATTTCTTCACATCACCCGTGCACTCACTGACACGATGACCTAGCTCACCACACCTGTAACACTTAAGAGGAGCAGGGGCGCCTCCCCCACTCGGCTTCTTTCCATCAGTGTATTTCTGTTTGCCCTTCTCAGCTGGAGCTGCATAAGGCTTCCCACGGTTCATCGGTTGTTTTCCCCTTCTCTCGGCCAACCCTTTATAGTGAGCCGATCGAGCCTTGCTATCTTCCTAAAAGATCCTACAACAATCCACCAAATCTGGAAACCTCCTGATTCGCTGATAACCAATCGCCTGTTTGATCTCAAGTCTCAATCCATTCTCAAACTTGACACACTTTGAGAACTCAGCAGTTGCCGCACTATAGTGAGGGTAAAACTTAGCCAGATATGTGAATTTTGCAGCATACTCTGTAACCGACATGTTACCCTACTTCAATTCCAGAAACTCAATCTCTTTCTTCCCTCGTATATCTTCAGGAAAATACTTCCTCAAGAACTCCCTGCTGAACACAGCCCAAGTGATTACCTCTCCCGCTGCCCCCAACAATTGACGAGTGCTAACCCACCAGTCATCAGCCTCCTCAGCCAGCATGTGAGTACCTAACCGCACCTTCTGTGCCTCAGAACATTCCATAACCTGGAAGATTCTCTCGATCTCCTTGAGCCAAGCTTGCGCTCCATTCGGATTATATCTTCCCTTGAAGGTAGGCAGTTTATTCTTCCGAAACTCATCATTCTCACCAGCATGAGGCGGGTTCTGTACCGCATAAGCAACATCCTACAGAGCAACAACAATAGTAGCATCGTCCCTTCCAGCCATTCTAAATATGTTATGCATCAACAACAGAACACAATAGTTAAGGAAACGACATCGACAGTAATCAACAGCCACACAACAACGACTCGAAAACTTGGCCGGACAGACCAATCTGCTCTGATACCACTATGTAACACCCTAAAACCACAACGTGAAAATATTACAATTATCAGAGTAAATTTCAAGGAAAAATTCGGCACTTAGGATGTTACTCCCAACATACATATGCTCAAGTAAATGACATGTAACACATACTTATTATTATTAAAAATTCTTCTCAATAAGCAGCGGAAATTCAACTAAAAACATAACATGTTTAAACTCCGTAACCAACATCAATTAAACAAAAATAATAACGGAAATGAAATAAATAACAACAAGCGTTCCATATCTTCAGTGTTACACATCAGAGCAGACGCCGACTCAAAACATAAAGTGAAGGACTTCGTCTTCACTAACCGCAACTCCGCACTATTCCTGATTATCTGCACGTTACCCACGTGGAGGTAACATTCAAACAAAAGGGGTGAGATTCTTAAATCAACAAAAGAAATGCATAATATAAATATAAAAGCATATAATCATTATAAAATTCACCTTATCATCAAATCATCAACACGCTTACAATTTTCACACAAGCAGACAATCATATAATCAACAACACCACATAACACAATGCAATGCAATGAGACTCACAACTCGACTCAATGCATGTGGTACCAATTCGAGCCCTTTTTCATGATCATGATTCCCGTCGGAATTTCCATACGAGTCACTCACACCACACATGGGCACACGACGTCCGTGATCACTCACACCCCATATGGGCACACGAACACCCGTAATCGCTCACACCCTACATGGGGACACGATTACCTCAACAACAACAACAATACGATTCTATTTCAAAGAATCCGGATAAGGCACTCACACCCCACATGGGCACACGACTTACCATACAACTTATGCAACATGATATGCATTCAACGACAACATACAATGACGACTAATGCATATGACTATCATACAACTAATAAATCACACCACAACTGTCCAACACGCAGCATATATCTTCCAAAACATGCAATAATTGCAATCCACTGCTACAACACACGTTAGCACAACCGAACTCAACAATTCAACATTCAACACATCATAACATACACGGAAACACAATCAACACATCGAATAGTTAGAATTCTGGTATTAAAATTAATTTTAAAAGAAAGTACACAAAACCAGCTTTCCAACGATTCGAACGACGACTGAAATGGACCTACGGATCAAAAGATATGAATTTTTGAAGTTTTTAGAAAATTCTGTTCGTTTCAGTGATAGCCAGACACTGTTTCTACTCGCCTGACGTTCGTCCAGCGAGACGCCAGCGAACTCCCTTTCGCCCGACGAAATCATTATTCTCCCGGAGAAATCCCCTTTTCGTCCAATGCTCGCCCGACGAAGCAGAAGCGAATTTCCTTCCCCATACAATTTCCAATAGCCCCTATTTTCCACCCTTCACTCGCCTCTCATTTTCGCCCAGCGACCTCCAAGCGAGATCGCTTTGCTCGGCGAGACAACCCGTTCGCCCAGCAAAAATGTGCGAATCAGCAACCCTGTAGTTGCGATTCTGCACAGTCCAGACCCCAAAATTTCCCTAATTTCAATAGCATACAGTCCAGAAATTGCACATAGAATACAAGATTATCATGCAACAGAACACACATCAATTATAATCACTTTCAACACAAAATCTCAATTCAACCAATCAATCAATTTGTACAATTTACATGTTATTAGAATCACCGACACGCAAAACCTCAACTTTGCACCGAAACAACCAACAAGCAAGAGGTGCATAGATATGAACCTAATGATTTGTCTACCCGTATACAAACATTATTTATCCCTTGAGTGATCAAAGAACCTCACCCTTACCTTAGTGATGATTCTTCAATTGCTCTCGAAGTCCTAGCTCTGTTTCTCTCTCCCGTTCCTCTTTCTCCAAAAATACGATCGTTCACAATGACTTTCTCCCTTCTAATTTCTTATTTTCCTACTATAACCCTTAGACCCCTAATATGTTATTCCTTCGTTACCCTTACTAACAACCGTGAATGGACCAATTTGCCCTCACTATTTCTCTACTCATATTATCCACCTTTAAATTAATAAAATAATTATAACTAATTATTTAAATCTACTAATTCCCACTAAATTATTTAAATAAAACAATTATCCAATTATTATTACTAAAATCCTAATTAATTATTTTTAAATCTAAATAATCTAATTTAAATAATTTAAATTAAGAATAAGCCTCAATACTCCTATAGTCCTACACTACTCAACATATGAACATACTAAAACACACCACATATCACGTAATTCACAAATACACGAGATTTAACACAATTAATCATCAATCAAATAAATTATAATTATCGGGGCGTTACAACTGCAAATTAATATTTTGATCAGATGGGGTAGAAACTGGTTTACAATTGGAGTGATCAAATTTCTTAAGCACCTTTTCGATGTAGTGAGATTGGGATAAACCAATATTTTCACCATCTCTTATGATTTTAATTCCTAAAATCACATATGATTTACCCAAGTCTTTCATATCAAAAATTTTGGATAAGAAAGTTTTAGTCTTTTCTACCTCATTTAAATCAGTCCCAAAGATTAACATATCATCCACATATAAACAAATCATGACACCTTTTCCATTTCTAGATTTACTATAAATACATTTGGCAGATTCATTTATTTTGTATCCATTGGTTAACACAACATGGTCAATTTTTTGGTGCCATTGTTTGGGTGCTTGTTTTAATCCATATAAAGACTTGGTTAATTTACACACTTTATGTTCTTGACCTTTGATGACAAATCCTTCAGGTTGTTTCATATACACCTTTTCATCTAACTCTCCATTTAGAAAAGCATTTTTAACATCCATTTGATGGATTATAAGCTTATAGATGGAAGCAAGTTTCAAAAGCACTCTAATTGATGCAATTCTAGCAACAGGTGCATACGTATCAAAGTAATCAACACCTTCTTTTTGTGTATACCCTTTAGCGATAAGTCTAGCTTTGAATTTTTCAATGGTGCCATCGACTTTCATTTTTATTTTAAAGATTCATTTACAACCTATTGGTTTTGATCCTGGTGGGAGATCTACTAGTTTCCAGGTTTTATTACACATAATTGAGTCCATTTCTTCTTGGATAGCTTCTTTCTAAAAGGAAGAATCTTGAGATTTTATTGCCTCTTCAAATGTTTCTGGATCATTCTCTAGGTTATAGCAAATTGGTCCATAACGATTTATCGAATAATTATTTCCTTCTACATGGAACATAAAGAAGTCTGATTCATAGTTTTTCACTTTTCAGATTCTTTTACTTCTTCTAGGTTCTGAACATAACAACATATCATTATTAGATACATTACTTTCTAGACTGAACATCATAATGAACATTGTCTTTGGGATTTTGAATTGAGGTAAATCTACTTTCTTGAAAAATTGCATCTCTTGACTCGATCACAATATTAATAGGATATGAGTCATTGGATTCAATAACCATGAATCTATATGCTTTTCTATTTTTAGCATATCCAAGAAATACACATTTAATTCCTCTTTCTCCCAATTTCTTTCTTTTTGGTTCAGGCACCTTTACAATTGTTCTACAACCCCAAACTTTTAAATAATTAAGATTGGGTTTTCTTTTCTTCCAAAGTTCATATGGGGATATCTTGTTCCTTTTATTAGGAACTCTATTCAATATATAACACGCAGTTAGCATGGCTTCACCCCAATATCCTTTAGATAAACCAAAATAGGATAGCATGGCATTTACCATTTCTTCCAACACCCTATTTTTCTTTTCTTCTATTCTATTTTGTTGTGGAGAATATGGTGCAGTTGTTTGATGCACAATACCAGTGGATTCAAAATAATTAGGATGATAGAACTCCCCTCCACTATCACTTCTAAAAAATTTAATGAAAGTCTCATGTTGAAGTTCTACTTGTGCTTTAAATATTTTAAATTTGTCTAAGACTTCATCCTTAGAATGCATTAAATAAACATAACAAAATTTAGTGCAATCATCAATGAAAGTGACAAAGTACTTTTTACCACCAATGGTGGGCCAACCATGTAAATCACACGCATCCGAATGAATTAAATCTAACACCTTAGAACTTATTTCAATTCCTTTAAAATGTTTTCTTGTGATTTTAGTTAATATGCAAGTAGTACATGAATTTGAATTTTTGTCAAGAGTCGAAATTAAATTTGATTTTATCATATCATTTAATTTTCTAAAGTTAACATGTCCTAGTCGCATATGCCATAAATCACAAGACTCAACAATATAAGCAGAAATCACATTATTATTATTATTAACAACATTACACATGAACATGTTCTCACAAAGATAGCCCTTCCCTACAAACACACCCCCTTTGGATAGAATAAATTTATCTCCCTCAAATATAGATTTGAAACCATAGTTATTAAGTAAAAGTACAAAAATCAAGTTCTTCCTAACTTCCGGAACATAAAGAACATCTTGAAGAGTGAGTGTTTTTCCAGAAGTGAATTCAATCTCCACTGATCGTTTTCCTTTGACTTGAATAGTAGATGCATTTCCCATGTACAAAACATTACCATTTTCTTTATTGATGGTCTTGAATAATTTTTTATTTTTGCACACATGACGGGTAGCACCAAAGTCTATCCACCAAGAATCAACATCTTCTATCATGTTGATTTCAAAAATGACAGCAACAAGAATGTCTTTTGTTGCACTTGAATTCTTCTTTTTGTTCTCTCTTTTCAAGAACCTGCACTTATTTTTAAAGTGTCATGGTTTTCCACAATGATAACAATTTCCTTTCTTTTACTTTCTATTGTTATTATTGCTATTAACATTATAATTTTCATAAGATTTTCCAAAATCTCGTTTTCTTTTCTTTGAAGTTTTACTTGAATTTCCTTCCTCCATTACATGCACCTTCTCATGACCAATTTGATTTTTAGTATCATCTTGTTTACGATACTCTTCTTCTAAATGAAGGTGATTACCCAATTGCTCAAGATATATGTCCTCTTTCTTAAGTTTCAAATATTTTTTAAAATCTTTCCATGATGGAGGAAGCTTATCTATTATGGAGGAAGCTTATCTTTTAAAATCTTTTTAAAATTGACATTGGCTGGGGTGTTCCAAAGTGAAAGTTAAGCCTTGTTGGGTGTCAGGGGATTTTAAAGTGAGTTTGAAAACCTTAGAGGTTTTTTAACTCTACTGGAGACTAGCGTATTGATAAACCGATCATGGTTCTTCCTATGCTTTTAGGAAACTTGAGAGTCTCTGCATGAGATCCAAGAGGAGATGAGACTTTCCAAGACTTGTTTGTATGAAGCCCGAGAGGAGGCTGAGACTGTCCAAGTCTCTTAAGAAGTGGTAGAATCTGGTGTATAGAGAAATCTTTGTATGATGCCCAAGAGGAGGTTGTTGGTTTAAGGGATGAAGGTCAACCCTAGAATGGTCTGATGTTCTGGAATTTTGACTCTCCTAAGGATTGAACTAGTAGAGATGACTAATTTCTATCTTATGCTTTTAGGAAGCCTTTGGGTCCTTGTACTAAGCCCAAGAGGAGGTTGGGGAACTTCTAAGAAGCCTGTTAGTCCTTGTACTAAGCCCAAGAGGAGGCTATGGGGAACTTTTAAGAAGCCTGTGTGTCCAAGCCTAAGAAAAGTTCAAGAAAGGTTTCACCGGGAATAATCCTTTCTTTGTTGAACAGTTCTAAGGTTTGAAGAAATTCAAAAGAGGTTTCACCGGGAATTAATCCTCTCCGGGGAAATGGATTTCTTGTATAAATATATATTTCTAAGTTTTGACAGTCTTGAGAAAAGTTTCATCGGGAATAATGTCTTTCTCTGTTCCATATTGAATAAGCCCAAGAGGAGGCAGACTGTATAGGGAATTTCCTATGAGGGAACTAGTTTTGACTAAATTGAGAAAATAACCTCTAGTTTGACATAAATGTAGACCTAACTGCTGGGGAAACTCTAATCAAATATGCACAAGTATATACATACAGATAAGTGAATTAACTGATATATAGACAAATATGCATTGAAAAAGATGTTGGGACTTACATTCTGTGAGGGGGCCCAAGTGTATTGTGATATGTTGTATTGACTATAACTGTATGATTAGGGTTTTAAGAAATTAAAGAAAGTTTTGAGAAAACTTTGAACTTGAATTTGAATTAAAAACAAATTGTTTAAAAAAGAAAGTTTGGGGCTTATAACTCAAAGAGAGGCCCAAGTGGTCTAAGAGCAGTTTCACCTGGAATAATACTCCTCTTAGTACCAGTTAAAACAGACAGATGATTTTGAAAATAGAGGTATGGGGCTTATAACTCAAGGAGAGGCCCATGGAGTTTGTTTATTGTTTAAAACAAATTTTATGTACAAAAGGTTGGGGCTTATACTCAAGGAGAGGCCCATGTGACTTATTTTGAAAACATTGATCACACTGCGATACTGAAAGACGTTGTGGGACTTATACTATAACAGAGGCCCAAAATTGTTTTTGTACAAAGAGGGGTTGGGTCTTACACTCTATTAGAGGCCCAAAAGTGTTTGTGAAAAAAAGAATAATGGGGCTTATACTCAAGGAGAGGCCCAGATGATTTATTTGAAAAGGCGACGATCACGTCGCAGTTTTGAAAACCACAGAAAGACTTATATAATGACTGAGGCCCCAAAAATTATTTACACGAAGGGATGGGTCTTACACTCTATTAGAGGCCCAAAAAGTTATTTCTATATAAGAGTTGGGGCTTATAGCTCAAGGAGATGCCCAGATGAAAAACAGCGATCACACCGTTTATTTTGAAAATCGTATCGGGACTTATACAATGACTGAGGCCCAAAAATTGTGTATTTACAAAGGGGATGGGTCTTACACTCTAATAGAGGCCCAAAAGTGTTTCAAATGAAGTTTGAAAAAATCAAAATTAAGAAAACCCCTAATTTTAATTTTAAAATATAATTTTCAAAGGAAATTAAATAAAAAATGATATAAAATATCAAATATATTCAAAAACAAGGTGTAAGCTTTGAAAAATGTTTTGAAAAATCATGTTTAATCAAATGAAAACTTGGAATTCATTTGAATTTGAAAAAAAAAAGGTGGAAATTTCATTTTAAAATTTTTAAAAACAAATCAAATGAAATTATTTACAAATATTCAAACTTTATTAAATAAATAATATAAATTTGATTTTTTTGTAGAATAAAATATTTTAATATTTTTGTGAATTCTTAAGAAAACCAATAAAAAATGATTAAAAATGAGAGAGAAATTAATTTTTGAAATCAATTAAGAAAAATAATAAAGATTCAAAATTTTGAATTATGGCGCTAACTGTCATCTTCTTCTTCCTTGTGACCGCGCCATGGACGATTTGCAAAACCTCACTTTTCTCTCTGATTACTCAATGGTTTTGACTTTTGTAAACATCAACCTCACTCGTTTTTTAACAAGGATTTCAATGGTACCCATTAATTGCATTTATATTAAGTGTGGAGTGAGAAATCAAGTGATGAACACATGAACCCTAATTTCTGCAAGAACACTATGAAATCCTAAACACGATAGCTACAAAGCAATTGATTGAGGGGAAACACTCTACATAAGTGCATAAACATGTTTGTAACTTGAAAACACATTTATGATGCATGGATCATAGAGTTTGAGAGTTCAGGCTTACCTCTTGCCAGAAGAAATCAAATTCTGATGTAGAGGTGTTACAGATGTTGTGTGATGATCTGGACAGCTTCAATGGACCTAATGTAAGGTGTTTGGAAGCTTGGAATGGATTGAAACAACCTAGAACTTGTTGTGGCACCTCAACTGCAAATAGGCCAAAAAGCTTGAGCAAATGGATGGTGACTTAGTGATTATTGTGTTCCAGATGTGTTTTGAGGTTATGGATCACTTGTATATGACATATGTGAGGTGTTAGGATGGTTGGTTTTGATGAAAATGCTCTCTATTTGAAAATTTTAATGTTACTTGCTAAAGAAGCATTTTCTGGTTTTTTGAGAGTGAAAAGAAGGAAAGCATGAGTTGTTATGCTTTGGTGTACTTAAATTGATCAGAATGAACCTCTATTTATAGTAGAGCAACTTTGTTTTGGGAGAAATAGTGATTGGAGGCTGGATCACTCCATTATCCATTGAACTTTGTCATGTAGCCAAAGTCTCCTCTAGCCATTGACTTGGGTCAATCTTGCAGGCCTATGGTCTTTTGATGCTTGAGTTCATCTTGACTTATTTTTAATGTTGTGGATTAATACATGCCAGCTCCATGCACCCCTTAAATGCTTCATGACAAATTTGAAAGTTTTGGATTTTGAACTTTGAATGTCACATGCCTAAAGGATGAGGTTTTTGACTTGGTGGCTTTGTGATCAGATTCTCCATCATTCAAGTTGATTTTGGACAGAAATGAAATGATGCAAGTGTCCAAAATTGGCTCAAGAAATCGTGGGAACCAAGTTATGTTTTCATGCCTTTGTGTGGGCAGGGTGAAAATGTCATTTTTGGAGGCTTATAACTCCTTGCTCAAGTCGAACTATGGGAGGCTCTTGTACTTTTTGGAAAGCCCCTATAACATACTTCAACTTTGATGTTTAACTTTGGTCTTGATTCATCTTGGATCATAATGAAAAATGGCCTCAAAGTTGGTGAAAATCCAAAACAGATTATGTCCAAAATTTCACTAAGTGTTGAAAAAGTGTCCATTTTCCAATTTTTGTGATTTTGATCAATCTATAACTCAAAATCCATGAGGATTTGGAATATGTTGTAGTTGACAATTTTGAAGTATGTAATGAGAGCTTTCATTTGAGCTTTGGATGGAAGAAAAAGGTTACTTGGATCACAAGTTATGGTCTTGCAAAGCTGGGTAGAAATTGAAGGTGTGAAAAACACAAGAAAGGGGGGTTTGAATTGGTTTTTCAAAATAAAATTGTTTTTCTAAGATTTCTCTTTTTCAAAACTCTTTTGTTTAGTAAAAATAACCTTTGTTGAATCTGAAGAGAATAACACGTTATGTTTATACTAGTTCACTTGAGAAACACTCAAGTTAATATAGTTCACCCGCCAAGGTGATTTTGCCTCTCTTAATCGAGGTCTTAATCCACTAATCACTCAGATTAATACAATGCACTAGCCAAAATGCTGGTGACTAACAATAACCTCTAAAACTTCTCAAGTTCTAGACTTCTCAAGAAATACAACCACACCAGTCTTTCTCAAGCAACACCCTCTAAGACAACACGTCTTAGACTTCTCAAGAAATACAACCCTACAGGTCTTTCTCAAGGAATACAAACCTAAGTTTGAAAATAAGTTTCATTTACAAGAAGTGTGCTTCTAATACAAGCTGAATGTGTAAACAAGTTTCGACCAGAATGACTTAAGAAAGCTTTTAGTTAGAAGGTATGTTTTGCAGTTGCGTTCATGTATATCTTTCTTCAAGTCTTTGCTTCTTTATGTAGCCGTGTAGAAAGTAGCCGTTGAAAGGTAATCATGATAGCTATCTAGGCTGGCGGCTAGAAGCGTGAGGATAGATAAAAACTTTTGCGTCCTGTCTTGTCAGAATATATTCGTTTGTACCATATGCACTGATATCAAGATATCTTCGCTTTATATTGTGGTACAGTTGTACTATGTAGCTTAGTCTTCATAGCTTCTCAACTTTAGAGACCTTTTTACAAGCATGGGTGAGAAGGGAAAACATAGCTTAGTTCTTATGAACTTCAAGTCTTCGAGTCCTCAGAGCAGCGCCTTCGGAGTTTTCAGCACTTGGTCTTCAGAACCTTGTTCGCTTGGTGCGTTGTCTTTATATCTTCAGAGGCTTCTGATGGTATTTGGTTGAAGCATGAGTAGAGACTATAGTTAGGTCTTCAGAACCTTAATCAGAGAGTATAAGCCTTCTGCATTTGGACTTCATTCAATCAGAACCTTTGTCTTCAGATTTTCAGAACTCGTTCTCTTTCCCTTTCGTATCAGAGTCTTGTGAACTTCACATTTTCTTGAAATAAATTATGCATTTCAAGTGTAGTGCATAGGCGAAGTATTTTCCTTTTAGCATTGTATTCGCACCAATTTACGGAAGCATAACTTGTTTGTTAGATTCTCAATAGTAACAAACATTAGTTCTTACAAAATTGTTCATACAAACATACTCGTTTGATATCATCAAAACTTAGAAGTAACATTGCAGAACCAAATCTTGTTCTCACAATCTCCCCCTTTTTGATGATGACAAAACTATGTATTTTTATGACACAATTTTGATATATAATGCAGGGATAATAACAGATTTAAAAATTGCTTATCCTTCGCATGAAGTACTCCCCCTGAGTTTTAGACTTGATGAATTTCTGTGCTTGGGCTCCCCCTGATTTCACTATTGGATCAGAATCCCTGAAAAAAATAATCTAATAGAAATAACAGTTTATCTGTCAGCATGTAAACACCGTTATTTTTCAGAGATTGACTATAGAATCAAAATATCACATTCATATAACTTCTCCCCCTTTTTTTCATGATCAAAAAGATTAGTGGTCCAAGGGTGAAAAACGAAGATCTAAAGTCCTAAACACAAACGAGACATAACTAAACTTATGTGCTTCCAGAGGACATCTTCTCCCAAATCTTCTGAAGCATGCTCTGAACATTTGAATTGACAACTTTTTGTTCCTCAAAATTCTCTCTGAATTTCTGTTGTTCTTCTCTAATTTCTTCAACCGCGATTTCCAAACGCTTAACATCCGGATCAAATGAGGATACAACTACAACATCATGCTTGGCTTTTTCCATGGCTTTAGCTTCGTGTGCCATCGTGGCTTCTTCAGCAGCTTTTTCTTCACTTTCTTTCTGTTTTGCAGCCAAGAACTTGAGTTCCCTGATCCATTCCTCAGCCTCTGCTTTTTCCTTTGCCAACTAAATTCCAACAGTTATGGTGGCATCTGAGAAACTTACAATTCTTCCAAGTTCAGAATCCAACCATTTCTGGAAGATTTTACAAAAACCTTCAAGCTCCAAAGGCTTTGCACTTTTGCAGATTTCTTCTCTTAATTTCACAAATTTATTTAAAGCCTTGTCACGAAATTGACCTACGCATTCCTCAAAAGTTGTTGGAAGTGGTATGTCATAGATAACCAAAGCAAGGTCAGGCTTGGCAAAATTTGTTTCAGGTGGTGTTTGCTGAGATGAAACAATCTCAGTAGGAGGATGTTCATTGGTTGGTTGATCAGCAGGAGATGATACTTCTAGAGTGTCTGAAACCATAAGGGTTTCAGGTGTGACAATCTCTAGAGATTCAGAGATGGTTTCCTCAGAGCTAGACTCAATGCTGAGGTCTTGAGATTCAGAGATTAGGTTCGTGGAACCTGGTTCATTTGGCTGAATGGTTGAAGAGGTTATTGTCGTGGTGTAGGTAGGAACAACTTCAGTCGAGATACGTGTACTGATTGAAGAGTTGGGTGAAGATTGGATAGTGGTAGTTGAAGGAGGAATTGAAAAAGATGGTGGTTTAAACTTTGAAATTCTTGCCTATGCAGACTGCAGATGTCCTAACACATGTCAAGACATTGCACTACATAATCTTTTAAACTCATAGGCACAACTGCAGACTGATACCATGAATATCAGAACTGCACACTCTCAGGTGTCACGACATCTGATCCAACATGTCAGTCAGGAACACATACAACAAGACAGTAAAGTGCAGAATGTAAATAACACAGTAATTGTTAACCCAGTTCGGTGCAATTCACCTACATCTGGGGGATACCAATCCAGGATGAAGATTTCACTAACTGTAGACTGTTACAAAGTTAAACTCCCACGTTTACAACTTTATCCCTAACATCTACCCCATGAACATCTTTACCAAGGCTAAACTCAATGATTTACAACCCTGATATGAGATACCCCACTCACACCCTAATCATAATTTGTGTTATCTCTGTCTTCTGTCAATTCAGAATAGTCGCGGTTTCTTGACCTTCAAATTATCTTGGACTTGCTTCAAAGCTTCGTCCAAGAACAATACACCAACCATTACCTACAGGCTTCTGGTTGTGTCCCTGTACCTATGCCTTCCACCCTCCATCCCATAATACAGAGTGGAGACTTACAACTCCTAAGAGAGCCAACGACTCTCAAACCCTAAACCCTTATTCAACACAAAGGAACTAGGTTACAAAGTTACAAGCGATACAAAAAGTACATCAGGAACACCTAACCCTAGGTCTAAGTCTTCATATATATAGTCTTCTGTCTTGGGCTTTCTATCTCTGTCTTTGATCCAGTCTTTAGGAGAAAAACAAATCTTGAACATATTTGTTACTGAATTAAACGTGTTGAAGTAATAATCAGGATGTCAGGACATCTTCTTCAACGTCTTTGACTTCTGCAGTTATTTCTTTAACGTTAGGTTTTACCAAAAATTTGTCAAACATTAGGAGCTTTCAATCTCCCCCTTTTGACAAATTTTGGCTAAATCCTTCTCTCAGAATTCTTCACTGCCTATTGATAAGTATGAGAGGGAAAGAAGGAATTATGAGACCAAGAAGAGTCACAACAATCCTATTTATAGTAGATAATTGCCTTTGAAAGTAACGAACCATCGAACAAAACGCTGGTCAATTCAAAGCGCCAACAACTCTACTAAATGCGCACCGGCCAAGACTGTTGATTGTTTCTCCTTTTAAGAACACTGACCAAAGAATCCATTACATGCAAACATGTTTTATAACAATGTCCTGACATCATGTCAGACATTGTCTATTCTTCTCAGATTCTTCTTCTGATTTGACAATACAGAGACTTATTCACAAATTTTGATACCACTCTGCAAAGAAAACAAATTCTTCCAGACTCAGTAAATGATTCTTAAGCATCCAATAAGAACCATTTAAATATGCATTGCCAAGTTTCCCACAACTTGCAACAATACTCCAATGTCAAGACATCCTCCTTTACATCTCAGTTTGCTTGACACACAAATGCAAACTGGAATTTCCACAATAATGTCAAGCCATCCTCCTTGACATCTCAGTTTGGTTTACGCACAAATGCAAACTGGATCTTCAACAATAATGCCAAGCCATCTTGACATCTCAGTTTGCTTGACGCACAAATGCAAACTGGAACTTCATCTTAGATCAAGAGGCCTCTCCCTCTGACTAAGCTAACTGGTGCTCCTCCACTGAACACCCAAGCTAATGACTGGAAAACATAAGACGCATCTTCATGTCTTCAACAGCGCACCCTCTGTTCAACACACCTGCTGAACGCAACTATTAACTCATTATTGTTCCCTCTGACAAGAAACAATAATTACTCACACATGATCAAAGCCATGCATCTCATGAGTGCGTGTACACCAACCATAACAAACTCTTTGCTTGAGATCAAAGTCCCATTGATCCCCCTCATTCCACAACCATCTTATACACCACACAAACTCCTCTTGAATTCTCATGTATATATATCTCGTTGCTTGAGGCACAAACCAATTGAATTAGAATGCTTCACATTCCTCAAAGAGACGCACAGGGCCCCTTAGTTTGTTACCACGATGTCAGCTATCGTATGCATGCTCCAGAACTTCACAGCTGCTAAACTGATCCACTACTAGCATGACTTGCTCCAAGGGCTCCAATGCCGCATGCAGAATTTTCCACTGACCTCACCCAGCCAGCAATAGAGATAAACCCCGCAATCCAAGACAGTCATTCCTATCATTCTCCCGTATGATAACCTGGAATACTTCTGATTTATGGTGAATCTCCACTTCTGAACGCATTCAGGAAACAGACTTCCATGCAATCAACACATGATCCACTTCAGTCTTCACAAATACTTACATCCTGCTTCCAAGGGACCCTTCTACTCCATCATTCTCCCGGATGATCATGTAGATACTTCTTGGACACGATGCAAGTAACCAGTTCATCACAGAACCTGAAATCCTTCACCAAGGATAACTAACCCAAAGATGTTCTAACATCAGTTAGGACATCTTCCACACATCATAGACACCACACACCATAGTTCTTGATATGTTCCACCACTGGACTTACTATCAGCATAGTAATCCACACTGAAGATCTTCTAACAACACTGCACCACCAGCTTGAACAAAGAAAACTTCAGAAACCCAGAGAGAAATAAACTCTCAACCACCAAGAAGGTATGCTTCCATTCTCAACCCAGAACTTCTGCCACAAGCTCCCAGAGAACCAAAACCTTCAATAATTTCAACTAACTACTCTTCTACACAAGAGCAATCAGTTTCAAGCATCCCACTTGAACGCACATTGTGAAACCAATCAAATGCCACTTTTTGATTGACCTCACTCATCTTCAGAAATCCCACAAGATACACTGATCTACTAATGAAACCAAATCTTCAAGTCACACGAACTACTTGCCCTATAGCAAGACATCTTGGATCCACCAAGCCTCTTAGTCATGTAACATCTTCTCATCCACAGCTCCCGCAAACTGCATGAGATAGACCTTTTTGAAGAATCCATCACTCCCATTCTCCTGTAGATCACCTTATCTTAAGCTGATGTGCCACCTAACCAGCTGAGACTTCTGATGTTAAGATAGATGTCAAAACATTATGACATCTAACTGTTGAATTCAGACCCTCCTTCTGCCACTTAGAAGACCCTTCTCCCTTTGCAGAAATAGATTTCCATGCTCTCACAGACTTGATTCAACAACCAAGTTTTGAGTAGACAAC
This sequence comes from Lathyrus tuberosus, assembly GCA_022829125.1. Classification (NCBI taxonomy): domain Eukaryota; kingdom Viridiplantae; phylum Streptophyta; class Magnoliopsida; order Fabales; family Fabaceae; genus Lathyrus; species Lathyrus tuberosus. The sequence continues at coordinate 20,008,459 of JALAZF010000017.1, forward strand.
CTCCATTCTGCTTTGAAACTCCAAAGACTTCAAACCTGCCACGTCTGAATCTTCAGAAAATAAGTAGTCCAAGACTACCCCATAGCAATACCAAAGAATGCCACTTCCCTTAGTAGAGCCGTCAAAAGAAAGCCAGAGATAACTGCCACTTATCCTTGACCTTCACAACCAGAGCAAGCACTATGCTCCAAAGCACCTAGATCAGAAATAAACTGACCCAAGATGTAACCATCAAGATTATGATGTCTTCATAGTCTTCCATCTCCATGTTCAACAACATCACTATCTGGACAAGTCATTCACAATACTTTCTAGGAAACAGATGCTAAGCCAATAATCTCAGGTCAATACCTAGGTGACTTTTGAGCGAATGCAGAACCCCTCCCATGATTCTCCAAGCCTCTGATGAAAAGATGTCAGAACATCTGACAGAACATCCTTAATCTTGAATCTCAAGGATAATCAATTTAATACATGTGGATTCCCCAAATATCAATTGATCTTAAATCCTTGTGCAATAACCCTTATCCAAATCCAGCATATTCTGAATATCCCAAGATATTCCTCATCATGTTGTTTTCTTTAGTTTGTGCAAGTTGTTAAGATATCAAGGTTGCCCCCTTGACTCAAGCTCTTAAGATTCTCTCTGAACGAATCCTAATTGCCTCAACTGTGTGAACTCATTCTTAGGGTTGAAAGTATGAGTTCTTCCTTGCACGTTTTTGTGAATGGTGAAAATAAATCACCTCCACGGTCTTCACTTTGTGTCTCAAGGAAACACCTTCTAGTCAGAAGAGTAACTAGAAGACTCCAGATACACGACATAGATGTCTTTATGAGTGGACTTGAGAGAATTCTCAAGTATTTTTGACAACCTATCCGTTCAAACATCTATCAAACTCCTAGAGCAAGAACCTGATAGACTTTACACTCAACTCCTCTCCTCTTCAACTGACTCCAAGTTGTACCAGAAAGCAAGCTTCCAAGTACCAAGTCATCATACTAGATATCTGACCACAACTTCCTTCACTCCATCGCTCCCGACTCTGGAATAAAAGAATGCATATACCTTTAAGATTATAGAGGATGACTATTAAGACCTTCCACCAACTGTCTTCAATAACAACTCTAGAATCCCATAATTCTAGAGCTCTTCCATCAGAAACACATGCAGCAGACCCACCAAGGAATAGATCCTGATTGCCCTAATAAGATGTCACAACATCTTACAAGACACATCAACAAGAGAACTAGCCACTTCTCCTGTAGTTGTTGTAGAATCTCCTTAGCAACATGAACAACCCCCGGGTTGCTCCCTTCGATCCAGAACATTCATCTCATCCATTAATACCCTTGGGTATGTTTGAGTTGATTGATCTGATCTCCAAAACTCCTACTTGTTTAAATGCCATAAAGTATCTCCTAAAGATCTCATCCAGAACCGGACAGGATGCCTGCTCTAATACCAATTGAAATTCTGGCCTATGCAGACAGCAGATGTCCTAACACATGTCAAGATATTGTGCTACATAATCTTTTAAACTCAGAGGGACAACTGCAGACTGATACCTTGAATATCAGACCTACACACTCTTAGATGTCACGCCATCTGATCCAACATGTTAGTCAGGAACACATACAACAAGACAGTAAAGTGCAGAATGTAAATAACACAGTAATTTTTAACCTAGTTCGGTGCAATTCACCTACATCTGGGGGATACCAATCCAGGATGAAGATTTCACTAATTGTAGACTGTTACAAAGTTAAACTCCCACGTTTACAACTTTATCCCTAACATCTACCCCATGAACATCTTTACCAAGGCTAAACTCAATGATTTACAACCCTGATATGAGATACCCCACTCACACCCTAATCACAATTTGTGTTATCTCTGTCTTCTGCCAATTCAGAATAGTTGCGGTTTCTTAAACTTCAAGTTATCTTGGACTTGCTTCAAAGCTTCGTCCAAGAACAATACACCAACCATTACCTACAGGCTTCTGGTTGTGTCCCTGTACCTATGCCTTCCACCCTGCATCCTATAATACAGAGTGGAGACTTACAACTCCTAAGAGAGACAACGACTCTCAAACCCTAAACCCTTATTCAACACAAAGGAACTAGGTTACAAAGTTACAAGCGATACAAAAAGTACATCAGGCACACCCTCACCCTAGGTCTAAGTCTTCATATATATATAGTCTTTTGTCTTGGGCTTTCTATCTCTGTCTTTGATCCACTCTTTAGGAGAAAAACAAATCTTGAACAGATTTGTTACTGAATTAAACATGCTGAAGTAATAATCAGGATGTCAGGACATCTTCTTCAACATCTTTGACTTCTGCAGTTATTTCTTTAACGTTAGGTTTTACCAAAAAAAATTCAAACATTAGGAGCTTTAAAACTTCACTTGTGGATTGGAGGTAGGAAAGAAGGTAGTTTGAGATGATGATGGTGCAGTAACAGTCTCAGATGAATTGATAGCAGATTTATTTATTTTCTCAAGAAGAAAAGACTCCAGTCTGGAAGTTTTGGAGGTTTCAGCCTTATCATCCTTTTTCTTCTTCTTAGGCTCAGAAATGTCTTCAGTTTGCTTTCTCTTGCTCCTGGTAATATATTTAGGTTTGGGAGAAACATCTTCGATTCTGAATCCATACATGTCATGTCCTTCTTCTCTCATTATAGCAACGAATGAAGCAATAATATACATATTATCTCCTCTGTGATAAATTGGATAACCTGTTATAGGAAGTCTGTTGTGAATCACGATGTCGTGAGGGATAGACATAGGTTTCGCTTCAACATTTGTCACCATTTTCATATGCTTGAGGTTCACAGCATTGAAAACTTCTCCTATGCTTGCAGTCAGGCATTCTGTATATTTGGCTTCTTTGACTAGATACTCCACTAAGCTGCTTTCGACAAAAATATTAGATAAAAGTCTTCCAAAAGGAATGTAGTTTACAATCTTCCTATCCGGTGAGGCTGTTGTTCTTGTCTTGCGCACCATATCTCTTAGGTAGTAAAATAGAATGGATGGAAGGCACATTTTCTCACTCTTGTGCAAGTAGTACAGCATGTACTTTTGATTTACGTTGAAGAAATCTGCAGCACTCTTTGAAGGTCTTGGATTGATACATCCAAGAATAATTTTATGCCAGATCCTCAGATTGTCACTCAAATTCTTGCTTTTTATTCGATTGTCCCAGGTTGACAATTTTTGAAAATTGCTTTGTTGATGACAGAGTCAGATTTTTCGATTCTTCCATAGACCCTTTTTCCTTCCAAGAACTTCATTCCTAGCAAACCTGAAATTGACTTCTCAGTGATAATAATCTTTTGATCCATAACGAAGGAAACGACATGGAGATTGTCAGTTTCAGCTTGTCTCCAGAATTCTTTGACTAGATCTTCATAGGTAGGGCCTCTAAGTCTGTCAAAGTAACTTTTCCAACCTTGAGTGTTTAGCTGATTATCTAGGTTAAACCCATTAACACGAAGATTGTCAAAATCGACATCTAGTTCTTTGAGAACAGTTAGATTTTCTGCATGAATGACACAGGTAACCGAGGGATTTCTTTGTGTTACATGGTTTGTATCGATCGTTGGAAGATATGATGAAGTTGAAGCGATCATCGCGGTGGTCACGATGGTTGAAGATGGAACGATAGATGAGGATGGTAACTCTTGAGAGGGATTCAGTGAAGCTTCAAATTCCTTGGAAAAGTGAACAGTTTCTTGTTGAATGGCAGTCATCATGATGATACTTGAGATTGGAGAGGAAGAGGACAATGATTGAGTAATAGAAGAGAGAGAGAGAGAGAGAGAGAGAGAGAGAGACGATTTAGGGTTTTTGAGGTTTTATTTGAGTGATAGTGGAGTCAGGAGTGTTTTTGAAAGCTTAAGGACATAGACACCGTACAGAGGATAAGTTAATGAATGTAATATAGTTTTAAGTCAGTCTCAAGAAAATTACTGTTCGTTTGATTTGGGTAAATGTAGTGATTTGGATATAATCAAATCATATGTAAAAAGAAATTGACACGTCATGAATGATTGGATAACTCAAAAGGTTTCATTAGAACTAAGACATGTTTAAAAAAAATGGTTCTGATGATTTTAAAATACTTATTTCTTCTTACTAGACACATTTGGTTCTGAAATACTCTTACTCTGGACAGTAGTCCATTTTCAGATGCTTTAAAATAATTTGAAATCTATCTTCAGCCAAGGGTTTTGTAAAAATGTCAGCCCATTGATGGTCTGTATCAATAAATTTTAAGCATAAAGTTCCCTTCTGAACATAGTCTCTGATAAAATGGTGTTTTATTTCAATGTGTTTAGCCCTAGAGTGTAAAATTGGGCAGTATTATCACAGAAGATAGGAATGTTACTCTCGTATATTTGATAATCCTCCAGCTAATTTTTCATCCATAACATCTGAGTACTGCATAAAGAAGCGGATATGTATTATGCTTCTGTTGTTGAGAGAGCAATTGTAGATTGTCTCTTGCTTGACCATGAGATTAGGTTATTCCCTAGGAACTGACAGTTACCGGATGTGCTTTTTCTTTCCAATCTGTCTCCAGCATAGTCTGCATTGTAGTAACCAGAAAGAGTGTACTCTGATGTTTTCTCATACATCAAGCCAAGATTAGTTGTTCCTTTCAGGTACCTTAGAATTCGTTTAACAGCAGTTAAATGAGGTTCTCTGGGATCTGATTGGAATCTAGCACATAAATGTACACTGAATAATATATCAGGTTTAGAAGCAGTTAGATACAAGAGAGAGCATATCATACCACGATAGAGCTTCTGAAAAACCTTAACTCCTATTTCTTCCTTTCCCATGATACATGTTGGATGCATTGGGGTCTTTGTTGTATTGCAATCCATCATGTTGAATTTCTTCATAAGTTCTTTAGTGTACTTACTTTGATGAATGTAGGTGCCTTCTGGTTTCTGATCAATTTGAATTCCCAGGAAGAACTTTAACTCACCCATCAGACTCATTTCGAATTCTGCTTGCATTAACTTTAAAAATTCTTCGCATAAAGAGGGATTAGCAGAACCAAAAATAATATCATCAACATAGATTTGAACTATAAGAATATCATTCTTAAATGTTTTACAGAAGAGAGTAGTGTCAACCTTTCCTCTGGTGAAATTATTTTCTAAAAGAAATTTGCTCAATCTATCATACCAAGCTCTGGGAGCTTGCTTCAGACCATAGAGAGACTTTTTAAGTTTAAAAACAAAATCTAATTTTTCTGAGTTTTCAAAACCAGGAGGTTGTTTGACATAAACTTCTTCTGATATATAATCATTTAGGAATGCACTCTTAACATCCATTTGATATAATGTGATGTTATGATTTACTGAAAAGGAAATTAATAATCGTATGGCTTCAAGTCTAGCGACCGGAGCAAATGTTTCATTGTAATCAATTCCTTCTTGTTGACTGTAACCTTGAGCAACAAGTCGTGCCTTGTTTCTGACAACTTCTCCCTTCTCATTTAGCTTGTTCCTGAATACCCACTTGGTTCCAATTACATGAACATCTTTAGGTTTTGGAACAAGATCCCATACATCATTTTTTGAGAATTGATTAAGTTCTTCTTCCATGGCCAGAACCCAGTCCTTATCCATAAGAGCTTCATCAACTGTAGCTGGTTCAATTAACGACACCAATCCTAAGAGTGTTTCTTCTGATGGTCTGAAGGTTGGTCTGGTTCTGATTGGAGCGTCCTTGTTACCCAAAATTAGTTCCTCAGGATGTGATGTAGACATTCTTATTTTCTTTTGATGTGGAGTATTAGGAGTTACATCGATAGTGTTCAGAGTAGGATCTTGTCGTTCTTTAACTTCGTCTTCTTTTTATTTAGGTTCCGAAAAGCTGATTTCCAAATCTGCAAGCTTTTCAACTAGCTTTGACTTTTCAGGGTCAAGCTTGTCATCGAATCTTACATGAATTGATTCTTCCACAATCTGTGATTCTGTGTTATAAAATTTGTTGCCTTTTGAGTGTTCAGAGTATCCTAACAGCAGACACTTCTGTGCTTTGAAATCAAACTTGCCAAGATTCTCTTTAGTGTTTAATATAAAACAAGTACATCCAAAAGGATGAAAGTAAGAAATGTTGGGAATCTTATTCTTCCACAATTCATAAGGATTTTTATTCAAGATAGGTCTGATAGAGATTCTATTTTGAATATAGCATGCTGTATTAATTGCTTCTGCCCAAAAGTGCTTGGCCATGTCAGTTTCTTGGATCATGGTGCGAGCCATTTCTTGTAAATTCTTGTTCTTTCTTTCTATAACTCCATTTTGTTGTAGAGTTCTAGGACAAGAAAAATCATGAGATATCCCATGTTAATAAAAAAGTTCTTCAAAATCCTTTTTTCAAATTCTCTACCATGATCACTTCTGACTTTGACTATTTTGCTACTTTTCTCATTTTGTACTTGAGTGCAGAAGGAAGCAAACACAGAATGTGACTCATCCTTGTGTTTTAAGAATTTCATCCATGTCCAACGACTGTAATCATCAACGATGACTAGTCCGTATTTCTTACCATTGATAGAGGCAGTTTTCACTGGTCTAAAAAGATCAATGTGAAGAAGTTCTAACGGTCTAGAGGTGGAAACAATATTATTTACTTTAAAAGAAGTTTTTGAAAACTTGCCTTTCTGACATGCTTCACAAAGAGCATCTGAAGAATACTTCAGATTTGGCAAGCCTCTGACAAGTCCTAGCTTGTTCAGCTGAGATATTCTTCTCAAGCTAACATGACCAAGACGTCTGTGCCAGACCCATTGCTCTTCATTAACAGACAGAAGACATTTTACATTCTGATGTTTTAAATCTGATAATTTAATTTTGTAAGTATTGTTCTTCCTCTTTCCGTTGAACAGGACAGATCCATCCTTTTGACTGACAACCTTGCAGGACGTTTGATTGAAAATAACGTCATAACTATTGTCACTAAGTTGACTAATTGACAATAAATTATGCATTAGACCTTCAACTAACAGAACATTATTAATAGAAGGAAGCTTACCTTTTCCAACAGTTCCGGAGCCAATAATTCTTCCTTTCTGATTTCCTCCGAAACCGACGACACCTCCAGGTTTAAGTTTCAGATCTTGGAACATATGCCTTTCTCCCATCATGTGTCGTGAGCATCCACTGTCCAGGTACCATGACTGGTGTTTCAGTGGTGCCATTAAGGATATCTGCAACATACACTATCTCATTTTTAGGTACCCATTTTGTGGGTCCTTTCGCATTAGTCTTTCCAGAGGTTCTGACACCTTTGGACTTCCTCACAGTAGAATAATAGTGTGGGACTTGTGCATAGTGTTTAAGAGTAGAAGTTTTCTTTTGTGCCTGAGTTTGTGTAGTAGTAGATTTTGAACCTTTTGGTTCTGAGCATTTCAGGTTAGTGTCAGAGGACACAAAATGTTTGGACAGAGGTATTATTTTGATACTCTTGGTCTCATCGTATGGTTGTGATGGTCCTAAATATCCCAAACCTCTATTACCATTCCTGTTGACTCCATAGATCATTGAAGCCATTTTGCTTCTATCTATGCTTTTAGCAAGGAAGTGTTGAAAGGCTCTATCATATCTGACTACTTCATTAGTGTTAGTTATGTTAGACGTGATTTCTTCTTCTAACTTTGAGACTTTGTTTTTTAAAACAGCATTTGATTTTTCTAAGAAAATTAATTTTTCATTTAATTCAAAGATGGTTTGCTTGCTTTTAGTAAGATCTTCGGAAGGAACCACAAAAGTCTTTTTCAGAGTTTTGTGTTTTCTTAGAAGGATTTGATATCTTTCCATAAATTCAGATAATCCTATTTCGAGTTCAGAACGGGATAAGGAAGAAAGTACCTATCTTTTGTCGTCAAAGTCTAATAATGCTCCTTCTGATAAGACATCGTTGGTTTCAACCATGAATGCCATGTTGACACGTTCTCCATCAAAATCATCCTCAGATTCTGAATCATCCCAAGTTGCCATAAGACCCTTTTTGGCTTTCTTAGGCCTCTCCTCTTTCTTAAGTTTTGGACAATCATTTTTGATATGTCCAGGCTCCTTGCATTCAAAACATGTAACATCTTTTCCATAAGTTCTCCTTTGACCATATGTATATTCAGATCTTCTTCTTGGTCCTCTTAACTTATTCTTTCTGTATTTCAATAATTGACTTATTTTCCTTGATATGAGAGATATATCATCTTCATCTAAATCTTCTTCAGATTCTTCCACTTCTTCCTCTGCCTGATACGCCTTTTTCTTCTCAGACTTGGCCTTTAGAGCAATGGATTTACTTTTCTTCTGAGGTTCATCTCCTTGAAGCTCTATTTCATGACATTTTAAAGAACTGATTAGTTCCTCAAGACTTATACTATTTAAATCCTTTTCCAGTTTCAAGGCAGTTACCATTGGCCTCCATTTGACAGGCAGACTTCTGATAATTTTCTTGGCATAATCAGCAGGAGAATACCCTTTGTCCAGAACTCTGAGTCCTGCAACAAGCATTTGAAATCTTGAGAACATGGTTTCCATAGATTCATCGTCTTCCATTTGGAAGACCTCATATTTTTGAATTAGTGCAAGAGCCTTTGTTTCCTTGACTTGAGCATTGCCTTCGTGAGTCATACGAAGAGAGTCAAAGATAGACTTTGCAGTCTCTTTGTTTGTAATTTTTTCATATTCCGTATATGAAATTACATTTAACAGAATCGTTCTTGCTCTGTGATGATTCTTGTAATTTTTCTTTTGTGCATCTGTAAATGCACTTCTTTCAACCTTTTTTCCTGCAGAACCTACAGGGTGACTGTAGCCATCAACTATCAGATCCCATAGATCTAAGTCAAACGACAAAAAGTAACTTTCAATTCTATCTTTCTAATAATCAAATTTTTCCCCATCAAAGATAGGAGGTTTTGCAGTATAAGAATCTCTTTAATTCACAATAACACTTGTCTCAGGAGTTGGCATAGCCAATTTTTTTCACACTTGGATCGGTACTGAACACTGTTAAGTGCTTGATAAAAATTAAACCTTTTTATCACCTCAGAACCGGAGCTCTGATGCCAATTGAAGGTGTGAAAAACACAAGAAAGGGGGGTTTGAATTGGATTTTCAAAATAAAATTATTTTTCTAAGATTTCTCTTTTTCAAAACTCTTTTGTTTAATAAAAATAACCTTTGTTGAATCTGAAGAGAATAACACGTTAAGTTTATACTAGTTCACTTGAGAAACACTCAAGTTAATCTAGTCCACCCGCCAAGGTGATTTTGCCTCTCTCAATCGAGGTCTTAATCCACTAATCACTCAGATTAATATAGTGCACTAGCCAAAATACTGGTGACTAACAATTACCTCTAAAACTTCTCAAGTTCTAAACTTCTCAAGAAATACAACCACATCGATCTTTCTCAAGGAACACCCTCTAAGACAACACGTCTTAGACTTCTCAAGAAATACAACTGAAATTCTGGTATCAGATGTGTGATGTTAAGTGTGATGTCACAATAATACAATCTGCTATATGAACAAGGTAATAAAACAACAGTAAATCAACACAATGAATTGTTCACCCAGTTCGGTCTAACTACCTACGTCTGGGGGCTGCTAAGCCAGGGAGGAAAATCACTATTAGTAGTATTAAATTACAGACTCAACAATCCCAGTTGACAATATCCTAACTTAATCACTACCCAATGACACTTCTACCTAAGAACCTCTTAGATATGAGACACCACTCACTCTCCCTTAATCACCTCAGTGATACAACTCAAAGATTACAAAGTTCCCAACTTGATCTTTCTTAACAACTTTGATCAAGAACAATACTCTCTTGCTTAAAAGCTTTTGAGAGGACAATTACAACTCAAACAAACTATACCAATTCAAGCATGAATGGCTTACAAAACACAAACGAAAACTTTAACAACTGATACTCAGTATTCACTCTATAGTCTTCGTATCTTCCAAGTAGGGTTGTGGCTTCTTTAAATAGAAACATTGACTTGGGCTTGGACCCCTTGAAAATCTCTGATTTGATTTGAAATTAAAATAGATTTTATTCATCAAATCTTTTCATATCATTCAGCCCTAAAAACAGCAACAAGATCTGCTCCATATCTGATTGCAACTGAACATATCTTTACCTAGATGTTCGCCTGCAATCTCTCCACCAGATCTCTCAAAACAACAAAAACACGTGCAGCCCTAATAACACAGCAGACTGATGTTCTGATGTTCTGCCAACCGATGTCAAGACATCATATTTAACATCAACACACAAAACTGCAACCCTAAATAACTTAACATAAACTGAATGTTAACAACTCATGTTAAGACATCAGACAATGACATCTTCAACAACAACATTGTTTTTCCAAAATTGCAGCCAATACAAGAACTAAAAATCTCCCCCTTTGGCTAATTTTGGCTAAAACAATCTCAGCCAACATCAGAAAAACTTGCAGCGGATAAACACCAAACTCCAAACAACTACCAACATTCACTACACAACCAGCATCAGCAACATCCAACAGCTGTACCAAAAACAAACTCAAACTGCATAACAACTGCATAAACTACAAACTCCCCCTCAAACCTAGAACCACAACAAAGAGCTAGGCAACAACAACAACAAATAGCAGCACTAGGCTAACTCTCCCCCTTTTTAGCCACAATTGGCTAACCATCAACCAGTTAGTCCCTCTCACTACTGTCAAAAAATACCATTTAGTCCTAGGCTAGCTCTCCTTGTCAGTCAAAAGAAGGCATCACATGACAAATCATAGAACAAAAACCAGATAAATATAACAGTACCATTATCCATGATACAAAAATAAACTCAAGGTGCAGAAAAATATAAAACAAAAAAAATTGAAACAACACAGCTAGCTTAATCAATCTTCATCAGAATCATCAGTAGAAACATCTTCATCATCACCTTTCTCAGAACCTGAACCTTCAGCATTGACATTTGTGTTGACATTCTCATCATCTCCATCTTGTTCCAAAGACTTGATCAACTGCTCAAGTTTCATCTTCCTGACAGTGTTGGTGCTGATCACCACATCTAGATCCTTGCAGGCAGACTTCAACTCTTCTATCATATCAGCTTTGGTACATGCCTTCTTGACACCAGAACCTGATGTTAAGACAATATCTGGGACATGATTCCCTACAAACAACTTGGGATGCAAGGATAATGCAGACTCCCTCTTGCAAGCAGTATCTGAAGTAGTCAATATTCCAGGATGTTGCTTCAGGATCACTCCACAAATGAGAGAAGGAAATGCTATAGGCATTTTAATAGCATTTGTTGAAGCATGCTTCACAGTCTGATCAAAAATGTAGGACCCATAATCAAAGTTTTTCTTTGTCCCAACAGCATAAATCATCTTCCCCAAGCCAACAGAGATAGTCGTTTTGTGATTAGTGGGGACCCAATTTGCAACACCTCTTCTGTGCAGGACAGCATATTTGACACTAAGAAGACTAGCAGACATCTTTCCTTTCAAAGGCCAAACCTTCACTTGAGTTGCAGTGATCTTCTTGCACACCTCATTGTCAGTAACTTCCAGCTCTCTATAATTTTGCTCATTTCTTCCTAGGTAGGTGTTGATAACCTCAGGAAAAAAGTCAATACACTTACCTCTCACATATACTTTTCTAAAGTCCACACTCCTTCTGTCAGTAATGTCCACAGGAATGTTTACCACAAACTCCTTAACTAGCCCATCATAACATTTGGAGAACCCAGAAACAGTTTTCATTAACCCTGCAAACTTAATCAGCTCCATAACTTCCTTAATCTCCAGAGCATCTTTGCCAAGCTCTCTTTCCATAGCCAATCTTCTTTGACACACAAACTTCCACATGTGAGCACTTCCAGCATAGTGAAAAGAGATGTTGTCCACAGGTACATCAGGAACCTTATCAGCAATCCTCTTCAAAATGGACCTTCTCACTGGAGTGATGTCTTGAACATCAACATCAAACTCAGAGTCAGAGTCTTCCCTTATCTTCCTCTTTTTTTATGAGACAGACACCTTGCCCCAAGACTTTGTAGGGCCAACAACAGAAGTCTTCTTCTTTTTGCTTTCAGTTCTCACCTTAGGAGATGAATCAACAGTCTTCCCTTTTCTAGAATTTAATCTTTTTGCAATACCTGGAATTGCATTGCCAATAACCTCATTGTCAGACAAATTCTCAACATTCACAACCTCAACAGGCTTCTTTCCTTTGGGGCTAGAAGAAACTTCCCTAGCAGGTGATGTTCTAACATCAGGTTCAACATCAACTCTAGCTCCAACATTAGGATCAACATCAGTTTCAGCTTCAGTTTCAGCATCTTCAATGACAGAAATAGCCAACCAGTGAAGATTGGTTTCAGCTGGTTGCATGTCATCCTTTTTACCTTCAGATTGCACAGCAGCCGTTTGAGCCAAAGGTCTTGATATTCCAGCCACAGGAATCCCTTTCTCAAAAATCTTAGTGACAATCTGACCTATACTTTTCTCAACATCTACAGTCTCTTCCTCATTCTGATTTCCAACAGCTTGAGGAGTAGAGGTCCTAGGATCAGATTTATCTCCAAACAGAATGCTAGTAACAAACTCTCTACTTTTCCTATCATCAATTTTTTTACCAGCAGAATGATCAGACGATTTACCTGATGTATCATGAGAAGACCTTTTTGTTTGCATCTTGTCAGGTCTTGTCTTAGAAGCTGGAATCATTGAGAGAGGGGCTATATCCAAAGCTTCATCCTCAGAAACCCCTTTCGTCGAAACCCTAGGTTTTGTGTGTGAGGGACTCTTGGATGCAGACTTCTTGGAGGGAGACGATATTTGTTGAGACATTGTTCCTCTGTAGCAACTGATGAACAAAAATGTGTTGAGACTTCTATTCTTTGGGGAGAAGACGACCAGACTATGAGGATTGATGTAGCGTGTGGAGGCAAGGTGAGGAAATGATTGCATAGGGTATGAGGGCTGCTTTTGTTGAGCACTTAAAAGCCAATAAATGTAATTCCCCCACCAAAATGTATCACATTTCAAATTTTTGAATTTTAATAAATATTCAGCACACGTCATTAACCTCTGTTGTCTTTTACACATACCATGTTTTCCTCGTACGACATCACAATGTTCAGCACATATCCTTAGAGAAACTGTCATTACACCTTCTTCCTGTATGGTCAACCTCAATGATCTTGATTTCCCTAAGATTAACCCTAGAGTGTTTGGTGATCCTTGGAATGTCACAGTAGGATGTCATGACATCATGCTTGACATTGTGATCAATCAGACTTTGTTTCACCTCTAGATGTTCTCCCTTTTTATCCCATCGATAGCAGTTGTCTTTGGACTTAGCACCCTTCATGACAACTTCACCTTTCTCATTAGTGACAATACATTCAGCTTTAGTAAAGTGAACTTTAAGTCCTTGCTTACATAGTTGACTAATATTGATCAAGTTGGCCTTCAATCCTTTGACCAATAACACATCATCTAGTCTAGGAGCACCTGCACAGTTCAGTATTCCCACACCCTTGATTTCTCCTTTGACACCATCTCCAAAAGTTACACAGCTGGAATAATGTTCAACATTCAACAACAAACTCTTCATACTTGTCACATGCCTAGAGCAACCACTATCAAAATACCAGTCCTCTTTGGCAGAACCAGTTAATGACATCTGAGCTAACAAACAAGTGGCACCATTCTTGGGAACCCATTGCTTAACAACAGTAGGACTATCCTGATTCTGTCTAGGTTGGGGATTAGGTTGAGGATATCCATAGAGCTTGAAACAGAAAGATTTCGAGTGACCAAATCTTCCACAATAGTGACATCTCCAGCTTTGAAATTTTTCTCTGAAGTGATTAACATGCCTTCTCTCTTGAGGATGTTTTATGTTATACTGCTGAGGCTGCCTTCTGCTATAGTATTGGGACTGTCTCCTCCCATAGTATTGAGACTGTCTCATATGATAATGAGGTTGTCTTCTGTAATGATGATTAGGCTGTCTTTTCCCATGATGATGGGGCTTTCTTCTGCCATAATAGTGAGGCACGGCATTATTAGGCCCATACATTTTCCCATGATGTTGAGACATAGGTTGGGACATGTTATGTTTATAATCTTTCCCATGGTGTTGAGTCTTCTGATGAGGTACATATTGGTTGGGTCCTGACACATGAGCTTTCCCTTGATGTTGAGACATCTGATGGGACAAGTTCTGTTTGGTACCAGAAGAACTAGCATCTGAAGAAGAATTCTTTTCACCATTAAATCCTAGACCAGTCTTATCACTTGCTCCTTTTCCAGCCTGAAGGATTTCATCCAGAGTGTCAGTTCTAGTATTCAACATTCTGATGGATTTGGACATTTGATCAGGCTGGGATTTTAACAACAGAACTTCATTCTCAAGTTCAGCTTTATCAGCCTTAAGCTGGATTATAACTTTCTTCTGCTTCTCCCTTTCTTGACAAACCTCTTCACTTTTCAGACACAACTCTTTATAGGAGGTTGCTAGCTCTTCAAAGGTCAGATCATCATCACTGGACTCTCCATCAGAAGCACATATTCCAGTCAATGCCCTAACATGCTTGGCAGTCTCTTCATCACTCTCACTCTCAGTATCAGACCAGGAAATAAATAACCCCTTTTTCTGCTTCTTGAGATATGTAGGACATTCTTTTCTGACATGACCATAACCTTCACACTCATAGCATTGGACTCCTTTGTCAAGATTAGGCTTCTCCTCGGCTGTAGTTTTCTTGTTGATGTCAGACGAGATGTTCTTAACATTTGGTATATAGTTCCTATCCATTCTTTTTAACACCTTATTAAACTATCTTCCTAGAAGAACAATGGCATGGGACAGCTCCTCCTGAGACTTAGGATTATTCTCTTTCTTAGCATCTTCAGAACTAGACACCAAAGCTATGCTTTTGGTCTTCTTTTCATGTTCCTCATCCATCCCTAATTCAAAAGTTTGAAGAGAACCAATCAACTTATCCACCCTCATCTTGCTGATGTCTTGAGCTTCTTCTATAGCAGTCACCTTCATTTTATATCTCTTGGGAAGGGATCTAAGAATCTTCCTTACCAGCTTCTCTTCAGTCATTTTCTCTCCAAGGGCACTAGAAGCATTTGACAGCTCAAGAATATTCAGGTGAAAATCATGAATGGTCTCATCATTCTTCATCTTCAGATTTTCAAACTTTGTTGTCAGTACTTGAAGTCTTGACATCTTAACTTTGGAGGTTCCTTCATGAGTAGTTTTCAAGACATCCCAAGCTTCCTTAGCCACTTCACAAGTGTTGACCAGCCTAAAGATGTTCTTGTCAATACCATTAAAAATGGCATTCAAAGCCTTAGAATTTCCAAGCGCAAGTTCATCTTCTTCCTTGGTCCATTCTTCCTCAGGTTTCAGCTTTGATGTTCCATCTTTTTCAACAATCACAGGATGTTTCCATTCTTTTAAAACAGCCTTCCAAGCCCTGCTGTACAAGGCCTTCAAGAAGGTAACCATGCGAGGTTTTCAATAATCATAATTTGAGCCATCTAGAATAGGGGGTCTATTCACAAATCCATCACTCTCCTTGTCCATAGTACCAGAAAGTAACAGCCCTAGATCTCACCCAGATGCAGAGCAGGATGCCTGCTCTGATACCAATTGAAATTCTGGTATCAGATGTGTGATGATAAGTGTGATGTCACAACAACACAATCAGCTATATGAACAAGGTAATAAAACAACACTAAATCAACACAATGAATTGTTCACCCGGTTCGGTCTAACTACCTACGTCTGGGGGCTGCCAAGCCAGGGAGGAAAATCACTATTAGTAGTACTAAATTACAGACTCAACAATCCCAGTTGACAATCTCCTAACTTAATCACTACCCAATGACACTTCTACCTAAGAACCTCTTAGATATGAGATACCACTCACTCTCCCTTAATCACCTCAATGATACAACTCAAAGATTACAAAGTTCCCAACTTGATCTTGCTTAACAGCTTTGATCAAGAACAATACTCTCTTGCTTAAAAGCTTTTGAGAGGACAATTACAACTCAAAAAAACTATACCAATTCAAGCATGAATGGCTTATAAAACACAAACGAAAACTCTAACAACTGATACTCAGTATTCACTCTATAGTCTTCGTATCTTCCAAGTAGGGTTGTGGCTGCTTTAAATAGAAACTCAGACTTGGGCTTGGACCCCTTGAAAATCTCTGATTTTATTTGAAATTAAAACAGATTTTATTCTTCAAATCTTTTCATATCATTCAGCCCTAAAAACAGCAACAAGATCTGCTCCATATCTGATTGTAACTGAACATATCTTTACCAAGATGTTCGCCTGCAATCTCTCCACCAGATCTCTCAAAACAACAAAAACACGCGCAGCCCTAATAACACAGCAGACTGATGTTCTGATGTTCTGCCAACTGATGTCAAGACATCATATTTAACATCAGCACACAAAACTGCAACCCTAAATAACTTAACATAAACTGAATGTTAAGAACTCATGTTAAGACATCAGACAATGACATCTTCAACAACAACATTGTTTTACCAAAATTGCAGCCAATACAAGAACTAACAACAACCCTATACGTCTTTCTCAAGGAATATAAACCTAAGTTTGAAAATAGGTTTCGTTTACAAGAAGTGTGCTTCTAATACAAGCTGAATATGTAAACAAGTTTCGACCAGAATGACTTAAGAAAGCTTTTAGTTAGAAGGTATGTTTTGCAGTTGCGTTCATGTATATCTTTCTTCAAGTCTTTGCTTCTTTATATAGTCGTGTAGAAAGTATCCGTTGAAAGGTAATCATGATAGCTATCTAGGCTGGAGGCTAGAAGCGTGGGGACAGATAAAAACGTTTGCGTCCTGTCTTGTTAGAATATCTTCGTTTGTACCATTTGCATTGATATCAAGATATCTTCGCTTTGTATTGTGGTACAACTGTACTATGTAGCTTAGTCTTCATGGCTTCTCAACTTCAGAGACCTTTTTACAAGCATGAATGAGAAGGGAAAACATAGCTTAGTTCTTATGAACTTCAAGTCTTCGAGTCCTCAGAGCAGCGCCTTCGGAGTCTTCAGCACTTGGTCTTCAAAACCTTGTTCGCTTGGTGCGTTGTCTTTATATCTTCAGAGGCTTCTGATGGTATTTGGTTGAAGCATGAGTAGAGACTATGGTTAGGTCTTCAGAACCTTGATCAGAGAGTATAAGCCTTCTGCATCTGGACTTCGTTCAATCAGAACCTTTGTCTTCAGATCTTCAGAACTCGTTCTCTTTCCCTTTCGTATCAGAGTCTTGTGAACTTCACATTTTCTTGAAATAAATTCTGCATTTCAAGTGTAATGCATAGGCGAAGTATTTTCCTTTTAGCATTGTATTCGCGCCAATTTACGGAAGCATAACCTGTTTGTTAGATTCTCAATAGTAACAAACATTAGTTCTTACAAAATTGTTCATACAAACATACTCGCTTGATATCATCAAAACTTAGAAGTAACATTGCAGAACCAAATCTTGTTCTCACATAAATCACTTTTTTCCATGACTTAGTGAAAATTCAAGTTTCTTATTGCTGCTCCTTTTGCAAGTAACCCCGCTTTTCTTGATTTTTCTTAATGGATGATGATCCAAACCACAATTTAACATTGTTTTTTACTTAGGGAAGCCATGTTTGTCAAGAAATTCAAAAAGTCAAACTTGATTTTTGGGCACAACTGACTTTTTGTCAGATGAATTTTAATCTTTGTGATCCTCTATGAAATCAAGTCCTTGATCTAATTCAAACCTAATGGATGGATTCCATAGGTGTTTTAGAGTGTCTTGAATCATGTCCCAAGGTTTGAGATGATGTTTTGGTCAAAAGTCAAAGGTATGGTTGACTTTTTCTCATAAATCCTAGTTTGGGGTCCAGGGGAATTTACATCTTCAGGTTGCTCATGAACCAAGTTATTTGAATCAATCCTATCTTGTAAATGGATCAATATGATGTATTGGAGGTCTTTAAAACACTTCTTAAGGTCTTGGCTCATCCATTGCTCCAAAAGTCAACTTAGGGGTGAATTAGGTCAAGAAACCCTAATTCCTGATTTTTAATGAATGCATCCCCTGAGGCTATTTTGAACTTGTGATTGGGTCCATGAGGTCCCTTTGAGCTTCTTGGATTATGTTTTGAAGTTTTGGCCCATGCCCATATGAAAATTTCTCTCTGGAGGCCTTGGTCGACCAAAACCCTAATTTGGTGACACTGATGATCTTGAGACCTGATCAACTTGAAATGTTGCACTCTTATGCTTGATTCTTGATATGGGAGACCTCTTGATCCTTCATGGATGTTTGAGAGGTTTGACAAGTTGAAGATCATGTCCATTCTTGATTGATCCTTTGCCTGAGTACTCTGAGAGGGTCCAAAACCCTAATTCTTGGTTGAAGTGAATGCTCAATAATCTTTGAGGATTGATGAGGCATGAAGGTACATCCATATTGTGGTGATGATTTACACAATGATGGGAAATTTTTTGGTCAATATTTAGGGTATGACAGTGAGGTGACAATATGTAAAATGTTTTACATTATATATCAAGTCATTCTTAAATTAGTTGTGTTAATGGAAGGAAAGTTGACTCTATACAGCAAAATACTACTATGTGTCAGTAGGTAGAGGTAATAGGGTGGAGAAATAATCTCGGATGTGTCTTAATGGAATGAAAATGAAGTTTGTTAGTTTGACCTCAAAGCAGTGGAATTGTAAATTAGTGATACAGTATTTGTAAACAAATATTGTAATAAAACAAATTTCATGAACACTGAATGTCATTAAAATGTAACACGTGAATCATTTAAGTAGGTGAAAAAAATGGTTGCAGTTTCTTAAATATGTGGAAGTGTGTAACATATGTAAATTACAAAAATGCCACAACTTGGGTGCATTATAAAAGGCACAATATGATAATTATTTGAAGTTTGCATGTATAAAGCAAGGTGTTGCAATGAAGTCTAAGAGATTTGTTGTAGTAGAACGATGTATGTAAGCTTGTCATTCTTTATTGAATTCGTATAAAAAGCTATGCATTAGTGTTTTGTGCAAAACTAGGTAACACGCATTATTTTATGCAGTCCTTATGATAGTCGGGATGCTCAGATTGAAGACATAAAGATCTCAATGGCAATCATGAAGTCAGCAAATGATATTTACAACATGCAAAACTACATTAGTGATGCAGCGATAGACTGTGAAGGAGATGATGCTGAGATGGAGAATGCAGAAGTTGCATGTGGTATTTATAATGTTGAAGAAGAAGATGATGAGATGGATAGTGTTGAACTTGAAGGGGGAATTCATAAAGTTGATTTATTTTGGGAAACAAAAATTTCTTCAGGATCAAAGGCAAGGCGCAACGTGCTGGTAAAAACCAAATTTTTGTCATATCATTTTATCTTTATTACTCATTATTCATACTTAATATTGATAAATGATCTATACATTGCAGAATATTCCAAGAAAGGTTACACAGGGGTATGTCTAACAAATGCAGAGTAGGATAAATGTTGTTGATGTTGATAATGGATCTACTTATGGTAGTGAATTACATAGTGCAAAAAGAAACAAAGATGAAAAATTTATAGGCAAAGGTTGGTATAGTTATGCTAAAGAAAAGAACCTCAAAAACGGTGATGTATTGGATTTTACGTTGGATCCAAAAGAAGGTAAGATGTATGTTGAAAAGAAAAATAACTAAAGTGTTACATGGTTATTTTCATTCTAGGTATGTTTAATGTCTAATGTGATTTTACAACTTATTATTATGTACTGGTGTTGCTAACGTATTTAAGGTGTATTGTGTTTTGAAGTTGTAATAATGATATTATGGAATGTAATATCTATTAAGTGTCAAAAAGATATGGAAGAAAATGGTTTGTAAATAAGTTGTAACTTTGTCACATTATATTTTACCTACTTGATAAAATTTGGACATCAAACATGATTGGAAAAAAATAAAAATTTAAGCAAACTACATACTCATCTATGCAACCCCTGCGCAAGAAAGAGTGATGTCCATGTGGTACAAAATCAAATTGACATCTTTCATTATTAATGCATGAGAGAGAAAATAATAATATTCATCTGTTTGTGTTCAATTAAAGCTAAAAAAATTTTTACAATGTTACACGTTATCGCTACTGCAAAGTGCTAGACACACGTTATGCTGCATAGGTTTGTGGTGGCCCACCCATTTCATGTGTCCATCAGCTTTAATTCATGATGCCACCTTCATTTATTTAAGTATAAAAAAGTAATCCATGATAGTCTCCTAGTGTCCATAAAGTGTAGACTAATTAGCATACTTTTGGCGACTGTTTTAATCACACTTCCTTCAATGCCTGCATCTCGAAAATGGTGATATTTGACAATAAATATCTTTAGCTTGGAGCAGTGTGTAATGTGACATTTTGGACTCAACAATTAGCATAAATCATACATAATGGATATTGTTCGCAGCTCTGCACATCATTCAATTATTACATGTTGCATCAACTTATTACATGGAACATTTGATAATTCAAAGGCAACTACATTAAAATATTAGTTCATTTGTAACCTTTTGCATACAAATATCAGGAGTAATTTATCGTAATGGTAGATGTACATGTTTAATAATCGTTTTGTATTGAATAATTTTTTTTTTTTAAAATCCATTGTAATAAAATGTGTATTGGTCCCATGAGGATACAAAAGTTATTATGTTTGGTATTAATAATATTGTATTACATAAGGCTTAAAAACGCAAGAAACATATAAATTTCATACACATCCAACATTGATTAATATTGCCATAATGTTAATGGTAAACATTAACTACATCATTTGTCCAAATGTTTAAAACATTAAACTTACATGATACTTGGAACATACATTTAAATTCTTAAAAAACGCGTAATAATAAACAGAGTGATTAGAAAGAGTAAAACCATAAAATAGAACTTATTTCTTCTCAACTTTGACATGTTTCCGACGTAGCCTAGTCGATGATTGTTCTCCATCAGCTAGTTCTTTTAAAGTGGATGACTCACTAAAACCATGAAGTGCACCTCTTTTTCCAGAATTCATAGGAGTCGCAGCTTTTTCTTTGGGTTTCTCAGGTGTCACAAAATCCTGGATACAAATACAACACCAGGGAAAATGAGCTACTTCATATATTGTGACACAAAAAACAATTAGTTCAGTTGCTTCAAAAAATAATAAGTCATGATCAACCGTCTTCGCAGACGGAACTGGAGGCAAAGCTTGTGGGTTCAATTTTGACTTAATTTCCAAATCCTGCAACATAAAGAATAAACGTTTTAAAGTGTCATGCCACAAACATTTATATGAACAAAACATCATTGGCACACTTATATTTTTCTCACATTAATGATATTTCATTCTTCAGCCAATGTTGCTTCATCCACACTCTCCTTTATCTAAAAACACCATATATTATACAATTGTGAGGCACATAATAGAGGCTAAAGACAAAATCTTATAGAATGTTATATAACTAAAACCTGGATCATTTGATCATCGTTAATTTCTTCTGAAGATGGTGGCTGTAAAAGAAAAAAAAAACAATTGTTCTTAGGAGTCACATAAACATGTTTACATAGCTTCATAGTGTATAAATGTGTTTGTGAACTACCTTAGACACCTCCCAAAGTGAAAGTAATTTTTCACGGGTTTCTTTGTCTGGTTTAAGCGCCATGACACTACCATTTTTGCACCTTAGTTTCCATTTTACTTTAAACACAAACTCATGTCCAAGCATCTTATCAAGAACCAATGGAAACTCCAGTGGATCATGAATACCACCCTAAAATGTCATTAGTAATAATAGTGAAAAAATATTGCATTTCTAATAACATCGCATCTGAAATGTAAAAAAATATATATAATCACGCCTCAACCATGGTTTGATGTAGTTGAGCAGCAGTAATTCCCAACAATTCAGTACATTCACGATTCCAAAAATACAAATATTGCATTACTACCATTATTTACAACCTCAATCTCTATTTTGTACCTATAAGTTTGAATAAATTTAATTTATAAGTCACAATTCATAATGACTACATTATTGATAATGATTAAAGAATACCTCAAAATTTCAGTTTCAGTAGAATGCCCATCAGCACATATATAGGGTGGACAAATGCCCTTCGCTACTTTTGGACATTTGTAGTATGCTTGGTAATACCAACTGTTTCCAGATGCTTTCAGTTTATACGTGGTGGCAACAGTGACACACCAAGTCATCTGATTCATTACGCAGTAAAGAGTATATTGCCTGATCAATATCTAATGTAGTTTCATCTAAACCGGCGTATAAAATGAACCATATTTATACTTACATCAATTAGTTTGATAACATTAGCAAGACTAAGAGCAGTAGCCTGTGACAAGAACTTATCATAGGTATTGATTTGTGAGCCAGTAGAGTTTTGTGACCATATATTAGACTGTGAACTCATCAGTTGACTCGAACATCCAACATGGGTGTCTTTGGGTAACCCATATTGTAAATTGTACCAAGATTAATTTTGAATAACTTTAGTCATTGCATCAATAAGGTGTACTGAATATAAAATGTATAGTTGTTATCAATTGAACCTTCTTTTAAATTCAACAATCTCCGGTACGTCTTCGTTAATGATAAGATTCATGACATTGTAGGTATTTGACACTGACAGTGGATACTTGTTGGTGCGGTAAAGCAGCAGGCAACAAAAGATTTGGAAGTATTTTTTCAGGAAATTTATCGTGTCCATAGATATTAGTGTTATTGAACTGTCGTTCGACAATTTAAACGTTGTTGAGTTTGGGTTAAAATGGGTTTAAAGTAAATACGGAAATTAAAAGTAAACGTATAAAAGTATTCATTCTTCGGAAAGGATAGAACTCTCGGGATTAAATTTCACATACCCGTTATATACTTCAACTTACTAGCCAGTTGTACTCAACTTACATCACTCATCAACATCATCACGTACCACTCACAACAAGGTTATTTCTAACACAGAGTAGAGATATCAACCGTATCACTCACATCGACGATCTCTCAGTACAACACAAACAGCACGGAGGCATTAAGAGTTGATACCCACATGAATATTAAACCTAAATCAATCTTTAGAGTCTAAGCCCAATAGATGTTCATCCTAAACCCAGATTCGAACCGTATATTTCTGCTACAACTCAAACCCAAATCAAGAAAGCAATCATCAACATTAGTTTTTAAAGAAAACTTCATACAACACCATGAGTAATAAATATACATATAAACAAAGCATACTTACAAACAAACCCCAACAAATGGTACTTACAAAAGGAAAAAATGGAGAAGAAACCAAATTTATCGCGGTGTCAAACACGATCAACCAAGCTCCCGACTCCGGATCATCTGATTACAAGCACTAAATGTTGTTTCCTAAGCTCTAAAACTATGAAGAAATGAAGTTTGGATGAGTTAGGACCAAAATAACTCAACCTATACCTAAAAAATTGTGTTTTTAGCCCTTTTAATGTGTTTCTGCCTAGGAAAATTCGCCCGGCGAAGCCCCGGTTCGCTCGGCGAACAAAGGTGGCATTTGCTACTGCCTCTGGTGCATTTCTGGCTCTTCTGGTTCGCCTCAGCTTCGCCCGGCGAGCTTGGGGTGAGAGCTGACAGTACAGCAAAATCCTGCACTTGTTTTATTCATAAATTTTGAACCGTAACTCCGTTTGAGGCCCGGTCGGAAGCGTCGAAAAGCTTATTCAATGCTCTATATGAATATGAAAAAATATACTTGCTTGAATACCTACAAAAATGAGATAAAAACTATTAAACTCAATCATATTTACACGATAAAGCGATATATACACTATAATGTAAACTATACAACATATGCACAAAAGTTGAGGTTTATTGGTTGAATTAAGCCAATAAGTGCCAATTATTTACACACAAAATCAGTACATATTGGCAATTATCAATACTTTCCTATACGATTTCGAATTATAAATGTATTGAACATATTAACTTGAACAATAATACATATTAATAACACATAAACATACATTCCTCCTTCACTTTCGTATATTGTAGGAGAACAATCGTGGGACCACCATCCTTGTGGGATTGAATGTAGTTCATGAATTTTACATAATATGACTCCCAAAGTGTACAGTTCAACATGTTGTTCCTAACAAAACATTATACATTATTTTCAGCATTTGAGTTTCGTGAAACATTCAGAAAAATGTACAACGCAACATTATATTTACCCGGTGTCTTTCAGAACAATATTGAGTTGTTGTTTCTTGCTACCATAACTCATTTGGGTATACCCAATTTCTTTAACCACTCCAATGACATCTAACAAATGTAATATGATTAGTGTGGTAAATTTAATGCGCCTACATATTGTGTATACAGTATACAATATTAAGAAATGAAGGTTTTATGGTAAATATATAACCTATTAAGCAATTCTTCATCCATTTTCCTGAAATAATATCCTCAAAAGGTTTGAAGTTGAGCTTCTTTGAAGGAATATCATGTTTGTTTGTATCAGACACGGAAGTTCCGGATGTGAATCTTATTATAAACGGATGATCAGATGTTTTGAAGACTAAATCATTGGGTTGAGGCTGAAAGTTAGTAACAGTGTAAGTGTTGTTGACATGTAACACTGAATCAAATGTTCCTTTCAATACAGTTGGCACTATTACATGAATGTTTTTCCCCTAAAAATATATAACATACAGTGCATAATTGAAAGACATATCAGAATGAAACACTACATAAGTTGGGAAAAAAGTACTTACCTCGGCATCAACAAAAATGAGTTCCAAATGTTCTTTGTTATTAGAAACAATCGTCCATTTGTGGTGAACTTTGACAACTATTTTCCATAGTTCTTTCTTGTCAAAAATGTCACCAATCTTTTCTAAAGGTCTAGCCATGGATGCTTAAACTGCAGCTGTGTGAAGACAGATATATCAGGAATAATATTATGGTTTCAACGTTAAATATAAGGTTTGCAGCATAATATTGTCTACTATCATCCACACAATCTCCATAAATAAAATAACCAGAATTTTTACAATAAGAATATTTCGAAATCAAATGTATAGAACAATATCGAATATACACACAATCGTAAAACCCAAATAACAGAAACCTCCAAAACTTAAACTTTATCCTTATCTGTTTCCAAGGCTCCATTAAAACCCATTTTTTTATTCATTATCTTACAAACCAAATAAAACAAACAAAAACTTAAACATGAACATTTTCAATTATAGATGCTTCATTTAACCCATTCTTTGCTTCAGTTTAACACAAAATATCACATGCATCCTTGAACACTCCATCAGCTAAACCCTTTCTACTTCAGAAACCCTAAAATACACGAATATCACATGCATCAATCAACAAAGAATCAGCTAAACCATTTCTACTTCAGAACAAAGAATCTTTAAGAATATCACATGCATCCTTCAACAAATCATCATTTAAACCCTTTCTACTTCAGAAAAAAGAATCAACACGAATATCACATGCATCATTGAAAGCAAACCAAACCAAGAAGATGACCATTTTCTCGCATGTGAGACATTATTACCTTATGTTGGTAGCTATTGTAGTTGATGAAGAATGATACAAATCTTGAGAAAGAGTTCACAAATTTCTTGATGAAGTGGGAGAGAGAAGACGGATTGCATAATACATGAGGGACAACATCTGATTTTGGAGAAGTGGGAGAGAGAAGACGGATTGCATAATACATGAGGGACAACATCTGATTTTGGAGAAGTGGGAGAGAGAAGACGGATTGCATAATACATGAGGGACACAATCTGATTTTGGAGAAGTGGGTTGTGGTATTGTCAAATCGCATGGATATTTTCAGCATTGGGAACATAAATTGAAACCTTTAAACTACAAACTTGCAATACATATAGTTGGTTACTAACTAAGACTTGTCAATACCATTGCTTTTGGCTTTATTTTATAAAGTTGCTTTCTAATTGAGTCAACTATTGAGTTACAATTGATAGTTTGGTTGGAAAAAGTAAATCTTAGACACAAAATACCCTCAATTCTAATAGGTGGCAAAATATAAGAGAAGGGCAAATCAGAGTTTTCCACGACGTCTAATTTTCTTATATTATAGATTATATTAATATTTATATGACAAGTATCATTTAAAATATTTTTCTCTTAATTTATACATATTTTTCTATACATTTCTTAACCATAACTATATAATATTTATTTAGTATTTATATAGGCATTGCATGACTCTTGCGAACGCACGGGTCATTTACTAGTTTCTTAAATCTATGCATTTCTTGAGCTTTATTCTTGTTCCTTTATTGCATGCTTAGATGAGTGGATGTTCAAGATAAAATTTATATTAATTTGTCATTCCCAATTGAACCTGACATATCTTATAGTTTTCATAATTTCAAAATTGTTTCTTAAAGAAATTTGAAACAAATTTTTGGATGAAATTTCTTATAGGACAGATCAGAAATATTCTGGTAGACACTAAATTTTCGGTAGTATATTTATAATTTTCAGTATATTGGAATTTCTGAAATTTGTATGAATTTATAAATATTACTGGAAATTATAAATATTCTACTTTATACCGAAAATTTCAACCAAAGTGAAATTTCTGATAGTTCATATTCAAAAAATAAATAAATAAATAAAATTTTAATACTACCGAAAATTTCAAAGTATTATAGTTTACCGGAAATTTCGAAATTTTCGGTAACGTAAAATAAAAATTGAAAATATTGATTTTTTTTTTAAATTTCGATATTCTTCAAATTTTTTCAAAAATATTTATTTTTATTGAAAATTTTGGATTCTAGGACAGAACTGCAAATTTTCAAAAAAAAAACAAATAAATTTAAAAAAAAAAAAAAAACTGATTTTTTCAAAAGAGTATAACAAGTAAAGGGTGAGTGGCAAATTAAAACCTCAAAATTTATATACCAAATTGTTAAGATAACTTTACTGATTTTTTTTTTCTTCAAATATTTGTGTAATGGTTTTTTTATCTATTGGTAACAAATATTTATTTAATGTTTATTTTTATATTTATCATAAAGAAATATTTGTATGATCTTTTTTAAACATATTAAGATAATTAATATTTTTTATAAGTTTTTATACTATTTTTTTCCATAATATCCTTAACCGTTTATTATTTCATTACATCAAACTATCTTTCTAATAAATAATTAAAAATAGGGAAATGCTAACGAGTGCCCCTAGGGCACTGGTTAAGATATTAAAATGGTAAGT
Source organism: Lathyrus tuberosus (assembly GCA_022829125.1). Lineage (NCBI taxonomy): Eukaryota > Viridiplantae > Streptophyta > Magnoliopsida > Fabales > Fabaceae > Lathyrus > Lathyrus tuberosus. The sequence continues at coordinate 20,035,887 of JALAZF010000017.1, forward strand.
TGAGCATTATTTAAGAGATTAAAACAACATGTTTTTTCTAAATATATATGTATTCAATGCATTGAAAACATTTATACTCAACTTATTTAAAGAAATAGTGTGTATTCAATGAACTGAACCTAACAAATATTCTTTATTTAGAATTCTTAACCAGTGCCCCGGGGGCACTGGTTAGCATGACCCTTAAAAATAATATTGACAAATCTATAATTAATTAGAATTTAATTGGTATGCACTGACAGTGTAAAATTATTTTACACTGTCAACCAATCACCCTCATGTATCCCGCCACATCAGACTGTAAATTTTAAGTTACTGATATGACATGGCAGATTATTAAATTCTTATTGGATGACAGTGTAAAACTATTTTACACTGTCAGTGCATACCAATTAAACTCAATTAATTATGCATTATTTTTAAAAATATGACATGTAAATAAATAGAAACCGAAGAACCGTTTATTATTTCATTACATCAAACTATCTTTCTAATAAATAATTAAAAATAATATTGACAAATCTATAATTAATTATGCATTATTTTTAAAAATATGACATGTAAATAAATAGAAACCGAAGAAGCATTATTTTATCTCTCCAAATTGAAGGGTCTATTAAATGGAGAAATTAAATGGAGAAAATACCAACTCTACTGATCCCCCACACTTTTAGAGGGAACTAAAATTGGTTAGGAAGACTTTGCTCTGCCTTCAAATACTTAAAGCAAACAACTGATTTAAAATAATTTCTCCACTCCGCTACAACCAAAGATACACTTAATGAACATATATGCACCATGATCATGCAAAGTATATTGCAAACTTATGACATATAAATAGATAGCAAAGTATATTTAGTTGCCCATATCACTCAAAAAAACTATAATAATAATAATTGGTACAAATAGCAATGAGAATCTTTGTTTCTTCTCCGGTCTTGTTAGGATACCAAACACAAATTCACAATTACTCAAGAATGTGCAGCACAATTCACAAAATATGGCTTTATCTCTATCCCCGCTCTTCTCCCGAGCAGTTCTAAATATTTTGCTAAGTTACAATCATCCCCTATTAATTATGTTGAAAACAAATTGCTTCCATTTCATATATGAGGTAAAAAGAGGGGGTTTTGTTTGTCTTCCTTCTTTTACTAGTATAGAAGAAGAGTTGAAAAGAAGATTCTTTTTTTTTATATCAGTCCCTGGCGCTGTAAATCAGTGTATGTCTTCTTATTATAGATGTTGCCTTCTTTGTCTTCGTACTCTTCCTCTAGATCTGGGCGCCACTTGTTCACTCCTTGTCTCTGCTGTATCTTCTTCCAGAGTTCCTTTGCCTCCTGCAATAGACCATGGTGGCATGTAAGATTACCATAAATGTCGCATGTAAATAACAAAACTTTGAATGTCGATGAGAAGTGAATTTATTCTGATTTCATGACAGCTCTTGCTAAAATTGACTTTCAAAACTGATAATATCATCTTTAACAGTGCCAGTGAATAGATATTGTTAGGGTTTTGTTTCCAAGGTTTGAATACTCAAAATAGTACGACACATTTGACAGTCTACAATGGTCCTCCCCAAAATAGTATTTTGTAGAACATGCCCAACAGAAAAAATATTCAGACTTTCAGAGTATGCATCCACAAATTGAGTTTCAAAATTTCCCCCATCTCTTTGCACAAGAAGAATCTTGCTGAAATGTGAATCGGGTATATCGAGATGGCACATAAGACAAACTAGGACCCGACAACAGATTAAATGAACAATAGATGTGTCCTCAGAAACATATGGAAATAAAACTGATAAAAATGCAAACCTCAATTGATGTTATTTCATTGAAATTCTTTGTATTTGGTATACCGAGGCACCGCATCCCATGTTGATGACGCCATTCTTTAAAATGTCGTTCAAAAGCCCGACGCCCCCAATAACTGTAGTTCCCACATATCTCACACTTAAATTCCTGAAATGCATATTACACTATTTAGTTATCAAAATATTGTATGACCCATAAAGAATTCTAGAAGTAACAAGTCCCTAATTTTCTTTTTAAGTCAATGAAAGTTATCTAATGCAATACTGCCAACAAACAAAGGAAGATGATAACAATTTCTTTAAATAGTTTCTCTCTGCTCCTCAAGGAAAGAGATAAATTTTTGTAAGGCCTGGACCACTTGAGTGACGGTCAAGATTCATAAATAGACAGCAATAGCACATACTTTTGAGATAAATTCAGCAAAAGAAATGATAATTTCAGTTTCCAAAACTTTAATGACAAATAAATAATACCTGACCCAGACCATGTAACTTATACAGCCAATAAGGTATAGGCTTCCCATCCCATCCCATTGGTAATTTTAAGGGATTATAAATCTGCTGTTCATCATCTTCGCTTTCAGAGTCCTCTTGTGTCTCTTCCTGCAAAATAAAAAAAATTAATATTACACACTATAAGTAAGACCATATTTGGGAGAAAAAAGGAGTAGAAGTAAGTTGCCAAAAACAGATGAAGTGTAATGTGAATCAGGAGGATACTTTTTTTGTCTCTTGTTAATAATATGGACCATGAAACTGAAGCAACCACAATCAAGAAAGTTTCAGTTTGTCTGAAAAACTTAACCTCAAGGCAAAAAAAAAAAAAGAAAAGAAAAGAATAGTCACTTGGTACAATCAATTTGGATCATATTCTTTTGCATCTTAACAGTCGATGCCACAATTGTCTCTTCTCAAACCCATTTTTTCAATGGGGGTGGGTTTAATGAATTCCATAGAATAACTTCTCCAGTTAGTTCATATTTTTCTCCTATATACTAATTTAGGTCAGATCAAGTCATTCCTCTCTTCACCTCCTGAACAAAGCCTAGATGTCAGATGATGCAATCTGTAACAGATTACTCTACTCAGAAACAAGTTTGCACAATGCGTGTAATCAAATCTCTCATTGTAGCATACAGATCAAATTCCATTTCTGGACGAATATTCCCTATCCTGGACGAATATTCCCTATCCTCAATATAAGGCAAGTCTTGAGGCATGCAGAGAATCATAACATTGTGTGCTTAACTGATAATCTGAGGCAGCTCATATCATGCCTAGCTTAAGCATTAGCTTATTTTATAGATGAATTTACCCTCACTATTCGGTTTACAATAAGGATTTATCAACTTTATTATTGTTGGCCATATATACAAGGCCAGATCCCCATCCCCTTCAAATACAGATACAGGAAGTTCATGATAAACGATGAAATCATGAAGGAGAAAAAAAGTTCTATCTTTATTTTATTTAGACAGACCAGTCATAAATGTGATTGATGTAATGAAGTGGACCGAAGCCATCTTGGAGATCATTCTGAACCAAGACACATATAAAATTATATGACAGTATCAATCATTACACATGGACCTTAGTCCCTCATTAAAGACATCCCCCAGATGTTCAAAGCGAACAAGAAATATGTTATATTAAGAATACAAGATATAGAATGTGATTGGTAAGTGTACTCATTTAAAAATAAATGAAACTGTATTATGAAAAACTAAGGTCAAATTATGCACTATGGATCACTAAAATTTGGAGGATTCATAAATTGCTTCAACTCACCTCCTCACGTTCTGCTTCAATTTCCTCGTAAGTTAGGGCTTGCTTCTTTACAACATTGTCTTTTGTTCGAATAATTGTCTGTAGAAAAATGATAAAAATTATACACGAGAGAAATTTGTATACATGGAGTCATTATAATTTATCTGCCCAAAATGCTGCACATAAAACCGCCAAAAGAAATAATTAATCGTCATTTTCTAACCTCATCTAACAAATCACACAGTCTATTCATTTTGGCCTCCATTAATGCAACTTCTTTCAAATTTTCTTGTTTTAAATTTCCTTCTTGTGGAGCAGCAGCCACCCCGTTTTTTTCTAAACCACGCGCCCCCTTGATAAAATGCTTCTTGTCCAACTTTTCAAGAGGTGTATGCTGCATGAAAAACACAACCAAGAGAATAAGTTAAGTTAAGCTGTAAAACAGATTGTGCAGGTATAGCTTAGAGGAAAAAAGTAACTTCAATCAAAATTCAGGCAACCAGGGCATCTGCCAAGCAAATAGAAAACTGGGCTTGAAGGATTTCTCTGTAAGTTTGTACAATGTATGGTGGAAATATGGCTTAATAAATATTTAATGAATCTATGCTTTCATAGCATTAGAAATTTTAAGTATTTTTTATCAAATAGAGCCCATCCAGAAAGCATAAAATTTTGGATTATTTCAAGGCCCAATTATCTACCTTTCGAGGGACTATAATTATACATTGTATTATACTAAATTTTACTTGGGATAGTGAAAGAGAGCAAAGCTGATGCCAGTTAAAGCATTTAAACTCTCAGGTTGGGCCTTTCTGGGAGATACATGATTGACTCTGATGAAAGAAGATCCCAGTTTCTTATCAACTTGGAAGGACATGGTGAGAATACATCTCTTATTGAACTTGTTTTAAGGTTAATGGATAAAAATCACCTTGGTGAGGAAGAGCCTCTCTGCACGTTGCTGAACAGTGCCGCCAGTTTTAAGTCCCAGTGCAGCCAGTGCCTAGATGAAAAGTCGGAACAGAAAGGTGTGACTATGAATATGAAAATATGTCCTAATGAAACACAAAACACAACCACAAACAATCTTCAATTTTACCTCCTTTAACCTTTCAGGACCCACTTCCATAAGCTCTTCAACTGTACTGTAATAATCAAGATCAATTGCAGTGTGCTGAGTAGGTACATGTCCATTCTCCTGATTGACATTCTCCCATCCATGTACCGTTCCAGTAGCCCAATTTTCTTCAAACTCATTTGTGACCTGCCATAACTATATCAGATTCCAGAAAAATAGAGAAGTGCAACTAACTCACGAGAAAACTAGATGGTAAACGATGCACATCATTAATGACGCGGAAAGCTTTAAAATAGGAGAAAATTACAGGTCTCTCCTACAAGAGAAGGTATTAGATACAGCTCCCTCCATTTTTATTTTAAAAATTTACAAAGCTATGCTACCTCTGTTTAACTTTAAAACATTATAGGCTTAATACCTTTTTTGGTCCCGTATCTTAACTTTGAGGTTCATTTTAGTCCCTTAACTTTTAAAAGGTCCATATTAGTCCCTTAACTCTTCAAAACGTTCCAAATTAGTTCTTTTTGTCTAATTAGCGATGAATTTAGCAACCGATTTTTGAATTTTTCGGTCACTAATAGGACAAAAAGGACTAATATGGAACGTTTTGAAGAGTTAAGGGACCAATATGAACCTTTTTAAAGTTAAGGGGCCAAAATAAACCCTGAGGTTCAGATACGGGACCAAAAAGGGTATTTTGCCAACATTATAATATAGATAGGCTTTTCATAGACACTCTTTCCTTTACTTTTTTATTCCTGAAATCATTCACGTATTGTTCCGGACCCCTGCTAGCAACTATAAGCCATTATTAGCAAATGAATTAAAGATTTTGGGGGAAGTTTCAAAACTGATATGAGTCTTAAAATCAAATAATAAAGTGCTCAAAATTAGTTATTCGCAACAATCAAAGCTGTAGAGGAATGACAGATTTTGGTGGGAGGCCCATCCATAGTCCTTCAATATTTATGTGGACCACAAATATTTATGGAGTTTTAACTTCTTAGTTTAATACATAGTGTTATGGAAAATGGAATCTTATTCGAATAGAAAATGGGTAAGTTTCAAATAAGAGCATAAAATTAAAGAAAAACAGTTGAGTAGATTGACAATAATTATAACCATATTTACAAAACCCTTTGACAGCCCAAACATCAAACATAGCACTGGATTTCAGCAAGATAAAACCTTCAAACAGAAAAACAAATGCAAATCATTTAAAACAAAGATTAATTAAGTTTCTGCACCAAAAAAATAAGAGCTAGGGGGCAAAATTTATAAAATACATTACGGTCCAAGAGAAAAAAGTGAGACTCAATTATGCTAAAAAGCTACAAGTTGAAACCATGGCAGAGTAAAATAAATCACCTTTGAAAAGATTCGATCAAGATCTTGCAGGGGTTCTGTCCGCTGGAAAAAATATATCAGATACTCCAAAAGATTCTCCAGGTACTCCCTGTACTGCCTGTAGAATTGAACAAGAAGGATTTAGAAGACTATAATATAAGTACTCCATACAAAACTACGATGCCCATAAATGTCAAATGATCAAACATATTAGATGAATAGAGAACACAACTTGCCTGGTCGTTTTCATTTTGCGTGGAATCTTATCTGTTTCAGAAAAAACATCAAGGTATGCAGAATACTCAATTGGCTCTCCAAATTTGGAATTGACATACTGATGGTATAATTCATGCATGTCTAAGTATCGACCAAAAGCTTCCTGAAAAGCAATTTTCATATAATCAGTAATCAGAAAAAGTTGCAGGAGCATAAATTGTATGTATTGTACACGAGATGGTCTCTCTTAACAATATAATATTTTAGATTTCATCCTGCACATTCAATGTAATTGTTTTCTCCGAAACAAATACACAGAAACTTTTCCATGCATTCCTAACGCACGGAGAGACGATTAAAATGTTCAATCACAAAAGCCAGATTTGAGGTAAACCTAATGACCTGTCACCACAATTCCTAAAAGATCAGAATCCTGGACTTCACCATTTAACCATGTATCCCACATGCCATGGCCTAAGGCAAAGTTGAATTTCAGTAAGTGCAACCAGTAGTCTTTTCAAGTTCACTGAAGAAACGGTGATTAAACATACACTAGTGGAGAGAGATTGAGAAAGAGCAATACCTCTCCGCTGAACTCAATTTGAGGTTCCTCTTTAAGAAGAGCTTCAGGATCGTCATTAGCATCAACGACACGTGCAACAGGATGCTTCCTATGATATTCTCGTATCTACACATACCACAAAACAACCAATCTGTTACACACAAAGGATTCACAAATAAATGAGCCCTAAATATCCAATTATTTAACCTAAAATTTAATATTACAGTTGCCTTTCACTCCCAAACAGAAAAACATACAAATCACTAAAAATCACAACAATTAGGATGGGTCCAAAGTCCCAATGGACGCCTTCATCTCTTGAAACTAAAATATTATAAGAATATTGAAAACTAAAAAAGAAAAAAAAGTAAAACCTCTTTGAGTCTATCGTAGAAGGCGCTGAAAACATTAATTCCAGTAGCAGTTTGTCCTCCCAATGCAGCAATCTCATCCTTCCTTGCACTGTCTTTGTCATCGTAAATCTCAACCTAAAACAAACAATGCGCATCATGATAGGAACAGAAGATGTAATAAATCCTAAAGAGCGAGCTTACAAGTCTTTCGGTAGTCGAGGTGATGGTGTCTATCATATTCCTAACACGGTGGCTCTGAAACAAACGATCCTTGTTGGATGTAGGCTCATTCTGGAGATCCTTCACTATCAATCTCTCCAACCTCTCCACCTCCTCGTGTGCTGCCCGAGTCACTTCCAGCAAAGTAGACGACATTCTCCCAATGAACTTGCTATACTCAATTCAATACACGTTCAGTTTTGATTAGGCTTCAAATACAGTCAATTTCCCATGAAGTAGAGTGTGCTTAATAAATTATATGTATTGATTCATACATGAAGTGAAAGATATTGAATTTGGCCATCTCGGCCGTGAATCAAATAATATGGAATAGCATTCTTGCGCGTGCGACACATGGCCGCAGCAGGAGAGGAGAAGGAAAATTCAAAGATAAAAGGAATTGAAGAAAACCTGGGATTTGTCACTGATTCTGATGGTGTTCCTTCCGATGACTGCCAATTCCGCCGGCGTTTTTCCGGTGAGGTTTTAGTTTTGTTGAAGATGAGTTCAGAGTTACTCCAACGCAACTTGTTTCTGGTACAAGGGCAAAGAGGCAATGGGCTCGTGTGGATTGGGCTCTCATGAATTGGGCTTGGGACTATAATCTCATCTCGGAATTTTTCAATGCATCACATACGTGAAAATTGTTATAATTTTAGAAATTTTTCATTTCCATTTTCGGAAGTCTTCCGAAAGAACATTTTATTCTGCTGTTTATCGAAACACATATCACAAGTCTTCCAGTTCACAAATTTCATTCCGAAACACATTTACAAGGTCCTCCGGTTCTTAAAATCTATACTGGAGCACAGAGAGTAGGTCTTCCGGAAGTAGTTAGTACCGGAAGTCATGGAAGAAGTTTTCTGGTACTTTGGTTTTTTGAGTTTTTGTACCGGAACTCTTACATGAAGTGTTCTGGTTCTTTTACATAAAGAATCAAACCGGAACTCTTACAAGAAGTGTTCTGGAACGTTTTTTTTTTATATATTTTTATGTTTTTATTTTGACAGTGGCGCGCACACGAGGCAAGGACGGTAAGATCCCTAATCGCAGTCTAGGACGGGGCGAATCATCGCGAATGGCTGAGAAAGAGCGTATTGGTGCATCTGCTTCAGCAGCACAGCCTGTTGGATATCCAGGAGGACCGTATGATACCTCTTTTTTGGTTAAGTACGAACATCATGTTGCTAGACATATATGGTTCAGTGAGGTAAATAAACTACAATTATTTGATATTGAATAAAATTTGAATTTGTTATGTTGTATTTTATAATATATTTACTTTTAATTGTTTTCAGGAGAGGGGTCCGAAGAAAGAGTTGAAGGTAGCAGGACATGGGTTGAAGCTGGCTCAGAGGGTTCCACAGCAGCTTCCTAGAGAGATGGAGAATTTGGTAGCTAACTATGGTTTATCTTCACTTCAGAGAACCAGTATGTCGAAGATAAATACGAACCTGGTATCCGCATTTGTGGAGAGATGGCATCTAGAGACATCTTCATTTCACATGCGGTTTGGTGAGATGACAATTACTCTGGATGACGTCTCTTGTCTGCTTCACTTGCCCATCAAGGGAGTCTTCTGGAGCCCTCAAGATATCAGTGAAGAGCTTGCTATTGACTGGACTGTTGATTACTTAGGAGTTTCACGGAGAGATGCACAAAAACAAGTCTGTGACTGCAGGGGTTGTTATTATAAGTTGGAGTGGTTATACGATCTATTCGTCGAGCATAGAGTCGCTTCTAGTTGGGCATATGCGACTAGAGCTTATTTGTTTATGTTAGTGGATTCTACGATTTTTGCGGACAAGACCTTTACGCTTGTCGAGGCACGATACCTTGCACTATTTATGGACTTATGGGGGCTTATCAGGAAATAGTTGGGGAGTAGCTGCGTTGGCTACCCTTTATAGATATCTCGGAGATGCTTCCATGTTCAGTTGTAAGCAGCTTGGTGGTTATATGACTCTCCTACAGGTATTTATTTTAATTTAGTTTATTTTCTTGTAATTAATTTTATTTAGTATATTAATTTTATTATTCTTGTTTATTATGTTATAATTAATTATTTTAGATTAACTAATAGTATTAATTTTGTAACAGTGCAGGATTCATGAGTATTTTTCAACACTTGAAAAAAAAGGAGAGAATTGGATACCAGCTACTAATTTTTGGTCTCCCTCGAGCGATGTGATGGTCCTATAAGCAAGGTGTCCTGAAGGTGGATGACTTGCGACCTATTCTGGACGAGTTGACACCTGACAATGTCATATGGAGCCCATTCGAGAACCATAGAGCATAGCGTCAGTTTGATGAGTTATGTCTATATATGGGGTGTCTGAGGTGGGGTGACATTATTGTTCCATACTTGCCTGACAGATGTATGCGTCAGTTTGGATACAGGCAGTATGTTCCACGTCCACCTCTTGATTATACGATGGCTGGTGATATTGATGTTGAGTGGATTAGTTACCACCAGAGTGTTGCGGATGTGATTCGTCCGACAGCACTGGCCATCACACCATCTGAGACAGATGATGGATATCTTCAGTGGTATTATCGTGTTTCGCATCCTCGTATGATACCGCCCCGTCGTGATGCGCCTAGAGAGGTGCCAGTTCCCGTTTACGAAGCAGGATCATCTGATCCTAGTTGGGCTCGTGTTTCTTCATTGATTCATCGTTATCTTCAACGGGTTGGTGCTGAAGAGGATGATCCACAGTTTGCTGACTTGTTCGAAGCTTTACATATTGCTCGTTCACATTGACTTATATTTATGTTTATTTGAATGTGTTAACATTTAGACTTTGTGACTTATGTTTATGTTTATGTATTAACTTTTAGACTCACTTGACATAGTTGGGATATGTTTATGTGTTAACTTGTAGACTTTTGTTTAGCTTTAAAATGAATAACATAATAGTTGAGTCATGTTTTGAAATTAAAAATGAATAACATAATTCATGAATCGTGTTTTGAAATAAAAAATGAATAACATAATTTATATTTCATAATGTGTTGGTAATATAGGTGTAAGTTGTTGCCAATGTTGTAGACGTGCTGCAAATCCTATCATCCAAGATGTTGATTCTGAAGAACGAAACTTCTTCCAATCTACTGTCACTGGTGGCAATGGAAACCCTTCTTTCATGTTTACTTGAACAAAAAATAATAATCAAAACGTAAAATATAAAGTCTCTAAGAAATTATCTTAGTCACATTAACTAAAAAAAACTAAGTAAAAATAACTAGGTACCTGAACCCAATGATTTGTGTTTACAAAACCAATGCAGTAAAAGGATACATTTGGTGAAAATAAAGTTGTCATAGGGAAGAAAGTCAAGCATTCAAACCCTAAACAGACAAATACAACATTATAACAATTCCCTATCAAGTAACCCATATCTGGTAGAGTCAACCATTTATGTGGTGGTTGAGGACCAAATGCCTCTATCATCAAAGATTCTCTCACTTCTGCTAACCGTTCACCAAATAAATTGGCATACAAACTTGATTTTTCATTATGTATTATTTTTAACCCCAAGTCTCGACGAACCATTGGCCAACCATCTTCACCATATCCATGCAATGAAGCAATGACTCTAAATCCACAATTACCATCTGATACAACATTAACTATATCATCAATATATGACCTGATATGATTAGGAAACTGAAGGATGAACTGCTTAGATGACTGTGAAGAGTTTGATAATTTCAACTTCTTCGAAGCCTGTGATGACTGAGATTTCTTCTGTGAAGATTGTGATAATTTCAACTTCTTCGAAGTTTGTGATGGTTGAGATTGCTTCTGTGAAGATTAAGATGCTTGATCAACATACTCATGATACGAAGGGTCCCTATAAACATCATACCCTACTGGTTTTTTGCCTTTCTTCTTGACTCCCCATTTGGTTTTTATTTTCTCAGGTGGTGGACACAAAGAAGTCATTGTGGGAAAGGCAAGTTCAAAAACCCTACTTTTCAATGCCCTTTTCCCAACAAGATCTAGTGACATAAACCTTTTCCATATCTCGTCTATTGCATTACTCATATCCACCTCTGATCCATCATCTACGTCTTCCTCCAACTTAACTTCCATACTTAGTTTCCTCCAATAAACATGCACAACATCTATTGGTATCGATAGACCACCAATTCTATATCCTGTCAACTCACAAGCACAAGGTAATCCATAGGTTGTTCTAAGAGTATAATGACATATTTCCTTGTTAGTTCCTACATAATCAACCCGTGTTAACTCTTTAGCAATGCGTCTTAATGCAGCTCGAGACACTGAACCACGTAAATTATTGTAAAACGGACTTACATGGGCGTGCTCAACTTCATAAAAACTCTTTTGAAAAGAAGGTTTAATGTTGCTCAGTTGTAACTTTAAGTTGTCATTCATAGCCTCCCAACATTTGACCATGTCACCAATACTGTTCCCCAACATATACTTTAACTTCCAATGAGCAGACTCAACCCTAAAAAATAATACATATTAAAAATACTTTAAAAAATACAAAAAAAATATACAATTTAGAAATACTAAAAACAAATACATACCGATTAGTCGTGGTGTTACCCAAATGTAGCACTCGATCAATCCATGCTCCAACAAATCTTTGTCTATGTGGTGTCAACCATGTGTCCTTCACATAATCAATAAATTCATTACAATCAACACACGCCTGCTCAAGTTGGTTCAACCGTTGATCATACTCAATCTCATCACTAACCCATACAACTTTAGTCCATAATTGGTCAATTGTCTCTTGCATGTCACTAGCCACATATTGTTTCCGTTTTGCACCAACATTTTTGTTAATATGAAATCGACATAGCAAATTGATCGACCTTGGAAACACAGTTTCAATGGCTTTCATCAAGGCAAGATCTCTATCTGTCAAAATCACTTATGGACACAAATCTTTCTTCACAAACAATTGTTTAAGCTTATCTAACACCCAACAAAACGTCTTAGTCTGCTCTGACTCAATATACGCAAATGTGACAACAAAAGTCAACTCGGTTGATGCCATGCCAACAATTTCAAACAGAGGTTGCCTATATTTGTTTGTCTTGTAAGTGTTGTCCATAACTAACACAATAGGAAAAATATTCAACAACTTAACTGAATCTGGATGAGCCCAAAATATATCTCTAATAACTTCAGAGTCATCTCTTTTTCTACACCAATAAACATAACTTGCACCCTCAATAAGCTTAAACAAATGTTGTATCTCACTTCTAGGACCTCTTATCTCTTTTTCTATCATACTGTTCTGCTTGTATATTTGCATGATCCGAGTGACATTATCTGGATCTTGCTCTTGCAAGGAAAGCAATATATGTCCAGGTGGAACCTTTCTCTTTGTCAAATCAACAACATGTTGCTTCTGATCCGCTGTCAACCTACCAACAAATGAGTGACCTTCTAATCTATCAGGCAGACCATGGTTATGAACTCCACATTTTACATCAACCTTCCATCCAGACCCATCTTTCCTTGGAGTCGACCTGATTTTAAATGGACATCCACATTTTTTCGTTGCACTTTGGGTACCACTACCAGTATCCTTGTGTTTCCCACCTTTATCACAACCAAATATTAATTTGTTACTTCTTCCTCTCTTTCCTGTTTCAATATCTGAACGAGTGATGATAATCGTTACTTTATTTTGGATTCTGATCTCTTTAATCCATCTTATCACCTTTTCTAGTGTACCAAATCTTTGAGTAGTTGAAAAAACATCAGACGTGTCTACACATATATGGTCTTTATCGCTTATTTGCAGAGGAATTTCTATACCTACATTAAAAAAAAATTAGAATTACGAAAACAAACCGGAAGTCTCAGGAAAAGAGTTTCGGTATACAAAGTTTACAAACTGGAACTCTTAGAAAAAGTGTTCTGGTACACATTCCAAGCAAACCGGAAGACATGATGGAAAGTGTTCCGGAAGAGTCATAAGTAAGTCTAAGCACCGGAAGTCTTTTTGCAACACTTTCGGTACGTACTTTGTAATAAATCGAAACTCTTATCAGAAGTCTTCCGGAATGAAAAATTGCATACCGGAAGTCATAGCAAAAGTGTTCTGGAACGAGTTGGATTGGGTGAATTTTTTTGAACTCTGACACACAGTCTGACAGGAACAGTAAACAGTAAAAAAATAAAAAAATAAAATAATAAAAAATAAACAGGGATAGAATTGGCATTTTTTTTAAAATGTAGGGGTATGGGGTAAAATTTTCCTCATGTGTTTCTCACCCTAACAAAATTTTAAAAATATTTCTTTACTTACATATTTTGGCGAAATTTAAAAAATATTTTAAAATTTAAGTTCGCCTAAAATATATAATATACTAAAAAATACACCAAAATAAATGTTAAAAACAATTTTGGATTCTAATATATGGATTCTTTATTTATATTATTATTAATCACATCACAAAGAGCATGTTTGGATTCACATTTAGCATGGTAGACGTATGTTTGGAGCCATTTCTGCCGTAAAAATACAGAAGCTAAAAGTCGTAGCTTTTGATAGATGCGTGTCTGAAGAAGTTTTTGACGCGAAAACAAACATGATAAAAGTCATTCTAGAGTAGTTCTGAAAATTAAAATTTGGACTATGCTCAGAAAATTAGAATAAATTACAGACAAAAACATAAACTCATCTGAGTTTTCTCGGATTTTGAAATCTGAAATATAGTTTGTTATTAGAAACCCATAAGCAATTTAAGATAAGAGATGAAGAAAACACAAAATACTTGTTATTACATGCACAAGTAATAAAATAATAAGTGTTTGTCTAGATATTGAAATCATGAGTTGCCTTTTTACGTATGAAATAAAACAATAAATATGGTTTGTCCAGATTTTAAAATCCAAAATCAGACATCACAAAAGCTAATTTTGAAGGCAGACAATTTTACACACAAATAGAACGTGTTTTTTAACATGGAAAATTTTAGGTCCATTTTTTATACAAGTAATGCTATATATACATTTTAAAACATCAAAATGTATCCATGTTACATTGTTGAAAATAATAGTTTAACATTACATACAAAAAATGTGTCACCACCTAAAATCGTGTTATGTACTTAAACTAGAATTAGGCGTAGACTTCACCAATCATCAGACAAGAGGGCATAGAATTAACTGTGTAATCCTCCTCCTCATCATCATCTAAATAAGTGCTTTATTCTTTTATCATCAATGTAAAATTATTATTATTAATAAGATGCATGAGCTTTTATCATTTTTCAAGAAAAGGGTGCAAACAGAATGAGAAAGGGTGCAAAAACCAGTGTGCCAAAGTCAAAATTCAACTTGATCCCCAAAAACACCAAGGCGACTGGTAAAGAATGAACTATTCGATTAGATAACCTACACATTTCAACTTCAGATAAAATCAAATGTAATATTTATCCCCAATTAAACTAAATCAGCGTATTGATGGAAAAACATGTGAGATCTTCAAAATCATCATGATCTAATTGATTAGAGAACAAACCTAATCGATTAGATGGCATGTTTTAGTAAGACTTGGTTCTCATCACTCGTGAATCTAACAAGAAAGTCTTTAATCAGGAAATTCTTAATCAAAAAGACTATTTGTAGAAGGTACAACATCAAGAAATTAAAAAAAGAGTGTGATATCCAACCGAAAGGTAATACAACCCACCGTTATGGAGGAGAATTTCCTCAATAACTTCAATCCGTACGCTCTTATCTATCAAGGATTGCTAAGAGAATTCTTCACAGATGTACCAGATTGAATGTTCCCTAATCTTGTGAGAGAATTCTACTATAACCTAAAGTTTGAAGATTCGTCATTAAAGTCAACCGTAAAAGGGATAGAAATTGACATCCATGGAGACTAAATCAGAAGAATGTTTGAGTTGTCCTTCTATTGGTTGTCATATACCTATGAGGAACCAATAAAGTTTAAGAAGTTCAAATTTTCCACTGCCATCATATCCTTTGTTATGATTACCATGGATGATAAGAAACTTCATATCAAATCAATTTATCTAAAGGTAAACATTTGTGTTGCGCACTATCTGATTACAAGGATATTCCTCCCAAGGCAAGACAAATTTGGTGTCATCATCAAAGAAGATGTAGTACCTCTATGGTTACTACCTCATCAGTTTCACAAAAATTAGGTTGAATGTGTGCTTCTTCACATGATCCACTGTGAACAAACTTGAATAACAGGACTTCCGTATAAAGCTCTAATCACCAAAATCTTAGTTGTTTTCGGATTTCACATTATGGGAGAAACAGTGGATTAATTTCACACCAAGATCAACCACTCCTTGCTCATAGGAATGAGGGTTCTTATATTTTATGGAGAATTGAGGAATGAATCGATGGATGAGAACAAAGTCATAACCCAATCAGCCGCATAAAATATAGTGAACATTCTTCTATAAATGTGCCATCAGAATGCTCGATCCATACAAAATTTGGCAAAGGACGTAGCCATCATCAAAAGGAATGCCTCAAGAAATGATGATACTTATGGAAATGAGTAGCCTCGCGTGTGTTGATGTAAACCCTATAGGCCAATAGTTTGGTACTTATATCAAATTACTTATTATTAATAAAAGGCATTTATTTATTATGGTTGTTTTTCCAGAATAATAAAGTCCCTAGAATAGCTAGTTCGTTTAATGAAATATTAAGTGTGACTTAATCATGAGATCCATTAAACATAAGGACATTATTCTTAAAGTATTCGTAGTCGAGCTTTACGGTGAAGTGGGATAACCGTAAAGCATTAAGACTATTATGTAGATAGACTGATGATCACATCTCATTGATCATGATAAGGAGTTATCAAGTCTTAACATGTGTATGAATATTAGGAGTAATATTTATATTGGATTGACCCACTATGAGAGTAACATAGAATGTTATACAAAGTGTCATAAGTTACTCTCATGGTGATAGTGGTGTATACCACCCTTCGACCTGAAACCACTACGGACCCTAGATGTATAGTCGGGTACTTTATTACTGATCTAACATTTTTTGTAATTGGATGACCATAAAGACAATTGATGGGTACTCCACAAAGCATGCTGAGGGACATGAGTGACCTAGATAGAATTTTCCTATTCTGCATAACAGGATAAATGTCTAAGGGCCCAATATTGAACTGGATAAGGATGACACGGTATATGCCTTGTGTTCAATATAGACATGAGGGAAAAATGGTAATTGTACACACAAGTACTATCACAAAAGATTTTGTTAGATCACATGACATTTTCGTGACTTGGGTAGCAGTGATGTGTTGCTAGATACCGCTCACTGTTTATTATATTAAATATATGATTTAATATAATTGTCAACGTCACGAGAACCTACAGGGTCACACACATAAGGACAAATTGATGAGAGATAGAATAAATAAGGAACAATTTAAGGTACAATGTACTTGAGAGAATTACGAAACATCATAAGGTACGGTGTACTTAAGTGAAGTATGGAACATCGTATAATATAATAATAAGAGTTAATATTATTATTATTATTATTATTATTATTATTATAGTTATTAAATATAATAATAATAA
The DNA here is from genome assembly GCA_022829125.1 of Lathyrus tuberosus. Classification (NCBI taxonomy): domain Eukaryota; kingdom Viridiplantae; phylum Streptophyta; class Magnoliopsida; order Fabales; family Fabaceae; genus Lathyrus; species Lathyrus tuberosus. The sequence continues at coordinate 20,052,842 of JALAZF010000017.1, forward strand.
AATATGTTTATTATAATAATGGTTATTATATTATATTATTATTATTATTATTATTATCATCATCATCATTGTTATTATATGGTAAACTTAAGTTGGGCTTTTTAGCTTGTAGCCCATACAAGTGGTTCTATAAATACAACCCTTGTGTAGACCCTTTACGAACTTAATGAAATTCAGTTGGTGAAACCCTTGCCATATTTCTCTCTTTCTCTCTCTCACTCAGAGTCTTTATTCGTAGTAGCTAGCAATGAGATTGAAGGCACTCTGTTCGTGTGGACTGAGTAGAGGCGTTATTTTTCATTCAACGCTCATGATCATTCATCCGGATCTGCATCAAAATTGTTAATTACCACAAGAGGTAACCATTTATATCACTTATCATGCTCATTCATAAGGATCACAAAAGGGAAAATTTTAATTTCCGATGCGTTTTGGATCGTGATTTCTCTTCAACATGTGTGTCATAAGGATAATGATGGGTGATATCTGCAAGTATACAGAGTGTATCAGGGTAGTATAAAAAGTGTCGAACCCACAGAGACCTAATGGTAAATCTATCGTCTACTATTGCTACGGTGTTTATCGAGATAAGAATTGGAATAGGAACAACAAAATAAAATAATAAACTTGAATAAATTCAGAAATGTAATACTGAAACATGGCTCTCATCGATCTATAGTACTCTTATTATTCCTAAGTAGAACTACCTACAGGGCAATATTTTCTTCCTTGAAAAATAATTAATTAAAAAGGAATCGTCGCTCTCGCGTATTCGGAATCGGGTTTTACTCTCTAATTAATGTTGTCCGCTCTCGCGTACCCGGTAGTGTTTGCGTTAAAGTAAAAAAAAAAACCTTTTTTTAGGAATTAGCTTCTTTTACTTAGTCGAAAAGTTATTTTGATTGGAAAATTTAACATTAAAAGGGTTTCCGCCTTTTTGCTTAGTGAACCTGATTCTAAACTTATCAACGCGTCCGAAAATAGTTTTAAAATCACTTTCTAGAAATATTAAAGTTTCCTAATTAATTAATAAGGTGCTATCGCGGTGTTTATTAATAAAAAACTAAATAATTTTAATTTTAGGTGTCGGACGGCTTTCGATCTTACCCGGCGTAGTAACCGATCAAATTAATTTTCAAAAAATTGAAATAAAACTAAAACAGCCCCAATAGTAATACTAAAGAATAGACAGAGTATCGTTGAATCGACGGTCCTCACATTCTAGCACTAATAGATTAGTCGGGCATATTCATGGTAAACATTATAGCTTTCGATTAAAATTTAAAACTAAACATATTAAGCGATTTAATTAAAATTAAGAACATGCAATGGAATAAATTAAACTTCGAAAATTAAAGTAAGGCAAGAAAATAACAAGCATGAAAAGTAAATAGACAAAATGAAATTAAATAAATACTGATAATAATAAGAACCTACTCCAAACGGAGACTTGAATCTTGTACAAAGTAAATTAGCGGAAAACTAGAACGGTAATGTAAATGTTGGCAAGATTAACTGCTACAAAGTAAAGTGCTCCAAACTCAATATAAAATAACATAATAATTCCCCGGTGTGAAGAATTAAAGCTTTCAAAAGGTAAAATATATGGCTTATAGTGTACTACGCTTGGATGCCTCAAAAGTGAGTTATAACCCCTATGTATAGTGCTACAAAGCCTTGGAAATCAAGTCACAACTGTTGGGTTCGTGTGAGAGGAAAAAGGGAGAAATGGGGAGACCCTTCCTTAACTGCCTTGACTGCAGCATTTTCACAAAAGATGGCGAACGCCATCCCCCTTGTGGCGAACGCCACATGCCCAAAAAGTGGAGACTCGTTCTTTGTGGCCGTTGGAACTTGGGCATATCAGCCACGTCACGGCTACCTCTATTTCGGTGTTATCTGATAGTATGGCGCTAGAAATGGTGACTGTTGAAAAGACAAAGGGCTATAAGGTCTTGTCGGTGCATCAGGAGAATAGCCAACATTTGTTGTGACTAAATTGGTTTCACCCACTTTCTTATTGTGGAAGTTGTTAGGGAATTCCTTCTCATCAGTCTGGCTACTCAAGGGGTCTTAGATTTGTCCACTTTTGAGGTCGCTCTCGATGCGTTCTCCCACCATCACCAGTTCAAGGAAGCTTGATGACACACTGCCTATCATTTTCTCAAAATAAGAGCCTTGTAGAGTATCCATGAACATGCCAACCAACTCCATCTCTAAGAGTGGTGGTTGTACTTGGGCTGTCAATTCTCTCAACCGTTGTACATATTCCTTGAAGGATTTATTGCTCTTTTGAGATAAGTTTTGCAACTACGTGGGAATATTTCCATTAATAACAAATTCTTTTTAAATAATAATACCCTCAAGATAATCTACTATAGGTGAGGCCTTCACACTAACCAAGCGAGGCATACACCAATAAGGTCAATACTACGCAACCATCAACTCCAAGGTTCTAGACAAAAGGTCCATAGAGTCACGGATCATGTTTGAAAATATTTCGGCCATAACAAATACTCATTAGACAACATTATCTCTAAGAGTATCTACGTAACACCTTAAACCCCAAAACCTATATAAAAATATTTAATCAGCAATTTAAGGTGTCACTACAACAACCATCCAAACTCATTAATACATTTGACAACAAGCATCGGAAAATCATATCATAACAACTTCAAATTAAACTTTGCAAAATAAAGTATTAGACTTTAAACCACATAAATCAGCATTCACTCAAAACATAGCAAAAACGCCCCGTTCCCGATAATACAAGATCAGAGCACTAAAACTATAAAATTGCGATAAAACGATAAATAAATGAAAAATGGCTACAGCAAGCTACCTTCCACACACAACAACAACTTTAATCTTGATTATCTACAAGATACCCATGGTGGACAACATTAAGCAAGTGGGTTAGAAATAAACTTCGATATAAAATGGTGTAAAAAATGTAGAGGTAGTTAGACACACAACATATTATACATTTAATACATAATTAACATCATCACAATCTCATAACCATTTTACAACGATATACACATATATGCAATGAGAATCATGACACAACGTGACATTATGCATGTGGTATCAACTCAACATTTAGGTCTCTCAGGAACCTGGTCCCCCATTCTGAACCCATGACTCCCTGAGCTAGGGATAAGCCACTGGTCCCCCTTATGAACTAGCGAACATGTCTCTTTCAACGACACGACACAATGATGCATGTCAATACTAATTAATGCAACAATAATAATAATGCTTACGGTCCCTCTTCTGACTATAAACAACATGCGTTGACACATAAAAGTAATTCCCCCTCCTGAACTACTACCTAACAATCATAACAACAATGCATTTAAGCATACAAATAGTCCCCCATTTTGAACCATTAATCATCACATAATTAATCACCATATAATCATACATATCACAATAATATTAGTCATATTCACATCATATAATATCACAAAACAACACCATACGCATTCCATATTGTCGCAACTGGGAAATTACATAGTCGCCACCATCCTTTATTCATTATTAAGGAACAGGGAAACAATGATAAAGCCTAATGATTAAGGGTGGGAGACTAGGTTCGAGATTCAGTTAAGCAATGGGAAGGTACTAGGCACCCATCACCTCCATTGTACTCAAATGAGATCCTCCTTTAAGTCTAGGGTTATTATATGCCTAAGGATGTTTACTTATCATTTATTAATTGTTTAATTTATTTACTTACAAAAGATTATTTATATTCTTTTTTAAGAGAAAAGTTAATTGAGAAAGGAAGACTTAAAAATGTTTTTGATTATTGTACTCGCTAGAGTACTACGAATTTATGCATACGTATCCTCATGTTGGATGAAGGATCAGAGCACCGTAGTTCCTGTAAAAAAATGTTTGTGTGTTTGTTGTTTTTATCCCTTGAAAAGTTATCAACACACCGGGGCGGAGAAGTATTTGATTTTTGAAAAATGCCTCCATGCACAAGGGCAGTGGACTTTAAAGTTTAAGTGTGTAAAGTTAATTTTATCCCTTAGTTGATTGCAAAAATATAACGATTGATTTATTTAAGAAAATAAATTAATTACGATATTATATACTAAAATATTAAAAAGGTTTGATTATATACAAAACCACATATCATATCCCTTATCCCCAATTTTTATCCCTGATTTTTATCTCAAAACCCTAGAAATTTTCCTAGAATTTTCTCTCAAAATTATCCCTTAGTTATCCCATGAATTAACCATAATTTTCCAAATTAATTAATATACCATAATTAACCCTATTTTCTTATTCCTTATATTATTTATATTAACCCACTTTGAGTAATTATTCCATAATTTCAATATGCATAATTATTCTAACATTAATGCTTAACACTAATTTAAATCTTTAATTATATTTTGGTATTTTAATTCCGTGTTTATTATAAATGATTAGTTAATTATTTTATGTTAATTAAACCCTAACTAATTAATTAATTTAAGTCATAATCCCAATTAATGATTGTTATAAAATATGATAGTTAAAACTTAATTAGATTAATTACAATAATTAGCCCAAATTATAAACTTAATTAAATTGACTAAGATAATTAAATAAAATAAATAAATAACAGATGGGGGTGTAATTGTAGCTAGGTTAGTAAATGGGCTGCCAGGGTGGGGTGTCAATACTAAAGAAAAGAGGCCCGTATGTCTCTCTGAGCCCAACGCAACATCTGGACCAGCCCAGGAGAGTCAATGGTTGACTCTCTACTAGGAGCGTTAGATTTGTTGATTGGAAGTCAATATGCTCAAGTTATGTGCATTGGATAAGGTGACCAGGAAAAGCAATCAAAACAGAAGGACACGATTCAAAGTCAAACAACGATGTACCAGGGAACCATACCCACTGATTAGTCAAAGTATGATTATCCCATGACTGAAGGTCGGCCACGTGTTGGCCCTCAGAGAGGGCGAGAGAGATACTTAAGCTCACTCTCTTCGGCCACCCTCAATTTTCTCCAATCTCTCTCTCTCTCTCTCTCTCTCTCTCTCTCTCTCTCTCTCTCTCTTATTTTTTTCTCGCTCTCAAACCTCTCTCTACTCCTCTTTCTATTCTCTCATTCTCTCTGACCGCCTCCCGACCCCGACCACCATGATTGGCCTCCGACCGCCCCTAAAACCACTGTCCCCACCCAGATTCCTATTGAGCTTCAACCAAAATCTTCATACATTCATCCAAAAATTCCCAGGTCCCCTAAAACCCTACAAACCTTAAACCCACCCCTTAAACCCTAACTGGGTTCAGATGAACCCTAAGAACCCTAAAGGTTCTGGGAAGAACCATAACTCTCTATTCGATGAACCCTATGGTTCAACCTATGAACTTTAGCCCTAACAATATGAACCTCAACTCTAATCGTTGCTCAGAAATCCCCAAACACACATCAAATAAAACACAAATTGAACATCAACAGATCAAAACAGAAATCACAAAACCCTAACCCATTTATTTTGAACCCCATTTACAGATCAAGCATGGCCTATAAAGCACGGACTTTAACACGGACACCGGGACACGACACGATATAGACACTCCGACACCGATAATGTTAAAACATAGGACACCGACACCGCTATATATAAGAGAGTATTTGAGCTTTATTTATCCATCTATGATTAAAAAAGTTGAAAAGATTCTAATCAAAATTAATGTCTTTAATTTTTTATTGATAACATACTTAAAAACACGTTTAACAATTTTAAATTTGTGTGAGATTTGTCCAAAATATGTATAAAGGTGTGTTGAAGCAAAGAAAAAAACAAATTTTTGTTTAAAACATTTGTCTAAATTGTCTGACATATATATTATGAGTGTCATACGAGTGTCAACCATTGATTCAAAGCTGTCAAAACAAAGAAAAAAATCATTTTTTTAGTGGACAATTGTCTGACTTTTCCGACACTTCTTTGACTTTTTCGACACATGTCGTACGGGTGTCATATAAGTGTCGGACACCGATGCGTGTCAGACACCGAGACACGCCTACTCCTAGAGGTGTCCGTGCTTCATAGAGCATGGCCATTAATCAACAAGAATAAACATCAAATGATAGCCAAAGAAAGATTTTAAATAAAAACCAACCCTCAGAGACGTGGCTTTCCTTGGTAAGTTAATTTGATCCAAATTTTTTCTCTCTTGTCCGCAATGCTTCTGATCCTCTCCTTATCTAACTTCTTTCTTCTTTTCTTTGTTTGATGTGAGGTACCAGTGGATTAAATAGTGGAGGCTAAGTTCAAGTATGATTAGGGTTTGATGTCAACCCTAATCAACTGGTTTCTGGACTTTTATGAGGGTTGGGGGTTGCTGCTTCTACTGCGGATTCAAAGGTTCCCATTTCTATTATAATATTTAGGTTTTTATAGATTAATCTTTAGGTTTAGAATTTAACTTGATTGATATTGTGTTAGGTATTTTAGATTTTGATTGTGATCTGATTTGTTGTAATATTTGTGATTTAATTCAGATTTGTAAATTTTTAGAATTATGGTTTCTTTTTGTTTTTGTTTTTTTTATATATGTGGTATCCGACCAGTCAGACCGACTAATCCACATAGAGAGAGCTTTCGCCCCCCGCGTAGCCCTTGAAGGTTGTTTGGTCCCGTGCTCCTTCGAACTCGCAACCCCAAGGGGAGCAAACCCTCGGGACCCGAGCTCCCTTCCGCTGGGCCAACCTTCTCAGGTTTAGAATTATGGTTTCTGATTTGATTGGATTTGTAATATTATTAAAGATTTAATTGTAATTTTTAGGTTTTTTTGGACTTGTAATCGTAAATGTGACTTTAATTTGATTGAAATTGGATTGACAGCATTTGATTCCTTTTTGTTTATGATCACACATGCATTAGGGTTTATGAATTGGGGTTGAATTTGAGTTGGTCAACAATTGACCAGATACAAAAATTAATTATAAAAAATTAATAATAAAAATAATAACTTAAATAAAAATCTAAGTGAAATAAACTCACTTCATTTTACACGTCCCCTCCTAATAAAAAAAAAGAAAAATCTAATTAATTCTAACTTAAATATACTAACAGTATTAATAATAATCCAGCATAAATAATACTGATAATATCCTTAATAATACTATTAATAATATCCCAAGTGATAAAAATATGCTTAATTATTATTAATAATAATAATAATAATAATAATAATAATAATAATAATAATAATAATAATAATAATAAAAATATCCCAACTCCAATTAATCTTGCTATTACGATTTAACCCAATCTTTATTAATAATAATCTTAATAATAATTCAATAATACTATTCACAAAAGTATTTGTTCCGGACTGACCCAATGACTAGGCATGGCCTAATTCGCTTCTGCTCCCAGAACGGCCCAATTGTCTAAGTCCAGCCAATCTGGGGCAGCATTTACCTTTCTGCCCCTCTACCGGGCAAATATGGTTAGACGACCCCAAGGATCACCTGCTCCTCCTCGGTAGTTACTGTCCGTTATGCACAGTTCCACCATCCAAAAACAGTCACGACGCTTGTGCCCACAACTGCGCCTTTGCCCGTGGCAATGGCTAGTTCGGGCACCTCTGCCTGTCCTAACGGCTAGTTTATGACAGTTACCTATTCTTCAGGAAACAGTTATTTCGCCCCAAAAATAGGGACCGTTGGCCACGCGCTGGGGGTACTGTAAAAACCCTCTCATTTGAGAGGGTCAGTGTTGCGGTGAGAATCGGATAACAAACTATTAATTAACTTGAATCACACATCTTTGAAATTCACCACCGAGCTTTGATTTATCCAAAGGAAAGGGTAAAGAACGAAAACCCTAAAAAGAGAAGCTAGGTTCGGGGGTTGGTTATACTAAGGGAAGGTATTAGCACCCTAAGTATCTGTAGTACTCTACAGGAACCTCTTGTTAGTAATTATGTTAAAGTTAAGTTTGCTTGCTAAGGCAAAAGTGCTAAGGGAAAGACCTAGGGGTATGTATCTAAGTATGCTCGCCAAAACATCGCATCTCGTGCCTACGTATCCTGACGCGAATGGAATCAGAGCATTCGTAGTTCCCCTCAATGGGGGTGAGGAACCCTTGACTACAGTCAAGGTTCCAAGGGAAAGTAAGATTAAAAGCTTAAAAGCAAAGCTTGTGAGGGTTGATTGTTTAGGAAAAGAGATTAATGGCTATCTCTTGTGAAAGGATTGTGAAGGGTTAGACCGTCGTGAAGGAGAAAAGATTAATGGCTATCTCTTGTTTGTGTTAAAGAAAGGTTTAAGAGTTATAAGAGATTAATGGCTATCTCTTGGGAAGGCTAGGTTAAAAGGGATGAAGTGTTCACAGGAAAGTAGGGTCTGACAGCAAGACGCATACGTGGAGTGCGGCGACTCCAAACCTAAGGCTAGGTTAAAAGGGTAATGAGCTATCTATGACCTTGCGGTCAATAGAGAGACTTTCCTTTGGAAGGGGAGATAACTTATAAATAAGAGTTGAAGGAGATTGGAAATAAGTGAACGATATGAATACGACAAAGATAATATTTTCAAAGTTTTGAAATCAGATACATGTCAAGTTATGAAAATTAGCAACAAAATCAAATACATATAAACAACAGAAATGATGTTGTGCGAGTCGAGGAACAACAAACAAATATTTACATGTTACAAAATAAAATTCTCAAAAGTTTTCGGGAAACCGCTGGTAATCTTCCATAAAACAAACCAAGGATTAATTCAAAGTTAATGCATATTTTTTGTTATTTTGAAATTTTTAGAAAGAAAATGAACATGTAAAAACCCTAAGTATCTGTAGTACTCTACAGGAACCTCTTGTTAGTAATTATGTTAAAGTTAAGTTTGCTTGCTAAGGCAAAAGTGCTAAGGGAAAGACCTAGGGGTATGTATCTAAGTATGCTCGCCAAAACATCGCATCTCGTGCCTACGTATCCTGACGCGAATGGAATCAGAGCATTCGTAGTTCCCCTCAATGGGGGTGAGGAACCCTTGACTACAGTCAAGGTTCCAAGGGAAAGTAAGATTAAAAGCTTAAAAGCAAAGCTTGTGAGGGTTGATTGTTTAGGAAAAGAGATTAATGGCTATCTCTTGTGAAAGGATTGTGAAGGGTTAGACCGTCGTGAAGGAGAAAAGATTAATGGCTATCTCTTGTTTGTGTTAAAGAAAGGTTTAAGAGTTATAAGAGATTAATGGCTATCTCTTGGGAAGGCTAGGTTAAAAGGGATGAAGTGTTCACAGGAAAGTAGGGTCTGACAGCAAGACGCATACGTGGAGTGCGGCGACTCCAAACCTAAGGCTAGGTTAAAAGGGTAATGAGCTATCTATGACCTTGCGGTCAATAGAGAGACTTTCCTTTGGAAGGGGAGATAACTTATAAATAAGAGTTGAAGGAGATTGGAAATAAGTGAACGATATGAATACGACAAAGATAATATTTTCAAAGTTTTGAAATCAGATACATGTCAAGTTATGAAAATTAGCAACAAAATCAAATACATATAAACAACAGAAATGATGTTGTGCGAGTCGAGGAACAACAAACAAATATTTACATGTTACAAAATAAAATTCTCAAAAGTTTTCGGGAAACCGCTGGTAATCTTCCATAAAACAAACCAAGGATTAATTCAAAGTTAATGCATATTTTTTGTTATTTTGAAATTTTTAGAAAGAAAATGAACATGTAAAAACCCTAAGTATCTGTAGTACTCTACAGGAACCTCTTGTTAGTAATTATGTTAAAGTTAAGTTTGCTTGCTAAGGCAAAAGTGCTAAGGGAAAGACCTAGGGGTATGTATCTAAGTATGCTCGCCAAAACATCGCATCTCGTGCCTACGTATCCTGACGCGAATGGAATCAGAGCATTCGTAGTTCCCCTCAATGGGGGTGAGGAACCCTTGACTACAGTCAAGGTTCCAAGGGAAAGTAAGATTAAAAGCTTAAAAGCAAAGCTTGTGAGGGTTGATTGTTTAGGAAGATTAATGGCTATCTCTTGTGAAAGGATTGTGAAGGGTTAGACCGTCGTGAAGGAGAAAAGATTAATGGCTATCTCTTGTTTGTGTTAAAGAAAGGTTTAAGAGTTATAAGAGATTAATGGCTATCTCTTGGGAAGGCTAGGTTAAAAGGGATGAAGTGTTCACAGGAAAGTAGGGTCTGACAGCAAGACGCATACGTGGAGTGCGGCGACTCCAAACCTAAGGCTAGGTTAAAAGGGTAATGAGCTATCTATGACCTTGCGGTCAATAGAGAGACTTTCCTTTGGAAGGGGAGATAACTTATAAATAAGAGTTGAAGGAGATTGGAAATAAGTGAACGATATGAATACGACAAAGATAATATTTTCAAAGTTTTGAAATCAGATACATGTCAAGTTATGAAAATTAGCAACAAAATCAAATACATATAAACAACAGAAATGATGTTGTGTGAGTCGAGGAACAACAAACAAATATTTACATGTTACAAAATAAAATTCTCAAAAGTTTTCGGGAAACCGCTGGTAATCTTCCATAAAACAAACCAAGGATTAATTCAAAGTTAATGCATATTTTTTGTTATTTTGAAATTTTTAGAAAGAAAATGAACATGTTATAAGAAAGTGCAATAAAATAAAATAAGATATAAACCAAAACATGTGGCATGCGCCACATGATGATGGCAGACACTACCTTAATTCATGTGAAGTGTTAACAATGGAGGCAAGCGCCACCTTTCCCTCCTAAAGTGGTGGCAGGCACCACAAAAAGAAGTGTCAGGCGCCACTTATCAAAAAATAAGAAAAAATACAATATTTCAAGAGCATGGCAGGCGCCACATTTCATGTGGCAAGTGCCATGAATTTTTTCAGTTTTCTGATAATATCATTCATAATAAACCAAACAAAAACAATGACATTATGGTTTGCAATTAAAATATTAACATGATAAATAAATCAGGCATTATGATTTGTAACATTTATTCAGGAATAAGGTATTTACATGATAAAAGCAATGATCATGGCATTTTGGAAACGGAGTAACAGAGAGTGAGTGTTACCTAGTGGAGACGGTCCACTGCCTCTTCACGGGTACGTATTCTGAAAAAACGAACGAACCCCTTTTTCCTCAAAGTGCCACAGCAAGGTTGGACGGTGGAAAATTCGAACCGAAAAACTTTCGTAACAATATTCAGAATAACAGTAACTGGGGGGAGAAATATGAGGAGTATTCACTATTTTTGGGGTGAATCTGGTGTCCTTATTTCTGAAGATGAAAGGTCTTATTTATAGGAGAAAGTGAGGGTGTGGTCTGATTTTTCATATTGTCGGAAACACCCATTTTCAAATCTTCGTTCAAGCTGGCTTGGTTTGAAAAATCTTCAATTCAGAAATAGGCTCAGGTGGTAGGTTGGCTGAGGAGACGTGGAATCATGCCTTTACTAAAAAGTTGTTTTCATTTCATGATGAACTGAAACACACTCGTATTAATTTAAATAAACAAAATTATTTTAAGTGCAGCTTGGAAAAAGGTGGTTGTCGCCACAAAATATGGCAAATGCCCACACTAAACATGGCAGGCGCCATGTAAAGCATGGCAAGTGCCATGGAGACATGGCTAGCGCCACACCCTTGGTGGCAGGTGCCATAAACCTTCATGGTGTGCGCCACAAACTAAGTGTGGCAGGCGCCACCTTAGTTTTTTCTTTTTTTTTTCTTTTCTTCTTTTTTTCTTTCTTTTCTTTTTTTCTTTATTGTCTTTTCTTTTCTTTTCCTTTCTTTTCTTTTCTTTTCTTTTCTTTCTTCAAATAAAATCCACAAGATGCCTTATGCTCTCTCATACTCCAGATCAAGGATTGAACACGTGAATATTCCATTTTGGTCCGTTAACATCAAGGCCAGAAGCTCGACTTTTTTTGGTCAAAATCCCAATTTCCTCAGGAATTCTAACCGGATGGTCTTCGAGAAATTTGCTCTTTCAATCTCTTCCACGGTCCATAGATGGCCTCTAGGGATATCCAGTATCATATAGAATCAAGTTCCAAAGCTTGGGAATATGTCATGATCAAAATCAAAGGCAATGGGATACTGTCACTGAGAAAACCCTAGTTTGAGGCATGGTGAATCTTGTGGCTCAAATCACTTGTAATAGGAACCGAACACACTTGATTTCTTATTGAATAAAACCTCTTGAATGTAGGTGAACTCAAATGGTTGCATTTGGAGCCACAGACCTTGAAACATGGGAGAGTCTGGCTTATCGACTTTTGTTCTTTTCCTGTGTAAACCTGGATTTCATAAAGGAAACAAACTGGCAAGATAATGGGTTAGTTAACAATGCACCGATGAATGAAACCTAAATGTAAATGCAAAATGTTATGACATCTAAGGGGTAAAATTTGGGGTATAACAGTTGCCCCTATTTAAATAACTTTATCGGATGGCACGAGGAATGGGAATCCTTGGGACATCAAGGTGAAAGATATTTAAATATAGCAAACCAAAAATTTTGCCCTTAGATGGAATGCAAATGCTAAGGACAGGAAACAGACATGCAAATGCTGACATCCATGAACTTCTGGTATGATGATATGATGTCATGATAGTGCAAGAATGCAGACAAACAAGACACCAGAAATAAAGAGCAAACTACCATAGATGAGCTTACTAGGGAAGGATAAGGTTAATATCCACAAGGAAGACTCACTGGGGATACAGACTAACCAACAAAAAACTCACTGGGGAGACTCTGGGGATAGACAAATAAGACTGAGGGGAAACCTCACAGATCCTCACAAGGGATAAGAGTCAGAGAGGTGTTCTCCACTGGGGAAAGATACAGGGAGATGGTCGACAGGTTTATAGGTGACCGAATGACATTTGGGAAATAGAAGACACTCTTACTGGGCATGACACCAGAAAAAAGACATGATCTCCACTGGGGATCAACTTGAAATAAGAGGATAGACGTCAACAAGAGATTTTCTGGGATTTTCTTATACTGAAGAGTTCAAACGAGATCTTCAAGAAAAGCCAGAAAAGATAGAGAAAGGCACATCCGGAAAAACATCGAATGGCAAAAGAAACCAGACACCCAATAATGGCTTTGAATGCAAGGTACAAATCACAATATCTGAGAAGGCATCAGATGAAAGTGAACAAATAGGGATCCAAGACAGCATTGGATGCAAAGAAACCAGTCATCCAGTAATGGCTTTGAATGAAAGGTACAAATCACAATATCTAATAATGGCTTTAGATAAAAGTGAGTAAACAAGGGTAATCCAATAAAGCATTGGATGAAAAGAAACCAGTCATCCAATAATGGCTTTGAATGAAAGGTACAAATCACAATATCTAATAATGGCTTTAGATAAAAGTGAACAAAGCAGGGATTCAAGAAGGCATTGGATACAAAGAGAACAATCATCCAATAATGGCTTTGAATGAAAGTTACAATATAATATCTGAGAAAGGCATCAGATAAACGTGAGAAAGGTAGAGATCCAAGAAAGCATTGGATAAAAGGAGACCAAACATTCAATAATGGCTTTAAATGAAAGGTAAACTCAAATTATCTGAGAAGGCATCAGATGCAAATGAGACAAAAGGGATCCAAGACATCATTGGATGCAAAGAAACCAATCATCCAATAATGACTTTGAATGAAAGGTAAATTCATAATATCTGAGAAGGCATCAGATGCAAAATGAGACAAAAGTGAAATCCAAGAAGGCATTGGATAAAAAGAAACCACAACGCCCAAGAAAGCATTGAACAAAAATGAACAAGGAGATACCCAAGAAAGCATCACAATATCCAAGAAAGCATTGGATAAAAGGAACCATAATATCCAAGAAAACATTGGATGAATGTGAACTTTCAGGAATGGCACTGAAAGTAAAGGCAAATCAATATACTCAGGAATGGTATCGAATGATAGTGAGAAAGACATCCAATAATGGCTTTGGATGAAAGGTAAACTCATCTAAGAATGGCGCTGAATGAACAAATAAGACTTTCTGGAATGGCACTGAAAGTTATCCAAGCAAATTTGATGGAGTTCATGAGAGATGTAAAACTTCCAGGAATGGCAGTGGGAGAAACACGAGGAATAAGATATCCAGGAATGGCACTAGAGATCACAAGATACGGACATCTAGGAATGGCACTGGAGAAAGAGTATGAAGATCCAGGAATAGCGCTGGAATGAGAGGAAACATCCAACAATAGGACTAGATGCTTAAGGAAACGACAACATTCAGGAATGACACTGAATGGAAGGACGAATAATGTTTTGGTAAGGTAAGACGTGGATAACGACACGACCTCGGGAGAAATGTAAATGAGGATGAAACACTCATGATATGCATATGTATATGAATTATGTAGATGATATATGATCAAATACAAATGCAGATGCTGACGACACCGCTCGACTCTTTTGGGAGAAGACAAGACTGGAAGACTGACTCCTCAACACAGAGATCACTGCCATTCTTCCTGGGACTAGAGATGTTACTGCTGAACACATCTATGCCACACTGGTAAACTGTATCAAGTGATGATCCTCGTAGGAAGGATAAAGAGCTGCTTGGGGATTCCTCAAGTAACTTGCTCCAGATTAGCTGACTGTTATAGATGAACTGATCATTGCTTCAGTTTGTCTGAGCCTTGACATGACTGCTTTGTTGTACACCGGGAAAGCTTGCCCCTGATTGGGCCTTGGAAAATCTTCTGGATAAACCAATTCTGAGAAGTCGCCATTAAACCACAAATCTTGAACTGATTCTTAACAGGATTCGGAAAGAACTTGCCCTTGATAGGATCACTGACTAAGTTTCTTAATTGTTTGAAAATTCCTTGAGAGGAAAGCCAGTTTGCAAACAAAAGTATTTGTACAAACATGGTAATTTTAGAGTTCATGCAACTTTTGAAATCAAATCTTTTTTTTAAAGATATAAAACAAAATGAGTCATTGGTCTGAACACGGCAGTTCAAGACATTTAAAAGTGAAAGGTATAATGCCAAAACAGGTGATCTGCAAAGATCTTTGGGAGTCAGTTTACGCAACCTTGTTGTAGTATGCTTTCAAAATAACCTTGCTTCAATTAGGTCTTTTGAGGGTTGCAACGTGGCCTAGTTCACGGTTTATGAAACAAAGGATAAAGGCTCAAAGTTTATTTGTACCCACCCAATCTTCGTGATGAACTCCAATCCTATGCTCAATTAACTTAAACTATGCACTCAGGTTCCCACATGTTAGGAATTGTACCGATGATAGTAATGGTGATGGTTCAAAATTCAATGGACTTGAGATGGCAGTCACTGCTTCCTTACTAATGTTTGCCATTGAGGACTTTCAGGATGAAAATGTAAAGGTTTCCTCTTTTTGGGTTGTCATACAAACTCTTCTTTCTTCTTCTTGTTTTTTCTCTCTTTTTTTTTTTAAGCCAAGGTCATGAGCTTCCCATCTTTCTTAGCTTTTTCCTTGAAAGGGACTCAGCTCATTCTTTGGGTAAGGAAAATGACTAAACAACTTAATGATTTCGGTGAACCATCATTGGTATTTGGCTTGAGGGACATCTTCGACACTTGCTTGCTGTGTACGAAAGAAAATTTGTGAATGCAACCATTATATGAAATGTATTTTGTATGGACGCACAACTAAGTTAATTGAGAACTACCCTGCCCCAGGTTAAGATTGCGGGTTTTTGTAAAGAAAGAAAACTCATACTTCTAGGCTCGAAGGGTTTGACAAGGGATTAACTTCCTGATTTCTCCAGTGTTTGGGGATCGAAACAATGCCTTACATCGTCAGCAAAGTTTAATTGGAAGCATACTAACAGCAGTTATGAGTATAAAGTTTTCATCATTCTTCCTCAAATCTTTGCATAATAAAAAAGAAAGTGGAAAAGAGATAAAATGTTTTGCAAAAGAAAGCATAAAGATGTTAATAGTGGACAAAATGAATTGAATCAAAAGTTGCAATGCTCATTTCATTAAGCACGAAAGTATAAACATAATTTGAAGGCAAACAGCCAGTACAAAATAAGGAAAATGCAAACAACAAGAAACAAGGCCCAGTGACTAGTTAAACATAAGGGTGACTGTCCTGTCTTTAAGAAGTAGCTGAGCTGAAGTCGACTGAAGCTTCACTTGGCGTGCCCTGGCAGAGGATTGCTCTGGACATTGGGATTGTCCTTAAAGTAGAGGATTTTGTTTCTCATCAGCTCTTGTACTTTAGCCTTCAACGCAAAATAACCTTCCAAGTTATGGCCTGCACCACCTTGATGGTATTCACAATGAAGATCAGCTATATAGGCGGCTGGAAGAGGATTTGGAGGAGGAGGCAAAGGCCTTGTGGTAATCAAACCTTGTTGAACCATACCAGGATAAAGCTCGGTGTATGTCATGGGAATAAGATCAAATTGATTCATATTACGATACTGGATTTGGAAAGCTCAGTATGCTATTCACCCTACTGTCCTGCAGTCGGACGTTGGAAAGCTTGAGCTGGTCGTGGAGCAGTAACCACGGGAGTGACAGCAGCAACAGTAGGGTGAATAGCATACTGAGGTTGGGGACGAGGCCTTCTCACTTCAACCATTACAACGTTAGTCTGATCTTCCCTTTTCCTCTGAAAGTTCCCATGGGATTTCTTCACATCATTGGAGGATTCAGTAGCTTTTGACATTTTTCCTTTCTTAAGACCTTCCTCTAATCTTTGGCCGATAGTAACCAAATCAGTGAAGTTGGAGGAAACACTTCCAATCATCTTTTCCTAATAGAATAGGGACAGGGTATCCATGAACATTCCATTCAATTCTTTCTCAGCCAAAGGAGGTTCAACTTGGGAAGCTAACTCTCTCCAGCGCGGAACATACTCCTTAAAATATTCCTTCTCATGTTGAGTCATATTTTGCAGCTGGTGGCGATCAGGGGCCATGTCAAGGTTATACTTATACTGCTTTATGAAGGCATTCACGAGATCTTGGAAGTAGTGAATGGAGTTTTTCTCGAGACCCATATACCATTGGAGTGATGCTCCACTCAAACTATCTTGAAAACAGTGGATAAGCAGCTTCTGATTTTTTGTGTAAGCAGTCATCTTGCGAAGATACATGACCAAATGAGCCCTTGGGCAAGAGTGCCCCTTATACTTCACAAATTCTGGAGTTTTAAACTTAGCAGGCATAACAAGATCAGACACTAAGCACATGTTGTTTGCATCCACATTGAAGAAGTCAGTACCCTCAACGGCTTTAAGTCTTTTGTCCATGATCTGAAACTGCTCATGGACAACCTCAGGTTCAACAAAGTCTTCAGGCTCTTCACCCTGAGCACTGATAGCATTGTACTCAAAGAGGGGATTCTCAAAAGAAGCTCGAACTGTCTGTGGAATAACATGGACCACATGTCTGGGCTTGGCGAAAATAGGAGCTTGAAAACAGGCATAGCAGTCTGACCAACCATAGCAGTAGATGCAATCGGTGGAGAGTAGTTGGGAGGCAAATCGAACTCTGGCCAAGTTGAAGGTGGCATTTGAACCGGTGGAGGTTCAGCACTTGAAACTTCCTGGATGAGAGTTCTTTGGGGAGGTTCTCCTATAGAAATTAGAACTTGAAGCATCTTAGTGAGTTTAGTCATACTTGACTTAAGGTCATCGATTTCCATTCGGACCTCAGCATTGTGTGCCTCTTGCTCTGACATCTTACGTCTGTAGTTACCTCTAGTCTGGTATTTGTGTTGAGGAATCAGCTTGACGACTCACAGGTGACACTGGAAGATAGAGACCTCTGGAGATGAGTAACTGGATAGACAGACGCATGCAATAAATCATGCAAAGATGCAAATGATATGCAATGCGGTACAACATAGATTGCAAAACACATGCAACAGGATCAAAGGTTCGAGATCACAACATGGAGTCTAGGTAAAGAATCAACCACATGGTGTGTACTAGGGTTCTTATATATGTGAAACAGGGTTCTAAGAAGTTCCCAGAGTCAACAACCAATCTTTCGGATATTATCGATTTCCCGAATGACTCGGTAGTCAATAATATTCTTAAGAGAGTCTCGTCTGAGTGTAGTATCGCGTAGCAACCAATTTGAGAATAGACTCCCTCATAGTCCTCGCACTACATCCTAACAAACCAAGTGGGGTTAGAGGTAACTACGGTTCTTAATATCAAGGCACCTAGGTTGAGAGTAGCACGTTTTCACGAATAGACTTGTTTAACATGACTAGACTCTCAAGAGGTCCTCAACTGAGTGATGGTGTCTCAAGTCAACTTTTTCGGGAATCGACTCCCTCAAAGTCTCCTTGAATATACCATCATCCTATCATAAATGTACTCTCAAGTCTGGGTACAGGACTTATCCCCACCACTCAAAGTAATAACCCTGCACACAGAAAAACCCAAGCACAACAGGTATATACAGATATATAAATATGTACAGATATAAAAGCAAGCAAACATATAAAATAACACAAATACAAACAAGGTGGGCTTAACCCTCTTAGGGGATGGTCCCCAATGAAGTCGCCATTTTTCTGTTGTGGTGAGAATCGGATAACAAGCTATTAATTAACTAGAATCACACATCTTTGAAATTCACCACCGAGCTTTGATTTATCCAAAGGAAAGGGTAAAGAACGAAAACCCTAAAAAGAGAAGCTAGGTTCGGGGGTTGGTTATACTAAGGGAAGGTATTAGCACCCTAAGTATCTGTAGTACTCTACAGGAACCTCTTGTTAGTAATTGTGTTAAAGTTAAGTTTTCTTGCTAAGGGAAAAGTGCTAAGGGAAAGACCTAGGGGTATGTATCTAAGTATGGTCGCCAAGACATCGCATCTCGTGCCTATGTATCCTGACGGGAATGGAATCAGAGCATTCGTAGTTCCCCTCAATGGGAGTGAGGAACCCTTGATTGTGGTTAAGGTTCCAAGGGAAAGTAAGATGAAAAGCTTGAAAGGAAAGCTTGTGAGGGTTGATTGTCTAGGAAAAGAGATTAATGGCTATCTCTTGTGAAAGGATTGTGAAGGGTTAGACCGTCGTGAAGGAGAAGAGATTAATGGCTATCTCTTGTTTATGTTAAAGAAAGGTTTAAGAGTTATAAGAGATTAATGGCTATCTCTTGGGAAGGCTAGGTTAAAAGGGATGAAGTGTTCACAGGAAAGTAGGGTCTGACAGCAAGACACGTACGTGGAGTGCGACGACTCCAAACCTAAGGCTAGGTTAAAAGGGTAATGAGCTATCTATGACCTTGCGGTCAATAGAGAGACTTTCCTTTGGAAGGGGAGATAACTTGTAAACAAGAGTTGAAGGAGATTGGAAATAAGTGAACGATATGAATACGACAAAGATAATATTTTCAAAGTTTTGAAATCAGATACATGTCAAGTTATAAAAATTAGCAACAAAAGCAAATACACATATGTAGCGAGCGATTTTTGTCGGTGACGTGACCACCTTATTGCTGGGTTTTCCTCACCGCAATGATGAGGAGTGGGTGCTACTTTCTGATTTCTTATTTATCCCATGAAGCTGGAAGGGAAATGGAAGATATCTAAAACTAACCTTGCACGTGAATGTTTAACTGAACAAACACTTAAAAGAGATTGGGGGGTCCGGGGTCAGGTTATACAATGGGGAGTTGTCAATTACCCATCCTATATGTGGTTATCCATAGGATATTAGTTTTAGGTTTTGCTATGTAATTGATGGTGTTTATCCGTTAATGGGTTGGGAAAGTTTCTTGGGAAGTATGAGTGAGAGAGTGAGTTTTTGTTGATGTTCGGGTTACTCCCAATGTTTTTGGTAAGGTACTGGACCTAAGTTTTGATTGAGGTGTGAAGGTTCTGGACCTAGAGTTTTTGTTTAGTATGCTCGCTAAGATTTCACAATCTTATGCCCACGTATTCTCGTTTAAATGAAATAGGGCAATCAGAGCAATCATAGTTCCTCCTATTCTAAGGGAGGAAAATGATGTTTTGGTGTCTTGTTCAAAGCCCAAGATTAAAGCTAAAAGGGTATTTGTGTCTTGTTTAAAGCCCAAGATTGAAGCTAAAAGGTTTGACTGAGAGGGAATTTGTCATCTCTAAAGAGGGATTGAACTTCCTCTTAGGGGATTGTTGATTTTTGTGTTCCTTGATCGAAGCCCAAGGTTGAAGCTAAGAGGTTGATTGACTCCCCTAGGGAAGTCCTTATACAAAGCCTAAGAGGAGGCTGGAAATGACCGACTCAACAAGAGAGTGTTTTATCTGTCTTATACAAAGCCCAAGATTGAGGCTAAAAAGAGACTGACTCTTTGGGGATATCATTATACAAAGCCTAAGAGGAGGCTATAAGTTTGACTTTTCCAGGGTAAATGTTCAATCTGTCTTGTACAAAGCCCAAGATTGAGGCTAAAGAGGGGTTTTGACTCTGTCGGGGAGGTTCATTTGTGTCTTGTACAAAGCCCAAGATTGAGGCTGAAATGGGAAATTTAACTGACTCGGGTGAGGATATTTTTATGTGTCTTGTACAAAGCCCGAGACGGAGGTTAAAAAGATTTAACTCTGCTGGAGAGTACTTATCTGTCTTGCACAAAGCCCAAGACGGGGGCTGAAATGAGTTTGACTCTGCTTGGGAAATCATTTCTCAAAGCCTAAAAGAAGGCTGGGAGGAAGTGACTTCGCTGGGGAAGATGTGTGTCCCAGGCTAAAAAGAAAGTTTTGAAGATTTATGTCTTCTACAAAGCCCAAGATTGAGGCTAAAAGGGTTGACTCAACAAGAGAGTGCTAAAAGGTGATTGACTCAACAAGAGAGTCGAAGTAGTTGATCGACTCAACAAGAGAGTCTGGAAAGTGATTCACTCAACAAGAGAGTCTGAAAAGTGATTGACTCAACAAGAGAGTCTGAAAAGTGTTTGACTCAACAAGAGAGTCTGAAAAGTTAGTGGACTCAACAAGAGAGTCTGAAAAGGTTAGCTCCGCTGGGGAGAATCATTTGTACAAAGCCCAAGAGGGGGCTAACTTCGTTGAGGAATGATCATTATATAAAGCCTAAGAGGAGGCTAGCTTTCTGCTGAGGATTAGTGAGATCCCTAGGCAGGTCCAAGTGGGGCAATCAACTCTTGCTGAGGTTTTATAGAAGAGTTGAGGTATCAGATACCCTGAGGTTCTGATTTGGGATTTTTAGAAGAGTGACTGGGTTTCAGCTCTGCTGGAGATTGATCCAGGGTGACCGGTGTTTCTCCTATGTTTGTAGGGAACTTGAGAATGTCTTTGAGAATCAAGGGGATTAGACTGCCCAAGTCTACTGGTGTGGAAGAGTTTTATCTTTTGTATGATGCCCAAGAGAAGGCGGGTGTTTTAAGGGATGAGAATTAACCCTAACTTGGTCTGTGATGTGACACTGGAAAGATAGCTCTAGCAAAGGATGACTAAGTTCTGTCTTATACCTTTAAGAGGTCTTCAGGGTCCTTGTATTTAGCCCAAGAGAAGGCATGAGAACTTCTAAGAAGCCGAATGGTTCTTGTACAAAGCCCAAGAGGATGAGGGATGCTTTTAGGAAGCCTGTGGGTCCCAAACCAAGAAAAGTTCAAGAAATGCTATTCACCGAGAATAGATCATTTAGTGAAAGTTCTGAGGTTTGAAGAAACTCAAGAGATGCTATTCACCGAGAATAGATCAACTTCGGGGAGTAGAATTTCTTTGACAATTTCTAGGGGTGACAGTCTGAGAAAAGGTTCACGAAGAATACAGCCTTTCTCTTTGTTCCATATTGTTTAAGCCCAAGAGAAGGCAAGATTGTATCTGGAAATCCTATGGGGATCTAGTTTTGATTGTATTAAAGAGTGACCAATATGGCTTTACCTAGTTCTAGACCTAGTTGTCGGGGAAAACTCTAAATAGCTATACTAGTACATATACAGTTGATATATGACAAGTATGTAAAAGGGTATGAAAGAAGACTAATCATGCGCAGCTTCCCACAATACAATTTTGTTTATATGAAAGCGATTAAATGAAAGCTGTTAAAACTTACAGGTGACCAAACTTCCATGCTGTATTGTTAGTTGTTCACAGAAATTAAAGAAAGTTTTGATAACAACTGTATATTTGAATCTAAATCAAAAGGGAAGTTACTTTTGAAAAGATTGTTGGGGCTTATACTCAAGGGGAGGCCCAATGTTTAATAGTGATTGCACCGTTGTTTTAAAAATGTACAGAGGGACGTATACAATGTGTGAGGCCCAAAAATTGTTTATTTACAAAGGGGTTGGGTCTTACACTCTCTCAAGAGGCCCAAAAAGGTTTTGAAAAAGAAAAGTGGGACTTACAACACGAGGGTAGGCCCAAAAATTATTTTTGCTCTGAAATGGCGATTGTGCCGAGATTCTTTTAACGCCGAGGGACTTATACAATATCTGAGGCCCGAAGATTTTGGTTAAAAGGGGATTGGGTCTTACACTCTATTAAAGGCCCAAAGATTTATTTTTGTACAAATGATGGGGCTTACAACTCAAGGAGAGGCCCAATTGATTTCTGTTTGAAAATGGCGATCGCGCCAAGGTTTTTTAAAAATGTGTTGGGACTTATACAATGACTGAGATCAAAAAAGGTTTTATGTACAACAAGGGTTGGGTCTTACACTCTATTAGAGGCCCATGAGTGTTTGAAAAAGATTTATTAGGGTGAAAAATCAAAGAAACTCTAATTTCATTTTCTTTTAAAAGTAATCCTTTTAATAAAAATGAATAAAAATGACAAAAATACCAAATAAGTCTAAATAAACTACTTGTGATTTTTGGTTAAGGTTTGAAAAATGAGGTTTTAATCACAAAATGATTTAGGACTCATTTGATTTTGATTTTTAAGATGAATATTCATTTTTAAAAGGTTTAAAAATAATAAAAATGAGTTTATTTACAAAAATACCAACTATATTAAATAAATAATATAAATCTGATATTTCTATGGAATAAAATATTTTAACATTTTTGTGATTTTTTGCAAAAAGAACCAATAAAAAATAATTAAAAGTGAGAGAGAAATTAAATTTTCAAATCATTTAAAAATAATATGAAAAAAAGTAAAAAAAAATGGAAAAAAGTGGTACAAAAAAGGGGTCTGGGGCGAGGGGGATTCGAACCCCAGACCTTAAGGTTGCACTGCGCGCCTTCTACTACTGGGGTGGTGATACATCCGTGTATCAAAGCCACCCTAGAAATACATAAGGCATGCCTTGTTTTAGGCCTGGCCAAGGCAAGGCAAGGTTTGGACCAAAAACGTAAAGGCCATAACTTTCTCATTTCTCCATGGATTGGGACAAAATTTATATGCATTTGGCCTAGAATTTCCCAAGGAATCCAATGGTGGTAGTGGTTTTTTCAGATGAGGTCCCTATTGAAAAACCCGATAGTGTTTTTGAAATATGCATATAATTGCATTTTCTATACTAACACATGGTACAAGCAAGAATTACATGGCAAATTAGTTCAAACACAACATATATAACATGTATGAGATGTTTATGATCAGTGGCCTTCAAAGCAATGCATATTTCAGAAAGTTCAAGTAATGATGCACTTACCTCTTGGAGCTTTTTGTGCAATCTGCCAAGTTTCTTGTGCCTGAAATAATTTGATGCTTTAGACACTCTCAATTGATCCCTTAGAAGCTTTTAGAATGGTCACCACCAGCTGGAATCCTCAGGAACAAGTTTGAGCTCTTTCTTGCAAAAGGGGCAAAATGACCAATATGGCAACTCTCTCAAATGGTGTTCCAGATGTGGGGAACCATTTGGGATAGTTCAAGGATGATATTTGGAGTGTGTTTGAAGTTTTATCTGGTTTTGAAAGTGACTGAATCAAGACATGGCTTGAAAAATGCAAAAAAGTCCAATTTTGAGGTTTTGAGAGGTGACTTGGTGATTTTGGTGTTACAGATCACATATGAGAGTTTGGACAGCTTAAATATGACATATTGGATGTGTTTGGATCATGAGTTGTGATGGAAATGCTCTCTAACTCAAAAACTCAGAGTTACCTTGCTAAAGAAGGCATTTTGGCCTAAAGAGAGAGATTTTGAGGAAAACATCAGTTTGGTTGCTTTGGTGTACTCAAACTGAGCATAAATGAGCTCTATTTATAGTAGAGCAAGATTTTTTTGCAAGCAATAGTGAATGGCAACTGCAGCAGGCCTTTGGCCAATGTTATGCAAAAGGAATCTCAAGTCTCCTCTAGCCATAGACTTGAGGTTAGGGCACAGGCCTATGGTTCTTTGATTCAGAGCTTATCCTTGACTCATTCAGTTAAGAATGTATCAGTCCATGCCACCTTGGTGTATCCATTAAATGCATTGCAACAAAATTGGAGTCTTGGCACCTTTTTAGCTCTTTTAGGTTTGGCATGCCACTTGTAGATTCTTGGACTTTGGAGGCTTGGAGATCAGATCATCCCCCTTGGATTTGATCCTCAGATGTGTCCAAATTGATGACACGACTTGGATTTATCAAATTTGGACAAATCGAGCAAAATGCACAAAATCTGCCAAATCTGCCTTGTGAAAATCAGTCCATGATGCCATGTTTCAAGGGCTGTATCGACTCGCTCAAATGGAATTTGGAGATGATCTGGCACTTTTTGGAAAGCCCTCATGACATACTTTAACTTTGATGTCCACCCCTAGACCTGGTTTGACTTAGATCAAGGTGAAAATTGCCCCTACATTTTAGAAAAAGTAAGGCAGATTTTGACTTAGTGAAAATTTCACTAAGTGTTGGAAAAATGTCATTTTCATGTTTTCAGCCATTTTGATCACTCCATAACTTAAAATCCATGAGGAATTGGAATGAGCTGTAGTTGAAGCTTTTAAAGTATGCCATGAGAGCTACAAATCCATCTTTGGACCATCCAAAATGGTTGCTTGGATCTCAAGTTATGGTCCTTGGAAGTTGGTACCCTAGCCACTTTGTTCCATAACTTAGAAAATTTCTAAGTTTTTTATGGTTACCCCTTTTACAAGTTAACTCATTTTCTTTTATTTTTCTTGATGAATGATGATTCAAATCACATATTAACATTGTTTTAGGGTCAAAGAACCATAATTGTGAAAAATCCCAAAAAGTCAAACTTGATTTTGTGTACAGTTGACTTTTTATCGGATGAAATCCAAACTGTGCGATCCTTGGTGAAATCAAGTCTTTGACCTAAATCAAACCTAATGGACATATTCCATAGGTGTTATAGGGTGTATTGAATCATGTCCCAAGGTTTGGGAGCATGTCCTGGTCAAAATTTAAAGGTACAGTTGACTGTTTCTTCAAAACCCTAATTGTGGTCCAGATGAAATTGAAACTTGTGAACCAAGCTTCTTGGACCAATCCATTATTGCAAATGGATCAATGTAATGGATTGGAGACCCTCAAATCATGTCTTGAGGTCTTGGCTCATGTTTTGTCCTAAAATTCAACTTAGGGGTGAATTAGGTCAAGAAACCCTAAGGTCCCTTGGAGTATCCTGGGTTGTGCTTTGAAGCTTTGGCTCATGCCCAGAGGAAAATTTCCATCTGGAGGCCTCAGTCGACCAAAACCCTAATTTGGTGACACTGGCGATCTTGAGGCTTGATCCACTTGGAATGTTGCAACCTTGTGCTTGATTCTTAATGTGGGAGTCCTCTTAATCCTTTATGGGTGTTTGAGTGGTTAGACAAGTTAAAGATCATGTCATTTCTTGATTGATCCTTTGTCTAAGTGCTCTGAGAGGGCTTGAAACCCTAATTCTTGATTGTAGTGAATGCTCAACAATCCTTGAGGAGATTGATGAGGCATGAAGGTTCCTCCATATTGTGATGATGATTTGCACACTGATGGGAAATCTTAGTGGTCAAAATTTGGGGTATGACAATATAAACAACATAAATGATGTTGTGTTAGTCGAGGAACAACAAACAAATATTTACATGTTACAGAATAAAATTCTCAAAAGTTTTCGGGAAACCGCTAGTGATCTTCCATAAAACAAACCAAGGATTAAATCAAAGTTAATGCATATTTTTTGTTATTTTGAAATTTTTAGAAAGAAAATAAACATGTTATAAGAAAGTGCAATGAAAATAAAATAATATATAAACCAAAACATGTGGCAGGCGCCACATGATGGTGGTAGGTGCCACCTTAATTCATGTGAAGTGTTAACAATGGTGGCAAGCGCCACCTTTCCCTCCTAAAGTGGCGGCAGGCGCCACAAAAGGAAGTGGCAGGTGCCACTTATTAAAAAATAAGGGAAAAAAACAATATTCCAAGAGCATGGCAGACGCCACTGTTGCACCCCAAATTTTACCCTCTCTTTTTTTCTGCTAGTTGTTGTTTTTATTTATTTTAACATCTTTATTTGTCTTTAACTTAATTTAATTTCAATATGGCTCTCTTTATTTTATTTTTTATTTAAATTATCTTCTGTTAACTTAATTTACAAACTCATTTTTTTTATTTTAACTTTTCTAAGGAATCGTAGTTTAATTCATTAGTTTTTAATTAATCTTTTATTAATTCAAATTAAGAAAAAGAAACTAGTTCATTATTTGGTCCATCGTGTCTTGTTTACATTTCACTATTGGATGATTTCATTAATCAAACAACCAATGAGAATCAAGCTCATTTGTGTTGACTTTTCAACTCTTGACATTGGCCAATGATGGAGTGACATGTGGCATGCGAATGAAGAACACAACTCTTCCTTCTTCCTTTGGTCATTTGCAGGATAATCCCAACGGTTCCAAATATCTTCAAGTTTTCAAATTTCAACTCATCACAAGCTTGGCGCCACGATCCCAATTTCAATTTACCCAAAGTTTCCTCTTCAAGCTCAACGTGATTTACTTGAGCAAAATGGTTTGTGAAGCATTCCGTTTTCAGCTTAAATCTGCGCCACCTGAGAACAAGCAGAGCTTTGTCTTTTTCACTTTCCCAAAACGTTACCTACAATCGCTTGCAACAAAGGAGAGGTAGAGAAACAATACTCGTTTGATGTATTCAACCCCTGCAACGTCTGTATTTCATCAGTAAGTGGAGCGTTTGTCTCAAGGATAGACAGTGTTATGAATTCGAACGTTACAAACCTATGCCCACCAAGTGTTTGAGGAGTGAACCCGGCCCAATCTCCTTGCCTATATAAAGAGGCTCAAATTCAGTTCTTAAGACATCAACAATTTTCACCAACAACCTCCACAAAATCACTTTAACATCTAAGTTCAAGGTTCTGCAAAAGAGGGAGGAGAGTGAGGATTGGCATCAAGAACTTGTGGTTGGTCAGACACAATTGAAGTTGGTAACCTTTCATTTCTTTAAACTTTAGTCTTACTCATTTGTTCATGCTTTCTTAAAATGTGATCGTGTTAGCTATGGTATGATTGCTGTTAAAAATACATCATTGTATGCTTCTCATGTCAGTCGAACCTATAATGTGTGTGCGAACTTCCCTGTCATGGTTTTATCCAAAGTTGATTATGCTACTGACACAAATAAATGTTATGCATTATGTCTTAATGTTGTTGCTACATGTGAAAATTTTTCTATATGTATTTCTATATACTAATTACTTGTTAGTTAGATGTACTAAGAAACCTTAGGATGTCTTTGATGCCTATTGGAAGTGTTGGTGTTATCATAACTTGAGATATGCTATTCTGAGTTTTGTATCAGTTGCTGCTATGAATTTGCAAATATTTCCTCTTAATCTTGTTTGGTGTAGAAGGTTCCTCTGTTGATCATATCAAACTGATTATGAGAGTGTAATAATGTTTTGAGTGTTCATGCTAAACAAAACTACTATTGCTGCCCCTGTTTCACAGTCAATTTGCTTGACATTTTAAAAATGGTGTGTTTGATCTATTGCTCTGCTGAAATGACATAACTGTGTTTACCTATTACTGATTCATTAATGCAGTCTCTAGAACCAACTCTTGTTCATGAACTGACCTGATCATACATTGCTAACTCTTATTTGTTCAAACTATGTATCGTCCTTCACTTGATTTCTACATTTGCTTTGTTTAATGCCATGTGTATGAGTTAATGCCAAGATCATCTGAGTTTACTATTGTTACTCCGCATTGGTTTATCACCCTTCTATTTTGCTGTTAATATAATTTGTGGTCATAACTCGTGTAAAAATTCATATTTACTTGAAACTCTTGGCCTGCTAGTTGAAACATAACATAAAAGAATTTTGTGCCAACTTTGAATCACCACTTGATATGCCTTTGAATATAGTCATACACTCATGAGCCTGTTGCAATGCTATAGTCCATATTATTTTGCCTCAACTGTAATGGATACATTGGTTGGTATGTTGTTTGGAGTCAAATGATGTCTGAGGGTTTTGATTGACATGCTTCTGTTGTATCTCTTCATAGGTTGTGTATTAAAATCTTTGTTTTGAAATGAAATTAGACTGTGTAAACTTCTACTTCATGTTGTGTCCAAAACTAAGAGGGCAAGTTCTTAAACAAAACTGGTTGTTCCTATGTCAAGGCTTTGTTTCACTTTGTGTTTAAGCTGGTACATAACCTGCACTAATTCACATCCTAATGCCATGTCATGTTCAAGTTACGTGTGCAAGTTTTCAAAAAACTATTTGTGTATTGATTGCTAATTTACACTTTACCACACATCCAAGTTGTCTAAGCTTTTGACATATTACTTGTTTTAAATTAACTTGAATGCTTGACTGCCTGACCTGTTTTTTGATCGATTTGTTGTCACATGTTTTTAAACCAATTGCATACCTTGTTATCACCAACTGCTGTCTGTTTTGATTGATCCCCTTAATCTTTGAATCCATGTATGTCATTTTACAATAGCTTTACTACCATACTATGCTGCTATCAGTTTCCACAGTATTCATGTGTGTTATTTGCACTTTAATTCATATCCTTGTATCACTTTCTGTTGCTGCCATGGCTGTATTGGTTTGTATTATTTTGAAACATGCGCGCAAGTTTGCTTTATATATTCATTAAGTCATGTTTAACATTGGATGTAACGGTCGTCCCAACGGTAGCACATTTGCACTCGCCTTGTCATTTCGCTTCTAGGACTGGGGTTCGATTCCCCGCCCAGTCCTCTTATTTTTTTTCTCTCTGAATTCACTTCGCTGCTTTTAATATATATTTGCGTTCCCGTTACTTAACAAAGCAGGAGCGTTGGCCTGATGGTTAGTGTTTTAAGCTGCAATCAGGGTGGCGTGGGTTCAAGTCCTGAACATGCCATTTCTCTTTTTTTTAGCACTTGTTGTTTTCTTACTTTATATATTTATTATTTTTCAAATTTATATATCTTATTCATTTTTAATCCATTTTATGCCTTTCTTTTTGCTAATTACTTCTAAGTAAATCTATTTTTCACATATAAAAATCTTCAAAAATATTTTGTTATAAAACTCCAAAATATGTTATTCAATTTTATTTGATAATTTTATTGCTTATTTAAGTGAAATATTTAGTAATGTGAATTTTATTTAAGTGTTTAGATTATTCATAACCCTTCCTTGATAATTCTAAATTATTTAATGTTTGATTTAGTCATTAATTTATGATTACCATCATTTAATCTTGAATTTTATTCTTGATTAACTTCTTGTCTAACTATGCTTTGGCCAATAATTGCATGTATGACCAATATTATCTTGACATTCATTTACATGTCATTGATTTATCTTTGACTTTTTATTTGATTATTTGTTTTGAAGCATAATGCAAATCTTATGCTTAACTTTACTCCACCTTACCTTTATTTATTTAAGCATAATGTTAATCTTATGCTTATTTTCATTATCTTCATTTATCTTATATGTGAAGCATAAAGCTATTATTATGCTTGTATTAACACTTATACTTTATTATTTCACCTTCACTCACTTTTTATCACTCAAGCATAAAGCCATTATTATGCTTGTATTACTTTTATATCAATGCTTTACCTTGTATCATTACTTATCCTTATCATGCTTTATCTTGTAACTGTTTTATTTCATCTCCACATCCAAAGAAAGGTTGTATAGTTGACTCTTAAGTCATTGGTTTTGCTCTAAGAGTTATTTAACTCTTAGTGGTGTTCATCACATGAACCACCACTCTCTTTACTAACTAAACACAACATAGGTTCATCTCAACTAGACCTCGAGAGTTTTAGACTCTATTAATCCCTTCCTTAATTATTGGCCATAGTCAATAATTCAGTAGACCAAGAACTACGCATACTCTGATTCTATTCCCGAGGATACGTAGGCATAAAGTGCGATGCTTTATCGAGTATACTTAGATACTAACCCCTAGGGTTTCAAACCTTTAGCATAGAACCTTTAGCAAACATAAGATAACATTAAACAAGAGGTTCCCGTAGAGTACTACGGATACATAGGGGGGGGAGAAACCCCCGAACCTTAGATCTCCCCCCCCCCCTTTTAGGTTTTTCTAACGATCTTGAACCTTTCCTTTGGATAAATCAAAGTCGGTTGTAAAAGAAAACGATGCAAATTAATTAATAATTTGTTATTCGATTTTCACCACAACAGCCACCTTTCATGTGGCAAATGCCATGAATTTTTTCAGTTTTCTTTTAATATCATTCATAATAAACCAAACAAAAATAATGACATTATGGTTTGCAATTAAAATATTAACATGATAAATAAATCAGACATTATGATTTGTAATATTTATTCAGGAATAAGGTATTTACATGATAAAAGCAATGATCATGGCATTTTGGAAACGGAGTAACAGAGAGTGAGTGTTACCTAGTGTAGACGGTCCACTGCCTCTTCACGGGTACGTATTCTGAAAAAACGAACAAACCCTTTTTTCCCCAAAGTGCCACAGCAAGGTTGGACGGTGGAAAACTCGAACCGAAAAACTTTCGTAACAATATTCAGAATAACAGTAACTGGGGGGGAGAAATATGAGGAGTATTCACAATTTTTGGGGTGAATCTGGTGTCCTTATTTCTGAAGATGAAAGGTCCTATTTATAGGAGAAAGTGAGGGTGTGGTCTGATTTTTCATATTGTCGAAAACACCCTTTTTTCAAATCTTCGTGCAAGCTGGCTTGGTTTGAAAAATCTTCGATTCAGAAATAGGCTCAGGTGGTAGGTTGGCTGAGGAGACGTGGAGCCATGCCTTTACTGAAAATTTATTTTCATTTCATGATGAACTGAAACCCACTCGTATTAATTTAAATAAATAAAATTATTTTAAGTGCAGCTTGGAAAAAGGTGGCAGTCGCCACAAAATATGGAAAATGCCCACACTAAACATGGCAGGCGCCATGTAAAGCATGGCAAGTGCCATGGAGACATGGCTAGTGCCACACCCTTGGTGGCAGGTGCCATAAACCTTCATGGTGGGAGGCACAAACTAAGTGTGGCAGGTGCCACCTTAGTTTTTTCTTTTTTTTTTCTTTCTTTTCTTTTTTGTTTCTTTTCTTTTCTTTCTTCAAATAAAATCCACAAGATGCCTTGTGCTCTCTCATACTCTAGATCAAGGATTGAACACGTGAATATTCTATTTTGGTCCAGTAACATCAAGGCCAGAAGCTCAACTTTTTTCGGTCAAAATCCTAATTTCCTCAGGAATTCTAACCGGATGGTCTTCGAGAATTTTGCTCTTTCAATCTCTTCCACGGTCCATAGATGGCCTCTAGGGATGTCCAATATCATATAGAATCAAGTTCTAAAGCTTGGGAATATGTCCTGATCAAAATCAAAGGCAATGGTTGACTGTCACTGAGAAAACCCTAGTTTGAGGCATGGTGAATCTTGTGGCTCAAAGCACTTGTAATAGGAACCGAACACACTTGATTTCTTGTTGAATAAAACCTCTTGAATGTAGGTGAGCTCAAATGGTTGCATTTGGAGCCACAGACCTTGAAACATAGGAGAGTCTGGCTTATTGACTTTTGTTCTTTTCCTATGTAAACCTGGATTTCATAAAAGAAACAAACTGGCAAGATAATGGGTTAGTTAACAATGCACTGATGAATGAAACATAAATGTAAATGCAAAATGTTATGACATATAAGGGGTAAAATTTGGGGTACAATAGTCAGGTATCCTAAATCATCCTACGAAACACATACTTTATACTTGCTCTATCTCTCTCTCTCTCTCTCCTTATTCTTACTTTAGCATCGGAGTGCCTTGCAGGTACACCCCCTTCTCATCTGTCACACCCAGCATCACAGACGTCATCTTTGGCCCATTTCATGTTCTAATCAGCCGTCAAAACCAGTATTAATAATCCAATAAACCGAATTATGACACTAATTATAAGATACCAATTCATAATAATATAATAATATTTTAATAGACTAATTTATTTTACTTAACTTAGCTAACAATTAATGACCTAAGTTATAAAAAATACTAAGACTTAAGTAACAATAAAAATACCCTAAACAAAGCTTAATCCTAATTCAATCACTAATCTAAATAATAACAAAATTTCATGAGACCTCTAAACACCTTAAAATTAATTTTCACTACATAGTTAAAAGTAGTAACCCTATTCATAAAATGAAACATTAAAAGAGAATTAAAGTCAAAATGGTCCCTCTTTGACATTTTAGGTCATTGGGGTTGACCAGATGACTTGTGAAGGGCTCTGGACCTACTAGCAACCCAAGTTATAAGTTAGTAAAGTGGGACACACACAATTGCTACACCATGTAAACAACAACATTTAATTAATTACATTATCATTCATAAATAATAATCCCACCAAGATCAACTAAACTCATAATAATTGATTAGCAACACCAACATAACCAAATAGTATTCAACCGTTGACCAAACCACAAAACAACATAAAAAATCCGAACCGACATCTCGAACTACACAAACAAGGACAAAATGCCCATTTTGACAGTATGACGGGTAGCTCATCACTAGGGTGATGCCCGTCATCCTATTAAAACCCCTAAACGACCATTATAATGACGAGGAACTTGAAAAATCAAGCCTGAAGACCACGACGGTTTCCCCGTCATAGCGTTGACGCCCGTCAGCGACTTAAGGTGCATGACGATCACTTCGTCATCTGGGTGATGCCTGTCACTCAGCACTAGAGTGCAGAAACGTGAATTGGCCATGAGAGCTCACTGAAACTTCAATATGGCTTCCCAATCATCCGAACACGTCCAAAAAAAAATAAACCACATATAAATCATCATTATAACATGCTGAATCACATATTTACATAATTTATTCATCAATTTCATGAGATTCATGTTTATATTTCAAATATTCAAAACCTCAACAATGGCATATATCTCATAGGCATAAAACAAAACTTCACACATATGAATTTAGTTACGAAAATCAGATAATAACACATTCAATCATCAATTTTTCTGATTAGCGTACAACAACAACAATTCATAATAAATTTCACACAATCCCTAAAGAGAGTAAGAGTCTCTCTTCTACCATTTCAAGCAAAAACACCAATATACAAGCACCCCCCTTACCTCAGATTCCTACCAACAATTCTGAATTTGATTAAGGTTGGTGGTTTGTGTTCTTACCTCTTCAAGCCATAGTCTCCTTTTCTCTCAATAACTCAAACTTTACGTACTTTTTATCAAAAGCTCCACTAACCCATTTTTATCTCTAAAAACCTAATTTAATATTTTACTAATTTCACTTTGGCCCAAATCTTCTTTTAACTATCACTACTTCCCTTATTTCTTCTTAGATCATATTTCCACCCAAACCTCTATTTTCTATTTAATTTTAATTAATTAAACACAATTATTAATTCTAATTATTTCTAATTATTTTAATCATTCCATCAACCCATAAATAATATCACCACACCACACCACACCATACACCACATACACATATAACTCATAATATATTTAATTAAAAGCACACCACATACTAAATAATTAAATACAAATACAAATAATCTGATTTAATTGATTAATCAAATTTTGAGGTATTACAACTCTCCCCCACTTAGTGAATTTCCGCCTTTAAAAATTACCTGAAGGAAACAATGTCAGATATGACTCTCTCATATGAATCTCCAGCTCCCACATCACGTTTCCACTGGCAGGCCCTCCCTATATCACTTTCACCAGCACAATCTCTTTGCCTCTTAAGTGCTTCGCTTCACGATCCTATACTCTCAAGGGAGATATCTCAACAGCCAAGTTCTCTCTAACTTGAACATCGTCCACTTGAATCACATGAGACGGATCAGGAATGTACTTCCTCAACTGAGAAACATGAAAGACATCATAAAGTTTCGAAAGAAACGACACTAAAGCAACTATGTAGGTCATTTCTCCTACTCGCTTAATCTGATAAAGACCAATAAAACATGGCGTGAGCTTTCGATACTTCAAAGCTCGACCAATACTGGTTACAAGAGTAACTCGCAAAAACACATGATCTCCCTCTAGGAACTCAAGTTTTTTCCTCCGCTTATCATGGAAACTCTTCTAAAGACTATGCAAATCTTTCATCTTTTGCTAAATCATCTTGATCTTCTCAGTTGTTCGTTGAACGGTCTTTGGTCCAAGCACTGCACTCTCACTTAATTAGTACAAACACATAGGAGTCTTACACCTCCTATCATACAACGCCTCGAACGGTGTCATTCCATTACTAGAATGGAAACTGTTATTGTAAGTGAACTCAATCAACGACGAGTAGCTATCCCAAGCACCTAATAGTTCTAGCACATAAACCGTCAACATATCTTCCAAGGATTAGATAGTCCTTTCCGTTTGACCATCCGTTTGCGGATGGTAAGTAGAACTCAACTTCATTTTAGTGCCCAACGCTTCCTGCAAACTTTGCCAAAATCTCGACGTGAATCTCAGACCTCTATCTGAAATAATACTTGAAGAAATATCATGCAAGCTAACAACTTTCTCAGTATATAACTCTACTAACTTTTGCAAAGGATAATTGATGTTAATCGAAATAAAATGAGCTGATTTAGTCAGTCTATCAACAAAAACCCAGATGGAATCACATCATTTTGTCGTCTTAGGCAAGCTCAGCCCTAAATCCAAGGAAATGTTGTTCCATTTCCACTGAGGAATGCTCAACGGTTGCATCATACCCAATGGTTTCTAGTGTTCAATCTTCTACTATGATAAGGTAAACAATAATAAACAAAATCAGCAACATCCTTCTTTATTCCTGGCCACAAAAACATTCTCTTCAAATCTTGGTACATTTTAGTGGCTCCAGGATGAATACTCAGACCACTTCTATGACCCTCCTCAAGAATACTTTTCTTAAGCTCTAGTACATCTGGTACACAAACCCTGTCTCTGAATCTCATCACACCATTCTTGTTGATTCTGAAATCACCTCTTTTAGCTTGATTGATTGACATTAATTGGTCGATCAATCCCAAGTTGACGTTCTGACTTTCTCTAATTTCTTCTAGGATACCACTGGTCAGTCTCAACATATCCAACTTCACACTGTTAGGAGTCTCTTCACACACCAAACTCATGTATCTGAATTGCTCAATCAATTTTAATTCTTGAACCATCAACATCGACTTTGGCTTTACCAAGATGGTAACTCGGGCCAAAATCAAAATCCTTCAAAAATTCGAGCCACCTCCTCTTGAGTTCCTGAAAACTTTCCTCACACTGCACATCCTAATAATAAGCTTGGACCTTTCGAGTCAATTGAGTTAAAGGCAATGCTAACTTCAAAAAGCCTTCAATGAACCTCCTGTAATAACCAGCCAAACCCACGAAACTTCTGATCTCAGTAACAAATTTCGAAGTTTCCTAGTACAACACTGCATCTATCTTTGATGCATCCACTGTGATATCACCACTAGATATCACATGACAGGGAAACTTACTTCTTGTAACCAGGACTCACACTTGGACAATTTCGTATACAACTTCTTTTCTTTCAAGGCCTGCAACACAAAATATCATCGATAAACACTTTCACAAACTGATATAGATAAGGATGAAAAATCATATTCATATACTCCATAAACACATCAGGCGCATTAGACACTCCAAACGACATCACAAAATACTCATAGTGACCATATCTTGTTCTGATAAATTGAATATCTTCTAGTTTCACACGAATATCACAGTCTTTGGAATATCTTTTAGTTTCACATGAATCTGATGATAAACCGAACGCAAATCAATCTTTCTAAACATGTAAGCACCAACCAATTAATCCATTAGATCATCAAATCTTAGAAGAGGATACATATTCTTGATAGTAACTTTATTCATTTGTCGATAATCAACGCATAACCTCATGCTACTTTCCTTCTTCTTGAATATCAACATTGACACTCTTCACGACGAAACACTCGATCGAATAAACTTCTTCTCAAGCATCTCTTCCAATTGTTTCTTCAGATCACTTAACTCTGAAGCAGACATTCTATAGGGAACCATCAACACAGGACTAGTACTGGGTACTAAGCCTATGGAAAACTCAACCTCGCGCTCCGGCTGTAGATCACTGATATCATCTGGAAACACTTCTAGAAAATCACACACCACTGATAATTAACCAATTGCAGCTTTTCTTTCATCCTTCATAGAAGCTAATATCATGAACACCTTAGCATCATTCTCTATTAATTCATCCACTTGGTTAGCATACACAAACAACTCGCCACTTGCATCAAATTTTGGAAATGACACCGACTTGTCAAAATATTTGATATGAACATGGTTGAACTCCAACTAGTTTATTCCAAGGATAACATCGAGTTTATTCAACGGTAGACATACTATATCCATCTTAAAATTCTTACCATACCCCCAACCATGGAAGAAAATTTTAAATATAACCTCTCAGCACAATCAAGTGAAATAAAAGAATGTGTTACACCTGTGTCAATAATAGCAATCAGCGGAATACCATTAATATAACACGTACCTTGAATCAAACCATCTGTGATAGTAGTATCTGACCCAGTCAAGGCAAAAACTTTCCCTCAAGATTGAACCTTCTCCAGTTTATGGAAATGAGTATGAATGTGACTTGGCTCCCCATGGTTCAAGCAAGTAAACGAGCTAATCTTACAGTCAGCGAAAAGATATCTAGTATTCTCACACTTGAACCATCTCTTCTCAAAACTCTTGTAGTCATTTGCACGATGACCTGTGATCCCACACTTAAAGCACTATATAGAAGCAGGAGTCTCTCCCCCCACTTAGCATGTTCTCACCTGAAGCCTCCTGCTTCCCTTTGTCAGCTAGAACATTATACAGTTTTCCATGATTCAGCTTCCTCACTCTCTTCCTAATAAGACTCTTATAGTGATCAAATCGGGCTCTGATATCCTCATCATATGTTCTGCACTTATTCACCAGTATAGGAAATTTGTGAATCTCCTGATACTTAGTACCTTATTTGATCTTCAGACGCATCCCACTTTCGAACTTGATACACTTCGACCCTTTCCCTTGTCGCATTATTATAGTGTGGACAAAACTTCCCCAGCTCTTTGAACTTAGAAGCATACTCAGCAATCATCATTTTTATCTGCTTTAGTTTTAGTAACTCTCTTTCTTTCTTACTGTGCATATCCTCTAGAAAATACTTTTCTAAAAATTCAGACCTGAACACAACCCAAGTAATCTCAACACCAATTGTCTCCAGTCTCTGACATGTATTATCCACCAGTCTTCGGCCTCCTCCGACAACATGTGAGTACCAAACTGCACCTTTTTAGCTTTAGTGCAAGCCATCACTCAAAAAATCTTCTCAATCTCTCTTAGCCATGTCTGTGCACGCTCTATATCATATCTACCCTTAAATGTTGGTGGATTATTTCCCTAAAAATTCCCTAATCCACTGAACTCATCACCAACCTTATTTTATTGACCCTGCAGCACCTGAGCCATTGCCTCCAAGGCATAATGAATAACTCGACCATTTATTCCTCCTGCCATATTTCTGCACACCAGCAAACAACCATTAGACGAAACATTGCACAAAAAATGTTCATACACTCGTTACATTCTAGGAAACTAACAACATTACAAAAATCTGGTCGGATGGACCAGTGTGCTCTGATACCACTAATGTAACACCCTAAACCCCGAAACCCACATGAAACGTTTTAATCGACAATTTAAGGTGTCACTACGACAACTATTCAAACTCACCAATACATTTGGCAACAAGCAGCGGAAAATCATATCAGACAACTTCTAAATTAAACTTCACAAAATAAAGTATTAGACTTTAAACCACATAAATCAGCATTCACTCAAAACATAACAAAAATGCATTGTTCCTGATGTTACAAGTTTAGAGCACTAAACCCACTAAATTGTAATATAACGATAAATAAATGAAGAATAGCTCCACCAATCCACCTTTCACACACAACAATAAATTTGCTCCTGATTATTTGTAAGATGCCCATGGTGGACAACATTAAGCAAATAGGTGAGAAATAAACTTCAACATAAAACGGTGTAAAGAAAAAAAATCAGGAATTAGCGTTTCTTGACCTAATTCACACCTAAGTTGACTTTTGGAGCAATTCATGAGTCAAGACCTCAAGAAGTGTTTTGAAGACATCCAAATACATCATACTGATCCATTTACAATATTGGATTGATTCAAAGAGCTTGGTTCATAAGCAGTACAAGGATTCAAATTCATCTGGACCAATTAGGGTTTTTTGATGAAAAGTCAACTGTACCTTTGACTTTTGACCAAGACATGATCCCAAATCTTGGGACATGATTCAAAACACTATAAAATGCCTATGGATTCCATCCATTAGGTTTGAATTAGGTCAAGGACTTGATTTCATAGAGGATCACAAAGTTTGAAATTCATCTGACAAAAAGTCAACTGTACAAAAAAATCAAGTTTGACTTTTTGAATTTCTTGACAAACCAGACTTCCTTGAGTAAAAAACAATGTTAAATTATGGTTTGGATCATCATCCATCAATAAAAATCAAGAAAAGTGGGGTTATTTGCAAAAGGGGCAATCTTAAGAAACTTGAATTTTCACTAAGTTGTGAAAAAAGTGATTTATACCCAACTTTGCAAGACCATAACTTGTGATCCAAGCAACCTTTTTCTTCCATCCAAAGCTCAAATGAAAGATCTCATTACATACTTCAAGATTGTCAACTACATCAGATTCCAAATCCTCGTGAATTTTGAGTTATGGATTGATCAAAATCACAAAAATATGAGAATGACCATTTTTCCAACACTTAGTGAAATTTTCAAGTCAGAATCTGTTTCACTTTTCACCAACTTTGAGGCCATTTTTCATTATGATCCAAGATGATTCAAGACCAAAGTTGGACATCAAAGTTAAAGTAGGATATACAAGATTTCCAAAGAGTGCAAGAACTCCCATTAATTCAACTTGAGCAAGAGGTTACATGCATTGAAACATGCCTTACTCAAACTGATTTCCAAGACAGATTGTGTGCATTACTTGTGGCACACGATTTTTGAGCCCAAATTTGGTGACTATGCAAGACTTATCCTCATCTAAATTCAACAAGAATCTCAGTCAATCATGAAGAACCTACAAGCTTGGACCCTAAGGCAAGGATTCTATCATTTGGCACGTGATCATTCAAGTTTGCAAATCCAAAAATCAAGTTTTATCATTTGGCATTGATGTGGAACATAGATCTGTCATGAACCTAGCCATATCAGTCCAATTAAGTTAAGATTGACTCAAAATTTAGAAGACCTAAAGCTACCAAAGCCAAGCTCAAGTCAACGGCTAAGAGGAGACTTGGTACCTTGGCATTTAAGAAAGTGATACATGGGCATATCCATTGGATAATAGAGTGAACCAGTTGCCATTCACTATCCCTCCAAAAAATAAACTTCCTCTACTATAAATAGAGGTCATTTCTAATGTTTCAAACCACAAAAAAACAATACAAAAGCCTTGTTTTCTCCCTCTCCCTCTCTTACTTCAATTTCAAGTCACGATGGAGTAATTTGGGGATTCTTGAAACCAGAGCAAAAACCACTCAAATAACTATCCAAACACATCATAAATCATCTATTGGAGGTGTTTAAACCTTAATCCTCATTGTACAACACCAAAATCAGAAAGTCAACCTCCAAAACCTCAAATTTTAACTTTTCTGCATTTTTCAAGCCATGTCTTGATCCAATCACTTTCAAAGCCAAGTAACCCTTCAAATACTCTTTAAATATCATCCTTAAGTTGTTCCATCAAGTGTCCCTCAATTGTAACACCATTTGAGTGAGTTACCATTCTGGTCACTTTTGCCACTTTTGCAAGAAATAGTCAGTTCTTGTTCCTGAGGTTTTCATCTGGTTTTGATCATCCTAAAAGCTTCTAAGGGATCTATCAAGAGTGTCTAAGGCATTGGATTACTTCAGGCACAAGTATTTTGAAATATAGCACAAGGAGCTTCAAGAGGTAAGTGCATAACAACTTGAACTCTTTAAAATATGCATTGCTTTGATGTCCATTGATCATGAACATGTCATACATATCATATGTGTTGTGTTTGAACCAATTTACCATGCTATTATTGCTTGTATAAAGAGGTAGCATAGAAATTACAAATTTTGGCCTATTTTGAAACCACGGTCGGGTTTTAAAATGTAGACATCTTTAGAAAATTCTGAGACCACCATTGGATTCCTCATGAAATTCTAGGTAGGATCCATCTAAATTACATTCATTTTCATGGAGAAATGAAGAAGTTATGGCCTTTTTGCAAATACCCCAAAACCTGATTTTTGCTTTGGTCTGACCTGAAAATAAGGCTACCCTTATATACATATGGGGTGGTTTTGATATATGAATGTATCACCACCCCAGTGGTAGCACCGTGTGTTTGTTTGGTTAGAGGGTATGAGTTCAACATCTGTAACACCTCAAAATTTGCCCTTTTATTTATACCATCAATAACTGGCTTTTGTTTCGCATTCATCTGCATATCCATTAGGTCATAAATTATTCATTCATTTGCATTGGGCTCCTGAGGCGTGGGATCATGGTTTCTTATAGTCTGTGTGAATTGGTTGATATTCATCAACTGAAGATAGTGGTTAGGGTTCGTGGCAAAGGCATCTTGACACGAGATCCAGTTGCGAATTTATATTGTGGTCAGGACAGTGTTATTCTCTCAGTTGCTTATGGTTTATTGCTGGTAATACAAGTTAATGAGGGTTGAGATTGAAGTTGGGAATTTATTAAGTATTTGAGTTTTGATTTGGATGTGAATTTTGATTGGTCAAGTGCTTTAAGCCTACGGGGCGTGAGAAAGATCCACATGAGTTACTTGGAATTCAAGATACAAGTCCATAAAATCATATCCGTATCTATTCCATATCATAAACCATTTTTTCCCTCAAGTCATTAACAATGTTCATTTGTTGAAACTATAACCCACTTTTATCCATTTTTCAAAATCCATATCCATTTTAGCCAATTTTTAATCCATCTTAAACCATTCCTTAACCCACGTTTTAGACTATACTTTTTCATTTTTTTGAGACCATATCATAATCGCTAAACCATATCCAAATTCATCCATCCATTTCCTAGGTCACATATCCACATCCATAGTCAACTTTTAAATCCATATTCAACTTTCGATCCAATTCCAATTATCCAAATGTTCAACTTCATTTAAATTCATTCTCTTAACCATTTTCAATCCTCTAAATGTCCATTTTTAACCATCTTTAATTTCAGCATCCATTTTCAAACCTTTTTAAATCCATCTCTTTAAGTTCAATATCCATTCAAAAATCCAATTCCAACATCCACTGCTAGGATTATAGAAAGAGAATCAACTGATGTGAGTGGGGTTGGTGTATCTAGAAGCTATAACTTATTGGAAAAGGAGGATTTTCTTATGATAATAATTTCTTATCCATGTTTTGGATAAAGATAGAGATCACCACAGTTCTGAGTGGAGCTCGGGCAACACCAATGGTCAACGAGAACTAAGAGAATGGTTATCCAAGCTTTGGATTCAAAAACTAGAAATGAGAGATCTAATATGGAAGGGAGCTTGTATTGCGCTAAGTGCAGATAAGTGGTTAGAGTGCCTGTCTAAAATTTGTGCCTTACCCCCGGTGAAGCTGCCAATGAACTTGTTCATTCTACTTGGATCCCCCTGCAGAGTTATATGTTCAGACTTCTCTTATCCCCAGCAGAACGATGTAACTATAGCCTTCTAGCAGGCACCTTAATCAATCCTTAGGGTAGTAGATCGGTCCCTCTTCCCTTTTTAGTCTTTGTCCCCTAGCAGAGTTGTCTGACTAGGACGCCAGTATACCCTCAATTCTTTTGATATCGAATAATATCATCTTTCGATACCGGTATATGTCGTCTCTTCAGTACACTCATTCGTGTCTGAACTTCCTTTTGATATCAGAAAGTATCATCTTTCGATACCGATAAGTTTCGTCTCTTCAGTACACTCATTCATGTCTGAACCTTCTTTTGATACCGAAAAGTATCATCTTTCAATACTGGTAAGTGTTGTCTCTTCAGTACACTCATTTCTGTCTGAACTTTCTTTTGATACTGGAAAGTATCATCTTTCGATACCGGTAAGTGTCATCTCTTCAGTACACTCATCCGTGTCTGAACCTTCTTTTGATACCGGAAAGTATCATCTTTCGATACCGGTAAGTATCGTCTCTTCAGTACACTCATTTGTGTCTGAACTTCCTTTTGATACCGGATAATATCACCTTTCGATGCCGAAAAGTGTCATCATTTCATTCCTTCTTTGATACCGGATAACATCATATTTCGATGCCGGTAAGTGTCGTCATCTCAATTCATCATTCGATGCCGGAAAGTGTCGTTTATTCCTATCTCTCTTTTGATGCCGGTAAGTGTCGCCATCTCAATTCATCATCCGATGTCGAAAAGTCTCGTTATTTTAGTTTTTCCTTGATGCCCAAAAGCATCATATTTCGATGCCGGTAAGTGTCGTCATCTCAATTCATATTTCGATGCCGGTAAGTGTTGTCATCTCAGTTCATCTTTCGATGCCGGAAAGTGCCGTTATTTCAGTTTTTCCTTGATGTCGGAAAGCATCGTATTTCGATGCCGGTAAGTGTCGTCATCTCAATTTATATTTCGATGCCGGTAAGTGTCGTCATCTCAGTTCATCTTTCGA
Source organism: Lathyrus tuberosus (assembly GCA_022829125.1). Taxonomy (NCBI): domain Eukaryota; kingdom Viridiplantae; phylum Streptophyta; class Magnoliopsida; order Fabales; family Fabaceae; genus Lathyrus; species Lathyrus tuberosus. The sequence goes on from JALAZF010000017.1 coordinate 20,096,036, forward strand.
TGCCGGAAAGTGTCGTCATTTCAGTTTTTCCTTGATTCCGAAAAGCATCATATTTTGATGTCGGTAAGTGTCATCATCTCAATTCATATTTCGATGCCGGTAAGTGTCGTCATCTCAGTTCATCTTTCGATGCCGAAAAGTGTCGTTATTTCAACTTTTCCTTGATGCCAGAAAGCATCATATTTCGATGTCGGAAAGTGTCGTAATTTTATTCTTTCTTTCAATGACGGTAAGTATCATCATTTCATCTTTCTTTCGATGCTAGAAAGTGTCATCATTTCATTCCTCCTTTGATGCCGGATAGCATCATCTTTCGATGCCGGTAAGTGTCGTCATTTCAATTCACCTTTTGATACTAGAAAGTGTCGTTATTTCTTTCCTCCTTTGATACCGGATAGCATCATCTTTCGATGTCGGTAAGTGTCGTTGAGCTAGTACACATGTTCGTGTCCGTATCATCTTCCCTTTTTGATACTGGTGAGCGTCATCTTCTGATGCTCACCCTACCTCGTGATTTTAAACACCGGTCTGTGTCGTGTCTTCCCCATATCATAGTTTCCAATCTCACATATCCCTTACTATCCCCCAGTAGAGTCTCCCACTTATCAGATCTTCTACCCTGGTTTATACCCCAGAGAGCAAATTTTCAGCTTCTGTTGGTATTCAATCCCTATTTACCTCGAATGTCTGTAAGCACTGCTTTCATCCCTTCAGGTCCACAGTTGATTGAATAGGGGCAGCTGTAACACCTCAAAATTTGCCCTCTTATTTATACCATCAATAACTGGCTTTTGTTTCGCATTCACCTGCATATCCATTTGGTCATAAATCATTCATTCATTTGCATTGGGCTCCTGAGGCGTGGGATCATGGTTTCTTATAGTCTGTGCGAATTGGTAGATATTCATCAACTGGAGATGGTGGTTAGGGTTCATGGCAAAGGCATCTTGACACGAGATCCAGTTGCAAATTTATATTATGGTCAGGATAATGTTATTCTCTCAGTTGCTTATGGTTTGTTGCTGGTAATACAAGTTAATGAGGGTTGAGATTGAAGTTGGGAATTCATTAAGTATTTGAGTTTTGATTTGGATGTGAATTTTGATTGGTCAAGTGCTTTAAGCCTACGGGGCGTGAGAAAGATACACATGAGTTACTTGGAATTTAAGATACAAGTCCATAAAATCATATCCGTATCCATTCCATATCATAAACCATTTTTCCCTCAAGTCATTAACCATTTTCATCTGTTGAAACTATAACCCACTTTTATCCATTTTTCAAAATCCATATCCATTTTAACGAATTTTTAATCCATCTTAAACCATTCCTTAACCCACGTTTTAGACTATACTTTTTCATTTTTTTGAGACCATATCATAATCGCTAAACCATATCCAAATTCATCCATCCATTTCCTAGGTCACATATCCACATCCATAGTCAACTTTTAAATCCATATTCAACTTTCGATCCAATTCCAATTATCCAAATGTCCAACTTCATTTAAATTCATTCTCTTATCCATTTTCAATCCTCTAAATGTTCATTTTTAACCATCTTTAATTTCAGCATCCATTTTCAAACCTTTTTAAATCCATCTCTTTAAGTTCAACATCCATTCAAAAATCCAATTCCAACATCCACTGCTAGGATTATAGAAAGAGAATCAACTGATGTGAGTGGGGTTGGTGTATCTAGAAGCTATAACTTATGGAAAAGGAGGATTTTCTTATGATAATAATTTCTTATCCATGTTTTGGATAAAAATAGAGATCACTACAGTTCTGAGTGGAGCTCGGGCAACACCACTGGTCAACGAGAACTAAGAGAATGGTTATCCAAGCTTTGGATTCAAAAACCAGAAATGAGAGATCTAATATGGAAGGGAGCTTGTATTGCGCTAAATGCAGATAAGTGGTTAGAGTGCCTGTCTAAAATTTGTGCCTTCCACAATTTGCCTCTTCCCACTGATGATGAAAGGCTTCCAGTTGGTAAGGGTAGCAATTATGTTGTTAAGATTTTTTGTCAAAGGAGGACGAGAAGCTTGCCTTTATTGTTTAGGCACAGAGCTAGAATTTAATAGTCTGCTGCTTGAAGACAACTCCTCTATCAGAAAACATATTCCTAGTATTATGGCCAGTGGGGTTGTTTATCTTGAAGACGTGTCCTATACCAATTTAAGTTGGGATGGAAAAAGAGTTCCCAGTGTCGTTCTGAAGAACAATATTATCACAGAAAAATAATAACATCAGAAAAGAAAATACATAGCAATATTGACTAAAGTTTCAAAGCTTTTAACAAAAAAATTACATAGCCAGGGGAAAGAAGTGTAGTATAGCAGAATTTCATTACAAATAGAATCAGAACTTCCTAACCGAATTTCATTTTTTACCACTTCTAACAGAAGAAAACAAAAAAAGAACTCAAAACCTAAACTGGAATCCAATTCCAACTGCCATAACAGAATTTCTTTTCATTTTTACTGATAACAAAAATTCACATCAGTATATAACAGTTACAAAATGCTAACAGAAAATTTTCACTAACCAACCTCTAACAGAATCAACCAACTTTCTCTAACCAATCCACAACTTCCCTAACCATTTTTCTAACAATTATCCCAAAAACTAACTTCTAACTGTCATAGCCTCTAACAACTTTTAACTGACCAACCGATAAAAACTCTAACAGAAATTTCTAGCGGTTATCTCTCTCGATTCTTCTGCTCTTCTCCTTCATTCATCTTTAACCTTCATTCCCAATCTTGAACCTCTCTTCAATCTCCATCAATTCACTAACCTGCAGAAAACCAGAAAATTAATAACTGTCAAAACCTCGCCTAACAGAAACTAACAGAAAATAAACTAACTGACATTTTTTTTCCAATCCAATTTCCTCTAACTTTTCCTAACTGCAACCATCTTCAAGGAAAAAAACTCCAAAAAACTTCATCCTAACCTTGAATCTCCTTCTTCAATTCTTCAGCGATTCTCCTACAAACTGCCATATTCAGAACTTGCATCCACCAATATCCCATCTTCAATTCACCGAGCTTCACTTTCAAACTGTAATCAGGCTTCACTAGTTCTTCAGCAATCTATCTTCATCTCTCAACATTCGATCTCCAGTTCGTGACGACTTCGCAAGAACCTGCGGAAGATCAATCAACAGTATAAGGACGCATCACGCAACGAATCGCGATTCACAAAAAAGACGGAATAGAAAAAGAATTCGCAACAACAATAATTTCAGAACTGCATTTATTTTGACGGAGAGCTCGTATTTAATATCATCTTTGATTTATTTTGATTAATCTCTATGCACTTTGTGAACCACAAAACCAAGAAAATTGTCTGCATTGACACCAATCGTACACTTTAATGGATTCATTTTTAATCCATATTTCCTCATTCTTTCAAATGATTATTAAAGGTGGTCTAAATGACCATTTTTCGACGAGGATTTAATATCTATAACATCAATATAGACTTGCATAAAGGTTTTAATCAAATCATGAAACATAGTGTTCATTACCCTTTGGTATGTTGCACCAGCATTCTTTAATCCAAAGGGAATTACTGCCTATTAATAGGTTCTTAAGGCTCCAGAACATCGAAATGACATTTTTGACACATCTTCTTCTACAATGAAATTTTGGTTATAACCTGAGTAACCATCTAAAAGACTTAAATATTCAAATCCTTCGGCTGAATCAACCAAAATATTAAAAAATAAGCATTGGATATTCGTCTTTTGGAGTGACGACATTCAAATCTATAATGTCAATACAAACTCTAAGAGTACCATTATTTTTAGTAACATGGACTATATTTTCTAGCCAATTAACATGCCTTGCAGTTTGTATGCCTTTGTTCCTTAAGAGCCGTTCAATCTCTTCTTTGACCTTCGAAACCAACTCTGGTGTAAATCTCCTTGGTGTTTGATTTACTGGCCTCTTATCAGGTCAAACTGGCAGTTTTAATTCTACCAAATCTCGACATAGACTTGGCATTTTGTCATAATCCCAAGCAAAGTAGTCTTGGAATTCTTTAAACAATTCAACCATCTGGATCTTTAGGCTTGTATCAATCTTTGCACTTATGTAAGTTGGTCTTTTGACTATTCCATCTCCAAAGTCAATTTTCTCCAGCCGGTATTGAGCTTGCATCTTCTTGGTTGAAACTAATAGATCTTTTTGAATCCTAAAGGCAAATCATCATAGATGTAGTCGAGTCTCTAGCTTTCTGATTTGTCTTCATGTTTCTCAACCACTGTTGAATGGTCTATTTTGACTAACTTGGAAACTAGATTCTTACCAATCTCTTTTTCGTTATGGGTTTCAATTTGAATGACGTCGACAACCAATTTTGGTCGAATTTTGGCCTTCAAGATATTATTCGATTTTCAACCATATAGGCCTCAATTCGAGTTTGTATGCTCAATTCAGTCATCAGTATTGTCCACCACGAACCTCACCATACTTGCGGTGGCATCCTCATCAACTTCACTCCCCATGGAATCTTGTTTCCACATGAATCTATAAGTAGGATCTAACCTTATTGAGTAAAATACATCTCTTTGCATATAGAACTCTCTTCCCATAAAAGTGTATAGTGAAATGGTTGTTAGCTTCTTGTTGAAGGTCCTCTTATTCACATGATCAACATTAATAAGGAAATAGCTATGGCCGACTTCGACATTCTCCAAAATGCCATCAGGTTTACCAGATCAAAATCTTCTGATGCATAGTCGAAGGGACTGCTCCTACACCGTGTATCCACTCCCGACCCAATAATAAATTATAATTTTCCATAGAAGGAATGACCACAAGCATTATTGGCCTCACAAATGTGCCCACAACAATATTGATCAAAATGACTTCTAAGGCCTGGTTTATCTTGTCTTCATAATTAGATAAAACCATGTTATGTGGCCTCAAATCTGTGTCCTTTTTGCCAATCTTCTTCAATAGGAAATTTGGTATCAAATTGAATGCAGCTCCACCGTCCACCGGGACTTTATTGACGCCTACTCCATCAACCTTAGCCCAAATAAAGAGTGGCTTGAGATGTTTCTTCATTTCTTTATCAGGCTTATTAAAAACAACATTCACCTCTTCCATGCCACTGTTACTCATGATATACTAGCACATTGGCTTATGGTTTGTTATTTTTTAGCAATGTATTTATCCTCCTCATCCTTAATATCAGTAATTTTGTCGAATTCTATAGGAAACACGTAAACAACATTGCATATGATATCGAGCTCATCATCAAACCCATTTTCAAAGTTGTTAGTGAACACGCCGTTATCTTCAATTGAGATGGGGTCATTGTCCCTGAATTTGACCATTGTTGGTTGAGGAAGAAATATTTTCTTTTCCATGGGCTCTCTTTCACCATTTGAGCAACCGACAGAAGTGGGAATTTTGCATTGCTACTCAATTCTTTAGCTTCACACGCGACTTTCTTTTTCGCTGACATATCCTTTATTGTGTCCTGGTTATAGGATTTTTACCTAGATAGTTCTTAGACCTATAAGAGTAGTTCTTTGAAACCCAAGAGTTGTCATGGTATGATGAGCCTTGACTTATTTCTAACACTTTTCAACTTTTTCTAATTAACATTGGGTTTCACATTGAGTCAAATCCATTGGTCAGAAGGCACATATACATGTTGGACTTATGTCTTCTTCTAATTATTCCAATGGCGCAGGGACCCTTGATACCTCTGACGAGGGTTCACCCTTTGGGGCTTGTCATAGGTAAATTTAGGCCTCATGTCTACCCAAGGACTCTTTTTTGGCTACTGAAGCTTGACTTTTTCGAGATCATTTGCTTCTTCACTGTCGAAAATTACACTTAAGAGGGCACATCATCACTTCAAAATCTTTGATTTTGCAACGATTCAGGAAATCAATTAGATCTTCTTCATCTTTTGGATACACCTTTTTAACTTTTTCAGTGTAATCCGCTACATTTATCTCTTCGAACCTTGGATTGAGATCCTTAGCAACTTCGACCATCATAATCTTTATGAGTTTAACAAAGTTTACCTCCTCCACCTGTAAGGGCCTGAGTCGATTTTTATGGGTGGATTAGGTTTATCACCAAACTTAAGCTTGCCTTCTTTCAAAGCATATTGTACCAAATCCTTGAAAAGAACACATTGAGAAGTCTTATGACCAAGGAAATTATGATATTTACAAAAACCGTTCTTCTTCCTTTGTTCTAATGGTGGCATCTTTAGGCCTTGTGGCACTTTGATTTAACCATCAACAACTAAAAGATGAAAAAATTAATCACATTTAGTTACATCAAAAGTATACATTTTTGTAACAAATCTTTCATTTATACTTGGTTCAACATGATTTTTTCCATTAGAAGGTCTTAAAACTTTACAAACATATAGAGATTCTGGCTTTAACTCTACCACATTAACCTTATTTTCTTCGACATATTCAAAATCTACGTCAAGTTCTTGATTACTATCCTCTATTTCTATGTAGGCAATCTTTTCCTTTCAAGGTTGCCCATTTAATCTAGCCTTCTATGCCTTCAAGTGTTCGACTTGTCTAACCTTGTTTGTTAACTAGGCCATATCCCTTAGATATTGGGTATCCAATTTATTCCTAATGGAATAATCTAAACCACATGCAGTCATTTCGACTAACTCATATTCAAGCACGTAAATAAAACACACTGAATTCATCAACCTAAACCTATTGAGATAATCCTCTATCGATTCAGACGATTTTTGCTTCACAGTGGCTAACTCTTTTAGGTTGATTTTTGATTGACCACTATAAAACTGCACATGGAACACCCTTTCTAGTTAATTCCAATTATGTATGGAGTTTGGAAGGAGAGTAGTGAACCATGTGAAAACATTATTAGTTAAAGGATTAAGGAAGTATTTCATCTTTAGATTTTCATTATTATCCAAATCACCGACTTCTAACTGGTATCGAGCAATGTGCTCGACAGTGGACTCACTAGTATCATCTGAAAACTTATTAAATTTATGAATTTTTCAGCCCCTAGGGAGTTCAGTTTGCAATACCAATGCAGATAAGGCAAAAACAAAATTTGGCCTATGAAGACCATCATTAAGACCATTTTGGGTTAGGATTTGTTCAACCATATTGGATATGTTATCCCCCCCCCCAAAAAAAAAATTGTTTTGTTGAACTCTTTTAACCACTTGATCTGCATCTTGGTTCCTGTTTAGCAACACCACATCTGGTCTGTTTCGTCATAAGTTTCCTTCGACAACCATGGGTATAGGTTGTTCGAATGGCTGAGGTATAACTTGTTGTTGCACTTGATTATTGTAAACGCCTTCATTGTTTGCAACTCTTGGATTTTGGACTACCCTAACTGTCTGGATATGAGGAACAGACTGAATAGGGGTTTGAGAAGTACCAAAGAAATCAACAATTTGACCCATTTGATGTGCTAATTGTTGGTAACTATGATTGGTATTTTGAAATAGAGGCTTGGACACAATACCATTTTGTTGGATAATCATGTTAACCATATCATGGTTACTGTCATTGATTTGTTGTCTTACAACCAAGAGAGAATCACTAGTTAAAGGTGGTATAACTTAAGAGATATATCCTAACCCTCAAAGCCTCAAAGGAGTTGACCCATACGACCAAGGTTTTTTATGGCAGATTCCGACGTCATGTATTGATTAAAAGGTGAGGCAACAACCATTGCATTATCTACATACATCGACACATTAGTCTATATGCCTACCATTACTGCATTTAGCATGTCATATAGATACTCATTACTCCATATCCCCAAGGGGAAGTATGAAACCCAGAAGGAATGAAGGCCTAGTGCCTCCTTGTAACACCCCAAAATTTGCCTTCTTGTTTTTAGCTAACTGGCTTATTTTTTTTGCATTTCCTGCATTAGCATTTGTTCATAGAATTGGTTCTTAACATGGTATCAAGGTACTTAGCTCATTTCAAAGGAGTCTCAAGCCTCAAGGTGGTTTGAGGGGTTCATCACATCTTCATAAGATCAAGATTGGCAAGAGATTTCAAGTGCATCTTTCTCTCCTAATCAGATGGTCCAAATTAGGTTTTTGACCCAAAGGACTTCTTGAAGGACTTTGTGGATTCAAGCATGTTCTTATGGTATTCCATATGCTCACAAGTGTTCATGGATAGAGACTTGGCTAGTGGTTCATTGTGGAAGATGTTCAGTGGATCAGTTACTTGTGAAGTAAGCAAAAGTCAACTGTAAGTAGGAAAGTCAACCATGGGATTTTGAGGTCCTCTTCATGATTTTTAAGGTCTCACATCCTCATATGGTCCTCAAATGTCAATATTCATGTCACTCATCAAGAATCAAGAGTTTGTGCAAAAGTTTCTAAATTTGGAAAATGACCTATAATGAGAACTTTCCATTTTTGGCAGTTTTTCCACCACATTCAACTTGACTTTTCATCATCAAAGAAGCTTCAAATGGATTTTCCTCCAACATGAAAGTTGAAGATATTTCTCTCCCATTTCCAAAAAGTACTAGATGGTTTCCATATCATTTGTAGAACTCAAGTTATGGTCAAAACAATGCAAGGTGCTTTTTAAGGTTTTTTACATGTACCACTTTTTCCACCTTTTACATTTTGGTACAAATTGACTTGTAATTGGTTCTATTACTTCAAGTTACATTCTAATATCCAAGTACACTTCATTTGGCACAAGTTTGGCCCTTGAATAAAGTCACTTCACGCCATATTCATCACTTATTTCACATTATGCAAAATGGCAAGATGGATTAAAACTTACAAATTAGACCACTGCAAGGCCCAATTCCAATCCATTTGTGATCAGCAAGGGAAGTGTGAGTGATTCATCATGAAAAGCATGAGCTTGCACGTGTGGATTAGTGGGTTGATTACATTTTGCATTTTTGCAAAACCATTCAAAATTCAGTAATCAAGGGTTTAACCAAACTCTAATCATGATCAGAGGTCTAATGGGATGTATATAAGCTAACTCACACGTCCATGGCTAGGTCATGCACTCATTCTTGCTCAAAATTTCATTTTTGCTCTCACACTTTCTCTCCTTCAAAACTCTTTCATCCTAAGGGTTTCTGAAGATATTTTTCCATATTCTTGATCTACACACTCCATAGAACAAGAATCAACCATTGTTTTGAGCTGAGAACAAGGTTTTCATCAAGTTGATTTCAAGAGGGTTCAAGTTCAAAATCGTAGATCTAGTCAGATTCAAGTCTCTATTTGCATTTATTTTGCAAATAGAGCTCAAAAGAGGAAGATCTGCAGCTTTTGGAAGGAGTTCTTGGTGTATTTCAAGCTCTGCAACTTTCAGGTTAGCTTACTTTTCACCATCATAGAACTTGATTTTGTTGTGTGCATTATGATCTATGATGTTCACTGATCATTCTGATCTATTTTGTGTGAGTTTTGGACGTGTATCAGGGAGTATTTGATGTTTGAAGTTTTTAGATCTAACTTGTTTTCTTTCGATTTGGCTTGTGTGTTGGTTGTTTGTGAAAACTAATTGCATATTTGAACTCCTTGTTGAATTCTGGTCAAGATAGTGTATTCATGTGTGATTTATGGAAAAGTTTATGTTGGTCTTCACCGGAGAAGACGACCGGAGCTAGGGCTCCGGCGTCTGGTTCACTTTCAGGTGGCCTGAGGTTTCAATGAAGGTGATGAAATCTGGACCGTCCATGTCCAGATCTGATGGCTCACAATGTGCCAACACATTAATTTCACATGTTTCTATTGGTTTTCATTTTAACGTGTGTGTGTGCATCTCCATGATTATTACCATGTACCACAAATCTGGACCACTCATCTTGTTTAATATTTGATTTGTTGACTGATTACCATGCGTTGATTTAATCTGATGGTTGCATTCATGCCAACGCATTAAAGACCTCATGTGCCTTTCACGTGATTCCTTTTAATTTCTAATTAACCATGATGTATGCCTGTGTATCATTATTACCATGTGCATGAGATCTGAAGCGCTGATCATAATTACCTTTTGATTTTGTTGACTAAATGTGGCACGCTGGATTGATCTAATGGTTGATGTTGAGCCAAGAGGTTTGACTAATTTCTTTTTTTGTTGGATTGCATTTATTTTTTTGTTTGTATGGACTGGGCTTATTTTTTGCACCCCCTGCTTTGATCCATTTCACGTTCCAACGTGCTATGCTTGTTGTTTGCACCCCCCATGTTTATTTATTTATTTTTTTTCATTAATTGTTGCATTTCATTTTTTATTTTTAAAATTAGTTTAATGAATCCAAAAATTATGAAAAAAATCATGAATCATCCTTAGGGTTTTATAAAAATTTTCCAAATTTTATTTTCCATTTTTATTTTATTTTGTGCATCTGAATTAATGGTTTGATTAATTTCTTTTGAATTTGTTTCAATTGTGCACACCCTGCCTTGTTGATTTTTGTTCTCATCATCTATAAAACATTTTGAACCCATTATTTTTGAATTATTTCATCAACATCTTGAAGTGCATAAAAATATTTTTCTCATATTTTAAAAATCTTTTCATATTGCATTTTGGTCCCTCTCTTTTGCATGTTAGTTCATAATTCCCATGTGACTTTGCATGATTGATTGAATGACTTATCTTAAAAATTTTTGCATGAGCTTTTGATATGTTGTTTTCCCCTGGCCGAGGAGTCTCGAGAATTAATTTGGTAATTTTTTAAGATGATTTGCTAATTGTTTGATTGCTCTTTGTTTGAGGTCTTCTTTTGTGCACATCTCTGATCATGTTTGATTACTTGTTTGAGAAGGCACTTGTGCCATTATTTGGGATTGTTTCTTTGACTTCTTAAACCATGTTTGAATCATTATAGGTCATTTGATTGCAATTATAGGTCATTTGTGTGAGGTTGTTGCATATTTTGTGCACATGTTCAATGTTTGATTTACATGCCTCTTTTGACTTATATTCTCACTTCTTCTCATCTATGCCTCTTCTTGGTTTGTGTTTGGTTTGTGTATGCCATGCCATTTCATTCCTTTGCATCTCATTTGATGTATGTTTCTGACCTTGGAGCTTTGCATTCATGTCATATGTTATTCATGTTTCATCTTGCATACTTGAACATGTTTCACTTACATGCTTCCTTCTCCTTCTTCTAATGCTTCTTAATGCTTGGGTTTCAAACTACTTATTTTTTTCAGAAAAGAGCTCGTCGCTCACGTAAAAAACACTTACCCATCCATGGTCGTACCCATGAACTACATCAGCTCTGATTCCTCTCTCTCGTCAGATTGAGGATATGTAGGCACAAGACAACGATTGTCTTGGCGAGCAACCTTCCCCCACAATTCCCGTCCGAACTACGTTGACTCTGACTTTCCCATTGCACTGAGGGAGTACGTAGGCCTAGGACAAGGATAACGTCCTATCGAGTCACTTCTTTTTTTTCTTTTCTTCTTCGTTTCTCCGTTCTTTCCGTTCTCGTTTCTTCCCCGGTCCAGTAGCAGTGGAGCTCCAGACGACGACACCCTTTGATGCAGACAGCAAGCGTGGATCCCATCGAGTATGATGGACGTGTTGGGTGCTAACACCTTCCCTTCGCGTAACTGACTCCCGTACCCGTTTCTCTTGGTCGTGAGACCATGTTCTTTCCCTTCCCTCAGGTTTATGCAGTGTTTCCTTTCCCTCTCTCGGGATAAATACACATTGCTGGCGACTCTGTGTTTTTCCGCGCCACTCTCACGTTTGTACCATTGGATGCGAATCTTTCGGGAGAGACAGCTGGCGACTCTGCTGGGGACTCTGGTTGACCTCTTGCTGGTTCATCCCCTTTAGCGAGTCTATCCTAGCGCTTGTCTGTTTGTTTTTCATTAGGTGTTTATTATGCTGCTTTATTTTGTTGTATATTACTGTATTACTGTATTGCTGTTTTATTTGTTTTACTGTATTTATAGCTTTTATTGCATTGCATTTCATTTTATTACTGTCATATTGGATATTGCTGTACTGTTCTGCTGCTGGATTTTCTGTTTGTAGGGTGGGTTGGATTCATGAGAGAAAAGCCCAATACCCAGGCTTGAGCATACACCTATGATTAGCGTGGAAAGTAGTGTGACTTGTTTGGCATTTGGCCAGACTTAGTATACATGAAAACTCCACATCCAGACGAGGTTTCCTTGGTAATGTTCTATCCTGCTCAGTTGGGGCAGATGATGGAATATAACCTGGAAAATTGTCGACTCTGGCGACCGTCTCCCGAGGACTCAGCAACGCCTCTCCTCCCGAGATGTGACAGTGGCAGACCACGTTCAGTGGCAAACCCATTGCACATTTTCGATCCGATGACCCAATGCTGGGAACTTACTATAGGTTGACCTTATTTTTGAGGGGAATCAGTTGAGGCCTCCTCGATTGGTGATGATGCCAAACCAAAAATGGTGAACGTATCATCATTTCTCGACCTGAGAGCCCGTGATATTGAGGATCCTTGGCTTTCTAGAGCCCACATGTGAGAAGGGATGGGTGTTTGCAGGTTTGCAGGTAACCAAAACCTTCAACCTACCCGGTTTTTTGGATTTCTCATCAGTGTACTGTTATTATCCTGATATTCTGGCAGTCTGAATGGGTCGTTATTCTGGATTTTTGGGTTTCTGGTATTTAGGGTCTTATTCAGTTAGCAGAACAACAGCAGTTTTGAGCATCATGGATACCTTGATCCCATGTCCGTTGCATATGCATCATCATTCTTGCATACATGTTCTTTTATTTCCAAGGATATCATTGTTGAGGCTCACTGTTGAGCATTTCCATTTATTCCTTGTGGTTCTTCTGAAAAGTCTTGAATTAAAACAGAATGATTCCTTGGAAATATTTAAACATGGCATTTGCATTGCAGTTCCATACTCATGTGCATAACAGGTGTTCAAGGCTGGTATTCTTGTTCTGATCTGGTTTTCTTCAGAATTGTAGACTTAACTCCTCAGGCCATTCAAGAGTTGATCATGGAGCAAATTCAAGCTGAGTTGAGGAAAATGCGAGGCCAGATGGGGCAGTTTATGGGGAATATGCAAACTCTCATGCAAGACCAGAAGATGCTGAGGGAGGAGGTCAATCAGATGAAGACTCAGATAGGTTTGGTCATGGAAATTTTGAAAACAGTGTTAAAAAAGGAAAACAGTCATGTGCTCGCTTCCGCAACAGAAGTCCTTAATTCTCTCATCTTTTTGGGGTCTTCGCTAGATCATGGATTTCCTCGTGAATCCCTTCCACAACCCAAGGTTCCAGAACTTTCCCAACAGCAACCAGGTCTTGTCTCCCAAGATAAGCCTAAGAATAAAAAGTGTGCACAGAGACCGAAGCAGTCTGAAAGAGTTTTTCATCCGCTCCCTATGCCATACTCTCAGCTATTGCAGCATCTCCTTCAGTTGCAACTGGTACAGAAATGGACTTTGGCTCCTCTTACTGGTAATCCCCCACCAGGCTACAATGCAAGTGCCCATTATGATTTCCATTCTGGGGCACCAGGGCATACTGTGGAGAAATGTAGGGCCTTTCAGCACCAAGTCCAGGATTTGATTGATGCAGGGGCAATTGAATTCACGTCGGGCGGCGTGAGCATACAAGGTGATTTTACCCCAATTGTTGCAAAGGAAGTAGAGACTTCTTCCCAGTCCGCAGGATCCACCTCATGTTATGGACTTTCTCCACAACCTTTTGCCGCAGAATCTCTACGTCAGCAACCTTTGTTTGTGCCTCAGCTGAATGTGGAAAGGAAAGTACAGGGGCAGTTTGGGTGCCCGAATCAGCAGCAGCAGCAGAATCATCAGCAGCAGAGGCAATTCAGACCCAGAAGGCCCAAGAGGATATTTGATCCTATTCCTATTCCTTATAGTCAGTTGTTTGCTCGCTTGCTCAAGAGCTCGCTGATCCAGCTGAGGAATGCTATGCCAGTGCCATACCCTATCCCTCCAGACTTTGACATGAACGCTAGGTGCGAGTTCCACTCGGGAACATTTGGGCATACAATTGATAATTGCAATGCATTCCAGCACAAGGTGCAAGACTTGATCGACTCAAAGGTCATCACGCCAGATGGTACCCCCTTTGGACTGAAGCTTCTTTATCAGAGTGAGCACTCGAGGTTGCGAAGACATCATCAGAAGCAATAAGTCTAGACGGAGTCAAGTCTCCTCAACAATAGCAATCATTAGTTTCTTTATTGCATTTTCATATGTAGCTTTCATTTGTTTGTTTAAACATTGCTTGCATGTAAAAACTCATTTGTTTCTGAATGACAATCATAATGCAATGAGTATATTTTTCTTGAAGAATTCCATTTGTGTTCACTCATGTCATGTTTATATGCACTACAATACTATCTTTCTTGCCTAGACTCTTGGAGGGAGGATGAAGAAATAAGAACGCAGATTTCTAATGGTACACTTTTGGATAAAACCCTGTTAAGGATGTACAGGCATTGTTTCCAATTCACAAACACTGGAGATATAAGGGAGATAGACCCTCGTTAACCCCTTTGAGCCTTGAAGTAGGAGTTTCTTTCTAGAAATGAAAAAAAAAAACCTCAATCTTAACCCAGGGGCAGGGTAAGCGTTAGTTAGTTTGACCAAGTGTTCAACTTTCAGAAGGAGTGGACATATGAGGATCCATTACCTTCCATTCCACTATCAAGAGGTTAAGAGGTGTAGAACCACAATGGTTACTCCTCACCAACCGAAGAATGAAACAGTCACAACCCTTTCAAACAAGTCAGGCAAAACGGTGTCACACGACTTGTTCAAAAAAAAAAAGAGAAAAAAGAGAAAAAGAAAAAGCCTGTTAAGTCAAAAAAACTTGAAAGCAAGTGACTTAGGCAAAAGTTAAGGCATCCCGCTGGACTTCAAAATTGAAAACTCAAAAGAGTCAGTCCAGGAAAAAATTAGGGAACAAAAAGCAAAAGAATGAGAAAGCGAAAAGCCAAAAGGATTACAAAGAAAATCCTCGATTAGAACAAAGTCGTGTGACTATAGACACAAAAGACAAAAAGGGGCGACTGTTAGTCCAAAACCTCGTTAGGTGTCGAATCACCAGTTGCATGGATTCCCTAGAAATCGGGAAACCTTTTGAGAAACGAGTGCTTGTGTAAAGTTAGCTGAACATAGGACTGGAAAATATCATGAAGAGTGGGTGGGTACCAATAAACTTTGAGCCATAAATCCTTTTTTCTCAAACCGAGAACCAGGCCACGCTACAACCCTTAAAGTCCTAATTGAAACAGGGTTTAGTCTGAAGGCGTACTTCAACGAGACAGCGTTCCTGACTCCCATGAGTTGTGCTAATAAGATTTTTGTTAGTGTTGCATGTGCGTATTGCTTTCCTTTCAAAAATAAGTGTCGTAACTCGGTTGTGTGACATATTTTCAATAAGGACTTCAAGATTAACATATGTGTTGCATTTGAATAATCATTCTCAGAATAAACATTTTCTGCTTGCATACATTTGTTTGACATCAAAGAAGCTTACACGATGAACATCAGTCGAGAAGCTTAAACTGGCCAAGTTGAGGTGCCCGAGACTCCAGAGGACATGTTGTTGAAAGATTATGTGGGAAAAAGGGGTTCCCAGCCATTTGTGTTGAGATGTAACCAATCTGGGACAATCACACCGGGAAATATCTTCAAAATGTAGCCAAGCTGGGGCATTCAAGTTGAGAAGGTCTTTTCAGAGTACAATCAACCATGGGGCATTCGTGTTGAGAAAATTTCTTCGAACTGCGCCAATTATGTCGAGATCTGATAAATCTCTCCACAAGCGTGTAAATTGGGGCAATCACGTCGAGATTCGGTAAATCTCTCGAAGACTAGTCGGTCAGAGACAGATGTACTGCAAGGCTTGCACTGGGGTGGTCACTTCAAGGGCGCGAGAAGTTTTTCCCTTCAGAACACAGTCAATCAATAGCACCTCTGCAAGGCTCAAAATACTGTGGCAGAATATTTCAGGTCATTACGAACCATCTCGAGGTGGTTTACTTCATGAATCATGAAGTATGGGACAGTTATGTCCAGACCGGATACATCTCTAAGAGTTTGAAGACCCTGGGGCATTGTTGAACGCCAGGTTTTTCTGTAAAATCCTCTTAAGATGATTGCTTCAAGTAGACCCTGTGGTCTGGGGCAAGGTGGAGAGTTAAAGGAACTGTGTTTCGCTCTTGACAATCAATATGCAGAAACTTGAAGCACTGAGTTGTTCCCAGTGTGGGACTTTTGGAGTCTTTTCCCTCCAGCAAAGAGCCAGAGGGTATCTTTTTCTAGCAAGGTGTGGGAATTGATACTATTCTTCAAGCCGAGAATTGTCCTATGTTCGAAAGGGGCTTTTATGAAGGTTTCTTATCTCTAGCAGTACAGATGGAATCCTCACTCTCAGCAAGGTAAGATGATAGAATATCGTCAAGAAGATGATGAGGAGTCAGAGTGTTCTCTTCCTCAACGGTCAGATCTGATCATTTCAAGTAATTCAAAGTCCAATCTTCATTGGTACCTCTCCAGTAGAGCTGTTATCTTCAACTTTGAAGTCTGATCGTCCTCAGCAGTTAATTACTCTTCCCAGTCAGAGTATCGAGGATCGTCTTCCTCAACAGAGTATAAAGAGGTAATTCCCCAAGCGGAGTCGTTAAGGATCGTCCCCTTCAGCGGGATATAAGAGGTTTTCCCCCAGCCAGAGTTGTGATTTGGCTCATCTTTCCTCAGCAGGTAGCCAGAAGTCATTATTTTTACAGCCTTTCCTGTAAGAGACTGATGGAGCATCTTCTTTGATCAAATATGGTGTTTCCCCACAGAATATGGGACAGTCGTTTTTCCTCAGCTAGTCAAGAAACATTTGTTTATCCCCTAGCAGAGTGGATGTTGACAACTATTATTTTCCAAGCAGATGTGCTGATGATGATCAGTACTCTTCAGTAGGATAAAGGTGCTCATATCCCCAAGCAGAGTCTGGTGGTGAATGGTATCCCCAGCAGGTCTTAAGTCCAATCGTTTTTGGCAGGCGTCAAATCCAAGTTCTGAAGTATTTGGTGATCCCCGGCGGAGGAGTTTCCGTCTTTAGTATTCTTTCCCTCCCCGGCTTAGTGGGTATTCTCTCGAAGTTTCGTCCATCTTCAGCAGAGTTGTTGATCTTGATATTCCCCAGCTGAGTGGGTATTCTCTCGGAGTTTCGTCCATCTCCAGCAAAATTGTTGATCTTGATATTCCCCAACAGAGTGGGCATTCTCTCAGATTTTCGTCCATCTCCAGCAGAATTGGTGATTATGATCTTCCCTAGCAGGGTGAGGTTTTCCTCAGCATTGTTCTTTGGTTTGATGACAATTTAGTTTGTCGTCCTCGGTGGAGTTGCTTCTGTTCTCAGCGTTTATTTCACTGGGACGGTCTTTTGTATTGCATAAGCATTTTTTTGCATGGCATCCTCCTAAATGTGTAGCATTCCCACTTCGTGTGGAGCATTACGGAAAAATTCAAACATATGCATCCGAAGCATAAGCCAGGTTTGAGTTTTCCTTCGTCAGGAAGGCCGGATTTCAGGAAGATACCATTCGACTTTACTCCACAAGTGTTGGGTTTAGTCATTCAAAGCAATATTTGACGTTCCCTTGCAGAGTTGTTTGCCAGGATTGTTAATCCATGATTTCATTTTTACCCCTTCGTCCAGGTGATCCTTTGGTTTATCCCCTCAAGATTTTTACCGTCAGACACTCGTCCGTGTTGCCTTCCATTCCCCAGCGATATTAATCCCTAATAAAAATTGCTTTACAACCTTTTTCAGTACCCGTCCGTATTGAAACCTTTTACACCCGTCCGTGTACCTTTTCAGTACCCGTCCGTATTGAAACCTTTTACACTCGTCCGTGTACCTTTTCAGTACCAGTCTGTATTGAATCCTTTTACACCCGTCCGTGTACCTTTTCAGTACCCG
The DNA here is from genome assembly GCA_022829125.1 of Lathyrus tuberosus. Lineage (NCBI taxonomy): Eukaryota > Viridiplantae > Streptophyta > Magnoliopsida > Fabales > Fabaceae > Lathyrus > Lathyrus tuberosus. The sequence goes on from JALAZF010000017.1 coordinate 20,114,012, forward strand.
TCCGTATTGAATCCTTTTACACCCGTCCGTGTACCTTTTCAGTACCCGTCCGTATTGAATCCTTCTACACCCTTCCGTGTACCTTTTCAGTACCCGTCCGTATTAAATCCTTTTGCACCCATCCGTGTACCTTTTCAGTACCCGTTCGTATTGAATCCTTTTGCACCCGTCCGTGTACCTTTTCGATACCCGTCCGTATTGAACCTTTTTACACCCGTCCGTGTACCTTTTCGATACCCGTCCGTATTGAATCCTTTTGCACCCGTCTATGTACCTTTTCAGTACCCGTCCGTATTGAAACCCTTTTGCACCCGTCCGTGTACCTTTTCGATACCTATCCGTATTGAATCTTTTTACGCCCGTCCATGTACCTTTTCAGTACCCGTTCGTATTGAATCTTTTTAAACCCGTCCGTATACCTTTTCAGTACCCGTCCGTGTTGAACCTTTTTACACCCGTCCGTGTAACTTTTTGATACCCGTCCGTATCTGATATCTTTGATTCCTTGACACCCGTCAGTGTTTCTCCTCAGCATAGCTAACACTCGTTTGTGTTTATTTCAAGACATTTCAATACATTGTTTGTATTGATTTCCAACACTCGTACGTGTTGTGATAGTGCAACATTTATTGTCTGTTCCCCAGTGGAGTCGTCCCTCCTTTGAGGATTGCAAATTTCAGGTTTCTTTTGGTATTCAATCTCCGTGAATCCTTTGAATGCATGACAGCCGTTGCTATCATACCTTCAGGACCAAGTTGATTGAATAGGGGCAGCTGTAACACCCCAAAATTTGCCTTCTTGTTTTTAGCTAACTGGCTTATGTTTTTTTTTGCATTTCCTGCATTAGCATTTGTTCATAGCATTGATTCTTAACATGGGATTAAAGTACTTAGCTCATTTCAAAGGAGTCTCAATCCTCAAGGTGGTTTGAGGGGTTCATCACATCTTCATAAGATCAAGATTGGCAAGAGATTTCAAGTGCATATTTCTCTCCTAATCAGATGGTCCAAATTAGGTTTTTGACCCAAAGGACTTCTTGAAGGGATTTGTGGATTCAAGCATGTTCTTATGGTATTCCATATGCTCACAACTGTTCATGGATAGAGACTTGGCTAGTGGTTCATTGTGGAAGATGCTCAGTGGATCAGTTACTTGTGAAGTAAGCAAAAGTCAACTGTAAGGAGGAAAGTCAACCATGGGATTTTGAGGTCCTCTTCATGATTTTTAAGGTCTCACATCCTCATATGGTCCTCAAATGTCAAGATTCATGTCACTCATCAAGAATCAAGAGTTTGTGCAAAAGTTACTAAATTTGGAAAATGACCTATAATGAGAACTTTCCATTTTTGGCAGTTTTTCCACCACATTCAACTTGACTTTTCATAATCAAAGAAGCTTCAAATATATTTTCCTCCAACATGAAAGTTGAAGATCTTTCTCTCCCATTTCCAAAAAGTACTAGATGGTTTCCATATCATTTGTAGAACTCAAGTTATGGTCAAAACAATGCAAGGTGCTTTTTAAGGTTTTTTACATGTACCACTTTTTCCACCTTTTGCATTTTGGTACAAATTGACTTGTAATTGGTTCTATTGCTTCAAGTTACATTCTAATATCCAAGTACACTTCATTTGGCACAAGTTTGGCCCTTGAATCAAGTCACTTCACGCCATATTCATCACTTATTTCACATTATGCAAAATGGCAAGATGGATTAAAACTTACAAATTAAACCACTACAAGGCTCAATTCCAATCCATTTGTGATCATCAAGGGAAGTGTGAGTGATTCATCATGAAAAGCATGAGCTTGCACGTGTGGATTAGTGGGTTGATTACATTTTACATTTTTGCAAAACCATTCAAAAGTCATTAATCAAGGGTTTAACCAAACTCTAATCATGACCATAGGTCTAATGGGATGTATATAAGCTAACTCACACGTCCAAGGCTAGGTCATGCACTCATTCTTGCTCATAATTTCATTTTTTCTCACACACTTTCTCTCCTTCGAAACTCTCTCATCCTAAGGGTTTCTGAAGATATTTTTCCATATTCTTGATCTACACACTCCATAGAACAAGAATCAACCATTGTTTTGAGCTGAGAGCAAGGTTTTCATCAAGTTGATTTCAAGAGGGTTCAAGTTCAAAATCGTAGATCTAGCCAGATTCAAGTCTCTATTTGCATTTATTTTGCAAATAGAGCTCAAAAGAGGAAGATCTGCAGCTTTTGGAAGGAGTTCTTGGTGTATTTTAAGCTCTGCAACTTTCAGGTTAGCTTACTTTTCACCATCATAGAACTTGATTTTGTTGTGTGCATTATGATCTATGATGTTCACTGATCATTCTGATCTATTTTGTGTGAGTTTTGGACGTGTATCATAGGAGTATTTGATGTTTGAAGTTTTTAGATTTAACTTGTTTTCTTTCGATTTGGCTTGTGTGTTGGTTGTTTGTGAAAACTAATTGCATATTTGAACTCCTTGTTGAATTCTGGTCAAGATAGTGTATTCATGTGTGATTTATGGAAAAGTTTATGTTGGTCTTCACCGGAGAAGATGACCGGAGCTAGGGCTCCGGCGTCTGGTTCATTTTCAGGTGGCCTGAGGTTTCAATGAAGGTGATGAAATCTGGACCGTCCATGTCCAGATCTGATGGGTTACAATGTGCCAACACATTAATTTCACGTGTTTCTATTGGTTTTCATTTTAACGTGTGTGTGTGCATCTCCATGATTATTACCATGTACCACAAATCTGGACCACTCATCTTGTTTAATATTTGATTTGTTGACTGATTACCATGCGTTGATTTAATCTGATGGTTGCATTCATGCCAACGCATTAAAGACCTCATGTGCCTTTCACGTGATTCCTTTTAATTTCTGATTAATCATGATGTATGCCTGTGTATCATTATTACCATGTGCATGAGATCTGAAGCGCTGATCATAATTACCTTTTGATTTTGTTGACTAAATGTGGCACGCTGGATTGATCTGATGGTTGATGTTGAGCCAAGAGGTTTGACTGATTTCTTTTTTTGTTGGACTGCATTTATTTTTTTGTTTGTATGGACTGGGCTTATTTTTTGCACCCTCTGCTTTGATCCATTTCATGTTCCAACGTGCTATGCTTGCTGTTTGCACCCCCCCCCCCCCCATTTTTATTTCTTTTTTATTTTTATTTTCATTAATTGTTGCATTTCATTTTTAATTTTTAAAATTAGTTTAATGAATCCAAAAATTATGAAAAAAATCATGAATCATCCTTAGGGTTTTATAAAATTTTTCCAAATTTTATTTTCCATTTTTATTTTATTTTGTGTATCTGAGTTAATGGTTTGATTAATTTCTTTTGAATTTGTTTCAATTGTGCACTGCCTTGTTGATTTTTGTTCTCATCATCTATAAAACATTTTGAACCCATTCTTTTTGCATTATTTCATCAACATCTTGAAGTGCATAAAAACATTTTTCTCATATTTTTAAAATCTTTTCATATTGCATTTTGGTCCCTCTCTTTTGCATGTTAGTTCATAATTCTCATGTGACTTTGCATGATTGATTGAAGGACTTATCTTGAGAATTTTTGCATGAGCTTTTGACATGTTGTTTGCCCTGGTTGAGGAGTCTTGAGAATTAATTTGGTAATTTTTTAAGATGATTTGCTAATTGTTTGATTGCTCTTTGTTTGAGGTCTTCTTTTGTGCACATCTTTGATCATGCTTGATTACTTGTTTGAGAAGGCACTTGTGCCATTATTTGGGATTGTTTCTTTGACTTCATAAACCATGTTTGAATCATTATAGGTCATTTGATTGCAATTATAGGTCATTGGTGTGAGGTTGTTGCATATTTTGTGTACATGTTCAATGTTTGATTTACATGCCTCTTTTGACTTATATTCTCACTTCTTCTCATCTATGCCTCTTCTTGGTTTGTGTATGCCATGCCATTTCATTCCTTTGCACCTCATTTGATGTATGTTTCTGACCTTGGAGCTTTGCATTCATGTCATATGTTATTCATGTTTCATCTTGCATACTTGAACATGTTTCACTTACATGCTTCCTTCTCCTTCTTCTAATGCTTCTTAATGCTTGGGTTTCAAACTACTTCTTTTTTTTCAGAAAAGAGCTCGTCGCTCACGTAAAAAACACTTACCCATCCGTGGTCGTACCCATGAACTACATTAGCTCTGATTCCTCTCTCTCGTCCGATTGAGGATATGTAGGCACAAGACAGCGATTGTCTTGGCGAGCAACCTTCCCCCACGGTTCCCGTCCGAACTACGTTGACTCTGACTTTCCCATTGCACTGAGGGAGTACGTAGGCCTAGGACAAGGATAACGTCCTATCGAGTCACTTTTTTTTTTCTTTTCTTCTTCGTTTCTCCGTTCTTTCCGTTCTCGTTTCTTCCCCGGTCTAGTAGCAGTGGAGCTCCAGACGACGACACCCTTTGATGCAGACAGCAAGCGTGGATCCCATCGAGTACGATGGACGTGTTGGGTGCTAACACCCTTCCTTCGCGTAACCGACTCCCGTACCCGTTTCTCTTGGTCGTGAGACCATGTTCTTTCCCTTCCCTCAGGTTTATGCAGTGTTTCCTTTCCCTCTCTCGGAATAAATACACATTGCTGGCGACTCTGTGTTTTTCCGCGCCACTCTCGCGTTTGTACTGTTGGATGCGAATCTTTCGGGAGCGACAGCTGGCGACTCTGCTGGGGACTCTGGTTGACCTCTTGCTGGTCCAACAGTTGATGAAGTGTTTGCACCACCAATCGTTGTTCCGATTGATTGTTCATCTACATTTGAAACGTCTTAGGTATTATTTCATCATGACCATATATATATATATATATATATATATATATATATATATATATATATATATATATATATATATATATATATATATAGGGTTATGCTAATACACACCCATGTAGGTGTGCATTAGCAACATACACCTTAGTGTATTTTTGTGTGGGGTCCACCAATTTTAGATGAGACCCACATTAAAAAGATTAAGAAAAAAAATATAAAAAAAAATAGATGTAGTGTATTTTTATGTGGGGCCTACCAATTTTGTGTGTATGTTAGCATTTTCATATATATATATATATATATATATATATATATATATATATATATATATATATATATATATATATATATATATATAAACTGTTTTACATAGGTTGGATCTTCACGTTAGAAATTAGAAGAAAACAAGCTAATGTTATATTTGTATTGGTGTATATAGACAACTAAATAAAGCAAGATACATATGAATAGAAACAAAAAAAAGAATATGACTATTATAGTATGCCTACTGGAGTAATATATAGTCCAGAGCCCCACCACCATATTTGACAAGATTGTCACTATTAGTGACAAAACCAAAACCAATAATTTAGCCAAACCCAAAATCCGTTGACAAACATGAACATTCCCAATCCCATCCTCATCCTAATCTGCTTCCATTTCCTCTTCAACCCTCATCTAACACAAGCACAAGCACAAGCACAATCAACCACAGAAACATGCTTAGACACTGTTTGCCACACAAACCAACCACTAATCCGATTCCCATTCTACATAGAAACAAAACAAGCAAACAACACATGTGGCTACCCAGGTTTCAAACTACTATGCAGTAATAAAAATGAAAAAAACCAAACACTCCTCAATCTACCTTACATGGGAGAATTCAACATCCAAAAAATAAACTATGCCACACAAGAACTCTTTGTGAATGATCCCAATAACTGTCTCGCAAAACGACTTCTCTCACTGAACCTCTCTGCTTCTCCATTCCGTGCCGTTTACTATCAACAATTCACCTTTTTTAACTGTTCCTTTGATTTGAACTATCTCACATCTCGTTACAAACCAATAGCTTGTTTGAGTGATTCCTCCAAGTACAACGTTTTTGCGACACCGTCGCGCACGGTGTTTTTGCACTTGTCGTCTGTTTGTGATATGGTTGACACCGTGAATGTTCCGGTTCGATCGCCGTTTTATGATCATGTGTTGTCGTCTGAACTCAAGGATGATCTTCGGTTGTCGTGGAATTCGCCGTCGTGTGGTAGATGTGAGTCTCATGGTGGAAGATGCGGCTTTCAAGATAACTCCACTCTGGAAATTGCTTGTTACAATGTCCCTCCAACACGAGGTAATAAATTAATTTTTGGCTAAAATACAGTTTTGGTCCCCCTGTTTTTCAAAATTCACAGTTTTGGTCCCCCTGTTTTTTTTTTCAACAGTTTTGGTCCCCCACCCCTCACTATTCATGTACGGACGTGTACTGTTCATGTACGGACACGTACTGTTCATGTACGGACATGTACGGACAAGTTACTGTTCATCACTTTTTTTGGGCCAAAATTGGGGTGGGGGACCAAAACTGTTGAAAAAAAAAACAGGGGGACCAAAATTGTGAATTTTGAAAAACAGGGGGACTAAAACTGTATTTTAGCCTTAATTTTTTTTTACCATTTTTTTCCATTTATTTTTGTTTTGAAAAAATAGATATTTTTTTAAATAGATTTTTTTATAAATAATTTTCAAAATATTAGTAGTTTTTTAATTCATTTTTTATAAATTAAAAAATAATATTTTTGACATCTAGTAACACAAACATATATTATTGAACATTAAAATATAGTTAAATATATATAATTTTTCAAAAAAGTGTATTTTAAAAATAATTTTTATTAATATTTATTCAAAATAACTTTAAATTTAAATAATTTTTTAAAATTTTAATATCTAAAATAATTTATAATAAAATGATAAATATCTAAAATAATATTTTTAAAAAATTATTTAAAATAATTTTTAATTTTTTAAAAAAGTAATTTATAAAATATTTTATACAAAAATATATAATATTATAAAAAAATTTAAACAAAAATATATAATATTATAATTTTTTAAAAATAAAACCTACCTAATCGTATTGTTTAATTAGGCTTGAACCGCAAAAAAAATATTTGTCACCCTACTTGTAATGGTTGATAACCAAGTTAAGTCACCTAGTTAGATGAATATTTAATAGTTGTGTAAAAATTATATTATATACTGTATATTCTTTCCGATGACATGGGATATGTTAGAACAATTTTTTCCTTCAAATGCTTAATAGAAAAACATGGATATCATTTAATACTAACATATTATATAGTACTATATGATAGAGCGGCAGACCAATCTTATTTAACATTTACCTAATCTCTTTTTTGTCCTTTTTTTTATTGTTTGCATTTGACATTTTATTTTTATTATTATGTGTTACGTCTAAACTTATAAATTATCAACAAAGTGATGGTGCTAAAGTAGTTCAAAAACACTACTTCAGAACAAAATTTTCAAATAACTTGGTTGAAAGAATTATGAAATATGAAAATCTTACAGGGATTTCCCATGGTGCAAGTTACGCCATAGCCATATGTTTTGGAGTACCAACACTGTTATGCTTCATTTCGTTATTGAGCTGGATATGCAGCAAGTTCAGATTTGGGGTCCATGGTTGGACTTGGGCTAGTGACACAGTGGAAGATTTTGAGTCTCTTCTTGATCCACAACATGATACCAACATTTTGGGTCTTGATAAACCAACAATTGAATCTTACCCAAAAATAGTTATAGGGGATGATGGCATTCACTTACCAAGACCTAATGATAAGACATGCTCAATATGTTTGTCTGAGTATATGCCTAAAGAGACGGTGAAAACTATGCCGGAATGTGAACATTGCTTTCATGCCCAATGCATCGATGAATGGCTTCCGCTGAATGCGTCGTGTCCGATTTGTCGAACTTCTCCTCCATGGTTACCATCACAAAATCTAGCTCAATCATGACTATAATGGTCAGTCAATTGATGAGTTGTTAATGAACCATGGCAGTTTTGTGGAGGTTCGTGGGTTTGTTTATATTGTAATTTGGAAATTGCTAAATTAATGTAAATGTTGAAAGAAGCAGCGTTTACTTGTCTTTCATTTTGACCATACATGTTGTTGACAGACATATTTAAAACTACCTATCATATGAAGTTTTTGAAAATTGTTTACTAAAATGCAACTTCATTTCATATCAATAAAGTTAATCATCTGCACCAATTAAATAACGAACTAATTTTTGAATTTCAATAAAAAAATATACACTCAAAATTATTGTAAAAAAATATACACTCAAAATATAATTGTAATAAATAAAGAGTGTTTCTTAATGCACCACCCAAGTTTCTTAGGCACCATGTAAAATTATTTTTTTGCCCCCTAATTCCGGATGTGCACATCCGGACGCACCGGAACCTTAAAAATTAAGAACTTTTACCGGATGTACATATCCGGTGTATATCCGGGTCTGTATATCCGGACAATATTCTGAAATATTTAAAACTGCATGATCACTCCCCCTTCCCATAATCAACCTTCTTCTTCCACACTCACTCAAAAAACTCTATTTCATTAATCCCATTTCTCACTCAAAAAGTTCAAATTTTTGGTGCAACAAATCAAAGGGAGCAAGGAAACACTGAATTTCAGGTAAACATTAAACTTCATCCACTACATTGCTCACATTATCAATCTACATTTTTTGGAAAATAAGTTACGCTACTTTCGGATGTGCACATCCGGAACAAATTGAGCATGAACATTTCCGGATGTGCAGATCCGGAAACATGGCTGGAGCCAATTAATTTAAGTTTTCAGCATTTTTGAATAAATCTTATTTATACATATTAATGGTTCTATCCTTGTTTATAAATAGAGATGGTGCATCCCGATAACATGGCAAAAGAATTAGTTGCGCCGATTTCCTCGAAAGATGAAGGTATCCTCGTAAAGTCGGTTGATGTCGGCGGTGACTTTAACAACAAGCAAGACTTTGATGATCGTGAAAACATGATCGCATATATTCGTAGGACGGCTATTGAGCTCGGCTTCGGTGTAAATATCGGGAGATCGGATAATGGTTCGGATAGAAGAAAAGCTTTTGTAATTTTAGGGTGCGAAAGAAGCGGAAAATATCAAGCACCTCTACGGAAGTTAAAGAAAGACGAGACCGGTACTAGAAAATGTGAGTGCCCTTTTAAGATTGGTGGTTACATGTTAGTTTCCAAGAAATGGAGATTTACCGTTCGTTGTGGTATACATAACCACGAAATGTGCTTAAAGCTACAAGGTCATCCAAGTGTATGCCGGCTCAAGGCGAAAGAGAAGACATGTATAACCGACATGACCTTGAACCTTGTCCAACCGAAGAATATACTTGCGACGTTGAAACGGAAAGAACCCGAAAATGTTGCAAACATAAAGCAAGTGTATAACATTCGGTATCGAACGAACAAGGCAATTAGGGGAGATAGGAGTGAGATGCAACAACTGTTGAAAGTGTTGGAGGACAACGTTTACGTGTCTCGGTACAGATATCGCGATGATGGAATTACGGTCCGAGATATTTTTTGGACTCATCCGGATTCCATCAAGTTGTTCAACACGTTCTCGACAGTGCTCATTCTCGATAGCACCTACAAGACAAACAAGTATCGTCTTCCATTGTTTGAGATGGTTGGCGTTACGTCTACGGATAAGACATATGCCGTCGGCTTTGCCTTTTTGGAGTGTGAGAAAGAGGACAATTTCACGTGGGCGTTGGAGACGTGTCGGTCACTTTTGAAGAAACATGTTCAAATGCCAAAAGCAATTGTTACGGACCGCGACAACGCCTTGATGAATGCGGTTGCAAAGGTCTTTCCTTCTTCCAATGCACTACTTTGTCGATTTCACATAACAAAGAATGTGCGAAGTCGGGTTAAGACCGCGGTGGGTGCGAAACAAGTGGAGTCGGAAGACGGAAAAGTGGTCAAGTCGGGTGTCATTTTAGAGAAAATTATGGATGCATGGACTCATATTCTAAATTCTTCCACAACGGAATTATATGCCGATTCGGTCATTAAATTCCAGAAAGTGTGTGAACGGTACCCCGCTTTGTTGAAATATGTTGAATCCACCATTCTTGATCAAGTGAAAGAAAAGATTGTTTGTGCGTGGACCGATAACGTACGACATCTTGGAAACACTACCACCAATAGAGTTGAGTCGGCACATGCCACTTTGAAGAATTGGTTGGGAAATAGCAAGGGGGATTTATGTCGGGATTGGGACTCCGTGCATCTAATGATCAAAAACCAACACAATGAGATACAAACCACTTTCGGTCGGAGCATCACAATTTTGGAACATCGGTTTAAAGGTAACTTCCTCTACTCTCGATTGATCGGCAACATGTCTCGGGCGGGCTTGGGCTATGTTTTTCACGAGGCCAACCGAGCCGAAACGGTAGGTTCCGATAGTGCAAAGTGTGGTTGCACTATTGTGAAAACCTACGGTCTTCCTTGTGCTTGTGCCATTGCTAAAAAGTTGAAACTAGGTGACCCAATACAAATTGACGAAGTTTGCCCTCATTGGATGAGACTTAGTTTTGATGATGATGCTTGTAAGGAAGGAGATAAACCCGATATCTCTATTTTGGCCAAATTGGAAGCGATTCAAAAGAGATTTTCGAAGGCCGACGACAATATGAAGCTACACCTCAAAGAAGAGTTGAGGAAGATTGCCTTCCCCGAAACAACCGCAATGATACCTCCGTCTCAACCGGTTAAGACAAAGGGTGCTCCGAAGAAGTTGAAGCCTACACCAAATGACAACTCAACAACTCGGTATCCTTCGTATTATGAGCACGTTGACCAAATCTTTCCGGAGTCTCCGACTCCTAAATCTCTACGAAGTGTCGTGAAAGGAGCTCGCATTTCCAAACCGGCTCCGACACCGATTCCACGAGATGCGACTCTGACTCCAACTACACGTATGATTTCCTTTATTGACGAGATGCCGGTTTTTATGCACAAGCATATCGACGGTATAATCGATGTTGTAGGGGATGGTAATTGCGGTTACCGAGCCGTGTCGGCTATACTCGGTAAAGGAGAGGAAGGCCATGCACTTGTACGTCATCAACTTATCCTAGTGTTGGAGACGCATAAAGAAGCATACTTGCGTCTCTATGGAAATCAAGAAAATTACAACAAGGTTCACGAGTCACTTGTTTCGTGGTTGAGTGGTCCGGCACCGGTATCGAAATGGATGAGCTTCCCCGAGATGGGTCATCTTATAGCATGCGCCTACGATATGGTGTGTATCGACTTGACGAGATACGGATTTTCGGAAACCTTTTTCCCACTACACACCGCACCTCCGTCGAATCCAAATGATCGTATCATGTGTATCGGATGGCTTGCGAAATCAAGACATTTCGTACAAGTTATCTTGAAACCCGGATGCCCGATACCACCTAAATCACCGCAATGGGCGACGCATGCAACCGCAATTGCCGAGTCTTGGCCGGATAATTTTGTCGAAAGGCAGCTTGAATTCGAAAGATTGCACGCAATTGAAAAGGCATCAAATGCGGAAAAATCGAAAGTTCTAGCTCCAATAGATTTAGACGGAGAATTTTGCTTTAACTCTTTTGTATAAGCATACGACACAATGTACATTATTGAAGTGAAATATATTGTATTTTTATCCATATGTCTTTTTAATACACTTACGAATTTTATTGCACTGCATAAGCTGCTCAATTCTGGTTTAAAATTGTATCAGTAAAACATTCTGATTTGCAGATCCGGCCAACTTCCGGATGTGCACATCCGGAAGTAATATTGGTAGGGTTTGCCCGGATTTGCACATCCGGAACTAACTTGGGCAGAAATAACTTTACCCTAACTTTTCTATAAATTAGGGGTTTCATTTGATATCTTTCACAAAACCTCAAAATGTCTCAATTGTATCAAATCAAATTCCGTTGGTATGCCGCAAGTGTCTCCTTCACCGACGGCAAAACACGCGGTCAAAAGTTTACGATAACGAGAGACATCCCCCTCGACCAAATCATTGACGACATCGAACATCTCCTACCTTACGGAGACAAACGGAAGGTTGCGAAGCTTCAGTATCGTTCACCTTCGGTTGACAACGAAGGGAACGTCGCTTACATCCTTGTTGAGCTCAAGAACCAAGACGATGTTAGAGCGATGTGGCAAACTTATTTGGGTTACGAGGAACAATTCCCGATCGAGTTCGAGGCGACCGTCAAAATCCGAAGAACGGTCGGTGACATCTTAGAGATGTGCAAGCGTCCACCGGGCTATTGATCTTGTAATATTTAAATTTCTGTCGATCCCATGCCGATTTTCTCAATGTAATCCCGATTTTATTTTATGAATGTGAGAAACATTTCTGGTTTTGGTGTTCTGCTTCAGCATTTGTTCCGGATTTGCAAATAAGATCTTTTACCGGATGTGCACATCCGGGAAAAAATGTAAATTTTAAAAAAATTGGTGCGTCCGGATGTGCACATCCGAAATAAAGGAGCAAAATCGAAAATTCAGTTGGTGCCTAAGAAACAAGGGTGGTGTAATAAGAAATACTCTAAATAAATACTACATTGTATTTAAATATTGAAGTTATGTAGGACAATTGTGTTTAGTTTGCTTAAGACTCTAATAAGATATATATCAAAATCATTTTTTTTTAGTATTTCAAATAATTTCAAATTGTCTTAAACAAACTACAACATGTTTATAAGTGAGTGTGTTACAACTTATCAATCCAAAAAAATCACCATGTTCGTTGCACATACCATCTCAATCGGTGAAATCAAGCCACGCCTGTTATATCCTTATATTTACTAGCATCATTCTTCTTTTAATGGAGGGGGAAATTCAATGCCCTCTTGATCGGCTATGGCCGGCTTGGTTTTGTCAATGGAACAAAACCTTCACCTATTTGGTGTTGAGGTATTTGATTGGTTTTGAGGTAAAAAATCATTTAATGTAAAACTAAATTTATTTGTGGGTCGGATTGATTTTAGATGATTGATATTTCATTCGATTTAATTTTATAGGATTCAATTTTACGCGATTCAATTTAGATGCTTTTTGGATATTGAGATTACAAATTATATTTTTTATTAAGCTTATTAAAATACTATCAAATAATATATTTGATATAATATATAATATATAATATATATTATATTAAAAATTAATATTACAAAATAAGAATGATTGATTATGATTGAAACAAATAAAACAATAAAAATAAATAGATTAAACAAAACTAATAAATAGTATTAAAAAATATGTTATTTATAGAAAAATTAAACTCTAACTTTCAACTAACATACTAAACAATTGGCCCAATAGACTGATCAAATTCGACATGCTAACTTAAACAACAAGCTAACATATTTCGACAATTACACTAACTCTTCGACCTCGACAGAATTTGCTACAACACTAGTTTATAACCGATAAGCTACAAATCTCCACCTTAGAACAAACTTTGAATCACGAAAGCAATTAATTGTCATCATGCAGTCCTATCAGCTGCATAAAGTGGAAAAACTTGCAATTTGGAAATATCTTGGTGATCATATCAGCAGCATTATCATCAGTAAAAACCTTCAGCATTTGGACTTCTCAATGCTCGATTATCTCTCAGACGAAATGTAGCCTCACATCGATGTGTTTGGTTCGCTCATGATATGCTGAATTCTTCGATAGGTGTATTGTATTTTGACTATCACATTTAATAGTGATAGCTTTACCTTGAAGTTTCATCTCCTTAGCAAAACCTTTAAACCACAATGCTTCTTTCACAGCTTCAGTGAGAGCAATATACTCTGCTTCAGTGGTTGATAAGGCAATAACCTTCTGAAGTGCTGTTTTTTAACTGATTGTTGTGCCAAACATAGTGAACAGATATTCAGAAATAAATTTTCAGGAATCTATACAACCTACATAATCAGAGTCGACAAATCCTTCGATTTCTACTTTGTTATCATGACCACATACTCTACCATAATTCAGGACTCTGCTAAGAGACCCGTTTAAGTACCTTAGGATCCACTTCAATGCTTGTCGGTGCGTTTTCCTAGAACTGACCATATACTGCTTACAAGGCTTACTCTGTACGCTATATCTGGCCTAATACAAACTATAACATACATCAAAGAACCTACTATAGTAGCATATGGAATATTATTCATATAGGTTCTTTCGACTTTAATATAAGGACTTTGATTCGCACTCAGCTTGAACCGACGACTACCTAGTTTTACAACATGCTTTGAATTCGACATACCAAACTTGTCGATAATCTTCAGTAGGTATGTCTCTTGAGATAAGCACAATCTCGACTACTTTCTATCTCTCCGAATGTCAATCCCAACAATCCTGGAGGCATCTCACAGATCCTTCATGTCGAACTCCTTATCGAGTCCAGCCTTCACATTCAAAACATCCTCGATATTATTTTTTGCTATGAGGATGTCATCCATATAAAGAAACAAATAACAAGTGAACTTCCAGGTCGAAAGATGGGGTAAACACGGTGGTCGAAATGACTTCTAGTGAAACCTATGTGTGCCATGAACTTGTTGAATCTCTTATTCCATTATCGAGGAGATTGTTTCAGGCTATAAAACGACCTATTCAGCTTGCACACATAATCTTCCTTTCCCTTTTCTACACACCCTTCAAGTTACCTCATCAAGACTGTTTCATCTAGATCACCATACAGGAAGGTTGTCTTCGCATCCATCTGTTCAAGTTCTAGGTAGAACTTTTACCATGGCTAACAACATTCTAATGGATTTATACTTTACAACAAGTGAGAACATATCATTGAAGTCGACACCTTATTTTTTGAGTGAACCCCTGACAACCAACCTTGCCTTAAATTGCTTCGACATCATTCATTTGATTCCTTTCTTAACCTTAAAAATCCACTTACAACTGACAAACCTGGCCCCTGCAGATTTTTCGATCAACTCCCGAGTGTTATTATCTTGGAGAGATTCCATCTCATCATCCATGACTTTCAGCCATTCACTCTTATTTCTACTCCTCATAGATTCCTTGTAGTCTCTAAGTTCTTCATCAAGAACCTCACTTGCAGAGATTAAGGTGAATGCTATGAGATTCGCATAACCAAGTCTCTGAGGTGGTTTGATGACTCTTCTCAACCTATTTCTTGCCAGAAAGTAGTCATTTTGAGTCTCCCCGTCTTCATCATCAACTTGTGCTTTTTCTTCTAATTCATTTGTGTTATGAAATTCAGCATCACTATGCTCCACCTCAAAAGGAATCTTTTCCTGTTCCAGCTCTTCTCCAAAGATCTTTGCATTTCGACTAACGTCAACCCCATTTTTGCTTCATTGGAAAATACACATCAACTTGTGATACACCTCTTGTGACTTGGATTTAGGCACCAAATCCTATAAGCTTTGACTCCTTCAGGGTATCAAATAAATATCATACCAGAGCTCTAGTTTCGACCTTGTCTTGCCTAGGGATGGCAACGGGGCGGGGGCGGGTTTAACTATACCCTCACCCGCACCCGCCTCCATGTAACACACCCGCCCCCGCCCCCAAACCCAACCGGGGGTAAAAATTTACCACCCAGACCCGCCCCCAGTAGTGAACGGGTGCACCCGCACCCGCCCCGCCCCCACCCGCAAAAAAATAAATTCTTTTTAATTGCAATAAAAATTAATAATTTTAATTAAAAAATTGATTATTTTAATAAATTAATTAATTATTTAATTAAAATTTTAATTAGTAAATAAATATTAACTTGATAAATTTGATTATTTTAATTGCAATAGGGATATTAATAATTTAATTAAAAATATAATTAATAAATGAATATTAAAATAAGTAAAATAAGGAAATTAAAATAAAATGCATTATCCGGGGGCGGGTGCGGGCGGGTCTTAGTGTCTACCCGCCCCCGCACCCGCACCCGTAGTTAAGAACCGGGTTTCACCCGCACCCGCACCCGCACCCGTAGTTAAGAACCGGGTTTCACCCGCACCCGCACCCAATTAAATCGGGTTTTCCCCGTTAATTTCGGGGCGGGCCCGGGCGGGTGCGGACGGGTCCGGATTTGTTTGCCATCCCTAGTCTTGCCTAATGTGAGCATATGCTAAACAACCAAATACTCTAAGTCTGTCGAAATTTGGTGGATGTCACGGCTAGACTTTTTCAGGTGTCTTCATCCCCAAGGCAGCCGAGGGACACATATTTATCAAGTATGTTGCAGTCACAACATCCTTAACCCGAAACACCTTATTCAATCCAACATTAACCAACATGCATCTAACCCTTTCTAGGATTGTTCGATTAAATCTCTCAGTCAGGCCATTTCACTGAGAAGTACATGTTGTAGTCTTGTGCCTTGCAATACTAGACATATTAGAGTAGCCGTCGAAATCTTCATTGAAGAATTCAAGACCATTTTCGCTCCTCAACTTATTGACCTTCCTGCCAGTTTGGTTTACGACCAGAATCTTCCAACTTTTAAAATTTTCAAAAGTTTCATCCTTAGATTTCTGAATTAATACCCGTAACTTTCGTGAGTAATCATCAACTATGGATAGAAAATATCTTGCACCTGAGTGTGAAGGATTGCTGGCAGACCCCTAAAGATCAACATGGATATAATCAAGGGGTCCATGTGTTCTTTGTTTACCTTTGTTAAACTTCACACTGTAGGATTTATCAAATACACTAGGTTCACAAAACTCCAATTTTTTGACCTTGTCACAACATAACATATTTTGTTTTGACAATTCAACCAGGCCTCTTTTACTGGCACAACCAAGTCTCTTGTGTCATAGCTCAATCTTCAACATATGTTTTGTGGTTGCCAAATCTGCTAAACCACTTACAACCTTAGCCTCAAGGGTATACATGTTTTTCCTCTTGATGTCGCTCAAGACTTCCTTCCACCCCTTCATTACCATTAGAATATTTTGCTCTCCTTTGAAAACATATTCTTTCTTCTCAAATTCACAAAGATAAATCTAATTCCTCTTAAGATCAGGAACATACCTGACATCATTGAATAGCCTTTTTGACTCATCATGGAGCTTGAATCTGACATATCCAATTTATACAATTTTGCAGGCTTTATTGTTTCCGAGCAGCATTGATCCATCATCTTGATCACATAATTCCTCAAACACATCCTTGTTTGGAGTCATGTTCCAAGTACAACATGAATCCATAATCCACTTCTTGCTATAGTCGTTGCTTGAAACCACCAGGACATCAGATGATTCATAATCATCATGCACAATGGTTGCATTACCATTATCCTTTTCACCATAATTATTCAGACGTTCAGGGCACACCTTTCTTGCTTGACCCTCCTTCTTACAATGATAACACCTAATTGCATAAGCATTACCACCATAAGAATTTTGTAGAGCTTTACCCTTTTTCTTCTCAAATCTACAATTTTTCTTCAAGAATTTTTCTTTTACGAACAATCCTTCACTAACAGATGACGACTTTTGCTCTTTCCTTTTGTTTAAATCCTTCGAGTACAACAGTTAATTTAACTTCTTCAAAATATACATTTAGTAACACCATTTTATAACATCCATTTAAAAAACATAGTAATATCTCATTTTTGCTCGCCTGAATTTTTTATTATTTTATTGAAAGACATTTCATCACGATCCACATGCAGTGAACTCGTCCTCATGAGCTTCTTCCTCTCAACATGAATCAAAATTTCAAAGATTTATCTAACCAATCTAGTAGAAGCGTACCTATCAAAGAAATTAAGGTTCCTAAGGATGTTGGTGATATGATTGAGTCTTGGTTAAATAAGGCAAAGGAAGCAAGATATGTTAGGAATAACATCACCATTGTTTAACCTTCTAGTGGGACACCTGACACAAAAAAGATAATGATCACCAATTTTAATTATGAGAAGATAAGTGTTCTGGACTGGGCCGAGGCTGCCCAACAGTCGAGCAGGCCCAACCCATACAGTCGGGGGAGGCCCAATAAGGTCCTTCTACAAGACACGTGACTGCCACGTGCTAGCCACAGTTTCGCCGGGCACGTAGGCAGTGTCGGGCACTCGGGACAATAGGGAAGGAGGACATCACACCCTGCTGTGATGTGTCTCCCCGACAGACTAGCTTCTCCCCGCGAGAATGCTACACATCACTCCTCGACGGACATGTCTCCTCCCCGCGAGGCCATTCTACGGGCTTCATCTCTCCTCGACGCAGAAGGCTCCTCCCCGCGAGGAGTACACGTGATTCATATCTCCTCGTCACAGAAGGCTCCTCCCCGCGAGGAGTACCCAACGGTCCATACCACGTGGACATGTTCCAAGTAACCTCCCACGTCCGAAGGATTCGGTCTGTCCTACTTCCGGATATCTAGGAGCAGTTACTCTAGGGCGAAGACCACGTGCTGGTCTTCACTACTACACGTAAGCCCTAGCAGTTGCTTGGAGTGGGCCTAGTTGATCCAGCCCACTGCAGGTAACCGTTGGCCCCGCGCTGGGGGCTCTCTATAAATACCCTCTCATTTGAGAGGGTCAGGTTAGACACATTCTTCTACCTCTTTACTCTCTCTGTATTTGCGGTTATTCTGTACACTCTCTCACTTGAGCGTCGGAGTACCTTGCAGGTACACCCCCTCCCCCCCCCCCCACCGTCTCTCACCATCACCGGAGCTGCCATTCCAGATGCCGTTGGCCACTATCAACTGTCTGATCCAGGTACGATCAGTGGCACCGACTGTGGGGACATATAAGCTTCCCCGTTTTTCTGCTCGATAAACCAAAGCTTTCTCCATTCAACAACCATCATGGCCAACCCGTCGGCAAATCAAGCTCTAGACAACGTTATCGTGCAGCTCAGTAATGGCAACCGCGTCGGCAACAACGTTGCCCAATCTGTCGTGGAGGACGACATCAGAGACGGACTCACTGCCTCACCGTTTTCCGAGGAAGTGGAGTACGAGACAACTCACCAAGACGGACATGAAACAGTCCTCCAGCCCGTTTTCCAGCCCATGGACCCACCGCCAAATGCGGACCCGAGCACTGCTACCCTGTTTGCTTTGGTCAATCAGACCAAGCAGATGATCTTCAACCAGAACATCCAGATCGAGGCGCTGGAGAAAGGTCGTGGTCGGACTTCCCCGCGAAGGCACCGGCCACCGCCATATCCAAGGCATTCACAGTCCCCAGAGGCATCTCGCAGCCCCTCCCCGGTTCACAGGGGTCGCAGACCACGCTTGGAGCGTACTCAGCCGGAACATCCTCAGAAACACCACCGCTCCCCGCCACTAAAGGGACCAGTTCGCCCCTCGAAAAATAAAAGGAGCAGGCCGGACGCCGAGGAGCCCAGAGGCCGACCAAAGGACCACTCCCCGAGACGTCGCTATGTTCATGGACAACACTCCCCTTCTGTGTCTCCGGGAGCCAGCGAGGATGACGATTACCGGACCCCTCTGGCCAGGCACATCATGGACGCCCCTATTCCTAAGGGCCTGGAGAGGCCCCCGTCCTTGGGGACATATGACGGGACATCTGATCCTGATGACCATGTCAAGATTTTTGAAGCTCTGCTCGATTTCAGGAATATCTCCGGCGCTATCAAATGTCGACTATTCCCTACGACTCTTCGGAAAGGGGCCATGGCTTGGTATAAAAACCTAGCATCTGAATCAATCGCGTCGTGGAAGGTCCTAAGGGAGCGCTTCAGAAAACATTTTACGGCTTCTCGTCGACATCCGAAGACGATAGCCTCCCTGGAAGCCATTTTTCAGGGGAAGGATGAACCTCTCAGGAGCTACATAGAGAGGTTCAACAAAGAAGCATTCGAAATCCACGTGAGCGATCACATCAAAATGTATCTCATCATCAAGGGTTTACGGATAGGATCCAAGTTCACAGAATCCGTCGGACTACACCGTCCTTGCAGCTTTGAAGGCCTCCTTGAGAGGGCTCAGTCGCATATTGAGTTCGAGGAAGCTGAAGCTGCACAAATTGCCCTCGATTCGAGGCGCAGAGAAGGCCCCCGCGGCAACAAGGAGGAAGACTCCCCTCCACCCAGGCGAGGTGGAGACAGGAGAAGAGAAGACTCCCCTCCACCTAGGCGAGGTGGGGAAAGAAAAAGAGAAGCCCGGACCAAAGAGTCCCGCGAATCACGGGGACCGTCTGGCCTTTTCAAAGACTACACACCGCTAAACGCGTCCCACGCGTGCATTTTTAGCGACTGTGCTAATTCGGAGTACGTCAAAGGGGGAATCCGCTTCCCGAAACCGGCGGCTTCCAAACCAAATGCTGACAAGTCCAAGTACTGCCGATTCCATCGCAGTCACGGGCACTTTACTGAAGATTGCGTCCACCTTAAGGACGCAATCGAAACGCTGATTAAAGAAGGGTACCTGAAGAAGTACGCCAAGCAGCAAGAGGCCCCCCGCCCCAGCGGCCAGGAGGCCCAGAATATCGAGGAGTCAACCCCCTCTCCCAACAACGGATCGCTGCAAGTCGCGTTGAGCATCATGCGACCTGAAGACTTTGGCTTCTCGGGAGAACTCGACAACCCTGAAGCTGTCCGAAACATGTGGAAGAGCTTCCCAGCAGAAGAGTCGATAAGTGCCCACAGCACCTGGGAGTCTTTCCCCCAAGCCCTGGTCATATCTGGCGGAGCCCCTGACCGTTTGACCGTGGGGTCAATAAAGAGGAAATTCGACAAACTGAAAGCAACAACTCCTCGAGCCCCTACCCTCGAGAGGGTTAAAGGAAGATCAAATCCGATTACCTTCTACCTCGAGGAACTTCCCGGTGGGGCACCTAACGCCAACATCCCTCTCTTGATCCGGGCACAGATGGCCAATTTTGATGTCCACAGAATTTTGGTTGACCAAGGGAGCTCGGTGGATATCATGTACGTCCACCTCTTCGAGACCCTCCAGCTGACCAAGAGGCACTTGTCCCCGTACGTAGGGTCAGACCTACAAGGCTTCAATGGCGCGACCACCAGACCATGGGGCTTCGTGGAGTTGATGGTCACCTTCGGGATTGAGGAAACTGCCCGACAGGTGAAGACGTGTTTCTTGGTGGTGGACTGCCCGTCCCTCTACAACTGCATCATGGGGAGGACCACGTTGGCGGAACTGACGGCCGTACCATCAACGGTCCACCTAAAGATGAAGTACTACACGAAGCATGGACGTGTGGTCACTCTCCACGGTGACATCAACGCGGCCAGAAGATGCTTCGACGCAGAAATCAAGGGTCTGAGTGTCGTCGACGGCGTCAAACCCAAGACTCAGGCTGAGGCACCTCCAGACGTCGTGCAAGTTCCACTCCCGCCGGTCAGCGTGGTCGACCTTGACAGCAGATTTCCCGGGGATCAGGAAGAAGCTGCAGGCGAGGACCTCCCAGTTGTAATCAATGGGCAGCCTCTCCACCCAACGCGCCCCGTCCCAGATGGAGATTTCGAGCTGGTTCCCCTCAGCGACAACCCAGATCGAAGCGTGAAGATTGGATATGGACTCCCCGACCTGGCGAAGAGGCAACTGAAGGCATGCCTCCGAGAAAATGCAGATTTGTTCGCCTGGAGTGCTGCAGAGATGCCCGGACTAGACCCTGAAGTAGCTTGTCATCAGCTGACTATAGATCCGGCCGCTAGGGCTGTAGCTCAACGTAGGCGTAGGCAGTCTCCAGAAAAAATAGAGGCTGCTGAAAAAGCTGTAAAAGACCTCCTAGAGGCAATCTTTATTTCCGAGGCCAAGTACACAACTTGGCTCTCAAATGTTGTACTCGTTAAGAAAAATAATGGAAAATGGAGGATGTGCGTTGACTACACGGACCTTAACCGGGTATGCCCGAAATACTCTTATCCCTTACCTAACATCGACCAGTTGGTCGATAACTCTGCAGGATTCAAATTACTATCCTTCATGGATACCTACTCGGGGTACAACCAAATCCCCATGGACGAGGCCGACAAGCAACATACCGCTTTCATGACCGAGTCGGGCAATTACTACTATAACGTAATGCCCTTCGGCTTGAAAAATGCTGGCGCCACCTACCGACGGATGATGAACAAGGTCTTCCGGGCAGACATCGGCGACGTGCTCGAGGTCTATATGGACGACATGATCGTCAAATCTACGGAAGAAGTCGACCATGCTGCTCATCTCAATAAAGTGTTCGACACGGCGAGGAAATGTCGCATGAGGTTCAACCCCGACAAATGCACCTTCGATGTTCGCGCAGGGAAGTTCCTCGGCTTCTACCTCACGGAGAGGGGAATCGAGGCGAACCCCGATAAATGTAGGGCATTCTCCGAAATCCCTACCCCGAACTCGAAGAAGTCGATCCAGTCACTTAATGGAATGCTGACTGCTCTCTCCTGTTTCGTCGCCAAATCCGCTCAGTACGCACTCCCTTTTTTCAAGCTTCTCCGACAGAAGGCGACTTTTGAATGGGGTGAAGAATACGAACAAGCCCTCCTCCATCTAAAATAAGTCTTGTCACAACCCCCGGTTTTGTCCCGACCAGATAACGGGGAAACGCTTTTCTTGTACCTCGCCGTCACCAGCGAAGCGGTGAGTGCGGTCCTCATACGGGAGACCCCCGACGGACAGAAACCGATTTATTTCAGGAGCAGAGCTTTTCAGGGTCCCGAGCTCAGATACCAGCAGATTGAAAAGGTCGCCTTGGCCCTCGTATATGCAGCCAGAAGATTACGACATTACTTCCTGGCCCACACAATCGTGGTAAGGACGGAGCAGCATATCAGACAGCCCCTCAGTCGGCCAGATATGGTGGGGAGAATGCTCCAGTGGTCTCTCGAGCTATCCGAGTTTGACCTCCGATACGAAGGCAAAAAAGCCTTGAAAGCTCAGGTACTGGCCGACTTCGTAGCGGAAATGACCGTCCCTGAATCCTCGACCAATGGCTCCCAGAAATGGACGATTTACGTCGACGGAGCCTCCAGTGCGAAAGGTAGCGAAGCGGGCATCATCCTCGAAAACGAGCAGGGCATCCTGATAGAGGTCTCCCTCGGGTTGTCCTTCAAGACATCAAATAACCAAGCCGAATACGAGGCCTTCCTCGCGGGACTTCGACTGGCGGAAGACCTCGGCGCAAAAGAAGTCAAAATCTTTACAGCCTCCCAGCTCGTGGCATCACAGGTTCGGGGAGAATTCCAGGCCAAAAACGATAGTCTCATCGAGTACCTAACCTTGGTGCAATAAAAGTTGAAGAAATTTGTCTCCGCGGAGGTGGCTCACATCCCGCGCGAGCACAACACTCGAGCGGACGTGCTTTCCAAGCTTGCGAGCACTAAGAAAAAAGGAGGGAACAAATCAGTCATCCAGGAGATACTGACCCAACCGAGCATAAACAAACCCACCCCGACCACAGAGGTCAATGCCATCGGGGACGCTAACTGTTGGATGACCCCAGTTTACGAATACTTGACGACGGGCAAACTGCCCGACGATCCTAAAGAAGCGGGGATAGTCAAGAGGCGGCATGTGCGTACACCGTCGTCGAAGGTAAGCTATACCGTCGAGGATTCTCCATTCCCTTACTCCGGTGTGTCGAAGAAAGCAAAGTTTCGGGGATCCTCCAGGAAATCCACGAATGGATCAACGCCCAGCACCTCGGCGAAAGGTCCCTAGCCCGAAAAGCACTCCGAGCGGGGTATTATTGGCCCACTATGCAACACGATGCAAAGGAACACGTCAAGAAATGTGACCGCTGTCAAAGACACGGGGACATACACCTCGCTCCCCCAAACGAGCTTAAGTCATTGTCATCCCCGTGGCCATTTGCATGGTGGGGAATGGATATCCTCAGACCTTTCGTCATAGGGTCGTACCAAAACAATTACCTCATTGTCGGGGTGGACTACTTCACGAAGTGGATTGAGGCAGAGGCGCTGGCCAAAATCAATGCCTTCAACATACTCCGTTTCTAAAAGAGAAACATCCTCGCCCGATTTGGTGTGCCCCAAGCCATTGTCACCGACAACGGGACACAGTTCACCGACAGGAACTTCCAAGACTTCGTCGCCAAACTAGACACAAAACATCACTTCACGTCGGTCGAACACCCTCAAACCAATGGGCAGGTCGAAGCAGCGAACAGAGTGATACTCCGGGGACTGAAGCGACAACTCGGCGAGGCCAAACAACAGTGGATCGAGGAGTTGCACAGCGTCCTATGGGTGTATCGAATAACCCCACACTCCACGACCGGGGAGACCCCGTTTTGCCTAACGTACGGAACCGAGGCAGTTATCCCCGTGGAGATCAGGGAACCCTCGAGGAGGACAGAAGCTCCCCTCGACGAAGAAACAAACAACGAAGCCCTGCGAGAAGAGCTCGACCTTGTCGAAGAGATAAGGACCGGCGCTTCCCTCCAAGAAGCCTCTTTAAAACAAAAAATAACTTTGCGTTATAATGACAAGGTTATCAAATGAGACTTCCAAGTTGGCAGTCTTGTCCTACGGAGAAATCAGAAAGATTCACGCGAAGGAAAGCTGGCCGCAAACTGGGGGGCCCATACCGCGTCGTCGCAAAGACGGGGACGGACGCTTATTACCTCGAAAACCTCCACGGTGAACAACTTGCTCGACCATGGAATGCTGAGAAGCTCAAACAATATTACAGTTAGACATTGCTCGGGACGGTACGACGTCGCGACCATGGGGGCGTGCGATGGTACACGCGCGACACCTCTATATAACACACGACAGCCAAAAACTACGAAGTGTGTGCGTGAGACTTTTTGGCCCGACGAGGAGACCTCAACCGAGCTTCGTCGTTGACGTACTAGATAGGCGGAACACCCAGCTCGCGATGGGAAATTCACGCCACGAAGCTAAGACGTCGATCGACTTCTTAGCCTCGTCGAAGGTCGGAGTACAACCCAACTACTTAGGTAAAAATAAGTAATGTATAGAGTATCACACACAAGCAAAATAAATAAAGAGGCAAAGTAAAGTATAAGAATCGGGCAAAGCCCACTGTACGAGTATTACATTAATAAGCCCACAAGTCGGGTAAAAACAACCATTGTACGAATATTACATCAAATAAGCCCACAAGTCGGGCAACAACAACAAAATGGCACGCAGGCCAAGCAAACTATATTCCTACTCTGCAGCAGTCTCAGCAGCATCCGGCCCACCTCCTTCGTTGGCATTCCCTTCTTGCCCGGGCAGCACTATCCGACCATCGACCACCTCGCAGTCAGCATCAGCCCCGTCGGTCACAAGGCCAGGATTTAGGATCTGAAGCTGCGCCACTGCATTTCAGAACCCTATGCCCGCAGTTTCAAGAGCATCATCCTCGGCTAGCTGGAGATCCTGCTCGACTCTCCTGAGTTGGGCCACCAGAGCTGCTCGAGTGGTTAGGAGCTTATCCTCTTCGGTTTCACCTTCAGTCGGCCGAACAACATCCTCCAACTCGGCAACCGTCTCCTTGAGCCGCTTCTCCTCCGCCTCCAGCTCGGTGATCCGGGCAAGATGACCTTTCTCCGCTTCCTCAGCTTCCTTCAGCTTTGCCTCCGCCCGCTGATGCTGCTCGTTCTGTTCTTTATTCAGATCCCTGCATTCCTTCAACTCTTTGTGCAGGTCTAGCAGCTCAGCATCCAAGGTCTCGAGCTTTTCTTGCAGTCGAGAAAGTTCAGCAGCGGGGCAGGTCTCATCGTTCAGGACAATAGCAATCGAACAGAGCCGCATAACGGCAGACATGTCCTCAAAGATCGTCCTCCTCCTCGCTTCCGCAGCAGTCCCCAGCACAGCTTGGATTTCAGAGGGAGGGACGCGAGGATAGGTGACTTCAGAGAAGAAGCGGGGCTTGAGATGGCATGGTGAGAGTTTGAAGCTTGAAGGAGGTGGGGGACTTTCTTCGTGGGCCAGGTCGACAAACTCCGTATTCGAAACCCGTTGTCGTTTCAGCGTCCCTTGAGTGCCCGGGGACTGACTCCTAGCAGGAGGTGTACGCATACCTAAAATCCCCGACGCCGTCAAAGCAGGCTGGGATTGGCTAGAACCTTCGGGCACTGCGGCAGATGGAACACCCTCGGGCATGGCCCCAGAAGAAGCAACACCTTGACCCTTTGAACGAGATGAATCTCCCCGAGCTTGTTCTTCCCGAGCCCTCATCGCCTTCAACTTCTTGAGCCTCTCCTCTGCTCCGGCCATTTTCCCTGCAAAAAGAAAGAAAACGTTAGTAAGGCAAGATATACAGATGCGAGGAAGGCTTAGGTCGAGGATGTTTTCACCACCTAACAGCTCATTCGCTTCTTCGTCGGAGAAGGTCTCGAGCAGAACACGGGTATTGATCAAGCGACGTTGCTTCATCACCTGCCCGTCTGCTCCCGTTACAGGCTCGCCGTCCAGTGTTTCGTACCGAGCTTCGTTGAAGCTTTTGACGAAAGCAACGATTTTATCATAAGTTGCCCGGTCGTCGACATCCAACTGATTGTGTTTCACCTTATATTTATCAACCCCTTTTTTGAAGTGTTCATCCGTCCAGTACAGGGGGAACTTCGGCTCCAAAACCTCCTCGGAGCGACCGTCTACTTTACGGGTAACTCTCCGGTACAGCGAGTTGATAGCCCCAAGGGTGACCGGCTTCACAAAATAGTAACGGTACTTGAAATCCCGGATAGAATCCAAATACGTGTGGAACAGAGCTTTGCTTTGCTTAAAGGACACCCAGCCGTGTCGTCCACCGGCCGACGACCTTTGAAGATGGAATATTCGAAAGAAGAGAGACACTGTAGGTACGATTTTCAGGTGTTTACAAACAAGCTTAAAAGCCCGGATAAAGGCCAGCGAGTTCGGGTGAACCTGCGAGGGTGCCAGCTTCAACCAAGCGAAGACCCCCTCTTGGAAATCCGTGAAGGGAAGCCTCCACCCCGCTTTGTCGAACATGAACTCGTATAACGGGATACACATTCCTCGATAAGGAGAGCATATCCGGTGATGCTCTTCCAGGCGGAAAACCTTCCATGATTTATCGGACCCGATTAGTCGATGCTCGACGGTACAGAACGTATCTTCCACATCTCGGTAGACAAAGATGGACGACATCTCTAGGGCTTCGTTGCAGACCCACTCCTCGAGTGGGCGCTCTTGTGCGAAATCCATGTGAGCCATAGGAGACTCTGGGTGGTCGTCTTCTTCGAAGGATCCTACGGCCACCTTCGCAGCCAAACCGTCCATTTACCTGAAAAGCAGAAGGAAACGGTGAATTCAATGGGTCATATCAAATTCACCCCTCCACCTATGTTCAAGCGAATGGGAGAGGAAGGGGCAAGGCTTTCTCGTTTCCCCGACATATCGAGCCGAGGAACAACATGGTCACCGGGGAACTCATCGCCTCCCCGAAAAATTCTACCCCTTTTTCCCATAGCGTTGACGAAAAGAGTAACCATTTGGGACCCCGGGACATTCATCGCATCCCCGAGATATTCATCCCTTGTCGCCGAGACATTCAACAAAAACGAGAGAAGTTCTTAACACTCCCTCTCTCAACAACGAAAAATTCCCGCCGTATTCGCCAGGAACCCTTTCATTTCTCATGGGAATTTCATCAGTTCACCAAGGAAGTGCTATACGCTAGTCAAAATCAAGAGGAAACGCAAGAAAAAGGCTAGTTTTTGAACAAATACCTTATAGGCGGCGATGTAGGTTTCCGGCGCGGAGTTCCGGCAGTTGACTGCGGCGAACGACTGCTGTAGAAGATAGGGAGAGAATGAGAAAGATTATTGAGAGAGAAACAAAAAAAGTGCAAAATGAACGAGGGGAGGAGTTTTATAGTGGTTCTCACGGAACTCGAGGGACATAGGGCACTTGAGTGCGCTACCCTAGCCAGCCTCCCTAGGTAATGATGACAGACGACACGTGGCACACATGCAGCCGTTCATCCTCCCATGCGTGTCGTTTCAATTTTCCCCAATGTTTTGAATCTGAAACCCCTCATCTCCCTTGCGTTACGACCAGACACATCTGTCTGATGCCCGGCTTATGTGCGACTGCAGGAACGTCGAGCACGAGAATGGCCACCTCGGTTCCTCTCTTAGCGTATCCCCGACATGCCAATAACCCTTAAGTCATTACTCTGACATCTTAGAGTAACGACTTGGGGGGCTCCTGTTCTGGACTGGGCCGAGCCTGCCCAACAGTCGAGCAGGCCCAACCCATACAGCCGGGGGAGGCCCAATAAGGTCCTTCTGCAAGACACGCGACTGCCACGTGCTAGCCACAGTTTCGCCGGGCACGTAGGCAGTGTCGGGCACTCGGGATAATAGGGAAGGAGGACATCACACCCTGCTGAGATGTGTCTCCCCGACAGACTAGCTTCTCCCTGCGAGAATGCTACACATCACTCCTCGACAGACATGTCTCCTCCCCGCGAGGCCATTCTACGGGCTTCATCTCTCCTCGACGCAGAAGGCTCCTCCCCGCGAGGAGTACACGTGATTCATATCTCCTCGACACAGAAGGCTCCTCCCCGCGAGGAGTACCCAACGGTCCATACCACGTGGACACGTTCCAAGTAACCACCCACGTCCGAAGGATTCGGTCTGCCCTACTTCCGGATATCTAGGAGCAGTTACTCTAGGACGAAGACCACGTGATGGTCTTCACTACTACACGTAAGCCCTAGCAGTTGCTTGGAGTGGGCCTAGTTGATCCAGCCCACTGCAGGTAACCGTTGGCCCCGCGCTGGGGGCTCTCTATAAATACCCTCTCATTTGAGAGGGTCAGGTTAGACACATTCTTCTACCTCTTTACTCTCTTTGTATTTGTGGTTATTCTGTACACTCTCTCACTTGAGCGTCGGAGTACCTTGCAGGTACACCCCCCCGGTCGTCTCTCACCATCACCGGAGCTGTCGTTCCAGACGCCGTTGGCCACTATCAACTGTCTGATCCAGGTACGATCAATAAGAAATATAGAAGTTGATCTTGAAGAGCTAATGGAATCAGGTAAATCGAGTCAGATGAAGACTGGGATAACTTCTTGGATTTAATTGGGCATGAAGTCTGAAGGCTTCATTGATAAAGGGAGCTTCTGATCTTGAATATTTAAGTTTTTCTTTCAATTTGATGACCTTTGTATCTAGACATATTTTATTTTTTGTTTTTAAAGGCTCTATAGTCTAATTGAACTTAAGTACAATAACATAGCTAATGTTAGTTGTTCTTCTCATGTTTTGGCTATGTAAGTGTTAAGATACTAAGGGCTAGATAACAACCGTATGAATTTTTTATTTATTGAAAGACATTTCATCACAGTTTTTTATAACAACTGTTGTGAATGACATTTTTTTATATTTTATTGAAATATATTAACATTAAAATACATATTACCACGATTATTAGAAGAAACCGTTGTGAATAGTACTTACGTGTTAATACAGGTTTTGTTAACGAATATGGTGATATGTTTCACACACACACACACACACACACTCACACACACAAACACACGCGCGCACGTGCACACACACACATGCACACACACACACACACACACACACACAAATAACACTTTTTATGACGAAGCTTTCACCACGAACAAAATTAACTGATGGTCTATGTAACGAGAGCGCCTGTTTTTTGTTATGAAAAAAATAAAAATCAATTTGTTACCTCGGTTTTATGCAAAACTAACATAAATATATGCTCAGGGTTTGATATTTGATTCCCAGCTCATGTAGTTTTATGTTTTATATGGAACTAAAAATGGGCCTTTCATTTTCATAGTTTTTATGTCAGATATATTACCTCGGTTTTCCTGAAAAACCGAGATAAAAAGTCTCTATTTTTTTAAATCTTTTTGAAACCAAAAAGGAGCCTTTATCCCCTCAATGTCTACCTCATTCACATCTAGAGTAGTGAAAGAACACTTCTTCTCCAGCCAACGAAATAACACTTATTCTCGAAAGAGCCCTAGCAAATGAAAAAACTCTCTCACCATTATTCTCCAGTATGCTATTATTGTTCTAGTTGTTCTTGTTATTGCTATGGTCCATTAGTGTTGTTCTTGTTATTTTCTTTATAATTTTTATCACTCAGTGTCTAGCTCATTGACTTCTCCAACAAACGAAAGAACACTTATTCTTCAAGGAGCCCTAGCGAACGAAAAAAATCTTTCACCATTATTCTCTGGTATGTTATTATTGTTGTAGTTCTTGTTGTTCATTAACGTTGTTATTGTTATTCTTCATTATTGTTGTTGTTGTTATGGTTATTGTTGTTGTTGTTGAGAAGCTTTATTTTTGTTGGCTGTGTACTATTTTTTTTCTTGATCAATCGACACTTCAACCTATAATGACCTTATTTTCCACATTCATAACATGACCCTCTATGTTAACCCTTCTTATTCTGGTATTCCTTTGAGGAGTTCGATATCCTTCTAAATTTGATGAGGTTCTTGTCGGAGTGTTTGACTCTATTTTTCCTTATGTGCCTATTGTACCTTTTGACAAACAATCCCATCTCTTCTTCATCGGAATTCTCGTCATCACATGTCTCACAATCACTTTGCTCATTGGTTGAGGACTTTGAACTTGAAGTCTTTAGAGCAATAGACTTCATTTCTTCCTCCTTGTCCTTACCTTTCACCTTCTTCGTCTTCTTCTCATACTTTTTCTCATGTTTTTCCAAGCAAGTGAGTTCTTGCTCATGTTCTTCTAGCTTTGCAAATAAAGTTGTGAGATCAAGTTTTTTAAGATCATTCACTTCTTTGATCACGGTGACATTGGGTTTCCATTCCCTATTAATACACCTCAAAACTTTATTAGTAGCAATATCATTGTAAATAGGATTACCTAGAGCCTTCAAGCGATTTATAAGATGTATGAACCTATTTTGCATGTCGGCAATGGTTTCACATTCTTTATGTGAAATAGTTTAAACTCTTGATTTAAGGTATTGATCCTAGCTTGGTTGACCTCATTAGTTCCCTCATGGGCAACTTCTAATGCGTCCCACATAGCTTTGGCGGTTTCATAATTAGAGACACGATAATATTCATCAACACCAATTGCAGATATGAGAATATTTTGTGCCTTCCAATCATGAGACCATAATCTCCTATCATTATCATTCCACTGTGCTTCCGGTTTTGGTATGACGGCACATTCAGCATTGGTCGTTGTAATTTGATTGATACCATTGATGATGGAGTCCCATATACCCTTATCAACCGAGTTGATATGGATACACATACAAGCTTTCGAATAGCCATAGTTTTCACCGATAAAAATAGGCGCTCTATTGTACGCCCCTTTAGGTTCGGTAGCCACTTTCTAATAAGAAAATATTGAAGCATGGAATTAATTAGAGCTCGTGATACCACTTGTTATACCAAAGTGACTTATCTAGAGGGGGTGAATAGATCCCAAAAAATTGCTTTACAAAAACTGTTTTAAAAATCAATGGCTAGCGGAAGTGACTCAGATAGATTTGTCTGAACCGAACCGCTATCGAAAAGCTTAGATATTTATATATGAAAACCAATTAAAGATCATGATAAGCAATTCAATCAATAAAATTTAATCACAATCCCTTGAAATCTACTCAACAAGTAACATTATTCCCAATGATAAATCACACAAAATTACTATTGAGACAAATTATCGAACACCTTATGTGCAATTGATTTTGTTTGGAAATTTGTATAGTTTTTTTTATCTTAAAATCCAACCACAATCTAAAAGATTATGATAAACTCAACAAAGTATTTTTCAAATGGTTTTCAAAAGAATTAACCAAACGTATTGATTGCACAATTGATGAATTCCATAATTTGCAAATGAAATGTAAAAGAGATAGATAAAGATAGATAGATAGATAGATAGATAGATAGATAGATAGATAGAGAGAGAGAGAGAGAGAGAGAGAGAGAGAGAGAGAGAGAGAGAATACATAAGGATTTGTCTAGGCAGTTCCTCAATCGACCTCGCTATGGGTACGCCTCCCCTCAATTCAAACTTGAATTGAGATAATGAAATTTAACCTTACCTTGCAAAAGTAGTTTACAAGAGAAATGTAGCAATGCAACCCTACAAACCCTATGTTTGATGTTGATTCTAACATTTTCTCTTCCCTTGATATGAGCTTAATCAAGTCACCCAACAATGCCAATTTGATTCATCATCTCACGATACTCCTTTGCGAGAACCCTCGTTATTCAAAGCCTTCACTCAGTCGAATCCAAATTGTGAATTGTTGTAACCCAAGATTTACTAATTTGATTAACCATATCACACTACTCCTTTGCAAGAACCCTCTGTTCTTCAAAGCCTTTACTCAATCGAATCCAATTTGCAAATTGTTGTAACCCAAGATTTACCAATTTGATTCACTGTCTCACATTACTCCTTTGCAAGAATCCTTTGTTCTTCAAAGCCTTCACTCGATCGAATCCAAATATGTGTAATCTTGTCCAAAACCTTAAAATCCCCAATTGATCTTGAAGGAAAACCCTAATTTGGTTTTCTTATTTGAAACTCCCCCCCCCCCCAAAAGATCTCAACTCAATTTACAACTCACCAGCCTAAATTGGACGTTATCAACTTGATTCTAGATGACACCCAAACAATGAATGATTAAGCGTACTTTTTTTGTGTGTGTGCATAAAATCAAGGTTGAAGATGTAGAAGACTCTTTATATGTTCCAGGTTTCATTCATGATTTTACAAAATCATTGAAAAGAAATTATGCATATATGAAGTATATATATGTGTGTGCAAGTAAGAAGCAAAAGGAAATGCAATAGGTTTAGAAAACAATGGAAATTTTCAAGATTTTTTAATGCATGTATCCACCTATGTAAGTCATAGGTTGACCTATGTAAGTCATAAGTCGACCTATTTGATGCATGAGCCGACCTGTAAAGGTCATGTGCCAACTTATGCAGTCAGCACATCAAACAAAGGCTACATACTTTAAAAATGAGGTACAAGTGTCGACCTGAAAATTATATGTGTGACCTATAGAAAGATTTTCCTTCTATGTGTCGACTCATAAAGGCAGCACATCAATTAGAAGCTGAAGGCTTTAAAAATGGACCACATGGGTCGACCTATGGCATGTATGTGTCGACACATAAAGTTGTTTTTCATAAAAAAAAAACTTGTTTTTAATGCATGACACCTTTTTTAAATTATTTCCAAATGCATGAACCTTTTCTAAATGATTTCCAAAAAGTTTTTATGCTTTTTAATGCTAAGATGCACATTAAGACTCGAAGGATACCATCCAATATACATAAACACTAAAGTATCCTAGTTTTGACATCATACATAACATAACTAACGCAAAGTTGTGCTCACACTAATTCATTGTGTCTAAGTTATTTACATTCATCATATGCCTTAGTCTTTTGAACACTTCGACACGCACTCGTTTCGTCATGATGTCAGTAATCTGATTATTAGTTCTGCAGTGTTCCAAGTTTAGCTTCGCTTTTGCCACTTGCTCTCAAAGATACTGGAACCTTATTTTGACGAGCTTGCTTCGTTTATCCACTTTCGAATTCTTCGACAGATTGATAGTCAACATGCCGTCGATCTTCATGGTAAATGCTCCATGGTCATTCGCTGTAATTTGTTTGATAAAATTCACCGTCCATGTTTCCAGATTTGCACAGAGAGAAGCAGTTATATACTCTACTTCACACGACAACAATGCTACTATTGGTTCTTTTCTTGAACTCCAAGCACTTGGTGCACCACCTAATATAAACATATAACCAGCTGTGGATTTTCTATCCTCAACATCACTACACCAACTTGAGTCAGTGTACCCCACTAACTTGCATTCTTTTCCTTCATCAGCTGCAGGAGCCATAGTCGAGAGTTCCTTTCAGATACCTTAGTATCCTCTTCATTGCTGCTAGGTGTGATACCTTTGGATTCTACATGAATCTACTCACTATACCTACATTGTATGCTAGATCAGGCCTTATGTAACAAATGTATAGAAGTGATCTAATGAGTCTTCTATATTGCGTTAGATGGACATCATCTTTATTTATGTCTTTCGACAGTTGCAATCTGGGCTCAGCTGGAGTCGAAATTGGGTTGCAATCTTACATCTCAAATCTCTTGAGTATTTAGCCCGCATATCTTCTTTGATGCGTCATCAAGCCTATACTGCTCTTGTAGAATTCGACGCCATGGAAGTATGAGAGATTTCCCAAGTTTTACATTTTAAATTCCTCACTTAAGTCATGTTTGAAGTCTTCGATCTCCTTCTTACAACTTCCTGTTATCAACAAGTCATTAGCATAGAGACATAGTATGAGCAATTCACTATTGCTTTTTCTTACGTATATGCCATGCTCATTTGTGCACTTCACAAATTCCTTTTCCCTTATAAAGCTATATATCTTCTTATTCCAAGCTCTTGGAGCTTGTTTAAGTCCATACAGGGCTTTATGCAACCTGTATACCTTGCTTTCTTCACCTTGCTTCATAAACCCAGTTGGTTGTGCATCATAAACTTCTTCATCTAATGGACTATTCAAGATTGCACATTTCACATCCATCTGACACATGTGCTAGTTGTTCATGTTTTCTAGACGAACAACCAACCTGATTATTTCGATCTTAGCAACAGGTGCATAAACTTCGTCGAAGTCGATTCCTTCTTTCTGAAGAAATCCTTTCGCCCGAAGTCTTGCCTTGTGTCGAGTGACTTTTTCTTTGGGATTTAACTTCACCTTGTACACCTATTTCACATCGATTACCTTCTTGCCTTGAGGCAATTTAACAAGTGACCAAGTGTTGTTGACTTCGATGGACTTTTGTTCCTCATCCATTGCTTTCTTCCACTTTGAATCCTTTAATGCCTCGACTGCATTGACTGGTTCGATATCTGCATAGAAAGCATAGTGTACCATCTCACCTTTATCATAGACCACGTCATCTGATGTAATCACACATTCTTGCAACCTTGCAGGCATGTGTCTTGTTCTTTGAGGTATGCTTATGCTTGCTTGATTGTCGAATTTCTCTTTTGACTTCACTTTCTAGTTCTTAACATAGAATTCTTATTGAATCCTTCTTGAGATTTTCATTCCTTAAGATCATTTATGATCATGTCCCTGTTGATCACTATTTGCTTGTTCACTAGGTCGAACAACTTACATCCTCTAATCGAATGATATCCTATTAGAATCATTTGACTCGACTTATCATTAGTTTTCTTCTCAACTGATATGTTACATGTCTATGTGCTATAGATCCAAATACCTTCAGATGACTCAAGCTAGGCTTTACACCAAACCAACATTCTTCTGGCGTAACTCCTTTTACCTTTTTCATCGGGCATCTGCTCAAAATATATGTTGTATTTGACATAACTTCTCCCTATAATTCTTTAGGTAGATGCTTTCCTTTCAACATACTTCTCACCATATTCATGATGGTTATATTCTTCCTTTCTGCAGTTCCATTTTGCTGTGGAGTGTAGGGTGGCACCACCTCATGCACAATCCCTTCTTTCTCACATAATGTGTCGAAGTCTTTTGACACATATTCTCCATTACTATCATTCCTTATAATCTTGAGTTTTTTGACCACTTTGTCTTTCAACCATAGATTTAAACTTGGCAAATACCTTGATCACTTCACTTTTCTTCTTGATCAGGTAAGGCCATATTTTCGACTGAAATCATCTATGAATATGACAAAGTATCTGTTACTTCCAATCGAATCCACCTGGATAGGACCACATACATCATAGTATATGATTTTTAGAATTGTCCTCGACTTACTTCCTGCATCCTTGTTAAAGCTGTTCTTGTGTTGCTTCGCCTGCACACTTTCTTCACGCACTTCATTTGGAATGTCGATTTATGGTAACCCTGAAACCATATTTCTTCTTTTTAGATTTCTGATGTCTTTGAAATTGAGATGACCAAGTCTATAGTGTCATATCCATTCATCCCTACAAGCTGGAGTTGCAAGGCACTTGTGCTCCATCACATTTAGTTCAATCCCGAAGGTTCTATATTGAGATATAGGTGCCTTCAAGATTAACCTTCCACCTGAGTCGAGAACTCTCATCATCTTGTCTTCAATCGACACTTTGTAGTTCTTTTTTACCAACTGCCATATGCTGAGTAAATTACTTTTCATGCCTGGTATGTACAGTACATTGGAAATTACTGACCTTTTGCCATTTGTCCTCATAATCAGAATATCACCAATACCTTCAGCTGTTAGAGTATTGGCATTTGCAAATTTTACCATGTTCTTCATTGAAGATTTTATGTTGACAAACAAATCTCTCCTATCAGTCATGTGTGATAGGCATCCTGAGTCCAAGTACCATTGGTCCTGGAATCTTTCTTCATCTCTTGTTGTGACCATCAACAACATCTTTTCTTCTTCATGATTTGCAAACTTTGCATCATTTTCTTGGTTCTTTTGTTTTTCAGGATAATCACTAGAGTAGTGACCATACTTCTGACAATTGAAACACTGAATGTGACTTTTGTCAGGTTTTTTACCTCCACTTATTCCTCTACCAGCACCACCATCTTTTTGGTTGTTTTGGTATGAGGACTTTCTCTGATTTGACCAACCTTCTTCTTGCTGATTTCGACCAGTCAAATTTTTGTAGCCTCCTCTATCTTTGTTGTTGAACCACTTACCTTTACCTTTATTTTCTCTTTTCTCTTGCTGATTATGCCTTTAAAGCCACATCACTTTTTTGACTTGGCTTGCAGATCTTTCAGTCATTCTTTGTTCATGAGATTAAAGCGTTGCTTGAAGCTCTTCCTTTGTAAATGTTGACAATGAAGGGAAATCGCGATCCAAAATGCGACGAAAATTAAAATTTTCCCTTTAGTGATCCTTACGAATGGGAATGATCAGTTATAGAAACTGTTACCTCTTGTGACGATGAAACCTTTGATGTTGAATCGAAAGAGTGATCACGAGCGTTGAATGATGAACAACAACGCCTCTACTCAGTCCACACGAACATATTCCTTCAATCTCAGTGCTAGCTGCTAGGATTTAAGGATTTGAGTGAGAGAAAGAAGGAAAAATACGACTAGGGTTTCACAGTCTGAATTTTCATCAAGAGAGTATGCTTCTGCACAAGGGTTCTATTTATATAACCACTTGTGTGGGCTGCGAGCTAAAAAGCCCACTGAAGTGTATGCGCACCATATCTTATGGTGTACCGTATATCACCTAAGCGCATAGTACCTTACCACATTATGTATTCTACTTAAGTGCATTGTACCTTACGGTGTTCTACATTCACTTAAGTGCACCGTACCTTACGATGTTCCTTATTTACTCTACCTCTTATCAATATGTCCTTATGTGTGTGACCCTGTAGGTTTTTGTGACGATGACAATTATATTAAATCAAGGATTTAACATAATAAACAGTGAGTGGTATCTCGCAACACATCATTGTTACCCAAGTCACGAAAATGTCATGTGATCTGACAAAAACTTTTGTGATAATACTTGTGTGTACAATTACCCTTTTATCCTTATGTCTATATTGAACACAAGGTATATACCATGTCATCCTTGTCCATTTCAATATTGGGCCCTTAGACATTTATCCTGTTATACAGGATGGAAAAATTCTATCTAGGTCACTCATGTCCCTCAACATGCTTTGTGGAGTACTCATCAACTATCTTTATGGCCATCCAGTTACGAACAATGTTAGACCAACAATAAAGTACTCGACTCTACATCTAGGGTCCATAGTGGTTTCAGATCAAATGGTGGTATACAACAATATCACCATGAGAGTAACTTATGACACTTTGCATAACGTTCTATGTAGTACTCTCATAGCGGGTCAGTCTAGTATGAATATTACTCCTGATATTCATACCTATGTTAAGACTTGATAACTCCTTATCCATGATCCATGAGATGTGATCATCGGTCTATCTACATGATAGTCTTAATGCTTTAAGGTTATCCCACTTCACAGTAAAGCTCGACTACAAATACTTTAAGAATGGTGTCCTTATGTTTAATGGGATCTCATGATTAAGTCACACTTAATATTTCATTAAACGAACTAGCTATTCTAGGGACTCTCTTATCTTGGAAAAACAAACATAATAAAGAAATGCATTTTATTATTAATAAATAATTCGATATAAGTACCAAAAGTAATGGCCTCTAGGGCTTACACCAACAGACAAATCTTTCGACTATTCTATGGCTACTATCACGTGGTCGAACTTTGGAGCCAGTGACCTCAAGGTATTTGCAACAACTGATCTTGATATCAACATTTCTCCACATACCATTGTTTAATTCACCAATTTCATAACCCAAGTAAAAAAAAACAATTATGCTTTCATTGCATTCCATCTGAAGCAGTTCACACGTTCTTTTCTGAGTTTATAACCTCGCCTTTTTCACCTTCTATGCACCTCCAAACAATTTCTCCAAGATTTCTCATGCTTCTTTTGACGATTCTACATCATGGAACTTTTCGAAATTATCTAGATCAACGCATTAATGAATTATAAAGAAAGCTTTATAATCTTTCTTCTTCAATTCTTTGTGTGCAGCCTTTTTTCATTCGTCACGTTTTCTGGAAGTGGCGTCACTCCCTCCTTCACAAGATCCCAAAGATCTTGACAACAGAAAACAACCTTCATTTGTTTACACAAATTTTCATAATTTCGACCCTTCAAAATTGGGAGACTCGCCAGAAAATGTTCATTCGGATGATTTATCGCCATCGTGTTTTACTTCCCACGAATTTCTCAGTGCTCTAGATACCGGATGTTGGAAATTCACCAATTCTCTCTCAAGAATTTCACCAAAACTTGATGAATTCTGAACTAAATCTTGATGAACAAGAATCAATCTTTCTGATTGTTTATCTCTCTTGTTCTTCACTCTTCACTCGAGTGAATCAACCAACCTTGGTTGGAAGATTGTAGCAATGCACAATTATAATGAAAAGAAGAAGAACTATGAAATCTGCAGTGTTTCTCTCTGCTCTAAAACTCTACAATCTGCAATTATTCACCACATACTATAATAGGGTTACTCCCTATTTATAGGTTGAGTTTGCTTGCACACCAAGCAAACTCTAACTAACCTAACTAACTCAGTTAAACAAAACAAATAAAGTTAAGTCAACATATTGACAACTAATCTAATTTGACACACATAGGCATCTCAAAATTTCCTTGTATTTGTCGAGCAACCTGCTTCAACACAAGGAATTACAATTCAACAATGATTTTGCCAAAAGAGTTAGGTCATTTAAATTTTGTAGAAAGGTTGTAAGTTGTTTTAGCCAAAATTTGTCAAAGAGGGGATTGATGTTCATTTGGTTGACTACGTTAGGTAAAACGACATGAGCAAAACAAGATGAATTTGTGAAAAGGCAACATGTGCGACAAGTTATTCCAGCATGTGTGGAACATATGTCCCCAGTCTAGAAGACAGATTCAATGAGTAAATTTGAGTGCGTTTTTTATTGATTCCTAGATTTATCATTTAAGTGTTGTATCTTTTAGTAATATGTTTTTAAGGAAGATTGACTAAAAGATTGTCCAAGACCATATCAAATCTAAGAAGATTTAATTTGATTTTAAAATCATATCATTTTGGACAAGTAAATTAAATTTTGATCAAAAACAAACCTGCATAAAATGAAATCTTATTGAAGACCATGTAGATGGAACGCTATATATAGATACTCAGAACCAACCAATAAAATATGAAAAAGAACACGCAAGTATTCAAGATCTAGTGTGCTAGGGTTTGTTTTTTGAGTCTGTGTATTCTTGTTGTTTATTGTAAAACTCTAAAGAAGCTTAAACTGAATATTCAAGGTATAGAGGTTGATTGTTAGTTGAGTTATAATTTAACATCTTTAATTTGTTGAAAGTATACATCACTAGGGTAGTGATTGAGAGAAAGTGAGAAGGGTTCTCATATTTATAAAGAGTTATAAATAGAAAGGCACGGGTAGTATTAGAAAGTATGTATTGAACAAGTTTAGTTCATCTAAGTCTAATTGTACTAATACTATTGAGAGTGGGTTTTCTTTCTTAGGTTGGAAGCCCCTCAGACGTAGGTGGCGTTGGATTGAATTGGGTTAACAATTCTCTTGTGTTCTTTATTACTTTTTGTTTTATATTCCTTAGTTTGTGATAATCTGTTATATACTGTTTTTTGTGATTAGATGTGAAAATAGGCCAGACCGATAACAGGGGTCTAGCCAAACCTTTTTTTTAATAGAAAAGGTCTAGGCTTATTTCTAAGCCTATTTAGTTAAAAATGTTATGTATCAGGCCATAAAAAAAGTCTTTTAAGCCTAACAGACCGACCTATTTAAATAAATATTGCTAATTTTTTTATTATCATTATGTTATGTTTTGTACGTTGACTTAAAATACATAAATAAAAATTGGTTAACTTGGATAACTTATGAAAATAAGATAAAAACACCTTATGAACAATGCTATAAGTTGTTTTCATGAGTTATCTTAAGCAAATAGTCTCACAAAACTTATGTTAATAGGTAAGTTAAAATAAGTCAATGCAAAAAAAAATTTAGTCTCAGTGGTTTTTTAGTTTGTTAGTCTATTTAAACATTATTCTAATTGCTTATTTACATATGTCTAAAATAATTGGCTTTTATGTAGGCTAATAGGCTAAATAGTCTTTAGAAAAGGTCAGACTTACGCCTAAAAATAAACATATGACAAGCTACAGATCAAACGTAAGCTTCAGTTTTTTTTGCTGGTCAGACTTAAGTTTGACAAAACGTAGCTCGACCCAACATATTTTCACCCTTATTTATGATACACATTGTCTAAAACATTGTGTCAAATATCTATCCTGCATAAAACATAATTTCAATATATATTACTTGAAAATCACATAACACTTATAATAGCGATTTTGATGAAAGAATTGGGTCTTAAATAAATTACTTTGACACAACAGAGTATAATTTTCAAATGAAATATCAAACTAAAATAGAATGAGAATATATTTGAAAGGGAAAGTTAAAAGCATAAAAAAAAATTTTTTTTTACTTAGGGCAATAGTAACAATTGCACAAAATATTCATAAAAAAAAAAACATTGGCACAAAATAATCTCGGTGAAGGAGTTGAATTTCTTAGACATACTACTCATCTCCTATATGGTGAAATCTTAAATAAAAAAGACAATGTTTATGTTCACCAAGGGCGACATTTACCACTTGGATGGCTTGCCAAGGAAGACTCATGACAAAGGATAGGCTAGCTCGTATTGGAGTTCCTACTGACGGCAAATGCGTGTTCTGCCCTTATCAGGAAACCAATACCCATGTCCTTTTTGAATGTGCAGCTACGCAGCTCTTATGGAAACAAGTTTTTCGCGATTTTCATATTCTCGAGCCTGCTCAAACCAATATGGACCTCGCTTGGATAGTTAAGGAAACTAAAGGAAAAGGACCAAAAGCTAAACTTATGAAGTGTATTGCAGCTGAGACCATTTATCAGATTTGGAAGTGTAGAAATGCTTGCATCTTCCAGCAAGGCAAACCCGACGATCTACAAAGCAGCATTGTCAAAGATATGGTGATTCACAAAGCTGAAACTAACAAGAAGATTTTATCTTACATTAATAGAAATACATAGATGATCACAATTTTGTTTTTTCTGTTGTATATAGTCCTTCTGCAGCCTGGATCACTTTGATCGGCATTTTGTACGTACTGGTTTTTTGGCTAATATATATTCTTATTCCAAAAAAAAAAAAAAAAAGAGAGTATTTTTCAAGAATTTGAAATTCGAAGAGAAATTGTTAATTCTTACCAATAGAAAGTCTTTGGTGGAATAGGTGTTGCGATTATTGCATTTGAACTTTAAACGAGTTACCATGATCAAGGATTAATGAAAAATAATGGGTGATTCAAAAAGTTTTAATGGTGTGAGAAAGAAGGAGTAGATGTTAATGTTTTGTATTGAATTTCACATCGAATTAAATTGAGAAGGAACGCGGTTGCATTTGCTCCATGCATTTTACAAATCCAATTTTAATCCCTCTCACACAGGAGTCTTCTACTTCGTTCCCACAAATTCACTTTAAGGATTCATAAAACAGTAACTTCATGCACACAACCAGTCATTTTGTATATGCTGATGAAAGTGATTTTTCTTCAAAATCAAGACACCTTGTGACTTTTTTATCTCTTAAGTTACCAATTCTAAAGCTCCCATGGTGAATCTACACACTTAAGTTCTACACGTCCTTCATTAGAATCCTAAAGATACTGAGATAGATTTTGGAGTGTTACATTTCTCCTCTCATTAATGAAATTGTGTCCTTCAAATATGTGAAAAATGATTGGTACACTAACGCCTAACGCCTGATTTAATTTCTCTTTAGATTGTGATTTCATTTATGGGTAGCAAAATAGATGAATTTGATGGATATGAATTGTCTTGTTAATAGATTGATTAAAATAATATATTAATTCATTAACAATTTATTAAAATTTTCTTTAAAATATTAATTTAAAGGATCATTCATTAACATAATAATATTTTTTTTTTCGAAAAAATTGTTTTTTTTCAAAAAAAAAAATTATTTTTTTATTTCAAAAAATTGATTTTTTTATTTATTTTCGGAAATAGTTTTAATTTCTGAATACAAATCGAATTTTTGTATTTTTGAAAAAAATTGGTTTTTTTATTTTTCGAAAAAAAAAATCATTTTTTTATTGCATTTTTGAAAAAAATTGATTCTTTGTCTCGGAAAAATCGGTTTTTCTATTTTCGAAAAAAATTGTTTTTTTGCATCTTCTAAAATATTCGATTTTTTGTATTTTCTAAAAAAATAGATTGTTTTTGGAAAAAATCGGTTTTTCTATTTTTGAAAAAAAAAAAACGTTTTTTTTTTGCATTTTCGGAAAAGATTAATTTTTGTATTTTCAAAAAAATTGATTTTTTTAGTTTACAGGAAAAAAAACTCGTTTTTTTTAAATCAACCTTTTATTGAAAAATGTATTATTTTATTATTTAAAAAAAAATAGATATAATAAAATAAAAATAATTCATTGAATTACTAAAATATGTTAATTGGATCAATCTATATATGTATATAAAGGAATGAGTTTACTTCAATCCATTAACTTATATTATAGTAGATGAATTGGATAAATTTTTTGATAGATAAATTTTATTTTTAATTAATTCAGTTGCCACCCTTAATTTTATAGTAGCTGAATATGAGAAACAGGATCTTATGATTTGTAACAAAAATAATAACTAACTAGATTAAGACCCGCGCGACGTGCGGATGTGCATTATTTTTGTTTTTTGTATTGAAATTTTAATTGTAGTTAATATAGAAATTTTATTTGGTGGGATAATTTCCACTCAAATGTGAATAGTGATTATACAAGGGACCTTCAAGAATTGTTTAGTTTTAAAATTTTCTAGTTTTTGAGGTTTTGGCCAAGTCCCTTCATTTTTGTCCTTCTTCCATTTTAATACATCTTTTGGACTTAGCCTATTTTTTAAAAATAATAATAATAATAATAATAATAATAATATCCCTAGTTGGTAATTTATTTGTGACAAAAAAAATTATTTTGATACTATGATTTGTCAAGGGACCTTCACGGATTGCCTAGTTTTAAAATTTTCTAGTTTTTGAAGTTTTGGCCAAGTCCCTTCATTTTTGTCCTTCTTCCATTTTAATACATCTTTTGGACTTAGCCTATTTTTTAATAATAATAATAATAATAATAATAATAATAATAATAATAATATCCCTAGTTGGTAATTTATTTGTGACAAAAAAAAATTATTTTGATAACTATGATTTGTCAACTTATATTTATAATATTTTATTTCAAACTATACATTTAGGATAATCACGTAAAATAACATAAATATGTTGAATTTTAAAAAAATAAATCTCTTCAATTTTCTATCTGCATAGTTTCAAATACATTTAATTGTTTCTATGTGAATTTATGTAATAGTATTAAGATACTTTATTAGAATTTTTTTGAGGAAATATACATAAGTTTATAAAAAAATTATGCACAATCCAATAACATGAAATATATATCATAATTATTGATATGATTTGAGAGTACATATGTTAAAATAATATATATGAGATGATATTAAACAAAGACCATAATTCTTAAATTTTATAACTATAGTTGATAATATAAGTTTATGGTATGAAACTAAATAAAGAATGAGACGAAATAGTTTTAAATTTTATGATTATTATGAAGTGATAATGAGCAATTGTAAAAAATTGT
This sequence comes from Lathyrus tuberosus, assembly GCA_022829125.1. Lineage (NCBI taxonomy): Eukaryota > Viridiplantae > Streptophyta > Magnoliopsida > Fabales > Fabaceae > Lathyrus > Lathyrus tuberosus. The sequence goes on from JALAZF010000017.1 coordinate 20,158,253, forward strand.
TATTATATTTAATCCCAAGAGTGACAAATAGAATTTTAATTGACGTGACAAAATAGATTATATGACATATATTATATTAAAGGAATACTTCTATGTAATTAGGAATAAATCTATGTAATTAGATATAAATCATTTTAGTTCAATTGTATTATTTTTTAATTAAACTTATCTAGTTAGTTAACGTATTTTTTTAATTTAAAACACATTTGTTATTTATTTGGGAAAGTGCAAATAAATAAGGTGTAAGTATAGTATTTTATGTTTGTCCATAGAAATAACCTCTTATAATTTGGAATAATCTATTTTTTTCTTAAATTTTTATTAATTAATAATGTTTGCTTAACTTAAAATATTTATTATTGTTATTATTAAATTTTATAAGAGTTTTATATATTTTTAATATAATTTCCTTGTGAATCATTAATAAGTTATTCTAGTTTATTTTTTAATCGTCAATTTATTTTTATGCTAAGTATTTTTTGATATATATCAAAATAGTGTTATGTTGTTTAGATATTAGACTCTAAAAAACAAATAAAGGATATGCAACAAAGTATAGAGAGGAGGTGAGAAGTTTTAATGAAAAAAATTGAGAGAATAAAAATAATTATAAAAAATAAATTAGGAATTTAAGGTTTGTGATAATTGTGTTTAATTATGAGTAACCTTAATGGGGAGATGATAAGGTTGTTGTAACATATGAATTTTGGATAGAAGTTGAAGTGAAATTATGCAAATTTGTTGTTAGATTCAATCTTAAGTGTGACACATAGGATTTTAATTGATGTGGCAATATCTAGCTACATGACAGATGAGGTGTCGTAATATAATCTGCTGCTTTAGATTTAATATATTATAATAGACTTATATTTAAAACGCAAAGTCACTTTAATCCTCAAATCTAATAGTAAACTACTTTAGGACCATTTTTTAATCTAAATTTAAATACATATGTATGCTTATAAATAAACTATTATATTGTAATTAGGTATTTTTAAAATGTAGGAATCAGTTATGTTGAAGTAAAAATAGTTGCATTGATATAATAACATTGTATTTAATGTTGAAAATTTGAGAAATTGTTGAAAATATATAATAGATGAAAAAAAAAGACAATTCTAATGAGAAGTCATTAAATGATTGATTTTTGATATAATTGAGAAATGATCTGAAACGTAAGAAAAAAACAAAGGAAAAGAGTATTGAAAAAATAGTAACTAACCCGTGCGTTCGCACGGGCATGTCTATTCGAGGGTTTTATGTTATGGACGTGTAATTGTTAATCAAATTGAAAAAAGAAATGGTAAAATTATAAAAATAGATATTATTTAAATTAAAATTTTGTATTGGTAAATATAAGAAATTGTCGAGAAATTTGTATTATTCAAAAATTGAATAATAGTCTAGTTGTTCCCGTTTATAATAATATAAATTGTTTCTGTATATAAAAAATTTGAATCCAATTTAAAATTGTGTCCGTTTATAACATATGTATTTTTTTGTATATAAAAAAATTTGAATAAAAAAAAAGTTGTTGCCCGTTGAACATGCAAAAAAATGCTCAATAAGAAATCTATATACAACTGCAAATATTTAAGTTGTTTTGTTGTACGAATGCTTAACAACCAATAGCAATATTAAATGAGCCTGACTGAATATTTACACAACGTTAGAGCCAAACATGAATGAAACTGTAAAACATGACTCGATTGTCCCCAGGGAGTGTGCACACTTTTAAAGCAACACCTATTGCTCCCACGTTTTTAGGCGCATATCTTGCTTCCGCGGCAACATTAGCAAGAGAAAGACCAACATCTGCAACAACTTTTATAACCTGCCTCGCCCAAAACAAAAGTATATTAAACAAACATGTATAAAAACTTGGAACTATTGTAAAATATGTTGTCAGATATATATTTAAATTTCTAATTTCAAGAAAGTCTCCAATATTATAACATGAAAATGAGTAGTTTAAACTGCTGATAAATCCCGATGTATCGCGTCGATTTATCTAATATACAGAAGAATTAAACCGAGGTTGAATTTTTTTGTTGAGACCCTAAAACCAGGTTACTGAAACCCTAAATACCACTCAAACAACTTCACATGCTCCTAGTTTTCGTCGTCGACATTCCATCCATTTCTGTAAGTAGTTGATTCAAAACCCTGTCAGCAACACCACTAACATCTGCAGAACTATTGCCTCTCTGCAAGATAAGGCACATATACACCTTCGTGTAGTTATCCTTCTCCAATACTACCTCGACCTGCAGATCATCAGCAACACAAAATTAGACAAAAGAGAAAGTCGAGTAGCAAGAAAAAGTGAAATGTACTTTTAACATACATTAAATTCAAATGTTGTTCAGGTAAAAGCAAGAATAAGCTTACTGCCACTCCAGTCCAAAACGTACGTTCACGGTGAGTTTTTACTGCAATTTCCACGCCAGCCCTAACCTTCAATGCTCTACAAATTGAAAGTGAAATATCCAAACAACAAAAAGGAATTCATACATTCAAACAACAAACAACTGTATTTGTAAATATGTAACGCAGAAAAGAAAATCAAAATATCAAAACCAATTTCATTTATATGAATTGAAATCTATATCATTCAAAGTGGTCCATTCAGAAACGAAAGTTACAGCATTAAGAAAAATAAAACTCCTAAATGTCAAATCTATAAGGCCTGAAGGACATGAAATTGCTCAAACCGATTGGTGCTAAGTCTTCATCATCTGAATCAAACGTACGTTTCTTCCGTATCCTTCTTGCTCTGTTATATCTCCTCCTCCTCCGTCTTCTTTCAACTGAGACCGATTGTAGCCTCTGAACAGCTTCCTCAGGCTGGACTTGTTGGATGTGAACAGGTTGTTGAACATCTGAAATTGGTTCTTGAACATCTAAACTTTGTTGGGGAATGATAGAATCATTGGAACTCGTGTTTGTTTTTCTTCTTGAATTATGTTGGTTGTGTGATAAAATGAAGACGAAAATGTTTATATAATGGATTATGTTGAGATTCTAAACGTTTTTTTTTATTGTAATTATTGGTTGGGAAGTTTAATAACCAGTGCTGGTAATTGAATATGAATAGTCAAGTTTATCATTTAATTTAAAACACATAATTATTAAATATGGGGCATTGGGAAGCAAAACATTGTTTATTGTTATTATGGGTCCAAAACCTATTTACATCAGAAGTGGTAAATAGATTTCAAAGGCATAAATATAATATGAATATTTCATATCTATATAAGTAAAAATTAAGAAACACACAATTATATTAAACCATGGTATATTAGATGTGCTATTTAAAACAATATAATGTTATGTTGCAGAAAGTACATGTACCTTATCTATCGTCCAAGAAACACCAGTTTTAAGGCCTACTAATCCATAACCTTCATCCAGCATTTTACAGTCACCACACCTTAAGAGATAAATCAAATCAGATAAAATTAACAATTTGCTTCAATGCTTCAAAATTTTAAGATCCCTAGCCTACAAAATTCAAATGATGAAGAAGGTGGTTGGATCAAAAAAACTATGCATCGATACAAAATAACAAACCAATGAGGGGACAAAAGCTCAAAGCAATCTAACACTAACATAAAAACAGAAGAGGCTCAACAAAAGAGGCCAAACATATTTTTTCAACCAAACATAAAAATATAACGGACCCAAACATATTTTTTTGTTAGGGTTCAACAAAAGAGGCTCAGATTCACCTTTTCTCAAACAATAGAGGAAGTTTGCAAAGGCTGCGTCACAGTTTATGTGCAATGAACCCAGAAGATTTCACACATACACTGAGCCACCATACCTAGATACAAATCCTCACTCATGTTTGATTCAGTTGTTCAAAACATCACTGCCTTTCATTGAGATCTATCTTTCGATACCATAACAACAATGCGACAATAACTCTCAAAACAGATCCATAACTTGGTAGAGAAAAGAGAGAAAGACGAGGAGTAAATCATAGAGAAGAGGATAATATGATTTGAATACACCTTCATAGATTCAACCGGTCTTTCCAAAATTGGAGCATAATGCTGACATTACATCAGCCAAAAGTAAACATACCAAGGTTTCACCAAAACTCCTACACAGATATTGTAGTGACATTAGATGTGGTATTTAAAACAATATAATGTTATGTTGCAAAAAGTAGATTTACATTTGTATAATTTTAGAAGTTGAACATAAAACAAATCATATCATATCATATCAAATACATAAATCACATATGGGGACAACGTGCTTACAGTGACCACACCTTAAGAGGTAAATCAAATCATATCTAATTAAGGGAAATGTACTTATAAACTTTATCTTGACTGTAAGTTGAACTTCTAGCTGAGAAATAGCAACCTACGAAGATTTGAATTTCACAAACCAATACGTTACAATTGTAAGGCGTCATCAGTCATGAAGGCAAGACTGCAAAACATCCAAACTGAAATTGAAATTAATATAAATTAAGACACTTTACAATATATTGTTTTTGTATCTCTCCATTTGCATCATTGCAGCAAATTGAACCACATCACCTTGTTTTTTCTTCCTTTCTTTTCTGTAATCACAAAACAAAATGAATAAATCAAACACATAAACAAAGGCTAACCAAGTTTGTTGATCACAGAAACATAAGAATTACATATCAGTCTGTCATCTAAACACATATACACTTACATAATCTCTCACATATTTTCAAACCCATTACATGCTATGCGGGAACAGAAACTTTCCTTACCTATTTTCACACCCATAATTAAGCTTTACTGAAATATGACAACACACAATACAAAAATGTGAGAGTTGCGAGAAAGAAAAACATTCATAAAACCTAACTTCATTTTTGTCACAACGAAACCCTAAAATCAGAAAAAGAAGAAAAAGAAACCCTTAAATCTTTAGCACAGTTTTGTAGATCTGAAGCGCAGTTTTCTCCATTTGCATCATTGCAGCAAATTGAACCACATCACCTTGTTTTTTCACCCTTTCTTTTCTGTAATCACAAAACAAAACGAATATATCAAAAACATAAACAAAGACAATGAATCATCAAAAGTAACTTCATTTTTCTCACAACGAAATCCTAAAATCAGAAAAAGAAGAAAAATAAACCCTAAAATCTGAAGCACAGTTTTGTAGATCTAACAGATTTATCAGAAAAACAAACCCTAAACGCTAAAATCAGAAAAAGAAGAAAAAGGATAAACACATTTATCAAAATAATGAAGATTGATGAAGATGCCGACTTATCAGAAGACCAAACCTTAACCCTTCCTCTCATATTCTTCTGCTTTTGCTTCCATTTTCATCCACAGCACCATCGCACGGACACAAATCCATGAAGAAGACGAAGACGAGAAACGAAGAAAGTGATTGTCACAGTGACAGTGAGAAAGAGAAAGAGGGAAAGAGAAAGCATGAAAGAGAAAGGAATAGTGAGAAAGAGAAAGAGGGAAAGAGAAAGCGTGAAAGAGGGAGACAAGCCACCAAAATGTCATAAACAATTAATTAAAATTAACTATTAGAAATGATATAATTGGAATAGAAGTAAATGACATCATCATTTGAACCAATTGTAACCAACAAAGACTTAAAACAATAACTATATAGTTGGATTACAATAATGTGACATCAATAGTTGGATAAAGTAAATTTTGGACACTTTTTGCCCTTAAAATAAGGATGTGGCATTAAAAGAGAAAGGGGCAAAGATGTGTTTTCCAGAGCCCTTTCTTTTCTTATATTATAGATTGTACATGATTGGATACACTTATTCCACATTTAGAGCTGTCAAAATGGGTTCAGCCCATATATCCTAAATTTTAGCACAGACCGGACCATAAAAAAATATTTAAAAATTACAATCCTCTCTTTTTGGGCCAGTCCATTAGGATAATGTTTTTATGGACCGGGCTGGGCCGATCAAGTAGACTTCGGACTGGCCTATTAAAAATATTAAAAAATAGTAATTTGTACTCATTACATTACTTTATTTTTCTATTCAAGCCTAACTTAAATAGTTTTTACATGTCTAATTTTAAGAATACCATCAAGAAAAGATACAAACGATTTCAAATGATGGCAAGTCCAAACTTGAAATATACCTGGATGAAAAATATTTGGATGATGATGTGGATATTCTTCGGTATTGGAAATTAAATAGTTTTCTATTTTCGCAACTTGCTATAATGGCTTGTGACATTTTAACCATTTCAATTACAACAGTGGCTTCTGAATCTACTTTTAGCATTGGAGGTCGTATTTTGCATAAGTATAAGAATTGCTTACTCCCTGAAACAGTGCAAGCATTAATTTGTACGCGTAATTGGATGCAAGATTTTAAAGATGTTGGACCAAGGGCATGCATGCACCACAAGGTGGTAGTTTAATGTCCATCTACTGTATTATAAATAAAAAGACTTGACAAAGAGACAGAAGCATATAAAAACATAACTGCTTTACCATTTGTTAATATAATTATTCCTAGAAAATAGACTTAAAAAGATTATCATAGTAGAAGTGGGGGAGATATAATTGTTAAATTCACCAAGTGTTCAAGAGACTTAGGCCACAACATTGTCTACTTTATAGTTTATTTTGTTATATATTTTGAATTGTTAAGTGATTAAATATTTGGTTATGTATGTGTGAATGTATTATATTGTCTCTAAAGTTACACTATGTGACAATTGTTGGATTCACAAGTGTTCATGGGACTTAGCCAAAAAGTTGTCTACTTTATAATTTATTTTTATATTTATTTTGAACGGTTAGATGAGTAATTATTTTGTTATGTATGATTGTATTTTATTGTCTCTAAATTTAAAAATTAAAATTATAATATTGAAATATATAGGCGGGTCTGGCCCATTGGGCTGCACATCCCATAAAGAACTTAGTCGGGCTCAATTTTGATAACCCATAAAGTAATCGGGTAAGTCCACTTCAATCCATTTATAAATATTGGTCCATCCGACCGATACAGGCTGAGCCGACCCGACCCATTTGACAGCTCTAACCACATCATCTAAATATGAGTTATTACTCTTAACCTACTCCTATTCTAAGTGACTCTTAAAATAATTTGATGCCTTATTTTATTCTGTTATTATAAAACAATTTAGTTAAGATGATTTTATATTTCAATATTGGTAACTTACAATATTTTAGATTAAAATTATAACGCATTGTTTGCTTAAATATGATTTTAGTTTATAGTTTTTTTCTTTTATTTTAGTCTATATAATTTATTTTTTTTCAATTTAGAATATGCAAATTGAAAAATAATTTCTCTTTATTTTTTATGTCGGATTATTAGACTATATGACATGATTTTATTGAGTTATACAGACTAAAAACAACAACTTTTAAATTTAAATAAAAATGTGAGAAATGATATTTTTATGCTGTTCACCGTATTAGTAAATAGTGTAATAAAAAACACTAATTATTAAACTAAAATAATATTTAAACAAAAAAAACTATATTGGTTATATGATCAATTTATAAGCTATAAACCAAAGGCAGTATAATTTGCTTTTGGATCAATCATCAAATGGTGGTTCTAGTTTCCTCTTGATATTACTTGCGGAAATAGAATTCCCTATTAAACTCAGTATAAATCACCATTAAACAATATAACTATAGCTACTGGTACAGCGAAGAAATTACAAACATATTAAAGGGGGTAAAAATAACGTCTGCGAAATCCCAACTCGTGCTATGTATGCAAGAAACACAAGGCACACCGATACTGAATCCAACTAGTAGTTAGTTGGTACTAGCACACCTTTCCTTCCTCGTTGCACTCACTACCCACGTGCAACGCGCGTCTATTCTATACTATATTTTCCGATTTAGATTACCGCTGATCGCATCCACCACCACCAACAACCGTTTCTCTCATCTGAACCGAACGATCACAGTATCAATCAATGGCCGTGTAAGTTCATTCATCAATTATAACTATAAAACCTTACTCTCTTGCATTAATTTTAAATTATGTATGTAGTAGTGAATTTAAACGAACTGAATTACCCTAAATTGGTATTTGTTAGGGTTGCTTCTGCTCCTGGAAAAGTGTTAATCACCGGTGGTTATCTTGTTTTGGAGAGACCCAATGCAGGACTTGTTCTCAGTACTAATGCTCGTTTTTATGCTATTGTTAAACCTATTTACCCTCAAACTAGACCTGATGCTTGGGCCTGGGTCTGTTAGTTATTCTTTTTCTCATTCAATTTTTATTATTTTTATTTGATTTTTGATATTATTATATGTGATTGAATTGAATTGCTTGCTTTTCCTTCAGGCTTGGACAGATGTTAGATTAACTTCTCCTCAGCTATCCAGAGAAGCTTTGTATAAATTAGCACTCAAAAATCTTACTATCCAAACTGTTTCCTCAAGGCAAGTTTCTCATTTTTCTCTAAATCAAATCAAGTCTTTCACACTTAGTGTGTGTTTGGGTCAGCGCCAGCGGTGAAGAAAAAAAAATGATTTTGAGTAGATTGATTTTTGTAAAATTGATTCAGGTTAAAAGTGAGTTGAAGGTAGAAGAATCTATGTTTGGATGAATTCTGTAAAAGTGAGTTGAACATTAAATTTCAGTATAAAAATCACGTTTAGACTCAGGACATAAGAATCCTAGTTTCAAGTAGAATCAATTATAAAAAGCATAATCAATTCTACTCGAGAACAACCAAACATATCAAAATCAATTCTACACATCCAAAATCAATTATGGATGCTCCAAATGTGAATTTTACACCTCATTTACTAACAAGTCATGTAGAAAGTGTATTAATAATTGGCATCCTCAGATTGTACTTTCTAACTTTCCCACTGTTATTAGTTTGACATAGGGTTTGCTTGAATTGGGTTATTTGAGCTTAATTATTGACATAAGCACATGTGAGACTCATGAGCACTTCTGAGACTGTTTGGAAGAACTTAACATATAAACTCTCCAGTATAGCTTATGAAAATAAATTATAACTTACATGAAAACAGTTTTAATTTTTATCTTTTGTTAAAGAGATAACTTATATAGAAGTACTTATATGATAAACACTTATAGCATAAGCGTGTAATTATTTGTTTATCCAAACTGTTATATAGATAGGCGAGGCTTACAGGAATTGGTTTGTTATTTTCAGTGAAACAAGGAACCCTTTTGTGGAATATGCAGTGCAATACTCTGTGGCTGCTGCTTATGCAACGTTTGACCAGAATAAAAAGGACTTGTTACACAAACTACTTTTACAAGGTAATGCTGTTTTTCTCACCCTCTTTTAATTATGAACGGGCAGCAACAACTTCAAACTTCCAATTTTATAAATGGATTTGTTGCGCAGGTCTTGACATTACAATTTTGGGTTCCAATGATTTTTATTCTTATAGGAATGAGGTAATTTGCTCTTGTTTGTATACTTTGCGTACATCATTTTTCTCATCCTTTCTAGTCTTTCTCCTTCAAACTTGATAGCTTGAAGATTTCGTAGTGTTTCAAAGCTTAGACCAAGAAGTTTGTCTGAATAAATACTCCTGCAGATTGAGAGGCGCGGACTCCCTTTGACACCAGAATCATTGGCCACCCTTCCACCTTATGCCTCCATTTCTTTCAATACCGATGACGCTAATGAAGGAAACTGTAGACCTGAAGTTGCTAAAACTGGGTTGGGCTCATCTGCAGCCATGACAACAGCTGTAGTTGCTGCTTTACTTCATTACCTTGGGGTCGTAAAGATTTCCTCTTCAAAAGATCATCAGGACAGGAAGGATATTGCAGATCTTGATGTGGTTCATAAAATAGCTCAAACTGCACACTGTATTGCACAAGGGAAAGTTGGTAGTGGGTTTGATGTAAGTTCCGCTGTGTATGGCAGTCACCGCTATGTGCGGTTTTCCCCTGAAGTGATCTCTTCGACTCAGGTCTTTTCCCTCCGCCTTCCTCTTCTCATATATGTATTGTGCATTGAGCAACGACACTGCAATTCTCATGATTCATGTTCATCATATCAAGACACACACACACACACACACAATAGAGTCTGCCAATTCAACATGGAACTGGCGCAATGCACCCTCCCTGGTTTATTTAATTTTACCATATTTGGCTTCTATCTCGAGATTATTGACAGCTATTACCTGTTAATTCTAGAAATTCCGTGGACAAATATGTTCAATAATAATACTATTTAGTCACCATTGTGCATTGCATTCGTTCAATTACGCAAACTTGTAATCTTTGGTACTTTGTTCCTTCCATGTGGATTTTTCTCTAGAAGTGAAAAAAAACCCAAGGTAATTAATTGTTGCTTTAGCCACATTATTTTAATTTACCTGCAATGGTTAACAATCATGCTGGGGTTCTTTTGTTTGTTCTCTCTTACATTGATCGACCAGACACTGTTTTTGAATTATTGGAGATGTTGGAGAAACATCAGCGACTTCATTGACTTTGCAGGTTGCAGCTACAGCAGTGGCCTTGCCAGAAGTAATCATTGACATTCTAAAAGGAAATTGGGATCATGACAGGACCCAGTTCTCTTTACCACCTTTAATGACTCTTGTAAGCAACTTAAACTTTGCATATGTTTGTATTATTATATGTTAACATGTCTTGTAATAAGTGCTATAACGCTTACGCCCTTCCCTACCTCCCACTTCCCCTACTATTTCTCCTTTTTTTATTGAAGGGTGGGTGCGAGGCTGTAGCTAACTTTATATTTTGTACTTTTGATTTCTATTCAATTACCTGATTTTAATGGTTACAAAAATGTTGTCTTATTAGCCTTCTTCTAGGTTTTTCAAAAAATTGAGTTTTTCGTTGCACAAACACCCTTGCCTCTTGGCATCCACATGTTGAACTTATGGTTTCCGCATCATTAGCCTTCTCCTTCACAAACAGCTCGTTTTTGCTTTTATTTTATTTAACACATTATCATTTAGATTCGGACTTTTCATTTGAATATTGTGGTTCTTTCTATATATATGGGAATCTAGTGCATTTCACCTACTTAACCTTACATGATACCATTAAAGATTTGACCGGAGTATTCTTTCTCATGGCAGTTATGTCAAGGAAACAACTGATAACACTAATCTAAAAGGTTTATTTAGTACATAATGCTTGCTTATTTAGTGTCCAAATTTATATATCTAAGAAGTTGAACCATACGCTACAATTGAAATTTAATATGTTCCCACATATATACTTACTACAGTTAGTACTGTAATACTTTGCCTCCTGAGAACCCAGCCTTTTGTTCTTGATAGGTTATTTTTTAAATCTTGACTTTCAAATTTTACTATCTTCTTTTTTGTATCAAAGGAAAATGTGGCATCTTTGGTGCCTCTTGTCCTCTTCTCGTTCTGCGACTGACTTATGGCAATTACTCCCCTCACACTAAGACGTTTTTCCTTTTAGGTACTAGGGGAACCTGGAACTGGTGGATCGTCCACACCATCGATGGTTGGTGCTGTCAAAAAATGGCAAAAGTCTGACCCTCAGAAAGCTCTGGAAACATGGAGAAGATTGTCAGAGGCAAATTCAGCATTGGAAACACAACTGAACTTGTTAAGAAAATTAGCAAAAGAACAATGGGATGCATACAAGTCTGTGATTAACAGCTGTAGCATCCTCAGATCCGACAAGGTATTTTGTTGAGATGATTTGGGGTTGTTTGATCGATAGAAGTAATTTGAAAATAACAGAATTTCTCTTATGCAACTAAAGTATATTGATTAGCAGTTCTCATCATTAGACTCTAACAACTTAAACTGTGCTCTAATAATTTTCTTTGCTTTTTGCATTAAGGATTAGACTTCTACCATTCTTTCTATTAGTTTTTCATGAAATATGATGTCTTTAATGATTAGACTCATACGTCTCTCCTATTACTTTTGATGGGACCTTATTTTTGCACAAAGTTTTGTAGATGTGTGATATGATTTCCTTGAGAATGCTCTTTCATGCTATGAAGTTTTAGTGAACTTTCATACATTGTGTCGTTTCTTCTTGATTTTCTTCTTTCATGTTGATGTTTGAAATGTAAATTACATAATCAGTGGATAGAACAAGCTTCTGAACCTAACAAGGAAGCAGTTATTAAAGCACTTCTAGGCTCCAAAGAGGCAATGGTGGGAATCAGATATCATATGCGCCTAATGGGCGAGGCTGCAGGTGTTCCGGTAAGTTTATTTCACTAGCTGAGCACTTAGTTATATATGGTTCTCATATACCATCTACATTATGTTTATGGAGCATATTAACATAAATGCTATGCTTACATGGTATTCGGCTTTTAGAATCTGTATTGAAAGTGTAGAAAGAGTTTTTTATGTTAGAGACTCAAATTTGTGTTCATGAATCATGATTGATTGATCATTTCAACACAGTTCATGAGTTCAGCAGTGTCATCATAATTTGTAATGTATGCAGATTGAACCAGAATCACAAACACAACTTCTAGATGCTACAATGAACTTGGAAGGCGTATTGTTAGCTGGAGTTCCTGGAGCAGGAGGATTTGATGCAGTCTTTGCTGTTACTTTGGGAGATTCAAACAGCAATGTGACGAAAACATGGAGTTCAGTTAATGTTCTTGCCATGTTGGTTAAAGAAGATCCTTGCGGAGTTTCATTAGAAACTACTGACCCACGAACCAATGAAATCACGTCAGCTGTATCTTCTATTCATATTGAATAAGTTTATTTATATCCACCTGTAAAATAAGTCACCACAAGAAATATTCTGTGGAATGTGGCTTTTAGACTAGGCATTATTAGTTTCTTTCCATTTTTTAGGGGAAAAAATGAGTGGGTGATTGAGAATAATCTTAGTAGTGTTTGGGTTTCTAACCGAGCAGAAAATTATTTGAATAATAAAGTGTGTATCATCAAAATTTCAAATGTGCTGTCCAAATACATTCCTTGTCTTTTTGGATCTATCCACTTTTCTGTGACAGGTAGAGAATTTATTACATGCAGTCATCAATTACTCCCTCCGTCTCATAAAAAGTGTCTCATTTGCATTTTTTCTGTCTCAAAATAATTGTCCATTTACATTATCAATACATCATTTATTATAATTTTTTCACTACTATACCCCTATTGACTAACTTTCACTTCATCCAACAACTCTATTAACTACATTTAATAAGGGTATTCTAGTAAATGATATTTGTTTTTTCATTAAAATTAATACATCTAATCATTTTCTTAAGAACCGCGCATTGCTCAAATAGAATACTTTTTATGAGACGGAGGGAGTACTATCTTTCTAGAAGTGTTTTTTTAACAAAACCGTCTAAGGGGGAAGAATAGATGGAAATTATTAAATTATGTTTTTCCCTAATTCATTGATACCCAGAAACCAAACACATGACTGTTCCTCTTCCCTCAGGTTGTCCAGCTTCACTGTCATATCTTAATTCATGAATGGCTGCCATAACATGTTTTTGTTGGTTGTGAATTATGAAAAAAAAATGGATTCACAAAATAAAATTCATTTACTGCAATAATAAGCCACCAAGAAAATTTGGAGTTCTTTATATATATATATATATATATATATATATATATATATATATATATTTGGGTAAGATTATACATTAATTTCAACCTGAACGATTCTTGTTTCAATTTACTTGAATTGGAAAATCTATATAAATGTATGTAGTAGTTATGCAATGTATTGAAAAAGTAATTAATTTAATGACTTGAAAATAATGTAGATAATATTAATAAAAATGAATTAATGTTGCATCAAAAAATTAAAATAACACTTGTTTTAGAACAAATTTCTTTTGGTAAAGATACACTTATTGAGACTGAGGGAGTATTATGTTTAAAATTTCTTTTTTTGTAAGGAATTTTTTTTTATCACGAAGCTTTTGAATCTGGAAGAGAATAAACATTAATCACTGAACAACAAAAAATATATAATGATGATGTTTATTTCTAAAGAGGCCAACAAAAAATAAATTAGAATGATTTGATGTGTCTGAATCAAAAAATAGTTACAACATTTAAGAACAAATGTGGATGTCATGGTAGTGAGGAGTGAATCAAAGAAAGAGAGGTTGATGAAGAAGTTGAACAGACTCATGTGTCTCACTCTAAATGATCTTTTGATCTCAACTGCTTTCACAGAAATATTGCTATATAACACAAACACAATATTGGTGCAATTGTTGCGTAAACGAGAGAACATAGTGTTTTTTCCCTGACAATTTAAAAGCTATATAGAGAAATAAACAATAATCATGTGTGATCGCACTATACAATTGAACAAATGATGTTCATAGATATGCACACCCTACACACCATGTACTAACTATTCAAACAAGGCCACGACCCCGGACAACCAAATTCTAGTTCTAATAGCTTGAAACTCATCGAAAAAATCAACGATAAATATTCAAAAACAACAGAAAAATAAATCCTCACCAGAAACACACTCTGATGATACTAAATTTCCATGATAATGTGTATGTAGCTATTTCTCCCATACTTCAATTACCATTTCATTTTCATCTCTTGATTCAACAAACACAGTTGGTCTTTATATATTCAGATTAAGATATTCATTGCCAACCCTAAAACTGCCACACTCCGCCAGAGATTTTGCGTTGAGCTCCCTCCCATATTTGCAGACATAATTCAGACCCACAAGAAGCTCGGTGATTATTTCTTCCGTCTTTTCTTGATTCGCAAAGTAAAGCGTTTGAACCAGCAGCACATTCGTTCGCGAAACAAAGCTCTGTTGCTCAAAACTCCTCTCCGTTTGCCATCTTATCATGTTATGCGCAAGCGGTGCCAACCATTCCAATATGCTTGTCATTGCTTCATTCCATTCTCCTGCGAGACTTGTGTCGTAGACTGATGACGATGCCATGGTCTTGGTATACGGCTTTAATTTGGCTTTGAGGGCAATTCTTACACGTCTTGGTAGCATGTTGTACATGTCATCTCTTGCATCGAGACCAATCAAGTGCGGAGAAGCTGCTAGCTTCTCAATCACAATGATAACATTTGCATAGTGAAGAGCTAAAGCAGCGGCGCCAAGGGTTTCAGGTGGAGGATTTAAAAGCTTGCACATAGATTTGAAAACTGATTGAGTATGATGAACTACTTTGCCATGACCAAGAAGGTTTGAACTTGCGTCTCTGGGATTCTGAATCACGTTGTGAACACCAGTTGCGCTTGAATGACAGTCAATGACAGAGGAACTGTCCCAAGCCATACATCCTTTGAAAGGTCCTACTTGAGTCATTCGACTGTGTCTTGCGTGAGTTTCCTTCCCGGTTATGGCAGTAGAGTGTTTATAGAAGTTCCAAATCTTGCTCATTTTTTTTGTTCTACTAAGTGGGACCGACTGATTCGCGTTCCTTCCAAGGGGACCTGAGTAAAAATTGGCATTTGTATGCTTTCCTAAAATCGGGCCTGACTTTGTAGACGAGTCACCGAGGGGACCTGAATGAGAAACGCTGGTTTTATTTGTTCTAACCATTGGACCTGAATGAGAGATGCTGGTTTTATTTGTTCTAACAATTGGACCCGATCTCGCAGTAATATTATTAAGAGGTCCTGAAGAAAATCTGGCAATATGATTCTGTGATGTGTCGAATGAAGATTGAAATAATGCAGAGACCGATTGACTTCTATAAATGCTCTCAGAATATAAGACACTCGAGTTTTTGGTTCCACCATCATCTACCATCTCTTGAATTCCGAATACATGGTTGATCTTACAGAATATTGTGAATAACGATCTTGCCAAAAGATGTATTGTGTAATCATATGTCCTGTTCCATAGAGAAATATCCCTCAAGCTTTTCACCTCATGCCTCTTCCATGCAACTTTCTTCTGATACTCGCTTAGAGTTACACCATCAGACTCGCCATTAGGCTTCACTCTCGTAAGGGTTTGCTCCAGCTCAGTAAGCACCTCCATCTCTTGATACAGACTTGCATTAGTCGATATAAATTTTTCCATCTTTTTGATCTTTCTTTCCATCTTCTTGCTAGTGAATTCCCACCCATACGGATCCGTACCCGTAGTGATAAACCCATAAAACGTATTTTCAAAACCTTTCAAAATCGGACTGTTGCATTTCTTTGAAAGTCTAGCCACAGACTCGGCCACATGTGCCATGTTTTCGACTATCTCCATACAGATCAATCGTTCAATAAAATGATCATCATCTGAAACAAGCTTTCTTATGCCAATTGAATTTGTGATCTCTTCTCTCAACCTAGCAACATGTTTATCACTCAGCGATTGCCATAAATTAACAAGCTTGGACATCAAGCTTGCTATTTCGAATGCTAATACTCCAATCACCTCCTCGGAGTTAGCATTATGCTTCCGAGGAGCCCTCCACAGATTACGAAACCATGACTCCGCAACCATTGCTTATCTAGAAATGGCAAGCAACTATCCCCTTTAAAGCGATTCCTTTGTCATAGCTCTGTAATACTCAGCAAATAAAACACAAAACAATACTGTCAATAAGGGTGTTATAACTTATCCATCTAATACTCAGCAAATAAAACACATTTTTTCAGAGGTGTCAGTGTTACATAGCTTTCAACAAATCATCAACACTAAACCACTAAAAACTGGTTCTAGCAGCTCAAAAAAAAAAGTATAAATAATCAAGTACAAGCAAAAAGCAAAGCTCACATTTCTTCTTGTTACTCTTTTTGGTTTGTCAAATGTCCTTAGGCCTTTTACTTTCTGAAGGATAAAACTGCTTAACTAAGAAGCAAAAAGGGAATACAAATTTTCTAGAAAATATTGCTGAAGAATATATGCTTACAAAAAAGAAAGCTACACAAAAAAAACCTAAATGTTGATCCTATTCTGTCTACTCAAATTCAATGTTAAAGGTTCCTCAAAAAAAAAAAGTGAAGGTTACTACATTTTTCTAGATAAATGGTCCAATATCAATTAAAACTAAAATCACAATTAAAAATGAAAAAATAATTGACATAAATCTTAAACCCATGGAACTAAACCCAAATCTTACAAGCAAACCCAGATTGCAGAACCTTTCTAAAATCACAAAGTTACAAACTTTTTACCATTGACATACTTTACAGACATTTTGGTTAAATGGGTCAAAAAGTTTGGCAGTGAAAACTCAAATCTCACACCATAAAGTGATTATTATAACAAGCAAAAGGTAAAAGGAGTGTGATAAAGCGGAGTAGAAGAAAACTCACCGATCAGAGAAAAGCAGAAGTAGTCAGGTGGAAGATGAAGGAAATGGGATGGGAAGGTGCACATGGAAATTGGAAGGAAATGCAAACAAAGTTGAGAAATTGAGAAGCAGAGAGAGAGAGAGAGAGAGAGAGAGAACGAGTGAGAACCAACTACAACCAAAATAATTATTAATTTTCAAATTAATAATACTACATTAATATTCTACAGCTCATTTTTTATTTTTGTTTTTAAGATTGGAATTTTTAATTTTGGGATAAAGATTTGTTTAAGATATTACTAGTAGTAAGAATTGTTTTATTTCTTTTTTCTTCATCAAAATCACAAACAGTCAAATACTATCATAATATATACTCTTTTATCAACATAATATATAATATATACACTTTCTCCTTTTTAAATGTTACTTTGATATTTTTTTTTCTCTTTTACTTGTAAAATTTAAGAAAATATTAATTACACTTTTCTCAAAATTATCACTATATATTTATTATATAAATATATAGAAAAAAATAAAACGAAAGAAGTATATTATATTATTTTTATTTTTTCTCCTTTAACATTATCAAAATGAGAAAAAAGAAGAAGCGGAGAAATAAATAAATAACATATAGAATAAATATTTCACATTGAGAAAAAAGGAGAAGAAGAATGAGAAATAACCACACATAATAGATTAATTAATGTATGATTGATTTAAAATTTCTAATTCGGTTTTTATGAAAAAAGATTTTTTTTTTAAAAAGATACTTGATAAAAGTGTTTCTCAATTGACTAGATGAAGACACAACTTAATTATGTAATTCTTTTTTCAGCATAATCTCTAATAAATTGGTGCATGATCTCAATTTATTTCGCCCAAGAGTGAGGTATAGAATTTTCGATGAGGTTTATGGCGCCAGTGTTGTTGCACTTAATCGAGAAAGTTCCGAGATTAATTCCATAATTATTTAATTATTGTTTCATCTAGATTACTTGTGCATAACAACTACCCGCGGCGACATATTCTACTTGAATTGTGGATAACACAACACTTACTTGTTTTTTGCTATGCGAGGAGACAAACAAGTTCACGAGAAAATAACATGTATCATTGATACTTTTTCGATCCAATTTACTATTAGAAAATTCATTTAAATCGAATGGATCAAGGCTAGAATAATGAACGAAATCCCTTTTCTTATAAGTATTTCAAGCACTCTCAAATGTCTTAGAGTTGGAACACATGAATACCCAAGATAATTCAGCATATATTCAAGTTTGCACAAGACCGATGAAAATTCGAATGTGGGAAAGATGAAATCCGGAATTTGTGTGAAGATGATAGACTTTTCTAATGTTTTTTTTTTCTGAATCTGTAATGCTCAATTTATAGGTCAAACTGGTGTTGTTTTATAAGGTTGTGACCCTTGATAAAACACACACTTTCAACAACACTTTTGAAGTGTTGCATTGTTTCGCCTACAATAACACTTTTTAAATGTTGCATTGTTTCGCCTACAACATTACTTTTACCAAATGTTGCATTTTTCGCCTATAGTAACAGTTTTCAAAGGTTGTATTATTTCACGTTTTGCAACACTTCACGAAGTGTTGCCTATTTCAAAATTCAAACCTACTTCAACACTTCACAAGTGTTACCTATTTCTGAATTCAAACATACTGCAACACTTCACAAGTGTTGTCTATTTTCGAATTCAAAAATTAATATTCCCTTCAATATTTTTTTTGTCATTTTGAAACACACTAAAGATTATTAATTGTTAATAATTTACAACAATCCCCCACTTGTTCTAATAATGACAAGATTAATTACAGAAAAAGAAAAATAAAGAATGTTAATACATTTAAGTAACTTTCTATTTAAACTTAACCTTAGTAAGGATAATTAAAAGTCTAACCAGAATTTTAGGTAGCAATGCTTTGAACCGTTATCCTTTGTGATTAAACCGGTGTTACCTTACACATACTCTTTAGTGGTTCTTCGCCTACATATCTCGCCTAGCACTTATTTATGGCCATATGTTATCCTGTTTCATGAATTTTTTGTGAGATAAGCTCCAACTCTCACTTTGAGACGGAACCATCTCGAAATTCACATAGGTGAAGTTCATATTGTATCCTTTTTCATGAGACACATACCCTCGGTATTGAACTTCATTAAGAGTTTAAATAAAAACTCAACCCTCATTTTAAAGGTCAACATTATCACGAAATATTCGACAAACATCCAAATCAACGACTTGTTGTTACCCATTGAATCTTAAGGTTAATGTTCTGTTAACATAAGATTGGGTTGTCGCCGCTGTCGGAACTCTTACTCAAGGAGTTTCAACCTCATGCCTCTCGAGGTTGTTTTTACTAAATCTTTGGGTAGTGGTTTAGTAAATGGATAAAACAAATTATAGCTTGATCGTATATATGTGAATGAAATTATTACATCCCTAATCAATTTTCTCATAAAAGAATGTCTAAGTTCTACTTGCCTAGACTTTCTATTATAGACTTTTTGTATGCTCTAGTTAAAGCGGTTTGACTACCGCAATGTATCAACACCTTTCAAACATTGTCTTTAACCAATGGAACTTCCAACATAAGGTCCCTCAACCATTCAAATTCTTCACTAGCGAAAGCAAGAGCCTCGAACTCTAATTATATGGTTGAGAGAGTGATCCACATTTGTTTCTTGCTCTTCCAAGAAATTGCACCCTGGCTAGGAAAAGATAATTTTTGGAACCCGTGAGGTTTATTAACATACATTTTCTCTTTGATGTAACAGTTCGAGAACACGTTATTTACATCCATTTAGAAGAGTTTGAAATTTAAAACGCATGAAAAAAAAACTAAAAGTATTATTATGAATTCTAATATAGCTACAAGAGAGTAGGTTTCATCAAAATCCATGTCTTCCTGTTGGTTATACCCTTTCGCAAAAAGCTTTGCTTTATTTTTTAAAACAATGTCATTTTTATCAAGTTAATTCTGAAAAACCCATTTGGTCTCAATCACTAGATTATTCCTAGGTCTGGGAACAAATTCTTAGACATTGTTTCTCTCAAATTGATTTAACTCTTCTTGCATAACTAGAGATCAATGTTCATCAATGAGAGTTTCAATGGCATCCATTGGCTCAATTTGGAAAACAAAAGTCATAAAATTACATACCTAATTAAGGGAGTGTTGAGTGGTTACCCCTTTAAAATATCTCCTATTACGTTCTGGATTGGATGATCTCTTGTTGTTCTCTATTCCTTAACTAGATCTTGATTGTATTTACTTTTTTATTCGACTTGATCATTATTTTCATCTTCAGTTTGATCTTTGTCTTTACTTTGAACTTGGTTTTTCACTTGATCTTATTCTTCTAAGAGAGTATTCTACAAAATATCTGAACAGTAAAAAACTTCTATCTTTATCAACCTGGGGTTAGTTTCATTAAAGGTAACATGAAATAATTCTTCTATAGTCAGGATTCATTTATTAAAGATTCTATAAGTTTAACTAAAATTGGAATATCCTATGAATAAACCCCTTCACCAGCTTTAGTGTCAAATTTTATAAGGTTGTCTTTCATGTTATTGAGAATAAAGCACTTGAGATCCACTGTGTGCGAGCATACGGGCCAAAATGTTGATCTTCTTATCAATCTTCTCATGCCCCTTGATGTTGTTGTTGAGAAGAGCTTCAGTTTAAGTAGTCTCTAGAATCTCATAATCAAACTCTTCTAGAATGGATGGCTTTCCTTGCTAACTTGAAGCTGACTGACTTGAGGAGCTGTCTTGTGGAATAATACTCAATTATTGATGACTATTATCATTAGACCTGTTGTGTTACTTCTTATCCTAGTGTAATCTTGGTATGGCTATTCATCCTCAAATTTGAACTCGACGTGCTCCAAGAATTTTGTTATCAGCCCATCAAATGGTAACCACGTATTATTCTTTTTTTTTGTTATCCATCATATGGTGGATCACTGCATTGACCCAATTTGTTTCTACTTTGTTAGAAATTCTCCAGACCATAACAACAAGTTTTGGATAATTTTCCAAAGTTGTGTTTATATGGGAAAAGAATATGGGTGACCACATAATGGATGAGATGATTAGTAAGGATTAATGAGCTCACTTTGAAAGGAGTATGGATTCCATAGCTAGGATTAGATATGAATGAGATAACAACAAGCGTGTAAGAATAACCATTACTTGCATCTTCATCAGCTTTGAATTTTGAACCGGAGTATAGAAGATTACAATTCTCAACAAATTCTTCAAGTGATAGTCTGATCTCTTGCTTCTTCATTTCACGAGTAAGGATACCCCCCATATACTTGAGGTTGTAATATAACATACTCACCAAATTCGAAAACTTATCTATAGGCATGTCATAGATGAAACTCCTTAGTGAGGCATCATCTAACAGCTTAAAAAACTCACAATCCATTAAAATCTTACTTCCCAAATGCTAGGAGTGGAGGATCCTTCTTCTTGTACAATAACAATTGAACTAGTTCTCTTTCTCGTGAAAAGGAAAAAGCTGAAAGAAGTAAGATGTTAAGGAGGAACTTCCAGATGTACACATCCTTTTTGGAGCCATGATGATGATGGATATTGCAAGAGTATTTGGAAAAAAAACACATAGCAAACACAAGAAGAAATAGGAGAAGAAGGCAAGAGAGGGATGAGAAAAAGAGAAAGGACGAGTACCTTTATATATAGTTACCCTCTAATCGATTTTCTACCTTGATAATCAATTAGATCATTAAATATCAAATTATCTCATGATTTGATTGCAGTCGACACATAATTTTAGAGGACATAATCAATTATATCTAATGGTTAATCGATTATGTGGAGCGGAAATTTGAATTTTGAATTTCAAATATCTTCTAATCAATTATGCCCATGTCTAATCGATTATTTAGGCAGTTTTCAAACTTTCTTGCTTCCATTGTCACAGGCACGAATTTGAGATTTATTAATTTCTTTTGAAACCCTTAATCTTTAGTAATGCACCCGTTTGCCTAGATTTTTTTTATTTTGCTTTGCACACTTGCTAAAGGCGTAAATAACTCAAACCACAAAGTATTTTAGTGATGAAATGATATTCGTTGAGCATAAAAAAAGATAACTTTCTATAGAATTTCCTCAGAGCTTTCAGATTCAATTTATATCAAGTGTATTACCTCAAAAAATCTCAAGATAACTTGAGAAAACTCTCTCTTAAGAGGGAACGAATTTTTTTTGTTTAAAGTTCATCTCGACAAATTGCTTGATATGAGAGTTGGTTAAAACATCATCAGGAATGACACAATCATCAATGATCTTCATACTCCATAACCATCGGTGTAACACCCCAAATTCGAATATGATTAATTGTTGCTTATTTGAGGATATAAGGTGATTTTGACGATATGTGGTTATGTGGCACGATGCATTGTGGTGAAATTATTTTAATAATATTAATAGTAAGAATAATCATATAGTATTGATCCGGAGTATTCGAACAGGTCCACGTAAGCTGGTCGTCAGATGGCAAGGTGCTCGGCGGACGTTGGTCGTCAGGCGTGCAGGATGTTCGGCTTGTGAATGAGGAGAGGAGGGGGTGTACCTGCAAGGCACTCCGACGCTCAAGTAAGAAAGGGTCAGAGAAAAGGGGCAAGTACAAAGCTTATTCTTAGGGTGAAAATGTGATACCTGGCCCTCTCAAGCGAGAGGGTTTATATAGAGCCCCCAGCGCGTGGCCGACGGTCCTATTTTCGGGGCGAAATAACCGTTTTCCCCAAAGAATAGGTAACTGCCCAAACTAGCCGTTATGTCGTGCAGGGTGCCAGAAACTAGCCGTTGTGTTGGGCAAAACCACAGTTCCGGGCACCTGTCCCTTGATGTTCGGGCAGCGAGGAAGCCGTGTGTAACGGACATAAAAGTCGGGGAGGACGTTGCGTTCCTTGCCCGGTTGGAGGGGCAAAAATGTCGTTATCGCCCCTCTGTGGATTGGGCTTAGGCAATTTGGGCCGCTCTGGAGCGGAGGCGGATTGGGCCAATTCTAGCCATTGGTCCAGTCCAGAATAGGAGCCCCCCAAGTTGTTGCTCCCGAGCATGGGAGTGATGACTTAAGGACTGCTCATCGCTCAGGGGAGCTAGCGCGGAGACGAGGATGTTTGTCTCGAGGTGCTCATGGCCCTCCGTGTCCGTGATGTTCGTGGTCGTGATCCTATTGCCCGGTAACCGGGGAGATAAAGTGTCAGACAGAATGGGAAACGTTGGGTTGCCACGTGTGCATCGAGCCCCGTGTAGCAGTTAATAGGTAATTATGGCTAGTGGGCAGTCATCATTGCCTACGGGCGCGTGTGTGCACGTGCCCCTCAGTATAAAAGGGGGAAGGTTGTCCCATTTTGCACTTTTTTCCTTCTGATTTCTCTTCGTCGTCATCAGCGTTCTTGCCCGTCGCCGTCTTCAGAGCAACCGACCACCGTGCCAAGTTTCGAGCAGTCTCCCTCTTCTACTCAAATCAAGTAAATTTTATGATTTCCAGCTTGTTTTACCTTCTCTTGTTGTTAGTGGTAGATTGCATGCGGCTAGGGTTAGTTTTAGGTGACAAAATAGGTAGGTTTTCGGCGAGTGTTGGTGGTGGGCGGTGGTTCTGCCCTTTTGCTGCTTCAAGCATCTCGCCGGAGTAGGTAGTGCGTTTGTTGAACGTGGTGGTCCACGTCGTGGTTGCGAGTCGTGACCACCGCGTCTTATCATCTTCTGATGGAATGGTGAATTTTTCGGTAGACCGTTTCCAGATTCCGGTGGAGCCTTGCAGTTTCCGGTGGAGCTTCAAATGGAATCTGGGCACGAGCGCGGGGAGGTTCTTCGCAGGAAGATGGTATGTCTCGGGCATCTCCTCGCGGGGAGGTTTTTTCGTTTGATGTTAGGGCTTAGGCCAGGGACGTTGTCCTTAGCCTTCTGCGCGCCCTTTCACTTGACTTAGCGGTGGAAGGGTGGATTTGATTTCCTGTCGAATTCACTATCTTTCTCTGCTTTTTTAGGTGATCGTAATGGCGATGGAGCCGGAGAGAGAAGTTATCCCAGTCACATCCGAGGAGGAAACTGTCTCCGAGGAGAATAGCAGCGCAACGACTTCGAGTTCTGCGTCTTCGAGCTCGACGGCATCGAGCTCCTCGAGCGAAGTTGAAGAGGAAGAGGATTTGGATGTCATGGAGGAGGATGTTGAAGGGTTCTTCCCGGAGGAGTGGGAGGTGGTCGAGCCTTCCGAACATATTTCCACGTTCGCCAGATCTGTGGCGGACGCCTTTACGGAGGTGGGCCTACCGGGGGATTGGAGAGTGCATTTTCCCACTGTGGATGAGCGGGTCTGCTCGGAGTTCGGGGACCGCTTCACGATGTATGAGTACGCTTTCAAGGAGTTGGGGCTGAGGTTGCCCTTCACTGACTTCCAGCGGTCGGTATTTGAGCATCTCAAGCTGGCGCCCTCGCAACTCCACCCGAATTCGCTGGCCTTTATACGGGTATTTGAGTTGGTGTGCGAGCACCTCACACTGGGAACCACTCTCCCTCTATTTTTTGTTGTTTTCCATCTTCAATGGCAGCTGGCAGGGAAGAAGTACGGATGGGTTTCCTTGAAGCAGCCCAAGAAGTTGTTTAAGCCGTTCTCGGAGTCAATCCGAACGTTCAAGGGACGGTACTTCATCGTTGAGCCAGTGTCTGAAGCTGCCCAGGATAACACGTATGTCTGGGAGATAGAGGTGGATGAGAACGGAGAGGAGCTGCTCAACGAGGAGGGGAAGTATATCGGGGAGAGGTTGTATAAGTTCCCGATCCGTTGGACACCTGACCACTTCTCAAAGAAGCCCAGTGCCTACGTCTTCGAGCCGAGCGCGCTACGCGGGCAGGATGCCGCGTCTTATGAGACGCTGGTGAAGTGGGTCAACTCCTTCCAGCTCGCTCAGTATTGGACGAGCAAGGGCAGTCCGATCTTCGAGGAGGACGGGAGCCAGAGAGTTGAGCGCAGGTTTATCAACTTGAAGGCACTGCTGGAGTGCAAGACTCCCGCGGATGCCGAGAAGCTGCTTGGTAGTCATAGTTACTTAGATTTTGTTTGTGTTATTCCCTTTCCCCGTAACTAACGTGCTTGTTTTTATTTGTGCAGGTGAGATGCCTCAAGCTCGTGATCGTGTGGTGAGGAACGCCATGGCGAGGGGTAAGGCTGGAGCGGCTCCCCCTAAGACCCGGACTGCTGCTGATACTCGTGCTCCTTCCCTTGTTCAAACTGCTCCGGGGACCTCTTCTACGCCCTCTCCTGGTCCACAGGACTCTCCATTGCCTTTGACCGGGCGGGCGAAGCGGGCGCGGATGTTAGATGCTGTGGACCTGACTCGGGCGCCTGAGAAAGGAAAATTTGAGCTCCCCCCGTGCATCCTCGACAGGAGATTTTTTTAGGGCAACACCCTGGTCGTTCCTTGGGTGGAGTCTCTTAGCTTGGAGGGCATGGACCGGTCGAGCAAGAGGGCGCTGGTGGCCCAGGATGCTTCTGCCCTTGTGAGGATGCTGGAGATGGCGGCCATTTATGCAGAAGGGGACACTGCGCTTGAGGCCGAACTTACTGCTGCCCGGGATTCTGAGACGGTCTTGAAGAAGGAGGTCAAGGGTGCTCGTGAGGCTAGGAAGAAGGCCGAAGAGGAGACGTCCAAGCTGAAAGAGGAGATTACCAAGCTGAAGGCGGAGAAAAAGGTTGTCGAGGAGTTAAACAAAGAGTTGATGGCGGCCAGTGCCCCGGGTGCTGATGAACCAGATGAGATAAAAGTGTTGAAAACTAGGGCTGAGCTGGTCGCCAGCATTCTGCAGGCTGAGGACGACGGTATCGCCATGGCAGTGGAGTCCTTTGAAAGTGTCGTGGCCCAGTTGCGCGTGGTGAACCCTGGGCTTGAGATTTCGACCGAGGGTATCCACTACCTTGCGCGAGTGGAGGATGATTGCATCGTCTTGCCCGCAGTCCTTGTTCATGATACCCCCGAAGTTCAGACCGAGGACCAGCCCGTGGAGGAGCAGGGACCTGAGCCCGCGTCGACCGAGCATGCGGAAGAATGAGGAGTTTTGTTATTCTAATGTTGTTGTACTTTGTCCGGCCTGCGTGCCGTTGATTTGTCTGTAATCTTATTTGGTTTTGGGGGGGGGGGGGGCGTGGCCCCTTTTTTTTATGTAATACGCACAATCTTTGGCCCTTGCGGCCTTTTTTTATTTAATGTCCGGTTTATGTTATTTATACGACTTTTGTTCATATTGCTGTACTTTACATTAGTTGTGCATGTACGACTGCTCGTCGGAGGGTGTGTCTGTTAATGGAGTTTTCTTTTTGAAAGATAGCTCGTTGTGTGTTGATTCGTCAGTGCGGAGAACTGGTCGAATAACCGGGGAAGGTCCCGGCGAGGTTGCGGATCTCGGGTCGCGATTGAGGCCTGAGGTCGCGGCGTGAACGTCCCATCGCGAGCTGGGGTTCTGCCAATCATGGTACTTGGGCGAAGGCGATGCTCGGTTGAGGACCGCCGACGAGCAGATCTCCGGCTCATTTACTTGAGCGGGATTCTGCTTTGTGCGTATGCGTCGTTTGTACCTGGACGAGCATGATGACCGTTAGGTAGTCCTTTGATGCGAGGAAACCTATAGTTACTTTAGCTGTAGTATTGCTTAAGTTTTTCAGCGTTCCACGGTCGAGGGATTGTGTCCCCGTTGAGGTTTTCGAGGAAGTATGCACCATTCCCCGTTTTGGCACGGACTCTGTATGGCCCTTCCCATTTGGCCGCTAGTTTGCCTTCGCGAGAGTCCTTGTGGTTTCTTCGCAGGACAAGGCTGCCCACATCGAACTCTCGTCGTAAGACTTTGGCGTTGTGCCTAATTATTATTTTTTGCTTAAGAGATGCTTCGCGGAGGGCTGCTCCTGTTCAGATTTCCTCGACAAGGTCGAGCTCCTCTCTTATCGCTTCGTCATTCATTTCCTCGTTCAGAGGTGATTCGGTCCTCCTGGACGGTACGTGAATTTCGATGGGTAAAACATCCTCCGTGCCATATGCTAAGCGAAAAGGTGTTTCCCCGGTGGTGGACTGGGGAGTAGTGCGGTATGCCCATAAGACACTGTGGAGCTCCTCGACCCAGGCTTTTTTTGTTTCATCCAGTCTTCGCTTGAGGCCGCGAAGAATGACGTGATTGGCCGTTTCTGCCTGCCCGTTGGTCTGGGGATGTTCTACAGAAGCGGAGTGTTGCTTTGTTCCGAGATGGGCGACAAAGTCTTGGAACTTCTTGTCCGTGAATTGTGTTCCATTGTCCGTGATGATTGCTTGGGGAATCCCAAAACGGGCAAGGATATTCCGCTTGTAAAAGCGCAGAATGTTAAGTGCTGTTATCTTTGCTAAGGCTTCTGCTTCTATCCATTTTGTGAAATAATCTACGCCCACTATCAGGTATTTGTTTTGGCTGGACCCCGTCATGAAGGGTCCTAGGATGTCTAGGCCCTACCAGGCGAATGGCCATGGGGAGGTCATGCTCTTCAGTTCGTTAGGTGGAGCTAGGTGCATATCCCCGTGCCGTTAGCATTTGTCGCATTTCTTCACATGCTCCTTGGCGTCTTGCTGCATGGTTGGCCAAAATACCCTGCCCGGAGGGCCTTGCGGGCAAGGGACCTTCCTCCCAGGTGCCGGGCGTTAATGCCTTCATGGATTTCTCGTAACACGTGGGGGACAACCTCCTCCTCTATGCACTTGAGTAGTGGGATGGAGAAGCCCCGTCGGTAGAGTTTGTTTTCGAGAATGACGTACGAGCAAGCTCTTCGTCTGATGGTGCTGGCTTCCTTGGGGTCATCCGGAAGTTCGTCCCTGGTGAGGTAGTTGTACACGGCCGTCATCCAGCAATCGCTGTCCCCGATCGCGTGCACGTGTAGGGTCGAGGATCCCTTATCGATGCTGGACCGGGGAAGTATCTCTTGGATGACTGACCTGTTTCTGCCTTTCCTCTTAGTGCTTGCTAGTTTGGACAAGACGTCTGCTCGCACATTGTGTTCGCGTGGAACGTGTCTTACTTCTACCGTTCTGAACTTCGACATTTTTTCCTTGACTCGGGTGAGGTATTCAGAGAGACTGTCATTTTTGGCCTGATACTCCCCGGATATTTGGTGGGCTACGAGCTGAGAGTCCGTGCAGATGACGATTTCTTCAGCCCCTAGGTCTTCGGCTAGGCGCAACCCGGCGAGGAAGGCTTCATACTCGGCCTGGTTGTTCGACGTGGGAAAGGACAATGTGAGAGAAGCTTCGACTATGGTCCCTTCTTCGTTCTCCAAAATTACTCCTGCCCCGCTGCCGGTCGAGCTGGATGCTCCATCCACATAGATGGTCCATCTGTTTGCTATGTGGGATGAGGAGTCTGAGAAGGTTACTTCTGCTACGAAATCGGCCAGGGCCTGAGCTTTAAGAGCTTTTCTGCTTTCATACTGGACGTCTAATTCAGACAGTTCCATCGACCACTTGAGCATTCGGCCGACCATGTTTGGTCGTCCCAGTAATTGCTTGATGGGCTGATCTATCCTTACCACGATCGTGTGGGCCAAGAAATAGTGTCTCAGTCATCTGGCAGCGTTGACGAGGGCCAATGCTACCTTCTCTATCTGCTGATATCGCAACTCCGCGTCCTGCAACGCTTTGCTCGTGAAGTATACTGGCTTTTGCCCGCCAGGATTCTCGCGAATGAGAACGGCGCTAATGGCCTCGGCAGTTTCTGCGAGGTATATGAACAAGACTTCCCCGGTATTTGGCCGTGATAACACGGGCGGTTTCGACAGAGCTTGCTTTAAGTGAAGGAGGGATGCTTCGCATTCTTCGATCCATTCAAACGCTGATTCTTTTCGCAAGAGCTTGAAGAAAGGAAGGGCGTGTTGGGCGGACTTTACGACGAAGCGGGACAACGAGGTAAGTACCCCGTTGAGGGACTGGATGTTCTTCTTCGACGTGGGCGTTGGGAACTCAGAGAATGCCTGATATTTGTCGGGGTTAGCTTCTATTCCTCGTTCCGTTAGGTAGAAACCAAGGAATTTTCCTGCCCGTACACCGAACGTGCACTTCTCTGGGTTAAAATGCATTTGATACTTTCTCGCTTGCTCAAAAATTTTGCGAAGATGGGCGACATGATCTAGTTCCTCGCGGGACTTGAAGATCATGTCATCCATGTATACCTCGAGCATGTCGCCTATTTGTCCTTGGAAGACTTTGTTCATTATTCGTTGGTACGTAGCGCCGGCGTTCTTCATTCCGAAGGGCATTACGTTGTAGTAATAGTTGCCCGAGTCGGTCATGAAGGTCGTGTAAGTTTTATCGCTCGCGGCCATTGGGATTTGGTTGTAGCCCGAGTAGGCGTCGAGGAACGATAAAAGTTTAAAACCTGCTGAGTTATCTACGAGCTTATCTATATTGGGGAGGGGGTAGGCGTCCTTCGGACAGGCCTTATTAACATCGGTATAATCAACGCACATCCTCCATTTGCCATTATTTTTTCTTATAAGTACAACATTTGAGAGCCATGTAGTGTATTTGGCCTCAGAAATAAACCTAGCTTCTAAAAGGTCTTTGACAGCTTTCTCCGCGGCTTCCATCTTCTCCGGGGACTGTTTCCTTCTGCGCTGGGCGACGGCTTTGACGGTCGGATCAATTGTAAGCTGGTGGCAAGCGACAGAGGGGTCCAATCCTGGCATCTCAGCAGCGCTCCATGCGAACAAGTCTGCGTTCTCCCGGAGGCACGCTTTTAGTTGTCTCTTGGCCAGGTCGGGGAGGTCTGCTCCGATCTTCACTCCCCGTTGGGGATCTTCTCCGAACGGAACGATCTCGAAGTTGCCATCTGGGACAGGGCGTAGGAGATGGCCGTTGTTGTTGGACTGGTTGCCCGAAGTCGTTGGGTCTTTGGCGTGATCTTCCTCGTTGAAACGGCTGTCCAAGTCGATAGATTCGACCTGGGGGAGCGGTTTTGGCTGCTCGGAGCTGCTGGGCAGAGGGGGGCGACCAGAAGTCCTCAGTCTTGCTGAGATGGTGCTTAGTCCTTTTGATGCTGCTTCGAAGCACTGTCGGGCAGCTTCGATATCGCCGTGGAGGGTGGCGACCATCCCTTCAGAAGTGTAGTACTTCATCTTAAAATGTACGGTGGAAGGTACTGCGATCAACTCTGCCAGGGTTGGCCTTCCAAAAATACACTGGTATAGTGACGGGTATTCAATTACCAGAAACTATGCTTTAATTAATCGGGTTGTCTTTCCTGAACCGAAGGTTACGATGAGCTCTACGTAACCTCGGGGCCTTGTCACTGCTCCATTGAATCCCTGCAGGTCGGATCCAACGTATGGAGTAAGGTGAGAGTCGTCCAGCTGCAGCGTTTCGAATAGGTGGTTGTACATTATATCAACTGAACTGCCCTGGTCCACGAGTATTCTGCGAACGTCGAAGTTCGCCATCCTTGCCCGGATAAGCAGCGGGATGCTCGAGTTCGGTGCCCCGCCGAGGAGCTCCTCCTTGTAGAAGGAAATAGGAGCGGATCCTTTGTGAGTGGTGTCCAACGTGGTGACTTCATTAGAGCTTTTGCTGATCAGTTGATCGAATCTCCTCTTGACTGAACCGACTGTGATTTTGTTGAATCCACCACCAGAGATGACCATGGCTGACGGGAAGGTCTCCCACGGGCTGTGAGCAGCGAGGAACGTGGAGACGGGTAGACTATCAGGGATGTGGAAGTCTTCTGGCCGAGTTATGGACATAGCGACCTGTATGTTAGCGTCATCGGAGGGAGGAGTCTCTTCTGCAGCCTTCTTGCCCTCCTGGGTTTCTTGCCGGGGAGCTTCTTTCTTTTTCGCGAACTTCTTCAGGTGGTCGTCGCGAATGAGGATCTCTATGGCATCTCTGAGGTGGATGCATTCTTCCGTCATATGGTCGTGGCTCTTGTGGAGGCGGTAATACTTGGACTTGTCTACACCCGGTCTGGCCGACAGCTGTTTGGGGAAACGGACGCCCGCCTGCTTGAATTCTGAGTTGGCACATTCGGACAAGATCTTCTCCCTCGAGGCAGTGAGGGGGGTATAATCATGGAACCGCCCAGAAGGTCCCTTCTATTCGCGTGCATCGCGAGGCCGATCGTCGCGTCTTTTATCTCCTCGACGGGATGTCGAGGGTTCTTCAGCTCTGGATGAACGGGCGCCTTCTTGGTTTCGAGAGGCTCGGACAGAGTGGGCGGCGACCTTCTCCTTGTATTGTATATGTGACTGAGCTTGGAGGAGAAGGGCGTTGAGGTTCCTCGGTGGATCGAGCCCGATGGCTTTCGCGAAGTCTGAGCCAGGACGTAACCCCTGCTCGAGCAGGAATTTCTTCATCTCGTCGGTCGTTGGCACTTGGACGGCCTCCTTGTTGAACCGCTCAATGTAGGCTCGAAGAGGCTCATCTCTTCCCTGTACGACAGCTTCGAGGGATGCCTCGGTCTTTGGATGGCGTCGCGATGCAGTAAAGTGACGGGAGAAAATCCTCCCCAGCTGCCTCCAGGATGTAATGGATTCTTCTGGCAGCTGCTTGTACCACGCATTGCTCCCTTCTGGAGCGTGGTCGGGAACAGGCGGCATTTGATGGCTCCTCGTACCCCTCTGTAGTCCAAAAGAGCATCTATGTTTTCTATGTGCTCGTCTGGGTCGGTGGTTCCATCGTAAGTCCCTAGAGACGGAGGCTTCTCCAGTCCTTTAGAGAGACGGGTGGCCAGGATCCTGCGGGACAACGGGCCGCGAGGCTCGTCGTCGCTGTCTGAACTTGGAGTTGATAGTGAGAGTTGTCTGCGCTCGCGGCGGCAGTCTCTGCGAGGTGAGGGTGAACGTGGCCGGTCATGAGGTCTGACCGGTGGAGAATGCTTGTCCTGCCTCGTTCTCTTGTGTCTTGGTGACGATCGATCTCGCGGGGAGATCTGGTCGCGCTTGCGAATGCGTTGAGATTCAGGCTCACGCCTCGTCACACGGTCTTCCCCGCGCCTAGGTGGCGGGCTTCTTGATTTCTGATATTTACTCTTCGGAGGAGAGGATCTTGGAAGAGATGCTTCCTCGAGAGCTTCTATCCTTTCTCCTTGCTGCAAGATAAGGAGGTTTGTGCGGTTGACAGCTTCCAGAAGATCTGCAATGGCCAGGTCGGCGCTGGGAGGGCCAGGGATTGGTCGTTCACCCGACGTTAGCTGTTTGCCTCCTTGCTCGGTGGGAGGAGGAGTTGGAGACGCAGTGGCCCCGTCTCGAAGGAAACGGGGATCAGAAAGTAACAAAGAACTTCCGTCAACGTCCATCTTGTTGACGGGAACGATACCGTAGCGTCAGAACCTTTTGCGGAGTTCTGAGCATCCATATGTGGGCGGATCAAAGAAAGTATGTTTTGATCTTTTAGTTTCTGAGGAGGAAAGAAAGAAGGGGAGAACAAGGAGTTCCCACAGACGGCGCCACTGATCCGGAGTATTCGAACAGGTCCACGTAAGCTGGTCGTCAGATGGCAAGGTGCTCGGCGGACGTTGGTCGTCAGGCGTGCAGGATGTTCGGCTTGTGAATGAGGAGAGGAGGGGGTGTACCTGCAAGGCACTCCGACGCTCAAGTAAGAAAGGGTCAGAGAAAAGGGGCAAGTACAAAGCGTATTCTTAGGGTGAAAATGTGATACCTGACCCTCTCAAGCGAGAGGGTTTATATAGAGCCCCCAGCGCGTGGCCAACGGTCCTATTTTCGGGGCGAAATAACCGTTTTCCCCAAAGAATAGGTAATTGCCCAAACTAGTCGTTATGTCGTGCAGGGTGCCAGAAACTAGCCGTTGTGTCGGGCAAAACCGCAGTTTCGGGCACCTGTCCCTTGCTGTTCGGGCAGCGAGGAAGCCGTGCGTAACGGGCATAAAAGTCGGGGAGGACGTTGCGTTCCTTGCCCGGTTGGAGGGGTAAAAATGTCGTTATTGCCCCTCTGTGGATTGGGCTTAGGCAATTTGGGCCGCTCTGGAGCGGAGGCGGATTGGGCCAATTCTAGCGATTGGTCCAGTCCAGAACAAGTATTATTCAAATTATTGTTTATTATTTAAAATAATAGAAGTGGGAGTATTGAGGGTATGTCGGTCATTAAGGATGGATAAGTGAGGGTATAATGGGAATAGCACATTTAGGGGTATTTACAGAGAGAATAATGAAAGGAACTCATTATTCGTATTATTTTGGAGGAAGAGGCAAAAGTGCTCTGAAGAACAAGTGAGAAGGAGGCTAGGGCATAGAAGAATTCCGGTGAAACTCCAAGAGAAGATCGAAAGAATCAAGACTCTAAGGTATGGGGAGTATCACTTTGCAATATTTTTGATATAAAGATTAGGTGTTGGTAGGTGATTGGGGTTTTGGGGGAAAAACCTAGGGTTTATAGGTTAAAGGTGATGATTTTGATGATTTGTTGTGTTGTGGTTATTGTGAATGATGTATGTGTGTTAGATATAGGTTATAGTGACTTAATTTGTGTTAATATGGGTGAAAAATGTAGTTTAAGGGTACGAAATCGAGGTGGGAGAAGTGCTGTCATCGCAGAAATTTTCGACTAATTCGCAGAGGGCGCTTAGCCCCGTTTAGCGCGCTTAGCGCGGTCCCCTCGGGCAGCTTATTTTGAAAACTTCGAAAATTCGTAACTTTTGATTCGTAAGTCCGTTTGGGTCGCCGTTCGAATCGTTGGAAAGCTGACTTTATGTACTTTATGTTAAAATTGTTTTCAATGATAGATTGCCAACTATTCGACAAGTCATGTATGTTTTCTTGTATGTTCCAATGTGTCGAACCGTGAAATGTGGACATCGGTCGCATGAATGTGTGTTGTGATTGTGAATTATGAGGTTGTATCATGTTGTTGTTAAGTTGTTGTGCCATACCATGCAATTGTGATAGTTGTTGCTTATAATGTTGCGTGAGGATGTTGTTGAGTGGTTATGGTATGATGTGGTGTGAATTAACCGGTAAAGGTAATAATGGTTGTTTGTGATGTAGTCGAATGTTGTGAGGTATTGTTGTTGTAATTATGATGCTATGTGTTAACGATTATATGATACTTATGTTGATCTAGAGTATAACGATAGGGTGTTGTTGTTTTATGATGTTAATTATATGTTGGAACTTGTATGATGATTATGCGTTGATTGCTTATGAGGGTATGAGTTATGTAAATGATGTTACTATAATGATGCTATGACGGAATAAATAGATGATGTGCATGATTTGATGTTCATACATGCTATGTGACGAACATGACGATCAAATGAATTGGGATGATGTAGTGTGAAACGAAGTAGTGATGCTATAATATGATGCTTTGATGAATTGATGATGATATGATTAATATGATGTTCTGATGAATTGATGATGATATGATTAATATGATGTTTTGATGAATGATGATGCACGTAATGACTTTTGTTGATATTGATGACTGTGACGTTGTGCATCATGCATTCATAGCATTTAGACTTTGGTCTATTGACGATTTTAGGACTTCGGTCCAGTGACGATGTCAGGACTTCGGTCCAGTGGTGGCTTTAATCCCATTGTGCGGATTGGAGTATTTTGTGACGTGCTCCCTTGTGGAGGGTTGATGGCCTAGTGTCCATTATTATGACGATTTGGTACCACGTGCATTTTATGACGTTGCATTTCATTCTTGGTGGCATTATATGATTGCATGTTTGTGATGTTGATGACTTGGTGATTTATATGATGTTTTGGGTGAGTTGCTATGATGTTTGTTTAAGACGAATGTTGACCCGTTAATGTCTTTCCTTTATATGATTTATATTGAATTGTGATTACTCACCCTGCCTGTTTGAATGTTGCCTCTACGTGGGTAACGTGCAGATATTCAGGAATAGCTTCTCGGTGCGTGAAGTTCTAGCTTGGAGTTGTTTAGCGTATTTCCGTAGAGTTGTATGGTGTCTTGCTCTGATAGATGTAACATCGGGTGGGAAAACGCTTAAGTGAATATTATGTTGTTTGTTAGAATGATTCTTATGAGTTACCATATACCGATTTTAATTGATGATGATTGTTGACAATGACCCAGGGGTCTTGATGTTTTGATGAAATATAAGAAGATATTTGAATTTATGATTCCGCTGCAAAGTTTGAATTTAGTTGTGGATATTACTAAAGAAACTATTATTTTAAAAATGTTTTGAAAACCCGTGTTACGGGGCAGGATATTTTAATTGATGTTTTATGAAGAAATGTGGCACCTTTTTATGATGTACTCTGATTCATTTAAGTATACTTATCGCATATATTATGCTGGGTTAGAAGGGTGTTATAATCGGGACCATCACGACTCTTGAGCACCACTATCAGCACCAACAAACAACTTGACTAATCATCAAAGGTCCTCGTGTGAACATCATTGTCGTACCTCGAAAAATGAGAACGACCTCGCGAGGCGTAATCGCACGCCCGCGGGATGGACTTAACAGAGTCTCCACCGATCTTTATTTATTCCATAGAGGGGAAGGGAAAATATCAAATAAAACCCTAAAAGAAAGGATAAGAATATGGTCATTGCAACCAATGTCTGAGTTCGGGAGTCGATTACGCAAGGGGAAGGTATTAGCACCCCCCACGTCCGTTGTACTCAACGGGAACCATTTAGTTAGGGTCGAATGTATGTTAGCTTAAGGTTTGTTTCTAATCTTCTACTTGAGGAAAGAGAGAGAAGTGTTTTTAGTATTTTTTAAAGGGGAGACCTAAGGGTTTTTATTA
Source organism: Lathyrus tuberosus (assembly GCA_022829125.1). Taxonomy (NCBI): domain Eukaryota; kingdom Viridiplantae; phylum Streptophyta; class Magnoliopsida; order Fabales; family Fabaceae; genus Lathyrus; species Lathyrus tuberosus. Next base: position 20,194,292 of record JALAZF010000017.1, read on the forward strand.
CTAGGGGGCTCGACAAGACTTCACAATCTCGTGCCTACGTATCCTCATAGTGCAATGAGGAACTCAGAGCCTTCGTAGTTCGGGGCTACGATGAAAAATGGAAAGGTGGAATCCAAGAAGGCATTGGATGTAAAGGAAAAAGGAAAAGGTAGAAAAAAGAAAAGGTGGCTCGCTAGGATCTCGTAATCCTATGCCTACGTATTCTCAAGATGAACTTGAGAAATCAGAGCGTCCGTAGTTCTGGCTAACTACGGGTGAAAAGCTTGAAGGAAAAGCTTATGAGGATTGATTGTTTAGGAGAAGAGATTAATGAATATCTCTAAGGAAAGTTTAGTAAGAAGTTACAAGAGATTAATGGCTATCTCTTGGAAAAGCTAGTGGTTTAAAAGTGGCTTGAATATATTTTAAGAATGACAAACAGTTGATGGTGATCAATAGTTCAAAGGGTTATGTTAGAGTGCTAGACTCTAACAGTCCTTTTCATTCAAGATTAGTTGTAAAATTATTTGTTGGACAATAAACATTGATAGTAATCAATTGTTCGAAGAGTTGTGCCAAGATGCTAGATCTTGACGGCTCTTACTCATCCAAGTTGAAATGAAAAATAATTAATGGACAACAAGCTATTGACGATAATCAATTGCTCAAAGAGTTATGCCAAGATGCTAGACCTTGACGGCTCTTATTCGTCCAAGTTGATATGAAAATGGTTTAATGGACAATGAACGCTTGATGAAAATCAATTGTTCGAAGAGTTGTGACAAGATGCTAGATCTTGACGACTCTTATTCGTCCAAGTTGATTAAAGGTATTTTGAGGAGCGAAAGAATGAATGAATGGCTACCCCAAAGTGCGAGACTTGAGACCAATCGTTCGAGGTTTCTGCTAGAATCACTACTCCAAACAAGGGAAAAGAGGGCGCTTTTTTTGGCCTATGACAGCACTTAAAAGCGCTGTCTAAGCCAGCGCTGTCGTAGGTAAAGACAGCGTTTTTTTATTTATGAAAAAGCGCTCTCTAAAATGGGACTTTAGACAGCGCTTTTTAAAAGCGCTGTCTAATGTATATGGAAATGATTTTTTTAATATAACTTTAGAGAGCGCTTTTTCCCTAAAAGCGCTCTCTAAATAGGATTTTAGTGTGCGTTTTTTTCTTAAAAGTGCTCTCTAAAGTATACCTATAATTTTATTGATTTTTTTCCTATAACTTTAGAAAGCGCTTTTTCCTCAAAAGCACTCTCTTTTGTCTACGTATAATTTTAAAGATTTTTTTTAAAAATCCCATTTTAACCATTTTTTTTATGCAGAAACCTGCATAGTTTCAAACCTGCATTTCTTATAGAATTTCTTGCAACAACAGAATTCTTTACATTTCAATAAATAGAATTCTTGAACAACAGAATTCATATACATTTCAATAAACACAGAATTTCCTTCTATTCACAAAACTAGAATTTACAACAGAACTTTCTTATATTCACAAAACTAAAATTTACATTCCCAAAACTATGCATTCAATAAATTTTGTTTAGAAGAAAGAATTCGCACAATTCTTCCGTAATATAATTCAATTGTTTCCTTGTGTAAGAAGAACACGCCATATCTTCGAAATACTACATAACAAAACAAAATACGCATTATTTAGTTAAAAATAATAAATTATATGACATATCCGATAAATATTAAAATAAATCCTAAGTTATAAAACCATGCATACCCTTTTAGGAATCTCCAATTGGTCTATTTGAATGATTTCTCTCATGAACCTCAAAACGAAGTACCCGCAGTCTATGCCATTACGCTGACGAGGGCACTACACATACACAAATAAATAAGAAATAATATATAGATGTTTTGTGTTATTAAGTAGCATCAATAATAAGCAATATTGTGAAAATTAATATACCTCCACTTTGACCCATGTAATATTGGTTGACCTAGCCCGTGCTACACGAGTCTCTCTTTGTGCACGGTATAGTAGTATAGCTCTATAAAAGAAAAATGTAAACTTAGAACAATGTCACAGAAATAATTAGATATACAAATACACACGAATATTACGAACAGTCTCACTTACGTGTCAACCACATCCTTCATATTCTGATATGTGGACCAATCAGTATCCAATGAATTAAGATAATAGACCACTTCTGTAATAGGATTAGTTGTAACCAACAACCAGTATCCACTATAAAGTATAACAAAAGTTTAGATGGATAATTTGTACGCAAAAGATACAAATTAAAGATTAGAATGAAATTATAATGAAAATCTTACCCGTTTCCAGTATTATACGGTAAAAGAAACAGACATTCTGTGGTGCTGGCCGTAAATCGCTCAAGTAAGTGGTCTCTTACGTCAATTGCATTCGTACCAATTCTCGGCGCATTCACAAGGCTGCAAGAGAAGAAACGGAATTTGTTTGCCAAATTCGTCCCCCGCAAGAATTTTTCATACGTGCACCTTAAATAAAAACATAATAAACATTAGACTATTATCATTGAAATGTGTAAATAAATTGTTCAACTAAATAAATAATAGATTGATTGGAGTACCAGATATATGAATGCATAACACCGATGCCTAATTCAGTATGATTCAGAACCTGCTTCATGTCCTCTTTTCCGATTATCTCGAAATGAGGAAAACCAAAAACACCTTCGTCCATGTTGATTTGACGAATAGCACCTTGCATCAAATCTGACATTTCCAAAAGTGTTCCTAGACACGTCTGAAAGTGAGGTCTACTTTTTTCCTTCACGGTCCTTGTAGGAGCTTTTTTCTTGCCGGTCTGTTGGGAAGGTTGAACAGTAACCTAACAATCATATAAGTTAGGTAAAGTAGAAAATCATGAATTCGGATAATTGAATAACACTTAAAAGCTACCTCTCTGTGTGATTCAACAGACTCGTTTTGCAGCAAAACCCCTTTATTCTTTGCTGCGGGTTTTGTAGGAGTCTAACATTACCATGAAAAAAAATGTAAGTAATGGTTCAGAATGATTTTCATAATCGTTCAGAATTGACATTTGAATACTAAGAGATCCGTAATGGTTTTCAATATACCTCATCACCTATGCAAATAAGGTCTAACGGCCATGCAACAAACGAACCTATTGCATCCCGCAGCAATGTAACCTCTGAAACCGAGTCTGGTATCGATAGTAACGCATCCGTATCTAAAGCGATATCAACTGACACTTTCAGATAACCTTGTGGGAGCGGATGATGGTGAAGTAACGCTCCCGCAATGTTATGCACTTTTCCCTTGCCAACCATGCGATAAGTCGGAAACGACAAATACAGCTGGCAAGATGAAATGCCCTGAAGCAATAATAAATATGTAACTGTTAATATGTATAAAGGTCAAATAAAATAAATGTGTTAATTATGTACTAATTACCTCGGGAATTTTAATTGGAGAATTGATACTAGCTTTGTCACTAGCATCTTTCAAACCGGAACCGCGCCTTTCCGCCTCATATCTCTCTTTATCCTGCTCCAATGCTTGGATTTTCGCTTGTAGTGTCATCATAGTTTGCATGATTTCTTGGTTGGTGGGATTTTTTTTCTTTGATTGCTTATACAAGGATGATGGAGTCACACCAAATCCTTTACCTCTCACTCGACCGGGATACTCAGGAGCATTTAGTACTCGACTAAGAATGCTCTTGCAATCAGCCTCATCTGCAGGTATGGATTTAGATATATTCTCCTGAAATTCATTGACATATCGAAAATAATTAGTGGGGATTAAAAATTAATTATAATTTAATAAAATTTCAATTAACTTTGAGACATAATGTTATACTTACACATTCTTCATAAACATGTTGAACATCTTCTGTAACAGCTCCACCCTTACCCACGCGAGCTTCCTTCCACAAAACATGGTCCGGAAGTGATGATTCTTCACTTTTAGACTCTTCTAACTACACATTTAGATATGTACTAATTTCATCAATTATAACACAATAATACAATTAATAAAATCATAGCATTAATATATATACTTACCAATTTTTGTTGTAACCGTGCATATCCCAAACGCCCTTTTTTGTATGGATACGCGGGCTTTGATGCTCTTTCGCGGTTAATGGCACTCAATTTCTGGATAAACAAGTTTAAGTCATATCAAAACAAACTAATGAAACAAATATATAACACAATCAATAGACATGACAAGATAACATTACATTGAATTCTTCGGTTTTCCGTTTGTCTACAAAAAGGCTCCATTCTTCCGGTGTAATCAAATCCGCATACAACGGTGGAAGTTCTCCTTCAACAAAATTTTTGTCTTCATCCCTAAGATACTTGTTTGATAACAAGGCTCTAAACCCTCTGTGTCTCTTTTCGGCCAATTGAAGACAATACTTTTTCCGGGTTTCTTCAATATTAAAGGACCTCTACAAAAAAACATACACATATAAACATAAAGTGTGTTAGTATAAGTAAATTAAAGACTTAATCGTCAACAAAAATCTAATAACATCAATCATATTTGGTAAGTACCTCTATCTCGGTCCATATCTTTTCTTTACCGGCATCCAACGCTTTACTCCTCCAATTATCACAAGTGATTGGAATATGCTGACGGACGAGTGAACCAATGTATGAAGCCAACATTGAACCGTTAGGCTCAACTAGTTGGTTCTGTTGACTCCAATGTACATCAAATCTCATCCCCTTATCTCTAGCATGGATGATGCTCTTCATAATGGTTTTTCCTCTTTTTATTTCATGTTCTACATTCGAAGCTTCATTCTGAGCTTCCTCTGAATCATGTGTCTCGTGGGTGTCTTCCTGGTTATTAGAAATTTTACCTGTAAGAAAGAAATAACAGTCAAATACCAACATTTAAAAGCAATAAAAGAATAAGTTCACTAACTCTCTAGTATCAATTTAACCTACTTCACTAACTTTATCATCAACAGTCTAGTTTTTTTAATTCTTCACATTGCAACAATTCATTTTCCAAACAGTCCAAACTTCACACCAAAACAATCTTACATAGCATTCAAAATTATTATGCATCACAACATGTCAACATCTTGATTAATATGCAATTCAAGTTGACAAACTAGCACAAGGCCACCATCTTTCAAATAATTAACAGTTCCTAATTCTTTTTAGTATAATTAACCACTCCTAACATTAGCTTAGTTGCAATTCAATAACATCAATCACATTTCCATTATGCTAACAAATCCATTTCAATCACTAACAGTTCTGTTTCAAATTACAAGCATGCCATAGCTCAATTAAGTCACCACATTATCATTCTAATATCATTTCCACTAACCTAATACATCCAAGCATAACTAACACCAAAATCCACACAATACCAGTTCAATACTACAACAATAATTTAAATTCATATCTACATGCAACAACAACAGTAACAACAGTAACATGCAACAAAAATAACAGTCTAGTTTAAACATCAACAGCAACAACGAACAACGAACAACAACAACAACAACGAACAACAGTAACAACAAAAACGAACAGCAACAACAAAAATAGTTTAAAAAAAAGAAGAAGTTGCAGTAGAAGTAACAACGAACAACGAACAGCAACAACGAACAACAATAACATGCAACAACGAACAATGTTAGAAGTAAGAACAATGTACCTCTTCTTCGTCCCGACGGCAGCAAAACGACGGCAGCAGTGGTCACGACAATGAACGACGGCAGCAGAACGACGGAAAATCAAGCTCTTGAACGACGGCAGCAAAGGGTTTCGAGAGAAGAAAATGATTAGAACCAGTTTCAGACAATTAAATAAAATGTGTTTTATATTTTAATTAATAAATGACCTTAGAGGGCGCTTTCCTTAAAAAGCGCTTTCTAAAGTGAGCCCTTAGAGGGCGCTTTTCTCAAAGCGCTTTCTAAGGTGAGGAGACTTAAAGACCTTAGAGGGCGCTTTTCTTAAAGCGCTTTCTAAGGTGAGGTGACTAGACAGCGCTTTTCAAAAGCGCTTTCTAAAGGCTATTTTTAGAAGCCTTGTCAAAAAATCTAAAAATGAGTCTGGGGCGAGGAGGATTCGAACCCCAAACTCAAAGCATGGCAAACACATACACAAACCTCCTTGACCAGCGGTACTACGCCCTCATCCATTGTTTATTCTCACTCTATAAATATATATTTTAAATAAGTTAAAATGTTTGTATTTAAAATAAATTAAAATATAATTTAATATAATTTAAATATATTAAATATAGTTTGATATATTAATATAATTTAAAGTACATTTTAAATTATATATTAATATAATTTTTATATATTAAATATAATTTAAATATATTAAATCTAATTTGATATATTAATATAATTTAATGTATATTTTAAATTATATATTAATATAATTTATATATATTAAATATAATTTCAATAAGTTAAAATGTTTGTATTTAAAACATATATATTTAAATATATTATTTGAATAATTTCAAATATAATTTAAAATAAATTAAAATATAATTTAATATACTTTAAATATATTAAATATAATTTGATATATTAATATAATTTAAAGTACATTTTAAATTATATATTAATATAATTTATATATATTAAATATAATTTAAATATATTAAATATAATTTTATATATTAATATAATTTAATGTATATTTTAAATTATATATTAATATAATTTATATATATTAAATATAATTTCAATAAGTTAAAATGTTTGTACTTAAAACATATATATTTAAATATATTATTTGAATAATTTCAAATATAATTTAAAATAAATTAAAATATAATTTAATATACTTTAAATATATTAAATATAATTTGATATATTAATATAATTTAAAGTACATTTTAAATTATATATTAATATAATTTATATATATTAAATATAATTTAAATATATTAAATATAATTTGATATATTAATATAATTTAATGTATATTTTAAATTATATATTAATATAATTTATATATATTAAATATAATTTCAATAAGTTAAAATGTTTGTATTTAAAACATATATATTTAAATATATTATTTGAATAATTTAAAATATAATTTAAATTAAATTAAAATATAATTTAAATATATTAAATATAATTTGATATATTAATATAATTTACATATATTTTAAATTAATATATTTTAAATTATATATTAATATAATTTATATATATTAAATATAATTTAAATAAGTTAAAATGTTTGTATTTAAAACATATATATTTAAATATATTATTTGAATAATTTAAAATATAATTTAAAATAAATTAAAATATAATTTAAATATATTAAATATAATTTGATATATTAATATAATTTAAAGTATATTTTAAATTAATATATTTTAAATTATATATTAATATAATTTATATATATTAAATATAATTTAAATAAGTTAAAATATATAATTTAAATATATTAAATATAATTTGATATATTAATATAATTTAAAATTCCTTTCCCTACCTAAAGGGCGTGGGTTCGACCCCCACTTTTGCCATTTTTTGTGATTCTTGATGTTTTTCAGTATAATTAGTAAATGACTTTAGATGGCGCTTTACCTATAGCAGCGCTTTTTTGAAAGCGCTGTCTAAGGTGGCACTCTTTTACATTCTTTTACAGCGCTTTTTGGAAAGCGCTTTTTAAAGCCTTTCTTTTAAGGCGCTTTTTTTTAGCGAAATTTTTCTATTCTTTTTAGCAGCGCTTTTGCATAAAAACGCTGTCTTTTTGGTGCTGTCTAATCATATTTTTGGCGTAGTGAATGATAGATTCCAACAGTCCTCTTCTTTCGTATTTTTTATTTTTTAAAAAAAGTTTAATCATTATATTTAAATGGAAAGATTTAGGTACAAAAATAAATAAATCTTAATAATAATATAACAATAATAAAAACATGAACACATAAAATATTACATTTTTACAACATAACTTCACAAACTAAAAATATATATATACTAAACTATTAACTATATATGGTATGAACAAAAATAAAGGATGAATGATACTCATAAACTCCAAAGCTAGCAAAGGTTAAGCTTGTTGTGTAGAAGGAAGTGAAAGTGTTTTGATGGAAGTTGTTGTTGTGGTGAAGATGGTGAATGTTTATGGGTATTATGTAAGTAAAAAAAAAGGATAAAATTTGATTCCTAAAAAAAACAAAAAACAAAATTTGACTTAAAAATATGTAATGAATGTGCAAGGTTTTGAGAATGTATGTGTGGTATTGTTGGTGCCCAAAAAATGAGAGAAAAAGAGATCTTATTTATAGTGTGAATGAGGTGGGAGTGTTGATGTGGCAATCCATGTGACTTTATGAGAATGATTCTTAGTCATTGATAAGTCCAAGTTGGCAATCCATGTGAAGTGTTTGTACTACAATGTAGTGGTCCCAACTTACCATTTTTCCCTTTATGGACATGAAGACAAACAAAAATAAAAGTAATAATAATAATAATAATAATAATAATAATAATAATAAAGCTTAGTAATAATAAAACTAATAATAACAATAAAGCTTAGTAATAATAAAACTAATAATAATAATAATAATAATAATAATAATAATAAAAAAACTAATAATAATAAAATTAATAATAATAAAACTAATAATAATAATAATAATAAAAAGAAATAATAATAGTAAAACTAAAAATAATAAAAAAGATAATTGAAAATGGTTAGTAAAAAAAGAAATAAAACAAATTAAATTCTAACGAAAAATGCATGATTAATGAGATGTTTAACTAAAATGCGAGACGACTGACTCAAGATAATATACAAACGATCAGAATATCTGAGGGTAAAATTTGGGGTATGACAATCATCAACACCGTCAAACTTGATCAACCATAATCTGGACCACCAAGTAATGTCTTAATTAAAATCATCATCATGATCATTAGAATTTTCTTGTATACTCACGGTATACACATGTTTTGCACAATATTATTAAATTTAAAATAAACCCATTTAAAGTTGCAAAGCATTTCCTATAAAATAAATTAATTTTTTGCATTTGGTACCCAAATGTTTTTGGGATACCCATTTAAAGTTGCAAAGCATTTCCTATAAAATAAATTAATTTTTTGCATTTGGTACCCAAATGTTTTTGGGTCCTGGTGCATTAGTGACTTTAAGAGGTCTGGGGATATTCCCTTTAGACCTCATTAATTTACCGTAGCAAAATGTTTCAAGATGAATGAACTTGCTACAAAAACTACACTTAAAGATCAGGTGATTAAATTTTCTTATATCATGGCAATATTTTTAAGCAATCTACTAAGTTTATAACCAAAGTCATTTTCATTAAAAGAAGTCTTTAGGTTAGAAAGAATTAAATCAAACTTATATTTACCCTTAGTAAAATTCTCTAAGGTTTCATACAAATTGGTTACTTCATTTTTCAAGGATTCGCAAGATTTACATTTATCATATTTTAAGGATTCACTTCTAATGCTAGCAATTTCTTCACCAAGAATTTTATTACTATTTTCAAAGAATTCAACATACTCCTTAAAATATATAATACAATTTTCTAACTTATCATTATCTTTATTGAGCTTAACATTAAGATTAAACATTTGATTAATTGTTAGATAAGTTACCTCAATGTCATATTCTTTTGAATATTTGAGGCACATATGTTCTTCTTCCTTTGATGATTCTTGATAAGAGTCCTTAGAGTTATTATCGGGTATATTCTTAAAAATATGTTAGCATGGATCTCTTGATGTTTCCTCTATTGTCTCATTGTTGGTTGCTACATCCTCTTCATCTGATACTAAATATGAAGGTTTTGTAAGATTTCTTCCAAAGGTTGATTCTTCAAGAACTACTCTGGATGTTGAATCTCTAAAGATTCTACTTGTTGAAACTTCATCATTTCTACTTTTAAAGATTCATCTAGATGAATTTTATTCATTATTACCATTGGATGATGACTTTTTAGATGATTGTTTATCTATTGAGATCTTTCTTTCAAAATATTATATTGGTGTTGATTTTTTAGTTTCATCTTTGAGTGTTCCTCTTGATGAAGATAAAGATCTTTCAAGTAAGTTTTATCTTTCTTCTTCTTTATTGAGTAACTAGATGAAATCCTTAAGCTTTTCAATGTTCTCTTCTGTTCTAAATGTGATTAATGATGATTTAGTTTCGGGACTCTAAATTGCCCTTAACCTCTCACACATGTCAGAAGCGTGAAGGGTCTTTCGTATCTAATGGAAAACCTATGAGACCTTTGATCATCCCTAGTCTCTAAACCTCTATTACAATGGTTTAACCCTGACTCTTATACTTTTTCGCATGCTTTTGTCTTAGAAGTCCTTGAGAATTTTCTTTGAACCCTTTAAGAATCATTCAACCTTCTCTAGCTTAATTCAACATTCACATGCACATGTTTGATACCTTTTCCTTCTTTTTTTACCTGTTTTTGGAGATAATTAAAGATTTAGATGTGAGTGAAAACCTAGTGGAGCCTTTGGCTCGTAATTAGTGTATGGCCATGTGGAATCACTGTATAAAAACGCAAAACATCCTGAAGGAGCAATTGACTACAAATTGTTGGAACCAGGAATGTTTGGCAGTTTTAAGAGTTCCACTAGATCTGATAGCGATAGTAGTAGTGGTAGCGATAATGACTCATTTTTCCTTCTGTTTTCTCAGTAAACAAGAAGATAATGGCCACCTCTGACATTAAGCGCAATGACATTAAGGATTTCGATTCCTATTACGTCACTAAGGAAAGCATAGCTTTTTCCAATAGTTTATTAACCTTATATCCTCGAATGATGAGGGAGAAATCATCCTAGAGATGCGTTCAACGACGGAGAGGACAAATATGTCCATTTTGGACGAGTTTCTAAATCTCTATTTATACCTTCATCTCTTTGTCGTTCGTAACCTATGATTTCTCATCCCATTCTCCCTCTTTAAGGCGAAGGTTTTGAAAGTGATCAACGCGGCCCCTACCCAGATCACGCCCAACAGCTAGAGCTTGATATGGGTGTTCAGAATAATATGTCGGCGACTGGGGGTTCATCCTTGCTGAGGAAATTTTATTTTGATATTTTGAAAATAACAAACTTTTTGTGTAAATATAATTAAGATTATGATCTTATTTGTTATTTGATGTGTGCTATTGAGTGGGATTAAATAAGACAGAAGTATATAAAGTTTATCATCAATGAGATTAGATAAGAAATAATTCTCAATTTTATTGTTAAGTCTATTATAAGAGAAATAAAAGCATTTAATTAAGAGGTTATTTAATGTTTGAGTATCAAGAAATTTTTTAAATGGAATTATCGTAATTCTGCTCCAGCAATGAGTATAAGTTGTTATTATACTATCATCCAAAAGTATCGTATTTTTCTAAAGGCAATCTTCTAACCATTTACACTAGCAATGACAATATTGTAATTCAAAGTATATACTTTGAACAACATGGTATGATTGAAACTTAGAGTATCAAGAAGTCTATATATACTTTTTCTCATATCTTTCCAACACATTAAATCATTCCAAAAAAATATCAAGAAGATCAAAAATAATTATTCAACATTTCCACTAAAATTTTATTCTTAGAATCATCATTTCTAAGAGCATTTGTCATAAAATCAAATCCTCGCAAATAATCTTTTGTTGAGAAAGTGCAAATAGAATACTCTTCGCATATCGCCCAACCATTTAAAGCAATTCTTAAGTGAAAGAAAAACCCATATAATTTCAAAATCATTATCTTCTAAAACCATTTACTTAAAATCAAGAATCGTCATTCATAAAAGTATTTTTCTTAAAATCACAATTTCTGAATATTCATTTATTTGCGAATTTGTGAATCTGATACTCAGATCAAATTTATCATATCTTTGTATATCATCAAATTACTTTGAACTTGTATGATAGTGTAAGCATGTTGAAGATTCATAATCAACATTGTACGCCTGGTGATACTAAAGAAAATACATCTTGGTGTAAGAAAAGGAAGAAAAAAAAAAGCTATTAATCATTGATTGAAAAATCTCACGAACTATGAGGACTAAAGTAGCCAAGTTTGTTGAACCAGGATAAATCTATATGTGATTCTTCTTAAACTCTTATCTTTAAAGTTTATTTACTTATACACAAGTTAAACACACTATGACATTTATATTATACTATTGATGATTATATTGGGTGGGGATCCACTTACTCCAAGAGTAAGTTTTTTTAGCTTACTCCAAATCATAGTCTTTGAATTGAATCCAATCTAATGGTTAATTAAATAAAAGGCTAATTTAACCATTATATTACATTCAATTCAAAGGATATGATTTGGAGTAAGTAAAAAAACTTACTTTTAGAATAAGTTGATCCCACGCGATTGTAATTATTGTTTATTTTGATAAAACTTTTTTCAACAATTAAAAGCATAATTTTAAAAGGGTCACTATTCAACCCCCTTTCTAATGACATTTTTATATACTTCAATCCTACCATAGGGATGTCTTTCTCCTTCCATGGCACCAAGGTGGCCGTTAGAGGAAATTGGGTGACCCTAGGTACCTTAATTGGGAGACTTTTATTCAAACCATACTCCAATCACTACAATAATTAGAAGGATAAGTTTGTGAAAATGAGACGAAGAGATGGTTTTTCCACCAATACTACCGGGGCGAATGCCACCCCTCACTTTCCTCTAGCGTAGACAGACAATCTAGTGGCAATCATTGGGTATGGACTTGACTACCTCACACCTGATAAGGTAGAGGTGGTCAATCTTTGGGATGAATTTCAGGTCATGCATGAAGGTGAGAAAAATACACAAGAAAAGGGGTTGAATTGTGTTCTCTAATTTGTGTTACTTCTTAACAGAGTTCAGATTCTAAATAATCTCTTCAGATTCTGATAATATGGATGCAGCGGAATAATAATCAGAAGCAATTAAATGGCAAATGAACACACAAATTTATCCCGGTTCCTCCCAAACCGAGAGTAGTCCAGTCCCCTTGCAACACAAGAGATTTTCCACTATAATTAATCAATGATTACAATTGCTTATGCCCTCGAGCATAAGACTTTTCTTTGCTCAGACCTACAACCTAAGACTTGCCTGCTTAATCAGTACATGATCAAGACTTTCTGCTTAGATCCTCAGATCCTAAGACTTTCTTTTCTTAGACTCACAACCTAAGCTTTCCTTCTTAGATTCCACGAATCCAAGACTTCTTTGCTTAAACCCCACGGATTCAAGACTTCCAGCTTATACCCTCAAGTACAAGACTTCCTGCTCAGACTCAGAACCTAAGACTTTTCTGCTTAGATTCCACGAATCCAAGACATCATGTTTAAATCCCACAGATTCAAGACTTTCTGCTCAGACTCATAGTCCAAGACTTTCATGCTTAAATCCCATAGATTCAAGACTTCTGTTTATACCCTCGAATACAAGATTTCCTTTCTCAGATTCCATGAATCCAAGACTTTCCTACTTAACAATTTGACCAAGGCTTCAATGCTCAAGCACATAGCAGGAGACTTACTTGGATCAAGCACACAGCAAGAGACTTTGATGCTCAAGCACATAGCAAAAGACTTTCTTCCTAAACTACTAAACAACATGTTTAGCAAAATAGACAACAAGGTGTACATGATATACAATCAGAGGTACAAAGCAATAACTATAACAAAGATCATAGCACTTAAAATTTCTAAGATATTCATTATTTAATAAATCTTAAGGTTTTGTACAATTTACAACAGATAACAGAAACTCTGCAAACTCGATGTTGTTGTTGATCTTGTTATTCTTCCATTTTGATAGAAGCGTGAAACACTCCTTTTTCTATTTTGAGCCTCTTCCTTTTTTATTGTTCCTTGTTGATTCTTCAGATTGAATCTTCAGTTACTTAAATAATAGATACAAAATAATAGCATTGGAAGATATAACTTGCACAAGTGTCTTTGTTACTCCATAGTACTGAGAGACATTGAAGATAGATACATAAAAAGATCTGTATCCATTGTGTAACTCGTTTAACTGTAGCGTCTTCCTTGTGAGTTGTACTATAGATTCGTTGAGAGTGGATATCCGTAAAGCATGTCAACTCTTCTTGATCCATGTGAACACATACTCTAGCTGACAAATTGATTTGACATTGTAGTTTGCTTTATGCCGTAGGAATCACTTAGCTTTGTCTATGGTTCTGAATGATCACCAGAAGCTGATACGTTCAATGAGTGTGGAGATAACATATTGATATTCTGTTGCTGATACATTCATCTTCAGAGTCTACGCAATCCTATATCATTAGACTTCACTTAAGAACGTCCTTCAGTTCAAAACCATTAGAAGCTAAGAACTCAGCTTCTCTCAAATGTGTTCTCTTAACAGATTCTGAATGGTTTCTCTTTAAGCTTTGGAATCTATATACTTAGAACACACATTAGATAACACCATTGTTCTTTCAATACTTTGTTATCATCAAAACCTAAAGAATATATGCCATGAACAAATATTGTTCTAACAATCTCCCCCTTTTTGATGATGACAAACATAAGTATTTAAGAACAATGTTTGGTTATTTTAATTTACTTGACAACATCAAAGTCTGAGGTTTGTAAGCTCCCCCTAGGTATAATAGTTCAAAGTTGAGGTTTGTAACCTCCCCCTAAGTTCTATAATCAAGAAAAATAAAATAATCTCCCGGGTAAACAAATAACCATAATAAGAGAAATTTAAAATATTTAAAATAAACAACATATAAAACCTGAAGGGTTCAGATTCTCTTTAAATACTTCTATATCTTTCCTCCCTTTTTGTCACACCAAAAAGATTAAAATAATTTTTTAAAACAAAGATAAGAAACACAAAGCGAAATAAAAATATTTCATAAATGCAAAATAAATCATCATTACTTGAGTAGTTCCCAAAGAAGAGAAACGATTCAAGTAATATAGAGCATTAAAAGCGTGTACATTGCATTCTTAATAGTTATTGGTCTTAGAACTTCCAAAGATCAAGAAAAGGATTTAATCCAACCGTTTGGTCTGCCCAGACTCCACTATGAAAGCAACCAAATCCTAAGTCTTTTTCATCAACATCTTTTAGAACACTATGGAATCCACAAATGAGAGTACCAACATCTCTAAAATAACAGAGGTTTTAGAAGAAATCACAAGTCTAAAAAAGCAGAGTCCACATACTTCAGATAGTTCTGAAGCGGGTTCTTCAACAACTGCATTGAAACCTAAAAAGGTGGCAATGAAGAAGAAGAAGAGAACTAGAGAGAGAAGGGTAGTTCAGATTATTATTTCTGATTCTGGAGATGAAGACGGACCATACTATACTTGAGAAAACTTCATGGATCTTAAGGCATTAGAAGAATTAGATTAATATTAATATCTTCATCTTATGTAATCTTTTTCTTATGATTAATGAAAGCTTTTGTTGACCACTATTATTTTGCATGAGTACAATCTTTTACTCCCCCCCCCCCCCCCCTCTTTTTTGATTTTCTGACATTTGCATAAATGAAGTAAAAAAGAAAACATATTTTAAAAACAAATAGTTGTTAAATGACATTTGCAATTGTTTAAGAGAATCTTTATTAGGACTAGATACTATACATCGCTTCCCAAGAATCAAAAGTTAAAAGATTGATTTGACTAATCAACACACAGACAATAAAGACTCGAGGTAATGGATGAATAAACTCTATAAAAATTTAGCAAACTGTCTATCCAATTCACTTAATCTTTAGAACACATAAATGTATAAGCAAAAATAATTCTGGGTTCCAAAGAGAGATTTTATAAACGCAGCATTGCTAAGAGCAGCAACTCAGGCAAACGAGAAGAATGTAGCAACTGAAGAGTCTTCAAACAAGTATATTTCTTCAAAGGCACATACAATAACAACAACAACCTTTGTTAAGACACATAGGAGAAAAAGAACTTCTAGGTCAAAACGCAGAAATCTCCAGAAGAATGAGACTATTGAGTCTGCAAAGGAAGATTGGTATGACTACTTGAACAATCTAGATATGTGAGATGATCCTAGGGAATACCTTAGAACATATCCAAATGTCTAGAAAGTTCTTGACAGAGATGTAACAACTACCAATCTTTTAATGAGAATGTTGCTTATTTCTAGTGTTTGATCCTAATTTTTTTTATTCTCTCAACAACACAAGATATGAACATATAACAGTTAAAACAACACAAGAGCATAAACAAATTTTTATTAAAATAAAAGATTGCTTAATATAAGATAATAACAGTTCCAGGGAATATATTAAAGATATCCAACATTAGAACCTCTCATAGATAGATTCAAACTTATCTCTCTAGATTTTAGAATAATCGTCCTCTAATTTAATGACAGCTCCTTATTAGATTAACAGTTCATAAATAACTCGTCCATAAGGAATGAAGAATGTCTTTCCATTGTGAAAGGATGAAATATTCTTTTTTAGATGGTCAAACATAATTTGAGGTAGATCAATCTGTGTGCCTGAATTGAGAAGAAGTAGCAAATCTTTTTCAATAGAATCCACAAGGTCTAGATCATTGTCCTTAGGTAGCAAGTTTGATTTCAGAATCTGGTTCCAAACAATTCCATCAGGACGAAGATTTGGGACCTGAGAAAGGTTTGATGGATCTATAAAAGTACACCAAGTAGGAAGATAGTATTCTCAAACAAGAGTACATGGGATTTCTCCAATCTCCTCTTAGTTGATTACATTAGCAATTGTGTTAGAGGTTACTGTTATAGAAACATCACAAACTCTTAAAAGGATAACATACTGAAGATTTAGCTCAACAATGGATGCATTAACCCAAAATTCTTTGACAAGACTTGGATAAGTAAAACCCTGGAGCATTTCAAAGTATCCATTCCAACCTTATTCAGAAACAGTCTTCCAGAAGTTAAAACCTAGATAAAATAGCTTTTCAATATCCATAAACTTTACATTGATGATAACTAGTTGATTCGGTGAAGAATTGAATAAAGAATTCATCTTAGGTTTGGTTTGATCAACACAAATGAAAAGAATATAAAGAAAGAAATGAACATGATTCTACACACAGAGGAATAAGAATCTTGTCAGAAGGACAATAAATGATGTTACACAAAGACAAGGAATAGAGACCATAAATGTAATAAAAAGAAAACATCATCACCCAAAAGTTATTACCCAACAATTTTCTTGAACACACTATATGATTCTCAACTATGTGGAATTTAATAAGACAAGGATTTTAAAAGAAATTTTTACTTAAACTGCTTATCACAAGCAAAGATTCTTTTTCTGAATCTCAGAGACTGATAATTTTTAAGAAGCTATATATCATCAGATTCTAGTAAGATTAAACTTCGAGTAAGACATCTTCTGTTAGTCACCAATCTTTGATATTTCATTCTGAGTTAAGCATTTTTCTTGAAACTAAATTTTAGTTTTTTAGATAGATGTGCTTGATTCATGAATGTTGAATTGGTTTTTCTGACTACTAACTAGCAGCAATATTATCACAAAAGGTGAGAATATTGTTTCTATAAGTATGATCATCTTCTAGTTAATGAATTATTCAGTATAGTCAAGTATAACATAGTTTCTTTTTAAATATTTCTTATCAGCAAAAAGAACATCTATAGAGATCTAATAGAGACTTTGTATTCACTCATACTTAAATAGTTCATTGAGCCAAGGAGTTTGCAAAGTAAATAACTGAACATACCTTTTTTTTTTAGTTTTTCTTGGTCAAGCTTCAGGAGAGTATTTAGATTTGACCATGGAATCTGAACTCTGACTTAAGAGGATCTTGAGTCAATGGTAATTATACCATTGATTCTATTTTCTTCTCCAAACTCCACACTTTTGCATCTTTTAGCTTTTGAGTTTGGTATGTAGGCTTTTCTTCAATCATATGTTGTAAGAAACCATTGATCATGTATCATGGAAGATGCTTTGCTCATTTCTTTTATAATATCTGCAGCAAATACAATTTTGAATTTTGGTACCCATATCTTTGTAGGTCCTATAATGTTAGTCCTGACAGGCTTTCTTTTACTTCGTGCCTTAGTCTGATAGTAGTGCCTTGATTCATTCCAGAATTTTAAGTCTAGGATGAATTTTGGCTCTAACAAAACTTATTTTTAGCAGAGTCTTTGATTTCATTATCTTGGATTCATCTATTATCAAATCTTTTGACTTTATAATCCTTGATTTTGAAATCTCTGACTAGCATAAATTCGGATAATGTTTGTTATCAGAGTTTAGCATAAATTAAGTTTTCAGTACTGTCTGAGTATTGTCAGAATAAAAAGAATTGAAAGGTTTCTCAAGGAATTGTTCTTTTAACACAAATTCTATGACACCCTTCAATTTCTTTAGGAGCCATGGAGTCACTTGAGATTTGATCTTGAGAAGCAGACTCCGTATTATCAAAACAAAATTTTCAAGAGACTTGATTTTCTCTTGAGAGGTTTTTAGATCTTCTTTTAGATGATCAATCTCTGGCTTCATGATTCCAGCTTGTTTATTAAAACAACTTGAAAGATCATGAGCACATATAAAAATATTGAAGCAAGGTAGATTTAGAAGTTACCTCTTTCTCTTCAACATTTGTTTTATTCCTAGATTCAGATGCTTCTTCAGAAGATGTAATGGCCAGCAGTGCCAGATTACTCTTTTCATCTCTTTCTGAATCCTCAACTTTGTCAGCTTCATCAGGATATTCTTTGAAGCTCTTTGACTTTTTTTGTGTTTGTTAACTTTTCTCCTTACTCTGAAGATTGGGATAATTAGTTGAAATGTGATTATTTCTGAAGCTTCTGAAGTTACTCTTTCCATCAACAAATTTCTCATTCCTTTTAGGCAGCTGATAAAATCTTTTAATAAGGAAGGTTATTTCCTCATCATCATACATTCCATAGGAATTTTCTTTAACAGGCCTGAGGAAAGTTGATTTCTTTGATAACTCATCTTCATCTAATTCCATTTCATTACTTTGAAGATTGATAATCAAACTTTCAAGACTCAACATATTCAAATTTTTGACTTCTTGAATAGCTGTGACTTTTGGTCTAAATCTAGCTGGTAGACTTCTCAGAATTTTCTTGAAAGATTAGATGAAGTGTAACTTGATAAGCACTTGTTGATTCCCTTCATATTTAGAACATAAGGATTCAAATATAGTTTTAGCAGTAGACTTATCAATGATTTTGATATACTCAGAAGGAGGTAGAGCATCTACCAGAATGCCTCTAACTCAATGATGACTTCAGTAAAGCTTCTTCTAAGTTGGTGTGAGATATTTTCTATCTTTGATAATCCTAACACCATCAACTTCTATAGTGATACCATCTTCAAGTATATCACATAGTTCTTCATCAAAACCCTTTATCAAGACCAGTGATATATGAGTAAGCTTTACTTTTCAACCATTTAAATTCAGCGGAGTCACCACTGAAGATGGGAGGGTTAGCAGATGAATATTTTTTTCATATGGTACTTCATTCCTTCTTGAAAAATCTTCAGCAGATATATTTTTCTCTTTGGATCTTTATTTGCAGTGTTATGCACAAACCATGCTCTGATGCCAACTGAAGGTGAGAAAAATACACAAGAAATGGGTTGAATTGTATTCTCCAAATTGTGTTGCTTCTGAAAAAAGCTCATATTCTAAACAATTTGTTCAAATTCTGATAATATGGATGCAGCGGAATAATAATCAAAAGCAAGTAAATGAAAAATGAACACACATAATTTATTCTGGTTCCTCCCAAACCGAGAGTAGTCCAATCCCCTTGCAGCACAAAAGATTTTCCATTATAATAAATCAATGATTATAATGGCTTATACCCTCGAGCATAAGACTTTTCTTTGCTCAGTCTTACAACCTAAGACTTGCCTGCTTAATCAGCACATGGTCAAGAAGTCCTGCTTAGATCCTCATATCCTAATACTTTCCTTGCTCAGACTCACAACCTAAGACTTTCCTGCTTAGATTCCATGAATCCAAGACTTTCTTGCTTAAACCCCTCGGATTCAAGACTTCCTGCTTATACCCTCAAGTACAAGACTTTCTGCTCAGACTCACAACCTAAGACTTTCTTGCTTAGATTCCACGAATCCAATACTTCTTGCTTAAATCCCACAAATTCAAGACTTCCTGCTCAGACTCATAGTCCAAGACTTTCCTGCTTAAATCCCACGGATTCAAGACTTATGGTTATACCCTCGAGTACAAGATTTCCTTGCTCAGATTCCACGAATCCAAGACTTTCCTGCTTAATCAACATTTTGACCAAGGCTTCAATGCTCAAGCACATAGGAGGAGACTTACTTGGTTCAAGCTCATAGTAAGAGACTTTGATGCTTAAGCACATAGCAAGAGACTTTCTTTCTAAACTATAAACAACATGTTTAGAAAAATAGACAACAAGGTGTACTTGATATACAATCCGAGGTACAAGGCAATAACTATAATAAATATCACAACACGTAAGATTTCTAAGATATTCATTGTTTAAGAAATCTTAAGGCTTTGTACAATTTACAACAGATAACATAAACTTTGCATACTCAATGCTATTGTTGATCTTGTTATTCTTCCATTTTGATAGAAGTGTGAAGCATTCCTTTTTCTGTTTTGTCCCTCTTCCCTTTTTTTGTTCCTTGTTGATTCTTCAGATTGAATCTTTAGCTACTTAAATAGCAGATACAAACGAATAGCCGTTGGAAGAGATAACTTTCACAAGTGTCTTTATTACTCCATAGTACTAAGAGACATTGAAGATAGATACACAAAAAGATATTTATCCATTGTGTAACTCATTTTACCGTAGTGTCTTCCTTGTGAGCTGTACTATAGATCTGTTGAAAGTGGATATCCGTAAAGCATGTCAACTCTTCTTGAGCCATGTGAACACAAACTCTAGTTGACAAATTGATTTGACATTGTAGTTTGCTTTATGCAATACAAATCACTTATCTTTGTATATGGTTTTGAATGATCACCAGAAGCTGATACGTTCAATAAGTGTAAAGATAACATATTGCTCTTATGATGCTGATACATTCAGCTTCAGAGTCTACACAATCTTATATCATCAGACTTCACTTAAGAACGTCCTTCAGTTCTGAACCATCAGAAGCC
This sequence comes from Lathyrus tuberosus, assembly GCA_022829125.1. Lineage (NCBI taxonomy): Eukaryota > Viridiplantae > Streptophyta > Magnoliopsida > Fabales > Fabaceae > Lathyrus > Lathyrus tuberosus. The sequence continues at coordinate 20,215,420 of JALAZF010000017.1, forward strand.
AAGAACTTAGTTTCTCTCAAATGCGTTCTCTTAACAAATTTTGAATGGTTTCTCTTTAAGCTTTGGAACCTGCATACTTAGAACAGACATATTAGATAACACCATTGTTCTTTCAATACTTTGTTATTATCAAAACCTAAAGAATATATGTCATGAACAAATCTTGTTCTAACAATGCATTCTTGTGTTGTGATCACCTTGGACCAGGGGAATGATAAAGACATGGATAAATATCTAAGTAAGTTCAATGTTGTAACAACCCTTGTTTGCAATTTTTAATTTCCATATTGCGCACATCTTCCATTCTTTTTTTTTGCATGTAAGATGTCGAAAGTCTCCCTAGAAGATAGGAAGGAACGCCTGGTGAAGAAATGGGTCGAGCCCTCAAGGAGCAGCGACCCCTACATTCGAAGGGATGACTTGAACATCAGGGGAACCAAGAGATATACTGAGGGTGATGCACGTCCTAAATCTCATGCCTTCAAAACCCAAAAACGCAAAGTGGGTTCCTCTCCTGATCCAAAGGCCAACGCGACCCAGACCCTTGAAGTTGATGGGCATGGTGAGCATCTGTCCCCCTCATGGGACAACTCGACTTGTCAATCCTCCATGTGGAATAATCCTAACTTTGGCGTAATAAAGTTCACTGGCTCCCACCTTCCATTCCATGAGGACTTCTCATACGACTACAAGATTGTCTGTAACATAGCGTTTTTCAAGTTTTTTGACCTCAAGGAGAACCACTTGCTAAGGGTTTTGCTGATGGAGAACGTTGATAGAGAGAAGCACACTCAGAATGAGAATAATCTAAAGTCATAAATTTCACGCTACCAAGTGGATCTCACCAAAGGTTAGTTATAATAGAGGCCTTACAGAAAGAGAAGAAGACCTTAATGCCCAAGCACAAAGAAGTAGAGACCAAGGCTCAGGATTTCGCTACCTCGAAGAAATTTTTGCAGAAATTTATTGATAACTCCATCTACTACAAGAAGAACTTGGAAGATGAGGTATTTGTTCTCAAGGATGGGCTAGTGGATACCTCTAATATTCATTTTGAGCTAGCGGAGGATCAGGTAACCTTACTTTATCTTGAGCTGGATATAAGCCCTATAGATATTCAGGGTGGTCTGTGACGGCCAATTGGTGGATGAAGAGGGGGTTCCTTCCTCTAATAAGCCACTGATTTCCCATGACGCCTATATTTACCCTGAGGGCAACAAAAAGAGGGAGGAAAATCCTCAAGAGGCAGGGATTTGTCAAGAGAATGCTTATGAGGAAATGCGTGTTATTGATGAGGGCTAGTGAGTTAGTGGTTTTCATTTCTTTTGGCCCTTTGTGGCTTAATTTTGTAATTATGCTCTTGTCGACTTATTTGATTATGCCCTTTGGGGATTTTTATGTAATGATGGATATTTCCTTGAGGTTTTCCCATATATTTTTATCCTTAGGTATTTATTTGTATATTTTTGTGTGAGTTGTCTTATCATATTCTTCGAATAAGTTTTTGGCCCTGTTGCCATCTTGGAGAATAAGGATTTTTGCACGAGGGTAAAAAATGGTTCCCTAGGGCTACAGGATCTCTGCATAAGGATCCAACATGTGTGATCGTCTCAAAGGGCGACAAATATTTCTTCGTGGGAATTCAACATATGTAATCGTCTCAAAGGATGACAAGGATTCTTCCATCAGAATCCATCATGTGTAATCACCTCAAAGGAAGGTAAGGACTGCTTTGTGGAGATCCAACATATGTAATCTCCTCAAATGGCGAAAAAATTCTTCCATGAGAATCCAGTGTATGTGGTCGCCTCTAAGGGCGATTTTTACAAAGTTCCTTTTACTCTTCAATTTCTTGCAAACGAAGCAACAACAATTCTCAACTTATGATAACGTGAGGGGCCTCGTTAAAAACCCATGTGCCTCACTATCAACACAGGGGGAAAAAGTTCTCCCCACAAAATAAAGAATGTCACGAACTCAAACGTACATGCAACAGAGATGGCATCTCGCCTTAATCAAACCAAAATAAATAAATGAAACTAGACTAGATGTGGCTTAATGCCTCAACCATCAAAAGTTTTAATGAGCTTCTTATCCTGATGCCTTCGTGCTTTCTCGGAGTGTAGCGGTTAGGTCTTCGTCTTTGGGACATACAAACATCGAATATGGCATTTATCATTAAACAACCCAAACAAATAAATGAAACTAAACTAGATATGGCTTAATGCCTCAACCATCAAAAGTTTTAAGGAGTTTCTTATCCTAACGCCTTTGTACTTTCCTAAAGTAAAGCAACCAAGTCTTCATATTCTGGAGTCACCTCTCATGGATTGCCTCCCAACTTTACGCCTGCTACATTCATTCATACGATCCTAGTCCTCAGCAGCTCCAGTCTCTCTATGTAATATTTCTCGGAAATTGATTGATCTCCCTGGATAACCCACACTCGCCCTTTAGGAGTGGGCATTTCATGCAAAGGTACAATGCAGATAAGGTGGTCCCAATTGGTTGAAAGCATGATGCCCTATAATCATGTTATATGAGAAAGGTGCATCTATAACTAGGTACCTTACCTTTATCTTCCTGACATTTTTCTCTATTCCAAATGTGGTCATCAGGATGATGTAACCCTTCACCAATATTTGTTTGCTTGAGAATCCTACCAATTATCCTTAGAAAGCTTTGTAGTCTTCCGGTTATAGGAGAAGTCTTCCAAAAATGTCCCAATAGAGAATCTGTATAGAGCTTCCTTGATCGATCAATAGAGGATGTGTGTAATCATCACACCTTATGGTTATGACCAAATTATCGTTATCATGTAGGGTGAATGCCTGCAACATCCTTCTCAAAAAAGATGGTCTTGGATTTTAGGGCTTCCATCTTGCCCAAATCAGAACTGGTTGGCAAACCTTTGATGATTAGGATCTATAGGGCATACCTTATGCGGGCGGAACTGGTCTCTCATCCTCTAGTGAATCCTCATACGATGGTATTAAGGATGTGGCATACAGTTTTGTCTTCGTCTGAATTACTTAACTTCTTGCCCTTTTTGGATCCATGACTTCCCTAAGCATCTCACCCCTAAGAGTTGGGTCCGGATGACCTTTGCACATAGTCACCCCTGATATATTTCTTCATATGACCTTTTTGAATCAGACGCTCTATCTTCTTAAGTTGGTAGCGGTCCTCAGTATGGTGCCCCTTGACTTTGTGGAACTTGCACCATCTGCTAAGCTTAGGCCTCATGACATATGACTTGGGTGTTGGTGATTATGGAATGTTGTGCATGTGGAGGAATTTATCCCATATCTGCTCATGACGAGTGTTTAGAGGATTGAAGTTTTCTGCGGGTTTTCTGCTTTGCTTGAACGTTGTTTTGTCTTTCACAAACAAGGTGTAGTGGTTCTTTTGTGACTACTGCAAGCTATCAGGGTTTTTGGATGTATGTTTTTTTATGCCTATGGCCTTCTTCTCGGTGTTACTTTCCCCGCCTTTTATATAGCACTCTACACGTTTTACCACATCCGCTAAAGACGCCGCAGGCCTCTAAACGAGAGACTCATTAAAAGGCCCCGCCTTCAGCCTATTTTAAGAAGATCTTACAAACATTTCTTGAATTTCTCCTCTAAAAGAAGGAAAGTTTTGAGGAGGTGATATATTTAAAAAGGTGTAGAGGAGGAGAAGGAGTAGCCAGACCACAAAGAATCACTCCATATCTCAGTAGGTAATTAAGTAAAACTACTTGATAAGGTGGTTAATGGTAAAGGTGGATATGAGAGAGAAAGTAGTTTTAACAATATTTGAATGGGAAAGTGAGATTAGCAAGGAGACATAATTTAATAAGACTTAAATAGTCTGTTGGTCTCTATAAGTTAGCGAGTTTTTTATTTTAGTCCCTATAATTTTTTTCTGAGTCCCTATATCTCACTTTTTGCGTGTGGTTTAATCCCTAAAACCAAAATCCGCAGGAAAATTCGCAGATTTCCTGCGGATTTTCCTTTATATTTTCCTACGGATTTTGCCTTTAGGGACTAAAACGTACGCAAAAAGTGAGATATAGGGATTCCGACCAAAATAAATAAATTACAAGGACTAAACTGAAAAACTCGCTAATTTACAAGGACCAAAAGTGCATTTAAGCTATTATTAGTCCATAAGATCTCTAGATCGAGATGTCTAGACAATCATTTTCTTTATTTTTTGTAATTTTCATTTATTAGATATTGTAATTCTTAGATATAATCGCACTCATTCTATTTTATCTTCATTATATTAATATTACAACCGTTTTTATCAAGTTGATTTCTATCGTATAATTAAAATTATTATTATCATTGTACCCATTTTTATTATTATCTTTTGCCCTTTTTTTTCTCATAAAAATAAGGCATTAAAGATGAGATTCAAGACTAAATAAAGTTATTGAGTATTTTCAAAAAAATAATAATAATAATTGATTAAATGATGAGAATTGAGGAAGGGAAGAATGGAGCCTACTTAGTCAAAGTTTCGTGCTTTTATGAGTGTTTGTAATGATTGTTATCCCACCCGCTAGTAGTATATCACAACTTGATTATATTTGACTAGTTTGAAGGTTTTTATTTTAAAAACAACTATTTTGAAGGTTATATTAACTTTTTATTGAATATATATTTATTTAATCAATTACTTCACACTTGTATTAATATGAGAGACAAGAAATGAATGAATAACCCAATTAAAAGGTTTTGGGCTTTGGCCGGGTAAAATAAGGTAAGAAATTTTTAAAATAGAATATATTATTAAATAATCTACTATTTTAATTTTTTAAAAGTTGAATTTAACATTTTTAAGACAAATATTATTCCATTTAGTTTCGTGCTTTTAGGACACAAGTCAATATAATAAGAAGAAAAAAAATTAAAAAGAAGTTATTTTCGAATTCTTTTATCCATATTTTCAAAAAAAAAAATAAAAAAATTCAATTTTCATATTATTTTTCAAAATACCTCACTTTGGGATGAGGATTAGTATTGTTACCAATTCAATTGGCGATAGCTCTCTAGCCTTAAGAGGAAGCGCCAATTGGATTGGCGACTGTGTGTTAAAATTTGAAGGTGTCGTCAAATGGTTTGGTGGCAATGTGTAATGTGTTATTTTTACTATAAATATTGATGGTCTATCCATTGTTTTCACATTTATTCTCATAATCTTGTATTAGTGATAACATGTATCGTCACCGCTACGGGAAAGTGATTTATTCGAGAGACAATTCTCTGATGGAGATGTTCTTCTGAAACATCCAAAGTTTCGAGCAATTACAGAGGAAGTTGATTCATTGATTAGACGGAGACATACCTGAAGGCGAAAAAATTAGAAGTATCGAGAGACCCGATGCCCTGCGTGAGTGAGTGTGAGTTAAGAATGATAAGGATGTGGGGGAAATGATGTTTGGACCAAATGATATCGTTTGATTGTTGTGATCAGTTGGAAATTTTGTGTTTAAATGTTGTGGTTAAGTATTTTTATCTGTTTAATATCTGTTGTGTGTGTTGTTTATTTAGAGTTGTTGTTGTTCGTCTTGTGATATCTGGTTTTTGTTGGAAAATGTTATTGTTTTTAAGTGTGTTTAAGTCGGGGTGATGTTTGTTGTTAATATTTTTGTAACAAGAAGTTATTCATATATCAAAATCTAAGGTTACAAAAATTGAAAGGAGAAACTAAATTATGATGCAGAGGTTGTTCCGACATTGGGACACTTTTTCCGATTGTGTATGGGCTGACGATATATACTACATAATCTTATCATTTTATCAGTCGTATCCATTTCTGTTCTTATATGCGTGCTATTTGGATGACCATTTTTCTTTCTTTGCCTCTCATCATTGTGCCAAACTATGTCCCCTTGATATGGAGACCAATATTCCTCCATTGCTAGCACTGCGAAGCCTTCGTTGTATACATTCATAACGTTAATGGCCTTGTAAACATCAGATAGATGGTTGTAAGCGTCCTGACGAGCATGTGCCTATGTCGCAATGACATGAGAGTAAGGTACACGGAAGGTATGGTACTTACCACATTCGCACCAACATCTGTTTAGTTTGACAGCATAGGATAAATTTGGCGTCCCCTCATTGTGGTCCATTGTTTCCTGTACACTGAAAGTTTGCCTATGACGGTCAAAAATTATAACCGTATGTGTGCTAGTTTTGATAGTTTCCTCTATCATGAATTTTATTATGCATTCACTAAATAATTGACTCGACATTAACACTGCACTCCATCATTCGCCTCTTGTTGCGAAAAATGATGTCAACCTATAATATGTTGATCTCACCAATGCGGTTATTATGCTCACCTTCACTGATGGGTCCTTGTTAACAAGCTGCAAAATTTCTTGACATATCAATTAAGCACTTAGTTTTCAAGGATCCTGTACAATATTTGTGGCAGTGCAACTGTAAGGTGGCTCTATAAAAGCTATCTTCCAAGAATCACTTCTCTTCCTGTGAGACGCATCCAGCCGAAACTTGCAAATATTGTTACGACAATGAATGACATACCTTCTCGAATAAGTTCGATCTACGGTGAAATAAATAGAGTTATCCATGTGATATTTTTTTAATAGCTCGCACGCATTCTTCTTTGGTTCGAAACTTGTCTCCCACTTATAATTCACCCTTTGACCGCATATACGGGTTGTAGAAAAATATCTGAGGATCTCTCATCATCATGCAAGTCCAAGTTTGTCATATGTTGAGGCAGACAATATACATGACTTGGAGGTAATGGCACTTGATGATCGTCGTCTTTAGTGGTGTTATTCAATAGATGATCGACCTGTGTCTCGCTTTCTTCTTCTTCGTCATCAATGACGTCGACTTCCGCTTCAGCTTCATCTGAGTCAACACCTCCAGTTTCATCTGAATCTGCACGTTCTGATTGATCGATTATTTGAGATTGTTGAGATGGAAGAGTTTGTTGGAGTAAAGTATACAACTCAATATAGTTGAAACCAGAATGTTCGTGACTAACGAACATATTTTCAATATCTTCATCATCTCGAACTTTAAACGGATAAAATTTAACGTGGTTGGTTTTAAAAAAATAGATTTTGATATATAATTTGTGATATAGGACCAAACCCTAGGTTTGATTCCAATCTTTCTTTAAAATCCAAGAAACTTGTATTTCTATTGATTATATATCAGACAACATCGGTGTTTTGAAAACCAAACCCAGATACATCAGAGACATATGTTTCTCCGTTGTAGTGGGCATTAATAATGTATCTCGATGCAGATGACATTGTTTGTATATTTTCGTATGAGAAATGAATTGATGCATATGACATTGCATGTGACATGTTAAATATGCATGCAGCATTAAATGCACTTGACAACTCAATTGGCGACATAGTGCAATGTTTCCTACATTGTCGCCAGTCAAACTGGCGCTAACCTTGGAGCCTACGTAGCTAGCCTACACCTATAGGGAATCATGTCTCATGCATGCAATCTGCCAGCTGAATAGCTATATGTCTCATGCATGTTAGCCTACATGCTAGCCTATATGTCGACAATTAGACTGGCGAGTGTGTGTAAGAATCCTACGTGGTCGCCAATTGAAATGGCGCCACCTTTCCTGCATGGCATAATGAAAAGCTATCATTCTTCCTCTATAAATTCATATAGAATTGGTACTTGTTTGGCATCAGAAACAAATATTACTCTTATATAGAATTAATTATTTTTCATCAACAGAAACAATGTCTCTATTGACAATAGGTGAAATGCACAGAGGCACTGTCACCAACATTGAGAATAATATAAGTGTTTATGTTTCTTCTCATTAGTAAGTTTTTTTTTGTAAGTGTTTATATTTCTTCTCATCACTAAGTAGTTTATATTTTTTTGTAGGATGTCTCTAGGTTTCCTACACGTGTCCATGAATATGTTGCCCCGATGAATTAATTGAACCTTATATTGAGCTCGCCGGTTTTGGACATGTAAGCAAAATCATGTCTTAATCGGTTGATGCAAAGTTTATACTAGCTTTACTAGATAGATGGTGCACGATACACACACTTTCTTTTTTCCAAACGGTGAATGTACCATGATGTTAGAGGATGTGTACATGTTACTCGGGTTGCCTATTGATGGTAAGGCGGTCAATGGAAAAACAAACTTCGCAAATTCAATTTGCGAGGAACTTTTGGGTGCCGACTTGTTGGATCATAACCCAAGAGGCCAAGGTATCTTACTTTCGCGTCTCAAGACATATTACAGCAGTTTAATATTAAATGAAAATTCTACCGAAGAAATGAAAATAATAAAAACTAGGTGTTATCGTATGCTTTTACTTGGTTCATTTTTATTTCCCGAAGGTACTGGTTCTAGTATGCACGTTATGTATTTACCTTTATTAAGACACTTAGATAAAACACGAGAATATAGTTGGGGTTCCGCTTGTTTGTCTTATTTGTATAGCTCTTTGTGTAAAAACGCAACGAAAAACACATTACATTTTCTGGATGCGCCGCTTTGCTCCAAGCATGGGGTTAGCGCTCGTCAACTACAACAACTTCTCATTCCCGTATGCACAAAAGTAAGTTAATAACTTCATATTAGTTAATTCACTTTACTGATTATTGTCTCTAACTAATTTATTTGAACTTTTTTTGTTTAGATGGTCGGCTCACGGTATGACTTACAATAGATGTCCTAAACATTGTAATACCGCAATCTCTTGGATCACCTTACACCTAGAGATGTAATGCCACTAAACGAATCAATTTATTTTTAATATCACCCATTTTATGATCTAATCTTTTTCTCTTATATAGTTCATTTGGCGACCATATATAAACATTGAACACTAACATGAAGTCAGAGAAGAAGATGCGGCCGTTTGGACTGCATGCGTGACGATAATCAGATTCACCACTATGGAGATGCACCACAGTGACCGTGTCAAAGTACAGTTTGGAATGCATCAAAACATCCTAGATCCCCCGACTGACCTCGTTAAATGGCACCAACAAAAAATTAATGATCAATGAAACTATCCTGATTATAAAAACTTAGCTAAGTATGAGTGTCGTAAATGGAGGAACCGTCGCGCTCATGTCTTACGTGACCCGTGATGGCAATCCTGTCTATACCAACTAATACTTATATGGCTTGGTACAGATCGTTTGCAACTAGATTTATCTCCGAAGAGAGGTATCTATACGATCCAAGACAAACCACTTACACACAAGAAGCTTCAACGTCTAACCCACGAGGAAATTATCAGACTTGTTACTCACAACCTCCTACCCAACAAAATTACCGACCCACAAACACATAAACCCACAATCTAAACATGCCAGACACCCAACCACAATACTAAGAGCGTCCCTCATACCATCACCAACAAAATGATTATTATCAAGACACCCGTAATGCATATGCCCCAAACACAACATCAAGATATAGCCAAAACGCTCAAACATTGTACCATAGCCAAAACGCTCATATCCAAAACGCTCAAACATCACACCATAACTGACACACACAAACATCACAACAACCCTATGGCTTTCAAACACCACTACCATCTCAACCTTTCACCAACGAATCGTTCACACCAATGTCCCCATTCAATCGTCCAGACCGCACACCAATGACCCCTTCATCACATCCCAACTACTCTGTCATGGGTCGCGAACTCAGTTTCAACACACAAAACTTCTTAGAAATGCAAGAACTTCTTAGGGATCCTGCTGGGGATCTTCCTAAGACTTCAAATCCTCAAACATCTCGAGTGAATCAATAACGAGGACAACGAATAAGAGTAATTATGGGATGTGGAACCAGTGACCGGTATGGCCAACCCGGTCGTCATAATTAGTTTATGTAATATTATTTTTAATTAAATATTAATGTTAATTATTTATGCTTAAAATTTTATGGTTACACGCTGTCACCAAACCAATTGACGACACCTATAAATTTTAATACACTACCGCCAATTAGATTGACAACACCATATGTTGTCTCCAATCTAATTGGCGCCTCCTCTTAAGGCTATAAAATTGTCACCAATTGAGTTGGCAACAAAACTTATTCTCACCTCAAAGTTATTTTGGAATTTTTTTTTTTTGAAAATGTAGATTATTTGGGTAAAAATTTTGTTATCTTTTACTCGTTTGTAAAATTCAATCTTCAAATATGCTGTGTCTTTTAACTATACTCCAAAGAAAACCATACGACTAAAATATGTCGAAATATTGAGTACTTACTTCATTTTAATTCTACTGTTGGGGACACTGGAGTAAGAGAAGATCCAAAGTAATAAGTACACTAAAATATGCCAATATAAGATAACCCAACCTCTCAACGTTTGACTACATGTCAGCTAAAACACCAAACCTTAGAAACACAAAGGGAAGAAATATGAGTCTAATTTCCTCTTTTCTGGGGTGCCAGTAAAATATTAGCAGCACTAACCAACTAAACTAGCTTAACCTATAGCTTCATTAGAGCAGACATATCAAAGTGCTTCTGGATACCGCAAAATAGCTTAACCTATAGCTTCATTAGAACAGGCATATCAAAGTGCTTCAGGATATCCCAAAATAGCTTAACCTTCATTAGAACAGACATATCAAATTGCTTCTGGATATCGTAGTTCTGCTGGGCCAGGGCCCAATATCCCTTTCTGCTCGCTAATCTTGCCCAGCCCAATAGAGGACTCTAGTAAAAGTCCATTTATTTCATCCTCTCGCCAGATTGTTCCCTGTAAAAAAAAAAATAGTTTGGATGCAAAATAATTTAATTTTTAATTTATAAATCAATTGAAAATAATAATTCTGCAAAGCAAAAGCCACGAGGTAGAAGCACTTTGGAAAAATGAGTCAATATAGGCTCACACAGTAATTACAGAATTGTCAGTCTTAAAGAAAAAGTAACTTAATTTTGATGTAATTTTGTCAAATTTATCACTTTGAATTCAGACTTCTTCCCCTTAATTTTCTTAAATGATTCGCCAATATATTTGAAGATTTACTAGTTATTTTACAATTAAACAATAAACACTGAAGTTTCACCCACCATGCGAATGACTAGAATGTGCAAAAAGTATGTTATATGACTTGTTTAGTGAAAGGATCAAAAAGAAACAGGCACCTGACACATTATAGGAAAATAAAATTAATCTGATCAAAATATATATTCAAAGGAGTGCATCAAGGTAAAATAGCTCGTAATAATCATTAATTATTTACCTCTTCGAGGTTATAGCCAACATCTTGCAATAATGGAGTTGCAATCGGGGGTGCAACTTCTGGATCAGGCTTTTGAAATATAAATGTTGTATAGAGACCTGCATTGGAGTGGAGAACCCAATATATGAGTATTCTTGTGAAGTCTAAGAAACTTACAAGCAATAAGAGGATAAAAAGAAATTGTTACTGCATTACCAAGCGCATCATATGATCTAGGAAGTAGTCTACCCCTAATATCCAAAAGGTTTGGAGCATAGTTCGTAAGCAAGCCTGCTAATTGTGCTCTTACAGCAACAATCAAAGAAAGTAAATTGAATGAGGTCTTGCAATAGGCAATCTCCAAAATGTTAACAACGCAAATTATATAATTGAGGATATAGATAGAAGGATCAGTCTCCTCCCGAGAAAATGATACTAACCTGTTGTCATCATAAAACTCAGTCAAATTTTGGATCTCTACATATTGAAGACCAGCTTCCCTTGCCAGTCTGCATTTTATGAAGCAATTGACACATGAGATCTATTTTACAAGTCCTGATTGAATATATGAACCTAAAAGGTACAGGCAGACACACATTCCTTCCCAATGTTTAAAGTTTTACCATCCATGACTAACGAAGTCAATGTCAGCATGTTTGGATTTCTTAATGAGTGAAATCTAAGCAAAATCAAGCATTTTCATTTAAAATCAGACTTGTTAGGTAATTGTTACTACACCAGAGTGGAATTTATACAGTGCCTTGGCACAAACATGCAGAACTCTCAGTTGTCAATCTTGAGTTTCGAAAAATAAGGATACCTGATTAAACTTGGAAAATGAACCAGGCAATGGGTTTCAGCAGAGACATCATTAGCAAACTTCAGCTGATATTTCTTTCCAAATAATGGAAACCTGGAAATCATTATGCGCATTCGAATGAATGACAACAAACTGTAACTGAAAGCAAAGTATAAGCAACATGCAGTTAATACATTATGGAGATGTGTACTTTTCTTCTTCAACTTCAAAAGTAATTGTGTAATTCTCTGTCCGGATGCAGTTGGGAACAATGTTTGCCTTCATGCTGCTGCCTTTGTTGTGATAGGATTCAACATTCTTCTGATACTTGGCCCTAGATATAGACAGTGTTAATATCATCCTGTGTATTGGTGTATAAGTATCTCATACAGCTTTATATGAATTATAGGAGAGTAAATACTTAATTCAGTCCCTGGAATTATATGATTGTATCAATCTAGTCTTCAACAATATCAATAGTTCAAAATGACCTCTAGAATCTCGAAATCAAAATGTTAATCAGGTTCGCCCATAAGTCTTGGTTTGATATCAAATTCATCCTTGAGATTATTCACTTAGTCTCAATGCATCCCCGGCATTACCTTTTTTTTATAAACTGAGGAGGACGGCATGACCAACTTAATATCATTATAGTCCCAGCAAATACCAACGGATGGACAAATTGGACTAAAGTTTTGTAATTTTAGGGACTATTTTGGAGTATTGTTGTTAGGACCCCGTATGAGAAATGTAGGTCAAATGAGCTGTTAGCACGGCTGCAACTCCCTAGCTCAGTACCCAACGGGTTTGTGCTAGAACTAGAAGGAATAGGATTAAGGGAGAGAGAAAAGTATCTTTTGGGAAACCATTTGGTAGTTATGGACAGAGAATAGTATTCTCTGTAGGAGCTTGGTCCTGTGGGCATGATATTCAGCCTTTTGCAGCTATCTTTCACAGACAGAAATAATACACTCCTTTATTTTAATTATTGATCTATTTTTCTTCTAATTGTTGCTACTGTAATCCAGGTTTGTATTAATTGTTAATGTAGGTGATTAGATTAATAACACAGTCCTACAATTTAAGGGACCAAATTAGATATTTACTCAATTCATGGAAAAACAGTAATGAAGACAAAGGTAATAGAGCTCAGCTGCAAAAGTGATGGATGAGATCTATATGCATAAAATAGATAGAAAAAACTACAAGCACTGGGAAAATTGTTTAAATACAAGATCAATCATTCTCTAATTCTGAAATTCATTTTATGTGGATTTCATCTGACCACTGGACAGAAATAAACCTCATTATTATAATAAAAGCACGACAGAAGTGAAATAAACTAAGCATCCCGACAAAAGAGAAAAGGAGTGCATCTTAGAGTCATTCACTAGTAGAAAACTCTAATTCTAAGATGAGGATCAATCCGGAGATCCAGTTTGACACTACTTGAACTCGAACATTATAATGTTCAAGTAAAAGAAGACTGAGAAATTTAGGACATGGTCGTACGAAGGCAATGACGTAGCTCAGAGATCACCCATAAAATGACTAAAAGAAATCTCACTGAGAAAATTAAGTTTTCTAATACAGCATCTACCCTAATCCCAGTGGAAAATTAAGCCAAACAAAGCAGACAAGAGGATTTTATCCAATTACATGTCAAGTTTAAGAGATGAAACTGAATTTACAAAAATTTACACCAAGTCTACAAAAGTTTATTTGGACACCATATGTCATGAATTTTATTCCACGAATGGGGAACACACAAAAAATAGAGAGCATGCAACTAAACGGGGGAATAATAGGCCTTTTACAATTAAGTCCCATACCATATGGTAGATGAGTCAGGAGTAATACCAAGAAAATATCCCCCTGGTTTCAGTAGAAATGAAACATTTTGAAGAAGTCTCCGCGCTTTCTCTTCAGTTTCAAAACACAACTGCATTAGAGATGTTAATCAGAAGATGACCATTAAAGAAAATCAGGATGAACGAATCAAGAGAGAAAACAACACGTCGGAAGTGATAGAAGTGACTGCAAAAAAAAAAAAACTATAATATCTCAAAAGGACTTGAGACACTACCTATCAGCATGTGCTCTATCCTTTTTCTTTAAGAAAGAACAAAAACAAAGGGATATAAAGTAGAACTCAAAGGAAGTTACTCCATTTTAATAGGCAAAAAGTAAAAGATGATTCAAAATATGATTAGAAAGTAAATATAAGACCTGCAAATGCTGCAAACAGCAGACAAAATCAACTGTATTGCTCTTCTCTTCCAGATTCATTTCAAAACTTTCCTGTCAAGAACACAATAGAATAACATCAACAATAGATATAGGGCCTGTTTGGATTGGCTTATTTGAGCTATCTATTGGCATAAGTTTTGTGACATTGTTTGGGAGAGACTATCAAAACAACTTATGACATTTTTCATACATATATTTTAGCTTATTTTTATAATTTCTGATAGTAGATAGTTATAAAAACAACTTATAGCATAAAAAAACAACTAAACTTTATTTTATCTTTTGTCATAAAAACAGCTTATTCATAAGCACTTAGACTATAAGCTGCAAATAAGCCGGTTATCCAAACAGACCCATAATCGTGTTAAATTAATTCAAGGTGGACAAAGGAAAAAGCACCAGCACCAAGAAGTAAAAATATTTGATCTATTAAACAACAAATTAAAAGATAAGCAACAAACAAAACAAGTTCAATTTATAAAACCCTAAGTTGGTTATTATTGCTACAGAGTTCGAAAAAGAAGCAACACATGAACAAGAAAATAATAAGATATTGGTGAGTGACTAACCGTGGAAGGATCAAGGTGAAAGAAATCAGCAGTGTAAGATTTCCGATTACTCTCCCAAGCTTGTCGAATTTGGTCTATCCCGGACGAAGAAACATCTATTTCAATACAATACAACAATAACAATAACAATCCATTAATCAACTAACGAATTGAAGTTAGAGACAAAGAATCGAAGAATCATATACATACCGATACCAATGTAGTGACCGATTTGTGCGTCGAGCCATTTATCAGAATCAGCGCCTCCACCACAATACAAGTCGCACATCTTGAATATTGAAATTGAACGGAAAATGAGAAAGTGAAAAGATGAAAATGGAATTGAAAAGGGGAAGTGAAACGGACCGTGGCGTAGGGGTGAGCGAATATCTTGATGAGAGCCATTTTGGCGAAATCGTAGAGGCGTTGGTGGTTTGAATCGATCTTCGCCGCCGATTGCGTACTCGTCATTTTCTGTTGGAAGTTTGATGTGAGTGGGAGAACCAGAAAGAGCAGCCAGTGCCTAACCAGCAACGGCTACTCTTCTACTTTACTGCTTCCTTCTGATAAACTCTGTGCAGAAATAAAACAACGAGTTAATCAGGAACAAACTAATCTACTAAAAAAAACTTATTTTAATTTTTCTTTCTCAAAATAAGAGAAAAAAGGAACACTGAAATTGTAAAATATTTTATAGTGTCAACTAATTACAATTATGAATCAGAATAAAATATATTTTTATTTTAAAAACACTATATTACATGGCAATTGTAATTATTTTATATTACTGACAGTGCACTATCATTAAATCCCTCAAAATAATTATATGTATATTATCAATTCAACAAATACTACTCTAGCTGTTTATATTTATCACTCTAGCTGAAGTGCTGAATTTATTTTTCTAAACTTTATATTATTATACTACCAATAAATTATTCATAATTTTTCATTCAATATTAAAAGTTTATATTTCCCTAGCAAAAAGTACAAATATTTTACAATCCTTTTTAAGGTTGTTACAGTATTGAAAGTTAACTTATGTGAAAATGAGAAAACACTATATGTGAATATTTTTTTTGTGTTTTTTTATCGTTAGATCTTTTTAGTATTGTGATACTGACGTATTTATAGTCCGTAGGAGTTTAATTTGAGTGAGCAAGTCTCCTTATAATATAGTAACCTCCACAAGAATGGTTGGTTGATTCCTTGAAATCTAAGAGACGTAATTAATTTCCACGATTTCCCATGTAATGATTGTTGACTCGATATACACTTCACAAATGATTGCGCGCTATGGACGGAGAAACAACGGGAAGTTTGGGCGATATATCCAAACAAGAGACCAAAGTGTTTTAAACTCTGACTCATTTTCGGACCTTCCCGAGGATCCTAGTTGAAACTTTACTCCTGCCTTATGGTCTCGAGGTTTCAGATGATTTTTTTGGATGAGGATTGTTTAAACCTCCTCGACGAGACTTTAAATTGAGTCCCTTAGATGAGACATTTAAGTTAGTCCCTCAGGTATGACTTTAAGTTGAGTCCCTCAGGTATGACGTTAAGTTGAGTCCCTTATGAGGATGATTCTTTCAAGCATTTCTTGGGGGCGAGTTCAATTCTTTGCATTATGTACGTTATTTGTATCCTCGCCCTTTATAGGACAGTTTATAGTCGCGATTTTTTAGGGGCTCGTGTTCACGCATTTGGCAGTTTATTATGAAATTCTTAGCATTGTGGACTTTTCGTTATCCAGGGCTTAAGTGAGGTCGTCTGCCAAGGTGGAAATTATTTCTTGTTTGGCGTTAATTGAGTAGTTTAATGAGGCAATAATGATCTTTCAAAGAAGGTCCAAAGATGTAATTACCTCGTGGAGTGGCAAGGATCTTCTTGTGGAAGTCTAGCAATATAATTACCATGTAGGGCGACAAGGATCTTACTGTGGAAGTCCAATGATATAATTATTGCGTATGAAGGCAAAAATCTTCTAGTGGAAGCCCAACAATATAATTACCTCGTAAGACGACAAGGATTTTCCTGTGGAAGTTCAACAATATAATTACCCCGTAGGACGATAAGGATTTTCATATGTAAGTTCGACGATATAATTACCTCGTAGGGAGGCAATGATCTTTTAGTGGAAGTCCGACAATATAATTACCTTGTAGGGCAGCAAAGATTTTCCAGTGTAACTCTAACAATATAATTATCCCGTAAAGTGGCAAGGATTTTTCAATGGAAATCCATCAGTATAATTTGACGGTCAAACCATAATAACTTGTTGCAAATGCCATAATTTGATACAAAAGTTTTCTTAAACAGGTGATTCTCCATCCCGTCACTTAACTATAATAATATCTCAGATTGGTTGAGTTTCATCCAATTCCTCGAGCTTGTTGGTTCCATTAGGTAACTTCTGATATATACGATACGACCCTTCCTACTTAGGTTGTAGTTTCCCCTGCTAGGCGGACACTACGATTTGTCGTATCACTAAGTCACCTTTTTGCATCTCTATTTGAATTACCTAGGAGTTAAATCTCATGGTTGCTCTTTGTTTTGCGGTGAACACTCAAATGTGGGCGACATCTTTTTTTTGCCCACTAGGTCAGCGTTACATCTAAGTCCTTCCTCATTTTCCTCCTCGATTAAATGGGAGCATCGTCATATGGGTGTGTCGATTTTATACTAGTAGTGTGGTGATGACAGTCGTCATTACGTGAATTTTACTAGCAAATTTTGATGAAATCAAATGAATAATGGGCAAAGGACAAGCTAAAATGTGGAAGAATTGAACAAATTTGCAAAGGAATGAAGAAAGTGGACTTAGAAAATTTTTGATGAAAAAGATGAAGAAAAAACACTTTTGCTTCTAGTTTTCACGAACACGCAATGCATCCCATAGTGGCGCGATGAAAGGCTCATTGTGGCACGATGTATCCCATCGTGGCACGATGAGGAGAGAAATTCTGACATGTTTTACAACTTTAAATAGAAAATGGGTCGTTTTTTACGATTCCGAATTTGATAGAGAAAGCGACGGCTAGGAGTGCTAAAGTGACAATTTAGAGAGTTTTAGAAGCCATTAAAGACCTTCATGTTCCTTGATTTTCATGTGCTTTTCATCTAAACTCATGGTAATTATTGAATTCACTATGAGTAGCTAGATTGCTCTAGATTAGGTCTCTTTGAGACAAACCTTCTCGTACTTTGTTGGAGCATATGGATGTTTGAGATTAATTGTCTCTTTTATGTTATTAATCTTAATGTTTTTTTCTGTATTGACGAATGCATGAATTGATATTAGCTGAGTTGCAATTTTTTACCGTTAGTCTACCGATCTGATGTAGGACAATTATTCTACTTAATAATTAACTAGGAATAGATAATTATATGTTGTGGTTTTTGAATTAACGAACGTAGATCACCTAATTTAACTATGAATTGGCCTAAAGATTTAGGGGATTATTGTTTATATTAGTGAGTTGTACACCAAGGAATTAGGTGCACTGGTCTTGTCAATTAGTCGTAAGACTCTAACACTCTTAGAAAGTTAATTAATACATAGACTTCATCAACAGGTACAAGTCGGGGAGTCGAAAGAGAGACCTAATCGCTTTTAATCATTTAATCTTGTCCCATTATTTTTTCGTCATGTTTTCATACTGAAACAACTCTTAAACCCCCCATTTTGTTATTTAGTTTAATTTGCACGATAGTTACCTTATTAAAATTCGCAATTCTTATGAAGACAAATTTTATTTATTACTTCGACAATACTAGTACACTTGCTAGAATTTTCCATCAAGATTTTGGCGTTGTTGCCGAGGATTGCAAAATTCAATAAAGTAACTGATCGTGAAGGATGAATCAGATCATGTTGAAGTGGGCCACCAAGTACGTCTGAGATGCTGGGCGTATGGAGAGGAGGAGGGGGTGTACCTGCAAGGCACTCCGACGCTCAAGTAAGAAAGGGTCAGAGAAAAGGGGCAAGTACAAAGTATTAGTTCGTAGGGTGAATATTTGATACCTGACCCTCTCAAGTGAGAGGGCTTATATAATGCCCCCAAGCGCGTAGCCAACGGTCCTATTTTCGGGGAGAAATAACCGTTTTCCCGAAGAATAGGTAACTTTCCAAACTAGTTGTTATGTCGGGCATGGTGCCCAAAACTAGTCGTTATGTCGGGCATAAGCATAGTTTCAGGCACATGCCCTTAGCTGTTCGGGGAGTGAAGAAGCTGTGCAGAACGGGCAGCTGTTTCGGGGAGGAGTGGTTCATCCTTTGCCCGGTTGGAGGGGCAGAAAGGTAACTTTTTCCCTTTGTGGATTGGACTTAGGCATTTGGGCCGTTCTGGGAGCAGAAGTGGATTGGGTCGTGCCTGACCATCGGTCCAGTCCAGAACAGGATCCCCCCAAGTCGTTGCTCCTGGGCATGGGAGTGATGGCTTAAGGACGGCTTGTGGCTCCGGGGAGCTAGCGTGAAGTCGTCGTTTGGTGACGGAGAAAGTTGTCTCGTGGTGCCCGTGACCCCTAGTGTTCGTGAGATCCTTGGTCGTGATTGGACTGCCCGTCGTACGGGGAGACCAATGGTTAGGAGGAATTGAAACGTTAGGGCTCCACGTGTGCCTCGAGTCTTGTGTAGCAGTTACTAGGCAATGATGGCTAGTTAATAGCCATCGTGACCTAGGAAGGCGTGCCTCCACACGTGCCCCTCAATATAAAAGGGGGAGACCCGTTTCATTTTGAACTTTTCGCTCTCGTTTCTCTTCGTCTTCTTCAGAGTTCTTGTCCGTTCACGCCGTCAGCCGTTCCGGCCACCGTATCAACTCCGGGGAAACCAGTTTTCGTCTTCTTAGTTCAAGTAAGTTTGCTGATTTTGTGCTTTTTTATCCCCTTTTGATGATTACTAGTGGATTGCATGCGGTTAAGACTAGGTTTAGAGGACGATTTGCTCTGTTTCTGGTGGTTGTTGGTGGTGGACGGTGGTTATGCCATTTTCTGCCGCCGATGTGCCGCTGGGCTTCTAGGATATTTTGGTGAGGAGGGCGGTTCCCTGTGTCGTTGCGATGATGATGCATGTGCAACCGCCGTGATCGTTCATATTCTGGGGTGGCGATTAATTTTCCGGTTGAGCATTTGCAGTTTCCAGCGGAGCTTCAAACGGAAACTGGGAATAGGCTCGGGGAAGTTCCTCGTCCGGGAGTGGTTTGTCCCGAGCGTCTCCTCGCGGGGAGGCTTTTGAGTTTTTTCTTTGTTTGATGTTAGGGCTTAGGTCGGGGGACGTCGTCCTCAGCCCCTTGCGCGCCCTTTCACTTGACTAGTGGTGGAAGGGTGGATTTGATTCTTCGTCGAATTCACTTTTTTCTCTGCTTTTCATGTGATTGACATGGCGACAGGGCCAGATGGGGAGATAATAATAAATTCGTCCGAGGAGGAAGCGAGTTCCTCAGGAAGCAGCAGCTCGGAATCCTCAAGTGTCCCTAGCGAAGCCGGGGAGGAAGAGGAAATGGAGGAGGACACTGTTGGAGACTCCACGGAGGAGTGGATGATGGCTGAGCCAGCCGAGCATGTATCCACCTTCGCGTCATATCTGGGGGACGTTTTCATGGTAGTCGTACCAGAGGGGGAGTGGAAGGTGCACTTTCCCTCCGAGGATGATAGGGTTTGCACAAATTTCGGGGAGCGTTTTGCTATGTAAGAGTACACTTTCAAGGAGTTGGGACTGAGGCTGTCGTT
This sequence comes from Lathyrus tuberosus, assembly GCA_022829125.1. Classification (NCBI taxonomy): domain Eukaryota; kingdom Viridiplantae; phylum Streptophyta; class Magnoliopsida; order Fabales; family Fabaceae; genus Lathyrus; species Lathyrus tuberosus. The sequence continues at coordinate 20,235,980 of JALAZF010000017.1, forward strand.
CACTGATTTCCAGCAGTCAGTGTTCGTGCATCTAGATTTGGCCCCGACGCAGCTGCATCCGAACTCGCTGGCCTTCATCCGGGCATTTGAGCTAACGTGCAAGCTTTTGAAGACATGGGTTACTCTCCATTTGTTTTTCACTGTATTTTATCTTCAACGGCAGTTGAAGGGGAGGAGGTACGGTTGGGTCTCGTTGAAACAGCCTCGCAAGCTGTTCAAGCCCTTTTCAGAATTGATACGGACGTTCAAGGAGAGGTTTTACATCATAGAGCCCGTATCGGAAGCTGCCCAGGATAACACGTATGTCTGGGAGATCGAAGTTGACGAGGAGGGTAACGAGCTGCGCGATGAGGCTGGGAGGTTTATAGGGGAGAGACGGTTCAAGTTCCTTATCCACTAGGGACCTGGCCATTTTACCAAGGAGCCCAACGAGTATGTTCTCCAGCCGCACAACCCAGATGGGCAGGATGTCGTTGCTTACGAGACGCTGGTGAAATACGTTAATTCATTTCGTCTTGCTGAGTGCGTCACGAAGAAGGGGGCTCCGATTTACGAGGACGACGGCAACAAACCCGTGGAGTTTCGCTTTATTAACACCAAGGCGTTTCTGGAGTGCAAGACCTCTGCGGACATTCATAAGTTGCTCGGTAGTTTTAGTTATTTTAACTTGCCTGAACTATTTTTCTTCGTCGTCTAACGCTCTTATTTTGTTTGTGCAGGTGAGATGCCTTTTGCTCATGAAAGGATGGTAAAGAATGCTCTCGCGAGGAACAAGTACAGAGCGGCTGCTCCCAAAACCCGATTCTCCCAGCGTGCCCCCACTCCTCCTCAGCCTGCTGCAGTGATCTTTTCCCCCACTCCTGCCCCCCCAGGGATCTCCCTTGCCTCTGGCTTCACGGCCTAAGCGGTTCAGGGCCACCGAAGGGGTAGATCTCACCCGGGCGTCGGAAAAAGGGAAGTTCGAACTCCCTCAGTGCATTCATGACAGACGGTTCTTCGAGGGAACGTCTTTGGTTGTGCCACGGGCAGAATCTCTCCGGCTGGAAGGCATGGATCGCCCGAGCAAAAGGGCGCTGGTGTTGTTACTTATGCTCGTTCGTATATGTATGCCCTTAATAGAGATTACTTTGATTTGCTTTAAATTTTAGGGAATTGCTCGTTATATATGTGTCCGCCAGTGAAGGATACTAGTCGAACGGCCGGGGAATATCCGGGCGAGGATGCGGAGCTCAGGTTGCATTTGAGGCCTGAGTTCGCGGCGTGAACCTCCTATCGCGAGCTGTGTGTTCTGCCTGTCGTGGTACTTTAACAACGGCGGTGCTCGATTGAGGGGCCCCTGTCAAGCAGAGACCCGGCTCGTTCCTGAGCGAGGTTCTGCTTCACTGGCATGCGACGCTTATACCTAGGCGTGCATCGTGGTCGGTAGGCGATACTCGTCGTCGTGACAGATCGAACCGATAGTTTAGGCCTTATATGTAGTATTGTTTCAGCTTTTCGGCATTCCATGGTCGAGCAAGTTCTTCCCCATTGAGACGTTCTAGGTAATAGGCCCCATTCTCCATTTTTGCCCGGACACGATAGGGTCCTTCCCAGTTGGCGGCCGGTTTGCCTTCGCGAGAGTCTTTATGGTTTCTCCTTAGGACAAGGCTGCCTACGTCGAACTCTTGTCGTATGACTTTGGCGTTGTGCCTGATGGCAAATTTTTGTTTTAACGAGGCTTCGCGGAGAGTTGCCCCTGTTCGGATTTCCTCGACGAGATCGAGTTCCTCCCTTAGTGCCTCGTTGTTCATTTCCTCGTCCAAGGGTGATTCTGTCCGCCTGGAGGGTACATAAACTTCGACGGGGATCACAGCCTCGGTCCCATAGGCTAGACGAAAAGGTGTTTCCCTGGTTGAAGAGTGTGGAGTTGTGCGGTATGCCTATAAGACATTGTGCAGCTCCTCGACCCAAGCCTTCTTCGTTTTGTCCAGCCTCTGTTTGAGGCCTCGAAGGATGACCCGGTTCGCCGCCTCAGCTTGCCCGTTTATTTGAGAATGTTCGAAGGATACGAAGTGTTGCTTCGTTCCTAGCTGGGCGACGAAGTCTTGGAACTTCCTGACCGTGAATTGTGTCCCGTTGTCTGTGACTATCACCTGGGGGATGCCAAAACGCACGAGGATGTTTCGTTTGTAGAAACGCAGTATGTTAAGGGCAGTTATCTTGGCCAGGGCCTCCGCTTCTATCCATTTTGTTAAGCAGTTTACACCTACTATTAAGTATTTGTTCTGATTTGATCCCACCACGAAGGGTCCTAGGATATCCAGGCCCCACCAGGCAAATGGCCACGGGGAGGACATAGCTTTGAGCTCGTTAGGTGGAGCTAGGTGCATGTCCCCGTGTCGTTGGCATTTATGCATTTCTTCACGTGCTCTATAGCGTCATGCTACATGGTTGGCCAGTGTTAGTTCTTGGATTGGCTAGAATTTTGGTAAAACAAAGTGTTCAATGTTGATGTCACATGGGTGATGTCTTACCATTGAGTCTTAACATTGGTTTATGTTAAGTATGTATATTGTTGAAGTTGTGAAGTCTGATGTCACATGCGATGTTGTGACATCAGGTCTGCAGAAGATTAATAACATCAGGTTTAGTGATGTTGTTAGGGTTTGTGTTTTAGCTGGATATTGGAAGAGCTGGCAGAGTAATTGGATGCGAATATCCTGGAGGAGATATTTTCTGTTACAAACAGATTTGATGCAGATTTGTAGAAGTGTTTAAAGGCTGAAGATTTAAGAAGATTTTGAGAGAGAAAATCTGTCGAAGATTCAGTTTTAAATAAAAAATCAGGTCAGATATTGTAGCAGGTCCAAGACCAGACCAAATAGCTACATAAAGCGCATCAATCCTTTGAAGAAAGTAACGAAGAAAATAGAGAGCATAGACTGAGTGTCAATTTTGAGTCTTCGTGTATGTTTTTGTAAGCCATTCTAGTGTGAATTGGTGTTACTTGATTGAGTTGTAAAGTGTCCTCTCTTAGAGCTGTTAAGCAAGAGAGTGTGGTTACTTGATCAAAGCTTGTAAGAAGGATCAAGGTGTATTTCAAAGTGTGATCTTTGAGTTGTATCACTGAGGTGATTTAGGGAGTGAGTGGTTTCTCATATCCAAGTGGTTTCTTAGGTAGAAGGTTCATTGGGTAGTGATTAAGTTTAGTAGATGTCAACTGGGATTGTTGAGTCTGTAAATTAATACTACTAATAGTGAAATTCATCCCTGGCTTGGTAGCCCCCAGACGTAGGTAGTTAGACCGAACTGGGTGAACAATTCATTGTGTTGATTTACTTTTGTTATTGCCTTGTTCATATAGCAGATTGTGTTGTTGTGACATCACACTTAACATCACACATCTGATACCAGAATTTTAATTGTGCATCTGGGTGAGATCTAGGGTTGATACTTTCTGGTAAAGATGGACAAGGAAGTTGGTGGATTTGTGAATAGACCCCCTATTTTGGATGGCTCTAATTATGATTATTGGAAGCCAAGGATAATTACCTTTTTGAAATCCTTGGACAGCAGGGCTTGGAAGGCTATCATTAAAGAATGGAAAGCACCTGTTGTTGTTGAGAAGGATGATGCTGGGAAAGAAAAAGAAGGCAGCTCAAAACTGAAACCTGAAGAAGAATTGACCAAGGAAGAAGATGAGCTTGCCCTTGGCAATTCCAAAGCCCTAAATGCTATCTTCAATGGAGTTGATAAGAACATCTTCAGGTTGATCAACTCATGTGAAGTTGCTAAGGAAGCATGGGATATTCTGAAGGCTACACATGAAGGATCATCTAGAGTTAAGATGTCGAGACTTCAGCTTCTAACATCAAAGTTTGAAAGTCTGAAGATGAAGGAAGATGAGACTATCCATTGCTTCTAACATCAGCAAGTCTAAGGAGAAGGATGAAGAGAATATTGCTCAAGACAAGGGTGTTCAATGCTTTGAGTGTGAAGGTTATGGACATGTTAAGAAAGAATGTCCCACATTCCTGAAGAAGCAGAAGAAAGGAATGACAGTTTCTTGGTCAGACTCTGACAGTGAAAGTGAAGGAGAGTCAGCCAAACATGTCAAAGCTTTAACTGGAACAGTTGTTTCTGATGGTGATTCAAGTGATGAGGAACTGACCTTTGAGGAGTTAGCATCCACTTATCAAGAGCTCTGTCTGAAGAGTGCAGAAATCTGTCAAGAAAGTGAAAAATAGAAGAAACATATTATTCAGCTTGAGACTGCTAAAGCTGATTTGGAAAATGAAGTCTTATTGGTCAAAGCTCATCTTGATCATATGACCAAATCTGTTAGGATGCTGAACAGTGGTACAGACACACTTGACAAGATCCTTCAGACAGAAAAGGTTGCTGGAGATAAGTCAGGCATAGGATTTGTGGTTGAGGAAAAGGTATCTGCTGAAGCAAGCACTTCAGGAACCAAGAAGGAGATGTCTCAACCAATGTCTCAACATCACACAAAGAGACAGGATCCTAAACCTAAGCAGGTAGCTCATCCACAACCTCAAAATGTTGGGAAGAGGCATGATCAAAGGAAGGCATATGTTTCTGGAGCTAGGCAGTATATGCCTCGACAATATCATAAGAGCATGCAGGCTTCTAGGTTCAAACAGAACATGTTCCATCAGATGTCTCAACATCAGGGAAACATGTATGGCTATGGATATAATAATGATGTACCTTATTATTATGGAAGAAGGAAGCCTCATCACCATAGAAGACAGCCAAAAGGACATCATCTTTACCATAGAAGACAGTCAAACTATGGGAGAAGAAGACAACATTATGGGTGGCAGCCACAGCAGTATCATCATCAAGGTGGCAGAAGGTTTAACCACTTCAGAAAGGACAGAGTTAGGTGCTTTTACTGTGGCAGATTTGGACACATGCAATCTTCTTGTTTCAAACTGCATGGTTATCCCAAATCTGTCCCTCAACCTAAACAGAATCAGAACAGACCTAAAATTAGTAAACAATGGGTTCCAAAGACTGTCACTACTTGTTTGGTAGTTCATATGTCTCTAGGGGGTTCTACCAAGAAGGATTGGTATTTTGATACTGGTTGCTCTCAACACATGACATGTGAGAAGAATTTGTTGGTTGAAGTTGAACCTTATTCAGGTTGTGTAACCTTTGGTGACGGTGTTCAAGGAAAAGTCAAAGGTATGGGAAATCTGAATTGTGCAAGTGCTCCTAGATTAAAGGATGTATTACTGGTCAAAGGTCTGAAAGCCAACTTGATCAGTATCAGTCAACTGTGTGAGCAAGGACTTAAAGTTCACTTCACTCAAGCTGAATGTATTGTCACTAATAAGGAAGGTGAAGTTGTCATGAAGGGTGCTAAGTCCAAAGACAACTGCTATTTATGGGTTTCTCTTGAATCAGGCTCTTCCACATGTGATGAGATCAAAATATGGGATCAAAAGGTGGAACATCTGGAGGGTAATCATAGTATGATTGATCACAATGTCAAGAGTGATGTCGTGACATCTTGCTGTGACATCAGAAAGATCATCAAACAACCTAGTGTTATGAATTCATTCAGAGGAAATCTTGAGGAAAATAAGGTCATAGAGGTTAATCATACAGAAATGAAGTGTAATGCCAATTTGTCTAAAGATGTGTGTGCTGAAATTTGTGAAGTCTTAAGTGGAAAAGTGGGCATATGTGAAGAAGTCTACAATGTTGATGGAAGGATCAAAAGTTGTGACCTTAAGAAGTTTTGGAAGCTGAAAGATGATAAGCAGACTGATGACTCACAAGACAACCATCACAGGTTGGCAATCTCTGTTTTGGAAGATGCAGATGTTGGAGCTAATGTTGAAACATCTCTTATCCTTAAAATAAATAAGAATGTTGAAGTGGTTGATGTGGATGATCTGTCTGACAAGGAGTTGATTGCAAAAGTGGTTCTTGGGGTTGCTAAAAGACTGAAATCAAGGAAAGGGAAAGCTATTGAATCATCTTCAAAGGTGAGAACTGATAAGCAGAAGACCTCAGTGGTTGGTCCTACAAAATCCTGGAGTAAAGTGTCCATCTCTTCCAGAAAGAGGAAGACCAGAGATGAGTCTGATTCTGATGATAATGTCCAAGACATCACTCATGAGAAGAAAGCTGGTGTGATTAGAACTTCTGAGAAAATTCCTGAGGCTCCACTAGATAACATTTATTTTCATTCTGTGGAAAGTGTAAAAAGGTGGATGTATGTTTTTCAAAGGAGGCTTGGTTTGGAAAGAGATCTTAGTAAAGATGCTCTGGAAATTAGAGAAGTTATGGAAATGATTCAGTTTGTTGGGCTAATAAAAACTGTTTTTGGTTTTTGCAAATACTATGAGATACTTGTCAAAGAATTCATTCCTGTTAACATTGCTGATAGAAGAGGTGGGGATTTTGGAAAAGTGTATATGAGAAGGAAATGTACTGAGTTTTCTCCTGCTGTTATAAATAATTACTTAGGAAGAGGGTGTGCGAGCTTATGGTATTCAGGTGTGTATGTTAACCTGAATAAGCTGCTCTGACTATGTTTTATTGGGAGCTTTTTGAAGGACTTCTATGCGAAATGAGTCCTTTGAATGGTAATGAGAAGCAGATTTCCCAAAAGATGTTGTTGAATGGTGATGAGAAGAGATGTTGTAACATCATGATTGCTAATATTTGGAAGATGTTTGAGATTGTGCGTGTCAGAAGAGGTGTTTCTGACTATGTGTTTTAGATTATGGTCTTGTTTTTAGTTGAGCATGACCACTAATTTTGAAGACTTCACTAGTATCAACAACTACTGGTTGGATGAAGACTGTGTCTAGATTATGATGTGTTGGTCAAGGAGTTATTTGTGATCAATTATGTGGATTTTGCTGACAGAAGAAGTGTGGTTTTGTACAGGGTATGGATGGTTTCTGGATAAGAGGGATCACTGGTGTCTTGGGATATCGTTGGTAAGTTTGGTGGTTGTCAAATTGTGGCTAAAAAGGGGGAGAGTTAGCCTAGGTGTGTCCTATCTCAGATCTGGTGTGGTGCAGATATTGAGGGGGAGTGTGCATGTATGAACAGCTGGTATGCTGATTCTTGCTTTGAGGGGGAGCTTGCCCAATGTTGCTACTAGCAGAGTATTGAAGTGTGTGCAGCATGTTGAAAGCATTGTGAAGCTGTTATGAAGAAATGCTGCTGTAAAGGTTGGTAAAACATTCATGTTTTTCCGCTGCTGAAGTCTCTGATGTTGCAGAGATTGTTTTAGCCAAAATTAGCCAAAGGGGGAGATTGTTGGTTCTTGGATTGACTATAATTTTGGTAAAACAAAGTGTTTAATGTTGATGTCACATGGATATGTCTTAACATTGAGTCTTAACATTGGTTTATGTTAAGTATGTATATTGTTGAAGTTGTGAAGTCTGATGTCACATGCGATGTTGTGACATCAGGTTTGCAGAAGATTAATAACATCAGGTTTAGTGATGTTGTTAGGGTTTGCGTTTTAGCTGGATTTTGGAAGAGCTGGCAGAGTAATTGGATGCGAATATCCTGGAGGAGATATTTTCTGTTACAAACAGATTTGATGCAGATTTGTAGGAGTGTTTAAAGGCTGAAGATTTAAGAAGATTTTGAGAGAGAAAATCTGTCGAAGATTCAGTTTTAAATAACAAATCAGGTCAAATATTGTAGCAGGTCCAAGACCAGACCAAATAGCTACATAAAGCGCATCAATCCTTTGAAGAAAGTAACGAATAAGATAGAGAGCATAGACTGAGTGTCAATTTTGAGTCTTCGTGTATGTTTTTGTAAGCCATTCTAGGTTGAATTGGTGTTACTTGATTGAGTTGTAAAGTGTCCTCTCTTAGAGCTGTTAAGCAAGAGAGTGTGGTTACTTGATCAAAGCTTATAAGCAGGATCAAGGTGTATTTCAAAGTGTGATCTTTGAGTTGTATCACTGAGGTGATTTAGGGAGTGAGTGGTTTCTCATATCCAAGTGGTTTCTTAGGTAGAAGGTTCATTGGGTAGTGATTAAGTTTAGTAGATGTCAACTGGGATTGTTGAGTCTGTAAATTAATACTACTAATAGTGAAATTCCTCCCTGGCTTGGTAGCCCCCAGACGTAGGTAGTTAGACCGAACTGGGTGAACAATTCATTATGTTGATTTACTTTTGTTATTGCCTTGTTCATATAGCAGATTATGTTGTTGTGACATCACACATCTGATACCAGAATTTCAGCCAGTAATATCCTGCTCGGAGGGCTTTTCGGGCAAGGGACCTTCCTCTGAGATGTTGGGCATTGATTCCTTCGTGGATTTCGCGCAAGATATGGGCGACCATTTCTTCCTCGACACACTTGAGTAGCGGGATGGAGAATCCTCGTCTGTAGAGTTTATTTTCGACCAGGATGTAGAAGCAGGCTCTTCGCCTGACTACGCTGGCTTCTTTAGGGTCGGACGGGAGTTCGTCTCTGGCGAGGTAGTTGTAAACGGGGGTCATCCAGCAATTGCTATCGCCGATCACTTGTACGTCGAGCATTGGGGAAGCTTTCTCAATGCTGGGTCGAGGAAGTACTTCTTGTATGACGGACTTATTTCTGCCTTTCTTCTTCGTGCTGGCTAGTTTGGACAAAATGTCTGCCCGGACATTATTTTCGCGGGGAACATGCTTTACCTCTACCGCTGCGAACTTCGTCATCTTCTTCTTGACCAGGGCTAAGTATTCAGTCAGGTTGTCATTTTTGGCTTGATATTCTCCTCGGACTTGAAGGGCCACGAGTTGTGAATTTGTGCAAATACCAACTTCCTCTGTGCCAAGGTCTACGGCCAAGCGTAACCCGACATGGAAGGCCTCGTACTCAGCCTGGTTGTTAGAGGTGGGGAAGGACAGGGTGAGTGAAACTTCAACGATGATTCCTTCATCGCTTTCCAGTATGATGCCTGCCCCGCTCCCCGCCGAGCTGGAGGCCCCGTCTATGAAAATGGTCCATTTGCGTGCTCCGCGAGTGAGGGAGTCTGCGAACGTCATTTCTGCGACGAAGTCGGCCAGGGCCTGGCCTTTGAGGGCTTTCCTACTCTCATACTGGATGTCGAATTCGGACAGCTCGAGCGACCATCTGAGCATTCTACCGGCCATGTCTGGTCGTCCCAATAGCTGCTTTACGAGTTGATCTGTTCGAACCACAATCGTGTGGGCTAGAAAGTAGTGTCTCAGTCTTCTAGTTGCGTTGATGAGGGTCAGCGCCACTTTTTTAATTTGCTGGTATCTCAACTCTAGTCCCTGCAGTGCTTTGCTCGTAAAATATATGGGCTTCTGCCGATTAGGCGTTTCGCGGATAAGAGCGGCGCTTACCGCCTCGGTTGCTATGGCGAGATACAGGTACAAAGTTTCATTGTTATCCTGGCGAGAGAGAATGGGTGGTTCCGAGAGTGCTCGTTTTAGGTGGAGAAGAGCCTTGTCACATTCCTCGGTCCATTCGAACACTGCCTCCTTGCGGAGGAGTTTGAAGAATGGTAAGGCGTGTTAGACAGACTTGGCCACAAAACGAGACAATGACGCGAGCATCCCGTTGAGGGACTGGATGGATTTCTTTGACTTGGGCGTCAAAAACTTGGAGAATGCTCGACACTTATCGAGGTTGGCTTCGATTCCTCGTTTCGTTAAGTAGAAGCCGAGGAACTTGCCTGCCCGGACACCGAACGTGCACTTCTCCAGGTTGAAACGCATTTTGTACTTTCTGGCTTGTTCGAAGACCTTCCTTAGATGGGCGGTGTGATCGGTTTCCTCGTGGGATTTTACGATCATGTCGTCCATATAGACTTCGACCATGTCGCCTATCTCTCCCCGGAAGACCTTGTTCATCATTCTTTGATAGGTCGCGTCAGCGTTCTTTAGGTCGAAGGGCATTACGTTGTAGTAATAGTTGCCCGATTCAGTCATGAAGTCCGTGTATTTTTTTATCGCTCATTGCCATTGGAATTTGATTATAGCCCGAATAGGCGTCCATGAATGATAAAAGTTTAAAACCGGCAGAATTATCAACAAGTTTATCAATATTGGGGAGGGAGTAGGCATCCTTCGGGCATGCCTTATTAAGATCGGTGTTTTCAATGCACATTCGTCATTTGCCATTAGATTTTTTCACAAGTACAACGTTGGACAGCCAAGTGGTGTACTTGGCTTCCGAGATGAATTTGGCCTCGAGGAGGTCCTTTACAGCCTTCGTTTTCTCCAGAGACTGCTTTCTCCTACCTAATGCTACTGTTTTGACAGCTGGGTCAATCGTGAGTTGATGGCAGGCGACGAACGGGTCCAAGCCGAGCATCTCGGCGGCGCTCCAAGCTAAGAGATCGGCGTTCTCACGGAGGCAGGCCTTGAGTTGCTTCCTCGCGATGTCGAGGAGGTCAGCTCCAATCTTCACTCCCCACTGGGGGTCATCGCCGAACAAAACGAGCTCAAAATTGCCATCCGAGATTGTGCACATCGGATGGGAGCTGCTGCTGGACAGGGTAGACGAGCTGGTTGAAGCTGCTTGGTCCTCCTGCTAGTCTTCTTCTGAGAAGCGGCTGTCGAGGTCAATGGAGTCGACCTGAGGCAGAGGCTTGGCTTCCTCGGAACTGCTGGGCAGGGCTGGCTTACTTGACACCTTTGGCTTGAAGGTGTTGGCGTTGAGTCCCTCCGTGGCTGCTTCGAAACATCTTCGTGCAGCCTCGATGTCGCCGTGGAGGGTAACGACCATCCTCTTTGAGGTGTAATACTTCATCTTGAGGTGGACGGTTGAAGGCACAGCTACGAACTCAGCCAATGTTGGTCTTTCGAAGATACACTGGTACAGTGACGGACAATCTATCACCAGAAACTGTACTTTGATGGACCTGGCCGTCTCTGCCGATCCAGAGGTTACGATCAGTTCGACGTACCCCCAAGGTTTGGTCACTGATCCGTTGAATCCTTCCAAATCAGAAACCACATAGGGGGTGAGGTGTGATTTATCCAGCTGAAGTGTTGAAAACAGCTGGGAGTATATAATATCGACCGAGTTGCCTTGGTCGACGAGGATTCTGTGAACATCGAAGTTCTCCATTCGAGCTCTGACGAGTAAGGGTATGCTCGAGTTTGGCGACCCTCCGAGGAGCTCTTCCCTGTAGAAGGAGATGGGGACGGAGCCCTTCTGGGCTTGGTCGAGCGTGGTTATCTTGCTGGAGCTCGTGCTGATTAGGTGCTTGAATTTCCTTTTCACGGAGCCCACCGTGACTTTATTGAAGCCCCTGCCCGAGATGACCATGGCGGAGGGGAATGTTTCCCACGGGCTGTGGGCCGCGAAGTAGGAAGGGGCGCTGAGCTTATCTGGGACGTAGAAGTCCTCTGGTCGTGTCACGGACATGGCGACCTGGATGTTGGCCTCTTCCGAGGAAACCACCTATTCTTCTACCTTTTTAGACTCCTGGGCGTCCTGCCGGGGAGCATCTTTCTTCTTAGTGAACTATTTCAGGTGGTCATCCCTGATCAGTATCTCAATAACATCCTTCAAATGGATGCAGTCTTCGGTAGTGTGGTCATGGCTCTTATGGAAACGACAGTACTTCGATTTGTCGGCGTTGGGTTTGGCCGGTATTTGTTTGGGGAAGCAGACCCCTGCTTGCTTGAATTCCAAATTCGCGCATTCGGACAATATCTTCTCCCTAGAGACGGTCAGAGGGTATAGTCGTGGAATCGTCCGGAGGGTCCCCTGCTGTCGCGGGAGTCCCGTTGATGGTCTCCGCGCTTCTTTTCTCCTCGACGGGATGTCGAGGCTTCTTCGCCCCTGGAGGCCCGAGCGTTCTCTTGGTGGCGGGAAGCTCAGACGGAGTTGGCTGCTTCCTTCTCCTCATACTGGATGTGCGACTGTGCCTTGAGGAGGAGGGCATCCAGATTCCTTTGAGGTGCGAGGCCGACGACTTTAGAGAATTTTGAGCCTGGGAGGAGCCCTTTCTCGAGCATAAATTTTTTCATCTCGTCCTTTGTAGGGACCTGTATCGCTTCTTTGTTGAACCTCTCGATGTATGCCCGGAGAGGTTCGTCTTTTCCTTGGATTATGGCCCCAAGGGAGGCTTCAGTCTTGGGGTGACACCGCGATGTACTAAAATACCGGGAGAACGTCCTCCCCAATTACTTCCACGACGTAATATATTCTTCGGGCAACTGCTTGTACCACGTCATTGCCTATTTTCGGAGCGTGGTTGGAAATAGCCGACACTTGATGGCGCCTCGGACGCCACGGTAATCCAACAGCGCATCGATGTTTTCGATGTGCTCGTCAGGGTCAGTCATGCCATCGTACGTGCCCAGTGTTGGGGGATTCTCTAGGCCATTGGGGAGGCGTGTTGCCAAGATCTCTTGGGATAATGGGCCGTGAGGCTCATCATCGCTGCTGGAAGTGGTTGGTGATAGGGACCGGATGACTCGCTCGTGTCGGCGACTTCTTCGAGGAGAAGGTGAACAGGCCCGACCCTTTGACTTGACCGGAGGTGACTGCTTGTCTCTTCGGGTCCTCTTGTGGCCGGGAGAGTGTTGGTTCCGCAGGGAAGCCTGGTCGCGTTTCCGAACAGTGCGAGATTCTAGCTCTTGGCGCAGCCTTCGGTCGACTTCTCACCGAGGCTGCGGGCTCTTGGATCGTCGATGGTTCTTCCTCGGAGGTGGGGATCTTGGACGGGTGGATTCCTCCAAAGCCCTGATCCTTTTGTTCTGCTGAAGGATCAGGATGTTGGTCTTGTTGAGCGCCTCCAGAAGGGCCACCACGGTCGGGTCGGCGTTGGGTGGAGCAGGAACGGGCTGGATGGCCAGCGAGGGCTGGTCGTCTTCGCGATCAGCAGAAGTAGGGGAGAGAGAGGTCGTGGCCCCATCTCTCAGAAAACGGGGATCTCCGAGGAGAGCAGATGGACCATCAATGTCAGTCTTGTTGATGGGGAGGACAACGGACTGGAGAACACCTTTGGCGTGATCTTGAGAGGCCATGATTATGATCTTGAAAATTTGCTTTGATCTTTGGTTTCCGGGGAAAGAAAGATGGGGAGAACAAGAGTTCCCACAGACGGCGCCACTGATCGTGAAGGCTGGATCAGATCCTGTTGAAGTGGGCCACCAAGTACGTCTGAGATGTTGGGCGTATGAAGAGGAGGAGGGGTGTACCTGCAAGGCACTCCGACGCTCAAGTAAGAAAGGGTCAGAGAAAATGGGCAAGTACAAAGTATTAGTTCGTAGGGTGAATATTTGATACCTGACCCTCTCAAGTGAGAGGGTTTATATAGTGCCCCCAAGCGCGTGGCCAACGGTCCTATTTTCGGGGCGAAATAATCGTTTTCCCGAAGAACAGGTAACTGCCCAAACTAGTCGTTATGTCGGGCAAGGTATCCAAAACTAGTCGTTATGTCAGGCATAGGCATAGTTTCGGGCACATGCCCTTAGCTGTTCAGGGAGTGAAGAAGCCGTGCGGAACGGGCAGCTGTTCCGGGGAGGAGTGGTTCATCCCTTGCCCGGTTGGAGGGGCAGAAATGTAACTTTTGCCCTTTGTGGATTGGACTTAGGCAATTGTGCCGTTCTGGGAGTAGAAGTGGATTGGGCCGTGCCTGGCCATCGGTCCAGTCCAGAACAATAACTTTTGTGTTTAGTTTGTTATTTTTAAATTTTTAGGTTTAATTTTGAATTTTCTTTGTTGCTATTTATTTGCTATTTTATCTTTATTTTAGTTTTAGTTCTTGTTTCCTAGTTAGTTAATGTAAATATCTGGAATTCTATTTTTATTTTTTATTTTTATTTTTTATTTTCTTTTTTATTTTCTTTTTTTATTTATTTTTATTGTTACTATTTAAATTTAAATTTTCACTTTTTTATTTTTAGTTAATTTTTTATCTAGTCCAGTGTTACTTAGGTATTTTCTTTTTTGATTGTGTATGTGAGGTAATGGAAAACATGTATGATTGAGTTGACTTTCAAGTTGTTCTGTTAGGACAACGTCAAGCTTTATAACACAAATCGTTGCCTCAACTCTAGTTCTAACAAATATTAATACAGTGAGGGCATTACATTGTGATTTTGTGGTGAAGGTCATTACAATGGCTATTGTGTACCATATGTTGAAAAAGTGCATTATTCAAGAAATTATCAAGAGTCGGATCCTTATCTCAACACCTATAATCCATGGTGGGATGTGTCACACCCTAATTTTTAACCTTAATATCCCACCTCTTTGTGCACCATCTTGCATAACATTTATAGGTCAATCATACATGCATAGCTAACCAAGTCTTTATGCTTTGTTTTATTTGCTTGTTCACTGATGAATTAGGGTTTACTCCAAAGGGCCTCAAAGGTTGGTCATTCAAATTTTGAGTGCATCATCAACCAAGCAAGTTCTCACCCTCCCAAGAGTCTTATCTCCATAAAATGACAAGTACAAAATGGCCTCATATAAAGCTCTTCAAAGATCAAGTCCATCTGGTCATGAAACCCGGGTTTTCAACTAAAGTCAACTACAATATTTGACTTTTGGGTCAAAACATGATCTCAAGTCTTGGGACATGATTCAAGATACCCAAATGTACCCTTGGAGTCCATCCATGGTATTCAATTGGCTCAAGAGATTGGTTTCATTGAATATCAGGAGGTGGAGATTCATCTGATGAAAAGTCAACTATTTCTCCAAATCAGGGTTTGACTTTTAGAAATTTCATCAATTAGGGTTTCCTCAAGTCATGGATGATGATAACATATGGTTTGGATCATTATCAGTCGATGAAGATCAAGAAATTGGAGGTTACTTGCAAAAAGGGCAACAAGGAAGAAAGTTGAATTTTTCTAAGTTATGGATGATAAGTGATTTCATGCCAACTTGCCAAGGTCATAACTCACAATCTATACATCCATTTTTCTTGATCCAAATATCAATTTGAAGATCTCTTTCCATACTACAACTTTTTCAATATGGGTGGATTCTCAAAAATGCATGGATTTCAAGTTATGAGGGTTTAAAATTATGAAAAACAAGATTTTGGAATTTGTACTTAGAATTTTTATAAGTATAGAATTTTAACTTGGAGGGTGAGTTTTCAAGGCTTTCTTTCTCATGGTTCTTGGCTCCATTTCATTTTCCCTGCATCATGAAAGTTGTTGTATGACATCCAAGCTTTCCATGGACACCGAGAACTCCTCCATTGGATCAATACAACTAAAGTTATGATGTCTTGAAGTTAAGATGATCAAGAATATCCAACATTATGAGGTCAACTTCAAGACCAATTTTCATGGACTTCCAAGCTTCAAATCACTTTTCTTTCCACATGAAAGTTATTCCTCGTGTTCTTAGCTTTCCATGCATACCTAGAACTTCTCCATTGGATTAACACAATTCAAGTTATGAGGTTGCAAAGATGAGGGTCCAAGGTTGTCAAAATCCATAACTTAGAAATTTTTTCTAAGTTATTCAAGGAATAGTTGTGGACATGTTTTCAACTCAATTTTTCTCATTGATCCAAGTCTTATTTCACCTTTACATCAACATCAAACTTGTTCACCACATTCCCTACTTTTCATTAAGCCAAAAACCTCATCAATTGAAGCAATATTCATCAATTTATGATGGTCTAAAGTAGGCAATGTGAAGTTGGTTCAAGGTGCATCAATATGTGTTTTATTTGCAAATTCTTGACCTGATCATGCAACATTGTTCTTACCTCTATTCTTGCGCATAACCTCACTTCTTATACCACTCCAAACATTACCATTCCAAACCAAACAAACCTATATCCCTTATGTACCAATTTGTAAAGTTTTTACCAAAAGTGGGAAGGAAAGGAAACTTGTGCACCAAGATCATTTTCTCCAACCTCTCTCCATTCTGATTTCCATCACCACACCAATTCTGACCACTATGCCAGACAAGGAAAGGACAATCACAACCCAAAATCATATGCCATGCGTACACCATCATCCACCATTCATGTGTTTTTTCAAATTTCACAAAAAATCTTTAACCATGATTCTTAACCACAGTAACAAGCTTTTAACCTCTCCAAACCCTCATATTTAAGCTAAATGAAACTCTAGAGTGAGGGGAACATCATTCTTTCAGCAGCCAAACCCTAAAGCTCTCTCTCTCTCTCTCACATTCTTGAAACTTCTTTCTTCGAATCTGGTTATTTAGAGCTTCTCACTCCTTTTCCTTGCTTCAAGCAATCTTTTGAGAGTTTCTGAAGGCTACTGGAAAGACTTGAAGGCTTGTTTACACGTGAAGTAGAAGTATACCAAGTTCACCGTAGGTAACTTTTCTTCTTTCACTTTCTCACTATTCAGTGCATGATTTAACTTGTGATGAGTGTTTTTTGTTAGTTTGGAAACATGAGGAACACATCCATGTTGTTGTTGTGATGTTTGGTTAAGTTTCAATTTTATGTATCAAACTTCCGTGCTCACTTTTAACCATGATAGGGTTGTTATTAATGAAAAATGAGGTTGAATTTGATATCAGCGTGAAAATTCGAGTGGAGTGGTGTCTTGGTTTTTGAGTTTGGGTGACTGTTTCAGTCAACTTCGGCGAGAGCCACAAGAGAAGAGGAACAGAGCCCTAGCTCGGCGTCTAGTCATTCGTTGCTGATGTGAGCTTGTTTTGACCTTGACCTGCTGAGTTGGTTGTGATGTGTATGCCAGCATGTTTAATGATTTGATCGCGTGGCAAATTTTTTTTTTATGTTTCTGATTTACTTTTTTTAATGATCTCGGGCCTTGCTATTTTACTACTGACACCACTTTTCTTCAGCCCAATGCACTTAACACTAAACCAAGCTCATTTGTCAATTGCTAATGCACCCCTTCATTTCCATTGTTTTTTATTTATTTTCTATTTTATTTCTTTTCATTTTTAATTTTATTTTTGATATTTTCTTCACATAAAAAATTCATAAAAATATGTTTTAAATACTTTGATGTCTTAAGATATTTTTTTATATTTATATTTATATTTTTGAAATTATTTTTGCTATTTTATTTTTAATTAATTATGGAAGGTGTTTACTAAATTACCCTTGAGCTAGGGTTTTGATTCTTGATGCTTTGTGTGTGCTTGCTTGAGCCATGCTTTTTACCATGTTTTTACATGAGATTGAACTTTGTTTGAGTGCTAGTTTGGTGCTTAAATGTGGAATTTTGGCTTGTTTCCATGTAGTTTAATTGGACCCTCGATTCTTGCTCGATTAGTGAGATGTGCTTGCATTGTTTATTTGTTTTGAGGATGTTCTTCTGCTTATCTCTTGGAAAACTTTTCCTCACTGATTGTTGGATGTTTTTTTCATGATTTGAGATTTTAATTGGATTCTATTTGGTCATCTAACTATTTTTGAATGATGCTTTGATTTGAGGATGTTTTGAGCATAATGTTTGAATACTTTTGACCTAGTTTTAGGACTAGTGTTTTTGTATGAATGTTTTAATGATTGATGATTTTATATGACTTGAAATACCATATTTTAACTTATGACTTCCTTTGATTAAATGCTTGTTGCTTGATTGTTTACCTCTTTTGTTGTCATGAGATGTTTGTTTCGTTCATGGATGATGTTTAATTTATGTATGCTTAATTTTGATACATGCTTTGAACATGAGGCTTGTTGTTGCTTTCTTAACATCTTGAGTTTGATTTTGATTTGATGATGATGCTTGTGCTACTTCCCATCTTGGTTTTATGAAACTTTAATGTTTGAACCATGTTGGACCTTATTTTGAGTGAACTTGTTGTTTGCAAGTATGTGACTATGTTTTGATGTTTGTTTGATGTCTTTGTGTTCATTTCTCAATCTTTGAAAGGTGTTGAATGTATGATGATGTAGCTACTGACCTCATTTGGTTTTCATCTTATTTGATCCCTTTGTGCTTTGACATCTTGACTGATGATGTTTGATTAGGGTTTCAAACCCTTATGTGCTTATGCACTGCTTGTTTTCCATTATACTTGATATGATGCATGCTTGATTCATGACATGATGCTTTACTTTATAGGTTGATTAGTTTCTATATCGTTTACTTCACACATGTTGATATCCACTCATGATTTTAGCTTTGACACTTGATGCTTTCATCTGTACTCCTCTGATAATATGGGTGCCTATGTCTTGAATCCAAGGGAAAAGGTTCATGGTTGACTTTATAGTCATGTGCATTGCATTTTGTTCATTTGCATTTCTCTTATACCCCTTTGTGATTTCTATTCCCTTTTTAGTTTGATTACCTCATACAGTACTTAGTTTGCTTTCCCTTAGGTAGATTTCCCTTAGGATGTTAACTAGATAACCTACAATTAGGTTCCCTTTTCTCCTATGAGAGAATTAGACATGGGTCATCCTTAGTTGAGATGTAATTCTCCTACCCCATGACATAGTTGAGGAAGATGTAGATTATTTTCCACTTGGGAGAGGTATGTGGCATACTCGTCGATTCTATATCCGAGTTGGTGCCCTTCTCCTTAATATGACAACTTGTCTCTTTCTCCTAAAACCAATCAACAAACACTGTTTACCCTTAATGAGGAGAACTACGAATGCTCTGATTCCATTCTCGTCAGAATACATAGGCACGAGATACGATGTCTTGGTGAGCATATTTAGGAGTAGCACCTTAGGTCTCCCTTTTACCTTTTCACCTTTAGCAAACAAACTTAACAAATAACATAATAAGACAAGAAGTTCCTGTAGAGTACTACAGATACTTAGGATGCTAGCACCTTCCCTAGGTATAAGCAACCCCGAACCTTAGATTCTCTTTTTGCTTTGTTTTTGCATTGCATACTTATGGGTTTATTTGTTCTTTTTCCATTCCCTTGGATAAATTAAAGATCGGTGGTGAATTAAGATTTGTGAGCCTAGTTAACTTAATAGCTATGGTATCTGATTCTCACCACGACATAAATGGCGACTCCACTGGGGATGAGATTTTTTCCCTAAGAGGGTTACGCCTAACTTGTTTTATATGTGTTATTTGCTGTATATTTGTATACTTGTATATTTGTATATATCTGTCTGTTTGGGTTTTTCTGTTTGCAGGGTTGTAACCTTTTGAGTGGTGAGATAAGTCCTAACCCGGACTTGAGTGCACTTATAATAGTATGGTGGGTATAGTCAAGGATACTTTGAGGTAGTTTAATCCCGAAGGAGTTGACTTGAGAACCCCCGCTCAGTTGAGGCCCTCTTGGGAGTAATAGTGTTGAACGAGCCATCGTGAATGCACTATTACTTTTGACCTAGGAGTCTGTGATACTAAGGACCTTTAGATTACCTCTTTACCCCACTTTGGCCTTGATAGGATGTAGTGCGATGACTATGAGGGTGTAAACCCAAAGTAGTTGATACGCGATACTACACTCAGACGAGACTCTCTTGAGAATATTATTGGTTCCCGAGTTAATTGGTGTACCGATAATATCCGAAAGATGTGTCGGTGACTTTGGGAACCTCTTAGAACCCTGTTCTGTAGAGATGAAAAAAACCTAGTACATACCTGTGGGTCGGGTAGACCATTATCTTTATGTCTATGATCCTCAAACCTAGGGTCTTTGTCTGTAAGCATACATGTGTATTTGCGAATACGTGTATATACTTATGTTTGTGCATACATACATCCATGCATTCATCCCATTCATGCATCTCTTCTAACCCATTCAAGGAACTTGAAATTATTTTGCAGACTTTGTAATATGGATTTTGGGAGGAGAAGAGCCCAAGAGTACACATTCAAGAGTCCAAAACTAAAGATCTTGAGGAAACTAGGAGGCCTTGTAGAAGACCCCTTGGGATTCAAAGACAGGTATAGAAGACTTATACCACTGTTGAAGGTTAACATGGTAGATGGTTTGTTGGCTACCCTGGTACAGTTTTACGACCCGGTGTATCATTGTTTTACCTTTCCAGACTATCAGTTTCTGCCTAGTTTGGAGGAATACTCAGCTTTGATGAAGCTCAATATCACTTCTCGTCCACCATTCTCTGGGTTGGAAGACATACCAAGTGAGAAAGAGATTGTTGAAGTAACACTCCTGAAGTTGTTTGAGGTTCAAAACAACATGACCACTAAGGGAGGGCTCCCTGGTCTGACTGCTAAGTTTCTGATAGAGAGGGCTCAACATCATGCTGACAAGAAGAATCAAAAGGCTTTTGAAGCTATTCTGGCTTTATTGATCCATGGATTGTCTCTGTTCCCAAACATTGATGACTTTGTTGATATGGATTCAATCAGGATATTCTCACTCAAGAATCCAGTCCCCACTCTTTTGGCTGATGCTTATCACTCAATTCATTTGAGGAACTCCCATAGAGGGGGCCAAATCACCTGTTGTGCTACGCTCTTCTACATGTGGTTTATTTCACGCTTGCCGAGGATATCAACCTTTTGGGACTTAAAGGATGGCTTGATATGGTCCAAGAAAATCATGTCACTCATTCAAAAATTGAGTGGTATGATCCAACGTATGGGGGGAGTTGTCATGATCCATAGTTGTGGGGAGTTCCCTAACGTGCCTCTTCTTGGCACTAAAGGATGCATCAGCTACAACCATGTCCTTGCCCATCGTCAGCTTGGATACCCGATGAAGGAGAAGCCCAGCCCTGTCTATTTGGAAGGACTTTTCCTTAAGGATAGAGAAAACCTTGAGCTCAAGGCTAAAATCGTGCACGCATGGCATCACGTACACACAAAGGGAATGACTGCCTTGGGGAACCCCGATTGCACTGTTTTGAAACCATATATGTTGTGGGTTTAAGAGAGGGCTCTGAAGCTAAAGATGCCCTATGCTCATCATGAGCCAATCTCAATGACTCCTAGAGATCCTGCCTCCATCTTCATGAGTGAGGAAGAGAAGTTGAAGATTGCCTTAGCTAAGGCCAAAAGGGAAAGAAAGGCTTAGAAAAACAAATACTTCGTGGTCAGCCAAGAAAATGAAGAGCTTCAGAGGCTTCACCATCAGAGGGAGTAAGAAGAATCTGCAAGGAAGAGGAAGGCACAAGAGGATTTATTTTCCTCTCGTGTATCTCCAGTACCAGCTGCTAGCTCTAGCATGCCTCCGACTTCCATGGCATGGAAGCTTTATGTGGATAGGCTTATCACGGAGAAGGCAAAGATGTAAGAAAGGATCGACGAGCTTACAAAGGGAGCACATGGAAAAGGAGGATCCTCTTGTCAGAAGGATTAGGCTCCTAGTTTCTTTATTATGTTGATTGTCTTGTATTTGATTTTCTTTGTACTTTGGCTCTTGTATATGTACTGTCTGTTTTGTAAAACTTTCAAGTTTAATTAATGAAATGAGCCTTTTTTATTATTCAAAGTTATATTTTCCATGACTACAATGTTTGCAAATATCACTTTTGAGTTCCTTGAAATTTATTTGCATTGTGCATTTGCATGCATCATTAACATTACATTCTCTGCATTCCAGGTTCTCACTCTTGCTTCTTCCTTCCAATAGACAAGTTGAATCACCGATACAATACTCGAGCAGGCCATCAGCGAAGAATGGACTAGTTAGAATAAGAAAACAGGGTACTTCGAGAGGAAGTTTCAACACTGAAGGAGAGTCTAGAGAGGCTCACATGAATGATGGAAGCTTTGGCAGCCGCCCAAAATTAGTCGTACCATAATTCTCAGGAACACATCTAGAGAACTGTGATTTCAAAGATTATCTCAACGCCGATCCCAGTGGAGCCAACTAGTGAACCACAACACATCATGCCTCCCGGTTATCCATGGGGTATGCCTCCTCATTTTATTCTAGCTAGATACCGTCCACCAGTTTCTGAAGCTCCAGTGGTAACTGCTGTAATGACTATGCTGCCACCCTTGGTGAATACTGTTCCTTATAATCTGGAAGAGCCTGTGTTCCATACTGCACCCAATGAGAGTGTTGTATTTGACGAAAGGATGGATGAGTTCCAAGACAAGTTCTTGGAGATGCAGAAAGAGATTAAGGTCCTCCGTGGGAAAGAGCTATTTGGGAAGAGTGCTTATGATCTTTGTTTAGTCTCGAATGTCAAGATTCTTCCCAAGTTTAAGGTTCCTGACTTCGATAAGTACAAAGGAAACTCTTTCCCTCAGAGTCATCTTATCATGTATGCCCGCAAAATGTCAACTCGGACCGACAATAATCAACTGCTTATTCATTACTTCCAAGATAGTCTGACAGGCGCAACTCTTAAATGGTACATGGGGCTAGATAGTATGAAGATTCATACCTTCAATGATCTTTGTGATGCTTTTATCAAACAATACAAGTATAATGTTGATATGGCACCTGACAGATATCAGTTGAGAGCTATGACTCAGAAGGATATGGAGAATTTCAAGGAGTATGCTTAACACTGGCGCGAAGTGGCTGCTCAGATCACACCACTCCTAGAGGAAAAAGAAATGACTAGGATTTTCTTGAAGACTTTAAGTCCATTTTTCTATGAAAGGATGGTAGCGAGTGCACCCGGTGATTTTACTGAGATGGTCAACATGGGAATGCATCTGGAAGAGGGGGTTCGCGAAGGTAGGCTGACTAAAGAAGCTGGTACTTCTGGAAATGCAAAGAAGCATGGAAGCAGTTTCGCAAAGAAGAAAGAACAGAAAGTAAGTGTTGTACATCATGGTCGATCGAAAAGAAGATACCAACAACATCAACACATTCCAGCTCTGTCACCAGTTATCAATACTCCCGCCTATCAACCATAGTTTATGCAGCAATATCAACCACTACCACAAGTTCCACAACAACAACAACATCAGCGTTATCAAAATCAACAACCTTCCCAACAAGATCGATAACCGTTCAACAATCATAATCGTGGGCAGAGAAAGCCAAACTTTGATCATATCCCTTTGTCTTATGCTGAGCTGTTTCCAGCTTTGTTGCAAAAATGGCACATTCAGACTAAGTCTCCACCAGAAGTGCCTAAGGATCTTCCTTATTGGTACAAAGCAGATCAATTTTATCCGTACCACCAAGGCGCGTCAGGCCATAACATTGAAAATTGTTATGGATTGAAGGCAAATGTTTAGAGGTTGGTTAAATATAGGATTTTGTCCTTCAAGGACTCAAATCAAAATGTGCAAGTCAATCCCCTTCCACCGCATGGATCAGCCAGTATGAAAATAGTGCATGGGTACCCTGAAAAGTATGTTGTTTTTTTATGTTAGGTACATCCGAGAATCTTTGGTGAGAATGCATGAAGGATTAACCAGAATGGCCTTTTTTTATCATGAAAATCATAACTACACTGCCTGTCGTGTTTGTTTTGTCAACCCTCGAGGGTGCCGGCTCGTAAGGAGAGATATTTGGAGATTGGTGGATCGAAGGGCTATTACAATCACCTATGATAGAAATCCAGTTGATGAGGATGAAGATGAGGATGTGTTTTTAATAGTTCCTCATTTCAAAGAATTAGAGAGTATTGAGTTCATTTATGATAGCAGGAAGTTTTCTACAACTCCTTTGGTCATCAATATTCCTGGCCCAACTCCCTATGCCACTGATAAGGCGGTTCCTTACAAATATAATGCCACTATGCTGGAGAATGGAAGGGAGGTACCTCTGCCTGTCTTGCCATCAGTTGTCAATATTGCTGATATCATCAGGGTTACTATGAGTGGTTGTGTTTTCTCTTCAACACCTTCAAAGGGGAAGGAGATTTCTTTTGAACAACCAATTGTGAAAGATTCAACCTTGGGGCACTCCAGTGGGGCTAATTCCTCCTCTAAATCTGATGAGTTTTTAAAAATGATTAAAAGAAGTGAATATAAGATTGTGGACCAGCTTCTGCAAACACCGTCCAAAATCTCTGTGTTACAATTATTGATGAGTTATGAAGCCCACAGAGAGGCACTGCAGAAGGTCCTCGAACAAGCTTACGTCGACCATGATGTGACTGTCGATCAATTTGATGGAATTATAGGCAACATTACCTCGTGCAATAATCTTGGATTTTGTGAAGAAGAACTCCCAGAGGAGGGGAGGAAGCACAACATGGCATTACACATTTCTATGAATTGCATAAATGATGCATTATCTAGTGTGTTGGTTGAGACTGGATCGTCATTAAATATGATGCTGAAAATAACTCTTACGAGATTATCGTACCAAGGAGCGCCTATGAGGCCAAGTGGTATTATTGTCAAGGCTTTTGATGGGTTATGGAAGACCGTGATTTGGGAGGTTGAGCTACCCATGACCATTGGGCCTCATATTATTCAGATCACTTTTCAGGTCATGGACATTTGTGCCGCCTACAGTTGTTTGTTAGGTAGACCGTGGATACATGAGGTTGGAGCAGTCACATCTACGTTGGATCAGAAACTAAAGTTTGTTTGTGAAGGAAAGTTGGTCACAGTTTGTGGAGAGAAAGCTTTGGTGGTGAGCCACCTCTCCTCTTTCTCATACATTGATGTAGACGAGGATGTAGGGAACTAGTTCCAGGCTCTTTCAATTGCTTGTAGTAGTTCCAAGAAGAGTGAGGTCTTTATTTCATCTTTTAAGGACGCCCAACGTGTTGTGGAAAGTGGTTCTCAAGAAGGGTGGGGGCAAGTCCTGTCTTTGCCTAAAAACAGAAAGAATGAGGGTAGGGATGGAAAAAAATTCGTACCCGCGGATATCCGCGGATAAAATCCGTCACGGATATTGGGCGGGTAGCTTAATGGATATCCATAGATAAAATAAATTGATATTTAAATATCCGTTTGTTAATGGATATGGATACAGATTTAATGATATCCGTACCCGCGGATATCCACATCCGTTAAAAAATTATAAAAGTCATTTAAATATCATTAGTTTATTATACCTTATCTTTTCATTTTCTAAAAGAATTAGTCTTCTTATATTTCTTTCTTTTTTTTTTTGAAATTTACTTTGAAGAAAACCTTTCACATTTCATTCAAATTTTATTAGCCATTTCATATTTTAACTCTTCAATACTTCATACCTCACTTCAACAATTTCACATTCCAACCAACTAGTGTCGTCATTCCTCTATCGAACTAGTGCCTATCTTCCTACTCCTCAGTCGTCCGCTCTTCCGTCATAACTCACAATCATAATATCTTTTATTTGTTTGATTAAAATGAAATATATGGATATTATGTTTGGATCTAATTATGTTTTGGTGAATAAGAAGAAAATTAATGTGATGAAATTTTTTTGTTAAATTAAGAGTGAATTGTATGGATGTTATGTGATAATAACTTTTTGTGTCTTTAAAAGAAGTTAAAAAAAATTCAAATTTTTTTTATAAAAAAATATTATCCATGGATATCTGAAAATATCTGCGGATATCGTAAAACCCCCAGATTACCCGCTTAACGGATACCCGCATGGATATGGGGCGGATATGGATATTAT
Source organism: Lathyrus tuberosus (assembly GCA_022829125.1). Classification (NCBI taxonomy): domain Eukaryota; kingdom Viridiplantae; phylum Streptophyta; class Magnoliopsida; order Fabales; family Fabaceae; genus Lathyrus; species Lathyrus tuberosus. The sequence continues at coordinate 20,261,364 of JALAZF010000017.1, forward strand.
ATTTACCCAACGGGGAGGATACGGATATCATAGTATCCATCCCCATGGATATCCATTTACACCCCTAAAGGAGGGTCTTGGTTTCTCAGTTGTCAACTCCAACATGCCTGCTACAAGAAGCATGACTATTTCACCTATTGAAGAGGTTTTCCATAGCGAAGGGGCCATCCATCAACCCAAAGTCAATGCTATACTGAAAGACGAGTTTGATGAAGATCAACCTGACTTTGTGACGCATGGAGCTGTAGCCCAGAATTTGAGTGTTATTAATGTTCCTATTGTTGTCCATTTATCAAAGTAATTTTCTTTTGTTGTGTTTTTAGCTCTTCGCTCTGCCCAAGGCGAAAGATTTGTTGTGTGGGCTTATTTTCATAATTCCCTTTGCTCAGCCCAATGCAAAAGTGATCTTGTGTTAGGACTTTTGTTTAAAAAACTGCAATCATTAGTAAAATCCTTATTTTGTGATTCCGTCTTATTTGTTTTTTATTTTTATGGAAAATGGTAATCATAAAAAACCAAAAATTTAATCACTTTGTATGTTTGTGCACACACTTTCATAAAATTCTAAAATAAAGCCAAATCACATGTGCAGATTATTGCACTAACAAACCATAAAAAACAATGACCCAATGCCTTCTTCAAACTTTGAGTTTCCTGTGTTCGAAGCCGAAGAATAAGAAGAAGAGATTCCTGAGGAGATTTCCTGATTGCTTGAGAATGAAGATAAAGTCATTCAGCCTCATAAGGAACCTATAGAGGTCATTAACTTGGGTACAGCCGGAGACCGAAAATAAGTGAAAATTAGAGCTTTACTTGTTCCTGATGTGAAAGAGAGATTGATTGAATTGTTTAAGGAGTATGTTGATGTGTTTGCTTGGTTGTACCAAGATATGCCTGGTCTTGAGACTACTATAGTGGAACATCATTTGCCTTTGAAGCCAGAATGTCCACCAGTCAAGCAGAAACTCAGGAGAACCTGCCCTGACATGGCCTTAAATAAAGCCAGTCCGAAAGATGACTTTCCTCTGCCACACATTGACATGTTGGTAGAAAGTACTGCAAAGTACAAGGTATTTTCCTTTATGGATGGTTTCTCAGGTTACAACCAAATCAGGATGGCTCTTGAAGATATGGAGAAGACATCATTTATTACACCTTGGGGCACCTTTTGTTACAAAGTTATGTCGTTCGGTCTAAAAAATGTTGACGCAACATATCAAAGGGCCATGACTACTCTTTTCCATGATATGATGCATAAAGAGATTGAAGTCTGCGTGGATGACATGATAGCTAAGTCCAAGACTGAAGAGGATCATGTTGAATATTTGTTGAAGTTATTTCAGCGGTTGAGGAAATATCAACTCTATTTGAATCATAACAAGTGTACATTTGGTGGTCGCTCAATAAAGCTCTTAGGTTTCATTGTTAGCCAAAAGGGAATTGAGGTGGATCCTAATAAGGTTAAAACCATATAAGAGATGCCAGCTCTAACTACAGAATAGCAGGTTAGAGGTTTCTTAGGACGTCTGAATTACATTTCTCGATTTATCTCGAATATGACTACCACTTATGGACTAATTTTCAAGCTTCTTAGAAAAGACCAGGGTTGTGTTTGGACTGATGATTGTCAGAAAGCATTCGACAGTATCAAGGAGTACCTTCTTGAGCCTCCTATTTTGATCCCTCTAGTTGATGGAAGACCCTTGATCATGTATTTGACCATTTTGTAAGATTCCATGGGGTGCGTACTCGATCAACAAGATGAGACAGGAAAGAAGGAGCATGCTATCTACTATTTGAGTAAGAAATTCACTGACTGTGAGTCTCATTACACAAGGCTAGAGAATACCTGGTGCGCTTTAGCTTGGACTGCACGACGTTTGCGTCATTACATCCTAAACCATACCACTTGGCTGATTTCTAAGATGGACCCGATCAAATACATTTTTGAGAAACCCGCTCTGACAGGAAGAATTGCTAGATGGCAGATGTTATTGTCCGAGTATGACATTGAATACCATACCCGAAAGGCAATCAAAGGAAGTGTCTTGGCTGATCACTTAGATGATCAACCTATTAAAGACCATCAGTATGTTGAGGATGATTTCCCTGACGAAGATGTGATGTATTTAAAGATGAAGGATTGTGAAGAACCATTGCCAGATGAAGGGCTTAAGCCAGATTCTCAATGGGGTTTGATTTTTAATGGTGCCGTTAACACTTATGGGAAAGGAATTGGGGCAATCATTGTGACTCCTCATGGATCCCATATCCCATTTACTTCTAGATTGACTTTCAAATGTACAAAGAATGAAGCCGAGTATGAGGCATGCATTATGGGCCTTGAAGAGGCAATTGATTTAAGAATCAAGAACTTGGACGTGTATGGTGATTCTTCTTTGGTGATCTACCAAATCAAAGGAGAGTGGGAAACTCGTCAAGATAATTTGCTTCCATGTAGAGATTATGCAAGAAGACTGATCCCTTTCTTCAATATAGTGGAATTCCATCACATTCCCCGTGAAGAGAATAGGATGGCAGATGCTTTAGCAACTTTGGCTTCTATGATTATAGTGAATCGATGGAATGATTGTCCCAAGATTGATGTTATGCGTATCGACATGACCGCTTATGTGTTTTCAATAGAAGAGGTCGATGATGGTAAACCTTGGTATCATGATATTGAATTGTTACTCCGAAAACAAGAATACTCGGATGGGGCATCCAATAAGGATAAGAAGATGTTAAGGAGATTGGCTAGTAATTTCCTCCTAAATAATGACGTGCTCTACAAAAGAAATTTCGACATGGTCCTGCTAAGATGTGTTGATAAGAGAGAAGTGGACATGTTAATGACAGAAATTCACGAAGGTTAATTTGGCACTCATGCCAATGGACATGCTATGGTGAAAAAACTCTTAAGGGCAGGTTACTATTGGATAACGATGGAATCTGATTGTTACAAGTTTGCTAAGAAGTGCCACAAGTGTCAAATCTACGCCGACAAAATTCATGTACCACCAACTCTTCTTAATGTTATCTCGTCTCGATGGTCGTTCTCTATGTGGGGCATTGACATGATTGGCATGATAGAGCCGAAAGCTTATAATGGACATCACTTTATTTTGGTGACAATTGATTACTTCACCAAGTGGGTTGAAGCAGCTTCGTATGCGAATGTCACCAGACAAGTAGTGGTCATATTTATCAAGAACCAGCTTATCTTCCATTATGGTGTACCAAGTAAAATCATCACCAATAATGGGTCAAATTTGAATAACAGAATGATGAAGGAGCTGTGTGAGGAGTTAAAAATTAAACATCATAACTCTTCTCCTTATCGACCGAAGATGAATGGGGTTGTCGAGGCATCAAACAAGAACATAAAGAAGATCATTCAGAAAATGGCTGTCACTTACAAAGACTGGCATGAGATGCTCCTGTTTGCTTTGCATGGGTATCGTACTTCAGTACGCACATCAACAGGGGCAACTTCCTTCTCACTTGTTTATGGTATGGAGGTTGTACTCCCAGTAGAAGTTGAGATCCCTTCTATGCGAGTCCTGATGGAAGCAAAGCTCTCAGAGGCTTAATGGTGTCAAAGCAGATATAACCAGCTGAACTTAATCGAAGAAAAGAGGATGACGACTTTATGCCATGGTGAGTTGTACCAGTAGAGGATGAAGAAGGCTTTTGACAAAAAAGTTCGACCTCGGGAATTCAGAGAAGGTGACCTTGTGCTTAAGAAAATCCAATCTTTCCTCACTGATTCTAGGAGCAAGTGGACTCTTAACTATGATGGTTCATATGTTATTAAGAAGGTCTTCTCAGGAGGCGCTTTGATGTTAGCAACTATGGATGGGGAGGAGATCACCTGTCCTGTGAATATTGATGCAGTAAAAAAGTACTACGCCTAAAAATAAAAAGAACAACTCGCTAAGTTAAACACTCGAAAGGGTGACTTAGGCAAAAATGAGCGTCTAGGTGGGCTGAAAACCCGAAAGGGCGGTCCAGGCAAAAGTTAGAGACATAAAACAGAAAAATCATCCCGGTAGATTAAAAACCTGAAAAGGCAATCTAGGCAAAAGTTAGGGATAAGGCTAGTCAACTGTATCAAATCAGATTGGATTATCAAAATCCACCTCTTTCACTAGACTCATCAATCAGATCATCGGAAGCTCAGAGCATAGGTCATTCAAAGTTGTTTATGAGGGTATTGGTCATTTATTTTGATGTAACCTTTTCTGATATTTACCGTTTTCCAACTTTGTAATGATAGATGGAGTCATGCCATTTGCTGACTACCATTAAATAAATAAAAGTTGAGCCTTTTCTATTTGTTGGCAATCTTTATGTTTATTTCTGTTTTTTGCAAAATGCTTTTTATTTTTTATAGCAGTTTTTAGAACAATTTTAAATCTTTTTCTAAAATTTGTGTCTGTGTTACTTTGATTTATGAACACTAAAAGGACGTTAATAGTTTCTTCCAAGAAGGGTAGACTTTGAAATGCAGAACCGCCTCGTCTTCATAACTCTCTTCACCCATGTCCCCAAAGAGTTTACATTTCGAGTGATGAGATGATTCCTCGGTGAGTCTCCAATTCAAGTGGTTGTGGCAGGTTCGATGCAAAGTTTCCCTAATTGGTGACCGAAGAATTTTTCAATGATTTTCTTTGGCTTCAACTTTCCCCAGTGAAGTGAATGTTATTTCACTCCTCAGTGAGTTTCTTACAACTTTAAGCTTTTCCAGCGAAGTGGATGTTTATTTCATCCCCAAGAAGTCTCAGCTCTGACATCTACAACTACGACTTCGATTTGAGCTTACCCCAATGAAGTGGATATTTATTTTATCCCCTGTGAGGCCTCAGTTCCGGCGTCGTCATTTACAAATCTAATGAAGATCTCTCTAGTGAAGCAGATATTTATTTTATCCTCCATGAAGTCTCTCAAATTGTGAGTTTGATTCCTCCCAAGTGGATATTTCTCTTCTCCAACAAATTAGCAAGATTCGTCTTGACAGTCCCCTAAGTGAAGTCATGATGTTCATCCCCAAGTGGAATATTCTCTTTTCCCCAGAGAAGTTTGAAGCCTTGATGCAAGACTATGGTTCCAAATGTGGCTTCCCATTCATCCCTAATGATACTTCTATCTTGTGAATATTGGCCAAATATCCGTGTCAAGATGTTTATTTCATCTCAAATTTACTTCTCTTAATTTGTTTTGTCAGCATAAGTATAACATGACATACATTCATTCATATAGATACATGGCATATGTGCATTTTGCATTTTGTGATGTTTGTTTGTTTCCATTCACTCCGGCTATGTTTATCCTCGAGTGATTTGGTTTGTCTTCTCTCCCCAGTAGAGTTGTCAGCCTTAAGCCGAAAGTGTATATCCTTCTTAATTCCCCACTGAGATCGATCCTCGTGGAAGATGATTGCTTTAGTTTTCTTTTTCCATTTTTAGATAAAGATAAACCCCAATTGAGTTCATTCCTCAATGGATAGAGTCTTGCTTAACCGTTTCTTTTCAGTTATTTCCTGAATTGAACTTTGGTCCCTAACAATTATGTTTTGAATCTCTCTCTAGGCTGTTAAACCTAGATTGAGTATGCATTTATTTTGCACTTTGTCTCCCCAAGAAGAATTAATTTGAAGATCACCATGGAAGACAAAATCCTATTCTCCAGCAATTCATACCCAGACGACAAGTGGCAGTCTCTTTATTTGAGCAACTTGTTTGTTCTCATGTTATCTATTTGGATGGAAAATGGCAGTCTCTTTCCAAGACAATTTGTCTATCCCCAGCAAGTTATCAAGATTATCAACCGTTCTTCCATCAAATGGCATCTCTCCAGAAATCCGTCAGAGAAGTTTGTTGAAGATTTTACAACTGTTTCTCTTTATTTGAGAATTCCTGATACAAGGATTTATTTGCTTCCATGCAATTTCAAACTACAGAAATATTGCTCTTCAGTGGTGTTCCACTATTCAATTTGCTCCCATCAAATAATATCTCTCCGAGAAGTTTGATAAAGATTCTTTCAGTTGATCTTTCTCTTTATTTGAGAAGACATATTTTGCAAGTCAATCGGCCTACATCTCTTTTGAAAATCCCCGACGATGTTTCCTAATCTCCAGTAAATTATGGATTCCCACTGAAGTCCTCAATCTCTAGAGAAATTCCAATCCCCTGTAAAGATACTTTTGCCACAAGTATTGGCTATTGCGGGAAGAAATTGAGACCTGTTTGTGGCTTGTGACCTGAGGCGTGGGGAGGTTTATTTACCCTTTCTAAATGGATCATTTAGTTAAAGAAGAAGCTGAATCATATTTTGATCATGGAAGCTTATTTTGGCCAAATGCCTCTGCTTAGGCTACCATATACTTGGTAGTAGGTAATCTTTCCTGCGGGTTCAGGCACCTTTTTCTTGGGTTACCGTGTTTGGTAGTAGGTGATCTCCCTTTTCAAGTCTATTATCTTTGCTTAGGCTATCATATGTTTGATAGTAGGTAATATGTCTCAATTCTGAGTGATTACCTTTGCTTAGGCTATCATATGTTTGATAGTAGGTAATGCATCTCGTCTTTTGGTCAGGTACCTTTGGTTTAAGCTACCATTTGTCTGGTAGTAGGTACTCTTTCCTTTCAAGTCTATTACCTTTGCTTAGGCTATCATGCTTGATAGTAGGTAATACGTTGTATCTTTTGGGTCAGTTACCTGTTGCTTAGGCTACCATACACTTGGCAGTAGGTAATCTTTCCTTCAGATTTAGACACCTTCGCTTAGGCTGCCACAGGTTGGTAGTAGGTGATCTTTCTTTTCAAGACTATTACCTCTGCTTAGACTATCATATGTTAGATAGTAGGTAATATGTTTATTTGATTTGGGTCGGATACCTTTTCTTAGGCTACCAGCTGTTGGTAGTAGGTCATCTTTCCTTTTGTGTTTACCTTTTGCTTAGGCTATCATGCTTGATAATAGGTAATACACTACATCTCTTCGGTCGGAGGTCTTTGCTTAAGCTACCAGGTGTTGGTAGTAGGTCATGTTTCCCTCGAGTTTATTACCTCTATTTAGGCTATCATATGTTTGATAGTAGGCAACACGTCTATTTGATTTTGGTTAGATACCTTTGCTTAGGCTACCATTTGTTCGGTAGTAGGTCATCTTGCCTTATGAGTGATTACTTTTGCTTAGGCTATCATATGTTTGATAGTAAGTAATACATCTCGTGTTTCGATCAGGTACCTTTGGTTTAAGTTACCATTTGTCAGGTAGTAGGTACTCTCTCCACCCAAGTTTATTACCTTTTGCTTAGGCTATCATATGTTTGATAGTAGGTAATATATGTTCCTTTATTTCAATTGGATACCTTTGCTTAGGCTACCATCTGTTGGTAGTAGGTTATCCTTCCTTTCAAGTTTCTTGCCTGTTGTTTAGGCTACCATATCTTTGGTAGTAGGCAATACACACCTTTGTTCTATTTGGAGATACCATGTGTTTAAGCTACCCCCAATGGTGGTTAGTAGTCTTTTCCTCTTTGAAGTTGTCAATTTTTCCCTGGTGGAGTTGCAACCTCCCTTTAGTATACCCTTTTCTCCCATGGCATTGTTCCCCATAGAATCCTTGTCTTGTATTTATATCATTTCATACCATCATATGCATTTTGTGGCATCTTAGGGCCAAAAATTATGCATATTTGTATTTAAGTCTCTCCTATCTCGTCGAGACGAAGATTTCAATCTCCATATCTCCAGATAGAAGAAACTTAAATAGGGGCATCTGTCACACCCTAATTTTTAACCCTAAGATCCCACCTCTTTGTGCATCATCTTGCATAACATTTCTAGGTCAATCATACATACATAGCTAACCAAGTCTTTATGCTTTGTTTTGTTTGCTTGTTCACTGATGAATTAGGGTTTACTCCAAAGGGCCTCAAAGGTTGGTTAATCAAATTTTGAGTGCATCATCAACCAAGCAAGTTCTCACCCTCCCAAGAGTCTTATCTCCATCAAGTGACAAGTACAAAATGGCCTCATATCAAGTTCTTAACAAAATACCCAAATTGGTCCCTTAAGTTTACCTCTGGGTCCAATTTGGTCCCTCAATTTTAAAAAGTTCCAAATTGATCCCTTAAGTTTTTAAATGGTGCCACGTTATTCCTTACCATTACCAACGTTAGTCAAAGTCAATGAGTTTGTACAGTTGGCGAACACGTGGGGCTGAAGTGTGATTAGTCATGCCATGTGGATGCTGAGTGGATGCCATTGAGGAATTGGAATGCCTAAAAAAGAAAGGGAAACTGAAACGAATCCATTCTTTAGAAGGAGCGAAAGAAGTAACGTTGGTGGAACCCTAGCGCAGCCATTGATGCATGTTGAACGCGATTCAACTGCGTTTTGAAGCAATCTCTTCTCATCAAGTTGATATTGAAGACAACCAGGTATGGTTTCTACTGATTGAAGTGAAAAATTTTCCATTTTGTTCATTTTAGGGTTTTAGTGATTGAACTGATTTGTAGCTTCTAGTGATTGAACTGAAATATTGCTCTTTTCTACGCTTCATTTTAGGACATAGGATATAGTTTCAAATGGCTGAGTATTTGAACTTGAAAATCCACCACAGTGGTGAATTTGTTGATGACGACATGAATGTGTACGAAGTGGGTCAGGTAGCTGAGATGAAAATAGATTCTGATAGATGGAGTTATTTTGACCTGTTAGGTTGTTTTAAGGATTTAGGGTACAATACGATTGAGAAGATTTATTATAGGGATCCAACCTTTGGGATGAACTTGTTGGTTGATGACAAAGGTGCTTTAGAGATTGTTGATCTTTATAGGGTGCATCTTAGTGTTGACATTTATATTCAACACGCATTGTCACAACCTGATTACTATGATGGTCATGTTGATGAAATAGTTGTAGAGCAAGATGAAACTGTGGATGAAACTGAACAAGTCATTGCTGCAATGTTGAAAGAAACTGAGCAGATGGAAGGGGATGGTAGTAGTAAGAATAGTGCAAAAGAAACTGCTGGTATGGAGAATGTTGTTAGTGAAAATGATGATAGGGAAAATGTTGTTAGGGAAAAAGTTAATAGTGAAAAAGCTGTTATGGAAACTGATGGAAATGTTGATAATGGACAAGTTGGTGGTGTTATCAATGATGTATTTAGTTCTGAAGATAGTGAGGATGAAAGCTTTGTTTATGACAGTGCAATGGAGGTAGCATTTGATGATGAATCAGATGAGTTTGATGATGATTTGGATGAGGAACAAGTGGATAATTTAATTGATTATGTGAATGAAGATGAGGACCAAGAGGGGAACAAAAAAAAGGTAAAGAAAAGTGGCAGGAAGACAAAGATGAGTTTAAAGGTAGTGATAATGAAAGTGATGATTTACAAAGTGGGTGTGATAGTGATGATAGTAGTGGAGTGAGGAGAAAAAAGTACCCCATGTTCAAGTTACAAAAAGACATGGCCAATTACAAATGGGAGGTTGGAATGTATTTTATGACCAAAGCTGATTTCAAGGAAGTTATAACCTCTTATGCAGTCCAATCTGGCAAGAACCTGAAGTTCACTAAAAATGACAAGGTTAGAGTGAGGGTTAGGTGTAAGGAAGGTTGTGAGTGGGAAGCTTACTGTGCTAAGTTACCTAATGAGGATTCTTGGCAACTAAGGAAGATAATAGACAGTCATAGTTGCAGTAGGGAGTACAATGTGAAGTTGATGAGTGTGAAATAGTTAAGCAAAAGGTTACAAAATTCATTGAAAACCAACCCTAGATTGAAGCTTAAGGCCATAAAGGAAAAAGCACAAAAGAAGTGGAATGTAGGGGTCAATAAGACTAAGGCCATAAGATCTAGATTTGCTGCTAGAGACATGGTGGATGGATCTTTCCTAGGGGATTATACAAGGATTTATGACTATTGCCATGAGTTATTGAGATTAAACCCAGGATCTACTGTGAAATTGAATATCCAACCTGTACAAGAGGGTATTGATGATCAAAGACCCAATTTTAGAAGGCTATATATTTGCTTTGCAGCTTGTAAGGAAAGCTTCAAATTATGCAGACATTTCATTGGTCTTGATGGATGTTTTTTGAAAGGGCTATGTGGAGGTCAAATATTGGCAGCCATAGATAAAGATCCAAATGATCAAATGCTACCAATAGCATTTGCAGTAGTTAAAAGTGAAAATAAGGATAGCTGGACCTGGTTCTTGGAGCTGCTTATTGATGATCTTGGTGGGAGAGAAAAGTGCCTCACATACACTTTTATATCTGACCAACAAAAGGTATATTACTTGTCTATTTCAATTACTTGTTCAATACTTGTAATGCTTATACTTGTTATGTTTATCACTTGTTATGTTCAATAATTGTTATGTTAATTACTTGTTATGTTCAATACTTGTCTTATGTTTAATACTTGTCTTATGTTCAAAATTGATTGCATAGGGATTATTACCATCCATGGATGAACTGCTACCTAGAGTTAAGCAAAGTTTTGTGTCAGACATCTATATAACAATTTTAGGAAAATATTTCCTGGCAAGATGTTGAAGGAAATAAAGATGAAAGTAATGAAGGTTGTCAATGTAGAGGCCTACAGGCCCATGATGAGCACCCCACATAGATTCTGGAGTAGATCGTATTTCAAGATACATAACAAATTTGATGCTGTTCTGAATAACATGTCTGAGGAATTTAATAGTGTAATCCTGGATTCTAGAGCCAAGCCATTGATTAACATGGTTGAAGAAATTAGGACATACATGATGGAGAGATGGGCAACAAACAGGTTGAGATTTCAGAACATGGTAGATGTTGAAGTGTTACCAAACATAAGAAGGAAAATTGAGAAAACCAGTTCCTACACAAACCTCTGGCTTGTCAGGTAAGATACATGAACTTAACCTAAGTTTAATGTTCATTACTTCCAACTTTGTCTGCTGATCATGTGTTCATGTTTTAGGATGTCTGATGAGCATATATTTGAGGTAAGGCACCTTGAAAACCAAGCTGACAAGTTTTCAGTAGATTTGAAGGGGCATAGTTGTTCATGCAGAAGATGGGAACTTACAGGCTTACCTTGTGTTCATGCACTGTCAGCTATGAAGAGTAGGAACTACATAATTGATGACTACATTCCAGATTATTACAGAAAGCCAAGATATATGGAAGTGTATAAACATGTTATTTTTCCAGTTAATGGGTTTAATCTTTGGGTAAGGACCGAGTATCCTGATGTGCTGCCACCCAAGTATAGGAAAATGTCTGGAAGGCCAAAAAGAGAAGGAATTTAGAGCAGGGTGAGTTAGATGGTTCAGACAAAAAATGAGAAGGACTGGTTTCAATGTTAGGTGTAGCAGATGTAAGAAATCAGGTCACAACAAGCTTACTTGCAAGGTGACCCCATCTGGCCAGCAGACCTCACATCAGCCATCTCAGCAGGTATCCCAACAACAATCAACGCAAGTTTCACAAGGAGTCACTCATGAATCTCAGCAGGCATCCCAATAACCATCAACACAAGTTTCACAAGGAGTCACTAATGAATCTCAGCAGGCATCCCAACAACAATCAACACAAGTTTCACAAGGAGTCACTCATGAATTTTAGCAGGCATCCCAACAACCATCAACACAAGTCTCACAAGGAGTCACTCATGAATCTCAGCAGGCATCCAAAGCATCTCATGGAAGGGCAGCAAAACAACCCATTAAGAAGGGCCAATCATCTACTTCAGTATCTCATGGAAGGGCCAAGAAGTTACCTATCAGAAGACCAACTAAGCCTTTCATCCCACCAGGACCTACCACAAGACTGACTGCAGCCAAGACTGCTATTGGGCCAACAACAAGGAGATCCACACCTACTAAGAGATCAACTTTTGGGCCAACTTGGAAAATTTAGTTTAAGCCTATGGAATTTTGTGTTCACTTTGTTAGTTTAAGTTTGAACCTTTACCACTATGTTAGTTTCTGTCTGTTATCTGTCACAAGCTATGACTTGTGTATTTTGGGTATGACTTATGTATTTTTTGTGTCACTTATGCAGTTTGGGTGTCACTTATGTATTTTGGGTATGACATATGTAATATGATACAAGCTATCACTATGTATTTTGGCTATGACTTATGGTTTCAATGTTATCACTATGTATTTTGCCTCTTGACTTATGTAATATGGCTTATTTACAAATGATACAACAAATTGTAACAACTGATACAACAAATTGTAACATCAACAACAGATTATAACAACTGTTATACACAAGTGCAAACAAATTATACAACAACTGTTATAAACAATGCTTATAGAACAAACTTATAGTAACAACTGTTATAAACATTGCTTATAGAACCAACTTATAAACAAATGCAAACAAATAATACAATAAATTCCAAAAATTACTTGTCTATTCATTTCAAAATGGTACATACTTATAGAAACAACTAATACAAACTGGTACAATGTGAAGTTAATCAAAGTGTTTCCCTAATACATTCTAATAATTACTACAATTATAATCATAAAAAACATCAAATTCCAAAGTTTTTTCCACTTCATAATGTTCTTCATTTCCCTTTCAAGATTCATCATTTGTTGCCCAAGTTTTTCATTCACCATTTTTCCGTCTGCAACGGCCTTTGATAGCTTTTCAACTCTCCATCCAAAACTGCTCATTTTCATCTCTAACTTCTTCATAAAACCAACCAAAGCATCCACACCCAGCTTACATAGATCCCTAAAAAATTCATAGGCTACAAATCAATTAGTTGCAGCAACATTTGTTTTCTAAATTACAAACATCAAATTTACATGAAATATGCCTTATAATTAGGACAACCCCAAAAATGTTTTCCATAATTCTTAATGGTTGTTGCCCTCCGAAGAACGGCCCGGTCCCCACAATAACATAACGGTTTCCAACCGGAGCTGGCATAAAGATTTGAACCTTCCTTGGAAGAACAACCACCTTCTGCATTTTTCTGCTTTACGAATGACGAAGATTCACATGGTTTCATCCTTGAATCCCTAGCTCTAACCCTAAATCAAATTTCTGAATCAATTTGGGGGAAGAAATGAAGTGCAACAACGTCTTAAGGAAGAAGACGATACAAGACGTCAGGTCATTAGCCACGTCTGCACACATTGACGGACGTTAGAGGGTCACTAACGGAAATGACCAATTTGGCACCATTTAAAAACTTAAGGGATCACTTTGGAACTTTTTAGAATTGGGGGACCAAATTGGACCCTGAAGTAAACTTAAGGGACTAATTTAGGTATTTCAACTAAAGTCAATCTGATCATGAAACTAGGGTTTTCAACTAAAGTCAACTACAATCTTTGACTTTTGGGACAAAAAATGATCTCAATCCTTGGAACATGATTCAAGATACCCAAATGTACCCTTGGAGTCCATCCATGGTATTCAATTGGCTCAAGAGATTGGTTTCATTGAAGATCAGGAGGTGGAGATTCATCTGATGAAAAGTCAATTATTCCTCCAAATCGGGGTTTGAATTTTAGAAATCTTGGTCAATTATGGTTTCCTCAAGTCATGGATGATGATAACATATGGTTTGGATCATGTTCAGTTAATGAAGATCAAGAAATTAGAGGTTACTTGCAAAAAGGGCAACAAGGAAGAAAGTTGAATTTTTCTAAGTTATGGATGATAAGTGATTTCATGCCAACTTGGCAAGGTCATAACTCACAATTTATACATCCATTTTTCTTGATCCAAATATCAATTTGAAGAGCTCTTTCTATACTACAACTTTGTCAATATGGGTGGATTCTAAAAAATGCATGGATTTCAAGTTATGAGGGCTCAAAATTATGAAAAACAAGATTTTGGAATTTGTACTTAGAATTTTTCTAAGTATAGAATTTTAACTTGGAGGGTGAGTTTTCAAGGCTTTCTTTCTCATGGTTCTAGACTCCATTTCATTTTCCTTGCAATATGAAAGTTGTTGTATGACATCCAAGCTTTCCATGGACACCAAGAACTCCTCCATTGGATCAATACAACTCAAGTTATGATGTCTTGAAGTTAAGATGATCAAGGATATCCAACATTGTGAGGTCAACTTCAAGACCAATTTTCATGGACTTCCAAGCTTCAAATCACTTTTCTTTCCACATGAAAGTCATTCCTCATGTTTTTAGCTTTCCATGCATACCTATAACTTCTCCATTGGATTAACACAATTCAAGTCATGAGGTTGCAAAGATGAGGGTCCAAGGTTGTCAAAATCCATAACATAGAAACAATTTCTAAGTTATTCAAGGCATAGTTGTGGACATGTTTTCAACTCAATTTTTCTGATTGATCCAAGTCTCATTTCACCTTTCCATCAACATCAAACTTGTTCACCACATTCCCTACTTTTCATTGACCCAAAAACCTCATCAATTGGAGCAATATTCATAAATTTATGAAGGTCTAAAGTAGGCAATGTGAAATTGGTTCAAGGTGCATCCCTATGTGTTTTCTTGGCAAATTCTTGACATGATCATGCAACATTGTTCTTACCTATATTCTTGCGCATAACCTCACTCTTATACCATTCCAAGCCAAACAAACCTACATATTTCATGTACCAATTTGTAAAGTTTTTACCAAAAGTGGGAAGAAAATGGAACTTGTGCACCAAGATCATTTTCTCCAACCTCTCTCCATTCTGATTCCCATCACCACACCAATTATTACCACTATTCCACACAAGGAAAGGATAATCACAACTCAAAATCATATGCCAAGCGTGCACCATCATCCACCATTCATGTGTTTTTTCAAATTTCAAAAAATCTTTAACCATGATCCTTAACCACAATAACAAGCTTTTAACCTCTCCAAACCCTCATATTTAAGCTAAATGAAACCCTATAGTGAGGGGAATATCATTCTTTCAGCAGCCAAACCCTAAAGCTCTCTCTCTCTCTCTCACACATTCTCAAAACTTCTTTCTTCGAATCTGATTATTCAGAGCTTCTCACTCCTTTTCCTTGCTTCAAACAATCTTCTGAGAATTTCTGAAGGCTAGTGGAAAGACTTGAAGGCTCGTTTACACGTGAAGTAGAAGTATACCAAGTTCACCGTAGGTAACTTTTCTTCTTTCACTTTCTCAGTGTTCAGTGCATGATTTAACTTGTGATGAGTGTTTTTGCTAGTTTGGAAACATGAGGAACATGTCCATGTTGTTGTTGTAATGTTTGGTTAAGTTTCAATTTTGTGTATCAAACTTTCGCGCTCACTTTTAACCATGATAGAGTTGTTATTAATGAAAAATGAGGTTGGATTTGATATCAGTGTGAAAAACCGAGTGGAGTGATGTCTTGGTTTTTGAGTTTGGGTGACTGTTTCAGTCAGCTTCGGTGAAAGCCACCGAAGAAGACGACCGGAGCCCTAGCTTCGACGTCTGGTCATTCGTTGCTGATATGTGCTTGTTTTGACCTTGACCTGCTGAGTTGACTGTGATGTGTATACCTGCATGTTTATTGATTTGATCACGTGGCAAGTTTTTTTTGTTATGTTTCTTATTTACTTTTTTTTAATGACCTTGAGCCTTGTTATTTTACTACTGACACCACCCATTTCTTCAGCCCAATGCGCTTAACACTAAACCAAGTTCATTTGTCAATTGCTGATGCACCCCTTCATTTCCATTGTTTTTTACTTATTCTTTATTTTATTTCTTTTCATTTTTAATTTTATTTTTGATATTTTCTTCACATAAAAAATTCATAAAAATAGGTTTTAAATACTTTGATGTCTTAAGATATTTTCATTTTTTCATTTTTTCATTTTTATTTTTTAATTATTTTTGCTATTTTATTTTTAATTAATTGTGGAAGGTGTTTACTAAATTACCCTTGAGCTAGAGTTTTGATTCTTGATGTTTTGTGTATGCTTGCTTGAGCCATGCTTTTTACCATGTTTTAAAATGAGATTGAAATTAGTTTGAGTGCTGGTTTGGTGCTTAAATGTGGCATTTTGGCTTGTTTCCATGTGGTTTAATTGGACCATCAGTTCTTTCTCGATTAGTGAGATGTGCTTACATTGTTTATTTGTTTTGAGGATGTTCTTGTGCTTATCTCTTGGAAACCTTTTCCTCACTGATTGTTGGATGATTTTTCCATGATTTGAGATTTTAATTGGAATCTATTTGGTCATCTAACTATTTTTGAATGATGCTTTGATTTAAGGATGTTTTGAGCATAATGTTTGAATACTTTTGACCTAGTTTTAGGACTAGTGTTTTTGTATGAATGTTTTGATGATTGATGATTTTATATGACTTTAAATACCATATTTTAACTTCTGACTTCCTTTGATTCAATGCTTGTTGCTTGATTCTTTACCTCTTTTGTTGTCATGAGATGTTTGTTTCGTTCATGGATGATGTTTAATTGATGTATGCTTAGTTTTGATACATGTTTTGAACATGAGGCTTGTTGATGCTTTCTTAACATCTTGAGTTTGATCTTGAGTTGATGATGATGCTTGTGCTACTGTCCATCTTGGTTTTATGATTTAACTTCAATGTTTGAACCATGTTGGACCTTATTTTGTGTGAACTTGTTGTTTGCAAGTATGCAACTATGTTTTGATGGTTGTTTGATGTCTTTGTGTTTATTTCTCAATCTTTGGAAAGTGTTGAATGTATGATGATGTAGCTACTGACCTCCTTTGGTTTTCATCTTATTTGATCCCTTTGTGCTTTGACACCTTGACTGATGATGTTTAATTAGGGTTTCAAACCCTTATGTGCTTATGCACTGCTTATTTTCCATTGTACTTGATATGATGCATGCTTGATTCATGACATGATGCTTTACTTCATAAGTTGAGTAGTTTCTATATCATTTGCTTCACACATGTTGATATCCATTCATGATTTTAGCTTTGACACTTAATGCTTTCATCTATACTCCTCTGATAATATGGGTGCCTATGTCTTGAATCCAAGGGAAAAGGTTCATGGTTGACTTTATAGTCATGTGCATTGCATTTTGTTCATTTGCATTTCTCTTCTATCCCTTTGTGATTTCTATTCTCTTCTTAGTTTGATTACCTCAGATAGTACTTAGTTTGCTTTCCCTTAGGTAGATTTCCCTTAGGATGTTAACTAGATAACCTACAATTAGGTTCCCTTTTCTCCTATGAGAGAATTATACATGGGCCATCCTTAGTTGAGATGTAATTCTCCTACCCTGTGACATAGTTTAGGAACATGTAGTTTCTTTTCCACTTGGGAGAGGTATGTGGCATATTCGTTGATTCTATATCCGAGTTGGAGCCCTTCTCTTAATGTGAAGAAAATATCTATTTTCCACGTGTTTGTGGTGGTTTTAGTTGAGTATTTTCCTTAATATGACAACTTGTCTCTTTCTCCCAAAACCAATCAACAAACACTGTTTACCCTTAGTGAGGGGAACTACGAATGCTCTGATTCCATTCCCGTCAGGATACGTAGGCACGAGATGCGATATCTTGGCGAGCATACTTAGGAGTAACACCTTAGGTCTCCCTTTTACCTTTTCACCTTTAGCAGACAAACTTAACAAATAACACAATAAGACAAGAGGTTCTTGTAGAGTACTACAAATACTTAGGATGCTAGCACCTTCCCTAGGTATAACCATCACCTGAACCTTAGATTCTATTTTTGCTTTGTTTTTGCATTGCATACTTATGGGTTTCTTCGTTCTTTTTCCCTCACATTGGATAAATTAAAGATCGGTGGTGAATTAAGGTTTGTGAGCCTAGTTAACTTAATAGCTATGGTATCTGATTCTCACCGTGACAGGATGATCATTCAAGTCTTAACCAGGGTAATAGTCAATTTCAAAATTTAAATAAAGAAGCTCCCCAAGATTCACCACCAAAGAAGTCATCCCTTCTAAAGGATACTTTGAACAAATTTAGGAAGTTTACTCAAAGAACTTTGGAGAAATCAAGGTCACTCAAGAAATACTTGAAAGGGGTTCAACTCTTATAGAAGAGACTATGAACCAATTCACGTTGACTCAAAGTAACTTGGAAGCAAGACACTCAGAAATTGAAGCATTCGGCAAGAACCTTGAAGCATCTAACTAGGAAATTGAAACATCCAACAAGAAAATTGAAACATCTATGAAGAATATTGAAAATCACATTGGGCAGTTATTTAAACATGTGGAAACTCGATCAGTTAGAGGTTTTAATGGGAATTTGATGGATTGTTCTAGGAATGAAGAAGTTCAAAGAGAAGTCAAAGATGAATGGGAAGTAGCTGATGAATGAAGGGTTGAAAAATAAAAAGAAAAAAGAAATATGCATGCCATCAAATAACATTGAATCAAAAATAGAAGAATTTGAGGCGGACAATAGATGTGGGAAAAGAGCAAGAATGGTTAACGAATATGATCTAGTTTTGGATTCAACAATTTTTCTTGATGCAAATATCTAATAAGAAAATCTTGAAAAAAATGATGTTCCTAAAAGCTATTGTAGCAACAAGTAAGATGGAAGAGAAAAAATAGATAAAGTATTGGATGTCAATTATGCCTTGTTCGTTACTATCAAGCCGAAGAAGATATGGAAGCAACAACATAAATACCTCAAGTTTATGGGAGTACTACTAAACAAAAGGAAGAAGAAGGATGATGTATTTTTTGTGTCATATATGCCTCCCTAACAGAGAAGCAAACGGTCAAGCTAAAGACCTTAAATAAGCCTTGTGTGGGAGGCAGCCTACGAATCAATATTATTTAGCGTTATTTCATTTTCATGTTTTAGTTTATTTTCAGTTTATTTCCCTTTGCGTATTATGATCTAAGGGAGAGTAATATGTAGCTCTAAAAAATTCTCTCCCCTTGGTACTTCTCTTTGCTTTGAACTAATAAATCAATTTTCCTCTGTTGTTTCTTTCCATTTTGATTTGCTACCTTACCAGTGCCAGCATGAAAAAGAAAAGAAAAGTCACCAGAAAAAGAATTAACAAAGTGATCATCATGGAAGTTCCCTTGCAGATTGAAAGTTAATGGAGAAATGGGAAGGTGACTACCTGTACTCAATCTCCAGATACCTGAGCTTATAAGGTTTGAGCCAATTATTTCCATTGTTATCTTTTTTTCTTATGAGAGTATTCGTACATTAGTTATTTTGTATATTTTGCATTATTTCTAATTTAAGTCTATTGGTTTGATAAATACACATTGAGACAATTGTTTGTGGAAACTCCAAGCCTTTTAAAGCCACCATATTTTAATATGATTATATCTCTTGCTAACAAATATGAGCCTTAACCATTATTTCGGTGATTCAAGAAACACAAACTACTTTAATTGAAATAGCTAACCTATTTTGTTATTAGGCCGCGATATGATGGGGGTGTCGACCTCCCAAAGTCTAAGGGAACGAAATCACTCAATTATTTATAGAAATAGCCATTTGGCTTGAAAGATTAATTATTTCCACCCTCTTTGGAGTTAGGTAGAAATAATTGTTTAGTATGTATGATGTAAAATAATAAGTTTGGGGTTGCTTTTGGAAGTTAACAACGAATAAGTTTGGGGTTGGGGTGCTAGAGAAATTGGTTAAAAGAAAATAAAGAAAAGGAAAAAATGACAAGAAGTTTAAAATAACTTCTTTAAAAAAAATTTTGAAAAAGAAAGAAGAAAAGGAACAACTTAATGCATTGTATAGTACTGAGTGAATAAGAAAACAGTGATATGAAAGGAATCAGATACCAAGAGGAAAACTAGGTACCTAACTCCAAAGGTTTAAGCTTATTATCCCAAATTATCCTACACTAACATAATCCACATTACAACCTTAAAAAGACCTCAAAAGTGTGTGTTTAAATATGACTTTGATTGATTTGGTTAGAAACTTTACAAACTCATTGTTAAATGCTTTTGTACGTTGATTTTGTGATTACCCTATCAAATTGAGTGCGTATATGTGAGATAAGAGACAGGTTGAGTACTTGTATGTTCGGAAGAACTTTTCTGAGTTACTTGGATTGAAGCGGGGAACAGAAGTATTGATCAGCAAAATAAGAAAGGTGATGTTCATTTGTAAGGGAAAACACTTTAATTCTGATGAAATTTTCAGTGTGTAGGCAGGTAACTTGAGGAGAAGCAATAAAGTAAGTTTGAGGTTGTGATGATAGACGTCATTACGTAATTTTTACAAGCAAATTTTGATGGAATCGCAGGAATAATGGGCAAAGACCAAGCTAAAATGTAGAAGAACTGAGCATAATTGCTAAAGAGTGAAGAAAGTGGACTTAGAAAAATTTTGCTGAAAAAAATGAAGAAAAAAACACTTTTGTGTTTGGTTTTCACACGCATGTGATGCATCCCATAGTGGCGCGATGTATCCCTTTATGGCTCGATGTATCCCTTTGTGGCGCGATGTATCCAATCGTGGCACTTTGAGGTGACAAATTCTGACACGTTTTGTAGCTTTAAATAGAGAATATTGACAATTTCGAGAGCTTTGGAAGTCATTGAAGACCTTCATCTTCTCTGATTTTCATGTGCTTTTCATCTAAACTCGTGATAATTATTGATTTCACTATGAGTAGCTAGATTACTCTAGACCAGGTCTCTTTGAGACAAACTTTCTTATACTTTGTTTGAACATATGGTTGTTTGAGATTAATTGACTCTTTTATATTATTGTTGTTATTTAATTATTTTTAACCTTAATGCTTTTTGTGTGTTGACTAATGCATGAATTGATATTAGATGAGTAGGGATTTTTGACCATTAGTCTATCGATTTGATCTAGGACAATTATTCAACTTAGTAATTAACAAGGAATAGGTAATTATAATGTGTGGCTTTTGAATTAATGAACGTAGATCGCCTAATTTAACTTTGAATTGGCCTAAGGAATTAGGAGATTATTACTTAGATTAGTGAGTTCCACATCAATGAATTGAGTGTAGTGGTCTTGTTAATTTGTCGTAAGACTCTAACACTCTTAGAAAGTAATTAATACACAATTTATCAATAGGTACAAGTCAGAGAGTCGAAAGAGAGACCTAATCTCATTTAATCATTGAATTTTATCTTGTTATTTTCTCGTTTTATTTTCGTACCAAAACAACTTTTAAAAAACCTTTTGTTATTTACTTTAATTCACACGATATTTACCTTATTAAAATTCACAATTCCTGTGGAGACAAATTTTATTTATTATTTCGAGGATACTAATACACTTTCTAGAATTGCCCATCACATTGCGTCCTCCCCATATACTAATGTAAAAGGGATTTCTCCTGTTGTGGAATGAGGGGTAGTGTGGTATGACCACAACACTTTCTGTTGCTGCTCGGCCCATAAACATTTGTCCTCATCCAACTTTTTCTTAATCTCTTTTAATATTACCTTATTAGCCGACTCTGCTTGTCCATTCGCATGTGGTTGAATGACGAATATGGATTTGGGTTTTTACTCTCGCGTCCTTACAGAAATCAATCACTGTTAGACTGGTAAACTAAGTTCCATTATCCGAGACAATGATTCCTAGTGGAATGAACCTACATATAATCTTATGCCAATAAAAGCGGCGTACTCTCTCCACCGTTATCTTGAACACGACATCTACTTCTATCCACTTTGTGAAGTAGTCTACTCTGAAGATCATGAATTTCAAATGCCCATGAGCTATAGGAAAAGGCTCATGGACGTCAACACCCCATAAAATCTCCAGAGCGATGATATAAAATGGAGGAGCGCGGTTTATGCATGGTGTAGATTAGCATGCCTTTGGCATTTTCACACTTTTTGATGAAAGTTATGTTGTCTCTCATTAAGGAAGGCCAATAGTAACTTGCTCTTAACAACTTATGGGCTAAGGCCCACCCACATGTGGCTGCCACAAGCCCCTTGATAAATCTCGACTAAGAACAGGGAGATCTCGTGTTCCCCTCAGACATCTTAACATATGAGTTCTTTTCCTGTTTTGTAAAGCTTTATTGATATAAGGATGTATTTCGTTGCACGCTTGCATATTTGCTTTGCTTCTAACTTGTCTTGCAATAACTCGCTTAACTGCAAATAGTGGACTATGGGTGTAATCCAACCTCCTGCCAGGGAGATATCGATAATATTCTCCTCTCCAATCTTTATGCTAAAGATTATAAGCATTTATTGTATTATAGTTTGCTTGAAAGATGATTTCTTCGAACTAGCCAGCTTGGACAACAAGTCTGCACTGAAATTCTACTTCTTGGGCACATGTTTTATCTCAAAATTTTTGAAGTGCTTAGACAAATCATGCACCTTTTATAAGTATTTGATGAGCTAAGGCTCCTTCGTCTGGTACTCACCAGACACTTGTTTCGCCACCAGTTGAGAGTTGTTATTGGCTTGCAAAGTCTACGCACCCATTTCTAAGACGAGGGTCATGTCGGTGACGAGGGCTTCATATTCGACCTGGTTGTTACTAGCCTTAAATTCAACCTTTAGTGGCTACATGATTAGTAAGTCATTTGGTTCTTCTAGCACTATCCTAATGCAACTCATTTTGACGTTAAGGGTTTCAACCATGGAAAGGATCCAAGCGGGGAGACCTCTTCACCTATGGGCGTGTTGAACTCCGCCAAAAACTCTACTAAGACATGTGACTTGATGGTGCCTATGAGAATATACTGGATATCATATTCAAATAGATTTACCACCTAATATACCATTCTTCCAGTCGAGTCTTGCTTTTTAAGGACCTCGCGTATGGGATAATCTATTTTTACCAATACCACGTGTCATTGAAAATAAGGCTTAAGCTTTCTTGCGGTCACCACTATCGTCAACACGAGCCTTTCTGTCTTCTGGTAGGGAGCCTCAATGCCTTTTAACACTTTGATCATAAAAATAGACAGTACGTTTTACCCTATCTAACATTAACGCCTGGTCAGTAATAGACAAGTAGAGATATAATGGCAAGCTTAATATTGGTCGTGTCATAATGGGAGGTGACACTAAGAATGCCTTTATCTCCAAGAATACTTGCTCACATTAGTTAGTCTATTCAAACCCTCATTTTTCTTCAACATGGCAAAGAAGTGGAAAGTCGTGTCACCTATACGAGAAAAGAAAATGAGAAAGGGCGGTCAAACGCTCAGTTAGCTTAAGAATCTCCTTGACATTAGAGGGGTTTATCATGTCTACGATGACTTGGCATTTATCTAGGTTCGCCTATATGTACCATTTGGTGAGCATGAAACACAAGAACTTTCCCGTTTGTACGTCGAATGCGCATTTGGTAGGATACAAATGCATGTTATAATTCATTATTAATCCTATGATATCTTTTAAATTTGGTGCATGGCCTCCTCCTTCTGATGTATTTACGATCATGTCATCAATGTTAATCTCTAGGTTATGTCCTATATTATTTGATAACATCGCATCCATGAGCCTTTGATAAGTGTCGTCGATGTTCTTGAGCATAAAAGGCATGACATTGTAGTAATAATTACCATGGTTGGACATGAACGCCGTCTTAGGAGCGTCTATGGGATCTATTTTAACTTGGTTGTACCCTGAATAGGTGCCCATGAAACTCAGTCTTGTAACTCGAAGATTCGGCAATCAGGCGATCTATGTTAGGGAAAACATATGAGTCTTTGGGACATGTTGCATTAAAGTCAATGAAATTAACGCACATATGCCACATGTTTGACGCCTTCCTTACCAAAAACATATTAGCCAACCACGAATGGTATTTGATCTCTATTATGAAACAAGCGCTTGTCAACTTCTAAACTTCCTCGTCAATGACTATTCTCTTTTCTTTGCCAACCTTGAGTTTTCTCAGAGATATTGGCTTAACTGAATGGTCTATGGCGAGGCGGTGACACACAATTATGGTATCTAAATCAAGAATATCCGAAGGTGCTTAGGAGAACATATATATGTTCTTCCTTGGTAGGGCAATCAAACATTCATCTTCATATTCGAACAAAGAGGTGCCCAACTTAGTGACTTGGTGATGTAGGTGTGGAATCATGTTTTGCAAGTTATTTAAAGAGGTGATCAAAGATAAAGATAACTATCATAGTTTAGTAATGTGCTTTTGATGATGAAAAATTAGCTTCATTAATGTCAACTTGTAAAGATTCCAAACGGTGAAAATGACAACTAGTGAAAATGCAACCTTTTATGTCAAGTGGTCAGAGATGTACAAGACAATTTTGTTCAAGCCTTTCCTTCGAATCAAGCAAATGAACTAGTATTATTTGAGGATCTTTATATTATGATTTATTGGCACTCAATTTGAAGATATCTCAAGCCTTATCTCCAAGAAGACTCAAGCAAGTTCTTATATGAATTGTTCAATCGGAAAGTCTTGAAGCTTCAAAGTGTGAAAGAGAGGAAGTGTGAAAGCTTGCCTAGTCACACATGAGTGAACGGTGTTTTATAAAAACACAATGGCATTCTTGAAAAAGTTATATGGATAAATCACACACACACACATACACACACATACACACTAAAACAAGTTTTTAAGCCTCTATTTCTCCATGAAAACAACCTATTTTTTCGAAACAGTTTCATTTGAATCAGGAATTATTATAACAGTTTTGGACAAGTTTTTATATTATCCAATGGATTAGAAAATATACTAATCGATTGAGTCAGTGTAGACATTGCCCATAAACAATTGTGGCAATGTTTTAATTAAGGGAAATGCCTCTGTATCAATTCTTTCCAAATTGAGCCATTACAACCTATTATTTAAGGCTCCCAATCGACTGGCCTAAGGTCCTAATCAATTGGAACATTTATTTTGGCCCGTGGATCTTTCCTTTCTTGTGCCAACCTCTAGCCTATAAATAAAGGCATTTCCCTTCACATTTTTACATAAAAAAGTGAATTCTCTATCTCAGTCGTCACTCTCTTTAAATATATTTCTTTACTTTCTCTCACTTTTGTTTAGCCGTAGCACTTAGAGAAAGTCATTGTGCTTAAGTGAGGTTTTGTATTCTAGAAAAGGGTGTTATTGTAAATTCGCCAAGGAGTGTTTTTCTCTTGGTTGAATAATTTAAAAGGAGTGTTTTTTTAGGTACAAATTTAAACCGGTTAAAAGCTTTTTTGGGGGATTTAGTTTCAAAGTAACCGGTTCGGTTTGAGAGCTCAGCCCGTGTAAAAGCTCCATATTGTTTGAGATCAGCCTGATATGAAATTTCAACTTGGTTTGTAAGATCATATCGTGTAAAAGCTTCACATTAGTTCAAGATTAGCGTGGTGTAAAATCTCAATTCGGCTCGAGGTCAGCCTGTGTATAACTCCAGTTGGGTTCAGAGGGTAGCTAGTTTAAAACTTCGATTTGGTTCGAGATAAGTCCGTATAAAATATTGATTTAGATTGGGGACTAACCACTTCAAGTTTGTATCAAGAAGGAAGACTATCTGCTTCAGTCAAATATTCTTTATTTGGTTGGAAGTCATCCTAAAACTTCATTTTTCCTTGTATAAGGAGGTTTAGAAGTTTAACCTACTAAAAACTCTTAAGCATTACTGGATACTCTCAAGCTTAAATTTTAGGGACGAGATTAGATCTTCTTGGCTGAACCAATATAATTCTTTAGTGTTATTTCTCTTACCCTTATCTCTTTATTTTTCGCATATTTATTTTTCGCTGCTATTTCAAAAATGTTTTTATCAAAATGTTTTTGAACTTAAAATGATAACAATAATGTTTCAAACTATCATTTTTCAAACCCCCATGATTCACTCCTATCTTGTGTGTAGAGTCATATGTCCAACAAGTGACATCAAATCCTAACTCCTATTCAAAGAATAATCATTTTAGGGGGAATATGACTTCCAACACCTTTTTTAACAAAATATTTTTCCTAAATACACCTCAATCGTTTAATGGTGATAGGTTTGTGTTGTACCTCGAAAAATACAATCCTTCGCGATGGACGCAAAAAAAGTTGTTTGAACAGAGTCGCCCCCAAACTTTATTTATCCCAGTGAAGGAATAAGAAAACATCGATAAAACCTTTTAAAAATAGAATAATGGTCGTTGCAACCATATTCGGGTTCGAGAGTCGATTACGCAAGAAGAAGGTATTAGCACCCCTCACGTCCGTTGTACTCAACGGAAACCTATTAGTCTGATTTGCGATTGAATGTCAGCACATGTTTATTTGCTTTCTTCGAATGATAAAAGAACTAAAGAGAAAGGAAAGGAAACCGCTAAAGGGGAAAAGGGAAGGTTATCTACTAGGGTGCTCGCCAAGGATTGGGGCCCTTTTGCCTACGTATTCTCATTGAGAAATGAGAAATCAGAGTGTTAGTAGTTCGGAGTACTATGGGGAAAAGGTTTAGGGTAGAAAAAAGAAAAGGTAGATGGGTAAAAAAACAAAATGGTAGCTCGCCAGGATCTCGCAATCCTGTGCATACGTACCCTCATAGTGCAATGAGGAAGTCAGAGATCCGTAGTTCGGGGACTACGGTTGGTTGGTTTGTGTCTTTTAATGAACAAGTGTTTAGGTCGCATTCTAACTGCTAAACATTGGCTTGTATGGTCGCGGGGGAGGCTGAAGTACTGGTTTATATGCGCGATAGAATGAGACTAAACAATGTTCTTTGCAAAAAAGTGTTTGATTGCACCGGGGAAAGTTATTAAGTCCTGAGAGGTTTCAATCGCACGGGGGGCGAGAAAAGACAAGTTTGATGTGTTTATGTTGATTTTATGGTTTTGAGAAGATTGCTTTTTATTTGGATTGCGCTAAAGACTATGGGTAGAGGTGAATATTTCAAATCACCAAGCCAAACGTCTTGTGTCCAAAATACTCAAAGTTAGTGTAGAAAAGCTCCATTCTCACTCATTCTCCACCACTTAAGGCTCGTGGCACGCAATCCTAATCGCCTTTTATTGTGTTTTTGGAGTTTATTCGAGAAAATGCCACTTGACGTTGGATCAAGGGTTTTACCGCAGGATGAGTATGAAAATGGTTTGAGATGGAAATTGGGAAAGGTTGATGGCGACACATGAAGCGGTCGACTTACAAAATAGGGTATGGCTTGATATATGGATCTAGAATGCTTTGGGTTTGGTTGATGGCGATTCCCAAAGCGATTGACTTACAAGGTTTAGGAGAGGATACCACGTGACGTTGGATCAAAGGTTTGAGGAAATGTGAGGTCGGTCCTAGTTCCTAGGGAGATCTAGCAAGCACAAACCACAACTAAAGAAAGGCGAGAAAGTAAAGAAAGTATAACAAAATGGGGAGATGGATACATGAAAAATACAGAGGAAATAGATGCGGGAAATAAAGGGTCTCGTTGTTAGGTAGCCAAAGAGAAAGTTGTGTGTGTGCACAATGTCCTAATCTAAGACAGGGAAAGTAAAAAATCCATATCCAAGCCTCCTTTTGTTAGGGTTGAGTACAAGGTCCAAAACTCCATGCAAGGGATAATAACCATAGTCCAGAGTCAATTTCTTTTAGGGTTTAAATTATTTTATCATGTTTTTTTGTGTTTTCATC
Source organism: Lathyrus tuberosus (assembly GCA_022829125.1). NCBI lineage: Eukaryota > Viridiplantae > Streptophyta > Magnoliopsida > Fabales > Fabaceae > Lathyrus > Lathyrus tuberosus. The sequence continues at coordinate 20,288,895 of JALAZF010000017.1, forward strand.
AGATAAAGAATCAAAGAAGAAGCAGATAACATAATGATAAATAAGCAATGAACTAAATTGCGGAAAGTAAATAGCAGAAAAGTAAGGGGCGGAAAGTAAAGTTAGAAGTTAGTTGTTAATGGTTATTGATCGGATGATCACTTTATCGAATCAGGGCCAATTTAGCGTTATGTTAAGCAATCGTAAGTCAACTTATGTAGAAGTCGCACCTATCTGAGGCCAATCAATTACAATATTTGTGTTAAAACATGCTAGAGAAATAATATGAGAATCATTCTCCTAAAGCTATGTCACGCGAAAAGAAAAAGAAAACGGTCTCATCTTTAATCAAGAGTTTTAAATGATCAACCAAGGACAATCAATCAATGCCTTAAAGGGTCAATAATGATCCAAATGACCATTCATCAACAGATTTGAAACATTTAAGGTTCATTCAACCTTACAACCATTTCTCCATGATTTTTAATATCTCGTCAACCAAAAATAAAGATAAAAATAAAATCAAAATTAACAAAATAAATAATGGATGAAAATTGAAACCAAATGCTTGATTTAATCAAAATCCAATTAAAGCATAATGAGAAAAAACTTAGAAGCTTTAGAAAGAATTAGAATAAAATATAGAAAACAAATTAAATTAAAAAAATAAAGAAATTAAAAAAGATGAAATAAAGAGAGAGGAGGGTGAGACGGGCTACTGTAGGTGTGAAAAGAAAAAGATTGGGCTGAGCCCATAAGAACATATGAGGAGAGTTTCTTAAAAAACACAAACATACTCAAAAGGAAAACACACATGAGAATTTCTCCAACCTCCTTCATTCGCACGTCGTCCGCTCTTTTGATGCCGTCACCTCTCTTTTCGATCTCGTCCTCTCAATCTTGCGTTTCTCTCTGTTTCCCACAAATTCTTTCTCTTCTTCTTCTGTTGTTTGGCTTGTTATGCAGGTTTGATTGTGTCGATGGTGGAGTTTGTGATGGTATTGAAGAGAGGATTTAGGTCTGTGTAGGGAAGAAGATGAAGCGGAAGGAAGTTACTCGGAGATGAGGAAGACGAACCCCCTTCCAATTTCGTCTGTGTTTTTTGTTATCAGTGAGTGAGGTTATAGTGCTTGTTGAAGATTTGTGACAAGTTTTTTGAGCGTTGGAAATGTGAAGCAAGGGGAGTGAGGAATTGGTTGCAAGGCTGTGGAGTTTAAAGGGATTTATGCATAATAATTTTGGCCCCAAAGCTTAGAGAAATTAAAGGTATGAGGCTGCTTATTTATAGAGTTTATTTGGAGAATTTGTGATTTACATTTTGCTGCCGTTTTCATTATTAGCTTGCGTTTTGGTTTTGTGTGCAAACGCATTTCGTGGTAGCTTGGGATGTTGGGATATATCACGGCTTGTGCTTGGTGAGAATGACGTACAAATTCAACATGGAGAGAGACCTTCTGTGCGTGTTTTTTCCTATTGCAGCGGTGCGTCGCGTTTTGGATTGTAGCAGGGAGGAAGGCTTGAAAAATCATCTTGTGTAGTTGTGCGTATTTGGCTTAGCTTGATTTCCTTTTGGCTTGTGGTAGGCTGAAGTTTTCATGGCTTGTGTGTGAGACTTTTCTTGGCCGTGCATATGAAGTGGAGAAAATCTCAACCCTTGTTTTGCAGCCTTGTTTTGTATTGTCATGGCTTGTATTTGGCTTTTGTCCACCTTTGTATTTTTTCAATTCAATTTCTTTGTTTTTCTTGGGCTCCTCTTGAAACTAGCATTGGTTTGGTCATGTGTAGTGGCTTAGGTTTAGCCGTGTATTGCTCATCATGAGCTTTTGTTCATATATTTTTTGTTTAGCAATTGGAAATGTAATGAGCTTTTTGTAGATGAAATGGACTTGGTTTCTTATGACATTTCCACGAGCCTTTATTAGAATTGTGACCTTTTTTTGCAAGTGAAATGGAATTTGAGACTTGTAAATTGAAATGGGCTTGAAACTTTTTAGAATTTGAATTTGCACCTCACTTTTCTAATTTTGAACCATGCTTGAAATTTTAACCATGATGATTGAAACTCAAATTGTGATGATGTATGACTTTGAACTCCTAATTGAATTGAATTAATAATCTCATTCAAAACCAAATTGCAACATCTTGAATTCTTCACTAAAACTTGAATCTATCATTGAAATATAAAACCGACCATGAATCAATCTTGAACTTTGAATGGATTGGAACTTTTGAATCAAAATGAATTCATATGAACTTTGTCATTTGAATACTGATAAACCAAATCCTTCACCACAAACCAAATGAGCAGGAATATGCCTTGAGATCAAAGGATCAAGACTTGACATATGAACTGCACTGCCCAAAACCCTATATGAAAAATAATCTGGATTCTAATGATCATAAATCATGACACTTAAATTTATCACAACCCGATAACTTAAGAATGAAGCAAACTTTTATTTGACCAAGATTAGGTCAAACTCAACTGAACTTCAACCATTACTGCACACACACTTGACCTGATAGCCTTGCCTAATCCTTGATAGCCTTGCAACACCTGAGCTTTGATAACAAGAAAAATGAAACAACCGGAACATATTTTTGGATTTTTTAATAGGAGTTAGTAGACACACATAAAAGTAAACAGAAACACAAATGAAGGTAATATTATACAGGTAGGACAAAATTGGGGTATGACAGTTTGAACTATGGAAATCTATATTTAAAAATTTCATTCAAAGTATTAATTTAGAATCATGAGAAACAATAATCAACGATTCATTTATTCCTACTCACTACATAAACAGGCAAGTAGTGGATAAACATGATTTCCTTTGGACCGTAAAGGAAAAGAGAAAGTTTGAAATTGATTTCAAAATTAAAATTAATGTCCTTAGATGATAGCAAACTCATTTATGTTTATAATTGTAAATTCGCCAAAGAAATGTGGGACACTCTTAAAATTTTATATGGAGTTTCTCTGAGTATCAAACAAGATCAAATGAACACACAAAGAGAAGAAGATGAATGCTTTATTCATAAATTTTTCTCCAAATTTAGAAATGTTACAAATTATATTGGAATTTTTGTTACCAACAAATATCTAAGAGTTAAGAATTGAAATCAGAAATCTGATCCAATCCTTAAATCAAGAGATGAGAGTATTTATGAATTTCAGGAAAAATCAAAGAAGGATGAAGTCATAGAAAATTTGAATGAATTAGCTCAACTACTTAAAGAGATAAGCATTAGTTCAAATATGGAATAATCCATAACAACTTCATCAAACTCATATCAAACCACTTCTGTGATTTCCTTCAAAAGAACATACTCGGTAGTTGAACGATCTTTGGAGGATTCAACATCAAATGAGGATAGATCTCCATCTGGTGGAATCCTCAAAAGAAGAAAGTACAAAGCCTTTATAAATAAAGAAGAGTCAACCTCGGGGAGAACCCTCGAAGAATCTTCTTCCAATGAAGAAGATGAAGTCTGCTTAAAAGTATCTCACGAGGAAGATGACCATGAGGTAACAAAGTTATCGTACAAGCAGTTTGTTAAATCGAGTGCTAAGCTAATTGAAGAAAATGATAAAATAAAAAAGTACAACTTATACCTTAAGCATTATTTGGAATTTATGTAAAAGAGTAATGAAGAGCTTAAGTCTGAAATTGCCAATATTAGAAACTCAGTTGTAACATGTGAAACTCGTGTTTCGATAAAAACGAAAGTGACAGTTTTGCATGAAACTCTAAGTAAATTCACTAAGGAAAAAGAAAACCTTGGCTTGATTCTATCAAGTCAAAGGCCTTTCTTGAATAAAATTGGATTATGAATCTGATATAGCACATAGTAAAAAGATAAATAGGAAGAAAATGAATCGACCTATTTATAAATGCTCACATTTTAATAGATTTTTCCACTTAGTACCCTTCTGTTTTGATAATTGAAAAGTTCTAAAAGTAGTAACCCTAAACCTTCTAGAAGCACTAACACACCGGGACCTAGTATCAAAGGTGAAACCTTAGTATGTTTTATAAGAATACTTTACAACTCGAAGTTTGATCACATGTTAAATAAAGTTATGCAAATAAAAGAGTATACTATTGAGTATGCTATAGAATTTGAAGTCTTTGATCCAAAAACAATCATTGATGGTGTATATCAATGATGGTTATCAAAGCAAGACTTTTCGTTGAGGATGATCTAAACATTTCTGATCCTTGATCGACTAACCTCATAATAGGTTAAGTAGATAAGTTTGTGATTGACATATTTATCTCGTTGTTTAACCAATTATCATATCTAACAATTCATAAAGAAGGATATGCCATATTGTATTGACATTCTCTTAAAAGAATGAGATTTTATCAAGGTTACTTAGTAACCAAGGTAATATACTATTCTAAAGGTTGGACGATCAAAAAAATTATAATTAACCCTTTAAAATAGCGAGTTTAATTTTTTGCTCATCAATTAAAATTAGGGTTAAATATGTTTTTGATCCCTATAAAATTACCAAATAATATTTTTGGTCCCTATAAAAAATAACGTGTTTTGATCCCTACAATATAATTACGCATGTAGTTTTAGTCCCTACTGTTAAACCAATGTGTATTTTTGAATAATTATTTTGCAGATATGTTTACTGTAACACCCCAATTTCCATTGTGGATAAATAATACATAAATAAATCAGAGTGGATAAAAATTTATTCTTAGACAGAAACAAGGATGCCACATTTAAAGAAAGAAAACACAATCCCTGCTGTTGCGGTGAGAATCGAATATCAAGCTATTAATTAACTTGAATCACACATCTTTGAAATTCACCACCGAGCTTTAATTTATCCAAAGGAAAGGGTAAAGACCGAAAAACCCTGAGTGCGCTATGTAGGAACACTGCTCAGAGATCTAAGGTTCGGGGGTTGGTTACGCCTAGGGAAGGTATTAGCATCCTAAACGTCTGTAGTACTCTACAGGAACCTCTTGTTAGTATTTGTGTTATTCTAAAGTTTGCTTGCTAAGGGAACTGTGCTAAGGTAAAGACCTAGGGGTATATACACTAAGTATGCTCGTCAAGACATCGCATCTCGTGCCTACGTATCCTGAAGTGAATGGAATCAGAGCATTCGTAGTTCCCCTCAATACGGGGTAAAAGGGTGTAAAAAGAAAATGTGGAATCCGAGAAGGCATCGGATGTAAAGGTGGCTCGCTAGGATCTCGCAATCCTATGCCTATGTATTCTCAAGATGAACTTGAGAAATCAGAGCGTCCGTAGTTCCCCTCAATGGGGGTGAAGAACTCTTGACTGTGGTCAAGGTTCAAAGGGAAAGTAGGGTCTGACAGCAAGACACCTACATGGAGTGCGGCGACTCCAAACCTAAGGCTAGGCAATACGGGAAATGAAGTGTCAAAGGCGGAAAGTAGGGTCTGACAGCAAGACACCTACGTGGAGTGTGGCGACTCCAAACCTAAGGCCAGGTAAAAAAGGGAAGGCAAGTCTCGATCGCGCGACGGCGTGAGATAAGGGAATGTTGGACAAGGCTATCCTAAATGACATGGCAGTCAACGGGAACGACCCTTTCCTTTGGAATGAGGTATGAGGAATAACAGAACGACGAGGAAAACTCGAGTATCAGGAGTTAAACGAAAAATGAATATCAGGAATTAACTAAAATGAAAATACGGAAATGTCGAGACAGAATTTAGAATTAATTAAAAATCTAAATAAACAAAAATCTAAGTAAAGCTAATTAACTAAATTCTAATAAAAAGTGGAATAACTCCAATTAATCCTAACAACAAAATTAGTTACTAAGACTAAACCTAATTAATTAAAAACTAACTAAAAGCTAATTCACTAATTCTAATAAAGAAACTAGTTAACTAATTCTAAAATAAATAACTATGTCTAATTACTAATTGCTAATTAAAACTTGATTAAAACTAATAAACTTAAAATTCTAACTAAATAAAATTTCTAATTTAAAACTTATGACTAAAACTAAAACTATTTAGTTAAAAAACTAATTTAAAACTAATTAAAACTAAAACTTAATTAAAACTTATTAACTAAATTCTAAATAACTAAATTCTAATCTAAAACAAATTATTATAAAATAATGGCTAAATAGTAAAGTTAAAAAAAACATAGAAACTATACATTATCCAAATATTACCAAAATGTATATAAAATAAATAAATAAAAAAATATTTGGAACTATCAGTAAGAAAGCAACATGTTTTTTATCTTTTAAAACCATCCATCACATGTATATTAATCATTTAAAACTTAATAAACATCATGAAACAAGTATGTAGCATCTTCCATTTCGATAGTAATAACCAAACATAAACAAATCATGAAAGTTCATGCACAAACACATTTATCAACTACCTAATTATTAATTGAACATACACATTAACACCCTAAAGTACCCTTTAATCATTTTTATTTTACACTAACAATTGTCCTTAATGGTAATTTACTAAACACAAAAATAAGTGACCAATAGGATTCTCTCATTATGCCAAATGGCTCATACAATTGAACAAACCATTTCAATTTTCAATCACCCTATTCCCTCTCTTTTCTTTTTCAAAATTCTGACCCATTCTCTCTCTTTCTCCCTCTTTCTCGTCTGCCCCTTTTCTCTCTCTGTGTTCTCTCTTTCAAACCAAAAATTCCTCTCTCGTCTCTACAGTGATGGTCGCGACCGGAGGTGGTGGCGGAAATTTCTTTTCTCTGCGAATTCAACTTTTTCGGTGAGTTTTCTTCTTTTTCCGTCTGATTTTTGTTAGGGATTCGTTGTTGTGTTGATTTGTTGTTGGTGACTGATGCTTAAATTGTGGTTTGTGAATTGGTGAAGGATTGTTACCGCTGCGCTTTGCTCACCACGTGTTCGATGAAAGGTCTCCGCTGAATTCCATTTGGGTTTGTCTTCTGTTATATTATGTTATTTACTAAGATCAACACCAACTAAGATTTCTGTTACGGTATGGCCATCTTTTGTGTTGTTCATTTACTAAGATCAACACCAACTAAGATTTCTGTTACGGTATGGCCATATTTTGTGTTGTTCATTTACTAAGATCAACATCAACTAAGATTTCTTGATACTCTCTCAGATCTGCTCAATATCAGTTAGGTCTTTGCATTTTGAAATTAATATTAATGTAATACTATTTATAGTTTTAGATTTGCATAGTTGTAGATCAATCCATGTTTCACTACATAGATTTGGATTTTGGCATGTCCACCTAATAAAATATATGTTCTAAAGGTAATTACAATTTTCCATTGTTTTCTTGATGTCGATGATGATGATAATGATGATATGATTGACTGTCTTAGTTGAATTAGAGTTTGTCACATTTCATGACCTTGTCACATTTGATATTTATATTTGAGCTTCATTTCTAATAGCTTTCCAAAGGTTAAACTAGGATTCAATCATCAAGTTTTTCAAGAGCCTGTTGAGGATAATCTTGGTCCTTCTTTGAAAGATGTTATTGAACAAGAAGCTTCCAACTTGTCAGACCAGAACAAGTGTATATCAATTTGTGACGCTGCCAATAAATTTGACAAGAACTTGTATGCATCCGTTAAGTTGTCGAATGAGGTTCCATTATTTTTATTTTCTTATGGCCTACAAGTTAATCTTTTTCTTCCCTTGATAGAAATAGCCATTCAAATATGTATTCAATCAGTATCACTTTTTTGTTGTCAGTACAGTCTTATTTGAATTAGAGTTTGGCATATTTCAAGAGTATTACCTCTCCTCTCCCTACCTTTGATTTGATTCCATTATTCAGTCTCATTCATCAAGGTAATGAGGTGTTCTGATATAATTTACTTTTTGAAGCACCACATAATCATCTTGCAGTAACTAATAATATAGATTAGCAATTGTGTTATGGGTTGCTGGCATATTATCTGTGGTCTGACATTTTTCAATCATATGAAAGCTTACTAAACACATGAATGATGACATGTTTTGTGGATGCAGACATTAATCATCACCAGAATGCAGAAGCTGTCTAAGGAAGGGTTACAACGCACAGACAAGAGAATTAGTCTCATGAATGAAATTTTGGCTGCTATGAACACTGTAAAGTATGTCTTTTACCACAAATCATTAACTGTTTGTTGATCTAATAATAATAATAATAATAATAATAATAATAATAATAATAGTTTTTCTTATGCATATTGTTTAGGTCGAATTGTTCTTTGAATTTTTATAATAACATGTTTAAGCAACAAATTGGTGGTTAAATTTGGTAAATTTCAGGGAAGAAATGGAAGAGGTGATAATTTGTTTCTCTTTTCGTTAACTGCTAGGCTTTTACATTTTTATTTTTGGTGGTTCTAAAATACCATTGCCAGGCAGCAAGCCTTTCTGAGTGTTCCAGTTCAGAATAGGATCTCAAGAGGTGGTGGGTGTTGTTGATTATTACATTACTGATTTATTGTTTTTCTATCATGCAGGGTGATGATACGGCCTCCTACAAAAGTTCAGAATAGATTTCTCCTGGTGCCAGCATTTCGTCACAATTATTTTATGGAACCATTCATGATAAGTCACAAGATTTAAGGTTGTTTCTTGGTGTTTTAGGTTGTCCCTTGACTCCAATTCCCTTAGATCATTCTGCCATTTGATTTGCTTCCTCGGCATTGGCCATCGTTTGATCAAAATGGTTTGTTCTCCTTCTGTTTTGAATTTTGTTGGTTGAGAATTATGTATGTTTAGATGTCTGTGTTATGATTAGAACTGAATTTGTAGGAATATTTGTGCTGTCTTCTTATAGAGTCGGTCTCGTTCTTTCTTCTGACATGAAAACAATGTCTAATATGAGTCAAAGATGCTAGATTGATTGTTCAAATATTCAAATATGAAAGTTGTTGATAACTATGAAACATTTTGCAGGTATGTTGGTCTTAAGGCATGCATAAGCCTAATAATGGATATGGAGCGAATGTTACTAACTGGCCTTCACAACTCTATCGACCACCAGACAGACTTCAAAGCATCAAAATGGATGCTGTTATATCCAGAAACGAACTCTTTAAGGCCGAATCAAAATATTGGTATGCAAATATATAATTCTACCAGCAGTGTTAATGACGGGCAATGGTAAAAAGCCAAAATTCCACTTCCATAAACGATATTATGTTTCCGTCTTTCATAGATTTGCCATGGCAAATGTCAAAAAATCCGCCACGACACTGCCATAGCCAATATTTGACAGACTGCACTGAAGTAACATTTTAGGGTTCTATGACGAAGCAGTTGGATCAACAATTCAACTTACCCAGCTCTGGAATCTCTTTGGAGCCGCTTGACTGTCTCAATGTTGTGAGCAAAGACATCTAAACCTGAGTGAACCAGAGTTTCTACGACCTTTAGATCTCCCCGAAAATCAGAGGTTAAACACTCAACCATGATCTCAGGTTTGATATTCTGCAAAATTAATCAAAAAAAGTTTGTACTCATAATTTCCATTATATATCTTCTGTAGATTGCATCTTTAAACATTAGACTATATATCAATGCACCTTCATAGCGTTCACAGTTTGTGCAAAATGCCCACTTCCTCCATCAGGTATATCATCACGGTCCACACTTGTTATGACAATATAATCCACACTGAAAAAATCAGGAATTCGTAATTAATAGGAGATTACAAATAGAAATGAAACCAAGCTTAATTTTATTAGGTGGGATCAATTATATGAACCAATCAATGCCATTAAAATGGAATTAGATGCAAGAAAACTCGTATGAAGAATGTAATTGTGGTTCTACATTAGTTTGGTTCTAGATTCATTTGTTCTCTCTGAATTTTCACATGTTGTATCATATGATGTTTCATGCTAACAGTAGTTACCGTTCTTTCAGGTTAAACTTTTTACCGACACTTTGGTAAAGACCATGGTGGAGCCTAGGCGCCGTTGTTTCAGTTTGCTTGTAGTTGATTTAAGGAAGCATGTTGTTGGTGGCACGATATATGTTACAGGAAATTCAGCACACAGACTTTCTAGGAGTTCCTTCAAGGGGAGGCAACAAAATGACACAAGTAATGGCTGTTTAGAAGACAATTTGAGAGATTCTGAAACATCTAAAAGAGGTATGCATTGCTGGCCAGGTTTTTATGTTTTTTTGCATGGCAAGAACATGATATAGCTTATTTCAAGTGTGAAGTGCCTGAGCTTGCATTGGGTGGAACTAGCCAAAAAGGTTCTGAACGTATTGTCATAGTCCTTGACGAATCCAAAGTTTTCTAAATGGATCTTAACCCATTTCTCACAAACCAAACCCAGCCTGATTACGATGAGCTTGAATCATTTTTGTATTATTGAAATGTCATTTATTTACATGTTTTTAACATGATGCTGATCAAGTAGTGTTTTTATTCATAACAGATGTTAAGAGCTTGATGCATGCTTTATTGCATTTGTCGAAAGCCCTTTGATCCCGGAAGGATGATTGCATTGCGAGTATTATTTACTGTTGGATGTTTCTGAACAGATAAATTGTTTCAAGTTTGACTTGTCATGTTTATATTGGATGGATGTTACTGTTGGATGTTTCTGAACAGATCGCATTACAACGGTTGCAGCTGTATTTGGATGGAGAAGATGCACAACTAGAAAGAGTTGAGGTAAATTGTTTCAAGTTTGACTTGTCATGTTTATATTCATTTCCTGAATTTGATAGCGATGAGACACTATATAGTTGGATGAGTAACCCAAGAAAGTGATAATTTTGTCATGTGCTTAGTACAATCTTTAATTAATTTCTTCTGTGTTTGTTCGGTCTTTGATGGATATATGTATTATTAACCAATATACAGTCAGGTAGTTGCAATGTGTTTAATGCGGTCTGTTTATGACATGCCTCTTGGATTTGCAACTTATATAATATTTTATTTAGGTCTAATGGGGAAGCACAAGCAATGTTTCTGCGACATGAAGGCTTTCTGGGAGCTTTAGGTGCATTTATGAGTTATGAAGAGCATGGTTTAGATGACCTCATGGTGCTCCATATTGTTATTGTTTTAAGACACATACACCTTTCCTGGAATTCTTTTTTGTCTGGGTATGCTCATAATGGATATGTTGATGCTAAAAATGAGGTTTTTGATAATATGCCTGAGAAATATTCCATCTCTTGGAATGGTTTGCTTCCTGCCTATGTTCATAATGGAAGAATTGAGGAAGCTTGTCGGTTATTTGATTCCAAAGATGAAGCATCTAAAGCAACTCCTGGACCTGCAGCTGTTTTTCTTCTGTTCGTGTTAATACTTGGATAAACATGTTCATGGTTTTCCTTATATAGTAATATATCTATCCATTGTAAGTTCAACCTTATCTTCATATGTTGCGTTTTTATCATTTTGCCATATTTTATTTAGCAACCATGTCAAGACCACCTATTCTCTACTTTATGACTTCACAGTTTACTTGCACAGCCTTAATGTGTTTCACATTTACATGTTGCAACAGGTTAGCAGCTAGCCAATCAACCATTGCTTCGTCTCATTTTCTCACCCAAACATCGGATTCATTTGTACAATCTAGCAATACAAAATGGACACAACCAGATAAGGTCAAACGTATCCGTCAAATCTGTGAACTCTGCAAGGTTTGTTGTATTCTTTAGCATGACTTCAGTTACTGTCTTAATCATATATTTGTTGACAGTATAAGTTGCATGTATAGGATTGTTTTGCCACAACCATTGGTACAACTAAACTATTTAAAGCTTCCAAATTTGGATGGTACTTTGAGGCGTGTCCGGGGTGCAAGACATCAAACAAGTGCCGTGGAAACAACTTTGAATGTGTATGTGGAGTTAAGAACGTACAAATTAGATTTGTCTCTAGCTATTGGTGTGTTATTGAGAATGAACCTGCTTCATGTTTAAAAATTAGTGTTATGTTAAGCTTTTGGTTTCAGATCTTTGTGAATAGTGCAGACAATATGCTTTTCTTAATTTTGTTAGTCACAATTTCATTTGTGGTTTCTAAACTAATTATATTTGTTGGGTGAATCAACATATGGACCTGCAATTCACTCATGTGCTTAAAAAAATGGACCTGTAATTTCTATTATATATATTAAAAAAATGGACTCATGTGCTATTATATATTATATACTCATGTGCTAATTCATACCCTAAATTATTATACAACAGTAGCTATTATATGTTGCAAAAAATAATAGGCCCTACTTTGATATATATTATTAAACAACATTAGCTTTTATATAATTCATATCATGTGCTTCAAAAAATAATAGGCCATACTTTGAAATATTTGTAAAAAGAATATTGCAATGTAGATGTTGCATTTATGTGTATTGGAAAGACTCTCATGGCCAATTAACATGGACTTTGAATGTAAGTTCTCATCCACATATACATTATGATATGAATTTATGTTGTGATACAACAACATAAATTTAGGCAAAAAAATAATACTATTATTAAGAATTTACAAGTTGTTATACCTATAATATTTCAGTTAGAATTGTATTTATGTTTGTATGTATGAACCTTTAGTTTGTTAAATTATTTGTGTCACCATCTACTTTCACATATTCTATTTAAATATCAGTGTTTTATGTGTATAGACTTAGACTTCAAGCCCTGTTAAATGGATAATTAAATTGAGACACAAACTTGCATCTTATTGTGAGCATTGTCAGCATAATTCTGTTTCCATGTTAAACTAACTTAATATAGCAGACATTATTCTCTTCTTTTTTTAGTCTCAAATGGAATTGATTCATATATTATAAAGCATATTATATACAACAATAGCTATTATATAAAGTATATGGACCTGCAATTGATTCATGTGCTTCAAAAAGTAATATTCCCTACCTTGATTATGAATCTAAGACATGATAAGAACTTTCATGTTTTGACAACAATACCTTTAAGTTTATGTTTGATTCATGTCATCAATAATTATGACATGGCTCATTACAATTTAACATTTAATAAATTCATCTAATTTTTCAATTCCAATTTTTTTAAATCCATTGAGGCTGGGAATGCCATTCCATGTCACGTGAGAATAATTCAATTTTTCAAGACATTGCTATTTCATGGACTGTATTAATATTATTATTAACTTTCAGTTCACAAATTGGTCTTCAAAAATTGCTAAAATACCATAACAAATATAGTGTTTCAAATCATTTTTTGAGCCATTATGCATTATGATTACATGCCGTCTAATGTTTGATTCTTTATGGCTTAAAAAATACAGATACATGCCTAATCTTCAGGTGGAATTTATGAAGCAAAATTGAAGACTCATGATTCTTTTGTAACATTTATTTTTGTTGTTTGCAAATCATGTTGATTTTGCACTTAATTTTTGTTAATAACTATCATATTATTCATATGTTGGAAACTTTGGATAAGTTCTTTTTAATTGCAATGCAATCTATTTTTCTTTGAATTCCTATTTCATTGGTGCAACTTATGATTTCTCTATTCATTTGAACATTCTACAGATATATCATAACTATAGTCAAATAACTATTTTTGTGACGATTACCCTTTATATTTTTTTTTAATTCAAACTTTATCAATTTTTTTAATATATGTAAAAATGTATTAAAAAAGAACCACAAACATTTTAATTTTTTACCAAATTATTTAAAATAGGAATCAACTTATCCGTGCGGACGCACGGGTCTTCTACTAGTTTTATACAAAAAAAACTAAGTTTATCACAAGTTATCAATAACAGTAAAGACATAAAAGATTAAAAGAAAGAGACAATACGAAACAATATCAAACTTAAATAAGAACAAATATAACAAAACAAAAAGTCAAAATATTTTTCAACAGAAAGAAAAAAAAAAAGGAAAAGAACCTGGAAGAAATCCCTCTCTCCACACGCTCTTACTCTATTCTCGCGTCGGATCTCTTTCTCTTGCTTGCGACGATGATTAACGGATGAGCAGCGTTGCAGTTTGGTTGTTGTTGTCAAAATGGTGTCGACAGGAAAATAACGAAGGTGATAGAAGGTGATGGAAAAGAGGTTTACAGTGGCTTGTTTAAAGTGGTAATATGTGTTCAAAAACGCAGCTACGGAGTCAAGGTAAGAACAAACAAAAAGCACAGCTGCAACGCTCATGACGTGATACACACACATCGCCTCTTCTTATGACGTATGAACACTGCGGATCCAAGTCGACGTTGTCGGAACTGGCAGTTGTTCGGTTGAGTCAATGAGCAGGTGTGTTGTTGAAGCTAAGATTGGTGGTGTGTGGAGATGCTTTAACAAAAACAATGGAGGTCTTTAATGGTATGGTGGTGTGTTTGGATTTGTTGAAGGAAAATGATTTGTGGTAATGACTCTGTGATATTAATGAGGAGGAGAATCCAAAAGAACAAAGGGAGTTGATTGGCTTTTAAACAGTGCTCTGGTTTTCGCCCCTCCGTTTTTTTGATACAGGTATGAGTTTTAAACTCTTTTTCAAATATGTGATTCCCTCCTCCTCCTCTTTGAAACGGTCAACAGACTTGGTTCTCATTCATTTGCCCCTCTCAAAGGGCAGTTTATCGCAGGTCTTGGTGTTGTCGCTGTTGCTTCAAAAGATAGTCAAAGTTGAGAGGTTTTGGTGTCTTGTTGGTTTTTGGCTAGGTAGCAGAAAGTATGAAATTGTGCTCAGAACTACATAGCAGGATGAGACGGTTTGGTGCAGAGAGGTGTCTTGAAGTGTTATACGGTTTTGTTCAGTTTTGTGGTTTAGCAGATGATGGAGTGTAGTACATTGTATAGGATTCGTAGTGTTGAGCTCTTATTTTATCATTGTTTATGTGTATATAGTGCAGTGTACTAACTTGCAACGTATACTCATGCTCATGCACTTCATTATCTTTTTGATTTTTTTTACAAAAGAAAGTAAATAAATGAAACTAATTAAAATTAAAAATTAAAGTTTAAAGTTAAAATTAGAATTAAAGTCAAAATTACAATTAATAAACTTAAACTAATTAATAATAAAATTTGGCTAAAATTAAAAGTAAACTAAATGAAAATTAATTTAATTAGGACTGGACTAGAAATAAAAGCTAAATTAAAATTAATCTAAATTAAACTAGACTAAAATAAAGGCTAAATTAGAATTAAAAATTAAATTGACAAATACACTAAAAAAAACTTACAAATAAACTAAATTAAATTTGAACTAAGGTAAAATAAACTATATTTAAAAGAAATTAAATGGAAATGAACTAATTAAAAAATGAAATTAAACTAAATTAAAAATTAAATAATCTAAGACAAATTATCTAAATAACAATACAATAAAACAAAAAAAGAAAATGGCGTGGAAATGATAAAAATCGGCTAAAATGCATGATTAACAGATGTTTAACAAAAATGCGAAAATGACTCATGTAAAATGATATGAAAAAGATCAGAATATCCGAGGGCAAAATTTGGGGTACAACAGTTGCCCCTATTTAAATATCTTCACCGAATGACATGAGTTATGAAAGTTATCGTGAAATCATGGTGGAAGGTATTTAAATATAGATAACCGAAAATTTTGCCCTCAGACGCACTGACATGCAATGCTATGGAAAAAAAAAACAAACTAAAATGCTGACATGCCATGAACTTCTAGTATGATGATATGATGTTATGATAGATGCAAAGGTGCAGACAAACAAATCAACAAGGATGAAGGGCAATCCAGCACAGGTGAGCTTACTGGGGAAGGATAAGGTTAGTATCCATGAGGAAAACTCACTGGGGATACAGACTAACCAACATAAGAGACTCAATGGGGAGACTCTGAGGAAACACTGGGGAAAATAAAAGCACACTCTTTACTGGGCATGGAACCAGAAAGAAGACATGATCTCTACTGGGGGTCAATTTGGAATAAAAGGATAGACACCAATAAAAGATTTTTTGGGATTTTCTTATACTGAAGAGTTCAAACGGGATCTTCAAGAAAAACCAGAAAAGACAGAGAAAGACACATCCGGAAAAATGTCAGGCGGCAAAAGAAACCAGACATCCAATAATGGCTTTGAATGAAAGGTGCAAGTCACAATATCTAATAATGGTTTTAGATAAAGGTGAGCAAATAAGGGTAATCCAAGAAGGCATTGGATAAAAGGACGCCAGACATTCAATAATGGCTTTGAACGAAAGGTACAAATCACAATATCTAATAATGGCTTTAGATGAAGAGTGAACAAAGACTACATTCAAGAATGACATTGAATGCAAAGGAACTAATCACCCAATAATGGCTTTGGATGAAAGGTACAAATCACCATATCTGAGAAAGCATCAGATGAAAGTGAACAAAGACTCGATCTGGAAGAACATCAGAAAGAGGGACACATCCGGAAAAACATCAGATGGTAGAAGCAATGTCATTCTGGAAAAGCATCAGAACAAATAAAGCGAATATCTGGAAGAACATCAGATAACAAAGACTCAATCTGGAAAAACACCAGAAAGAGAAAGACACATCCAAAAGAGCATCAGATGGAAAAAACAATGTCATTCTGGAAAAGCATCAGAATAAACAAAGCGAATATCTGGAAAAACATCAGATAACAAAGACTCAATCTGGAAGAACATCAGAAAGAGAGACACATCTGGAAAAGCATCAGATGGTAAACGGCAATGTCATTTCGGAAAAGCATCAGAATAACAAAGGGTTATCTGGAAAAACATCAGATAAGTTCTGGAAGAACATCAGAACAAAAGACTCGATCTGGAAAAACATCAGAAAGAGAAAGGCACATCCGGAATAGCATCAGATGGCATAAACAATGTCATTCCAGAAAAGCATCAGAATAAACAAAGCGAATATCTGGAAAAACATCAGATTAAAAAGACTCAATCTGGAAGAACATCAGAAAGAGAGACACATCTGGAAAAGCATCAGATGGTAAACGGCAATGTCATTCCAGAAAAGCATCAGAATAACAAAGGGCTATCTGGAAAAACATCAGATAAGTTCTGGAAGAACATCAGAACAAAAGACTCGATCTAGAAAAACATCAGAAAGAGAGACACATCTGGAAAAGCATCAGATGGTAAACGACAATGTCATTCCGGAAAAGCATCAGAATAATAAAGGGCTATCTGGAAAAACATCAGATAGGTTCTGGAAAAACATCAGAACAAAAGACTCAATCTGGAAGAACATCAGAAAGAGACAAATAAACAACATCCAAGAACGGCATTAGAGAAAAGACAGGCAAAGACATCCAAGAATAACATTGGATACAAAAGAGGAACCGACATATCCGGAAAAACAATCGGATAAGAAAGGTCATATCTGGAAGAACGTCAGATATACACGACAATATCTGTTTGGTAGGTGTCAAGTAAGTTGGACTTTAACCACAAGGTAAGATGTGGATAACAACACGACCTCGGGAGAAATGCAAATGAGGATGAAACACTCATGCTATGCATATGTATATGAATTATGCAGATGATATATGATCAAATACAGATGCAGATGCAGATGCAGACGATACAATACGACTCTTTTTAGGAGAAGACAAGACTGGAAGACTGATTCCTCAACACGGAGATCACTGTCATTCTGCTTGGGGACTAGAGATGCTATTGCTGAACATATCTCTGCCACACTGGTAAATTGTATCCGAATTGATGATCCTTGTAGGAAGGATAAAGCGTTGCTTGGGGATTCTCCAGGTAAACTTCCCCAAACTAGCTGATTATTGTAGATGAGCTGATCATTGCTTCAGCTTAATTGATTCTGGAAATGACCATTTCATGGTGCTCTTAGAAAGCTTGCCCCAGTCTGAGTCTTGAAAAAAAATCTTCTGTATAAACCAATTATGAGAAGTCGCCATTAAACCACAAATCTTGAACTGATTCTCAACAGGATATGGAAGGAACTTGCCCCTGATTGGATCACCGACCAAGTTTCTTAATTGTTTGAAAATTCTTTGAGAGGAAAGCCAGTTTGCAAATAAAAGTACTTGTACAAACATGGTAAATGCAAAGTTCATGCAACTTTTGAAATTAATCATTTTTGAAAGAGGCAAAGTATATGAGATACTGGTCAGAACACGGTGGTTCAAGATATTAAAGTGAAAAGTTTAAGCAAAGGGTGTAATGCCAAAACAAATGACTTGCAAAGATCTTTTGGAGTCAGTTTACGCAACCTTGATGTAGTATGCTTTCAAAATAATCTTGCTTCAATTAGGTCTTTTGAGGGTTATAACGTGGCCTGGTTCATGGTTTAAGAAACAAAGGATAAAGGCTCAAAGTTTATTTGTGACCCACCCAATATACGTGATGAACTCCAGTCCTACGCTCAGTTAACTCAAACTATGCACTCAAATTCCCATGAGTTAGGAATTGCACTGATGATAGCGATGATGGTTCATAATTCAATGGACTTGAGATGGCGATCTCTGCTTCCTTACAACTTTTGGTTTTCATACAAGCCTGTTCTTTCTTCTTCTTTTTTTTTTTTTTGTATAAAGTAAGGTCTTGAGCTTCCTACCTTCCTTAGCTTTTGCCTCGAAATGGACTCGGCTCATTCTTTGGGTAAGGATTTCTTGACGATCCTTCTTCATTTATCATTTTGGGAACAACTTGTACTACCTTTATTCATTTAATTTGGAAGAATTGAAAGGTTGTGACTGTTTGGCTTTAATGATCACGGTGAACCATCATTGGCGTTTGACTTGAAATACATCTTCGACACTTGCTTGTTGTGCGCGAAGGAAAACTGTGAATGCAACCTTTTGTTGAAAGGCGTCTTGCATGAAACTCTGGCATAATCGAGCTAACTGAGAACTACCCACCCCAAGGTTAAGATTGCGGGTTTTTCATTTGTAAAGAAAAGAAACTCCTACTTCAAGGCCCAAAGGGGTTGACGAGGGATTATCTTCCTTATTTCTCCAGTGTTTAGGGATTGAAACAATGCCTTACATCGTCAGCAAAGTTTTGATCTGAAAGCATACTAACAGCAATTTGGGTATGGCGTTTTCATCATCCTCCCTCCAATCTTTGCACAATCAATAAGAAAGTGGACAAGAGAATTTTTTTTATTTTTCTTGAAAGAGAAGACATTAAGAAGTAAATAGTAAACACAAGTGAATTGAATCAAAAAGTTGCAAATGCTTATTTCATTAATTGCGAAAGTACAAACATAGTTGAAAGCAAACAGCTATTACAAAATAAGAAAAATGCAAACAACAAGAAACAAGGTCTAGTGACAAATCAAAAACAAAAATGAGTTGTCCTGTCTTTAAGAAGTAGTTGAGTTGAAGTCGACTGAAGCTTCACTTTCCCTGGCAGAGGGTTGTTCTTGACATTCTGCATCTGATGTTAGCTCTAGTCATGTATCGGTGTCGAGGAATCAGCTTGACGACTCACAGACAAACTCTGGAATATAGAGACAACTGGAGATGAGTAACTGGACAAATAGACACATGCAATTAATCATGCAAAGATGCAAGATATGCAATGCAATACAAACAGGACGCAAATCACGCAACAGGATCAAGGGTTCGAGATCACAGCATGGAGTCTGGGTAAAGAACCAACCAACAGGGTGTGTACTAGGGTTATGATCTGCAACACAAGGTTCTAAGAAGTTCCCGGAGTCGACAACCCATCTTTCGGATATTATCAATTTCTCGAATGACTCAGTAGTCCATAATATTCTCAAGAGAGTCTCGTCCGAGTGTAGTATCGCGTGACAACCATTTCAGAAATAGACTCCCTCATGGTCACCGCACTACATCCTAAAAAGGCCAAGTGGGGTTAAAGGTAACTAAGGTTCTCAGTCTTGACAGCACATATGTCGAGAGTAGCACATTTTCACAAATAGACTCGCTCAACATGACTAAACTCCCAAGAGGGCCTAAACTGAGTGATGGTGTCTCAAGTCAACTTTTTCAGGAATCGACTCCCTCAAAGCCTCCTTGAATATACCATCGTCCTATCATAAGTGTACGCTCAAGTCCGGGTATAGGACATATCCTCACCACTCAAAGTAACCATCATGCATACAGAAAACCCAAGCACAACAGGCATATGTATACAAATATAAATATACAAATGTACAAGCAAGCAAACATATAAATATCACAAAGACTAACAAGAGGTTCCTGTAGAGTACTACAGACGTTTAGGATGCTAATACCTTCCCTAGGCGTAACCAACCCCCGAACCTTAGATCTCTGAGTTGTGTTCCTACATAGCGCACTTAGGGTTTTTCGGTCTTTACCCTTTCCTTTGGATAAATTAAAGTTCAGTGGTGAATTTCAAAGATGTGTGATTCAAGTTAATTAATAGCTTGATATCCGATTCTCACCGCAACAGAAATTGATAGAAGATAAATTAACAAATATCTAAGTGATCAAAGGTTAAGTCTACATTTTTACATTCTAAACATGAATTTGAAATGAAGAGGATTTATTTGTTAAAATAATAAAAATGTCAAAAATATTTTTAATTAAATTATAAATTAATCCTCTTCATTTCAAATTCATGTTTAGAATGTAAAAATGTAGACTTAACCTTTGATCACTTAGATTTTTGTTAATTTATCTTCTATCAATTTCTTTGACTTTTAACTTAGCAAGTTTGTAGCTTAGACTAGATCTTATGATTTCAACTTCTTGCTTGACTCATTTCGAGTTCTTTTTTCGGCCAATGATATTACAAAAATCATGGTTTGGTTGATTTTATTCAAATCACTAAAAATCTTGATTAATATGAGGTTATTTTCTTTGGTTGCTCAATGAAAGTCAAATATCATTAGATTATCGATTTACCGATTTAAATCTTGATTGAGATGAAACCATTTCGATTTCATTTTCATTTCCATTCCATTAAACAATTTTCAATTAACCTCAAACTATTTCACAAATTATTTTCAACTTATGAATCAAACCTCGATCAAGCATCAAGTGACTTTTAAAATCAAATGTTAAAATCTGTTTCTAAATAAATGCGAAAGAAGAGGACCGTTGGAATCTAGCATTCTAGCACAACCCTCGAATGATTAGTCATAAGCCTTGCGCATTGGGGTAGCTATTCATTATCCTCTTTCGTCTTTGAAATAATTTTCTCAACCAACTTGGACAAGTAAGGACCGTTAGGATCTAGCATCTTGACATAGCCCTTTTGAGCGATTGATAGTATCAAAAGCTTGTTGTCCTCAAAACAATCTTAATCATAACTTGGATGAATAAGAGCCGTCAAGATCTAGCATCTTGGCATAACTCTTCGAATAATTAATTATCTTCAAGAGTTTATTGTCCATCAAATATTTTTCATTTCAACTTGGATGAATAAGAGCCGTCGAGATCTAGCATCTTGGAGCAACTCTTGAATTATTGATTATTATCAATGTTCATTGTCCAGCAAACATTTTTCATACCAATCTTGAATGAAAAGGACTGTTAGAGTCTAGCACTCTGACATAACCCTTTGAACTATCGACCATACTCAACTGTTCGTCATTCTTAAAACATATTCAAGCCACTTTTAAACCACTAGCTTTTCCAAGAGATGGCCATTAATCTCTTGCGATTTTTTTTAACCCTTCCTTTAACCTTCACAAGAGATAGCCATTAATCTCTTCTCCTTCACCAACCTTTAACCCTTCATTCAAAACCTTTCATAAGAGATAGCCATTAATCTCTTCTCCTAAACAACCAATCCTCACAAGCTTTGCTTTCAAGCTTTTCACCTGTAGTTGCCAGAACTACAGACGCTCTGATTTCTCAAGTTTATCTTGAGAATACGTAGGCATAGGATTGCGAGATCCTAGCGAGCCACCTTTTCTTTTTTCTACCTTTTCCTTTTTCCTTCACATCCAATGCCTTCTTGGATTCCACATTTTCCTTTACATCCTATGCCTTCTTGGATTCCACCTTTCCATTTTTCATCGTAGTGCCAGAACTACGGACGCTATGTTTTCTCAAGTTCATCTTGAGAATACGTAGGCATATGATTGCGAGATCCTAGCGAGCCACCTTTTCTTTTTTCTACCTTTTGCTTTTTCCTTTACATCCAATGCCTTCTTGGATTCCACTTTTTCCTTTACATCCAATGCTTTCTTGGATTCCACCTTTTCCTTTACATCCAATGCCTTCTTGGATTCCACCTTTTCATTTTTTTCGTAGCCCCGAACTACGATGGCTCTGAGTTCCTCATTGCACTATGAGGATACGTAGGCACGAGATTGTGAAGTCTTGTCGAGCACCCTAATAATAAAACCTCTTTAGGTTCTCATCCCTTTTAATATAAAAATCCGAAAAACATTTCCCTCTCCCCCTTTCCTCAAGTAGAAGATTAGAAACAAACCTTAAGCTAACATACATTCGACCCTGACTAAATGGTTCCCGTTGAGTACAACGGACGTGAGGGGTACTAATACCTTCCCCTTGCGTAATCGACTCCCGAACTCAAACATTGGTTGCGATGACCATATTCTTATCCTTTCTTTTAAGGGTTTTATTCGATATTTTCCCTTTCCCTCTATGGAATAAATAAAGATCGGTGGCGACTCTGTTAAGTCCACCCCGCGGGCGTGCAATTGCGCTTCGCGAGGTCGTTCTCATTTTTCGAGGTACGGCACCTGCTCATAAATTTGATACATAACACAAAATGGAATAAACATAAAAGGGAAACTTTTTCCAACAAAAGGAAAGTTCAATTATGGAATAAGGTGGAAAGATCCATAACTGACTTGTTTTACAAACTAAATTTTTTTATAACATCAAAATATTCATACAAAGGTAATACAAAATAGATCCAACAAATGTATACATATATAACAAAAGCGTTCCCTGACTCCCGTGTTACGTATCAGAGCAGACAGACCGACAAAAGGATGGAGAACTAATCTTCACAAAAGCCTCCAAGATACTAATCTGCAATTGCCTCATAGGGCATCAAACCAGAGCAGAAGGGTGAGAAATAACAACTAAATCAAGATTGCATAATAATATGCAAACACATATAAATTCACATGTATAATTATTCTCACCACAAGCATCACATACTAATACATATAGCATGCCACAGATACATAACGTATTTCTAATAATCCAACCACATAACATATATCAATTATACCAACATAATCACATATTCACACATAAGGTATACCAAAGTTATGACATATGGAAACACACCACCACATCACATATATTCATATATGGCATATCATAGATAATTAATACAATCATTGTAATGTACAACATCCCCACAAAATATAGCATATGTCTATACATAAAACATATCATCCATAATCCATACATTTATCACGAATGCATATCAAATCACCAATGCTATCACGAGCTCAACACATAATCAATCAATTCACAATTTCCCACACATAATCAATCCATTCACAATTTCCCACACATAATCAATCCATTCATGATTTATGCAAATGCACAGAGAACGACACAACGACTCTATGCATGCGGTACCATTCCATCCATCATTCTCATCATCATTAATTCACTCAGGAATTATTGGAACCATCGCTTGTTACTTAGTGTAACTCCCCGTCGGGCAAACGATGTTCCCCGTCGCTTTAGGTCCTCTTGGTATAAGGCTCACGACGTTTATGGATCGCTTTAGGTCCTCTTGGTATAAGGCTCACGATCCGATCGCTTTAGGTCCTCTTTGTATAAGGCTCATGATCGTCTATAACGTCGTTTTAGGTCCTCTTTGTATAAGGCTCACGACCGTTACAGCAGATTCCCTCTGGAATCGTTTCGTTGCTCACACCCCACAAGGGCACACAACATCACAATGTGCATATCATGATGCATGTCATATCAACGACTCATGAAAATCAATTGCACATTCACAAATCAACAATATGAATTATCTCATCATCATTATTCATGCATTGGAAATTAATTCAAATAATGCATTTACTTGCCATAAGGCCACCAAATAACACACATTGAATTTCACATAAACAATGCATTTCATCATAATCCACAAACCACAACAATTAGCATTTTAGCATATACACTCATATCAATTCACATCAAGAATTACTCACCATCAACCACAACAATCCTGCCATCATACAATGATACTCACAACACTAGGATTCACGCCACGAAGGCTACCCACAATAACATACATTAATACCATTCATTTGTATTCAAGTCAACAAAGTATTTTGCCATAAGGCCACAACAATTACAACAAATTATCACATGCTTCAACATCATATAAACCACATAAAAGCCCCACGTCATATAACAAT
This sequence comes from Lathyrus tuberosus, assembly GCA_022829125.1. Classification (NCBI taxonomy): domain Eukaryota; kingdom Viridiplantae; phylum Streptophyta; class Magnoliopsida; order Fabales; family Fabaceae; genus Lathyrus; species Lathyrus tuberosus. The sequence goes on from JALAZF010000017.1 coordinate 20,313,171, forward strand.
AGCACAACACACTGTAAAACACCGACCGCACGTATTTAACGCGATAAAAACCCGACAACCCAACACTTTTACACAACCACGACTTAAATAAATTATCTACTGCCCTCCAAACCATTTTTAATAGAAAGAATATTTCATTAGCTTTCCAACGCTTCGAACGGCGGCCAAAACAGACTTACGGTTCAAAAGTTATAAAGAAAACAAAATAGAAAAATATGTCACGTTTGCTTTCCTATTCGCAATGCGAACTCCCAGCGAACCAAGTCAGAAGAAAAAGGGCATAAAGTTCGCAATGCGAACTTCTGGGCGAACCTTCGCTTTCCCCTTCGTTGTGGTTCACAAAGCGAACCTGCGAACCCAGAAATTCTCAGCAGCGTCAATATAGGTCATTTGGGGCCAAAATCCCTCATTTCTTCCACACAAACATTTCCAAATCACACTATATCAACCAAAACATGTTCCAAACATAACAACAAGTATTCTACGCGGTTTATTCCACATTTTAACCGTTAAAACGATCGATTCCTACCAATTGTTCACAATTTATCAAATGTAAAAATATTATAAAAACAAGAAAACATTCACACAATCACACACACACACACACACACATATATATATATATATATATATATATATATATATATATATATATATATATATATATATATATATATATATATATATATACAATCGCAATATAATCGAAACTTCTCACCCTTACCCGATTAATCGCGCTTAAAACGGAGTATTAAAGATTTCCTCTTCTCCTCTCTTTTCCTTCCTCTTCCTTTCTTTCCTTTCTCTTTCTTTTCTCCCTTTTTCTCTCAAATCTCTATTTATAAAAATATCTAATTTTTTTCTAAAATATCTAACCCCTCAAAATGACCATTTTACCCCTCAGCTCAAATATCTCGCAAACGCTCTCAAAACGCGATAACACATAATAACGATGAAAAATAATATATTGTCAAATAAAAGTCAAGAATAAAATAATATAAAAATGAAAATAATTAAATCGACTCGATTAAATAAATCGGACAAAACGGGGCGTTACAATTCTCCCCCACTTAGGCATTTTCGTCCTAAAAAATATACTCGGTGCAAACAACTCCGGATACGACTCTCGTATTCGACTAACCCATTCTCATGCCATCAAAAGGCACACCACGAATAACACAAACCGAGAAAACACATCGCTAACAGCAACTACTACAACGACACGACAACGGTAAGATGCAATGCCCATACAATGCACTTGACTACTAACTCACGACTCAAAGAATACCCAAGTTACGAACACACAAGTTCACTCTTGAACCGAAACACAACAAGATCGTTACCATCACCGTAGGTAACACTCCCCTAATTCCCCACAAGGAATTAGCTACTCTCACTCGAACCATCACGATGGAAACGAGGCAACAACACAAACAAGAACATAAAGTTCCACGACCCAACATCATTTCAACAACCTCTACATAACCACAATACCAACATCCTTGTCACACAACAATGCTACGATTCACCAATCGAACATATAACCAAAACATCCATCTACATAGTAGCCCATGAATAATATTTAAACCTTTCACCTAACACTTCCATTCTGAAACGTCCAATGGTCTCATCATTCCTACATGTTTTCAATGTTCAACCTATGAACTCTTACAAGTCACACACTCATATACGAAATGTGCCACATCACGCTTCCGTTGTGGACTCTGATTACTCGTAACCATCAAAACTATCAATCCCACGTCCAAAGTCTAACTCTTTCTCATATTCGCCAAAAATCACTGTTCACTTTTAATATACCCAACCTCACACTCTGCTGTGTTAGCTTACACACCAGATACAAGTCTCTGAACTACTCAACCAACTCTAATTCTCTGACCATCAAAAGATCTTCTTCAAATCTTGATACATTTTATTAGCTCCTGGATGTATACTCAAACTACTCCGGTGTCCTTCCTCTAAAATCATCTGTTTCAATTCCGAACCATCAGGAATACAAATTCTACCACGGAATCTCAAAACACCCTGATCATCCACTTTAAAGTCACCATTCACACCTTTATCTCCAACCGTCATCAAATCAACAAATTTCACATCTGTAATACCTCAAAAATTTGCCCACTTGTTTTAGCTTTTACTGGCTTATGTTTCATTGCATCGCATTTAGACCTTGTGTGCATCTCATAGCATACCTATTGCGTAAGGGCGTGTGATCAGTGGCCTGCAAGGTGTTGGTCATTCAAAGCAAGGGTCTTCAAATAAGCCTCAAGGGTTTCTTATGTCATATGTCATCTCAATTGATCCCACAAGGCATTGGAAGAGGAGAATTCATCAAGAAGATTGGGAAGTGCACCATCTCCTACATAAGGCAGTCAAAAATGGGGATCTGACCTCAAACGAGGAAGCTCTTTGAGTTTTTATAACCTCTAAATGCCCTACCTCATCTTTGTTAGAAGGGATGTACATCATATTCAGAGAAATTTGGATTTGGAGGATGTGTTATTTCCTCCTAACCAGTTGATACAAGATTAGGGTTTTGACATAAAGTCAGTGTATTTCTGATTTCTTGGACAAAACTTGATCTCATGGTATTCCTTGTGTTTCTAAGCATATATGGATGGAAAATTGCTCATCAATTGGTTTTAGAAGGGTTTCAATTGATCAGTTGCTTGATAATCAAGAAATTGGGAAAAAAGTCAACTGTGCAGTGAAAAAGTCAACTCCTAACTTTTTGAGGTCAAAGTCATGAAATTCATGTTATATATGTTCAATGGACAAAATTTGATCAAGAAATGATGGAGGAATAATGAAAAATCAAGAAAATCACAAAACTGTCAAAAATAGAAACTTTGGGGTTTCCAAAAATAGTAAGTTTTGGCCATTTTAGCACCAAGTCATGGCAAGGCAAGTGCAGGCCCATGCGCCATAATTTTGTCGAACACTTGGTGTGTCAAATGTCCAGCCACTTTTCTCAATGATGGAAGCTCCAAACGAAAAAATGTTGAACATCAAAGTTGTTCATCTCAATGTCCTCTTCAACTTTGATGTTGGACATTTTTCCATTTGAGCAAGTTATGAGGGCGTTATGATGGTCCCAAGTGGACGCGTGCATGCTGAATTTTCCAAGTCAGGTTGCCATGCCAACCTACCAACTTGCCACGCCCATGCACCAGTTCTGAGCCATGATGTTTAGATTCATTTTACACCATCCTAAAAGCCTCTATTCAACTCAATTTCAACATCAAAATTATTCTCCTATATCCACTCTTTCATTTGCCACCAAAATCACACATTTCCATTCATTAAAGTGAGAGAAATTCATCACCAAACTTCCTTGTTTTAATTGATATTAACCTGCTATAAAATCAGAAAAAATAACATTTATTGTTGTTGCTAATTCAAGTATTCACATACATACTACACACCAGTCCACTTTCTATTTCATTAAACTAAACATTTCCTTACATCACCACCATCCACTTTAAACCTCACCATACACTCCATAAACTCACCCACACCATAGCAAACCTTCCCAACTCACCTCTAACTGTCATGACTCAGTTAGTTAGAGTCTACTCAGTTAACCTCACACCAACTCACTTAACCAACTCAGTTTACCATGGTTAAACACACTTAACCCTAACTATATAAACAAATTTATACACAATTTCAAGGGAACTCTCTCATTTTTCCACATTCTCAGAAAATATTCTCAATCATTGTCTCCACTTTCTCTCTAATCTCACACATTTCTCACACTTTTCATCATAATTTCTCAAGAAATCTTAAGTTTTTCTCACTCTCAAGAGTTCAGATCCAGATTTCTCTCTCGTTTCTTCATCATTTTCGAAGATTTTTGGAGCAGCATCATCTCCATAACCTCCTCTTTCTACTGTATGCATTAGATTCGCTTGAATCCACCATCGAAAAATCTCAAGTTTCACTCATCACTCCCAATTTCTACTCCAAGCAAGTATTGGATCTGGTTTTCGCCTTTATTTGGCTCAAAGTGTTGATTTGAAGATCTTGCAAGAAGTTCTTGGATTTCTAAAACAAAAAAGTGCATCTCACAAGGTTAGAGATCTTGAAACTTTTCCTTTAGTTCATCATAATTTTAGAGATTTACAATGTGAAATTAGTAATCATGCATTGCATCTGGAAGTCCTAAAATGATGGCACACCATTGGTTGTTTAATTTAGAGTTTATGTGATTTTGTGATTTTTGTGAAATTCATGTTGAATGTGTCACTTTCGTGCCATTTTTCCTGATGATAGAATGATCTTTTGGAGATTTAATTGGTATATTCATGATCTATGAAGTTTGGGCTTCAGTTTGGTATCTTATTTTGTTAATTTTCATCAAGAATTGAAGGAGTTATGTGTGGTAGAAGTTTGGTGAAAAATGTTGCGTTTTTGGTTTGTTTATGAAAATTCTGCACTTTTGCATGAATTAATTATGAGAGGATGACGTGTCCGCATGCTATTGGCTGTGTTCTTGCTTTTAATGATTGATAACAATGATTAAGTGATGATGGAGTGATAATTGGAGAGAGAGAGAGAGGGCGCGTGTGTAGCATTGTGATTAGTGCGTTTTAGTCACTTTTCGGCCAACCAATAGGAAAATAGCAGGACATTAATGAAGGAATAGTGCCTCACGTGACTCATGTTAGTGGCTTCAGGTGGTTTATGTGTGGGCGAGTGCACGGTAGTTAGTGTGCGCGTGCGTGGTAATTCGTTGAGATGAGCGTCAGGTAATCGTGTGGCTTTGATTGAATGCATAGGGAACCAATCACGCACCGTCACTACACATAATCAGGCGCTTAATGGGCTGGATTAAATTGTTTTTCGCACCCCCCTCTTAAGCCCAATATTAATTCTGAACTAGAAATACTAATGTTGCACCCCCCCCCCCCCCCCCCCCCCCCCCCCATTCTAATTCTTTTGCATTTTAATTTCTTTCACATATTAGCTTCACTTTTATTTTAATAAAAATACTAAAATTCATCAGAAAATTCCAAATTAAATTACACGAGTTCTTAACACATTTAGCTAATTTTTCATTATTTTTAATTCTGATTTTACTAATTTCAGATCATATTTTCGTAATTTCTTTTCAATTTCTTTTTGATTGACCTTCTTCATGATACCCAAACTTGTACATTTTCTTTCTTCCATCTCACACAATGTTTTTCAGCCGTTCCTTTTGCATTGGTTAGATAACATCCTGAAGTATCCAAAAATATTTTTTATTGATTTTTAAAGTCATCTTATAGGATGTTTGTATGATCATCTTTACACTTCTTTTTGTGGCATTTCAATATGACTTTGTGCATGTCTTTGTGACACTTTTATCTTGAATTTTGGTCTGAGTTTTTAATACGTGTTTAGCCTCTGACTTAGGTTGTTTAGGACTTGTTTTTACAATTTCCTCATGTGCTTTAATATTTGTTCAATGCCTTGCCTTTGAAGCTACTTAGGTGCACTTTATTTTTCTTCCTTCTAACATGTTGTGATAAGGCACTTGTGCCATCCATTATATGATTGCCTTGTGTGATATTATAGGTCATTTGTATAACATTATAGGTATTATTTGTCTCATTATAAGTCACTTTGGTTTGCATTTACATTTGACATGAGTTTGTGCATTCTAATTTGAACTTTGACATGTTTTCATCTCTCACTTCCTCTTATGCCATAGGTGTTTCATGTTTGCATTTTGGTGTACCATTTCCTTCCTGCCATTTGTATCTCATGTATAATATGCTACTGCCCATGTGCATTCATTAACCATTTCACATGTTATGCATTTATAATATGTCATTTTGTGCATTTAATTGAACATGTTTCTCTTATTCTCACTTCTACTTCATCTTATCTCTTCCACTTGCACTCTTCTATTCTTGAATTACATGATGGTTCATATGCATGTTAAGCCATTTGTGAATTGAATATGATTCTGACTTTGCCTTTCCATGAAGCATAAATGCATGATCACTTCGCATTTCCACTCATTCTTCATCTATTTCTTCCATGATTCACTTCTTTAATGTTTAGGGCTTTACTTGTACATAGTTGATTTGTGTTTAATGTATTAACATTAGAAAGTACTCTTATTGTTTAGATTCTGACTTTGATTAGTTTGTATCTCTTAGGATCCTATTTCCTTGGTTCTTAATTGATTTGATCATCACTTGTTGTTTCTTCCTTTATTTCATACTTGTAAATATTGTGAACTAACTTTTTCATGTAGGTGCATGGTATGTAAGTGTGGGGACATAGTTCCGCCTACACTCCTCTCCCTCATCTTCTCTTATTTCATTTAATCATTCAAATTTGTGTTTGACAAGAATTTACATGCTTTCCTTGAATAACCTCTTCTTCATCCCCCTTTAAGGTCAACTTAACTTCCATTTTGGAAGTAAGTTGCTTCTTTTGCTCTTCTTCTTCTTTCTTTTAGAAGTAGGTTTGTCAAACCACATTAACCATAGGATCTCCAAGCATGCTAACACTAGGGTTTGAGTCTTAGTCTCCCTTATTAGTTTCACCTTTTGCTCCATTTGAGTCACTTCTTCTCTTCTCATAATAAAAGTAAAAAACACTTAATAAAGGCATCACAAATATTGTATTTAGGCCTTTCGTGTGGGAACAAGGAGGTGAGGGGTCTTCTCTCATTTCTTTGGGAATGTTTAGTGTACGTCCCGTCTTGGGTCGATATGCTTGGCATTCGATCCTACATGAGGGACTTAAATACAATATGCGTTACAAAACACACATAATAAAAAACACTTCTTTCTAAAAGACACAAATAAACAATAACGTCTTTCCTTTGGGAATTCTTTTCTCATCTTACTCACTCTCGACGTACGAACGTGCTTCTCCTCGTTCTCTCGCAAGACGGTAACGCCTAAGTCTCCATACAGCGAGCCGCAACACCTGAGCTAGAACATTAGCCGTTCCTTAAAAAAAACATAAACAATCCATCCCTAGTGAGGGGAACTACGTCGCTCTGATTCTCATGCTCCCGATGAGATACGTAGGCAGTGGGGTAGGGCCCATCCGAGCACTTCTTTTATTTTCCCTACATTTGTTTCTCATTCTCTCTCATTCCTTTTCCAGTCCTCCAGATAGCAGTTCCTTTTCCAGTATCCTTGCCTTTCACCCTTTAATTGAAGCAGCAAGCGTGGATCCCATCGGGTACGATGGACGCGTGGGGGTGCTAATACCTTCCTCTCGCGTAACCGACTCCCTAACCCAGTTCTCTTGGTCGTGAGACCATGCTTTCCCTTTCCCCCAGGTTTATGCAGTATTTCCTTTCCCTCTCTTGGGATAAATACACATTGTTGGCGACTCTGTTTTGGTGCCACTTTCGCGTTTGTACCAGGATGAAAATCCCGGGAGCGACAGCTGGCGACTCTGCTGGGGATCGAACCCAGAATCTCTGGTTTCCTTAGCGAGTCAATCCTAGCGCTTGTTTGCTTTTCTTTCATTGGGTGTTTACCGTGGTGCTGTGTTTTGTTGTATTTACTGTTATACTGTATTGCTATTTACTGTATTACTGCTTTACTGTACTTTATTGTATTTATCGCATTTACTATCATTATTATGCTATATTGGACTGTGTTGTTTTCTGTTTGGCGGGATGGGTGATTTGAGAGATAAGGCCATTACACAGGCTTGAGTATACACTTAGGATTAGAGTGGAGAGTAGTGGGACCTACGTGCCGTCTGGAGTGCGTTGGGTATTCACGAAATTCACAGCCAGACGAGGCTATCTTGGGACGCATTCTGATGTGTGTGTCTTGCACATGTTAGGGTGTTGATCTAGAGAGCTGTCGACTCTGGTGACCGTTCCCCGAGGACTCAGTTGCGGCACTCCTCCTGAGATGTGACAGTGGCAGACCACGTTCTGTGGCAAACCCATTGCATATTCTCGATCCGAGGACCCAATGCTGGGAACTTGCCATAGGTGTTCCTTTTGGGAAAGAGAATCAGTGGAGGCACTCCTCGATTGGCGATAGTACTGTACCCCGAGGGATGAATGTATTATTGCTTCTCGACCTCAGTGCCAGAAGCTGAGGATCTTTTGTTTTGGAGAATCAGTTGAGGTCTCCTCGATTGATGATGATGCCAAACCAGAAATGGTGAACGTATCATCATTTCTCGACCTGAGAGCCCGGGATACTGACTATCCTAGTACCCACATGTGAGAAGGGAGGGTTGTTTGCAGGTTTGCAGGTAACCATGACCTCCTACATACCCAGTTTTCTATTGACATTACACAAAAGGAGGGTTCATCCTATTGTATTCAGACGGTTTCTATTTATGGTTCTATATTGTTCTCAGAGCTACACTGACACCGCACACAGTCCAGCACAGACACCTGATGACCTGATCACATTGCCCTTTTGCATTACATTATCATATCATAACGGCTGTGTTTGTCATTTACAGGTGCATAATACACTTCTGATTCCAATCCATGGGTTCAACAGAGAATGACGAGAGAAGGAAGAACAATGTTTCTTACAAGTTTCCAGACCCTACCTTGGATTCACTGCTCAAAGTTATAGATATGGATGACCCAGGTGTTCTTGATAGGTTTCAAAAGAAGTATGGGAATTTGGTTAAGATGGTCCGTACTATCACAAAGTATGAACATGATGCTTTGCACACTCTGCTGCAATTCTACGAGCCTTCGCTGAGATGTTTCCTCTTTCCAGATTACATTTTGATGCCAACGCTGGAAGAATTCTCATTTATTTTGGGAATTCCGATCATGTCGGCAATACCGTTCTTTTCTGGTAGTTCTCCTAGTACAAAAGAAATTGCTGCTGCAATGCAAGTAGATCAGTCAGTGATAAAGAGGGGTGTGAGTAGCAAAAACGGAGTTGACGGATTTCATCTGGAATTCCTCTCTGATCAAGCTCAAGAGGCTGTTAATGCTAAAAACTGGACGATTTACAATTCCATTCTGGCTCTCTGCATATATGGCCTAGTTCTTTTTCCCAATCAGCAAGACTTTGTGGATATGAAAGCTACGAGAGTTTTCGTTCTTAAAAATCCAGTCCCTACTTTGTTAGGGAATTTTTATCATTTTGTGCATTACAAGAACGAGAAAAGAAGGGGAGGACATGTTAGTTGTTGTACTCCACTACTGTGCCATTGGCTTTTCAAGCATTTGCCTCAAACAGGTGCCTTTGTGGAAACCATAGATGTTGCGAAATGGTCCAAGCGAATGATAGGTTTAACTGCTGATAATATTATCTGGTTTGACCATCGGTTGTTGAGAATAGAGCTTATCACAGGATGCGGAAGTTTTCCAAATGTACCTCTGATTGACAGAAAAGGAGGGATCAATTATAATCCAGTTCTGGCCATCCGACAGTTCGGGTATGCTTCCAAGAATCCTCCTACAGAGAGAGACGTTGAAGAATCTTTGTTCTTTACAGGAACTAAAGATGATAAGGTGGCAGATGTAGTGAATGCTTGGAAATATAAGCATAAAATTGGAAAAGCGGTTTTTAGGAAAGGAGATTGTAGGTCTTATCCTGAATATGACAGATGGATCGAGATGAAAGTAAAAGAATTGCTTTTACCCTTTTCAAGGGAACCTCTTTTATGTTCAGTACAGCCAGAACAGCCAACCATGGTGGCTATTGAAGAGTGTGAAAAGTGGCAGAAGATGGTAAAAGAGCTTCAAGTAGAGAATGTTGGTATGAGTAGCTGTCTCCAAAAAGCCCTGCATGACAATAAAGATTTAGAAGGAAGAGCTCAGAAGGCAGAGAAGATCTTAGCAGCCAAAGAGAAAGATTTTTATGAAAGAGCACAATACTTCCAAAAGATCAGCAAAGGTGTTGACGCTACCACTCAGGCTCACAAGACAACTAAACAGGACTTAGCTCAGACCAAGGATACATTGGCCAAATTCCAGAGAGCATGGGATGATGTCAGAATTGAAAATGCTGAGTTACAGGAACAGTTGAAGATTAAAGACGAAGAGCTTAAGAAAGCGCATGAGCAGCAGAGGAGAAAGTATCGGGAAAGCCTCGGTAAAAGTCAAGAACAGTTAGAAGAAGCTAGAAGAGAGCTGAAGAATACCAAGAAAGAGCTTAAAGAAGTCATGATAGAAAGGGATATACTCAAGACGCAAGCTGGCATAAAGAGACACAAAGGAGTGTGTGATGACGAAGCTTTGATGCTGCATATGGGTTCCTTAGCTGAGGCTCTTGAGAAAAGGGATGTCTTGATTAAAGAGATGATTGAAAAGCCGAATCACCTGCATACTCGCATACTCTTTGAGGAGATCAAATACATAAATGATAAGCTGAAGGACGTGGAATTATCAGACTGATGTTCTTTTTCTTGTAATTTATTGTTAATGGTTACCATCAGGCTTGTTGATGAATCCATCTTTCCCTTGTATTTAATTTGCTGATGAACCTCTTTTGAATGTACCCGTATATTTTGTTGAATGGGGATGAGCAGTTTTATTCAGAATTAGTCCTTATCAGATATCTGTACACAAGCACGTGACCACGACACGTCTCTTTATATCACGATTTCTGATCTTCAGATTTCTGTGGTTAAGATTGGAATCAGGGTGTAAAGCACCTCGGAAATGATAAACATGACGTTTGCATTGCATTGCATATCATTTTGCATTTTGTTGCTTGCTTTCTCAGGTACCTGTTGCGGGGTCTTTAACCTTTATTTGGTTTCAGGCATTATAGCTGAGAATCGTATTCACCGATACGCAACCAGACGAAACCAAACAAGGGTCATGGATCAGGTGCAGACAGAGTTGGCTGAGTTAAGGGCACGCATAGAACAATTTATGAATTTGATGCAGGGCATTGCCCAGGGACAGCAGGACCTGAGAGCAGGACAAGAAGACATGCGAGCTACCATCCAGAGGTTGGAGACAGAGATTCCTACTGGTGATTATGTTAATCCCCCTAGGGTTAACCCTCCTGTTGTTAACCCTTCTGTTGTTAATCCTCCTATAGTCAATCCTCCGGTTGTTACTCCTCCTCCGGTTGGAGTTAACTTGGATTTTGTTCCTGGCAACAATGGGCTGGTGGAAGATCGTCAAGATGATCAGTTTTATGTACTCAATGCTGATATGGGATTCTACCATGATGACAAGAAATACGAGGGACTGGCTGAAAGAGTGAAAGTTATAGAAAGTCAGAATCCTTTGGGAATTGATGTTGAGGATATAGGGCTAGTACAGGGTGTCAAGATTCCCCCGAAGTTTAAACCACCTACTTTCGACAAGTACAATGGTAGCACTTGTCCCAAAACTCATCTCCAGGCATATAACCAAAAGATAGCTGCTTATTCTGATAATCAGAAGTTATGGATGTATTTTTTCCAGGACAGCTTATCTGGAGCCTCACTGGAATGGTACATAAAGTTGGACAGGGCTCACGTCAGAAACTGGAAAGAGTTGTGCTTGGCTTTCTTAAAGAAATACCAGTATAACATCGATATGGCACCGAATCGCACTCAGTTACAAAGCATGACACATGACCCAAAGGAAGGTTTTAAGCAGTACGCCCAGAGGTGGCGTGAACTCGCTGCCCAGGTGCAACCTCCATTGGTAGATAGAGAAATGGCTGACATGTTCATGAATACTTTGCAAGGTCCGTATCTTGATCGGTTGGCCGCCTGTCCATCCACTGGGTTTGCTGATATAGTAATTGCTGGAGAGAGAATCGAGAGTTTGTTAAAAATGGGGAAGATTCAGGACAGCAGTAGTACAAGTTCAGCCCCCACAAAGAAGTTTTTTGGTAACAATAACAGGAAGCGTGAAGGTGGCGCTAATGCTGCATATGCACAAGAGGGGGAGGTCTAGGACGACAGGGTACATATCACCAATCAGCATCTATAACTATTCCAACTCCGGATACTAAGGCTCAATCTGCAGCTCAGAGGCAGTATCGCCCAAGACAGAGAATGAATGACCGACATTTTGATGCTTTCCCTATAACATGCTCACAAATGCTACAGAATCTACTTCGTTTGAAGTTGGTACAACTGAGGACTTTGGCTCCCCCAGTGGGCGACTTACCCGTTGGGTACGATGCAAATGAAAAGTGTGAATTTCACTCAAACGCGCCAGGTCACAATGTGGAAAATTGCAGGGCTTTCAAACATGTGGTTCAGGATCTTGTTGATTCAAAGGCTATTAATTTTACTCCAAGGCCTAATGTAATTCAAAATCCCATGCCTTCGCATGATGGAACAGGGGTGAATTCCATTGAAGAAGATGGAGATTTGAATCTGGTGAGAGATATTAATGATGTCAAGACTCCGTTAAAAGTTGTGAAAGACCGCCTACTGAAAGAGGCTGTATTTCCGGGTTGTTCGAAAAGTTGTGAAGATTGTTTGATCGCTGATAACGGTTGTGTGAAGTTGAGAAATAGCCTTCAGAGCATGATGGATGAAGGATGTTTACAATTTGAGCAGTTGAAAAAGAATGATGATGAAGTTTCTATTATTACAATCTACTTTGATCCTGTGGAAATTCCGGCGCCTGCTCCTGTACAGACGTCTGCGCCTGCACGAGTAGCTCCTATAGCTATAACTGTTCCCAGTCACGTCCCAAATGAGAACAAGGTTGCGATTCCGTGGTACTATGGAACTAATAGCCAAGGACAGAGGCAAGAGGGGCAGACTCCTAAAGAAAGTGGTTCAAGTATCGGAAATGTTGGGGGAATGGGTGGTTTCACTCGCAGCGGAAGGCTTTTCGCTCCTTAGACACTCAGGAAGGACGATAATGAAGCATTAACGAGGACCAAAGGAAAGCAGGTGATAGGTGATGAACCAGTGCCAGGGGCAGAATCTGATAAGTCACTGGAGAAAGATGTTGAGGAATTCATGAGAATAATCAGAAAGAGCGATTATAAGATCGTTGACCACCTACATCAGACTCCTTCTAAGATCTCCATATTGTCATTGTTGCTATGCTCCGAAGCGTATAGGAATGCTTTGTTAAAAATCCTAAACATGGCGTACGTACCACAAGAAATATCAGTAAACCAACTTGAAAGTGTGATTTCCAATGTCCATGCTGGTAATGGTTTAGGGTTCACAGATTTTGACTTAACGCCAGAAGGAAGGAACCACAATAAGGCTCTCCACATATCAATGGAATGTAAAGGTGCTATGATATCCCATGTATTGGTGGACACTGGTTCGTCCCTCAATGTGTTGCCTAAGAAAGCATTAGCAAAGCTGGATGTGGAAGGAGTTATACTGAGGCCTTGTGATCTAGTGGTGAAAGCATTTGATGGTTCAAAGATATCAGTGTTTGGAGAAGTAAAGCTACTGGTCCAGATCGGACCCCAGGTCTTTAATACAGTGTTTTATGTGATGGACATCCAACCAGCCTATAGTTGTCTATTGGGTCGTCCGTGGATCCACGCTGCTGGGGCTGTATCTTCAACCTTGCATCAGAAGATAAAATTTGTAGTTGATGGTCAGGTTGTTACGGTATGCGGAGAAGAAGATATTTTTGTTAGTCATCTGTCATCCTTCAAGTACGTGGAGATGGACGGAGAAATCCACGAAACTCTCTGTCAGGCATTTGAAACTATGAATATGGTGAGAGATTCTCCTTCTAGTGAGGCAAGAGTGGGAGCTTCTATGACTTCGTATAAGCAGGCTTTGGAAGTGGTGCAGTCTGGTCATACCAAAGGTTGGGGACAAGTAATTGAGCTACCTTTCAAGGATGATAAGAGTGGAATTGGTTATAAACCTCCTCGAGTTCCACCACTACAAGGTCAAGAGCGCCAAGGGCCAGTTATTTTCTCAAGTGGAGGAGTCATACATCCCAGCCATATTTGTGCAGCAATTGAAGACGGTGAAGATAATGACTGTGACCTGGACAATTGGGTGCGTCCCTGTGTCCCAGGAATGAAGCTGAATAATTGGTTTTCGGAGGATCTCATCCAAGTTACTCTGCCAAATAAGTAATTTTCTATGTTTTCTTTTATTAAGCATGCAAAGGTCCTATGCTCTGCCCAAGGCATAGTGACTTCATTGTAGGGCCCCCATTTGTCTCATACAAATTTTTATCATTAATAAAAGGACGTTTTGTATTCAAAGTTATGTTCCCTGTCTTTCATTTTTGTTATTTTTAAATAAAATGGCAATGTTTTCTTCGCGGTTTTTGTGCATTTTTCTTTTTCTTTCTGTTCCTTTCAAAAAAGCAATTGCTAAAAGCATGAATTATCATTCATGCAGAAATAATTCTCTGGATCTTGTTGATGAGGACCTTGCTATGGTTCATTATGACTTCGATAATCCAATATACCAAGCTGAAGAGGGGGATGAGGAAGATTGTGAACTTCCTGAAGAGTTAGCTAGATTGTTGAAACAGGAAGAAAGAGCCATTCAGCCTCATCAGGAATCTATAGAAGTTGTCAATCTCGGTACTGAAGAGGTAAAGAAAGAGGTCAAAGTAGGGGCAAGCCTGACAGAGAATGCAAAGAAAGAGATGATTGAGATGTTGCGAGAGTATGTTGACATCTTCGCATGGTCTTATCAAGACATGCCGGGGTTGGATACAGACATCGTGGTGCACAGATTGCCGCTGAAAGAGGGTTGTTTTCATGTCAAGCAGAAGCTTCGGAGAACCAAACCTGAGATGGCCATCAAGATTAAAGAGGAGGTGCAAAAGCAGTTGGATGCGGGGTTTCTAGCTGTTACTAGTTATCCGCCATGGGTCGCTAATATTGTGCCTGTGCCGAAGAAGGATGGCAAAGTCAGAATGTGCGTGGATTATCGAGATTTGAACAAGGCGAGTCCAAAAGATGATTTTCCATCACCTCACATTGACATGTTGGTAGATAATACGGCTCAATTCTCTGTGTTTTCTTTCATGGATGTGTTTTCCGGATATAACCAGATCAAGATGGCGCCGGAGGATATGGAGAAAACTGCATTTATTACCCCGTGGGGCACATTCTGCTATAAGGTGATGCCGTTTGGTTTAAAGAACGCTGGGGCAACATATCAGCGTGCCATGGTGACGCTCTTCCACGATATGATTCACAAATAAATTGAGGTTTATGTGGATGATATGATTGCCAAATCACAAACGAAAGAAGAGCATTTGATAAATTTGAAAAAGTTGTTTGAACGGTTGAGAAAGTTTAGATTGAGGCTGAACCCGAATAAGTGTACTTTCGGGGTAAGATCTGGTAAGCTTCTGGGCTTCATCGTCAGTGAAAAGGGAATCGAGGTGGATCCAGCAAAGGTAAAAGCCATTCATGAGATGCCGAAACCGAGAACAGAAAAACAAGTTCGTGGATTTTTGGGAAGACTGAATTATATTGCAAGATTTATATCTCATCTCACCGCGACTTGTGAGCCAATATTCAAATTATTGAGAAAAGATCAAGCAATCTGGTGGAACAACGACTGTCAAAAGGCCTTTGATAAAATAAAAGAATATTTGTAAAATCCTCCGATTCTCATGCCTCCAGTTCCTGGGAGGTCACTGATTATGTATCTCACTGTACGTGATGGATCAATGGGTTGTGTTCTCGGTCAACACGACGAGACAGGTAGGAAAGAGCATGCTATATACTACCTGAGCAAAAAATTCGCCGATTGCGAGTCCAGTTACTCGATGCTTGAGAAGACGTGCTGCGCACTAGCATGGGCTGCCAAGCGATTGAGACAATACATGCTAACTCATACAACCCTACTAATTTCAAAAATGGATCCAATCAAGTACATTTTTGAGAAGCCATCTCTTAATGGAAGGGTCTCTCGGTGGCAGATGGTTTTGACTGAATATGATATACAATACACTTCCCAGAAAGCTATCAAAGGGAGTGTGTTGTCGGATTATCTTGTCGAGTCGCCTATTGATGATTATCAGCCAATGAGGTTTGACTTTCCTGATGAAGACATCATGTTTCTCAAGGCTAAAGATTGTGAAGAGCCTCCGGTTGACGAAGGGCCAGATCCTGATGACAAATGGAAGCTGATGTTCGATGGGGCAGTTAACATAAGAGGAAGTGGTGTATGGGCAGTCCTTATTACTCCGAAAGGATCACACATACCTTTCACTGCCAGGTTAACGTTTGATGTCACTAATAATGAAGCGGAATATGAGGCTTGTATGATGGGTATCGAGGAAGCCATTGATTTAAGGATCAAGACTCTTGAGATATTTGGGGATTCTGCTCTAGTGATCAACCAGATCAATGGAGATTGGCATACCCACCAGCAGAACTTGATTCCTTACCGAGACTATGCGAGGAGACTGTTGACTTTCTTTACAACAGTAAAATTGTGTTATATACCTCGTGATGAGAATCAGATGGCTGATGCTTTGGCTAAGTTGTCTTCCATGATTCAGGTGAATTGGTGGAACCATATCCTAAAGATTGAGGTGATGAGGCTAGACAGACCTGCCCATGTGTTTGCCGCTGATACGACGACTGATGATAAGCCCTGGTATTTTGATATCAAGCATTTCTTGAAGAGTCAAGAGTATCCGGCTGGGGCATCAAACAATGACAAAAAGACTCTGAGGAGGTTGGCAGGAAGCTTCTTCTTGAATGAGGATGTGCTTTACAAGCGAAACTTTGACATGGTCTTGCTCAGATGCGTGGATAGACACGAAGCAGACATGTTAATGCAGGAAGTGCACGAGGGTTCTTTTGGTACCCATGCTGGTGGGCATGCTATGGCGAAGAAGTTATTGCGGGCCGGGTATTACTGGTTAACTATGGAGGCTGATTGCTTTAAGTACGCCCAAAAATGTCATAAATGCCAAATCTATGCTGAAAAGGTGCACATGCCACCAAATCCCCTGAATGTGATGAGTTCTCCATGGCCCTTTGCTATGTGGGGCATTGATATGATTGGGAAGATTGAGCCTACTGCTTCCAACGGACATCGATTCATTCTGGTGGCTATTGATTACTTCACCAAGTGTGTGGAAGCTGCCTCTTTTACAAATGTCACCAGGCAGGTGGTAGCCCGATTCATTAAGAAGGAGATTATTTGCCGATATGGGGTGCCCGAAAGAATCATCACTGACAATGGTTCTAATCTCAATAATAAGATGATGCAAGAGCTATGCCGGGACTTCAAGATTGAACACCACAATTCTTCTCCTTATCGCCCGAAGATGAATGGTGTTGTCGAGGCAGCCAACAAAAATATTAAGAAGATTGTGCAAAAGATGGTGGTGACGTATAAGGATTGGCATGAAATACTGCCTTTCGCTTTACACGGGTACCGCACTTCTGTTCGTACGTCTACTGGGGCAACCCCATTTTCTCTCGTATACGGTATGGAAGCAGTACTACCGGTGGAAGTGGAGATCCCTTCTTTAAGGGTCATGATGGATGTTAAACTCGACGAGGCTGAATGGGTTCGAGCGAGGTTCAACGAGCTGAGTCTCATTGAAGAAAGACGATTGGCTGCAGTATGTCATGGACAGCTGTACCAGAGGAGAATGAAACGGGCATTTGACCAGAAAGTGCATCCTCAGACTTACCAGACGGGCGACTTGGTATTGAAAAGGATTCTTCCTCCGAATACAGATCACAGGGGCAAATGGACTCCTAATTATGAAGGTCCATATGTTGTTAAGAAGGTTTTCTCGGGCGGAGCCTTGATGCTTACAACAATGGACGGTGAGGATTTTTTGTCCCCGGTGAACTCAGACGCAGTTAAAAAATACTTCGCATAAAGAGACCCACTGGACAGTAAAAAGAGAGTCCAGGCAAAAAAGGGCATCCCGGCGAACCATAATAAAAAAAAAGGAAGAAAAAAAAAGAAAAGAAAAGGTTCGGGCAAAAATTAGGGATAAAAAAATAAAAAAGGAAAGTACACCCGGTAAGTTGAAAACCCGCAAGGGCAACTTAGGCAAAAAAGGGTATCTCGGTGGATTGAAAACCCGTAAAGGGCGATCCAGGCAAAATAGAGATTTAGCGAAAACTGCGATCTGAGTAATCTGTATTGTCTCGTATCAATCAATAAGCACTCCGAAGGATAGGAATCAGTTCAGTCGTCCCCCTTTGGAGGCAAAGCCATTGGAGAGTCTCGAAGATATACGAACCATAGCAGGGTTGAAACTCAATGGAGTTCCAGTTTCACATTGCCATTAGGACAGTTTCTTTCCCGTTTTGGCAATTACCTCTTTCCAGGAATTGCTCCTTGATGTAAATGCCTATTTTCAGGCTCTTTAATCAATAAAATGGTCGTTATTCAGAAATTCTATCTGTTTGTTTGGTTTTTATAATTTGTTTTGTTTACACAAACGTCCAAAGTTTTTTATAAACGTTTGCATGAGAAAACATGGGGGTTCTACAATAACATGCATAAAAAGAGAAAACATGTAAGATTGCCTTAAATGGCAGGTATGCTTGGGTGAATACTGCAAAAAAAAAACCCATGCTACCCTGGGGCATATGTGCGCATTCTTTTGTTAGCATGTGTTGAAAATTCATTGGATAGTTGTGCAAAGATGTACGACGTCTTCAAGCCAAAATCTTTTACGAAGCGCAAATGTTCGTTCCCCCCAAGCAGATACAAAGGATAGTACCGAAGACATCATGTTCCAGAAAGGGTTCTCATTTCACTCTTTCGTCACAACGTTTACTGATTGAGTCCATCATTCGGACGACAGTTGTTCACGACGATTCGATATTAATGAGTCTGTTTCAAGTGGGTATTGTTGTATCTTATTAAGTCGATTCTCCTATTCAGTACTTCTAACAGCTACAAGCTTTTCTGTGTCGATAACGGTTGCAAACTCCCCAGCGGGGTGGCCTCACAGCTGATGTTCAAGGCTCAGGGAGTGTCCAGAAGTTTGGAGATGCCAAATCTTCTGTAAAATCCTTTTGGGACGTTTTCTTGGGGCGAAAGCAAGTGGTTGACCATCCCAAGCATGGAGTATCACAAAAATTCCCCGGCAGGAGGTGCTCCAAATCTGTTATCCCCAGTAGAGCAACCTCTCAATTACTGCATCCTAGCTCAAGTATCGGTGTTTGTCCAAGAGTTTGAAGATGTTTGGTCTTCTGTAAAATTCTCTTAAGAGACATTCCCTGGCACGATACACTCGGGAATAGTGTCCCCAGCGGAGTTTGCTGTAAGCTCATTATTCCCCGGCGGAGTTACCTTCCTGTCCTCAGCATCTATTCTGCTGAGGTCCTCTTTGCATTTTGCATATAGTATGCATAGCATCCTCAAAACGCGTAGCATTTCCATTAAGGTGGAGCATTACGGCAAAACTCAAACATATGCATGCGAACATAAGCCAAGTTCAACCATTTACCTGCAAGCCAGGGCAATTCACAGACCAAACATTGTCACGCAACCTCAGCAAAGCTTCCAACACTTGATCATATCGGGTCAATTTAATACCCGTCTGTATTGACTTTGGACGTCCATCCGTGTCCTTTCAATACTCGTCTGTATTGATCCTTGACGCCCGTCCGTGTCCTTTCAGCACTTGTCTGTGTCTGAACTTTTTAGCCAATACTCGTCCGTATTGACTTTTAAGATACTCGTCTGTATCTTGTTAATCATCGTCCGATACTCGTTCGTATCGTTGACTTGGTCACTCGTCGTGATCCTTTGATAATTGTCTGGTGCTCGTACGCATCGTTGACCTTTGACACTCGTCCGTGTCCTTTCAATACTCGTCTGTATTGATCCTTGACGCCCGTCCGTGTCTTTTCAGCACTCGTCTGTGTCTGAACTTTTTAGCCAATACTCGTCCGTATTGACTTTTGAGATACACGTCTGTATCTTGTTAATCATCATCCGATACTCGTCCGTATCGTTGACTTGGTCACTCGTCGTGTTCCTTTGATGATTGTTCAATGCTCGTACGCATCGTTGACCTTTGACACTCGTCCGTGTCCTTTCAATACTCGTCTGTATTGATCCTTGACGCCCGTCTGTGTCCTTTCAATACTCGTCTGTATTGATCCTTGACGCCCGTCCGTGTCCTTTCAGCACTCGTCTGTGTCTGAACTTTTTAGCCAATACTCGTCCGTATTGACTTTTGAGATACTCGTTTGTATCTTATTAATCATCGTCCGATACTCGTCCGTATCGTTGACTTGGTCACTCGTCGTGTTCCTTTGATGATTGTCCGGTGCTCGTACGCATCGTTGACCTTTGACACTCGTTCGTGTCCTTTGAATACTTGTCTGTATTGATCCTTAACGCCCGTCCGTGTCCTTTCAGCACTCGTCTGTGTCTGAAATTTTTAGCCAATACTCGTCCGTATTGACTTTTGAGATACTCGTCTGTATCTTGTTAATCATCGTCCGATACTCATCCGTATCATTGACTTGGTCACTCGTCGTGTTCCTTTGATGATTGTTCAATGCTCGTACGCATCGTTGACCTTTGACACTCATCCGTGTCCTTTCAATACTCGTCTGTATTAATCCTTGACGCCCGTCCGTGTCTTTTCAATACTCGTCTGTATTGATCCTTGACGCCCGTCCGTGTCCTTTCAGCACTCGTCTGTGTCTGAACTTTTTAGCCAATACTCGTCTGTATTGACTTTTGAGATACTCATATGTATCTTGTTAATCATCGTCCGATACTCGTCCGTATCGTTGACTTGGTCACTCGTCGTGTTCCTTTGATGATTGTCCGGTGCTCGTACGCATCGTTGACCTTTGACACATGTCCGTGTCCTTTGAATACTCGTCTGTATTGATCCTTGACGCCCCCCCCGTGTCCTTTCAGCACTCGTCTGTGTCTGAACTTTTTAGCCAATACTTGTCCGTATTGACTTTTGAGATACTCGTCTGTATCTTGTTAATCATCGTCTGATACTCGTCCGTATCGTTGACTTGGTCACTCGTCGTGTTCCTTTGATGATTGTTCAATTCTCGTACGCATCGTTGACCTTTGACACTCGTCCGTGTCCTTTCAATACTCGTCTGTATTGATCCTTGACGCCCGTCCGTGTCCTTTCAATACTCGTCTGTATTGATCCTTGACACCCGTCCGTGTCCTTTCAGCACTCGTCTGTGTCTGAACTTTTTAGCCAATACTCGTCCGTATTGACTTTTGAGATACTCGTCTGTATCTTGTTAATCATCGTTCGATACTCGTCTGTATCATTGACTTGGTCACTCGTCGTGTTGCTTTGATGATTGTCCGGTGCTCGTACGCATCGTTGACCTTTGACACTCGTCCGTGTCCTTTCAATACTCGTCTGTATTGATCCTTGACACCCGTCTGTGTCCTTCCAACACTCGTCTGTGTTTGAACCTCATATTTCAATACTCGTCCATATTAACCCTCAACACTCGTCCGTGTCCTTCAACACTCGTCCGTGTTTTCTTTCCCTACTCGTCTGGATGGTCCTTGATACTCGTCTGTATCCCTGTTTTGATATACATCGTATCAATCTATGCAGTTTTAATGATGCTTCCAAAAGGGTTTACATCCCTTTTCTTCTTCGTTCACAGTGCAAATTTTCTCGGTCATTTTTGTATTCAATCCCTATGTATCTTGAATTCCTGATAGCCGTTGCTGTCATCCATTCAGATTCACAGTTGATTGAATATGGCAGCTGTAATACCTCAAAAATTTGCCCACTTGTTTTAGCTTTTACTGGCTTATGTTTCATTGCATCGCATTTAGACCTTGTGTGCATCTCATAGCATACCTATTGCGTAAGGGCGTGTGATCAGTGGCCTGCAAGGTGTTGGTCATTCAAAGCAAGGGTCTTCAAATAAGCCTCAAGGGTTTCTTATGCCATATGTCATCTCAATTGATCCCACAAGGCATTGGAAGAGGAGAATTCATCAAGAAGATTGGGGCAGTGCACCATCTCCTACATAAGGCAGTCAAAAATGGGGATCTGACCTCAAACGAGCAAGCTCTTTGAGTTTTTATAACCTCCAAATGCCCTACCTCATCTTTGTTAGACGGGATGTACATCATATTCAGAGAAATTTGGATTTGGAGGATGTGCTATTTCCTCCTAACCAGATGATACAAGATTAGGGTTTTGACATAAAGTCAGTGTATTTCTGATTTCTTGGACAAAACTTGATCTCATGGCATTCCTTGTGTTTCTAAGCATATATGGATGGAAAATTTCTCATCAATTGGTTTCAGAAGGGTTTCAATTGATCAGTTGTTTGATAATCAAGAAATTGGGGAAAAAAGTCAACTGTGCAGTGAAAAAGTCAACTTCTGACTTTTTGAGGTCAAAGTCATGAAATTCATGTTATATATGTTCAATGGACAAAATTTGATCAAGAAATGATGGAGGAATAATGAAAAATCAAGAAAATCACAAAACTGTCAAAAATAGAAACTTTGGGGTTTCCAAAAATAGTAAGTTTTGGCCATTTTAGCACCTCTCTTTGAGTCATGCTTTCTCAATTTTAAAGCATCAAATCAAAAATCCACCAGGCCACAACAAAATATCTTGTTTCAAGCTTCAAATCCATATAAAGAACTCTTCCATCGGATCAAAATTGAGGGAGTTATGATCCCTTAAAGTTTGACAAAACTAGGTCAAAAAACCAAGTCATGGCAAGGCAAGTGCAGGCCCATGCGCCATAATTTTGTCGAACACTTGGTGTGCCAAATGTCCAGCCACTTTTCTCAATGATGGAAGCTCCAAACGAAAAAATGTTGAACATCAAAGTTGTTCATCTCAATGTCCTATTCAACTTTGATGTTGGACATTTTTCCATTTGAGCAAGTTATGAGGGGGTTATGATGGTCCCAAGTAGACGCGTGCATGCTGAATTTTCCAAGTCAGGTTGCCATGCCAACCTACCAACTTGCCACGCCCATGCACCAGTTCTGAGCCATGATGTTTGGAGTCATTTTACACCATCCTACAAGCCTCTATTCAACTCAATTTCAACATCAAAATTATTCTCCTATATCCACTCTTTCATTTGCCACCAAAATCACACATTTCCATTCATTAAAGTGAGAGAAATTCATCACCAAACTTCCTTGTTTTAATTGATATTAAGCTGCTATAAAATCAGAAAAAATAACATTTGTTCTTGTTGCTAATTCAAGTATTCACATACATACTACACACCAGTCCACTTTCTATTTCATTAAACTAAACATTTCCTTACATCACCACCATCCACTTTAAACCTCACCATACACTCCATAAACTCACCCACACCATAGCAAACCTTCCCAACTCACCTCTAACTGTCATGACTCAGTTAGTTAGAGTCTACTCAGTTAACCTCACACCAACTCACTTAACCAACTCAGTTTACCATGGTTAAACACACTTAACCCTAACTATATAAACAAATTTACACACAATTTCAAGGGATCTCTCTCATTTTTCCACATTCTCAGAAAATATTCTCAATCATTTTCTCCACTTTCTCTCTAATCTCACACATTTCATCATAATTTCTCAAGAAATCTTAAGTTTTTCTCTCACTCTCAAGAGTTCAGATCCAGATTTCTCTCTCGTTTCTTCATCATTTTCGAAGATTTTTGGAGCAGCATCATCTCCATAACCTCCTCTTTCTACTGTATGCATTAGATTCGCTTGAATCCACCATCGAAAAATCTCAAGTTTCACTCATCACTCCCAATTTCTACTCCAAGCAAGTATTGGATCTGGTTTTCGCCTTTATTTGGCTCAAAGTGTTGATTTGAAGATCTTGCAAGAAGTTCTTGGATTTCTAAAACAAAAAAGTGCATCTCACAAGGTTAGAGATCTTGAAACTTTTCCTTTAGTTCATCATAATTTTAGAGATTTACAATGTGAAATTAGTAATCATGCATTGCATCTGGAAGTCTGAAATGATGACACACCATTGGTTGTTTAATTTGGAGTTTATGTGATTTTGTGATTTTTGTGAAATTCATGTTGAATGTGTCACTTTCGTGCCATTTTTCCTGATGATAGAATGATCTTTTGGAGATTTAATTGGTATATTCATGATCTATGAAGTTTGGGCTTCAGTTTGGTATCTTATTTTGTTAATTTTCATCAAGAATTGAAGGAGTTATGTGTGGTAGAAGTTTGGTGAAAAATGCTGCGTTTTTAGTTTGTTTATGAAAATTCTGCACTTTTGCATGAATTAATTATGAGAGGATGACGTGTCCGCATGCTATTGGCTGTGTTCTTGCTTTTAATGATTGATAACAATGATTAAGTGATGATGGAGTGATAATTGGAGAGAGAGAGGGCGCGTGTGTAGCATTGTGATTGGTGCGTTTTAGTCACTTTTCGGCCAACCAATAGGAAAATAGCAGCACATTAATGAAGGAATAGTGCCTCACGTGACTCATGTTAGTGGCTTCAGGTGGTTTATGTGTGGGCGAGTGCACGGTAGTTAGTGTGCGCGTGCGTGGTAATCCGTTGAGATGAGCATCAGGGTAATCGTGTGGCTTTGATTGAATGCATAGGGAACCAATCACGCACCGTCACTACACATAATCAGGCGCTTAATGGGCTGGATTAAATTGTTTTTCGCACCTCCCTCTTAAGCCCAATATTAATTCTGAACTAGAAATACTAATGCTGCACCCCCCATTCTAATTCTTTTGCATTTTAATTTCTTTCACATATTAGCTTCACTTTTATTTTAATAAAAATACTAAAATTCATCAGAAAATTCCAAATTAAATCACACGAGTTCTTAACACATTTAGCTAATTTTTCATTATTTTTAATTCTGATTTTACTAATTTTAGATCATATTTTCGTAATTTCTTTTCAATTTCTTTTTGATTGATCTTCTTCATGATACTCAAATTTGCACATTTTCTTTCTTCCATCTCACACAATGTTTTTCATCTGTTCCTTTTGCATTGGTTAGATAACATCCTGAAGTGTCCAAAAATATTTTTCCTTGATTTTTAAAGTCATCTTATAGGATGTTTGTATGATCATCTTTACACTTCTTTTTGTGGCATTTCAATATGACTTTGTGCATGTCTTTGTGACACTTTTATCTTGAATTTTGGTCTGAGTTTTTAATATGTGTTTAGCCTCTGACTTAGGTTGTTTAGGACTTGTTTTTACAATTTCCTCATGTGCTTTAATATTTGTTCAATGCCTTGCCTTTGAAGCTACTTAGGTGCACTTTATTTTTCTTCCTTCTAACATGTTGTGATAAGGCACTTGTGCCATCCATTATATGATTGCCTTGTGTGATATTATAGGTCATTTGTATAACATTATAGGTCTTATTTGTCTCATTATAAGTCACTTTAGTTTGCATTTACATTTGACATGAGTTTGTGCATTCTAATTTGAACTTTGACATGTTTTCATCTCTCACTTCCTCTTATGCCATAGGTGTTTCATGTTTGCATTTTGGTGTACCATTTCCCTCCTGCCATTTGCATCTCATGTATAATATGCTACTGCCCATGTGTATTCATTAACCATTTCACATGTTATGCATTTATAATATGTCATTTTGTGCATTTAATTGAACATGTTTCTCTTATTCTCACTTCTACTTCATCTTATCTCTTCCACTTGCACTCTTCTATTCTTGAATTACATGATGGTTCATATGCATGTTAAGCCATTTGTGAATTGAATATGATTCTGACTTTGCCTTTCCATGAAGCATAAATGCATGATCACTTCGCATTTCCACTCATTCTTCATCTATTTCTTCCATGATTCACTTCTTTAATGTTTAGGACTTTACTTGTACATAGTTGATTTGTGTTTAATGTCTTAACATTAAAAAGTACTCTTATTGTTTAGATTCTGACTTTGATTAGTTTGTATCTCTTAGGATCCTATTTCCTTGGTTCTTAATTGATTTGATCATCACTTGTTGTTTCTTCCTTTATTTCATACTTGTAAATTGTGAACTAACTTTTTTATGTAGGTGCATGGTAAGTAAGTGTGGGGACATAGTTCCACCTACACTCCTCTCCCTCATCTTCTCTTATTTCATTTAATCATTCAAATTTGTGTTTGATAAGCATTTACATGCTTTCCTTGAATAACCTCTTCTTCATCCCCCTTTAAGGTCAACTTAACTTCCATTTTGGAAGTAAGTTGCTTCTTTTGCTCTTCTTCTTCTTTCTTTTAGAAGTAGGTTTTTCAAACTGTCATACCCCAAATTTTGACCACTAAGATTTCCCATCATTGTGAAAATCATCATCACAATATGGGGGAACCATTCTATTTCATCAGTCTCCCCAAAGATGGGTGAGCATTCACTACAATCAAAATTAGGGTTTCAAGCCCTCTCTAAGTACTTAGACAAAGGATCAATCAAGGAATGACATGATCTTCAACTTGTCTAACCTCTCAAACATCCATAATGGATCAAAAGGACTCCCACTTCAAGGATTAAGCACAAGGCTGCTCCCTTCTAGGTGGATCAAGTCTCAAGATCGACAGTGTCACCAAATTAGGGTTTTGGTCGACCAGGGCCTCCAGATGGAAATTTTTCATCTGGGCACAAGCCAATGATCCAAAACATAACCTAATATACTCCATGGAACCTCATGGACCCAAACATCAAGTCAATTTGACCTCAGGGGATGCATACATCAAAAATCAGGAATTAGGGTTTCTTGACCTAATTCACCCCTAAATTGACTTTTAGGGCAAATCATGAACCAAGACCTCAAGAGAGGGTTTGAGGGTCTCAAATGAACTATATTGATCCATTTGGAACAATGGATTAATCCAAGAAGCTTGAGCAACAAGTCTCAATTTCATCTGCACCACAATTAGGGTTTCGCGAGGAAAGTCAACTGTAACTTTGACTTTTGACCAGGACATGCTCCCAAACCCTAGGACATGCCTCAATATACCCTATGACACCCATGGAACATGTTCATCAAGTTTGATTTAGGTCAAGGACATGATTTCCTGAAGAATTGCACAATTTGGAATTCATCTGATAAAAAGTCAACTGTGCACAAAAGTCAACTTTGACTTTTTGAGATTTTTCACCAAAATGGATTTTTAACCGTAAAATGATGTTAATGTATGATTTGAATCATCATTCATCAAGAAAAACCAAAGAAAGTGGGGTAACTTGTAAAAGGGGTAACCATAAAACTTAGAAATTTTTCTAAGTTATGGAAAAAGTACCACTAATACACTAACTTTGGAGGGTCATAACTCCTAAACCACATGGCCATTTTTTCTCATCCAAAGATGGATTTTTAGCCCTCATTACCCTATACAAAAACTTCAACTAGACCTAAGTCCAATTCATTAAGGATTTTGAGTTATGGAGTGATCAAAATCAAGAAATCACACTTTGTTAAAACACTTAGTGAAAATTTCACTAAGTCAGATTTGACCTCACTTTTTGCCAAATGTAGAGGGATTTTTCACTTGGAATCAAAAGAGATCAAAACCAAACTTGTTCAAACAGTTGTTATATCATGTAAGGGCTTTCAAAAATGGCCAAGAACATTGCCAAATTCAACTTACACCATGAGATATGACATTGGCAAGTTGCCTTGCTGAAATCTGTCAAAGGCAAGGCAGAATTTGCAACTTTGCTCGATTTGCCAAAATCAGCCAAATTCAAATGCTCCTATCCACTTGTACACCTCAGAGGATTGAATCTAAAGGGGACAATCACTGAGCCAAGCCTCCAAAGTCCATGGAACAAGAAATAGCATGTTGAACCTAGAATGGCCAAAATAGGGACAAGACTCCAAATTTGGATTGAAGCATTCAATGGAACCATCAAGGTGGCATGGACTGAGCCATTCTCATTTGAAATCAGTCAAGACTTATCCAAGACCAAGGGAACCAAAGCTCTGTGCCCTAACCTCTAGTCAATGGCTAGAGGAGACTTGGATTTTCATTTGCCAACATTGGCCAAACCTACTTACCAGCTGCCATTCACTATTCCTTGCAAAAGAAACTTGCTCTACTATAAATAGAGCTCAATTGTGATCAGTTTGAGTACACCAAAGCCATCAAAAAGATGCTTTCCTCTAAATCTCTTTCTCTTGGCAAAAATGCCTTTCTTAGCAAGGTATCTATCAGGTTTTGAGTTTGAGAGCTTTTCCAATCAAACCAATCACTCACACACCTCACATACATCATATAGAAGTGATCCAAACACTTAGATCACTTCTGAAACACCAATTTCACAAAATCACCAGCTGGTTGCTCAAATTTTCAAACAAGTTGCAGCTGAGGTACCACAAAGTGATCCAGCCAATTTCAATCAAGTCCAAGCATTCAAACACAATCCATAGGGTGTAGGGAAGCTGTTCAGATCATCATCACTCATCTATAACACCTCCAAATCAAAAATCACTTTGCACTTGCTGTCACGGCTTGGAGGTAAGCACATACTTGGTCATCTCTCAATCCATGCATATTTCCTCGCACAATAATTTGGCCATATGTTCATAATAATGCATGGAATGTTTTCCCTCAATTAATTGTATTGTTTGAATCGTGTATCAAAAATCCTAGCCTTCATGCAAAAATTAGGGTTCTTGAGGATTTTTCGTGATTACTTGTTGTATGTTTAATTTAAATGAAATTAATGGACATAGATATGATCGTGAGGTTGAGACGAGCATAATGATATGTGGATTGCATGATATGATTAAGTATTCAGTGAGATTGGAGAGAAAATGCAAATCTGAGAATCCAAGAACACGCGCGTGTTCTTCAGCTTGTTCTTGGCGCCTTTTAACCAAATTCAAATATTTGAATTTTGTGATTTTGTTTAATTGATTCAAAAATTAATTTCTCTCTGAGTTTTAATGATTTTGAGTTGATTCGTTTTTTGATAATTCACAAAAATGTTAAAATATTTTATTTTATCAAAAAATCCCAAAAATATTATTGATTTCATATAATTGATATTTTTGCAAAGAATTAATATTTTAATTGTTTTTGACATTTTAAATATTTTTTCTACATTGATTTTGCAACTTTTAATACTTTCTAATTATTTTGTAGGTCAATACTTAATTTTTGAAGCATTAATCCAAAATCACAATTTGTTTTTCACATGTTAAACAATTTTGATCATTTTAATTGAATTTTTATTCAATTAAATACATTTTTGAAAACAAATTAGGGTTTTTGGATTAATTCAACCCTCATAAATCATTTTCAAAACACTTTGGGCCTCTAATAGAGTGTAAGACCCAATCCTTTCTTGACCAAACCATTTTGGGCCTCAGTGTATTGTATAAGTCCCGATACCGTCAAAAAACGAATGGCGCGATCGTCGCCTTTTGAAAAATAACCTTGGGTCTCTCCTTGAGCTATAAGACCCATTCAAAACATTTGGGCCTCTAATAGAGTGTAAGACCCAACCCCCTTTTAACCAAAATTATTTTGGGTCTCACTTATTGTATAAGTCCCTCTGCGTTAAAAGAAAACCTCGGCGCGATCGCCATTTTCAAACAAAAAATCAATTGGGCCTACCCTCGTGTTATAAGCCCCACTCTTCTTCTTTAAACTTTTTGGGCCTCTTGAGAGAGTGTAAGACCCATCCCTTTGTACAGAAAACAATTTTTGGGCCACAGTCACTTGTATAAGTCCCTCTGTACAAATTCAAACAGTGCGCTCACTGATAAAACCCTGGGCCTCTCCTTGAGCTGTAAGCCCCAAATCTTTCTTTTTCAAAGCACTTTCTCCTTTGATTTTGAATATACTGTTGTTTTCAATATTTCTTTGTTGAACAACTAACCAAACAGCATGGAAGCTCTACAACCGAGTAAGTGTTTATACGCTTTCATTTACCGCTTTCATATATATATAACTGTATTGTGGGGCTGTTTCGCTGTAATTCTCCTTTCATAAACTCATATCAACTGTGTAATAATAGTATAGATATTTCGAGTTTCCCCGGCAACTACGTCTAGCACTAGGTAAAGCCCTGTTGATCACTCTGAACTTACAGTCAAAACTAGATCCACATAGGATTACCAGACACAGTCTTCCCTCCTCTTGGGGTTAAACAATATGGAGATGTGAAAGGCAGATTCTTTTTGAACCCTTTCTCAGACTGTCACTCTTAGAAATAGACTGAACTAGATCCCCAATAGGATTACCAGATACATTCTTCTCTTCGACTGTCCTCATTAGGAATTGTCAAGAAATTCTATTCCCCAGAGATGAATTATTCTCGGTGAAACTTCTCTTGAATTTCTTCAAACCTCAGAATTGTTCACTAAATGAATTATTCTCGGTGAAACTTTTCTTGAACGTTTCTTTGGTTTGGGACCCACGGGCTTCTTAAAAGCATCGGCCTCCTCTTGGGCATCGTACAAGGACCCTCAGGCTTCCTAAAAGCAACCTCGCCTCCTCTTGGGCTTAGTACAAGGACTCTACGGCTTCTTAGAAGTAATCACAGCCTCCTCTTAGGCTTCGTATAGTGATCTCTTCCTCCGGGAATGATAGCCTCCTCTTGGGCATCGTACAAGGACCCGTCGGCTTCTTAAAAGTTTCCAGCCTCCTCTTGGGCTTCGTACAAATTATCCCGACGACCTCCTAGAGGTATAGGAACAGAACTTAATCATCTTAATAGAACAGTCTTTTCAAAGAGTCTACTACTGTTTCTCAAAGCATGGTACAAAAGATGAAACTCTAGACTTGGACAGTCTTACTTCCTTGAGTCTCAAAGACATTCTCAAGCACTCCTTCGTTAAATAGGAAGGGAACCCGTAGACTCGGACAGTCTCAATACCCTTCGGATTTCCCGCTTCCTTAAAGAACAGGAATAACCCGGATCCTTGAAACAAATCCATGAGTACAGTGTTGATCATATAAGAACTGATTTTCTCTTTAAAAATCAGTATACTGGACCTGTCACTCAACTGAAACAGTAACCAT
Organism: Lathyrus tuberosus; assembly: GCA_022829125.1. Classification (NCBI taxonomy): domain Eukaryota; kingdom Viridiplantae; phylum Streptophyta; class Magnoliopsida; order Fabales; family Fabaceae; genus Lathyrus; species Lathyrus tuberosus. The sequence continues at coordinate 20,344,009 of JALAZF010000017.1, forward strand.
AGCCTCCTCTTGGGCTTTGTACAATGATCCTCCCCAGCGGAGTCAAACAAAGTTTAGCCTCTCTCTCGGGCTTTGTACGAGACACATAAGAGGCTCCCTCGTTGAGTCAATCACCCCTTTTGCCTTCATCTCGGGCTTTATACGAGATATAAAAAGGTTCTTATTGAGCCAAACAAACAACAGCCTCCATCTCGGGCTTTGTACGAGATACAAAAACTCTCTTGTTGAGTCAAATAGCCTCCATCTCGGGCTTTATACGAGATACCAAATGACTCCATCGTCGGGTCAAAACCTTTTAGCCTCTCTCTCGGGCTTTGTACGAGACACATATTAGTCTCCTCTTAGGCTTTGTATAAGAAAACCACTGGTTGATCCAATCAACCTTTTAGCATCAAAGCTGTGCCTCGTTCACAGTACACTCCTTCCCCTTCATCTAATCGCTGTAAGCGGCAAGCCTCTGGATCATCTACATCCATGCCACTGTCCCTTTTTTAGCATGAGAAATTCCTAAGGAAAGATGGCATTGCTCTACACTGAGTTAAAGTCTTCCCTTTTAGGTTAAAATCCCCTATAAAGGAAATTATGGCATTGCTAGGATCCGTGTATCCCGGTTAAAGTAATCCTCCTTTATAAACAGTCACCCAACAGTTGTGACAAACAAACCCTTCTTTAGAGATGACAAATTCTCTCTAAAGTCGAGGTCCTTCAGCTTCACGTCTTGGGCTTTGAACAAGACACAAATAGACCCTTCAGCTTCACATCTTGGGCTTTGAACAAGATACAAATCACCTTTCGCTTCACGTCTTAGGCTTTGAACAAGACACCAAAAACAACCATTTCCTCCCATAGAATAGGAGGAACTACGAACTCTCTGATTTCCCTGTTTCGGTAAACGGGAATACGTAGGCATAAGATCGAAAGAAAAGATCTTAGCGAGCACACTAAACAAAAAATCCAAATCCCATATCTCCATCAATCAAAAGCAGTAATTCAAAAAAACATCAGTCATAACCCTTGTTCCCCGCTAGAAAGTCCTAGAAAGAAAGAAAACCGTATTGGCGAAAATACAAATAACCAGTACAAAGGCCCCCCACATTGATCGCATCCGTAACCTAATAGACCGCTGTTCAAACTCAGTATGCAAAGCAGGGTTAATTGGAGACATCTATTTTCCTTCCTTATTCAGCTCACAATAGGATAAAAAATGAATCGACCTGTAGTTTTAAGCTCAACCGCAGAGAGCGACCAGCGCTTAAGAACCGCGTCTAAAATCGCTCGCTACAGAAAAATGGCGCCCACCGTGGGGCCGGTCTTTGTCAAACTTTTTCTTCCTTTTTACCTCTTGTGTGATACCACAGATTGGGGCTTCCGCCGGGGAACCCATTTCTGTCAAGAACTTAGGATTCTTAGCTTTATAAGTCTAGGATTTTTAAGACGAATATATATACCCGCTTTTCCTAATTGAATATGTGTTTATTTTTCTGCTACTGGGAATGCGTGTGATGCCGCATGTGGTGAGTTTGAGTATACACTTAAGAAAAGCCAACCCTTTTTGTAGTGCGGAAACTATCGGAAATAGTTGTTACACGATACTACTCTCATTTGAGGCTGGTGATCTATTCTCGGTGAATGGAACTTACTCTAAGATTGCACACAACTCGCTGGCGATCCGCTTGTTGTCTGCCTTCCTGGGAGGAGCTGAGGATAATGAGTACAGGTACAAAAATCACCCTAGTATAAACCTTTGGGGATGGGTAGAGCCTTGACTTCATGACAACGACCCTTTGACCCCATGTTTTTTCTATGTTTTTGTGTGCTGCATTCATGCATTCATTTAATAAAACATTAAAACATTCAAAAAACTTCTCTTCTAGTCTCTCTGTTTTCAAATTAAACTAAGATTGTGATTGCAAATATCAGAGAAGAGGATTACGCTAATGGATTTCGGTAGAAGGAGAACTCACCAGTACGCCTTCAAGGTTCCAAAGTTAGGAGATTTGAGAAGGTTGGCAAGGATGATCACTAGCCCTGAGGCTTTTAGAGCCAAGCACGGAGGTCTGCTACCACTGTTAAGAGTCCATGTGATTGAGGGAATCATGGATGCGCTCATTCAATTCTACGATCCAGTTTATCACTGTTTCACATTCCCGGATTACCAGCTAGCACCAACGCTGGAGGAGTATTCTCATCTGATCGATCTACACATCACAGATCGAGCTCCATTTTCTGGACTGGAAGAAATTCCAAAGAATCAGACTATTGCAAGAGTAATTCATTTGGATGAGTCTGAGGTCAGGACTCACATGACTACTAAGGGTGGCATCCAAGGTTTGCCAGCCCAGTTCTTAACAAAGAAGGCTCTGTACTTTGCTAGTATAGGGAATGGGACTGCTTTTGAAAGCATCTTTGTTTTACTCACCTACGGATTATTTTTGTTTCCCAACATCAATAACTTCGTCGATATAAACTCCATTAAGATTTTTCTCATTGGAAACCCTGTGCCGACTTTGCTCGCAGATGCGTATCATTCTGTACACTTGGGAAATTTGTACAGTGGAGGGGAGATCACATGCTGTGTACCTCTGCTATATAAATGGTTTATATCTCACTTGCCCAAGTCTGCCGCTTTTTGGGATTGCAAGAGTGTCTTACGTTGGTCGCAGAAGATCATGTCTCTTACCAACTCTGATATAGATTGGTGTAGTAGGATTTATGATGGAATCAGAATCATCGATCGTTGTGGAAACTTCCCCAACGTACCCCTCATAGGAACTAAAGGAGGAATCAACTATCACCCGGTATTGGTTCATCGTCAATTTGGATACCCGATGAGACACATCCCGCTGGGTGTTCATCTGGAAGGTCTTTTCTTCAAAGAAGGAGAAAATGACAGAGCACTAAAAATGGAAATAGTGCACGCTTGGAAGTACGTTCATAAGAAAGGACGAGAGTCTCTAGGAAAATCGGACTGTGTCTCGGTGGAGCCTTATCTCCACTGGGTACAAACTAGAGCTCTCAAGCTAAAGATGCCTTATCCTCGTTACAGAATTCTTCCGCCAAAGGAATCTGTCATGTACTTCATGACGGAAACTGAAAAGCTTCAGGTTACTCTCAACAAAGTCCAGAAGGAGAGAAGGTCTTGGAAGAACAAGTACCGCACCCTCGACATAGAGTGCATCAAAATACAGCAATTACTAAAAGAGAAAGATGCTCTGATTGAAATTTTGGAGCAGCACGCTGTAGAGAATCAAGATGGCCAAAGGAATTTGCTCGCTAATTTCACTTGGCAAAGGAATGACAACCCGACAACGGCCCAAGAGTCCCGGTCAAAGAAAAGGAAGATACCAGAATCAACACCCGATTTCTCTTCAGAGAGGACTCGGGACCCATTAGCTTAGGTTTCTGTTTCTGCACCTTGTAATCTACTGTATTTCCATTTCTGTAATCCTTTGAATTTCAATAAAAAGGGGTTTCACCACCGTTTGATATTTGCAATCTAATTGTCGAAGTTTATTTTGATTAAACCTTAAACAATTAATATAATCATTGCATTCATCATTCTCACATCACGTATTCTTCTTACCTACGAATCTCACGTTTGTGTCTCGATTCTAGAGTCAAACTCTCTCATTCGTATAACACTCGGGCCAATCGACAGAAAAAGATGGATGATCTTGAGGAAGAAAATAGAGAGTTGAAAGAAGAGATCGACGCTCTGAGAGAGGATATGAGAAAGCTTCGTAACGACATGCAAGTCATGGCAGAAGCTCAGCTACAAAGGATTGTGATCTCAGAGATCACCTCAATGCCCATAGTGGATAAGTATGATCCTAGATATCAGATACCTAAAGATCGCCCTTGGGGTATGCATGTTAACTATATCCCGGAAGGATATGTTCCGCCGATCACTGAGGATCAGGGAATCACAACAGAAGCCGCTGGGCCTGAAGGTTACAAACTTCGGGAAAGCGAAGATGCCAGGGGCATACTGAAGACTCCTGAAGGTTACAAACTTCGGGAAACGCCAAGATTCACTGTCGTAGTCACGGTACCACCCCCTGTGGTGCACACTGTCCCGGGAGGACAGGTTTCGCCAATACCTTCTGGTAAAAAGGAAACTATGTTTGACCGAATGGATGAATTCCAGGAACAGTTCCTGGAAATGCAGAAGGAGCTGCAGGCCATTCGCGGTCAGGATCTATTTGGGAAGGACGCCGCAGATCTATGCTTGGTCCCCAATGTGAAAGTCTCGCACAAGTTCCAAGTGCCCGACTTTGAAAAATACAAGGGTAACTCTTGCCCTCAAAGTCACTTGACAATGTACGCTCGACGAATGTCAGCTCAGACGGAAAATCAAGACCTGCTGATTCACTACTTCCAGGATAGTTTAACCAGTGCCGCACTCAAATGGTACATGGGTTTAAACCGTGCTACGATCAGCACTTTCAGAGATCTTGGCAAAGCCTTCGTCCAACAATACAAATACAATTTGGACATGGCACCCGACAGAGATCAACTCAAATCAATGTCACAAAAGGATAAGGAAACCTTTAAGGAGTACGCTCAAAGGTGGCATGAAATTGCCGCTCAAATTTGTCCACCTCTTGAGGAAAAAGAGATGACAAAGATCTTCTTAAAAACCTTAAGCTCATTTTACTATGACCGAATGGTTGCCAGTGCGCCCAGTGATTTCACCGAGATGGTCGGCATGGGCGTACATCTTGAGGAAGCCGTCCGAGAAGGACGTTTGATAAAAGATGCTGGATCGATGAGCGGTACCAAGAAATATGGTAGTGCTCTCCCTAAGAAAAAAGAGCGAGATATTGGGAATATCTCTCTCGGAAAGCAAAGGCGACGTTATCAACCAGTAGCAGCTGTAATTCCTGCTATCAGCCCTGCGCCTGTTCCTACGTATCAACCTCAGGTTGCGCAGAGCCAACCTGATCAACAAAGGACACAACAACCTCTTCAGCAGGCTCGTCCTCCATATAACAGCAACCTACAACACGACCATCAGGGTTTGATCCTATACCCATGTCGTACACAGAGTTGTTTCCATTACTGCTAGCCAAGGGGCACATTCAGACTAAATCCCCTCTTGCAGTACCGGAAAATCTGCCTTTTTGGTTTAAGGTGGATCAAACTTGCCCTTATCATCAAGGAGGTCCAGGGCATAACATAGAGACTTGTCTCAATTTCAAGTGCGACGTGCAAAAGCTTGTTAGGAGCGGGCTCCTATCTTTTAAGGATACGAACCCCAATGTTCTTACGAACCCGCTGCCTCAACATGAGAAAGCTGCAGTCAATCTCATTGAGAAAGAGACTAATAATGTCTATCAAATTCACGATGTACTCTTGTTGAAGACCGATCTGGTCAAGATGCATTGTAGACAGAGTGGATATGGCCATGTGCCACCTCATAACTATCATCAGTGTGATATCTGCTCTAAAGACAACCAAGGATGTTCGGTGGTGCAATCAGCTCTACGAGAACAGATGGATCTCGGATGGATCCAAGAGCACCGAGTTCGTGGAGTTAACATGGTCTACATGAATTCTAACGTCATTCAGAACCACGATATCCGTGCAATGAATGTCAACTTGGTGGCGATGCACTCAAGGCAAAGCCAGTATCATAATCTGCCGTGGCACGATTACAATTCCTGTCTGACTTACTCGGTAAACAAACAGGGATGCTCTTTCATACAAGAGGCCCTCAAGCGTCAGATGGATCTTGGATGGATCCAAGACTACCATGATAGGAACCCTTATCAAATCAACATGGTTCAGATCTTTGATATTCGCGTGATGAATACCAACCTGGTAGAGTTACATGCTGAGCAGGTCCGACTCGAATTCTTAATATCACATAACTATCAAAGCTGTAAGGCGGGTTGCGAAAACAATCGAGGTTGTACCCTTGTCCAAGAGGCACTTCAGCACTTGTTAAATCACTGGTGGATGCCAATCTATATGGATGAAGATACTCAGCAAATTAGTATCAATAACAGAAACCCCACTCGGCGTCAGAGTCAGGATGTCTGATCTGTGGAAGCTAACCTAGTGAGGTTACATTGTATTCAAAGTGGGCGTGGCCAGGTGCCACCACACAACTATGAACGTTGCGGCGTCTGTTCGGAAAGTAACCAAGGGTGTTACCTTGTGAGAGCAACTCTTCAGGGTCAGGTCAATCGTGGAGAAATTCGTCCATATCCGGGTTCTGGACCCATCAACTGGACGCTGAACTACCTTGCCGAGCAAGTTGAGGATGTGGTCACGATCTCTGGTCATCATAGGACCAGGGATGTTTTTGCCATTATCCCTCTACTTGACGAATCTAAGGTTCCCAACCGGGAACGGATCGAGATTACTTATGATGGTCAGAAAAATCAGAAGGTTCCCGTAGTCATCTATTTATCGGGACCATTACCGTATGAATCAACCAAGGCAATCCCTTACAGATACGATGCAACAACAATTAAAAATGGAAAGGAAATTCCACTACCCTCCGTTGTGAATATTACAGACATCAGTCGTGTAACACGGAGTGGTAGAATCTTCAACCGAGGGGTTGGGGAAGTTAACAAGGAAAAGGAACTTCAGTCTGAAACTCCTGATCCCCCAGTCGGTCAATCCAGTAATCCCGACCTTTCAAAAAATAACGATGAGATGTTGAAGCTCATCCAAAGGAGTGAATACAACATTGTCGATCAACTGTTACAGACTCCTTCAAAGATCTCGGTATTATTGCTGTTACTCAGTTCAGAAGCCCACAGGGAGGCTCTACAGAAAGTCTTGGAGCAAGCCTTTGTGGAACAGGATGTAACAATCAGACAGTTCGATAGCATTGTCTCTAACATCACTTCTTGCAACAATTTGGGATTTAGTGATGAGGAATTACCTGAAGATGGTCGCCGTCATAACATGGCGCTCAATATCACAGTTAACTGCCAGGACGATGCTTTAGCCAGCGTACTGGTAGACACAGGGTCAACCCTGAATTTTATGCCGAAGTCCACTTTGATGCAATTATCATTCAAAGGCCCTCCGATGAGAATCAGCGAGGTTGTCGTCAAAGCATTCGACGGATCCAGAAAAATGGTTATCGGCGAAGTTGATCTTTCCATAACTATTGGTCCTCATACTTTCCAAGTCACTTTCCAGGTCATGGACATCCGGGCAACATACAGTTGTTTTTTAGGAAGACCTTGGATACATCAGGCTGGAGCGGTTACTTCCACCCTCCACCAAAAGCTAAAGTTCGTACAGAACGGCCAACTCATCACAGTCTGTGGAGAACAGGCCTTGCTTGTGAGTAACTTGTCATCATCTGCTGGTATAGAACCTGAGGAAGTTATTGGAACGCAGTTCCAAGCACTGTCGGTGAGCAAGGATAATCATTTCAAAGGAGGAACCTCGATTTCCTCATACAAAGATGCTATCAAAGCGGTCGAGAGTACCGATACAAAAGGATGGGGACAACTTGTCATTCCCATTAACAATAAAACAAAGAAGGGTCTTGGTTTTTCTGCAACCTGTACCCAGACAGCTGTCGACGATGAAAGTCTTCATCCCCTTCAAAATCTCTTCCATAGTGGAGGTTTCCTTCACCCAGTGTCTCAGACAGTTCATGCTATCAATGAGGAAGATCGCTCTGACACGGATGAAGAGTGGAAGTCCTACCTTAACAAGGACGGTTATATGTCTCAGGAAGAGGTGCCTATGCCTTTTTGCTTTCCTACAGAAAGTCTGAGATTTATACCAAGATCAGACGTTGAAATAATATATGGAGATTGTGATCCGGAAGGATGCCGTGCTCCGCCAAATTCATTAGAGGAAGACACTCCGATGAAAGACAATTTTGACTACAATTACTATGGCCCAAGGGATGGCCTGCCAATGTGGCAACCTTACCTAGGAAACTTGGGGCAAGAAAGTCAGCCGAGTAATGAAACTCAGCTGAGCATCATTGAACAGAATACCTGTGTCCCCACCATGTCATGGGATCAACACTCAGGTCATTCAGAAACTACTCAACATGAAGATGAATTCGCAACATTTGCAGGACTTGAATTCATCAACTATGCTTTTCCCGAGGTCAACGTCATCGAGAGGGATGACTCCTCCAGTTCCAAAGAAATTTGGGACACCCTGGGAGAACCAAGTGGAAAATACGACTATATGGTCAAGTACACCGCTCCCGAAAGCTCTCGTATCAGGCTCGAAGATATCCATCCTATTGGATGGGGAGATACAGCTGAGAGCACAAATGCTATGCAAAATACAACAGAGGAATCCTCCTACGACAATTCTGCCTGGGAGACAGATTCCAATGATCCTGCTCTGCCAGAAATCAGCGTTATTTCTGAAGACAAATCAAGGAAGGTGCCAGACTTTGTGATTCACCGAGGAGTTCGCCGCCAATGGGTTGCCGTCGAGGTTCTGAAGGTCGTTCATCAGTCAAAGTAATTGCCATCTTTTAACCTTTCACCCTGCCCAGGTGAAACGGATGTTTTGATAGGGCTCATTTTCTGTAAATTTCCCTCTTTGCTTTGCCCGAAGCGACAGAGTTTTGTTTTATAGGGCTGTAGTTTCAAGGATCGACTTGTTCATTAATAAAATAACGTCGTCCTGTAATTTCCGCATTAATTGTTGTTTTCTCTTTTTGCTTTTTCAGAAAATGGTAATCCTAAAAAACAATTCAAAAATAAAAACACTGCACACACTTGCATTTTTCTCTATCTCTTCTAAACACGAATCATCACGTCATGCAGATTGCTTGTTTTACACCCCGTTGAAACATACGATCCAATGCCTTCTCCCGACTTTGAGTTCCCGGTATTTGGGGCTGAAGAAGAAGATGACCACGAAATTCCAAAAGAGATCTCCCGATTACTCAGACAAGAGGAAAGGTCCATTGAACCTCATAAAGAACAGTTGGAAACGGTAAACTTGGGTTCAGAGCAAGAGAGGAAAGAAATCAGGATTGGGGCATTGCTCAGTCTAACTGCCAGAGAAGGTTTGATAAAGCTTCTCAAAGAATTCCCCGATGTATTCGCTTGGTCCTATCAGGATATGCCAGGGTTGGATACCAGCATCGTGGAACATCACTTACCATTAAGATCGAAATGTCCGCCAGTAAAGCAAAGGTTGAGACGCACTCACCCGGACATGGCCATCAAAATCAAAGAGGAGGTGCAGAAACAGATTGACGCGGGTTTCCTCGCCACATCTGAATATCCTCAATGGTTAGCCAACATCGTACCCGTTCCCAAAAAGGACGGAAAGGTCAGAATGTGTGTCGACTACAGAGATCTAAACAAGGCTAGTCCAAAGGACGACTTTCCTTTACCACACATTGACATGTTGGTGGACAGTACAGCAAAATTCAAAGTCTTCTCCTTCATGGATGGATTCTCGGGCTATAACCAGATCAAAATGGCGCCGAAAGACATGGAGAAAACTTCGTTCATCACCCATGGGGCACCTTTTGTTACAAGGTAATGTCGTTCGGTTTGAAGAATGCCGGGGCAACCTATCAAAGGGTCATGACTACTCTGTTTCATGACATGATACGCAAAGAAATCGAAGTGTATGTCGATGATATGATTGCAAAATCAAAAACAGAGAAAGAGCACATTGAACATCTGTCAAAATTGTTAGAACGTCTAAGAAAATTCAAGCTCCGCTTGAATCCCAACAAGTGCACCTTCGGTATCCGTTCAGGGAAACTATTAGGGTTCATCGTCAGCCAGAAAGGAATTGAGGTTGATCCTGACAAGGTCAAGGCCATTCGAGAAATGCCTTCTCCAAAAACTGAAAAACAAGTCAGAGGATTCCTGGGACGGTTGAATTACATCTCCAGATTCATATTCCTTATGACCACCACTTGTGCGTCGATTTTCAAATTACTGAAAAAGAACCAGGATTGCGTTTGGTCAGAAGATTGCCAAACTGCCGTCGACAGCATTAAGGAATATCTATTGAATCCTCCGATTCTATCACCTCCAGTGGAAGGAAGACCACTGATCATTTACCTCACAGTCCTAGAGGACTCAATGGGGTGTGTACTTGGCCAACAAGACGAAACCAAAAGGAAAGAGTCTGCCATTTACTATCTGAGCAAGAAGTTCACCGATTGTGAAACTCGGTACACGATGCTTGAAAAAACTTGTTGCGCTTTAGCTTGGGCAGCCAAACGTCTTCGCCAGTACATGATTCGTCATACTACTTGGTTGGTCTCCGAAATGGATCCGATCAAGTACGTTTTCAAAAAACCTGCTCTCACGGGAAGAATCGCCCGTTGGCAGATGCTGTTATCAGAATATGACATAGAGTACCACGCTCAAAAAGCCGTTAAGGGAAGTATTTTAGCTGACCATTTGGCCCATCAACCGGTTGACGATCAAGAATCAATCGGGTTTGACTTCTCAGACGAAGATGTCATGTATCTAAAAATGAAAGATTGTAATGAACCGTTACCCAGTGAAGGGCTAGAACCAGGTTCCCAATGGGGACTTATCTTCGACGGAGCAATTAATCATTATGGAAACAGAATTGGGGCAATCATTGTTACCCCTCAGGGTACCCACATTCCTTTCACTGCCAGACTTACGTTCAAGTGTACGAACAACGAGGCCGAATACGAAGCTTGTATTATGGGTCTCGAGGAAGCAATTGATTTAAGGATAAAAAACTTGGACGTATACGGCGACTCAGCCTTGGTTATCAATCAGATTAAAGGAGATTGGAACACATACTAGTCAGGATTGATTCCTTACAAAGACTATGCAAGAAGGTTGTTACCTTTCTTCAACAGAGTTGAGTTTCATCACATCCCTTGTGATGAGAATCACATGGCTGATGCATTGGCCACTATCTCTTCTATGATTAGTGTAGGTCAATGGAATGACATACCTAAGATCGACTTAATGCGCCTTGAAAGGCCCGCTTACGTCTTCACGATTGAAGCAGTCATAGACAACAAACCTCGGTATCACGATATCAAATGCTTCCTTCAGAAACAAGAGTACCCATCTGGGGCACTCAGAAAAGACAGAAAAACCCTCAGAAGATTGGCTGGAAACTTCTCCCTGAGCGGGGACACTCTTTATAAGAGGAATTTTAACATGGTTTTGCTCCGACGCGTCGACAGACCAGAAGCAAACATACTTATGAAAGAAATTCATGGAGGATCCTTTGGAACTCATGCCAACAGACACACAATGGCGAGAAAAATTCTGAGAGCAGGGTACTATTGGTTGACCATGGAATCCGATTGCTACAAGTACATGAGGAGGTGTCACAAGTGTCAGATATACTCCGACAAAATTCATGTACCGCCATCACATCTCAAAGTTCTTTCTTCCCCATGGCCTTTTTCGATATGGGGAATCGACATGATTAGCATGATTGAACCTAAGGCTTCAAACGGACATCGGTTCATCCTGGTAGCCATCGACTATTTCACCAAGTGGGTCAAAGCAGCATCGTATGCTAATGTAACCCGACAAGTGGTGGTTCGTTTTATCAAAAACAATATCATCTGCCGTTATGGTGTTTCAAGCGAGATCATTACTGATAATGGATCTAACTTGAACAACAAGATGATGAAAGAGTTATGCACAGAGTTCAAGATCGAACACCATAACTCATCTCCCTACCGACCCAAGATGAACGGAGCGGTAGAAGCGGCTAACAAGAACATCAAGAAGATCGTTCAAAAGATGGTTGTAACCTACAAAGACTGGCACGAAATGCTACCCTTTGCTCTTCACGGTTATCGCACATCTGTCCGCACTTCAACGGGGGCTACCCCTTTCTCTCTAGTGTATGGCATGGAAGCAGTGCTCCCCATAGAAGTAGAGATCCCGTCAATCCGAGTATTGATGGAAGCCAATCTCACCGAAGCTGAATGGTGTCAAAGCTGACACGACGAACTCAATCTGATCGAAGAAAAGAGAATCACGACACTATGCCACGGTCAGTTGTATCAGCAAAGAATAAAGAAGGCGTTTGACAAAAAGGTCTGACCTCGTGTCTTCAGATAAGGAGATCTCGTGCTCAAGAAGATACAATCGTTTCTCACTGATTCGCGAGGCAAGTGGACTCCGAATTATGATGGCCCCTACGTGGTCACGAAAGCTTTCTCAGGCGGTGCCTTGAGACTTGCAACCATGGACGGAGAGGAATTTGCCTACCCCACAAATGTTGATGTAGTCAAGAAATACTTCGCCTAAACTAAAAAAAAAAAACGTCTCGGTGGATTGAAAACCCGAAAGGGAGGTCCATGCAAAAGTTAGAGACATGGAAAAATCATCTCGATGGATTGGAAATCTCATAGTACAATCCAGGCAAAAATTAGGGATAATGGCAAGTAACTATGTTCAACAGAGGCAAATCCCTCAGCAGCAGCAATTACATCATCTGTCAGAAAACTCCAGTCAAGGACATCTTCGACGGAAGCTCAGGATGCCCCGAATTCAAAGTTGGTAGAAGGATAGTGGTCGTTATGTTTCAACGTAGCCCTTTTTCCTGTAAATTACCATTTTCTAGCTTTATATATACTCTTTGGAATCACGCGTTTGGCTGATCTCCATTTTATCAATGAAATTTGAGCCCTTGTGCTTTTGTTTGTAATTCTTATTTGTTTTAGCTTTACAGAACGACGTTGTTAACATGATTAACGATTCTTGAAATAAAACGAAAATGAATTTACTTGTTAAAACTTTTTCTGCTTTTAAATAAAGATGGCAATTTCTTTTGACTGTTGAACATCAGAAGAACATCGGTCGCTTCTCCAGAAGTGGGCGAACTTCAAAGTGCAGAATCAAAGTACTCCTTCTATGCCAGTACTCTTGAATGAAGGATCAACTATGTCAGAGACCTCGTTTCGTCTGACACGCCTCGACCGAGTTCTTATCTCCTAAGCCCGATCAACGATATTCCCCGCAGGGACTATCTCTCCTAAGCAAGGTGGAATTGCTATTTTGAACCAACGATATTTTTACACGCCCCGCGATGGCCGAGTATCCAGTCATGTTCATCTTTTAGTTTGTATGTCGCGTCAGTTTTGTCAGCATATACATACATACATCATGCATTATTGATTTGCATTTACATTTCATATTGCGTCACTATCACTCTAGTCGGTCTCGTCCCCTGGTGATAACAGTCCTCTCAATCGAGTTGTCAGTTCTTGCCTCGTCAGGAAACGCTGCGTTTGAACAACCTCGCCTCCAGTTTATTTCTAAGAGGAAGTTGGCCTTCGACCACTTTGATAACTTGAACCTCTGAAAGACCAGAGAACATTCAACAAATGTCACTCTTCGCCATTGAAGGTGATATTTTCGCTTTCCCGGATTAAGGAAAATCCCCAGAGGAAGCCTCTTAAGCAGAGAGTCAGCAATACAGCAGTTTTTCTCCGAAAAGACCGCTGATGAAAAGGTCATCGGCACCTCATAATTGGACCCCATCATATGGCGTTTCTCCGGGAAGATCCCGAGAAAAGCATGATGCAAGCTCCCAAACGAATGCAGTCTCTCCAGGGACTCGCATTCCTCCAGTAGAATCGACAAATGGCGTCTCCAACAGAGAAGTTTGTGCAACTCTACAACTCAGACGAATGGGTCCCCCAGCAAGTCTGACGTCAAAGATTTTTTCGTCAAATGGCATCTCCCCAGGAAAATTCGGCGAGAAGTTTGAGGAAAATCCGCTACTAACAGCGTTCCTTGTCAAGAAAGTTTATTGACAAAAGAAACTGAGACCAGGTCCTTGGTAGGAAACCAGGATCGAGGGGAAGTTTATTTCAGAAACTGAGACCAGTTCCTTGGTAGAAAACCAGGATCGAGGGGAAGTTTATTTCAGAAACTGAGACCAGTTCCTTGGTAGGAAACCAGGATCGAGGGGAAGTTTAAATCAGAAACTAATACCAGTTTCTTGGTAGGAAACCAGGATCGAGGGGAAGTTTATTCCAGAAACTGAGACCAGTTCCTTGGTAGGAAACCAGGATCGAGGGAAAGTTTACCTTTTCTAAGCATCATTGCTTAGCAAAAGAAGGTGAATGCGCAAGCTACCATTCATAACCGCTATCAAAATTTCGGGTATTCCGATATTTAATCCTCTTGCACCCCGAATGCCCGAATACCTTCGCCATTCACACCTTCGTGTCCAAGAAGATTAAATAGGGGCATCTATCATACCCCAAATTTTGACCACTAAGATTTCCCATCATTGTGAAAATCATCATCACAATATGGGGGAACCATTCTATTTCATCAGTCTCCCCAAAGATGGGTGAGCATTCACTACAATCAAAATTTGGGTTTCAAGCCCTCTCTGAGTACTTAGACAAAGGATCAATCAAGGAATGACATGATCTTCAACTTGTCTAACCTCTCAAACATCCATAATGGATCAAAAGGACTCCCACTTCAAGGATTAAGCACAAGGCTGCTCCCTTCTAGGTGGATCAAGTCTCAAGATCGACAGTGTCACCAAATTAGGGTTTTGGTCGACCAGGGCCTCCAGATGGAAATTTTTCATCTGGGCACAAGCCAATGATCCAAAACATAACCTAATATACTCCATGGAACCTCATGGACCCAAACATCAAGTCAATTTGACCTCAGGGGATGCATACATAAAAAATCAAGAATTAGGGTTTCTTGACCTAATTCACCCCTAAGTTGACTTTTAGGGAAAATCATGAGCCAAGACCTCAAGAGAGGGTTTGAGGGTCTCAAATGAACTATATTGATCCATTTGGAACAATGGATTAATCCAAGAAGCTTGAGCAACAAGTCTCAATTTCATCTGCACCACAATTAGGGTTTCGCGAGGAAAGTCAACTATAACTTTGACTTTTGACCAGGACATGCTCCCAAACCCTAGGACATGCCTCAATATACCCTATGACACCCATGGAACATGTTCATCAAGTTTGATTTAGGTCAAGGACATGATTTCCTGAAGAATTGCACAATTTGGAATTCATCTGATAAAAAGTCAACTGTGCACAAAAGTCAACTTTGACTTTTTGAGATTTTTCACCAAAATGGATTTTTAACCCTAAAATGATGTTAATGTATGATTTGAATCATCATTCATCAAGAAAAACCAAAGAAAGTGGGGTAACTTGTAAAAGGGGTAACCATAAAACTTAGAAATTTTTCTAAGTTATGGAAAAAGTACCACTAATACACTAACTTTGGAGGGTCATAACTCCTAAACCACATGGCCATTTTTTCTCATCCAAAGATGGATTTGTAGCCCTCATTACCCTCTACAAAAACTTCAACTAGACCTAAGTCCAATTCATTAAGGAATTTGAGTTATGGAGTGATCAAAATCAAGAAATCACACTTTGTTAAAACACTTAGTGAAAATTTCACTAAGTCAGATTTGACCTCACTTTTTGCCAAATGTAGAGGGATTTTTCACTTGGAATCAAAAGAGATCAAAACCAAACTTGTTCAAACAGTTGTTATATCATGTAAGGGCTTTCCAAAATGGCCAAGAACATTACCAAATTCAACTCACACCATGAGATATGACATTGGCAAGTTGCCTTGCTGAAATCTGTCAAAGGCAAGGCAGAATTTGCAACTTTGCTCGATTTGCCAAAATCAGCCAAATTCAAATGCTCCTATCCACTTGGACACCTCAGAGGATTGAATCTAAAGGGGATAATCACTGAGCCAAGCCTCCAAAGTCCATGGAACAAGAAATAGCATGTTGAACCTAGAATGGCCAAAATAGGGACAAGACTCCAAATTTGGATTGAAGCATTCAATGGAACCATCAAGGTGGCATGGACTGAGCCATTCTCATTTGAAATCAGTCAAGACTTATCCAAGACCAAGGGAACCAAAGCTCTGTGCCCTAACCTCTAGTCAATGGCTAGAGGAGACTTGGATTTTCATTTGCCAACATTGGCCAAACCTACTTACCAGCTGCCATTCACTATTCCTTGCAAAAGAAACTTGCTCTACTATAAATAGAGCTCAATTGTGATCAGTTTGAGTACACCAAAGCCATCTAACAGATGCTTTCCTCTAAATCTCTTTCTCTTGGCAAAAATGCCTTTCTTAGCAAGGTAGCTATCGGGTTTTGAGTTTGAGAGCTTTTCCAATCAAACCAATCACTCACACACCTCACATACATCATATAGAAGTGATCCAAACACTTAGATCACTTCTGAAACACCAATTTCACAAAATCACCAGCTGGTTGCTCAAATTTTCAAACAAGTTGCAGCTGAGGTACCACAAAGTGATCCAGCCATTTTCAATCAAGTCCAAGCATTCAAACACAATCCATAGGGTGTAGGGAAGCTGTTAAGATCATCACCACTCATCTGTAACACCTCCAAATCAAAAATCACTTTGCACTTGCTGTCACGGCTTGGAGGTAAGCACATACTTGGTCATCTCTCAATCCATGCATATTTCCTCGCACAATAATTTGGCCATATGTTCATAATCATGCATGGAATGTTTTCCCTCAATTAATTGTATTGTTTGAATCGTGTATCAAAAATCCTAGCCTTCATGCAAAAATTAGGGTTCTTGAGGATTTTTCGTGATTACTTGTTGTATGTTTAATTTAAATGAAATTAATGGACATAAACATGATCGTGAGGTTGAGACGAGCATAATGATATGTGGATTGCATGATATGATTAAGTATTAAGTGAGATTGGAGAGAAAATGAAAATCTGAGAATCCAAGAACACGCGCGTGTTCTTCAGCTTGTTCTTGGCGCCTTTTTTCCAAATTCAAATATTTGAATTTTGTGATTTTGTTTAATTGATTCAAAAATTAATTTCTCTCTAAGTTTTAATGATTTTGAGTTGATTCTTTTTTTGATAATTCACAAAAATGTTAAAATATTTTATTTTATCAAAAAATCCCAAAAATATTATTGATTTCATATAATTGATATTTTTACAAAGAATTAACATTTTAATTGTTTTTGACATTTTAAATATTTTTTCTACATTGATTTTGCAACTTTTAATGCTTTCTAATTATTTTGTAGGTCAATACTTAATTTTCGAAGCATTAATCCAAAATCACAATTTGTTTTTCACATGTTAAACAATTTTGATCATTTTAATTGAATTTTTATTCAATTAAATACATTTTTGAAAACAAATTAGGGTTTTTGGATTAATTTAACCCTCATAAATCATTTTCAAAACACTTTGGGCCTCTAATAGAGTGTAAGACCCAATCCTTTCTTGACCAAACCATTTTGGGCCTCAGTGTATTGTATAAGTCCCGATACCGTCAAAAAACGAACGGCGCGATCGTCGCCTTTTGAAAAAGAACCTTGGGCCTCTCCTTGAGCTATAAGACCCATTCAAAACATTTGGGCCTCTAATAGAGTGTAAGACCCAACCCCCTTTTAACCAAAATTATTTTAGGCCTCACTTATTGTATAAGTCCCTCTGCGTTAAAAGAAAACCTCGGCGCGATCGCCATTTTCAAACGAAAAATCAATTGGGCCTACCCTCGTGTTATAAGCCTCACTCTTCTTCTTTAAACTTTTTGGGCCTCTTGAGAGAGTGTAAGACTCATCCCTTTGTACAGAAAACAATTTCTGGGCCACAGTCACTTGTATAAGTCCCTCTGTACAAATTCAAACAGTGCGCTGACTGATAAAACCCTGGGCCTCTCCTTGAGCTGTAAGCCCCAAATCTTTCTTTTTCAAAGCACTTTCTCCTTTGATTTTGAATATACTGTTGTTTTCAATCTTTCTTTGTTGAACAACTAACCAAACAACATGGAAGCTCTACAACCGAGTAAGTTTTTATACGCTTTCATTTACCGCTTTCATATATATATAATTGTATTGTGGGGCTGTTTCGCTGTAAGTCTCCTTTCATAAACTCATATCAACTGTGTAATAATAGTATAGATATTTCGAGTTTCCCCGGCAACTACGTCTAGCACTAGGTAAAGCCCTGTTGATCACTCTGAACTTACAGTCAAAACTAGATCCACATAGGATTACCAGACACAGTCTTCCCTCCTCTTAGGGTTAAACAATATGGAGATGTGAAAGGCAGATTCTTTTTGAACCCTTTCTCAGACTGTCACTCTTAGAAATAGACTGAACTAGATCCCCTATAGGATTACCAGATACAGTCTTCTCTTCGACTGTCCTCATTAGGAATTGTCAAGAAATTCTATTCCCCAGAGATGAATTATTCTCGGTGAAACTTCTCTTGAATTTCTTCAAACCTCAGAACTGTTCACTAAATGAATTATTCTCGGTGAAACTTTTCTTGAACGTTTCTTTGGTTTGGGACCCACGGGCTTCTTAAAAGCATCGGCCTCCTCTTGGGCATCGTATAAGGACCCTCAGGCTTCCTAAAAGCAACCCCGCATCCTCTTGGGCTTAGTACAAGGACCCTACGGCTTCTTAGAAGTAATCACAGCCTCCTCTTAGGCTTCGTATAATGATCTCTTCCTCCGGGAATGATAGCCTCCTCTTCGGGATCGTACAAGGACCCGTCGGCTTCTTAAAAGTTTCCAGCCTCCTCTTGGGCTTCGTACAAATTATCCCGACGACCTCCTAGAGGTATAGGAACAGAACTTAATCATCTTAATAGAACAGTCCTTTCAAAGAGTCTACTACTGTTTCTCAAAGCATGGTACAAAAGATGAAACTCTAGACTTGGACAATCTTACTTCCTTGAGTCTCAAAGACATTCTCAAGCACCCCTCTGTTAAATAGGAAGGGAACCCGTAGACTCGGACAGTCTCAATACCCTTCGGATTTCCCGCTTCCTTAAAGAACAGGAATAACCCGGATCCTTGAAACAAATCCATGAGTACAGTGTTGCTCATATAAGAACTGATTTTCTCTTTAAAAATCAGTATACTGGACCTGTCACTCAACTAAAACAGTAACCATAGCCTCCTCTTGGGCTTTGTACAATGATCCTCCCCAGCGGAGTCAAACAAAGTTTAGCCTCTCTCTCGGGCTTTGTACGAGACACATAAGAGGCTCCCTCGTTGAGTCAATCACCCCTTTCGCCTCCATCTCGGGCTTTATACGAGATACAAAAAGGTTCTTATTGAGCCAAACAAACAACATCCTCTATCTCGGGCTTTGTACGAGATACAAAAACTCTCTTGTGAGTCAAATAGCCTCCATCTCGGGCTTTATACGAGATACCAAACGACTCCATCGTCGGGTCAAAACCTTTTAGCCTCTCTCTCGGGCTTTGTACGAGACACATATTAGCCTCCTCTTAGGCTTTGTATAAGAAAACCACTGGTTGATCCAATCAACCTTTTAGCATCAAAGCTGTGCCTCGTTCACAGTACACTCCTTCCCCTTCATCTAATCGCTGTAAGCGGCAAGCCTCTGGATCATCTACATCCATGCCACTGTCCCTCTTTTAGCATGAGAAATTCCTAAGGAAAGATGGCATTGCTCTACACTGAGTTAAAGTCTTCCCCTTTAGGTTAAAATCCCCTATAAAGGAAATTATGGCATTGCTAGGATCCGTGTATCCCGGTTAAAGTAATCCTCCTTTATAAACAGTCACCCAATAGTTGTGACAAACAAACCCTTCTTTAGAGATGACAAATTCTCTCTAAAGTCGAGGTCCTTCAGCTTCACGTCTTGGGCTTTGAACAAGACACAAATAGACCCTTCAGCTTCACATCTTGGGCTTTGAACAAGATACAAATCACCTTTCGCTTCACGTCTTGGGCTTTGAACAAGACACCAAAAACAACCATTTCCTCCCATAGAATAGGAGGAACTACGAACGCTCTGATTTCCCTGTTTCGGTAAACGAGAATACGTAGGCATAAGATCGAAAGAAAAGATCTTAGCGAGCACACTAAACAAAAAAACCAAATCCCATATCTCCATCAATCAAAAGCAGTAATTCAAAAAAACATCAGTCATAACCCTTGTTCCCCGCTAGAAAGTCCTAGAAAGAAAGAAAACCGTATTGGCGAAAATACAAATAACCAGTACAAAGGCCCCCCCACATTGATCGCATCCGTAACCTAACAAACCGCTGTTCAAACTCAGTATACAAAGCAGTGTTAATTGGAGACATCTATTTCCCTTCCTTATTCAGCTCACAATAGGATAAAAAATGAATCGACCTATAGTTTTAAGCTCAACCGCAGAGAGCGACCAGCGCTTAAGAACCGCGTCCAAAATCGCTCGCTACACAAACCACATTAACCATAGGATCTCCAAGCATGCTAACACTAGGGTTTGAGTCTTAGTCTCCCTTATTAGTTTCACCTTTTGCTCCATTTGAGTCACTTCTTCTCTTCTCATAATAAAAGTAAAAAGCACTTAATAAAGGCATCACAAATATTGTATTTAGGCCTTTCATGTGGGAACAAGGAGGTGAGGGGTCTTCTCTCATTTCTTTGGGAATGTTTAGTGTACGTCCCGTCTTGGGTCGATATGCTAGGCATTCGATCCTACATGAGGGACTTAAATACAATATGCGTTACAAAACACACATAATCAAAAACACTTCTTTCTAAAAGACACAAACAAACAATAACGTCTTTCCTTCGGGAATTCTTTTCTCATCTTACTCACTCCGACGTACGAACGTGCTTCTCCTTATTCTCTCGCAAGACGGTAACGCCTAAGTCTCCATACAACGAGCTGCAACACCTGAGCTAGAACATTAGCCGTTCCTTAAAAAAAACACAAACAATCCATCCCTAGTGAGGGGAACTACGTCGCTCTGATTCTCATGCTCCCGATGAGATACGTAGGCAGTGGGGTAGGGCCCATCCGAGCACTTCTTTTATTTTCCCTACATTTGTTTCTCATTCTCTCTCATTCCTTTTCCAGTCCTCCAGATAGCAGTTCCTTTTCCAATATCCTTGCCTTTCACCCTTTAATTGAAGCAGCAAGCATGGATCCCATCGGGTACGATGGACGCGTTGGGGTGCTTGTAACGCCCCATTTTCGACCATTTGATTTAATCGAGTCGATTAAATTATTTTGAGTATTATATTATTTTTATTTATGACTTTGGTGTAATAATATGTTGTTTTGTACTGTTATTATATTTTATCGCATTTTGGGATCGTTTGTGAGATAATTGAGAGTAAGGGTATTTTAGTCTTTTCCCTAATTATTTACTAAGTTAGTAAAAGAATCAAAAAGAGAAAGAAATAGAAATAGAGAGAATTAGAAAAGAAAGAAAAATAGTAAGAGAAAGAAAAGGAGAAGAAGAAAAGAGAAGGGAAAGAAGAGAAAAGAGAGAAAAAGAGGAAAAGCTAGGAATCAAAGAAAACAACTTCTAGGAATCGATTTAATCGGGTAAGGGTGCGAAACTCGATTATAGTATGATTATGTATGATTATGTATGTGTTTGCTTGGATGTTTCTTGTCTTTCCATAACTTTTGAATTCTAGGTTGGAAATGAGAGATATGTGGGGAATCGATGTTTTTACGGTCGGAAATCAATATAATTTGCGTTGTATGATTACCATGTGTTTATAAGTCATTGCTGATAATTGTTTTGCTGTTGGAATTGATTTGGAGTGGAAAATGAGGTTTTTGGGGGGTTTTGGGATCGTGTAACCCGTAACAGCATTTTTCTGGTTCTGGTGTGATTCGCCAGGCGAATTTGGGATTCGCCAGGCGGATTGGGTTTTGCCACTAGCTCGCCAGGCGAAGTGCTGGCGAAGTGCTGGAGAATGGTGATTGGCCAGGCGAAGTGCTGGCGAAAGAGGTTTGGCCAGGCGAATTCTGAAGTGGCCAGGCGAATTTGGCTGTTTCTCAATAAATTCTTAGTTTTTGAAAATTCGTAACTTTTGATCCGTAAATCCGTTTTGGTCCCCGTTCGAAGCGTTGGAAAGCTTATGAAATATTCTTTCTAATAAAAATGGGTTGGAGGTTAGTAGATGATTTATTTAAGTCGTGATTTTGAAAAATTGTTGTATTGTTGGATTTTTACCGTCGTATTGGTGTGCGAATGATGTGTTATCATGCTATATGCTTTTGATATGTAACGTATAGCTTGTGTGCTGTTATATGATGTGAGTATATGTGATAAAATGTTGTGCATGATTGATATGTATTGGTGATGGATGTATGGTGTCTGAATAGTGTGTTTTGTCGACTTTTAACCGACTTTTCCGGTGAACCGTAAATTGAATTGTTTGGATAATTGTGTATGTTGTTATACAATTGATGTGAATGTATGTGGATTATATGTGATGAATGCATGACTATATTGTGAAATATGTGTGCATTGCATGACTGTATGTGGTCATTTTGTATGAGAAACATCATGACATGCATTCATGTGTCGCGATTCCGTGGAGAATCGGGTGTAATATCACGTCCCTGTTGGGTGTGAGTGATTGATTACACAAATGATCATTGAGGATCCTCTGAACATTGCGTAGTCAATGGGTGTAATCGTTGCGATGAGTTACACTTGATTCCTTGGGAATCTTCAGAATGATTGTGTGCCCTTGTGGGGTTTGAGCAATCGGATTGTGTCTGCGTGAACAATCCAGAAACATCGGATGCCATGATGGTATGAGCGATGGGGAAATATCGTAGGCCCGACAGGGAGGATATTTCCATTGAGTTCTTCAATTGAGCTCGGGTGATGAGTCGGTACCGCATGCATCTGCATAGAGTCGTGGGTCGGTCTCTATGAGTTGCATTTGTCATCATTGTATTTGTGCATTGATGAATAAACATATATATGTATATGTTGATGTGGAATGAGTAGAATTGTGCCGGTGTGCATGGATAGATAAACATGAATATGTGTGTTTATGTTGAATGATAAGCATTATGAGGAATATGCTTGGTTTTATATATATATGCCTTGCGATATATATTGAGTGAGATGTGATGATTGTGACATAGTAGACATAACATGTATGTTTATGTGGAATGATGATAATGGTGAATGTATGCATAATGAATATGCTTGATGATATATCTATATGGTGATATATGATGAGTTGTGGTGAGAATATGTGTTATATGTTTATGTTGTAGTACATAATTATATGCATTTATATTATGGTTGTTTTTTTCACCCTTCTGCTCGTTTTATAATGCTCTATGAGGCATTGCAGATTAGAGTTGCTGGAGGTCTTTTGTGAAGCTTTGTGTCTTCACCCTTTTTGTCGGTCGGCTCTGATATGTGACACCGGGTAGCTAGGGTGACCGTTTGTGTTTATCGTGTACTATGTATATGTAGATTTTGGTTTGTTCATGTATAACTTGATGTATGATAAACTCTTTAGTTGATATATATATATATATATATATATATATATATATATATATATATATATATATATATATATATATATATATATATATATATATATTTATATGAGGTTCAGTATAGATTTTCCGCTTTTATTCTGTACTTGAATATGTGGGTGTAAGGAACAAAGTTTCCTCTGTTATTTGCTACCCCACTATTGCATATCTTTATGGGCAGGTGTTGTATGAAATGTTTGGTTTTAATTGATGTGATTTCCTCGTCTATGCCATGATAATTTAAATATACTCTGACCAAATTCTGAATTTTCTTTTATTGCTTTAAATGCATGTTTATTTGGGGGTGTAGATTGGGGGTGTCACATTAAGTGGTATCAGAGTCAGTCCGTGTCAGTCTGTGTCAGTTGTGTCTGTCGCCTTGGGCGAGTTGCTGTTGTGCGGCAGTTGTGTTCTGGTGAGTTGTTGGTTAACCATAGTTTCTGTATTTGGATGAACAGAATATGGCTCGGATTATGCAGGGTGTACCGAATGTTTTGGGTAATGATGAGTTCGGAAAGAATAAGCTGCCTATCTTCAAGGGAAGATATGATCCTGATGGTGCACAATTTTGGTTTGAAGAGGTTGAAAGAATCTTCCATGTGACGGATTGTGCTGAAGAGGATAAGGTGAGACTGGGTACTTACATGCTGGAGGAAGAAGCAGCTGATTGGTGGGTTAGTTTGCGCCAAGTGTTGGAAGTGGATGATGAAGAGGTTACTTGGGATTTATTTAGCCGAGGGTTTCGGAGGAAGTATTATCCTGAGGGTGTGAAGGAAAAGAAAGAGATTGAGTTTTTGGAACTAAAACAAGGTAACATGTCTATTGTTGACTACACTGCTAAATTTGTGGAACTGGTGCAGTTTTATCCTCATTATCCGGAAGTGACTGCTGAATTTTCTAAGTGTGTGAAGTATGAGAACGGATTGCGTCCGGAGATTAAACGGCTAATCGCTTATCAGAGGATTATAAGGTTTTCTGATTTGGTAAATAGTTGTAGGAGTTACGAAGAGAATCGTAAGGTGCGTGCTACTCCCTATGAGAATGTGAATGACAGGAAAGGGAAACAACAGTCTCGTAGAGGGGGAGGAATGTCTGGTCCTCCGAGGTGTTACATTAAGTGTTACAAGTGTGGGGAAGTAGGACATCGTCAGATGGATTGTTGGAGGAATAAACTGAAATGTTCCAAGTGTGGAGGTTCGGGACATGTCGCAGCGGATTGTAGGAAAATTAATGTGCGGTGTTTCAACTGTGGTGAAACAGGTCATATTAGCCCGGGGTGTACGAAACCGAAGGGAGCTCAGACTGGTAGGAAGGTTGTTGCATTGGCAGGAGGTGAGACTACTAGTGCGGATCGTTTGACTCAAGGTACTTATTTATTAATAGTATGCCTTTAATTGCTATTATTGATATTGGGACGACTCATTCGTTTATTTCGTGTGAGTGCGCGAAGTGTTTGAATTTGTTGCGGTCTTCTTGGAGTAGTAAGATGGTTATCGATACTTCTGCTTAGGGGTCGGTAATTTCTTCTTTGGTTTGTTTAAATTGTTCTTTGACCATTTGTGGTAAAGACTTGGGATGGATTTAGTGTGTTTGCAGTTGGGAGATTAGAATGAGATAAGTGGGGGAGGAGCTGATACTTCTCCATGTTGCTTCAGGTGTAGAGCGCTGGCTCAGTGTGTTATGTATTGCAAGGTTATAAGTGTGGTTTCTGGTTCAAGAAGGGATGCAGAAGTAAGGTTTACGTCAACTAAGGAGTTGTGCCTTAGGTAGTTTTGTGCATAGGATGTAGTGGATGCTATTATAGTTTGGTGGAGACGGTTTATGCCTCATCATGGTTGTCGGTTGTCTATTGACAAATTGAGGAACTGATCACCCTTAATCTCTTGTTGATAGCAGACGGGAATTATGTTGGATGGAATGGACGTGTCTTTCCGGCTTTGATAGTGGTGCGGAATGTATTACTTGAAATTTAAGGAAATGATTGCGGATTATTTTGTCAAGTTGAGGAAGGCTTTATATCTGACGGTGATGCGGAATCAAGATTTTGTTTGATGGTTACAGGTTGCGTTATTGAGTCGATGAGGATTCTTATATTAGAAGATGAGACGGATTAGAGGTTTGTGTATGTGGATTAAATTGGAATGTCTTTGAGGGATAATGATTGAGTATTACTAAGGGTTGTTCTCAGAGAGTAAAGTGTGAACTTAGTTGGACAACAGTGAATAGTCGAGGCTATATCTGCTAAGTGAGTAGCATGGGAAATTGCGGTTGTGTTTTGCATAGCTTAAGTTTTGAATTGTGATGAATTGCAAACGATTTGAAATTCTGTGATGGTATAGAGATTACAGAAACCTTGAGGAAACCCTTAGGGGTGGATGTAATATTTGAGAGTTCCTTTTTTTTTGGTTGGATGTTGCAATAGGATAGAATTTGGATTGTCAAGAGCAGGAATTGTGTGTGGAGTACGGACCGTGGTATATGGTGACAATTGAGAATAAGTGTTTACTTTCAGGATTAAGTAAAGGGTATGGTATTGGTTGAGTTTGATTAGAATTACAATTGTTGGAATGTTTGACAAGCGTAGTGATGGTTTGAGTAGAGGCTTCGAAGTTAGTTAAAGGTGATTAGAAACCTGTTGGATTTTGTTGGTTATTATCGAAGGGTATGGAAGGCTTTTCCAAGATTAGTGTTTTCGTTACTTCGGTTGACTTGCAAAGGTGAGGTCGATTGTTTGGGATGTATCTTGATGAGTATAGTTGGTGTGTTAACGTAAGAGAGTAAAGTCGTGGCTTGTGTTTTTCGACAATTGAAGATTCGTGAAAGGATCAGTACTATTGTGGGATTGGTTGTAGTGGTATTATGTTGGATTATAGGAAGTATTATTTTTATGATTCTAGATTTGAAGTGTTTGGTAATTTCAAGAATATTGAATACTGGTTTGGTCTGAAGGAATAGAGACAACGAGAATGGTTGGAATTTGTGATGAGTTATGAATTTGACTTGGATTATCATTTGTGAAGAGTTATTGTTGTATCAGAGGAATTAAGTCGGAAGTTTCTATGTATGTCAGTTTTGGTGGTCTGTGGATTAGGATTGTTTGAGCAATTCAGAGGCTTGTGTCTAGTGTGTAAGATAACACGAAAGAATGTGAACAGTAGTTGTTGGGAAGTATGTGAAAAGTTAGACTTTGGACGTGAGATGGGTAGTTTTGATGGTTACGAGTCATCAGAGTGCGCAACAGAAGCGTGATGTAGCACATTTCGTATATGTATGTGCGACTTGTAAGAGTTCTTAGGTGGGACATTGGAGATCTGTAGGAATGTTGAGACCATTGGATGTTTCAGAATGGAAGTGTTAGGTGAAAGGCCTGAATAATGTTCATGGGTTACTAAGTAGATGAATGTTTTGGTTATAAGTTCGATTGGCGAATCGTAGCATTGATGTGATAAGGTTGTGTGACAAGGAGGTTGGTATTCTTGTTTTGTTGATGTTGTTGAGACCTTGTCGTGTCGTGGAACTTTGTGTTCTTGTTTGTGTTGTTGCATCGTTTCCATTGTGTTGGTTCGAGTGCGAGTAGCTAATTCCTGTGTGGGGGATTAAGGGAGTGTTACCTAAGGAGAGGGTAATGATCCTGTTGTGTTTCGGTTCAAGAGTGAACCTGGGAGTTGTGTTTTGTGTATTCTTTGAGTTGTGTGTTAGTCATCAAGTGCATTGTATGGGCTTTGCATCTTGTCGTTGTTGTGGTCGTCGTTGTCGTATTGTTTGTGGTGTGCCTTGTGGTAGGCCTGATGTTGGTTGGTCGGATACGAGAGTCGTGTCTGGAATTGTTCGTCTCGGTAATATTTTCGAGGACGAAAATTTCCAAGTGGGGGAGAGTTGTAACGCCCCATTTTCGACCATTTGATTTAATCGAGTCGATTAAATTATTTTGAGTATTATATTATTTTTATTTATGACTTTGGTGTAATAATATGTTGTTTTGTACTGTTATTATATTTTATCGCATTTTGGGATCGTTTGTGAGATAATTGAGAGTAAGGGTATTTTAGTCTTTTCCCTAATTATTTACTAAGTTAGTAAAAGAAAGAAAAAGAGAAAGAAATAGAAATAGAGAGAATTAGAAAAGAAAGAAAAATAGTAAGAGAAAGAAAAGGAGAAGAAGAAAAGAGAAGGGAAAGAAGAGAAAAGAGAGAAAAAGAGGAAAAGCTAGGAATCAAAGAAAACAACTTCTAGGAATCGATTTAATCGGGTAAGGGTGCGAAACTCGATTATAGTATGATTATGTATGTGTTTGCTTGGATGTTTCTTGTCTTTCCATAACTTTTGAATTCTAGGTTGGAAATGAGAGATATGTGGGGAATCGATGTTTTTACGGTCGAAAATCAATATAATTTGCGTTGTATGATTACCATGTGTTTATGAGTCATTGCTGATAATTGTTTTGCTGTTGGAATTGATTTGGAGTGGAAAATGAGGTTTTTGGGGGTTTTGGGATCGTGTAACCCGTAACAGCATTTTTCTGGTTCTGGTGTGATTCGCCAGGCGGATTGGGTTTTGCCACTAGCTCGCCAGGCGAAGTGCTGGCGAAAGAGGTTTGGCCAGGCGAATTCTGAAGTGGCCAGGCGAATTTGGCTGTTTCTCAATAAATTCTTAGTTTTTGAAAATTCGTAACTTTTGATCCGTAAATCCGTTTTGGTCCCCGTTCGAAGCGTTGGAAAGCTTATGAAATATTCTTTCTAATAAAAATGGGTTGGAGGTCAGTAGATGATTTATTTAAGTTGTGATTTTGAAAAAGTGTTGTATTATTGGATTTTTACCGTCGTATTGGTGTGCGAATGATGTGTTATCATGCTATATGCTTTTGATATGTAACGTATAGCTTGTGTGCTGTTATATGACGTGAGTATATGTGATAAAATGTTGTGCATGATTGATATGTATTGGTGATGGATGTATGGTGTCTGAATAGTGTGTTTTGTCGACTTTTAACCGACTTTTCCGGTGAACCGTAAATTGAATTGTTTGGATAATTGTGTATGTTGTTATACAATTGATGTGAATGTATGTGGATTATA
The DNA here is from genome assembly GCA_022829125.1 of Lathyrus tuberosus. Classification (NCBI taxonomy): domain Eukaryota; kingdom Viridiplantae; phylum Streptophyta; class Magnoliopsida; order Fabales; family Fabaceae; genus Lathyrus; species Lathyrus tuberosus. Next base: position 20,372,388 of record JALAZF010000017.1, read on the forward strand.
TGTGATGAATGCATGACTATATTGTGAAATATGTGTGCATTGCATGAGTGTATGTGGTCATTTTGTATGAGAAACATCATGACATGCATTCATGTGTCGCGATTCCGTGGAGAATCGGGTGTAATATCATGTCCCTGTTGGGTGTGAGTGATTGATTACACAAATGATTATTGAGGATCCTCTGAACATTGCGTAGTCAATGGGTGTAATCGTTGCGATGAGTTACACTTGATTCCGTGTGAATCTTCAGAATGATTGTGTGCCCTTGTGGGGTTTGAGCAATCGGATTGTGTCTGCGTGAACAATCCAGAAACATCGGATGCCATGATGGTATGAGCGATGGGGAAATATCGTAGGCCCGACAGGGAGGATATTTCCATTGAGTTCTTCAATTGAGCTCAGGTGATGAGTCGGTACCGCATGCATCTGCATAGAGTCGTGAGTCGGTCTCTATGAGTTGCATTTGTCATCATTGTATTTGTGCATTAATGAATAAACATATATATGTATATGTTGATGTGGAATGAGTAGAATTGTGCCGGTGTGCATGGATGGATAAACATGAATATGTGTGTTTATGTTGAATGATAAGCATTATGAGGAATATGCTTGGTTTTATATATATATGCCTTGCGATATATATTGAGTGAGATGTGACGATTGTGACATAGTAGACATAACATGTATGTTTATGTGGAATGATGATAATGGTGAATGTATGCATAATGAATATGCTTGATGATATATCTATATGGTGATATATGATGAGTTGTGGTGAGAATATGTGTTATATGTTTATGTTGTAGTACATAATTATATGCATTTATATTATGGTTGTTTTTCTCACCCTTCTGCTCGTTTTATAATGCTCTATGAGGCATTGCAAATTAGAGTTGCTGGAGGTCTTTTGTGAAGCTTTGTGTCTTCACCCTTTTTGTCGGTCGGCTCTGATATGTGACACCGGGTAGCTAGGGTGGCCGTTCCTGTTTATCGTGTACTATGTATATGTAGATTTTGGTTTGTTCATGTATAACTTGATGTATGACAAAATCTTTAGTTGATATATATATATATATATATTTATATGAGGTTCAGTATAGATTTTCCGCTCTTATTCTGTACTTGAATATGTGGGTGTAAGGAACAAAGTTTCCTCTGTTATTTGCTACCCCACTGTTGCATATCTTTATGGGCAGGTGTTGTATGAAATGTTTGGTTTCAATTGATGTGATTTCCCCGTCTATGCCATGATAATTTAAATATACTCTGACCAAATTCTGAATTTTCTTTTATTGCTTTAAATGCATGTTTATTTGGGGGTGTAGATTGGGGGTGTCACAGTGCTAATACCTTCCTCTCGCGTAACTGACTCCCGAACCCAGTTCTCTTGGTCGTGAGACCATGCTTTCCCTTTCCCCCTGGTTTATGCAGTGTTTCCTTTCCCTCTCTTGGGATAAATACACATTGCTGACGACTCTGTTTTGGTGCCACTTTCGTGTTTGTACCAGGATGAAAATCCCGGGAGCGACAACATCCAGCCTCTGTTTCTCGCTAACGGTCAACAGAAAATCATTAGTGACCTTTAACATACCAAGCCTCACGCTATCAGATGTCAATTCACACACCAAACTCAAATCTCTAAATTCTTCCAAAAGTTCCCACTCTTTAACCATCAAAGCAGACATATGCAAAGATTTTCGACTTAACTCATCAGGCACGACATTAACTTTACCAATAGGATAATTCGAGCCAATGTCATAAGTAATCAGGAATTCCAACCATCCTCGTTGTCTCCTACTTTATTCCTTCTGATCAAACAAGTACTCTAAACCCTTGTGATTACCAAACACCTTGAACCTAAAACCCTCAAAATAATACCTCTAGATTCTCAACACAAAAGTAACCGCAACCATCTTGAAATCATGAATATTCAATTATCGTAAAGCATAAGAAATGACTTTACCCTCTCGCATTAACACACTAACTAAACTCATCAAGGACGCATCCCAATATTCCATAGACAGTTTATTAGGATCAGGCATAATCAAAATTGGAGTCGTAGTCAATCTTCTCTTCAGCTCACTAAAACTTACTCACAACGAACGTCCAAAACAAACGACTCACCCTTTGCAAGTCAACTGAGATAACAGAAGCACTAACTTAACAAAGTCTTCCATAACATGCAGTAACAACTAACTAAGCCCAAAAGTTTCTAATCTCCTTAACCGACTTCGAAGTCTCTCAATGTAGAACTACATCTATTTTGGATAGATACACAACAATACCATCATCGGAAATAACATAACCAAGAAAACTAACCTCTTTCAATCAAATACTCTACATACTCATCCTTTGATTTAAAATAAATCAGAATATCATCCAATAAACATCACTATAAACTTATCCAAACAAGTATGGAAGATACGATTCATATACTCCACAACCATAACATATATAACCTTCAAAATTCATTCTGAGCTCGAAACAATTTATCCAAAGTAGCTTAACAATCTCTGGTTACCACATTCCATATCAATTCTTCTTACGGGGTTCCAACTCACTCAAGGTTTCTATTGACACGAGATCTCAACCCATAACAAAAGTAATACCATCAAGGAACTTCAAATCATTCGCAATTCGTCACAATTCAAAACTCAAGCTATCTAGAACATAACCGCAAGTTTCCATACTACTCACTGATTAATACGCAACCTCGTGCTATCATCATTTTCCTTACCAACCATGCTGGACCTCTTCAAGTCGACACACTAATGTTTCATCCAAAAACACATCTGAAAACCATGCACAACTGACGCCCCATCAATGTGGCTTCCTGCCAATTTCCAGAACACTATCATCACAAACATGACAAACATCTGAGTTTCACTTCCTAAAAGTTCTTCTACTTACTTAGAAGATCCAAACCTCATATCCTCACCTTCCTCAAATTTGAGTTCACACTCTACTCTCTAAGAACAACCATTATCGATACCCAATCGTTCTCTCTCAATGACTTCCCAACTGGACCAACATACCAAAACCTCTAATCCGTCTCATCTTCCGATATTAGAATCTTCATCGACTCAACAAAACAGTCTGTACTCACTTGGCTTAGCTCCAAACGATTCACAAAATATACTATCAAAGCTGGAAAGATACGTCTATTCCATCCAACATAATTCTGTCTACTATCAACAAGAGATTAAGGGTGATCAATTCCTCAATTTGTCAATAGACATGCGACAATCATGATGGGGCATAAACCATCTTTACCAAACTATAATAGCATTTCTTGCATCTTGTGCACAAAACTACCTAAGGCACAAATCCTTAGTTGACATAAACCTTACCTCCGCATTCCCTCCGGAACCGGGAACAACACTGTCCAAACAACACTTACAATCTTGCAATCTACAGCACACTGAGCCAACGCTCCACACCTGAAGTAACTTGGAGAAGCACAAGCTTCTCCCCCACTTATCTCATTCTAAATACTGCAGACAAGGGATTAGAAAAACCAGAAAGTACTGACAGTGTTTCACACACATATCACATACTAAGGAACAAACAACATCGACAGTATTCAACTGTCACACCAACTGACTCAACAACTTGGCCGGACGAACCGACCTGCTCTGATACCACTAATGTAACACCCTAATTCCCATCGCAGATAAATAATACATAAATAAATCAGAGTGAATAAAAATTTATTCTTAGACAGAAACAAGGATGCCACATTTAAAGAAAGAAAACACAATCCCTGCTCATAAATTTGATACATAACACAAAATGGAATAAACATAAAAGGGAAACTTTTTCCAACAAAAGGAAAGTTCAATTATGGAATAAAGCGGAAAGATCCATAACTGACTTGTTTTACAAAATAAATTGTTTTATAACATCAAAATATTCATACAAAGGTAATACAAAATATATCCAACAAATGTATACATATATAACAAAAGCGTTCCCCGACTCCCGTGTTACGTATCAGAGCAGACAGACCGACAAAAGGATGGAGAACTAATCTTCACAAAAGCCTCCAAGATACTAATCTGCAATTGCCTTATAGGGCATCAAACCAGAGCAGAAGGGTGAGAAATAACAACTAAATCAAGATTGCATAATAATATGCAAACACATATAAATTCACATGCATAATTATTCTCACCACAAGCATCACATACTAATACATATAGCATGCCACAGATATATAACGTATTTCTAATAATCCAACCACATAACATATATCAATTATACCAACATAATCACATATTCACACATAAGGCATACCAAAGTTATGACATATGGAAACACACCACCACATCACATATATTCATATATGACATATCACAGATAATTAATACAATCATTGTAATGTACAACATCCCCATAAAACATAGCATATGTCTATACATAAAACATATCATCCATAATCCATACATTTATCACGAATGCATATCAAATCACCAATGCTATCACGAGCTCAACACATAATCAATCAATTCACAATTTCCCACACATAATCAATCCATTCACAATTTCCCACACATAATCAATCCATTCATGATTTATGCAAATGCACAGAGACCGACACAACGACTCTATGCATGCGGTACCATTCCATCCATCATTCTCATCGTCATTAATTCACTCAGGAATTATTGGAACCATCGCTTGTTACTTAGTGTAACTCCCCGTCGGGCAAATGATGTTCCCCGTCACTTTAGGTCCTCTTGGTATAAGGCTCACGACGTTTATGGATCGCTTTAGGTCCTCTTGGTATAAGGCTCACGATCCGATCACTTTAGGTCCTCTTTGTATAAGGCTAACGATCGTCTATAACGTCGCTTTAGGTCCTCTTTGTATAAGGCTCACGACCATTACAGCAGATTCCCTCTGGAATCGTTTCGTCGCTCACACCCCACAAGGGCACACGACATCACAAGGTGTATATCATGATGCATGTCATATCAACGACTCAGGAAAATAAAATGCACATTCACAAATCAACAATATGAATTATCTCATCATCATTATTCATGCATTGGAAATCAATTCAAACAATGCCTTTACTTGCCATAAGGCCACCAAATAACACACATTGAATTTCACATAAACAATGCATTTCATCATAATCCACAAACCACAACAATTAGCATTTTAGCATATACACTCATATCAATTCACATAAAAAATTACTCACCATCAACCACAACAATCCTGCCATCATACAATGATACTCACAACACTAGGATTCACGCCACAAATGCTACCCACAACAACATACATTAATACCATACATTTGTATTCAAGTCAACAAAGTATTTTGACATAAGGCCACAACAATTACAATAACTTATCACATGCTTCAACATCATATAAACCACATAAAAGCTCCACGTCATATAACAATAGCACAACACACTGTAAAACACCGACCGCACGTATTTAACGCGATAAAAACCCGACAACCCAACACTTTTACACAACCACGACTTAAATAAATCATCTACTGCCCTCCAACCCATTTTTAATAGAAAGAATATTTCATTAGCTTTCCAACGCTTCGAACGGCGGCCAAAACGGACTTACGGTTCAAAAGTTATGAAGAAAACAAAATAGAAAAATCTGTCACGTTCGCTTTCCTATTCGCAATGCGAACTCCCAGCGAACCAAGTTAGAAGAAAAAGGGCATAAAGTTCGCAATGCGAACTTCTGGGCGAACCTTCGCTTTCCCCTTCGCTGTGGTTCGCAAAGCGGACCTGCAAACCCAGAAATTCTCAGCAGCGTCAATATAGGTCATTTGGGGCCAAAATCCCTCATTTCTTCCACCCAAACACTTCCAAATCACACTATATCAACCAAAACATGTTCCAAACATAACAACAAATATTCTACGCAGTTTATTCCACATTTTAACCGTTAAAACGATCGATTCCTACCAATTGTTCACAATTTATCAAATGTAAAAACATTATAAAAACAAGAAAACATTCACACAATCACACACATATACATATACAATCGCAATATAATCGAAACTTCTCACCCTTACCCGATTAATCGCGCTTGAAACGGAGTATTGAAGATTTCCTCTTCTCCTCTCTTTTCCTTCCTCTTCCTTTCTTTCCTTTCTCTTTCTTTTCTCTCTTTTTCTCTCAAATCTCTATTTATAAAAATATCTAATTTTTTTCTAAAATATCTAACCCCTCAAAATGATCATTTTACCCCTCAGCTCAAATATCTCGCAAACGCTCTCAAAACGCGATAAAACATAATAACGATGAAAAATAATATATTGTCAAATAAAAGTCAAGAATAAAATAATATAAAAACAAAAATAATTAAATCGACTCGATTAAATAAATCGGACAAAACGGGGCGTTACATTTACAACGTTATAAAAAGTTCCTAAAAAAAAAAGGAACTCAAAATTTGATTTAAAAGTCGAGATTTTCATTACTTTTATCATTATCTTTTAAAATTTTAAAAATTCATATTTAATTCTTCTCATTTTAAAAAATTATATAATTTTCTAAAGAAACATTTTATAGTAATCTGAAAACGTATGAAAAAAATTATTCAAAAATTTAAAAGTTTAGGGATAATTAAATAGTTTTAAAAATTTTAGAAATTAGCAATGATTAAAACTGCGTGCATAAAATTTTTGTAAGGACCAAAATATGTCCTTTTTTTAATAGGGACTAAAAATAAAATGTGAGATATTTATAGGGACTAAAAACATATTTAATCCTTAAAATTATTTATCTAACCAAATAGATGAGCTCTCTAGTGATTTTTGGAAAGAGGTGCGAATAAGTTAGGCATGAGTGTAAAAGATGAGAAAGCCAAGACCAAATCCAACATAAAGGCCTAAAATCACAAAATGCTTGAGAATATTCTAAGCAATCGATTGGCCTCGTGACCCAATTGATTGGAGGCCCTCAAAATTCAAAATTTTGAAAATTGACGCACATAACAATAGTTAGGATGTTGGGAAATAAGTGCAACGATTATCAATAATGGCTAACTCACATAATTTGAAGCTTAAAAGCTTTATTCAACTGATTGGTCGGTAATTATAAATAGAGGTAAGTTCTCACTCGTGTCTCATCCCATCCTACCTCTCTTATTCATTGCATTAAAAAATCTTAGGTTATATCATCCTCTCATCATCACCTCCAAATGGAACCAAAAAGAAATCTCTCATCTCAAGCCTTTCCATCCCACTTTCCACAATCGTATTAACTCGAGAGAAAGAAAACATCTTTAATCAGTACTTTGCTGAGAGAGAAGTTTACATTTCTCGTTACTTGGATGACTGGCTTTTAAAATATCGAATCTTTGTCAAATCCTTTAATGATGTCGACTTTATAAACTTCATATTTGAAGTGCCTTAAGAAAGGTATCCCAAATTGGTGAGAATGTTCTATGCAAATTTCATTTACTCAAATGGTGTTATTAGCTCTAAAGTTAAGAAACACCCCATGGATCTATCCCTTGAAGAATTTGCATAAGTTTGAAACATACCATTCATTAATCAAAAGTATAATCAATACGACGAAGAAGGTAACGAGTTTAACTTTGATGTTTAGGGCCTATCTCTTTTGACTGATCCATCATTTGGTATTTCTTCTCTATTTCACCATCGACATTATATGCCCAGATAGCCGGAATATTCACTATAATATGAATCATGTTCTCTTTCTAACAAGGAGCAACTCAACTGCCATTCACAAATAGAATATTCCTCTGTTTTGGTTTTTGGAAAACCGAGTTAAAAAGAATTGGGTAGATGCCACGATCTATCATATGATGGAAAACAAAAAGAGAAACATGATTTTACCCTATGGTGAATTAATAACAAAAGTCTTTGTGTATTCGGCTTCGACTGGGATGAAGAGGAATCAGAAATCAAACACTCAAAAATAGGTAAAATCATCTTGGGTCAAATGAGATATGTCATCCAAAGAAGGGAAATCACCGTTCTACCTCCAAAGGTACCATAAAGGGCAAGATAACAACAAAGAAACAATGATCTCCCTCCATCATCTTTAAACATCCTCAATGACATTCATGATAATCAGAGGGCAATGCATTCAAAGCTTAGAAAACTTTTCAAGAAATTGGAGCATTCATCTCTCATATCTCCAATGATGTTTAGTGAGGATGTTGATGATAAAATGATTTAGTAAAACTTCTCTTAAATTGAATAAAATGTTGCTTCCCGTTTACGTGTTTGCATATTTAAATTTCTGCAATGCGTCATTTACCCGACTTTTCGATTATGATAAACGGGGAGAAATATACTCTCAGGAGAATAGAATATACTCTCCACTTAATTAATGGGGAGTTTAAGTGTTTAACCACTCCAAATACACATATGTTTGTTTCTTTTACCACCTCCCTGAGAGATGCGTTGTAATCATAAAAATGGGAGAATGTGAAACCATGTTTCGTAGGTTATTCAAAGAGGTGATCAAAGTTAAAGATAACTATCATAATTTAGTAATGTGTTTTTGATGATGACAACTTAACTTCATTAGTGTCAATTTGTAAAGATGCCAATTGGTGAAGATGACAACTAGTGAAGATACTACCTTTTATGTCAAGCGATCAAAAATGCACTAGACAGTTTTGTTCAAAGCATTTCCTCCGAATAAAACATAGGAGTTAAGGTTGTTTTTTTCATAGGCAAAGAAATCATACCATTAAAAAAGAGCACAAAAGATACTCAAACCCAACACAAGACAAAAAATGCTACCTTCTTTTCATAAGACAATCTATTCATAAGACAATCTAAAGAAAAGGTATACCAATCATAAAAATTACATAAAAGAATAGATTTACAACCTAATTCTATCTACTTTATATCTTTATCCTTCGATGATGTTACTCAACTTAAAAATATCTCATACCTCATCTTAAAAAAACTCAAACAAGTGTTTATATGAATGATTCAATCCGCATGTCTTTAAAATTGTGTTACTATAATAAAAATTAAATAAATTACTTGAAAATAATCTACTATCTACTATCAATCCATTAAAAGTAGATTGCATGCATTGCCTTATTTGCCCTTCCACAAAAAAATTATTACACTACATTATGGATAAATTGGTAATTAACAAATGTCTCAATTAATTCTCAATCATCTCTCTATTAACATGCAAAGTGTCAATCTTCTTTATCCATTCATTCTCTCTCTTCATTCAAATTTCAAATTTTTCTCATATTTCTTTTTCCCACACTTTCTCACTTTTATTTTAATTTTTTCTTTATTTATTTATTATCACTAAAAATATTAATAATCTATATTTTAATTTTAATAAAATAACACTATATATTTATCTCACGGGTCACTATCAACACAATATTTATTTTATTTTAATCAACCATTATCTTAATTTAAGAGACAAAATCTTTATTTTTAATTTTTTTTTTCTTTTTTATATAATTATTTAATACAATTAAATTTGTATGATTATTATTTATTTTACAATTAAGTAAATTATTTTGAATTTTGCATTTGTATCTAAATATATTTATATCGCATCAAATAATTTTTTTTATCTCACGGGTCATTATCGCATCAAAATTTTCTTTTTTCTCTTTCTTTATCTCACGAGTCTTTTTTTTTTCTTTTTGCATCATTATTTATTGAAATTGTATAATTACTTTTTATTTTACAATTAAATAACTAATTTCAATTTTACAACTGTATATAATTACATTTTATATTGTATCAAATGAATTTTTTATTTCACGGATCACTATAAACACAATACATATTTTATTTTAATCAATAATTATTTTAATTTAAAAGATAAAATCTTTATTTTTAAATATTAAATATTCATTTTTTTTCCGTCTCACGAGTCCCTTTTTTTTTTATATTTTAATTTAATTGAATTTACATAATCATTGATCACTTTACAATTAATAGCTAATTTTAAATTTAAATACCTATATAAATACATTTTATATCATATTAAATTTTTATATAAATTTAAATATATTTTATGCCGTATCAAATAATGATTTAATAAAATTCTAAAATAACTCTAAATGAGTTGCACGTAGATATGCTCTATCTTGCAACCTAACCTCGATGTGTTCAGCAACAAACATCTAGAGATGGGGGCCCACGAAGAAACCTTGGTGGAAGCAGCGCTCCGAGTTCTCAACACCGCCGACCCGTTCGAGAAGGCGCGACTCGGTGACTCAGTGGCTTCCCGGTGGCTCGATGGCTCCATCGCCGAACCCTACAAACCTTCTATCGACCTTCACGTCCCTGATCGCCCAGCAAGGCTATCCAGCGTCTCTGCCTTCTTTTCAAGTTATCGTCTTGTTTGTGTTCGATGAAATTCCTCACTGACATGAATGACTTGTTTTGCAGGTGAAGTTGGTGCCTCCGGGTCTCATGCCGAAGCTTGGTAAAGCAGGAAGCTTGCAAAGTAGGGTAAACATTGTACATAGCCTTACTCACACTGAAAGCTGGGCTGTTGACCTCTCTTGGGTACTCTCTCTTTTTTCTCACTCTTTTACCTTCACCCTTTTATATGATATACTTTTTTGCTTCTGAAATCTGAATAATGTATAATTTTGAATTGGTTCATCCATACATGTTTTAATATTCAGTTTATGGCTCTGTTTCCAATCCTATATTTTAATTCTGACAACCTCGTATTAGTATATAGACAAGAGAGAGATTAAGTGAATTCTACGATTAAAAACCATTTTTTTAGTATTCTCCTCATTTTGTCTGTCTTTGAAGTTCACATTGAAGGAAAAACTTGTTTTTTATTTGTTGAGAATATCATGTAGGTAAATTGCACATTTCAATGTGGAATTTTGGCTTAAAATAAGTTTTGTTAAGGGCTGTCTGACAATAGCACCGGAGCCTATGTTATCAATATCGGATAGCGACGCGTCCATCTCAAAAAATGGAATGGAACGGGAGCCGGGAGCAGAACGAAAGCAGACTCTAATTAAAAAAAAAAGGACTATAACATAGTTAATACTGATGAACACATAATTGTTAAAAATTAAAATAAATTAATCAAAATTCATGAAGTATTCATATTTAGAAATAAATGTCACAAGTCTTAAGCAAAACATACTAGCAAATGCCAATAAATGTCACAAGTCTCTTGATTTTGCTGTTCCGTGCCGAGATAATGGCCAGAACGACCGAGTTTAATAACATAGACTGAGCTGGGCAATTTTAAGTAATGGCATTATTATACGAGATAAATAATTTAGAATTAGGAGCTTCACTGCACGTGCTTTTGTATGTCATGGAAAGGTATTTTTTTAACCTCTAACAATCACGTGGGAAGTGGGATATATATGATGCATACAGTGCAATATGAAATATTATCACATTGATATGAAGTACAAGACAAAACTTGAGAGTGTAATAATTAGGCACGGGGACTGCTAATTATAGTCTTTAACTTCTCTACCTTAAAACACACTGTCTGTTTTATGCTATGAAGCATGGATACCCAAAACTGCTAGAACATCAGTGTCACCCATTATTACATGTATTTGATACTCTTACCAATATGTGTATAAATTATGATACTCTAAGATATTTATTCAACTAGAAGTATCCTCCATTTTCAAAAGAAAATAATAATTGATACATTTTGGACACAATTCTAGAAACATGTCTTAAAGATTTCTGTACATCCTTGTTCTTTATCAAGTTGCGATCAGAATTAGAGCACATGTTCCTTTATTAATTCTTTGATGATATATAAAGAAAAAAGAAAGAGTGTTATGGTAGCGAGACATTAGTGCAAATGTACATGTTTTATTTAACCATGGCTGTGACCGATTTCTTGAATTGGCAGAGTTGTTTCTTCCTGATTTAGACTTGGGATTATGCTTTCTTAGATCATGAGGATGGGGAGATGAAAATGATACTTTTTCAATATTGGTTAAGGAGAATACATTTGTGACATATTTACAAAGACTATAATATATTTTTGACACAGATAAATAAGAGGAATATACATGTTTATTATTTTTTTTTGATATGTTTGAGAATGACAAGTATCTTTTTGTAAGTTTTGCTCGTCATCTACATATATAGTTATATGTAGGCATGCACTTATACATTAATAAAAGATATCAATGTCTCTTTGCAAATATCTTGTGTCGTATCGTACTATGCCATATCATATCATATCTTTAGTTTTTCAAAGTTTCCTGTATCCTTGTATCTGTGAAATATAGTACTTGTATTGTATTAAGTATATGGACTTCGTAGGTTTTACGCGAGGTCTTCGTGCTTCTTCTTTACACAAAATAATGAAAAATAAATTTGATTATTTCATATTCCCCCTTTTCTTTTAGCTTATCTCTGTGACCAAGCTATGGGCTCAACATAAATCTTCTTCGATGGCAAAAGCATGTGTTTTACTCTTGTTTTTGTGTAGTTTTCTACAGTACCTATCGTCTTGTCTAAATCAAGTGTTCAGAAAAGATTTAAACCCCCTAAAATTTAGTTGGTTCTTTTAGTGTTGCATTTGGTATTGTTGGTTTGGAAATCATTTATTTTTTCGATACAGTTCAGACACTGCTAACCTGCTGCAAACATTTACTGGTAAAAGTATTCTGATGTATAATAAATTCTTACAGGATATTATAGCTCGTTTTGGTAAGCAAGAGGCAATGCCTAGAGAATTCTTTACGGATTTCGTAAAGGTAGCTCAGGATGAAGGGAGACACTTCACTCTTCTTGCTGCGCGACTTGAGAAGCTAGGTTCTAATTATGGAGCACTACCGGCTCACGATGGCCTTTGGGATTCTGCCAGTGCCACTTCTAATGATTTATTATCACGATTAGCAGTTGAACATTGCGTCCACGAGGTGAGTCATGCATTGGGCCTCTCTGCCATTATCATTTTTTATTGTTTATGATTTTGCTTTGTTTCTGATGAATTGAGGCAATTGTAGATCCCTAGATCACCTTTTTTTTGTTTTTTTTGTTTTTATGTTGTGAAAAAATGAAGACTGATTCAAAAGGGTTGCCTGTCAATGCTGGATTTGTGTTTTTTTTTGGGGGGTGGGGGTGGAGTGTTGAGCATTTCTTGAAAAAAGGCCTTTTAGAAGCTCTGTTTTTTTAAAAAGAAATCAGTGTTCCATATTGTTTTCTTTTCTTGATACTTAAGTGAGATGAGCGTTTGTCCTATCGTCTCGGGTCTCATAGTTACTTTGGAGAACTGGGGAGTAAGGTTTTTCAACCCAAGCTGCAATTAAATGTTTTATTGGCAAAATTTTGAAGCAAAGGAAGATTTATTTTCTCTATTATAACTTTTAAACTATATAATGTTTAGAGTGATTCTGTTCCTATTTTGTGCCAACAATCTTTTATCCCGAGGGGCCTTAAGCAATTGGCATTACATATACATATGGAGGGTGAGGTCTTGTGGGAGCAACTCCACATGGAGTGCTTGCTTTAGTGTTTATAGCTGGTGCAAAGAATCTGAAATTTTGAATTAGAAATTCTTGTCTTTGACAAATTGAGTGTAATTAAAAAGTTAAAAGGGTAACCTGTCAATAAAGCTCCCGCCAAGAAAGGATCAGGGAAGGGTTGAATCTATTGTGGATCTATTTGAAGCAGTTTTTCATTATATTTGCAAAATTAAGGTTGAATCTATTGTGGATCTATTTGAAGCAGTTTTTCATTATATTTGCAAAATGTTAATTACACGTCTCAAACCAATGACCTCCTAATCACATAAAAACAACTCGAGCTATTGCTTCAATGCTCATCTTCTTGCGTAATTATTGTTTTTATTCCTTGAAAAATTGCTTGCTATGAATATAGATAGAAAACCTTGCATATATCAAGTCGAAATAATAGCTGTATATAGTTCATTATGATGAACACCTTTGATTTGCATCAACAAACTTGCATCTTTTGTGCCAAAGTTTAGTTTTCATGGTTACAATGGCCAGAATTGCAGTACCCATTTACATTCAAACTAATGCTTTATAGTACATGAGTTTTTTCATTCTTATCATTTCTCAAGTAGCTGAGTTTCTTGGAGGTTTTCTATTGTTATCTTTTTTAATGAGGAAAAAGTTCTACAATTTAATAATTAAATTATAACAAGGAAAATTGCGACCATAATAAAATGCTCGCCATCATTCTTAAATGATATTTGTATGATATTGTGGTAGTCCCAAACATGGATTTGAGTCATGTTCTGTTCCTTGTTGAAGGTATTTATGTTATAACACTCATGCACAGGTGGGCATAGAAATTTCATATCAGGAAGTTTTATTCCCAATAGAGTGTGATACTGAAATTCATAAACTATTATGCTAATAAAAAAAATTAAAAAGTCTAAATTGAAAGTTAGATTATTATTTGAAAAATTAAGCATGGTGATTTACATTGTTCTTTCCCCTTGCATACAAAAGATTTCTTACTCTCAGGTGTTATTGGCGCACTCAAGTGTAAATAAAGTTTAATATTGTCAGCCAATAAATTTATTGCATCATTTAACAAGGTTGACTTTTTTCATGCAAATATATTTCCATCTGCCAATAGGCTTTGAGTTTCTGAAGTTTGCTGCTATGTTGATTTCAGACTAAAAGATTCTTAAAATAAGCCCTCTATCCCTTTTCTGTCTCACATGGTTCTGCATCACATCAAATTGGTCTTATCTAAAGTGTACCCTTTGGTTGTGGCTATGAACACAGGCCAGAGGACTTGATGTGTTGCCTACAACAATCTCACGATTTCGCAATGGTGGCGATAACACTACAGCAGACTTACTTGAAACTGTAGTTTATCCAGAAGAAATCACACATTGTGCTGCTGGAGTCAAATGGTTCAAGTATCTATGTCAGAGGTCTAGAAATCAAGCCTCAGAGCAAGAAAATTGTGCAGTGGAAAATGAAACAGCAACAGAGGAGAATGAAGTGATTTCAAAGTTTCATTCAATAGTGAGGACATATTTCAGAGGACCTTTAAAACCACCTTTTAATGAGGCAGCAAGAAAAGCTGCTGGATTTGGTCCTGAATGGTATGAACCTCTTGCTGTTAAAGTGCCCAATGCACAATAATCAAACATGTGTCTTTGATTTAATTACTAGTTTCTTGCTGCATATATCTTGTGCAGCCTTAATATTGTTTTTTATTCTTTTTCAGAATATTTATATATTAATCGAGATCTAATGATAATGATTTTAGAAAACAAGGTTAAAACTAGGAAAAAAAAAAGTAAATTTATGTTTTATTAATATGTTGGAAATTCAAAATTTCACTTCCGATAGATCAAAGAAATTTCACCAAAATAACATATGAAAGGTTAAGTATTGACATAGTTAAATTATATAATTAAAGACATTAATCAAATTATTAATAGGGTGGATAGGTAAGTTTAATTGTTAATGTTGTTTGATATTTATAATCAATATATTTTTTAATTGTTTGATTATTAATATTTTTTAATTATTATTATAACTAAAATTATACTGCAATACTATATATAAGTGATATTTATGAATTTGTTTTTGACGGATGATATTTATGAACTTTATAACCTAAATTATAAATCACTTTGAAAAAAAAATTGTCCTAAATTATATTCTCTATTCTCTTTGTTTTAAAATAATTATCGTATTTTATAAAATTATGTCTTAAAATTATAAAATTATGTCTTAAAATAAGTGTTGCATTTTAGTTTACAATGCAATTCTAATGTTTATTTTTTAATTATGTCATTTAATTAATAATTTCAATTTATTATTTCTTCACTCTGCATTTATGATTATTCAAATATATCAATAGTAAACAAGGATAATTCAAATATTATTCTCTCTCATTTATTGCATTTTTTTAATTTTATGTCAACTATGACAATTATTTTGGGATGGAGGGAGTAAGCCATTTTACAATTTCAATACATTATTAATGATATTTTTTTCAATATATCCTCTATAATTTATTACTTTTTTTTTTCTTTCAATTCGTTAAATTTCTCTTTCTTCTATAATAAATGAAGGACAATAGTGTAAAATCGTACATAGTTTCTCTTTTCCATGCAATATTAATTATGTTTCTTGATTCGTGTGAAATGTTTAAAATATCTTATAATTTGTGACAGAGGGAGTATTTGCTAACATTAACAAATTCCAAAAACAATTTGTCAAGAAGGCCAAACGTATTAGTGAATATCACAAGGGGTTCTCTTTCCATCCTTAGGGGTGTGCTCCACACCCTTGAATATTCGAAAATGCCCTTCAGACATATGAAGATTGATATTCAGATGCATTTAAAATCCCACCAGAATGTGCTATTTAAGATCAACTCCATTTTGAACAAAACATGGTTCACAAATGTATCTCCGAAATGTCCCTTGAATGATTTCAAAGCAGCATCGTTGTCTCAACATTGTAATTTTTTAGGCTAAGTTATATTAAAATAAACTTAAATTAAAGTGAAATGAAAGTAAAAAGTTATACATTAATTAAAGTAAATCCAAAAAGTCACGATCATACATAACATTTGTCCGAAAATACAAAAAAAATATACATTAAAGCGTAAACTACTTGGTATGTCTAACATCTTGCATTCTTCTCCACCTGTACTGCACGACATTCCGTAGCTCGACAATCATGCTCTCTATGAGGGCCAACTACATAAGCCCAATGTACAGGAGCTAGTACCATGCGATACTCCTCTAGTACCAGATGACTCTCAAAATCGTCAAATATAACATCAAGAACTCTGTGGCAGACGGTGGGAGGAGCAGACTCAAAAGGGGGGGGGGGGGTCTTAGAATAATCTACAAATAGTCAAACTGTCACATTACTCGCTCGGGCATATAAGGATACATAAGAGATAACCCACATGCCACCCATCCGAAGTATAAGGAAATGACGTCTAGCTGACGCGTCTCGCGATGACTCTTCTATGGGTATAAGGCAACGTCATCTAGTACATGACAGTCAAAATACACTATGAATGGCTCGATCGCATTATTCCCCCTGTACGGAAGAAGTGCGGCAGCACATGGCTAATCCTTAGTGTAAGTAGGCACAACTTCCCACAGGGTGATGCGAGGGAAATATGAGATGATTCATCCCTGAAAATGGTTCAGATACAATATTAATAACAAGTGTAACAAATGAATTATGAAAATATTAGTAACAACAAATTACCGTAAGCAGCATGCAACTCCCTGTCATCTGTTTTGTCTTCCAAAGACAACTCTCGCCAAACTTTGAGTACAGATAGACCAAATAGGTGGCTCCCCAATTGTACTTGTGAATCACAGTCAAGTCGATGAAGTACTGAAGGTAGACTACATCGACGTAGATTACACTTTTGTCCACAAACATGGATGTGCCAACCAAGAACAAGAGGTAACACCTCAATGCGCAAGTCCGATGGTAGTCAACCTGCAAAACATCACATTCGGCATCCTTAACCCACTGCATATGGTCTTTATAAAGATTTTCCAAACAACTAAATCTTACTTGAGCCCCTCTTGTGTTAGCTGTCTCCTTCGAGGCCTTAGCTGGGTCAACCCCCAAATGGGTTACCATCATCTCGATTACTTCCTCTCGACCAATACTTCTGTGGCCCGATAATTTCTCCTTTATAGGAAGATGTAGAAGGCATGAGACATCATTCAAGATGATGACCATCTTGCCTATAGGAAGGTGAAAAGATGACTTCTTTGAATACCACTTCTCTGTAAAAGTCACCTTCATGTCATGGTTTATGGTCATGTACGCAACATAACATAAACAGACAAGACCGAAATAATGAATAACATCCTGAAACTAATCGGCAATGGATTGGCCAAACTCTAATATCTTTTTGCCATGGTTTATCGATTTCAAACACGTAGCTCATGTAAAAAGAAAATATCACCATCAATATCGATTTAATTAGTTGAAAAAAAATGTATTGCAAAAGAAAATAAATACACCTCTCCTTCACATACATGCCTAGAAGCACGGTCTGCATATATATGAAATAAGGAGGTGTAGAATGAGCCTCCTAGATAACCCTCTAAAGGGGCATCGACAACAGCTTCCTCCTGGGCTTCAAGTTCTGCTGCATCATATGAGGACTAGTGGCCTTGTGAAGTAGATGCTTGAGAGAGGTGGCTACGAGAAGTAAAACCAGATGGTTGGGAACCTCGACGCTATATAAGGAGCAGAATACCTGAAGAAGAAGATCAATACAACATACTACAATACAAGACTCTGGTGTGCATTGAAGTACAAAGCTAGTCCACCTTTTTGGTGAAATTCTTCCAACGTCCCTTTTCTTCCTCCATATATAAGGAACTGAAGACCTGAAGAAAAATATCAATACAAAATACTATGATACAAGACTCTGAACCTTGATATTTCAAAGAGAAGTCACTATGTAAAAAAAATCTATACTTAGAACCTCTTAACACTTTGTATATTTTAGAAGTTCTTAAGTCTTAGAGTCTTTTTTAAGTTTCTATCTACACCTATGATTATATATCAAGTATAGTTTTACCCAAATATCTTAACAATTTGTTATAGAGTCAGAAGTCTCTTGCTTCAGTGCTTGAGCATTTGAAGTCACTTGTCTGTGTGCTCGAGTATAGAAGTCTCTTACTTGAGGGTTTGAGCATTGTAAGTCTCTTGGTTTAGTGCTTGAGCATTTGAAGTCTCTTTCCTATGTGCTTGAGCATAGAAGTCTCTTACTTGAGGGTTTAAGCATTGAAAGTCTCTTTCCTGTGTGCTTGAGCATAAAAGTCTCTTACTTGAGGGTTTGAGGATTTCTTTTCTCCTTTTAAAAAAAAAATAAAATAAAAAAATCATTTCCCTTCTCATCTCCCCAATCAATCCCAATAGCAAACAACTTTTAACCTAACACAAATAAGACAAGAGGTTCCTATAGGATACTATAGATACTTAGGGTGCTAATACATTCCCTTAGTATAACCAACCCCCGCATCTTAGATCTCTTTATTGCATTGTTTTGCATTGCATATTTATGGGTTATTATTTCTTTTCCCATTCCCTTGGATAATTAAAGATCGGTGGTGACATCTTATGTTTTGTGATCCTAGTTAACTTAATAGCTATGGTCTCCGATTCTCACCACGACAAGCGTCATAAGTTTTTCTCATGGTGATAATGGTGTATACCACTCTTTAACCTGAAAACACTGTGGAACCTAGGTATGGAGTCGAGTACTTTATTGCTGATCAAACGTTGTCTATAGCTGAATGACCATAAAGACATTGCCATCACTATTTTTTTAAACTAAACTTAGGCCTAAATAAGCATCTCTCACTCAATTATATTCACTTAACAAAAACAAAACCTAACTAACTTTGATTCATCTTTAGCCATTGATTAAAGTGGCACTTGGATCACTATCCAAGGGTCCACATTCAATCTCTTCCAACTAACTTTGTAACTACATTTTCCCTCCACTCTTTCCTCTGATTTTCCTTATACCTCTCATCTATATATGCCCTGAATTTCACCATCATCAGGGATCCATCAATCACCCTACTGTTACTCCGTCAATTTCACTCCCCAAACCTCACAAAATTTCACTCAAAATTCTTCAATCTACCATTGATCAGAGCTTCACATTGAAGCTTTGAGTTAATTGAGCTAAGCCTGCACTCATCAACCTCTACCCTATATCGTTCATCATCACCATCTCTTCAAATTTGGCAAGGCCCTAATCTCACCACTAAATCTCTACTCCGCAATTACTCAAGCCTTAATTCCTATTCTACATTAATCACAACCATAGTCCACAATAAAAAAGGAAAAAAAGAAGAAGAAGAGGTAGAAGGGAAGAATACAGTCACATGAAAAAAGGTAAGAGTACTTATCTGAGCTGGAAGCTCCTCTCTGGGCTTCTTCATCATCATCTTCAATTCATCCTGCAACAATCACCGGAGCAACTCTCTGCTCCGTAGGTAAACACCAAGCACCCTAAATCTCCATATTCTTGTTACCACCTTGTAGCCTAGGCCATGTGGAAGCATTGCCCTTTGTTTATTGCTTAATTCTCCGCGTAATCATCATTTAATTTAGGATTAGGGTGTTCTAGGGTTTAGTACGGTTGAGTAAAATTTAGGGATTTTGTTTGGTTTTCAAGAAAATCAAAGGTGGGTGAATGGAGACAGGATGAGGAAAGGAATTTAATGGTGGTGGTTAGGAGTTGTTCTGGACCATGTCGCCGGCGGCGACAACGATTTCAGGTGAAAGGGAGAGTGAGATGAGGGAGAGACGAGTATGAATTGTCAAATGAGAGAGTGTTTCTCTCTTTTTTCTCCATTATGACCTTTTCTCTTGGGCTTGGTCCAAGGCATATTGGCCTTTTTCTTCCACGTGCCCCTTCATTAATCCATACACCCCCTATTCTGAACAATAACAATGAACATGGGCTTCCAACTATGGGCCCAACACCCCAATTTCTTATACACTCCCTTTTTCACTTCTGCACCCCTAGCAGAGTTTACTTTATTTATTTTATTTCTTAAGAAATTCTTTGTTTTTTAATCTCTTTTTAATAAACTAAATTGATTTTTAATTAGAAAATTAGGGTTTCATATCATTAACCTTGATTTTTCTTTTTCTTTGTCTTTAGTTCACAAGTCATGATAGCTTATTCTTGATGAATATAGTTTAACCTAATTTTTGTATGATCCCCCATTATCTTGATTTAATTAATTAATTAAATTCTATTTGGTCAATTAATTGAATTAATGAATTTAGGCTATTTTTTAGTTAATCCTTTTGATTAATTAGTTACATGATCCCTTAAGAGTTTATTCAATTAGATTATTAAAAGTCCCTTAATCACTTAATTTGAATTATATTGACATTAGGACTTGTACCATGCACATTCCCTTATAGAAAATACAAATCCTTCATGATCAAAACCCTAGAAAATAGGTAAAATCAATACTTGACAACATTAGACTTCATCTCCCATTTTGGTACCCTAATTCTTTTAATCAATGCCCCTTTCTTTATTCATGTAAAACTAAAAGCTCTTTTTACAAATAAACTCAAAATACCTAAAAAAATTCAATTCGAGTTGTGTGCCACAAGCTTTAAGCAAATAGAGAAGAATGAGAGAGTGTATTCCTATCCTTATTTTGAATATCTTTGGATACGAGACGCATGACCCAAAATTTCAAAGTATTCACCTTCATTCATAGAATTTAGTGCAATTCAAATCAAGGCAAATTTTCATAATAAAGGGAAGAAAAAGGAGGAGGATGTAAACTATCTCTCCCCAAATAATCCAGACAATGTTGTAGCTCTTCTTGTCTGAATATTCGTCTTCACACTAAAACCAATTACAACCAACATAAAAAATATTCCATAATCACTCTCTCTTGGTTCCAATACAACTTCTTTTGGTTTTGACACACATACTCTTCTTATTTTCCTTGTTAATCCTCTGGTTTAGGAAAACTCTTATTCATGTTCTCAATTGCCTTGTTAATCCTCTGGTTTAGGCAAATTCTTATTCTTCGTCTCGCTTACCTTTTTAATATCAGGTTTAGGTAAACCTTTATAATTCTTTGTCCCTAGTTCAGATACCACCTATACAATTTTCCGTCCTTGGTTTAGACACTACCTTTTCAATTCTTTGTCCTTGGTTCAGGCCAAACAGGAATTTCTTTTCATAAAAAAGCTGTTATAATCCATTCCTTAGCAGTCAGACTAACAACTTAGAGCATCCAAACCAGGAAAAAACAGTCAACGTCAAAATATTTCTAGGATACGGTTATACCATTGTTCCCTAAAATCAACCAATAAATACTTATTTTCTACCCCACGAAATACAACGCTCTAAATTTCCCACTACACTATGAGAATAGGTAGACACAAGATTTCGAAATCTTGGCGAGCACATTAATTAAAATCTTATTTTCCCCTTAATTAAAACCAATCGCAAGTAACCTTTAGATAATAACACCCATCCGCACAAAGAACAATCAAAATGGTTCCCGTTGAGTACAATGGATGTGAGGGATGCTAATACCTTCCCCTTGCATAACTGACTTCCGTACCCTTTTCTCTTCTCTTTGGGTTTTATTGATATTTTACCATTCTCTTAGAATAAATAAAATTCAGTGGCGACTCTGTTGTATTTTCGAGCGTACGATGCACTCAGGTATTTTTTTGCGCCGCGATAAGTATGCATATCTTTTTTGAAAGAACCATCATTGTATCCCTTATTAAACTCGCCCTTTTCATCATTACTGACATTTGAGATTCTTCTTTGTTCCCTATAAAAACTTGATCATTCATCTTGAATGTGTTTAAAGTATTTGCAATTTGGACATTGGATCCATTTCCATATGTAGGAGTAGTCGATATTTTGTCTTTCACCTTCCTTCTCTTTATGCTGAATGTTTTTGACAATTGTGGGGACATTCTTACTTGATCTCTTATCAAGTTGTCTTATGACATTGATAAACATCTTAGCAAGCCTGAGATTCTCTTCAGAAATACCTTATGCTTGGACATCATACTCTTCATAACTGTCAATAATATTTGGAGGATTCTTAGCACCATAACACATATTTGGTTGAAGAAAAGCTCCACCTCTATAGAAGTTCTCCATCTTGAACAAAATAAGAACCCTGGAACTCACCCAAACAGAACAGGGTACCTGCTTTGATGCCAATTGAACGGGGACAGGTGTTGGACCAGATGCCTGGGACAATAATTACTACTGGTTTATGACATATTACAGCTTATGGGAACAAATGTAAAACATGATGTCTAGGACATTGTAAACCAAAAAAAAAAAACCAGTTTGCAAGCAAGATATGACATATTAGCTTATACAAGACAATGAAGCAAAAAATCAATAAAGAACACAAGAGATTGGTAACCAAGTTCGATGAAACCACGCATACGTTTAAGGGTTACTCTACCCAAGAAAGGAAATTCTCTACTTTGAATTAGAATAATTAGCCTTATAAGAACCTTCAAACCCTACGAAGTCCCATGCCTCTCCCTAATCCTAGTGACTTTCTATTTAGGCCTCCCCTAAATACGAGAACCCACTCACTTTCTTCTATCACTAAACTCTAGTGATCAACCTCAATAACAAGTCTATTGATTGTTGAATTTACAACTCAACTAAGACAAACCAATTATGCCAATTACTGAAACACTGTAGTGTACAACATATTGAACCCTAATCCAGTTATGGCATTAACGTGGAATACAAAAAACATTATGTTTTCATGATTATAGACTTAACATCTTGAAACAAGGAGTCGCGGCTGGCAAAAATATTCGAGTCGCCATCATATTTTTTTTTAAGGAAAATAAATGATAAACCTAAAATCCTAATCCCAAGGGTAGAGATTCCTAAGGTTCGGGAGCCGGTTAAGTGAGGGGAAGGTGTTAGGCACCCCTCACCTCCATTGTACTCAATGGGATCCTCCATAGATTTTAGGGTATGTTTGTTTGTCGTCTAACTTTTTATTTATTTTTACAAAAGAATCCTAAGTTTTTTATTATTATACTTGCTAGGGTTTACAACCCTATGCCTACGTAACTTCGATTTTGAAGGATCAGAGTAACCGTAGTTCACCTCCCCTATTCCTACCCCCTAATCCTAATCCCAAAACCTAATCCACTGTTTATACTCTTAGGTAAAGAGTTTTATCCCTTAAATCCCTATCCCTTGTTTATACTCTCGGATGGAGAGTTCTATCCCTTAAATCCCTATCCCTTGTTTATACTCTCGGATGGAGAGTTTTATCCCTTAATCCCTTATCCCTTTGGCCTATATTTTAACTCTTGGAACCTAAGAGTTTTATCCCTAAATCCCATCCTTTATTTAGACTCTTGGACCAAGAGTTTTATCCCTTGTTTTAATTCCTAAAAAACCTTCTATATCCTTTAAGTCCTTTAAACCCCTTTGAATTTATTTAACAAAATAAATTAATTACCAGAAAAAACTCCAACTTAAAATCCCTAAAATATCCCAATTTATTTGCAAAAATTATCCCTTTAAAAAAATGCATAAATCCACAACCCTCATCCTTATTTTATTATGGAAAATAACCCTTTAAGTGTATATAAAAACAAATCCTAAAAAACCCTAAGCTTATATCCCAACATGTGAATTCAAAAGAAATAATTCAAAATTAACCCTTAATGAAAATCCCTAAATTAATTCTGGGTGCTTTTCAATATTAATCATGATTAATATTATTATTTGTATTAGCCCCATAAAATACAATAAACCCACAAACATGCAATTTTAATAATCCAATTCAACAATATGATTTTCCATCCAACAATATCTTCCATAAAAAATCCAAGAATAAATAGAAAGAAAACAGAACTCTATTTTCAATATCTATTTTATAGCAAAATAAAATTACCTAATTTGTTAATTTTAAAATCCCTAAATAATTCCAAAACCCAAAACAAAATTTAAAATCCTCAATTATTTTTGCCCTAATAAACCCTAAATAAAATTCTTACTCCTAATTATCCTACTTATAAAAGTTTCCATCCCTATTTTAAAAACCAATTATTTTAAACATAAAAACCATACTTAAAAAATCCAAACCCAAAATAAACCCTAAAATTCCTAATTAAATTTCCCTTAATGATAATAACCCTAAGATTCTATTTTATAAACCCTGATTAAATAAATAATCCCTAATTAATAATTAAATTAAGGAATTAATTTAATTAACTAATCTAAACCCCAGGGGGTGTATTTTCCACTGAAAATGAAACGGACTTTAAAATCCAGGGGTGTGGATAGCAATGGGGGAAGGCCCAATGCACTCAGGGCCCATTGGCGTGGGAGGGATATGCGTGGGAGAGAGTCAGACTTGACTCTCGCTTGATCATGATCGTAGGGCCCCCAGGACTTGGAATCCTGGCCTTAGATCGTGCATACTAGTCTAGGAAAGCAGAACGAACGGTCCAGATGGAGAGTCAAAGGAAACTCACGGTGCACATACGCAGGGGAACACCCGTTGACCAAGAGAATCAATTGATCTGGATGGTGCAGGGAAGGGACACTTGGCGCACATCCAAGGTCACACAGAGGGAATACATAATCCCTTCCTCTCTCAGACCCCCTCCATTTTTCATTTCGCTTTCTCTCTCTATTCCTCTCCCTCTCTCTCTAATCCTAAAATGCTCTCACCTCTCTCTAACTTCCGTCACCGGTGAGCCTCTCCAGCCACCGCGCGTAACCCTCCAGACCACCACAAATTCCAGAATCCGGTTGAGGATTCAACCAGAAACTTCAACGGCCAAGAACCCTAACCCCACCCCAACCCAGTTTCCCTTGGTTCGTTAGGGTTCGCGAGGAACCCTAAGAACCCTAACCCCCAACCTTCATCCAAACCCAGAATTTCACATGAACCCCCAAGAACCCTAAGGGTTTTGTAAGGAACCCTAACCCCAACCCCAAAGAACCCTAACTCTACTAAGAACCCTAACCCTAAAAAAATCCAAAAAATCCCTAACAAATTTACAAACGCAGCAATCACAGATCAAACATATCAAAGCTAAGTGACTTGATTTACCTCCCCGCCGTGTCCGATTAAGCTGCTTCCTTTCCTCTCCTTGGCTTTATTTTCTGGTTACTAATCCCTTTCCCTCTTGTGTGCAGGTGGCGATTTATGGAGGTTAAGCTCGAAAGCCTTAAGGTTTCAATGTGACACCTTAAGGATTCCTGAAAAAATGAGCTTTGGTGTAGGGTTTGGGGTCGCCGCTGCAGATTAGTCTTAGGGTTCTTTATTCTTTTTTTTTTTTCGTTTCCGAAATTAGTTTAGTTTATATAGTATAGAATTAGGTTTAAGAATTGATTAGTGGTGATTTTGTTTTAGGAAACTTTGATCTGTAATTTGAAGATTTGATTTGATTCGGTTTTGAAATTAGAATTAGGGTTTACTTTTTGTATATTTTGATTGTAAATTGACTGAAAAAATTAATGAGAATTGATTCTATACGATTTGATTTAATTCGTTTCTTTCAATTTCTGCGCAGATTATGGTTTGAAGTTGGGGAAGACGACCCCTTCTGGGTCAACAATTTTGACCAACAATAAAAATTGAAAAAAGGAAATAAATAATAATTATTAATATTGCTAAAAATAAAAACGCGTAAATATTTTGTACAAACCCATTAATAAATAATAAAAATAATCCTAAATGCTATTATTAATATAATATCAATCATTTAAGTAAAAACAAAATAAATAATTATTATAAATATCAATAATAAAAATAACCACATTAAAATAAATAAAATATAAATATTAATAATAAAATGATAACCACATTGAAATAGATATTAATAACAACCATATTAATAAATAAGAATAGATGATAACGATAACCCTATAAATAAACGTAAGATAAATAATTATAAATAATAATAAAAAATAATAATAAACATAAATACCATCATTAATATAACAACAACCTAGTTAAAAAAATAGTAACCATCAATAATCATAAAATAAAACAAAGATAATTATAATAAACACCACTGGTCCCTAATTTAATCCTTAATCCTAATTACCAATAAAACCCTTAATAAAAACCCTATACAATAATTCATTTTAAATGACCACTTATAACTTAAATCTAATGACCCTTAATTTAGTAAAAATAGAGCAAAGCCAATAATTATCTAATTAACCAAAATCTCTCAAAAAATGAACCAAAAATCTTATTCCAAAAAAATATTTCAAAAAATAAATAACTCTACCACAACCCTAATTAATAATTAATTAATCTAAAAAAGTCCAAATCTTCATAATTAACTCTACAAAGAAATCCTTCCTAATATTTTAAAAGAAATAATTAACCATAAAACAAAATTCTAAATATTATCTAATTAATAAAATCAAACTAAAACTTTTAATTTCTAACTAATGATAAGAATCCCTTATGCAAAACCAAACCCCAAAATAGGTCTAAAAGTGTTAACAAACCCAAAAGCCCAATGACTTCAGAATGACATCCCTTGGTAGCACAAAAATCCAAAAATAGTAACAAGTCACTGGTCAAAATTTAGGGTACTACACAAGGTTTACGACTTAATTAACAAACCAAACTCTATACCTTAAGATATGAAAGGAGACACTAGAGTACTGCACAAACAAAGACTCAAAAGATAAACCCTAACACTACTTATCTTCAACACACACACACACACACACACTTAAAAATTGAGGTTTGAGTCTCCTTAAATAGCAATGTCTTCTGGAATTTTCTCCTTTAGATTTCAGATTTGATTTTATCCAAAATAATAGCAAAATCTTGTTGGAATTTGTTATGGACTGACCCAATGACTAGGCATGGCCTAATCCACTTCTGCTCCCAGAACGACCCAATTGCCTAAGTCCAGCCAATTTAGGACAGCATTTACCTTTCTACCCCTCTACCGGGCAAGGCTGGTCGGATGACCCCAAGGGTCAGTTGCCCCTCCTCGGTAGTTCTTGCTCGTCACGCACGGTTCCACCATCCAGAAACAGCCACGATCCCCGTGCCCGTAATTGTGCCTCTGTCCGTGGCAACGACTAGTTTCGGGTACCTCTTCCCGTCCCAACGGTTATTTTCTGGCAGTTACCTATTCTTTGGGAAACAGTTATCTCGCCCCGAAAATAGGGACCAATGGCCAAGCGCTGGGGGCACTATAAAAACCCTCTCAATGAGAGGGTCAGGTATTCAAAATCATCCTACGAAACACATACTTTGTACTTGCCTTTCTTTCTCCCGATCCTTACTTTAGCATCAGAGTGCCTTGCAGGTACACCCCTCCTCATCTTTCACACCCAACATCGCAGACGTCATCTCTGACCCACTTCAGGTTCTGATCAGCCGTCAAGATTAGTGGCACCGTTTGTGGGAAACTCTGTTGTCCCCGTCTTTCTTCCATCATAGATTCAAGACCAAAACAACCCTTTCCAAGATTCCGATCATGGCAAGCCAAGATCATGTCCACGATGCTCGTAACTATTCTCTTCTCTCTATCAGCAAGACTGATACTGACAGAGCTGCACCCTTTCTTAAGGGAGACACCCATCAGCTGAGAGATGGAGCCACCTCGTCTCCCTCCCCCACTTGCACTAATCATGTTGAGGACCAGCCCTCCCAGGACCACTAGTCTGTCCCGGTTCCGCCCAACGCCGACCCGACCGTGGCGGCCCTCCTTGAAGCCCTCAACAAAACTAACCTCATAATCCTCCAACAGAACGCGAGGATTGAAGTTGTAGAAGAGTCCAACCAGCCAAGATCCCCTTCGCCGAGGAAAAAATGCCGAAGATCTCGGAGTCCACCTCCCCGACGTGAAAGAGCGACGGGCACCACCTGAGCCAAAGTCCCAAGCAATCAGAAAGACCGACCACATCTCCCCCCGGAGCCAGTACTCCCCGAAAACCAAGAGGACCACAAGGGACCAGCGTTCGCCTTCGCCCAGATCTAAGGGCCGAGCACGAACCCTGTCTCCCCGTAGAGACCGCCGTCTTATCCTTGAGCGAAGCACCCGCTCCCCGTCATGGTCCAGTAGCAGCAGTGACGATGAGCCTCGTAGTCCGTTGTCTCAGGAAATCATGGCCATACGCCTGCCAAAGGGGCTGGAGAAACCCCCTTATCTGGGCACATATGATGGTACAACGGATCCTGACGAGCAAATCGAGAATATCGATGAATTGCTCGACTACCATGGCGTCCGGGGCACCATCAAATGTAGATTGTTCCCTACCACGCTCAGGAAGGGAGTAATGACTTGGTACAAGAAGCTCCCTGACGAATCCATCACCTCGTGGAGACAGTTAGGGAGAATGTTCTCCAGACACTTCACGGCCTCCAGTCGCCACCCAAAGACCGAAGCCTCCCTTGAGGCCATAATTCAAGGGAAAGACGAGCCTCTCCGAGCCTATATCGAGAGGTTCAATAAAGAAGCAGTCCAGGTCTCAACGACCGATGACATGAAGAAGTAATTGCACGAGCGAGGACTTCGTCCCTGTACAGAATTTGCCAAAGCAGTTGGAAATGAAATTCCGTGGACCCTGGACGCCTTCCCCCTCAAGGCGCAAGCATACATCCAATACGAGGAAAAAGAAGATGCTAGTTCCACCAGGGACTCGAGGCACCAGGAGAGTGCCAGTTCCTCGAAGCACGATGACCCCTCGACATCTCTTCGGGGAGATAGATGACGCGAGGATCGCCCCCGGGAGTCCCGAGACAACAAAGGACCCTCCGGCTGCCTCCACGAGTATACTCCTCTAATCTTCTCTAGGAAGAAGACCCTCTCCGAATGTTCCAACTCAGAGTTCCGACAAGCGGGGTCCAATTCCCTAAACAGATACCTGCCAAGCCGAATACTGACAAGTCGAAGTATTGTCGGTTCCACAAGAGCCACAACCATACAACCGACGACTGCATCCACCTGAAGGATTCCATTGAGATACTAATCAGGGACGGGAACCTGAAACAGTTTGCCAAGAAGAAGGATGCTCCCCGGCAGGATGCCCAGGAGTCTAAGAAGGTTGAGGAATAGGTGCCTTCCTCGGAAGAGACGAGCCTTCAGGTCGCCATGAGCATATCGCAGCCTGAGGACCTCTACATCCCCGAGGGACTCAATGCTCCCCCTTACTTAACTGTGCACAGCCCATGGGAAACCTTCCCCTCCTCCGTGGTCATCTCCGGAGGGGGCTTCAACAAGGGTACTATGGGCTCAGTTAAAAGGAAGTTTGAACATCTTCTCAACACGAGCTCGAACTGGAGTACCACACTCGATAAAGTCTGGGGAGAGTCAGTCCCCATCACCTTCTACCGTGATGAACTCCTCAGCGGGGCTCCCAACTCAAGAATTCCGCTGCTCGTAAGAGCACAAATGGATAACTTTGACGTTCGCCGAATCCTAGTCGATCAAGGCAGCTCGGTCGACATCATGTATTCGTAGCTGTTTTCCACCCTCCAGCTAGATGAGACACACCTAATGCCCTACGTAGGCTCTGACCAACAAGGCTTCAACTGGTCGGTCACAAAGGCCTGGGGGTACGTGGAACTGATCATGACTTTCGGATATGCAGATATGGCCAGGTCTATCAAAGTCCAGTTCCTGGTCATCGACTGCCCCTCTCTCTATCAGTGCATCTTTGGGTGGCCAACTTTGGCCAAATTGGTAGCCGTACCATCAACCGTGCACCTGAAGATGAAGTACTATACTTCTAAGGGTCTCGTTGCCACTCTGCACAGGGACATCAAAGCAACAAGAAGATGCTTCGAGGCAGCCACCAAAGGGCTGAACACTATTGTCGCCAAGCCGAAGACTTCCAGTAAGCCTACCTTTCTCAGCAGCTCCGAAGAAGCAAAGCCGCTGCTCCACGTCGACTCTATCGACCTTGACAACCGCTTCTTTGAGGGCGACCAGAGGGAGCAGAAAAGAAAGGGAAAGGAAATCCAGCCTTGTTCAAGCAGCCCTTCAACTTCAACCAGTGCCGGCGAGACCACCCATCCGATGCGCCCAATTCCGGATGGTGAGTTCGAACTTGTCCTGCTCGGAGAAGACCCCCCGCGAGGAGTGAAGATCGGGATTGAACTCCCTGACTTAGCAAGGAAACAGCTCAAAGCCTGTCACTAGGAGAATGCAGATTTGTTCGCTTGGAGCCCTGCGGAAATGCCCGGCCTAGATCCTGACATCGCCTGCCGCCAGCTCACCATCGACCCCGCCGTTAGGGCAGTATCTCAACGTAGGCGAAAGCAGTCTTCGGAGAAAATGGAGGATGCCGAACAAGTTGTAAAAGACCTCCTAGAGGAAAATTTTATTTCGGAGGCTAAGTACACTACTTGGCTATCCAATGTTGTACTCAATAAGGCCTGCCCTAAAGATGCATATCCCCTCCCCAACATAGACAAATTAGTTGATAATTCTGCTGGTTTTAAATTGTTATCATTCACGGACGCATATTCGGGCTATAATCAAATACCCATGGCAAAAAGCGACAAAAGGTACACAACTTTGATGACTGAATCGGGCAACTATTACTATAAGGTAATGCCCTTCGGCTTGAAAAACGCTGGAGCTACCTACCAAAGAATGATGAACAAGGTCTTCCGGGGAGAAATCGGGGACATGCTCAAAGTCTATATAGACGACATGATTGTGAAATTCCACGAGGAATCCGATCACACATCCCATTTGAGGAAAGTCTTCGAGCAAGCTAGGAAGTACCAGATGCGTTTTAACCCGGGGAAGTGCACGTTCGGGGTACGAGCGGGCAAGTTCCTCAGCTTCTATCTAACGGAATGAGAAATCAAAGTTAGCCTCGACAAGTGCAAGGCCTTGTCCGAGTTCCCCACGCCAAACTCGAAAAAGTCCATCCAATCCCTCAACGGGATACTCGCTTCGCTATCCCATTTTGTGGCGAAGTCTGCTCAGCACGTACTCCCCCTTTTCAAACTCCTCCGCAAGGAGGCAACTTTCGAGTGGACAGAGGAATGTGACCAAACCCTCCTCCACCTAAAGTGAGCACTGTCAAAACTGCCCGTTCTCTCTCAGCTAGATAACGGCAAAACCCTGTATCTCTACCTCGCCGTGGCGACCGAGGCCGTCAGCGCCGCCCTCATTCGTGAAACGCCTGATGGGCAGAAACCCATATACTTCACGAACAAAGTGATGCAGGGACCAGAGCTGAGATACCAGCAGATAGAGAAAGTAGCCCTAGAGCTCATACAATCGTGGTACGTACGGACCAACCCATGAAGCAACTGTTAGGCCGACCAGACATGGCCGGTAGAATGCTCAAATGGTCGTTAGAACTGTCCGAGTTCGACATCCAATATGAGAGTAGAAAAGCCCTCAAGGCCCAGGCGCTGGGCGACTTTGTCGCGGAGATGAAATTCCCTGATTCCCTCACTTGCGGGACTCGCAAATGGACAATCTTCGTCGACGGGGCATCCAGCTCTGCAGGAAGCGGGCCAGGTACCATCTTGGAAATGAGGAAGGAATCCTCGTCGAAGTCTCGCTTACCTTATCTTTCCCCACTTCCAAAAATCAGGCTGAATACGAAGCCTTCCTCGCTGGTCTACGCCTCGCCGAAGACATAGGAGCCGAGGAAGTCATCATCTTCACCGATTCTTAACTCGTGGCCCTCCAGGTTTGAGGAGAATATCAGGCCAAGAACGACAACTTGTCTGAATACTTGACCATGGTCAAGGGGAAGATGACGAAATTCGCATCGGTAGAAGTAAAACATGTTCCCGGTGAACACAATGTCAGAGCAGATGTTTTGTCAAAATTGGCGAGCACGAAGAAAAAGGGTGGAAACAAATCTGTCATCCAGGAAGTGCATCCTCGACCCAGCATCGAGAAAGCCTCCGCAATCCTCGACGTGCATGTCGTCAGCGACAACAACTGTTGGATGAACCCCATCTACAACTACCTCGCCAAAGATGAACTATTGTCCGACCCCAAGGAGGCCAGCGTAGTCAGGCGTAGAGCCTGCTCCTACGTCCTGGTCGAAAATAAGCTCTACAGGCAAGGGTTCTCCATCTCTCTACTCAAATGTGTCGAGGAAGAGATGGTCGGCCACATCCTGCGTGAGATCCACGAGGGGATCAACGTCCAGCACCTCAGAGGGAGACCCCTCGCCAGGAAGGCTCTACGAGCAGGATATTACTGGCCAACCATACAACATGACGCAAAAGAGCATGTGAAGAAATGCGACAAATGCCAACGGCACGGGGACATGCACTTGGCACCGCCGAATGAACTCAAAGAAATGTCCTCCCTATGGCCCTTCGCATGGTGGGCCCTGGATATCCTGGGACCATTCGTCGTCGGGTCAAATCAGAATAAGTACCTAATAGTGGGCGTTGACTACTTTACTAAGTGGATAGAAGCAGAGGCTCTGGCCAAAATAACGGCCCACAACATACTCTACTTCTATAAGTGGAACATCGTTGCCTGCTTCGGCATCCCCCAAGCAATCGTCCCCGACAACTGGACGCAGTTTACGGACAAAAAGTTTCAGGAGTTCGTCACCCAACTAGGCACCAAGCAACATTTCACGTTTATCGAACATCCCCAGACTAACGGGCAAGCCGAAGCAGCGATCAGGGTAATCCTACGAGGCCTTAAGCGAAGGCTATACGAAACGAAGAAACTATGGGTTGAGGAGCTGCACAACGTACTTTGGGCCTACCGTACTACGCCTCACTCTTCGACCAGGGAAACCCCTTTCCGTCTATCATACAGAACTGAGCAGTGATACCCATCGAGATACACGTGCCCTCTAGGCAGACTGAATCCCCCTGGACGAGGAGAAAAATAACGAGTCATCAACGGAAAAGTTATACGACGAGAATTCCAAGTAGGCAGTCTCGTCCTAAGGTGGAATCACAAAGATTCTCGAGAACGCAAACTCGCCGCAAACTGGGAGGGACCCTATCGTGTTCTAGCGAAAATAGAGAATTGGGCCTATTACCTAGAACAACTCAACGGGGAAGAACTTGCTCGACCATGGAACGCCGAAAAGCTAAAACAATATTATAGCTAAGGTCTAATTATCGGCATGCTCCGTCGACCCGATGAGCATAACACGCCGACCAGAAAATGCGTGCCCAGGTACAAGCGCTGCACTACAAAATAAATCAAGGCATGCTTTTGCTCAAGAACGATCAAAACCCATGACCGACAGTAGTTCCTCGACCGAGCCCGCCGTCGTCCATGTACCATGACAGGCAGAACACCCATCTCACGATGGGAAGTTCACGTCGCGAACTTAGGCCTCAAACGCGACCTGAGCTCCACTCTCATGCCTGGAAGATACCCAGGCCGTTCGACTAGTACCCCTCACTGCCGAACACGTCTAAGTCGAGCAAATCCCGAAACAACAAATCATTCAAAGTTACCCTTGTGACGGGCACACGCGTATATCGAGCAAAATTTCAACACTTAACGGAAATAAAGCAAAGTAAAGCCATGTGCAAAAACAAATCATGCACAACCGACCACATCAACCAAGAATAAATATTACAACAAGAGTGGCGATGAGGACCACGAGTGTACTGGTTACATCACCAAAAGGGGCGATGTCCCATACAAAAAATAAGTTACATAAATACGACACACATGCTGAAGATACAACAAAGAAGAAATCACTCGTCCATATGCTGAGGCTCGTCACAGAGAGTTTGTGCATGCTCCTCGCCGATCTGAAGAAACTCGGGGATGAAGATTTTGCCGTACTTAACGTTATAGAGGAACCCAGACCCCTCAGTGGACAATTCGACCCCGGGGTTCAGGATCCTCAGCTGCACCACGACATTGTTGAAGGAATCCTCAGCGATGTGTCATACCCCAAATTTGTCCTACCTATTGCATGTTTCTTATACCAAGATTTTTTGTGTTGACTCTAAGATTCAGGTCATGAAGATCTTGTATGTGTTTATGAGGGTTGCTAGCTCTTGTTGGGTGGCTATGTTTTAAAGAAGAGATAAAGGAGGATTCGACACTCATTTTATGATTATTTAGTCAAGACTTGATTAATTGGCTTCAAACTAATGTTAAGCTATATCCCAAGAAGATTTTAGCCATATTCCAAGTGTGACACTGAGGTTATATGGTTAAACAAGCTAAGGAATGACCATTCTCGATTCAAGGAAAAAATGATTTATCTTTAGGTCATGTTCTCTTCTAATCCAAGTTTAAATTCGTTTTCAAGGTTAACGGGTGATTATAACTCATGAGCAAGTCATGTCTCAAGAGACTCCTAGTATAATTAAAGGTTTGCTTCAAGTTGTCCCAAGATATGATTAACATTGTTCCAAGCTAGATATCAATACATAGGCCATGAGTAAAACTTGTCCTATAAGCATTGGCTAGTATTTTAAGTTCCAAGCCCATTTATTTTTAAGACAAGTCATTGAACCTCACACTATTTGAGAAATCAAGAACACTTTAAGTTCAAAGTTTACAAAATTCAGAATATCCGTTACAAGAAGTTGAAATTGAAAGTTTAAAACAAGACATATCTTCTTGAGTACAATGTCTTATAGGGTTCAAATAACCATTCCAAGGTGGTCCTAAATTGAATGCAAAGGATAATATACAAGGATTTTTTTTCTTTTTCCGCGATATTACAAGTGTACAAATGGGATGAAAGCAAAAGTAAAAATTAGGTTGCAAGATATACATGCATTTCTTCCATTCAAGTTTTCTCATGCCAAGCAAAGACGTGAACTTCTCAAGATTCTACAAGAATGGTGCCCACCATGGATGCAAGCAAACTCAACATAATTCAAGGCCACGACCTTTACCCTAAGTTCTGCTAAGTGCATAAATTAAATTTAAAGTGGACAAGATCAAATTAAGCTCCAATTATCTTATCAATACTCAAAAGTTACGAAGCTACACATTTTCAAACAAGAACAAATTGTTGGCAACATCATATTATGCTATGGAAATAGACCAAGCCAATTACAAGCTTAAACCAAGTGTAATGAAACATACTAATGAGACATATACCCTTTCCTATTGTGAGCCTAAGTACGATGCCTAAGAGGTCAAACCCAAAAGTCTAATGCAGTATTGTTGAGTTTCTTCTCCACTGGTGTCAAGTCTTTGTACCAGGCCGATCTTGCGCCATACAAACTGCCGTCACCAACAAGTTATCTTCATAACAAATCTCCAAGCTCATCTTGTACCAAGTCCTCATTACACCAAGGATAAGAACATGAAAATCAAAAGCAAAATCACCAAATAAGTCTGTATCATGAAGGAATTATTTGGAAATCTAAATGACTGACATAAGAAAGAAATGCAGTACACATGAAGGTTAGGGACAAACATGACTCAAAAAGTCACAGCAAATCAAATGTCATTTATTTGAAAGAAAATATACCCAAGCTGAAAATCAAAACTGCAAATCTGTTAAATTTCAGGAGAACAATACCAAATCGGATCTAAAATATTTCCAGCTTCAGAATCATTTTCAAGGTCATGAAAGCCATGGTTTAACAACTGTTCCACAAGGTGACTGTATCATTCCAAAAATACACACTCATGCCACCATTCGTGTTACAATTTTTTAGCTTCAACACAAGCGAAGTCAAGGTTCAAAGTGTACAAAGTTCTGTTCCAAGCCATACCTGATGCTTAGTCCCAAGTCCACCCAACCAGTCCAAGTTGCCTGGTCTAAAACCTCCATACTCCAAGCAACACCTGATACTCATCAAAATATTGTCCTACCTAACTGTTAAACTCACCACATAGATTTAAATATTCTACTATACAATGCATTCTATTATTCATCAAGCTTGCAATAAAGTTTGCGATGTAACGGTCGGTACCAAATCCTATCAAGTGTTGGATTGAAGTGGTGAAGACTTGTGTAGCATGGTGCAGGGCGGCTTGAAAGTGGATATCAACCTCAAGATAAGTTCCAAGACAAGTATTTGCAAAGTCAGAACTCAGTCACAAGTCGAGATGAAATGGAAGTTCTCATAGTATAAAATGACCACAAGTTATTAGGAGACACTATGAAGGGTACAAGTGATGCCATGTTTCATTTTCAAGTCACACAAAAACTCATTACTCGTACTTAATCAGCAGGAGAAATTTTGAGTGCATAGCAGAATTTGAACATCTGACCATCAAACCTCCATACCCATGCTTCTTCTTTAAAATTATGACTTCTCCATCGAGCTTCAAAGTAATCCTTGACTTCTTTTGTCGTGCTAAGCTACTTACTCCACGCCATGCTTCAAATGATCCTATCGTGAGCCAATTCTCCACTCAAGCACACTCCTAGCCATCATACTGCTGCTGCCAAGCAAAAACAAGGCAAGTTTCACGACACAAAACAAGAAACAAACTGCAGCAGTAAAAAAGAGGAGGAGAAATAAAAGAACTAAAGATGATCCTTATGCAAAAATTCAAGATGAAATGGAAGTGAGCAAAGTTCAATAAATTATGCACAAGCAAGCATTTAAAGAACACTCAATTAGATAAGTGTTGAATATTGGATCTTACCAAGATGTTTCTAAAACCAAAGTCAGGAGCTGTCTTGTGTAGTTCAATCCATCTGCACCATCTTCAAGTATTGCTACCAGGATCAAGAGCACTCGGGGACCTGATAAAAAAAACATCAAGAGTCAACTTGAGTCAAATAAAAGCCACATCATCAAGAAGTTAGTAGCAGTAAAAAGAGCCACAAATCACAGGTTACACACAGTAAAAGCTCAGATAAAATCCCACGTTCTAGAAGGAATTGAAGCTCACTACAGACAAATAAAAAATGAGTCACTATCACCCTGGACCCCACAAAATCTCAATGGAAAATTCTCTCTAACGGTATGAAGATCACGCAGCTCCTGCTCACACAAGTGAAGGGATATTCCTCTGAGAATCCCTTGATTTCACACGTACCAAGCAAACCCGATTTCTCCTATAAATAAAGTGCTAATCGTTGGCAAATGACGGACGAAAACCCTAGCGAAGCTCTGCGCAAGTCAATCCCTAAAACCCTAAAATTCATCAAAAGTTATCTCTAATGGTTGATAGAGCTTCACATTGAAGCTCTAGCCAACTTGAACTAAAACCTGACACATATCACATAGAAGCAGCAACACGCGTCATAGTTGCAGAAGAGGACGAATACGAGAAGGATAAGGAGAAGTGCAACAGAAGGAGAAGGAGAAGTGCTTACCGGAAGTCA
Source organism: Lathyrus tuberosus (assembly GCA_022829125.1). Classification (NCBI taxonomy): domain Eukaryota; kingdom Viridiplantae; phylum Streptophyta; class Magnoliopsida; order Fabales; family Fabaceae; genus Lathyrus; species Lathyrus tuberosus. The sequence continues at coordinate 20,410,123 of JALAZF010000017.1, forward strand.
TCACTTTAGTCGCTGGAAGGGAAGATCGTCGGACTAGCTCCGACTGTGTAAGATCTTACAACCCTTTATGTAGCTTCTTCATGCCATTTTTTCTGTTTCCTTAAATGCTCTGATTCCTTGAATGCTTCGAAATCGATTACAGTATTTTGAAATTAGGGTTAGGGGTTTTGATTTGGGGATTAGGGTGTTCTTGGTGTGGGTTGATTATCATGTTTGTGAAGCATGTGTGTGTCGCTTGGATGGTACGATGAAGGTTCTTCACATTCCTTTTTGAAAAGAGAGAACTGAGTACTAAAGCAATGGCGGAGTTTTCCGCGTTTTGGTTTTAAAGAGGAAGAGGTTACATTTGTTGCGAAGATGGAGAGAGACTCAGAAAATACATCGTGTGTCTCTCCCTTTTAGTAGGTTCAATTTGTTTTTTAATATGATTAAAATTTGTTGCCTGTAATACGTTTGGAAGTTTATGAGTTATAATACTCATTTATTTTGAAAATCAATAACACGAATTTCTACCTACACCCCCTTTCTACTGACTTTTCTGGCCCATTTATTTGTTTTTTTAGAACTTATTATTATCACTTTTTAGTATAAAAACCAAAAAAACTTTTAATTATTTCTTTTTTTTTCAGAACAAAGTCATAAAATCTGTTTACTAATTTAATTTCTAATTTTTATTAAAATGTTAATTAATTAGTTTATTAATTAATATTTGATTTTAATTAATCCAATTTCTCTAGCTCTAAAATTATCATAAAATACTTTCTTAACTAAATTAAAAATCATAATTCATTCTAATTAATATCTCTAAACTATTTTTCTTAATTAATTATGGAAGTAGTGGGCTTTTGGGGTCTAGCACTCCTTGGGTCCTTGAACGATCGCTCTTGGGGCGCACGCCTTGGGTTGTGATCGTTCCGTCTTCCATTTCTAAAACACTTAAAATATTTAATCCTAATCAAAACACTTAACACTTAAAAATACAATCTTTTCTCAAATTGAAATTCTTAATCTAATTAATTTCTTAAGCTTTAAAAATAATTTTTCTTAAATCAAATTAAATCACAAAATATTTAGGTTAATATTTCTAAACTATTTTCCTAATTAATTATGGAAGTAGTGGGCTTTTGGGGTCCAACACTCCTTGGGTCCTTGAACGATCGCTCTTGGGGCGCACGCCTTGGGTTGTGTTCGTTTCGATCTTCCATTCCTACTAAAACACTTAATCCTCCTTAAACCTCTTAATTCATCCAAACCCTAATTCAATTAACACGTCTAATCAAAATACGTCAAATCAAAATCTTTTCCTAATTAAATTACGAAAGTAGTGGACTCTTGAGGTCTAGCATTTCTTGGGCCCTTGAACGAACGCTCTTAAGGCGCACGCTTTGGATTGTGTTCGTTTCGATCTTTCGTTCCTAAAACACTTGTCTTAATTACATGGACAAAGAAGCCCATTGTCCAACAAACATAATTTCATAATTAATAGAATGAAAAAGGTGTCGTTGAGATCTAGCATCTCAGTAATGCCCCAATTAATTGGTTGCGAGGCCGACGTCTCGTTTATCGAATAATCGTCATTCTTCCTCTAAAATACTTAACAAACCAAACACTTCTCATGCAACCGAAACCCTAATACACTTAATCCACAACTCAAACACCTTTCCCAAAGAACATTGTTTAAGTCATTCTTTCGCGCATATGAACTCGTGCTTCAGCCTCCCCTAGCGAGCAGACAAGCCAATGTTTAGCAGTTAGAATGCAACCTAAACTCTCATTCGCCTAAAACACGTCCAAATCAAACTCTTTTCTCAATCAAATCTTTAACACACTTAATCCTTATTCAAACAACTTTTCATAAAGAACATTGTTTAGTCCATTCTTCCGCGCATATAAACTCGTACTTCAGCCTCCCCTAGCGAGCAGACAAGCCAACGTTTAGCAGTTAGAATGCGAACTAAACACTCGTTCATAAAAGACACCAACCAACCGTAGTCCCACGAACTACGAATGCTCTGACTTTCCCATTGCACGAGGGAATGCGTAGGCACAAGGGTTCTAATCCTTGCCGAGCACCCTAATAAAAACCACCCATTTTCCCCCTTAGAAAACAATATCTACCTTAGAAGAAAACAAACAAACCTAGCTAACTTATCCCCCGAATCGAATCAAGAGGTTCCCGTTGAGTACAACGGACGTAGAGGGTGCTAACACTTTCCCTTTGCGTAATCGACTCCCGAACCTAGAATTTGGTTGCAATGACCATTTTCTTATCCTTTTAAAGGTTTTATCGATATTTTCCTATTCCTTCCTTGGAATGAATAAAGTTCGGTGGCGACTCTGTTTCGAACAGTTGTTTTTTCCGCGTCCATCGCGAGGATCGTATTTTTCGAGGTACGACAGACGACGACTCTGCTGGGGACAAGCATTGGCCTATGCTAGAGAGAGTCAAGCCTAACTTGACTCGATTCGAGAGTGTTAACTTCGCTTGGTTGTTTTCTTCTTAATGTTTTTATATTACTTATTTATTTGCTTTTATTGCTTTCTCTTTATCATATGTTTTTTATCATACTTGACTGTTGGATTTTGGGTGATATCACAAGTAAGGCTCTTTACCCGAGTCTTGGAGAAAGAAGAGAGAACACCTAGTTTATATTTTGGAAGTAATTAGTGTTAGTCCCCAAGGACCCGCTCCTTGTGTGCCTAGCATGAAAGCTTCCCCTAGAGTAGACCTTTTCGTAGATCTTGTTGTAATGCAGCTAGCCTGTCGCACGACTTGATTCATGAAGGGTCCGTGACTTTGGGAACCACTCTTAGCACCAGTTTCCATCTTGGCGGTCGTTAGTGTTAGTCTCCGAGGACTCGCTTCTCGTGGGCCTAGCATGAAGACTACACTCAGGATAGACCTTTTTGTATCCCCGTCACAATGCAGCTAGCCTGTTGCATGGTGTTGACGCGATTAGTGTCCGAGACCCTGGGAACCATATCCATCAACATTAGAGCTATCCCGTGAGTGGGTTTATGGGTAAAGAATCTAGAACTATCCTTATAAAGCCTACCTGTTATGAGGGTTGGGAAGTTACTTGTGATATCCGGGATCCTGAATCTGCATGCATTGCATTTGTTTGCATATCATGGCATTTGCATCTCATTTGCATGGCATACCCTTCCAACCAAAACTCATCCGATCCTCTGTCCATTTCCTGCCAGCTGATTTCCCGACGCTCATATTGAACCTGTGGTAGCCGCAAAGCATTTGAAGTAAGTTCAAGCAGAGATAAAAGGAGCATAGATACTTTGAAAGTTGTGATAGCTATGTCAGAGGGTAGCTTTCAATATGTTGGAGTGGAAGATTTTGACCCTTCATCAGGTTTTACTGTGTTGACTAAACCATTATATGATCATCTACTTGGTGATCATCCTCTACAAGTGAACATCCCTGCTCAGTCTCAGATGATGTCAATGTCTGATTCCATGGAGAAAAGGTTTTGTGCCCTTGAAGAGAAGGTTCAAGCTATGAAAGCGCGCGATACTTCTGGGCTCGATGCTGTTGGTATGTGCCTAGTGCCAGACTTGGTAATTCCTTCGAAATTCGAAGTACCTAGCTTCGAGAAGTACGCTGGTCTCAGTTTCCCAAAGCGTCATTTGGTGATGTTTTACCGAAAGATGACTTCTCATGTTCTCGATGACAAGTTGATGATTTACTGTTTTCAAGACAGTTTGAGTAGCGCATCTTTGAATTGGTACTTGGGTTTAGAAAGAAGCTGTATCCAATCATGAAAAGACTTAGCCAATGCTTTCCTAAAGCAATATGAGTACAATTTGGACATGGCTCCCAATCGCATGCAGTTGCAAAGCCTATCTCAGAAGAGCGGTGAATCCATCAAGGACTATGCACAACGGTGGAGAGAGTTGGCAGCCAGGGTGCAACCACCACTCTTGGATAAAGAAGTGATTGATATGTTCTTGAATACTCTGCATGACACCTATCTTGAAAGGATGGCTGGTAGTTCATTCTCAAGCTTCTCTGACCTTATAATAGTGGGAGAACGCATCGAGAGTTACCTTAAAGCTAAACGAGTCTGAAACGCTTCGAGTAATCAACCTAGTGAGACTGAATCCTTCAGCAATTCCCAAGAGGAAGAGGGTAATGAAATTGATGCATTCATAGAAAATGCTGAGTATTCTCAAGGTGCACCAGCAAAACTTTATGGTCCCTCAGCTTCTCGACAGTTATCATTGCCAGCGCCATATCATCCTTATGGGCAACCAAACATGCCTAGAACGTCCTCCCAGAAACCATGGATTGCTCCTCGTGCGAATCAACGAGCCCGTGGCCGAAGATATCAGAATCATCATCAAAATCAGCATAGGCCTCGAAACAACTTGGAAAGAAGGACTGCTCCTCTTCACCCAGTTCCTATGTCGTACAGTCAACTTTTGCCGCATTTGGTCAGAAGCTCACTGGTAGAGCCCAAAGCTATCAAGCCTTTGGCAGAACCATACCCGCCTGGGTATGACCCCAATGCGCATTGTGGATATCATGCTGGATCAATAGGGCATTCGACTGAAGATTGCAAAGCTTTTCAAACCAAGGTGCAACAGTTGATTGACAAGAAGTACATATTCTTTCAAGAAGGAGACTTGATTGTGCACGTCAGCTTCTCGCCCAAATAAGTTCCAAGACTTCAAGATGCAGCTAGTGGTTCAGACAGGAAGAATTCCTCAGATACTGGAAACCATTGGACATTTATCATTCGCATTTGTAATTTCGTTATGTTAAAAGCTACTTGTTTTGAACATTGTTTATTTTGAATGGTAATATTAATGAAGTGATCATGATTTTTTTTGAACTAATCACGTCGCATTCGCTCATTTTTCTTCACTTATATCAAAAAGAAAAAATATATATATATTCATCTATATACCTCTCATTCACCAAGTTGTTTAGCAAGTATTGGAGGGAGGATGACGAAAACGAGATACCCATAATTGCTGATGGTATGCTTTCGGATAGAATCCCGCCAAGGATGTACATGAATTGTTTCAAATCCCCAAACATTGGAGATATAAGGAGTTAGTCCCTAGTTAACCACTTCGAGCCTAGAAGTAGAAGTTTCCTTCGGATTTCCAAAACCTTACACTCAACCTGGGGCATGGTAGTGTTCAGTCAACCTGATTACACACTCGAATCATGCAGAAGCTAAGACGGTTATTCCTCAATGACCAATGACTTGGCAGTCACAAGCCTGACTTAAAAAAGAAAATAAAAAAAATTCAAAAGCCTGCTAAGTCAAATACCCCAAAAGGAGACTTAGGCAAAAATCAAGGCAAATCCCAATGAACTCAAAAAGAGAAATCAGTCCATGCAAAAATTAGGGATAAAAATAAATCAAAAGCAAAAGAGGTCCTCAAATCCTCAGCAAAGCAAAATAAAATTCAGTGACCATCATATCAAAAATCAAAAGGTCATTGACATCCACAAAAAACAAATAAAGTGACTGCCATCTCAAGAAGACCTTGAATCCTCGTCTTCACTATTATACGTCAAGCTCTCTTAAAGAGACAAAATATGTGTCAATTTAACTGAACGTAGGACTGGAGATCATCACGAAGAAGGGGTGGGTACAAACAAATTTTGAGCCTTATATCCTTTGTTTCTATAAACCGTGAACCAGACCACGTTACAGCCCTTAAAAGACCTAATTGAGGCGGGGTTTATTCTGAAAGCATATTACAGCAAGGTTGCGTAAACTGGCTCCTACAAATTTGCTAATCACTTGCATTGGTGTCATATTCTTGCTATATCTTTCACGTCAGCTAAATAAGCATTGTGTTTGGGCTAATGGTCCATTTGTCACACACAATCGTATCATTCCAATAATGATGATTTTTCAAAACTTGCATGAACATCGCATTAAAATTACCATTTGTGAACGAACAATTTTGACTGCAAGTCAGTGTTTGACATCAAGGAAATTCCAACAAGGAGCAATCCAAGGGGGTTGGGTCATTCAACAATGTTGGCTGGAATTGACAATACTTCATAACCATATAGAATAGGGGCATTGACATCCAATGATTACGGAATCAGTCAGTTTCAAGCAAGTCCCCGAAGCATTAGTTGATTATAGGGCAAATCATTCAAGAACAGGTTGATCAGAGTAAATCATCTCAAGAATCTACCAACCAAGGACAAGCCACCCAGAGGTTCTTTTAGGAAAACCCCTCTAATGTTCAATCAGCACAAGTTAAGTCGCTCTAACGCTCATTCTGGGGCAAGCTACCTCAAGGGTACTTTGAAGCCAAATACTTCAAGAGTCATTCAATGAAGGAAGAATCCTTTCATGACTTGGAATTCTGGGGCAAGCCATCTCGAGTTCATCTCATGGTGCATCTGCTTCTGAATTTTCCTTTCAAGGACAAATCCTTTCACGACTTGGAATTCTGGGGCAAGCCATCTCTAGTTCATCTCATGGTACAACTGCTTCCAACTTCCTTTCAAGGACAAAGCCTTTCACGACTTTGAATTCTAGGGCAAGCCATCTCGAGATCATCTCATGGTACAGTTGTTTCCAATTTCTTGTCAAGGAGAAATTCTTCATAGACCCATACTGGGGCAAGATGAGCTACACAGGGTCAGGTCTTCCCCATGCTTTCAATCTGCTCAAGCGAACACCGTCAAGTGACCTTTGAGTTCAAGACGAGTGTCGGGGAATCATGCTATCACCCCACAAAAATAACATTTTGCCTCCCTTCTGACATGAAACCTTGCTGCATAGGAACTTATTCATCCGTTATCCTTTACTGGGGCATCTTTGGAACTTTCATATCATTACGTAAATCACTCATATGCATCAGTCATGTTGCTTCGCTCATTGCATAGACATACGTATCATATCATTCCTCGAGCCTAACCTTCCAACAAGATTTGACATCTCAAAGCCTGGTATCGCAAGACTTGACACCAAAGTCCAACTCAGCTTGGCAAGTACCCAAAAGTCCACCCTGTTGGCATTTTCATAACCTAAAGTCAAATTTCATTTGGCACATATCCAAAGTCCAACTTAGCTTGGCAACCCAAAGTCCAACTTAGCTTGGCAATCCAAAAGTCCAATTTAGCTGGCAATCCAAAAGTCCAATTCTTTATTGGCAAGTACCCAAAAGACCACACTCGTTGGCATCTCCAAATCTTTTAAGGTCCAGTTCCCGCCTGGCAAATCTTCCAAAGGTCCAGTTCTCGTCTGGAAAAACATCTTAAGGTCCAGTTCCCGTCTGGAAGATTATTTTAAGGCCCAGTTCTCGTCTGGCAAATCATTTTAAGGCCCAGTTCTCGTCTGGCAAACCAATGCAAGGTCTAGTTCTTGTCTGGCAGATTATTTTAAGGTCCAGTTCCCATCTGGAAAATCATTTTAAGGTCCAGTTCTCGTCTGGAAAAACATTAAAAGGTCCAGTTCTCGTCTGGCAAATCATTAAAAGGTCCAGTTCTCGTCTGTCAAATCATTTAAAGGTCCAGTTCTCGTCTGGCAAAACATTAAAAGGTCCAGTTCCCGCCTGGCAAATCATTAAAAGGTCCAGTTCTCGTCTGGCAAAACATTAAAAGGTCCAGTTCCCGCCTGGAAAATCATAAAAAGGTCCAGTTCTCGTCTGGAAAATCATTAAAAGATCCAGTTCTCGTCTGGCAAATCATTAAAAGGTCCAATTCTCGTATGGCGAATACCCTTTTCTCACCAGTTCTCGTCTGGTAGACTATCCAAAAGTCAGTTTTCGTCTGACAAACAAAAGTTTAAACACCAGTTCTCGTCTGGTAATCTATCATCCAATCCAATTCTAGTATGGAAAATCATTCCAAAGTCCAATTTCATTTGGAAAATCACCTAAAAGTCCACCGTTGTTGGTATCCTCATATCACATAAAAGTCCAATTTATTGGCAAACACAAGATAACCAAAGTCCATTTTCAATTGGCAATTACCAAATCCAATCCCTGGTGATACCCACGACAAGGAAACCTATCCCCAACGTGCCTGATCATTTGCATTGTCATGTGCATAACATGTAAGCATAACATTCAATCATATCTGGCATTAGGATTTTAGTCTTGTGCATTCATACGTGCATTGGATTCCCTAGCAGTTGCATCTTAGCTACATTTTCGTGCATCACGTAATGCATGGCATATCCATCCCCATCAATATAGCATAACAGGATCCAGGATCAGTTCGCAAGTATCTTGGCTAGACCTCCTTCAAATTTGGCAGTATTTTTCTGAAAAGAAGTAGATACCCCGCACATACTCAAGGAATTCTATTCCCCAACAAGTCATTCTTCAGCCATGCAATTGAGAATGACAATCCCCAACAGCTGTTGTTATTATTCCCCAAGCAAAGGATATCTCAGAAAGTTTCTTGTGAGCTCCCTCCTGCAAAACCAGCACATTTCCTCCGACAGGAATCTTGCTCAACTATTCCCTCAGCAAATTTACCACAGAGATACTAATTTGGTATCATCGAGGAACCTTAATGGATAAGGGACTGCTTCGACCACCCAGATGACATCAAGTTATTTTATTCAGTTTGAATCCCGCTACCTAATTCCGTCGGCTCTACTCTATATCACTTTACCTTTTGTCCGACAAATTTTGGGGTCTTCTTATATCTAATTGCCTTCTACCCTAAAAATAAACGCCATGCAGCAGTTCATTTTCTCGGGTTCAAGACAATTAGATAGGGGCATCTGTCATACCCCAAATTTGTCCTACCTATTGCATGTTTCTTATACCAAGATTTTTGTGTTGACTCTAAGATTCAGGTCATGAAGATCTTGTATGTGTTTGTGAGGGTTGCTAGCTCTTATTGGGTGGCTATGTTTTAAAGAAGAGATAAAGGAGGATTGGGCACTCATTTTATGATTATTTAGTCAAGACTTGATTAATTGACTTCAAACTGATGTTAAGCCATATCCCAAGAAGATTTTAGCCATATTCCAAGTGTGACACTGAGGTTATATGGTTAAACAAGCTAAGGAATGACCATTCTCGATTCAAGGAAAAAATGATTTATCTTTAGGTCATGTTCTCTTCTAATCCAAGTTTAAATTGGTTTTCATGGTTAACGGGTGATTATAACTCATGAGCAAGTCGTGTCTCAAGAGACTCCTAGTATAATTAAAGGTTTGCTTCAAGTTGTCCCAAGATATGATTAACATTGTTCCAAGCTAGATATCAATACATAGGCCATGAGTAAAACTTGTCCTATAAGCCTTGGCTAGTATTTTAAGTTCCAAGCCCATTTATTTTAAAGACAAGTCATTGAACCTCACACTATTTGAGAAATCAAGAACACTTTAAGTGCAAAGTTTACAAAATTCAGAATATCCGTTACAAGAAGTTGAAATTGAAAGTTTAAAACCAGACATCTCTTCTTGAGTACGATGTCTTATAGGGTTCAAATAACCATTCCAAGGTGGTCTTAAATTGAATGCAAAGGATAATATACAAGGATTTTTTTTCTTTTTCCGCGATATTACAAGTGTACAATTGGGTTGAAAGCAAAAGTGAAAATCAGGTTGCAAGATATACATGCATTTCTTCCATTCAAGTTTTCTCATGCCAAGCAAAGACGTGAACTTCTTAAGATTCTACAAGAATGGTGCCCACCATGGATGCAAGCAAACTCAACATAATTCAAGGCCACGACCTTTACCCTAAGTTCTGTTAAGTGCATAAATTAAATTTAAAGTGGACAAGATCAAATTAAGCTCCAATTATCTTATCAATACTCAAAAGTTACGAAGCTACACATTTTCAAACAAGAACAAATTGTTGGCAACATCATATTATGCTATGGAAATAGACCAAGGCAATTACAAGCTTAAACCAAGTGTAATGAAACATACTAATGAGACATAGACCTTTTCCTATTGTGAGCCTAAGTACGATGCCTAAGAGGTCAAACCCAAAAGTCTAATGCAGTATTGTTGAGTTTCTTCTCCACTAGTGTCAAGTCTTTGTACCAGGCCTATCTTGCGCCATACAAACTGCCGTCACCAACAAGTTATCTTCATAACAAATCTCCAAGCTCATCTTGTACCAAGTCCTCATTACACCAAGGATAAGAACATGAAAATCAAAAGCAAAATCACCAAATCAGTCTGTATCATGAAGGAATTATTTGGAAATCTAAATGACTGACATAAGAAAGAAATGCAGTACACATGAAGGTTAGGGACAAACACGACTCAAAAAGTCACAACAAATCAAATGTCATTTATTTGAAAGAAAATATACCCAAGCTGAAAATCAAAACTGAAAATCTGTTAAATTTCAGGAGAACAACATCAAATCGGATCTAAAATATTTCCAGTTTCAGAATCATTTTCAAGGTCATGAAATCCATGGTTTAACAACTGTTCCACAAGGTGACTGCATCATTCCAAAAATACACACTCATGCCACCATTCGTGTTACAATTTTTCAGCTTCAACACAAGCGAAGTCAAGGTTCAAAGTGTACAAAGTTCTGTTCCAAGCCATACCTGATGCTTAGTCCCAAGTCCACCCAACCAGTCCAAGTTGCCTCGTCCAAAACCTCCATACTCCAAGCAATACCTGATACTCATCAAAATATTGTCCTACCTAACCTTTAAACTCACCACATAGATTTAAATATTCTACTATACAATGCATTCTATTATTCATCAAGCTTGCAATAAAGTTTGCGATGTGACGGTCGGTACCAAATCCTGTCAAGTGTTGGATTGAAGTGGTGAAGAGTTGTGTAGCATGGTGCAGGGCGGCTTGAAAGGGGATATCAACCTCAAGATAAGTTCCAAGACAAGTATCTGCAAAGTCAGAACTCAGTCACAAGTCAAGATGAAATGGAAGTTCTCATAGTATAAAATGACCACAAGTTATTAGGAGACACTATGAAGGGTGCAAGTGATGCCATGTTTCATTTTCAAGTCACACAAAAACTCATTACTCGTACTTAATCAGCAGGAGAAATTTTGAGTGCATAGCAGAATTTGAACATCTTACCATCAAACCTCCATACCCATGCTTCTTCTTTAAAATTATGACTTCTCCACCGAGCTTCAAAGTAATCCTTGACTTCTTTTGTCGTGCTAAGCTACTTACTCCACGCCATGCTTCAAATGATCCTATCGTGAGGCAAATCTCCACTCAAGCACACTCCTAGCCATCATACTGCTGCTGCCAAGCAAAAACAAGGCAAGTTTCACGACACAAAACAAGAAACAAACAGCAGCAGTAAAAAAGAGGAGGAGAAATAAAGGAACTAAAGATGATCCTTATGCCAAAATTCAAGATGAAATGAAAGTGAGCAAAGTTCAATAAATTATGCACAGGCAAGCATTTAAAGAACACTTAATTAGATAAGTGTTGAATATTGGATCTTACCAAGATGTTTCTAAAACCAAAGTCAGGAGCTATCTTGTCTAGTTCAATCCATCTGCACCATCTTCAAGTATTGCCACCAGGATCAAGAGCACTCGGGGACCTGATAAAAAAAACATCAAGAGTCAACTTGAGTCAAATAAAAGCCACATCATCAAGAAGTTACTAGGTTCAAAGTCATGTAACCGTCAAGAGGAGTGGCTACATTCTCTCCAACCTCTACCTAAATTCAGTCTATAAATACTAAAGTCTACGAAGAACAAAGGGTAGCAAAATTTTCCTTTCAAGAGTATTGTCTTGCTGCCAAATTAATTCCAGAGCTTTTGTTTCATTTTTGCTTTGCATTTCCATTTCCTTGTCAACCATTACCGAACAAAGTAATAGTTTCTCACACTGAGGAACTATTACAATTTAGTTTTAGTCTTTGTTTCAGTACCTTCATCATTTGTTATCTAATTTTATTCAAGCAAGAACCTACCAGCTTGTGGAGGGATTGCTATTGCTGTTATTACGAATTACCAGGTTTCCGTTATTCAATTTAAAGCATTGTTTATTTTCTTTCTTAATTATGTCTATGTCTATTTATCTCTGTGCCGTTACATTTAATTTCATTATTATGTCTAGCTAAACCGATTTTATCGGTATGTAATGAAGTAACTAAAATGGATTAAATTTCTCTAAGCTAAAATCAATAATCAATTCTTCTTCTGGCTTCGATTTCTTAATTTTAAACCCAACTTTTATTATGAGAGTAAAAAAGTAACAAAGGTTAAAGTCGAGACCACGAGAGTGTGAGGCTTTACCCGGATAGCTGAAATCGGGCATTAGTTTTAAAAACAGCGGAAGCGCTTTAAAGTTAATTAGGCTTAACTAGTTTTCAAAAAGTATTTTTAACCTTATACGGGTTAACGAGAGCAGACATATTGACTTAGGAGTATGGTCCGAAGCAATAACCACGGGAGTGTGAGGTGAGGGCTTTTAAACCGGTTTTCCCTATAGATGAATAGGGTGATAAATATTTATACGCTTAGGTTTAATTAATTCCACGTAGGTTACCGAATTATATACCGATAACTTATTCATAACTAGTATTCCCAGATTTTAATTTCCCGTTTGAACTAAAAACCCAATTCTGATTAGCCTTAGATAAACATAGTAACGATAGATAACGGTGCGTTCGATTTCTAGTCTCTGTGGGATCGATAATCTTTTAAAACTACGCGATGCGACTGTATACTTGCAGTTAGATTTATTTAGGCACACTAAATAGAGCGATCAAGTTTTTTTGGTGCCGTTGCCGGGGACTAATTAAGTCGACATCGTAATTTCTTTGTTACGTCGTATAGACTAAGGCAAAAAAAAACCAAAATTCCCTTTCTGTTGATTGTATGCCAAGTACTCGCTCTTCTGGCGAAGACCTCATACGACCGACAGACGAACCTGAACGTCTTCTTACCGTAAAAAGACGTTGTAGCGAGTGATTTTTGGATGTGGTTGCGAAGAACGATCTCTCTGGTACTATAATTTGATTCATTTTTTATCCTATTAAAGCTGATGAAGGAAGGGAAATAGATGTCTCCAATTAACCCTGCTTGCATACTGAGATTAAACAGCGGTATGTTAGGTTACAGATGCTATAAAGATTCGGTGTTTCTCCTAGGTTATTTTGTTGACGAGGGGTACTTTAGGCTATCGGTTAGGATGTTAGGACGAATGTATGAAAGTATGGGATTTTGGGTTTTTGTTTAGTGTGCTTGCTAAGATTTTTTTCTTTCAATCTTATGCCTACGTATTCCCGTTTACCGAAACAGGGAAATCAGAGCGATTGTAGTTCCTCCTATTCTATGGGAGGAAATGGTTGTTTTGGTGTCTAGAGAATGTCTGGAAAACTCAAGGAGATTAGACTGTCCGTGTCTAGAGTTTCATCTTTTATATCATGCTTTGAGAAACAGTAGTAGACTCTTTGAAAGGACTGTTCTATGCAGATGACTAATTTCTGTTCCTATACCTCTAGGAGGTCGTCGGGACAATTTGTACGAAGCCCAAGAGGAGGCTGGAAACTTTTAAGAAGCCGACGGGTCCTTGTACGAAGCCCAAGAGGAGGCTATCATTCCCGGAGGAAGAGATCATTATACGAAGCCTAAGAGGAGGCGGTGAATACTTCTAAGAAGCCGAGAGGTCCTTGTACTAAGCCCAAGAGGAGGCGGGGTTGCTTTTAGGAAGCCTGTGGGTCCTTGTACGATGCCCAAGAGGAGGCTGATGCTTTTAAGAAGCCCGTGGGTCCCCAAACCCCGAGAAATTCAAGGCAAGCTATTCACAAGGAATAGATCAAGTCAGGAAAGTTCGAGAATTTGGAAGAAACTCAAAGATGCCATTCACGGAGAATACATTCATCTCTGGGAGTAGAGTTTCTTGATAATTCCTAATGAGGACAGCCGAAGAGAAGACTGTATCTGGTGATCCTATTGGGGATCTAGTTGTTTATTTCTATGAATAAACGAAACGGCGTCACCTAGTTCTAGACGTAGTTGTCGGGGAAACTCGAAATATCTATACTATTATTACACAGTTGATATGAGTTTATGAAAGAAGACTTACAGTGAAACAACCCCACAATACAGTTATATGTATATGAAAGCGGTAAATGAAAGCAATAACCACTTACTCGATTGTAGAGCTTCCATGCTGTTTGGTTAGTTGTTCAACCAAGAAAGATTGAAAACAATAGTATATTCAAAATCAAAGGAGAAAGTGCTTTGAAAAAGAAAGATTTGGGGCTTACAGCTCAAGGAGAGGTCCAGGGTTTTATCAGTGAGCGCACTGTTTGAATTTGTACAGAGGGACTTATACAAGTGACTGAGGCCCAAAAAGGTTGTCTGTACAAAGGGATGAGTCTTACACTCTCTCAAGAGGCCCAAAAGGTTTAAAGAAAAAGAGTGGGGCTTATAACACGAGGGTAGGCCCAGTTGACTTTTCGTTAAAAATGGCGATCGCGCCGAGATTTTCTTTTTACGCAAAGGGACTTATACAATATTTGAGGCCCAAAATTGTTTTGGTTAAAAGGGAGTTGGGTCTTACACTCTATTAGAGGCCCAAAAGTTTTGAATGGGTCTTATAGCTCAAGGAGAGGCCCAGGGTTATTTTTCAAAAGGGGACGGTCGCGCCGTTTGTTTTTGACGGTATCGGGACTTATACAATACACTGAGGCCCAAAAATGATTTGGTCAAAAAAAGGATTGGGTCTTACACTCTATTAGAGGCCCAAAGTGTTTTGAAAATGATTTATGAGGGTTGAATTAATCCAAAAACCCTAATTTGTTTTCAAAAATGTGTTTTAATTGAATAAAAATTCAATTAAAATGATCAAAATTGTTTAACATAGGAAAAACAAATTGTGATCTTGGATTAATGCTTCAAAAATTAAGTATTGACCTACAAAATAATTAGAAGGCATTAAAAGTTGCAAAATCAAGGTGGAAAAAATATTTTAAATGTTAAAAACAATTAAAACATTAATTCTTTGCAAAAATATCAATTATACAAAATAAATAATATTTTTGGGATTTTTTGGGAAAATAAAATATTTTAACATTTTTGTGAATTATTAAAAAAAGAATCAACTCAAAATCATTAAAACTCAGAGAGAAATTAATTTTTGAATCAATTAAATAAAATCACAAAATTCAAATATTCAAATTTTGAAAAAATGGCGCCAAGAACACCCAAGAACACGCGCGTGTTCTGGGCTTGCCCAGATTTGCATTTTCTCTCTAATCTCACTGAATACTTGATTATATCATACAATCCCCATACCAATAAACTCGTTTTAACCTCACGATCATGTCTATGGCAATTAATTTCATTTAAATTAAGCATAAAACAAGAAATCACGAAAAATCCTCAAGAACCCAAATTTCTGCATGAAGGCTAGGATTTTTGATACACGATTCAAACAATGCAATTAATTGAGGGGAAACATTCCATGCATGATTATGAACATATGGCCAAATTATTGTGCAGTAAAAATTGCATGGATCATAGAGTTAGAAGAGCTCATGCTTACAACTTGCAGCTGGTGATCGTGATTTGTGTTGGAGGTGTTACAGCTAGGTTCCAATGATCTGGATAGCTTCCCTAGGTGCCATGGAGTGTGTATGAATGCTTGGAATGGATTGAAATGATCTGGAACTTGAGATGGTACCCCAACTGCAAATCTGTCAAGAACTTGAGCAATTGGCTAGTGATTTTGTGAAATCTGTGTTCCAGATGTTATGTGAGTGTTTGGATCACTTCTATATGATGTATGTGAGGTGTGTGTGTGATTGGTTTGATTGGAAAAGCTCCCAAACTCAAAACCCGATAGTGACTTGCCTTAGAAGGCAAAATTGGAGTGAATGAAGAGATTTTGAGGAAAACATCTGTTTGATGGCTTTGGTGTACTCAAACTGATCACAATTGAGCTCTATTTATAATAGAGCCAGTTTGTTTTGGGATCCACAGTGAATGGCAACTGCAGCAGAGGTTTGGCCAATGTTGTCCAATGGAAATCCAAGTCTCCTCTAGCCATTGACTAGAGGTTAGGGCACAGGGTTGTGGTTCCCTTGGTCTTGGATAAGTCTTGACTGAATTCAGTTGGGAATGGCTCAGTCCATGCCACCTTGATGCTTCCATTGAATGTTCCAATCCAAAATTGGAGTCTTGTCCCTATTTTGGCCATTTTAGGTTCAACATGCTATTTCTTGTTCCAAAGACTTTGGAGGCTTGGCTCAGTGATTGTCCCCTTTAGATTCAATCCTCAGAGGTGTCCAAGTGGATAGGAGCATTTGGATTTGGCTGATTTTGGTAAATCGACCAAAAATGCAAAATCTGCCTTGCCTTGACAAATTTCAACAAGGCAACTTGCCAATGTTATATCTCATGACTTAAATTGAATTTGGTAATGTTCTTGGCCATTTTGGAAAGCCCTTACATGATACAACAACTGTTTGAACATATTTGGTTTTGATCTCTTTTGAATCCAAGTGAAAAATCCCCCTACATTTGGCAAAAAGTAGGGTAAAATCTGACTTAGTGAAATTTTCACTAAGTGTTGGAACAAAGTGACTTTTCTTGATTTTGATCACTCCATAACTCAAAATCCATGAGGAATTTGGACATAGGCCAGTATGAAGCTTTTGTAGAGGGCAATGAGATCTACAAATCAAGCTTTGAATGGGGAACAATGGCCTCGTGGTTTAGGAGTTATGGTCCTCCAAAGTTGGCACATTAGTGTCACTTTTTCCATAACTTAGAAATTTTTCTAAGTTTTTATGGTTACCCCTTTTACAAGTTATCCCACTTTCTTTGATTTTTCTTGATGAATGATGATTCAAATCATACATTAACATCATTTTAGGGTTAAAAATCCATTTTGGTGAAAAATCTCAAAAAGTCAAAGTTGACTTTTGTGCACAGTTGACTTTTTATCAGATGAATTCCAAACTGTGCAATTCTTCATGAAATCATGTCCTTGACCTAAATCAAACTTGATGGACATGTTCCATGGGTGTCATAGGGTATATTGAATCATGTCTTAGGGCTTGGGAGCATGTCCTGGTCAAAAGTCAAAGTTACAGTTGACTTTCCTCGCGAAACCCTAATTGTGGTGCAGACGAAATTGAGACTTGTTGCTCAAGCTTCTTGGATTAATCCATTGTTCCAAATGGATCAATATGGTTCATTAAAGACCCTTAAACCCTCTCTTGAGGTCTTGGCTAATGATTTGCCCTAAAAGTCAACTTAGGGGTGAATTAGGTCAAGAAACCCTAATTCCAGATTTTTGATGAATGCATCCCCTGAGGCAAAATTGACTTGATGATTGGGTCCATGAGGTCCCATGAAGTATATTAGGTTATGTTTTGGATCATTGGCTTGTGCCCAAATGAAAAATTTCCATCTGGATGCCCTGGTCGACCAAAACCTTAATTTGGTGACACTGTCGATCTTGAGACCTGATCCACCTAGAAGGGAGCAGCCTTGTGCTTGATCCTTGAAGTGGGAGTCCTTTTGATCCATTGTGGATGTTTGAGAGGTTAGAAAATTTGAAGATCATGTCATTCCTTGATTGATCCTTTGTCTAAGGCTCTGAGAGGGCTTGAAACCCTAATTTTGATTGTAGTGGATGCTCAATAATCCTCGAGGAGATTGATGAGGCATGAAAGTACATCCATATTGTGATGATGATTTGCACAATGATGGGAAATCTTAGTGGTCAAAATTTGGGGTATGACAGATGCCCCTATTTAATCTTCTTGGACCCGAAGGTGTGAATGACGAAGGTATTCGGGCATTTGGGGTGTAAGAGGATTAAATATCGGAATACCCGAAATTTTTATGGTGGTTATGAATGGTAGCTTACATATTCATCTTCTTTAGCTAAGCGATGATGCTTAGAAAAGGTAAACTTCCCCTCGATCCTGGTTTCCTACCGAGGAACTGGTCTCAGTTTCTGATTTAAACTTCCCCTCGATCCTGGTTTCCTACCAAGGAACTGGTCTTAGTTTCTAATGTAAACTTCCCCTCGATCCTAGTTTCCTACCAAGGAACTGGTCTTAGTTTCTGATGTAAACTTCCCCTCGATCCTGGTTTCCTACCATGGAACTGGTCTTAGTTTCTTTCGTCAATAAACTTTATTGACAAGGGACGCTATTCGTAGCGGCTTTCCTTCAAACTTCTCGCCGAATTTTCCTAGGGAGATGCCATTTGAATGGAAAAAGTTTTGAGGTCAGACTTGTTGGGGAACCCAGTCGTCTGAGTTGTAAAGGTGCACAAATTTCTCTGTTTGGAGACGCCATTTGTCGAATCTACTGGGGAAAATGAGTCTCTTGAGAGACTGCTTTCGTTCGGGGTCTTTACATCATACTTTTCTCGGAGATCTTCTCGGAGAAATGCCATATGATGTGATCCAATTTTGAGGTGCCGATGACCTTTTCATCAGTGGGTTTTTCGGTGAAAAACTGTCGTACTGCCGAATCTCCGATTTAGGAGGCTTTCCCTCGGGATTTTCTTTAATCCGGGAAAACAAGGATATCATCTTCAATGGCGAAGAGTGATGTTAACTGAGGGCTCTCTGGTCTTTCAGAGGTTCAAGTTATCAAACTGGTCGAGGACCCAATTTCAGCCCAAAAATAAAACTGGAGGAGAGAGATTGTTCAGACGTAGCACTTCCTGACGAGGAAAGGGCTGACAACTCGATTGAGAGGACTTTTATCACTAGGGGACAAGACCGACTAGAGTGATAGTGATGCAATATGACTGTGAATGTAAATCAATAATGCATGATGCCTGTATGTATATGCTGACAAAACTGATGCGACATACAAACTAAAAAGATGAACACGACTGGATACTCGGCCATCGCGGGGCGAAGAAGTACCGTTGGTTCAGAATAGCAATTCCACCTTGCTTAGGAGAGATAGTCCCTGTTGGGAGCTATGTTGATCGGGCTTAGGAGATGAGAACTCGGCCGAAGCATGTCAGACGAAACAAGGTCTCTGACATAGTTGATCCCTTCATTCAGGCGTACTGGCGTAGAAGGAGTACTTTGATTTCGTACTTTGAGGTTCGATTACTTCTGGGGAAGCGACCGATGTTCTTCTGATGTTCAATAGTCAAAAGAAATTGCCGTCTTTATTAAAAAGCAGGAAAAGTTTTAACAAGTAAATTCATTTTTGTTTTATTTCAAGAATCGTTAATCATATTAAAATGTCATTCTGTAAAGCTAAAATGAATAAGAATTACAAACAAAAGCACAAAGGCTCAAATTTTATTGATAAAATGGAGATCAGCCAAACGCGTGATTCCAAAGAGTATTTACAAAGTTAGAAAATGGTAATTTACAGGGAAAAGGGCTACGTTGAAATGGTGCGTGTTTTTTTCGCAAGTGTACGAACGCGTCAGAGTAATATAAAAGATTATCGTATCCACAGAGACCAAGTGTCAATCTATCGCTATCTATTGTTAAGGTGTGTATCTAAGGTGATTGGAAATAGTAGTTTTGAAGAGTGCACGGTAGTAAATAAAGTAATTAAAATTAATTGATAAAGACAGGTTCGAATGCAATTCACATAACCAATCGATAATACAAGTACTTGCTAATAGAACTACTTACGGGCAATGTTTTCTACTTTGAAAAGAACTAATTTGACAGGAACTGTCGCTTTCGCGTACTCAGAACCGAGTTGTACCCCCTAATCAAACCCTCTTATTGTCACGAATAAAAAGGCGCGCATTGCGTTAGAGTAGTAAACCTATTTTTAAGAAATATAGTATCTTGACCAAGTTGAAAAGTATTTTAACCTGGATTTTCTAAAAAAAAGAGAGGTTCTTACGAACCAGACTTTAAACTTCTTAACGCGTCCGAAAATGGTTTTAAAATCTCTTTTCCTTTTAAATTAAAAACTCCTAATAAACTAAACAAAGCGCTTTCGCTGTTTTTGAAATAGTTTAAAAACAATTAAGTTTAGATAGGCGTTGGACGGCTTTCGATCTTACCCAACGGAATTTAAGAACAGGAAAACTTATATTGAAAGTTAAAATAGCCCTTAAGTGTTTCTACTAACAATTGTACAGATTATCGGTTCGGTTATGATCTTCACATTCTAACCTTTATAAAATTAGCCAGACATGGTAAAGTAAAAGTTCATTTTTAGATTTTTCATAAAAAAGTATTTGAGTGCGAGTGCGGAAAGTAAATGAAAGTAGTGCGAGTGCGGAAAGTAAATGAAAGTAGTGCGAGTGCGGAAAATAAACGAAAGTAGTGCGAGTGCGGAAAATAAACGAAATTAAAAGACAATGCAAGAAATAAAGTTGACAAAAGGTAAAGTAATAAAACCTGCTCCAATCGGAGTGGTTGAATACAATGCGAACTGAAAGTAAAATGGCGGCAGGATTAACTTCCTTCCAGAGTGCTCCAAGACTTAGTCTCACAGGCTCTTACAGACTCGATCTCTCGAATGTAGTAACACCTCGATGTGAAGTGATTACCACTATTACACTGATATATGCTTATGAACAACTAAGCTTGGATGATGAAAAACGAAAATCTAAAGTCCTATTTATAGGCAAGGAAACATGTGGAAAAGACAAGGATGCCCATAGCATTTGAATTTGGGAGGGAACTCGCTTTGTTCTTGTGGCGCCCGCCACAACACCATGGCGCCCGCCATGAGTGTAAACTTGCTTGGGCAGTTGGAGATCGTGGGGAAAAACAGTTGGGAGGAGTTTGAGACATGGCCACGTCATGGAAGACCCTGTGGCGGCCGCCATAGTGGATGCCATAAGTGTAAAATGCTGATTTTCTCTATTTTAGCTCATTTCAACTTCCTTTTCGCTCCTTTTCTCGCTCGGGGCTCCGATTAGACTAAAAACCTGAAAACAAAGAAAAACATAATAATAACATAATAAAATGACATTAAAAGACTAAGAATGCATGCGAAATCGGAGTCAAAAATACGGTGAAATTCAGTGTCATCAAATTCTCCCACACTTAGACCTTTGCTTGTCCTCAAGCAAAACATTTAAAGCTCAAAGTAAGAAAACTAGTGCTGACACGTGATTCGGGCAAAAAGGGCTTCTAAGTTCAAGTCAGGATGCAGTGACAGGTACTAAGTGAACCAAGGGTATCGTAATGACACTTATCCGCAGAGGCGGACATAAACTTCATTCTTATATTAATCAACCGTACCATCCCACAATAACTAGGCCTACCTCTTCATCTCTTTTTTGGGTCCTTTTCATTCAGGCGCAATCACATTAAGCCCGTTATCCGTACATGTTTCATAGTAGAGTGACCTGTTAGTGATTCTGATCCAAAACATAGGGTTTCTGGCACATAAGACTGTGTAAACCCTTTTATTTAACCCAAATGCAGTTGTGGGGGATCGGATCGTAATCCGCCCTACCGAGTTCAGCGCCAGAAACCTCTGAACCAACTAACAATGGGTGAGCTAAAATTATATTTTTTTGTGTGGCAACAATTCAACTTTTTGGGTTAAACGACCTTGTGAGGGTCATCTATCCGGAGTTTGCCTTATTCTTTATTTATTTTACTGGATCATTCACTTATGTTCATCGATCCCCTACGTAGAACATGCTTAGGCCAGAGCTGACTGCTGAAATAAACTACTTAGGACAAATTTGGAAATGATGATTAAGGCCATGGTACATGGGGTTTTAGAATGATTCCTATATTCGTGAAGTCTACGGTGCTAAAACGATACTAATGTTTCAAAAAGTTCACCTAAGTCACCACATCCTAATCCAAACCTGTCTTAAAGCCCAAAAAACGTGTAGAACAACAATGTTTTCTTTTTGCAAAAATTTTTTTTTTTTTTTTTTTTTTTTAATAGGGCTAAAGAAATGGGGAAAAATGAGGGTGCACTAGGGATACACTGTACTGGTGACTCGTCAGACTCATGCATTTTCTAGAAAAAAAGACATAGACAAAAACAAGAAATAAACAACTAACTAAAAAAAATGGAAATAGAAAGCAATAAAATAGAAAGCAATAAAATCCCCTCCCACACTTAAATCGAACATTGTCCCCAATGTTTCGAAATAAGATAAGGAGAGTAACCTGTAAAACTACTGATGTGGACCACTGGTGCCCTCGTCGTCCTGCTGGGAATGCCTGGGACGATGGGATCTGCTACGATGCTGGTCTCTCCGGTCCAATCGGGCTGATAAGGTCGCCTGGGCATCTCTGACCTGTCGAAGGTTACCTAGAACGGAACCTTGAGTAGCCTCCATAAGCTCCTAATGCCGGCGGTTGAAGTCTTGCTGACGGGATTGCTCGTCTGCGATCGCAAGCAAGGTGCGAGAAACGGACTCGAAGGATCGATCTGTCCTCCGCCGTGATTCTTCCATGAAGCTCATATTATCCGTCAGTTGTTGCTGAATGGTAGAGAGAAGGTCATCTCGCCTTTCTTCTCTAGCCATAAGGTCACGCCACATCTCCTCAGTGACATAGGATCCAGGGACTGAACCTGCAAAAGGGTTAGAGGAAGAGGGTGCGGTGTGTGGTGGTGAAGGATGATGGGGGAACACATGAGGTATGGGAGACTGATCTCTTCGCTCAAATTCTTCGTCAGTGTCGTGTCCCTCCGCATCAGGAATATTAGGAGGAAGTGGACCTAGAACAGGTGGAGCATTTAAATCATAGGTCCAGTTCCTTTCATTACGTACATCGGTACGTCTACTGCAGGGCAAGGCAACAGATGGGATAGCTACACCATGGATCATCAATACAAAACCACCCTCTCTTCTCGCTCGGCACAATTTCATATCTTTTAGAAATTTTAGGTTGATTGTGCGAGGAGTTAAGGGCTCTAGTGTGGCTATCTTATTGTTCAAGTTAAGGGCCCGAGCAATAGACGTAATCAGTCCTCCAAAAACAATCGGTCCTGCTTTATTAATAGTAACAGACATGTGAGAAAGCATAAACGGGACCGGATTGATTCTTCTATTAGTGAGACTTCCTTGTAAAAACTGAAGCTCTTTAGCATTAACCTTATTTGGATTATCCCGGCCAAAAATAGTACATGCCAACAGGTATCTAAAAACTCTGATGGCCGGGTTGTGGATGGTCGATGCAAGAATTCCTTCAAAAGAAGTTATTAAATTATTTGACAATCTCTGCCAAAAAGAAAATGCATCGACCGACCATCCGTCATCCAAAGGGGTTTCACAAATAGCACCTTCCCAAAGAGGAATCCCTAACAGACTTGTTAGTTCGTCGGTACTGTACTTATATTCTATTCCAAACATTCTAAATTGGACAGTACCGACTGTGCTAGCAGTGTTAGGGTGGACAGTGTAGATCAAAGAACTTAAAAACTCAACTGTCAGTTTCTCAAAGGTTGGTTCTCGGTTTTCAAAAATAGAGTGCAGTCCCAAAAAATCAAGTAAATGATAAACACTATGATAAATACCCAAGGTATAGAGACAGCTTTTTTCTAAAATTTGTTTAATCTCCCTATTAGATACTTCCACTTGGCCACTAGTCTGTGGGTGATATGGTGTTGCTACTCTATGCTTAACTCCATACTTGCTTAAAAGCTTATCAAATATTCTTGATATGAAGTGAGATCCTCCATCACTTATAACTAAACGGGGTGTTCCAAATCTGGGGAATATATAATTTTTAAATAATTTAATCACTACTCTAGTGTCGTTTGTGGGTGCAGCTATCGCTTCAATCCATTTAGACACGTAGTCTACTGCAACTAAGATATACTTGTTTCCTAAAGATGGTGGGAATGGTCCCATGAAATCTATACCCCATACGTCGAAGAGTTCTACTTCTTGGATGTTTCTTAAAGGCATTTCGTCGCGTCTTGATATATTTCCTGTGCGTTGGCATCTATCACATTGGACAATGTAAGCATGGACATCACGCCACATGGTAGGCCAGAATAGGCCAGCTTGAAGAATCTTGGCGTAGGTCTTAGAGGTGCTTGCATGTCCACCATAAGGTGCAGAGTGACAATGCTGAATTATACTTTCTACCTCGTCTTCTGGAACGCAACGGCGGAAAATGCCATCTTTACCTCTCTTGAAAAGAAGTGGCTCGTCCCAATAGAAGTTTCTAACATCACTTAAGAACTTCTTCTTCTTGTGGTAATCGAGATCAGGGGGTATTATATCAGCAGCTAGGTAATTAACAAAATCAGCGTACCAAGGCACGTTACTTACAGCTAAGGATTTTTGAAAGTGCTCATGAGGGTCTGGTTTTTTACCTTCAATGGTTTCCAACTGGGCTATCAGTCTATCATAGGCAAAATCATCATTTATGGGTACTAATTCAGGATTCAGGTATTCTAGCCTAGATAGGTGATCGGCTACTACATTTTCTGTGCCTTTTTTATCTCGGATATCTAAGTCGAACTCTTGTAGCAACAAAATCCATCGAAGTAACCTGGGTTTAGCATCTTTTTTACTTAGTAGGTAACGGATGGCAGCATGATCGGTGTAAACTATAATTTTGGCTCCTACTAGATATGATCTAAATTTGTCTATAGCGAAAACTACAGCTAGGAGTTCTTTCTCGGTTGTTGCGTAATTGAGCTGGGCGGCGTCTAGGGTTCTACTGGCATAATATATTACATGTAATCTTTTATCTTTTCTCTGACCTAGAACGGCTCCTACAGCGTAATCACTGGCGTCACACATTATCTCAAACGGTTCAGACCAATCAGGGGGTTTCATAATGGGTGCTGAAATCAATGCTTGCTTCAAAAGGTTGAATGCTTCATTGCATTTTTCATCAAAGATGAATTCAGCATCTTTCATTAACAGGCCAGTTAAAGGTTTTGTTATTTTGGAGAAGTCCTTGATGAAACGGCGGTAGAATCCAGCGTGTCCAAGGAAACTTCTAACTTCCCTGATAGTCTTGGGGGGTTTTAGGTTCTCTATAACTTCTATTTTTGCTTTATCTACCTCTATACCTCTTTCGGAGATTATATGTCCTAAAACAATTCCTTCAGTCACCATGAAATGGCATTTTTCCCAATTCAGCACAAGGTTCACCTCCACACATCTTTCCAGGATTTTCTCAAGGTTGATAAGACAATTTTGGAAATCAAAACCGCAAACCGAGAAATCATCCATAAATACTTCCATGATTCCATCTAGATAATCTGCAAAGATTGACATCATGCAACGTTGGAAAGTAGCAGGGGCATTACAGAGTCCAAAAGGCATTCGTCTGTAGGCAAAAGTTCCAAAAGGGCATGTAAAGGTAGTTTTTTCTTGATCTTCTGGATGTATAGGTATTTGGAAGAATCCCGAATACCCGTCTAGATAGCAGAAGTAAGAATGTCTGGCAAGACGTTCTAACATCTGGTCTATGAACGGTAAAGGGAAATGATCCTTCCTAGTTGCTTTATTTAACTTTCTATAGTCTATGCACATACGCCAACCTCCTTCTATCCGCTTTGCTATTTGTTCACCTTTCTCATTTTGCACAACTGTGATGCCTCCCTTCTTGGGTACCACATGCACAGGGCTCACCCACTTACTGTCCGAGATCTGATATATTATACCTGCTTCAAGCAACTTCAGAACTTCCTTTTTGACAACATCACTCAGTATAGGGTTTATCCTTCTCTGGTGCTCTCTGGAAGGTTTTGAATCTACTTCGAGCGAAATCCGATGCATGCATACGGATGGACTTATACCTTTCAGATCAGAGATATTATATCCTAAGGCTGAGGGATATCTTCGTAAAACGTCCAAGAGTTGATCTGTTTCTTTTTGTCTCAAGGCAGCACTAACTATAACCGGACGATTCATTTCTTCATCAAGAAACTCATATCTCAGGTTCTTAGGTAGTTCCTTAAGTTCCAAGGCTGGTTTAATAGGGCAAGGCATAGGATCTGGGGTAAGGGATAAACATTCGTAAAGGTTATCATCGATGTAGGGTTTCTTATAATTGTCATCTTCCAAAATAAGAGTTGATGGCAGCTTAATTGTTTCAATGACTTCTTCTTGCTCTAACTCCCTAACACATTCATCAATGATATCTATCGCATAACACGCATCTCCTATCACAGGTGCCATAAGAAATTTTGAAAGTATAAATTCTATCTTCTCGTTCCCTACCTCAAAGGTTAGCTTCCCCTTTTTGACATCTATTATGGCTCCAGCAGTCGATAAGAATGGTCTACCTAGAAGAATTGGTATGTCATCATCTTCTTTAATGTCCATGACAACAAAATCAGTAGGGATAAACAGCTGACCTATCCTAACAGGGACGTCTTCAAGTATGCCTATCGGATATTTAACAGATCTATCGGCTAATTGAAGTGACATCTTGGTAGGTTGCAACTCTCCTAAATTTAACCTTTCGCAAACCGCTAAGGGCATTAAGCTCACACTAGCTCCTAAGTCTAGAAAAGCTTTTTCGATGACATGACTCCCCAAAGTACAAGGAATGGAAAAGTTTCCAGGATCTTTATCCTTTTTTGCTAATTTATTTTCGGCAATAGAATTACATTCCAAGGGTTTCGGATCATCAAGTCTACGTTTATTGGTAAGGATGTCTTTGAGAAACTTTGCGTAGGATGGTATTTGGGTAATGGCTTCTGTGAACGGGATTTCTACGTGAAGTTTTTCTATAACTTTAATGAATTTCTGATACTGATTATTGATCTGGGTTTGTTTAAGTCTTTGCGGATATGGTATTGGTGGTTTGTATGGCGGGGGTGGTATATAGGTTTTGTTTTTGGGTTCTTCTCCTTTTTCTTGACTTTCCTGGTTTACAGATTCCTCTGGTTTCTTCTTTTTATCTGGGATGTTGTCATCTTCCTTATAAGTTTTGGGATCACTCAACCTCGGGTTACAAGGTTCATCATAAGCGGTCCCACTTCGTAGGGTAATGGCATTTGCTTGTCCTTTCGGGTTTTGTTGAGGTTGTCCAGGGAATTGTCCTCCAGGTGTGGTCTGAGGGGCTTGGTTTAAAGCTACCTGCGAGATTTGGGTTTCAAGCATCTTATTGTGAGTGATTATTTGGTCAACCTTGGTTCCTAACTGGGTAATTAGTTCGTTAACATGAACGTTTTGGTTCATGAACTCCTTGTTTTGTTGGATTTGAGCAGCGGCAAAATTATCCACGATTTTCTCAAGGCTCGGTTTTGGTGGTACAGGTTGCATAGGTTGATTTGATCTTGGGGCTTGATAACTTGATTGTCTCGGAGGGGCAGTATTTTGGATAGGGTTATTATTCTTATAGGAAAAGTTTGGGTGATTCCTCCATCCAGGGTTATAGGTATTTGAAAATGGGTTTCCTTGGGTGTAGTTCACTTGTTCAGAGCTGGTCTCGTTTAACAGACTGCATTCTGCGGATTGGTGTCCTTTCGTCCCACATATCTCACAATCTGACGAAACTGCGGCTGCAGTATTCGGGGTTGTACACATATGCTCAACTTTTAGGGCTAATGCGTCCATTTTAGCTTGCATTATGTCCATAGAGCTTAACTCATGTATTCCTCCTTGGGCTTCCTTCTTTTCCACTGTCGCTCGTTCTACTCCCCACGATTGATGGTTTTGGGCCATATCTTCGATAAGGGCACTAGCTTCAGGGTAAGGTTTGTTCATCAGTGCGCCACCTGCGGCGGCGTCGATGGTCATCTTAGTGTTATAATGAAGTCCATTATAGAAGGTTTGAATGATTAACCAATTTTCTAAACCATGATGTGGGCATGCTCTTAACAGCTCTTTATATCTCTCCCAGGCTTCGAACAACGATTCTCCTTGGTTTTGGGTAAATCTAGTTATTTGGTTTCGAAGAACAGCAGTCTTACTCGGGGGAAAATATCTGGCAAGGAATACTTTTCTAAGGTCTTCCCAACTTGTTATGGAATTTGGTGGAAGGGAATCTAACCAAGATAGGGCCTTATCTCTGAGGGAAAAAGGAAATAATCTTAAGCGAATCGCCTCAGGAGGGGCTCCATTGGTTTTAAAGGTGTCTGCTAGTTGGAGAAAGTTTTTCAAATGTTGGTTTGGGTTCTCTGTAGCAAGACCTGCGAATTGTCTCTGCTGTACTAACTGCAGCAGGGATGGTTTAAGTTCAAAATTGTTAGCTGGTATGGCTGGATTTACTATACTAGAACTAGGTTCCTCGTTGGATGGTTGGGCGAAATCCTTAAGAGGTCTTTGATTTTGATCTTCGGCCATAGCTTTCCTAAGTTTACGGAAATATAAACGTGTGCGAGCGTAACGTTCTGGTTCAGCTAGAGGGTCTACTAAACTTCCGGTACTACGAGTTTTTCGCATTGACCGGCGGGAAACTTCCTTAGTCTAAACGGTATAACAACAGGGTACGAAATTTGACGAAATTGGTCCCCGGCAACGGCGCCAAAGACTTGATGCGTGTTTTTTTCGCAAGTGTACGAACGCGTCAGAGTAATATAAAAGATTATCGTATCCACAGAGACCAAGTGTCAATCTATCGCTATCTATTGTTAAGGTGTGTATTTAAGGTGATTGGAAATAGTAGTTTTGAAGAGTGCACGGTAGTAAATAAAGTAATTAAAATTAATTGATAAAGACAGGTTCGAATGCAATTCACATAACCAATCGATAATCCAAGTACTTGCTAATAGAACTACTTACGGGCAATGTTTTCTACTTTGAAAAGAACTAATTTGATAGGAACTGTCGCTTTCGCGTACTCAGAACCGAGTTGTACCCCCTAATCAAACCCTCTTATTGTCACGGATAAAAAGGCGCGCATTGCGTTAGAGTAGTAAACCTATTTTTAAGAAATATAGTATCTTGACCAAGTTGAAAAGTATTTTAACCTGGATTTTCTAAAAAAAAGAGAGGTTCTTACAAACCAGACTTTAAACTTCTTAACGCGTCCGAAAATGGTTTTAAAATCTCTTTTCCTTTTAAATTAAAAACTCCTAATAAACTAAACAAAGCGCTTTCGCTGTTTTTGAAATAGTTTAAAAACAATTAAGTTTAGATAGGCGTTGGACGGCTTTCGATCTTACCCAACGGAATTTAAGAACAGGAAAACTTATATTGAAAGTTAAAATAGCCCTTAAGTGTTTCTACTAACAATTGTACAGATTATCGGTTCGGTTATGATCTTCACATTCTAACCTTTATAAAATTAGCCAGACATGGTAAAGTAAAAGTTCATTTTTAGATTTTTCATAAAAAAGTATTTGAGTGCGAGTGCGGAAAGTAAATGAAAGTAGTGCGAGTGCGGAAAGTAAATGAAAGTAGTGCGAGTGCGGAAAATAAACGAAAGTAGTGCGAGTGCGGAAAATAAACGAAATTAAAAGACAATGCAAGAAATAAAGTTGACAAAAGGTAAAGTAATAAAACCTGCTCCAATCGGAGTGGTTGAATACAATGCGAACTGAAAGTAAAATGGCGGCAGGATTAACTTCCTTCCAGAGTGCTCCAAGACTTAGTCTCACAGGCTCTTACAGACTCGATCTCTCGAATGTAGTAACACCTCGATGTGAAGCGATTACCACTATTACACTGATATATGCTTATGAACAACTAAGCTTGGATGTTGAAAAACGAAAATCTAAAGTCCTATTTATAGGCAAGGAAACATGTGGAAAAGACAAGGATGCCCCTAGCATTTGAATTTGGGAGGGAACTCGCTTTGTTCTTGTGGCGCCCGCCACAACACCATGGCGCCCGCCATGAGTGTAAACTTGCTTGGGCAGTTGGAGATCGTGGGGAAAAACAGTTGGGAGGAGTTTGAGACATGGCCACGTCATGGAAGACCCTGTGGCGGCCGCCATAGTGGATGCCATAAGTGTAAAATGCTGATTTTCTCTATTTTAGCTCATTTCGACTTCCTTTTCGCTCCTTTTCTCGCTCGGGGCTTCGATTAGACTAAAAACCTGAAAACAAAGAAAAACATAATAATAACATAATAAAATGACATTAAAAGACTAAGAATGCATGCGAAATCGGAGTCAAAAATACGGTGAAATTCAGTGTCATCATGAAACATAACGACCGCTATCCTTCTACCAACTTTGAATTCGGGGCATCCTGAGCTTCTGTCGAAGATGACCTTGACTGGAGTTTTCTGATGGATGATGTAACTGCTGCCGAGGGACTTGACTCTGTTGAACATAGTTACTTGCCATTATCCCTAATTTTTGCCTGGATTGTACTTTGGGATTTCCAATCCACCGGGATGATTTTTGATTCTGTCTCTAATTTTTTCCTGGACCGCCCTTTCAGGTTTTAAATCCACCGAGACGTTTTTTTTTTAATTTAGGCGAAGTATTTCTTGACTACATCAACATTCGTGGGGTAGGCAAATTCCTCTCCGTCCATGGTTGCAAGTCTCAAGGCGCCGCCTGAGAAAGCTTTCGTGACCACATAAGGGCCATCATAATTCGGAGTCCATTTACCTCGCGAATCAGTGAGAAATGATTGTATCTTTTTGAGCACGAGGTCTCCTTTTCTGAAGACACGAGGTCGGACCTTTTTGTCAAACGCCCTCTTCATTCTCTGTTGATACAGCTGACCATGGCATAGTACCGTGATTCGCTTCTCCTCGATCAGATTCAGTTCGTCGTGTCGACTTTGACACCATTCAGCTTCTGAAAGCTTAGCTTCCATCAATACCCGGATTGATGGGATCTCTACTTCTATGGGGAGCACTGATTCCATGCCATATACTAGAGAGAAAGGGGTTGCCCATGTAGAAGTGCGAACAGATGTACGATAACCGTGAAGAGCAAAGGGTAGCATTTCGTGCCAATCTTTGTAGGTTACAACCATCTTTTGAACAATCCTCTTGATGTTCTTGTTAGCCGCTTCTACCACTCCATTCATCTTTGGTCGGTAGGGAGATGAGTTATGATGTTCGATCTTGAACTCTGAGCACAACTCTTTCATCATCTTGTTGTTCAAGTTAGATCCATTATCAGTAATGATCTCGCTTGGAACACCATAACGGCAGATGATATTGTTTTTGATAAATCGGACCACCACTTGTCGGGTTACATTAGCGTACGACGCTGCTTCGACCCACTTGGTGAAATAGTCAATGGCTACCAGGATGAACCGATGTCCGTTTGAAGCCTTAGGTTCAATCAAGCCAATCATGTCGATTCCCCATATCGAGAATGGCCATGGGGAAGAGAGAACTTTGAGATGCGATGGCGGTACATGAATTTTGTCGGAGTATATCTGACACTTGTGACACCTCCTCATGTACTTGTAGCAGTCAGATTCCATTGTCAACCAATAATAACCTGCTCTTAGGATTTTTCTCGCCATTGTGTGTCCGTTGGCATGAGTGCCAAAGGATCCTTCATGAATTTCTTTCATAAGCATGTCTGCTTCTGGTCTGTCTACGCATCGGAGCAAGACCATGTCAAAATTTCTCTTATAGAAAGTGTCACCGCTCAGGAAGAAGTTTCCAGCCAATCTTCTGAGGGTTTTTCTGTCCTTCCTTAGTGCCCCAGATGGGTACTATTGTTTCTGAAGGAAGTATTTGATATCGTGATACCAAGGTCTGTCGTCTAGGACTGCTTCAATCGTGAAGATGTAAGCGGGCCGTTCAAGGCGCATTATGTCGATCTTAGGTAAGTCGTTCCATTGACCTACACTAATCATGGAAGAGAGAGTGGCTAATGCATCAGCCATGTGATTCTCCTCTCGAGGGATATGATGAAACTCAACTCTGTTGAAGAAGGGTAGCAACCTTCTTGCGTAGTCTTTGTAAGGAATCAATCCTGATTGGTATGTGTTCCAATCTCCTTTTATCTGATTGATAACTAAGGCTGAATTGCCGTATACGTCCAAGCTTTTGATCCTTAAATCAATTGCTTCTTCGAGACCCATAATACTAGCTTTGTATTCGACCTCGTTGTTCGTACTTTTGAACGTAAGTCTGGCAGTGAAAGGAATGTGGGTACCCTGAGGGGTAACAATGATTGCCCCAATTCCGTTTCCATAATGATTAACTGCTCCGTCAAAGACAAGTCCCAATTGGGAACCTGGTTCTGGCCCTTCACTGGGTAACGGTTCATCGCAATCTTTCATTTTTAGATACATGACATCTTCGTCTGGGAAGTAAAACCCGATTGATTCTTGATCGTCAATCGGTTGATGAGCCAAATGATCGGCTAAAATACTTCCCTTAACAGCTTTTTGAGCGTGGTACTCTATGTCATATTCTGATAATAACATCTGCCAACGGGCGATTCTTCCCGTGAGAGCAGGCTTTTCGAAGACGTACTTGATTGGATCCACTTCGGAGATTAACCAAGTAGTATGATGAATCATGTATTGGCGAAGTGGTTTGGCTGCCCAAGCCAAAGTGCAACAAGTTTTCTCAAGCATCGTGTACCGAGTTTCGCAGTCGGTGAATTTCTTGCTCAAATAGTAAATGGCAGACTCTTTCTGTTTGGTTTTGTCTTGTTGGCCAAGTACGCACCCCATTGAGTCTTCTAAGACTGTGAGGTAGATGATCAGTGGTCTTCCTTCCACTGGAGGTGATAGAATCGGAGGATTCAACAGATATTCCTTGATACTGTCAAAGGCGGTTTGACAATCTTCTATCCAAACGCAATCCTGGTTCTTTTTGAGTAACTTGAAAATCGGCGCGCATGTTGCGGTCATAAGGAATATGAATCTGGAGATGTAGTTCAAACGTCCCAAGAATCCTCTTACTTGTTTTTCAGTTTTTGGAGAAGGCATTTCTTGAATGGCATTGACCTTGTCAGGATCAACCTCAATTCCTTTCTGGCTGATGATGAACCCTAGTAATTTCCCTGAATGGACACCGAAGGTGCACTTGTTGGGATTCAAGCGGAGTTTGTACTTTCGCAAACGCTCGAATAGTTTTGACAGGTGGGTCACATGCTCCTCTTCTATCTTAGATTTTGCAATCATATCATCGACATATACCTCGATTTCTTTGTGTATCATGTCATGAAAAAGAGTTGTCATGGCCCTTTGATAGGTTGCCCCGACGTTCTTCAAACCGAACGGCATTACCTTGTAACAAAAGGTGCCCCATGGGGTAATGAATGAAGTTTTCTTCATGTCTTTCAGCGCCATTTTGATCTGGTTATAGCCTGAGAATCCATCCGTGAAGGAGAAGACTTTGAACTTTACTGTACTGTCTACCAACATGTCAATGTATGGTAAAGGAAAGTCGTCCTTTGGACTAGCCTTGTTCAGATCTCGGTAGTCGACACAAATTCTGACTTTTTCGTCCTTTTTGGGAACGGGTACGATGTTGGCTAACCATTGAGGATATTCAGATGTAGCGAGGAAACCCGCGTCAATCTGTTTCTGTACCTCCTCTTTGATTTTGATGGCCATGTCCGGGTGAGTCCGTCTCAACCTCTGCTTTACTGGCGGACATTCCGATCTTAACGGTAAATGATGTTCCACGATGCTGGTATCCAACCCTGGTATATCCTGATAGGACCAAGCGAATACATCGGGGAATTCTTTGAGAAGCTTTATCAAACTCTCTTTGGCAGTTGGACTGAGAAGTGCCCCAATCTGATTTATTTTCTCTCTTGTTCTGAACCCAAGTTTACCGTTTCCAACGGTTCTTTGTGAGGTTCAATGGACCTTTCCTCTTGTCTGAGTAACCGGGAGATCTCTTCTGGAATTTCGTCGTCATCTTCTTCTTCAGCCCCAAATATCGGGAACTCAAAATCGGGAGAAGGCATCGGATCGTATGTTTCAACGGGGTTTAAAACAAGCAATCTGAATGACGTGATGATTCGTGTTTAGAAGAGATAGAGAAAATGCAAGTGTGTGCAGTGTTTTATTTTACTGCTTGTTTTTATTTTTAATTGTTTTTTAGGATTACCATTTTCTGAAAAAGCAAAAATAGAAAGCAGCAATAAATGCAGAAATTAAAGAACGACGTTATTTTATTAATGAACAAGTCGATTCTTGAAACTACAGCCCTATAAAACAAAACTCTGTTGCTTTGGGCTAAGCGAAGAGGGAAATTTTACAGAAAGCGAGCCCTATCAAAACATCCGTTTCACCTGGGCAGGGTGAAAGGTTAAAGATGGCAATTACTTTGACTGATGAACGATCTTCGGAACCTCGACGGCAACCCATTGGCGGCGAACTCCTCGGTGAATCACAAAGTCTGGCACCTTCCTCAATTTGTCTTCAGAAATGACGCTGATTTCTGGTGGAGCAGGATCATTGGAATCTGTCTCCCAGGCATAATTGTCGTAGGAGAATTCCTCAGTTGTATTTTACATAGCATTTGTGCTCTCAGTTGTATCTCCCCATCCAGTTGGCTGGATATCTTCGAGCCTGATACGAGAGCTTTCG
This sequence comes from Lathyrus tuberosus, assembly GCA_022829125.1. NCBI lineage: Eukaryota > Viridiplantae > Streptophyta > Magnoliopsida > Fabales > Fabaceae > Lathyrus > Lathyrus tuberosus. The sequence continues at coordinate 20,444,378 of JALAZF010000017.1, forward strand.
GGAGCGGTGTACTTGACCATGAAGTCGTACTTTCCACTCGGTTATCCCAAGGTGTCCAAAACTTCTTTGGAACTGGAAGAGTCATTTCTCTCGATGACGTTGACCTCGGGAAAAGCATAGTTGATGAATTCAAGTCCTGCAAACGTTGTGAATTCATCTTCATGTTGAGTAGTTTCTGAATGACCTAAGTGTTGATCCCATGACATGGTGGGGACACAGGTATTCTGTTCAATGACGGTCAGCCGCTTTTCATTGTTCGGCTGACTCTCTTGGCCCAAGTCTCCTGGGTAAGGTTACCACATTGGCAGACCATCCATTGGGCCATAGTAGTTGTAGTCAAAGTTGTCTTTCATCAGAGTGTCTTCCTCTAATGAATTTGGCAGAGCACGACATCCTTCCGGATCACAACCCTCGTATATCATTTCGACATCTGACCGTGGTATAAATCTCGGACTCTGTGCGGGATAGAAAAATGGTATAGGCAACTCTTCCTGAGACATATAACCGTCCCCATTAAGATAGGATTTCCATTCTTCATCTGTGTCAGAGGGATCTTCCTCATTGATAGCATGTACCGCTTGAGACACTGGGTGGAGGAAACCTCCACTGTGGAAGAAGTTTTGAAGGGGATGAAGACTTTCATCGTTGGCAGCTATCTGGGTACAGGTTGTAGAAAAACCAAGACCCTTCTTTGTTGTATTGCCAGTAGGAATGATAAGATGTCCCCATCCGGTTGTATTGGTACTCTCGACAGCTTTAATAGCATCGTTGTATAAAGAAATGGAAGTTCCTTCTTTGAACTGATTGTTCTTGCTCACCGACAGTGCTTGGAACTGAGTTCCAATAACCTCCTCGGGTTCTACACAAGTAGATAATGATAAGTTACTCACGAGCAAGGCCTGTTCTCCACAGACTGTGACAAGTTGGCCGTTCTAGACGAACTTTAGCTTTTGGTGGAGGGTTGAAGTAACCGCTCCAGCCTGATGTATCCAAGGTCTTCCTAATAAACAACTGTATGTTGCCCGGATGTCCATGACCTGGAAAGTGACTTGGAAAGTGTGAGGACCGATAGTTATGGGAAGATCAACTTCGCCGATAACTATTTTTCTGGATCCGTCGAACGCTTTGACGACGACCTCGCTGATTCTCATCGGAGGGCCTTTGAATGATAATTGCATCAAAGTGGACTTCGACATAACATTCAGGGCTGACCCTGTGTCTACCAGTACGCTGGCTAAAGCATCGTCCTAGCAGTTAACTATGATATTGAGCGCCATGTTATGACGACGACCCTCTTCAGGTAATTCCTCATCACTAAATCCCAAATTGTTGCAAGAAGTGATGTTAGAGACAATGCTATCGAACTGTCTGATTGTTACATCCTGTTCCACAAAGGCTTGCTCCAAGACTTTCTGTAGAGCCTCCCTGTGGGCTTCTGAACTGAGTAATAATGATAATACTGAGATCTTTGAAGGAGTTTGTAACAGTTGATCGACAATGTTGTATTCACTCCTTTGGATGAGCTTCAGCATCTCATCATTATTTTTCGAAAGGTCGGGATTACTGGATTGACCGACTGATGGATCGGGAACTTCTGTCTGAAGTTCCTTTTCTTTGTTAGCTTCCCCAACCCCTCGGTTGAAGATTCTACCACTCCGTGTTACACGACTGATGTCTACAATATTCACGACGGAGGGTAATGGAATTTCCTTTCCATTTTCAATTATCGTTGCACCGTATTTGTAAGGGATTGCCTTAGCTGATTCATACGGTAATGGTCCCGGCAGATAGATGACTACGGGAGTCCTCTGATTTTTCTGACCATCATAAGTAATCTCGATCCGTTCCCAGTTGGGAACTTTAGATTCGTCAAGTAGAGGGATAATGGCAAAAACATCCCTGGTCCTGTGATGACCAGCGATTGTGACAACATCCTCAACTTGATTGGCAAGGTAGTCCGGCGACCAATTGATGGGTCTAGAACCCGAATATGGGCGAATCTCTCCACGATCCACCTGACCCTGAAGAGCTGCTCTCACAAGGTAACACCCTTGGTTACTTTACGAACAGACGCTACAACGGTCATAATTGTGTGGTGGCACCTGGCCACGCCCACTTTGAATACTATGTAACCTTACTAGGTTAGCTTCCACAGATCGGACATCCTGACTCTGACGCCGAGTGGGGTTTCTGTTATTGATACTAATTTGCTGAGTATCTTCATCCATATAAAATGGCATCCACCAGTGATTTAACAAGTGCTGAAGTGCCTCCTGGACAAGGGTACAACCTCGATCGTCTTTACAACCTGCTTTACAGCTCTGATAGTCATGTACTATTAAGAATCCGAGTCGGACCTGCTCAGCATGTAACTCTACCAGGTTGGTATTCATTACGCGAATATCGAAGACCTGAACCATATTGATCTGATAGGGATTTCTATCATGGTAGTCTTGGATCCATCCTAGATCCATCTGACGCTGGAGGGCTTCTTGTACAAAAGAGCAACCCTGTTTGTTTACCGAGAAAGTCAGACAAGAACTGTAATCGTGCCGTGGCAGATTATGATACTGGCTTTGCCTTGAGTGCATCGCCACAAAGTTGACATTCATTGCACAGATATCGTGGTTCTGAATGACATTGGAATTCGTGTAAACCATGTTAACTCCACGAACTCGGTGTTCTTGGATCCATCCGAGATCCATTTGTTCCTGTAGGGCTGCTTGCACTACCAAACATCCTTGATTGTTTTTAGAGCAGATATCACATTAATGATAATTATGAGGTGGCACATGGCCATATCCACTCTGTCTACAATGCATCTTGACCAGATTGGTCTTTAACAAGAGTACATCATGAATTTGATAGACATTGTTAGTCTCTCCTTCTATCAAATTGACTGCAGCCTTCTCATGTTGAGGCAGCGGGTTCGTGAGAACATTAGGATTTGTATCCTTGAAGGATAAGACCTCGTTCCTAACAAGTTTTTGCACGTCGGACTTGAAATTGAGACAAGTCTCGATGTTATGCCCTGATCCTCTTTGGTGGTAAGGGTAGGTTTGATCCACCTTAAACCAAAAAGGCGGATTTTCCGGTACTGTAAGAGGAGACTTAGTCTGAATGTGCCCCTTAGCCAGTAGTAACAGAAATAGTTCTGCGTATAACATGGGTATAGGATCAAACCCTGATGGTCATGTTGTACGATTGTTGTTATATGGAGGACGAGCCTGCTGAAGAGGCTGTTGTGTCCTTTGCTGATTAGGTTGGCTCTGCGCAACCTGAGGTTGATACGTAGGCGCGGTGCTGATAGCAGGACTTACAGCTGCTACTGGTTGATAACGTCGCCTTTGCTTTTCGAGAGAGATATTCCTAATATCTTGCTCTTTTTTCTTAGGGAGAGCACTACCGTATTTTTTAGTACCGCTCGTAGATCCAGTGTCTTTTACCAAACGTTCTTCTCGGACGGCTTCCTCAAGACGTACGCCCATGCCCACCATCTCGGTGAAATCACTGGCCGCACTGGCAACCATTCGGTCATAGTAAAATGAGCTTAAGGTTTTTAAGAAGATCTTTGTCATCTCTTTTTCCTCAAGAGGTGGACAAATTTGAGCGGCAATCTCACGCCACCTTTGAGCATACTTCTTAAAAGTTTCCTTATCCTTTTGCGACATCAATCTGAGTTGATCTCTGTCGGGTGCCATGTCCAAATTGTATTTGTATTGTTGGACGAAGACAGTGCCAAGATCTCTGAATGTGCTGATCGTGGCACGGTTTAAACCCATGTACCATTTGAGTGTGGCACCGGTTAAACTATCCTGGAAGTAGTGAATCAGTAGGTCCTGATTCTCCGTCTGAGCTGACATCCGCCGAGCGTACATCACCAGATGGCTTTGAGGGCAAGAGTTACCCTTGTATTTTTCAAAGTCGGGCACTTGAAATTTGTGCGGAACTTTTACATTGGGGACCAAGCAGAGATCTGCGGCGTCCTTTCCAAATAAATCCTGACCGTGAATGGCTTGCAGCTCCTTCTGCATTTCCAAGAACTGTTCCTGGAATTCATCCATTCGGTCAAACATAGTTTCCTTTTTACCAGAAGGTATTTGTGGAATCTGTCCTTCCGGGACAGTATGCACCACAAGGGGTGGTACCGTGACTACGGCAGTAAGTCTTGGCGTTTCCCGAAGTTTGTAACCTTCAGGAGTCTTCAGTATGCCCCTGGCATCTTCGCTTTCCCGAAGTTTGTAACCTTCAGGCCCAACGGCTTCTGTTGTGATTCCCTGATCTTCAGTGATCGGCGGAACATATCCTTTCGGGATATAGTTAACAGGCATGCCCCAGGGACGATCTTTCGACATCTGATACCTAGGATCATACTTCTCCACTATGGGCGTTGAGGTGATCTCTGAGATCACAGTCCTTTGTAGCCGAGCTTCTGCCATGGCTTGCATGTCATTACGAAGCTTTCTCATATCCTCTCTCAGAGCGTCGATCTCTTCTTTCAACTCTCTGTTTTCTTCCTCAAGATCATCCATCTTTTTCTGACGATTGGCCCGAGTATTATACGAATGAGACAGTTTGACTCTAGAACCGAGACACAAACGTGAGATTCGTAGGTAAGAAGAATACGCGATGTGAGAATGATGAATGCAATGATTATATTAATTGTTTTTTTGGTTTAATCAAAATAAACTTCTGCAATTAGATTGCAAATATCAAACGGTGGGGAGACCCCTTTTTATTAAAATTCAAAGGATTACAGAAATGGAAATACAGTAGATTACAAAGTGCAGAAACAGAAACCTAAGTTAATGGGTCCCGAGTCGTCTCTGAAGAGAAATCGGGTGCTGACTCTGGTATTTTCCTTTTCTTTGACCGGGGCTCTTGGGCCGTTGTCGGGTTGTCATTCCTTTGCCAGGTGAAAGGAGCGAGCAAATTCCTTTGGTCATCTTGATTTTCTACAACATGTTGCTCCAAAATCTCAATTAGAGCATCCTTATCTTTCAGCAGTTGCTGTATTTTGATGCACTCTATGTCGAGGGTGCGGTACTTTTTCTTCCAAGACCTTCTCTCCTTTTGAACTTTGTTGAGAGTAACCTGAAGCTTTTCTGTTTCCGTCATGAAATACATGACAGATTCCTTTGGCGGAAGAATTCCGTGACGCGGATAAGGCATTTTTAGCTTGAGAGCTCTAGTTTGTACCCAATGGAGATAAGGCTCCACCGAGACACAGTCCGGTTTTCCTAGAGAGTCCCGTCCTTTCTTATAAACGTGCTTCCAGGCCTGCACTATTTCCATCTTTAGTGCTCTGTCGTTTTCTCCTTCCTTGAAGAAAAGACCTTCCAGATGAACACCCCGTGGGACGTGTCTCATCGGGTATCCAAACTGATGGCGAACCAACACCGGATGATAGTTGATTCCTCCTTTAGTTCCTATGAGGGGTACGTTGGGGAAGTTTCCACAACGATCAATGATTCTGATTCCATCATAGATCCTATTACACCAATCTATATCAGAGTTGGTAAGAGACATGATCTTCTGCGACCAACGTAAGGCACTCTTGCAATCCCAAAAATCAGCAGACTTGGGCAAGTGGGAGATAAACCATTTATAAAGCAAAGGTATACAGCATGTGATCTCCCCTCCGCTGTACAAATTTCCCAAATGTACAGAATGATACGCATCTGCGAGCAAAGTCGGCACAGGGTTTCCAATGAGAAAAACCTTAATGGAGTTGATATTGACAAAGTTATTAATGTTGGGAAAAAAAAACCCGTAGGTGAGCAAGACAAAGATGCTTTCAAAAGCAGTCACGTTTCCTATACTAGCAAAATACACGGCCTTCTTTGTCAAGAACTGGGCTGGCAAACCTTGGATGCCACCCTTAGTGGTTAGGTGAGTCCTAACCTCAGACTCGTCCAAATGAATTGCTCTTGCAATGGTCTGATTCTTTGGAATTTCTTCCAGTCCAGAAAATGGAGATCGATCAGTAATGTGTAGATCAATCAGATGAGAATACTCCTCCAGCGTTGGTGCGAGCTGGTAATCCGGGAATGTGAAACAATGATAAACTGGATCATAAAACTGAATGAGCACATCCATGATTCCCTCAATCACATGGACTCTTAGCAGAGATAGTAAACCTCCATGTTTGGCTCTGAAAGCCTCTTGGTTTGTGATCATCCTCACCAAACCTCTTAAATCCCCTAGCTTTGGAACCTTGAAGGTGTACGTATGAGTTCTCCTTCTACCGAAATCCATTAGCGCAATCCTTTTCTCTGATATTGACAATCATTGTCTTAGTTTAATTTGAAAAACAGAGAGACTAGAAGAGAATTTTTTTTTAATGTTTTAATGTTTTTTAAATGAATGCATGAATGCAGCACACAAAAACATAGGAAAAACATGGGGTCAAAGGGTCGTTGTCATGAAGTCAAGGCTCTACCCATCCCCAAAGGTTTATACTAGGGTGATTTTTGTACCTGTACTCATTATCATCAGCTCCTCCCAGGAAAGAAAAACAACAAGCGGATCGCCAGTGAGTTGTAGAGCGATCTTAGAGTAAGTGCCATTCACCGAGAATAGATCACCAGCCTCAAATGAGGGTAGTATCGCGTAACAACTATTCCCGATAGTTTCCACACTACAAAAGGGTTTGGCTCCTCAGCTTCTCAGACATCACAATCGGCCCATTGTCTAGGTGAGAGAATGGGTTGCATTGGTCAGCCTTCACTGAGGTTGATGGTCGACCTCGTCGCCATCACTTATCTTAAGTGTATACTCAATCTTTCCACATGCGGCATCACACGCATTCCCATTAGCAGAAAAATAAACACGTATAGCAATTAGGAAAAGTAGTATATATATTTGTCCTAATCATCCTAGACCTTTAAAGCTATGAATCCTAAGTTCCTGACAGAAAATGGGTTCCCCGGCGGAAGCCCCAATCTGTGGTTTCATTCCGAACTAACGGCGTTTCGACCTAAGATCCTGATGACGTCATGGTTTCCACCTAGGGGACAAGAAAAAGAACAAGATCCTTAAAGAGACATGTAATTCTCCCCAGCAGAGTCGCCATTTTTCTGTAGCGAGTGATTTTTGGATGTGGTTGCGAAGCACGATCGCTCTGGTACTACAGTTCGATTCATTTTTTATCCTATTAAAGCCGATGAAGGAAGGGAAATAGATGTCTCCAATTAACCCTGCTTGCATACTGAGATTAAACAGCGGTCTGTTAGGTTACAGATGCTACAAAGATTCGGGGTCTCTCCTAGGTTATTTTCTTGACGAGGGGTGCTTTAGGCTATCGGTTAGGATGTTAGGACGAATGTATGAAAGTATGGGATTTTGGGTTTTTGTTTAGTGTGCTCGCTAAGATTTTTTTCTTTCAATCTTATGCCTACGTATTCCCATTTACCGAAACAGGGAAATCAGAGCGATCGTAGTTCCTCCTATTCTATGGGAGGAAATGGTTGTTTTGGTGTCTTGTTCAAAGCCCAAGACGTGAAGCGAAAGTTTATTTGTATCTTGTTCAAAGCCCAAGATGTGAAGTTGAAGGTAGTTTGTATCTTGTTCAAAGCCCAAGATGTGAAGCTGAAAGTAGTTTGTATCTTGTTCAAAGCCTAAGATGTGAAGCTGAAAGGGTTGACCTTAGAGAGAATTTGTCATCTCTAAAGGGGTCTGTTTGTCACAACTGTTGGGTGACTGACTGTAAAGGAGGATTACTTTAACCGGGATTTGTGAATCCGGCAATGCCATAATTTCCTTTATAGGGGATTTTAACCTGAAGGAGAAGACTTTAACTCAGTTTAGAGCAATGCCATCTTTCCTTAGGAATTTCTCATACTAAAAGAGGGACATTGGCATGGATGTAGATGATCCAGAGGCTTGCCGCTTACAGTAATTAGATGAAGGGGAAAGAGTTATTGATGTTTGTGTACTGTGAACGAGGCACCACTTTGATGCTAAAAGGTTGATTGGACCAACCAGTGGTTTATACAAAGCCTAAGAGGAGGCTAATATGTGTCTCATACAAAGCCCGAGAAAGAGGCTAAAAGGTTTTGACTCGACGATGGAGTCTTTTGGTATCTCGTACGAAGCCCGAGATGAAGGATACTTGACTTAACAAGAGAGTTTTTTGTATCTCGTACGAAGCCCGAGATGGAGGCTAAAATTTGTTTGGCTCAATAAGAACCTTTTTGTATCTCGTATAAAGCCCGAGATGGAGGCGAAAGGGTGATTGACTCAACGAGGGAGTCTCTTTATGTGTCTCGTACAAAGCCCGAGAGAGAGGCTAAACGTTGTTTGACTCCGCTGGGGAGAATCATTGTATAAAGCCCAAGAGAAGGCTAACTTCACTTGAGAAGGATCATTATACAAAGCCTAAGAGGAGGCTATGGTTACTGTTTCAGTTGAGTGACAGGTCCAGTATGCTGATTTAAAGAGAAAATCAATTCTTATATGAGCAACACTGTACTCAAGGATTTGATTCTAGGATCCGGGCTATTCCTATTCTTTAAGGAATTGGGAAATTCAAAGGGTATTGAGTCTGTCTGAGTCTACGGGTTTTCTTCCTATTTAACGAAGGGGTCACTTGAGAATGTCTGGAAAACTCAAGGAGATTAGACTGTCCGTGTCTAGAGTTTCATCTTTTGTACCATGCTTTGAGAAACAGTAGCAGACTCTTTGAAAGGACTGTTCTATGCAGATGACTAATTTCTGTTCCTATACCTCTAGGAGGTCGTCGGGATAATTTGTACGAAGCCCAAGAGGAGGCTGGAAACTTTTAAGAAGCCGACGGGTCCTTGTACGAAGCCCAAAAGGAGGCTATCATTCCCAGAGGAAGAGATCATTATACGAAGCCTAAGAGGAGGCTGTGAATACTTCTAAGAAGCCGAGAGGTCTTTGTACTAAGCCCAAGAGGAGGCGGGGTTGCTTTTAGGAAGCATGTGGGTCCTTGTACGATGCCCAAGAGGAGGCCGATGCTTATAAGAAGCCTGTGGGTCCCCAAACCCCGAGAAATTCAAGGCAAGCTATTCATAAGGAATAGATCAAGTCAGGAAAGTTCGAGAATTTGGAAGAAACTCAAAGATGCCATTCACGAAGAATACATTCATCTCTGGGAGTAGAGTTTCTTGATAATTCCTAATGAGGACAGCCGAAGAGAAGACTGTATCTGGTGATCCTATTGGGGATCTAGTTGTCTATTTCTATGAATAAACGAAACGGCGTCACCTAGTTCTAGACGTAGTTGCCGGGGAAACTCGAAATATCTATACTATTATTACACAGTTGATATGAGTTTATGAAAGAAGACTTACAGTGAAACAGCCCCACAATATAGTTATATGTATATGAAAGTGGTAAATGAAAGCAATAACCACTTACTCGGTTGTAGAGCTTCCATGCTGTTTGGTTAGTTGTTCAACCAAGAAAGATTGAAAACAACAGTATATTCAAAATCAAAGGAGAAAGTGCTTTGAAAAAGAAAGATTTGGGGCTTACAGCTTAAGGAAAGGCCCAGGGTTTTATCAGTGAGCGCACTGTTTGAATTTGTACAGAGGGACTTATACAAGTGACTGAGGCCCAAAAAGGTTTTCTGTACAAAGGGATGGGTCTTACACTCTCTCAAGAGTCCCAAAATGTTTAAAGAAAAAGAGTGGGGCTTATAACACGAGGGTAGGCCCAGTTGACTTTTCGTTAAAAATGGCGATCGCGCCGAGATTTTCTTTTAACGCAAAGGGACTTATACAATATCTGAGGCCCAAAATTGTTTTGGTTAAAAGGGGGTTGGGTCTTACACTCTATTAGAGGCCCAAAAGTTTTGAATGGGTCTTATAGCTCAAGGAGAGGCCCAGGGTTATTTTTCAAAAGGGGACGGTCGCGTCGTTTGTTTTTGACGATATCGGGACTTATACGATACACTGAGGCCCAAAAATGATTTGGTCAAAAAAAGGATTGAGTCTTACACTCTATTAGAGGCCCAAAGTGTTTTGAAAATGATTTATGAGGGTTGAATTAATCCAAAAACCCTAATTTGTTTTCAAAAATGTGTTTTAATTGAATAAAAATTCAATTAAAATGATCAAAATTGTTTAACATAGGAAAAACAAATTGTGATCTTGGATTAATGCTTCAAAAATTAATTATTGACCTACAAAATAATTAGAAGGCATTAAAAGTTGCAAAATCAAGGTGGAAAAAATATTTTTAATGTTAAAAACAATTAAAACATTAATTCTTTTCAAAAATATCAATTATACAAAATTAATAATATTTTTGGGATTTTTTGGGAAAATAAAATATTTTAACATTTTTGTGAATTATTAAAATAAGAATCAACTCAAAATCATTAAAACTCGGAGAGAAATTAATTTTTGAATCAATTAAATAAAATCACAAAATTCAAATATTCAAATTTTGAAAAAATGGCGCCAAGAACACCCAAGAACACGCGCGTGTTCTGGGCTTGCCCAGATTTGCATTTTCTCTCCAATCTCACTGAATACTTGATTATATCATGCAATCCACATACCAATCAACTCGTTTTAACCTCACGATCATGTCTATGGCAATTAATTTCATTTAAATTAAGCATAAAACAAGAAATCACGAAAAATCCTCAAGAACCCTAATTTCTGCATGAAGGCTAGGATTTTTGATACACGATTCGAACAATGCAATTAATTGAGGGGAAACATTCCATGCATGATTATGAACATATGGCCAAATTATTGTGCAACAAAAATTGCATGGATCATAGAGTTAGAAGAGCTCATGCTTACCATTTGCAGCTGGTGATCGTGATTTGTGTTGGAGGTGTTACAGCTAGGTTCCAATGATCTGGATAGCTTCCCTAGGTGCCATGGAGTGTGTATGAATGCTTGGAATGGATTGAAATGATCTGGAACTTGAGATGGTACCCCAACTGCAAATCTGTCAAGAACTTGAGCAATTGGCTGGTGATTTTGTGAAATCTGTGTTCCAGATGTTATGTGAGTGTTTGGATCACTTCTATATGATGTATGTGAGGTGTGTGTGTGATTGGTTTGATTGGAAAAGCTCCCAAACTCAAAACCCGATAGTGACTTGCCTTAGAAGGCAAAATTGGAGTGAAAGAAGAGATTTTGAGGAAAGCATCTGTTTGATGGCTTTGGTGTACTCAAACTGATCACAATTGAGCTCTATTTATAGTAGATCAAGTTTGTTTTGGGATCCACAGTGAATGGCAACTGCAACAGAGGTTTGGCCAATGTTGTCCAATGGAAATCCAAGTCTCCTCTAGCCATTGACTAGAGGTTAGGGCACAGGGTTGTGGTTCCATTGGTCTTGGATAAGTCTTGACTGAATTCAATTGAGAATGGCTCAGTCCATGCCACCTTGATGCTTCCATTGAATTCTCCAATCCAAAATTGGAGTCTTGTCCCTACTTTGGCCAATGTTATATCTCATGACTCAAATTGAATTTGGTAATGTTCTTGGCCATTTTGGAAAGCCCTTACATGATACAACAACTGTTTGAACATGTTTGGTTTTGATCTCTTTTGAATCCAAGTGAAAAATCCCCCTACATTTGGCAAAAAGTAGGGTAAAATCTGACTTAGTGAAATTTTCACTAAGTGTTGGAACAAAGTGACTTTTCTTGATTTTGATCACTCCATAACTCAAAATCCATGAGGAATTTGGACATAGGTCAGTATGAAGCTTTTGTAGAGGGCAATGAGATCTACAAATCAAGCTTTGAATGGGGAACAATGGCCTTGTGGTTTAGGAGTTATGGTCCTCCAAAGTTGGCAAATTAGTGTCACTTTTTCCATAACTTAGAAATTTTTCTAAGTTTTTATGGTTACCCCTTTTACAAGTTATCCCACTTTCTTTGATTTTTCTTGATGAATGATGATTAAAATCATACATTAACATCATTTTAGGGTTAAAAATCCATTTTGGTGAAAAATCTCAAAAAGTCAAAGTTGACTTTTGTGCACAGTTGACTTTTTATCAAATGAATTCCAAACTGTGCAATTCTTCATGAAATCATGTCCTTGACCTAAATCAAACTTGATGGACATGTTCCATGGGTGTCATAGGGTATATTGAATCATGCCTTAGGGCTTGGGAGCATGTCCTGGTCAAAAGTCAAAGTTACAGTTGACTTTCCTCGCGAAACCCTTATTGTGGTGCAGACGAAATTGAGACTTGTTGCTCAAGCTTCTTGGATTAATCCATTGTTCCAAATGGATCAATATGGTTCATTAAAGACCCTCTAACCCTCTCTTGAGGTCTTGGCTCATGATTTGCCCTAAAAGTCAACTTAGGGGTGAATTAGGTCAAGAAACCCTAATTCCCGATTTTTGATGAATGCATCCCCTGAGGCAAAATTGACTTGATGATTGGGTCCATGAGGTCCCATGAAGTATATTAGGTTATGTTTTGGATCATTGGCTTGTGCCCAAATGAAAAATTTCCATCTGGAGGCCCTGGTCGACCAAAACCCTAATTTGGTGACACTGTCGATCTTGAGACCTGATCCACCTAGAAGGGAACAGCCTTGTGCTTGATCCTTGAAGTGGGAGTCCTTTTGATCCATTGTGGATGTTTGAGAGGTTAGACAAGTTGAAGATCATGTCATTCCTTGATTGATCCTTTGTCTAAGGCTCTGAGAGGGCTTGGAACTCTAATTTTGATTGTAGTGGATGCTCAACAATCCTCGAGGAGATTGATGAGGCATAAAAGTACATCCATATTGTGATGATGATTTGCACAATGATGGGAAATCTTAGTGGTCAAAATTTGGGGTATGACAAACGTATCCAAGAATACTGCTTAGCTCACGATATACCTTTTCCTTTATCAGAACCTGAATCTCAATCAGATCCTGAACTTGAATCCGAATCAGATTCCGAATCAGAAACAGACATGGCCGACCCACCACAAAACCGACCTCTTAAGTATTATGCTGCCGCATCTCAACAAGAAACTCACAACAGCATTGTCGCTCCGGCAATCAACCGAAACGATTTCGAGTTGAAACCATCGCTGTTATCTGCTGTGTAACAAAATCAATTTTCTGGAAACCCAACAGAAGATCCGAACGAACATCTGACCAAGTTTGTGCAGTACGCAGACACAGTGAAAGCAAATGGTGTAACCGCAGACGCCATAAGACTACGTCTTTTTCCTTTTTCATTAAGAGATAGAGCTTGGGCTTGGTTTCAATCCTTGCCATCAAATTCTATTACTTCTTGGGAAGATTTAAAGAAGGTCTTTCTGGCACGATATTTTCCGCCAAGCAAAACAGCTATGCTGAGAGCCCAAATCAACAGCTTCAGACAAAAAGACAACGAGTCTTTATATGATGCTTGGGAAAGATACAAAGATATGAGGAGGATATGCCCGCATCATGGTCTTGAGGATTGGTTAATTATCCACACGTTTTACAATGGTCTCTTGTACAACACAAGATTGACAATAGATGCTGCCGCTGGTGGTACACTCATGGATAAACCCTATGATGAAGCCCAACAACTCATCGAGAGTATGGCTCAGAATCACTACCAATGGGGAGGTGAAAGAACTCAAGTGGAAAAATCCCAACCAAAAGGAGGAATGTACGAAGTTTCTAGCCTAGATCATGTTCGTGCTAAGGTAGATGCAATCGCTCAAAAGATAGACAACTTGGCCATAACACCCACAGCCACCGTGGCTGCTGTAGCGCCAAACTGCGAATTATGTGGAACAGCTGGACACGCTGCCCCTGAATGCCAAGTTTTAGCAGGAGCCTCTACAGATCAAGTGAATTATGCTCAAGCAAACCCTTATGCAAATACCTACAATCCTGGTTGGAAGAATCACCCAAACTTCTCTTACAAAAACAACAATGCACTGTATGCATCTGGTCAAGCACCTGCTGCACCACCAGGTTATCAAAAGGCTACAACAGCTGCTCAAAATGTTCCTAGGAAGTCTAACCTTGAACTGATGATAGAAAACTTCATAGCTACCCAGACTCAGACAAACAAAGAGTTTCTGAATCAAAACGTACACACTAGTGAACAGATTAAGCAGTTAGCAAACAAAGTAGACGCTTTGGCCCACAATAAAATGCTTGAAACACAAATTTCCCAAGTGGCTCAACAACAAGCACCTACTGCTGCTCCTGATGGAACATTTCCTGGACAGCGACAACCGAATCCTAAAGGACATGCAAATGCTATTATACTGAGAAGTGAAAAAGAATTAGATGGACCCATTGATCCAAGACTTCAAAATCCAGCCATGTACCAAAAGTCTGCTGACAACACAACAACTGAGAAGGAGAATGAACCCAAGGAAAAGGAAGATAATGACCAAGAGGATGTCAACAAAGAAAAACCTTATGTGCCTCCACCACCTTATAAACCACCTATTCCGTATCCTCAAAGATTGAAAAATTCCAAAACCGCTGGGCAATTTAAGAAATTTGTTGAACTTCTGAAACAATTAAACATCACGATACCTTTTACAGAAGCTATCACTCAGATGCCCTCGTATGCTAAGTTCCTAAAAGAAATCTTATCCAATAAAAAAAAGATTGAGGAAAACGAAACAGTTACACTTACTGCTGAGTGTAGTGCAATAATTCAAAACAAAATGCCTCCTAAGCTAAAAAACCCAGGTAGTTTCTCCATACCTTGTGTAGTTGGGAAGTTCGTCATAGACAAAGCTCTATGCGACTTAGGAGCCAGTATTAGTGTTATGCCCTTATCCATATGCAAGAAGCTTGATACGGGAGAATTAAGACCAACTAAGATGTCTGTTTAATTAGCTGACTGCTCTGTCAAATACCCAGTTAGTATACTAGAAAATGTTCCAGTTCGTATAGGACAATTCTATATCCCTACTGATTTCATAATCATGGATATTACAGAAGACTCTACTACTCCTATCATATTAGGAAGACCATTCCTAGCTACTGCTGGAGCAATTATAGATGTAAAGAGAGGCAGGCTAACTTTTGAAGTTGGTGAAGAGAAGGTTGAATTTATTTTGACACAATTCTTACAAGCTCCAGCCATAGACAACACATGCTATCTACTAAATGTCATAGATGAGTGCGTAAGAGAAATAGAGATGGAACCGACCACATATTCAGATATTCTAAAAATTCCAATACCTCTGATTTTCGAAGATGATAACTGGCGTGAACCTTATCAAGACGATAGCCTAAGCGATTGCTTAGCACTTACACCAGATCATCTACCTTGCACGAAGAACCCAACCCTAGAACTGAAAACATTACCCAAAAATTTAAGGTATGAATTCCTAGACGAAGCTCTCGAACGACCTGTAATAGTCAATGCAGACTTAGGACAAACTGAAACCAAGAAACTATTAGATGTCTTAAGAAAATACCCAACTGCGTTAGGCTATAACATCGCTGACCTTAAAGGAATAAGTCCTTCTATTTTTATGCATCGCATTATGCTGGAGGAAGACTGTAAATCCTCTAGGGAACATCAGAGAAGGATTAACCCGATCTTGAGTACTGTAGTCAAAGACGAAGTGAAAAAACTTTTAGAAGCAGGAATTATATACCCGATATCAGACAGTAAATGGGTTAGCCCAGTACATGTCGTTCCAAAGAAGGGCGGTGTTACAGTTATTAAGAACAAAAAAGGCGAATCTATAACAAAAAAGGGTTGTAACTGGAAGTAGAATGTGCATCGATTATAGGAAGTTAAATAAAGCCACTCGTAAAAACCATTTCCCATTGCCTTTTATTGACCAAATGTTGGAAAGATTGGCTAAACACTCATACTTCTGCTATTTAGACGGTTACTCGGGATTCTTTCAAATTCCTATTCATCCTGATGACCAAGAAAAGACGACCTTCACATGTCCCTATGGAACATTTGCCTATCGACGAATGCCATTTGGACTATGTAACGCACCTGCCACATTCCAAAGATGCATGATGTCAATCTTTGCTGATTTTATAGATGACATTATGGAGGTATTTATGGATGACTTTTCTGTTTGTGGACAGAGCTTTGAAGTATGTCTATCGAACCTAGAAATGGTATTGGAAAGATGCGTAAAAGTTAATCTCGTATTAAACTGGGAGAAATGCCATTTTATGGTGAATCAAGGAATTGTACTTGGACACGTTGTGTCCGATAGAGGAATTGAATTTGATAAAGCCAAGATAGAAATTATAAAAAATCTTCGACCTCCGAAAACCGTACGAGAAATACGAAGTTTCTTAGGACACGCCGGTTTCTACCGACGATTCATAAAGGATTTCTCGAAAATCACTAAACCTTTTACCGGTCTGTTAATGAAAGACGCTGAATTTATCTTTGATGAGAAATGTCTAAAAGCGTTTGAACAGCTGAAAACAGCTCTTATTACCGCACCTATCATGCAACCACCAGATTGGAGATTACCTTTCGAAATCATGTGTGATGCAAGTGATTATGTTGTAGGTGCAGTTTTAGGACAGAGGAGGGATAGAAAACTTCATGCCATTTACTATGCAAGTAGAACCTTAGATTCTGCCCAAATGAACTACGCTACCACAGAAAAAGAACTTTTAGCCGTGGTCTTCGCCCTTGACAAATTCCGTTCCTACCTAGCGGGAGCTAAGATCATCATTTATACAGACCACGCAGCTATTAGATATTTACTTAACAAAAAGGATGCAAAACCTAGACTGCTAAGGTGGATCCTACTTTTACAAGAATTTGATTTGGAGATCAAAGATAAGAAAGGAACTGAAAATGTAGTAGCAGACCACTTACCTCGATTAGGGGGCATTAAACCAGAGCCAGTACCCATTAATGAGGATTTCCCATATGAACGACTCATAGCCCAACTAGAAAGTGATATGTCTACTCTACAGTTGAATGACCCAAAGATGGAAGAAGTCGTGGAAGAAATTAACATACACACAACCCTGCCATGGTATGCTGACATAGTCAACTACTTAGCAGCTGGTGTACTTCCACCAGACTTATCTTATCAACAAAAGAAAAAATTCTTTCATGAACTAAAACATTATTATTGGGATGAACCTTTGCTGTTTAAGAGAGGAGCCGACAGTATCTTCCGTCGTTGCGTCCCAGAAGAAGAAATAGAAAACATAATCTCTCAATGTCATTCTGCTCCCTATGGAGGACATGCTAGTACCTCAAAGACATGTGCTAAGATCATGCAATCCGGCCTATTCTGGCCCAACCTTTGGAAGGATGTCCACATTACAATACTAAACTGCGACCGGTGCCAACGCACTGGTAACATATCAAAACGCGATGAGATGCCTCAAAAAGGTATATTAGAAGTAGAAGTCTTTGATGTATCGGGGATTGACTTTATGGGACCTTTCCCATCATCCTTTGGAAATAAATATATACTCGTAACTGTCGATTATGTTTCAAAATGGATTGAGGCAATAGCTTCTCCTTCAAACGACGCACGAGTAGTCATAAAGCTCTTTAAAAACATAATCTTTCCCAGATTTGGTGTGCCGAGACTTGTCATAAGTGACGGTGGCTCTCATTTCATATAAAAAATATTTGACAAATTACTATCGAAGTATGGGATAAGACACCGCGTAGCAACACCATATCATCCACAAACAAGTGGACAGGTTGAGGTCTCGAATCGAGAAATAAAACAAATTCTAGAAAAGACCATAGCCACCTCTAGGAAAGACTGGTCGTCAAAACTTAACGAAGCTTTATGGGCATATAGGACGGCCTACAAAACACCAATCGGAACTACACCTTTCAAGCTAGTCTATGGTAAATCTTGCCATCTACCAGTGGAATTAGAACATAAAGCCTATTGGGCTATTAAAACATTAAACTTAAGGTATGACTCCGCAGGTGAAAAACGTATCCTAGATCTGCATGAACTAGAAGAGTTAAGATTAGACGCTTACGAAAATGCTAAAGTATATAAAGAACGAACTAAAAGATGGCACGATAAGCGCTTATCTAGAAAAGAATTTAGTGTGGGAGACGTTGTACTCCTATTTAACTCAAGATTAAAACTCTTCCCTGGGAAATTAAGGTCTAGATGGTCCGGTCCTTTCGAGATTACAAAAATTCTACAAAGTGGAGCGATAGAAATAAAGGGGAGGAATAGTAATCCATTTTTAGTTAATGGACAACGTCTAAAACACTATCACAACATTGAAAATAGAGATTATTTGAACTGCCTAAGACTTTCAGATTTGCCCACCGAACCCCCTAACTAAGCATCTAATTAAATTCGTCAGGCTTTCGACGTTAAAAACAACGCTTAATGGGAGGCAACCCATGATTTTTGTTTTTCTTGCTTTATATTTGTTATTTCTTTACGTTTTCTATGTTTTGTTTTTATTTTGCAAATTTTTAGTTTTAGTTTCATCATTTTAAATTTAATTTGAAAATACTGTGCTGATCTTAAAATTGAAAAAACTACAGGATTATAAAGTCTCTCTACTCTTTCTGTTCTCCTCTTCTGCTTACATTTTTGCAAAAAGTACTAACTAATGGCAAACGAGGATAACATGTCAGTAGAATTCAAAGATGGAGCACAGTGGCATCACTATGAGGCTTTGTCTCTTAGACCATTTGCCTTGACAAAATTCGCCTATAGACCCACCATGACCGCCTTAGGTGTAGGTGAGAGCTTAGACTTTCTGTTTAACCAATTAGGTTGGGAGGGTTTTGCCAACAAGAAACATAAGTGCTACCGTAGATTGACATTAGAATTGCTGAGCTCTTTAAGCTATAACCCTCACTGTGGAAAAGGTTTAACCAGGGGAAGAATTACCTTTAGACTATTTGGATACAGCTGCCGGTTCACCATAAAGGAACTGTCGGATCTTTTAGGATTTCCTGAAGGACCCCATGTTTTCTCTGTGGTTCAAGAGGACTTAGTGTTGGTCGGAGAGCTGAGTGATTTTTGGGGTAGAATTTCAGGGAAACCTGATTTTGACATGGACCCTATGCTTTCAACAGAAATACATAACCCCGCTTTCTGTTACTTTCATATGATCCTGGCCTATACTTTATTTGGTAAACCTGAGAATGATAACACTGTTTCGAGGGATGAGCTTTTCATTATGTTTTGTGCTTCTCAGTCTAGAGAGGTTAATGGACTCACTTTTATGCTGAACAACTTTTGCAAACTTATTAATAATGATAACAGTCCAATTCTGATAGGTAGCCTAGTTACAAAAATAGCTGATGCTATGGGATTCAGAACCCGACTTTTCTAAGATTAACCCCTATGGAGAATTTAGACCCATGAATATCACTTTTTGTTTCAATAGGGCTATGATTAGGAACCAAGGTCCGAACCATTTCCAGCTTTTGATTAACAATGTTGTCGTACCACACTTTACACTTCCAAATCATGAACGCACAAGTGTGCAAAATCAACATAATTTTCTATATGACCTTGATGAACCCGTGCCTGAACCGGAAGAAACCTTTCCTGAACCTGAGATTGACCCAAAAACACCCCCTCATTACCATGATCTTGATTATATGGAATTCCAAGAAGACATTGACATTCCTAAAGTTGATGCCACTAACTATGCTGCTAATCTGAATTCTATTCTAAAGACTATGGATGAGTATCATAAAGAAATCACTTCAGTAAAGGATGAGCTAAACACTATACGACAAAACATTGTTGGACTCATGGATTTGACCGTTGAACAATTTGATCATTTAAATCAAGCCATCGCATCTTTGAAGAAACGCCTTGGCTAGATTTATGAAGCACCTTATTTTCAAGATTTTTATGCATTTTACTTTAGAATAATTTTACATTATTTCAGTTTTCATTTTTCATGTCGGGAATAATTTGATCATCATACAGTTTTGATACATTGCTAGTGTTTTAACTAGCACCTCTTTGGTTTTAAATAATAATTGCATTTGCTGCTAATGTTAACTCTTTATGATATCAATTTCATTCCTGTTCTTTAAATTCTATTTTAATTTATGTTGTAATGTTACTTATCTCTGTGTATGCAATATACTGCTATTTCTATATGCTTCCCATAGCCTGTTACAAAATTATTGTGTTTGGAATTGTTTCTATCATAAACAAATTAACCACCCAGAAATTGTGAACGTCACGATCGTGACGACCTCGTGACGACCGTCACGCGGGTTTGGAACAGATTCTGCGTTAAAACAGAACTGCTTCATTCGTTCCCTCTTCTTTCCCTCATTCAAACCCCAGCCGTCCCACTACCTTTTGCCATTCCATAACCATTCCACCCACACATTTGACCCACATTAATCATTTTCCGTACCCATTCATCTTACCAATTCACTATATAATCAAACCATACGCCACTTCTTTTCACAAACCCTCATTCTCCATCACCCACTTTTTCCCTAATTTCTCTGTAACCAAACAATGGCACGACAAATTCCAGACATATCTACATTGAACTTCAGAGATGGAGAGGCAGGAGAACGCCAAAGAGCTCGGTACATCGATTTCTATCGACGTTCCGTTCAACCGACCCGCTACATTGACGTTGCATGTTTAGAAGAACTTGGAATGCTTGAGGGAGGTCAATGGATGTTACAAAATGCCGGTCTTTGGCAACTTTGCACTCAGAGCCGACCTACTTACGAAGACCTAACTTTAGAGTTCCTCAGTTTATTCACCTACATAACCCCTGTGGGAGAAACGAACCAATTAAATGGAGTAGCAAAGTTCCACATGTTTAGTACCGAGTACTCAATCGGCCAAGAGCAACTTGCCAGAATGCTTGGTTTCCACCATGGTGAGGATGTGCACCGCCGAGTACCATAGGAAACTTTCTATCAAGCAGCGTTTCAACTATGGAATCAGTTGACAGGAACAACAGTTGACAACTGGGATAGCCTTAACGCAACATATATCCATAACCCAGTCGTCAGATACGTCCACCGCGCACTTGGAAGCACCATCTTCGCACGAGATAGTAACCATAAGGTGAATTCTAAGGAGTTGTTTTTCCTTCATTGTATGTTTCATCCAGAGCTAATCAATGCCGCACCATTTTTACTAGCACACATACAATTAAACTGTGCTAGAGGCTCCAAACCCTTCTATTTTGGAGGGATTGTCACCTCTATTGCACTCAGTTTGAATTTGGAAAACGACCTTGCTAGACTACCCTCCTTGCCTCCAGTGTTCCTTGATTTAGATTATTGCTGAAACTCTCAGCTCATCAAGTTACGACGAGATGGGAAATACCATCCTATGGTCCGCGCCAAAACCGTAAGAAGTATCATCATGCCTTGCAGGAGTCGCATTGACCCTCAGAATATGACCAATTTGCTTTTTGATCTGAATGCTCCTGAGTAAAATGCGCCTGCTCCTGATGATCAAGAACATGGACTTGTTGATGATATGGAGCACGAGATGGATAACGCCCCAGAAAACCAACCACCGCCTGCCAATGATGCTCCTTCGACCTCCAGACGTCGTCGCCGCCCCGACCAAGACCCAGTTACTAATGAAGAAATTTTGAGGGCTATATGTCAACAAACCCAGCAACAGAATGAAATGATGACCCTTATGCGTCAAATCCAGCAAGGGAAAGTTGACCAAGGTCAAAGGCTTGATGGTGTCATCGACGAGATGGGTGCACTGACACTGCGAGTGCAGAGCTTACATGAGTACATCCATCACGTGGGCATTCATGATCACGTAGCGCAGCATGGAAGAGGACGCTCTAGAAGCAGAGGACGTGGAGCTCCCTGATTTTATTTTGTTTTTCTTTTTAGTTTTTCTTGTTAACTCCCTTTATATTGCAACATTGAGGACAATGTCCGATATAGTGTGGGAGAGTTAGATTTATTTCCGTTTTATTTCCCCTTCTTGTACTTTCTTTTTCCTTATCAAAGTTAATATATGAATATTTTCGTTCAGTAATCCGATTTTCCCATTTTATTCTGCCATAACGAAAATTTTTTATGATTAATGCACACCGTGCGATACCAAGCTTTAAACTATGTTAGGAAGCTGGGAAAGTGCTAACAAGATAGATACCGTCTTGACACCTTAGACCTCTTGCCTATGCGATATCAGTTTCAATACTTATTATACGATACCTTGAGTTCAGTCCTAAAGTAACCCTTAGTAGTTTATATTAGCAGTCAGCACCGTCTAAATCACAAACCACGTGGGGAGCCGATGAATATAAGTGTTTGATACCCAAATCAAGAAAAGAAAAAAATCTTTCTTATCTATATGCCGAGAAAAATAGAATATGCAACAACTCTCACAGTTGTGAAAAGTTACAAGAAAAGAAAGATAATCCGTTGTCGATTGGTTCAGAGGTACCTGATTCTGAACTTGGTAGGGCGAACTACGGTTCGATCCCCCGCAATCTATGAATGGGGTGTATAAAGGGTTACCACACTTGTGTATCAGGCCCCGTGAGAAAAAGGGATCAAAGTCACTAACCGGTTACTCCACTACGTGCGTGAATAAGGCAAAGGGCTTAATGTGACTGCGTTGGAATGAAGTCAGGCGAAATAGATACGAAAACTTATGGTTGAACTATAATTTAATGATTTGAACTGGATTGTACAAAAGAGAGGTCTATGACAAGCTTGTTGCTTTGTGTCATTATTGTATCCTTAGTGTTTTACACTAGTACCTGTCTAACTAACAAGAAACATTTTACAAATCCATTGGTATACCAGGTATGTGCATTTGATGAAGTTTGTCCGTTTTAATAGATTGATTGCTTGACGACAAGCAAAGATTTAAGTGTGGGAGAGTTTGATAACACGAATTTATATCATATTTTTACTTCAATTTATGTTAGTTTCTTATTCTGTTTTTCGTCTAATATCCGATTTTCTCGAGATTATTTGAGTGTTTTTGCAGGTAATCCCATTTTCCAAGTCAAAGTATGCTAAGTGTGGAAAAGAACCAAAACATGCAAGAAAAGAGCAGAAAAGTGAAGCAAAACAACAAAAACCAAACTTTGCTGATATCACGATCGTCACAAGTGCGCCACGACCGTGGCAGTTTCAAAATGCACCACGACCGTAACAATGCCCCACGATCGTCTTGCGCTCAATTTACACGTTGGAGCAGAAACTTGACTACGAGTTTTCAGAGAGCAGTTTTTCACACGATCACATTTTCCTCCGAAGATTACTAGGTTCAAAGTCATGTAACTGTCAAGAGGAGTGGCTACATTCTCTCCAACCTCCACCTAAATTCAGTCTATAAATACTAGAGTCTGCGAAGAACAAAGGGTAGCAAAATTTTCCTTTCAAGAGTACTGTCTTGCTGCCAAATTATTTCCAGAGCTTTTGTTTCGTTTTTGCTTTTCATTTCCATTTCCTTGTCAACCATTACCGAACAAAGTAATAGTTTCTCACACTGAGGAACTGTTACAATTTAGTTTTAGTCTTTGTTTCAGTACCTTCATCATTTGTTATCTAATTTTATTCAAGCAAGAACCTACCAGCTTGTGGAGGGATGGCTATTGCTGTTATTACGAATTACCAGGTTTCCATTATTCAATTCAAAGCACTGTTTATTTTCTTTCTTAATTATGTCTATGTCTATTTATCTATGTGCCTTTACGTTTAATTTCATTATTATGTCTAGCTTCGATTTCTTAATTTTAAACCCAACTTTTATTACGAGAGTAAAAAAGTAACAAAGGTTAAAGTCGAGACCACGGGAGTGTGAGGCTTTACCCGGATAGCTGAAATCGGGCATTAGTTTTAAAAACAGCGGAAGCGCTTTAAAGTTAATTAGGCTTAACTAGTTTTCAAAAAGTATTTTTAACCTCATACGGGCTAGCGAGAGCAGACGTATTGACTTAGAAGTATGGTCCGAAGCAATAACCACGGGAGTGTGAGGTGAGGGCTTTTAAACCGGTTTTCCCTACAGATGAATAGGGTGATAAATCTTTATACGCTTAGGTTTAACTAATTCCACGTAGGTTACCGAATTATATACCGATAACTTATTCATAACTAGTATTCCCAAATTTTAATTTCCCGTTTGAACTAAAAACCCAATTCTGATTAGCCTTAGATAAACATAGTAACGATAGATAACGGTGCGTTCGATTTCTAGTCTCTGGGGGATCGATAATCTTTTAAAACTACGCGATACGACTGTATACTTGTAGTTAGATTTATTTAGGCACACTAAATAGAGCGATCATCTCTCCCTTTTAGTAGGTTCAATTTGTTTTTTAATATGATTAAAATTTGTTGCCTGTAATACGTTTGGAAGTTTATGAGTTATAATACTCATTTATTTTGAAAACCAATAACACGAATTTCTACCTACACCCCCTTTATACTGACTTTTCTGGCCCATTTATTTGTTTTTTTAGAACTTATTATCATCACTTTTTAGTATAAAAACCAAAAAAACTTTTAATTATTTCTTTTTTTTTCAGAACAAAGTCATAAAATCTGTTTACTAATTTAATTTCTAATTTTTATTAAAATGTTAATTAATTAGTTTATTAATTAATATTTGATTTTAATTAATCCAATTTCTCTAGCTCTAAAATTATCATAAAATACTTTCTTAACTAAATTAAAAATCATAATTCATTCTAATTAATATCTCAAAACTATTTTTCTTAATTAACTAGTAGGAGACCCGTGCGTCCGCACGGGTAAGTTGATTCCTATATTAAATCATTCGATAAAAAATCTAAATGTTTGTGGCTCTTTTTTAATATATCACTACATGTATTAACAATAACAAAATTGTATAATTATAAAGCTAAGAAAGAAATAATGTATTAGCATAGTCATTAGCAAGTAATTGTGAATAATTTATAATCATTTACTTTATATATTTATAATCATTTTTTCTGTTATTAGTAAGTATTATGAGAGAATTCTAATTACCATATTATTATGATTGTCTTTATTTAGATCTATGGTAGAGTCATTAAGATTGAGAGAACCAAAAAGTCCTCATCTTAATTACCAACTTATTGTATACTCTATCAGTTTCATCTTAAAGCCTATATAAAGGCAAGTTGAAGAAAAAAAAAAAAAAGAAAAACAGAAAAAAAGAGTTTGTAGTGAATTCAGTAAAATTGGAGTGTTTTTAAGTATAACTTCCACCAGTGGAAGTTAAGTGTAAAACGTGCCTTCAGTAAAATTGGGGTGTTTTTAAGTATAACTTCCACCAATGGAAGTTCAGTGTAAAAAGTGACGAAAAACTGTTTTCTTACTCCACCACCTCTAGAATACCACCAACAGCAAGTTCCATAGTGGATGAAGTAGATTAATATTATGATTCCAAGTTTTATAGCTCCATAGCTCAGTAGCAGGAATTGCATAAATTAAGCATTATATCCAAGCAACAGAAAGATTTGGGAGTGTTTTTAAGTATAACTTCCACCAATGGAAGTTAAGTGTAAAACGTGCCTTCAGTAAAATTGGAGTGTTTTTAAGTATAACTTCCACCAGTGGAAGTTCAGTGTAAAAAGTGACGAAAAACTGTTTTCTTACTCCACCGCCTCTAGAATACCACCAACCCCAAGTTCCATAGTGGATGAAGTAGATTAATATTATGATTCCAAGTTTTATAGCTCCATAGCTCAGTAGCAGGAATTGCATAAATTAAGCATAATATCCAAGCAACAAAAAGATTTGGGAGTGTTTTTAAGTATAACTTCCACCAGTGGAAGTTAAGTGTAAAACGGGCCTTCAGTAAAATTGGAGTGTTTTTAAGTTTAACTTCCACCAGTGGAAGTTCAGTGTAAAAAGTGACGAAAAACTGTTTTCTTACTCCACCGCCTCTAGAATACCACCAACCCCAAGTTCCATAGTGGATGAAGTAGATTAATATTATGATTCCAAGTTTTATAGCTCCATAGCTCAGTAGCAGGAATTGCATAAATTAAGCATAATATCCAAGCAACAAAAAGATTTGGGAGTGTTTTTAAGTATAACTTCCACCAGTGGAAGTTAAGTGTAAAACGTGCCTTCAGTAAAATTGGAGTGTTTTTAAGTATAACTTCCACCAGTGGAAGTTCAGTGTAAAAAGTGACGAAAAACTGTTTTCTTACTCCACCACCTATAAAATACCACCAACAGCAAGTTCCATAGTGGATGAAGTAGATTAATGTGTGTTTTAGAAGGACTGCATGTAATTATAGGATAGTCATTAGCAAGTAATTGTGAATAATTTATAATCATTTACTTTATATATTTATAATCATTTTTTTCTGTTATTAGTAAGTATTATGAGAGAATTCTAATTACCATATTATTATGATTGTCTTTATTTAGATCTATGGTAGAGTCATTAAGATTGAGAGAACCAAAGAGTCCTCATCTTAATTACCAACTTATTGTATACTCTATCAGTTTCATCTTAAAGCCTATATAAAGGCAAGTTGAAGAAATAAAAAAAAAAAACAGAAAAAAAGAGTTTGTAGTGAATTCAGTAAAAGTGGAGTGTTTTTAAGTATAACTTCCACCAGTGGAAGTTAAGTGTAAAACGTGCCTTCAATAAAATTGGGGTGTTTTTAAGTATAACTTCCACCAATGGAAGTTCAGTGTAAAAAGTGATGAAAAACTGTTTTCTTACTCCACCACCTCTAGAATACCACCAACAGCAAGTTCCATAGTGGATGAAGTAGATTAATATTATGATTCCAAGTTTTATAGCTCCATAGCTCAGTCGCAGGAATTGCATAAATTAAGCATTATATCCAAGCAAATAAAAGATTTTGGAGTGTTTTTAAGTATAACTTCCACCAGTGGAAGTTAAGTGTAAAACGTGCCTTCAGTAAAATTGGAGTGTTTTTAAGTATAACTTCCACCAGTGGAAGTTCAGTGTAAAAAGTGACGAAAAACTGTTTTCTTACTCCACCACCTATAGAATACCACCAACAGCAAGTTCCATAGTGGATGAAGTAGATTAATGTGTGTTTTAGAAGGACTGCATGTAATACACTGGCATTGTAGTGTATATGTTTCATTCTGTTCATTTTTTTCAGATGGTCCTGATTATTATGTCTGGGCCTGTGGAATAGTACATTCTAAACACTGATATTATGTACAATCAGAATACCAAAACAGATGTTGAGCTTATTTAGAAATGTGGAATAGTACATTACACTGACTATGGCATATTTAGAAATGGTAATATGTTGAGCTTGGTACTTGTTTAGAAAATATTAATTTTGGTTCATGTGTGTTTTAGAAGGACTGCATGTAATTATAGGAATTGGTTGTGCATGTTTGACAATATATGTTGTATTCGCTGTATAAAGAAACTGCTATTGTTGATCTGAAAATTTTAGTTTGAACATATATGTTCAATTTGCTGTACAAAATTTGGAATAACTATGTTGATTTGGCTGTAGAAGTGAACATATTATGAAGTGACATCTTTGAGAACTTAAGCATTACTGTTAAAAAAAATTAAGCCATTAAGAGCAATGCACTTTGAGGTTAAATCATCACAAGGTCTCAGCAATTGGTCACAACCAAAGTATTAACTTTCTGTATCAGTATAGTTAGTTTATAATTGTCTGCCATCACCTTCACATTCTCTCCATAAAGTGGTAAACTATGATGGTAACTTCATTTCTTCAAGCCTTAAAAGTCTGATGGTATATGAATGTCTACATCAATAGCAGGAAAAAATCCACTCCCTTAAGACACTATAAACATTAAAAACATAAACAGAAAACAATTGCATTCAAAATTGATAGAGTTGTCATAAAAATTAAATGTCATTCATGTAGAAACAGCTTTTTCAAGATGTTTTACAAAGGCTTATGAAACAAAAATGTTACAAACATCTTCCAAATAATTTCAAGCCTTGAACCTGAAAAATGGATAAAGAAATAATGCACAATGTTAGTTATGTAATTCACAAATGTTTAACATTGTTAGTACGAAGGAAAAAAAGATCTCATAAAAACAAGCCTTTCAGATGTTTTGGAACACTTCTTTGAATTCGATTTTGGACCTCATTTTCTGTGTCATAAATATATAATTGAGCAAACTTAGGTGGTTGACCATCAGGAGGTAACAAACTTCCAATTCGATGACATGTCTGACCTTGTATCCTCATTGTCGGAGGACCACGTCCATTGTTAAAACAATTGTCCAACTTTGCCCCAGGTGATGTGAAGGCAAACATCATATTGTAAGTTCAAATATGTTGCTGAAACTTCTTGCTAACTAAGCTATTGTGATCAAACAAAAGCTTTGCAAGTAAACCTGGGGGTTCTTTTAGTTTTGGGATCTCAACTTTGCCATTACCACAACACAGCATAAACTTCGGATTGGCCGAGTGCTTACTCTTGTGCATCCTCTCTTGATACCACATAACGACATTACAATAAGGGCATTCAATAAGAGGGTCTCCGATGTCGTAATAATCTACAGAAGTAATTATTTTGTCAATCACTTACCAGAGTATACAGAATCCATTCAAGGTTGTAATATCACAACATATGGTGTAAGAATGGCATACCTTCAGAAGTTCGTGATGAATTGGTATGAATTGTAAACGGTGCTTCGACGTCATCTGATTCCGAATCGGCTTCATCTTCAGATACATATGCTATTCATGAACAGAATTATTATAAAATTTACATTGAATGTTTGGATTACTTAATAGAATGAGTCAATAAATTGTTAGGACAGTCCTTAACCAAGTTGGTAACTTACCTACAAAAGGGTCGTAGTCAAAATCATTCTCGGAGTCGCTATTAAAATCCAAATTCACAGTAGGTGTAAAAATAGGGCATGGAGCCTGAGAGCTATGTCTTGGAATATCTTTAGATTGTGAGACTGTTGTAGCCACAGGGAAACCCGGTTCATGATTTTCAAGGGGTATGCTTCGATCATGGATCACCGATTTAAGTACTCTATCCTGTTTGTCAAGAAATGTTACGGTCATGCGCACGGACTATGTAGCGTTTAATTCTAAATGAGTCAAGTGAGTTAAGCACATAACTTGTTTCATTATAATGACATGTACCTAGTTTCTGTAGAACTGTCAGTCATGTGCTGGATTGCTTCGTTTGGAAAACTTCTGCTCAAGTGAAACGCCAAATTTGGGACTCCAACTGTCCTAGGTCTTCCACGACCTGGTTTGTTTATGGTATGAATCCTGTTTACACAATTAGAAAAGCTCAAAGTTGTATGACTCACATGCAGGCATAGTATCTTAACAGTGTTGTGACATAAAAGTAAGACAATCCTATTTATGTCAAGATAGTTAATGAACCTTTACCGAGCATGCGAGGTTTCACCGGGAGCTATGTTAGAAGTAGCAGATTCTGTGGCATTTGTGTTAATAGGATTGTCTATGCCAGAATTTAATGCGCGAACTGGAATTCCCAAGCGTTTGCTAGGCCTGCCCCGACCTGTCTTGGTTGTGCTTGTATTTCTGTTAAAACCATAATATTCAAAAAAGTACATTCTAACGAAAAATGCGGTTGAATCATGTAGATAAATGTTCAACATATTAACCATAAATCATTGTAGAATACAATACATGTTACTACCACACACAAAAATTATGAAACTTACGTGATTGTATGAGAAGAGCTTCCAAACTCATTGACGCTGTTAAGACGAAATGGCAATCCATTTTGCGTATAATTGCTTGTTGAAGGGGTAACAAATATATTTGAACTGACATTTGGATCAGATGTAAATTTGGACAATAAATTTGTTCCCAAAGATTGTAATTGGCAGGCCCTTAAATTTGTTTTGAAACCATGTCTTGATCGACTTGGTTCGGAACCGAGTAACACCGCATTGATCATAGTACTCTCTTTAACTGTCTGTGAGATAGGCGTAATGTTTTGAAACAACGGGGTCAGCTCGGACAATGGTTGTCGCATTGTGAAAATATTTGGAGTACTATGACTGCCGTCCATACCAAGCATCTGTTGAGTAGTTTGTCGCTGTCGCTTTGAGCGGTTTTCTTTCAGTATCATTGATCGTCTTGCTCTTGCTTTTTTCGCTGACCCAATGTTGTCAATAGGGTCCATTCTTGTTGCCTCAAAACACCTGCTATATAATCATATAAGGACCATTTAATGCATAAAAAAATGTAACAACAATAATGATATTCAACATTTAAATACACTATAACCATAAGCATTGTATTTTACATGCTTAGTATAGATGGTTAGTAAAGAAGCAGTAAATTAATGGTAAAGAAGCTTAGTAAAATAACATTAAATGGTCCTTGAATGACTTGGATTCATGTTCCATAGAAACACTAATGGGGTAGGTGCTGCATCATAAATGACTTCAACAAACTACAATTATCTTAATCTTTCCTATAAAAGTGGTTGTATATTGGATAGATTCCAAGGCATTGGTGAAAGGGATACTAAAAATGTCTACTCAAAAAAAGGGTTGTTGCTGAAATCCATTGTTGTAGCATACACTATGAATCATGTCCAACATGTATAATGAGGTAACCTTAATACTTCTATGTTATGTAATCTAATTTGTCTAACAATGTTCAAATTCAGTGGATATATAGATTTATCTCCAAATTTTGGCTAACCAGTTGGTTCATGTGAGATTCCAAGAAAGGGTAAACTTGAAACAAAGATATGCTCATCTGTCCCATTATTATACTCACCGTATTGCAGAAAATTTTATCTATCAGCAATGCCCTGGTTTCTTAAGTTGGTCAGCAACAGTCCTCACTCTTCATTTGCAATTCAAACATTGTCAGGTATGGCATTGGTTTGGTTTATTTTTCTTCTGCAATAAAAGTTTGTTATTCAGTTAGTATAAGCAATGTAAATTGTAGCATACCATGTTGAGGACTGTGCTGCAAATTTTTTTAATATATAATACTAACACCAACTAAAAATGATCCTAGTTGGCAGGACTAAGTAAAACTTGTTCTACATAGCTTAGTCAGCTATATTTTGTTATGTATCCCTTGGTAATAAACTTGTGTTGATAACAATAACGGAAAATGGGTTAAGCAATGGTTAGACATTTAGGATATTTTTCAAATCTGCTAACCTTTTCCATATATGGGAAAAGCAACTAAAATATAATATAAACTCTGACATTACACCAAAAAGTCTTTGGTTAAAGTGGATTTACCTTGTCAAATGTGTAAAAAAGATCCATGATAAACAAAAAGCAGGCTGCCTATACATAGCCTAAAGTCTTATGCATTTATTGTTGAACTGACCATATATCAAATATATTACCAAAATCCTGGAAATATGAGTCTCTCTCTTCTGACCTATAGCAGGAAATTGTACAGGTTTTCCATTACTGGCAGTTCCCAATGTAGGAATGCTTGGCCTTACGTTTGGAAAAAATACTGGTGCCTATGCAAAGAGTACATCAAGATGTTTATGAAACAACCAACCACTCCATAATCATGATTGTTTCAAATACGTTGCGCAGTGAAATAGCAGTTTTACTGCAGCCTCATTATGGAGTAGGACTGCAAACTGAAATGTTGAGAAAACCACCAGTGGATTCAAAGGTTATTTACTAAACTTTTTTCATACAATATGCTTTGAAAAATATTGTATTTTCATCTATCTTTTTATGAACATGCTCCTGTTAAATATATAAACTATATATAAACTATATATAAACTAAAGCTTCTCTTAGACTATGTATATGATGCGACATGGTGATAAAATTATGCAGTCTGGTTCTTGAGTGGGAAGAGTAGGTAATATGGGCACAAGTATATACATCCATGCCTGGGAACAAAATCGTCTTATTCATTGTAAAAAATATATTTGTATAGAAAACATGGAGAAGATTTCATGTAATAGTTGGAAGGCTTCTTAATGGATCAAGCATTAATAAGCAACTTGTTACATATGCTTTCATAAGTCATATAGACACATGTACCTAATCCCAACAGAACCAAGAAACACCTGATAAACCTAACAAACAGATACATTGGTTCATCCAGGCATATATAACCAAATCTTAAGACATTCAGAATATGGAAATAATCGATATAGGCCATTCAATTAGGAATAGAAAATTAACTTAATATATCCATTACAACACTACTTTTAAATGATAAGTTAAGGTGTAAAATTACAACATAAAGTACATAGAACATGCATAACGACACGAAACAGTCAACAAAAGGCATCATAGTTGGAAGTTCTCAATTCAAAAAGCGTTCCGTTAGTGATTATGCATCAAAAAATGGATATTTCGTGACGGCCGCAAACCATTTCACTCCTTTACATGCTTGACCTTCTTTCTAGGCTTAGCCTTAGTGGCGGATTGTTTTGGAGTAATCTCCTCAGCATGATTGAGATCACTTGCAGAACTCACTTGCGCAACCCTCTTGGCAGGTGTACTATTGGAGCTTGCAGAAGGACTCCAAAGGTGGTTTGCAGCAGAGGATGGTTCTGCAGAGTGCGACTGTTGAGATGAATCAAGGCCCTACATATGCCATTGTGAAACTATTAACAACTATGTCAAATAATTGAGAATCATTAACAGTCATGAATAACAGTGTAGTTAAGGATTCATACCATGACTTGTTTTGGTTCTTTGGCTGGAGACATTTCACAACTTTCCATAGCAGGTGGAGTTGAAGTATGCTGGAAATAGTTAAACATCAATAATTAAACAATAATGAACCAATGACTAATGGAACAATGAGTCTTAAAAACACAAATGAAGCACCTCATTTGGAGTGAGGAAGTTGTGAAACTTATTGTAGAGATTGTCCTCGCTGAGTATCGTAACCACAGAGAATTGCTCGTAAAAGGATTGATACTTGATACGGAAAACCATCTCTCTATTCAACAGAACATCTAGATGAGCAGGCCAGATTTTTGGATTGTCCTCTCCAGTCTACGCAAAATACAAATGCATCAATCGCAATGGTTATAAAAATCATGACAGTCTTTCACAAAAATTCATAGTATAAGTAATGTTGCAGAATAATAACCTCCTTCATTAATTGTCGTAATTCCTTTGCAGACTTCTTCGTGTAAGGAATACAATCCTTATCCCAAAATACAAATGTTCCTTTGTGGTTATCATACTCAACTTCAACTTCAAGTTTGAATCTACCGCAACAAAAAATAGGAGAAGTCAATTAATAATTAACCAAAAATTTTAGTTGAAATGTAACGTGTAAGAAACAACATATGCTTACTTTGTGACAGGATCTACATTAGTAAGTCCACAAAAACATACAAATATTGCACCAACTGACTTGTTAGAAACTTTACAGCCAGGGCAAGTCTCAAAATACCATCCAAACTTCGAAGCTTTGAACCGTTTCGTAGTGCCAATAGTTGTTGCGAAACAATCCTATTGTGTTCAAGATTCATTCATAAAGGTAAAATCATAAAACACATGTCCAGAATGAATTCATAAGCATTCATATAGGTCGGATAAGAAACATACCTTGCCGGCTTCATATATAGCACGGATACTCTTGACCTCGTTGAGGCTAGTCCAATTTTTGTTAGTGGATTGAATGGATGAATCACATGTCACGGATTGAGAAAGTGCAGTTGCAGTAGATAAGTCACTTGGTCCAAACCTATAACATAATTAGTTCAGCCTTTAGACATGTATCTTTGTTAAGGGATATGATAAATACGTAAGAAGTGAATGCATTGAATATTACCTGGACTTGAACTCTTCAACTTGTGGATGATCAAAGTCTATGAGAAGTTTAGAACCGTTCCATGCATTTGATAGACTTGGTAATCCAGAAACTGTGACATAGCATACAAAAAGGTAGTTAGGAAGCACAATAGTGTATGAATGTCAGCAGTTGAGAAACATGGCAGCAAATGGTATTTTTTAAACCTGTATTTGTCTTGCACCAAGCATGTGTCAAGATGATAATGGTAGGACCAGGGGCTTTGTTAGGGTTATTGTAATTAATGAATTGCTTTCCATAATCATCCCACAGCGCAACTTCAATGACGTTGCCTTCAATATCACGCAATGTGATATTTGCGCAAGACTTCTTGCCACCACCTCCCATTTGCGTCCTTAATACATCTTGTAGAACACCAATAACATCTGTAACAGTTAAACAATTTTGAGAGTAAAATTCAAGGATATATTCATGGTAATATAACTATACACAGGCGAATGAACATAAGCACATGTGTAAACTCACCATACAACAGATCAGGTTTGAATTTTCCATTGAGAAAATTCTGTATGGCGTGGAAGTTAAATTTGTGAGTAGGTATTTCTGGTATCCCACATTAGTCACGGTAGTCCCTCCATTGAAGAGCAATTTGAGTGGGTTAGAACAGACCTTGAAAGGGCCATCATTAAAAACTGGCTCTCCATTTTAGAGGAAATATGTTTCATTCTCCTTGAGTTGGTCTAACCAATCTTTGAAGTCCCTGCTTCTAGTGGTCACATGTATCTGGTCTGCCTGTGAAAGTTTTTAACAAAAAATGTTAAAACAAACAGAAGCATGTAAAAAGCTGTGAAAATGTTTTACCTTTCCATCCTGAATGACCATTTCAACATGTTGTTGGCCATTTATCTCCTTAACAACCCACAAATCGACAACCCTAATATGCATCTTCCACACTGTGTTTCCCTTGACCAGATCCTTGATCAGTATTGGAGGTCTTGACATAGTTTTTTTCCTAGACAACCAAGCATTAGAACTTTTACACAACAAAATAATAATTGAATATTGAGAACATTGAACACATCATGCAGAGCTTGTTATGTGCATAAACCATGTAAGGATGTATAACATAAAAGTAATGTTCATCAAATGTCATTCATCAAAACGTGCGTAAAATATAAATGCAGCAAAGAGAACATGAAACAAATGTTGATCAAAAGTCATTTATCAAAACCATGTAAGGATGTATAACATGAAACAAATGTTGATCAAAAGTCATTTATCAAAACGTCTGTAAAATATAAATGCAGCAAAATGAAGATGCAGAGATTATTATGTGCATAAACGATGTAAGGATGTATAACATGAAACAAATGTTGATCAAAAGTCATTTATCAAAACATCTGTAAAAAAGAAATGCAGCAAAATGAAGACAAAACAGGGTTAATGGTGAACAACCAAAATGATATTTTGAGACGCATTTAACATCAACTACAGAATGGAAAAGATGAAAACAGAGCAAGACAGGGTTGATGTTGCATGAAGGGAATGAAAAATTAGTTCATAAATAGCGCATGTCGGTTTGTAGCATTCGACGAAAAACTGGAAAAAAAAATGCGAGCTTACCTTCACCTTCAATGCAGGCGCGGTGGTTGTAGGAGAGAGAGGGAATACAAAATCTGATGAAGGTGATGAATGAGCTCGCTTTGGAAGTGAGGAAGCTATGTATGGAGGGAAAAACTATAGTAGACTTCCGGACCAAAGAGAACATGACACATGGCATGATGTGAGGCATGGAAGCATGAATGTGTCTTGAATTTGTGGTCAATTCTCTAGTTACGGATGTACCCCTTGTGCAGTGCAAATTTTTTTTTGGAAAAGGGTAGAATTGGCAAAGCAGGGAACTTTATTGTAAATGGTAGATAGTTGATTATGAAAGTAGTGGGCTTTTGGGGTCTAACACTCCTCGGGTCCTTGAACGATCGCTCTTGGGGCGCACGCCTTGGGTTGTGATCGTTCCATCTTCCATTTCTAAAACACTTAAAATATTTAATCCTAATCAAAACACTTAACACTTAAAAATACAATCTTTTCTTAAATTGAAATTCTTAATCTAATTAATTTCTTAAGCTTTAAAAATAATTTTTCTTAAATCAAATTAAATCACAAAATATTTAGGTTAATATTTCTAAACTATTTTCCTAGTTAATTATGGAAGTAGTGGGCTTTTGGGGTCCAGCACTCCTTGGGTCCTTGAACGATCGCTCTTGGGGCGCACGCCTTGGGTTGTGTTCGTTTCGATCTTCCATTCCTACTAAAACACTTAATCCTCCTTAAACCTCTTAATTCATCCAAACCCTAATTCAATTAACACGTCTAATCAAAATACGTCAAATCAAAATATTTTCCTAATTAAATTACGAAAGTAGTGGACTCTTGAGGTCTAGCATTTCTTGGGCCCTTGAACGAACGCTCTTGAGGCGCACGCTTTGGGTTGTGTTCGTTTCGATCTTTCGTTCCTAAAACACTTGTCTTAATTACATGGACAAAGAAGCCCATTGTCCAACAAACATAATTTCATAATTAATAGAATGAAAAAGGTGTCGTTGAGATCTAGCATCTCAGTAATGCCCCGATTAATTGGTTGCGAGGTCGACGTCTCGTTTATCGAATAATCGTCATTCTTCCTCTAAAATACTTAACAAACCAAACACTTCTCATGCAATCGAAACCCTAATACACTTAATCCACAACTCAAACACCTTTCCCAAAGAACATTGTTTAAGTCATTCTTTCGCGCATATGAACTCGTGTTTCAGCCTCCCCTAGCGAGCAGACAAGCCAATGTTTAGCAGTTAGAATGCAACCTAAACTCTCGTTCGCCTAAAACACGTCCAAATCAAACTCTTTTCTCAATCAAATCTTTAACACACTTAATCCTTATTCAAACAACTTTTCATAAAGAACATTGTTTAGTCCATTCTTCCGCGCATATAAACTCGTGCTTCATCCTCCCCTAGCGAGCAGACAAGCCAACGTTTAGCAGTTAGAATGCGAACTAAACACTCGTTCATAAAAGACACCAACCAACCGTAGTCCCATGAACTACGAATGCTCTGACTTTCCCATTGCACGAGGGAATACGTAGGCACAAGGGTTCTAATGCTTGCCGAGCACCCTAATAAAAACCACCCATTTTCCCCCTTAGAAAACAATATCTACCTTAGAAAAAAACAAACAAACCTCGCTAACTTATCCCCCGAATCGAATCAAGAGGTTCCCGTTGAGTACAGCGGACGTAGAGGGTGCTAACACCTTCCCTTTGCGTAATCGACTCCCGAACCTAGAATTTGGTTGCGATGACCATTTTCTTATCCTTTTAAAGGTTTTATCGATATTTTCCTATTCCTTCCTTGGAATGAATAAAGTTCGGCGGCGACTTTGTTTCGAACAGTTGTTTTTTCCGCGTCCATTGCGAGGATCGTATTTTTCGAGGTACGACACGATGACTTTGCAATCGTCTTCTATCCGACTCATACGTGCAACCATTTCAGCACGAGTCTTTAGCTTCTTCACCTCCTCATGCTCGTCTTCAGCAGGAGCAGCAACACTCGTCAGTTGCTCGACCAGATCTTCTGCGACTTTCTTCTCCGCGGCAAGGGTGTCTTTCTCCCCATTGACTTTGGTTAGTGCATCCTGGGACTTTTTCAGCGCCTCTTCGACGGCCCTGGCCTACTCTTCCCTAGACTTCTTCAACTTCTCCTCCAAATCGCAATTGTGGCCTGGGCCTTCTTCAGCTCAGAGTCCTGGCAGGAACCCTCCTCGGTGTAGACCATCGCCATTTCAAGAATCCTAATCAGGGCAGAAGCATCCTGAGCTAGCATTGCCCTTTTGCTCGGGCGATCAATCTCCTCGAGCTTCAGAGACTCCGCCCGAGGAATCGCCAAGGAAGAACCTTCTGTTGTGGAAACACGGAGGCAGCTCGAACCTACTTTTATCCCCCTCCTTGCTGAGGTCCAACAGCTCGCTCATCCGTGTGTGCTTGGGCCTCGAATTAATAGGCACAGGGAACGTGTGAACGGCTGGGGGAGTGGACGAGGAGGTTCCCAACCCCGTTTGCGGAGGAGGCCCCCGTTGGCTGAGCCGACTCTTCCCGATCGTTATGCCACCCTTGCCATTCTCCTGGGCATTCTTCACCATCTGTTCATATGCACAAGACATTTTACCTGCAAAAACATAACTAGCACATTAGCAAAAAGAAAGGATAACAATTCGAATAAGCTAAGAGATAAAAGCAACCCAGCAATTCAAGAGCATCATCCCGAGTGCGACACTCGAGGAGCTCCTTCGTATTAATATAACGGCTCTCCACTTTGAGCCCCCAATCGTCTTCGTAGATTGGCTCCCCGCTCTTAGTCACACACTGAGCAGGGGTAAAAGTGTTGACAAAACCCACCAGCTTCGCATAGCCGGCCTTGTCATCCTCGTCCAGCATCTCTAGGGTGGCGATGTAACCATATGTCCCCTTGGTGAAATGGTCCCCGCTCCAACAAAAGGGGAACCTCAACAATCTCTGCCCCTGGATCTTGCCATCCTCGTCGATAATATCCTCCCCGTTCTCGTCCGTCGAGACCTCCTAGACGAACGCGTAGTCATTGGCCCTCTCCGACACGGGCTCGATAACATAATACCTCTCCTTAAAAGTCCTAATATACTTAGAGAAGGATTTGAACAACTTCCTCCCCTGCTTCAGGGAGACCCAGCCGAATTTCCTCCCTGAAACCTGTTGCTGAAGGTGGAAGACTGTGAAGAAAAGAGGGAGGGTAGCTCCTATCTCCAAATAATCGCATGTCAGCTCAAATTTCCCTATGAAGGCAACCGAGTTAGGATGCAACTGCGAGGGAGCCAGAGCTAGATGAACGAAGATCGACCTCTGAAAGTCTGTAAAGGGCAACCTCAACCCTATCTCCTTGAAGACATATTCATACATTGGGAACCTCTCCCCAAAGTCCGAGCAGATGCTGTCGTCTTCTCCGGGGAAATGGACCTTCCACTCCCCCTCAGCCCCCACCATCATGAAAACATCTCCGGTATACGAGGCAAAGATGGAGGCATGCTCCCCAGGTTCCACGACAGACCACTCTTCCGCGGAAGTCCTCAGGGGAGGGGTTTCGTCAGCATCCCGGGGAGTAGAGGTGTCTTTTGTATCACTATCTTGCGAGGAGCTCTCCTCGGAAAAGTCTCTAAGAATTTCATCCTCAGTTTCGTGGGCCATCTCTTTTACCTGAAAAGCAGAGGACAAAAGTGAATTCGATGACAGAATCAAATCCACCCTTCCACCGCTAGTCAAGTGAAAGGGCACGCAAAGGCCTGAGGACGACGTCCCCAACCTAGGCCCTACTCAAATGGCACAACTATAGCGCGAGGAGATGCCTAGGGCAACCCCTCTGACGTGCATGGGGAGATCCTCCCCAGTTCGCTACCCAGAATATCAGTTAAGGTCTACCGAAAAACTCATGAGTACACCGGAAAATTCGCCCTAACCGCATGCATTCTAAGGAAACAGGAAATAGAAATGCCCATAACATAGATCAGTTCGAGCAACTTACATGGTCGAAGAAGAAGTTAGAGGGCTGAAGAGTTCTGGCCAGTGCGAACGACAAAATGCAGAGCAAGAGAACGAAGAAGAGAGAGAAGCAAAAAGTGCAAATAAGCATCTTTTC
Source organism: Lathyrus tuberosus (assembly GCA_022829125.1). Lineage (NCBI taxonomy): Eukaryota > Viridiplantae > Streptophyta > Magnoliopsida > Fabales > Fabaceae > Lathyrus > Lathyrus tuberosus. Next base: position 20,483,701 of record JALAZF010000017.1, read on the forward strand.
CCTCTATTTATAGACAATCTGTGGGCATGTACACGAGCACGCACGGCTAGGGGCATCATCATGACCCTAGCCTAGTTATAATGACACATTAAATGCAACGCATGGCTCGAGGCACACATAGAATTTCGCCTCTTCAGATCACATAAACCGTTGGACTCCCCATATGCCGGGCACGCCAAACAATGTTACGTGTGCTGCGGGCACAGACTCCCTCGGGCACCATAAGACAATCTCATCTCATCGACAGGCGACGATCATCTCTAGACTTCCCCGGGACTGCGAACTACCCTTAAGTCATCACTCCCATGCTCGGGAGTAATGACTTGGGGGGCTCCTGTTCTAGACTGCCCCAATGACTAGGCATGGCCGAATCCAATTCTGCTCCCAGAACAACCCAATTGCCTAAGTCCATCCAATTTAGGGCAACATTTACCTTTCTGCCCCTCTACTGGGCAAGGCTGGTCGGATGACCCCAAGGGTCAGCTGCCCCTCCTTGGTAGCTCCTGCCCGTCACGCACGATTCCACCATCCAGAAATAGCCACGATGCCCGTGCCCGCAACTACGCCTTTGCCCGTGGCAACGGCTAGTTTCGGGCACCTCTGGCCGTCCCAACGGCTAGTTTCTGGCAGTTACCTATTCTTTGGGAAACGGTTATCTCGCCCCGAAAATAGGGACCAATGGCCAAGCACTGGGGGAACTTTAAAAACCCTCTCATTTGAGAGGGTCAGGTATTCAAAATCATCCTACGAAACACATACTTTGTACTTTCCTTTCTTTCTCCCGATCCTTACTTTAGCATCGGAGTGTCTTGCAGGTACACCCCCTCCTCATCTTTCACACCCAGCATCACAGACGTCATCTCTTGCCCGCTTCAGTTTCTGATCAACCGTCGAGATCAGAATTGATTGCTCCATATATAAAACTCTCCAAAAGATATGATTTGTTACATTTAAATTTAAATTCAAATCTCCATTTAAATTTGATTTGATCTTCAATAAAAGTAAAAAAAAACACACAAACACATTTCCATAATGCAACAACAAATCTGATTAAATCTTAACCAGAGTTTCGCTCCAAAACGACATCCATCACGACCTGCTGAACAAGGCCAGATGTTGCACTACACTTGTTGGAACATCAAGTTCCACATGTTGCAACAGTGCATCTAACTTAACTCTTCTTCATAACTTATAGATCTTCTGTTGAAGTGTGAATCTAGGATAGAAAATACTCAACCACAACTACAATAGTTATCAGATGTTGCAGTATACAATAACATATGTCTTGTTGTTGGAGACCAAATATTGTAACACACACATTGGAACATTGTGTTACACATGTTACACCAAGACATCCTAAACGACTCTTCTTCATAAAAGTCTTCTTTGTAAAGTAGTTCTTGGACCGAATTTTCCTTGAAGGTACATCCAATCAGATCTTATTTGATTGAAACAAATCCAAATCTTTTCCAGTTGATTTTGGATTATCAACACAAACTTCTTCCCTAAAGCAAGCCTCTGAATTAGTTGAAGAAGTCAACACAACAACTCTTCTGAAGGACATCTGAAGATAGCCTTAAGCCTATTGCTTAACTGGTTATGTAAAGAACTTTAGCTAAGAAGCTCTTGCTTAGCATCAACCTCAAATGCTAGAACACATGCTGTCACTTCTTGTTCCACATGTTGCCTAAAATACATCTTGTTCATATGTTGTTTTTCCTAATGTAGCCAATCCAAAAGGAATAACATGGGTGAGGTATAATTTCTCTTCCTATGGTGATTCGAGCCTTCGACATTGGGAACACACTTCTTGACATCGCGTGCCTTATTCTCATCTATGCTCTCCTCGCCTTTTATGTAACACTTTGCTTTAGGGATCACTGATGGTTGAATGACCCTAACGGTGGCATTGTTAAAGCGAGAGAGGTAGTCACTTAATGATTCTGAGGGACCCTAGCGTTTGTTAAGCGAAGAACTAGTGTACCAGATTCTTTACCAGTTCCTAATAACTATTGTCAGAGGCACGATGTAAACCCATATACCATCAAAGGGCGGCGTCCCTGAAAGTGCCAGATAACAACTTGCACTTTAGGGAGTCAGACACTTCTATGGTGGCCATCTGTGTATTGCTGGAGGAAACATGCTCGTAGTGATTGTTGTACCCATATTTTCACAAATTAACAAACTACACGTCCTTTTGGGAGTCAGACACTCCGCATTTTCACAAATTAACAAACTACACGTCCTTAATCATACTCTTGTTCCAATATCGAGTTAAATTCTACCCTTGCCTTTTTCGTAATTCATCTGTTGTTTCTAACTAAAAGACTTGGTCATATCTTACCTTCGGAAGAAATATACCATTCGATGCTCTTCTACTGAGTCACAACACAAAACCATAATACCTTATCTTGGTTTAAGATAACAAACACTCATCAAATCCTTTAACATTCAAAACCACTTCAAAATCAGTCAGACGACTCAATTACCAATTCCATCTAGCCTGATGCTCTACACTATACTCATTCAATCCGATATTTCCTTTCTTTCGTGCCACACCAAAGGTAACACACTTAACACAAAATCTCCTTATTTCCATACTTACAAGTAACAATCTTTCTAATCCTTATTATTCTGGCTTAACACTTTCATCTGTCACCTTCCACTGCGTAATCCAAAACCAAACAGTGGAACTCCATGAATTCTTAAACACTACTAATTAGCTAACAGTCTGCGGAGAAACACACTTATCCACTGGGGTCCTTACTAACCAGCGGTACAAGAAACTTACCGACGTCCTATGGTAGAACAATTTCTTTGCCAACACACAAAATTTTAACATCCGTCCAACACCCTCCAGACGATAAAGGCACATGAGTTACACTGCTACAATCATAACGTACACAACTCCAAATCCATTCCAAACTCGAACTCATATGCAAAATAGTTTAACAACTCCAAGTTCTGGTTACCTCATTCCAAATCGATTCTTCTTACGGGGTTTCGAATGGCTCAAGGTTTCTCATTGGTACGAGTTCTCAACTAATATTACATAACACCATCACGAAGCTTCAATCATATGCGAGTCACCACTTATCAAAACTTAAACCGTCCCAGGTACAACTGTGAGTTTCCATACTGCTCACCAATTTACGTACAACACTCCACATACACCCACACTATCGAAGACCATGCCACGTTTCTCAATTGAAACAACTTCTCTCTGGATAAGTACAACTGTACACATCTGGTACCACTCTCACGGAGTCTAAATCCAATACCATGAACTCGCGGATGGCAGCAATTACTAACTCCGACCAACCGCTCTTACCTTACTAACACCATAATTAAATTACCGAAACGATCTTCACAAGATCAATACTTCGTGAGTATTCTCTACTTCGTCCTTAAGACTCTCAACAGTAATGATAACAGTACACTTAAGACTTTCTCACACTTAACAAAATCCACAAGATTACTTCCCCAAAAGTCCACCCTCTCGTCATTTAAACAAATGACCAATTACGCAACACCTTTCAGAAGTTTCGATTTCAAAACACAATTACGCCTTTCATTTACTTGCAATCCTGTTCCCATTCACACAGTACTCTCCGCTCTGAGCAACATAAGGTAGCAAAACACAGATGATGGTTCTTAAGGGATTTCACAATTTACCCACTTGTTAATCGATTAACCTTCTGAGCTAATTGATTAACTCCTTAAAATTCAGCGCAAAGCACTATCCTTACACGTGTTAATTGGTTAACACTGTTGCAGAAGCTGAAAAACCAACTCTTATAACTCAAAAGTCATCCCCACTCAAACCACCAATCCGATTTGTTCTAACTTGAAACATCATTATCAACTTATGGCTTCTTAACGTATATAACATTCACCAACCATGGTCAACTCTAGGTAAAACCGACAAAGTCAAAACATTCGGACGACACACTCCAACCAAGTGACAAGGCAAAATTCCAAATTCTGTCGCGGTCACACGACAAATCTTCGGCGGGATAGTTCATTCTCTATTCAAACAACTACATTAGCGGGAAGCCAATAATGACGACATTCTAAGGTCTTAGCCACAACTCACACTTAATTCCCCATTCGCCTGACAATTCATGATTCGCCTGGCGATTCCTGATTTGCCTGGCGATTCCTGATTCGCCTGGCGATTCCTGATTCGCCTGGCGAATTGCACCAGAAGAAAATTTTTCTATTGCGTTTTTCATGGTTTCCACACCTAAAAATCCAACTTTTCTAAACCAAAACATTTTCAAATTCTAACTTGGTCTCTCATCGAATATAGAAAATCCTGATGTAATAACTCGAACTTAATCTCTCTACATAACTGAATATACGTAATTCATCACCCACTCTTCTTCCGACGCTTACTTATCTCGCTTGAAGTATGTAAACGCATCCTTGTGTTCCTTCTCACACTTCTCTACTACTTTAGGTTCCTATGAAAGCCGAACTTCTTTACTTTCAACTTTTAACCAGTCGGAAGATATTGTTCCGAACACCCTCCTTAAAGTACTCTCATCCATTTAAGATACCATAACAACCTTAGGAACTAAAGCACCAAAACTTATCTCACTTCCAGACCTTACGCCACGCGTTCCACAAAACAACCTTTCTTTTTCACAGAATGAGATTACTTGAAATCCTTATCCATACTAGTGGTCAATCCAGCTCCACTAGCGATTTTACATATTTCTTGATATCTTAACCAATCGTCCAATAGAGATCCTTAACTTTCAAACTCCATCCATTCCAAAGGATTCCTTGAACAACACACCACTCTTTAATTTCCATGCTACCCAAAACACAACTTCTACTAAGACCTCAACTGAGCTGACCAAAACTCCACACTACTAACTCTTGGCTTGAGTTTACCCTCACAACACAAGTTCCGACAACACTTCGGAGTCCTCGTGGTCGCTCAACCATGATTCTACCTATCACATACATAGTATTAGGATGATCAGGCCCAACACTAGATAGTATGATATTAAGAGTCATGCTGGCAAGACACACTCAAGAGGCAGGAATAGATTTACTTATGATGTTTCAAGGCTAGGTCGAGGACACAAGCAGGCTCTGATACCAACTGTAACGCGCTGTATAATATTTATCTAGAATAATACAATACAAGCATTTTATTGTGGTACTGACACCATCATAAGTGCCTATTGGCATAATTCACATACTTTTCCATTTCTAAAACATAAATACAACATATGGCACAAGTCATGGAAACTATCCAAAAAAATAAAATCTAAGAATAAGGTACAATATTCCTCATTGTACAAGAATGATACACAACGGAAAAATGATAAAACTAAGTTTCTCTTGAAACATCCAAGCATAGCTCCACTTGTAAATCAACCTGCAAATACCTCCTAAAAATAATCAAGAATAGTGGGGTGAGATACATCAAATCTCAGTGAGTTCCATATCTTATAGATTCTCTCGGCTTTACAAGGTTCTACCTTAGCCTAACTCAAGTCGGGGGAAAGGAAAATGACTTTGAGTTCACAATCTCACACTATATGGAAACATGTTATTGAGCCCGTTACTCAAAAGTATTCACTTATCGTTAACCTTGTCAAGGCATCCCCTATCTCCTGACCTCTTCTACGTCTAGAAGTAGGAACGAGTCATGGACCCTCGTAGATTTCTTGGCATACGAAATGGATTCGGAAATAAGGAACACATTATCACCTGAAATTGTCACTTCAGACGGCCCGTACACCGTCACAAGTCTCTTTACCTGTAGGCTCCATTCGTACTATAACATTGGGAATCAAACCTACCAAGAAATTGTGCATTCATTCCAGAGGAGCTCGTTACTCATGAAATGGCACATAATAGAATAATGGTTACGATCTTGTGATTTCACATACAACCATAATTGTATTCAACAATTCTAGGCCACATTAGCCTTTAGGTCTTTCATGCCTTTAGGCCTCTTTTGCCTTTAACAATAAAAATAACAATTACACGTGTGCCATACTAGTGTTTCACTCATTTCTATACCATTCGGTAATGGACACACGCCTCGGTCTCTTTTGCACGAGCGTTGTCACTAAGTTATTCATCAATTTCCTAGCTCATTACTAGGTTCCAATATCTTAAACTATGCCATTTGTTTTGGGGTAAAGTTTCTTCACTCTTTCTAATTCATATTTTAACATGCATTTATTCTCTCATTCATACTTAACAACAATATTAGGCAAGGCATATTACAATTGCACATTTTGAATTACATATAATAAATCCATCACAAGTTGTAAAAAAGCATATTACAATTGCAGAATAGAATCACATATAATGATTAAATCACAAGTTTTATAACCCTTAGGTTCCCTCTGATTCATTTAACCGGGTATCAAATCAATATTCCTCACTTTTATCCCTTAGGATATTTTCACAGCTTTCCAACGACTATCACTATGCCTCGATCGGATTTATAATCCAAAAGATATGGATTTTCAACATGCATATCAACATTATTTTCACACATACATTACTTTTCCATATTTCTCTTATCAATTCATAGCATATAACTATGTTTCTACCTCACCATCACATAGAGCATTGAAATAACTTTCCAACGCTTCCGACCGTGCGTCAATCCGAATTACGGATCAAAAGTTATGACGAAAATACAAAAACAATGTTTTGCTGTCTCCAGTCAATTTCGCCCGGCGAATCCCTGGCGAAGCAGACTCGCCTCTAGCTCGCCTGGCGAATCTGGACGAACCAGAACTCTCCCGTGATATTATTGCATCCAATGGCCCAAAATAACATGTTATAACACATTTAGACATGCATTTCATCAAATCATCCGTTAGATTTCATTGATTTATCCATTTAATCATTTTCTCTCAACTCTAACCTAAGTTCTAAAGTTATATTTCTAGAACTTAGAGTGTCTAACTAGAACCCACCTGATAAATGAAAAGGAGGTTGAAGAAGATGATGAACAATAATCCAAGCTTCTTCTTCTCTTTTCCCTTTTCTTCCTCTCTTCTTTTCTCTTCTTTCTCCTTTCTTCTTCTTCTTCTTCTTACTATCTTTCTTTTTCTTTCTTTTCTTAACAAATATATATATATATATATATATATATATAAACTTATTATCTAATATAATACAATAGAGTAAAATATCTCCAATTGATATTTTATCGTCTCACACCAATTGATCAATTATTAGAGTTACCTTAAAATCCTCTTTTAAACCAATAAATATCAATCCGTCTCTTTAATAAAATAATTGATCTCCTCTGATATCCACTTGAGCAATTAAATAATATGGGGTATTACACTCTCCCCCCCCCCCCCCTTAAATTGAAATTCGCCCCCGAATTTCCTCTATTCAACAATAACGCAACTTGTATCATTGTCTTAGTTCCACAATTGACTTTACTTCCGTTAAAGTTTCTGACATAATACAAAAATCCAACTTGACCTCACAGACCAAAAATCCGTATTTTCACAAATTAACAAACTACACGTCCTTAATCATACTCTTGTTCCAATATCGAGTTAACTTCTACCCTTGCCTTTTCCGTAATTCATCTGTTGTTTCTTACTAAAAGACTTGGTCATATCTTACCTTCAGAAGAAATATACCATTCTATGCTCTTCTACTGAGTCACAGCACAAAACCATAATACCTTATCTTGGTTTAAGATAACAAACACTCATCAAATCCTTTAACATTCAAAACCACTTCAAAATCAGTCAGACGACTCAATTACCAATTCCATCTAGCCTGATGCTCTACACTATACTCATTCAATCCGATATTTCCTTTCTTTCGTGCCACACCAAAGGTAACACACTTAACACAAAATCTCCTTATTTCCATACTCACAAGTAATAATCTTTCTAATCCTTATTATTCTGGCTTAAATCTTTCATCAGTCACCTTCCACTGTGTAATCCAAAACCAAACAGTGGAACACCACAAATTCTTAAACACTACTAATTAGCTAACAGTCTGCGGAGAAACAAACTTATCCACTGGGGTCCTTACTAACTAGCGGTACAAGAAACTTACCGATGTCTTATGGTAGAACAATTTCTTTGCCAACACACAAAATTTTAACATCCGTCCAACACCCTCCAGACGATAAAGGCACAGGAGTTACACTGCTACAATCATAACGTACACAACTCCAAATCCATTCCAAACTCGAACTCATATGCAAAATAGTTTAACAACTCCCAGTTCTGGTTACCTCATTCCAAATCGATTCTTCTTACGGGGTTTCGAATGGCTCAAGGTTTCTCATTGGTACGAGTTCTCAACTAATATTACATAACACCATCACAAAGCTTCAATCATATGCAAGTCACCACTTATCAAAACTTAAACCGTCCCAGGTACAACTGTGAGTTTCCATACTGCTCACTAATTTACATACAACACTCCACATACACCCACACTATCGAAGACCATGCCACTTTTCTCAATTGAAACAACTTCTCTCTGGATAAGTACAACTATACACATCTGGTACCACTTTCACGGAGTCTAAATCCAATACCATGAACTCGCAGAAGGCAGCAATTACTAACTCTGACCAACCGTTCTTACCTTACTAACACCATAATTAAATTACCGCAATGATCTTCACAAGATCAATACTTCGTGAGTATTCTCTACTTCGTCCTTAAGACTCTCGACAGTAATGATAACAGTACACTTAAGACTTTCTCACACTTAACAAAATCCACAAGATTACTTCCCCAAAAGTCCACCCTCTCGTCATTTAAACAAATGACCAATTACGCAACACCTTTCATAAGTTTCGATTTCAAAACACAATTACGTCTTTCATTTACTTGCAATCCTGTTCCCATTCACACAATACTCTCCACTCTGAGCAACATAAGGTAACAAAACACAGATGATGGTTCTTAAGGGATTTCACAATTTACCCACTTGTTAATCGATTAACCTTCTGAGCTAATCGGTTAACTCCTCAAAATTCAGCGCAAAGCACCATCCTTGCACGTGTTAATTGGTTAACACTGCTGCAGAAGCTGAAAAACCAACTCTTATAACTCAAAAGTCATCCCCACTCAAACCACCAATCCGATTTGTTCTAACTTGAAATATCATTATCAACTTATGGCTTCTTAACGTATATAACATTCACCAACCATGGTCAACTCTCGGTAAAACCAACAAAGTCAAAACATTCGGACGACACACTCCAACCAAGTGACAAGGTAAAATTCCAAATTCTGTCGCGGTCACACGACAAATCTTCGGTGGGATAGTTCATTCTCTATTCAAACAACTACATTAACGGGAAGCCAATAATGACGACATTCTAAGGTCTTAGCCACAACTCATACTTAATTCGTCCATAAGCAAAACGCAACACACAACCAGAATACCATACTACAAAAGTGGTGGACATATCATGTCAGCATACAACCTTGTTCTCTCACTTGAATTTCCTTGAAGAGAAATAATACAACAACGTTCTTATTCCAACAAAAGGTAGATTCCGAATATTCTGATTATTCACAAATACAGAAGTTTCTCTATACTTGAAAATAAATCGGGGCAATGCATCCTCTTGAAGAACCTTTCCATCACTACGTACACACTAATCGGAATTTCTTACCCTTCACTATCCATTGCGCATTCCACTTACCAAATCACTTAATGGAAGATTCGCAACCGACAATTCTCATCAACTATTTACAAAACCATTATGGTATAAATCGTTCCATGATTTACACTTAGTCCGTAATAAATCTTGATTTGCTTTTTGTTATTTTACCGTAATCTTACTTCTTAGGATACAATACTCGTTGTTCCACAAGGTATGTCTCAAGGGTAAGAATTCATCACGTACTCTTGTGACCAAGGTGCTACCACTACGCTCGTTCTTAATACCAAGGTGTAACTTTCTCATAACATATTGTTAATACCGTTTATTCCATAATCGAATAAAATCCACCTCATAAACAATATTTTCACTTTCCACAACATAGAACACTTTCATAGCTTCATATCAATATAAAGAACGCTTAAATCGGACACCCGAGTCAAAAGATATGAATTTTTGAAGGAAAGTCAATTATTGGAAAACAACCAGATCCGCCTGGCAAGTAAGGATTTCGCCTGGTGAACCAGCGACGAAACCTGATTTCCCAGAAAACCCAAAAATTCCAGTGGCCAACACATTTCTGTCTCATGATTTTCGCCTGGCGATCCAGTGGCGAGACCCCATTCGCCTGGTGAATCGCACCAGAAGCAAAATTTTCTGCTGCGCTTTTCATGGTTTCCACACCTCAAAATCCAACTTTTCTAAACCAAAACATTTTCAAATTCCAACTTGGTCTCTCATCGAATACAGAAAATCCCGATGTAATATCTCAAACTTAATCTCTCTACATAACTGAATATACGTAATTCATCACCCACTCTTCGTCCGACGCATACTTATCTCGTTTGAAGTATGTAAACACATCCTTGTGTTCCTTCTCACACTTCTCTACTACTTTAGGTTCCTATGAAAGCCGAACTTCCTTAACTTTTAACTTTTAACCAGTCGGAAGATATTGTTCCGAACACCCTCCTTAAAGTACTCTCATCCATTTAAGATACCATAACAACCTTAGGAACTAAAGCACCAAAACTTATCTCACTTTCGGACCTTACGCCACGCGTTCCACAAAACAACCTTTCTTTTTCACGGAATGAGATTACTTAAAATCCTTATCCATACTAGTGGTCAATCCAACTCCACTAGCGATTTTACATATTTCTTGATATCTTAACCAATCGTCCAATAGAGATCCTTAACTTTCAGACTCCATCCATTCCAAAGGATTACTTGAACAACACACCACTCTTTAATTTCCATGCTACCCAAAACACAACTTCTACTAAGACCTCAACTGAGCTGACCAAAACTCCACACTACTAACTCTTGGCTTGAGCTTACCCCCACAGCACAAGTTCCGACAACACTTCGGAGTCCTCGTGGTCGCTCAACCATGATTCTACCTATCACATACATAGTATTAGGTTGATCAGGCCCAACACTAGATAGTATGATATTGAGAGTCATGCTGGCAAGACACACTCAAGAGGTAGGAATAGATTTACTTATGATGTTTCAAGGCTAGGTCGAGGACACAACCAGACTCTGATACCAACTGTAATGCCCTGTATAATATTTATCTAGAATAATACAATACAAGCATTTTATTATGGTACTGACACCAATATAAGTGCCTATTGGCATAATTCACATACTTGTCCATTTCTAAAACATAAATACTACATATGGCACAAGTCATGGAAACTATCCAGAAAAATAAAATCTAAGAATAAGGTACAATATTCCTCATTGTACAAGAATGATACACAGCGGAAAAATAATAAAACTAAGTGTCTCTTGAAACATCCAAGCATAGCTCCACTTGTAAATCAACCTGCAAATACCTCCTAAAAATAATCAACAATAGTGGGGTGAGATACATCAAATCTCAGTGAGTTCCCTATCTTATAGATTCTCTTGGCTTTACAAGGTTCTACCTTAGCCTAACTCAAGTCGGGGGAAAGTAAAATGACTTTGAGTTCACAATCTCACACTATATGGAAACACGTTATTGAGCCCGTTACTCAAAAGTATTCACTTATCATTAACCTTGTCAAGGCATCCCCTCTCTCCCGCCCTCTTCTACGTCTAGAAGTAGGAACGAGTCATGGACCCTCGTAGATTTCTTGGCATACGAAATGGATTCGGAAATAAGGAACACATTATCACCTTAAATCGTCACTTCACACGGCCCGTACACCGTCACAAGTCTCTTTACCCGTAGGCTCCATTCGTACTATAACATTGGGAATCAAACCTACCAAGAAATTGTGCATTCATTACAGAGGAGCTCGTTACTCATGAAATGGCACATAATAGAATAATGGTTACGATCTCGTGATTTCACATACAACCATAATTGTATTCAACAATTCTATGCCACATTGGCCTTTAGGCCTTTCATGCCTTTAGGCCTCTTTTGCCTTTAACAATAAAACATAACAATTACACGTGTTCCATACTAGTGTTTCACTCATTTCTATACCATTTGGTAATGAACACACGCCTCAGCCTCTTTTGCACGAACGTTGTCATTAAGTTATTCATCAATTTCCTAGCTCATTACTAGGTTCCAATATCTTAAACTATGCCATTTGTTTTGGGGTAAAGTTTCCTCACTCATTCTAATTCATATTTTAACATGCATTTATTCTCTCATTCATACTTAACAACAATATTAGGCAAGGCATATCACAATTGCACATTTTGAATTACATATAATAAATCCATCACAAGTTTTACAAAAGCATATTACAATTGTAGAATAGAATCACATATAATGATTAAATCACAAGTTTTATAACCCTTAGGTTCCCTCCAATTCATTTAATCGGGTATCAAATCAATATTCCTCACTTTTATCCCGTAGGATATTTTCAGAGCTTTCCAACGGCTATCACTATGCCTCGATCGAATTTATAATCCAAAAGATATGGATTTTCAACATGCATATCAACATTATTTTCACACATACATTACTTTTCCATATTTCTCTTATCAATCCATAGCATATAACTATGTTTCTACCTCACCATCACATAGAGCATTGAAATAGCTTTCCAACGCTTTCGACCGTGCGTCAATCCGAATTACGGATCAAAAGTTATGACATAAATACGAAAACAATGTTTTGCTGTCTCCAGTCAATTTCGCCCGGCAAATCCCTGGCGAAGCAGACTCGCCTCTAGCTCGCCTGGCGAATCTGGACGAACCAGAACTCTCCCAAAACGTGTTTGGGACCTAAAAATGATCAAAACCTTCAACCCATGTGATATTATTGCATCCAATGACCCAAAATAACATGTTATAACACATTTAGACATGCATTTCATCAAATCATCCGTTAGATTTCATTGATTTATCCATTTAATCATTTTCTCTCAACTCTAACCTAAGTTCTAAACTTATATTTCTAGAACTCAGAGTGTCTAACTAGAACCCACCTGATAAACGAAGAGGAGGTTGAAGAAGATGATGAACAATAATCCAAGCTTCTTCTTCTCTTTTCCCTTTTCTTCCTCTCTTCTTTTCTCTTCTTTCTCCTTTCTTCTTCTTCTTCTTACTATCTTTCTTTTTCTTTCTTTTCTTAACAAATATATATATATATATATAAACATATTATATAATATAATACAATAGGGTAAAATATCTCCAATTGATATTTTATCGTCTCACACCAATTGATCAATTATTAGAGTTACCTTAAAATCCTCTTTTAAACCAATAAATATCAATTCGTCTCTTTAATAAAATAATTGATCTCCTCTGATATCCACTTGAGCAATTAAATAATATGGGGTATTACAGTGTGTGTTCCTCTGACACTGGCAGGGGGGACTCAGAGACCTTAATAGGTATATTACATTGTATGATGGTTAGGGCTTGCCTCAGTGAGGAAAAAATCCATGTATGGTGGTGTTTTGCGGTGATTCAGGAGTTTTGCTCACGTGAGATGAGAAGCTCTATCTTCCAACTCTAATTCATTAAGAGACAACCAAGCTTATTTAACTTTGGTTGATTAAAAAAATAGGAAAGAATTTTATTTATAAAAAGTAAGGATTTAAGAAAAATAATAATAATAAACATTGTATTTTTACCAATATTTTTAAAAAATCCGATATTTTATGAGTTTTTCCGAATTCATTAAAATAGTAGTTTAAGAATTTATGAGTTTTACAGATTGTTTTTTTTTAAATCAGGACTTTTTTGAAATTTTTTACCGATATATTTTAAAATCCAATGCATTTATACTGCATTTTTTTTATAAAAAATCTAGTATTTAGGGGGATTTTTACCGATCTTTTAAAAATAGGGTGCGGTTATAACAAATTTTTCCAAAAAATATGGTAATTTTGGAGAATCTGATATCGCTTACCGAATTTATCGCTTACCAGTTTTTTGAAAAAACTGGGAAACATAAAAAAAATCTGGATTTTTTTTAAATTTTCGGTATGCTTGATTTTTAGCCTAGCATAAAAAGATCTGGTAGTTAAGAATGCTTTATTTGTGTTATCCAGATCCTGATGGTTCCTCAATAGATTTTACGCAGCCTTTCAGCACTGACGTTGTATGTTTTACTTGCATGTTTTATTTTTAACCTGGTCAAAACTTATTAGGATTTTGGTATCTCTGTTATTGATAATTTATTCTTTATATGTTGTAAATGAAAAATATTTCTCTCTCGAGCTGACGTGTTAGCATGGGCACAACAAATTGGTAAACAACATGGTGTATTGTTGTTACTGTTCATTCTGGTACTGCAAATGAAATTAGAGGGATGAAAGATAAATTGATTATGGGTTGTGAGAGATGACGAAACTACAAATATAATAATTCATCTGAAGGCAATTATAGTATGAAAGTTAAATGTCCATTTATGCTGACATCTGTGCCTAGTGATAATAGTTAGAAGGTGATGGTTTGGTGTGAGTTTCACAATCATAAACTAGCTACAGATTTAGATGACCATGTCATATTAGGCTATTTAAAAGATGATGCAAGACAGTTTCTGAATGACATGACAAAATACAATATGGCTCTAGGTACATAATTACTGCTTTGAAGATAGAGATCCAAAAAATCTCACGAGCATTACCCAGGTGTACAACGCAAGATATACATACAAGATGAGCAAGACAAGTCCATTGACTGCAACGCAACATCTATTGAGTCTATTTCATGGACAAAAAACATGTGTTAGACTAGAAATAGGGATGATTCAAATGTTGTTGCTGATATCTTTTGGACACATCCTGATTAAGTGATGTTGTTGAACATGTTTCATTTGGGGTTGATTTTTTATTGTACATAGAAAACAAACAACACATTCTCCAAAAATGAAACTTTTGATTTATTTCATTTTGGGAAGTTGTTGATTAAATTTCATATTGTGTTGAGTATTGACATGACATACAAAACAAACAGGTATTATCTACCCCTAATTGAGATTGTTGGTGTTACCTCAACGAAGTTGACATTTTCAGTTGGATTTGCCTATTTGGAACATGAAAGGGAGGAAAACTTCCCATGGGCACTGGAGAAGCTAAGCGAATTGTTCGCTTATGAGAATTTACAATCGAAGGTTTTGGTGACAGACCGGGAACTGGTGTTGATGAACGCCATGGAAGTTGTGTTCCCAAACTCAACTATTCTGTTGTGTCTATTCCAAATTTGAAAAAATGTTAGCATGAAGCGTAAGGAGAAATCTAATAGGCAAGAGCATGTTATGGATCTATGGAAAAAATTCATGTATTCTAATAGGGAGTTTGAGTTTGTGGAAAACTTGAAGCATTTTAAGGTAGTATGTGCTTAATTCGTTTATCTGTTCACTATGTGCATGAAACATGGCTCACACCCTATAAAGAAAGGCTTATTGCTACATAGACTAATAAAGTCACTCATTTAGGGAAAACGACAATGAACATGTACATCTGTCGCGGTTGGCAAAAAATTCGAGTCGCCATCATCCTTTATTCGTCCTAAGGACAGGAAAATAATGAGAAAACCTAATTCCTAAGGGAGAGACACTAAGGTTCGGGAGTCGGTTAAGCGAGAGGAAGGTGTTAGGCACCCCTCACTTCCATTGTACTCAATGATACCTCCTTAAGTTCTAGGGTATGTTTGTTTGTTACTTGAATGTTTGACTATTTATTTTATTTACAAAAAAAAAATCCTTATTTTTATACAAAGAAGACTTAGAGGGGACCCTAAGTTTTTTATTATTATTGTACTCGCTAGGGTTTACAACCCTATGCCTACGTACCTTCAAATTTGAAGGATCAGAGTATCCGTAGTTCACCTTCCCTATTCCCTACTCTTATTCCCATTCCTTTTCCTAATCCTAATCCCCATCCTAATCTTTTATTTATACTCTTGGATTACAAGAGTCTAATCCCAAAATTTAATCCCTTGCCCTATATTTATACTCTTGGAGCTTAAGAGTCTAATCCCAAATCCTTATCCCATATTTATACTCTCAGATAAAGAGTTCTATCCCAGAATCCTTATCCACTATTTATACTCTCAGATGAAGAGTTCTATCCCAATTCCTTATCCATTATTTATACTCTCGGATGAAGAGTTTTATCCCTAACCCGTTTATTTATACTCTCGGATATCAAGAGTTTCATCCCTAATCCGTTTGTTTATACTCTCGGATATCAAGAGTTTTATCCCTAATCCGTTTGTTTATACTCTCGAATATCAAGAGTTCTATCCCTAATCTGTTTGTTTATACTCTAGGATATCAAGAGTTTTATCCCAATTCCTATCCATTATTTATACTCTCGGACGAAGAGTACTATCCTTTAAATCCTAATCCATTTATTTATACTCTCGGATATCAAGAGTTTTATCCCAATTCCTAATCCTTTGTTTTATCCCCTTTTTAACCATAACATCCTTTTATTTGCAAAAATATTCTCCTTTTAATTTGTTTATAAAATAATTATAATATATAAAAAAAAAGCTCTTCGATTTTTTTATCTCAAAATTTATTCCATATTTTATCCCATATTTTATTCCATGTATTCCTTGATTTCATTCCCAATTCCATCCCTTAATTATCTTTTTTACTATAAACCCCATATTTAACCCCTTATCCCCTATAAGAAAATTATAAACTACAATTTCTTAAATACTTCTTAACAAAAAAACTTAATCTCAAGTATATGTATATTTTTTTATAACCCAATTAAATAAATAATTACCACAATAATTTTTCGAACAAACCCAATTTAATATCCATGTTTAGAATATTTTAAAATCCAACAAGAATATAAACCCCTATTTGCAAAATCCCCAAAGTTGTGCCTAACACAATTCACTAATTTTAAACATGTACATACCCCAGAACAAGTTATGACACAATTCCATTTTTAGATTCCAATAAAATTACAAAAGTTTATTTCCCCATTTTTAAAGAAAATTATTAAGCATATTAACCCCTAACAATTCGTATTAATACCCTAAAAATTATAATTATAACACTCAAAGAAAAATTAAAAATTAAATTTTATTAAGCCCTAAATTAGTTAATAATAATTTATAATAATTAACTATTAATTATAAAATCCCTAAAATAAATAATTAAACAAATTATTTAAAATCTAAAATAGAGCTGGGGGGTGTATTTTATATTTAAGCCAATTAGGCTTGGCACTGGGGGGGTGTGAATAACAAAGTTCAAAGAGCCCACTAGAGATGGAGTCCAAGGGCGGGTCAACGAGTCCAACGGAGAGAGTCAAAGCATAGACTCTTTCTGAAGCGTTGGATTAATCCAACGATGTGACCCTAAATTTGACGAGGGGCGTCAGATTAATCTACGTAGTCAAGGAAGGCCCTATGAACGACTGAGATTTGCAGTCAACTGAGAGAGCACGGTACTCGTACACCCACGGGATCGGTCAGAGTCATGCAATCGTGTGGGCAACAAAGGGCCACGCGTAGGGATCGTGTGCGCTGAATGAGGGGGTATAAAACCCCAAACCCCTTCATAAATGGATCATTTTGATCCTTTCTTTCTCTCTCTTGCTCTCTCACTCTCTAAGTGCTCTCTCCTCTCTCTACTCTCTTTCTCACCGGTGAGCCTCCGGCCACCGTGCGTCGTCCCCAAACCCTCTTGAAAACCCAGATTCTGGTTGCCCTTCAACCAAGAAACTCAAACGCAAGAACCCTAAACCCTACCCCACCCAGAAATCTCCATAGTTCTTTAGGGTTCGTGAAGAACCCTAAGAACCATAACCCCCAAACCCAGCAAACCCTATGAACCTTAAGAACCCTAGGGTTCTTGGGAAGAAACCTAACCCCACCCAGATGAACCCTAACCCTTTTAAGAACCCTAACCCTAATTAAACCCAGAAAACCCTAAATCAAAACAACCTAGAAATCTTATCAATCAACAACAACAAAAATTAAAGCTAAGTGATTTACATCCCCTTGCCATGACCTTATTTAGCTGCTCTAATTCCTTCTTCTCCTTCTCTTTATTTCCTGATTCCTTTTGCTAATCCTTTCTCGTTTTTTGCTTACAGGTGGCTTAGCTCAAGGGACTTAGGGTTCTAATGATGAACCCTAACTCTCTGTTCGTAAGAGCTTTAGGTAACGGTTTAGAGGATTCGCAGCTAAGAAGTTCTCCAAGGGTTCTCCCCTCATTCTGAATTCCTCTTTCGTTTATATAGGGTTCAAAATTAGGTTTTAGAAATTAATTAGGTTTAGATTCAAATTAGGAAGATTTATATCAGATTTAAGTAATTTCTGAGATTTGATCTGATTTTGTACTTTTGAGATTTTATTTGATTTAGTCTTAGAATCAGGGTTGTAATTTCTGTCCTTTTGATTCATATTTGTAATTTTTCGATTTGATTTGAATGTAATTTAGAGATTTGGGTTTTGATTTTGTTTTGTAATTTTGAGTGGAAATTATTGAAATTGACTGTTATTAAAATCTTTTAAAATCCAATCTGATTTGATCCGTTTTCCAGCTTTCTGTGCGCGAAATTAGGGTTTCAGACCCAGAGGAAGAAGACGACCCCACTTGGGGGTCAACTTAGTTGACCAAAAAGAAACTTAATTAAAATAAAAGTATTAATCAGAAAGGCAAAAATTAACTATTGGCAACGTGACATTCTATAATCACTAAGAAATTGGTTAAACAAAAAATTAATAAAATTAATAATAAACTCAATCCTAATTATAATTCAAATGACAAAAATCTAATTTAATTTAAAATGAATATTTAAAAAAATAAAAACGACATGGATTAGATAATTAGACCCCTTTAATAAAAATAATACAACTAATTTTAAATAAATATAATAGTCTTCTAAAATTTTTAGATTAACTAACTTAAACTTATTTAATAAATCCTTAAAATAAAAGAAATATTCCAATGGCCTTTGACCCTCTTTTAAATTTAATAATTAAATTCAATTAAAAATAATAGATTAAATAACTAATAATAATTGATACTAATATAATTAATCCCTAATACCCTGGTAGAATTTAACCCCTAAATATTAATAAAAAACATAATAATCTTCTAGATAAAAAAAAATACACCCTCTATAATTTAATACCTTGATAATAATTGAAATACACCCCCTATGCTTTAGTTAATTCAACAAATGGGCCTAGAAGTACTACCGTTCTTAGAAACCCAGGCTGATATGTGTTACAGACCTTAACATCTGAGCAGCACCCCCTAATAGCATAAAAATCCAAAATAGTAATTGTTCTACAATTGACTGTAAATTACTGGTCAAAATTTAAGGTACGACAGCTGCCTCTATTTAATCGTCTACGAATCAGAAGGATGATGTCGATGAGCCTTCCTTTTTTTGAAGAGGAGACGATTAAATACAAGAAGGACCCAATTTTGACCGCAGAGTCTCATAGGTATGAACCAATTTATGGTGCTCTGTCAATGTCCTAATATCCCTATGTATAACATCCCTGGTAATAAACCCTTGGCGAAATATCCGATTGAACCCCTTTATTATTGAGCGTAATTATAATCTAATGCCATGTATGCATGTTTAAGAGTATGGATGTTCTTATGCATGATGCATTATTTGGGCTAACGCCTCTTTTATGATATGCAATGCATGTGTTTGTAGAAACCGATATCCTCTGTAATATTCTGACTTCCTGACCCTTAAACCCTTGACCCCTTGATGAGTGTAGCAAATCATGATGCTCTGAAGATGCGTATTATTCCTTCAAAGAAACTCCCATACTGATTGAATTGTGGCTGTTATTGTATAGACTTCATGCTTAAATTAGAAGAATATGATCCCTTTAGCGTTTCGAAATCGAAGTAAAATACATTTTCCTTTTAAAAGATTTTAATTATACCCAATGTTTCAATGCATTATTCTGTAATTAATTGACATTTTGTAATCAAGCGGAATGATTGGAAAGCAGAGAAAATATTATTTATTGAAAATGGGCCCATAAACAGGCAATAGTACATAAGGAAAGTAATCCTCATAAGGAGAAATTACTACAAATCTAAAATGGTGAAAAATGGCAATAAGAAAAAACAAATGTATTTATGACCCTATTGAATTCAAACACAAACTAATATCCCTAAGTCTCCGAGGCCATGACACTTCGCTTCTGAAGATGACGGCTGGATTGATCATTCCTTTCTGAATTCTTGTTGTGTGACCATGCGTGCTATCAGTCACATGCCTTTTGGATATCCTTAATTTTTGCTTGGACCGCTCTTTTCGAGTCTTAGTCCACCAGGATGATATACCCTTTTTTGACTAAGCCGCCCTTTAGGGTTTTTGACTTATCGGGTTTTATTTATTTTTTATTTATTTTTTCTAAGTCCCTAATTTTTTCCTGGATTGCTTTTTCAAGTTTTCAATCCACCGGGACGCCCTAATTTCTGCCTAAGTCGCCCATTAGGGTTTTCGACTTAGCGAGCTTTTATCCACTTTTTCTAGGCATAATATTTTTTGACTGAATCGGAATTCACCGGTCGTGGTAAATCCGCTCCATCCATAATAGTCAACATCAAAGCTCCACCAGAGAAAGTGCTCTTTACGATATACGGTCCTTCATAGTTCGGGGCCCATTTACCACGAGGGTCTTTATAGATGGGTAATACTTTCCTTAACACCAAGTATCCTTCTTCGAATAGGCGGGGACGAACTTTCTTGTCGAATTCCCTTTTGAGTCTCCGCTGATATAATTGCCCATGACATATAGCAGCCATGCGTTTTTCCTCTATGAGGTTCAGCTGATCAAATCTGTTTTGTATCTATTCCGCTTCATCTAGCTTAGCCTCCATTATGACCCTTAGTGAGCGAATTTCTACTTCCACCGGGAGTACCGCTTCTGTGCCATATACCAGGGAAAAGGAGTAGCTCCTGTCGAAGTACGAACTGAGGTTCTGTAACCATGTAGTGCGAAAGGGAGCATTTCGTGCCAATCCTTGTAGGTCTTCACCATTTTTTGGATAATCTTCTTGATGTTCTTGTTGGCTGCCTCTACCGCACCATTCATCTTCGGTCGATAGGGCGATGAGTTATAGTGATCGATTTTGAAGCTCTCGTACAATTCATCCATCACCTTGTAGTTTAGATTAAGCCCATTATCCGTGATAATCTTGCTGGCAATTCCATAGCGACAAATTATCTCTTTCTTGACGAATCGTGCAATTACTTGTCTTGTCACATTAGTGTAGGAAGCAACCTCCACCCATTTAGTGAAGTAGTCAATAGCAACTAGAATGAATCGGTGTCCATTCGATGCTTTCGGTTCGATCATCCCAATTATGTCTATTCCCCATATAGAGAAAGGCCACGGAGCAGTTAAGACGTTCAAATGGGCTGGTGGCACATGAATTTTGTCCGCATAGATTTGACACTTGTGGCACTTCTTGACATATTTGAAGCAGTCTGATTCCATAGTCAGCTAATAATACCCTGCTCGGAGAATCTTTTTAGCCATTGCATGCCCATTTGCATGGTTTCCAAAGGATCCCTCATGGATTTCTTTGATAAGCATGTCCTGTTCATATCCATCTAAACACCTGAGCAACACCATGTCATGATTCCTTTTATAAAGTACATCCCCGTCGAGGAAAAGGTGGGCGGCCAGTCTTCTAAGAATTTTCTTATCCCCACTTGAGGCATTTGCAGAATATTCTTGTTTTTGGAGAAATTGTTTGATATCGTGAAACCACGGTTTATCATCCACTTCGACCTCCACTGCTGTGCAGTAAGTTGGTTCATCCAGGCGATTGATTCTTATAGTCGGCGCTTCATTGTACCATTTGACTTTGAACATGGATACCAAAGTTGCCAAAGCATCTGCCAGTTGATTCTCCTCTCGAGGAATATGATGGAAAGTGATCTCATCGAAATAGGTGATTATTTTCCAGACACAGTTTCGATATCGAGTTAGTTTAGCATTAAGTGTTATGAATTCTCCCTTGACTTGATTGATGACGAGAACCGAATCTCCATATACTTCTAAGATCTTGATTTCGAGGTTAATGGCTTCGCTGATTCCCAAGATACACGCCTCATATTCCGCCATATTGTTAGTACACGTGAAGCATATTCTTGCGGTGAAAGGTATGTGGAATCCCGTTGGGGAAGTTATAACAGCCGCCACCCTGTGTCCTTCTGCATTTAAGGCACCATCAAATATAAGCTTCCATCAAGATCTGGGCTCAGGTCCTTCGTAGGAGTTTGGGATATCATCATCTCTTACAGCCATCACATCCTCATCGGGAAAGTCAAATTGCATAGGTTGATAGTCGTCCACTAGTTGATGAGTGAGATGATCAGCTAATACGCTCCCTTTTATGGCCTTTTGGGTGACATACTGGATGTCATACTCAGTCAGTAACATCTGCCATCGAGCCACTCTCCCAGTCACTGCAGGCTTCTCGAATATGTACTTGATGGGGTCCATTCTAGGTATCAATAAAGTAGTATAGCACACCATGTATTGTCTTAATCGGCGGGCGGCCCATACAAGAGTACAACAGGTCTTCTCCAAGAGTGAGTATCTGGATTGGCAATCGATGAATTTCTTACTCAAGTAGTAGATTACGTGTTCTTTTCTCCCTGTTTCGTCTTACTGCCCGAGTACGCAACCCATCGAATTGTCAAGCACCATATGGGTGGTTCTTGCAAATATTCCTTAATTCGATCGAAGGCTTTTTGACAGTTTTCATTCCACTCGATGGTTTGACCTTTCCTCAACAACTTGAAGATTGGCTCACAAGTAGCAGTAAGGTATGAGATGAACCTTGCAATGTAATTTAACCTCCCCAGGAATCCACCCACCTCTTTTTCTGTCCTCGGAGCTGACATTTCTTGAATGGCCTTTACTTTTTTGGGATCGACTTCTATACCTCTTTGACTGACTATGAACCCTAACAACTTCCCAGATCTGACTCCAAAAGTGCACTTCGCAGGATTTAGTCGTAGCTTGAACTTTCTCATCCGTTCGAACAACTTTTTTAAGTTGACTATGTGATCCTCTTCAGTTTGTGATTTATTGATCATATCATCTACATAAACCTCTATTTCCTTGTGCATCATGTCATGAAAGAGGGTTAACATTGCCCTTTGATATGTTGCCCCAGTATTCTTTAACCCGAATGGCATTACCTTGTAACAGAAGGTTCCCTAAGGAGTAATAAAAGTAGTTTTATCCATGTCGGAGGGAGCCATCTTGATCTGATTATATCCGAAAAACCCATCCATAAATGAGAAGACCAAAAATTGAGCAGTGTTATCCACCAGCACGTCAATGTGGGAAAGTGGAAAGTCGTCTTTGGGACTTGCTCTGTTGAGGTCTCGGTAGTCTACACACATTCTGACCTTCCCATCCTTCTTCGGTACGGGTACGATATTGGCCACCCATTCTGGATATTTCACCGTGGCTAAGAACCCTGCGTCGAACTGCTTTTTAACCTCTTCCTTGATTTTGAGAGTCATGTCCGGTCTAGTTCTCCTTAACTTTTGTTTAATCGGTGGGCATTCAGGTTTGAGCAGTAGCTTATGTTTAACAATATCCGTATCTAACCCAGGCATATCTTGGTAAGACCAAGCGAACACGTCTACATACTCTTGTAGTAGCTGGATCAAATTTTCCTTTACATCCCTATTTAAAGAAGCACCGACTTTAACCTCCTTTTTGTCCTCTTCAGTTCCCAGATTGATCACATCCACTGGTTCCTGATGGGGTTGTATTACTTTGTCCTCTTGCTTTAACAGTCTGGCTAACTCTTCAGGGAGTTCACAATCGTCCTCATCACCCTCTTCCGCTTGGTTAATCGGGAACTCGAAGTTGTAAGGAATTATAGCAGTGTCGTTTTCAATAGGTTCATTTTTAAATCTGCATGAGTTAGATTTTTATTGTTTATTATTTTTTTTGAATTGATGGGAATGAAACTACTAAAAGAAAGTGTATTGCCATTTTGAAAAAAAGGTAACAAAGAAAAGGATCTTGATTGAAAACGAAAATGCGATTTTATTATTCAATAATTCAACGAAACAAAAGGTGGCCCTGCAAAGCTTTGTTCACTTGCCTTGGGCATAGCAAGGGACTTATTATTATTTTAAGAAAAAAGTAAATTACTTCGCAACAGAAATCATCTCGGGAATCTCGATGGCCTTCCAATTATTGAGAACTATATCTGGTAAGCAATGGCACACCCAATCTGGTATCCCCTATTTTCTTCTTCAATTGCAGTCACTTGATCTTCATCTCTGAATCCGACACTATGGAAAGTTTCTTTGAGAGGAGGAAATGTCATCTGACGAGTCTTTTAAACTCCTTTATTAGCTGGTTTGTAGCCCACCCCGAATTGATCCTTCTTTTCGGGTATCTCTATCACCTTGCCCTAGCCCCTGGTATCCCCATTCTGGATTAAGTCTGTGATCCTTCTTGGCCTTTCCTTTTGTCGAGTGACTTGCTTACAACTGACCGTTGCAACTTCCAAATCTTGGAAAGGTATTTCAAATGTCTCCCCATCCACTTCTATGTATCTGAATGTTGAGAGATGGCTGATGAACATGTCTTCCTCCCCATCGACAATTATTAATTTGTCCCCAGATATGAACTTCAATTTCTGATGTAGTGTGGAAGTGACTGCGCCCGCAGCATGAATCCATGGTCGTCCTAGAAGACAACTGTAGGAAAGGTTGATGTCCATGACTTGGAAAGTGATTATGAAGGTATGTGGCCCCACCATTGTAGGTATGTCCACTTCCCCAATTACCATTCTTTTTGAACCGTCGAAAGCCCTAATAACCAAGGAACTAGCCTTCATAAAGGTCCTTACAGATGTTAATTTCATGAGGGTGTCCTTAGGCATGACATTTAGAGCAGACCCCGTATCCACTAGCACCCTTGAAAGAATAGTGTCTTGACACTTGACTGATATGTGCAGGGCCTTGTTATGCGTTTGCCCCTCAGGAGGTAGTTCCTCACTACTGAAACCCAGACAAGTGTTGGCTGCAATATTAGCGACTACTTCATCAAACTGATCCACGGATATATCCTTGGTGACATGTGCTTCATTCAGGATCTTCAGCAGGGATTCCCTATGTGCATCCGAGCATAATAATAAGGATAGGATGGAAATCTTGGAAGGTGTTTGACTCAGTTGGTCCACCACCCTGTAGTCGTTTTTCCTTATGAGTCTCAAGAATTCCTTGGCGTCTTCTTGGGATACATTCTTCTTGGAAGACCTTTCACCCGCATTTATGGTCTCTTTCCCCTTTGAGCTTTCAGGGGCATTCTTCTTAGGTTGTTCAGAGGAGTATACTCTTCTTCTACGGGTCATCCCTCCAATACCAGCTATGTTAGTAACGGCTGGTGACGGTGTTATAGGCTTCCCTCCCACGGATGTGGTAGTGTCATACTTCCAAGGTACCGACTTAGTACTTTCATATGGAAATGGTGCCGGAACATGGAAAGTGATAGGGCCCTCTGACCTTGCAGGCACTGGGATCTTGACTGGTGCAGGAACATGTATTTGAATTGGTTTTTATACAGGCATCGGAACTGGTATTTGAATAGGCGCTTGCTTCAGAATTGGTACTTGAATGGGCGCTTGCTTCAAAATTCGTATTTGAATGGGAGTCGCAACTTCCCTTATCTGGTACGGAATCTCCGAAGGTACATGCCCATGAGGTTCTAAGGCAGCCACCTCATTCACCCTCCTTAAGTACCCAATCTGTACTATCCCTTGGTCCATTAATTGTTGGAGGACCCTCTTCATCTTCTTATAGTTATCAGCATCGAACGACCAATCCTTTCAATTACCGTGCAACTTTTCAAACTCCTTATACCCAATTAATACTTCCCTTACTTTCGTCATAGAGGTTTTTACTTGGTCTACCCCTTTGATTAGGACATCTTCTCCCAGCCCTTCAATGGAGTTGACATTTTCCCCAGCATGCCCTGGAAAAGGATTATCTCATGCATTTGGATTGTCGTGAGTGAAATTGATAACCTTTTGGTCCAGCAGATCTTGCACCCTAAACTTGAGGGCTAAACACTTTTCAGTTGTATGCCCCGGCGGTCCAGCAAGATAGTCACATCTAGCATTAGCATCATATCCTCGAGGAAGAGGTGAGGGAGGGTTTCCCAACGACTTGATTTCTACTAATCCCTTTTGGATTAGCATAGGCAGGATCAGAGTATACGTGGTGGGTATAGGGTCAAAGTCCTTCCACTACCTCCTTTGTTCCCTTCGGGGATACTTCTGTTGTTGTTGATTTTGCGAAGGTGGCGCTCTTGGCTGTTGGATTTGGAGCGTATGAGGCATTTGATTAGGAGTTGTAGCTGCCACATATGGGTTATAAGGTACTTGGGTATACCTATCAGTAGAAATGGCGTTGGCCTCCCCCTTCTTTGAGTTGTTTCCAGCGTACCTTTTGTTGTTATGTTGACTAGAAGACGACTTTCCAATCTTTCCACTTTTTAATCCATTCTCGATCCTATCCCCAATGATAACTAAATCTGCAAATCCAATTGAGACAGTCCCAATCATCTTTTTGTAATATAGCCCTTGTAGTGTTCCCATAAACATATCTACCAGCTCACTTTCCAGCAATGGAGGTTGCACATGAGAGGCTAGTTCCCTCCATCTCTGGGCATATTCCTTAAAAGATTCATTCCCTTTTTGAGACATGTTTTGTAATTGTATACGATTAGGAGCTATGTCTACATTGTATTTGTATTGCTTCAGAAAGGCGTTTGCAAGGTCTTCCCAAGTCTTAATGTGAATCCTCTCCAATTGCATGTACCAGTCCAAGGATGCCTCACTAAGGCTGTCTTGGAAAGTGTACATCATCAGCTTCTCATTAGTAGCATGGGCACCCATCTCTCGGACGAACATCTGAATGTGGTTTTTAGGACAACTAACCCCTTTATACTTCTCGAAGTCAGGTGCATTAAACTTGGGAGGTATGACCACATCGGGTACAAGACACATTTCCAAGGCATCAACCCCGAAGACATTGAATATTTCCACCGCCCTTAATCGCTCTTCAATTATTTTATACTTTTCATCAGCCCTTCTTCCCTCAATGGCAGCTAATTTGGTCTCACGAACCACCTGTCTGGAATCTTCCTCACCATATTGGAGGTACCAATCATCGTAGTCTTCACGAGAGACAAGTATCTGTGTAGGTCATGATACTCCATTAGGCTCAGGCGGAGGAACAGACCCTCCTAGAGGCTGAGTGCTAGTTTTCCCTTTTCCAGCCTCCACTTCTTCACGTTCTAAGTCAGCCACAAATCCCAAGAAAGGATTATTATCTCCAGACTGGGGAGGAGGGGTATGGACACTCCTACGGTTGCTAGTCTCGGTGTCTCTTGCTATCATATTCTGAATTGCTCGAGTCAATTGGTCAATTTTGTCCTTCATTTCCTCCACATCTCCTTTAACAGCATCCACATTTCCCCTTTAGAGCAGCTTAGTTCTGTTCCAATTGTTCCATAGATTTCTTTTGGTGAGCGCGGGTGTAGGGTCGAGACGTCAGATTATTATGATGATTCTGAGAAAAGATATTGAAGAAATGATTTTCGTTTGATGTTTTTTTATTTAAACAAAATTTGTGTTTTATGCATGCATGAATGTATGGGTATGCAAAAATAATTTTTGTTTATAGGAATCTTAAACCTTTATTTATTGAGAGCAAAGCCAAGAATAATGGAAATTCAAAGACTTTTATTAATTGCAAAAGGAAAGTGCAAGGGTCAAAGCTCTATTCATTACATAAGGAAACCAAACCAAGGGTAAACCCTTAAATTATTCATAACCGAAAGATAAATAAACTAACAAAAGAAACCATTACATAGAAAAACTAAATACGCCTCCTAATCCTCGCCCTAAACTCCTCCACAATTTCACGACAAAGCCTAAGAAAATTCGTGATCTCTTCTTTGGGCTTGAAGATGTTTGCCATGTATTCCGACTCTTTTAAGCTTCGAGGGATCTCGTGAATCAAATCGTTGGATAGTATAACCAACTTCTGATATCTTTCTCGGTAATACGCTTCTTTTCTTTGCAACTCTGCCATGATCTCCCTGTCTTCCCCAGTGGTACGCTCTAATCCTTGACTATATTCTTCAACATAGGTGCCCCAATCCCTAAGTTCTTCATAAGCCTCCTCAAGCTCCTTGTATTGTCTTTTAAGCTCTCGGTTCTCCTCCTGAGTTTCCCTCCATCCCTGTTGCCGTAAAGCAAGAAGTTCTTCGGCAGATCTTATCCGTAACATTGCATCCATGGCTTGCCTTTTGCTCTCGAGAAGGGCATTGGCCAAGCTCTGGACTTCAGCCTCTAGGTTTTGGATGTGCCTATCACACTCTTCCTTGAACTCCCTTTGCATAGATGTTAGCCATATGTCCTTCCATTCGTCTCTTTGACGCCAGGCTCTATCTAACTCCTCCTTATTGTTCTTAAGACTTGAACTCAAGGCTTGAAGGTCAGCATAAGCTCGTTCTTTCTTCCCTTCCTCCACTTGGGCTATCCCTTCATTAATCCTTGACCGCTCCAAAGCTTCATCGAGGCTCCTTCTTAATTAACTGTTTTCACTTGTGACTTGGTAGAATTTATCCTCCCACTCTTCTTTTTCTTTCCTTAATTGTAAGACAGCCTCTTTGAGCCTTTCGCCTTCTTCCATGGACATCATAGTAGGAGCTTTTGGCCCAATGGGGTATGCAAAGCGAAAGGTAACTTTACTATTTGTACCCTTTCCTTCATCCATTGGCCATAGGGTACCCTGGATTCTTCCCTCGGTCTCTTGAGACTATTTTTCCCCTTAATACATTGTCTCCATCCTTGAATAATTTCCACAACCGTAGGATGATCCTTGGTTACCTTGTCTTGCAAAATAAAACCCTTTAATAGCTTATCTTTCGGTTTGTATGTTAAGGGGTGCCCCAACTGTCTCATGGCAAGAATAGGGTTAT
Source organism: Lathyrus tuberosus (assembly GCA_022829125.1). Classification (NCBI taxonomy): domain Eukaryota; kingdom Viridiplantae; phylum Streptophyta; class Magnoliopsida; order Fabales; family Fabaceae; genus Lathyrus; species Lathyrus tuberosus. Next base: position 20,512,802 of record JALAZF010000017.1, read on the forward strand.
AGTTTATGCACCCTCTCGATCCAATTAATAGTACATTAAAATAATTCCCACAACTTAAGATCATGTCTTCATGGTTGAGGATGTTTGGGAACCACATGATATTTGTATCGACTCGGGAGACTAAGTATTGAGACCATGCATGCCCGTTCATTTGCCAAAGGTCATCTATACCCTTTGCTAAATGTGAACTGAGCCATTTATATAGTAATGGGGCGCAACATATCATAACTCCTCCCTTTCTTTCATGTCTTTGGTGGAGGGTATAATACACATCTGCTAGGAGAGCCGTTGTAGGATCTTATTCTCCGATGGTTGTAGCTAAGAACATATTAATGGCTAATATATCCACAAAATCTTCCGCACTCGGGAATAAGATCAAACCAAAGATGAGGAGCATCATAATATTATCCACCGTTTTCCAATCATTGGTAACGACATAATCACTAGCTTTCCTTTCCCAAAAACCCTTTGAGAAGCCATGGAAACCTTCTTGAAACTTCACATTATTCTTCAAAATATCTTCATGGATGTGAAAATATTCAGCAATCTCCCTTAGTGAAGGGCAATATCCTATCTCCATGAATGGAACCTTTCTTGCTATAGGGAAATCCAAAATCTTACGGAATTCTTCAAGAGTGGGAGCCATTTGGAAATTTTGAAATTGGAAGCATCTTAACTCGGTGCCATAGAACTGAGCTAGTGCTGTTAAACCTTCTTCTCGAATGGGAATTGTCACAAGGTCTAAGATTCTCCCATACTTACGGATAATGGATTCCTCCTTCCATCAGGAAACCCCATGGCATAAGTTTTTAGTCCTTCAATATCATATTTCCTCACACTGATTGAAATAGTCTTTCTCTTTCCAAACTCCATTTATTTTCTTTGCTCTTTTTGTTTTAAAAAAAACTTAAGATTCCTGTGATGCAAAAAAATATTTTCATGAAAATGATGAATGAATATTTTAATTAAGTATATTTTATTTGGTTAGGGTAAGGTGAAATGCAAGCATGACCCTAACTAGGTAGGCTCCTACAATGGTTTAGATCTAAGTCTTATCTACCCAATCCCCTCACATGCAGAATATATAGTTTTGGACAACATAACAGCCCTAGAATTTATGGACTATACCCTTGTTTTACTATGAGAAGGATCAAGCCTTCCTACGGTAAACCTTTGGGATAAGTCTCATCTAGGGAGACCTTAGTAACGACCCTTGAGGGTTGAATACTTGGGGTCTCCATGAGTTGATAGGGTATACTAAAGGCCCTCAGAATTTTGGACCACGCCCAAATCATCAACTATGTTAAGGGCTAGCCTTACCATGAAGACAACTTTGGGGGGTCTATCTGAGTGTGGCATCAATGCATTGTCGGGATGTTACATCCCTCCAATAACATTTCTGTTCCATGTCATAATATCCCAATCCAATGCATGATGACAATATATAATAAACATGAATAAACATATATAATAAATATAATATAATTATAAAGTATATAATAATCATGAAAATATATATACAAAAAACAAGAAACAAACAAGACAAACAAACAAGAACCCTAAAACCCAAGGTTAGGATGGACTCTCTTTTTAAGGAAGTGTCCCCGGCAGAGTCGCCAGCTGTCACGGCCGACAAAAAATTCAAGTCACCATCATCCTTTATTCGTCCTAAGGACAGGAAAATAATGAGAAAACATAATTCCTAAGGGAGAGACACTAAGGTTCGGGAGTCGGTTAAGCGAGAGGAAGGTGTTAGGCACCCCTCACTTCCATTGTACTCAACGGGATCCTCCTTAAGTTCTAGGGTATGTTTGTTTGTTACTTGAATGTTTGACTATTTACTTTATTTACAAAAAAAAATCCTTATTATTATACAAAGAAGACTTAGAGGGGACCCTAAGTTTTTTATTATTATTGTACTCGCTAGGGTTTACAACCCTATGCCTACGTACCTTCAAATTTGAAGGATCATAGTATCCGTAGTTCACTTCCCCTATTCCCTACTCCTATTCCTATTCTTATTCCTAATCCTAATCCTCATCCTAATCTTTTATTTATACTCTTGGATTACAAGAGTATAATCCCAAAATTTAATCCCTTGCCCTATATTTATACTCTTGGAGCTTAAAAGTCTAATCCCAAATCCTTATCCCATATTTATACTCTCGGATAAACAGTTCTATCTGTCGCACCTCGAAAAAATCGCTTAAATCGAAGACGCGACCCTCGCGCGAAAGGCGCGGAAAACGGTTCGAACAGAGTCGCCACCGAACTTTATTTATCCCAAAAAAGGGAAAGGAAAATTTCGAGAAAACCTTTAAGGAGCGGATAAGAACATGGTCGTCGCAACCACATTCTGGGTTCGGGAGTCGGCTACGTGAGGGGAAGGTACGTGCACCCCCTCACGTCCGTTGTACTCAACGGGAACCTCTTGATTCGAATCGCGATGCTCGTTAGCTAAGTTTATCTATTTCTTCTAAAAAATAAATGCGGAAAGGTAAAGGATAAAAGGGAAAAGACACTAAAGGGGAATGGGGTGGTTTAAGGATAGGGTGCTCGGCAAGATCATCGCGACCTCGGGCCTATGTATGCTCATTCGGACGAGAATGAGAAATCAGAGCAATCGTAGTTCAACTACGGGGTTTGACGGAAAAAGATGGTAGTGTGCTCGCCAAGATCATCGCAATCTTGTGCCTACGTATCTTTATTCGGACGAGAATAAAGAATCAGAGCAGTCGTAGTTCGTGGTACACCCACGAAAAGAGGAGGGTTGGTTGATTTTAAAAGAGAGGCGTCAATTGCTCACACACGAGTAAGAGAACTCGCACCCAAACAATTGAAGAGAGATCAAAGACTTGAACCCCCATTTTTCACCTTGGAAGAGTTTCGATAGTTGTTAATTGATTTGAGGTTTATTTGTGAAAATCCGCTTGATGTTGGATCAAGGGTTTATTGTATACGCTTGGTTGATTTGAAAAGGGTTAGATTGTTAAGGAAGAGGCGTCAATTGCTTACACACGAGTAAGAGAACTCGCACCCAAACAATCGAAGAGAGATCAAAGACTTGAACCCCCATTTTTCACCTTAAAAGAGTTACGATAATTGTTAGTTGTTTTTGAACTTTGATTATGAAAATCCGCTTGACGTTGGATCAAGGGTTTATTTGCGAAAAGAGTTTGATTTGAGAAGACTCGACGACGAATCGAGGGTTTGGTTGAAAATGGCTCGACGACGAATCGAGGATTTGGTTTGAAAATGAGGTTTATTTGAAAATGGCTCAACGACGAATCGAGTATTAGTTTGAAAATGGGTTACCTATGCTAGTCCCTAGGGGTGCTCCTAGTAAACAAACCACAATCAAAGCAATAATAAATGCGTACATCGGAATGGGAGAGGGGTACATGTAAAATACAAGTGTTGACAGGAAATAAAGGGTCTCGTTGTAAGGTAGCCCAAGAGAAAGCCGTGTGTGTGTGAGGTGTCCTAAACTAAACCTTAAGCAAGCGTCGAGCAAGTGATCCTCATAATCAACAACCCATTAGCAATTATTTTTAGGGTTTTGATATTTATTAATTGTTTTCGATTAAATGGTGAGTAAATGAAATGAAAATGAATATGTATACAATGTGATATTTACAACAATAATATAAAATGGACAAGACATAAGATGGATATAAAATCGGTCTCGTCTTAATCGCGATTTAATCGGTAAATTGATAATCGGACTTTTGACTTTCATTGACCCAAAATGAAAATAAAAGAAATGTAAAGCGACAATTAAGAAATTAAATCGAGAATGTGAATACAAAGCATAAAGGTCTCACCTTTATCGAGAATTCGATAAATCGATCGATATTTGGTTTTCATCGACCCAAAATAAATGTAAAAATAGTAAAAATGAAATAAAATCGAGAAAATAAATACAAAGGATAAAGGTCTCACCTTTATCGAGATTTAATCGAGAAATCGATAAATCGATCGATATTTGGTTTTCATCGACCTAAAATAAATGTAAATGAACCAAAAATGAATAAAATTTGAGAAAGACATGAAAAATAGTAAAGGTCTCACCTTTATCGAGATTAAGTCGAGAAATCGACAAATCCATCGATATATGTTTTCATTGACCCAAAATACTAAAAAAAATCTAAATAAATAAAATGATAAATACAAAATAAATCGAAATAAAAGTGAATAAAAATGGTGGGCCTCAAATAAATCACAATTTAATCATTTTGATTAAACTATGAATATCTTTATGTCATTGGCCCCAAAATAATATAAAATCGAGAATGAAAATGGAAACATAATTAAAAAGATTAGTAGTAAAACATTGAAAATTATTATTTAATGAAAATTAGAATAAATTGGAAAAAAAACCTAAACAAAAGGGAAGGGTAGATTAAGAAGAGGTGGTGCAAGGGAATCAGCAGGGTGTGTAAACAGCACGGGCTTATGAGCCCAAATAACCGTTTCAATCAAACAAGATGAGCATGGACTATGTAGAAACGGGTGTGTGTAAGAAAAAGGTGATGTAGGAAATCAAATGGGCTTGAATCAAACCCATCATCCTCTTTCCTCATTGAAACACGGTTTACCAACAAGAAAATAAAGGGTGGTGTAGCAAAGATTCCACGGACTGCAAGCCCAATGCCAGCCACCCGAGATTAAAACAACTAAATTAACAAAGCCTCATAAAACAAAAACACACATTTATTAAAAATAATTAAGGTCATTAATAGGAAGAGAACACGAAGCATCAATATCAAAACCGGTTAACAACATCCCCTTCTCCAAAAAATTGGAAATATGAAAAACATGGCCATGGTGAAATCTGGGAAGCTCACGAAAGTATAACGCTCAGAAGGTTTCCTTCATCATCGCGTTGCAACAAAATCAAATAAGGATCGGACGAGAAAGACGACAGCGATTCAACCTTCTTCGTTCACGAATCTCTCGTCTTCGGACTTGGAAAGGTTAGTTTGATTTCGTTTCTTAGTTCATTTTTCTCTTCTTCTTATCTCGTCCTGGTTCTGGATTTCTATTTCTGGATCTGTTCGTTTCTGGTTTTGAAGCTGAGTTGGGGTTCTGTTTATGGCGACGGCGGCAAAATAAGGTTGAGGGAGGTTTTGTTGTTGTGGAAGAAGATTGGGTTACGAAGATAGGAGGTTTGAAGATGGTTGTTGAGAAGAGGGGAGGTTCGCGGAAAAGGAGAAAGGTTTCAGGGGAAAATTGTGACCTGAAAAAAAGGGTTGTTGCATTGTGATAAAGATTTGTGAAATTATGAGAATGAAGGTTTGAGTTTGATTTGAAGTTTGGGTAAGGATTTGAGCAGAGGTTGTTATTGTTGTGTTGTTGAAGATGGTGGTGAGAGAAGGAGGTGTTTTTGGGTGGCGGCTCGGGTTGCAGATAGAGCTGTATTTATAGGAGGGGACTTGAAGGGTGAAATAGGAATTGAGGACTTGGAGTGATGATTGTTGTCGTACGGAGTGAGGAGTGGGTTTTAGCATTGTGGCCATGGCTGGAATGGTGTTTGTGTTGTTTGCGGCTTGGCTGGTTTGTACGAATTGGTTTTGGTTGTGTGTATGAATTGATGCGTGGCTGGTGTGATGTTTGTTGCAACGGTTGGCATGTGTGTAACGGTTTTGAGGTTTTGTGTAATTGTTGTTGTGAGAAGGCTGTAGGTTGTATGGCGTGGTGTGAATCATGTTATAGTATCAGCTCACGGTTTGCAGGTGTTGCGTGGTATGTATTACTGCGTGATGTGGGGTATGACTTTTGTTGAACGGTTATAATGTGCGCGTTGCAAAGCTACATTTTGTTTTTGATTCATGGCTTGTTTTTTTTTGGTTTTATTGTTTGTACATGAACATTAAATTGGGCCTTCTTTGTGGGCTTTTGATTTGTAAAAAAAACCTATGACTTGTAATCTTGTGAAAAGAATGATATTTAGTAATTGACAATTACATGGGCTTTTATTGTGAAATGTATTTTTGGATATAGATATGGATAGAAAGGAAGTGGATGATAATTGAAATATGGATTTAGAAAACAATAAACTTAAAATGGAATTGGATTATTTGACTTGAAGAAATGAATAATGGTTTAGAAATTGGAAAATGTTATTAAAAGAAATGGATAAAAAAAGGATAATGAATTGAATGTTTGGAATATGGATTCTTTGGACAAAGGAAAAAAAATGGATTTAAAATGGATATTGGATAGAGTTGAATTTTGAAATGGATATGAATATTGGATGGATAATTGGTTTTAAATATGAAATGAAAACGGAAATGGGCTAGAAAGTGGTTTAATAAAATGGATTTGAAAATTGATCTAAAGTGAAATGGATATTTGAAACATGGAAGTTGGTTAGAAAATAGGAAAAATAATTGAAAATGGTTATAAATGGATATGGATGGATAATGAAAAAACTGGACACAAGCAACAAGGAAACAACATATTTTTTGGATTTTTTCTGAATAATTGTCAGTGGATGGATGTACAGATAGAAATATACACAGGTAGGACAAATTTGGGGTATGACAGATGCCCCTATCTAATTGGCTTAAACTGAGTTAGACGAACTGCTACGGCGTTCAGTCTTTCGAGGTATAAGATAATTCGATATGAAAAAGACCACAAATTTGTCTGAAAGAAAGAAAAGGATTGAGAAGTTAGAATAACAGAATAAATCTGACACCAAAAGGATGACAGACCTACCACCGAAAGGATGATAGGAACACACACACACAGACCCTTCCACCAAAAGGATGGAAATGAGGTCAAAACCGGCTATTATCGACGAAATAATAGGGCGCACACACACAGAGACCCTTCCACCAAAAGGATGGAAAATGAGGTCAACGCCTGCTATTACCGACGAAGTAATAGGGAACACGCACACACAGACCCTTCCACCAAAAGGATGGAAAATGAGGTCAACGCCTGCTATTACCAACGAAGTAATAGGGCACACGCACACACAGACCCTTCCACCAAAAGGATGGAAAATGAGGTCAACGCCTGCTATTACCGACGAAGTAATAGGGCACACGCACACACAGACCCTTCCACCAAAAGGATGGAAAATGAGGTCAACGCCTGCTATTACCGACGAAGTAATAGGGCACACAACACAGCCTGCTATTACCGACGAAGTAATAGGGCACACAACACAGCCTGCTATTACCGACGAAGTAATAGGGCACACAACGCAGCCTGCTATTACCGACGAAGTAATAGGGCACACAACACAGCCTGCTATTACCGACGAAGTAATAGGGCACACAACACAGCCTGCTATTACCAAAAGGATAATAGGGCACACACACAGCCTGCTACTGCCAAAAGGATAGTATGGTACACAACACAGCCTGCTATTACCGACGAAGTAATAGGGCACACAACACAACCTGCTATTACCAAAACGATAATAGGGCACACACACAGGCTATCACTCACCAAAAGGATGACACACAGACCAAGGGTTTATAGATCGGCGACACCAAAAGGATGACGGATCAAAACAAGCTACTATCACCAAAAGGATGATAGGAACTTCTTACTTGTGAGGACCAACAACAAAAGGATGAAGGTTAAATTGAATTGATTGGGTTAGGCTATCACCAAAAGGATGATAGTAAGGCAGTTGACAAAAGGTCAAGTTTACTGGGGGTGTGATGAGATTTATTTGGAGACATCAACAAAAGGTTGAAGTAAAGAAATCAATAAGGAACGCCCACGAAAAGGCAGGGGAAACAGTGAAAAATGGAGAAGGTAACCCGCCAAGATCTACGCAATCTTGTGCCTACGTATCTTTACTCGGACGAGAATAAAGAATCAGGGCAGACGTAGTTCGTCTTGAAGAAAAGATTCAATGAGGAACGCCCATGAACTGAAGGAGATGCCCCTGACTGGGCTGAAGATTGTCTTGGTCTTGAGATATAACTTTGTGAGGAACGTCCACGGATTTGATGAAGATGCCCCTGCCTGGGCTGAAGATCATCTTGCAGTCTCGAGATTGATCCTGGATCTCACACATGTATGAATGCTTGATTTTGTAATGATGTGCAATGCAAATACTGATGCGCGGAGATGCAAGTGCTGGGGAAGTATGATTGGTTTTTTGGGATGCATATGATGCAAATGATATTGAATGCGATGCGTATGATGCGTATGATTACAGACGGGAGATTGGATATGTTTGGAGAGGTGCCAGCGTGGTGGATTTTTGGGTAGTTGCCAATGTGGATTGGACTTTTGGGCGGTGGGAGGGACTTGATTTCCTCGACACCCAGTTTGTTGACGACGTCATGATTGAAGCAGGCGAAAATGCTCTTGAAGCCCTGAGTTTGATGACTTGTTGATGAATTATGGGTTCACTCCCGAGAGATCCACAACTCTGTTTAATGGTCAGGTTTGCTTGTTGCAATGAGTCTTGCCCCAGTCTGAACATGGTAATGGTCTGCCCCTGATTAACCAGTTCTGAAAGGATTTGATCTTTAAGCTTTGGCGTGCTTTAGGATGACTTGCCCCTGATTGAGCTGTCGAAGGGTTTGCCCCATTCTGAGGGTCTTGAGGGAGTCTTGCTTCGGGTCGGCACCACTGAAGGCTCAGGTTCCTCTTTGATTGCCCCTTGTTGGAGTTGTCTTGAATGCTTAGCACTGACTTGCAGTTAAAATTGTTCATTCACAAATGGTAATCTTAATGTAATGCTCGTGCAAGTTCTAAAAAAGAGTCGTTTATTGGAGTGTCGTGATAGTGAGACGAATGGACCGTTAGTCCAGACGTGTGCTGATTTTGATGGTGTGAAAGATATAGCAAGGAGAATGACACCAATGCTGAAGATTAGCAAATATGGGGAGTCAGTTTACGCAACCTTGCGATAGTATGCTTTTAGAATAAACCTCACCTCAATTAGGTCTTTTGAGGGTTGTAACGTGGTCTGGTTTATGGTTTATGAAACAAAGGATATTAGGCTCAAAGTATGATTTGTACCCACCCCTTATTCGTGATGATCTCCAGTCCTACGTTCAGTTAATTTTGCACACATTTGTCTTCCAAAAGGGTTGATGGTGTAAGCGTGATGATTCAAGGTATGCTCGACATGGCAGTCACCTTTATTTTGTTTTTGATGGATGTTAGTGACCCTTTGGGATGGTGGTCACTGGATCGTATTTTGTTTTTGTTGAGGATTTGAGGGCCTCTTTTGATTTTGTTTTTGATCCCTAACTTTTGCATGGACTGATTTCGCTTTTCGAGTCCATCAGGGTAACCTTGATTTTGCCTAAGTCTCCCTTGAGGTGCTCGACTTAGCAGGCTTTTGATTTTTTTGTTTTTTTTTTTTTTTGGTTTTTGGAGGGTTGCGACCGCCAAGTCATGGGTCTTTGATGAACAACCATCGTGTCTTTTGGATTTTGCTTTATGATTTGAGTGCGTAATTGGATTAGCTGAACACTACCCTGCCCCAGGTTGAGTGTAAGGGTTTGAATATCCGAAGGAAACTACTATTTCTAGGCTCGAAGTGGTTTACTAGGGATTAACTCCTTGTCTCTCCAGTGTTTGGGGAATTGAAACAATGCATGTACATCATCGACGAGATTCTGTCCGAAAGCATACATTTTGCAATTATGGGTATTTCGTTTTCATCATCCTCCCTCCAATCATTGCTAACAACAGTTGATAAAGAGAGTGAAGTGGATATAAATATGTCTGTGACTTGCAGTAAATGGAAGAAATGAGTGAATACGACATAACTGATTCAAGACATGCATAATCACCACATTAAGAAAACCAAATACAAATGGCAATGTTTGAAGCAAACAGTACTTGAACAAACAAAGCAAAAAAACAAGGGTGAAAAATGATGGGATGGCATGATGACTGCCTTCTTCGAGGAACTGATCTTCCTGTCTTGACTTGATTGGTGCTTGAACTGGCTTGGTCAGAAGCGAAGACTATTCTGCTTGTCTTCGGCAACCCCTTTGATAATTGATGGTTTTGTCCGTTATGTGGAGGCATGGTCTTGTTGAATATCATTCATCATTCGTCTACTAGTGGCTTGAGCAGCGTACCGGTGTTGAGGAATCAACTTGATTTACTGGAGAAGGAAGGAAGTTGAAGTGAGATTCTGAGGTCGAAAAATGCAATGCAAGATGCGCAACAGATGCAATGCAATGATATGAGATGCAATGCAAGATGCAAGATCCAGGATCGCAGGATCAAACAGCTTCAAACAGTTCTGAGGTTGGCCGGAGGTGACGGGTCAAGAACCACAGCTAGGATCAAGAAAGCCCACGGGTAGGTTTCTAAAACAGGTAGGTGCCTAGAGTTACGGATATATTTCAAAAACATTATAACCAAAACGAAGAGACATCCGATTATAATATCCTCAAAATAATCTCGTCTAGGTGAGGTCTTCGTTTCTTCCCCATGAGAAGGATTCCTCGGAGGCGCCCACTACACAACCATCGGCACACGGGTTCTAAATAGGGTTCTCAGAATCCTAGATCGAGGTCGACAATATTACTGTCAGGAAGTAATACGTTCGAGGGATCTCATCTGATTGGGGCGTTCGCATTAACTCACATAGAATTAACGCTACCAACCACCATGGGTAAATTGGATTAATGGTCCTTGGGATCGACGAACCACCTCGAAAGTATTACCACCATGGCAAAGATTCACCACAACAATAATATCTCCAAGGGAATCTACTCCAAGTGGTGGTTTTCGTTTCAACTCACGCGGAAGAGACCACACAAGCCTACACTACACAACCACCATCCTAATCCTAGGGTTCTTCTCGACTCGGGTGTAGAGCCATCTCACAAAGTTCCCAATATCCGAACAACCCAACAATGTTACAAAAGGTAACACAAATAGGAAGGCAAGTAAATAAGCGAATGAGAAAAAAAAAATAAACAAAGCTAAAGAGCTAGCGATTCAAATCAAGATAGGCTTGACTCTCTCTTGCATGGAGCAAATATGTCCCCAGCAGAGTCGCCATCTGTCGCACCTCGAAAATAATCGCAAAAATCAAAGACGCGACCCTCGCGCGAAAGGCGCGGAAAACGGTTCGAACAGAGTCACCACCGAACTTTATTTATCCCAAAAAAAGGAAAGGAAAATATCGAGAAAACCTTTAAGGAGCGGATAAGAACATGGTCGTCGCAACCACATTCTGGGTTCGGGAGTCGGTTACGTGAGGGGAAGGTACGCGCACCCCCTCACGTCCGTTGTACTCAACGGGAACCTCTTGATTCGAATCGCGATGCTCGTTAGCTAAGTTTATCTATTTCTTCTAAAAAATAAATGCGGAAAGGTAAAGGATAAAAGGGAAAAGACGCTAAAGGGGGAATGGGGTGGTTTAAGGATAGGGTGCTCGGTAAGATCATCGCGACCTCGGGCCTATGTATGCTCATTCGAACGAGAATGAGAAATCAGAGCAATCGTAGTTTGACTACGGGGTTTGACGGAAAAAGATGGTAGTGTGCTCGCTAAGATCATCGCAATCTTGTGCCTACGTATCTTTATTCGGACGAGAATAAAGAATCAGAGCAGTCGTAGTTCGTGGTATGCCCACGAAAAGAGGAGGGTTGGTTGATTTTAAAAGAGAAGCGTCAATTGCTCACACACGAGTAAGATAACTCGCACCTAAACAATTGAAGAGAGATCAAAGATTTGAACCCCCATTTTTCACCTTGGAAGAGTTTCGATAGTTGTTAATTGATTTGAGGTTTATTTGTGAAAATCCGCTTGATGTTGGATCAAGGGTTTATTATATACGCTTGGTTGATTTGAAAAGGGTTAGATTGTTAAGGAAGAGGCGTCAATTGCTTACACACGAGTAAGAGAACTCGCACCTAAACAATCGAAGAGAGATCAAAGACTTGAACCCCCATTTTTCACCTTAAAAGAGTTACGATAATTGTTAGTTGTTTTTGAACTTTGATTATGAAAATCCGCTTGACGTTGGATCAAGGGTTTATTTGCGAAAAGAGTTTGATTTGAGAAGACTCGACGACGAATTGAGGGTTTGGTTGAAAATGGCTCGACGACGAATCGAGGATTTGGTTTGAAAATGAGGTTTATTTGAAAATGGCTCGACGACGAATCGAGTATTAGTTTGAAAATGGGTTACCTATGCTAGTCCCTAGGGGTGCTCCTAGTAAACAAACCACAATCAAAGCAATAATAAATGCGTACATCGGAATGGGAGAGGGGTACATGTAAAATACAAGTGTTGACAGGAAATAAAGGGTCTCGTTGTAAGGTAGCCCAAGAGAAAGCTGTGTGTGTGTGAGGTGTCCTAAACTAAACCTTAAGCAAGCATCGAGCAAGTGATCCTCATAATCAACAACCCATTAGCAATTATTTTTAGGGTTTTGATATTTATTAATTGTTTTCGATTAAATGGTGAGTAAATGAAATGAAAATGAATATGGATACAATGTGATATTTACAACAATAATATAAAATGGACAAGACATAAGATGGATATAAAATCGGTCTCGTCTTAATCGTGATTTAATCGGCAAATTGATAATCGAACTTTTGACTTTCATTGACCCAAAATGAAAATAAAAGAATGTAAAGCGACAATTAAGAAATTAAATCGAGAATGTGAATACAAAGCATAAAGGTCTCACCTTTATCGAGAATTCGATAAATCGATCGATATTTGGTTTTCATCGACCCAAAATAAATGTAAAAATAGTAAAAATGAATAAAATCGAGAAAATAAATACAAAGGATAAAGGTCTCACCTTTATCGAGATTTAATCGAGAAATCGATAAATCGATCGATATTTGGTTTTCATCCACCTAAAATAAATGTAAATGAACCAAAAATGAATAAAATTTGAGAAAGACATGAAAAATAGTAAAGGTCTCACCTTTATCGAGATTAAGTCGAGAAATCGACAAATCCATCGATATATGTTTTCATTGACCCAAAATACTAAAAAAAATCTAAATAAATAAAATGATAAATACAAAATAAATTGAAATAAAAGTGAATAAAAATGGTGGGCCTCAAATAAATCACAATTTAATCATTTTGATTAAACTATGAATATCTTTATGTCATTGGCCCCAAAATAATATAAAATCGAGAATGAAAATGGAAACATAATTAAAAAGATTAGTAGTAAAACATTGAAAATTATTATTTAATGAAAATTAGAATAAATTGGAAAAAAAACCTAAACAAAAGGGAAGGGTAGATTAAGAAGAGGTGGTGCAAGGGAATCAGCAGGGTGTGTAAACAGCACGGGCTTATGAGCCCAAATAACCATTTCAATCAAACAAGATGAGCATGGACTATGTAGAAACGGGTGTGTGTAAGAAAAAGGTGATGTAGGAAATCAAATGGGCTTGAATCAAACCCATCATCCTCTTTACTCATTGAAACACGGTTTACCAACAAGAAAATAAAGGGTGGTGTAGCAAAGATTCCACGGACTGCAAGCCCAATGCCAGCCACCTGAGATTAAAACAACTAAATTAACAAAGCCTCATAAAACAAAAACACACATTTATTAAAAATAATTAAGGTCATTAATAGGAAGAGAACACGAAGCATCAATATCATAACCGGTTAACAACATCCCCTTCTCCAAAAAATTGGAAATATGAAAAACATGGCCATGGTGAAATCTGGGAAGCTCACGAAAGTATAACGCTCAGAAGGTTTCCTTCATCATCGCGTTGCAACAAAATCAAATAAGGATGGGATGAGAAAGACGACATCGATTCAACCTTCTTCGTTCGCGAATCTCTCGTCTTCAGACTTGGAAAGGTTAGTTTGATTTCGTTTCTTAGTTCATTTTTCTCTTCTTCTTATCTCGTCCTGGTTCTGGATTTCTATTTCTGGATCTGTTCGTTTCTGGTTTTGAAGCTGAGTTGGGGTTCTGTTTATGGCGACGGCGGCAAAATAAGGTTGAGGGAGGTTTTGTTGTTGTGGAAGAAGATTGGGTTACGAAGATATGAGGTTTGAAGATGGTTGTTGAGAAGAGGGGAGGTTCGCGGAAAAGGAGAAAGGTTTCAGGGGAAAATTATGACCTGAAAAAAAGGGTTGTTGCATTGTGATAAAGATTTGTGAAATTCTGAGAATGAAGGTTTGAGTTTGATTTGAAGTTTGGGCAAGGATTTGAGCAGAGGTTGTTATTGTTGTGTTGTTGAAGATGGTGGTGAGAGAAGGAGGTGTTTTTGGGTGGCGGCTCGGGTTGCAGATAGGGTTGTATTTATAGGAGGGGACTTGAAGGGTGAAATAGGAATTGAGGACTTGGAGTGATGATTGTTGTCGTACGGAGTGAGGAGTGGGTTTTAGCGTTGTGGCCATGGCTGGAATGGTGGGGTCGAGTTTTGGTAAATTAGTTTGTGTTGTTTGCGGCTTGGCTGGTTTGTACGAATTGGTTTTGGTTGTGTGTATGAATTGATGCGTGGCTGGTGTGATGTTTGTTGCAACGGTTGGCATGTGTGTAACGGTTTTGAGGTTTTGTGTAATTGTTGTTGTGAGAAGGCTGTAGGTTGTATGGCGTGGTGTGAATCATGTTATAGTATCAGCTCAAGGTTTGCAGGTGTTGCGTGGTATGTATTGCTGCGTGATGTGGGGTATGACTTTTGCTGAACGGTTATAATGTGCGGGTTGCAAAGCTACATTTTGTTTTTGATTCATGGCTTGTTTTTTTGGTTTTATTGTTTGTACATGAACATTAAATTGGGCCTTCTTTGTGGGCTTTTGATTTGTAAAAAAAACCTATGACTTGTAATCTTGTGAAAAGAATGATATTTAGTAATTGACAATTACATGGGCTTTTATTGTGAAATGTATTTTTGGATATAGATATGGATAGAAAGGAAGTGGATGATAATTGAAATATGGATTTAGAAAACAATAAACTTAAAATGGAATTGGATTATTTGACTTGAAGAAATGAATAATGGTTTAGAAATTGGAAAATGTTATTAAAAGAAATGGATAAAAAAAGGATAATGAATTGGATGTTTGGAATATGGATTCTTTGGACAAAGGAAAAAAAATGGATTTAAAATGGATATTGGATAGAGTTGAATTTTGAAATGGATATGAATATTGGATGGATAATTGGTTTTAAATATGAAATGAAAACGGAAATGGGCTAGAAAGTGGTTTAATAAAATGGATTTGAAAATTGATCTAAAGTGAAATGGATATTTGAAACATGGAAGTTGGTTAGAAAATAGGAAAGATAATTGAAAATGGTTATAAATGGATATGGATGGATAATGAAAAAACTGGACACAGGCAACAAGGAAACAACATATTTTTTGGATTTTTTTTTAATAATTGTCAGTGGATGGATGTACAGATAGAAATATACACAAGTAGGACAAATTTGGGGTATGACACTATCCCAGAATCCTTATCCATTATTTATATTCTCGGATGAAGAGTTCTATCCCAATTCCTTATCCATTATTTATACTCTCGGATGAAGAGTTCTATCCCTAATCGGTTTATTTATACTCTCGGATATCAAGAGTTTTATCCCTAATCCGTTTGTTTATACTCTCGGATATCAAGAGTTCTATCCCTAATCCATTTGTTTATACTCTCAGATATCAAGAGTTCTATCCCTAATCCGTTTGTTTATACTCTCGGATATCAAGAGTTTTATCCCAATTCCTATCCATTATTTATACTCTCAAAATGTATTCCATATTTTATCTCATATTTTATTCCATGTATTCCTTGATTTCATTCCCAATTTCATCCCTTAATTATCTTTTTTACTATAAACCCCATATTTAACCCCTTATCCCCTATAAAAAAATTATAAACTTCAATTTCTTAAATACTTCTTAACAAAAAATTTAATCTCAAGTATATGTATATTTTTTTTATAACCCAATTAAATAAATAATTACCACAATAATTTTTTGAACAAACCCAATTTAAAATCCATGTTTAGAATATTTTAAAATCCAACAAGAATATAAACCCCTATTTGTAAAATCCCCAAAGTTGTGCCTAACACAATTCACTAATTTTAAACATGTCTATACCCCAAAACAAGTTATGACACAATTTCATTTTTAGATTCCAATAAAATTACAAGATTTTATTTCCCCATTTTTTAAGAAAATTTTTAAGCATATTAACCCCTAACAATTCGTATTAATACCCTAAAAATTATAATTAGAACACTCAAAGAAAAATTAAAAATTAAATTTTATTAAGCCCTAAATTAGTTAATAATAATTTATAATAATTAACTATTAATTATAAAATCCCAAAATTAAATAATTAAACAAATTATTTAAAATCTAGAATAGAGCTGGGGGGTGTATTTTATATTTAAGCCAATTGGGCTTGGCACTGGGGGGTGTGAATAACAAAGTTCAAAAAGCCCACTAGAGATGGAGTCCAAGGGCGGGTCAACGAGTCCAACAGAGAGAGTCAAAGCATAGACTCTTTCTGAAGCGTTGGATTGATCCAACGATGTGACCCTAAATTTGACGAGGGGCGTCAGATTAATCTGCGTAGTCAAGGAAGACCCTATGAACGACTGAGATTTGCAGTCAACTGAGAGAGTACGGTACTCGTACACCCACGGGATCGGTCAGAGTCATGCAATCGTGTGGCCAATGAAGGGCCACGCGTAGGGATCGTGTGCGCTGAATGAGGGGGTATAAAACCCCAAACCCCTTCAGAAATGGATCATTTTGATCCTTTCTTTCTCTCTCTTGCTCTCTCACTCTCTAAGTGCTCTCTCCTCTCTCTACTCTCTTTCTCGCCGGTGAGCTTCCGGCCACCGTGCACCGTCCCCAAACCCCCTTGAAAACCCAAATTCCGGTTGCCCTTCAACCGGGAAACTCAAACGCAAGAACCCTAAACCCTACCCCACCTAGAAATATCCATAGTTCTTTAGGGTTCGTGAAGAACCCTAAGAACCCTAACCCCCAAACCCAGCAAACCCTATGAACTATAAGAACCATAGGGTTCTTGGGAAGAACCCTAACCCCACCCAGATGAGCCCTAACCCTTTTAAGAACCATAACCCTAATCAAACCCAGAAAACCCTAAATTAAAATAACCCAAAAATCTTAACAACCATAGTTCAACAATCAACAACAACAAAAATTAAAGCTAAGTGATTTACCTCCCCTTGCCGTGACCTTATTTAGGTGCTCCGATTCCTTCTTCTCCTTCTCTTTATTTCCTGATTCCTTTTGCTAATCCTTTCTCATTTTTTGCTTGCAGGTGGCTTAGCTCAAGGGACATAGGGTTCTAATGATGAACCCTAACTCTCTGTTCGTAAGAGCTTTAGGTAACGATTTAGGGGATTCGCAGCTAAGAAATTCTCCAAGGGTTCTCCCCTCATTCTGAATTCCTCTTTAGTTTATATAGGGTTCAAAATTAGTTTTTAGAAATTAATTAGGGTTAGATTCAAATTAGGAAGATTTTGATCAGATTTAAGTAATTTCTGAGATTTGATATGATTTTGTACTTTTAAGATTTTATTTGATTTAGGCTTAGAATTAGGGTTGTAATTTCTGTCCTTTTGATTCATATTTGTAATTTTTTGATTTGATTTGAATGAAATTTAGAGATTTGGGTTTTGATTTTGTTTTGTAATTTTGAGTGCAAATTATTGAAATTGATTGTTATTAAAATCTTTTAAAATCCAATCTGATTTGATCCGTTTCCCAGCTTTCTGTGCGTGAAATTAGGGTTTCAGACCCAGAGGAAGAAGATGACCCCACTTGGGGGTCAACTTAGTTGACCAAAAAGAAACTTAATTAAAATAAAAGTTTTAATCAGAAAGACAAAAATTAACTATTGGCAATGTGACAAAAAATTAATAAAATATTAATAATAAATTCAATCCTAATTATAATTCAAATGACAAAAATCTAACTTAATTTAAAATGAATATTTAAAAAAATAAAAATGACCTGGATTAGATAATTAGACCCCTTTAATAAAATTTGAAATTCTGGTATCAGATATGTGATGTCGAGTGAGATGTCACAACATCAATATCTGCTATATGAACAAGACAATAAAAGAATAGCACTTAAAAGCAGTAAACAAACGCAGAGAATTGTTCACCCAGTTCGGTCTAACAACCTACGTCTAGGGGCTACCAAGCCAGGGAGGAAATTCACTATCAGTAGTATTAATTCATAGACTCTACAATCAATATACAAGTTGACAATCTATTCACTTAATCACTACCCAATGGCACTTCTACCTAAGACACTCTTAGATATGAGACACCTCTCACTCCCTCTTAATCAAAGAAGTGATAACAACATACAATAAAGAAAGTAGAAGACACACTTCAACGACAACACCTTGATCTTGCTTAAAAGCTTCAATCAAGAACAAACACTCGTGCTTAAAAGCTTAGAGTGGACAACATACAACTCAACTAAATCAGTCTTAAAACTCATGCCTTCAGTAGAACAATAGGTGGGCAAACTTTCTATTTTTAAACTCTCTTCCATGATCACTTCTTATTCTGATGACATTGCTCTCCTTTTCTCTTTGGAGTCTTTGACAGAGATCCTTAAACACATCAAACATTTCTGTTTTGTCTTTGATAAAATTCACCCAAGTCTACCTGGAATAGTCATCCACAACTACATAAGCATACTTCTTTCCACCTAGACTTTCCACCTGCATAGGCCCCATTAAGTCCATATGAAGAAGTTCCAACACTTTAGAAGTAGTGGGATGTTGAAGTTTTTGATGTGACATCTTGGTCTGCTTCCCTATCTGAAAGTCTCCACACACTCTTCCTTCTTTAATTTTGAGCTCTGGGATTCCTCTTACTGCTTCTGTAGATATGATTCTCTTCATTCCCTTCAGATGTAGATGTCCCAGGTTTTGATGCCATACTCTGACTTCATCTTCTTTTGCAAGAACACATGTGGATGAACTTGAGTCTTGCGACACCCATAGGTAACAGTTGTCCTTAGACCTAGCACCCTTCATGATAACTTCACCTTTCTCATTTGTGACAATGCACTCAGTTTTTGTAAAATTAACTATGAGTCCTTGATCACATAGTTGACTAATACTGATCAAATTTGCTGTCAACCCCTTGACTAGCAGTACATCATCAAGTCTAGGTGTACCTTCACAATTCAGCTTTCCCACACGCTTGATTTCTCCTTTGACACCATCACCAAAGGTCACATGGCCAGAAGAATGAAGTTTAACATCCACCAGCAAATTCTTCACTCCTGTCATGTGTCTTGAACAGCCACTGTCAAAGTACTAGTCTTCTTTAGCAGAAACTCTAAGAGAAGTATGAGCTATCAAGCTGACAACATCAGTTTTGGAGACCCATTGCTTCTTTTTCTTGATGACTTGATTACCTTTAAGAATGACCTGTATGGGTGCACAATAAGAAGTACTCTTAGGATACCCATGCAACTTATAACAAAAGGCCTTTATGTGTCTAAAGCTCCCACAATGATGGCATCTCCAGCGCCTGAATTTCTTCCTAGAGGGAGTCCTGTCAAGATGTTTCAACATCTGTTTCAACATCACAGGCTTGGAACTAGGAATAACATCATTTGAAGCAGATCCACTGTTGAATCCCAACCCACTTTGGTCTCCTGCAGTTCTTCCAACATCAAGAATCTTGTCTAGAACATCGGTTCCACTATTCAGCATTCTGATAGACTTGGACATAGATTCAAGTTTAGAGTTTAGCACAAATACTTCATCTTCCAGCTTGGCAATGGTTTCCAGATGCTCTGTATTTTCAGCCATGAGTTGAGCAATGATCTTCTTCTGCCTCTCCCCTTCTTGACAAGCTTCTTCACTGTTAATGTGTAGCTCTCTATAAGAATCAGTAAGCTCATCATATGTGCTCTCTTCATCCCTAGAATCATCATCAGATGTACACCTTCCAGTCAATACCCTAACCTGCTTGGCAGTCTCTTTATCTTCCTCACTTTCAGTATCAGACCAGGACACAGATAAGCCCTTTTTCTGCTTCTTAAGATATGTAGGGAATTCAGCTCTGATATGACCATAACCCTCACATCCATGACACTGAATTCCTTTGTCATAATTAGGCTTCTCCTCAGTTCTTGTTTTCTTCATCTGATCACCTGACCTGTTGATGTCAGATGTGATGTTCTTGACATTAGGTTTATAGCTCCTGTCCATTCTTTTCAAAACCCTATTAAACTGTCTTCCCAGTAGAACAATGGCATTGGATAGCTCTTCCTGAGTTTCAGGACCACACTCTTTCTCATCATCTTCTGTACTAGACACCAAAGCTATGCTTTTGACCTTCTTTTCAAATCTGTCATTCAACCCTAATTCAAATGTCTGAAGTGAACCAATCAATTCATCTACCCTCATCTGGCTGATGTCTTGAGCTTCCTCTATAGCACTCACCTTCATATCAAATCTCTTGGGAAGAGATCTGAGAATTTTTCTTACCAGCTTCTCATCAGACATCCTCTCTCCTAGGGCACTAGAAGCATTTGACAGTTCAAGTATATTCATGTGAAAATCATGAATGGTCTCTTCATCTTTCATCCTCAAACTTTCAAACTTTGTTGTAAGCAGCTGAAGTCTTGACATCTTGGCCTTGGGAGTTCCTTTATGAGTTATTTTCAGGATATCCCAAGCCTCCTTAGCCACTTCACATGTGTTGACCAGCCTGAAAAGATTCTTGTCAATACCATTAAATAAAGCGTTCAAGGCCTTAGAATTCCCAAGAGCGAGTTCATCTTCTTCCTTGGTCCACTCCTCCTCATGTTTCAGCTTTGACACACCATCTTTTCCCACAATGACAGGATGTTTCCATTCTGTCAGAACAACCTTCCAAGCCCTGTTGTCTAAAGATTTCAGAAAAGCAACCATGCGAGGTTTCCAATAGTCATAATTTGATCCATCTAGAATAGGGGGTCTATTCACAAATCCACCACTCTCCTTGTCCATTACACCAGAAAGTAACAGCCCTAGATCTCACCTAGATACAAAGCAGGATGACCTGCTCTGATACCAATTGAAATTCTGGTATCAGATATGTGATGTCGAGTGAGATGTCACAACATCAATATCTGCTATATGAACAAAACAATAAAATAACAACACTTAAAAGCAGTAAACAAACGTAGAGAATTGTTCACCCAGTTCGGTCTAACAACCTACGTCTGGGGGCTACCAAGCCAGGGAGGAAATTCACTATCAGTAGTATTAATTCATAGACTCTACAATCAACATACAAGTTGACAATCTATTCACTTAATCACTACCCAATGACACTTCTACCTAAGACACTCTTAGATATGAGACACCTCTCACTCCCCCTCAGTCACAGCAGTGATAACAACATACAATAAAGAAAGTAGAAGACACACTTCAACGACAACACCTTGATCTTGCTTAAAAGCTTCAATCAAGAACAAACACTCGTGCTTAAAAGCTTAGAGTGGATAACATACAACTCAACTAAATCAGTCCAATTCAAACATCAAAATAGATGAATGAATGGCTCACAATACACAGACGAAAACACAAACCCTAATACTTGACACCCAGTACACAATCTCTTGTCTTCGTATCTTCCAAGTAAGGTTGAGACTTCTTTAAAAAGAAACAGATTCTTGGGCCTGGGCAATAATAATTCTCAGAATTAATTCTCAATTAAAACTCCAAATCTTTTTGCCCTAAACTAGTAACAAAATATACTCCACAAAGTAATCGGAACTGATTATATCAGAATAACTCTTCTCCAATAAATTCGCCTGCAATCTCTCAAACAACATCTCCCAAGATATATCAAATAACGCGCAACACATAAAAATACAGAACTGGAAGTTCTGTCAAAAGATGTTAAGACATCCGCCTTGACATCATACACCCCAATCCTACAACACATGTTAGACCCACATTGTCTTGACATCAAGCATGACATCTTAATGTTACACCTTGTTTTACCAAAATTGCAGCCAATAACAGAACTAACAAAAATAATACAACTAATTTTAAATAAATATAATAGTCTTCTAAAATTTTTAGATTAATAACTTAAACTTATTTAATAAATCCTTAAAATAAAAGAAATATTCCAATGACCTTTGACCCTCTTTTAAATTTAATAATTAAATTCAATTAAAAACTAATAGATTAAATAACTAATAATAATTGATACTAATATAATTAATCCCTAATATCCTGGTAGAATTTAACCCCTAAATATTAATAAAAAACATAATAATCTTCTGGATAAAAAAAAATGCACCCTCTATAATTTAATACTTTGATAATAATTGAAATACACCCCCTATGCTTTAGTTAATTCAACAAATGGGCCTAGAAGTACTACAATTCTCAGAAACCCAGGCTGATATGTGTTACAGACCTTAACATCTGAGCAACACCCCCTAATAGCATAAAAATCCAAAATAGTAATTGTTCTACAATTGACTGTAAATTACTGGTCAAAATTTAGGGTACGACAACATCGATGTTACTATGATTGTACTACATTAATAATTATCAAATTATAACATGTTTTTATTTATTTATGGTTTTTAGGGTTGAGTTTGCTCATTGGAGACTAAAAAACATGTTGACTACTAGACGGAAAGATTTATGCAGAAGTTGGGATGCTGTGAATACCGTGTTAAAGTTGCAACTAAGTTCAATCAGAGTATCATTTCAAAAAAGTATTGACAAAATTGAGCATCGGTACAACACTCCATTTTATTCCATATTTCACGACTTCATTTCAAGACAATGTATATAAGGAAATGAGCTAGAAATGGTCAAATTAGTTGGTTCTAACAAAGATGCATGAGCTTACTTCATTAGAACAACACATGGGCTACCTTGTGTGTTTCAACTTACCGGTCTTCGAATACAAGGTGAGTCTGTTCCGTTAGAATTGATTCATGTGTTTTGGAAGAAATTAAACATTGATGAGCATGAAGTCACTCAAGAAGATAGTGGGACACAGTTGGATTTAGAAGAAGAGTGTGAAGAGGTATTTCAGTACATTGGATAGTGTTGTCTAGAGGGTGTTGAAGAAAAAAATTCAAGAACAAACATATTCATCCACTACTTCGATGTGTCCACCACCAGTGAAGTACAAATCAGAGAGAGGAAATAAGAAGAGTAAAAAGGGTAAAGAGAGTGATGTGCATCATGATCCTTCATAGTGGGAGTATGCTGAGGGCTCGTAGGGAAGTTAGACTACGAAGAGATCATGCACAAAACCAACTGGAAGTCAATCGTCTATCCAATCTTTAAGACATCTTTACTTGTCTTAGTTTCCTATTTTCTTATATGAGTACATTGATGTAGGGGTGGAAAATGGGCACACCCGACCTGTTTAGGCCCTCCCCTCAAAAGCTCACAAAAAATGGGGCAAGGCAGGGAGGGCATAATTGATGATGCGAGCCTAAAACCTAAACCCGCCCCCGCACTAAAAGTGAGGGCAGAGTAGGGCGGACCCACGAGCACTACATCTTTGAAGCCTAAAAATACAAAAAAATATGTTAATTTCTGTGTCCACAAAAAATGGGGCAGGGGATAGGGCATGCACATTAGAGGGTGCAGACCTAAATCCTTGGCCCGCCCCGCTCTAAAGTGTGGGCAAAATAGACATTCCCAACGGGACATACCCGTTTTACCACCCCTTGTAACACCCCAATATTTGCCCTCCCTTTCTTACCCTTTTTGGCATATGTTTCATTTCATTTGCATCTTCATTTATGCATTGCATGAGTTTTCCAGTACATGGGATCAAGGTGCATTTCTCGCAGTTCAGAGTTTTCTTTAGTTCAGAATTTGTTTCAGCGGTATTCAGAGCTAAATGGACAGCCGTCAAAGTTATTCAAGCATTTATTTTGCTCAACGAATGATTGGATTATCACAGGCTCCGACATTTATTTTGCTCAATGATGATTTGATTATCAGAGGCTCCGACATTTATTTTGCTTGGTGATTTGATACCGGACCATATTTTTCTAGCAAGGTTATTTTGAGTGCAAAAGAGGGTTCATGGCTTATTTTAGACATGATTCAGCTGCAATATCAAACGACAAGTTTCAGAGGCAGAACATGGCTCAGAATAAGTGGCAACAGGTGATTTTTCAAGTTTCCCTCCAAAAGGCGCCAAAATTCAAATTTTTGATGTGTTAATCGATTAACACTTTTTGCCTAGAAAATGGGTAATCGATTAACACGAGGAAATTTTGCCTAGAAAGTGCAGTTTTCAGCACTGTAGCATTTTCAACTCATTTTGATCACTTGTTTTCACATTTGCATCAGTAGAAGGATCTAGAATGCTTCCAAATTTTGGTTCATTTCAAATTAATTTCATCTTCCCTCCAAAATTCAAATAATTCCACTCCTAATACTAACCCTCATTCAAACCCACACTCCAAACCACATTTACACTCCTAACCTAGAGCTTATTTAAGCAAATTTGCTCCATACCTCACATAACTTCACTCATTTTTTCTATTTTTCTACACTTCACATTCCAATTCTCTCAATTCTCTCTCACTTTTTCACTCTCCATTTTCATCTTCAACCTTCACTAGAGCTCTTCCATTAGAATTCTCAAATTCTTCATTGGAGTTTGTGAATTCTAGAGCTAAACCTTCATCATTTCCTCTCATCAACACAAATTCTGCAGTAGAAGGTGATTTGGATCTAGATCTAAGGTTTGGAAGCACTTTCTTGAAGCAACTTTGAAGCAAGTTCATCTCATTGTATTGTTCTTCAAGTTTCTTGCTAGGAATTCATTGGATCTTGGATTTTCTGTGCTTGATCTGTTAAATTCTGTTTACAAAACTCACCAAAGCAAATCTCCGCTTTGTAGGTTGGTAATTCTTATATCCAAGCTTATTCTAGCTTATTTACAGCTTTTACAATGTAGATCCATTGATTTTTTTATGTGAATTGATCCATTGATTGATTTAATTGTTAATCTTGATGTTTGATGGATTCAATTGGTGTTTGATTGTTGTTGTTTGATGTAATGTTCGTGTACAATTGCATACCTTAACATGTGGATGATTGGAGAATTGATTTGCTGCTGAAAGTGCTTTTGAAATGCTGATTTTCTGCTTCTAGTGGAGTGTTAATTGATTAACCATTTGCTAGGCAAATCTAGTTAATCGATTAACCAGTCTATTTTGCGTGTTATTTGCTAATTTTCAAAGGGTTAATCGATTAACCAGTTTTTCCTAGCAAATGGTTAACCGATTAACACTGTTGTTGAATGTGATTTTTGTGCTTTTTCAAGCTTGTTTTGATTTCTTTCCACTTCTAAACCTCATGACTTTGTATGAAACTGTCGCATCTGTGAAAATCAACCGGCAAAAAAGACAGAAGAGCCACCACCGAACGTTATTTATCTTGACGCAGGGAAAGGAAACGATCGAAGAAAACCTGAAGAAGGGAAAGACGAGGTCATCGTAACCATAGTCTGGGTTCGGGAGTTAGTTACGCGAGAGGAAGGTATTAGCACCCCCTTGCATCCATCGTACTCGATGGGATCCACGTTTATTGTCTAATCAAAGGGTGCGTTTATCTAAAGCCTACTGCTAAACAGAAACGGAAAACAAAAGGTGACTCGGTAGGACATCGTCGTCCTAGGCCTACATATTCCCTCGGGAGTGGAAAAGTCAGAGTCAACGTAGTTAGGAGACTACAGGATTGTGGGGGAAGGTTGCTCGCCAAGACATCACCGTCTTGTGCCTACGTATTCTCAATCGAACAAGAGAGAGGAAATCAGAGCAGTCGTAGTTCGACCTACAAGGTCATTGGGTGTTTTTTATGAGCGACGTTAAGTTTGCGTCCGGCAGTTATGGTTGATGTCTGTTTGCGACAAAATGAAAATAACGTGCTCTTTTCTGAAAATGATTTGAAACCCTGTTAATCCCAAAGGATAAAATGATTTGAACTTTGTTTGTGTTTTTTAGACAGAAGTGGATTAAGTTAGTTTGAAACTTGTATCGCACTAAAGTCTATGACATAGGGTCGAATGCGTTGCAAATCGACCCAAGACGGGACGCATGCAAAACACCCTAGACAAGGTAAGGAGGGATTCCCGCTTGTCACTTCCCATGTACTTAAGGCTCGTGGCTTACAATACTTGTTGTATTTATTAAGTGTTTTGAACTTGTTTAGAGATGAGAAGAGAAATGACTCAAAGGTTGAAAAGAAAACAACTAAGGGAGGCTAAGTCCTAATGTTGTCATATACCATGGTCCTAAGGTTGAGGTAGAAGGGACTATCCTACTTGTTATCATGCATGGATTGCAAACCTAATGTCTCTCCTACCTCTAACTTAATCAGAAATTAAATGGAGCTAGGAATCCTAAGGGATCATGTGATCACACAAGTAAACATTAGACTAATCAATCACAATTTAAGTAAGAAAAGAGAAGGGAGATGAAAGAGAATTCATGTAAGTGTAAACAACCATGTGAAGCGACACAATTACTTACCAACTCCAAGCCAAGCTCAACTATTGAATAGTTGAAAGTAAAATGCAAAACTATGCAATTATGACTATGCTAGAGTCTAGACTACACTAGGATGAATATCAAATAACAAACAAGGTGAGATGATTCCTAAAGGTGTATGAACCTAATAGGGGCAGTAGCTAAACCTACCAAACCATATCCATGTCAATGCCCTAAGAAAGCATACAAGAATGCAAGTTATATCCTACACTAACACACAAACATTTGTCATCCACAAACTATGTCAAGCTAACGTTTACAAGTCCCGCAAATGGAATCAAGCCATGTATTCAAGTAACATACATGATGTAAACATGTCAAATGCAAGCTTTAAGTAGTGAGAAGTGATCATGAAAGTAGCTTAAGTCATGTTCAAGAGATTTGAAAGTTATGCACAAAGATGTCACCTTAAGCATATTTCAATCAATCATGATTACATAATGAGTAAACAAGTATGACATGAAATCATAAAAGACCTAGGTCAGAAGTAGAAACATGTGATTCAATGTTCAAACATCTCAATTTAACACTAAACTTCTCATGGCAAATCAATCTCCAAAGATATTGCAAGCAATTGTCAATACTAGCACCTAAACAACTCCACAAAGACATGTTAATTGTGATGCAAGTAAAGGATAATTCAAACCAAGTATGCAAGGCAGTGGCATATGACATGTAAATGAAGTTTGAAATTTCAAGAACTCATGAAAGTCATACCAATTCATGTTCAAAGGAATAGGCAATTATATACAAAGATGTTACCTAAATCATGTATCAAACATTTATGAGCATACAATGACTAAGCAAGCACAAAGTTGACATTTGAAAGACCTAAGTTAGAAGTGAAGACATATATTCAATGCTTGAAATCAACCTCAAGATGTCACAAAAGTTCATGCCAAACACATTCTCCAAAGTTAAGGCAAGTAAAAAACAAAACCAAGCTTAAACATTAGCATGACTTGTCACTCAAGTAAGTGAAATGAAAGAACATGGTAAGGCAATGTCAAAGAATCCACATCAGAGGTGAAATACCTATAAAATCTCATGTTTGAATCCCAAAAGCAATGAGCAAATATGGCACACAAATGATGTTGAGGAAGTGATCAACGTTGATGCACAAGTCAAACTTACATTCACACAAAAGTGACATCACTCAAATCATACCAAATGACCTATAAAAAGGGATGAAAAGGACCTAACTCATGCTAATGTCAATGTACACATGTTATCCTCATTCAAAATGATCCTTTAAATCCCACCAAGTCACCATAACAACATGTTCTCAAAAGATGCTACAAGTAAAGCCCAAAGTCAAACTTAATCTTCCACTAGCAACAAAAGACATTCAAGCATGTAAAAGGAATGATAAGGTTAAGCCAATCATGTATTCAAACACACAAGGTAGTGGTAAATTATATGTGAAATTTCACATTTATATATCAAAAGCATTGTACAAATAAGGCATATCCAAAGTTCAAGTGCAAAGCAACAAAGGTGGATGCTCAATCATGTTCAAACTTGTGAAAGCATAACACCAATTAGAGGCATAGGAAATGACCTATAAACCAATATGGGCAGGCTCTACCTCATGCTAAGAAATATGTGAAAATATGCACAAAATATCCCTAATGAGGGTTGCATATAGGTATCATCAAACCAAACACTTAAACAAGCATCGAGCAACAATCGAGTGTTCAATTAGGGTTCGCATGAAGCATGTAAGTTATGATCAAAGAGTAAGATCCAAGTGTCGCAATTGCACATGAAAATGTCATCATGAATATGCTCAAACAAGTCCTCCAAGTTGGCCTAAAGTGGCCACAAACAAGTGTCAAACTTGACCTATTTCTAGGCATACAACCACACAATAGGTACACATTGAAATATCCATGAAAAATAGTTAAAAGCTTTGGAAAAATATGATAAATTGGTCATGTCATGCTAGGGAAGTGGCTGGTCATGTGAAAAATATTGGCTCAAAACTATGCATCAAAGTGTTCAAGCAATCACAACATTAAACATGTTATCAAGCATTGATCATACAAACCAAGTTGCAAAGATGATATTCAAAAGTAATTCAAAACTCGTGGCCAAAGAACCAAGTAAATATAAAAATGTTATACAATCAAGGAGCTAGGTGCACACAAAAATTAGGATCCAAATCCTCAAGGGAAGATCATTTTTCAAGACTTATAGCACAAGGTATGCCAAAATATGCACTATTCAATCAGAAATTCAAGAAAAATATCAAATCAAATCAAAAATGAAATTAAAATTCACAAAAAATTATTTAAAGTCCTAAGGATTATCCATGAAATTTTCCAGAATTTTTTAATGGTTTTTACTATTTTTAAGAATCAATTATGAAACATGTACAAAAAAGAAATAAAAAAAAACATGAAAAGGGGAGGGGGTGTTACACAAGCAAAAATCCAGTTCAATCCCACGCTGGGCCCAGATGAGGGGGGTGGAGAGAGTAATGCGCACAGGCCCATGTGCCAATTGCATTGCCTTTTTCTGATTTATTATTTTCAATTTTATTTTTCAAAAAAGAAAAGGAAAGAAAAGAGCACGTGTTGTATTACATGGCCCTCATTAATGTGTTGGTGAGTTTTGATTGGAGGGTTTTGAATGAGTTTCACACGCGGGAAATTTATTACATGCTGGCTAATTGAGAATCTACATGGACCTATCACAGAGGTACACACGTGTTTGACCAACGACTAGGGCTTGCTTGCAGGTGGTCGGAGAAGACTTCTGGTCGTCTTCTCCGGTGGGACTCCACCACGGCCGGCGGCGAAACACTCAAGAAATGGAGGAAACCACCACCATTCCACTCGTATCCTCATGCTAAAACCAAATCCAAGCTTAGTTTTCTAAAAAGGTCATTCTCTCAATGAAAACGAAAGGATTTAACCTAAACCCTAACCATCAAAACCAGCACAAAAAGCCCTAATTTAACCACAACCATTGCCTACCAGAGGTAGGGCTTCAGATGCAATGAACTACATGCTTCCAAACACTATAAATTAACCTAATATGATGCTGCAAGATCCAAGAATAAACCTGATCTGATGTACGATCCAAGCTCCCAAGAAACCCAGAATACTTCTTGCAAGGTCTTGTGATATACTTCCAAAGCAAAAATAAATTCTTGACAAAACTCCAATATTGCTTGAAAATACAAGTTGAGGAAGATGAATGAGGAACTCGTGGATGGTGCTATGGTACTTCCAGTCACAAGCTAATGCATACAGTAGCTCCTACTAAGTGCAATGATGAAGATGGTGAAATAACTTTGACAAAAACTCTCAAGAGGAGAGAGATTCGATTGTGTGAAGTTAAGGGAATGAAAAGTGAGATTTTTGATCTGTTTTGTGAAAAATATGAAGTAACAAACTTCTGTTAGAGGTTAAGAGGTTTTATATGGGTGGTTAGTACATTGGTTAGTGTTGATTGATAATACGATTTTACACTACATATTTGGCTCGATTTACATTGAATTATTTAATCGTTTTCGTTTATTTATATGTTATTCTGCAAGTGTTAAGCTTATTTCCAGGTATTTTATCTCAAGTGACTTGTATAAGAAAAGAAGAGAAAAGAGAAGAAAAGAGAAGAAAATAAGGCATTTGACAGCAAAAACCAGATTCTGCACTCAGGGCGCATGGCGACCGTCATAGTACTTTAAGTAGTGACCCTCGTCACATGACTATAGCGACCAGCACAAGCATAATTCCCAGAATTCAAGTTTAAGTTACGTGGACCACTCAACGATATCAATTCAACTCAAACCACATTCAACAAGTCTTCAGGAAGTATCGGCCACTAACTTCCACTGGAGATTTTCTCTCCTTGTTTCACGACAATTACTGAAGGCTATATATGGAAGCAGTTTTCTACACGGGCACGACTCTCGATACCGAGTTTATGCCATTTTCTGCAGTTGAAGCTTTTGATTCCCTTTCCTTTGTTCTTCCACTTTTTGTTTTCTCAGTACTTAAAAAGCAATAGCTTCCTACACCGGGGGGCTATTGCACTTTAGTTAGTAGTTATTTCACTTTAAGTTTTATTGTTCGACCAAGCGAATCCTGCCGGCTTGTGGAGGATCGTGTAATCAAGATTCATTGTTTTCAGGTTTTTACTTAATCAATATAATTTCCCTTTACTTTTAAATATCATGTCTGCATTAATGTTTTATTGTTTATGTTTGTGTATGTCTATTAAAATGTCAGGCTAAACTATTTATATCGGTATGTAATTAAGTCGATCGGAAAGGGGTCCGATCGATCGTAGGCAAACTTCGACACTTTAATTTTTTGGTTCCAATTTCTTATTTTAATTGACTTTTGTTACGAGAGTAAGAAAGTAACGAAGGTTACGATCAATAAAACAGGAGTTTAGGATTTTAATCGGATAGCTGAAACTGGGCATTGATTTTAAATATAGCGAGAGCGGTTTAAAATCAATTAGGACTTATTAATTTTCAAAAAGTATTTTTAAATTCAAATGGGCTAGCGAGAGCAGACATTCTAATTTAGGAATATAGTCAGAGTCAATAACACGAGAGTGTGAGGTAAAGACTTTTAAATTGGTATTTGTCTACTGAAACTATTTTGACTAATAAGCCGACGATCTGTTGGATCCCCGATGATTGATGAGTTACGTACCGATATTCCATTATACTTTAATCAAATCTAAATTCTAGTTTACTTTTAGTTTCCCGTTTGCACCTTAACATAAGAATCATCAGTCTTAGCTAAACATAGTAACAACCCGATAGCACTAGTTTGATTATCGGTCCCTGTGGGTTTGATATCTTTTAAAACTACGCGATTAGACTGTGCGCTTGCAGTTAGTAACCCCGATAGACTCATAAAGTCGCGATCAAGTTTTTGGCGTCGTTGTCGGGGACTGATTTAGTCAATAGTGTGATTATTTTGTTGCTTTGTATAGACTAAGGCAACAAATACCCTAATTTTCCGGTTGTATGCCAAGTACTCGCTCAAAAGGCGAAGACCTGACGTAACCGACAGACAAACCTGAACGTCTTCTCAGCGTAAGACAACGAATTAGAGAATACTGTTTAGAACACGAAATTCCTTTTCCAGACTCAGAATCTGACTCAGAATCTGAATCTAAACCTAAAACTAAAACCAGACATGGCCGACGGACCTCAGAACCGTCCTCTTAAGTACTATGCCATTCCTTCGCAAGCTGAACCACATAACAGCATCGTTGCCCCTGCCATCGAGGCAAATAACTTTGAGCTAAAACCTTCGTTGTTGTCAGCTGTACAACAGAACCATGTTTCTGGTGGTCCCACGGAGGACCCAAACTTTTATTTGTCAGTGTTCATGCAATATGCAGACACAGTAAAAGCAAATGGTGTCAGCCCCGAAGCAATAAGACTACGTCTTTTCCCTTTCTCATTAAGAGATAGAGCTAGAGCTTGGCTCCAGTCTCTACCATCCAACTCTGTCACTACATGGGATGAGTTGAAGAAGGTATTCTTAGCACGATATTTCCCACCAAGCAAGACGACTATGCTAAGAGCCCAAATCAATGGATTCAAACAAAAGGACAACGAATCTCTTTTCAAAGCATGGGAAAGATACAAGGACATGATGAGGCTTTGTCCACATCATGGTCTAGAAGAATGGTTGATCATCCATACCTTTTATAATAGTCTCTTGTATAACACAAGAATGACAATAGATGCTGCCGCGGGTGGCACACTAATGAATAAACCCTACGCAGAGGCTCATGCACTTATCGAAAGTATGGCTCAAAATCACTATCAGTGGGGAAGTGAAAGAACCTCCGTAGAGAAACCTCCGACGAAAGGCGGGATGTACAAAATAAGTGGCCTTGACCAAGTGAATGCTAAGGTAGATGCTCTTACTAAAAAGGTGGAAAGTTTAACCCTGACACCTACAACCACCGTGGCTGTCGTAGCTCCAAATTGCGAGTTATGCGGAGTTTCTGGGCATGTTGCCCCTAAATGTCAAATTTTAACAGGAGTTTCCACAGACCAAGTGAATTATGCTCAAGGAAACCCTTACTCAAACACCTACAACCCAGGTTGGAGAAACCATTCGAACCTTTCGTACAAGAACAACAATGCTTTGTATGCGCCTGGACAAGCACCTGCTATACCGCCGGGGTATCAAAAGGTTGTCGTAGATGCTCTTAATGTCCCTTGAAAGTCTAACCTTGAAACAATGATGGAGAACTTCATTGCTGCACAAGCTCAACAAAACAAGGAGTTCCTTAACCAAAATGTTCACACTAGTGAGCAAATTAAACAATTAGCCAACAAGGTTGACGCTCTAGCCACTCACAACAAAATGTTAGAAACACAAATCTCACAAGTGGCTCAACAACAAGCAGTTACTGCTGCCCCAGCTGGTAATCTTCCAGGACAAACTCAACCTAATTCGAAGAGACATGCAAATGCTATAACACTTCAGAGTGGAACAAAACTAGAAGGACCTACTGACCTAAGGATCGAAAATCCAGCCATGTATCAAAAGCCTAGTAAGGAGTCTGAAAAGGAAGACGAACTAAAGGAAAACGAAAAAGAGGATGATGGTAAAGAGGCCGAAGAGAAAGAAGAACCATATGTGCCTCCACCACCTTATAAACCACCTATCCCGTATCCTCAAAGATTCACTAAATCTAAAAACATAGGGCAGTTTAAGAAATTCGTTGAACTTCTAAAACAATTGAACGTTACAATACCCTTTACAGAAGCGATCACACAAATGCCCTCCTATGCTAAGTTCTTAAAGGAAATTTTATTTAATAAGAAAAAGCTTGAGGATACTGAAACCGTTATGCTTACTGCAGAGTGTAGCGCTATAATCCAAAACAACATGCCTCCCAAGCTAAAAGACCCTGGTAGTTTTTCTATACCATGTGTGATTAGAAAGTTTGTCATAGACAAAGCCCTGTGCGACTTAGGAGCCAGTATTAGCTTAATGCCCTTATCTATTTGTAAAAGGCTCAACATGGGAGAACAGAGACCAACAAAAATGTCTGTACGACTAGCTGATCGTTCAGTGAAATTTCCTCTAGGTATGCTAGAAAACGTTCCAGTGCGCATAGGACAATTCTATATCCCTACAGATTGCATAATTATGGACATTAAGGAAGACTCAAACATCCCTATCATTTTAGGAAGAGCATTCGTAGCCACAGCCGGAGCCATCATAGATGTGAAAAAAGGAAAACTAACTTTTGAGGTTGGTGAAGAAAAAGTAGAATTTATCCTCTCACAATTCTTCAAGGCACCTGCCATAGAGGATTCGTGTTGTTTCTTGGATGTTATTGATGAATGCGTTAAAGAAATGTAGAAACAACAAAATATGTATTCTGAAGTGCTGAGAATTCCAATGCCTCGAATTTTTTAAGATGATAATTGGCGTGGGGAATACCAAGATAATAATCTAAGTGAATGTCTCGCACTCACTCCTGACCCTATGCCTTGCCCAAAGAAACCAGCTGTAGAACTGAAAACACTACCCAAAGATTTAAGGTATGAATTCCTAGATACGGAACTCGAACGACCAGTTATAGTCAACGCAGATTTAGGACAAATAGAAACTGGAAAATTATTACATGTCCTGAGAAAATGCCCAACTGCCTTAGGCTATAACATCTCATATTTAAAAGGAATAAGTCCCTCTATCTGTATGCATTGCATCATGCTTGAGGAAGACTGTAAGACCTATAGAGAACATCAAAGGAGAATCAATCCCATTCTGAGTGATGTCGTTAAGAGAGAAGTGCAAAAGCTGTTAGAAGCAGGAATCATATACCCAATATCCGATAGTGAATGGGTTAGCCCGGTTCACGTTGTACCCAAGAAAGGAGGTGTTACAGTCATCAATAATGAAAAAGGCGAATCCATAGCACAACGTACTCAAACCGGATGGAGAATTTGTATCGACTATAGGAAACTAAATAAATCCACTCGTAAAGATCATTTCCCTTTACCCTTCATAGATCAAATGCTTGAACGTATGGCTAAGCACTCCCATTTTTGCTATTTAGACAGATATTCAAGATTTTTCCAAATTCATATCCATCCTGATGACCAAGAAAATACTACTTTCACATGTCCCTATGGTACTTTTGCCTACCGGCGAATGCCTTTCGGATTATGTAACACACCTGCAACATTCCAGAGATGCACGATGTCCATCTTCTCTGATTTCTTAGATGGTATAATGGAAATCTTTATGGGCGATTTCTCTGTCTATGGAGAAAGTTTTGAAGGATGTCTATCAAACCTCAAAATGGTGCTTGAATGATGCGTAAGTGTCAACCTAGTGCTCAATTGGGAAAAATGTCATTTCATGGTTCGACAAGGAATTATACTTGGACATATAGTATCCAATAAGGGGATTAAAGTCGATAAGGCAAAAATCGAAGTAATAGAAAATCTCCAACCGCCGAAAACCGTTAGAGAAATAAGAATCTTTCTAGGACACGCCGGTTTTTATCGATGTTTCATTAAAGATTTCTCTAAGATAACCAAGCCTCTAACTGAGCTATTGATGAAAGACGCTGAATTCGTCTTTGATGACAAATGCTTAGACGCATTTCGAACGCTTAAGCAAGCATTAATATCAGCGCCCATTATGCAACCCCCAGATTGGAATGAACCATTCGAGATTATGTGCGACGCGAGTGATTACGCTGTAGGTGCAGTCTTAGGACAAAGAAAAGATAAAAAGCTTCATGCAATTTACTACGCTAGTAGAACCTTAGATCATGCACAAATGAACTACGCTACCACAGAAAAGGAACTTTTGGCTGTCGTGTTCGCTCTGGATAAATTTCGTTCCTACCTAGTAGGAGCAAAAATAATCATTTATACCGATCACGCCGCAATTAGGTACCTATTAAGTAAAAAGGACGCCAAACCAAGGCTTCTGAGGTGGATTCTGCTCCTACAAGAATTTGATTTGGAAATCAAAGACAAGAAGGGTACAGAAAATGTAGTAGCTGACCACTTGTCGAGAATGGAAAACATCCAACCTGAACAAGTACCTATTAATGACGATTTCCCTTATGAAAGACTCTTAGCCCAGTTAGAGAGTAATACAATTGAACAATCTCTGGCTTATAATGATACAGAAACCAATGAAGTTATAGATTCTGTTTACACTAAAACCACGCTGCCATGGTATGCTGATTTTGTCAACTATCTAGCAGCTGGAGTACTACCACCTGATCTAACCTATCAACAAAAGAAGAAATTCTTCCATGACCTTAAACACTATTATTGGGACGAACCACTGCTCTTCAAGAGGGGCGCCGATGGTATTTTCCGTCGTTGTGTACCTGAAGATGAGGTGGAAGATATAATTTCTCACTGTTATTCCGCCCCCTATGGTGGGCATGCGAGCACTTCAAAGACTTGTGTTAAGATCTTGCAAGCTGGCCTTGGCCTACTCTATGGAAAGACATCCATATCGCAGTTATAAATTGCGACTGGTGCCAACGCACTGGCAATATCTCTATACGCGATGAAATGCCTCAAAAGGGCATTCTAGAAGTAGAAGTCTTTGACGTGTGGGGAATAGACATCATGGGACCATTTCCATCCTCTTTTGGTAATAAATACATACTCGTTGTGGTTGATTATGTTTCAAAATGGATCGAGGCTGTAGCCGCCCCAACAAACGACGCACGAGTAGTGACTAAGCTTTTTAAGAATATAATTTTTCCTAGATTCGGTGTTCCGAGACTAGTAACCGGTGATGGAGGTTCCCACTTTATCTCGAAAATATTTGAGAAACTTCTATCTAAATATGGATTCAAACACCGTGTAGCGACACCTTACCACCCCCAAACGAGTGGGCAAGTAGAGGTCTCAAATAGAGAAATTAAACAGATCTTAGAAAAGACCGTTGCCACCTCTAGGAAAAATTGGTCTTCTAAACTACACGAAGCTTTGTGGGCTTATAGGATCGCTTATAAAACTCCCATAGGAACCACGCCATTTAAGCTAGTTTATGGCAAATCTTGTCACCTGCCGGTAGAAATAGAACATAAGGCCTATTGGGCTATCAAAACTATTAATTTAAATTATACCACTGCGGGAGAAAAGAGAATTCTAGATTTACATGAGCTAGAAGAACTTAGATTAGACGCTTACAAGAATGCCCGAATATACAAAGAAAGAACAAAAAAATGGCATGACAAACGTATAGCAAGGAAAGAATTTAATGTAGGAGACATTGTACTTTTGTTTAATTCTAGACTTAAATTCTTCCCAGGAAAACTCCGTTCTAGGTGGTCAGGTCCCTTTGAGGTAACTAAAGTCCTGTTAAGCTGTGCAGTTGAAATAAAAGGTAGATCTAGTGAACCGTTTATCGTAAATGGGCAACGTTTGAAACACTATCATTGCGTAGACAATAGATATTTTTCAACTGGTCTAAAACTGACAGAAATACCTGCAGTACCCTTAAGCTGATATTCCAGATAAACTGTGTCGAGCTCCCGACATTAAATGAAGCGCTGCGTGGGAGGCAACCCACGAAATTTCTTTTGTTTATTACTTTGTTTTTCTTTATTTTAATCATTTACCTTATTTTATTTTCAATTTTTATTTTTTATTTTCATTTTCCAAATTTACTCCACTAACAAATGCGGTATTTTCAATTATTTTAAAAATCAGTGCTGATTGTCTTACTTTATGTTTCCAGGACTTTATTTTTTCTACCTTCTTCCTTCTCCACTAATTTCATTCTTTCTACTAACTTTAAAAGGTGGATAATGAAGATACCATGGCTGTGCTATTCAAAGACGCTGCCCATTGGCACCGTTACGAGGCTCTTTCTCTTAGACCTATGGATTTAACCAAATTCCCCCATGGACCTACCATGACTGCTCTAGGCATAGGTGACAGCATAGATTTTATGTTTAACCAAATAGGTTGGGAGAGTTTTGCTAGGAAGAAGCACTCGACTTACCATAGGTTAACTCTTGAATTTTTGAGCTCACTGACCTATGACCCTAACTATGGCATGGGATTTAATAGGGGTAGGATAACCTTCAGGCTGTTTGGGTACACTTGTCGTTTTAACAACCGAGAAATTGCAGAACTGTTGGATTTCCCCAATGGCCCTGACGTTTTCTCTATGGCAGAAGAAGATTTGCTTATGGAAA
This sequence comes from Lathyrus tuberosus, assembly GCA_022829125.1. Taxonomy (NCBI): domain Eukaryota; kingdom Viridiplantae; phylum Streptophyta; class Magnoliopsida; order Fabales; family Fabaceae; genus Lathyrus; species Lathyrus tuberosus. The sequence continues at coordinate 20,550,497 of JALAZF010000017.1, forward strand.
ATGAACTTAACTTTTTCTGGGGTAGTATTTCAGGACGACCACATCATGACCCGCACCCTATGGTGTCCATTGATATTCATAATCCGGCTATCAAATATTTCCATATGATCTTAGCTTTTACCCTTTTTGGAAAATCTGAGAATGATACCCTAGTGTCCAGAGATGAGCTCTTTATCCTGTTTAGTGTGTTTCAATCTCGACCTGTTAATGGGGCTACCTTTATGCTTGACAACCTCCGTAGGATTGCTCAAGCTGATCATGGTCCCATTTTAATAGGTGGCCTAGTGACCAAAATTGCTGACGCCATGGGATTTAGGACACCTCTCTCTCAAGTAAACCCTTTAGGAGGGTATAGGCACATGAACATCACCTTATATTTCAACAGAGGATTAATAGGAAACCTTGGACCACACCATTTCCAGCTACTGATTAATAATGAGGTTGTACCCCACTTTACATTGCCTAACCACGAACGAACTAGTGTGCACAACCGCCATAATTGGCTGTATGATTTGGACGAACCACAATTTGAGAAGGAACTTGATGGCTATACCTTCGAGATTGAAATAGATCCCAAAACACCTCCACATTACCATGATTTTCTAGACCGCCCAATCAATGATGCCAATAACATTCCACCAGCCAACATTCATGTCACACTAGAAGCCTTCCATACAGAACTCAATGGCATGCGAGACGAGCTCCGTACTATCCATCTTGATGTCATTGGTTTAAGGGACATTACTGTCGAGCAGCTGGATCATCTGAACCAAGCAGTGGAGACTCTGAGACGCCATATCGGCTGATTTTAATTCTTTTGACATTTACCGCATTTACTTTTCTTTTAACTTCAGTCTTTCATTTACTATTTTTGGTTTTTAATTGAACTTACTGGCGCCTGATACGTTTGCATCTGCTACTGATACTTTTGGATACTGAACCTCTTTGCTTCAGTTAATGCATACTTATTTCATTAGTATTTATTTTTATATATTTTTATATTTCGTTAATTACTGTGTTTGCAACTTTAAATAATTCCCATTACATTTATTTTTATGTTACTGTGGTGCAAATATATTACATTGTGTGAAATACTGTGTGAAGTGTTGTGTGCAATTTTACGATGTATGCGTTACTGGGAGTTATAATTAAAAACTTTATTTTTTTTCTGAATTGGGAGTGTGGCGACCGTGACAAACCTGTGACGCCCGTCACAGGCATAGCAAGGGTAACGATCGTTAGGTCATCTGTGGCGACCGTCACAGAGTAAAAACCTGCTATCTGCTATATTCATATCAGAATCGCTCGTACCCATTCTTTTCCCTTCTTCTGCAACCATCCCACTCACCATTCAATACAATAACTCCATAACAAGTACCACCGTTCAAAAATCCCCATTTATTTGCCACTAATTCATCCACTCACCACATTCACCTCTATTTAAACACTGTAACCCTTATTTCAAATTCAGAAACCTTCCTCTGTACCGTAAACAAAGCCACATTTTAAACACAAAAGCCTTTGCATGCACCATGGCCGCAACTCCTAACCTCTCGTCAGTCCTTTTTCGTGATGGAGAAGCGGGTGAGCATCAAAGGGAGAAGTATCTCAAGTTCTATAGACGCTCACTCCAACTGACACGATACCTCGACATAGCATGCCTCCAAGAGCTCGGATTAGTGGATGGTGTCCAATGGATGCTCACTAATTCAGGTCTGACTCACCTGTGCACCCAAAACCTTCCTACTTACGAAGCCTTAACCTTAGAATTTCTCAGTTCCTTCTCCTACAACATGCCCTCAGATGATGCGCAGTATCTTACCGGCTCTGCTTCGTTTAGAATGTTCAACACTGAATATTCTTTGACCCAAGACGAGCTGGGAAACATGCTGAATTTTCCACAAAGAGACGGTGTACAGTATCGTATCCCGCATGATCCAAACTGGCTAAACGTAGCATTCGGGGTGTGGAGAAGTTTAACAGGTGAAAGACTTACAAGCTGGGAGGGACTTAATGCCTCACTCATCCATAACCCAACCATTCGCTATTATCAACGTGTCTTAGGCCACACCATCTTCGGGAGGGTAAACAACCACAAGGTAAACTCCAAGGAGCTTTTCTTCATGCACTGTGTATTCACGCCCATCCCGGTCAATGCCATCTCGTTTCTGCTTGCACACATTCAGGCTAGTTGTGCGAGAGGTTCTACTCCTTTCTGTTTTGGAGGAATAGTTAATTCTATAGCACTGGCTTTGAATTTAGAAGATAGGCTTGTGAACCTACCATCTGTGTCAGCCATATATCTAAATATAGAGTACTGCTGCAGCGCACATTTGATCAAATCCAGAGAGGATAGGAAATACAACCTTATGGTAAGGAACATGGTGGTTCGTAGTATTGTTTTGCCTTGCCCTGCTCATACAGATCCACAGAGGATGACAAATTGGATCTTTGATTTAGATGCCCCTGAGCCTAATGAGGCTGCACCCGAAGGTCAGCCTGATGATGAGTATGCTGAGATGGAACAGGGTGCACCCAAGGAAGACATTGTGCAGCCTTCAAGCTCATCCTCCAGATGTCGTAAAAGAAGTGACTGCGCCCCTGCTACTAATGATGAAATCCTCGCAGCTATTATGCAAAGGAATGAGTTAGATGCCCAGCGAGACCAGAGACACCAGACTCAGCATGCTAACATGATGGGTCTCCTGCGCCAAATCCAACAAGACCAGTGCGACCAAAGCGAAAGAATGGAGCGAAGGATGTCGAGCGTCATCGATGAGATGGGTGCCTTGACTGTGTGGGTGGATGGCTTGCGTGATTACATCTATCATGTGGGTTTACCTCATCAGTTTGGACCAGATGGACGTGGGCGAGCATGAGGGAGATCGCGAGGACCCCAGTAGTTTGTTTTCTAATTTTTGTTTTGTTCCTTTCTTTCTACACTATTTCGAAACATTGAGGACAATGTTAGATTCGGTGTGGGAGAGGAAACATTCGTTGTAGTTTATTTTCTAGTTTATGCTATTATTTCCTTTTCTCAAATTTAATGTACTTCCCAGCTAATATATGCTATGTTTTCCGTGTTATTTAATTCCCCACTTTATTTAGCCATAACAACAAAAAATTTCCTTTACGATTCGACACATAACTTGACACGCCCTTAGAGTATATAGGTTGTTAGAAACCGGAGAAAGAATCAACAAAATTGATACCGTCTTGACACCCTAGACCTCTCATATTTGCGTTATCAGTTTGAGTACCCATTATACCAAGACCTTAAGCTTTAGTTCTAAATTAGCCCCAAGTAGTTTATATCAGCAATCAACACTGTCTTAAGCACAAACTACGTAGAGAGCCGATGCAAATAAGTGATTGATGCCTAAAGATGCAAAAATTGAAAAATTTTACGCTTTTGTCTGTGGAAATAAAAAGAAAATGCAGAATGCAAGATATGCAAAAGGCGATAGAAATCTGTGTTAGTTGGTTCAGAGGTACCTGGTACTGAACTCGGTAGGGCGAACCACGGTTCGATCCCCTACAACTTGCAATAGGTATATAAAGGGTTACCACACTTGTGTACCAGACCCCGTGTTTAAAGGATCAAAATCACTAACAGGCTACTCTACTACGTGCGTGTAAGGGCAAAAGGCTTAATGTGATTACGTCGGAATGAAAACGGGTGAAATAGAAACAAGAAGCATTAGGTTGAGCTATAGTATAATGATTCGGACTGGTTTGTATAGGGGGTCTATGATCATGTTTTATGTTCTGTGTCATGAATGTATCTTTAGTGTTTGATTGAGTATCTGCGCCGCACAATCGCGTATGATTCAGAAATGTGTCAGGTATGTGTGTTGTATCAATGCTTTTGAAATGATTATTTGCTTGAGGACAAGCAAAGGTTCAAGTGTAGGGGAGTTTGATAATACGATTTTACACTACATATTTGGCTCGATTTACATTGAATTATTTAATCGTTTTCGTTTATTTACATGTTATTCCGCAAGTGTTAAGCTTATTTCCAGGTATTTTATCTCAAGTGACTTGTATAAGAAAAGAAGATAAAAGAGAAGAAAAGAGAAGAAAATAAGGCATTTGACAGCAAAAACCAGATTCTGCACTCAGGGCGCATGGCGACCGTCACAGGTCCATGGCGACCGTCATAGTACTTTAAGTAGTGACCCTCGTCACATGACTATGGCAACCGGCACAAGCATAATTCCCAGAATTCAAGTTTAAGTTACGTGGACCACTCAACGGTATCAATTCAACTCAAACCACGTTTAACAAGTCTTCAGGAAGTATCGGCCACTAACTTCCACTGGAGATTTTCTCTCCTTGTTTCACGACAATTACTGAAGGCTATATATGGAAGCGGTTTTCTACACGGGCACGACTCTCGATACCGAGTTTATGCCATTTTCTACAGTTGAAGCTTTTGATTCCCTTTCCTTTGTTCTTCCACTTTTTGTTTTCTCAGTACTTAAAAAGCAATAGCTTCCTACACCGGGGGGCTATTGCACTTTAGTTAGTAGTTATTTCACTTTAAGTTTTATTGTTCGACCAAGCGAATCCTGCCGGCTTGTGGAGGATCGTGTAATCAAGATTCATTGTTTTCAGGTTTTTACTCAATTAATATAATTTCCCTTTACTTTTAAATATCATGTCTGCATTAATGTTTTATTGTTTATGTTTGTGTATGTCTGTTAAAATGTCCAACTAAACTATTTATATTGGTATGTAATTAAGTCGATCGGAAAGGGGTCCTATCGATCGTAGGCAAACTTCGACACTTTAATTTTCTGGTTCCAATTTCTTATTTTAATTTACTTTTGTTACGAGAGTAAGAAAGTAACGAAGGTTACGATCAATAAAACGGGAGTTTGAGATTTTAACCGGATAGCTGAAACTAGGCATTGATTTTAAATACAGCGATAACGCTTTAAAATCAATTAGGACTTATTAATTTTCAAAAAATATTTTTAAATTCAAATGGGCTAGCGAGAGCAGACATTCTGATTTAGGAATATAGTCAGAGTCAATAACACGAGAGTGTGAGGTAAACACTTTTAAATTGGTATTTTTCTACTGAAAACTATTTTGACTAATAAGCCGACGATCTGTTGGATCCCCGATGATTGATGAGTTACGTACCGATATTCCGTTATACTTTAATCAAATCTAAATTCTATTTTACTTTTAGTTTCCCGTTTGCACCTTAACATAAGAATCATCAGCCTTAGCTAAACATAGTAACAACTCGATAACACTAGTTTGATTATCGGTCCCTGTGGGTTCGATATCTTTTAAAACTACGCGATTAGACTGTGCGCTTGCAGTTAGTAACCCCGATAGACTCATAAAGTCGTGATCATTGATCAGGGTTAGAGAGTTAGTTAGAACTTTGGTTAAGAAAATGTGTAGAATGAGATCAAGTTATTGTGTGGCATGGGTTATCGTGTTCCAAGTGTATTGTATGGTTATTGTTGCTATTATGGACTGGTATTGATGTATGATGTTGATGTATGGTGAGCTGTGATAGAGTACCAGTCAAAATGATGATGCTTGTTCATTAAGTTTATCTTTTTCATAGCATATGGAGTAAGGTGGTACATGGTGCATGGCATGTAATAGTTTGTGCATGGATTTAAGAGGAAATGATGGTGACATGGGGTGTGTGGTGCGCTTGATACATGAGACAGTAAAGATAACATGAATTGGTTTTGCATTTGGTATGGCATGAACACTTACTTGGCATTATCATGGTAGTGACTTTAGAGCATTGTATCTTGATGGATCCTGGACCAAATTTCACAAACTTGGTGCCTTTGGAGAGATCTCACTTGGTACAACAAGTTTCATGTTGGAAATAAACCAAATTGGAGCCTTGAATATCAAGAAAAATGATCATGAACATTGCATGATACCATCTGGTTGTTACACTTAGAAAATTCTAAGTATCTTTCCATGTTTGCCAACTTGAAACCATGATTTTTGAATGAGCATAACTCTATGAATATTGAACCAAATGGTGTGATTTTTGTACCAAAGTAAAGAAGGAACTTGATACTACAACTTTCATGTGAAAATCAAGTTGAATTAAGGCCTTGAACATGATGAAAATTAGTGTTGAACATGCCATGACACAAGTTGGTTTTTGGATACTTAGAAAAATTCTAAGTTTTTCACTTTTCCAACTTGATGATCCCAATTTCAAATGATCATAACTTTTGATCTAGAAATCCAAATGAAGCATTCTTCATATGGTTGGAAAGCTTGGAATGCATACTATAACTTTCATGTTTAACAAAAGTTCAAATGAAGCTTGCATCATGTTTGAATCCGGCCTTGAAGATGACTGAAATCTAAGGAAAACTTTCCTAAAATGGAAAGTTCTTAAGAACCTTAAACTTCCAAAATTGGTAGCTTTCCATAATTCTTGATTTTTTGATAATTCCTTTGATATTTCTTGATTAAATCTCATCCATTGACCATATTTGACATGATGAACATAAGTTTAACCCCAAAAATTCAAGAGTTTACTTTTTCCTTGATCAGTTGACTTTATCCTTAATTTGACTGATTCTCAATCACCTGTCCAATTGAGACCCTTGTGAATGACATTGATGGTCCATAATACACTTCTAGATACTTGGGAGCATGTAGAATACCATGGAATCAAGTTTTTTCCCAAAGAATCAGAAATAAACTGATTTTAAGCAAAACCATAATTTAGCCTCCAAAAGTCAAGAGATGTTGATTGTTCTTCAAAACCCTAATTCCTTTGGAGAGAGAGGAGAATTTCTTAAACCAAGATGTTGTATGGCATAAAATGGTGTTAAAACTCCAAGATCCTTTCTCATGATGCTGCCACCTGCACATATATCCAAAACCCTAATTGGAGGATCAAGAGATAAGAGAGGAGTGGTCCTCTTCCAGTTCCTTGCCAATCTCAATATCTTGATGAAATAATGAACTAAATGAGATGCCTTGAGTCTTGAGGGGCCTTTGTAGCTTGAGTAATTGAGCCTATCCCATTCTCTTTGCCTTGAACAATCCATACCATGGAAATCTCTGATCCCATGCCTTTGGAAAACCAATTATGCATATGCAATGCCTATGACCTAAAAGTACATGTAAGGTGAAGCATAAGCCACTTATTGGGTATAAATAGGAGGGCAGATTTTGGGGTGTTACAGACACATATTTGTGGAATTTTCATGTGTTGTTTCACTCTATTTTGTAGTATGTATGTGATTCTTCTACACACGATGCATTAATTTTCATGATGCACGTTCATGACTAATTGTATGGCATGCTCAATGCATTCTTCGTGATGCTTGTTTATTCATACTTGTTTGCTTGCTCTTGATGCCTATTGTGCTTGATTCATGCTACATGCTCATGTTTGCTTCCAATTCCGCAAATGTGTGTTCGTTTGAGATGATTAATCGTTGATGAATATTCATGATGTTCTTGTTGAATGCTTAAATGTGCAATGGCTTTGAACTTGCTTGTGCTTAATTGTTGGTACATGTTCATCAATTATTCTTACTTGATGCATGCTCATGCTTGTTTCTTTCAATTCATGTGCACTTGTTTAAATGTGAAAGCATGCCTTTGTTCAATTCTTTCGACGCATGTTTATGCTTGGTTGTTGGACATGTTCATTGTTGATTGTCTAATCTTTGATGCATGCTTAAGTTGAGGTTGTGATATCACATGTTCATCTATGCTTGATGCTTGTTTGATGCATTGTGTGCTGCCATATACACTACTGATGTGTTGAATGTGTGATGTAAAATGTATTCCTTCTGTTTGCCGCATTCTACACCTGTTCTTTTCTGAAAATGCATGCTGTTAAATATTGTTTTGCTGTTGCTGGTTTTTATTGCTGTTCTGCGTTGAGGCGCTGTCGTTGCTCTTTTTGGTTTATTTTCTTGGTTTTTGCTTGCTTTTGCATGTTCCCTTAGGGCTTCCTAGTCCAACTTAATTTTTTATTAAGCTTGGAGTAGGATAGACATTAGGCGTTAATCCATGCATGACAACATTAGGGTAGTCCCTTTTAACCTCAACCTTAGGTCCATCATTTGTATGATAACATTAGGTAGACTTTTCCTTTTCTTATCCTCAACTATAGGTCCATATTGCATGACAACATCTATGTGAGTTTCCCCTAGATTTTCTTTGCCCTTTAAGTCTCTCTCCTCTTTCTTAAAAAAAAATCAAAACACTTAATAAATATGATATGCATAGTGTGTCACGAGCCTTAAGCACATGGGAAAATATGAGCAGATGAATTCATAACCTCGTCTTAGGGTACTTTGTGTGCGAGACGTTTGGATCGTTAGCGCGAAGTATTCGATCCTATGTCATAGACTTTAGTGCAATATGCATCTCAAATAAAGTCAATCCAATTCTGTTAAAACTCACAAACAAATTGCAAATTATTTTGTCCCTCTGGATGTTTCGTCAAACCATTTTTAGAAAGGGCATGTTATTTTCGTTCTATCGCAAACAGGCATCGACCCTAACTGCTGGAACGCGAAATTAACATCGCTCATAAAAAACACTTAACAATTCATAGGTCAAACTACAGACGCTATGACTTCTTCATTCTCGTCCGAATGAGGATACGTAGGCACAAGACGACGAAGTCTTGGCGAGCAACCTTCCCCCTTCCACCCGTAGTCCTTCGAACTACATTGACTCTGACTTTCCTATTGCACGAGGGAATACGTAGGCCTAGGACGGTGAAGTCCTATCGAGTCTCCTTTTGTTTTTTCCCCTTTCGTTTCTGTAAGCAAGTAAGCATTAGATAAACACACCCTTTGAATAGAACAACAAGCGTGGATCCCGTTGAGTACAACGGACGCGAGTGTAGCTCTGGTTTTGTGACGCGACCACTACCACAATTAGTGATACTTTTTTATTTCTAATATTTATCCTATGATGCTTAAAAGGAAGGGGAAGATATCGTAAACTAACCCTGCTTGTAAGTGTTTTTCCTACAAATGCTAAGAGTTCTGGAATCGGGGGTTGGTTATACAAAGGGAAGCTATTAACACTCTGAGTATCTATAGTAATCTATAGGAACCTTTTTTTGAATATATTTCTACTGTTGAATTACTTGCTTGCTTAAGTTTGTTTGCTGTTTAATTGGGAAAGTTTCTCCTTTGTGAATACCAAGGAAATGTTTTTGTTGTTTTATGGGTTTCTATTGTTTTTGGAAGGTACTTAAACCTAAGGTTTTTTTTATCAGTGTGCTCGCTAATATTTCGCAATCTTATTCCTACGTATTCCAAAAAAGAGACTTTGGGAAATCAGAGCGTCTGTAGTTCCTCCTAATCTATGGGAGGAAAAAGTTTGTTTTGTATCTTGTTTAAAGCCCAAGATGATGAAGCTAAAAGAGTGTTTTAAAGATTTGTCAAGTTGTCATCTTTAAGGGAGATATCTCACCTATTCACTACAATTATTTTGAGAGTGATCTCATAAAGGAAGAAAGCTTTCAACTTATTGTGTTAAGCTATGCCACTTTTTCCTTTATGAATTCTTTACATGCTAAAAGAGGGACCTTAACTTGGATATAGAATCGACAAGTGTGCCACTTACATCAGTTAGATGAAAGAAAAGTTTTGAACCATGATAAAGGAGGGACTCCAACTTGGATATTGAATCAACAAGAGTGCCATTTACATCAATCATCTAGAAAGAAAGTTTTGATTATTTGATTTGAATTGTAGTGATTAGAAGAGATATCTTCCTACAGATATGGCTCAAGGTCTCATCTGTGAGGAGATGAATTTATTTAGGTATCTTGATTGAAGGCCAAGTTATGAAGCTGGAAAAGATTAACTCAATTGGGGAGTTTTATCTGTCTTGTAAAAAGCCCAAGATTGAGGTTGATTGACTAGGAGAAATTATTTGTGTAAAAGCCTGAGAGAAGGCTAATGACTGTTGAGGAAATTTGAAGAGACTGACTCTTTTTTGGGGATTTTTTATTTGTATCATGTACAAAACCTAGGATGGTGAGGCTAAAAGATTTTATTTGTATCCTGTACAAAACCCAGGATGGTGAGGCTAAAAAATTTATTGTATAGATGACTAAGACTTGACTTATGCTTTTAAGAAGCCTGAGGGTCCTTGTATAAAGCCCAAGATGAGGCTAGGGGGTTGAATGAGACTTCCCAAGTCTCCTTGTATGAGGCCCAAGAGGAGGCTATCTTGCTGGGGAGATTCTTTGTATGATGCCCAAGAGGAGGCAATGATGCTTGTATAAGGCCAAATAGGAGGTTGTGATGCTTAGATGAAGCCCAAGAGGAGGGTGTGATGCTTGGAAAAAGCCCAAGAGAAGGTCGGGGAACTAGTTGTTTGAACTAAGTTGTGATTTGAAGGGATCCTACAGTTTGACCTATGTCTAAACTAAGGATGATATAAATGTCAAGAGAAACTTAACAAATTAAGAACAAACATGATTGAAGATTAACAAGTATAGACATTGATATGACATGTTTGAATTCATGGAAGATTTTGCATCTTTAGTGTTTGATGTGTTGTGTGTTTTATTCTATTCACAAAGGTGTTGGGTCTTACATTCTAAGCAGAGGCTTAAGATTCATTGAAAAGAAAAGAAAAGGTGGTGGGTCTTACCTCTTGACAGAGGCCCAAGGTTTTCTATGTACAAAGGTATAGGGTCTTACACTCTAAGCAGAGGCCCATGAATATTCTATGTTGTGAAAACAGAAGATGATTTTGAAAGAGAGGGATGAGACTTACACTCTAAATAGAGGCCCAAGATTTGAAACAATTGATTTTTTTGAAAAAATGTGAAAAGTAATGGGTCTTACACTCTAACAGAGACCCAAGATTTTGATGATTTGAAAATTAAAGGGGTTGAGACTTACACTCTAGCATAGGCCCATGGTTGTTGAACAATTTAAAAACCCTAATTTTTAAAAGATTTAATCAATGGTATTTTCAAAAAGAAGATGATTTAATCATGGTATAAATGGTGTGTCAATTAAGATAAATGTGTTATGAATACTTAACAAAGATAAAAATCAAAGTATTTTATTCATATGAGGATTAAAATTGAATTAGGTTTAAAACAAAGTAGAAAGAAATTCATTTTTCAAGGTGTAAAACACTAAAAAAGTACTTCTTTTTTAACCTAATAAAAAGTAATTAAAAATTATATTTTTTTGGAATTTTTTCATGGATTAATAAAATAGAATGGGTGAATAACATGTGTGCAAAAAATCATTTAAAAATAATTAATTTTACATATTAAAACAATTATTTGAAAATAATTAATGAAATATAAAAAAAAATGAGAAAAATGGCAAAAATGACATGGGTGGGGTTTGAACCCACGCCCTCCCACTCAGATCACCAAAACACACCCTTTGCCAACTGAGCCAATGTGCATTAGTGTTATTGAAACCAAACCATTTGGTTATATTTTAAAACTGCGTGGGAAATTCAAAAATTGCACGCGAAGAACTTCAACTTCTTCCTCGGTTCAGAATTTGCAAAACCTACCCTATCTCCCTTAATACGTAATGAAATGGGATGATGTAAACATGAAAGTTGTTCGTTTTTAATCAAGGAATACAATGGTTCTTTTTAATTTCATTTATTTTAAGTGTATCAAAAGATATCATGTTATAATCAGATGAACCCAAAAAAATACAAAAACTATATGAAATCTCATACAAGCAAGATAAATAGCAATTGATTGAGGGTAAATGATCTATGAACTATCAGAAGCATGTTGGTAACTTGACATAATATTTATGATGCATGATTCATGGAGTTTGAAAAGTTCAGGCTTACCTTGCAAGAGGAGATCGAACCCTCAGGTGTAGGTGTTACAGAAGTGAAATGATGATCTGGACAGCTTCCCTATACCTCAAGGAATGTGTTGATATGCTTGGAATGGCTGGAAACCTTCTGGATTGGAAAGCTCGAATCCAACTGCAACTTGGTTGGGATGAACTATGATTTTGATGCAATTGATGTTACAAATGGTGTTTAAGTGTTTGGATCACTCATACGTGATGTATATGATGTGTTTGAACCAAAAGTTTGAGCCAAGAAGCTCTGGTTTTGAAAACACAATTCTCACTTTTGAAAATTTTGAAACTTGGAGTGAAAGAAAGAAAACGAGAGAAAATAAATGTTGTGTTGTTTTGGGGTTGTTTGAATGATCAGAGTGAGCTCTATTTATAGGAAAATGAGTTTGTCTTGGCTGAATAGGGATGGCTTGAAGGATAAGAGCCAATTCAATGTTTTTGTCAAGATACCATTACTTCCATGCCAAGGTACATTATCACTTCTAAGTAGCATAGCTACCTTTTGACCAATTCCACATTCCTCAGATGTTTTTATTGTTGTTTATGCATGAATCTTGACTGAGGAGAGTGTCTTTGTTGAATGTGCATTATTGCACATAAATGCATTATGAATTCAAGGCATATGTGACAAAACTTCATCATTCCAAATGAGATTTTTCTTGACTCAATACCTGATCTTGCAGGTTTATGGTGATCCATTCTGATCTTTGTTGAATTAGTATGATCATGATCATTGCACTTGACTTCAAAATCATGTAGTGCAAGAAATGCCCAAAACTGATTTTGCAAAACAGTTGCAGCAAGGTGTATTGCACCCTCCATAACTCTTTGCTCAAGTGGAATTGGATGAAGTTCTTGCATATTTTGAAAAGCAGAGATATCCTACTTTAACTTTGATGTTTGCCTTTGGTCTTGAACCTTCTTGGATCATGGTGAAAAATGTCCCCAAAGTTGGCCAAAACATTAAAACAGATTCTGCCTAAATATTTCTAAGTGTCAAAGTTCAAAACAAAAATTCCTCCAACTTCATGGCTTTATATCTCAAAAACTATGCATTTTTTGGGGATGATTCAGCCCAGCAATCTTGTAGTATGGAAGAAGATCTATCATTTGAGCTTTGGATCCAAGAAAATGGTTGCTTGGATCGCAAGTTATGGCCTTGCAAAGTTAGGTAAAAATCATGTTTTTCTATAACTTAGTGAAAATCTCACTTTTCTTGATTTTTCTTGGTCAATCATGATCCAAATTACATATTAACATTATTCTTGACTTGAAAAGGGCATGGTTGACCAAAAACTTAAAAAGTCAAACTTGATTTTAAGCACAATTGACTTTTTGTATCAGATGAATCTTGAACTTTATGATCCTTTATGAAATCAACCCCTTGGGATTTTTAAACACCATGGATAGACTCCAAGGGTGTTTTTGAATGTCTTGAATCATGTCCCAAGGTTTGAGATCATGCCTTGGTCAAAAGTCAAAGGCATGGTTGACCTTTTTGTCAGAAACTCTAGTTTGTGGTCCACATGAGTTTGAATCTTTGTACTACTTATGAATCAAGTTCTTTGGGTCAATCCAATCATATAAAAGGAATAATAGATGTATTTGAGGTCTTTGAAACACATATTGAGGTATTGGCTCATGCTCAAATAAAAATTTCTTTCTGGAGACCTGGATCAACCAAAACCCTAATTTGGTGCCTCAGATGATCTTGGGGTTCGATCCACTTGAAGTGATGTGGAATTGTGCTTGATTCTTAATAAAGGAGGCCTCATGATCTTTATGAATGAGTGAGAGACTTGATAGGTTGAAGATCATGCTTATCCTTGATTGTTTATCTGTTTAAACTTTAGCGGGATCACCTAACCTGTGAAGTAAGTAAGCATACATATCTTGTACTTGTGATGGGTTAGTGATGTATGCAAGTATATTCATATGATATGCAAATGATGTGAAATCTTGAAGTCAAAATTTAGGGTATGACAGCGAGGGGGTGCTAATACCTTCCTCTCGCGTAATCGACTCCCGAACCTGGAATTTGGTTGCGAGATCATTTCCTATCCCTTTTGAGGTTTCTTCGATCGTTTCCTTTCCCCCGTTGGGATAAATAACGTTCAGTGGCGACTCTGTTTTTTCGCGGGTTGTTTTTCGCGTTGCGACACCCCTATATTGATGACCTTATTGATGTGGGTCAAGATGGAAATTACGATTTCTGCGCTATTGCAACTTTACTTGGTTGTGGCGAAGAGTCATGACCTTTGGTTCGAACGCTGTTAGATGGTGAAGTTTATCAACACCATCAATTGTATTCCAATGTGTTCAATGACACAATCTCTGAAGTTAGTAGTTCGCTGCGAGTAGCTAGATTGGGTGTTCAGTGTCGTGAGAAATATATGATAATTTTTTATATGGGTTACCTTATTGCTTCTAGATACAGTGTCATATTGGTCTCGTTGTCCAAGAACCTTAACATCACTTTCTTTTCACGAGTGGTCTCTTCATCCATGGCTATGAGTAGACAGAAACTTATTGTAGTTGGTTTTGTTAACAACAATCATTGTGTTCATGTGAAGTTAAAACCTGGTTGCCCATTGCCTCCCGTCACTTACCGCTAGATACATAACTATAGTGAAGGTGCAAGAGTATGAGAAACATCATATGAGGGACATATAAGGCACTAAGAAGAAGTTAGGAAGTCAACATAATTTGTTTTGTATTGATATTGTAGTACATTTTGCATTATACTAGTAACAAATCCGTGCCTACGTGCGGGGTACGTTTTTAGATGGGATATGATTTTGGACGCACATTCGTTTTTAGATTGTAATAAAAATAGGAAGTTGAAAAAAATAATTAAGAATGATAGTAAATTTAGATTGAAATAATAATACATATAGAAAATGAAATGTAAACAACAATGTTATGAATAATATGATTAAAAATTAAAACTATTAAAACTTGTATTAAATAAATCAATCATTTTAGTTTTTTTTTTTATAAATAAGTCAATCATTTTATAAGAGATACTACAATTTTAAAATATCTACTCAATCTTATTTAATAAATTCCCTTAATCTTGTTCACATATTTATAAAAAATGGTCGATAAATTTGTATTATTCAAATTTAGATTAATAGTAAAGTTGTTCCCGTATATAAAATTTCTATTATTCAGGATAAATTTCTATTATTCAATTTTTTTATACAAAAATATTTGAATAAATAATGTATTTTTTTCTGTATATAAATATTTTTTGACATTATTTATAAAAGTATTTGAATCAATAGTAAAATTGTTCATATATATAAAATTTCTATTATTCATGATAAATTTCTATAATTCAAAAATTTTTTTTATTTAATTTTTCGTATATAAAAATATTTGAATAAACAATGTATTTTTTCTCGTATATAAATGTATATTTTTTATATTATTTATAAGAATATTTGAATCAATAGTAAAATTGTTCTCGTATATAAAAATATTTGAATCAACAATATTTTTTTGGCTTAAATGCACTTTTGGTCCCCTTAGTTTGGCAATTTTACACTTTAGGTCCCCCTATTACAAAACCTGCGAATTTGGTCCCTTAAATTAGATCCATTTTGCATTTACTTGGTCCCCACATAATTCTGATGACGTGTCTTGATTTTTAATGACATGGCAGTCCTGCAATGCATTCCATGTCACCAAAAAATTTCCATGTTACCCAATATTTTCCATGTCATGTTTTTTAATTACATTTAATATTATTATAATTATTTATTAATTATTGATTTTAGGTTAAAATATCATAAGAATTGTTCCCAATAACATTATTATTTGTCTTCTCACTCAATTTCTTCCCCTTTTTCCATTTTTTTTCTTCGTTGGAATGAAACCACCACCTACTGTGAAATCTCCATCATCTATCACAGACCAAAAACCTTCACTCTTCAATCAATTCCAACCTTCCTCAATAATCTCCATTATCTTCATCAACAACCCTCTTTCTCGTCCATCTTCAACCAAACTTTCTTAAATTTCTAACCCCAATCAATTCCAACCTTCCTCAAGGATCTCCATAACTCTTCCCATCAACCGTGAATAAACTCCATTACCATCTCCCTCACGTTGGAACAACAGAAATAACTTTAGACCTCCACTTAAAACAACCTTCCGCCACCAAATCGATCATTGAACCACCCTCACCTCATAACCACGCCAAACCCTTACCCATCTTCATCAATCCACTCTCAATCAAACCCGTTTCAAACCCTAAACACAAAATCGAAGTCGGGAGAGGGATAATGAGGAGAAAACAAGAACCTTAAACCAAACCTGGACGAAGCAAATCTGAGATGAGATTGGAGAGATTTCATTGTGGCGATGCCATTGAATTCGCATTTGATGTTGTTCGTGACCTGTTGCAATTTTATATTACGTTTCCCCTGTTTTAATTTTGTTTAGTTTGTTTTTTAAGAAAAGAGAAATTAATCGTTGATTCTCTGAAACCCATTGTTATCATTAGGCCAAAGAGAAATTCAGGTTTACCAATTATAATAATTATAAACATAATTTATAAACAATTATAATAATGTTATATATAATTAAAATATGATTTTGGTATTTTGTAAATTTAATTATTAATTTTTATATTAAAAAAATAATATTTAGTGACATGGAAAACATATAAGATTGCCACCTCATTAAAAATCAAGACACATCATCATAATTGTGTGGGGACCAAGTAAATGCAAAATGGATCTAACTTAAGGGAACAAATTCGCAGGTTTTGTAATAGGGGACCTAAAGTGTAAAATTGTCAAACTAAGGGGACCAAAAGTGATTTAAGCCTATTTTTTTTCTAGTATATAAATATTATTTTTGTTTTGACAATATTTATAAAATTATTTGAATCAATAGTAAAGTTGTTCCCGTTTATAACAATAACATTTTTTAGTAAAAAATATTTAAAGGTAAGTTGAAAAATAGAATGTTAGGGTGTAAAGGTGAGAGAACAAAATTTGACGTAGGTAAAGTGTAAAGGAAAAATAAATTTATATTTAAAATGAGCGCATAGATAGTAAATTGAAGTGAGATTATTTGTACATGCAAAATTTTAAAATTTTAATAAATAAAGATGTAACTAAATAACTATACTATTATTTGTTTAATTAATAAATTTAAAAAATTTATGACGATTTTTAAATTATAATCGTGTAAATAAAATAATAGAAAAAAAAATCAAATTTAACACAAATAAGAAGATTTTTTTAATAAATAAAACAATTAAAGAGATATTAATATTTTAAAATAAAAAAAATTAGCGTTTTTGACGCAAAAATAAAAAAGTTAATTAAAAAATAATTTGTCCTTTTGTGATTATTTTGATGACCCAATTGACTCATTAATGGTAATAATAATATAAAAAAAAACGTGATAATAATGATAATAATAATAATTAAAAGCTATTGAATAATAGTAATAATAGTCAAATCTCTATTTTGAAGACACAATTGATTAATTATAATGGGTATAATAATAAAAAGAAACATAATAATAATGGTAATAATAATAATTAAAAACTATTGAATAATTGTAATAATGGTCAATTTTTTTTATTTTCAAGATTTTCAAAACACCCGCCTAAATTTCTATTTTCAAAATTTAATGGTCAAATTCGAAATACTATTATTATATTAATTATTTTTAAATATTTATTATCTAATATGAAACGATGGCGCCGTTTATGCGATTCGACTTCCAATTCCTACGTTTTTCATGATTTCAGATCTAATCTCCGATTTACTAGTTCGTAACCTCCTTAGGTCACAAAATCAAGAGCATTCAGAATCAAACACGGAGATCCATCGCATTCGATCCATTCAGTTATCGTTTCAACTACGATTCATCAAATTTCCAGATCTATGATTGCCTCAAGAACTCCACGAAGTAAAACAAGAAAGGATTTATCAAAATCCAGATCTACACTAAAATTACCAAAAAGTGAAGGCAATTTCCTTAAAGATAATGCCAAATACTAACAGCCCATATTCCGATCTAACATTGCCTCTATCTTCCGCCACCAGCGTGATACTTACCGTGTTGATGTCAAAGATACGACAAGTTCATAGTTTATGACTGGTGTAGATCTGATACTGGAGCGCCTTGTATAGATTCCAAAGGATCTCTGACTGTTGAATGTGGAACTCCTTAGACTAGATCCAGTAGGTTGTGATAGAGCATGCCGACTCTGCTACATCTTTTTCTTATCGCTTAGGTCAATTATTATTAGAAGAGGAGTTAATTCTAACTACGATCTTATGGTAAACTTCCTTTTCCCTATGACTCAGGGGCATTTCATTAGGAAGTAGAGATATCTGGATGCGATCAAAGAACAAGAGCGCTACACAAACTATAGCCTCATGCCTCCTACTAAGTGCAACAGTTTCCACCGAGGCCACAGTTCGTGCGAGATAACTCATAAGCAACGTTCTACGAGCATCATCGCCTCATGCCTCATAGTAGAAATATACAAACGCATCTCATTGGTCTTGCCGAGTACCATCCAACCATGGGAAACACCAGCAAGACACTCAATACAGCGCTCAAGTTAATACGCTACTACAACGAATGCTAAATACATCATGCAAACAAACGCTAAATACAACAGACAAACATATCGATCGAAAATGGTAGCTAACGTTATTCAATTTGCTAGTCCGCAAATCACAAATAATATTATCAAGAAAGTGAAAATGTGCATCAAGTAATTCGTTGCAATGATGCACAAATATCCTCCCTAAAGGCAAGCAATCAAGGTTCCCACACCATAAGCAGTCATCCCTTTGTAGTTGCCAAGGCATATACCTGTAACTCACTAGTGAACACTGGTCGTGCTGTGTGGTCCAAAAATCTTTCATTGCAGGGGCACCAAGAAAACCCTCGTGTTACAACAGATTGCAAACTACCAGAGTCGTCGTAGAGCAACAAATATCAAATGAAGACAAATATAGAACTCTAAGCTAAACAATACACAAATCACTGAGGAAAAAATATTTTATAAATATTATCATTTGGTATACCCCCGACAAAAAGCATGTGTAACGAGCAATTTTTGTCGGTGACGCGACCACCTTATCGCTTGGTTTTCCTCACCGCAATGAAGAGGAGAGGGTGCTACTTTCTGATTTCTTATTTTTCCCATGAAGCTGGAAGGGAAAGGGAAGATATCTAAAACTAACCTTGCACGCGAATGTTTAACTGAACAAACGCTTAAAAGAGATTCGGGGAGTCGGGGTCAGGTTATACAACGGGGAGTTGTCAATTACCCATCCTATATGTGGTTATCCACAGGATATTAGCTTTAGGTTTTGCTTTGTAATTGATGGTGTTTATCTGTTAATGGGTTGGGAAAGTTTCTTGGGAAAGTATGAGAGAGTGAGTGAGTTTTTGTTGATGTTTTTGGTAAGGTACTGGACCTAAGTTTTAAATGATGTGAAGGTACTGGACCTAGAGTTTTTTATTAGTATGCTCGCTAAGATTTCGCAATCTTATTCCTACGTATTCCCGTTTAAATGAAACAGGGAAATCAGAGCAATCGTAGTTCCTCTTATTCTAAGGGAGGAAAAAGATGTTTTGGTGTCTTGTTCAAAGCCCAAGATTGAAGCTAAAAGGTTTTGACTGAGAGAGAATTTGTCATCTCTAAAAAGGGATTATTGATTTTTGTGTGCCTTGATCGAAGCCCAAGGTTGAAGCTAAGAGGTTGATTGACTCCACCGGGGAAGTCCTTATACAAAACCTAAGAGGAGGCTAGAAATGACTGACTCAACAAGAGAGTGTTTATCTGTCTCGTACAAAGCCCGAGATTGAGGAAAAAAGAGGATGACCCTTTAGGGATATCTTTATACAAAGCCTAAGAGGAGGCTAAAAGCTTGACTTTTCTGGGGAAAATGTTTGATCTGTCTTGTACAAAGCCTAAGATTGAGGCTAAAAGGGGTTTTGACTCCGTCGGGGAGATTTGTATGTGTCTTGTACAAGGCCCAAGATTAAGGCTGAAATGGGTTTGACTCTTGCTGGAGAGTATTATTTGTCTTGTACAAAGCCCAAGATTGAGGCTAAAATGAGTTTGACTCTGCTTGGGAAAGATGTTGGTCCCAAGCTTAAGAGAAAGTTATGAAGATTTATGTCTTGTACAAAGCCCAAGATTGAGGCTAAAAGGGTTTGGCTCAACAAGAGAGTGCTTTTATCTGTCTTATACAAAGCCCAGGATTGGGGCTGAACAAGCTGGAGAAATCATTCTACACAGCTTGAGAGTAGGCTAACTTCTGCTAGGGGAAATCTTTATCCCCAGCCTAAGATGAGGCTGGAAAAAGATTGACTCAACAAGAGAGTATTTTTTATCTGTCTTGTACAAAGCCCAAGATTGAGGCTGAAAAGGTTGACTCAACGAGAGAGTCTGAAAGGGTGAATGACTCAACAAGAGAGTCTGAAAGGTAATTGACTCAACAAGAGAGTCTAAAAAGTAATTGACTCAATAAGAGAGTCTGAAAAGGTTAGCTCTGCTGGGGAGAATCATTGTACAAAGCCCATGAGGAGGCTAACTTTGCTGAGGAAAGATCATTATACAAAGCCTAAGAGGAGGCTATCTTTTGCCGGGGATTATTGGGATCCCGAGGCAGGTCCAAATGGGGGAATCAACTCTTGCAGGGGATTGCAGAAGAGTTGAGGTATCAGATACCTTGAGGTTCTGATTTGGGATAGTGTTATACTGATGATAAACGAATTCTGGCTTGGGGATTTTTAGGAGAGAGACTGGGTTTTAGCTCTGCTAGAGATTGATCCAGAGTGATCAGGGTTTCTCCTATGTATTTGTAGGGAACTTGAGAATGTCTTTGAGACTCAAGGGGTTTAGACTATCCAAGTCTAGTGGCGTGGGAGAGTTTTATCTTTTGTATGATGCCCAAGAGGAGGCACGGGTATTAAGGGATGAGGATCAACCCTAAATTCCGATATTTGACACTGGAAAGACTGCTCTAGAAAAGGATGACTAAGTTTTGTCTTATACCTTTAAAAGGTCGTTAGGGTCCTTGTATTAAGAGAAGGCATGAGAACTTCTAAGAAGCCGAAGGGTCCTTGTACAAAGCCCAAGAGAAGGAGGGGATGCTTTTAGGAAGCCTGTAGGTCCCAAACCAAGAAAAGTTCAAGAAATGCTATTCACCGAGAATAGATCATTTAGTGAAAGTTAGAAGGTTTGAAGAAACTCAAGAGATGCTATTCACCGAGAATATATCAACTCCGGGGAGTAGAATTTCTTTGACAATTTCTAGGGGTGACAGTCTGAGAAAAGGTTCACGAAGAATACTGCCTTTCTCTTTGTTCCATATTGTTTAAGTCCAAGAGAAGGCAAGATTGTATCTGGAAATCCTACGGGGATCTAGTTTTGTCTGTATTTAAGAGTGACCAACATGGCTTTACCTAGTTCTAGACCTAGTTGTCGGGGAAAAATATAAATAACTATACTAGTATATATACAGTGGATATATGACAATTATTAAAAGGGTATGAAAGAAGACTAACCGTGCGCAGCTTTCCACAATACAGTTATATATATATGAAAGCGAGTAAATGAAAGCTGTTAAAACTTACAGGCGAGCAAGCTTCCATGCTATATTGTTAGTTGTTCAGAGAAATTAAAGAAAGTTTTGATAATATCACGTATATTGAATCTAAATCAAAAGGGAAATTGTTTTGAAAAGATTGTCGGGGCTTATACTCGAAGAGGCTCAAGTTTTAACAGCAGTCGTACCGTTGTTCTGAATATCGTAACGGGACTTATACAATGTCTGAGGCCCAAAGTTTATTTAAAAGGGTTGGGTCTTACACTCTAATAGAGTCCCAAAGAGTATTTAAAGAAAAGAAATGAGACTTATAACACGAGGGTAGGCCCAGATGATTTTGTTTGAAAAGGCGGCGGCCGCGTCGTGGTTTTGAAAATACAGTGGAACTTATACAACGTCTGAGGCCCAAAAATTATTTATATACAAAGGGGTTGGGTCTTACACTCTCTTAAGAGGCCCAAAAAGGTTTTGAAAAAGAAAAGTGGGACTTACAACACGAGGGTAGGCCCAAAATTGTTTTTGCTCTGAAATGGCGATCGCGCCGAGATTCTTTTAACGTCGAGGGACTTATACAACATCTGAGGCCCAAAATGATTTTGGCTAAAAAGGGATTGGGACTTACACTCTATTAGAGGCCCATGAGTGTTTTGAAAAAGATTGATGAGGGTGAAATCAATCAAAACCCTAATTTTGTTTAAAATGGAATTATTTTTGTTTAAAAATTAATAAAAATTATTGAAAACATGTGAAAAATGAGTGGTGACCTTGGATCAATGTTTCAAAAATCATATTTTTATCCACAAAATGATTGAAAACCATTTAAGTTTGGAAAACCAAGAGAAAGAAAATTTTCAAAATGTTGAAAAACAAAATAAAAAATAATTCTTTTCAAAAATATCAAATATATGAAATAAATAATATTTTTGGGGAATTTTTGTAAAATAAAATATTTTAACATTTTTGTGAATTATTAAAAAAATAATCAACTCAAAATCATTAAAATTCAGAGAGAAATTAATTTTTGAATCAATTAAATAAAATCACAAAATTCAAATATTTGAATATTTGAAAAAGGGCGCCAAGAACATCTTGTTCTTGCCCGCGTGCCCTGTTTTGCCCAGATTTGCGTTTTCCCATCAATCTCACTGAATTCTTGATGGAATCATACAATCCACATATCAATCTACTCGTTTTCAACTCACGATCATGTTTATGGTCTTTAATTTCATTTATTTTAAGCATGGAATGAGAAATTAAAACAAAACCTCAAGAACCCTAATTTATGCATGAAGGCTGAGAAATTTGATACACGATTCACACAAAATAATCAATAGAGGGGAAATATTCTATGCAAGATTATGAACATTTGGCAAAAGTTTTGTGCGAGGAAATATGCATAAATTATGAGATGACCAAGTTTATGCTTACTTGAAGGTCGTGGCAGCAAGAGCAATTTGATTTTTGAGTTAGAGGTGTCACAGATGAGCTGTGATGACCTGAACAGCTTTCCTACACCATATGGAGTGTGTTTGAAAGCTTGGATTGATTTGAAATGAACTGGAACAGATTATGGCACCTCAACTGCAACTTTGTTGAAAACTTGAGCAAATGGATGATGATTTCATGAATTTGGTGTTCCAGTTGTTGGTTTAGTGTTTGATCAACTCATATATGATGTTTATGAGGTGTGTGTGTGTGATTGGTTTGGTTGGAAACACATTCTAATTCAAAACCCGATAATAGCTTGCATTAGAAGTCATTTTTGGAAGTGAGAGTGTGGTTTTGAGAAAGGCAAGTGTTATAGGCCTTTGGTGTACTCAAACTGATTAGAAATGAGGTCTATTTATACTGTGTCAAGTTTGTTTTGGCATCAGAGCTTATCCTTGACTCATTCAGTTGGAATAGGCTCAGTTCATGCCACCTTGGTGCATCCATTGAATGCTTGGAAACAAAATTGGAGTCTTGGCCTCTTTTAGGTTTTTTAGGTTTGGCATGCTACTTGTAGATTTTGGGACTTTGGAGGCTGATAGATCAGTGCTTGTCCCTTGTTTGTTCCCCCTTGAGGTGTGCAGATGGATAACCATGCTTGTTGTTGCACAATTTGATCAAATCGAGTCCTTATGCGCAAATCTGCCTTGCCAAGCTAGTTTGCAGCAAGGCATGTTGCAACTGTCATAACTCCTAGCTCAGATGGAGTTTGAGGGAGTTCTTGGTCACTTTGGAAAGCTGACGTATCCTATTTCAACATGATGTCCAACTTTGGTTTTGAACCAACTTGAATTACAATGAAAAATGCCTCAACATTTGGGAAAAAATAAGGCAGATTCTGACTTAGTGAAAATTTCACTAAGTGTTGGAAAAATGTCACTTTCATGTTTTTTGCCATTTTGATCACTCCATAACTAAAAATCCACAGAGAGTTGGAATGAGATGTAGTTGACACTTTTGAAGTATGCCATGAGAGCTACAAATCCATCTTTGAACCATCCAAAATGGTTGCTTGGATCTCAAGTTATGGTCCTTGGAAGTTGGTACCCTAGCCACTTTGTTCCATAACTTAGAAAAATTCTAAGTTTTTTATGGTGACCCTTTTTATAAGTTAACTCACTTTCTTTGATTTTTATTGATGAATGATGATTCCAATCACATTTTAACATTGTTTTAGGGTTAAAGAACCATCATTGTGAAAAACTCCAAAAAGTCAAACTTGATTTTGTGCACAATTGACTTTTTATCGGATGAAATCCAAACTGTGCAATCCTTTGTGAAATCAAGTCCTTGACATAAATCAAACCTAATGGGCATATTCCATAGGTGTTATAGGGTGTATTGAATCATTTCCCAAGGTTTGGGAGCATGTCTTGGTCAAAAGTCAAAGGTATAGTTGACTTTTCCCTTGAAACCCTAATTGTGGTCCAGATGAAATTGAAACTTGTGGATCAAGCTTCTCGGATCAATCTATTATTGCAAATGGATCAATGTGGTGTATTAGAGACTCTCAAATCATGTCTTAAGGTCTTGACTCATGTTTTGTCCCAAAAGTCAACTTAGGGGTGAATTAGGTCAAAAACCCTAATTCCTGATTTTTGGGTAAATGCATCCCCTGAGGTTAAATTGACTTGATGATTGGGTCCATGAGGTCCCCGGGAGTATCTTGGGTTGTGCTTTAGAGCATTGGCTCATGCCCAGAGGAAAATTTCCATCTGGAGGCCTTGGTCGACCAAAACCCTAATTTGGTGACACTGGCGATCTTGAGGCTTAATCCACTTGGAATGTTGCAACCATGTGCTTAATTCTTGATGTGGGAGTCCTCTTAATCCATTGTAGGTTTGAGACAAGTTGAAGATCATGTCATTTCTTGATTGATCCATTGTCTAAGTGCTCTGAGAGGGCTTGAAACCCTAATTCTTGATTGTGGTGAATGGTCAACAATCCTTGAGGAGATTGATGAGGCACGAAGGTACATCCATATTGTGATGATGATTTTCACTATGATGGGAAATCTTAGTGGTTAAAATTTTGGGTATGATAGATGCCCCTATTTAATCTTCTTGGACCCGAAGGTGCGAATGGTGAAGGTATTCGGGCATTCGGGGTGCAAGAGGATTAAATATCGGAATACCTGAAATTTTGATGGTGGTTATGAATGGCACTTTGCTCATTCATCTTCTTTTACTAAGCAATGATGCTTAGAAAAGGGGTGAAACTTCCCCTCGATCCTGGTCTTCAGCCACGGAACTGGTCTTAGTTTCTGAAATAAACTTCCCCTCGATCCTGGTTTCCTACCAAGGAACTGGTCTAAGTTTCTGAAATAAACTTCCCCTCAATCCTGGTTTCCTACCAAGGAACTGGTCTATGTTTCTGCAATAAACTTCCCCTCGATCCTGGTTTCCTACCAAGGAACTGGTCTAAGTTTCTGAAATAAACTTCCCCTCGATCCTGATTTCCTACCAAGGAAACGGTCTAATTTTCTGAAATAAACTTCCCCTCGATCCTGGTTTCCTACCAAGGAACTGGTCTTAATTTCTTTTGTCATTAAACTTTCTTGACAAGGGACGTTGTTTGTAGCAGCTTTCCTCAAACTTCTCGCCGAATTTTCCTGGGGAGATACCATTTGATGGGAAAAAAACTTTGATGTCAGACTTGTTGGGGAACCCATTCGTCTGAGCCGTAGAGGTGTGCAAACTTCTTTGTTGGAGATGCCATTTATTGACTCTACTGGGGAAAACGAGTCTCTTGAAAGACTGCTTTCTGCTTAGGGATATTACATCATACTTTTCTTCGAGATCTTTTCTGAGAAATGCCATGTGATGTAATCCAATTTTGAGGTGCTGATGACTTCATTATCATTGAATCTCTTGTTGAGAAAAACCAATGTGTTGCTGAGAGTCTTTGGTTCCGAGGCTTTCTCTAGGGATTTTTCTTAATTTGGGAAAGCGAAAATATCATCTTCAATGGCGAAGAGTGACGTTTGTCGAATGCCTTCTTGTTTTTCAGAGGTTCAAGTTATCAAAGTGGTCAAAGACCATCTCCATCCCATAAATAAACTGGGGGAGAGAGATTGTTTAGACAAAACATTTCCCGACAAGGAAAGAACTGACGACTCAATTGAGAAGAATTTTATCACTAGGGGCTAAGACCGACTAAAGTGATGGTGATGCAATATGAATATGAGTATGGATCAATAATGTATGATGTATGTATGTTTATGCTGACAAAACTGACACGACATATAGAATAGTGGATGAACACGACTGGATACTCGGCCACTGCAGGGGACAAAGAAGTATCTTCGGTTCAAGATAGCCATTCTGCCTTGCTTAGGAGAAATAGTTCTTGTGGGGAACTACGTTGGTCGGGCTTAGGAGATAAGAACTCTGCCAGTGATGTCAGATGAAACATGGTCTCTGACACAGTTGATCCTTCGTTCAGATGTACTGGTTTAGAAGGAGTACTTTGATTCTGCACTTTGAGGTTCGATTGCTTCTGGAGAAGCGATCGGTGTTCTTTCGATGTTCAACAGTCAAAAGAAATTGTCATCTTTATTTTAAAAGCAGAAAAATTTTGACAAGTAAATTCATTTTTGTTTTATTTCAGGAATCGTTAATCATGTTAAAATGTCATTCTGTAAAGCTAAAACAAATAAGAATTGCAAACAAAAGCACTAGGGCTCAAATTTTATTGATAGGATGGAAATCACCCAAATGCGTGATTCCATAGAGTATTTATAAAGTTAGAAAATGGTAATTTTTAAGGGAAAAAGGATACATTGAAACATAACGACCACTATCCTTCTACCAACTTTGAATTCTGGACATCCTGAGCTTTCGTCGAAGATGACCTTGACGGGAGTTTTCCTGATAGATGGCATGACTGCCGCTGAGGGATTTGCCCCTTTGTTGGACGTAGTTACTTGCCATTATCCCTAACTTTTGCCTGGATTGTACTTTGAGATTTCCAATCCATCAGGATGATTTTTGATTATGTCTCTAATTTTTGCCTGGACCGCCCTTTCGGGTTTTCAATCCACCAAGACATTTATTTATTTATTTAGGCAAAGTATTTCTTTACTACGTCAACATTCGTGGGATAGGAAAATTCCTCTCCATCCATGGTTGCGAGTCTCAAGGTGCCACTTGAGAAGGCTTTATTGACCACATAGGGACCATCGTAATTCGAAGTCCATTTGCCCCGAGAATCAGTGAGAAATGATTGGATCTTTTTAAGTAGTTTGAAGATCGGCGCGCATGTCGCGGTCATGAGGAATATAAATTTGGAAATGTAATTCAAATGCCCCAGGAATCCCCTGACTTGTTTTTCAGTCTTTGGAGAAGGCATTTCTTGAATGGCCTTGACCTTGTCAGGATCAACCTCAATTCCTTTCTCGCTGACGATGAACCCTAAAAGTTTCCCTGAACGGACACCGAATGTGCACTTATTGGGATTCAAGCGGAGTTTGTATTTTATCATCCGCTCGAATAGCTTTGACAGGTGGGTCACATGCTCCTCTTCTATTTTAGATTTGGCAATCATATTATTGACATATACCTCGATTTCTTTGTGTATCATGTCATGAAACAGAGTAGTTATGGCCCTTTGATAGGTTGCCCCAGCGTTCTTCAAACCAAACGACATTACCTTGTAACAAAAGGTACCCCATGGGGTGATGAACGAAGTTTTTTCCATGTCTTTCGGCGCCATTTTTATCTGATTATAGCCCGAGAATCCATCCATGAAGGAGAATACTTTGAACTTTGATGTACTGTCTACCAGCATGTCAATGTGTGGTAAGGGAAAGTCATCATTTGGATTTGCTTTATTCAGATCCCTGTAGTCTACACACATTCTAACTTTTCCGTCCTTTTCTGGAACTGGTACTATGTTTGCTAACCATTGAGGATATTCTGATATGGCGAGGAAACCCACGTCAATCTGCTTCTGTACTTCCTCTTTGATTTTGATGGCCATGTCTGGATGAGTCCGTCTTAGTCTTTGTTTTACTGGCGGACATTCTGATCTTAACGGTAGATGATGTTCCAAGATGCTGGTATCCAACCCTGGCATATCCTGGTAGGACCAAGCAAACACATCTGGAAACTCTTTGAGAAGTTCTATCAAATTTTCTTTGACAGTCGGACTAAGCAGTGCCTCAATCTTGACTTCTTTTCTCTCTTCCTCTGATCCCAAGTTGACCTTTTCCAACGGCTCTTTGTGAGGTTTAATGGACCTTTCCTCTTGCCTGAGTAATCGGGAGATCTCTTCTGGAATTTCTTCGTCATCTTCTTCTTCAGCCTCAAATACCGAGAATTCAAAGTTGGGAGAAGGCATTGGATCATATGTTTCAATAGGGTTTAAAACAAGCAATATGAATGACGTGATGATTTGTTTTTAGAAGAGATAGAGAGAAATGCAAGAGTGTGTGCAGTGTATTTTCTTTTTTACTGCTTGTTTTTATTATTCGAGTTATTTTTTAGGATTACCATTTTCTAAAAAAGTGACAAGAGAAAACAACAATAAATGCGGAAATTACAGAACGACGTTTATTTATTTATGATCTTGTCGATTCTTGAAACTATAGCCCTATAAAACAAAACTCATTCGCTTTGGGCGAAGCGAAGAGGTACATTTACAGAAAGTGAGCCCTATCGAAACATCGGTTTCACCTGGGCAGGGTGAAAGGTTAAAGTAAAGACGACAATTACTTCGACTTATGAACGACTTTTGGAACGTTGACAGCGACCCATTGGCGGCGAACTCCTCGGTGAATCACAAAGTTTGGTACTTTCCTTCTTGATTTGTCTTCAGAAATAATGCTGATTTCTGGTGGAGCAGGATCGTTAGAATCTGTCTCCCAGGCAGAGTTATCGTAGGAGGATTCTTTAGTTATATCTTGCACAATGTTTGCACTCTCCGGTATATCTCCCCTATCCAGTTAGTTGGATGTCTTCGAGCCTGATATGAGAGCTTTCAGGAGTGGTGTACTTGACTAAGAAGTCGAATTTTCCACTTGGTTGTCCTAAGGTGTCCCACACCTCTTTGGAACTGGAGGAGTCATCCCTCTTGATGACGTTGACCTTGGGAGAAGCATAGTTAAGGAACTCTTGTCCTGCAATCTTTGCAAATTCATCGTCGTGCTGGATATTTTCTAAATGCCCTGAGTAATGATCCCATGATTCGGCGGGGACGCAGGTATTCTTTTCAATGATGCTCAGCTGATATGCATCGTTTGGCTGACTCTTTTGCCCTGAGTCTACTAGGTACGGCTGCCAAATAGGCAGGCCATCCATTGGACCATAATAGTCATGATCAAAGTTGTCTTTCATCGGAGTGTCTTCCTCTGATGAATTTGGTGGAGCACGACATCCTTCCGGATCACAATATCCGTATATCAGCTTGACGTCTGACCTCGATATATATCTCGGACTCTGTGCGGGAAAGCAAAATGGCGTAGGCACCTCTTCCTGAGACATATAACCGTCCTCGTTAAGGTAGGACTTCCACTCTTCATCTGTATCGGAGGAGTCACCCTCGTTGATGGTATGTACTTCTTGAGACACTGGGTGAAGGAAACCTCCACTATGGAAGAAGTTCTGAATAGGATGAAGATTTTCATCATTAATAGCAGTCTGGGTACAGTTTGAGGAAAACCCAAGACCCTTCTTCGCCTTGTTATCAGTAGGAATGACAAGCTGTCCCCATCCCTTGGTATTGTTACTTTTGATCGCTTCGAGAGCATCTTTGTACGAGGAAATCGACGTTCCTCCTTCTGATTGGTTGTCGTGGCTCACCCAAAGTGCTTGGAACTGGGTTCCTACAACCTCCTCTGGTTCTACACAAGTGGACGACGATAAGTTGCTCACGTTCAACGCTTGCTCTCCGCAGACTATGACTAGTTGGTCGTTCTTGACAAACTTCAGTTTCTAGTGAAGCGTCGAAGTGACTACCCCAGCCTCGTGTATCTAAGGTCTTCCTAACAAATAGCTATATGCTGCCCGGATATCCATGACCTGGAAAGTGACTAAGAAAGTATGAGGACCGATAGTTATAGGAAGGTCGAATTTGCCGATAACTGTTTTTCGGGATCCGTCAAATGCCTTGACGATGACCTCACTGCCTCTCATCGGAGATCCTTTGAATGATAGTCGCATTAGAGTAGATTTCAGTATTACGTTTAGAGCTGATCTGGTGTCTACCAGTACGCTGGCTAATGCATCATCCTGGCAGTTGACTGTAATATAGATTGCCATGTTATGATTTGGGCCCTCTTCCGGTAGTTCCTCATCACTAAATCCTAAGTTATTCCAGGAAGTGATGTTGGAGATAATGTTGTCGAATTGTCTTATTGTTACATCCTGTTGCACAAAAGCCCGCTCTAAGACTTTCTGTAGAGCTTCCCTGTGAGCTTCGAAACTGAGTAAAAGAGATAACACAGAGATTTTTGAAGGAGTTTGCAACAGTTGATCAACAATGTTGTATTCACTCTTTTGGATGAGCTTCAGCATCTCATCGTTGTTCTTTGAAAGGCCGGGATCACTGGACTAACCGACTGGTTGATTAGGAACTTATGTTTGGGGTTCCTTGTCTCTGGTAGGTTCTCCAACCCCTCGGTTGAAGATTCGACTGCTTTGTGTTACTCGACTGATGTCAGCAATATTCACGATGGAGGGTAATGGAACTTCTTTTCCATTCTCAATCATTGTCGCACCGTACTTATAAGGGATAACTTTATCAGATTTGTACGGTACTGGTCCCGGCAGATAGATTACTACTGGGGCCTTCTGACTTTTCTGACTATCATAGTCGGCCTCAACTGGTTCGAGGTTGAGAATCCTTCCACCATCAAGAGGAATTCTTGATTCATGGAGTAAAGGGATTATGGCGCACACATCTTTGGCCACTTCTCGTTTAGGGATCAAGACAACATCTTTGCCTTGATTAGGATGATAGTTTGACATTGAACCAGAGCTTGACCATGGTTGAATCTCCTTGTGGTCCAACTGACTTTGAAGGGCTGCCCGCACGAGGTAGCATCCTTGATTATCCTCTGAGAAAACTCTACAGCGCTCATAGTTGTGTGGTGGCACCCGGTCACGTCCGCTTTGTATGCAGTGTAACCTTACTAGGTCTGTTTCCATTGATCGAACATCCTGACTCTGATGCCTAGTAGGGTTCCCGTCGGTCATGCTGACTTGTTGCGTGTCTTCATCTAGATAGATCAGAAGCCACCAGTAATTTAACAAATGTTGAAGTGTCCTTTAAATGAG
Organism: Lathyrus tuberosus; assembly: GCA_022829125.1. Taxonomy (NCBI): domain Eukaryota; kingdom Viridiplantae; phylum Streptophyta; class Magnoliopsida; order Fabales; family Fabaceae; genus Lathyrus; species Lathyrus tuberosus. Next base: position 20,581,718 of record JALAZF010000017.1, read on the forward strand.
TGCACATCCTTGGTCACTCTCTTGACATCCCTTACAGTTCTGAGAATTATGCGAAGTCAGAAAACCGAGCTGGACTTGCTTAGCGTGTAATTCCACTAAGCTGGTTTTCATTAAGCGAATATCGAAAATTTGAATCATATTAACTTGATACTGACTTCTATCACAGTAATCCTAAATCCATCCAAGATCCATCTAACACTGGAGGGTCTCTTGTACAAAAGAGCATCCCTGATTATTTATCGAGCAAATTAGACAGGAATAGTAATCGTGCCGTGGCAGATTGTGATGTTGGCTTTGCCTTGAATGCATGGCCACCAGGTTGACATTTATTGCACGAATGTCGTGGTTCTGAATGATGTTGGAATTCGTATAAGTCATGTTGACTTCACGAATTTGGTGATCTTGGATCCATCCAAGATCCATCTGTTCCTGTAGAGCTGACTGTACCACAAAACATCCTCGATTGTTTTTAGAGCAGATATCACACTGGTGATAGTTATGAGACGGTACGTGACTGTATCCGCTTTGTCTACAATGGATCTTGACCAAGTTGGTTCCCAATAAGAGTACATCATGAATTTGATAGTTGTGCTTAGACTCTTCTTCTATCAAATTGACCGCAGCTTTCTCGTGTTGAGGCAATGGGTTCATCTGAACATTTGGATTTGTATCCTTGAAGGATAAGACCTTGCTCCTGACAAGCTTTTGCACATCGGACTTGAAGTTGAGACAGTTTTCTATGTTATGCCCTGGCCCTCCTTGATGATAAGGGCAAGTCTGATCCGCTTTGAACCAAAAAGACAGGTTTTCTGGTACTGTAAGAGGAGCCCTGGTTTGGACGTGCCCTTTGGCCAGTAGTAGCGGAAACAGTTCTGCGTACAACATTGGTAAAGGGTCGAACCCTGGTGGTCGCATTGTACGGTTGTTGTTGTACTGAGGACGAGCCTGCTGAAGAGGCTGTTGTGTCCTTTGCTGATATTGTTGTTGATTCGGTTGGCTCTGAGCAACCTGAGGTTGATACGTAGGAACAGGCGCAAGGTTGATAGCAGGAGTTACAGCTGCTACTGGTTGGCACCGTCGCCTTTGCTTTCCGAGAGAGATATTTCCAATATCTTACTCTTTTTTCTCAGGGAAAGCACTACCGTATCTTTTGGTACTGCTTGATGGTCAAACATCTTTAACTAAACGTCCTTCTCGGACCGCTTCCTCAAGACGAACTCCCATGCCCACCATTTCAGTGAAGTCACTGGGCGCACTGGCAACCATTTTGTCGTAGTAAAATGAGCTCAAGGTTTTTAAGAAGATCTTTGTCATCTCTTTTTCCTCAAGAGGTGGACAAATCTGGGTGGCAATTTCACGCCATCTCTGAGCATATTCCTTGAAAGTTTCTTTGTCCTTCTGTGACATGGCTCTGAGTTGATCTCTGTCCGGCGCCATGTCCAGGTTATACTTATACTGTTGAACAAAGGCAGCGCCAAGATCTCTGAAAGTGACGATTTTAGTGCGGTTCAAACCCATGTACCATTTAAGTGCGGCACCGGTTAAACTATCTTGGAAATAGTGGATCAGTAGTTGTTGGTTCTCTGTCTGAGTTGACATTCTCCGAGCGTACATCACCAAATGGCTTTGAGGGCAAGAGTTACCCTTGTACTTTTCAAATTCGGGCACCTTGAATTTGTGCGGAACTTTCACATTTGGGACCAATCAAAGGTCTGCAGCGTCCTTTCCAAACAGATCCTGGCCGCGAATGGCTTGCAGTTCCTTCTGCATCTCCAGGAACTATTCCTGGAATTCCCTCATTCTATCGTCCATACTTTCGTTTCCACCCGAAGGTATCTGTGGAATCTGCCCTTCCGGGACAATGTGTACCACGGGTGGTGGTATAGTCATTACGGCGGTGACTCTTGGTGCTTCCCTCTCCCAAAGTTTGTAACCTTCAGGAGTTGCTATCATGCCCCTTGCATCTCCGCTTTCCCAAAGTTTGTAACCTTCATGCCAAGCAGCTCCTGCTATGGTTTTCGGATCTTCCGTGATCGGCGGAATATATCCTTCCAGGATATAGTTAAGTGGCATGCCCCATGGAAGATCTTTAGGCACGTTATACCGAGGATCATACTTTTCTACTATGGGCATCGATGTGATCTCTGAGATCATAGTCCGCTGTTGTTGTATTTGGGCTGCTGCTAGAGCTTACATGTCATTGTGAAGTTTCCTCAAATCTTCTTTCAGAGCGTCAAGTTCTTCTCTCAACTCTCTGTTTTCTTCCTCGAGATTATCCATTTTCTTTTGTTGACTGGCCCGAGTATTGTATGAATGAGACAGTTTGACTCTAGAATCGAGACACAAACGTGAGATTCGTAGGTAAGAAGAATGCGTTATGTGAGAATGATGAATGATATGCAATGATTATATTAATTAATATTTTTTTTGTTTAATCAAAATAAACTTCAATAATTGGATTGCAAATATCATACAGTGGGGAAACCCCGTTTTATTGAATTCAAAGATTGCGAAAATGGAAATACAGTAATTTACAAAGTGCTGTAAAAGGAAAAGTCTAAACTTATGGATCCCGAGTCCTCTCTGAGGAGAGCTCAGGTACTGGTTCTGGTACTTTCCTTTTCTTTGATCGGGGCTCTTGAGCCGTTGTCTGGTTGTCATTCCTTTGCCAAGTGAAAGGAGCGAGCAAATTCCTTTGGTCTTCTTGATTCTCTACAACATGTTGCTCTAAAATCTCGATTAGAGCATCATTTTCTTTTAATGGTTGATGTATTTTGTTACACTCCACATTGAGAATACGGTACTTGTTCTTCCAAGACTTCTTCTCCTGTTGAACTTTGTTGAGAGTAACCTGGAGTTTTTCCGTATCAGACATAAAATAAAGGAAAGATTCCTTTAACGGAAGAACTTCCTGACGAGGATAAGGAATCCTCAGCTTGAGAGCTCTAGTTTGTACCCAGTGGAGATAAGGTTCCACAGAGACACAGTCCGGTTTCCCTAGAGACTCTCTTCCTTTCATGTGAACACGTTTTCAGGCATGCACTATTTCTGTCTTTAGTGCCCTGTCATTTTCTCCTTCCTTGAAGAAAAGACCTTCCAGATGAACATTACGCGGGACATGTCTCATCGGGTATCCGAATTGACGACGAACTAAAACTGGATGATAATTGATTCCTCCTTTATTTCCTATGAGGGGTACATTAGAGAAGTTTCCATAACGGTCAATGATTCTTATTCTGTCATAGATCCGATTGTACCAGTCGATTATAGAGTTGGTAAGAGACATGATTCTCTGTGACCAACGCAGAGTACTCGTAGGGTCCCAAAATGCAGCAGACTTGGGTAAATGGGAAGTGAACTATTTGTATAGCAGGGGTACACAGCATATGATCATTCCTCCGTTGTACAAATTCCTTAAGTGTACAGAATGATAAGCATCTGCGAGCAAGGTCGGTATGGGGTTTCCAATCAGAAAGATCTTAATGGCATTGATATCAACGAAGTCATCAATGTTAGGAAACAGAAATAACCCGTAGGTGAGCAGAACAAAGACGCTCTCAAAAGCAGTCACGTTCCCTATACTAGAAAAGTACAGAGCCTTCTTTATCAAAAACTGAGCTGGCAAACCCTGGATTCCACCTTTAGTGGTCATGTGAGTCCTGACTTCTGACTCGTCCAAATAGATTGCTCTTGCAATGGTTTGATCTTTTGGAATTTCTTCCAGTCCAGAAAAGGGAGCTTGGTCAGTGATGGGTAAACCAATCAGGTGAGAATATTCCTCTAGTGTTGGTGCAAGCTGATAATTCGGGAATGTGAAACCGTGATAGAGCAGATTATAAAACTGAATGAGCGTAGCCAGGATTCCCTCAATTACATGGACCCTTAACAGAGACAACAGTCCTCCGTACTTAGCTCTGAAAGCATCAGGGTTGGTGATCATCCTTGCCAACCCTCTCAAATCCTCTAATTTTGGAACCTTGAAGGTGTACTTGTGAGTCTTCCTTCTACCGAAATCCATAACACAATCTTTTTTTTTCTGGCATTTGCAATCATTGTCTTAGTTTAATTTGAAAAGGAGAGACTAGAAAATAATATTTTTCTTTGTTTAAAGTTTTTTAATGAAATGAATGCATGAATGCAGCACATAAAAACATAGAAAAAACATGGGGTTAAAGGTTCGGTGTCATGAAGTCATGGCTCTACCCATCCCCAAAGGTTGTACTGATGATTTTTTGTACCTGTCCCCAAAATCATTGACCCCTCTTGGGATAACAACAGCAGGATGGTTCACCCGAGCGAGCTGCAGTATCTTAGAGTAATCTCAAATGAGGGTAGTATCGTGTGACAACTATTTCCAATAGCTTCCGCACTACAAAATAGTAACAAGGTCTCAGCCTACTAAATCCTCAGTTACACGGACACCACAATCGAACAATCTGCTTTCAACAACTGAAGTCGTATAGGCATTGAATCCGCAAAGGGTATCTCTGCTGATTCGATGGTCGACCGGGGTCTCTTATTTGGGAGTTACTCCCTGTAAGGTTACCCGTCTAGTGCCATCACTTATCTTAGGTGTCACTCAAACTTTACAGATGCGGCATCACCCGCAGTCCTATTAGCAGAAAATTAAACACAGATATCAATTAGGAAAAGCCATATATATATTTATTCCTAAAACTAACATCCTAGACCTCTTAGGAGCTATAATCCTAGTCCTATACAGATAATGGCTCCCCAGCAGAGTCGCCATTTTTCTGTAGCGAGCGATTTTTGTCGGTGACGCGACCACCTTATCGCTGGATTTTCCTCACCGCAATGAGGAGGAGGGGGTGCTACTTTCTGATTTCTTATTTGTCCCATGAAGCTGGAAGGGAAAGGGAAGATATCTAAAACTAACCTTGCACGCGAATGTTTAACTGAACAAATGCTTAAAAGAGATTCGGGGAGTCGGGGTCAGGTTATACAATGGGGAGTTGTCAATTACCCATCCTATATGTGGTTATCCACAGGATATTAGCTTTAGGTTTCGCTTTGTAATTGATGGTGTTTATCTGTTAATGGGTTGGAAAGTATGAGAGAGTGAGTGAGTTTTTGTTGATGTTTTTGGTAAGGTACTGGACCTAAGTTTTGAATGATGTGAAGGTACTGGACCTAGAGTTTTTGATTAGTATGCTCGCTAAGATTTCACAATCTTATAACTACGTATTCCCGTTTAAATGAAACAGGGAAGTCAGAGCAATCGTTGTTCCTCCTATTCTAAGGGAGGAAAAAGATGTTTTGGTGTCTTGTTCAAATCCCAAAATTGAAGCTAAAAGGTTTTGACTGAGAGAGAATTTGTCATCTCAAAAAAGGGATTGTTGATTTTTGTGTGCCTTGATCGAAGCCCAAGGTTGAAGCTAAGAGGTTGATTGACTCCATTGAGGAAGTCCTTATACAAAGCCTAAGAGGGGGCTAGAAATGACTGACTCAACAAGAGAGTGTTTATCTGTTTCGTACAAAGCCCGAGATTGAGGTAAAAAGAGGATGACCCTTTAGGGATATCTTTATACAAAGCCTAAGAGGAGGCTAAACGCTTGACTTTTCTGGGGAAAATGTTTTATATGTCTTGTACAAAGCCCAAGATTGAGGCTAAAAGGGGTTTTGACTTCGTCGGGGAGATTTGTATGTGTCTTTTACAGAGCCCAAGATTAAGGCTGAAATGGGTTTGACTCTTACTGGAGAGTATTATCTGTATTGTACAAAGCCCAAGATTGAGGCTAAAATAAGTTTGACTCTGCTTGGGAAAGATGTTGGTCCCAAGAGAAAGTTATGAAGATTTATGTCTTGCACAAAGCCCAAGATTGAGGCTAAAAGGGTTTGACTCAACAAGAGAGTGCTTTTATCTGTCCTGTACAAATCCCATGATTGTGGCTGAACAAGCAGGAGAAATCATTCTACACAGCTTGAGAGAAGGCTAACTTCTGCTAGGGGAAATCTTTATACCCAGCCTAAGATAAGGCTGGAAAAAGATTGACTCAACAAGAGAGTACTTTTTATCTGTCTTGTACAAAGCCCAAGATTGAGGCTGAAAAGGTTGACTCAACAAGAGAGTTTGAAAAGGTGATTGACTCAATGAGAGAGACTGAAAGGGTGAGTGACTCAACAAGAGAGTCTGAAAGGTAATGGACTCAACAAGAGAGTCTGAAAAGTAATTGACTCAATAAGAGAGCCTGAAAAGGTTAGCTCTGCTGGGGAGAATCATTGTACAAAACCCAAGAGGAGGCTAACTTTGCTGAGGAAAGATCATTATACAAAGCCTAAGAGGAGGCTATCTTTTACCGAGGCAGGTGCAAATGGGGGAATCAACTCTTCCAGGGGATTGCAGAAGAGTTGAGGTATCAGATACCTTGACGTTCTGATTTGGGATAGTGTTATACTGATGATAAACTCATCCTGGCTTGGAGATTTTTAGGAGAGAGACTGGGTTTTAGATCTGCTAGAGATTGATCCAGAGTGATCAGGGTTTGTCCTATGTATTTGTAGGGAACTTGAGAATGTCTTTGAGACTCAAGGGGTTTAGACTGTCCAAGTCTACTGGCGTGGGAGAGTTTTATCTTTTGTATTGTGCCCAAGAGGAGGCACGGGTATTAAGGGATGAGGATCAACCCTAAAATCCGATATTTGACACTAGAAAGACTGCTCTAGCAAAGGATGACTAAGTTCTATCTTATACCTTTAAGAGGTCGCCAGGGTCCTTGTATTAAGCCCAAGAGAAGGCATGAGAACTTCTAAGAAGCCGAAGGGTCCTTGTACAAAGCCCAAGAGGAGACGGGGATGCTTTTAGGAAGCCTGTGGGTCCCAAACCAAGAAAAGTTCAATAAATTCTATTCACCGAGAATAGATCATTTAGTGAAAGTTTGAAGGTTTGAAGAAACTCAAGAGATGCTATTCACCAAGAATAGATCAACTCCGGGGAGTAGAATTTCTTTGACAATTTCTAGGGGTGATAGTCTGAGAAAAGGTTCACAAAGAATACTGCCTTTCTCTTTATTCCATATTGTTTAAGCCCAAGAGAAGGCAAGATTGTATTTGGAAATCCTACGGGGATCTAGTTTTGTCTGTATTTAAGAGTGACCAACATGGCTTTACCTAGTTCTAGACCTAGTTACCGGGGAAAAATCTAAATAACTATACTAGTATATATACAGTGGATATATGACAATTATAAAAAGGGTATGAAAGAAGACTAACCGTGCGCAACTTTCCACAATACAATTATATATATGAAAGCGAGTAAATGAAAGTTGTTAAAACTTACAGGCGAGCAAACTTCCAAGTTGTATTGTTATTTGTTCAGAGAAATTAAAGAAAGTTTTGATAATATCATGTATATTGAAACTAAATCAAAATGGAAGAGAGGCCCAAGTTTTAACAGTAGTCGTACCGTTGTTCTGAATATCGTAACGGGACTTATACAATGTCTGAGGCCCAAAGTTAATTTAAAAGGGTTGGGTCTTACACTCTAATAGAGGCCCAAAGAGTATTTAAAGAAAATAAATGGGACTTATAACATGAGGGTAGGCCCAGATGATTTTGTTTTAAAAGGCGACGACCGCGTCGTGGTTTTGAAAATACAGTGGGACTTATACGCGTCTGAGGCCCAAAAATTATTTATTTAAAAAGGGATTGGGTCTTACACTCTCTCAAGAGGCCCAAAAAGGTTTTGAAAAAGAAAAGTGGGACTTACAACACGAGGGTAGACCCAAAATTGTTTTTGCTCTGAAATGGCGATCGCACCGAGATTCTTTTAACGCCGAGGGACTTATACAATATCTGAGGCCCAAAATGATTTTGGCTAAAAAGGGATCGGGTCTTGCACTCTATTAGAGGCCCGTGAGTGTTTTGAAAAAGATTAATGAGGGTGAAATCAATCAAAACCCTAATTTTGTTTAAAATGGAGTTAATTTTGTTTAAAAATTAATAAAAATTATTGAAAACATGTGAAAAATGAGTGGTGACCTTGGATAAATGTTTCAAAAATCACGTTTTTATCCACAAAATGATTGAAAACTATTTAAGTTTGGAAAATCAAGAGAAAGAAAATGTTCAAAATGTTGAAAAACAAAATAAAAATTAATTCTTTTCAAAAATATCAAATATATGAAATCAATAATATTTTTGGGGAATTTTTGTAAAATAAAATAATTTTAACATTTTTGTGAATTATTAAAAAAAAAGAATCAACTCAAAATCATTAAAATTCAAAGATAAATTAATTTTTGAATCAAATAAATAAAATCACAAAATTCAAATATTTGAATATTTGAAAAAGGGAGCCAAGAACATCTTGTTCTTGCCCGCGTGCCCTGTTTTGCCCAGATTTGCGTTTTCTCATCAATCTCACTGAATTCTTGATGGAATCATACAATCCACATATCAATCTACTCGTTTTCAACTCACGATCATGTCTATGGTCTTTAATTTCATTTATTTTAAGCATGGAATGAGAAATCAAAACAAAACCTCAAGAACCCTAATTTCTGCATGAAGGCTGAGAAATTTGATACACGATTCACACAAAGTAATCAATAGAGGGGAAATATTCTATGCATGATTATGAACATTTGCCAAAAGTTTTGTGCGAGGAAATATGCATAAATTATGAGATGACCAAGTTTAGGCTTACTTGAAGGTTGTGGCAGCAAGAACAATTTGAATTTTGAGTTAGAGATGTTACAGATGAGTTGTGATGATCTGAACAGCTTCCCTACACCATATGGAGTGTGTTTGAAAGCTTGGATTGATTTGAAATGAACTGGAACAGATTATGGCACCTCAACTGCAACTTTGTTGAAAACTTGAGCAAATGGATGATGATTTCATGAATTTGGTGTTCCAGTTGTTGGTTTAGTGTTTGATCAGCTCACATATGATGTTTATGAGGTGTGTGTGTGATTGGTTTGGTTGGAAACAGATTCTAATTCAAAACTCGATAGTAGCTTGCATTAGAAGGCATTTTTGGAAGTGAGAGTGTGATTTTGAGAAAGGTAAGTGTTATAGGACTTTGATGTACTCAAACTGATCAGAAATGAGGTCTATTTATAGTGTGTCAAGTTTGTTTTGGCATCAATAGGGAATGGCAACTGCAGCAGGCCTTTGGCCAATGTGGATCAAATGGAATCTCAAGTCTCCTCTAGCCATTGACTTGATATTAGAGCATAGGCCTATGGTTCTTTGATTCAGAGCTTATCCTTGACTCATTCAGTTGGAATAGGCTCAGTTTATGCCACCTTGGTGCATCCATTGAATGCTTGGAAACAAAATAGGAATCTTGGCCTATTTTAGGCTTTTTAGGTTTGGCATGCACTTGTAGATTTTGGGACTTTGGAGGCTGATAGATCAGTGTTTGTCCCTTGTTTGTTCCCCCTTGAGGTGTGAAGATGGATAACCATGCTTGTTGTTGCACAATTTGATCAAATCTAGCCCTTATGCACAAATCTGCCTTGCCAAGCTAGTTTGCAGCAAGGCATGTTGCAGCTGTCATAACTCTTAGCTCAGATGGAGTTTGAGGGAGTTCTTGGTCACTTTGGAAAGCTGACATATCCTATTTCAACATGATGTCCAACTTTGGTTTTGATCCAACTTGAATTACAATGAAAAATGCCTCTACATTTGGGAAAAAATAAGGCAGATTCTAACTTAGTGAAAATTTCACTAAGTGTTGGAAGAATGTCACTTTCATGTTTTTTGCCATTTTGATCACTCTATAACTAAAAATCCATGGAGAATTGGAATGAGATGTAGTTGAAACTTTTGAAGTATGCCATGAGAGCTATAAATCCAACTTTGGACCATCTAAAATGGTTGCTTGGATCTCAAGTTACGGTCCTTGGAAGTTGGTACCCTAGCCACTTTGTTCCATAACTTAGAAAAATTCTAAGTTTTTTATGGTTACCCCTTTTACAAGTTAACTCACTTTCTTTATTTTTCTTGATGAATGATGATTCCAATCACTTATTAACATTGTTTTAGGGTTAAAGAACCATAATTGTGAAAATTTTTAAAAAGTCAAACTTGATTTTGTGCACAGTTTACTTTTTATCGGATGAAATCTAAACTCTGTGATCCTTTGTGAAATCAAGTCCTTGACCTAAATCAAACCTAATGGGCATATTCCATAGGTGTTATAGGGTGTATTGAACCATGTCCCAAGGTTTGGGAGCATGTCTTGGTCAAAAGTCAAAGGTACAGTTGACTTTTCCCTTGAAACCCTAATTGTGGTCCAGATGAAATTGAAACTTGTGGATAAAGCTTCTTGGATCAATCCATTGTTGCAAATGGATCAATGTGGTGTATTGGAGACTCTCAAATCATTTCTTGAGGTCTTGACTCATGTTTTGTCCCAAAAGTCAACTTAGGGGTGAATTAGGTCAAGAAACCCTAATTCCTGATTTTTGGGTAAATGCATCCCCTGAGGTTAAATTGACTTGATGATTGGGTCCATGAGGTCCCTTAGAGTATCTTGGGTTGTGCTTTGGAGCATTGGCTCATGCCCAGAGGAAAATTTCCATCTGGAGGCCTTGGTCGACCAAAACCTTAATTTGGTGACACTGGCGATCTTGAGGTTTAATCCACTTGGAATGTTGCAACCATGTGCTTGATTCTTGATGTGGGAGTCCTCTTAATCCATTGTAGGTTTGAGACAAGTTAAAGATTATGTCATTTCTTGATTGATCCTTTGTCTAAGTGCTCTGAGGGGGCTTGAAACCCTAATTCTTGATTGTGGTGAATGCTCAATAATCCTTGAGGAGATTGATGAGGCATGAAGGTACATCCATATTATGATGATGATTTTCACAATGATGGGAAATCTTAGTGGTCAAAATTTGGGGTATGACAGCATATCAAATGTTATAGGAAACAAAAAATACAAAGGAAGAAGAAGAAATCAATTCGAAGCACCCGGGGTCGGGGTACTGAGATCACCGTCTAAAGTCCTCTCGAAAATAGTGTGGAACAAGTTCACCACCTCAGCAAAAATTACGGTAGTGGGGAAGAACCTCCTCGCATTCTCCACGACCTGATCACAAACCCTGTACATGGTCTGCATAGTCCGCTGGAGAGAATCATGAAATGTCACCTTTGAGCTAGTAACTTTGTCTTCTAGAGTTTTCATGGCTATGACATAAGCCTCCGCCTCTCAAAGAATATTTTTTCTATCCTCCTCCGCCTAACGAGTCTTCTCTATAAAAATATTGGATACATCCTAATGACGCTTCTCCTACGCCTTAAGAGCGGCCTCCAGCTCAATTATCTGGACAACCAGAGTAGTAAGGGAGTTGTAGTTTTTCACCTTCTCTCGTAGAGAGTTAGCATGATCGACCTTCTCTAAAGCTCATCCAGGTCCTTCTAGAAATAAAAGCATTTCTGCTCCATAGCCTCACACTTCCCTTTCTAAGTGTTCCTTTTCTTGAAGGGATTTTCATAAGCCAATATGGTTCATCTGCCAGCAACAATAAGAAAGAATAGATAAGCATCCTAGTACATGTTATGGGTGACCTCAAAGACAAGGTCCATCTTTTCCACCTCTGAGAGATTTTGAATGAATGAAAAGTACGACTTCGAGAGAGGAGTATCACCGATGTGAAAACTACTAATATGTGCAAGTATACACAGTTAAATAGTAGCAAGTGATGTAAGAGTAAGCGTATCGATCCCACAGAGATTGTAATAACTTAAATTGATTCTCACAATAAAATCTTGTGAATAACCATGGCAAAAGGTAACAATAATAATGGGTTGTCACAGATTCAGGTTGAATAACAATAAGTGACAATAAAGAAGTAAAATCAATAGTGAGAGGCATGTTGGGCAATGATCCATTTAATGAAGTGCATATCTTGTGTGTGTTTGATGAGATCTATCGTGACAGATGAGGCATAAAGTGATTTAATGATGTATGTCTATAACATCAAAGCATATGCATTAAGTTAAGGGAACAACTCTCGAAGTCTCACAATAAAATTAAAGCATGTCTATTTTTAATTTATGTTTTCCTCTATGGTTGTAGTCCTTTATCTCTAAAGTGACTAATCTAGTAAATATGTCTATCATACTATTTCTAACCATATTTACTTATGATTTCCATCGGTTAATAGATTTATCAACCCTTAACTAACTTTTACCAATTTTTAAGGTTATCAAGCAAAGAAACAAATGTATATAATTACTAGTTCTCATTAAAATTCACATTGCTCAACATAAATAGGTATAGCTCACGGTGAGCAAAGTAAATACAACAACACAAGTTCTTACATTCAACATTTCTAAACACAAATTAAAATAAAATATAAACCTGGGTATGACACTCTACTCTTTGCAATCTTTCAATCAATATGAGGTGAGTTCTGTCATGCAAAGATGCTCAACACTACTTCAATGGAGGGAGAATGGAAGGAATTCTTTACAAGTGGTTCAAACTTTTTCAATAAGATTTTTTTTTTGTGATTTCTCAAGTCTTTCAACTTATGAACCCCTTTCATTTTGTCAAAGAGGTTGCTTTTATATCCACAAACTTTTAGGGTTTTTGTTCTGTCATTGGCTCGTGGACCTAGTGAACATTCATTGTTTTGGCCCAAGAAATTCAACATATTTCTTCTCCTTTCCCTCAAATCAGCCTCAGGTAGTACAACTCCAGTGTGCAGAGGATAACACTTCTTGTGAAAGGTATACTATGCAGACAGACAAGCAACAAGTGTAATTCTATGTGCAGCAGCGTTTGTAGAATTTTGTCATGAAGTGTTAGATTTTATTCATTCAGTTTTCCATCTCACTTGTGTTTCATTTTCTACATTTTATGAGGATTATTCGTAAGAGTGACTATAAAATAGTGGATCACCTGCATCAAACTCCCTCCAAAATCTCCATCTTATCACTACTGTTATGCTCCGAGGCACATCGCAACGCCCTGCTGAAAATCTTGAATATGGCGTACGTCCCACAGGAGATATCGATGAACCAGCTTGAGGGTGTTACCGCCAACGTCAATGCCAGTAATGGATTGGGATTTACTGATTTTGATCTAACGCCAGAAGGAAGAAATCATAACAAAGCTCTCCACATCTCCATGGAGTGCAAAGGGGCAGTCTTGTCCCATGTGTTGGTAGATACTGGCTCGTCCCTGAATGTGCTGCCGAAGAAGGCTTTGGAAAAGTTGGATGTCGAGGGGGTTGTACTCCGACCATGTGATTTAGTGGTGCGCACTTTCGACGGCTCCAAAAGATCAGTTTTTGGGGAGGTAGAGTTGCCTGTGAAGATTGGAACCCAAGTGTTTAATACGGTTTTCTATGTGATGGAAATCCAGCCAGCTTATAGCTGCTTGCTAGGGCGCCCGTGGATACATGCTGCAGGGGCCGTTTCGTCAACACTCCACCAGAAGATAAAGTTTGTCTTGGATGGTCAGGTTGTCACGGTATGTGGAGAGGAGGATATATTTTTCAGTCATTTGTCGTCATTCAAATATGTGGAGATGGACGGCGAGATCCATGAAACTCTTTGTCAAGCATTCGAAGCAGTGAGTATTAAAGGTGATCCTCCATCCAGTGAAACAAAAGCGGGGACTTCTATAGTTTCTTACAAACAGGCTCTCGAAGTAGTACAGTCAGGCCATGCTGACGGTTGGGGTGAGTTGATTGAGTTTCCTTTTAAGGAAGACAAGTGTGGAATTGGTTACCAGCCTACTCAAGCTTTGCAGTCAAAAGGCCAAGATCGTCAAGGACCTATCTCTTTTTCTAGTGGGGGGATCATCAATCATGGTAAAGTCTTTGCTGCAAATGAAGATGATGGGGACAACGACTATGATATGGACAATTGGGTGCGCCCATGTGTCCCAGGGCAGGAGCTGTGAATAATTGGTTCTCTAAGGACCTCATCCAAGTCACACTGCAGAAAGAGTAATTTTCTTTGTTTTTTCATGTTGCATGTAAAATCCTATGCCCTTGCCCAAGGCTTAGTGATTTCATTGTAGGGCCACATTTGTTTCATATGCAAGTTTATCATCAATAAAAGGACGTTTTTTGTATTCAAAAATCGTGTTCCATGTCTTTCATTTTACACTTTTCATTTTATTTCAAATAAAAATGGCAATGTTTTTCTCCATAGTTTGTTTTCTTTCTTTTCAAAAAGCTCTTTCTAAAATAAAGCATGAACCATCATTCATGCAGAAATAATCCTCCGGATTCTGTTGATAACGGTTCTGTTATGGCTCGATATGACTTTGATAATCCAATTTACCAAGCTGAAGAAGGGGGTGAGGAAGACTGTGAACTTTCCGAGGAATTGGCCAGATTATTGAAATAGGAGGAAAGAGCTATTCAGCCTCATCAAGAGTCACTAGAAGTCATCAACCTTGGCACCGAGGATGTGAAGAAAGAGGTCAAAATAGGGGCAAGCCTAGCAGAAAATGTTAAGAAATAGCTGATTGAGATGTTGCGCGAATATATCGATATCTTTGTTTGGTCCTATCAAGATATGTCGGGGTTGGATACATATATTGTTGTGCACATGTTGACTCTCAAAGAAGGTTGCTCCCCCGTTAAACAGAAATGGCCATTAAGATCAAAGAGGAGGTGCAGAAACAGTTGGATGCAAGTTTCTTGGCCGTCACCAGCTATCTACCATGGGTTGCAAATATTGTCCCGGTACCTAAGAAAGATGGTAAGGTCCAGATGTGTGTTGACTACCGTGATTTAAATCGAGCAAGTCCGAAAGATGATTTTCCATTACCTCACATTGATGTGTTGGTAGATAATACAGCTCAATTATCGGTATTTTCCTTCATGGATGGCTTTTCCGGTTATAATCAGATTAAAATGGCGCCGGAAGATAGTGAGAAAACAACGTTTATTACCCCATGGGGCACGTTCTGCTATAAAGTGATGCCTTTTGGTTTAAAAAATGCAGGGGCAACTTATCTGCGTGCTATGTGTGGCACCCCAAAATTTGCCCTCCTTACCTTTTACTAACTGGCTTATGTTTCATTTCATTATCATGTATGCATATCATTAGCATGGGGTCAAGGTGCCTGAGGCAATCCAGGAAGGTCATATCTGGTCCATCACATCATCAAGGGTTCAAAGGTGGCAAGGGATCTCAAGTGGATTACTCCCTCCTAACCAGTGCATGAATTAGGGTTTTGAAATTCTTGGGTTTACTGCTCCAAAAGGCAAGCTCCTTGGGTTTTTATCATCATCAAATGGCATATCTTATCTTTGTTGGAGAGGATACACATCATAGTCAGAGGAATTTGGATTTGGAGACTGTGCTATTTCCTCCTAGACTGAGGGTACTAAAACTAGGGTTTGCTATAACGTCAGTTTATTTCTGATTTTCTGGGCAAGACTTGATTCCATGGTTTTCCTTGGGTCCCTGAGTACCTAGGAGTGGAAGATTGGCCATCAGTTTGATTCAGGAGAAGTTCAATTGGCCAATGGATTGTGAATCAGTTAACTTGGTCAAAAAGTCAACTGTGGTCAACACAAAGTCAAACCTCAAGATTTTTGGTCAACATCAAGATTATGGGGTGAAATTCATCATTTGATCAAGGGTTGATCATAATTCATCAGGGGAACCTCAGAATCATCAAGAATCAGGAGTTACTAAATTAGGGTTTTTAGGAAAAGTCAACTGTACTTTGACCAGGCCTAACTTCCACATACTTCATAAAAAATTCCTCAACCAAAGCCCATCTTGAAGGAAATTTAATTCCCTACAACTTTGTGTCTCACAAGCCAAGGCCAGAAATGCTTCATTTGGGAGATATGAGCTAAGACATTATAGGTCATTTTGAAAGTCAACAAAAGTCAACCTTCTTCAAAAGCTCATAACTTGAACATGGAAGATCAAATTGACATGGGACTAAAAGGGTTGGTTAGAGGACATCTTGAGGTTTCTAAAAAGTATTAGTTTGCATTAAGGAGCTAAAAATTGGAGGAGTAATGCTTAGTCAAAGTTGGGCAATTTTGAGGAGGTGCACAAAGCAAACTATGCCTATAATCCAAATTTTGACAAATGGGCCATAAGTTTCTTAAACCAAACTCAAACATAAAGCCACGCACGACCCAAAGAGCATATATTTGATTTTTCCTCATTTTATTTTATTTTTATTGGATTTAATTAGTTAAAATTCAATATTAAATGAAATAATTCAAAAATAATTAAGCAATGGATTATTCAGGCCCAAGTCATTGTCAGAAGAAAACCCTAGTCTTTATAAGCCAATTCATGCTAGGGTTGGAGGGGACACACGTGCAATTGGAAGAATTCTCACAAAACCCTAAAAGAGGATTCCTCACCAAAACTCACGATCCACAAGGAGATTCTTCAAATTTCTTCCACAAAGCTTCTCTTGGTAATCTATAGAGTACATATCAACCTCCATTTGCAGCCAAAAGCGAGAATTTAGACCGTACCATCTCAGGTGGGTGATTTTTTTCGTGCTCCTAAAACTCCATTTTTCTATATGAATATTAATGTGTGATGAGTGCTGATCACGCTGATATATTTGGTTTTGAATTTGGACGTGTGGTTTGTTTCGAACATTGATTTAAAGTTTTGGACCCTAAGTGTATTTTCTTCGAATCTCGTTATCCATGTGTAGTTTGTGTTTTTTGATTGAATATTTGGACTCCTGACATTTTTCTGGTTGGAATGGTGTATTCGTACGCACGTTTTGGTATAGTTTTGAGTGCAGGTGGCCGGAGTAGGGTGCCGGAACCCTAACTCCGGCGGCGGCGACAAGATCAGTCCGGCAAGGTGGCTGGAGGAAGGAGAGATAATCGTGGTCACGATCCAAGGGCTACCAGCGTGCCACCTATTTTTACTTTTTATTTTTTTCCTGAAATTTAATTAAGGATTCCATGTATATTACCCCACCGGTGTTACCATGATCCACCAACCAGTTTTTTTTGTTTCGCTTACTTTTATTTCCGTTGACTAAATTGTGAGCCGCATGATGAATCAAGTGGATAGCAAATTGCCAGCACATTAAACGATCACGTGCACCACGCATGGCACGTACACGGTAAGGGGCCCTGTTTTTTATTTTTTTTCTGAACATTTGGTTGGACCGGGTTGCTATTGGCACCCTCCCTCGCTGGCCCAATCTCCTTTTCAACGTGAACCCCTCACTAAACACACCCCCCCAGGTTTTTTCTTTTTTATTTTCTGACCGGGTTCGTGGGCTGGGTTGCTATATGCATCCCCACCCTTCAGCCCAATTCCACCTTAAACGTGTTTCTTTTACTCAACGCACCCCCAGGTTCATTTCCTCATTTTTCTTATTATTTTAATTACTACATTTTCATATTTAATTTTTAAAATACTTTCTTGCCTTTAAAAAAATCCTAAAAAATTCATGCATCATATTTATTCACTTATAAAATTTCTACAAATTTTATTTTTTATTTTTATTTTATTTTATCATTTAAAATTAATTGTTTAAATCATTTTCTTTTTTATTACACATCTCATGCATACTTAAATTTCTTTATTTTCGTTCTCCTCACCTATAAAACATTTTTGATCCGTTCTTTTTGCATTCATTCATCAACAGTCTAAATTGCATAAAAATATTTTTCTTTCATTTTTAAATTTATTTTACATTGCATTTAGGTCCTTCTCTTTGGCACATTGAACCATATCCCTTACTTGAGTTTTGTATGATTATTTGAGTGGCTAACATTGTGGATTTTTGTAGGGATTTTTTATATGTTGTTTGCCTCTGGTTGGGGAACTTTAATGATTAATTTGGGAATTTTGGGAATCATTTTTCTAATTATTGGAGTTATTTTTACTTGAGATTTTCTTGCAGGCGCATCCTTGGCCTTATATGATTATCTGTTTGAAAAGGCACTTGTGCCATTTGCTTTGGGGGTTGTCTCTTTGTTTCTTTGATTCACGTTTGGATTATTATTATCATTGTTTGCCATGACGTGATTTTCATTCACCTTCTTCCTTTTATTTATATCTGTTTCTCACTAACCTTTTATGCAGGATCAAGGTAAATTCCTTAAGGGTGTGGATAAGCATCCATGGTCACACTTACCTTTTTCTCTCTCATCTTGATTCTTTAGGGTTTAGGTCATCTTTAAGCCTCACTAACCGTAGGTCACCCATGCATGATAACTTTAGGGTTCATAGTCTCCCTTTAGAGTTACCCTTGTGTCTTCTCTCTTCTCATCTCAAATTTATGTAAAATACTTAATAAGTATCAAGTGTATTGCGCACGAGCCTTAAGTGTGGGGAATGAGAAATGAGGGGCTTCCTCTCATCTTTCTAGAGTGCTTGGCGAGCGTCCTGTCTTGGGACGATGCGTTAAGTATTCGCCCCTGTGCCCTAGACTTTGGTGCAATGCAGCTTAGGAACTAACTTAAGCCACTTCTGTCCTAAAAAACACAAACCTACCTCAAACTTTTTTGTCCTTCGGGACCTTCAAACTTAAAGGATATTTTCAAAAAGGGCACGTTACCTTTCATCTGAGTCGCAAACAGGCATCGACCCTAACTGCCGGACGCGAGCTTAACGTCGCTCATAAAAAAACACAAAAAGAACTTGGTCCGAACTACGTTGACTCTGAATTCCCCATTGCACAAAGGGGGTACGTAGGCCTAGGACGTCGACGTCCTACCGAGTCGGTCTTTGTCTTTCCCCTCCCGTTTTAGCACAGCCATAGATGATAGGATAACTCACCCTTAGAATAGACAACAAGCGTGGATCCCATCGAGTACGATGGACGTGTGGGGTGCTAGCACCTTCCCCTCGCGTAACCGACTCCCGAACCCAGGTTATGGTTGCGATGACCATTCCTTTCCCTCTTCCTAAGGTTTATGCGGTGTTCCCTTTCCCTCTCTTGGGATAAATTTACACGGCTGGCGACTCTGTTTTTCCGCGTCACTCTCGCGTTTGTACCTGGATGAAAATCCCTGGAGCGACAGCTGGCGACTCTGCTGGGGACTCTGGTTGACCTATGTTGGTCCATCCCTAAGCGAGTCAGTCCTAACGCTTGCTTGGCTTTGTTCTTTTTGGGTGTTTGGTTTTGATTTGCTTTAAGTGTTGTATTTTTATTTTTATTTTTTTTTACCGCATTTTCTGCATTTCATTTTCTATTATTGTCATACTGCTGTGCTGTGCTGGCTGTCTTTGTTTTGCAGGTTGGGTGGGTTTGAGAGCTAAGCCCAATACCAAGGCTTGAGAATACCCTAGGACTAGAGTGGAAAGTAGTGGGACCTACGTGCCCGCTTGGTACGTTTGTGTGTTCACGAAATTCACAACCAGACGAGGCTAGCTTGGGACGCATTTTAACGTGTGTGTCTTGCGCATGTTGGGGTGTTGATCTAGAGAGCTGTCGACTCTGGTGACCGATCATTGAGGACCTTAGTGGAAACATCCCTCTTTAGTGGTGACAGTGGCAGACCACATCCTGTGGCAAACCCATTCGCACCCGAGGGCCCACTTTGGAACTCGCATAGGACGGCCCCTACGTTTTGAAGAGAATCAGCGGAGGCACTCCTCGATTGACTTTAGTACTGTACCCCGAGGGATGAATGCCCCTCGAACGTAAGGATACTTTAGCAAAAGACGCTTACGAATAATATCATCACAGTCCCTTCGATATAAAGATCATAGTCCCTCGATGACCCTTCAAGTTGCCTACAAAAAATGATCTTGTCCCTCAATGACCCTACGGAAAAATGATGGTAGTCCCTACGAATTGCTAAGGTATCCTTACATGTTGCCTCCTATGACCATTTGATGACCCTTCGTTGTCCCTCCACATCCAATAGATAGGACTACCTACCCACTAATGGTATGGATAATGCTATCTCTCAAGGAAAATGATAAGTACAAGAAAGACCTCATAAATTAAGGGTAGGTAACTTTTAAATGCCCGCTCACAACTAAAAAAAAAATACTTTTCACACCTCACACTTTCAAAAATATTTTCAAAAACAAACACTTTGTATACGTTCTTACACGAATTATTACAATGTCAACTTTTACGAAATATTTTCTAAACACACACCACATTTCAAAAAAAAAAGCAAGTTAAAGTGAGCTAGCAATTAAGAGCCCGTAGATAACTACGGATGAAAAGGGGTGCTAACACCTTCCCTTTTCATAACTTACCCCCCGAACTCAAAAATCTTTTCAAAACGGTCTTTCCTGTTCTTTTCACCTTTCCTAAATAAATTGGATAAAAGAAAAATCGGTGGCGACTCTTGCTAACCGCAACATGTTTTGCGAAAAACAAAAGTAAAAAGTCATTTCTCCACCGTACTATTGTTTCTCGACCTCAGTGCCAAAGCTGAGGACCTTCCGCCTTGGAGAATCAGTTGAGGCCTCCTCGATTGACGATGATGCCAAACCAGAAATGGTGAACGTATCATCATTTCTCGACCTGAGAGCCCGGGATACTGAACATCCTAGTACCTACACGTGAGAGGGGATGGGCGTTTGCAGGTTTGCAGGTAACCGAGACCTTCAACCTACCCCTATTCTGGATTTCTCGTCAATGTCTGATTATGTGGGTTCCTCAGTGGGTCAGAGCTCTGGTTATCTGGTTTCTCGTTCAGCTAACAGCACAACACATCCAGCAGTGTGCCTTGACCCCATGTTTGCATGAGCATATCATTTTTTTTTGCATTCTGGCATGTTTGACATTCAGTAGGGCTTGCATCTTACTCTTGATTCCGGTTTTCTGAGGTTACTTCAGTATGGATGTTCAAAGAAAGAAGACTGTTGCCTATTCATTCCCAGAGCCGACTTTGACACTGATTCATAAATTGATTAATATGGCTGGTTCCGGAGTTCGTACAGAGTTCAGTGGAAGGTATGGAAGACTTCTGAAATTTGTCTATAATATCTCCCAGTATGAGAAGGATGTCATTCACACACTTCTTCAGTTTTACGACCCGCCTCTGCGTTGCTTCACTTTCCCGGACTACATCTTGGCTCCGACGTTGGAGGAATTCTCATTTATTTTGGGAATTCCTATTAGTCATGATATAGTTTTCTTTTCTGAAGAACACCCCGGTATAAAAGATATGGCTGTTGCTCTTCACATTAGTGAGCCTGTTCTTGACAGTAATATTGCAGAAAAACAAGGAGTTAAGGGTTTCCTATTGAAGTTCCTATTTGATCAAGCTTGTATACATGTCAAAGAGAAGAACTGGACTGCTTTCCAAGCTATTCTAGCTGTGTGTATCTATGGGATTGTTCTGTTTCCGAATATCCCTGATCTGGTGGATGTGCACGCCGTCAGGATCTTTATGTCGAAGAATCCTATACCTACCTTGCTAGGTGATGTGTACCATTCAGTTCACTATAAGAATGAGAATAGGCGTGGGAAAACTGTGAGTTGCTGTGCGCCGCTCTTAGCTACTTGGTTTTTGAGTCGTCTCCCTGAATCTGGCGCTTTCGTTGATACGAAAGATTCTCTGAAGTGGTCTAAGAGGGTTATAGGCTTGACTGCCGGTAACATCGTTTGGATTAATCGTGACTTGCTAGGAATGGAGATTATTTGCAAATGCGGAGAATTTCCTAATGTTCCCTTGATAGGGAGGAAAGGTGGAATTAACTATAATCCCTCCCTATCTATCAGACAGTTTGGCTATCCTTTGAAGAATCCACCCGAAGAGCGAGATGTCCGAGAATCCTTATTCTTCAATGGTATTGAGGATCAAGGGTTGATAAGGAAAGTTGTGATTGCTTGGAAACAGGTGACTAAGAAGGGTAAGATTCCATTCGGGAAAAGTAACAATCGGGCTTTCCATCCATATAAAGAGTGGATTAAGAAGAGAGCAGAAGAGGAGCTTCTCCCATTCCCGGTGGAACCACCTCTATATCCTTTGGTGATCGAGCCTCCTACCACCATTGAGTTGGAGAAGTATAACACATTATGGGCTGAAAAAGAAAGGTTGCGGGAAGAGAATAGTGAGCTAAAGAGAGAGATTTATCAGTGGAAGCATGAGCGGGGTGAAGCTGTTCATACCGCCAAGTTAAAAACAGAGCTCCTTGCTAAAGCAGAAAAAGAGCTTGCTGACATGGTTGCATCCAGGGAAAGAATGAAACAAGCTTTGGATTGTATCAGTAGCGTTCTCAGGTCCAAGGAGGAGGAATTAGGCAAGGCTTTGTTGAAGATTCACAGGTTCAATGATCACCAAGAAACTGCCATGGCTGAGAATAAAAGAAAGGAAGACGCTTACCTAGCTAAGATTGATCAGTTGAAGTCTACGCTCAAGAAGAAAGACGTCGAGATCTTATCAGGAATATTCAAGAGACAAGTAGTCGAGGGTCGACTCAACGAAGCCATGGCCTCCATGGAACAACTAAAAGTCCAAGCTGAGGTGAAGAAACCTAGACATGAGGGTCCTAGCACGGATGGTGTTTCTGGAGAAGACGCTTGGGAGTTACGTTGCCGATACTTGGATGGGATCATACACAGGAGAGACCTTCTTATTCAAGGACTGATTCAGAGACCGAAGCACCCCGATACCAGAAAGTTGTTCAAGGAAGTTCAAGACTGGTGCAGAAAGCATAATGGATGGGGGGATTGACGCTTGTAAACTTTGATGATATGCCATAGTTTTTTGTTTTCTTTCATTGTATATGGATCACCACCAGGCTTGTTGGTTGGGACCTATGGTCTTTATATTCAGACTTGTTATCTCGGATTTGTGATTGTTGACATTTGGCTTTTCTTTGGTTTTCTTAATATATGAGCAGAAGTTCCATTGTATCTTGTTAATAAACCGGAATCAAGGGGTGGATCACCCTGCTAATATTCAAACATGTTCATTTGCATTTGCATATTCATAATCATTGTGCATAATCATTTTGCATGACAGGTGTTTATCTCCGGTATTCTTATCTTGTTCTCATCTCAGAATTGCAGACTTAACTCCTCAGGCCGTTCAGGGTTAATCATGGAGCAAGTTCAAGCTGAGTTGAGGGAAATGCGAAGCCAGATGGGGCAATTTGGGGAAGACATGCTCCAGGAGCAGAAGATGCTAAGGGAAGAGATCAATCAGATGAAGACTCAGATGGGTTTGATCATGGAAATTTTGAATAGGGTGTTGAAAAAGGAAGACAGTCCTGTGCCCGCTTCCACATCAGAGGATCTCACTCCTCCCATCTCTTTGGGGTCTCCTCTAGACCATGAACTGCCTCGTGGATCCTCCCCATCGTCAGAGCTTTTTCATCAACAACCATTTCTTGAGGGTCTTAATCCAGAAAAGCTTGAAAAGAAGTTTGATCAGATCCCGATGCCATACGCTCAGTTGCTTCAGCACTTGCTCAAGTTTCAGCTGATTGAATTGATTGTTGCGGGACCTCCACACACCAAGTTTCGTATGGGTTCCAATGTCCATGATAGGTGTGAATTCCATTCAGGGGCGCCTGGTCATAATGTTGAAGATTGTAAGATGCTCAAGTATAAAGTCCAAGAGCTCATTGACTCAGGGGCAATCAAGTTTACATCAGTTGGCACTGGTAAACAAAGTGATGTTACTCCCAGTGTTGCAAAGGGACTGATGACTCCCTCTTTTGCCAAAGGATCCACCGCGCGTCAGGGATCTCTTCGACAACCCTTGTTTATGCCTCAGCCGAGTGCAGAAAGGAAAGTACAGGGCCAGACTGGGCACTCAAATCAGCACCGACAGCAGAATTATCAGCAACAGGGGCAGTCGAGACCAAGAAGGCCCAAAAGGATAATTGATCCTGTTCCTATCCCTTATAGTCAGCTGTTTACGCGCCTATTCAAGAAGTCTCTGATTCAAACAAGGGGTACTGCGCCAGTACCGTACCCTATTCCTCCCGATTATGACATGACTGCTAGGTGTGAGTTCCACTCGGGAACGTTCGGGCACACGATTGATGAGTGTAATGTATTCAGGCATAAGGTGCAAGACCTGGTGGACTCAGAGATCATTGTATTCACTGAAGATGATATGTACATCAATGGAAGCCTCCTTTCTCAAATGAACACTCAGTCTGCAAGTACGTCCAGGCAGAATTAAGCTTCCTCAGCAATGGCAATTTTCAGCTTCTTTACTGCATTTTCATTTGTAGTTTTTTATTTCTTGTTAAAAGCATCATATGTATGCAAGACTTGTTTGTTTTTATGATGATATTAATGCAATGAGTATGTTTTCCTTGAAGTAATCCATTCATATTCACTCTTAAATGTTTTTATGCACTGTAATACCAATTTTCTTTGTTTAGAACTCTTGAGGGAGGATGACGAAATAAGAACGCGGGTCTCTAATGGTACGCTTTTGGATAGAACCCTGTTGAGGATGTACATGCATTGTTTCAAAACCATAAACACTGGAGAGATAAGGAGATAAACCCTCGTTAACCCCTTTGAGCCTCGGAGTAGGAGTTTCTTTCGTACGAAAAACCCTCATATTTAACCCAGGGGCAGGGTAGGCGTCAGTTAGTTTGACCGAGCGCTCAAATTCCAAGGAGAGTGTGCAAGAGATATGAAACCCCGATGGTTATCCGTCAACAACTAAGGAGTGAGGTAGTCACAACCCTTTCAAGCAAGTAAGACAACCAGTGTCACACGCTTTGTTCAAAAGGGGAATAAAAAGAGAAAGCCCGCTAAGTCGAAGCTCGAGAACAAGCGACTTAGGCAAAAGTTAGGGCGTCCCGCTGGACTTCAAAATCGAAGAAACTAAAAAATTAGGGATTTTTTTTATAAAAAAAAAAGAAAGAAAAAGCGAAAGGCGAAAATCCCCGATAAGAACAAATTCGTGTGATTACAGAAGATAAAATGGATGACTGTCACTCCAAAACCTCCTTAGGTGTCAAACCATTAGTGGCACGGGTTCCCTAAAGATCATAAACCTTTTTGAGAGATAAGCGTTTGGGTCGGATTAACTGAACATAGGACCGGAGAACATCACGAAGAGTGGGTGGGCACCGATAAATTTTGAGCCATAAATCCTTCTTTCTAAAACCGTGAACCAAACCACGTTACAACCCTTAAAAGTCCTAATTGAAATAGGGTTCATTCCGAAGGCGTACTTCAACGGGATAGCGTTCCTGACTCCTATAAGTTGTGCTAATAAGATTTGTTGGTATTGCACGTGCACATTGTTTTTCCATTCAAAAATCAAGGTCGCATCCCGGCTAGTGATTCGTTCACAAGGTTGGCCGACGCATTTTCAATAAAAAACTTCAAGGTTAACATGAGTGTTGCATTAGAATTGTCATTCTTATAATAAACATTTTCTGTTAGCATACATGTGCTTGCATAGTGAAAGACAGTCAAGAAGCTTGATCCTGCCAAGTTGGGTTGCTTGAAAATTCCGAAGGACAATCATATCAAGGGGCATGCTACCAAGAGACTCAGTGTAGAGTGGGCTCTCCCAATAAGTCGTGTTAAGATGTAGCCAATCTGGGCAGTCACGTCGAGAAGTCCCTCTCTGGGGCATTCATTCTAAGATCAGGGGCACAGTCACTTCAAAGCTCATATTAGGACGGGTCACCTCTAGAGGGTGGGAGGTTGTCCACTCCTAAAAATGGTTAATCGAAGCACCTCTTCAAGGTACAAAATACCGAGGCAGAGTATTTTAGGTCATTACAAATCCCTTTCGAGGTAAAGTACTTCATTGATTATGGCGTTTGGGGCAGTTATGTCGAGATCTGATAAATCTCTCCAAGAGTTTGAAGACCTCAGGGCAGTGCGAAGGCCCGGCCTTTTGTAAAATCCTCTGGAGATGATCTCTTCCACTAGACCTGTTGGTCTGGGGCAAGTGAAAAGTTCCAAGAGCCGCCTATGACCATAAAGACAAGTCAGGTTGCAGGGCAGCAGGATCATGCCTCCCCAGCAGCTTGCTCTCCCCAGCATTGGGATTGCACTTTCTTCAGCAGAGCAGACCTCCCCAGCAGGAGACTTGAGAAGTATTTTCTCCAGATTAAGACGTTTTTCCCCACAGAGTCTGAACGCTTCAGGAAATGTTTTTCTCAGCAGCAACGGTGCAATCTAATCCTCAACAGATAAGTAAGCTTGATGTTATCCGCTAGTAGGATGGATGTCAGCATCTACCGTTCCCCCAAGCAGAGCTTGGTGGCAATCCTCGCAACAGTTGTCCAACGGTGGTTGATATCCCCAGCAGGTTTTAAATCCAAGTGATATCTGGCACTCTTCTGATTCAGGCCGTGGCCTCCCCTTTCAAAGAGTTACGTATAATCCCTAGTAGAGCAGATGTTCTTTTGGAATTTCATCCCCAGCAGAGGTTGTTGATCTAAAGATTCGGTCGGAGTGATCCTTCTCAGCAGAGTTCGTGGATTCAGAGGACAATTTATTTTTGTCATCAGCTGAATTGGTATTTCCTCTCCGGCATTTATTTTGCTGGAGGGACCCCTTTGCATATCATAAGCATTTGCATCGCATCCTCAAAAACATGGCATTTTCATTTGCATTCGAAGCATAAGCCAGGTTTGATACTTTCTTTGCCAGCAGGAGGTGGCATCACTCAGGAGATTTTGGAGGGACGCGTTCCTCATACTTGTACTCCCCGACAGAGTCTTTTATTTAGACTTCTTCTTCCCCAACGGAGTCATCTTACCAGTAGGTTCTGAAACGAGGTGGTTTAAAACAGAAGTTTTGTTTTCACGTTATCCCCAGTAAAGTCCACTTTATGTTGGTTATCCTTTGCGGGTATAATTGAGGTTGTGTTCGTTGTGTGGGTGCGATTGAGGTCGTATTCGTTTTTTATTTGTGGGAGTGATTGAGGCCGGTCTTCCTTTGCGGGTGCAATTGAGGTTGTGTTTGTTTTATGGGTGCGATTGAGGTCGTATTCGTTTTTTATTTGTGGGAGTGTTTGAGGTCAGTCTTCCTTTGCGGGTGCAATTGAGATTGTGTTCGTTTTGTGGGTGCGATTGAGGTCGTATTCGTTTTATTTGTGGGAGTGATTGAGATCAGTCTTCCTTTGCGGGTATAATTGAGGTTGTATTCGTTTTTTGGGTGCGATTGAGGTCGTATTCGTATGTTATTTGGGGGAGTGATTGAGGTCAGTCTTCCTTTGCGGGTATAATTGAGGTTGTATTCGTTTTTTGGGTGCGATTGAGGTCGTATTCGTATTTTATTTGTGGGAGTGATTGAGGTCAGTCTTCCTTTGCGGGTATAATTGAGGTTGTATACGTTTTGTGGGTGCGATTGAGGTCGTGTTCGTATTTTATTTGTGGGAGTGATTGAGGTCAGTCTTCCTTTGCGGGTATAATTGAGGTTGTATTCGTTTTGTGGGTGCGATTGAGGTCGTATTCGTATTTTATTCGTGGGAGTGATTGAGGTCAGTCTTCCTTTGCGGGTATAATTGAGGTTGTATTCGTTTTGTGGGTGCGATTGAGGTCGTATTCATTTTTTATTCGTGGGAGTGATTGAGGTCAGTCTTCCTTGGCGGGTATAATTGAGGTTGTATTCATTTTGTGGGTGCGATTGAGGTCGTATTCGTATTTTATTCGTGGGAGTGATTGAGGTCAGTCTTCCTTTGCGGGTATAATTGAGGTTGTATTCATTTTGTGGGTGCGATTGAGGTCGTATTCGTTTTTTATTTGTGGGAGTGATTGAGGTCAGTCTTCCTTGGCGGGTATAATTGAGGTTGTATTCGTTTTGTGGATGCGATTGAGGTCGTATTCGTATTTTATTTGTGGGAGTGATTGAGGTCAGTCTTCCTTTGCGGGTATAATTGAGGTTGTATTCATTTTGTGGGTGCAATTGAGGTCGTGTTCGTATTTTATCGTGGGAGTGATTGAGGTCAGTCTTCCTTTGCGGGCGATTGAAGTCGTATTCGTTTTCTTGTGGACATGATAGAGGTCATATTCCCTTTTTCCAGCACGCTCCGTCTCGTTGTTCTCATCACTAGCAAATTTCTGGGGTTCTTTCAGTATTCAATCCCCGTGTATCCTGGAATGTCTGAGAGCCGTTGCTATCATACCACTCAGGACCAAGTTGATTGAATAGGGGCAGCTGTGGCACCCCAAAATTTGCCCTCTTTACCTTTTACTAACTGGCTTATGTTTCATTTCATTATCATGTATGCATATCATTAGCATGGGGTCAAGGTGCCTGAGGCAATCCAGGAAGGTCATATCTGGTCCATCACATCATCAAGGGTTCACAGGTGGCAAGGGATCTCAAGTGGATTACTCCCTCCTAACCAGTGCATGAATTAGGGTTTTGAAATTCTTGGGTTTACTGCTCCAAAAGGCAAGCTCCTTGGGTTTTTATCATCATCAAATGGCATATCTTATCTTTATTGGAGAGGATACACATCATAGTCCGAGGAATTTGGATTTGGAGACTGTGCTATTTCCTCCTAGACTGAGGGTACCAAAACTAGGGTTTGCTATAAAGTCAGTTTATTTCTGATTTTCTGGGCAAGACTTAATTCCATGGTTTTCCTTGGGTCCCTGAGTACCTAGGAGTGGAAGATTGGCCATCAGTTTGATTCAGGAGAAGTTTAATTGGCCAATGGATTATGAATCAGTTAACTTGGTCAAAAAGTCAACTGTGGTCAACACAAAGTCAAACCTCAAGATTTTTGGTCAACATCAAGATTATGGGGTGAAATTCATCATTTGATCAAGGGTTGATCACAATTCATCAGGGGAACCTCAGAATCATCAAGAATCAGGAGTTACTAAATTAGAGTTTTTAGGAAAAGTCAACTGTACTTTGACCAGGCCTAACTTCCACATACTTCATCAAAAATTCCTCAACAAAAGCCCATCTTGAATGAAATTTAATTCCCTACAACTTTGTGTCTCACAAGCCAAGGCCAGAAATGCTTCATTTGGGAGATATGAGCTAAGACATTATAGGTCATTTTGAAAGTCAACAAAAGTCAACCTTCTTCAAAAGCTCATAACTTGAACATGGAAGATCAAATTGACATGGGACCAAAAGGGTTGGTTATAGGACATCTTGATGTTTCTAAAAAGTATTAGTTTGCATTAAGGAGCTAAAAATTGGAGGAGTTATGCTTAGTCAAAGTTGGACAATTTTGAGGAGGTGCACAAAGCAAACTATGCCTATAATCCAAATTTTGACAAATGGGCCATAAGTTTCTTAAACCAAACTCAAACATAAAGCCATGCACGACCCAAAGAGCATATATTTGATTTTTCCTCATTTTATTTTATTTTTATTGGATTTAATTAGTTAAAATTCAATATTAAATGAAATAATTCAAAAATAATTAAGCAATGGATTATTCAGGCCCAAGTCATTGTCAGAAGAAAACCCTAGTCTTTATAAGCCAATTCATGCTAGGGTTGGAGGGGACACACGTGCAATTGGAAGAATTCTCACAAAACCCTAAAAGAGGATTCCTCACCAAAACTCACGATCCACAAGGAGATTCTTCAAACTTCTTCCACAAAGCTTCTCTTGGTAATCTATAAAGTACATATCAACCTCCATTTGCAGCCAAAAGCGAGAATTCAGACCGTGCCATCTCAGGTGGGTGATTTTTTTCGTGCTCCTAAAACTTCATTTTTCTATATGAATATTAATGTGTGATGAGTGCTGATCACGCTGATATATTTGGTTTTGAATTTGGACGTGTGGTTTGTTTGGAACATTGATTTAAAGTTTTGGACCCTAAGTGTATTTTCTTCGAATCTCGTTATCCATGTGTAGTTTGTGTTTTTTGATTGAATATTTGGACTCCTGACATTTTTCTGGTTGGAATGGTGTATTCGTACGCACGTTTTGGTATAGTTTTGAGTGCAGGTGGCCGGAGTAGGGTGCCGGAACCCTAACTCCGGCGGCGGCGACAAGATCAGTCCGGCAAGGTGGCTGGAGGAAGGAGAGATAATCGCGACCATCCATGGTCACGATCCAAGGGCTACCAGCGTGCCACCTATTTTTACTTTTTATTTTTTTCGTAAAATTTAATTAAGGATTCCATGTATATTACCCCACCGATGTTACCATGATCCACCAACCAGTTTTTTTTGTTTCGCTTACTTTTATTTCCGTTGACTAAATTGTGAGCCGCATGATGAATCAAGTGGATAGCAAATTGCCAGCACATTAAACAATCACGTGCACCACGCATGGCACGTACACGGTAAGGGGCCCTGTTTTTTATTTTTTTTCTGAACATTTGGTTAGACCGGGTTGCTATTGGCACCCTCCCTCGCTGGCCCAATCTCCTTTTCAACGTGAACCCCTCACTAAACACACCCCCCCCCCCCCCCCAAGTTTTTTCTTTTTTTATTTTCTGACCGGGTTCGTGGGCTGGGTTGCTATATGCACCCCACCCTTCAGCCCAATTCCACCTTAAACGTGTTTCTTTTACTCAACGCACCCCCAGGTTCATTTCCTCATTTTTCTTATTATTTTAATTACTACATTTTCATATTTAATTTTTAAAATACTTTCTTGCCTTTAAAAAAATCCTAAAAAATTCATGCATCATATTTATTCACTTATAAAATTTCTACAAATTTTATTTTTTATTTTTATTTTATTTTATCATTTAAAATTAATTGTTTAAATCATTTTCTTTTTTATTACACATCTCATGCATACTTAAATTTCTTTATTTTCGTTCTCCTCACCTATAAAACATTTTTGATCCGTTCTTTTTGCATTCATTCATCAACAGTCTAAATTACATAAAAATATTTTTCTTTAATTTTTAAATTTATTTTACATTGCATTTAGGTCCTTCTCTTTGGCACATTGAACCATATCCCTTACTTGTGTTTTGTATGATTATTTGAGTGGCTAACATTGTGGATTTTTGTAGGGATTTTTTATATGTTGTTTGCCTCTGGTTGGGGAACTTTAATGATTAATTTTGGAATTTTGGGAATCATTTTTCTAATTATTGGAGTTATTTTTACTTGAGATTTTCTTGCAGGCGCATCCTTGGCCTTATATGATTATCTGTTTGAAAAGGCACTTGTGCCATTTGCTTTGGGGGCTGTCTCTTTGTTTCTTTGATTCACGTTTGGATTATTATCATCATTGTTTGCCATGACGTGATTTTCATTCACCTTCTTCCTTTTATTTATATCTGTTTCTCACTAACCTTTTATGCAGGATCAAGGTAAATTCCTTAAGGGTGTGGATAAGCATCCATGGTCACCCTTACCTTTTTCTCTCTCATCTTTATTCTTTAGGTTTTAGGTCATCTTCAAGCCTCACTAACCGTAGGTCACCCATGCATGATAACTTTAAGGTTCATAGTCTCCCTTTAGAGTTACCCTTGTGTCTTCTCTCTTCTCATCTCAAATTTCTGTAAAATACTTAATAAGTATCAAGTGTATTGCGCACGAGCCTTAAGTGTGGGGAATGAGAAATGAGGGGCTTCCTCTCATCTTTCTAGAGTGCTTGGCGAGTGTCCTGTCTTGGGACGATGCGTTAAGTATTCGCCCCTGTGCCCTAGACTTTGGTGCAATGCAGCTTAGGAACTAACTTAAGCCACTTCTGTCCTAAAAAACACAAACCTACCTCAAACTTTTTTGTCCTTCGGGACCTTCAAACTTAAAGGATATTTTCAAAAGGGGCACGTTACCTTCCGTCTGAGTCGCAAACAGGCATCGACCCTAACTACCGGACGCGAGCTTAACGTCGCTCATAAAAAAACACAAAAAGAACTTGGTCCGAACTACGTTGACTCTGAATTCCCCATTGCACAAAGGGGGTACGTAGGCCTAGGACGTCGACGTCCTACCGAGTCGGTCTTTGTCTTTCCCCTCCCATTTTAGTACAGCCATAGATGATAGGATAACTCACCCTTAGAATAGACAACAAACGTGGATCCCATCGAGTACGATGAACGCGTGGGGTGCTAGCACCTTCCCCTCGCGTAACCGACTCCCGAACCCAAGTTATGGTTGCGATGACCATTCCTTTCCCTCTTCCTAAGGTTTATGCGGTGTTCCCTTTCCCTCTCTTGGGATAAATTTACACGGCTGACGACTCTGTTTTTCCGCGCCACTCTCGCGTTTGTACCTGGATGAAAATCCCGGGAGCGACACTATGGTGACACTCTTTCATGACATGATTCATAAAGAGATTCAGGTTTATGTTGATGATATGATTGCTAAGTCGCAGACTGAGGAAGAGCACTTAGTGAATCTGAAAAAGCTTTTTGAACGATTGAGACAATTCAGACTAAGGCTGAACCCGAATAAGTGTACTTTCGGGGTGAGATCTGGTAAGCTGTTGGGCTTTATTGTCAGTGAAAGAGGAATCGAGGTTGATCCAGCAAAAATAAAAGCAATACAAGATATGCCCGAGCCAAGAACAGAAAAGCAAGTTCGTGGTTTCTTGGGGAGGTTAAACTACATTGCTAGATTCATATCTCATCTTACATCCACTTGCGAGCCAATATTCAAATTGTTGAGAAAAGATCAATCAATTCATTGGAATAATGATTGCCAAAGGGTGTTTAATAAGATAAAAGAGTATTTGCAGAAGCCTCCAATTCTTATGCCTCCAGTTCCAGGGAGACCACTGATAATGTATTTGTCGGTACGTGAAAATTCAATGGGTTGTGTTCTCGGTCAACACGACGAGACGGGTAGGAAAGAACATGCCATATACTACCTGAGCAAGAAGTCTAGATACTCAATGCTTGAGAAGAAATGTTGTGCACTGGCATGGGCTGCTAAGCGTTTGAGACAATATATGCTGACTCACACGACTCTATTGATATCAAAGATGGATCCAGTCAAGTACATTTTTGAAAAGCTAATTCTCACCGGAAGGGTTGCCTGATGGCAGATGGTGTTGACAGAGTATGACATACAATATACTTCCCAAAAAGCCATAAAGGGTAGTATTCTGTCTGACTATCTCGCTGAGCAACCAATTGATGATTATCAGCCAATGAAGTTTGAGTTCCCTGATGAAGACATCATGTACTTGAAAATGAAAGATTGTGACGAACCACCAGTTGATGAAGGACCTGATCCTGATGACAATTGGATATTGATGTTTTACGGGGCTGTTAATGTGAATGGTAGTGGCGTTGGGGCAGTTCTCATAACTCCGAAAGGTTCCCATATACCTTTCACTGCTAGACTGACTTTTGATGTCACCAACAATGAAGCCGAATATGAAGCTTGAATTATGGGTATTGAAGAAGCCATTGATTTAAGGGTCAAGACTCTTGATGTATTTGGGGATTCTGCTCTAGTGATCAATCAGGTCAACGGAGATTGGCACACCTATCAACCCAATTTGATCCCTTACAGAGATTATACAAGAAGACTGTTGACTTTCTTCAAAATAGTAAAGTTATGTCATGTACCTCGGGATGAGAATCAGATGGCAGACACTTTGGCAACGTTATCTTCAATGATTCAAGTGAATTGGTGGAATCATATACCCAAAATTGATGTGATGCGGCTTGATAGACCTGCTCATGTGTTTGCAGCCGATACAGCGACCGATGATAAACCTTGGTATCATGATATCAAGCGTTTCTTGGAGAGTCAAGAGTATCCGGCTGGGGCATCCAATAATGATAAGAAGACTTTGAGAAAGTTGGCGGACAGTTTCTTCTTGAATGAAGATGGCGTGTTGTACAAAAGAAATTTTGACATGGTCTTGCTCAAAAGCGTGGATAGACACGAAGCAAACTTGTTAATGCAAGAAGTGAACGAAGGTTCTTTAGGTACGCATGCTGGTGGACATGCCATGGCAAATAAATTTTTGCGAGCTGGTTATTACTGGATGACCATGGAGGCTGATTGTTTCAAATATGCTCGAAAATGCCACAAGTGCCAGATTTATGCTGATAAAGTGCATGTGCCACCGAATCCTTTAAACGTGATGAGTTCCCCTTGGCCCTTTGCCATGTGGGGCATTGATATGATTGGGAATATTGAGCCCACCGCCTCTAATGGACATCGTTTTATTCTGGTGGCTGTTGATTACTTCACCAAGTGAGTGGAAGCTGCTTCGATTGCAAATGTCACCAAGCAGGTGGTTGCCCGGTTTATCAAGAAAGATATTATTTGTCGATACGGGGTGCCCGATAGGACCATCACTGATAATGGTTCTAATCTTAATAATAAAATGATGCAAGAGTTGTGCCAGAGCTTCAAGATTGAACATCACAATTCTTCTCCGTACCGCCCAAAGATGAATGGTGCCGTCGAGGCAGCCAATAAAAATATCAAGAAGAATGTGCAAAAGATGGTCGTGACGTACAAGGATTGGCATGAGATGTTGCCTTTCGCTTTGCATGGGTATCGTACATCAGTACGTACGTCTACTGGGGCAACCCCGTTTTCTCTTGTGTATGGTATGGAAGCGGTCTTACTGGTTGAAGTTGAGATTCCTTCTTTGAGGGTCATGATGGATGTCAAGCTTGATGAGGCTGAATGGGTTCGAACGAGATTCAACGAGTTGAGTCTCATAGAAGAGAGGAGATTGGTAGCAGTATGCCATGGACAACTGTATCAGAGAAGGATGAAGCGGGCATTCGATCAGAAAGTGCGTCCTCGGAATTATCAGACAGGTGACTTGGTGTTGAAAAGGATTCTTCCTCCTAATATAGATCACAGGGGCAAGTGGACTCCGAATTATGAAGGTCCATATGTTGTCAAGAAGGTTTTCTCGGGCGGAGCCTTGATGCTTACAACTATGGATGGTGAGGATTTTCCGTCGCCTGTGAACTCAGACGCAATTAAAAAATACTTCGCATAAGTGGACCTGCTGGACAGTAAAAAGAGAGTCCAAGCAAAAAAGGGCATCCCGGCGAACCATAAAAAAGGAAAAAGGTTCGGGCAAAAATTAGGGATAAAAAAAAACGAGTACACCCGGTAAGTTGAAAACCCGAAAGGGAAACTTAGGCAAAAATGGGTATCCCGGTGGATTGAAAACCCGCAAAGGGCGATCCGGGCAAAAGAGGGATTTAAAAGCGAAAGGCTGCGATCTGAGTAACCTGCATCCCGTCTCGTTTCAACAAGAGGCATTCCGAAGGATAGGAATCGGTCCAATCATCCCCCTCGGAAAGTGAAGCACTTGGAGAGTCTTGAAGAGATATGAACCATAACAGGATTGAAACTCGACGGATTTCCGTTTTCCACATTGCCATTAGGATAGTTTCTTTTCTCTTTTAAGCAATTACCTCTTTCTAGGAATTGCCTCCTGATGTAAACGCCTATTTTCGGGCTTTTTCAATCAATAAAATTTTCTTTATTCAGAATAACCATCTCTTGTGTTTTCTTTTACAGTTTGTTTTGATTGCAAAAAACGTCCGAGTTTTTTTATAAACATTGCATTTGAAAACATCGAGGTTTTACAATGACATGCGTGCAAAAGAAAACAATTAAAATTGCTTTAAATGCCTGGTGTTCTTGGGTGATGAATTCAAAATTCATTGATACCTTGGGGCATGTGTATACACCCTTTTGTTTGCAGGTGTTGAATGTTCGCTGGTTGGCCCATCAATATCACGTGATGTCTTCAGTTTCTTTTCCAGCAGAACTCAAATAATAGTTCTCCCCAAGCAGAAGCGGTTACCTCAACAGGAATTTTCTTCCTTAAGGTTGTCATTCCCCAACAGGGACATGGTTGATCTCAGTCCCTCAGCAGGTATTTCCTTCCTCAGCAAGAGTTCATTTGATCTCAACTCCCTAGCAGCCAAGTCAGAAAGTTGTCGTTTTCCCAGCGGAGTTCTATGGATATGGTTCTTTCCTAAACAGAATGATTTAGATGATACCTCCCCAGCAAGGTCATCATTCCTTACAGTAATCTCAACAGGTTTGTCAGTTCAGAGCCCAGATTAGGAGATCAGGTTAATTTGTTTTCCTCAGTAGGAGTTGCGAACACGAAGTCAATCCAGCTTGTTATCCCCAGCGGAGTTGCCTTCTTTTCCTCAGCATTTATTTTGCTAAGGAACCTCTTTGCATCTTGCATGTAGTATGCATTGCATCCTAAAAAACGCGTAGCATTTCCATTCGAGATGGATCATTACGCCATAGAAAAATTCAAACATATGCATGTGAAGCATAAGCCAGTTTTGATGCCTCGTGCGAGAGCCCAAAGCTATTTCTCTTCAATCACATCGACAAAGCCAAAAAGAATGCCTCTTTCATTCCTCAACAGACATTTCAAAGCAGTACAAGGGTTTCACTACTTTCCTCCCCACCAGAGTCATATTCCTCGGTTTATAAATCTTTTGATCTTACATCTTAACCGCGTTTTTCAGGAACCATTCCCGATAGGATTCCCTTAGCCGTTCCCGACAGGCGACCTTTGAGTTTTAAACCTAGCCGTTCCCGATAGGCCCATTTACCGTTCCCGACAGGTATACCATAGGTTTTCAACTTTAGCCGTTCCCGACAGACGACCTTTGAGTTTTAAACCTAGCCATTCCCGACAGGCCCATTTACCGTTCCCGACAGGTAAGCCATAGGTTTTCAACTTTAGCCGTTCCCGACAGGCAACCTTTGAGTTTTAGACCTAGTCGTTCCCGACAGGTCCATTTACCGTTCCCGACAGGTATACCATAGGTTTTAAACTTTAGCCGTTCCCGACAGGCGACCTTTGAGTTTTAAACCTAGCCGTTCCCGACAGGCCCATTTACCGTTCCCGACAGGTATACCAAAGGTTTTCAACTTTAGCCGTTCCCGACAGGCGACCTTTGAGTTTTAAACCTAGTCGTTCCCGACAGGCCCATTTACCGTTCCCGACAGGTAAGCCATAGGTTTTCAACTTTAGCCGTTCCCAACAGGCAACCTTTGAGTTTTAGACCTAGCCGTTCCCGACAGGTCCATTTACCATTCCCGACAGGTAAGCCATAGGTTTTCAACTTTAGCCATTCCTAATAGGCAAACTTTAGATTTCATTTGTTCTAGACTTTTTTCCACCAACATCCATCACCACAACTGTTGTGTTTGTCATATATCCATTCTTTTTACCCACAGAGCGCAAATTTTCTGGTTATTTTTATATTCAATCCCTATGTACCTTGAATGTCTGACAGCCGTTGCTCTCATCCCTTCAGGTCGACAGTTGATTGAATAAGGGCAGCTGTAATACCTCAAAATTTTCCCTCTTATCTCTCTCCAATAATTGGCTTATGTTTCATTCATTTGCATTTCATAGTAGGTCATACAACATCATACACATCATTGGTTGCAAGGCATGGGATCAAGTACCTCAAGGTATGGACAGTTCAAAGTCAAAGGATAAAAATCAAACTTCTCCAAATAAGTCACAAGGGCTCCTCATATCTCAATTCATCTCATTTGAGTCATCAAGGTATCACAAGATGAGAATTCAACAGAAGATTGAAGGAAGTCACATTCTCCTAACCAGTGCAAATTAGGGTTTTGGAATTCTGAAGTATAACACCCCAATGGGCAAGATCTTTGAGCTTTTATCATTTCCAAATGGCATATCTCATCTTTGTTAGAGAGGATACACATCATACTCAGAGGAATTTGGATTTGGAGGATGTGCTGATTTCTCCTAGACTGAGGGTTCAAAATTAGGGTTTGCCATAAAATTAGTTTATTTCTGATTTTTTTGGGCAATACTTGATTCTATGGCATTCTACATGTCCTCAAGGGTCTAAGGATGAAGAATTGTCCATCAATTTGATTTGGAAGGGTTTCAATTGGTCAATTGATTGAGAATCATGAGAATTGGGGAAAAGTCAACTGTGCAGAGGAAAAAGTCAACCCTTAACTTTTTGAGGTCAAATTCATGTTCCTCATGTCAAATATGATCATTGGTGAAGATTTGATCAAGAAATAATAAGGGATTCATCAAAAATCAAGAAATGTACAAAGTTGCCAAAAATAGCAATGTAGGGTTTCCATTTATGGCAAGTGTTGACAAGCTGAAGGGTCAACTTTAGGGCTTTCTTTCTCCATGATCCAAGTACCAAAGTGAAAGGCTAGGGAGGCCTATCAAAAGTTCACACTTTAAGCTTCAAAACCATACCAAGAACATCCCCATTGGATCAAAATCAAGAGAGATATGGTGCTTCAAAGTTGAGACAAATCATGGCATTTTTGGCAGCTAGGCAGGTCATGGGCGAGCCAGCACGCAGTCATTTCCACAAACACCTTGTGTGCATGTTCTATCCAAGTTCAAGGGAATATTTCTCCATGATGGAGACTCCAAATGGAAAATTGTTCAACATCAATCTTGTTCCTTTCCATCTCTTCTTCAACTTTGGTGTTGAACTCTTTTTCATCTGATCAACCATTTGAGAGTTATAGTGGATCAAAGTTAGGGTCATCACACTTGAATTTCACACGCCATAGGGCTGGTTAAGAGCAGGTCATGTGGGCAACCAACTCAGTCATGATTACACACTTTCATAGCCAATTCTAAGCACCTTAGAGGTTCTATTTGCAATTGTTTTGAACATCAACTTTGCTCTACTCCATGTCCTCTTTCCAAAGAGCCAATGTCATGGAGATATTTCTTGCCAAAGTCAACAACATGCCAACTGTTTCTTCCATATTAAGTAACCATAATTTGTTGCATTGTGTGGTTGCTTTTATGCGCATGTTATCACCCTACATACATCATATTACCATTTTAAACCATGCAAACACTTACATACATGCATACTCGTGTGTTGTTTTTCCTCATTTGTGCAAAC
Organism: Lathyrus tuberosus; assembly: GCA_022829125.1. NCBI lineage: Eukaryota > Viridiplantae > Streptophyta > Magnoliopsida > Fabales > Fabaceae > Lathyrus > Lathyrus tuberosus. The sequence continues at coordinate 20,620,357 of JALAZF010000017.1, forward strand.
CCTGGAAAAAAAAGAAACTTGTACAATAAGTTATTGCTGCTGTAAGTTCAGTGCAATGTATCACCACCTTCCATCATGATCCTCACCTTGATACCATGCTCCTCCACACATGGGATTCATTCACGAGCTCACTTCTTCCACTCACTCTCATTTCAATTCATCTTAACTCACTCACTCAGTTAATTCACTCACCCTAATCAGAGTTCTAACTGTTAACCAAGGTGGTTAACAGTTAACTCAAGATATATAAGCACCTCTAATAGAAATCATAACGAATTTTTTCATTCTTCCCATTTTTCACCAAAAAAACCTCACTCTCTCTCTGAATTTTGCTCTCTCTCGAAGCTTCATTCTCATCTCAAATCTATGCAAATCTCTACATTCATCTTCATCAAGCATCATCAAGGAAGAGTGTGCAATCCAAGGAAGTTTCTGCATCAAGCTTTGTTCAATTTTTCTTCACTGAATATCAAGAGAAACTGAAGTTCATCCTTGCCTTTATTTGGCTCATCTTGAATCTCAAGAAGCTAGGAACCTCCTATCTGGTATTCTTTTGGTTGAAAGAGACTTCAAAGTACAGGTTTCAGCTTAAACTTCTTACTCTCATATTGCTCTGATTTAAGTTTTTTGCGTGTTTTTGAGCTTAATAGAAGCGTGTGAGTATCTGGCTAGTTGATAGGCACCTTAAGTGATTAGTTGAAAAATCTAGGGAAAAATGTTTGGCTTCGATTCGCTCTGTGTGTGATGTGTTTGTGAAAATTAGTGGAAGATTCTTGACATACTCAGTGAGAGGAACATTTTGATATATGGTTTGATGTTTTTTGATGACCTGAAACTTGAGCCACGGTGGAGGGTGGCCGGAGAAGATGATCGGAGTCTTCTCCGGCCGGTGGCGTTCTTCAACCACATAAACCCTATGTAATTTGCCAGATTATATCGTGACCGTTTGATCTTGCTCATCCAACGCACCAAACAGTGTCACCACATTAATGAATCACTCCTCTGGCGCGTGACTTCTTTTTCTGATATATTTTCATGTTTGTGCTCTGGTGTGTGTGGCGCGTGATTGCTTATCATGTACTTGCATTGTGATGCGTGTGTTTGTTTTACTTGAATTGATCATCATAGTTGACCTGATCATGTGGCTCTCGTTGAGTCAACATTTTGACTGATCTCCATAGCATGCACCTCCTCTGAATACGTGGTAATGGACTAGGCTTAATTTGCCACACCCCCTTTTCCTGAGCCCAAAGCGCATTATAATTGGAGTTTTACTTGTGCTGCACCCCCTGGCCCATTTTCTTTGTTCTTTTATTTTTCTTTTGCATGATTGTTTGGTTTTTAATTTTTAAAATTACTTCCAAGCATCCAAAAATTCTATAAAAATGCATGAAGCATCAAAAGACATTTAAATAATTTTTTTCATATTTTATTTTCTGATTTTATCATGTTTTGGCATATTTTCTTGAATTTTCTTGTAATTTCTTTTGTGTGTGGACTAAACCATGACCTATGCTACATTGTGGAATGTTTTGACATAGTTGTGCACTGAATTTTTGCCTAATATTTGGTACATGCATTTTTGATATGGTGAGGCATGTTATGCATTTTGTGTAGATTTTTTAGGCCATTTCTTGTTGGCTTTTGGACGAATTTTTTGAGCTATTTGTTTGTGTGATTTGTATGATTATGTGAGGCATGTTTGAGCATGTTTGGTAATGATTTTTGAGCCATCCTTTTGAAGTATGCTTGCACACTAATTGCACCTTAATTCACTTGTCTTATCTCAATTTTCTCATTATCTTAACATGACTTTATGGATTGTATGAAAGCATGTTGGTTTGTGTGAATGTAGAAGACTTATGTTTAGGTCTTAGTGAGCATTGTGTGCTATCTTCTTTGACCATTTGTTGAGGCTTTTTAATTCATGTTGCATGAATATTATAGGTCACTTTCATCATGTTATAGGTCATTCAAAGTTCATCCTTACATGACTTGTATGCATTTGTTTTAACTTGAAATACCTTGTGTAATTGTGCATTCTTCTTGGAGCTTCTTTGAACACATGTTTGTACCAACACTTGTATGATCTTGAACAATCACTTGAACATGATTCACTTCTATTTGTAATCATCCTCAACCATATTCCATGACCTATAATTGCACTTTACATGTTTCTTAAGTTCATAAATCTTTGGATGTTTACTTGAACTTGTTTGAACTTAGTTTGTTCTTAATCATCAATGTGCTTCAATATGATACTTGTGGGGACTTTGTGCTTCCATCCTTGACTTCTAAATGTAATTTAAAATGTCATGAGTTGCTGACTTGCATTCATATTACATGATTGTTTAATTTTCATCTTCATTTCTTACTTGCATTACAAGTATGCTTCATTGTTGGAACTTGAATGATGTTTGCTTCCCCTTCTTTCTACTTGATCCATAGGTGCATTTATGAACTCTATGCCATTTTAACGACATCTCTACACACCATTAAATTTCATTCAATTCTGACTTTGATGCTTACATGTGCATTCATCCATATTCATGATTCATTTGCATTCATATTGCATTATTAATGTTTCATTTGCACTTGTATGATTGTCTAGTGCATAGTTTGCTTTTGTTTGAGTTCATATGACATGTTTACATTAGTAGGATCCCTTAACATGTACATAATGACTTTGCATGTCCCTTAACTATTAGGACCTTTCCCTTTTGGTTTGAACTTTACTTTCTTCTTAATTTGTCTTCTTAAAGCAAATAGTTTTGTTTGGTTTAGTTTCTTGCACTTATTTTCATTACTTGTGATGATTATGCACTAACCTTTTGTGTAGGGGAAGAGGTAAGACATTTGAGTATGTGGATGTTAATCCATACTCATCTCTTCTTTCATCTCATCTCTTTCATTACTATTTCTCTTTTGTGAATAGCATGATATAATGCTTGATTGTGTAGGACTTTCTCACATCCCTTAGGGATCCTAGCTCATCCTTAATTTTTGATTAAGGTGAGGTAGGATAAGCATTAGATAGTGTTATCCCTCTCTTTCCTTTAGGCTTAGGTGGTTCTTATACCCCACATAACCATAGGACATCCATGTATGAGAACATTAGCATAACTAGTCCCCCACTTAGACTTTTTCCTTTCTTCCTTTTGAGTCTCTTTCTCATCTCAAAACAAAAATCAAAACATGTAATAAAAACAACAAGTGTTGTGTACCATGAGCCTTAAGTACATGAGAAATGGAAGGAGGAGGGTTTCCTGCCGTCTTTCTAGAGTGTTAGCATACGTCCTGTTAGGACAACCATGCGACGCATTCGATCCTATGTCATAGACTTTAGTGCAATACTTGTTATAAACACAAAATAATCAAAACACTTCTTCTTAAAAGACAAAAAAAACAATTCTCTTCTCATCTTCCTCACTCCACTCATAAAGGACGCGTCACTTCCATTCTACCGCAAACAAGTAAATGCCTAAGACTCCGTACAACGAGCTGCGACACCTAACTGCTAGAACGCGAACCTTGGCGCCCTCCACTTAAAAAACATAAACAAACCAGTCCATCCCAGGTGGGTCGAACTACGACTGCTATGATTTCCTCTCTCTGGTTAGATTGATGATACGTAGGCACAAGATGATGATATCTTGGCGAGCAACCTTTCCCCACAATCCCGTAGTCCTCCGAACTACGTTGACTCTGACTTTCCCATTGCACAAGGGAATACGTAGGCATAGGACGACGATGTCCTATCGAGTCTCTTCTTTTCCTTTTCTTCCCCGTTTCTTCGTTCCTTCTCGTACCTGTTCCTTTTCCTTTCCAGTAGCAGCGGAGCTCCAGATGACGACACCCTTTGATTAAGACAACAAGCATGGATCCCATCGAGTACGGTGGACGCGAGGGGGTGCTAATACCTTCCCCTCGCGTAACCGACTCCCTTACCCGTTTCTCTTAGTCGCGAGACCATGCTTTTCCTTCCCTCAGGTTTACGCAGTGTTTCCTTTCCCTCTCTTGGGATAAATACACATTGTTGGCGACTCTGTTTCTGCGCCACTTTCGCGTTTGTACTTGGATGAAAATCCCGGGAGCGACACCAACTTCGGAGACTCCCACTGTAGAACTGCATCTACCTTGGATGGGTCCACAGCAATACCATCACCTGAATAACATATCCAAGAAAACTTACATCTCTCAACCAGAATTCACACTTAGACAACTTAGCATAGAGTTTCCTTTCTTTTAACACTTGCAGCACGGTCCGCAAATGCTCAGCATGTTCCCCTTCTAACTTAGAACAGATTAGAATGTCGTCATTAAAGACAACCACAAATTGATCCAAGTAAGCATGAAAAATTAGATTCATATACTCCATGAATACACCAGGTGCATTAGTAACTCCGAACGGCATCACTACATACTCATAATGTCCATATCGAGTCCTGAAAGCTGTCTTCTGAATATTTTCATCCTTTACTCGTATCTGATGATAACCCGAACTCAAGTCAATCTTACTAAACACACGGGCCCTAACTAACTGATCCATCAATTCATATATTCTTGGAAGCGGGTACTTGTTCTTAATCGTCACTTTATTCAGTTGTCTATAGTCGATACATAACCTAATACTGCCATCCTTTTTCTTCACCAACAACACCGGAGCTCCCCAAGGCGACACACTTGGTCTCATAAATTTCTTCTCCAACAACTCGTTCAGTTGCTTCTTCAACTCTGTTAATGTTGAGGCTGACATCCTGTATAGTGCCTTAGAAATAGGTATGGTACCAGGGACAAGATCAATAGTAAACTCCACTTCGGGAATATCATCCAGAAACACTTCGGGAAATTCACGCACCACCTGCAATTCATTAATCACCGACTCACTCTCCACTGACAAGGGTGCAAACAATGCAAGCACTTGAGCTTCTTCTTCTTGGAGCTCCCTTAACTCTCTAGCAGATAGAAAACCATCTTCTTCTCCTTCCTTAGGAGTAAGAAATCGTACCGACTTGTTAAAACAATTAATGTGAACATGATTGAACTCCAACCAGTTCATACCCAAGATCACATCAAGATTTCCCAACGGCAAGCAAATAAGATCCACACCAAAGTCCTTATCAAATATTGATAGTGGACAATTCAAACAGACTAGGGAAGCGGTCACCGATCCCTTTGCAGGAGTTTCGACAACCATCTCTCCCTTCATAGGAGAAACGACAAGGCCTAGCCTTCTCATACAATCAACAACAATAAAAGAATGAGTAGCACCAGTATCAATAATAGCAATCAAAGGCGTATCATTAATGTAACATATACCTCTGATCAGTCTATCATCACTGGAAGTCTGAGTCCCTGTCAAAGCGAACATTTTTCCTCCAATTGAAGTTTGCGTCTGAGTCCCTGTCATCACAATCCGACTCAATGCATGTTGTACCAATTCGATCCCTTTTTCATGATCATAATTCCCGTCAAAATTTCCATATAAGTCGCTCACACCCCACACGAGAACACGACACATGTAATCTCTCACACCCCACATGGGCACACCATTACCTCAACAACAACAATAACACGATTCTATTTTAAAGAATCCTGATAAGACGCTCACACCCCACATGGGCACATGGCTTATCACACAACTTTATGCAACATGAATATGCATTCAACGACGACATGCAACCGAGACTAATGCATATGACTAACATACAGTCAACACATCACACTACAACTGTCCAACACACAACATATACCTGCCAAACATGCAACAACTGAAATCTACAGCTACAACAAGCAATCACACAATCAAATACAACATTTCGGCGTTCAACACATCTCAACCTACACGGAATACAATTAACGTGTCGAATAGTTGGAATTCTGGTATTGAGATTAATTTTAACAGAAAGTACATGAAACCAGCTCTCCAACGATTCGAACGGTGACTGAAACGAACTTACAGATCAAAAGGTATGAAATTTTAAAGTTTAAGAAAATTCGGTCTGTAACAGCAGAAAACCGAACTGTCATGCTCGCTCAAAGTTCGCCCAGCGAACTTCCCTTTGCTAGGAGTTCTCCTAGCGAAGTCGCCAGTGAAACATCTTCACCATACAAAATCCAGAGGCTTACATATTTGCCTCTCCCTTCGCCTCTGCATTCGCCCAGCGAACCTGGGGCAAACCTCCCCACACCTCATTCCAGTATCCTATTCCCTTTCTCTTCTTTCGCTTCTCAGTTCGCCCAGCGAACTGACAGCGAACCCTTCGCCTAGCGAACTTTTATTCACACGTCGAACTGCGCGAATCAGCAACCCAGCCGTTGCGATTCTGCACGATTCTGACCCTAAGCCTTCTCCGATTTTAACAGCAAACAACACGAAAATACACATAGAATCCACAATTTTTACACAATCAATTAGAGTCACATAAACCATAATTTAATCGGTCAATTTACACCAATTACATGTTATTACGAACATCGACACGCAACCAACAACAACCAAACAATTAGAGATACGTAGAGATGAATCTAACGAATTACCCACCCTCATACATACATTATTCATGCCTTAAGTGATCGAAGAACCCCATCCTTACCTTATTGATGATTCTTCGAAGGTTCTCTAAGCCCTAGCTCTGCTCCTCTCTTTCGTTCCTCTTTTCTTAAAAAAGTGCGATCGTTCCAAACTGATTCTCCTTTTCCCAATCTTCTCTTTTCCTACTATAACCCTTAGACCCTAATATGGTTTTCCTTCCTTACCCTTACTAACCCTCTTGAATAGTCCACTTTGTCCTCCTTATTTCTCTACTCATATAATATTATTGTTATATTATTATTATTATTATTATTATTATTATTATTATTATTATTATTATTATTTAGTCCAACCATTAAAATAATAAAAACAATAATAAAACTAAATATTTATTTAAATAATAATCTCCTCATATTATTTAATTAAATAAATAATAACTAATTCCCATAATTAATATACTCCTCCCACCACCACGTTCTACACTTTTGGTCATCCACCCCCAATAACTTATACCCCATAATTCTAAGGTTACTACCTTCCACTAAGGGTACCCAAAACATCACAAAATACGCATAATCGCATAATTATACATATCAACACATGAATATAATTATGAATAATGATTAAAATAAATCGGGGTGTTACAGGGAGAGCAACCGACTGAAGAATACAACACTCAGGAGAAACAACCTAAAAAGAAAGAAAAGTATAAAAGGTAACCTAGTGAAGAATCAGATGAAGGAAAAGGCTAAGAAAAAGAAGGTGTCGTTTTTTATTACTGAATCTATCCCAGAGGCGACTTCTGATGTGCCAGAGAGAGAATCATCAAAGAAAAAGAAGAAACATGTGAAGGCAGAAAAGAGAGGCTAAAGTTCTTCAAAGATGAGGATGTGGATGAAGAGATAATGGTGGAAGAGGAACCCAAGAAAAAGGAAGCAGAAAAATATAGTAAAAAGAAATTGAATGAACCAAGATGAGGAGGAAGAATGCAACAAGGATCAAGATAAGGAGAATGTTAAAGATAAAGAAAAGGAGGAAAATAATAATGAATAAAATAATGTTGAAGACAAGGACGAGGAAGAAGTCAACAAAGAACAAGATGAAATGGAGCAAGAAGTTGAACCTACATTCAACAATTTGTCATTTTTCCTATACAAATACTCATTGTAGAAAACCAACATTAAGAAGACCAAGTGCAATATGGCCAAGACTTACAACAAAATGATGAGGAGGAGATCACTGAATTACCTACCCCATTTAAGACAAAGGAAGTTTAGGAACAATATTTAATGGAAGAAATATTTATAGATGCAAACCTAGACTAAATGGAAATAAGAATGATAGGAAATTATCATGAAGCATGGGAGTATCTGAAAATTACTAGCATGCCAGAAGGTGATGAGATACCAGAGGATGCTGAACCAGTGAAAACTAAGTCTAAGTACTCAAGAAAGGTAAAATGACGACAATACCTTTTAACTTAACAGAACATGTCACTAGACCCCTATCAGAAGAGCAACAGTGTATCAATGAGTCCTCTTCAAAACTGAAATCCAAGAACACATTTGTTGTTGTTTCTGAAGAGGAGGCTAGATCAGAAGGTACACCAACCAAGAGCAAGAAGAATAAGAAGTAAGGAAAGAAGAGGAAGACAAATGAGAAACTCCATCCAACCAAGAAAAGCAGCAGGCTTCAGGCCAAACCGGTAATTCCAACCCATCATCTATAGATTTTTCAATTTTGTTTTATGTTTTCTAATATGCCAGAGCTTGCCGGATTGATAATGAGGACATTAGTTTCAATTATGTTTTCATATTGCATGTTCAATTATAAATCAATGGAAATGTTTTGTGTTTTTATGTTTACTTTGTGTTAAAAAAAATAGAGAAAATGAACCAAAATAAATAAATAAAAGTACCAAAATTTATCTCAAAAAATAGCCAAATTTATAAGATAACCAAGGAGAATTTTAATTGGACTACTGCCAATATTGGAACTAAGGTCTTAATTAAGAAACAAATCATAAAATTAGTGAGGTACCCCCTATCACGCCAGAAGAAGTCAGAAAACTAGTTAGCCTCTTAAGAAGTTTGAATTATTCTAGAGTATAAAATAAGGCTCATTGTATGATTAAGTTTAGGGGAGGAAAAACTAGTAAATAAGACCAGCTAATGGATATACTACATTTACTAATGCATAAAAAAGAAAATAAAACACATAAAAGTGTGCAAAAAGAATGAAAATGCCAAAGAGCATTATGAGTAAAGTGCTTGTGCCTGAAATTGGAGAAACAATGGGTGTCTTCACTCTAAGTAATATGTTGGACTAATTATAAGTGAGATCCCATCATGTGAAAAAATGGAGCATCTAGAAAAAGTTACTAAGAAAAGTGGGGCAAGTAAGATCCTAAAAAGTTCAAAAAGAACCAAAAGGCCATTGAAAACATTAATAAAGTTAATCCCCTACTGAAAATGAAAAAAATGAAACCTTGGACCATATAACAGAGTAACCAAACTAGGATTGAGGCTAATTATCTTGAATGAAGACTTCTGGCATGACAGATGGCATCATGGGTCACACACACACACACACACACACAAGGCTAAGGTATAACAAAGACCAAATTGTGCTAATTTTTAGAGGCATTCCTTTGAGAAAAATTTGGGTTATATGGAATATGTTGCTAAGGAAAGATATGAAAAAGGAAGTATTTTTTTTTTATATTATCTTTCGCATCACTTGAGGACAGATAAAGATTCAAGCTTGGGGTGTGATAACTCACTATTTGCAAAAGGTCCAAGCCCATATTACGTAACTTTATTTTGTTATTAGCAAGATTAATTGGGTTAATTCAAGTATATTTTGTTGTTTTAAGTTCAATTAGTAAATAGCACGCCAGGTTCTCTGTTTTGTGAATTTTATGTGTTTGATTTCTTGTGTAGGGCTGCTCTATGATAAGTTATGACATGACATATGTAACACCCTATTTCCCATGCGCATAAATATACACTAAAATCAGATTATTTACATACTCAAATAGGATGTCACACATTCTCTTTTCAAAACATACATGCCCTGTAACACTTTATTAATTAAAAACAACAATCAACACTTTCACTTAGGGTGTCATCGCATGCTCACCTTCACTTAGGGTGTCATAGTGGAATTTCTCATAATAAAGCATGCATTAACTAAATTATTTAAACTTCAAATGCACTTTATGGCATACTCAAACACATAAATGAAATCTCCTCAAAACATAGAAATACTAAACATGAGAGTGTACATTAACTCTCTAAAGAAAGAATAAAATGACTCACAAACGTTCCCCAGTGTTACATATCAGAGCACGTAAACTAAAACACAAAAAGAAAAATGAAGAAATAGCCTCGTGCCTTCCTCCAACTCTAAGAAGCTACCCTGCTACCTGCTTATATGTACTCTGAAGAGGAGCACAGTCCACATCAACAACAAAGGAATGAGAAATTAGAAACAATAATAATAGGAATATACTGCATGGTAGGATATCAGATACGACATGTTCTACAAAGTCTCATTCACAATATATCACAATACATTCTCACACCATACTCATCAACCAATCATTGCTCAGCAAATATGCATATAACTCATTAAGCAATGCAATAACATAATAGTCATAATCACCACTACAAACTTAACGACATCGTCACACTCTTAATTCACACAACAATATCATTATAAAAACATCATCAACAAGTAGTTCATGAGGTAGCTCTGCGCGTTCCCTTCCCAACGCTGGAACAACGTCTCATTTGGACTTACGGAATGAAATTTATGGCCAAAATCATCGGACAGTGCAAAAAAAGACAAAACAAACATTCTGCCAGTTTGGAGTCAATACATAAAATTTATGAGTCGACTCCCAACACTTATGTAACGACTCCCAACACGTATGTAGCTCTACATACTGTGCAGTTTTTGAAAAATTCCAATTCTGTTGGTTTGGAGTTAACTCCAAGCACGTATGAGTCGACTCCAACTGTTGTTTTTGCCTAAAAGTCAGTTTTTTAACGCACATGGAAAGTCTTTTACTATTATAAAACCATCCAAAAACTTCCTAACACCAAAATAACTTATTTCAAACACCCATTTTCTCAAATTAAAATCTCACTCTTATTAAGCCCTAATTCTACCAATTAACATAACAATTCAATCACCAATTCATCAAATCATCATCAATTCACATCTATAAAACCTTCACTATTGCAACAATGGTGGAAAACACACATACATACATAGTACAGAATTTCAAACATCATTCATACGAAATTCACATCAATATAGTCAGGAGAATACTCCTCAAGAACACATACACAAATTATTAGAATCATCAACCCTATTGGAGGTTAAAGACTCCTCTACCCTACCCCTTATGCATAAGGCCTTATTGAAGGTTATTCTCCCCCTTACCTTAGATTTTTCATGCAAAATTATTCAAAACTCTTTCAATGGATGCTATTTCTATGCCCGAGCCCTTGCCTCTTCCTCTTTCTACCAAATTCTATTTTCACGTAGAAAACTCTCATAAATCCTTACTAACCTTTTTATTAGTAACCTAATTCCTCAATTAGAGACTTCCAGCTTTACCCTCACTTATCCCCCTATTCACCAAAATGCCCTTATCATCTCTAATTTTATTTTAATATAAATACTACTAGTACTCCTTTTTTTTCTATTATTCTATTTTCTCATTTTAATTAAATAATTCAATTATAATACTATTATTTAATTATTAAAAATATGCACTAATAATTCTAGCTCACCTCTACCAATCTCTAATCACCCTCCACACTCCCACCTCAAGGTCACACACCCATGACACCCATATTAATTCAATTATCACACATAATAATAAAATTAAACCATAATAATTCAAATAATTTGATAAATTAAGAATTAGGGTGTTACAACAGAACTGGTGCAACTATTCAACTCATTTCCCAGCAGACCTTAAAGTCATAAGATACTGTAAATAATGAAGTTTAATGGCATTAGGGAAAAACATCCTTTTCAAAGGAATTACCGGGCTCCGCCCTTTGCACGGGCTCTTCATTTACTACTTATTTTCCTTTGGCCTTCGCCAAAGCTTCAGCATCATCATTTCGGAGCGTTTGTGGAGCAAAGAGCCTTCCACTACGGGTAAAACCACCCATTCCTCCTACATTCCCCACACTCGAACCAGTTTCCTTGGGGGTCTCTACTTCTTGCTTCTGCCCTTGGTAATAAACATCAGCTCCGTAATGCCACGGGATCGCTTTTGTATTGTCATATGGCATAGGACCCAAAACAGTTATAGTCACAGGGGCTAACTGCTCAGGCACGGGGACCTGTACTGGCGTATGCACGGGAATCTCTGCCGGAGTAAAGTAAATGGTAATTGTCGAGACCGTATCATTCTTCTTTCTCATTTGATTAAACTGTAAACAACCCTCGTCTATCAACTTCTAAAGGCCCTTCCTCAATTCATCACAACCATTCATCGCAGTCAAACATTCTGAGCAATTTTCCAGACAACCGGGGAACACGCCCCCTTTCAACAAACGCTTTTTCACGATCTCCAAAGATGTTCTAACTTTGTTGACATCTGACACCAGATTCAAGCCTTTGTCCTCTTCTATTGCATTGACCTTTGGTCCGCCATGCGGGGGCATGGGGTTTTGAATCACATTGGGATTAGGAGCGAAGTTGATAGCTTTCGAATTAACCAGATCCTGAACTACGTGATTAAAAGCTTTGTAGTTCTCTATATGGTGGCCGGCGCACCCGAATGGAATTCACACTTCTCATTTGCATCATAGCCATAAAGTAGCCTGCCTGTTGGTGGTGTCAGCGTTTTCACCTGTACCAACTTTAAGCAGAGCAAATTCTGCAACATCTGGGCATATGTCATAGGTAAAGTGTCAAAGTGGCGATCACTCAATCTCTGCCTCGGTTGGTATTGTCTTTGAGATTGTGACTGAGATTCGGCAGCTGGAACCGAAATAGTTACAGTTGTTGCTTGATGGTACGAGCCCTGACGTCCTTTACCTTCACCCCCTGTCTATAGGCAGTACTAGTTTCACCTTCACGTTTCTTCGAGCCATTCCCAAAAAGCCTTTTTGCATTGGAAGAGCCTGTCCCGCTTCCATCTTGAATTTTCCCCGATTTCAATAGATTTTCAATTCTCTCTCCTGCTATCACAATGTCAGAGAATCCAGTGGATGGACATCCGGCCAAGCGATCCAGATATGGGCCCTGTAAAGTATTCATAAACATATAAGCCATTTCCCTTTCCATCAGCGGGGGTTGTACTCGAGCTGCTAGCTCACGCCACCTTTGGGCGTATTGTTTGAAAGATTCCTTCAGATCCTATGTCATATTCTGCAATTGGGTACGATTGGGGGCCATATCAATATTATACTGATACTATTTCAAAAAAGCATCGCCCAAGTCCTTCCAGTTCCTGATATAAGCTCTTTCCAGCTTCATGTACCATTCCAATGAAGCTCCTGACAGGCTGTCCTGAAAGAAGTACATCCACAGCTTTTCATTGTCAGAATATGCAGAAATCTTCCTGAAATATGCCTGAATGTGAGTTTTGGGACATGTACTGCCATTATACTTGTCAAAGGTTGGGGGATTAAACTTTGGAGGGATCCTCACCCCTTGCACCAGTCCCATGTCAGCAACATCAATTCCCATGGAGTTTTGACATTCCATGGCTCTTAACTTCTCAGCCAACTCTTCATACCTTCTGTCATTATCATCATTATGAATCCCCAAGTCAACATTCAGCATAGAGAACTGATCATCTTGATGGTCCTCCACATGTTGATGATTAATATGGCCAACACCACCAGGAGCTCCGCCGGGAGGATTAACTGCCGCTCCGCCAGGAGGGTTGTTATTAACACCAACAGGGGTTTCCACTTCCAACCTTTGAACTGTAGCTCTCAAATCTTATTGCCCCTGGGCTATGCCCTGCATAAGGTTCATGAACTTATCCATACGAGTCCTCATTTCAGTGAGTTCTGCCTGCACCTATTCCATGATTCTGGCTTGATTTTGTTGAGTCGCGTAGCAATGAATGTTGAGATCAGCTATTCTGCCTGCAACCAAATAAAGGTTAGAAACTCCCTAGGACGAGTACCTGTTATGCAAAATGATATGTTGTGAAATGCTTGCAAATGTCATGTTTAACCACTTCCAGGGCATTTCACACCCTCATTCCAGTCTTAATGGACACGAAGCTGAATAACAGACACATTTTGTTGAGGGAATTTCGTGGGGAAGAAATGTGTTGTGATAATGTGCTTGTGAATATCAACACTGACAAAGAAACATCTCTGAATAAACTGGTCATTTTCAAATTAACAGAAAGCCAGTACATGCCGAAGCATTCTACAACGAAATCATAAACTGGAAATACATCAAGAGAATGGCTCCATCAACAGGCCTGATGGTGACCACAATACATCAACAAAAACTATATTAGGAAAATGAAGAGAGAACTATCAATCATTTAGCTCCAAATCTTTCAACTGCTCGCTAGAATGCCTGATTTCTTCAAAGAGTATTATGGTGTGTTGATGGCTTGGTTTTTCAATCATTTCCCTGATCAACACATCCCTCTTCTTCAGAGCTTCAACTAATGAGTCCACGTGCATTAAGAGAGCCTCGTCATTACTCACTTCTCTAGGCTTTTTCACACCAGCTAATATTTTGAGTTCTTCTGTTTCTGCCATAGCATCTTCAAGTTCTTTCTTGGAAGCTTTCAACTCATCTCTAACCTTCTTCAACTGTTCTTGGCTTTTACTGACATCTTCAAGATGCTTTCTTCATTGTGCATGCGCTCTCTAAAGCTCATCATCTCTGGATTTTAACTGCTCTTGCAGCTCTGCATTCTCAATTCTAACTTCATCCCATGCCTGCTGAAGTTGAGTGAGCTTAACTTTTGTTTCGGCTAACGATTGTTTAGTCTGCCTGTAAGTTTGAGCAGAAGTTTCAACAGCCATATTAACTTTCTGGTAATGTCGGGCTCTATCGGCAAAATCTTTTTCTCTTGCTGCTAAGATCTTTTCTGCGTCTTGGGCTTTCCATTCCAATTCCTTGTTGGTATGTAGAGCATCTTGAAGACGGCTGCTCAGATCAGAATTCTCTCCTCGAAGCTTTTTCACCAAGGCTTGCAATTTGTTGAATTCCTCCACGGAGGCATTACTTCCTTCCTTCTCATTCTCAGGATACAAAGGGAGTGCTTTATCAAAAGGCAAGTGAAAATCTTCAACCCTCTTCTTCACCCAATCTTCATATGCTGGATAAGCCCGATTGTTGGCTTTGCCTAGAGCGACCTTTCCTTTCTTTAGTACATTGGCCCTGGCCTCAGAAGCTTTTTGTGTTGTTTCTAAACCATCTGATGCATGGAAATACAACGAATCTTCTGCATCTCTCTTAATGGGCGGACCTATCAGAGCGTACTCAAATTGCCTAACGGCCAAAGAAGGATTATAGTTGATTCCTCCATTTCTTCCTATCAATGGCACATTGGGGAATTCCCCATAACTATGGATAATGCTCTTGCCAAGCAGCCCATGGTCTATCCATACGATGTTTTTGGCAACTAGTCCCATCAAACGCTGACTCCATTCTAGAGAACCTTTGGAATCCACAAAAGCACCTGACTGCGGTAAGCGATTTGCGAACCATTTATAAAACAAAGATGCACAACAATGAACCACCCCTCCTCTTTTCTTTTCATTTCTATTGTATAAGGCATAATGAAGATCTCCCAACAGTGTTGGCATTGGATTTTTCATCATGAATATCCTGATGGCATCCATATCAACAAAGTCGGGCTCGTTGGGGAACAATACAATACCATATACGCAAAGGGCCAACAATGCATTGAAAACGACCTATTTCTTGTCTTTCGCTGCCTCCTGAGCTTTCTTTATCAGATACCCCAGCTTATAACTACAGAGCTTTCCTTTGTTTGAGATATTGGCCTCTAACTCTGACTTGCTCAAATAAAGAGCACCAGCCATTTTCCCAAAGTCCAGATCGCCCTTAGACCCAAAGAATGGAGGCTCCTCCTTGATAGCAATCCCTAGCATGTTGGAATACTCCTCTAAGGTAGGTACCAATAGATAATCTGGAAACACAAAGCATCTCAGAGGAGGGTCGTAGAACTGCATCAAAGTATGAAGACCCCGGTATTCGTAATCACTGATATTGTGAACAAAAGATAAAATCCACCCATATTTTCCTTTGAAAGCCTCCAACACATCAGGGCTTGCCATTCCTTTTAGGATAGTGATAGGGCCTAGAGTAGGCATGAGGAATTTATAACTAATGGTGTTCTTTTTCTCTTTAGTATTCATCCTTGTGAGGACCCGACGACTGGAATCAAGAGTAGAATATGAACCTGGAAATGAGTAAACATGTATGTTAGGATATGTAAATGCAATGCAAAAGACATGGTATCAAAGTGTCGCGTGTCTGTGCTGGACTATGAACAGTGTCAGTGTAGATCTGAGAATATTATAGAACTGTGGACAAGATCCATCTGAATACAGTAGGATGAATCCTCCTTTTGTGTAATAACACCATAAAACTGGGTATGTGGGAGGTTATGGTTACCTGCAAACCTGCAAACACCCACCCATCCTCACACGTGGGTACTAGAAAGGCGAGGATCCTCAATATCACGGACTCTCAGGTCGAGAAATGATGATACGTTCACCATTTCTGGTTTGGCATCATCATCAATCGAGGAGGCCTCAACTGATTCCCCTAAAAAAGAATATCCTATAGCAAGTTCCCAACATTGGGTCCTCGGATCAAGAAGTGTAATGGGTTTTCCATTTCTGGTCTGCCATTATCACATCTCGGGAGGAGTGCCGCAACTGAGTCCTCGGGAATGGTCACCAGAGTCGACAGTTCCTCAAGAGAATAACTACTGGCTTGTATAAATATACAGTAGCAGTTAGCTCCTGATAGAACCTCGTCTGGCTGTGGGTCTCGTGAACAACAATACGTGGTCACCGCCACGCAAGTGTCACGACTATCCACTCTAATACCTATGTGCATGCTCAAGCCTGGGTAGTGGGCTTATCTCTCGAAACGCCCTGCCCACCAAACAGAAAAATCCAGCACAATATAATATATGACAATAGTAAATGAAAAGCATGTAAATGCAATAAAACAGTAAACATGCAACAATGCCATAAATAAAGCGAGTAAAGCAAACAGATAAAACACCCTATAATCGAAAACAAACAAGCGCTAGGATTGACTCGCTTAGGAAATTGATCCCCAGCAGAGTCGCCAGCTATCGTTCCCGGGATTTTCATCCAAGTACAAACGCGAAAGTGGCGCAGAAACAGAGTCGCCAGCAATGTGTATTTATCCCAAGAGAGGGAAAGGAAACACTGCGTAAACCTGAGGGAAGGAAAAGCATGGTCTCACGACCAAGAGAAATGGGTAAGGGAGTCGGTTACGCGAGGGGAAGGTATTATCACCCCCTCGCGTCCACCGTACTCGATGGGATCCACACTTGTTGTCTTAATCAAAGGGTGTCGTCATCTGGAGCTCCGCTGCTACTGGAAAGGAAAAGGAACAGGTACGGGAAAGAACGAAGAAATCGGGAAGAAAAGGAAAAGAAGAGACTCGATAGGGCATTGTCGTCCTATGCCTACGTATTCCCTCGTGCAATGGGAAAGTCAGAGTCAACGTAGTTCGGAGGACTACGGGATTGTGGGGAAAGGTTGCTCGCCAAGACATCGTCGTCTTGTACCTACGTATCCTCAATCTAACCATAGAAAGGAAATCAGAGCAGTCGTAGTTTGACCGACCTGGGATAGACTGGTTTGTTTATGTTTTTTAAGTGGAGTACGCCAAGGTTCGCGTTCTAGCAGTTAGGTGTCGCAGCTCGTTGTACGGAGTCTTAGGCATTTACCTGTTTGCGGTAGAACGGAAGTGACGCGTCCTTTATGAGTGGAGTGAGGAAAATGAGAAGAGAATTATTTGTTTTTGTCTTTTAAGAAGAAGTGTTTTGATTATTTTGTGTTTATAACAAGTATTTCACTAAAGTCTATGACATAGGATCGAATGCGTCGCATGGTCGTCCTAACAGGACGTATGCTAACACTCTTGAAAGACGGCGGGAAACCCCCCTCCTTCCATTTACCATGTACTTAAGGCTCATGGCACACAACATATGATCCAACATAATTTTCTCCCTTTAGACGATAAAATGATAGTAAAAATGCTCTACTTACTGCAAAGCATTCTCAAAGGACTACGAAACTACCTCATGGGTAGCGCTCATATAGTCAACCAATTGTTAAGTCAAAGAAGCATTTTGAAGGTGCAAAGACTCTAACTCCTCTGAGCAGATGACAAACTTCCCCGAATAGAAATCAGAGCTTGGTTGTTCTCCGCCACGGTCTTCACCAGGTGAGTCACTTGGTCGGAGAGAGAACCAATGAGATTCAGGGGAAGCGAAGCATTATTCACTTCGGTAAGAGAAGTATAAGCCTTCTTTATTTCATACAGGTATTTATCCCACTGAAGCTTCAGATTACAAACTTTTCCCTCCATCTGTTGCTTCTCAACACAATGCTAGTTGGACCAAAGAGCTTTGTAATAGCCTGCTCCACCAACCACAAAAGCAGCAAAGGCATGCCGAGTATACTGAGCCAGATTAGCCAGTATTTCCTCTAGAACAGACCTAGACAAATTAGCCAAATAAGAGAAATCTTCGCACAAATGAGGGGTTGACCAAACTTCAGTAGAACGAGAGTTAGACCATGTCAGTAGTGGACAAGTAGTCTTACCCGAGATACTCGGGAAAGTCGATAGGGCCTCAAAAATCGTATCACTCTCGGTCAATTGTATTCCCTGCCTCATAAGCCGGATATGTACCTCATTCTTCATATGCTTTGCATAGAGTTACTGTCATATCAAATACGTAAAAAATGTTCCTCATAAGAAAATGAATCTAAGTCAAATACTTATGGAACAACTCAACACATCTACCCTTTGTACCTCCTCCAACGGTGCAAACTATAACGTGAGCTTCGGGGATGATGGAGGTGACAAAAAAGAATCGGTTTTCGAAAGGTTGAAGCTTCGGAAGAGGTCCAAAGTCGTGCATGGTCGGCTCTAAATAAATCAATCTTCTACCTCGAGTCCGAGTCACCGAGCCCCGACGACATTTGAAGAGATGAAAGAAAAAGGTCATAGAAGGCTTCCAATTCAAATATTCACACCAATATTGGTATACATTCACGCACGTCAACCTTGCAGGATGAAGTTCTGAAGGAACCATTGCCAAATGCTTAAGAACTTCTATCTTAAAGAGGCGGGGGGATACAAAGACCCATGACGGAGAAAGTGCATTCATAAAAGGGGATGGCACAATCTCCATACTTGTCACATATTCTTTCATCCTCGGTGGGACTAAAGATTCCTTAGTATGAAGGTGAACCAAATTCAGTAAAGGCGTCATTAAGAGCGCCCACTTTAGCGAAAGCAGAAACAGTAGAAAAGTAGAATGAATCCACCCAAGAAGATGGAGTATTCTTCTAGGACTTATAAATACTTCTCTGTGATTTCTTGCCCATAATGCACTAACATTTCAGATGCAGATAAAGTAAAACGCTAAAGAAGAAGGTAGGTGTTAAACTGAGGAATGACTCAGAGAAAATGGCATTGACTCTGTAAAGATTATAATCTAGCATGCAAAAAGACTTCACCAAACGTGCCAAATCATTCTCACGAAGTACTTAAGAGTCTTAGTTCCCAAGAGTCGTAATTATGATACTTCCAAAATGATATTTTGAAGCAAGTGGCATTAAATGTACAAATCCCAAAGAAACTGAAATGTTCCTTTGTCTCTCGTCTGAAGGTGATTGATGGGGTGGTCGGCATCCTAGGATGACATAACAAAACCCTCGCCTTGTTCCGCACGGACAAGGACTTTGGGGCAATTGTTCTAGACCGATTATATCGACCTCGGCTAACCACCACAAAGGGACCCCACTCCTTTCAGAATCTTCTTAGCAGACGATAATTATCATCTTAATGATCACAAATATCTCAACTGCAAGTACATCCGACAACCCACCTCAATTCACTCATAACAAATAACTAGTTCACTATTTTCCCTCTCTATATGTATAAAAAGCACCAAACTAAAGTAATAAGTTTTAAATTTAATTTCGCTTCACTCTTCTCTCTCACGTACTAACTTGAGTGTTGTAGTGTTAACCTTCCAGATACTTTATTCCATTGCATCAAAATGTTTAATCCATTATTACTACCGCATATATATATGATCAGAGGTGATCAGACTGGATCGTCGTGGTCTTTGCGTAGGGCAGATGATGATGTTCGTAGGAGAGGAGAGGGGTGTGCCTGCAAGGTACTCCGATGCCAAAGTAAGTTTAGGCTAGAGAGAAAGCAAGTACAAAGGTAATATTTCAAGTATTGAGTAGTGATCAAACCTGCCCCTCTCATGTGAGAGGGTATTTATAGAGGTAACCTCCAGCGTGGGGCCCCAAGGTCTCTCATGTGGCCGAAATTTCTGGTCGACCAATGGGAGACTTCCAGGTGGAGGGTCAGGCGCGTGACCCTTTGACTTGGTCCAACTGTTCCCGTGAGATTCTGAGGAAGAGTGATGACTTGAGATAGTTTTGTGGACAATTGCCCACGAATAGCGATGTTCAGGGATATGCCCCTCGCCTGTTCCAATGTTGAGGTGGTCGACATTGGTCCTCAACCAGTCTGACCAGCCTTTCATATGCGAGGACATACTCGCGGAAATGGCATTTTTATGTCGGTCAGGTTTAGGAAATGTGCCCGTTAAAGTGGCGTTCTTATGTCAGCGAGCCTTGACGAGGACATGAGTTGCATGCATTGTCGAGGAAGGTGTACTCGCGGGGTAGCAGAAGACTTGGTGAATGTGACGTGTGACTTTGGGAATGCCAAACGAAGATTCCCTTTCTGACTCGTGGTGGAGCATTCAATATTTGTCAGGCCTAGAGACGCCTAGGCTATGATGGCCTTTGCGCTTCCCAAGCGAGGGAATGCTTATAAAAGGGGGAAAAGAAGATTCATTTGACACTTTACTCAAATTCTTATCCCTAAATCTTTATGCTCTGCAACTTGTGTTCTCGTCGGAGCTTCTTCGCCGCCGTCGACCTTCTAAGATTAGTTTGTGATCTTCGTCTTCTACCTTCGATTTAGCAAGTAAGTTCTTCACCCCTTTCTGCAATTTCCCTGGTGTTCTTTCTTTCTAGAAATTTGCATGAACTTTCCGGTGACCCATGAATTTTCTTGTTGAATGTTCATGTGTTCTTCGATGAACACATGAATTTCTGGAAAATTCATGAAGAACATAAAGAACACGAAGAACATGGAATGAATGTTCATGATTATTGCATAGGCTTGTGTAGATCTTTGTAGATTCTAGTTAGGGTTAGTTTTAGGTTTGTAGTCGAACATTAGGCATGTCCGTCGTGAAACTTTGGTTTTCACGTGGAGTCTTCGTAGAGTCGCGGAGACTTGTCCCGGTTATCGGGGAAAGTGAAGTTGCCTTATTCTGTCGTGGTCGACTAGGGCTCGAGGGTATCCTCGACTTATTCCTCGCCCTTTTACTTGATTAGTGGTGGAAGGGTGGATTTGATCTTTGTCGTCAAATTCACTTTTTCTTCCTCTGCTTTTTAGGTGAAATGGCTGATCGGCGCGAAGGGATCTTGCCCAGCAATGGGACCGTGTACGAGGAGGCGGAGCAGTCCATAGATTACACCAACATCCACGTAGCTGAAGGGGACCTCAAATGGATCACCCAGGAAACCCTATCGACAAGATCGACATTTACTGAAGAGGAAGTTTGGGAGTTTCCCTATCTAGAAGACCGGGTTAAGGGTGCGCCGGTGCATTGGAGAGTTATCTGCTCGATAGAGAACGACCGAATTTGTTCGGTATATCCGGGGATGCGGTTCCCTATGTACGAGTTCGCCTTTGTGGAGGCAAAGTATCGCCTGCCTTCCACCGACTTTCAAGAGGCCATCTTCTGCCACTTAGAACTGTGCCCCGCCCAACTCCATCCGAATGCACTGACGTTTATTCGCGCTTTTGAGCTGGTCTACCGTTACTTGAGGATCGGGGCTACCGTGGATCTTTTCTTCTGCATCTTCCAGATCCAGCGGAGCATGGCAGGCCCGAAGCAAAGCTGGGTGTTATTCAAGCAGCAGAGCAGGCTTTTCAGGCCGTACTCAGAATTTGTTCGGCATTTCAAGGACAGGTTCTTGGTCGTGAAACCTGTCTCTAAAGTGGCTAGGAGATCCATTTCTATGCTTGAGATCGTGGAGGTTGACGGCCAGCAAGTTGAGAAGGCTGTGTCTAAGTTCCCTTTGGAGTGGTTGTATGCTCATTTCAGATATAGGACCGACCAATTCCTCGTCAAGCACGAGCAGCTTTGTGACGGGGACAAGGAGTCCTATCGGGTTCTGCACGCATACATGGAGACTTTCAACCCTGCCTTTGTGGTGGACAGGGACGACAACGAGTTGTTAGGGGAGGACGGAGAGCCTGCCCAGGCGGCTCGTTATATTAACACTAAGGCCCTTCTTGAGTGTGAAACCGACGATGTTGCGTTCTAGCTCCTTGGTATAACTTGTTCCTTTGCCTGTGTTTAAAATTTTTGCCCAACGTACTAATCTTCCTCTTTTATGTTTGCAGGGAAAATGGCGGACATGAGGGAGCGTCTGGTGAGGTCTGCGGCGGCCAAAAACCTGAAGAAGGTGCCCCCAATGCTGAAGACTGGTGCTGCGAAGCAGCAAGTAACATTGGAAAATTTTATGGGGGCGAGCTCTGTCATTGTTCCCGAACTTGACGCTTCGGCCATCCTGTCTGCAGACCCTCAGGTGCGGAGGAAGCTCCTCTGTCAGGACGCGGCACCCATGATCAGGATGCTGGAAGCGGTGTTAGCCCTTGGGGATGCGGAGGTGGTTCCGCTTGCTGACCTTAAGAAGGCGAAGGCTAAGATCACCGACCTGGAGCTGGAGAACGCAGAGATTTACAACGATCTGAAGAAGCTTCAAGGCAATCTGGAGGCCAAGATAGAGCTTTAGAAGGAAGTAACCCAGATGAAGGGGGATGTGACCAAGGTAAACGAGGAGAATGCCCGCCTGAAGGCGAGGATAACTGAGCTGGAGGGATCATCAGTGGTTGGTCAGGATGAGACCGACGGCGAAAAGGCTCTGAAGACGCGGAAGGACCTGGTCGAGAGGATCCGTCTTCTTGAGCAGGACAATTCGGGGGCAGCGGAGTTTGGTTTCAACTCTGCTTTGGAGCAGTTAAAAGCCCTCAACTCCGGCGTCCAGCTGTTGACCGAGGGGATGGACGTTCTCAACGTGGTTGTCAACGGCGAGGTGGTTAACTTGGAGGTTCCTGGCGATGCAGTTTAGTTTTTGTTTTGAAGTACTTGTATTTTGTGGGCCTGCGTGCCTTTTGATATGTAACATTTTGTCGGGCGCAGCCCTTTCCTTGTACTGATGACTTATTCTAGCCTTGTGGCCGAAATTATATAAATATTTTTCATTTGGCATTGTCTTCGTTGCATTTATTTATGTATACTTTGTTGTTTAAATGCTAAGTATGGACGCTTTGCTCGATTTGTTCATGTTTTGCTCGACAGTTTGGGAGACTTCGTCGAGGAGGCAAAGTAGTTTCGTCGGTGATGGCACTAGGATCTCAGTCGAGATACTAACCCCATAGGCTTGGACTGTTCCCATCGCGAGCTAGGTGTCCTGCCTCAATGGTGCGGCAATGGCGGAGCTTGATTGAGGTATCCCTGTTGTGCGCATAGTCTGCTCGTCCCATGAGCAAAAACTGGCCGACGTTGTAAGGTGAGGGATCGTGCTTGAACTGGTGCACGGTTCCGTGGCCGAGCCGTCTCCCCGTTGGGGGGTGAACTCGTCGGCAGTTAGCCCGACCGCATGGTTGGTCCTAACTGTAATATTGTTTGAGCTTTTCAGCATTCCATGGTCGAGCAAATGATTCTCCATCCAGGGTTTCTAGGTAGTAGGCTCTAGTGCCTGTTTTTGACTTGACCCTGTAGGGCCCTTCCCAGTCCGTGGCTAGTTTGTCTTCGCGCGAATCCTTCTGGTTTCTGCGAGGACCAAGCTGCCAACGAGGAAGTTGCGTCTTATGACCTTGGCGTCGTGGCGTAAGGTTATTTTTTGTTTTAACGAAGCCTCGCGGAGAGCTGCTCCTGACCGTATTTCTTCGACCAGGTCGAGCTCTTCTCTTAATGCCTCGTCATTCATCTCCTCGTCGAGAGGAGCTTCTGTTCGTTTGGAAGGTTCTATGATCTCCACCGGTATCACCGTCTCGGTTTCATAAGCTAGTCGGAAAAAGGTTTCCCCGGTGGTGGAGTGTGGGGTTGTTCAGTAGGCCCAGAGCATGTTGTGTGGCTCCTCGACCCACCTTTTCTTAGCTTTTCCTAGCCTTCGTTTTAGAACCTGAAGGATTACCCTGTTCGTAGCCTCTGCTTGCCCGTTAGTCCGGGGTGCTCGACGGACGTGAAGTGTTGCTTTGTGACTAGTTTGGAGACGAAGTCTTGGAACTTCATGTCCGTGAACTGGCTTTCATTGTCGGTCACTAGGGCCTGGGGGACTCCGAATCGCGCGAGGACGTTCCTTTTGTAGAAGCGGAGTATGTTAAAGGCTGTGATCTTGGCGAGAGCTTCGGCATCGATCCATTTCGTAAAGTAATCGACGACCACAATTAGAATTTTTTTTTATAAGACCCCATTATGAAGGGGCTGAGTATGTCCATCCCCCACCAGGCGAAGGGCCAAGGTGAGGATAGAGTCTTCAACTCGTTAGGAGGTGCCATGTGCATGTCCCCGTGGCGCTGGCATCGGTCACATTTTTAGACATGCTCCTTAGCATCATTCTGCATGGTCGACCAGTAGTATCCTGTCTGCAGGGCCTTTCCTGCCAATAACTTCCCTCCCAAGTGCTGCACGTTGATGCCCTCATGAATTTCTAAGAGAATTTTGGAGACCTTGTCCTTTTCAACGCATTTCAGGAGGGGGATGGAGAATCCTCGACGATAGAGTTTTTCTTTGACCAGCACATATGAGCAGGCTCTTCGTTTAGTGACGCTAGCCTCCTTGCTGTCCTCAGGCAATTCTCCCGTGGTAAGGTAATTGTACACTGGGGTCATCCAGCAGCTGATGTCCCCAATGACATTAACGTCGAGCAGCCCTGACGACTTCTTGATACTTGGGCGAGCGAGTATCTCTTGTACGGCGGATTTGTTACCACCTTTATTTCTGGTGCTAGCCAGTTTCGACAAGACATCTGCCCGTGTGTTTCGTTTGTGAGGGATGTGTTGGACTTCCCACGCGTCGAACTTAGTAATTCTTTCCATCACCAGCGTCAGATACTTGACCAGCTGATCATTTTTGGCCTGATATTCTCCTCGTAACTGAGACGCTACGAGCTGGGAATCAGTGAAGATCTTTACCTCCTTAGCGCCTAAATCTTCGCCCAGCCGTATTCCTATGAGGAAGGCTTTGTACTCGGCTTGATTGTTGGACATAGGGAAAGATAAAACTAATGATACTTCAATCAGGATTCCCTCCTCGTTATCGAGGATGATGCATGCACCACTACCCGTGGAACTGGATGCCCCGTCCACATAGATGGTCCATATATGCGTTCCGCTTGGTGGGGATAATGGGGGTGTCATCTCTGCCACGAAATCGGTCAGGACTTGTGCCTTGAGGGCCTTCCTGCCCTCGTAGCGGATGTTAAATTCTGACAGCTCCAAGGACCATTTGAGCATTCTGTCGACCATGTCTGGTCGACAAAGCAGCTGTCTTATGGGCTGGTCCGTACGCACTACTATGGTGTGGGCCAAGAAGTAATGCCTGAGCCTTCTCGCGGCATTGACGAGGGCAAGGGAGACCTTCTCTACTTACGCGTATCTGAGTTATGGCCTTTGTAGGGCCTTGCTCGTGAAGTAAATGGATTTTTGCCTGTCTGTTGTCTCACGAATGAGTGCAACACTAATGGCTTCACAAGTGAAAGAGAGATACAGGTACAAGGTCTCCCCGCACTCTGGTCGTGAAAGCATGGGGGATTCAAACAGGGCTCGCTTAAGGTGGGTCAGAGCCTGCTCGCATTCCTCAGTCCACTCGAATGTGGCCTCCTTTTTGAGGAGTTTAAAGAAGGGCAGAGCGTGCTGGGCCGACTTGGCCACGAAGCGAGAAAGTGAGGCGAGCATCCCGTTGAGGGACTGTATGGACTTCTTCGACCTGGGCGTGGAAAATTCAGGGAATGCCCGACACTTGTCAGGGTTGGCCTTTATTCCCCTCTCGGTGAGGTAAAATCCGAGGAACTTCCCTGCCCGCACGCCGAAGGTGCATTTCTCTGGGTTAAAACGCATTTTGCACTTTCTTGCCTAGTTAAAAACCTTTTGCAAGTGGTTCGTGTGATCGGATTCCTCTTGGGACTTCACGATCATATCGTCCATGTAAACTTCGAGCATGTCTCTGATTTCTGATCGAAAGACTTTGTTCATCATGCGCTGATATGTGGATCCAGCGTTCTTCAGACCAAAGGGCATTACGTTGTAGTAATAGTTCCCCGACGAGGTCATGAACGCGGTATATTTCTTGTCCTTTTCGGCCATATGGATTTGATTGCACCCTGAATAGGCGTCCATGAAGGACAAGAGCTTGAAACCTGCAGAATTATCTACGAGCTTATCTATGCTGGGCAGAGGATAAGCATCCTTCGGGCAAGCCCGGTTAAGATCAGTGTAATCAATGAACATGCGCCATTTTCCACTATGTTTCTTGACAAGTACAATATTGGACAGCCAGGTTGTATACCTGGCCTCCGAGATAAATTTTGCCTCTAAGAGGTCTTGTACAAGTTTTTCGGCAGCCTGTGCCTTCTCATCGGATTGCTTGCGCCTGCGTTATGCGACGACTCGAATAGATGGGTCGATGGTCAGTTGATGGTATGCGGTCTCAGGGTCCAGGCCGGCCATGTCCGCGGTACTCCATGCAAATAAATTAGCGTTGTCCTCCAAACATGTCTTCAATTGCTGCTTTACCTCGTTGGGCAGCCCTGCGCCTATCTTCACTCCTCTGCTCGGGTTGGCACCGAAGGTAATGACCTCGAACTCCCCATCTAGGACAGGGCGCAAGGGGACCATTGCTGAGGAACTGTCTGTCCCCGTTGATGTGCCTTCACCACAATCCTCACCCTCCTCCGAAATCTGGCTGTCGAGGTCGATGATGTGCACAGGGAGAGCCGACTTCTTGTCAGGCTGGCTTTCCTCGCCGGGATGGTCTTCCTCCCTTGCCCGCTTGGTGGCCTTAGGTGCTGCACAGATCGAGCTTTGTCCTCGAGTAGCTGCTTCAAAGCACCTCCTCGCGGCTTCTATATCCCCGTGCAATGTTGCGACGTGGCCCTTCTCCGTATAGTACTTCATCTTGAGATGAACGGTCGAAAGAACAGTGATCAGCTCCGCTAAGGTTGGTTTGCCAAGGATGCATTAGAATAGTGAAGGGCAATAAATTACCATAAACTAAGTCTTGATCGACTTCGGCGCCTCTTCTTCCCCGAAAATGACCGGAAGCTCTACGTACCTCCAGGGTCTGGCAGTCGCCCCGTTGAATCCTTGCAGGTCGGATCCTACGTACGGGGATAGGTTTTTCTGGTCCAACTTCAAGGCTCTGAACAAGTCGGTGTACATGATGTCCACAGAGCTGCCCTGGTCGACCTGGATCCGTCGGACATCCGTGTTGGCAAGTCTCGCTCTGATGAGCAAAGGGATATGTGAGTTCGGGGAGCCCCCAGGCAGCTCCTCCCGGTAGAAAGTGATTGGCTGGGACCGCCCTCGAACTTTCTCGAGCGTGGACAGCTGGTCGGGGCTGCAGTCGATGAGCTGGTCGAACTTTCTCTTGACCGACCCCACTGTGAGCTCGCTGTAACCCCCACACGAGATGACCATGGCCGTCGGGAAGGTCTCCCAGGGGCTGTGTGTAGATAATTGAGGGGGATCCTCAACATGGTCGGGGACGATGAAGTCCTCTGGCCGCGTGATGGACATAGCGACCTGAGGAGGAGGACTAGGCGGCGTAGACTCTGTTTCCTTCTTGGTCTCCGAAGTCTCTCGTCGAGAGGATTCACCCTTCTTCGTATATTGCTTTAAGTGACTCTCCTTGATGAGGATTTTGATGGCGTCCTTCAGGTACACACAGTCTTCGGTCACGTGGCCGTGGCTGCGATGGAAACGACAGTATTTACTCTTGTCCGTGTTGCCCTTGGACGACGTCGGTTTGGGGAACCGAACACCTCCCTGCTTGAACTCTGCGTTGATGCATTCAGAGAGAATGCGCTCGCAGGGAGCTGTCAGTAGGGTATACTCTGTAGAATGACCAGCGGGTCCCATGCCTTCACGAGGACGATCATCTCGTCGTCTCTCTTTATCGCGCCTGGGGGCCTCCGATTCGTCTTATTTTGTTGCCCGGGAGCTCTCGTGATCCCTAGAGTCCCAGGCTTTATATGCCGCCTCTTTCTCCTCGTATTGTATATATGATTGAGCTTTGCGGAGTAATTCTGCCAAGGTGCGAGGAGGCTCTATGCCCACCGCCTTGCGGAATTCGCTCTTTGGCTTTAACCCCTTTTCGAGGAAACACTTCTTCATATAGTCCGTCGTGCTGACCTCAACAGCCTCCTTGTTGAAATGCTCGATATATGCACGCAAGGGCTCATCCTTGCCCTGCATAATGGCTTCCAGCGTGGCCTCCGACTTGGGATGTCGCCGGGAGGCGGTAAAATGGCGGGAAAACTGGTTCTTTAGATCCTTCCAAGACATGACCGAACCCCAGGGAAGCCGCTTGAACCAGGCCATGGCCCCCTTCTTGAGAGTGATGGGGAACAACCTGCACTTAATAGCCCCGCTTACGTTATGATAGTGGAGCATGGCTTCGATGTTTTCTATATGCTCGCATGGGTCGATGGTCCCGTTGTAAGTGGCCAGGGGAGGTGGCTTCTCCAATCCACGAGGAATGCGCATGTCCATGATCTCCCGAGATAGGGGCCCATGGACATCGTTGTCACTGCTTACGTTGGATGACCGACAAGGGGAGTTGCTACACCCACGGCTCCTGCTACGTCGGGGAGAATGTCTGCGTGACCTGCGGTGCTCGCGATGGTTCCTCAAAGGTTTGGTCCTCTTCGGAGTGGGAGAGCGCCCGGATCTCCGCGGGGGAGATCGGTGTCGTCGTCTGGCGATGTCTGAATCAGGTTCCTCCGACCTTGAGCGTCTTCGGGCGGGGGCAAGACTCCTGGACCTATCTCGCCTACGCTTTTGAGGAGGAGACTGTGGACGCGGAGAAGGACTGTTGGGCTTCAGCGAGGGACGCTGCTCCTAGAGGGTGTGCTCGAGCATATTGATCTTTTCGCCCTGTAGGAAGATCAGAAAGTTGGACCTGTTGAGGGAGGCAATTAGGGCAATAGTGCTTGGGTCCGCGTTTTGAGGGACATGTATAGGCTCGAAAACGGGACCTGCAGCTTGTGCGCACGGCTTCACGTCATCGGGGGTAGGAGATGCGGTCTTTCCATCCTGATGATCTGTCTCTAGAAAGGTAGCTCCGGGGACGAGGTGATCGACGTTATCGGTGATAACGGCGACGCCAGGTTCTTGGCGGGCATCATCGTTCTTGTTGGAGGGCATGATGATCGAATGAGGTTTTGAGAGAGCTTTGGTCTTTTGGGTGAAAGATGAGGAATCTTGAATCGAAAAGACGGGGAAGCAGAGTTTCCCACAAACGGCGCCACTGATCGGAGGTGATCAGACTGGATCGTCGTGGCCTTCGCGTAGGGCAGATGATGATGCTCGTAGGAGAGGAGGGGGTGTACCTGCAAGGTACTCCGATGCCAAAGTAAGCTTGGGCTAGAGAGAAAGCAAGTACAAAGGTAAGATTTTAAGTATTGAATAGAGATCAAACCTGCCCCTTTCATGTGAGAGGGTATTTATAGAGGTAACCCCCAGCGCGGGGCCAAAGTCTCTCATATGGTCGAAATGTCTGGTCGACCAATGGGAGACTGCCAGGTGGAGGGTCAGGCACGTGACTCTTTGACCTGGTCCAACTGTTTCCGTGAGATCCCGGGAAACAGTTGGCCGCGTGAACTGCTAAGCGAGTGAGGGGGACATGCCCAACGGTCATATTCTGCCCAACGGCTAATTTCTGTCTATTGGGTCTGGCCAAGAGCTGGACTGGATTGGACCTTGCCCTACTATATATATATATATATATATATATATATATATATATATATATCACTATAATATATTTTTGAGAGAATGGAACTCATAACCGATTTACATTAATTTTAAAGAAAATAGGAAATGCATTTATTTTACATTGTCAACTAATGAATGATGTACATCCTACATGATGGCTCGTGTGTCGGGGGAGATTAGCGACAAAAGATAGGCTGCATAAATTTAGAATGATGATAATTAAAATTGTTGTCTGTGCGCAGGAATCGAATCAATACATCACTTATTCTTTGAGTGTGATGTTATGAAAAGAATTTGGATGGAAGTTTTGACTTGGATTCAGGTGAGCCATACGCTGGAAAGCTGGCAAGGCGAATTGCAATGGATTATTCACCAAACAAAAAATAAAGGAGCTCGAGCTAATATTCTTAAGATGGCGGTGACGGAAACGATTTATGAGTTATGGACACTGAGGAATAATCAAAGTTTTGGGAATGATGTTGATACCACGAGTATAGGAAAGAGAATAATAGATACCATTGTTTATAGATGATGGAATAATAAGATGAGGAAACACATTGCTATTCTAATAATGGGATAGAGTTGACATTACCATAGTCTTATAGGTTTTTTTGTCGATTTTGCTGGATCCGAGTCGGATCGCTTTATTTAAACAGTTTTTTTTTAATTAATCAAAGTATTCTTTATTAAAAAAAAATGTACATCCTACCATATATCAGTATGATAATTTAAAACAATTTAAATGATTTGATTGATTAATGATTTTTTATTAGACAACCTGGTAAAAAATTTCTTTAATGCATGTTGATTGAACTCTTAATAAAATATGTTTTTGTTGTACTTAAGCCATTCATGAATACTTTACTTAAATAATGTACTATAATTTTTGGTTCATTGTATGTCAAACATTTCTTACTTATTTATGAGGATTCAACTTATGCCACCTAAAGTAGATTCTAAACTGTAATTGAGCTCGCATTTTCAATATATATTTTCTGATTAAATATCTTTAACTATAGATCACTTTATATTAAGTTAAATTCTAATTAAAATTAATTTATTTAAAATTAGTTTTTTTTAATCATAAAACCATAGACCCACGGTTTCAATCAACCATTTGAAAAGAATCTTTCAACAACATCAATCTATTTATAGTGATATTATTGTAACTAAGAAATATAGGCAAGACTATTAAAAGAAAAAAAAAAGTTTTCCATTTTTATTTTATTGGCTTTGTATTGTTTACTTATGATTTACTAAATTCTAAAGCAAATAATTGTATTCATTTTTTAAAATAATATTTTCATAATTAGTATTTTCTTTTCTTTTCATATGATCTACTTTAAGGATATCTCACATTTTTATTAATAAATTAAAATAAATACATATCTAGAAAAAAAATTGATAAAAAATTTTATTCAGCCATATATGACAGCGTTTTCACGATATATTTCTCGTACATTACTATTCCTTTATTTTGCTGTGACATTATATGTACTCCATTATTACCGACATCTTAGCTGCTTCACACTTTTCAATCTCATTATTAGTACTACTTGTAAAGTACTCTTACCTCTACAATAATGGCATCTATTCTTTAACGGTGGAAAATGGTTTTGGAGATTTCTTGCTCTGAACTATTTATTCCACGTGTTGCAGGTGTGTAGTACTTTAAATAATCAAATCAAGTCTGAATTTTTTTATTCAAACTAGGTTAAATCTATTTAATACAATATACTTACAATATATTTAGATACAAATTAAAATTAAAAGAAACTCTACTACTACTCTGTCTCATATTATAAGTAAATGTTATTTTTTAGATACATTAAATAATTAATGTATCTGGTCTATATATAGGTCAGATATATTAATTATTCAATGTATTTAAAAAGTAATTTTTGCTTATAATATGAGACAGAGAGTATATATAAATATAGCTTTCAACATCAAAGATATATGACATTTTATTGTAGACTACAAAAATGCACTTATCAACAATATTGTTAAAGTGATCCCTACTTTCGGCTCAACCATTATAAACATCACTATCAATTTTGTCATGGTTGAGATCTTTGTATTGTTATAACTACTATGATACCCGTGCGAACGAGTACACGTCTGTGATGCACATTTGTTTTTAGAATGTATTTGTTTTTATAATGTATTTTTGTAGAATGTATTTGTTTACATTTAAAATATATAAAAAAAAAACAAAATATAATTAATAAAAAATATTAAATTTTGGATTTACTAAATATTAGTATCATACCTGTGCGTTCGCACGGTTACCCGTCGGTGACGTGCATTTATTTTCATTTAAAAATTGGAAAAAATAGAATTAATAAAAAACAGCAAATATAAAAAAAATATAATTTATATTAAAAAAAAATCAATACCCGCAGGTATCATTTGATATTTGTTATAAAAATATTTTAATCAACGATATATTTTTTTTCTGTATATTAATATTATTTTTTTTTTAAATTAGTTATACAAATATTTGAGAAAATATAAATTAAATATACACTTATTAACAATCATATGTTTAATAGAAAAAAAGGAATTATTATTATTTACCGAATAAATTACTCAATTAGTTATACAAATAGGGAATCATAAGTAAATAAAAATTGTATGGGAATTTTATATGAATATGTTTAAAAAAAAATTGAGAAATATTAATTGATATTTTATAATAATATTTCAAATGACAATTTATTGAGATTTTCTAATAATATTTAAAAAAGGAAATAATTGAATATGTTTTAAAACGTTTTTGTCTACAATAGTAACAGGAAGCAGGGGAAATAATTTGGGGGAAAGAAGGTAAAGTAAAACTTTGAAGCATTCTTGTGCGGCCGGAGAAGGCGAGGCGAACACCAAATGGATCGAAAAAGCAGTGATCGGGGAGAAGTGGGGAGAGGTTCGAAGGAGGACGAATTGTTGAGAAGTGGTGGTTTGCAGACAGAGGCGAAAAGGTAAAGCATACGTTTTATGTTGTGTATTAAGGTTTTAGAGGTTGCATGTTTGTTAAACAGTGTTGCTTTGGTTGTAATGGTTAGGTTTGTTGTATGGTATAAGGATATACGGTGTGGGACGACTGCAAAAAGGAATGTGCTGGTAAGTATATAATGAAGACATATTATTTTGTAAAGTTCATATAGGAATATATATGGGATTATAGGATTTTTTGGTTGTGATTGTGCAGCAGATCCCGCAAGACGTGATTAAGGAGTGTGTGGGGCTAGAATCCGATCGAGTTTTGATGTACGCTTGTGATATGAAAAAGATTTGCAATTGTGAGCTCCATATTCGTGATAGAGGGTACCATGTGGAGAAGTTTGTTGGCCATGGTTGGTATGAGTATGCAAAGGAAAGAGATTTGAAGGATGGGGATAGAGTTGGGTTGTGCATTTGCAAGCCTGCTGGGGACCGAATGATGGTTAAGTTATTAAATCGTAAATAAGATAAAAGTATTTATAGTTTTAGGTTTAAGTATGTATGATGGTGTATTAATTTTGCGCAGAATTATGTTAAATATGTATTGGAAATGTTTAAATATAAATTCAGTATGTTGTTGATTATATCAGTTGAAGTTGAGGTTAACAGATTTATCTAAGTTTTTTTATTGAATAAGTATATGTTTGGATGTTTGAATGTGGGGGTAAAAAAATGATATTTAGTGTAAACTTTGAGAAACATTGATAGTTGTGGAAAATCAAAAGAGTTAGTTGTTGAAATTAAGATTAATGGCAGTTTCTGTTAATTTTCTGTTAAGTTTCTGTTAATGTTAATTATGTTTGTTGTCTAATGAAACAGGCTCTATGATAGCAATGGTTGCTGATAAACATGTTATTGTTAGTTTGACAGCTTTGTGATTGAAATGGAAATGTCATTATATTACTTCAAAATATATAAGTTACATATTTCTTTTAAAGCTGTGGTCATTGAAGTGCTCCATGTATGAGATTTTAACATGGGCGGCTAGATTCAAAATGTGACTGTCGTTAATTGGTTTATTGTTTGGAAACCACAAATGTTTGTATTTTTATTTTCTTGTTCTGGTAGTTCTGGTTGCTGGTATTTTGCTGTTTGGTGTTTGAATTTGCAGGGTTGTGTTGTTTAGGAGTTAATATGCTCATTTTGTTTTGGTGAGAATATATTTCTTCCAATATTTTGTTTGGTGAGAATATATGTTATGGTGTTTGACATGAAATATACTGGTTTTGGCAGATGTTCGACAACTAACCAACAAAACTTCCAAAAATAGTTAACAACATGCATACTTATTTAAATCAAAATACTTGCAGCAGAATTTCAAATTAATGTTCATAAACTTCAAATATCTCAACAATTCTAAATGCTTAATCAAAATATCATCATCCAATGATTAACTCAATCAACATAATAAAATGAGACGCCTCGTTCCCGATGTTACATATCATAGCATTTAACCGACTAAAATGATAAACGATAAAGTAAATAAAGATAAGCTCTAAGGTTATCTACTAATTCAGTAGTTACTACTCATATCCCTGAGTATATGTACACATCCTACATCAACACACAAATAAAACATCAAAAGGGTGAGAATACGCTCAAAATATAGAGTGGCACAAAAGAATGCAAGGGTAGCCTAAAGACAAAACATCAACTTTCATACATTTCAATTACATAAATCAATACAACAATTGCTCAACAACACCAAAATAACTCATTTATACAACCACTGCAACTCAACAACAAATTCACAGTTCCACATTTAATTATAAATAATAACATCAAAGTAGTCCTCATAGCTGGACTACCCACCACAATCTCAATTATACGTTCATCACATCATTTTCTCATCATCCACACAATTCAATATCATTAGAGTAATTAAATAATTCAATTAATTAACAAAAATTCATCAAAACCCACCAAACAGTAGCCAAACATCGACCATACGACAAAAAACACCAAAAATCCAACTTAGCAAGGCAAAACACACCCATTGACACGATGACGGGTAGCCTGTCACCTAGGTGATGTCTTTCATCACCCTTTTACTCCTACCACCACCCATGTAATGATCGGCAAGGCTCAACGCTTTCCTGGAGACCACATGTTCATGCCAAGGTTTTTAGAATGGCAAGGGATCTGTTGGAAGGTAATTCATTCTTAGACTTGAAATTAAAGCTCATTTATGATCGGCAACATGATGGTAGACTCTACAACACTCCTACTGTTTCCGAAGTAGCAACACTAATTGTCGGTGATGTTGATTCAGCCTCTAAAAGGGACATTATTGTCCATGCAAGGGATGGAGAATTACAGAGGATAGATGAGTTCCACCCAACATACCTTACATACCAGTATCCTCTTATTTTTGTGTACGGTGAGGATGGTTATCGAAATAATATACTCCACATGTACCAACATGAGCATTTAGTTATATTTGTAGAAAATTCCTACTGATGTTATCAGGAAATGTCTCCGTGGACCCATTGACTATGTTCGTCTTTGGGATTCGGACGAATCTGTTGCATATTATTGTGATGTGAAGAAGACACCAAAGAAATTAGAGAAATATCTATTAGGGAGCTGGTATCGTTTTCCAAAAGATCGGGACCTAAAAGATGGAGATCGTCTGCATTTTTCAATTCGGTATCCGCCTATAGAAGAAATTGTCGTTTCAGTTGAGCGTGGTGATGGAAGCTGAAGCTCAGTTTGGTTGTATGCTGGTGTTGAATCTCCTGGAAGTTAAAGAATCGTTTTGTTTATAGTTGGTTTTCATTATAGTTGTTGTTTTGAATGTTTTGAATGTTATAGTTTGTTACCAGTTTAGGTTTGCAAGTATTTTGGTTGTAATGGTTGTTTTGGAATATCTGCTTTATGATATTCTATTTTGGTTTCTATAAGTTTTTTAGTTGTTATCAGGTTTTGTAGATGTAATGACTATTATCCTTGAATACATAATTGGTTTCAACTTGATTATGACAGTATTTGGCAAGTTTATTATGACAACTATTAAACAGAAATGTCAACTTTATTGTGATTGTGATGCTGAGTTTTCTGAAAACCATATCTCATGTTTCATCTAAATCATAAATGAAAACTGATAAAATTTGGTTACCATAAACTAATGATAGCATACTTGCTTTGAGAACAACATAATGCGAATTTATTTATGTGACCTGCTGGTAAATTTTTGCACCAACTCTGCATTAAGTAAATCAGTATTTTAGTATCTGCAATGATTATTGTGAAGAAGAACAACAGATCACAAGATGACCCAAAACCACACAGTATTCAACAGAATAAATGTTAAAAGGGGAAGAAAAAGAAATGCAGAAGTGTATATAGTATTTCAACAAAAAAGGAGCATCGATTTATGAAATTGAAGCTCCTCTGGTTGATGGACAACACCAGGATGAGGTTGGTGGTGCAGAACTCGGGTGTTGTCAGGATGTGGTTCACAATATATAATTTGCAGTCACAATACATAGACATGTCTAAGTTTTAAATGCAACATTTCCCATTACCTTTTTAAAATGATCAGAGCAGGATCAGCATAACTGGGGTAACAGGAAGTTGCAAAAATCTCTTAACATATTAAATGGATGGTAATGAACAATATGTGGGAAATGGTGATATTGAAGCAGATGAAACAGCTGTGAAAAGTAGACTCAGTTCTGTACCATTCATGTGGAATGTGATTGGCATAAATGTCGTAGCATTAGTGTGAATGTGTTGGAAAATTCAGATATTGATTATATTCATATAGAAAACGAAAGATGTAAGTAATAAATATTATATGGTTCAATCTAGATATTATTGAAAATTTCTTTATATACAACATTTGTTGTTGAGAATTTAGGTTTATCATCTTCACCATGTATCAATATTTTGATTGCGTTTTTGTTGGTGGCTCTGGATAGTGCAACATAGATTTGCCCATGTGTAAAAACATCCTTTGGTAAGTAAGGTCCAACATGATCTAGAGATTGGCCTTGTGATTTATTTATTATCATCGCAAAGGAAACAACAATTGGGAATTGGCGTCTATTTAGTTTAAAAGGCCAAGGAGATTGTGATGGGGACATATCCATTCTTGGTATATAAACCAAGTTGCCAAAATTTATTCCATCCATTATAGATGCTTCGAGAACATAATTTTCCATCCTTGTTATGATGAGTCTTGTCCCGTTACATAACCCGGCTTCCTGATCAATATTACGTATAAGCATGATAGGCGTTCCAATCTTCAATTTAATGTGATGGTTAGGCACTCCCGAGGTAGCAAGGGAACTAAGGAATTCTGGTGTTAGAATATCAACAACGCCACTGTCATGAATTTCAGATCTATCGACAGAATTTGAACTGTAATAGTTATGTATGTTACCTGTAGACAAAATGAAATTGTGAGGTGGGAAAAAGAAGATATGGTTTTAGATAATGAAAGAGATATGGTATAAAATTGGAACCTGGCATTAATGTGAGAACTCGATCATTAATTTGATCAACCACTTCCAAAGTTGAAGCCAGTATGGCTCTACCCTTAAAGTATTCATTCGATTAAAAGTTAGACAGGAACTGTGGGTATGTGCTTTCAATTATGGTGTCAATAGGATCAGTGTAATCAGTAATCAATAGTTCATTTGGAATTTGAATGTTGGCATATCCGTCATTTGGTTCAAAAATTCTGCCCTCACCTATTTTTAAGAGCCAATTTGAGAATTCAAGCATTTCGTTTGTTTCATGTTGATTATGGCCGCAGTGTAGTCGCATATTCTTAGTCAAAGTTAACACCTTTACAGAATGTCATATATACGATGCATTTATTGTAGAATGGACTATATCAGAACGACTTCCCCTAGGAACAACTGGTAAAATTTGTCTAAAATCCCCACCGAAGACAACAACTTTTCCCCCAAAGGCACTATCAGAATTGCTATAACTGCTCATTACATCTTGCAATGTCCGGTCAAGCGCCTCAATAGCATGCCTGTGTGTCATTGGTGCTTCATCCCAAATAATTAATTTTGTTTGCCTTATTAATTCAGCAACTTCATCGCCATAATTAATCTTACAAGTTGAATTTTCTAACGTGGGGACTGGTATTTTAAATTTTGAATGTGCAGTTCGGCCACCGGGTAATAATAGAGCAACTATACCACTTGTTGCAACTGTTAATCAAATATTATGCTTTGACCTCAAGGCAGCTGCTAATGTTCTCCATATGCATGTTTTGCCCGTACCACCATACCCATGCAAAAAGAAAATCTGACCTTTTTGTTCCAAAACAGCACTCATAATTTGTTCATAGATCAGCTTCTGTTCATCTAAGAAGATAAAATCAGATATGTAAGAAGTACACATGTAATACACAGAGTGTAATTATAAACATTTGCACACACCTGTCATTGCCGCAAACAGATTCGCAAATTCAGATTTCATTGTAGGGATATCATAATTTCTTTCATCATATATAAACCTATTTCCTAGCTGTCGCAAGACATAATCATCTGGATATGGAATAGGTTTAAAATCTTTGAGAGTGTTCCGATTTGCTTGTAGTATTTTTTCGATTTCAGTTAATGTCAAATTCTGCAATTGATATTCTGATAACACCAAATCTGTAATACAGAAGAGTAATGTAGTTAAATATAAAAATCAATTACCGAGACTGTGATGCACAAAAGCTGAAAACAATGAGATTAAATATGTTGTCACCTGAATTATTAGCCAAAATCCTCTGTTTATATAAGATTCCATCAGATAATAATTGAAAGGATTCTTTCCAAACATGAACTGGCCTATTTACAGCTCCGGACAGGAGCATAACGACAAAAAGTCTCCTCAGAAAATCTCCTGAACCCCATTGACTTGCTTCTCTAATGGCACCAATATACTCTCTATCGTCTTGAAGGAATCCCATTGCAAAACAGGCATCCCGAAAAGAATGAAATTGAGTGTCTCCGATCTTGCGTGTTTCCTCATATGAGGTTGGTCCCGTGGCAATTGTCAACATCATCCGCAAGTAATACAGTTCTCCAGTAGTTGGTGGAACCCATATCAAACGTCCAATAGTGAAACCTTTTTTCCGAGGCTTCCATAAACGTTTTGTCCTAACATAAACAAATTTGGAGACAAATTGTGCATATGTTAATAATTTGGCTTCTTCATATTTGGCATTAGCGACTAACCAAGCAGTAAACATTGATTCGGTGACACTTGCTTTTTCTAAAATATCTTCCATGCGAGCAAAATCAGTGTAGTAAATTGGTTTCTCGCCTGTCATATGATAAAACATCCGTTCCACAGATGGTTTCCGACCATGGATATTATATGAAAAAATTCGCCAGCACGCCTCACTTGGTGAAACATACTTGCAATCCAAATATTGTTTTATCTCATCAACTGGTTCCGTTCTAGTTTGGGAATCTGACTGGGAATTCACTATTGTAGCTTTTATTCTATCATATCCTTTATGTATGTATTTGAAAAGATATTTGATATAAGTGCTCTGGTTGCACCATTCCATATTAATATGCGCATGGTATTTTAAAAGTAGCCCAGCATTGTATGGCACAACATGGCGGTTGTCCAATGATATTCCGTATTTGAGAATTGTGTGTGTTTTTAATCTCCTTCTATATAGTGGATAGCCCTCTGAATCAATTATGGTAACTTCATTGAATTTCTTTGGGAAAAATTTTGAACATCTTCGATTCTTCATACACGGTGAAGTGATCCGGGCAAGACCGCATGGACCATGCATCATGTTCTGTTTGACCAGACAATATAAATCAGGATAGCAAACCGGGTCTGGAATTTCAACACATATGATAGCATCAATATCAGATGGGGTGGGATATTTGCTTTGAGGATGCAAGAACAACAGAATATGTGCGTGTGGTAGTCCTCGCTTCTGAAATTCAATTGTGTATAGAACTGAAATAATCGAAAAACTGGATAGCTCAAAAACAAAATTTCAATGTAGGCAACAGATAAAAATGGAAGACATAATTGCATAAGAGACGTACATGCTATTACCCTGCCCAGGACATGTTTTTTGGTTAAATCTATCATCAATTCATTGAATTTGATTTTGAATATCCTGGAAATTATATCGGGCCTGTCATGTGGCTTCAAATCACTCCCTTCCAAAAGTTACAAAATTTCAGGCCAAGTCGGATTGCATGTGAACGTCACAAATAAGTCTGGAAATCCTAGTTTGCTGGAAATTGCCATGCCATCGAAATAGAGTTGGTCCATATATCTCTTGCTTCCGACATAAGATGACGGGAGCACAACTCTTTTTCCTTTTTTACCTGTTACGTCCTGGGAAGTACTGCCATACTGGTAATTTAATTGCTTGTATTTTCCAACTCGCAATTTTGACTGATTCTTGCGCAACCAATTCAGTCTCTCTGATTCCATCATTGCATATCCATCGACCAAAAATTGCTGGAAAAGTCTGCGTGAGTGGAGCAGAGTTTTAGCCTCGGTATCACGTTGCTGCAATCTAAAACACAACCAATCTTTAATGGTTTGTCGATTTTGCTTCGTAACTAAATGCTCATGTTGGTACTTGTGGAGTATATTATTTCGATAACCATCCTCACCGTACACAAAAATAAGAGGATACTGGTATGCAAGGTATGCTGGGTGGAACTCATCTATCCTCTGTAATTCTCCATCCCTTGCATGGACAATAATGTCCCTTTTAGAGGCTGAATCAACATCACCGACAATTAGTGCTGCTACTTCGGAAACAGTAGGAGTGTTGTAGAGTCTACCATCATGTTGCCGATCATAAATGAGCTTTAATTTCAAGTCTAAGAATGAATTACCTTCCAACAGATCCCTTGCCATTCTAAAAACCTTGGCATGAACATTACAGTCATCTAACATAATTTTTAATTTGGCAACAATATCTCTCATAATCCCTTTGTTATCCCTGTTTGAAGTGAGATAGTAGTTTTTAATGAGATAGAACTGAATGCAAAATAATAATACAAATTTGAAAATAGTACAATTACCTAAAACAGTCTATCCTGTTTTCAATTTCATTATTGGTGTCATAGATATAGAGTTGGGCATATTGTGGTGGATGACCGACCGCTGGTAGCAAACCACCAATTCTGTGACATGTTTGCCCGTGAAGCCTCAAAGTTGGTGGCCCTATTCCATTAGAGTGTGTTCTGTCAAATTTCATACCTGGTGATGTGAAAGAAAACATTGCATTGTAGGTTCTGATATTGGTTTGGTAGTTGTTACTTTTAGGTGAACTTTGTTTGCCGTACAGGAGGTTCTGTATAAGGGGTGGTGGTTCTTTGAGAATAGGCAGTACAATTTTCCCTCCCTTGCAACAGATGCTGAACTTAGGATTTGCAGTGTCGCGTGATTTCCGCTTGCGTTCTTGGTACCACATTGCTGCCCCACAGAACTGGCATTTATACATAGGGTTTCCAATATCAAAATATGCTGCATTCAAATCAATGGTTAATCTATCGGTGGAGTCACCGTATGAGTTTGAATTGTCCGTCGTAGTCTGATGATCATCAGAATCAGAGAGACCTTCATCAGATGAATAAGCATCGTTATTCATATGGTGATTTATATTCTCCGTATTGACAGAATTTGATGACTAAGGATCATGATTTATGGCATTGTGGATTGGAGCAGCAAGACCAGTTGACGATTGAGGATCATTCGTCAGACGAGTGGGAATTTTGTGTATATCAGGCACATCTTGTGTTGGAGTGATGATTGGTATGTTATGATCCGAATTGTGCAATGTATCCTGTTGCATCGGCGTAGGTCGAGTGGAGTTATTTGTATTCTTGTAAAGCCACATAACAGAATGGTGCAATAGATTTTTATTGATTCCAACATTATTCTGGTGCGATGTTGGGATAGTTTCCAAGTAGGGATGGATATGCGGATTTAGCCTGGTATTTAAAATCAACTTCCTCCTCTTTCTTGCAATGAAAGCAGCAGCAGACTTTGAACCAGAAACAGATGGATAGACATCAGTTGACTGAAAAACCTCAAGGACAACATTGATAGACCTTGGCAGGTTTGCTGCTTCCATATCAGCTAGATTAAACAAATCAGTGGTACCATAGTCATGTGCATGTTTGTTTTTCTTAAAATTCATTATGAGCTTTCGTCTTTTCCTTGCATCAGCAGATTTCGTGTTACCAATCCGTAATCCTGGAAAGTTTGGTGCCTGCATATCAGGTACATTAAAGAAATCAGTGGCACCATAACCATGTACATGCGAGTTTTTCTTAAAGTTCATTATCAGCTTTTGTCTTTTCCTTGCATCAGAACATTTGCTGTTACCAACTGGTAATTCAACAGCATCCATAGAATGAATCAGTTTTATCAACATTCTAAGAAAATACAGTTCAAATTCAATTAGAAAATGTAGTTCAAATTCAGTTTTATGTTGTATGAGTAAGGAGAACTCAAGGGAACAGGGAAATATCCATATAAAGGCATGGGAAAATATCCACACCAGATTTGTGTGCCATGTGGAATCAGCAGGGGCCCCAGAGAACACTCGAGTTGCTTTATATAGATGAATCATAGTTTTTCCATTTTTTTGAATATATATATTACATGATGTGATTAATATGTTGCATAGCACACAATTGGGATTGTTGGCACGTGAATCAAAACCTGTCAAGTGCTATATTTGTAGTCCACAATGATGGCTTGCTTTATATAGATGAATGATAGTTTTCCAATAGTTTTGAATATATATATTATATGATGTGATTATGCTTTTGGATAGCACACAATGGCGACTGTTGGCACGTGAAATTAAAGGTCAAGTTAAATAAGCTGGACTCATCTTTTTGGTAGTAAAATGGTATAATACAATAAAGACAAAATGCATGTGATGCTGAATATATTGGAATAAATAGAAAGGTTTGGCATACCAAATAAGGAATTAGATCTGGTGTGAAGAACCATAACTCTTGTTACTACTTGCTAAACTAGGTTATTTGGTTCCCTGTTCAAAATCAATGGCAACAGCGGCAGGGATGGGAGCTGCAGATCTGGTGGATACTTTTGAAATTGCAAAGTTGAGCATTCAAGTAAGTTTGCTAGTAATTAAATTAATTCATATTTGTTTTCCAATTTTATTTTCAAGACACTATTTCTCGTTGGTACAAATCGCAAAAAACAGTATACAAATTCATGCTGGGAATATATGTGGTGTAGCCGTTTCCGAAATTTATCCAACATTTGTTAGAAGCCACATAACAGATCTAGCAAAGACATGGACGATAATAAAGAATGATGGAAATGTTTCTAAAATTGGATTTAACGCAAATGAGGATGTTCCCCTGGTGTCGCTGGTTGGACGGAGCTGCAACAACTGTATGAACTTCCAAATGATGTGGCTGTAGTTGTTGCTTTTTATGGGAACAGCAAATTTGAAGTCGCTGCGTTCAAAGAGGTAACTGGATTGGAGGACCTGCCAATATTTCACAGTAGGTACATAAACCAGAAAGGCATATATACATTTGATGTTGAGCTTTCAGAGGAAATCGTGTCCAGACCAAAATTAGTTGAGTTAGAACTTTCAATGTTACAAATCTTTATTATACATTCATTTGTTTACGTTGAACTGATTTGCCATTTTAAACCATTATGTATGATAGAAATTGCAGCCAGAATTCGGAACTGTTCTGAAAGATCATGAATATGAGGTTGTGACATTGTGCGGCGACAATGGCTGGAGTCAAATGCTACTGATTTTGAACATAGATGATCCACAGCGCACAAAGATAGGATATGAATGGAATTTATTCTGTGACTCGAATCAGCTAAGGGCAGGAGACAGAATCAGATTCATATTGGATGTAAACGATGTAAACAAAAGATGCAACGTATTTAAGGTTTCTAAGTTCTAAGTTTCATGCAAAATATGTATTTCATAGTCAATGTTTGTAATTAGTAGTTAAGTGTTTAATACACTGCTATCTTTTATGTGAATGGTTAAGATGTATTGATTTTTAAGGAATGTCTGCTTGTCACTGGCTATTAGTGAAATTGGGATTTCAAAACTAAATTATCAACCTTTGAATTATAAAGTTGGCAACAACCTGGCTATCATAGGTGATGATAGAAAACAAAGAGTTATATGATACAATATGATACATTACATGTTGCAGGCAGAGAGAAATACATTTTCTGTAATTTACATGTAGCATCCAAGATAACTACGAAAATCAAAAGGTAATAAGATTGTATATAATTTAGATGTAGAATCCTAGATAACTACCAAAATCAAAAGAGAAACCAATTCCAAAATAGAGCATTACAATAGGGAAACGAAAACAAACATCTAGTCCAGCTTCTCCAACTTAATAATCTTCTTGAGTTTCTTGTGGGTTTTAGTAAAATCACACGCAGGCTGCCTCTTTGAAGTTTGTGCGACAGATTCAGGTTCACAAATGGATGTAATTTCCATGTCCTGGAACCAGAGAAAAAGTGTTAACACAAAAGAAACCATCGTGGGCTTAAGTATTTTTGTAATTTAGTTGCACACTATATATACATACCATATCTATGCCTGGGTCCTCTAAGGAATCAGAGTCACCAT
Source organism: Lathyrus tuberosus (assembly GCA_022829125.1). Taxonomy (NCBI): domain Eukaryota; kingdom Viridiplantae; phylum Streptophyta; class Magnoliopsida; order Fabales; family Fabaceae; genus Lathyrus; species Lathyrus tuberosus. Next base: position 20,664,870 of record JALAZF010000017.1, read on the forward strand.
CATCCACAGGATTTGCATCATCACTCTGAAATTGGCAGCACAAATTAACGGTTAAAGTATATAAATAAAAACAGGAATAAACCAGATTAGACTTTGTAATATATTTGTACACAACAGTTGATATGCATACCAGTGACATCGTAGAATCGTTCAATGAATCAGATCCGACCTCATCAAGAGGAACAGCGTTTTGCATTTTTGAAATTGCGATTTCCGGTCCAGCAGCACAGACAGGTTGGACCTCAACAATCTTGCAGGATAAAAAAATTGAGATCAAATTAAAATGTAGCTGACAATAAGTTTATAATCAAATTGAGTGGTCTCATTGTCATGTATACCACAGGTACATTAGGGGCATCCAGTGAACTGAAGTTTATGTCATCAATACAATCCGCGATCCCCCTCTTTGAAGTTGGTGTAACAGGCTCATCGTCACAGGCAGATGTAACCTGTATTTCCTGTGACCCCAAAAAATGGTTAAAATAATAGAAAGGTGAGTGGCAATAAGTTTGCAACAAATCGGCGGAAGCGAATCATTTAAAAAATTGCATCATACCTCATTAACAGACTCAACATTCTTCATCTTTGGAATCAGGAATTTAGGTTCAGTGTGATAAACAGATTGGATATCCACATCCTGACAGGGGGGAAAATTGGAGAAGCAATGGAAATACGTGCATGCTGAATTCTGTGTGCTAATTGGCATACATACCGAATCTAGCAAACCAAACTTAATGTTATCAACGAAATCTCCATTCTTTCTCTTTGAAGTTGGCGTAACAGGTTCAGCATCACATATCGGTGGAATAACCATTTCCTGGTTTGTTGATATACATACCACAGAAACACCCGAGGTGTCGACACCTGAGGCATTAGGCTTTTCCAACCTGTCTGGCCTCTACACAGTTGATCCAATATAAGTGGGGAAAACATAAAGAAACTGTAAAGGCCACAATAAAAAACATCTAATGACACAGATAGAAAGACAGAAAACCTGTGACAGATGCGATGTAGATGCTGGGGAAGAATTTGTAGATTGTTGCGACACAGCATGCGGATGAGGTGCTGTGGTTTGGTCAGATGTTGTTGTCTTGCACACAATAAAGAGAAAAATAATAAATTGTTTAATAAAGGGAAAAAGAACATTTAGACTCAACTACAATGAGATATATCTGAGTTATCTCCCACGGAGCCTTCAGCTGTTTGACAGCAGCTTCATCTCTAAGAAGCATGACAACAGAGCAATTTTCCCATTCAGGCTGCCACTTAACTCTAAAAATCATCTCCAATTCCAACATTGCATCGAGTCCTAATGGGAACTCCAGAGGATTCGTGATTCCTTTCTGCATTTTTTCCTCTGAATCAGGACCCACAAAAGCACCCAAGACATGTTTTTCAGAATGAAATATAAATATAAATAGGAAATTACACCTTCGCAAGTGAATCACGCATTTGAATAGCTGAGACCCCTAACAGTTGATTACATTCTCTATCCCAGAAAACAAATTTACAACGCCTCTTAGAATAAATAACCTCTATCTCAATCTTGAACCTGCCAAAACACAATAAAGAGCATAAAAATTGAATTATAAATTTAACGATTGAAACATGACATAATCCAATAAACTTTAACCTAACAGCACCTTAAAATCTCAGTCTCTGTAATATGTCCAGCCTCACATATAAAAGGCGGGCCATCTCCACGAGAAACTTTTGGACATTCATGGCATGCATGATAATACCAGCCATGTTGTGAGGCAAGAATTTTTGTTGTTGTCGCAACAGTGGCACAGAAGGTAACCTATGTAAAAAAAGCAAAACCATAACCAAACTATCAAGATCATTTTTATTTAGAAGCAGAGACACAACATACCTTTGAAAGTTTACAGATTTCATCAAGAGGGGGCACAATTGCCTTTGAAATGATTTTTTCAAAAGGAGTTGGTGGTGAACCAGCCGTGTTCGGCGAATAATGGGAAGATGTGCCTTCGGAGAGTGTAACTGTAACACCCCCAATCTATACCCCCAATTAAATAAAGCAGTAAAAGAAAATTTGAAATTTCATCAGAGTATATCTAAATTATCATGGCATAGATTGGGAGAATATCACATTATATTGAAACAATCATACAACACCTGCTCATAAAGATATGCAACAGTGGGGTAGCAATCAACAGAGGAACTCAGTTCCTTACACCCACATTTCAGATTTTAGAATAAAAGCGGAAAATCTAAAACTGAATAACATATATACATATATATCGTGAAAGGTTTGTCATACATCAAGTTGTACATGCAAAAGTCAAAAGGTATATATACATAATACACAAATATCACAAACGGCCTCCCTAACTACCCGGTGTCACATATCAGAGCCGACCGACAAAAGAATGAAGACGCAAAGCTTCACAAAAATACCTCCAGCAACTCTAATCTGCAATGCCTCATAGAGCATTATAAAACAGCAGAAGGGTGATAAAAACAACCATAATATAATTGCATACAATTATATATAACGCAAAAATACACATATATACGGTTCTCACCACAACTCACACCACAATTCAAACACAATACAACACAAGGTATAATTCATATTTTCATCACCAAGGTATACCAACCATACGCATATCCACATATCAATTTATCAATTTTATCCACAATTCCACACATAAACAACTCATTAATGACTTATGCAAATGCAAGAGACCGACACAACGACTCTATGCATATGCACATGCGGTACCGTCTTCCATTGTTTCTCATCACTAATTCACTCAGGAACTCTGCTGGAATCATGGCTCGTTACATCACTGTAACTCCCCGTCGGGCATACGATGTCCCCCGCCGCTCACACCCCACACGGGCACACGACGTTTATGGATCGCTCACACCCCACACGGGCACACGACCCGATCGCTCACACCCCACATGGGCACACGATCATCTATAATCATCGCTCACACCCCACATGGGCACACGACGTTATAGCGGATTCCCTCTGGAATCAATCCGTCACTCAGGACGTCACAACAATGCATATCATGATTCATGACATTTAATATGCACACATAAATACATTCATTTACATCAACAAAATCACACTTTGCACTTATGCCCAAAACAATGCATTTAATTGCCATACGGCCACAAATCATCACAACACCATCTAAACACATACATTTACATCATACAACAGCACCTTGCATAATACCCATCAATTACGCACACTTATAACGACAAAAGTCGACAACCGACACTATTCCCGATTTTCCGACATAATTAAATCGGCTACTAATCCTAAAAAAACCATTTTTATAATGAAGGACATCTCATTAACTTCCTATCGCTTCGAACAGCGGCCAAAACGGACTTACGGTTCGAAAGATATGAATTTTCAAAGTTTTGGATTTTTCAAATTTTTGCCTTGGTTAATCGGTTAACCCATTTGGTTAACCGGTTAACATTATGAAACTCACGTAAACACACTCAAATTTTTCACGTGTTAATCGATTAACATATTTGGTTAATCGATTAACACTGCTGCAGAACCACCAAAAACTCTGTTTTAATGACAGAAAAACCAACCAAAACCCGATTAAATCCCGTAGACTCATTCCAACAATTCCACCTGATTAAATACCAGCCAATGACAATTATACCAGACCTATCCAAACACCATTCAATCAATCACTCCTCCATTCACCCCAAATTCCTCAATATATATCAAAAATGCAAAAGTTACAAAATCAACCAAATTCAATCAAACAATCATACTAAATCATGACCTAACATCACTCGACTTCACTACGCGACTTAATCCGACTTTCGTCCGCGAAAACATCGATTTCTATTCATTTTTACTCATTTTCAACCTAGAAATGAAAACTATGTTAAACCAAATAAACATTCAACCACATACATACATAATCATACACAAGCATAAGATAATCGAGTTTCACACCCTTACCCGATTAAATCGATTCTAGAAGTTGTTTTCTTGAATTTTCCAAGCTTTTCTCACTTTTTCTCTTCTTCTTCTCTTTTCTCTCCTTTTTCCTTCTTCTCTTTTTCTTTCTCTCTATTTTTCTCTCTTTCTATTATATTAATTCTTACTACTTAATTAAAATATCATGAAATGACTAAAATACCCCCACACTCAATTATCTCGCAAACGTTCCCAAAACCCGATAAAATATCACAACAATGAAAAATAACATATTTGCAGATAAAAGTCAAAAATAAAATAAAATAATAATAAAATAATCAAACGACTCGATTAAATAAAACGCACACAAAACTGGGGCGTTACAACTCTCCCCCACTTAGAAATTTTCATCCTCGAAAATATACCTGAGACGAACAACTCAGGATACGACTCCCGCATCCGACTCTCTAACTCCCAAGTCAAATTGCCCTCAGCAGCGCCTCCCCATGCCACCTTCACAAGTGTAATATCCTTGCCTCTCAACCGCTTCACCTCGCGATCCAAAATCCTAACTGGCAATGCCTCGACCGTAAGGTTCTCCCTTACCTCAACCTCATCCATCGGAATCACATGCGACGGATCCGGAACATACTTCAGAAGCTGTGAAATATGGAACACATCATGCAAATTCGACAGATTCGACGGCAACGCCACCCTATAAGCCACAACACCCACTCTCGCGGATATCTGGTAAGGACCAATAAACCGAGAAGTAAGTTTCTTCGATTTCAATGCACGACCCACACCCGTTACCGGCGTAACCTTCAGAAATACATGATCGCCCTCTTGGAACTCAAGGTCCTTCCGTCTCCGATCATGATAACTCTTTTGTCTACTCTGAGAAGCCTTCATTTTCTCACGAATAGACTTCACTTTCTCCGTCGTCTGTTGCACCAACTCTGGTCCAACCACCGAACTCTCACCAGATTCGTGCCAACACAAAGGTGTTCAACACCTTCGTCCATATAATGCTTCAAACGGTGCCATTCCAATACTAGAATGAAAACTGTTATTATACGTGAATTCAATCAATGCAAGATAACTATCCTACGCACCACCTTGTTCCAAAACACACGCTCTCAACAAATCCTCCACCGACTGAATCGTCCTCTCCGTCTGCGGATGATAAGCCGAACCCAATCTCAATTTAGAACCCAAAGCCTTCTGTAAACTTTCCCAAAATCTCGAGGTAAATCTAGGATCTCGATCAGACACAATACTCAATGGAACCCCATGCAATTTCACAATCACACTGATGTAAATCTCAGCCAACCTCTCCAAAGAAAAACTAATATCAATCGGAATAAAATGAGCCAATTTAGTCAGTCTATCAACAACCACCCAAATAGCATTATGCCCTCGCTGGGTATTTGGCAACCCCATTACAAAATCCATGGAAATGCTATCCCACTTCCACTCAGGAATATCCAACGGTTGCAACAAACCACTAGGCCTCAGATGTTCCACCTTCGATTTCTGACAAGTCAAACATGCATAAACAAACTGAGCCACAACTCTTTTCAATCTAGACCACCAGAAAATCTTCTTCAAATCTTGGTACATCTTATTCGCTCCCGGATGTATACTCAAATTAGTCCGGTGTCCTTCCTCCAAAATCATCTTTTTCAACTCCGCATCATCAGGAATACAAATTCTACCTCGGAATCTCAAAACACCATTAATATCCACTTGAAATTCACTATTCGCATCTTTTCCTACATCCAACATCAAATCCACAAATTTCACATCCAGCTTCTGTTTCTCACTAACAGCCATCAGAAAATCATTAGTAATCGTCAGCATACCAAGCCTCACGCTATCCAACGTCACTTCACAAACCAAACTCAAATCCCTAAGCGATTCCAAAAGTTCCCACTCTTTAACCATTAAAGCAGACATATGTAACAATTTCCGACTCAATGCATCGGCTACCACATTAGCTTTACCAGGATGGTAATTCAAGCCAAAGTCGTAGTCCTTCAAGAATTCCAACCATCTACGTTGCCTCATGTTTAGCTCTTTTTGATCAAACAAAGATTTCAAACTTTTGTGATCACTAAAGACTTCAAACCTTGCACCGTAGAGATAATGCCTCCAGATCTTCAACACAAAAACCACAGCCGCTAATTCAAGATCATGAGTAGGATAATTTTTCTCATGAACTCTTAATTGCCTTGAAGCATAAGCCACCACCTTACCTTCCTGCATCAGAACACCACCTAGACCAATCAAAGAAGCATCACAATACACCACAAAAGGTTCATTAGGATTCGGCAAAATCAGAATCGAAGCTGTCGTCAATCTTCTCTTCAGCTCATTAAAACTCTCCTCGCACCGAATATCCCAAATGAACGCTTGCCCTTTACAAGTCAACTGGGTCAAAGGAAGTGCTAGCTTAGAAAAACCTTCAATAAACCTTCGATAATAACTAGCCAAACCCAAAAAGCTTCGAATTTCAGTAACAGATCTCGGAGCCTCACATTGTAGAACTGCTTCTACTTTAGATGGATCCACAGCAATACCAATACCTGAAATTACGTGCCCAAGAAAACTCACTTCCGACAACCAGAATTCACACTTGGACAATTTGGCAAAAAGCTTCCTTTCCTTCAAAACCTGCAAAACAATACGCAAATGCTCTGCGTGCTCTTCCCGAGACTTAGAATAAATCAAAATGTCATCAATAAACACAACGACAAATCGATCCAACTGCTCATGAAAAATATGATTCATGTATTCCATAAACACACCTGGCGCATTAGAAACCCCGAACGGCATCACAAAATATTCATAATGACCATAACGTGTCCTAAAAGTCGTCTTCTGAATATCTTCCTCTTTCACTCTTATCTGATGATATCCCGATCTCAAGTCAATCTTACTGAACACACAAGCACCAACCAACTGATCCATCAGATCATCAATCCTTGGAAGAGGATACTTATTCTTGATCGTCACCTTATTCAACTGACGATAATCGATACACAACCGCATACTTCCATCTTTCTTTTTCACCAATAAAACTGGAGCACCCCAAGGAGAAACACTAGGTCTTACAAACCTCTTTTCCAACAACTCACTCAACTGTTTCTTTAACTCAACCAACTCAGATGCCGACATACGATAAGGTGCCATAGAAACAGGTCTATTACCAGAAACTAGATCTATAGAAAACTCCACCTCTCTCTCTGGGGGCAAGTCCAAAATATCCCCAGGAAACACTTTAGGAAATTCACACACAACAGGAAACACATCAAGTGAAACTTGACTATCCACAGTCAACGATGCAAACAACCCAAACAACTGAGCTTCCTCCGCCAAAAGTTTCTTCAACTCTTTGGTAGATAAGAAACTCGAGTCTTCGTCTTCCTCAAGAGAAGGAAACCTTACCAGCTTATGATAACAATCAATATGCACTCGATTGAATTGCAACCAATTCATACCAAGAACCACATCTAAACCCTCCAACGGCAAACACACCAAATCCATCTCAAAGTCTTTACCATAAATGGTCAAACGACACCTTAGACAAACCAAGGAAGTAGTTACTGACCCCATTGCTGGAGTATCAATAACCATCTCACCACCCATCAAAGACAACACAAGATTCAAACGCTTCGCGCACTCAGACGAAATAAACGAATGAGTCGCTCTTGTATCAATAATAGCAATCAAAGGAGTACTATTAATAAAACAAGTACCTCTGATCAGACGATCTGCACTCGAAGTCTGAGTTCCTGCCAAAGAAATCACCTTCCCACTAGATGGAGCTTGCTTCGGTTTCGGACACTTTGTACTAACATGTCCCAGCTCACCACAATTAAAGCACTTCACCACGTTCCTCTTACAATCAGCTGCAATGTGTCCTATACCTCCACAGTTAGAAGACTTTCTAAAATCTTTCCTGCACTCAAACTGACGATGCCCCAACTCACCACATTTATAACACCTCATAGGACCAGACATTCCTCCTCCACTTGACCTTTTCTCAAAATTCCCCCTTTGTTTACCTTTATCAGCTGGTGTCACATACGGACCACCACGAAACTGTTGCTTCCCTTTCCTCTCGCTCACACTCTTATAGTGAGTAGAACGAGCCTTACTGTCCTCCTCATAAATCCTACAACAATCCACCAAATCAGAAAACCTCCGAATCCTCTGATATCCAATTGCCTGCTTTATCTCAGGACGCAAGCCATTCTCAAACTTTACACACTTAGAAAATTCCGCAGTCGCTTCTGCATAATGAGGATAAAACTGTACAAGTTCCACAAACTTAGCAGTATAATCAACAACAGACATATTACCTTGTTTTAGTTCCAAAACTCGATTTCCTTCTTTCCTCTTACATCCTCAGGAAAATACCTCCTCAGAAACTCCATACTAAACACAACCCAAGTAATCTCCTCCTCTGCAGCTTCCAACACACGACGAGTACTAACCCACCAATCATCAGCTTCTTCTAGCAGCATGTGAGTACCCAGTCTCACCTTCTGATCTTCTGCACAATCCATCACTCAGAAAATCCTTTCAATCTCTTTCAGCCAAATCTGAGCACCATCAGGATCATATCTTCCATTGAAGACAGGCAGTTTGTTCTTCCTGAACTCATCATTACCCACAACATTAGGTGCACCCTGCACAGCACGAGCCATAGCCTGCATAGCAGCAGCCAAAGCAGCATCGTTCCTACCAGCCATATTCTAGTCATTTCCAATAACAGAAACTATGGTTAAACAAACAACTCATCCAACCACAACGACCAACAAGGACTGACACAACTGACACAGGCTGACACAAACTGGCTCTGATACCACTTAATGTAACACCCCCAATCTATACCCCCAATTAAATAAAGCAGTAAAAGAAAATTCGAAATTTTGTCAAAGTATATCTAAATTATCATGGCATAGACTGGGAGAATCACATTATATTGAAACAATCATACAACACCTGCTCATAAAGATATGCAACAGTGGGGTAGCAATCAACAGAGGAACTCAGTTCCTTACACCCATATTTCAGATTTTAGAATAAAAGCGGAAAATCTAAAACTGAATAACATATATACATATATATCGTGAAAGGTTTGTCATACATCAAGTTGTACATGCAAAAGTTAAAAGGTATATATACATAATACACAAATATCACAAACGGCCTCCCTAACTACCCGGTGTCACATATCAGAGCCGACCGACAAAAGAGTGAAGACGCAAAGCTTCACAAAAATACCTCCAGCAACTCTAATCTGCAATGCCTCATAGAGCATTATAAAACAGCAGAAGGGTGAGAAAAACAACCATAATATAATTGCATACAATTATATATAACGCAAAAATACACATATATACGGTTCTCACCACAACTCACACCACAATTCGCACACAATACAACACAAGGTATAATTCATATTTTCATCACTAAGGTATACCAACCATACGCATATCCACATATCAATTTATCAATTTTATCCACAATTCCACACATAAACAACTCATTAATGACTTATGCAAATGCAAGAGACCGACACAACGACTCTATGCATATGCACATGCGGTACCGTCTTCCATTGTTTCTCATCACTAGTTTACTCAGGAACTCTGCTGGAATCATCGCTCGTTACATTACTGTAACTCCCCGTCGGGCATACGATGTCCCCCGTCGCTCACACCCCACACGGGCACACGACGTTTATGGATCGCTCACACCCCACACGGGCACACGACCCGATCGCTCACACCCCACATGGGCACACGATCGTCTATAATCATCACTCACACCCCACATGGGCACACGACGTTATAGCGGATTCCCTCTGGAATCAATCCGTCACTCAGGACGTCACAACAATGCATATCATGATTCATGACATTTAATATGCACACATAAATGCATTCATTTACATCAACAAAATCACACTTTGCACTTATGCCCAAAACAATGCATTTAATTGCCATACGGCCACAAATAATCACAACACCATCTAAACACATACATTTACATCATACAACAGCACCTTGCATAATACCCATCAATTACGCACACTTATAACGACAAAAGTCGACAACCGACACTATTCCCGATTTTCTGACATAATTAAATCGGCTACTAATCCTAAAAAAACCATTTTTATAATGAAGTACATCTCATTAACTTCCTATCGCTTCGAACGGCGGCCAAAACGGACTTACGGTTCGAAAGATATGAATTTTCAAAGCTTTGGATTTTTCAAATTTTTGCCTTGGTTAATCGGTTAACCCATTTGGTTAACCGGTTAACATTATGAAACTCACGTAAACACACTCAAATTTTTCACGTGTTAATCGATTAACATATTTGGTTAATCGATTAACACTGCTGCAGAACCACCAAAAACTCTGTTTTAATGACAGAAAAACCAACCAAAACCCGATTAAATCCCGTAGACTCATTCCAACAATTCCACTCGATTAAATACCAGCCAATGACAATTATACCAGACCTATCCAAACACCATTCAATCAATCACTCCTCCATTCACCCCAAATTCCTCAATATATATAAAAAATGCAAAAGTTACAAAATCAACCAAATTCAATCAAACAATCATACTAAATCACGGCCTAACATCACTCGACTCCACTACGCGACTTAATCCGACTTTCGTCCGCGAAAACATCGATTTCTATTCATTTTTACTCATTTTCAACCTAGAAATGAAAACTATGGTAAACCAAATAAACATTCAACCACATACATACATAATCATACACAAGCATAAGATAATCGAGTTTCACACCCTTACCCGATTAAATCGATTCTAGAAGTTGTTTTCTTGAATTTTCCAAGCTTTTCTCACTTTTTCTCTTCTTCTTCTCTTTTCTCTCCTTTTTCCTTCTTCTCTTTTTCTTTCTCTCTATTTTTCTCTCTTTCTATTATATTCTTACTACTTAATTAAAATATCATGAAATGACTAAAATACCCCCACACTCAATTATCTCGCAAACGTTCCCAAAACCCGATAAAATATCACAACAATGAAAAATAACATATTTTCAGATAAAAGTCGAAAATAAAATAAAATAATAATAAAATAATCAAACGACTCGATTAAATAAAACGCACACAAAACTGGGGCGTTACAGTAACAACCGACGCAGCAGGAATGCTGAGTTGCAACACAATTTTTTTGTTTAAAACTTAACATAAACAGAAAACCATCAAATTTAAAGATGCAACATACATACAACCTTTTAATAAAGTCGTTGATTGGTGAAACATCAGCATTAATCAATAATGCAGTGACATTAAATGTATTGGAAACAGATAGAGGATATTTCCCTACATCAGATGCATTCAAAACAAATAAGATCCAAGTTAAGAAAACAATTTAAAATAAATATGGCAAGACGAAAATAACATTAATAACCTTCTTCCTTGACTTTAGCATATTGCAGGAGAAGAACAGTTGGTCCAGATTGACCAACATGTTCCCTGTGGAATTTCATAAACTGATCCGCATATGCCTCCCATAAAGTACAGTTAATGACATTGTTCCTGCAAATCCAGGGGAAATTTAACAGGAGCGACAAATACAGCAAAGAACCAGGGTATAAATAATATACAACCAAACCCACGCATTATCCTTAAGCATCAAATTAATCTGCTGTTTCCTTCCTCCACTATGGTTTTGGGTGAAACCTATACTTTCCACCATACCAACAATATCTGCGACCAAAACAAACAATAAACAGGGATATAACAAACAGGACAGTAGATGAATAATGACGTGAGTCAAAAGAAACATTATAACTTATGAGCATATCCTTTTTGAAGTTGCCAATAATGATATCACCAAAACTGGTAAGGGAAAGCGGCACCGCCGGTATATTATGCTTCCCAACATCGGCAACAGAGGTTCCACCAGTAAATTTGGCCATAAACCGGTGCGACGAAGGCTTGAATACCAAATTATTTTGCACAACCTGGAAATTTGATATACTGTATGTAGTGCCAACCTCCATGATGGGACCAAAAACCTTTTCCACCACCGCTGGCACAACCATATGCATGTCATCACCCTTACAAATGCAAAAACACGAAATAACATCAAAAGACAGCTTAACAACATAATCAAAAACAACATAGACCACCCAAACAACATACATGGCTGTAAAAGTGAAGCTACAAACTATAATATAAAAACAGGAAATAACAACATAACACTAAAAGAAACAAACTCACGGCATCATCAACCACAAGCATTTCACACCCAAACAACAAACATGGTTGTAAAACTCAACCTACAAACTATAATATAAAATAGGAAATTACACCATAACACTAAAAGAAACAAACTCACAGTATCATCAACCAGAACCATTTCAAAGTGGCGTTTGGTATTCATCACGACTGGCCACAAATGTTGGACGCGGACCGCGACCTTCCAAAGGTCCTTCGTATCGTTAACGTCACCCAAACATGTAAACGGACGCGCCATTGGAGCCGGTGAACGCAGGAGCGGAGAAAGCAGAGAACGCAATATGTTGTATTGGAATGAAGAAGAAGAAGAACGATAAAACCAAAATGCAATGGATAAGGAAGCAGAAGTTGGGAAATGGGCTATGAGCAGTGGTGCATTAAATGCAGCATGGGATGATAAGATATTATCAGCCAAAACAGTTTAAATGCAACGGATGAAGAATAAACAAATTCAAACAAAACATTTCCAAAAGACCAATGCTCAGCATCAGCCACGTCCACAAACGCCAGATGGAGGAGAAGCAGAAGGCCAGGTGGAAGCTTGGGGAGGCAGAGGGGCAGTGTGGTATTTTCCCTAGGCATCTAATTTCTTATATGTAAGATTACAAGCCAAAAAAATTTAAGTAGCTTGGATATACATTTTTGTAAATGTTCAAGTTTAATTCAAATCTAAGAACATTAAATTAGATAAGAACAAAAATATTTAGCAACTTTACTCTTGTAATAATTTATTCTATGCTACCTTAATACCAGACAGAAGTGCATCCTAAACATCCTATTGTCAATAAATCAAACATTTATCACAAAAGGAAGACAATACCTTTGTAAATCTAGAATAGTGCATTATATTAAATACTCCTCACTTTGTAAAAAAAAAATTGTTACAAAATCTTACATTCTCAATGCAATAATAATTACATTTTCTTTAATATATATTCAAGTATTTATTACTATTATTTATTCTATTAATTTTTAAAATTTTTTTCTTCTATATAACTATGAGAGGCATTATTGTAAAATATTACATAACTTATATTTCTTATAAAATAATAATTAATTTTTAATTCATATAAAATGCGCAAAACATCTTATAATTTGGTATATTATAAGTAAATTTTACGTCTTTAATTTATTGAATAATTAATGTATCTGATATATATATATATATATATATATATATATATATATAATGCACACCCATGTAGGTGTGCATTAGCAACATACACCTTAGTGTATTTTTGTGTGGGACCCACTAATTTTGAGTGGGACCCACATTAGAATGATGAAAAAAAAAATAGAAAGAAAATAGATGTAGTATATTTTTTTGTGGGACCCACCAATTTTAGGTGTATGTTAGCATTTCCCATATATATATATATATGGAAATGCTAATATACACCCAAAATTGGTGGGGCCCACACAAAAATACACTAAGGTGTATGTTGTTAATGCACACCTACATGGGTGTGCATTAGCATAACTATATATATATATATATATAAAATACATTAATTATTTAGTAAAATAAAAAAAATAAAATTTGTTTATAATATAAAATGGAACAAGTACACGGACTTTTTTTAGTGTTATACCCTGTTTTGAAAACTTAAATACCAATTTACCCCGTTTTGAAAAAAATTTCCCAGGATGCCCTAGTTTCTGAAGGTGCTCGCATACCCAGATCACGGGCAGGTGAAGGGAATTGTGTGCAGTGTGTGCTCGTGAACCCGGTTCACGAGCATGTGAAGGCTTCGTTTTTTTTTTGTTTTTTAATTATTTGATTAATTGATATGTTATAATAAAACCATTTAATAAATTACAATAATAAATATAAATTAAATAATAATATAACTATTAAATAATAATAAATTGATATGTTATAATAAAACCATTTAATGAATTACAATAATAAATATAAAAATTAACTATTATATTATTAATTAATAAATATAGTTTAGTTTAAATACTTAAATTAATTAATTAAATTATTTAATTTATTAAAGTATTTAATTAATTAAATTATTTTAATTATTAAAGTATTTAATTAACTAAAGTATTTAAATTATTAAAGTATTTAATTAATTCAATTATTTAGTTAATTATAGTATTCAAATTATTAAAGTATTTAATTAATTAATTAAAGTATTTAAAATATTTAATTAATTAATTAAAGTATTTAAAGTATTCAAATTATTATTTATTTAATAAACCAATTAAAAAAACAAAAAAAAAGTCATCCTTCACATGCTCGTGAACCGGGTTCACGAGCACACACAGAACACGATTCCCTTCACGTGCTCGTGATCTGGGTATGCGAGCACCTTCATAAACTAGGGTATCCTGGAATTTTTTTTTCAAAACGGGGTAGATTGGTATTTAAGTTTTCAAAACAGGGTAAAACAGTAAAAAAGTCCAAGTACACGTCTTAAATGAACATTTGACAGACATGGCCAGTGCATGATTAACATTATAGGCACTAGCATCATGTCTGGAGCTAACATAGGTTTCACTAACATCGTGTCATCGAGTTATCAACTACTCCATCATGTTATTGAGTTATCATTCAGTGTTACAGCTTTATTCTAAATGTATAGCTGTCAAATTTGCTCAAAGTTTTATTATGCTAATAGGATAAAGAACTAAAGTTGTGATACACAAAAAAGAAAGTTGGGTTCAAACTGGCTTTAGTTGTAAAATAACTTAGTCTGAACTTGTTTATCATATCTTTTTAAGTAACCACTTATGGAAAGTTAAAATTAGAAGAAGGACAATGATCTTTTAACTTATTTATGAGGTTAGTAACAATTTAAAATATTATTGCATAACAAAGGATATGAAAGGTGTAGTCTTATATTTGTAAGTATCTTAAATAAGTGCGCTCTTGTCCAAAAATGGTGTCTTATAGGCGATGTTCCCCCAAGAACAGAGGGTTTGCCCTTGACACTGATGATATGTGTAATGTAATGTCATTCTTCAAAAAAGAGTAAGTCCACCACTACCTCATGAATATTAAGCGGTAAAAAACTTCCCACAATTATGAGGTAGCAGTTGTCGCTTCTAAAGGTTATCCAAACCATAGGTCTAAGAAGCCTTTATAAATATTTCTCTCCACGAAAGAAAAGAGACAGATCTAAAGTCATAAAGATCACACCTTACATACACTTATACCTATGCACATCACTCGCATACAGAGTCTCTCACCTCACGTAAGCAGACCCTCTAAACCACCCTAAGATACCACCACGATGACATGCACACCTGTACTTTTTTACGAGCACAATGACGCCCACCGTGAGGTTCTAGTAAAACAAACTTTGGTCACACTTTCTTCATCACCGTCACCCTACTCACTATCACCATTCACTTCTACACCAAACCATTGTCGTCCATGGTTAACATGAAATCTCCTTCCCCTTCGCCAGAAGCTACCAACGGTAGCGGTGATGTTGATGCCCTGGCGGAGATGCGTGCTACCATGGATGAATTATGTCATTGTCGTGGCACGAAAAATACTACCACGAGTTCATTGCACGCTCGGGGTGATAAACCGAGTCACCGCCGAACTTTATTTATTTCAAAAGAGAAAGGAAAAATATCGATAAAACAATTAAAAATGACAAAGATATGGTCGTCGCAACCAAATCGGATTAGGGAGTCGATTATGTGAGGGGAAGGTATTAGCACCCCTCACGTTGTACTTAACGGAAACCATTTAGTTAGTTTTGCGATAAGTGTTAGCTTTTGTTTGTTTGTTTTCTTCAAGTTATTAAGAGTTTGATAAAAAGAGAGAAGGACTAAAAATAGGGTTTTTTAGGTGTCTGACGAGACTTTGAATCACCCTCCTACGTATCTCCAGGTGCGATAGAGAACTCAAGACTACGTAGTTCTGGGTAGAAAATGTTAGTTTGTTGGTCGATTTTAACGAAATTTATTTTGTCACAATCGAGCGGAAAACATTGTTTACTACCTAAAATAATGGAGGAAGAGGATGTTTTCATCACAATAGAATAGATAGACATATCAATATTCATGGGAAAATGTTGCTAACTTACGCACACATATAAAGATGAAGTGTTGTTTTGCATCGTCTCGAGACGAAATATCTTTCGTTTATGAAAAGGGTTTGAGGTTTAAAGCTGAAAGGAAAAAGATTTGAATGTGTTGGATTGTTTTTTAGGAGGAAGACAAGTGTTCAGACTGGAAAGCTATTACAACTTGGGTCCAAATACTCGGGGATTAGGATTGTTACGCTCAACTAATCTTTTTTTAATCCAATTTGTTGTGAAAAGGTTTGAAATATTTACGAATATTTTGAGCGGACGACAAATACTCGAGTGGGCAAGCTATTACGACTGGTGCCTAAGTATTCGATACTAGAATTGGACAATACACCCAATTAGTCCTTTTTAATCCATTTATTGCAAAAAAAGATTTGAGGCGCGTTTGATGAATTTTATAGGAAGACAAATACTTGAATGGTCGAGTTATACAACTCGTATCCAAGTATTCGAGACTAGGATTGGACATTACATCCAACTAGCCCTTTTTAATCCATTATTATTGAAAATGTTCAAAGTATTTAAGTTAGTCAGTTTAGATTTTTATTCAAGAAAAGAAGCTTAATGTTGGATCGAGCGTTTTGGTTCGCATTTCAAAATGAATAATGAAATGATTTGTTTTTGGTTTTGAAAAGGATTTCTGATGTGACCTGTGCGTAACGTGTGCTTTTTGCTTATTCGCAAGTGCATAGATTATATGATAGTAATACAAAAGGTTGTCGAACCCACCGAGACCAATAGTCAATCCTATTGTTATCTACTATTTCTATGTAAATCTAAGGCTAATCAGATTTTTAGGAGAGGGGAAAAATAAAAGCGGGAATCAAAGCAATTTGGTTCTTAAAGCAATTAATAAAAGCGAGACCGAAATATGATTTGCATCGATCAACAGTACTTACAGCTAAGTCGGATTAATTAGTTAAATCGGGACAATATTTCTATTTAATATGAAGAAACTTAATTTAAATGAATTGTTTGCGTTGCTAAATCGGAACTGAGTTTTACTCAAAAATTTATACTATCGCGGTTCAACGTGTTCATGTATAAAACTATTTTTTTGAAAATCAAGTACTTCTAATTAACTAAAAAGTTGTTTTGAATGAAAAACAAATTTAAAGGTGAGACCGGTTGTCACTCGCGGCACCTTTATTCCTCTAAACTTTATTTTTGAAAATGCTTATTTTTGCAATTTTAAATTATCCTTGCTATCACAATTGATTTAATTCAAAATATGATTTTTATTTCCTAGCTCAGATACGGGTTCCTCTCTTTTGAGACAGAGCCGGCACCTCTAAGTTTATCTCTTTCACGGTAACTAAATCCAATTTAAAACATTGTAAAAATCATCCCCAAAAACGAGTCTCAATTGTCATACCATAAATTTTACCCTTGAGTTTTTACTCGCATCAGTATAGCATAATCGTTTCATTTTATCATGCATTCTTTCAGTCAAAAGCATTCATAAGAGTTTATATGGAAAGTCAGGAGTTCTGGAATTTCATCTGATATTGATGATAGTCATTCGGTTAATTTGTTTGATTAAGAAGTTAAAAGGCTTGACTTCTCAACCTCGGTGCATCGTTCATTCTGATTGCATCATGTTTCAGAGGTCCAGAGGGTGATAATCAAGAGTATTGTTGTCATTTGAATCTCTGTAGGGTTTAATTGTATCGGAGAATCAGAAGTAAATGGTCAAAGAGCAATTTATTTGCATTTGATTGTCTATTCATGATTATTCGATCAGTAATTCAATGCATTCACAAGCCATATGCATTTTTTACTTGTTACAACATGCATTTTTGTTCTGTGTAACGCTTAAAATATCAACCAGAATAATTTTTTGGATCTACAGACAGGCCGGTCGAACTGTTTCTCAACTGTACATCAAATTAGTGGGCGAAAAATTTTAAAATCGAGCTTGCATACGTCAGTTTTCTTAATCTACTGTTCGCGTAGTTTAACCTGGTGTGCTCGTTTTAATTTTTCGACTACTTTTTCGATCGCATTTTTGTCCCCCTGCGCTTTTTAACTAGTCATTTTTTTATTTCAAAATTTGATCAAAACCTGTATGTTTCCGAGAATTTTATTTTGCCATGATCATTTTAATGCATTCTTCAATGATGTCTATAAAACAACAAGTGTCATCTATAGCTGGAGTTTTTAGAAACTGGGAAAAGATAAATTATATTTTCTCTTCTCCTACCTCAAATGTTAACTTCCCTCATTTTACATCTATTATTGCATCAGCTGCTGCCCAGAAAGGTCTTCCTAGTATGATATGTATAATATAGTCTTCCTTTATATCCATTACTATGAGGTCGGTAGGAATATATATTTGGCCAATGCGTACTAGAATATTTTCCAGAATTCTCACAGGGTATTTAACAGAACGGTCTACTAATTGAAGTAACATTCTAGTGGGTCTCAAGTCTCCTAACTTTAATTTTTCACATATAGAAAAAGGTATCAAACTGACGCTAGCTCCGATATCTCATAATTCCTTGTCGATGACAAACTTTCCTATCACACAAGGAATCAAAAAACTGTCAGAGTATTTCAATTTGGGTGGCATGTTAATTTGGATAATGGCATTACACTCTGTAGTGAGTGCCACGATCTAGTCATCTTCAAGTTTCTTCTTATTTGAAAAGATCTCTTTTAGGAACTTCGCATATGAAGGCATCTGAGTAATGACCTCAATGAAAGGTATAATGACATGAATTTGCTTTAGGAGCTCGATAAATTTCTTGAACTAGCCTTCGTTCTTTGATTTGGTGAGCCTCTGAGGGTATGACAACTTTGGTTTATAAGGAGGTGGAGGTACATAGGGTTTTTCTTTCTCAACTGCATCTTTAGTGGTGGTAGTAGTTTCCTCATTATCGGATGTTGGCTTTCCTACTTGATTTTCATCAGTAACTTTCTCAAGTTCCTCCTATATCCTTCTGTACATCGCAGGATTGGCAAATCTAGGGTCTTTGGTCTATCCAACTTTGTTCCACTTTGTAGTGTGATAGTAGGGTTTGGTTGAGGTTGTCCTGGGAATGTGCCAACAGGAGCAGCAGAGGCTGCTTGTTGCTGGGCAACTTGAGTTATTTGAGTTTCAAGCATCTTGTTATGAGTTGCCATGGCATCAACCTTGTTTGCCAATTGTTTTGCTCGTTGGTATGAACGTTTTGATTCATTAACTCTTTGTTCTGCTGGGCTTGAGATGTGATGAAGTTTTCCATCATAATTTCTAAGTTCAACTTTCTAGGAGCAGGAGGAGCATGAGTGGCTCTTTTTTGGAAATTTTGAGGGTTAAAAAGTGGAGGACTTGGAGTAAATAATGCGTTATTGTTCTTGTAGGAAAAATTGGGACGGTTTCTCCATCCAGAATTATAAGTTTTCGAATAGGGATTTCCTTGGGCGTAGTTGACTTGGTCAGGGGTAGTCCCTGTCAGTAGTTGGCAATCATTAGCTACATGCCCTTGGACTCCACGAATTTTGTAATTGGGAGCTACAACAACTGAAGTAGTGATAGTTAGATTATTTATCTTTTGGGTAAGTTCCCCGACCTTGGCATTCACGTGATCAATTCCATTAATTTCAAACATCCATCCTTTTGGTTGGGTTTTCTCAACTTGAACTCGTTCAGCTCCCCACTGGTAATGGTTTTGAGCCATGTTTTCTATTAACTAATAAGCTTCGTTGAAGGGTATATCCATTAAGGCTCCGCCAACAGCAGCATCTATGGTCAGTCTTGTGTTGTAAAGTAGACCATTATAGAAGGTGTGGATGATAAACCATTGTTCTAATTTAAATGAACCATTCATGTTCGTTAAATCGGAACCGAGTTTTATTCAAAAATATATACTGCTTGTTAGACGAAGGCAATTGATCTAGAAGGGGGGTTGAATATATCACTTCTTTTTAATTGCGAGTCGGCGCTAAAATTTGTTTTTAAAAATATTTTACGGAAGCGGCCGAGGATAATTCGTCTACACTAACCGAGTTACTGAGAGAATCGGATATACGTAAGCCAAATGGAACGAAAGGCTCGAAGAGAAAAATAGAATCGCAACTTAACTATTAATCAATTTGCCAAAAGCACTTAATATGGTGCAATCTCCAATGAGCAGTCAAAAAATTAAACCAAACTTGACAATATATCAAACACCTTGTAAGAGTTCAATTTATCAAGCACTTGGAGTGCATAAAACTCCAAGCTAAGCCTTCTATGATAGTTGATGCATAATTTTCACTAAGCACAATCCAAAATGATTGTGCAATGGTTTTCAAATTACTTTTGCTGCACTAAACTATACCATAATTTTTATCGATCAATTGAACAATCACATGCGTAAACAATTCGAAAAATAAATGAGATAGGGAAAGAGAAACGACACCAGATTTGTTTAGGCAGTTCCCCTTTTGTCCTCGCTTCGGGTACGTATGCCCCCAATTCTAAATCTAGAATTGAGATATCTATAATCTTGTTTGCAAATTGTTTTTACAAGAGAAAACTTAGATATCACACACTCAAGAAACTTCGTTGATGCAGATACTATGTCTTTTCTTCCCTTGATTCGAGTCAAATCAAGTGCCTCGAACTTGTTGGATGAACCTTCGTTTACCGTTACTAGATTCCAAGAACACACCGGTCTTCAATCACCTTCACTCGGCTGATTCTGATCCACACACAGTTCCATCCCCAAACCTTGTTGCACAATCCTCCGGTTAACGCTACTAGATTGACAAAAGCCACCGTTCTTCGATCACCTTTGCTCGGCTGAATTCAATACATACAAGTGTCGCGGTGAGAATCGGATACCATAGCTATCATGTTAACCAGGATCATAACTCTTAATGTTCACCACCGATCTTTATTTTATCAAAAGGAAAGGTTTAAAGAACGAAAAAAACCTAAGAGATCTAAGGTTCGGGGGTTGGTTACGCTTAGGGAAGGTATTAGCATCCTAAACGTCCGTAGTACTCTACGGGAACCTCTTGTTATTATTTCTGTTATTTATCGCTTGAAATAAGGAGAAGAAGTTATTTAAAAATTAAAATTAAAATAGGTAATATCTAAAATAAGAAAATTTAGAACTGAGAACTAAATAAGCAGTATTTTGAAATTTTTAGAATTAAGAAAAAATTAATTTAAAATAATTAATTGAATTAAAGTCAAATATTTAATAAAATTAATCCTTTAATGGATTAATTAGTATTAAATAAAAGAATTTAATAAAATTAATCAAAAGTTACTTAATAATTATTTTTTGAGTTTTTTATTTATTTAATAAAATATAAAATTAAAAGAAATTAAATTAAACATAATAAAAAAAAAATTAATAAAGAAAAGGTATGGGCTTAAGATGAATAACAAATAAGTGGGGTGCATTTAGAAAAAAAATGGGATCAAAATGAAAATGAAATTGGTCTCGTCTTAATCAAGATTTAATCGATAAATAGATAATCTTGGATTTTTGACTTTCATCGACCAATAAAGATAAATAAAAAGAGTGGTCTCATACTTATCAAGACTTTTAATCATTTTGAATAAATCCACTCAGTCATGATTTTTTTGTAATATCATAGGCCAAAAATAAAGAAAATAAAGGTGGTTTCGTCTAAATCAAGATTTAACTCGATAAAATCGATAATCTTTTATTTAGCCTTTCATTAACCAACCAAGAGGAAAAAAAATACGGTCTTAACAACATTGCTATCGCGAAAACGCGGTCATCGCAACCGGATCCGAATTGTACGGATCTAAATATAACAAAAAAAGCAACTAAAAAAAAGAGAAATTTAACTTTGATAAAACCTCAACAATATTGTTACGCAAAATGCGATCATCGCAGTCGGATCGAACTAAATATAAAGGTCACGCATCATGCACATATATGCAGACAGCGTATCGACGTAATTCGATCCGAACAATCTAATAAAAAAAGAATTAAAACAAAAAAGGCAAATTGCTACCGCATAAGCGGTCATCGCAACCAGATCCGAATTGTACGAATCTAAATATAATAAAAAGAAAAGCAAAAGGAAATTTTTTTAAAATTTGATAAAACCCAACAATGTTGCTACGCAAAATGCGATCATCGCAGTCGGATCGAACCAAACATAAATGTCACGCATCAAGCACACAAATATGTGAACAACGTATCGACATTATTCGATCCAAACAACATAATTCTAACATAAATAAAACATTGCCCTACTTTAAATACATATATATAAAAGTTGCACGTGTTATATAATATATATGTATATTACAATACTAAGCTAAAAAAAAACAGAAAAGCAAAATAAATAAATAATTGAATCACGATGTTACCGCTGTATGAAAACGTGAACTTTACTATTAGCGAAAGCATGAAAACATCATACGTATGCATGGCTTTGTTCTGGCAATATCAAAATAGGATACACATTTTTTTTAAGAAACCATGAAAACAACATATGATGTTAAAAGGAAGTGAAACGGCAAAGTACCAGCTACCGCTATGTCTCTCAATTGGAATAGGGTCGGCGTGTTCTCTTTTTTCGAACTTTTTTCTGGTTTTCCTGGTCCTTAACATTAGCACACATATATATAATAAAATAAATTAGGGTTATCTTTTAGTTGCTAATAATATCCCTAATATCCAATTTGAGGCCCAAAATAATCATTAAAATTAAATAAAAATTTAAACTAAATGAAATTTAAACAATTTAATTTTAAAACAGAAACTAAAAATCTTATTTATTTATGAAAAACAATATTAGTTAAAAATAAAAATAAATATTTAAAATAAAATAAAATAAAAATACTAATTATCTTATTTATCTATTCTAAACATTATTTAAATTAAAAAATAAGAATAAAAGTGAAAATAAATATTTAAAATAAAATTAAAATAAAATGCTAATTACTATAATTATTTATTCTAAATAATATTAGTTGGGAAAGTAAAATAAATGGACCCTAAATAAATAAAAATCGGACGTCTAAGTGATCGAAAAAATAAATCGAGTACACTAAAATAGATCAGTACGAAATATACGACATGGAAAAATACCAAATTTTAGGGTCAAAAATTAGGGTGTGACAGATGCCCCTATTTAAGTTTCTTCTATCCGGGGATATGAAGATTGAAATATTCATCTCGACGTGATAGGAGAGACTTAAATACAAACATGCACAATTTTTGGCCCTAAGATGCCTTATGATATGATATGATATGAAATGAAAGACAGAGATCCTGAAGATATACCCGAAACATTTAGAAAAGCATTAAATGTACGGATAAAGACTTGGAAGACATATCTGGGAGAACGTCAGATACGGAACATCATATCTGGGAAAACATCAGATAAACAAGGTCATATCCGGAAGAGCATCAGATAGACATAAAAGGGCTCTGGAAAAACATCAGGAGCAGACACATCTGGGAAAACATCAGTCGGTAAAAGCAAGGTCATTCCGGAAAAGCATCAGAATAAAGTCACATATCCGGAAGAACATCAGATAAACAAGGTGATATATCTGGAAGAACATCAGATAACAAAGACTCCATCTGGAAGAACATCAGAAATAGAGACATATCCGGAAAAACATCGGATAGATTCTGGAAAAGCATCAGAATCGATATGAATGTCTGGAAAAACGTCAGACAGGTTCTGGAAGAACATCAGAATAAAAGTACATATCCGGAAGAACATCGGAGCGATTCTGGAAAAATATCAGAATCAAAGGTAATATCTGGAAGAACATCAGATAAGTTCTGGAAGAACATCAGAATAAAGGACACAACGTCAGATCTGGAAGAACGTCAGATAGACACAAAGAAATGTTCTGGGAGAAACATCAGAACCAAAGTACATATCTGGAAGAACATCGGATAGAGGGACCCATATGGAAAAACGTCAGATGGAAAAGAAACCAGACATCCAATAATGGCCTTGAATGAAAGGTACAATCACAATATCTAATAATGGCTTTAGATGAATGTGAACAAAGGACTCCGTTCAAGAAAGCATTGGACGAATATGAACAAGGAGGTACCCAAGAAAGCATTGGATAGACACGAAAATATCTGTTTGGTAGGTTCCAAGTGAGTTGGAGTTTTACTGCAAAGGTAAGACGTGAATAGCAACACCACCTACAGAGAATACAAATGAGTGCAAATGAGGATGACTCTCTTGCTATGCATATATATATATATATATATATATATATATATATATATATATATATATATATATATATGAATATGATCAAATGCAAATGTAGATGTAATGCAGACATCGAAGACACGACTTGACTCTTTTGTGGAGAAGACAAGACTGGAAGACTGATTCCTCAACACGGAGATCATTGTCATTCTGCTTAAGTACTAGAGATGTTACTACCGAGCACAATTCTTCCATACTGGTAAACTGTATCAAACTGGTGATCCTTATAGGAGGGATGGAAAGCTGCATGGGGACTCTTCAAGTAAACTGCCCCTGATTAGCTATCTGTTGTAGATGAACTGATAATGGCTTCAGCTGGATTGATGTTGTAAATGAGTGCTTAACTGTGCACTTGGAAAGGTTTCCCCCAGTCTGAGTCTCGAAAGATATTATGAATAAACCAACTCTGAGAAGGACTTGCACTGTAACAAACTTGAACTGATTCTCAACAGGATCTGGAAAGAACTTGCCCCTGATTAGATCACCGACCAAGTTTCTCAAATGTTTGAAAATTCCTTAAGAGGAGGCCAGTTTGCAAACAAAAGTGTTCATACAAACATAGTAAATGCAAAGTTCACGCAACTTTAGAAATCAAAATCATTTTTTGGAAAGAGGTAAAACAATAGGGTCACTGGTTAGAACACGGTGGTTCAAGACGTTTAAAAGTGAAAGATAAAGCAAAAAGGCGTGATGCCAACAAAAATGAGCTGCAAAGATCTTTAGGAGTCAGTTTACGCAACCTCGTTGTAGTATGCTTTCAAAATAACCTTACTTCAATTAAGTCTTTTGAGGGTTATAACGTGGCCTGGTTCATGGTTTAAGAAACAAAGGATAAAGGCTCAAAGTTTATTTGTACCCACCCAATCTTCGTGATGATCTCCAGTCCTACACTCAGTTAACTCAGACTTTGCACTCAGGTTCCCATAGGTTAAGGATTGCATTGATGATAATGATGATGGTTCAGAAGTTAAGGGACTTTTGAGGTGACAGTCACTACTTCCTTATAACTCTTGGTTGTTTTTTTTCATTGAGGATTTCATGGTAAGGATTTAAAGATTTCTCCTTTTTATTATCCCTAACTTTTGCCTGAACTGTTTCTCGTGAGTCTTACAGTCAGCGGGATGCCCCAATTTTTTCCTAAGTCTCCTTCATAGGTTTCGATTTAGCGGGCTTTTTCCTTTTTTTGATTTTTTTTCTTTTTTTTTTGAAAGAAAGTGACTGCTTGGCTTAATGATTACGGCGAACCATCATCGACTTTCGACTTGAAAGACATCTTCGACACTTGCTTGTTGCGTGCGAAGGAAAAATTAAGAATGCAACCTTTTTGTTGAAAGATGTCTTGCATGAAACTCTTGTATTTGAATGCACAATCTAGTTAACTGAGAACTACCCTGCCCCAGGTTAAGATTGCGGGTTTTTATTTGTAGAGAAAAGAAACTCCTACTTCAAGGCTCAAAGGGGTTGACGAGGGTTTATCTTCCTTATTTCTCCACTGTTTGGGAATTGAAACAATGCCTTACATCCTCAGCAAAGTTTTGATTTGAAAGCATACCGACAACAATTATGAGTATTTTGTATTCATCATCCTCCCTCCAATCTTAGCATAATCAGAAGGAAAGTGGAAAAGAGATGATTTTTTGTTTTTTTTTTTAAATATAAAGCGTAAACTAGCAAACACAAATGAATTGAATTAAAAGTTGCAATGCTCATTTTATTAATTATGAAAGTACAAACATAAATTGAAAGCAAACAACCAAAACAAATAAGGAAAATGCAAACGATAAGAAACATGGTCTAGTGACTAATCAGAAACAAAGAGTGAGCTGTCATGTCTGAAACACTGAAGTCTGCTGAAGTCGACAGAAGCTTCACTTGGCATGCTCTGGCAGAGGATTCGTCTGGACATTAGGATTGGTGTCACGAAAGTTGATGATTCCGACCTTAATCAAGTCACGCACTCTAGCCTTTAGTGCATAACAATGTTCCAAGTCATGGCCGACGACACCTTCATGGAATGCACAGTGGAGATCAGATCTGAATCCAGGTGGAAGTGGATCTGGAGGAGGAGGCAAAGCCTTAGTAGTAATCAAACCTTTCTGAACTAGACCAGGATATAATTCGGTGTACGTCATTGGAATAGGATCAAAATGAATCCTATCACGGTACTGATTCTGTCTAATAGCTGGACGTTGAGCAGCTTGAACCGGTCGTGGAGCAGTAATCACGGGAGTAACAGCAGCAACAGCAGGGTGATCAGAATAATGAGGTTGGGGTCGAGGCCCTCTTGTTTCAAATATGACAGCATTAGTCTGATCTTCTTTCTTCTTCTGGAAGTTCCCATAGGATTTGTTCGCACCATTAGAAGATTCATCAGTCTTTGACACTTTACCTTTCTTAAGACCTTCCTCGAGTCTTTGACCAATAGTAACCAAATCAGTGAAATTGGATGAAACACTACCAATCATCTTCTCCCAGTAGAATGGAGACAAGGTGTCCATAAACAATCCAGTTAATTCTTTCTCTGCCAAAGGAGGTTCAACTTGAGAAGCGAGTTCTCTCCAACGCTGAGCATATTCCTTGAAGGACTCTTTATCATTCTGAGACATGTTTTGAAGCTGACGGCGATCAGGAGCCATGTCAAGGTTATATTTATATTGCTTCATGAAGGCATTAATAAGATCCTGGAAACAGTGAATGCTGTTCTGTTCAAGATTCATATACCATTTGAGAGAAGCTCCACCCAGACTATCTTGAAAACAGTGGATAAGCAACTTCTGATTCTTGGCATGAGCAACCATCTTTCGGGTATACATGACCAAATGAGCTCTTGGGCAAGAATCACCTTTGTACTTCTCGAAAGTAAGAGTCTTGAACTTAGCAGGTATAACAAGGTCAGAAACCAAGTGCATGTTTTCTGCATCAATGTTAAAGAAATCAGTACCCTCTACAGCTTTAAGTCTCTTGTCTATAGTCTGAAACTGTTCACGGACAACCTCAGGTTCAACAAAGTTTTCACGGTCTTCACCCTGAGCACTGGCAGCATTGTACTCATCGAGAGGGTTCTCAAAAGGAGCCCGAGTAGTCTGAACTATAGGTTGAGGCTCGGCAAATATAGGAGCTTGAAAAACTGGTCCAGCAGTCTAACCAATCATACCAGTAGATGCAAGAGGTGGTGAGTAGTTGGAAGGTAAACCAAACTCTGGCCAAGTTGAAGGTTGCACCTGAACAGGGTGAGGATCTGCATTTGAAACTTCCTGAATGACAGTCCTTTGAGGTGGTTCTCCTCTAGCAATCAAAACTTGGAGCATTTCAGTGAGCTTTGCCATGCTTGACTTAAGGTTGTCGATCTCCATTCGTATCTCAGCATTGTGTGCTTCTTGCTCTGCCATTATACGTCTGTAGTTAGCTCTAGTCTGGTATCGATGTCGAGGAATCAGCTTGACGACTCACAGGTGACACTGAAGATAAAGATAGCTTGAAATGAGTTGTTGGACAAACGGATGTATGCAATGAATCGTGCAAATGATATGCAATGCAATGTAATGGTTTCAAGGAACTCAAGAGTAGGTTGCAAACATTTCGGAAAGGCTAAAAAAAGTTTCATTTTATAATCCAGGATTTTTATTGATTTTGCAAATGAAAGAACAATTGAGTTTCTTGAAACCGAATGGTTATGCATGAATGCATGAATGGATGCATAAGCACAGGTATACACATATACAGGCAAACAAAGGCCTAGGCTTGAAGATCACGAGCATGGAGCCATGGTCTACCCTTCCCAAGGTATGTACTAGAGGTTTATTTGTACCTGCCGAACAGGTTCTACAAAGTTCCCAGAGTCTACAGTCCATCTTTCGGATATTATCGATTTTCCAAATCACTTGGTAGTCAATAATATTCTCAAGAGAATCTCGTCTGAGTGTAGTATCGCGTAGTGACTATTGCAGAAATAGACTCCCGCATAATCCCCGCACTACATCCTAATAGGCCAAGTTGGGTTAAAGGTAACTACGGTCCCCAGTCCCGAGGGCCTTTAGATCGAAACCATATCGTCTTCACGAATGAACTCGTTGGACAAATATTTTATTCGAGAGGGCCTAGACTGAGTGGTGAAGTCTCAATTTACTTTTTCAGGAATCGACTCCCTCAAAGTATCATTGAAGTCTCACCGTTTTCCTATCTTAATTTCACTCTAGTCCGGGTGTAGGACTTTGTCTCACCACACAAATAGTACCCTGCACACAGAAAAACCAAGCAAAATAGGTATATATACAGATATAAAGATATATATGCAAATAAGCAAATAAATAACATAGATATAAACAAGTTAGGGGAAACCCTCGAAAGTCCCCAGCAGAGTCGCCATTTCTGTCGCGGTGAGAATCGGATACTATAGCTATCATGTTAACCAGGATCATAACTCTTAATGTTCACCACCGATCTTTATTTTATCAAAAGGAAAGGTTTAAAGAACGTAAAAAACCTAAGAGATCTAAGGTTCGGGGGTTGGTTATGCTTAGGGAAGGTATTAGCATCCTAAACGTCCGTAGTACTCTACGGGAACCTCTTGTTATTATTTCTGTTATTTATCGCTTGAAATAAGGAGAAGAAGTTATTTAAAAATTAAAATTAAAATAGGTAATATCTAAAAAAAGAAAATTTAGAACTGAGAACTAAATAAGCAGTATTTTGAAATTTTTAGAATTAAGAAAAAATTAATTTAAAATAATTAATTGAATTAAAGTCAAATATTTAATAAAGTTAATCCTTTAATGGATTAATTAGCATTAAATAAAAGAATTTAATAAAATTAATCAAAAGTTACTTAATAATTATTTTTTGAGTTATTTATTTATTTAATAAAATATAAAATTAAAAGAAATTAAATTAAACATAATAAAAAAAAAATTAATAAAGAAAAGGAATGGACTTAAGATGAATAACAAATAAGTGGGGTGCATTTAGAAAAAAAATGGGATCAAAATGAAAATGAAATTGGTCTCGTCTTAATCAAGATTTAATCGATAAATAGATAATCTTGGATTTTTGACTTTCATCGACCAATAAAGATAAATAAAAAGAGTGGCCTCATACTTATAAAGACTTTTAATCATTTTGAATAAATCCACTCAGTCATGATTTTTTTGTAATATCATAGGCCAAAAATAAAGAAAATAAGGGTGGTTTCGTCTAAATCAAGATTTAACTCGATAAAATCGATAATCTTTTATTTAGCCTTTCATTAACCAACCAAGAGGAAAAAAAAATACGGTCTCAACAACATCGCTATCGCGAAAACGCGGGCATCGCAACCGGATCCGAATTGTACGGATCTAAATATAACAAAAAAAGCAACTAAAAAAAGAGAGAAATTTAACTCTGATAAAACCTCAACAATATTGCTACGCAAAATGCGATCATCGCAGTCGGATCGAACTAAATATAAAGGTCACGCATCATGCACATATATGCAGACAGCGTATCGACGTAATTCGATCCGAACAATCTAATAAAAAAAGAATTAAAACAAAAAAGGCAAATTGCTACCGCATAAGCGGTCATCGCAACCAGATCCGAATTGTACGAATCTAAATATAATAAAAAGAAAAGCAAAAGGAAATTTTTTTAAAATTTGATAAAACCCAACAATGTTGCTACGCAAAATGCGATCATCGCAGTCGGATCGAACCAAACATAAATGTCACGCATCAAGCACACAAATATGCGAACAGCGTATCGACATTATTCGATCCAAAGAACATAATTCTAACATAAATAAAACATTGCCCTACTTTAAATACATATATATAAAAGTTGCACGTGTTATATAATATATATGTATATTACAATACTAAGCTAAAAAAAAAACAGAAAAGCAAAATAAATAAATAATTGAATCACGATGTTACCGCTGTATGAAAACGTGAACTTTACTATTAGCGAAAGCATGAAAACATCATACGTATGCATGGCTTTGTTCTGGCAATATCAAAATAGGATACACATTTTTTTTAAGAAACCATGAAAACAACATATGATGTTAAAAGGAAGTGAAACGGCAAAGTACCAGCTACCGCTATGTCTCTTAATTGGAATAGGGTCGGCGTGTTCTCTTTTTTCGGTCTTTTTTCTGGTTTTCCTGGTCCTTAGCATTAGCACACATATATATAATAAAATAAATTAGGGTTATCTTTTTGTAATACCCCGTAAATTTATAAACGCTCTGGTTAATATTATTATGATCAACTGGGTTCCGGAGTACTCTGAGTAATTATTTGATAAAATAATTAGAGTAAACTGACGAACTCAGAGTCGATTAAATTAATAGTATTTAACGTTGAGTTTTTATAATTTGATGTATTTGAGCTAATTTTGGACATTTAGTAGTGTTACTAAAAATGATAGTTTCTATACTATCTATTTTCTTTTCATTTTCCTTGAAAACCAAACAAAGCTTAAGAGAAAGATAGAAAGAAGGAAAAACAAAGGAAAAGGAGGAGAAAGGAAAAGTGGAAGAAGGAAAGAAGAGAAATTTTCCAAAAGCTCAAGAATCATCATCAATTCATCTGTTCTTCGTTACTCGTCTCTGTATCAACCTCCTCGTCTAGTAATCCAGATGGGTTCTAGTTAGACTCTTTAGAGTAGAGTTTTGTTGAGTTTAGAGTTAGGTTGAAATTGTGAAAAATCGATTATTCTGGCCCAAAATCGGAAACCTAACTGTTGAAATTCAATGTATGATTATATGCTATACTGGTTGTTGTATTATAACATGTTTTGTTGCTTGATGATTGATCAAAATGTGAGTTTGGGGTTGATTTTGGATCAACCCGTAGCAGAGAAATTATGCAGGAACTTCTGCATTTTTCTTCTGCCCATACGCGTATGGAGCATGTCAATACGCGTATGGGGCTTGTCAATACGCGTACGGCAAGGGCAATACACGTATGGATGGCCGGGCATTTTGAGCAATACGCGTATCGCTTGGGGCAATACGCGTATGGATGGGCGAGAATTTGGGCAATACGCGTACGGGGAGTGCCAATACGCGTACGGCCAGGAGAGTTACAGAATCCTGCTGTTGTGATTTATTTTTCCGATCGATTGTTTACAATGCCGTAACTTTTTGTACGTAACTCGAATTGGAACAATTTTGATATCATTGGAAAGATAATAAAATGTACTTTCTTATTAAAATGGTTTTAAGATTGTCAGCCGATTTAATTAAGTCGGGATTTCTGAAATTGTGTCGTTTTATCGACTTTTATCTGTTAATTGTGTATAATTATTATTGGCAAGGTATGCATGTTAAAATGTGGACTAGGCAGGGTGAGGATTATTACCAAAAAAAACTGTGTTGGAGGTGTGAATTGTTACATGTGTTGCAACGCTCGTGCATGAAGGCCGAGGCGTGTGCATTCTGTTTATCAATAACCACAGTTGTGCGGTGTAGTTCATGAGACTCGAGCACCTCCTCTGAACGTTATACACAACTACTTGGCAGGTTTGAGTCCCGTGTTAAGTACGATTGGAGCCTACGGGTAAAGAGACTTGAGACGGCGTACAGTCCGTGAGAAGTGACGGATCACGGTGTACGGCCCGTGATCCCGAATCCAATCGTATGCCAAGTAGCTACAAGGATCCATGACTCGGATCGCCTTCTAGACGTAGAAGGGTACGGGAAAAGGGGATACCTTGGTATTGGTTATTGATATGTGAGTTCTTGAGTGTACGGACTCAGAACGTATTTCGGTACTTTGTGAATCCTTGAGTTTACAGGCTCAAGAGGTACTTCGGTACTAGTGTGAGTTTACAGGCTCACCGTGGCGGTTACTTGTGTGTGTGTACTCATGGTCTTTCCCCTTTCCCCTTGGACATGAGTTAGGACTTTGTTAGAACCTTGTAAAGCCGAGAGGACTTTAAGATAGGGAACTCACTGAGATTTGATGTATCTCACCCCACTGTTGTTGTTTACATCACAGGTTCTGCAGGTTTGGCAAAGGGTAAGGACAAGGTTACTTGACTTTCCTTACGGATCGTGGTTTTGTGATGGCATGGCTTCCGCTATGGCGTTATGTTTTGAGATCATTGTTTTGATCTAGTTCTTAGTTTTTATCATTTTTGAACATCTTGTATATGTAATGCCTTAGACTTTTAGTTCTTTTGTATTAGAGGCATTTATGTATACAATGTGTTAACTAGGAACTTATTATGTTTCAGTACCAAAAGTGAAACTCATGTATAATATATGATTTGAGGCATGTATTGTACATGGTCTTTACACTTTTAGTTGCCAATAATATCCCTAATATCCAATTTGAGGCCCAAAATAATCATCAAAATTAAATAAAAATTTAAACTAAATGAAATTTAAACAATTTAATTTTAAAACAGAAACTAAAAATCTTATTTATTTATGAAAAACAATATTAGTTAAAAATAAAAATAAATATTTAAAATAAAATAAAATAAAAATACTAATTATCTTATTTATCTATTCTAAACATTATTTAAATTAAAAAATAAGAATAAAAGTGAAAATAAATATTTAAAATAAAATTAAAATAAAATGCTAATTACTATAATTATTTATTCTAAATAATATTAGTTGGGAAAGTAAAATAAATGGACCCTAAATAAATAAAAATCGGACGTCTAAGTGATCGAAAAAATAAATCGAGTACACTAAAATAAATCAGTACGAAATATACGACATGGAAAAATACCAAATTTAAGGGTCAAAAATTAGGGTGTGACAACAAGATTTGAACCAAAAACCCCCAAATCCAATTGATCTTGGAGGAAAAAACCCTAGAGGTTTTATTCAAGAAAAAACCCACTGAAACACTCACCCCAAACAAGAAACAATTCTATGTTCGGACGTTTTCACCTCATGATGCAAAGAATCAACAAAAATGATTATGTGTATTTGTTGAAAAGATGCAAGAATAAAGATGAAGGTGATGAGAGAAAAGTTTCAATGTATTTCTTTCACTTTTTCTTGTTATTCATGTAAAAAATGAGGAACCAAGTATTTATATGATGCTAGGACCAACTACAATTCATAACAGCATTTTGAACTTAGAAAAAATCAGAAAAATAAGGTATATGCAGCAAACGGTCGACCATAGATTAATAAGGGCCAGCCTGCGCTGACCCGTGGGCAATCTGCACAAATTGGGGAACCATACGTCGACCGCAACAGGGGTCATGCGTCGATGCATGGCTGAAGAAAATGCAGAAATAAAAATGTTGATAGCACGCGTCGACCACAGGGTCAGCGTGCGCCAACCCGAGCAAAACATCAACAATGCCAAAATGTCATGAGTCGACCAGAGCCTAGTTTAGGTCGACTCAACCTACCAAAACACTTAAAAACAGATTTTTTCACATGTTTTCATCTACTTAGGCACTGTTTATGCATACCTAAGACTCATACCATGATCACATACATGCAATAGATGTGCAAGACTCTTCCTATATGTTAGGACACATGATTATTGATTGTTTTATGCATTGTAAAATAAGAATGCCGACGATGATGAGATGATACCGTCCAAATTACAAACAACGAGCTAGTACACATTTTAACATCATTAAAATAAAGCTCAAGTGAGAGACGCCTTGCCCTCACATACTCCCTATTTTTTATGATGGAAAAATCTTCTTTAGTTTGTCTTGTAATTTGAATCTCATCTTCCCCCTAACTTTGTGAAGTCCTCTCAAATTCAACTTTGCTGCTTGTAGATATCCTTCTCACCCTTTGACAACATCAAAAAGAGCAAAAGACTACGGTCAAAGAATAACATATCATATACTTATGGGTTCACTCAACAACTTGCAGACAAGATACATTAACATACATTCAAATATAATGATGCTAATGCTAATATCATACGGATAAATAGGGCAAAACAAATGCATAGATAGAGATTCAAAATACATTCCATAATAGATCAAATGTCAACACATTCCAATGTCATACCAAGTACATAAGCAAATTTTAGCACATAAAAGTCATACAAGCATAAAGCTAGATATGACATGCAGTAAACTAAGATCCTATTCCTCATGGTCTCCCCCCCTAAAGTGGTGACCTCTTCCTCTGTAGTACTGGTCTGGAGGTGGAGGAAGTGGCCGCTCTTCTAATCTCTCATTAAACTCAAACAGAGCCCGGTTAAGAGTGATAAGACCATTTGTCAAACATCGGGTCTGACTCTCAACAGTGGTATCCAAAGTGTCAAATCTGGTCATGACTGCAGAAGCAAACGTGTTGAAGTTTTGATTTTGCGCTTCCAATTGGTTTGATAGAGCCATATACCTTTCCTCCTATGTGGTATGAAACTCTATTGCTGAAGCTGCATTGAGCGTAACATTTCGAGGAATTCCTCATTGTTCTGTTGCAGTTGCTGTGTAGGAGTAGGAATAGAGTACTCAGGATAATGCCACTCATACTCTTCATGTTGGTGCCATTCATGATTCGGAGGATTATAAGATGAACCAAGTGAGGTCCATCCGGTGTGCTTCCACTCACCCCATCCCTGATTAGCATAGGGATCTTGAGGGGGAGAGTAGCCCATCCATTCAACATTATCATCTTCCACATTATTCACCTCTGTTTTCATGTCGTTACCAGTTTCTCCTTCTTGTGCATTCTCTTCTTCATCCTCATCTTCATCTGTGACATCATACTGAGTATCTTGATATATGGTTATGTGCCTAAATTTGTATTCTTTGTCTTGTTTGTCCCAGAAATACCCCATCATGGTAAGAGTCTTCTGAGTAAACTCTTGATCAGTAGTAAATGCCACGTAAGGGATGCCTGGGACCGTTACCTCAGCCTAGTTCAAGATACATTGAATGAAAGAAGCATAACATAAAGTCGTACCTTGAGTAGAGTCGCGGAGTGCAAACATCCGACTTGTGATGTAATGTGTAACGCCCCGTTTTGTCTTATTTATTTAATCGAGTCGATTTAATTATTTTCATTTTTATATTATTTTATTCTTGACTTTTATTTGACAATATATTATTTTTCATCACTGTTTATGTTTTATCGCGTTTTGAGAACGATTGCGAGATATTTGAGTTAAGGGGTAAAATAGTCTTTTTAGGGGTTTAGATATTTTTATATAAATAGAGATTAGAGAGAAATAGAGAGAAAAGAAAAGGAAGAGAAAGAAAAGAGAAGATAGAAAGGAAGAGGAAAGAAAAAGGGAGAAATAGGAAAATCGGCATAACTCCGTTTTAATCGCGATTAATCGGGTAACGGTGAGAAGTTTCGATTATATCATGCTTGTATATGTATATGTATGTATTTGTTTAAATGTTTGGTTGAAAAATGTATGTTTTCTATTTGGTTGAATTTGTGAGCAATTGATAGATATCGATGTTTTCACGGTTGAAACTCGATATAAACTGCATAGAATACTTGTTGATTATGTCTGAACATGTTTTGGTTGTTCTGGTATGAATTAGAAGGGTTTGGGTGGTAGAAATGATGTATTTTGGTCCCATATGACCTATATTGACGCTGCTGTGAATTCTGGGTTTCGCGGGTTCGCCTAGCGAACCCCAGCGAAGGAACGGGCGAATGTTCGCCTAGCAAACTTTATGTTGGTTTTCCACTGCCTTGGTTCGCCAAGGTTCGCCTAGCGAATACTGGAGCGAAGTGGCAGATTTTGCTATTTTGTTTTCTTCATAATTTTCAAACCGTAAGTCTGTTTTGGTCGCCGTTCGAAGCGCTGGAAAGCTAATAAAATATTATTTCTATTAAA
Source organism: Lathyrus tuberosus (assembly GCA_022829125.1). Lineage (NCBI taxonomy): Eukaryota > Viridiplantae > Streptophyta > Magnoliopsida > Fabales > Fabaceae > Lathyrus > Lathyrus tuberosus. Next base: position 20,701,139 of record JALAZF010000017.1, read on the forward strand.
AATGGGTTGGAGTTCAGGAGATGATTTATTTAAGTCGCGATTTTGTAAAAGTGTTGGGTTTTCGGGTTTTTATCGTGTTAAATGCGTGCGGTCGGTGTTTTACCGTGTGTTGTGCTATTGCTATATAACATGGAGCTTTTATGTGGTTTATATGCTGTTGAAGCATGTGATAATTGTCGTGGTTTCTTGTGGCCTAATGGAAAAATACTTTGTTGAATTGAATTACAAATGTATGTTATTATGAATGTTGTTGTGGGTAGCCTTGTGGCGTGAATCCTAGTGTTGTGAGTATCATTGTATGATTGTTGGATTGTTGTGGTTGATTGTGAGTAATTCTTGATGTGAATTGATATGAGTGTATATGCTAACATGCTAATTGTTATGGTTTGTGGATTATGATGAAATGCATTGTTTATGTGAAATGCAATGTGTGTTAATTGGTGGCCTTATGGCAAGTAATGCATTGTTTGAATTGATTTGCAATGCATGAATAATGATGATGAGATAATTCATATGGTTGAATTGTGAAGATGCATTTGATTTTCATGAGTTCTTGTATGTCAAGCATCATGATATGCATCTTGTGATGTCGTGTGCCCTTGTGGGGTGTGAGCGACGAATCGATTCCAGACGGAATCTGCTATAACATCGTGAGCCTTATACAAAGAGGACTGAAAGCGATGATTATAGACGATCGTGAGCCTTATACAAAGAGGACCGAAAGCGATCGGATCGTGAGCCTTATACAAAGAGGACTGAAAGCGATCCATAAATGTTGTGAGCCTTATACCAAGAGGACCGAAAGCGACGGGGAACATTGTTTGCCCGACGGGGAGTTACACTAAGTAACAAGCGATGGTTCCAATAGTTCCTGAGTGAACTGATGATGAGAATGATGGATGGATTGGTACCGCATGCCATTTGCATAGATTCGTTGTGTTGGTCTCTTTGCATTTTCATAAATCATGAATGGATTGATTATGTGTTGAGTTTGTGATAGCATTGGTGAATTGATGTGCATATGTGATAAATGCATTGGTTGTGGATAATATGTTTTATGTATAGACATATGCTATGTGATGTGGTGGTGTGTTTCCATATGTCATAACTTTGGTATGCATTATGTGTGAACATGTTATCATGTTGGTATAATTGATATATGCTATGTGTTTGGATTATTAGAAATATGTTATGTATCTGTGGCATGCAATATGTATTAGTATGTTATGCTTGTGGTGAGAATAACTATGCATGTGAATTTTTATGTGTTTTTGCATATTATTATGTAATCTTGATTTAATTGTTATTTCTCACCCTTCTGCTGTGGTTTGTTGCTCTATGAGGCAATTGTAGATTAGTATCTTAGAGGCTTTTGTGAAGATTAGTCCTCCGTCCTTTGTCGGTCTGTCTGCTCTGATACGTAGCACGGGAGTCGGGAAGCGCTTTTGTTATATGTATATTTTAATGTTGTAAAACAATTTATTTTGTAAAACAATTTATTTTGTAAAACAAGTCAGTTATGGATCTTTCCGCTTTATTCCATAATTGAACTTTCCTTTATATGGAGAAAGTTTCCCTTTGAGGTTATTCCATTTTGTGTTATGTATCAAAATTAGTGAGCAGGGATTGTATTTTCTTTCTATTGTTGTGGCATCCTTGTTTCTGTCGGAAAAATAAATTTTTATTTACTCTGATTAAATTATGTATTATTTATTCTCGATGGGAATTGGGGTGTTACAGAGCAGGTCGGTCCGTCCGACCAAGTTGTTGAGTCAGTTGGTGTGACAGTTGAATACTGTCGACGTTGTTTGTTCCTTAGTATGTGATATGTGTGTGAAACACTGTCAGTACTTTCTGGTTTTCTAATCCTTTGTCTTCAGGTGTGAGAATGAGATAAGTGGGAGAGAAGCTGATGCTTCTCCAAGTTGCTTCAGGTGTGGAACATTGGCTCAGTGTGCCGTTGGTTGCAAGAGTGTAAGTGTTGTTTGGACAGTGTTGTTCCCGGTTCCGGAGGGAATGCGGAGGTAAGGTTTATGTCAACTAAGGATTTGTGCCTTGGGTAGTTTTGTGAACAAGATGCAAGAGATGCTATTATAGTTTGGTAAAGACGGTTTATGCCCCATCATGATTGTCGGCTGTCTATTGACAAATTGAGGAACTGATCACCCTTAATCTCTTGTTGATAGCATACGGGAATTATGTTGGATGGAATAGACGTGTCTTTCCGGCTTTGATAGTGTGTGAAATGAATTGTTTGGAATTAAGAAAATGATTACGAATTATTTTGTTGAGTCAGTGAAGATTCTAATATCGGAAGATTAGGCGGATTAGAGGTTTTGGTATGTTGGTCAAGTTGGGAAGTCATTGAGAGAGAACGATTGGGTATCGTTAATGGTTGTTCTCAGAGAGTAGAATGTGAAACTCAGATTGAAAGAACGGTTGGAAGATTTGCTGGAAAAGGGATTTGTGAGACCAAGTGTGTCGTCTTGGAGAGCTTCAGTATTGTTGGTAACAAAAAGGATGGATGATTGAACGGAATAACAAGCATGAGGTGTATAATGGTGTTGAGGCTATGGAAAGCAAAACTTAGAGTTCTGGTGAGGTTTGGAGTCTTTGGAGTTTTAGAGCATTAATGGAAATCTTAAGAAAACCCTAGGCGTGGATGTAATATTTGAGAGTTTTTTTTTGGTTGGTTGTTGCGACATGTTGGGATTTATGGAATTTGGACTGTTAAGAGAAGAAATTGTGTATGGATTACTGACAGTTGAATAAGGTAACGATTGAGAACAAGTGTCCGCTGTCATGAACAGATGACTGGAATGGTTTGGTTGAGTTTGAATGAAATTGCAATTGTTTGGAATGGTTGATGAGAGTGGCGAATTGTGCGAGTTGAGGCTTTGATCGACGTAATGTGACTGGTTATGTTGTTATCGTCAGGGATAGGCTGTTGTTTACTCGGTTAAGCTTGTTTGTGAGTAACCAGTTACCCAGTGAAATTTTTTGTAAAGCTTTAAGAATTTATATCTTTTGGAATTTGGTTGGGCATTACAACGTACAATGATGTTATTTGGTGTTAGTAATGCGTCTGTAATGTTTGCGGAGTATATGAATCGTATCTTCCATATTTATTTGGATAAGTTCGTAATGGCTTTGATTGAGGATATTCGAATCTGTTATAAAATTAGAGGAAGAACAGGTAGAGTGTTTGAGAATGGAATTACAAGTGTTGAAAAGAGACGAAGTTTTATGCTAAGTTATTCAAGTGAGAATTTTGGTTGAAAAGTTTATTTTTCTTGGATACGTTATTTCAGATGAGAGTATGGTTAATGGATCCATCGGAAGTAGATGCAGTTCTACATTGAGAGGCTCCGAAGTTGGTTAAGGAGATTAGAAACTTTTGGGCTCAGTTGGTTGTTACTGCAAGCTATGGAAGACTTTGCTAAGTTCGTACTTCGTTTATCTCAGTTGACTTGCAAAGGGTGAGTTGTTTGTTTGGATGTTCGTTGTGAGTAAGTTTTGGTGAGCTGAAGTAGAAGTTGTCTACGGCTCCAATTTTGATTATGTGTGATCCTAATAAACCGTTTGTGAGGTATTGGGATGCGTCTTTGATGAGTTTAGTCAGTGTGTTAATGCAAGAGGGTAAAGCCGTGGCTTATGCTTTACGACAATTGAGGATTCATAAGAGGATCCATACTATTCCGGATTTGGAATTGGTTGCGGTTGTATGGTGTTGGAATAGTTGGAGGTATTATTTTGAGGGTTTTAGGTTCAAGGTGGTTGGATGGAGAAAATGATGGTTTTGGATGAGTAATAGCACTGCTGGAATTCTAAGTTTTCCATGGTTCGCCTAGCGAACCTGGGGAGAAGTCCAGCGAACAGCTTAAGGTCAGCGAATGTTCGCCAAAGACGTTCGCCTAGCGAAGGCAGAAGCGAACGCTCGCTAGGGGTTCGCCTAGCGAACATGGCAGGTTGTCCCGTTTTGTTTCCTTCATAACTTTTGATTTGTAACTCAGATTAAGGCACGGTTGGATGGTTGGAATTCCTGATTAGTTATGACCTTGGCTCGAATTATCCTATTGGTAAAGGGAATGTTGTTCCGGAAGAGTTAAGTCGATAGCCTTGCATATGGTTGTTTTGATGGTCAGAGAATTAAAATTATTTGAGCAGTTCAGAGACTTGTGTCTGGTGTGTGAGATAACACAGTAGAGTGTGAAGTTGGATATATTAAAAGTGAACAGTGATTTTAGGTGAATATGAGAAAGAGTTAGACTTTGGACATGAAATTGGTAGTTTTGATGGTTACGAGTAATCAGGGTGCGTAGCATTGTTGTAATATTGTTGTGTGACAAGGATGTTTGGTATTCTGGTTTTGACGAGGTTGTTGAACGATGTTGGGTCGTGGAACTTTATGTTCTTGTTTGTGTTGTTGCCTCGTTGCTATCGTGTTGGTTCGAGTGCGAGTAGATAATTCCTGTGTGTGTGTTCGTAACTTGGGTATTCCTGAGTCGTGAGTTGGTCGTCAAGTGCATTATATGGGTTTTGCATCTTGTCGTTGTAGTTATCGTCGTCGTCGTGTCGTCGTTGTAGTTGCTGTTAGCAAGGTGGGTTGTCAGTTTGTGTTATTAGTGGGGTGCCTTTTGTTGGCATGGTAGTTTGTTGGTCGGATGCGGGAGTTGTATCCGGAGTTGTTCGTATCGGTTATATTTTCGAGGACGAAAATGTCTAAGTGGGGGAGAGTTGTAACGCCCCGTTTTGTCTTATTTATTTAATCGAGTCGATTTAAGTATTTTCGTTTTTATATTATTTTATTCTTGACTTTTATTTGACAATATATTATTTTTCATCGCTGTTTATGTTTTATCGCGTTTTGAGAGCGTTTGCGAGATATTTGAGTTAAGGGGTAAAATAGTCTTTTTAGGGGTTTAGATATTTTTATATAAATAGAGATTAGAGAGAAATAGAGAGAAAAGAAAAGGAAGAGAAAGAAAAGAGAAGATAGAAAGGAAAGGAAAGAAAAAGGGAGAAAGAGGAAAATCGACATAACTCCGTTTCAATCGCGATTAATCGGGTAAGGGTGAGAAGTTTCGATTATATCATGCTTGTATATGATATGTATGTATTTGTTTGAATGTTTGGTTGAAAAATGTATGTTTTCTATTTGGTTGAATTTGTGAGCAATTGATAGAAATAGATGTTTTCACGGTTGAAACTCGATATAAACTGCGTAGAATACTTGTTGATTATGTCTGAACATATTTTGGTTGTTCTGGTATGAATTAGAAGGGTTTGGGTGGTAGAAATGATGTATTTTGGTCCCATATGAGCTATATTGACGCTGCTGCGAATTCTGGGTTTCGCGGGTTCGCCTAGCGAACCCCAGCGAAGGAACGGGCAAATGCTCGCCTAGAGGTTCGCCTAGCGAACTTTATGTTGGTTTTCCACTGCCTTGGTTCGCTAGGGTTCGCCTAGCGAATACAGGAGCGAAGTGGCAGATTTTGCTATTTTGTTTTCTTCATAATTTTCAAACCGTAAGTCCGTTTTGGTCGCCGTTCAAAGCATTGGAAAGCTAATAAAATATTATTTCTATTAAAAATGGGTTGGAGTTCAGGAGATGATTTATTTAAGTCGCGATTTTGTAAAAGTGTTGGGTTGTTGGGTTTTTATCGTGTTAAATGCGTGCGGTCGGTGTTTTACCGTGTGTTGTGCTATTGTTATATAACATGGAGCTTTTATGTGGTTTATATGCTGTTGAAGCATGTGATAATTGTCGTGGTTGCTTGTGTCCTAATGGCAAAATACTTTGTTGAATTGAATTACAAATGTATGTTATTATGAATGTTGTTGTGGGTAGCCTTGTGGCGTGAATCCTAGTGTTGTGAGTATCATTGTATGATTGTAGGATTGTTGTGGTTGATTGTGAGTAATTCTTGATGTGAATTGATATGAGTGTATATGCTAACATGCTAATTGTTATGGTTTATGGATTATGATGAAATGCATTGTTTATGTGAAATGCAATGTGTGTTAATTGGTGGCCTTATGGCAAGTAAATGAATTGTTTGAATTGATTTACAATGCATGAATAATGATGATGAGATAATTCATATGGTTGAATTGTGAAGATGCATTTGATTATCATGAGTTCTTGTATGTCAAGCATCATGATATGCATCTTGTGATGTCGTGTGCCCTTGTGGGGTGTGAGCGACGAATCGATTCCAGAGGGAATCTGCTATAACATCGTGAGCCTTATACAAAGAGGACTGAAAGAGATGATTATAGACGATCGTGAGTCTTATACAAAGAGGACCGAAAGCGATCAGATCGTGAGCCTTATACAAAGAGGACTGAAAGCGATCCATAAACGTCGTGAGCCTTATACCAAGAGGACCGAAAGCGGCGGGGAACATCGTTTGCCCGACGGGGAGTTACACTAAGTAACAAGCGATGGTTCCAATAGTTCCTGAGTGAACTGATGATGAGAATGATGGATGGATTGGTACCGCATGGCATTTGCATAGAGTCGTTGTGTTGGTCTCTTTGCATTTGCATAAATCATGAATGGATTGATTATGTGTGGAAAATCATGAATGGATTGATTATGTGTTGAGTTTCTGATAGCATTGGTGAATTGATGTGCATATGTGATAAATGCATTGGTTGTGGATAATATGTTTTATGTATAGACATATGCTATGTGATGTGGTGGTGTGTTTCCATATGTCATAACTTTGGTATGCATTATGTGTGAACATGTTATCATGTTGGTATAATTGATATATGCTATGTGTTTGGATTATTAGAAATATGTTATGTATCTGTGGCATGCAATATGTATTAGTATGTGATGCTTGTGGTGAGAATAACTATGCATGTGAATTTTTATGTGTTTTTGCATATTATTATGCAATCTTGATTTAATTGTTATTTCTCACCCTTCTGCTGTGGTTTGTTGCTCTATGAGGCAATTGCAGATTAGTATCTTGGAGGCTTTTGTGAAGATTAGTCCTCCGTCCTTTGTCGGTCTGTCTGCTCTGATACGTAGCACGGGAGTCGGGGAACGCTTTTGTTATATGTATATTTTAATGTTGTAAAACAATTTATTTTGTAAAACAAGTCAGTTATGGATCTTTCCACTTTATTCCATAATTGAACTTTCCTTTATATGGAGAAAGGTTCCCTTTGAGGTTATTCCATTTTGTGTTATGTATCAAAATTAATGAGCAGGGATTGTATTTTCTTTCTATTGTTGTGGCATCCTTGTTTTTGTCGGAAAAATAAATTTTTATTTACTCTGATTAAATTATGTATTATTTATTCTCGATGGGAATTGGGGTGTTACATAATGCGGCCAGTCAATATGCTTTTTGTTTTTCAACAGATAAATCAAATGAACTTCAGCTTGATCAACCCATGAGTACCCTTATTTCTTGGGTCGTAGGATATGAGCAACAACCCATTGAAGAATCCTATCAACGGGCTTCAACAGTCCTGTTGTAACTGTCTTAGGAAATAAGTTGCTATTCACAATGCTCTCAGAGTAAGGATCTCGTAGCATTGAGTTCAAGGAAGCCTTAAACTCATAGTCATCAACAAATGTGGAATCTGTGACCTTAGGTAGAGTGGATCCTTGTGGGTTTATGTGGATCAAATTATTCCAGACAATTGAGTTAACAGTATACATATTACCACCTATTGTGTACTTAAAAGTGGAGCATTCAAACTTACCTTGAAGTCCTGTGTAGAACAATCTAACCAAGTCCTCATTATACTTGGTGTCACATTCCAGAAACTCATAAAATTGTTGAAAGTTTAGCAGATCAATAATTTCAGACAAATGATAATCCTCAGCCTTCAAAGGATACTAGACAAATTGTTTAACAATAGACCGGTTTTGAAAATCCTTATTGAAGGTTGCAGTTAGATTATCAGACAACAATGAAAGAGCATTTACCGGCATGGTTGATGTACCTGCTCTTGAAGTAGATGCACTGGAGGTTCTTTTTCCGGTAACCCTTTGTGAAGCCTTTGAAGGACACTTTTGTGAACACAGATGAATAGTACAAAACTTGTAGATGATGATGAACAATGTCGAATCTTGATGATGAAGATGAATAGACTGAGAAACCTTGGTTCTATGTAGAGAAAACCCTTAAACACCTTTTTGATTGTGGAATTTTTGGATTTTGAAGAGAGTAATGTTAATGGGTTTTTAGGGTTTGAGAATTTATAAGAAGAGGAGAGGAATGAGGAGACAATAGATGCAATGTATAATGACGTGTAGTTGGAAGATGAAACATATAGAATTAATGGGTCAATGTTTCTAACATGTGAGGTGGCGCGCGTCTTCCCGAGGAAAAGAGAATTAGAGTTCGTCAGCGTTGCGTTGACGTAAACAGGTCATGCGTCGGCGCACACTGAACGAATTTTAATAATTTAAAAATTTTCAAAGCGATGCGTCGACAATAGGTCGACTTGCGCTAACCCGCGCCTACATATGAGAAAAATTGACATTTTGTGAGTCGACCCATGCCATGTTTTGGTCGACTCAAACAAGTAAGACATGGAAAAATGCATATTTTGAGCATATTATGCAACAAGTAGGAATAAATAACAAGCCACACATATGACAAACTTAAAAATGGATCAAAAATTCAGCTAATCATGAAGTAAACATTAATTTTAAACCACATTTTGGGCACAATAGTTTACACACATAGTTTATGAAGAATAGTAATCTAAGAAGGAGCGGTATTACCTCCGACGATTGATGATAGATGCCCTCACATATAGCTTAATCTTATCACTTATTGTTAGTTTAAAAAAATAAAGACAAGCAATAGTATAGAGCATGCAACCATGTATACATAATCAAACGCGATCTGAGATATCGAGAACACCAAGTTCCCTACGGATATTAAAGAAGGGCTCCGTCGCAAGAGGTTTAGTAAAAATATCCGCAAGTTGATTCTTAGAATCAACATGCTCAAATACCACATCGCCTTTCTCTACATGATCCCTAAGGAAATGATGCCTTACTTCTATATGCTTTGTGCGAGAATGTAATACTGGGTTTTTGGTTAGGTTAATGGCACTTGTATTATCACACAAAATAGGAATACGTTTAAGTTGAACATTGTAGTCAAGTAATTGTTGCTTAAGCCATAAGACTTGAGCACAACAACTACCGGCCGCAACGTATTCCGCCTCGGCTGTTGACAAAGCAACGGAAACTTGCTTTTTGCTATGCCTCACTAAGGAATTCGAGAAAAAGTGACAAGTACCACAAGTACTTTTCCTATCCGATTTGCACCCGGCAAAGTCGGAATCGGAATAGCCAACCAAAGAGCAATCACTTCCTTTGGAGTACCAAAGCCCATACTTTGGAGTACCACATAAGTACCTAAGTATGCGCTTCACAACTTTTAAATGAGACTCCTTAGGACACGATTGGTACCTAGCACACATGCAGACACTAAACATGATTTCTGGTCGGGATACGGTAAGATAAAGGAGAGAGCCAATCACACCTTTATATCTCTTGAGATTTACATCCTTACCATTTTCATCTCGACTCAAGTTGACACACGTAGGCATCAGAGTGTCAATAGCCTTTGAACTAGCCATGTCGAAATGCTTGAGTAATTCAAGACAATACTTTGTTTGGCTCACGAATGTCCTTTCATCAAGTTGCTTGATTTACAATCCGAGGAAATAGTTTAGCTCCCTTATCATGCTCATCTCGAACTCTCCCTGCATTAACTTAGAAAACTCCTTGACCATATTTGTGTTAGTAGAACCAAATATAATATCTTCTACATATACTTGTACCAAGATTTGGTGTTTTCCTTGACGTTTAATGAAAAGAGCTGTGTTAACCTTTCCTCTAGAGTACCCTTGATCAAGTAGAAATTTGCTAAGACGCTCATAACAAGCCCTAGGGGCTTGTTTGAGACCGTACAAAGCACATTTTAGTTTGTAAACGTGATCAGGATACTCATGGAACTCAAATCCAGGAGGTTGGGCAACATAGACCTCTTCATTAATATAACTGTTAAGGAATGCAGTTTTTACATCCATTAGAATAATTTGAAGTTTTTCGCACATGCGTAGGCAAGCAACAGGCGTATAGCCTCGATTCGGGCAATGGGCGCATAAGTTTCCTCATAGTCTATGCATTTCTCTTGGTTATACCCTTGCGCAACTAAGCGCGCTTTATTTCTAGTTATAACTCCATTTTCGTTGAGCTTGTTCCTAAACACCCATCTAGTGCCGATTACTCGATGGCCTCGCGGAGGAGGGACAAGGTCCCAAACCTCATTTCTTTTAAATTGATCCAACTCCTCTTGCTTTGACAAAATCCAATGTTCATCGAGTAAGGCCTCTTTTGAGTTTGTAGGCTCAACTTGCAAAACAAAAGTGGAGTAATAACAGAAGTTACTTAGCTTGGAACGAGTTGTTACTTCCTTTGAGATGTCACCGAGAATGTTGTCGATGGGATGGTCTTTGGAAGACTTCCAAGCTGGAGGAAGGTCATCTTTATTAGACGGATGATCCTCCTCATTCTTCATGGGTTGATGATCTTTTTCCTCTTCAACATGCACTGCTTCAGGTTGATCAATCCCTTTATCATTGTCCTTGAGTATGTCTTCTGAAGATACACCTGTACCATGAAAAGAACTACCTTTTCCGACATTTTTCGAATAAGACTCATCAAAAGTAACGTGTACCGACTCCTCAACAGTAAGTAACCTCTTATTGTAAACCCTATGTGCCTTACTAGACTGAGAGTATCCAAGAAAGATACCTTCGTCGACCTTAGCATCAAACTTACCAAGTGTCTCTTTACCATTATTCAACACGAAACACTTACAACCAAAAACTTGAATGTGATATACATTGGGCTTTATCCCTTTTAAAAGCTCATACAATGTCTTGTTTAGAATACGACGGATGAGCACCCTATTCAAAACGTAACAAGCCACGCTTATGGTGTCGGCCCAAAAGTATTTTGGAAGGCCAGTCTCATTGATCATAGTCCTTCCTGATTCTTCCAAAATTCTATTTTTACGTTCCACAACCCCATTTTGTTGAGGGGTACGTGGTGCGGAAAAATTATGATTAATCCCATGGATTTCACAAAATGCTTCAAAAAGATGATTTTCGAACTCACCCCCATGATCACTTCTAATTGATATAATGTTTGTGTTCAATTTGTTTTGTGATAACTTGGCAAATTTTTCAAAAGCCGAAAAAGTATCGCTCTTGCTTGCTAAGAAAATAGTCCAGCAAAACCTAGAAAAGTAATCGACAATCACAAAACCATAATAGTTACCACCTAGGCTTTTAATCCTAGATGGTCCAAAGAGGTCCATATGGAGGAGCTCAAGGGGTCTCATAGTTGAAACAATGTTTTTAGATTTAAACGAGATCCTTGTTTGCTTCCCCATTTGACACGCATCACATAAGTGATCCTTTGTGAATTTGATTTTGGGTAAGCCGATTACTAGGTCTTTAGAAACTATTTTATTAAGCAAATCAAAATTGACATGCGCCAGCCGTCTATGCCATAACCATGAATCTTCACTCATGGAGACTAGACACTTGTCGCTACTCAACGATACCTCATTCAAGTCTAGCATATAGACGTTATTGACCCTCAAGCCTTTAAACACATCCTTTTTATCACTATTTTCAATTATGCAACAATCCTTTGAAAAAGATACATTATAGTCTTTGTCACATAATTGACTAATGCTTAAAAGGTTATGTTTAAGACCCTCAACAAAAAGCACGTCTGAGATAGTAGTAGATGAGGGGTTACCTACTCTACCTTTGCCAAGTATTTGTCCCTTATTGTTGTCTTTGTGGGTAACAAATCCTTTTTTCTTCGCCACAAAGTCGATGAAAAGAGATATGTCTCCCGTTATATGTCTTGAGCAGCCACTATCTAGAACCCATCTTCTTTCCGTGGTCTCAAGACGTTGTACCTATATAGTCAATCAAGGGAAATATGTACCCAATTCTTATTGGGTCCTTGGTTGTGAGTGAAAACAGGATTACATTTGGGCAACCATTAATAAATGCCTTTAGGAACTAAAAACCTCCTAAAGCGACACTTAGCAATGGTATGACCCCTTTTGCAACAATACAAGCAAGTAAGGTTAACATGAGAATCACTTTTGCTAGGTTGATTTCTAATCACATAAGTATATTTTTTATATGGATTAATCATGCTTTTCTTAAAATGTGATTTATCAATAGCTAAAGTCATTTTTGGCTCTAGAGCCTTGTCAAGCTTTGCCTTAAGAGTTCTAACCTCTTTTTGCCAAATATGACAAGTATCGTAACCAAAATTTAACCACTTACTTTTGTCTTCCACAACATCTACCTTTGTTACTTCCACCACGGGCTTTTTGAGAGCCTCTAATTCCTTTTCGAAATCGGAGATCTTTTGCTCCAAATGAGAAAATATTTGTTTATTTGAAGCTAGCCGTTTAAAGGCTTCCTTGGCCTCGTGGTGTAGAGTATCAAACACATGTTGTAGTTCAGAATAAGACATTAAATTAGAGTTATCGTACTTAGAGTGTCTTACCTTTTTGTTCTTTTTCTTTTGGTGAGCGGAAAGGCAAAGGTTGACGGACTCTCCTTCGTCACTTGAACTTTCAGTACTAGATGATTCACTATCGCTTTCCCAAGCGATATAGGCTCTTCTAGGTTTAGATTGTTTCTTCCCTTGACGACTTTTATCCTTACCTTTGTCCTTCTTCAACAATGGACAATCCGGCTTATAGTGGTCGACTTTTCCACAATTATAGCAAGACCCCTTAGTTTTTCCACTCTTTTTGTCTTCATTCTTGGAAGACCTTGATTGTTTACGAAAGTTGACGAGGTTTTTCTCTGAATGTTGAATACCATTTTTCTTGATATAGCGATTGTATCGCTTCACAAATAATCTCATGTCTTTATTCGAATCCTCTTCCTCGTCATCAATAGATTCACTCTCGCTTAGCTCATATGTGGAGGACTTTGAACTAGAAGTCTTTAGAGCTATCGACTTCTTTTCCGCTTCTTTGGTCTCGTTCTTTTCCTTCTTCTCTCTTTTCTTAAATTGGTCTAAGCTAATGAGCATTTGCTCATGTTCCTCGAGCTTCCCAAATAAAGTTGCGATGTCTAACGTCATTAGGTCGTTGGCTTCTTTTATGGCGGTCACCTTCGGTTGCCAATCCCTAGTAAGACACCTCAAGATTTTATTATTTGCAACGTCAATGGAAATTGGCCTACCAAGTGAGTTAAGTCTATTGATTAAATGAGTGAACCTCTTTTGTGTAAGTGTAAATGTTCCTAAGAGGGGGGTGAATTAGGCTCTTAAAAATTTCTTCGATCTTGTTACCGGTTCTTGGTTATTTTTCCGTTTTATGATAAGTGCTGGAAAGTAAAGTGCGGAAAGGAAAAATGACACAAGAGAATTATAGTGGTTCCCCTCACAGCCCGAGAGTACTCCACTCCTCCTTCAACACGAAAGAGAGTTCACTATAGTTTAGAATTATTGTACAGCCTAATCACACCAAAGGTGATGCTTACTATCTAACCTATAGGTAAATAAGTGTATGAAGAACAATCCTCTTCAAACACTCACTTGTTTCCAACAATCCTGGACAACAAGGTAATACAAAAAAATACTCTTGATGATAAAATTATGTCTTGATAGAATGTTGATATCAATTTTGATAACTGATCCTCTCCTTTGAAACAATATCACTCAAACAATGTATACAAGTGTTCTTGACAAGAATGAGATGAAACAATGATATTTTATAAAAGATATGCAGAAGTTTCTCTCAAAAATGTTTGAATGAACACTTGAAGAATATTTTGAAAATATGAAAGTATGAGGGAATTTTTTTATTTTGAAATTGTTAGGAGGTAAGTGTTAAATCTGAAATAGAAGTGTTTAAATATGTGTAAAAACACCCCTACAAAAAGGTATGTAAAATATGCAGCAAGGGAATGAAAAGAGATGAGAGGACAATGCATATTTCCATGAAAAGTCACCAATTTTCGCTCACAGTAGCAGTGTTAATCGGTTAACCATATAGGTTAATCGGTTAACACTCCTGTAACGTTTAAAAATATTCAAATTTTGAATGTGTTAATCGGTTAACCCTATGTGTTAATCGATTAACAGTGTTGAAATCTCAATAAAAACTTTTAGAAAACAAAGTGATCTTTCCATAAAAACTATGCAATTTACTAGATCAAGGATATGCAAAATGCAAGACGTGTGAACACTTGTATAACCATTTAAATGACATTGTTATACCTTTGTTCAACCTTTGATCTTCATGACATTTGAACCCTTGAAGCTTTGTTCAACCTTGATAGCAGTTAGGATATTTTCTTGAACTTGAGCTTCTTGTACTTTATTGCATCTTGATTCTCTTTCTTTTTGCACATTATCTTTGTAGAGAGTTTGTTGTGTTGTCTTCATCAAAACTTAATGTGAGTGAAGCTTGCTTCTACAATCTCCCCCTTTTTGATGATGACAACCAATCCATTGAAAGCTTGAACCTTTAGACTTGATGTTTCTCTAACTTTGATTCTCCCCCTAAAGTGGAGCTCCCCCTAAATTCATGAGGGTAAAAATTTCTGCAAAAAAACTGTTAGAGAAACCAATCCTTCTCCCCCTTTGTCATTAGCAAAAAGGAAGAGGATTCCAAACAATGACAGTTTATAATTATATATACATACATAAAAAACATACACATATAATCCAATGAACACACATTCATAGCAAAACCAGAATTGGAATTACGATACACAAAATTCAATTTAGACGATCAAAACATAAAATCTGAATACAAGACATAAAACAGAAATTGAAAAAGACATAACAAAATCAGATATGGGGCAAAGGACTTCAATCTTCATCAGAAACCTCATCACTCCCTTCTCCACCTTCTTCACTTCCATCTTCATCATCATCACCATCTTCATCTTCATGCTGTCTTTGTGAATCCAACACAAGCTTGCGAAGAGAAGCAATTTCCCGGGTGGTTTCTCTATGTTGATTCATCATAGTTATGTAGAGAAATTCATTTGTAATGCCACCTTAGGGAATAGGATAGGGGGAAGGAGTAGATTCTGCTTCAACATACTTGTATGCTCCACTTCCAGGACTTGTTTCCACGATTCCGGTGTTCCTCACAATTGTTGTTTTATTGATTTCATTCGTGGACTGCTTCGGAATAGTAGTCGGTTCCCTATTGAGGTCCAAATCAGTGTTTTCTAAAATCCTTGAGATTAGGCGACCATATGGGAGCCGGGTGGACAAAGAAATTTGTTGCTTCAGATGATATATCATGGTTAGAACCCAATTAATCTTGATCTTATTTTTTATTGCAAACAACATTTGCATCTCAAGATCACTAATTTGAGCATGGTTGGAGTCCTTTGGAATCAAAACATAGCAGATAACATAATGTAACATTCGATCGTTTATAGACAAATTTGAAGCATACCGAAGCGTACGGGCTGTACGTTGTCCAACAACCACAACTTCTCTTGGGAATCTACAGATGCTGTAGTAGTATTCCATCTTGTTAAATTCAGCCCAAGGACCATCCGAGAATGTAACGCCTTTGCGAAGAAAATATCCGGAATATGGAATTTTCAACGTTGCAGATATTCCTGCCAAATTCTCTACAATCTCACAGTTTCTAACCACTGCTCTCAGCATATGTTGTTCATTCATATCCAAATTAATCGACATGGTGTTCATAAAAGCTATAACCAGATCAGTATAACATTTACCTTTATCAGCAACAAATTTGTCTATTTTCTGAATTTTAACAGATTCGGAAAATCAAAGAAAGGAGCCAGAAAATCTAAGAGATTGACATATTTTACCGGAAGTAGTTGACGAACCCGGACCTTGAAGTCCATTCTCCTTTTCTTGATAGTTTCCATTTGAGTATCCTCCTCGTGTTCTGCTGAGCTGCTTGCTGGCATTTTTCCCTTTCCCTTCTTCATAGAAGCCATGGATGAAGTTTGAAGCTTTTAGGTTTTGAGAGAAGGATTTTCGGATTTGGTGAGGAATGGTTGAAAGAGAGTTGAGAATGAGAAGGTTTTATAGGAGAGTAATTGTAGTGGGTTTTTTTAATGAGAAGTTTGAATCAAAACTTGAGTGGGTGGAGGTGATGAGTTCCAAGAGAGCTTTAATGGTGAGTTTGAAGGTGAGGAAGAAGAGTAAGAGAAAATGTCGACTGAAAGTACATGCACCCAATACCTTTAATCCACATACTTAAAACATAGACTCATACGTTTTTTTAAAAAAAATTCCACGTTAGCGCAGGTTAATCGGTTAACTCCATGGGTTAATCGATTAACAGAATCAAGATTTTCACAAATTCAAGAGCTGCAGGTGTTAATCGATTAACTCCCTGGGTTAACCGATTAACAGTGTCAAAAATTGCATAATAACAAAAGATAACAAGTATGAAACTTTAGAAAAAAAAAAAAACATGTGCAAGACAAATATACTAATACTATATCATAGTAACATATAACTTTAGCCAAATTTTGATGAAAATAACTTGATGAATAAAAATTTAAAGATGTGTTTAGATATCACCTTCATCCAAGATACCGAGTTCTCGCCTAATTTTGTAGAATGATTCTTTTGCGAGCGGTTTGGTGAAGATATCTGCTAGTTGGTTATGAGTATCAACAAACGTCACTTCGACATCACCTTTAAGCACATGATCACGAAGAAAATGATGTCGAATGTCAATGTGTTTGGTCCTAGAGTGCATGACAGGATTCTTTGTAATGTTGATTGCACTTGTGTTGTCGCACCGGAGAGGAATGCAACCAAGATCAATTCCATAGTCGCTTAATTGTTGTTTTAACCAAAGGTTTTGTGCACAACAACTACCAGCTGCTATGTACTCCGCTTCGGCCGTACTAAGTGCAACACATGCTTGTTTCTTACAAGACCACGAAACTAGTGTATTTCCGAGGATGTGACATGTTCCACTCGTGCTTTTTCTATCTGTTTTACAGCCTGCATAATCTGCGTCAGAATAACCAATTAAAGTACAAACACTACCTTTAGGATACCATAATCCAACATTTGTCGTCCCCTTGAGATACTTCATGATTCTTTTGACCGCCGTGAGATGTGACTCCTTTGGATTTGCTTGGAAGCGAGCACATAAACACACACTAAACATTATGTCAGGATGGCTTGCCGTCAAATATAATAAAGAACCGATCATACCTCGATACTTCGTAATATCAACCGATGTTCCCGATTCGTCTTGATCAATGTAGGTTCCGGATCCCATTGGTCTTGACATTGCTTTACATCCATCCATATCAACTCTTTTTAATAATTCTTTGCAATACTTTGATTGGTTGATGAAGATTCCGTCCTTTTGTTGCTTGATTTGTAATCCAAGGAAATAATTCATTTTTCCCATCATAGACATTTCAAACTCGCCTTGCATCATTGAAGCAAATTCTTCACATAGTTGATTGTTTGTTGAACCAAAGATAATGTCATCCACGTATACTTGAACAAGTAAGGTATTATTCTTAATCCTCTTAATGAACAAAGTCTTGTCTACCTTGCCTTTTTCAAAACCTTTTTCGCATAAGAAATTACTTAGACGATCATACCATGCCCTTGGTGCTTGTTTTAAACCATAGAGAGCTTTCTTCAATTTGTATACATGTGAAGGGTGCTTGAAGTCTTCAAAACCCGGAGGTTGTTTGACATAGACTTCTTCGTTGATATATCCGTTTAGGAAGGCGCTTTTGACGTCCATTTGAAATAACTGAAAATTCATTGAACAAGCATAAGCAAGTAATAGACGAATAGCTTCTAACCTTGCAACCGGAGCGAATGTTTCTTCAAAGTCAATTCCTTCTTCTTGATTGTACCCTTGAGCCACCAATCTTGCTTTATTACGAATAATAATTCCATTTTCATCAAGTTTGTTCTTAAATACCCATCTTGTTCCGATGATGTGTTTGTCATTTGGTTTTGGAACAAGTTCCCAAACTTGATTTCTTTGGAACTGATTCAATTCTTCTTGCATCGCACATATCCATTGGTCGTCTTCAAGAGCTTCATTAACTTTGGAGGGTTCTATTTGAGAAACGAACGCCATGTTCAAGCATGCATCTTTGAGATTTAGTCTTGTTGTCACCCCTTGACTTATGTCTCCGATGACTTTGTCGATTGGGTGATCCCTATGTGTTCTCCATTCTTTTAGTAGATCATTGTTGATCGACTTTTGTTGAATCGGTTCATCGTGATGTTCTTCTTGTTTTTCTTCTAGATTTTCAATGAAGTCTTTAGAAGCATCTTCTTTGCGAGTTTCTACAAGATCATCATCATTATCACAAACAATAGTATCCTCTTTCGAGGGGTTAGATTCATCAAATTTGACATGCATAGATTCTTCTATAGTTAAAGTTCTTTTATTATAAATTCTAAATGCCTTACTAGAGAGAGAGTAGCCAAGAAAAATACCTTCATCGGATTTCTCGTCAAACTTACTAAGGTTGTCTTTGTCGTTGTTTAGGACAAAGCACTTGCACCCGAACACATGAAAGAAAGAAATATTTAGTTTTCTCCCTTTAAAAAGTTCATAAGGGGTCTTCTTGAGAATAGATCTAATATTGACACGGTTACTTACAAAACATGCCGTGCTCACAGCATCTGCCCAAAAATACTTAGGAAGATTTGAATCACTTAGCATTGTCCTTGCAAGTTCCACCAATGATCTATTCTTCCTTTCTACGACACCATTTTGTTGTGGAGTTCTTGGTGCGGAGAAATTGTGTGAGATTCCATGTTCTTCACAAAATTCTTCAAATGAGGCATTTTGGAATTCTCCACCATGGTCACTTCTAATGGAGGCAATTGTAAGAGACTTCTCATTTTGTATTTGTTTTGCATACTTCTTGAAGGCTTTGAAAGCATCACTTTTCTGCACTAAAAACAATGTCCAAGTATATCTAGAGAAATCATCAACAATAACTAATGCATAGACATTACCTCCGAAGCTTTTTGTTCTCGATGGACCAAAGAGATCCATGTGCAACAATTGTAGTGGCCTAGTTGTGGACACCATATTCTTGGATGTGAAAGTTGATTTGGTTTGCTTTCCTTTTTGGCAAGCGCCACACAACCCATCTTTGATGAATTTGATCTTCGGCAATCCAATGACTAAGTCATGCTTGATCAACTTATTCAAGTGCTCCATATGAATATGAGCAAACCTCTTATGCCATAACCATGATTCATTTTTGTTTGCCAAGAGACACCTAACATTCAAAGACAAGTTATCTAAGGAAATTAAAAATATGTTATTAACTCTTTTACCTTTTAGCATAACTTCATGAGTAACTTTGTTTTCAATTAAACATTCATCTTTAGTGAAGTTGATTTTGAAACCTCGGTCACACAAGTGTCTCTTTACCATTATTCAACACGAAACACTTACAACCAAAAACTTGAATGTGATATACATTGGGCTTTATCCCTTTTAAAAGCTCATACAGTGTCTTGTTTAGAATAGGACAGATGAGCACCCTATTCAAAACGTAACAAGCCACGCTTATGGTGTCGGCCCAAAAGTATTTTGGAAGGCCAGTCTCATTGATCATAGTCCTTCCTGATTCTTCCAAAATTCTATTTTTACGTTCCACAACCCCATTTTGTTGAGGGGTACGTGGTGCGAAAAATTATGATCAATCCCATGGCTTTCACAAAATGCTTCAAAAAGATGATTTTCGAACTCACCCCCATGATCACTTCTAATTGATATAATGTTTGTGTTCAATTTGTTTTGTGATAACTTGGCAAATTTTTCAAAAGCCGAAAAAGTATCGCTCTTGCTTGCTAAGAAAATAGTCCAGCAAAACCTAGAAAAGTAATCGACAATCACAAAACCATAATAGTTACCACCTAGGCTTTTAATCCTAGATGGTCCAAAGAGGTCCATATGGAGGAGCTCAAGGGGTCTCGTAGTTGAAACAATGTTTTTAGATTTAAACGAGATCCTTGTTTGCTTCCCCATTTGACACGCATCACATAAGTGATCCTTTGTGAATTTGATTTTGGGTAAGCCGATTACTAGGTCTTTAGAAACTATTTTATTAAGCAAATCAAAATTGACATGCGCCAACCGTCTATGCCATAACCATGAATCTTCACTCATGGAGACTAGACACTTGTTGCTACTCAACGATACCTCATTCAAGTCTAGCATATAGACGTTATTGACCCTCAAGCCTTTAAACACATCCTTTTTATCACTATTTTCAATTATGCAACAATCCTTTGAAAAAGATACATTATAGTCTTTGTCACATAATTGACTAATGCTTAAAAGGTTATGTTTAAGACCCTCAACAAAAAGCACGTCTGAGATAGTAGTAGATGAGGGGTTACCTACTCTACCATTGCCAAGTATTTGTCCCTTATTGTTGTCTCTGTGGGTAACAAATCCTTTTTTCTTCGCCACAAAGTCGATGAAAAGAGATATGTCTCCCGTTATATGTCTTGAGCAGCCACTATCTAGAACCCATCTTCTTTCCGTGGTCTCAAGACGTTGTACCTATATAGTCAATCAAGGGAAATATGTACCCAATTCTTATTGGGTCCTTGGTTGTGAGTGAAAACAGGATTACATTTGGGCAACCATTAATAAATGCCTTTAGGAACTAAAAACCTCCTAAAGCGACACTTAGCAATGGTATGACCCCTTTTGCAACAATACAAACAAGTAAGGTTAACATGAGAATCACTTTTGCTAGGTTGATTTCTAATCACATAAGTATATTTTTTATATGGATTAATCATGCTTTTCTTAAAATGTGATTTATCAATAGCAAAAGTCATTTTTGGCTCTAGAGCCTTGTCAAGCTTTGCCTTAAGAGTTCTAACCTCTTTTTGCCAAATATGACAAGTATCGTAACCAAAATTTAACCACTTACTTTTGTCTTCCACAACATCTACCTTTGTTACTTCCACCACGGGCTTTTTGAGAGCCTCTAATTCCTTTTCGAAATCGGAGATCTTTTGCTCCAAATGAGAAAATATTTGTTTATTTGAAGCTAGCCGTTTAAAGGCTTCCTTGGCCTCGTGGTGTAGAGTATCAAACACATGTTGTAGTTCAGAATAAGACATTGAATTAGAGTTATCGTACTTAGAGTGTCTTACCTTTTTGTTCTTTTTCTTTTGGTGAGCGGAAAGGCAAAGGTTGATGGACTCTCCTTCGTCACTTGAACTTTCAGTACTAGATGATTCACTATCGCTTTCCCAAGCGATATAGGCTCTTCTAGGTTTAGATTGTTTCTTCCCTTGACGACTTTTATCCTTACCTTTGTCCTTCTTCAACAATGGACAATCCGGCTTATAGTGGTCGACTTTTCCACAATTATAGCAAGACCCCTTAGTTTTTCCACTCTTTTTGTCTTCATTCTTGGAAGACCTTGATTGTTTACGAAAGTTGACGAGGTTTTTCTCTGAATGTTGAATACCATTTTTCTTGATATAGCGATTGTATCGCTTCACAAATAATCTCATGTCTTTATTCGAATCATCTTCCTCGTCATCACTAGATTCACTCTCGCTTAGCTCATATGTGGAGGACTTTGAACTAGAAGTCTTTAGAGCTATCGACTTCTTTTCCGCTTCTTTGGTCTCGTTCTTTTCCTTCTTCTCTCTTTTCTTAAATTGGTCTAAGCTAATGAGCATTTGCTCAGGTTCCTCGAGCTTCCCAAATAAAGGTGTGATGTCTAACGTCATTAGGTCGTTGGCTTCTTTTATGGCGGTCACCTTCGGTTGCCAATCCCTAGTAAGACACCTCAAGATTTTATTATTTGCAACGTCAATGGAAATTGGCCTACCAAGTGAGTTAAGTCTATTGATTAAATGAGTGAACCTCTTTTGTGTAAGTGTAAATGTGCCTAAGAGGGGGGTGAATTAGGCTCTTAAAAATTTCTTCGATCTTGTTACCGGTTCTTGGTTATTTTTCCGTTTTATGATAAGTGCTGGAAAGTAAAGTGCGGAAAGGAAAAATGACACAAGAGAATTATAGTGGTTCCCCTCACAGCCCGAGAGTACTCCACTCCTCCTTCAACACGAAAGAGAGTTCACTATAGTTTAGAATTATTGTACAGCCTAATCACACCAAAGGTGATGCTTACTATCTAACCTATAGGTAAATAAGTGTATGAAGAACAATCCTCTTCAAAACACTCACTTGTTTCCAACAATCCTGGACAACAAGGTAATACAAAAAAATATTCTTGATGATAAAATTATGTCTTGATAGAATGTTGATATCAATTTTGATAACTGATCCTCTCCTTTGAAACAATATCACTCAAACAATGTATACAAGTGTTCTTGACAAGAATGAGATGAAACAATGATATTTTATAAAAGATATGCAGAAGTTTCTCTCAAAAATGTTTGAATGAACACTTGAAGAATATTTTGAAAATATGAAAGTATGAGGGAATTTTTTGATTTTGAAATTGTTAGGAGGTAAGTGTTAAATCTGAAATAGAAGTGTTTAAATATGTGTAAAAACACCCCTACAAAAAGGTATGTAAAATATGCAGCAAGGGAATGAAAAGAGATGAGAGGACAATGCATATTTCCATGAAAAGTCACCAATTTTCGCTCACAGTAGCAGTGTTAATCAGTTAACCATATAGGTTAATCGGTTAACACTCCTGTAACGTTTAAAAATATTCAAATTTTGAATGTGTTAATCGGTTAACCCCATGTGTTAATCGATTAACAGTGTTGAAATCTCAATAAAAAGTTTTAGAAAACAAAGTGATCTTTCCATAAAAACTATGCAATGTACTAGATCAAGGATATGCAAAATGCAAGACGTGTGAACACTTGTGTAACCATTTAAATGACATTGTTATACCTTTGTTCAACCTTTGATCTTCATGACATTTGAACCCTTGAAGCTTTGTTCAACCTTGATAGCACTTAGGATATTTTCTTGAACTTGAGCTTCTTGTACTTTATTGCATCTTGATTCTCTTTCTTTTTGCATATTATCTTTGTAGAGAGTTTGTTGTGTTGTCTTCATCAAAACTCAATGTGAGTGAAGCTTACTTCTACATTTTGCATGTCAGCAATGGTTTCCCCTTGCTTCATGTGAAAGAGGTCGAACTCTTGAGTCAATGTATTGATTCTAGCTTGCTTGATGTCGTTAGTTCCCTCATGGGCAACTTGTAACGCGTCCCACATAGCTTTAGCACTCGTACAATGTGAAACTCTATAATACTCGTCAGCTCCCAATGAGGAGATCAAAATATTTCTAGTCTTCCAATCGTAGTTGTACTTTTTCTCGTCTTTCTCATTCCATTGTGCTTCAGGCTTAGGTACTACCATGTTATTCGTATCAGACATGGTAATTTCCATTGGACCGTTTTGTATAACGCTCCATACCTTCCTATCAATAGAATTTATGTGTACACGCATACAATCCTTCCAGTAACTATAATTCTCACCGTTAAAAACAGGTGCTCTATTGTAAGCCCCTTTCGATTCGTTTGCCATTTTCTAAAAAGTTATACTTGAAGCACTAGATAAACTGGTGCTCCTGATACCACGTGTTAGACGAAGGAAATTGATCTAGAAAGGGGGGTTGAATAGATCACTTCTTTTTAATTGCGAGTCGGCGCTAAAATTTGTTTTTAAAAATATTTTGCGGAAGCGGCCGAGGATAATTCGTCTACACGAACCGAGTTACTGAGAGAATTGGATATACATAAGCCAAATGGAACGAAAGGCTCGAAGAGAAAAATAGAATCGCAACTTAACTATTAATAAATTTGACAAAAGCACTTAATATGGTGCAATCTCCAATGAGCAGTAAAAAAATTAAACCAAACTTGACAATATATCAAACAACTTGTAAGCGTTCAATTTATCGAGCACTTGGAGTGCATAAAACTCCAAGCTAAACCTTCTATGATAGTTGATGCAGAATTTTCACTAAGCACAATCCAAAATGATTGTACAATGGTTTTCAAATTACTTTTTCTGCACTAAACTATACCAGAATTTTTATCGATCAATTGAAAAATCAAAAGCGTAAACAATTCGAAAAATAAATAAGATAGGGAAAGAGAAACGACACCACTTTTGTTAAGGCAGATCCCCTTTCGTCCTCGCTTCGGTACGTCTGCCCCCAATTCTAAATCTAGAATTGAGATATCTATAATCTTGTTTGCAAATTATTTTTACAAGAGAAAACTTAGCTATCACACACTCAAGAAACTTCGTTGATGCATATACTATATCTTCTTTTCCCTTGATTCGAGTCGAATCAAGTGCCTCGAACTAGTTGGATGAACCTCCGTTTACCGTTACTAGATTGCAAGAACACACCGGTCTTCAATCACCTTCACTCGGCTGATTCTGATCCACACACAGTTCGATCCCCAAACCTTGTTGCACAATCCTCCGGTTAACACTACTAGATCAACAAAACCCACCGTTCTTCGATCACCTTCGCTTGGCTGAATTCAATGCACACAAGATCTGAACCAAAAACCCCCAAATCCAAATGATCTTGGAGGACAAAACCCTAGAGGTTTTATTCAAGAAAAAACCCACTGAAACACTCACCCCAAACAAGCAAAAGTTCTATGTTCGGATGTTATCACCTCATGAAGCAAAGAATCAACAAAAATGATTATGTGTATTTATTGAAAAGATGCAAGAATGAAGATGAAGGTGATGAGAGAAAAGTTTCAATGTATATCTTGCACTTTTTCTTATTATTCATGTAAAAAATGAGGAACCAAGTATTTATATGATGCTAGGACCAACTACAAATCATAGCAGCATTTTGAACTTAGAAAAAAATCAGAAAAATGAGTTATATGCAGCGAACGGTCGACCATAGATTAATAAGGGTTAGCTTGCGCTGACCCGTGGGCAATCTGCGCAAATTAGGGAACCATGAGTCGACCGCTACAGGGGTCATGCGTCGACGCATGGCTGAAGAAAATGAAAAAATAGAAATGTTGACAGCACGCGTCGACCACAGGGTCAGCGTGCGCCAACCCGAGCAAAACATCAACAATGTGAAATGTCATGAGTCGACCAGAGCCTAGTTTAGGTCGACTCAACCTACCAAAACACTTAAAAACTTATTTTTGCACATGTTTTCATCTACTTAGGCAATGTTTATGCATACCTAAGACTCATACTATGATCACATACATGCAATAGATGTTCAAGACTCTTCCTATATGTTAGGACACATGATTATTGATTGTTTTATGCATTGTGAAATAAGAATGCCGACGATGATGAGATGATATCGTCCAAATTACAAACTATGAGCTAGTACACATTTTGACATCATTAAAATAAAGCTCAAGTGAGAGACACCTTGCCCACACATTGCTGCTGTCGCAGTTTAGCGTGTTCAAGTATAAAACTATTTTTTTGAAAATCAAGTACTTCTAATTAATTAAAAAGTCGTTTTGGATGAAAAACAAATTTAAAGGCGATACTGGCTATCGCTCGCGTAGCACCATAGTCTAAACTTAAAAATGCCTGTTGTCGCAACACCTTTATTCCTCTAAACTCTATTTTTGAAAATGCTTGTTTTTGGAATTTAACATAAGTCTTGCTATCACAATTGATTTAATTCAAAATCTGATTTTTATTTCCTAGCTCAGATACGGGTTCCTCTCTTTCGAGACGGAACATAAACCTCTAAGTTTATCGCTTTCGCGCTAATTAAATCCAATTTAAAATATTGTAAAAATCAGCCCCAAAAACGAGTTCCAATTTAACCGATAATTTCTCACTTAGATGTGAGTACCGTCAAAATGTTGATCCTCGCATTCTGGACCCTAAAAGTTTAGCCGAACAGATTTCACATAGTATTCATGTTATATTTAATATGCATGCAAAATAGAAACTTAAACATAATAATAATAATAATAATAATAATAATAATAATTAACAACAACTAGTATGCAAATATATATACTTTCAAGCATAGTACGTACTAAAAGAACAAATAAGAATGACAATTATAATATTAAGACTTAAAACAGTAAAGTGCAGAAAAATTAAAGAAGAAAAATACGTACTAAAAGTAACACAGTGCGGGAATCGGAAACAGGAAAACTTGAAAATAAAACTCTGGAATTAATGGCGGAAAACTTAAATGATGAACGATCCAAGTACAAACATGAAACTGCATAATCTTAAAACTATGGTGTGTTTATTACTCGATGTGAGCAATTAAGTACTATTACAATAAGTAATTTTTCTGCCTACTTGATGATAAGAAACTTGGATATCAAAAACCTAGAAAATTAGACTATATATAGTGTTCCACCTGTTGAAAATAGGGTCAAGTCGTGGAGGAGTTGTGTGAGAAATTTGTACTGAAGTGAGAGGAGACTAAGCAAGTCACTTGCTATTTTTCTGGGCACGAAGCCCCTTGGCAGACGCCATGGCCTCATGGCGAACACCATGAGTGTTAAATGGTGGACGTGGCTGATCAAGAATCCATGGCAAATGCCATGCCCTGTGGCGAACACCACAAGCTCAAGAGCGACCTTCTTTGACTTTCTTCATGCTGAGGTGTCCTTTTTCTCTGTTTTTGGCCATTCTTGCTCTGTTTCCTCATGTGTCAACTCCTACTTGGAAAATACTTGCAACAAAGATAAAATACCAACATAACACTACATAAAAACATGAGATGGATATAAAACGGACTAAAATGCATGGTTATCGAGTCAGAAACGTGATATGTTTCATGGTTATCAATTTATTTTTGGATTTATGGTGAAAATAGATGAAGAATAAATGAAAGTTGAGAATCTTAACATAAAGTCGTGAATTACATCGAAAGGGAGTGAATTCTAGCGTGATGACGCAAACTCTAGCGCGATGGCATAGCCTAACGCCACAAATAATTCAAATTTCAAATTGCACATGGAACACAACAAAATAAGAGGATAGAGGCGCATACAGAATAATTACAGCACACATTCATCACAATTGAATCAAAAAGTAAACAAACACAAAACGTGTACGTATCAAGATATCATAACGCGAGGACGCGAGTTGTGGTAACGTAACGCAAAGACGTGCAATGCAAAGTTGTTAATGCATAATTTTGATTAAAATGTAACGAAATTGAATCGTTGTATGCCAACACAAATTGAATCACAAGTTTCAGGTCGAAACGCAGAGTAGCGAAAAGAAAATGTGAATTGTCGTTATACCAAACTATAAAAAGCGCATACGAATTCGAATCAAAACGTGACAACAAATAAATTGAAAATGCCGCACGTGAACAAAAGCAAAACAACCAACAAATTGCTAATGCCAAATGCGATCATTACAAATAAAATGCACATAACACAATGTTGACGAACGAAATTAAATCGAATACACATGATATTCTCGAATTTGATTTTGATGCAACAATAAACAATAAACAGAAGCTTGTGTACTGAATGTTTTCATTAATATACCAAAAGAAAAATCCAGATGCGTTATGACATACAAACCATGTCGAACCTACAAAATGTATCATCATAATTCCTCCGCAATGAAAAAAAAAACACAACGCACGACCTCGATTATTCAACATTATTGCAACAGTATTTACAATCTAAAAAAAATAAAAGTCTAGCACACGTGCAATAACAACCAAACAAAACTAGAATCGAGATACACAATAAACTAAACGATACAAAAAAACACAAACACAACACAATATTTGAAATAGAAAGTTACCAAAAGCAGTGTCAAATGCTTTGATGTTGTTTTGATGCAAAATACGCACGTGATCACCGGAGCAGATCCAACCCTCTTGGTCTCCTTCACAATTTCCAATCCCTTGATAACTTGAATGAACACAACATACTTCCCGTTGATCCACTCAGTCTTGGCAGTGCATATGGAAAACTGAGAAGTATTGGTTCTGGTACTGGCATTAAGCAGTCGTCCAAAAATGAAGCATGAAGTGTGGTTGTTTGTGTAGTGTGATTAAGAGTGAACTATAGTTCACGTTATTTTGTGGTGAGGTAGGAGTATATGGTGAGTGTGAGAAGAAAGGAGTAGTGTGTTGTTATGGTTTGTTTAGGGTGGAAGGATGTTTTATGAAGGTTTTAAGTAGGTTGTATATAATATGATGCTTAGTTGGTGGATGAAGATGTAGTTTCTGTTTGAATAGTAATGGGATAAATGAAGGTGTAGTTTTGGTTAACGTGTAGAAGGGAAGAAAGAGGAAGTGGTAGTGTATGTTGTTGTAGTTACTGTGCGAGTTTTAAAGGTGATGAAAAGTGAAGTCTAGTAAGAGGGTAAAAGTTTCACGTGGAAGGAAAGAGAAAAGATATGGATTTCTTTTGTGGTGGTAGTGTAATACCCCAAAATTTGCCCTCTCATTTTTCATATCATTTAGCATGTGCTTTCATTTCATTGCATTGCATTCAAGCATAGAAAAATAAAACATTCAGCATTCCATTGCATCTTGCATAAGGGCATTTGATCAGTGGTTTTCAAAGGTATTGACTATCCCAAGCAAGAGAACAAGAGCCAAGGGTCTTTAAACAAACCTCAAAGGTCTCTTACTTCATACATCATCTCAATTGATCCCACAAGCCATTGGAAGATGGAAATTCATCAAGAAGATTGAACAGTGCATCATCTCCTATCAAACAGTCCAAATTAGGGTTGGTGGTCCAAGCATTCTCCTGATGAAATTTTGGTTCAAACATAATCTCAATGTTTTCTACATGATATTAAGTGTCTAAGGGTGGAAGATTGCTCATTGGTTTATTTTAGAAGAGGTTCAATTGGTCAGTTGCTTGAAAATCAAGAAATTGGGGAAAAAGTCAACTGTGCAGTGAAAAAAGTCAACTCCTGACTTTTTAGGGTCAAATTCATGAAATTCAAGTTACATATATTCATTGGACTAGATTTGATCAAGAAATGATGGAGGAATCATGAAAAATCAAGAAATGTACAAAGTTTCCATTTTTAGAAACTTAGGGTTTCCAAAAATGGCAAGTTTGGACAATTTTGCACCACACTTTAAGGCTTCCTTTCTTCAAGATAAAAGCTCCAAACTTCAGGCCCAAGTTGAGCCAATTAAATTTCACACTCTAAGCTTCAAATCCATATAAAGAACTCTTCCATTGGATCAAAATTGAGGGAGTTATGATCAAGCAAAGTTTGGTAAAATCAAGGCAAATCTCAAGTCATGGCAAGGCAAGTTCTGGCCTCCAGGCCATAATTTCATCAAACACTTGGCGTGCCAATTGTCAAGCTGGTTTTCTCCATCAATAAGGCGTCAAATGGAAAATTGTTGAACATCAAAGTTGTTCATCTCCATGTCCTCTTTAACTTTGATGTTGGGCATTTTTTCATTTGAACATGTTATGAAGGTGATACGAGGGTTCAAACATGGTGGTCTCATACTGAATTTTTCATAGGCATCAAGGCCTTGCTTGCAGCCCAAGTCACATGCCCATGCACCAATTGTGATTCCTTTGTTTCCAAGCATCTCCACCTTTGGATGTTGAAGTTCACCTTGGGATTATTACAGATTTGATCCTAACTAACCGAGTTAACTAACTTGACTTGGTGAGTTGAGTCTAACTAACTCCAACCCTAGCTCCTAACCGAAAGCTAAGTCCAAAGCTAATCCCAAACCTCCCACACTCTAAACCTAAAGTCTATATAAGAAACCCTTCACTCATTTCTAAAGAGAGACCATTATTCACCATTTTTCACCAAGTTTCTCACATTGCACTTTCAATTCTCTCTTCCAAACCCTCACAAAAAAGCTCTTATTTCTTGAAGGATAATCACTTTTTACATTGAAAAGTGATTAATTCTTGAGCTCAAACTCCATCATTTGGCTTTCTTTGGTTGGATTTCTGGAAGTTCAGATTATTCTACTTCAATCCAAGGGTTTCACACCATTTATTTTGGTGCAAGTTAAATCTCGTTGATTTTCCGCGACTTTGCTCGGTTTCGACGCGTTTCGGCTACTAATCGAGGAATCTCTGGTTTTCTTGAATTTTTTGCACCAAGATCACTTTGCAACAATTACCAAAGCTAATCTCCGCTTTGTAGGTTGGTTTTCCTCAAATCTACACTTGATTTAGTTTATTCGCAACTTATTCGATGTAGTTCTTTGGTGATTTTGGTTTGGATCCATGGTGCTTGAATTTGATTCTTGACATTGATGATTGTTGGATCTAATTGATGATGACTGCTGTGATTGAACTCAATTTTCGTGCATGATTGTTTACATGATCATTTGGATGCTTGGATAAGTGATTTACTGCTGAAAAGTGCTTTTCAAAGTTGAATGTTTGCCTCTGTTTCAGTGGTAATCGATTACTCTAACAGAGTAATCGGTTACTCTGCCTTATTTTCACATTTTTAGCCAATTTTCAACTGAGTAATCGATTACCCTATGTGAGTAATCGATTACAACTGAAGCAGATTGTGTTTTTCTTGCATTTTCTTGCTTGTTTGAGATCTCTTGCATGTCTAAACTTCATGGATTGATCCGTTGATGATTAGTGGACTATTCTTGAGCTGTTTCACTTCACACTATTGCATGAGCATGATTTTTCGACACGCAGTTCTTGATTGTTAATCGATGAATGTTTATGTTTGCGTTGTTGATTAATCGATGTAATGAGCACATAATACACACACATTGAGCTTGTTAATTGTTAATTGATGCTTGTGTTGCTGGAATTGCTATGTGCATGTTCATTTGCTTTCTATTTCAAGAGGTGCACATTTGTTTTAATTTGTTCACATGCTTAACAATGTGTATTCTCTTACAATGTGCATTATTCCATGGTGATTTCAAGAATCGTTTACAATGATTTACGGTGTGATTGTGATCATGTTTGATTGAATAGTGTGCAAGGCTTGAAGCATGTTTGTTTTTTTACGAATGAATCATTTGTGAGTGCATGCTGCCCCTGAATTTTCATTGCTGTCTACACACATATGTGTTGTTGTATGTGCTGCCATTTGCTTTTTACACCCATTTTGTATGCTGAACATGTGCTGTTAATTGCTGTTTGGCACAAGATGATGGATTTTACCGACGCATTGCACTTATGAGCTGTAATTGTTGCTGTTTTCATTGTGTCCTCCCATTTTATTTTCTTATTTGGGTAGCATGATATGTTGTTTTGTGTAGAATTGTCTTCACACCTATAGGATCCTTCTTCCATTGATTCTTAATTTGTTTGATCATTACTTGTTATTCTTTCCTTATTTCACTACTTGTAAATAGTTTTTTAACTAACCTTTTCATGTAGGTACTAATGGTAAGTAAATGCGTGGATATGCTTCCACGTACACTTCTTTCTTTCATTTCCTCTTATCTCTTTTAATCATTCAACTTGTGATCATGATAAGCATTTATATGCTTTCCTTGAATAACTTCTTTCTTCTCCCTTTTGAGTTATAACTCATCTTCTACTTTAGAAGTGAGTTGTTTAATTCACTCTTCTTCTCCTTTCTCTTAGGATTAGGTTTTTTAAACCACATTAACCATAGGAACATCCACGTATGATAATTTTAGGGTTTAAGTCTTAGTCTCCCTCATTAGATTTTACCTTTCTCAACCTTTTTGAGTCTCTCTTCTTCTCATCTCTAAACAAAAATAAAAAACATTTAATAAAAGGCATATCATGTATTGTATTTGAGCCTTTCATGTGAGAATAAGATATTGAGGGGTCTTCTCTGATGTTCTTAGAATGTTTAGGTCCCGTCTTGGGTCGATATGCGAGGCATTCGATCCTACATGAAGGACTTAAATACAATATGCGTTGTAAACACAAAATAATCAAAACACTTCTTTCTAAAATACAAAAACAAACAAACAATTCTCTTCTCATCTCCTTCATTCTATTCCTTAAGTATTCTTCACGTCCGTTCCACCGCAAACAGGTAACGCCTAAGTCTCCCTACAACGAACTGCAACACCTAACTGCTGGAACACGCATTCTGATGTTTCCATTAAAAAACACAAACAGTGTTCCCTTAGTCCGGGGAACTACGTCGCTCTGATTCTCATGTTCCCGATGAGATACGTAGGCAGTGGGGTAGGGCCCATTCTAGCAATTCTTTTATTTTCCCTACATTTGTTTCTCATTCTCTTTCCATTGCTTTTCCAGCATCTTTTCTATCACCCTTTGATCGAGACAAGCAAGCGTGGATCCCATCGGGTACGATGGACACGTGGGGGTGCTAATACCTTTTCTTCGCGTAACCGACTCCCGAACCCAGTTCTCTTGGTCGCAAGATCATGCTTTTCCTTTCCCCCAGGTTTATGCAGTGTTTCCTTTCCCTCTCCTGGGATAAATACACATTGCTGGCGACTCTGTTTCGGTGCCACTTTCGCGTTTGTACTTGGATGAAAATCCCAGGAGCGACAGGTAGTATGGAGAATGTATGAAGGTGAGAGAGGTTGTTATGTTAGAAGGTGGTGTGTGTAGTTGTCGTGTGAGATTTGTAGCAAGAAGAAGAGGATATGATGGTTGAAGAAGAAGATGAGAGGAAGTGTTTAAGGTGTGAAGAATTGTATGGGTTATATGTTGTTACTTGTAGGTGCGTGGAGTTCATTTTTTTGACATGAAGAAAAGGATGGAGAGATGATATTTGGATTTGTGAGTGGTGCTACTTTATTTTTGGTTTGTTCGTTCATGCATGAAATTACAGGTATGGTCTTTGTGTTAAACGTGGTGAAGAGGAAAAATGGTATATGTGTTGTCTACAACAATAGTAGCGGATGGATGAGGATCATCGGGTGAAACCTGAATGATTCTTTCTCTTCTTCTTTTTCTTTTTTTTTTCATTTTTGATTTTGAAAGTTGGAGAAAGAGATACTGAGATAGTGACCAGGGATTGGGCGTCGTGTGCTTTGCTGATTAGTCAGTTTATTGAAATTGAAAGAGACAATTAGATCAAGGGAAAGGGCGCCACTAAGTCTTCAAACTTGGCCAATCATGTTAACTTATATAGCATTGAATTTAGGGTTTAAAAAATTTTACAATTCCAAATTTACCCCTTTAGATATTTTGAGTGTTAAATGAGTTTTAAAATTTAAATTAAACAAAATTCAAATGTTTTTAATTAAAAAAAATCAAACTAACT
This sequence comes from Lathyrus tuberosus, assembly GCA_022829125.1. Lineage (NCBI taxonomy): Eukaryota > Viridiplantae > Streptophyta > Magnoliopsida > Fabales > Fabaceae > Lathyrus > Lathyrus tuberosus. The sequence goes on from JALAZF010000017.1 coordinate 20,734,368, forward strand.
ATTTATTTATTTCTAATTATTTTTTCTTGACATTTTGATAAAAAACAAAAATCAAAGGAATTTAAATGAATAAAAATCAAACGCGAAGATGCGCGAAAAATAAAATAAACACATTAAAATAATCTACACAAAATAAAGTTTCATAAAACAGACAGATGCAGAACAAATCTCGCAGTAAAAAATGTGACCGCACACTAATGCGAAAAAATAAAACGAGCACGCTGATCAAAATGTGACTGCACACTAATGCGAAAAAATTAAAAACGAGCACACCATATTGAACTACGCGAACCATAGATCAACAAAACAAACAGCCGTAGGTCCGAACTTGAAATTTTTCGTCTGCTAATTATACGCGCAATTGAAAACTGATTCAACCGGTCTGTTTGTAAAATTGAAATTTTATTCTAGTTGACTTTTTAGGCATTATTCCTTAAGAAATGCATGTCATGATATACAGATAATGCAAATGTCATGATGAATGAATGAATTATTTATCTAGGGGCAAAATTTGGGGTATGACAACCGCCCCTATTTGAATGTCTTCAACCAGAGAATATAAAGAAGGCCACTCTTCATATGATCACGATGGGAGATAGTTAAATACTAAAAGACCCAAATTTTGTCCCTTGATGAAATGAAATAAAATGATATATTATGAATTTAAGGAGGATTATTTTTTGTTTTGGTTTGTTTGGGATATGATGTGATATGAGGTGAACCCTAGCAAAATGTCTTATGATGGAAGGTTGGCCTATGGGGAATAATGGAGATATGTGGCAATGACGGTCCACCAGGAATGAAAAGGTAAACAATATGACAAACTTGCTAAGGATAGAAATCTTGTTGGAGAAATTCACATGGAAGTTAACTGGGGATAAGAAATTCATCCAAGACAAGGCTTATGGATATTTCTGATAAGAAATTCATCCAATCAAAGATTCTGGAGATTCTTCAGGAAGAATTCATCCAAGACAAGGCTCATGGAGATTTCTGATAAGAAATTCATCCAATCAAAGATTTTGGAGATTCTAGAGAAATAATTCATCCAAGACAAGGTTCTAGAGATTCCTTAAAACAAAGAGTCATACACACGACTTTCTAGGAATACATCAGAACAAACGAAGAGATATCCTAAAGAGTAAGAGATATAAAATCTTTGTAGGTGCCAAACAATGTTGGATATTTTATGGTAGGTGTCGGTAACAACTGGACTTTTTATGGATGATGTCAGTAACAAATGGACTTTGTTAGGGTAAGTGTGGATAACAACCAGGCTTTGAAGGTAGGTGTCGGTAACAACCGAACTTTTATAGATGGCCGTCGATAACAAACTAACTTGGCAATGGATGTAGATAACAACTAGATTTTTAATAAATGAATGTCAGTGATAACCAGACTTTGAAATGGATGTCGGTAACAATTGTATTTTGAAAGGGATGCCAATGAAGATTGGAATTTGGTTTTGGTGATGCCAATGAAAATTGGACTTTGGTTTTGGAGATGCCAATAAAAATTGGACTTTGAAAGATAGATTACCAGACAGGACTGGTGTTTTATTTTTTATTGTCAGACGGGAACTGACTTAGATAGCCTACCAGACGAGAATTGGTGAAAAATATTAAGTTACCAGATGAGAACTGGTGTTTTGTTTTCCAAACGGGAACTAGTTTTAAAATATACTACCAGACGGGAACTGGTTTTGAAAAAATAACTGTTAGACGGGAATTGGTTTTTAATCAGCTACCAGACGCGAACTGTTTTTGAAATAGACTACCACACAGGAATTGGTTTTGAAATAGCCTACCAGACGCGAACTGGTTTTGAAATAGACTACCAGACGAGAACTGGTTTTGAAATAGACTACCAGACAGAAACTGGTTTTGAAAAATTGACTACTAGATGGGAACTGGATTTTTGGTTTGCTGTTAGATGGGAACTCACTTTGAAATTTAAATGTCAGACAGGAATTGTGGTGGGTAATGGATGGAAGGTTTCTTTTGCAGCAAGGTTTCTTTGTTAAAAGGAAAAGGTTATAGGATGAGGTGCTAGCATGACTCCTCAAAACATGTTTAAAGTTCAACGGTTGCTGATGTACAGTCGAGTTTGCTTGAGCAGCTTGAAACTATGGAGAGGGCTTGCCCCTCTGTAGCTCATCTTGCCTCAGTCTGCTGGGTCTTTGAAGAGTTACCTCAAAGAAGTTTGGAAACAACTCACCATAACGTTGAGTTGGATTTCCCAAATGTTTGAATCTTGTAGTGGTTTTCCCCTGATTTACCAATTCTTGGAACGATAGACTTCTGATTGGTCGACCTTTGGAGAGTTGGGCTCACTTTTCTCTTTGAGGTGGCTTGCCCCAATATTTTGAATCTTAATGCAGTTTACCCTTAATTAACCGACTCTTGGAGTGTTTTACCTCTAATTAACCGTCCTTTGGAGGGTTGGACTCACTGAGCTCTTTAGGTGGCTTGCCCTAGTATGGGTATCGAAGTGATACCAATGTAGATGATTAGCAAATTTATAGGAGTAAGTTTAACACAAACTTGTTATCATATTCTTTCAGAATAAACCCTGCTTCAATTAGGTCTTTTGAGAGTTGTAATGTGGTCTGGTTCACGGTTTTCGACACAAAAGGATATAAGGATCAAAATTTAGTTTTAACCTACCCCTTCTTCTTAATGATTTCCAGTACTACGTTCAGTTAATTTGAAACACGCATTCAACTTCCAAGAAGGTTTGAAAGTGTAAGGGTAAAGATGAAGATTCAAGATTTGATGAGTTTTTTTTTTGAAACGGCAATCACCTAGTTTTGTTTTTGTCAAGAATGTTTGTGATCCTTTGATTCTTGATATGGTAGTCACTTGATCTTGTTTTTCTATATTTTTGTTGAGGATTTAATGACATCTTTTGATTTATTTTTGCTTTTTATCCCTAATTTTTTTCCTAGACTACTTCTTCGAAGCTTTCAGTCCACCAGGATGCCCTAATTTTTTTTCCTAAATCGACTTTTCTAGTGTTTGACTCAGCAGGTTTTTTTTCTTTTTTTCTCTCTTAATTTTGTTGAAAGGCTGCGACTGTCATGTTATTGGTTATTGAGGAACAACCACCATAAACTTTGGCTTTTCATGACTTCTTCGTCACTTCATGATGTGTGCGAAGAAGAACATGAGGTTGATCCCAAGATGGAATGCTCATTCTTGCAATTTGAATGCATAGTCAGATTAATTGAACAAAACTACTCTGCCCCTGCTTAAGCGTAAGGATTTTTAGTTCCGAAAGAAACACCAACTTCAAGGCTCAAAGTCATTGACTAGGAACTAAATCCTTATCTCTTTCGTATTTGGGGATTTGAAACAATGTCTTACATCATCAGCAATGTTTCCTTTGAAAGCATATTGTCAGCAGCTTCGAGTATTTCATTTTTCATTGAAAAGGGTCTGCACTCCATACATGAATGTTAGGAAAGTGGGCTCAGGAATAAAGCTACCAAGAAGATCCTATAAAAGTGGGAGGCTCCCCCACCAACCATTGAGGAGATTTAAGATTGAAGGTCCAAAAGGAATGGCCTCTGGAGACAGTTGCACAATGTTCATTTATTTATTTTTCTTTATTACTACTTAGCTAATATGTTGTCAATTTTTATAGGTGAGTGTTGCATCTCTGTCGATTGTAAAAACCAAGTTATTTCATGGGGTGAACTTTTTTCCCTTTGTTCTTTTTCATATGGTGAGTGTTTTTAATGAGGCACCTTGTTATATCATCTTATAAAATCCATGCTTATTGGCTATTCTTTTCTTTGCAGGGAACCTAAAAGCTCAAGAGAAGATTTTCCATGTGAGACCATAAAGATGTTTGATCCCTAAGTGGGGTCCTTGTTGCTCATAGAGGCAATCAAATTGTTGGATCCTTAAGTGGGATCCTTTCTGCTCATGGAGGTGATCAAAATCGCTTGATCCTTAAGTGGGATCCTTGCCGCCCATATATGTGATCAAATTGTTGGATCCTTAAGTGGGATTTTTGCTGCCCATGGAGGCTATCAAAATCATTGGATCCTTAAGTGGGGGATCCTTGCCGCCCATATAGGTGATCAAAATCGTAGGATCCATAAGTAGGGTCCTTACCGCCCATGAAAGCGATCAAAATTCTAGATCCCTAAGGGGGATCCTTGCCACTCATGGAGGCAATCAAAATGTTGTATCCCTAAGGGGGATCCTTGCCGCCCATGGAGGTGATCTAATCTCTGGACCCCTAAGGGGGATCCTTTCTGCCCATAGAGGCGATCAAATTGTTGGATCCTTAAGTGGGATCCTTGATTCCCATAGAGATAATCAAATCATTGGACCACTAAGGGGTATCCTTGCCGCGCATAGAGGCGATCAAATATTGGATCCTTAAGTGGGATTCTTGCTGCCTATATAGGTGGTCAAAATCATTGGATCCTTAAGTGGGGGATCCTTGCTGCCCATAGAGGTGATCAAAATTGTTGGATCCTTGAGTGGGGTCCTTGCCACCCATGGAGGCAATCAAAATGTTGGATCCTTAAGGGGGGATCCTTGCCACCCATGGAGGAGATCAAAATATTGGATCCCTAAGGGGGTCATTTTCGCCCATGGACGTGATCAAGTTATTGGAACCCTAAGGGGATCCTTGTCTCCCATAGAGGTGATCAAATCGCTAGATCCTTAAGTGGGATTCATGCTGCCCATAGAGATGATTAAATTGCTGGACCCTTAAAGAGTATCCTTGTCACCCATGGAGGAGATTAAAATTCTAGACCCCTAAGGGGGATCCTTGCCACCCATGGAGACGATCAAAATGTTAAACCCCTTTGGGTAATTCGTGGATAAGATGTGAGTGGAGAAGCATCACCTTGCTCTTTCACCTACACAAACTTTTATTTCCAGTCCTCATAAGGATTTACAAAGGGCTTTATCTGACATCCTCCCGGCAAAGGTGAGCAACATCACACGCTCGTTGTTAGGGAGACTCGCCATCCTAAAGAAAATAAGAACACCCCCACAACATGGGACAGACCAAGGCTGCAACATACTATTTGAAAAGCCCTGGGTATACTCCACACATTTTGGGTGATATGAGAATGAGGACGTTGATATCAGTCAGAAATACTTCTTCAAAAGAATTGAATGTGATGAAAACCCTCAGCTCATGAATAATGGGAACATAGATGTAAAAATAGGGAGCAGACGACTCGCATGAGGTATCCATGTTAGCCCTCTCTCCCTCTGAAGAAGGCTCTATTATTACATTATCCTCGCGTCTTGTGTTAGAAACCCAATGCCATGACGAAACCTATTGATCGTATCTAAAGTAGAATAGTGGGAAGCAATATCTTGAATTTAAATAGGTTTATCTTTCTTTCCCATTGTCACATGGGATAGAAAAATAGGAGATAAGATGTTTTCTCACTAATAAAAAGAGTGAGCTCTTCACTTTCTCCACTGTTACCCTAGACTGGTATATTTTTATGGAAAAAGAGAAATTTAAAAAATAAGAAAAGAAAGGATTTTTCTGAAACAATATATGGGAAACCCAATAGCGCAAATTATACATTCACCCAATGGGATAACTTCCATGAGAAGTGTAAAAGCCTTTACACCTGGAAGACGCGAGTAAGTGGAAGAGGATAAACTGATTTTCCCAAGGAACACCATCATGGGGTGTATTAAATTCCACCCACACTCTTTTTCCCACAAAAACACTCACGCTTTCAATAATAATTGATGCTTTGACATATCAGAGTCTAATCAAAAGGAAATGGAGCATTTCCCTATATCGTCTAGTTATCTAAGGGGCTTTCGCGTAAGAACAAATAGTCGACTTTAGCTGAGGGACTCGCCCTAAGCAGAAGGACTTACCTTGTAAATAAATAGTCACCCTCAATTAAGGGACTCACCCTTTGAATAACTAGTCACCTTCAGTTGAGAGACTTGCCCCATGTTGAGGGACTTACCCTTTAAATAAATAGTCGCATTCAGTTGAGGGACTCGCCCATTAAATAAATAGCCGCCTTCAGCTGAGGCACTCGCCCTTAGAAAAGCCCTCATATTTGAGGGACTATGTAGTCTTATATTTGTGAATTTGTGGGAATCATGTGATATGTGCCAAATGGTATGAAATATTTCCATGAAACTAGAAATTCAACTCACTAATATTTTGGAGATTGAATTGTTTGATGTGTGGGGCATAAATTTTATGGGACCTTTTTCCCAAACATTTGGTAATATTTACATACTTGTGGTTGTAGACAGTATCTCTAAATTGATAGAGGAAATAGAAACCCTCACTAATAATGCTAAGGTAGTGACCGAATTTTTAATCAAAGACTTTTTTTCTAGATATGGAACACTTAGAGCTATCATCATTGATGAAGGAACCCATTTTTGAAATAATCTTGTTTAGAATTTTATGGAAAATGGGGTTAAGAACAAGGTTGGTACAATCTATCATCCTCAAAGTAGTAGTCAAGTTGAATTGTTCAGTAGAGAGATAAAGAGAATTCTTGAAAAGGTAGTGAACCCTTCTAGGAAGGACTGGTCCAAACAACTTGATGATGTTCATTGGGTCTATATAACTGCTTTCAAAACACCTTTAGGAATATTTCTTTATATATTGGTCTATGGAAAGGATTTACATGTACCCAGTATGCTAAAACATAAAACTTTTAGGCTATCAAAAAGTTAAACTTTAACTTTTATGTTGTTGGGAAAGCAAGAATGTTGCAACTCAATGAGGTAAAGAAACATAGATTGTATTCCTATGAGAATGTTTATCTATAAAGAAAAACTAAAAAAATGTCATGACAGGAAATGTCAGAAAAGGGAATTGGTGGAAGGACATAAATCCGATCTCTTCAATTCAAGACCAAAAATTTTCCTTGGGAAATTGAAATCAAGAAGGCCAGGACCATTTAAGCTTTTAAAAATTTATTCTCATGGGGATGTGGACCTTCTTAATGAACAAACGAGGAATGAGTTTAAAGTTAATGGGAAAAGAGTGAAAACTTACTTGGGTGATCCTTTAAATAACATAAGCATCACCATAGGCTTGGATGATTGATAACATTGTTTTAAGTCACACTATAAAACTCAAAATTAGTGCTATTGGGAGGCAACACAAAATAATTTGAGTTTGTTATGTTGTTAGTTTTTCATGGTGATAAGTTGAATTATGATGAGTTACTCTAAAATATTCAGTCACGATTGTGACTTGGCAAGTAAAGTTGGTGGCTTAAAGCACAAAAGGAAATGAAGCCAGCATGGAAAGAGACAAATTAGGCTGAATAAAATAAAAGGAAAAGGAAAAATGAAAGGAAGAGAGAATCAGTGCAAGGGACAAGGCATAGAAGACTTTGTGTGTGATTCAGATGCATCGTACTCATGTTGTGCAATGAAGAGTTTGTCTTCATCATTTTAGTGCACAATTACAACCACTTTCATAAGTCACCTTGTAGTAATTATTGCAACGATTACTTTTCTCTCTCCAAATTAAAATTCAAAATTTACACTGTCCACATTTTACTAACATGTACATAATTGTACAATATCTTAACCCAAAATTGATTCTCTCATTTCCCTAACCACTAAACTAAATCCTCTCTCTCTCTCTCTCTCTCTCTCTCTCTCTCTCACACACACACACACACACACACACACACACACACACACACACACACACACTCACACACACACAAACTAAAATTGTTCCTTTAGTCTAAATCACTCCCATCTCTCAAACCTCCATCGATTCCCTTAAATTTTACTAAAATTCTAATAATGGAATACAAAGTAACTAAAAAGAGATTCATGACTTGTACTCGAAAGAACACCACCCCTCGTGCAGAGTACTATGTATGTTATTCATCTGATGTTGAAACCTTTGTCCATAGTAATGCCCATAAGAGGTACACAAAAATATTTGCTTCAAAAAGCATCCACTCAAAAAGAGGATTCATTTTTTATTTGGAAGAAGAGTATCTTAGCCTCACTAATGAGGTCGGGTGCATCATAACAAGTGGATCTCCAAGCACCCTCTCAATTAGAAAATACCGCAAGTGAAGGTGAAGGAATTATAATTCAATATGATTAACACATATCAGAAGAAGATAGAGGCCCTTATAAGAAGAAGACTTGTGCAATACTCTAATAAAACCCTTAACATGATGTTAGGTGTGAAGGAGGTCGAAGACTCTTACCAAACCCTCATTGAAAAAGTTTATGTGGATCACTTGGAAGATATTAGAGGTTCATTGTATCTCCCAGGTACAAAATGGCTTGAGACAATAAAACATACTAAGAAAATTGTTCTAAAAATGAATTTAAGGTCGATACCTAAAGTATGGTACTAGTTTCTTAAACATTCTCTTATGCCCACGACACATGATGAAATAATGAACAAGGCCATAATAGTTTTAGTTTAATGTTTCACAACATGATCCCTGATCAACATTGCAAAGAGAATCTGTCAAGAAATTCGTGCATGTGCTAAAAGGAGTAAGGATGTGATGTTATATTTTCCTTGCTGTCGTACCTCGAAAAATACGATCCTCACGATGGACGCGGAAAAAACTGTCCGGAACAGAGTCGCCACCGAATTTTATTCATTCCAAGGAAGGAATAGGAAAACATCGATAAAACCATTAAAGGATAAGAAAATGGTCATCTCAACCAAATTTGGGTTCGGGAGTCGGTTACGCAAGAGGGAAGGTGTTAGCACCCTCTACGTCCGTTGTACTCAACGGGAACCTCTTGATTCGATTCGTGAGAAAGTTAGCTAGGTTTGTTTGTTATCTTCTAAGGTGTTCAATTCTAAGGGGAAAATGGGTGGTTATTTATTAGGGTGCTCGGCAAGGATTAAAGTCCTTGTGCCTACGTATTCCCTCGTGCAATGGGAAAGTCAGAGCATTCGTAGTTCGTGGGACTATGGTTGGTTGGTTTGTATTTTTTATGTAGGCGCCGATTGTCCACACACGAGTAAGAGAACTCGCACCCAAACAATTAAGGAGAAAGGTCAAAGACTTGGCCCACTCACATCACCTTTTAGAAAGTTGTTTGAATATATGATTAAGTATATTAAAGAGTTTGATTAAGAAAAGAGGATTTGATTTGTATTTGTTTTAGGGTTTCGATCGCACAGGGGCGAGAAAAGGAGTTTTAGATGTTTTAGAGGTGACAATTGTTCACACACGAGTAAGAGAACTCGCACCCAAACAATTGAGGAGAAGGATCGAAGACTCGACCACCCTCACTTCACCTTTTGTAGAAATGTGTTTAGATAGGGATTAAATGTTTTAATGATTGCTTGGAAAGAAGTTTGAATGTTGTCGAGTTACAAGTGTTTTAGAGGCGTCAATTGTCCAAACACGAGTAAGAGAACTCGCACCCAAACAATTGAGGAGAAAGACCAAAGACTTGGTCCCCCTCCTTTTCACCTTTTAAGAAATGATGTTTAAGTATGGTTAAATGTATTGATTTGATTTGAAAAATACTCGATGTTGATCGAGGTTTGAATTTACGTGCGAAATGGGTTGAGGACTAATGGAAAGGAGGTCCTAATGGTTCAAGGTAAGGTCGATTGCGAGGCAAAAGCGCCCGACTTACAAATTAAGTAAGGGACTTGATATGTGGATTAAGTGAATGCTTGAGGATGAATTGATGATTAATTGAATTTGATTCGAAAAATGCTTGACGTTGGATCAAGCTTGTTTAGTTTTGTAAAAAAATGGTTGATTTTAATCTTATGGGAGAGGGATACAATTACTCAAATGGGAATAATCAAGCCATAATTAAAGTGAGCCAATCACACATACACATACAAACCAAAGTGAAATGTGCAACAAGTATCGTTGTATAAAGCCCAAGAGGAGGCTGTGTGAGGTTGATTGCGATCGTGAAAACAATCGACTTACAAGGTATTAAAAGGGCTTGACATTAAGTCAAGGTATTAGTTTGAAAAGAGTTTTTTGGTTTGGACATGCATATTATGAATGACATACATATAATTAGAGCATGAAATTAATCCACATGGAAAAAGATAAACCTCACATAAAAATCACAAATAAAATGGGGGGAGAAATATAATCAAACATGTTAGTGAAGTTAGCAACCTAATTCTAAGGTTAATCTAAAGAAGAGAAAATCTAAATTAACTAATTAATTATGTTTTTAGAATTAAAGAAAATTCTAACAATTAATTAAATTAAACTAAAATATTTAATAAAATTAACAATTAAATTTAATTAGTATTAAATAAAATGGTTTAATAAAATTAATTGGAAATTGATTAATGAAAAGGAATTTAGAAATTAATTAGAAAAGTGTTTGTTTTTTTTAAGAAATAAATTAACAAAATAGAATAAAAAGAAAAGGGCCAGAACTCTACGGAAATGGGGGGTGTGTTTAAAAATCTCCTTAAGCCCAAAGTCAAAAAGAGCCCAACTGCTAGGGCTCACCATAGACCCTAGTCAACCCTGGTTGACTGATGGAGCAATCTGGAGCGTATGATCAAGTGGAAAGTCACCATCAGACACATCAAAGACCAGATTAGGATGGCACATGGTAGGGTCGCATCAAAGAAGATCATGGAATCAAAATGAAAAAAAAGCAACCGGTGACACTTGTCACCGGTGGGTGAAGCCACTCAGCCTCTCACAAAACCACATTAACATGCTAAAAAAGGATGATGAGAACACAGTCTCAAATCCTTTCTCTGTCTCGTTCACCCCTCCCTCTAAACGTTCTCTCTCTCTCAATCCAATGCTCTGCAACAAGGGGTCTCACCGGAGTCCTAGTTTCCACTGGAGAAGGAGGTGGTTGGCGGCACCGCCGCCCCTCCCCTGGCCACTCACCACCCCAAAATACAAAACTTTACACACAAACCCCCCTTAGAATTTCAAGGCAAAATGGAACCCACCCTTCATTTTAACAAAAACCTAATGAAAATGCCAGATCGAGCCTCCCCTTTTCAAAAACTTAAACCCAAAAACCTCAACAAATCGTGGCAGAAACGAAATGGGAAGGTAAACAACGTGTGAACAAGTAAAGATCTACAAAGCTCTCTAAAGCAGAAGGCACAGTAAGAGATAACAAAAGCAAGAACGACACACATGAAATTTTAAGCGTGAAAGAGACTCACCCTTGAAGCTTCCACACGCAGGTATGAATTTCTCCGTTCGTTTCTCCTTCCTCTCATTCTTGTCACGGCCATTTAGGGTTTGTATGTAAAATTTTAGGGTTTTTCTGTGTGTAGAAAACTTAGCCCCCTTTCTCTGTGAAAATGAAGCCTTATTTATACTGGTTTGATTAGGGTTTCAAAACAAGTAACTTGTGGAACAAGAGTTTGAATTGTGAATCTCTGCTCTGATACGGTTGTGGTTCCTGCTATGTTTTGTCTTGTTTTCATTTTTGTGCTAAAATAGATGTACTGTAATTGCTTGCTGCTGTTTCGTTTTTGCCATTTTTGTGAATCTGAACATGTGGTCCCTATTTGCTTTGTGTGGCTGTTCTGACTTTGAAATAAACTTGTGTATGCTTAAAATTCTTGCACGAAAATGGGTATGTATGCTATGGAAAAAGGATGTAATATGGATTGAAATGTTATGTGATGAATTTGGATGTTGAAAATTGTCTTGGGTTTTATGATATGAACTTTGAATGAATTATGTTTTGGTATAAATTGAATAAGTTTGATATGGTTATGATGTTGGATTGGTGTTGGCTCAAAGGGATGAATCTTGGTGGATTTGTAACAACAACCGTGGCCTATGAAATTAATCATGAAGCGCAAAGTTACATTTTGCATTGCCTTAGTCCTAACTTTAGTATAACTTGTAGAACTAGGCTTAGTATAACTTTGTATCAAAACTTGCACTCTGAATTTGTTAACACTATTTGGTTTTGAATTGTGTAATTGTGTAATATGCTCTCAAATTGTGATTTGGTTTTGAGCTGTACTAATTCTTGGTTCCATTTTCTTTTCCATGTGTATATTCTGGCATGAGGCATTTGGAGCTTAACATGAAGAAGAATTGATGATGGCAGCTCATATTGGAGAAATTATGGCTGCTTGGAATCTGATGGAGTCTTGAGAAAATCTTGACATGAAGTTAGTGAGTGTTTTGATTTCTTCTTTTGTTTGTGTGAATTTTTGTCAATTTTAAGTCCACTCCTTAATCATCCTTGGCTCATTTGTAGGTTATGTGATAAAAATGTCATGAAGATGTGTGGAGGTCATGAAGACGATGGATGAAGGTAACTTGGACATGAAGAAAAAGAACTTCCCCGACCAATCTTAGACTTGGCTTAGAGACGCAACATGAAGTTCAATCCTTTAGGCCTAGGCTTACTAGTAGCATTATGACTTGTATGACTTACCTGACCATGTAATAGTTCTTGCACCTTGAATTCAAATGAACTTTGGCCTTCTTGATCCAATAACGTTTAATATTTCTAATTAACTCAATTTGTTTTTCCATCCCTTGACTTTTCACTTCTTTGTACCAATTGTGCTTCAATTTTGCATTGTAGCTTTTACCAAATGCACACTTGGAATTCAATTACTTCTTTCAATTCTTGCTTTTTGGATAATGGGCTTTTTGGAAATGTAACGACAAAATATCATGGACCCTTTTTGTTTTTGAATTTACAATCTCCAATCATTTTATCAAATATGTATCGATCTTGAAATGATTTGGATCGTGTACCACATTTGAATCTTCATTAGTAATGACTAAAATTTTCAAAGCTAGCACCATTTGTGAGTTTAAAGGAATGTTTTTGACTTGATATTATATTTCATGACATAGGAATAGTAACAAGGACATATTATCATGTAACACACTCCAATTATGCCTTAATCATTATTCCATCACAACTTGAACATACTTCTTGATCACAAATCGATTATGTCATGAAAATGAAGTATCATAACTTGAATTCACAAACTTGAAACAAGGCAAAACTTGAAACAATTCTTCCAATTACGGCTTCTAAATAGTCTTGAACCACTTGAAACAAATTAAGTCAAAGCTTGTCACAAATTGATCTTGAAACTTGAAACGACCTTAAGCATGGATTAAGAAAATAACTTCTAATTGTGGCACCAAACAAACTTGAAATCAATTAATCACGTCTTGACTAACTAGCCATGATAACGAGGACCAATCTCTCCTTGTTTCCACTTGAATTCAACATACTTGTAAAAGCCTGTTATTACAATGAGCACAAACTAGACCTTCATAACCTAAATTTTAGAGAATCATGGCCAAAGGCCAAATGATTACTTTGAGAAAGGTCATGAAGCAACACAAATGCTTGGTATAAGAAAAATGAGAGGGTAGGACAAATATGGGGTATGACACTTGCTTAATTATTGCAATGTGCAAGAGACACATAGTTCCTGAGAAGCCCAATTATAAAGTCTCTAACCCTCTAGTGAGCTTTGGAAAAGCTGATATTCTACCTTTGCTAAAACTCTAGGGTAAAAAGGTTCTCTAATAAACGTGCTAGAAGGTGTTAGATGCAAGATCTTTAATAAACAAAGAAGAACTCTTGTGGAAAACTCAGTAACAAATACAAAGTGACCAATGCGAGTTCTATAAATTCGTGAAGGATTGGCATACCTGACATAAGAGTTTATACTCTTTACATAAAAACGAAGTGATGAATATGCCCCATATTTTTTCTAAACACATCCTAGAAGAACTACCAAAAGAGGTAGAACAATAGCATCAGGAGCACTTCCCCGTAAAGAAATCTAAAGAAAAAAGGATCCCAGATAAGAAAAATAAGAAGTACGAGTGTAAAAAGAAAAAGGTACCTTTAGCAAAGAAACATAAGGAGAAAGACGATTCGAAGGTTTGTTATGTGCGGTGCTGACATGTTGGGTTAGTGAAGAAGACGAGTTTCAAAAATGGTTTCACATGGTTTTGAAATATAGGGTTGAAGGGGAGTTTCACAATGAACGTGTTGGTGGCGCAAGGTGGAGTTGAGTGAGATGAAAGGTAAGGTGGATGGAGGAGGGAGTTTTATGATGGTGTTCGGTTGTGGTGATTGTGGTTATGGGGTTGTTGTAGTTCACTGTTGTTTGAAAAAAAAAGAGGAGTTGATGAGGGTGGTGATGTTGAGGAGGAGATCGGAAATGAGATGTGGTGTACTGTTGAGAAAATGAAAAGAAGATTGGTGGTGAGGTGTTTTAGCCGTGAGAGTGAGAGGGTGAGAGAGGTGATAACCGATGATGATTTAATATGGTTTTGTGGTTTATGGAAGATATTTTTTTCAGGTTGTATTGTTGCTGCTTTTCGATGCCCAATTTTTGAGATGGATGGCAGTTTCCTTTTATGTTAGTAGAGAGAATATAGTGACTTCAAGATTTCCCAAATTAGAGGAAAAGGGTCAGTTATGCTTGTCCACGTGGCAATGATATTGTGGTAATGTGAAGATATTTTATTTTTATTTTTTATACCAACAACAACAACAATATATATATATATATATATATATATATATATATATATATATATATATATATATATATATATATATATATATATATATATATATATATATATATATATATAGTGTTCAAAACACCTTTACAAATTAATACAAACAAAATCCAAATAAATTTAATAACCGAAAAACAAATTAATTTTACTACTTAATAAATTTTGACTATTCATTACGATTAAATTGTTAAAAAAAATAAAAATAAACTGATGATAAATGAACAAAAATCGGGCGCAAAAATGTCCGAAAAAGTAAACTGAATGCGCCAAAATGATCAGCGCAAAATACACTTCTCGAAAACATATAGGTTTTGATCAAAGTTTAAAATAAAAATCGACCGGTTATAAGACTCAGGCGGACAAAAATACGATCGACAAAATAGTCAAAAAAATAAAATGAGCACGCCAGGTTAAACTACGTGAACCTTAGATTAAGAAAATTGACTTCTGCAAGCTCAGTTTTGAAATTTTTCGTATTGTTGAGAAACGATTCGAGCAGTCTGTCTGTTGATCTGGAAATTATTCTGTTTGATATTTTAAGCATTATACGAAACAAAATGCATGATGTGATAATTAAAAAATGCAGATGTCTTGTAAATACATTGAATTACTGATCAAATAATCGTAAATAGATAATTAGATGCAAAGGAATCGCTCTTAGACCGTTTGCTTCTTATTCTCAATTACAATTAAAACTCTACAAAGATTCAGATGACGACAATACTCTTGATTGTCACCCTCTGCACCTTTGAAACATAGCGACAGAATGGAAGATGCAGTGAGATTAAGAAATCAAGCCTTTTGACTTCTTAATCAACAAAGGATTGAATGAATGTCTTCAAGATCAAATAAAATGTCAGAACTCCTGATTTTTCATCTAAACCCTAATAAATTCTTGATAAAATGAAATGATTATGCCATGTTGATGGGAGTGAAAAAACTCAGGGTAAAATTTAAGGTATGATAGATCCCTTTTGTGAGTTTTATGTGTTTCGTGCATGTGTAAAAGTACTCTAGTGATAAGTTCTGGCACGTCAAGAATTACATTATCTCTTTTCAGCAGGCCTTTAAGTTAGAAGTTGATGAAAGGAGTGGTTTATCTCAAAGTTAGAGCAAACATGGAAGACTTATGGAAATGGAAGTAAAAGCTAAGCTAGAAAGCTAAAGGGATAAGGATAAGCACTAGATGACAAAACTCTGTAAAAGTTGTTTGGCTCTCAATAGCACACTGATTGTCCCCTTTATACAACAGTCATACTAAAAGACAAATTGTCTCTTGGATGCGCTATGTACTACTCGTAGTACTGGTACGAGAGGATAAGAAAAAGGAATATACTGAATTCCATGGGCCAAATAAAGGGACTATCAAGAAGCAAGAGATCCAAAGTCTAGATAAAAACCATAAAATCAAGGACACTGTAAAAGTATCTTCTCTGAGAAAGAATAAATAGTTTCAAAATTTGAGAAACTTGAGAAACACTTAGAAAAATTCGAGAAGAAGAAGGTTGAACCATGAGTTTAAGGCATTCCACCATTAATTTTCTTAAAGAATACAATGCTAGCAAGCGTGACAAAACTTACCTCTTGATGATTGAAGATTGCAAGATGTATAGGTATTACTCTTAAGTTTATATTCTATTTTCATTAGTGTTCTTAAATGTAAAGCTTGAGAACTTGTTTTGTTGTATTTGTCATGCTCACGATGAGCTAAACTCTTTTTGTTGAGTAATATCAAGATTAATGAAAAGTAATCTTTTGTGTAAAATGATGTGATTTTTGTGATGCATTTTATCATGTGATTCACTGTTATATACTTATTTCTTGGGCTGATCATCTTAGAAATAGGTAAAAGCTTATTAGTGTTTAGGAATCCTTTAATAAGAGGAACTCATGATAAATATGATTGAAAATAGTAGAATAGGAATATTTGCTAATTAGTTGCTTTAGGAATAAAGAAATAAAACCATAGAGGAAAACATAATTTATGAAAGACATGTACTAATTTTAATGTGAGACTTATGGTTTTGTTCCTTAACTTAGTTGCACTTATTTTGATGTTGTAGGAATACATCATTATATCACTTTCAAATCTCATTTTTCACGATAAATCTCATCACACACACACACACACACACACACACACACACACACACACCACACACACACACACACACACACACACACACACTAGATAAAAATCATTAAATGGATCATTGCCCAACATGCCTCTTAAACTTGCTTAAACATCTTTAATCTTACTCAATATTTCTCAAATTTAATATGTGACAACAACTATTATTATTATCATTTGCTCATGATTACTCAGAAAGTTTGACCTTTAGAAATATTTTTAAGTTAATACTCCCTCAGTCCCAAAATAATTGCCATAGTTGGTCATTTCACACAAATTAAGAAAATATAATAAATGAAAGAGAGGGGAATAGTATTTTTACCAAACTATCCTTGTTTACTATGGGTGTATTTGAATTATCATAAATGCATAGTGAAAGAATAATAAATTGAGAGTATTAATTAGAGGGTATAATTGGAAGATAAAAATGAGAATTGATTGGAAATTAAAAGCGACACTTATTTTGGGACAAATAATTTAATACGATGTGACACTTATTTTGGGATAGAGGGGTACAATTCATGTGGGAACGACACTCTTACTTTTTAGCACTTGCTATTATTGAAATGTGTATATGCACACAAGTATAAAATAAACAACATTTACCACCTTTCATGAGAGATGCATTGTCATCGTCAAAAAGGGCGAGATTGTGAATCTATGTGCTTGCAGATATGAAGCTGATGATCCTGGTGACAACTTTCCTAGTGTTTTGATGATGACAACGCTGATGAATGTTAAATTTGGTGGTGGTATCTTTCTAACTCTAAGATTATGGTGAGTAACTTAAAGATATCTCAAGTTCCATCCAGTAGAAGATTCAAAAGTTTTAGTGAAGTTATTATATGATCGGTATATCAGGCAAAAGAACTTGAAAGCTTCAGGGTTGTGAACAGAAAAAATGTGAAAGAACGTTTGATCGTGTTTATCTGATTGACCAAAGTCTTCATAAATTAGGAAAGTAGCTCCAAAGATACTAATTCAACTCACACATAAACTTAAAATACCTTTAGAGTCTCTTATTACTTAACAAAATAACCTAAAAATGTTTTTAAGGCCTAGCCAATTGATTAGGAGATTGTCTGCTTGATTGGGAGTGTTTTCAAGTTGTCTAATCGATTAACATATATGCCTAATTGGTTAGATAATATCTAATTGAGTCTATAATCGATTATGATACTCTCTTGATGATTGGTAACAACTCTATATCAAAATTTTCCTTTTCGGGCCACACTAATCGATTATTAGACGCACCTAATCGATTAGGCCATTAATTTAGCTTATAGATAGTTTCCATTATGAGCCAATTATTCTGCTATATAAATAGGGTTGGGAATAGGCCAGACTGGACAATAGGGACCTATAGACTGGCCTATTTAAAGTATAGTCTGACTTGGCTTATTTAATAAAAAAAAGCTTGGCTTAAGTTTTTTTAAGAACAGACTTAGGCTTTTTTAAAAGCCTGTTTAACTAAATACGTCAGACTTAGACTATTAATAAAGCCTACGAAACCTTATAGGCCTATATATATATATATATATATATATATATATATATATATATATATATATATATATATATATATTAAAAAATAGGCTAAATAGTATATGTTCTTGCTAAAAATATCATTTGGTTAATCCCCTAAAGTTGGTCAGGTGGGATCACAACACTTCAGTGATTTTGGTGTTTTAGGGAGGGATGAATGACCATCATTGTTTGTGGTTCAAGGTTTTTTACATGTTCCTCTTTTTTGTGTTATTCCTCGGTCTAATCTCCTTTTTTTTTGGTATCAAGAATCTTTTTATATGACAAGCCTTGCCCCTCTCCTGGATACTGAAGAGGTGTGGTTTAATAGGTTTTAGTAACCATTAACAATTTGTAACCACTTCAACCCTTAACCCTTCTGGAACGGCTTCAACCATTAATTGTTCTAGGGACATCATAATAGCTCCGACTTGGTCGGTCCTTTCAAAGCCCGACGAATTGAGTCTGAGATGTGCGCGAAACTCGCTGCCCGACCTCATGAAAATCCTGGGATGTACATAAGCCCCCAATATACGAGGCCTGTAGGGGCAAAGTGTTTTGAGTTTATCCAGGATCACGCAAAATTGTTATAATCGTATTTTAATAGAGTAAAATCCCTTTAAGTTCATGGCATTGAGGATGGATCAGTTCTTATTATATATTGGGAATATTTATGATTTTAATGAAGGAACTAGAGAACCCTAGTCAATTCGCGATGAAGAACCATCAAAGAGCTTAGGTGGGATCTCGACCCATTTGAAGTCATATAACTCATTGGATTCTAGACATAGAGAAGTCGGAGAACCCAAATGGGATCTCGACGTATTGGTGTCGTAGAACTCGATAGGTTCTAGACATATATAAGTCGGAGAGCCCCATGTTTCATCTTGACCTGTTGGCATCATAGAACTCGGTAGGTTCTAGACAGAGAGAAGACGAAGATACCCAGTGGGATATAGACATGTTGGCATCATAGAACTCGGTATGCTCTAGGCAGAGATAAGTCAAAGAGCCCCAGTGGGATATCAGGCATGTTCTCGTCGTAGAACTTGGTAGGTTCTAGACATAGAGAATTCGGTGAGCCCTAGTGGATCTCGACCTGTTGGCGTCATAGAACTTGGTAGATTCTAGACATAGAGAAGTTGGAGAGCCCCTGTGGGGTCTCGCCCTATTAGCATCGTAGAACTCGATAGGTTCTACACATACAAAAGTCAGAGATCTCCAATGCGATCTTCTTTTGTTGCAGTTTTGTTTTAACTATGCCAATGCCTGGCCTTGTTGTTAGGATAGTAACTGCCCATTTGGGTTTTCGACTATCAGTAGTAACTAAATCCTTAGACGTACATAGGTTGGAAAATCCCAAGTAAAACTTGCTTCATTCTTTAGAGGACCCTGGTGTGTCGGGATCCGATCCCTGGAGAATCTTTAGTGTGATTAGAGTCATAATTCGTTCTCATCGGGACATTATCTCACATTTGTTTTGTCATTAGTCGTCCTTTGAGGATGCATTTTTTGTAATGTCTAGATAATGTCTGTTTTATTTTCAGTACAATGCTTTAGTCCCTTATGAGGCCTTTTTTGGGTTTATTATCATTATGTTATATGCATGTATTTTCTCTAATTGCGCGTATATCCCCAGGCATATCTTTAAATTGTACACGTTTATATGTTAGTGGTATGAATCAGAACCCGGCCTTGATGCATATCAACTCGCTCTTATTTAAACCATAGATCTTGTGTGACCTAATTGATTTGCTAGTGATTTAGACCTTTTGATTAGATTGGTAGCACATTTAGTCGGTTTACTAGAAGTTTTTTAGACCTTTGATTAGGTCAGAGGTTTTATTAACACATCTAAACCAGAGATTCTTATTTACATGGCCGATTTCATTATGTCAGAGGTTCGACTAACATAACCCGACTATAGATTCTTATTTACATGGCCGATTTTATTAGGTTAGAGGTTTTATTGACATAACCCGACCAGAGGTTCTTATTTACATGGCCAATTTGATTAGGTCAAAGGTTTGATTAACATAACCTAGCCAGAGGTTCTTATTTGCATGGTCGATTTCATTAGGTCAGAGGTTTGATTAACATAACCCAACCATAGGTTCTTATTTACATGGCCGATTTCATTAGGACAGAGGTTTGATTGACATAACCCGACCATAGGTTCTTATTTACATGGCCGATTTCATTAAGTCATAGGTATGATTAATATAACTCGGTCAGAGGTCTTCGTTGTTCTCATCACCTACTTTTTTTGGAGAGTAAGTCTCTGTCCGGATTTTTTATCTGATGAATTACATAAAAATGATTAAAACCACACACAATTCATAATACTCAAAGGGTGATTTTGAACTTTGCATCACATTGTTGTCCCGACGAGATCAATCGACTTCTCTTCTTCAATTTTTGATTTGTTTAATTTGTGTGACATCTTGATTTCCTTTGATCATAGTATTTGATGTCCTCTTACTGAAAAAATGAGTTCTTCAATAGGTTATAGTTTCTTCTGATAACCACCCTACATAATTAAAAGTTTAGAAAAGAGGAGATGTCTCCCACCCTTACTGTAACACCCTTTTCTACCCCACAATTATACACGGCAAATTACACAAATTATCAGAGTAAAATCAGAATCACCTCAAAGGGTGCACATTTCTCAATAAAATTAAATCAAGAAAAGTTGCTCCGTAAACAACGAGTTTTCCTCAACATAACTCAAAAGCCTTCAAAGGGCAGCAGAACCACCATAACCACAAAAATCCCACCAAAGGGTTTTTGAAACAAAACCATAATCATCAAAATAACAACGAAAATAACTACCAAAAAAAACTCAACATGGCTCGACTCAACGACCCAACCCAATGTTACACTATCAGAGCAAGACCCTCTACATCGACCAAAAGCAAATAATACTTCAAAAGTTCCTCGAAGCATCCACGGCTAATCCTGATCACCTGCACGTTACCCACGTGGAGGCAACATTCAAACATGCAGGGTGAGTAATACAATTCATTATAATCAATATAAAATAGGATATGCATAAAATGGCGTCATCATCATATACAGCATCATCAGATTCATCACAGGCAAACATCAAAGCACGACATCATAAATCGCAATAATATGCCACATAAATGCAATGCACAATAAGACTCATGCATGTGGTACCAATCGTCACAATCGATGGACACTTAGGCCATCACCCTCCAAAGATCCCCGTCAATAGGATCGGTTCCACACAAGAACCGGAGCACGTCATAAATCACTTCACATCCACACAATGGGATGGAAGCCATAATAGATCGAAGTCTAACCTCATCATCACTAGACCGAAGTCCTAACATCATCACTGAAATGCTATGAATGCATGATGCACAACGTCATAATCATCATCAATAAAGTCATTACGTGCATCATCATTCATCAAAATCTCATATTCGTCATATCGTCATTTATTCATCAAAACATCATGCATCATCATCTTATAATCATCAATATAGCTCATGGTAATTCACATTAGTATTTAATCATCAAACATCAGGTATAAATAACTCATAATCATTAATACACTCGTGGTAATTCATATCAGCACTTAATCATCATACATCATATATAAACAGCTCATAATCATCAATATACATCACAGTAAATCATATCATCAAATATTCCCTCAAAACATCATGAAGACATCATCTTAATATCATCAATAACATCATGGTTCAGCAATCACATCTTCATAACACCACTAATTCAACAACGACATCTATCATACGTATATCGTCACAATTAACCTCAATTCCTCATAGTTTAGACAATGTAAAAACACTCCATACTTCTCTTTTGATTTCACTAAAATGTAGTTCATCGCGTTAGCTTTCCAATGCTTCGAACGGGACCTCAATCGGACTTACGGATCAAACGTTATGATCAAAACCGTATCTGGACCCAAAGCTGCCTGGTTGTGACGGAACTGCATGGCGACCGCCGTAAGCCTTATGGCGCTCGCCGTTTACCTACAGAATGCAGATTTTGCATTTTTCATCGTTGGAGGCCTTCCGGACCTCCGATTTCGATTCCGTAAAAAGTCTCAGTTTCGTAATTCAAAATCCTACGACTGTATAACATTTATAACAGCATATGACACTTATTTTAAGGATAAAACCATCATATTATCAACAATTTCTACATCTCATTCCATCAATTCTCCCATATTCATCAAAACCCATCATAAACCCCAAAAACCTATACGATTCCAACCTCAATTCACCCCAAAACACTCCCAAAATAGTCCTGAAACATCAAGGCAATCAAACTCAAAATCATCTAAACCTTCACAAACTCTCAAGGTTCCCATAAACCCCATAAATCCCGTTCTCATACAAGATCCCACATATCATCAAAAAGGTTTAGCCTCGAAGGCTTATTTTTACCCGAATCAACTCAACCCTTAACAATCCATCATCGATCCTCAGAAATACCCCTATATCATCAATAACTCATAAACCCTTCAAAAACCCCAAAAACCTCAAGATCCATTTTAAACACATCACTCTTATATTGAAAACAATGAAAAGCAATACTCACCATACCTTAGATTGTCGATCCGGAGCTTTTCTCTATTGAACCTTTGGAAACCTTCACGAATCCTCGCCTTTTCCTTTTTCCTCAGAGCTTTGCACTTTCTCCTTATTTTCACGTTCTAACAAAATGAATCCTATTCCTCCCAATTCCTTTTTGTTAAACCCTTGGGCTTCCAAAATGGGCTTTCCCCATAATACCCTCACTAATCCTCCTCAAAAGTCCATCTTACCCTTAATTCCTCTAATATTATTTAAATTAATAATAATACTAATATATTCATATTATATACTATTATTTAATTAAATAACCGAAACTCTACGAAAATGCCAACGTCAACACAAACCACCAAAATTCACCGAAAATTCACAAATATTATATTTAAATAAATTAAATAAATATTCTAATAAATTTGGGGTGTTACACTTACAGGGGAAATGAGCGACACTTATTGCCTAAAGTAAGTTCTAAGTAGGTCATTAATTACAAACGGTAGAGAAATTAGCTCGCCTTATCTGACAATAAAGATAATTAATTTAAAGCATACACTTGTATTTGTTTAGCCTCTTAGTTTTATCGGCGGTCTCGCTTGATAAATTTATGATTTATAGTAGCTTATATTTTGGCACTTCCGATGTGGCGTGACACATGTTGCCTTTTTGTGGGCGACTTGTTGTCTTTTAACCTTTTGTGTGAAAACTTGATTATTTTCATATCTCTACACCATGATCAACCTCGTTCTTCGGATTAACTCACTGTTCGCAGGCGCGAACAACCGCTGAACTTCCGTCGCAGGTTTACTCGCGGGATCGGCCATAGAAATCCCAGAACAAGTGGTTGGAAGCGTATGTTTGTTTGATACGATAGTCTCTTACTTTTTTGGGAAAAATCATAAGAGTTTGAACGATTAACCTGGTTTAGATTGATTGATAGGACCAGGCAGAAAACAAAGGAACAAAGAAGAAAACAGATAAACAAAAATAACTTATACTTCGAAAGCAAATTGCATTAAGGAGTTGTGGACGCAATTATACATTTTTGCGGGATTGAACTCGTTTCTCTCTAAGCTTGGTACTTTGAGCGTTTTCCCTTTGCAATGTTACAAAATGCGACCCCTAAAAATGGAAAAAACAATGCTTTATATAGGCCTAAAAGTAACTGTTCATCTACCCAGACTTGCTTTGGTGTTGACATGTGTCACCCCACTATCATTCCAACTTCCCATATTCTTGGAACTTTCAAACTTTCCCGCCTAAGCATTTGTCCTTGAATTGGGTTTGTCTTCCACCTGGCATCCTCCGACACCATTGCTTATCGCCTCCTTCCGACGCGCCTTTTTGACATGTGTCAGACCGACGTCTTGGTTCTCTCATGCTGTCGACTAACTTCTCAATTTCCTCTTCTTCCTTTCCTTCTACATTGGTCAAAATCTCCTTGACAACAAATTGCCCCCCCCAAAAGGCCAGTTTCGACTGAGCGCTGTGTCGATTGAGAAATCTGACTTTTTGGTTTTTTGCGAGATTTTGACGGCGTTTTTCTTCGACTCGTTCGCCAGCGTTACATCTTCTTCTAAGACACGTGTCAAGCGCCGTCTGACATGATGATGGAAATCTTGTACCACGATTTCCAAGACAAACGCCATGATGGCTAGTCCCGTCCTAAGTTATGGGTCTGTCGTACCTCGAAAAATACGATCCTCGCGATGAACGCGGAAAAAACTGTTCAAAACAGAGTCGCCACCGAACTTTATTCATCCCAAAAAGAGGGAAAGGAAAATATCGATAAAACCTTTGAAGGATAAGAAGATGGTCATCGCAACCAAATTCGGGTTCGGGAGTCGGTTACGCAAGAGGGAAGGTATTAACACCCTCTACGTCCGTTGTACTCAACGGGAACCTCTTGATACGATTCGAGAGAAAGTTAGGTTTGTTTGTTATCTTCTAAAGGGTTCGCTTATTAAAGGAGAAGGGGTGGTTTTTTTATTATTGTGCTCGGCAAGGATTAAGATCCTTGTGCCTACGTATTCCCTCGTGCAATGGCAAAGTCAGAGCATTTGTAGTTCGGGGGACTACGGTTGTTTGGTTAGTGTTTTTTTATGTAGGCGCCAATTGTCCACACACGAGTAAGAGAACTCGCACCCAAACAATTGAGGAGAAAGATCAAAGACTTGGCCCCCCTCACATCACCTTTTAGGAAGTTGTGTTTGAATATACAATTAAGTGTGTTAAAGAGTTTGATTAAGAAAAGAGAATTTGATTTGTATGTGTTTTAGGGTTTTGGTCACACGGGGGCAAGAAAGGAGAGTTTTAGATGTTTTAGAGGTGACAATTGTTCACACACGAGTAAGAGAACTCGCACCCAAACAATTAAGGAGAAGGGCCAAAGACTCGACCACCCTCACTTCACCTTTAGTAAAATGTGTTTAAATAGGGATTAAGTTTTTCAATAATTGCTTGGAAAAAGGTTTGAATGTAGTCAAGTTACAAGTGTTTTAAAGGCGTCAATTGTCCACACACGAGTAAGAGAACTCACACCCAAACAATTGAGGAGAAAGACCAAAGACTTGATCCCCCTCCTTTTCACCTTTTAAGAAATGACATTTAAGTATAGTTAAGTGTATTGATTTGATTTGAAAAAATGCTCGATGTTGACCGAGGTTTGAATTTGCGTGCGGAATGGTTAAAGGATTGAACTAATGGAAAGGAGGTCCTAATGGTTCAAGGTAAGGTCGATGGCGAGGCAAAAGCGCTCGACTTACAAGTTAAGTGAAGGGACTTGATATGTGGATCAAGTGAATGCTTGAGGATGAATTGATTAATTGAATTTGTTTTGAAAAATGTTTGACGTTGGATCAAGCTTGTTTATTCTTTTGAAAAATGTTGATTTTAATCTTATGGGAGAGGGATATAACTACTCGAGTGGGAATAATCAAGCCATAAATACAGTGAGTCAATCACACATACGCATACAAACCAAAGTGAAATGTGCAACAAGTATCATTGTATAAAGCCCAAGAGGAGGCTATGTGAGGTTGATTGCGATCGTGAAAACAATCGACTTACAAGGTATTAAAAGGGCTTGACATTAAGTCAAGGTATTAGTTTGAAAAGAGTTTTTTGGTTTGGACAAGCATATAATGAAAGACAAACATATAATCAAGGCATGATAATGATCCATAAGAGAAAAGTATAAACACCACACAAAGATTATAAATCGAATAAAATGGGGGAGAAATAAAATCAAACATGTTAGTTTTGTTAGTAACCTAATTCTAAGGTTAGCTTAAAGGAAAAATTCTAAACTAATTGTTTTAGATTTTTTTAGAGAAAAGGTGAAAATCAATTAATTAATCAAATTAAACTAAAATGTTTAATAAAATTAACTATTAAAGTTAATTAGTATTAAATAAAGTGGTTTAATAAAATTAATTATCAATTTAATTTATTTGCAAGGTTTAGAAAAGTATTTGGATTTTTGGGAAACAAGAAATTGAATTAATATAATTAATTAAGTTAAAATCAAATATTTAATAAAACTAATTATGAAAATAATTAGTTAGTATTAAATAAATAATTTTAATGAAATTAATTAATTAGTAAACAGATCTCTAGGTTTTTTCTAAAATTAGTATTTTGGTTTTTCAATAAAAGTTAATAAAACGTTTTTGGGATTTTTAAAGTATTAAGTAAATAAAACCAAAAAAAAGGGTCAGAATAGTTGACCTGCAGAAATGGGGGTGTGAAAACGAAATAAACCCAGGCCCAGATACTTGGAGGCCCACTCAGGGAGGGTGCACCATGTACCCTAGATCTGAGGCGTTGATCCAAGCATAGAGTCAAATGTTGACTCTTGATCTGAGGGTTTGGGGACGAGTGCACTCGGTAAGGGAGACAAGGAGGCGCACACAGGATCACGCGAGGGTGAGTCATAGACCGATGACAAGTGTCACTGGTAGGGAGGTCCAAAGAATTCACAAAGGCAGCATAGAAAGAAACGGTGGATTCAACATCATTTCAAATCAGACCCTCTCTCTCTCTCTCCATTTCCTCTCTGTCTCAACGTTACTCTCTCACAAACCTTGCCGAAAACCTAAACTACGACCGAAGAAATGGCGGCGTGCGGTGGCCGCCACCGTCTTCTCCGGCGACACCACCTTAAACCAGGAAAAACCCTACACGAATCCGACCTATTTTCTACCCTCTTTTCAAATCCAACCTCAGTTTTACTAAAAACCTAACCAATCAACCAAATCGAAAGCTTCCAAATCTAAACCCTAGTTTCAAAATAGATCCAGAATCAAGCAAAACGGAGCAAGAAGGACAAAGTAAGTTATTCGGAGATATCACACAACATACAATCCAACAAGGATAACTCAGATCAGAGGAAACAGAGTTCAAAAGAGTACCTCCTTGAAGAGTCCTTAAAAAAGAGACTTGGAACACACCCGGATAATCTTCACCTTTCTCCTTTCTAGACCTTAATCTTTCTTCTTCTACCTCCTTTGCGTTCTTTTGTGTCTGATGTTGATGTTGTGCAAACGTAGAGGTTAAGCTCAATTCAAAATGAACTCCTATGTGGAGCTCAAAGGAAATTTTAAGGGAGAGCTTTAGTGTAGATGGTTAGGGAAATTTTCTGCAGAGTGGTTGCTTTCTCTTTTTTTTGCCGATGATGAATAGTGGTTTAAATAGGACTCAAATTAGGTTTAGCAGACAAATTCTGTAGAATTTCTAAGACCCCTTGCTCTGCTATAGGTTTAGGCTTGTCTGCTACGAATGGTCTTTTTCCCATTTTCGTGTTAGGGTAGTGTACCGTGAATTCTTGCTGTTGTTCTGGTTTTGCCATTTTTGTGAATTCTGATCTATGCCTTTATGTGGTCCCTACTGAATCTGTACTGATTGTTGACTTTGAACAAACTTTCGGTTGTGTTTGTGTTTAAAATTCCTGTACAAAAATGAACATGTCTGCTATGGAAATTCTGAATTGGTCTTTATGGTTTGTGATGAACTTGAATGATGATTATGGTATGGAGTTTGGAATGGAATTGCGTTAAGAATTTGAGACTTAAAATTGAACTTGGGATTTTGTTGTAGCTAATGTGTGCTTTGCCTTATACCATGACATTTGCTTGTTTTGTACATAATTTTGAGACTGAATTGTTCTTCAATCGTGTACTGACCTTTACACGTTTCTTTTGGCATGACAATGGGTTTGGTACGAGGATAAGACATCGTGGTCTAAGTCGAAACTTGACGGTTGCACTGAGGAGTTATTTCCTTTCAAGGATGGATGAAGAGATTAAGGTGAAGCATGAGACCTGAAGTTGATTGGTGGCAGCAACATCAAAGATAGGTATCATTTGTTCTTTTCTTTTTTGAGTTTCATTTCTTCTTTTCATGTATGTGCTGCACTAGACCACACATGGTATATTACACACTTTATACTGGTTTAATCTGATATTCCCTGTATTTTCCTTTTGGCATGTCGCTTGGGGTGAGGGAGACTTCAAGGCAACTTGGAGAATTGATGAAGACCAGAGCCATTTGGGAGTTTGGACGTGAAGACTTTGAAAAAATGGAGGCATGAAGTCATGGTCCTTTTAGCAAGGAAGTAGAGATACTTTGGAGCGTGAGGTTTTAGAATGAAGTCTTGAAACTCAAACCCTTAAGCATAGTAGAACCATATTGTCACAAATTTAGAATGTAAACTTGTATCTTGTGACAAGATTTTGTATTTAAAATGAAATGATTTGTTGGTCTTTCCATTCAAATTCCTTGTAATACACATTCTGACATTTATTTCTCTTTTGAATATTTTCAACCTTGTCATGTATTTTTCAATTCAATCCATTTGTATCCTTGAATCTAAATGGTGTGATGGTTTTGAAATTGATATAGATCCAAATGAGCTTTGTGACCACTTTGTAGCAATGTTTAGTTTTGTAACTTCAACTTCAAATAATAACTAAAGACTTGCAAACCTTTCCTCTTCCATGAACTTTAAACCTCGTGATCATAAATTATATGGCAATTTGAAGTACAATAGATCCTTTGAAGTTTATATTTGCATTGGTTTGGAATAGGCACTTTGAAATGGAATGCAAATTGGGTATGAATCATGACTTAGGGTGTAGTTGTAAATACTTATGAAATAGCTTCACAATTTAATCACACGGCCTATCCTTGGGATAAGTAGTAGCACAAACCGAGCATCGCACTTGATAATAACCTTCCATGGCTTGGCTTATGGAATAACTCCATTGATTTGGCTTACTTATGGCTTGAAAACTCTTGTAACAAATTGAACCAAAGCTTGACTACTTTGATCACAACTTGAAACTAACTTGAAGAAAATTAAGTCAAATCTCGCTACGAATGGATCTTGAAACCAACCATAGCTTGAAACTTGAAATAGGTTGTAGAATAAATTCATATCATGGCTTTGCATCAACTTGAAACACAACTTGAAAAGGAATTGTTCACAGCTTGTAAATGAAGGCTCATAACTTAAATCCACTTAACAAATTAAGCATGGCCTAGTGTCACTTGAAGCACAATTTGAAAAGACATGGTTTATAGCCCAAATTACGCCTTAAAATGCTTCCAACATGACCTTAAGCATGGGTTGAGAAAATAACTTTTAATCATGGCATCAAATCAACCGGAAGTCAATTAATCACATCTTAACTAATTGACTATGATAATGAGGACCTATCTCTCCTTGCTTCCACTTGGATTCATCATACTTGTAAAAGCCTGTAATTACACTGAGCCCAAACAATATCTCCATAACTTAAATCTTAGAGGATCATGGCCCCAAAAAACACATGATCCTCTTGAGAAAAAGACTTTGAGGCCACCACATGGCTAGCATAAGAAGGATGACAAGGTAGGACAAATTTGGGGTATGACAGATGCCCCTATCTAATTGTCTTGAACCCGGGAGAATGAACTGAGGCATGACGTTTATTTTTAGGATAGAAGTCAATTAGATATAAGAAAACCCCAAAATTTGTCCGACAAAAGGTAATGTTCTAAAGAGTGAGAGTTGACAGAATGAGGTGGCGGGATCCAAACTGAACAGAATAACTTGAGATCCTTTGGGTGGTCGAAGCAGTCCCTTATCCAATAAGGTTCTCCGATGATACCAAAGCAGCATCTTTGAACAGGCAGAGGATTCTTTGAGTCGTCGAAGCAATCCCTTATCCATTAAGGTTCCTCGATGATACCAAAGTAGTATCTCTGAAGGCAGACGATTCTATGGGTCGTCGAAGCAGTCCCTTATCCATTAAGGTTCCTCGATGATACCGAAGCAGTATCTCTGAAGGTAGACGATTCTCTGGGTCATTGAAGCAGTCCCTTATCCGTTAAGGTTCCTCGATGATACCAAAGCAGTATCTCTGAAGGCAGACAATTCTCTGGGTCGTCAAAGCAGTCCCTTATCCATTAAGGTTCCTCGATGATACCAAAGCAGTATCTCGGAAGGCAGACGATTCTATGGATCGTCGAAGCAGTCCCTTATCTGTTAAGGTTCCTCGATGATACCAAAGCAGTATCTCTGAAGGCAGACAATTCTCTGGGTCGTCGAAGCAGTCCCTTATCCTTTAAGGTTCCTAGATGATACCAAAGCAGTATCTCTGAAGGCAGACGATTCTCTGGATTGTCGAAGCAGTCCCTTATCCGTTAAGGTTCCTCGATGATACCAAAGCAGTATCTCTGAAGGCAGACGATTCTCTGGGTCGTCGATGCACTCCCTTATCCATTAAGGTTCCTCGATGATACCAAAGCAGTATCTTTGAAGGCAGACAATTCTCTGGGTCGTCGAAGCAGTCCCTTATCCATTAAGGTTCCTCGATGATACCAAAGCAGTATCCCTGAAGGCTGACGATTCTCTGGGTTATTGAAGCAGTCCCTTATCCATTAAGGTTCCTCGATGATACCAAAGCAGTATCTCTAAAGGCAGACGATTCCCTGGGTCGTCGAAGCAGTCCCTTATCCATTAAGGTTCCTCGATGATACCAAAGTAGTATCTCTGAAGGCAGACGATTCTCTGGGTTGTCAAAGCAGTCTCTTATCCATTAAGGTTCCTCGATGATACCAAAGTAGTATCTCTGAAGAAAGACGATTCTCTGGGTTGTCAAAGCAGTCCCTTATCCATTAAGGTTCCTCGATGATACCAAAGCAGTATCTCTGAAGTAAATTCGCTGAACAATAGTTGAGCAAGATTCCCGTCGGAGGAAATGTGCTGGCTTTGCAGGGGAAAGTTCACAAGAAACTTTCTATTGTATCCTCTGCTTGGGGAGTAAGAATAGCAACAGCTGTTGGGGATTGTCATTATCAACTGCATGGCTGAAGCATGACTTGCTGGGGAATAGGATTCCATGAGCACGTACGGGGTATCAACTCTTTTTAGAAGAATACTACCGACTTTGATGGAGGACTGGCCAAGATGCTTGCGAATCAATCCTGGATCCTGTTATGCTATGCTGTTGGGGATGGATATGCCATGCATTGCAAAATGCACTGAAACACATGCTAAGATGGAACTGCTGGAGAATCTAATGCATGTATGATATGATAGTGCTTGATATGATTATGTAATGTTATGCTAGCATGCTATGCATATGACGATACAAATGATCGGGCGCGCCGGGGATAAGTTTCCTTGTCGAGGGTATCACCAGAGATTGGATTTGGTAATTGCCAAGTGAAATTGGACTTTGGTTATTTTGGTGTTATGAGGATGCCAACGACGGTGGACTTCTAATGGTTGCCAATGAAGACTGGACTTTAAAGGGTAGATTTGAAGGTGCCAACGAGTGTGGACTTTTAAGTAGTTGCCAATAAAGGATTGAACTTTGGGTTTTATAGGGATGGTGAGAGCGTTTGACTACTCGACCCCTTTTAAGCAAGCCAGATATGACTAGGGAGCGTGGTTTCCCCTGTTGGGCTTGAAAGATTCATTGTTGGGGATTATATTAAGTACATCCCTGAAAAGCTACACTGCTTGTGGTGAAGAGCCAAGACGACTGACAACTGATTTGATGCTTTCATGTGGTGAAGTTCTTTTGGAGACTATCTAATTCCTTTTTAGTTCTCCCAACACCAAAACAAAATTTATTATTTTCAAATATTGTCTTTATTAACTGAAGTTTCAAAACACAGTTTATAAAAAACAAAATCAGTTTGCAAACAAACAGATAAAGTAAAAAATGAGCACAATTGGTGAGAAATCTCTCTTTGTATTGATTTTTCCCCGAAATGGTAAGTATGTACAAGGATGCAATTCCTTAATGAGGTAATTGCGGTGCAAGAAAAAACGTGATGGCAATACAAATTAATGAGGTTCCATTGAGTTTCAACACTGTTATGGTCCCTATGACTTTGATAACTCCAACACCTTGCTTCGTAGGACGACGACTGGGTTGATTCCTCTCTTCAGTGGTACATCAGGATCAAGTGAACGTGCATACTAGATACTTTGCCTTGGAAACTGTCCCTAACTTTTGCCAGGATTGCCCTTTCGGGTTTTCAATCCATCAGGATGCCCTTTTTTGCCTGAACCGCCCTTTCGGGTTTTCAATTCAGCGGGCCTATATCTTTTTATCTTATCCCTAATTTTTGCCTGGACTGGTTTTGTTTTTTCAGGTCCACCGGGATTGCCATTTTTTTTGCCTAAGTCGCCTTTTCAGGTTTTCGACTTAGCGGCTTTATTATTCCACTTTTTTAGGCGTAGTATCGCTTAACGTACTCTGCATTCACCGAGTATGGTAATTCATCACCGTCCATAGTTGTGAGCTTCAAGGCACCACCAGAAAATGCTTCTTTTACCACATATGGGCCTTCGTAGTTTGGCGTCCACTTGCCCCTAGATTCATTATACATAGTCATGATACTCTTGAGCACCAAGTCACCTTCCTGGAATGTCCGAGGATGCATTTTCTTCTCAAAAGCTTTCTTCATGCGTCTTTGATAGAGTTGGCCATGGCATATTGCTGCCAAGCATTTTTCTTCAAGAAGGTTGAGCTCATCATACCTCGTCTTCACCCATTCTGCTTCATCAAGCTGAGCTTCCATCAATACTCTCAATGAGGGGATTTCGAATTCTATTGGAAGGACCGCTTCCATGCCATAAACCAATGAGTAGGGAGTTGCCCCTGTTGAAGTTCGCACTGAGGTGCGGTAGCCGTGCAGCGCAAAAGGTAGCATCTCATGCCAATCCTTATAAGTGACCACCATTTTTTGAATGATCTTTTTGATGTTTTTGTTGGCTGCTTCAACGGCCCCATTCATCTTAGGTCTGTATGGCGTCGAATTATGGTGCTCAATCTTGAAACTAGCACACAGTTCATCCATTATTTTGTTATTGAGATTAGACCCATTGTCATTGATGATACGGTTAGGCACTCCATATCTGCATATAATGTTGTGTTTCAAGAAGCGAGCGACCACTTGCTTGGTAACGTTCGTATACGATGCAGCCTCAACCCATTTGGTAAAGTAGTCTATGGCAACCAATATGAAGCGGTGTCCATTTGAGGCCTTCAGCTCGATCATCCCAATCATATCTATTCCCCACATGGAAAATGGCCATGGTGAAGTCAAGACGTTCAAAGGAGTGGGAGGTACATGAATCTTATCAGAGTATATCTGGCATTTATGGCATGTTCGGGCATGATGGTAGCAGTCAGCCTCCATGGTTAGCCAATAATAGCCTGCTCTCAATATCTTCTTTTCCATAGTATGCCCATTTGCGTGGGTACCAAAACAACCTTCATGAATGTCTTTCAGAATCCGCTCAACTTCATGCTTTTCCACACATCTGAGTAGTACAGTATCATGATTACGCTTGTATAACACATTCCCATTGAGGAAGAAATTTGATGCCAATCTGCGTAAAGTTCTCTTATCCACCGCCAGAGCGCCCTCTGGATATTCTTGTTTTTTCAGATAACGTTTGATGTCATAGAACCATGGCTTTTCATCTGACTCTTCATCAGCATCCAAACAGTGAGCGGGCTCTTCAAATCGTTGTAGATCAATATGCGGCCGATGGGTGGGCCATATCAGTTTATACATAGAAGCCAAAGTTGCCAGAGCGTCTGCCATATGATTTTCTTCTCTAGGCACATGGGTAAAGGTGGTATCATCAAATCTGGGAAGCAACTTTGCCACATAATCCCGGTATGGAACTAAGTTGGCATGTTTGGCATCCCAGTCACCTCTAATCTGGTGTATTACTATAGCAGAATCTCCAAACACATCAAGAGTCTTGATTCTTAAATTTATGACTTCTTCCAACCCGAGTATACAAGCTTCGTACTCAGCCATGTTATTGGTGCATGGAAAGCAGAGCTTAGCTGTGAACGGTAAGTGGAAATTCTTGGGTGATGTAATCACTGCCCCAATTCCACTCCCATGATCATTTGAGGCACCATCGAACATGAGAGTCCATCTCTCCCCTGATTCGGGACCTTCATCTAGACCCGACTCTTCATAATCTTTTAGTACCATTATGTCTTCGTCTGGAAAATCGAACTTCAAGGGCTGATAATCATCCACCGGTTGATGGGCAAGATGGTCCCCCAGTATGCTACCCTTGATGGCTTTTTTAGTGACGTATTGAATGTCGTACTCAGACAAAAGCATTTGCCATCGGGCTATTCTGCCGGTGAGAGCAGGTTTCTCAAAGATGTATTTAAAGGGATCCATCTTGGAAATCAGATAAGTAGTAGGGGTCAACATATACTGCCTAAGACGTTTGGCAGCCCAGGCTAATGCGTAACAAGTCTTCTCGAGTAAGGAATACCTTGTCTCGCAGTCATTGAACTTCTTGCTGAGGTAATAGATGGCATGTTCTTTCTTTCCCGTCTCATCTTGTTGCCCCAGCACACAACCTATAGATTCATCAAGTACAGTCAAGTACATAATGAGTGGCCTTTCAGGAACAGGCGGTATCAGGATCGGTGGTTCTTGCAGATACTCTTTGATTTTATCAAATGCCCCTTGGCAATCGTCATCCCACGCAATTGACTGATTCTTTCTTAGCAGCTTAAAAATAGGTTTGTAGGTGGCAGTAAGATGTGAAATAAATCTGGCAATGTAGTTTAATCTTCCCAGAAAGCCACAAACCTCTTTCTCTGTCCTAGGCGCAGGCATATTATGAATTGCCCTCACCTTATCAGGATCCACTTCGATTCCTTTCTGACTTACAATGAAGCCCAACAATTTTCCAGATCGTACCCCAAATGTGCATTTGTTAGGGTTGAGTCTCAGTCTAAACTTCCTTAATCGAACAACCAGCTTTTGCAGATTGATCAAGTGTTCTTCTTCGGTTTGAGACTTGGCAATCATATCGTCGACGTACACTTCAATCTCTTTATGGATCATGTCATGAAAGAGCATCACCATTGCACGTTGATACGTTGCCCCAGCATTCTTAAGTTCGAATAGCATCACCTTATAGCAGAAGGTGCCCCATGGTGTGATAAATGTGGTCTTCTCCATATCCTCTGGATCCATCTTAATTTGATTATATCCAAAAAATCTGTCCATAAAAGAGAATACGGAGAACTGAGATGTGTTGTCCACCAATACATCGATGTGAGGTAATGGGAAGTCGTCCTCAGGAATAGCTCTGTTCAAATCTCTGTAATCCACACACATGCGAACCTTTCCATCTTTCTTCGGTACTGGCACAATGTTGGCAACCCATTGTGGGTACTTTGCTACTTCCAGGAATCCAGCATCAAGCTGCTTTCGGACTTCTTCACGAATTTTGAGAGCCATATCCGGATGGGTCCTTCTTAACTTCTGTTTGATAGCATGGCATTCCTCCTTGAGTGGCAACTTGTGTACAACCATATCAGTATCCAACCCAGGCATGTCTTGATACGACCAGGCGAATACGTCATCGTACTCATGGAGGAGCTCTATCAACTTGGTCTTGACTTCAATCTGAAGAGATGCACCTATCTTTACCTCTCTTCTGTCTTCCTCAGTACCCAGGTTGATGACTTCAATGTATTCTTGGTGCGGCGGGATGACTTTCTCCTCTTGCTTGAGCAGCCTTGCCAACTCGTCGATGAGTTCACAATCTTCCACGCCTCCCTCTTCAGCTTAGTAGATTGGGCAATCAAAGTCATATAGGCCCGTAGCAGCGTCTATGTCAAGGACCTCGGTGGTGTTTTTGCATGTTTATGATTTATGCAGTTTATTTAGGAAAGTGTGTGCATGAAAAATATTGCCATTTATTGTAACGTAAAAAAAAAAGAAAGAAAGTGAGCGAGAATTGAATGCAAGCTGAAATTCATTAATGATAATCAAAGTTTGAAAACATCAGGTGGCCCATACAATGCTCCACTACGCTTTGGGCAGAGCGTTGGGTTTTTTATAAACAGTAAAATTACGTTTGGTGTGTGAAGAACTGAGGGACTTCAATGGTTTTCCAATTCTGGAGCTCTTCACCAGGCCTTGCTCATCGGATCCAGCTTGCAGAAGCTTGCTCATCAGCATCATGGTCTTCAATGATCATTGCTACTGGAGAATCCAAGGCCTTCTTAGCAAGCAACTGTAACCAGGATAAATGCCCATTACTTGAAAAGTAATGGTAAAAATAGTAGGTCCAATCTTAATTGGCAAGTCCACCTCACCAATAACCGCACGCCTAGATCCATCAAATGCCTTCACTATGAGAGTACTTGGCCTCATGATTACTTCATTCACAGGCATCCTCTCCAGCGTTGTCTTCGGGAGCACATTTAAGGAGGATCCAGTATCCACCAAGACTCTAGATATCAAAACGTCTTCACACCTAATGGAAATGTGAAGAGCCTTGTTATGGTTTTTCTTTTCAGCAGTCAGATCATCATCATTAAACTCTAGAAAGTTGCCAGTGGTGACACTCGCTATGACATCATCAAATTGTGCTACAGTGATATCCTTGGTAATGTGTACAGCACTCAACACCTTCAGCAGGGAGGATCTATGTGCCTCGGAACTGAGCAACAAGGCGAGCATAGATATCTTGGCATGAGTTGATTCAGCTGATCGACTACCTTGTAGTCGCTCTTCTTTATAATCTTCAGAAACTCTTCGGCCTCTTTCTGTGTGAATGCCCCTCTTGGAGACGGCAACCCTTCTTGTAATTCAGCACTCGGAGTTTCAACTGGTATAGCAATCGCCTTACCTTTGTCATTGTTTGGCACATCTGCTTGCTTTGCTGCAAAGATTCGACCACTACGGGTCATTCCACTTGGTCCTACTAAGCGTCACACTTAGCACCACCATATTCAACGACTGCCTTTTCTGGCCCTTGTTTAAAAACTTCAGACTCAGGAATACTAACAGGATACTCAATAGTTATCGGAATAGGGCGCACTGGCCTTGGTTTGCTAACATCCACCTCATCAAATTGAATAACCACAGGTGCAGGACGAACTGGTCTTTGTTGGAAAACACTAGCTCCATCATATTCAATGATTACCGGAGCAGGACGAACTTGTCTTTGTTGACGACCTTCAGGTGCATCATACTGAATGTTAATGACAGCTACACTTTTTTCTTTTGCATCATGGCGTTCAACCTAAATCACACCTTGATCCAGGAACTTCTGCAAATGTTTCTTAACCACCTCATCAGTCAAATTATCAAGCTCATCTTCAGGAATCATCCCACATCTCTTTAATTTTTCTCCTATAATTTCCATAGGAGTACGAATATCTTCAACTCTTGTAATCAATCTCTGCCCGTTGCCTTCTTCCACATCATTAACAGACGGTCCTCCATGCGGGGGCATGGGATTGTGTTTAACATTAGCGCCTCGGTGAGTGAAAGTAAGATCTTTGGACTCAACCAAATCTTGAACTCTGTTCTGAAATGCATAACAGTTTTCTATGGTATCCCCGGGAGCACCCTTGTGAAACTCACAATGGGCGTTGGTATCATATCCGGGAGGATATGGGAAGACTGCTGGTCTCAAATCTATGAGTTTCAAATGCCCACTCTGATACAGTTGAGAAAAAATCTGGCTATACGGTATTGGCACAGGATCGATATACCTTCTTGGTCTTGGCTACCTCTATGGTGGGGCATTTTGATATTGCGGCGGAGGAACATTCTGATAATTTGGTTGTTGAGTAGGCTGTTGAGGTGGAGCTTGTGCAACTGCAGCCACTTGTTGATATGGTATATTCACTGGGGCTCTACCCCCTCGTCCTCTCATGACAGCATTGGTCTCTTCATCCTTTCTCTTTACAAATGGTTTCTTTCCTCCACTTGTAGTAGCAACAGCAGCTTTGTTTTTCTTCAACTGACTCTCAATCCTTTCTCCTACAGACACGATCTCAGCAAAGTTAGGGAAGCTTGACCCCAGCATACGGTCCAAATATTGAGGCTGTAAAGTTCCCATAAACATATCCATTAACTCTCTGTCCAACAAAGTTGGTTGAACACGAGCAGCCATCTCCCGCCAATGTTGAGCATATTCTTTAAATGACTCATTGTTGCGCTGAGCCATGTCTTACAGTTGAGTGCAGTTTGGCGCCAGATCAGTGTTGTACTGATAATGTTTAAGGAATGCCTCAGAAAGATCTCTCCAAGTACTGATTTGCCCCTTCTCCAGCTGCATGTACCATTCCAATGATGCCCCACTGAGGCTATCTTGGAAATAGTGAATCAGGAGTAGGTCATTTTTAATATGAGCAGCCATCTTGCGACAGTACACCCGCAGGTGAGTTTTGGGACAGCTGATTCCTTTGTACTGGTCAAAAGTTGGCACCTTAAACTTCTCAGGGATCACAAGTCTGGGAACCAAGCACATATCTACCGCATCCAAGCCGGGGGTAGCCTGAACCTCCAAGGCCTTGAATTTTTCTTCCAATGTGCGCAATCTGTCAGCAGATGGATCAGGTCCAACATGTTGAGGAGGTGGATGTGGTATGTAGAATGTATCAACTTGCTCGTCCGCATCGCTCACAGATCCATGATGAGCCGAGTGTTCTGACAAGTCTATGTGAACGGGAGGAGGGATTCCCTTAATTACTCCAGAAGTTCCTATCTTTTCAGCTAGCTTTCTGGTATCGGCCATAGTTTCGGCATTGTTCTCTTTCTGAGCTAGTACCATCATGGCCTCCAGTAGTTGATCCATTTTGGCCTTCAGCGAGTCAATGTCATTCCTCATCGTGTTTTGATTCTCTTCAATTTGCTCCAGCGTCATCTTGAAGCTACAACGGGTCTCGTAACGGTGCCGAGAAGTCAGGTTTTCTGTTTGGAGAAATGATAGAGTAAATGAATTTATTGCTAGGCATTTTTGGAAAACGAATGCAATGATATGTATGCAGGATGGAATGCATTTGTTTTCAGGGAATCGTTCGAATTAATCATTAGCTTATACAGGAATATTAAGGAACAAATGTTGTAAAGAAAACCAAGTCTCATTCATTCATAAGATAGTTACGTGATACATAATCATTTGGGAGTGAATACAATCCATAAAGCAAGAAAAAACAACATAAGACTCAAAACTTGGGCCTTCAAGCCTCGCGCTCCTTCAACTTTTCTTTAAACCTCTTCAACATCTCCCTACAAAGGCAAACAAAATTGACGATTGCTTGAGGGGTAGATTCGTCGAGAGCCTCCAACGCATCTCTATGCTTCCACACCAAGTCTTCAGCCAACCAGTTACAAAAATCCGCTAGCCCATTAAGCTTGTTGCGGTACATATCCCTATCAGCTATTAGAATGTGAATGGAGCATTCATAACCAGTACAGTCATCAAACACCTTCTTCCTCGCAGAGGCCCAAATATCTTTGTCTGCAAGGACAGCCTCAAGATGATTCTTCTGCTCTTCGGAAAGCCTTTTGAGATTATTTAACTCGCCACACACTCTATCCCAGTCTGCTGGCCCAACATAAGCAACTCTCATGAGATCCTCTTTAAGCTGGCATTCAAATGCTTCAGAAGCCTTTGACTGGCGTAGAGCTGAGCTTAATTTTTCTATTTCCGCTCCCATCTCTTCCCTAAGTGTCTTTTTCCTCTTAGTGGCAAGGAGCCAAGCTTTCCTATTTTCGGCACATTTCTTGTAAGCTTGATCCAATTCCTCCTTAAGCCTATCTATTGCTCCATCAGCTTGGTTCAGACACACCTTAACCTTCTTTTTCTGCTGTTCTTCTTCATTCGCCCAACTTCCTATTGCTTCAAGTTGAGTGTTCTTGCGCTGAAGCTCCCACTTCAAGTCATTCTTCTCCTTAGTAACATTTTGAAGCTTCGACTCAAGTTGCTCATTTTCCTTTACTAATCTGGCTATCGTTGCCTTGAGATCCTCGGCCTCCTCAATCTGGACGTGAGTAGGCTTAGGCTAAGGAAAAGGCTCGGACACCTTAATGGCAAAGGGAATCTTGATTCTTTCCACTCTTTCTCTGACCCATATGAAGTAAGGCTATTTAGTAATGTTGTTCCTTCTCCCTAACTCAGCTTTTCCTTTCCTATGGACCTCCTCCCACGCCTTTGTGATTCTTTTGAGTAGGTCAGGGTTCTCAGCTTTCAAACCATGCATTAAGAATGCTTCCAAAGCCTTCTCATCAGGTGGTCCACTCATCGGATACCCCAACTGCCTCACAGACAACATAGGATTAGAATTAATACAGCCGCGGGTTCCGATGAGGGGAACATTAGGGAACTGACCAAAACTGGATATGACTGTATCGTAGTCTAGGGAGTACCAAGATAAGTCAGCTGATCTGAGGGTTCCCAACCTTTGGGCCCAACTTTCGTTCACTTGTTCTATGAAGGGTCCCTTCTTCGGAAGGTGCATTTGGGTCCATTGATACAACAGAGGAGCGCAACACGCAATCATACCTCCTTTCTTAACGTGTCTCCAACTCAAGTAATAGCACACGTCAGCTAGAAGGGTAGGCACTGGGTTTCCCGTGAGGAAAACGTGGATGGCAGTAATATCTATGAAATCATCTACATCCACATTAGGAAACAGAACAATCCCATAGATGGCCAATGCTACAACAGCATAGCAGGCTTCCCAACTTTCGTATTTCAACAGAGTGTTGGCCCTTTCCAACAGAAACAAGAGGAAGAAACCCTTGACTCCTCCCTTAGTCTTCCAATTGTTGGTGACATCCTGTTTAGACATGTGGAGAGCTTTTTGCAATGATTTCATCCTTCAAAGTCACATCAACCCCTTTAAATAGTAACTTGCCCTTCATTGGGATACCCACCAGTTTCTCATACGCAACAGTTTACCAAAGTTCTTCCTAAAGTTAATTCGGTAGACGGAAGGCATACGCGAAACCAACCCACGTAAAGCGGTCAGATCAGGCTTCTTGAACTTGAAAGAATGAGGGCAACGGACGTCAGTTTCCATAATTCCTATCTGTAGCAAATGACAATTCTTAGATTCCCTGAAAACAAAAAGGTGTGCAAATGTTATGGTCATGCGATGCTCATGCAAGGGTACAGGATCAAAACGACATCTGATTCTGAGGAAGGAGTTAGACACAGGATATCTCTGATCACAAGACCCCCCATATGTAGGCTCTAATCGGGTAGGTGCCTAGAGTTATGGATATCTTTCAAAGACATTATAGCCATGACGAAGGAACATCAGATGATAATATCCTTGAAAGGATCTCGTCTAGGTGAGGTCTTCGTTTCTTCCCCACGAGAAAGACTCCTCGGAGGCGCCCACAACACAACCATCGACACACGGGTTCTAAGTAGGGTTCTCAGAATCCTAGATCGAGGTCGAAAATATTACTGTCAGGAAGTAACGTTCGAGGGATCTCATCTGATTGCGGCGTTCGCATTAACCCACAAGGAGTTAACACTACCAACCACCATGGATAAAAAGGGTTAAAGGTCCTTGGGATCAACGATTCAGGCTCGAAAACATTATCATCGTGACGAAGTAACATCAAAACGATAACATTTCCAAGGGAATCTACTCCAAGCGGGGTCTTTGCTTTGGCTCACGCAGAAGAGACCACGGAAGCCTCCACTACACAACCACCATCCTAATCCTAGGGTTATACTCGGACTCGGGTATAGAGCCATCTCACAGAGCACCAATGATCAGAGAACCCCCATAGTGTCACAAGAAACAATAATAGGATATAATAATAATGAGCATGCAAGTAGATAACAGGTAATCAGACAAGCAAGCAAATAAGCAATAGAAGGTAAAAAAACAAGCGGATCTAACACTCACGAATCGAGTCAAGTTAGGCTTGACTCTCTCTAGCATAGGGCAATGCATGTCCCCAGCAGAGTCGCCATCTGTCGTACCTCGAAAAATACAATCCTCGTGATGGACGCGGAAAAAACTGTTCGAAACAGAGTCGCCACCGAACTTTATTCATCCCAAAAAGAGGGAAAGGAAAATATCGATAAAACCTTTGAAGGATAAGAAGATGGTCATCGCAACCAAATTCGGGTTCGGGAGTCGGTTACGCAAGAGGGAAGGTGTTAGCACCCTCTACGTCCGTTGTACTCAACGGGAACCTCTTGATTCGATTCGAGAGAAAGTTAGGTTTGTTTGTTATCTTCTAAAGGGTTCGCTTATTAAAGGAGAAGGGGTGGTTTTTTATTATTGTGCTCGGCAAGGATTAAGATCCTTGTGCCTACGTATTCCCTCATGCAATAGGAAAGTCAGAGCATTCGTAGTTCGGGGGACTACGGTTGTTTGGTTAGTGTTTTTTATGTAGGCGCCAATTGTCCACACACGAGTAAGAGAACTCGCACCCAAACAATTGAGGAGAAAGGTCAAAGACTTGGCCCCCCTCACATCACCTTTTAGGAAGTTGTGTTTGAATATACGATTAAGTGTGTTAAAGAGTTTGATTAAGAAAAGAGAATTTGATTTGTATGTGTTTTAGGGTTTCGGTCACACGGTGGCGAGAAAGGAGAGTTTTAGATGTTTTAGAGGTGACAATTGTTCACACACGAGTAACAGAATTCGCACCCAAACAATTGAGGAGAAGGGCCAAATACTCGACCACCCTCACTTCACCTTTAGTAAAATGTGTTTAAATAGGGATTAAGTGTTTTAATAATTGCTTGGAAAAAGGTTTGAATGTAGTCGAGTTACAAGTGTTTTAAAGGCGTCAATTATCCACACACGAGTAAGAGAACTCGCACCCAAACAATTGAGGAGAAAGACCAAAGACTTGATCCCCCTCCTTTTCACCTTTTAAGAAATGATATTTAAGTATAGTTAAGTGTATTGATTTGATTTGAAAAAATTCTCGATGTTGACGGAGGTTTGAATTTGCGTGCGGAATGGTTAAAGGATTGAACTAATGGAAAGGAGGTCCTAATGGTTCAAGGTAAGGTCGATGGCAAGGCAAAAGCGCTCGACTTACAAGTTAAGTGAAGGGACTTGATATGTGGATCAAGTGAATGCTTGAGGATTAATTGATTAATTGAATTTTTTTTGAAAAATGCTTGACGTTGGATCAAGCTTGTTTATTCTATTGAAAAATGTTGATTTTAATCTTATGGGAGAGGGATATAACTACTCGAGTGGGAATAATCAAGCCATAATTAAAGTGAGTCAATCACACATACGCATACAAACCAAAGTGAAATGTGCAACAAGTATCGTTGTATAAAGCCCAAGAGGAGGCTATGTGAGGTTGATTGCGATCGTGAAAACAATCGACTTACAAGGTATTAAAAGGGCTTGACATTAAGTCAAGGTATTAGTTTGAAAAGAGGTTTTTGGTTTGGACAAGCATATAATGAAAGACAAACATATAATCAAGGCATGATAATGATCCATAAGAGAAAAGTATAAACACCACACAAAGATTATAAATCGAATAAAATGGGGGAGAAATAAAATCAAACACGTTAGTTTTGTTAGTAACCTAATTCTAAGGTTAGCTTAAAGGAAAAATTCTAAACTAATTGTTTTAGATTTTTTTAGAGAAAAGGTGAAAATCAATTAATTAATCAAATTAAACTAAAATGTTTAATAAAATTAACTATTAAAGTTAATTAGTATTAAATAAAGTGGTTTAATAAAATTATTTATCAATTTAATTTATTAGCAAGGTTTAGAAAAGTATTTGGATTTTTGGGAAACAAGAAATTGAATTAATATAATTAATTAAGTTAAAATCAAATATTTAATAAAACTAATTATGAAAATAATTAGTTAGTATTAAATAAATAATTTTAATGAAATTAATTAATTAGTAAACAGATCTCTAGGTTTTTCTAAAATTAGTATTTTAGTTTTTTAATAAAAGTTAATAAAACGTTTTTGGGATTTTTAAAATATTAAGTAAATAAAACCAAAAAAAGGGTCAGAAAAGTTGACCTGCAGAAATGGGGGTGTGAAAACGAAATAAACCCAGGTCCAGATACTTGGAGGCCCACACAGGGAGGGTGCACCATGCACCCTAGATCTGAGGCGTTGATCTAAGCATAGAGTCAAATGTTGACTCTTGATCTGAGGGTTTAGGGACGAGTGCACCCGGTAAGGGAGACGAGGAGGCGAACACAGGATCATGCGAAGGTGAGTCATAGACCGGTGACAAGTGTCACCGGTAGGGAGGTCTAAAGAATTCACAAAGGCAGCATAGAAAGAAACGGTGGATTCAACATCATTTCAAATCAGACCCTCTCTCTCTCTCTCCATTTCCTCTCTCTCTCAACGTTACTCTCTCACAAACCTTGCTGGAAACCTAAACCACGGCCGGAGAAGCGGCGGGACGCGGCACGCGGCGACCGTCACCGTCTTCTCCGGCGACACCACCTTAAACCAGGAAAAAACCTACACGAATCCGACCTATTTTCTACCCTCTTTTCAAAT
The DNA here is from genome assembly GCA_022829125.1 of Lathyrus tuberosus. Classification (NCBI taxonomy): domain Eukaryota; kingdom Viridiplantae; phylum Streptophyta; class Magnoliopsida; order Fabales; family Fabaceae; genus Lathyrus; species Lathyrus tuberosus. Next base: position 20,778,960 of record JALAZF010000017.1, read on the forward strand.
CCAACCTAAGTTTTACTAAAAACCTAACCAATCAACCAAATCGAAAGCTTCCAAATCTAAACCCTAGTTTCAAAATAGATCCAGAATTAAGCAAAATGGAGAAAGAAGGACAAAGTAAGTTATTCGGAGATATCCCACAACATACAATCCAACAAGGATAACTCATATTAGAGGAAACAGAGTTCAAAAGAGTACCACCTTGAAGAGTCCTTCAAAAAGAGACTTGGAACACACCCGGGTAATCTTCACCTTTCTCCTTTCTAGACCTTAATCTTTCTTCTTCTACCTCTTTTGCGTTCTTTTGTGTCTGATGTTGATGTTGTGCAAACATAGAGGTTAAGCTCAATTCAAAATGAACTCCTATGTGGAGCTCAAAGGAACTTTTAAGGGAGAGCTTTAGTGTAGATGGTTAGGGAAATTTTCTGCAGAGTGGTTGCTTTCTCTTTTTTTTGCCGATGATGAATAGTGGTTTAAATAGGACTCAAATTAGGTTTAGCAGACAAATTCTGTAGAATTTCTGAGACCCCTTGCTCTGCTATAGGTTTAGGCTTGTCTGCTACGAATTATCTTGTTCCCATTTTCGTGTTAGGGTAGTGTAGCGTGAATTCTTGTTGTTGTTCTGGTTTTGCCATTTTTGTGAATTCTGAGCTATGCCTTTATGTGGTCCCTACTGAACCTGTACTGATTGTTGACTTTGAACAAACTTTCGATTGTGTGTGTATTTAAAATTCCTGTACAAAAATGAACATGTCTGCTATGGAAATTCTGAATTGGTCTTTATGGTTTGTGATGAACTTGAATGATGATTATGGTATGGAGTTTGGAATGGAATTGCGTTAAGAATTTGAGACTTAAAATTGAACTTGGTATTTTGTTGTAGCTGATGTGTGCTTTGCCTTATACCATGACATTTGCTTGTTTTGTACATAATTGAGACTGAATTGTTCTTCCATCGTGTACTGACCTTTACACGTTTCTTTTGGCATGACAATGGGTTTGGTACGAGGATAAGACATCGTGGTCTAAGTCAAAACTTGACGGTTGCACTGAGGAGTTATTTCCTTTCAAGGATGGATGAAGAGATTAAGGTGAAGCATGAGACCTGAAGTTGATTGGTGGCAGCAACATCAAAGATAGGTACCATTTGTTCTTTTCTTTTTTGAGTTTCATTTCTTCTTTTCATGTATGTGCTGCACTAGACCACACATGGTATATTACACCCTTTATACTGGTTTAATCTGATATTCCCTGTATTTTCCTTTTGGCATGTCGCTTGGGGTGAGGGAGACTTCAAGGCAACTTGGAGAATTGATGAAGACCAGAGCCATTTGGGAGTTTGGACGTGAAGACTTGGAAAAAAATAGAGGCATGAAGTCATGGTCCTTTTAGCAAGAAAGTAGAGATACTTTGGAGCGTGAGGTTTTAGAATGAAGTCTTGAAACTCAAACCCTTAAGCATAGTAGAACCATATTGTCACAAATTTAGAATGTAAACTTGTATCTTGTGACAAGATTTTGTATTTAAAATGAAATGATTTGTTGGTCTTTCCATTCAAATTCCTTGTAATACACATTCTGACATTTATTTCTCTTTTGAATATTTTCAACCTTGTCATGTATTTTTCAATTCAATCCATTTGTATCCTTGAATCTAAATGGTGTGATGGTTTTGAAATTGATATAGATCCAAATGAGCTTTGTGACCACTTTGTAGCAATGTTTAGTTTTGTAACTTCAACTTCAAATAATAGCTAAAGACTTGCAAACCTTGCCTCTTCCATGAACTTTAAACCTCGTGATCACAAAGTATATGGCAATTTGAAGTATAATAGATGCTTTGAAGTTTATATTTGCATTGGTTTGGAATAGGAATTTTGAAATGGAATGCAAATTGGGTATGAATCATGACTTAGGGTGTAGTTGTAAATACTTATGAAATAGCTTCACAATTTAATCACACGGCCTATCCTTGGGATAAGTAGTAGCACAACCCGAGCATCGCACTTGACAATAACCTTCCATGGCTTGGCTTATGAAATAACTCCATTGATTTGGCTTACTTATGGCTTGAAAACTCTTGTAACAAATTGAACCAAAGCTTGACTACTTTGATCACAACTTGAAACTAACTTGAAGAAAGTTAAGTCAAATCTCGCTACGAATGGATCTTGAAACCAACCATAGCTTGAAACTTGAAATAGATTTAAGCATAGGTTGAAGAATAAATTCATATCATGGCTTTGCATCAACTTGAAACACAACTTGAAAAGGCATTCTTCACAGCTTGTAAATGAAGGCTCATAACTTAAAACCACTTAACAAATTAAGCATGGCCTAGTGTCACTTGAAGCACAATTTGAAAAGACATGGTTTATAGCCCAAATTACGCCTTAAAATGCTTCCAACATGACCTTAAGCATGGATTGAGAAAATAAATTTTAATCATGGCATTAAATCAACCAGAAGTCAATTAATCACATCTTAACTAATTGACCATGATAATGAGGACCTATCTCTCCTTGCTTCCACTTGAATTCATCATACTTGTAAAAGCCTATAATTACACTGAGCCCAAACAATATCTCCATAACTTAAATCATAGAGGATCATGGCCCCAAAAAACACATGATCCTCTTGAGAAAAAGACTTTGAGGCCACCACATGCCTAGCATAAGAAGGATGACAAGGTAGGACAAATATGGGGTATGACAGGGCCTCGAAACCAACTCCCACTTATTTTCAGAAGTTGAACAGTTGGGTGATCTTTCATCTATGCATGCGTCTTCTCCTATAAATAGAATCACCAGAAACTGTTTCAGCCTTTCACCATAACTTCTTCTTCTTCTTCAAACTTGTTCTTTGTTCTTGAAACAAACCTCTGCCCTTTCTTCCTCAAAATATTCTTTGTCTCCAGAACACCTTTTGCATTTCTTTCTTTCTAATGGCTTCATCAACAACTGCCACTACTTCTATCCCTCAAACCACTGGAAACAACCCACTTGCGTTTGTTCTTTCTGAAGCGGAAACTCTCCGTCCTCTTCCTCAACCGTCATCCACTGACGAAACGGTGGTGAACAACTGGCGCCGCTAGACGGTTATTCCCTTCGCGGTGGAGAGTAAGCTTCATGCCTTCCGTGGCCCATACCTAGACGGCAAACCCAATCACCAAGAACTCCAATAGTTCTTTCCCTACTTTGTGCAGACGATTCCACCGGCTTTCGAGAAAGGCGGAACTCTAGATCTCAAATTTATGGCACCTAAATCTCGAATCTTCAGATCCATGCCTACTCTAGGAAACAAAGACTACATTGCCTGGCTCAATAAAGTCGAAGGTCAGTGTAAAGAACAATGGAAAGAGTCTTGCATTTTCGACGCCATCCAACTTTCAAGAACTGCTCATAGGGTTAACCCTGGTCTGCTACTTGCGTTGATGTATTTCTGGGAAGGATCGACGAATACATTCCATCTCCTTTGTGGTATGTTCACACCAACACTTTTCGATGTGGTGGCCATTACTGGCCTTTCGCCACTAGGTGATATGTTCGACCCGACCCTGGAGACCAACAGCACCTTCGACTTCGAGCGTGCTAGCTTCCAGAATTATATTGAAGACCATCACGACAAACGCTCCAAAGAGGTATCTGATGAGGAGCACATTGCGTTCTTGACATTATGGCTGTCTTACTATTTATTTTGCCCTGGTTCTTTACAAATAGCCAAAAGCTTTATTAATCTGGCCATCCAGATCCATGAAGGTCGACAGGTGTCTTTGGCCAAGCTTCTGCTAGCCTCTCTCTACCATTCTCTTGGCTTGTCGACCATGCGACTGAAACTTCTCCACCAGACTACCAAGGCTTTGAATGTCTCAGGGCCTATGTGGTTGTTGCAGCATTGGCTTAACGCCACTTTCGAGCACAAATTGGGATATCTCGCTTCTGCCGCAATGGACCGCTTAAACAAAGAGCGTCCTATCGAAGGCATGCGACTTTCTTTGATGACCACCCAAGAAACTCCTAAGAAACCCCTTTTCATGAGGTATCTTAGTATGTTTGTCGAGACCACTTCCTTTGTCCCCGACATGGCGCCTTTTGTGGAGCGTAAGTTTGGCCCTGAATGGTTTAGAAATCCATTTCCTGGAGTCTCCCCCAAAGCTGTTGCGCAGTCGAGTGTTGTATGGCGGGAGTTCCTTACTCATACCATGATATCTTTCCGGATTGAAATAGGAAACAATGGCTATGGTTTTATGAACTATCAGCCAAATTTGGTAGCACGACAATTTGGCTTGAGCCAGATGTTGCCAAAGTCTCTGGTGAAACATTCTGATGATATCTTACGATCTGTCCGACGCTTGTCTCAGGAAGGTCATAGAGCTTGCATGAGATTCATCAGAGCTACTCAACATCTTGAATTACCTGTATTTACATTCCAACCTTCCTTTTTCACTACTCAAGAGTTCGACTTTTGGTGGTCTGACTACCAATCTCAAATTTTTTCTCCAAACCTTTTTCTGGAGAACATGGTCGACGCCTTTGCTTCTCTGGCTGGTGAAGCTCCTAAATCGTCAAATGCAGCTCCTGTTGCGGACCTCCCACCCGTCGACACCATGGAAAACCCTTCCCCAAAGATAGATTCTGGTCTCTGATTTTGTTTCGTTCGTGAGCTTGAACTAATCATTTCGTCTTAATTCTTAGGGTCGCCAACGGGAAGCAGCTGCTGCGTTGACCTTTACTAGGCTTGCTAAAAAACCCAAGACTATACTTGTACAGGTATACTTTGTCTTTCATCCTCTTCTCTCTCTTTTTTTTAACGGTAGTCTGTACAGGCTTCTGAAAACCCTCCTTCTCCTGAAAGAACTGCATCGGATGAAAGTACTCAATCTTGAGTTTTTACTACTACAGCTCCAGCGTCTTCTCCGGCCACTCCTTTGGTGAGGAAGAAAAAAGCTTTGTCTAAGAGGACACCTTCAAGAGCGGGCACTTCTACAGTGGCCTCTGTCGTCCCCAAAAATATTGAAGAAATCTTTGTACCAATCCCCCCTGAAGTTCCTCCTAAAACGGCTCCTTCACAAACTGCAAAGGTATCTACTTTCTCTGCTTTAGTACCTCAGATGATACTTAGGTGAAAAATCTCACTGTACCTCATTTTGCAGGAAAACGTGGTCACCTCGACCAATGTCGAAAAAGATGATACCGAACTGGCTGTCGACACCAATCTTGTTGAAACCGCGACTTTGCCAAGTCCTCAGACGGTCGACGAATTCCAAACACCCTCGACAGAGGAGAACTTGGTGGCGAAAACGCTTCCTCTTCAACACGTCTACCCTGGGATTGAAAATGATGGTGCAACCCTTGGTGAGAATGCAAACCCTTCAATTGTTGTCACCACAACCGCCGTCAAAGAGAACCTTCAGGCCCCTAGACATGGCTCAGACAAGACCTCACCTATTGTCGACAAGATCCTTACTCCAGAGGAACTTTTGGCAGCTAAGCAAACAAATCCAGCAGTGACACTAAAGGCAATACACAAACTTTATAAAGAAACTGAGGATGTTCGACCCACCAGCTCGACGGCTATTCCAACTCCAGACTTGGATGCCTCCTTTTCTCTTAAACTCCAACAGTTGAAGACCTATCTTTTTTAGGAACAGTTCCTGGCGGCTGTCGCAGAAGAATAAGTTGTAGCTAACAATGTTTTCAAGATTCTGGACGAGCTTGTTGAATTCTAGCTCCCCACTCCCATGGCCACGTACCTGATCAAATTCGATGCCTTTTTCACTCAGTTGGCCAAGAACCTTTCTATGTGCCATCAGGCCGATGCTCAAAATCGATTCAAATATAATGATGTGAAACATGAGTGGTATCTCAGCTCAGTCTGTGAAAAGAAACTTGGAGATTTTGAAACCCAGAAGCAGGAGCGTTTCGACAAGTGTCAAGCCTTCGGCCATCAAATTCTAACTATCAGGCTCAGATCGCAAAACTGACGAAAAAGATTGCCGAAGTCGAACAACAGAAAGCCTCCTTAGACTCAGCTGAGCCTTTGCCTTCTCAAGAAGCCATCGATCACGAGGTATCCCAGGGAATTGTTCATGTCGAAGCGGCTGTTAAGATCAAGGATGCTATTGGCCGCCTGCAGAGAAAGAAAGTGCTCCTCGAGAGCAAGGTTGTCCATGAGAAAACCCTCTTTGAAAACTTCAAGTCCAGATTCCCTGAGTTTCCTTAGTCTGTGTGTCAAACTACTGTAACTCCCCCACCACCTTTTGTAAGCCATTTTTGGCCTCCTAGCCTATTTTGGCTCTTTAATTAATGAGAAAGAGTTATATTTTAATGTGAATCTCTTGTAGCATAGGTTTATATTTCTTTAAATATTTCCCATTTACTCTTAAGATTCATTGGTTCATTCCCAACTCTTGCACTTCATATGCATTATTGCTAAACACCCGATTCACCTTAAATGGTCCCTCCCAGTTTGGTGACCATTTTCCCAGCGTTCGATCCCGTCGATCCATGGGTAACACCGCCTTCCATACATAGTCGTTTTCAGCGAAGGTTTTCTTTTTGACCTTCTTGTTGTATGCCTTGGCAACCCGTGCCTTCTGGCGTAGCAATACGTTCAAGGCTATCATTCCTTCCTCGTCTAAATCCACGAGTTTGTCTAGCATCATTTCCAAATATTGTTTCAACGGAATCTCATGTTGTTGTTGTACCCTAACTGATTGTAGGCATATTTCTGCTAGCAGCATAGCGTCATGCTCGAAGGTTAAACGAAACGGAGTCGAATTGATCGACTCCTTGGGTGACGTTTGACAGCCCCACAAAACTTGACTTAATGTTTTATGCCAGTTTTTTGGTTTCTTCGCAACGTGCTTCTTGATGAGCCCAATTACCACCTTGTTAGCTGCTTCAACCTGACCATTTGCCTTAGTATAATATGGTGTCGAAGTGACCAATTTGAAGCATGTCTCTGCTGCGAACTCCTGCATTTTTTGTCCAACAAATACAGAGCATTTATCTGTCGTGATTGTCTCAGGTATCCCGAATTTGTACAAGATGTGATTCTGGATGAATTCTATCACGGCCTCTTGATCCACCTTCACCAGGGGCACAACTTCTATCCACTTTGTGAAATAGTTTATCCCTACAAGGATGAATCTTTGTTGTTCGACGAAGCTGGCCGAATTTCCGCTATCACGTCTAAGGCCCAACCTCAAAAAAGTCACGGTTTGACAATAACGTGCAACTCACTAGCTGGTACATGCTGAATGTTTGCATGCTTCTGACACTCTTGGCATCCTTTCACAAAGTCCATGCAATCTTTGAGCATGCTTGGCCAATAAACCCCTTGCTGAAACAAAATCCATTTCATTTTGTGGCCAACTTGATGGGCTCCACAAGCCCCACAATGAACTTCAGATATTGCCAAATAGGCATTTGTATCTCCTAAGCATTTGAGCAATACTCCCTATGGAGTTTTCTTCAACAACTCGTTCCCTATAAGGACATAATTCAAAGCTCTATACTTAGTTTTCCTATCAGTGCTGCCTACCGGATTCTCTAGATACTCAATGATTGGTTTCCTCCAATCTGTGGGTGGCATATTGCCGACAGAAAAAACTTCATAGCTTTCCAAACCTTCGACCAAACTCTTCGAGTCCTTGGATATTGACCAGCCCGATGGTGAAGGTATGTTTGACACCATCTTTTCCCTAGTTTCGATGAAGTCCTTCAACTTTCCCTCCGACACCTTGTAGCCAGAGGCGATTTGCGCTAGTTAATTAGCCTCACGAATTTCTATCCTAGGCACGTGTGTAACGTCGACAACCTCAAAATGTTCCAAAAGCCGATGTGCCAATGAGAAGTATCTCAGAAGGTGCTATTTAACGCACTTATACTCCTTCGTGATCTGTTTGATCACCAATTCCGAGTCTCCTCTTATTTTGACTTCCCTGGCACCTAAGTCCTTAAGTATCTTGAGGTCAGTGATTAAGGTTTCATACTCTGCCTCATTATTGGAACATCTCCCGTCGACCTTACATTTGAACTTAGTGGGAGTGCCCTGTGGGGACACTATCAGAATTCCAATGCCGGCCCCATTTTTATGGCTCGAACCATCGAAGTACAACTTCCACGGGGCAATGTCAATACTTCATACTGATGGTTCGACTATTGCATGGTCGACAATAAAGTCTGCCACTATTTGCGCTTTCATAGCCCTTAAAGGGACGTATGTAAGGGAAAACTCAGTCAATGCTAGTGCCCACTTCCCAATTCGGCTATGCAAAATAGGTTTGGACAACATATGCTTAATAACATCAAAATGCGATGAAACATAAACATCAATTAGTTTAATATATTACTTTAATTTCATACATGAGAAGTACAAACATAGGCACAACTTTTCAATCATAGTGTACCTAGTTTCAGCATCTATCAACATCCTACTAAGGTAATAAATGGGTCTTTCGACGCCACTACTATCCTCTTATGCTAACATGCTTCCTATGTTCGTCTCCGATGCTGCAATGTACAACTTCATGATTTTATTTATACTAGGTGGTAATAGGATTGGAGGCTTTGTATGGTATTCCTTGATTGCGTCGAAAGCCTCCTGCTACTCCTGTCCCCAACGGAACTCATTTTCCTTCTTGGCTTTGAGTAGTGGTGAGAACACTTTTGTCTTGCCAGTTAGGTTTGATATGAACCTCCTCAAAAAGTTTATCTTCCCCAACAAAGACTGGAGCTGTTTCTTTGTCGAAGGATGCTTGAGATCCAAAATTGCTTTCGTCTTGTTCTGGTTGATCTCGATGCCTTTCTTGTGGACCACGAATCCCAGAAAGTCCCATGCATGAACACCAAAGGCACATTTTAGTGGATTCATTTTTAATCCATATTTTCACATTCTCTCGAATGAGCGTCGAAGATGGTCAAGGTGACCATCTTCTGATGACGATTTTACCACTAAGTCATCAATGTATACCTGCATAAATATTTTAATAAAGTCGTGGAATATAGCATTCATAGCCCTTTGATAGGTTGCCCCAACATTTTTTAACCCAAAGGGCATCACAACCCATTCATATGTCCCCAACGCTCCAGGGCATCGAAATGCGGTTTTGGGGACATCCTCTTCGGCTATGAGAATTTGGTTATAGCCGGAGTAGCCATCGAGCATGCTCAAATATTCAAACCATACAGCTGAGTCGACAAGCATCTCTGCCACATGCATCGAATATTCGTCTTTAGGGGTGGCATTGTTCAAATCCCTAAAGTCTATACAAACTCGAAGGGTTCCATTTTTCTTGATAACGGGCACTATGTTTGCTATTCATTCTATATACCTTGCAGTTCTGATGAACCGGCTTTTGAGCAGTCTTTCAATTTTCTTCTTGATCCTCGACGTGACTTCTGGGGCGAAGCGTCGAGGTTGTTGCTTTACTGGCCTCTTACATGTTTGAATTGGAAGTCAATGCTCCACTACACTTCAACTCAGACCAGACATTTCGCCATAATCCAAGGCAAAGCAATCCTTGTATTCTTTTAATACCTTAATCAACTTGGCCTTCATCTCCGACCCTACTTTGGTGCTCACATAGGTGGGTTTTTTGGTTATCCCATCCCCTAAGTCAACCTCCTCAAGTGGGTCCTGCGTCTGCATTCTTTGCGGATCATGACTTGGGTCTTTCTCAAACCCCAAAGGCTCATTGTCATAAATACAGTCAAGCCTCCAGCTTTCTGAAGCTACTTCTTGGCCTTGTAGGCCACTTATTTGTGTACCACAGTCGGCTTCCTCAATTACTTGTGGTGGCTTCTTCGTTTCAAGTGCCGACATTTTTCTATTTTCAGCCAAATAGGCCAAAATTCGAGTCATGCTTTCTGACTCAACAGTCATTTTCACCGACTGTGGGCCACCCCATTGGTGGCATTTCCGTAGGATTCATGGCTTCGTAGGCAGCATCCCAGATGAACCCATGGCCAAGGTCTAAGTTCAGGACGCGATCCATGTCGACGGAGGTGTAGGACCCCGACCCGTCATCACAAGGAGCCATATTCGCTAAGTGCTGGTCAAAAGATTTCTTACCTTTGGCTTCATCCACCTTGTAATAACTTTGATCCGCCTCAATATTTTTGACGATGCCATCTTTCCTCCATATGGTCAATCTCTGATGGATTGTCAACGGTGCTGCCCCTATTCCATGGACCCATTCCTGTCCCAGCAACAGATTGAAAATTGCTTTGGAATTGATGACCATGAAGAGTGTTGATCTGTTGCTTGTACCTACTGCCAAGTCCACTTGGACAACCCCCAGGATATTACTGGTCTTGCCTTCATAGTTGGAAAGAACCATGTGGTGTTGTCAGATGTCAGCCTCCATTTTTCCAATTTTCTTGAATAAATTATGGGGCATTAGATTTACAGTTGCCCCACCATCCACGAACACCTTGTTGACTGCTACTATGTCAACTTTTGCCTTTATGAATAACGACTTCAAGTGATACATCATCCCAGGGCTAGGGCGTTCAAACATAGCCGTTTGCTCTTCGATCACACCACTATTCATCACATAATAACATAGCGGCTTATCATCCGCATTTTCGTCAGGAACGAAATCCTCTTCTACTTTAGAGATTTCTGACACCACATCATATTCAGTTGGTAGTATCGATACGACTCCACAATTCAGCACGAAATCTTCACCATAGGTATCATCGTTTGTGTCGTCGTACATGTCTTCGTCAAAATCTCCTTCTGGTGAACGGTCACACTCATCGTCTGATTGAGGAGAATATTTTGGCTCCTCCTCATCTGACTGAGGGGTGTATTCTGGCTCCTTCTTGCTTTCAACCAGCGAAGTACATTTTGAGCTCTGGGTCGAAACCACCCCCTTTTCTCCTGATGCTTCCACGGTTACTGCCATGGTCTAATTTGTCACCACTCTGTCTTTTTCTACCCATTTTCCTCTTGGGTGTTACCGCTTGTGTCCAGACGTTCCGACAGGCTTCAACTGTGAAGTAGCAGCCTCTTTTTCAGCCTTCTTGTTGCGCTCATAGCGTCTCCACTGAGTCCTAGTCATGGGGTTTTTTCCCTAATAGTTAGGGTACACCACGTAGCCCCTTGGTTCGACTCTCTTTTCGGAGACATTCACTTTTTTCCAAATCCAAAACCTTCCATTTTGGTCTTTTCCTTCCCTTCTGGCTGACTGGTGCCATCCATCTTTCCTGTGGGGTAGCTGACGGAGGCACAAAAGTTCTGGGTCGTGCCTCTTGGAACAGCCTCCTATACTCCCCATTTCGACGAGGAGCACCGCTCTTGTCAAACACAAACCTTGGGACAAGTGGCTTGTTTTCTGGAAGCACTTCTTTCTTGCTTGCCTCATACCTCTCAGCGGCTTTCTCATCAAACACGGCGTTGCACCTAGGGCATAATGTGGCCTTCGACCCGCTTATCCTGCACTTTTCCTGGAAATCTGCCAAACTTTCGCCAGCCTAGGGATACAATGCTTCGAGTTTTTCCTCAGCTTTCTTGTCGAAACCCTCAGTAGTTTCGACCATCATGTATTCCACCACTTTAGTCATTGGTTGTCTGTCGAGACCCTCAGTAGCCTCGACCATCAAACACTCGTACACTTCTGAGTACAGAGCCTCTTCGACCTTTAGTGGGTCGGTGTCAACCTGCATCTTTGGCTTTTCGCCAAATCGAAGTCGGCCCTCCTTCAAAGCTTTCTGCACCAAATCCATGAAAAGAACACATTGAACTGTTTTATGACCAAGAAAATTATGAAATTTACAAAATCCCTTCTTTTTCTTTTGTTCTAAAGGGGGGTCTTTTAAACCAGGAGGAATAATTATTTGACCATCTTTAACCAGTAAATCAAATATTTCATTGCACTTAGAAACATCAAAAGTATAAATTTTAGCAACGTATTTATCCGTTTTCCGGTTTCGGCGGGATTTTTCCCGTTTGATGGTTTCAACAATTTGCACGTGTCGGGAGGTCCTGGCTTAATTTCAACCACATGGATCTCACTTTCATCGACGAATTCCTCGTCGTCGGAGGAATACTCATCAGCAGCCACATAGGAAACTTTTTCTTTTTTACGATATCTGTTAGTCTGAGTTTTCTCAGCTTTCAAACGTTCGACCTGCCAGACTCGGTCAGCCAGCTGTGCCATATCTCTAAGATATTGCATGTCCAGCTTCTTTCTGATAGAATAATCCAAACCACCAGCTGCCATTTCAACTAATTCATGTTTAGGGACTTGAGTAAAGCACCTTGCTTTCAAAAGTCTAAACCTATTCAGATACTGATCGACTGACTCCGTGGCTTTGCGTTTGACGCTTGCTAACTCTTTCAGACTTATTTTCGACTGCCCCATGTAAAATTGTTCATGAAACAATCTCTCTAGTTGTGCCCACGTGTGGACTGACTGAGGGGTCAACGTGGTAAACCACATAAATGCATTCTTCATGAGGGAACTTGGAAAATACTTCATTTTTAAGTCCTCATTGTTTGCTATGTCGCCTGCTTCGGTTTGATACCTAGCGACGTGCTCAACGGTGGATTCCTCAGTCTCACCAGCAAATTTGGTGAATTTTGGCACCTTCCAACCCCGGGGTAGCTCTGTTTGTAATACAAAATCTGGTAATGGGGATGTGTATGTCGGCTGTCGAAGGCCTGGATTTGCCCCATTACGGACCATGATACGTTCGACCACAACCTCTAAATTGTGTTCCCCAGCCAAGACATCTTGTCAAACTTGTCTGACGACAAAGTCCGGATCTTGGTTCCAATTGACTATCACAGGAGGCCTTTGGGCCATCCTAGGGATCTCTTCAAACTCACGGGGTTGCTCTATTGTTTCGTCGAATACCTCATCTTGACGAATGAGTGTTGAGTCATTTATTGGTAACTCTGTGTTGAGTCTTGTATCAGTGGTCTCAATATTGTACCCATCTGTTGAGTCAACATATGAACCATCTCATGATTGCTCTCATCCATCTGTTGCCTCATGACCGCGACAGAACTCGAGGTAAAAGTCGATATAGATTGAGAAAAAAGATTAAAACCTGGGGGTCGAACCACCTGGTTCGCCAGATGCCCTACCCCCTGATAGGGTGAAAAAATTGGGGACGAACTTCCCCAAACAACTGGCCGCTAGAGTGCAAACTCGACATGAACTATGTCGGCATCCCATAAGATCGAGGAATGGGCATTGTGACACTAGGCACATACTGCCCTGTAGTCCCCGCCATTGTTGACTTTGGGTCATGTCGACGTGACGTCGCGGTTGGCCCGCTAGGGGTAGTTGAAACCGCTGAAACGGTACCAGAGCCAACATCAATTGTTTGTGTTACAACTGTACTTTTCGTCGAAGACAGTTCGTCATTCGGACGTGGTGTTACCATCTTACCACTACACAAAATCATACACTCAACTCACATGGGTCCCACCGGGCGTGCCAATTTGTTCGCAGGCGCGAACAACCGCTGGCCTTCCGTCACAGGTTTACTCGCGGGATCGGCCACAGAAATCCCAGAACAAGTGGTTGGAAGCGTATGTTTGTTTGATACGATAATCTCTTGCTTTTTTGGGAAAAATCGTAAGAGTTTGAGCGATTAACTAGGTTTAGATTGATTGATAGGACCAGGCGGAAAGCAAAGGAACAAAGAAGAAAATAGATAAACAAAAATAACTTAAACTTCGAAAGTAAATTGCATTAAGGAATTGTGGACGTAATTATAAATTTTTGCGGGATTTAACTCGTTTCTCTCTAAGCTTGGTACTTTGAGCGTTTTCCCTTTGCAATGTTACAAAATGCGACCCCTAAAAATGGAAAAAACAATGCTTTATATAGGCCTAAAAAATAACTGTTCATCTACCCAGACTTGCTTTGGTGCTGACACGTGTCACCCCACTATCTTTTCAACTTCCCATATTCTTGGAACTTTCAAACTTTCCCGCCTAAGCATTTGTCCTTGAATTGGGTTTGTCTTCCGCCTGGCATCCTGCGACACCATTGCTTATCGCCTCCTTCCGACGCGCCTTTTTGACCTATGTCAGATCGATGTCTTGGTTCTCTTCTACTGTCGACTAGCTTCTCAATTTCCTCTTCTTCCTTTCCTTCTACATTGGTCAAAATCTCCTTGCCAACACTCATCGAATGCTCTTGTTGATTAGCTCACCAAGTCAAAAATAAATACATCCATATATTAATTAAGTCATTTAGATTGTCATAATAATACATAATATGCATGTAAAAGGTAGATGTCAGAAATATGAAATTGTTACGATCCAGTTATTTATAACCCTGCATGGTGATCAATTTAACATCTTTGTTAGTAGAATATCACACTTATGATGATCAAATACCACTAGCATGCCTATTATATTCTACAATGAAGTCCTTGAGTCGAACAAGTTAGTGACTATTACTTTGGACGTATATAAAAATATTAAATTCAAATAACTAAATAAATAAGCTCTTGAGTAGTGTACATAATTAGATCATGGCATTGACATTACACACCGGATTGGATCTCCCAAAAACCCTGCTTATACCCATTTGTACATATCACACAACAAGTACAACATACATGAGATTAGGTGATGTGGCATAGTCATCTAGTGCAGACAAACACATTGAATAAATTGCTAGGTCATGCTAACATTATATATATATATATATATGAATTCTTAATAAAAGCGAGTCAAACGGCCAGCAGTACACATTTTACTATGGAGTGAAGGAAATAAAAGGGATTTATTTACCACTGTAGGTGCAAATAGAGTGGGCCCGTGTATTCGTGATCATTTTTTCACCTTCTTTGACTGACTCTCAAGGAGAGAATGTTAGAATATGATTTGTTCATGACATATATCCTTTGGGTTTTTATGATAACAAAGTATTGAAAGAACAATGGTGTTATCTAATATGTGTTCTAAGTGTGCATGTTCTAAAGCTTAAAGAAGAATATATTCAGAATCTGATATAAGGATGCAATTGAGAAAAGCTAAGTTATTGACTTCTAGTGGCTCAGAATCTGAAGAACGTTTTTTAAGTGAAGACTGATAATATAGGTTTGTGTAGACTCTGAAATTGAAGGCCTTAGCATATGAAGAGCAATATATTGTCTCAAAACTTATTGAATGTATCAGTTTCTAGTGATCATTCAAAACCAGTGATAAAGCTAAGTTATCCGAACTGCAGAAAGCAAGCTACAATGTCAAATCAGTTTGTCATCCAGAGTCTATGTTCACAAGGCTCGAGAAAGAGTTGACATGCTTTACGGATATCAACTCTCAATGGGTCTATAATACAAGATCACAAGAAAGACGCGATGTTTAAACAAGTTACACAATGGATCAAGATCTTTTGGTGTATCTATCTTCAACGTCTCTTATACTATGGAGTAACAAAGACATTCTGTAGCGAGCAATTTTTGTCGGTGACGCGACCACCTTATCGCTGGGTTTTCCTCACCGCAATGGTAGGAGGGCGTGCTACTTTCTGATTTCTTATTTATCCCATGAAGCTGGAAGGGAAAGGGAAGCTATCTAAAACTAACCTTGCACGCGGATGTTTAACTGAACAAATGCTTAAAAGAGATTGGGGGGTCCGGGGCTAGGTTATACAATGGGGAGTTATCAATTACCCATCCTATATGTGGTAATCCACAGGATATTAGCTTTAGGTTTCGCTTTATACTTGATGGTGTTTATCCGTTAATGGGTTGGGAAAGTTTCTTGGGAAATATGAGTGAGTGAGTGAGTTTTTGTTGATGTTCGGGTTATTCCCGATGTTTTTGGTAAGGTACTGGACCTAAGTTTTGATTGATGTGTGAAGGTACTGGACCTAGAGTTTTTGTTTAGTATGCTCGCTAAGATTTCGCAATCTTATGCCTACGTATTCCCGTTTAAATGAAACAGGGAAATCAGAGCAATCGTAATTCCTCCTATTCTAAGGGAGGAAAATGATGTTTTGGTGTCTTGTTTAAAGCCCAAGATTAAAGCTAAACAGGTTTATTTGTGTCTTGTTTAAAGCCCAAGATTGAAGCTAAAAGGTCTGACTAAGAGAGAATTTGTTATCTCTAAGGAGGGATTGGGCTTCCTCTGAGGGGATTGTTAATTTTTGTGTGCCTTGATCAGAGCCCAAGGTTGAAGCTAAGAGGTTGACTGACTCCACTAGGGAAGTCCTTATACAAAGCCTAAGAGGAGGCTGGATAAGACTGACTCAACAAGAGAGCGTTTATGTGTCTTGTACAAAGCCCAAGATTGAGGCAAAAAAGAGACTGACTCTTTGGGGATATCATTATACAAAGCCTAAGAGGAGGCTATAAGTTGGACTTTTCTGGGGAAAATGTTCTATCTGTCTTGTATAAAGCCCAAGATTGAGGCTAAAAAGGGATTTTGACTCCACCGGGGAGGTTTGTGTGTGTCTTGTACAAATCCCAAGATTGAGGCTGAAATGGGAAATTTAGCTGACTCTGGTGAGGATATTTCTATGTGTCTTGTACAAAGCCCAAGATTGAGGCTGAAATGAGTTTAACTCTACTTGGGAAATCATTACTCAAGGCCTAGACGAAGGCTGGGAGGAAATGACTCTGTTGGGGAAGATGTTTGTCCCCGGCTTAAGAGAAGGTTTTGAAGATTTATGTCTTGTACAAAGCCCAAGATTGAGGCGAAAAAGGTTTTGACTCAACAAGAGAGTGTTTTTATCTGTCCTGTACGAAGCCCAGGATTGTGGCTGAACAAGCTGGAGAAATCATCCTACCTAAGAGGACTCTGACTTCTGCTAGGGGAAATCCTTATACCCGTCCTGCGAGGAGGCTGGAAAAGATTGACTAAGCGAAAGAGTGGATGTCTTGTACAAAGCCCAAGATTGAGGCTAAAAGGGTTGACTCAACAAGAGAGTGTTAAAAGGTGATTGACTCAACAATAGAGTCTGAAAAGTTGATCGACTCAACAAGAGAGTCTGAAAAGTTGGTGGACTCAACAAGAGAGTCTGAAAAGTGATTGACTCAACAAGAGAGTCTGAAAAGGTTAGCTCCGCTGGGGAGAATCACTTGTACAAAGCCCAAGAGGAGGCTAACTGTGTTGAGGAAAGGTCATTATACAAAGCCTAAGAGGAGGCTAGCTTTCTGCTGAGGATTATTGAGATCCCTAGGTAGGTCCAAATGGGGAAATCAACTCTTGCTGATGGTTTCCAGAAAAGTTGAGATATCAGATACCTTGAGGTTCTAATTTGGGATAGTGTTATATTGATGATAAACTGACCCTAGTTGGGGAATTTTTAAGAGAGAGACTGGGTTTTAACTCAGCTGGGGATAGATCGGATGATCAGGGTTCCTCTTACGTTCGTAGGGAATTTGAGAATGTCTTTGAGACTCAAGGGTGTTTTTAAGGGATGAGAATCAACCCTAAATTGATCTGAGATTTGACACTGGAAAGACTGCTCTAGCAAAGGATGACTAAGTTCTGCCTTATACCTTTAAGAGGTCTTCATGGTCCTTGTATTAAGCCCAAGAGAAGGCATGAGAACTTCTAAGAAGTCGGAGGGTCCTTGTACAAAGCCCAAGAGGAGGCGGGGATGCTTTTAGGAAGCCTGTGGGTCCCAAACCAATAAAAGTTCAAGAAATGCTATTCACCGAGAATAGATCATTTAGTGAAAGTTCGGAGGTTTGAAGAAACTCAAGAGATGCTATTCACCGAGAATAGATCAACTCCGGGGAGTAGAATTTCTTTGACAATTTCTAATAGTGACAGCCTGAGAAAAGGTTCATGAAGAATACTGCCTTTCTCTTTGTTCCATATTGTTTAAGCCCAAGAGAAGGCAAGACTGTATCTGGAAATCCTATGGAGATCAAGTTTTGACTGTATTTAAAGAGTGAGCAACATGGCTTTACCTAGTTCTAGACCTAGTTGCCGGGGAAAACTCTAAATAACTATACTAGTATATATACAGTTGATATATGACAAGTATTTAAAAGGGTATGAAAGAAGACTTACGGAGGAGCAGCTTCCCACAATACAGTTATATACATATGAAAACGAGTAAATGAAAGCTATTAAAACTTACAGGTGAGCAAGCTTTCATGCTGTATTGTTAGTTGTTCAAAGAAATTAAAGAAAGTTTCGATAACAACATGTATATTTGAATCTAAATCAAAAGGGAAGTTGTTTTTGAAAAGATTGTTGGGGCTTATACTCAAGGAGAGGCCCAAGGCTTAATAGTGATCGCACCGTTGTTTTGAATATCGTATCGGGACTTATACAACGACTGAGGCCCAAAAAGGTTTTTGCACAAAGGGATGGGTCTTACAACTCAAGGAGAGGCCCAAATTATTTGAAAAAGGAAAATAAATGGGACTTACAACACGAGGGGAGGCCCAGATGAAAATGTTTTGAAAACGGCGATCGCGCCGAGATTTTTGAAATCACAGTGGGTCTTATACAATAATTGAGGCCTAAAAAGGTTTTGGTTTCAAGAAGGGATTGGGTCTTACACTCTATTGGAGGCCCAAAAGTGTTTGAAAATTTAAAATCAAGAGGGAACCCTAATTTTAAATAAAGATGTCATTTTTCAAAGGTAATTTAAATAATAAATGATAAAATATCAATTATATTCAAAAACAAGTTGTACACTTTGGAAAATATTTTGAAAAATCATGTTTAATTACATGAGAGTTTGAAATTCAATTGGTTTTGAAAGATCAAAGTGGGAATTTCATTAAAAAATGTTTAAAAACAATTAAAATGAAATTAATTACAAAAATTCTAACTATATTAAATAAATAATATAAATTGGATTTTTTTGTAAAATAAAATATTTAAACATTTTAGTGAATTTTGAGAAAAAGAATCAATTCAAAAACATAAATATTCAGAGAGAAATTAATTTTTGAATCAATTAACCAAAATAACTAAAATTCAAAATTTTGAATTATGGCGCCAAGAACACAAAGTTCTTGCCTGCGCCCTCTATTTTTTCAGATTTGCGTTTTCTCACTTTTCTCCATGATTTCTCAATGGTTTTGCACGATTCAAGTACCAATCTTGTTCGCTTTTGAACAAGGGTCACAACCATATAGATTAATTGCATTTATTTTGAGTATTGAGTGAGAAATCAGAAGAAAATCTCAAGAACCCTAATTTCTGCATGAACACAATGAAATCTCACACACGATTGATTCATGGCAATTGATTGAGGGTTATTACTCCATACATGATTAGGAACATATGGCAAAATTATTGTGCAGTAAAATATGAATGCATCATGGAGTTTGAAGAGTTCATGCTTACCTCTTGCAGCTAGTGATCGAGTTCTAGGTTGGAGGTGTTACAGCTTGGTTCCAATGATGTGGACAACTTCCTTAGGTGCTATGGAGTGTGTCTGAATGCTTGGAGTGGATTGAATTGAGCTGGAACTTGATTTGGTACCTCAACTGCAAATCTGTCAAAGGCTTGTGCAGATGGCTGGTGATTTTGAGAATCTGATGTTCCAGATGTGATTTTGTATTATGGATCACTTCTATATGTTATATGTGAGGTGTGTGAACCATTGGTTGGATTGGAATTGCTCTCAAACTCAAAACCCGATGGTGACTTGAGTTAGAAGGAAAAATTGGAGTGAAAGTGAGATTTTGAGGAAAGCATCAGTTTGGGTGCTTTGGTGTACTCAAACAGAGCACAAATGAGCTCTATTTATAGTAGAGCAAGTTTGTTTTGCAAGCAATAGTGAATGGCAACTGGTACAGGTTTGTGGCCAATTGTGATCAAATAGAATCTCAAGTCTCCTCTAACCATTGACTTGAGATTAGAGCACAGGCTTTGTAGCTTTGATTCAGAGATAAACTTGGACTGAATTCAGTTGGAATAGGCTCAGTTCTTTCCACCTTGGTGCATCCATTGAATGCTTGGAAACAAAATTAGAGTCTTGGCATCTTTGTAGCCTTTTTAGGTTTGGCATGGCTATTGTAGATTCTTGGACTTTGGAGGCTTGGGGATCAGATCATTCCCTTCTTGTTTTATCCTCAGATGTGTCCAAATGGATGACAAGGCTTGAATTTGTCCGATTTGGACAGATCGAGCAAAAGGCACAAATTCTGCCTTGTAAAAATCAGTTCAGGATGCCATGTTCCAAGGGTTGTATCTCCTTGCTCAAATGGAATTTGGAGATGATCTGGTACTTGTTGGAAAGCCCTCATGACATACTTTAACTTTGATGTCCACCCCTAGACCTGGTTTGACTTGGATCAAGGTGAAAAATGTCCCTACATTTGGGAAAAAGTAAGGCAGATTTGAACTTAGTGAAAATTTCACTAAGTGTTGGAAAAATGTCATTTTCATGTTTTTTGTGATTTTTCTCAAACAATAACTCAAAATCCATGATGAATTGTGTCATACCCCAAATTTTTACCACTAAGATTTCCCATCATTGTGCAAATCATCATCACAATATGGATGTACCTTTATGCCTCATCAATCCCCTCAAGAATTGTTGAGCATTCCCTGCAGTCAAGCATTAGGGTTTTAAGCCCTCTCAGAGTGCTTAGACAAAGGATCAATCAAGAAATGACATGATCTTCAACTTGTATAGTCTCTCAAACATCCATAAATGACCAAGAGGACTCCCACATCAAGAATTAGGCACAAGGTTGCAACACTCCAAGTGGATTACGCCTCAGGATCGACAGTGTCACCAAATTAGGGTTTTGGTCGACAGAGGCCTCCAGATGAAAATTTTCATCTGGGCATGAGCCAATGCTTAAAAATATAAATCAATATACTCCAAGGGACCTCATGTACCCAATCATCAAGTCAATTTTACCTCAGGGGATGCATTCACCAAAAATCGGGAATTAGGGTTTCTTGACCTAATTCACCCCTAAGTTGACTTTTGGGACAAAACATGAGCCAAGACCTCAAGGCATTATTTGAGGGTCTCTAACCCATCACATTGATCCATTTGCAACAATGGATTGATCCAAGAAACTTGGCTCACAAGTTTCATTTTCATCTGGACCACAATTAGGGTTTTAGGGAAAAAGTCAACTGTACCTTTGACTTTTGACCAAGACATGCTCCCAAACCTTGGGACATGATTCAATACACCCTACAACACCTATGGAACATATCCATTAGGTTTGATTTAGGTCAAGGACTTGATTTCACCTAGGATCGCACAGTTTGGATTTCATCCGATAAAAAGTCAACTGTGCACAAAAGTCAAGTTTGAATTTTTGGAATTTTTCACAATTATGGTTCCTTGACCTTAAAACAATGTTAATATGTGATTTGAATCATCATTCATCAATAAAAATCAAAGAAAGTGGGATAACTTGTAAAAGGGGTAAACATAAAAACTTAGAATTTTTCTAAGTTATGGAACAAAGTGGCTAGGGTACCAACTTCCAAGGATCATAACTTGAGATCCAAGCAACCATTTGGGATGTTCCAAATATGGATTTGTAGCTCTCATGGCATACTTTAAAAGTGTCAACTATACCTCATTCCAATTTTTCATGGATTTTTAGTTATGAAGTGATCAAAATGGCTGAAAACATGAAATGTCACTTTTTCCAACACTTAGTGAAATTTTCACAAAGTCGGAATCTGTCTTGCTTTTTTTCAAAATGTAGGGGCATTTTTCACTTGGATCCAAAAATTTTCAAGACAAACTATGATCACACATGTGTTGTTTCACATAAGGGCTTTCCAAAATGTCCAAGAACTCCATCAAACTCCACCTGAGCTAGGAGTTATGACAACTGCAACATGCCTTGCTGCAGGGCCTCTTGTACGGTGCAACAATACGGTGCAACAATAATTGAGAATGGAAAGGAAATTCCATTACCCTCAGTCGTGAATATTGCAGACATCAGTCGAGTAACACGGAGTGGTCGAATATTCAACCGAGGAGTTGAAAACCTACCAGAGAAAAGGAACCTCAAACGGAAGTTCCTGATCAACCAGTCGGTCAGTCTAGTGATCCCAACCCTTCAAAGAACAACGATGAGATGCTGAAGCTCATCTAGAAGAGTGAATACAACATTGTTGATCAAGCTGTTGCAAACTCCTTCAAAAATCTTTGTACTATCTCTTTTACTCAGTTTTGAAGCTCACAGGGAGGCTCTACAGAAATTCTTAGAGCAGGCCTTTGTGGAACAAGATGTGGAATAACTTGGGGAATAACTTGGGGTTTAGTGATGAGGAATTGCCAGAAGAAGGCAAAAGTCACAACATGGCGCTTAATACTACAGTCCACTGCCATGACGATGCTCTAGCCAGCGTACTGGTTGACACCGAATCGGCTCTGAATGTTATGCTGAAGTCCACTCTAATGTGACTATCATTCAAAGTATCTTCGATGAGAGGCAGTGAGCTCATCATCAAAGCATTTGACGGATCCCGAAAAACAGTTATCGACGAAGTCGACCTTCCCATAACTATCAGTCCTCACACTTTCCAAGTCACTTTCCAGGTCATGGACATCCGAGCAGTATACAGTTGTTTGTTAGGAAGACCTTGGATACACGAGGATGGGGCAGTCACTTCGACGCTTCACCAAAAGCTGGAGTTCGTCAAGAACGACCAACTCGTCACAGTCTGCGGAGAGCAAGCCTTGATCGTGAGTAACTTATCATCATCATGTGTAGAACCGGAAGAAGCCGTGGAAACCCAGTTCCAAGCACTTTCGATGAGTAGTGACAACTAATCAGAAAGAGAAACATCGATTTCCTCGTACAAAGATGCTCTCGAAGCGATCAAAAGTAACAATGCAAAAGGATAGGGACAGCTTGTCATTCCTGCTGACAATAAGAACAAGAAAGGTCTTGGTTTTTCTTCAAATTGTGCCCAGACTGCTACTAACGACGAAAGTCTTCATCCCATTCAGAATTTCTTCCACAGTGAAGGTTTCCTTCACCCAGTGTCTCAAGAAGTACATACCATCAACGAGGGAGATTCCTCCAATACAGATGAAGAATGGAAGTCCTATCTCAACGAGGACGGTTATATGTCTCAAGGAGAGGTGCCTACACTATTTTGCTTTCCCGCACAGAGTCCGATATTTATACCGAGAGCGGATGTCAAAATGATATACGGAGATTGTGATCCGGAAGGATGTCGTGCTCCACCCAACTCATTAGAAGAGGACGCTTTGATAAAAGACAACTTTGACCACGACTACTATGGCCCAATGGATGGCCTGCCTATCTGGCAGCCGTACCCAGGAGACTTGGGGCAAAAGAGTCAGCCCAACGATGCATATCAGCTGAGCATCATTGAAAAGAAAACCTGCGTCCCCACCATGTCATGGGATCAACACTCAGGGCATTCAGAAAATACCCAGCACGACGATGAATTTGCAAAGCTTGCAGGGCTAGAATTCATCAACTATGCTTTTCCTGAGGTCAACATCATCGAGAGAGATGACTCCTCCAGTTCCAAAGAAGTGTGGGACACCTTAGGACAACCGAGTGGAAAATTCAATTACTTGGTTAAGTACACCGCTCCCAAAAACTCTTATATCATGCTCGAAGACATCCAGCCAACTGGATGGGGAGATCTACCTGAGAGTGCAAACACTGTGCAAGATACAACTGAGGAATCCTCCTACGACAACTCTGCCTGGGAGACAGATTCCAACGATCCTGCTCCACCAGAAATCAGCATTATTTCTGAAGATAAATCAAGGAAAGTGCTAGACTTTGTGATTCACCGAGGAGTTCGCCGCCAAAAGTTGTTCATAAGTCAAAGTAATTTCCGTCTTTGTCTTAACCTTTCACCCTACCCAGGTGAAATAGATGTTTTGATAGGGCTCGCTTTCTGTAAATATCCCTCTTCGCTTTGCCCAAAGCGACAGAGTTTTGTTTTATAGGGTTGTAGTTTCAAGAATCGACAAAATCATAAATAAAATAACGTCGTTCTGTAATTTCCGCATTTATTGTTGTTTTCTCTTTTCGCTTTCTCAGAAAATGGTAATCCTAAAAAACAACTCAAATAATAAAAACAAGCAGTTTTTCAGAAAATACACTGCACACACTCTTGCATTCTCTTTATCTCTTCTAAAAACAAATCATCGCGTCATGCAGATTGCTTATTTTAAAACCCATCGAAACATACGATCCAATGCCTTCTCCCAACTTTGAATTCTCGGTATATGAGGCTGAAGAAGAAGATGATGAAGAAATTCCAGAAGAGATCTCCTGATTACTCAGACAAGAGGAAAGGTCCATTGAACCTCACAAAGAGCCGTTGGAAACAGTCAACTTGGGTTCAGAGGAAGAGAGAAAAGAGGTCAAGATTGGGGAACTGCTCAGTCCAATTATCAAAGAAAGTTTGATAAAGCTTCTCAAAGAGTTTCTCGATGTATTTGCTTGGTCCTATCAGGATATGCCAGGATTAGATACCAGCATTGTGGAACATCAACTACCGTTGAGATCAGAATGTCTGCCTGTAAATTAAAGACTAAGACGGACTCATCCAGACATGACCACCAAAATCAAAGAGGAAGTACAGAAACAGATTGACGCAGGTTTCCTCGCCACATCAGAATATCCTCAATGGTTAGCCAACATAGTACCAGTTCCGAAAAAGGGCAGAAAGGTCAGAATGTGTGTAGATTACAGGGATCTGAACAAAGCCAGTCCAAAGGATGACTTTCCTTTACCACACATAGACATGCTGGTAGACAGTACAGCAAAGTTTAAAGTCTTCTCCTTCATGGATAGATTCTCGGGCTATAATCAGATAAAAATGGCGCCGAAAGATATGGAGAAAACTTCGTCCATTACCCCATGGGGTACTTTTTGTTACAAGGTAATGTCGTTCCGTTTGAAGAATGTCGGGGAAACCTATCAAAGGGCCATGACTACTCTGTTTCATGACATGATACACAAAGAAATCGAGGTATATGTCGATGATATGATCGCCAAATCTAAAACAGAAGAGGAGCATGTAACCCACCTGTCAAAACTATTCGAGCGGTTAAGAAAGTACAAACTTTGCTTGAATCCCAACAAATGCACATTCGGTGTCCGTTCAGGGAAACCTTTAGGGTTCATCGTCAGCCAGAAAGGAATTGAGGTTGATCCTGACAAAGTCAAGGCCATTCAAGAAATGCCTTCTCCAAGGACTGAAAAACAAGTCAGAGGATTCCTGGGACGTTTGAACTACATTTCCAGATTTATATTCCTCATGACCGCGACATGTGCGCCAATCTTCAAACTGCTTAAAAAGATACAATCATTTCTCACTGATTCCCGGGGTAAATGGACTCCAAATTATGACGGCCCCTATGTGGTCAAGAAAGCTTTCTCAGGCGGTACCTTGAGACTCGCAACCATGGATGGAGAAGAATTTGCCTACCCCACAAATGTTGATGTGGTCAAGAAATACTTCGCCTAAATAAACAAACAAAAAAAAACGTCTCGGTGGATTGAAAACTCGAAAGGGCGGTCCAGGAAAAAATTAGAGACATAATAAAAAATCATCCCGGTGGGTTGGAAATCTCAAAGTACAATCCAGGCAAAAGTTAGGGATTCATGGCAAGTAACTACGTCCAACAAAGGGGCAAATTCACAGCAGCAGTCGTGTCATCCATCAGAAAAATCCCATCAAGGTCATTTTCGACGGAAGCCCAGGATGTCCGGAATTCAAAGTTTGTAGAAGGATAGCAGTCGTTATGTTTCAATGTAGCCCTTTTCCCTTAAATTACCATTTTCTAAACTTTGTAAATACCCCATGGAATCACGCGTTTGGATGATTTCCATCCTATCAATAAAATTTGAGCCTTAATTCTTTTGTTTGTAATTCTTATTTGTTTTAGCTTTACAGAATGACATTTTAACATGATCAACGATTCTTGAAATAAAACAAAAAAATGAATTTACTTGTCACAAACTTTTTCTGCTTTTAAAATAAAGATGGCAATTTCTTTTGACTGTTAAACATCGAAAGAACATCGATCGCTACTCCAGAAGTAATCGAGCTTCAAAGTGCAAAATCAAAGTACTCCTTCTAAACCAGTACACCTGAATGAAGGATCAGCTGTGTCAGATGCGAATATTCTGTCCGACATCCCTGGCAGAGTTCTTATCTTCTAAGACCGACCAACGGTTTTCCCCACAGGGACTATCTCTCCTAAGAAAGGCAGAATTGCTATCTTAAATAATTGGTGCTTCTTCGTCCCCAGCAGTGGCCGAGTATTCAGTCGTGTTCATCCACTAGTCTATATGTCGCGTCAGTTTTGTCAGCATATACATACATACATCATGCATTATTTATTCACATTCATATTCATATTGCATCACTATCACTCCGGTCAGTCTTACCCCCTGGTGATAAAAGTCCTCTCAATCGAGTTGTCAGTGATTTCCTCGTCAGGAAGCACCTCATCTGAGCGATCTCTCCTCCAGTTTATTTCTGGGATGGAGAAGGCCCTTGACCACTTTGATAACTTGAACCTCTGAAAAACAAGAAAATTCTCGACAAACGTCACTCTTCTCCATTGAAGATGATATCTTTGCTTTCCCGGATTAAGGAAAATCCCTGAGAGAGCCTTGCAACTAAAGACTCTCAGCAACACAGTGGTTCTTCTCTCCAGAAAATCAATGTTAATGAAGTCATCAGCACCTCAAAGTTGGGGTACATTGTATGGCATTTCTTTGAGAAGATCTCGAGGAAAAGTATGATGTAATATCCCCAAGCAGAAAGCAGTCTCTCAAGAGACCCGTTTTCCCCAATAGAGTCAACAAATGGCCTCTCCAACAGAGAAGTTTGTACACCTCTACAGCTCAGACCAATGGGTTTCCCCAGCAGGTCTGACATCAAAACTTTTTCCATCAAATGGCATCTCCCCAGGAAAATTCGTCGAGAAGTTTGAGGAAAACCGCTACGAATAGCGTCCCTTGTCAAGAAAGTTTATTGACAAAAGAAACTGAGACCAGTTCCTTGGTAGGAAACCAGGATCGAGGGGAAGTTTATATCAGAAACTGAAACCAGTTCCTTGGTAGGAAACCAGGATCGAGGGGAAGTTTATATCAGAAACTGAGACCAGTTCCTAGGTAGAAAACCAGGATCGAGGGGAAGTTTATATCAGAAACTGAGACCAGTTCCCTGGCTGAAGACCAGGATCGAGGGGAAGTTTTTACCTTTTCTAAGCATTATTGCTTAGCAAAATAATATGAACGTGTAAACTACCATTCCTAACCATTGTCAAAATTTTGGGTATTCCGATATTTAATCATCTTGCACCCCGAATGCCCGAATACCTTCGCCATTCACACCTTCGGGTCCAAGAATATTAAATAGGGGCATCTGTCATACCCCAAATTTTGACCACTAAGATTTCCCATCATTATGCAAATCAGCATCACAATATGGATGTACCTTTATGCCTCATCAATATCCTCAAGAATTGTTGAGTATTCCCTGCAGTCAAGCATTAGGGTTTTAAGCCCTCTCAGAGTGCTTAGACAAAGGATCAATCAAGAAATTACATGATCTTCAACTTGTCTAGTCTCTCAAACATCCATAAATGATCAAGAGGACTCACACATCAAGAATTAGGCACAAGGTTGCAGCACTCCAAGTGGATTAAGCCTCAAGATCGACAATGTCACCAAATCTGGGTTTTGGTCGACAGAGGCCTCCAGATGAAAATCTTCATCTGGGCATGAGCCAATGCTTCAAAATATAACTCAAGATACTCCAAGGGACCTCATGGACCCAATCATCAAGTCAATTTTACCTCAGGGGATGCATTCACCAAAAATTGGGAATTAGGGTTTCTTGACCTAATTCACCCATAAGTTGACTTATGGGACAAAACATGAACCAAGACCTCAAGGAATGATTTAAGGGTTTCTAACCCACAACATTGATCCATTTGCAACAATGGATTGATCCAACAAACTTGGCTCACAAGTTTCATTTTCATCTGGACCACAATTAGGGTTTCGGGGAAAAAGTCAACTGTACCTTTGACTTTTGACCAAGACATGCTCCCAAACCTTGAGACATGATTCAATACACCCTAAAACACCTATGGAACATGTCCATTAGGTTTGATTTAGGTCAAGGACTTGATTTCACCAAGGATCGCACAGTTTGGATTTCATCCGATAAAAAGTCAACTGTGCACAAAAGTCAAGTTTGACTTTTTGGAATTTTTCACAATTATGGTTCCTTGACCTTAAAACAATGTTAATATGTGATTTGAATCATCATTCATCAAGAAAAATCAAAGAAAGTGGGATAACTTGTAAAAGGGGTAACCATAAAAACTTAGAATTTTTCTAAGTTATGGAACAAAGTGGCTAGGGTACCAACTTCTAAGGATCATAACTTGAGATCCAAGCAACCATTTGGGATGGTCCAAAGATGGATTTGTAGCTCTCATGGCATACTTTAAAAGTGTCAACTACACCTCATTCCAATTCTTCATGGATTTTTAGTTATGATGTGATCAAAATGGCTGAAAACATGAAATGTCACTTTTTCCAACACTTAGTGAAATTTTCACTAAGTCAGAATCTGTCTTACTTTTTTTCAAAATGTAGGGGCATTTTTCACTTAGATCCAAAAAATTTCAAGACAAACTATGATCACACATGTGTTGTTTCACATAAGGGCTTTCCAAAATGTCCAAGAACTCCATCAAACTCCACCTGAGCTAGGAGTTATGACAGCTGCAACATGCCTTGCTGTAAACTGTCTTGGCAAGGCAGATTTGTGCATAAAGGCTCGATTTGCTCAAATTGTGCAATTCCAAGCATGCTTATCCATCTGCACACCTCAAGGGGGAACAACCAAGGGACAAGCATTGATTCATCAGCCTCCCAAGTCCAAGATTCCCCAAGTAGCATGCCAAACCCTAAAAAGCCTAAAAGAGGCCAAGACTCCAATTTTGTTTTCAAGCATTCAATGGATGCACCAAGGTGGCATGAACTGAGCCTATTCTAACTGAATGAGTCAAGGATAAGCTATGAACCAAAGAACCATAGGCCTGTGCTCTAACCTCTAGTTAATGGCTAGAGGAGACTTAAGATTCCAAAGTGATCCAATTGGCCAAAGGCCTGCTGCAGTTGTCATTCACTATTGCTTGAAAAACAAACTTGCTCTACTATAAATAGAGCTTATTTATGCTCAGTTTAAGTACACCAAAGCACTACAACACTTGCTTTCCTCAAAATCTCTTTTTCTAGGCCAAAATGCCTTCTTTTGCAAGGTACCTCTGAGTTTTTGAGTTAGAGAGCAATTCCATCACAGCTCATGATCCAAACACCTCTAATATGTTGTATCTAAGCTATCCAAACACTAACATGTGACCTGTAACACCAAAATCACAAAGTCCCCTCTCAAAACCTCAAAATTGGACTTTTTTGCATTTTTCAAGCCATGTCTTGATTCAGTCACTTTCTAAACCAGATAAGACCTCAAACACACTCCAAATATCATCCTTGAACTGTTCCAAATGGTTCCCCACATCTGGAACACCATTTGAGAGAGTTGCTATATTGGTTACTTTTGTCCCTTTTGCAAGAAAGAGTTCAAACTTGTTCCTGAGGATTCCAGCTGGTTCTAACCATTCTAAAAGCTTTTAAGAGATCATTTGAGGGTGTCCAAAGCATCAAATTGTTTCTGGAACAAAGCAATCGGCAAATAGCCCAAAAAGCTCCTAAAAAGGTAAGCATCACAACTTGAACTCTTTGAAATATGCATTGCTTTGAAGTCCACTGATCATGCACATCTCATACATGTTATATATGTTGTGTTTGAACTAATTCATCATGTAATTCATGCCTGTAACAAGAGGTAGCATAGAAAATGCAATTATAGGCCTATTTCAAGAATACTATCGAGTTTTGAAATAGGAGCCCCATCTGAAAAAACCACCACCACCATTGGATTCCTTGTGAAATTCTAGGCATGATATACCTAAATTTTGTCCCAATCCATGGAGAAATGAGAAAGTTACAAGCTTCACATTTTTTGCCAAAACCTTGCCTTGCCTTGCCTTGGCCAGGCCAAAAACAAGGCATGCCTCATATATTCATGGGGTGGTTTTGATACACGGATGTATCACCACCCCAGTGGTAGAGGACGCACACTGCACCCTAGAGGTCTGGGGTTCGAATCCCCCTCGCCCCAGATCCTCTTTTTTATCACTTGTTCCACATTTTTTATTATTTTTCATGTTATTTTAAATGATTTGGAAAATTAATAACTCTCTCAATTTTAATTATTTTTTATTGGTTATTTTTGCAAAAAATCACAAAAATATTAAAATATTTTATTCCACAAAAAAAAAATCAGATTTATATTATTTATTTAATATAGTTGGTATTTTTGTAAATAAATTCATTTTTATTGTTTTTAAATCTTTTAAAAATGAATATTCATCTTGAAAATCAAAATCAAATAAGCCCTAAATCATCTTGTGATTAAAACCTCATTTTTCCATCCTTAACCAAAAATCACAAGTAGTTTATTTAGACTTATTTGGCATTTTGGTCACTTTATTCATTTTTATTAAAAGGACTACTTTTAAAAGAAAATGAAATTAGGGTTTCTTTGATTTTCACCCTAACAAATCTTTTTCAAACACTCATGGGCCTCTAATAGAGTGTAAGACCCAACTCCTTTTGAAAACCAAAATAATTTGGGCCTCGGTCATCGTATAAGACCCATTGTGTTTTCAAACCTCGGCGCGATTGCCATTTTCAAACAAATAACTCTTTGGGCCTCCCCTCGTGTTGTAAGTCCCATCTTTATTTTTCAAAATACTTTTGGTCCTCTAATAGAGTGTAAGACCCAACCCCTTTTTATAAATAAACATTTTGGGGCATCACATATTGTATAAGTCTCTCTGTGTATTTTCAAAACAACGGTGTGATCACTGTCAAACTCCTTGGGCCTCTCCTTGAGTATAAGCCCCAATAATCTTTTCAAAACAATTCCCTTTTGATTTAGATTCAAATATATAGTTGTTATCAAAACTTTCTTTAATTTCTTTGAACAACTAACAATACAGCATGGAAGCTTGCTCACCTGTAAGTTTTATCCGCTTTCATTTACTTGCTTTAATATATATAACTGTATTGTGGGAAGCGGCGCATGGTTAGTCTTCTTTCATTCTTTTAAATACACGTCGGATATATATATATATATATATATATATATATATATATATATATAATTGTATTGTGGGAAGTTGTGCATGGTTAGTCTTCTTTCATACCTTTTTAAATACTTATCATATATCAACTGTATATATATTAGTATAGTTATTTAGAGTTTTCCCCGGCAACTAGGTCTAAAAATAGGTAAAGCCCTATTGGTCACTCCTTAAATACAAATAAAACTAGATCCCCCATAGGATTTCCAGATACAGTCTTACCTTCTCTTGGGGTTAAACAATATGGAACAAAGAGAAATGTAGTATTCTCGGTGAACCTTTTCTCAGACTGTCACCCCTAGAAATTGTCAAAGAAATTCTACTCCCCGGAGTTGATCTATTCTCTGTGAATAACATCTCCTGAGTTTCTTCAAATCACAGAACTTTCACTAAGTGATCTATTCTCTGTGAATAGCATTTCTTGAACTTTTCTTGGTTTGGGACCCATAGGCTTCCTAAAAGCATCCCCGCCTCCTCTTGGGCTTTGTACAAGGACCCTTGGGCTTCTTAGAAGTTATCATGCCTTCTCTTGGGCTTATTACAAGGACTCAGATGATCTCTTAAAGTTATAAGACAGAATTTAGTCATCCTTTGCTAGAGCAGTCTTTCCAGTGTCAAAACTCCGACCATTTTAGGGTTGATCTCATCCCTTAATGATCGTGCCTCCTCCTGGAGGCATCATACAAAAGACAAAATTCTCCCACACCAGTAGACTTGGACAGTCTAATCCCCTTGAGTCTCAAAGACATTCTCAAGTTCCTTAAATATAGGAAGAACCTCGGTCACTCTGGATCAATCTTCAGCAGAAACCCAGTCTCTCTCATGAGAGTTTCCCAACCAGGGTCAGCTTATCCCAAATCAGAACCTCAAGGTATCTGATACCTCAACTCTTCTGTAATCCTCAGCAAGAGTTGACTTCCCCACTTGGACCGGCCTCGGGATCTCAATTATCCCCGGTCAAAGAGATCCTCCTCTTAGGCTTTGTATAATCATCTTTCCTCAACACAGTCAGCCTCCTCTTGGGCTTTGTACAATGATTCTCCCCAGCAGAGCTAACCTTTTCAGACTCTCTTGTTGAGTCAATACCCTTTTAGCCTCAATCTCGGGCTTCGTATGAGACAGCAAACCACTCTCTTGTTGAGTATAAAAGACTTTCTTGTTGAGTCAATCACCTTTCAGACTCTCTTGTTGAGTCAACACTACTACAAAACGCATAAACAACGACGCCATGCTCACAACGCTTCATCCCTACACCGTTGTGACATATCTAAACTAAGGCGCGATTGTATTTTATTTGTTTATTAAATAAAACTTATCTGTATATAACAACGGTTGATAAACCAACCGTGGTGATTATCTGTATATAACAACGGTTGATAAATCAACCGTAGTGATACCTTCAAGCTTTCATGTGTTCGAACCTCAGCGTATTCATATATATTATTCCTTTTATGTTAAAGCGCGCATTTACTTTTTTATTTACTTCTAATTAAAAAAATTAAAAGTTATGACTACGGTTGTTTATATACACCGTTGTGATATATTTTGTATGTTTTTTTTTAATTTTTAATTCTAAAAATAACTCTGGCGCTTTAATATGAAATTTCATTATGTAAATAATATATCATAACGGTGTAAATTCTTGACCGTCGCAGTAGTGTTTCAATAGTCTCCAAACTAGGTAGTCTCTTCAGTATCCTTATTTCGATTCCATTGAAAATAGAAACCAGACAAAACGTTACACGATTTCAACCCTAAACCCTAACCTTCAATACTGTGAAACAATACACGATTCCACCAAAGCTTGCATCATCAGTATCCATTTGTTGTCATTTTCGTCATCATTGTCACGATAGTGAAGAAAATAGAAGATTACGCACATACCAATATCGTCGTCATCATCGTCACCGTCGCTGTCGTAAGGAAGGAAGACAACAACAACACCAACACCAACATCGTTTACTTCGTCATCACGTTTAGGGTACGTAAAATATTTTCCCCATGCATCTACAGTAAACTCTTTTGCCATTGTTGTTCATGTTGTTGTTGTTGTTTTTGAACTTAGATGTCGACCTTGTCGAGTTCTTCATCAGAAACCAGCGAAGAAACTCAAACAAATGAAAGGTTAGCCAATGAAACTCAAACAACTGAAAGTCAAACGAAAAGATCACAAAGAGGTGTCACAATGATGCCCCAGTTCACATCAGTCCGCAACTCATCTGGTGCAAAAATTCCGATCGAGTTTGATTCGCACTACAGATTAGTGGATTGTCCATATTACGCTACTTTTAGGAGTTATGTTGCGTTCCTTGCACGTAGCAAAGTCAGTATACTGATTGATGATTGGAGAGAAGTGGATGGTAATGTCAAAGACAGCTTATGGACAGACGTTAAGGTATTTCATACTATAATTTTCATATATTTGATATCACTACCTATAGTTTCTAATTCATACTTATATATTGATTTAATGTTGTTGAATTTTGAGTTTACCGATGACTCAAAATTGAAAAGAAAGTGGATAACGTATGCCGGTATTCATTGGAGGGGATTTAAGTCACGGCTCACAGCTGACTACATTACGAAGCCTAAGAGCGGTCTTCAACCTCCATAGATTCGGTATAGTTTTTTATCGAAGAAGGTGTGGCACAAGTTTGCGAAGAAACGCCGTTCTGAGGAATTCAAGGTTAGTACTAGTAGTCTTATGTAACCTATAATGTTATGCTAATGAGTTATAGATACTAATCATACACATTTTTCACTATGTTAATAACAGGCTAAAAGCGAAGTGGGAATTCAGAACAAGGCGAAAAACATGTACCCCAATAGATTGTCTCGTGGGGGTTACAGGAAACTTGAGAAGAGGATCCTGCAGGAAAAACTACAAGAAGGAGGAGATGGTGACATTCCATCTCCACCTTCAAGACATGAGAAATGGAAGAGGGCTCGATTAAGACCTAATGGAGAGTACACCTCTGAGGCTTCAAGAGTAGTTGCTGAGAAAATTGTAAGTATATGGTTTGTTTAAATGTGTTTGCTTATGTAAATTACTCATGATGAATTTTTATTTAAATGTGTTTGCTTATGTAATTAAGTTGCTCATGTTGTGTAGGATAACTTGGTTGTGGCAGCCCGTGAAGGCACATTTGTTCCAGAATCACGACATGACATATTAGTCAAAGCTATCGGAACAGCTGAGCATGGAGGCTGTGTCCGTGGTGTTGGAGATGGTGTTGGCTTGAGGTTATACTTTGGATCTCAAAGAAGAAGCACCGAAACCGCTGAATTTCTTGCTCAACGACAAAAGATTGATAATGTTGAGAAGCAATTGGTGGAGCAAAGGAGACTGTTCAAGGAGGAGAGGGAAAAAAGGGAGAAAGAAGTGGAAAGGTTACAAGAGATGTATTCTGTATGTGTCGTAAATCGCGCTTATTTTTGTATGATATATATTATATGTTCTAATTGAATATATTGTGCTTTTTTTTGTTTTATGTTCTAATTGAATGTTATGATGTAGAGATTAACTGAAAGTCTCGAACAACGAACTAATGAAGATCGTCGTTGCGTTGGTGAAGATCAAACTCCAAGTAGAAGTGTCGTAAATCACGCTTCTACAAAAGGGAGTAATTGTACAGCCCCCCCCCCCCCCCCCCCCCCCCCACCTGTAGATAACCACAATGGGATATTGGACCCTAGTCCAAATGAAATAACAAGTTTATACTACTACATTTCAACAACAGACCTTGCGCAGCCCCTCGCGCTAGAACATTGCCCACAATTGGATTTAGTGTATTACACTCCTGAAGATGTGAGGGATTTTCTCGCAGGATTTTCTCCCTTAATTTATTCATTTTCTTTGACCATTTAGGTACATTCAGCGTGTTTGTATAGAATTGAATAAATCAAGTACATATGGAATCTTGGACCCAAGTTTTATTGCTTGGGCGTATAATGATAAAACTATCAGAGAAAAGTACTTGAAAAGCCGGCTAAATGACGGAGGAAAAGAATGTTACCTTGTACCATTCCTATGTAGGTTAGTATTGTTGTAATTTATTTCTATATTCTATATTTAGTTTTGTTTTAGTTTTGTTTTAGTAACAACTAATAATATATATATATATATATATATATATATATATATATATATATATATATATATATATATATATATTCTCGTGTTCATTCAGTGGTCAATGGAAATTGATCGTAATATCGTTTAGGACAAATACGGCGACATTACTGTGTTCCTTGCACGATCCACTCCACAAACCAATGAAAGATCTTGTATTAACGTAAGTGTCTTTGTTAAATATCATTTTCTTTGGCATTAATTGTAATTATTTTATCATGAAATATGTTTAATTCAATTTTCAATGTACAGTATTGTGGAGCAAGTTAATATATTGAGGAATGTTAGAAAAAAGCCCACATACCTTGCTCCTAAAGTAAGTGGCCCTATTACCTGTTTATTTCATTTACATTCATGCATGTGTGGTTGTATTCATGTTTTTATATTCATGTAATTTGTAGACGAGGAAACAACGCGGGAGTTACGAGTGTGGGTATTTTATCATGAAACGTATGTTAAACATCGTCCTTGCCGGCACTGTTGATTCATGGGATACGATAATATATGCCATAAAATGTTTACATATATTAATATATAAATTGACTATTGAATTATTATCATGCCTGATGTATCTTTAATTTTTTGCTCTTATGTAGATGTTTAACGACGAAACCCCATTCCCCCTTGAGGACACTGTGGATCTTCGTAAATGTTGGGCGTATATCCACAATCAGCTTAAGGGTTCTGCTCCTGCTGTATGATATATCAGCAACATTTTTTGATGCACATATTTTTTGCTTTTGATGCACATAATGTGAACAATAGTTTTGGCTTTTGATGCACATAATGAAATCAATAATATTGGCTTTTGATTTAAATAATGTTAGCAGTTTAATTCTCTGATTCATTTAGCTTTTGATGTAAATTTATTTTGATGTAAATTTTGTGATTCATTTATAAGGATACAATATAGGAAGAATTGTGTTTGATGCACATATTGTGTTTGCATGTAAACAGAAGTTGTTTTGACAGGATAAATTATGGGAATAATTTGATATGCAGATAAATTTTATATTTAAAACAGTCTGTTTTTGGCAGCAGTTATAAACCTATCCGTAGTTGTATGTCAAACGCTAATATAAATAAAAAAATGTTGTTGCTGAGAATCGAACCAGATCACAGTTTAGTATATCACAACGGTTGACTAAACTAACCATCGTGAAATGGTGCGCGCAAACTGGAATACAACAACGGTTCCCAGACTGTCATTGTACGTACCTCATATACAACAACACTCTACATAACAACGCCTTCGCCCCCGTCATTATATGTCATTTCCAACCGTTGTTAAATGCGTTTTTCGTAGTAGTGCAATCCCCTTTCAGTACTCTCTTGTCGAGTCAACCCTTTTTTTATCCTCAATCTTGGGCTTTGTACAAGACAGATAAAAATACTCTCTTGTTGAGTCGATCTTTATCCAAAGATTGGTATAAAGATTCCCCCCTAGTAGGAGCTAGCCTCCTCTCAAGTTCTCCAGCTGGTTCAACCATAATCCTGGGCTTTATACAGGACAGATAAAAACACTCTCTTGTTGAGTCAAACCCTTTTAACCTCAATCTTGGGCTTCGTACAAGACACAAATTTCCCTCTCTTGAGCTTGGGACATATATCTTCCCTAGCAGAGTCATTTCCTCCCAGTCTTTTTCTGGGCGTTGAGGAATGATTTTCCCCAAGAAGAGTCAAACTTATTTTAGCCTCCATCTCGGGCTTTGTACAAGACACATAAAAATATCCTCACCAAAGTCCGTTAAATTTCCCATTTCAACCTTAATCTTGGGCTTTGTACAAGACACGTACAAGCTCTCCCCAGCGGAGTCAAAATCCCTTTTAGCCTCAATCTTGGGCATTGTATAAGACAGATAACACTCTCCCGCAGAGTCAAACTTCTAGCCTCCTCTGAGGCTTTGTATAATGATATCCCCAAAGAGTTAGTCTCTTTTTAGCTTCAATCTTGGGCTTTGTACAAGACAGATAAAACATTCTCTTGTTGATTCGGTCACTTCTAGCCTCCTCTTAGGCTTTGTATAAATAAATCCCATAGCCGAGTCAATTAACCTTTTAGCATCAACCTTGTGCTTTGATCAAGACACACAAAAAGTCAACAATCTCTCTTTAGAGATGACAAATTCCCCCTCAATACCCTTTTAGCTTCAATCTTGGGCTTTGAACAAGACACAAATCCCCCTTTTAGCTTCAATCTTGGGCTTTGAACAAGACACCAAAACATCTTTTTTCCTCCCTTAGAATAGGAGGAACTATGATTGCTCTGATTTCCCTGTTTCGTTTAAACAGGAATACGTAGGCATAAGATTGCAAAATCTTAGCGAGCATACTAATCACAAACTCTAGGTCCAGTACCTTCACACATCAATCAAAACTTAGGTCCAGTACCTTACCAAAAACATCGAGAACACCCGAACATCAAAAAAAACTCACTCTTTCTCTCATACTTCCCAAGAAACTTTTCCAACCCATTACCAGATAAACACCATCAATTACAAAGCAAAACCTAAAGCTAATATCCTATGGATAACCACATATAGGATGGGTAATTGACAACTACCCATAGTATAACCTGACCCCGGACCCCCCCAATCTCTCTAAAGCGTTTATTCAAATAAACATTCGCGTGCAAGGTTAGTTTTAGATAGCTTCCCTTTCCCTTCCAGCTTCACGGGATAAATAAGAAATCAGAAAGTAGCACCCTTTCTCCTCGAGGAGGAAAACCCAAACTTCAGCGATAAGGTGGTCGCGTCACCGATAAAAATCGGTCGCTACAAATTGGAATGAGGTCTAGTTGACATTATCGAAGTATGTAACATGAAATTTAATCTGAGCTTTAAATGGGAGAAAAAGGCCTTAGGGTTTGGGAGATATGGCCTTGCAAAGTTGGTACCCTAGCCACTTTGTTCCATAACTTAGAAAAATTCTAAGTTTTTTTATGGTTACCCCTTTTACAAGTTAACTCATTTTATTTGATTTTTCTTGATTAATGATGATTCGAATCACATATTAACATTGTTTTAGGGTCAATGAACCATAATTGTGAAAAATTCCAAAAAGTCAAACTTGATTTTGTGCACAGTTGACTTTTTATCGGATGAAATCCAAACTGTGCGATCCTTTTTGAAATCAAGTCCTTGACCTAAATAAAACCTAATGGATATATTCCATAGGTGTTGTAGGGTGTATTGAATCATGTCCCAAGGTTTAGGAGCATGTCTGGGTCAAAAGTCAAAGGTACAATTGACTTTTTCCTCGAAACCCTAATTGTGGTCCTGATGAAATTGAAACTTGTGGATCAAGCTTCTTGGATCAATCCATTGTTGCAAATGGATCAATTTAGTGCATTGGATACCCTAAAATCATGTCTTGAGGTCTTGGCTCATGTTTTGTCCCAAAAGTCAACTTAGGGGTGAATTAGGTCAAGAAACCCTAATTCCTGATTTTTTTGATGAATGCTTCCCCTGAGGTTAAATTGACTTGATGATTGGGTCCCTAAGGTCCCTTGGAGTATCTTAAGTTGTGCTTTGAAGCAATGGCTCATGCCTAGAGGAAAATTTCCACCTGGAGGCCTCAGTCGACCAAAACCCTAATTTGGTGACACTGGCGATCTTGAGGCTTGATCCACTTGGAATGTTGCAACTTTGTGCTTGATTCTTGATGTGGGAGTCCTCTTGATCCTTTATGTGGATGTTTGAGAGGTTAGACAAGTTGAAGATCATGTCATTCCTTGATAAATCCTTTGTCTAAGTGCCCTGACAGTGCTTGAACACCTAATCCTTGATTGTGGTGAATGCTCAAACATCTCTGAGGAGATTGATGAGGCATGAAAATACATCCATATTGTGATGATGATTTGTATAATGATGGGAAATCTTAGTGATCAAAATTTAGGGTATGACATATTCCTCTGAAACCGGTATATAAGAAGCTGAAGATTCAAGATGGATTTTCAATAAGGAACAAGGAAAATAAAGAAGAAGAGTCAAGAAGGATAGAAGCGTTCCATGCTTCTATCAGAATGGAAGAATAACAAGATCAAGAATAGCAACACAATCGAGTATGCATAAATTTTGTTATATGTTGTAAATTTTACAAAGCCTTAAGATTTCTTAAACATTGAATATCTTAGCAGTCTTAAGCAATGTGATCTTTGTTATGGTTATTACCATGTACCTCTAATTATGTATCAAGTACACCTTGTTCTCTATTATGCTAAACAAGTTGTTTAGTACTTTAGATAAAGTCTCTTGCTATGTGTTTGAGCATCAAAGTCTCTTGCTGTGAAGCTTGAGACAAGTAAGTCTTCTGCTATGTGCTAGAGTATTGAAGTCTTGATCAGTTGTCGATTAAGTAAGAAAGTCTTGGACCGAGGGTCTGAGTGGAAGTCTTGAGCCTGGAGGGCTTAAGCAAGGAAGTCTTAAATCTGTGGGATTTAAGCAGGGAAGCCTTAGACTGAGGGTCTGAGAAGAAGTATTGAACCTGAAGAGTTTAAGCAAGGAAGTCTTGGATTCATGGAATCTAAGCATGAAGTCTTGGGTTGAGGGTCTAAGCAGGAAGTCTTGAACCTGAGGGGTTTAAGCATGAAGTCTTGGGCTGAGGGTCTAAGCAAAAAAGTCCTATGCTTAAGTGCATAAGCAGTTGTAATCATGTTTTGATTATAGTGGAAAATCTCTTGTGCTGCAAGGGGACTGGACTACTCTCATTTTGGGAGGAACCAATATAAATCTATGTGTGTTTTGTTGCTATTTATTTGCTTATGTTATTATTTCGCTGTAATTGATTATCATAATTTAAACTGTGGTTTAGAATCTGAACTCTGTTTAGAAGCAAAGTAAAGAAATGGATAACACAATTCAACCCCCCCTCCCCTTCTTGTGTATTTTTCTCACCTTCAGTTGGTATCAGAGCATGATCGGTGCATAACACTTAATAGTGGTGCAAATAAAGATCCCATGATAAAAATATGTCTGCTGAAGACTTTCTTTAAAGAAGAAATCAAGTACTATATGAAAAATATTACTTTGCTAGTCCTACCATATTCAGTGGTAAAAAATGGCAAAATATATTCTTATATCATTGGTCTTGATAAAAGGATTTTGATGAAGGTTTATGGAATACCCTTGAGAAAGGTATTACTATAGAATTTAATGGTGTAGGGATGACCTATGATAGAAAATCTCTCATACCAGCTCAGGAAAAGCTTTATAGAAATCATCTTGGAGTTAGATGCATTCTGGTAGGTGCTCTATCTCATTTTGAGTATATCAACATCATTGATATGTCTAATGCTCAGACTATCTTTGAATCCTTGTGTTCTAATTTGAAAGGAATCCGGTAGAAGCTTATCTAGTTACACTTATCTAATCTTTCCAAGCAAATTCTGAGAAGTCTTACTGCTAAAGTCAAACCAAAAAGTCACATCTATTCAAGAAGTCAAAAACTTGAGTAGACTGCGTCTTGAAGGTTTAATTAGCATTCCTCAAAGTAAAGAAATGGAATTAGATGAAGAAAAGTTATCAAAGAGATCACCTTTCCTCAAGCCTGTAGAAGAAAATTCGTATGGAATGTATGATGATGAGGAATTGGCCTTTCTTATCGGAAGATTCTATCAGCTGGCTAAATGGAGTGTGATATCTATTGATGGAATATTAACTTTAGGAGCTTTTGAAATATTCGTATTTCAACTGATTACCCCAATCTTAAGAATAAGGAGAAAAACTACCAAAAAAAACCCAAAAAGCAAAATGTCTAAGATCTTCAAAGCATATTCTAATGAAGCTAACATAGTTGAGGATTCAGAATCCGATGAAAAAGTAATCTGGCACTGTTGGCCATTACTTTTTCTGAAGAAGCATCTGAATCCAGGAATAAATCAATTATTGAAGAGAAAAAGATATCGACTAATCCATCTTGCTTCAATATTGATAATAAGGAGTCTGCATCTCAAGATAAAATGTTAAGTGACTTCATTGCTCCTAAGGAAATTGAAGGTTATCATAGAATTTGTGTTAAAGGACAATTCTGTGAGAAACATTTCATTTCTTCTTTTGTTTTCTGGCAATACTAAGACAGTGCTAAAAAGTTACTTTATGCCAACCTCTGATAGCAAACACTATTTGTTTCTATGCTAGTCATAAATTTCAAAATCAAGGATTATGAAGTCAATAGATTCAATCCAAGACAATGAAATCAAAGACTCTACTAAGAACAAGATTTTTGTAAGTGCCATAAATCATCCTAGACTTTGATCTAGAATGAATCTTGGTACTACTATCAGACTAAGACATGAAGTAAAAGAAATCCTGTCGGGACTAACATTTGTGGACCCACAGAAGTATGGGTACCAATATCCAAAATTGTCTTTGTTATAGATATCATAGAAGAAAGGAGCAAGGCATCTTCCATGATACTTGATCAAAGGTTGTTTACAACATTTGATGGAAGAAATGCCTACATACCAAACTCAAGAGCTGAAGAATGCAAAAATATGGAGTTTGGAGAAGAAAGTGGAATCATTGGTTTGACTGTCATTGAATCAGAATCCACTCGAGAGAGAATTCAGATTCAATGGTCAAATCTGAATACTCATCTGAAGCTTGACCAAGAAAAAAAAAGGTATGTTATGTTCCTTTACTTTATCAAACTTGTTGACTCAATGAACTATTTAAGTATAAGTGAATACAAAGTCTCTATTAGATCTCTAGAGAAATTATGTTAGTTAACAATAAAAGAATCTTCAGAAATCTTTGAAAAGAAACTATATTGTATTTGACTATATTGAATATGTCATTAACTAGAAGATGAACATTTTTAAGGAAATAATATTCTCACCGTTTGTGATAATACTATTGCTAGTTAGTGGTCAAGGAAACCAATTCAATATTCATAAATCAAGCATGACTCTAGTTTCAAGAGAAAATGATTGACTCTAAATAGAATATCAAAGACTGATAATTAACAGAAGATGTTTCACTCAAAGTCTAATCCTACTAGATTCTGACAACAGATAGCTTCTGAAAAATTGTCAGACTCTGAGATTCAGAAAAGGAATCTTTGCTTCTGATGAAGCAGTTTAAGTAAGAATTATTTTAAAATCCTTGTCTTACTTAAAATTCCATAAAGTTGAAAATCATTTAGTGTATTCAAGAAGTCTGCTATGTAAGGACCCTTGGGTAATGATGTTTTCTTATTTTATGTGCCCATGGTCTCTATCCCTTGTCTTTGTGAAACATCATTTCATGTCACCTTTTATTTCCATCTGACAAG
This sequence comes from Lathyrus tuberosus, assembly GCA_022829125.1. Lineage (NCBI taxonomy): Eukaryota > Viridiplantae > Streptophyta > Magnoliopsida > Fabales > Fabaceae > Lathyrus > Lathyrus tuberosus. Next base: position 20,821,537 of record JALAZF010000017.1, read on the forward strand.
ATTCTTATTCCTTGTGGTAAGAATCTTGTTCAGATCTCTTTTGTTATTTGTTTTTCTTTTGTGCTTTGATCAAACCAAACCCGAGATGAATTCTCTAGTCAATTCTTCACCGAATCGACTAGCTGTCATCAATGAAAAGTTTGTGAATTTTGAAGAGCTGTTTAAGCAATGTTTTAACTTCTGGAAGACTGTTTCTGAACAAAGCTGGAATAGATACTTTGATATGAGCTGTGGTTTTACTTATCCAAATATTGTCAAAGAATTTTGGGTTAATGCTTCCATTGTTGAGCTAAATACTAAGTATGCTATCCTTTCCAAGGTTTCTGGTGTTTTTATAACAATAACCTCTAAGATGGTTGCTAATGCAATCAACTGTGAGGAGATTGGAGAAATCCTAAGTACTCTTGTTTGGGAATATTATCTTCCTACATGGCGTACTTTTGTAGATCCATCAAACTTTTCTCTGGTCTCAAGTATTCGTCCTGATGCAATTATTTGGAATCAGATTATGAACTCAAACTTGCTACCTAACGACAAGGATATATACCTTGTGGACTCTATTTAAAAAGATTTACTACTTCTTCTCAATTCAGACTTGCAGAATGATCTTCCTCAAATTATGTTTGACTATCTAAAGAAGACTCTTTCATCCTTTCACAAGGGAAAGACATTCTTCATTACTTACGGACGAGTTCTTTCTGAACTGCTGATCCAACAACGAGTTGTCATAAGTTCTGAGTATGGTTCTTCTAAAATCTGGAGAGAAAAACTTAAATCTATCTATGAGAGATTCTGATGTTGGATTTCTGCAAATATATGCCTTGTAATTGTTAAACATCTTATATTAAGCAATCTTGTTGTTAAAAATTGCTCATTGATTCTTGTGTGTCTTAACTATTATATGTGCATTTTTTATGTTGTTTGGAGAATAAAAAAATTAGGACTAAAAATTAAAATACTTGCAACATACTCATTAAAATATTGGAAGCTAATACATATTATCAAAAACTTTCTAGACATTTGGATATGTTCTAAGGAATTCTCTAGGCTCATCTGACATATCTAGATTGTTTAAATAATCTTCCTTTGCAAACTCAACAGCTTACTTCCTCAGAAGATTCATGCGTTTTGACCTGGAAGTTCTTTTTCTTCTTTGTGTCTCAACAAAGTTTGTTAGACATGTATGTACCTCTGAAGAAACCCTCTTGCTTGAAGATGCTCCAGTTGCCACATTCTTCTCGTTTGCTTGAGTTGTTGCATTCAGTATTACTGCCTTTCTAAAATCTCTCTTGGGAACCCATATTTGCTTCTACTTATACATTTTTGATGTTCTAAAGATTAAATGATTCAGAAAGATAGTTTGCTAAACGTTTTATAGTGACTATTCATCCATTATCTCGAGTGCTTAGAGTTTCAATATTGATTAGTCAAATCAATCTTGTAATGTCTGACTCTTGGGAAAAGATGTCTAGTATATAATCCTAATAAAGATTCTCTTAAGACAACTATAAATGTCATCTTAATAGATATATGTTGGTTTTATTATTTCATATGTTCGTCTTTTTACTTCATTTATGTGTTTGTAAAAAAATCCAAAAGAAAAGTAAAAAATTGTACTTATGCAAATTTAATAATGGTAAAAAAAAATCCATTAATCAAAAAAGAAAGGATTACATAAAGGACAGAGGATATTAAGGTTAAACTAATCTAACCCTTCTAAAGCCCTACGACTCATCCAGTTTCCCCAATCAATGTCAAGCTCATCCTTATTCTCATAGTCGGAGATAACTATTTGAAACGCCATCTTATCCCTGTTCTTCTTCTTCTTCCTCTTCATTAAGTTCTTCTTAGGTTTCAAAACAGTAATTGATGGACCTGTTTCAGAAGGCCTTATTACTGGTGATGATGAACCATTCTCAGAAGACTTCAGTAGAGTAGATAAGGATCCAGTTTCAGAAGCTTCAGAACTTGCTGGTTTCTGAAGACTGTGTGTCTCCAAACTAGTAGTATCTTCTTAAATTTTTGTTATGACAGATATGTTGGTGCTCTCAGATGTTGCTTCCATGATTGCTCTGAAGGATGTTGATGAAAATTACTTATGGTTCAGTTTATTTTATAGTGGAGTCTGGGTAACCCAAACAATGGAATAAAATCATTTTCTTGATCCTTGGAAGTGTTATGACAAATAACTATTAAAGATGCACTGTATAAGTTTTTAATGCTCTCTACTACTTAAATCGTTTTCTCTTTCTTGGAAACCGATTACGTAATGATGATCTGTTGTGCATTTATGAATGTATTTATTTCATTTTTCTTATTGATGTGACAAAAGGGGGAGAAAGATATAGAAGTATTTAATAAAGAATTTAAACCCATTCAATTTTAATATTGTTTATTTTAATTATTTAAAATTATGTTATTTCTGTTATTTCGGTTATTACCCGAGAGAAATATTTTAGTTTTCTTGATAGTAGAACATAGGTGGAGCTTACAAACCTCAACCTTTGGACTATTAGACTCATGGGAGCTTACAAACCTCAGAACCTGATGTTGTCAAGTAAATTAAAATACATTTTAGTTTTCTGTATATATAACTAAGGGGGAGCTTACAAACATGTAACCTTGGACTATTAAACTCTATGGTTATAAACCTCAGACTCTGATGTTTCTAAGAAAATTAAAATAGCCCAACATTGACATACTTTATTTTTCTTAAATATAGAACTTAGAAGGAGCTTACCAAACTCAACCTTTGACTATTAGACTCAGGGGTAGCTTACAAACCTCAGACCCTGACATTGCTAAGAAATTTAAAATAGTCCAACATTGTTCTTTAAATACTTATGTTTGTCATCATAAAAAAAGGGGAGATTGTTAGAACAAGAGTTGTTCATGACATATATCCTTTGGGTTATTATGATAACAAAGTATTGAAAGAACAATGTGTAGCGAGCGATTTTGGACGCGGTTCTTAAGCGCTGGTCGCTCTCTGCGGTTTGAGCTTTGACTACAGGTCGATTCATTTTTTATCCTATTGTGATCTGAATAAGGAAGGGAAATAGATGTCTCCAATTAACCCTGCTTTGCATACTGAGTTTAAACAGCGGTCTGTTAGGTTACGAATGCTATCAATGTGGGGGGGCCTTTGTACTGGTTATTTGTATTTTCGCCAATACTGTTCTCTTTCTTTTTACTTGGGCAGAAGGTTTCTGGCGGGGAATAAGGGTTAGGATATTAGGACTGGTGCTTTTGAATTACTGCTTTTGATTGACGAAGATATGGGATTTGGGTTTTTTGTTGATTGCGCTCGCTAAGATCTTTTCTTTCGATCTTATGCCTACGTATTCCCGTTTACCGAAACAGGGAAATCAGAGCGTTCGTAGTTCCTCCTATTCTATGGGAGGAAATGGGTGTTTTGGTGTCTTGTTCAAAGCCCAAGACGTGAAGCGAAAGGTGGTTTGTATCTCGTTCAAAGCCCAAGATGTGAAGCTAAAAGGTCTATTTGTGTCTTGTTCAAAGCCCAAGACGTGAAGCTGAAAGACCTCGAATTTAGAGAGAATTTGTCATCTCTAAAGAGGGGAGAAGGAGAATTACTTTAACTGGGATACGCGGATCCGAGCAATGCCATAATTTCCGAAGAAAGGGTTTTAACCTGAAGGAGAAGACTTTAACTCAGTGTAGAGCAATGCCATCTTTCCTTAGGAATTTCTCATGCTAAAAGAGGGACAGTGGCATGGATGTAGATGATCCAGATGCTTGCCGCTTACAGCGATTAGATGAATGGAAAGGAGTTGTTGATGTTTGTGTACTGTGAATGAGGCACATCTTTGATGCTAAAAGGTTGATTAGATCAACCAGTGGTTTTCTTATACAAAGCCTAAGAGGAGGCTAATTTCCGCTAGGAAAATCATTATACAAAGCCTAAGAGGAGGCTATTTTGTGTCTCGTACAAAGCCCGAGAGAGAGGCTAAAAGTTTTTGACCCAGTGGGGCATATCGTTATACAAAGCCTAAGAGGAGGCTAGCAAAGAGTTGACTCAGTTGGAGAATCTTTTAAACTTAGTAAGAGAGTGTTTTTGTATCTCGTACAAAGCTCGAGAGAGAGGCGAAAAGGTTATTTTGACTCCACTGGGGAGAATTTTGGTATCTCGTACGAAGCCTGAGATGGAGGCTATTGTAACTATTTCAGTTGAGTGACAGATCCAATATACTGATTTAAAAGAGAAAATCAGTTCTTATATGAGAAACACTGTACTCAGGGATTTGATTTGAGGATCAGGGATATTTCCTTCTCTTTGAGGAAACGGGAAATCCAAAGGGTATCGAGACTATCCGAGTCTGCGGGTTTTCTTCCTATTTAACGAAGGGTGCTTGAGAATGTCTTTGAGACTCAAGGAAGTTAGATTGTCCGTGTCTAGAGTTTTATCTTTTGTACTATGCTTCGAGAAACAGTAGTAGACTCTATGAAAGGATTGTTCTATGAAGATGATTAAGTCTTGTTCCTATACCTCTAGGAGGTCGTCGGGACAATTTGTACGAAGCCCAAGAGGAGGCTGGAAACTTTTAAGAAGCCGACGGGTCCTTGTACGAAGCCCAAGAGGAGGCTATCATTCCCGGAGGAAGAGATCATTATACGAAGCCTAAGAGGAGGCTGTGAATACTTCTAAGAAGCCGTAGTGTCCTTGAATAATGCCCAAGAGGAGGCCGATGCTTTTAAGAAGCCCGTGGGTCTATCATCTCCTTTCCATTAGGAGAGATAACTCTTTTAAAGATAAAAACCACTGGTAAACGTGCGAGGTTTACTATCCAGCGACTTTTAGCTTTTAAATAGGGTTCCTTAGTTAAGGTCCAAGATTATGACCGTAGTGGGTACCCAAACCCCGAGACATTCAAGGCAAGCTATCCACAAGGAATAGATCAAGTCAGGAAAGTTCGAGAATTGGGAAGAAACTCAAAGATGCCATTCACGGAGAATACATTCATCTTGGGGAGTAGATCTTCTTGACGATTCCTAAGGAGGACAGCCGAAGAGAAGACTGTATCTGGTGCTCCTATTGGGGATCTAGGCGTCTATTTCTACGAATAAGTGAAACGGCGTCACCTAGTTCTAGACGTAATTGCCGGAGAAACTCGAAATATCTATACTATTATTACACAGTAGATATGAGTTTATGAAAGGAGAGTTACAGTGAGCAGCCCCACAATACAGTTTATAATATGAAAGCAGTAAATGAAAGTGATAACCACTTACTCGGTTGTAGTGCTTCCATGCTGTTTGGTTAGTTGTTCAACAAAGAAAGATTGAAAACAACAGTATATTCAAAATCAAAGGAGAAAGTGCTTTGAAAAAGAAAGATCTGGGGCTTACAGCTCAAGGAGAGGCCCAGGGTTTTATCAGTGAGCGCACTGTTTGAATTTGTACAGAGGGACTTATACAAGTGACTGGGCCCAAAAAGGTTTTCTGTACAAAGGGATGGGTCTTACACTCTCTCAAGAGGCCCAAAAAGGGTTTAAAGAAAAAGAGTGGGGCTTATAACACGAGGGTAGGCCCAAATGATTTTTTCGTTTAAAAATGGCGATCGCGCCGAGGTTTTCTTTTAACGCAGAGGGACTTATACAATAAGTGAGGCCCAAAATGTTTTTGGTTAAAAGGGGGATTGGGTCTTACACTCTATTAGAGGCCCAAAGTGTTTTAAAGAAAAAGAAATGGGTCTTACTACTCGAGGGTAGGCACAGATGGTTTTTATTTTTAAACGGGCGACGATCGCGCTGTTTACTTGTACAGAGGGACTTATACAATGAGTGAGGCCCAAAAAGGTTTTGTACAAGGGGGGATGGGTCTTATACTCTCTCAAGAGGCCCAAAGAGTTTTGAAGAAAAATAAATGGGTCTTATACTCTCTCGCGCCGTTTGTTTTTTGACGGTATCGGGACTTATACAATAAGTGAGGCCCAAAGATGATTTGGTCAAAAAAAGGATTGGGTCTTACACTCTAATAGAGGCCCAAAGTGTTTTGAAAATGATTTATGAGGGTTGAATTAATCCAAAACCCTAATTTGTTTTCAAAATGTATTTAATTGAATAAAAATTCAATTAAAATGATCAAATATTGTTTAACACATGGAAAACAAATTGTGATCTTGGATTAATGCTTCAAAAATTAAGTATTGACCTACAAAATAATTAGAAAGCATTAAAAGTTGCAAAATCAATGTAGAAAAAATATTTAAAATGCCAAAAACAATCAAAATATTAATTCTTTACAAAAATATCAATTATATGAAATAAATAATATTTTTGGGATTTTTTTATAAAATAAAATATTTTAACATTTTTGTGAATTATTAAAAAAAGAATCAACTCAAAATCATTAAAACTCAGAGAGAAATTAATTTTTGAATCAATTAAACAAAATCACAAAATTCAAATATTTGAATTTGAAAAAAAGGCGCCAAGAACAAGCTGAAGAACACGCGCGTGTTCTTGGTTTCTCAGATTTGCGTTTTCTATCCAATTTCCATGAATACGTAATCATATCATGCAATCCACATATCATTATGCTCGTCTCAACCTCACGATCATGTCTATGTACTTTAATTTCATTTAAATTAAACATACAACAAGAAATCACGAAGAAACCTCAAGAACCCTAATTTCTGCATGAAGGCTAGGATTTTTGATACACGATTCAAACAATGCAATTAATTGAGGGAAAACATTCCATGCATGATTATGAACATATGGCCAAATTATTGTGCGAGGAAATATGCATAGATTGAGAGATGACCAAGTATGTGCTTACCTCCAAGTCGTGACAGCAAGAGCATATGTGATTTTGAGTTGGAGGTGTTACAGACAAGTTGTGATGATCTGGACAACTTCCCTACACCCTATGGATTGTGTTTGGATGGTTGGACTTGATTGAAATTGGCTGGATCATTTTGTGGTACCTCAGCTGCACCTTGTTTGAAAATTTGAGCAACCAGCTGGTGATTTCATGAAATTGATGTTTCAGAAGTTATGTGAGTGTTTGATCAGCTCATATGTGATGTATGTGAGGTGTGTGAGTGATTGGTTTCTGCAGAATTGCTCTCAAACTCAAAACCCGATAGCTACCTTGCTAAGAAAGGCATTTTTGCCAAGAGAAAGAGATTTTAAGGAAAGCATCTGTTAGATGGCTTTGGTGTACTTAAACTGACCACAATTGAGCTCTATTTATAGTAGAGTAAGTTTGTTTTGCAAGGAATAGTGCATGGCAGCTGGTAAGTAGGTTTGGCCAATGTTGTCCAATGAGAATCCAAGTCTCCTCTAGCCATTGACTAGAGGTTAGGGCACAGAGCTTTGGTCCCCTTGGTCTTGGATAAGTCTTGACTGATTTGAGATGAGAATGGCTCAGTCCATGCCACCTTGATGGTTCCATTGAATGCCTCATTCCAAATTTGAAGTCTTGTCCCTATTTTGGCAACTCTAGGTTCAACATGTTATTCCTTGTTCCTTGGACCTTGGAGGCTTGGCTCAGTGATTGTCCCCTTTGCATTCAATCCTCTGAGGTGTCCAAGTGGATTGGAGCAATTGAATTTGGCTGATTTTGGCAAATTGAGCCAAAATGCAAATTCTGCCTTGCTTTGACAAATCTCAGCAAGGCAACTTGCCAATGTTGTATCTCATGGTGTAGGTTGAATTTGGCAATGTTCTTGGCCATTTTGGAAAGCTCTTACATGATACAACAACTGTTTGAACAATTTTGGTTTTGATCTCTTTTGATTCCAAGTGAAAAATCCCCCTACATTTGGCAAAAAGTGAGGCAAAATCTGACTTAGTGAAAATTTCACTAAGTGTTGGAAAAAGTGACATTTTCACTTTTCAGCCACTTTGATCACTCCATAACTCAAAATCCTTAATGAATTGGAATGACTTGTAGTTGAAGTTTTTGTAGGTGATAATGAGGGCTACAAATCCATCTTTGGATGAGAAAAAATGGCCTTGTGGTTTAGGAGTTATGGTCCTCCAAAGTTGGTACCTTTGCCACTTTATTTTTAACTTAAAAAAATTTCTAAGTTTTATGGTTACCCCTTTTACAAGTTATCTCACTTTTCTTGATTTTTCTTGATGAATGATGATTCAAATCATACATTAACATCATTTTAGGGTTAAAAATCCATTTTGGTGAAAAATCTCAAAAAGTCAAAGTTGACTTTTGTGCACAGTTGACTTTTTATCAGATGAATTCCAAACTGTGCAATTCTTCAGGAAATCATGTCCTTGACCTAAATCAAACTTGATGGACATGTTCCATGGGTGTCATAGGGTATATTCAATCATGTATTAGGGTTTGGGAGCATGTCTTGGTCAAAAGTCAAAGTTACAGTTGACTTTTCCCTTAAAACCCTAATTGTGGTGCAGATGAAAATGAGACTTGTTGCTCAAGCTTCTTGGATCAATCCATTGTTCCAAATGGATCAATATGGTGTATTAGAGACCCTCAAATCATCTCTTGAGGTCTTGGCTCATGGTTTGTCCCAAAAGTCAACTTAGGGGTGAATTAGGTCAAAAAACCCTAATTCCTGATTTTTGATGAATGCATCCCCTGAGGCAAAATTGACTTGATGCATGGGTTCATGAGGTTCCATGAAGCATATTAGGTTATGTTTTGGATCATTGCCTTGTGCCCAGATGAAAATTTCCATCTGGAGGCCCTGGTCGACCAAAACCCTAATTTGGTGACACTGTCGATCTTGAGACTTGATCCACCTAGAAGGGAGCAGCCTTGTGCTTAATCCTTGAAGTGGGAGTCCTTTTTTATCTATTGTGGATGTTTGAGAGATTAGACAAGTTGAAGATCATGTCATTTCTTGATTGATCCTTTGTCTAAGCACTCAGAGAGGGCTTGAAACCCTAATTTTGATTGTATTGGATGCTCACCCATCTTTGGGGAGACTAATGAAGCATGATGGTTCATCCATATTGTGATGATGACTTTCACAATGATGGGAAATCTAAGTGGTCAAAATTTGGGGTATTACAGATGCCCCTATTTAATCTTCTTGGACCCGAAGGTATGAATGACGAAGGGATTCGAGCATTCGGGGTGCAAGAGGATTAAATATCAGAATATCTGAAATTTTGATGATGGTTATGAATGGTAGCTTACGCATTTATCTTCTTTAGCTAAGCAATGATGCTTAGAAAAGGTAAACTTCCCCTCGATCCTGGTCTTCAGCCAAGGAACTGGTCTCAGTTTTCTTTTGAAATAAACCTCCCCTCGTTCTTGGTTTCCTACCAAGGAACTGGTCTTAGTTTCTGATTTAAACTTCCCCTCGATCCTGGTTTCCTACCAAGGAACTGGTCTTAGTTTCTTTTTTCAATAAACTTTACTGACAATGGACGCTATTCGTAGCGGCTTTCCTTCAAACTTCTCACCGAATTTTCCTGGGGAGATGCCATTTGAGTGGAAAAAGTTTTGATGTCAGACTTGCTGGGGAACCCAGTCGTCTGAGTTGTAGAGTTGTACAAACTTCTCTGTTTTGGAGACGCCATTTGTCGATTCTACTGGGGAAAGCGAGTCTCTTTAGAGACTATTTTCATTTGGGATCTTTCATCATACTTTTCTCGGGATCTTCCCGGAGAAACGCCATATGATGGGGTCCAATTTTGTGGGGCCGATGACCTTTTCATCAGCGGTCCTTTCGGAGCAAAATTGGCATGCTGCCGAATCTCTGATCACGAGTCTTTCTCTGTGGATTTTCCTTAATCCGAGAAAGTAAGGATATCATCTTCAATGGCGAAGAGTGATGATTATTGAGAGTTTTCTCTGGCTTTTCAGAGGTTCAAGTTATCAAAGTGGCCAAGTGCCGACTCTGATCTAAAGATACACTGGTGGCGAGATTGTGCAGACACAACACTTCCTGACGAGGAAAGAACTGACAAACTCGATTGAGAAAACTGTTTATCACTAGGGGACAAGACCGACTCAAGTGATAGTGATGCAATACAAAATGCGAACGCAAATAAAATACATGAAGTATGTATGTATATGCTGACAAAACAAACGCGACATACAGACTAATGGATGAACACAATTGGATACTCGGCCATCGCGGGGCGAAGAAGTACCGTTGATTCAAAATAGCAATTTCACCTTGCTTAGGAGAGATAGTCCCGTTGGGAGCTATGTTGATCGGGCTTAGGAGATGAGAACTCGGCTGAGGATGTCAGACGAAACAAGGTCTCTGACACAGTTGATCCCTTCATTCAGGCATACTGGCTTAGAAGGAGTACTTTGATTCTGCACTTTGAAGTTCGCTTACTTCGGGAGAAGCGATCGATGTTCTTCTGATGTTCAACAGTCAAAAGAAATTGCCATCTTTATTTTAAAAGCAGAAAAAGTTTTAACAAGTAAATTCATTTTTGTTTTATTTCAAGAATCGCTGATTAAGTTTAAACAACGTCGTTCTGTAAAGCGAAAATAAGCAAGAATTACAAACAAAAGCACAAGGGCTCAAATTTTATTGATAAGATGGAGATCAGCCAAACGCGTGATTCCAAAGAGTATATACAAAGTTAGAAAACGGTAATTTACAGGGAAAAGGGCTACGTTGACACATAACGACCACTATCCTTCTACCAACTTTGAATTCGGGGCATCCTGAGCTTCTGTCGAAGATGACCTTGACTGAAGTTTTCCTCCGATAGATGATGTAACTACTGCTGAGGGACTTGCCTCTGTTGAACATAGTTACTTGCCATTATCCCTAACTTTTGCCTGGATTGTACTATGAGATTTCCAATCCATCGGGATGATTCTTTTCTTTTCATGTCTCTAACTTTTGCCTGGACCGCCCTTTCGGGTTTTCAATCCACCGAGACGTTTTTTTTTAGTTTAGGCGAAGTATTTCTTGACTACATCAACATTCGTGGGGTAGGAAAATTCCTCTCCGTCCATGGTTGCAAGTCTCAAGGCACCGCCTGAGAAAGCTTTCGTGACCACATAGGGGCCATCATAATTTGGGGTCCATTTGCCCCGAGAGTCAGTGAGAAATGATTGTATCTTCTTGAGCACGAGGTCTCCTTTCCTGAAGACACGAGGTCGGACCTTTTTGTCGAACGCCCTCTTCATTATTTGTTGATACAACTGACCGTGGCATAGTGCCGTGATTCGCTTCTCTTCGATCAGGTTCAGGTTGTCGTGTCAACTTTGACACCATTCAGCTTCGGTGAGCTTAGCTTCCATCAATACCCTGATTGACGGGATCTCTACTTCTATGGGAAGCACTGCCTCCATGCCATATACTAGAGAGAAAGGGGTAGCCCCTGTTGAAGTACGGACAGATGTGCGATAACCACGAAGAGCAAAGGGTAGCATCTCGTGCCAATCTTTGTAGGTTACAACCATCTTTTGAACAATCTTCTTGATGTTCTTGTTAGCCGCTTCTTCCGCTCCGTTCATCTTGGGTCGGTAGGGAGATGAGTTATGGTGTTCAATCTTGAACTCAGCACACAACTCTTTCATCATCTTATTGTTCAAGTTAGATCCATTATCAGTAATGATCTCGCTTGGAACACCATAATGGCAGATGATATTGTTTTTGATAAATTGGACCACCACTTGTTGGGTTACATTGGCGAATGACGCTGCTTCGACCCACTTGGTGAAATAATCAATGGCTACCAGGATGAACCGATGTCCGTTTGAAGCCTTGGGCTCAATCATACCAATCATGTCGATTCCCCATATGGAAAATGGCCATGGGGAAGAAAGAACTTTGAGATGTGATGGCGGTACATGAATTTTGTCGGAGTATATCTGACACTTGTGACACCTCCTCATGTACTTGTAGCAGTCGGATTCCATGGTCAACCAATAATACCCGGCCCTGAGAATTTTTCTCGCCATTGTGTGTCCGTTGGCATGAGTGCCAAAGGATCCTTCATGAATTTCTTTCATGAGCATGTCTGCTTCTGGTCTGTCGACGCATCGGAGCAAGACCATGTCAAAATTTCTCTTATAAAGAGTGTCACCGCTCAGGAAGAAGTTTCCAGCCAATCTTTTGAGGGTCTTCCTGTCATTTCTGAGTGCCCCAAATGGGTACTCTTGTTTCTGAAGGAAGCATTTGATATCGTGATACCAAGGTCTGTCGTCTATGACTGCTTCAATCGCGAAGATGTAAGCAGGCCGTTCAAGGCGCATTATGTCGATCTTAGGTATGTCATTCCATCGACCTACACTAATCATGGAAGAGAGAGTGGCCAATGCGTCAGCCATGTGATTCTCATCACGAGGGATGTGATGAAAGTCGACTCTGTTGAAGAAGGGTAACAACCTTCTTGCATAGTCTTTGTAAGGAATCAATCCTGATTGGTATGTGTTCCAATCTCCTTTTATTTGGTTAATAACCAAGGCTGAATCGCCGTATACGTCCAAGTTTTTGATCCTTAAATCAATCGCTTCTTCGAGACCCATGATACATGCTTCGTATTCGGCCTCATTGTTCGTACATTTGAACGTAAGTCTGGCAGTGAAAGGAATGTGGGAACCCTGAGGGGTAACAATGATTGCCCCAATTCCATTTCCATAATGATTAACTGCTCCGTCAAAGATGAGTCCCCACTGGGAACCTGGTTCTGGCCCTTCACTGGGTAGCGGTTCATCGCAATCTTTCATTTTTAGATACATGACATCTTCGTCTGGGAAGTCAAACCCGATTAATTCTTGATTGTCAATCGGTTTATGAGCCAAATGATCGTCTAAAATACTTCCCTTAACGGCTTTCTGAGCGTGGTACTCTATGTCATATTCTGATAGTAACATCTGCCAACGGGAAATCCTTCCCGTGAGAGCAGGTTTTTCGAAAACGTACTTGATTGGATCCATTTCGGAGACCAACCAAGTAGTATGACGAATCATGTACTGGCGAAGACGTTTGGCTGCCCAAGCCAAAGCGCAACAAGTTTTCTCAAGCATTGTGTACCGAGTCTCGCAGTCGGTGAATTTCTTGCTTAGATAGTAGATGGCAGACTCTTTTCTTTAAGTTTCGTCTTGTTGGCCAAGTACACATCCCATTGAGTCCTCTAGGACTGTGAGGTAAATGATTAGTGGTCTTCCTTCCACTGGAGGTGATAGAATCGGAGGATTCAACAGATATTCCTTGATACTGTCGAAGGCGGTTTGGCAATCTTCTGACCAAACGCAATCCTGGTTCTTTTTGAGTAATTTGAAAATCGGCGCGCATGTCGCGGTCATAAGGAATATGAATCTGGAGATGTAGTTCAAACGTCCCAGGAATCCTCTGACTTGTTTTTCAGTTTTCGGAGAAGGCATTTCTTGAATGGCCTTGACCTTGTCAGGATCAACTTCAATTCCTTTCTGGCTGACGATGAACCCTAGTAATTTCCCCGAACGGACACCGAAGGTGCACTTGTTAGGATTCAAGCGGAGCTTGAATTTTCTTAGACGTTCGAACAATTTTGACAGATGTTCAACGTGCTCATCCTCTGTTCTTGATTTTGCAATCAAATCATCGACATATACCTCGATTTCTTTGTGTATCATGTCATGAAACAGAGTAGTCATGGCCCTTTGATAGGTTGCCCCGGCATTCTTCAAACCGAATGGCATTACCTTGTAACAAAAGGTACCCCATGGGGTAATGAACGAAGTTTTCTCCATTTTGATCTGATTATAGCCCGAGAATCCATCCATGAAGGAGAATACTTTGAACTTTGTTGTGCTGTCAACCAGCATGTCAATGTGTGGTAAAGGAAAGTCGTCCTTTGGACTTGCCTTGTTCAGATCTCTTTAATCAACACACATTCTGACCCTTCCGTCCTTTTTAGGAACAGGTACGATGTTGGCTAACCATTGAGGATATTCAGATGTAGCGAGGAAACCCGCGTCGATCTGTTTCTGTACCTCCTCTTTGATTTTGATGGCCATGTCCGGGTGAGTGCGTCTCAACCTTTGCTTTACTGGCAGACATTCCGATCTCAATGGTAAGTGATGTTCCACGATGCTGGTATCCAACCCTGGCATATCCTGATAGGACCAAGCGAACACATCGGGGAATTCTTTGAGAAGCTTTATCAAACCCTCTTTGACAGTTGGACGGAGCAGTGCTCCGATCCTGATTTCTTTTCTCTCTTTTTCTGAACCCAAGTTTACCGTTTCCAACGGCTCTTTGTGAGGTTCAATGGACCTTTCCTCTTGTCTGAGTAGTCGAGAGATCTCTTCTGGAATTTCGTTGTCATTTTCTTCTTCAGCCTCGAATACCGGGAACTCAAAGTTGGAAGAAGGCATCGGATCGTATGTTTCAACGGGGTATAAAACAAGCAATCTGCATGACGTGATGATTCGTGTTTAGAAGAGATAGAGAAAATGTAAGTGTGTGCAGTGTATTTGATTTTACTGCTTGTTTTTATTATTGAATGTTTTTTTAGGATTACCATTTTCTGAAAAAGCAAAAAGAGAAAACAGCAATTAATGCAGAAATTACAGAACGACGTTATTTTATTAATGAACAAGTTGACTCTTGAAACTACAGCCCTATAAAACAAAACTCACTCGCTCTGGGAAAAGCGAAGAGGGAAATTTACAGAAAGCGAGCCCTATCAAAACATCCGTTTCACCTGGGCAGGGTGAAAGGTTTAAAGATGGCAATTACTTTGACTGATGAACGACCTTCAGAACCTCGACGGCAAACAATTGGCGGCGAACTCCTCGGTGAATCACAAAGTCTGGCACCTTCCTTGATTTGTCTTCAGAAATGACGCTGATTTCTGGTGGAGTAGGATCATTGGAATCTGTCTCCCAAGCAGAATTGTCGTAGGAGCATTCCTCTGTTGCATTTTGCATAGCATTTGTGCTCTCAGCTGTATCTCCCCATCCAGTTGGCTGGATATCTTCGAGCCTGATACGAGAGCTTTCGGGAGCGGTGTACTTGACCATATAGTCGTATTTTCCACTCGGTTGTCCCAAAGTGTCCCAAACTTCCTTGGAACTGGAGAAGCCATCCCTCTCGATGACGTTGACCTCAGGAAAAGCATAGTTGATGAATTCTAGTCCTGCAAACGTTGCGAATTCATCTTCATGTTGAGTAGTTTTCGAATGACCTGAGTGTTGATCCTATGACAGGGTGGGGACACAGGTATTCTGTTCAATGACGCTCAGCTGAGTTTCATTACTCGACTGACTTTCTTGCCCCAAGTTTCCTGGGTAAGGCTGCCACATTGGCAGACCATCCATCGGGCCATAGTAATTGCGGTCAAAGTTGTCTTTCATCAGAGTGTCCTCCTCTAATGAATTTGGCGGATCACGGCATCCTTCCGGATCACAATCTCCGTAGATCATTTCGACATCTGATCTTGGTATAAATCTCGGACTTTCTGTGGGAAAGCAAAAAGGCATAGGCACCTCTTCCTGAGACATATAGCCGTCCTCGTTAAGGTAGGACTTCCATTCTTCATCTGCGTCAGAGGGATCTTCCTCATTAATAGCATGAACTTTCTGAGACACTGGGTGAAGAAAACCTCCACTGTGGAAGAAGTTTTGAAGGGGATAAAGACTTTCATCGTTGGCGGCTGTCTGGGTACAGGTTGCAGAAAAACCAAGACCCTTCTTTGTTTTATTGTCAATAGGAATGACAAGCCATCCCCATCCTGTCGTATCGGTACTCTCGACCGCTTTGATAGCATCTTTGTATGAAGAAATTGAAGTTCCTTCTTCGGATTGATCGTTCTTGCTCACCGATAGTGCTTGGAACTGAGTTCCAATAACCTCCTCGGGTTCCACACAAGTAGATGATGATAGGTTACTCACAAGCAAGGCTTGTTCCCCACAAACCGTGACAAGTTGATCGTTCTTGACGAACTTTAGCTTTTGGTAGAGGGTCGAAGTAACCGCTCCAGCCTGATGTATCCAAGGTCTTCCTAATAAACAACTGTATGTTGCCCGGATGTCCATGACCTGGAAAGTGATTTGGAAAGTGTGAGGACCAATAGTTATGGGAAGATCCACTTCGCCGATAACCGTTTTTCTGGATCCGTCGAATGCTTTGACGACGACCTCGCTGACTCTCATCGGAGGGCCCTTGAATGATAATTGCATCAAAGTGTACTTCGGCATAACATTCAGGGCTGACCCTGTGTCTACCAGTACGTTGGCTAAAGCATCGCCCTGGCAGTTAACTGTGATATTGAGCGCCATGTTATGACGACGACCCTCTTCAGGTAATTCCTCATCACTAAATCCCAAATTATTGCAGGAAGTGATGTTAGAGACAATGCTATCGAATTGTCTGATTGTTACATCCTGTTCCACAAAGGCTTGCTCCAAGACTTTCTGTAGAGCCTCTCTGTGTGCTTCTGAACTGAGTAACAGTGATAATACTGAGATCTTTGAAGGAGTCTGTAACAGTTGATCAACAATGTTATATTCACTCCTTTGGATGAGCTTTAGCATTTCATCT
The DNA here is from genome assembly GCA_022829125.1 of Lathyrus tuberosus. NCBI lineage: Eukaryota > Viridiplantae > Streptophyta > Magnoliopsida > Fabales > Fabaceae > Lathyrus > Lathyrus tuberosus. The sequence goes on from JALAZF010000017.1 coordinate 20,837,996, forward strand.
TTGTCTTTTGAAAAGTCGGGATTACTGGATTGACCGACTGGCGGATCAGGAATTTCTGCCTGAAGTTCCTTTTCTTTGTTGGATTCTCCAACCCCTCGGTTGAAGATTCGACCGCTCCGTGTTACACGACTGATGTCTGCAATGTTCACGACGGAGAGTAATGGAATTTCCTCTCCATTCTCGATTATTGTTGCACCGTATTTGTAAGGGATTGCCTTAGCTGATTCATACGGTAGTGGCCCCGGTAGATAGATGACTATGGGAACCTTCTGATTTTTTTGACCATCATAAGTAACCTTGATCCGTTCCCGGTTGGGAACTCTAGATTCGTCAAGTAGAGGGATGATGGCAAAAACATCCCTGATCTGGTGATGACCAGAGATCGTGACAACATCCTCGACTTGATCAGCAAGGTAGTTCGGCGACCAAATGATGGGTCCTGAACCTGGATATGGATGAATTTCTCCATGATCGATCTGACCCTGAAGAGCTGCTCTCACAAGGTAACACCCTTGGTTACTTTCCGAACAGACACTACAACGGTCATAATTGTGTGGTGGCACCTGGCCACGCCCACTTTGAATACAATGTAACCTCACTAGGTTACCTTCCATTGATCGGACATCCTGACTTTGATGACGAGTAGGATTCCTGTTATTGACACTAATCTGCTGAGTATCTTCGTCCATATAGATTGGCATCCACCAGTGATTTAATAAGTGCTGAAGTGCCTCCTGGACAAGGGTACAACCTCGATCATTTTCGCAACCCGCTTTACAGCTTTGATAATCGTGTGATATTAAGAATCCGAGTCGGACCTGCTCAGCATGTAACTCTACCAGATTGGTATTCATCACGCGAATGTCAAAGATCTGAACCATGTTGATTTGATAGGAGTTCCTATCATGGTAGTCTTGGGTCCATCCAAGATCCATCTGATGCTGGAGGGCCTCTTGTATGAAAGAGCATCCCTGTTTGTTTACCGAACAAATCAGACAGGAACTGTAATCGTGCCGCGGCAGATTATGATACTGGCTTTGCCTTGAGTGCATCGCCACCAAGTTGACATTCATCGCACAGATGTCGTGGTTTTGAATGACGTTAGAATTCGTGTAGACCATGTTAACTCCACGAACTCGGTGCTCTTGGATCCATCCGAGATCCATCTATTCCTGTAGAGCTGCTTGCACTACAGAACACCCCTGGTTGTCTTTAGAGCAGATATCACACTGGTGATAATTATGAGGTGGCACATGGCCATATCCACTCTGTCTACAATGCATCTTGACCACATTGGCCCCCAATAAGAGTACATCGTGAATTTGATAGACATTGTTAGTCTCTTTCTCAATCAGATTGACTGCAGCCTTCTCATGTTGAGGCAGCGGGTTTGTAAGAATATTAGGGTTCGTATCTTTGAAAGATAAGAGCCCGCTCCTAACAAGCTTTTGCACGTCGGATTTGAAATTGAGGCAAGTCTCAATGTTATGCCCTGAACCTCCTTGATGATAAGGGCATGTTTGATCGACCTTAAACCAAAAAGGCGGATTTTCCGGAACTGAAAGGGGAGACTTAGTCTGAATGTGCCCCTTAGCCAGCAGTAACGGAAACAGCTCTGCGTACGTTACGGGTATAGGATCAAATCCTGGTGGCCGTGTTGTACGGTTGTTGTTATATGGAGGACGAGCCTGCTGAAGAGGCTGTTGTGTCCTTTGTTGGTCAGGTTGGCTCTGCGCAATCTGAGGTTGATACATAGGAACAGGCGCGGGGCCGATAGCAGGAGTAACAACTGCTACTGGCTGATAACGTCGCCTTTGCTTTCCGAGAGAGATATTCCCAATATCTTGCTCTTTTTTCTTAGGGAGAGCACTACCGTATTTTTTAATACCGCTCGTTGATCCAGTGTCTTTTACCAAATGTCCTTCTCGGACGGCTTCCTCAAGACGTACACCCATGCCGACCATTTCGGTGAAATCACTGGGTGCACTGGCGACCATTCGGCCATAGTAAAATGAGCTCAAGGTCTTTAAGAAGATCTTTGTCATCTCTTTTTCCTCAAGAGGTGGACAAATTTGAGCGGCAATTTCACGCCACCTTTGAGCATACTCCTTAAAGGTTTCCTTGTCCTTTTGCGACATTGATCTGAGTTGATCTCTGTCGGGTGCCATGTCCAAATTGTACTTGTATTGTTGGACGAAGGCAGTACCAAGATCTCTGAATGTACTTATCATAGTACGGTTTAAACCCATGTACCATTTGAGTGCGGCACCGGTTAAACTATCCTAAAAGTAATGAACCAGCAGGTCCTGATTCTCCGTCTGAGCTGACATCCGCCGAGCGTACATCACCAGATGGCTCTGAGGGCAAGAGTTGCCCTTGTATTTTTCAAAGTTGGGCACTTGGAACTTGTGCGGGACTTTTACATTTGGGACCAAGCAGAGGTCTGCGGCGTCCTTTCCAAATAGATCCTGACCGCGAATGGCTTGCAGCTCTTTCTGAATTTCCAGGAACTGTTCCTGGAATTCCTCCATTCTGTCAAACATAGTTTCCTTCTTACCAGAAGGTGTTGGTGGAATCTGTCCTTCCAGGACAGTGTGCACCACAGGGGGTGGTACCGTGACTACGGCAGTAAGTCTTGGCGCCTCCCGAAGTTTGTAACCTTCAGGAGTCTTGAGTATGCCCCTGGCATCTTCGCTTTCCCGAAGTTTGTAACCTTCAGGCCCAGCGGCTTCTGTTGCGATTCCCTGATCTTCAGTGATCGGCGGAACATATCCTTACGGGATATAGTTAACAGGCATGCCCCAAGGACGATCTTTCGGCATTTGATACCTAGGATCATACTTTTCTATGATGGGCGTTGAGGTGATCTCTGAGATCATAGTTCTTTGTAGCCGAGCTTCTGCCATGGCTTGCATGTCGTTACGAAGCTTTCTCATATCCTCTCTCAGAGCGTCGATCTCTTCTTTCAACTCTCTGTTTTCTTCCTCAAGATCATCCATCCTTTTCTGACGATTGGCCCGAGTATTATACGAATGAGACAGTTTGACTCTAGAATCGAGACACAAACGTGAGATTCGTAGGTAAGGAGAATACGCGATGTGAGAATGATGAATGCAATGATTATATTAATTGTTTTTAGGTTTAATTAAAATAAACTTCGACAATTAGATTGCAAATATCAAACAGTGGGGAAACCCCTTTTTTATTGAATTCCAAAGGATTACAAAAATGGAAATACAGTAGATTACAAAGTGCAGAAACAGAAACCTAAACTAATGGGTCCCGAGTCCTCTTCTTTGACCGGGGCGCTTGGGCCGTTGTCGGGTTGTCATTCCTTTGCCAGGTGAAAGGAGCGAGCAAATTCCTTTGGTCATCTTGATTCTCTACAGCTTGCTGCTCCAAAATTTCAATCAGAGCATCTTTCTCTTTCAGTAATTGCTGTATTTGGATACACTCTACGTCGAGGGTGCGGTACTTGTTCTTCCAAGATCTTCTTTCCTTTTAAACTTTGTTGAGAGTAACCTGAAGCTTTTCAGTTTCCGTCATGAAGTACATGACAGTTTCCCTCGGTGGAAGAATTTCGTAACGAGGATAAGGCACCTTTAGCTTGAGAGCTCTAGTTTGTACCCAATGGAGATAAGGCTCCACCGAGACACAGTCCAGTTTTCCCAGAGACTCTCGTCCTTTCTTATGAACATGTTTCCAAGCATGCACTATTTCCATCTTTAGTGCTCTGTCACTTTCTCCTTCTTTGAAGAAAAGACCTTCCAGATGAACACCCAGTGGGATGTGTCTCATCGGGTATCCAAATTGACGAAGAACTAATATCGGATGATAGTTGATTCCTCCTTTAGTTCCTATGAGGGGCACGCTGGGGAAGTTTCCACAACGGTCAATGATTGTGATTCCCTCATAAATCCTATTACACCAATCTATATCGGAATTGGAGAGAGACATGATCTTCTGCGACCAACGTAAGACACTCTTGCAATCCCAAAAAGCAGCAGACTTGGGCAAGTAAGAGATAAACCATTTGTAAAGCAGAGGTACACAGCATGTGATCTCCCCTCCACTGTACAAATTTCCCAAGTGTACAGAATGATACGCATCTGCGAGCAAAGTCGGCACAGGGTTTCCAATGAGAAAAACCTTAAAAGCGTTGATATCGACGAAGTTGTTGATGTTGGGAAACAAAAATAATCCGTAGGTGAGCAAGACAAAGATGCTTTCCGAAGCAGTCACGTTTCCTATACTGGCAAAATACAGGGCCTTCTTCGTCAAGAACTGGGCTGGCAAACCTTGGGTGCCACCCTTAGTGGTCATGTGAGTCCGGACCTCAGAGTCGTCCAAATGAATTGCTATTGCAATAGTCTGATTCTTTGGAATTTCTTCCAGTCCAGAAAATGGAGCTCGATCAGTGATATGTAAATCAGTCAGATGAGAATACTCCTCCAGCGTTGGTGATAGCTGGTAATCTGGGAATGTGAAACAATGATAAACCGGATCGTAGAATTGAATGAGCGTGTCCATGATCCCCTTAATCACATGGACTCTTAACAGTGGTAGCAAACCACCGTGCTTGGCTCTGAAAGCCTCTGGGTTAACGATCATCCTCGCTAACTTTCTCAAATCCCCTAGTTTTGGAACCTTGACGGTATACTGGTGAGTTCTCCTTCTACCGAAATCCATTAATGCAATCTTTTTCTCTGATATTTGCAATCGCAGTCTTAGTTTAATTTGAAAAACAGAGAGACTAGAAGAGAAGGTTTTTTTAATGTTTTAATGTTTTATTAAATGGATACATGAATGTAGCACACAAAAACATAGAAAAAACATGGGGTCATAGGGTCGTTGTCATGAAGTCAAGGCTCTACCCATCCCCAAAGGTTTATACTAGGGTGATTTTTGTACCTGTACTCATTATCATCAGCTCCTCCCAGGAAGGCAAAACAACAAGCGGATCGCCAGCGAGTTATGTGCAATCTGAGAGTAAGTGCCATTCACCGAGAATAGATCACCAGCCTCAAATGAGGGTAGTATCGCGTAACAGCTATTTTCGATAGCTTCCGCACTACAAAAAAGGTTGGCTTTTCTTAAGTGAATACTCAATCTCACCACATGCGGCATCACACGCATTCCCAGTAGCAGAAAAATAAACACGTATAGCAATTAGGAAAAGCAGTATATATATTTGTCCTAATCATCCTAGACTTATAAAGCTACGATTCTTAAGTTCCTGACAGAAATGGGTTCCCCGGCGGAAGCCCCAATCTATGGTTCCCTGCCTAAGAGATGGACCAGCATAGGTCAATCTTTCTCCTCAGCAGAGTTCCCATTTTCCGTGGAAAACGGGGATGATGCCCTAAGGCAGAAAAGGAGACTCCCTACCAGAGTCGCCATTTTACAAGGAAAACAGACAGAAATAGAAACAAGGGCCCCACGGTGGGCGCCACTTTTCTGTAGCGAGCGATTTTGGACGCGGTTCTTAAGCGCTGGTCGCTCTCTGCGGTTTGAGCTTTGACTATAGGTCGATTCATTTTTTATCCTATTGTGAGCTGAATAAGGAAGGGAAATAGATGTCTCCAATTAACCCTACTTTGCATACTGAGTTTAAACAGCGGTCTGTTAGGTTACGAATGCTATCAATGTGGGGGGGCCTTTGTACTGGTTATTTGTATTTTCGCCAATACTGTTCTCTTTCTTTTTACTTGGGCAGAAGGTTTCTGGCGGGGAATAAGGGTTAGGATATTAGGACTGGTGCTTTTGAATTACTGCTTTTGATTGACGAAGATATGGGATTTGGGTTTTTTGTTGATTGCGCTCGCTAAGATCTTTTCTTTCGATCTTATGCCTACGTATTCCCGTTTACCGAAACAGGGAAATCAGAGCGTTCGTAGTTCCTCCTATTCTATGGGAGGAAATGGGTGTTTTGGTGTCTTGTTCAAAGCCCAAGACGTGAAGCGAAAGGTGGTTTGTATCTCGTTCAAAGCCCAAGATGTGAAGCTGAAAGGTCTATTTTTGTCTTGTTCAAAGCCCAAGACGTGAAGCTGAAAGACCTCGAATTTAGAGAGAATTTGTCATCTCTAAAGAGGGGAGAAGGAGAATTACTTTAACTGGGATACGCGGATCCGAGCAATGCCATAATTTCCGAAGAAAGGGTTTTAACCTGAAGGAGAAGACTTTAACTCAGTGTAGAGCAATGCCATCTTTCCTTAGGAATTTCTCATGCTAAAAGAGGGACAGTGGCATGGATGTAGATGATCCAGAGGCTTGCCGCTTACAGCGATTAGATGAAGGGAAAGGAGTTGTTGATGTTTGTGTACTGTGAACGAGGCACAGCTTTGATGCTAAAAGGTTGATTGGATCAACCAGTGGTTTTCTTATACAAAGCCTAAGAGGAGGCTAATTTCCGCTAGGAAAATCATTATACAAAGCCTAAGAGGAGGCTATTTTGTGTCTCGTACAAAGCCCGAGAGAGAGGCTAAAAGTTTTTGACCCAGTGGGGCATATCGTTATACAAAGCCTAAGAGGAGGCTAGCAAAGAGTTGACTCAGTTGGAGAATCTTTTATACTCAGTAAGAGAGTGTTTTTGTATCTCGTACAAAGCTCGAGAGAGAGGCGAAAAGGTTGTTTTGACTCCACTGGGGAGAATTTTGGTATCTCGTACGAAGCCCGAGATGGAGGCTATTGTAACTGTTTCAGTTGAGTGATAGATCCAATATACTGATTTAAAAGAGAAAATCAGTTCTTATATGAGCAACATTGTACTCAGGGATTTGATTTGAGGATCAGGGATATTTCCTTCTCTTTGAGGAAACGGGAAATCAAAGGGTATCGAGACTATCCGAGTCTGCGGGTTTTCTTCCTATTTAACGAAGGGTGCTTGAGAATGTCTTTGAGACTCAAGGAAGTTAGATTGTCCGTGTCTAGAGTTTTATCTTTTGTACTATGCTTCGAGAAACAGTAGTAGACTCTATGAAAGGACTGTTCTATGAAGATGATTAAGTTCTGTTCCTATACCTCTAGGAGGTCGTCGGGACAATTTGTACGAAGCCCAAGAGGAGGCTGGAAACTTTTAAGAAGCCGACGGGTCCTTGTACGAAGCCCAAGAGGAGGCTATCATTCTCGGAGGAAGAGATCATTATACGAAGCCTAAGAGGAGGCTGTGAATACTTCTAAGAAGCCGTTGTGTCCTTGAATAATGCCCAAGAGGAGGCCGATGCTTTTAAGAAGCCCGTGGGTCTATCATCTCCTTTCCATTAGCAGAGATAACTCTTTTAAAGATAAAAACCACTAGTAAACGTGCGAGGTTTACTATCCAGCGACTTTTAGCTTTTAAAGAGGGTTCCTTAGTTAAGGTCCAAGATTATGACCGTAATGGGTACCCAAACCCCGAGACATTCAAGGCAAGCTATCCACAAGGAATAGATCAAGTCAGGAAAGTTCTAGAATTGGGAAGAAACTCAAAGATGCCATTCACGGAGAATACATTCATCTTGGGGAGTAGAGCTTCTTGATGATTCCTAAGGAGGACAGCCGAAGAGAAGACTGTATCTGGTGCTCATATTGGGGATCTAGGCTTCTATTTCTACGAATAAGTGAAACGGCGTCACCTAGTTCTAGACGTAATTGCCAGGGAAACTCGAAATATCTATACTATTATTACACAGTAGATATGAGTTTATGAAAGGAGACTTACAGTGAGCAGCCCCACAATACAGTTTATAATATGAAAGCAGTAAATGAAAGCGATAACCACTTACTCGGTTGTAGTGCTTCCATGCTGTTTGGTTAGTTGTTCAACAAAGAAAGATTGAAAACAACAGTATATTCAAAATCAAAGGAGAAAGTGCTTTGAAAAAGAAAGATCTGGGGCTTACAGCTCAAGGAGAGACCCAGGGTTTTATCAGTGAGCGCACTGTTTGAATTTGTACAGAGGGACTTATACAAGTGACTGGGGCCCAAAAAGGTTTTCTGTACAAAGGGATGGGTCTTACACTCTCTCAAGAGGCCCAAAAAGGGTTTAAAGAAAAAGAGTGGGGCTTATAACATGAGGGTAGGCCCAAATGATTTTTTCGTTTAAAAATGGCGATCGCGCCGAGGTTTTCTTTTAACGCAGAGGGACTTATACAATAAGTGAGGCCCAAAATGTTTTTGGTTAAAAGGGGGATTGGGTCTTACACTCTATTAGAGGCCCAAAGTGTTTTAAAGAAAAAGAAATGGGTCTTACTACTCGAGGGTAGGCCCAGATGGTTTTTATTTTTAAACGGGCGACGATCGCGCCGTTTACTTGTACAGAGGGACTTATACAATGAGTGAGGCCCAAAAAGGTTTTGTACAAGGGGGGATGGGTCTTACACTCTCTCAAGAGGCCCAAAGAGTTTTGAAGAAAAATAAATGGGCCTTACTACTCGAGGGTAGGCCCAGATGATTTTTGAAAAGGCGACGATCGCGCCGTTTGTTTTTTGACGGTATTGGGACTTATACAACAAGTGAGGCCCAAAGATGATTTGGTCAAAAAAAGGATTGGGTGTTACACTCTAATAGAGGCCCAAAATGTTTTGAAAATGATTTATGAGGGTTGAATTAATCCAAAACCCTAATTTGTTTTCAAAATGTATTTAATTGAATAAAAATTCAATTAAAATGATCAAAAATTGTTTAACACATGGAAAACAAATTGTGATCTTGGATTAATGCTTCAAAAATTAAGTATTGACCTACAAAATAATTAGAAAGCATTAAAAGTTGCAAAATCAATGTAGAAAAAATATTTAAAATGCCAAAAACAATCAAAATATTAATTCTTTACAAAAATATCAATTATATGAAATAAATAATATTTTTGGGATTTTTTGATAAAATAAAATATTTTAACATTTTTGTGAATTATTAAAAAAAGAATCAACTCAAAATCATTAAAACTCAGAGAGAAATTAATTTTTGAATCAATTAAACAAAATCACAAAATTCAAATATTTGAATTTGAAAAAAAGGCGCCAAGAACAAGCTGAAGAACACGCGCGTGTTCTTGGTTTCTCATATTTGCGTTTTCTATCCAATCTCCATGAATACGTAATCATATCATGCAATCCACATATCATTATGCTCGTCTCAACCTCACGATCATGTCTATGTACTTTAATTTCATTTAAATTAAACATACAACAAGAAATCACGAAGAAACCTCAAGAACCCTAATTTCTGCATGAAGGCTAGGATTTTTTATACACGATTCAAACAATGCAATTAATTGAGGGAAAACATTCCATGCATGATTATGAACATATGGCCAAATTATTGTGCGAGGAAATATGCATAGATTGAGAGATGACCAAGTATGTGCTTACCTCTAAGTCGTGACAGCAAGAGCAGATGTGATTTTGAGTTGGAGGTGTTACAGACAAGTTGTGATGATCTGCACAGCTTCCCTACACCCTATGGATTGTGTTTGGATGGTTGGACTTGATTGAAATTGGCTGGATCATTTTGTGGTACCTCAGCTGCACCTTGTTTGAAAATTTGAGCAACCAGCTGGTGATTTCATGAAATTGATGTTTCAGAAGTAATGTGAGTGTTTGATCAGGTTATATGTGATGTATGTGAGGTGTGTGAGTGATTGGTTTGTGCAGAATTGCTCTCAAACTCAAAACCCGATAGCTACCTTGCTAAGTAAGGCATTTTTGCCAAGAGAAAGAGATTTTGAGGAAAGCATCTGTTAGATGGATTTGGTGTACTTAAACTGACCACAATTGAGCTCTATTTATAGTAGAGCAAGTTTGTTTTGCAAGGAATAGTGCATGGCAGCTGGTAAGTAGGTTTGGCCAATGTTGTTCAATGAGAATCCAAGTCTCCTCTAGCCATTGACTAGAGGTTAGGGCACAGAGCTTTGGTCCCCTTGGTCTTGGATAAGTCTTGACTGATTTCAGATGAGAATGGCTCAGTCCATGCCACCTTGATGGTTCCATTGAATGCCTCATTCCAAATTTGAAGTCTTGTCCCTATTTTGGCAACTCTAGGTTCAACATGTTATTCCTTGTTCCTTGGACCTTGGAGGCTTGGCTCAGTGATTGTCCCCTTTGGATTCAATCCTCTGAGGTGTCCAAGTGGATTGGAGCAATTGAATTTGGCTGATTTTGGCAAATCAGGCCAAAATGCAAATTCTGCCTTGCTTTGACAGATCTCAGCAAGGCAACTTGCCAATGTTGTATCTCATGGTGTAGATTGAATTTGGCAATGTTATTGGCCATTTTGGAAAGCTCTTACATGATACAACAACTGTTTGAACAAGTTTGGTTTTGATCTCTTTTGATTCCAAGTGAAAAATCCCCCTACATTTGGCAAAAAGTGAGGCAAAATCTGACTTAGTGAAAATTTCACTAAGTGTTGGAAAAAGTGACATTTTCACTTTTCAGCCACTTTGATCACTCCATAACTCAAAATCCTTAATGAATTGGAATGACTTGTAGTTGAAGTTTTTGTAGGTGATAATGAGGGCTACAAATCCATCTTTGGATGAGAAAAAATGGCCTTGTGGTTTAGGAGTTATGGTCCTCCAAAGTTGGTACCTTTGCCACTTTATTTTTAACTTAGAAAAATTTCTAAGTTTTATGGTTACCCCTTTTACAAGTTATCTCACTTTTCTTGATTTTTCTTGATGAATGATGATTCAAATCATACATTAACATCATTTTAGGGTTAAAAATCCATTTTGGTGAAAAATCTCAAAAAGTCAAAGTTGACTTTTGTGCACAGTTGACTTTTTATCAGATGAATTCCAAACTGTGCAATTCTTCAGGAAATCATGTCCTTGACCTAAATCAAACTTGATGGACATGTTCCATGGGTTTCATAGGGTATATTCAATCATGTATTAGGGTTTGGGAGCATGTCTTGGTCAAAAGTCAAAGTTACAGTTGACTTTTCCCTTAAAACCCTAATTGTGGTGCAGATGAAAATGAGACTTGTTGCTCAAGCTTCTTGGATCAATCCATTGTTCCAAATGGATCAATATGGTGTATTAGAGACCCTCAAATAATATCTTGAGGTCTTGGCTCATGGTTTGTCCCAAAAGTCAACTTAGGGGTGAATTAGGTCAAAAAACCCTAATTCTTGATTTTTGATGAATGCATCCCCTGAGGCAAAATTGACTTGATGCATGGGTTCATGAGGTTCCATGAAGCATATTAGGTTATGTTTTGGATCATTACCTTGTGCCCAGATGAAAATTTCCATCTGGAGGCCCTGGTCGACCAAAACCCTAATTTGGTGACACTGTCGATCTTGAGACTTGATCCACCTAGAAGGGAGCAGCCTTGTGCTTAACCCTTGAAGTGGGAGTCCTTTTTTATCCATTGTGGATGTTTGAGAGATTAGACAAGTTGAAGATCATGTCATTTCTTGATTGATCATGTGTCTAAGCACTCAGAGAGGGCTTGAAACCCTAATTTTGATTGTATTGGATGCTCACCCATCTTTGGGGAGACTAATGAAGCATGATGGTTCATCCATATTGTGATGATGATTTTCACAATGATGGGAAATCTAAGTGGTCAAAATTTGGGGTATTACACAATGGTGTTACCTAATGTGTGTTCTAAGTGTGCAATTTCTAAAGCTTAAAGAAGAATATATTCAGAATTTGATATAAGGACGCACTCGAAAGAAGCTAAGTTATTGGCTTCTGGTGGTTCAGAATCTGAAGAACGTTCTTTAAGTGAAGACTGATAATATAGGTTTGCATAGACTTTGAAGCTGAAGGCCTCAGCATCTAAAGAGCAATATATTGTCTCTAAACTTATTGAATGTATCAGCTTCTAGTGATCATTCAGAACTAGTGATAAAGCTAAGTTATCAGTACTGCAGAAAGTAAGCTACAATGTCAAATCAGTTTGTTATCTAGAGTATATGTCCATAAGGCTCAAGAAAGAGTTGACATGCTTTACAGATATCTACTCTCAAAGATCTATAGTACAAGATCACAAGAAAGACGCGATGGTTAAACAAGTTACATAATGGATCAAGATCTTTTGGTGTATCTATCTTCAACATATCTTATACTATGGAGTAACAAAGACACTTGTACAAGTTATCTCTTCCAACGACTATTCCTCTGAAACTGCTATATAAGTAGCTGAAGATTCAAGATGTATTTTAAAAAAGGAACAAGGAAAATAAATAAGAAGAGCTAAGAAGGATAGAAGTGTTCCACGCTTGTATCAGAATGGAAGAATAACAAGATCAACAATAGAAACACAATTGAGTATGAAAAAATCTTGTTATATGTTGTAAACTGTACAAAGCCTTAAGATTTCTTAAACATTGAATATCTTAGAAATCTTAAGTCTTCTAATTTTTTTTATGGTTATTACCCTGTATCTCTGATTATGTATCAAATACACCTTGTTCTCTATTATGCTAAACAAGTTGTTTAGTAGCTTAGATAAAGTCTATTGTTATGCGCTTGAGCATCAAAGTCTTTTGTTGTGAAGCTTGAGCCAAGTAAGTCTCCTACTATGTGCTAGAGCATTGAAGTCTTGATTAGTTGTTGATTAAGCAAGAAAGTCTTGGACTGGGGTCTGAGCGAAAGTCTTGAGCCTGAAGGGCTTGAGCAAGGAAGTCTTGAATCTGTGGGATTTAAGCAGGGAAGTCATGGACCAAGGGTTTGAGCAGAAGTCTTGAACCTAAAGGGTTTTAGCAAGGAAGTCTTGGATTCATGGAATATAAGTAGGAAGTCTTGGGCTTAGGGTCTAAGCAGGAAGTCTTAAACCTAAGGGGTTTAAGCAGGAAGTCTCGGGCTGAGGGTCTGAGCAAAAAAGTCTTATGCTTAAGTGCATAAGGAGTTGTAATCAAGTTTTGATTATAGCGGAAAATCTTTTGTACTGCAAGGGGACTGGACTACTCTCAGTTTGGGAGGAACTAGTATAAATCTCTGTGTGTTCTGTTGTTATTTATTTGCTTATGTTATTATTCTGATGCAATTAATTATCAGAATTTGAATAATGGTTTAGAATCTGAACTCTATTATGAAGGAAAGTAAAGAAACGGATAACACAATTTAATGATAATCCCCCCTTCTTGTGTATTTTTCTCACCTTTAGCTGAAGAACAGAACATGCCTTAATAAGAGCTTGATGATGTACAATTCAGGGATTCAGATTTCACACAGTAAATACATTACATATTTACCGATCTTGACAGTACAGCCTCCCCAAACGTCATTTAACTATGATTTAGTAGAGAAGTAACCTAAGATGATTGACATTAAATTGATGATCACGATAAATTAACGCATAGCTCTTTAAGTATTATATTAATTTCAGCAACATCATAATTAACCACTTAAAAGAAAATATTTAAAAGACATTGTACCAGAAATTTGGGGATTTCTTCAAGGAGGGGGAAGAGAGGTAGTACAAAATTTCTCTATGCATGCATAGGAATTTTTCAATTGAAGCCTGATCCTAGATTGAAACCCCAAAATTTGTTTCGCCAAGCTTCGGTCCGACTTGAGGTTTTCTGAAAGTTGATCGGGTGAGCCAATTTGGCAAGTTGGGTTTATCCCTTCGAAGTGTGAATTATAAGCAATAGTATTTATCTCCAATTTCTCTTATTGAATTATGCTAAAGATATCTTTAGATCTTTTCGGGAAAGGAACATCAACAACAGCATTACTGTTGTCAAAAAGATTGTGGAATGATTTCTTACCCTTGATTCCCAATTCCATATCGGTCTATTTGCGATTTTGATCACAACTTTCTATGGAGCGCACTCGCCGGAGGCAATGAGGAACTTTGAGTTGTTGATAGATCGAGGATCAGAGCTACCAAAGAGGGTAAATATGTGACACTAAACACGTCAGAGAGTTTTTTGGCGAAGAAGAAAAGACGGCAAACCTTAGCGCTGACGACATGGGGATGTGAGATCATACCATCTTCTTTAGGGTCGTCAGCTTCGGCGACCAGTGAATAGAGACAAATAGTAGGTTATGTTGAATAGAAATAGAGGGTGAAAATTTTATCGTACATGAGTGTCCAAAATGTTTCCATCATAGTTAAATCGAACCATGATTGGCGAGTGGATTTTTCATCTCCCTCCTCATGTCGCAACCCTTTTCATCATTGTCTCTGGTATGAGAATGAAAAAGGTATGACTAGGTTAGTTTTACCAGACACCAAATGTTCTTGCTAAAAACATCATTTGGTTAATCCCTTGAAGCTAGTCAGGTGGGTTAACAATAGTTCAATGATTTTGGTGTTTTAGGGAGAGATGAATGGCCACCATTGTTGGTGGTTCAAGGTTTTTTTATGTGTTCCTCCTTTTGTGTTATTCAGCGGTTCGATCTCCTTTTGTTTGGTATCAATGATCTTTTTATATGACAAGCCTTGGCCCCTCCTGGATACTAAAGAGGTGTGGTTTAATAGGTTTTAGTAACCATTAACAATTTGTAACCGCTTAAACCCTTAACCCTTCTGTAACAACTTTGGCCATTGATTGTTCCAGGGACATCATAACGAATCTGACTTGGTTGGTCCTTTCAGAGGCCAGTAAATTGAGTCTAAGATGTGCACGAAATTCGCTGTATGGCCTCTTAAAAATCTTGGGATGTACAATATATAAAAGGCCCTATTTTCTATGTAAAAATAGGTAAAATGGACTATTTGAAAACCTTAATTTAAAATTGGCTTTTAGTCCAGACCACACAAAAAAAACCTATAATATGCCATAGGTCAGACTCAGACCTTAAAAATTTATCATAGGCCAGACTCAAGCCTTCTAAGACCTGACCTGACCTGGCCTATTTCCACCTCTATATATAAAGGAGGCCTCTCCTCACTTCATTTCACACCAAAATTCAGAGTTTTCCTAATTCTTTATAATTTATCTCTGTGAAGGCAAGCTTCTCAATGGTTTTGATGAAGACAACATTATTCATTCAAGATGTTATGCTTGCTCAAAAAGAATGGATCAAGACATTGAAGCTAGCACAAAGTTTTTAATTTTTACAAGTCTTGAAGAATTCTCAAGTATAATCAAGGTATAACTTTCACTTATCAATATGGTTGCATACAAGTGTTCAATACATGTTTTTTATCATTGCATTTGTGAGTTGAAAAGGTTTTGGATGGTTTTCATGAAAGTTGCATGTCATAAAATTAAGTTTTTTTTAAAAACTGGTCGCGTGTAACCGGTTACAGCTTAACTGATAACCGGTTAACATGTAGAAAATTTGAATTTTTGTTTACGTTACAATGTGATAACCGGTTAGCAGTTATGCTGTAACCGGTTACCACTGAACAGATTTCAGAAATATTTGCAACTCTTCATGCTTCTTTCACAAACCTTTTCCATACGAACCATGGCATCCCTTAATCAATTATAGTTATTTGTAGAGTTGTTTAAACATTATAAAAGCACACAAATTATCAGTTTTTAAACTCACCTTCCTTGCTCAAATTTCAAACAATCATTCTTTTACTAAAACCTTCATTTTATCAAAGTGTTCTTAACAAACTTTCTAAGAGTGAAACCTTTGCATAAAATATTCACACATACTGCATTTGTTTCATTTCAATTGTGTTGAACACTTGTATAATATCATTAAGGGTGATTGTTACAAAAAGGAGAAGATCAATCTTTGGATTGATATATTGAAGAATCAAAGTTTCATCTACTTACTCAAAATTCAGAATTATTGTAAAATCCTAATGGTCCAACAATTGTTTGGTTTTAGGTGTTGACTATAAGGGAAGGATTGTTTCTCTTATAGGGTTTGTTAGAATCCTTGTTATCTGGATTGTGGATACAAGAGGTCCATTGTAAGATTTGTTCTTGGTTGGACTTTAAACTTGTAAAATCCAAGAGGGTGTTCTTGGTGGTGGATTGTTAGAGTCTTGTATAGGAAGACTAGGTGTGTCTTGTCCTAAGATCTAATATTAGTAAAATTCTCTTTCATGTTGAAAGGGGAGTGGAGTACTCTCGGTGTGTGAGGGGAACCACTATACGTCTCGGTGTTCATTTACTTTCCGCATTTACCGTATTTCAACACTTAGAAATTTTAGGAAAGTAAAACTCAAGTTCATTTAAAATCGGGATAAATCTCTAAGAACCTAATTCACCCCCCCCCCCCCCCCCCCCCCCCCTCTTAGGCTCACATATAACTCACAATCTCTCTTTAATATTTTCTTTCACCAAAATTGTCTTAATGCCTTGTGACTGAAAACCGCTTGTGAGGAAAGAGCTGCATTGCTGCCGTGCCAATGTTTGTACTTTGAAGAGTGTAATACTCTTAAAGAATTGAGTTTGGTTCTTGAGATCAACCACTTGTAAAATCTATGTTGGTTATAAAACTCAGTCTGGAAAAGTTATGTTTGGTTATTGAGATCAGTTTGTAAAATCTTTATTCTGACAGTGAGTTCATCCCGTGGAAAAACTCACTTTTGGTAGGGGATAAGCCAGTGTAAAATCCTTAGATTCTCTTTCTTTAATTGTTTGACTTCTCTTTATCTGTTATACTCTTTTTATCATAAAATCTACAAGTCTTCTCTTTAAATGTTCAAACCACCTAAGTCTATTTTTCACCATTTTATATAGATGTTATTCTGACACTCTCTCTCTAATATTTTTATTTCTAATTTTATCATGTTTAATCTTATCAAACATTCAACACAACATTTTCATGTGTACTACACTTTACTTTATTCTCGTGTTGATTTTTAATTGCCCATTATTTTGTCTAGTACAACATCGTATATCTTACCGCAATCCGATAAAAATTTTCCTTCAACTTGAACGGTACTTTTACGTTACCTAAAATCCTTAAAACTCCTCCTTATTTCAGTCATCCAGATTGAATTTGATGATTTACATCCTATATTCAAACTGATTTATAAACCTATAAACAAATTTGTATCGGTATCTAATTAAACTAACACATAAATACATATTTTTGATACGTAACTGATCGGAGAGGACCAGAAGGAGATCGTCGCGGCCTTCATGTAGGACAAGAGTTGACGCTCGTAGGAGAGGAAATAGGGGTGGAGGTACCTGCAAGGTACTCCGATGCCAAAGTAAGTATTTGGTCAAAAGAAAGGGGGAAAGCAAGTAAGAAAAGTTAAGTATGTGATTTGTGATACCTACCCCTCTCAAGCGAGGGGGTTTTTATAGGAAGATTGTTGGCGAGCAAAGCGCCTGATCGACCAATGAGGTATTGCCAGATGGAGGGCGAAGCGCGTGGTTTTTCTAACTGTTTCAGTGATATCCGGGGAGGCAATTGGTCGCATGAACTATTCTGCGCGTGAAGGGGACACGCCCAACGGCTATATTGTGCCCAACGGCTATATTGTGCCCAACGGCTATATTGTGCCCAATGGCTATATTGTGCCTATTGGGCCTGTTCGCCAATTATGATGGATTGGGCCTGGCCCTTAAGGGAAGGAAGCCTTGCCCAGTCCAGAACAGGAGCCCCCCAAGTCGTTGCTCTGTTGGAGAGCAATGACTTTAGGTAGCTGTGAGATCGACCGTACTGTCGGGGAGGTGGTTTCTCGCGTGGAATGTTCCTTTCGTGCCCGACTAGATGTGGTCGTTAGCTACTAGCGCGAAATGTCGATTAGGGTTTGCAGCGTTCTCGGAGAAATGGGAGTTTTTAGCGTGCAGCCCTGCATGGACGTGTTTATTTTGACGAGGAGACTTGCTCGTGGGAGCCAAGGGCTAGTGTATTTTCTGCACTGAACCAGGCGAAGAGTTCTTGTGACACGTGGTGAGCATTTATGGCCTTTGTCAGTCCTAGGGGCGCATGGGCTATGATGACCTTCACGATTCCCCACGATCAAATGGTTATAAAAAGGTGGGGGGAAGGTTTCATTTTCATAATTTCACAAGTTTTTTGCTCTTTGCTCTTATTTTCTCTGCATTTAGTCCTTCGTCGGAGCTTCTCTTCGCCACTGTCAACCTCTTCTCTTTCTTGTAAGTTCGTTCTTCCCTTTCTGCATATTTTTATGGGTTTTTTGGTTGAGCTTCATGTTTTCCGGTTGAACTTCATGTGTTCTTTGATGAACACATGAATTCCTGGAAATTTTATGAAGAACATGATGAATTTCAGGAATTTCTAGGATTTTGTAGAAATTGTTATCGTAGATCCTTGTAGAATCTGGTTAAGTGTAGAATTTCATTTGTAGTCGGGCACTAGGCCTGTTCGGAACTTTGACGTGATTGTGAGACGACATGCGTCCTCGTATGGATATCTGCGAGTTCTGGTCGCAGAGACCTCTCCTAGCGATTGGTAGGTAATTTATACGGGCACGCGGTTGTCCTCGGATTCGTTAACGCCCTTTCACTTGATTAGTGGTGGAAGGGTGGATTTGATCACGGATGTCGAATTCACTTCTCTTCCTCTGCTTTTCAGGTGAAAATGGCTGAACCCCAGGATGAAGTTGTGCCCGACACACAGGAAGCACAAGAGGGGCCCAGTGTGTCCGCCGATTACTCAAATATCAAGGTCGCAGGAGGGGGCCTTGACTGGCTCGTACATGAGCCTTTGTCGTTTCGATCAACTTTCTCCGCCGAGGAGATACGGGACTTCGACTTGTTGGAGAGACGTGACGAAGACGCTCCACGTGCATGGAAAGCATTTCGCCCCGGGGAGTATGATAGAATATGTTCCTCGTATCTGGGATTGCACTTTCCTATGTACGAGTTCGCGTTTATGGAGGCCAAGATGTGTCTCCCTTTTACTGACTTCCAATCCTCCCTATTCACCCATCTGGCCTTGTGCCCGTCCCAGCTTCACCCCAATGCCTTGGCTTTTATCCGGGCTTTTGAGTTAGTGTGCCGTTACCTCAATATCGGGGCGACCACGGACCTCTTCTTCTGCATTTTCCAAATCCAAAGGAGCACGGCGGGGACGAAGCAGAGTTGGGTTTCGTTTAAATAGCAGAGTAGGCTGTTCTGGCCGTATTCTGGTTCAATACGCAATTTCAAGGATAGGTTTCTGATCGTGAAGCATATTACCGAGGAGGAAAAGAGGAGCATCTCGACTATTGAGAAGGTGGTGGTAGATGGTCGGGAGAGGGATGGGGTTGTCTCCATATTTCCTTTGGAGTGGGTCTACACCCACTTCAAACGCAGAACGGATCAGTTCCTAGTAAAGCATGAGCAGCTTTGCCCGGCGGACAAGGAATCGTACAGGATCCTTCACGCTTACGTGGAGAGCTTTTCCCTGGCCTTCGTAGTTGATCGGGACGGGAAAGAGCTGGTTGGGGATGATGGCCCCGTCCGAGCAGCTAGATATATTAATGTCAAGGCTCTCCTCGAGTATGATAACGACGATGATGCGATGACCTTGCTCGGTATGCTCGACTGTTTAGTTTTATTTCTTTGAATTCTTAGTCCTGACTTGTTATGTGTGTTTGCAGGTATGATGGCTGACATGCGCGAGCGTCTGATGAGGTCGCAGGCGGCGAAGGTTCACAAGAAAGCGACCACAGGTGCCAAGACCGGGGTGCCTAAGCAAACAGTGATGGAGAGTTTTGCCGCTGGACCTACCCCCGTCCCGGAGAGAGCCTCAACGCCGCTGACCCCGGAGGGTTCCCTTAAAAGGAAGAGAGATACCGCGGGGACTTCTGTGGCCGCTGGTCCGGGGGGGTCCGGTTCCGGTCATCTTGTCCTGCCCGCCTGTTACACGCGCCGAGATTTGTTCGTTGAAGGGGATTCGATAGAGGTCCATGATTCTGAACCCGTGGCTATTCTGAACGCCAACTCTAAGGTGAGGAGAAAACAGTTGTTCCAGGATACGGCGGGCATGTTTAGGGTCCTTGAAGCTGCCCTTGTCCTTGCCGGCGATGAAGCTGCTACTCGGGCGAACCTCGTGACGTTCAAGAATAGAATTGTCGAGTTGGAGGCTGAAAATAACAAGCTGTTCAATGATTTAAAACAGTTTGAAGGTCACGAGGAGGCCAAAGTGTTGCTTCAGACGGAGGTGACCCAGCTGAAGTTAGTTGCGCTCAAGGCTGACGAGGAGAAGGCGAGTCTGCAGGCAAGGATCACTGAACTGGAAGGCTTGACTTCAGCTGTCCAGGATGAAAATGATGACGAGAAGACCCTGAAGTCGCGGTCTGACTTGATCGGGAGGATTAGAATCCTAGGCGAGGACAACCTGAAAGCTGCTGAGTTCGGCTTCAGTGCTGCAAAAGAGCAGATGGTGGCCCTCAACTCTTATGTGCAGCTTACGACGGATGGGATGGGTTTGTTCAACAAAGTGGTAGACGGTCAAGTTGGAGAGTGAAGTCGCAAAATAGGACTTCGTTGTTTTTAGCATGTTTTGTGGGCCTGCGTGCCCTTATCAATTTGTATGGGCGTTGCCCTTTTTTTTTGTATTTATGACATTACCCGGTCGTGCCCGGTATTTTAATATACTTGGATTTTGTGAATGCTTTATCATAGACTTTGCTCTTTTTGTTTATATGTATGTGTGTGTGCTCGGCGAGGCGTGAAACCTACCGAGGAGGGCGAAGTGGTTCTGCCCATGATGAGGCTAGGACTTCGTTTGAGGTACTAATCTCATAGGCTTGGATTGTTCCCATCGCGAGCTGGGTGTCCTGCCTGAGTGGTGCGGCAACGGCGGAGCTCGGTCGAGGTATCCCCGTTGTGCGCAGGATCTGCTCATACAATGAGCAGAGGCTGGCCGGCGTTGTAATTCATGTCATGCTTCACCAGGGCATGATACGATGGTCGCGCAGCTCTCCCCATTTTGGGGTGATTATGTCAGCGACTTGTCTATCCTCGTGGTTAAGGACTTAGCTATAGTATTGTTTGAGTTTTTCATCATTCCACGGTCGAGCAAGTTGTTTTTCGTCTAGTGTTTCCAAGTAATACGCTCCCGTGCCCGTTTTGGACTTGACCCTATAAGGTCCTTCCCAGTTCGCTGCCATTTTCCCTTCGCGAGAATCCTTCTGGTTTCTGCGCAGGACCAGACTGCCTACGGGGAAGTCGCGCTTTATGACTCTGGCGTCTTGTCACAATGTTATTTATTGTTTCAATGCGGCCTCGCGGAGGGCAGTCCCTGATCTTATTTCTTCGACCAGATCGAGCTCCTCGCGTAGAGCCTCATCATTCATTTCTTCGTCGAGGGGAGCTTCTGTCCTTCTGGAGGGCTCCCTTATCTCCACCGGTATTACCGCCTCTGTTCCATACGCTAGTCGGAAAGGGGTTTCCCCGGTGGTGGAGTGAGGTGTTGTCCTGTACGCCCAGAGGACGCTGTGGAGCTCCTCGACCCACCTTTTCTTGGCCTCGCCTAGTCTTCGCTTCAATCCGCGTAAGATTACTCTGTTCGCGGCCTCCGCTTGCCCGTTGGTCTGGGGATGCTCGACCGAAGTAAAGTGTTGTTTCGTTCCCAATTTTGCGACGAAGTCTTGGAATTTTTTGTCCGTGAATTGGGTTCCGTTGTCGGTTACGAGGGCCTGGGGTACCCCGAATCTGGTGAGGACGTTTCTTTTGTAGAAACGCAGTATGTTGAAGGCTGTGATCTTGGCGAGTGCTTCGGCTTCAATCCATTTTGTGAAATAGTCGACGGCCACGATTAGGAATTTATTTTGATAAGATCCCATTGTAAAGGGGCCGAGGATGTCCATCCCCCACCAGGCGAAGGGCCACGGCGAGGAGAGGGTCTTCAACTCATTGGGTGGCGCCAAATACATGTCCCCGTGGCGTTGGCAACGGTCACATTTTTGTACGTGTTCTTTGGCGTCGTGTTGCATGGTCGGCCAGTAATATCCTGCCCGCAGGGCTTTTCGAGCCAGGGATTTTCCTCCCGGATGCTGTGCGTTGATGCCCTCGTGGATCTCTTGTAAGATTTCGGGGACCTGATCCTCGTCGACACATTTCAACAGGGGAATGGAAAATCCTCATCGATATAATTTGTCTTCGACCAGTACGTACGAGCAGGCCCGTCGCTTAGTTACACTGGCCTCCTTACTGTCTTCGGGGAGTTCCCCTTTGGTGAGATAATTGTATACCGGGGTCATCCAACAGCGGGGCTCTCCGATGACGTTAACATCTAGCAAGTCGGCTTTTAAGATGCTCGGGCTAGCCAGTATTTCTTGTGTGATGGATTTGTTTCCACCTTTTTTCCTGGTGTTGGCTAATTTAGAAAGGGTGTCTGCTCGGGTATTCTGTTCGCGCGGGACGTGCTGAACTTCCCATGCTTCAAACTCCGTCATTTTTTCTTTTACCATGGCCAATTATTCGGCGAGCTGGTCGTTCTTTGCTTGGAACTCTCCTGTACTTGGGACGCCACAAGCTGGGAATCAGTGCAGATTTTTATTTTCCTCGCGCCGACGTCTTTGGCCAGTCGTAATCCTGCGAGGAAGGCTTCATACTCGGCTTGATTGTTGGATGTTTTGAAGGAAAGGATCAGGGACACTTCGATCAGGGTCCCTTCCCATTTTCGAGGATAATTCCTGCTCCGCTGCCCGAGGGGCTTGACGCGCCATCCACGTAAATGATCCATTCCTGTGTCCCTCCCGGAGGGAACGATTCCGGAGTCATCTATGCCACGAAGTCGGCCAGGACCTATGCCTTGAGGGCTTTCCTCCCTTCGTAGTGAATGTCGAACTCGGCCAGTTCAAGGGACCATTTTAGCATTCTGCTCGCCATATCTGGTCGGCTTAACAGCTTCCTAATTGGCTGGTCGGTTCTGATGACGATAGTGTGCGCCAGGAAGTAATATCTGAGTCTCCTTGCGGCAATTATGAGAGCAAGGGCCACCCGTTCTATTTGCGTGTACCTGACTTCGGGTCCTTGTAGGGCTTTACTGGTGAAATAGATGGGTTTCTGCCCGTCAGTAGTCTCACGAATAAGTGCTGCACTTACTGCTTCGTTGGCCATGGAGAGATACAGGTATATGGTTTCCCCGCGGTCTGGTCGGGACAATACTGGTGGCTCGGATAGAGCTTATTTGAAATGGGCAAGGGCCTGCTCGCACTCGTCCGTCCACTCGAAATTTGCCTCCTTCCTGAGTAATTTGAAAAAGGGCAGGGCGTGCTGGGCGGACTTGCTTACGAAGCGAGCAAGGGACGCGAGCATCCCGTTGAGGGATTATATCGCCTTCTTCGACCGCGGCGTGGGGAATTCCACGAGTGCTCGGAATTTATCTGGGTTTGCTTCTATTCCTCTTTCGGTGAGGTAAAATCCGAGGAATTTTCCTACTCGCACACCGAAGGTGCATTTTTCTGGATTAAAACGCATTTTGCATTTTCGGGCTTGGTCGAACACCTTGCGCAAGTGGGTGGTATGGTCGGATTCCTCTTAGTATTTCACGATCATATCATCCATATATACCTCGAGCATGTCACCGATTTCTGATCGGAAGACTTTGTTCATCATGCGTTGGTATGTGGCCCCGGCATTCTTTAGTCCAAAGGGCATTACGTTATAGTAATAATTCCCCGAGGAGGTCATGAATGCCGTGTATCTCTTGTCCTCGTATGCCATTGGGATTTGGTTGTATCCCGAATAAGCATCCATGAAGGACAAGAGCTTGAAACCTGCGGAATTATCTACGAGTTTATCTATGCTCGGCAGTGGATAAGCGTCTTTCGGGCAAGCCCGATTGAGATCAGTGTAGTCAATGCACATGCGCCACTTTCCATTACTTTTCTTTACAAGTACAATATTTGAGAGCCAGGTCGTATACCTAGCCTCGGAAATAAATTTTGCCTCTAAGAGGTCTTGTACAAGTTTTTCGGCAGCCTGTGCCTTTTCCTCGGATTGTTTCCTTCTTCGTTGGGCAATGGCGCGGGCAGCTGGATTGCTTGTCAAGTGGTGACATGCAGTTTCTGGATCAAGGTCGGGCATATCCGCTGCGCTCCAGGCGAACAGATCGGCGTTGTCGTCAAGGCATATCTTCAACTCCTTTACCTCTTTGGGGAGACCAGCGCCTATCTTCACTCCCCTGTTGGGGTTGTTGCTGAAGGTGGTGATCTCGAATTCCCCATCTGGAACTGGTCGCAGAAGTGTAGGAGACGGGGAGCTTGTCACTCCTAATTTTTTTTCCTCGTCCCGATCTTCATTTCCATCTTCAGTAAGCCTGCTGTCGAGGTCGATGGTGTGCACAGGAAGCATGGGCTTTTTCTCTGGTTGGCCATCTTCGACTGGAACCTCGTCCTCTCTGGTGCGCTTTGCCGACTTTGCTGTTGTCGCGATCTGGTTCTGCCCTTTTTTTGCAGCCTCGAAGCATCTGCGAGCAGCCTCGATGTCACCGTGCAGAGTTGTAGCACCCCAAAATTTGCCCTCCTTACTTTATTACTAACTGGCTTATGTTTCATTTCATTTTGCATTATCATGTGTGCATATCATTGGTTCTTAGCATGGGGTCAAGGTACCTGAGGCAAGTTCAAGAGGAGAAGATGTTCTTCAAAGGGTCAAGCAAGAGAGTTCAAGTGGATCACTCTATCCTAACCAGTGCAGAAACTAGGGTTTTGAGATTCTTGGATTTATTGCTCCAATGGGCAAGTTTCTTGGGTTTTTATCATCACCAAATGGCATATCTTATCTTTGTTGGAGAGGATACATATCATATTCAGAGGAATTTGGATTTGGAGACTGTGTTATTTCCTCCTAGACTGAGGACACCAAAACTAGGGTTTGCTATAAATTCAGTTTATTTCTGATTTTTTGGGCAAGACTTGATTCCATGGTATTCCTTGGGTCCCTGAGTATCTAGGAATGGAAGATTGTCCATCAGTTTGGTTCAGGAGAAGTTCAATTGGCCAATGGATTGGGAATCAGGTGAATTGGGTAAAAGTCAACAGTGAGAGGGGAAGTCAACTGTGGAATTTTGAGGTTCTCTCCAAGGTTTTCAAGGTCTCACATCCTCATATGGTCTTCAAGGGTCAAATTTCATACCATTTATCAAGAATCAAGGGTTGGTGCAAAAGTTACTAAATATGGAAATGACCTATAATTTGAAAGTTTCCTTTTTGGGCAAGTTCTTACATTGCATTCAACTTGACTTTTTATCATCAAGAAAGCTTCAAATGAATTTTCCTCAAACATGAAAGTTAAAGATATTTTTCTCCCCTTTCCAACAAGTACTAGTGGGTCTCCATATCATTTGTGAAACTCAAGTTATGACCAAAAGAAGGCAAAGTGGTTTTTAGGGTTCCATTTTCACAACTTTTGCATTTTGGGACATAGTGACCTATAATTGATTCCATTGCTTCATGTCACATTCTAACATCAAAGTACAATCCATAAGGACTATTTTTGGCCTTTGAATCAAGTGGATCCATGGTTTATTCCTCACTTATTTCACATGGTGCAAAATTGCCAAATTATTGAAAACTCATGAACCAATACATCTCAAGGCCCAATTTCAATTCAGGTGTGATTAGAAATTGAAACTTAAGTGATCCATCATGAAATATTTAGATATCCATGCATGGAGGAGGGTGTATTTCACATAATGCAATCTAAAATCATCCAAAACTCATTAAACAAAGAATTACCAAGGCCCAATTGCTCATCAGTGGTTTAACCTAGCCTATTTAAACTTACTCATGCTAGGCTTGAAAAGGAGAACACGTGATTTGGAGGAGAAAAGTTTGAACCCTAAAAGCTTCTATCATTCGTATCTCTCAACCAAGAGGAGCTTTTCCAAAAATTCTTCCACAATCTTCTTTCTGGGGATCCACAGAGCACAAACCAACCATCCTTTGAAGCTAACAGTGAGGATACGTGGTGCATAGTCTCAGGTTAGTGATATTTTTGATGATCACAAAACTCTCTTTTTAAACGTGCATATTGATGTGTGATGCCCACTGATCATTCTGATATATTTATTTTTGAGATTGGACGTGTGGTTTGATTGCTGCGTGTGTTTAAATTTTGAACCCTAACCTTTTTCTCATTCGAATCTCCTTATGCATTGGTTGTTTGTGATTTTTTATGACATATTTGAGATCCTGGTTAAATTCCGGTCAGAATGGTGTATCCCTTTGCGTTTTCTAGAAAAATATTTGTTGCAGGTGGCCGGAGAAGGTGACCGGAACCCTAGCTCCGGCGGCTGGTGAGGGTTCCGGCCGGTGAAGGGGCTGGAGGTGGAAGAGATAATCTTAGCCATTGATCTGCTTGATCGTGCGGTCCGTGTGCTGCCATGTGTTTTATTTTTTTGTTTTATTTCATTGGTTTGTGTGTGCGTTAGTCCACGATTACTACTATGTTCTACCAATCTAAGCCTTGCGTTTTGTTGAACCGTTGACTTGATTGACTGACCGTGTGCGTCTGATGAATCGTGTGGATGGAAATGTGACAACGAATTAAAAAAACCATGTGCCGTGCACGTGGGATTCCATGGTGTGCTGAGTGGTTGCGTGTATGCGTGTGTATGTTAGTTATCATGTGCATATTAATCCGGGCCATTGGTTTTGTTGACTGTGCGGAGTGTTTGACTATCTAAGGAGCGTTTGATTGATCAAAGGGTGAGTAGTGAGTCAACCATTGACTGAATTCCACATATGCACCTCTTTTTATTTTTTTTTTCATTTCGCTGATGGATTGGTGTTCTGGGCCTACTATTTTCACCCCTCATTTTGAGCCCATGTCCCTACTCAACGTGAATTACCTGCTGAACACACCCCCACACATTTTCTTTCCACTTTATTTTATTTAATTATTGCAATTCATTTTTATTTTTTTTAAAATAGTTTCTTGCATTAAAAAATTCCCAAAAAAATCATGAAACATATTTGGCATTTTACAAAATTTTCACAAATTTTATTTTATTATTTTATTTTATTTTTAGCATCTGAAATAAATATTTTTTTATTTTCTTTTTGAATTATTCATATCATGCATACCTAAACTTGTAGAATTTTGTTCTCATAGCATACAAAACCTTTTGCACTCATTCTTTTTCATTTTTTCACCAACACATTGAACTGCATTAAAATAGTTTTCTCTCATTTTTAAAACTATTTCATATTGCATTTTAGTCCTTTCTTTTGCATACTGAATCATGGTTCTCTCTTGACTTTTGCATAATTGTTTCAGTGACTTTTATTCTGAATTTTGGCATGAATTTTGGACATGTTGTTTGCTTCTGGTTGAGATATGTTGATAATTAATTTGGTAATTTTAAAAGATGTTTTGCTAATTGTTTAACTGCTTTTTGTTTAAGGTCTTCTTGTGTGCACATCCTTGATCATGCCTGAGTATCTGTTTGAGAAGGCACTAGTGCCATTCTTTGAGATTGCTTCTTTGAGTTCTTAAACCATGTATGAACTGTTATAGGTCACTTGTGTTATTATATGTCATTGCCTGGATTTCATTTATCTCATTTCTCTTGCGTATGTCTGTTTTGTACTAACCTTTTATGCAGAGGCTGAGGTAAGTTCTTGGAGGGTGTGGATAAGTATCCATGTCCACTCTCATTCTTTCTTTCTCTCATCTTCTCTTTTATTTAGGCTTAGGTTGTCATCAAACCTCACTAACCGTAGGTCACCCATGCATGATAACATTAGGACTCTTAGTTTCCCTTTAGAGTTTCCTTTGTGTCTTCTTTCTTCTCACCTCTAAACTTCTTGAAAACACTTAATAAGGATAAAGTGTATTGCGCACGAGCCTTAAGCGTGGGGAATGAGAAATGAGGGGCTTCCTCTCATCTTTTTATAGTGCTTAGCGAGCGTCCTGTCTTGGGACGATTCGTTAAGTATTCGTCCCTGTGCCCTAGACTTTGGTGCAATGCAAGTTATGAACTAACTCAAATCACTTCTGTCCTAAAAAATACAAACAAACTTCAAACCTCTTTGTCCTTCGGGATTGTCAAACTAAAGGATATTTTCAAAAAGGGCACGTTACCTTCCGTCTGAGTCGCAAACAGACATCGACCCTAACTGTCAGACGCGGACTTAACGTCGCTCTTAAAAAACACAAAAAAGAACTTGGTCCGAACTACGGTGACTCTGAATTTCCCATTTCACGAAGGGAGTACGTAGGCCTAGGACGTCGACGTCCTACCGAGTCTGTCTTTGTCTTTCCCTTCCCCGTCTTAGTACAGCCATAGATGATAGGATAACTCACCCTTAGAATAGACAACAAGCGTGGATCCCATCGAGTACGATGGACGCGTGGGGTGCTAGCACCTTCCCCTCGCGTAACCGACTCCCGAACCCAGGCTATGGTTGTGATGACAATTCCTTTCCCTCTTCCTCAGGTTTATGCAGTGTTCCCTTTCCCTCTCTTGGGATAAATTTACACGGATGGCGACTCTGTTTTTTCTGCGCCACTCTCGCGTTTGTACCTGGATGAAAATCCTAGGAGCGACAGCTGGCGACTCTGCTGGGGAAAGGAGTTGACCTATGCTGGTCGATCCCTAAGCGAGTCAATCCTAGCGCTTGCTTGTCTTTGTTCTCTTTGGGTGTTTTTGTTTTTGTTTTGCTTTATTTGTTGTATTTTACTGCATTGTATTTCATTTTTATTACTGTCATACTGGATATTGCTGTGTTGTGTTGGCGGTTTCTGTTTTGCAGGTTGGGTTGTTCTGAGAGATAAGCCCAATACCCAGGCTTGAGTACACCCTAGGACTAGAGTGGAGAGTAGTGGGACCTACGTGCCCGCTTGGTACGTTTGTGTGTTCATGAAATTCACAACCAGACGAGGCTATCTTGGGACGCATTCTAACGTGTGTATCTTGCGCATGTTAGGATGTCGATCTAGAGAGCTGTAGACTCTGGTGACCGATCATCGAGGACCTTAGTGGAAACATCCCTCTTTAGTGGTGACAGTGGCAGACCACATCCTGTGGCAAACCCATTCGCACCCGAGGGTCCACTTTGGAACTCGCATAGGATGGCCCCTATCTTTTGAAGAGAATCAGTGGAGGCACTCCTCGATTGATGATAGTATTGTACCCCTAGGGATGAATGTACTATTGTTTCTCGACCTCAGTGCCAGAAGCTGAGGACCTTCCATTTTGGAGAATCAGTTGAGGCCTCCTCGATTGATGATGATGCCAAACCAGAAATAGTGAACGTATCATCATTTCTCGACCTGAGAGCCCGGGATACTGAACATCCTAGTACCCACACGTGAGAGGGGATGGGTGTTTGTAGGTTTGCAGGTAACCGAAACCTTCAACCTACCCGGTTTTTCTGGATTTCTCATCAATGTTTGATTATCTGGGTTCCTGGTTATCTCAGTGGTTCGATATTTTGGAATTCTGATTTTCTGGGTTGTGGTCCTCGTTCAGTTAACAGCACGGCACATCCAGCAGTGTTGCCTTGATCCCATGTTTGCATGAGTATATCATTTTTCTTGCATTCTGACATGTTTGACATTTTTCAGGGCTTGCATCCTACTCTTGATTCCGGTTTTCTGAGGTTACCTTGGCATGGATGTCCAGAGAAAGAAGAATGTTGCCTATTCGTTCCCAGATCCGACCTTGACATTGATTCACAAGCTGATTAATATGGCTGGTCCCGGAGTTCGTACAGAGTTCAGTGGAGGGTATGGGAGACTTCTGAAGTTTGTCTACAATATCTCCAAGTATGAGAAGGATGTCATTCATACACTTCTTCAGTTTTACGATCCGTCTTTGCTTTGCTTCACTTTCCCAGACTACATCTTGGCCCCAACGTGGAGGAGTTCTCATTTATTTTGGGAATCCCCATCGCCATGACATAGTATTCTTTTCTGAAGAACACCCCGGGATAAAAGAAATGGCTATTTCTTTTCATATTGGTGAATCCGTTCTGAGCAGTAATATTAAGGAAAAACAAGGAGCTAAGGGCTTCTTATTGAAGTTCTTGTTTGATCAAGCTTGCATACATGTTAAAGAGAAGAATTGGACTGCTTACCAAGCTATTCTGGATATGTGCATCTATGGGATTGTCCTGTTTCCCAATGTTCCTGATCTGGTGGATATGCATGCTGTCAGAATCTTTATTTCAAAGAATCCTATACCTACCTTGCTAGGTGATGTGTATCACTCAGTCCACTACAAGAATGAAAATAGGCGGGGAAAAACTGTGAGTTGTTGTCCACCGCTCTTATCTACTTAGTTTCTGAGCCACCTCCCCGAAGCTGGCGCCTTCGTTGATACGAAAGATTCTCTGAAGTGGTCAAAGAGGTTAATGGGCTTGACTGGTGACAACATTGTCTGGTTCAACCGTGACTTGCTAGGAATAGAGATTATTTGCAAGTGCGAAGAATTCCCTAATGTACCCTTGATAGGGAGAAGAGGTGGAATTAACTATAATCTTTCCCTTGTTATCAGGCAGTTTGGTTATCCTTTGAAAGGTCCACCTGAAGAGCGAGATGTTAGAGAGTCCTTATTCTTCAATGGTACTGAGGATCAAGAGATGATAAGGAAGATTGTGAATGCTTGGAAGCAGGTGACCAAGAAGGGAAAAACTTCATTCAAGAAATGTAACAACCGGGCTTTTCCTTCCTATGAAGAGTGGATTAAGAAGAGAGCAGAAGAGGAGCTTCTTCCCTTTCTAGTAGAACCACCGTCTTACCCCTTGCTGATTGAGCCTCCTACCACAGTTGAGATAGAGAAGTTTAATAAGTTGTGGGCTGAAAAGGAAAAGCTGTGAGAAGAAAACAGTGAGTTACAAAGGGAGATTTATCAGTTGAAACATGAGCGGGGTGAAGCTGTTCATATCGCCAAGTTGAAGACAGAGCTTCTTGCTGAAGCAGAAAAGGAGCTAGCTGACAAGGTCGCGGCCAGACAAAGGATGAAACAAGCTTTAGATGGTATCAGTAAGGTTCTCGAGTCTAAGAAGGAGGAATTGGACAAGGCTTTGTTAAAAATTCACAGGTTCAATGCTCACCGAGAAACTGCAATGGCTGAGAATAAGAGAAAGAAAGACGATTACCTGGCTCAGATTGATAAATTGAAGTCGCAGCTCAAGAAGAAAGACGCTGAGATCCTATCAGGGGTATTCCAGAGACAAGCAGTCGAGGGTCGACTCAATGAAGCCATAGCCTCCATAGAGGAACTGAAGATCCAAGCTGAAGTGAAGAGATCTAGAAATGAGGGACCTAGTATGGATAGTGTTTCTGGAGAAGACGCTTGGGAGTTACATTGCCGATACTTGGAAGGGATCATGCATAGGAGAGACATTCTCATTCAAGAGCTAATTCAGAGACCGAAGCATCCCAACACCAGAAAGCTGTTCAAGGAAATTCAAGACTGCAACAGAAAGCATAATGGATGGGGGGATTGACACTTGTGGACTTTGATGACATGCCGTAGTTTTCTATTCTCATTATTTGGACCACCGCCAGGCTTGTTGGTTGGGATCTATGATTATTGTGTTCAGACTTGTTATCTTGGATTTGTGATTGTTGACATTTGGTTTTCCTCTGGTTTTCTTAATATATGAGCAGAAGTTTCGTTCTATCTTATTGTTAAACTGGAATCAAGGGGTGGATCGCCCTGCGGTTATTCAAACATGTTCATTTGCATTTGCATATTCATAATCATTTTGCATAATCATTGTGCATAACAGGTGTTCAAGGCTGGTTATTCTTATTTTGATCTGGTTTTCTTCAGAAATTGCAGACTTAACTCCTCAGGCCATTTAAGAGTTGATCATGGAGCAAGTTCAAGCTGAGTTGAGGGAAATGCGAGGCCAGATGGAGCAGCTTATGGGGAATATGCAAACTCTCATGCAAGACCAGAAGATGCTGAGGGAGGAGGTCAATCAGATGAAGACTCAGATGGGTTTGGCCATGGAAATTTTGAATAGGGTGTTGAAGAAGGAAGACAGTCCTGTGCCCGCTTCCACAACAGAGATCCTTACTCCTCCCATCTCTTTGGAATTTGATTTAAATCGTGGATTACCTCGTGAGTCTCTTCCACAAGCGGAAGTTCCAAAACTCTCCCAACAACAGCTAGGTCTTGGCTCCCAAGAGAAGCCCAAGGGCAAAAAGTGTACACAGAGACAGAATAAGTCTGAAAGAGTTTTTCATCCGCTCCCTATGCCATATTCTCAACTATTGCAGCATCTCCTTCAGTTGCAACTGGTACAGAAAAGGACTTTGGCTCCTCTCACTGGTAATCCTCCACCAGGCTATGATGCGAGAGCCCATTGTGACTTCCATTCTGAGGCACCAGGGCATACTGTGGAGAAATGTAGGGCCTTTCAGCACCAAGTCTAGGATTTGATTGATGCAGGGGCAATTGAGTTCACGTCGGGCGGCTTGAATATACAAGGTGATTTTACCCCAATTGTTGCAAAAGAAGTGGAGACTCCTCCCCTCTTTGCGGGATCCACCTCATGTCATGGACTTTCTCCACAACCTTTTATTGCAGAAGCTCTACGTCAGCAACCTTTGTTTGTGCCTCAGCCAAATGTGGAAAGGAAAGTGCAAGCGCAGGTGAGGCGCCCAAATCAGCACCGACAGCAGAATTATCAGCAACAGGGGCAACCGAGACCAAGAAGGCCCAAGAGGATATTTGATCCTATTCCTATCCCTTATAGTCAGTTGTTTGCTCGCCTGCTCAAGAACTCTCTGATTCAAACGAGGAGTACCACGCCGGTACCGTACCCTATTCCTCCGGATTATGACATGACTGCTAGGTGCGAGTTCCACTCGGGAATGTTTGGGCATACGATTGATAAGTGTAATGTATTCCAGCACAAGGTGCAAGACCTGGTGGACTCAGAGGTCATTGTATTCACTGAAGATGATATATACATCAATGGAAGCCTCCTTTCTCAAATGAACACTCAGTCTGCAAGTACGTCCAGACAGATTTTAGCTTCCTCAGCAATGGCAATCTTCAGCTTCTTTACTGCATTTTCATTTGTAGTTTTTCATTTCTTGTTAAAACATCGTATGCATGTAAGACTTGTTTGTTTTTTTTATGATGATATTAATGGAATGAGTATGTCTTTTTCTTGAAGTAATCCATACGTGTTCACTCTTAAATGTTTATATGCACTGCAATACCAATTTTCTTGTTTAGAACGCTTGAGGGAGGATGACGAAATAAGAGCGCAGATTTCTAATGGTACGCTTTTGGATAAAACCCTGTTAAGGATGTACAGGCATTGTTTCCAATTCACAAACACTGGAGAGATAAGGAGATAAACCTTTGTTAACCCCTTTGAGCCTTGGAGTAGGAGTTTCTTTCGTACGAAAAAAACCCTCATACTTAACCCAGGGGCAGGGTAGGCGTCAGTTAGTTTGACCGAGCGTTCAAATTTCAAGGAGAGTGTGCATCCGAGGATCCATTACCCCCTATCCCACCATCAAGAGGTCAAGAGATATCCATCAACAATCAAGGAGTGAGGCAGTCACAACCCTTTCAAGCAAGTAAGACAACCAGTGTCACACGTTTTGTTCAAAAAGGGGAATAAAAAAGGAAAGCCCGCTAAGTCGAAACTTGTAAACAAGTGACTTAGGCAAAAGTCAGGGCATCCCGCTGGACTTCAGAATCGAAAAAACTCAAAAGAGTCAGTCCAGGCAAAAATTAGGGATCAAAAAAGTAAAAGAAAGAAAAAGTGAAAAGCGTTACAAAAGAAAATCCTCGATAAGAACAAATTCGTGTGATCACAGACACAAAAGGGATGACTGTCACTCCAAAGCCTCCTTAGGTGTCAAACCATTAGTTGCATGGGTTCCTTGAAGATCATAAAACCTCTTGAGAGATGAGCGTTTGCGTCGGATTAACTCAACATAGGACTGGAGAACATCACGAAGAGTGGGTGGGCACCGATAAATTTTGAGCCATAAATCCTTTTTCTGAAACCGTGAACCAAACCGCGTTACAACCCTTAATAGTCCTAATTGAAACAGGGTTTATTTCGAAAGCATACTTCAACAGGATAGCGTTCCTGACTCCTATGAGTTGTACTAATAAGATTTGTTGGTATTGCATGCGCGCATTATTTTTGCCATTCAAAAATCAAGGTCGCATCCCGGCCATTGATTCATTCACAAAGCTTGGCGACGCATTTTCAATAAAGCTTCAAGGTTAACATGGGTGTTACATTAAAATTCTCATTCTCATAATAAACATTTTCTGCTTGCATGTGTTTGATATCCAAGAAGCTTACACGATGAACGACAGTCGAGAAGCTCGATTACGCCTGGTTGAGATGGTGAAAATTCTGAAGGACAATCATATCAAGGGGCGTGCTGCCAAGAGACTCAGTGTAGAGTGGACTCTCCCCAGTAAGTCGTGTTAAGATGTAGCCAATCTGGGGCAGTCACGTCGAGAAATCTCTCTGAAATTCAGTCATTCTGGGGCATTCATTCTAAGATCAGAGGCAAAGTCACTTCAAAGCTCGTATTGGGGCAGGCCACCTCTAGAGCGTGGGAGATTGTCCACTCCTAAAAATGGTTAATTGAAAACACCTCCTTAAGGTTCGAGACACTAAAGCAGAGTATTTTTAAGTCATTACGATCCCTTTCGAGGTAATGTACTTCATGGATTATGAAGACTGGGGCAGTTATGTCGAGATATCTCTCCAAGAGTTTGAAGACCCTGGGGCGGTACGAAGGCCCGATCTTCTATAAAATCCTCTTGAGACGATTTCTTCCATTAGACCTGGTGGTCTGGGGCAAGTGGAAAGTTCAAAGGGCCGTTTATGAACATAGAGACAGGTCAGGTTGAGTGGTAACAGGATCGTATTTCCCCAACAATTTGCTCTCCCCAGCATTGAGATTGCACCTTTCCTCAGCAGAGCAGACCTTCCCCAGCAGGAGACTTGAGAAATATTTTCTCCGGATCAAGACATTATCTCCCCACAGAATCAGGGTTTTCACTTCCCCCATCCAGTCAGGAAGCGTGCTTTCGCCGACAATATCATATTCTAGTCCCCAGCAAGGTGGGTGTAAAGTCACTCTCCCCATCAGCAGGCTAAGTTCAGCAGTATCCCCAAGCCGGATGGTATTATGGACTGTTATCCCCAAGCAGGATGGTATTATGGGCTGGCATCCCCCAGCAGGTTCTGAGCCCAAACTGTTATTGGCAATCCTCAGTAACAGACTTTCGGTTCCATTATTGGCATTCATTCTCAACTCCCCAGCAGAGGAGAAATCTCGGGTTTTGGATGTTACCTTCAGTGAAAGACAGGTGTGACCCCCGGTAGTTCTTTCGGGATTTTATCCCCAACAGAAGTTGTTGATCCGAAGAGTCGGTCAGTGTGATCCTTCTCAGCGGAGCTCCTAGATTCAGAGGACAATTTATTTTTGTCATCCCCAGCTGGATTGGTCTTTTCTCTCCATGCATTTATTTTGCTGGAGGGACCCCTTTTGCATATCATAAGCATTTGCATTGCATCCTCAAACGCATAGCATTTCCACTTCGTGTGGAGCATTACGACAAGATTCAAACAGTTGCATTCGAAGCATAAGCCAGGTTTGATATTTTCTTTGCCAGTTCTCTTTCCCAGCAGAGATGGCATAACTCTGGAGATTTTGGAGGGATGCGTTCCTCATATTTGTGCTCCCCGGCAGAGTCTTTTATTTAGACTTCTCCTTTCCCCAGTGGAATCATCTTGCCTGTGGATTTTGAGTCCGTTAGAAGTTTGCCTTGGTTTGGCCTTTCTCTTTAGTGAAATCCAGTTCTCGCCTGGTATTCAGTTCTCGCTTGACATATTTTGTTTGCCAGTTTCCCTTTATCGGCAGGGATGGCATTCGTGTTGTTAGTTCTCTTTATCAGCAGAGATAGCAATCTTTTGAGTATCTTCTTTCGTCAGTTCCCTTTATCAGCAGGGATGGCATTTGTTTTGCTAGTTCTCTTTATCAGCAGAGATAGCAATCTTTCAAAGATTTCTTTCGTCAGTTCCCTTTATCAGCAGGGATGGCATTTGTTTTGCTAGTTCTCTTTATCAGCAGAGATAGCAATCTTTTGAAGATTTTCTTTCGCCAGTTCCCTTTATCAGCAGGGATGGAATTTGTGTTGCTAGTTCTCTTTATCAGCAGAGATAGCAATCTTTTGAAGATTTTCTTTCGTCAGTTCCCTTTATCAGCAGGGATGACATTTATTTTGCTAGTTCTCTTTATCAGCAGAGATGGCATTTATTTTGCTATCAGCAGAGATAGCAATCTTTCGAAGATTTTCTTTCGTCAGTTCCCTTTATTAGCGGGGATGACATTTATGTTGCTAGTTCTCTTTATCAGCAGAGATAGCAATCTTTTGAATATTTTCTTTCGTCAGTTTCCTTTATCAGCAGGGATGGCATTTGTATTGCTAGTTCTCTTTATCAGCAGAGATAGCAATCTTTTGAAGATTTTCTTCGTCAGTTCCCTTTATCAGCAGGGATGGCATTTATGTTGCTAGTTCTCTTTATCAGCAGAGATAGCAATCTTTTGAATATTTTTTCGTCAGTTCCCTTTATCAGCAGGG
This sequence comes from Lathyrus tuberosus, assembly GCA_022829125.1. Classification (NCBI taxonomy): domain Eukaryota; kingdom Viridiplantae; phylum Streptophyta; class Magnoliopsida; order Fabales; family Fabaceae; genus Lathyrus; species Lathyrus tuberosus. The sequence goes on from JALAZF010000017.1 coordinate 20,874,360, forward strand.
ATGGCATTTATTTTGCTAGTTCTCTTTATCAGCAGATATAGCAATCTTTTGAAGATTTTATTCGTCAGTTCCCTTTATCAGCGGGGATGGCATTTATTTTGCTAGTTCTCTTTATCAGCAGAGATAGCAGTCTTTTGAAGATTTATTTTGTCAGTTCTCTTTATTAGCAGAGATGACATAACCTGGGAGAGTTTGTTTCATTTTATACCCAGCATAGCTAGCACTCGTCCGCGTTGTGACAGTACAACATTTTTGGTTGATTCTCCAGTGGAGTCGTCCCTCCTTTAAGGATGGCAAATTTCTAGGTTCTTTGGTATTCAATCTCCGTGTATCCCGATTGTCTGAAAGCCATCGCTATCATACCCTCAGGACCAAGTCGATTGAATAGGGGCAGCTGTAGCACCCCAAAATTTGCCCTCCTTACTTTATTACTAACTGGCTTATGTTTCATTTCATTTTGCATTATCATGTGTGCATATCATTGGTTCTTAGCATGGGGTCAAGGTGCCTGAGGCAAGTTCAAGAGGAGAAGATGTTCTTCAAAGGGTCAAGCAAGAGAGTTCAAGTGGATCACTCTATCCTAACCAGTGCAGAAACTAGGGTTTTGAGATTCTTAGATTTATTGCTCCAATGGGCAAGTTTATTGGGTTTTTATCATCACCAAATGGCATATCGTATCTTTGTTGGAGAGGATACATATCATATTCAGAGGAATTTGGATTTGGAGACTGTGTTATTTCCTCCTAGACTGAGGACACCAAAACTAGGGTTTGCTATAAAGTCAGTTTATTTCTGATTTTTTGGGCAAGACTTGATTCCATGGTATTCCTTGGGTCCCTGAGTATCTAGGAATGGAAGATTGTCCATCAGTTTGGTTCAAGAGAAGTTCAATTGGCCAATGGATTGGGAATCAGGTGAATTGGGTAAAAGTCAACAGTGAGAGGGGAAGTCAACTGTGGAATTTTGAGGTTCTCTCCAAGGTTTTCAAGGTCTCACATCCTCATATGGTCTTCAAGGGTCAAATTTCATACCATTTATCAAGAATCAAGGGTTGGTGCAAAAGTTACTAAATATGGAAATGACCTATAATTTGAAAGTTTCCTTTTTGGGCAAGTTCTTACATTGCATTCAACTTGACTTTTCATCATCAAGAAAGCTTCAAATGAATTTTCCTCAAACATGAAAGTTGAAGATCTTTTTCTCCCCTTTCCAACAAGTACTAGTGGGTCTCCATATCATTTGTGAAACTCAAATTATGACCAAAAGAAGGCAAAGTGGTTTTTAGGGTTCCATTTTCACAACTTTTGCATTTTGGGACATAGTGACCTATAATTGATTCCATTGCTTCATGTCACATTCTAACATCAAAGTACAATCCATAAGGACTATTTTTGGCCTTTGAATCAAGTGGATCCATGGTTTATTCCTCACTTATTTCACATGGTGCAAAATTGCCAAATAATTGAAAACTCATGAACCAATACATCTCAAGGCCCAATTTCAATTCAGGTGTGATTAGAAATTGAAACTTAAGTGATCCATCATGAAATATTTAGATATCCATGCATGGAGGAGGGTGTATTTCATATAATGCAATTTTCTAAAATCATCCAAAACTCATTAAACAAAGAATTACCAAGGCCCAATTGCTCATCAGTGGTTTAACCTAGCCTATTTAAACTTACTCATGCTAGGCTTGAAAAGGAGAACACGTGATTTGGAGGAGAAAAGTTTGAACCCTAAAAGCTTCTATCATTCGTATCTCTCAACCAAGAGGAGCTTTTCCAAAAATTCTTCCACAATCTTCTTTCTGGGGATCCACAGAGCACAAACCAACCATCCTTTGAAGCTAACAGTGAGGATACGTGGTGCATAGTCTCAGGTTAGTGATATTTTTGATGATCATAAAACTCTCTTTTTAAACGTGCATATTGATGTGTGATGCCCACTGATCATTCTGATATATTTATTTTTGAGATTGGACGTGTGGTTTGATTGCTGCGTGTGTTTAAAGTTTTGAACCCTAACCTTTTCTCATTCGAATCTCCTTATGCATTGGTTATTTGTGATTTTTGATGACATATTTGAGATCCTGGTTAAATTCCGGTCAGAATGGTGTACCCTTTTGCATTTTCTGGAAAAATATTTGTTGCAGGTGGCCGGAGAAGGTGGCCGGAACCCTAGCTCCGGCGACTGGTGAGGGTTCCGGCCGGTGAAGGGGCTGGAGGTGGAAGAGATAATCTTAGTCGTTGATCTGCTTGATCGTGCGGTCCGTGTGCTGCCATGTGTTTTATTTTTTTGTTTTATTTCATTGGTTTGTGTGTGCGTTAGTCCACGATTACTACTATGTTCTACCAATCTAAGCCTTGCATTTTGTTGAACTGTTGACTTGATTGACTGACCGTGTGCGTCTGATGAATCGTGTGGATGGAAATGTGACAACGAATTAAAAAAACCATGTGCCGTGCACGTGGGATTCCATGGTGTGCTGAGTGGTTGCGTGTACACGTGTGTATGTTAGTTATCATGTGCATATTAATCTGGGCCATTGGTTTTGTTGACTGTGCGGAGTGTTTGACTATCTAAGGAGCGTTTGATTGATCAAAGAGTGAGTAGTGAGTCAACCATTGACTGAATTCCACATATGCACCTCTTTTTATATTTTTTTTCATTTCGCTGATGGATTGGTGTTCTGGGCCTACTATTTTCACCCCTCATTTTGAGCCCATGTCCCTACTCAACGTGAATTACCTGCTGAACACACCCCCACGCATTTTCTTTCCACTTTATTTTATTTAATTATTGCAATTCATTTTTATTTTTTTTAAAATAGTTTCTTGCATTAAAAAATTCCCAAAAAAATCATGAAATATATTTGGCATTTTACAAAATTTTCACAAATTTTATTTTATTATTTTATTTTATTTTTAGCATCTGAAATAAATATTTGTTTATTTTCTTTTTGAATTATTCATATCATGCATACCTAAACTTGCAGAATTTTGTTCTCATAGCATACAAAACCTTTTGCACTCATTCTTTTTGCATTTTTTTCACCAACACATTGAACTGCATTAAAATATTTTTCTCTCATTTTTAAAACTATTTCATATTGCATTTTAGTCCTTTCTTTTGCATACTGAATCATGGCGCTCTCTTGACTTGTGCATAATTGTTTCAGTGACTTTTATTCTGTATTTTGGCATGAATTTTGGACATGTTGTTTGCTTCTGGTTGAGATATGTTGATAATTAATTTGGTAATTTTAAAAGATGTTTTACTAATTGTTTAACTGCTCTTTGTTTAAGGTCTTCTTGTGTGCACATCCTTGATCATGCCTGAGTATCTGTTTGAGAAGGCACTAGTGCCATTGTTTGAGATTGCTTCTTTGAGTTCTTAAACCATGTATGAACTGTTATAGGTCACTTGTGTTATTATATGTCATTGTCTGGATTTCATTTATCTCATTTCTCTTGCGTATGTCTATTTTGTACTAACCTTTTATGCAGAGGCTGAGGTAAGTTCTTGGAGGGTGTGGATAAGTATCCATGTCCACTCTCATTCTTTCTTTCTCTCATCTTCTCTTTTATTTAGGCTTAGGTTGTCGTCAAACCTCACTAACCGTAGGTCACCAATGCATGATAACATTAGGACTCTTAGTTTCCCTTTAGAGTTTCCTTTGTGTCTTCTCTCTTCTCATCTCTAAACTTCTTGAAAACACTTAATAAGGATAAAGTGTATTGCGCACGAGCCTTAAGCGTGGGGAATGAGAAATGAGGGGCTTCCTCTCATCTTTCTAGAGTGCTTAGCGAGCGTCATGTCTTGGGACGATTCGTTAAGTATTCATCCCTGTGCCCTAGACTTTGGTGCAATGCAAGTTATGAACTAACTCAAATCACTTCTGTCCTAAAAAATACAAACAAAATTCAAACCTTTTTGTCCTTCGGGATTGTCAAACTAAAGGATATTTTTAAAAAGGGCACGTTACCTTCCGTCTGAGTCGTAAACAGGCATCGACCCTAACTGCCGGACGCGAACTTAACGTCGCTCATAAAAACCACAAAAAAGAACTTGGTCCGAACTACGGTGACTCTGAATTTCCCATTGCACGAAGGGAGTACGTAGGCCTAGGACGTCGACGTCCTACCGAGTTTGTCTTTGTATTTCCCTTCCCCGTCTTAGTACAGCCATAGATGATAGGATAACTCACCCTTAGAATAGACAACAAGCGTGGATCCCATCGAGTACGATGGACGCGTGGGGTGCTAGCACCTTCCCCTCGCGTAACCGACTCCCAAACCCAGGCTATGGTTGCGATGACCATTCCTTTCCCTCTTCCTCAGGTTTATGCGGTGTTCCCTTTCCCTCTCTTGGGATAAATTTACACGGCTGGCGACTCTGTTTTTTCTGTGCCACTCTCGCGTTTGTACCTGGATGAAAATCCTGGGAGCGACAAGAGTTGCGACGTGTCCTTTCTCAGTATAGTACTTAAGCTTGAGGTGGACCGTAGAGGGAACAACAACGAGTTCGGCAAGAGCTGGTCTGCCGAGGATGCACTGATAGAGCGACGGGCAATCAATGACTAAGAACTGCGTTTTGATTGTCCGAGATGCCTCTTCTTCGCCAAACGTGACTGGTATCTCCACGTAACCCCAAGGTCGGGTCGTTTCTCCGTTGAATCCTTGGAGATCAGATCCCACGTAAGGGGAGAGATTAGACTTATTCAGTTTCAGTGCGCGGAACAGGCTGGAGTACATGATGTCCACGGAACTGCCCTGGTCGACCAGGATTCTCCGCACATCGGTAGCTGATAATTTGGCCCTGATCAGCAGAGGAATGTGGGAATTCGGTGATCCTCTGGGGAGTTCTTCTCTGTAGAACGTGATCGGCTATGAACGCCCTTTACCCTTGCCGATCGTGTACAACTAGTCGGGGCTGCTGTCTATTAGCTGTTCAAACTTTCGTTTGATGGATCCTATCGTGAGCTCATGGTACCCCCCACAAGAGATAACCATGGCCGTAGGAAAGGCTTCCCAGGTGCTGTGTATGAATGCCTGGGAAGTCGGGTCGAGGTGGTCAGGAACGAAGAAGTCCTCTGGTCGGCTGATGGACATTGCGACCTGCGGGGGAGGACTGGAGGGGGTTGATTCTGCTTCTTTCTTCGGATCAGACGTGTCTCGTCGGGAGGACTCTCCCTTCTTCACGTATTGCTTCAAGTGACCCTCTTTGATAAGGATCTCTATAGCGTCCTTAAGGTGCACGCAATCTTCTGTCACGTGCCCGTGACTACGGTGGAAACGACAGTATTTGCTTTTGTCGACGTTTCCTTTGGACGTGGTCGGTTTAGGGAACCTGACACCCCCTTGTTTGAATTCGGTGTTGATACAGTCGGAGAGAATACGCTCGCGTGAGGTTGTGAGCACGGTGTATTCATTGAATCGGCCAGCTGGCCCTTTGCCTTCACGGGGACGCTCCTCCCGTCGCTTCTCCTTCCCCTTACGGGATGGCTCTGGCTCCTCCTTTTTGGGTGCCCGGGGTGCTTCACGATCTCTTGCGTCCCGGGCACGGTATGCGGCTTCCTTTTCCTCATAGCGGATGTAATCTTTGGCCATGTGAAGAAGCTCTGTCAGCGTTCGAGGAGCTTCGATCCCGACAGCTTTGCGGAAGTCGCTCTTTGGTCGGAGTCCCTTCTCGAGGAGGTACTTCTTCATGTGATCGGAAATTTTGACTTCCACTGCCTCTTTATTAAATCTCTTGATGTAAGCCCGCAGAGGTTCTTCCCTGCCTTGTATGATCGCTTCCAACGTTGCCTCTGTCTTTGGATGTCGTCGGGAGGCTGTGAAATGGCGGGTGAATTGGCCTTTGAGCTCGCGCCAGGAGGAGATGGATCCTCGAGGGAGTCTTTTGAACCATGTCATCGCACCCTTCCTCAAGGTGATGGGAAATATTTTGCACCTGATGGCTCCGGAGACACCATGGTACTGGAGCATAGCTTCGATGTTCTCCAGGTGCTCGTGAGGATCTGACGTGCCATCGTACGTAGTTAGTGTGGGAGGTTTCTCTAACCCGCGGGGGATCCGGGTGTCCATAATGTTTCTCGTGAATGGGCCTTGAGCTTCGTCGTCACTGCTAGAGCTGTGAGAGAATGACGGAGAAAGACTGTGGTCGCGGCTTTGACTGCGGCGAGGAGAGTGTTCGCGGGTACGCCTATGCTCGTACTTGTCTGAATGTCGGTGTCTTTTGGAAACAGGGGAGTCCCTAGTTTTCCTAGGAGAACGACGATGTCGGCGAGCAAGGTCGGGTGTTGGGCTCCCTGATCTTGAGCGTTCATTGACCGGGGAAGGACTATCGTGTCTCTACTTTGAGTGAATTCGCGGAGGCGGGGAGAGGTTCAGCGTCTCCGGGGTGTGATGCTCTTGAAGGGCGTGCTCGAGGGCACTGATTTTTTCTCCCTGCTGGAGGATGAAACGATTGGAATTGTTCAAAGAGGCGATGAGCGCCGCGGTGGTCGGATCAGCGCCTTGAGGAACCGGAATGGGTTCGAAGAAAAGTTTCGCGGCTGGCGCTCGTGGTATTTGTTCGTCAGGCTTCGGGGAAGCCGGCCCACCGTTGCGCTGGACGTTTTCGGACGGGATGTGCCCGACGACAGCATCGTTGTTGATATTGGCTGCGGCGGTCACAGGTTCTTGGTGGATGTCACTCTTTATGAAAGCCATGATGATCTGGGATTTTGGAGAGAGATGAAAGCTTTGGTCTTTTGGGTGAAAAGATGAGGGATCTTGATTCAAAAAGACGGGGAAGCGAGTTTCCCACAGACGGCGCCACTGATCGGAGAGGACCAGAAGGAGATCGTCGCGGCCTTTGTGTAGGACAAGAGTTGACGCTCGTAGGAGAGGAAAAAGGGGTGGAGGTACCTGCAAGGTACTCCGATGCCAAAGTAAGTATTTGGTCAAAAGAAAGGGGGAAAGCAAGTAAGAAAAGTCAAGTATGTGATTTGTGATACCTGCCCCTCTCAAGCGAGGGGGTTTTTATAGGGAGATTGTTGGCGAGCAAAGCGCTTGATCGACCAATGAGGTATTGCCAGATGGAGGGCGAAGCGCGTGGTCTTTCTAACTGTTTCTGTGATATCCGGGGAGGCAGTTGATCGCGTGAACTACTCTGCGCGTGAAGGGGACACGCCCAACGGCTATATTGTGCCCAACGGCTATATTGTGCCTATTGGGTCTGTTCGCCAATTATGATGGATTGGGTCTGGCCCTTAAGGGCGGGAAGCCTTGCCCGGTCCAGAACAATAACCTTATATTATTTAATTATAATTTTATAACAATAGTAAAAAATTTAACCTTCCAGAATTACATAATTTAATGGTTAATACAAATACTTTTTCCATATTAATTAGAAATTAATAACTAATTACGTCAACGAAAACAATTGCTTTAAAGTTAAAACTTAGAAAACACTTTTACCATTTTTTTTCATACAATTTTGTTCTATATGATAACTTAAACAATTCATAAAATAAAAATGTCTTGCATTTTGTGCATGCCATAGATATATATATTTTTATTTTTTATTCAATTTTTTAATTTTAAAAAATGTTTGTAAAATTAATTTAAATAATTTCATCTTAATATAAATATTTTTTATTTTTTAATTATAAAATATTATTAAAAATAATAATAAAATAAATTAATGAATTTTTAAAATATATTGGATGGATTGGATGCAATCTCAAAATTAATAATTTTTATAACGAATGAATTTTATGAATTATTTAATAGATAAATTGAATGGATTTTTTCTGAATGAATTTAATTGTCATTTCTACATCTAAATAGTAATTATTTGACGTGTTATGCGAATACATCCAAAATAAAAATAAAAATATAGAACTTAGCATTCAACTTTAATGCAAGCTTATTTGTAATGGAGAAAATTAAAAAATATATGATGAAATTTTAGGTAATTTTGAAATAAACTCGTCATTCAAGTTGTTTCTTGTTTTCTTTTTCCAACAAAATTATCCATGTACTTTATCTATTTTCAAATGTAAAAGAAAGAACATGCATAGCTGTACAAACCAATTAGTGTGATAGGATTGGCAAATAACACAGTCTTCATCATTACGTACTTTCTTTTTCAAAATATCAATCCCTTAAATAAATCTTCATTATATTGTAGTCTTCAGCTTCCATTTGGGAGATACTGATAAAAAGAAAGACAACAAATCTAGTCATAAAGCATTTTCTTTCCCTCCTTTCTTTTTCAAGATAACAAACAAAGACTATCCATGTGCAATTTAACATGTTTTTTTTAAAGGCAAATGGATTGATTAATACGAATACAAGGGGTATTCATCCGATTACAGAGCACTTTAAAAAATTAAAATATTTCCTCCAACTTCACCCTAACCTCTCATTGGATTCATAGAAAAGGATAAGAAACTAGAGTTAGGAGAGGAAATATTACCCAACACAAAACATTTCCAAGCATGTAACTTAATGTTCCAACAAAGATTATTGAAATTGACAGATTCATTCCTAAAAATACAATTGTTTCTAGTCTTCCACAAATTTCACGCTATGACTATCCATCCTATTCCCAGCTTATTTGCCATTATGTTGTTCCTTCCATGACGAATCCACGACGAGAAGAAGGCCCAATAACAGCCTGTAAAAGGTTTGTCGCAACCTAACCAATCTCCCATTGTACTCCATATTGATTTCGCGAAAGGACAGGAGAACAGCAGATGAGACAAGTTCTCATTTTCCTCAGAACAAAAGCAACAAAGGTGATCAATGAGATGCATACCTCTTTTAAGAAGATTGTCCTTCGATGGGAGACGGTTCCAAAAGAGTCTCCATACGAAAACTTTCAGTTTAGGCTGAGCATTAATCTTCCACAACTGCTTCAAAGATTGCAATTAAATAGGGTCACCAGTGGGAATATACATTCCTCCTCTGATTGATTCATACACCTTCTTAACAATAAAGGCGCCACTCTCGTCCAAATTCCACCTAGCAATATCTGGTTTGTCCCTAAAAGCGCTCAGGAGCTGCAGCAGCGACTTCAAAGAGTTCAGAGCATCGTTCTCCTCTGCAGACAGCGAAGTGGGAATGCCACAATTGCTCCACTCCCACACATCATCAACATATCGCCCCATCGAACAGACCGATGCTTTCTTCTGACTGCTCTTAAGAAACAAATTGTTAAATTTTGTTTCCAAAGAACCATGACCTGTCCAATCAACCAGCCAAAATGGAATATGACTTCCACCACCTAATTCGAAATCGACATTACCTGCAAAAGAGAAGTTGTTGTTGGTAAAACCAGATCCATTCTTCACAATATCCTTCCACCAGGCAGATGCAGTTTCACGCTGCAGTGAATGAGAATCGTCCAAAATGACCCCTTCCACAAAACCATATCTTTCCCTAAGAACATCCTTCCACAATGCCTGCTTGGAATCAATGAGTTTCCACTTCCACTTCAGCAGCAGAGCAGTATTAAAGGTTCCCAAGTCGATAATTCCCAATCCCCCTTCACTTTTAGGTCTGCAACATAAATTCCATTCCAACCAATGGATTTTGTGTTTAATTTCCAAACCTCCCCACAGAAATGCCCTCCTAATCTTATCAATCCTCTTGATGACCGTGGCAGGGACTTTGTAAAAGGATAACCAGAAAACAGGCAGACTTGTCAAGCACGAATTGATTAGAGTGATCCTACCTACCATGTTGACATCTTTACCCCTCCAACCAACCAAGCTCTTCTTAAATATGTCAATCATAAAATCCCAAAAAGAAATCCTTCTAGGATTAGCTCCTACAGGAATCCCCAAGAATCTGAACCTTGGAGAATCGATTCTGCACGCCAGGAAATTAGATGCAGCAGCCAAGAAATGTTGGCTCAAATTTATTCCCATAATTCTACTTTTGTTAAAATTAACTTTTAATCCAGATACAATTTCAAAGCTGCGTAAAACCGTTTTTATAGACCACAAATTCTGCCAACTGCTGTCCCCACAAATTAAGTATCGTCAGCGGACCGTATTATGTCTACCTTAATATTTGGACCAACTCTAAAACCAGAAAACACATTTGTTTCAGAAGCTCTTTTCATAAGTTGAGTCAAGTCTTCAGTCACAAGAACAAAAACGAAATGAGATAAAGGATCTCCTTGTCGAAGACCTTTTTCAACCTCAAAGTCCTTTGTGGGACTATCGTTAACAAGGATCGAAAGAAAACACTTAAAGAGACAAGCTTCCATCCACCCTCGCCACTTGAATCCAAAACCCATGACCTCAAAAAGATTCCTTAAGAAATTCTAATTCACGCAGTCGTATGCCTTCTCAAAATCTGCTTTAAAAAGCAAACATTCCTTTGCGTCTTTCGTAGCAGCATCAATAATCTCATTAGCTATTACGACTCCCTTCAACATCTGACGACCCGGAACAAAAGTAGTCTAGCTTTGATCAACTAGCTTTCCTATCACTTTCTTAAGTCTCTTGGCCAACAATTTGGAAAGAATTTTGTACAACCCTCCCACCAAACAGATAGGCCGATAGTCTCCAAGATGTAAAGGAGTATCCACCTTGGGAATCAAGGTAATAAAAGCGGAAGAAATCACTTTAGGTAACAGAGCTCTCCTGTGAAAATCATTCAGAAAATTCAAGATATCCTTCTTCAAAAAATCCCAGCAATTTTTAAAGAAGAAGAAATTGAATCCATCGGGCCCCGGGCTTTTCGTACTATCGCAACTCCACACAGCCTGTTTGACCTTTTCCTCTCCAAAAGGAACTTCTAATGAATCAGCTTCCTCCTTAGATAATCTTTTGAAAAAACTATCCGGTAAGCTAGGTCTCCGCTTCCATTCTTCAGAAAACCTGGACTTAAAAAAGCTCCAAACGCAGTCTTTGATCCCTTCCACCGTATCCACTCTCCCCTGATCAGTCTCCACAGCCCTTATAAAATTCTTTCTCTGTCTGCCTTTAATACAGTTGTGAAAGAATCTAGAGTTTCCATCGCCATGTTTTAACCATCTGGTACGAGCCTTCTATATGAGGAGGTTGTCTTTTATGCGCAGATTCAACCAAGACTTCCTGAAAGTTTCAGTTCTCTCAGCAGCCAATACCTCAACTAGGACAATTTCTTTTAAAACCATATCACTATCACTAGATATAAAACAAGGCCTCTTGAAATTTTTCTTTATTACTCCTCATAAAATTATTTTGACTTTTTATTATATTATTAAATAATTAATAATACTAATAATATTTAACCCACATATCTCTAATAATATTCTTTTTTTCTCTAATCTATAATAATATTTTGTAAAAACATTAATAACTCTCTATTCAAAAAGGTAAATTTGTCAACAAATTTATTGTCATAATCATTTTTTTAATTATAATATGTTTTTCAAAAAACTGTCATATGTTTAGAACTAAGCTAATAATAATTGACGTTTTTAAATATTTAATATAATTTTAAAAATTATTATTAAAAATTAATATTAAAATATTAAAAAATAACATTTATATGTGAAAAGAATAAACACGGGCCTTCACAAAAGAGTCATATATTAAAAACAAAAAAATCTAAGAGATTTTCCTCTCTCACATTTTTGAGGTTTTGTCATGTCACCTCTTACTTATACATGACACTCTCTATTGTAGTGTATATATATATATATATATATATATATATATATATATATATATATATATATATATATATATTTGGAATAAAAGAATTTTATTAAATCCTAAAAAAACACAATACGGCAGAAAAGGCGATCAAAGATCCAGCCTAAGAATTTAGAACAACAACACGACTAAAACAACTTAAGGGAGCAACAAATGACAAATATGATTTCTAAGATTTTGTCTAATCGCACACCTATTCACAACTACATCAATAATCCTAGGCCCTATGGTGTCAACGTTTATTTTGTTACCAAAACAATGTTGATTCCTACATCTCCAAGTTTCATAGACCGTCTCCGTAAAAGCACATTTAAGGATCTTGGCCTTCCAACATTTTCTCTTACTGCTGTTCAAAATCCACATTAGCTTATCATCCCAACCAAGGGGGATGTGCCTAATTTGAAGTCACTTCAAGACATGATACCAAATATTTTTCATACTGGGACAGGTGAATAAAAGATGTTGTAACATTTCGTCGTTGTTGCAGAAGCAGCAACATATGTGATCTATAAACCCAAACATCTGCAATCTCTCCTTAGTAGCAAGTCATCTACAAGTCATCTACAATACAAATAACACCCACGGCCTAGCTGGGTTGTTGAACCAAAGTTTGCGCCAACAAAACTGCATTTAATCAGACTTTATAGCATAATATATGTGCCTTGTAGAAATTTTCTATTGGTTCATAATTCTAATCCAGTCTCGGTGAGTTACTCTTTGTCTCTACTTAAATATGACTTTGATAATCCAAGACCAATGATTTTTAACAGAGACCTCCATAATATCTTTGCCTTTTAAATAGTAATTATGGATCCACTTGATCCAAAGACTATCTCTCTTGCCACTTAAATTCCAAAGCAACTACAAAAGATTAGTTTGGTTCCAATCTGCAATGTCAATAACGTTAATCCTCCCTGGGTTTTACTGCTGCAGACTTTTCTCTAAGAGATGGGAGCTTTCCTCGTGATTTCACCACTTTCCGACCACAAGAACGATCGACAAATGGCTTCCACATGTTTAATAACTTTCTTGGGGAAAGGTATGCATTGTACCCGGAAATTAGTAATTGCCAAAAAAAATGTTTTTTATCAGTTGCAGCCTTCCTGCAAAACTAATCTGGTAAACACTTCAATGATCAATACAGGCAACAATCTTCTTAATAAGTAACTGACAAATCGCCACTGATAATTTCTTGCTCGAGAGCGGAATTCGCAAATATCTAAAAGGCAGGTTGCCTTCGCTGAAAGAAGTGATGTTGAGAATGTCAAGCTTAGTATTCTCGTTAACGTTACCAAAAAAATTGGTAAAAAACCGCTGGTCTTCCAAAATTTTTTGGCTTACTTGCAGGATCAACTAGTGAATCCTAAGGACATAGCTATTGTGTTAATGTATTTCTGGAAAATTGTAGAACACTTCGACAGTATTCATTTGTGTAAAAGATCGTTTTGAGTGTTTGTTGAAAAGATTCAACTTTGTAAAAGTTTGGTAAAGAAATGCAATGAAGAAAAGAATTTCAAAGTAAAAAGTGCAGAAAAAAGCAATATGATAAATGAAAGTAAATTTCTATTAAATAAAATGTGGTGTTTCAAACGTACATTTCTCAACAGTAACTTTTTTCTCTCTTTGACTTGGATACTTTGAGTAAATTTTCTAGTATAGTACAATAATTGAACACCCGGAAATCCTAATACTAAGACCCATATTTATAATACGTCGAAATAACTGTCTCCAACGAGCATTTCTCTAAAAGTTGACACGTTTCGCCTTGCATGCCTTCGTCTCGTCATAGTTCTCCACGCGTCTCTCCTGAGAAACGGATAAGGACAAAAGACAGTTACCTATCCGTATTTTGAAATTCAATCTTCTATCGAAGGAAGGCTCCAAAACATCCCTTCATCGAAGTGGCTTTCTACACTTAGAAAATATTTCTAAGTATTTGTCCAAACATGTATCTTTATAAGAACCACTTCGACAAAGCTTCCTACCAGCTCCTGTCAAAGTCAGCTAAATTTTAAGAAACTTTAATTTTCACTTAGTTTCTCAAATGAAAACATGGTGTCGAAATTCCTAGCCAACAGATTGCCCCCCAAAAATGTCATTTTCGACTGAAATGGAGAAAAGGGCATTTTTTTGAAGTTTCATATTCGACGCTAGAAACCTTTGGACTGCTATGACCTCATTGTCATTATGATAACTTTCGCCAAAATGCCTCCTCAAACCCATGCGTGAATCTTCTCAATCATCACGCGTCTAGTCCCTAGGATATCATGGGTCAGATTTTAGCTGCTACCGTTTCATCACACAACCCTCACATGACACGCATCCCATGATTTTTATCACCATTAATATTGTACAGTAATCGTTCCACTTTATCCATCTGTAAAATAGTAGAAAGGACCATTTTCACACTTTTCACTCTTTGAACTCTCTCAAACACATTTCTTCAAATCTTCATCTCTTTCAAACCTTCTCTCTGCAATCCACTACAACAATGGCTTCTACATAAAAAATCTCCAAAGAGACAAGTAAAAATACCAAGGAGTCCAAGAGATCCAAAAAACTTGCTCCAGTTCACAGAATGTTGGGTCCAAATATGGTATGAAACCAACAGTACATCCCTGAACCTCCAAGTGAAAAGGAGAAACCTAGGATCTATCAATAACAGGTTCTCATTCCCGTTTTTGTTTCTGGTAAGACCAATGCTATGTTAGGTCCTCTCCCTGATCTTGCTGTTAACCCTACTAAGGGTAGGGAATTCTTCCCCGCTTACCACCGTTACAAACCGATAGCCAATGGTTTAAAACCTAGAACTAGTGAAGAGATTAAAATTGATGAAAAAGCAATGGTGGATGGTCAAGGTTCTCCTTCGACCATAGCTTCTAGGGACCCAATCAACTTAGAGTTCATGAACACTAGTTTTAGGGTTTTCAGGTTATGTTTTTTGTCCAAAGACCCTTCTGATTACTTAGCTTGGTTAGAAAAAATAGAGAAAGCAAAGTCCCAAGTCTGGAAAGACATGGGCATCTTCGACCTAATTAATTTGTCGAAGGTGGGATCTGGTTATTGCCCATCTATGCTTATTACTTCCCTCTATTTTTGGGATAGCACCCACAACAGTTTCCAACTCCCTTGTGGAATGGTTACCCCTACTTTGTTCGATGTCACTGCCATTAGGCCTCAAACCTATTGGAGTATATTATGATCCTACCCTTTTATCTGATGACTCAATAGGTTTCGACACCAATAAGGCATCTTTGACCACCTACACTGCCTACTATCATGACAAAGAAACTATAGAAGTTTCTGATTAAGAATACGTTGCTTTCCTGCCTCTTTGGCTTTCTCGCTGTGTCTTTTGCTCAAGGTCCCTTCAAGTGGCGAAGAGGTACCTGACCATGGCCAATCAACTACATGCTGGACATAATATTTTTCTCAACGAAATAATTCTAGCCAGCCTTTACGAATCCCTCGGCGAAGGCGTCACATCATCAAAGACAATCAAGTCGAGAGGAAGCTTGCTCCTTTCTGGACCCTTGTGGCTGCTACAACTATGGCTAAATTCCACATTTGAAGCATGTCTCCCTGCTCGAAATCCTATCAACGAAGCATCCGTCGAACTGAAGAATAAAAGGGTTGAAGGGATGAGGCTTGCTCTATTAACTCCTAGTGACGAAGGAATAAACCTTCAGCAGACATTCAGCAGCTATGTGATGATGTTTGCAAAACGTTATAATTTTTCACCCAGCATGGCCCGTTTTGCAAATTGGAAAGTAGGCCCTGAATGGTTCGCAAGAAAATTTCCTCCTGAGTCGAAAGAACAGGAAGCAGAATCTCTTGACATTTAGGAATCTTTTCTTACACCAAGATTGCTGGCTTCAAGACTCAACCCTTCAAAACTTCAAATCTCTCTTGTTAGTTACCAACCAAATCTCGTCTCTTGACAGTTTGGTCTCATTCAAATCAAACCTAAACCACTATTCCTTAAAAGGGGCTCACTAATTCCTTACAACATATGGCACAATGAGGCAGAATGCATCAAGTTGCTAGCCAAGTATTCTGACCTCACAAAATTCAATCTTGTGGCTTTCAAACCATCCTTTCTCTGCACCAGAGAGTTCGACAATTGGTGGAGAGAATATTACACTGCAGAATTCTTTGATGTGACTGCCTTGAACCTCCAACTAACTCGAGCTTTTGCCCTTGTGCAGGACAAAGTGAAGAAAGGTACTTCGACACAAATCAAAGAGATCCAAGCATTCCATAAATACTTTGAAACTGCTTATAGGCCAGGTGATCTTAGTCGAACCAATAGCGAAGCAGCAGTGACTTTAAAAGAAAAATTTACTAAGAAATTAGAGGTCTTAAAACTTCCTTCATACATTAGACCTGATCAACATTACAAGTTAGCTTTTAATTTATATCCTCCAAAATCCCCTCGACTGCCAACAGCTGAATTTGGTGTGGCCTTTAGCCCTCCATTTCCTGACCAGTTCGTTTGTAGGGATTTTATAAAAATCCTTCGCCAAGAATCACAAAAGCATGCTAAGTAAGTGGTTCCTACTAAGTACACTCTGGACAATTTCAAAGACCACTTTCATATTGGTATAGAACACGTTCGTGTGGAGTCTTCAATATATGAAGGTGTGGAATGAGAGGTTCTTCGACACCACTTCTCTTATCAATTTCTCTTTATTTACGTTTTGTACTTGGCTTATTCTAATTGCATTAATTTTCTTTGTAGCTGTAAGAATTCCAGCCAAGAAACCTACTCTCGTTGAAAAAGAAGTTATCGAAGAAGAAGAAGAAGAAGACAACACCAAGAAAACCACAACAAAGGTAAACCTTGTGGTTATTGTTCTATTTATATATTGCCTTCCCATTCTAACATCTGAAGTGTATTATTTTGCAGGGAAGTCAAAGGCAAAAGGAACCTGAGGTTCAGCTAACTGAATTCGATGATGAGGATCTTACTCCAGATCACTCTAAATAACCCAAGAAAAAGAAGAAGCAAACAAAAATTACTGATGTCGGTTTCGACCTTAGCCAAAAATAATTAAAGCACCTACGAAGAAACCTTCCACTCCAAAGGTGGTAGAGACTGATGTCACCCCCATTAGTAAAAAATAAACTGACAAGAAGAATCCAGATCAGGTGAAGAGTGACAATTTTAGCCCTGGGACTGAGGATCCTAAGGTACACCTATTCCTTCTTTTTCTTTCAATTTTATGATTATCTTCGACTAACATGCTTCTAATCTTTTTCTTGATTTCTTCTTCTTAGGGTGCCAAAGATGATAAGGGGCATCCCCTTGTTAAACAAATCATTCCCACCACAAGCAGTGATCCTACCTACCATCCAACAAGTCCTTCCACTCAATATAAAACTTCTCCCAAGGATACCACCAAAGAATTCGTAGATGAAGTGAGCCAATTGGATGGTGATCATCAAAAGAAATCACCACCCAAGATCACCACTGAGCTTTCGCAAACCAACGCACCTGATCATGACAAAAGGCCATCCAGGGAGGAAACCTTAGTTGATGTCACCAGAGACACGGAAATGCCATCTGCAGAACAAATTATCGAAGACAAGTTTGGAGATGAATTCTCAATCAATCAACAAAGCGGTGGCGATGAAAAGGGTGAAGAGGAAGAGGATGAGGAAAAGGATCACTCCATGTTTGATTTTGAAACTAAAGTTTCCGTGGAAGATGAAGATGAAGAAGAAGAGAAAGACAAAATTGAAAATGAAGAAGAAAAAGGACAGCAAGAAGATCAATAAAAAACTGACCCAAATCCAGATGCTTCGACTGGCACAAACTTTACCAGCCTCTCACATGAAGAGCTAGAGTCCCTGAAGGTGTAGAGGCCATTTGAATATCTAAAGGCCATGATCAGCTACATATTCAGTTTTACTGACAAGAGCACCAGTACTTCAACTGCCTCGGGAACCAGACTGTCAATAAACCTGAGGATGAGTTACTTCCCCAAATTAAAGAGAAGGTTTTTAATGCTGATTTGTTCCAACTCTTTGAAAAATACACTTCTGCTAGTTTTGGGATCAAGAAACTCTTGAAGCAAGTTAATATCTTAGAGGTTTCTCCAGAAGTTGCCGATGCCATAATGGAACTGGGCACTCTGATTGATCTTGTTGTTGTTGATATCAATCGTCTCAAAGACTTTTCGAATAAAATTTAAAATAAATTAGAGATCCAACTGGCTAAATGGGATGCAACCACTGAATCCACCACAAAGGTTGCAGATCTAGAAAAGGCCTTTGAACAAAATAAGAAAGAGATTGAAAGTTGTGACAAGAATATCGAAGAATGGGAGCAACAAATCAAGGATTTACAGACCAAAATTTCTCAGGCCAAGCAACGCAAAGACGAACTTCTCAAGTTTGATCATGAAGAAGTGGCCAAAGAACTTAAGGTCGGGATGTATCATGTCGACAGAGCTCAACAACTTGGAAAGAAAATTGAAGACCTTTCGACCAACAAGGCTCTCTGTGAGCGGCGTTTGGTGCTTCAAAATTCCAAATGTGAGAAAATGAAAAGTTATCTCCCATTTTAGCTTGATTGTTGATGAACTTGTTTTTTTTCTGATTGTAATTTTAAGCCCCTTGTGGCATTGATTGTAATGACTTATCCATTTTGGCAATTTTTACTTTAATTCCCATTTTGGATTCGACTATCTTTTGCATGAATTACTCCTTATTTATCTTTATTTCTTGAAGTATAGGCTTATATTTCTTTAAATATTTACCATTTACCTTCAAGATTCTTCTATCTTCATTTAATTCTTCGATCTCATATGCGCCATTGGAAAAGACTTTAATAATTTAAAAAGGACTTTCCCATTTGGGGGACCACTTACCAAAAGTTCTATCTTTCTGATGCATGGGAAAAATCACTTTCCAAACTATATCTTCAGTCGAAAATAACTTAACTTTCACCTTTTTATTGTATGACTTTTCCACTCTCTTATTTTCCTTTTTAATAATTCTAAGGCATTCAGTCTTTCTTTGTCCAAGTCAATTAATTCGTCCAACATCATATTCCAATAGGAATCAAATGGGATCTCATGTTTTCTTTGAATTCTGGTTGACTGTAAATAGATTTCGACTGGTAACACAACATCATGACCATATGTTAGTCGAAAGGGTGTAGTATTTGTAGCATCCTTAGGGGAGGTTTGACAAGCCCATAAAACTTGGTCCAATTTCTTATGCCAATTTATTGGTTTCTTCCCCACATGCTTCTTAATCAACCCAATCACCACTTTATTGGCTGCTTCGACTTGACCATTAGCCTGAGCATGATAAGGTGTGGATGTTAAAAGTTTGAACCCCATTTCTTTAACAAATTATTGCATCTTTAGACCAGTAAAAATTGATCCATGATCTGTTGTAATAGTTTATGGTATTCCATACTTGTAAATAATGTGCTTTTGGATGAATTCGATCACTGCATCCGGATCCACATTTACCAGTGGTATAGCCTCAATCCATTTAGTGAAATAATATATTCCCACTAAAATGTATTTTTGACTCTTGGATGATGTTGGTCGAATCTCACCAATTAAATCCAAAGCCCAACCTCTGAAGGGCCAAGGCTTCACTATAGAATGTAGTTCACTCGCAGGAACATGTTGAATACCTACATGTATTTGGCATTCTTGACACCCTTTGGAGAATTCAATACAATCTTAAAGCATTGTAGGCAAATACATTCCTTGTCGAAACAATAACCACTTCATCCTATGGCCTACTTGATGTGCTCCACATGTGCCAATATGAACATTAGAAAGAGCCAAATATGCCTCAAATTCGCTAAGGTATTTGAGTAAGACACCTTCAGGCGTCTTTTTTAATAATTCATTCCCCATTAGAACACAACTTAAGGCACGATATTTGACCTTTCGTTCGACAAAAGTTGTTGGATTCTATAAGTAGTCTATTATTGGCTTTCTCCAATCTTCATATGTCAAACTATCTATAGCCAATATCTCAAAGCTTTCTTCATCAGCATACCCTAGCTTCATTATCTCCAAGTCTGTTGGGAATAGTTTAGTTGATATAACCCTTCCTCTAACTTCGATTGCATCTTGTAATTTTTCCTTCGAAATTTTGTACCCTGAAGCAATTTGGGCCAAGTCATTGGCCTCTTGATTCTCAAGTCGTGGTATGTGTCAAATGCTTACCATTTCAAATCTTCGTAACAACCTATTGGCTATCACAAAGTACATGATAAGATTTTCCTTGACACATTTGTATTCCTTTGTAATTTTCTTTATTACCAACTCTGAGTCTCCCATTATTTTGACTTGAGTCGCCCCCAATTCCAACAATACTTCAAGTCCAACAATTAAAGCTTCATATTCAACTTTGTTGTTTGAACGAATGCCTTTGACCTTATACTTTAATTTTGTAAGAATTTTGTTAGGAGAAATAATCAATACTTCTACTCCTGTTCCATCCTTATGACTAGAACTGTCGAAGTATAACTTCCAAGGTTCAAGCTCCACATATTTTAAGGAGTTTTCGACTATATAGTTGTCGACTATAAAGTCGGCTACCACTTGTCCTTTAACAGCCTTTAAAGGCATATAAGTTAAAGAATATTCTGTTAAGGCTAATGCCCATTTACCAATTCGACTATGCAAAATAGGTTTAGAAAGCATATGTTTAATAACGTCGAAATGAGATGAAACACAAACTTCAACTGGCTTTGTATAATGCTTTAATTTTGTACAAGAGAAGTATAGATAAAGACACAATTTTTCGACTATACTATATCTAGTCTCTACATTATTCAAGACTTTACTAAGGTAATAAATGGCTCTTTCGACGCCATTTTCATCCTCTTGAGCTAACATGCTCCCTAAAGTCTTGTCAGACGCAAATATGTACAATCTCATACTCCTATTTCTAAAAGGAGGCACCAAAATTAGAGGGTGAGCAAGGTACTCTTTAATCTTGTCGAACGCTTCTTGCTGCACTTGCCCCCACTCAAGACCTTCTTGCTTGAGTCGAAGTAGAGGTGAGAAGGCTATAGACTTGCCACTTAAATTGGAAATGAATCTCCTTAGGAAGTTGATCTTTCCTAGCAATAACTGCAACTCCTTCTTTGTCGAAGGCGCTTTCGCCTCCATGATGGCCTTGGTCTTATTCTGATTGATCTCTATTCCTTTTTTGTGGACCGCAAATCCTAGAAAATCCCCCGCCTGCACACAAAAAGCATACTTAAGAGGATTCATCTCGAGACCATTCTTCCTCATTCTTTAAAACGATTGTCGAAGATGGTCTATATGACTTTTTCCTAAAACTGAATTAACCACAATATCATCAATATAAATCTGCATAAATGTTTCAATAAATTCATGAAAAATAGAATTCATTACTCTTTGATAAGTTTCCCCAGTATTCTTTAGGCCAAAGGGCATTACTACCCATTCAAAAGTGCCTAATGCTCCAGGTCATCGAAATGCTGTTTTTGACACATCTTCCTCAGCAATGAAAAATTTGATTATATCTAGAATATCCGTTGAGCATATTCAGATACTCGTGGCCTAAAGCAGAGTCGACTAGCATTTCCTCCACAGGCATTGGATACTCATCATTTGGGGTTGCAGCATTTAAGTCTCTAAAATCTATGCAAACCCTTAAAGTTCCATTTTTCTTAATAACTGGAACAATGTTGGCAATCCATTTGACATACCTGGTCGTACGGATGAATTTACATCTCAGAAGTCTTTCGACCTCCTCATTGATCTTTGAGAGAACTTCAAGTGCAAAACGCATTGGAGTTTGCTTGATGGGCTTCTTCCCATGCTTTATTGGCAACTTTAGTTCGACCAGATCTCTGCTTAAACCAGGCATTTCATTGTAATCCCATGCGAAGCAGTCTTTGAACTCTTTCAGCAATTGAATTACTTCGACTCTGAGGTGTGGGTCAAGGTTGGCATTGATGTAGGTTGGCCTTTTTATTGTCCCTTATCTCAGGTCGATTTCTTCCAAAGGGTCTTGCACCAGCATTTTGATGTTGTTTGCTAGCGGATCCTTCTCAAAACCCAAAGCCTCATAGTCGTAGATGGCATCTAGACTTTGGCTTGGCACTTCGACTTGATCTTTGTCGGGTGGCTTTGGGTCAAAGTCCTTCCCAGGACCTTCAAAGTGCTTTTCTTCAACTTTGGCTTCGAAAACCATGTATTTTACTTCGGACTCTAAGGTCGTTTTCAATTTGTTTTTAGCTATATAAGCCTAAATCTTTTTTAGTGCCAATGACTCAGTCATTGTCACTAAACTCACTGCCCCAACCAGTTGGTTGGATCCCAACTATTCCAAAGACATAGCCTTCTTCGCCTACAACCTCCATATCCCACTGAAAGTCGTGGGTGGGATGTAGGTACAAGGAACATAAGGTGTTATCTGCAGGTGTTAAGTCAAAACCTGCAGGGTTACAAGGCGCTATGTGAGCTAAATTTTTATCAAAGTCTCGCCTAGTTACTTGGTTAACCTCAGCTATAAAATAGCTTTGGTACGCCTCAATATTTGCGACAATTCCATCTCTTCTCTAGATGGATATCCTTTGGCAAAGTGATGATGGCACTGTACCTATTCCATGTATCCACTCCCTTCCAAGGAGCAGGTTGTAATTTGCCTTAGATGCAATCACCATGAACATCGTTGGCCTAGTAATTGTGCCAACGGTCAAATCTACTTGAATGACTCTCATGGTTGTGCCCACCTTCCCTTCTTAATTTGAAAGGACAATGTTATGAGGCTTCGTGTCGGAGTCACTTTTTCCAATCTTTTTTAACATATAATGTGGCATCAGGTTTACTGCCGCTCCTCCGTCTACTAGTATCTTATTGATACCAACGTTCTCTATTTTTCCTCTAATAAATAGAGGTTTCAGATGGTTTTTCATGGCTTCGTCTGGTCTTTCGAAGAACTCATTCTGATCTTCGGCGCAACCATTATTCAAGATATAATAACATATTGGCCTTTGACTGGCCACTTCTAGTTTGACCTCATCTTCTAGGTCTTCCAATTTCGTCACTCTATCATACTTCATAGGTAGCACGGATACGACACTGCAGATAATGTCTAGCAAAGATTCTGATCCCGAATCGAAATCGCCCGTCATAATATCTTCATCCGCAGGCATCTGATCAGACTTCTCATTTACATTTTCCTGCTGGTTTGCGAACAACTTTCTTTCAAAAACTTTCTTCTCAACAGGTTTTCTGTCTTTGTTGTTGTCCTTTTTGATTGGCACGTTGCTGCTAGACTCAGCTTTCTCTTTTTCCGCAGCTTCCCTCTCAGCCTTACGCTTCCTTTGTTGATGTCTCCACTGAGACCTCATCGTTGGATTGTTTCCTTTGTAGTTCTCTAAGCGCCAAGCTAATTGTTTGGAAGCCTGGAACTCCCTTCGGTATGTTGTCGAAGATCCTCTTTCGATTTCGAAATTTTGCCACTTTTTCTGGCCATTCTCTCTTTTCTCAACTGGCCTCACCCACTTGCCCTTGAGGGCATCAGAAGTGGGCTTAAATGTTGATGGGCTATTACCACGTACTCTTGGTCCATGTTGATCATATCTCCTTGGTGCTCCCTTTTTCTGAAAGCGCCATGGTTGCTTGAGTTCCTCCAGTTGTTCCTATCCCTTGCATGTCGAACCCCTTGGATGTTCTCCGCAGCTTTTCGGTCAAAGACAACACTGCATCTGGGACACATCATCACTTGGGAGTTCTTTCGCTGGCATCTGTGAAGAAACTCAACCAGATTCTCTTCTTGTTTTGGATATGCCACTTTGGCATATTCTTCTTATTTAAGAGTGCATTTGTCCTCTTCTATTGCGGACTATTGGCTCATCTCGACCATGTTAACCATAAGGTTGGTACCTGCAGAGATATCCAATTCTTGAAGTTTCATCCAAAGGCCTTCAATGGCCTTAGTTTCGTTGCTAATTTGTATGAAACCATCAGTAGTTTCACACATTGAAATCACTTGGTTGGGACCATCAGTAGTCCCGTTATCGAAGCCTTCAGTAGCTTCGTTCATGAAACCCTCAGTGGTTTCAATTTTAAAGTCGTCAGTGACTTTCTTAGTTAAGCCATCGGTAGCTTCTTCGTCGAAGTCGTTAGTGACTTCGTGATTGAAGTTCCTAGTAACCCGGACAAAACCCTAAGAGGTTTCTTGATCAGAGTCTTCAGCAACTCTTCTAGTGAAGCCATCAGTAGCTTCGACAGCATTACTGGTGAAGTTATCAGTAACTTCGACCATGTTTACCATTGATGGTTCTGAATAGTATGCATCAGCAACAGGGAGGGGTTCAGAGTCCACCTTCATCTGTTTCCTTGACTTATCGGCAAACTTGAGTCTTCCCTCCTTAATAGCATTTTGAACGAGATCCCTGAAAAGAAAACAATGAGATGTTTTATGGCCAAGAAAATTATGATACTCACAAAAACCTCTCTTTTTCCTCTGTTCTAAAGGAGGCATTTTAGCGCTAGGAGGCACTATTATTTGGCCATCTTTAACTAATAAATCAAAGATTTCGTCAGACTTGGTGACGTTGAAGGTGTAGGTCCTTTTAGGGAACCTATCGTTCTTTTCTGAATCGACTGGATTCTTTCCATTTGACGGTGTTAAAACTTTACACGAGTAAGGTGGGCCTTGCTTTAATTCAGTAAGGTCAATTTAGTTCTCGTCGAAAAAGGGATCGACACTAGTTTCTTGCTCATCTTCGTCGAATTCGACGTAGGCCACCCTCTCCTTTATATTCTTGTTTACCCTAGCTTTCTCAACCTTCAGTTGTTCGACTTGTCGAACTCTATCAGCCAACTGGGCCATATCTCTCAGGTACTGGGTATCCAACTTCTTCCTAATTGAGTAGTCGAGGCCCCCAGCTACCATTTCGACCAACTCATGTTCAGGAACCTGAGTAAAGCACCTTGCTTTAAGCAGTAGAAACCTATTCAGGTAATCGTCTATTGGCTCAGAGAACTTCCTCGTAATGCTAGCCAATTTTTTCAGACTTATCTTCGATTGTCCCATATAGAATTGCTCATGGAACGATCTCTCCAAATGAGTCCAATTGTGGATCGAATTTGCTGGCAATGTTGTAAACCAAGTAAAGGCATTTTTGGTGAGTGAACTTGGGAAATATTTCACTCTTAGGTTTTCGTTGTTAGCAATTTCGCCAGCCTCTATCAAGTATTTTCCCACATGTTCGAATGTGGACTCGCTAGTATCCCCATAAAACAGTAAATTTGGGGACTTTCCATCCAGGGGGTAAATCTGGCTGCAGAATATATTCAGATAATGGTGATGTATAATTTGTCCTATGAAGGCCAACATTTACCCCATTCCTAGCCATAATCATTTCGAACATGGCTGCTAGGTTATTATCTGCCGCTACATCTTCGCGTCGAACTTGATTTATTACTTCATGAGCGTTCTGGTTTCTATTTACCATTACCACCCTTGGTTCTCTCTGGATTGGCTGTTCAATTCTAGGAGGTTCGACCCTAGATGGTTCGACTACTGTCCCCTGGTTTAAAATGTTTGCCTATGGTACATTTGGTTGAACTTGGTTAATTATAGGGTCTTCTTCTAAGACCATCCCAGTATTTTGTACCATTCATTCCCTCTGAGGTTGTGAAACACCAAATAAGTCAGTAATGCGTGTCATTTGCGCTGCCAATTATTGGTTGGTTTGGGTAGTATTTTGGATTAAGGGATTGAATATAACACCCATTTGTTGGGCAAGCATCTGGACCATCTCATGATTACTTTTGTCCATCTGTTACCTTATCACCACTGCAGAATTGTTGGTGATGTTTGGCATCTGGGTAGGAAATCCAGTCCCTAAGGGTTGGTTAATTCGACCCATATTGTTTATACCTGAACCAGATCCTTATAATGGCGAAGTTACATTCACCACTGGGTCTGCAAATGCTGATGAGACATTGTGCAAACTTGCCATCACTGATGTTGGCATGCCATAAGGTTGATCACGTCCTATTAGAGGAATTGAGAATCCAGGCACATAAGGCCTGAACAAACTATTCCCCACTGGAGGGGGGTCATTGGTAGACCCTGTGTTCCCCCATAGGATGGAATGAGACCACTTTGAGCAATCTACTGCACAGGCGTCAAACTTGCCATGGTTGGTTTGGCTTTAGATACTGATGGTGAAACCGTATTGCCCATGTCGAAGAAGAGGGGATGGTTCTCCATCATTTGGTGGATTTTGGTTACTGGGTGGATTTTGATTCACCATCCTCCTTACGTATCTCCTTCTAGGCATTTCTTCATTGTTTGTGGCTATTCTACCACTCCTAAGTCTCATGCAACGAAGTGTAGAGAGATCGTATAAATGACGAACTTAAATGTAAAACTTTTCTAGAAAAAGTAAAAGAAATATTTTAAAACACGATAGCACAGTCCCACCGGGTGTGCCAATTTGTTTACCATGAAAATTGGTAAACAACCGCTGGTCTTCCAAAAAAAATTGGTTTACTTGTAGGATCAACCAGTGAATCCTAAGGACATAGCTATTGTGTTAATGCATTTCTGAAAAATTGTAGAACACTTCGACAGTATTCATTTATGTAAAAGATTGTTTTGATTGTTTGTTGAAAAGATTAAACTTTGTAAAAGTTTGGTAAAGAAATGCAATGAAGAAAAGAACTTCAAAGTAAAAAGTGTAGTAAAGAGCAATATGATAAATGAAAGTAAATTTCTATTGAATCAAATGTGGTGTTTCAAACGTACATTTCTCAATAGTAACTCTTTTCTTACTTTGACTTAGATACTTTGAGTAAATTTTTTAGTATAGTACAGTAATTGAACACCCGAAAATCCTAATACTAAGACCCATATTTATAATACGTCAAAATAACTCTCTCCAACGAGCATTTCTCCAAAAGTTGACACATTTCGCCCTGCACGCCTTCGTCTCGTCATAGTTTTCCACGCGTCTCTCCTGAGAAATGGATAAGGACAAAAGACAGTTACCTATCCGTATTTTGAAATTCAATCTTCTGTCGAAGGAAGGCTCCAAAACATCTCTTCGTCGAAGTGACTTTCTACACTTAGAAAATATTTCTAAGTATTTGTCCAAACATGTAGCTTTATAAGAACCACTTCAACAAAGCTTCCTACCAGCTCCTGTCGAAGTCAGCCAAATTTTAAGAAACTTTAATTTTCACTTAGTTTCTCAAATGAAAACATGACGTCGAAATTCCCCGCCAACAACTTTGAGGCCAGTTGCTTCAGAAAACTCCTTGAAATCCTGCATAGCAAGATCGTCTGACAATGTATCGCCTTTTGTGAAAACTAATAAGTCATCAGAAAAATAGAGGTGAACAATGCCCAATTCATCACATCTAAAATGATAGTTAAATTTTGGGTTATCACCCAGCTTCCCAAAAATCCTATAAAGATACTCCATCATGATGACAAAAAGCAAGGGGGAGAGAGGAACCCCTTGCCGTAAACCTCTCATCGCTTTCAACAATTTGGTATATTCTCCATTTGCGCAAAACCTATAAAACACAGTTTTCACATATATGAGAACTCATCTAATAAATTTAGGAGGAAAACCCAATTCATGTAGAATGATTTTCAAGGCCAGCCACTCAACAGAATCATAGGCCTTTTGAAGGTCCATCCAGATCATACATCTGGGGGCCCTCCTTAGCAAGCAACACGTGGTCTTGGAGATGCTGCCCTGGAACGAAGTCATCTTGACTGTGATGGACAATAGTTTTCAGCACTTTACATAGTCTTGAAGATAAGATTTCGGCAATGATTTTATACACAATTGTGCAGCAGGAAATATGGGAAAATATTTTACCATCGTGGCATTTGTAAACTTAGGAATGATGGGAGTGACAAGGGTACTGTTAAAAGCATAGAATATTCTTTCATTATCAAATAAGTCTCAGACAACATCGTACACATCATATTTTGTGATATTCCAAGTGGACTTAAGAATTTCGCACCATATCCATCCACACCTGGAGAAGTATTATCATTAATTTGTTTCAAAGCATTATCAATTTCCTCAGTTTTAATGGGCACAATAAGACTTATCCTTTGGTCCAAAGACAATTGAATGCCCTTTCTTAAAGAGACTATGTCTATTCCTCTAAGATTTAAAGCATACTTACCAAGCAAATTGTCATAAAAATTGAGAACTTCACCTTCAATATCTTTTTGGCTAGAAAGACTAACCCCAGATTCAGTAACCACTTACAGAATTTGCTTTTTCACTATTTTATTCTTCAGCATAACATAGAAAAAAGTCGTGTTACTATCTCCCTGCTTAAGCCAGTTTATCTTTGCTCGTTGTTTCAAGAGCTAGTCTTCTATATTGTTCAAATGAATGACCTTTTCAGTGCAGGTTTTGGCTGCCATAATTTTCTCCATATTCATTTTATCTTGAGCAAGGTTCTGTTGAGTTATCTTTAATTCCTCTCTAGCATCCTCCACTTGCTTTTTCATGCCATAAAATCTCTTACTCTTTTCTTTGATAACAGGCTATTAATTTTCTCCACAGGGCTCCCACTACATTGCCTCTCATACGTTGGTTCCAATTCAATCTCACAGCATCAATGAATCCCTCAATAGATGTAACAACATTTTGGAACTTGAAGTGATTTCCGTTGGCCTTCTTATACTTCTCATCTACTAAGCCAAGGATAGCATGATTTGAGACACCAAAATCCATAATATTTAGAATAGTATCAGAATTTATCTGATGCCATTTCAAGTTAGCTATAACCCTGTCAATCTTAGAGTAAATGGGATTATCTACTTGGTTATTGAACCAAGTATATTTCTCACCTATGCTCTATTTATCATACATCTCAGTTCTTCTCATCATGCTATCAAAATCATGATACTCAGCTTCATGGACCATGGCTCCTCCAATATGATCTTGGACATGGAGAACAATATTGAAGTCCCCCATCAAGAACCAAGGTTCTATGTTTCTAGGCTGAAGTTTTTCAATATCTTGCCAAAGAGCTTTCCTCAACTCCAATGTGTTAAAAGCATAAATTGACTACACCACATATTGAATTCACCTTCCAACGTATAGATCTAACAATGTAAATATTGAGCAGAACAACTAACTATATTCACCTTAACCTTATTTGAATCCACATTAACCAAATTCTATTGTTATTGTGTTCAGAATAATTGTCTAAAAAAGACCATCTATGGCCAAAATTATTCCTAATTTTTGTGGACTTGGCTTTCTTAACTCTTGTTTAAACCAAAATAACAATTGTAGGGTTCATGCTATTGAGGCATGAGCAAACCTCTCTGTATTTCCCAATATCATTTATCGCCCTAGTGTTCCAAGAAATGATCATGACCCTTTTTCTATAAACACTAGAGGATCATTCAAAATCCCTAGTGTCTCAAAACCATTCTGACAAGGAGTATCTAATGCTGAGTTTTCTCTTGTACCTATTTTCCCTTTTCCTTTTCATGTAGTTCCTACCTCCGTCCACAAAGTTGATCCAACATCTTGTTCTATTTAAGTTTTTTTCTGGTCCAAAATCTTTGGATTCTCCTGAACAATAGCCGTTTCCTTCCTTTATTTCACCATTTTGTTCTTTTCATTACTGCACCTGTGCCAAATCTTTTGGAAAGTTTTGCATTATATAGGTTTCCACTAATATTCTAATGGATGCTAAATTTTATTACCCTCATGGTCTTTGAATGTAATGCTCTCCTTTTGCTTTTGTGTAATGTCCAGCTCCACTAAGATTCGCGCATACGAAATACGCAGCTTATGGGTTACACATTTATCAGTGAACAATGGGTTACCAAATACACTCCCTATTTTTCCCAAGCTTTTAGGCCCCCAAAGATGCAATGGAATGTGAGGAAGTTTAACCCAAATTGGAAGGGTCCTGAGCATATCTCTCTAGAAATTGAACTCAGGTTTCCAATCTTTTAGTATCATTGGCGTGTTATAAATTATGTATGGACCTTTCATATGCACCATTTCTTTGTCAGCAAAGGATTTAAATATCAAAATGAAATATCCTTCTTCATGAAAAAACATGTTAGGAATCTTAATGAAATTCCAATACCTTGTCATAAATTGTTTCACAACATTCATACTTAAATCTTTCCCCAAAACATACATGATGAGAGAAGCTTCCTAATATTTCATCTCAGTTTCAACATCCTTTTCATCAATTTCCACTTCCAGTTCTCCTTCAACATTTTTTGGTGTAATAAAATCTATATTCATACCATTAGATAGGATGCAGTTTCCACTGATGATATCGACCCAAAGTTTTGTGTTGTTCTCCTCCTTGTGAACATTCTTTTCTTTTACTTCTAGAGAAGGATTCTCATCTAGGGTTTGAGCAATGATCTCCTTTTCACTGCTTTCCTTAGCTTGACCATCTTCAATCTTGTGATTATCACCGTTAGTCCTTGTTTCTGGAATTTCAACTGTGAACGAGGTGAACGCACTTGGAGTTGTCACCTTGTTCTTCTTCGGCCTACCCCTCCCTTTCTTCATCGCAAATCCATAAAGACGGCAAGAATCAACTCGATTTGGTCCCTATTCCGAAGAGTATGAGTTTTAACCTTCTCGGGATTTGATTCCGCTGTCAAACCCTACACAGGTTGTCTGATGTAGTCATTGGAATCGTTATTTTCCTCCCCGAAAATCGCATGATAAAATTGAAAAACTAATTGAGTTATTTTATATTACCATTGTATTTTATTATATTACCATTGCATTTAAAGAAAAACTATTCACATTTTTATAGTAAGAACTCAAATCTTTTCAAAAGGGTGCAACTTATCAAATTTTTTGAGCCGACTACCACATTTTTACAAGTTGATTTTTTATCGGCATTTTTACATTTTTACAAGATTTTTTTGTTTAAAACATGTATTTTACTAGCATTTTCCAAATGTTTGGTAAAACCTCTCTCGTGCATTTTTACCGGATATTTTGAAAAAAACTGGTAAAATCGCATGCATTTTTATCGGATATTTTGAAAAGTCTAGTAAAATTACACACATGCATATAGAATATTTCAAAATATCCGGTAGAAGAAAAAGTTGAGATGGTAATCAGATTTTTTGAAAATTGTGGGAAAGTTACGTTGATTTTTGGATTTTAAAAAAATATGATGGTTCATATTTCTTTGTTTTTCTTTTTGCAGTATGATAGGTCTCAAGGATTCACATATTTGGGTGGGAAGAGTAGCCCTTACTGGTTCTCACAAGAAGAGGATGGTTGAGCACACACTCGCATCCGACACTATGAGGCGTAAAGCCAAAGGTCATAGAGCCAACATTTCTTAAGAAGAAGATGAGGACTCTTCCTCTTCAGTTCAAGTTTGAATGAAGATGAATAGGCTTATCTGTGCTTAATGGCACGTTATAAGGGAAAAAACTTGGAGGTACGTGATTCAGACTCGCGTTTTAAACCTTTTTATAAAGAGTTATCAAATGATTTTCAAGAAATG
Source organism: Lathyrus tuberosus (assembly GCA_022829125.1). Taxonomy (NCBI): domain Eukaryota; kingdom Viridiplantae; phylum Streptophyta; class Magnoliopsida; order Fabales; family Fabaceae; genus Lathyrus; species Lathyrus tuberosus. The sequence continues at coordinate 20,905,587 of JALAZF010000017.1, forward strand.
CATGTTGAAGCCTTAAAATAATGTTCAAGCCTTCTAAAAGAAAATAATTTTGAAACTTCAGGGAGATGTAGTAAAACTTAAAAGTGCTTTAAAATCATTAAAAGAGGACCATGCATATCTTGTTAATTATCACTTCAGTATCTCTAATACTTTTGTAGAAAAGGTTATTATAATAGAGTGTGATACTTTTCCTAGTTTAAAATTTGAAATTGATAACTTAAAAGGATGATTAACACATCAGTAAAAATCACCTAGTGTTACTTCAATGAGTCCAAGTGATAAAGGGCAAAATTTTATAAAACTTAATAAGAAAAATACCAATGTCACTAGGACAAATAGAAATAATATTTCTCCTAAAGTTATTTGTCATTATTGTTATGAAAAAATTAATATAAGGCCCCAATGTCACGTAAGGAATGTTAAAGTTCTGAGTGTCTCGTTACATGGATATTTAAAGATCTTGTTACTAGCCTTCAATGACCTAACTCAAATTAGGTATTGGTGTTACTTCATTTATATCTAATACAAATAGGTCTAAGAATCATAAATAAGGCAAGTGTTACTAGTTACTGGATCCTCAAAACAAGTGAAAAAAGACATATACAATCATATTTAATCGTATCACTACTACGAAAAACATATACAACAACGGTTGGAAAATGGATACCATCACACGTGACCCACTGTTGTGAAGTAGCGTGTGGTTGTAAGTTTACTATATACAACTACGGGCGCGTGATCATTGTGATATACTAGGTAGCACTCTACTTATAACCACGGTTGTTGGTTGCAACCGTTGTTACATAGTCTCAAGGTTATGGGTTTGAATCTCAGTTGTTGTATGAAAAATTATATTAGACACGTTGTCTATCACCACGGTCAAACCGTTGTGAAATATTTATTACTATTTTATAAAAAAATATATATTATTGCATTACCAGCCCATTATATTTGTGTACCTGTATTATAAACCTGATTTTATACATATATTAGAAAGGTAAATAAAATTTACATCAAAAGCCAAAAAAATTATTTACTTCATCAAATCCAAAAACTACTTTATTTACATCATCAAACTCACATGTGTGTGTGTGTGTGTGTGTGTGTGTGTGTGTGTGTGTGTGTATATATATATATATATATATATATATATATATATTACAAATTAAACTCATGTTTGAGGACCCTTAAGCACATTCAAGATATACGCCCAACGTTTACGAATGCTACAAAGTCGTCGTAGAGGAATGGTGTAACGTTGTTACACGTATACATACAAAAGTGAAAAAATGTGAATATCACACATATATGATCATCATAGCCAACTTAAACAATAATATGTTATTGTAAACAATTCATTACATATATAGTATGTAGTTGATCCCATGAATCAACAATGCCGGCGAAAACAATGTTTAACATGTGTTTCATTACATAATACCCACACTCGTATCCCTTTGGTTGTATCCTTGTCTACAAATTTAAACATTAATTTCATGAATGTTATAATCACACATGCATGTAACAATATATATAAATGAATGTCACAAGTAATCTGGCCACTTACATTAGGCGGGTTCATTTGGGCTTTTTCTAATATTGTGCAAGATATTGTGTCGCTGCACAACATTGTACATTGAAAATGATTTAAACATATTATGTGTTAAACCAATTACAAAGTCAAAGAAAATATTGCTAAAAAGTTTCATATAAACATTAACTTACCTATTAATAATATGCTTCATTTTCAGATTGAGTGGTTGATGTAAGAAACATAGTGTCGTTACCGTATTCGTCATAAGTGATATGATGATCAATTGTCAATGATCACTAAATAAACATGAGCATATATATAATTAGTATTTTCTAAAACAAAACTAACTATAAGAGATAAAACACAATTGCAAAATTACTTACGATTTAATAAATGGTGCTAAGTAACATTCTTTTCCTCCCTCACTTAATCGTTATGAAATGTAATCTTCAATCCCTGTTGGATCACTATTTCTCCATCGAATACTATATGAATCCAAGATGCCATAAATATTCTATTTATTTAAATATATACAAACATGGTGAATGTACCTAAATGGTTAAACAAAATTAAAAAAATAAGCGAGGAAATACAAAAACGATAATGTACTATATATAATGACATGCATATTTAATTATATACTTACGTGCACCAAACTTGTAATATCCCTACGTCCAACCAATGATTTTCAGCGAGAAGTTCTCGTATATCACTAGGAGTAGAATAGAAGAGCTCTATCTTTGGACAATGCTCTAGCAGAATAGAAATCAGGTCATTGCTATCCGCAACCAACAAGTATAACATAGTGAATTCATGTGCGGAAGGATCCAATATCTCATCGATCTCTTGAGCGGGGGTGGCTTAACAATTATTTCTTTTTGTGCTAGTACCACATACAACATTTATTTTAGGAAATTGATCATCAACATCATCATCATTTTCATTTGTATGTTATTGGAAGGATCCACTTATTCTCTGACACATAATATTCGTTTTAAACACAATACATAATAAACACATTTTTATCTTTTCTAACTTTTCAGATAAAACACAATTAATATATCATACATTTCTGATAAAACACTAGCATTTCAGATAAAACACGTACCGCGTATAACTCTTCTAACTTTTCAATCTTTTTCGTGTCTTTCCTCCAATTTTCCTGTTCCGCTTCTAACATCTTCCTTTGTTCTTCTAATTGCTTCTCAAAAGCCGCAATCTTTTCTTTTTGCGCTTGTAATTTGGTGCTTTAAGCGATTTTTTGGATGAACCAAAGCATAATCTCAGGTCGACGTCTTCTCCAACACCACGAGCGCACCCACCATGCTCATATGTTCCGATAGCTTTTACTAGTATATCATGTCATGGTTCTGGAACAAATGAGCCTCTAAGGGCCTCCTCAATCAACAGATCCTACACAACATGCATGATAATATTAATATTGTAATTACCACAACATTTAAATAACACATAACATACGCGCAACAAATCATAATTACAATTTTCTCAGCAATTTCTCTTGACGCATCTAAGGTGTACTTTCCATTTGGTCTTAGTCGAGCCTTCTTCAATTCTCTTGTCTTGACGGTGGAGATTGTAACACCTGAGGTCGAAGAGGGCGGAGAGTGGTTACATGTAACACCCAAGGGCGAGGGAGTGGTTGTCAGTGCACGAGGCATGACAATGAGACACTCCTAGTAGCTTCTAGGGTAAAACAGAATTCATATATGAATGAGAGGGATCCTGAGGTTGTGCGGGTTTGGGATTGCATGGTTGAAATAAGGCTTATAAGGATTAATTGGTACTACCTATACCAACAAGATGCATCTTCTTTTCGGTAGCCCGTTCCATAAGAACTCCACAGTTAAGCGTGCTTGACTTGGAGCAATTTTGGGATGGGTGACCTTCTGGGAAGTTTCCCATAATGCGTGTGAGTGAGGATAAAACATGCGGCAAGGACCCGTGTTGGTTTGTGGGGTTAGTCAGCAATACTGAAAGTAGTCTGGGGCATTACAAAATGGTATCAGAGCCAAACCTCTCCCAGTACGATATGGTTCGGGGACAAACCAAGCGGAAGCTGGTGGGCATGTAACACCCGAGGCCGAAGAGGGCAGATAGTGGTTGCATCCGAATTCACATCGAAATGTGAGGGATCCTGAGGCATGCGGGTTTGGGACTGCATGGTTGAAGGAAGGCTTAACACCCAAGGGCGAGGGAGTGGTTATCAGTGCATGAGGCATGACAATGAGATCTCCTAGCAGCTTCTAGGGTAAAACCGAATTCACATCGAAATGTGAGGGATCCTGAGGCTGTGCGGGTTTGGGACTGCATGGTTGAAGGAAGGCTTATAAGGATTAATTGGTACTACCTATACCAACAAGATGCATCTTCTTTTTGGTAGCCCGTTCCATAAGAACTCCACAGTTAAGCGTGTTTGACCTGGAGCAATTTTGGGATGGGTGACCTTTTAGGAAGTTTCCCAGAATGCGTGTGAGTGAGGATAAAACATGCGGAAATGACCCGTGTTGGTTTGTGGGGTTAGTCGGTAATATTGAAAGTAGTTTGGGGCGTTACAAAATGGTATCAAAGCTAGACCTCTCCCAGTACGATGTGGTTCTGGGACGAACCAAGCGGAAGCTGGAGGGCATGTAACACCCGAGGCCGAAGAGGGCGGAGAGTGGTTGCATGTAACACCCAATAGCGAAGGAGTGGTTGTCGATGCACGAGGCATGACAATGAGACACTCCTAGCAGCTTCTAGGGTAAAACCGAATTCACATCGGAATGTGAGGGATCCTGAGGTTGTGCGGGTTTGGGACTGCATGGTTGAAGGAAGGCTTATAAGGATTAATTGGTACTACCTATACCAACAAGATGCATCTTTGTTTAGGTAGCCCATTCCATAAGAACTCCATAGTTAAACGTGCTTGACTTGGAGCAATTTTGGGATGGGTGACCTTCTGGGAAGTTTCCCATAATGCGTGTAAGTGAGGATAAAATATGCAGAAAGGACTCGTGTTGGTTTGTGGGGTCAGTCAGCAATACTGAAAGTAGTCTGGGGCATTACATAATGGTATCAGAGTCAGACCTCTCCCAGTACGATGTGGTTCAGGGACAAACTAAGCGGAAGCTGGTGGGCATGTAACACCCGAGGCCGAAGAGGGCAGGTAGTGGTTGCATGTAACACCCAAGGGGTGAGGGTGTGGTTGCCAGTGCACGAGGCATGACAATGAGATACTCCTAGCAGCTTCTAGGGTAAAACCGAATTCACATCGAAAAGTGAGGGATCCTGAAGTTGTGTGGGTTTGGGACTGCATGGTTGAAGGAAGGCTTATAAGGATTAATTGGTACTACCTATACCAACAAGATGCATCTTCTTTTCAGTAGCCCGTTCCATAAGAACTCCACAGTTAAGCGTGTTTGACCTGGAGCAATTTTGGGATGGGTGACCTTCTGGAAAGTTTTCCAGAATGCGTGTGAGTGAGGACAAAACATGCGGAAAGGACCCGTGTTGGTTTGTGGGGTCAGTCGGTAATACTGAAAGTAGTCTGGGGCGTTACATAGATGGGTTGTGATCATGACTAATGGAGTCCTCATCTCCCATTTATTTCATTCTTCATTATTTTCTCAAGTTTCCTGTAACCACCACGAGATAATATATGAGGGTAAATGTTTTTTGCTTTATTTTGTATTCCTGCTTGACTTTTATCCTGTTATAATCACAGTGAAAATATGATTAGTATCTATAAGTCATTAGCATAAAGTTATCAAGATAAATAATACTAGTACTAACCATGAATTTCTTAGAATGACGGTCCTTCGCAAACTTTTTCCAAACCTTCTTCGAAAGATAACTATATCTCACCCATGGATGCTCAACACCAGCCTTAGACTCCCTAATGTAGTCACTCGTGAGCCGTGACTTAAAGCTCCTCCAACGTGTACCAGTGTGACTTACCCAGCTTTTTTTTAACTTATCATCATCCTTAAACTCAAAAGTCAACTACATTTAAATCAATAAGAATGTATTAGAAAGTATAGAAAGTCATATCGAATAGATGAAAATTAAAATTAATACCTGAACGTCTGTCCATATGCTATTTTTGACAGCCTTTGGCACTTATTTCCAACCATCTATCAATATACTAACTTTTCTACGTCCAAGGAACACAACATAACTCTTAAAAAGCAAAGAGTTTTCACCATTAACTACTCTATAATACGCATCAAACGTGATCGACAATTTGTTACCAGATTTGCGGACTTTTGTTAATTTGGTAAGCATTGCGGCACTTCTTTGTGATCTTTTATTTCCGTCTTGAGTATCATTTGTACAAGTTTCACTTGTCATAGTTTCGTCACCACTATATGAAGAATACAACGAAGACGACATCTATGTTAAAAAATAACAACAACTTCAACAACAACAACAAACTCTTTCATCTATTATTTCCACATATAACCATGACTAGAAATATGTTATAATACACATTCAACAACAACAACAACATCAACAAAAGATTAATCAAATGTTATCACATACACATTCAACAATAACAACAACCACAACAAAAGATTAATCAAGTGTTATCACACACATTCAACATCAACCATAAAAACAACATGAACAACAACATCAACAACAATGGAACCTCAACAACAACAATGGTAAGCATTGTGGCACCTCTTTGCGATCTTTTATTTTCGTCTTGAGTATCATTTGTACTAGTTTCACCTGTCATAGTTTCGTCACCACTAGATGAAGAATACGACGAAGACGACATATATGTTCAAAAATAACAACAACCTCAACAACGAAAACAAAAACAATAACAACAACAAGAACAAACTTTTTCATCTATTATTTCCACATATAACCATAAATAGAAATATGTTATCATACACATTCAACAACAATAACAACAACAACATCAACAACAGATTAATCAAATGTTATCACACACACACATTCAACAACAACCACAAAAATAACATGAACAACAACATCAACAACAACGGAAACTGAAGTTTACTGTAGATGCATGTGAAAAAAAAATTGTACCATAAACGTGATAACTAAGTAAAGCTGAATATTTGAGTTGAAATAGATAGTGTTGTTGTTGTATTCCTCCTTGACGATGACGTCGGTATTAATGTTGGCGTTGGTGTGTTGTCTTCCTCCTCGTGATGACTACGGGTTGAAAATGAACAACGAATGGAAAATGATGAACCGATGAACAACTGATGAAAAATGATGAACGATGATGATGAAAGATGAATGTTAGGGTTAATATGGTGTTTCGTTTCTCAGAACTGAAGATAGGGTTGAAATGGTGTTTCATATCATATCGTTATTTAGTGCAAAGGATAGCTACTGAAGAGATAAGCTGGTTAGCTGTGATAAAAATGAATGAAAGATACCACAACAGTCAAAAGTCGGAACCGTGGTGATATATTATTTGCTAAATTAAAGTTCATAAAGAAGCGCCAGTATATTACAATTTAAAATATTTAAAACAAAATGAAAATATGTCACAATGGTTCAGCTACGCAACCGTGGTGATATATTATTTGCTTAATTAAATTTCATAAATAAGCGTTAGTATATTACAATTTAAAATATTTAAAACAAAATAAAAAATATGTCACAACGGTTAAGCTACGCAATCGTGGTGATATATTAATTGCTCATGTAGAAGTGCCAGTATATTACAATTTAAAATATTTAAAACGAAATGAAAAATATGTCACAACGGTTCAGCTACGCAGCTGTCGCACCCTAATTTTTGACCCTAAGATACCCGCTCCGCTTTTGCATGACATATTAGGTCTATCATCCGTGCATAACTAACCGCTTTATCTAGCGTTGTCTGTTTGTTTCCCTTTTGAGGACAGGTGCTGTTGTGGAAGATTCAAGGTCCTGAAGGTTGTGTGTGTGTGTGTTTGTGGAGGTTCTCTGGTCTTTACAAGACGTGTGTGGATTCCCGTGAGTTTACGTCCTTCCCCTTTCTGGTCCCTAAGCCACCACCAAGCCTTTCTTCCTTCATGACTCCTCAATCCTCCCTACAGAAGATTTGGTTGTATACCCTCTAATATGGAATTGGTCCCTAAAGGCTAGTCACTGGTTGTGTGGCAATTATATCACAAGTTGGTATCTTCCCCCCTCTGTAAACTCCTCAAGGTCAAAATATGTGTTGCTCTTTGTTCTTAAATAATGGTTCATCAAGAAAAGTTCAATTTTGGAAGGAAATAGAAATTTGAATCTCAAGATGCAAGTCCAAGCCCGTTGATTCGTTACAAGTTTACAAGGTCAAGCTTAAAGCTCCTACATCATTCTTATGATTCTAATTCACATTTGGTTCCAGTATGAAGCTCGCGCTCTCTGTTTCAAGAAGAATATTTGTGTTTCTTGAAACTATCAAGTTTTCTTCAAGCAAGTTTGAAGATCAATGGAAATTAAAATGGTCAAGATATTCTGACCATTAGTTCTTGTCTGTAACGAAGAGTGGAGTGTTATAGCTGATTTTGGGCGGGAAATTTTAGCCCATAACATTGCATCAAGATTTTACAAAGGTTTTTCTTGTACTTTCTAAAACTCTTGGAAATAAATTTGGGTTACAAAACTCATATTCCAAAGTGGAATTTCCAAATTCAAGTTCCTAAGTCGTAAGATTTGTTCATCAAGACGCAAGATTCAAATTTAAGACTCCAAGGTCTCAAGTCCATTCATGTTCAAGATCATTCTAAACTTAAACTTCAAATTAATTATTCAAGTTTCAAGAGCGATTCTCAAGGATCACAATATTTGGAAGAATTGGAAATAATACATTTGGTACACAATTTCAATTAAATCCTAAAGCCATTACAGAGTGCAAAAGTTGCTACAAGATTGCGAGGATTTGTTGATTTACAAAATGGTTGAGTTTAAATCGATTTCATTCCAAATCTGAGATGCCATTACAATATTCAGGAGTTCGTTAAAATCCAAAAGTCTCAAAGTGTTTCATGACACAAATTTACAAGGATATTATGCTATGGCATTGCAAAGATCCTAAACCAAGAAGCATTTATAATAAAGTCCCCTGCTTCGTTGAAATTCTAAAACCTCTTCCATGACATATTTGAATTAAAGGTATTGGTACATTCAAAAGGTTAGGAATCACATTGAAGAATTTCATGCCACAAGAAGTCATTTAAAAAAGGTGCAAGATTAAAGTTATTTACAAAGCTCTTTATCCAAAATGCCCAAAGAAAATAATGAACAAAATGTTAAAGCTTCATTGCAAGTGCCACAACCATTCTCTTTTTTCCAAGCATACGCTACATTTCTATTTAAAAAGTGAAATCTCTTATCATTTGACTGAACCGTATGGGAAGAAGCTAAAGAATGGTTGAAGCTACTCCCAGATGAATCCAAACGAAGCCCCATGTGCAGCTTCCAATGCCTCTAACTTTGCAGTACCTACATTTCTGGTGTTCAACATGTCAATATGCGAACATTTTCCGTCTGTTGCTTCACAAGGCATTATGACAAATCGGGAAATGCACTGGTATCAATATTGTAACGTAGCTACGCCCTGTGAATCAAGATAAAATAGATGTAATTACTTGGGCAAACTCTCCAATACTCCAAAATACATGACAATTCAAAATAGCATGCTACAAAAGTTCATCACCCATATAAATAAAGCTCTGTTTCAAGTATAAACAAACTAAGTTCAAGAAGACAAAATGACATAGTGTTTCAAAGGGCCAAGGTCTACCGTGATAAGGCAATTACGATTTTCTCGTTGCCTGCTCCAACAGTTACATTGATAACGCAAACCAAAGACAAGTTTCTGGTTTCCTCAAAAGAAATCTTACCCATAGAGCTGAGCCATCTCGAATTCACAACGGCATGGTAGGCTTTCACTTGGCTCATTCAACTGTCACGACACATCAACTTATCTACCTGGCAAGTAATGCACATTACGAACGTAAAGAAACGGATAACGACATTCAAGACGAAGAATAATGGCAGCATTAGCATACATAAGACCATGAAGAGTAACATACTAATTCAAAAGGTGCAAATTCGATCTCATTATTAAATCTTCGACACACACTACGTTAGCCAAGTTTGTGCATCAAGAGGGAAAGCCGTAGCCAGACTGCGTTTGCTGCCGGCGTAAATATTGTAAGGTTGAAACCTACAAGCAGACAAACTAACGTCAACAAGACAATATAGTGAATGCAGTTTCCACGCAAAGTCATGCAAGTATCGAAATCTTCGTAGAATTCTACCCAACAGACGCTGCTTCGCAGGGACATTGAGGTCTGCTACGAAAGTTGAATGTTGATGTCCAGAACATCTTTATGCTTAAGCGTCGCTACACCTAACACGAACTGGATGAAATTCTGCTAAGTTGGAGGGTTGCTGAGGAAAATTGATGAAGAACAAGTATTGAACTTTCAGCCGTGAATCTCCAAGTACGATCAAACCTGCCAAGATAATAGAATTGTCATCAAATGCAATCAAAGCAGAGCAAATCCAAATTACTTTCCAAAACACAGAGGAATGTGTCTAAAAATCAGTTTAACAAAAAAGAAAGAACTTCCTATTTTGGCCTCAGAATATTTTTTGAATCAGAGGAATTTTCATCATCTTCAAAATTAAGGATTGAGGGCAACATCGTAAAGACGCCGCCAGCATCAATTCCTTCCAATGTTGGATCAATCAGAGTATTCAATTCAATGATTAATAGATCATATCAAAAGTGTGTCACAAATTCAAATTTCAAATTCAAAACTTTCCAAATCAGCAAACCAAGTGAATCGTATCAAGTTACCCAAAACAATTCAAACTTTCCAAAATCATTCACTAAAGACACGTGGAAAACGGTCAGCAACAGGGCATCAGAAATTCAAATCAAAATCAAGGCGTATCAGGACATTCAAGCATTTCAAAAACTTTCTAAATCCAACAAAATCAAATCAATCAGCATTCAAGACTTTCAAGTTCCTTAATTCGTCATTGGCCTTATAAAAGGGACGCTTTTCTCATCGGAAAAGGGGGAAGAAAAAAAACCTAGCAGAGCATCCATACGAAATAATAAAGAAAGATTGACAGAAAACAACGAGAATCCCACACTTTCAAAGACAACACGATCGAGGCTCAGAACACCAAGAGCGTTCATCATCGCCCAGAGACTGAGAAGCACGTCGCTCATCATCGTCCCTCAGAAACCGACGGACCAAAGGCAAACCATACAAATCGCGAGAGCTCGTAAAAGGTAAAAAAGGGGTATAGAAAGAGAACTTCCCTGGTTGATGTCCGTGGAACCACTTGCCATTTATCGCCGACCCTCTTTTTTCTTTTTTCCTTCGCTGTTTCTTTCTATTTCGCATCATTGTAACTGTAATCATCAAAATAATGAGAATGATGGGGTATTGGGTCGATTGGGGATTAGGGTAGATTTAGGGTTTATGTTTGTTGAAATTGAGAGAATCGAGAGCGACTATTGCGAGAGAGATGAGAAATCGAGAGAGAAAGAGACGAGTGAGAGACGAGTGAAGAGAGGGCGCACCCTTGGTCCTTTTCCCTTCCGTTTCTATTCTTTTTTATTTTAAAATTAAAACTTTATTTTTTATAATCAGTCAAACTTTTATTTTTAAGTTGAAATCTTTTGTTAATTAGAATTTTAAAAACTTTATTGGTAATTCAAGTTGAGACTTTTATAATGATTTAATTTAAAATCCTTTCTTTTTAATAATTAATTTAAACCCTTTTTAATCTAATTTTCTTTTATAATAAAATTAAACCTTCTTTTAATTGAAAAACCTTTTATGATAATAATCAAAAACAAGTTCCTTATAATAATGTTTTGTTTTTTATAATTAATATTTATAATCAACCTAAATCTTTTCCTTATATTAATTGACACTAATTTTTAATAGATAATTTAAACCATTTTTATAATTAATCTAATTCCCTTTTGTAATGAATTAAACCCTCTCCCTAATAAAATTTAGAATTAACTAATCTAGAGTTTTTTTATAATAACTAATTCAAACTTTTTTTGTAATAACCGCTAAAACTAAAAATCCTTTTATAAGTAAAACTTCCCTAGCCTCCCCGTAATTAATCTCAAATGAAATAATTAAGTTTAAAACCAAACTTTTAGATCGTCCCCGTTTAGAAATCTCTCGTTACGATTAGTCATAGGCTCGTGTGAGAACGCTTTGTTGGTATGCCTTGTTTGTGTATTATGTATTTGATTTTTGTTCTTGCTTTAAAACTTTCAAAAATAATTAAAAATCCTCGATCCAACGTCGAGCCAATTTTCTACCCATGTAAGTCGATCGCCTTAGGGCATCGCATTCGACCTATTGATCACTGGACACAAGTCTAGCATCACTTTGCTAGCACACTCGCCTAAATAATATAATTAACCGCATAAATATCCAAGGGAAAATCCCATGCATGATAACCATGTTATTGTGCATGGTGCATATCATTTGCATCATAATCGTCACCTTAAGTTAAGACTATTAGACAACTTAGGATAGACTTCCTAGGTTAGTCCCCCTTCAAATTTTGATTTTTAAAATCAAACTTTAGCCCACCTAATTCTCCACACAAGGGAATTAGATGTTAATCATCTCAAAGAAAGGGACATACAATCCCATACCCCACAAAATTCAAACATTTTCAAAAGTGTGGTGGTCTTTCTTAAGATGATGACTCATCTTCTTTTCCTACCCTTAAACCCTTAGCAAAACAGATAACAAATAAAATAAAATCAAGAGGTTCCTATAGATTACTACAGATATCTAGGATGCTAACACCTTCCCTAAGTATAACCAACCCCCGAACTTAGAATCTTAGTGCATTTGCATTGCATTGTGGGTATTCGGTCTTTCTCCCTTCCCTTGGATAAAATCAAAGACGGTGGTGACATAAAAAAATGCGATCCTAGTTAACAAATAACTATGGTATCCAATTTTCACCGCGACAGCAGCCGTGGTGGTATCACATTTATTTTAAAAATTTAAAATAAAATAATAAATATGTCACAACGGTTGTTTAAACAACTATGGTGGCATCACATTTATTGTTAATTTAAAATTAAATAAAAATACAAAGGCGCGACTAAATTTTAAAGATATAAAACATTTGATGGTGCTGAGATTCGAACTCATGAAAGGGTTATTATATAACCATAGTTGTATTTTTCAACCGTGAGTATATCATATCAAAATTCTAATAAGTAAATAAAAGAAAATGTTCATGCGTTAAGTAATTGATGTCATCACGGTCCCTCGTAGCACCATGATAACTTTAGCGTTGTTGTATATACATTATGTAGTATTGTATATTTTCATTTCTATATAAGTTTTTTTTTGTATATTAACTTTAACTCGTGCATCAAATTACGTAATAGATAATCTTAAATGGTTCATTAATCTCTTTATTGTCGTGTTTGATTTATCTTAATCAAGAGTGTACTTAGATAATTTTATCGGCCCATAAAATACAACCTATGGTAAAAAAAAAAAAGCTAAGTTAATCAATGATGGATTCGACCAACTAATTAGGCTTGCTTGCCCTATTGGGCTTAGTCTCCCAATTAGGGTTGGTCACCCAATTGGGATTGGTCCCCTGAAGTTGGGTCTGAAGGCTCGATCTAATAAACATGGTCCATTTTTCTTATAAAATGTGGACTATGAGGTTTTCATGTAATATCAGTCAGAGGATGCCCTTCTACCCCATAATTTAAGAGAGAACGAGTCTTCCATTACTCCCATATTTCGAATCATGGAATGAGAGAAACCACATTTGGTTTTATATCTCAGAACCAATGGGTCTTCTATAAATACCTAAACTTTATAATTGAGTAGAGAGGGACTAAATTATAGCAAAATCACATATAGAGAGAGTCTCTTGCAACTCTAACGAGCAGATATTCAACCTTATTGTATTTTTTAGCAAATACAGTCGGCGATCACTATGAGGTTCGGTAAAACTAACATGGTTCTCAAGATTAATCCTTGTGATGATGTTTCAGGTGGAGATCAATGATGATGATGAAGATGGCATGACAATAAGGGGAGCTTCTGAGGTTGAAATTGTTGATCCTCTTAAAATCGCAAGTTTATGGGAAGAAATTCGTAGAGAAAATGATAGGGGTAAAAGGTTCATTTTTCATGAAGTTATGAGTTTTTCCTAAGCATTTGGAAAGTAAAATTAGTGTCGTATAAATGACAACACTAAAATTTGAAATGCGATAAGTGCACAATAACTCACTACCATATCTTTCGTATCCACTAAAGCTAACTCATCGTATGACATGACAACCCAGAAAACATGCTTTTGCATTCTTTCTTTCTCCTATAAACTTAAACAAACAATCTTATTTTCAAACATGTTATATGATATATGGACCTTAACTAAAGGATCATTTTCGTCTATCAGGCACTATGATCGTTGTACCTTCGCTAAAGGATCCTTTTCTCCCTAAGAAGCAATATAATTATTGGACCTTCATTGAAGGATCCTTGCCGCCCTAGGAGCTAATATGATTTTTTGGACCTTCACTGAAGAATTCTTGCCACCCTAAGAGGCAATATGATCATTGTAATTTCAATGAAGGATCCTTTCCTCCCTATGATACAATATGATTGTTGAACCTTCAAGAAGGATCCTTGCTACCCTAAGAGAGCAGATGAATGTTAGACTTTCACTGAAGGATCCTTTGTCGCCCTAAGAGGAAGTATGATTTTTGAATCTTCATTTGAGGATTATTGTTGCCCTAAGAGGAAATATGATTGTTGGACCTTCAGTGAAGGATCCTTGCCTCCCTAAGAGGCAATATGATCATTGGACCTTCATTGAAAGACACTTGTAACCTTGTGAGGCACTATGATTGTTGAATATTCACTGGATTATCCTTATTGTCCTAAGAGGAAATATGAATTTTAGACCTTCAATGAAATATCCTTGTCGCCCTCATAGCTAATATAAATGTTGGACCTTCATTGAAGGATCATTTCCTCCCTAAGGGGCAATATGATCGCTATAACTTCATTGAAGGATCTTTACCACCCTGTGAGGAAATATGATTGTTAGACCTTCACTTAAGGATCCTTTTCGCCTTATCAGGTAACTTATTATTGGAATCCTTATCAAGATAGGCTTAACTCGCCTACAATAATTCCTCGATGGACTCGCCCCAACGAGAACTTTTTACAATCAAGGCGACATGAAAGTTAAATGACACAAAAGTTTACAGGAAAACCCAAATAACATGAGAAGAATCACCATAACACCTGAATTTTGTATTAATATAACCCATAGATGGTGGTTTCAAAAGAACCTAAAAATGGAGAAAAGACAATAGTAAACAAAAGGTAAATATACCTAAAATATCAAGTGTTGTGACACTTGAGGGACTCGCCCTCTAGCGTTATGCTTAATAAATTTACCCCCTCGTCTCAAGGATGTGCTCTTTAGAAATAAATCAATGTCTCGTGAATTTAAATCATCTCACCTTTCCCATGCCTCATTACTCAGTGAGGAATCAAGGTCGCCCTAAGATGCCATCCCATTCGAGCCAAGAGTTGAAATTATAATCGCCCCTCAAGGATAAGCCACATAAGGCATCTTCTCCAAATCAAGGAACAAAAATTAAAAAGAAAATAATAAACATAAAACATAAGGCATGAGTATTATCATTAAAGTGATTCCAAAAGGTGATGTTATGAAGCTACTATGATGGGGCAACAAAACAAAAGCAAGGGCCTAGGAATTAGACAAGCTCGCCTTTACGAAGTCTCGCCTAAGGTACTCGACTATTTTTCTTGAGAGACCCGCATTTATGAAGTCTCTCTTGATGGAATCAAATATATCTTCTAAGGGACTTGACTATCTAATTCTCGCCCAAAAAATTACCTTATGACTGGATTAAATCACTTTTCCCTTTCCAAGCTTCGTGCTTGAGGGACTGTGTGCTTAGATAATTTTATTGGGTCATAAAATACAACCCATGGTAAAAAAAAAGATCTAAGTGCAACAATGTTAGACTCGGAAACCCAATTGGGCTTGGTCGCCTAATTGGTCCTAGTCGCCCGATTAGGATTGGTCGCCCGATTGGGCCTGGTCGCTCAGTTGGGTTTGGTCCCCTAAAGTTGGACCTAAATGCTTGATCTGATATATATGATCCATTTTACTTATAAAACATGGACAATTATGTGTTTCCATGTAATATAAATCAAAGGAAGCCCTTATTCCTTACAATTTGAGGGAGAATGGGTATTCCACTACTCTCATGTTTCTGATCATGGAATAATGGAAACCACTTCTTGGCTTTCTACTCCATACCTAATGGGTCTTCTATAAATACCTCAACCCCATAATTGAGGAGGGAATTACTAAATTCTAGAAAAATCACTTATTCATAATCTCTTGCGACCCTCACGAGCAGACTTTAAACCTTATTATAATTTTTAGCAAGCATAATGAGTTTTTCTTATATGTTTCTCATGTGTGATCATTTTTTTACAATGTGTGATAATTTCATTATGTTATATATGAATTTTAATTCATAAGCATGTTGACCTATTAGTTTGTCATCGTGCATTATTTATGCATATTCTTCCATCTTATATGCCCTAATAATTGTGTTTTGTTGTTGTTTATATTCATGTAGTTTTGTGCATATGTTTCATTTGGCATGTTTAGTATATCATTATTTATTTGATATATTATTCTGTAGTTTTGTGCATCTTCTTTTGTGGCTATTTTTAGTTTATTTTCTTCTGGAATATGTTTTGTGGTTTCTTTTGTGTAAGTTGTTTGAGTTGTAGGCTCTTAACTCCCTATCTATTTTTAATCTTGTCAAAATGGAAGAATTTGTAATGTGTCTATATCTATTTTATGCGCTTTATGCACTTTATGCATTTTCTGCACAATGTTTCAGGGGGAGCGCAAGGAAATCCTTGGTCGCGCTTTGCTCATGCTCATGTTGACTCAATTACAATGCAACTTGCCAAGCATAAAAAAAAAGAGACTAAAATTTATCCTAGGGTATCCCTGAGGTTTTATGGTTTTATTGCTGGTTTGTTTAATTTTTATTTTAGTAATTGAGTTACATCACCATTATATCATTGCACATCTCTTAAAATTGGACTTTTTTTTATTAACATGTATTTTACATGCATAAAACAGACCTTTAACCAAGAGTAATTCAAGTCAGAAAAGTTTATGACTTGAGTCAAGAAATATTTACATACACGATTCATGTCAGAGAAGTTCTTAACTCAAACCATTTGCAGGCATGATTCAATTCTGAGAAATGCTTTACTCGAATCATTGCATGCATGATTCATGTTAAAGTTTTGCTTGACTCAAATCATGACAAAGTTCTTCATTTTGGATTTTAATTCGGGAAATGTGATTCAAGTCAAAGAGTTACTTGACTTAAGTAACATGATTCAATTCATGACTTGAATAAAACTTGTGAAATCTGATTTTTAGTTTCTTAATTCATTTTCTCACTTGACTCAAATAGTTCTTTTAGCATTTAATTCGAATTAAAGTTGTACTTTTACATTATTTTAGGGCTCTATCTCTAGCATATATATAATCTAAATTTTATCTCTCTAGCATATAACTTTCATAATCTTTGAAAAGTATTTGAGTGTTTTGTGAATCACACAAACTTTCTTCTCTCCATTCAAACTTGAATAAAAAAAATTCTTCTAATGTTGATTTTGTGAGTTTTAAACAAATGTTGTGTGAGATTTTTCTGAGAAACTTCATCTGCAATCTTTAACCAAAACATTATTGTTGTGTGTGTTACCTAACTTTAAGAGAGATTGTGAGATCTAGTAGTGAAGGGATTCATTAGATGTTCTAATTTCGTGTGAAGATTTATTTTCAGATTGAAGAATTAAATTGTGATTGATTTTTTTGAAGATTGACATCCATTAAAGAAAAATAATATTTTCTTCTCCAAGGGAATTTTGGAAGGATCGATTTAAGATCTATGCAGATGAAAACTTAGAGTTTTAGGCTCTTCTGACGGTTCAAAGACTCGTATAAGGGAATTTTAGTAAGATCGAGTGAAGACCAGTGCAATTAAATCCTGGAGTACTTTTGTTTTGAGAAGGTGGTTGATTCAAGATTGAATATCTTGATGGATTTGTAGCCTAGTAAGTTGTGTAAAATAGAAGAAGAATCAAAATTTATATTTGTGTTGCTTAGCAGTTAGCTTTAAGTTTTCAAATTGTCTATGATTATCTATTGTATACAAAGAAACTTGTAAATTTCAAACTAGTTCAAGACTAACGAATTTCAGATGAGTATTTCCAAAAGAATCTCTCTCTCTCTCTCTCTCTCTCTCACACACACACACACACACACACACACACACTAATTCTCACATGATCCACATTTTAGGATGTTGATCGCCGAGTATCAACAATGAGATAGATATTAGAGAATTAAGAACACACACAAAGGTTCTCTAAAGTTTCTTGGTAAAAATGGGTCTTGGTTCTTTATGGTTATCACGAACTTGATCAAAATTGAATCATTACAAGATTTATCAACTCACTTTTTTGGTTTCTCAAAATATCAAATTACACAAACAAAGTGTAACAAAAAGGAGATGTAATTGACTTAAATCACACTCAAGAAGTTGTTTTTTAAATAAGAGAAAGATACAATGGTGTTAGGAATAGACACACTATAGAAAAAAAGATAAATTGACATTTTGTCCAACAAGAGTTTCATCTTTCTTTCATCATGGAGAAAGCTCATAACGAGAGATTCATATTTTTGGATTAAAGAAATAACTATTCAAATTTAAGGTGGAAATTTGGAATTTCGAGGTTATCATTTGAATCGCTATTCAAGCCTATGACTTGAGTCAAGTGCAAACTATGATTCTAGTCATTTCGTGATGTGATTCGAGTCACTTGATAACCATGTTTTGTATCAAATATGGTAGCACCTAATTCTAGCTTTTATGGAAAGTTGTGATTCGAGTCAAGTTATACTTGTAATTTAAATCAAATCACACAATTCCAAAATCCAATTTTCACAAATTGTATGATTTGAGTCACACAATATACATGACTCAAATCAAGCAACTAAACACCTTGATTCAAGTGTTCTAACTTGTGATTCAATCAATACTTGATGAAAAGACAAAAATCAACTTGCAGGGCTAAAAAAAGAACAAACATTATTATTGAACAACATTTTAATTACTTGAATAATGAAGGTATTAAGGGTACAATACTACCTAGCCCAAGAAAACTTAATATAAATAAAAAACGAACAAATTACAAACATGCAAAAAATCAAATAACACATACATATAAATTGACAAAAACATAAAAACAAAAAGATGATACCGTGACTGCAATTTTCTTCTCCCCTCTTTTGATGTTTGGAATATTTGGATGTATTATTGTTGATCAATTTGATTTGAGCGTATTTGGAATTTGAAGAAAAATTAAATTTGGTGAAATTCTTAGCACACGATAGATGATTGTACAACACATTGCTTAAGCTCTTACACACTCCCTACATTAAACACTTATTGCATGTGAATATCGATAATATCTCGATAAATTTTCCCAAATTTGACAAATATCAAAAAGAGAAAAAGAACTAAAACAAATAAATCCACAATAAAGGAAAAAAGCCAACAATTTAAATGCCACACTAGCGAACTAAACAGACACCACAAAAACTGCATACGATTACTACCACAAACAACGCAAATTCAGAAAATGATCAAGATAAAAAGAGATAGCATGGAGAAATCATAGAGATAGCAAAAAAACATGGCTAAAACTCACCACCAAGTACATGATAAAAAACTTATAAGAGCAACTATGCAAAATATCATATGATAATATCAAAAGATGGTGAGTAACATGATGCAAAATGATTATGATATGCATGAAAGGGTAAGAATCAAGTTAGATCAATTGTAGGCGGGTTAGGAGAGGCAACATCATCTACAAGATTAATATTGAAAACAAATGCGGAACTTCGAATATATTCTATGGCACCTTTCTGTTGGGGGAGTTTACTAGGGAGCATTGATACATAGTGTAGGACTAGGCACCTTTGTGAGAGACACACCACTTGTCCACCTAAAACCTTAAGGTGATAGGTGAGTAGATTTTCCCACTTATAAATGTTCAAGTGACCACATTCCTATCCAATGTGGAACTATTTCCCCACTTACAAACACTTCCTTATATTATTCCAATACTCCCCCTCAAGTGTGAGTCCACAATGTTCCCCCTTTTTTATACTTGTACCACCGTTGACACCTTTTTCAAGGCACCTCTTATTAGGTATTTTGAATACACCTCTTCCTTGGGCGTTTCGATTTCAACGGAACACCACTTCCTGGGCATTTCGATACACCCCGGTCCCTTTTTCGAACCAAAGGCTCATGATACCATTTTTTGGGGGGGAGTTTACTAGGGAGCATTTTCGAAGTAGAGACTTCAGCCATCATTCTTGCTTCACTTGCTTTCACTTCTTCCCCGGTCTTCTATCCACCTTTTTTTTGCTTCCTTAGCTACATATTCAATACAACCCATAATTTGGTCTTCATAGAATTGATTATCAGCCAAAATCTTACCGAACCAATCATCAAAATATGCTTATAGATCAGCAGATAATAAATCAACAAAAGATGAACTAATTTCTCTAGCAGAACTAACTCCCTTCTTCTTGTTAGGTTTCACAAACCCATATTCATACACTTTCCTTTAGGATTTCTCCGAGTAGAAGTAAAAACCATTTGAATTAGGGTAATACCTCATCATGGAGATAATAGATTCTTCCAACATTTTCGGAGCTTGCAACAAATAAGCTTCCTCGAACGCAATGGCATTCAATTCTAAAATCATTTAAACAAATAAATTGAAGAACAGAGACCTGTTTGGAGTTTACTTGCAGTGAAACACCCCATCAATGATAAGTTTCACTCTATTGATCATTGCAATGGAGAAGTACCCACATTAAATAAAAATCAAAGTCGTTAGCCCTGGCCCAATTATGTGGCTTCCGGTAGAAGACGTTAACTATGATCCAATGAAAGATTCTCATTTCAAATTTTAATTTGCTTATGTGAAAGTTAGACATGTCAAGACGATCACCAAAAAACTTCAAAATTGATTTCACAAACGATATTTGATCATATTGTGATGATTTTGCAATGTAGACATTCATACCAACAAACTTCAAACTAAAATGAGTCGTAAAATCAATGTATTCAAATTTAACAATATTGTCCTTTAATTTACTTACTAGACCATTAGGAGTCAACTATAGATTGTAGTAGAAAGTTTTGACGTAATATGGATTAAATTTCTTGTTCAATTCTATGAACTTCAATAAATTGTTCTTGGTGAAGGGCTGAATCTGCTTGTTCAAGAATTTTTATGCAAACACACTCAGACTCTCTTCAGGTAATAGATGGCTAACCTTGTTACACGTAGCTGTTAGGGTTTAATTCTCAGCATATGCCTTTTTGAGATCAATGCGAGCATATGGAGTTTCTTTGGATGCTTGCATCTTTGTTCTATACTTCTTTAGGCAATGAGTGATAGGAGATGTAGAACATACAACTTTATACCTTTGTCGTATGAACTAATCTTCATGGTTGGTGGAAGTTATGATACCAAATGATAATTGACATGAATGGAGAGGTTGGAGCCAAAGGGTTATGATGAAATATGATGATATACGGTGATGATTGATAATAGATGAATGAGATGAGATGAGTTTCGAAATTTGGAAAATGGGCTTCACTTTAAGAGAATTTGAAACTGAGTTGAAATGAACTGGAAATGAAAAAGAGCGCTGAAAATGCGGTAAAAGGTGTCTTTTGGGTTTAATGATCTGAGTCATGTTATAAGTGTGATTCGAATCATGCGATACAGATTTCAAGAAAAAGAACTGTGACTCAAATCAAATTTCACATATTCATTTCTAAAATTTTCTAAAAGCTATGATTCGAATCATGTTGTAACTACGATTTAAATCATAAAGAAAAATTTTGAAATGATTTTTAATGCTTGAATTTTTTTAATGAAATGAAAATGTTTAAATGATAATGTTTAATGGAAAGTATTTTAATGCAAATTTCAAAATATTTTTAATGCTAAAATTAGATTAAAATGTCTAAACGAACGAATAATGTGAATGTAAATGCTATGCATGGACGAAATAAAAATTAAATTCATGCATGAGGCAACTGAATGAATAAAACATAAAATGCACAAACATAAAACATACACATATTTCAGAAAATCGATACACTTATGCACAAACATAATTACAAACATGCATACAACAAAAAAAAAGAACAAAGGAGAGTTGGAATGATCATACCAGTTTTGACGATCTAAGCTTAACTTGCCACACACAAAAATGATTAGTAATCAACAACATGAATAAAATAAGCTAAAGTATGATAAATCATAAACAAATTGGATATAACTCCGGTTGCACGTATAAAATCCACTATCAGTTTCTCCTTCATAAGACTTTAGATGAACTTGTACGGGGGATGTTCTAATTATCTTTGATCGACATATATTGACAAACTCAGATAACTAATTTGACTCTTTGATTATTATTAGCACTTTAAGGAACACTTTGAATCCCTTGAATCTTTAATAACAATTGAGAACTCATAAAGCATTGCCAAATTCCAGGAACTGCTTTCACCTTCTTTTTACAATAATTTTGGAAGAGTAGGTCACTAGAAGATGCGTTTTGATTCTTTCTTTAATATCTCAAAAACTTCAAGCATGTTGACATATTAATCATATCCATATTTAAGTATGATTAGTCAAGAACAAACTTTAAGACATGGTGTCAGGTGTTCGATTGCACTCCACATACCTCAAAACTATGTTAGTTAAATCTTGGATGAATCAAAATTTAGAGAATATATTATAAAATTGATAATTAAAGAAAATACTAGTAAGAAATTACTTTAAGTTAATCTGTGTAACGCATGCAATGAATGACCAGACATTAGGAAATCAATGTAATATTATTGGGATTCGTTGAATTTGCATAAGCTTCCAAGTAAATAAAAAAACTTGTCTATAATCGAAAAGGAACCATATCCTTAGATTTTGGAGTCACAAGACTTTAATCAAAAGCCCTGCTCTGATACTAATTGTTGGGTGAGAATATGGACACAAAAATTCTAAAAGGGGGGGTTGAATTGACCGATCCTCAAAAAGACAATTTCAAAAACAATTAAGGTCCCATAAAATGAAATAAGAGATTTTAAAATAAATGGAAGTGAAACACAACACAAAGAGAGCTTGGAAGTTTCTTAATAAAATAATCTAATAAAAGTATTACAATATGTCACTAAAGCATGATTCTTTATAATGCAAATAGATTATAAGATAATCGAAGTCGTTTTAAACAAAGCGATTTAAAAACCTTTACATAAAATTTCATTCAAAGCATAATTGGATTTATGATGATTCATTAGGTTTGATGCATCGCATACATAAGCTTACACATTAAGTTGGTATAAGCAAGATCAAACCTGTTCCGAACTGGACCAATGGCTAGACATGGCCCAATCCACTTCTGCTCTCAGAACGGCCCAATTGCCTAAGTCTAGTCAAGAAGGGGCGGAATTTACCTTTCTGCCCTCCAACCGGGCACATATGGACGGATGGACCCCCAGGGCCATTTGCCCCTCCCCGGTATTCTTGCCAGTCAAGCACGGCTGCATTATCCAGGGACAGTCGTGGGCATGTGCCCGGAACTACGCCTTTGCCCGACATAATGGCTAGTTTTGGGCACCCTGCCCGACGTAACTACTAGTTTTTGGCAGTTACCTATTCTTCGGGAAACAGTTATTTCGCCCCGAAAATAGGGACTGTTGGCCACGCGCTAGGGGCATTATATAAACCCTCTCATTCGAGAGGGTCAGGTATCAAACAATCATCCTAAGAACATACTTTATGCTTGCCCTTTTCTCTGACCTTTTCTTACTTGAGCATCGGAGTGCCTTGCAGGTACACCCCCTCCTTTCATACGAGCACCATCACCTACCCTACAAGGAAGGCCACGAAGATCCATTCTGATCGCTCAAATCAGTGGCGTCGTCTATGGGAAGCTAGCTTCCCCGTCTTTG
This sequence comes from Lathyrus tuberosus, assembly GCA_022829125.1. NCBI lineage: Eukaryota > Viridiplantae > Streptophyta > Magnoliopsida > Fabales > Fabaceae > Lathyrus > Lathyrus tuberosus. The sequence goes on from JALAZF010000017.1 coordinate 20,929,307, forward strand.
TGATTCAAGATCCCCTCTTTTTCACCTAAAAGACCAAAGCTCCCCCCCCATAATTCATCTTATCATCATGGCTTCTACCAAGAATGATGATGTCCATCAAGAATCTACTGTCGCCGTTATCCTTGATAACGCCGACCACATCCTCTCAAAAGCTACTTTCCCGGAGACAGGTCATCGAGACGGGAAAACTGCCTCTCCTACTCCCGATGACGTTAAACCTTAGGCACAGGCTGCTGACCGCATTTTTGAACATATTCCGGTTCCACAAAATGCTGACCCCAGCACAGTTGTTCTCATTGCCTCCCTCAACAGGTCAAACCTCTTGGTCTTCCAACAAGGTGAAAATATCAACACTCTCAAGCATGTCCTCCAGGAGCGCTTGTCCTCGGAGAAACCTCGCAGCCCTTCTCCACGTCCTCGGTCTCCCCCTCAGAAAAGGAGGCGTGACAGCTCTAGAAGCCTCTGCCCAGAGAGAAGATGAACAAGATCAGAAGAGCCTGCATCCGACCTTGCAAGAAGGCAACACCGCTCTCCCCAGCGGAGGTCAAGACGTTGCTCCGCGTCAAAGAGATCCAGGCCCTCAGAAAAGTACGAGCATCGCCATCCGCGCAAGCATTCTCCACGACGAAGCAGAAGTCGTGGTCGTAGCTATTCTTTTTCCCGTTCTCCGAGCACAAGCTGTGACGACGATGTCCATGGCCTCCTCTCACAGGAGATCATGGACACTAGAATTCCTCGCGGGTTAGAGAAGCCCCCTACTCTAGCAACATACGACGGGACCACCGACCCCGGTGAACACATAGAAAACATAGAGGCAATGCTCCACTACCACAATGTGAGTGAAGCCATAAAGTGTCGATTATTCCGAATCACCCTCAGGAAGGGGGCTATGTCTTGGTTCAAGCGCCTTCCCCGGGGGTCGGTCACATCTTGAAGAGAATTGAAGACGCAGTTCGCCCGGCATTTTACGGCCTCCCGACGACATACCACGTCGGAGGCCACCTTAGAAGCTATCATACAGGGCAGGGATGAGTCCCTGTGGGCATATATTGAATGGTTTAACAAAGAGGCTGTGGAGGTCCGCACGACGGACCATATGAAAAAGTATCTCCTCGAGAAAGGCTTGAGACAAAAAAGCGAGTTGCGCAAAGCCATCAGAATCTAAACCCCTCGAACTTTGACAGAACTTCTCTGAAAAGCTGAAGCATATATATAGTACGAAGAGAAGGAAGCCGCATATCATGCCCGGGACGCAAGAGATCGGGAAAGTACCCGGGCACCAAAAAAAGACGAGTCGGAGACATCCCGGCAAGGAAAAGAGAGGGGACGAGATGATCGCCCCGGGAAGGTAAAGGGCATGCTGGACGATTCACGGAATATACCCTACTCACCGCTCCTCGCCAGTGCATTTTCTCTGAATGCGTCAATACGGAATTCAAGCAGGGAGGTGTCAGGTTCCCCAAACCGACGACGTCCAAAGGCAACATGGACAAAAGTAAATATTGTCGTTTCCACCGCAGCCATGGCCACAAGACTGAGGACTGTGTGCACCTTAAAGATACCATTGAGATCCTCATCAAGGAGGGTCACTTGAAGCAGTATATAAAGAAAGGCGAGTCTTCCCGAGGAGAGGCTTCAAACTCGAAGAAGGAAGCATAATCATCTCTGCCCAGTCCTCCCCCGCAGGTCGCTATGTCTATTACGCGACTAGAGGACTTCGCCATCCTTGATTATCTCAAGGAAACTTCCCGGATATTCGCGCACAGCACTTGGGAAACATTCCCTGCAACCATGGTTATCTCATGCGGGGGGTACAACGAGCTGACAGTGGGATCTGTCAAGAGAAAGTTTGATCATCTCATTGATTGCAGTCCTAACCGGCTATCCACACTTGAGAAGATCAAGGGGTGCTCCCAATCGATCACTTTTTACCACGAAGAGCTGCCTGGGGGCTCTCCGAACTCACACATACCCTTGCTCATCAGGGCTAAATTGGCAAGCACTGACGTCAGAAAGATCCTGGTCGACCAGGGTAGTTCGGTGGACATAATGTACACTGGCCTGTTTCGTGACCTCAAGCTGGACCAGAAAAACCTCTCACCATACGTGGGGTCTGATTTGCAGGGATTCAATGGAGCCACGACCAGACCCTGGGGGTATGTAGAGCTACTGGTCACGTTCGGGGAAGAAGAGGCATCCAGGTCAATCAAAACCTAGTTCCTGGTGATTGATTGCCCGTCACTATACTAATGCATCTTAGGGAGACCAGCCCTCGCGGAGCTAATTGTTGTCCCATCAACTGTCCACCTCAAGTTGAAGTATTATACGGAGAAGGGTCACGTTACGACATTACACGAGGATATAGAGGCTGCCCGTAGATGTTTTGAAGCAGCGACCCGAGGACAAAACCAGATCGGTGCAGCACCCAAAGCAGCTAAGCGGGCAAGGGAGGACGATCATCCATCTGAAGACGGCTAACCGGACAAGAAACATGCACTCCCTGTACACACTATCGACCTGGACAGCCAGAATTCAGATGAAGGTGAGGAAGATATAAATGAAGGTGCGTCGATGGGGAGGACCAGCTCCTCCATATCAACCCTCACGCGCCCAGTTCCAGACGGGGAGTTTGAAGTCATCGCCTTCAGCAATAACCCCAACAGGGGGTGAAGATTGGTGCAGGGCTACCCGACGAGGTCAATCAATAATTAAAGAAATGCTTGGAAGACAACACTGACCTGTTTGCTTGGAGTGCCGCAGACATGCCCGACCTGGACCCTGAGACTGCATGCCACCATTTGACTATCGACCCAGCTGCCCGTGCCGTCGCACAGCGCAGGCGGAAATAATCCGACGAAAAGGCACAGGCTGCCAAAAAACTTGTACAAGACCTCTTAGAGGCAAAATTCATTTTGGAGACCAGGTATACAACCTGGCTGTCCAATATTGTACTTGTCAAAAAACATAGTGGAAAATGGCGCATGTGCATTGAATATACTGATCTCAACCGGGCTTGCCCAAAAGATGTTTATCCCTTACCGAGCATCAATAAGCTCGTAGATAATTCTGCAGGTTTCAAACTTTTGTCCTTCATGGACGCATATTCGGGATACAACCAATCCCTATGACCGAAAAGGACAAGAGGTACACCTCGTTCATGACCTCATTGGGGAACTATTACTACAATGTAATGCCCTTCGGTCTGAAAAATGCTGGGGCCACATACCAGCGCATGATGAACAAGGTCTTCCGATCAGAAATCGGAGACATGCTCGAAGTTTACATGGACGATATGATCGTGAAATCCCAAGAGGAATCCGACCATACGTCCCACTTGCAAAAAGTTTTCGACCAGGCTAGCTAATGCAAAATGCGTTTTAATCCCGAAAAATGTACCTTCGGCGTGCGGGCAGGAAAGTTCCTCGGGTTTTATCTCACCGAGAAGGGGATAGAGGCGAACCCTGACAAATTTTGGGTATTCACAAAATTCCCCACGCCCAGGTCGAAGAAGTCCGTACAATCCCTCAACGGGATACTCGCTTCACTTTCTCGTTTCGTGGCCAAGTCTGCTCAACACGCCCTGCCCTTCTTTAAACTCCTCAGAAAGGAGGCCACATTCAAATGGACAGACAAGTGCGAGAAGGCCCTGACCCATCTCAAGCAAGCCCTATCCGAGCCTCCCGTGCTATCCCGACCAGAGTGCGGGGAAACCTTGTATCTATATATCTCAGTTACCAGGGAACCCATTAGCGCTCCACTCATTAGCGAGACAACGGACGGGCAAAAGCCCGTCTATTTCACCAGCAAGGCCCTGCAAGGGCCAGAAATCAGGTACGCGTGGATAGAGAAAGTCGCTCTTGCCCTCGTTATCGCCACGAGAAGACTCAGACACTACTTCCAGGCCCACGCCATAGTAGTGCGGACAGACCAACCCATCAGGCAGTTGCTTCGCAGACCAGATATGGTCGGCAGAATGCTCAAATAGTCCCTGGAGTTGTCGGAATTTGACATTTAGTACGAGGGCAAGAAGGCCCTCAAGGAACAAGTCCTGGCCAACTTCGTGGCAGAGATGAAGCCTCCATCATCCCCGCCAAGTGGAACGCAGAGATGAACCATCTACGTAGACGGGGCATCCAGCCCCTCAGGCAGTGGCGCAGGTATTATCCTCGAAAACGAGGAAGGAATACTAATCGAAGTATCTCTAGTCATATCCTTCCCTACGTCTAACAACCAAGCCGAATACGAGGCCTTCCTCGCAGGACTATGGCTGACCAAGTGTTTTAGGGTACTTTTGATTGTATTACATGTTAGTGTAAATTGCATTGCATGCATGCTCTGATCCTGCATCCCACACAAATCCACACGAACTCTACGAGCTACAAAACTTACACAGCGACTTCAACTAAAAACCACAAGACAAAGGGCACCAAACTTTGACCATATTGCCAAGCAACAATGACTTACCACTGCTACAACAAACCAACAGCGACACGAAACCTGTACTTCCTGCATCCTGCGAATAAGACAGTCTCAAAAACTTCAAGAACAAGTTTAATTTTGTTATAAGAAGGGAGGACTCAAAAAAAAAGATGAGAGAAAAATACACTCTTTACAAAACCAACAACCCCTCACGAGCCACGTTCCTCCATAAACCTCATAACCTCAAACGGACCTTCTTCTTCCAAATTTTCTTTCAAAAATCTCGGAAGCCACAACCACCTTCAATAAACCTTCCTCCATCTCTGTTCTGCCACAACCTTCAAACAGAAACCTAACCTCCAATCTTCCAACCTTCTTTCAATCCTCATTTGCCAAACACGACTCCCTCAACAACAAAACACCTGCTCCAACGTTCTCAATCCACACAACCAAATAATCAGAACCACAAACCATCTTTCACCATGTAACCCAACACAACAAGAATCACCAACCTTAATCTTCTCCATCCTTCTCAAATCTAAACAATCCAAAACAGAACCCATTCGCAAGCCCTGCTCCAAAGCTCTTTCACCCAAAACACCACATTCGTCTTCAATCGCACAACAACCTTTTTTCCATTCCAACAAGCCCATCTGAATCCCTTCAAAACCCATAAATTAATGGAGAGGAAGAGATTGAGACGTGAATCGAAACAAAATTGTGCGAACAGATCCAAACCTGTTTCGAGATGAAAACCCGAAATGAACAAGCATGTTAAGCGAGAGAGAGGTTATGGACGAATCGAAGAAGGAAGTTGAATACTCAATACCGTCATCGTGGTTTCAGCTGACTTCATTTTCGAATTAACTTTAGAAGGGAGCGGAGGTTTCAGCGTGTTGATGTCATTTTTGACCTTGAGTTCTTTTATCGCTTTTTTATTTTGACCCACGTTTCGATTTTTAGAGGAGGATGATGTTGCTACATATTCTGTTTAACCTAAGTTTCTTTCTTTTTTTTTTAATGAGAGTCGTGAACAATTATATTTTTTGTTCCCAACCATGCCGTTTGGAATATGGATGATGAATCGTTCCATCTTTTCTCTTTTTTGTTGTCTAAGTCTTTTTGGAAACACTGATGGATTTGCTTAGGGTGATGGGCTTAGGCCCATGTGATCCCCTGCTGATTTCTACACCCCCCTTTCGTAAGTAGCTTTGCTTCTTGGGATGAAAGTGGATGAACGGGAACATGGCCCATGCTGATCCCATATGATCCTTTTGGTGTATACACCCACTTTCAATCAGCACCCTTCTTTTCACTTGTCCTTTTCTAAAAAATCATTTTCTTTTATTTCTTTTTTTTTTAAGACTATTATTTTGTGATGTTTAGAGTATTTTTATGATTTATTTTGTTTCATTCCCATTTCTTTTATTCTTATCTTGACTATTTTTTGTCATTTTGTTGGACAATGGTATATATAAATCATGACTTGGTTGATTCATGAAAATCACTAAAAGTCTTGATAAATATGAGGCCATTTTTTTGTCGATCAATGAAAGTCTAATCAAAAGGTTATCAATTTATAGATTAAATCTTGATTTAGATGAGACCAACTTTATTTTCACTTCGATTCCATTTTCTTTATTTTGGTCGATGATATAACAAACTTCATGGTTTGGTTGATCTCATTAAAGTGACAAAACTTTGATCAATATGAGACCATTTTCAATTCTATTTCATTTTAATTTCAATTTCCTCGGCTACTAACTTTTCATTTTTCTGCTTAATGAGGCTTGTAAATATTTCCTGACGAAGTATTATGGGTGACTCTCATGTTCCTGTCATGATTCTGGATGCCTTGTTCAATACGGTTCCAAAGGAAAGATTCACTGTTGACTTACAAGTCATCTTCACGCTGGTTAGACCTTTCTCATTCTATTTCCTTTATCTTTTAGGATCACCTTTGACCTCAAAGTTATAAGTAGCCATCTTATTCATCCTAGACCTCGTAGTCATAGGTAACCATTTCCCTTATCTTACTCCACGTAGGTGTCTTGCTGTCAGACCCTACTTTCCCGAGACTTGCCTTCCCCATTTTACCTAGCCTCAGATTTGGAGTCGCCGCACTCCACGTAGGTGTCTTGCTGTCAGACCCTACTTTCCCTTGTAACCTTGACCACAGTCAAGAGTTCTTTACCTCCGTTGAGGGGAACTACGAATGCTCTGATTCCATTCCCGACAGGATACGTAGGCACAAGATGCGACGTCTTGGCGAGCATACTTAGTGTATATACCCTTAGGTTTTTACCTTTAACAGATCCCTTAGCAAGCAAACGTAACATAACACAAATACTGACAAGAGGTTCCTGTAGAGTACTACAGATACTTAGGGTGCTAATACCTTCCCTTAGTATAACCAACCCCCGAACCTAGATTCTCTTATTAGGGTTTTCGTTCTTTACCCTTTCCTTTGGATAAATAAAAGCTCGGTGGTGAATTTAATGTTTTGTGATTCAAGTTAATTAATAGCTAGATATTCGATTCTCACCGCAACAGAAATGGCGACTTCACTGGGGAAATATCCCCTAAGAGGGTTAAGCCTATATTGTTTGTATTTGTATTATTTATATGTTTGCTTGCTTGTATACTTGTATATTTTGTATATCTGTATATATCTGTTGTGCTTGGGTTTTCTGTATGCATGGTGGTTACTTTGAGTGGTGAGGATAAGTCATGTACCCGGACTTGAGAGTACACTTATGATACGACGATGGTATATTCAAGGAGACTTTGAGGGAGTCGATTCCCAAAAAAGTTGAATTGAGACACCATCACTCAGTTGAGGCCCTCTTGAGAGTTTAGTCATGTTAAATGATTCTATTCGTGAAAACGTTACTACTCTCGACCTAGGTGCCTATGAAACTGATGACCATTAGTTACCTTTAACCCCACTTGGCCTTTTAGGACGTAGTGCGATGATTATGAGGGAGTCTATTCCCAAAATGGTTGATATGCGATACTACACTCGGACGAGACTCTCTTGAGAATATTATTGACTACCGAGTCATTCGGGAAATCGATAATATCCGAAAGATGGGTTATTGACTCTGGGAACTCTTTAGAACCCTGCTCTATGGATACAAGAACCCTAGTACACACCCTGTGGTTGGTTCTTTACCCAAACTCCATGCTGTGATCTCGAACCCTTGATCCTGTTGCATGTGTTTTGCATCCTGTTTGCTTTGCATTTCATATCATTTGCATCTTTGCATGATTTATTACATGTGTCTATTTGTCCAATTACTCATTTCCAGTGGTCTCTATCTTCCAGTGTCACCTGTGAGTCGTCAAGTTGATTCCTCGACACCGATACCGGACTAGAGCTAACTACATACGAAGGACGTCAGAGCAAGAGGTACACAATGTTGAGATCCGAATGGAGATCGACGACCTTAAGTCAAGCATGACCAAACTCACTGAGATGCTTCAAGTCTTGATTGCTAGATGAGAGCCTCCCCAAAGGACCGTCATCCAGGAAGTTTCAAGTGCTGATCCTCCACCTGTTCAGATGCCACCTTCAACTTGGCCAGAGTTCGGTTTGCCTCCCAACTACTCTCCACCGATTGCATCTACTGCTATGGTTGGTCAGACTGTCAGATCGACATTTCAAGCTCCTGTTTTTGCCGAGCTTAGACCCGTGGTTCATGCTGGTCCACCACCAGCTCAAGCTCCCCAACGTCCAACTGCAGGACAGAACCAGTACCGTAATAGGAATTAATTTGATCTTATTCCCATGATATACACCGAGTTTTATTTTGATATGGTTCAACAAGGTTTGATTACCACAAGGCCTTTGCCTCCTCCTCCAAATCCTCTTCCTGCCGGTTATAGGGCTGATCTTCATTGTGAATACCATCAAGGTGGTGCGGGCCATAACTTGGAAGGTTGCTTTGCATTGAAGGCTAAAGTACAAGAGCTGATGAGAAACAAAATCCTCTCCTTTAAGGATAATCCCAATGTTCAGAGCAATCCTCTGCCAGGGCACGCCAAGTGAAGCTTCAGTCGACTTCAGCTCAGCTACTTCTTAAAGATAGGACATCTCATCCTTGTGTTTAACTAGTCACTAAGCCTTGTTTCTGGTTGTTTGCATCTTCCTTATTTTGTAATAGTTGTTTGCTTTCAATTATGTTTGTACTTTCAAAATTAATGAAATGAGCATCGCAACTTATTATTTAATTCATTTTGTCTGTTATTTACATCTCTGTGCTTTCTTTTGCAAAATATTTTATCTCTTTTTTCACTTTCCTTTTGATTATGCAAAGATTGGAGGGAGAATGATGGAAACTTTATACTCATAACTGTTGTTGGTATGCTTCCAATTAAAGTTTGCTGACGATGTAAGGCATTGTTTCAATCCCTAAACACTGGAGAAATAAGGAAGATAATGCCTCGTTAACCCCTTTGAGCCTTGAAGTAGGATTTTTCTTTTCTTTACATAAAAACCCATAATCTCAACCTTGGGGTGGGTAGTTCTCAGTTAACTTGATTGTGCATTCAAATACAAGAGTTTCATGCAAGACACCTTTCATATAAAGGTTGCATTCACAGTTTTCCTTCGCACACAGCAAGCAAGTGTCAAATATGTCTTTCAAATCAGAAGCCAATGATGGTTCACTATAATCATTAAGCCAGGCATTCACAACCTTTCAACTCTTCCAAATTAAATGAATAAATGTAGTACAAGTTGTTCCCAAGGTGATAAATGAAGAAGGGTCATCAAGAAATACTTACTCAAAGAATGAGCCGAGTCCCTTTTGAAGCAAAAGCTAAGAAAGATGTGAAGCCCATGACCTTACCTTATACAAAGAGAAGTAAGAACAAGCATGTATGATAACCAAAAGTTGTAAGGAAATAGTGACTGCCATCTCAAGTCCATTGAATTTTGAACCATCATCATTACTATCATTAGTACAATTTCTAACATATGGGAACTTGAGTGTAAAGTCTAAGTTAACTGAGCATAGAACTGGAGATCATCACGAAGATTGGGTGGGCACAAATAAACTTTGAGCCTTTATCCTTTGTTTCTTGAACCGTGAACCAGTCCATGTTACAACCCTCAAAAGACCTAATTGAAGCAAGGTTATTTTGAAAGCATACTATAACAAGGTTGCGTAAACTGACTCCAAAGATCTTTGCAAATCATTTGTTTTGGCATCATACCTTTTTTCTTTACTTCTCACTTTGAATGTCTTGAACCGCCGTGTTCTGACCAATGACTCATATACTTTTCCTCTTTCAAAAATGATTGATTTCAAAAGTTGCATGAACTCTGCATTTACTATGTTTGTATGAACATTTTTGTGTGCAAACTGGCTTTCCTCTCAAGGAATTTTCAAATAATTAAGAAACTTGGTCGGTGATCCAATCAGGGGCAAGTTCCTTCCATATCCTGTTGAGAATCAGTTCAAGACTTGTGGTTTAATGGCGACTTCTCAGAATTGGTTTATACAGAAGATTTTTTTTCAAGACTCAGACTGGGGCAAGCTTTCTAAGAGCACCATGAAACGGTCATTTCCAGAATCAATCAAGCTGAAGAAATGATCAGCTCATCTACAATAATCAGCTAGTCTGAGGCAGTTTACCTGAAGAATCCCCAAGTAACTCTTTATCCTTCCTACAAGGATCATCAATTTGGATACAGTTTACCAGTGTGGCAATGATGTGTTCAGCAGTAGCATCTCTAGTCCCAAGCAGAATGACAGTGATCTCCGTGTTGAGGAATCAACCTTCCGGTATTATCTTCTCCACAAAAGATTTGAGTCGTGTCATCGACATCTACATTTGCATTTGCATTTGATCATATATGATCTACATAATTTATACTATATGCATAACATGAGTGTTTCATCCTCATTTGCATTTCTCTCGAGGTCGTGTCGTTATCCACGTCTTACCTTGTGGTCAAAGTCCAACTCACGTGGCACCTACCAAACAGATTTTGTCATGTCTATCTGACGTTCTCCCAGATATGACCTTTCTTATTCGATTATTTTTCTGGATATGTTTGTTCCTCTTTTGTATCCAACGCCGTTCTTGGATGTCGATTATTTGTCTCTTTCTGAAGTTTTTCAGATTGAGTCTTTTGTTCTGATGTTTTTCCAGAATTTATCTGATGTTTTTCCAGATATTTCGCTTTGTTATTCTGATGCTTTTCCGAAACGACATTGCTTTTACCATCTGATGCTCTTCCGGATGTGTCTCTCTTTCTGATGTTTTTCCAGATTGAGTCTTTGTTCTGATGTTTTTCCAGATATTTCGCTTTGTTATTCTGATGCTTTTCCGGAACGACATTGCTTTTACCATCTGATTCTCTTCCGGATGTGTCTCTTTTTCTGATGTTTTTTTCAGATTGAGTCTTTTGTTTTGATGTTTTTCCAGAACTTATCTGATGTTTTTCCAGATATTTTGCTTTGTTATTCTGATGCTTTTCCGGAACGACATTCCTTTTTTTCATCTGATGCTTTTTCGGATGTGTCTCTCTTTCTGATGTTGTTCCAGATTGAGTCTTTTGTTCTGATGTTTTTCCAAAACATATTTGATGTTTTTCCAGATATTTCGCTTTGTTATTCTGATGCTTTTCCGGAACGACATTGCTTTTACCATTTGATGCTCTTTCAGATGTGTCTCTCTTTCTGATGTTTTTTTCAGATTGAGTCTTTTGTTCTGATGTTTTTCCAGAACTTATCTGATGTTTTTCCAGATATTTCGCTTTGTTATTCTGATGCTTTTCCGGAACAACATTATTTTTTTTCATCTGATGCTTTTCCGGATGTGTCTCTCTTTCTGATGTTTTTCCAGATTGAGTCTTTTGTTCTGATGTTTTTCCAGAACATATCTGATGTTTTTCCAGATATTTCGCTTTGTTATTCTGATGCTTTTCTAGAACGACATTGCTTTTACCATCCGATGCTCTTCCGGATGTGTCTCTCTTTCTGATGTTTTTCAGATTGAGTCTTTTATTCTGATGTTCTTCCAGAACTTATCTGATGTTTTTCCAGATATCTACTTTGTTTATTCTGATGCTTTTCCATAATGACACTGCCTTTTCCATCTGACACTTTTCTGGATATGTCTCCCTTTCTGATGTTCTTCCAGATTGAGTATTTTGTTCTGATGTCTTTCCAGAACACGTCTGATGCTTTTCCAGATATTTCCATTGTATTTTAATACCTTTCCAGGTTTTATTTCACTCCCCAATGAGTTTCCAGATATATACCTTTGTAATTCTGATGTTTTTCCAGAATTTCTTCTCCTTTACCGTCTGATGTTTTTCCAGATGTGTCTTGTTCTGATGTTTTTCCAGAGCCCCTTTATGTCTATATGATGTCTTCCAGATATAATGTTGCTGATCTGATGCTCTTTCGGATATGTCTTCAAAACCTTTTCTAGTGCATTTAATGATGTTCTAAATGTTTCAGATGTATTTTCATAATCTCTGTCTTCATCTAATGCTCTTCTAGATGTTTTCAATTTATTTCTGATTGTGGTTAACATTTGCTAGATGTTTTCAAGTCTGTTTCCATTCTCCATTCGATGCATTTCTGAATATCTCTGATTAGTTTCCCGGAGTTCATTCAGTGCTCTTCTAGGTGTCTCCGTTGTCTTTTTTTTCCAGAGTCTATTCAACGCTTTTCTGAATACCTCTGATGTTTGCTTATCTCATGTATTTCCCAGTTTTTTTTCCACCTCATTCAATGATATTCTGAATGTCGTGACTCTTTTCCATCCATTTTCATTCATGGATGGTGACTTTTGATTCCCTAGTGGAGACCGTCTTTCGGGTTCTGCTTCCATTGAGGAACTTGTGTTATCTTTCCTTTCTAAAGTATCAGTCGGTCACGCTTGAACCAGTTCCTCCATCACTTTAGATTTCCTTAGTTTTGTTTCAGCTTCCCTAGTGTTGTTGTCATCTCTAGTGAGTGATTGCTCATTGTGTAGACTTTGTCCCTGTCTGCTTTCGTTTTTGTCTGCATTTTGCATTTATCATTTCATCATTTTCATCATATTAGAGTCTTAGCATGTCAGCATTATAGATTTAGTTTTCTTTTGTCCATAGCATAGCATGTCATTGCATCTAAGGGCAAAATTTTCGATTATCTATATTTAAATACCTTTCACCATGATTTCATGAGGATTGTCATCCGATAAAGATATTTAAATAGGGGCAACTGTTGTACCCCAAATTTTACCCTCAGATTCTTTGATCTTTTGTATATCGTTCTAGGTCAATCATCTGCATAGTACTCAATTTATCAGCCGAAATAAACTTGTCGGATTTACAGCTAAATCAGTCAAACCAAAAATCGGTCCCGTTTAATTTCAAATTTGATAAATATTGTATTTTCCCAAGTGTTTTTATCCCGCGCTGATGATTTTGGCATGTTCGTTTTCGGGTATTTCAGTATTCAACTTTTATTCGCTTTTTAGTTATTTTATTTGTAATTTATTTGTAAATAGTCTCTTATTAATTTAGAATTGATTTTATTTTTTGAAGTTCATTTTATTGTACTACTTATTTATTTTTATTCATCTATTTATTTCTTAATTAAATGAATCTAATTAATTTAATTTTGTTTAGTTAAATCATATTTTTTATTATATTTTATCTTTTTTTATTTTATTTATTTATTTCCTTTTAATATTTATTCTTTTATTCTTTTTATTCTATTTTTGACAAAACTTCATATTTAAGTTTTAGGGTACTTTTGATTGTATTACATGTTAGTGTAAATTGCATTGCATGCATGCTCTGATCCTGCATCCCACACAAATCCACACGAACCGTACGAGCTACAAAACTTACACAGCGGCTTCAACCAAAAACCACAAGACAAAGGGCACCAAACTTTGACCATCTTGCCAAGCAACAACGACTTGCCACTGCTACAATAAACCAACAGCGACACGAAACATGTACTTCCTGCATCCTGCAAATAAGACAGTCTCAAAAACATCAAGAACAAGTTTAACTTTGTTATAAGAAGGGAGGACTCAGAAAAAAGATGAGAGAAAAATACACTATTTACAAAACCAACAACCCCTCACGAGCCACGTTCCTCCATAAACCTCATAACCTCAAACGGACATTCTTCTTCCAAATTTTCTTTCAAAAATCTCGGAAGCCATAACCACCTTCAATAAACCTCCCTCCATCTCTGTTCTGCCACAACCTTCAAACAGAAACCCAACCTCCAATCTTCCAACCTTCTTTTAATCCTCATTTGCCAAACACGACTCCCTCAACAACAAAACACCTGCTCCAACGTTCTCAATCGACACAACCAAATGATCAGAACCACAAACCATTTTTCACCATGTAACCCAACACAACAAGAATCACCAACCTTAATCTTCTCCATCCTTCTCAAATCCAAACAATCTAAAACAGAACCCATTCGCAAGCCCTGCTCCAAAGCTCTTTCACCCAAAACACCACCTTCGTCTTCAATCGTACAACAACCTTTTTTCCATTCCAACAAGCCCATCTGAATCCCTTCAAAACCCATAAATTAATGGAGAGGAAGAGATTAAGACATGAATCAAAATAAAACTGTGCGAACAGATCCAAACCTGTTTCGAGATGAAAACCCGAAATGAACAAGTATGTTAAGCAAGAGAGAGGTTATGGACGAATCGAAGAAGGAAGTTGAATACTCAATACCGTCATCGTGGTTTCAGCTGACTTCATTTTCGAATTAAATTTAGAAGGGAGTGGAGGTTTCAGCGTGTTGATGTCGTTTTTGACCTTGAGTTCTTTTATCCCTTTTTGATTTTGACCCACGTTTCGATTTCTAGAGGAAGATGACGTTGCTACATATTCTGTTTAACCTAAGTTTCTTTTTTTTTTGAATGAGAGTCGTGAACAGTTTTATTTGTTGTTCCCAACCATGCCGTTTGGAATATGGATGATGAATCATTCAATCTTTTCTCTTTTTTGTCGTCTAAGTCTTTTTGGAAACACTGATGGATTTGCTTAGGGTGATAGGCTTAGGCCCATGTGATCCCCTGTTGATTTCTACACCCTCTTTCGTAAGTAGCTTTGCTTCTTGGGATGAAAGTGGATGAATGGGCCTCACGGCCCATGCTGATCCCATATGATCCTTTTGGTGTATACACCCACTTTTAATCAACACCCTTCTTTTCACTTGTCCTTTTCTAAAAAAACATTTTCTTTTATTTCTTTTATTTTTTTAAGACTATTATTTTGTGATGTTTAGAGTATTTTTATGATTTATTTTGTTTCGTTCCCATTTCTTTTAATCTTATCTTGACTATTTTTTGTCATTTTGTTGGCCAATGATATATATAAATCATGACTTGGTTGATTCATGAAAATCACTAAAAGTCTTGATAAATATGAGGCCACTTTTTATTTATTTATTTTTTGTCGGTCAATGAAAGTCTAATCAAAAGGTTATCGATTTATAGATTAAATCTTGATTTAGATGAGACCAACTTTATTTTCACTTCGATTCCATTTTCTTTATTTTGGTCGATGATATAACAAACTTCATGGTTTGGTTGATCTCATTAAAGCGACAAAACTTTGATCAATATGAGATCATTTCCAATTCTATTTCATTTCAATTTCAATTTCCTCGGCTACTAACTTTTCATTTTTCTGCTTAATGAGGCTTATAAATATTTCCTGACGAAGTCTTATGGATGACTCTCCTATTCGTGTCACGATTCTGGATGCCTTGTTCAATACGGTTCCAAAGGAAAGATTCACTGTTGACTTACAAGTCATCTTCACGCTGGTTAGACCTTTCTCATTCTATTTCCTTTATCTTTTAGGATCACCTTTGACCTCAAAGTCATAAGTAGCCATCTTATTCATCCTAGACTTCGTAGTCATAGGTAACCATTTCCCTTATCTTACTCCACGTAGGTGTCTTGCTGTCAGACCCTACTTTCCCGAGACTTGCCTTCCCCATTTTACCTAGCCTCAGATTTGGAGTCGCCGCACTCCACGTAGGTGTCTTGATGTCAGACTCTACTTTCTCTTGTAACCTTGACCACAGTCAAGAGTTCTTTACCCCCTTTGAGGGGAACTACGAATGCTCTGATTCCATTCCTGACAGGATACGTAGGCACAAGATGCAACATCTTGGCGAGCATACTTAGTGTATATACCCTTAGGTCTTTACCTTTAGCAAATCCCTTAGCAAGCAAACGTAACATAACACAAATAGTGACAAGAGGTTCCTGTAGAGTACTACAGATCCTTAGGTTGCTAATACCTTCCCTTAGTATAACCAACCCCCGAACCTAGATTCTCTTATTAGGGTTTTAGTTCTTTACCCTTTCCTTTGGATAAATCAAAGCTCGGTGGTGAATTTCATGTTTTGTGATTCAAGTTAATTAATAGCTTGATATCCGATTCTCACCGCAACACCAAGGACTTGGGCGCCAAGGAGGTAAAAATTTACACCGATTCCCAGCTCGTAGCATCTCAGGTACGGGGAGAGTTTCAAGCAAAGAACGACCAGCTGGTCTAATATCTGATGTTGATGATGGAAAAAGTTACCAAGTTTGACGCATGGGAAGTCCAGCACATCCCTCGTGAGCGAAACACGCGGGCAGACGTCTTGTCCAAGCTGGCTAGCACCAGAAAGAAAGGCGACAATAAATCTGGCGTACAAGAGATACTTGCCCGACCAAGTATCGAGAAACCGTCAGAGCTGCTCGACGTTAACGTCGTCGGAGACAGCCACTGCTGGATGACCCCTGTATACAATTACCTCTTAAAAAGGGAACTGCCCGAGGAAATCAAGGAGGCCAACGTTACTAAACGATGAGCCTGCTCATACGTGTTGATTGTGGACAAACTCTACCGACAAGGATTCTCCATCCCCCTCCTGAAATGTGTCAAGGAGGACAAGGTCCCCGAAATCCTCCAAGAGATTCATGAGGGCATCAACGCACAACATTTGGGAGGGAAATCATTGGCACAAAAAGCCCTGCGGGCAGGATACTATTGGCCGACCATGCAGCACGACGCCAAAGAGCACGTCCAAAAATGTGACCGATGCCAGCGCCACGGGGACATGCACTTGGCGCCCCCCAACGAGTTGAAGACTCTATCCTCGCCTTCGCCCTTCGCCTGGTGGGGGATGGACATACTCGGCCCCTTCACAATGGGGTCTTATCAAAACAATTTTCTAATCGTGGCCGTCGACTACTTCACTAAGTGGATTGAAGCCGAAGCCCTCGCCAAGATCACAACCTTCAACATACTCCACTTCTACAAAAGGAACGTCCTCGCACGATTCGGAGTACCCTAGGCCCTCGTGACCGACAATGAAACACAATTCACGGATAGGAAGTTCCAGGACTTCGTCTCCAGATTAGGTACAAAGTAACACTTCACTTTCGTCGAGTATCCCCAGACTAACGGGCAAGCAGAGGCTGCGAACAGGGTAATCCTTCGCGGTCTAAAACGAAGGCTGGGCGACGCCAAGAAGAGATGGGTCGAAGAGCTACATAGCGTGCTCTGGGCCTACAGAACAACACCACACTCCAACACCAGGGAAACCCCTTTTCCGACTAGCTTATGGAACCGAGGCGACGATACCAGTGGAGATCAGGGAACCTTCTAGACGAACAAAAGCTCCCCTCGACGAGGAGATGAACGACGAAGCCTTAAGAGAAGGGCTCGGTCTGGTCAAAGAAATACGGTCAGGAGCAACTCTCCGTGAAGCTTCGCTGAAACAACAAATAACCTTGCGCCATGACGCTAACATCATAAAGCGCGACTTACCCGTTGGCAGCTTAGTCCTACGCATAAACCAGAAGGATTCGCGCGAAGGAAAGCTGACCGCGAACTGGGAAGGACCTTACAGGGTCAAGTCCAAAACGGGCACCAGAGCCTACTACTTAGTAACTCTAGACGGAGAACCATTTGCTCGACCATGGAATGCTGAAAAGCTCAAACAATACTACAGTTAGGGCCAACTACGAGGTCGGACTAACTTCCAACGAGATCACCCCTAACAGGGAGACGGCTCGGACACAGGACCGTGCTCCGGTGTAAGCACGATCCATTTTACAATGCCGGCCAGTTTCTGGTTATGGGACGAGCAGACTCTGCGCACAACGAGGATACCTCAATCGAGCTCCGTCGTTGCCACACCAATTAGGTAGGACACCCAGCTCGCGATGGGAACGGTCCAAGCCTATGGGATTAGTACCTCAACCGAGATCCTAATACCATCGCCGGCGAAACCACTTTGCCCTCCTTGACAAGTTTCCCAGACTGTCGGGCACAACAAGAACGAGTCGAGCAAACATCCATTCAAAAAGCCATGCACAAACATACAAAACCGGCCACACTGACCGAATACATACAATTAATTGAAGGCGACCATAAGGGCCATAAGCTGTACATATTACAAAACAAGGGGGCCATGCCCCCAAGCAAAATAAAAATACATCAAAACACGGCACGCAGGCCAGATACATTACAACAAGATAAAAAGAAATCATTCCTCCATCCGTTCCGTCTGATCCTGGTCGAACTCTGGCTGATCGGGGACAGGCTGCAGTGATTGGGTTTCCTCGGGACGGGCGTGCTCGGCACCAAGGTTGAGGAACTCAGGGACTACTATCTTGCCATTCTCCACATGGCCGAGAAATTTGGTACCCTCTTTGGAAATTTGGACGTCGGGGTTCACCAACCTAAGCTGGGCCACAACATCCTCGAACGATTCCTCCCCAATGGAAAACACGTCCTCTTCCGCCTGAAGCATGCGAGGAACTAACTCGCTGGAGCACCCACGGATCTCAGCTGCTCGACCAGATCCTCGACAGCTTTCTTCTCAGCAACCAAAGTCTCGTTCTCTCCCCTTAACCGGACAGCTTCCTCGTCTGATTTCTTCCTCACAGCGGAAGCAGCGCTGTCCTCCTCCTTGGCCTTCTTGAACTTCTCCTCCAGGGCAGTTATCATCGCCCGGGCCCTCTTAAGCTCAAGTTCGGAGGAGGTGTCACCCTCCGCAAACACCGCCACCATCTCCAAAACGCGGACCACCGCGGAGGCATCTTGCGCCAATAATGGCCGCTTACTCGGATGATCCATGCCTTCCAACTTAAGAGACTCAACCTGAGGAACCACCAGAGACGTCCCCTCAAAGTATTTCTTGTCATGGAGGCAGGGAGGAAGTTCGAACTTGCATTTTTCAGCCGCCCGACTAAGGTCCACCAGCTCGTTGGCCCTGGGCCGCTTGAACCTTAAAGCCAAAGGCACTAGAGACCCCTGTGCGGAAGAAGGGATGGGCGAGGAGCTCCCCGTCTGTGGTGGAGGAGGAGGTACCCACTGGGGAAATTGAGACTTTGGAGGGGCGCACCAGGCTTGTTCCTTACAACAGCATTCTTCACCATTCATTCGTGGGTGGAAGGCATCTCACCTGCAAAAACACAACAAACATATTAGACAACAAAGAAAATACAATTCGGGCAAGTCAAGAGGCTAAAACTACCGAGCAATTTATAAGCATCTGCGGGAGTCTTGCACTCCAGAAGCGCATTTGTGTTGATGTAACGGTACTTCACCCGTTGGCTACCGTCTTCCTCGAAGATCGGGTCTCCCTTCTTCGTCCAACAATCAGCAAGCCTAAAAGAGTTGACATAGTTCACCAATGTCTCATAGGCAATAAAGTCCTGCTCGTCCAACATGCTCGGCTGAGCCACATAACCAGCAGGCTCCCGAGCAAAATGACTCCCACTCCAATGGAAGGGAAATTTGAACTCCCTATCCCCGATCACTTTCCCTTCCTCGTCACGCATGACGTTGCCATTCTCGTCCGTGGACACTGCCCAAACACACGCGTTATCTTGGGTTCGCTCCGACACGGGCTCAATAACGTAAAACCTCTCCTTGAAAGTTCGGATGGACTCCAAGAAAGGCTTAAACAGCTTCCGAGGTTGCTTCAGCGACACCCAGCCGTATCTTCTCCCCGTGACCTGCCTCTGAAGGTGGAAGATAATGAAGAACAGAGGCAAAGTGGCTCCTATCTTCAGGAACTCGCAAGTCAGCTCGAAGGTGCGGATGAATGCCAACGAGTTAGGATGTAATTATGACGGGGCCAAATCCAGGTGTACAAAGATGGATTGCTGGAAGTATGTGAAGGGCAACCTCAACCCTAGCTCCTTGAAGGCGTACTCATACATGGAGAATCTCTCCCCGTAATCAGTGCAAATCCGGTCATCTTGGGAGGGGAAATGCACCTTCCACTCCCCCTCCGGTCCTATGTCCATGAAAACACCTCCCGTGAAAGACGCGAAGGTAGATTCATGCTTGGCAGGCTCTGCCACCGACCAGTCCTCCGCGGGATCTTGCTCAAGCTCTTCCCCGACTTCGTTGGGGGGAGTTGAAACTTGTGTGCCGCTACTCTCCGAAGAGCTCTCCTCGGACGAGTCTATTAAAATCTCTCTTTCGAGCCCGGTCGCCATCTCGATCACCTGAAAAGCAGAGGACAAAAGTGAATTCGACTGCAAAATCAAATCCACCCTTCCACCGCTAGTCAAGTGAAAGGGCGCGCGAAGGGCCGAGGACGGCGTCCTCGGCCTAAGCCCTAAAATTAAAAAAAAACACAAGAGTCTCCCATGAGGAGATGCTCTGGGCAAAACCCTCACACAACGAGGAACTTCCCCGAACCACTACCCAGTTTCCTCTTGAAGATCCACCGGAAACTTCATCAGAAACTTCATACACTCATCGGAAACTTCATCAGAACACCGGAAAACTGGGTAGCCACCCCGGTTACACATGCGCCATCGTCGCAATAGCGCCGAAAACGGCATTACTCGTAGCTTTATAAAAGGCTCTGGTGGCCACATCAGCTGCAGAAGATGGTCTAGCCACCGTCCACCACCAACAGACACCACTATCTCACCTAAAACTAACCTAACCGCATGCATTCTAAATGAAGACGAAAAAGTTGGAAGAAAGCAAGGAAGTAGACGACTTACGTGGTCGAAGAGGTTGTGAAGAAGTGCTCGAAGCTTTTTGCGGTGGCTGAAATGACGGTCGACAGTGGCGATGAGCTGAGTTCTCTGAAGAAGACGAAGAAGAAGAGAGAGAAACGAAAGTGCAAATAATCAGACCCTCTCCCCTTATATAAAGTTGAAAGCATGTACAGGAGCAAGCACGGATATGTCATAATGACCCTAGACTAGTCATCATTGCCTATTTAATACAGCACAGGGCTCGAGGTACACGTGGCGCCCCATCGCTTTAGTTTCTTCTACCTGTTGGTCTCCCCGAATGACGGGTAAACCAAAGAGCGTTGTAAATCTCGCGGGCAATGGAGCTATCGGGCACCACGAGACAATTCCCTGGAGCCACAAGATACCCTTAAGTCATCACTCCCATGCTCGGGAGCAACGACTTGGGGGGCTCCTGTTCCGGACTTGACCAATGGCTAGACATGGCCTAATCCACTTCTGCTCTCAAAACGGCCCAATTTCCTAAGTCCAGTCAAGAAGGGGCGAAATTTACCTTTCTGCCCTCCAACCGGGCACATATGGACGGATGGACCCCCAAGGCCATTTTCCCTTCCCCGGTATTCTTGCCTGTCACGCACGGTTGCATTATCCAGGGACAGTCGTGGGCATGCGCCCGAAACTACGCCTTTGCCCGACATAACAGCTAGTTTTGGGCATCCTGCCGGACGTAACGGCTAGTTTTTGGTAGTTACCTATTCTTAGGGAAACAGTTATTTCGCCCCGAAAATAAGAATCGTTGGCCACGCGTTGGGGGCATTATATAAACCCTCTCATTCGAGAGGGTCAGGTATCAAACAATCATCATAAGAACATACTTTGTGCTTGCCCTTTTCTCTGACCTTTTCTTACTTGAGCGTCGGAGTGCCTTGCAGGTACACCCTCTCATCTCCTACGAGCACCATCACCTGCCCTACAAGGAAGGCCACGAAGATCCATTCTGATCGCTCAGATCAGAACCTAAATGACATACAAACGACGCACTGATGAAATAACCATAATAATGAATGCAGAAAATTAAAGGAGATAAGGGAAGAAAGAAGAGTGCACAAATATATATAGTGGTTCGGTGTTCATTTTGGCTTTACCTACTATACTCTTAAATGGTGTTAAAACCATTAGAAAATAATCACGATTTTCCACTATTTCATTAGTTAGGTACAAGCATTTTTATTACAATAAAATATCACACGATAATTTCCTCTATTGATGTAGATACTCAATTTGGTAACAAAAACAAGATCCTCAATGATATTGATCTAATAACCTTGCTATCCACAATAACCTGCTCCATGTTTCCTTTCTGCAACATCCCTCAGTGGATCTGACGAAGACTTATCTGAATGATTTCCATTAGCTAAGCGTTCATTTGGATAACTCCCAACTTCGTCTTACAAACAATCTTTACTAGACTTCACCAAAATCTTCCATGGAGTATAGTGAAACTATTTTCTTGATAGTAACACAACATCCAAACTGCATTCAAGAAATTATTCTCACACCTATTATAAACAACAAACTTCATACAAAAACATTAGATACCCTAATGTACCACTAGTCTCCCTCAAATGCTCAATCTTTAGAGATGAGCGTCCATAACACTGGATTAGGATTAAGGTTGAAGATGTTGAATAATGCCAAGAGAATCACACACATGCGCACACGCGCACACACACACACACACACACACTATAATTCTCACAAGATCCACAATCTAGGATTTTAATAGCAAAGTATCGACAAGGATATAGATATTGGTGAAAGAAGAATACACACAAAGGTTATCTCAAGTTTATTGGTAAAAATGGATCTTGGTTCTTGATGGTTATCATGAGATTAATCAAAATTGAATAATTACAATATTGATCAACTCACTTTTCTGGTTTCTCTTAACAACAAATTATACAGAAACAAAGTGTAACAAAAAGGAGATATAATTGACATGAATCACACTTAATAAGATATTCTTTAAATAATATAAAGATACAAAGGTGCTAGGAATAAACACACTAGAGAAGAAAAGACAAATTGACATTTTGTCCAACAAGATTTTCATCTTTCTTTCATTACTGAGAAATTTCATAATGAGAGATTCATATTTTTGAAACAAAGAAAAAAGTATTTAAATCTAAGGTGGAAATTTGGAAATTTGAGGTTATAATTCGAATCACTATTCGAACACATGACTTGAGTCAAGTGCAAACCATGATTCAAGTCATATAGTGTTATGATTTGAGTCACTTAATATCCATGATTCAAATAAAATCAAGCAACGCCTAATTCTAGCTTTCATAGAAAGTTATGATTTGAGTCAAGTTATACTTGTGATTCGAATCAAATCACACAGTTCCAAAATCCAACTTTCACAAATTATATGATTCGAGTCACACAATATACATGATTTAAATCAATAAACTCAACACCTTAATTCAAGTGTTCTAACTTGTGGCTCAAACAATACTTGATGAAAAGACAAAAATCAACTTGCAAGGCTAAAAAAGGACACGTGTTATCATGGATCAAAATTCTAATTACTTAAATAATGAAGGGACTAAGGGTATAATACTACATATCCAAAGAAAACATAATGTAAATAAAAAATGAACACATTACAAACATGTGAAAAATCAAATAACACATACACACAAATTGACAAAAACATCAAAACTAAAATATGATACCATGACTGCAATTTCATTTTCTTCCTTAGGGTTTTGGTTCCTTGCCTATGAAACATTAGCATATTATGGACAAAAAATCATATAAAAATACCCACAAGTTTCAGAAGAATATTCCATTTTCTTGGGTGGATTCTGTATATCCTTTCATTTTTTGATTTTGTGAAAGTGGGAAATCTTGATGATGTTTTTACAGAAGTTGGTCCATCTTTCTACTAGGGTATTTTAAGTCCCTCAGAGGATGAAGAAATATGCAACAAGTATAGAGATTGTGCCGTTCCCTTATATGAATTCACTTTCTCCATCAAGAGTCTTCGTCTTCCATTTACTACCTTTGAGATAGGGTTTCGAAGCACTTGGAAATGGCTCATTCGTAATTTTATCCTACAAGATGGGTATATGTGAAGGTATACCACTATTAGTGTGAAGATTTAAATGGAGAACCTTATGTGACCCTCTTCTTTCATCTCTTCAGATGTCATCGCAGCCAGACGAATTGGACGAATGGTAGGGGATTAATCTATCTAGAACCAGCTTTTTGTGGTTTTGGACCCCTTCGAGAGCTTTAACCTTTTGAGGACTAGTTCCTTTTGGTAACTCTCATCGACCCTAAATATCATGCTAAAGTTTGTGACATTGACGACAAAGTAGAGGGAAATGTGTTGAGTTGTTTCCTAAGTACTGAACTGAGAGGCACTTTTGATGGGGTATTGTCTTAACGTATATAAGAAAAAGGACCTTTTTGACGAGGATCAGTACCAAAAGGATTGGGTGTTGAAGTTTATCAGCAATCTAGGACACATAGGAAGAGGTACTCCAATGAAGGAGGTAAAAAAGAAACGCTTGCGGCTCCTTATTGACACCCGATTATTGATAGGAGCCCGCTCCCCGAAAGAGACTAAGAGCGTCTTTGTTAAGCTCTTAAACCTTCCGGCTCTTTTATTTACTCTATTTGTCACTAAGATACTTGCTTTCCCCATAATGGTATGAAGGTTATATGGACAATGACGTGTAGTTCTGGCACTTGTGGCGGGGCATACGTCCGGTTAAGAGTAACACAATTTTGGAGACCCTACTGACTTTCTCAAGTATTCATAATTTGATTTCCTGTCCACTACTGACGCAATCAACTCTCGTTCTATTGAAGGTCATCAAATCTCTCATTTGGATGAAGACTTATCTTATATGGCTAATCTATTTTGGCATTCTCTAGAAAAATAACGAATTACTTTGGCTCAGTATACCCAGTGCATCTCTATTGCTTTAGCCCTCGGTGGATCTGGTTGCTGGGAGGCTCTTTGGTCTGACAGACATCTTTCTAAGAACAAACGACTAGAGGAGATCGTTTGTGATATGTAGCTTCACCGGGATAAATACCTGCAGGAAGTAAATAAAACTTCTACCTATTTTATTGGGGTGGAGATCGCCTTGCTTCCATCGAATCTTGCTAATTCTCTATCTGACTAGGAGACTCATTTGGTGAAGATTGTCGTGATGAAGAACCGTGATATGAGTTCTGCTCAGAGCAGTTTAACATCTCCTCAAAGGGAATTATAGTCCTTACACCCTCAGAATGCTTTATTGACTCAATAGTTGGCTGACTATATGAGTGCTAGCATTGAGGCAGTTTCATAGTCGTTTGAAAATGCTTTACAGCAAGTGGATCACTTCCATCATCCTCTGACTATCTTTAGAGAGAAAATCTGGCTGGATTAAGTGATTAAAGATGGAAAGGTCATCTCTATGTGAAAATAGATTTGTAGGATTTCTCCCATTTCTTTTAGTGTATTGCATGTAAAGTACTCTGTAAGACACACATACGCACATACACACACAATCATTTTTCAATGAAGTGCTTTATTCCGTGTATTTATACCTTTTTGAAGTGTGTCTGTAGGATCCTGAGTGCGTAGCTCTAGATCTTTGCGAACTTACAAGATCTTCCCTCGAAGTTAATTAGACGTTACTATGGCTATTTTCGACCAAATGTTCGTTCCCCTTCCCTCCACCAAATGAAAACCATGTTAGAGGTAGATGTATTGCCGACCCACTACGACATTTGGAGTGGCTAGCTGCCAAGCAGGGTGGGTCATGATTTTCTTTGGGGAATTGATTGCTTTAGCTGTATGTAGAAAGCGTCTCCAACAACACTTCTGACTTTAGGTGAGGAATTAATTACTTTAGCCAGAAGTACAAAGTGTCACCAACACCACCTCTGACTTTAGGTGGGGAATTGATTGCTTTGTTTGAACGTACAAATCATCTTCGACATCACTCATAACTTTAGGTGGGGAGTTGATTGCTTTAGTCAAACATATAAAGCGTCTCCAATAACACCCTTGAGTTTAGGTGTACCGAGCATCGATTACATCAGCAGTTACTACATACAACCACAAAAAATGAATATTTTAGAAAATATCGTCTTTCATTTGTCATTTTAAGATTTTCTATACATGATGGAGATGAAAATACAATCGGAACATTTAATAATGATTGCGAAGAAGGAAAACATAACTAGGTAGACTAGCCGCCGCTTATTTTCCTCGCTCTTCGTGGCCGATCTAGCCATTTTTTAGAGGACAGATGCCCATCTTGTTGAGTTTCTTGGTGAAATAAGTTACATTAATCTCCATGGCCAGGTCTTCTTCTTGATTCTTTTGGAGGTCTTGGTATATTATTTTTGCCCCCCTCGAGGTCGGAATTAATAGGGGACAGTTCTCCTTGGGGATTGTGATACTTCAACTTTAGATGCACCAATGAGGCGATGACACCATCATAGCTGCAAAAGGTCTTCCTAAGATGAAATTGTAGACGCTCCTACAAGGGGCGACAACAAATTGTGAATTTACCTTTCAAGTGTCTTTCCCGTTGCCTACGGGGATCACCAACTCAACGTATCCCCAAGGATGAGCAGTTGTTCCTTTGAACACTTGGAGGTCGGAGGCTTTGTACGACCATAAGCTGCTTCTGTCGAGGTTCATCTTTTCGAACAACTCTGAGTATATCATGTTGCAGGAGCTGCCACCATCAATGAGGATCTGGGAAACATCAAACTTCCCCATATTGGCGGTGATTACCAGGGGAAAATTTTGTTGGGGACACCTCTAACTTTCTCAGAGTCTCGAAATCGCAACATAGGTTGGTCAGGAACTTTTGTCGACATGTTTTCCTCTTTTATGTAGACGGTCATCATCTCGGTGATCTTCCTCTTTATTGTCACCTTGGAATGGAGGTTTGTTATGGGCGCACCTCCAGTGACGATGATAATGTATAGACGATTTCCCATGCTAGCTTCCTTATTTTTGCCACTGGTTGTGATATTTGTGGTCTTCGAGGGGGATTTGACTCTAGGTGATTATTCTCTGACTATTTTACTGCCCTTAACATACTCAGATAGTTGCCCCTTCTTAATCAACCCCTTGATGGAATCCTTCAGTTGGATGCAATCATCAGTGTTATGGTTATGACTCTCGTGGAAATGGCAGTACTTTGATTTATCAATTCATGACGTTTCTCATACGGGGTAAAGATATCATATTTCTACCTTTCGAAATTTGATGTTTGCGCAATCCTGATAGATTTTCTCCCTAAAAATGGCCAGTGGGTATACTTGTCCTACCTTTTCTGTATACCTCTGTCATGCTCCTCTCGGCGTTTGTGGGACTCCTTCCCAGTCTGGCGACTAGAGTGGGTTTCAACTGAAGCATGTTTATCAAAACATATGCTCAACTTTTCCACTAGGAGCATGTACGAATCAACCATGGTAAGAACTTCTTAGAAAGTATTCACTTTCTTCCTTCCTATTTTTGATCTGAAGAGGTGGTCCCTCTAAAAGTCATTCTCGAAGATCCAACACTGAAGGTTGTCCCTAGATCCCTTGAAGATCCTTCCTATGTAAGACCATAAACTTTCCTTCTTTCCCTAGACAATTCTGGTAAGGGCGACTTTTGTCACCGATCGTCTATTCCAGGTTGTGAAGCGAACATAAAACCGCTCACAGAAATTCGTCTAATACCTAATGCTCTTGTCTGGCAGGCCATTTAACCATAACCTGTTCAGTTCGATAAGAGTTAGTGCAAATAACTTGCACTTAGATGCGTCATCTACGCTGAAGTAGATCAGCCGATCATTTACATGCTACACATGCTCGCCGGGGTCTCCCTTTCTATCATATTCACCCAGTTTGGGAGGCTTCTCCATGGTTCCATGGATCTTGCTTTCTATAATCCAAAATGACAACGAATGCTTTGGTTGAACCTTTATTGGTTGATCTTATGCTTGAACCGGGGAAGGAACGTGGCTACCTCGGCCCCATGGGGCTATAAGAAGGAGTCATATGCTTCTTGCTTTTAATCTGGTCTCTAGACCGAGGAACTTCGTCTTTCTTCGCTCCAGACGGCTCCGAGACGAAGATATGAGTCCTCTTGGACGCAACCTTCTGGGCAGTGTTCTTGCGAGGTGTGTGTTGTAGAGGCTTTCTTTAAGGCGTTGCAACCTTCCTTCGAATGTGTGTGAGTATTGCTGACAAGTAATGTTATACACGATTTTTAACATTTCATTAACACCTTGCACTATTAGGTTTGCTTATAACACTTGGAGGCCAAGTAAGGTTTCTGGTAGCAAAGTTTGAGATGGAATAGTAGGATTGATAACAATGACTTAAACATATCTGGTTGTCTTTGGAGTTTGAATCATATCTGGATGCAAGAAAACTGTGACTCCAGGATTCACAATGCCTTGTGATGAGGAATAAGCGGTAGATTATTTGCTGCCAGAGCAACAACGACTACTTCACGCTCAACGGTAGCTGATCGAGTAGGTTTAGATTAAACCATCACTTAGAGTGGTACAAACTAGAGATCTTGAAATTCGAGGAATCAGACCCGAGACGATGATCAATCAAATCGAAACACGATGGATCCTCGTGTTTGATTCAGAATGCTCTTGATTTGGTGATTTGAAAAAGTTATGAATTGATGAATCAGAGAGCGAATGTGAAATCATAGAAATCGTAGGGATCCGAATTCAATTCTCATAAATGGTGCCACTG
Source organism: Lathyrus tuberosus (assembly GCA_022829125.1). Classification (NCBI taxonomy): domain Eukaryota; kingdom Viridiplantae; phylum Streptophyta; class Magnoliopsida; order Fabales; family Fabaceae; genus Lathyrus; species Lathyrus tuberosus. Next base: position 20,957,516 of record JALAZF010000017.1, read on the forward strand.
TTTCGTTCTAGAACCAAAATTGAGTCGAGAAACAGTGAAGATGGCGGATCAAGGCTTCTTATGCGTGGAGTGGAAGGGGCCTATAAGGTTAGCACTCTAACGCGCAAGTCAGTATGTGAGGAAGAATAGTGAAGTGAAATTGAATTTGAAATTTATTACCTCAAAGTATAGAGAACACAATCACAACACAAGAACATAATGTGGAAACTCCAAAATCGGAGATAAAACCATGACCGTTATCAAATGACAACCAGATAATAATATTATGTGAAATTTGTTACAACACATAATATATTCTCAACTAACTCATACCCTCAGTACAACCACACTCTCCAAAACAAATATTTAACTACATTTCACAACACTTTAATACAAGAGTATAAGAGAACAAATAAAAATCAAATACAAGTTTAAAGTGCTTTGAACTGGTGCATCTTAGAATGACGAACTTAAATCCTATATATAGTCTTTGACTTTCTCCTCCTTCACAAAATTAATTAATGTGGGACTACAAATAACTTGTAGTTTATATATAATCTTGGACCCTCTTTTCATTCACAAAATTAAAAAATGTAAAATTTCTCCAACATGTATATTTTCAATCAATCTCAATAATATATATATATATATATATATATATATATATATATATATATATATATATATTGAAGTTGTCATTTATTAAGAATGAATTGGAGAGAATTGTTGAATATATCTTGTAGTTGATAATTGTCTAAGTTAAGAGAATTTTGGAAAAAAAAAAAAAGATCCTTTCGTAGTGGGCGGATCGTAAGAGTTTCAACATGATTTAACCTTTACGTCACATAAATTATATATAAAAGAGAAGTTTTGGTTTTTTCAAAATAATAGTAAAGCAAAGATAAGGAGTATAATTTAAATAGAAGCAACGTGTCACCTAAACAAATATTTAAGAGTAAAAAACTAAAAAGTCAAAACACCTTTAGCTTTTTAAAAGATAAAAAAGAAATAGAGAAAATTAAATTCTACGAACTGTTTTATTATTTTATTAATTTGAAAACGTAGTGTGAAAAGTTCAACATTTTACATTTCATTTTAAATAATTCACACCACGTTTAATAAAAATTCAACATTTGACACTCATTGTAAAATAATTGATACAACAAAAAAGTTGATCTACATTATTAGAAGTCACTAAAAGAATAAAATTATTTAACTTGTAAAAATTAAAGAAATATTAAATAGAGATGCTAAAAATATATTTTGGGTGTAAGTGTAACATCAACTTCAACGTTAATTTAATATATTGTACTAATTTATTTAATGAATAAATTTAGTTGCGGAGAGAGATAGAGCAGAATAAAATTTCTATAAATTGATGCACTGAGCCTCCATTTTTTCTTCCAAAGAGGCAAGAAAAATACTCAGAGAGAGAACAAACAGTTTTTTCTCTATCCATCTCATCTCCATCTTTCACCGCTTCCGTCTCAACCCTCTCACCGACATTCACACCAGACAGGCAATTTTCTTCTCTTTTCTCTCCGCTCCTTTTTTCCGCTTTTTTCCCTATCCTAAACCCTAGCGGTTTATCCTATTTCCTTCTTTCTGCTTAAAAAAAAGCGCTGCGTAAATTAATTACTAATATTATACTTTATCTGTCGCATGTTCGAGTTTTTTTTTTTTATTTTTTTTTTTATTTTGTGAATATAATATTCTGTCGAGCTTAATACTATTATTACAGTTAAGTTAACTATTATTTTTTTTCTATTGTTTTTCTGCGTTTTCTGCACTGGTTGTTATTCACTTATCTTATATCATTGTTATTAGAAATTAGAAGGAAAAAAAAGGAAAATCACTTCTGAAAAGGATCTGTTTTGTTTTCTCATTCATGTTATTGCAGATTATGATTTGATTTAAAAATATACTAGTATATTGTGTTGTTGATTAGACAGAATGAATGATCCATGCTGCAATTAACATGATTATTTTATGGAAACTTATTTCATGCATGCTGCATATGATATTAATTAATTTAATACTAATATTATGCATAGAGTTGTGATTTTCTCTCTTTTTTATTGGTGACTTGTTTTCTTCAATAAAATAAAAAGCAATGCTTTTTATGCTTTTGCTATCATGGGTTTATGATATTGTAAACTGAGATACTTTTGTTTGGAATTTAAGTGTACTTTAAGTGAAATGGATCTTTTTTTCTTTTGTTATTTAAGGGTGTTGTTTATCATTGTTTAAATTTGTGTGTGATAGATAACTGGTGTATTTGTTATTCAGAGACTGGAGCTAGTGAAGAAAAGGGTAATCTATGGGAGACGCCGAAGAAAGAGGTTTGGGATGCCAGAAGATTATGGATGGGAAGGAGAGTAACAGGAATGGCTTGGACAAGGAAATTCCTTCCTGTTGTTTGAAAGCCATGGCTTCGGCGCCTGAGTTGGAGTCTAACTGTCACTCTACTGTTGTTTCTGGGTGGTTCTCAGAATCTCAAACTTCCTCTGGTCATTATCAGCTTTTTAAATTTGTGTTCTTTCATATGTGCTGCCGTTTTCATTCCACTCACAACAATCTATTGTTTCTTTGTGTGGCTTCTTTCTTTTACAGGGAAATCTGGGCAAGTTGTTTATTTCAACAACCCAATGTGGCCGGGTGAGTGTTATTCATGTGTATGCATTTATTTATGCTTCATGTAGACTTGTGAAATCGGAGTGTGTGCTTTTCTTTCTTTGTTAATCCTTTTGGAGAAACATCCATTTTCTATTTACTCACCAAGTCCAGGATCTTATTTTCTCCTTTCTGAACTACATGTCATGGTAACACACGTCTATAAATGCTTTCACTTTCGTTGCCTACTATGTAATTTGTGTGCGTGAGTATATGATGGCTGCTGATGGATTTGGCGTGTGTATCATTAGGAGAAGCCCATTCAATCAAAGTGGAGAAGATATTGTTCAAGGAAAAGTCATTATACCAAGAGGTCTTGGTTTTTGAGGTTTGGCATCTTCCTATATTGCTATCTTTAATTCTACCTATAAGTTAGAAGTGATTAACACTTATTTTCTTTTTACAGTCATTAACATCTGGGAAAGTTCTTGTGCTTGATGGGATTGTTCAGTTGACTGAGAAGGATGAATGTGCTTACCAGGAGATGATAACTCATCTTCCCCTCTGTTCCATTCCGTCCCCCAAAACTGTAAAGTCTTTTGATCTGATCATCTCTGTATTGGGTCTCAACTCATATAGTGTCTCATTGTTGAACATAATGTTGAAGTACCTTAGGTTTCAATTTAAAAAAAAAAATACCGTTCTCTATATACTCGGGGAAAATGATATCGCAGATTTACGTGCTTCCTTTGATATTCAGTGGTTTTGCAGTTGCTTCTTCCTGTTCTATTCTTAAATATTTCTGTCGATCTTTCCTTTCTGTTGAAAAAGATTGACTTTAATTCATTTTTATCATGTGCTCTTTCCTTTTCAGTTTATCTGCTAAATGGTTTTTATATGGTTAATTCAGGTTTTAGTAGTTGGTGGCGGAGATGGTGGGGTTCTAAGGGAAATATCCCGTCACAGCTCTGTGGAGCATATTGATATTTGTGAGATAGATAAGATGGTTATTGATGTAAGTTACGGGCTTATTTTAATATAACTCATTTCCTTATTGAAATGAACTTATTGCAATGGTTATTTTGTAGGTTTCTAGGAAGTTTTTTCCAGAGTTAGCTGTTGGGTTTGATGATCCTCGTGTACACTTGCATGTTGGCGATGGTATATATGTCTATGATGCTAGTTTCATATTAATTTTGTAATGTTGCCAACTGTGGTTTATATATATACTGATAACAAACTATTAAGGTTATGTAAGCTTCTTCACTTGATATTCTTCCTACCTATTTTTGGCAGCTATTGAATTTCTTAAACGTGCTCCTGAAGGGCGGTATGATGCTGTGATTGTTGATTCCTCAGATCCTGTGGGTGAGTTATTTCAACTCCAAATGCTTTGCCCAATATATTCATTAAAGAATGTATATTATTGGAATTAGCACTGAACATAGCATATGTTCTTTTGAATTGAAAAAAAAAAATAGTGTTTTGAAGAGGAACTATAATTTTTCACCAGTTTGGAAATTGCTTAACTAGTTCATTGATCTGGAACTATTTTATCTCAATCTAAAACACTTGTTGAAGTTACGGGTTTTAGTTTAAAAGAGAACAAATAATAAAAGCTTGAATTTTATCCAAAAAGCTTCATTTTCCTATGATTTTCTCTGAATTTTTGTTCCTAAAATATTTACATTGAATTATTTGCTAATTTCTTGTGATGTAACAGACTAAGATTTTTCCTTTGTTGATTGTATTTATCAACAACTCACAAGATCACTTTTGTAAATTAGGTCCTGCCCAGGAACTTGTAGAGAAACCATTTTTTGAGACAATATCTAAGGCATTAAGACCTGGTGGAGTTCTTTGTAATATGGCAGAAAGTATGTGGCTTCATACACACCTTATCCAAGACATGATCTCCATTTGTCGAGCAACATTTAAAGGTTCCGTACATTATGCATGGACAAGCGTTCCAACATATCCAAGGTACAGTTTACACTATTCAATTTGCTAGTAAATTTGCATTTGATTCTGTTTGAAGTTCCCATAATTATAGTACTTTTAAACTTTTTTTTTCTATTTTTCCAAGTCTTTCATTTCCACATGTTGTAAGAGTAGGGTAATTTTTCTGACAGTGGGACAATTACACCTCGTGATAAATTAGATCCACTGATGGATCTACTATAATTGGTGGTCCCTTAAAATATATGATTATGATTGGCACATTGCTGGAGAAATTCTGAGGAGTCATGGACCTTTCTTTTTCCACTCGGGGAAAACGATATAAATTGGATCCCCACTGATTGATCTACTATAATTTGGGTCCCATAAAATATATGACTATGATTGGTGTACTGCCGGAAAAATTCTTGGGAATCATGAACCTTTCTTTTTTCCACTCGCAAGTAGAACCTATCCTTTTGGGCTGTGTCACGATGCATTAGTGTGCGTCAAGGTTGTGGTAGGCTTTCACATTAGCTTCTTGAGATGCTTTCACTTTGTTATAACTGATTTTTTTTGTATAAGAAAGCCAGAATTTTTACTTGCCTAGTTTTGCATTTTGGAACAGTGTAGTTGTAACAACTAATCAGCGCTCTGACAATTGCAATACTTGAATGTCATTTTGGTTCATCTCGATAGTATTGGTAATTATTTGATACTTATTGTATTCCATTCTCGGTATGCAGTGGTGTGATTGGGTTTCTTCTTTGCTCAACAGAGGGGCCGCATGTTGATTTTGTGAACCCCATCAATCCCATTGAAAAGTTAGAAGGTGCTGATAAGCACAAAAGGAAACTTAGGTTCTATAACTCAGAGGTAAGTATGTTGGTATGAGTTTTGTAACAGAATATGTCCTTTAAGACTGTATATCGCCATGAAACCTACACGCAATAGCATGTCCTTTAAGATTGTATATCGCCAAGAAACCTACACGCAAGAAAGATCTAACGACCGTTTTGTTATGCAGATGCATTCAGCTGCTTTTGCACTGCCTGCTTTTCTGAAGAACGAGGTGAGCTTGCTCGGTGATAATTCTCGTCAGTAGTGATGATTGTTTCTGTATTGTACCACAAGTCAAGTAGGAAACTGGTGTGGTTATTTATATGAGAAATAGAAACCTGGTGTGGTTATTAATGAGAGAACTAGAAACCTGGTGTGATTATTTGTCATCCAATTCCATTTGTGAACCCATTTAGCTTTATTGAACTTATGGAGATTTTGGATGACAGTATCTCTAGTTTAACATATTATTAATGTATTGAAATAATTTGCTATGCATAGTGTGTGCATTTAACAAATATAATTTCACATTGTCAAAAATAAAATATCACAGTGAGTGTTTTTCGCTTAGATCATTGGTGTCTCTAAAATTTATATGGAAAATATTGCAATATTGATAAAAAAAAGGGGGCCAAATGGGCGTACTTTAATAAAATGAAATAACAATATTGATAAAAAAAACTTCTCGTAATAAACATTTACATCCACTTTGTTTTTAAATATTAAATTAGTATAATAATTAAAGAAAGATGATTCTTTTAACAAAATTGGTGTGATTGGAAAAGAGTGTCTACATAGAAAAAGTTACCTCTAGACATTTATGTCTCTGTCACCATAGGGAAGTGACTATTTAGTATTGTTCTGTTCTGGACTGGACTAATGGTTAGACATGGTCCAATTCGTTTCTGCTCCAGAGCGGTTCAAATTGCCTGAATTCAATCTACAGAGGGGCAAAAGTTACCTTTCTGCCCCTCCAACCGGGCAAGGAATGCAACGTTCCTCCTCGGAATTACTGTCCGTCACGCACGACTTCATTGCTCCCCGAACAGCTATAGGCAGGTGCCCGGAACTATGCTTATGCCCGACATAACGACTAGTTTTGGACACCCTGCCCGACATAACGGCTAGTTTGGGTAGTTACCTATTCTTTGGGGAAAGCGGTTATTTCGCCCCGAAAATAGGACCGTTGGCCACGCGCTGGGGGCTCTATATAAACCCTCTCGGTTGAGAGGGTCAGGTATCTAATATTGTCCCTAAGAATTTATACTTTGTACTTGCCCCTTTTCTCTGACCCTTTCTTACTTGAGCGTCAGAGTACCTTGCAGGTACACCCCCTCCTCTCCATACGACCAGCATCCCTGACGCACTTGGCGGCCTAATTCTACAGGATCTGATCCAGCCTTCACGATCAGTGGCGTCGTCTGTGGGAATCATTGTTCTCCCCATCTTTCTTTCCTCAGAAACCGAAGATCAAAACAATTCTCAAACATCATCACGATCATGGCCTCCCAAGATCGCACCAAGGATGCTCTCTAAACCACCATCCTCCCCGTCAACAAATCTGACGTTGACGGCCAGTCATCTCTCCTCCGAGATACCCGTTTCCTCAGGGACGGAGCCACTGCTTCTCCTTCCCCTACCCCTGCTGATCGCAACAACGATCAACCTTCACTTGACGTCCAACCCGTTCCTGTTCCGTCCAACGCCGACCCGGCCGTGGCAGCCCTCCTGGAGGCGATCAACAAAACCAACACTCTGATCCTGTAGCAAAACGAGAGGATCAGGGTGTTAGAAGAGTCCAACCGTCCAAGATCCCCTCCCACGCGGAGGAACCAAAGACGATCAAGGAGCCCGCATCCCCGGAGAGACATCGACCGAAGACTGCGCCAAGAGCCTGATCCTCGCGTAGCCCGGAAGCGCGACCAAATCTCCCCGCATGACCAGCCCGCTTACGACCGCAAGAGGACTCGAAGGAACGAGCAATCTCCGCCGGTCAAGTCTAAAGGACGAGCCCGCTCACCTTTTCCTCGAAGGAACCGCTCACCTTCCCCTCGAAGGAACCGATCGCCTTCTCCTCGAAGGAACCGCTCACCTTCTCCGCGAAGGAACCGCTCCCCTTCTCCCCGGAGGAATCGCCGCCGCGAGCATCCCATTCGGTCCCCATCATACACCAGTTCTAGCAGCTACGACGAGCCTCGCGACCCGTTGTCCCAAGAGATCTTGGCTACCCGTCTCCCAAAAGGCTTGGAGAAAACTCCGCCACTTGGCACGTATGACGGAACCACTGACCCCGACGAGCACATTGAGAACATCGATGCGCTGTTAGACTACCGCGGTGTACGAGGCGCCATCAAATGCCGACTGTTCCCGACCACGCTCCGCAAGGGAGCGATGACATGGTACAAGCAACTGCCCGAGGAGTCCATTACCTCGTGGAGACAACTGGGCAGGATGTTCTCACGGCATTTCACAGCATCTCGCCGCCACCTCAAAACTGAGGCCTCCCTTGGAGCCATAATCCAAGGAAAAGATGAACCTCTCCGCGCATATATCGAGAGGTTCAACAAGGAAGCTGTACAAGTCCCTACAACGGACGAAATGAAGAAGTTTCTGCTCGAGCAAGGGCTCCGCCCAGGCTCCAAGTTTTCTAAAGTCATTGGCCTCGCACCACCGAGGAACTTAGACGCCCTCCTCCTCAAAGCCCAATCACACATTCAGTACGAAGAGAAGGTTGCGGCCAGCAACGTCTGAGCATCACGCCATCAGGAGAATGCTCGGGCATCAAGAGGAGAGGAAGCCTCGACATCTCGTCGGGGCGAACGGAGTCGCGAGGATCGTCCTCGTGACTCCCGTGACAACAAGGGGCCCTCCGGGCGGTTCCATGACTACACTTCCCTGACCGTCTCCAGGGAAAAGATCTTGTCCGAATGTGCCAATTCGGAGTTTAAGCAGGCAGGGGTCCGCTTCCCCAAACAGCTGCCGAACAGACCAAACGTAGACAAATCAAAATACTGCCGTTTCCACAAGAGTCACAGCCACACTACAGAGGACTGCATTCATCTGAAGGATGCCATTGAGATACTGATCAGGGACGGGCACCTGAAACAATTCGCGAAGAAGAAGGACACTCCTCGGCAGGAAGCCTAGGAGTCCAAGAAGATAGAGGAGGAAGTGCCCTCCTCGGAAGACGCCAACATACAGGTCGCTATGTCCATATCGCGACCGGAGGACTTCTACGTCCCGGACGGGCTCATCGCCTCTGCTTATTTCGCGGCCCACAGCCCGTGGGAGACTTTTTCCTCCGCCATGGTCATCTCTGGCGGGGGCTTCAACAAAGTCACTGTGGGCTCCGTGAAACGCAAATTCGAGCATCTGATTAACACGAGCTCCAATAAAGTGACCACGCTCGATCAGGCCCAGAAAGGCTCCGTACCCATCTCCTTCTACCGGGAAGAATTCCTCGGCGGATCCCCGAACTCGAGCATACCTTTGCTCGTCAGAGCCCGAATGGTGAACTTCGACGTTCGCAGAATCCTAGTCGACCAGGGCAGCTCGGTCGACATCATGTACTCCCAGCTGTTCTCAACGCTTCAGTTGGACGAATCGCACCTTACCCCCTATGTAGGGTCCGATTTACAGGGATTCAACGGATCAGTGACCAAGTCGTGGGGCTACGTCGAACTGATCGTGACGTTCGGATCAGCTGATATGGCCAGATCCATCAAGGTGTAATTCCTGGTGATCGACTGCCCGTCGCTATACCAGTGCATTTTCGAAAGGCCAACTCTGGCCGAGTTGGTAGCGGTACCCTCAACAGTCCACCTGAAGATGAAGTATTACACTTCGAAAGGAATGGTCGCCACCCTGCACAGCGATATCGAAGCTGCACGTAGGTGTTTCGAGGCAGCTACAAAGGGGCTCAACGCCATTGCGTCCAAGGCGAAAGAATCGGGTAAGCTAGCATTGCCAAGCAGCTCCGAGGAAGCCAAGCCTCTTCCCCAGGTCGACTCCATTGACCTCGACAGTCGCTTCCAGGAAGAAGACCAGCAGGAGGAACGAGCAGCTTCAGCTAACCCGTCCACATCATCCAGCAACGGCTCCCATCCGATGCGTCCAATACCAGATGGCAACTTCGAGATCGTTCTGTTCGGCGATGACCCTCAGCGGGGAGTGAAGATTGGAGCAGATCTGCCCGACAGGAAGCAGCTCAAGGCATGCCTTCGCGAGAATGCCGACCTCTTCGCATGGAGCGCCGCCGAAATGCCCGGCTTGGATCCATCCGTCGCATGCCACCAGCTGACAATTGACCCGGCCGTCAAGGTCGTAGCACAACGTAGGAGAAAGCAGTCTCCGAAGAAGACGGAGGCTGCTGAAAAAGCTGTAAAGGACCTCCTTGAGGCCAAATTTATTTCGGAAGCCAAGTACACCACTTGGCTGTCCAACGTTGTATTAGTTAAAAAATCTAATGGAAAATGGCGCATGTGCATTGATTACACCGATCTCAATAAGGCATGCCCGAATGATGCCTACCCCCTCCCCAATATTGATAAACTTGTTGATAATTCTGCTGGTTTTAAACTTTTATCGTTCATGGACGCCTACTCGGGCTATAATCAAATTTCGATGGCAATGTCCGACAAAAAATATACGGCCTTCATGACCGAATCGGACAACTATTACTACAACGTAATGCCCTTCGGCCTGAAGAACGCCGGAGCAACGTACCAACGAATGATGAACAAGGTATTCCGGGGAAAAATAGGCGACATGCTTGAAGTCTACATGGACGACATGATCGTAAAGTCCCACGAGGAAACCGATCATACTGCCCATTTGAGAAAGGTCTTCGAACAGGCCAGAAAATACAAAATGCGTTTTCACCCGGAGAAGTGCACGTTCGGTGTCCGGGCAGGCAAATTCCTCGACTTCTACTTAACGGAACGAGGAATCGAAGCCAATCCCGAAAAATGCCGAGCATTCTCCGAGTTTCCTACGCCCAAGTCCAAAAAATCCATCCAGTCCCTCAACGGGATGCTCGCGTCACTATCTCGTTTCGTGGCCAAGTCCGCCCAGCACGCCCTACCATTCTTCAAACTCCTCCGCAAAGAGGCAGCATTCGAATGGACCAGGAGTGTGACGAGGCCCTTCTCCATCTGAAACGAGCACTCTCAGAGCCACCGGTCCTCTCTCGCCCGGACAATGGCGAAACGTTGTACCTGTACCTCGTCGTAGCAACCGAAGCAGTGAGCGCCGCTCTCATCCGCGAGACACCTGACGGATAGAAGCCCATATATTTCACAAGCAAAGCGCTACAAGGACCAGAGTTAAGATACCAACTGATAGAAAAGGTGGCGCTGGCCCTCATCAACGCAGCCAGAAGATTAAGACACTACTTCCTGGCTCACACGATCGTGATTCGAACAGATCAACCCATAAAGCAGCTGCTCGGACGACCAGACATGGTCGGTCGGATGCTCAAATGGTCGTTGGAACTGTCCGAATTCGACATCCAATACGAAAGCATAAAAGCCCTCAAGGCCCAAGCTCTGGCCAACTTCTTCGCGGAAATGACATTCGCAGACTCCCCCGCGAGCGAAGCGCGCAAATGGACCATTTTCATTGACGGTGCCTCAAGCTCGGCAGCCAGCGGCGCGGGCATCATACTGGAAAGCGACGAAGGAATCATCGTCGAAGTATCACTCACCCTGTCATTCCCAACCTCCAACAACCAGGCTGAATACGAGGCCTTCATCGCTGGGCTTCGCCTGGCCGAGGACCTAGGCGCAGAAGAAGTCGTCATTTGCACGGATTCACAACTCGTAGCCCTCCAAGTCCGGGGAGAATATCAAGTCAAAAATGACAACCTGACCGAATACTTGGCCCTGGTCAAAAAGGAGATGGAGAAGTTCACAACGGTGGAAGTGAAACATGTTCCCCGCGAACATAACGTGCGAGCGGATGTGCTATCCAAACTAGCCAGCACAAAGAAGAAAGGCGGAAACAAATCCGTCATACATGAAGTACTTCCTCGACCCAGCATCGAGAAGGCCTCCCCGACACTCGACGTGCAGGTGATCGGCGACAACAACTGCTGGATGACCCATGTCTACAACTATCTCGCCAAAGACGAACTTCCGTCCGACCCAAAGGAGGCCAGCACAGTCAGGCGAAGAGCCTGCTCTTACGTCTTGGTCGAAGATAAACTCTACAGATGGGGATTCTCCATTCCGCTGCTCAAGTGTGTCGAGGAAGAAATGGTCACGCACATCCTGCGCGAAATCCACGAAGGAATCAACGCCCAACATCTCGGCGGAAGGTCGCTTGCCCGAAAGGTCCTCCGAGCGGGGTACTATTGGTCGACCATGCAGCATGACGCGAAAGAACACGTGAAGAAATGCGATAAATGTCAACGACACGGGGACATGCACCTAGCTCCGCCTAACGAGCTCAAGGCTATGTCCTCCCCGTGGCCATTCGCCTGGTGGGGCCTATACATCCTAGGACCCTTCGTGGTAGGATCAAGCCAGAACAAGTACCTAATAATGGGCGTAGACTATTTCACAAAATGGATAGAAGCGGAAGCTTTAGCCAAAATAACTGCCCTCAACATCCTGCGTTTCTACAAACGAAACATCCTTGCACGTTTCGGTATCCCCCAAGCGATAGTAACGGACAACGGGACGCAATTCACGGACAGGAAGTTCCAAGACCTCGTCGCCCAACTAGGCATGAAGCAGCACTTCGCATCCGTCGAGCACCCTCAAACAAATGGGCAGGCTGAAACAGTCAACCGAGTCATCCTTCGAGGCCTCAAGCGAAGGCTGGACAAAACAAAGAAGGCATGGGTCAAGGAACTGCACAGCGTACTATAGGCATACCGCACAACTCCACACTCAACGACCGGGGAAACACCTTTCCGTCTAGCATACGAGACAGAGGCTGTAATTCCCGTCGAAGCTCACGTGCCCTCCAGGCGGACAGAGTCGCCCCTAAACGAGGAGATGAACGACGAGTCACTGCGAGAAGAACTCGACCTCGTCGAGGAAATCCGAACCGGAGCAGCCCTCCGCGAAGCGTCACTAAAACAAAAAACTACCATCAGGCACAACGCCAAGGTAATACGACGAGAGTTCGACGTGGGAAGCCTTGTTCTAAGAAGAAACCACAAAGACTCTCGCGAAGGCAAACTAGCAGCCAACTGGGAGGGGCCCTATCGCGTCCGAGCAAAAACAGAAAATGGGGCCTACTACCTGGAACATCTCACCGGGGAAGAACTTGCTCGACCATGGAACGCTAAAAAGCTAAAACAATACTACAGCTAAATTCTCGGTTCGACCCGTCACAACGACGGACGTCAGCTATCGACCACTATGCACGTCTAGGTACAAGCGTCGCATACAAATAAAGCAGAACCTCGCTCAGTAACGAGCCGGGTAACTGCTCGACAGCGGTCCTCGATCGAGTATCGCTGTCGTCAAAGTACCATGACTGGCAGAACCCTAGCTCGCGATGGGACGTTCACGCCGTGAACTCAGGCCTCAAACGCGACCTGAGCTCCGCACCCCCGCCAGGATATTCCCCGGCCGTTCGACCAGTTCCCCTCACTGCCGAACACTTCTACAACGAGCAATCCCCCTAAAATATTTGTGCAAGTCAAATACCCCCTATCACAGGCGGACATACATTCACAACGAGCATGAGTACAACACTTAGCAAAAAATAAAAGCAAGTAAATTCATGCATATAACAGAATCGAACATATAATAACTTAACATGATAAGTGGCCACAAGGACCACGATTGTACTGGGTTACATCAAACAGGGGCCACGCCCCCCAAGAAATAAATTACAACGGTTACACGGCACGCAGGCCGGACAAATTACAACATCAAAAATACAAACTCCTCACTCATCCATATGCTCGGCAGCTCGGACTGAGGCCCCTGGTCCTCCGCGGGCTGATCCTCGTTATTCCCTTCAAGGAGAGCATCGGGCATGACGTCCGACCACCCTCAACGTGCACCAGATAGTGGGTGCCCTCGACAGAAAAGTCAAGCTCAGGGTTCACCACCCGCAGTTGAGCCACGGCGTTCCCGGAAGACTCCTCCGCGACGACAATACCATCGTCCTCGGCCGTCAGTAAACGGGCAACCAACTCGGATCTCGTATTCAATACCTTCACATCTTCCAGCTCATCATCACCCGGGGTATTGACCGCCCTCAGCCGCTGGACCAGCTCCTCGGCAACGTTCTTCTCCGCCGCCAGCGTGGAGTTCTCCTTCTTCAACCGAACCACCTCCTCCTCAGCCTTCTTCCAAGCATCTTCGGCAACCTTAGCTTCTTCTCTGAGGGACGCCATGGAAGCCCGAGCAGCGGTAAGTTCGGCCTCTGTTGCAGAGTCCCCTTGGGCATAAACGGCCGCCATCTCCAGCATCCTGACCAAGGCGGAAGCATCTTGAGCCACCCACGCCCTCTTGCTCGGGCGGTCCATGCTTTCCAAGCAAAGAGACTCCGCCCGAGGCACAATCAGATAGTTCCCCTCGAAGAATTTCCTATCATGGATGCAAAGAGGAAGCTCGAACTTCCCGTTCTCCGATGCCCGAGTGAGATCCACAGCGTCAGTGATTATTGGCCGCTTGGATCGACCGGTCAAGGGAAGAGGAGACCCTCGGGGAGCAGGAGTAGGAGAGAAAGAGGTCCCTGCAGCAGACTGCGCCGGAGGAGGAGCACGAGCACCGGCAAACCGAGACTTCAGAGGAGCCGCACCGGCCTTGTTCCTCGGGAGAGCATTCCTCACAACCCGGTCATGAGCCTGAGGCATCTCACCTGCACAAACAAAATACGAGCACGTTAGATACGAGGAAAAGAAATAAAGCAAACAAATTTAAACAACTAAGACTACCAAGTAGCTTCCCGGCATCCTCGGGGGTCTTGACTCCAGCAGTGCCTTAATATTGATAAACCGACGCTCAACCCTCTGACTCCCATCTTCCTCGAAGATCGGATTACCCTTGCTCGTCCAGCACTCAGCAAGCCGGAAGGAGTTGACCCACTTCACCAACTCCTCATACGCCACGGCATCCTGCCCTTGGAGCTCGTTCGGCTGGAGGACATAGTCGCTGGGCTTCTTGGCGAAATGATCGGGCGCCCAATGGATGGGGAACTTATAGATTCTCTACCCAATAAATTTCCCCTCCTCATCACGCAGGTCGTTCCCATCCTCGTCCACCTCAATCTCCCAGACGTATGTACTGTCCTGGGCAGCTTCGGACAGGGGCTCGACAACGTAATATCGCTCCTTGAACGTCCGTATCGATTCAGAGAAAGGCTTGAACAGCTTACGTGGCTGCTTCAAAGAAACCCAGCCGTACTTTCTCCCCGATAGCTGCCTTTGAAGATGGAAGACAGTGCAGAACAGAGGGAGAGTAGCCCCTATGAAGAGATGCTCACATACCAGCTCGAACACCCGGATAAAGGCCAACGAGTTGGGATGCAGTTGTGTAGGGGCCAATCTCAAATGAACGAACACTGACTGCTGAAATTCAGTGAACGACAACCTCAGGCCCAACTCCTTAAAGGCATATTCATACATCGTAAAACGGTTCCCGAAGTGCGTGCAGACCCGCTCTTCCTCAGTAGGGAAGTGCACCTTCCACTCCCCCTCCGGTCCAACCTCCGTGAAGACATCGCCCAAATACGTTGCGAAAGTCATGTTCGGAAGGCTCGGCCACCTCCCATTCTTCATCAGGACCTTCAGCGGCGTCCTCGTCCATAACTTCCAAGTCTTCTCCCTCCCCGACATCACTGGAGGTGCTCGACGTCGTCGAGCTACTATTTTCTGAAGAGCCTGTTTCTTCCTCGGATGCATCTAGGATAACCTCTCTATCTGGCCCCGTCGCCATTACGATCACCTGAAAAGCAGAGAAGAAAGTGAATTCGACAACAAATCAAATCCACCCTTCCACCGCTAAGTCAAGTGAAAGGGCGCGCAAAGGGCTGAGGACAACGTCCCCGGCCTAAGCCCTAACATCAAAGAAAAAGCTGACACCTCCCCGCAAGGAAATGCTCGAAGCTAATCATCCCGAGCGAGGAGCTTCCCCGCACTCATACCCAGTTTTCGTTTGAAGCTTCGCCGGAAATCGCAAAGCGTCACCGGAATCTGGGAATGTCCTACCGAAAAACTCATCACCCACTCAGATGATGAACAGACACGGCAGTCACACATGCATAGCTGCCGCAACATCGTCGTGGACAACCTTGCTCGCTGAAACATACTACTAACTCCGACAACATGTCAGAGGTATAAAAATGGCACAGCCACCGTCCACCACCAACAATCGCCAGAAACTCACTCATTTCGTCCTCTAAACCTAGCCCTAACCACATGCAACCTACCATTGACAACAAAAAGGAGTAAAACAAGCAAAGGATCAGAAAACTTACTTGATTTAAGTAGACGAAAGTAGCTGCTCGAAGCTTGAAGCGGTGGTCGGAGTAGGCAGACGGCGGTTACGGGCAAGAATGCTGAAGGAAACGGAGAGAACTCAGAGCAAAAAGTTCCAAATGAAACGATTTCCCCCTTTTTATACAAAGGGGCACGTACGAACACGCGCTCGTAGGCCATGATGGCTATCCACTAGCCATCATTGCCTATTAACTGCTACACGGAGCTCTAGGCACACGTGGCGTCCCATCGTTTCCAATTCTGTCTGACCGTTACTCTCCCCGAACACCGGGCACCAAGGTCACGACCACGAATTTCACGAACACCAGGGGTCACGGGCGCATTAAGACAATCCTCCTCGTCTTCAACCGACGACCCCATGCTAGCTCCCCGGAGCAACGAACTGTCCTTAAGTCATCACTCCCATGCTCGGGAGCAACGACTTGGGGGGCTTCTGTTCTGGACTGGACCATGGCTAGACATGGCCCAATCCGCTTCTGCTCCAGAGCGGCCCAAATTGCCTGAGTCCAATCCACATAGGGGAAAAAGTTACCTTTCTGCCCCTCAAACCGGACAAGGAATGCAACGTTCCTCCCCGGAATTACTGCCCGTCACGCACGACTTCATTGCTCCACGAACAGCTATGGGCAGGTGCCCGAAACTATGCCTATGCCCGACATAACGGCTAGTTTTGGATACCCTGCCCGACATAACGACTAGTTTGGGTAGTTACCTATTCTTTGGGGAAAGCGGTTATTTCGCCCCGAAAATAGGATCGTTGGCCACGCGCTGGGGGCTCTATATAAACCCTCTCACTTGAGAGGGTCAGGTATCCAATATTGACCCTAAGAATTCATACTTTGTACTTGCCCCTTTTCTCTGACCCTTTCTTACTTGAGCGTCGGAGTACCTTGCAGGTACACCCCCTCCTCTCCATACGACTAGCATCCCTGACGCACTTGACGGCCCAATTCTACAGGATCTGATCCAGCCTTCACGATCAAGTATGGAGGATGAAAATCCAAAAATGTTTATATGAACGTGGTATCTATTTCACATCAAATATATACGAAAATGAGACTCTTTTAGTTTGAAAATACGTAAATGAGCCTCTTTTAGTTTGAAAATAGTTTTCAGATATGTACTTTTGCAGATATGTACTTTTGTATCTCGCGTATTTCTAATTGAGACATTTGCATTTTAATATAAATTGATTTGAAGATGTATCTTCGTAACAAAGTATAAATATATATACACTTATGTATTCACGTTATACAATAATTTTTGATTTTTTTTTTTAGAAATACACATGTATTATTACTATTCTATCATAATATATATATATATATATATATATATATATATATATATATGTTTATAAATTAAACCATACACTTGTTAAATAAGACGAAAAAGCCACATATAAATGAATCACTCCTGAATACATAACACAATCACGATAAATTAAAAGCGATAATACTATTCCTAATACAAATACTATATTACTGTGTATGTCTAACCTCCTCGTTCTTTCGTTGCCTCTGGTACTGCAATGTTGTTTATTCCCGAGTAAGAATGACATCTATAATGTCCCTCCTAGTAGAGCCTTTCAGAAGGACTCTTCTGTCTATACTCGCTCACGTAAGATTCATAATACGACGACATGCAGGAAATACTTCGACATCACGATCTACCCTAACATGCTCCTTCTTTAATATCTCTTGATAAACTGACTTAGGTGGATCTCCTGGAGCATCCAGTGTCTTATAAGGATGTGACACTCTGAAATACTACTGGATGTAGTCGTATACGTGGGTCTAGATGATTAATCCAGTATCAGACGATTAACGAAATCATCATACATGACATCTACATCTCTACAGACCACAGTAGGAGGAACAGAATCAGAAGGGTCTCTTGGAACAAATTGCATAGACCCAAATTGGCGCATAGCGCGCTCAAGCAGATGCGGATACATCAAACGTGACCCAGAAGCCATCATTCAGAGTAGAAGGCTATGTCGTTCAAGGGACTTGTCTGATGGTGATCATGGTATGGGTGAATGTGTATATCATCTGCTACTATGCGGTCAAGATACACGTTAAAAGACTCAGTCATATGGTTTCCTCTGAGGGGCACGAATGCACAAGCAAGTGGCATATCCTAAGTGTAGGTATTAACATATGACCAACCAGATATGCGTGTGAAGTATTGGAGGATCCATGCCTTAAAATGGTGCATATGAACTATTGATAATGGTGCAACACAAGTGTTATGAAAATGGTACATAAATAGTAAAGAATGCAAATATATTTGCGTCAACGACGTGAAATAAGTTGTCATATGTTTGGTCTTTCATTTACAACCTTCAGCTAACATGGAGTATAGGTTGAACAAACAAGCGAATTCTCAGGTGTACACATGAATCTGCTCCAAGCCTGCGAAGTATCTGAGGTAAACCATATCCACGTAATGTGAACTCTTGTCCACAAATGTGGACGTACCAACTAAGTACAACAAGTATGTTCTCAATGCATATGCTATATTCTACATAGCTTGTTCATCATCACCATCGGTCTGCTCTGCCGCTGTTAGTTGTTGTGCATATTACTCTCTAGGAATCCAAAATATGTCACCGTCATATGTCACCATCATCTCCAGTGCTTCATCTTTGATAATTCTTTCATGGTCTAATAGTGTTCCTCTGACCTGAAGATACAACAGGCATGACACATCGTCTAGTGTAATGGACATCTCCCCACGTGGAAGATGAAAAAATGACTTTTATGAGTGCCATATCTCAACGAACGTTGATAGCATACCATGATTAATAGTAAAATAACTGGTCTTGCAATCTAGATAATTGCATCACATCGTGAACCACTGCTCTAGAGGCGGATGCAACCTCGCAATCTTCTGACCATGGTTGATGCATTTTAAAGCATCACGGTCTTGCAGTAAAATAAATCATTGTCAAAATTTTTGAATCATACAACACACGTGTTTCAAAGAATAAATACAGATGAATTTTACCTCTTCTTCTCGCACATTTCAGACATATTGCTTCGAATATATAGGCAACAACAATAAGTCGTACGAGCTTCCTCCAAAGCTCTCAGGAACGATATCAACACGGGGTACCTCGACTTGGACCGGTGGGGCTTCCGGGGCATCAGGAGATAACACCTGCATCCTTTAGGAAGACAAATTCGGAGATGCAAAAACCCAGAAGTTTACACAACAGTATCAAACAAACTAGAATTGACAAGTGCTTGCGAGAGTCAGGTTATTTCCCTACGAACCGATGCATGTTGCGACACTCTGCAGAGCCTCAATATAGTTTGGTTATCATTCATAATGCCTATTATTAAACCACACAAGCATTACATTGTAGAAAAAATCAAACCCAGTTGAAACACAATAAAAATCATGGCAAACAATGCAGACAGGCCAAATACAGAAATGCATTTTTGAATTTTTGAAAAATCAAATTTTGAACAAATACGCAAGCGCATTTCTGTATTAACCTGCAATTCAGAAAAAACTAAAAATGGCAGAAATGCATGAAAATCCAACATTCTCAAAACGCATTGCTCATCTAAACTACCTATCAAACATATTGCTCAGTTAAACTACCTATCCAAACTACCTATTACACAACTTAATGCTCAATTTTTACAAATACATGTATAGAGAAATCAAATGTATAAAAAAATAAAAAAAACTTATCAAATATGAATTTGATGTTGAGCACTTTGATTGATTTAATGTTGATAGTAGAAAATTGGAATTGAGTTGAGATTGTTTGAGAGTTTAAGGGTTTGAGAGAGTAAAAGAGAAATGAGGAAGGAGAAGAGACTAACGTGTTTTTTTTATTAAAAATCCTTTTGGGGATGTATTTCTCTAAGTTATTCGGAGATGTCTTTCCGTATTAATTTTAACATAAAATTAAGGTATAATTCAATATCAAATGAATTGTATGTGAATGAGGTGCGTCTGAAAATATATATTTATATTTTAGGAGTAATTTTGATTTTTCATAAATAAAAATATATATCTATATTTTAAGAGTAATTTTGATTTTTTATTAAAGAAGGACTTTCCATTATAAATAGTCTTCGTTATGGTTTTTGTTTGAAGATATTTCAATTTATTAAATGATAAATGATTAAATTATGGGCTTGTTTGTTTTAGCTTTAAAAAATTGAATTTTTTCTTTATATTTTTAAAAATGGATTTTGTAAAACCGTTTTTCAAAATATTACAAGTTTTTCTATATTCATTTTTTCTGAATTGCAAGATTAATTTTGACATCATACAACATAAGCATACATTATTGAAGATCAAAATATAGTTAAAAGCACAATTTTAAAAAAAAGTTGTATCTCAAAAATAATTTTTATGAAAAACTATACAAAATAGCTTCAAAATTAAGTGATTTTTTGAAATTTTGATATCCAAAATATTTTTCGATAAAATGTTTATATATCTAAAATCACATTTTAAAAATAACTATTCAAACCAAATTTTCATTTGAAGTTTTTTTGAAAATTTTCTTTGTAATTCTTTTTTTCACAAAATTATATTACACTATTAAAAAACAGTTTTAAGAAAGCCAAAACAAACTTATCCTATATTTCTTATTTTTTTTCTAAACTACTTTAATAACCTTATGTTATTCTAACATAACTTTCATTAATAATTCTAATTGAAAATCACTACTTGACTAGTACTAGCATGTAATTAAACGTTTCATTATATTATACTAGTAACTTAAATTAAAAATGAAGATAAAGGGTTTCTAACTCTTGGGCTGTATGGTATCATTATCCTTTGAATTTTGCTTTAATGGTGTTGGATTCGGATCCCCTGACTTTGAAGTGGGAAGTCATTGTTGTGTAACGTTGATCTCAGACACGTAACAAAACATTTTGGATTTTGTTTTTCTGCTTTTGTGTTTTCTCCATAAACTAAAGACCCAGATTTCTTCCTCTTAAGATCATACTAACTTTCTATTCTTATCCAAACATTAAAAGAACTTGGAAAAAATCAATGCGGTGGTAAGTCAACTACAACATGGGGAGAAAAAGTCTTGTGCATTGAGTCCTGATCAGACATTTCAATGAGTAGTTATATAGGAATATTAACGGCAGGAATACGGGTTTAAACTCGTGACATCCTATTTAATCATCCTATTTATTCATCTTTAAAAAATTCATAAACAGACAGAAATATGGTGAGATGTAGCTAATAGTCACCTTAACTTTCTTGTGTTTTCTTCATAAACAGAAAGAAATTGCTAGATTTTTTTTTTGCTTGTGTTTTCTTCATAACTAAAGACCCATACTTCTTCCTCTTAAAAAAACCGACCAACTTGCTTTTCTTATCTAAACATTAAACTAACAGAGAAACAATCAATGCGTCAATGGTATCGACTACAACAAAATGGTGGAGAGGAAGGCTTCTGTTTTTTTTTTTGAAAATCTTAGTATCTGGTTTTGCGACCGATTAATCTAAGATAGACCAATCTCACCGTCCACTAGTGGGGGCTCTGTTTAAAGGCAGAGCAAAGCTCCGCATGGACTGACCCAAGAAGGCTTATGTATTGATGCTTTGTTTAAACTATCTCTTACATTTTTAAGCTTTATTAAAAAAAAATAGAAGAACAAATGACAGCGTACATGCGATTAATCAAACTAGTAACAAACCCCTGCCTACGCACGAGAACCGTTTTTGGGTAGGATATGGTTTTGGATGCGCATGTGTTTGCAAACTGTCATAAAAATTGAAAGTTGAAAAAAAACACTTAAAAATAAGAGGATTTCTTAATACACCCCATAAGTTTCTTAGACACTGCGCAAAATTCCACTTATGCCACCTGATTTCGGATGTGCAAATCAGGACGCACCATGACGTTAAAAAAAATATTTGTCCCGGATGTGCATATGCGGAAGTTCTCCGTATATGCAAATCCGAAAGTATTGTTGATATATTTGAACTTGTATGATCACTCCCCCATTCTTCCCATTCTCAACCTTTCTTCTTCCACACTCACCCTCACTAACCTAAAAAACCCTACTTCATCAATATCATTTCTCACTCAAAAACTCCAACTTTTTGGTGCAACAAATCAAAGAGAGCAAGAGAAGATTGAATTTCAGGTAAATATTTCACTTCATCCACTACATTGCTCACATTATCAATCTACTTTTTGGAAAAAACAAGTTACGCGGCTTCCGGATGTGTAAATCCGGTACGTATTGAGCATGAACTTGTCCGGATGTGCACATCCGGAAAAATGCCTAGAACTTATTAATTTTAATTTTCAGCAATTTTTAATAGGTTTTAGTTATATATATTTATTGTTCTATTATTGTTTATAAATAGATATGGTGCACCCCGATAACATCTCAAAAGAATTAACTTCGACGATTTCTCCGAAAGTTGAAGGGATTATCGTAAAGTCGGTTGATCGACAACATGTCTCGGGCGGGATTGGGCTATATTTTTCACGAGGCCAACCGAGCCGAAACGGTAGGTTCCGATAGCGCAAAGTGTGGTTGCACTATTGTGAAAACCTACGAGTCACTTGTTCCGTGGTTGAGTGGTCCGATCCCGGTATCGAAATGGATGAGCTTCCCCGAGATGGGCCATCTTATCGCGTGTGCGTACGATATGGTGTGTATTGACTTGACGCGATACGGTTTTTCGAAAACCTTTTTTCCACTCCGCACCGCACCACCGTCCAATCCAAATGACCGCATGATGTGTATCAGATGGCTTGCAAAATCAAGGCATTTTGTACAAGTTATCTTGAAACCCGGATGCCCCATACTACCTAAATCACCGCAATGGGCGACGCATGCAACCGCAATTGCCGAGTCGTGGCCGGATAGTTTTGTTGAAAGGATGGTTGAATTCGATAGATTGAACGAAATTGAAAAGGCATCAAATGCGGAAAAGTCCATAGGTCAAGCTCCGATAGATTTAGACGGAGACTTTTGTTTTAACTCTTTTGTATAATCGAACGACAAAATGTACATTTTTGAAGTGAAATATATTGAATTTTTATTCATATGCCTTTTTAATGCACTTTTGAATTTTATTCCAATGAAAGCATTGCAATTGGTTGCATAACATAGTCAATTCTGATTGAAAAATGTATCAGTAAAATATTCTGATTTACAGATACGTGAAAGTTCCGGATATACAAATCTGGAACCAATATTTATAGGGTTTTTCCGTATCTGTATATCCGGAAAGAAGTTAGGCAGAAGTTAAGAATGAGGAGGGAGAAGGCTCTGGCGCGAAGTTATAAGAATTTCTTCCGGATGTACACGTGAGGAAATATTTTGGATTTGCACATCCGGAACAAATCAACGTTTTTTAAAAAAATGGTGCGTCCGGATGTGCACATCCGGAATCAGGGGGCAAAAAAGGAATTTCGCACGGTGCATAAGAAACTCATGGGGTGTATTAAGAAATCCTAAAAAATAATAGTAAATTTAAGTTGAAATAGTAATAAATATAAAAGATGAAATATAAACAACAATATCAAGAAAAATATGATTAAAATTAAAAACTATTGAAACTTTGATTAAGAGAACTTATCGTTTTAGTTTTTTTTACAAATAAGATATTATTTTATAAGAGAGAATCCAGTTTTTAAATATCTACTAAATTTTTTTTAATAAGTTCTCTTAACCTTTTTCTCGTATATAAAAATATTTTAATCAACAATGTATTTTATCCCGTATATAAATATTATATTTGTTTTGACACTATTTATTAAAATATTTGAATCAATAGTAAAATTGTTCCCGTTTATAATAATAGTATTTTCTCCTCTATATAAAAATATTTTAATCAATAATATATTTTTTTCGTATATAAATATTAATTTTGTTTTGACACTATTCGTAAAAATATTTGAATCAATAGTAAAATTGTTCCCGTATATAAAAATATTTGAAACAAAAGTAAAGTCGTGTCCGTTTTTAACAATATAATTTTTTTCGTATATAAAAATATTTGAACTAATAATGTATTTTTTTCCGTATATAAATAATATTTTTGTTTTAACTTTATTTATAAATATATTTGAATCAGTAGTAAAATTGTTCCCGTTTATAAAAATACTTGAATCGAAATATTATTTGTCTTTTGACAATATTTATAAAAATATTTGAATAAATAGTGAAGTTGTTCTCGTTTATAACAAAAGTATTTTCTCCCTTATATAAAAACATTTTAATCAACAACGTATTTTTTCCCGTATATAAATATTAATTTTGTTTTGATAGTATTTATAAAAAAATTTGAATCAATATTAAAGTTGTTCCCGTATATAAAAATATTTGAAACAAAAGTAAATATTAGGAAAACAAAAACAAAATTTATTAAAGTTTTAAATAAATATTATTTTCCTAATTAACTCTACAAATATTTGTAAAATATGTATATATACTACACAAATATTTGAATATATTAATTATTTTCACATTTATATCAATAATATAATTTTTCATATTCATAAAAATAATTTTGTCATCAATATTTTTTTTCGTTTATAAAAAAATTTGTATCAATAATATACTTTTTTTTAATTAATCCCTTATTGCAGAGTATAAAAGTTGAGGATTTATTGTTTGTTAAAATTAACAATAAAATATATGATATTAAATATAAAGCTCAAAAATTAATTAGTTACCCTCACGGCCACATGTAAATTATAAGGAATAAAAATAAAAATAAAGATATTAAATAATTATGATATATCATATTTGACAAAAATAATTTATTGCTCGTTCAGATATAAATCATTTATAATTTAAGATGAATTAAAATAAATTATACAATTCTTTTAAAATAAAACTTCAAAAAATTACTAAACAACTTTTCAAAAATATATATAGCAACTTTTTTTTTTGGTTTGATTTTGTGATCTTTTACTCTGTAATTTATTTCATTGATAATATACTGAGAGAGGGTATCACCAACAGTAAAGTTTCTTTTTTAATTCTCCATATTAGAAATACCATTATTATATTAATGGTCTAATTTCTCAAATTTCTTAAATAATAGAAAATTTAATTCTCAAATTTTATTATTAATGACTTCTTTAATTCTTTTATTTTTCAAATTCCGTTATTAAAATTTATCAAATTCAATTATTAATGACTACTATTATATTTGAAAAAAATATATTATTTAAATAATGGTCAAATATAATTCCATTATATTTGCATATTTGAGAAACATTACTCAATAGCTTATAATAATAATAATAATAATAATAATAATAATAATAATAGTCAAATTTCTTGTTTAATTCTCCATATATGTACTTTTACCATTATTAGAAATACCATTATTATATTAATGGTCTAATTTGGAGAGTCTTAACATAGCAAACCTATAACTTGTAATAGTTGAATTGCTATGACTTGTCTCATATATTTAAAATCTAGTTGTATCATTAATATATAAACAAAGCAGCCCAACCAATAAACTGGAAAAAAATTTAATACCTAGCATAACACACAAGAGATTATTATTTATGAAAGAAAAATCTATTTTTATTTATATTTCACATATATTTTATTACATACACTAAAAAAATAGTTAGTTTGTTTATTGAAAATATCTATAGTAACAAAAATAAATAAAAACGATAAAACAATAATAATTAATAAAAACAAAATTTTAACTATAATAATAAAAATAACCATATAATTACATTCAGCTCTATTATTTTAATCAAACCGAATTTAGTTACTTTTTCTTGTGGATGTAGTATAAATTATCAATTTATTACTATAAATATATTTTTTATAGTTTACTCTTATTCATAATTCTTTTTATAAAAATATATTAAAATATAATATATTGATTTACGTTCAATAATAATATAATTTTAGTGAATTTTAATTACATATTTTATATATTATATAAATAAATATAAATTGATCTGAAAAGATATATTAAAAGAGAATAGATTTGTATGTAGGAAATTATATCAGATATCTATATATAGCTTATTGTATCAGATATGTATTAATAATTTTAAAATATTATGACATTAAGTCACCATCATTATCTCTAATTGATCGTGAAGGCTGATCAGATCCTGAAATGGGCCAAGAAGAACGTCTGCGATGCTGAGCGCGTGAGATGAGGAGGGGGTGTACCTGCAAGGCACTCCGATGCTAAAGTATGAATCGGGAGAGAGAAAGGCAAGTACAAAAGTATGAGTTTCTTAGGATGATTTTTGGATACCTGATCCTCTCGAATGAGAGGGTATTTATAATGCCCCCAGCGCGTGGCCAACGGTCCCTATTTTCAAGGCGGAGTAACCGTTTCCTGAAGAATAAGTAACTGCCAAAAACTAGCTGTTAGGACGGGCATATATGCCCAAAGTTAGTCATTGCCACGGGCAAGGGTACAATTCCGAGCACAGGCGTCATGGTTGTTCCTGGATGAAGAAGCCGTGTGTAACAGGCAGGAATTCCGGAGAGGGGCAAATGACCTTGAGGTTCATCTGTCCATATGTGCCCGGTAGGGGGCAGAAAGGTAAATGCTACCTCCACACCAGCTGGACTTAGGCAATTGGGCAGTTCTGGGAGCAGAAGTGGATTGGGTCATGCCTAGCCATTGGTCCAGTCCGGAACAGGAGCCCCCAAGCCGTTGCTCCCAAGCATGGGAGTGATGACTTAAGGATAGCTCGCAGCCCCGGGGAGATCTGAAGAGGTCGCCGTCTTTCGTCGAGACGGGGTTGTCCTTGGGTGCCCGGGGGTTATAGTGCCCGCGGGATATGTAACATTGTACGGGCTGCTCGGCCTGCAGGGAGACCAACGGTTGAGGGATTCTGAAGAGATGTGACGCCACGTGTACCTCGAGCCTTGTGCAGCATTAACTGCGTCATGATGGCTAGGCTAGGGTCATGATGATGCCCCTAGCCGTGCGTGCTCGTGCACGTGCTCTCAGGCTGTATATATAGGAAGGAGAGTTGCACATTTTCATTTTTTGCTTCTCTCTCCTTCTCCGTTTTTCTCTCAGAGCTCTCAGTTCGTCGGCGCCGTCAACCGCCGCGTCAGCCATCGCACGAAGCTTCGAGCAACTTCTTCGGTCCATCTACAATCTCTTCGACCACGTAAGTCACCTATTTCCTTCTTCACTTTTAGCTTTCTCGTTTCTGCTTTGTTAGACCGCATGTGGCTAGGTTAAACTTAGGTAGGATCGTTGTGTTTTCCGGCGTCTGTTGGTGGTAGACGGTGGCTTGGCCACCTTCTGCTGCTGATGTGGTCGTCGGAGCTTCCTATAAGCTATAGACTTAGGCCGTTTCCGGTGCTGTTGCGATGACGGCGCATGTGTACTTAGTTAAGCTACCCAGTTTTCCGGTGCTCTGATAAATTCTTATGAACATATGAATTTTCCGGTGGAGCTTCAAATGGAAACTGGGCAGTAGGTCGGGGAGGTTCCCCGTATGCGCAGGAGGGGTTGCCTCCGAGTATCTCCTCGCGGGAGACTCTTGTGTTATCTGATTTAGGGCTTAGGTCGGGGACACCGTCCTCGGCCCTTTGTGCGCCCTTTCACTTGACTGGCGGTGGAAGGGTGGATTTGATTTTGCAGTCGAATTCACTTTTGTCCTCTGCTTTTCAGGTGATCGAGATGGCGCATGAGCCCGAGCAAAAGATTCTCATAGACTCTTCCGAGGAGAGCTCCTCTGAGAGTAGTGATACAGAGGTTTCAAACGCCCCCAGCGAAGGCAGGGAGGATCTTGAGCATGATTTCGCGGAGGAATGGACGGTCGCGGAGCCAGCCGAGCACGCATCCACTTTCGCGTCTTATACTGGGGATGTCTTCACAGACATGGGGCCCTAAAGGGAGTGGAAGGTGCACTTACCTAGTCAAGACGACCGCATCTGCACAGATTACGAGGAAAGGTTTGCGATGTACGAATACGCCTTCAAGGAAATAGGGCTGAGGCTGCCCTTTACTGACTTTTAGCAGTCCATTTTTGTTCATCTGGATTTGGCTCCGTCGCAGTTGCACCTTAACTCGGCGTTTATCCACGCCTTTGAGCTAACCTGTGAGTTCCTGAAGATAGGAGCTACTTTGCCTTTATTCTTCACCATCTTCCATCTCCAAAGGCAGGTCTCGGGGAAGAGGTATGGCTGGGTCTCGCTGAAGCAATCGAAGAAATTGTTTAAGCCTTTCTCGGAGTCTATCCGGACCTTCAAGGAGAGGTTCTACGTCATCGAACCTGTGTCGGAGAAGGCTCAAGACACCATGTATGCTTGGGCGGTGACCACGGACGAGGATGGCAAGGATATGTACGACGAGGATGGGAAGCTGCTGGAGGAGAGGGTGTTCAAATTTTCTTTCCGTTGGAGTGTGAGCCACTTTACTCGGGGCACTGGCCATTATCTTGCCCAGCCGGATATGCTGGACAAGCAGGACATAGTCAGTTACGAGGCGTTGGTCAACTATGTTAACACCTTTAGGCCTGCGGAGTGCTGGACGAAGAAGGGGGACCCCATCTTTGAGGAGGATGGAGGGGAGAGAGTGGAGTATCATTATATCAATACGAAGGCGCTCTTGGAATGCAAGAGCCATGCGGATGCTCTTAAGCTACTTGGTAGTTTTAGCTTTATTAGTTTGTCTGAATTATAACTTCCTCGATGCCTAATGCGTTTGTTATGTTTTTGCAAGTGAGATGCCTTATGCCCACGAGAGGATGGTGAAGAATGCCCTGGCGAGGGGCAAAGCTGGTGCGGCCACCTCGAAGTCTCAGTTTACACAACGTGTGCCTTCTTCTCAACCTGCCGCAGGGAGCTCCTCGCCCGTCCCTTCACCTGCTCAGGGATCTCCGGTGCCCCTGACCTCAAGGTTCAAGCGGACTAGAGCGAGTGATCTAGTGGACCTCAGTCGGGCGGCTGAGAAGGGCAAGTTCGAACTTTCCCCGTGCTTTCATGACAAGAAGTTTTTTGAGGGGACGTCCCTGATGGTACCTCGGGCAGAGTCTCTCAAGCTCGAAGGAATGGATCGCCCAAGCAAGAAGGCGGCGCTGGCACAAGACACCTCCGCGTTGGTCCGGGTTCTGGAGATGGCGACTGTCTATGCTGAGGGAGATTCCTCCTCTGAGTCTGAACTTAGAAAGGCCCAGGCGACCATAGCATCCCTGGAAGAGACAGTGAGAAAGGCCAAAGAGGATGCCAAGGCTGCCAACGACGCGAGGAAGAAATCGGACGAGGAGGTTGCCCGACTGAGAGGGGAGAACGAGACTCGGGTTGCCGAAAAGAAGGCTGCCGAGGAAGTGGTCGAGCAGATAAGGTCTGCGGCGGCCCCGGCTGAAGATGAGCCTGTGGGAGTGAGGGCGCTGAAGACCGGGGCCAAGCTGGTTGCTCGTCTTTTGCGGGCAGAGGATGATGTTATAGCCATTGGGGAGAAGTCATTCAATAACGTCGTGACCCAATTCAGGTTGGTGAACCCAAAAGTCCATATATCCACGGAGGGTACTAACTTCCTAGTCCATGTTGAGAATGGCAAGATAGTTGTCCCAGACTTCTTCAACATCGGCGATGAGCACGCCCGACTTTTGAACGAGGAGACCCAGCAGTCTGAGCCCAACCTTGAGCAACCGGAGCAGATGGAGGAGTGATATCCCCTTTTTATTTTGTTGTAATGTATCTGGTCTGCGTGCCATATTTGATGTATTTATATTTTGTTCGGTAGGGGCGTGGCCCCTTTGTTTTGTATTATGCATAATCATGGTCCTTGTGGCCATTTTAATTATATGTATGTATCCGGCCATCGTGACCGGTTTTGTATGTTGTATATTCGTGCATGGCTTTCTTTGATTATTTTTGCTATGTGTTATATCTTTGTTCGATACACGTGTGTACCTGTAATAGGGGTCACCTTGATTTGTTTAACTTTTTCAGGGAATTGCTCGACTTAGATGTGTTCGGAAGTGAGAGGGACTGGTCGAACGGCCTGGGGAATTTCTGGGCATGATAGCGGAGCTCAGGTCGCGTTTGAGGTCTGAGTTCGCGGCATAAACCTCCCATCGCGAGCTGGATGTTCTACCTATCATGGTACTATGATGACGGCAGGCTCGGTTGAGGAACCGCTGTCGGGCAGAGACCTAGCTCGATCCTGAGCGGGATCCTGCCTTGGCTGGCATGCGATGCTTGTACCTGGGCGCGCATCGTAGTCAGGATGTTATGTTCGTTGCTTTGATGAAGCAAACCGACAGTTAGGGCCTTAGCTATAGTATTGTTTTAGCTTTTCGGCGTTCTATGGTCGAGCAAGTTCTTCCCTGTTGAGGTGCTCTAGGTAGTAGGCCTCATTCTCCGTCTTTGCTCGGACGTGATAGGGTTCTTCCCAGTTAGCAGCGAGTTTTCCTTCTCGAGAGTCCTTGTGGTTCCTTCTCAAGACAAGGTTGTCCACTTGGAATTCTCGTTGTATCACTTTGGCGTTGTGCCTGAATGTAATTTTTTGCTTTAGTGAGGCTTCGTGGAGAGCTGCTCCTGACCAGACCTCTTCGACGAGGTCGAGCTCCTCCCTTAGTGCCTCGTCGTTCATTTCCTCGTCCAGGGTGACTCAGTCCGCCTGGACGGTACGTGTATTTCGATGGGGATTAATGCCTCCGTCCCGTAGGCCAGGCGAAAGGGAGTTTCCCTGGTCGAAGAATGTTGAGTTGTGTGGTACGCCCATAGGACGCTGTGCAGCTCCTAGTCCCAAGCTTTCTTCGTTTCGTCTAGCCTTCGCTTGAGGCCTCGTAGGATTACTCGGTTTGCTGCTTCAGCTTTCCCGTTAGTCTGGGGTTGTTCGACGGATGCGAAGTGTTGTTTCGTGCCCAGTTGAGCGACGAAATCCTGGAACTTCCTGTCTGTGAACTGTGTCCCATTGTCCGTGACTATCGCTTAGGGGATACCAAAGCGTGCGAGGATGTTTCGCTTGTAGAAACAAAGTATGTTAAGGGCTGTTATTTTGGCCAGAGCCCCTGCTTTTATCCACTTTGTGAAGTAATCAACGCCTACTATTAAATACTTATTCTGGTTTGATCCTACTACGAATGACCCTAGGATGTCCAGGCCCCACCAGGCGCATGGCCACGGGGAGGACATAGCTTTGAGCTCGTTAGGCGGAGCTAGGTGCATTTCCTCATGCCGTTGGCATTTGTAGCATTTCTTCACGTGCTCTTTAGCATCCTGTTGCATGGTTGGCCAATAGTACTATGCTCGAAGGGCTTTTCGGGCAAGGGATCTCCCCCCGAGATGTTGGGGGTTGATTCCTTCGTGGATCTCGCGTAGGACGTGGGCGACCATCTATTCCTCGACGCATTTGAGTAATGGGATGGAGAACCCTCGCCTGTAGAGTTTATCTTCGACCAGGACGTAGGAGCAGGTCCTGCGCCTGACTGTGCTAGCTTCTTTGGGGTCGGGTAGTTGTAAACGGGGTCATCCAGCAGTTGCTATCGCCGATTACCTGTACATCGAGGGTCGGAGATGTTTTCTCTATACTGGGTCGAGGAAGCACCTCCTGGATTACGGGCTTGTTTCCGCCCTTTTTCTTCGTGCTCGCCAGCTTAGACAATACGTCTGCTCTGACGTTATGTTTGCGATTAACATGCTTTACTTCTACTGCAGCAAACTTCGTCATCTTCTCTTTGACCAAGGCTAAGTATTCGGATAGGTTGTCGTTTTTGGCCTGGTATTCTCCCCGAACATGGAGGGCCACGAGTT
This sequence comes from Lathyrus tuberosus, assembly GCA_022829125.1. Taxonomy (NCBI): domain Eukaryota; kingdom Viridiplantae; phylum Streptophyta; class Magnoliopsida; order Fabales; family Fabaceae; genus Lathyrus; species Lathyrus tuberosus. The sequence continues at coordinate 20,989,082 of JALAZF010000017.1, forward strand.
GCGAATCCGTGCAAATGACGACTTCTTCTCCCCCTAGATCTTCAGCCAGGCGCAGGTGTAGCACGATTTTCGTGACCGCCCACATCCGTCTGTGGGATTTCCTTGTGAATCGCAATGTGCCACATATGAATTTTTATATTTATCCTATTGATGCTTTAAAGGAAGGGGAAAAAATCTAAACAAACCCTGCAAGAATGCAAATGTTAACAAAAATAAAATGCAAATAAAGAGAACTGGAATCGGGGGTTGGTTATACTAAGGGAAGTTATTAACACCCTGAGCATCCACAGTACTCTATGGGAACCACTTGTATATATCTGTGCTATTATTATTTATTTGCTATTATTGAGAAAGAAATTATTGCTTTTGAGAGATGCAGAGAATTTAGAAATGTTTTTGTTATTTTTGAAATATATTTGAAGAAAATGGAAAGAGGATGAAAAATGAAAAAAGGGACTCGCCAAGGATTGAGACCTTGTGCCTACGTATTCTCAAAAGAGAAATCAGAGCAGTCGTAGTTCGGAAATAAGGGAAAAGCTTGAAATCGGAGTTTGTGAGAATTGATTGTAAGAGTGAAGAGATTAAAGATTGAGATATGAATATTCGGGAAAACATCGGATGAAAAATAAAAGGAATATCTGGGAAAGCGTCGGATGTAAAGATAAGGAATATCCGGGAAAGCGTCGGATGTTAAAAAAAAGAAAGGGTGCTGTAATGCTTTTAAGAAGCCCGAGGGTCCTTGTATGAAGCCCCGAGAGGAGGCTAAGGGGGACTTTTAAGAAGCCTGTTGGTCCTTGTACTAAGCCCAAGAGGAGGCTATGAGGAACTTTTAAGAAGCCTGTGGGTTCAAGCCAAAGAAAAGTTCAAGAAAGATTTCACCGGGAATTAATCCTTTCTTTGCTGAACAGTTCTAAGGTTTGAAGAAATTCAAAAGAGGTTTCACCGGGAATTAATCCTCTCTAGGGAAATGAATTCCTTGTGTACATATATTTCTAACTTGTGACAGTCTTGAGAAAAGTTTCACCGGGAATAATGCCTTTCTCTGTTCCATATTGTATAAGCCCAAGAGGAGGCTAGACTGTATCTGGAATTTCCTATGAGGGAACTAGTTTTGATTATGTTGAAAGTAACCTCTGGTTTGACCTAAATCTAAACGGAGGATAACTTAAATACTAAGAGAAACTTAAACAGATATGCATAAGTATATACAGATAAGTGAATTAACAGGTATATACACAAATATGCATTGATTTGAAAAGGTGTTGGGTCTTACAAATCTGGAAAGAGGCCCATGGAAGGTTTGTTTATTGTTTAAAACATTTATTTATGTGCACATTGTTTTTGGGGCTTATAGCTCAAAGAGAGGCCCAATTGGTCTAAAAGCAGTTTCACCGGGAATAATGCCCCTCTTAGTACCAGTGGATGTGAATCTTCTTTTTATTTAACGGGTGTGATATGAATATCCGGAAAAACATCAGATGGAAGGAGAGACGTAAAAGGTTGAAAATATGAATATCCGGGAAAACATCGGATGGAATGAGAGAAAAGAGTGAAGATACGAATATCCGGGAAAACGTCGGATGTAAAGAGACGATGAAAAAAAAGAAAAGGTTGCTTGCTAAGACTTTACAGTCTTATGCCTACGTATTCTCAACGAGATCTTGAGAAATTAGAGCGGTCGTAGTTTACCCCTAAGGGGTATGAACTACAGAAAAGAAAGTTTAAATCGCACGACGGCGAGAGGGGAAATCTAACCTAATATTATCATGCTTGATTGAATATCCTAATGTCTATCTTATTTCAAACCTAATTGAAAATTAAATTTGAACTAAGAGATCCTAAGGGAGCATACATACGTGGTAAAACATCACGGAACAAATGAATACACGACAAAGCATCGTGACAGATAAAATATACACGGAAGAACATCATGTGTGAAACTAAATACATGGAAAAACATCATGTGATAAAATATACACTGAAAAGCATCGTGGCACTCAATAGACAAAGATACGCTGGAAAGCATAGCGAGTAACACATAACAGATATACGTGGCAAAACATCACATTGAAAACAAATAGAAAGCACGCGGCAAAACATCGTGATAAAATAACAGACATTCACGGCAAAGCATCGTGTGACACAGAGAAAAAATACAATCACGGAAAAATATTGTGAGAAAGTATTAACAGTCACGGTAAAGCATCGTGAAATAGATTAATCACGGAAAAGCAACATCAAGAATTAATCAAATAGAACAGATAAAGATACGCGACAAAGCATCACGGTATAAAAATAGACAGTCACGACAAAACATCGTGAGAAATCATCAGCACATAAAATCAACAGACAGTCAAAACACACAGAAAAACATCGTGGAAAAATAAACGTGCCCAAAACAAGGAAGCAGACAAGCCAAGAAATAGAATCGGATAACAAGAAATTATTAATTAATTTAAATATTAATATTTAATAAGATTAATTAATAATTTAATTAATCAACATTAAATAAAAATATTAATTAATAATTAATACATATATTATTTTTTTATTACATTTTTAACATAATCTGAATTAATTAATAAAGCCTAGAAAATAAGAAAGTTAGGAAAAATGGATAATTAAAAATGTTTCTTTTTGTTACATTAAATAAACTAGAAATGCAAATAATGAGACAAAAATTACTAGTTAAAAAATGGATAATTTAACAACTAGCAAAGTCCTAACTGAGAATTCTTAAAACTATATACATATGAGAAAACAAGTCGCGGTGGCTACAAAATAAGAGGTACTGTTCATTTTCTTGTATAAATGCCATGTAAATTAAAATGAACTAAAGTTGTACACACTAATGCCTATTAAAAAAATAACAGCAACGATATTTGGGAAAATGGTGTCATCCCAACAACATAAATGCAATGATATAATAACAATAAAATAATCTCAACTTTCAAATTTCAAAAAAACTGTAAACAAAATCAGTACGTAAACGAAAAACACAATCGAAACCTCGAGACGCAATCAATCCACACAAATAAATAACAGCCGCAAACAGATTCGCAATCAAAGTTCATTACTCAGTAAATACACGACATAACGAAACTGAAACAAAGATCGGAGCACCAAACGATAGTGAATCGGAAACAGAATGTTAAACAAGTTTAAAATTGCAGCAAAATTCTTGGTTCGAAACATTACCAAGTGTGGGACTGCTACTGATGAAAACTCATGGAGCTGTTGGAGTCATGGTTGATACTGCTGACGACGAGAGCTTGGTCTGAAATGCAAATGCGAGCGAAAACATAACCAAAATGTATTATGCTTGTTGCTTGCAGCGGATGTTACGGCTTTGGTTGTTGTCTTTTGTATGCTAACAAAATGCAGTTTTTTTGGGTGAAACTTGTTTTGCATAACACACACATGAAGGTGAGTAGTTAATGTGTATGAAAAATAGCACTATGGAAAAGAGAAGGGAGAAATGGTAGTAAGCGTATTATGTTTTGTTCAAGCATGAGGAAGGAAAGTTTATGCTTTGTTTTGTGTATAGGGAGAGTATTTAGAGAAAATAAGTAATGTATTGTTTTTGGTGTCTTTTTGAAGTGAAAACATGTGTGTATTTATAGTAAAATAAATACTTGGAGGGTAAGTTACGAATAAGACTAAGTATCATAAAAAACAAAAGTAGTAAAGCTTGAAACAAAAATAATAATGGTTTTGATTCAAAGTTTTGAAAAATTAAATTCATTTTGATAATGAAGTTTGAAAAGAATGGTTAACAATTTGGATTTGAGTTTGAATAAGAATATGCATTAAAGAGTTTTGTCAAAATGAATTTATACATTACAAACAAAATGGACTAATGGCATAACAAACAAAATGAAGTGAGTTTTGTCCTATATAGAACAAAATGAAAAGAAACAAGGTCATGTGGGGGAAAGTGGTCGTGTGATTTGGTTTGTGAGAGGAAGAAAATGTGAGATTTGGTAGACTAGTAGTGTAAAAATAATAAAACAAAAATTATATTATATATTATAATAATATACTAATATAATAAACAAAAATAAAAAAATTAATAAAAATTATTAAAATCTTGATTAATTAATAAAAATTAATTAAAATTGGAATCGAAACCGGTAAAAAAAATGATAAAAACTGTTTGTATCGGAGTGTCTGAAAAAATAAAATGAACACACCAAAACGATCAGCAAAAAATATATGTGTTGAAAAAATACAGCGTTTTTTCAAATTTTAAAATTGATTTTACCCGCTAAAAAGGCTCAGACGGGTCAGAAACATGATGACATTTAAGTTGAAAAATTAAAATAAGTACACCGGGTTAAAGTACGCGAAAAATAAATTAAAAATAATGTCTGAAAGTTCGATTTTAAAAACTACCTTGATACCGACTTTTTTGAACTGTTGACTTTTCAATTTGACCAAAAATACCTGAAAAAAATGTGTTAATTTCGGTTGATAAATTTCAAATAATATTTATGAAAAAATATATGATATGATATACAGATAATATAGTATGAAAATATAGACAGATAAAAATGAGAAAAAATAAAAATGTCTGGTCAAAATTTAGGGTATGACAGATGCCCCTATTTTATTTTCTTAGACCTGAAGGTATGAATAGCAAAGAGTTTTAGACATTCGAGGTATAAGAGGATTAAATATCAGAGTACCTAAAATTTTGACCGTAAATGTAGATGAAATGATATGTGATGAATTAAAGACTTTTGAACACTGTGGAGAATGATGCCACAGGAGACAGACCAACAAAATTTTCTTGGGGATGTAAGATATTGTGGAAATTTGCCGAGGTGAGAAAGAGTATTCAGTAGTATTTGGAAAGAGAGGGATAAACCCTGGAATAGAGATTCAGACATCCGGAAAAGCATCAGATGCGGAAGAAATGTCATATTCTGGAAAATATATCAGAAACATCTAGAAAAACATTAGATGTGGAATGAGAGCAAATCTAAGGATATGTCAGAGACTTCTGAGAAAGTAGTTTAATTTTACTGTGGAATACATGGGAACATCTAGAAAGCGAAAGTAACTTTACTGGGAAAAAGGTTACAGTCATCAGAGATTTTCAGAAATGCATTGAAAACCCCTGGAAAAGAACAGTAACAACCGTAAAAGATATTCAATAGAATGTTGAATGATGTTTTGGAACATAAGCAGACATGATCATCAGAGACATTCAGAAGAGCATTGAATGAAATCTGGAAAAAGAGCAAATATTTAGAGATATCAGGAAAACAATCATAGATATTCAGGAGAATGTTGAATGAAGTCTGAAAACAAATCGGGCACATCCAGAAAAGCATTGGATTGAAAGAGAAACAAACTCGAAGGCATATTAATGACATCCAGAAAAGCGTTGAATGTATTAAAAATAACTTTGAAGGTAAATCCGAAACATTTAGAAAAGCGTTAAATGTACGGGAAAATTTTTAGAAGACTGGCAGAATGATGGGCATGTCCGGAAAAGCATCAGATAAGTACACCAGAACAAAAGTTACATCTGGAAAAACATCAGATGAGAAAAAGTCATATCCGAGAGAGCATCAGATAGACATAAAAGGAGTTTCTGGAAGAGCATCAGAATAAAAGAGACATATCTGGAAGAGCATCGGATGAACACAAAGGTTCTGGAAAAGCATCAGAACAGATAGACATATCTGGAAGAACATCGGATAGAAACAAAGTTATATCTGGAAGAACATCAGATAAGACATAAAAGTATAGGTGCCAAGTAAGTTGGACTTTGTAGAAAGGTAAGATATTGATAACAACACGACCACTGGTGAATGCAAATGAGGATTAAAACACTCTTGAATGCATAGTATATAAAAATGTTATGATGTATGATTAAATGTATGTAATGCAAATGAAAATGTTGACAACAAGTTTAGACCCTTTGAGGGGTGAAAATCAACAAGTTTATACTCTTTTAGGGAGTGACAGACAAGACTGAATCCTCAACACAGAGATCACTGCCATTGCTTAGGGACTTGAAGACGTTGTTCGTTGAACACCTCTTTGTCATACTGGTAAACTGTATCAAGTTAATAATCCTTCGAGGAAGGTTGAAGAGCTGCTTAGGGATTTTTCCAAATAAATTGCCCCAGACTCGCTGACTGTTGTAGATGAACTGATTATTGCTTCAGCTTGAATGATAATGATTGTATGCTGTATACTAAGAAGGTTTGTCCCCAGTAATGAGTCTTGAAGAATCTTCAGAATAAACCAATTCTGAGAAGGACTTGCACTGAACAAATCTTGAACTGATTCTTAACAGGCTCTGAAAAGAACTTTCCCCTGATAGGATCACTGAACAAGTTTCTAAACCGTTTTGAAAATTCCTTGAGAGGAAAGCTAGTTTGCAATAAAAAATGTTTATTTAAACATGACAAATTTAATGCAAAGTTCATACAAATTTTTTTAAAACAAAATCATTGTTTTTAGAAAAAGCACAGTAATATGAATTACTGGTTAAAAACACGGTGTTTTAAAACATTCAGAATGAAAATTAAAACAGAGGTATGATACCAAAACAAATTATTTGCAAAAAATGATTTTGGAGTCAGTTTACGCAACCTCGCTGAAGTATACTTTCAAAATAACCTTGCTTCAATTAGGTCTTTTGAGGGTTATAACGTGGCCTGGTTCACGGTTTATGAAAAAAGATAAAGGCTCAAAGTTTGTTTGTACTCACCCCCACTTCGTGATGTTCTCCTGTCCTATGCTCAGTTAAACTTAAATTGTGCATTTAGATTCCAAAAGGTTTCGGAATTGTACTGATGATAGTGATGAAGATGGTCCAGAAGTCTTGAGACGGCAGCTACTGCTTCTTTACAACATTTAGTTATTTTTCGTCATTGTGGACTTTTTGAAGATCGAGGATTTAAGGACCTCTTCTCTGTATTATCCCTAACTTTTGCCTGACCTATTTCTTTTGAAGTTTATAGTCAGCAGGATGCCCTAGTTTTAGCCTAAGCTTTTTGACTTAGCGGGCTTTTTCTTTTTGATTTCTTCTTAGAAAGAAAGTGATTGCTTGATTTGATGATTACGACTGACCATCACTGGCTTTTGATTTGAAAGACGTTTTCAACATCTGCTTGTTGTATGTAAACTTTTTGAACTTGAATGCACAACCCAAATTAAACTGAGAACTACAATGCCCGGTTAAAATTGTGGGTTTTTTTATAAAGAAATAAACTCCTACTTCAAGGCTCAAAGGGGTTAACAAGGGATTATCTTCCTTATATCTCCAGTGTTTGGGAATTGAAAAAATGCCTTACATCATCAGCAAAGTTTATTCGAAAGTGTACCGACAGCTATCATGGGTATTACGTTTTCATCACCCTACCACAAATATTTGCATAGTAAAAAATTTGAAAAAGAGGTGTATTTTTTTGAAAGTTTTTGTTTTTTGAAAGAGAAAGCATAAAGATGCGAATAAACAGATGATTTGAATCAAAATACTGTACACGCTCATTTCATCAAAACTGACATTTAAAGATAAACAAGTTTGAAAGCAAATAAATATGATACAAACAAGGAAAATGCAAAATAGACAGAAACAAGGTCAGTGACTAATCAAACATAAGGATGAGATGTCCTGTCTTTGGGAAGTAACTGAGTTGAAGTTGATTGAAGCTTCAGTCCCATATCGGTGATGAGGAATCAGTTTGACGACTTACAGATGACTGAAAGATAGACACTTGGAATGAATTGATGATGGCATGGACGTATGTATGTTTTATGCAGGGGATGCGAATGATATGCAATGCTTATGCAACATAGGATACAGTTCACATGTAAAAGATTTGAAAAAATTTAAAGAACACATGGATGTATAAACACAAGCAAAATTACAAACATGGGGTTCAAAGGTCCGACATCACAAGCATGGGGTCACGAGTCTACCCATCCCAAAGGTGTGTACAAATTGGTCAATTTTTGTACCTGTAGAACGAGTTCTAAAAGGTTCCCAAAATCATTGACCCCTCATAGGGATATTAACAACAAGCTAATTCACTCGAGCGAGCTGTAATATCCTAGGATGAATCTCTTTTGAGTCTAGTATCGCATGTCAACTATTCCCGATAGTCACCGCACTACCAAATGGCCATATGGTTAATGTCTACTAAATCCTCAGGGTCATGGGTACCGCACTAGGAAAAATAATGCTTTCACGACAATCGGTCGTTCAACATCGATACTTCTGCACGGGTACCTCGACTGATTCGGTGGACTGCCAAGTTAGCTTGGTCAGGATTCACTCCCTATAAGCATTTCCTGGATATGCCACCACGTATCTTAATGTTCTCTCAAACTTTCCACATGCGTATTAATCACATTCCCAGATAAAAGCGGTAAATAAAACAGCAAGTAAATAAAATCAACAATAAAAAGCAAGCAAATAAAAATCACAAATATGTATAAGATAGGCCTAACCCACTTGAAGAGTCCCCAGCAGAATCGCCATTTTTCTGTAGCGCGATTTTCGTGACCGCCCACATCTGTCTGTGGGATTTCCTTGTGAACCGCAATGTGCCACATATGAATTTTTATATTTATCCTATTGATGCTTTAAAGGAAGGGAAAAAAATCTAAACAAACCCTGCAAGAATGCAAATGTTAACAAAAACAAAATGCAAATAAAGAGAACTAAAATCGGGGGTTGGTTATACTAAGGGAAGCTATTAACACCCTGAGCATTCGTAGTACTCTACGGGAACCACTTCTATATATCTGTGCTATTATTATTTATTTGCTATTATTGAGAAAGAAATTATTGCTTTTGAGAGATGGAGAGAATTTAGAAATGTTTTTGTTGTTTTTGAAATATATTTGAAGAAAATGGAAAGAGGATGAAAAATGAAAAAAGGGTACTCGCCAAGGATTGAGACCTTGTGCCTACGTATTCTCAAAAGAGAAATCAGAGCAGTCGTAGTTCAGAAATAAGGGAAAAGCTTGAAAGCAGAGTTTGTGAGAATTGATTAAAAGAGTGAAGAGATTAAAGATTGAGATATGAATATCCGGGAAAACGTTGGATGAAAAATAGAAGGAATATTCGGGAAAGCCTCGGATGTAAAGAGAAGGAATATGCGGGAAAGTGTCGGATGGTAAAAAAATAAAGGGTGTTGTAATGCTTTTAAGAAGCCCGAGGGTCCTTGTATGAAGCCCCAAGAGGAGGCTAGGGGGGACTTTTAAGAAGCATGTTGGTCCTTGTACTAAGCCCAAGAGGAGGCTATGAGGAACTTTTAAGAAGCATGTGGGTCCAAGCCAAAGAAAAGTTCAAGAAAGGTTTCACTGGGAATGAACCCTTTCTTTGCTGAACAGTTTTAAGGTTTGAAGAAATTCAAAAGAGATTTCACCGGGAATTAATCCTCTATGGGGAAATGAATTCCTTGTGTACATATATTTCTAAGTTATGACAGTCTTGAGAAAAGTTTCACCGGGAATAATGTCTTTGTCTGTTCTATATTGTATAAGCCCAAGAGGAGGCAAGATTGTATCTGGAATTTCCTATGAGGGAACTAGTTTTGATTATGTTGAAAGTAACCTCTAGTTTGACCTAAATCTAAACTGAGGATAACTTAAATGCTAAGAGAAACTTAAACAGATATGCACAAGTATATACAGATAAGTGAATTAACAAGTATATACACAAGTATGCATTGATTTGAAAAGGTGTTGGGTCTTACAAATCTGGAAAGAGGCCCATGGAAGGTTTGTTTATTTTTTAAAACATTTATTTATGTGCACATTGTTTTTGGGGCTTATAGCTCAAAGATAGGCCCAATTGGTCTAAAAGCAGTTTCACCGAGAATAATGCCCCTCTTAGTACCAGTGGATGTGAATCTTCTTTTTATTAAACGAGTGTGATATGAATATCCGGGAAAACATCGGTTGGAAGGAGAGACGTAAAAAGGTTGAAAATATGAATATCCGGGAAAACATCGGATGGAAGGAGAGAAAAGAGTGAAGATATGAATATCCAGGAAAACGTCGGATGTAAAGAGACGATGAAAAAAAAGAAAAGGTTGCTCGCTAAGACTTTACAGTCTTATGCCTACGTATTCTCAACGGGATCTTGAGAAATCAGAGCAGTCGTAGTTCACCCCTAAGGGGTACGAACTACAGAAAAGAAAGTTTAAATCGCACGGTGGCGAGAGGGGAAATCTAACCTAATATTATCATGCTTGATTGAATATCCTAATGTCTATCTTATTTCAAACCTAATTGAAAATTAAATTTGAACTAAGAGATCCTAAGGGAGCATGTATACGTGGCAAAACATCACGGAACAAATGAATACACGACAAAGCATCGTGATAGATAAAATATACACGGAAGAACATCGTGTGTGAAACTAAATACATGGAAAAACATCATGTGATAAAATATACACGGGAAAGCATTGTGGCGCTCAACAGAAAAAGATACGCGGCAAAGCATCGCGAGTAACAAATAACAGATATACGTGGCAAAACATCACAGTGAAAACAAATAGAAAGCACACGGCAAAACATCGTGATAAAATAATAGACATTCACGGCAAAGCATCGTGTGACACAGAGAAAAAATGCAATCCCGGAAAAATATCGTGAGAAAGTATTAACAGTGACGGCAAAGCATCGTGAAACAGATTAATCACGGAAAAGCAACATCAAGAATTAATCAGATAGAACAGATAAAGATACGCGGTATAAAAATAGACAGTCACGGCAAAACATCGTGAGAAATCATCCGCACATAAAATCAACAGACAGTCAAAACACACACAGAAAAACATCGTGGAAAAATAAACGTGCCCAAAACAAGGAAGCATGCAAGCCACGAAATAGAATCAGACAAGAAGAAATTAATAATTAATTTAAATATTAATATTTAATAAAATTAACTAATAATTTAATTAATCAACATTATATAAAGATATTAATTAATAATTAATACATATATTATTTTTTTATTACATTTTTAACATAATCTGAATTAACTAATAAAACCTAGAAAATAAGAAAGTTAGGAAAAATGGATAATTAAAAATGTTTCTTTTTGTTACATTAAATAAACTAGAAATGCAAATAATAAGACAAAAGTTACTAATTAAAAAATGGATAATTTAACAACTAGCAAAGTCCTAACTGGGAATTCTTAAAACTATATACATATAAGAAAGCAAGTTGTGGTGGCTACAAAATAAGAGGTACTTTTCATTTTCTTGTATAAATGCCATGTAAACTAAAATGAACTAAAGTTGTACACACTAATGCCTATTAAAAAAATAACAGCAACGATATTTGTGAAAATGGTGTCATCCCAACAACATAAATGCAACGATATAATAATAATAAAATAATCTCAACTTGCAAATTTCACAAAAACTGTAAACAAAATAGTACGTAAACGAAAAAAGCAATCGGAACCTCGAGACGCAATCAATTCACACAAATAAATAACAGCAGCAAACAGATTCGCAATCAAAGTTCATTACTCAGTAAATACACGACCTAACGAAACCGAAACAAAGATCGGAGAACCAAACGATAGCGAATCGGAAACAGAATGTTAAACAAGTTCAAAATTGCAGCAAAATTCTCTGTTCGAAACATTACCAAGTGTGGGACTGCTACTGATGAAAACTCATGGAGCTGTTGGCGTCGTGGTTGATACTGCTGACGACGAGAGCTTGGTCTGAAACGCAAATGCCAGCGAGAACAGAACCAAAATGTATTATGCTTGTTGCTTGCAGCGGATCTTACGGCTTTCGTTGTTGTCTTTTGTATGCTAACAAAATGCAATTTTTTCGGTGAAACTTGTTTTGCTTAACACACATAAAGGTGAGTAGTTAATGTGTATGAAAAATAACACTATGGAAAGGAGAAGAGAGAAATGGTAGTAAGCGTAATATGTTGTGTTCAAGCATGAGGATGGAAAGTTTATGGTTTGTTTTGTGTGTAGGGAGAGTATTTAGAGAAAACAACTAATGTATTGTTTTTTGTGTCTTTTTGAAGTGAGAACATGAGAGTATTTATAGTAAAATAAATACTTGGAGGGTAAGTTATGAATAAGACTAAGTATCATAAAAAACAAAAGTAGTAAAGACTTGAAACAAAAATAATAATGGTTTTGATTCAAAGTTTTGAAAAATTAAATTCATTTTGATAATGAAGTTTGAAAAGAATGGTTAACAATTTGGGTTTGAGTTTGAATAAGAATATGCATTAAAGAATTTTGTCAAAATGAATTTATGCATTACAAACAAAATGGACTAATGGCATAACAAACAAAATGAAGTGAGTTTTGTCCTATATAAAACAAAATGAAAAGAAACAAGTTCATATGGGGGGAAGTGGTCGTGTGATTTGGTTTGTGAGAGAAAGAAAATGTGAGATTTGGTAGACTAGTAGTGTAAAAGAGAGACTATTAGTTTAAAAATAATAAAACAAAAATTATATTATATATTATAATAATATACTAATATAATAAACAAAAATAAAAAATTTAATAAAAATTAAGTTATTAAAATCTTGATTAATTAATAAAAGTTAATTAAAATCGAAACTGAAACCGATAAAAAAAAAGGATAAAAACTGTCTGTATCGAGGTGTCCGAAAAAATAAAATGAACACACCAAAACGATCAACAAAAAATATACGCATTGAAAAAATACAACGTTTTGTCAAATTTTGAAATTGATTTTACTCGCTAAAAAGGCTCAGACGGGTCAGAAACATGATGACCGGAAAGTTGAAAAATTAAAATAAGCACACCGGGTTAAAATACGCAAAAAATAAATTAAAAATGATGTCTGAAAGTTCGATTTTAAAAACTGTCTGGATACCGACTTTTTTGCACAATTGGCTTTTCAGTTTGACCAAAAATACCTGAAAAAAATGTGTAAATTTCGGCTGATAAATTTCAAATAATATTTATGAAAAAAATATATGATATGATATACAGATGATATAGTATGAAAATATAGACAGATAAAAATGAAAAAAAAATAAAAATGTCTGGTCAAAATTTAGGGTATGACAGCAAGCCGGCGAGGAAAGCCTCGTACTCTGCCTGGTTATTAGACGTGGGGAAGGATAAGGTGAGTGATACCTCGACGATGGTTCCCTCGTCGTTTTCCAAGATGATACCTGCCCCGCTCCTTGCCGAGCTGGATGCTTCGTCTACGAAGATGGTCCACTTTCGTGCCCCGCATGTGGAGGAATCTGCGAACGTCATCTCTGCGACGAAATCAGCCAAATCCTGGGCTTTGAGGGATTTTTTGCTTTCATTCTAAATGTCGAATTCGGACAACTCTAACGACCATTTGAGCATTCTGTCAGCCATATATGGTCACCCCAGCAGTTGCTTTACGGGTTGATCTATCCGGACCACAATCGTGTGAGCCAGGAAGTAGTACCTCAGTCTTCTCACAACGTTGATGAGGGCCATCACTACCTTTTCTATCTACTGGTATCTCAGCTCTGGTCCCTGCAGTGCTTTGCTGGTGAAATATATGGGCTTCTGCCCGTCGGGTGTCTCGAGGATAAGGGCGACGCTTACGGCCTCGGTTACTAAGGTGAGATAAAGGTACAGGGTTTTGCCAATGTCTGGTCGAGAGAGGACTGGTGGTTCTGACAATGCTTGTTTCAGATGGAGGAGAACCCGGTTGCATTCCTCCGTTCATTCAAACGCTGCCTCTTTGCGTAGGAGTTTGAAGAAGGGCAGGGCATGCTGGGCAGACTTGGCCACGAAACGAGACAAAGAAGCGAGCATCCCGTTGAGGGATTGGATAGACTTATTCGAGTTGGGTGTTGGAAATTCGGAGAATGCTCTGCACTTGTCGGGGTTGGCCTCGATTCCTCGCTCTGTCAGATAGAAGCCGAGGAACTTGCCCGCCCGGACTCCGAACGTGCACTTCTCTGGGTTGAAACACATTCAGTATTTCCTGGCCTGTTCGAATACTTTTCTTAAATAGGTCGTGTGATCGGTCTCCTCGTGAGATTTCACGATCACATCGTCCATGTAGACTTCGAGCATGTCGCATATCTCTCCCCGAAAGACCTTTTTCATCATCCTCTGGTAGGTCGCGCCGGCGTTCTTCAGGCAGAAGGGCATTACGTTGTAGTAATAATTGCCCGATTCGGTCACGAAGGCCGAGTATTTTTTATCACTCATCGCCATTGGTATTTGATTGTAGCCCGAATAGGCGTCCATGAATGATAACAGCTTAAAATCGGCAGAGTTATCAAAAAGTTTATCAATATTGGGGAGGGGTAGGCATCTTTTGGGCATGCCTTATTAAGACCATTATATTCAACACACATTCTCCATTTTCCGTTTGATTTCTTTACAAGTACAACGTTGGACAGCCAAGTAGTGTACTTGGCTTCCGAAATAAATTTTTCCTTGAGGAGGCCTTTTACAGCTTGTTCTGCAGCCTCCGTTTTCTCTGGAGACTACTTCCTCCTACGTTGTGCTACTGCTTTGACGGCGGGGTCAATCTTGAATTGATGGCAGGCGACGGTAGGATCTAAGCCGGGCATTTCTGCGGCACTCCAGCCGAACAAGTCTGCGTTCTCTCGAAGGCAAGCCTTGAGTTGTTTCCTCGCGACGTCGGGGAGTCTGGTCCCTATCCTTACTACTCTCTGAGGATCGTCGCCGAGCAAGACGAGCTCGAAGTCACCATCCAGGATTGAGCGTATCGGATGGGAGTTGTTGCTAGTCGAGACGGATGAGCTGCTCGAGCCAACCTAGTCCTCCTTCTGGTCATCTTCGGCGAAGCAGCTGTCGAGGTCGACGGAGTCGACGCGTGGCAGTGGCTTGACTTCTTCTGAGCTGCTGGGTAAGGCTTGCTTGCTGGATGTTTTTGGCTTGGCAGCGATGGTGTTGAGTCCCTTGGTGGCCGCCTCGAAGCATCGTCGCGCAGCTTCGATGTCCCTGTGTAATGTAGCGACCATACCTTTCGAAGTTTAGTACTTCATTTGGAGATGGAAGGTTGATGGCACTGCTACCAGCTCGGCCAAAGTTGGCTGCCCGAACATGCACTGGTAGAGAGACGGGCAGCCAATTACCAGGAACTAGACCTTGATAGATCTGGCTGTCTCCGCAGATCCAAAGGTCACGATCAACTCGACGTATCCCCAGGGTTTCGTGACCGACCCATTGAAACCCTGCAGGTCAGAGCACACGTAGGGAGTTAGGTGCGACTCATCCAGCTAGAGAGTTGAGAACAACAGTGAGTACATAATGTCGACCGAGCTGCCTTGGTCGACTAAGATCATGCGAACATCAAAATTTGCCATCTGGGCCCTGATGAGCAGTGGGATACTCGAGTTCGGGGACCCTCCAAGGAGTTCTTCCCGGTAGAAGGAGATGAGGACTGATCCCTTCTGGGATTTGTCGAGCGTTGTCACCTTGCTGGAGCTCGTGCTGATCAGGTGCTCGAACTTTCTCTTCACGGAGCCCACAATGACTTTGTTAAACCCCCCGTCAGAGATGACCATATCAGAGGGGAAAGTCTCCCATGGGCTATGGGTTGCGAAATACGCGGGAGCGCTGAGCTCGTCTGGGACATAGAAACCCTCCGGTCGTGATATACTCATGGAGACTTGGAGGTTGGTTTCTTCCGAGGAAGGCACCTCTTCCTCTACTTTCTTTGACTCCTGGGCGTCCTGCCGAGGAGTATTTTTCTTCTTTGTAAACTTCTTCAGGTGGCCGTCCCTGATCAGTATTTCTATGGCATCCTTCAAGTGATGCAATCTTCAGTATTTCTACGGCAGTATTTTGATTTATCGGCGTTGGGTTTGGCCGGTACCTGCTTAGGGAACCGGACTCCCGCTTGTTTAAACTCCGAGTTAGCACATTCGAAGAGAATCTTTTCCCTGGAGACAGTCAGGGGAGTGTAATTGTGGAACCGGTCGGAGGGTCCTTTGTTGTCCCGGGATTCGTGGGGACGATCTTCGCGCCTTCTTTCCCCTTGACGGGATGTCGAGGGTTCATCGCCTTTGGAGGCCCGGGCATTTTCCTGATGGCGTGAGGCTCGGGCGGAGTTGGCCGCTTCCTTTTCTTTGTATTGAATATACGCATGCGCCTTGAGGAGGAAGGCGTCCAGGCTCCTTGGAGGTGCAAGGTAGGGATGGTAAAACGGGTCGTGGCCCGCCGAACCGGCCCGCGCACCCGCCAAAAAATGGCGGGTTGGGTTGGGATTTTGGGCCCGTCGCCCGCCAAAACCCGCCCTGTCAAAACCCACCACCCGCCAAAGCCCGCCCTTCCAAAGCCCGCCACCCGCCAAAGCCCGCCGCACCTATTCGTTTAGCTTGTCCCACCTTAAATCCGTCATTTTTTAGTTAATTCTAGTCATTCCAATTCTTGATGGTTTTATTTTGTACATTTATTTGAGAATATATGCAATATTTTTTGAAGTAAAATTTGTTAAAAAGATGCTTTGTAAAAATTGTTCTAAAAAATAAGTGAAAAATCTATTTAAAATGCAAAAACAAGCCTATTAATCTATTAAAAAATGAAAAAATAAATTTAAAAAAAGTTGGCGGGCAAGCCTGCTGCCCGCCAACCCGCCACCTTGGCGGGTCGAGCTAGATTTTTAAGCCCATTTCCATTAGGCAGGCTTGCCCGCCCCGCCTTTTTTTTGCGGGCTAAAAGCGGGGCGGGGCGAGGCGACCCGTTTTGCCACCCCTAGTGCAAGGTCAATAGCTTTAGAAAATTCTGAATGCGGGCGAAGTCCTCGTTCGAGCAGAAATTTCTTCATGTCGTCGGTAGTGGGGACTTGCACGGCTTCTTTATTAAACCTCTCAATATATGCCCGGAGAGGCTCATCCTTCCCTTGAATTATAGCCTCAAGGGAGGCTTCAGTCTTTGGATGGCGGCGTGACGTCGTATAGTGCCTGGAAAACATCCTGCCCAGCTGCTTCCACGAGGTGATGGACTCTTCGGGCAGTTGTTTGTACCAGGTCATTGCCCTTTTCCGGAGCATGGTCGGGAACAGACGGCATTTGATGGCGCCCCGGACGCCTCGGTAGTCTAGCAGCGCATCAATGTTTTCGATGTGCTTATTTGGGTCAGTCGTTCAGTCGTAAGTGCCCAAAGATGGGGGTTTCTCCAAGCCTTTGGGGAGGCGTGTAGCCAATATCTCCTGAGACAATGGGTCGTGGGGCTCATCGTCGCTGCTGGAACTGGTCTGGGAAGGGGAGCAGATGCTTCGCTCGTGACGGCGACTTCTACGGGGTGATGGTGTACGTGCCCGGCCCTTTGGTCTGACCAGGGGTGAACGTTGATCCCTCCAGGTTCTCTTGTTGCTCGGGAAATGTTGGTTTCACAGGGAAACGTGATCGCGCTTCTGAACGGCATGGGACTCTGGTTCTTGGTGTACCCGACTATCAGCTTCCCACCGGGGTTGTGGACTCTTGGATCGTCGTCGATCCTTCCTCGGCTGAGGGGATCTCGGACGGGCAGATTCTTCCAACGCCCCAATCCTCTCGTTTTGTTGGAGGATCAAGAGATTGGTCTTGTTGATTGCTTCAAGGAGGGCCACCACAGCCGGGTCGGCGTTGGGTGGAGCTGGAACGGGCTGGAGGGCCAGCAAGGGCTGGACTTCAACACAGTCGGTATGAGTGGGGGAGGGAGACGCAGTAGCCCCGTCTCTCAGACGACGGGCGTCTCCCCCGAGGAAAGATGCAGATTCTTCTGCATCAGTTTTATTGACGGGGAGAACAGAAAGATTGCGAGTATCTTGGACGTGATCTTGGGAAGCCATGATCGTAATCTTGGATAGAGAATTTGTTTTGGTCTTTGAATCTGAGGTGGATGTTAAGACGGGGATAACAAGTTTCCCACAGACGGCGCCACTGATCGTGAAGGCTGATCAGATCCTGAAATGGGCCAAGAAGAACGTCTGCGGCGCTGAGCGCGTGAGATGAGGAGGGGGTGTACCTGCAAGGCACTCCGATGCTAAAGTAAGAATCCGGAGAGAGAAAGGAAAGTACAAAAGTATGAGTTTCTTAGGATGATTTTTGGATGCCTGACCCTCTCATTCGAGAGGGTATTTATAATGCCCCCAGCGCGTGGTCAACGGTCCATATTTTCAAGGCGGAGTAACCGTTTCCTGAAGAATATGTAACTGCCAAAAATTAGCCGTTATGACGGGCAGGTATGCCCAAAGCTAGTCGTTGCCACGGGCAAGGGCGCAGTTCCGGGCACAGGCGTCATGGCTATTCCTGGATGAAGGAGTTGTGCGTAACGGGCAGGAATTCCGGGAGGGGCAAATGACCTTGAGGTTCATCTGTCCATATGTGCTGGTAGGGGGCAGAAAGGTAAATACTGCCCCCGCACCAGCTGGACATAGGTAATTGGGCCGTTCTGGGAGCAGAAGTGGATTAGGTCATGCCTAGCCATTGGTCCAGTCCGGAACACTAATAGTCTAGAATTTTGAGATTCCAATATGATATCATAAATGTGGCAAGATATTCTTTTTTTAGCCAAATCTTCTTTTGCATGTAATCCATAAGTGTCATTTTCTAACCGGTCTCCTTTGATTTCACCTTATTCAGAACAAAAAACAAATACATTTAATAGGTGTGGGAAAAGAAAATAAAAACTCATGCACTAAATTTTGATCAGACAACACGATTAATTATATTTATTTACATTACCATCTAAATAAAAATGATTATTCAAACCATATTTCATTTTTTTCAAAAATGAATTAAAAAATAAAATAAGAATTATAGAAAAATTGAATTTTAGTTACTCAAAATAAAAACAAAAAAATGTTGAAAAATACTAGAAATTCACGTAGAAAATAATGAATACTTTATAGTATTTCATCAAAATTACTTTATCATAAAAAAATATTTAAAAATTAAAAGCAGGGAATAATTCTTTATAATATTTCATCAAAAATAATAATTTTAATCTCAGCTAAATCATATCAAATACATATTATTTGTCTATGTCATTTGTTATATGTCGATACTTATTAAAGGAATATTTAAAAAAATTGATATGGTTGAATTATGCCCATGATACTCAACATATAGGTGACTATTTAAATTTTGATCAAATTCTTCATTTTAATGATTTATTTTATCTTTTTAATGACTTTTCATTCAACTTTAAAATCTTAATTAATTATTCGTATATAGTTACCGATTTTTAAAATTGGTTTTCATAATTTCTTATCAATGTTAATAATTAAAATGTAATTTAAGGCTTAACCATCTTTGACTCCTCATACTTAAAATAAATCTTTATCAAGTGCATAAAAAGACACATCAGAGAAATATATACTTCACTTGATATTCTTGCAATAGTTTTCAAATGCCTCTGACACATGGAAAATATTCAAATATGGTATGAATAAGTCAAAAAGAGCAAATATAAAACATACCTTATCAATGAAATCAATTCAAACCGTACAACATCAAACGCAATCAAATTAAGAGAAAAATGAATATATAATTCAAATCTTGTGTGTAACACCTTACTGAATCATTAAAATAAGAGATTAAAAACTACCAAAAAATTACAAAAAGACTGAATCTAAAATTATTTATATCAAGATCAGTCAACCACTTTCTAACAAAATTAATATTCATTCCAATATATTTGAAAGAACTCGCTTTACAATTCAATAATTCTTTGACACTTCAAAACTATAGGTTTATTACAAATCTAAATTTGTGTTCATATTATCCTGCACATAAAAAAAAAAAACCTGTAGAACTTACATGGGAGGATTTGCCAACAATCTATAATCAATTGTCACAATACTTGTCTCTTTATTTGACGTAAACTATGCAAGAGAAGAAACACTAAAATCAAATAAAGACAATAGTAAGAGACATAAAAAATATGACTTGTAATCCAAAATATATTGATATGAATCTACCTTAAGGTGAAAATATGCCCTATAAGTCAAAGAATACTTGGGAACCTCACAAAATCTGTTACAAGAATTTTTTAAGAAACTTAACAGATGTAGTTATACTATAAAAGAGTATGGGAAAGGCTTTGATTTCCAATGCTGGAAATATACTGTGGCTGCACAGAACCATAAGAACCTGAGAGTCACACACGCACGCACGCACGCGCACACACACACACGCACGCACACAAAATTTGTTACAAGAATTTTTTAAGGAACTTAACAGATGTAGTTATACTATAAAAGAGTATGGGAAAGGCTTTGATTTCCAATGCTGGAAATATACTGTGGCTGCACAGTACCAGAAGAACCTGAGAGTCACACACACACACGCACACACGCACGGACAAAAGATATATATATATATATATATATATATATATATATATATATATATATATATATATATATATATATATATATATATAATAGGAAATCAACATATTTTAAAAATATATAAAAACATTTATTAATAACACTAAATCCATATAAAATCATAAATCCTCACCTAGTGATATGTTGACAAACCAAATCCACTTATTTATTATCACAAATATCATAAAATTAGCCATGATTCAAAACTCCACAGAATTAACAGAAAAAGTAACAGTTCATACTTCATATTGATTTACATTCAACTGAAGAATTGCCTATTAAACCTTTACCAAATCACGAACTTCAGCCCAATAACTCAAAAAAAATTCCTACGCGCTTTTTCCAAAAATTCATCCTCGTCTTTATTGCTAAGAACTTTTTTATTTAAAACCCCAAAACATCAAGAGCACACAACAACTTCATTAAGAAAAACCAGAAAATCAAACCGAAAAAAAAAAAAAGAAGAATAAAACTTACACTTATAAATTCAATTTCCATCTTGTGTAGATCCACAATCTGAAAAAACAAAACTTTTATGTTAAAACTTACACTTTTAATATAGATCTACAACCTGAAAAAATAAAAAACAATAAAACTTACAATTTGAAATCAAATTTACGTTTTCATGTAGATTCACAACCTGAACACCTTCAACGAATAACTCAGAAAATCAATTGAACCCCAGAAAATCAAGAAAACAAACCTGAAAATTCAACAATATTCTACCATATTCATTCAATATTCAACCGAAATCCAGAAACGCATCCCTCCCAAGAACTTCATAAACAAAAAAACCCAGAAACTTAACAAAACTGTAAGATCTTCATGAAATCATTAGAAAGCATTTTGAAGTGGAATAAAAATGAGTAAAAATGTAGTTTTTTTTAACACACAGACATGAAAAGGTGGAAAGGTGAAATCTTTCCTTAAAAAAATAGCAAAAATGAGTATGAAATTGACATGCAGTAAACTAAAAATTTGAAAAATGAAACCTTTGTTAATCTTGATGGCAATGGTTGAAGAAAATCGATGAAGAAAAACCTGAAAAATATAAACATAATATATTAGTAAATGGATGAAGAAGTTGTAGGAAAAAAAAAAAGATCTTACAGTGTTCTTCTTGTTTCTTGCAATGTGGTTGTGATGTGTTAGGTTACACATGAACCAAAGTGCAGAAGAGATAAGAGAAAGAGAAGAAAGAATAAAGCCGAAAGTGGAGAGAGAAAAGATGGAAGAGGTGGGATAGCAGAAAGAGAAAGTGAAGAGAAAGAAAATTGTACGTTGGAAGAGGTGAGAGAAAGTGATGAGGAAAAAAGAAAAAAACGTTTGAAATCAAATGGTTTGGTTCAATGGTTATGATTTGGGTGCATAAAGACTCAATTTGACCCAAAAATGCTGACGTAACTGAAGAAAGAAAAGGGGTAATAAAGTGTTTTCATAGGTATAAGATTTTCTTATATGATAGATGAGTGATAGCTTAAAATCACTCGGACTTTTCTGCTTCAAAGTCAGAGAATTCGCATCCAATCTTGGCTTCCTATACCAGAATTATGCTATTAATAAACACTCTTCTAAACACGTACTATCCAATTAATTGAAATTCAAATAAATTCTAAATTCTATGTTTACTTGGGATCTACATGATTTAATGTAACCATTTAATTTTCAATAAATTAAAAGTGTATCAGGAAGCATGTTGATAACACAAGTCTGCTCTACAAATTTCATCACCATCCAACCGCGAAAAAATAGAGTAAAGAAATATATTCATTTTAGACAGTTCCATTCAAGAATGAAAATCATTTAAGCAACAATCACATACGTGTATATACAATTCATAATCAATATTTTTATGCACATTCTATATTTTAAACTAACTTACAAAATAAAATAAATGAAGTGACATCTTGGTCTTCCTATTTTTTTTTTTTAACTTGGTATTCCTATCAAAAGTTCATTTCAATTTAATTTTTCAAGTTATGTGACATCTTTTCTTTTCTTATACATCACAAGGCATCCATCTCCATTGATCACCTCACACTATTGCTCTTCAGCAGTAAAATCGGGTTCAGCCGGCTTCTGGAGCATCATCGGAGGTAGCCTCTCTGGCACCCTAGTCTTCCTTGTGCCATTTCTCCTAATAGCTCGAAGCACATTAGCAGCAAATCTTGAAGCATATATTGTAGCACCTAGGCTAGGTGAACTACCACCTTCCTTGGCCAATGCATCTTGCAACCTATTTTCCTCTTCCCTGAGAGATTCTTCAAGCTTCTTTTTACAATAGCGCCTCCAAGCTGCTTGTATGAAACATGCAGCCCATGTCCGCCATTGTTGGGAGTAAAACCTAAAAGTGTGGCGAAGCTGCTTACTGTGAAGGCGCCGAAATTGTGATGCAACAAACTTCAAATCCTCAGCTTTTAGAGCGAATGCTTCCACTTCTGAAAGTGTTTGGACAGTTCTGGTTGAGATGGGAAGGTTTGCCGAGGAACGGGGATCTAATGCCCATGTGAGAAGCTCCTCTCCACAGAAGTCACCAGCTTTGAGGTATTCAGAGTTAAAGAAACCTGTTCTTCCACCGTTTGTTGTCACCGTCAATAGTTTGCCGCGCATTATGAAGAGCATCTCATCAACAGGATCTCCTTCGCGGACAATGCAGCTTTCTTTTGTATAAAGTACTGGTTTGAGGCAGTCACATACTGCATCCAAAAGCTGCTCGTCCATTTTCTCAAATATTGGCACCTATAATCCATTCAAGAAAGATTAAAAAACGCTATTAATATCTTTTGAAATTATGATAGCATTGCATTTCTATTTTATTATATCTCTTGTATTTTGTTTCAACCTTTTCAATATGATATTAATATTTATCATAAAATGATTTGTTAGCATCTTTTAGAATTATAATAGGATTATATTCTTATTTAGATTATACATCTCATGTATATAAATAGTTATTTATAATAAGAAATATTCATATTCAAGTGCTTCTAATAGTGATAGTGATTGATTTATTTTGCAAGGGTTGTCTTAAAATTAACCAGACTGCTCTTTTTGATATTTTGAATACCAATGATTCTTCACCAGGAAGCGCATACATGCACCAACTGATTTTAGAATAACTTTCAACGTGACTATGTTTATCATCTCTCAAAGCCGTTCAATATGTCCAACTCAAAATTCTAAGAAAATGCTCCCCCCCAAAAAAATATATATATATACAATAAAACAGGACAATGTAACTTGTTATTTTGAGGGACCTGCTAGGCATGGACCGAGTTGTTCGGCAAAGAAAGTAATGCTAGGCATGATGGACGAGTTGTTTGGTAAAGAAAGTAATGACCATTTTAAATCATGGGAAGATAAAGAATGAAAAAACCAAAACAATGAAACAAAGATCGGAAAAAAAATTCCTATATTAACACAATTTAAAAAAAGAAACATGGAGAGACTTACCCTCATTAGTAAAGCCAGGCAAAGATGCCTCTTGATGTCTCTTCTCAAATCCTTGGGAAGATTGCGAATCAAGTTGTCTTCATCAACTCCTCTGGTTTCTTGCCATTTGTATTGCTCGTGTCGTCTGATTCTTTCTCTCAAGCTGTCAGGAAGTAGTCGATGAGACATCCACTGTTCAGCATCTCTCCTTTTCACTCTCATCTCCTCCAGTCTCGTAGTTGTTGACTGCAAATATGTCTGTTTCGGAAGAAAAATAAAGTATAATGGATCAAATCATTTAAGAAAATAACCTCGAAACAGAATGGTTCAGGTGTCATACTATTTTTCAAGCAATAATGTCCAAATAAATAAATGAGGAACAAGATTGTATTTAAAGATGGTAGAATGTCTATGAAGTGGAAGAGCATTAGAGGGCCAATCTCCACAAGAGATGTTCATCCACTCTCCAATAAGAGGGCCAATCTAAGGGTGAGGCAATTAAAGCCCTAACTTTAGGCATAGTAGCAAAATAATTTGTGCAATTAGTTTTTATAAAACAAACAGGCCACATTTACTAATGGTCAAACCTAATAGCACATATTGATATTTATGAAGCAAAACGACCACACATGATGGCAAAAAGATGGTCTAACTTTTTTCAAAGTTTGTTTTAGATCTCATTCACCCTTGGGTCGGGCACAGCCTAATAAGTACATCAATATATAATATTCCTGATCATTCCCACTATAACTGTAGTAAACTAGTAAGTGCTCTAGTACCAAAAATATGAAGTTCATTTACGTGAGAAAGTCTCCCAATGGGAAAATCTAATTAAATAGCAATAAACAAATGTATAGTACTTTTGCAACAAAAAAAAAATTATAGCCAGCAGAAAGTCATAAAACCAGTAATTGATAAAAAAAGGTTGGATCACAGTACCGGCAACCAATTTATTCCATATTCAACAAATAGTTCAGTATTATTGTCTAATTAATCGACACTATACAGAGATATTCATTACCAACCTGCATATTTCCAATGAGGAATGCAAATAGTACCAAACCAGCAATTGAAATGAAAATTGCAAAGCAGATTTCCCAAACAAAAGTACTTGTTGCCAGATTCTGACCAAGAGAACTGCAGTAAAAGGGATCCCCAAAAGAGGGTGGAAAAATATTTAAAGAATGTTAGACAATGATTCGGTAAAGATATTTGCAATCAACATTTAAAATTACTATGGGTGGGTTTGTTTCATGACATGCAAAAAAAAAATCCCAGAATAGGTGGCATTGAGATGTAAAGTTCCAATATTTGATGCAAGTTTTTTTTTTAAACCCCGGGTATTCTCGATTTCCCATAATGTAATTTACTCATGTGTTTCCTTACTTTCTTTTCAATGTTAAAAATGGTGAAACCCTATGTTCCCGTGAGAAT
Source organism: Lathyrus tuberosus (assembly GCA_022829125.1). NCBI lineage: Eukaryota > Viridiplantae > Streptophyta > Magnoliopsida > Fabales > Fabaceae > Lathyrus > Lathyrus tuberosus. The sequence goes on from JALAZF010000017.1 coordinate 21,014,289, forward strand.
TCTTAGAATATGGATTTGAGGCCTAATTCAGTCCCACGAAACTACTTTATAAGGTGAATACTGATCAAGCGGGCAAGCCTCATAACCACTACTTAAGCAGCCATATCTACAGCCAACTCGGATTAAAGATACGCCCTAACATGCACGCACTACTTAAACCATATCTTATACGTGACATGCGACTACACACTCCCTCACGCTCTACACAATGAAGGTGGTGGAAGTTCTAACCGAAAATTCCCGCAATTAAGGAGGCTAGGGGCAGACCAAAAATTAACACAATTTTCCAGTACACCCCTCATGACCAAGCTATGGACCTAAAGTGTGACAATGCAAGTGGCCCAATAATAGATTTAGCTATCACAAGACTTGATAACTCTTAGAATTTTGACTTGTGATCAATCTCAGCACCACAAAACTGAATTGTAAGGTGAGGAATCGTGATGTGGGACTAAACAACTATTGCATATGTTATTAGTGTTTTGGAAAAAAATTCCTCAGGGCCTATTTTAAGAACCCTATCTTTTTTAAGGTATAAATGTCAACTCAAATCCTTTTAAGACTAATATTTTGTTCTTCATTCTATTATGTTCTTGCTCCCAAACAATTGTTATGCTCTTACTATTTTTGGTTCAGCAATGTTATATTTTTCTTCTCTGTATAAGTTTTATTGCTCTATACTTTAGGTTCTTTAATTATTTGTTCTTTAATTATTAAGTATGAAAGTCTATTTAATTTTGTGTATTTTTCCACTTGAGTATTTATGTTTACTTTGCACATTGATTTTTAGTCTTTGCAAAAGCTGCTATCCCCTATATTGCTATAGCATTATAGGCGGTCAGTGCTACGCGACACTATCTGGGATTAACAACATAGCTTGACCCGTGTTATCAATGACAGATGGCAGACCACGGCAGAGAGCCAAAATTCCGCAATAAAGCCTGTCATATGGCGACATGGTGGAGAGCCAAAAAATCGCCACCGATATCCACCATGGCCGACATTTGACAACACTGCATTGACTACCAAAACCCCAATTTCCCCATTTCATTGAGGCATTAACTATGTCCAAAACTTAAGCCAAACCATTTTCCACTTCTTTGCACCAAATGATGATAAAGTTACTAAGTAAAGTGGCCACAAAAATTATAAACACGTTGCAGCATATGATTACTTTATAATCTAAAAAACAAATAGCATATATTAAAAAAGATTCTATGAAGCAAACCTCAAATTCTTTAGACCCCACCAGAAACAATAAAAAAATTTCTGTGGAAAATCAGTTGAACCCACAACTCCAGATTGAAGGGCATCAAGGAAAATTCCAAAATTAAAGAGTGTTGTATTTGGATTCTGTATTGGGCATGAAGCATTTAGGAATGTTGAAATATTGCCCAAACCATGACGATCATCACAATACATTTGAGCCTTTATACAGGTGTTATTTTTTCCACATGCATTTTGCCAGCATGTGGTTTCTCTTTCTATAGAAAACAAATACCAAAAGGCACCAAGAACCTATGAACAAGTAAATCAGCAAATTAGAAAGATAGGTAGATGATATAATTTTGAATTTTCATTATATTATTTTGAAAAGGCAGACCATATCATTTTTTTTTTAATTTTCATTAATAAGAACACTATTATAAAAAATGACAACAATTATGTAGGATTTAAATATGCTACATTGGGAACCAACATAAAGTAATGTGGACACGAGAATTTGAAACAACAATATATACAAAGTTGTAAAAAGCATGAACACGGCAACACTGAAAATTTCTGTATATTTTGCATAGCATCAGACGCATGTGCTCAATATGGTCTCAAGTAATGTAAATCTCAGTTATGTAAATGGCACAATTGGGATCATAACTCAGGTGTGTTCACATAGCCACCACAAGGGCAGATATATGTGGCTAACAAAATTTAATTGTTTAATCTAGTGATCAGGAAAAAAGAAATTTAGTGTAGCAGATAAAATAAAACCACAATATATCAGAGACACTTGAAATTTAAAACCGTATGTGTTTTTAAAAAATATCAGGAAAATAACAATGAACTCAAATCAAATGGAAACAAAAAAACTCATGCAAGTTACTAAATATAGCTAAAAATACTTTTTGAAAAATGTGCATAAGAAAAACAAAAATAGCAGAAACATACATGACTTGCAAGCATGTAAAGAAAGAGGTTGAATGCAGCTCCAGCCCATGCTGTTTCTGTGAGAATGCCAGAGGTCCTTGTAACTTCTTTATATAGTGGAGCTATTCGTACAAACCGTGGCACATATTGAAAGAAGACAATAAATTTCAGCAAATTTTTCGTGTTCAATGATTCTGAGCCTCTCATCTTCGGAATGATAAATAGAATCACCACCTAACAATGTAAGAGCAAGTTTTGAGACAAAATAAGCTCACTAAATGAACCCAATAATGTAAATTTCTCAATCTAAGCGCATGAAACACTTACAAAATTAAACATGGAGGGTTGAACTTATTCCCTAATTACATATTTACATTACATGATGAGTTTTCCTACATGTTATGATATTAGACTAAAGTGCAATAACTAAAGAAATCAACAAGGAAGAGTTTCACTACCTGTGGCAGGGGAAGAACAGCAAGAATGTCAATTAAGAAGTACGATGACATATATCTCTTTGCTATTGCCCAAGAATCTTCAACCAAAACACCTCTTCCAAACACTCGAGAAGACGGAGCAATGAATCCCGTACGAAATTGGAAAATTATATGAGTAATATAAAAAATATCGGAGAAAGACCTTAAAACAGTCGCCGTAGTTTCCATTTTTCTGTCTCGTGAAAGACATTTCTTGTCATCATCAATCATAGGGATGTAGAAGAACAAAGGATCAATTGATACAGCAATAAGACAAGATAACACAAATATTTTGTTCCATTTTTGAAGAAAAGGCCCCTGCGGGTCAAGGATTTTCTTTCCAGAACTAAAAAATCTAGTAAGCAAACTGTGGTGGGAAAAAGATTTGAACGGTTTCGCAAATCCCTTTATCCTCTCAGAACTAGATTCAAAGCCCCTTTGAAACTTCCTAGAAACTGATTTTAGTGTAGTTCTAATTCTCCCTGAACGTGTCACGTGAATTCCAGGAGAGTTCATCTCTGAATTCCAGTCCTGAAATCTGAACATCATATAATAAATAACAAAACTAATCTCAGTCCATGATAAATGCGGATTAGGCAATAAAACTTCTGATGATAAAGTGACTTTGACAGAGTCAAAAGTCAAAAGCAAGCACAAAATACTTGCTTCCATTGACAATTAAATTGTTTCTAAAACATTAAATACTACTATCTTTGGACTATATAATAGACCAGAACCAGATGCATTAATTATTCAATAAATCTAAAAGTATGTAGCACTATACTAACCTAACAAATTTATCTTGCTGGAAAGTCATGATTGTGACACAATTCAAAAGCAACAAAGAACACAGTGAATCCGTGTGTTGTAATAAATCTCAGGTTGGAAAACACTAAGCTTCATATTAAAGCTCAATTGAATTAGTCATAACCTACAACAAAACAATAGAGATTTTGAGAATTAGTCAGCCAAAAAATTAATAATTAATTAATACAATAGGTTAAAAATCAAATAGGTGCATAATAAGCCCCTTCCATGTACACACGTGAGAAATCCAAAACGAGTACACGCCATGATATACGGATGATGATGATTATAGCGTTTTTAGAAATAATTAGGGGAAATAAACAGTGGATCATTGATAAACACGAATGAAATTCCAAATTATGAGAATAGTATGATAAAACGGAAGTGAAGCAGAGAATGGAATAGTATCAACAGGAAGAAGAAGAAATAAGGAGAAAAGGGAAAAGGAGAAAGGTACCGTGAGTAGTAACTGAAGTATGAAAGCAAAAAGCGTTGATGGAATTGATGATGAAAAGTGTGGCGGAGTTGGAAGGAAGAAGAATTGAAGTGGAAGAGAAAGTTCGTGGAAAGAAGGCGGAAAAGTTGGAGGAGAGAGAGGTTATTTACAGATAGCGACGGAGAAAGAGAGAGTTTGCGTTTCGTTGTGGTTGAATACTGCTTGAGACAGTCATAGACAGAGAGAAAGAGAAGAAAGTCTACTCTGGCGCGGGTCCCACTCTCTTTCAATTATTATTATTTAAATATTTAAAAATAGGTGCTAATAGTAATCTCTGTTCAATTGGGTTTAGTGACAGTTGGGCCTCAAACCCTCCCATGGATAATTTATCCTGGACCATTTCTTAATGTAGTATATATATATACTATATATATATATATATATAACTTAATTACCATGTAAAAATTTAAAAATGTCTTAAATTATGGAAATATATCTCTGGACGGATCTCATGCAACACAATTTATTTGTTTTTGAGTCACTTCCCATTTTAATGATTTAATATATTTCAAAAATACATCTTTCGGAATTGTCTCAGAAATGTATTTCGAGAACTCGCATAAACTTGTATTTTAAAGTAGTTAAAATTAGGGCAACTAACTTACTTGTATGATGATACTCAGATACACCAACTAATTTCATGGCAAACTGTGAAAACATACAAAGAATGAAGACAACTTAAATAAGCGAGGTGATTTAGAGGCCATGTGAATTGTAAGTGATAGATAAAAAATGTTGAGATGTGTCTTCATTTTTAAGATATAGATTATTTTAAGCACACAATTAAAATTTAGTTCTAGCTTTGCTAAAATATTTCAAAAATATATTTCTGAAATATTTTAATTCATTAAAATGCGATGTAGCTAAAAAAATGAAGGAGTTGTATTGTATGAGGTGTATCCGGAGATGCATCTAAGAAATTTGAGGGACACTTTCAAATTTTCACGTGGTGTCTAAGTAGTATATAGGGTGCATTAAAAAATCTCCTTTATCCTGCCACCCCATACTTTGACTTGACATTTCCACATATTTTCATAATACCTATATTATTTTTGTTTAAATTTGTCAAAAAGTTCAGGCGAAAAGTTTTGTAAAACAAGTAAAAATTTCAATTCAAATAAAAAAAATATGATAGTGTATATAAAAATTTCGATATGTGGAGTAACATACTAGTTTTTTTAAAAGTGCATATCTTTATCGGATTTTTTGAATAATGGTGAAAAATCCGATAGTTTAAAAGGTACTAATTTAAAAAAAAAATCATCATTCACATACTAGATTTTTAGTGGATCTGGTAAAAATCTAGTAGTGTAAATTGAAGGGTTGATGTTTTGTCAATAGTTTTAAACGATTGTGATTGCATCGACCATTTTGTGTGATTCAGAATAAATCCAAAGTTATATAAATAGGGATCATGTGTTGTTAAGAAAAACATCTTACAATGCCTCAATTTTTGTTTAAGACGAAAGTGTACTTCAACCGGGTGAAATCTCTTGTAGAATTTCGGCCCCCGAAGGACACCACATGTATCGCTCTTCTGATATCTAAGTTGAATATATGGGTGGAAATAGGCTGAGCTAAGTTAGGCTTTGCCAAGCCCAAGTCTGCCCTGCCAAAGAAACTGAAGCCTAAGTCTGACATGTAGTCTGTCATGGGCTTATTTTTAGGCCCGAGACTGGCTTTTTCTAAGGTTTAGTTAGCCTGTTAGCCAACATAAAAGTCTATTATTTTAGACATATGTAAATAATCAATTAAAATAATGTTTAAATAGACTAACAAATTAGAAAATCAATGAAACTAAAATGTTGTTTGCATTGACTTATTTTAAGTTACCTATTAGCATCAGTTTTGATATACTATTTGTTTAAGATAACTTACAAAAACAACTTATAACATTGTTCATAAGGTGTTTTCATCTTATTTTCATAAGTTCTCCAAGATAACCAATTTTTATTTATGTATTTTAATTCAAAGTACAAAACATAACATAATGATAATAAAAATATTATTCATATTTATTTAAATAGGTTGGCTTATTATGCTTAAAAGGCTTTTTTCATGGTCTGAGACCTAACCTTTTTAAATAAATAGGCTTATAAAAAGCCTAGGATTTTTCTATTTAAAAAAAAAACTTGGCCTGGCTTGAGCCTATGTAGGCTAGGACGTAGGCCCCTGTTATCGGTCTGGCCTATTTTCACCCCTAGTTGAATAATATGTTGCCCTACACAGAGGACAGAAAGATGAGTAAGATCGAATTTCTTGCACCATGGATTGATACTGATGGAGGGTGAAATACGATCATATTTAGTTGAAGAGTGATGAATATTTGAAGGCTATGTAGACAACATATCACTGTAAAGTAACTAAGGGACCGATCGAGTTTGATGCGACCATTACTATATTTGTCGACGACATAATCAAAATATTGAAACAAAGTTTCTTGTATTCCCAAAATTTATGTGCCATAGCTTAGTTTAATGATTGCCACACCAAACTTCTTGATGATGCCTTTGAGAATTCTCATTCCACTGGGGATCTATATGTATGTGATGTAGTTGTCTACCATAAAATTTACAATAGTATAATGGAATTAAGGAGATAAAGTTTGAAATTCTGGTACCAGATATGTGATGTTACGTGTGATGTCACAACAACACACTCTGCAATGGACAATATAAAACAACAGAAGAGTACACAAAGAATTGTTCACTCAGTTCAGTTAAACAGCTTACTCTGGGGGCTACCAAGCCAGGAAGGAATATCACTATTAGTAGAATTAATTTACAGACTCAACAACCCAGTTGACATCTCCTAAACTTAATCTCTACCTAATGAACTTTCTACCTAAGAGACCACTTAGGTATGAGAACACTACTCACTTCCTAAAACACTTCAGTGATATAATTCAAAGATCACACACTTTGAAAAACACCTTGATCTTGCTTACAAGCTTTGATCAAGTAACAACACTCTCTTGCTTCACAGCTCTAAGAGAGTACACCTTACAACTCACCAATTCAACCTAGAATGGTTTACAAAATACTCGTACAAAGACAATGATTGACACTCAGTTTATGCTCTCTATTTTCTGTACTTTCTTCAAAGGATTGATGCGCTTTATATAGCTATTTGATTTGGGCTAGGACCTGCTACAATATCTGACCTGATTTGTTATTTAAAACTGAATCTTCAAAACAGATTTTCTCTCAAAATCTTCTTAAATCTTCAGCCTTTAAACACTCCTACAAATCTGCATCAAATCTGTTTGCAACAGAAAATATCTCCTCCAAGATATTCGCATCCAATAACTCTAACAGCTCTCCTAAAATCCATCTAATACGCTTAACCCTAAAAACATCTCAAACCTGATGTTTTAATCATCTGCATATCTGATGTCATGACATCGCATGTGACATCAGACTTCAAAACTTCAACAACTTAAACACTTAACATTATTCAATGTTAAGACTCAATGTTAAGACATCACCCATGTGACATCAACATTGAACAACTTTGTTTTACCAAAATTCTAGTCAATCCAAGAACTAACAATCTCCCCCTTTGGCTAATTTTGGCTAAAACAATCTCTGCAACATCAGAGACTTCAGCAGCGGATAAAAATTGAAAAATGTTAAAAACTCCTAGCAGCACTCCTTCAAAACAGCTCCTACTTCAAAATGCTGCACATACTCCATCAGCTCAGCAAAGGGTCAAGCTCCACCCCCCCAAAACCAGAACCAGCATACAGCTGCACAAACACTCTCCCCCTCAACTTCTGCACCACATCAGAAACAGGATTCACAACCACACCTTGGCTTGGCTAACTCTCCCCCTTTTTAGCCATAATTGGACAAACACCTACTAACTACCAGTTAGTCCTAAGCTAGCTCTCATTGTCAGTCTAAAGTCAGCATTCAAGACAAGACAAATCATAGAAAAAAAACATAAAAAGTGCTCAAAACATAATATTCAGGTTACAAACCAAACACATCAAGTGGAAAACAACAAAAGCAAAAACAAAACTACTGTCTAGCAGAAACAACAAAAGAAACTTAATCTTCATCAGAGCTAGGCCCATCTTCATCATCCTCATCATCTTCCTCAGAATTGACACCTTCAGCATTGACATGAACATCATCATTATCATCCTGTTCCAAGGATTGGATCAGCTTCTCAATTTCCTTCTTTCTAGTCATGCTGGTACTGATCACAATATCCAGTTCCTTGCAAGTAGCCTTCAAGTCTGCAAGCAAATCAGCTTTGGTACTTTTCTTCTTGACACCAGCATCTGATGTTGAGACAATGTCTGGAACATGACTCCCAACAAACAATTTTGGATGCAGAGATAATGTAGACTCCCTCTTGCAGGCTGTGTCTGAACTTGTCAATATGCCAGGATGTTGTTTCAGAATTACTCCACAAATGAGAGATGGAAATGCTATAGGAATTTTGATAGCATTAGTGGTGACATGTTTCACAGTCTGTTCAAAAATATATGACCCATAGTCAAATTTCTTCTTAGTGCCAACAGCATAAATGAACCTTCCTAATCCCACAGTTGTTGTGGTTTTATGATTAGTAGGCACCCAATTTGCAGCTCCAATTCTGTGCAAGATAGCATACTTAACACTAAGTTTGCTAGTTGTCAATTTTCTTTTCAAGGGCCACACCTTTACTTGACCAGCAGTTATCTTCTTGCAGACATCATTATCAGTAACTTCTAACTCTGTAAACTTTTCTTCTTTTCTTCCTAGGTAATTGTTGATAACCTCAGGAGAGAACTCAATACAGTTGCCTCTAACAAACACTTTCATGAAATCCATACTTCTTTTGTCAGAAATATTCATAGGAATGTTAACCATAAATTCCTTAACCAGACTGTCATAACACTTGGAGAACCCACAAATAGTCTTCATCAATCCAGTAACCTTTATCACCTCTATGACTTCTTTAATTTCCATAGCCTCTTTGCCAATCTCTCTTTCAAGAGCAAGTCTTCTTTGACAAATAAATTTCCACATGGAAGCACTGCTTGCATAATAGAATGAAATGTTGTCAACAGGAACATCAGGTATCTTGTCAGCAATTCTCTTCAAGATTGACTTTCTCATAGGAGTGATGTCTTGAACATCATCCTCAACATCATACTCTGATTCAGATTCTTCCAACAGCTTCCTCTTTCTGGGATTCACAACAACTTTACTCCATGTTTTTGTTGGACCAACAACAAAAGTCTTTTTCTTCTTTCCTTCAGCTGACTTCTTAGGAGAAGATTCCACATTCTTTCCTTTTCTAGTTTTAAGTCTTTTGGCAAGACTAGGTACAGCATTTCCAATCACTTCATCATCAAACAGGTCAACAACATTTACCACATCTTCATTCTTCTTTCCACCAGGGCTAGTTTCAACATCCCTATCAGGCGATGTTCTGACATTTATTTCAACATCAGCTTCCTCATGAACACCTTCTTCTTCACCACCTACTTCAGCATCTTCAATGACAGACATAGCCAGTCTGTGAACATTTGTATCAGCACTTTGCATGTCCTCCTTTTCAGCAGGCATTTGTCTAAGGGGAATAGAAATGCCTTTTATAGATAAACCCTTATCCAAAATTTTGGTGGCAATCTGATTAAGACTGCGATCAACATCAAACCTCTCTTCAACATCTTGAGGGGTGGAAGACCCAAATGCATATTTCTCTTTAAATAGAATGCTAGTGACTAACCTCCTAGTTTCACTATCATCAATTTTAGGTGTAGGCCTTTTGGGTTGTAGTTTGGAAGGTCTTGACTTACCAGATTCAGGAACCATCATGGAGATGGGTGCTATATTCAAAGCTTCTTCAGCAGAACCCTCTTTCGTCAAAACCCTAGCTTTTTCAAGAGAAGAACTTTTTGAAGCAGACTTCTTTGAAGGGGATGATACTTGTTTTGACATTGTTCGAGTGAAGCAACTGAGGATCAGGGAAGGATTGCTACTTCTGTTGATGTAGAAGGAGATGAACCGTCTAGGGGTATGGTGTTTGATGAAGCGTGTGATAGCTACAATAGGTAATGATAGCCTAAAGTATGGAGCCTGATTTTGTGGATCACTTAAAAGCCAATCAATGAGTTTCTCCTTCCAAAATAACTTTCCTTTTAAATTTTTAAAAGAATTCACACCATAAGTTATTAACCCTACTTGACCTTTCAACATGCTCAGACTTTCACACTTAATGTTACAGTCTGATGTCACAGCATCATCCTTAACATCATTAGATGAGCTGACCTTTTGAGGTACCCATTGATAACAATTATCTCTGGATCTGACTCCCTTCATAACAACCTCATTCTTCTCATTAGTCACCAAACACTCATCTTTAGTGTAGCTGACTTTGTATCCTTCATCACAAAGCTGATTTATGCTAATCAAATTAGCACTCAAACCTTTGACAAGAAGCACATTGTCAAGATCCGGTCCATCATGACACTTCAATTTTCCAACTCCTTTTACCTCCCCTTTCTCTCCATTACCAAAAGTAACATCATTTGAGGAGCAAGAATTGATCTCCACCAAATGATTTTTGGACCCAGTCATATGCTTTGAACATCCACTATCAAAGTACCATCCATCCTTAGCAGAATGTCTATCTGATGTGTGAGCCAATAGACATGTAACCTCAGCTTTAGGAACCCATTATTTAACAACCTTAGTCCTGTTCTTCTTCTGTCTAGGTTGAGGGACAAATTTGGGATATCCATGCAGTTTAAAGCAAGAAAACTGCATATGACCAAATCTTCCACAATAGAAGCACCTTACTCTCTCTTCTCTGAAGTTGTTAAACTTCCTGCCACCTTGATGATGAAGCTGCTGTGGCTGCCATCCATAGTACTGGTGCTGTCTTCTTCCATAGTTTGTCTGTCTTCTGTAGTGAGGATTCTGTCTCTTAGGTTGTCTTCTATGATGATGTGGCTTCCTTCTACCATAAAAATGAGGCACTGCATTATTAGGTCCAAAGCCATACATATTCCCTTGATGTTGAGACATCTGATGGAACATGTTAAACCTAGAAGCCTGCATGCTCCTATGGTATTGAGGAGGCATATACTGCCTAGCTCCAGAAGTATGAACCTTCTTTTGATGAGGACCATGAGCATACCTTTTCCCAACATTTTGAGGCTGTTGGTGAGCAACCTGTTTGGGTTTAGGATTATGTCTCTTTTTGTTTTGTTGAGACATTGGTTGAGACATGTCCTTTTTGATTCCTGAAGTACTAGCTTCAGCAGAAACCTTCTCCTCAACAACAAATCCTAAGCTAGATTTGTCTCCTGCTACCTTTTCTGCCTGAAGGATCTTATCAAGAGTATCAGATCCACTGTTCAACATTCTAACAGATTTTGTCATTTGATCAAGTTGAGATTTAACCAACAAGACTTCATTTTCAAGATCAGCTTTAACAGTCTCAAGCTGAATAATTTGTTTTTTTTTGTTTCTCACTTTCTTGATAAACCTCTGCACTCCTCAGACATAACTCTTGATAGGAGGCTGCTAACTCCTCAAAAGTCAGTTCCTCATCACTTGATTCTCTATCAGACACACATGTCCATGTCAATGCTCTGACATGCTTGGCTGACTCTTCTTCACTTTCACTGTCAGTATCAGACCAGGAAACAGTCATGCCCTTCTTCTGCTTCTTAAGGAATGTAGGACATTCTTTCTTGACATGCCCATAACCCTCACACTCAAAGCATTAGATCCCTTTGTCTTGAGCAGTCTTCTCTTCATCCTTTTCTTTTGACTTGCTGATGTCAGAGGAGATGTTCTTAACATTAGGTTTGTAGTTTCTATTCATTCTCTTGAACACCTTGTTGAACTGTCTTCCCAGCATGGCAATAGCCTGAGATAGTTCCTCCTGAGATTCAACATCATTCCCTTTCTTCTCTTCTTGAGTATTAGATACCAAGGCTATACTCTTGGTCTTCTTTTCAGGTTCCTCTTCATTCAACCCTAACTCAAAAGTTTGAAGAGATCCAATTAGCTCATCAACTCTCATTTTGCTGATGTCTTAAGCTTCTTCAATTGCAGTCACCTTCATCTTATATCTCTTGGGAAGGGACCTAAGGATTTTCCTCACCAACTTTTCTTCAGTCATCTTTTCTCCAAGAGCACTAGAGGTATTAGACAGCTCAAGAATACTCATGTGAAAATCATGAATAGTTTCATCTTCCTTCATCTTTAGACTTTCAAACTTTGATGTCAGAAGTTGAAGTCTTGACATCTTAACCTTTGAGGTTCCTTCATGAGTAGTCTTTAAGATGTCCCAAGCTTCCTTAGCAACTTCACAGGTGTTGATCAACCTGAAGATGTTCGTATCAACTCCGTTGAAAATAGCATTTAGAGCTTTAGAATTACCAAGGGCAAGCTCATCTTCTTCCTTGGTCCATTCTTCTTCAGGTTTCAGTTTTGAGCTGCCTTCTTTTTCTTTCCCAGCATCATCTTTCTCAACAACAACATGTGTTTTCCATTCTTTTATGATAGCCTTCCAAGCCCTACTATCTAAGGATTTCAAAAAGGTAATCATCCTTGGCTTCTAATAATCATAATTAGAGCCATCCAGAATAGGGGGTCTAGTCACAAATCCACCAACTTCCTTGCCCATCTTACCAGAAAGTATCAGCCCTAGATCTCACCCAAATGCAGAGCAGGATGCCTGCTCTGATACCAATTGAAATTCTGGTACCAGATATGTGATGTTACGTGTGATGTCACAACAACACACTCTGCAATGGACAATATAAAACAACAGAAGAGTACACAAAGAATTGTTCACCCAGTTCAGTTAAACAACTTACTCTGGGGGCTACCAAGGTAGGAAGGAATATCACTATTAGTAGAATTAATTTACAGACTCAACAACCCAGTTGATATCTCCTAAACTTAATCTCTACCTAATAAACTTTCTACCTAAGAGACCACTTAGGTATGAGAACACTACTCACTTCCTAAAACACTTCAGTGATATAATTCAAAGATCACACACTTTGAAAAACACCTTGATTCTGCTTACAAGCTTTGATCAAGTAACAACACTCTCTTGCTTCACAGCTCTAAGAGAGTACACCTTACAACTCACTAATTCAACCTAGAATGGTTTACAAAATACTCGTACAAAGACAATGATTGACACTCAGTCTATGCTCTCTATCTTATGAACTTTCTTCAAAGGATTGATGCGCTTTATATAGCTATTTGATTTGGGCTAAGACCTGCTACAATATCTGACCTGATTTGTTATTTAAAACTAAATCTTCAAAACAGATTTTCTCGCAAAATCTTCTTAAATCTTCAGCCTTTAAACACTCCTATAAATCTGCATCAAATCTGTTTGCAATAGAAAATATCTCCTCCAAGATATTCGCATCCAATAACTCTAACAGCTCTCCTAAAATCCATCTAATACGCTTAACCCTAAAAACATCTCAAACCTGATGTTTTAATCATCTGCATATCTGATGTCATGACATCGCATGTGACATCAGACTTCAAAACTTCAACAACTTAAACACTTAACATTATCCAATGTTAAGACTCAATGTTAAGACATCACCCATGTGACATCAACATTGAACAACTTTGTTTTACCAAAATTGTAGTCAATCCAAGAACTAACAAAATTAATGCACTGGTACTCATGTGTGACAGAATGTTAAGACATGTTACCTGACATTGTGAATTATGTTTTCTGAATAGGAGTAACACATATATTCTTTGAATTTGATGACTCACCAATATGTATAACATCTTCCATGTCTTTGAAGGTCACAACATTATTTGCTTTATCATATTCACCTTCCTCATCATTGGTGATTGGTGACATTATAGATTTTTCTTTGTTTCCTTGAAAATCTCGAGCATCCAACTTGAATATATCCAAAAATTTTGCATTTAAGACATTGGAGCTAGTTGTGATTTACACCACATATTCCTTTGCGCTAAAAGTTACGCCACTTGAAATTGTGTCGCTGATTGTCTTGAACATTTGTTGAGACACTATTCTCATATCTCATATCTAGTTTTCTGATGACTTTACTAAAGATCTTAGCAAGCATGGGATTTTCTTAAGTACCATAATTGTCTTCACAATGTTCATAATTATCTTTAAATCTATTCTTTGGAGGATTCTTAATATCATAAATAAGCTTTAGTTGATGAATTGTTCCTCCTTTGAAATTCTCCATCTTAAACATAATAAGAACCCTGGACCACACCCAAACAGAAGAGGGTGTCTACTCTAATACCAATTGGAATTCTGTTCTCATGATGGACAAATGTTGGACCAGATGCCTAAGCCAATGTGTTCAACATCTTAAACCAGAATCGATAGATAATAGAAAAAAATGATAAATCATAAATCAAATAAAGAACACAAGAGAATTTTTAGCTCAGTTCATTGTAACAACACCTATATATGGGGGGTTTTTAACACAAGAAAGGAAATTCACTCTCAATAGTATTAGTACAAAGTGTCTTAGATGAACAACTCTTATTCAATTCCCCTATTCTTAATACTACATGTGCCTCTCTACTCAGAACTCCCCATAAATATGAGAACCCCTCTCACTTTCTCTCAATCACTAACCTTAAAGATAAACACAATAAACAATTTAAGGACTATGAATCACAACTCAACTAATAATCAACCTCTATGATTTATATTTATTTTAGGCTTCTTTTATAGGTGTACGAAAACAACAAATTACAAAGACTCAAAGAACCAAACTCTAACACACTAGATCTTCAATATATGTGCTTTTTTCAAACGTTAGGTTTAAGTCTTCTTAAATAAAAATGCAACTTCTGGGCTTTTCTTCAATAGGAATAAGATTTGACCACGTACAAATTTGTAGAGGATTCTGTTTTGATTTGTTTTTCAAAAATTTCCAACAAAAAGATTTGATTTGTTTTGACTCAAATTTGAATATCCAAATAATTAGATTTGATCTTATTCAATCTGCCAAACAAATTTAATTAACAGATTTCTAAAAGATAGCAACAAATCTAATTGAACCACAACCAAAATTTTCTCTCAGAACAACAACAACCATGGCTATGGATGTTCATTGGTTCGGAAAATTCGAACCAAACTAGAATCCAAACCAAACCATAGTGTTTGGGTCGGGTATTTTTTTAGTACGGGCAAAAACTGAACCAAACCAATGAAATCTGATGTTAATTGATTCGGGCAACGAATTTTCAAAATTATACTCGCGGGCCTGTATACCCGAACCAACCATATTAATTCATATAATTTATATCATAATTATCATGAAAACTAGTATAAGATATTAAACTTCAAGAAGAAAAAAATGAAACACTATTTGTGAAATTCACAACCTATATAGAGAAACGAAAAAATTAAGAATTTTATATTAATATGGAAAATTAGTTAATGTAAGTTAGATATTTTTTAAAAATATCTTTGCATGTTTGTTTCTAATATATCCGATCAATCCAACCCAAACCAACCCGTTATTTCTCGATTTGGTTCGGTTTGGATTTTATTGAGAAAATGTGAAAATCCAATCCAAACCAATCCATATATTTTTGATCGATTTAGGTATCGGATTCTCTCAAAACCAAACCAAACCGACCCGCGAACACCCGTAACCATGGCCTACTGACAAATGCCAGATGTTGCACACATGCTGGAATATTTGACTTGACATTTGTCCACGTAACACAATTTTGAAGCTTGAACAAATCAAATAAAATCTTTAATTTATATAAATCACAAATCCAACTTCTCAAGTAAAGGATTCAGAATGAAACTCTTGTCAAAATTGAACCACACTTTAAATCATCTTTAATAAAGATTCGAGATTTTAAAAACAAATACAATAAGATCTCTTCATGAAAAATAAATGTTCAATCAATAACTTTACATATAAATTTCATTACAATCTTAAATAAACTAAATTTGAAACAAATATTCTTTCGAAGCATATTCAAATAAATCAACTATCAACTATCTATCCATTAAAATAAACTACCATCAAACTTCCTAATATATCATTATCTTTTTAAAAAATTGTACTAGTAAAAGAGCTTATTTATAATTTACAAATGCTAAAAAATTGAAACTACCTTCTTTTGCCACCTCATTCATATTTCACGTTTTACTTTTAACTTTCCCACTCTTCATTTTCTTCTCTTGATTCAAATTTCAAATTTCTCCCACATTTGTTTTTCTCATACTTTTCCACTTTCATTTTCATTTTTTCTCTCTCCATTTTTTTTCCTATTTTATTTTTTAAGTATAAATAACAAAAATTGAACTTCTTTTTTATTTAATGAAGCAGAACACAAAAAAACTGTTGTATTTTTAAAACATAAATTTATCTAAAATAAAATCATAATTATTTTATAACTATTATATATAAAAAAGTATTCATAATTTAAATGATTATTATTCGTTTTATAATTAAGTAATTCATTTGAAATTAACATGTGTATCTAAATACATTTTATACTATATCAAATTGGATAGCATTATCAGAACAAAATCTATTTTTTTAATTAACAATTGTCTTTATTTGAGAGGCAATTTTTTTATTTGTAAATGTGATTTTTTTTCTTTCTCCATCTCACATGTCTTTTTTTATATGATTATTTAATACAATTAAGTTTATATTATCATTGTTCATTTTATAATTAAGTAACACGTTATAAATTGACATGTGTATCTAAAAACATTTTATACTGTATCAAAAAGAATATCACTCAATAATGGTGCATACCATTAACTTTTCATTTCACGGGTCACTATCTGGACAATATCTATTTTATTTTAACCAACAATTACCTTTAATTGAGAGATGAATTTTTTATTTTCAAATGTGCAATTTTTTTCCTCCAAATTCTTTTTTCATTTCAAATTTACATATGTATCTAAATATATTTTATACCGTATTAAATAAATGTACTCGTGCGGCACGAGTATCTTGCTAGTTTTTTCCTTTAAAACTAATCCAAACAAATAAGATCTTTCTATTTAAATAAAATATATTCCAAATTGCTTTTGATTACCAAGCTTCTTCCAAAAGTAAACTTCTGCATCTTCTAAAGAAATTAACACCAAAACAAACCTGAAGAAAATCTAAAGATAATCGGAACCCAATTCGTACGCCAAGATGTCACACAACATGTGTTGAACATCTTGCTCAACAAGTTGCTTACAACCAAATCTTTCTGTTAAGCACTTTAGCATAAACTTTGACTGAACAAATATTTTTATAAACAAACACAATCACACTCAGATTTACTCACGAAATCTAGCTAACAGACTAAGGCCAAATGTTGCATCTCATACTGGAACATCTGTCTCACATGATACATCTTCACAATTAACATCTTGTACCACCCATATTATTTTAACAAAAACAGACAATTAAAAGAACAACAATCAACAAAAGTTATCTCAGATAAATTTCTAAGTAGTACAATATTAATACTTTAACCGTATATCAAATATAATATATAATTATGGATATTGTTCTGGACTGGACCAATGACTAGGCATGGCCCAATCCGCTTCTGTTCCCAGAACGGCCCAATTGCCTAAGTTCAATCCATAAAGGGGCAAAAGTTACCTTTTGACCCCCAACCGGGCAAGGAGTGCATCGCTCCTCCCCAGTACTGTTGCTCGTTCTGCACGGCTTCATCAATCCCCGAACAGCTAAGGGCATATGCTTGAAACTACACCTTTGCCCGACATAACGGCTAGTTTTGGGCACCCTGCCCGACATAACGGCTAGTTTGGGCAGTTACCTATTCTTCGGGAACACTGTTGTTTCGCCCCGAAAATAGGACCGTTGGCCACGCGCTGGAGGCACTATATAAACCCTCTCACTTGAGAGGGTCAGGTATCGAACAATCACCCTAAGAACTCATACTTTGTACTTGCCCCTTTTCTCTGACCCTTTCTTACTTGAGCGTCGGAGTGCCTTGCAGGTACACCCCATCCTCCTCATCTCACGCCCAGCATCACAGACGTTCTTGGTGGCCCATCACAGGATCTGATCAAGCCTTCATGATCAGTGGCGCCGTCTATGGGAAAACTGTTCTCCCCGTCTTAACATCCACCTCAGATACTAAGACCAAAACACTCTCGTCCAAGATTATCATCGTGGTCTCTCAAGATCACGTCAAAGGTGCTCTCCAGTCCGTTGTCCCCCCCGTCAATAAGACCGACGTTGACGGTCCCTCATCCCTCCTCGAAGATCCCTATTTTCTGAGAGACGGGGCCACAACCTCTCCTTCCCCTACTCCTACTGACCGCGACAACGGTCAACCCTCGCTGGCCATCCAGCCCATTCCTGCTCCACCCAACTCCGACCCGACCATGGTGGCCCTTCTTGAGGTGATCAATGTAACACCCCCAATCTATACCCCCAAGCTATTAAAGCGATAACAATTAATCAGAGTATAATTAAAATTCACGGCATAGACCGAGGGGTCACATCAATTTGAAACAAACATACAACAACCTGCTCATGTAGATATGAAACAATTCAGGTAGCACAAAACAAAGGAACTGAGTTCCTACAACCCACAATTCAATTACAGAATAAAAGCGGAAGATCCATAACTGAATCTCATGTATATATATATAAAAAGTTTGCCTGCCATATCCAATATCATACATATACAATCCAAAAGATACATATACATAATACAAAATAATCACACTCGATCACCCCGACTACCCGGTGCTACATATCAGAGCCGACCGACAAAAGAATGAAGACCTAAGCTTCACAAAAAGACCTCCAGCATCTAATCTGCAATGCCTCATAGAGCATTAAAAACAGCAGAAAGGTGAGAAACACAATCATAATATAATTGCATATAATTATATAATAACACACAATTACACAAACATAATATTCTCACCACATTATATGCCATAATCCAATTACAAACCCACACAATGAATTTTCTCACATATCGGTCATAAAAGCATAGCCATCATACACAGATCAATTATCACCAACACGTATATTCATAAATCAACTCACCAATCTCATTCACAATTCCACACACAATCACACCATTCATGATTCATGCAAATGCAAAGAGATCGACACAACGACTCTATGCATATGCACATGCGGTACCATTCATCCATCATTTCTCAACACCAGTTCACTCAGGAACTATTGGAACCAACGCTCGTTACTTAGTGTAACTCCCCGTCGGGCATACGATGTTCCCCGTCGCTTTAAGTCCTCTTAGTATAAGGCGCACGACGTTTATGGATCGCTTTAAATCCTCTTTGTATAAGGCGCACGATCCGATCGCTTTAAGTCCTCTTTGTATAAGGCGCACGATCGTCTATAATCATCGCTTTAAGTCCTCTTATTTTTAAGGCGCACGATCCTATTCGATCGCTTTAAGTCCTCTTATTTTTAAGGCGCACGATGTTATAGCGGATTCCCTCTAGAACCAATTCGTTGCTCACACCCACTAGGGCACACAACATCACAAGAATGCATATCATGATGCTTGGTATACAATGACTCATGACATTCAAATGCACACATATATGCAACCATCTCAATCAACAAAAATCATGCTTTGCAATTCAAGCCCAAAACAATGCATTTATTTGCCATTCGGCCACAAACCCTCATTACACCATCCAAACACATGCATTCACATCACATAACATCACACCAGTCATACAGTACATATCACACGCATATTGCATAATAACACGTCAAATGCACATCATTAAAACAATAAAAGCCAACAATAACACATTCCAAATTCTCGACATAATTAAATTAGCTAACAATCTTGAAACCATTAATATAAGAAAGAACATGCCAAAAGCTTTCCAACGCACCAAATCACGCCTCAAACCAACTTACGGTTCAAAAGTTATAAAGAAAACAAATTGGGAAAAACTGTCACATTCGCATTGCGAAGCTCCTAGCGAATCCTTCGCTACTTCATTCGCAGTGCGAATGTCCCAGCGAACCAAGTCAGAACTGAAAATAGCCTAGAAAATTCCCAACGTTCGCAGTGCGAACCATCCAGCGAACCTTCGCTACACACTTCGCAGTGCGAGTTCCCCAGCGAACCAAGTCAGAGAGCAAACAATACAAAATAACCCAAAGTTCGCAGTGTGAACCTCTGGCGAATGCTCGCCCACACCTTCGTAGTGCGAATAGCCAGTGAATGCTCGTTTTCCCCTTCACTAGGGGATTCGCAGTGCGAACCTGCGAATACCAGAATTCCCAGCAGCGCTGTAACATAACCCAAAATGATATTTTCTCAACCAAAACATTTCCAAACCAACATAGAACAATCAGAACATAGTCTAATCATGGTAACAAGTATTCTACCGCATTTACATCAATTTCCAACCGTGAAAACATCGATTTCTCTCTATCGACCTAGAATCGAAAACTATGAAAACACAACAAACAATCCAATACACACATACATAATCATACAAAATGATAAGATAATCGAGTTTTGCACCCTTACCCGATTAAATCGTGTTTTAGAAAGTCGGTTGATCGATTTCTTCTTTTCCAAGTTTTTTTCTCCCTTTTCTTCTTTTCTCTTCTCTTTTCTTTCTTTCTCTTTTTCTTCTCTTCCTTACTATTTTCTCTCTTTTCTTTTCTCTTATATTTCTAACTTAAGGAAAATAAAGTGAAATAACCAAAATACCCTTACACTCAAATATCTCGCAAACGATCCCAAAACGCGATAAAATATAATCTCGATGAAAAATAACATATTTTTGAATAAAAGTCAGAACTAAAATAATATAATAATAAAATAATCAAAACGACTCAATTAAATAAAAATAATTAAAACTGGGGCGTTACAACTCTCCCCCACTTAGAAATTTTCGTCCTCGAAAATAATACCTGAGACGAACAACTCTGGATACGACTCCCGCATCCGACTCTCCAACTCCCAAGTCAAATTGCCCTCAGCAGCGCCTCTCCACGCTACCTTCACAAGTGCAATATCCTTGCCCCTCAACCGCTTCAGCTCGCGATCCAAAATCCTAACTGGTAATGCCTCAACCGTAAGGTTCTCCCTTACCTCAACTTCATCCATCGGAATCACATGCGACGGATCCGGAACATACTTCCGAAGCTGCGAAACATGGAAAACCTCATGCAAATTCGACAGATTCGGCGGCAACGCCACCCTATAAGCCACAACACCAACTCTCGCGGATATCTGGTAAGGACCAATAAACTGAGAAGTAAGCTTCTTCGATTTCAATGCACGACCAACACCCGTTACCGGCGTAACTCTCAAAAATACATGATCGCCCTCTTGGAACTCAAGATCTTTCCTTCTTCGATCATGATAACTTTTTTGCCTACTCTGAGAAGCCTTCATTTTCTCGCGAATAAGCTTCACCTTTTCCGTAGTCTGTTGCACCAACTTCGGTCCAACCACCGAACTCTCACCAGATTCGTGCCAACACAACGGTGTTCGACATCTTCGTCCATACAACGCTTCAAACGGTGCCATTCCAATACTTGAATGGAAACTGTTGTTATACGTGAATTCAATCAACGCAAGATAACTATCCCATGCACCACCTTGTTCAAGAACACAAGCCCTCAACAAGTCTTCCAACGGTTGAATCATTCTCTCGGTCTGCCCATCCATCTGCTGATAATAAGCCGAACTTAATCTCAATTTAGAACCCAAAGCCTTTTGTAAACTTTCCAAAAATCTCGAGGTAAACCTTGGATCTCGATCAGAAACAATACTTAATGGAACACCATGCAACTTCACAATCACACTGATGTAAATCTCAGCCAACCTCTCCAAAGAAAAACTAATGTCAATCGGAATGAAATTAGCCGATTTAGTCAGCCTATCTACAACCACCTAAATAGCATTATGCCCTCGCTGAGTATTCGGCAACCCTGTCACAAAATCCATAGAAATGCTATCCCATTTCCACTCAGGAATATCCAATGGTTGCAACAAACCACTAGGCCTCAGATGTTCTACCTTCGATTTCTGACAAGTCAAACATGCATAAACAAACTGAGCCACATCTCTTTTCAATCCAGACCACCAGAAAATCTTCTTCAAATCTTGGTACATCTTATTAGTTCCCGGATGTATACTCAGATTACTCCGGTGTCCTTCCTCCAAAATCATCCTTTTCAACTCCACATCATCAAGAATACAAATTCTACCTCGGAACCTCAAAACACCTTTATCATCCACTTTAAAGTCCTCATTTTCACCTTTCTCTCCAACCGTCATCAAATCCACAAATTTCACGTCCCCCTCTATTTCTCGCTAACCGTCAGCAGAAAATCATTAGTAACCTTCAACATTCCAAGCCTCACGCTATCCGACGTCACTTCACATACCAAACTCAAATCTCTAAACGATTCCAAAAGTTCCCACTCCTTAACCATTAAAGAGGACATATGCAACGATTTCCGACTCAACGCATCGGCTACCACATTAGCTTTACCAGGATGGTAATTCAAGCTAAAATCGTAGTCCTTCAAAAATTCCAACCATCTACGTTGCCTCATATTCAACTCTTTCTGATCAAACAAGTATTTCAAACTTTTATGATCACTAAAGACTTCGAATCTTGCACCGTAGAGATAATGCCTCCAAATCTTCAACACAAAAACCATAGCCGCTAACTCAAGATCATGAGTAGGATAATTTTTCTCATGAACCCTCAATTGCCTCGAAGCATAAACCACCACCTTACCTTCTTGCATAAACACACCACCTAGACCAATCAAAGACGCATCACAATACACCACAAACGGTTCATTAGGATCCGGTAAAATCAAAATCGGAGTTGTAGTCAATCTTCTCTTCAGCTCACTAAAACTTTCCTCACACCGAATATCCCAAATGAACACTTGCCCTTTACAAGTCAACTGGGTCAAAGGAAGTGCTAGCTTAGAAAAACCTTCAATAAACCTTCGATAATATCCGGCTAGTCCCAAAAAGCTTCAAATTTCAGTAACGGATCTCGGAGCCTCCCATTTTAGAACTGCATCTACTTTAGATGGATCCACAACAATACCATTACCTGAAATCACGTGTCCAAGAAAACTCACTTCTGACAACCAGAATTCACACTTGGACAGTTTGGCAAAAAGTTTCCTTTCCTTCAAAACCTGCAAAACAATACGCAAATGCTCCGCGTGCTCCTCCCGAGACTTAGAACGAATTAAGATATCATCAATAAACACCACAACAAAACGATCCAAATGCTCGTGAAAAATACGATTCATGTATTCCATGAACACACCTGGTGCATTAGAAACCCCGAACGGCATCACAAAATATTCATAATGACCGTACCGTGTCCTAAAAGCCGTCTTCTGAATATCCTCCTCTTTCACCCTTATCTGATGATATCCTGATCTCAAATCAATCTTACTAAACACACACGCATCAACCAACTGATCCATCAGATCATCAATTCTCGGAAGAGGATACTTATTCTTAATCATCACCTTATTCAACTGGCAATAATCAATACACAATCGTATACTTCCATCTTTCTTTTTCACCAATAAAACTGGAGCACCCCAAGGCGACACACTTGGTCTCACAAACCTCTTCTCCAACAATTCATTCAATTGTTTCTTTAACTCAACCAACTTAGATGCCGACATTCGATATGGTGCCATCGATACAGGTCTAGTACCAGGAACTAGATCTATAGAAAAATCCACCTCCCTCTCTGGCGGCACATCTAAAATATCCTCAGGAAACACTTCCGGAAAATCACACACAACAGGAAACACATCGAGTGAAACTTGACTATCCACAGTCAACGATGCAAACAATCCAAACAACTGAGCTTCATCCGCCAAAAGTTTCTTCAACTCTTTGGTAGATAAGAAACTCGAGTCTTCGTCTTCCTCAAGAGAAGCAAATCTTACCAGCTTATGATAACAATCAATATGAACCCGATTGAATTGTAACCAATTCATTCCCAAAACCACATCTAAACCCTCCAACGGCAAACACACCAAATCCATCTCAAAGTCTTTACCATAAATGGTCAAAGGACATCTTAAACAAACCAAAGAAGTAGTTACTGACCCCATTGCCGAAGTATCAATAACCATCTCACCACCCATCAAAGACAACACAAGATTCAAATGCTTCGCGCACTTAGACGAAATAAACGAATGAGTCGCTCTAGTATCAATAATAGCAACTAAAGGCGTACTATTAATAAAACAAGTACCTCTGATCAGACGGTCTGCACTTGAAGTCTGAGTTCCCGCCAAGGTAAAAACTTTCCCACCAACTGGTGCTTGCTTCGGTTTCGGACACTTTGTACTAATATGACCAGGTTCACTACAGTTTAAACACTTCACCACATTCTTCCTTTTGCACTCAGCTGCGACATGCCCAAAACCTCCACAATTAGAACACTTCTTCGTACCCTTCTTACATTCGAACTGACGATGTCCTAATTCACCACACCCAAAACATCTCGGAGAATTAGACATACCTCCTCCACTCGGCCTTCGATCAAAAGTACCCCTTTGTTTACCTTTATCAGCTGGTGTTACATACGGACCACCACAGAACTATTGCTTCCCTTTTCTCTCGCTCACACTCTTATAATGAGTAGAACGAGCTTTACTATCCTCCTCATAAATCCTACAACAATCCACCAAATCTGAAAACCTTCGAATCCTTTGGTAACCGATTGCCTGCTTTATCTCAGGACGCAATCCGTTCTCATACTTCACACACTTAGAAAATTCCACAGTCGCTTCAGCATAATGTGGATAAAACTGTACAAGCTCCACAAACTTAGCAGTATAATCAACAACAGACATACTACCTTGTTTCAATTCCAAGAACTCAATTTCCTTCTTTCCTCTTACATCTTCAGGAAATACTTCCTCAGAAACTCAATGCTAAACACAACCCAAGTAATCTCCTCCTCTGCAGCTTCCAACACATGACGAGTACTAACCCACCAATCATCAGCTTCTTCCAGTAACATGTGAGTACCCAGTCTCACCTTCTGATCCTCAGCACAATCCATCACTCGGAAAATTCTTTCAATCTCTTTCAGCCAAATCTGTGCACCATCAGGATCATATCTTCCTTTGAAGATAGGCGGTTTGTTCTTCCTGAACTCATCATTTCCAGCAGCATTAGGTGCACCCTGCACAGCCCGAGCCATTGCTTGCACCGCAGCAGCTAAAGCAGCGTCATTCCTACCAGCCATATTCAGTTCATTTCCAATAACAGCAACTATGGTTAAACAAACAGCTCACCGAACCACAAAGACCAACAAGGACTGACACAACTGACACAGACATGCTCTGATACCACTTAATGTAACACCCCCAATCTATACCCCCAGGCTATTAAAGCGATAACAATTAATCAGAGTATAATTAAAATTCACAACATAGACCGAGGGGTCACATCAATTTGAAACAAACATACAACAACCTGCTCATGTAGATATACAACAATTCAGGTAGCACAAAACAAAGGAACTGAGTTCCTACAACCCACAATTCAATTACAGAATAAAAGCGGAAGATCCGTAACTGAATCTCATGTATATATATATATAAAAAGTTTGCCTGCCATATCCAATATCATACATATAGAATCCAAAAGATACATATACATAATACAAAATAATCACACTCGATCACCCCGACTACCCGGTGCTACATATCAGAGCCGACCGACAAAAGAATGAAGACCTAAGCTTCACAAAAAGACCTCCAGCATCTAATTTGCAATGCCTCATAGAGCATTAAAAACAGCAGAAGGGTGAGAAACACAATCATAATATAATTGCATATAATTATATAATAACACACAATTACATAAACATAATATTTTCACCACATTATACGCCATAATCCAATTACAAACCCACACAATGAATTTTCTCACATATCGGTCATAAAAGCATAGCCATCATACACAAATCAATTATCACTAACACGTATATTCATAAATCAACTCACCAATCTCATTCACAATTCCACACACAATCACACCATTCATGATTCATGCAAATGCAAAGAGACCGACACAATGACTCTATGCATATGCACATACGGTACCATCTATCCATCATTTCTCAACACCAGTTCACTCAGGAACTATTGGAACCATCAATCGTTACTTAGTGTAACTCCCCGCCGGGCATACAATGTTCCCCTTCGCTTTAAGTCCTCTTGGTATAATGCGCACGACGTTTATGGATAACTTTAAGTCCTCTTTGTATAAGGCGCACGATCCGATCGCTTTAAGTCCTCTTTGTATAAGGCGCACGATCGTCTATAATCACCGCTTTAAGTCCTCTTATTTTTAAGGCGCACGATCCCATCCGATCGCTTTAAGTCCTCTTATTTTTAAGGCGCACGATGTTATAGCGGATTCCCTCTGGAACCAATTCGTTGCTCACACCCACTAGGGCACACAACATCATAAGAATGCATATCATGATGCTTGGCATACAATGACTCATGACATTCAAATGCACACATATATGCAACCATCTCAATCAACAAAAATCATGCTTTGCAATTCAATCCCAAAACAATGCATTTATTTGCCATTCGGCCACAAACCCTCATTACACGATCCAAACACATATATTCACACCACATAACATCACACCAGTCATACAGTACATATCACACGCATATTGCATAATAACACGTCAAATGCACATCATTAAAACAATAAAAGCCAATAATAACACATTCCAAATTTTTGACATAATTAAATTGGCTAACAATCTTGAAACCATTAATATAAGAAAGAACATGCCAAAAGCTTTCCAACGCACCAAATCACGCCTCAAACCAACTTACGGTTCAAAAGTTATAAAGAAAACAAATTGGGAAAAACTATCACATTCGCATTGCGAAGCTCTTAGCGAATCCTTCGCTACTTCATTCGCAGTGCGAATGTCCCAGCGAACCAAGTCAGAACTGAAAATAGCCTAGAAAATTCCCAACGGCCGCAGTGCGAACCATCCAGCAAACCTTCGCTACACACTTCGCAGTGCGAGTTCCCCAGCGAACCAAGTCAGAGAGCAAACAACACAAAATAACCCAAAGTTCGCAGTGCGAACCTCTGGTGAATGCTCGCCCACACCTTCGTAGTGCAAATAGCCAGTGAATGCTCGCTTTCCCCTTCGCTAGGGGATTCGCAGTGCGAACCTGCGAATACCAGAATTCCCAGCAGCGCTGTTACATAACCCAAAATGATATTTTCTCAACCAAAACATTTACAAACCAACATAGAACAATCAGAACATAGTCTAATCATGGTAACAAGTATTCTACCGCATTTACATCGATTTCCAACCGTGAAAACATTGATTTCTCTCTATCGACCTATAATCGAAAACTATGAAAACACAACAAACAATCCAATACACACATACATAATCATACACAATGATAAGATAATCGAGTTTCGCACCCTTACCCGATTAAATCGTGTTTTAGAAAGTCGGTTGATCGATTTCTTCTTTTCCAAGTTTTTTTCTCCCTTTTTTTCTTTTCTCTTCTCTTTTCTTTCTTTCTCTTTTTCTTCTCTTCCTTACTATTTTCTCTCTTTTCTTTTCTCTTATATTTCTAACTTAAGGAAAATAAAGTGAAATGACCAAAATACCCTTACACTCAAATATCTCGTAAACGATCCCAAAACGCGATAAAATATAATCTCGATGAAAAATAATATATTTTCGAATAAAAGTCAGAACTAAAATAATATAATAATAAAATAATCAAAACGACTCAATTAAATAAAAATAACTAAAACTGGGGCGTTACAATCAACAAGACCAACCTCCTGATCCTCCAGCAGAGCGAAAGGATCGGGGCATTAGAGAAATCCGCTCGTCCAAGATCCCCCCTCCGAGGAAAAGCCATTGACGATCCAAGATCCCGCAACCCCGACGAGAAGTCGACCGAAGGCTGCACCAAAAGCCAGAATCTCATGCTGCCCGGAAACGCGACCATGTTTTCCCGCGAAACCAGCACTCTCCCGGTCACAAGAGAACTCGAAGGGACAAACAATTACCCCCGGTCAGGACAAAAGGTCAGGCCCGTACACCTTCTCCCCGAAGAAGTCACCGGCACGAGCGAGTCGTCCGGTCCCCATCACTAACCAGTTCCAGCAGCGATGATGAGCCTCACGGCCCATTGTCCCAAGAAATCTTAGCAACACGCCTCCCCAAGGGCTTGGAGAAGCCCTCGGCATTGGGCACATACGACGGAACAACCGACCCTGACGAGCACATTGAAAACATCGATGCGCTGTTGGATTACCGTGGCGTCCGGGGCGCCATCAAGTGCCGTATGTTTCCGACCACGCTCCGAAAAGGAGCAATGACTTAGTACAAACAGCTACCTGAAGAATCTATCACTTCGTGGAATCAGTTAGGTAGAATGTTTTCTAGGCATTTCACGGCGTCGCGCCGCCACCCCAAGACTGAAGCCTCTCTTGGGGCCATCATCCAAGGGAAGGATGAACCTCTCCGGACATACATCGAAAGATTTAACAAAGAAGCGTTGCAAGTCCCCACCACTGACGACATGAAAAAATTTCTGCTCGAACAGGGACTCCGCCCACACTCAGAGTTTTCCAAAGCTGTCGGCCTCGCACCTCCGAGGAACGTGGACACCTTCCTCCTCAAGGCGCAGTCGTACATCTAGTATGAGGAAAAGGAAGCGGCCAACTCCGCCCGAGCCTCCCGCCACCAGGAGAACGCCCGGGCCTCCAGAGGTGAAGAGCCATCGACATCTCGTCGAGGGGAAAGGAAGCGCGAAGACCGTCCTTGGGACTCCCGGGAGAGCAAGGGACCTTCCAGATGATTTCACGATTGCACCCTCTGACCGTCTCCAGGGAAAAGATACTGTCTGAATGCGCGTATTCGGAATTCAAACAAGCAGAGGCCCGCTTCCCCAAACAAATACCGGCCAAGCCCAACGCCGATAAATCAAAGTATTGCTATTTCCATAAGAGTCACGGCCACACCACCGAAGATTGCATCCATTTGAAGGATGCTATCGAAATATTGATCAGGGATGGCCACCTGAAACAGTTCACGAAAAAGAAAGATGCTCCTCGGTAAGACGCCCATGAGTCAAAAAAGGTAGAGGAAGAGGTGCCTTCCTCGAAAGAGGCCAACATCCAAGTCGCCATGTCCGTATCGCGACCAGAGGACTTCTACGTCCCAGATGAGCTCAGCGCTCCTGCCTACTTCGCGGCCCATAGCCCATGGGAGACGTTCCCCTCCGCTATGGTCATCTCAGGGGGAGGCTTCAATAAAGTCACAATGGGCTCCGTGAAAAGAAATTCAAACACCTGATCAGCACGAGCTCTAGCAAGGTGACCACGCTCGATCAAGCCCAGAAGGGCTCTATCCCCATCTCCTTCTATCTGGAAGAGCTCCTCGCAGGATCTCCAAACTCGAGCATCCCCCTGCTCGTCAGAGCTTGGATGGCGAAGTTTGACGTTCGCATGATTCTCGTCGACTAAGGCAGCTCGGTCAACATTATGTACTCTCAGTTATTTTCAACGCTCCAGCTGGACGAGTCACACCTCACTCCCTATGTGGGTTCTAACTTGCAAGGATTCAATGGGTCGGTGACCAAACCCTGGGGATACGTCGAACTGATCGTAACTTTTGGATTAGCAGAGATGGCCAGATCCGTTAAAGTACAGTTTCTGGTAATCAATTGCCCGTCTCTATACCAATACATCTTCCGAAGACCAACCTTGGCCGAGTTGGTAGTTGTGCCCTTAACCGTCCATCTCAAGATGAAGTACTACACTTCAAAGGGGATGGTCGTCACCCTCCACGGCGACATCGAAGTCGCGCGACGATGCTTCGAAGCAGCCACGAAGGGACTCAACGCCATCGTGTCCAAAACGAAGGTAGCTAACAAGCCATCCTTGCCCAACAGCTCCGATGAGGCCAAGCCGCAACCTCAGGTCGACTCCATCGACCTCGACAGCCGCTTCCCCGAAGAGGACCAAGCAGCCTCGAGCAGCTCGTCTGCCCCGACTAGCAGCAGCTCCCATCCGACGCGTCCCATCCCGGATGGCGACTTCGAGCTCGTCTTGTTCGGTGACGACCCCCAGCGGGGAGTAAAAATTGGAGCGGATCTCCCCGACATCGCAAGGAAGCAACTCAAAGCCTGCCTCCATGAGAACACTAATCTGTTCGCTTGGAGCACCGCCGAGATGCCCGGCTTGGACCCATCCGTCGCCTGCCATCAACTCACGATTGACCCAGCCATCAAAGCAGTAGCATAACGTAGAAGAAAGCAGTCTCCGGAAAAAACGGAGGCTGCAGAAAGAGCTATAAAAGACCTCCTCGAGGCAAAATTTATCTCGGAAGCCAAGTACACCACTTGGCTGTCCAACGTTGTACTTGTGAAAAAATCTAATGGCAAATGGTGAATGTGTATTGACTATACCGATCTTAACAAAGCATGCCCAAAGGACGCCTACCCCCTCCCCAATATTGATAAACTTGTTGATAACTCTGCCGGTTTTAAACTATTATCATTCATGTCAAATACCAATGGCAGTGAGCGATAAAAAAACACGGCCTTCATGACCGAATCGGGCAACTATTACTACAACGTTATGCCCTTCGGCCTGAAGAACGCCGGCGCGACCTATCAGAGGATGATGAACAAGGTCTTCCGGGGAGAGATAGGCGACTTGCTCAAAGTCTATATGGACGATATGATCGTAAAATCCCGCGAGGAAACCGATCATACTGCCCATTTAAGAAAGGTCTTCGAATAGGCCAGGAAATACCAGATGCGTTTCAACCTGGAGAAGTGCAGGTTCGGTGTGCGGGCAGGTAAATTCCTCGGCTTCTACCTAACAGAACGAGGAATCGAGGCCAACCCCGATAAGTGTCGGGCATTCTCCGAGTTTCCAATGCCCAAATCGAAGAAATCCATCCAGTCCCTCAACGGGATGCTCGCGTCTTTATCCCGTTTCGTGGCCAAATCTGTCCAGCACCCTACCCTTCTTTAAACTCCTCCGCAAGGAGGCAACGTTTGAATAGACAGAGGAATGTGACCAGGCTCTCCTCCATCTGAAACGGGCACACTCGGAGCCGTCAGTCCTCTCTCACCCAGACAATGGCAAGACTCTATATCTATATCTCGCCATAGCCACCGAGACAGTGAGGGCCGCTCTTATCCGCGAAACACCTGACGGATAAAAGCCCATATATTTCACGAGCAAAGCACTGCAGGGACCAGAGCTGAGATACCAACAGATAGAAAAAATAGGCACTGGCCCTCACCAACGCAACTAGAAGACTGATACACTACTTCCTGGCCCACACGATCCTGGTCCAGACAGATCAACCCGTGAAGCAGCTGTTAGGACTAGAGCCGTCAAAATGGGCTAGCCCACATGGGCCGACCCACCAGGCCCGAAGAATCATAGGGCTTGGGCCTTAAAATTAGAGCCCATATTTTTCAGGGCCTTTTTAGCCCAGCCCTAAAAAGCCGGCTACCCATTAGGGCTAGCCCATATGGGTCGTGGGTAGCCCATTAGGCCCATATCACTATAAATTTTCAAAAATTATACTAATACTTATATTATCTTACTCCAAAATAACACGTTGATTTTTCTCGCCTCACTAAATTATATATATATTCTATTCAATATTTCTCTTTTAAATATTATACATTAATATAATCAACACTCTTTTCTCGTATTCTATTAGTTTCCCTTAGGTTAAATATCCGAGTATTATTTTATACAATTTAGACATGTATTGTATTTAAAAACACATTATAGTATTGATAAAAGATAATATAGTACTTAAAAATATATTATAAAAATATATCATAAAAATGTATTATGTTTAAAATAATATAATTTTTAATTTAATTTATAATAAATATTATGGCATTTTTATTTCAATTTTTTTATTAAAAAAAGCCCATTTAGGGCCAAGTAGCCCGAAGCCCATTTAGGGTCGGGCTCGGGTAGTAATTTTCGAGCCCATATTAGAAATGGGATTTTTTGACCCAGCCCTAAAAAGCCTGAGCCCATCAGGGCCAGCCCGTTTAGGGCCGGGTAGCCCATTTTGACAGCTCTAGTTAGGACGACCAGACTTGGCCGGCAGAATGCTCAAATGGTCGCTAGAGCTGTCCGAATTCGACATCCAGTATGAAAGCAGAAAAACCCTCAAAGCCCAGGCTCTAGCTGACTTCGTCGCATAAATGACGTTCGCAGATTCCCCTACCAGTGGGGCGCGCAAATGGACCATTTTCGTAGATGGGGCATCCAGCTCGTCTGGAAGCGGGGGAGGCATCATATTGGAAAATGACGAGGGAATCATCGTTGAGGTATCGCTTACCCTGTCCTTCCCCACCTCTAACAACCAGGCTGAGTATGAAGCCTTCCTCGCCGGCTTACGCCTGGTCGAAGATCTCAGTGCGAAAGAAGTCGTCATCTGCACAGATTCACAACTCGTGGCCCTCCAAGTTCGAGGAGAGTATCAAGCTAAAAACGACAACCTGTCTGAATACTTAGCCCTGGTCAAGGAGAAAATGACGAAGTTCACAGTGGTAGAAGTAAAGCACGTTCCCCGCGAACACAACGTCAGGGCAGACGTTTTGTCTAAACTGGCAAGCACGAAGAAGAAAGGCAGAAACAAGTCCGTCATACAGGAGGTACTTCCTCGACCCAGTATCGAGAAAACTTCCCCAACCCTTGACGTACAAATGATCGGCGACAGCAACTGCTGGATGACCCCCGTTTATAACTATCTCGCTAGGGACGAACTTCCGTCCGACCCCAAAAAAGCCAGCGTAGTTAGGTGAAGAGCCTGCTCCTACGTCCTGGTCGAAGATAAACTCTATAGGTGAGGGTTCTCCATCCCGCTACTCAAGTGCGTCGAGGAAGAAATGGTCGCCCACATCTTGCTCGAAATTCACGAAGTAATCAATGCCCAACATCTCGGAGGAAGGTCCCTTTCCCGGAAGGCCCTTTGAGCAAGATACTACTGGCCAACCATGCAGCAAGACGCTAAGGAACACGTGAAGAAACGCGATAAATGCCAGCGGCACGAGGACATGCACCTAGCTCCACCTAACGAGCTCAAGGATATGTCCTCCCCTTGGCCATTTGCCTGGTGGGGCCTGGACATCCTGGGGCCATTCGTGGTAGGATCAAACCAGAACAAATACTTAATAGTAGGCGTGGATTACTTCACAAAATGGATAGAAGTGGATGCTTTAGACAAGATAACTGCCCTCAACATACTGCGTTTCTACAAACGAAACATCCTTGCACGGTTTGGCATCCCCTAGGCGATAGTCACGAACAATGGGATACAGTTCACAAACAGGAAGTTCCAGGACTTCGTCGCCCAGCTGGGCACGAAGCAACACTTCGCATCCATCGAACATCCCCAAAAAAACGCACAAGCTGAAGTGGCGAACCGAGTCATCCTTCGAGGCCTCAAACGAAGGCTGGAAGAAACGAAGAAAGCTTGGGTCGAGGAGCTGCACAATGTCTTATGGGCATACCGCACAACTCCACACTCTTCAACCGGGGAAACACCCTTTCGCCTGGCCTACAGGACCGAAGCCATAATTCCCATTGAAGCTCATGTACCCTCCAGCGGACAAAATCGCCCATGGACGAGGAAATGAATGACGAAGCACTAAGGGAGGAACTCGACCTCGTCGAAGAAGTTCGGTCAGGGGCATCCCTCCGCGAAGCCTCGTTAAAAAAAAATTGTCATCCGGCATAACGCCAAAGTCATACGACGAGAGTTCAACGTGGGCAACCTCGTCCTAAGAAGAAACCATAAAGACTCTCGCGAAGGCAAACTAGCCGCTAATTGGAAAGGACCCTATCGTGTCCGGGCAAAAATGGAGAATGAGGCCTATTACATAGAACTTGCTCGACCATGGAATGTCAAAAAGCTAAAGCAATACTATAGCTAAGGCCTTAACTGTCAGTCTGATTCGTCAAAACTACCAACCACTATGCACGCCTAGGTACAAGCGTCGCATGTCAGTAAAGCAGAACCCCGCTCCGGAACGAGCCAGGTCCCTGCTCGACAGCAGTCCCTCAATCGAGCACCGCCGTCATCAAAGTACCACGATAGGCAGAACACCCAGCTCGCGATGGGAGGTTCACATCGCGAACTCATGCCTCAAACACGACCTGAGCTCCGCTCTGTCGCCCGGACATTCCCTGGCCATTCTACTAGTACCCCTCACTGCCGAACACATCTACAACGAGCAATTCCCTGAAACTGAAAGCAAATAAAAGTAATCCCTATTACGGGAACACATGCATATCAAGCAAAAGTACAACACTTAGCAGAAATCAAAACAGATAAAACCATGCAAATCACAAAACTGGCCACGAGGACCGGACACATACATAATTAAAGTGACAAGCGGTCACGAGAACCACAATTGTGCTTGTTACATTAACAGGGGGCCACGCTCCCATACAAAACAATAAGTTACATCAAAAGATACACGGCACGCAGGCCGGATAAATTACAACAAGGATAAAAGCCCTATCACTCCTCCATCCGCTCAGGCTGCTCGGGGTTGGGCTCAGGCTCCTGGGTCTCCCCGTTCAGAACTTCAGCATGCTAGTCACCACCAAGGAGAGAGTTCGGACTGGCTATCCTGCCATCCTCGACATGAGCCAGGTAGTGGGTACCCTCGGTGGAGATCTCAACCCCGGGGTTGACCACCCGCAGTTGGGCCACAACATTCTTAAAAGATTCGTCACCGATGACAATGTTGTCATCCTCGGCCTTCAACATACGAGCAACCAGCTCGGCCCACGTCTTCATTTCCCTCACATCCTCAGGTTCGTCGTCAGCCGGAGCACTTGCTAACCTCAGCTGCTCGGTCAGCTCCTCGGCTGCCTTCTTCTCAGCTGCCAGCGTAGCATTCTCCTCCCGCAACCTGGTAGCCTCCTCGTCTGCCTTCTTTCGGGCATCATCAGTGCTCTTAGCTTCCTCCTTGGCCTTCCTCGTCGTCTCTTCCAAAGACGATATGGTAGCCCGGGCAGCCCTGAGCTCAGACTCAGTAGAAGAGTCCCCTTCAGCATAGAAGGCCGCCATTTCCAGGACTCTGACCAGGGCAGAAACATCTTACACCACCAGCGCCCTCTTGCTCGGGCGATCTATGCCCTCCAGCTGGAGAGACTCTGCCCGCGGCACAACTAAGGACATCCCCTCGAAGAATCTTCTGTCAAGAATACATGGAGGAAGTTCGAACTTCCCTTTATCTGGTGCCCAGCTGAGATCTACCGCTTCAGTGGCCCTGGACCGCTTGAACCTTAAGGCCAGAGGCAAGGGAGATCCTTGGGCAGGAGTAGGCGAAGAGGTCCCCATAGCAGGTTGAGGAGGAGGAACACGCTGGGGAAATCGAGTTTTGGGAGCAGCCGCCTCAGGCTTGTTCCTCGCCATAGCATTCTTTACCATTCTTTCATGAGCGGAAGACATCTCACCTACAAAAACAAAATAAATATGTTAGACGACCAAGGAAAAATATGTCGGGCAAGTCAAGTAACTAAGACTACCAAGCAATTTATAAGCATCCGCAGGAGTCTTGTACTCCAAAAGCGCCTTGGTGTTAATAAAACAGTACTCCACCCGCTGGCTACCGTCCTCCTCGAAAATCAGGTACCCCTTCTTCGTCCAGCATTCAGCGAGCCGGAAAGAGTTAACGTAGTTCACCAGCATTTCGTAGCCAACCGAATCTTGCCCGTCCAGCATGTGCGGCTGAGCAACATACTCGTTGGGCTCCTTAGAAAAGTGGTCGGCACTCCAGTGAAAGGGAAACTTGAA
This sequence comes from Lathyrus tuberosus, assembly GCA_022829125.1. NCBI lineage: Eukaryota > Viridiplantae > Streptophyta > Magnoliopsida > Fabales > Fabaceae > Lathyrus > Lathyrus tuberosus. The sequence goes on from JALAZF010000017.1 coordinate 21,050,115, forward strand.
TTCTCTCTCCCCGATCAGCTTCCCGTTTTCGTCGCGCATGTCATTACCGTCCTCGTCAAGGGACACCGCCCAGACATACGTACTATCCTGAGCCCTCTCCGACACAGGCTCTATGATATAGAACCTTTCTTTAAATGTCTGAATTGACTCCAAAAAGGGCTTGAACAACTTACGGGGCTGTTTCAACGACACCCAGCCGTATCTCTTCCCCGTCATTTGCTGTTGGAGATGGAATATCGTGAAAAACAGAGGAAGAGTAGCTCCTATTTGCAAGAATTCACACGTCAACTCAAAGGCACGGATGAACGCCATCGAGTTGGGGTGCAGCTGTGACGGGGCCAGGTCCAGATGCACAAAAACTGACTGCTAAAAATCGGTGAAAGGCAGCCTCAACCCCAACTCTTGAAATGTGTATTCGTACATAGCGAACTGCTCCCCAAAGTCCGTACAAATCCGGTCATCTTCGGAGGGGAAGTGCATCTTCTATTCCCCCTCTGGCCCGACGACTGTGAAGACATCTCCAAGATAGGTCGCGAAGGTAGACATGTGCTCGGCGGGCTCGGCCACCGACCACTCCTCAGTAGAATCCTTGATGACCTCCTCCTCGACTTCACTGGGGATAGTGGAAGCTTCCGTACTGCTGCTCTCAGTGGAGCTCTCCTCGGATGAGTCTATTATAATCTTCCCTTCAGGCCCTATCGCCATATCGATCACCTGAAAAGCAGAGAAAAAAGTGAATTTGACGAAGAATCAAATCCACCCTTCCACCGCTAGTCAAGTGAAAGGGCGCGCAAAGGGCTGAGGACGGCGTCCCCGGCCTAAGCCTTAACATTAAATAGAAACTCAAAAGTCTCCCACGAGGAGATACTCGGGATAAACCACTCCCGAAACGAAGAACTTCCTCGGGCCGCTTCCCAGTTTCCGTTTAAAGCTTCACCAGAATCTTCATCGAAGCACTGGAAACTGAGTAAACGCAACGGTTACCTATGCGTCACCATCGCGACGACGCCGAAAACCGCTGTAGCACCCCAAAATTTGCCCTACCTTCTCTGGCTTTTGCTTCACGCTCAATTGCATCTCATTAGGTCATAACTCATAATCATATTATTGCATTGGTTTTTTGAGACATGGGATCCAAGGATTGTCTTGTTATAAGTGTTTGCCCTGTTCGGGACGATTCTGCAAGTCATTTTCTGCAAAGGTCATCAGTGTACATTTGGGTGATTTAGGTTTTATTCATGGTTGAGCTTGTGGATTGTGTATTGGTTAAGATTCTTCAGCGGATCATGTGAGTGGCCAGATCGTTCAGTGGTAGCTGTGATCATTTTATCAGAGGCTTGTGAATAGTTTGTGATTGATTTTGAATTCTTTGGGTTATCCATTCTCTATCCATCATGACCATTTGGAACCATTTTAACTAGTTTTCTTTCCACATCCAAATTTATTTCAATATCCATTCCTTACCATTTTAAATCCAATTTTTACCTTTCCTATTATCCATTTTATCACAAGTAACCATAGTTCATCCATTTTTTTAAACCAATTATCCATTTCCATTTTCGTTATCCACTTTCAATCTCCAAATCCATCTTGTGTATCCATTTTTTAAACCAATTTCCATAATATCCATTTCAATTTCCATTAACCATTGATCCAAAACTAATTCATATCCATTTTCTTTCTTTCTAAACATATCCATTTTTAACCATTTTCTTGTCCATATCCAAAACTATATTAACCCACATTTTCATTTCAAACCATTTTTTCTACATTTTTAAATCCATTTCAATTTTATCTCACTGTTCCAATATCCAAACCACATGCCCATTAAATTCAAATAAAAACTCCATAATTCTTTAGCTGCCCAATACAAAAGAAAAGAAGCAATATAAAGCCTGAACTTTGCTTTAACCAAAGTCACAAAACTCACTACAAAAGATCCACATTCTTTAATCTCATAGTTCCATGACAATTTCCGTGTTAAAAAACTATTCAAATGGAGAAGTCACCACACTTTGCTTTGGCATCTGCTTTAGAATCACGTTAAGGTAGTTCTGGAGAGATCGCAGCTGTGTATCGGTGGCACTACTCAGAGCTTTGAATGGCACGCGGGCAAATTTTCCAACTTCTGAGGCACAAGTCAATGACCCCGAATCACACATAACAGACAAATCCAATCCATAGTACATTCTTTTCGGAGGGAAGAAATTCAACAGAAAAATAAAAGAAAGAATTAACAGAAAAAGAAAATACAGAGAAAAATAAAATTACAAAACCAAGTGCAAACCACGTAACTTCAAACCAGTTTCATGTAGAAAATTCACCAAGCTTCTAACATAAGTCTCTAACAGAACTCTAACAAACTTCTAACCGATTTTCACCTGCAAAGACCAAATTACCCTTCCTGATTGTTGCTATAAAGTCATTACCATCTTCATTCTTGAGTTGCTTCTTCATTCTGCAATTTTCGTTCTTGACAAATCTTCATCTTCTCCAATTCACTGCAACTTCAAGAATTCCATACGAATTCACCAACCTTCACTCTTCCATACACATTTTGATTCAACCTGCAAATTCATCAGAAACTCATCAATAATCTTCAAACCAGAACCTGCAACAAACGACACTCTTCATCAAGTTCTAAACAATTCCTGAACAATTCCGCAACCAATTTATGTTAAGCTTTTTGGACCTTCATCAATGGCAAATTCAGTTTCGAAGTAAAATCAACGTCAACGACAAAACTCATCCGCAGCAAAAAGAAGAAGGAAGAAGTAGTAAAAGAGTTGAAAGAAGCGGAAAAATCGAAAGCAAAACTACGCATACCTGAGCCGAATATCTCTGGTTTTCTCTTCGTCTTCGTCCTCTTTAAAGAGTCACCGGAACTGCTCCGGTAGGTAAGCCTCGATCCGAATTTTGTTTAGGTTTTGTTTCTCTTTTCCCTTTCTCGGCGAATTTGTAGACGGTAGTGTAGCTCGCAACGTGTTATTAATTTCACTCCGCCGTCGCCGGCAGCGAGCCGTGGCGAGGCGGAGTCATTCGTTAGTTTCCCGGGGAAGCGATCGCGAACTGTTGCGCGACTCACATCACGGTTGAGAGGTTGTGACAGTGAGTTCTGTGCGTGTGAGACGGAGATTTGTGGCAGAGACGAGTGATGGAGAGGAGAGTTGAGTGCGATGACGCTGGAGTTTTGTCGCGTATCAACGGCGGAGAGTCTTGTTGAAAGAGAGACGACGTTGAGCGAGAAAGAAGACAGCGGCGATTTGTTGAGGGTTCGGAGGTTGAAGACGGAAAAGGCGTGAGGACGGTGAGGATGACGGAAAGACAGGAGGTGATGAAGAAGTGTTCGATTTTGCCAGAAGAGTGTGAGTATCGCCGGCGATTTGAGAAGGATGGTGAAGACGGTGGACGGAGAGAGAATGAGAGCCATTCGATGATGAAGAAAAAGTGTGTGGCGGCTTGCTGAGTGAAGGAGATGAGTGGCGTATAGTGTTTAGGTTAAGGTTGGGTTGTGTTACATTGAATTGGGCTGAACTTCAGGCTTTCATTCGCACACCTCCCTAAACTGCTAAATGCACCCCTGACCGTGGATGAGAGCAATGCACACCTCTAGTTTGCTCCAACTCCCCTCTTGGCTGCATTGTGAAGACCTTGGGCCTCAAGATCCAGAGCCCACACGCCCAGATTCTTATTCACACTACCTGGACTTGTCTGCACCCTCCTTTTAAATTCATTTAATTTTTTGTTCTAACTTTTTAATTAGATAATATCTTGGTTTTAGAATTAAGTTTTAGTATTTTTTGAAGTTAGATTTTTCTAATTGGAAGTTAACTTTTATTTTGGTGTTGATTGATTTTTTAATCGGATTTTACTCTTGATTAATTAGGATTAGATTTCAATTAGAATTTTGAATATTAATTAGATTTTAATTAGAGATTTAGGATTTAATCTTTGGTTTTTGATTTTAATTCTTAAGCCTAAGTTTTGGTTAATTCACTTTTAGTAGTTAGATATAGCTTTAGAATTTGACTAACTAGGATTATAGTTCTTAATTAGAAATTAATTGGAATTAGTTTTTAGGATTAATATTTTCTTTTAATTCTAGATTTAATGTTAGAATTAATTTTCTTTAGATTTAGTTTAGAATTAACTTGAACTAATTTTAGAATTAGTTTTTAACCTCAAAATTTTATTTTTCTTGTTAGAATTTAATCTTGACTTTGTTACTTAGTATTTTAATTCTAGCTTGGATTTTTTATGCTTATTTTGTTTAATTCCTGATTAAATGTTTCTCTGCTTACTTAATTTCCTTCATCCCTCTTTTCCTTTTAGACTTAGTTCTTATACCCCACTAAACCTTAGGACTTCCATGTATGCTAACACTAGGGTGTGTCTTAGTCCCCCATTTAGATTTTTCCTTTGATCCGCTCTTGAGTCTCTTTTCTCATCTTATAATAAAAGTAAAAAACACTTAATAAAGGCATAACCAATATTGTATTTAGGCCTTTCATGTGGGAACAAGGAGGTGAGGGGTCTTCTCTCATTTCTTTGGGAATGTTTAGTGTACGCCCCGTCTTGGGTCGACATGCTAAGCATTCGATCCTACATGAGGGACTTAAATACAATGTGAGTTACTAAACACCAATAATAAAAAACATTTCTCTTAAAAAAGACAAAACAAACAATAATGTCCTTCCTTCGGGAATTCTTCTCTCATCTCACTCACTCTCATCGAACGAACGCGCTTCTACTCGTTCTCTTGCAAGATGGTAACACACTCGGACCAGCGAGCCTGCAACACCTGAGCTAGAACGTTAGCCGTTCCTTAAAAAACACAAACAATCCATCCCTAGTGAGGGGAACTACGTCGCTCTGATTCTCATGCTCCCGATGAGGTACGTAGGCAGTGGGGTAGGGCCCATGCGAGCACTTCTTTTATTTTCCCTACATTTGTTTCTCTTTCTTTCTCCTTTCCTTTTCCAGTTCTCCTTTTCCCAATATCCTTTTCTTACACCCTTTGATTGAGACAAGCAAGCGTGGATCCCATCGGGTACGATGGACGCGAGGGGGTGCTAATACCTTCCTCTCGCGTAACCGACTCCCGAATTCAGTTCTCTTGGTCGCAAGACCATGCTTTTCCTTCTTTTCAGGTTTATGCGGTGTTTCCTTTCCCTCTCTTGGGATAAATAGACATTGCTGGCGACTCTGTTCGGTGCCACTTTTGCATTTGTACTAGGATGAAAATCCCGGGAGCGACAGCTGGCGACTCTGCTGGGGACAGGTTGACCTATTGCTGGTCCATCCTAAGCGAGTCAATCTTAGCGCTTGTTTGCCTTTCTTTCATTGGGTGTTTACTGTTGTATTGTATTTGCTGTTTACTGTGTTTTATTACTTGTACCATATTTACAGCATGTTAGCGTTTACATTTCATATATTATACTGTGTTGCAATGTTCTGTGTGTTTGGCGGGATGGGTGTTCTGAGAGATGAGCCCACTACACAGGCTTGAGTATACACATAGGTATTAGAGTGGATAGTCATGACGCCTGCGTGGTGGTGACCACGTATTGTTGTTCATGAGACCCACAACCAGACGAGGTTCTATCAGGAGCTTTCTGCTACTGCATGTTATGCAGGCCAGTAGTTATTCTCTTGAGGAACTGTCGACTCTGGTGACCATTCCCGAGAACTCAGTTGCGGCACTCCTCCCGAGATGTGACAGTGGCAGACCACGTTATGTGGCAAACCCATTGCACATTCTCGATCCGAGGACCCAATGCTGGGAACTTGCTATAGGTGTTCTTTTTTGAAAGAGAATCAGTGGAAGCACTCCTCGATTGGCGATAGTACTGTACCCCGAGGGATGAATGTACTATTGCTTCTCGACCTCAGTGCCAGAGGCTGAGGACCATTCGTTTTGGAGAATCAGTTGAGGCCTCCTCGATTGATGATGATGCCAAACCAGAAATGGTGAATGTATCATCATTTCTCGACCTTAGAGCCCGGGATACTGAACATCCTAGTACCCACATGTGAGAGGGGCGGGTTATTTACAGGTTTGCAGGTAACCTTGACCTTCATCATACCCGGTATTCTGGATTTCCTATCAGTGTGGACTCATCAGCCTGGTATTATGGTATTCTGAAATTCTGACCATCCCGGTATTCTGATTGGGTCGGTGCTCTGATTATGCCGATATTCTGTCATTCTGGTATTCCGATTATTCTGGTGTTCTGGCATTCCAGTATTCTGATCATCTGGTATTCTAGTATTCCGGTATAGTCTCCAGAGCATACCTATGAGCCTATTCAGTCAGCAGCACAGTAGTTATTCAGGATATGTGGAAGCTTTGATCTCATGTCTTATTGCATTCATATTGCATTTGCATTTGCATCTTGCATCATTTTGCATATCCTTCTTCAGGCCAGACCAGTGAGCTCATCCATCCTTTGTCTGACCTGCAGTTGGATTTCCCTACTTTCGTATTGGACTTGAATCATCTTCTGGAAAGATCATGAACTCTGGGGAGCAGAATCAGTTTGTGACTAGGGCCGATGTTGAATTGATGAAGCATCAGTTGGACCAACTTATGGAAGCTATGGCCGCCATGAAAAGGGGAGAGGCCAATATTCAAAGAAATGAGAATGTTATTCCACCTCTGGCGAACAATGTTGCTCAAGCTCAGCCTGTGCAGATCCCGGTTGAGAATCATGCTATACACGAGCGTACCATCGTCCGAGACAGACATTCTTCTTCTCTTGATGCCACAGATTATCAGAGCTTTGCCTTCTCTATGCCAGATGTCCAGGGGGTAGTTTCAAGGATGAACCCTAAGGATCCACGATCTGTTGATGATGAAAGATACCGTGTGTTGGACGAGAAAATTACAGCCCTGGAGAGGCGTGATACTCTTGAGTTGAATGCTTCAAGCATGTGCCTGGTACATGGCCTGGTAATGCCTCCAAAGTTTAAAATGCCAAAGTTTGAGCAGTACAAAGGAGATAGTTGTCCGAGGCTACATTTGGTGATGTTCTGCAGAAGAATGACCTCGCATGTCGACAACGATAAGCTTATGATCCACTGTTTCCAAGACAGTCTGAGTGGGGCATCATTGAATTGGTATATACAGTTGCAGAGTGGTAGCATCCGATCATGGACAGATCTAGCCAACGCCTTTGTGAAGCAATACAACTATAATCTTGACATGGCTCCCAGCCAAATGCATTTGCAAGACTTGTCTCAAGCAGATAATGAATCATTCCGAGAGTACGCTCAGAGATGGAGAGAGTTAGCCGCTCGTGTTCAACCGCCAATGTCGGATAGAGAATTTGTTGATTTGTTCACGGATACCTTGCAAGAGCCGTACTTGGAAAAGATGATTGCCAATGGGGCAGCAAAATTTTCTGACCTGGTGATGGTGGGAGAACGTATCGAGAGCCTGATTAAGTGTGGGAAGCTCCAAGGCGTCTCGAACTTCCAAGCTAATGAAAATGAATCAGTTGTCAGTTCTCAGGAAGAATTCGAGGAGGAAAATAGTTACATTCAGGAATCTTCACCACCTCGTTCTCAGTGTTCAGACATATCAACTGTTCAGAGCCAACAATCTTATGGGTCTTCATATCAGGGACAATATTATTCTGCAAATCAGGGACCTCCTCAGAGTCAACGATCATATCGCCGTCAGCCGCGTCAGCACGCTCGACAAAGGCCAAGGAAGCCAGAGAGGAATTTCACTCATTTGCCAATGTCGTATAGTCAGATGTTGCCGGATTTGATCAGAGGTGGATTGATAGTGCCGAAGGATTTGAAGCCGGTTCCTTTTCCGTACCCACCAGGTTTTGATACCAACGCCCATTGTGATTACCATGCTGGGGCATATGGGCATTCAACGGAAGACTGTAAGGTGCTCAGGAGCAAGGTTCAGACTCTTCTTGACTCCAACATGTTCTCATTCATGCCTCAGGGTATTCAGATCCACGACTCTCCTTCGTCCAGTTATGTGGGTTCATCAGTTCAGGTTATGGAAGAAGTCACCGAGAGCAGTGGTGCAGATGAGTATCAGAATGACTTCGATGAGCAATTCTGAAGATGGCTAGCTCATTAGCAAATCAAGCTTGGAAAGCCCCGTCCCTCAAAGCTGGCGACCATTTAGAGCATGTCATTTCTTTGCATTTGTAGTTTCTTTTCTGTTAAAATGACCAAACTCGTTTGTAAAACTTGTTGTTTTCGATTGATAATGATAATGGAATGAATATGCATGTTTTGATTAAATCCAGTCGTGTTTACTCATACTTTTTATCGATATCATATGCTTGTTTAAGCAGGGTCCGAGGGAGGATGATGACATTCAAAGACGCAGAACTTCCAATTGTATGCTTTTGGGACAAAACCCTGCTGATGATGTACAGGCATTGTTTCAATTCCTCAAACACCGGAGACATAAGGAAGATAATCCTTTGTCAACCCCGTTGAGCCTAGAAGTAGGAGTTTCTTTTTGAAAATGAAAAACCCCTCAATCTTAACCAGGGGCAGGGTAGGTGTCAGCTAATTTGACCGTGCGTTCAAATTTCAAAAGGAGCGTCCTATTCAAAGACCAATTACATCCACGGTTATCCCTCACCAACTAAAGAGTGAGACGGTCACAACCCTTTACAAGTCAAGACAAACCTGTGTCACACGATTAGTTCAAAAAATAAAATAAAAAAAAAAGAATCAAAAGAGAAAAAGGAAAAAGCCCGCTAAGTCAAAACTTGAAAACAAGTGACTTAGGCAAAAGTTAGGGCATCCCGCTGGACTTCAAAATCGAAAAAAAAATCAAAAAAGGAATCAGTCCAGGCAAGATCAGGGAAATAAAAAAAAACAAAAGAACAAAAAGCGAAAAGGATTAAAAAAAAAGAAAAATCCTCGAGCAAAGAACAAGGCGTGTGACCACAGACACCGAAGACAAAAGGGGTGACCGTCACTCCGAAAACCGTGTGGGTTCCTTCTATCCTCATACCATTCATTAACCTTTTTGAAAGGTGAGCGTATGTATCAAGTTAGCTAAACGTAGGACTGGAGAACATCAAGGAGAATGGGTGGGTTAAAACAAAACTTTGAGCCTTATATCCTTTCTTTCTTAAAACCGCGAACCAGGCCACGTTACAACCTTCGAAAGACCTAATTGAAGCAGGGTTGTTTCAAAAGCATACTTCGGTAAAGATCGCGTCGAACCTGACTCCTAAAAGGATCTTCTTACCATTCATGTTGGTATCAATGTGACATTCTACTAAGTGATTTGTTCACCACATGTCATAACATTTTTCCAGTGAACACACTTGGATTTCAAAACTGTCATATGCATTGCATTAAAATTGTCATTTTCCAAACGAACAGTTTTACTTGCGAGTAAGTGCTCGATCAGGAGAGTCTCTACAATGGAAAGATTGATTAATCTAAGGTGCAAAGTGCCCGAGTACTCCGTTGAGCCGGGGCAAGTCATATCAAATGGCCGTTTCATTCCAAGATTCAGTTAATCTGGGGCAATTATGTTGAGAATCTGGGGCAATCAAGTCGAGATTCAACAAATCTCTCGAAGGTCAGTCAGTCAAAGGTACTCCTTCGTAGATCATCCAGACAGGGGCACAAATCATTTCAAGACTGGGGCAGGCCACCCCAAAGACCAAGAAGTTATTCTCTCCGGAGGACGGTTAATCAAAAGCCATGGGGTAATATATGTCGAATCTTCACGAGACATCCTGAAGACATGTCCATTCACAGGTTCTTTTATGGGTTATACGTCATCCGGACCCCTCCTTTTGTCATGTCATGTCTACAAGGCCCATGTTGATAGCTGACATGTGACGACCCCAGTAAAGTCTCTTTCCCTAGCAGAGATAGCTGAAGTTTTGTCACATTCAGCAGAGCATTGTGAAGATTGTGAATCATTCTCCTCAGCAAAAGTTCCGGAGTTCGCTCTCCCCTAGCCAGCTTGGCGAAGTTTATTGCTCTTCAGCAAGAGTTCATATTACCATACAGGATAAGAGTGTTAGGTCTGTGCTTCCCCAGTCTGCGGCAAAGTTGCTTCCGTCTCCCCAACGGAGTAAGGGTAGAAGGTAAATTTCCAACAGAGGAGTAAGTCTGATCTTGTTCCCGAGCAGAGCTGATATCATTAACCATTGTCCCTAAGCATATTTTTGGGTGGTGGTTAGCTTTCCCCAGTAAGTCAAAGGTTGATTGCCATTGGCACTTTTCTTCAGCAAGATTCCTGGAATGTTTCCTCCAGCAGAAGGTTGTTATTCATGCTTTCCTGCAGAATGGAGGTTTAGTCGGGATCTCGAGCAGTTTATGACCTTGAAGACGATTCAGTTTATCATCCCCAGTGGAGTTGGCCTCGTCTCTTCAGCATTTATTTTGCTGGAGTGGTCCTGTTGCATATCATATCATGGCATAATCATCATCATTGCATAATCATCAGCATAGCCTTGCATGAAGCCTGGTAAAACCAAACAGAAAACTTATAGCTAACCTTGCTCAGCATCATTCCATAACCCACTTTGCTGGTATATTTCAAAAACCTAAAATCCTATCCCTTTTGGCGTTTCCTTCAAACCTGAAGTCCAATCCCTGTTGGCACTTTATACAAAATCCAATCCCCATTGGTACCCAGAAAGATTTTGCCTTTGAAAAAAACAATCACCATCAGGTTTCACCTGTCCTTACCAGCAAAGTTCATTTGTACTTAGCACATTCTTCCTTCCCGGTAGCCCGAGCATACGTCGGTTTTCTGCATATAGTGATCATTGCATCCTCAAAACGCGTAGCATTTCCATTTGATGTGGAGCATTACGCCATAGAAAGAAAATTCAAACATATGCACGCGAAGCATAAGCCAGATTCGGTACCTTGCGCGAAAGCCTGAATCCATTTCAGTCAAGACGGTGACATATTCCCAGCAAACATTACAATCAACCCCTCTGATTACCTTTCTTTTGGGTCGTAGATCATACGTCGATCTTACCCTCGACCAGTCATTGTCCATCAACCCTTTGATGACGACATTTTGGTCAGGTTTCCTTTCCATCAAACCCCTTTGATGATGTGTTTCTGCGTATGGTTTTCTTTCTGTCATCCTTATGACAATGTGATCCCTAAGTCAGGTATTCTTTCTGTCATCTCTATGGCAATGTGTCTCCTTTGGTCGAGTCCTCTTCCCGTCAACCCTTTGACGATGTGTTTCGAGCTCGGGTTTCGTACCTTCGGATGTTTTCAGCCTCTTCCCGTCAACCCTTTGACGATGTGTTCCGAGCTCAGGTTTCGTACCTTCGGATGTTTTCAGTTTCTTCCCGTCAACCCTTTGACGATGTGTTCCGAGCTCGGGTTTCTTACCTTCGGATGTTTTCAGTTTCTTCCCGTCAACCCTTTGACGATGTGTTCCAAGCTCGGGTTTCTTACCTTCGGATGTTTTCAGTTTCTTCCCGTCAACCCTTTGACGATGTGTTCCGAGCTCAGGTTTCGTACCTTCGGATGTTTTCAGTTTCTTCCCGTCAACCCTTTGACGATGTGTTCCGAGCTCAGGTTTCGTACCTTCGGATGTTTTCAGTTTCTTCCCGTCAACCCTTTGACGATGTGTTCCGAGCTCAGGTTTCGTACCTTCGGATGTTTTTAGTTTCTTCCCGTCAACCCTTTGACGATGTGTTCCGAGCTCGGGTTTCGTACCTTCGGATGTTTTCGGTTTCCTTCCTGTCATCCCTATGACAATGTGTTTCCTTTGGTCGAGTCTTTTTCCTGTCATCCCTATGACGTTGTGTCCCTACTGTGGAATTTTCTTTCCGTCATCCCCATGACGATGTGTCCCTACTGTGGAATTTTCTTTCTATCATCCCTATGACAATGTGTTCCCTCAGTTGGGTCATCTTTCTGTCATCCCTATGACAATGTGTTCTTTGGGTTCAGTCTTCTTTCCATCAATTCTTTGACGATGTGGGTCGGTGCATATCTTTTTTTTTCCGTCAACCCCTTGACGATGTTAGATTGTCTCCCCTACAGAGTTGTCTGCTTGGATTTCTCTTTTCCCCAGTAGAGTTGCCTCCCAGAGCTACCTTGCAGTTAGTGGTCAAGACTCAGTGAATGTCCAAGAGTTTGAAGATGCCAAGTCTTCTGTAAAATCCTTTTGGGATGATTTTTTTCAGATCTACTGTGTAATTTGGGGCAAAAGGCAAGTAGTTGACCTTCCCACACATGGGGCATATTGAATTTCCCTCGCAGAAGATGTTCCATATCTATAATTCCCAGTAGAGTTGGAGGACATTTGGTCTTCTGTAAAATCCTCTCAAAAGGCATTCCCCAGCATGAGATGCTTTAACGCAGTTTTCCCCATAGAGTTCAACATTTTGACAGTAACTCCCCAGCAGGGTCTAAATAGATCGATGGGATCTCTTCTTCAACAAAGTGTCAGCATATGATATTACCCAGCCGGTGGTGTAATTCTCAGCCTTGCTCATTTACAACTCAAAGTCCAATTCATTTTGGCAATATAGACAGTTTGTTCATATTATTCCAGCCGGTGGGATAGTATGGCAGATGGTTGTTCAAGCCAGTGGGATAATCATTATATACATTTTGTTCATGTTATTCCAGCAGGTGGGATAGTATGGCAGATGTTTGTTCCAGCCAGTGGGATGATCATTATATACAGTTGTTCACATTATTCCAGCATGTGGGATAATATGGCAGATGGTTGTTCCAGCAGGTGGAATGATCCTACAAACAATAGTTTATATTGTTCCAGCAGGTGGGATGATGATAAACAACTATATTCTCAGTAAAGTCCAACGACAGATTGGCAAAAGTCCATCTTAGGGTGGCAAATCAGCAAAGTCCACCCGCAGCGTGGCAAGCCAGTAGTCGCCTGGCGTCGTACAAAAGACATTATTAAAGTCCACCCGCAGTGTGGCCAGCCAGTAGTCATCTGGCTTCGTTCAAAATACGTTATTAAAGTCCACCCACTGTGTGGCCAGCCAGTAGTCATCTGGCGTCGTACAAAAGACATCTCTCTAGTGTATTTCTTTATCACCAAAGTTTTATTCAAGCAGAGTTCATTTGGTTGGGTTTATATCCCTTTTGTTATTCTCCACAGAGTGCAAATTTTGCGGTTCATTTTGTATTCAATCACCTTGTACCTTGAATGTCTGAAAGCAGTTGCTATCATCCTTTCAGGTCCAAGTTGATTGAATAGGGGCAGCTGTAGCACCCCAAAATTTGCCCTACCTTCTCTGGCTTTTGCTTCACGCTCATTTGCATCTCATTAGGTCATAACTCATAATCATATCATTGCATTGGTTTTCTGAGACATGGGATCCAAGGATTGTCTTGTTATAAGTGTTTGCCCTGTTCGGGACGATTCTGCAAGTCATTTTCTGCAAAGGTCATCAGTGTACATTTGGGTGATTTAGGTTTTATTCATGGTTGAGCTTGTGGATTGTGTATTGGTTAAGATTCTTCAGCGGATCATGTGAGTGGCCAGATCGTTCAGTGGTAGCTGTGATCATTTTATCAGAGGCTTGTGAATAGTTTGTGATTGATTTTGAATTCTTTGGGTTATCCATTCTCTATCCATCATGACCATTTGGAACCATTTTAACTAGTTTTCTTTCCACATCCAAATTTATTTCAATATCCATTCCTTACCATTTTAAATCCAATTTTTACCTTTCCTATTATCCATTTTATCACAAGTAACCATAGTTCATCCATTTTTTTAAACCAATTATCCATTTCCATTTTCGTTATCCACTTTCAATATCCAAATCCATCTTGTGTATCCATTTTTTAAACCAATTTCCATAATATCCATTTCAATTTCCATTAACCATTGATCCAAAACTAATTCATATCCATTTTCTTTCTTTCTAAACATATCCATTTTTAACCATTTTCTTGTCCATATCCAAAACTATATTAACCCACATTTTCATTTCAAACCATTTTTTCTACATTTTTAAATCCATTTCAATTTTATCTCACTATTCCAATATCCAAACCACATGGCCATTAAATTCAAATAAAAACTCCATAATTCTTTAGCTGCCCAATACAAAAGAAAAGAAGCAATATAAAGCCTGAACTTTGCTTTAACCAAAGTCACAAAACTCACTACAAAAGATCCACATTCTTTAATCTCATAGTTCCATGACAATTTCCGTGTTAAAAAACTATTCAAATGGAGAAGTCACCACACTTTGCTTTGGCATCTGCTTTAGAATCACGTTAAGGTAGTTCTGGAGAGATCGCAGTTGTGTATCGGTGGCACTACTCAGAGCTTTGAATGGCACGCGGGCAAATTTTCCAACTTCTGAGGCACAAGTCAATGACCCCGAATCACACATAACAGACAAATCCAATCCATAGTACATTCTTTTCGGAGGGAAGAAATTCAACAGAAAAATAAAAGAAAGAATTAACAGAAAAAGAAAATACAGAGAAAAATAAAATTACAAAACCAAGTGCAAACCACGTAACTTCAAACCAGTTTCATGTAGAAAATTCACCAATCTTCTAACATAAGTCTCTAACAGAACTCTAACAAACTTCTAACCGATTTTCACCTGCAAAGACCAAATTACCCTTCCTGATTGTTGCTATAAAGTCATTACCATCTTCATTCTTGAGTTGCTTCTTCATTCTGCAATTTTCGTTCTTGACAAATCTTCATCTTCTCCAATTCACTGCAACTTCAAGAATTCCATACGAATTCACCAACCTTCACTCTTCCATACACATTTTGATTCAACCTGCAAATTCATCAGAAACTCATCAATAATCTTCAAACCAGAACCTGCAACAAACGACACTCTTCATCAAGTTCTAAACAATTCCTGAACAATTCCGCAACTAATTTCTGTTAAGCTTTTTGGACCTTCATCAATGGCAAATTCAGTTTCGAAGTAAAATCAACGTCAACGACAAAACTCATCCGCAGCAAAAAGAAGAAGGAAGAAGTAGTAGAAGAGTTGAAAGAAGCGGAAAAATCGAAAGCAAAACTACGCATACCTGAGCCGATTATCTCTGGTTTTCTCTTCGTCTTCGTCCTCTTTGAAGAGTCACCGGAACTGCTCCGGTAGGTAAGCCTCGATCCGAATTTTGTTTAGGTTTTGTTTCTCTCTTCCCTTTCTCGGCGAATTTGTAGACGGTAGTGTAGCTCGCAACGTGTTATTAATTTCACTCAGCCGTCGCCGGCAGCGAGCCGTGGCGAGGCGGAGTCATTCGTTAGTTTCCCGGGGAAGCGATCACGAACTGTTGCGCGACTCACATCACGGTTAAGAGGTTGTGACGGTGAGTTCTGTGCGTGCGAGACGGAGATTTGTGGCGGAGACGAGTGATGGAGAGGAGAGTTGAGTGCGATGACGCTGGAGTTTTGTCGCGTATCAACGGCGGAGAGTCTTGTTGAAAGAGAGACGACGTTGAGCGAGAAAGAAGACAGCGGCGATTTGTTGAGGGTTCGGAGGTTGAAGACGGAAAAGGCGTGAGGACGGTGAGGATGACGGAAAGACAGGAGGTGATGAAGAAGTGTTCGATTTTGCCGGAAGAGTGTGAGTATCGCCGGTGATTTGAGAAGGATGGTGAAGACGGTGGACGGAGAGAGAATGAGAGCCATTCGATGATGAAGAAAAAGTGTGTGGCGGCTTGCTGAGTGAAGGAGATGAGTGGCGTATAGTGTTTAGGTTAAGGTTGGGTTGTGTTACATTGAATTGGGCTGAACTTCAGGCTTTCATTCGCACACTTCCCTAAACTGCTAAATGCACCCCTGGCCGTGGATGAGAGCAATGCACACCTCTAGTTTGCTCCAACTCCCCTCTTGGCTGCATTGTGAAGACCTTGGGCCTCAAGATCCAGAGCCCACACGCCCAGATTCTTATTCACACTACCTGGACTTGTCTGCACCCTCCTTTTAAATTCATTTAATTTTTTGTTCTAACTTTTTAATTAGATATTAATTAGATAATATCTTGGTTTTAGAATTAAGTTTTAGTATTTTTTGAAGTTAGATTTTTCTAATTGGAAGTTAACTTTTATTTTGGTGTTGATTGATTTTTTAATCGGATTTTACTCTTGATTAATTAGGATTAGATTTCAATTAGAATTTTGAATATTAATTAGATTTTAATTAGAGATTTAGGATTTAATCTTTGGTTTTTGATTTTAATTCTTAAGCCTAAGTTTTGGTTAATTCACTTTTAGTAGTTAGATATAGCTTTAGAATTTGACTAACTAGGATTATAGTTCTTAATTAGAAATTAATTGGAATTAGTTTTTAGGATTAATATTTTCTTTTAATTCTAGATTTAATGTTAGAATTAATTTTCTTTAGATTTAGTTTAGAATTAACTTGAACTAATTTTAGAATTAGTTTTTAACCTCAAAATTTTATTTTTCTTGTTAGAATTTAATCTTGACTTTGTTACTTAGTATTTTAATTCTAGCTTGGATTTTTTATGCTTATTTTGTTTAATTCCTGATTAAATGTTTCTCTGCTTACTTAATTTCCTTCATCCCTCTTTTCCTTTTAGACTTAGTTCTTATACCCCACTAAACCTTAGGACTTCCATGTATGCTAACACTAGGGTGTGTCTTAGTCCCCCATTTAGATTTTTCCTTTGATCCGCTCTTGAGTCTCTTTTCTCATCTTATAATAAAAGTAAAAAACACTTAATAAAGGCATAACCAATATTGTATTTAGGCCTTTCATGTGGGAACAAGGAGGTGAGGGGTCTTCTCTCATTTCTTTGGGAATGTTTAGTGTACGCCCCGTCTTGGGTCGACATGCTAAGCATTCGATCCTACATGAGGGACTTAAATACAATGTGAGTTACTAAACACCAATAATAAAAAACATTTCTCTTAAAAAAGACAAAACAAACAATAATGTCTTTCCTTCGGGAATTCTTCTCTCATCTCACTCACTCTCATCGAACGAACGCGTTTCTACTCGTTCTCTTGCAAGATGGTAACACACTCGGGCCAGCGAGCCTGCAACACCTGAGCTAGAACGTTAGCCGTTCCTTAAAAAACACAAACAATCCATCCCTAGTGAGGGGAACTACGTCGCTCTGATTCTCATGCTCCCGATGAGGTACGTAGGCAGTGGGTAGGGCCCATGCGAGCACTTCTTTTATTTTCCCTACATTTGTTTCTCTTTCTTTCTCCTTTCCTTTTCCAGTTCTCCTTTTCCCAATATCCTTTTCTTACACCCTTTGATTGAGACAAGCAAGCGTGGATCCCATCGGGTACGATGGACGCGAGGGGGTGCTAATACCTTCCTCTCGTGTAACCGACTCCCGAATCCAGTTCTCTTGGTCGCAAGACCATGCTTTTCCTTCTCTTCAGGTTTATGCGGTGTTTCCTTTCCCTCTCTTGGGATAAATACACATTGCTGGCGACTCTGTTCGGTGCCACTTTTGCATTTGTACTAGGATGAAAATCCCGGGAGCGACAACCGCCCTATTCGTGAGTTATCTAAGAGGTTCCAGTAACCTCGCCGACGGCAGAAATGGCTTAGCCACCGTCCACCACCAACAAACCCAGAAAAACTACCCTATGTCATCTAAACCTAACCTAGCCACATGCAATCTAGAACCAACATGAAAAAGATGAAAGAACACGAGATCAGAGAACTTACGTGGTTAGAAAAGCTAAAAAACAGATGCTCGAAGTTGGTGGCGGAGGTTGAAGCAGCGGATGACGGCGGCAGACAAAGCTTTCTGAGGAAGACGAAGAAGAAGAGAGAGAAGCGAAAGTTTCAAATGGCCTGGGTCCTTCTCCTTTTATACTGCTGAGGAGCACGTGCAGAGGCACGCCCACGTAGGACATAATGGTTATAGACTAGCCATCATTGCCTAGTTACTGCAGCACAGGGCTCAAGGAACACGTGGCACCCCAACGTTTCAATTCTTCCTGACCGTTAGCCTCCCCATACGACGGGCAGACCAGACACGGTCATGGATCTTACAAACACCAGGGACCACGGGCACCACGAGACAACTTCATCCGTCACCAAACGACGACTCCACTACGGTTCCCTGGAACAATGGGCTATCCTCAAGTCATCACTCTTATGCTCAGGAGCAACGACTTGGGGGGTTCCTGTTCTGGACTGGACCAATGGCTAGGCATGACCCAATCTGCTTCTGTTCCCAGAACGACCCAATTGCCTAAGTCCAATCCATAAAGGGGCAAAAGTTACCTTTCTGACCCCCAACAGGGCAAGGAGTGCATCGCTCCTCTCCGGTACTGCTGCCTGTTCCTAGGGATGGCAAAAAAATTCGTACCCGCGGATAAAATCCGTCACAGATATGAGGCGGGTAGCTTAATGGATATCCACGGATAAAATAAATGGATATTTAAATATTTATTTGTTAATGGATATTGTTCTGGACTGGACCAATGGCTAGAATTGGCCCAATCCGCCTCTGCTCCAGAGCGGCCCAAATTGCCTAAGTCCAATCCACAGAGGGGCAAAAATGACCTTTCTGTCCCTCCAACCGGGCAAGAAATGCAACGTTCCTCCCCGGATGCTATCCAATCAACCATCCTCCCCGTCAACAAATCTGACGTTGACGACCAATCATCTCTCCTCTGAGATGCCTGTTTCCTTAGGGATAGAGCCATTGCTTCTCCTTCCCCTACCCCTGCTGATCGCAACAACGATCAACCGTCTCTCGACCTCCAGCTCGTTGTCGTTCCGCCCAGCGGCGACCCGGCCGTGGCAGCCCTCCTGGAGGCCCTCAACAAAACCAACACCCTGATCCTGCAACAGAACGAGAGGATCGGGTCACTGGAAGAGTCTCGCCGTCCAAGATCTCCTCCTACGCAAAGAAACCAGCGACGATCTAGAAGCCCGTAGCCATAGAGAGATATCGACTGAAGACTGCGCCAAGAGCACGATCCTCGCGTAACCCGAAAGCGCGACCAGATCTCCCCGCGTGACCAGCACGCTCATGACCACAAAAGGACTCGAAGGAATGAGGAATCTCCGATCAAGTCCAAAGGACGGGCACGCTCACCTTCTCCTTGAAGGAACCGCTCGCCTTCTCCTCGAAGGAACCGCTCACCTTCTCCTCGAAGGAACCGCTCACCTTCTCCGCGAAGGAACCGCCGACGTGAACAACCCGTCCGATCACCATCATACACCAGTTCTATAGACGACGACGAGCCTCACGGCCCGTTGTCTCAGGAGATCCTGGCTACCCGTCTCCCGAAAGGCTTGGAGAAACCCCCGTCACTTGGCACGTACGACGGGACCACTGACCCAGACGAGCACATCAAAAATATCGATGCACTCTTAGACTACCGCGGCGTACGGGGCGCCATTAAGTGCAGACTATTCCCGACCACGCTCCGAAAGGGAGCAATGACTTGGTATAAACAACTGCCCGAGGAGTCCATCACCTAGTGGAAACAGCTCGGCAGGATGTTCTCGCGGCACTGCACAGCATCTCGCCGCCACCCCAAAACTGAGGCCTCCCTCGGAGCCATAATCCAGGGGAAAGACGAACCTCTCCGAGCATATATAGAGAGGTTCAACAAGGAAGTTGTCCAGGTCCCGACGACAGATAAGATGAAGAAGTTCCTGCTCGAACAAGGGGTCCGCCCGGACTCCGAGTTCGCTAAAGCCACTGGCCTCGCACCACCGAGGAACTTAGACGCCCTCCTCCTCAAAGCCCAATCTCATATTCAGTACGAGGAGAAGATTGCGGCCAGTAACGTCCGAGCGTCTCGCCGCCAGGAGAACGCCCGGGCTTCCAAAGGAGAAGAAGCCTCGACGTCACATATGGGTGAACGAAGGCACGAGGACCGTCCCCGCGACTCCCGTGAAAGCAAAGGGCCCTCTGGGCGTTTCCATGATTACACTCCCCTGACCGTTTCCAGGGAAAAGATTTTGACCGAATGTGCCAATTCGGAGTTCAAACAAGCCGGGGTCCGTTTCCCCAAACAGCTCTCGAACAGACCAAACGTGGACAAGTCAAAATACTGTCGCTTCCATAAAAGTCACGGCCATACTACGGAGGACTGCATCCATCTGAAGGATGCCATAGAGATACTGATCAGGGACGGGCACCTGAAACAGTTCGCGAAGAAGAAGGACACTTCTCGGCAGGACGCCTAGGAGTCCAAGAAGGTCAAGGAAGAGGTACCCTCCTCGAACGACGCCAACGTATAGGTCGCAATGTCCATCTCGCGTCCAGAGGACTTCTACGTCCCAGACGGGCTCAACGCCCCTGCTTATTTCGCGGCCCATAGCCCGTGGGAGACTTTTCCTTCCGCCAAGGTCATTTCTGGCAGGGGATTCAACAAAGTCACTGTGGGGTTCTGTGAAACGGAAGTTCGACCACCTGATCAATACCAGCTCCAACAAAGTGACCACGCTTGATCAGGCCCAGAAGGGGTTCGTCCCCATCTCCTTTTACAAAGAGGAACTCCTCGGCGGCTCCCCGAACTCCAGCATACCTCTGCTCGTCAGAGCCCGAATGCCGAACTTCGACGTTCGCAGAATACTTGTCGACCAAGGCAGCTCGGTCGATATCATGTACTCCCAGCTGTTCTCAATGCTGCAGCTGGAGGAATCTCACCTTACCCCCTACGTAGGGTCCGATTTACAGGGATTCAACGGGTCTGTGACCAAGCCGTGGGGTTACGTCGAGTTGATCGTGACCTTCGGGGCAGCTGAAACGGCCAGATCCATCAAGGTGCAGTTTTTGGTAATCGACTGCCCGTCACTTTACCAATGCATTTTCGAAAGGCCAACTCTAGCCGAGTTGGTAGCGGTGCCATCGACCGTCCACCTGAAGATGAAGTATTACACTTCGAAAGGAATGGTCGCCACCCTCCACGGTGATATAGAAGCTGCCCAATGGTGTTTTGAAGCAGCTACAAAGGGGCTCAACGCCATTGCGCCCAAGCCTAAAGCGTCGAGCAAGCCAGCACTGTCGAACAGCTCCGAGGAGGCCAAGCCTCTACCCCAGGTCGACTCTATCGACCTCGACAGTCGCTTCCCCGAGGACCAACAGAAGGAACGAGCAGCTTCAGCCGGCCCATCCGCGTCATCCAGCAGCAGCTCCCATCCGATGCGCCCAATCCCGGATGGCAACTTCGAGCTAGTCCTGTTCGGCGAAGACCCCTAACGGGGAGTGAAGATCGGAGCAGACCTGCCTGACATCGCGAGGAAGCAGCTCAAAGCGTGCCTCTGAGAGAATGCCGACCTTTTCGTGTGGAGCGCCGCGAAAATGCCCGGCTTGGATCCATCCGTCACATGTCACCAGCTGACCATTGACCCGACCATCAAGGCCGTAGCACAACGTAGGAGGAAGCAGTCTCCGGAGAAAACGGAGGCTGCCGAAAAAGCTGTAAAGGACCTCCTCGAGGCCAAATTTATTTCGGAGGCCAAATACACCACTTGGCTGTCCAACGTTGTATTAGTTAAAAAATCTAATGGAAAATGGCGCATGTGCATTGATTATACCGATCTCAATAAGGCATGCCCGAAGGATGCCTACCCCCTCCCCAATATTGATAAACTTGTTGATAATTCTGCTGGTTTTAAACTTTTATCGTTCATGGATGCCTACTCAGGCTACAATCAAATCCCAATGGCAATGTCCGACAAAAAATATACGGCCTTCATGACCGAATCGGGAAACTATTACTACAACGTAATGCCCTTCGGCCTGAAGAACGCCGGAGCAACGTACCAACGAATGATGAACAAAGTATTTCGGGGAGAAATAGGTGACATGCTCGAAGTATACATGGACTACATGATCGTTAAGTCCCACGAGGAAACCGATCATACTGCCCACTTACGAAAGGTCTTCGAACAGGCCAGGAAATACAAAATGCATTTTAACCCGGAGAAGTGCACGTTCGGTGTCCGGGCAGGCAAATTCCTCGGCTTCTACTTAACGGAACGAGGAATCGAAGCCAATCCTGACAAATGCCGGGCATTCTCCGAGTTTCCTACGCCCAAGTCCAAAAAATCCATCCAGTCCCTCAACAGGATGCTCGTGTCACTATCTCGTTTTGTGGCCAAGTCCGCCCAGCACGCCCTGCCATTCTTCAAACTCCTCCACAAAGAGGCAGCATTCGAATGGACCAAGGAGTGCGATAAGGCCCTTCTCCATCTGAAACGGGCACTCTCAGAGCCTCCGGTCCTCTCTCGACCGGACAGCGGCGAAACGCTATACTTATATCTGGCCGTCGCGACCGAAGCAGTGAGTGCCGCTCTCATCCGCGAGACGCCTGACAGGCAGAAACCCATTTACTTCACAAGCAAAGCATTGCAAGGACCAGAGTTAAGATACCAGCAGATAGAGAAAGTGGCATTGGCCCTCATCAACGCAGCCAGAAGATTAAGACACTACTTCCTGGCTCACACGATCGTGGTTCGAACAGATCAGCCCATAAAGCAGCTGCTCAAACGACCAGATATGGCCGGCCGAATGCTCAAATGGTCGCTGGAACTGTCCGAATTTGACATACAATACGAAGGCCGAAAAACCCTCAAGGCCCAAGCTCTGGCCGACTTTGTCGCGGAGATGACATTCGCAGACTCCCCCACGAGCGAAGCGTGCAAGTGGACCATCTTCGTCGACGGTACCTCAAGCTCGGCAGGAAGCGGCGTGGGGATCATACTGGAAAACGACGAAGGAATTATCGTCGAGGTATCACTCACACTGTCTTTCCTAACCTCCAATAACCAGGCGGAATACGAAGCCTTCCTCGCTGGGCTACGCCTTGCCGAGGACCTGGGCGCACAAGAAGTCGTCATTTGCACAGACTCACAACTCGTGGCCCTCCAGGTCCGGGTGAATACCAAGCCAAAAATGACAACCTGACTGAATACTTGGCCCTGGTAAAGAAGGAAATGGCGAAATTCACAAAAGTGGAAGTGAAACACGTTCCCCGTGAACCTGACTGAATACTTGGCCCTGGTAAAGAAGGAAATGGCGAAATTCACAAAAGTGGAAGTGAAACACGTTCCCCGCGAACATAACGTACGAGCAGACGTGCTGTCTAAATTGGCCAGCACAAAGAAGAAAGGCATAAACAAATCCGTCATACAGGAAGTGCTTCCTCGACCCAGCATCGAGAAAGCCTCCCCGATACTCGACGTGCAAGTGATCAGCGACAACAACTGCTGGATGACCCCAGTCTATGACTATCTCGCCAAAGACGAACTCCTGTCTAACGCAAAGGAGGCCAGCACGATCAGGCGAAGAGCCTGCTCGTATGTCCTGGTCGAAGGTAAACTATACAGGCGGGGATTCTCTATTCCACTGCTCAAATGTGTCGAGGAGGAAATGGTCGTACACATCCTGCGTGAAATCCACGAGGGAATCAACGCCCAACATCTCGGGGGAAGGTCCCTTGCTCGCAAGGCTCTCCGAGCAGGGTACTACTGGCCGACCATGCAAAACGACGCGAAAAAACACGTGAAGAAATGCGACAAATGCCAATGGCACGGGGACATGCACCTGGCTCCGCCTAACGAGCTCAAGGCTATGTCCTCCCCGTGGCCATTCGCCTGGTGGGGCCTAGACATCTTAAGACCCTTCGTGGTAGGATCAAGTCAGAACAAGTATCTCATAGTGGGCGTAGATTATTTCACAAAGTGGATAAAAGCAGAAGCTCTAGCCAAAATAACTGCCCTCAACATCCTGCGTTTCTACAAATGAAACATCCTTGCACGTTTCGGTATTCCCCAAGCGATAGTAACGGACAACAGGACGCAGTTCACGGACAGGAAGTTTCAGGACTTCGTCTCCCAACTAGGCACAAAACAACACTTCGCATCCGTCGAACACCCTCAAACAAACGGGCAGGCTGAGGCAGCTAACCGAATCATCCTTCGAGGCCTCAAATGAAGGCTGGACGAAACAAAGAAGACATGGGTCGAAGAGCTACACAGCATGCTCTGGGCATACCGTACAACTCCCCATTCAACGACCGGGGAGACACCTTTCCGTTTAGCATACGGAACCGAGGCTGTAATTCCCATCGAAGTTCACGTGCCCTCTAGGCGGACAGAGTCGCCCCTAGACGAGGAAATGAACGACGAATCTTTAAGAGAAGAGCTCGACCTCGTCGAGGAAATCAGAACCGGGACAGCTCTCCGCGAAGCCTCACTGAAACAAAAGATCACCATCAGGCACAACACCAAAGTGATACGACGAGAGTTCGACGTGGGAAGCCTTGTCCTAAGAAGAAACCACAAAGACTCTCGCGAAGGCAAACTAGCAGCCAATTGGGAGGGACCCTATCGCGTCCGGGCAAAAACGGAAAATGGGGCCTACTACCTAGAACATCTCACTGGGGAAGAACTCGCTCGACCATGGAACACTGAAAGGCTAAAATAATACTACAGCTAAATCCTCGGTCCAACTCGTCGCAACGACGAATGTAAGCCACCGACCACTATGCACGTCTAGGTACAAGCGTAGCATACGATTAAAGCATAGCCCCGCTCAGTAACGAGCCGGGTAATTGCTCGACAGCGGTCCTCGATCGAGCATCGCCGTCGTCAAAGTACCACGATTGGCAGAACCCCAGCTCACGATGGGACGTTCACGCCTCAAATCTCAGGCCTCAAACGCGACCTCAGCTCCGCCCCCCGCCAGGATATTCCTCGGCAGTTCGACCAGTTCCCCACACTGCCGAACACATCTATTACGAGCAATCCCCCCAGAAATAGTCACTCAAGTCAATACGCCCTACTATGGGCAGACATACATTCACAGCGAGCATGCATACAACACTTAGCAAAAATAAAAGCAAGTAAAGTAATGCAAACAACAGAACTAAATATGCGATAATTTAACAAGTGGCCGCAAGGACCACAATTGTACATTGTTACATGAAACGGGGGCCATGCCCCCCAAAAATAAATTACAACGGCACGAAGGCCGGACAAATTACAACAAAATAACAAATTCCTCAGACATCAGCATGCTCGGTTGACTCTGGCTCGGGTCCCTGCTCCTCTGCGGGCTGATCCTCGGGGGTAACGACAAGGAGACCTTCGGGCAAGACAATGTGACTATCATCAACACGCGCAAGGTAGTGAGTGCCCTCGGCAGAGATTTCAAGCCCAGGGTTCACCACGCGCAGCTGAGCCACGGCGTTTCCGAAGGATTCCTCCGCAACGGCAATGCCATCGTCTTCGGCCAGCAATAGACGAGCGATCAGCTCAGATCTAGTCTTCAAAATTTTCACATCGTCCGGCTCGTCAGCACCTGGGGCATTGGCCGCCCTCAGCTCCCTGATCAGCTCCTCGACAGTTTTTTCTCCGCTGACAACCTAGAGTTCTCCTCTTTTAACCTGGCCGCTTCTTCTTCCGCCTTCTTCCGAGCCTCACCGGTACCCTTGACTTCTTCCTTGAGGGATGCCACGGAAGCACGAGCAGCGTTGAGGTCGGACTCAGTTGCAGAGTCCCCTTCAGCATAAACTGCCGCCATCTCCAGCATCCGGACCAAGGCTGAAGCGTCTTGGGCCACCAGCGCCATCTTGCTCGGGCGGTCCATGCCTTCCAAGCGAAGAGATTCAACCCGGGGAACAACTAAAGAATTTCCTTCGAAGAACCTCCTATCCAGGATGCAAGGAGGAAGCTCGAACTTCCCTTTCTCCGCTACCCGAGTAAGGTCTACGACATCAGCAATCCTTGGCCGCTTTGGTGGCCCAACCAAAGGCAGAGGAGATCCCCGGGGAGCAGGAGTCGGAGAAGTGGAGGTCCCCGCAGCAGCTTGAACGGAAGGAAGAGCACGGGTACCAGCGAACCGAGATTTCGGAGGAGCCGTTCCAACTTTGTTCCTCGCCAGAGCATTCCTCACAACCCGATCATGAGCCTGAGGCATCTCACCTGCACAAACAAAATACGAGCATGTTAATTACGAGGAAAGAAAATGACTCACAAAATTAAACAACTAAAGACTACCGAGCAATTTCTTAGCATCCGCAGGAGTCTTGCACTCCAGCAGTGCCTTAACGTTGATAAGCCGGCGCTCGACCCTCTGACTCCCATCTTCCTCGAAGATCGGGCTGCCCTTGCTAGTCCAACACTCAGCGAGATTGAAGGAGTTGACCCACTTCACCAACGCCTCGTAAGCCACGGCGTCCTGCCCGCGCAGGTCGCCCGGTTGAAAAACGTAATCACTGGGCTCTTTGCTGAAGTGATCGGGTGACCAATGAATGGGGAACCTGTAAAGCCTCTGCCCGATGTACTTCCCCTCCTCGTTAAGCAGCTCATTTCCGTCGTCATCAACCTCTATCTCCCAGACATATGTGATGTCCTGGGCGACCTTGGACACGGGTTCAATGACGAAGTACCGCTGCTTGAATGTCCGGACTGACTCCGAAAACGGTTTAAACAGCTTGTGAGGCTGTTTCAGAGAAACTCAGCCATACTTCTTCCCCGTCAGCTGCCTTTGTAGATGGAAAACAGTGAAGAATAGAGGGAGAGTGGCTCCCAAAGAAAGATGCTCGCACACCAATTCGAAAGCTCGGATGAAGGCCAGCGAATTAGGGTGCAGTTGGGTAGGGGCTAATTTCAGATGCTCGAACACCGACCGCTGAAAATTTGTAAAAGGCAGCCTCAGTCCCAGCTCTTTGAAGGCATACTCGTACATTGTAAAGCGGTCCCCGAAGTCCGTGCAAACCCGCTCGTTCACAGTAGGGAAATGTACCTTCCATTCCTCTTCTGGTCCTACCTCCGTAAAGACGTCTGCCAAAGACTTTGCGAACGTAGAAATGTGCTCGGAAGGCTCGACCACCTCCCACTCCTCCTCGGAGAACCCTTCAGCGTCTTCCTCCATAACGTTCAACTCTTCTTCCTCCCCGGCATTGCTGGAGGAACTTGAGGTCGTCGAGCTCGAAGCCGTCGAGCTACTATTTTCCTCGGAGCCAGTTTCCTCCTTGGACGTATCTAGAATAACTTCTCTGTCTGACCCCGTCGCCATTACGATCAGCTGAAAAGCAGAGAAGACAGTGAATTCGACAGCAAATCAAATCCACCCTTCCACTGCTAAGTCAAGTGAAAGGGCGCGCAAAGGGCTGAGGACAACGTCCCCGGCCTAAGCCCTAACATCGAAAGAAAAGCTAAAGCCTCTCCGCAAAGAGATGCTCGAAACATATCATCCTCCTGCGAGGTGTCTCCCCGCACTCATGCCCAGATTCCGTTTGAAGCTCCACCAGAAACCACAAAGCTTCACTGGAATCTGGAAACTTTCTACCAGAAAACTCATCGCTCTATCAGAAGATGAACAAGCACGGTGGTCACGCATGCACAACTACTGCAACCACGCCGTGGACCACCCTCCTCACTGAACACACTACATACTCCGGCGAAGTGCTGAAGGCAGTAAAGTGGCACAACCACCGTCCACCACCAACACTCGTCAGAAATCCACCTATTTTGTCATCTAAAGCTAACCCTAACCGCATATAATCTACCACTAACCACAAAAGAGAGTAAAACAAGTTACAGATCGAAAAACTTACTTGATTTTGGAAAAAGGTAGAAGCTGCTCGAAGCTGGTGACGGTGGTCGGAAAACCTGGAGACGCTGACGGGCAAGAACTGAAAGAAACGAAGAGGAATCAGAAAGGAAAAAGTTTCAAATGAAACGGTTTCCCCCCTTTTTTATACAAAGGGACACGTGCATCCACGCGCCCGTAGCCCATTATGACTATCCGCTAGCCATCATTGCCTATTAACTGCTACACTTAGCTCTAGGTACACGTGGCGCCCCAACGTTTCAAATTCTGTCTAACCATTAGTCTCCCCGTACACCGGGCAACATGGTCACGACCACGAATCTCACGAACACCTAGGGTCACGAGCACTTTGAGATAACCTTCCTCGTCTACAAACGGCGACTCCATGCTAGCTCCCCGGAGCAACGAACAGTCCTTAAGTCACCACTCCCATGCTCGGGAGCAACGACTTGAGGGCTCCTATTCTGGATTGGACCAATGGCTAGAATTGGCCCAATCCGCCTCTGCTCTAGAGCGGCTCAAATTGCCTAAGTCCAATCCACAGAGGGGCAAAAATGATATTTCTGCCCCTCCAACCGGGCAAGGAATGCAACGTTCCTCCCCGGCATTGATGCCCGTTACGCACGGCTTCCTCGATGCCCGAACAACAAAGGACAAGTGCCCAGAACTGCGTTATGCCCGACATAACGGCTAGTTTCGAGCACCCTGCCCGGTATAACGGCTAGTTTGGGCAGTTACCTATTCTTTGGGGGAAACGGTTATTTCGCCCCGAAAATATGACCGTTGGCCACGCGCTGTGGGCTCTATATAAACTCTCTCGCTTGAGAGGGTCAGGTATCCAATACTCACCCTAAGAATTCATACTTTGTATTTGCCCCTTTTCTCTGACCCTTTCTTACTTGAGCGTCAGAGTGCCTTGCAGGTACACCCCCTCTTCTCCATACGACCAGCATCCCTGACGCACTTGGCGGCCTGATTCTACATGATCTGATCCACCCTTCACGATCAGATATGGATACGGGTTTAATGATATCCATACCCGCGAATATCCATATCCATTTATAAATTATAAAAATCATTTGAATATCATTAGTTTATTATACCTTATCTTTTCATCTTCTAAAAAAATAGTCTTCTTATATTTCTTTCTTTTTTTAAAAATTTCTTTGAAGAAAACCTCCCACATTTCATTCAAATTTTATCAGCCATTTTATATTTAAACTCTTCAATACTTCATACCTCACTTCAACAATCTCACAGTCCAACCAACTAATATTTTCATTCCTCTGTCAAATCAGTGTCTGCCGCTTACACCTCTGTCGTTCGCTTTTCCATCATAACTCACAATCATAATATCTTATATTTCTTTGGTTAAAAATGAAATGTATAGATATTATGTTTGGATCTAATAATGTTTTGGTGAATAAGAAGTAAATTAATATGATACAATTTTGTAGTTAAATTAAGAGCGAATTATGGATGTTATGTGATAATAATTTTTTGTGTCTTTAAAAAAAACTAAAAATATTTTTTTCAAAAAATAATTTTTATAAAAAAAAACATTATCCATGGATATCTGTAAATATCCACGGATATCGTAAAATGCGCGGATTACCAGCTTAACGGATACCCGCATGAATATGGGACGGATATGGATATCATATTTATCCGACGGGGCGGATACGGATATCCTAGTATTCGTCCTTATGGATATCCATTTACATCCCTACCCGTTCCGCACGACTTCATCAATCCCCGAACAGCTAAGAGCATGTGCTCGAAACTACGTCTTTGACCGACATAACGACTAGTTTTGGGCACCCTGTCTGACATAACGGCTAGTTTGAGCTGTTACCTATTCTTCGGAAACACGGTTGTTTCGCCCCAAAAATAGGACCGTTGGCCACGCGCTGGAGGCACTATATAAACCCTCTCACTTGAGAGGGTCAGGTATCGAACAATCACTCTAAGAACTCATACTTTGTACTTGCCCATTTTCTCTAACCTTTTCTTACTTGAGCGTCAGAGTGCCTTGCAGGTACATCCCCTCCTCCTCATCTCACGCCCAGCATCATAGAGTTCTTGGTGGCCCATCACAGAATCTGATCAAGCCTTCACGATCAGATATTAATATATCAAATATAATATATAATTATGGATGATTATATTAAAATTTGTCTTAAATTTCTTACAATCTAAAAAACAAACGTGCATCCATAAATATATCCGGTCAAACAATTATTCCCATGCATACTTACAAATTTATTGTAGAATATATTGAACTTTTTTTTTTTTATAATTATAGGCCCATGACATTTTGCCACCAAATAAATAACTTTTCGAATAACTAACTTTCATTGCAAAATTATATATGTAAGAAATATAAAAAAAAAAACAATAAAAAAGTAAAATATAAAATTATTAACTTGTTTTTGAAAAAGTAATTTTAATTATTTGAATGAAAAATGATTGTAATTATCTAATAATTTATGGAATTAACACATATAAATTGTGTTGTCAAAAAGAAAAACTTTTAAATTAACACTATATTTAACCATAAAAAAAAGTTTAAATTAAGTCTAGATTTAGATTCATTAAATTCCACCGTGTAGACTATTTGTAAGCGAAGATTGGGGATTTTGTTCTTCTCCCATTAACTACCATCATGAAGTGAACGAAGCTGAATTGAAAGAATCTCTCTCTCTTATTTGTCGACGAATTATGATAGCAATAGCAATGGTAGTGATTAATCTGATAAAAGATTTGTGGCGGGGCCTCCATTTCGTTCTATCGATTCAATTCTGGAGAATGGCGTTGCTATGGACACTTTCTGTTCTATTTTCTCGCTTCCAATTGCTTAAGGATTCGCTCTTTTCTCACAAAATCGTATATCCCAGGTGTTCATCTTCCACGTTTCCTAATACTCCCGTTTGCGTCATCACCGGTGTAAATCTCAATCTCTTGCAATTTTCATCATCATTATTGTTATTACTATTACTACGAGAATTATATGATTTTTTGTTTTTGATTTTGTAGGCAACATCTGGCTTGGGATTTTCTACTGCATGCAAGATTTCCAAGGAAGGATTTATTGTTGTCATTGGTAATTCTTTATTCTTTTTTATCATCATGTTATAAATAGCGCAAAATCTTCACTCGCAGATATTGCTAGTTCGAACTCTGGTATTCACCGTTGTGTGTCTGAGTTTCTAGTGGTTATTACCGCATCGTCTCTATCCCAAAAGAAGAAATACCAAATAGCTTAGGTCTAATTACTATGTGAAAATATTTTTTACTTTTATTTCTTAAAACTTTATGTGGTAACAAGGAGATACTAGATTGCGATACAATTAATTTTATTTTCTCAAATTTTATCTGTATCGGTGTCCGTGTCTGTGTTGGTGCTTTATAGGTTGGGCTAGGTTATTTAGTGGAATAATTTACTTGTGATTAATCCAATAAAAGAGAGTGTTCAAAAGACTATATGAAAAAATTAATTGCTACTTGCTAGCGTTCTTCTTCTAGTTTGAGCAATGTATATACCTAAGATTCCAGTTGTGGATTATGCAGTTGGAAGATCAGAGAAGTTGTTATCAGAGGTATTTTTGTATATTAATTATTAGCATCATGGTAACATGATTCTGTGCATTATAAATATCTTATCGGTGTTATTCGTATTGTTTGATAGACCATAAGAAAGATCAAAGATTTGAATGAGGATGCCCAACTCAAAGCTTTTCAGGCTGATCTTTCATCGGTTGAGTCAATTATAAAGTTCAAAAATTCTCTGCGGCAGTGGCTTTTGGATTCCAATATGCACTGCTCGGTGCAAATACTAATAAACAATGCTGGAATACTTGCTACATCTCCTAGAGTCACGGCTGAGGGCTATGATCAGTAATTACTTTTTTCCTAAATCTCATGTCGTAGTATTAACAAATCATGTCTTTATTATTGGAACTTCCACGCTCATGCTTGCCTTGCATAACACAACAAAAGGCGCATAGGGCTCCTATGATAGGACACTAACTTTCTAATAATTTTACTTTCCTACAGTTAATAATTTATTTAAGCTTTGGGGATACGGTTGTTAAATGTCAAAAAATTGAGACCATGTTGACTTGCATGATCACCATGAATTTATGGAACTGGAAATTGAGAAACACAGATAGCATTGTTTGTATGCACATGATGCATTTTTTATGGGAGTCTGATACAAGATTATTTATTTTAAAATTAGTGGTAACTTTTAAAATCCACACATTTTACACTCTTTCTCCCAGGATGATCGGCACAAATTATGTTGGCGCTTTTGTTTTGACCAAGCTTCTATTACCACTTCTTGAAAACAGTCCGGTGTCTTCCAAAATTGTGAATGTAACATCCTTTACTCACCGAGCTGGTAGGATAATCATTTTAGTCCTTACTTTTTTTATTTATATTATTGTCTGGTGATCCTATTCTGTGGGTTTTACTGTGTTATATAAAATATTTATCAGATTTTCTCTAAAATAGTGCTCCTAAAGAACATTCTCAAGCTCTTTTCTTCAGTTATTAATATGCAGGTTGATGAAGGAACTGTATCTGGAAAGAAATTTTTAAGTTCAAAGCATTATCCATATGCTCAGGTCTATGAGTACTCGAAACGTAAGCTGCATATTCTGGATGAACTTATACACGCTATATTGTATATTTAGTCCTAATTCCTAATTAGCATTTAATTTTGTTGAAGTATGCGTACTTCTCTTCTCATTTGAGCTCCACCGACAGCTTACCCAAATGGGTAAATCTCATCAGATATTTGTCAAGTATGTTTATTAAATCAACTTGTATTTCCTTTTGCTTTCTTGTTTCTAAGTGCTGTGTATATTTGTAAAGATATATAGATTAACCAACCAATGTATTACCGTTATGTTTGCCGCTCGAATATGTTTGTCTTATTGCGCCCATTACTTTCCTACAAAGTTTGTTTCCCAAGTCTCTTTTCTGCACAACACACGGGTTCTTGCTTTTGGAAAATGTATATGCTCCAATCTGGACACTGTTTTGTCTGCTAATCTCATGCTAGACCTGTAATTCTTTTACGGTTCTGAACTTTCAATTAAAGACTGAGATCTGTTCTGCACCCCTCTCTTGTTAAGAATACTTTCACAATCTTTGGCTCCCAACAAGGAACATGCCCTGCCCCGGCTCCCAACCAAGCCACAACTAACTAATCATCCAATTAGTTTGACAAAAAAATGTTTAAGCCGGAGCAGCTACACTCTTATGAAATCTCACTTGTACACTTGTGGTTGGGTTTAGACCTAGTATTGAATAAATAGCGCCAATAAGAGTGAATTTGGGTTTGAGCTAGTGTTGCAAGGAGAATCAACATAAATAAAAATTAGACAGGAAAATAAAGTTTGCAAGAAAAAGAGAGAGATGCAAATTGTTTTAAGTTTTGTAGATAAAGCTTCATTTTATTTTTGGTTATAACCATGAATTCTACTCCACTTCAAACATTCATTTCTGTATTGTTATGCATCAGTGTTGCAGATCCTGGAATTGTAAAAACAAACATCATGCGAGAAGTTCCAGCATGCCTGTCTTGGTTGGCATACTTTGTACTGAAACGCCTACGCCTATTGCAATCCCCTGACTGCGGGAAAGATCCGATTATTGATGCTGCTTTTGCTCCACCTGTGAGTACATTTTTAGCGGTCTTTGTTGATATCTGTTTCATATTTTCATGCATGCTTTGATGTTTCAAAATGACCAAAGGTGTTGTCTACCAACTCATTTACTTATTATACCATCAGCTGTAGTCATGTCTAAGGTTTCGTCCGATGCAATATCTCATGATGCCTTGTCCTCAATGACTGGTATTTCATATGAATTTGTCTTGACTGGAGCCATTGAATTCAAAATGTTGCTCTTAAATTTTTTCAGGGAACATCAGGAGCTTACTTTTTTGGGGGGAAAGGTAGAACTATAAACCCTTCAGCACTTTCACGAAACGCCAAATTAGGACACGAGCTTTGGGAAACTACATGCAATATGCTATCGGTGACTCCCTTTGGTAATGAGAGAAACAGTTTTTAGCATTGGATTGCATGTCAAGTCATGTAACAAAGAATTAGTGGCACACTTACCTGATGTAGATGTGTAATAAGTGATAACATATGCAGTTTTGAGCTTTCTAATGCATGTTAAGCTATCGCTTAGCCGACACAAAATTTATTGGCATTTCTAAAATCACTGGTCATCAGGGATCTCAATTAATTTGCACGTTTGTTTTATGATTTCAACACCCTACTACTGCTTAAAGAAATAAAGAAACACTGCAATAAAAGTATTGCTAGTGATTATTGCATAAAATTGTTCGCTCTTGATATCACAAGATTATGTTTGTAGATTAGTTAGAATCAAGTTACTTTCATTTTTAAAATCCAATTCGTTAAAAATATGTTTGATGAGTGGTTTTTAGTTACATTCTTCTTTTAAAAGTTATTTCATAGTTTGATTTAAGTATGTATTTTCACTCTATCAAAAAAGTATATGTATTTTCCAATTTCAAATTACTCAACAGGTGATGATTAAGTTTGTCAAAAAAAAAAAAAATCAAACAGATGATTAATAAAAATTAGGATCTAGTTGAACAAGAAAAGTAAAGTGAATTGATAAAATTATACTAGTACATAGGGGTGTCGCGGTGCGGTTCAGGTGGTTTTGAACCTAAAAATCATCTGAATCGCAAAAGAAAAAAGAGTGTGGTTTGGTTTGCTTCGGCTGACTTTTAAAAATAAAATCAAACCAAACTAATGAGGTTTGGTTCGGTTAGGATGGTTTGGTTTTTTATAAATTTTTTATTGAGACATACATATACATATATAGGACAACATAACTTTGTGTTTAGTTATTCATACATTATTAATTAACAACAAAATTCATCATATTTGGACAGCAATTTCCCATTTAATATATAAAAAGAAAATTTCTTATCACACCACTCATGTTTCTTAGGCACCACCTGAATTTCCGGTTTTGCCCCCTGATTCCGGATGTGCACATCCGGACGCACCAATTTTTTTAAAAACGCTGATGCGTTCTGGAAGTGCACACCTGGAAACATTCCTGATCTGCAGATCCGGAAAACAGCAGAACTTTATTTATTTTTTAAATCGGTTTTGTTGGTTTGTCACATATGTTAATATATCGTCGCAACTTAATATACATTCGACAACAGCCATATATAAAATAAAATGATATATATATATATATATATATATATACATAATAAACCTCTGTCAAAATACAGTACATACATGTAATATAAATAGAATACATCAAACAAAAAACTACTGCGTATGGCGAATGATCTCTCCTGACTCCCCTGCTCCTCTGCCCCTACCCGCAATCCTGGCTCAATGTCTGCGGTACTGAAGTGCCTCCCGAGCAATCTCAATAATCCTATCCACGGCAAGTCTGGCACCAGAGCCCTCAGGGAGGTGACCGTCCGCAATGGCCTGCCGCGCTATCTGCTCTATCTGACGACAACGAGGTAGGACATCTTGAGTATGGTCCAGCTGAGACTGTCGCTCCTCTAATATCTCCTAATGAGCAGGTCTGGATGGCGATCCCTCAGCAGTGGGCACCATGCATGGGTGTGAGACGGTGTAGAATCACACGATGTACCTGGCAGCAACGCTCCAGTCTCTCTCCGCTCTGGTCGGCCGAGCCTCTTCTGGTACCAAGTGGGACTGGAAGTCAACATATATCTCATCTATTTGCCTGCGGGTCAAGCCTAGAGGAGCAGACTCATGAGGCATCCTGGGGATCGTCTGCGTGTAACCAAACTGACGCAAGACGCGCTCCGGCAGGTATCGAGCAGTAATGGTCGAACTGCATGCCAACCATCCTGAGAACAGCGAAACCTCATCGAACGGGCGCGTCACACGGTGATCGGCATAGGGGTGATACAAAACGTCCTCAGCAGTCATCCGATCAAGATACACTCTGTAGGGGTCGGGCACCTGGTTCCCTCTGAGCAGGAGAAATGCAGCAGCACGTGGCATATCCTCAATGTACCCGTCGACACTCCCCTAACCAGTAATGTTGGGAAAGTGCTGTAAAATCCACGCCTGAAATGGAAAACATAACATGGGTGTCAAACATTATAATGAATATAGAAAGAAAAGAAATGAAAAAATCACTTAGAATATTAGATTGTTACCACGTATAGCATACAGCTGCCTGCCACAGTCTTGGATGCCCAGAGGCAACCATCGGAGCGCCTAACATAGGTGTATGCCAGCGCAGACGCCCCCCAGTTGTACGTATGGATCTTTGTCTGATCCAAAAGGTACCTGAGGTAGATGACATCAACATAATAGGCGTTGGTGTCCACAAACATCTGTGTGCCGAGCAAAAACAAATAGTATCATCTCAGGGCACGCTGCCCGTGGATCTCCGCCTCAACTGCATCCCTTTTTACCTGTCGTGCCTCGTCAAACTCCTCACCAAATCTGCGTATCAGAAAGGAGAACCGGACATGTGCGCCCCTCAACTGGGTCACCTCCGCAAGTGCCTCATCTGGGCTAGCCCCAAGCTCTACAATCAGCATCTCCATCGCGTCCACCTTCGACATCCTACCGTGACGGAGAAGGGTACCCGTGATCGGTAGATGTAAAAGGCACGAGATGTCATCGAGTGTGATCGTGATCTCGCCGTACGGTAGATGGAATAAGAATGTCTCAGGGTGCCATCTCTCAACAAAGGCCATCAGCATACCGTACAGGATCTGGGAATACCCAATCCTAGATAGGCCTCCAAGACCAGAGGTAGCAAATGCAGACGTGAACCACTGATCCCCTGCCAGCATCTCAAGCATGTCTATAACCTTGCCCCCATGGTTATAGAACTTCTGGGAATCCTTCTCCTGAAAATTTCCAAATAAAACAATGTTACAAATGAAAATATTTTCAACGTAAACAATTCTATAAATAAACCGAGAAAGGTTACATCTCCTAGCCAGACATATCTGGCAGTATGCTCAGAGTACCCCACGAGTAGGGACATATCAGACGGTCCCCCAGGGTAACTGCCCAGCTCATCGAAATCGTCATCGACGTCAACACCCTCATGTGCTGGGTGATCACCCTCTAGAACAGGAACAGGAACAGGGGAACGAGTAGGAGCAGCTGATGGAGCTGGAGTCTCCCGACGACGCCTGCGTGCGGGCTGGGACCCTGATGAACTGCCAGTAGAAATGCGACGCCTCCGAGATGTAGAATCGGTGGCTAAAGGGGGAGTGGCCTGTACCTGTGATGTGGAAGTGGCCTGAACCTGTGATGTGGATGGCTATGGTGTAGGATGTCCCTCAGCTGTAGGGGTTGCCCCAACTCCCTCTGCGCCGAAAGCCTCGGCTGTAAGCTGCATCCGCTCACGTCGGACAGATGCGTGTTGAGCTGTCCGTCCATCTATGATACGATCGTCTCTGCCAGCCATCTAATCTGCAAAGTATAATAAATAAATTAGAATTTCTTAAAAATAATTAAACAAAAACAAACAAACAAACTAAGAAAAAAACCAAGTGTCTTCCGGATGTGCACATCCGAAAATATGCAGAATATTTAACGTTGGGTGTCTTTCGGATGTGCACATCCGGAAGAACACAGAATTTTTAACGTTGGGTATTTCCTGATGTGCACATCCGGAAGCACTCAAAATATTTAACGTTACAATCTTTCCGGATCTGCACATCCGGTACGTATTTTGAAGTTCAAAATGGCAGTCATGACTACTGTACCATGTAAAAGGGAATTTTAATGGCCTGATCATCCGTTTGAAGCAGAAAACAAGACCTACATTGTCTCTAACCTATGTTATTCATACAACCTAACAATTTCTACACCTAAATGTCTACTATAAATCGATTACTCGAAAATAACTCTGAAACTCTAAAATTTGAAAACTTATTGATTAAAACGTGATACGGAGGATTTGGAGGTGTCTTGATCGTTGTAGAAGTTGCTCTGCGCTGAACTTGAGTGGAAAAAATCGAGATTTGTGGGATTGAAAATTTGAGAGTTTGAGAGAGTTTGGAAAATGAAAAAGTGAAGAATGAGGGGGAGGAAGAAGGTTTAGCGCGAATTAATAAGAAATCCTTCCGGAAGTGCACATCAGAAATGTTTCCGGATATGCATATCCGGAACACATCAACGTTTTTTAAAAAATTGGTGCGTCCGGATGTGCACATCCGGAAACTGGGGGCAAAAAAGAAATTTCACGTGGTGCCTAAGAAACTTGGGTGGTGTATTAAGAAATGCTCTATAAAAATCAGATTAGACAAAAGTGAAATAATAAACATAAAACAATAACATAAAACAATATATGAAACAAAAAAAGGAGAGATTAGTGAAGATGAAAAAGAAAGAACAAAAGAGAGAAGATATTAGAGAAGAAGATGTGTGATATAAATGAAATTGGAAGAGAGAACGGTAGCATAAAAATGAGAAGATGAAAAAGAAAGAATATAATAGAATAGATATTAATGAAGTAGAGGCGAGATGTACCTAATAAAGAAGGCGTGATATTTCTAAGAGAGATTTGAGAAGAGTGAAACTGAAATCTTAAGTGTGAGGAAGAGAAAATTGTTCATAATTGTAAGACTAAGGCATAATAGTTTTGGGTTTGGGTTGGATGTGGATTAAGTGAAGTTTGGGTTGTAACATAATGCGGTTTGATTTGACATGGTTCATTTTGAAAAATAAAAACCGCAAACAAAATCGAACCGTGCGTTTTTGTTAAAAAATGATCCAAACACATTCGAACCAAAAGCGGTTTTTCACAGTTTCGATTTAGTTTGGTTCGATTTGCGGTTTTCTATTGGGTCGGTTCGATTTTGAACACCCCTACTAGTACATCGTGATTTGGTAAGTTCACTTTCAATCCAAACAAATTTACAGTGACTCCTCTCATAGCTTTGAGGCAGTCATTGGCAACTT
Source organism: Lathyrus tuberosus (assembly GCA_022829125.1). NCBI lineage: Eukaryota > Viridiplantae > Streptophyta > Magnoliopsida > Fabales > Fabaceae > Lathyrus > Lathyrus tuberosus. The sequence goes on from JALAZF010000017.1 coordinate 21,088,624, forward strand.
TTTCTTTTTGAGGTAATTAATATTTTTTAAATATTAACTTTGTGTGTGTGCGTGTCTGTGTCTGTCTGTGCGTGCGTGCGTGCGCGTGTGTGTCTGTGTGTGCGTGTGCATGTGTGTGTGTGTGCTTGTGTGTGTGCGTGCGTGTGTGTGTGACTGAGTATGTGTGTATGCGTGCGTGTGTGTGCGTGCTTGTGATTGTGTGTGTGTGTGTGTTTGTGTGTTCATGTGCGTGTGATAGAGAGTGAGTCAGTGAGTGAGTGTGCGTGCATGTGTGTGTGTGTGTGATTAAGTGAGTGAATGTGTATGTGCGTGTGTGTGTGTGTATGTGTATATGTATGTGAGTGTGTACGTGTGTGTGTGCGCGTGCGCTCGTGTGTGTGTGTGGGGGGGGGGGGGGGGGGGTATATGTGAAGTAGTTGGTGAAATTGGCAATGGAAACTCATTCTTCACTTTCATTACAAAAAAATAATAGCATTTCCATCTTTATATATCATAAAAAAGATGATACATATAAGGCTTAATACATCCTTTGGTCCCTTAACTTAATTTTAGATTTCACTTTAGTCTCTTATTTAATAAACTTTTCTTTTAAGTCTTTCAAATCACGTTTCGTTACTCACATTAGTCATTTCTGTTAAATTTTGAAAAAAATTGTTAACTTGTGCAGACGTGTCACTGCAGTTGTATTTATTTGGTTGACATGGAATTATTTTAATTGATTTGGAATATTTTTTATTTAGAATTTATTAAGAATTATTTTATATATGAAGTTACCATTTTCTCTCTTCTTCAAACCCTAGCCATCACCTCTATTTCTTCTCCTTCTTTCTGCAACAACAACAACAACAAATTTCTATGCTATCGATGTTCAGTGTTCTTTATCGTGACAAAAACCAGTAAATATCAACACACAATTTTACAACTTCCTTTTTGCAGGTATTGTTGGTTAGGTAATTAATTTTTAGTAAGGGTCACAGGATTGAAAATAACATGGGAAAAGAGTTGGACATTTTTGTTGCATTTTGCATACTATTCTTTTACTGAATGCTAGCATGCTTTTTGTAACTATAAGTGAAAAAGTAATCTAGGTCATTTATCCATTTATCTATTTTGAAAAACTTATACAGTATGTGACATGTATCTATTTTGGTACCAATGATGATAAATATGATGTATCTTTGTTTTTTTTCTTTCCTTGTGTATGTGAACATCTTAGCAGAACCTTGCTGGATGGTAATTTTGTACAAATAAAATTCTTACCTTCCTCATTTATCTTTCGCTACCCAGATTTAGAAAAAAAATATCTCTATTTTCCCTAGTTGTTTGTAAATGTTTCAAGCCAAAAAGTGTTGTCATGAGTGTAAGAAGAATTTCCTTGTCGTCAAAATCGGTAAGATTCATTTTTCACTTTAAGCATGGATTTCATTATACTGTAATCCATAACTAATGTGTGTCCCATCTTTTTGAACTTAAATTAAAATGACTAATGTGTGTCCCACTGTTCTTTCATTTATGTTAGTATGTGATGTAATCCATAACTATCAAAGTAATCGTTGTTTCAGGTTGGTGAAAATGAGCCATTTGTATATGAATTTCCATCAGAAGCCATATGCGGCTCATTTTGGTCTCTACTTAGTAGCCATCTGTCATCCGGCTCATGCTTGACATTTAATGACTCTAAATCTTAGACAAGGAGCTTGTTGTGCACTTGAGGATGCAATAGTTTTTGCTAAAAAACTTGCACGAGCCATCAACTATGATGACGCTTCGGTTGAAGAAGTTTTTAAATTATATAGAAGTGAAAGAGAAATACTCTATGTACACATGATTATATACACTCTATTTAATAAGTGTAAAGAGAAATACTTGATTCATTATTCATTAGAACATATATGCACTTGTTTGGTTCTCCATTTTAGCTTAATGCTTTTCGTTTTAACAAAGCATGTAACAAAATTCTAGTTTAATGTCATTAAATTCAAGATTTTATTGATATGAAATTCTGGTATGGCAAATAACGGGTTATGGTCTGGTAAAATGTGATAAAATTGTTTGGTCACTTTAATAGCCGTTTTGTTGATGTCCTGGTCTGATCCCTTAGTTATCTATAAGGTTTCAATTTAGTCCCTTACATAAATTGTTAATTCACTATTTTGTCTTTTGCCATGCTGTCAAGCCACGTCATCACAAGTTAAAGTTTGCTCTCAACATTTAACACAAAGGATTAAGTTGACTAACAAAATTGTATTTAAGGGACTAAACTGTAACGTTTATTAGACAAGGGATTAAAGTGAAATCTGAAATTAAGTTAAAGGACTTTGTCACTAATTAAGCCTACATATAATCTTTAAAAGAGTGTAATCCCCTTATTGTATTAATATGAATTTGGTATAATATATAATTATTTGTGATAGCTTGTTTTAGAAACTAATTAATACAAATAAAACTCGTTCTTATACAAAAACATTATACTTAATATAGACTACTTTTTCTAATAATCTCCCCCTAGTTGAAGCGGGAGGTGAACGAATGTTGAGACTATCTCTGAAATCTTGAAATAAGACGAGGAGAAGACCTTTGGCGAAGATATCCACAATTTGATGTCGTGATGGAATGTGAAGCACACAGACTTGACCTTGAGATACCTTTTCACGAACGAAATGAATGTCCATTTCTATGTGTTTCGTTCATTGATGTTGAACTAGGTTACTTGAAAGGTATATTGCATTTACATTGTCACAATATACCATGGTGTCCTTGTGAATAGGACAATGTAACTTGAGTAGAATGTTCCGTAAGAAACATGATTCAGAGACCATATTGGCAACTCCATTGTATTCGCTTCAGCACTAGAACGAGATAAAGTGGGTTGCCTCTTGGATGACCGTGAGAGTAGATAGATATAGTAGCCAGAGGTAGACTGCCTAGTATCGGGGCGTCCCCCCAATCAACATCTGCATATGAAATTAAAAAAGTGATTAAAGAAGGATAAAGATGTAAATGATAGTGTCTGGTGCCTTAAATGTAGTGCAATATGCATTGGAGAGCATGCATATGTGCTTCCATCAAATTGTGTATGAAGAGACATATTTGTTGAGCTGCATATGAACTATCAGGTCTAGTGAAAGTGAGGTATTGAAGAGCCCCTGCAAGGCTACAATAGAGCGATAGGTCCTCATATGGAACACTATGTGTAACACTCATCTTTGATTTTGTACAACTAGAGTTGGACATGATTTGTAACAGGACATGACATCTCGTGTAAGAGTTTCTTCAACATAATTTTTATGTAAGAGGAATAAGTCATGTGGGTGGCGAGTGACTGCAATACCCAAGATGTAGCTTACACTATAAGAAAATTGGCAGATTGCGACGGTTATTTTGGCAGGTTACGGCGGTTAAAACCGCCGTAATTTGCAAGTCACGACGGTTGCAGCAGTGTCATAAATCCTTCATAGCAAACTCTGAACTAAGAAAGGATGTTATAGATGTCCTCAGAGTGTCAGAGAATGTGGTAAGGATTATATCATCAACATAAAGTAAGAGGTAGGCCATATGAGTATTTTTCTTGTATATAAAAAGAGAGTGATCACACTTTCTTTGAGAGAAGTCAATGGATGAAGCATAGTTGAAAAATCTCTTGTATTAATCTTTATGAGCCTGTTTAAGCCCATATAGAGATTTGCATAAACAACACACATGATCAGGATGTATTGGATCCTTGAAGCCCAACGGTTGATACTTGTATACATTTTCTTTCAATTCACCGCAGATAAATGCATTCTTGACATCCAACTGATGAATATGGCAAGATTTAGAGAGAGAAATACTGAGAATTGTGTGGATAGTAGTTGGTTTGACAACTGGGCTAAAGGTTTCTCCACAATCGACGCCAACTTGTTGACCTGCACCATCACCTATAAGATGGGCTTTATTCCTCTCAAAAGAACCATTAGATTTTTCTTTATGTCTGAAAATCCACATAAATCGAATAACATTAACATCAGGTGGTTGTGGTACTAAATCCCACGAATCATTTTTAAAAAGAGAATCATATTCACCATTCATAGCCATCTTCCAATTTGGGTCCTTAAGTGTAAAGAGAGGGGATTTTGTAACATGGGTATGTAAACTATAGTATTTTTGGTCGGGTTTAAATATGCCATGTTGAGTCCTAGTGACTGGTTTTGTGTCTGCGTGTGAGGTAGGTTGGAAAATTGGAGGAAGGTTATTTGGTTTAGTACTACCAAGGTCTGAGTGTGTAGAGGGGTGGGAGAAGTGATGTTGGGTTTGAGTTGGGCCGGTTTGAGGTAGGAATAAGAGAGGCGGGTTGCACGGGTGAGCTTGGAGTTAAGGGGGTGAGATGTGAAAGTTCTATGTGTGTTTTGGAGTAGGAGGTGGGGTTTGTGTTGGTTAAGTGACCGGTGGGCTATTTGGAGACTCGGTTTGGGTATTAGACATTTTGTGGTTTATGATGTATGGGGACACGTCATTGTCTAGGAATGTGTATGTAGTAGGACGAGGGCAGTGCAACTTTGCATAAGGAAATGTAGTTTCATCAAATAAGACATGACGACAAATATGATTTTATTCGAAGACAAATTTAGACATTTAGAGCTTTAATGATTTGATGGGTACCCAAGAAAGACAAATGGTTTAGATCGAGGTTGGAGTTTATGTATTGTACTTGATGGAAGAGGCGGAAAACATAAACAATCGAACACTCATAGGTGAAACTATGATGGGTATTTGTGATATAACATAGATACATGTGAGTCAAAGTTGATTATTTTGCTTGGTAAGATATTTAAAAGATATGTGGTCCTTTCTAAAGCATGGTGCCAAAAGGAAGGGGGTAGAGACGCGTGAATTAATAAAGTTCGAATAATATTGTTGATAGAACATATTTTTTACTCGACTTTACCATTTTGAGAATAGGTATATGGGCAAGATAAGCGAAACACAATTCCATTAAATTCACAAATTTTTTGAAAATTATTATTGACATATTAACTACCATTATCACATTGAATGGTTTTAATTTCTTGTTGAAATTATGTGTTGATGTATGTTTTTAGCTTTTGAAAAGTGTGATAAACTTGAGATTTGTGTGAAATAGGAAAAGCCCACAAAAAAATTAGAATAGTTATCCAAGAAAAAAAACATAATATTTATGACCATACGAGCTTAAGATGGGAGATGTCCATATATCATTATGTAAAATATAAAAAGGCAACGAGCTATTATTATTAGACTTTGTGAAAGGAAATTTAATATGTTTACCAAGAGGACAAGAATGACAAATATGAGAATGTAATCTCCTAGAGTTATTACATTCAATTAACTTATTGTTTTTAAGAAAATGTAAAACATTTCGCCCGGATGACCCAAATGATCATGCCAAATGGATGATAACAAAGCTACAAATGAGGATGGAGGGTTGGCCTCATTTGCGTTGGTAATGTTGTTAATGGGGTATAGGTCACCTCGGCTCCCACATCTCATGATTGGCATCCCCGACTGAAAATCCTTCACAGAAAAACCAAATGAGTCAAATTCAATTAAAACTTTATTATTTGTAGTAAATTTATGAACGAATACTAAGTTTTTAATTAAATTTGGTGCATGAAGTATATTTTTTTAGGACAAGTGGAGGGTGGGAGGGGGTGCTATGTGTGTACTACCAAGAACATAAATTAGGATCAAGTGACCATTTCCAGTAATTATTTTATTATTTTTGCTCAAATTAAAATAAGACGAAAGATTACCTAACGAGGATGTCATGTGAGAAGTGGCTCCAGTGTCCATGTACCACGATGGATTTGGCTGAGCAAAGTTGAGAGTGTGAATATCATTTTCAATGTTAGTTGGGCTACGTGTATTAACATTGAATGCAGCCTGCTGAGGTCTTGGTCCAAGCAGTCCATTCTGTTGAGCCTTTTTGACATTATTGGGCCTATTCCAATTTGTAGTTCGGTAAGGGGTGGGAGGGAGATTCCACATAGCACAATTTTGCCAAGGATTCCAGTGCGACTAATTCCATTGCTGCCATTAATGGTGTTCGTATCCACCTCCGCCAGAGAACGGAGAACCATCATTTTGGCCTTCATGCCCAGTGGAGTTGCGACCACCGCGGTGAGGCTTCTTTCCTCGGTTGTCGTCGTTTCGACCTCCTCCGTTTCTTTCTTCTGATTTGGCCGTGAGGGCTTTATCGTGTGATTGGGTTTTGGCGATCAACGCCGGCAGAATAAAGGAGTGACCAGATTCACGAGCTGCTCTTTGAAGCATGGTGGATTCTTCAAGCTTCAAACGTGATCTCGTCATATTGAAAGTTGGGAGAGGATCATGTTGCTGGATATAAGTTACGAACCCGACGTACGTATCGGTGAGTCTGAAAATCATTTTTAGCATTAGACGGGTGTTACTGACAGGAGAACCAACGTTAGCGAGTTGGTCGGACAGAGTTTTGAGACGATTACAATAAGCTTTGGTTGAAGAAAAATCCTACGGGTTATTATTACTTAACCGTTTTTTGAGTTGTACCGATCGTGAATGTTTGTTGTCGTGAAACATAACGGCAATGCATTGCCAACATGCTTTCGCAGAGTCGTCGACCAAAATAATGGATTGGAGAATATCTTGAGAAAATTTTTCATACGTCCATTGCAACACCACAACATCAAGACGATTCCATAATTCAGAATCAGATATCTTGAGATTGTCTGCTGCTTGAGGTGTTGTTTTGTTAGTTGGTGGTATGATGTGATCCAACACGTTGTGAACATGTGTTTGTACCTTGAATAAGGCAGACCATGAGAGATATAGGTTAGATTCATTTTCCAACGTTATTTGTATAATGGTTTTGATGTTGTTAATGGTGAAAGCATAGTGAAATTTGGGTTTTGCCGCTTGAGTATTTATGGATGTATTGCCTGACAAAGTCTCGTCATAGGTTTGAGTAGGGAACCACGTTCAGACATGGCGAGGGAATGGAAAGGCGGATAGAGAAAATATTTAGGGTTGGATCGGTTTATTTGATACCATAAATGAGTGTAATCCCCTGATTGTATTGCTATGAATTTGGTATAATATACAACTATTGTAATAGCTTGTTTCGGAAACTAATCAATACAAATAAAACTTTTTCCTATACAAAAACATTATACTTAATATAGACTTCTTCTAATAATCTCCCAACATGACTCAATATTTATACTTACAAAAGGATAAATAAGTAATTGGTTAATTCTTACATTTTAACAAAGAAGCTCCTTCATCTTTTGTTTTTTTAGTTAAGTAGTTTAATGGTTGGAGTCCACCTTATTAAAGATGAACAAATAGGATGTCGCGGATTTGAACCTGCACCCTTGCACCCGATGTCCCTATACAACTATTAACTTAGTTGTCTTAATGAAATAATTTATTTTTTAATATGAACGGGAGGTATTCTTCTCTCATATATTGCTCATTGTTGGGGTTGGTTGAAAATATACATGTTGAATAAGTTCTACATCGCTTAGTTTTGTGAATGAAGAGAGAATCCAAGGCTATATATAAGATACAAGTTCTTTGAAGTCCCACATTGCTTAGTTTTGTGAAAGAATATGGAGTCCAATGCTATATATAGGATTCAAGTTCTTCATTCCAAGAAGTATGAGTCAAAAATCACTTTAAGCTTGTATTTGAATATTTTTAAAATTTTCTCTTATACTATTGTTTTAGAGTGTTGTGAGGGGTAGTTAAATATTTGCTTTGGAGAGTTTGGGTGTATTAGGGCCTTGGGTGGTTGAGGGTAGTCCATGTCTTGTAATAATTTTTATATAGTATTATTCTCTGGTTGTCATTTGACAACGCTCATGATTTTTTCTCCAAATTTGAAGTTTCGACGTTAATCTCTTGTGTTATTATCGTGTTTCTCTTTTTCTCTATGATTTATTTTTTCCTAACACTCATCTAATACATTTCAATGTTCTTCACATTTATGCTAATAAATCTTGTATGATAATTGTGGTATTTGGATCGAACTCTAGTTCCGACAAGGGTAGCTTCATGGTTCAACAGGAGTTGTGCATGCTATAGTTGAAGTCTGTTCGAGCATGCTGTCGAAATATGTTAGCTTTGTGTTTAAGTTAGCATTACGAATTGGGCCTTGCTTGTAAGCCCAATTGTTAAGTTAACTTATAGCCTAAGTTATCTTTGTAGTCTATAAATAGACTAGTTCTCTCAGGTTATTGTGAAAGGTTAATTATTGTTATTAACTTGTAATCATTGAACCCTTATTGAGAAAGTGAATAGTAAAACAGTTTTAACCAATTACTCTTCTTCTTCCTTCTTCTCTCTTTTGTTCAAGAAACTCAATATTTATCTCATAACTTTGTTCTGCTGTTGACGACATCGTTTCATAACAAATTGGTGTGGTGAGCGTGGAAGAGAAGATGTCGTCAACAAAGTATGAGATTGAGAAATTCATCGCTGTGGATGATTTTGGTTTGTGGCGCTTAAAGATGCAAGCCCTTCTTGTTCAACAGGGTTTGTTAGAAGCGGTGAAAGGATCGGAGAAAATGGACGCTACCTTATCAAAGAAGGAGAAGACAACGATGGTTGAAAAATCCCACAATGCCATTGTATTAAGCCTTGGTGATAAGGTTCTCTGGCAGGTTTCAAAGAAGAAAATTGCAGCTGGTGTGTGGACAAAACTTGAAGGTTTGTACATGACAAAATCGTTGGTTAATCGTTCCTACCTGAAGCAAGCTCTGTATTCATTTAAGATGGGTAAAGACAAAGCCTTGGCTGAGCAGCTGGATATGTTCAACAAGCTAATTCTTGATCTTGAGAATATCGAGGTCAAGATTAATGATGAAGATCAAATGTTGTTGTTGTTGTGTTCTTTACCTAAGTTGCATGCTCATTTTAAAGAAACTCTCTTGTATGGAAGAGATTTGTTGACCTTTGAAGATGTTTAATCTTGTACTCTAAGGATTTAAACGAATGAACGGAGCATAAGCCATATTCAGTTGGTGAAGGTTTGCCCATTAAGGGGAAATTATGGAAGAAAGATGGTAGGTTTGAGAAGAAGAAGGGTAAAGTTCGGCAAAATTCTTATGGTGGTAATGCCCATACTATTAAGTGTTGTCATTGTAAGAAGGAGGGTCATACATGAAAAGTATGCCCTGGTCGACTGAACAATCATGGTGGAAAGGATAATGGCATTGCAGCCATTGTGTAAGATGGTTATAAATCATCTGATGTCCTGGTGGTTTCAAGCAGCGACTCTAACAAGGAGTGGATTATGGATTCAGGGTGTACTTGGCACATGTCTCAAAATAATGACGTGTTTGAGGAATTGTATGATCAATATGATGGATCAGTGTTGTTGGAAAATAATAAAGCTTACAAAATTGCAGGTATTGGATTAGTGAGATTCAAGCTCCATGATGAGTTAATAAGGCTATTGACTGATGTTAGGCATGTACCTGATCTTAAGAGGAATTTGATTTCTCTTGGTGAATTAGAAAATAAAGGATATGTTTTCAAAGGAGATCAAAGTATCCTAAGGATAGTGAAGGGGTCGAAGGAAGTTTTGAGAGGCGTGAAGAAACAAGGCTTATATACCCTTGAGGCTGAGGTTGTAAGTGGTTCACCAGATGTGGCATCCATGAAACTTGTGTCGAAGACTGGGCTATGGCACAAGAGACTTGGCCATGTTAGTGAAAGAGGTCTGGTCAAATTGTCGAAACAAAATTTGTTGTGTGGTGACAAGGTAAAAAAACTAGAGTTTTGTGAACCATATGTATTTGGTAAATACTGTAGAATGAAGTTTAACAAAGGTAAACAAATAACACATGGATAACTTAATTACATTCATGCTGGTCTTTGGAGACCTGCAAGGAATCCTTCATGCTCATGTGCAAAGTAGTTTCTATCCATAGTTTATGATTACTCCAAAAATTTATGGGTATTCATCCAGAAGACTAAGGACAAAACTTTTGAAAATTTCAAAAGTTGGAAGACTCTACTCGAAAACTAAATAGGCAGAAAGGTTAAGAGGTTGAGGACCGATAATGGTCTTGAATTTTGTAATGAGGCTTCGACAACTATTGTGTCGCGTCTGGTATTGCAAGGCACAAAACTACTGCAGGTACTGCCCAACAAAACGGTTTGGCTGAAAGGTTTAATCGGACCATTTTGGAAAGAGTGAGGTTCATGTTGGTTAGTGTAGGATTGAAGAAGGTGTTTTGGGCTGAGGCAGTCATGACTGCAGCTTACCCGATAAATAGGTGTCCCTCGACATCTTTGGGGATGAAAACAACTGAAGAAGTCTGATCAAAACATCCACTTAATCTCAACAGACTTGTAGTATTTGGTTGCTTAGCCTATGCTCACATCAAGCAAGATAAGGTCAAACCTAGAGCTCTAAGATGTATGTTCCATGGATACCCTAAAGGAGTCAAAGCTTATAGGTTGTGGTGCCTAGATCCAGGTCACAGGAGGTGTATCACAAGTCGATATATAATTTTCAATGAAGCTGAGATGGCTTTTAAGAAAATTGATGATGTTGGTCGAAGTACCAAGATCTTTGAAGAGAAGCTGGAACAGGAAGAGATTCCTGTTGAGGTGGAACATAGTGATGCTGAATTGTATAACCCAAATAAAGTTGAAGAAGAAACACGATGTACTGATGAAGATAAGGAGACTGATAATGACTACTTTCTGGAAAGACACATGTCGAGAAGAGTCATCAAGCCACCTCAGAGACATGGTTATATAGATCTCATAGCATTCACCTTAATATCTGCAAGTGAGGTTCTTAATGAAGAACCTAGATATTACAAGGAAGCCGTAATGAGTCAAAACAAGACTGAATGGATGAAAGCCATGAATGATGAGATGAAATCTCTTCATGATAATAACACTTGGAAGCTGATCGAGAAACCTGCAGAGGCCAGGTTAATCAGCTATAAGTGGACCTTCAAGGTTAAGGAAGGAATCAAATGAGTGATGTCGAAGAGATTTAAGGCAAGGTTGGTTGTTAGGGGATTCACTCAGAAAGAAGGTTTCAAATTCAATGATGTGTTCTCACCTCTTGTAAAGCATATATATCCATTAGAATGTTGTTAGCCATAATGGCGAAGTTTGACCTAGAACATGAACAAATGGATGTGAAGAAAACCTTCATGTATGGTGATCTAGATGAAACAATCTTGATGAGGCAACCTGAAGGGTATACAAAAAAGGTAAGGAATATTATGTGTTCAAGTTGAATAGGTCTTTGTATGGCCTGAAAAAATATCCTCGAAAATGGTATAGGAGATTCAAAAAGTTCATGGCACGCATAGGTTTCACTAGGATCCAGTTCGACCACTGTGTTTACTTCAGATTTTGACCTGGAAATTCACTTTTTATTTTGTTGCTTTATGTGGATGACATCCTCATAGCAAGAAACAATGTTGAAAATGTTATGAAGGTGAAGGTTGAACTCGATAAGAAGTTCGGCATGAAGGATCTAGGAGTTGCCTCCAGGTTTCTTGATATTGACATCTGAAGAGATAAAAAGCAGTCGAGATTATGCTTATCTCAAGAGACATACCTGAAGAAGATTCTCGACAAGTTTGGTAGGTTGAATTCAAAGCTTATTATAACCCCGACTAATCCTCAGTATAAGCTGAGTACGACTCAAAGTTCTAGTGCCAAAGTTGAAAAAACCTATATGAATAGCATTCCATATGCTAGTTGTAACACCCCGAAATTAGTAGAATATTTATTTAATTGAGTTATTATAAATATTCATACCTTGGTGAACTTTTGGTGAATTATTGTGATGTCTGATGATTTATATTGTGGGGTATTGACAATGTTAATGGTGTGTTGATTTATGTTAGAGGTATATGATTTATCAAGGATTATTTCGATAATAGTAATAATAGAATAATGTGACAATGTTATTTAAATTATTATTATTATTATTATTATTTTAAAATAAAAGGAAGGGCTAAGTGGTAATTGTACGAGAATTAGTGAGGACAATGATGGAAAAGAGTATTATGGGTCCTAGGGGTAAGTTGGACAAAAGGAATTAGAGAGAGTGAAGAAGTTTAATTTGTACGATCAAATTTTGGGAAACCGCTCTGAAGAAAGGAGAAGAAGGCTAGGCTTCAGAGGAACTCAGAGAGGAGATTTCAGAAGCAATTTACTAAGGTATGAGGAGTATTGTTTATCATTATATTTGATATAGGAGTAGAAACATGTAGGTATTCAGTTTCCGGGTAGAGTTGGTGAGTTCATGTCGAAATTTTGGGTTTGGGACGTAATTGATGTTAGGAATAAACTGACGATGATGTATTGGGGGTTGTTGTGTTGTTCTATGATGAATTTTGATGAAAACTGGTTGATTTGGTGCTGTAATCGCAGACCTTTTAGGGTCTGAGTTAGTGCAGAAATGCGACTGAGAGTTGCAGGTTCGCACACTTTCGCCGGGCAAAATTCCCAGGGCCTGGCGAAGCGAATTCGCCCCAACCTCGCCGGGCGAAAGAGGAAGCGAAGGGAAGGTGGAAAAAGGGGGGTCTCTAGATTTTGTATGGGGAAAAATGCTTCGCCCCAGCTTCGCCGGGCGAACACCCAAGCGAGCCAGTGCCTTGCCAGACGAGAGAGAATTGAAGGGAGAGGGAGAATTGTGAGCTACTGGAATTTATATGGGGAAGATGTCTCGCTCCTGCTTCGCCGGGAGAAACCCGGGTGAGCGCGCTGCTTCGTCGGGCGAGTAGGAGCAGTGGCTTTTTTTTCCTTTTCTTTTCCGTTTTGTGTTGCCTTGTGCCTTGATTATGTTGTGATGTTTTTATGATGACTTTGATGCATGATGATGTGATGTTTTATGACGACTTTTGATGCATGATAATAACGAGGTAATATGATGTTTTAATTTTATGAATGATGATGCAATGTGACGATTTTATGATGATTATGACGTTTGCATCATGCATTCATAGCATCCCAGGACTTCGGTCCAGTGACGGTTTTAGGACTTCGGTCCAGTGGTGGTTTCAATCCCATCATGTGGATTGAAGTGTATGACGTTGCTCTGGTTCTTGTGTAGAATCGATCCTATTAGTGGGGATCTTTGGAGGGTGATGGCCCAGTGTCCATCAGTTATTATGAGTTGGTACCACATGCATGAGTCTGTGTATGCATTTCATACTTATGTGACATTATGTGTTTGTGAATGATGATGTGATTGATGACATGACTGTAAATGACGTATGATGATGATGATGATGATGTATAATGACAATGTTGTTCTATTTTGATGCATTTTACCTTATTATTTCTTATCTTATATCTTGTATAATGGTTTATGATTACTCACCCTGCATGTTTGAATGTCGCCTCCACGTGGGTAACGTGCAGGCGATCAGGATTAGCTTCTGGTGCGTGAAGAGCTTACTTGAAGAACTTTTGGTTATTTTGGTTGATGTATAGGGTCTTGCTCTGATATGTAACATAAGGTCGGGACGTTTGAGTCGAACCATAGTGTTCTTTATTTAATGATGTTATGATGTTTTGAGTTTCAATTTTAAAACCTTTGGATTATTTTGAAAATTATGAAGCTTATGAAGTTTTCTGCTGCGAAGTATTTAAGTTAATTTTGATGTTTTAACCCGTGTTACGGAGCAGGATAATGCTATTTATGATGTTATGACGAAATGTGACGCCTTTGTGGCGAATTTACTCTGATAATTATTGTTATATTATTCGTGAATGTCTGTTAGGTAGAAGGGTGTTACACTAGTATAATAGGTCATTTGAAGTATTCTATGGTCTGTACGAGACCAGACATAACGTATGGAGTGAGCCTTGTAAGCAGGTATATGGCCAATCCTAAGAAGGAGCATTAACAAGCATTAAAGTGGATTCTAAGGTACATCAATGAGTCTTTGAGCAGAGTCCAGATTTATGGTGGAGCCTGTGGTGATGATAGCAAAGTCGAAATCAAAGGATTTATCAACTCTGATTATGCAGGATGTATGGATTCCAGAAAATATATTTCTGGATATGTGTTCACTATGTTTGACACAACAATTAGTTAGAAAGCGACACTTCAGAAGGTTGTTGCCTTATCAACCACTGAAGCGGAGTATATTGCCCTCACTGAAGCTGTGTAAGAAGCATTGTGGCTTGAAGGTTTTACTAAGGAGTTGAAACTTCAAGGTCGAGTTATCACTGTTAAATGTGATAGCCAAAATGTAATACACCTGTCGAAGAATTCATCCTATCGTGAGCGAACCAAGCACATCGATGAGAGGTTGCACTTCGTCAGAGAGATAATCAAGTGTGGAGAAGTCCAAGTGCTGAAGGTTTCGACTGATGAGAATGATGCTGATATGATTACCAAGACATTACTAAGTAGAAGGTTTTTCCATTGTAAGAACTGATAAAGCAGCATGATGAAAGCTAGTTTGTTCCCTTGTTAGTGTAGAGTTTGTTCCAAGGTGGAAATTTATGGTATTTGAATCGAAATCTAGTGTCGATAAGGGTAGCTTCATGGTTCAACAAGAGTTGTGCATGTTGTAGTCAAAGTCTGCTCGAGCATGATATCGAAATATGTTAGCTTTGTGTTTAAGTTAGCATGTCGAATTGGGTCTTGCTTGTAAGCCCAATTGTTAAGTTAACTTATAGCCTAAGATTGCTTAGTAGTCTATAAATAGACTAGTTCTCTCAGGCTATTGTGAGAGGTGAAGTGTTGTTAGTCACTTGTAATCTTTGAACTCTTATTGAGAAAGTGAATAGTAAAACAGTTTTAACTAATTCTTCTTTCTCCTTCTTCTCTCTTTTGTGAACCTAAATAGGATTTCTTGTGTTTGTTCAAGAAACTCAATCTTTATATCATAATTTTGTTTCACAACAATAACAAAGTTATGGTTTTTAAAACTTGCATCATGCCTCCCACAATATTCTTGAACAAAGGTACTTGCTAACACGAAAATTGAGCATAAAAAATCTATAAAAAATATTCATAACTTCAACATAGGTTTGCTATAAACCCAAAAAAATGAGGAACAAAAATTGAGCACCTTTTGTTTCTATTAAATATAAAGTTTTCCTTTGCACGGTTCATGTTTTTTCTGTTTATGTTAGCAAAAAAATATTGTGAAATATTTAATATTGACTTTAAGAAAAATCTAAAAGAAAAACATTATGAAATATTATTAATGGTTTGCAATGAGTATCTACAAGAACATTATTATCTGGATGCATGTGGAAAAACACTATTGAATATTAGAAATGATTTTACAAGATAATAATCATGATTATGAAAGATTTTCACCACTCTCTCTTGTGCTTAATCAACTTCGTCCCAAAAATGATTAGTTAGCCATACAAAGCAGATGCACAATATTTAAAAGATATCCTCTCTAAGCACCTAAAAATTAATTTTCAAACATCAAAACACAAGTTTTTTTACAGAATCCTCCTTTATATCATAGTATATATACAAGGCCGGCCTGCGGTGTGCATGATGAGCCACCGCAAAGGGCCTCAAATATTTGGGGGGTCTCGATAAAAAAATCAGCTTCAATTAATTTATATATAATTTAGTTATAATATATACATGTTTGTAAATTGATTAACTTATTTACATGGTAGTTCCATGGATAGGTCTACACTTTAAAATATAAGAGTGCTCAGTTTGAATCTTGAAATTTGATTTTTATGATTTTAATTGTTTTATTCACAAAAAAGTCATTATGAAAACTCGAAATCACAACCATTGACATAAAAACTCCTACTCTACCACTAAACCAAGAAGCAGTTATTTTTCAAATATTAAATTGCTCAATATTTATTTATTAATGACTGACTTTTTTCTTTAAAAAATTTCTATTATTTATTAGAGGTCTTATTTTTAAAATAAGAACAGGGCCACTAAAATGATTGGGCCGACCCCGTATATATAAATCAGAAACTTAAAAGTTTAAACTGTTGAGAATAATATGTCAAGTGTGAGTTGGAGTCCCACATTGGTTATAAATGTGGAGATTTGAGCATTTATAACTGGGAGAACTCATACACCTATCACCTTAAAGTTTTGGGTGAATATGTGGTGTCTCTCTCACCTGTGTTGCTCTTGTCCCGATGTTGATGCTTCTTCTCATACCCCAACAAAAACAACAAAAGAATGATATGAAAAAAAGTTCAACTATTACAGTTTTTTTATATAATTAGAACTAAATCCATTCCCTAAATAGTTGGATTTTGTGACGAAACAAGCTAAACCAAGAGTTACCATTACGCAATTCTAATCCAACTATTATGAGTTGTGTTTGATTAATTACTTGAAAACATAACTTCATAGAGTTAACTCCAATTTTTCATTTTCTAAGGAAAAAATTAATACCCTCAAATTTCTCTTCACCCTGCAAATCAACTATGAAAACAAGATCAATCTTTGAACAATGATGAAAAATTTATCCTTTCGCGTAAGGTGTGTATAAGGACAAGATGCTACTCTTTATAAATAAAAGATTGGATATAATCCACCAGATACACGTAACGATGAGTAGAAGGCACACCCTCTTGAGTAAACTTTAGAGTCGCTTGAGAGTCAAACTCGCAAATCACATTTTTGAAACCATGATTTCAAGCAGTATCAAGACCATAAGAAATTGCTTGAAGCTAGGCATTACTATTAGAGGTGAAACCACAACTTCCTGCAAAACCTGTGATCCAACCTCTAAAAGAGTTTCTCAAAAAACAAAGTTGGATGACCATGGATTACCAATGAAACTACCATCTATATTGGCCTTTATCTCTAGGGAGGGTGTCAAGTCATAAGTCTAGGGGTAGATGTCTTATTAGAACCACCAAAATCCTACTTGGTAGTGTGTAAAATGATAGTTGTTTAGCTAAGAATATTTTAGAGATAGCGAATGTTGTCTTTGAAGTATTATTCGTTACAATATTTCTAAATCATTCAACAACAAATGAGAAACAAAAGGCCATGATTGGCGACCGTATTGATTTTCATCCAATTGTATATATCATCCTCATAAAAATGAATGTGAGATGGAAAACTGAAAATGTTCAAAACTTTTATGGCCTTAGGGAAATCTCTAAGAGTGTTGTTAGGTGCGGATTTGACCTAAAAATGAACTATCTTTCCTTGCACTTTTTCCACTCGTTTCTCATGTTTTCATTGGTTTTTATCCATGATTGCTGTTATTCTTCTAACATTGAGAATATACCTTTGGTGCTTGTAATATGTGTGTTATTGTGCAGGAAAATGCACTAATTGATCAAAGTTATAAGACACTAGAATTGATGCAAGCTGCCAAAGAAAAGAGGAAAATAGCAGAAGGTTCGCTTTGCGAACTCTGGCGAATTGCCAGCGAAGGTTCGCTGTGCGAAGGATGGCGAGGTCCCCAGCGAATGGTCCTGGATTTGGACAGAGGAAAAAGGAGCTAAAATTCGCTTTGCGAGCTTGAAAGCGAGTGTTCGCTTTGCGAACATTCCTTCGTATTGCGAACTCACGAGAATTTCTAGGGCGTTTTAACTATTAAGAGGCACCTGAAGTGCCTATTTTTGCCATTCGCTGTGCGAATGAAGTGGTTCGCCTAGCGAACTATGAAAATCCTGAATGTATATAAATAGATTTTTCACACTTTTCTAGATTATTATTATTGCAACTTGTAATTTTAGGATCAGAACTTGATATTTCTTCATTCCAATGGAGAAAAGGTAGGATCTTTGATCTCTTGTTGGTGTTAGATGTAATCTCTTGATACCTTTTGTATTTCATCTAATGTATGTTTGTGAATATGTTTTGATTCTCTATTGTTGTTGTCTTTGATTGATTATTTGTGGTCTTGACAAAACCTTTACAAATCCTTGATCTTAGATTTTCATCTATCAATGAACTGAACTTTTGACATGGTTTTATGAGTTGATATTCATTTTATCTTTTGTTGTATTGTGTTGATTAAGTAGCATGGCTAACATGAGTATGATCGATACGATATTGCGAGGATGTGTGATAATAGTGATGAAGAACGGTATTCCCATTCATTTGGCAAATTAGTTGAATACATGTAAAAAAGGGTTAAACGTATGTAGGTATTCTGATCGTTGGCATTTTATATGAAGCAGTCATTTATCTGATGTGGGTGTCATCTTTGTTTACCTATTTATCTTTAATTTGAACCGCTATAGACATATACTCTTCAGATCTGGATCTAAGATGATTATATGTTTTGTTCTGAACTCTAGAAATAGATTTAGGCTTAACACTTGCGTGAGTATCAGCTCTTAATGCTCTGTGTTGGTTTTTCTTGCGTAAGACATCACCAATGAGGCAATACAGTCGATCTCTCGACGTTGCATTAGACATAACCTCTGTCGTGGGTGATACGTGGGGATATTAGGCGAATGATTGATTTATGTATAATATGATTAGAAGAATGCATGTGTTATCAATTGATGAGATCCAATTCCAACAAGGCTCCGTTTATAATTCAGTCTTTATTTTATATTTTCCGTCTTTACATTTTCTGCATTTGCTTTTGGTTCCGCTTTAAACCAAAACTTTTGAACCATAAGTTTAGAAATATAGATACCGTCGAATGACATTCTTTCCCTCGCACTGATCCCTGTGGAGAACGACAAAACTGGGTTACTTATATATTTTTGCTTGGTGCTATTCTAGCTTCAACAAAATGGCGCCGCTGCCGGGGATCAGTGTTTAGATATTGAGTTGCATTGCGATAGTTTCTATATTTTTTAGCTTTGTACATTTGTTTATATTATATGTATTTGTTTTCTTTTATTTTTCTCTAGTGTGATCAGGAATGATGAGAACTCCTTCTAGATTGGTTGATATTTGTATAAAAGTATTCAATGAAGCTTCAACCGAGTCTGGATGGTGAGATTTAAATGTATGCGAGGTAAATTGTACTACTTTATAGAATGTGAGAATGATTTAAGAATTTTGTGCTTTGTGCAAATGTGTATTCTTGTTTCATTTTGCAACTTGTTTGCATGCTTGTTTCACTTAGGTCCAAAAGCCACAAATTGTGAGAAACCTCTATTGTTTACTATATGCTAGGATGACTGATAACGTTGTTTAATTCGTTTGATTCATGCTTTATCTTTTGATTATTGTGATTTTGTGGATGCATTAGAAATGATCAAGGCATTTGTTTATATTGAGCACAACCGTATCCAAAAGTATCTTACCCATGAGTAGTGAGAATTCATTAGCCCTTTGAGCCTAAACAGTTTAGATCTCATTTTAGTGATGAACTTGGTTTATGTACATAATTTGAAAGTGTAGTTCATCATTGAATTTTGTGAGGTTCTAAAAATTTCTTCTTAAACCTTTGAACATTGTTTTAATTTGATTTCCTTGCCATAAAAAGCAAGGAACGTTCACTTGAGGTTTGGTTGAATTCAAGTTGGGGAGAATGAAAAAGAAGATTGGTAAGTCTCTAAAACTTTTCAAAAATTTCAAACAAGCATGAAAAGAAAAAGTTTGAATATGAATGTGAAAAACAAAAGAAAAAGAATGCTTGTTTGATTAAGAAAAATAGAGAATGAAATAATTGTGCATAAGGAAGTTTGAGAAAGTTTGTGGTAAAGGAGTGAAAATGGTGAATGAAGTTGTGATGTGTAAATACCATGTATAGTGAATGTTTCTTTTTGCATCGGCAATTTCGATTCAATGGCCTTTAAAAATGTCCCTTTATTATTAACCTGACCAAGTTACAACCTTTGAAGTCCTTAGTGATCTTTTTACTTCCATATTTTCATTTTTTATTGTTAGATGTTGTATGAATTGGATTGCTATTAGCATTGTTTGTCAGGTGAGTGAAATTTCCCCGCGGTTGCAAACGCGTCAATTTCTTCATTCTTATTTTGAAGAGGAGTGTTAGAGTGATTCAAGTATGAAAACTTAGTTATTCTTTGAACCATTATGATATTTGTTTAAGAACTTAATTCTTTGTCATTGTTTGATTCTATTGAGTGGTGAATGTTGCTTGTGCGTATTTTCATGCTTGACTTTGGTTGAATCTTACGCTTGAGCAAATCATCTTGTTTTAATGAGGGGCATATTTTGCTTGAGGACAAGCAAAAATCTAGTTGGGGAGAGTTGTTAGGTGCGGATTTGACCTAAAAATGAACTATCTTTCCTTGCATTTTTTCCACTATTTTCTCATGTTTTAATTTGTTTTTATCCATGATTGTTGTTGTTCTTCTAACATTAAGAATATACCTTTGGTGCTTGTAATATGTGTGTTATTGTGCAGGAAAAGGCACTAATTGATCAAAGTTGTAAGACACTAGAATTGATGCAAGCTGCCAAAGAAAAGAGGAAAATAGCAGAAGGTTCGCTTTGCGAACTCTGGCGAATTTCCAGCGAAGGTTCGCTGTGCGAAGGATGGCGAGGTCCCCAGCGAATGGTCCCAGATTTAGATATAGGAAAAAAGAGCTAAAATTCGCTTTGCGAGCTTGAAAGCGAGTGTTCGCTTTGCGAACATTCCGTCGCATTGCAAACTCACAAGAATTTCTGGGGCAATTTAACTATTAAGAGGCACCTGAAGTGCCTATTTTTGCCATTCGCTGTGCGAATGAAGTGGTTCGCCTAGCGAACTGTGAAAATCCTGAATGTATATAAATAGATTTTTCACACTTTTCTAGATTATTATTATTGCAACTTGTAATTTTAGGATCAGAACTTGATATTTCTTCATTCCAAGGGATAAATGGTAGGATCTTTGATCTCTTGTTGGTGTTGGATGTAATCTCTTGATACCTTTTGTATTTCATCTAATGTATGTTTGTGAATATATTTTGATTCTCTATTGTTGTTGTCTTTGATTGATTATTTGTGGTCTTGACAAAACCTTTACAAATCCTTGATCTTAGATTTTCATCTATCAATGAACCGAACTTTTGACATGGTTTTGTGAGTTGATATTCATTTTATCTTTTGTTGTATTGTGTTGATTAAGTAGCATGGCTAGCATGAGTAGGATCGATACGGTATTGCGAGGACGCGTGATAATAGTGATGAAGAACGGTATTCCCATTCATTTGGCAAATTAGTTGAATACATGTAAAAAAGGGTTAAACATATGTACGCATTTTGATCGTTGGTATTTTATATGAAACAGTCATTTATCTGATGTGGGTGTCATCTTTGTTTATCTGTTTATCTTTGATTTGAACCGCTATAGACATATACTCTTCAGATCTAGATCTAAGATGATTATTTGTTTTATTCTGAACTCTAGAAATAGAATTAGGCTTAACACTTGCGTGAGTATCAGCTCTTAATGCTCTGTGTTGGTTTTTGTTGCGTGAGACATCACCAATGAGGCAATACGGTCGATCTCTCGATGTTGCGTTACACATAACCTCTATCGTGGGTGATACGTGAGGATATTAGGTGAATGATTGATTTATGTATAATATGATTAGAAGAATGCACGTGTTATCAATTGATGAGATCCAATTCCAACAAGGCTCCGTTTATAATCCAGCCTTTATTTTAAATTTTCCGTCTTTACATTTTCCGCATTTGCTTTTGGTTCTGCTTTAAACCAAAACTTTTTAACCATAAGTTTAGAAACATAGATACCGTCGAATGACATTCTTTCCCTCGCACTGATCCCTGTGGAGAACGAAAAAACTGAGTTACTTATATATTTTTGCTTGCTGCTATTCTAGCCTCAACAAGTGTGTAAAATGGTTTCATGAGTTGCACCGCATCTATAAAAAAAGGCATCTGTTGACATGTGATAAGTGACCCGCGTATAACTGATAGGTAGCTTTCCATGCATGATGATCCAAACAAAATGATAAATATTTTTTAGGTAATTTAAGGTTCCAAATTCAAGACCAAATCATTGTCTGAATATGAGGTGGATTGGGCTCCAAAGTTAACCAAGAATAAGCTAATTTGATAGAATAAGTACCTGATACTAAAGGTTTCCAAATAAGTATATCATATGAGCCTAACTATTAGGATGAAGATGTGAGAGGGCGAAGTTCAGCGCTTTAAGGAGTTCGAACTGGAAGAGAGTAAACGAGATACCCATGCCAAAGTCATAAATAACCCTGAAATAGAAATAAAAGTACTCATTAGGCACGCCAGAAAGTTATCACGTGTAAACTTTATCGCTCCAGAAGCAGGGTTCTAAGATGATATTAACTTCACTACTAGTATTAGATAGATTCACCCCAACTCGAAAGGCCTCCACCCAATCATCGTCGAGGCAAAGTGAGTCGTAACTCAAAACCTCTTTATGAAAAGAGCTTGCAGAGAGATCCATGATGATTTCAACCAAACTTGAGAAAGAATACATCCATTCAGTGTCGTTATCATTATAAGTGCTATCAAATATGCCACACACCTCTCTCTTCACAAACACCCAATACATTTTCCCGTAGCACATTTAAACACTTCCATACACTATTTCCATAACATATTTCTCTCATAAATAGTTTTAGGGGAAATAACCTCCCCCGACTTATCGTACTCACATATCAAAACCATTGAAAATGTTAAATAAAGAATAAAAACAAAGGAAAAACAAAGACAATACCTGGAGTTAGGAGAAAGAAAGAAAGCCTTAAGGAGTTGAAAGGATGTTGGGTCATGTAAGTGGACACACAAGAACACGTGAGCGAGAGAGTGGAGGGAGAGGAAACTAACTGTAAAAGTTTTAAAAATAGGTAATGTCGGGTTTGGAGTGAATTATCATTATTTAAAAACATGTTAGGTATACGAAAGGGTTCAAAATTAGAAGCTAGTAAGCCTAATGAATAGGTGTAATAATGATAGTATGTGTATTGTGATTCCCAATAAAAATCAATCATGAAGCATTAAGTTACTTTCTGGAACACAGAAGGCCAATATTTTCTAGCCGAATAGAATCTCAAACAAGACGAATTTAAACGATAATGTGATCTCGTATAATCCATGCCTTGGTTGACTTTATCTGCAAGCATATTTCACCATTATACCTCACGCTTGGGGGTTGTGTACATCCCAATAAATTACTATGGTTGAATTGTCCGAATGACTTTCTCCTTAAGCATCTCACCCCCACCAGGCCTCGTGCATGGGGGTTATGTACATCCTAGGAAATTATGATGATTGTATTTGGAGTCTTGGACCGTGAAAGATGGTCGGATTGCCCGAATGAATTTCTCCTTAAGCATCTCACCTCATTAGAGGTCGTGTTTGGGGGGTTGTGTATATCCCAGAAAATTACAATGGTCGAATTCGGAGTCTTGGTCCGTGAACAATGGTCAGATTTCCTAGGTGACTTTATCCTTAAGCATATCTCCCCACTAAGCCTCATGCTTGGGGGTTGTGTATATCTCGGGAAATTATGATGGTCGGGTTATGGCCATGAACGAGAGTAAAATAGCCTAGTTATGGAGGTTTGACGAGTCAAAGGCTATAGATCCTTATTGCATAATATCAATTCACCCAAACATGTTCCATGAGTGCACTAATTACCTTTTATTAGGGCTGACAATGAACCAAACCAACTCGAAAATAGTTCAAAATTCGATTCGAAAATTAAATCGTTGAACTAGGTTCATGAACCAAATGAGCTGAATATGAGCTAAAAACTAAGTTCGTTAACTAAATGATCTGAACTTGAACTATACATAGTTCGACTCGTTAGGTTCATGAGTCAATTTGATTATATATGAGATAGATTATATTGTCTTTAAGAGTAGGTTTAAAGATTTGTTCTAAATCTTAGTCTCATATTTTCTTTTAATCTAACGATTTTAATTGATAATTTATATTCTCAAGTGAGTAAAATATTTCTACGAATAATTATACAAATAAAATTAACATCGTATAAATTCCAATCTTATAACTTTTATTTTATTTCTATATTTTTTATTTAAAAAATATTAATTTAAAATGTCAAATATATATATAAAAAATAGACTTAAAAAAATTACTTTTAAGTCTGTGAAATAAGCGAGTTCAACCTAACAGGATAAACTTAACGAGTTGAACCGAGATATTCGTGAACTTCTAACAAGTCGAGTTTGACCTGAAAAAAAAGTTCGTGATGAACTCGAACTCGAACTCGAACTCGGTCAATTCTTAACGAGTCGAGTTTGAGCTGAAAAAAAAGTTCGTGATGAACTCGAACTTGGCTAATTCTTAACGAGTCGAACTGAGTTAAGGCGAGTTCGACTCGATTCGACTCATTTCCAGCCCTACCTTTTATAGACTCGATCAATAATAATGAACATTTATCATGATGAGTTATGATAGTTAAAGTCTTTGTCTGGGATCTAGTCACCCAGAAACAAGTATAAAAAAGGGGTTCAACAAAGGAAGAAGAGAAACTGAATTTCTTAGAGAGAAGTTACCCATTGTGACTCTTTTGACCCGGATCAGAGGAGTTATCAATTATTGTTCTTGCGGGAATACATGTGGTGTGTGTTTTCGTATTTTATCTCCATTGATCTTCATGTTGTGGTTGTTGGTTGTTGATGGCCGCCTAATCATTGCCCTTAATGGCGATGTTTGTGGTAGTTATGAGGTAAGGTGATAATTTTATCCATGAATCCTTCATTCAATCTATTTACTAAATTTTTAATGTATTGAATCCAAGGTCATTAAAACCGGACCGGATATTGAACCGGTATAGACTGGGGTTTAAGGTTTAAAGGTTTGACCGGGTCGGACCGAAGGTCGGACCGTTATTGTATATGTTATATGATTTAGTACTAGTTCTTTATCATATAGACTGGTGACTTTTATTTTCTATAATTTCTTAACTAGAATCAGTTTGAGAAAGAGTTAAAAATGCTAGAATTTTGTATCTTATGTAAAATATATTAGATGGTGCTTGATTTAGGCCAAAGAATATTAGAATTTAAGAAGAAAAGTTTCTTTTTTTAGTGTTGTCAACTTTGTGAAAGGATGATCATAACATTATTAATGAATTATGTTCAACATTCAAAATTTTAGAAAATAAATTGGAGAGTATTATTTATAAAAAGAATTCTTGGCCTTATTATCAAGAAAATCCAAATTCTGAATGGATTAGAGTGATGTCTTCAATTATAAGACCCATTTAGTTCAATAGTATTAAATTGGATTTTTTTTCCATATTTTATTATATTTTAATTTTAAATAAATAAAAAAAAGCTGAAAAAGTTAAAATCCAGTTCAACCCATGTAATTGGACGAACCCCCGGTTTTGACCGGTTTCCACCCGGTTTTCCGGTTTTTGCCCCGGTTCCTTGACAGACCGGTTTTAAGGGTTTAATTGACCGGACATAAGACCGGTTCCCGGTCTAACCGGTTGAACCGGCCGGTCTGGTCTGATTTTCATAACCTTGATTGAATCCATTCCTTCTAAATTATTTTAAATATCCAACAAATTATCTTCTCAAATAATAAATCAAATATATTAAATATAATCTAAATAATATATGCAATAAGTTTAATAAATAAAAATACTTATAATATATAATTAAATAAAAAAAGATTGGTATTTTCAAAATTAATTCAATATATAAACTAATTTGTAATTGAAATAAATGAAAACAAGGTATGAAAAGGGAGATATTGTGTTCGCATGACACCAAGTTTTTTTGGGATGATTTGCTAGGTTTAAAAAAAAAACCTAATTTGTAAGGGCTCATTTAATGCCGACCACTACTGGCATGGAGAACTTCCATGGCCAACTCTTCTTCCTCAAACGACTCCTCTATCTCCATCCCAACCCTATTCAAGTAAGAAATCCTTTGCAAAAACTCTTCAAAATTCATGTGACATAGCAATTTCTAATTTTTTTAAGTCTTGCCTCAAAAGTAATCGTCTCTTAATTAAGAAACCCGAAGAGGCTTATAGAGCAGGAATCGAACACTACATGAATAATTTACATGGGAGAATGATCACTGGTAAAGTTAACGTGCCACTGAAGTCATAAGAATTACACGTCAAGCTCATGAAATTTCATAGTACAATCACTAATTGGGATTTAACTCCTTTGAGACATGACTGTTTTTAATTTTCGTACAAATCAAGATAGGAACTCAACAAATTTGGAGTGTATGGATATGTAATGTTAAAAACACTCTGTTGCATTTGTATTCGTGGAGGCATAATTTTAGACTTGAAAATTTAAAGATTACACATGTTCAACTGTGTCTGAGGATGCACGGTCTGCCCTTAGAGTTATGGGAACCAACTACTTTATTTTCGGTATCAAGACTCATTTATCAATTATTGAGCTTACTATAAAAAAAACTTGAGGTTATTTTAAGTGTGTTCAGATAGACCTTAACATGTCAGATACCCTCCATGATCATATTTTGGTAGAACTAGAGGGTTATGCATTATTTTTTGAATTGGTATATTAAAGTTCACATTTTTTTGTGATCACCGTGTGTGTGTGTGTGTGTTGATCGTTGTATTAATAAATGTTGGAAAGTGAAAAACAATAATGTTTAAAAGCCTCTGGTTTAATAATCTACAAGATACACGCCTAAAAAGTCCAAACTATTTATACCAGTTAATGACTGTGTGAATGACATACAGAATGATGAATATGTAAATTTCATAGTGAATGACAACTTTGTATATTTGAATAAGGCATGAAATCACACTCATGAGAATGACATAGAGAATGATGACTCTTTTGTGGACATTTAAGAAGAGAGTGTGGTTAATGCTAATGAGGAGCATTTATCATAAACAAGCTCTCTAAATAAAGAAGAAATAGTAGCAGAATCTACTAAGAATTTGAATGAGAAATAAGTGATCCATCTTAGGTTTTCAACCCTCACCCTCTACTCCCTTGCCACGTGTTTTGGCGGATGTAGGCAATAATAGAGTGTCATACCCTAAATTTTGACCACTAAGATTTCCCATCATTGTGCAAATCATCATCACAATATGGATGGACCATCATGCCTCATCAAATGCCTCAAGGGTTATTGAGCATTCATTACAATCAAAACTAGGGTTTTAAGCCCTCTCAGAGCCTTAGACAAAGGATCAATCAAGGAATAACTTGATCTTCAACTTGTCTAGCCTTTAGAATATCCACAATGGATCAAAAGGACTCTCACTTCAAGGATTAAGCACAAGGCTGCTCCCTTCTAGGTGGATCAAGTCTCAAGATCGACAATGTCACCAAATTAGGGTTTTGGTCGACCAGGGCCTCCAGATGGAAATTTTTCATCTGGGCACAAGCCAATGATCCAAAACATAACCTAATATACTCCATGGAACCTCATGGACCCAATCATCAAGTCAATTTGATCTCAGGGGACGCATACATAAAAAATCAGGAATTAGGGTTTCTTGACCTAATTCACCCCTAAGTTGAATTTTGGGACAAATCATGAGCCAAGACCTCAAGAGAGGATTTGAGGGTCTTTAATATACTATATTGATCCATTTGAAACAATGGATTAATCCAAGAAGCTTGAGCAACAAGTCTCAATTTCATCTGCACCACAATTAGGGTTTCGCGAGGAAAGTCAACTGTAACTTTGACTTTTGACCAGGACATGCTCCCAAACCCTAAGACATGATTCAATATACCCTATGACACCCATGGAACATGTCCATCAAGTTTGATTTTGGTCAAGGACATGATTTCCTGAAGAATTGCACAGTTTGGAATTCATCTGATAAAAAGTCAACTGTGCACAAAAGTCAACTTTGACTTTTTGAGATTTTTCACCAAAATGGATTTTTAACTCTAAAATGATGTTAATGTATGATTTGAATCATCATTCATCAAGAAAAATCAAAGAAAGTGGGATAACTTGTAAAAGGGGTAACCATAAAAACTTAGAAAAATTTCTAAGTTATGGAAAAAGTGACACTAATGTGCCAACTTTGGAGGACCATAACTCCTAAACCACAAGGCCATTGTTCCCCATTCAAAGCTTGATTTGTAGATCACATTGCCCTCTACAAAAGATTCATACTGACCTATGTCCAAATTCCTCATGGATTTTGAGTTATGGAGTGATCAAAATCAAGAAAAGTCACTTTGTTCCAACACTTAGTGAAAATTTCACTAAGTCAGAATCTGCCTTTACTTTTTTCCAAATGTAGGGGGATTTTTCACTTGGATTCAAAAGAGATCAAAACCAAACATGTTCAAACAGTTGTTGTATCATGTAAGGGCTTTCCAAAATGGCCAAGAACATTACCAAATTCAATTTGAGCTATGAGATATGACATTGGCAAGGTGCCTTGCTGAAATCTGCCAAGGCAAGGCAAATTTTTGCACTTTTGGTCGATTTGCCAAAATCAGCCAATTCCAAGCCTTGTCATCACTTTGGACACATGTGAGGATTGAATCTAAAGGGGACAATCACTGAGCCAAGCCTCCAAAGTCTTTGGAACAAGAAATAGCATGTTGAACCTAGAATTGCCAAAATAGGGACAAGACTCCAATTTTGGATTGGAGCATTCAATGGAAGCATCAAGGTGGCATGGACTGAGCTCTTAGCAACTGAATTCAGTCAAGACTTATCCAAGACCAAGGGAACCAGCAGCCTGTGCCCTAACCTCTAGTCAATGGCTAGAGGAGACTTGAATTTTCATTTGCCAACATTGGCCAAACCTACTCAGCAGTTGACATTCACTATTCCTTGCAAAACAAACTTGCTCTACTATAAATAGAGCTCAATTGTGATCAGTTTGAGTACACCAAAGCCATCAAACAGATGTTTTCCTTAAAATCTCTTCTTTCACTCCAATTTTGCCTTCTAAGGCAAGTCACTATCGGGTTTTGAGTTTGAGAGCTTTTCCAATCAAACCAATCACACACACACACCTCATATACATCACATATGAGCTGATCAAACACTTAAACAACAACTGGAACACTGATTTCTTAGAATCACCAGTCAATTGCTCAAGGTTTTAACCAAGTTGCAGTTTATATGCCATGAAGTGATCCAGCCAACTTCAATCAAGTCCAAGCATTCAAACACACTCCATAGGGTGTAGGGAAGTTATTCAGATCATCACAACTCATCTGTAACACCTCCAACACAAATCACGATCACCAGCTGCAAGTGGTAAGCATGAGCTCTTCTAACTCTATGATCCATGCAATTTTTGTTGCACAATAATTTGGCCATATGTTCATAATCATGCATGGAATGTTTCCCCTCAATTAATTACATTGTTTGAATCGTGTATAAAAAATCCCAGCCTTCATGCAGAATCTAGGGTTCTTGAGGATTGTTCATGATTTCTTGTTTTATGTTTAATTTAAATGAAATTAATTGTCATAGACATGATCGTGAGGTTGAAACGAGTTGATTGGTATGTGGATTGCATGATATGATTAAGTATTCAGTGAGATTGGATAGAAAATGCAAATCTAGGAAACTCAGAACACGTGCGTGTTCTTGCCCTTGTTCTTGGCGCCATTTTCCAACATTTGAATATTTGAATTTTGTGATTTTTATTTAATTGATTCAAAAATTAATTTCTCTCTGAGTTTTAATGATTTTGAGTTGATTCCTTTTTTTAATAATTCACAAAAATGTTAAAATATTTTATTTTCCCAAAAAGTCCCAAAAATATTATTTATTCCATATAATTGATATTTTTGCAAAGAATTAACATTTTAATTGTTTTTGACATTTAAAATATTTTTTTCCTCTTGATTTTGTAAAGATTAATGACTTCTAATTATTTTGTAGGTTAATACTTGATTTTTGAAGCATTAATCAGAGATCATAATTTGTTTCCCACATGTTAAACAATTTTTGATCATTTTAATTGAATTTTTATTCAATTAAAATACATTTTGGAAATAAATTAGGGTTTTTGATTAATTCAACCCTCACAAATCATTTTCAAACACTTTTGGGCCTCTATTAGAGTGTAAGACCCAACCCCCTTTTAACCAAAAACAACATTGGGCCTCAGATATTGTATAAGCCCCTTTGCGTTAAAAGAAAATCTCGGCGCGATCGCCATTTTAAACGAAAAATCATCTGGGCCTACCCTCGTGTTATAAGCCCCACTCTTTTTCTTTAAAACTTTTTGGGCCTCTATTAGAGTGTAAGATCCAACCCACTTGTACAGAAATAATTTTGGGCCTCACTTATTGTATAAGTCCCTCTGTACATTTTAAATTCGGCACGATCGTCGCCAGTTTAAAAATAAACCATCTGGGCCTCTCCTTGAGCTATAAGACCCATTCACAACTTTTGGGCCTCTATTAGAGTGTAAGACCCAACCCCCTTTTAACCAAAAACAACTTTGGGCCTCAGATATTGTATAAGCCCCTTTGCGTTAAAAGAAAATCTCGGCGCGATCGCCATTTTAAACGAAAAATCATCTGGGCCTACCCTCGTGTTATAAGCCCCACTCTTTTTCTTTAAAACTTTTTGGGCCTCTTGAGAGAGTGTAAGACCCAAATCCCTTTGTACAGAAAACAAATTTTGGGCCTCAATCACTTGTATAAGTCCCTCTATACAAATTCAACAGTGCTATCACTGATAAAACCCTGGGCCTCTCCTTGAGCTGTAAGCCCCAAATATTTCTTTTTCAAAGCACTTTCTCCTTTGATTTTGAATATACTGTTGTTTTCAATATTTCTTTATTGAACAACTAACCAAACAACATGGAAGCTTTACAACCGAGTAAGTGTTTATATGCTTTCATTTGCCGCTTTCATATACATATAACTGTATTGTGGGGCTGTTTCGTTGTAAGTATTCTTTCATAAACTCATATCAACTGTGTAATAATAGTATAGATATTTAGAGTTTCCCCGACAACTACGTCTAGCATTAAGCCCGTTGATCACTCTTAAATAGTCAAAACTAGATCCCCATAGGATTATCAGACACAGTTTTCCCTACTCTTGGGGTTAAACAATATGGAGATATGAAAGACAGCATTCTCGGTGAACCCTTTCATAGATTGTCACTCGTAGAAGTTGTCAAAGAAACTCTACTCCCCAGAGATGATCTATTCTCCGTGAATTGCATCTCTTGAGTTTCTTCCAAATTCTCGGACTTTCCTGGCTTGATCTATTCTCTGTGAATAGCCTGTCTTGAATTTCTCGGGGTTTGGGGACCCACAGGCTTCTTAAAAGCACTTGTCAAGAAACTCTATTCCCCAGAGATGATCTTTTCTCCGTGAATGGCATCTATTGAGTCTCTTCCAAATTCTCGAACTTTCCTGGCTCGATCTATTCCTCGTGAATAGCCTGTCTTGAATTTCTCGGGGTTTGGGGACCCATCGGCGTCTTAAAAGCATCGGCCTCCTCTTGGGCATCGTACAAGGACCCACAGCTTTCCTAAAAGCAACCCCGCCTCCTCTTGGGCTTTGTACAAGGACCCGTCGGCTTCTTAGAAGTATTCACAGCCTTCTCTTAGGCTTCGTATAATGATTCTTGCTTCGGGAATGATAGCCTTCTCTTGGGCTTCATACAAGGACCACTCGACTTCTTAAAAGTTTCCAGCCTCCTCTTGGGCTTCGTACAAATTGTCCCGACGACCTCCTAGAGGTATAGGAACAGAACTTAGTCATCTTCATAGAACAGTTCTTTCCAATAGTCTACTACTGTTTCTCAAAGCATAGTACAAAAGATGAAACTCTAGACACAGACAGTCTAACATCCTTGAGTCTCAAAGACATTCTCAAGTGACCCCTTCAAAAATAGGAAGGAACCCCGTGGACTCGGACAACCTCAATACCCTTTGGATTTCCCACTTCCTTAAAGAACAGGAAATATCCCTGATCCTCGAATCAAAATCCCTGAGTGCAAACATTACTCATATAAGAACTGATTTTCTCTTTAAATCAGCATACTGGACCTGTCACTCAACTGAAACAGTAACCATAGCCTCCTCTTGGGCTTTGTACAATTATTCTCCCCAGCGGAGTCAAACAACGTTTAGCCTCTCTCTTGGGCTTTGTACGAGACACATAAGAGACTCCCTCGTTGAGTCAATCACCCTTCCGCCTTCATCTCGGGCTTTATACGAGATACAAAAAGGTTCTTATTGAGCCAAACAAATTTCAGCCTCCACCTCGGGCTTCGTACGAGATACAAAAACACTCTCTTGTTGAGTGTAAACCACTCTCTTGTTGAGTATAAACCACTCTCTTGTTGAGTATAAACCACTCTCTTGTTGAGTCAAACCTTTTAGCCTCCATCTCGGGCTTCGTACGAGATACCATGAAGACTCTCTTGTCGAGTCACTTCTCTTTTAGCCTCTCTCTCGGGCTTTGTACGAGACACAAAAACACCCTCTTATTGGGCCCATAGCCTACTCTTAGGCTTTGTATAAGAAAACCACTGGTTGATCCAATCAACCTTTTAGCATCAAAACTGTGCCTCGTTCACAATACACAAACATCAACAACTTCTTCCCCGTCATCTAACTGCTGTAAGCGGCAAGCCTCTGAATCATCTACATCCATGCCACTGTCCCTCTTTTAGCGTGAGAAATTCCTAAGGAAAGATAACATTGCTCTACACTGAGTTAAAGTCTTCTCCTTCAGGTTGGAAATCCCTTATAAAGGAAATTATGGCATTGTCGGATTCACACATCCCGGTTAAAGTGATTCTCCTTTATAAACAGTTGTGACAGACAAACCCCTCTTTAGAGATGACAAATTCTCTCTAAAGACAACACCTTTCAGCTTCACATCTTGGGCTTTGAACAAGATACAAACTACCTTTAGCTTCACATCTTGGGCTTTGAACAAGATATAGGTCACCTTTTAGCTTCATGTCATGGGCTTTGAACAAGACACCAAAACAATCATTTCCTCCCATAGAATAGGAGGAACTACGAACGCTCTGATTTCCCTGTTTCGGTAAACGGGAATACGTAGGCATAAGATTGAAAGAAAAGATCTTAGCGAGCACACTAAACAAAAACCCAAAATCCCATACTTCCACACATCCGTCCCAACCTCCCACCAATCGACCGAACACCACTTTTAAAAAAATACACCTAATAGAGACCCCAAATCTTTGTAGCATCTGTAACCTAACAGACCGTTGTTTAACCTCAGTTTTCAAGCAGGGTTAATTTGAGACATCTATTTCCCTTCCTTCATTAGCTTTAATAGGATAAAAAATGAATCGAGCTGTAGATACCAAAGAGCGATAGTGCTTTGCAACCACGTCCAAAACCGCTCGCTACAGAAAAATGGCGACTCTGCTGGGGAGTCACATGAGGATCTGTTTTACCTTAGTCATCATCGTCCCTATTTTCCATAGAAAAATGGCGACTCTGCTGGGGAGCTGTCATTAGGATCTATCTCACCTTTGTAGCGAGATCTTGTTCTTTTCCCATCTCTTAGGTGGAAACTTTAAAAGTGGCGCCCACCGTAAGGGCTCTTCTAACCACAGATTGGGACTTCCACCGGGGAACCCATTTTCTGTCAGGAACATAAGATTTGTAGCTTTTTTAAAAGGTCTAGGACATTAGGACAAATATATATACTGCTTTTCCTAATTGATATATGTGTTTATTTTTCTGCTAATGGGAATGCGTGTGATGCCGCATGTGAAAAGATTGAGTATACACTTAAGATAAGTGATGGCGACGAGGTCGACCATCAACCTCAGTGGAGGCTTCCCAAAGCAAACCATTCCCTCCCATAGGCAATGGGCCGATTGTGACGTCTGAGAAGCTGAGGAGCCAACCCTTTTGTAGTGCGGAAACTATTGGAAATAGTTGTCACGCGATACTACCCTTATTTGAGGCTGATGATCTATTCTCGGTGAATAGCATTTACTCTAAGATTTCATACAGCTCGCTGGCGATCCGCTTGCTGTTTGTTATCCTGGGAGGAGCTGATGATTTTGAGTACAGGTACAAAAATCACCCTAGTATAAACCTTTGGGGATGGGTAGAGCCTTGACTTCATGACAACGACCCTTTGACCCCATGTTTTTTCTATGTTTTTGTGTGCTGCATTCCTGCATTCATTTAAAAAAAAACATTAAAACATTCAAAAAATTTCTCTTCTAGTCTGTTTTTCAAATTAAACTAAGACTGTGATTGCAAATATCAGAGAAAAGGATTGCGCTAATGGATTTCAGTAGAAGGAGAACTCATAAGTACACCTTCAGGATTCCAAAACTAGAGGATTTAAGAGGTTTGGTGAGGATGATCACAAACCAAGAGGCTTTCAGAGCCAAGTACGGAGGTCTGCTCCCTCTGTTAAGGGTCCATGTGATTGAGGGAATCATGGACGCGCTCGTTCAATTCTACGATCCGGTTTATCACTGCTTTACATTCCCGGATTACCAGCTAGCACCAACGCTGGAGGAATATTTTCATCTAATCAATTTACATATCACTGATCAAGCTCCATTTTCTGGACTGGAGGAAATTCCAAAGAATCAGACCATTGCAAGAGCAATTCATTTGGACGAGTCTGAGGTCAGGACTCACATGACCACTAAGGGTGGCATACAAGGTTTTCCAGCTCAGTTCTTGACAAAGAAAGCCCTGTACTTCGCCAGTATCGGGAACGTGACTGCTTTCGAGAGCATCTTTGTTTTACTCACCTACGGGTTATTTCTGTTGCCCAACATTAATAACTTCGTCGATATCAACTCCATTAAGGTTTTTCTCATTGGAAACCCTGTACCGACTTTGCTCGCAGATGCGTATCATTCTGCACACTTAGGGAATTTGTACAGCGGAGGGGAGATCACATGTTGTGTACCTTTTCTTTACAAATGGTTTATCTCTCATTTGCCTAAGTCTGCTGCTTTTTGGGATCACAAGAGTGTCTTGCGCTGGTCGCAGAAGATCATGTCTCTCACCAACTCTGATATAGATTGGTGTAATAGGATTTATGATGGAATCAGGATCATTGACCGTTGTGGAAACTTCCCCAACGTACCCCTTATAGGAACTAAGGGAGGAATCAACTACCATCCGATATTGGTTCTTCGTCAATTTGGATACCCGATGAGGCATGTCCCACGGAATGCTCATCTGGAAGGTCTTTTCTTCAAGGAAGGAGAAAGTGACAGAGCACTAAAGACGGAAATAGTGCACGCTTGGAAACATGTTCATAATAAAGGACGAGAGTCTCTAGGAAAACCGGACTGTGTCTCGGTGGAGCCTTATCTCCACTGGGTACAAACTAAAGCTCTCAAGCTAAAGATGCCTTATCCTCGTTACAGAATTCTTCCGCCGAGGGAATCTGTCATGTACTTCATGACGGAAACTGAAAAGCTTCAGGTTACTCTCAACAGAGTTCAACGGGAGAGGAGGTCTTGGAAGAACAAGTACCGCACCCTCAACGTAGAGTGCATCAAAATACAGCAACTACTGAAAGATAAGGATGCTCTGATCGAGATTTTGGAGCAACATGCTGTAGAGAATCAGGATGACCAAAGGAATTTGCTCGCTCCTTTCACTTGGCAAAGGAATGACAACCCGGCAACGGCTCAAGAGCCCCGGTCAAAGAAAAGGAAGATACCAGAATCAGCACCCGAGTTCTCTCGGGACCCATTAGCTTAGGTTTCTGTTTCTGCACTTTGTAATCTACTGTATTTTCGTTTTCGCAATCCTTTGAATTTCAATAAAAAAGGGTTTCCCCACTGTTTGATATTTGCAATCTAATTGTCGAAGTTTATTTTGATTAAACCAAAAAAACAATTAATATAATCATTGGATTCATCATTCTCACATCGCGTATTCTTCTTACTTATGAATCTCACGTTTGTGTCTCGGTTCTAGAGTCAAACTGTCTCATTCGTATAATTCTCGGGCCAATCATCAGAAAAAGATGGATGATCTTGAGGAAGAGAACAGAGAGTTGAAAGAAGAGATCGACGCTCTGAGAGAGGATGTGAGAAAGCTTCGTAACGACATGCAAGCCATGGCAGAAGCTCAGCTACAAAGGACTGTGATCTCAGAGATCACCTCAGCGCCCATAGTGGAGAAGTTTGATCCTAGGTATCAGATGCCAAAAGATCGTCCCTGGGGCATGCCTGTTAACTATATCCCGGAAGGATATGTTTCGCCGATCACTGAAGATCAGGGAATCATAATAGAAGCCGTTGGGCCTGAAGGTTACAAACTTCGGGAAAGCGAAGATGCCAGGGGCATACTGAAGACTCCTGAAGGTTACCACCCCCTGTGGTGCACACTGTCCCGGAAGGACAGATTCCACCGATCCCTTTTGATAAGAAGGAAACTATGTTTGATAAAATGGATGAATTCCAGGAACAGTTCTTGGAAATGCAGAAGGAACTGCAAGCCATTCGCGGTCAGGATCTATTTGGAAAGGACGCCGCAGACCTTTGTCTGGTCCCCAATGTGAAAGTTCCGCACAAATTTCAAGTGCCCGACTTTGAAAAGTACAAGGGTAACTCTTGCCCTCAGAGCCATCTGGTGATGTACGCTCGGCGAATGTCAGCTCAGACAGAGAATCAGGACCTATTGATTCATTACTTTCAGGATAGTTTAACCGGTGCCGCACTCAAATGGTACATGGGTTTAAACCGTGCTACGATTAGCACATTCAGATATCTTAGTACTGCCTTCGCCCAACAATACAAATACAATTTGGACATGGCACCGGACAGAGATCAACTCAGATCAATGTCACAAAAGGACAAGGAAACCTTTAAGGAGTACGCTCAGAGATGGCGCGAAATTGCCGCTCAGATTTGTCCACCTCTTGAGGAAAAAGAGATGACAAAGATCTTCTTAAAGACCTTAAGCTCATTTTACTATGACAGAATGGTTGCCAGTGCGCCCAGTGATTTCACCGAGATGGTGGGCATGGGAGTTCATCTTGAGGAAGCCGTCCGAGAAGGACGTTTGGCAAAAGACGCTGGACCATCAAGCAGTACAAAACGATACGGTAGTGCTCTCCCTAAGAAAAAAGAGCAGGATATTGGGAATATCTCTCTCGGAAAGCAAAGGCGACGTTATCAACCAATAGCAGTTGTAACTCCTGCTATCAGCCCTGCGCCTATTCCTACATATCAACCTCAGGTTGCGCATAGCCAACCTAATCAGCAAAGGACATAACAGCCTCTTCAGTAGGCTCGTCCTCCATATAACAACAACCGTACAACACGACCATCAGGGTTTGATCCTATACCCATGTTGTACGCAGAACTATTTCCATTACTACTGGCTAAGGGGCACATTCAGACTAAGTCTCCTCTTACAGTACCGGAAAATCCGCCTTTTTGGTTTAAGGTGGATCAAACATGCCCTTATCATCAAGGAGGATCAGGGCATAACATAGAGAATTGTCTCAATTTCAAATCTGACATGCAAAAGCTTGTTAGGAGCGGACTCTTATCTTTCAAAGATACGAATCCCAATGTTCTCACGAACCCGCTGCCTCAACATGAGAAAGCCGCAGTCAACCTAATTGAGAAAGAATTTAACAATATCTATCAAATTTACGATGTCACCAAATTAGGTGGATCAAGTCTCAAGATCGACAGTGTCACCAAATTAGGGTTTTGGTCGACCAGGGCCTCCAGATGGAAATTTTTCATCTGGGCACAAGCCAATGATCCAAAACATAACCTAATATACTCCATGGAACCTCATGGACCCAATCATCAAGTTAATTTGATCTCAGGGGATGCATACATCAAAAATCAGGAATTAGGGTTTCTTGACCTAATTCACCCCTAAGTTGACTTTTGGGACAAATCATGAGCCAAGACCTCAAGAGAGGATTTGAGGGTCTTTAATATACTATATTGATCCATTTGAAACAATGGATTAATCCAAGAAGCTTGAGCAACAAGTCTCAATTTCATCTGCACCACAATTAGGGTTTCGCGAGGAAAGTCAACTGTAACTTTGACTTTTGACCAGGACATGCTCCCAAACCCTAAGACATGATTCAATATACCCTATGACACCCATGGAACATGTCCATCAAGTTTGATTTTGGTCAAGGACATGATTTCCTGAAGAATTGCACAGTTTGGAATTCATCTGATAAAAAGTCAACTGTGCACAAAAGTCAACTTTGACTTTTTGAGATTTTTCACCAAAATGGATTTTTAACTCTAAAATGATGTTAATGTATGATTTAAATCATCATTCATCAAGAAAAATCAAAGAAAGTGGGATAACTTGTAAAAGGGGTAACCATAAAAACTTAGAAAAATTTCTAAGTTATGGAAAAAGTGACACTAATGTGCCAACTTTGGAGGACCATAACTCCTAAACCACAAGGCCATTGTTCCCCATTCAAAGCTTGATTTGTAGATCACATTTCCCTCTACAAAAGCTTCATACTGACCTATGTCCAAATTCCTCATGGATTTTGAGTTATGGAGTGATCAAAATCAAGAAAAGTCACTTTGTTCCAACACTTGGTGAAAATTTCACTAAGTCAGAATCTGCCTTTACTTTTTTCCAAATGTAGGGGGATTTTTCACTTGGATTCAAAAGAGATCAAAACTAAACATGTTCAAACAGTTGTTGTATCATGTAAGGGCTTTCCAAAATGGCCAAGAACATTACCAAATTCAATTTGAGCTATGAGATATGACATTGGCAAGGTGCCTTGCTGAAATCTGCCAAGGCAAGGCAGATTTTTGCACTTTTGGTTGATTTGCCAAAATCAGCCAATTCCAAGCCTTGTCATCACTTTGGACACATCTGAGGATTGGATCTAAAGGGGACAATCACTGAGCCAAGCCTCCAAAGTCTTTGGAACAAGAAATAGCATGTTGAACCTAGAATTGCCAAAATAGGGACAAGACTCCAATTTTGGATTGGAGCATTCAATGGAAGCATCAAGGTGGCATGGACTGAGCTCTTAGCAACTGAATTCAGTCAAGACTTATCCAAGACCAAGGGAACCAGCAGCCTGTGCCCTAACCTCTAGTCAATGGCTAGTGGAAACTTGAATTTTAATTTGCCAACATTGGCCAAACCTACTCAGCAGTTGCCATTCACTATTCCTTGCAAAACAAACCTGCTCTACTATAAATAGAGCTCAATTGTGATAAGTTTGAGTACACCAAAGCCATCAAACAGATGCTTTCCTTAAAATCTCTTCTTTCACTCCAATTTTGCCTTCTAAGGCAAGTCACTATCGGGTTTAGAGTTTGAGAGCTTTTCCAATCAAACCAATCACACACACACCTCATATACATCACATATGAGCTGATCAAACACTTAAACAACAACTGGAACACTGATTTCTTAGAATCACCAGTCAATTGCTCAAGGTTTTAACCAAGTTGCAGTTGATATGCCATGAAGTGATCTAGCCAACTTCAATCAAGTCCAAGCATTCAAACACACTCCATAGGGTGTAGGGAAGCTGTTCAGATCATCACAACTCATCTGTAACACCTCCAACACAAATCATGATCACCAGCTGCAAGTGGTAAGCATGAGCTCTTCTAACTCTATGATCCATGCAATTTTTGCTGCACAATAATTTGGCCATATGTTCATAATCATGCATGGAATGTTTCCCCTCAATTAATTGCATTGTTTGAATCGTGTATCAAAAATCCCAGCCTTCATGCAGAATTTAGGGTTCTTGAGGATTGTTCATGATTTCTTGTTTTATGTTTAATTTAAATGAAATTAATTGTCATAGACATGATCGTGAGGTTGAAACGAGTTGATTGGTATGTGGATTGCATGATATGATTAAGTATTCAGTGAGATTGGATAGAAAATGCAAATCTGGGAAACTCAGAACACGCGCGTGTTCTTGCCCTTGTTCTCGGCGCCATTTTCCAACATTTGAATATTTGAATTTTGTGATTTTTATTTAATGGGTTAATACCCTTTTTGCCCCCTGCCATATGGGCGAAATCCCAAAAACAACCCTGTAAAAAAAAACACAGATTCCCCCCTTGTCATTTGAAGATTCTACTGTTTTGACCCCTCTTGAAATCCAGTCAACAATTTCTATGACGTGGCAATGTTTTATTATTTTATATTATTATTTTTAATTACGTGGACGAATTATGTGGCATTTTTTATTTTTTAAATTTCATGTGGCATTTTTTTCGTATTATTTTTTATTTTTAATTTAATTCTATTTTTTTTCAAATTAATAATTTAAAAATTATATTATTTGGGCCAAGTACATACTCCAAATTTATTAGCCCAAGTATTTATTAACCCAAATACATATTCCAAATTTATTAGCCCAAGTATTTTTCCATTTAATATACATTACACAACTTTCTTATATAAACCCTATATTTTTTCCTACATCAAACGATGTGGGACAACACCATCACCTGTGCCTTCCCATTTTTCTTGTTGCTGCTGCTGAACTGTTACAGAAATTGTAAGTGGATTTCAATCTCACCCAGAGTATTTCTACACACCGCATCCAGATCTTTTTCTGACACTGTTAGGTGTTTGATATCCATCAATAACAGAACCGGAGCTCTGATACCAATTAAAGGTGCGAGAAAGACACAAGAAAAGGGGGTCGAATTATGTATTTACTCTTTGATAACTTTTCGATTCTTGTCGTTAAAGCACTTAGGGTAACATCAGAGTTTGTTGAGAGACTTTGACTGATGAAGTTACGTTTAGACTTGCTTTGCATGAAGTATGAGAACTAACGAGAGTCTGAACATAAACAACATTTCTCAGAACTTGCAGTGCGGAAGCTTATCAGAGTTAAGCTGCAAGGTTCTGATTTTGCTTACGTAGGATTCCGATATTCAATATAGAAAGATAAAGACATTAAGCATAAGAGTAAAGAACACACGATATATCCTGGTTCACCACAAAGGCTAATCCAGTCCACCCTCCTCAGGTGATTTTGCCTTGAACACAAGGTCTTAATCCACTATAATCAATCTCGATTACAGATGCACGGGCAATAGCCGACGACTAACCACTTGCACAACTGCACTGTGACTAACATACAATGAACCGTTCAGGGATTCAACTTAATGAATATAACGAACATTGACCTGCAGGTTCCAATCTCGCAATATCTACTACTAGGCTTTCACAGCTAGACGTTCAGGGATTCATCGCAATGAATATAACGCTACTGACCCTATTTCAGGATTTTCCTACAATGACATCTCGCCATTGTCTTCTCGAGTCTCCGGTCACACTAACCACTCAAGGAATCCTAATTCACCAAGAATTAGTTAACAGGAGATTACATAGATGCTTCTTAACAAGCAGATTACTCCTAAGTTTAAGTACAAAAGAACACACAAGTGTTCAAGCAAGATGTGAGCAGCAGCTCCTTGCTATCCTAAGAAACTACAAAGATGTATAAAGATTTGACAGTTGTTGACATCTTGTAGATCTTCTTCTTCTTAGTCTTCTTGGGTGAGAAAGCTTTGAGCAACAACTCCTTGCTTCAGATCTTCAATGTAGCGCTGACGAGAAGGTGGTTGATGACTTGACTGATTTGCAATGTTGTCTTCTTCATCAACAATTTTTGTACCAATTCATTGTTGTTGTGTTGAATGATGTTCTTTGAGCTTCAGCAACAATGACCATGTGTAAATGGTGATAGCTTTGGATATTCTAAGTGTTACAGCGAGAACTCATCGTTGTTGCTATCTTCACACAATGGCTTTGATCAATTCGCCATTCATGGACTAAATCGATTATTCAAAAGCGAATTACTCTTTCCTTTAAATAGCCCAGTAGAAATATAGCCGTTTGAAATACTGTTGGCTATTGGAAAAGAGACGTTGTGTAATAACTAGCTGTACTGACACATCTCTTTTTTGTTGTGGGAGAAGTGACGGGATATATCTTTCTTGGGCGCCGTGTACAGTTACTCACAACGGTAACATGTGACTTCTGAACTTCAGAGGCTTCTGATGGTTAATTGATGAAGCATGAGTAGAGTCTTCTTAGCAGGATATCTTGATACGTCTAGTCTTCAGTTATTTGAAGAAGTCCATTAGAAATCAGTCTTCAGAACTTCAGCACTTGTCTTTGAGCACGTTATCCTTTACTTCTTTAAGTCTTCCGAAACTTCAGAACTTGTCCATTAGGAATCTGTCTTCAGAGTCTTCAATACTTGATCTTCAGAACCTTAATCTTCAGAACACATAAGTCTTCAGAGTCTTTCTGCACTTGGTCTTCAGAGCCTTCCGCCTTCAGAACTTCAAGTCATGAGAGTCTTCAGCACTTCGGTTCTCTTCTTCAGAAGCATCACAATCTTCAGAATCTCGACCACTTTCAGAGAGCATCCACAAGAGCATTACATAAGCAATATCGGCATCCTTGGATCTGACTGATCACGATCAGATACAGAAGCATTCTTGCTTCTTGCGACTTGTGTCACACATAGTAACTTCGCATATTATCAATTTCGCTCATCTGGCTGGTGCTTGTTGGATCTGATAATTTCTATGATTATGATCTGCACATAACACATGTTAGAGCATAAAATGGTTCTTTCACAAATACGTATTGTTATCATCAAAACATAGATCGACTTGTAGAGACAATTCTTACTCTCACACTTACCTTAGAGTATATGGAACCAACTACTTTATTTGTATTTTCTTTAGGTATCAACACCCATTTATCAATTGTTGAGC
Source organism: Lathyrus tuberosus (assembly GCA_022829125.1). Classification (NCBI taxonomy): domain Eukaryota; kingdom Viridiplantae; phylum Streptophyta; class Magnoliopsida; order Fabales; family Fabaceae; genus Lathyrus; species Lathyrus tuberosus. The sequence continues at coordinate 21,131,190 of JALAZF010000017.1, forward strand.
TTGCTATAAAAAGAACTTAAGGTCATTTTAAGTGGGTGCAAATAGACTTTAACATGTCAGATACTCTCCATAATTGTATTTTGGGGGAACTAGAGGGTTATGTGTTCTATGTTGAATTGGAGTATGAGAGTTTACCTTTTTTATGATCACTGTGTGTGTGTGTTGTTCATATTATTGATAAATGTTGGAAGTTGAAAGACAATAATGTTGAGAAGCCTCTAATTAAATAACCTATAAGATACACACCTAACAAGTCTAAACAGACTATACTAGTTAATGACTGTGTGAAGGACATATAAAATGATGAATATGTAAATGTCTTAGTTAATGACATGGTGAATGATAACTTTGTAGATTTGAAAAAAAGCATGAAATCATACTATTGATAATGACACAGAGAATGATGACTATTTTGTGTCCATCCAGAAAGAGAATGAGGTTAATGTTAATGACGATCATTTATCAGAAATAAGCTCTCTGAATGAAGAAAAAATAATTGTAAAGACTACTAATGATTTGAATGAGAAATCAGTGATCAAGCCATGGTTTTTGATCCTCGCTCTCTACTCTGCCCCGCCCCGGCCTGTTTTTTGGCAGACGTGGGTAATGATAGGGCAAATATGACTTTTTTTGGTCACTTTTAGGGTTTAGGGGTACATGTACCCACCAGGCCCGAAGAATCATAGGGATTGTGCCTTAAAATTAGAGCCCATATTTTTCAGGGCCTTTTTAGCACAGCTCTAAAAAGCCCGCTATCCATTAGGGCTAGCCCATATGGGCCGTGGGTAGCCCATTAGGCCCATATCAGTATAAATTTTAAAAAATAATACTAATACTTATGTTATCTTAATCCAAAATAACACATTGATTTTTCTCACCTCACTAAATTATTATATATATTCTATTCAATATTTCTCTTTTAAATATTATACATTAATATAATCAATATTTTTTCCTCGTATTCTATTAGTTTCCCTTATGTTAAATATTCAAGTATTATTTTATACAATTTAGACATGTATTGTATTTAAAAACACATTATAGTATTGATAAAAGATAATATAGTACTTTAAAATGTATTATGTTTAAAATAATATAATTTTTTATTTTATTTATAATAAATATTATGACATTTTTATTTTTATTTTTTTATTAAAAAAAGCCCATTTAGGGCCGGGCAGCCCGAAGCCCATCTAGGACCGGGCTCGAATTAAAAATGTGCTTTTTTGGCCAAGCCCTAAAAAGCCCGAGCCCATTAGGGCCGGCCCGTTTAGGGCCGGGTTGCCAATTTTGACAGCTCTAAGTACATGGTCCTCCCCAAAGCATTTTTTGGTGGGCGAGAGCCAAGGTCTCCTCCCCGCCCCACTCTTTTTTTTGACAGGTGCAAGCCAAGGTTTATGGTTCGCCCCCTTTACTATTTTTTTTCGCCTTATTTTTTTGCGATACAGACCTAAACGGGCCGAGTATGCTTGTTTGCCATCCTAATCAATTGTTTTTGATAAGCCACTCTAACCAAAATTATAATTAAGTCTTTATAATAGTATATTATAGTATATTAGTTAACAATAATATATTATTAAATCACTCAGTGTAGAGAGTCTCGTCAAAATCCATTGTGATTACCTCGGCTCATCATAACTCCGACGCCAACAAACACCTTTATTTGACGTTACATTGTTTTTTTATCATTCATTTACTACTAAATAATATTTTCTTCATGAATTATTAATTAATTTAAATTTTATTTTCAAGTTTTTTTCTCTATCTATTATTCTTTTTTTTTTAAATAGTAAAAAATCGTTTATATTTATCTTAAAAATAAATTATTTATGTTTTATTAAATGAATTTAATCTTCTTAATAAAAGTATTTAAAATTTAAAATACAATTATATCAAAATATACTAAAATATATTAGTATTCTTTAAAAAGTATTCACGTATTAAATTTTTTATTATTTTTAATAAATATTTATAGATTGATTTGAAGGATATTAATACATTGAAAATTTGTTATTTGATGAATCGGTTTTTTATATCAAGATTCTCATAGATTAGATTTTTTTTTTTTTTAAGATTCTCTTAGATTACACAAATTTTATGATTAATTAATGAATTGAATTGAATGTTTACGAAAAAATTAATGCATTAATGAACTCTTTTGATCCATTAATTCTTGTGAAGTAATTTTGGAATGAGATTTTTTTAATATGGTAGATTGATTATATATATATATATATATATATATATATATATATATATATATATATATATATATATATATATATATATATATATATATATATATATATATATATATATATATATATATATATATATATATATATATTATTTTGATTGTTTTATATTTCTTCCTAGAAAATATATGTTTCATATCAAATATATATATTTTTTATTCTCAAAAAAATTCAAAAACAATTAAGAAGTTCCAATTGATAACCAAACACTTTTTAAAAAAATAAATATAATTTTTACTATTTTATTTTTGAGAAATTTATATTAAAAAATAATATTGAAATCTATCAAACAAACACATCTTTAGCTTATTTTTCATAATGCAATGATAGTTTGCATTGTTTTTTTCTTTTATAAATTTTTTAATAGGGGTTATTGTCATTGTATACGAGGATTAACGCTACTGTTTTCTCCAAGAATTTGGTTTCATCTTCAACTTTTTAGTTTGTTGAGGGAAACTTCTCCATCCTTATATAAGTGTGAAGAAGTGGGTAGTTGTGATTTATCCTCATACTCGCTTTTAATTTGTTTGTATATAAGGGAAATGACGAAGAAGGTTTAACATTCACCAAAGGGTCTAGGTTGAATGTCAAATTCTCTTTATCTTAGATACTTTTTTTATTCTCTCATCACTAAGTCGATGAGTAGTGAAGAAAATTATTTTTAGAAGGAGAATGAGTGTCAAAATTATAGAACGAAATTGAACACCGAAACCCTTGCATAAGTTCTCATTAAATAGACATTCTAATGGACTTTTAGGGTTGAGACACAACTATAAAATAATCCAATTTTATAATTTAGTTTTGTATCAACGTCAGATTTCAACCTTTTACAAAATTTCAGATATGGTCAAATTACTACACATAGATAAAAGTGAAACGCATAAATGTGACACACTACTTTAATGGCGCATCACAATTTTGCGATTTTGCTGATGTGGAATCCTTCAGGTCATGGAAATTTATGTCCTCCTTTGGCTTGATTGTCGTTATTTTTCCAATAGTGAAATGTCGTGCTGCTCGACCTTTTGTGTTGCATGTTTTCTTCATATGTTGTTTTTCTTCTTTTCACGCTCGAATAACACCACTATGCTTTATAGTTGCAACACCTTTTTGCTTTCTTTTACAATTTATGTTTACTTTGTTATCATAACTGCCATAGTAAAATACCATATAATTTGTTTGGTTAAAATGATTTTGGGTTGAATTTGTCTTTTCCATGCTCCTTTGAAATCTTTATTAAATCCTACAAAAACATAAAAAAATTAAGAGCAAAAACACTTATAATGACTAGACATTATGTTAAAAACATGCAATGATAAACTACAAATAGATTCGGGTGGGATCAATTCTTTATGTTTGAAATAAGATATATGTCAATTGGACCAAGAAATATCTTAGTGATGTTATAATTTGTTTAATTATATAAAAAATAACTCAATTTAAGGAAACTAAATGCAACTTCGAGTTAAAAGGGGTGAATTGGGATAAAATTTGCGTGTCCATCGTTTTTTTCTTCTTATTTTCACATCTTCCAATATTTGTGATTGACTTGAAATGAATTAGATTTTTTTTTTTTAAATTGGTTAACATATTTTAAATCCTTTATTTCTTGTGTTTCTCACCTCTAATATACTTCACGTGTATGAAATAATTTAGAAGGATATTAGTTTTTTTCGAATTCCTTTCGATACGTTCAAATAAGGGGTGATGACTCATTTATCCTTAGCTTCGTCCCAACATTACCTAACTGCTTGACTTACCCCATGACTTTCTATATGGTGTGTCGATAAATACCTTAAAATACATGTTCAACTTAATGTCTTACCTCAAGACCCATTCATCTTAGCCTCCAAAGGAAGTTATGGAGTGTCGCTTGTCACAACATTGAACGGTGTCAGACATAATGCACATATATGTTTCTTCTAGCGATCAAACTTCAATAATTTTTCTTGGTGAAGAAGAAAATCCCTAACAAGAAACATAAAACTCATAAAGTTAAATAAATCAGCGATAATTCATATTTTTTAAATTCAAACGAGATTTTTAATTTGAAATGTATATAAATATACAAATAAAAATCACTTTGCATTAAACTCACTTTTAGAAATACAACATTTTTTCTCTTTTATAAATTTTTATTGAATTTTTGTATGTATATGTATATGCATACAATATATTTTATTTGATAAAATTATATTAAAAAAATAATAAAGTCTATATATATATAGAAAAATAAAATAACTCTTCTTGTCACAAGTGTCCTCCGGGAAGCCTGTGCTGGAACCCTCATCTATCTATCCCTTTTAGATTCAAACGGTTTTTAATTCTACACAGAACCAAAATTCAGTTAACAAGATGCTGAACACGCGGCTCTAACTTCACCTTCACACTTGTTTCTTTTTTCACCCCCTCTTTTCAATCCAAATCAGATTTCACTTTTCAATCTCAGATCATAATCCATACTTATTATTTCTTAATCCATTTTATTATCACCTTAATCTCGTTTTTCGAATGCATCGTTAGGTATTTTTCTGGTATTGAATGTGAATGTGAATGTGAGTAGCGATTCATCGCTGATCTCTTTGATTTCATCGATTTCGCGTTTTCTGATTTGATTATTGTTGATTTCTCTGATGTAATTGTGTATGTGATTCTAGGGTAGATGGTATGCGGAAGGTGTGTGAGTTCTATTTTCGTTCGAGCTGGAATTTTGAACAGGAGATTGCGATTCAACTTTGTTGGGAAGGGTTTGTTGCCTAGAGTTGATCCAGAAGTTGCTGTTTATTTTCCGAATCGTGTGTTTAAGAGGTATCTAGGGATGATGGTGGATACAGGTTCTATGTCAACAAGGGCTGGTCCTTCTATGGATACGGCGGCGGCGGCGCAGAAAGATGATGATTCTGCTCGTTCTGGTTTTGTTACTGGTGGATGGAAGAGGTTAATATCATTTTCACCATTTGCTCTTTATTTATTCGTATTTACTACTTATTGGATTTTGTATACAGAAAATGTATATCCTGGATATGATTGAGGGAACCTCTCCTTGCCTGGATCGCAGTAGCATATGCTTTTATGTTAGTTTTTTATAACAAGTGTAACTCATTTTTAACAAATTGGCTGATATGGTTAGGGCTGCAACTGTTTATAAATTCTTTTGAAGCCTTATTTCTTTTCGATGTGGAACTTGAGTTTTTCTCAATATTTTACATCCCCGTTCGTTTGTTGTAAGTTTAGGATCAAAGTATTGTCTGTTGAGTGGGGTCGTGACTCTGTGTATGTTGTGATTGATGGAAGTGGATGGAATGGAGTGGTATGAAGTGGAATGAAGTGTTATTCTATTGTTTGGATAAGTTAAAATTGGATGGACCGGAGCGAAATGTGGTGGTATGGATTCCATTCCATTCCACCACTTACCACCATATTTCTTCCCCTCCGATTTGGGCGGAATGAAAAACTTACCATGTTTTGTCCTAAAATATACAAATGATGGAATGTAATCTTCATTCCGGTCCGCTCCATTACACTCTGCTCTGTTCATTTTATGATATCCAAACATAGCCTAGTGTTGTGTGTGTTTGGGTTGTTGACTTGTCGTAGTTTTTAAGATTTTCGGATAGAATCAATTTTACTACGATTGGTTTTGGAGCTATCTGTTATCTCAAAGAGGTTGTTATTGAGGAAGTTTGATTAATTGTACGGAAAATTATTTTTTACCATATGAGGCTAAAAGTTAAATCGATAATTCATGGATCAGTTTTATTTGTACAGTTGCATCAAAATCTCATTTATGCCCTACTTTTACTTCCCACATACCAAACTGATGTATATTATCCACTTACCAAATGATGTGAGTTAATGAAAATAGTTTTAATTTTAGTGAGGTCATTAGACAGTCAAAATGACATGTCGACAGCCATATCCCTTTGCTATGAAATGGAATTGGATACATGACTCAAATGATGCCATAATGCTACAAATCATACCCAATGATAGACCATTGAACTCTAAATTTCTCTTAATGGTATTCTATAGATTTCTCTTATCTGGTCTACTCTCTTTACCTGTACTTTAATAGTTTTTCGCCACACACGGTGAATTTACTTATAGAAAGATTCTGCCATATTTTCTACTATGGAATCTATCCCTATTTTTTCTCTAATGATTTTATTCTTGATTCTATCTTGTGTGACCACTCATCCAAAATAATGAGTATTACACTACCAAAATGGAGAAGTGGCTTGTCCATTTGAAGTGAGATTTGCAGATGCAGTTTTAATACGAGACATAAACACAATATATTTGGGTGGATTCAATCTTACAAAATGTATACCATGTGTAGTTAGTGGTAATTGATCTTCAAGTCAGTGAAGCTAATGCACTGATTTATCCTTTGATTTTGGATTGTATCTTTGTTTGCACAAAATTAGACGGAAGAATAACACAGGAGCTATGGCAAATAGTAATTTTTGTCAAAAGGTCATTAACTACTATTGGTGGTTAAAGTATGAATATTGACCCTTTGCACATTAAATCGAGAAGAGAGTTATATTCATTTCTACTCTTTGGATATTCCTAAGCTGAATTCATCTTTATTCATCCATACCAAGATTCCAATAGATCCAAGGTTTAAGTAGGTCGCACAGTGGAAGAATGGTTGAGGAGTTGGATATGTGTTGTACTTTAAGCTTTTTTCTATCTTACACTGTGATTAAGTTGTGCTTATTTGGCTGAATTTTTTATTGGCAGTGAAGATGAAAGACTTGTCTGTGGGTATTCAAGCTTTAGGGGAAAGAGAGTGACCATGGAAGATTTCTATGATGTTAAGACATCAATCATTGACGGTCGTTCAGTAAGCTTATTTGGAATATTTGACGGTAAAAATTTTCAGCTTCATTAATTGCTTGCTAGAATGACAAATTTTTCTAGCCCTTCAGGCAACTCAGAAAAAGTCTGACATGATTATTTTTTTTTAAATTATAATATCGACTATCCATTTTGTATAGGCATTGCATGTGAAAAAGTAAGTGTTTTCATGATACATAAAATGACAGGCCAAGAGAATAAACCTAAAGTTTCAGGGAAACATTAAACAATAAGCTTAAACCAACTGGTTTATTATTAGTTTCCCAATATTACTAATTGTAACTTAGTATTTTGTTTCTTGCCCCAAGCAAAGAAAAAAAGGAAAAAAAGTATAACATCCAACTGTGTTCATAGCATCAAATACTGCACCAAAAATGGTTCTTGGGTTCTACATGTTTGTGGTTGTATTTGTTATGTTTTGAGGTAAAATTAATGAGTATGTTCCTGTGTTGCAAATCCTAAAAGCTGTTTTCCTTTGTTGATCTTCAATCGAAGAAAAATAAAAATAATGACAGAAATAAAATGAAAAAAAGTAAATATCCTGCACCACTTTTGATCGTTTGCTAACTAACCTTGTCTTCATGAAACTTTTAGCAAATAGAGACATGCAGTTTCAAGTTTGGAGTTTGTCCATGTGAACTTTCAACGTGTGAAAACTAGCCCATACCATGCAAAATGCAAAACTTATTGACTAGTCGAAAATATAGTTGCAAAAACCTGCTTCTTGAATCAAGTTCCACGGAACCCTCAACGCAGCCCTCTTTATATTTATTTTCCATTTTTAGTTGATGGAAAGGGCTAAAAATGCAAATACTCGATGCTTAAGCAGTTTGAAGATCACCATGTATATGGCGGAGAGCCAATATCTTGCCATACCGTCCCCTTTGCAGCACTGTTATAGCGTATTATGGCGGAAAAACCCGCAATATCGGCCAATATTTACCATTGCGACGAGCCCAAAAACCACCACGTATATCCACCATAGTGCCCCATGGTGGATATTTGATAACACTGGATTTTTGACATTGAATGCTGATCTTACACAATTTTATTTGCCTACAATGAATTGGGTTATCTATATTTTAGCTAAATCAATAATTATATTTATAATGCATATCTCAACAGGGTGCATGTTTATCTGTTTGCAGATGTCAGTAATCATAAACAGTCATCTTTTCTTTTTCCTTGAGTGTCTGAATGAATTTTTTATATTCTATACAGGTCATGGTGGTTCTCGTGCTGCTGAGTATTTGAAGGATCATCTATTTGAAAATCTCACAAAGCATCCAAAGTTTTTGACGGATACCAAATTGGCTATAAGTGTGTTTTAATGCTCTTGGTCTCCAATTTCATTTGTGGTTTCTTGTAACATTGAGAACATGTCACTCTTTACCATTTGCTTATACATTCTTGTCAAATCTAACATCATTAAAACCATTTGAGTGCGCGCATTTATTGTGTTGGTCCTATTTGTTCAAGGGGTCTCGGGTTGGTTCGTGCTTGGTTTGCTTTTCATTTTTCACCATCTGTATGTGCATGTATTCTAACTTTGGTAACCTTGCAGGTGAAACATATCAGCAGACCGATGCTGAGTTTCTGGACTCTGTAAAAGATAATTTCCGGGACGACGGTTCTACTGCTTCAACAGCTGTTTTGGTTGATAACCATCTTTATGTTGCTAATGTTGGAGATTCTAGAACTGTAATATCAAAAGCTGGAAAAGGTAATATTGAGATTACCTACTAAATTTTGATTTATTCACATTACATTTCTTGTCTAACTAAGTAATAATATTGGTAGTCTTTAAGTTCTCATATCATATATAATCAAAAAAATAAATTCATATAATGATATGTTTTCAGGAGAAAAATTATAGTGTGAAATATGCTAATAGTGTAAAATACAAATATAAGAGGCCACATGGAAATTAAAGCATTTCTAACAAGACAAGGGTTTCCTTGCCTGCTTTTTGGATTCGTGTATGCTTAATTTTCTTATTTACTTCCATTTAAATGCATTTTCATAACTATTAGCATGTATGGACTTCTTAAACTTGAGATTTCGTTTTTGACAGCAATTGCTCTCTCTGAGGATCATAAGCCTAATAGAAGTGACGAGCGGAAGAGAATTGAGAATGCTGGGGGTGTTGTCATGTGGGCAGGTAACACATGGCTTTTAAGTAGATAATTCACTACTCTAGATGACTCTACCATTGATTTATCTTTGGCCGAAGTTGAGGTTATAAGTTGTTTGATGTTGACATTGGAAGTTTGTGCAGGTTTTTGTTGACATAATAACAGGCATGAAGTATTATCTTCTGTCTGATTAATATGTTTTAAACATGCATGAAAGTTTTGAACCAAAGAAGTATAAACTACATTGTTTATTTTGTAAATGTGTTTCTAGCTTATGTGTCTATTACATGTTCTGTGTTTTGAGTAACAGTGAGAGTGAATGTACAGCATATTGACATTTGATGTATGCCTCTGTTCTCAACTTATACTAGATTGGAATAATAAGCTCCATATCCGTGTCTTAAAATTTTCTGTCCATCCAAAGGATATGATTTGATTAAGAAATGGAATGAGTAGCTCAGGGAAGAGACATTCACTTGAGTTTATCTACTGGTCAGGTACTTGGAGGGTTGGTGGGGTGCTAGCAATGTCTCGTGCATTTGGCAACCGTATGCTGAAGCCGTTTGTTGTAGCAGAACCTGAGATCCAGGTGATCCTTGATTACCTTGTGTACCTCAAAGTTATATAAGCTATTATTTGATTTGATGGTTCAAGCTAGTGATCATTTCCTCGGTATGGGTGCTGAATCCTAGCAGTGAATGCAGATAATTTCTCTAACTGAAATTATTACGGGCTGTTTAATTTGAGAAAATGTTTCCGTTTTTTGTTGTTTCCTATTCTCAAAGATTAATTAATGAAACATGTTTTGTTTCCTATTCTCAAAGATTAATTAATAAAACAGTGAATACTAAAATGTCACTTTGTTATTGCCTTTTTTTAAAGATTTGTCATAGAAAACAGTGTTTTCGCCGATTATGATGACAAATACTCAAAAACATGAAATGAAGTGAAAACAATGCAGTATTTTTTTTTTGTATTTAAAGTAAAAACATGAATTGAAACAAATTACTTGTGTAAATATAGGAAGCATGTAGTATTCCATGTAGTTGAAAATCCTTTATGGCGTTTGTCTCTTTTTATTGCAGTGCGCTATTCTTTTTAAGATCCATGTGGATTTTGTCTATACCGTGTGAACTATAAAGCATTTCGTACTGTAATGCTTTTGCAAAAAAAATATTGTCATGTAAGCAAGAGTTTCAATTTTCTGGAAGCCACTCCTCATACTACAGCATGCCAAGTGAGATTAAATATTTTATTTGCAGCAACATCTGTTGTGTTCCCTCCCTACTGTAGCAAGAAAACAATTAGATAATCAATTTTCCTTTGATGATGCAGGAGGCCTTATTATTATTATTTTTTTCCATGATGTGGATAATCTGTATTATGAAAAAAATTGCATGTTCAGTAAAGGATTATATTATGTTGACATTCTGCCTTTTTTTTCCTCATTTCTTTTCAGGAGCAGAAAATAGATGAAGAAACCGAAGTGCTTGTTCTTGCAAGTGATGGACTCTGGGATGTAGTACAGAATGATGTAAGATCGGTCTTCTTTCTTAACCTTGCACTGTTTGTTGCTTACACATAAGGCCATATATTCCCCTCTAATCATGCAGGAGTTGATTGTCATCGGTAATGAATACAATTGGTAAAATAAACAAGAAAAATAATGAGCACGGAGATGTATATTTTGGTAGGGGGAAATTCCATGTTTTCACACTTACAGAACCTAATCCTATCATTATATTGCCCATATATTATTCAACAAAGATAATAACGTTCAAGGGACTAGTGTTAGGACTGCCTAACCACATTCTTTTGTTTAGAATATAAGATGGGAGTGGGAAGAATAAGAAGGGCATGCTTGGGTTTTGGGAATCTGATGAGACTTTTCTCTTATTTCGGTTACTTCTTTTAATTTACGTGTTGTGATCCCGTGAAAGTAGCGGAAGATCGATTGCCAACCTCACCTGTTGGTAGGGTTTATGGATATTAGGGTTTCGTCATTTTTACCATTCCTGGACCAATAACTTCGATTTATTGTCTCGCTAAACTAGCATGATTATATACCAAAATAAAATGTGCTTTTTTTCCTTCTTTGCTAAAGTGAGACTTTCTTCTTTTAATTGCTATGCGGTGCTTATTTTTCTCATTGGTACTCGTATACTTGTTTGCTTTTATCAGGATGCTGTTTCTATTGCACGGGCGGAAGAGGCAGCCGAGGCAGCTGCTCGGAAGTTAACAGAAGCCGCTTTTAATCGCGGTAGCGCAGATAACATTACTTGCATTGTGGTACGATTCAATCATGAAAAAAGACACCCAGCTAATCCTGATAAAGCAGATCCAGCTAGCAGTCAGCATGCATGATGAGTAGACAACGGAAAAACATACACACACGTGTTTGGTTTATTGAGGGAAGGGAACAACACGCACTGAAGTCTGCGCATGCATGATGGCTGACTTGGCCATGTCAAACAACTGATGATTTGTTTATTCATCTGTTTTGTAATGTAAGTTACTCTTGGATCGTGGTCATTGATGGATTTATGCTCTATTTAAAACTGATTGCGGTGTTTGCTATAAATAAGTTTGCTGCTTGTAGAGGCTTCAGTTTGCTATTTTTCGTTTTTTATCTATAATAAATGCAACTTGCTTCTTTTTGTTTTACGAGTTCCATACCGATGGTGGGATCACAATCATCTTTTCTTCTTTACGCAATTGAATTCGGCAATACTTAACTAATAACGTAACGAATTGTACATGTACGAGAAAAGAAAGGGAAACAGAAAATATGAAAGAAAAAATTCAATAAAAGTATTTATTTATAATTGATGTTAGTATTAAAATTGGAAATCTCTTTTTGGTATTAAAAAGAAGCATTGTCAATCACCTAGTTTGAAACATTGTTTTGAATATGTATTTCTGTGGAAAAAGTGACGAGTAACAATATAGGTTTAAAAGAAGGGAAATGTTCTTTCCATCTTTGGTGGTGCCTTCAACATCTTTGAAAATTTAAAAATGCTTCCAGGTGTATCTTTTTTTTTTTTTTTGCGTTTCACGTAAGTTTAAAAAAAAAAAAGTTTGGAGATGCATCTCCGAATCATATTCGGGTATATTTGAATATACATCTGTGGAATATCTCTTGAACTCATTTATAAGTTTGTTATTCACGCAAATGGTATACATAACAACTCAGTGATATTTTCAGAGATGTATTTTCAGAAATGCCCAACGGAAAAGTTGATAAAACACTACTTTGCATGAGCTTCTTCATGCTAAAAGAAGAAACCATGGCAAAACCTTTGAAAAAGTTTCTCTCATTCTCAATCAACTTTTCAACACCAAAACATCATTATTGTATTTCATCACTTCAAAGGAAGCAAAACAAGTTGAAATTGCAGGTAAATACTATTCATTTCATCTCTCTTTCTTTGCATTAGTCTTTTCTGAGGAAAAAAGAACGTTTAGTCCAGAGATACATTTTCGAACGAAGTTAGGTGAGTTTCAGATGTGCATCTTCGGATTGTCCTGATAGTTTGAAATGTAACAATGTTTTTATGTTAGTGGTGGTAATAAATATTGTGCACTCAGATATGTTTTCCAAAGCTACTATGAATGTGGATGTTAAATCGGTCAAAGTGAAACATGGTGTTAAATCGGATGAAGCGAATGGCGATCTTCAACCGGATGAAGCAAATGATGATGTTAAACCAGATGCTCAATCGGCCAGTGTAGAGGTAGATGTCCGTGCACAATTTACTAATAAAGAACTGTTTTTTCTTCGTGAACATATGCTACAATGGGATTTGTAGGAAGACCGAAAAATTGGAGTTTGGCGTTGTAATAGGAAGGTTCGACAATGGTTCAGATAAAAGACAAACATTTATAACAATGATATGCTAAAGAAGTGGCATATACTAATCAAAGATTAGGAAGTTGAAACGAGATGACATTGGATCGAGGATATGTGAGTGTCCGTTTAAATTGCGCGAATATTATATGGCGGATGAGACATGGAAATTTAATGTTATTTTCGGTATACATAACCATGCCTTGACTGACAAGCTAGTTGACCATCCCATTGTATGTCGCCTTGTGTCGGAGGAGAGAGAACTTGTTTTGGACATGACATTAAACATGGTGGCTCCGAAAAACATACTCGCGACTTTGAAACGAAAAAACAACTCTAAATGTTTCAAATATCAAGAAAATATACAATGTGCATGCTCGAGACAACAAGGCGGTAAAAGGACCAAGATCTGAGATGCAACAAGTGTTAAAACTTTTGGAAGATAAAGACTATGTATGGAGGTACAGAGTATGTGAGGTTAAAGTCACTGTTCGAGATATATTTTGGAGTCATCCGGATTTCGTGACGTTGTTTAACACCTTTCCCTCCGTGCTCATAATTGACTCAACATACAAAACAAACAAGTATAGACTTCCACTCTTGGAAATTGTTGGTGTTACTTCTACGGAGATGACTTATTCAATTGGTTTTGCATTTTTGTAATTCGAAAAAGATGACAACGTTACATGGGATTTGGAAATGTGCAAAAGTATGTTGAAGGACAAAAAAAACATGCCATAACTCATAATCACCGATTGCGACACCGCACTGATGAGTTCGGTTGCAACGATTTTTCCTACATCATCCACATAACTTTGTAAGTATCACATAACAAAAAATGTGAGAAGTTGAATAAAACCTATGGTTGGCAGGAACCAAGTCAAAGGTGAAGATGGTAAAATTGCAAACCTAGAGTGGTGGTGGAAAGATAATGGATGTATGGAATTGTATAATAAATTTTTCAACAAAAGAATTATATGTCGAATTTGTTCTACATTTCAGAAGTGTGTGTGTGTGTGTGCGTGGGATATATTCAAATTTGCTGAAATATGTTGAGAACGCGATTCTGGATAAGGTTAAAGAGAAGATTGTTTGAGCATGGACCGATCAAGCTCGACACTCGCAATACAACAACTAACAAAATTGAATATGCACATGCTATACTGAAGAATTGGTTGGGAAATAGTATATTTGATTTTTATCGAGATTGGGATGTCGTGAACCAAATGCTCTAAAACCAACATAATGAGATAAGAACATCTTTTGGTCTGAGCATTACTGTGTTAAAACACCAATTCAAAGATAACATCCTTTATTCACAGTTGGTTGGCAACGTATCTCGGGTGGCATTGAATTTTATTTTCCACGAAGTCAAGCGAGCAAATAATATAGTTCTGATGGCTCAAAGTGTGTATGTACACTTCGAAAGACTTTTGGTATTCCACGTGCTTGTTTAATTTCAAAGAAAATGAAGCTTGAAAAACCAATACTTATTGACGAAGTTTGCACTCATTAGACAAAGCTCCCTTTTGATGATGACAGTGTGACAAAGGATGATAAATCAAACATATTTATCATGACCGAGTGGAAAGTGATCCAAGTGAGATTCATGAAAACTGATGACGTCATGAAATTGCACATCAAAGAGTAACTTAGGAATATTGCATATCCAGAAACAACGGATTTGAAACCACCGTCGAAACTAGTTAAAAAAATTTCCCCTAAAAAGATAAAATCGACTCAAAGTGACAACTTCATGAGATGGTCTCCTTCTTATTTTGAACATGTTGACTCATATTTTTTGGATTCTCCGACTCCAAAATCCCATAAAAGTGTTTTCAAGGGTGCTCACATTAGCAAACCATCTCTTCCACAGTCGTTACCAAAAATCAAACATATTGAAGAGATATCACTTTTTATGCATAAATACATCAAACAAATTGTAGATGTTAAAAGTGGCACAACTGTAGTTTTTGAGTTGTTTCAGGTTTACTTGGTAAAGGAGAGGATGACCACCAATTTATCTGTCGTCATTTTATACAAGAGATGATGACGCATAGAGAATCATACACAAAGCTATACAGGAACAAAGTAAATTAATATACAATTTTCAATGTTATTGTTCCTTGTCTTAGTGGTCCGACTCCGTTTGACAAATGGATGCGCTTTTCGGAAATGAGACATCTTATATCAAGTGCTTATGATAGGGTGTGCATTGATTTAAAACAACATGGTTTTTCGGAAATATTTTTTCCACTTCGGAGTAAGCCACCTCATAATCCATCCAAACGCATCATTGTGTATTGGTTGGCTATCAAAAAACCAACATTTTGTTCAGGTTTATTTGAATTGGGATATCTTATACCAAAGACATCATCGGAGTGGACGACACATTTCACACAAGATGCTGAAACATGGCCAAATCACTTTCTTGAAAGGATGAAAGAGTTCACCAAGTTAAGCGACATTGAACGAGAAGCAAATAAGGATAGGTTGAAGATTGAGCCACCAATAGATTTAGGTAGTGACTCGACTTTTGATGCGTTTTAGTTGTAATATAACAATGTAACACGTTTTTTTGTAAGTAACACACTGCATAATGTTATAAATTTTAGTGTTATTTTTTGAACAATTTTTGTTTCTCAAATTCTGCTCTGCATAATTAGCATGGTTCTGTTATGCATAATTTTTGGGTGGATCCGGAGATGCATCTCTGGACACACCATTTTTATTAATTAAAAAAAAACAATTTGGAGAGCATCAAAAGTTGCTTCTCTAGAGAGACCCTTATTTTTTGAAAAAAAGGCAGATCCGAAGATGTATCTCCAAAGTACCCCACTACAAACATGGTCAAATATGCAAGGTTCTTATTGCTCTACAACTTCTATAAATAGGGTCTCTCAATCCATTTTCTTTATACAAACCAGAATGAGTACATATCTCCATCTTGCATTTGTATTTTCAATGGTGCAAAACCCCACTTCAATTTTAAATCTGTGAGGACATACTTCTTGTCGATCTCAAAACCAAACACAATACTCTCTTGCGATATCCATAAAATCTGAGAGTTGTCAAGATCGAACATTGTTAATCATCAATAGACAACGAATGAAAGATAGAGTTCACAATGCTTGAATTGAAGACAAATGATGATTTGAAAGTGATGTGGAGTACCTTTTACCGTTACTCAACAAAGGGTCTGATTGAAGTGGATGCGGCAATTCAAAGATCAATCAAATATATTATAAGAATGTTGCAACGTATCAAACAACCTATTTTTAGTAACATGTAACATTGAATTTATGCAATGTTTGTTCATGTAATGTTTATTTTGGTGTTAATTTATGTTGTTTATTCTGCCATTGTTTCTGCCTGTTTCTGTTTTAAACTAACAAAGCATATTTCGGAGCTGCATCTCCAGAAAGCTCACAAGCTAATAAACTAAGGGGTTATGGAGATACATCTCTGAATCAACCTTTTGTGCATTCGGAGATGCATCTCACTAGCGCAAAAACGGTTTTAGACAGCGCTTTTTTAGCCTTTAGACAGCGCTTTAAAGCGCTGTATAAACCAGCGACGCTATAGGTTTAGACAGCGCTTTTGGTATTACCAAAAGCGCTGTCTAAAGGGGCGTGTATTTAATGAAAAGCGCTGTCTATGGTACCTTTAGACAGCGCTTTTTCACATTATATGGATTACTTTAGACAGCGCTTTTGTCAAAAGCGCTGTCTAAGCCCTACCTTTTTTTGACTTTTTTGGTACACCTTAGACAGCGCTTTCTCCAAAAGCGCTGTCTAAGACCTTCCTTTTTTGACTTTTTTAGTACACCTTAGACAGCGCTTTCACCATAAGAGCTGTCTAAGACCTTCCTTTTTTGACTTTTTTAGTACACCTTAGACAGCGCTTTCACCATAAGCGCTGTCTAAAGTGGACCTTAGACAGCGCTTTCACCAAAAGCGCTGTCTAAGGTGTACGAAAAATTTTATATAATTTTTTTTTAACCTCAATTTTACCAGGTTTTTTCAACCAGAATTTGACCTGTAATTTTCAACCAGCAATTTTTTTCAGAATTGGCAATTCAAACCATTGGCCTTTCTACACCAAAATTATATATCCAAAATTGGCATTTCATACCAATATATATATTTAAAATTACAAACCAAAATTGTATATACACCTATTTATAATTACAAATCATTACATTTTTCTACAAATGCACATTTTACTTATTCACCAAAATTGCATCCAACCAAAGCATTGCTTCCAACCAAAGTTATTGCTTCCAACCAAAGCATTTTTTCTACAATGCACATATTACTTATACACCAAAATTGTATATACACCAAAATTGCATCCAACCAAAACATTGCTTCAATCTACATTATAGGTCCTGAAAACACAAAGATTGTAATTCAAAGTATTAAAATTCAAAGTATATACACCAAAAATTGTAATTCAAAGTATATACACCAAAATTGTAATTCAAAGTTTGTAATTCAAAGTATAAACACCAAAATTGCAATTCAAAGTATATACACCAAAATTGTAATTCAAAGTATATACACCAAAATTGCATCCAAAATTGTAATTCAAAGTTTGTAATTCAAAGTATATACACCAAAATTGCAATTCAAAGTATATACACCAAAATTGCATCCAACCAAAGCATTACTCCAACCAAAGTTACACATATTAAAATTCTCATCAATTAAAGTAAGAGTATAATATTATACCTTAAGTTTGTAAAATTCCGAGCTCCATAATGTATTGACACCACTCCTCTTTGATTTCATCCAATAGAGCCTTTGTGTAAGTAGCACTCCTGAATTCTTCAAAATACTACATAATAATATAACATATAGTTTGATTTAGTTTTAACTATTTCATTAGACAATATGAGAGATATGTGTTAAAATAACTCATAAGTTAGAAATACATACATCGGGTGGAATACTACAAATGAAAATAAAATATGGATAAATTCTAAGTTTTATCAAGTAAGCATCACTAATATAATAAAACATGTGATAATTAATATACCTTCACATAATTCCATGTAATGGTGTGGTCGATTCCCCGATGTTCTAGGAATGCTTGTATAGTGCTAATAAAATATAAATGAATATTTAGAACAATTCACATAAATAAATAAATATACACATTTCTATTTAGAACAATTTCACTTACGTGTCAATACAGTCCTTCATATCCGGGTATGTGGTCCAATCATTTCCTACGGAATCCAGATAATACACTACTCCGCGGATAGGATTGATTGCAACCAACAACCAATGTCCACTGTAAGATTAAACAAGTGTAATAAAAAAGTCAAGGATATCAAATATAACAAATATGACATAATATATAACAAATATAATAAAGAAATCAAGTATATAACAAATTTTACCTCTTTCACTAACATCTCTTTCTTTTCTTGGTTGGAATATGAATTACTTGTTTCTTATCAATGCGGACGGATGAATGGATCCAAATTCCCTCGTTATGGTCATTTCTGATATATGACCCATCCGCTATAAGATCCTCATCTTGATCATTTCTATTCAACCCATTCTCAACATCAATATCACATTGATCTACACCGCTATCACATTGATCTACACCGCTATCATCAACCACTTTGTTAGATAGAAGCACTATAGACCATTTCATACTCGTCGGGTCAGTGACATAGAACACTTGTCTAGCTTGCGATGCTAGAATAAAAGGCTCATCTTTGTACCCCACCCTATTAAGATCCACTTGCAAAAATCCAGACTTATCCATTCGTATGCCACTACTATTTACCCACTTGCAACCAAAGATTGGAATCTGAAACTTCTCGTAATCAAACACCCAAATGTGCTCAATAACTCCAAAATATGACAGATTTGCATATTTGGGGTTTAAGTCCTTCATACTTGATATGTGCATTGCTTCAGCTAGGACGGTGACACCACTATTTTGCATAGTACTTTTATCGTCTTGTTCTTTGGTATAAAATGTGTATCCATTAATTGCGTATGCGCTATGAGAATACACATGCAAAGTTGGACCATATGCCAAACATCTCAACCTTTCTGTTACTGAAGCAGGATCTGAAGAGCACTTCAAATAAATATGATCCTTTAACCATTGTATGAAACTTTGATTGTGCTCTCGTACTATCCAATTTTCATTTCTGTTCTGATTTAACCTTCGGAGTACATCCTTGTGCATCTCAACATATGGCTCAACCTCATTATCATTGTGCAGAACATACAAATGCACTTGATCCCGTTCATCCCTTGATACTGTCACAATTTTATTTCCAATTAATTTTTTACCATCCTTTTTTTCGAAAATATGAGCTTTGGGGAGTCCAATCGATTGAACATTGGACAAATATTCAGTACAAAACTCAACCGCTTCTTCAACAATGTATCGTTCAACAATACACCCCTCTGGTCGACTTCGGCTTTTCACGTACCCTTTTAATATTTTCATATAACGTTCAGCAGGGTACATCCATCTCATATAAGCTGGTCCACACATCTGTGTCTCTTTCACAAGATGAACAACAAGATGTACCATTATGTCAAAAAAAGAGGGAGGAAAATACATTTCAAGCTCACACAAGGTAATAACTATCTGTTTTTGTAGTGTTGGTAAGATATCGGGATCGATTACCTTACTACAAATTGACCTAAAGAAAAAACACAAATTAGTTATGGCGCTTCTTACTTTCACTGGCAAAATAGAACGTATACCTATTGGTAGAAAGTGTTCCATTATAACATGGCAGTCGTGTGTCTTTAAACTCTTCAACGTGAGATCTTTCATAGACACAAGTCTTCTGACATCTGAAGAGTATCCTTCTGGAACTTTAACTTCACTCAGAAACTTACACAATATTTTCTTCTCCTTTCTAGACAGAGTAAAAGCAGCAGGTGGTAGATATGTCCGTCTTCCTTTCTTCACGGGTGCTAATTCAGTTCTAATCCCCATCGCTTCCAAGTCTTTTCTTGCTTTAAGGCCATCCTCAGTCTTTCCTTTTATATTGAGTAACGTACCAATAACACTTTCAAATACATTTTTCTCAATATGCATAACATCGAGAAAATGTCTCACGTACAAAGACTTCCAATATGGCAATTCAAAAAATATCGACCTCTTTTTCCACCCACCTTTGACAACCTTATGTGCAAAAGGTTTGCCAAACTCAGTACGCATATCTTTCACCTTTTTAAAAACTTGGTCACATGACAACATAGGTGGAGCTCTACCTTCTTCGGTGTCTCCATTGAATTCTTGACTCCACCCACGGTAGTGATGTTTGGCATTTAAGAATCTACGATGACCGAGAAAGACATTCTTATGACCAAAGTCCAATCGCTTCGAAACTGTTTTATCTTCACAAATAGGACACGCTTTTTCACCTTTTATGCTGTACCCTGATAGATTCCCGTAAGCTGGAAAATCATTAATTGTGCCAAACAACATCGCCCTCAAATTGAAACTTTCTTTCCTATATCCATCATAAACCTCCACACCGTTCTCCCACAATATCTTTAAATCTTCGATCAAAGGTGTCAAGTATACGTCTATGTCATTCCCTGGTTGTTTAGGCCCAGAGATTAACATAGATAACATCATGTACTTACGCTTCATGCATAGCGACGGAGGTAGGTTATAAATCATAAGAATCACAGGCCATGTGGTATGTGAGATACTTTGAAGACCATGCGGGTTCATTCCATCAGTAGATAATGCCAGACGAAGGTTTCTTGCTTCTTCCCCAAAGTCAGGATAATCATTATCAATTTTCGACCACTGTGGTGAATCAGCCGGATGTCGCAACTTTCCATCAATAATTCTTTCATCTGCATGCCAAGTCAGGTGTCTTGCATCGGTTTCACTACGAAACATGCGCCTAAATCTCGGTATTATAGGAAAATACCATAAGACCTTGGCTGGAGACAATTTTTTCTTATATCGAGACAAACCGCATTTAGGGCACTCAGTTAACGATGCATATTCCTTTCGAAACAAAACGCAATCGTTTGGACAAGCATGTATTTTATCATAGCTCATGCCAATAGAGCACAACATTTTTTTGGCCTCATAGGTTCGATTGGGAAGAACATTATCTTCCGGTAGCATTTCTCTCAAAAGGGCCAACAACTCTGTGAAACTTTTATCCGACCATCCATTGCCCGCCTTTAAGTTGTACAACTTCAATACCGCAGACAGTCTTGTGAATTTAGTGCAACCTTGATAGAGCGGTTTCTCTGCATCGCTTACCAACCTCTCAAACATTTCGGGACAATCATGAAGATCTTCTACAACTGCTTCTGCAATCTCTTCGACTCGATCACAATCGTATGTTTCCGTGTCTTTGTCATCTGAAGCATAGGTTGTATTACTTTTCCTCGTCGGTTCAACATTCTCGTTAATTTTCTCACCATGATGTATCCAACACTTATAACTTCGATCAATTCCATTCATCAGTAAATGCGATTTCAACCCATCTGCGTCAACCCTACCAACATAACAACAACCCAAGCAAGGACATTTTATTCGATTGAGCTCTTCAGCGTCAGCGTGTTGAACAACAAACTTAACGAAATCCAATACCCCATTCTCGTACTCTTTGGACAATCGATCGGCATCCATCCATTTTTTATCCATGGTTTTCCTACTTATTAATCCTAACAGTTAGAAAGAATTTAACATTAGCATAACAAGTCCAAACTAAGAAATTCAAAGCAATTAACTTCATTAACAAAATTGCTTTGAATTTCGGTTCTTTAGAACAACAACCTCAAGAATTTACATTATTAACATTAACACTAACACTAACACTAACACTAACACTAACCTAACACTAACACTAACACTAACCTAAACTAAACTAAACTAAACAAACACATTATATAGCAATAGTTAACAATGTAGAAAAATGTTAACAAGAACAAACTATAATAGATGTTCTAAACTAACACTAACACTAACACTAACACTAACCTAACACTAACACTAACACTAACCTAAACTAAACTAAACAAACACATTATATAGCAATAGTTAACAATGTAGAAAAATGTTAACAAGAACAAACTAAACTAACACATTATATTGATTCTATTCCTATATCACCAAAAATGAAGTTAGCACATATTTTATTCTTATATCCAACAACAGTCCAACATTAGCAACAACATTAACAACATTAGCAACATTATCAACATTAGCAACAGTCAAACATTAGCAACAACATAAACAACATTATTATCAACATCAACAACAACATTATTATCAACATCAACAACAACATTATCAACATTATCAGCAACATTATCAACTGAAACTCTGAAACTCTGAAACTTCCAAACTGAAACTCTGAAACGTGTAAAATGTGTAATACTCTGAAACGTGTAAAATGTGTAATACATCAACAACAACATTATTATCAACATCAACAACAACATTATCAACAGCAACATTATCAGCATACCTTATAAAATGTGTAATAATCTGAAACTCTTAAACTTCCAAACTGAGTGACGAAAACGCGAAATGAGAGAGGAACAGACGGTCACGGTGGAGTAAAGGTCGTCGGAGTCGCAAAATGAGGGAGGAACGGTGGACGACGGCGCGGTGGACGACGGCAAGGGTTTAGCTCAGGTTCGCAAGTATCCGTTCGCAACAGGGGAGGGAGAAGAAAGAGCGCAAAACTGAAAATGAAAACTGAGTATATTCATATATTTTAATTTTATTAGACCTTAGTCAGCGCTTTTCAACAAAGCGCTTTCTAAGGTGGCCCTTAGACAGCGCTTTAAAAGCGCTTTCTAAGATTGGCCTTAGACAGCGCTTTTGTTTTTATTTTTTTAAATATTTAAGACCTTAGACAGCGCTTTCCTTAAAAGCGCTGTCTAAGGTCTTATATTTTTTTTAAATTTAAAAGGCCTTAGACAGCGCTTTTAAGGAAAGCGCTGTCTAATATTTTCCATTAAATTTTTTTAAAAATTTAAAAGGCCTTAGACAGCGCTTTTCACTAAAGCGCTGTCTAAGGTCTTATATTTTTTTGCGCTTTTCCTTTATTAAATTAATAGATTCCGTGTTTTTGACCTATAGCAGCGCTTTTGTAATAAAGCGCTGTCTAATGTGAGATGTTATAAGTCCTTTTTGTTGTAGTGTCTCTGGATTAAATTTAACAGAATAAGGGTTTCTCATCATTTTCTTCTCAGTTGTATGTGGAAAAGATGTGTCCGGAGATGCTTCTCCGGATGCTGGGGACATTTTAGTATTTTCAACGTGGTGTGGGACAATACCTAGAGGTGGAAAGAGTAACTCCCTAAAATAAAGTGTATTTTTGGTTTAGTTTTTTTTGAAGTGCTAAAACAATTCTAGTGAAAAACAATTTTAGCGGTGTATAATTGATTTTGAGGTGTTTGATTCTTCTATAGTAAAATTGATTCTGCATTCAGAATCAATTTTACTTGATGCTAAAATTTGTAACTTTTGAGTTTAAACATGATTTTTACATTGAAATTTATTGTTTAACTCAATTTTGCATAAAGTTATTCAAATATATCATTTATATTCAACTCACTTTTAATTAAAATCAATTTTACATAATCAATTCACTCGAAATCAACCTCACCTTATTGATTTAGTGGAAACTAGCCATTTGCAACATGAAAACACAGATATCAGAATTATCTTCTACCAAGGTCAACAAAATACACGTAAAGCAGCTGTAACGCTTGCTAGAAATGACACAATCAAGTAAAAAAATTATGAAGGTCAATTTTTTCACACAGCTCGAGTATTCAACGACAATGCATGTTGAAGTTGAAAGGTTGTGTGAATAAAGGCCTGTTTGTTTTAGATTTTAAAACATGGTTTTTTTTCTTTGTATTTTTAAAAATGAATTCTATACAACTGTTTTTCAAAATATTATAAGTTTTTTTTTCACATTGGAAGATTAATTTTGACATCCTATAACATAAACATACAATATTGAAGATCAAAACATATTCAAAATCACAACTTTTTTCAAAAAATTATATCTCAAAAATGATTTTCTCGAAAAACTATTTGAAATAGCTTAAAAATAAGTTATTTTCTTAAATTTTGATATCCAAAACAAGTTTCAATACAATGATGAAATATTTAAAATTATATTTTAAGAATAACTATTCAAATCAATTTTTCATTTGAAATTTTTATGAAAAGTTTATGAGAAAATGGGTGATGCACTGACAGTGTAAATTTTTTTTACACTGTCAGCCAATCACGACCATGAATTCCGCCAAGTCAGACTGTAATTTTTAAAAAATTTAATTGATATGGTAAAATGATATGTTTCTATTGGATGACAGTGTAAAATTATTTTACACTGTCAGTGCATATCCATTAAACCCAAAGTTTATTTGTAATTTTTTTCACAAAAATAAATAACATTATAAAAATTATTTAAAAAAGAAAGCAGAAACAAACTGGTTCTAAAATTGATCAAAAAGCATTTGAAAAACTCTTATGGTAAAAAAAAAGGTTTATTTTTATATAACCTCATTTTAAAAATATACTCAAAAAACTCCACTTGACATAGAGTGTAACCGGTCATGCACAGATCCTTCAGACCTGATAAGGACATAATCGACTGAAACCAATCTTCATCCGACTGAGCTAAGCCAACAATCTTCCTTCCATGGATAAGAAACTTCTAGGGATCATGTACCTGAAATTTTCCATAAATAATCAATGTCATAACTAATTAATATCACCAATTAAAATTAACGTAGAAAATAAATAAAAAATCCAACTAATGCTACACCTCCGTCCCATATATGTCTGGCAGTGTGGTCTGGATACAGAGGAAGTAAGGACAAATTAGATGGACCTCCTCCAAAACCCTCTGGCTCAACATCTACAGCAGCCTCACCCTTCGGAGGTTGCACTGGATCAGCAGGATCATCAGTGGGAGGTGGCACTAGATCAGTAGGAGGTGGCACTGGTGAATCCTGACGCCTGCGAGAGGACGGGGAAGTGACGTCAGCTGGTGAATCTCGTCTCCTACGGGAAGAAGAAGAAGGTGCTGGCTTCCCTTCCTCCGAACAGATGCGTGCTTGACTACCCTGCCATGTCTCAGTCTGTCGACTCTATCAGCCATTATACATGTAAGGTAAAGTAAGACATATCATTAATGCACACAAACAAAACACACAATTAAGAAAATAAACAAAACAAACTGCAAGAAATTTCTGAGATGCATCTTCGGAAGCACCATAAAACAATAACATTGAACAATTCTGAAAATGCATATCTGAAAACACCATAAAACTTTTAACTTTGGAGAGTTCCTGAGATGCATCTCCGAAAATTTCCAAAGTATATGAAACGCTGAACTATTCCAGAGATGTATCTCTGAAATGTTCTGCAACTCAGAGGTCGCGACAATGGCGTAATGTGACTCATGTAAGTTGAAAAAACATGATTTGATCGCCATTTTGAGCCAACAAAGAAGTCATGCACTAAGTCTAAACTATGTTACATGTGATTCCTACACATTTCTAACCTTAATCATTAATTTCTACTAATTTACACTAAAACTCAAAATTTATCTGAAAACCCAAAAATTTACTTGAAATTTATGGTTTTGATGATGTTGAATGATGTTATTGATGATATTTAATGTTCCTTTGAGCCTTATTCGATGAAATTTGATGTTGTGAAGTTGAAGTGTATTGAGAATGAGAAGAGTTTGAGGTTGTGTGTGAACAAACTGCAAAATGAGGGAGGAGAAGTGTCTGGTGCGACTTATGCTCTAAATTGTTCCGGAGATATATCTCAGGAATATTTCAATGTTCAATGAACTTTGGGTGCGTCCAGAGATGTATCTCCGGAATCAGAGAGCATTTATGGAATTTCACATGGTACGGTAGAAATACATGGGGTGCTATAAGAAATTCTCAAACCAGATTACTCTACTTTTTGGGGGCACTCTGATCCACTAAAAGGTCATGTGAAGGACCACACCAATTTTATTGGCGAGGGTATTTTTTTCTTCCCTTTTTCCTTTTAATAATTCATTTAAAAATTTAAAAGTATCATTAAATAATATCATTAACTAACTAATCAATAATTGATAATATAAATTGTTGGAAAACTTTATGTGAATTTGAAAGGATCATCCGATTAATTAATGGAAGTTAATTCTATTTGATTACGTGTAAATTAAATAATTAATATTAATTAATTAATAATTAATAATTATAATGTGTCACTCATCAAAACCTAGGTTTAACCTAGTTTTGTCTGAGTAACTCCCTCCCACTATTTTCTCTCCGCTCTCCCACTATTTTCTCTCTACTCAGTTGAATATCTTACCCATTATTAGGGTTCCTCGGTTCAGTTGCAGAGAATGCCAGATTTCTGAATTTTTGGAATCTCTATTCTCCCTCTTTATTCTCTTCATCTCAAATTATTTTCGTCCTTATTTATTTTTCAAGTGGTTTATCGCATCATCAACGACTGAAATTATTTTCAGATACGAGTGGTTTAAAACACCATCTGGAGGTGTATCTCTATGAGCAATTCATTACAGTGCAAATTATAATCGTATTCTTTGAACGAGTTATTTTATCTTAGAGACGTCGTCGAAACGTGACTGCATTGCACAATTTTGGTAGTACGACAAAACGTCTTAAAGAAATCGACCTAGTATGCGACTCATCCCGATAATTTTCTTTGTGGAAATTTTTCCAAAACCGAAACAACAATTTTAAGATGTATTTTTTGTAACTTTCATGGCTACTGAGGAAATTATCGGTACTACTGCGGCCGCTGCTATCTCTGATAAACCATTTAAGTTTGAGGGTTCTCACTTCAAACGTTGGCAAGCTAAGATGAAAATTTTATTAACTTTGAAGAAGGTTGCCCACATTCTGACTGAGGATATCCCTATTGCTTCTTCTGGATCAACTGAACAAACTAATGGTAAGACAACTGCGGATTTTCAACTCGTCTGAATCATACTCTTCTGCTAAGACTAAGGCAGATGATTTATAGCTCTGGAAAGCGATTACCATCTGGAAAGATAATGATTATCTTTGTAAAAACCACATTTGAACAACCTTGCTGACGATTTGTATGATTACTACAATAGTTGTAACACTGCTAAACAGGTATGGGAAGCTCTGTAGAAGAAATATGATAATGAAGAAGCTGGTGGAAAGAAATATATTGTCATCCACTACATAAATTATAAGACGGTGGATGAAAAATCTGTGGAAGCTCAAAGACACGAAATTCAGAAGATTGCTCATGAAATCATAACTGAAGGTATGCCTCTCGATGAACAATTTCAGATTGTTGTGCTAATTGACAAACTGCCCCCTGGTTGGAAAGGTTTTAAAAATGTGCTTCGACATAAAACAAAAGAGTTTTCAATTGAGAGTTTGATCACCCGCCTCCGAATTGAAGAGGAATTTAGAAGACAAGATTAGAAGGATGAAGTCTTAGTTATTTCTAACAATAAAAAGAGATTCGGTGCGGTTCTGAAGCCTACGGGAAAACCATTAAAGAATCAGAACTGCAATGTTGTGAACCAAATTAAGAATGAGAATCCCTTAAGGGGCCCATATGTTTTGATTGCTAGACAACAACCACCAACTCAAAGAAATGATGCTCTGATTTTCACTTGCTTTAATTGTAGAAAATCGGGTCATATGGTTAAGAGATATAAGAGCAGGCCTAAACCTATTGGCTCTAATGCACAGGTTAACCTGGCTAATGAGCAATTCATTGCTATGATCACTGAAATCAACATGGTTGGTGGAAGTGATGGTTGGTGGATAGACACTGGCGCCTCTCGTCATGTCTGTTATGATCGTGTTATGTTCAATACATACACGAATGCTGAAAATAAGAAAGTGTTGTTGGTAGATGCTCACACCACTGATTTTGCTAGAATTGGAGACATTGAGTTGAACTTGGGAAGAATCTTGTTTCTTTTCTGGTTTTCTTTTGAATAAGGCAGGGTTTAGTTAGTCTATTGGGGCTGATTTGTACACCATCACTAAAAATGGTATTTTTGTTGGGAAAGGGTACACCACTGATGGCATGTTTAAGTTGAATGTTGATTTGAATAAAATTTCTCCTTCTATTTACTCTTTGTGTGATTTTAATATATGACTTTCTAGGCTTTGTTACGTTAATAGGCGAGTTATTTCTAAAGCAAGCAACTTAGGCCTAATCCCTAAATTAAATGTCAATGATACAAATAAATGTGAATATTGTAGTTAAGCTAAAATTACTAAGACTTCTCATAAATCAATTATTAAAGAATATGATCCCTTAGGTCTTATACACTTTGATATATGTGAATTAGATGGAACTTTAACTAGAAATAGTAAACGTTATTTTATCACCTTTATTGATGATTACTCTGATTGTACTTATGTATACTTAATGAAGAATAAAAGTGAAGCACTTGACATGTTTAAGATGTATGTAACTGAAATTGAGAATTAACTTAGTAAGAAGATTAAGAAACTTCGTAATGATAGGGGAATTGAATACATTTCTGGGATATTTAATGATTTTTATATTAAACATGGAATTATACATGAAACGGCTGCTCCATATTCTCCTGAAATGAATGGTAAAGCGGAAAGAAAAAAACCTAACTCTTACTAAACTTGTTGTTGCAATTATGATGAATTCTGGTGATGCACCTCACTGGTGGGGGAAATTTTATTGACTGTTTGCTATGTTCTGAATAGAGTTCCCAAGTAAAAAAGTAAGATCTCACCTTATGATATATTAAAGAAAAGACAACCAAACTTATCTTATTTAAGAACTTGGGGTTGTCTGGCTTATGTCAGAATTCCTGATCCGAAATGAGTTAAACTTGCTAGTAGAGCCTATGAATGTGTATTCATTGGGTATGCAGCAAACAGTAAGGCATATAGGTTTTATGACCTAAATGAAAAAGTGATCATAGAATTAAATGATATTGAATTCTATGAAGACAAATTGTAATGCCATGTATAATATATATCTAGAATAATACAATACAAGCATTTTATTTGGTACTGACACCATCATAAGTGCCTAATGGCGTAATTCACATACTTGACCATTTCTAACACATAAATACAATCTATGGTACAAGATATGGAAATTAGCAAAAACAATAAAACTAAGATCAATATACAATATCGTCAATTGTATACAACAAATACACAGCGGAAAAAGTTCAACTAAGCTTCTCTTGAAACATCCGAGCATAGCTCCACTTGTAAATCAACCTGCAAATACCTCCTGAAAATAATCAACAATAATGGGGTGAGATACATCAAATCTCAGTGAGTTCCCTATCTTATGGATTCTCTCGGCTTTACAGGGTTCTAGCCAAATCCTAACTCAAGTCAAGGGGAAGGGAAAAATGACCTTGAGTTCAAAATCTCACAATCTCACAATCTCACACTATATGGAAACATGTCATGAGTCTGCTAACTCATAAATTCACACGAAAGGGAAAAAATACGTCCTGAGCTTGTTAACTCAAGAATCCTTACGAATAGAATATGTCCTGAGCCTGTTAACTCAAGAATCTCACTAATCGATAACCTTACCAAGGCATCCCCTTTTCCCGTCCGCTTCTACGTCTAGAAGTTGACCCGAGTCATGGATCCTTGTAGTTACTTGGCATACGAAATGGATTCGGGATCATCGGCCTGTTAATCGTGAACCGTCACTTCTCATGGCCTGTTAACCATCACAAGTCTCTTTACCATATAGGCTCCATTCGTACTACACGCGGGAATCAAACCTACCAAGTAATTGTGCATACGTTTCAGAGGAGGAGCTCGAGTCTCATGAAACTACACCTCAAGATAAATGGTTACGATTACGTGATCATATACACAACGTGATTGTATTCGACAATCACAAGGCCACATTCGCCTTAAGGCCTCTTTTGCCTTTTACAAAACCACAAAGGTTTACACACATGTTCTATACTAGTGTTTCACTCATTCGACAATCACAAGGCCACATTCGCCTTAAGGCCTCTTTTGCCTTTTACAAAACCACAAAGGTTTACACACATGTTCTATACTAGTGTTTCACTCATTCTATACCAATCGGTAATGAACACACGCCTCGGCCTCTCTTGCATGAGCGTTGCCATTTGTCATACATCAATTTCCTAGCCATTACTAGGTTTCACTATCATTAAACTATGCCATTCATTTTGGGGTAAAGTTTCCTCACTCTTTCTAATTCATATTTTAAGCATGCATATTCTCTTGATAATGTTTAACAACGATATTAGGCAAATCATATCAGAATTGCACATTTGAATTACATATCATAATTTCATCACAAGTTATACAAAGACATATTACAATTGCATAATGGAATCACATATAATGATTCTTCACATAAAACATCACTTTTGGGTTCCCTCCGATTATTTAATCGGGTATCGAAATCAATACTTTTCACTTTTATCCCATAGGATATTTTCACAGCTTCACATCGGCTATAATTATGCCTCGATCAGATTTACGGTCCAAAAGATATGGATTTCAACATAACACATAACATTGATATCATTCAAATGCTACTAATTAATTAATCCCATTTCTAACGGTACCAAGAACGTCCCGATCCGAGTTACGGATCAAAAGTTATGAAGGAAACAAAACGGGACAATCTGTCATGTTCGCTAGGCGAATCCCCAGCGAGCATTCGCTTTTGCCTTCGTTGAGCGAAGCTCCAGGCGAATCAACAAATAGACCAGAACAGACACAAAGTTTGCTAGGCGAACCCCTTGGAGAACCTTCGCCTTGTCCTTCGCTTCGCGAACCTCTGGGCGAACCAAGGCAGAACCAAACAGAACTGAAAAGATACAAAGTTCGCTAGGCGAATAACTTGGCGAACATTCGCTGCCCTTCACTGCCGGGTCCGCTAGGCGAACCCTCGAACCTATTCGTTGCACCTCGCCCCAGGTTCGCTAGGCGAACCTTGGGAAACCCAGCATCTCAGCAGCGCTGTTACTCATCCAAATCAAGTATTTTCTCCATCCAAACACTTCCAAATCACACCATAACAATCAAAACATACTCCAATCATACAATAAGTATTCTACACAGTTTATACCATATTTCATCCGCTAGATTCATTGATTTATCCGATTAATCATTTTCTCTCAAATCTAACCTAAGTTCAAATCATTGATTTCTAGAACTTAGAGTTTCTAACTAGAACCCACCTGGTAATCGAAGAGGAGGTTGAAGAAGATGAAGAACAAATGGTGATGATCCAATCTTTCTTCCCTCTTTCCCATTTTCTCTTATTCACTTTCTCTCCTTCTCTTCCTTTCCTCTTCTTCTTCTTACTATCTTCTTTCTCTTTTCTTTCTAACAAATACATATATATATTAACTTATAATATAATAGAATCCAACAGGGTAAAATATCTCCAATTGATATTTTGTCATCTCAACCCAATTGATCAATTATTAGAGTTACCTTAAAATACTCCCTTAAACTAATAAATATCACTCTTACTTTTTTTTAATAAAATAATTGATCTCTTCTGATATCAAATTGAGCACTTAATTAATACGAGATATTGCACAAATTTTCCTTCAAATCGAGAAATAGTGGGGGCACTGAATCGAGTCACATCCCTGTGATAAGAAGCACAGAAAGCGACGACAATGTAGAAACAGAACTTTAACGAAGTAAAAGAGTAAGAGTTGCTAAAGATTATGGGCCCGATTATGTGGCTTATAATGTAGAAGAAAATCCAATAAATCTTCAAGAAGCCTTGTCATCTCTGGATGCAAATTTATGGCAATAAGCTATAAATGATGAGATAGAATCTCTAAATTCTAACAAGACCTGACACTTAGTAGGCTTGCCTCCTGGATACAAACCAATCGGTTGTAAATGGGTTTTGAAAATGAAACTAAAACTTGATGGAACTATTGATAAATACAAGACTCACCTTGTAGCCAGGGGTTTTAGACAAAGAAAAAATATAGATTTCTTTGACACTTTTTCTCCAGTCACTAGAATTACATCCATTAGGGTACTTATTTCAATAGCTGCTATTTATAACTTAATAGTACACCAAATAGATGTTAAAACAACTTTTTTAATGGTGACTTAGAACAAGAAATCTATATGGAACAACCGGAAGGGTTTGTGATCCATGGACAAGAAAACAAGGTCTGTAAGTTAAATAAGTCTCTGTATGGACTAAAACAAGCTCCTAAGCAATGGCATGAAAAGTTTGATAACTTAATGATATCAAATGGGTGAAAAGTGAATGAAAGTGACAAATGAGTTTATTATAAATATGAAAATCGCATATGCATTATCATATGTCTCTATGTAGACGATCTACTCGTATTTGGATCAAACATTCAGACCATTAATGATGTGAAATCAATAATGTGCAACAACTTTGATATGAAAGACCTTGGAGAAGCTAGTGTGATCCTTGGTATCAAGATCACGAGATCCGAACAAGGAAACTCTTTGGATCAATCACACTATGTGGAGAAGATCTTAAAGAAATATAATTACTTTGATTGTAAACCTGCGTGCACACCAAATGATCCAAGTGTGAAACTATTTAAGAACACTGGTGAAAGTGCCAGAAAAATAGAATATGCGAGCATCATTGGCAGTCTTAGGTATGCCACTGATTGTACTAGACCCGACATTGCATATGTCGTAGGATTATTGTGCAGGTTTACAAGTAGACCGAGTAGCGAGCACTGGCAAGCTATTGAGCGAGTCATGAGGTACCTTAAAAGAACCATGGATCTCGACCTACATTACCAGAAATTTCCTGCTGTACTAGAAGGATACAGTGATGCAAATTGGAACACCTTATCGGATGATTCCAAAGCTACTAGTGACTATATATTTAGTATAGCTGGAGGAGTTGTATCTTGAAAATTAAAGAAACATATTATCCTGGCTCAATCCATAATGGAGTTGATATGATAGCACTAGCCACAACTAATGAAGAAGCAAGTTGGTTAAGATGCTTGCTAGCAGAGATCCCTTTGTGGGAGAAACCTATGCCAACTATGTTGATCCACTGCGATAGTACCGCGACTATTGCAAAAATTGAGAACCGTTATTATAATGGTAAATGACATCAAATTATAAGAAAGCACAACACTATTAGAGATTGTATCTCTAAAGGAGCTGTAAGAGTGGATCATGTACGCACTAATGAATACTTAGCAGATATTTTGACGAAAGGATTATCTAGAAAGAAAGTCCATAATATATCCAAGAAGATATGACTAATGCATATAAAGAAATGAGTTGTTCATGATGGTAACCTAACCTAGATGACTGGAGATCCCAAGAAATGGGTTCAATGGGTAATAACAAGTCGTGAGCAATATGAGATGATCATGCAAGTGAAGCATGAATCCTGAAGCCATAAAAGGATGAGATAATAGAAACTCTTAATGAGATCTATACTTTGTATGAGGGAGTACCTAGGCTACAGGAGTACTCTTGATAGACCCACCTTTGTGATTGTGGAACTTAGGCCAGTTCCTATGGAATTTTGAGCCAGAATTTCTAGAGTCTTCACTAAACCGGGAAACACGTGCAGGGCCATTAAAGCACATGCTATTAGAATACACCTTAAGAAAAGGTTGTGTGCGGGTTTGATGTCTGAGATAGAGTTCAAGACAATGGTGTCACTCTTGTTGAATCGGAATCCTACTAGCTACGCAAAGGTTCAAGTCGTAGACACCTTTGCTTATGCACAATCTTAGAAACATTTTACGTTTATTCTAAAATCACATTTTAAATTCAAGTGGGGGATTGTTTGAAAACTTAATATGAATTTGAAAGGGTCATCCGATTAATTAATGGAAGTTAATTCTATTTGATTACGTGAAAATTAAATATTTAATATTGATTAATTATTAATTAATAATTATAATGCGTCACTCATCAAAACCTAGTTTTAACCTAGTTTTGACTGAGTAACTCCCTCCCACTATTTTCTCTCCACTCTCCCACTATTTTCTCTCCACTCAGTTGAATCTCTTACCCATTAATAGGGTTCCTCAGTTCAGTTGCAGAGAACGCCAGGTTTTTGAATTTTTGGAATCTCTCTTCTCCCTCTTTATTCTCTGTCTCAAATTATTTCCGTCCTTCTTTATTTTTCGAGTGGTTTATCGCACCATCAATGACTGAAATAATTTTCAGATACGACTGGTTTAAAACACTATCTGAAGGTGTATTTCTACAAACGATTTATTACAGTGCAAGTGATAATCATATTTTTTGAACGAGCTATTTTATCCTGGAGACATCGTCGAAACGTGACTGCATTGCATAATTTTGGCAGTATGACGAAACGTCTTAAAGAAAGCGACCTAGTACGCGACTCGTCTTGATAATTTTTTTTGTGGCAATTTTTTCAAAACCGAAATACAACAATAAATTAAAAGTAATTAATTAATATTTATATCAATTATTAATAGTTAAGTGATAAAATATAAATAAAAATTTAACTAACTATAATTATATTAATTATGCTTTGCAACCTTTTTAAGGTCTTACCATTTGATTTGGCGTGACTATCTTGTTTTTATAAGATCTTTTCATTTAATTTGATTTGAATTTATGGTTAATATTATGTAGGGTATAATATAACTAGATGTATTTAGTTAATTAAAAAATATATTATTTTGTTTCTTATAGTTTATATCATTCTTAATTATAGTTAAAGAACTTACACTTGCTCATAAACAACATTTATACAAGCCACTGATCTTTTATTTAGACATAAAAATTATGTTATCACAACTACCTAAGTGACACCTAAACTACCATTTTTAGATTGGTGTTAATACATGATTTTTACTATTAACATACTCAAAAAGGACATCGCCTTTTTTAACATGGTCTTATAAGAAATGGTGATGTATCTCAATATGTTTAGTATGAGAATGTAACACTTGATTTTTTATTAGATTAATTGCACTAGTATTATCACACATTAACATAATATGTTGAAGTTTAATATCGAAGTCAAGTAGTTATTGTTTGAGGCAAAGAATTTGAGCACAACAACTACTTGTTGCGACGTATTCTGCCTCTCCAGTTAACAAAGCAACATAGTCTTGCTTCTTGCTATGCCAACTGACTAAGGAATTTGAAAACAAGCGGCAAGTTCCACTAGTATTTTTCCTATCCGATTTGCAACTGGAAAAATCGGAATCAGAATAACCAACTAAACTACAATCGCTACCTTTGGAAAATCAAAGCCCATACTTATATGTACCATGAAAGTATCTAAGAATGCGCTTTACAACTTTTAAATGTGATTCCTTAGGAACAGATTGATACCGAGCACACATGCACACACTAAACATTATGTCAGGCCTAGAAGCAGTGAGATAGAGAAGAGATCCGATCATAACTCTATACATTTTGACGTCAACATCCTTACCAATTTCATATCTACCCAAGTTCCCTTTAGTGGGCATTTGAGTGCCAATTGACTTTGCATTATCCATTCTGAAGCATTTAAGCAACACGTGGCAGTATTTTGTTTGACACACAAATGTCCCTTCTTTGAGCTGCTTGATTTGAAGTCCGAGGAAGTAATTCAACTCACCCATAAGACTCGTCTCAAATTCGTCTTGCATTAGCTTTGAAAACTCTTTGACTAATTGTATGTTATTATAGCCAAATATTATATCATCAACATAAATTTGAACTAGAAGAAGATGTTTCCTTGACGTTTAATGAAAAGTGTTGTATCAACCTTCCCTCTAGAAAATCCTTGATCAAGTAAGAACTTACTAAGTGGGTCATACCACCCCTAGGTGATTGTTTGAGAGCATACAAATCTCGGTTTAGTTTAAAGAAATGATTAGAATACTCATGATTTTCAAAATCGGGAGGTTCTGAAACATACGCTTCCTCATTTATGTAACCATTAAGGAAAGCATTTTTCACATCTATTTGAAATCTTTATAGCATGCAAAATCTAGTAAATGATGTATAGCCTTGAGGCGGGAAACCAGAGCATAAGTTTCCTTGTAATTTATGCCCTTCTCTTGGTTATATCCTTTCGCCACTAGCCGAGTCTAGTTTCTAGTTGTCACTCCGTTTTCGTCTAGTTTATTTCTAAAAACCCACTTGGTGCCAATAACTTGATGATCTCGCGGAGGTGGGACAAGGTTCCACACATCATTTCTTTTAAATTGATTTAACTCATCTTGCATGGCCATAAGTCAATTCTCATCAATTAAGACATCTTTTGCATTTTTTGGTTCAACTTGGAACACGAATGCAAAATGATAAAAGAAATTACTCATCTTGGAGCGTGTAGTTATGCCTTTGGTGATATCTCCAAGAATATTGTCGATTGGACGGTGCTTGGAAATCCTCCACACCAAGGGAAGGTCATCCACTTTAGTTGGACTCTCATCTTTATCCTTTTTAGGATTGTCATCTTCCTCCTCCTCAAGTTTCATTGCTTCAGGTTGATCAATTCCTTTTTCGGTATCTTTGAGTATGTCTTCTGAAGATGCACCTGTATCATGAAAACAAATACCTTTCCCAACATTTCTAGGATAAGATTCATCAAAAGTAACACAAACATACTCCTCAAGAATAAGTAATATCCTATTGTACACTCTATAAGTTTTGCTTGACTTAGAGTATCCAAGAAAGATACCTTCGTCAGCTTTCGCGTCAAATTTTCCAAGGTTGTCCTTACTATTATTTAATACAAAACACTTACAATCGAAGACATGAAGATATGATAAATTTTGTTTTCTATCTTTTAAAAGTTCATAAGGTATTTTGTTTAAAATAGGATGAATAAGTATCTTATTTAGAACATAACAAGTCGTGCTAATAACATCGGCCAAAAAATATTTTGGTAGACTACTCTCATTGATCATAGTTCTTGTCAACTCCTCTAAAATTTTGTTTTTGTGCTCCATAACAACATTTTGTTGTGGAGCTCTAGGAGCGGAAAAATTATGTTCAATACCATATTTATCACAATAATCCTCAAAAAGGTGGTTTTGAAATTCACCTCTATGATCGCTTTGAATTGCAACTATGTTTAAGTTTAGTTTCATTTGGGACAACTTTGCAAACTTTGTGAAAGCTGAAAAAGTCTCATCTTTACCATGCAAAAAGAAAGTCCAACAAAATCTAGAGTAATCGTCTACAATAATAAAACCATAGTAATTATCACATAGGATTTTGTCCTAGAAGGACCAAAAAGATCCATATGGAGAAGCTCAAGAGGTCTAGAAGTTGAAACAATGTTTTTAGATTTAAAAGAGACCCTTGTTTGCTTTACCATTTGGCATGCATCGCATAGGTTGTCTTTTGAAAACTTAATTTTAGGTAGACCGATAACTAGATCCTTTGAAACCACCTTGTTTAGTAAATCAAAATTAACATGCGCTAAGCTTCTATGCCATAACCAAGAGTCTTTACTCATGGTTACTAACCACTTAGTACTTTTTAAAGATAAATCATTCAAGTTAAGCATATTGATGTTATTTACCTTCATGCCCTTAAACAAATTATCTTTCTTCTCATTATGTTCAATCATGCAACAACTATTTGTAAAAGTTATTTTATAGCCTTTGTTGCATAGTTGACTAATGCTAAGAAGATTATGTTTAAGACCTTCAACAAGTATAACATATGAGATAGTAGTAGAAGGGGGATTACATACACTACCTTTACCAAATATTACACCTTTATTGTTGTCTTTGTAGGTTACATAACCCTTCTTCTATGTCGTGAAGTCAATGAATAGGGAGATGTCACCCGTTATATTCCTTGAGCATCCACTATCAAGAAACCACATTCTTTCCATGGAGTCAAGACATTCAACCTACAAGATCAAACAAAGGTGGTAGGTACCCAATTTTCATTGGGTCCTTGGGAGTGGGTGAAAACATTATTGCACTTGGGCAACCATTGAAATACACCTTTAGGAACTAGGTATCTCATAAATTTGCATTTAGCAATGGTATGGCCTTTCTTGCAATAATAGTGACGAGTCATGTGATGATGAGTATAAATTTTCCTATTTGAGTCCTTTTCAAAAAAATTATACTTTTTGTAAAGAGAATTTAAAGACATTTTGAATTTTGTGGGATCAATAGCAAAGGTAACTTTTGGTTCTAAAGCCTTGTTAAATTTGGCCTTTAGATTAATGACCTCTTTTTGAAAAGTGTGACAAGTTTCACAACCAAACCAAGAAGACTTCTCATCCTCATCATCAACTTTTGAAACATGTAACATGTTTTGCTTAAGTGCTTCCATTTATTTTTCAGTTTCTAAAATTTTGGCTTTTAAGTATGAAAAAATTCTTTTATTTGAAGCCAACCTTTTAAAATCTTATACGGCTTCACCATATAGATTTTCAAAAGTAATTTGTAATTCAGAATAAGACATTTTATAAATAGGTTCATATTTAGAATGACTTACATTTTTCTTCTTATGATGATGGGCCATGAGGCAAAAATTTGTCGCTTCATCACCTTCACTTGAGGACTCACTATCACTTTCCCAAACTATGTATGCTCTTCTAGGCTTGCTCGACTTCTTGTATTGACTCTTTCCTTTATCCTTCTTAAGTAATGGACAATCCGACTTATAATGACCGACTTTTCCACAATTAAAACACGAACCTTCGTACTTTTCCTTATTTTTATCTTGCTTAAAGGATTTTTCTTTTCTTCTATAGTTGATGAAATTCTTGTCGGAGTGCTTTACTCCACTTCTCTTAATGTACCTATAATACCGTTTAACAAACAACCTCATTTCTTCATCATCCAAAAATTCATCATCACTAGTTCCACTATCATCTTGCTCTTTAGTGGATGACTTATAATTAGAAGCCACAAGAGAAATTTACTTCTTCTCCACCTCCTTTTCTTTGTTCTTTTCTTTCTTAACCTTCTTCTCGTGCTTCTCCAAGCAAATGAGCTCTTGCTCATGTTCCTCAAGCTTACCAAATAAAGTAGTACTGTCCAATGTTAATAGGTTATTAGCTTCCTTGATGGCGGTGACCTTAGGTTTCCATTACCTATTAAGACATCTCAAAATTTTGTTAGTAGCAATTTCATTGGAAACCGACTTACCAAGTGCATTCAAATGGTTTGCAAGATGAGTGAACCTCTTTTGCATATCGGCAATGGTTTCACCATTCTTCATATGAAAGAGTTTAAACTCTTTGTACCCTCATGGGCAACTTGTAATGAGTCCCACATAGCTTTAGCGTTTTTGCAATGAGAAACACGGTAATATTCATCAATTACTAAAGTGGAGATTAAAATATTCCTTTCTTTCTAATCACAAGACCGTTTTTTCTCATCATCTGTATTCCATTGTGCATTCGGTTTAGGTACAACGACATCATCCGCATTGGTCATAGTAATTTCAAATGGACCATTTTGGATGGTTTTCCATACATTTATATAAATAGAGTTGATATTGATACACATACAATCCTTCTAATAACCATAGTTTTCACCATTGAAAATCGGCGTTTTATTATACTCCCCTTTAGGTTTGGAAGCTATAATCTAATAAGCGATTTTGAAACACAAGATAAACAGGTGCTCGTGATACCACTTGTTAGACGAGGGCAACGATCTATAAGGGGGTTGAATAGATTGCTAATACAATTTTCTTCAATTAAAAAATTCTGATTTAAAAAATATTTGTTATGGCAAGCAGAAGGAAATCTGGATCGACACTCGTCTATCCAAACCGTTATTGAAAGAATCGGATATGCGTATAAATCGTAACAAAAGTATACTAATGATAAGAAAATAAATTGATATGTTGAACTAAATCACACAATGATAAACGATTTCCAATTTCGTACCTCAAAAAATGAGAGACGACCTCGCGAAGCGCAATCGCACACTCGCGGGATGGAATATCAGAGTCGCCACCGAACTTTATTTATTCCCATAAGGGGAAAGGGAAAATATCAATAAAACCCCTAGACAAAAGGAAAAGACATGGTCATCGCAACCAAGAGTCTGAGTTCGGGAGTCGGTTACGTAAGGGGAAGATATTAGCACCCCCTCACGTCCATTGTACTCAACAGGAACCATTAGGTTAGGTGTGTATGTTAGTGTTTGCTTAAAAATGTTAGGCTTCTCAAGTTATTAGGAAGGAAAGAGAATAAGGACTAGATGGTTTATTTTCCTAGGGTGCTCGCCAAGATTATCACAATCTCGTGCCTACGTATCCTCATAGTGCAATGAGGAAGTTAAAGCAATCGTAGTTCGGGGAACTACGAGGAAAATGGGGAAAAGAAAAAAGGTTGCTCGCCAAGGATTGGGGCCCTTGTGCCTACGTATTCTCATTGACAAATGAGAAATCAGAGCGTCCGTAGTTCAGACTACGGTTTGTTAGTTGATTTTAGGATGACGAGAGCTCGAATCGAGAAAACTACATCTCAGAGCGCATTCTCGGGGAGACCTTAACTACACCCCGCTCATTTTTCATCTTTTATTGAAAAGTGTCTAAGCATGATTAAATTGATTAACTTGACTTAGAAAATTCCACTCGACATTTAATCAAGGGTTTATTTATGATGCACGAATTTGAACTAATGGAAAGGGGGTCCTAATGGGTATAAGGTAAGGTCAATGGCGATGCACAAGAAAATCGGCTTACAAGTGAGGGAAAGAGCCATTTGACGTTTGATCAAGGGCTTGCGAAAGGGTTTGGTCGAATCTAGTCCCTAAGGGTGCTCTTAGTACGAAACCACAACCACACAAAGCGAGAAAATAAATGAAGTACATCCAAAACGGGAGCGGGGTACATGAAAAAATACAAGGGAATATTGAATGCGAGAAATAAAAGGGGTTATTGTCAGGTAGCCCAAGAGGAAGTCGTACGTGTGCAAGTGTCCTAAACTAAACAGTAAACAAAGAGAAGAGATAACCAAGATCCAGAACTCCTTTGCTAGGGTTTCTGCACAGTGTCTCAACTCCATGATGCCCAAAGATAGTAAGCACAATCCACCGCTTGAAAGTCTTTTAGGGTTTCGATAAATTTATCATGTTTTTTTTTTGTATTTTTGAATAAGATGAAAATGATAAGATGACATGAACAATGATAATATGAATAATAATATGAACAAGGAGATATGAACAGTGATATATAGATAGAAAGATAAAGCAAGAGAATAATGAACATAAATTAATGTCAGTTGTTGTTAATTGTTAATTGTCATTGATCAGATGATCACTTTTCGAATTGGGTCCACTTTAGCGCTATGGGAGACCGATCAAATAACAATATTTGTGCTAGAACACGATAGAGAAATGATATGTAGATCATTCTCCAAAAGTTGTGTCACACGAAAAGAAAAAAAGAGAACTGTCTCGTCTTAATCAAGAACTTCCATCAATTAATCGAAGGTAACATATCACGATCCCAAAGTATAGAAAATGATCCAAAGGATCATTCCATACAGATTTGAAATCATGAAGGTTAAACAACCTCAGCAACCAATAATCCAAGATGTTAAAGACTTCATCAAGCAAAATGAACAATAAAATCGAAATGAAAATAATCATGAAATAAACAAATAAACAAGATGAAACCAAGAGAAATTACGTAGATCAAATAAGCTTTTTTTTATATAAAAAAATAGTTACTAAAACATAGTAATAACTAAAACAAAATATTTTGAAGAGAAAACAAATAAATAAGAAATAGAAATAATTTTTTTTGAACAAAATCAAAATGAGGGGGACGCATAGAATCTGGAGGGTGTATGAATCATCCATCATGGGCTTGACAAAGCCCATCATACACACAAAAATGGGATGGTAATGAAAAAAAAGGTGTGGCAAAAAAACCAACCATGGGATGAGCCTATTATGCTTAGTAGGGCACGGTTTGCCCAAAGCTACAACAAAACCTTTTTACGCTGAAACAAGGCTATCGAAGAAAAGCAGAACATTCATCTTTTCTCAAAAACAAAACACCAGCGTCCATGGCGAAAACGTGCTCAGAATAAAAACATGAAAAAGAATAGAATCGACACGGTTCAACCTTCTCCTTCGCAAATCGATCGTCCTTCGCGCAGCTCCGACCTTTCTCTGCGTGCTCTCCGCTTCTTCACGATTTCACCGTGTTTCACTCCATCAATCTCTCTCGCGGATGGTTTGGTTCAAGTTTTTGTTTCACTCAATCTTCTTTTTCTTCTCCTTCTGATCGGATAATTTGAGTCACGATTTTGTTGTTGATGGATGAGGGGTGTTTTGGGTGGAGAAGATTAATGAAAGTTTGAGGTAAAGGTTGAAGATGGATGAAGGGTGAAACGATTCTGTGGCAGAAAGAGGGAGCAAATATGGTTATGGAGAGGTGTTAAAGGTGAGTTTAGGGAGGAAATTTTGCAGGTTTTATCATGTCTTCTGTTGTGAAATTTATTTATTTTTAGATGCGTGGAGAGGAATGAGGTGAGGATTTTTTTTTGAATCAATCCAAGAATTGGAAAGATTGATCCCTTTTGTGAAAAATTTTCCCACCTGCCATGCCATACTATTAAAAACTATATATTAAATTGCCACATGCTTAAGCAAATATACCAAAATGTCA
The DNA here is from genome assembly GCA_022829125.1 of Lathyrus tuberosus. Classification (NCBI taxonomy): domain Eukaryota; kingdom Viridiplantae; phylum Streptophyta; class Magnoliopsida; order Fabales; family Fabaceae; genus Lathyrus; species Lathyrus tuberosus. The sequence continues at coordinate 21,173,950 of JALAZF010000017.1, forward strand.
TAGTTAAAAAAAAAACAAAACTAAAAATAAATAAAAAACTAAAAGTAAAGGACTGCCGTCCATTGGAAGGGCAGAACAATGGAAAATATAACTCTGCCGCCCATTAAAAGGGCGACAATGTTCAAGTTGAATTTTTTTTTTTATTTTTTGCATTTCGTTTAATATATGTTAATATTAATTAAAATATAATAATAATAATAATAATTAATATTAATTAATATATATTAATATTAATAATATTAATATTTATAATAAAATTAATTTTTTATTTAGATATATTAATTAATATTATATAATAAAATTAATTAATAATATTATTTTATTATTGTAGTACACTGTCGGCACTGCAATGGGCGGTAGGGGTGGACGTCGGACGGTTTCAGACAGATTCGGATGAAAATATCTCTATCCAAAGAAACCCACGGATGGTAATATCCTATCCACTACCGACCGTTTTGTCCCATCGGGTTTTAATTTAGCGGTTTGTCGGTTTGTCGGATGAATCAGGTGAGTTTAATCGGTTTAAAATTAAATGCAAACATTAAATAAGATTTACAATTTTTAATTACAACAAAAGAACAAAGTCTGAAATTTTTTCTCAAACTAAACCCAGATGAACAAACTTCAACGTATATCAAAGCTTTTTAAGAATAACAAGGGAAAAATTATGAAATTTTTTAACAAAATAATATTTACGGAAGAATAACATATATAGATGAAAGATGGAAAAGTGATCTAAGTTGATCTAATAGAATGTATATAGATTATGTATATCAACTTGCAAGAAGTTGATCTAAGTTAATACTATGAGAAAGATGGAAAAGTGAAGAGACAGAGAGAAGTGAAATTAGGTTGTGTTTTAGAGAGATAAAGATGATTGAAATATTGTAAAATAATAGCTGAGTGAAATATTATAAAATAATAGTTTGGATAAGAATACCCTTTCCATTATGTGTCGTTAAAAAAAAATAGTTTATGAAATACTGTGAGCAATTAACATTATTGTTTGTCGGTCGGTAATGGATAATGATGGATCATTTTACAGCATCCGCACTCGTCCGTTCATATCCATCATAAACCAAAACAATTCATCTGAATAACCCACAGTTTGAATATACCCATCCGTAAGATTATGTTTGCAATCGGTTTGACCAGATTTCGGACGGGTCGGAGTTTCTTGTCCACCCCTAATGGGCAACGCCTTTTAATATTTTATTATTTCTGTACGGTGTCGGCACTGCAATGGGCGGAACCTTTTAATATTTTATTATTTTTGTACAATGTCGGCACTGCAATGGGCGGCACCTTTTAGTATTTTATTATTTCTGTACAGTGCCGTCACTGCAATGGGTGACACCTTTTAATATTTTATTATTCATGTACAGTGCCGACATTGATATAAATAGAAGTGTGGTGTGAACAATTTTTCACATCCATTTTAAATTCCTTGTATTATTTTCAAGATGTATCTTCGCTGCTGGGGGAAAGTAATTTTTTCGAGAGATAAACCGGCTATGAATATGCTTTTCTGGAACATCTGTAGTTTAGAACAACTACAGAGGGAGTTGAAGCGTTGGTTAGAAAGAGACATGTTAGAACAAGAGTTTGATTCTACATCCTCTAATTATTTTGATGATAACAAACATATTCTTTTATATAGAACAAATATGCTCCCTAAATTATCTCTTTTGATTTGTAGAGAAGTTCTGACTACAAAGCATATATCTAGGAAAATATCTGCACCAAGAAGATTTGAAGAAGTTCTGAAGCAAAGGACGTTGGCAAACATATATCTGATTGAAAGATCTGATCCAACGAAACTCTAGTATCACGCTCTCAGCACCAAAGCTGCTTGATTAAACTCTGATGATCCAGAATCTCAACGCATGTTCTGATACGTTACAATTCAAGAATCATGGAGTAAAGATGAGATCTGTATTTTTGGAAAGTACATTAAAAGGCTTTTATCAACATCCAAAAATAAACTCCAACGGATCAATATCCTCATCTATATAAAGGGGATCGTGGAATGATGAAGATACAACTTACGATCATATAATTCATCCTCAATCTTTTTATTGCTTTAAATCTTGTAAAATATCACAGTGGTGATACTGCTTTCTAGAAGCAATTTTTCATACACCTTTTCTCTGTAAACTCTTTATTCCTTGAGAAACCAAGTTGTGGTTCATTTCTCAAGAAGACATTGACGGTTGTCACTGTGATCTTGTAATCATTTTTGATTAGTGGATTAAGACCTCGCTTGAGAGAGGCAAAATCACCTTGGCAGGTGGACTGGAGTAGTTTGAGTTCAAACTAACCAGGATAACCAAACGTGTCCTTTTGCATTAATTTTACAAGAAAAACCCCAATTCAAACCCCCTTTCTTGTGTTTTTCTTTACTTCAATTGGCATTAGATCAGCGCCTGGTTCTGAGTGCAAACACTTAACCGTGTCAGAAAAAGATCCTACAAGAAAAACACTATGGCGGATCCAGTTTAGAACAACAATGACAACCAGAATGACAAAATCAATGGCAGACCCCCAGTGTTTAGTGGTGAAAACTTTGATTACTGGAAAGATGTAATCAAAAGTTTTTTTCTGGCTCATGATGGTGATCTCTGGGATATGGTGACTGATGGCTACACTCATCCTATTGGAAAAGACGGTCAGAAGATTGAAAGAAGAAATATGACAGATCAACAAAAGAAAGAGTTCAAAAATCATCACAAGGCGAGAACGATTCTCCTAAGTGCGATCTCACACACAGAATATGAGAAGATCACAAACAGAGAATCAGCCAAACACATGTTTGATTCTCTGAGAATGGCGCATGAAGGCAACACTCAAGTCAAAGAGACTAAAGCTCTGGCACTCATCTAGAAGTATGAAGCTTTCAAAATGGAAGAAGATGAAACAATTGAGAAAATGTTCTCAAGGTTTCAAATTCTGGTTGCTGGATTAAAAGTTCTGAACAAAGGGTACTCAACAACAGATCATGTCAAGAAGATCATCAGAAGCTTACCAAAGGCGTGGAGACCCATGGTCACAACATTAAAGCTTTCCAAGAACCTCAACGGAATATCTCTTGAAGAACTGATCAGCTCTCTAAGAAGTCACGAGATAGAACTAGAAGAAGATGAACCCCAGAAGAAAGGTAAGTCTGTTGCTCTTAAATCTAATAATAAATATGAAACTAAAGCTTTTCAGGCAGAAGAAGAAAGCTCTGGTGGCTCCTCAGAAGAAGATGAACTATCACTCCTCTCCAGAAGGATCCAACAACTCTGGAAGAATAGACAAAAGAAATTCAGAAACTCTAGAAGATCAAGCAGTTATTCTGAACCATCCTCTGGCTACAAAAAGCCAAGAAGCAAAGAGGTGGTCTGTTACGAATGCAAGGAACCTGGACACTACAAAAGTGATTGTCCTAAGCTGCAGAAAAAAAAGCCAAAGAAGAGGTTTAATAAAGAAAGAAAGAAAAGTCTTATGGCTACCTGGGATGACTCGGAATCTTCTGAAGCAGAATCCGAATCAGAAAATGAACACGTCAACATTGCCTTAATGGCTAACATATCAGATGACTCCAACTCATCAGAATCAGAATCAGACTCAGAAGCTAAAGAGGTATTCTCTAAATTTTCTAGATCTCAATTAGAAGATAGTTTATCTAAAATCCTTGAAAAATATCAGAAACTTCAATTCAAATACAAGAACCTGAAACATGGTCTGATATCTGAGTCTGAAGAGAACTGAAAACTGAAAGCAGAAAATTCCGAGTTAAAAGAAACCATTTCAAAACTCAAGAATTCTTTTGAATCTCAAAAATCTCAAAAAGAATCTGACTCAGAAGTTTCTACTAGTTCTGATAACATTTTAAAAAATTATGACTATAACTTTCAAAAATTTCTAGCTAAAAACATACACAGAAGCAAAATGGCTTCAATGATCTATGGAGTTAGCAGAAACGGGAGAAAAGGCATAGGATATGTGAATCCTAGAGGAGAAGCACCATATAAACCAAAACAAGTTGATGATATGATCATAAAATACACACCTCTAAACTCTCACTTCACATATGGACACAAACATGATATAAAATATACAAGTGAATCTTACTCCTCAAATTCTATTAAGAAACCAAAACTCAATCAGAATTCTGTGAACACTAACAAACAAGGACCCAAAAAGATATGGGTACCTAAGGATAAAATCCTATACGTTGCAGATGTCTTTAACAGCAAGATTGAAACACCAATCATGGTACCTGGACTCTGGATGCTCGCGACACATGACGGGAAGAAAGCATATGTTCCAAAGTCTGGAACTTAAATCTGGAGGTTATGTAGGTTTCGGAGGCAATCAGAAAGGGAAGATCATTGGCTCGGGAACCATAGGTAACGGTACTCTACCTTCTATATCTAATGTTTTATTAGTAGATGGATTAATGCATGACTTGTTATCCATAAGTCAATTAAGTGATAACGGTTATGATATAATCTTCAATCAAAAGTCCTGCAAGGCATTTAGTCAGAAAGATGGAACAATCCTCTTTAATGGAAAGAGAAAGAACAACATTTATAAAATAAAACTTTCTGAACTAAAGAGTCAGAATGTAAAATGCCTTTTGTCTGTTAACGACGAGCAATGGGTCTGGCACAGAAGATTGGGGCATGTTAGTATGAGAAGAATATCTCAGATTAACAAACTCAATCTGGTCAGAGGACTTCCTAACCTGAAGTTCAACTCAGATGTTCTGTGTGAAGCATGTCAAAAAGGCAAGTTTTCTAAACCCTCTTTTAAATCAAAAAATGTTGTTTCTACCTCCAGACCATAAGAACTTCTACATATAGATCTGTTTGGACCAGTGAAAACTGCATCCATCAGTGGTAAGAAGTATGGATTAGTGATCATAGATGACTATAGCAGATGGACATGGGTAAAGTTCTTAAAACACAAGGACGAGTCACTCTCTGTATTCTCTACTTTCTGTAACCAAGTTCAAAATGAAAAAGAGTTTAGAATTGTAAAAGTCAGAAGTGATCATGGTGGAGAATTTGAAAACAAGAAAATGGAAATAATTTTTAATGAAAATGGCATTTCTCATGATTTCTCTTGTCCTAGAACTCCACAACAAAATGGAGTTGTAGAACGCAAGAATAGAACTCTACAAGAAATGGCCAGAACCATGATCAATGAGACTAACATGGCTAAACACTTTTGGGTAGAAGCAGTTAATACAGCGTGTTACATTCAGAATAGAATCTCTATAAGACCTATTCTAGAAAAGACTCCATATGAATTGTGGAAGAACAGAAAGCCCAACATTTCATACTTTCATCCATTTAGATGTACTTGCTTTATTTTAAACACTAATGATCCTCTGAACAAGTTTGATTCTAAGGCACAAAAATGTCTCATGTTAGGATACTCTAAACGTTCAAAAGGATACAGAGTATATAATACAGAAACACGAAATGTGGTAGAATCCATTTGTGTCAGATTTGATGATAAGCTTGGCCTTCAAAAGCCAAAGCATGATGAATCTCTTGCAGAAATAGAAGTTCAAATTACAGGCACTGAAACTAGATCATCAGAAAAAAAAGTCAAACACAGAAGAAGGAAATTCAAATGTCACAACAATTTCTGAAGAACCCATCCAGAAAAGACAATCCAGAAGTACACTAGCACATCCCGAAGACAAAATTCTGGGAAAGAAAGATGATCCAATCAGAACAAGATCTCATTCAAGAAAACTGAAGAATCTCTCATGGGATTAGTATCTCTGATTGAACCCACTTCTATTGACGAAGCACTCTCAGACAATGATTGGATACTCGCAATGCAGGAAGAATTGAATCAGTTCACCAGAAACGGCGTATGGGATCTAGTTCCTAAACCCAAAGGCTTCAACATCATTGGAACCAAATGGGTCTTCAGAAACAAGCTGAGTGAACAAGGAGAAGTTGTCAGAAACAAAGCACGACTGGTTGCACAAGGTTATAGTCAGCAAGAAGGGATAGACTATACAGAAACCTTTGCTCCAGTCGCAAGGTTAGAATCTATCAGACTTTTAATTTCATTTGCTGTAAATAATGACATCACTCTTGTCGTACCTCGAAAAATACGATCCACGCGATGGACGCGAAAAAAAAGCTGTTCGAAACAGAGTCGCCACCGAACTTTATTCATCCCAAAAGAGGGAAAGGAAAATATCGATTAAACCTTTAAAGGGAGATAAGAACATGGTCGTCACAACCAAATTCGGGTTCAGGAGTCGGTTACGCAAGAGGGAAGGTATTAGCACCCTCTACGTCCGTTGTACTCAACGGGAACCTCTTGATTCGATTCGTGAGAAAGTTAGCTAGGTTTGTTTGTTTATATTCTAGGGTAAATATTATTTTCTAAGGGGAAAATGGGTGGTTTTTATTAGTGTGCTCGGCAAGGATTAAAACCCTTGTGCCTACGTATTCCCTCGTGCAATGGGAAAGTCAGAGCGTTCGTAGTTCGTGGGACTACGGTTGTTTGGTTTGTATTTTTTATAGGCACCAATTGTTCACACACGAGTAAGAGAACTTGCACCCAAACAATTGGGGATAAAGGTCAAAGACTTGGCCCCCCTCATATCGCCTTTTAGAAAATTGTTAGGATATATTATTAAGTATGTTAAGAGGTTTGATTGAGAAATAATTTGATTTGTATGTGTTTTAAGGTTTCGGTCGCACGTGGGCGAGGAAAGGAGTTTTATTCGTATTGGATGTTTTTAGAGGTGACAATTGTCCACACACGAGTAAGAGAACTCGCACCCAAACAATTGAGGAGAAATACCAAAGACTTGATCCCCCTCACTTCACCTTTGGTAAAAATGTTTAAGTAAGGGTTAAGTGTTTTGATAATTTGATTTGAAAAGGTTTGAATGTTTGTCGAGTTCGTGTGTTTTAAAGGCGTCAATTGTCCACACACGAGTAAGAAAACTCGCACCCGAACAATTGAAGAGAAAGACCAAAGACTTGATCCCCCTCTTTTTCACCTTTTATGAAAGGATATTTAGTATAATTAAATGTATTGATTTGATTTAAAAAATAAATACTCGATGTTGATCGAGGTTTGAATGTGCGTGCAAAATGATTGAGGACTAATGGAAAGGAGGTCCTATGGTTTAAGGTAAGGTCGATTGCGAGGCAAAAGCGCTCGACTTACAAGAGGTAAAGGAACTTGATATATGGATCAAGTGAATGTTGGAGATTAATTGAATTTGATTTGGAAAATACTTGACGTTGGCTCAAGCTTGTTTATTGTTGTAAAAAGGGGTTGATTTTAATCTTTTGGGAGAGGGGTGTAATTAATCACGTGGGAATAATCGAGCCATGATTAAAGTGAGCCAATCACATACACGCATACAAACCAAAGTGAAATGTGCAACAATTATCGTTGTATAAAGTCCAAGAGGAGGCATTGTGAGGTCGATTGCGATCGTGAAAACGATCGACTTACAAGGTATGAAAATGGTTGACATAAAGTCACAATATTAGTTTGAAAAAGATTTTTGGTTTGGACAAGTATAATATGAATAGCATACATATAATTAAGGCATGAAATAAAGTCCACATGAATGGAGTACACACAAAATAAAATGATGGGATAAAAACAAGCACATTAGTTAGGTTAGTAACCTAACTCTAAAGTTAATTCTAAGGAGGGAAGTCCTAAACTAAAATTAAGTTCTAGGTTTCTTAGATTAAAGTTCCAATAATTAACTAGATTAAATCAAAATATTTAATAAAATTAATTATAAAAAATTAATTAATATTAAATAAAATAATTTAATAGAATTTATTAAATAAGAATTGAGGACTAATTAAATAAAAGTATTTTTTAGAACTTTTTTAGAATTGAAACAAAATTAATAATTAATTAAATTAAAATTCAATATTTAATAAAATTAATCATAAAAAGATTAATTAATATTAAATGCAAAATTTTAATGAAGTTAACTAAATTGATTTATTAACAATATTTCATAAGTTCTGTTTTTTTAAAAGAAAATAAAATGTTTTTGGATTTTCTATTATTAAGTATTATTAAAAATTAAGTTTCAATTAAAAACTAAAAAAAAAACAATGGGCCAGAAAATTAAAAGAAATAGGGGGGTGTGTTTATGAATCATCCCAGGCCCAAAGGAAATAAGCCCGTACGCTGAAGTGAGAGTCCACCATGGACCCTCAGGAACTCTGGAACGTCTGATCATCACAGGGGCAACAAAACCCTAGATCTAAGGGTCCGAGATGCATGCACACGGTGGGTACGCACGAAGATTAGCATACGAGATACGACCACGTGTCAAGGCCGGTGACACTTGTCACCGGCACAACCGTCCAGTCACTCCACTCAAACGGTAAAACAAGGAAACGAGAAAAAAACAAATCACAATCCACTCTCGTTCTCTCTCTATGTTATTCTCTCTCACGCTTCTCTCTCTCACAAAACGTCCCGCCGGAAACCTACCTTTCACCGGAGAAGAAGGTGGTTGGCGGCGGCGCCACCCCTCTTCTCCGGCCAACCACCAAATCAAAACCCTAAACCCCCATTATTTTACCTCCTGAGTTTAAATCCGTCCTTAAATTAAACTAAATCTTCCCCAAAAACCTAAAATCAAACACCACATAAAAACCATATATCTACAAAATACAACTCAGATGGAGCAATTGAAAGAGGAAAACGAAGCAACAAAAGAAGCTCAACTTAGATCGCGAACTCAAAATGGAAAATGAGGTCAGAACTTACCTAATCGGAGCAAGTCCGGTGAAGTTCCGGCGTGATCCCAAAAAGGTGAGTTCTGCTTTGTCTCCGTTCTCCTCCCTTTATGGTTCTCCTTCGTTCACTCCCCTTTCTACGTTTCTGATCTTCTTCTTGTATGATTGCAGAAAAATCGTGGGGCTAAGCTCAAATTAGCTCAGAGTTTCAATGAGAAACTCTGAGTAAATTTTTTTAGAATTCTTAGAACTTTGGTGAATTAGGGTTTGTGGGATTATTTTTGCAGAATCGAAAATTTTTCCGGGGTCCTTTCCTTTATTTCTGATTTTTCGTCCCTTTTATAGCTCAGACTCCTCTTCTCTTTGAGCAAAGTTCAAACTTGAATCAACGCCTTGACTGTTGTGCTCTGTGATCCTCAATTGTTTGTTTTCCAAATTAGTTATTGAAGCTTTTTTTTTATAAATTCTGCTACGCTAGGAATTGCACCATTGCCTCTACTGTTTCGATTCCTTTTCTGAGGCTGCTGATATTTCCCTTATTCGTGTCACTACTTTTTGTACAGGGACCTACTTATTTACTTTCTTTTACTTTTTAATGATTTATAAACCCTGTTCTTGCTCTGAATCACTTTTGCTATGGGCTTTGTACAGTTGTCAGCTTTGACTTTGTGGTGAAGTTTTTAACATGGTTTTGACTTACTGTTCTGCAGCAGATGACCGTAGCAGGAGGCATAAGGCACACGTTTGTGTTTGTCTTAGAGCAGACGCATGCTAGTTTCACCGTAGTAGCAAGTCATTTATCCTAATTTCTTTTTTTATTATTTTTATTTTTAAATTGGTTTGATAAGGCAAATTGGTTTAATTGTGCACAAGACTTTGTTGTTGCTTTTTATTTGTTGTAGGTTTTTGGAGAGTGACTAAAAGTTGTACTATGGGGGTCATGGTGAGTAATGTGTTGTTGGCTTTTGGCGTGAAGTGTGGCGACTTGGAAGGAGATCTTGTACCAAGGTTTTGGTTCAAAGAGAAAATAACGTGGCATTTAGTTGCATTAGGCCTATGCTTTGCAACTTTATGGAAATTAGGCTTGGTTTCATGCCACAAATATGCTCAAGTATTTGAAACTCAATTGCATCTTTTCACTCTTAGTGTTAAATCAACTCTTTGTACTCATTGACTTTAAGTTTATTTGAATTTGAATTTTCTTTTGTACCAATGATAATTTTGTAATTCACCATGATTTGTAGTTTGTGTAATTGGTAACCAAGTATCATGTGTGATGTAATTGAATCTTGTAGTTTAATTGAATCTTGTAATTGACTTTTTGGAACTCAATCAATTGGAAATTGGTTATTCTTGATCTTGAGAACCTTGAAACCAATAAAATCTCATTCTTGTGAAAGTTGAATTTTCCTTGAAAATAGCTTGAAGACCATTTATAAATTACACGGCCATTCTCATTTTGAAATTTCAACATGTATCCATCATGGATTGAATTTGGAGCCATCCTTGAATGTTAATAATTTGAATTTCCAAAGCTAGCACTTGGACACTTGAACCAATTTTGACCATAACTTCCAATGGTACTTTGAAATACCCTCCAATTTTGCCTTCAAGTAATTCCAACATGGCTTAAGAATAACTCCCACGTGATTGCGAAATAATCCACATACATGACTCAAAAATGGCAAAAAAATCTTTTGGAATACGCCTTAGAATCATCTTGAGACCACTTGCATTATCTTGAAACAACTTGAGTCAATATCTTGGATAATTTTATCACAACTTGAAACCAACAAATTAAACCACAACTTGCCACACGTTTATCTTGAAACTAACCATTGGCCTAAGAATGAATGGACCATGTCTTGACTATTAGAATGAGGGCACCTCTTCTTTTATCTCCACTTGACATAAAACACACTTGCAAGAACCTCTAATCACAATGAGCACAAACAAAATTGCTATTACCTAAATTATAGAGGATTACGGTCAAAGGCCAAATGATTACCCTGAGAAACGTCAAGAAGTAACACAAATGCTTGGTATAAGAAAAATGAGAGGGTAGGACAAATTTGGGGTATGACAGATGCCCTTATCTAATTGCCTTGAACCCGAGAGAATGAACTACTGCATGGTGTTCATTTTTAGGGTAGAAGTCAATTAGATATAAGAAGACCCCAAAATTTGTCTATCAAGAGGGACATGTACTTATGGAGTAAGAACTGGCAGAATGAGGTAGCGGAGTACAAAATTAACAGAATAACTTGAGGTTCTTTGGGTGATCGAAGCAGTCCCTTACACATTAAGGTTCCTCGATGATACCAAAGTTGTATCTATGAAGGGGGGTAGAGGATTCTCTGGAACATTGAAGCAGTACCTTATCCGTTAAGGTTCCTCGATGATACCAAAGCAGTATCTCTGAAGGTCGAAGATTCTCTGGGTCGTCAAAGCAGTCCCTTATCCATTAAGGTTCCTCGATGATACCAAAGCAGTATCTTTGGAAGCAGAAGATTCTCTGGAACATTGAAGCAGTACCTTATCCGTTAAGGTTCCTTAACGATACCAAAGCAGTATCTTTGAAAGCAGAAGATGCTCTGGAACATTGAAGCAGTACCTTATCTGTTAAGGTTCCTCAACGATACCAAAGCAGTATCTCTGAAGGCAGACGATTCTCTGGGTCGTTGAAGCAGTGCCTTATCCGTTAAGGTTCCTCAACGATACCAAAGCAGTATCTTTGAAAGCAGAAGATTCTCTGGAATGTCGAAGCAGTACCTTATCCATTAAGGTTCCTCGATGATACCAAAGCAGTATCTTTGGAAGCAGAAGATTCTCTGGAACATTTAAGTAGTACCTTATCCATTAAGGTCCCTCGATGATACCAAAACAGTATCTCTGAAGGCAGACAATTCTCTGGGTCGTCGAAGCAGTCCCTTATCCATTAAGGTCCCTCGATGATACCAAAGCAGTATCTCTGAAGGCAGACGATTCTCTGGGTCGTCGAAGCAGTCCCTTATCCGTTAAGGTCCCTCGATGATACCAAAGCAGTATCTCTGAAGGCAGACGATTCTCTGGGTCGTCGAAGCAGTCCCTTATCCATTAAGGTTCCTCGATGATACCAAAGCAGTATCTTTGGAAGCAGAAGTTTCTATGGAACATTGAAGCAGTACCTTATCCGTTAAGGTCCCTCGATGATACCAAAGCAGTATCTCTGAAGGCATACGATTCTTTGGGTCGTCGAAGCAGTCCCTTATCCATTAAGGTCCCTCGATGATACCAAAGCAGTATCTCTGAAGGCAGACGATTCTCAGGGTCGTCGAAGCAGTCCGTTATCCATTAAGGTCCCTCGATATTTTATTGAATGCAGAATAGGGCAAGCAGCAAAAATATTTATTTTCGGTAGAATTCCCTCCGGGATTTATGTCGTGTCCATAGAGATCGGTTCGAGGGAAAGAATACCGTTCGACAGTCTCTCGCGTTAATGAGTTTGGATTAAAATGGTTTAAAACATGAAAACAGAAAAGTAAACATTAAAACATAAAAACAATTCACTTTTCAGCAAGACAAACTTATCTGGCATGCACATAATCGACTCCTCACAAACTTAAACTTACCGACCAGTTATACTCAACCTACAATACTCCTCAATATCACCCAGCATCGCTCACAACACAGGTTATGTCTAACGCAAAGTTGAGAGAACAACCGTGTTACCATTGCCGATACTTTCGTACGCTAGATCAAGGCACGGAGGCATTAAGTTTCGACGCCTATTGAAGATTTCTAGCCCTAAATCTATCTCTAGAATCTAGAAACTAACAGACAATCATCCCTAATCGAAGTTTGCGACGGTTATCTCTAACGCAACCCAAACCCCGCGCATAAAGCAAAAATCAGAGACAATCACCAATAAAGATTTGTAAAGCAAGTTTTATACAACGCCATGGGCGACAAATATACATGAGATCATAGTCAATACATATATAAAACCCAACATAGAAGAAAAACACAAAGAAGAAAAGAAATGAACCAAACACTTCACGGATTGTCGGAGCCGATCGATGAGAAATCCACCTTGGATCATCCACATGCAAGCTTCCATGTTGTTTTCTAAGCTAATCTACTGAAAAAATGAAGTTTGATGGAGTTGGAGCAAGAATCCCCAAAACCATCCTCTAAAAAATGCTGAAAAATGAAGTTTATAGGTGGTTTTTGCTGCCCAGGTTCGCACTGCGAACCCCCGTTCGCACTGCGAACATATGCCGCCTTAACTTCCTCCAGAATGGTGTTTTTCATGCTTCCAGGCACTTTTTATTCGCCCCGGGTTCGCAGTGCAAACTCGCTAGCGAGTGCTCGCCACGGGGGTTCGCAGTGCGAACATGACAGTAAACCAAAACTTGTTTTGATCATAACTCTTGAACTGTAAGTCCGATTGACGCACGGTTTAAAGCGTTGGAAAGCTTATTAAATGCTCTATATAAAAATGGAAAAATCCCATTGCTGGAACAACTACAAAAATAAATGAAAATTGATTAAACTCAATGATATTTACACGATAACGCACTATACACACGAAAACGTAAAGTATACGTATTTACAAACAAAGCGGGGTTTATTCGTATGATATTTAACAAAAAGTATCAATAAGTGCAAAAAACTTATATACAAAAATAGGTACATTTTGCACTTATCAGATACCAAAGCAGTATCTCTGAAGGTAGACGATTCTCTGGGTCGTCGAAGCAGTCCCTTATCCATTAAGGTTCCTCGATGATACCAAAGCAGTATCTCTGAAGGCAGACGATTCTCTGGGTCTTCGAAGCAGTCCCTTATCCGTTAAGGTTCCTCAACGGTACCAAAGTAGTATCTTTGAAGGCAGACGATTCTCTGGGTCGTCGAAGCAGTCCCTTATCCATTAAGGTTCCTCGATAATACCAAAGCAGTATCTTTGCAGTAAATTTGCTGAATAATAGTTGAGCAAGATTCCTGTCGGAGGAAATGTGCTGGCTTTGCAGGGGAAAGCTCACAAGAAACTTTCTATGGTATCCTCTGCTTGGGGAGTAAGAATAGCGACAGCTGCTGGGGATTGTTAATATCAACTGCCTGGCTGAAGAATGACTTGCTGGGGAATATAATTCCTTGAGTACGTGTGGGGTATCTACTTCTCTTTTGAAGAAATACTGCCGATTTTGGTGGAGGACTGGCCAAGATGCTTGCGAATAGATCCTGGATCCTGTTATGCTATGTTGCTGGGGATGAATATGCCATGCATTGCAAAATGCACTGAAACACATGCTAAGATGCAACTGCTAGAGAATCTAATGCACGTATGAATGCACAAGATATGCTAGTGCTTGATATGAATATGTAATGTTATGTTAGCATGCCATGCACATGACGATGCAAATGATCGGGCGCACTGGGGATAAGTTTCCTCATCGTGGGTATCACCAAGGGTTGGATTTGCCAATTGGACTTTGGTTTGGTTTTTTTTTTGGTGTTTGCCAATGAATTGGACTTGGGTTATTTTGGTGTTATGAGGATGCCAATGACGGTGGACCTTTGATGGTTGCTAATGAAGACTGGACTTTAAAGGGTAGATTTGAAGATGCCAACGAGTGTGGACTTTTGAATAGTTGCCAATAAAGGATTGGACTTTGGGTTTTAAGGGGATGGTGAGAGTGTTCGACTACTCGACCCTTTTTGAAACAAGCCAAAGATGACTAGGGAGCATGAATGCCCCTGTTGGGTTTGAAAGATTCATTGTTAGGGATTATATTAAATACATCCCTGAAAAGCTACACTGTTTGTGGTGAGGAGCCAAGACGGTTGACAACTGATTTGATGCTTTCATGCGGTGAAGTTCTTTTGGAGACTATCTAACTCCTTTGTAGTTCTCCTAACACCAAAACAAATTTTATTGTTTTTAAATATTGTCTTTATTAACCGAAGTTTCAAAACACAATTTATAAAAAACAAAATCAGTTTGCAAACAAACAGATAAAGTAAAAAAATGAGCACAATTTGGTGAGAAATCTCTCTTTGTATTGATTTGCCCCTGGAATGGGTAAGTATGTACAGGGATGCAATTCCTTAATGAGGTAATTGCGGTGCAAGAAAAAACATAATGGCAATATAAATTAAAGAGGTTCCATTGAGTTTCGACACTACTATGATCCCTATGACTTTGATAACTTCAACACCTTGCTTCGTAGGAAGACGGCTGAGTTGATTCCTCTTTTCAATGGTACATCAAAATCAAGTGAACGTGCAGACTAGATACTTTGCCTTGGAATTTGTCCCTAACTTTTGCCTGGATTGCCCTTTCGGGTTTTCAATCCACCGGGACGCCCTTTCTTGCCTGAACCGCCCTTTCGGGTTTTCAATTCAGCGGGCCTATATCTTTTATCTTATCCCTAATTTTTTCCTGGACTGATTTTGTTTTTCCAGGTCCACCGGGATTGCCATTTTTTGCCTAAGTCGCCTTTTCAAGTTTTCGACTTAGCGGCTTTATTATTCCACTTTTTTAGGCGTAGTATCGCTTAACGTACTCTGTATTCACCGGGTATGGTAATGCATCACCGTCCATAGTTGCGAGTTTTAAGGCACCACCAGAGAATGCCTCTCTTACAACATATGGGCCTTCGTAGTTCGGCGTCCACTTGCCCCTGGATTCATTATACATGGTCATGATCCTCTTGAGCACCAAGTCACCTTCCTGGAATGTCCGAGGATGCACTTTCTTGTCAAAAGCTTTCTTCATGCGTCTTTGATAGAGCTGGCCATGGCATATTGCTGCCAACCATTTTTCTTCAAGAAGGTTGAGTTCATCAAACCTCGTCTTCACCCATTCTGCTTCATCAAGCTGAGCTTCCATCAATACTCTCAATAAGGGGATTTCGACTTCTATCAGAAGGACCGCTTCCATGCCATAAACCAATGAGTAAGGAGTTGCCCCTGTTGAAGTTCGCACTGAGGTACGGTAGCCGTGCAGCCAAAAGGTAGCATCTCATGCCAATCCTTATAAGTAATCACCATTTTCTGAATGATCTTTTTGATGTTTTTGTTGGCTGCCTCAACGGCTCCGTTCATCTTGGGTCTGTATGGCGTCGAATTATGGTGCTCAATCTTGAAACTATCACACAATTCATCCATTATTTTGTTGTTGAGATTAGACCCATTGTCAGTGAAGATACGATTAGGCACTCCATATCTGCATATAATGTTGTGTTTCAAGAAGCGAGCGACCACTTGCTTGGTAACGTTCGTATACGATGCAGCCTCAACCCATTTGGTAAAGTAGTCTATGGCAACCAATATGAATCGGTGTCCATTTGAGGCCTTCGGCTCGATCATCCCAATCATATCTATTCCCCATATGGAAAATGGCCATGGTGAAGTCAAGACGTTCAAAGGAGTGGGCGGTACATGAATCTTATCAGAGTATATTTGGCATTTATGGCATGTTCGGGCATGATGGTAGCAATCAGCCTCCATGGTAAGCCAATAATAGCCTGCTCTCAATATCTTCTTTGCCATAGTATGCCCATTTGCGTGGGTACCAAAACAACCTTCATGAATGTCTTTCAGAATCTGCTCAGCTTCATGCTTTTCCACACATCTGAGTAGTACAGTATCATGATTACGCGTATAACACATTCCCATTGAGGAAGAAATTTGATGCCAATCTGTGCAAAGTCCTCTTATCCACCGCCAAAGCGCCCTCTGGATATTCTTGTTTTTCCAGATAACGTTTGATGTCATAGAACCAAGGCTTTTCATCTGACTCTTCATCGGTAGCCAAACAGTGAGTTGGCTCTTCAAATCGCTGTAGATCAATGTGCGGTCGATGGTTGGGCCATATCAGTTTATACATAGAAGCCAAAGTTTCCAGAGCGTCTGCCATATGATTTTCTTCTCTAGGCACATGAGTAAAGGTGATATCATCAAATCGGGGAAGTAACTTTGTCATGTAGTCCCGGTATGGAACTAAGTTGGCATGTTTGGCATCCCAGTCACCTCTAATCTGGTGTATTACAAGAACAGAATCTCCAAACACATCAAGAGTCTTAATTCTTAAGTTGATGGCTTCTTCCAGCCCAAGTATACAAGCTTCGTATTCAGCCATGTTATTGGTGCATGGAAAGCAAAGCTTAGCGGTGAACGGCAAGTGGAAATTCTTGGGTGATGTAATCACTGCCCCAATTCCACTCCCATGATCATTTGAGGCACCATCGAACATAAGAGTCCACCGCTCCCCTGGTTCAGGCCCTTCATCTGGACTTGGCTCTTCATAATCTTTTAGTACCATTATGTCTTCGTCTGGAAAATCAAACTTCAAGGGCTGATAATCATCCACCGGTTGATGGGCAAGATGGTCCGCCAGTATGCTACCCTTGATGGCTTTTTGAGTGACGTATTGAATGTTGTACTCAGACAGAAGCATTTGCCATCGGGCTATTCTGCCGGTGAGAGCAGGTTTCTCAAAGATGTATTTAATGAGATCTATCTTGGAAATCAGATAAGTAGTGTGGGTCAACATATACTGCCTGAGGCGTTTGGCATCCCAAGCTAATGCGCAACAAGTTTTCTCGAGTAAGGAATACCTTGTCTCGCAGTCATTGAACTTCTTGCTGAGGTAATAGATGGCATGTTCTTTCTTTCCCGTCTCATCTTGTTTCCCCAACACACAACCCATAGATTCGTCAAGTACAGTCAGGTACATAATAAGTGGCCTTTCAGGAACAGGCGGTATCAGGATCGGTGGTTCTTGCAGATACTCTTTGATCTTATCAAATGTCCCTTGGCAATCATCATCCCACGCAATTGACTGATTCTTTCTTAGCAACTTGAAAATAGGTTTGCAGGTGGCAGTAAGATGTGAAATAAATCTGGCGATGTAGTTTAATCTTCCCAGAAAGCCACGAACCTCTTTCTCTGTCCTAGGCGCAGGCATATTTTGAATTGCCCTCACCTTATCAGGATCCACTTCGATTCCTTTCTGACTTACAATGAAGCCCAACAATTTTCCAGATCGTACCCCAAATATGCACTTGTTGGGGTTGAGTCTCAGTCTAAACTTCCTCAATCGAACAATACCATAGATGGCCAATGCTACAACAGCATAGCAGGCTTCCCAACTTTCGTCTTTCAACAGAGTGTTGGCTCTTTCCAACAGAAATGAAAGGAAGAAACCCTTGACCCCTCCCTTAGTCTTCCAATTGTTGGTGACATCCTGTTTAGACATGTGGAGAGCTTTTGCAATGATTTCATCTTTCAAAGCCACATCAACCCCTTCAAATAGCAACTTTCCCTTCATTGGGATACTCACCATTTTCTCATACTCTTCGAGTGTTGGTGCTAACTGAAAGTCTTGAAATGTGAAATATCTCAAGGGAGCATCATAGAACTGTACGAAGGTGCTTAGCATGGCAAAGTCTACGTCTTGATTCAGAATACACAACAGTTTACCAAAGTTCTTCCCAAAGTTGATTCGGTAGACGGAAGGCATACGCAAAACCAACCCACGTAAAGCGGTCAGATCAGGATTCTTGAACTTGAAAGAATGAGGGCAACGGACGTCAGTTTCCATAATTCCTATCTGTAGCAAATGACAATTCTTAGATTCCCTGAAAACAAAAAGGGTGCAAATGTTATGGTCATGTGATGCTCATGCAAGGGTACAGGATCAAAACAACATCTGATTCTGAGGAAGGAGTTAGACACAGGATATCTCTGATCACAAGATCCCCTATATGTAAGCTCTAATCAGGTAAGTGCCTAGAGTTATGGATATCTTTCAAAGACATTATAGCCATGACGAAGGAACATCAGACGATAATATCCTTGAAAGAATCTCGTCTAGGTGAGGTCTTCGTTTCTTCCCCACGAGAAAGACTCCTCGGAGGCGCCCACTACACAACCATCGTCACACGGGTTCTAAGTAGGCCTCTCAGAATCCTAGATCGAGGTCGAAAATATTACTGTCAGGAAGTAATACGTTCGAGGGATCTCATCTGATTGTGGCGTTCGCATTAACTCACATAGAATTAACACTACTAACCACCATGGATTAATAGGTTAATGGTCCTTGGGATCGACGATTCAGACTCAAAAACATTATCATCATGACGAAGTAACGTCAAAACGATAACATTTCCAAGGGAATCTACTCCAAGCGGGGTCTTTGCTTTGGCTCACGCGGAAGAAACTACGCAAGCCTCCACTACACAACCACCATCCTAATCCTAGGGTTATACTCGGACTCGGGTGTAGAGCCATCTCTCAAAGCACCAATGATAAGAGAACCCCAATAGTGTCATATAAGATAATAATAGGATATAATAACAATAAACGGGCAAGTAGATAATAGATAGTCAAACAAGCAAGCAAATAAACAAGAGAAGATAAACACACAAGCGGATCTAACACTCACGAATCGAGTCAAGTTAGGCTTGACTCTCTCTAGCATAGGGCAATGCATTTCCCCAGCAGAGTCGCCATCTGTCGTACCTCGAAAAATACGATCCTCGCGATGGACGCGGAAAAAAACTGTTCGAAACAGAGTTGCCACCGAACTTTATTCATCCCAAAAGAGGGAAAGGAAAATATCGATAAAACCTTTAAAGGGAGATAAGAACATGGTCGTCACACCCAAATTCGGTTTCGGGAGTCGGTTACGCAAGAGGGAAGGTATTAGCACCCTCTACGTCCGTTGTACTCAACGGGAACCTCTTGATTCGATTCGTGAGAAAGTTAGCTAGGTTTGTTTGTTTATCTTCTAGGGTAAATATTATTTTCTAAGGGGAAAATGGGTGGTTTTTTATTAGTGTGCTCGGCAAGGATTATAACCCTTGTGCCTACGTATTCCCTCGTGCAATGGAAAAGTCAGAGCGTTCATAGTTCGTGGGACTACGGTTGTTTGGTTTGTATTTTTTATAGGCGCCAATTGTTCACACACGAGTAAGAGAACTCGCACCCAAACAATTGGGGAGAAAGGTCAAAGACTTGGCCCCCCTCATATCACCTTTTAGAAAATTGTTAGGATATATAATTAAGTATTTTAAGAGGTTTGATTGAGAAATAATTTGATTTGTATGTGTTTTAAGGTTTCGGTCGCACGTGGGCGAGGAAAGGAGTTCTATTCGTATTGGATGTTTTTAGAGGTGACAATTGTCCACACGAGTAAGAGAACTCGCACCTAAACAATTGAGGAGAAAGACCAAAGACTTGATCCCCCTCACTTCACCTTTGGTAAAAATGTTTAAGTAAGGGTTAAGTGTTTTGATAATTTGATTTGAAAAGGTTTGAATGTTTGTCGAGTTCGTGTGTTTTAAAGGCGTCAATTGTCCACACACGAGTAAGAAAACTCGCACCCGAACAATTGAAGAGAAAGACCAAGGACTTGATCCCCCTCTTTTTCACCTTTTATGAAAGGATATTTAGTATAATTAAATGTATTAATTTGATTTTAAAAAAAATACTCGATGTTGATCGAGGTTTGAATGTGCGTGCGAAATGATTGAGGACTAATGGAAAGGAGGTCCTATGGTTTAAGGTAAGGTCGATTACGAGGCAAAAGCGCTCGACTTACAAGAGGTAAAGGAACTTGATATATGGATCAAGTGAATGTTGGAGATTAATTGAATTTGATTTGGAAAATACTTGATGTTGGATCAAGCTTGTTTATTGTTGTAAAAAGGGGTTGATTTTAATCTTTTGGGAGAGGGGTGTAATTAATCACGTGGGAATAATTGAGCCATGATTAAAGTGAGCCAATCACATATACGCATACAAACCAAAGTGAAATGTGCAACAATTATCGTTGTATAAAGCCCAAGAGGAGGCATTGTGAGGTCGACTGCGATCGTGAAAACGATCGACTTACAAGGTATGAAAATGGTTGACATAAAGTCACAATATTAGTTTGAAAAAGATTTTTGGTTTGGACAAGTATAATATGAATAACATACATATAATTAAGGCATGAAATAAAGTCCACATGAATGGAGTACACACAAAATAAAATGATGGGATAAAAACAAGCACATTAGTTAGGTTAGTAACCTAACTCTAAAGTTAATTCTAAGGAGGGAAGTCCTAAACTAAAATTAAGTTCTAGGTTTCTTAGATTAAAGTTCCAATAATTAACTAGATTAAATCAAAATATTTAATAAAATTAATTATCAAAAATTAATTAATATTAAATAAAATAATTTAATAGAATTAATTAAATAAGAATTGAGGACTAATTAAATAAAAGTATTTTTTAGAACTTTTTTAGAATTGAAACAAAATTCATAATTAATTAAATTAAAATTCAATATTTAATAAAATTAATCATAAAATTATTAATTAATATTAAATACAAAATTTTAATGAAGTTAACTAAATTGATTTATTAACAATATTTCATAAGTTCTGTTTTTTTAAAAGAAAATAAAATCTTTTTGGATTTTCTATTATTAAGTATTATTAAAAATTAAGTTTCAATTAAAAACAAAAAAAAAAACAATGGGCCAGAAAATTAAAAGAAATAGGGGGGTGTGTTTATGAATCATCCCAGGCCCAAAGGAAATAAGCCCGTACGCTGAAGTGAGAGTCCACCATGGACCCTCAGGAACTCTGGAACGTCTGATCATCACAGGGGCAACAAAACCCTAGATCTAAGGGTCCGAGACGCATGCACACGGTGGGTACGCACGAAGATTAGCATACGATATACGACCACGTGTCAAGGCCGGTGACACTTATCACCGGCACAACCGTCCAGCCACTCCACTCAAATGGTAAAACAAGGAAACGAGAAAAAAAAAATCACAATCCACTCTCGTTCTCTCTCTATGCTATTCTCTCTCACACTTCTCTCTCTCACAAAACGTCTCGCCGAAAACCTACCTTTCACCGGAGAAGAAGGTGGTTGGCGGCGGCGCCACCCCTCTTCTCCGGCCGACCACCAAATCAAAACCCTAAACCCCCATTATTTTACCTCCTGAGTTTAAATCCGTCATTAGATTAAACTAAATCTTCCCCAAAAACCTAAAATCAAACACCACATAAAAACCCTAGATCTACAAAATATAACTCAGATGGAGCAATTGAAAGAGGAAAACGAAGCAACAAAAGAAGCTCAACTTAGATCGCGAACTCAAAATGGAAAATGAGGTCAGAACTTACCTAATCGGAGCAAGTCCGGTGAAGTTCCGGCGTGATCCCAAAAAGGTGAGTTCTGCTTTGTCTCCGTTCTCCTCCCTTTATGGTTCTCCTTCGTTCACTCCCCTTTCTACGTTTCTGATCTTCTTCTTGTATGATTGCAGAAAAATCGTGGGGCTAAGCTCAAATTAGCTCAGAGTTTCAATGAGAAACTCTGAGTAAATTTTTTTAGAATTCTTAGAACTTTGGTGAATTAGGGTTTGTGGGATTATTTTTGCAGAATCGAAAATTTTTCCGGGGTCCTTTCCTTTATTTCTGATTTTTCGTCCCTTTTATAGCTCAGACTCCTCTTCTCTTTGAGCAAAGTTCAAACTTGAATCAACGCCTTGACTGTTGTGCTCTGTGATCCTCAATTGTTTGTTTTCCAAATTAGTTATTGAAGCTTTTTTTTTATAAATTCTGCTACGCTAGGAATTGCACCATTGCCTCTACTGTTTCGATTCCTTTTCTGAGGCTGCTGATATTTCCCTTATTCGTGTCACTACTTTTTGTACAGGGACCTACTTATTTACTTTCTTTTACTTTTTAATGATTTATAAACCCTGTTCTTGCTCTGAATCACTTTTGCTATGGGCTTTGTACAGTTGTCAGCTTTGACTTTGTGGTGAAGTTTTTAACATGGTTTTGACTTACTGTTCTGCAGCAGATGACCGTAGCAGGAGGCATAAGGCACAAGTTTGTGTTTGTCTTGGAGCAGACGCATGCTAGTTTCACCGTAGTAGCAAGTCATTTATCCTAATTTCTTTTTTTATTATTTTTATTTTTAAATTGGTTTGATAAGGCAAATTGGTTTAATTGTGCACAAGACTTTGTTGTTGCTTTTTATTTGTTGTAGGTTTTTGGAGAGTGACTAAAAGTTGTACTATGGGGGTCATGGTGAGTAATGTGTTGTTGGCTTTTGGCGTGAAGTGTGGCGACTTGGAAGGAGATCTTGTACCAAGGTTTTGGTTCAAAGAGAAAATAACGTGGCATTTAGTTGCATTAGGCCTATGCTTTGCAACTTTATGGAAATTAGGCTTGGTTTCATGCCACAAATATGCTCAAGTATTTGAAACTCAATTGCATCTTTTCACTCTTAGTGTTAAATCAGCTCTTTGTACTCATTGACTTTAAGTTTATTTGAATTTGAATTTTCTTTTGTACCAATGATACTTTTGTAATTCGCCATGATTTGTAGTTTGTGTAATTGGTAACCAAGTACCATGTGTGATGTAATTGAATCTTGTAGTTTAATTGAATCTTGTAATTGACTTTTTGGAACTCAATCAATTGGAAATTGGTTATTCTTGATCTTGAGAACCTTGAAACCAATAAAATCTCATTCTTGTGAAAGTTGAATTTTCCTTGAAAATAGCTTGAAGACCATTTATAAATTACACGGCCATTCTCATTTTGAAATTTCAACATGTATCCATCATGGATTGAATTTGGAGCCATCCTTGAATGTTAATAATTTGAATTTCCAAAGCTAGCACTTGGACACTTGAACCAATTTTGACCATAACTTCCAATGGTACTTTGAAATACCCTCCAATTTTGCCTTCAAGTAATTCCAACATGGCTTAAGAATAACTCCCATGTGATTGCGAAATAATCCACATACATGACTCAAAAATGGCAAAAAAATCTTTTGGAATACGCCTTAGAATCATCTTGAGACCACTTGCATTATCTTGAAACAACTTGAGTCAATATCTTGGATAATTTTATCACAACTTGAAACCAACAAATTAAACCACAGCTTGCCACACGTTTATCTTGAAACTAACCATTGGCCTAAGAATGAATGGACCATGTCTTGACTATGAGAATGAGGGCACCTCTTCTTTTATCTCCACTTGACATAAAACACACTTGCAAGAGCCTCTAATCACAATGAGCACAAACAAAACCGCTATTACCTAAATTATAGAGGATTACGGTCAAAGGCCAAATGATTACCCTGAGAAAGGTCAAGAAGCAACACAAATGCTTGGTATAAGAAAAATGAGAGGGTAGGACAAATTTGGGGTACCTCGAAAAATACGATCCTCGCGATGGACGCGGAAAAAACTGTTCGAAACAGAGTCACCACCGAACTTTATTCATCCCAAAAGAGGGAAAGGAAAATATTGATAAAACCTTGGAAAGGGATAAGAAAATGGTCATCGCAACCAAATTCAGGTTCGGGAGTCGGTTACGCAAGAGGGAAGGTATTAGCACCCTCTACGTCCGTTGTACTCAACGGGAACCTCTTGATTCGATTCAAGAGAAATGTTAGCTTGGTTTGTTTGTTTTCTTCTAGGGGATATTGCTTTCTAAGGGGGAAATGGGGTGGTTTTTTATTAGTGTGCTCGGTAAGGATTAGATCCCTTGTGCCTACGTATTCCCTCGTGTAATGGGAAAGTCAGAGCATTCGTATTTCGTGGGACTATGGTTGTTTGGTGTTTTTTAAACGAACGAGTGTTTAATTCGCATTTTAACTGCTAAACGTTGGCTTGTCTGCTCGTCAAGGGAGGCTGAAGCACTAGTTCATATGCGCGGAAGAATGGATTAAATAATGTTCTTTTTGTGAAAAGTTGTTTGATTAAGTATGTTAAAGATTTTATTGAGAAAAAGAGTTGGATTTGGACGTGTTTTAGGCGAACGAGAGTTTAGGTTGCATTCTAACTTATAAACGTTGGCTTGTCTGCTCGCTAGGGGAGGCTGAAGCACGAGTTCATATGCGCGAAAGAATGACTTAAACAATGTTCTTTTTGTGAAAAGTTGTTTGATTTGGATTAAGTATGTTAAAGATTTAATTGAGAAAAGGATTTAATTTGTATGTGTTTTAGGGTTTCGATCGCACGGGGCGAGAAAGGAATGTTTTAGAGGTTTTCGAGGTGACAATTGTTCATACACGAGTAAGAGAACTCGTACCCAAACAATTGAGGAGAAGGGCCAAAGACTCGACCACCCTCACTTCACCTTTTAGTAAAAAATGTGTTTAAATAAGGATTAAATGTTTTAATGATTGTTTAGAAAAAAAGTGAATGTTGTCGAGTTACAGGTGTTTTAGAGGCGTCAATTGTCCACACACGAGTAAGAGAACTTGCACCCAAACAATTGAAGAGAAAGATCAAAGACTTGATCCCCCTCCTTTTCACCTTTTAAGAGATGATATTTAAATAGAGACTATGTGCTTTAATAATCGATACGGAAAAAGAATTTTGAGTGTTGTCGGATTACAAGTGTTCTAGTGGTGTCAATTGTTCACACACGAGTAAGAGAACTCGCACCTAAACAATCGACAAGTTAAAATTTAAGTTTTTTAGAGGTGACAATTGTTCACACACGAGTAAGAGAACTCGCACCCAAACAATTGAGGAGACGGATCAAAGACTCAACCCACCTCACTTCACCTTTTATAAAAGTAATGTTTGAATATAAATTACGTGTTTTAAGCGGCAAGTGATTATAAAAACGTTTGAATAGCGTATGAACAAAGAAACAGAAAGGGGTTAGATGAACGAGTATGAATATGATATGAACAATATGAATAATATGAACAATAATATAATCAAGATAATATGAACAAGATATAATATTGACATAAAAGTAAATCAAGATAATATTGATGAAAATGTAAAGTTAGTGATTAATCGGATGAGTCAGGTCCAATGCAGCGCTAAGCCATCGTAGCACGATCTATGACGAAGATCACACTATAGGAGGATGCACAATTTGATCTTTGTGCTAAAACACGATAGAGAAATGATATTGAGGATCATTCTCCAATGAAATCGTGCCACACAAAAAGAAAGAAAGAAGATCTCGTCTTAATCATAAACTTTCGTCGATTAATCGAAGGTAACCTATCACGATCCCAAAGTATAGAAAGAGATCTCGATGATCACTCACTACAGATTTGAAATAATGAAGGTTAATCACTTCAACAATCAACATTCGCAAATAGAAAGACTTCATCGATCGAAGATAAGAAAACAGAAGAAGATAATAGAAAATGAAATGGAAATAGAAAATAAATCGAAGTGGTCTCGTCTTAATCAAGATTTAATCGAGAAATCGATAATCAACGATATTTGACTTTCATTGACCCACAATGGATAAAGATAGTGAAAAGATAGTAGAAATGAAATAAAATCGAAAAGAGGTAAGAAAAAGAATAAAGGTCTCACTTTTATCAAGATTTTAAATCGAAAATCGATAAATCATTGATATTTGGTTTTCATTGACCCAAAAATGAATAAAAATAAAGGTGAAAATAAAATCGGTCTCGTCTTAATCAAGATCTTTAATCTTAGATCGATAAGCTATGATTTTTTGACTTTCATTGACCGATAAAGAAAATAAAGAAATGAGCCTCATACATATCAAGACTTTTTGTCATTTTGAATAAATCAACCAAGTCATGATTTTTGTGATATCATTGGCCCAAAAGAAAGAAAATCGAATAAAAGAAATCGAACAATGGAAGTGGATTTAATTGAGGAATCTTTAGAATAGTTAGAAAAAAAATATCAACAAATTAAAATTTAAAAACCAAAATGTATAGAAATTTTTTTAAAACAAATCAAAACATAATAAAGGGAAGAGGGGTATTAATATGGAATGGGTGGTGTGTGAGTGGATGGGAAAACAGGTTTTGTGTGAAGATTACATTTGAATGGGCCAAACCCATGGCGCACATGAGAAAAGAAAACCAAAAAAAAACTCAGCCAACAAGTTCTAGCATTCACGTGTGTTCTGCAAGTTTCTTCCACTTCTCCTTTTCCACAACTCGTCGTTTTCCCCTTTCCTCGCACACGATCTCGTGATTTCGTTTGCCTCCCTCGATCTCGCTTGCACGCCCTGCTCCTCTTCTTTTTCGATTTCCAGATTCCAAATCTTTCTACTTCTAATTTCTCCCTCTCCATTTTAATCTCCATTTCGTCTCGGAAATGAGGGAGAACGGTTGTTATAGATTTCAGCTGATGGTGCGAAGGAGAAGCTGGAGGTGGTTGCGATTTTCTTGTGGTTCTGAGCGAGGTTTCCGGTGAGGTGCAATGATGTTAGTGTTGTGTTGAAGGAAGTCGTGAGGCTTAGGTCGCGGCGGAGAGGTTTCAAGAGGTAAGTTTTGGAAGATGAAAGAGGTGAATCGATAGAGTGGAAAATGGTTCAGAGGAGTATTAAGGTGAGCGTACGGTTGTGCATGGTTGTTTTCTGGCGACGAGATTTGGGGAAGAATAGAGGGAGATGGGTTAGGAGAAGGTGGAGGATGAAGGTTTGTATTTTCTGTTTGCTATTTTTTGACGGATGAAGAGATTGGGGGAGTTTCACGAAGGAAGGAAAAGGGTAGCAAAGAAAGAGCAGAGGTCCCTCAGTAGTTTTTTCCATCCTTCTTATTCTTTTTTGAACTTCTCGGTGCGTGATGAGCTTCTGAACGACTTTTTTTTATAGCTCCCACCATTTTTAGTCTCAGTGTGAACCTAAAAATGTTTATGAGATGAGCTTTTGGTTAGGGTTTTCGAGTAGGAATTTTTTAGGGTTTTTTCTTGTTGTTCGTCCCCTTTTTCCCAGCTCTCTTCTCTCTTTTTTAACCTAGATCAAAACTTCTTGGTTAAGTATCTAGTACAAATTAAATTTGTCTTGATGCTCATGTTCTGTCCCTTTCATCTTGCAGGTTGAAGAGTTGTTGTTGTTGCTTGTGGGAAGTAGGTGTAGCAGCGTGAGGTACTGCGGTTTGCTGGTAAAGGGTTTCTTTTCAGGTCAAAGCTTGTGAAGAGTTTTTTGTATTGTAGTGAAATGATGTGGCAGACTTTTTTTGAATAAATTAGAATGTTAATTATTTATTTTTTCCTTTTTTTGTTGTAATATAAAAAAAAATACACATGGACTATGGACTTATAATATAAAGAAAGGTGATTTGGGCTTTGACTAATAAAATAAAATGAGAAGTAGTTATTATTTTTTGGAATAATTTTGTTTATTGTATGAATATGGATAAAAAGAGAAAATTTGGCTAATTGGTATAAAATCTTTATAGATGTCAAAAGAATGGATAAAGTTGGGTAAATGGATTGGACACTTAAAAAATGGATTTGGAAATGTCTTGGTTTTTTAATGTGGATAAATGGATTTAGAAGAATTGGTTAAATGGATAAAATTGAATTTAAAGTGGAATTGAAAAAATGGATATGAAATGAAAAATGGTTTAGAAATGGATTTGGACAAATGGATTGGATAATTGGATATGAATTGAATTGAAAATTGTTTTGAATTAAATGGATATTAAGAGAAATGGTTATTTGGACTATTTAGTAAAATGGATAATGAAAATGGATAGTCGAATGAAAAATTGGATTGAAAATGGGTAAATAACAAAATGGTTACGGGAATGGATATTTATATTGGATAATGAGATGAAATCACAATGGATATGGAAGTGGTTCAAAAAATGGATATTTGGATTCAAAAGTGGTTTAGAAGAAAAAGGATGTACAGAGGTCATTTATACACAGGTAGGACAAATTTGGGGTATGACAACTCTTTATCAGGTGGATGTGAAAAGTGCATTTTTAAATGGTTACATTGATGAAGAAGTTTATGTACATCAACCCCCTAGTTTTGAAAACACAACATCCAGAATATGTTTATAAACTTAAGAAATTGTTATATGGTCTAAAGCAAGCTCCCAGAGCTTGGTATGAGAGACTAAGTAACTTTCTCTTAGAAAATGATTTTACCAGAGGGAAGGTGGACACAACTCTATTCTGTAAGTCATTTAAAAATCACATTCTGATCTATCAAATATACGTAGATGATATAATTTTTGGATCTACTAAAAGCTCTCTGGGCAAAGAATTTGCTAAGACTATGCAGGCAGAATTTGAAATGAGCCTAATGGGAGAACTCAAGTTCTTTCTGGGGATTCAAATCAATCAAACTCCAGAAGGAACTTACATACATCAAAGCAAGTATGTCAGAGATCTTCTGAAGAAATTCGACATGTCAGAAAGTAAGCCTTCCAAAACTCATATGCATCCCACATGCATTCTGGAAAAGGAATAGGTAAGTAAGAAAGTAGAACAGAAGCTCTACAGAGGTATGATTGGTTCTCTCCTTTATTTAACTGCTTCAAGACCTGATATTCTCTATAGCGTCTGTCTTTGTGCTAGATTCCTATCAGATCCTAGAGAATCCCACTTAACAGCAGTTAAGCGAATTTTCAGATATCTGAAAGGTACTACTAATCTTGGTCTTTGCTATAGAAAGTCCAGAGAATACAAATTGGTAGGATACTGTGACGCTGACTTTGCTGGAGATAGAATAGAAAGAAAAAGTACCTCTGGAAGCTGCCAGTTTCTGAGAGACAATTTAATCTCTTGGTCCAGCAAAAGACAATCCACCATTGCACTATCAACTGCTGAAGCTGAATATATAGCTACAGTTGGATTCAGTACTCAGATGCTCTGGATGAAGAATCAGCTTGAAGGTTTTCACATTTACGAGAGTAACATCCCTATCCTCTGTGACAATACTTCTGCTATCTGTCTTTCTAAAAATCCTATTTTACATTCTAGGGCTAAACATATAGAAATTAAACATCACTTCATTAGGGACTATACTCAGAAGGGGATTATTTCTTTAAAATTTATAGATACAGACCATCAATGGGCTGATATCTTTACAAAACCCCTTGCTGAAGATAGATTTAATTCTATTTTGAAACACCTCAGTATGGAATTATGTCCAGAATGAAAATGTTATTTCTGTATATTTAATTTTTTAGAATTCATTATTTTATTGTGTGAACATCTGACCAATAGTTCTTCAGAAGTAAGAAGGAAAATTGGTTCAGAATCTATTCAGAAGATCTGGACTCCGTTTATTTCAAGGATAGATCATGCAGTTCACTATATAAACATCTGTCAACCTAAACCCTAAGGTTCCATCAGAAGTTGAACACGTGTTCAAACTCTAGGGAACTGAAACGTTTGAGTTGACAAGTTGAGGCGCCAGTCACCTTGGTAACTGTTCCAAAATTTTCACGCCATCTCCCTTGTCAGAAATCATTAAAGCTTTCTGAAATTCTGGTACCAGATATGTGATGTCACACTTAATGTCACAACAACACACTCTGCAATGGACAATAACAAACAGCAACAGAAACACACACAAAGTTGTTCACCCAGTTCGGTTTAACTACCTACGTCTGGGGGCTACCAAGCCAGGGATGAATTTCACTATCAGTAGATTTAATTTACAGACTCAACAACCCAGTTGACATCTCCTAAACTTAAACTCTACTTAATTAACCTTCTACCTAAGAGACCACTTAGGTATGAGAACACTACTCAATCCCTAAATTACTTCAGTGATATAATTCAAAGATCACACACTTTGAATAACACTACTTGATTCTGCTTCACAACTTTGATCAAGAACAACTCAAAACAACAATACCAATTCACACTCGAATGGTTACAAAACACGAAGACTCAATCGACTCTCAGTTTTTAGCTCTCTTTCTTCGTTCTTGGTTCCTGAAGTGCTTGCTTCAGCAGATACCTTTTCCTCAACCATAAATCCTATGCCTGACTTATCTCCAGCAACCTTTTCTGTCTGAAGGATCTTATCAAGTGTGTCTGTACCACAGTTCAGCATCCTAACAGATTTGGTCATATGATCAAGATGAGCTTTGACTAATAAGACTTCATTTTCCAAATCAGCTTTAGCAGTCTAAAGCTGAACAATATGTTTCTTCTGTTTTTCACTTTCTTGACAGATTTCTGCACTCTTTAGACAAAGCTCTTGATAAGTGGAAGCTAACTCCTCAAAAGTCAGTTCCTCATCACTTGAGTCACCATCAGAAACAACTGTTCCAGTTAAAGCTTTGACATGTTTGGCAGACTCTCCTTCACTTTCACTTTCAGAGTCTGACCAAGAAACTGTCATTCCTTTCTTATGCTTCTTCAGGAATGTGGGACATTCTTTCTTAACATGTCCATATCCTTCACACTCAAAGCACTGAACACCCTTGTCTTGAGCAGTCTTCTCTTCATCCTTCTCCTTAAACTTGCTGATGTCAGAAGCGATGTTCTTGACATTAGGCTTGAAGTTCTTATTCATTCTTTTGAACACCTTGTTGAACTGCCTTCTCAACATAACAATGGCCTGAGATAGATCCTCCTGGGATTCAGCACTATTCCCTTTCTCTTCTTGAGCATCTGAAACCAAGGCTATACTCTTTGGCTTCTTTTCAGGTTCTTCCTCATTCAACCCAAACTCAAAAGTTTGAAGAGATCTAATGAGCTCATCAACCCTCATTTGGATGATGTCTTGTGCTTCTTCAATGGCAATCACCTTCATCTTGTACCTCTTAGGATGAGACCTAAGGATTTTCCTTACAAGCTTTTCTTCTGACATCTTTTCTCCAAGAGCACTGGATGCATTGGACAGCTCAAGGATACTCATGTGGAAGTCATGGATAGTCTCATCTTCCTTCATCTTCAGACTTTCAAACTTTGATGTTAGAATCTGAAGTCTTGACATCTTAACTCTAGATGATCCTTCATGTGTAGTCTTCAAGATGTCCCAAGCTTCCTTAGCAACTTCACAGGTATTGATCAACCTGAATATATTCTTATCTACTCCATTGAAAATAGCATTTAAAGCTTTGGAATTACCAAGGGCAAGCTTATCTTCTTCCTTGGTCCATTCTTCTTTAGGCTTCGGGTTTGAGGTGCCCTCTTTATCTTTCCCAGCATCATCTTTTTCAAACACAACAGGTGCTTTCCATTCTTTTATGATAGCCTTCCAAGCCCTGCTGTCCAAGGATTTCAAAAAGGTAATCATCCTTGGTTTCCAATAATCATAATTCGAGCCATCCAAAATAGGGGGTCTGTTGACAAATCCTCCAACTTCTTTGTCCATCTTTACACCAGAAAGTAACTTCCCTAGATCTCACCCAGAGACAGACAGGATGCCTGCTCTGATACCAATTGAAATTCTGGTACCAGATATGTGATGTTACGTGTGATGTCACAACAACACACTCTGCAAT
This sequence comes from Lathyrus tuberosus, assembly GCA_022829125.1. Classification (NCBI taxonomy): domain Eukaryota; kingdom Viridiplantae; phylum Streptophyta; class Magnoliopsida; order Fabales; family Fabaceae; genus Lathyrus; species Lathyrus tuberosus. The sequence goes on from JALAZF010000017.1 coordinate 21,205,933, forward strand.
AGACAATAACAAACAGCAACAGAAACACACAGAATTGTTCACCCAGTTCGGTTTAACTACCTACGTCTGGGGGCTACCAAGCCAGGGATGAATTTCACTATCAGTAGATTTAATTTACAGACTCAACAACCCAGTTGACATCTCCTAAACTTAAACTCTACTTAATGAACCTTCTACCTAAGAGACCACTTAGGTATGAGAACACTACTCAATCCCTAAATCACTTCAGTGATATAATTCAAAGATCACACACTTTGAATAACACTACTTGATTCTGCTTCACAGCTTTGATCAAGAACAATTCAAAATAACAACACCAATTCACACTCGAATGGTTTACAAATACGAAGACATAACGACACTCAGTCTTTAGCTCTTTTTCTTCGTTCTGCTTTCTTCAGGAATGATGCGTATTATAAAGCTATTTGAATTGGGCTTGGACCTGCTACAATATCTGACCTGATTTGTTGTTTAAAACTGAATCTTCAAAACAGATTTTCTCTCTCAAAATCTTCTTAAATCTCAGTCTTTAAACCTCCCTACAAATCTGCATCAAATCTCTATGCAACAGAGAATATCTATCCCAAGATATCCGCATCCAGTGAGACTAACAGCTCTCCCAATATCCAGCTAAAATGCAAACCCTAACAACATCACTAAACCTGATGTTATTAATCTTCTGCAGACCTGATGTCATAACATCGCATGTGACATCAGACTTCAAACTTAAATCCTTAACATAAGCCAATGTTAAGACATCACCCATGTGACATCAACATTGAACAACTTTGTTTTACCAAAATTCTAGCCAATCCAAGAACCAACACTTTCAATCATTATGTCTATTTTTTTTAATTGCTCTCTTATTACTTTCCATGTTAACTCCTATATATATTTGTCACTCCTAACACTCTCACACTTTCACTTTTACTCACTTTGCTCTCTCGCTTTGTCTTTCTCGTTTGCATTTCCTATTTTTTTTGCTCTCTAAAACCCTAGTCTGTGAACAATGGCTTCTGCCTCTCAACAAATGCAATCTCAAGAATCCGCTGTTCAAACCAACGAAGAAAGGTACGTTGAACCTTCAAGAACTCTTCTCACTCCCATTGTTTCTCTGGAAGTTCTCTGTGAATTCATCATAGATTTTGAAAGTATGAAAGAAAATGGGTATGATCTTACCCCTGAAGTTGAGTTTCAAGGATGGACCAAGTATTTCGATCGTTTAATGGGTCTGGTTTTCCCACAACTGGTTAAAGAATTCTGGATTTTTGCATCTGCCTCAAATCATTAAGTAACGTCCTATGTAATGGGAAAGAAGATTGTCATCACTGAAGAACTCATTGGTAAACTGATTGATCATGATGGATCAGGAATCAGATGCAGTGAGATGGAAAAGAGTTCTGACCTAAAAACTGTATCAAAGGAAATCTTCACTTCCGGACAACACTCCAACAAAATCAAAGATCTAAAGGAGCGTCACAGAATTTGGGCTAGAATCATTCTGGGTTGCATCTATCATAGGAAACCTACAAGCTCTTCTGACTACATCAACATCAATCAACAGTACCTGCTGTACTTCATCTCCACCAATACAAGAGTAAATCTTCCTCACAGTCTATTCAATCATCTGAAGAACAGCGTCAAGGAAACAAGAGAAGACGAAAGAACCAAGAGAGATTGGATCCCTCTGGGTATACTAATCTCAGATATTCTAACAGAGAATAAGCTGATAGAACATCTGACTGAAGTTCAGAAAATTTCTGATCTGGAGACTAGTGTTGGAAAACCCCTCAATACCAAGAACCTCAAGAAGATGAAGATCATTGAGACCATCAAGAAGGATCCAACTCAACACACAAAGGAAGTCATCACCACCAGGAAAATACCTCTGAAATATTTTCCTCTCTTCTCAGCAGATACTCATCCAAAAATTGTTCTCAGATATCTGGATGCGTGTAAAAGTGATGGAACCATTCCAGAGGTTTCCTTGCGAGATCTCAGGCAACCACCTCTAGAAGTTGCCACCAGAATATCAAGAAAAAGGAAAGCTTCTGAAGGAACTTCTCAGAAAACTCCCAAAGCTGCTAAAAAGAAAGGTAACTCATCTTTCATTTCTGTTGTCGAGTCCATATCGGTATCCACATCTGAAACCTCATCTTTTCCCAAACCATCTAAAAATCCACCACCATCACCACAAACTCTTGACAATTTTGACATCGAAATTGACCCCACTCCTACCGATTTTGTTGACACACAACCAGAACTTGCACAAGTTATGTCTGACATTGATCATTTTTAACCTCTCTTTACTGCTCCCCAACCAGAAAATCCAAAACAAAATCTTGAAGCTCCTCAACCAGAAAATCCAAATCAAAACCCTGAACAATTCCCAAACACCTATATCCTTAGTATCAACTGTCCTCTCAACACCCTTCAACCATCACATATCCTCACCAGTCCCACACAAGATGTCACCACTCCAGAAAATACATCACCTACCTCTCCCATTCTCATTTCTGACTCTCCTTCTTCAACAAACCTCTCAGAAGACCCCCTTAGAACCATAGTTGACTTAGAAGCTCTAGACAAATTTGCCTCAACTTCTCATAAAATAGCCATTCCCAAACCAAAACCAAAAACATCTAAAATAGATGTTGGTAACTCTCTATTGGCATTCGAGGCAGAAATGCATGAATAGGTCAATTTTCTGAAGCAAGGTTGTGTGGAGAATCTGAATCCAGCTGCTTCTGACTATCTCTGGACTAAGTTCAGAAAATGGTTTAATACTGAATCCCAGAAGATGGAGGAACTCAGCTATGAAATAGCTCAACAGAACTTCTGTGATCATCTGAAGATCTTCAAGGAGCAAGTTCTAAAGTTCTGGGAAAAGAAACCCATTCTTCATCTAGGCTGGAAAACTCCTATGGTTTCAGAACTTTAGGAAGAAACCTCTGAACATCAAACTCTGGTAATGGCTGAATTCGAAGGAAAGTCAGCTGAAGTTTCTCCAAAGAAAGATTCTACAAAAAGCTCTGAGGATTTGGTATCTTCTGATTCAACTCCATCCTCTCTAGTGCTGAAAACTATGGATGAGTTGAAGAAATAAAATGAGGCTGTCAAGAAACGTTTGGATAAACAGGATGAAACAAATACAGAAATTAAGGGGATGCTTGGCAAGCAAGAAGAATCAACCAATCAGATCAAAAGTCTTCTGGAAGCATTGTTCACACGACATCCACCTGCACCTCAACCTTAGTTTTTTTTTGTAGTTCTGCTTCTGTTGTTTCTGTTGTTATCTGCTTATATTCAATGAATCTATTTTGATCTTTTTATGTGTTTTTGTGTTGCTTTTTGATTAATGACAAAAAGGGGGAGAACGTAAAATATTTTGAAATATAACAGTGCATCGGGACTATGTCTCAAACATTTTAACAATTTCTGTTTTCACATATTGTCAAGCAAGCAGGAAAATGACCATCAGAACTTCCTTCCAAAGCTCCAACCAAACATCTTCAGGGAAGTCTTCAACTCAGGGGGAGTTTCTTATACTCTATACTCTCTTTTTTTTTCATCAAAATATAGAAGTTTTTGTCATCATCGAAAAGGGGGAGATTGTTATAACAAGAGTTTGATTCTACATCCTCTAATTGTTTTGATGATAACAAACATATTCTTTTATATAGAACAAATATGCTCCCTAAATTATCTCTTTTGATTTGTAGAGAAGTTCTGACTACAAAGCATTTATCTTGGAAAATATTTGCACCAAGAAGATTTGAAGAAGTTCTGAAGCAAAGGACGTTGGAAAATGTATATCTGATTGAAAGATCTGATCCAACGAAACTCTAGTATCACACTCTCAGCACCAAAGCTGCTTGATTAAACTCTGATGATCCAGAATCTCAACGCATGTTCTGATACGTTACAATTCAAGAATCATGGAGTAAAGACGAGATCTGTATTTTTGGAAAGTACATTAAAAGGCTTTTATCAACATCAAAAAATAAACTCCAATGGATCAATATCCTCATCTATATAAAGGGGATCATGGAATGATGAAGATACAACTTGCGATCATATAATTCATCCTCAATCTTTTTATTGCTTTAAATCTTGTAAAATATCACAGTGGTGATACTGCTTTCTAGAAGCAATTTTTCATACACCTTTTCTCTGTAAACTCTTTATTCCTTGAGAAACCAAGTTGTGGTTCAAATCTCAAGAAGACATTGACGGTTGTCACTGTGATCTTGTAATCATTTTTGATTAGTGGATTAAGACCTCGCTTGAGAGAGGCAAAATCACCTTGGCGGGTGGACTGGAGTAGTTTGAGTTCAAACGAACCAGGATAACCAAATGTGTCCTTTTGCATTAATTTTACAAGAAAAACCCCAATTCAAACCCCCTTTCTTGTGTTTTTCTTTACTTCAAGACATGCCGGAAGGAGAAAAAATCAATAGTATTGAGAGGTACGATGCCCGACGTGGGTGGGTGTGAGTCAAGAATGATAAGAAAGCCAGGGAAATGATGTTTGGGCAGAATGAAATTAGACTGCTAGTTGTAATCAGTAGTTAGAGAAGTAGTACCAAATGTTGTGTTAAATGTTGCTTTTAAGTATTTTTATCTATGTTGAATTATGTTTTGTTAATTATGTATATGATGTGTTATTTAATGAAGTCTAAAGTTGGTAAAATTGAGAAGTTTGATATTAATATGAAAATAATACATGATATTAAAATAAAACACTAACGATTACTTGTTCCCACATTGGGACACCTGGTTCGGTTGTGACCAGTTTGACGACACACGGAACATTTTCTCTCAAGCTTATCAAAGTTATCCATTTCCGTTGTATTACGTGTGCTCACTGGGCGACCTTTCTTGTTCCTCCGCATTCTTGGGTTATGGCAAATTTAATCTCCTTCATAAACTGGCCAATATTCATCGTAAGGCAACACTGGAAAGCTTGTGCTGTAAACCACAAAAAGGGTTGAAACCCTATAAACGTCGCACAAAAGAGCGTAAGTGTCGTGGCACACATTAGAACATGCAGCGATTACATGTGAGCAAGGGACACGGTATGCTTGAAACTTTCCGCAGTCACACCAACCGTTTAGTAGGTTGACCTTATAATGTCCTATAGGCTTCCCCTCACCATGGTTATTTGTTTCCTTCACACTGAAAATATTGTTAGCGTAGTCAAAAACTCTGACATGATGTGTGCCAGATTTTGTTGTTTCTTTTTTCATCACCTTGAGGCAATTTCCTTCACCCGATGTGATTATCCGACCGTATTTGGAACAAGCGGGTTTCGGTCACGTCATCAATATAACTTCATATGGAGTTGATCGAAAATTTCTCCTCGCCTTGTACGAAAGATGGCGACCAGAAACCCACACATTTCACTTCCCCACAGGTGAATGCACGGTGACTTTGGAGGATGTACATATGTTGTTAGGTCTGCGTGTGGATGGTTTAGCGGTTGTTGGTAACACAAACGTGAGGTACTCTTTAGTGGAAGAACTATTGGGGGTGCCCTTGGATGAAGGTGTTAATAGGAAGGGCCAATACATTAGAATTACATGGCTAAGATCAATTTACCATGGTTTGGTATTTACCGCGGATTCTCCCGAGTATCTAAAAATTTATAAATCTAGAATTTATATTTATTGCTTTTTGCATGCTTTTTATTTCCTAATACTAATGGTAATAGTATCCATCTTCAATTTTTTCCATTATTAGAAGATTTTAGTCAAATAAGTAGTTATAGTTGGGGCGCTGCTACCTTAGCGCATCTATACAGAAATTTGTGTAAATGCGCAAGAAAAAATGTGCATAATTTTGCTGCTTGTGGCATTTTGATTCAAGCTTGAGGATGGTCCAGAATGCCCAGACTGGCACCAATAAACCCTAATCCATACCACTTTCCATATGCGACCAAGTAAGTATACGTAATTTCTTTCTATATATATTTTTCCTATAATTTTTACTAACTACTTATTTATTTTATAGATGGTCTGCATATGGGATGAATTACGAAAAAACACCTCATCATTGTGCTCCTGGATATCGGACGTTCTTCGATCATTTCGAGGAAGATGACGTATGATCTCTAACTCTTATACTACTATCATTAAAATTCTTTTATATTTTTTTAACTCTAATCCTTTTTTAACTTCATTACAGTTTCTATGGAGGCCATATCTTGATCTTCATGATGAGGATCCGATTGAACAAGACATGTGGAGTTCTAAGACATTCGTTTTTTGTTTCACTTATGTCGAAATGCATCATACAGATAGGGTGAAACTCCAATTTGGGATTCACCAAGACATTCCTGGTCCACCTACGTGCATGGAGAGGTACCACAATAGTACCACAAACGAGGTGTGGAAATTACTTAATTGGAGAGACCATAACAGAGAAGAACAACAACAATGGATAAATCGTCGCCAAACTGTCCTACAAGGAAATGTCATGGACACCGAATGTAAACCCAGTAAGGAATACATGAATTGGTATAGATTTGTGACCATTTTGTATCTATCACAAAATAGATACTTATGGGACCCTCGTAACCAACCAACTTCTTCAAACTTCCAACAAACCGGACAACCTTGTAACACCCAACCACAAACATTTAACACCCCTCAACAAATATTTAACACCCAACCACAAATATTTAACACCCCACAATAAATATTCAACACTCAACCACATATATTTAACACTCAACAACCTTTCAACCTAACACAACAACCTTATACCCAAAGCCAACACTACCAACAACCATACCTATCATTTAACCCAACCCCCTTCAACACCCAACAACAAAACCCAACTCCCTTCAACACCCAACAACAAAATCCAACTTCTTCATACACCCAATATAACCAATACTCATTCTCTCAACCTACCCCACAAGAACACAACTACCAAACACCCCAACAACAAGTCCCTTTTTACCCCTCACAAACCTTCACCCTTAATTCATCTCAAGACCAACACCCATACATCCCCTACATGACTAACACATTGCCACCTACCAACCTACCAAGTTGGAGTAATGAGGGAACAAGATTAAGTTATGGCAGTGCGACGACAATACCAACTGTGGACGATTTAAATGATGATATGGTTGCTGAATTCATTAATCCTAGCAATGATGCAGGACCTTCTACTCAGCCCCCAAATGTTGATGTTGATCGTAGAAGGTCCACCAGAAATGTACAGGCACCTGGCTGTGGAACCCACCAACGCTTGCGTCGACCGGGTCCAAATCGAGGGTAGTTAGGAGTTTAATGTACTTTTTTAATTACTTGAATTAATAAATATTTATTTTAATTATTTTTTATTTTATTTTATTATTATTATTTATGATTATTATTTAATATTCATAATTATTATTTAAAATAATTAAATTTAATTAACATAAATAAATATAATTTAATTTAATTAAAATAATTATTTAATTAATACTTAATTACACAAATATATATAACAAAAAAATTAAATAACATAAATTCAAAAAAATTAAAACACTAAAATAAAAAATAAAATAAAAATTTATTCTGTGCACTGCCGCCCATTGAAAGGGCGACATCTTTTTCTTTTCCACAATTCCGCCCATTCAAAGGGCGGCACCCTTAAAAAAAAATCAATTTCTTTTGAAAACATGACATTCTGATATTTAACCTGAAAAATAAGACATTTTGAAAAATACCTTCCAATACTATGGCAGGGCAGAAATTTATGCCCCTTTTGTTGCTGCGTATTTGGCAGGTTTTGTGGTGTTTTCGCGTGGTGGGTGGCTTGCTGCGTTGTTGTACGTTTTGCTGCAGGTCTTGTTGTGGTTGTAGCAGGCAATTGTTTTGGTGCAGTGGCTAGGAGTTGTGTGAAGGGCGTGCTAGAAGCAGCAGGCTTTTGGCACGTTGGAACGTGTTTGAGAATTGGTAATTGTTTTGAAATTTATTTGTTTTCGCGTGTGGGGTCATTGTGTGTGAGTAGCAGCTTGTTGTGGCTAGGGGGATTAGTTCGGCTGAAGTTTGGACGTTGGAGGCTTAGTGTTTTGTTGAAGTTTTGGAAAGTTTTGTCTTAAGTGGCTCATGGCTTAAATTGAGAATGTTCCTTGGGAGGTGCTTTGCTATTTTTTTTTCTTCATTTGTGTAATAATTGGTAATGGGTTTGAAAAACTTGGACTTGGCAATATTATTTTTTTGAATGGCCCTTGATATTGTTCTTTGGTTGTGAACTAAAATTTGGACATGAATAATTGAAATTGATCATGATATGGAATTGAACATGAGACTTGAAACTTGAACGTGAATTGAAATTTTCAAAATGAATTTGATTAGGGAATTGCTTTGAATTGAATAGAACTTGCATTTTGTTTGAGTTGGAGAAATGAACTTGAATGAACTTAGGGATGGCAACGGGGCGGGGCGGGGGCAGGTTTTACTATACTCGCACCCGCCTCCATGTATCACACCCGCCCCCGCCCTCAAACCCAACCAGGGGTAAAAATTTACCGCCCAAACCCGCCCCCAGTGGAGAACGGGTGCACCCGCCCCCACCCGCAAAAAATTAATTTCTTTTTAATTGCAATAAAAATTAATAATTTAATTTTAAAATTTATTATTTTAATATATTAATTAATTATTTAATTAAAAATATAATTAATAAATATTAAAATAAGTAAAATAAAGGAATTAAAGTAAAATGTATTATCTTGGGGCGGGGCAGGGGCGGGTGCGGGCGGGTCTTAGTGTCTTCTCGCCCCCGCACTCGCACCGGTAGTTAAGAATCGGGTTCCCCCCGCACCCAATTAAATCGGGTTTTTCCCGTTAATTTCGGGGCAGGCCCAAGCGGGTGCGGGCGGGTCCGAGTTTGTTTGCCATCCCTAAATGAACTTGAATGAAGAATGTGGTTTGAATTATGAACTGAAATTGGAAATAAACTTGAATTTTAGACTAAACTTGAAATTTGGTCATGACTTGGAATTTTCAGATGAACTTGGAATGGGAATCTTGGATGAATTTGAACTTGAATGGAAATCTCGAATGGCATGGAACATGAATTGAAATTGAAAATGAAATTGGAATTTGAACTTGAATTAGAAAGTTGAAATGCTTGAATTTGAAACTTAAATTGAATTGAAATGGAATTGAAACTTGAAATGAATCGAAATAGAATTGAAACTTGAATTGGATAGAACTGAAATTCACAAAACTTGAATGGTTTTGAATATGAATTGAAAATCGAAATGGAATTGAATTGAATTGAAAATTTGAAAGAAACTTAAACAGAACTTTGATTTGGATTCTCAGACACAAAGCCCATGAATTCAATTACTACAGATGACTTGAGATATGAATTGTGCTGCTATTGCACCAAACCCTAATCGAAATGGAACTCAATTCTGACGATTCTGGTGAACTTGATTTAGCCTGATTACTTGGTAAAGAAGCAAACCAATTGTTTGACCAGGATTAGGACAAACTCCCATTGAATTTCAAACCACATCGCACACACACTTGACCTGATAATTTTTCCATGATCCTTGATTCGATCTTGCAAGACCTGAGCTTAGGCAACAAGAAAATGAAAGCAAAAAAACACGTATTTGTGTATGCACAATGGTTAGATGACATGAATAATGAATATGATGCACAAATGATGAAAATGTTATTATATGTATTGTTCGGAGATTCATGGTCAAAATTAGAGTGTAACACTTGCCCCTATTTAAATATCTTCAACTAGAGAGTATGAAGAAGGCTATTCTTCATATGATCGCAGTGGGAGATAATTAAATATTAAGAATACCCGAATTTTGATCCTGAATGCATAAGACATGATATGATATATGATATGCAATGCATGTATGCTGGACTCTAATCATTAGTTTGGGATATGAAATGGACTCTGTGGGGATTATCGAGATGAATGCCAATGAGTTTTGCCGGGGATTGAATAAAGTAGGGTAGACCGACTCACTGGGGAAACTTCAGGAAAGTGGCTAGTTCTAGCTTCTCACAGAACCAACCAAATGTTACTGACAATTTGTATAATTAAGGCTAAGCTCTGGAATAAAATACATGACTCCGAGTTCACACAGAGTAGAAATAAGTGACTCCGGATTCGCACAGAGTGAAAAAAAAAAGAAAAGATTCCGGATTCGCACAGAGTGAAAAGAGAAATAATAGTTTGGACCTTGATGGACAAACATCAATTTTTGTAGGTGTCGACAAAATTGGACTTTTGACTGCAAGAATTTGTTACAACCGAATTCTAATGGATCGGTTCCAGTTACAATTGGACTTTAAGATACCAATGACAGTTAGGTTTTAAGCAAAAGGGTGCCAGTGACAACTGGACTTAAAAGAAAAACTAATAACAATTGGAATTGAATAGATGATGCCAACAACTATGAGATTCAGCAACTGATATCAATAGCAACTGGATCTTAGGGTATCAATAACCATTGGATTTTAAGACAGACGCCAGTGGCAACTGGACAATAACAAGCAGACTTGGAAAAAAGGCGCCAGTGGCAACTGGACTTTGAAAAATAATGTCGATAACAACCTGACTTAAAAAAATTATGCCAGTGACAATGGACTTTGAAAAATAATGTCGGTAACAACCTGACTTTGGTTACTAATAACAATTGGATTTTGATCGTAAGCATAGGTTACAACTAGCTTCTAACGGGTCGATGCCAATTACAACTGGACTTTCAAAGATGGGGCCAGTGACAACTGGACTTTAAACTGATATGCCAGTAACAAGTGGGTTGGAAAGATGGCTCCAGTAACAACTGGTCCTTCGATTCATGTGACAATTGGATTTTGAAATAAGTGATGCCAAGAAAGATTGGACTTGAAAATAAAGCTGATGCCAATAACAATTGGTTTTTTAACTGGTACCATTAACAACTGGATTTCAAAAAAAGGAATGCCAGTGACAACCGGACTTTAAACTGAGATGTCAGTAACAACTGGACTTTGGATACCAATAACAATTGGATTTTATGCAAAAAAAAAGTACCAGTAACAACTGGACCTTGCCATAATATCAGTAACAACTGATTTTGAAGATAAATCTAGTGACAACTGGACTTTGAAACAATACCAGTGACAGTTGGATTTTTAAGGATACCAATAACAATTGGATTTCAAGACAAAGTGCCAGTGACAACTGGACTTTACAACTGATACCAGTAACAACTGGATTTAAAAAGGAACGCCAGTGACAACTGGTCTTTACAAGGGATGCCAGTAACAACTGGATTAAAAACTAAATTTAAATGACAACTGGGCTTTTAAAGAGTGTCAGTGACAACTAGTCTTAAGACATCAATGATAATCAAATTACAAAAAGAGAGTGCCAATAACAATTGGAGTTTGAAAAAATATCAGTGAGAACTAAATTTTCAAGATAAAGCTAGTGACAACCAGACTTTAGAGACAGAAAATGACAATTAGATCTTTGAAATGATGTCAGTGACAACTAGATTTTAGAGAGATGCCAGTGGCAACTGGACTTTGCAAAAAAAAAAAGGCCAATAACAATTGGACTCAACACGGAGAACCGGTGACAACTGGATTTTAAACTGGGTACCAATAATAACTAGACTTTGATACCAATGACAATTGGATTTTGTAATAGGTGCTAGTGACAACTGGGCTTTGAGGATACCAATAACAATTGGATTTTAAACAAGGTGCCAGTTACAACTGGGCTTTAGGTACCAATGACAATCAGACTACGAAAGGAGTGTCATCGACAACTGGACTTTGAAATATGCCAATGACAATTAGACTTTAATGGAGTGCCAGTGACTACTGGACTTGGAATACAAATAGTAATTGGATTGAAAAACCAAGTACCAGTAACAATTGGGTTTTGGAAATGATTGCAAGTGACAACTGGACTTCAAAAGGTATTGGTTACAACCGGACTTTGGGTCAAGGGATAACAATCAACAATGAGACTTGAGTCAATGCAAATGAAATTGAAACACTCTTCAAATCTATGCATGATTTTAATTTTGCATGATATATGAATGATCATGATACGAAAATGTTGACTCTATGCAAACTGGGAGATTAGAGGCTTTTTATGGAGGTACTGATTCCTCAACACTGATACTCAACTCAAGTATGTGATAGACGTATTCCAAAAGAGAATTCTATCAAGCTTGACAGTTACAACTAGCCAAGGAGATCCTTTCGGATGATTGAATTTCCAACATGATCCTGACGCTCGCCTCGAATGTAACAGTCTCTGACATATGGTAGAGTTTGCTTGAACAACTTGAACTTCTTGAAGGTATGGAGAGAATTTGCCCTTCTATGGCTCATCGTGCCCCAGTATGCTGGATCTTTGCAGAATTCTACCTTTGACTATCCAATTTTTGGAATGGTAATCCTCTGGCTGACTGACCTTTGGAGGGTTAGACCCAATGCACCAGATTATATTAGAAGACGATTCAAAACCCTCTGAAGAACACCAAAGAAGGATAAATCCTATAATGAGTGACGTAGTAAAAAAGGAAGTGTTAAAATTACTAAAGGTTGGAATAATTTATCAAATTTCTGATAGTAAGTGGGTAAGCCCTGTACATGTGATACCTAAAAAAGGAGGTGTCACAGTTGTGCAAAACGAGAGAGGAGAACAAGTTGCAAAATTTATAGAAAGCGATTGGCATATGTGTATCGACTATAGAAAGCTAAACAAAGTAACTAGGAAAGACCATTTCCCTCTTCTATTCATAGATCAAATGCTTGAGCGTTTAGCCATATATTCCTACTTTTTTTATCTAGATGGATACTCATGATTTTTCCAAATTCACATTCATCCTGATGATCAAGAGAAAATAACATTTACATGCCCTTATGGAACATTTTCCTATCGACGGATGCCATTTGGACTTTGCAATTCCCCAGCTACTTTCCAAAGTTGTATGATGTCAATCTCCGCTGATTTCCTTGACGAGATCATGGAAGTTTTCATGGACGATTTCTTGGTGTGTGGATCCAACTTTAAAAACTGCTTAGTTAACATTGAAAGAATTCTAGAAAGATGCGTGGAGGTAAACCTAGTTTTAAACTGGGAGAAATGGCATTTCATGGTCACCGAAGGTATAGTACAAGGACACATAGTATTTAAAAGAGGCATCGAGGTTAACAAGCCAAGATAGAGTTTATAGAAAACCTCCAACCACCAAAAACAGTTAGGGAAATCCAGAGCTTTCTTGGACACGTCGGTTTCTACCGACGTTTCATCAAAGACTTCTCAAAGATAACCAAACCTTTAACTGGATTTCTGATGAAAGACGTTGAATTCATTTTCGACGATAAATGCCTCGAAGCATTCAAACACCTCAAATAATTACTAATTTTCGTACCTATTATGCAACCTCCTGATTGGAATCAACCTTTCGAGATTATGTGCGATGCAAGCAATTTCGTTATTGGTGTTATTTTAGGACAAAGAAAGGACAAGAAACTACATGTTATCTATTATGCCAGTAGAACCTTAGACGCCGCCCAACTTAATTATGTCACAACCGAAAAGGAACTCCTCGCCGTAGTTTTAGCTATAGACATTTTTCGATCCTATTTAGTCGGGTCAAAATCATAGTTTACACCGATATGCAGCCATTCGATATTTGTTAAACAAAAAGGACGCTAAACCCAGATTACTTCGCTAAATCCTTTTGCTATAAGAATTTGATCAGGAGATCAGTGATAAGAAATGCACTGAAAGCGTGGTAGCTGACCACCTTTCGAGGCAGGAATATTTAAAACCCGACCTAGTACCCATAAACGATGATTTTACCTATGATAGACTTATAGCAGCTGTTAGAACCAATCACAATGATGACCCGATCCCGAATTAGAATTAAACATTGAAAATGCTTTAGTAGTGACTCGCGTACCTTGGTACGCTGATTTTGTTAACTACCTAGCTGCCGATATTGTACCCTCATATCTAAACTATCAACAGAAGAAGAAGTTCTTTCACGATGTGAAAAACTTTTATTGGGATCAACCCCTCCTATTTAAGAGAGGTACCGACGCCATATTTCGTCGTTGTGTGCCTGAAGAGGAAGTATAAAGTATAATCAATCACTGTCACTCTGCACCTTATGGTGTACATGCAAACACGTCAAAGACATGCCCTAAAATTCTTCAAGTAGGCCTTTTCTGGCCAACCCTGTGGCGCGATGTCCATGCTTACATAGTCAGATGCAACCGGTGTCAACGCACTAGGAATGTTTCAAGACATGATGAAATGCCTTTAAGGAATATCCAAGAAGTGGAAGTCTTCGATGTTTAGAAATAGATTTTATGGGACAGTTTCCATCTTCAATGGGAAACAAATACATCATAGTAGTCGTAGACGACATGTCTAAATAGATTGAGGTCGTTGCCTCACCCATCAACGACACTCGTGTAGTCATCAAATTATTTAAAAACTACATGTTTCCTAGATTTGGAGTACCTCTCCTCGTTATAAGCGATGGTGGATTGCACTTCATGTCAAGAATCTTTAATAACATTTTAAATAAGTATGGAGTTAAGCAAAGAGTAGCAATACCCTACCATCCGCAAACTAGTGGTCAAGTAGAGGTGTCCAATATGGAGATTAAGCAAATCTTAGAAATGACTGTTTAAATATCCAGAAAAGATTGTTCCCTTAGACTACAAGAAGCCTTGTAGGCTTACAAGACCGCTTACAAAACCCTTATAGAAACAGCCCCCGTTTAAATTAGTCTATGGAAAATCATGTCACTTGTCCTTCGAGTTAGAGCATAAGACCTATTGGGTCATCAAAACCCTTAATATGGACTATTTAGAAGTCGGTGACAAGCACATTCTCAATATTCATAGGTTAGAAGAACTTCGTCGTGACGCTTATGAAAATGTCATTATCTATAAGGAAAGAACTAAAGCATGACATGATAAGAGAATAGTTAGAAAGGAATTTAACATAGGCGACCCTATACTTCTCTTTAATTTGAGATTACGACTTTTTCATGGTAAGTTACGCTCAAGGTGGACTGGCCCTTATGAGGTTACCAAAGTCCTAAAATATGGGGCAGTAGAAATCCGAAACCATTCTTGTAGTCCTTTCATAGTAAATGGACAAAGATTAAAACACTATAACGGAGGTGACATCCCTACCTATTACTCTGGACATACTCTGACTGAGCCATCAATTGCTACTAATACAATGTGATATCTATGATCGTCGAGCTACCAACGTTAAACAAGCGATGCGTGGGAGGCAACCCACGACCCTTTTATATTTATTACTATTTTGCATTATTTCCTGTTATTTCCAAAAGGTGAATTATTTAATCTATTATCTACTTAACAGGACTGACTTGTGTAATATGTATGTTGTAGGTTTCAGATTCCATCACTTTCCATAGCATATTCTCCACTAACCCTATTTTCAAGATGCAGAACTTCGATGATATGCATGTTGCGTTCAGAGATGATTCTCAAAAGAAATGATTTGTGGTTCTATCCGAGCGTCCTATGTTCCCAACCAGAACCCTGAACCTAATTGCCTAGAAGCCTTAGGCCTTGAAGCCAGTGTGAGATACCTATGCCATCAACTTCAATGGGAGGAATATTCTAATGATAGGAATGTCACATATAAGAACCTAACCTTAGAATTCCTTAGCTCACTCTCCTATAAACCCTACGTTGGTAAAGGATTCAAAAGAGGTCGTATCGACTTTAGACTATTTGGAACCGAGTATACCTTTAACCATAAAGAGTTTGCTAACCAACTAGGATTTCAGTGTGGCCTTGATGCTATGTGTTGTACCCCAAATTTTACCCTTAAATTCATTGATCGTTTGTACATCATTTCTAGGTCAATCATCCATGCATCGCTAACCGATTTTATTAGACCTTGTTTATTTGTTTTCTTTCGTGAAATCAAGCATTGCTGTAGAAAGTTCAGAGATCATAGAGGTCGTGTGTTTGAGTACTTATTGTGATTCTTGGTACCCTTGTAAGTTGTGCTAGAGTCCCGTGGAGATAAAGGAAAGATGTACCCTCATTCTTATGGTCCCTTAGTCAGTACAAGATCAACTTTTCTCAGGATTGCGTAGAGATTCAAAGAGGATTAGGGTTTACGTACAGTTGGGTGTGACCATGTGAGAACCGTTTGGAATTTTGTGGTGCGTTTCATTGCAAGTGGTTTTGGCATACTATTATTCTCATGAGATTAAAGAAGAATAATCAAGCTTAACTCCAAGATTCAAAATTCAAAGATACTCATGTCAAGTTCAAGTCCTTATCCTCATAACAAGGGTATATGCTTAAGTGCAATCAATATACTAAGAGTGATTTCTAGTGTAAAAAAGGATGGAGTTTTATCCAAGGAATTCAAAGCATGACAAGGTTTGAAAATTAAGTGCATCCAAGCATAAGTCTTGCAAGGTAGAGATTCAGAGGAGCAAGTTAAAGCGGTACAAGGTTAAAAGACTTTCCTTTTAAGTCCACACAATGTAAAATTCAAATTCAAGAATTCAAGATATCATGACATTTGAAACCCAAAGATTGTACATGTTAAACACAAACTATTCTCATTACAAAATTTCATTTCAAATCTAAGATGATTTTCCAAGATTCAAGGTTCAAATTCTCCATGCCGGTGTTACAAAGTTATGTGGTTAAAAACCCAAGAAAGCCAAGTTTCGTCATCCAAGTTCCAGTCCATGCTATTCAAGTTGTAAATATCGTTTGTTAAGAGAATTGTAAAGTTCAAGTTACAAAGAAATTCTTATGTAAGTTGCATTAAGTTCAAGATGGGCTTTTTACAAGTTCACAAGTTAAAGAAATTCAAGGCTAAGTTCTAAAAATTCAAGGAAGTGCAAATTGAAGGGTTAAATAAGTACAAAACGCAAGGATTCAAGTGTCTACCATGAATTGAATTACATATGCACTACAATTGAAATGAAATTTGAAGATGAAGCTGAATCCTAATGGAAGCTCCAGCTCACAATCACAGGGCCCATGTTAACGTAAGCTTAAACAATCAAAGAGCCTACCCCATAATCAAGCCCCTAAAACAAGTTAAAATATTTGAATGCAGGTCGATGAGCCTATTGAGCGAAAGACACATGCTTGCCTCCAGAGTCATGTTTGTTGTTTGATTCCAAGTGGAGTTCCCTCATTAATCCAATCGATGGGCCTCTTACTGACTACAAAATCTTTAGGGATCTAACATAGCACATTTCCAGAAGAAACTTAATGCGGTAAGAGTCATTATTGACCTAGAAGAAGGGCATGCCTTGCTTGCTAGACAATTTGACTCCTTCTAACACTAGTAATACCGTGAAGACATACGAGCCCCCAAGAAAGCCAAATTGGCACCAATACATGCCTAAACCTGTGCTGCAATAGAATCATACAACCAACAAAATCGTGTCAACCGCAAACACGAATCGAGCCCTGAAAAATGCAAGCCAAACCGTCAACAAAAGTCTAAACACAATCAAGCCATCAAATTTAACCAAAATAACTCGTATCCGAACGTTCTCATTACCAATGTTACGGTGTTTCAACAACAATTGTCGGTGCGTACTTAAAGTGAGCCAAATCAAGAACAATTTCTACAGTGGACTCATTGGTTATAGTTTACAAACCTTGCTTGAATCATGGCTATTGTGGCTTCAACGTTCACATGGTGCCACTTGTCGTATCTATGGCACGACCTCCGTCTTCATGCCAATGCCTTACTCTAGCCTCTTCGTCCTCCAAGCTCCATATCCAAGCGCCACACACATGAGAAAGAGAAAGAAGGAAGGAAGGTAAATGTCTTGAACAAGTCAAAGCCTAAACCAGTGCATATCATGTATCATAAACATCACGAAGCAGCAGCAAATAAGAATCACGCGATAAAAAATGATAGCCCTATACCTGGTTACGTGTCTCCACTAACTTGAAAGCGAGTTTTGTTGGTCGGTTGATTGGAAATTCGAAATCGTGCATTGATTAAATCTTGAAGACTGCTCCCAGCAAGTAACTTCAGCTTGTTTGGCATAAGTCAACACTTACTGCACCTGAGCGAAGAAAAAAGAATCAAGTGTGAAGATCAGGACAAAATCAAACACTGCTTTCAAATGTCATCGGACATGTTTTCAAAATCATCAATTCAAGATCAAATTAAACAAGGAAATATAATAACATGTTTCAAGACCAAATCATCATCGTCATTAATGTCCCAAACAAAATCAGAAAGCGCATTCACAGCAAGGGAACACAATTAGACAAGGTAGCAAGCTCCTTCAAGAGACATCAAGAACGCAATCAAATATGTCCTAGACCAATTCAAAAACATTTCCAAAACAATAACCAAGACATGTTTCAGACAATTTTTGAAATCTTTCAAAAACCAAAACGACAATAATCAGACAACCATCATTTCAAAATCATGGAGTTATTTCATTAGAACATATAAAAATCAATGACATCACAGCAGCAGAGAGGAGGATTGGAAGGCAGAAAGTCTCACAGATACGTACCGAAGAGAAATCTCACGCGAACAAAAACCACAAAAATACAGCATCAGCGATCATTCGGTATCGTACCAGTGACAAACCACAAAAAATAACCACAAGAATTCACCCATAAACACACCAGAAAAATCAGAACTCAACTTTACATACAAAGTCGAAAGAGAAGATTCATAACACATACAGTCTTCTTCTCATCCAAATCACAAAATGATAGAATGATTATTAGGCTCAACAGAATGGTCAAAAAGCCTTTTTGGCTGAAGGATTATATTATGGAATAATTCTCTTTTTGTTAGACTTTTGGATTATTAATTTTGTATTTCTTCTAGTGGGCCTAGCCCAGTTCTGTTTTAGTGCTTGTACCCTAGTATTTAAGAGCTGAATATCTCTTAACTAGGGCAGAAAATTAATGAACAAGTTTTTCCTTTCTTTCTTATCTTTGTTTTGTCTTTATGAGTTAACCCTAATTTCTTGGTAGTAGTAGAACCAACCATCATTTGGTGCTTTCATTTTCTTACTCAATGCCTCCTAAACTCATAAATCCCACACCCAAAGACCTAGATGAGCATCTCCAAGCCACAAATCAGCGTATTGAGAATCTCATCGATACCCATGAAAACCTTGAATCCTCCATAGAAGCTAATAACCAAGCTGTTGCATTACAACTTGGTTAAATACACACAAACCACAGCAACTTGGAGACTGCCATGAACAACAATTTTGCAGCTCTAACAGCCCTAATGACGGAACAATTTTCTGCAATGAATGCCGTTGCTGCTGCTATACCCAGATCTTCCCCAACCTCAACACCAAGATCCACTCCTATCTCCACAATCAGATCTACAATAAGTAACTCCTCTACTCCCTTAACAAATTCTATCTCCCAAATCAACTCAACCCTAAGTTCAACACAACTTTATACACCACCACCACCACCACCACCATCTTTTACTAGGGCCTCACCATCTATTCTCTCTCTAAATTCTGCATTTCAACCTTATTCTCATACCTTCACTAACCCATTTCCCCCACAATACACACAACCCCCACCCCTTCTCACACAACAAACCTATTCCACGTTTCCATAATACAGCAACATTGTACCACCACCCACTTACCCACCCTTTCCATACTCCAACTCAACGTATCAAATTCCCAATTACCTTCACTCACACCAGCCCAACACAACTCAGAATCTGAATTTTAGACAACCCAAGATTGAACTTAACCATTTTGATGGGAGTGATGTGTTAGAGTGGTTATTCCAAGCTGAACAATTTTTTTCTTTTTACAATATTGCTTATGAGAATCGTGTGTCATTGGTGGCCTTTTATATGAAAGGCGATGCACTTGGTTGGTATAAGTGGATGTTTCACAGTAATGAATTATCAGATTGGAATTCGTTTGCAAAAGCGTTAGAGTTGCGGTTTGGACCATCTACTTATGAAAATCACCAAGCACAACTTTTTAAACTAAGGCAGCAAGGTTCAGTTACGGATTATCAAACAAATTTTGAGAAGTTGGGTAATCGTGTTATTGGGTTGCCACCTGATGCCATCCTAAACTGTTTTATTTCTGGATTAATTCCTGAAATACGAAATGAACTTGCTGTCCAAAAACCTCAATCAATTTCTCATGCTATTGGTTTGGCCAAACTCATTGAGGCCAAAATCAAAGATTCAAAGCCCAAGTTTAAAAACCCTTACACACCCCTTCATACTACACCTTCCCAATCAGCCACTCAAAAGCCAGCAACCAGCGGTTATCCAATAACCTCACCGCTGAAACCTATTTCCAGCCCAGCAACTTCCCCATCAACCAACCGTTTCCCAATTCGATGAATCACTCCAGCCCAACAAGCTGAACGAAGAGCTCAAGGCCTTTGTTTTAATTGTGACGAAAATTTCATTCCTGGCCATAAATGTCAAGCTGGAAAATTTCTTTTGCTAATGGTAGAGGACGACTCATCAGTTGAAATTCCCATAGCAGAGAGGGAAATTTCTGAAAATTTGGAAAAGGAAACCACCTTGCAAGAACCCCCTGAACCTACTGAAACCTATTTTCAACTCTCCCCACAAGCTGTGAGTGGTGAATTCTCTCCAAAAACACTGAAATTTAAAGGAATGCTTAATGGCCTCAATGTGTCCGTCCTCATTGATACGGGCAGCACTCATAATATTCTACAACCACGCCTTGCCAACCATTTGCAACTTCCATGCCAAGATATTCCCAACTTTTCAGTTATGGTGGGAAATGGATCAAAATTACAATGCTCAGGCCTTTGTCCTAAGGTTCATATCACTCTTCAATCACACCTATTTTTTATTCCTTTCTAATTAATTCCAATTGAAGGGGATGATGTTGTGTTAGGGATGGAATGGCTGAGAACCCTAGGACCTCTAATGGCAGACTTCTCAGTTCCCAAGATTTCTTTCACTCATGAACACAAACAGATCACTATTTCTGGGGATACCAATCCTACACCATCTCCATCTACTTTCACTCAAATCTGTCATCTTGTCCACACTGATTCCATTGCCTCTATCCACTTATTGCTATATCAGCCCACATATGATCACCCCACTCAGCCAAAAACCACCAAAACTTCCACTCCTCAAGAGATACAATCCCTCATTAACTCTTACCCAACCGTTTTTCAAGAACCACATGGTTTACCGCCTTCTAGACCACACGATCACCACATTCCTCTTAACCCAAACACTCCACCAGTCAATGTTAAACCGTACCGCTACCCCCATTCCCAAAAGGAAGCCATGACCAACATCATTCAAGAAATGCTTTCAGAAGGCATAATTAAACCCAGCACAAGCCCTTTCTCATCCCCGGTTCTTCTTGTCCGGAAAAAAGATGGTTCATGGCGCTTTTGTGTGGATTATCGTGCTCTAAATGTTGTTTCTAAATGCGTTTTTGCAGTACCTGAGGTTGATTATCTAGGTCATGTTATTTCATCACGTGGTGTTACCCCTGATCCTACGAAAATTCAATCAATGCTGGATTGGCCGAAGCCACGATCACTCACGCAACTCAGGGGATTTTTGGGCCTCACAGGTTTTTACCGAAGATTTATCCGCCACTACGCCACACTCGCCGCTCCACTCACCGATTTATTACATTTTACAACTTTTACATGGAATGCAGAAGCTGATGCTGCTTTTACAAATCTAAAGCAAAAAATGACAGAAACTCCTGTACTTGCGCTTCCCAACTTCAGCAAAACCTTTGTTGTTGAAACAGACGCCTCATCAGTTGCCATTGGAGCAGTCCTGTCACAAGCCGGTCACCCCTTAGCTTTTTTCAGCAAGAAAATGTGCCCTCGTCTTCAAGCATCCTCCGTCTACATCCGAGAAATGTATGCCATCATAGAAGCTGTCAAGAAATGGCGTCAGTATCTCATAGGCCAACATTTTCACATTTTCACCGATCAAAAGAGTCTAAAAAATTTAGTGGTGCAAACTATTCAAACACCAGAACAACAAAAGTGGGCAGCAAAACTACAGGGATTTAGTTTCGAGATATTTTACAAACCTGGAAGCTCTAACAAGGTTGCTGACGCTTTGAGTCGAAAGCATTTCGATGAAGACTCCATGTTGCTTACAATATCCTCTGGTGTTCCATCCATTCTCAACGACCTCAAGCAATATTACATCCAACATTCAAATGGTCAGAATCTAGTCAATAAATCACAACAAGACAGCAAGATGAAAATAAACTTCAGTTTCAGGAATGGATTGTTATATTACAAAGACAGAATTTTTGTACCTGATGAGCTTGGGTTTCGCAATATGATTTTCAGAGAGTTACACGCAACACCATCCGCAGGGCACTCAGGTCTGAAGCCAACACTTTCCCATATTGCTACTACTTTCCTCTGGCCTGGGATGTACAAAGAGATTAAGAACCTCATCCAATGTTGCTCTGTTTGTCAACATAATAAATACCTGCCAACAAAGAAACAAGGGTTAATCCAACCTTTGGAGATTCCAAAACAAGTTTGGGAGGATTTATCAATGGATTTCGTAACCCACTTACCCAAGTCTTTTGGCCACACCGTGATTTGGGTGGTCTGTGATCGACTTTCCAAGTTTGTTCATTTCGTAGCACTGCCTACGAGCTTTTCTGCAAAGGACCTAGCCATACGTTTCGCTGTTGAGATCTGCCGACTACACGGGATACCCAGGTCGATCGTTTCAGATCGCGACCCCATCTTCCTAAACGCCTTCTGGAAAGAGCTCTTTCGAGCCCAAGGAACTGCATTGAAATTTAGCACAGCTTATCACCCAGAAACAGATGGACAGACCGAAGTCGTAAACAGATGCTTAGAAACTTACCTCCACTGTTTTACAAGCGACAACCCAAGGCAGTGGTTCAAATATCTGCATTTGGTTGAATACTCTCACAACATGACATTTCACTCCTCCATCCAGATGACACCCTTTGAAGCTCTCTATGGCCGTGAACCTCCAGCCCTAAAAGACTACGTGGAGGGTTTTTCACCCTTACCAGCTGTGGACGTAACCCTACAAGATAGACAAATCATTCTTGAACGGTTAAGACAAAATATTCACAAAATCCAAATGTTAATGAAGGACCAAGCGAATAAAAAGAGGAAAGATTGTACCTTTAAAGAAGGTGACCATGTTCTGCTCCGTCTCCAACCTTACCGACAATCTTCCGTCCAAAAACGAACTTCTCAGAAGCTGTCAAAGCTTTTTTTCGGCCCTTTTCTCATAATACGCCGTGTCAGAAAGGTGGCGTACGAACTTCAACTCCCTCAGACCTCACGGATCCACCCAGTTTTTCACGTCTCACAACTCAGGTTGTACCACGGACTGATTCCTCCTGATGAACTCCAAAATATTCCAAAAGAGTTGCATGCAGATACAGAAACTATAGAGGAAACCTCAGAGGGATCACTAATGGAAGACACAGTGGGTGTGACACAAGACAAAAACTTTGAAGTTGCAAGTGCAAAAGAAGTCGCAAGTGCAAAAGCTTTGTGTGAAACTCAAATATCTGGGTTCAAAGTACAAACTGAGAGAGAAGAGAAATTTAACCAAAAGAAGTGGAATGGAAACTAAAGTGGAATTGAAACGCAATTGAAGGGTACTTATTGGGCTGACCACTCCATTTTTCCTCACAACCCATCTCAGCCGCACGATGAAAGTAGCTTTATTCCCAACAAATCCCAACCATTGACCAACATTGGATTCTCCTCTAATGACCGTTGGCTGTTAACTCCAGACCCACCTTCTTCTACCACTTCACGTTTCCCACTTTCCAACCCTTCACGTGATGCCCTGTCCCAACTCACTAACCCACTTTCCAACACACCTTTCAATGCCCCCTACAGCCACCCTACCCCTTCTGAACCGCTGCCATCTGTCCCTCTCCCTGTTGACGCGGTTTCATCACAACCCTTAGATAACCTTTCCCTCTCTAATCCAACTCCCACGTGGCCATCATCAGACCAGCAAGTGGATCACATGCAGCAACCAACCCACCCATTGCCTCATTCCACACGCTTTCGCCAGCTGGCTCCCACCCAAGGTTTTCAAAAGGTTTCACGGGTGAACAATACATGTTCTACATCTCATGGGCCGGATTTCACAACACCCTTCTCCAACCTTGAGGACAAGGTTCTCATTGGGCCGGATAGTAGTGATAGAATGATTATTAGGCCCAACAGAATGGTGAAAAAGCCTTTTTGGCTGAAGGATTATATTATAGAATAATTCTCTTTTTGTTAGACTTTTGGATTATTAATTTTTGTATTTCTTCTAGTGGGCCTAGCCCAGTTATGTTTTAGTGCTTGTACCCTAGTATTTAAGAGTTGAATATCTCTTAACTAGGGCAGAAAATTAATGAACAAGTTTTTCCTTTCTTTCTTATCTTTGTATTGTCTTTATGAGTTAACCCTAATTTCTTGGTAGTAATAGAACCAGCCATCACAAAACCATATACAGAAATCAGCACATCAAAACTCATCCATTCAGACACGTACACAAAAAATCATCATTCGTATTCAAAGCAAACATACACGAAGCAACGTGCAGCAACATATAGACGCACATGAAGAGGGGCGAGCAGCAGTGATCACAAATTTTCACGCACACGATAAACACACACGGCGAGCAGGAGACAAGTGGATCACCCAAACCCATAGTAGCAGCAGTAAAGAACAGAAGTATCTAAAGCGTACCCGAATAACCAAATTGCGCTACCGAAGACGCGTCGGACGAACTCCGATAGGTAATGTCGAGTTATTATAGAGTTTTGATACACCTGTTCGGTTTTTATTTACATGCTCTCTTAGAATATCTTGGTTCAATTTAATCTTCGACTAATTTAAATTAGGATTTAGACTTTAAGTTTAACTTACTTGCATGACAATATTAAGATAGAATTTCATCTCTTGTCCCCTTGTTATCTTTTTCATGTTGCCTCATTCTAAAGGAAAGGTTTCTCTCTGTTGACTCGACGTCGTATTTAGGTTATACCTTTTATCCTAGCCTTGGGATTTGGAATCGTCGTGCTCTATGTGACTGTTCCGCCGTGAACACTTTCACTTCCTTTATCCTAACCTTAGGATCGGAGTCGCCGCACTCCATTGTAAGTGTTCTGCCGTGAATACTTACACCCCTTTCAACTTAACTTTAATTTCGGAGTCGCCGCACTCCATGTAAGCGTCTTGCCATGGATGCTTACTTCCCCTGGAACCTTGACCACAGTCAAGAGTTCCTCACCCTCTTTGAGGGCAACTACGAATGCTCTGATTTCATTCCCGCCAGGATACGTAGGCATGAGATGCGAAGTCTTGGCGAGCATACTTAGAAACTAACCCCTAGGTCTTTCCCTTAGCATATAGTAATACCCCGTATTTTATTTTGCTCTGGATATTATTAGTTTTGATCAACTGGGTTCCGGAGTACTCTGAGAAATTATCTGCAAAGATAATTTGATCAACTGATGAGCTCAGACCAGATCAAATTAATATTATCTGTCTCTGAAGTGTTAGCATTTGATGCTATAGAGATATTTGGACATTTATTAGTGTTACTAACTAATTGGTATTCTCTATATCTTTCCATTCCCTCACTTGTGCCAAAAATAGAAACAAAGTTAGTAAGAGGTAGAGAGAAGGAAGAGGAAAGGGAGAAAAAGGAGAAACCTAGAAGAAGAGCAAAGAGCTTGGATCATCATCTCTTCTTCATCAAATCAACCCAACATCTTCTTCATCTTCTTCATCTTGATCATAGGTGAGTTCTAGTTAGAACCCTAAATGTAGAAACTTAGGTTAGAACTTTGAATGAAAATGGTGGATTTTGATTAAATGTGTTAAATGTTGTTTCTATGGTTAAAACATGAAATAGAATGCATAACATGATTGGGCTGTGTGTAAAATTGCTGAATAATACTTGTTATGGTGATGGATCATGTTTTGATTGATTTTGGTTTGAGTCTACACCATTAAAAATAGGTTTTTAAGCTTCTGGCTCAGTGGTAACCGGTTACTCACTTTGAGGTAACCGGTTATATGCAGGAAAAATTGAGGTCCTGCGTGAAAAATGAACTGAGGAACCGGTTACTCATTCTGAGGTAACCGGTTACCATAATGTGTCTCTAACTCTCATTTTGCCTCTGTTTTGAATAATGCAACTTGAGTAACCGGTTACTCATTTTGAGGTAACCGGTTACCACTGTTATGATTTTTGAAAAATATTTAAAAATTGATATATTTTGGATCATAAGCCCAATCGAGGCATAGTGGTAGCTGTTGGAAAGCTATGAAAATATCCTACGTGATAAAAGTGAAAAATATTGATTTTGATACCCGATTAAATAAATCGGAGCGAACCCAAGAGTTATGATAACATTGTGATTGAATTATTATATGTAATTTGATTATACAATTGTATTATGTCTTGTCTAATCTATTGTCATTAAGCATGATTGAGAGGGTATGCATGTTTAAAATATGGAATAGGAAGAGTGAGGAACCCTTGTTATGAATCTATATTAGAGCCTAGTAATGTGGCTAGGAAATTGATAGACAATCTAAATGACCATGCTCGCACACATAAGGCTGAGGCGTGTGTCAGAATACCAAATGGTATAGAAAATAATAAGACACTAGTATGGAACATGTGTAAACTATGATACATATTGAGAAAAGGCAAATGAGGCCTAAAAGAAAATGTGGCCTAGAATTGTTGAATATAATTACGGTTGTATTTGAAATCACAAAATCGTAACCATTCCCCCAATATGTGTCATTTCATGAGTAACGAGCTCCTCTGGAATGAATGCACGATTACTTGGTAGGTTTGATTCCCAAGTATAGTACGAATAGAACCTATATGGTAAAGAGACTTGTGACGGTGTACGGACCGTGTGAAGTGACGAATTAAGGTGATAATGTGTCCCTTAGTACCGAATCCATCTCGTATGCCAAGTAATCTACAAGGATCCATGACTCGTTCCGACTTCTAGACGTAGAAGAGGATGGGAAAAAGGAATGCCTTGATAAGGTTGTCGATAGTGATAATTTTGAGTTAACGGACTCATAAACATGTTTCCATATAGTGTGAGATTTGTGAACTCAAGGTCACTTCCCTTCCCTTTTGACTTGAGTAGAATGATAGAACCTTGTAAAGCCGAGAGGGTCTATAAGACAGGGAACTCTCTGAGATTTAATATTTCACCCCATGTCATTGATTATATTACAGGTACTTCAGGTTTCGCGAAGGGTAAGTGTTAGTTCTTGTATTGGCAGGAATTTTGGTAAAACAAAGTTGAACAATGTTGATGTCATATGTCTGATGTCATAACATTGGTTCCTAACATTAGTTGTTGCAGGGTTGAAGTTGTATATGCTGATGTTATACTTAATGTCTTGACATCAGTTATCAGAATATCAGAGCATCAGGTTGTGATGTTTTAGGGTTGCGCGTGTTAGTTTGTTTTGAGGAGATCTGTTAGAGAGATTGGATGCGAATATCTTGGAGAAGATATTTTTAATCAGATATGGAGCAGATCATGTAACTGACATTAGGGCTGATTTGAAAAGATTTAAAAAGATTTGAAGATCAAATCTGTTTTAAATTATGATTAATAACAAATCAAATCAAATTATTTTGGAAGAGGTCCAAGCCCAAGTCAGAATTCTATAAAAGCAACCTCAACCCTTGTTGGAGAATAACGAAGACTGAGAGCATAGACTGAGAGTCAATTTGAGTTTTCGTGTGTGTTTTTGTAAACCATTCATTTTTGAATTGGTGTTACTATTTTGAGTTGTAAGTGTATTCACAATAGAGCTTTTAAGCAAGAGTGTGTTGGTCTTGATCAAAGCTGTTAAGCAGAATCAAGATGGGTTTTAAAGTGTAATCATTGGATTGTATCACTGAGGTGATTTAGGGAGTGAGTGGTTTCTCATACCTAGGTGGTTTCTTAGGTAGAAGTGCCATTGGGTAGTGATTAAGTTAGGTAGATGTCAACTGAGATTGTTGAGTCTGTAATTTAATACTACTAATAGTGAATTTCCTCCCTGGCTTGGTAGCCCCCAGACGTAGGTAGTTAGACCGGACTGGGTGAACAATTCATTGTGTTATTTACTGCTTATTATTGCCTTGTTCATATTAGCAGAGTGTGTTGTTGTGACATCGCACTTAACATCACACATCTGATACCAGAATTTCAATTGGTATCAGAGCAGGCATCCTGCTCTACTTCTGGGTGAGATCTAGGGCTGATACTTTCTGGTGCAATGGGCAAGGAGAGTGGTGGATTTGTGAATAGACCCCCTATTCTAGATGGCTCTAATTATGACTATTGGAAACCACTGATGGTTACCTTCTTGAAGTCATTAGACAGTAGGGCTTGGAAGGCTGTCTTAAAAGAATGGAAAGCACCTGTTATTGTTGAAAAGGATGGTACAACAAAGCTAAAACCTGAGGAAGATTGGACAAAGGAAGAAGATGAGCTTGCACTTGGAAATTCAAAAGCCTTGAATGCCATCTTTAATGGTATTGACAAGAACATCTTTAGGCTGGTAAACACTTGTGAAGTAGCTAAGGAAGCTTGGGATGTCTTGAAAACTACTCATGAAGGAACCTCCAAGGTCAAGATGTCAAGACTTTAACTGCTGACTACAAAGTTTAAAAATCTGAAGATGAAGGAGGATGAAACCATTCATGATTTTCACATGAATATTCTTGAGCTGTCCAATGCTTCTAGTGCTTTAGGAGAAAGAATGACTAAAGAGAAGCTGGTAAGGAAGATTCTCAAATCCCTTCCCAAGAGATATAAAATGAAGGTGACTGCTATTGAAGAAGCTCAAGACATCAGCAAGATGAGGGTTGATGAGTTGATTGGTTCTCTTCAAACCTTTGAGTTGGGATTGAATGAGGAGCCTGAAAAGAAGACCAAAAGCATAGCTTTGGGGTCTAATACTGAAGATGGTAAGGAGGAGTGTAATTTTGAAACTCAGGAGGAACTGTCAAATGTTGTTGTGATGCTTGGGAGACAGTTTAATAAGGTGTTAAAGAGAATGGACAGAAACTATAGACCTAATGTTAAGAACATCACATCTGACACCAACAGGTCTAGTGATCAAGTGAAGAAAACAAGAGATGAAGAAAAGTCCAGTCTTGACAAAGGAGTTCAATGTTATGAGTGTGAAGGTTATGGTCATGTCAAGAAAGAATGTCTTACATATCTCAAAAAGCAGAAAAGGGGTTATCTGTTTCCTGGTCTGATGCTGTAATACCCCAAATTTTGACCACTTAGATTTCTCATCATTGTGAAAATCATCATCACAATATGGATGAACCATCATGCTTCATCAGTCTCCCCAAAGATGGGTGAGCATCCAATACAATCAAAATTAGGGTTTCAAGCCCTCTCTGAGTGCTTAGACAAAGGATCAATCAAGAAATGACATGATCTTCAACTTGTCTAATCTATTAAACATCCACAATGGATCAAAAAGGACTCCCACTTCAAGGATTAAGCACGAGGCTGCTCCCTTCTAGGTGGATCAAGTCTCAAGATCGACAGTGTCACCAAATTAGGGTTTTGGTCGACCAGGGCCTCCAGATGGAAATTTTCATCTGGGCACAAGGAAATGATCCAAAACATAACCTAATATACTTCATGGAACCTCATGAACCCATGCATCAAGTCAATTTTGCCTCAGGGGATGCATTCATCAAAAATCAGGAATTAGGGTTTCTTGACCTAATTTACCCCTAAGTTGACTTTTGGGACAATCCATGAGCCAAGACCTCAAGACATGATTTGAGGTTCTCTAATATACCATATTGATCCATTTGGAGCAATAGATTGATCCAAGAAGCTTGAGCAACAAGTCTCAATTTCATCTCCACCACAATTAGGGTTTTAAGGGAAAAGTCAACTGTAACTTTGACTTTTGACCAGGACATGCTCCCAAACCCTAATACATGATTGAATATACCCTATGACACCCATGGAACATGTCCATCAAGTTTGATTTAGGTCAAGGACATGATTTCCTGAAGAATTGCACAGTTTGGAATTCATCTGATAAAAAGTCAACTGTGCACAAAAGTCAACTTTGACTTTTTGAGATTTTTCACCAAAATGGATTTTTAACCCTAAAATGATGTTAATGTATGATTTGAATCATCATTCATCAAGAAAAATCAAGAAAAGTGAGATAACTTGTAAAAGGGGTAACCATAAAACTTAGAAATTTTTCTAAGTTAAAAATAAAGTGGCAAAGGTACCAACTTTGGAGGACCATAACTCCTAAACCACAAGGCCATTTTTTCTCATCCAAAGATGGATTTGTAGCCCTCATTATCACCTACAAAAACTTCAACTACAAGTCATTCCAATTCATTAAGGATTTTGAGTTATGGAGTGATCAAAGTGGCTGAAAAGTGAAAATGTCACTTTTTCCAACACTTAGTGAAATTTTCACTAAGTCAGATTCTGCCTCACTTTTTGCCAAATGTAGGGGTATTTTTCACTTGGAATCAAAAGAGATCAAAACCAAACTTGTTCAAACAGTTGTTGTATCATGTAAGAGCTTTCCAAAATGGCCAAGAACATTGCCAAATTCAACCTACACCATGAGATACAACATTGCCAAGTTGCCTTGCTGAAATCTGTCAAGGCAAGGCAGAATTTGCAACTTTGGTCGATTTGCCAAAATCAGCCAAATTCAATTGCTCCAATCCACTTGGACACCTCAGAGGATTGAATCTAAAGGGGACAATCACTGAGCCAAGCCTCCAAAGTCCATGGAACAAGAAATAACATGTTGAACCTAGAATGGCCAAAATAGGGACAAGACTTCAAATTTGGAATGAGGCATTCAATGAAACCATCAAGGTGGCATGGACTGAGCCATTCTCATTTGAAATCAGTCAAGACTTATCCAAGACCAAGGGGACCAAAGCTCTGTGCCCTAACCTCTAGTCAATGGCTAGAGGAGACTTGGATTTTCATTTGCCAACATTGGCCAAACCTACTTACCGGCTGCCATGCACTATTCCTTGCAAAACAAACTTGCTCTACTATAAATAGAGCTCAATTGTGGTCAGTTTGAGTACACCAAAGCCATCTAACAGATGCTTTCCTCAAAATCTCTTCTTTCACTCCAATTTTTCCTTCTAAGGCAAGTCACTATCGGGTTTTGAGTTTGAGAGCAATTCAAATCAAACCAATCACTCACACACCTCACATACATCACATATGAGCTGATAAAACACTTAGATTACTTCTGAAACATCAATTTCACAAAATCACCAGCTGGTTGCTCAAGGTTTTAACCAAAGTTCAGCTGAGGTACCACAAAATGATCCAGCCAATTTCAATCAAGTCCAACCATCCAAACACAATCCATAGGGTGTAGGGAAGCTGTTCAGATCATCACCACTCATCTGTAACACCTCCAAATCAAAAATCACTTTGAACTTGCTGTCACGACTTGGAGGTAAGCACATACTTGGTCATCTCTCAATCTATGCATATTTCCTCGCACAATAATTTGGCCATATGTTCATAATCATGCATGGAATGTTTTCCCTCAATTAATTGCATTGTTTGAATCGTGTATCAAAAATCCTAGCCTTCATGCAGAAATTAGGGTTCTTGAGGTCTCTTCGTGATTTCTTGTTGTATGTTTAATTTAAATAAAATTAAAGTACATAGACATGATCGTGAGGTTGAGACGAGCATAATGATATGTGGATTGCATGATATGATTACGTATTCATGGAGATTGGATAGAAAATGCAAATCTGAGAAACCAAGAACACGCGCGTGTTCTTCAGCTTGTTCTTGGCGCCATTTTTAGAAATTTAAATATTTGAATTTTGTGATTTTGTTTAATTGATTCAAAAATTAATTTCTCTCTGAGTTTTAATGATTTTGAGTTGATTCTTTTTTTAATAATTCACAAAAATGTTAAAATATTTTATTTTCACAAAAAATCCCAAAAATATTATTTATTTCATATAATTGATATTTTTGCAAAGAATTAATATTTTGATTGTTTTTGACATTTTAAATATTTTTTCTACATTGATTTTGCAACTTTTAATGCTTTCTAATTATTTTGTAGGTCAATACTTAATTTTTGAAGCATTAATCCAAGATCACAATTTGTTTTCCATGTGTTAAACAATTTTTGATCATTTTAATTGAATTTTTATTCAATTAAATACATTTTGAAAACAAATTAGGGTTTTTGGATTAATTCAACCCTCATAAATCATTTTCAAAACTC
This sequence comes from Lathyrus tuberosus, assembly GCA_022829125.1. Lineage (NCBI taxonomy): Eukaryota > Viridiplantae > Streptophyta > Magnoliopsida > Fabales > Fabaceae > Lathyrus > Lathyrus tuberosus. The sequence goes on from JALAZF010000017.1 coordinate 21,238,278, forward strand.
TTTGGGCCTCTTGAGAGAGTGTAAGACCCATCCCCCCTTGTACAAAAACTTTTTGGGCCTCACTCATTGTATAAGTCCCTCTGTACAAGTAAACGGCGCGATCGTCGTCCGTTTAAAAATAAAAGTCATCTGGGCCTCTCCTTGAGCTATAAGAACCATTCAAAACACTTTGGGCCTCTATTAGAGTGTAAGACCCAATCCCCCTTTTAACCAAAACATTTTGGGCCTCACTTATTGTATAAGTCCCGCTGCGTTAAAAGAAAACCTCGGCGCGATCGCCATTTTTAAACGAAAAATCATTTGGGCCTACCCTCGTGTTATAAGCCCCTCTCTTTTCTTTAAACCTTTTTTGGGCCTCTTGAGAGAGTGTAAGACCCATCCCTTTGTACAGAAAACCTTTTTGGGCCCCAGTCACTTGCATAAGTCCCGCTGTACAAAGCCAAATAGTGTGCTCACTGATAAAACCCTGGGCCTCTCCTTGAGCTGTAAGCCCCAAATCTTTCTTTTTCAAAGCACTTTCTCCTTTGATTTTGAATATACTGTTGTTTTCAATCTTTCTTTGTTGAACAACTAACCAAACAGCATGGAAGCACTACAACCGTGTAAGTGGTTATCGCTTTCATTTACTGCTTTCATATTATAAACTGTATTGTGGGGCTGCTCACTGTAAGTCTCCTTTCATAAACTCATATCTACTGTGTAATAATAGTATAGATATTTCGAGTTTCCCCGGCAACTACGTCTAGAACTAGGTGACGCCGTTTCCTTTATTCGTAGAAATAGACGCCTAGATCCCCAATAGGAGCACCGGATACAGTCTTCTCTTCGGTTGTCCTCCTTAGGAATCGTCAAGAAGCTCTACTCCCCAAGATGAATGTATTCTCCATGAATGGCATCTTTGAGTTTCTTCCAAATTCTCGAACTTTCCTGACTTGATCTATTCCTTGTGGATAGCTTGCCTTGAATGTCTCGGGGTTTGGGTACCCACTACGGTCATAATCTTGGACCTTAACTAAGGAACCCTAAAAAATCGCTGGATAGTAAACCTCGCACGTTTACCAGTGGTTTTTATCTTTAAAAGAGTTATCTCTCCTAATGGAAAGGAGATGATAGACCCACGGGCTTCTTAAAAGCATCGGCCTCCTCTTGGGCATTATTCAAGGACACTACGGCTTCTTAGAAGTATTCACAGCCTCCTCTTAGGATTCGTATAATGATCTCTTCCTCCGGGAATGATAGCCTCCTCTTGGGCTTCGTACAATGACCCGTAGGCTTCTTAAAAGTTTCCAGCCTCCTCTTGGGCTTCGTACAAATTGTCCCGACGACCTCCTAGAGGTATAGGAACAGAACCTAGTCATCCTCATAGAACAGTCCTTTCATAGAGTCTACTACTGTTTCTCAAAGCATAGTACAAAAGAAAAAAAACTCTAGACTTGGACAGTCTAACTTCCTTGAGTCTCAAAGACATTCTCAAGTGACCCCTTCGTTAAATAGGATGGAAACCCGCAGACTCGGACAGTCTCAATACCCTTTGGATTTCCCGTTTCCTCAAAGAGAAGGAAATATCCCTGATCCTCAGATCAAATCCCTGAGTACAGTGTTGCTCATATAAGAACTGATTTTCTCTTTTAAAATCAGTATATTGGATCTATCACTCAACTGAAACAAACCTTTAGCCTCCATCTCGGGCTTCGTACGAGATACAAAAACACTCTCTGGTTGAGTATAAAAGATTCTCCTGTTGAGTCAAACAAACAATAGCCTCTATCTCGGGCTTCGTACGAGACACAAAGACTCTATTGTCGGGTCAAAATCTTTTAGCCTCTCTCTCGGGCTTTGTACGTGACACAAAATAGCCTCCTCTTAGGCTTTGTATAATGATTCTCCTAGCGGAAATTATCCTCCTCTTAGGCTTTGTATAAGAAAACCACTGGTTGATCCAATCAACCTTTTAGCATCAAACCTGTGCCTCGTTCACAGTACACAAACATCAACAACTCCTTTCCTTTCATCTAATCGCTGTAAGCGGCAAGCCTCTGGATCATCTATATCCACGCCACTGTCCCTCTTTTAGCATGAGAAATTCCTAAGGAAAGATGGCATTGCTCTACACTGAGTTAAAGTCTTCTCCTTCAGGTTAAAACCCTTTCTTCGGAAATTATGGCATTGCTCGGATCCGCGTATCCCAGTTAAAGTAATTCTCCTTCCCCCTCTTTAGAGATGACAAATTCTCTCTAAAGTCGAGGTCTTTCAGCTTCACGTCTTGGGCTTTGAACAAGACACAAATAGACCTTTCAGCTTCACATCTTGTGCTTTGAACAAGATACAAACCACCTTTCGCTTTAAGTCTTGGGCTTTAAACAAGACACCAAAACACCAAAAACACCCATTTCCTCCCATAGAATAGGAGGAACTACGAACGCTCTGATTTCCCTATTTCGGTAAACGGGAATACGTAGGCATAAGATCGAAAGAAAAGATCTTAGCGAGCACAATCAACAAAAAACCCAAATTCCATATCTCCATCAATCAAAAGCAGTATTTCAAAAGCATCCGTCCTAACATCCTAATCCTTGTTCCCCGCCAGAAACCTTCTGTCAAGGTAAAAAGAAAGAAAACTGTATTGGCGAAAATACAAATAACCAGTACAAAGGCCCCCCCACATTGATAGCATCCGTAACCTAACAGACCGCTGTTTAAACTCAGTATGCAAGCAGGGTTAATTGGAGACATCTATTTCCCTTCCTTATTCAGCTCACAATAGGATAAAAAATGAATCGACCTGTAGTTTAAGCTCAAACCGCAGAGAGCGACCAGCGCTTAAGAACCGCGTCCAAAATCGCTCGCTACAGAAAAGTGGCGCCCAACAATACAAGTACAATTTGGACATGGCACCCGACAGAGATAAACTCAGATCGATGTCGCAAAAGGAAAAGGAAACCTTTAAGGAGTATGCTCAAAGGTGGCGTGAAATTTCCGTTCAAATTTGTCAACCTCTTGAGGAAAAAGAGATGACAAAAATCTTCTTAAAGACCTTAAGCTCATTTTACTATGACCAAATGATTGCCAGTGCACCCAGTGATTTCACCGAAATGGTCGGCATGGGTGTACGTCTTGAGGAAGCCATCCGAGAAGGACGTTTGGTAAAAGACACTGGATCAACGAGCGGTACTAAAAAATACGGTAGTGCTCTCCCTAAGAAAAAAGATCAAGATATTGGGAATATCTCTCTCGGAAAGCAAAGGCGACGTTATCAGCCAGTAGCAGCTGTTACTCCTACTATCGGCCCCGCGCCTGTTCCTATGTATCAACCTCAGGTTGCGCAGAGCCAACCTGACCAACAAAGGACACAACAGCCTCTTCAGCAGGCTCGTCCTCAATATAACAACAACCGTACAATACGGCCACCAGGATTTGATCCTATACCCGTAACGTACGCGGAGCTGTTTCCGTTACTGCTGGCTAAGGGGCACATTCAGACTAAGTTTCCCCTTTCAGTTTCGGAAAATCCTCCTTTTTGGTTTAAAGCGGATCAAACATGCCCTTATCATCAAGGAGGTTCAGGGCATAACATTGAGACTTGTCTTAATTTCAAATCCGACGTGCAAAAGCTTGTTAGGAGCGGGCTCTTATCTTTCAAAGATACGAATCCTAATGTTCTTACGAACCCGCTGCCTCAACACGAGAAAGCTGCAGTCAATCTGATTGAGAAAGAGACTAACAATGTCTATCAAATTCACGATGTACTCTTATTGGGGACCAATCTGGTCAAGATGCATTGTAGACAGAGTGGATATGGCCATGTGCCACCTCATAATTATCATCAATGTGATATCTGCTCTAAAGACAACCAGGGGTGTTCTGTAGTGCAAGCAGCTCTACAGGAACAAATGGATCTTGGATGGATCCAAGAGCACCGAGTTCGTGGAGTTAACATGGTTTACACGAATTCCAACGTCATTCAAAATCACGACATCCGTGCGATGAATGTCAACTTGGTGGCGATGCACTCAAGGCAAAGCCAATATCATAATCTGCCGCGACACGATTGCAGTTCCTGTCTGATTTGCTCGGTAAACAAACAGGGATGCTCTTTCATACAAGAGGCCCTCCAGCGTCAGATGGATCTTGGATGGATCCAAGACTACCATAATAGGAACTCCTATCAAATCAACATGGTTCAGATCTTCGACATCCGCGTAATGGATACCAACCTGGTAGAGTTACATGCTGAGCAGGTCCGACTTGGATTCTTAATATCACATGACTATCAAAATTGTAAAGCGGGTTGCGAAAACGATCGAGGGTGTAACCTTGTCCAGGAGCCACTTCAGCACTTGTTAAATCACTGGTGGATGCCAATCTATATGGACGAAGATACTCAGTAGATTAGTATCAATAACAGGAATCCTACTCGTCATCAAAGTCAGGATGTCCGATCAATGGAAGGTAACCTAGTGAGGTTACATTGTATTCAAAGTGGGCGTGGCCAGGTGCCACCACACAACTATGACAGTTGTAGCGTCTGTACAGAAAGTAACCAAGGGTGTTACCTTGTGAGAGCAGCTCTTCAGGGTCAGGTCGATCATGGAGAAATTCGTCCATATCCCGGTTCAGGACCCATCATTTGGTCGCCGAACTACCTTGCCGAGCAAGTTGAGGATGTTGTCACGATCTCTGGTCATCACAGGACCAGGGATGTTTTTGCCATCATCCCTCTACTTGAAAAATCTAGAGTTCCCAACCGGGAACGGATCAAGGTTACTTATGATGGTCAGAAAAATCAGAAGGCTCCCATAGTCATCTATTTACCGGGGCCACTACCGTATGAATCAGCTAAGGCAATCCCTTACAAATACGGTGTAACAATAATCGAGAATGGAAAGGAAATTCCATTACCCTCCGTCGTGAATATTGCAGACATCAGTCGTGTAACACAGAGCGGTCGAATCTTCAACCGAGGGGTTGGAGAATCCAACAAAGAAAAGGAACTTCAGGCGGAAATTCCTGATCCACCAGTCAGTCAATCTGGTAATCCCGACTTTTCAAAAGACAAAGATGAGATGCTAAAGCTCATCCAAAGGAGTGAATATAACATTGTTGATCAACTGTTACAGACTCCTTCAAAGATCTCAGTATTATCACTGTTACTCAGTTCAGAAGCACACAGAGAGGCTCTACAGAAAGTCTTGGAGCAAGCCTTTGTGGAACAGGATGTAACAATCAGACAATTCGATAGCATTGTCTCTAACATCACTTCCTGCAATAATTTGGGATTTAGTGATGAGGAATTACCTGAAGAGGGTCGTCGTCATAACATGGCGCTCAACATTACAGTTAACTGCCAGGGCGATGCTTTAGCCAACGTACTGGTAGACACAGGGTCAGCCCTGAATGTTATGCCGAAGTCCACTTTGACTCAATTATCATTTAAGGGCCCTCCGATGAGAGTCAGCGAGGTCGTCGTCAAAGCATTCGACGGATCCAGAAAAACAGTTATCGGCGAAGTTGATCTTCCCATAACTATTGGTCCTCACACTTTCCAAATCACTTTCCAGGTCATGGACATCCGGGCAACGTACAGTTGTTTATTAGGAAGACCTTAGATACATCAGGCTGGAGCGGTTACTTCAACCCTCCACCAAAAGCTAAAGTTCGTCAAGAACGATCAACTTGTCACGGTTTGTGGGGAACAAGCCTTGCTCGTGAGTAAATTATCATCATCTGCTTGTGTAGAACCCGAGGAGGTTATTGGAACTCAGTTCCAAGCACTATCGGTGAGCAAAGACAATCAGTTCAAAGAAGGAACTTCAATTTCTTCATACAAAGATGCTATTAAAGCGGTCGAGAGTACCGATACGACAGGATGGGGACGGCTTGTCATTCCTATTGACAATAAAACAAAGAAGGGTCTTGGTTTTTATGCGACCTGTACTCAGACAACCGCCAACGATGAAAGTCTTCATCCCCTTCAAAACTTCTTCCACAGTGGAGGTTTTCTTCACCCAGTGTCTCAGACAGTTCATGCTATCAATGAGGAAGATCCCTCTGACACAGATGAAGAATGGAAGTCCTACCTTAACAAGGACGGCTATATGTCTCAGGAAGAGGTGCCTATGCCTTTTTGCTTTCCTACAGAAAGTCCGAGGTTTATACCAAGATCAGATGTCGAAATGATCTACGGAGATTGTGATCCGGAAGGATGCCGTGCTCCGCCAAATTCATTAGAGGAAGACACTCTGATGAAAGAAAACTTTGGCCCGATGGATGGTCTGCCAATGTGGCAGCCTTACCCAGGAAACTTGGGGCAAGAAAGTCAGCCGAGTAATGAAACTCAGCTGAGCGTCATTGAACAGAATACCTGTGTCCCCGCCATATCATGGGATCAACACTCAGGTCATTCGGAAACTACTCAACATGAAGATGAATTCGCAACGTTTGCAGGACTAGAATTCATCAACTATGCTTTTCCTGAGGTCAACGTCATCGAGAGGGATGACTTCTCCAGTTCCAAAGAAGTTTGGGACACTTTGGGACAACCAAGTGGAAAATACGACTTTATAGTCAAGTACACTGCTCCCGGAAGCTCTCGTATCAGGCTCGAAGATATCCAGTCAACTGGATGGGGAGATACAGATGAGAGCACCAATGCTATGCAAAGTGCAACAGAGGAATCCTCCTACGACAATTCTGCTTGGGAGACAGATTCCAATGATCCTGCTCCGCCAGAAATCAGCGTCATTTCTGAAGACAAATCAAGGAAGGTGCCAGACTTTGTGATTCACCGAGGAGTTCACCGCCAATGGGTTGCCGTCGAGGTTCCGAAGGTCGTTCATCAGTCAAAGTAATTGCCATCTTTAACCTTTCACCCTGCCCAGGTGAAACGGATGTTTTGATAGGGCTCGCTTTTTGTAAATTTCCCTCTTCTCTTTGCCCAGAGCGAGTGAGTTTTGTTTTATAGGGCTGTAGTTTCAAGATTCGACTTGTTCATTAATAAAATAACGTCGTTCTGTAATTTCCGCATTAATTACTGTTTTCTCTTTTTGCTTTTTCGGAAAATGGTAATCCTAAAAAAACATTCAATAATAAAAACAAGCAGTAAAATAAATACACTGCACACACTTACATTTTCTCTATCTCTTCTAAACACGAATCATCACGTCATGCAGATTGCTTGTTTTAAACCCCGTTGAAACATATGATCTGATGCCTTATTCCAACTTTGAGTTCCCGGTATTCGAGGCTGAAGAAGAAAATGACGACGAAATTCCAGAAGAGATCTCCCGACTACTCAGACAAGAGGAAAGGTCCATTGAACCTCACAAAGAGCCGTTGGAAACGGTAAACTTGGGTTCAGAAAAAGAGAGAAAAGAAATCAGGATCGGAGCACTGCTCAGTCCAACTATCAAAGAAAGTTTGATAAAGCTTCTCAAAGAATTCCCCGATGTATTCGCTTGGTCCTATCAGGATATGCCAGGGTTGGATACCAGCATCGTGGAACATCACTTACCGCTAAGATCGGAATGTCCGCCAGTAAAGCAAAGGTTGAAACGGACTCACCCGGACATGGCCATCAAAATCAAAGAGGAGGTACACAAATAGATCGACGCGGGTTTCCTCGCTACATCTGAATATCCTCAATGGTTAGCCAACATCGTACCCGTTCCCAAAAAGGATGGAAAGGTCAGAATGTGTGTTGATTACAGAGATCTAAACAAGGCAAGTCCAAAGGACGACTTTCCTTTACCACACATTGACATGCTGGTTGACAGCACAGCAAAGTTCAAAGTATTCTCCTTCATGGATGGATTTTCGGGCTATAATCAGATCAAAATGGCGCCGAAAGACATGGAGAAAACTTCGTTCATTACCCCATGGGGTACCTTTTGTTACAAGGTAATGTCGTTCGGTTTGAAGAATGTCGGGGCAACCTATCAAAGGGCCATGACTACTCTGTTTCATGACATGATACACAAAGAAATCGAGGTATATGTCGATGATTTGATTGCAAAATCAAGAACAGAGGATGAGCACGTTGAACATCTGTCAAAATTGTTCGAACGTTTAAGAAAATTCAAGCTCCGCTTGAATCCCAACAAGTGCACCTTCGGTGTCCGTTCGGGGAAATTACTAGGGTTCGTCGTCAGCCAGAAAGGAATTGAAGTTGATCCTGACAAGGTCAAGGCCATTCAAGAAATGCCTTCTCCGAAAACTGAAAAACAAGTCAGAGGATTCTTGGGACGTTTGAACTATATCTCCAGATTCATATTCCTTATGACCGCGACGTGTGCGCCGATTTTCAAATTACTCAAAAAGAACTAGGATTGCGTTTGGTCAGAAGATTGCCAAGCCGCCTTCGACAGTATCAAGGAATATCTATTGAATCCTCCGATCCTATCACCTCCAGTGGAAGGAAGACCACTGATCATTTACCTCACAGTCCTAGAGGACTCAATGGGATGTGTACTTGGCCAACAAGACGAAACTAAAAGGAAAGAGTCTACCATTTACTATCTAAGCAAGAAATTCACCGACTGCGAAACTCGGTACATGATGCTTGAGAAAACTTATTGCGCTTTGGCTTGGGCAGCCAAACGTCTTCGCCAGTACATGATTCGTCATACTACTTGGTTGGTCTCCGAAATGGATCCAATCAAGTACGTTTTCGAAAAACCTGCTCTCACGGGAAGGATTGCCCGTTGGCAGATGTTACTATCAGAATATGACATAGAGTACCATGCTCAGAAAGTCGTTAAAGGAAGTATTTTAGCCGATCATTTGGCTCATCAACCGATTGACGATCAAGAATCAATCGGGTTTGACTTCCCAGACGAAGATGTCATGTATCTAAAGATGAAAGATTGCGATGAACCGCTACCCAGTGAAGGGCCAAAACCAGGTTCCCAGTGGGAACTTATCTTTGACGGAGCAGTCAATCATTATGGAAACGAAATTGGGGCAATCATTGTTACCCCTCAGGTTTCCCACATTCCTTTCACTGCTAGACTTACGTTCAAATGTACGAACAACGAGGCCGAATACGAAGCATGTATCATGGGTCTCGAAGAAGCGATTGATTTAAGGATCAAAAACTTGGACGTATACGGCGATTTAGCCCTGGTTATTAACCAGATAAAAGGAGATTGGAACACATACCAATCAGGATTGATTCCTTACAAAGACTATGCTAGAAGGTTGTTACCCTTCTTCAACAGAGTCGACTTTCATCACATCCCTCGTGATGAGAATCACATGGCTGATGCATTAGCCACTCTCTCCTCCATGATTAGTGTAGGTCGATGGAATGACATACCTAAGATCGACATAATGCGCCTTGAACGGCCCGCTTACGTCTTCGCGATTGAAGCAGTCATAGACGACAGACCTTGGTATCACGATATCAAATGCTTCCTTCAGAAACAAGAGTACCGATCTGGGGCACTCATAAAAGACAGGAAAACCCTCAGAAGATTGGCTGGAAACTTCTTCCTGAGCGGTGACACTCTTTATAAGAGAAATTTTGACATGGTCTTGCTCCGATGTGTCGACAGACCAGAAGCAGGCATGCTCATGAAAGAAATTCATGAAGGATCCTTTGGCACTCGTGCCAACGGACACACAATGGCGAGAAAAATTCTCAGGGCCGGGTATTATTGGTTGACCATAAAATCCGACTGCTACAAGTACATGAGGAGGTGTCACAAGTGTCAAATATACTCCGACAAAATTCATGTACCGCCATCACATCTCAAAGTTCTTTCTTCCCCATGGCCTTTTTCCATATGGGGAATCGACATGATTGGTATGATTGAGCCCAAGGCTTCAAACGGACATCGGTTCATCCTGGTCGCCATTGATTATTTCACCAAGTGGGTCGAAGCAGCGTCATTCGCCAATGTAACCCGACAAGTGGTGGTCCGATTTATCAAAAACAATATCATCTGCCGTTATGGTGTTCCAAGCGAGATCATTACTGATAATGGATCTAACTTGAACAATAAGATGATGAAAGAGTTGCGTGCAGAGTTCAAGATCGAACACCATAACTCATCTCCCTACCGACCCAAGATGAACGGAGCGGTAGAAGCGGCTAACAAGAACATCAAGAAGATCGTTCAAAAGATGGTTGTAACCTATAAAGATTGGCACGAAATGCTACCCTTTGCTCTTCACGGTTATCGAACATCTATCCGCACTTCAACAGGGGCAACCCCTTTCTCTCTAGTATATGGCATGGAAGCAGTGCTCCCCATAGAAGTAGAGATCCCATCAATCCGGGTATTGATGGAAGCGAAGCTCACCGAAGCTGAATGGTGTCAAAGTCGACACGACGAACTGAACCTGATCAAAGAAAAGAGAATCACGGTACTATGCCACGGTCAGTTATATCAACAGAGAATGAAAAGGGTGTTCGACAAAAAGGTCTGACCTCGTATTTTCAGAAAAGGAGACCTCGTGCTCAAGAAGATACAATCATTTCTCACTGACTCTCGGGGCAAATGGACCCCAAATTATGATGGCCCCTATGTGGTCACGAAAGCTTTCTCAGGCGGCGCCTTGAGACTTGCAACCATGGACGGAGAGGAGTTTGCCTACCCCACGAATGTTGATGTAGTCAAGAAATACTTCGCCTAAACTAAAAAAAATGTCTCGGTGGATTGAAAACCCGAAAGGGCGGTCCAGCCAAAAGTTAGAGACAGAAAAAAAATCATCCCAATGGATTGGAAATCTCATAGTACAATCCAGGCAAAAATTAGGGATAATGGCAAGTAACTATGTTCAACAGAGGCAAGTTCCTCAGCAGCAGTTACAGCATCATCTATCAGAGGAAATCTCCAGTCAAAGGTCATCTTCGACGGAAGCTCAGGATGTCCCGAACTCAAAGTTGGTAGAAGGATAGTGGTCGTTATGTTTCAACGTAGCCCTTTTCCCTGTAAATGGCCATTTTCTAACTTTGTATATACTCTTTGGAATCACGCGTTTGGCTGATCTCCATCTTATCAATAAAATTTGAGCCCTTGTGCTTTTGTTTGTAATTCTTTACATGTTTTAGCTTTACAGAATGACGTTGTTTAAACTTAATCAGCGATTCTTGAAATAAAACAAAAATGAATTTACTTGTTAAAAATTTTTCTGCTTTTAAATTAAAGATGGCATTTCTTTTGACTGTTGAACATCAGAAGAACATCGATCGCTTCTCCCGAAGTAAGCGAACTTCAAAGTGTAGAATCAAAGTACTCCTTCTAAACCAGTTCGCCTGAATGAAGGGATCAACTGTGTCAGAGACCTTGTTTTGTCTGACATTCTTGGCCGAGTTCTCATCTCCTAAGCCCGATCAGCATAGCTCCCAACGGGACTATCTCTCCTAAGCAAGGTGAAATTGCTATTTTGAATCAACGGTACTTCTTCGCCCCGCGATGGCCGAGTATCTAATTGTGTTCATCTCTTAGTCTGTATGTTGCGTCTATTTTGTCAGCACATACATACATACATCATGCATTTTTTATTTGCATTCACATTTCATATTGCATCACTATCACTCTAGTCGGTCCTGTCCCCTAGTGGTAGAAGTCCTCTCAATCGAGTTGTCAGTTCTTGCCTCGTCAGGAAATACTGTGTCTGAACAACCTCGCTTCCAGTTTAATTTTGGAAAGAAGTTGGTCCTTGGCCACTTTGATAACTTGAACCTCTGAATGACCAGAGAAACCTTCAACAGATGTCACTCTTCGCCATTGAAGATGATATCCTTGCTTTCCCGGATTAAGGAAAATCCACAGAGAAAGCCTCGTGATCAGAGATTCGGCAGCACACCAGTTTTGCTCCGAAAAACCACTGATGAGAAGGTCATTGGCACCTCAAAATTGGATCCCATCATATGGCATTTCTCCGGGAAGATCCCGAGAAAAGTATGATGTAACCCCAAACGAAAATAGTCTCTCAAGAGACTCGCTTTCCCCAGTAGAATCGACAAATGACGTCTCCAAAACAGAGAAGTTTGTGTACCTCTACAACTCAGACGAATGGGTTCCCCAGCAAGTCTGACATCAAAACTTTTTCCACTCAAATGGCATCTCCCCAGGAAAATTCGGCAAGAAGTTTGAAGGAAAGCCGCTACGAATAGCGTCCCTTGTCAGTAAAGTTTATTGACAAAAGAAACTAAGACCAGTTCCTTGGTAGGAAACCAGGATCGAGGGGAAGTTTAAATTAGAAACTAAGACCAGTTCCTTGGTAGGAAACAAGGATCGAGGGGAAGTTTGTTTCCACAACTGAGACCAGTTCCTTGGTAGGAAACCAGGATCGAGGGGAAGTTTATTTCAAAAGAGACTGAGACCAGTTCTTGGTAGGAGACCAGGATCGAGGGGAAGTTTACCTTTTCTAAGCATCATTGCTTAGCTAAAGAAGATGAATGCGTAAGCTACCATTCATAACCACCATCAAAATTTCGGGTATTCCGATATTTAATCCTCTTGCACCCCGAATGCCCGAATCCCTTCGTCATTCACACCTTCGGGTCCAAGAAGATTAAATAGGGGCATCTGTAATACCCCAAATTTTGACCACTTAGATTTCCCATCATTGTGAAAATCATCATCACAATATGGATGAACCATCATGCTTCATCAGTCTCCCCAAAGATGGGTGAGCATCCAATACAATCAAAATTAGGGTTTCAAGCCCTCTCTGAGTGCTTAGACAAAGGATCAATCAAGAAATGACATGATCTTCAACTTGTCTAATCTCTTAAACATCCACAATGGATCAAAAAGGACTCCCACTTCAAGTATTAAGCACAAGGCTGCTCCCTTCTAGGTGGATCAAGCCTCAAGATCGACAGTGTCACCAAATTAGGGTTTTGGTCGACCAGGGCCTCCAGATGGGAAATTTTCATCTGGGCACAAGGCAATGATCCAAAACATGACCTAATATACTTCATGGAACCTCATGAACCCATGCATCAAGTCAATTTTGCCTCAGGGGATGCATTCATCAAAAATCAGGAATTAGGGTTTCTTGACCTAATTCACCCCTAAGTTGACTTTTGGGACAAACCATGAGCCAAGACCTCAAGACATGATTTGAGGGTCTCTAATATACCATATTGATCCATTTGGAGCAATGGATTGATCCAAGAAGTTTGAGCAACAAGTCTCAATTTCATATGCACCACAATTAGGGTTTTAAGGGAAAAGTCAACTGTAACTTTGACTTTTGACCAGGACATGCTCCCAAACCCTAATACATGATTGAATATACCCTATGACACCCATGGAACATGTCCATCAAGTTTGATTTAGGTCAAGGACATGATTTCCTGAAGAATTGCACAGTTTGGAATTCATCTGATAAAAAGTCAACTGTGCACAAAAGTCAACTTTGACTTTTTGAGATTTTTCACCAAAATGGATTTTTAACCCTAAAATGATGTTAATGTATGATTTGAATCATCATTCATCAAGAAAAATCAAGAAAAGTGAGATAACTTGTAAAAGGGGTAACCATAAAACTTAGAAATTTTTCTAAGTTAAAAATAAAGTGGCAAAGGTACCAACTTTGGAGGACCATAACTCCTAAACCACAAGGCCATTTTTTCTCATCCAAAGATGGATTTGTAGCCCTCATTATCACCTACAAAAACTTCAACTATAAGTCATTCCAATTCATTAAGGATTTTGAGTTGTGGAGTGATCAAAGTGGCTGAAAAGTGAAAATGTCACTTTTTCCAACACTTAGTGAAATTTTCACTAAGTCAGATTCTGCCTCACTTTTTGCCAAATGTAGAGGGATTTTTCACTTGGAATCAAAATAGATCAAAACCAAACTTGTTCAAACAGTTGTTGTATCATGTAAGAGCTTTCCAAAATGGCCAAGAACATTGCCAAATTCAACCTACACCATGAGATACAACATTGCCAAGTTGCCTTGCTGAAATCTGTCAAGGCAAGGCAGAATTTGCAACTTTGGTCGATTTGCCAAAATCAGCCAAATTCAATTGCTCCTATCCACTTGGACACCTCAGAGGATTGAATCTAAAGGGGACAATCACTGAGCCAAGCCTCCAAAGTCCATGGAACAAGAAATAGCATATTGAACCTAGAATGGCCAAAATAGGGACAAGACTTCAAATTTGGAATGAGGCATTCAATGAAACCATCAAGGTGGCATGGACTGAGCCATTCTCATCTAAAATCAGTCAAGACTTATCCAAGACCAAGGGGACCAAAGCTCTGTGCCCTAACCTCTAGTCAATGGCTAGAGGAGACTTGGATTTTCATTTGCCAACATTGGCCAAACCTACTTACCAGCTGCCATGCACTATTCCTTGCAAAACAAACTTGCTCTACTATAAATAGAGCTCAATTGTGGTCAGTTTGAGTACAGCAAAGCCATCTAACAGATGCTTTCCTCAAAATCTCTTCTTTCACTCCAATTTTGCCTTCTAAGGCAAGTCACTATCGGGTTTTGAGTTTGAGAGCAATTCCAATCAAACCAATCACACACACACCTCACATACATCACATATGAGCTGATCAAACACTTAGATTACTTCTGAAACATCAATTTCACAAAATCACCAGCTGGTTGCTCAAGGTTTTAACCAAAGTGCAGCTGAGGTACCACAAAATGATCCAGCCAATTTCAATCAAGTCCAACCATCCAAACACAATCCATAGGGTGTAGGGAAGCTGTTCAGATCATCACCACTCATCTGTAACACCTCCAAATCAAAAATCACTTTGAACTTGCTGTCACGACTTGGAGGTAAGCACATACTTGGTCATCTCTCAATCTATGCATATTTCCTCGCACAATAATTTGGCCATATGTTCATAATCATGCATGGAATGTTTTCCCTCAATTAATTGCATTGTTTGAATCGTGTATCAAAAATCCTAGCCTTCATGCAGAAATTAGGGTTCTTGAGGTCTCTTCGTGATTTCTTGTTGTATGTTTAATTTAAATGAAATTAAAGTACATAGACATGATCGTGAGGTTGAGACGAGCATAATGATATGTGGATTGCATGATATGATTACATATTCATGGAGATTGGATAGAAAATGCAAATCTGAGAAACCAAGAACACGCGCGTGTTCTTCAGCTTGTTCTTGGCGCCATTTTTAGAAATTCAAATATTTGAATTTTGTGATTTTGTTTAATTGATTCAAAAATTAATTTCTCTCTGAGTTTTAATGATTTTGAGTTGATTCTTTTTTTAATAATTCACAAAAATGTTAAAATATTTTATTTTCACAAAAAATCCCAAAAATATTATTTATTTCATATAATTTATATTTTTGCAAAGAATTAATATTTTGATTGTTTTTGACATTTTAAATATTTTTTCTACATTGATTTTGCAACTTTTAATGCTTTCTAATTATTTTGTAGGTCAATACTTAATTTTTGAAGCATTAATCCAAGATCACAATTTGTTTTCCATGTGTTAAACAATTTTTGATCATTTTAATTGAATTTTTATTCAATTAAATACATTTTGAAAACAAATTAGGGTTTTTGGATTAATTCAACCCTCATAAATCATTTTCAAAACTCTTTGGGCCTCTTGAGAGAGTGTAAGACCCATCCCCCCTTGTACAAAAAACTTTTTGGGCCTCACTCATTGTATAAGTCCCTCTGTACAAGTAAACGGTGCGATCGTCGCCCGTTTAAAAATAAAAATCATCTGGGCCTCTCCTTGAGCTATAAGACCCATTCAAAACACTTTGGGCCTCTATTAGAGTGTAAGACCCAATCCCCCTTTTAACCAAAACATTTTGGGCCTCACTTATTGTATAAGTCCCTCTGCGTTAAAAGAAAACCTCAGCGCAATCGCCATTTTTAAACGAAAAATCATTTGGGCCTACCCTCGTGTTATAAGCCCCTCTCTTTTCTTTAAACCTTTTTTGGGCCTCTTGAGAGAGTGTAAGACCCATCCCTTTGTACAGAAAACCTTTTTTGGTCCCTAGTCACTTGCATAAGTCCCGCTGTACAAAGTCAAACAATGTGCTCACTGATAAAACCCTGGGCTTCTCCTTGAGCTATAAGCCCCAAATCTTTCTTTTTCAAAGCACTTTCTCCTTTGATTTTGAATATACTGTTGTTTTCAATCTTTCTTTGTTGAACAACTAACCAAACAGCATGGAAGCACTACAACCGAGTAAGTGGTTATCGCTTTCATTTACTGCTTTCATATTATAAACTGTATTGTGGGGCTGCTGACTGTAAGTCTCCTTTCATAAACTCATATCTACTGTGTAATAATAGTATAGATATTTCAAGTTTCCCCGGCAACTACGTCTAGAACTAGGTGACGCCGTTTCCTTTATTCGTAGAAATAGACGCCTAGATCCCCAATAGGAGCACCAGATACAGTCTTCTCTTCGGCTGTCCTCCTTAGGAATCGTCAAGAAGCTCTACTCCCCAAGATGAATGTATTCTCCGTGAATGGCATCTTTAAGTTTCTTCCAAATTCTCGAACTTTCCTGAGTTGATCTATTCCTTTTGGATAGCTTGCCTTGAATGTCTCGGGGTTTGGGTACCCACTACGGTCATAATCTTGGACCTTAACTAAGGAACCCTCTTTAAAAGCTAAAAGTCGCTGGATAGTAAACCTCGCACGTTTACCAGTGGTTTTTATCTTTAAAAGAGTTATCTCTCCTAATGGAAAGGAGATGATAGACCCACGGGCTTCTTAAAAGCATCGGCCTCCTCTTGGGCATTATTCAAGGACACTACGGCTTCTTAGAAGTATTCACAACCTCCTCTTAGGCTTCGTATAATGATCTCTTCCTTCGGGAATGATAGCCTCCTCTTGGGCTTCGTACAAGGACCCGTAGGCTTCTTAAAAGTTTCCAGCCTCCTCTTGGGCTTCGTACAAATTGTCCCGACGACCTCCTAGAGGTATAGGAACAGAACCTAGTCATCCTCATAGAACAGTCCTTTCATAGAGTCTACTACTGTTTCTCAAAGCATAGTACAAAAGAAAAAAAACTCTAGACTTGGACAGTCTAACTTTCTTGTGTCTCAAAGACATTCTCAACTGACCCCTTCGTTAAATAGGAAGGAAACCCGCAGACTCGGACAGTCTCAATACCCTTTGGATTTCCCGTTTCCTCAAAGAAAAGGAAATATCCCTGATCCTCAGATCAAATCCCTGAGTACAGTGTTGCTCATATAAGAACTGATTTTCTCTTTTAATATCAGTATATTGGATCTGTCACTCAACTGAAACAAACCTTTAGCCTCCATCTCGGGCTTCGTACGAGATACAAAAACACTCTCTTGTTGAGTATCAAAGACTCCCTCGTAGAGTCAAACAAACAATAGCCTCTATCTCGGGCTTCGTACGAGACACAAAGACTCTATCGTCGGGTCAAAAACTTTTAGCCTCTCTCTCGGGCTTTGTACGGGACACAAAATAGCCTCCTCTTAGGCTTTGTATAATTATTTTCCTAGCGGAAATTAGCCTCCTCTTAGGCTTTGTATAAGAAAACCACTGGTTGATCCAATCAACCTTTTAGCATCAAACCTGTGCCTCGTTCACAGTACATAAACATCAACAACTCCTTTCCTTTCATCTAATCGCTGTAAGCGGAAAGCCTCTGGATCATCTATATCCATGCCACTGTCCCTCTTTTAGCATGAGAAATTCCTAAGGAAAGATGGCGTTGCTCTATACTGAGTTAAAGTCTTCTCCTTCTGGTTAAAAAACCCCTTCTCAGGAAATTATGGCATTGCTAGGATCCGCGTATCCCAGTTAAAGTAATTCTCCTTCCCCCTCTTTAGAGATGACAAATTCTCTCTAAAGTCGAGGTCTTTCAGTTTCACGTCTTGGGCTTTGAACAAGACACAAATAGACCTTTCAGCTTCACATCTTGGGCTTTGAACAAGATACAAACCACCTTTCGCTTCACGTCTTGGGCTTTGAACAAGACACCAAAACACCAAAAACACCCATTTCCTCCCATAGAATAGGAGGAACTATGAACGCTCTGATTTCCCTGTTTCGGTAAACGGGAATACGTAGGCATAAGATCGAAAGAAAAGATCTTAGCAAGCGCAATCAACAAAAAACCCAAATCCCATATCTCCATCAATCAAAAGCAGTATTTCAAAAGTATCAGTCCTAACATCCTAGTCCTTGTTCCCCGCCAGAAACCTTCTGTCAAGGTAAAAAGAAAGAAAACTGTATTGGCGAAAATACAAATAACCAGTACAAAGGCCCCCCCCACATTGATAGCATCCGTAACCTAACAGACCGCTGTTTAAACTCAGTATGCAAGCAGGGTTAATTGGAGACATCTATTTCCCTTCCTTATTCAGCTCACAATAGGATAAAAAATGAATCGACCTGTAGTTTAAGCTCAAACCGCAGAGAGCGACCAGCGCTTAAGAACCGCGTCCAAAATCGCTCGCTACAGAAAAATGGCGCCCATTCTTTCTTTCTTACAATTTAAACCTTGGGTAAGTCATTTTCATGGCGGTGGCCGCCAACAGAAAAGTGGCGTCCACCGTGGGGCTGGTCTTTGTCAAACTCAGTCTTTCTTCTCTTCACTTGTGTGAATACCACAGATTGGGGCTTCCGCCGGGGAACTCATTTCTGTCAGGAACTTAGGAATCATAGCTTTATAAGTCTAGGATGATTAGGACAAATATATATACTGCTTTTCCTAATTACTATACGTGTTTATTTTTCTGCTAATGGGAATGCGGGTGATGCCGTATGTGGAAAGATTGAGTATACACCTAGAAAAGCCAACCCTTTCGTAGTGCGGAAACTATCGAAAATAGTTGTTACGCGATACTACCCTCATTTGAGGCTGGTGATCTATTCTCGGTGAATGGCACTTACTCTAAGATTGCACACAACTCGTTGGCGATCCGCTTGTTGTCTGCCTTCCTGGGAGGAGCTGATGATAATGAGTACAGGTACAAAAATCACCCTAGTATAAACCTTTGGGGATGGGTAGAGCCTTGACTTCATGACAACGACCCTCTGACCCCATGTTTTTCTATGTTTTTGTGTGCTGCATTCATGCATCCATTTAATAAAACATTAAAACATTCAAAAAAATTTCTCTTCTAGTCTCTCTGTTTTTCAAATTAAACTAAGACTGTGATTGCAAATATCAGAGAAAAAGATTACGCTAATGGATTTCGGTAGAAGGAGAACTCGCCAGTATACCTTCAAGGTTCCAAAACTAGGGGATTTGAGAAGGTTAGCAAGGATGATCGTTAACCCAGAGGCTTTTAGAGCCAAACACGGAGGTCTGCTACCACTGTTAAGAGTCCATGTGATTGAGGGGATCATAGACGCGCTCATTCAGTTCTACGATCCGGTTTATCACTGTTTCACATTCCCGGATTACCAGCTATCACCAACGCTGGAGGAGTATTCTCATCTGACTAATTTACATATCACTGATCGAGCTTCATTTTCTGGACTGGAGGAAATTCTAAAGAATCAGACTATTGCAAGAGCAATTCATTTGGACGAGTCTGAGGTCAAGACTCACATGACTACTAAGGGTGGCATCCAAGGTTTGCCAGCCCAGTTCTTGACAAAAAAAAGGCTCTATATTTTGCCAGTATAGGAAACGGGACTGCTTTTGAAAGCATCTTTTTCTTGCTCACCTACGGATTATTTTTGTTTCCCAACATCAATAACTTCGTCGATATCAACGCCATTAAGGGCTTTCTCATTGGAAACCCTGTGCCGACTTTGCTCGCAGATGCGTATCATTCTGTACACTTGGGAAATTTGTACAGCGGAGGGGAGATCACATGCTGTGTACCTTTGCTCTACAAATGGTTTATCTCTCACTTGCCCAAGTCTGCTGCTTTTTGGGATTGCAAGAGTGTCTTACGTTGGTCGCAGAAGATCATGTCTCTCACCAATTCCAATATAGATTGGTGTAATAGGATTTATGAGGGAATCAGAATCATTGACCGTTTTGGAAACTTCCCCAGCGTACCCCTCATAGGAACTAAAGGAGGAATTAACTATCATCCAATATTGGTTCCTCGTCAATTTGGATACCCGATGAGACATATCCCACTGGGTGTTCATCTGGAAGGTCTTTTCTTCAAAGAAGGAGAAAATGACAGAGCACTAAAGATGGAAATAGTGCAAGCTTGGAAACAGGTTCATAAGAAAGGACGAGAGTCTCTGGGAAAACTGGACTGTGTCTCGGTGGAGCCTTATCTCCATTGGGTACAAACCAGAGCTCTCAAGCTAAAAATGCCTTATCCTCGTTACGGAATTCTTCCGCCGAGAGAAACTGTCATGTACTTCATGACGGAAACTAAAAAGCTTCAGGTTACTCTCAACAAGGTTCAAAAGGAAAGAAGGTCTTGGAAGAACAAGTACCGCACCCTCGACGTAGAGTGTATCCAAATACAGCAACTACTAAAAGAGAAAGATGCTCTGATTGAAATTTTGGAGCAGCATGCTGTAGAGAATCAAGATGACCAAAGGAATTTGCTCACTCATTTCACTTGGCAAAGGAATGACAACCCGACAACGGCCCAAGCGCCCCGGTCAAAGAAAAGGAAGATACCAGAATCAGCACCCGGTTTCTCCTCAGAGAGGACTCGGGACCCATTAGTTTAGGTTTCTATTTTCGCATCTTGTAATCTACTGTATTTCCATTTCTGTAATCCTTTGAATTTCAATAAAAAGGGGTTTCCCCACTGTTTGATATTTGCAATCTAATTGTCGAAGTTTATTTTGATTAAACCAAAAAACAACAATTAATATAATCATTGCATTCATCATTCTCACATCGCGTATTCTTCTTCCCTACGAATCTCACGTTTGTGTCTCGATTCTAGAGTCAAACTGTCTCATTCGTATAATACTCGGGCCAATCGTCAGAAAAAGATGGATGATCTTGAGGAAGAAAATAGAGAGTTGAAAGAAGAGATCAACGCTCTGAGAGAGGATATGAGAAAGCTTCGTAACGACATGCAAGCCATGGCAGAAGCTCAGCTACAAAGAACTGTGATCTCAGAGATCACCTTAACGCCCATCATAGAAAAGTATGATCCTAGGTATCAGATGCCAAAAGATCGTCCTTGGGGCATGCCTGTTAACTATATCCCGGAAGGATATGTTCCGCCGATCACTGAAGATCAGGGAATCGCAACGAAAGCCGCTGGGCCTGAAGGTTACAAACTTCGGGAAAGCGAAGATGCTAGGGGCATACTGAAGACTCCTGAAGGTTACAAACTTCGGGAGGCGCCAAGACTTACTGCCGTAGTCACGGTACCACCCCCTGTGGTGCACACTGTCCCAGAAGGACAGATTCCGCCAACACCTTCTGGTAAGAAGGAAACTATGTTCGATAGAATGGATGAATTCCAGGAGCAGTTCTTGGAAATGTAGAAAGAGCTGCAAGCCATTCGCGGTCAGGATCTATTTGGAAAGGACGCCGTAGACCTCTGCTTGGTCCCAAATGTGAAAGTCCCGCACAAGTTCCAAGTGCCCGACTTTGAAAAATACAAGGGTAACTCTTGCCCTCAGAGCCATCTGGTGATGTACGCTCGGCGGATGTCAGCTCAGACGGAGAATCAGGACCTGCTGATTCACTACTTCCAGGATAGTTTAACCGGTGCCACCACACAATTATGAATGTTGCGGCGTCTGTTCGGAAAGTAACCAAGGGTGTTACTTTGTGAGAGCAGCTCTTCAGGGTCAGGTCGATCGTGGAGAAATT
Source organism: Lathyrus tuberosus (assembly GCA_022829125.1). Taxonomy (NCBI): domain Eukaryota; kingdom Viridiplantae; phylum Streptophyta; class Magnoliopsida; order Fabales; family Fabaceae; genus Lathyrus; species Lathyrus tuberosus. The sequence continues at coordinate 21,259,997 of JALAZF010000017.1, forward strand.
CGTCCATATCCGGGTTCTGGACCCATCGACTGGACGCCAAACTACCTTGCCGAGCAAGTTGAGGATGTTGTCACGATCTCTGGTCATCACAGGACCAGGGATGTTTTTGCCATCATCCCTCTACTTGACAAATCTAGAGTTCCCAACCGGGAACGGATCAAGGTTACTTATGATGGTCAGAAAAATCAGAAGGTTCCCATAGTCATCTATCTACCGGGGCCACTACCGTATAAATCAGCTAAGGCAATCCCTTACAAATACGGTGCAACAATAATCGAGAATGGAAAGGAAATTCCATTACCCTCCGTCGTGAATATTGCAGACATCAGTCGTGTAACACGGAGCGGTCGAATCTTCAACCGAGGGGTTGGAGAATCCAACAAAGAAAAGGAACTTCAGGCGGAAATTCCTGATCTACCAGTCAGCCAATCTGGTAATCCCAACTTTTCAAAAGACAAAGATGAGATGCTAAAGCTCATCCAAAGGAGTGAATATAACATTGTTGATCAACTGTTACAGACTCCTTCAAAGATCTCAGTATTATCACTGTTACTCAGTTCAGAAGCACACAGAGAGGCTCTACAGAAAGTCTTGGAGCAAGCCTTTGTGGAACAGAATGTAACAATCAGACAATTCGATAGCATTGTCTCTAACATCACTTCCTGCAATAATTTGGGATTTAGTGATGAGGAATTACCTGAAGAGGGTCGTCGTCATAACATGGCGCTCAACATTACAGTTAACTGCCAGGGCGATGCTTTAGCCAATGTACTGGTAGACACAGGGTCATCCCTGAATGTTATGCCGAAGTCCACTTTGACGCAATTATCATTTAAGGGCCCTCCGATGAGAGTCAGCGAGGTCGTCGTCAAAGCATTCGACGGATCTAGAAAAACAGTTATCGGCGAAGTTGATCTTCCCATAACTATTGGTCCTCACACTTTCCAAATCACTTTCCAGGTCATGGACATCCGGGCAATGTACAGTTGTTTATTAGGAAGACCTTGGATACATCAGGCTGGAGCGGTTACTTCAACCCTCCACCAAAAGCTAAAGTTCGTCAAGAACGATCAACTTGTCACGGTTTGTGGGGAACAAGCCTTGCTTGTGAGTAATCTATCATCATCTACTTGTGTGGAACCCGAGGAGGTTATTGGAACTCAGTTCCAAGTGTAGCGAGCGATTTTGGACGCGGTTCTTAAGCGATGGTCGCTCTCTGCGGTTTGAGCTTAAAACTACAGGTCGATTCATTTTTTATCCTATTGTGAGCTGAATAAGGAAGGGGAATAGATGTCTCCAATTAACCCTGCTTGCATACTGAGTTTAAACAGCGGTCTGTTAGGTTACGGATGTTATCAATGTGGGGGGGCCTTGTACTGGTTATTTGTATTTTCGCCAGTACTGTTTTCTTTCTTTTTTTTTTTACCTGGGCAGAAGGTTTCTGGCGGGGAACAAGGATTAGGATGTTAGGACTGATGTTTTTTGAATTACTGCTTTTAATTTATGGAGGTATGGGATTTGGGTTTTTTTGTTTAGTGCGCTCGCTAAGATCTTTTCTTTCGATCTTATGCCTACGTATTCCCGTTTACCGAAACAGGGAAATCAGAGCGTTCGTAGTTCCTCCTATTCTATGGGAGGAAATGGGTGTTTTTGGTGTCTTGTTCAAAGCCCAAGACGTGAAGCGAAAGGTGGTTTGTATGTTGTTCAAAGCCCAAGATGTGAAGCTGAAAGGTCTATTTGTGTCTTGTTCAAAGCCCAAGACGTGAAGCTGAAAGACCTCGACTTTAGAGAGAATTTGTCATCTCTAAAGAGGGGAGAAGGAGAATTACTTTAACTGGGATACGCGGATCCGAGCAATGCCATAATTTCCGAAGAAAGGGTTTTAACCTGAAGGAGAAGACTTTAACTCAGTGTAGAGCAATGCCATCTTTCCTTAGGAATTTCTCATACTAAAAGAGGGACAGTGGCATGGATATAGATGATCCAGAGGCTTGCCGCTTACAGCGATTAGATGAAAGGAAAGGAGTTGTTGATGTTTGTGTACTGTGAACGAGGCACAGCTTTGATGCTAAAAGGTTAATTGGATCAACCAGTGGTTTTCTTATACAAAGCCTAAGAGGAGGCTAATTTCCGCTAGGAAAATCATTATACAAAGCCTAAGAGGAGGCTATTTTGTGTCTCGTACAAAGCCCGAGAGAGAGGCTAAAAGATTTTGACCCGGCGATGGAGTCTTTTGGTATCTCGTATAAAGCCCGAGATGGAGGCTTATTGTTTGTTTAGCTCAATAAGAACCTTTTTGTATCTCGTACAAAGCCCGAGATGGAGGCAAAAAGTTTGACTCAACAAGAGAGTCTTTGATACTTAACAAGAGAGTGTTTTTGTATCTCGTACAAAGCCCGAGATGGAGGCTAAAGGTTTGTTTCAGTTGAGTGACAGATCCAATATACTGATTTTAAAAGAAAAAATCAGTTCTTATATGAGCAACACTGTACTCGGGGATTTGATTTGAGGATCGGGGATATTTCCTTCTCTTTGAGGAAACGGGAAATCCAAAGGGTATTGAGATTGTCCGAGTCTGCGGGTTTCCTTCCTATTTGACGAAGGGGTCACTTGAGAATGTCTTTGAGACTCAAGGAAGTTAGACTGTCCAAGTCTAGAGTTTTTTTCTTTTGTACTATGCTTTGAGAAACAGTAGTAGACTCTATGAAAGGACTGTTCTATGAGGATGACTAGGTTCTGTTCCTATACCTCTAGGAGGTCGTCGGGACAATTTGTACGAAGCCCAAGAAGAGGCTGGAAACTTTTAAGAAGCCGACGGGTCCTTGTACGAAGCCCAAGAGGAGGCTATCATTCCCGGAGGAAGAGATCATTATACGAAGCCTAAGAGGAGGCTGTGAATACTTCTAAGAAGCCGTAGTGTCCTTGAATAATGCCCAAGAGGAGGCCGATGCTTTTAAGAAACCCGTGGGTATTATCATCTCCTTTCCATTAGGAGAGATAACTCTTTTAAAGATAAAAACCACTGGTAAACGTGCGAGGTTTACTATCCAACGACTTTTAACTTTTAAAGAGGGTTCCTTAGTTAAGGTCCAAGATTATGACCGTAGTGGGTACCCAAACCCCGAGACATTCAAGGCAAGCTATCCACAAGGAATAGATCAAGTCAGGAAAGTTTGAGAATTTGGAAGAAACTCAAAGATGCCATTCACGGAGAATACATTCATCTTGGGGAGTAGAGCTTCTTGACGATTCCTAAGGAGGACAGCCGAAGAGAAGACTGTATCTGGTGCTCCTATTAGGGATCTAGGCGTCTATTTCTACGAATAAAGGAAACAGCGTCACCTAGTTCTAGACGTAGTTGCCGGGGAAACTCGAAATATCTATACTATTATTACACAGTAGATATGAGTTTATGAAAGGAGACTTACAGTGAGCAGCCCCACAATATAGTTTATAATATGAAAGCAGTAAATGAAAGCGATAACCACTTACTCGGTTGTAGTGCTTCCATGCTGTTTGGTTAGTTGTTCAACAAAGAAAGATTAAAAACAACAGTATATTCAAAATCAAAGGAGAAAGTGCTTTGAAAAAGAAAGATTTGGGGCTTACAGCTCAAGGAGAGGCCCAGGGTTTTATCAGTGAGCACACTGTTTGACTTTGTACAGCGGTACTTATACAAGTGACTGGGGCCCAAAAAGGTTTTCTGTACAAAGGGATGGGTCTTACACTCTCTCAAGAGGCCCAAAAAGGTTTAAAGAAAATAGAGGGGCTTATAACATGAGGGTAGGCCCAAATGATTTTTCGTTTAAAAATGGTGATCGCGCCGAGGTTTTCTTTTAACGCAGAGGGACTTAGACAATAAGTGAGGCCCAAAATGTTTTGGTTAAAATGGGGATTGGGTCTTACACTCTAATAGAGGCCCAAAGTGTTTTGAATGGGTCTTATAGCTCAAGGAGAGGCCCAAAGTGTTTTTATTTTTAAACGGGCGACGATCGCGCCGTTTACTTGTACAGAGGGACTTATACAATGAGTGAGGCCCAAAAAAGTTTTTGTACAAGGGGGGATGGGTCTTACACTCTCTCAAGAGGCCCAAAATGTTTTGAAAATGATTTATGAGGGTTGAATTAATCCAAAACCCTAATTTGTTTTCAAAATGTATTTAATTGAATAAAAATTCAATTAAAATGATCAAAAATTGTTTAACACATGGAAAACAAATTGTGATCTTGGATTAATGCTTCAAAAATTAAGTATTGACCTACAAAATAATTAGAAAGCATTAAAAGTTGCAAAATCAATGTAGAAAAAATATTTAAAATGCCAAAAACAATCAAAATATTAATTCTTTGCAAAAATATCAATTATATGAAATAAATAATATTTTTGGGATTTTTTGTGAAAATAAAATATTTTAACATTTTTGTGAATTATTAAAAAAAGAATCAACTCAAAATCATTAAAACTCAGAGAGAAATTAATTTTTGAATCAATTAAACAAAATCACAAATTTCAAATATTTGAATTTCTAAAAATGGCGCCAAGAACAGCTGAAGAACACGCGCGTGTTCTTGGTTTCTCAGATTTGCATTTTCTATTCAATCTCCATGAATACGTAATCATATCATGCAATCCACATATCATTAGGCTCGTCTCAACCTCACGGTCATGTCTATGTACTTTAATTTCATTTAAATTAAACATATAACAAGAAATCATGAAGAGACCTCAAGAACCCTAATTTCTGCATGAAGGCTAGGATTTTTGATACACGATTCAAACAATGCAATTAATTGAGGGAAAACATTCCATGCATGATTATGAACATATGGCCAAATTATTGTGCGAGGAAATATGCATAGATTGAGAGATGACCAAGTATGTGTTTACCTCCAAGTCGTGACAGCAAGAGCAGATGTGATTTTGAGTTGGAGGTGTTACAGACAAGTTGTGATGATCTGGACAGCTTCCCTACATCATATGGAGTGTGTTTGAACACTTGGATTGAATTGAAATGGGCTGGATCAGTTTATGGCATCTCAGCTGCAACTTCACTTCAAACTTGTGTGGATGGCAAGTGATTTTGAGATTTTGATGTTCCAGATGTTATGTGAGTGTTTGATCAGCTCATATGTGATGTATATGAGGTGTGTGAGTGATTGGTTTGATTGGAATTGCTCTCAAACTCAAAACCCGATAGCTACCTTGCTAAGAAAGGCATTTTTGCCAAGAGAAAGATATTTTGAGGAAAGCATCTGTTAGATGGCTTTGGTGTACTCAAACTGACCATAATTGAGCTCTATTTATAGTAGAGAAAGTTTGTTTTGGGATCCACAGTGAATGGCAACTGCAGCAGGTTTTTCCTCAATGTTGGCCAATGGAAATGAAAGTCTCCTCTAGCCATTGACTAGAGGTTAGGGCACAGAGCTATGGTCCCCTTGGTCTTGGATAAGTCTTGACTGATTTCAGATGAGAATGGCTCAGTCCATGCCACCTTGATGGTTCCATTGAATGCCTCATTCCAAATTTGAAGTCTTGTCCCTATTTTGGCCATTCTAGGTTCAACATGCTATTTCTTGTTCCATGGACTTTGGAGGCTTGGCTCAGTGATTATCCCCTTTAGATTCAATCCTCTGAGGTGTCCAAGTGGATAGGAGCAATTGAATTTGGCTGATTTTGGCAAATCGACCAAAGTTGCAAATTCTGCCTTGCCTTGACAGATTTCAGCAAGGCAACTTGGCAATGTTGTATCTCATGGTGTAGGTTGAATTTGGCAATGTTTTTGGCCATTTTGGAAAGCTCTTACATGATACAACAACTGTTTGAACAAGTTTGGTTTTGATCTCTTTTTATTCCAAGTGAAAAATCCCCCTACATTTGGCAAAAAGTGAAGCAGAATCTGACTTAGTGAAAATTTCACTAAGTGTTGGAAAAAGTGACATTTTCACTTTTCAGCCACTTTGATCACTCCATAACTCAAAATCCTTAATGAATTGGAATGACTTGTAGTTGAAGTTTTTGTAGGTGATAATGAGGGCTACAAATCCATCTTTGGATGAGAAAAAATGGCCTTGTGGTTTAGGAGTTATGGTCCTCCAAAGTTGGTACCTTTGCCACTTTATTTTTAACTTAGAAAAATTTCTAAGTTTTATGGTTACCCCTTTTACAAGTTATCTCACTTTTCTTGATTTTTCTTGATGAATGATGATTCAAATCATACATTAACATCATTTTAGGGTTAAAAATCCATTTTGGTGAAAAATCTCAAAAAGTCAAAGTTGACTTTTGTGCACAGTTGACTTTTTATCAGATGAATTCCAAACTGTGCAATTCTTCAGGAAATCATGTCCTTGACCTAAATCAAACTTGATGGACATGTTCCATGGGTGCCATAGGGTATATTCAATCATGTATTAGGGTTTGGGAGCATGTCTTGGTCAAAAGTCAAAGTTACAGTTGACTTTTCCCTTAAAACCCTAATTGTGGTGCAGATGAAATTGAGACTTGTTGCTCAAAATTCTTGGATTAATCCATTGTCCCAAATGGATCAATATGGTATATTAGAGACCCTCAAATCATCTCTTGAGGTCTTGGCTCATGGTTTGTCCCAAAAATCAACTTAGGGGTGAATTAGGTCAAGAAACCCTCATTCCTGATTTTTTATGAATGCATCCCCTGAGGCAAAATTGACTTGATGCATGGGTTCATGAGGTTCCATGAAGTATATTAGGTTATGTTTTGGATCATTGCCTTGTGCCCAGATGAAAATTTCCATCTGGAGGCCCTGGTCGACCAAAACCCTAATTTGGTGACACTGTCGATCTTGAGACTTGATCCACCTAGAAGGGAGCAGCCTTGTGCTTAATCCTTGAAGTGGGAGTCCTTGAAGATCATGTCATTTCTTGATTGATCCTTTGTCTAAGCACTCAGAGAGGGCTTGAAACCCTAATTTTGATTGTAGTGGATGCTCACCCATCTTTGGGGAGACTAATGAAGCATAAAGGTACATCCATATTGTGATGATGATTTTCACAATGACGGGAAATCTAAGTGGTCAAAATTTGGGGTATTACACCAAGCACTATCGGTGAGCAAAGACAATCAATCCGAAGAAGGAATTTCAATTTCTTCATACAAAGATGCTATCAAAGCGGTCGAGAGTACCGATACAAAAGGATGGGGACGGCTTGTCATTCCTATTGACAATAAAACAAAGAAGGGTCTTGGTTTTTCTACGACCTGTACCCAGACAGCCGCCAACGATGAAAGTCTTCATCCCCTTCAAAACTTCTTCCACAGTGGAGGTTTCCTTCACCCAGTGTCTCAGACAGTTCATGCTATCAATGAGGAAGATCCCTCTGACACAGATGAAGAATGGAAGTCCTACCTTAACAAGGACGGCTATATGTCTCAGGAAGAGGTGCCTATGCCTTTTTTCTTTCCTACAGAAAGTCCGAGATTTATACCAAGATCAGATGTCGAAATGATCTACGGAGATTGTGATCCGGAAGGATGCCGTGCTCTGCCAAATTCATTAGAGGAAGACACTCTGATGAAAGAAAACTTTGATCACAATTACTATGGCCCGATGGATGGTCTGCCAATGTGGCAGCCTTACCCAGGAAACTTGGGGCAAGAAAGTCAGCCGAGTAATGAAACTCAGCTGAGCGTCATTGAACAGAATACCTGTGTCCCCGCCATGTCATGGGATCAACACTCAGGTCATTCGAAAACTACTCAACATGAAGATGAATTCGCAACGTTTGCAGGACTAGAACTCATCAACTATGCTTTTCCTGAGGTCAACGTCATCGAGAGGGATGACTTCTCCAGTTCCAAAGAAGTTTGGGACACTTTGGGACAACCAAGTGGAAAATACGACTTTATGGTCAAGTACACTGCTCCCGAAAGCTCTCGTATCAGGCTCGAAGATATCCAGTCAACTGGATGGGGAGATACAGCTGAGAGCACCAATGCTATGCAAAGTGCAACAGAGGAATCCTCCTACGACAATTCTGCTTGGGAGACAGATTCCAATGATCCTGCTCCACCAGAAATCAGCGTCATTTCTAAAGACAAATCAAGGAAGGTGCCAGAATTTGTGATTCACCGAGGAGTTCGCCGCCAATGGGTTGCCGTCGAGGTTCCGAAGGTCGTTCATCAGTCAAAGTAATTGCCATCTTTAACCTTTCACCCTGCCCAGGTGAAACGGATGTTTTGATAGGGCTCGCTTTTTGTAAATTTCCCTCTTCGCTTTGCCCAGAGCGAGTGAGTTTTGTTTTATAGGGCTGTAGTTTCAAGATTCGACTTGTTCATTAATAAAATAACGTCGTTCTGTAATTTCCGTATTAATTGTTGTTTTCTCTTTTTGCTTTTTCGAAAAATGGTAATCCTAAAAAAAACAATTCAATAATAAAAACAAGCAGTAAAATAAATACACTGCACACACTTACATTTTCTCTATCTCTTCTAAACACGAATCATCACGTCATGCAGATTGCTTATTTTAAACCCCGTTGAAACATACGATCCGATGCCTTCTTCCAACTTTGAGTTCCCGGTATTCGAGGCTGAAGAAGAAAATGACTACGAAATTCCAGAAGAGATCTCCCGACTACTCAGACAAGAGGAAAGGTCCATTGAACCTCACAAAGAGCTGTTGGAAACGGTAAACTTGGGTTCAGAAAAAGAGAGAAAAGAAATCAGGATCGGAGCACTGCTCAGTCCAACTGTCAAAGAAAGTTTGATAAAGCTTCTCAAAGAATTCCCCGATGTATTCGCTTGGTCCTATCAGGATATGCCAGGGTTGGATACCAGCATCGTGGAACATCACTTACCGCTAAGATCGGAATGTCCGCCAGTAAAGCAAAGGTTGAGACGGACTCACCCGGACATGGCCATCAAAATCAAAGAGGAGGTACAGAAACAGATCGACGCGGGTTTCCTCACTACATCTGAATATCCTCAATGGTTAGCCAACATCATACCCGTTCCCAAAAAGGATGGAAAGGTCAGAATGTGTGTTGATTACAGAGATCTAAACAAGGCAAGTCCAAAGGACGACTTTCCTTTACCACACATTGACATGCTGGTTGACAGCACAGCAAAGTTCAAAGTATTCTCCTTCATGGATGGATTCTCGGGCTATAATCAGATCTAAATGGCGCCGAAAGACATGGAGAAAACTTCGTTCATTACCCCATGGGGTACCTTTTGTTACAAGGTAATGCCGTTCGGTTTGAAGAATGCCGGGGCAACCTATCAAAGGGCCATGACTACTCTGTTTCATGACATAATACACAAAGAAATTGAGGTATATGTCGATGATTTGATTGCAAAATCAAGAACAGAGGATGAGCACGTTAAACATCTGTCAAAATTGTTCGAACGTCTAAGAAAATTCAAGCTCCGCTTGAATCCTAACAAGTGCACCTTCGGTGTCCGTTCGGGGAAATTACTAGGGTTCATCGTCAGCCATAAAGGAATTGAAGTTGATCCTGACAAGGTCAAGGCCATTCAAGAAATGCCTTCTCCGAAAACTGAAAAACAAGTCAGAGGATTCCTGGGACGTTTGAACTACATCTCCAGATTCATATTCCTTATGACCGCGACGTGTGCGCCGATTTTCAAATTACTCAAAAAGAACCAGGATTGCGTTTGGTCTGAAGATTGCCAAACCGCCTTCGACAGTATCAAGGAATATCTGTTGAATCCTCCGATTCTATCACCTCCAGTGAAAGGAAGACCACTGATCATTTACCTCACAGTCCTAGAGGACTCAATGGGATGTGTACTTGGCCAACAAGACGAAACTAAAAGGAAAGAGTCTGACATTTACTATCTAAGCAAGAAATTCACCGACTGCGAGACTCGGTACACGATGCTTGAGAAAACTTGTTGCGCTTTGGCTTGGGCAGCCAAACGTCTTCTCCAGTACATGATTCGTCATACTACTTGGTTGGTCTCCGAAATGGATCCAATCAAGTACGTTTTCGAAAAATCTGCTCTCACGGGAAGGATTGCCCGTTGGCAGATGTTACTATCAGAATATGACATAGAGTACCATGCTCAGAAAGCCGTTAAAGGAAGTATTCTAGCCGATCATTTGGCTCATCAACCGATTGACGATCAAGAATCAATCGGGTTTGACTTCCCAGACGAAGATGTCATGTATCTAAAGATGAAAGATTGCGATGAACCGCTACCCAGTGAAGGGCCAGAACCAGGTTCCCAGTGGGAACTTATCTTTGACGGAGCTGTCAATCATTATGGAAACAGAATTGGGGCAATCATTGTTACCCCTCAGGGTTCCCACATTCCTTTCACTGCTAGACTTATGTTCAAATGTACGAACAACGAGGCCGAATACGAAGCATGTATCATGGGTCTCGAAGAAGCGATTGATTTAAGGATCAAAAACTTGGACGTATACGGCATTTCAGCCCTGGTTATTAACCAGATAAAAGGAGATTGGAACACATACCAATCAGGATTGATTCCTTACAAAGACTATGCAAGAAGGTTGTTACCCTTCTTCAACAGAGTCGACTTTCATCACATCCCTCGTGATGAGAATCACATGGCTGATGCATTAGCCTCTCTCTTCCATGATTAGTGTAGGTCGATGGAATGGCATACCTAAGATCGACATCATGCGCCTTGAATGGCCCGCTTACATCTTCGCGATTGAAGCAGTCATAGACGACAGACCTTGGTATCACGATATCAAATGCTTCCTTCAGAAACAAGAGTACCCATCTGGGGCACTCAGAAAAGACAGGAAAACCCTCAGAAGATTGGCTGGAAACTTCTTCCTCAGCGATGACACTCTTTATAAGAGAAATTTTGACATGGTCTTGCTCCGATGTGTCGACAAACCAGAAGCAGACATGCTCATGAAAGAAATTCATGAAGGATCCTTTGGCACTCATGCCAACGGACACACAATGGCGAGAATAATTCTCAGGGCCGGGTATTATTGGTTGACCATGGAATCCGACTGCTACAAGTACATGAGGAGGTGTCACAAGTGTCAGATATACTCCGACAAAATTCATGTACCGCCATCACATCTCAAAGTTCTTTCTTTCCCCATGGCCTTTTTCCATATGGGGAATCGACATGATTGGTATGATTGAGCCCAAGGCTTCAAACGGACATCGGTTCATCCTGGTAGCCATTGATTATTTCACCAAGTGGGTCGAAGCAGCGTCATTCGCCAATGTAACCCGACAAGTGGTGGTCCGATTTATCAAAAACAATATCATCTGCCGTTATGGTGTTCCAAGCGACATCATTACTGATAATGGATCTAACTTGAATAATAAGATGATGAAAGAGTTGTGTGCAGAGTTCAAGATCGAACATCATAACTCATCTCCCTACCGACCAAAGATGAACGGAGCGATAGAAGCGGCTAACAAGAACATCAAGAGGATCGTTCAAAAGATGGTTGTAACCTATAAAGATTGGCACGAAATGCTACCCTTTGCTCTTCACGGTTATCGAACATCTATCCGCACTTCAACAGGGGCAACCCCTTTCTCTCTAGTATATGGCATGGAAGCAGTGCTCCCCATAGAAGTAAAGATCCCATCAATCCGGGTATTAATGGAAGCTCAGCTCACCGAAGCTGAATGGTGTCAAAGTCGACACGACGAACTGAACCTGATCGAAGAAAAGCGAATCACGGCACTATGCCATGGTCAGTTGTATCAACAGAGAATGAAAAGGGCGTTCGACAAAAAGGTCTGACCTCGTATTTTCAGAAAAGGAGACCTCGTGCTCAAGAAGATACAATCATTTCTCACTGACTCTCGGGGCAAATGGACCCCAAATTATGATGGCCCCTATGTGGTCACGAAAGCTTTCTCAGGCGGCGCCTTGAGACTTACAACCATGGACGGAGAGGAATTTTCCTACCCCACGAATGTTGATGTAGTCAAGAAATACTTCGCCTAAACTAAAAAAAATGTCTCGGTGGATTGAAAACCCGAAAGGGTGGTCCAGGCAAAAGTTAGAGACAGAAAAAAAATCATCCCGATGGATTGTAAATCTCATAGTACAATCCAGGCAAAAATTAGGGATAATGGCAAGTAACTATGTTCAACAGAGGCAAGTCCCTCAGCAGCAGTTACAGCATCATCTATCAGAGGAAATCTCCAGTCAAAGGTCATCTTCGACGGAAGCTCAGGATGTCCCGAACTCAAAGTTGGTAGAAGGATAGTGGTCGTTATGTTTCAACGTAGCCCTTTTCCCTGTAAATTACCATTTTCTAACTTTGTATATACTCTTTGGAATCACGCGTTTGGCTGATCTCCATCTTATCAATAAAATTTGAGCCCTTGTGCTTTTGTTTGTAATTCTTTACGTGTTTTAGCTTTACAGAACGACGTTGTTTAAACTTAATCAGCGATTCTTGAAATAAAACAAAAATGAATTTACTTGTTAAAACTTTTTCTGCTTTTAAATTAAAGATGGCATTTCTTTTGACTGTTGAACATCAGAAGAACATCGATCGCTTCTCCCGAAGTAAGCGAACTTCAAAGTGCAGAATCAAAGTACTCCTTCTAAACCAGTTCGCCTGAATGAAGGGATCAACTGTGTCAGAGACCTTGTTTCGTCTGACATCCTCGGCCGAGTTCTCATCTCCTAAGCCTGATCAACATAGCTCCCAACGGGACTATCTCTCCTAAGCATGGTGGAATTGCTATTTTGAATCAACGGTACTTCTTCGCCCCGCGATGGCCGAGTATCCAATTGTGTTCATCTCTTAGTCTGTATGTTGCGTCTGTTTTGTCAGCACATACATACATACATCATGCATTTTTTATTTGCATTCACATTTCATATTGCATCACTATCACTCTAGTCGGTCCTGTCCCCTAGTGGTAGAAGTCCTCTCAATCGAGTTGTCAGTTCTTGCCTCGTCAGGAAATACTGTGTCTGAACAACCTCGCTTCCAGTTTAATTTTGGAAAGAAGTTGGTCCTTTGCCACTTTGATAACTTGAACCTCTGAATGACCAGAGAAACCTTCAACAGATGTCACTCTTTGCCATTGAAGATGATATCCTTGCTTTCCTAGATTAAGGAAAATCCACAGAGAAAGCCTCGTGATCAGAGATTCGGCAGCACGCCAGTTTTGCTCCGAAAAACCACTGATGAGAAGGTCATTGGCACCTCAAAATTGGATCCCATCATATAGCATTTCTCCGGGAAGATCCCGAGAAAAGTATGATGTAACCCCAAACGAAAACAGTCTCTCAAGAGACTCGCTTTCCCCAGTAGAATCGACAAATGGCGTCTCCAAAACAGAGAAGTTTGTGTACCTCTACAACTCAGACGAATGGGTTCCCCAGCAAGTCTGACATCAAAACTTTTTCCACTCAAATGGCATCTCCCCAGGAAAATTCGGCGAGAAGTTTGAAGGAAAGCCGCTACGAATAGCGTCCCTTGTCAGTAAAGTTTATTGACAAAAGAAACTAAGACCAGTTCCTAGGAAGGAAACCAGGATCGAGGGGAAGTTTAAATCAGAAACTAAGACCAGTTCCTTGGTAGGAAACCAGGATCGAGGGGAAGTTTACCTTTTGTAAGCATCATTGCTTAGCAAAAGAAGATGAATGCGCAAGCTGCCATTCATAACCACCATCAAAATTTCGGGTATTCCGATATTCATACATCATGCATTTTTTATTTGCATTCACATTTCATATTGCATCACTATCACTCTACTCGGTCCTGTACCCTAGTGGTAGAAGTCCTCTCAATCGAGTTGTCAGTTCTTGCCTCGTCAGGAAATACTGTGTCTGAACAACCTCGCTTCCAGTTTAATTTTGGAAAGAAGTTGGTCCTTGGCCACTTTGATAACTTGAACCTCTGAATGACCAGAGAAACCTTCAACAGATGTCACTCTTCGCCGTTGAAGATGATATCCTTGCTTTCCCGGATTAAGGAAAATCCACAGAGAAAGCCTCGTGATCAGAGATTCGGCAGCACGCCAGTTTTGCTCCGAAAAACCACTGATGAGAAGGTCATTGGCACCTCAAAATTGGATCCCATCATATGGCATTTCTCCGGGAAGATCCCGAGAAAAGTATGATGTAACCCCAAACGAAAACAGTCTCTCAAGAGACTCACTTTCCCCAGTAGAATCGACAAATGGGGTCTCCAAAATAGAGAAGTTTGTGTACCTCTACAACTCAGACGAATGGGTTCCCCAGCAAGTCTGACATCAAAACTTTTTCCACTCAAATGGTATCTCCCCAGGAAAATTCGGCGAGAAGTTTGAAGGAAAGCCGCTACAAATAGCGTCCCTTGTCAGTAAAGTTTATTGACAAAAGAAACTAAGACCAGTTCCTAGGAAGGAAACCAGGATCGAGGGGAAGTTTAAATCAGAAACTAAGACCAGTTCCTTGGTAGGAAACCAGGATCGAGGGGAAGTTTACCTTTTCTAAGCATCATTGCTTAGCAAAAGAAGATGAATGCGCAAGCTGCCATTCATAACCACCATCAAAATTTCAGGTATTCCGATATTTAATCCTCTTGCACCCCGAATGCCCGAATCCCTTCGTCATTCACACCTTCGGGTCCAAGAAGATTAAATAGGGGCATCTGTAATACCCCAAATTTTGACCACTTAGATTTCCCATCATTGTGAAAATCATCATCACAATATGGATGAACCATCATGCTTCATCAGTCTCCCCAAAGATGGGTGAGCATCTAATACAATCAAAATTAGGGTTTCAAGCCCTCTCTGAGTGCTTAGACAAAGGATCAATCAAGAAATGACATGATCTTCAACTTGTCTAATCTCTTAAACATCCACAGTGGATCAAAAAGGACTCCCACTTCAAGGATTAAGCACAAGGCTGCTCCCTTCTAGGTGGATCAAGTCTCAAGATCGACAGTGTCACCAAATTAGGGTTTTGGTCGACCAGGGCCTCCAGATGGAAATTTTCATCGGGACACAAGTCAATGATCTAAAACATAACCTAATATACTTCATGGAACCTCATGAACCCATGCATCAAGTCAATTTTGCCTCAGGGGATGCATTCATCAAAAATCAGGAATTAGGGTTTCTTGACCTAATTCACCCCTAAGTTGACTTTTGGGACAAACCATGAGCCAAGACCTATAGACATGATTTGAGGGTCTCTAATATACCATATTGATCCATTTGGAGCAATGGATTGATCCAAGAAGCTTGAGCAACAAGTCTCAATTTCATCTGCACCACAATTAGGGTTTTAAGAGAAAAGTCAACTGTAACTTTGACTTTTGACCAGGACATGCTACCAAACCCTAATACATGATTGAATATACCCTATGACACCCATGGAACATGTCCATCAAGTTTGATTTAGGTCAAGGACATGATTTCCTGAAGAATTGCACAGTTTGGAATTCATCTGATAAAAAGTCAACTGTGCACAAAAGTCAACTTTGACTTTTTGAGATTTTTCACCAAAATGGATTTTTAACCCTAAAATGATGTTAATGTATGATTTGAATCATCATTCATCAAGAAAAATCAAGAAAAGTGAGATAACTTGTAAAAGGGGTAACCATAAAACTTAGAAATTTTTCTAAGTTAAAAATAAAGTGGCAAAGGTACCAACTTTGGAGGACCATAACTCCTAAACCACAAGGCCATTTTTTCTCATCCAAAGATGGATTTGTAGCCCTCATTATCACCTACAAAAACTTCAACTACAAGTCATTCCACTTCATTAAGGATTTTGAGTTATGGAGTGATCAAAGTGGCTGAAAAGTGAAAATGTCACTTTTTCCAACACTTAGTGAAATTTTCACTAAGTCAGATTCTGCCTCACTTTTTGCCAAATGTAGGGGGATTTTTCACTTGGAATCAAAAGAGATCAAAACCAAACTTGTTCAAACAGTTGTTGTATCATGTAAGAGCTTTCCAAAATGGCCAAGAACATTGCCAAATTCAACCTACACCATGAGATACAACATTGCCAAGTTGCCTTGCTGAAATCTGTCAAGGCAAGGCAGAATTTGCAACTTTGGTCGATTTGCCAAAATCAGCCAAATTCAATTGCTCCTATCTACTTGGACACCTCAGAGGATTGAATCTAAAGGGGACAATCACTGAGCCAGGCCTCCAAAGTCCATGGAACAAGAAATAGCATGTTGAACCTAGAATGGCCAAAATAGGGACAAGACTTCAAATTTGGAATGAGGCATTCAATGAAACCATCAAGGTGGCATGGACTGAGCGATTCTCATCTGAAATCAGTCAAGACTTATCCAAGACCAAGGGGACCAAAGCTCTGTGCCCTAACCTCTAGTCAATGGCTAGAGGAGACTTGGATTTTCATTTGCCAACATTGGCCAAACCTACTTACCAGCTGCCATGCACTATTCCTTGCAAAACAAACTTGCTCTACTATAAATAAAGCTCAATTGTGGTCAGTTTGAGTACACCAAAGCCATCTATAAGATGCTTTCCTCAAAATCTCTTATTTCACTCCAATTTTACCTTCTAAGGCAAGTCACTATCGGGTTTTGAGTTTGAGAGCAATTCCAATCAAACCAATCACTCACACACCTCACATACATCACATATGAGCTGATCAAACACTTAGATTACTTCTGAAACATCAATTTCACAAAATCACCAGCTGGTTGCTCAAGGTTTTAACCAAAGTGCAGCTGAGGTACCACAAAATGATCCAGCCAATTTCAATCAAGTCCAACCATCCAAACACAATCCATAGGGTGTAGGGAAGCTGTTCAGATCATCACCACTCATATGTAACACCTCCAAATCAAAAATCACTTTGAACTTGCTGTCACGACTTGGAGGTAAGCACATACTTGGTCATCTCTCAATCTATGCATATTTCCTCGCACAATAATTTGGCCATATGTTCATAATCATGCATGGAATGTTTTCCCTCAATTAATTGCATTGTTTGAATCGTGTATCAAAAATCCTAGCCTTCATGCAGAAATTAGGGTTCTTGAGGTCTCTTCGTGATTTCTTGTTGTATGTTTAATTTAAATGAAATTAAAGTATATAGACATGATCGTGAGGTTGAGACGAGCATAATGATATGTGGATTGCATGATATGATTACGTATTCATGGAGATTGGATAGAAAATGCAAATCTGAGAAACCAAGAACACGCGCGTGTTCTTCAGCTTGTTCTTGGCGCCATTTTTAGAAATTCAAATATTTGAATTTTGTGATTTTGTTTAATTGATTCAAAAATTAATTTCTCTCTGAGTTTTAATGATTTTGAGTTGATTCTTTTTTTAATAATTCACAAAAATGTTAAAATATTTTATTTTCACAAAAAATCCCAAAAATATTATTTATTTCATATAATTGATATTTTTGCAAAGAGTTAATATTTTGATTGTTTTTGACATTTTAAATATTTTTTCTACATTGATTTTGCAACTTTTAATGCTTTCTAATTATTTTGTAGGTCAATACTTAATTTTTGAAGCATTAATCCAAGATCACAATTTGTTTTCCATGTGTTAAACAATTTTTTATCATTTTAATTGAATTTTTATTCAATTAAATACATTTTGAAAACAAATTAGGGTTTTTGGATTAATTCAACCCTCATAAATCATTTTCAAAACTCTTTGGGCCTCTTGAGAGAGTGTAAGACCCATCCCCCCTTGTACAAAAACTTTTTGGGCCTCACTCATTGTATAAGTCCCTCTGTACAAGTAAACGGCGCGATCGTCGCCCGTTTAAAAATAAAAATCATCTGGGCCTCTCCTTGAGCTATAAGACCCATTCAAAACACTTTGGGCCTCTATTAGAGTGTAAGACCCAATCCCCCTTTTAACCAAAACATTTTGGGCCTCACTTATTGTATAAGTCCCTCTGCATTAAAAGAAAACCTCGGCGCGATCGCCATTTTTAAACGAAAAATCATTTGGGCCTACCCTCGTGTTATAAGCCCCTCTCTTGTCTTTAAACCTTTTTTGGGCCTCTTGAGAGAGTGTAAGACCCATCCCTTTGTACAGAAAACCTTTTTGGGCCTCAGTCACTTGCATAAGTCCCGCTGTACAAAGCCAAACAGTGTGCTCACTGATAAAACCCTGGGCCTCTCCTTGAGCTGTAAGCCCCAAATCTTTCTTTTTCAAAGCACTTTCTCCTTTGATTTTGAATATACTGTTGTTTTCAATCTTTCTTTGTTGAACAACTAACCAAACAGCATGGAAGCACTACAACCGAGTAAGTGGTTATCGCTTTCATTTACTGCTTTCATATTATAAACTGTATTGTGGGGCTGCTCACTGTAAGTCTCCTTTCATAAACTCATATCTACTGTGTAATAATAGTATAGATATTTCGAGTTTCCTCGGCAACTACGTCTAGAACTAGGTGACGCTGTTTCCTTTATTCGTAGAAATAGACGCCTAGATCCCTAATAGGAGCACCAGATACAGTCTTCTCTTCGGCTGTCCTCCTTAGGAATCGTCAAGAAGCTCTACTCCCCAAGATGAATGTATTCTCCGTGAATGGCATCTTTGAGTTTCTTCCAAATTCTCAAACTTTCCTGACTTGATCTATTCCTTGTGGATAGCTTGCCTTGAATGTCTCGGGGTTTGGGTACCCACTACGGTCATAATCTTGGACCTTAACTAAGGAACCCTCTTTAAAAGCTAAAAATCGCTGGATAGTAAACCTCGCACGTTTACCAGTGGTTTTTATCTTTAAAAGAGTTATCTCTCCTAATGGAAAGGAGATGATATACCCACGGGCTTCTTAAAAGCATCGCCCTCCTCTTGGGCATTATTCAAGGACACTACGGCTTCTTAGAAGTATTCACAGCCTCTTCTTAGGCTTCGTATAATGATCTCTTCCTCCGGGAATGATAGCCTCCTCTTGGGCTTCGTACAAGGACCCGTAGGCTTCTTAAAAGTTTCTAGCCTCCTCTTGGGCTTCGTACAAATTGTCCCGACGACCTCCTAGAGGTATAGGAACAGAACCTAGTCATCCTCATAGAACAGTCATTTCATAGAGTCTACTACTATTTCTCAAAGCTTAGTACAAAAGAAAAAAAACTCTAGACTTGGACAGTCTAACTTCCTTGAGTCTCAAAGACATTCTCAAGTGACCCCTTCGTTAAATAGGAAGGAAACCCGCAGACTCGGACAGTCTCAATACCCTTTGGATTTCCCGTTTCCTCAAAGAGAAGGAAATATCCCTGATCCTCAGATCAAATCCCTGAGTACAGTGTTGCTCATATAAGAACTGATTTTCTCTTTTAAAATCAGTATATTGGATCTGTCACTCAACTGAAACAAACCTTTAGCCTCCATCTCGGGCTTCGTACGAGATACAAAAACACTCTCTGGTTGAGTATAAAAGATTCTCCTGTTGAGTCAAACAAACAATAGCCTCTATCTCGGGCTTCGTACGAGACACAAAGACTCTATCGTCGGGTCAAAATCTTTTAGCCTCTCTCTCGGGCTTTGTACGAGACACAAAATAGCCTCCTCTTAGGCTTTGTATAATGATTTTCCTAGCGGAAATTAGCCTCCTCTTAGGCTTTGTATAAGAAAACCACTGGTTGATCCAATCAACCTTTTAGCATCAAACCTGTGCCTCGTTCACAGTACACAAACATCAACAACTCCTTTCCTTTCATCTAATTGCTGTAAGCGGCAAGCCTCTGGATCATCTATATCCATGCCACTGTCCCTCTTTTAGCATGAGAAATTCCTAAGGAAAGATGGCATTGCTCTACACTGAGTTAAAGTCTTCTCCTTCAGGTTAAAACCCTTTCTTCAGAAATTATGGCATTGCTCGGATCCGCGTATCCCAGTTAAAGTAATTCTCCTTCCCCTTCTTTAGAGATGACAAATTCTCTCTAAAGTCGAGGTCTTTCAGCTTCACATCTTGGGCTTTGAACAAGACACAAATAGACCTTTCAGCTTCACATCTTGGGCTTTGAACAAGATACAAACCACCTTTCGCTTCACGTCTTGGGCTTTGAACAAGACACCAAAACACCAAAAACACCCATTTCCTCCCATAGAATAGGAGGAACTACGAACGCTCTGATTTCCCTGTTTCGGTAAACGGGAATACGTAGGCATAAGATCGAAAGAAAAGATCTTAGCGAGCGCAATCAACAAAAAACCAAAATCCCATATCTCCATCCATCAAAAGCAGTATTTCAAAAGCATCAGTCCTAACATCCTAATCCTTGTTCCCCGCCAGAAACCTTCTGTCAAGGTAAAAAGAAAGAAAACTGTATTGGCGAAAATACAAATAACCAGTACAAAGGCCTCCCCCCCACATTGATAGCATTCGTAACCTAACAGACCGCTGTTTAAACTCAGTATGCAAGCAGGGTTAATTGGAGACATCTATTTCCCTTCCTTATTCAGCTCACAATAGGATAAAAAATGAATCTACCTATAGTTTAAGCTCAAACCGCAGAGAGCGACCAGCGCTTAAGAACCGCGTCCAAAATCGCTCGCTACAGATACAGATAGTGAAAGTGAAGAAGAGAATGCCAAGCATGTTAAGGCATTGACTGGAATATGTGCCTCTGATGGAGAATCTAGTGATGGTGAATTGACCTTTGAAGAGCTGGCATCTTCTTATCAAGAGTTGTGTATGAAAAGTGAAGAGGTCCTTCAAGAAGGGGAGAAGCAGAAGAAGATTATTGTTCAGCTTGAGACTGAGAAAGCTGAACTTAAGAATGAAGTTTTGTTGTTAAAATCCCAGCTTGATCAAATGTCAAAATCCATCAGAATGTTAAAATAGTGGAACTGACACTCTGGATAAAATACTTGAAGCTGGAAAAGGGGCAAGTGATAAGACTGGTCTAGGATATGAGGGTGAGAAGAAGATATCTGCAGAGGCTAGTTCTTCTGGGGTTAAACAAAACATTCCTCATCAGCATGAAAAAGGACATGGTTCTGGAATTAAGAAGGGTGTCCCTCACCTTGGGCCACAAAATAATGGAAAGGGCTATGGTCCTGTACCTAAGAAGTTTTTGCCTCAACCTCAAGGAAAGCCTCAGGTTTCTGGAGCTAGACAGTATATGTCTCCCCAATACCATAGGAGTATGCAGGCTTATAGTCTCAAACATAACATGTTCCATCTGATGTCTCAACATCAAGGGAAAATGTATGGTTTTGGACCTAATAATGAAGTGCCTCATGGTTATGGCAGAAGAAGGCCACATCATCATGGTAAAAGACAGCCTAATCATTACAAAAGACAGACTCAACACTACAGAAGACAACCTAATTATGGGAGAAGACAACATCAATATTTTGACAGATGGCAGCCTCAGCATTATGACAGAAATCAACATCAAGGTGGGAGACATTTCAATCACTTCATAGAAGAGATTCAAAGAGTGATATGTTACTATTGTGGAAGATTTGGCCATATACAATCTTCTTGCTTTAAACTACATGGTTATCCCAAATCTGTTCCTCAACCTAGACAGAAGCAGAACAGGCCTCAGGCTGTTAAACAATGGGTTCCTAAAGCTGTTGTCACATGTCTATTAGCTTACTCATCTGTTAGAACCCCAGCTATGGATGGTTGGTATTTTGACAGTGGTTGCTCAATGCGTATGACTGGTTTCAAGAATCAGTTGGTGGATATCAGGACTTACTCCACAAACGATGTAACTTTTGGTAATGGAGAAAAAGGGGAAGTTAAAGGAATTGGAAAATTGAATTGTGAGGCTGGACCTAATCTTGAAAGTGTACTTCTGGTCAAAGGATTGACTGCTAATTTGATTAGCATCAGTAA
Organism: Lathyrus tuberosus; assembly: GCA_022829125.1. Taxonomy (NCBI): domain Eukaryota; kingdom Viridiplantae; phylum Streptophyta; class Magnoliopsida; order Fabales; family Fabaceae; genus Lathyrus; species Lathyrus tuberosus. The sequence goes on from JALAZF010000017.1 coordinate 21,281,777, forward strand.
GTTATGTGATGAAGGATTCTAGGTTAGCTACACTAAAGATGAATGTTTAGTGACTAATGAGAAGAGTGAAGTTGTTATGAGGGGAGTTAGATCCATAGATAACTGTTATTTATGGGTTCCTCAAGAGTCCAGCTCATCATGTAATGTCAAGGATGATGTTATGACATCTGAATGTGACATTATAAGGATCACCAAACAACCTAGTGTCATGCAACTATTCAGAGGATATCTTGAAGAAACTAAGGTCATAGAGGTTGATCATTCAGATATGAAGGGTAATATATGTGCTAAAATTTGTGAAATCTTAAGTAGAAATTTGGGCATGTGGAAAAGTCATCTGATGTTAGTGACTTATGGTGTGCATTTATTAAATTTCAAAAATTTAAAAGGAAATTTGTTTTGGTGGGGAAAATACATTTATTGGCTTTTAAGTGATCGTCAAAAGCAGTCCCCTTACCTTAGGTTATCATTCCCTATTGTTACTCTCACACGCTACGACAATCTCCACACTCCAAGTCTGTTCATCTTCCACCCTAAGAACAGAAATTACAAAACACCTTTGTTCATCAGTTGTTACACAGGAACGATGTCTAAACAAGTGTCATCTCCATCCAAGAAGTCTGCGTCCAAAAGTTCCACTCATGCAAATTCTAGGGTTTCGACAGAAGAGGTATCTTTGGATGAAGCTATGGACATTGCTCCTATCTCTATGATTCCAGCTTCAGAAAAGACAAGACCTGAGAAGTATCAACCTAAGAGGCCTTCAAAAGGTAATATTTCTAATCAATCTACGGGTAAGAAATTTGATGATAGCAAGAGTAGGGCGTTTGTCACTAGTGTTTTGTTTGGGGACAAACCTACTCTTAAGACTACCATCCCTCTTCCTCAAGCTGTTGAAGAAAGGGTAGATGTGGACAAAAGTATTGATCAGATTGTCACAAAAATATTTGAGAAAGGGATTTCTGTGAAGGGAATATCTAGACCTCTGAGTCAAATGCCTGCTGATCAATCTGTTAGAGAAACGGGTGACATGCAAACTTCTGAAACCAATCTTCACAGATTGGTTGTTTCAGTCATTGAAGATGCTGAGATTGGAGATGAAGTTGAAGCTGAAGCTGAAAGAGAAAGGGATACTCATGTTAAAGATGAGGTTGATGTTGAACATGATGTTGGAACATCACCTGCTAGGGATGTTACTCCTAGTCCCAGAGGGAAGAAGAATGCTGATGTGGTGGATGTTGTTGACTTATCTGATAATGAAGTAATTGGTAATGTTGTTCCTGGTATTGCCAATAGATTGAAGACTAGAAAAGGAAAGACTGTGGAATCTTCTCCTAAGATGACAGCTGAAGGCAAGAAGAAAAAACATCTGTAGTTGGTTCAACTAAATCTTGGAGCAAGGTTGTTGTGACTTCCAAAAAGAGAAAGATTAGAGAAGAATTTGAATCTGAGTATGATGTTGAGGAAGATGTTCAAGACATCACCCCTATCAGAAAGTCCATTTTGAAGAGAATTTCTGATAAGGTTCCTGAAGTGCCAGTGGACAACATATCCTTTCATTATGCTAGCAGTGCTCCAATGTGGAAATTTGTGTGTCAAAGGAGATTAGCTCTGGAAAGAGAGCTGGGCAAATATGCATTGGAGATGAAAGAAATTATGGAGCTCATTCATGCTGCTGGTCTGTTGAAGACTGTGACAAAATTCTCTAAGTGCTATGGTGGACTTATTAAGGAATTTGTTGTTAACATTCCTATAGACATTTCTGATAAAAGAAGTGTGGACTTCATGAAGGTGTTTGTTAGGGGTAAGTGTATTAATTTCTCTCCTAGTACCATCAATAAGTATCTGGGAAGAGATGATCAAGAGGGTTGTGAACTAGAAGTGACTGATAATGATGTGTGTAAAGAGATCACAGCCACTCAAGTGAAGGTTTGGCCACTGAAAGGTAAATTGACAGCTAGCAAACTCAGTATCAAGTATGCTATTTTGCACAGAATTGGAGCTGCTAACTGGGTACCTACTAATCACAAAACCACCATAGTTGTGGGATTAGGAAGGTTTATTTATGCTGTTGGGAAAAAGGTCAAGTTAAATTATAGAAATTACATATTTGATCAAGTTGTGAAGCATGGTGCCACTAATGCTATCAAGATGCCTATAGCATTCCCTTCCCTTGTCTGTGGAATGATCTTAGATCAACATCCTGGAATTTTAACTAGTTCAGATGTAGCATGTAAGAGAGAGTCAGCTTTATCCTTGCATCCCAAGCTGTTTGTTGGGAATCATGTTCTAGACATTGTTGTAACATCAAGTTCTGGTGTTAAGAAGGTCAGTACTAAAACTGAGTTGATTGAAGAATTGAAGGCGACCTGCAAGGATCTTGATATGGTTATCAGTACTAGCACTGCTAGGAAGATGAAAATTGAGTAGATGATAAAATCCTTGGAACAGGGTGAAGATGATGTGAATGTCAATACTGAAGATTCAGGTTCAGAGGAAGGTGATGAGGATGCTGCAGGTGGTTCTGATGCTAATGAAGATTGAAGTGATGCTTTTTCTGTTTATTGCTTTTGTAGTTTGTAGTTTTTTTTGTTTCTGCACATTGTGTGCATGGTGTGTAACTTGGATAAAAGTACTTTTATGCTTATCTTGGTTTTGTTCTATGATTTATCTTGTCTTGTGGTGCTGACTTTTGACTGACAAGGAGAGCTAGTAGGACTAACTGTAGTAAAGTGTTAGGGTATAACTTGTTGGTAGTTGGCCAATTGTGGCTAAAAAGGGGGAGAGTTAGCCTTTGTGCCTCTAGGCTTGAGGGAGGCTTGAGGGGGAGTGTGCATGATTGAATAGCTGGTATGCTGATTCTTGTTTTGAGGGGGAGTTTAGCTGCTGGTTGTGTTTTGGAATGTTAGGAGTTTAAAGTTTTTCCGCTGCAGGTACCTCTGATGTTGGCAGAGATTGTTTTAGCCAAAATTAGCCAAAGGGGGAGATTGTTAGTTCTTGTATTGGCTGGAATTTTGGTAAAAGAAAGTTGAACAATGTTGATGTCATATGTCTAATGTCATAACATTGGTTCCTAACATTAGTTGTTGCAGGGTTGAACCTGTATATGCTGATGTTATACTTGATGTCTTGACATCAGTTATCAGAACATCAGAACATCAGGTTGTGATGTTTTAGGGCTGCGCGTGTTAGTTTGTTTTGAGGAGAACTGTTAGAGAGATTGGATGTGAATATCTTGGAGAAGATATTTTCAATCAGATATGGAGCAGATCATGGAGCAGATCATGTAACTAACATTGGGGCTGATTTGAAAAGATTTAAAAAGATTTGAAGATCAAATCTGTTTTAAATTATGATTAATAACAAATCAAATCAGATTATTTTGGAAGAGGTCCAAGCCCAAGTCAGAATTCTATAAAAGCAGCCTCAACCCTTGTTGGAGAATAACGAAGACAGAGAGCATAGGCTGAGAGTCAATTTGAGTTTTCGTGTGTGTTTTTGTAAACCATTCATGTTTGAATTGGTGTTACTATTTTGATTTGTAAGTGTATTCACTCTAGAGCTTTTAAGCAAGAGTGTGTTGGTATTGATCAAAGCTGTTAAGCAGAATCAAGGTAGGTTTTAAAGTGTAATCATTGGATTGTATCACTGAGGTGATTTAGGGAGTGAGTGGTTTCTCATACCTAGGTGGTTTCTTAGGTAGAAGTGCCATTGGGTAGTGATTAAGTTAGGTAGATGTCAACTGGGATTGTTGAGTCTGTAATTTAATACTACTAATAGTGAATTTCCTCCCTGGCTTGGTAGCCCCCAGACGTAGGTAGTTAGACCGAACTGGGTGAACAATTCATTGTGTTATTTACTGCTTGTTATTGCCTTGTTCATATTAGCAGAGTGTGTTGTTGTGACATCGCACTTAACATCACACATCTGATACCAGAATTTCAGTAAGGATAAAGTCGTTTGACTATCCTTACATATCTTGGCTTTTTGGGATGGCATGGCTTCCGTTGTGGAGATTTATTTTGAGATCACTTTGTTGATCTAGTTCTTAGTACTTTGGGACATCTTGTATATATTATGCCATAGTTGTTTTTTGTATTTTGTATTTCGGGCATGTAATGTATACAATGTGTTAACTAGGAACTTATGGTATTTCAGTACCAAAACATGGATTCATGTATAATATATATGTTTTGATGTATATTGTTATATGTGAGTGTTACACATATGACCTTTGCAAGCAAACCATAGAATAACACAAATACTAACAAGAGGTTCCTGTAGAATACTACATATATTTAGGGTGCTAACACCTTCCCTAGGTATAACCAACCTCCGGACCTAGATTCTCTTAACTTAGGGTTTTCTTTGATTTTTACCCTTTCCTTAGGATAAATCAAAGCTCGGTGGTGTATTTTAAAGATTTGTGATTCAAGTTAATTAATAGCTTGATATCTGATTCTAACCGCAACACTATGCATGAACTTCCTGTTGGTGATTTCATGCAGGACGAGCTTGATAAGTTTTGGAGCGATATCACAGGTGGAAGAAGCCCTGATCCATCCACCTAGCTCTCAAACCACGTCCATAACCCAGCCTTTAGATACTTCCAGATGACCTTAGCCCAAACCTTTTTTGGGAAGAGTTAGATAGATGACCATGTCAGTGCTGAGGAGATCTTTATGCTCTTCTGCACCACCTAGTCTCGTCCTGTAGACTATGGTAATTTCCTCATCCTAAACCTACACCTTAATGCCAGATCCTCATAGGGACCTATATATGTAAGAGGAACAATGACCCACATAGCTTTTGCCTTAGGTCTCCTTAACCAATTGTCTCACCTAACCCCTTATTGTAGCTACACCCTCATTGACCTTTACCACTGTTTAGATCGTGGCCTAGTGAGGAGGGTCTTTTTCAGTACCTAACATTATAAGCTCCTGATAAACCATGAAACAATCCACTATTTTGGCCTAACACACCAAGTGAGAACAAACATTCACAAGAAAGAAAATTGGTCATACCCTTTAGAAGCCCAGGATGAGACATCTGCTAGACCTAAGACCCTTTCTGCTCCCGGATATCATCCTACACCTCTCCCGGATAGGACCACAATTTATTTCTCTAATGTTAATTTGCATTGACGCAGCATTTACTCTGAGTTTGACACCATGCGCAAAGAGATAATCTCCCTTTGTGAAGATCTTACTGAATTGACTTTGCAGATGGAGGTAGCCGATGTCACACATGCCTCAGAGACTGATTGTCTTTATCAGGAAATCTATAGTCTATGTCGCCAGTTAGCAGAGGCTCGGGCACTCTGTCCACATATGAACCAGGGTGCCCGATGCAGATCACTCTAGAGGAGTTACAGGAAGCATTGAGGACACTGCTCACATTGAGTGTGGGGAGATTTATTGCATTATAACTATTATCTGATTCACCGTTATTAGATTTATTTCTACATTATTAGATTTATTTCCGCACTTCAGATTTAAATTTCCCACATTTGAATTTTCGTTACTAAATTTAATTTTCCCATTCAGTTATCTGATACACCTACTCATACAATTATCTGGATACTTTGCACTTAGTATGCAAAAAATTTGTCGGTTGTATTTGTCGGTGAAACTTTTCAGATTTTCAAAAATTTTATAGTCATTATTTATGTTAAATATTATTGTGTTTATCAATTTTACTACATCAAAATGTCATTTATGTTTCATGCATGTACCAATACAAAGAAAAACTTCAGAAGATGCTACATACACCCCCAGATGAGGATCCAAACCATGCCAAAGCCCAAAACCGGTACAAAAAATGGCCCATATGTCACTTTATAAAGATGGCAGACGCCATCTACCCCTTGGTGAACGCCATGGGGCCTGAAAGATTATTTCGGGGCAGAATGTGGAAAAGCCCCATTTTCCCCATTCAACTCATCTTCAACCTCTCCAAACCCCATTTTCTCCATTTTTGACCAACTTCAAAACCCACTCAACCTCATTAACACTCATTTACTCACTAACCCACTACCATTTCCACAACCTCACTCACTTTCCATCCATAAAAACCCCATCTTTCACCCAAAATTCCACAAAAAAACCCCATTTCACCATTTTCACATAAACCTCCATTTTTTTCTTCAACAAACACAAACAATGGCAGAGATGGAGCACAGAGAATTTATTTTTCACGAGGGAACTCCTGGAGAGAGGCAGAGGCAGAAGTTTGAAGCGTTGCAAACACGCGAAATTTTCGCAACGAGGTATTTTGATTCAAACTGTCTGTATAGCTTAGGTATCTTCCATAGTGCCTTCTACATGTTTGATAACTTAGGATTGCATAATATTTTTTAGCGTAAAGAACCCACCTTTGAGAGGCTGACCCGTGAATTCTTGAGTTCCCTGATTTATACTGTTAGGCCTAACACTGCTAGTACCGTCGGCACGATGAGATTTAGAATGTTTAATGTCAAATATGAGTTCACTACCGACTATCTGGCAGGTCTGTTAGGATTCCCTCACGGGGACGGTGCTATATATGAAGTGCCTCTAGAAACTGATGGCAAATTAAGGCCTTCCAATTATGGAGAAATATGATGGGTCAAACTAATGTTTCCTTCTAAGGAAACTTGGCCTCAGATATCCACAACCCGGCCATACGTGTGTTCCTCCATACATGTGTGCTACCCTCTTATGGAGAAGATTGAATTTAGTCCATTTCATGATAGCACACATGTGTGCCGTTGTGAAAAAGGGCGGAACTATATCATTTGGAGGATTGATTACCTCCATTGCACGAGCTTTACAGCTAGACACTAAGCTAGCTACATTAGAACCACTTCCACCTCGCATGATTGATTTGAAATTTTTAAGAAATATGTGATTGTGCAAAGTGAGGAATGAAGGAGGCTACAACCTCATGGTTCATAATGTAGCTATCCCGAGTGTTGTTTTACCTTGTTCTCGTTGTACAGATGTGCGATATGAAAGAAAGTGGACTTATAACCTATAGGCCCCACCCGTTGTTGATTCGTTACCACCAAATGTCCCAGAGGACGAAGGTGACGGAACCGATGATGAATATGAGCGAGGAACTAGTCTCTCGTTCATCACTCACCCCCACCACATGCATCACCTGCACAGACACTACTTTTTACTCACCCTGCTACAGATACATCTTCCGGTTTCTATATCACGAAGGAGATGTGGAGAGAGCAAAGAGCTCGCGAAGAAGAACGAGATGGTCTGTTGTATACCATGTATGAGCATCAACAAGACGCAATGGACTTCATGTGTGAGTCACAGAGACAGACTGAGCGCTCTCTACGTTCCATTATGGAGGCTCAACACACCATAGTCTCCCAACAACAACGCCAACAAGCCTATCTGAATAGCAACTTCAGCCCGGTGGAGGCCACTCAAGGTTCCATACTTGGAAACCTCCGACAACCCTATGAGTCTAATGCCTCACTAGCAGCGAGGATTGAGCGGCTTGAGCTTTCACAAAGTGCCCGCCACCGCAGTAGGAGCAGCTGTCCTCGATGTTCAGAGCAGGGAGGAGAGGGTACCAGTGGTCAGCAATAGTGTCGTCCAGGTTCCACCTTTCTTTCCACCTTTTATCGAAACATTGTTGGCAATGTTCGATTTAAGTGTGGGAGGAGATATTTACTATTTTTTTTCCTTTATGTTTTTCATTTTATTGCTTTCTAGTTTAGTTTTAATTATGCATTTTTGGTTTCTAGCTTAGTTTTAACTATGCTTTTAGCTAGTTTTTAGTTTGTTTTTAATAATTACATGTGCTTGACTAGTCGTATGTGTAGTTTGTCTATTTTCCCCCATTTCTTGAGCCATACCAAAAAAAAAATTGAATAAGAAAACAACTTTTATTTTGAAAATTTGGGTTGTTAGACAAGTTTAGGATAGTTTGCAGAGACTTGGGAAAACTTTTGAAAAATCGATATCGTCTTGACACCGTAAGTTTCTTAATTATAGAAATCGATCCGGATACTTATTATGCGATGGCCTTAAAATCTCACCCTTGAATTAATCCTTAAGTAGTTTATTTTAGCAGTCAGCATCATCTAAGTTATTGCTAAGTGGACAAACCGATGCAAATAGGTGAATGATCCCGTAAAAAGAAAGAAAAAACGAGAAAAATACATGTAGAAAATCAAAGATTTTGAAAAAGGATCCGCCTTCTAAGTTAGGTAACCTTCACCAGGTTACTTAGCCCAACGGTAGCGAAACTTCTGAAAATATGCTTATATGTCTGTGTTAAAAAGCAAAAAAATCATTGAATATTGACACAAAATTTGGATAAGGATCACCAATAGGTTTGTTCACTGTGCAAGTACAAGATAACGGGTTTAATATGATTGCACCTGAATGAAAAGGGATAAGAGAGGGATGAGTAAGTTAGGCCAAGGTATAATAACATGATACGAATTGGTTTGTATAGGAAGGAAACTTATGACCGCAACCCGCGAGAAGTGTTACTACGATATCCTTGGTTCACGAGTTAGTACCTATCGATGCAACCTTAATCGAACTAAAAGTCTTTAGCCTAAATTGATTACTTGTGTTTTGCTGTTTTTCTTTTGTGCTCATAAGAGTTTGCTTGAGGACAAGCAAAAGTTTAAGTGTGAGAGAATTTGATAACACTGAAACGCATTGTGTATTTGGCTCGGATTACACATGTTTATTGTCGTTTAATTGTTATTTTCTTGCATTATGCTTGTATTTTGTATTATTTTCAAGTACATTACCTAATAAGAGCCTTTCACGAAGAAACGGAGCGAAAAGAGCAGAAAACAGAGTTTTTGGTGAAAATTACACACATGGCGTTGGCCATAGGGGTAGCCATGACGTGTAGGGTTCCCACCACATTCCAACGGTCACAAGATCACGTCTCCCACATTTTGCACACATGGCATACGTCATGCCTAAATGGCGGGCGCCATCTTCACAAAAGGGGGACCAGTCAAGGACGATTAGAGAATGAAGCCATGACCAGAGATTTTCTCTCCCACGATTTTTGAAGACTCAGGTTGACGTCCAAGGTATTGTGTCACTATAAATAGGACTTAGTTTTTCATTTTCTAGCATCCACTCTTAGTAGCAGTATAGGCCATAGACTTACTCTTGTTAAAGCGATAATTCGTCACATCGGGGAATTATCGCACCATTGTTGTGAGCGAGTGTGGAGCATCGTAGTGTCGAAGTTTGAATCTTGCCGTTATTTTCTTTACAAGTCTATACCAGATTAAAGTCTCTGATTTAGAGCAGGTTTTTAATTCAATTCGCATTATTATTATTTATTTCTCGCACTGTTTTATTATTGTTTATTTCCCGTATCACTTTACTTTGTTATTTCCTGCACTGTCTTTAATTTATCGCTTTGCTTTATTTTCTTTATTGTCTCGCACGCTTTACTTTGATTTATTTTATTCGCATTAGATTCTATTTCAAAATTGAACTTTAGCGTATCATTCTTTTTATTCTTTTTCAAAATCAATTGCACACTTAACACACATTTTCCCTAAATGACTTATTCCGATAATCAATTATATGCTATGTTGTTTACCGCAATCATGTCCAGCTAAATCCTTAGTGCTGGAATATGAGGATCGTCGTTTTGACGATACTCCATATGTTGTATCTGTAGGAATACTTTAGGGGCTGTTTTGGTTTTAATAGAATTTTTCTGTGGTTTATTTGATCGGATATTACGAAAGTAGATTCCAATCAATTAGGAAGATTTAATATTATTATAAAGTGATTTTAAAGCTATTTTCAGACGCGTTCATAGGTTTAAGATCCGGTTGGCTGAGCATATGCCGGAAACCCTTTTGTGTTAAAAGTTTCCAATCAAAAGCACTTTTTGACTGAGTCTTAGAGGTAGTTACATAAAAAAGGATTTTTTTTCACTTTAACGCAATATGCGACCGGTGCAGCTTGAGTGGCCGGTATAGATTAGAGGTCAAATCTGGTTCCGATTATGCTAACACGAAGGTTCCTTTTTAATTAACTCTTTTTCAAGGAAGGAAATATTGTCCCATAAGTAATTCTATTTAGACACAATCGAAGTATTGTCTGATTGATGTGAATTGCATTCCAATATTGTTTCTCTGAATTTATTCTATCTTCATTATTTTAATTTTCTAGGCCCTTTACAATCCTATTTGAGTAGCCTAAAATAGAACACCGTAACGATAGTTATAGATAGCTTGACATTTGTGGGAACGATAATCTTTCATATTACTCTGACGTACTCCGTATGCTTGCGGAAAGCACAAACGATCAATACCTCATACGATAAGGTTTGAGCCTAAATATTTCCATTGTGCACTTTTATTTCTTTTTTAGTGTATCCATGCATGATTCTTTTATTTGGTTTGATTTATTTCCGATTAAGTTATCAAGTTTGATTAACACACACTGAGGCAATTTTTAAAAAAAAACTTTTAGCCTTTGCAAACCACCCTTTAGTAGTAGGATTATCCTTTGCTAAACACTTTGATCCTAAGCCTTTCTTTCAGTGACGTAGCCTTGAATCATTAGACATATTACTTGAAAGATATTTTCTTTCCACCCTCTATTTGGAGTTAGGTAGAAGTATAGTTCTTAAAGTGTATGAAAAAGATTAAGTTTGGGGTTGCTCTTGGAAGTGAGCAACGTTTTAAGTTTGGGGTTGGGGTACTAGAGAATTCGATCCAAAATTTAAAAATTTGTTGAGAAAAAGAAGTGGTAAAAGACACTTCTTAAAAAATGAATAAATGACAAAAGAAAAAGAATGACATTGTAAGAAGGATCGCAAATCTCTAGTACTAATAAAAATGTATGATGAATGAAGGAGAACTAGAAACCTAACTCCAAAGGTTTAACCCTACTTTCCGAAATATATCATACCCTAACATAAGTCGAGTTACAACCTGAAAGCTCTCTTTGTGTTGTGATTTATATGATTAACTCTATTAGAACATGATCAAGCTAAGCTTAATTGGTTTTGCATGTTGATTGAGTGATAACCCTATCCATTGAGCGATTTAAGTGAGCCGAGAGATAGGTTGAGTACTATTCAATTTTGAATATGTTTTCCGAATTTGCCGAATGGAAGTTGGAAGCCGGAATAATGGTCAACTAACTGGAAAAAAAAATACGGTGATGTTCTATTATTATTGTGTGACTTTTTGTCTGTTGAAATGTGCAGTTGCACATGAGTTGCTTGAGGACAAACAAGGATTCAAGTTTGGGTTTGTGAGGACAGTCCATCATTGCATCTAATTAGTCAAAGAATCGGGGGAAAACAAGCGAAAGATGAGCCAAAATGATGAAGAAAAACCCAAGAATGAGTGAAAAATAGCCAAGTATGAAAGAATGGGACTTAGTGTTAATTTTGTTGCAAAAGGAATGTTTTTTCATGCATCTACTAAAATAATCATGCGCACAATTGTGTGCGCGATGATTATATAATGCGCGCGATGGGTGTTTTTTTCTAGACTTTTTATGGCGCGTTCTGACTACTTTAAAAGGTTTTTTTTTGCTATTTGATAAAGGTTACGAATTATGGAGACTATAGCAGGAATTTGGGAGCACAAAAGGAGATTTTTAGAGTATTTGAAGCCATTGAAGGTCATCTCTTCATGGGACTTCTCATGTTATTTTTATCTATCAATTGTGGTATTATTTTCTGAATAATGTGCAGCTAAATTCTCTTAAGTTATGTTGTGTGATGATGAACCTTATTCAATCTTGTTGGCATTATATGTTGGTTTGAATTAGTATGAATTCTCTTAAGTTAGTTTGAATTATAATTTTATTCAGTTGTTGCTTATGCTTAATGCTTTTTATTTGAGATACTCTGTTAATCTGATATTGGACACATAGAGATTCCTGACCCGTAGCCTATGTGTTAGACCCAGGGCAACTGTTCTACTTACGCTGGTTAACTAGGGCTAGGAGACCTTGAGTAGTGGCATAGGGAATTAACACTATGTACATCGCCTAACATTGCTTACGCTGGCGGACTAGGGATAGAAAGCTCTGAGTACTTGTTAGTGAGTTATTTCATGGGGGACTAGCTATAACGGTTTTGTTAATTTGCCATGAGATTATAAGGATACGAGCATTCATATAAGGCATCATACATCAACAAGAGAGGATAAGGGGATTCTAAAACACAATCTGACAGCTTTCGTGATATTGTTTTCTAGTTTAATTACTTTTCACGCTGAAATTTGCAACAAAAAAACCCTTATTTATTGTTTTCCTTTAAATTGCACAATCATTGTCTTGTTCGAACACAGTCCTTCTGGGTTTGATCTTTCTATTACTACGATATTATCGGTACACTTGTCGAGAAGTCATCAGACAACATGTGAGTACCAAATAATACCTTTTGTTCTTTAGTACATGCCATTACTCGAAAAATTTTCTCGATCTCTCAGAGCCACACCTGAGCACCCTCTGGATCACACCTACCCTTGAACGTCGATGGATTAGCCCTGTGAAATTTCCCCAAACCTCAGAACTCATCACCTGCCTGATTCTGTTGTTCGTGTAGTGCCTGAGCCAATGATTCCAAAGCATTAGCAATATCACGATTGTTTCTTCCAGTCATTCTGCATACTATCAAACAGATATTAGAAGAAACAATACATTGACATTATACACACATATGTCCTATACTAGGGACTCGACAACATTACAAAACTTGGCCGACGGACTAAACAGGCTCTGATACCACTATTTAACACCCTAAACCCTGATACTTATATATTAAGCTTTACAGGACAATCTAAGGTGTCACCAATGACAAATCCTCTAATAAATCAAACATTTAACAAACACTCAGAAAATATCAATGTCAGACAACGCCTATCATCACACGCTCACCTTCACTTAGGGTATCATTATGGCAGTATCAATTTTATTTCAATTAAATAGAACATTATAACTTAGAAATTTAATCTCAACTTTGAAATTATATAAACGACTATCAAAATATTTAGTTATCATGTTCAACTCTCAATAAATTCAACATAAACCGAATAAAACAATTAAACTCCAACAAAACATAACAAGCAAACAAACGTTCCCATCCCTGATGTTACAGGATCAGAGCAAGACTTCTAAACAACAATGAAACTAAACGAAGTAATTCCAAAAGCTAACTTTCACTTACAACAACAAAATACTACTCCTGAGTATCTGCAAGATGTCCATGGTGGACAACATGAAAGCAAATGGGGTGAGAAACAATAAACCAATATAAACTGTGTAGAAAATGCTAAGGTAGTTAACATACAATAACACTCATTTATTACACAATCAACAATCACACTGTCTCACACCCTTCACAACAACATCATGAGAAATCAACTACATATGCAATCATGTATGCAATAATGTACTCCCCAAGTGACTCATTATGAATGTGGTGCCATTTATGAATACTTAAGTTCATCTCACTCCCGATCCCTACAATAGGGCCAGAGCACACCAAATGGTCACCATCATCATATGTAACGCTTCACCGATTCCTATATAGGATCGGCTACTAGCTCTCAATGCTTACCATAGGACCAGAGCACACCAAAACTGGACAAAAATCCTTACACCATGATGCATGACTCTCAACAACATGCATTGCCACCAAAAGGTTAACCAAAATGATCGTTATGCACATCTCATAATTTATGCACCACATCATTCATCATCCATAACAATTAATCAATGTTATGACATCAATAAACATAACAACAAACAACACCAACTCAACAAATGTAACTTCATGGACATCCATTCATGTTACTTCACCAAAACAACAACACATCATTATATAAACATAACGATTTGTTAATTGACCACACAAGTCAGCACAAACATTGCCACAGAAGGCACATAATTATAATTAAAACAGTTCACCAAGCATCACCATGAGGTAGCTTTGCATGTTAGGTTTCTAACTCTTTGAACATCGTCTCATTTGGACTTATGGAACAGACGTTACATCCAAAATTGACAAGTGGATCAAATAACCAAAACATGGACCAATCGATTGCTCCAATGAACCAACCAATTATACCAAACCTACTTACTTCAATTTTTTCAAATTTTTGATGGACCAATTGATTACACCTTCCACCCAATCGATTGTCCCTTTATTTTTTTTTTAATATTTTCAATGGAATAATCGATTGCATATTTTGGCCAATCGATTGCTCTCAAGTTTCTATTAAAATTTTCTTTGTTATTTATGATGAACCAATCGATTACACCCCTAGACCAATCGATTGGTCTAGGTGATTTTTCCCCAAAAATTTAATTTTTCATTATGTTTAGTAATCCCTTCATCCCCTAGCTTTCATTCATAATCCCAACCGATTCACTTAAATTCAACAGACTCAAAACATAAATCGACAGTGAATCATATTATCATGATCATCAACATATAAAGCATCTATTTCAACACAGTCTACAATAACTCATCAGTAAAATCAATAATTATGCTCATGATTATTCATGGGTACACTCAGGAATTCAAGCATTCATCAATGGTAGAAAATTATAGATACATAATCATGATGATTCAGACATAAAATCACATAGAAACACACAATCAACAAACAATTTTACAAATTTCCGTCATATAATGAATCATCAACGAAACCCTAGAATCCTAATGAGAGTAATGACTTCTCATTCTCTACCCTATCATGCAATACACCTAAATTGATATCCCTTTCTCTCCCCCTACCTTGATTTTCCAGCAAAACAACAACAACTTCTAAGGAATTCTTCTCTTAAACCCTAGCTTTGTGTTTCTCCCTTTTTCTCTAACTTTTGTTTTCACGTACTATAAACTCTCTCGATTCCCTTATCCATCTATTTGCAAAAATAATTTAAGTCCTCCCATTTAGGCTTTTCCTTCATTACCCCCAAGTTGTTCTCTAAATCCCCTCATAGCCCCTTATTTCTCTACTAACTCTTATTTTTCTCCAATTTCTTATTTTATTATTAATAATAATTAAAATTCTAATTATTATCCAATTTTTCTATTTTCTCACTACACCCCATCAATACATAAGATCATATTATTTATTTAAATGCTCACTATCATCAAACAATTAAATAAAATAAATCTCAATAATTCAATTAAATAATTTAATCAAATTTGGGGTGTTACAAATAAGTCCCAACCCTTCTGGTGGTTGAGCCATTCGACCAGGGTTGTTAACAGCAAACCCTGACGCTAAGTATGGATTAATAGGGGATGCAATAGCCATTGTGTTATCTGCATACATAGATGCACTAGGGTGTAAGCTTGACATCATCACAGTTGGTATGCCATAAGATTATTCCCTACTGCTTGGGGTAATGTAAAATCCAAGGGGTAAGAATGTCTTTGGTCCTCTACCATACTTGGTGTAGCCCTAAGGGTGGTGGGCACACTCATTACTTGTGGTAAGGATACCACCATTTCTGGGGATACTGTCGATGATATTATTTCACTTATAATAGTAGAGTTTTCTCCAACGGTGGTTGAAGTCCCTGTATTGCCAACCGTCGAATCTATTGATTTTTCTCCTATGCTATGAGCATTTCTCCAAGGAGATTGAGTTTTTATTTGGATGAGTCATTTCTAGAAGTTTCTTACCACTCCACAGACGCGTAAACAATCAACAAATGAAGACATTTCATATGAAAGCACAAATAAATTATATAAAAGACACACCACTCTTCTGTAAAAGTTTTAAAAATCTTGCAGAAAAGGGTCCCATCAGGCGTGCCAATTTGTTTACTGGTGAATTTAGTAAACAATCACGAGTTTAGTTCACTTAAGAGATTAACTCGTAAAATATCAATGACAATTTGTGTAAAAGTTTGCAAAGAAAAATGTGTGTGATTGAAATTTAAATGCTTGAATAATGATAAATTGGACGCAAATAATATGCTTTGGATAAAGATAACAAACAATAAAGAGGATAAATGACATTAAAGTAAATGCTTCAAATAAAAGATTTACAAAAAGTTTAAAGAGTGGACGTAGACTCACATTTCTCACAAATTGTTTCTCTCAGTGACTTGAATACTTTAGTTCTATAGAGAATTAGTGAAAAGTTGCGACCTTGATCTCATACACTGAGATTGACTTATATACTAATACATTAGTAATCGTCAACAACGGATAGATCCTAATGATCTGACAAGTATCCCACTATGTTGGCTTAATCAATCTATTTTGCTCTCACGCATTTTCAAGGACAAAACTACTGAAAACCAATCATTATGCTGATAACTGCTTTGAAACCTCTTAACTGTCTCTGTCGAGAGTCCTTGATCAACTCTCATAGTGTTGAGACAACTTCATATCATATAGTCTTTGGACTTAAGAATATTCTAAGTTCTTATCACCTGGTAGATGTGTCGACCTCAACATTGGTCGAAGGTCTGATTTATGAAACCCTTTTCAAGATTTTGAACATATTTGGAAAAGAGTGATCCTAATCTTGTGGATTTTTTCCTAAAACTCCTCCAAACCAGCATTCGCTTCGACTCATCTAACAGGTTAGTCGAAACATCTTAGTCGATATAGCTAGTATGTCCAAGCTTTGGTTGAAGTTCTTGACACTTAACATTTTCAACGTAGCAATTATCATTCTTTGTTGAGTTTCCTTCACCTAAAATTTCCAGGCTAACACCAGCATAGGAGTGTCACGCATTTGTAATTTTTTTACAAATAAAATATTACTGATTATTTAGTATTAATTAATTATTTAATTGTATTAGGTGATATTATTATTTTTATTAATTTTAATAAATTATTAATAAATATAAAAAGGGAAAGAAACCCACACCACTTAGATTGAAAAGGTCGTTAAGGTGGTCAATTTATCCAAAAATTTGGATATTTAGCTTCTTTTTTTTACTAATTTATACAAATCATTTGACATGTATTTTTCATTTTTTAATCTAATCAAATTATTTGACACATTCTTTCATATAAATTTAAAGAAAAAATTAATAGTATTTATGAATAATTATTATTATATATAAGTAAGAACTAAATTAAGAGCTCTAGAAAATTAAATACCGATTTAAATTAAGTAAATTGTTTTTTTAATGTGGATATATTTGTCTCAAGAATACACCTACTCAAGACCCACATCCAGATCCAACACCTTCCTATAAACTTCTTATACAAGATTAAGATGACGAACCACCACATGAGACATTTGTACAAATGCCAAAAATGGACCCCATCGTATTATTAGATGTCTCTCACGTGATACTCACAAATATCAAGGGTATTAGTTAATTTCCCCCATAATCTATAACTGATTTTAATTTTTTAAACATTATTAATTAATTAGTTTTTTACTCATCTTTTATCATATAGTAATCTATATAATAGTTATGTGTTTATAATTTAGGAGGAACCCAATTAGGGTTAAGGCTTGCTTCCTTTAATTATCCATTTTTGGTGACTTATAAACATATTCCAATTCATTTCTTACCCTCCTACCTTAGATTACCCAGTGAAATCCTTATTATTACCATTTATTTTGAAGTTTTTCCCATATAGAAGCTAATTTAAGTATGATAAGTCCATTGTGTGGTTTGAGGCTTGAAAGGTACAAAAAAAAAAAGAAACTGGGTCGGTTACAACCTCATCCTAAGATATGCTACGGTCGTAATACACCAAGCAACCTCATAGTATAAAAAACCAGAGGCACGCACGACTTATCTATAACTGGGACTACAGGTCGTATTGCTGCTCAAAAAACCAGCATATTCTTCTCTGTTTTCCTACACACAGTACAAAATCTTTCATCTCACTTCAAGCATCACTCAAATACAGAAAATCATGAAATTTATCGCTATTAAGCAAGGCGTTAGCATTTTGATATTTGAATAAGGGAGATTCATGTAATATAACACCTAAAACCCCACATGCAACATCCTAATTTAATCAACCCAAATAAAAGCCTAAAGAAAAACCTCGCCTCAACTTTGATTATGAATTTTTAATAGAGTTGTTGATCACAATGAATTGATGATGGTTCCTTGCTTTTCTTATTATTCCTAAGTTAGACGTTCCAATTTCACCATGCAAGGATTTGAAGAGCTTGAGTTTTAGAATTTCCCTCCCTTCCCGTCTTTCTTCTCTTACGCGCTCACTCTCTTTCTTATATGAAGAGGTAAGAAAAAGGCTAAAATGCCCTCAAGATTAATAAAAAATGCCAAAAATAAGCCTTTTTGTCATCGGCTTACTAGAATTCTCAATTTTGTCCTTGATGTCTCTAACTTGGTGAAATTATTAAATTTTGTGACATTGCCAACACTATCTTAGGTTACCACATTGTTTAAAAATGTTATGAGGTATTACACTATTGCCGCTAAGGATTGAACTATGCATAAGTAGTTTATATTCATTTAACTCAATTAGTACATACTAGTTGAATTACTCAAGTTAGTTATTTAAGTATATTAAAAGTTAATATTAATATTGTATTATTTATTAATATATTTTTAAGAAATTAACCTATTAATAATTAAAGTCATATTATTATTAATTAATATATTTTAATGTATATGATTAATTATTTAATATTAATTAGTTATTTAATTTTATTATTAATCAATATTATTATTTTTATTAACTTTTAATATATTTTTAATAAGAAAGGGAAAAAACAACATATCCGGTTGGATTGGGAGTATGAATGACAATTGGACCCATTCTCAGTGGATATCCTAAAAAATTATCCATAATAGGTAGGGTAACCGCGGGAAAAATAGGTAAGGGTATGGTCACGTGCAATTATACACGCACTATATATTTTATATATTCTTATTTTTATTATTATACACACAATATGCTTATCAATTTGATTAAATACATCACTATTAAACTTGTATGCAATTTAATATAAGTGAGGCAAAGAACAATAGCAACCAAAATAAATGGTCTTCAGCAATAATAATCTGTGCACAGATAATATAACAGAATAAGGTAAGAAAAAACAGAAGGTTTGTTTACCCAGTTCGATCAAACGATCTACTCTGGGGGAGATAACAACTCTCCAATTCACTATACTCAGAAAGTTGTTACAAGAGATTACAGACGAGTTACAAGAAAATAGCCTTCGCCTTCAAGTTCCCAAGAACAACCCTATTTTCTACTCAAGTGTTTCCCAACCTCTCCAACTCTCAATATATGAATTACTCAAACCCAAGGTGTAATAGTGTTTCACAATAACCTTAAACAACTCCAAAGGTTTCCCTAAACCTTTACTTTTCTAAGGTTTTTCTTGTGAATAGCTAAAACCCTATGCTATGCCTTTAAACCCTTGTTATCCCTTGCTAGTGTAAACTCTAATATTGTCACACACCAAGCATATAAGAGATACATATTTATAATAGAAAATACCCAACAAACAAAGCCCAAAATCACATGGATCCATGGACCGAATCAAAAAATCCCGAAAACTCAAAAACACTATTCATCGTACGAACAACACTATTCACCGTACGTGCATCACTATTCATCCGTACGGACGTCGATATTCATCCGTGCAGACGTCACTATTCACCGACCGATTTTTTCCCGACTTTTCTTCCGACTTTCTAAAACTTCTGATTTTTGCGGTAAATGCAATCTCCAAAATATGTTTTCTTTCTCTTCATCAACAAAGGTTTTAAGGCACGTTTACAACAATCTCCACCTTGACTTTAAACCGTGTTAATACCAATTTAACAATCAACAACATTGTTGCTCTCTACCAAGTTAAAACTTTAATCAAATTCAAGCAACCCTTGAATCTTGATCTCGCAACTTTCATCCACTTGTTCCCAATTACCCTTTTCTGCCTAGGTAATTTAACAAGCCTACAAGTATGATTTTTCAACCACCCTTGACTCCACTTGTTTTCAAATGCCTCCATGAAGGTTTTACTTCTTTTATTTTGCAGTCCTTCAGCCACATTAAAAACATAATATCCAAGGCAAGCATAATCGTCCCTTTGAGATGCTACAATAACCCTTCTTACCTTATCATTAGTCAAATGATAATCAGAGATCTCTGTAACTGTTCCCTCACTACTGCTAGCATCCATAGTAGGAAACTCCACCTCAAACTGAGTTTTCTCCGTTATAGTTTCTCCCAAGTTTCTCCCTTGGTTTTCACTATTCTTCTTCTGAAGAAATTCTCTACCAACCAAGTAAGTTGTTTTAACCTCAGATCTTCCCTAAAAACTTTATAACAACTCAGCGGTAACATGCATTTTTATCCCTTGATTTATGTAAAATTTATTGTACTCCTCTGAAACTTTCTCAAGGCATTCATAACGCCTTAAACTCAAATCCCATAGCTCTTCCTTGTCATGAAAGCCTCCACTAGATAACGATGAATGAATAATAACATTCGAACCTTCTAAAATATATAGACTACATATTTTAGACCCTTTAGCAATAATCAATTCATCACGCGAAATCTTCTACACTCCACGTTCAACTCTAGTACAATAGCCTAGATCATCAAACATACTTATAGATAACAAATTTCGCCTGAGTTCTGGAACATACCTCACATTGTGAATAAAAAGTTCACAATCATTAAACATTTTAAATCTGACCGTACCAATACCATGAACCTTGCATGCCTTATTATTACCAAGGCGAACTACTCCACCTTGCACCATCTTCAAAGTTTCAAAGTACTATATTCTTAGACACATGTGATAAGAGTAACCTGAGTTAATGACCCAACTATCTTCAGTTTCCAAACTCGATACTACTAGTGCTTCGACATCCTCATAACTTTCCTCACCCAATGCAACTACAGCTTAAACAGAATCTTCATTAACCTTTCTTTCAGGACAATCCCTTTTAAAGTGACCGATTTTCTAACAATTAAAATATTTTACCTTTGACTTGTCAGACCTCTTTGATTTGGACATCCCTTTACGCTCACCTCCTCATCTTGACACATTTAAGCCTTCACCACTATCTTCAATCTTCAAATCTTTCGACTTTGAAAATTCTTTGGATTTCACTGCCGTCTGGACTTCATCCAAAGTAATAGTACCTTCCTTACCATATAGAAGTGCATCCTTAAAGTGCTCAAAGGATCTGGGTAATGAACTCAACAGGAGCAAAGCCTTGTCCTAATCATCAATCTTCACTTCAATATTCTCAAGATCATCGATAATCTTGTGAAATTCTATGAGCTGCTCAACTATGGATTTGTTCTCCACCATTTGGAATGAATAGAGTTGTTGTTTCAGATACAACCTGTGAGCCAAAGACATTTTCATATACAATGATTCAAGTTTTTCCCACATAGCAACCGTAGTTTGCTCCCTGCGACTTCTCTTAGAACTTTATCCCCGAGGCATAAGATAATGGCATTTCTGGCCTTATCCACCATCTCGGTCTTCTGTACCTGTGTAAGCCCTGCAGGCATCAATGCTTCACTCTTCAAAGCATCGATACACTTCTCTTGAATTAAAATTGCTTGCATCTTAATTTTCCACAACCCGAAGTCATTGTTACCAAAAAATTTCTTGATCTGGCATCTACTAACCATGGTGCTCACTTGTCAATAATATCTCTTTGCTCCATGCTCACCGCACCACTTGTTGTGAATCTTGTTGTGAATTACGACAAAATTCAATATCAATTTGTGAGGCAAAGAACAATAGCAACCAAAATAAATGGTCTTCAGCAATAATAATATGTACACAGACAATATAACAAAATAAGGCAAGAAAAAACAGAAGGTTTATTTACCCAGTTCGATCAAACAATCTACTCTGGGGGAGAGAGCAGCTCTCCAATTCACTATACTTAGAAAGTTGTTACAAGAGATTACAAATGAGTTACAAGAAAATAGCCTTCGCCTTCAGGTTCCCAAGAACAACCCTATTTTCTACCCAAGTGTTTCCCAACCTCTCCAACTCTTAATATATGAATCACTCAAACCCAAGGTGTAATAGTGTTTCACAATAACCTTAAACAACTCCAAAGGTTTCCCTAAACCTTTTCTTTTCTAAGGTTTTCCTTGTGAATAGCTAAAACCATATGCCATGCCTTTAAACCCTTTCTCTTCCTTGCTGGTGTAAACTCTAAGATTGTCAAACACCAAGCATATAAGAGATACATATTTATAATAGCAAATACCCAACAAACAAAGCCCAAAATCACATGGATCCATGGACCGCATCGAAAAATCCCGAAAACTCGAAAACATTATTCATCGTACGGGCAACATTATTCACCGTACAGATGTTACTATTCAACCGTACAGACGTCACTATTCATCCGTGCGGGCGTCACTATTCACCGACCGGTTTTTTCCTTCGACTTTCGTCCGATTTTCGCGATAAATGCAATCTCCAAAATATGTTTTATTTCTCTTTATCAACAAAGGTTTTAAGGCACATTTACAACATATTGTTTATTTCTTAACTCAACAATAACATCCTTGATTTTTTTAATGTCGTTAAAAACTTAAAATGATATGATAAATTATAATTAATCAATTTTTATTAGAAATGTGGGTAAACGAGTATGAGTATGAATATGAGTACTTAAGTACCCAGAGGGTACAAGTACGAGTACAAACGTTGGTGCTCACGTGAGTATAGACTAAGGTAGGAAGATTTTTTCAAATTGTGGTGCCCAACCTCTATCCATTGACATCCCGAATTTGGAGGCCCTTAACTGGGTAAATGTAGCCATTTTTTTTGGATATTATGTATTTTTTAAATAATAAATCAAACATATTACATGAAATGTTTTTTTTATATCTTGCCAAATTATTTGACACATTCTTTCATAAAAAAATAAAAGTATTTATAAAAATGATCTTATATAGGAACTAAATTATCAAATCTATAGAATAAAATATCGATTCAAATTGATTAAATTATATTTTTAAGGTGGATATATTTTTCCTCAAGAACCATATAATGTACCTACTCAAGACTCGCATAGAGTCTTTTTTAAGAACATTTCATACAAGATCAAAATGACAAATCATCACCCAATATCGAATTTAGAAATAACACGAAAAACAAAATCGAAGACCCAAAATTGGTCCAACCAGACCCTGACGGGCGGCTTCCAAGCCATGACGATAGTCATTAGGATGAAGACCTTCCAGTTATCCCTTCCCCTTGCCAGTCATCCATCTGGCGACCACAGGGTCTGCCTGTCATCCTGCTGACGGGCGTCATCTTCACAAAGCGCGTTGACGGGTTTCCCGTCATGTAGGTGACAGTCGTCACCTCTAAGCAGAATGCATAATTTCACACCAATTAACATCTTAAATTCTTCGATTACTCACAGATCCAAAATTACGTTCATGAAATAAAATTCATCACTTTCAACAACAACAATCATATTCATTGCAAATAATGATTAACAACGATTAGCACAATCATAATACACAAAATTCAAGTTAATATCAACAATCATGACAAACCCATCACTAACTCGTATCAGAGATATACAATTATCAATCAATAGAAAGAAAAGTAGAAAACCTATATAAGGGTAAGGATCCCTCACTACCCTTCATGCATTTGACACCCATTATTAGAGTAGTTTTCCCTCTTACCTTAATTTTCTAGCAAAATAAGCTTTAGGCTATGGTGTTCTTTTCTCTCAAAACCCTTGATTGCTCTTCTCTTAAAAATTGTTTTTTTTTTCTCTTTAAAGCTTTCAAAGACACGTACTGCTAAACTTTAATCTCCAATAGTCCTTACTATTTATTTAACATAATCCATACTTTTAATTATTACTCCATGGCCCAATTTAATCTTACTCTTTCACCATTTAGCACTACATTTCTATTAATTCTATTTCCACCCAAACTCTTAATAATCATATTTTTCTCATTATTTTAATTAATTAAAATTAGCCAATATTATAGTTAATTCACATTACTCCCCATAAACCCCTAAAAAATAATCAAACATACCAAAAATTAAATAAAGCTAAATTTTATTAAATTAAAAATATAAACATGAAAAATCAGGGTGTTATAACTCTCCCCCGCTTACAGAATCTTTCCCCTAAAAAATCACCTGAAAGAAAAAGCTCAGGATAAGACTCTCTCATCCGACTCTGAAGCTCCCACGCCACACTCCTACCAGCAGGTCCTCCTTACACTACCTTCACCGAAGCAATATCTTTGCCTCTCAAGTGCTTCACTTCACGATCCTTAATCTGTAAAGGTGATGCCTCAATAGTCAAGTTCTCTCTAACTTGCACATCATCTAACTATATCACATGAGATGAATCACGAACGTACTTCTGAAGTTGCGACACATGAAATACACCATAAAGATTCAAAAGGGATGGTACTCTGTAGGCCACCTCTCATACTCTCTAGAGGATTTGATGCAGACCAATGAAACTGGACGTGACCTTTCAAGAATTCAATGTTCGACCAACACTAAATATCAGAGTAACTCTAAAAAACCCATGATCTTCCTCTTGGAACTCAAGTGCCTTCCTCCGCTTATCATGATAACTCCTTTGTCGATTATGTGAAGCTTTCATCTTCTCCTGAATTATCCTAATGTTCTCATGAGTCTGCTGAACGATCTCTGGTCCAAGCACGACACTTTCACCTGATTCATACCAACACAAAGGAGTCATATACCTTCTCCCATACAGAGCCTCATATGGTGCCTTTCCAATACTAGAATGAAAATTGTTTTTGTAGGTGAGCTCAATCAACGACAAATAGCCATCCCAATTACCCCTTGTTTTATAACACAAGCTCTCAACAAATATTTTTGGGATTCGATAGTCCTCTCTGTATGATCATCCATTTGCGGATGATAAGAAGAACTCAATGTGAACTTAGTTCCCAAAGCTTCTTACAAAATCTGCCAAAACCTTGATGTGAACCATTTATCTCTATTTGATACATTGCTCGAAGGAATACCCTACAACTTTACAATCTCACTAATGTAAACCTCTTCCAGCTTTTGCAACGAGTAGTTAATCTTTATCAGAAAGAAATGAGCTAATTTAGTTGGTCTATCAACAATAACCTAAATATAATCACTTCCCTTCGCTGTATTCGGCAAACCTGTCACAAAGTCCATAGAAATAACGTCCCTTTTTCACTCATAAATACTCAATGGTTACATCAATCCTGGCAGTTTTTGATGTTTGATCTTAAACTTCTAACAAGTCAAACATGAATAAACAAATTCAACAACATCCTTCTTCATACCTGACCATTAAAACATTCTTTTAAAGAGCCTGATACATCTTTGTAGCACTGGGATGAATACTCAAACCACTTATGCGGCCTTCCTCAAGAATATTCTTCTTAAGCTCTGGAAAATCTGGTACACATACTCTATCTCTGAACCTCAGAACACCATTTTCATCACTTCTGAAATCCACCTCTTTACCTTGATTGATAAACACTAATTGGTAAATCAATCCCAAATCTGATTTTTAGCCCTCTCTGATCTCGTCCAGAACACTGTTAGTCAACTTCAGCATACCCAACATAACACTTTGCAGCGTCAACTTGCATACCAAACTAAGATCTCGAGACTGCTTAATCTAGTCCATCTCTCTAACCATCAATGCCGACATATGAAAGAAATTTCTACTCAAAGCATCTACCACCACATTAGCTTTACACGGATGGTAGTTGAACTCGAAGTTGTAGTCTTTCAATAACTCAAGCAACCTTCTCCGTCTCATGTTCAACTCTTTCTGATCAAACTGGTATGTCAAACTTTTATGATCATTGAAAACCTCAAATCTCGAACTATACAGATAGTGCCTTCAAACCTTAAGTACAAACACAATATTCACCAACTCTAAGTCACGCATAGGATAATTCCTCTCATCAACATTGTGTTGTCTCGAAGAATAAGCCACTACTCATGTATTCAACAATGCGGTGATCCGTCTTCCCATATTTGAAGCACTTCATACCCGCACTTTTACATTAACTGGAACGGTGACCCAACTCTCCACACTTGAAATACTTCAGAGGATTAGGAGCTCATCCCTCGTTTATCGCTTTCCCACTTACATATTTCTGCTGAAACTTTTGCTTCCCCTTATCAGCTGGAGTCAGATACGGCTTCCCAAGATACTGATTTCCATTCTGCTTCTTATTAAAACTCTTGTAGTGAGCAGATATAACCCTGTTATCTTAATCATATATCCCTCACTTGTTCACTAGCATCAATAACTGACAAATCTCCTAATAACCTACATATTTCTTGGTTTCAGGACGCAAGTCGCTTTCTAACTTGATACACTTTGACCCTTCAACCATCACACCATTATAGTATGGACAAAATCTCACTAGCTCTGAACATATCAGTGTACTAAGCAACAATCATGTTTCCTTGTTTCAGCTCAAGGAACTCAATCTCTTTCTTACTACGCACATCAGCTAGAAAATATTTCTCTAGGAATTCAGTTTTAAAAAGAGTCCAAGTAATCTCAGTACCGCCAACTATCATTCTCTGACGTGCATTATCCTACTAGTATTCAACCTTTTCTAAATACATGTGAGTACCAAACAACACTTTCTGGGCATCAGTGCAAGCCATAACCCGAAAAATCTTCTCAATCTCTCAGAGCCATGTCATAGCACCTTCCGAATCATATTTAGCCTTAAAGGTAGGTGAATTGTTCCTCTGAAATTTCTGTAACCTACAAAATTCGTCAACACCTCCATTATGATTATTCTGATTCACCTGAAAAGTCGTGTTTACCCGAGCCATCACATGAGCCATTGCTTGAAGAGATTCAACAATTGCTTCGCCATTTCTACCTCCAGCCATTTATTTCTGCACAATCAGCTAAAACAGATTACCTAATCGAAAATAGTAAAGAAAATATCATTAAACAAAATAAGCAGCCGAGAGTGTTCATACTCATGTCATACACAAAGGATGACAACTAGTTCACAACTTGGCCGAATGGACCGACTTGCTCTGATAGCACTACGTAACACCCTATTTTCTAGACTCAACGTTTAATTAAATAATTCAATATAACTCAACAAATAAAGTATCATTCATGATTTACCATAGCATAAAAGAATCATAAATAAAACTTTCACAAATAAGTAGCGGAAAACCAATAAGTTTAACATATAAATTTCAACAATAATGAATGAGAAAGTGGTTCAACAATCCTCAAAAGAAATAAGACATGCAACAAAAGAAAACATAGAACAAACTGTTCCCCAATGTTACATATCAGAGCGACTCCACTAAGACTCGAACAATAAATAACTAAAGAGGCACAATGCCATCTTCTAGCATCAAGCATCTACTCTTGCACTTGATCGTCTGTACCCTAGAGGAGCAGATACGCAACAACAAATAGAAAGTGGTGAGAATTCACTCAAATAAATTAATGGTACAAAACATAGCACGGGTAGTATCACATAAACACAATCACCAACACATTATCATCACACAATAACACACTGGTCATCATTCACCCACATCACAAAAAAATCACATATTCATTTACAACATCAAACAATCATAATGATAACTCGATCACAAATGCAAGTATATATGAAAATGTATCCTCAACTCGACTCTAAATGTAAATGTGGTGCCAACTCTTTGGATATCAAAGGTATGTTACTGATATTCATCCACAATCGCTCTCGATTCAACTACTGGACCAGAGTACACCAATTTGATATTGATTTGTCGCCAAAGAATCAACAATGCTTCATCGATTCCCATTTACATTGAAATTCTGGTATGACAGATCCCAGATGTCCTACAGGATGTCGAGACATCTGGTCTGTTACAGATAACATGGTAAGATATAAACAATAACAGTACTAAAAAGCTTAAACAACACACAAAATTTGTTCACCTAGTTCGGTCTAACAACCTACATCTGGGGGCATACCAAGTCAGGAAGGAAGTCTACTATTAGCAGTATCAATTCATAGACCCTACAATCAACATACCCGTTGATGATCTACTCACTTAATCACTACCCAATGACCCTTCTACCTAAGTCCACCCTAGATAAGAGACTCCATCTCACTTCCAATCATCGCAATAATGTCTAGCAGTCAACACCTCGGCCACTGCATCAACAACTTAATTTCCAATAACTCTTCAATCACAGAAAAGTAGAAGACACACTTCAATGACAGTACCTAGACATGACACACATGACTAAGAACAATACTTAGAGTTGCTTAACAACTTCCTCAAAGAACAATACATCTCTTACCTACAGGCTTCAAGATAAACACGATGACCATCCCACAAACCGGGTGGTTCATCGACCAACACAACCCTTATAATTTACATGATGGCTGGCTTATTTTTCTAGGTTACAATGCTTCTATTTATAACCTAAACCCAACTGGATTTGGGCTTCAAATCACAACATATCAGCTGCTCCAAATCTGCAAAAGATTCTCCTACAAATTAGATCTTCAATCAAATCTTCCTAAAATATCTCCATATTTAAATACTCAATCTTCTCTTGATTTTATCTTGAATCTTCCAGACCTTTAAATCAGCTCCACAAAGGATACCATAATATTCCCAGAAACATTCCTTACATTGGGCTTGTGCATTATAAAATCTCAGATTTGATTTAACAATAAAGCAGATTTATTCTCCAAATCTCTTCGCCCTAAAATAGTAACAAAATATACTCCACAAAGTAATAGGAATTGATTGTATCAGAATAAATCTTCTCCAATAAATTCTCCTGCAATCTCTCAAACAAAATCTCCCAAGATATATTAAAAACAGCGCAGCTCTAGAAACAAACCAAACAGATGTACTGTCAACAGATGTCAGGACACCGTGTTTGACATCAGACATATGACATCTTCAAAAACAACATTGTTTTACCAAAATTCTAGCCAATAATCAAGAACTAACAATCTCCCCCTTTGGCTAATTTTGGCTAAAATAATCTCAGCCAACATCAGAGATACCTGCAGCGGATAAAACAAACTAACATTCTCACCACACAAACAGCAGCAACGCAGCTCATCTCACAAAAAAAATAAGGCTACTCTCCCCCTTTTTAGCCATAATTGGACAAACTCTGAACATAGCAGCAAGCACAAAAAAATTCCAAAGGCAAACTCAGAATCATCCAACCAACATACTCAGACCAGAACAGACTATTCTACATCTCACAATAGCTGAACAAACCTTCTTCTCTCCCCCTTTTTGGCCAAAAATTGACAAGCATTGGGGTAAACTGTCATGTCTAAACTTCTGGTTCAATCCATTGATACACCGGGTCTAAACTGTCATGTCCACCAGTAACACAATGTCACGACATCTTGTTTGACATAACACCCTCACCAGAGCCACAAACAATCTTGATAAACAACTGCACTACTTCAACAACAAAAGTTCAACTCCCCCTATCTAAGATAACTAGTGCTCCTTTGCAAGATGAACACCTTAAATGAATGGAAAACATAAGACTCATCTTCATGTCTTCAAGAGCGCACCCTCTGTTCAACACACCTGCTGAACGTATTCACATAATGCTTGATCCTCAAACAACACTAGTACATTTAACAAGAACCACCACAAAATCACCCACAAGTTCTGAAGCATAAACACACTACCTACCACTACACTCTAAGTAAAGTCCTCTTACTTTGAATTAATAACACACACCAAGACAAGTGTGACATCTCCCATCAACCAAGACCCCTACAGAGTTCTTCCAAAAAAAACTGCAGAGAAAAATAAATTCTCCCAGACATAGTAAGGAGTTCCACATCTTTTCAGCAACAGCAATCACGCATGACAGACTATCATGCTCCCCCTAAATAGTTGCACAAGTTCAGCAACAAAAATGTAACTACTCTTCCTAAGCAGTAGTACACACATGACATAAAGTCATGACATCTGATCTGACATCATAAACATCAAACAAAACACCACTTTACTCCCCCTGAGGCACACAACGGAAACAAAATTACCAATCCTCAGTTCAAGCACATGAACATCTTCATGCTCATACAGACCCCACAAATTCTTAGCTTACTTAAAAGCTTTACTGAGATCCAATCTCTTCAAGAGATACTTGCAGCAGAAGAAAGAACAGCTCTTAAAAAAACTTTCTGATCAAATCACATCATATGACATAATTCCTCTGCCATTACATTCACTAGTAGTTGTTGATACTAGTGAAGTCTTCAAAATTAGTAGTCATGCTTTGCCAGAACATACTACTAAAGACAAGCTCAGAATCTCCACATTCTAATCCACATAGTCAGAAACACCTCTTCTGACAATAATGCTTGAGCATCCAACTCCACATGAAGTTACAATTAGGCTATTCGTGAGGAACATAAGAAACACCATCCTCCTTCAAACAAACTGTTAGATAAGGATCAAAGTCACATAGATCCCCCAACTCTCCAAAGGCAGTCATTCCCTATCATACTCTTCATCTTCAGACTTCCAATCAATCAATACTTGATCTACTTCAGTCTTCTCTACATTCTCCATCCAAGGCAGACCTTCTACTTCATCATTCTCCCGTATGACTATGTAGACGCTCCTTAGGCATAATGTAGGCACCACACTTCTGAACCAGAGCATAATCATCCTTCACCAAGGATATCCAACCAGATAATGTCCCAACGCAAGTTAGAACATCTGTCATACACCAAGACATCATCACCATGATTCTTGATATGCTCCACCAACTGGACTTACTATAGCATAGTAATCCAAAGAACTAGAGAAATAAAATCTCATCCACCTTCAAGAAGAATAATCTCCTTGAGTCTTCAACTCATCACCCTTCTGCCCAAGAGTAACTTGTTCCAAGACAATCCTCAATAATAACCAGCTGCCACACTCTGATTATCTTAATTCTTCGAATCCACTTCTGAGATCAACCAAATGCCACATTTTGACCTTTTTCACGTTTGTCAGAACTCTCACAAAGATATCCTGATCCACCAAGGAAACTTGATCTTCAAGTCACATGTTCCAATTGCTCAATAACATGGACACTTAGACTCCCTAAGCCATGGTCATGTAACATCTTCTCCTTCCTGCAGCTCCCGCAAACTGCCATGAGAATGATCTTTTTGAACCATTCTATTGTTCATTCCTGTAGATCACCCTATCATAAGCTGATGTGCCACATCACCAGCTGAGACTTCTGATGCTAAGCTAGATGTCAGAACATTATGACATCTAACTGTTGAATTAACCTCTTCCTTCTGCCACTCAGAAGAACCTCTTTCCTTTGCAGAAACAGATTTCCATGCTCTCATAGACTTGATTCAACAATCAAGTTTGAGTAGACAATCTCCATCCTGCTTAGAAACTCCTACCACATCTGAATCTTCAGAAAATTAGTAGTCCAAGACTACCCCATAACAATACTAAAGAATGTCACTTCCCTTAGTAGAGCCGTCAGTAGAAAGCCAGAGATAACTGCCACTTATCCTCAACCTTCACAACCAGAGCAAACACCATGCTCCAAACCACTTAGATCAGAAATAAACTGATTCAAGCTGTAATCATCAAGATTATGATGTCTTCATAGTCTTCCATCTTCATCTTCAACAGCACCACCATCTGGACAAGTCATCCACAATACTTTCTAGGAACAGATGCTAAGCAATAATCCCAGGTCAACACCTAGGCGACTTGTGAGCGAATGTAGAACCCCTCCCATGATTCTCCAAACCTCTGATGAAAATATGTTAAAATAATTGACAGAACATCCTTAATCTTGTCTTTCAAGGATAATCAATTAAATACTTGTGAATTTCACAAATAGCAATTGATCTTAAATCCCTGTGGTTTAACCCTTCTTTAGATTCCAGCATCTTCTGAATCTTCTTCATGACAAACCCTCATGACAACCATTCATACCACAAAAACATTCCAGGTTAGGTCAGTGTCTTGACCTTTCACTCCACCCTGAGCAAAGAACTGAAATGATGTTTCAACATCAGTTCCGACATCAGCAACCATAGTAAATCCCATTAAACATCTACTCTGGCTTTGGAGACAACAACCATAGTAATCCACACACATCTCTTGCAAGGGACACAAGAGGATTGACCATCAGTAGCTGATCAACCTTCAAACCCAGAACATACACACAAGCAGGAACCTGCATACTGTACATCTCAAGAAACTTCTTCTCATACTTCTAATGTTCAGACCTCCTGTCTGTCTTTGAGATGTTGGATCCCATCCTTCTGCACCTAAAGGAGAGAAACCATTGACTGGTCATAAAAAACAGTATAGACAAATATGCTTCTCCCAACACTTCAACCTATAAGGATGCTCTTCAATCCTTACAAAAGGATGTTCCATTATGTGAGGACACCACATAACTATCCAGCTTCACATGCAGATACCATAATCTTTTGGTCCCACCAACTCCTCCTTGATACAAACACAACTGCTCATCCTAGATGGTTTGGATGGCATTCCAACACCAGTCAACAAGTTAGGTTATTACACCTCCTCTATGCAAGCCAGGAGTAGGTTCCAGACAGATGTGATCAATACACATTTGTTTAGCCCCTAATCCACAAGATTCTGCACACTTTGTTGGTTTGATGTCCCAACACTTGTAGAACATCATTCAAGAATAGTACCAAGGGATCCTTCAATATATACCTGTGGATGGTATTTCAGAGAAGAGAGCAAAAATAAATTGCATCCTTCTGATCTCTCATCAACAAACTTAATGAAAATACCTTTATGAGTGGACTTGGGTCAAACCTCAAGTATCTTTGGTCACTTTAATAAGTCAGTTAATATTATCCTCAAGTATTACAACACCATGTGATACACCTTCAGAGTGTTGTGGCCTCAGCACACAAAACCACCAGGAGTTTTCTGACAAATATATATGCAGCGGAACACAGATAAAGAAAACCCCTCAACAACCTTCAGGCAAACCTTAATAACTATTGCACAAACACCACACTCCAGATGCAACAGGTCAGCATAGGTTGAAAATAAATCACCCTACAAAGCAGCTCACCACATGCCTGACAACTTCAAACAGAGCCAATACATACCCTGTCACAAATAGTCCATCCTCCACTTCAAGGGATCATACAAACAACTATATGAACTGACCAAGTCCATAACTCAGCAAAACTATCTTCCTTGCACATGAACCAGAAAGTATCTTCCCTAGATCTCATCCAGAAATAGACAGGATGCCTGCTCTGATACCAATTGAAATTCTGGAATGACAGATCCCAGATGTCCTACAGGATGTCGAGACAGCTGGTCTGTTACAGATAACATGGCAAGATATAAACAATAACAATACTAAAAAGCATAAACAACACACATAATTTGTTCACCCAGTTCGGTCTAACAACCTACATCTGGGGGCATACCAAGCCAGGAAGGAAGTCCACTATTAGCAGTATCAATTTATAGACCCTACAATCAACACACCCATTGATGATCTACTCACTTAATCACTACCCAATGACCCTTCTACCTAAGTCCACCCTAGATAAGAGACTCCATCTCACTTCCAATCATCGCAATGATGTCTAGCAGTCAACACCTCAGTCACTGCATCAACAACTTGATTTCCAACAACTTGATTTCCAACAACTCTTCAATCACAAAAAAGTAGAAGACACACTTCAATGACAGTACCTAGACATGATACACTTGACTAAGAACAATACTTAGAGTTGCTTAACAGCTTCCTCCAAGAACAATACATCTCTTACCTACAGGCTTCGAGATAAACACGATGACCATCCCACAAACCGGGTGGTTCATCGACCAACACAGCCCTTATAATTTACATGATGGCTGGCTTATTTTTCTAGGTTACAATGCTTCTATTTATAACCTAAACCCAACTGGATTTGGGCTTCAAATCACAACATATCAGCTGCTCCAAATCTGCAAAAGATTCTCCTACAAATTAGATCTTCAATCAAATCTTCCTAAAATATCTCCATATTTAAATACTCAATCTTCTCTTGATTTTATCTTGAATCTTCCAGACCTTTAAATCAGCTCCACAAAGGATACCATAATATTCCCAAAAACATTCCTTACATTGGGCTTGTGCATTATAAAATCTCAGATTTGATTTAACAATAAAGCATATTTATTCTCCAAATCTCTTCGCCCTAAAATAGTAACAAAATATACTCCACAAAGTAATAGGAATTGATTGTATCAGAATAAATCTTCTCCAATAATTTCTCCTGCAATCTCTCAAACAAAATCTCCCAAGATATATTAAAAACAGCGCAGCTCTAGAAACAAGCCAAACTGATGTACTGTCAACAGATGTCAGGACATCGTGTTTGACATCAGACATATGACATCTTCAACAACAACATTGTTTTACCAAAATTCTAGCCAATAATCAAGAACTAACATACATAATGCAGCTACTCGTTCCCAATTCCATGACCGAACTAGAGCACACCACCGAACCAAAGTTCGTACACAAATGATGCATGACAAATGCTCAAATACGCCAATAAGCCACCAACACGACACATCATATTCATGCTTACACTATGAATCACCATTGCATAATTTACACAAGCATGAAAACAACATACATATTCACATAGTATATTAATATTTATGCAAAAAAATAATTCACCCATATTAATCATATAATTATTCAATAAATTTTAGAGTATATCAATTTGCTCACCAAGACATAAAATAACACAAAATAACATCCATTAATTATCGGATTCAGAAACTGCACGAAAAACCAAATCGACGACCCAAAATCTGTCCAGCTAGACCCTGACGATTGGCTTCCATGCCATGACAATTGTCACTGGGATGACGACCTACCTGTCATCCTTTCCCCTCACCCGTTATACATCTGGCGACCATGACGGTCTTCCCGTTATCCTGCTGACTGGCATCAGCTTCACAAAGTGCGCTGACGAGCTGGTCGTCATGCAGGTGACAGTCGTCACCTCTGGGCAGAATGCATAGTGCGTTTTTCTGCCATTGGATCACTTCTAAAGCTCCAAATTTCACCCAACACACCCAAACGAACATAATAGATCCAACAATAATTATATCATATTGAACATGTTAATTTCACACCAATTAACATCTTAATTTGTCAATTACTCATATATTCACAATTTCGTTTATGAAATCAAAACTCATCACTTTCAACAACAATCATACTCATGGCAAATCATAATGAACAACAATTAGCACAATCATCGTACACGAAATTCAGGTTAATATCAACAATCATCACATACCCATCACCAAATCGTATCAATGACATATAATTATCAATCAATAGAAAGAAAAGAAGAAAAACTAGAGAAGGGCAAGGATCCCTCATTACCCTTCATGCATTTGACGCCCATTATTAGAACAGTTCTCCCCCTTACCTTAATTTTCCAGCAAAGTAAGCTTTAGGCTATGGTGTTTTTCTTCTCTCAAACCCTCGATTGCTCTTCTCTAAAAAAATTGCTCTTTTCTCTCTAAAGCCTCCAAAGACACGCATCACTAAACTCTAATCTCCACTAATCCTTACTATTTATTTAACCTAATCTATACTTTTAATTATTACTCTATGACCTAATTTAATCTTATTATCTCACCATTTAACCCTACATTTCTATTAATTCTATTTTCCACCAAAACTCTTAATATCCCTATTTTTCTCATTATTTTAATTAATTAAAATTAGCCAATATTCTAATTAATTCACATTACTCCCCACAGACCCCTAAAAAATAATCAAACATACAAATAATTAAATAAAGCCTAATTTAATTAAATTTAAAATATAAATACGAAAAATCGAGGTGTTACAGCAAAGGTTTCTTCCAACTTAACTAGAGGTCCTGAGTTCGAATCCAACCCTAGGTACGCAACAATGTTAAATTTCTTAGGGATAGTTTGCCACCTATTATGGTCCTAGAAGATTCGAGAGATTAGTGTTTCCAGTTGCTTGTAGAGAATACCTGATTTATACAAAAAATGATAAATCATCACAAAAAATATTTCTTCAAACTCCAAAAAGTCTGCCCAATTATAGTAAAAGTGTCCCCCTTGTGTAGGGATGGGAATAGGATGAGCCGAGTTAGACTTTGGCAAGTCTGAGTCTGACCTGTTAAAACTTTCAAAGTCTAAGCCTGGCCTATGGCCTATCGTATGCTTATTTTTAGGCCTAAGCATGGCCTTTTCGAAGGTCTGTTTGACCTATTAGCCTGCATAAAAGCCTATTGTATTTGACCATTTGTAAATAAGCAATTTCATAAATGTTTAAATAGACTAACAAATTAAGAGATCATTGAGACTAAATGCTTATTTACATTGACTTATTCAAGTTTACATATTACCATAAGTTTTGTGATACTATTTGTTTGAGAGAACTTATGAAAACAACTTATGATATTGAAATAAGGTTCCTTTAAACTTATTTTCATAAGTTCTTAAAGATAACTAAGCTTTACATTTTAGTTTAATTCAAAATACAAATACAATATAATAATAATAATAATAATAATAATAATAAAATTATTCATATTTGTTTAAATAGGTCAGCCTGAGAGGTTTAAAAGGCTTTTTTATGGCCTATAACCTAACCTTTTTTTAACTAACTAGACTTATAAAAAAGCATACACATTTTTTATTTGAAAAAAAGTCTAGTCTGACCTGAGCCTGTATAGACTAAGTCGTAGGCCCCTGTTAGTTGCCCTGACCTATATACACCCATACCCATGTGATAATCACAAATATTTATGGTATAAGTTAATTTCTCTGATTATCTATAATTAGTTATAATTTTTTTAAATATTATAAATTAATCAATTAGTTATTTATAGTATTAATTAATTATTTAATTATTTTAATAATTAATATTAATATTTTAGTATTTATTAAAACTTTTAAATAAATTTACTTATTATATATTAATATCATATTATTAATAATTAGTATATTTTTAAAATATATTATTAATAATTTAATACTAATTAGTTATTTAATTGTATTAATATTTAATATTATTATTTTTATTATTTTTTATTGGGCCAGAGTATTTAAAAATTTAGATATTGAACTTTTTTTATACTAATCTAAAATAATTACTTGGCATTTGTTTTTTTGGCTAATCTAACCAAGTTATTTGACATATTTTATCGTATAAATATTGATTTAAGAATCAAGATTCGAACTTATATATATATATATATATATATATATATATATATATATATATATATATATATATATAATTAATGTATTTGTTCCTTTATTTTAGTTCTTTCACGAAATTAATCAGTCACCTTATTTTATTTTTAAACAGTTTTGATCTTCATTCGAATTTTTTATAAAAAAAATGATGACGTGTGATTTTTTAAAGATGTGGCCTAAATTTTGATGACATGTCATTAATACTAATTTTTATAATAATTTATTTTATGAAAACTAATTATTTTAAATGTTTTTTTATCAGAAACCTAATTCTTCTCCCAACATTCATCTCATTCATCTTCTGCTATTCTCCAACATTCATCTCATTCATCTCATGCTATAATCTCTCCTTTCTTTCAAAATTATAGAAGAACTGCCATAATCAATCATTACCCCCCCCCCCCCCAAACCACTTAATCATAGAAAAGAAAATGATATGATTGAGTTGGTAGCCTCTATACATAAAAGTCCATTAAAGAAAACTGTGTTATCTTCCTAAAAGCAAAAAGTTTATTAAAAATTGTTGAACATGTGACTCCATACACAACAGGGGGTGAACTGTGTGGGTTTGAAAAACGTTGGTTAAAAAAATCATTTGGAAAATCTGAGTTTGAAAATATTTTCTAAAAGAAACAAGTAAATACACAACGAAATAAAAAAAGGCAAAACCAACAAGAAAACAATAAAGTAGAGAGAGAGAGAGAGAGAGAGAGAGAGAGAGAGAGAGAAACCCAAGATTTATACAAGTTCAACCTAAATTGAACTATTATTGTTCCCAAGAATTATTTTCGAGAGTATCCAGTAATTTTGAGAGCTTTTAGAATGATGTGCCTACGAACCTCCTTATACAAGGAAATGAAGTTTGAAGGCTAACTTCCAACCAAACAACGTACAAAGTTTAAAATAGTTATTCTCAAAACCAAATAGAGATTTTCTACTGGTTTATGCCGAAACAAGATGGAGTTTTACATTGGTTATCCTTTGAACTAAGATGGATTTTTATGTTAGCTATCCTCCGAACCGAACTGTTGTTTTACACGGGTTGACCTCAAACCGAGATGAGATTTTACACAGGCTAATCTCAAACCAACTAAGCTTTTACACTAAGCTGAACTTAAGAACCAATATGGGATTTTACATATTCATTTCATTACCATTATCAATTAAAAACAGACAAGTTTTACAAATGAGTTTGCAATTTAACAGGAAAGAAACTACAAATGCAAAGAAATGATGTGATATAATGATTGCCAGCTTTGTGGAGCTGGACTTTCCAAGCTTGATTTGCTACTGAGCTATCCATCTTCAGAATTTCTCTGTGAAGTCACTCTGATAACCATCTGCACAACTGCTCTCAGTGCCTTCTTCCATAACTTGGACTGATGAACCCACCTGACTTGCTGAAGAAAAATTGTTGATCTGAATAACCTGAGGCATGTGTGAGAACATATTGGGGTCAAGAAGTGTCCGAACCTTGCTCTTGGGCACCGTACGGTCTTCAGTTGAATGCCCTTATGCCCCAGCGTGGTAATCACAATGGGCGTTGACATCAAAACTGGTGGGAACATAGGAATCACTAACCCTATCTCCTTTGGCACTATAAGTCCACCTCTGATCAAATCTGGCAACATATGACTGTATGACATTGGCAACTGAGTGAAATGCCTCTCTGGCTTCCTTGGCCTTTGTCGGGCGTGCTGATGACAGTATGATCTTTGATTCTTTGGAGGTCCCTGATTTGGAGATGGAAACTGTCCTCGATATGAAGACTCAGAAGATCGCTGAGTCTGACCAGTTGACATGCCTGAACGTTGAGAATGAGGTATTGTAGATTCCTGGATGGAACTATTTTCTTCCTCGAATTCTTCTTGAGAATTGACAACTGATGCACTTTCATTAGCTTGGAAGTTCGAGACGTCTTGCATCTTTCCATACTTGAGAGGCTCTCGATACGTTCTCCCACCATTACCAGGTCAGAAAATTTTTCCGCCCTATCGACAATCATCTTTTCTGAGTACGAACCTTGCAAGGTATCCACGAACAAATCTACCAATTCTCTATCCGAAAGTGGTGGTTGAACACGAGTAGCTAACTCTCTCCATCTCTTGAGCATACCTTCTGAATGGTTCATTATCCGCCTGAGACACGTCTTGCAAATACATTCGGCTGGGAGCCATGTCAAGATTATAGTTGTATTGCTTCACGAAGGCGTTGGCTAGATCAGACCATGATTGGATGTAACCACTTTCTAACTGCATATACCAGTACAAAGATGACCCACTTAGATTGTCTTAGAAACAGTGGATCATGAGCTTGTCATTGTGGGTATACGAGGTCATTCTTCGGCAAAACATCACCAAATGTAGTTTTGGACAACTATCCCCTTTGTATTGCTCAAACTGCGGCGTTTTGAACTTTGGAGGCATTACCAGGCCAGGCACCAAACTCATGCTCGAAGCAACCAAATCAAGAGTATCACGCCTCTCCAGGGCTTTAAGTTTCTCTTCCAATACACAATATCTTTCGTCATCAACAAATCATGGATACTTAGGCTTCATCTTTGGAACTACCCCTTGGACATCTGGCACAGAGAATGCAAAACTGTTACAATCAGCATCATCGAGAGAAGATGAATGTCCGCCTCGGACAAAAGGACGTCCTTGCATAACTTGATTCTCAACAGGGATTCACACCGGCTGAGCTTGAGCAACATTGTTCATTAGCGGTGGAATGACATTCTCAATTCTCTAAATATTGGCCCCTCCCCTTGTCATGGCGGCCACAGCTTCCATTAGTTGGTCCAACTGAGTTTTCATCAATTCAACATGGGCCCTAGTCACAAACTGATCTTGTTCCCCTGAGTCCACGATTCTGCCAAGATACTGATTCAAGTCCATAAAAAAGTTGGGAAGTCAACTGCATGTCGAGGCAAAAGGATGGATGAACTCACTGTTCTGGCCGGAGAAAGACAGGCAAAAATGATGTAAGATGCAAATGCAATGCAATAATATAAATGCAATGAGACATGGGATCAAAGCTTCCATATAGTCTGAATAATCATTGTGCTGTGATGACGACTGAATAAGCTCATAGGTCTGTTCCGAAGAAAATACCGGAATATCAGAATATCCAAATAATCAGAATACCCAAATGCCAGAATACCAGAATGTCGTAATATCGGCATAATCAGAATACCAAAATGCCAGAATATCAGCATAATCAGAGTACCGACCTAATCAGAATACCGGGATGGTCAGAATAATCATGATGCCATAATACCAGGCTGATAAGCCCACCCTGATAGGAAAACAAGAATATCGGGTAGGATGAAAGTCACGGTTACCTGCAAACCTCTAAACAACCCGCCCCTCTCACATGTGGGTACTAGGATCCTCAGTATCCCGGGCTCTCAGGTCGAGAAATGATGATACGTTCACCACTTCTGGTTTGGCATCATCATCAATCGAGGAGGCCTCAACTGATTTTCCAAAATGAAAGGTCCTCAACTTCTGGCACTGAGGTCGAGAAGCAATAGTACATTCATCCCTCGGGGTACAGTACTATCGCCAATCGAGGAGTGCCTCCACTGATTCTCTTTCAAAAAGGATATCCTATAGCGAGTTCCCAGCATTGGGTCCTCGGATCGAGAATGTGTAATGGGTTTGCCATTATCACATCTTGGGTGGAGTGCCGCTACTGAGTTCTCGGATATGGTCACAAGAGTCGACAATTCCTCCAGAGAATATCTACTGGCCTGTATAGAGCATACAGTAGCAGATAGCTCCGGATAGAACCTCGTCTGGTTGTAGGTCTCGTGAACACCCACACGTGGCAAAACACCACGGGAGCGACACGCCCACCCACACTAAAACCTATGTGTATGCTCAAGCCTGGGTAGTGGGCTTATCTCTCAGAACACCCTGCCCGCCAAACAGAAAAAATCCAGCACAGCACAACATAATACGGTATAATAATGAAATGAAAAATGCAATAAATGCTGTAAAACAGTAGTACAGTAAAGCAATAATACAGTAAACAAAAATACGGTAAAACAGTAAAACATAAAAACATAGCTCCACAATAAACACCCAATGAAACAAAAACAGACAAGCGCTAGGATTGACTCGCTTAGGAAACCATATCCCCAGCAGAGTCGCCAGCTGTCGCTCCCGGGATTTTCATCCAAGTACAAACGCGAAAGTGGCGCGGAAACTGAGTCGCCAGCAATGTGTATTTATCCCAAGAGAGGGAAAGGAAGCACTGCATCAACCTGGGGGAAAGGAAAAGCATGGTCTCACGACCAAGAGAAACGGGTAAGGGAGTCAATTACGCGAAGGGAAGGTGTTAGCACCCCACGCGTCCATCGTACTCGATGGGATCCACGCTTGTTGTCTCGATCAAAGGGTGTCATCGTCTGGAACTCCACTGCGACTGGATCGGAGAAGAAATAAGAACGGGAAAGAACGGAGAAACGAAGAAGAAAAGAAAAAGAAGTGACTCGGTAGGACGTCCTCGGAGTCCTAGGCCTACGTATTCCCTCGGGAACGGGAAAATCAGAGTCAACATAGTTCGGACACGAACTATGGGGGGAGGTTGCTCGCCAAGACATCGCCGTCTCGTGCCTACGTATCCTCAATCTAACTAGAGAGAGGAAGTCAGAGCAGTCGTAGTTCGACTTAACCAAGTCTGTGTTTTTTATGAGCGACGTTAAGTTCGCGTCCGGCAGTTAGGGTCGATGCCTATTTGCGACGAGACGGAAGTAACATGCCCTTTTCAGAAAATGAGGTTTGAAACTTAACGGTCCCGAAGGATGAAAGAGTTTGAGTTTGTTTTGTGTTTTTTAGACAAAAGTGTTTTTGACGTTGTTTGTAACTTGCATTGCACCCAAGTCTACAACATAGGAACGAATACGTCGCGCATTGTCCCCAACAAGACGTACACTAAGTACCCTAGAATAATGAAGGGAAACCCCCCATTATTCACTTCCCACATATAAGGCTCATGCGCAATACTCGTTTAACCATTATTAAGTGTTTTATAAAGATTATGAGATTAGAAGAGAAGACTCAAGTCGAAAAGAAGACACTAAAGGGAATCTAATTAGTTCCTAATGTTATCATGCAAAGGTGGCCCTAAGGTCAGGATCAAGAGGGAAGTCTACCTAACGTCGTCATGCATGGATTGCTATCCTAATGTCTCTCCTACCTCCGACTTAATCGAAAATTAAGTGGAGCTAGGAATCCTACGGGATCATGTCATCAGACAAGTAAACACGGGACGAACCAATCATAAAATGGACTAAAAGCACCGAAAGAGTAAATAGTGTCAGTCAAAGTAAAAGGGGAGTTTTAGCCAAGGGGTCATATCAACCGAGGCAAACAAGCTAGTTGTGAGAAATGTGGCGCTCATCCAATGGTATCGAGAACCATGGAGAGCAGAGTAAGGAAGGACGAGATGTGAATCAGATCACATAAGCATCAGCATTGGTCAATGCGAGCTATAGACAAGGCGTGGGGGTATGATTGTTAAACCCTCATTCCACTTGACCGACTCGATAACAAGAATAGGTAATGTTTAGAGCTTCAATCATGTAATGAGAGATAAGAACGACTCAACTAGAATAACGGGGGTCGATTGCGGACCCTACCTTCCGTCAATTGCCTCCTTGGAGGTCTTACAAGGGAACACGAGAATGGGATGCCTCTTTAGAGGTCTTCAGCACAATACTAAACAAGCACAATCATGGCCTCACTTGAGGGCTTTCCATACAATCCTACTTATCATGGCATTTGCTATTCCTACTTCTCATGGCATTGACTATTCCTACTTCTCATGGCATTTGAAAACATTAAAGAGAAGTGAAGAGATAAGAAGTCCTACCAAACGGATATGAATCCGTAGCAAAGCAACGAAAGCGCAACGAAAGCAAGTCACGAAAGCACCTATAAACAAATAGCAAACCAAGTTAGAAACAAGTTTTTATTTACAAAACGAAATGTCCAAACCACCTTTGGAATGTCTCCTTTATGCACCTTGCACATGTGAACCAAAGACATTAGTAATAACAAGAGAGCGTATATACAACATGAAACCTAAGTCTAATGGCTATGTACACTTGAATCACACTAGTCAAAGTGAAAGACCTAAACGAATTATGAAATTACAAGTCAAGTTACAACTATGCTACAAGACTAATCCACTTTGAAGTTAAAGGTAAACCAACAAAAGAAAGTCATTACAAGTTAGATGAATTGAATTAAAATGTGAAAATGGACCAAGGTCAGAAGTGAAACAACTTATACACATGGTTAAAACCAATCTCAAAGTGTCACCAAGGTTTGCATTAAACTCTCTCTCCAAAGTCAATTCATTCCATGAGCAAAATCACATTTAAACTTCTCATACAAGTATGTAAAATGGTCACTCAAGTAAGACAAATGAAATGACATGGTAAGGCAATGTTAAAGCTCACACATCAGAGGAAAATGACCTGTAAAATGTCCTAATTGAATCCCCAAAAACAATCATAAACATGGCATACAAGCGGCATCAATAGAAGTGGCCAAAATGAAACACAAATTCAAGTTCACATACACACAAAGTGGGCATCATCTAAGGCATGTGAAATGATCAAAGGCAATACTCAAGCATGTCTCAATTGTGCATCAAAATACACTTAACAATGTGCTAAAACTCATATTCAAAGTCGGCTCAAAGTGCCCTCATACAAGTCCTAAACATAACTTCTTTCTACGCATGTATCAACCTGTTCGGTTCGCATTGGAAAATGAGTGAAAAATAGAAAAATGCCCTTGAAAATTATGAGTAGTTAAACATACCATGCCAAGGCCAGTAGGTAATCACATACAAAAGATAGGGTTCATATCATGCACCAAACATACTCAATTAATTGCGAACATTAATCAT
Organism: Lathyrus tuberosus; assembly: GCA_022829125.1. Classification (NCBI taxonomy): domain Eukaryota; kingdom Viridiplantae; phylum Streptophyta; class Magnoliopsida; order Fabales; family Fabaceae; genus Lathyrus; species Lathyrus tuberosus. Next base: position 21,325,953 of record JALAZF010000017.1, read on the forward strand.
ATTATCAAAGATGTCCATATAAGGCAAGGCGCAAAGGTGAAGCTCAAAAGCAATTCACCAATCTTGGCCATGGTATCAATAAAACATCATTTAGTCATATAGTCAGGGGCCTAGATGCACAACAAAATTTAGCTCCAAATGGTCAAGGGAAGATCACATTCTAGAACTTGCATCACAAGATACACCATTAAGGACACATTCCTTTCCAAAATTCCAGAAAAATACCAAACAACCCCCAAAATGGGATTTAAAATATCCAAAAATTAATTAACACCATCAATAACTCATGAATTTTCTCATAATTTTATCACACTCAAAACTATTTTTAATAATTGGAACGAAACGAGCAAAAAATTGCGGTTAAGGGAAAGTGCTAGGAATTCAAACTCATCACGCATAACTTAAATCCTAAGCTTCGAATCGTCACATATCGTCACAAATCAAGTTATAAGCAGTGCCTCAGGTGGGAGGGCTCAATATGCAACCTACGCTATATGATCCTAAACCACATACAAGCTAGAATGATGCATTAAAGTCGAGATTTCTTACTTGGTCGAAGTAGTGATTCTTCACATAATAAGAAACCCGAAAACTTCGTGCAAGTCTTGTAATCAACCTTGGAGGCAAAATAAATGCCTAACCTTCCAAAATTATTCCATGAAGAGATATCCAAAAGATCGATCGTCATCGATCCAAAAATCCATGAGCCTTTAATCGAAATCGGTCAACGTCTTAAGTCAAAATTAATCAAAACCGATAAAAATTATCAACAAAAATTCCCTTAGAATTGTCGAGAAACTAATCAAGGTACCAATCAATAGAAACAAAATCATAATCGTCACCAAGAAAAAAATCATCAATTAATCGCAAATTAAATTAAAAAGAATAGAGAAACAGAGGGGGTGCAGAAGTAGAGTTCATTGGTGTGAATAGTAATAGTCTGGCCCAAAATTTTTGATCCATGTTCGGGAGGGGTGTATTAGCAACGAAGTTGTGGAGATAACACTTCTATGGTGCAGTGGCCCAATCCGGTTCGGTTTGGATGGACACCGAGTTTTAAATACCAGAGAACCCCAATGGTTCTTCAGCCAACCCTATTCTAACTTCACCGCCGTCTTCTTTCTTGTTCCTCCCTCTCCTTCAATGTCTTCTTTCCTTTCAAACGGCGCCGGAGAACGAGAACGACGAACGTTGTGTCGGCTCCATCTTTCCTCTACGTTTCGAATTCTTTTCAAATGTTTCCAAACAACATTCTCCGCTATTCCCCGAGCTTGTGAACACGATGTGATGTGGAGAACATTTCTCCACCGTAATCTCAAGAAGAGTAAAAACCTCGAAACTTTGAACGGACTCTGAAACTAGCTCAGCCATATACTTCAGATCCGAAGCCACAGTGATCGCGTTGTACGATCGAAGCTCATAGTGAAGTTACCGTGTTCGTGACGAAGACGATGATGCTGCAGCGGTTCCGGCATGGTATCCAAGCTCTATCTTTGCTTTTTACTTTTTCGAATCTGGTTGCGTTGAATCGGTTTTCGTTTGGTGTTGTGTATCGTCGCGTTGTTGATTTGTTGTTGTGGCCGTGAAATTACGTCGATCGCTGAACTGAATTATTATTGTTCAAACACTGATTTGCAGGTTCTTGAATTCGCAATGAAGATGATGGCAAAGGTGCGTTGGAGTTAAGACTTGAAGATGTATCAGATGATGATGGAGTTATTGCAGAGTTCTGCAGGTTGAAAAATGGAAGATCGATGAAGATGGCTTATGGTTTTTGGAGATTGAAAATCCAAGATTGATGGTAGAGGATTGAAGGTAGAAGATTCAAGGTTGAGGATTTGGAGAGTGAGATGGAGATTTAGGATTGAATCAAGAGAAGATGGTTGCAGAAGTTTTTTGTTAGAGATTCCGTTCTCCGTTAAAGATTTTCTACTGATATGAGTTAAAATGAAAAATTCTGTTAGAAAAAAATATTAGAGAGCCTTGAGTTTGTAACTGTTTTTTTTTTGTTATGGAATTGGCAGTGAGTTTTTGTGACTGTTTTCCGGTTCAGTTAGAAGTTGTTAGAAGTTATTAGTTTTCTGTTAAATTCTCTATAAAAAAACCAGTTATCTTGTGACTTTCTACTATATATATTTTTTGGTGTTGAAGCTTCTGTTTGTAATCACTTTATGCCATGAACTTATACGTGATTTTCTTCTTGTAATCCTTTTTACTGCTGTTATGAGTTTGGCCTTTAATACCTTCATATTCATAGACAATAAGTGCAGTTATCAGATGGCCCACCCTAGCCAGTCCAATCTTTGCAGGATCATACTGACATTCCGTGTCGTCAGGCCGTATATACCACCACTCTGTGGTCTGGTACTTTGTCTTAGAAACAAATCCCCTTGAAGTAATAAAGGATAACAATATTAGAATGGTGAAAATAGTATATATGATATAATCCCTCTTTTTCTCTATCGTGCATTTTTTTGAAGGAAACTTTGTAGAATTCTACATGACTTTGCTGTCGTGGCCAGTGTTCCTAAGCTTTGAATCTCGGAGGGGAATATGACCAGGATCAAGGGGATAAACCTCACGTTCATATTCAAAATTCTCAACAAAAGTGTACAAATTGGGATTTGGATCTACAAGAGGATGAGGAGTATGAACTTCAAAGAAATGGCTATATTTTGAATATGGGTTAATGGTTTATGATATTTACAACTTGGATTTTGAAAAGATAGATTTTGAATGGATTTTTGTGAACATAAAAAGATGGATTTGGAAATGGATAATAATATTGGATATGGAATTTGGTTTATTGTGGATTTAAAATTGAGATTTGGGTTAGAAAGGAGTTAAAAATTAATTTGAACAATGCCTTCCAAATGAACCATGACCACGCACTTTCCCTCCTTAGCTTGAACTGATTCCTTGAACAACATCAACTCCTGAATCAATGCTCCATATCAACTTGCAGTAACAAGAAGTAAAAATGCCTTAATCACGCTGAACCCTTTGATGGATATAAGACATGAAAACCCTAATCACCATCTCTAATTGATGAATACCAACCAACTCGTACAAAATATAAGGAACCCTGAGCCACCTGATACTCTTGAGAAAGCTTGAAGAAGATACACTTGATGAGAATTCACTCGGAATGAAGATGAGAGTCTCACAACAAGAGAGAACCCTGAGCATGCATATGATACCTTGATCCCACGCCTTAGGAACCCAATGCAAATGAATGAATGAGTTATGACCTAATGAATATGCAGAATGAATGCGAAACAAAAGCCAGAAAAAGTTAGAAAAAAATAGGGGCAAATTTTGGGGTGCTACAGCTGCCCCTATTCAAACTTCTTGGATCCGAGGGTATGGAAGCAAAGGCTTCCAGACAATCAGGATACACGGGGTTTGAATACCAAAATAACCGCACAAATTTGCATCTTGCAAAAGGAGAGACGACTCCGCTGGGGAACAATTAATAAAAGATGTAATGTCATGACACGGACGAGTGTCTGAGATCAATACGGACGAAGTATTGAAGCAGTTTGAAACAAACACGGACGAGTGTTGACTATGCCGGGGATAAACACGGACGAGTGTCAAAAAGGTTCACACACGGACGGGTGCTGAAAGAACACGGATGGGTGTCTAAAAGGTCAATACGGACGGGTGTTGGAATAAGAAGTTTAAACACGGACGGGTGCTGAAAGAACACGGACGGGTGTCTAAAAGGTTAATACGGACAGGTATTGGAATAAGGTTCAAACACGGACGGGTGCTGAAACGACACTGACGGATGTCTAAAAGGCCAATACGGACGTGTATTGCTAAAAATTTCAAACACGGACGAGTGCTGAAAGGACACAGACGGGTGTCAAAGGTCAACGATGCGGATGAGCATCGAACAATCATCAAAGGAACACGACGAGTGACCAAGTCGACGATACGGACGAGTATCGGACGATGATTAAGAAGGGAACACACACAAGTGTTCGGGTCAACGATACGGACTAGCATCAGACAATCATCAAAGGAACACGATGAGTGCCCAAGTCGATGATACGGACGAGTATCGGACGATGATTAATAATATACGGACGAGTATCTCAAAAGTCAATACGGACGAGTATTGGCTAAAAAGTTCAGACACCGACGGGTGCTGAAAGGACACAGACAAATGTCAAAGGTCAATACGGACGGGTATTGAAATAAGAGTTCAAACATGGACGGGTGCTGAAAGGACATGGACGAGTGCCAAAGGTCAATACGGACGGGTATTGAAATAAGAGTTCAAACACGGACGAGTGTTGAAAGGACACGGACGAGTGTCAAAGGTCAATACGGACGAAGTATTGAGGCGATGGAAAGGAACACAGACGAGTGTTTAACGCAAACTACTTCGAGGGAATAACCCACAAGACCACCTAGACGAGGGGGTGAAAGGAAGAGAACTCACGGATTGACGATCCTGACAAACAACTCTGCAAGGGATAAGCCAAATAGAGTGATTACGAGGGCGGCCGAAGACGGACTCGAAAAAAGAGACCGGCCAAAGGCTGAATTTCAAGCCCAAGACTAGTAGGATCAACAGATCTACAAAGACGACTCTGCTGGGGAAGAGAGAAATCTAAACAGACAACTCTGCAGGGGAGTATAGGAAGGAACAACAGTAGTAAGGACGAGTCCACTAGTTGCGGTGTACTGTCAAACAACATCTCTTGAATGTCATCTCTTTCTGCTGGGGAAAGATACTGGTAATAGATATCAAACCTGGCTTATGCTTCGAATGCATATGTTTGAATTTTTCTGTGGTGTAATGCTCCATACGAAATGGAAATGCTACGCTTTTAGGAGGATGCCATGCCGGAATGCTTATACAATGCAAAAGAGACGCTCCAGCAAAATAAATGCTAAAAACGGAGGCATCTCCACCGGGGATGACAAAAATAAATTGTCCTCTGAGTCCAAGAACTCTGCCGAGAAGAATCACACTGAGCAACTCTTTTGATCAACAACCTCCGCTGGAGACGAAATCCAAAAGAACAACCACCCTGCTGGGGATTATATATAACCCTTTGAAAAAGGGAACCCAGACCTGAATCGGAAGAGTGCCAAATATCACTTGGACTTAAAACCTGTTGGGGATGTCAACCATCGTTGAACAAACCTGCGAGGATTACCACCAAACTCTTCTTGGGGAGACACATCACAAGTACTAGACCCGCTGGGGACACCATTGAACTGAACCCGCTGCTGGGAAATGACTTCGTCCTTATCCTGCTGTTGCTGGTGAAAACACGTTTCCTGATTGGCCAAGGGGAGTAGACACCAATACTCTGTGGGGAAGACAACATCTTTGTCTCGAGAATATGCTCCACAAATCTCCTGTGATGACAAAACAACATCCACCCTAAAGCAATCAACTTTAGATGCTAGCTGGGGAACAATCTTTTGTACTCTGACTGGGGAGAGTGACAGTCTGATAAAGATGATGAAAATTCCATGCTGAGGAGGATAACTCTACTGGGGAGAAAGGTTTTCACCTTGTTGGGGATTAGAGCATGTCGTTGCTGACGGAAGTACACTTCCTGACCTGCTGAGGAAAGTGAGTACCAGGCTCTGTGGGGAAAATAAAGTCTTTACAAAGACATCCAACACATCTCCTACTGGAGATACAACAATATCCACCTTGGAGCAATCCACTTTAAACTGCTTGTTAGGGAATAATAAACCAACTATGACTTTGGTTGGGAAGCACAATCCTCTGTACTCTTGCTAGGGAGAATAAGTTCTGCTGAGGATAACGACCTTTCAGTTCTGGGGGGAGTAACTCTACTGGGGAAAAACAAACTTGTTACCCAGACTGACCTGTCTCTATGGTCATAAACGGCCCTTTGAACTCTCGAACTTGTCCCATACCACCAGGTCTTAAAGGAAGAAATCATCTCAAGAGAATTTTATAGAAGACCGGGCATTCACACTGCTCCAGGGTCTTCAAACTCTTGGAGAGATTTATTAGATCTCGACGCAACTGCCCCAGACTTCATAATCCATGCAGTAAATTACCCCGAAAGGATTTGTAATGACTTGAAAATACTCTGCCTTAGTATTCTGAACTTTGAAGAGGTGTTTTCAATTAACCGTCTTCAGGAGTGGACAACTTCTCACGCTCTAGAGGTGGCCTGCCCCAAGTCTGGAAGAAACTTTGCCCCTGACTGGTCTTACAGAGATTTTTTGAATCGACCTAATTGTCCCATATTAAACGCTTGTGGAGAGATTTATTGAATCTCGACATAATTGCCCCAGTTTGGCTGAACTTTGAAGAAATTTTCTCAACATGACTGCCCCAGATTAGCTGAATCTTGGAATAAATTGCCCATTTGGCGTGATCATTTAATGACTTGCCCCTGCTTAACGAAACCTTCTGGCGTTTGCATCTTATCTTGATCAACCTTTCCACTGTAGAAACTCTCCTGATGTCAAGTGCTTACTCGCAAGTAAAACAATGCGTTTTGAAAATGACACTTTTAATGCAATGCATATGACAATTTTGAAATCCAAGTTTGTTCACTGGAAAATGTTGTGACATATAGCGAACAAATCACTTATCAGAATGTCACATCGATACCACCATGAATGGTAAGAAATATCCTCTTGGGAGTCAGAACTGACGCGATTTTAACCGAAGTATGCTTTCGAAACAACCCTGCTTCAATTAGGTCTTTTGAAGGTTGTAATGTGGCCTGGTTCACGGTTTGAGAAAGAAAGGATATAAGGCTCAAAGTTTCATTTTAACCCACCCATTCTCCTTGATGTTCTCCAGTCCTATGTTCAGCTAACTCGACACATGCGCTCACCTTTCAAAAAGGTTATGAACGGTATGAGGGTTGAAGGAACCCGCACGATTTTCGGAGTGAAAGTCACCCCTTTTGTCCTTGGTGTCTGTATTCACACGATTTGTTCTTTATTCGAGGATTTTCCTTTTGTAATCCTTTTCGCTTTTCGTTCTTTTGTTTTTTTTTTATTTCCCTGATTTTTGCCTGGACTGATTCCTTTTGAATCTTTCGATTTTGAAGTCCAGCGGGATGCCTTAACTTTTGCCTAAGTCACTTGTTTTCAAGTTTCGACTTAGCGGGCTTTCTTTTTCTTTTTCTTTTGATTCTCTCTTCTTTTTTGAACAATCGTGTGACACAGGTTTGTCTTTACTTGTAAAGGGTTGTGACCGTCTCACTCTTCGATTGGTGAGGGATAACCATGGATGTAATTGATCCTCGAACGAGACACTTCTTTTGAAATTTGAACGCACGGTCAAATTAACTGACACCTACCCTGCCCCGGGTTAAGATTGAGGGTTTTTTCGTTTTCAATAATAAACTCCTACTACTAGGCTCAACGGGTTTGACAAAGATTTCACTCCCTTATATCTCCGATGTTTAGGAATTTGAAACAATGCCTGTACATCATCAACAGGGTTTTTGTTCAAAAGCATACAATCGTTAACTTTGCGTCCTTCGTTTCGTCATCCTCCCTAGGCTTCTGCTTAAACAAGCATATGATATCGATAAAAAGTATGAGTGAACACGAATGGATTTAGTCAAAACATGCATATTCATTTCATTACCATTATCAATTAAAAACAGACAAGTTTTACAAATGAGTTTGCAATTTAACAGGAAAGAAACTACAAATGCAAAGAAATGACGTGATATAATGATTGCCAGCTTTGTGGAACTGGACTTTCCAAGCTTGATTTGCTACTGAGCTAGCCATCTTCAGAATTTCTCTGTGAAGTCACTCTGATAACCATCTGCACAACTGCTCTCGATGCCTTCTTCCATAACTTGGACTGATGAACCCACCTGACTGGCTGAAGAAGAATTGTTGATCTGAATACCCTGAGGCATGTGTGAGAACATATTGGGGTCAAGAAGTGTCCGAACATTGCTCTTGGGCACCGTACGGTCTTCAGTTGAATGCCCCTATGCCCCAGCGTGGTAATCACAATGGGTGTTGACATCAAAACTGGTGGGAACGGAGGAATTACTAGCCCTATCTCCTTTGGCACTATAAGTCCACCTCTGATCAAATCTGGCAACATATGACTGTATGACATTGGCAACTGAGTGAAATGCCTCTCTGGCTTCCTTGGCCTTTGTCGGGCGTGCTGATGACAGTATGATCTTTGATTCTTTGGAGGTCCCTGATTTGGAGATGGAAACTGTCCTCGATATGAAGACTTAGAAGATCGCTGAGTCTGACCAGTTGACATGCCTGAACGTTGAGAATAAGGTATTGTAGATTCCTGGATGGAACTATTTTCTTCCTCGAATTCTTCTTGAGAATTGACAACTGATGCACTTTCATTAGCTTGGAAGTTCGAGACGTCTTACATCTTTCCATACTTGAGAGGCTCTCGATACGTTCTCCCACCATTACCAGGTCAGAAAATTTTTCCGCCCTATTGACAATCATTTTTTCCGAGTACGAACCTTGCAAGGTATCCACGAACAAATCTACCAATTCTCTATCCGAAAGTGGTGGTTGAACACGAGTAGCTAACTCTCTCCATCTCTTGAGTATACCCTCTGAATGGTTCATTATCCGCCTGAGACACGTCTTGCAAATACATTCGGCTGGGAGCCATGTCAAGATTATAGTTGTATTGCTTCAGGAAGGCGTTGGCTAGATCTGACCATGATTGGATGCAACCACTTTCTAACTGCATATACCAGTACAAAGATGCCCCACTTAGACTGTCTTGGAAACAGTGGATCATGAGCTTGTCATTGTGGGTATACGAGGTCATTCTTCGGCAAAACATCACCAAATGTAGTTTTGGACAACTATCCCCTTTGTATTGCTCAAACTTCGGCGTTTTGAACTTTGGAGGCATTACCAGGTCGGACACCAAACTCATGCTCGAAGCAACCAAATCAAGAGTATCACGCCTCTCCAGGGCTTTAAGTTTCTCTTCCAATACACAGTATCTTTCGTCATCAACAAATCGTGGATCCTTAGCCTTCATCTTTGGAACTACCCCTTGGACATCTGGCACAGAGAATGCAAAACTGTTACAATCAGCATCATCGAGAGAAGATGAATGTCCGCCTCAGACAAAAGGACGTCCTTGCATAACTTGATTCTCAACAGGGATTCACACCGGCTGAGCTTGAGCAACATTGTTCATTAGCGGTGGAATAAAATTCTCAATTCTCTAAATATTGGCCCCTCCCCTTGTCATGGCGGCCACAACTTCCATTAGTTGGTCCAACTGAGTTTTCATCAATTCAACATGGGCCCTAGTCACAAACTGATCTTGTTCCCCTGAGTCCACGATTCTGCCAAGATACTAATTCAAGTCCATACAAAAGTTGGGAAGTCAACTGCAGGTCGAGGCCAAAGGATGGATGAACTCCCTGTTCTGGTCGGAGAAAGACAGGCAAAAATGATGTAAGATGCAAATGCAATGCAATAATATGAATGCAATGAGACATGGGATCAAAGCTTCCATATAGTCTGAATAATCATTGTGCTGTGCTGACAACTGAATAAACTCATAGGTCTGTTCTGAAGAAAATACCGGAATATCAGAATATCCAAATAATCAGAATACCCGAATGCCAGAATACCAGAATGTCGTAATATCGGCATAATCAGAATACCAAAATGCCAGAATATCGGCATAATCAGAGTACCGACCTAATCAGAATACCGGGATGGTCAGAATAATCATGATGCCATAATACCAGGCTGATAAGTCCACCCTGATAGGAAAACAAGAATACCAGGTAGGATGAAAGTCACGGTTACCTACAAACCTGTAAACAACCCGCCCCTCTCACATGTGGGTACTAGGATCCTCAGTATCCCGGGCTCTCAGGTCGAGAAATGATGATACGTTCACCACTTCTGGTTTGGCATCATCATCAATCGAGGAGGCCTCAACTGATTTTCCAAAACGAAAGGTCCTCAGCTTTTGGCACTGAGGTCGAGAAGCAATAGTACATTCATCCCTCGGGGTACAGTACTATCGCCAATCGAGGAGTGCCTCCACTGATTCTCTTTTAAAAAGGTTATCCTATTCCCAGCATTGGACCCTCGGATCGAGAATGTCTAATGGGTTTGCCATTTCTGGTTTCCATTATCAAATCTTGGGAGGAGTGCCGCTACTGAGTTCTCGGGAATGGTCACCAGAGTCGACAATTCCTCCAGAGAATATCTACTGGCCTGTATAGAGCATACAGTAACAGATAGCTCCGGATAGAACCTCGTCTGGTTGTAGGTCTCGTGAACACCCACAAATGGCAAAACACCACGGGAGCGACACGCCCACCCACACTAAAACCTATGTGTATGCTCAAGCCTGGGTAGTGGGCTTATCTCTCAGAACACCCTGCCCGCCAAATAGAAAAAATCCAGCACAACACAGCACAATCCAGTATAATAATGAAATGAAAAATGCAATAAATCTTGTAAAACAGTAGTACAGTAAAGCAATAATACAGTAAACAACAATACAGTAAAACAGTAAAACAGCAAAACACAGCTCCACAATAAACACCCAATGAAACAAAAACAGACAAGCGCTAGGATTGACTCGCTTAGGAAACCATATCCCCAGCAGAGTCGCCAGCTGTCGCTCCCGGGATTTTCATCCAAGTACAAACGCGAAATTGGCGCGGAAACAGAGTCGCCAACAATGTATATTTATCCCAAGAGAGGGAAAGGAAACACTGCATCAACCTGGGGGAAAGGAAAAGCATGGTCTCACGAACCAAGAGAAACGGGTAAGGAAGTCGGTTATGCAAAGGGAAGGTGTTAGCACCCCACGCGTTCATCGTACTCGATGGGATCCACGCTTGTTGTCTCGATCAAAGGGTGTCGTCGTCTGGAACTCCACTGCGACTGGATCGGAGAAGAAACGAGAACGGGAAAGAACGGAGAAACGAAGAAGAAAAGAAAAAGAAGTGACTCGGTAGGACGTCCTCGGAGTCCTAGGCCTACGTATTCCCTCGGGAACGGGAAAATCAAAGTCAACATAGTTCGGACACGAACTATGGGGGGAGGTTGCTCGCCAAGACATCATCGTCTCGTGCCTACGTATCCTCAATCTAACCAGAGAGAGGAAGTCAGAGCAGTCGTAGTTCGACTTAACCAAGTCTGTGTTTTTTATGAGCGACGTTAAGTTCGCGTCCGGCAGTTAGGGTCGATGCCTGTTTGCGACGAGACGGAAGTAACGTGCCCTTTTCAGAAAATGAGGTTTAAAACTTAATGGTCTCGAAGGATGAAAGAGTTTGAGTTTGTTTTGTGTTTTTTAGACAGAAGTGTTTTTGACGTTGTTTGTAACTTGCATTGCACCCAAGTCTACAACATAGGAACGAATACGTCGCGCATCGTCCCCAACAAGACGTACACTAAGTACCCTAGAAGAATGAAGGGAAACCCCCCATTATTCACTTCCCACATATAAGGCTCATGCGCAATACTCGTTTAACCTTTATTAAGTGTTTTATAAAGATTATGAGATGAGAAGAGAATACTCAAGTCGAAAAGAAGACACTAAAGGGAATCTAATTAGTTCATAATGTTATCATGCAAAGGTGGCCCTAAGGTCAGGATCAAGAGGGAAGTCTACCTAACGTCGTCATGCATGGATTGCTATCCTAATGTCTCTCCTACCTCCGACTTAATCGAAAATTAAGTGGAGCTAGGAATCCTACGGGATCATGTCATCAGACAAGTAAACACAGGACGAACCAATCACAAAATGGACTAAAAGCACTGAAAGAGTAAACAGTGTCAGTCAAAGTAAAAGGGGAGCTTTAGCCAAGGGGTCATATCAACCGAGGCACACAAGCTAGCTGTGAGAAATGGGGCGCTCGTCCAATGGTATCGAGAACCATGGAGAGCAGAGTAAGGAAGGACGAGATGTGAATCAGATCACATAAGCATCAACATTGGTCAATGCGAGCTATAGACAAGGCGTGGGGGTATGATTGTTAAACCCTCATTCCACTTGACCGACTCGATAACAAGAGTAGGTAATGTTCAGAGCTTCAATCATGTAATGAGAGATAAGAACGAATCAACTAGAATAATGGGGGTCGATTGCGGACCCTACCTTCCGTCAATTGCCTCCTTGGAGGTCTTACAAGGGAACACGGGAATGGGATGCCTCTTTAGAGGTCTTCAGCACAATACTAAACAAGCACAATCATGGCCTCACTTGAGGGCTTTCCATACAATCCTACTTATCATGGCATTTGCTATTCCTACTTCTCATGGCATTGACTATTCCTACTTCTCATGGCATTTGAAAGCATTAAAGAGAAGTGAAGAGATAAGAAGTCCTACCAAACGGATATGAATCCATAGCAAAGCAACGAAAGCGCAACAAAAGCAAGTCACGAAAGCACCTATAAACAAATAGCAAACCAAGTTAGAAACAAGTTTTTATTTAAAAAACGAAATGTCCAACCCACATTTGGAATGTCTCCTTTATGCACCTTGCACATGTGAACCAAAGACATTAGTAATAACAAGAGAGCGTATATACAACATGACACCTAAGTCTAATGACTATGTACACTTGAATCACACTAGTCAAAGTGAAAGACCTAAACGAATTATGAAATTACAAGTCAAGTTACAACTATGCTACAAGACTAATCTACTTTGAAGTTAAAGGTAAACCAACAAAAGAAAGTCATTACAAGTTAGATGAATTGAATTAAAAAGTGAAAATGGACCAAGGTCAGAAGTGAAACAACTTATACACATGGTTAAAACCAATATCAAAGTGTCACCAAGGTTTGCATTAAACTCTCTCTCCAAAGTCAATTCATTCCATGAGCAAAATCACATTTAAACTTCTCATACAAGTATGTAAAATGGTCACTCAAGTAAGACAAATGAAATGACATGGTAAGGCAATGTTAAAGCTCACACATCAGAGGCAAATGACCTGTAAAATGTCTTAATTGAATCCCCAAAAACAATCATAAACATGGCATACAAGCGGCATCAATAGAAGTGGCCAAAATGAAACACAAATTCAAGTTCACATACACACAAAATGGGCATCATTTAAGGCATGTGAAATGATCAAAGGCAATACTTAAGCATGTCTCAATTGTGCATCAAAATACACTTAACAATGTGTTAAAGCTCATATTCAAAGTCGGCTCAAAGTGCCCTCATACAAGTCCTAAACTTAACTTCTTTCTACGCATGTATCAACATGTTCGGTTCGCATTGGAAAATGAGTGAAAAATAGAAAAATGACCTTGAAAATTATGAGTAGTTAAAAATACCATGCGAAGGCCAGTAGGTAATCACATGCAAAAGATAGGGTTCATATCATGCACCAAACATACTCAATCAATTGCGAACATTAATCATATTATCAAAGATGTCCATATAAGGCAAGGCGCAAAGGTGAAGCTCAAAAGCAATTCACCAATCTTGGCCAAGGTATCAATAAAACATCATTTAGTCATATAGTCAGAGGCCTAAATGCACAACAAATTTAGCTCCAAATGGTCAAGGGAAGATCACATTCTAGAACTTGCATCACAAGATACACCATTAAGGACACATTCCTTTCCAAAATTCCAGAAAAATACCAAACATCCCCCAAAATGGGATTAAAAATATCCAAAAATTAATTAACACCATCAAGAACTCATGAATTTTCTCAGAATTTTATCACACTCAAAACTATTTTTAATAATTGGAACAAAATGAGCAAAAAATTGCGGTTAAGGGAAAGTGCTAGGAATTCAAACTCATCACGCATAACTTAAATCCTAAGCTTCGAATCGTCACATATCATCACAAATCAAGTTATAAGCAGTGCCTCAGGTGGGAGGGCTCAATATGCAACCTACGCTATATGATCCTAAACCACATACAAGCTAGAATGATGCATTAAAGTCGAGATTTCTTACTTGGTCGAAGTAGCGATTCTTCACATAATAAGAAACCCGAAAACTTCGTGCAAGTCTTGTAATCAACCTTGGAGGAAAAATAAATGCCTAACCTTCCAAAATTATTCCATGAAGAGATATCCAAAAGATCGATCGTCATCGATCCAAAAATCCATGAGCCTTTAATCGAAATCGGTCAACGTCTTAAGTCGAAATTAATCAACACCGATAAAAATTATCAACAAAAATTCCATTAGAATTGTCGAGAAACTAATCAAGGTACCAATCAATAGAAACAAAATCATAATCGTCACCAAGAAAAAAATCATCAATTAATCGCAAATTAAATTAAAAAGAATAGAGAAACAGAGGGGGTGCAGAAGTAGAGTCCATTGGTGTGAATAGTAATAGTCTGGCCCAAGATCTTTGATCCATGTTCGGGAGGGGTGTATTAGCAACGAAGTTGTGGAGATAACACTTCCATGGTGCAGTGGCCCAATTCGGTTCGGTTTGGATGAACACCAAGTTTTAAATACCAGAGAAACCCAATGGTTCTTCAGCCAACCCTATTCTAACTTCACCGCCGTCTTCTTTCTTGTTCTTCCCTCTCCTTCAATGTCTTATTTCCTTTCAAACGGCGCCGGAGAACGAGAACGACCAACGTTGTGTCAGCTCCATCTTTCCTCTACGTTTCGAATTCTTTTCAAACGTTTCCAAACAACATTCTCCGCTATTCCCCGAGCTTGTGAACACGATGCGATGTGGAGAACATTTCTCCACCGTAATCTCAAGAAAAGTAAAAACCTCGGAACTTTAAACGGACTCTGAAACTAGCTCAGCCACATACTTCAGATCCGAAGCCACAGTGATCGCGTTGTACGATCGAAGCTCATAGTGAAGTTATCGTGTTCGTGACGAAGACGATGATGCTGCAGCGGTTCCGGCATGGTATCCAACACTGATCGGAACTTTGAATTATTGTTATTCAAACACTGATTTGCAGGTTCTTGAATTCGCAATGAAGATGATGGCAAAGGTGCGTTGGAGTTAAGACTTGAAGATGTATCAGATGATGATGGAGTTATTGCAGAGTTCTGCAGGTTGAAAAATGGAAGATCGATGAAGATGGCTTATGGTTTTTGGAGATTGAAAATCCAAGATTGATGGTGGAGGATTTAAGGTAGAAGATTCAAGGTTGAGGATTTGGAGAGTGAGATGGAGATTGAGGATTGAATCAAGAGAAGATGGTTGCAGAAGTTTTTTGTTAGAGATTCCGTTCTCCGTTAAAGATTTTCTACTGATATGAGTTAAAATGAAAAATTCTGTTAGAAAAAAATGTTAGAGAGCCTTGAGTTTGTAACTGTTTTTTTTTGTTATGGAATTGGCAGTGAGTTTTTGTGACTGTTTTCCGGTTCAGTTAGAAGTTGTTAGAAGTTATTAGTTTTCTGTTAAATTCTCTAAAAAAAACCAGTTATCTTGTGACTTTCTGCTATATATATTTTTGGTGTTGAAACTTCTGTTTGTAATCACTTTATGCCATGAACTTATACGTGATTTTCTTCTTGTAATCTTCTTTACTGCTGTTATGAGTTTGGCCTTTAATACCTTCATATCCATAGACAATAAGTGCAGTTATCAGATGGCCCACCCTAGCCAGTCCAATCTTTGCAGGATTATACTGACATTCCGTGTCGTCAGGCCGTATATACCACCACTCTGTGGTCTGGTACTTTGTCTTAGAAACAAATCCCCTTGAAGTAATAAAGGATAACAATATTAGAACGGTGAAAAAAGTATATATGATATAATCCCTCTTTTTCTCTATCGTGCATTTTTTTGAAGGAAACTTTGTAGAATTCTACATGACTTTGCTGTCGTGGCCAGTGTTCCTAAGCTTTGAATCTCGGAGGGGAATATGACCAGGATCAAGGGGATAAACCTCACGTTTATATTCAAAATTCTCAACAAAAGTGTACAAATTGGTATTTGGATCTACAAGAGGATGCGGAGTATGGACTTCAAAGAAATGGCTATATTTTGAATATGGTTTATGATATTTACAACTTGGATTTTGAAAATATAGATTTTGAATGGATTTTTGTGAACATAAAAAGATGGATTTGGAAATGGATAATAATATTGGATATGGAATTTGGTTTATTGTGGATTTAAAATTGAGATTTGGGTTAGAAAGGAGTTAAAAATGAATTTGAACAATGCCTTCCAAATGAACCATGACCACACACTTTCCCTCCTTAGCTTGAACTGATTCCTTGAACAACATCAACTCCTGAATCAATGCTTCATATCAACTTGCAGTAACAAGAAGTAAAAATGCCTTAATCACGCTGAACCCTTTGATGGATATAAGACATGAAAACCCTAATCACCATCTCTAATTGATGAATACCAACCAACTCGTACAAAATATAAGGAACCCTGAGCCACCTGATACTCTTGAGAAAGCTTGAAGAAGATACACTTGATGAGAATTCACCCGGAATGAAGATGAGAGTCTTACAACAAGAGAGAACCCTGAGCCTACACATGATACCTTGATCCCACGCCTTAGGAACCCAATACAAATGAATGAATGAGTTATGACCTAATGAATATGCAGAATGAATGCGAAACAAAAGCCAGAAAAAGTTAGAAAAAAATAGGGGTAAATTTTGGGGTGCTACACTTGGCATATGTTTTTTTGGCTAATCTAACCAAGTTATTTGACATATTCTATCGTATAAATATTGATTTAAGAATCAAGATTCGAACTTTTCTATATATATATATATAATTAATGTATTTGTTCCTTTATTTTAGTTCTTTCACGAAATTAATCAGTCACTTTATTTTATTTTTAAACAGATTTGATCTTCATTCAAATTTTTTATAAAAAAAATGATGACGTGTGATTTTTTAAAGATGTGGCCTAAATTTTGATGACATGTCATTAATACTAATTTTTATAATAATTTATTTTATGAAAACTAATTATTTTATATTCAATAAAAAATGTTTTTTTATCAGAAACCTAATTCTTCTCCCAACATTCATCTCATTCATCTTCTGCTATTTTCCAACATTCATCTCATTCATCTCATACTATAATCTCTCCTTTCTTTCAAAATTATAGAAGAACTGCCATAATCAATCATTACCCCCCCCCCCCCCTCCAAACCACTTAATCATAGAAAAGAAAATGATATGATTGAGTTGGTAGCCTCTATACATAAAAGTCCATTAAAGAAAACTGTGTTATCTTCCTAAAAGCAAAAAGTCTATTAAAAATTGTTGAACATGTGACTCCATACACAACAGGGGTGAACTATGTGGGTTTGAAAAACGTTGGTTAAAAAAATCATTTGGAAAATCTGAGTTTGAAAATATTTTCTAAAAGAAACAAGTAAATACACAACGAAATAAAAAAAGGCAAAACCAACAAGAAAACAATAGAGAGAGAAAGAGAGAGAGAGAAAGAGAGAGAGAGAGAGAGAGAGAGAGAGAGAGAGAGAAACCCATGATTTATACAAGTTCAACCTAAATTGAACTATTATTGTTCCCAAGAATTATTTTCGAGAGTATCCAGTAATTTTGAGAGCTTTTAGAATGATGTGCCTACGAACCTCCTTATACAAGGAAATGAAGTTTGAAGGCTAACTTCCAACCAAACAACGTACAAAGTTTAAAATAGTTATTCTCAAAATCAAATAGAGATTTTCTACTGGTTTATGCCGAAACAAGATGGAGTTTTACATTGGTTATCCTTTGAACTAAGATGGATTTTTATGTTGGCTATCCTCCGAACCGAACTGTTTTTTTACACGGGCTGACCTCAAACCGAGATGAGATTTTACACAGGCTAATCTCAAACCAACTAAGCTTTTACACTAAGCTGAACTTAAGAACCAATATGGGATTTTACATAGGTTAATCTTGAACTGACAGGGTTTTGCACCAGGATGAACTCAAAAACCACAGTGGAGATTTTGATGGTTGGTCTTAACTAACAAAATATAGCTTTTCTTCTTAGTGAAACTCGCAAACCAAATAGAGATTTCCTAAAACAATCCCCCAAAACAAACAAGATCATTTATTAGTTTAGCTGACAACCAAACAACTTCTTAAAGAAGAATATTTTACTAAAGAGATAATACACTATTGGTAAATTATAATTAAACCCCCACCCATAACAATGATCTTCACATAAACACAAGAATACTCTCAAAGCACTAATGAAAAAATATAATTGAGAAAAACGAGAGATTTATAGAGAATGATGAGATAGTGAGAAAGTGTGATCAAAGCTTGTTTTTTGAGTGAAATAAAATGATAGAGAAACTCTCTATTTATAGGCCAAAATTTGGTTTAAATTTGGAAACAACAATCCATGAGCGAAATGAATGTCATAATCGATTAGGCCAACGATTATTGACCCTTAATAATCGGCTGTTCAAGCCAAAAATGAAAGATTTTGATATTTAACCGTTACCAATCATTAAGCGTATGTCCCAATCAATTTTATACTCAACAAGCTAAAACTAATTGATTAGATAATTATGACTAATTGATTATCTAGTTGTAAAAAACCCTTAAATTGATCAAACAATCCCCTAATTAGTTAGCTAGGTCATAAAAATATTCTCACGTGGTTTTACTAAAATAGGATAAACTTCTCAAAGGTTTTTAGAGAGTGTGTAATTTTTCCATAGTGTTTTGAGAAGTACCTTTTTGCCTTTACAATACACTGGTCACTCAAACAGACACAACCAGACAAGCTTTCACATTTTCTCTCTTTCACAACTTTAAAGCTTCAAATATTGGTTTCAAGAATTTTGAGTCTTCTAGCTTGACGAGGCTTGAGATACTTTCAAGTTGATTAATATCATCCGAGAGTTGAAAGGTCAAACCACAACGAACCTTGAAACAAAAGTTTTCAGTTGAATGTCATTTGATAACCATAGTGCTGACTTTAAAGAGATGATTTGATCTTAAAGATCATCTTTAAAAGGATAACTTGATAAAATATCTTTAGTATGTTTGACTGCTTGAGTTATCTTTAAGAGATATGGACTTCACTGAATATCGTTTGATATTAAATGTTTTCATCAACAAGACGAATCATTCAATCAGTTGATTGCACCTTTGCTATCGACAAACTTCACCACCTTGGATCAACCCGAAAATACATGCAAGTACATAAATACACATACCCACCCTTTTTGATGATGAAAATTCATCTCTCAAGGAGGTGGTAAACGAGAAAACAAACGAGTAAAATTTAGAGTGTTTAAACTCCCTCTCACATGAGTATAAAGTATACTCTACTCCCCATAAGAGTATACTTCTCCCCCTTTGGCATAAAAAAAAAAGTGCTAGATAAGAATGATAAATATGCAAGTACATAATTCACATTGATCACACACAATTTAAAGGGAAGAACAATGCTTCAATAAATTGAGATAAATTTAAAGTATAGAAAGTAGGAAAATGCAGAAAATTAAACACGCTTAATTGCTAAAGAGTAAACACATAAGTGAGACAACTACTCATTGTTACTATTATCATTCTCAACTATGTACTTTCCCTTTGAGTTCCTTGTGAGAGCAACAACCTCCTTAGATATCTTATGAACTACGAAGACAATTTCTTGAGAGATCATAAGGATGATGTTTATAACTCCTTCAATTGTTGCATGTTGAACAATTATATATTCTTATTCCTCTATGAAATCATTCTTTAATTATCTTCAAACGACACAAACCTTCATCTTGCTTAAGCATGTTGAGTTGATCTGGTGGTGGAATGAGTTAATATTTTCTTCTACAAAATCAACTCCCGCTCTAACTAGAATCTCTATGATCAAACTCTCATAAGATAGCCCAACTGAGTGATTTTATTTGCAAAATGACATGTGAATGGAGACTCCTTCTACTCAATTTGTTAGATGATATTTTGTTAACCCACAAGGAGACTATATCATCTCTTACAAGAACTTCAAGATTTCCTTGTTTAGAAAAAAGAATTTGAGTGAGCATATAATGGCCAACTTGACACTTATCCCCGAAGAACTTCGTTTCGAGGGGAAATTCTAAATATACTTTAAAAGCATTAATAGGAAATGAATCATGCCAAGTATCACAATCAACAAAATTTTTTACACTGACTAATTTATCTGCACAAATATTTTCCTATCTAAAAATGTGAATCTCACCCAGACCCGTTGGCATTTGGTGTCAAAATTTTCATACTTATATCTCTTAATAACTCTTCATAGACGATTAATTAAATCATTCCAATCTTTACATTTAAAGTTCTTAATCAAATATATAAAAATTCATAAAATTTTAACTATATAATACTTCATCATAACTTTATATTTTTAGCGTGTAATATGTTATTTAAAACACATCTAAAAATATAGCAATGCATGTAAAAATTATTTGAGATTTTATATACATAATTATCAATATAATATATGATTCTATAAGAATTGAGTTAAATGATCATAAACTATTGATTTATAATTCACTCCCTGATGATATATTTATTTATCTTTATATATTAATGTAAACAAATGAGAATATAGAAAAATTCAAAGGTTAAATTAATTTAATTAAATTTTTATAAATAATTATTAAATGTATAAGTGTGTTAACTTTAACATCTGTGTCAACAAATCCTAAAATATAAATAAAAATATTTAAAAATTGATGTATCTAATTATTAAAAATTAAGACAAAATACATCAAACTAATCCAATCCAAATCAACATGTTACATCTCTAAAAAATATATTTGATCGTATATAAATATCAATCTTTTGAAAAAAATCGAACTAAACCAATCCGTTAAATCTCCATTTATGAAAACTAAAAATTAAAAACCATAGTTAACTATAGTTAAAATTTAACCATAGTTAAGTTGGTTGGGTCCCATTCCATTATAAAAAGTAGTATGTTTGGGTTAAGAGAACAAAACTATAGAGAAAAAAAAGGAAAATGATTAACCAGCAAAGCAAGAGGCAGTAGTAGTAAAATTGGGGCAAGATAGATTCTTCACAGTTCGTAAGGGCTTTGACAGATGGGTCACTGTACATCGTGACCGTCTTCTCAGATTCAAATTTCTCAACGTTACAACCTTTTTCTCCAATCAGGTAATTCCATCTGTTCGTCATTTCATCAAACACCTTGTGCTATGTCTTTTGCTGTTTAACTTTTCGTTTGATTCGAAACGCGCGCAAGTTCTAGGGTTTCCATTTCTTGATCGACGAGCTCAATTGCGACGTTCTTGTGAATTTTAATCGTTCTTGTTTGTTTTCAATTGTTCAGCTCCTGTAGATCTGTGGCGGGATTTTGTTAGCTTCGAAATTCGTGTCCCAAAGTCACAGGTTGGTTTCCGAACATTCCTCACTCTGTCATCTCTTTTTCTTATGCTGTTGTTGGCCTTTTTTTCTCTCAGTAAGATTCTTTGAAGAATTTAGATTTTTTTTTGTGAGAATTTGGATCGTTTGGTGGGTTCGGTGCTTTTGATTTGTGATTAATTCACGCAAGCTACTATGTTCATAGAATAAGTTACTTTTTTTTAACTGGGCTTTGTAGTGTATGTTTGGTTGAGTTTGCAACGAGTAGTTGATTATGGAATGCCATTTATTAACCATGTTCTTGTGATTATGACTGGAAAAGGTGTTGCTACTTGCATCTTGGTTTTGTAAACAAGTTGTAACTATATGATTTGTTGCAGTTTGCATTTCATTTTAATGTCGAGCTGTTCTCCATATCTAACACATGCTTTGTTTAAGGAAAAAATAGAGCCGATCTTTCTTCTAGTGTTGCTAAAAACGTGGTATGACGAGAATTGTGATATTTGTTTTGTTAACGCTGATGGGTTCTGTATGAGTATTTGAGTAGGATATTTTTGTATACATGGATTGTCTTATTGCTATACCATAAAACAATATAATTATGGAGAACAATCTGAAGGGGAGCTTATGAATGTTAACATTTTGTCCCAAGGTGTAACTCAAGTGATTGAGTTGGGAAATCGGAAGGACTTTGAGATGAGGCTCAAGATTCAAATCCTAACTACTGACATAATACTCTAATGACCAGCATTTTCCTATAAAAAACTCCAGTTTACCTTTTCTGCTCTTTCAAAGTGTACTTGATTATTTGTTTAGGCGTTATAACTATATAAGTCAGTGCTACATCAGTTCTATGCATCGATAGGTTGGATTAATTGCCAAATATCTTTCTGCATAAGTTCCACTTGAACTATAATTAAGTTCCACTGGCACACTTATTCCTGTATATCTCATTTCTCAAATCACGTTGGAATCAGACCTGGTTGGACACTGTTTTTCCATTTTTCTTCATTTGCTTTTATGCTGATTTGCTATGATGTTGTAATTTGAAAAAAATTACACCTGACACCTGTCTCTCTTTGATACATGTAACATAGGTTGTTCCATACAGATGCCCATAGAAATTTACTATGATGCTCAATGCAAGACCCCAAGTTTAATTATTAAAAACTGAATATTCTTGCAAGTTGCTAACATGATTTAAGAAATCATAGTCATTATCTGTAATAGTTTTGAATATTTATATGTGATGCATACTTTGAAAAGCTGGTTTGGTTTAATTGTTGCTCAACACACCTAAATCTCGAGAATTTCAGTGGTACATCTCAGCTTGTTTTTCTGTTGGTTCAGGTACACGAGATTTCTTCATGCAAAGGTGGCTTGCTACAAACTCCAGTCTTCGGGGGGTTAAATCATTTGTCTTTTAGCTAAGTGTGGAAGAAAACATATCACAATTTTTAAATGATGGAGTGCAACAAAGATGAAGCAGTTAGGGCCAAAGAAATAGCAGAGAGGAAATTTTCTGAAAGGGAATATATTGGTGCAAAGAAGTTTGCTATTAAGGCTCAAAATTTGTATCCTGATTTGGAGGATGTTCCCCAGTTTTTGACCACTATTGATATTTATATATCTGCTGAGAACAAAGTAAGTGGAGAAATGGATTGGTATGGTATACTTGGAGTGAGCCCATTTGCTGATGAAGAGACTGTTAGAAAGCAGTACAGGAAGTTAGCTCTCACCCTTCATCCTGACAAAAACAAGTCTTTAGGTGCAGAGGGTGCATTTAAGCTGGTTTCAGAGGCATGGAGTTTGTTATCAGATAAGACAAAGAGATTAGAATATAACCAGAAGAGGAGTTTGAAAGGCTTCCAACATAATACTCCCAACCGTGGGCATCCATCAGCAGCGCCTAGTTCAAATAGTTATTATCAATTTAAGAAGAATGCATCTTCAAATTCGAGGACTGGGAATAATAATGTGAGGGCGCCTGCAACTTCTGTTCCTCCTCCTCAGAAAAAGGCTGAAACCTTTTGGACTATCTGTAATCGGTGCAGGACACATTATGAATATCTCAGAGTTTATTTGAATCACACCCTTTTATGTCCCAACTGTAATGAAGCTTTTGTGGCTGTAGAGAGGGGTCCTCCTCCCAATGTTTTTAAGCCATCAAATTTGCCCTCCTCCCATCAGCAGCACCAGAATTCTCGACGTCATCCTGGAAGTAACAATTCAAACCATCTGTGGGGTTCCCACTCCAGAATGGCTGGTTTTGCTAGCACAGATGGATCGTCATCTGTTGCCGCCCAAGCTGCAAGTGTTGTGCAGAAGGCAAGTGAGAAAGTGAAGAGAGAAGGGGCACCGTCAATTGCTGAATGGGAGAGGATTCAAATGTCTAAGAGGGCTGATGGTTCTATGAAGAAAAGGAGGACAGATGATATGCGCGCTAATGGTCATCCAGGATATATGGCAAATCATATGGCTATGGGACATGGAGCAGCAGGTTTGGGCAGTTTCTCTGAACCAGGAAAGGTTAACATGGAAAAAGAAAGGATTTATGGTTTTTCAGGTCTTGCTAGCAAGCATTACAGCACGCGAGAGTTGTCAATGTATGAGTTACGAAATATGTTGGTAGATAAGGCACGGAATGAAATTCGTAAGAAACTTGAAGAATGGAAGTTAAAGGCTGAAGCTAGGATTATCAACAAGAACAAAGAGAATAAGAGACACAAAAATACGCATAATGACAAAACAACCGGTTCAGAGAAGTATAGAGAGTCCAATGTTAATGGTAATGAGCATGATTCTTTACCTGTCACATCTGATGATACAGTTAAGAGGCAAGCCTATGTTACAATCAATGTTCCGGATCCTGATTTTCACAATTTTGACTTGGATAGAGCTGAAAGATCCTTTGCAGAGGATCAGGTCTGGGCTGCTTATGATGATGATGATGGAATGCCTAGATATTATGCTAGAATTCACAAGGTGATCTCGATAAAGCCATTTAGAATGCGAATCAGTTGGCTTAACTCTCGAAACAACACTGAATTGGGCCCAATAGAATGGGTAGGTTCTGGTTTTTATAAAACTTGTGGGGATTTCAGAACTGGAAAGCATGAAGTAACCGAATCATTAAATTCATTTTCACACAAAGTTAGGTGGACAAAAGGCAACAGAGGAGTTGTGCGCATCTTTCCAGGTAGGGGAGAAGTCTGGGCACTATATAGAAACTGGTCTCCTGATTGGAATGAACATACTCCAGATGAAGTGATTCATAAGTATGACATGGTAGAGGTTCTTGATGATTTCAGTGAAGAGCAAGGTATATCAGTTACTCCCCTTGTTAAGTTTCCTGGCTTTAGGACAGTATTTCGAAGGCACCAGGACCAGAATGAGGTTAGGAGGATTCCTAAAGAGGAGATGTTCCGATTCTCTCATCAGGTTCCTAATCACTTGCTCAGTGGTCAAGAAGCTCATAATGCTCCAATAGGCTGTCGAGAGTTGGATCCAGCAGCTACTCCTTTAGACCTCCTTCAGATAGAAACGGAAGCTAATGAGTCAGCAGGTAATGTTAAGAAACTCTGAGCAACACACATAACATACAGTTCAGTTCTTCTAAAGAACATGCATTTTGAATAGGAGAGAGGATGCTTCAAAACCTTGTAGAGCAGAAATGTTCAAACAAGGATGACAAACAAAAATGGGATGGTAGATGATAATGCGCAACATGGTGTGACCTTTTATGCAATAGGCTTGGGAAATTCAAATTAAAATTTGATGAAAATACACCCTCTTACTCAACTTTTTGATTTTGTAAGTTCAACCCAGATAATCTCTAGTGTCTTTTGGTTTTTTGTTGTATAATTTTTAGACATGTTATTCCTAGACTTTATATGGAATGTTCATACTCATGGTGAACACAGTTATTACTCATCAATCTTCAAACAAGATGATTATACTGTTGTTTTAGAATTACCTGCTTTCCGTGCCTGGTGATTTGCTTTTCCAGTTTATGAACGGGCTCATTCTATTAATGAGTTTTACTTCCTTCTAATTCATTTGGTAATTGCAGTTTTATACGTGATGCAATGAAGCATTTTTACTTATTTAAAACCGCACTCATTGTAGATTAAAAAAACTGCACATAGTTTTTTATTATGACTTCCCGTTTCTAATAGTAAATCACACATGTTCTTGTGTTTTTACGCATGCTGCGTTTTGTGCATATTTTTCATTTTGGTTTGGGTCTGTTTGAAGATCAATTTGACATAAAAAAACTCCGGTTGACAACTATCCTGAAGTATGGGTTGGTGAATGGTAGATTACATACGAAGTATAAAGTTTGTTGGTAATGGTCCTGATTCATATTTTTAGTTTGATCCTTGAATGGGAGGATAGCTGCCTAAGAATTCTTAATAGATTTAGTAGGTTCTTTAGTGTGGCATGTAATAAAGATTGGGATGGGAAAATGCGACTATGTCGGAAGAGGAGTAGGAATTTGTTGGCTAAAGTCTCTGCTGGAAAATATGTTATATGTTTGGGTGTGAAATCGGGAACTCGATAATGCTATTCAGTCATAAGAGATTACCATATGATTAAGATCAAGTCAACATAGATGTTCTTCAACTTGTGATGTTATCTGGAACTAATTGCGCCTCATAAGGTGTTCTTACTTGCATGGAGGCTATTTAATTACCTTCAAAGATTCAGACGTGGAGTTACTCAATTTAAATCTTATTTGTGTGAGAAATTGAAGAAATCTTTCTGCCATCCCCTTATTCCTGACACCTCACATTTTCTTATGATACCTAGGTTATCTTTGTCAAAATTTTATTATAAAGTCTATACAAAATATCCGGTAGAACATGTAAAAAATCCGGTACAAATAAAAAATTCCGGTAGTATATATGAAAGTCCGGTATATCGTGTATTTCAAACAACTGGTATGTTATGTCACAAAAGTGCTGATATTTTTCGAATTTTTTGATCAAAGGTGAACGTGCAACAAGTACCGATTTTTCTGAATCAACTACCAATTATCGGATTTTTAGTGGGTCATGTAAAAATTCGGTAGTGTTAATTGAATAGTTGAGATTTTGTCGATAGTTTTGTGCGAATGTGATTGAACTGACCATTTTGTGTAGTACAGAATGAATTTAAAGTTGTATAAATAGGGGTTATGTGTTGTTAAAAAAACATCTTACCTCCATTTTTTATTAAAGCAGAAGTGTATTTCAACTGGGGTGAAACCTTTTGTAGAGTTTCGGCTCTCTGAGGGAACCGCATGTCGTATTACCCTTTTGAGATCCAAGTTGAATGATACGTTACCAGACACCGAGAACATAAATGATAGTAAGATCGAGTTCTGTAAAGATGGGATTGATACTGATGAAAAGGTGAAATACAACCTTATTGAGTTGAAGACCGATGAAGATTTGAAATTTATATGGAAAACATATCATCGTAGGCTAATTAAGGGACCGATCAAGTTTGATGCGATAATTTTTAGATCCGTCGACGACATAATCAAGATGTTGAAACGTCCAAAATCATCTGGTAGTGTTTAGGCTTTCTAATTTATTATTGTTTTTTTAAGTCATGTAATCGTCCATCTAAGTTATATAATTGTTTGTCAAATGTTAATTTATGTTCATCATGCATAAATGAAAGTGCCAAAATGTTTTTATAAACAAAGTTGTGCAAATGTACGAGTAATGTAACACCCCATTTTCTACCCGGCGGATAATAATAAAATCAGAGTGCAAAATTTTCAACATAAAACAAATGAGATGTCACATTTTCAACTTGAACAACACAGCCAATAACATAAACCTGTATTTCTTTTTAAAATAGATACATAGTATCCGGCCTTCACAACTTATAAATCATATTCACTTTATTCAACTAGATCAAAACTTCAATTTATAATTATTCAAGAATTATTGTAATAACAACAATTAGGAACAACAACATAAACAAAACATTTCCCCCCGAGTGCTACGTATCAGAGCATGACACCAACTTGAACTAACAGCGACTAAGACTTCAAACCTTCACAGCTATTCTTGAGTACCTGCTCAGTTACCCATAATAGGTAACATCATTATAGAAGGGGTGAGATATCTAACAATATAATAAGATGTATGATAAATAATATGTTAGAATTAGAATCATACAAGTTTCACCACTTCACAACTAACACTCATATCACAACCAACCAACATTCATCATAACAACAAATCCATTAATACGACTCAATGCGACTCAACTTATGCAGATGCATGTGGTACTATTTGGAGTAAACTCCCAACTTAAACATATGCCAGGTTATCGAGGCATTTTCAACTTAATCGGATGCCATCAAGGCCAACTTAAACAGGTGCCATCAAGGCCAACTTAATCAATGCAAATGTATGCATGCAACAATAACCACAACGTCACAACAACAACAACGCAATAACAACAACGAGAACAACAAATTAACATGCACCACTTGCATCAACTTAATCCAACATTGGTCGTTCGACCTACAACTTAATCAATAACATATTCAACATCACATCACCAACATCACCACATCAACAACGTATTCAACATCAACATAAAACATTGGTCATAAGACCTACAACTTAACAGTGCCCATAAACCGGGACAATTCAACCTATTCAACTGTACCTGCAAATCAACTTAATCGACATAATTACCACAAAACAAACCAACCAAGAATACCTACTAATTTATATTAGTTATCCCGCCAAT
Source organism: Lathyrus tuberosus (assembly GCA_022829125.1). Taxonomy (NCBI): domain Eukaryota; kingdom Viridiplantae; phylum Streptophyta; class Magnoliopsida; order Fabales; family Fabaceae; genus Lathyrus; species Lathyrus tuberosus. Next base: position 21,353,996 of record JALAZF010000017.1, read on the forward strand.
TTTCATTAAATTCCGGACAACTAAATATACCGCTTAATTCTACCGGGCGACTAAAATTCCTACTGTTTTCAACTTCCAGCATCTTTTCAACAAAATAAATCAACCACACTGCCTACTAATTATTACGAACTTCCCCAAAAATTTTCATTCGGTTCCGGGCAACTAAATATACCGCTTAATTTTGCTCTCGACACTATTTTCTGTCCAGTTCTGCTACTAAATCACCTTCACTGTTAATATTGATTTCTGTTAAAAACCACTAGCTCTGCTACTTCACTGTTACTAAAATATACGTACTGCTACTAAATTAATTAAACTAGTAACTCTGCTAAATTACTTGAACAAACTTTGTTTAACCACAAATTATTTCTGGGACACCATTGCTACTAAATATGCTACTGCTAATTATAATTGTTACCTTATAGTCTCATTTTTCTACTACATATATACTACCTGTCATTTAATTATTAAGACTAATTCTTAGACTAGTAGAATACCTCTAATTCTAAAACTCCCAAAATTATCTTATTAATAATACCAAACCATTATAATCATTACTAATATATAGTTCATATGTGCTACTAACATGTATATATACTAATATATAATTCGTATGCTACTGATATATAAACGAAATCTCCAATTTTCCACAGCCCAGAAATTACCCGCGTGACGGTCGTCACGAGAGTGTGACGGTCGTGACGTTGTCCGTGGGTGTGACGGTCGTCATGCCCTTATTACGGTCGTCACACGACCAAAACCCTTCGTCCCAGATTTTGTTCACCAGTTCCAAATTCCTTCGTTGTACACCAGAAACACCCTTAAATTTTTTCTTTGAAACAACATATACTCATTTCCTTCCAAACATTACATCGACAACAACCGTAATTCAACACCCGCGACAACAATTCCATATCAGTTCCAAATTCATCATCACAGTGCAACAGAAAAACATAATACAATTATACCTTAACACATCATAGGTTAATTTTCTACAACCAATTCATTAACAGAAAACGTGATTCAATATTCACGACCACCATTTCAACATAAACAGAGGAGAATTCTACAAAACCAACCCCACATATTATTCATCAATTAACCCATTATAGAGTCAGAACCCCACCCTTACCTTGGATTGGAGACCGCCCTATAATTCCGATTGCGTCATAGCTTTTCCATGGCTTCAACCCTTTTGCTCTTTTGGTCTGCAACGGTCCATGATCAATTTCTCCCAGACTTCTTCTTCCACTTTTCTGCGATTTCAACGAACTCTTCCTTTCTCCACAACCCTCATTCTTTCTCTTCTCCGTAACTTCCACGTTTCTCTCCTATTTTTCCTCTTTTTCTGCAACTTCCACTTTACTGCAACTTCCTTCTCTCCTTTTCAAAACCCTTATTTCACTAATTCATAATAATAATAATAATAGTATTATTTAATCTATTGGGCCTAATTCTTACACCTCCATTATTACTTCATACTACCATTTAAAATAAGCCCACATAAATAATAATAATATTATTTCTAATATTATTTCTCCGATTAACCGACTAATTACTCGACTATCCACTGAACTGCTCAAACAACATAATAATCCAATTTCTCCTCTTAGAATAATACCGATAATTCCAATAATTAAATCCTTAATTAATTTAATTAAATAATTAATTAAATTCGGGGCGTTACAACTCTCCCCCACTTAGGATATTTTCGTCCTCGAAAATTCATCCGATACAACTACTCCAACTATGTGATTCCATCCGACTAATCAACTCTCATCTCCGAAGGCAACCTACGTATAATACGCACAATTCATAACATCGACGGCGAAAAGAACCCGAATACTACTCATGCGACACACTTGACAACTTAACATCATAACATAAAGAGTAACCAACTTAAGAATTCGCCGGTTTAAGAGATAGAACGCAACAACATACGATCACATAACTTAAACACGACATCAATACAACCAAACTACCAACATCGTTGTTGCTCACGCATGAACAACTGTACAACACCACGCGTTCGCTGCGCACTCTGATTACTTGCAAAGTATCAAGTCTACCCATTTTATTCCTAACTTCTCAATCGCCAAAACCGACATAACAAAAGACTTTCGACTTAACTCTTCGGAAATTCCATCCCAACAGGTATTCTACACTTTTGTAGTTACCGAATACTTCGAACTTAGATCCGTAAGACAACACCTCTGACGTTCAACATAATTACAACGGCGACTACTTCCCAATTATCATAAAACATAACTACAACTTTACCATCTCCTATTTACACGTTCCTCGAAAATCATTTTAAACACGCAACATCATTACAACAACATAGGGTACCTGGGTACAATTAACTTCAACCAGATAAATCATCTTTTCCTTTCCAACTAATCCAACAAACCAAATTATCGACTTTTACTCATACTGACACAATTCTTCATAAACTCTTATCCGAATTAACACAACCAAGTAACTCATCTTTACCAACCAAAAGTTCCACTTTTACAATTCAACTTATAACTTCACTTCTTTTTCTACTTGCAACTCACTTCTCAAATTACCCAGAACTCAACTGCGAATTTCCATACTACTCATCAATTAAATCGCAACCTCATGCCATCATCCTTAAATTCAACTAATATGCTCATATATGAATCTACATCGACAAAATAAACAATCCACAAGCACTTGGCTTGACTTCAACCAATTCAAATACGTACTATACTAGTTGGCACGGCACATCTATCCATCAATTATGATTCCGTCTACTATCAACAAGAGATTAAGGGTGATCAGTTCCTCAATTTGTCAATAGACAGCTGGCCACCATAACAGTGGCATAAATCATCATTACCCAACACAATAGCGTACTACAACTTGTGCCCAAAGTCTGTAAGCACAATGCTCCGCCAACTCTCTGAGGCTTATCAACGTCTTCTTAGTTTCCTTAATTTCAACTTCGTCAATTATACCAAAACGTCCAAGATCCAATACGTAATCTCTTATACATGCTCGTAGCACAACACAATTATTAGATATCTTCCCAACACCGGAATCACTACTACTTCAAGTACTATCCAACTCAGCTCGCTCCAATTACAACTCTTATCCAAGTTAAATTTTTTTTTAACGTTGCAAATCAACCATCCGTCTTTTTCTCAACATTACTATCACATGACATCATCACTTATTTCTCCTTATTCAACATAAATTGCATCTCGATGCATTCTCAGATATCGTCACATCCTTATAATTACCAACATATTATTCTTATCAAAATTTCACACCAGGCTTCATCTTTCCAAATTTTTCAGCAGTAGTCGCTCAACTTCAACCACATATATCTCTTTCAATACAGACCTCTCAATCACAAAATCATATTCTAAAATTAAGAGAATTTCGTAAAGATTCCAAAACTTCAAGGATCGCTTGAATTCGAGTTACGAGTAAAAAGTTATCATCCTTACAACGGGACTGGTTCAGAATTTACATATGCAGAATTTTCCAAAAATCAGCATCAGACCCAAATATTAAAACGCACTTTTCTCCCTCTTCACAAACTTCCTGAAGACCAATCGTATATGCAAGCTGTAGGGAATTTCGTAAACTTTCCGAAAAGTCCAGAATCGCTTTCATCGGAGTTACGAGTAGAAAGTTATGCCTCTTATACTGAAGGCTGTTCCATAAATGTGAAAATAAAAACCGAAATTGGTGAACATGAGCTCTACCTCTTTCTCTTGCTTCCAAACTCTTCCAACAATCCTTGTTTTTCACTCAACTCTGAAAATCATCCGACTTTACTCCAGCTATACTCCACTTGCATATCACTATTCGTCACGTTGCCCTCTCTTCTCCGAGAAGCAAACATCGATCATACTGACTTGTCCTCCTTCAAATGTCTCAACTGGACCAACAGATAAAATTATGAGTCTATACTCTCGTCGATTCACAATAACACAGTTCTGACAACACTTGCACTCCTGCGATCAATATCACCTTGATTCAACTTCACATACTACAAACATCTCTGAGAAGTAAACTTCTCCCCCACTTGTTTCAAACCAACTCCTGCATACCATCGATTAGGAAAACAAACAAGTACCGACAGTGTTCCTCACACTTGTCGCGTACTAAGGGATAAACAACATTAGACAACTTGGCTGGACAGACCGACCTGCTCTGATACCACTAATGTAACACCCCATTTTCTACCCGGCGGATAATAATAAAATCAGAGTGCAAAATTTTCAACATAAAACAAATGAGATGTCACATTTTCAACTTGAACAACACAACCAATAACATAAACCTGTATTTCTTTTTAAAATAGATACATATCATCCGGCCTTCACAACTTATAAATCATATTCACTTTATTCAACTAGATCAAAACTTCAATTTATAATTATTCAAGAATTATTGTAATAACAACAATTAGGAACAACAACATAAACAAAACATTTCCGCCCGAGTGCTACGTATCAGAGCATGACACCAACTTGAACTAACAGCGACTAAGACTTCAAACCTTCACAGCTATTCTTGAGTACCTGCTCAGTTACCCATAATAGGTAACATCATTATAGAAAGGGTGAGATATCTAACAATATAATAAGATGTATGATAAATAATATGTTAGAATTAGAATCATACAAGTTTCACCACTTCACAACTAACACCCATATCACAACCAACCAACATTCATCATAACAACAAATCCATTAATACGACTCAATGCGACTCAACTTATGCAGATGCATGTGGTACCATTTGGAGTAAACTCCCAACTTAAACATATGCCAGGTTATCGAGGCATTTTCAACTTAATCGGATGCCATCAAGGCCAACTTAAACAGGTGCCATCAAGGCCAACTTAATCAATGCAAATGTATGCATGCAACAATAACCACAACGTCACAACAACAACAACGCAATAACAACAACGACAACAACAACTTAACATGCACCACTTGCATCAACTTAATCCAACATTGGTCGTTCGACCTACAACTTAATCAACAACATATTCAACATCACATCACCAACATCACCACATCAACAACGTATTCAACATCAACATAAAACATTGGTCATAAGACCTACAACTTAATAGTGCCCATAAACCGGGACAATTCAACCTATTCAACTGTACATGCAAATCAACTTAATCGACATAATTACCACAAAACAAACCAACCAAGAATACCTACTAATTTATATTAGTTATCCCGCCAATTTTCATTAAATTCCGGACAACTAAATATACCGCTTAATTCTACCGGGCGACTAAAATTCCTACTGTTTTCAACTTCCAGCATCTTTTCAACAAAATAAATCAACCACACTGCCTACTAATTATTACGAACTTCCCCAAAAATTTTCATTCGGTTCCGGGCAACTAAATGTACCGCTTAATTTTGCTCTCGACACTATTTTCTGTCCAGTTCTGCTACTAAATTACCTTCACTGTTAATATTGATTTCTGTTAAAAACCACTAGCTCTGCTACTTCACTGTTACTAAAATATATGTACTGCTACTAAATTAATTAAACTAGTAACTCTGCTAAACTACTTGAACAAACTTTGTTTAACCACAAATTATTTCTGGGACACCATTGCTACTAAATATGCTACTGCTAATTATAATTGTTACCTTATAGTCTCATTTTTCTACTACATATATACTAACTGTCATTTAATTATTAAGACTAATTCTTAGACTAGTAGAATACCTCTAATTCTAAAACTCCCAAAATTATCTTATTAACAATACCAAACCATTATAATCATTACTAATATATAGTTCATATGTGCTACTAACATGTATATATACTAATATATAATTCGTATGCTACTGATATATAAACGAAATCTCCAATTTTCCACAGCCCAGAATTTACCCGCGTGACGGTCGGCACGAGAGTGTGACGGTCGTGATGTTGTACGTGGGTGTGACGGTCGTCATGCCCTTACTACGGTCGTCACACGACCAAAACCCTTCGTCCCAGATTTTGTTCACCAGTTCCAAATTCCTTCGTTGTACACCAGAAACACCCTTAAATTTTTTCTTTGAAACAACATATACTCATTTCCTTCCAAACATTACATCGACAACAACCGTAATTCAACACCCGCGACAACAATTCCATATCAGTTCCAAATTCATCATCACAGTGCAACAGAAAAACATAATACAATTATACCTTAACACATCATAGGCTAATTTTCTACAACCAATTCATTAACAGAAAACGTGATTCAATATTCACGACCACCATTTCAACATAAACAGAGGAGAATTTTACAAAACCAACCCCACATATTATTCATCAATTAACCCATTATAGAGTCAGAACCCCACCCTTACCTTGGATTGGAGACCGCCCTATAATTCCGATTGCGTCATAGCTTTTCCATGGCTTCAACCCTTTTGCTCTTTTGGTCTGCAACGGTCCATGATCAATTTCTCCCAAACTTCTTCTTCCACTTTTCTGCGATTTCAACGAACTCTTCCTTTCTCCACAACCCTCATTCTATCTCTTCTCCGTAACTTCCACGTTTCTCTCCTATTTTTCCTCTTTTTCTGCAACTTCCACTTTACTGCAACTTCCTTCTCTCCTTTTCAAAACCCTTATTTCACTAATTCATAATAATAATAATAATAATAGTATTATTTAATCTATTGGACCTAATTCTTACACCTCAATTATTACTTCATACTACCATTTAAAATAAGCCCACATAAATAATAATAATATTATTTCTAATATTATTTCTCCGATTAACCGACTAATTACTCGACTATCCACTGAACTGCTCAAACAACATAATAATCCAATTTCTCCTCTTAAAATAATACCGACAATTCCAATAATTAAATCCTTAATTAATTTAATTAAATAATTAATTAAATTCGGGGCGTTACAAGTAACACTAGACATAATATACAAATAATACAAAAAAATAATAATAAGATCTAAATAGGTCCCGCACGGGATATGCGTGCTGCCCGCGCCAAAGTATAAACCTCACGATCTAGGTTTACCAAACCTACATGGTTATCCGTAATGATAGCTATCATCTACAAGCATTGAGCGTCATCCGCATCACGTGGAGGCGACAACATGCCATCAGAAGGTGCTCCATCATGAAAAGGTCCAACATGAGAAGTTTCAACATGAGAAGGTCCAACATGAGAAGATTGGGCATCATCTCCATGATGCCTAGGTGGGATGATGCGAGGGTGTGATACAGTAAGGTACCATTCCAAGTACCCATCCATACATTCTGTTGGGAACTGAACTTTCACTGCACGATCTCTAATGGCACAGGGAAATCCCAAAACATGATTAACAAACCAACTATCAACGCCCTTAGATGGAATAGCAGGCACTAGTCATGGGATGTACTAGACAAATCCAAACTGGTAGGAATAACCCGCCTCTCACAAATAAAGGGGAAATGCTCACCACACAAGGACATAGAAAAATCAAGAAATGACATTAAAAGAACAACTAGAAATAAGAAATAATAATTTTATATACCTAACATAGACTCATATAACCAGCAAGCTGTCTCGTCACAAAGACAATCGCCTCTCCAAGTGCATCATATAGAACACTAAGTGCAGCACACCTGCATGTATGATTGTTGTACATGATGTTGCATGTGACCCATCAACTAAGATAATACATTCTACAAGATGTATCATGTATACCCTAGCGTCTGCCTCATACATACCCTGATGCACTAGATCTTTATACCTATCCTGCAGCCAAGATAGACGAAAGTGAGCACTCCTATTAAACCTAAACTCCTCTATCATCTGCTCCTTAGTAACCCTCAACTCATGTACAACAATCATACATGCAACATTCTGGCTAATGAGAGAAGCAATGAAGAAAGTACCTGCCAGGCGAAGATGGATCAGAAATGAGACTTCATCTAGGGTAATCATCATCTCACCTAATGTAAAATGGAAGGAAGATGTCTCTTTATGCCATCGCTCAACAAAGGTCGTCAATAATTGACTGTCGGTCATGGTCAGTGAATATTCCACCAGTGAAAGGAGACCACAATCATCAACAATCGCCTTGACCTCATCTAGCATCTCGACACCTAAGAACTTTTCATCTTCCCCATATAGGTGGGCACTTTCAGCGGCGGTCGGTCCTGTAACAATTAAAGTAAAAAACATCAGTTATTTTTAACATCTGAATAATAAATAAAGTCACATCATCGATATATCATATTCATACCTCTCTTTGCCATAATCTGAATGCCACATGATTAACATATGCAATAAGCACATAACAATCACTGGGCCTACCAGGAAACCCTCCATCCATGTGTACAAACAACTCTAATGAAGTTGGAGTTCTGAGCTCTGTATCAGCAGAAGGAGTAACCTCCATATCATCCGCAGCAGGCGTCCATCTACGGAGTAACCTTTGTAGTAGTCGGAGCCTCCGCCTTAAGCGGATTGGGCACCTCTGTCGTCTCAAAAGGATGTGGCACATCTGTCTCCGCCACCATCTGCATGTCATTTTGAACTATTTCCTGAACATCAATTGGCTCATCATCATCATCATCTCTATTCCATCTAGAAGCAGGTCTAGATCCTCTACGCCGGGTAGTACGGGGTGTACGAAATTGAAATTGATCGACCAACTGCCACCTATGAGAACTGGTCGGGCTCCGGAGATGCGAGTCATCTACTTCACCTTGCCTCGCTCGAGCCCTTGTAGCAGCAACTTCAGCTCTATCACACTGCCGAGAAGCAATCAAGTCATCTGTTCCTCTGGTATTCATTGAAAAAATAAAACAAAATTACTTAACCTACCAACTTTTTTGAAAAAAACGGTAAAAACATACAAGTTTCTGGATTTTTTAAAAAATCAAACGTTTATCCGGATTTTTAAAAAAATCCGATAAAAATGCATACATCTTTACCATTTTTTTAAAAAAATCGGTAAAGATGTATGCATTTTATCAAGTTTTTAAAAAAATTCTAAAATATATGCATTTTTACCTATTTTTCCAAAAAATCCAGAAAAATGTATGCATATTTACTAAAATTTTAAAAAAATCCAATAAAAAAACATGAAAACATGTGGTTTTGCCGGATTTTTCTAAAAAACATGGTAAAAAATGATACTTGTCATAAAATTTGAAAAATGCGGTAGCGTCTTCTAAATATTTGGAAATCGCAAGAGGTTTTCCAAAAATATGAAATATTTAAATGATTTTTGTGAAGTGGATTTTAATAGTTTACAAGATTAATACGGTAAAAACATAGAAGCCACTGTCCATATACCACCAGTCTACCAAATATCCACCATCAGATTCATAAGCCATCAATAACAGAAATTCATCATCATACTCTCCTCTGTATATGTTTGCTTCTTCTGAATTCCTTTATTTGTTTGACCAAGAGTCAATAGCAAAATGACCAAACTTCATACAACAGTAGCATTGAACCTTCTTCTTGTCAAGCTTCTCTTTCCCTTCTGATGTTTCTTCTCATCAGAGTTGAAGTCTTCTGACTTCTGATAACCATCACCATGTCTCTTCTTGGCGTCTGACCAATTCTTGGCCTCGGGCCAACACTGCTTCTAATTCTTCTTACCAGAAGATGCCTTCAGAGCCAAATCTACCTCTCTTCTAGAGGTTCTCTCAATCAAACGCAACTTTCGTGTCTTTAGACTACTCTGCAGCTCTTCAATTCTCATGGTGCTAAGGTTCTTTGAGTGTTCAATTGCTAAAGCAATATAATCCAACTGAGGAGTAAGATATCTCAGTATCTTTTCAATTATTACTTGTTCAGAGAGAGTCCATCCACAAGATTTCATCTCATTTGTGATCAGAATTACTATTGAGATGTAATCAGGTACCTTCTCATTGTTCTTCATGTTGAGACTTTTATATTGCTTATGTAGAGACCGAAGTTTCACCATCTTCACCGATGCATCACCGTCGTAGCATTGTACCACTGTGTCCCATGCATCCTGTAACACCCTTAATTTCCCCGCGCTATTTAATTAAAATAATCAGAGTAAAACAATACGAAACATAAATAAAGGATGCTACTTCCAACTTATCATTTGCTCATAAATAGACATGTAACCTATAAAGGACATTTTCGGAAATCACACAACTTTAATCCAACAAAATAACCTTTATTACGCAGCGGAAAATTATTCATTTCAGTCAACAAAATATAATGATTTCAATTATCTAAATAAACTAGTTTTCATATCAGAAAAACAACTAATAATTCTTCAACAAATAAAATCATATAAAAGCGTTCCCGACTCCCAATGTTACATATCAGAGCTGACGCCAAACTAAAAGAATAAACCGAAGACTTCAACTTCCACTCACACCTGAGCTCCTACAGTGGAATATCTGCACGTTACCCACGTAGATGCAACATTCAAACAGAAGGGGTGAGATTCTCAAATCAACAAAATAAGAAGATGATATAAATATAAAAGCATAAATCACCAAGTCATTCACCCATATCACAACTACTAACAAGAATCACACACCTCAACACAACCACAATTCATCAATCAAAACGTAATGCAACATAACTAACAAGAAGAATGCAATGAGACACCAACCAGACTCAATGCATGTGGTACCAATTTCGATCCCTGTTTCATGATCACAATTCCCGTCAGAACGTCTATCTAGTCACTCACACCCCACATGGGCACACGACAATCGTGATTGTTCACACCCCACATGGGCACACAATTACCTCAACAGCAACAACAACATCGATTCCATTAAAAGGAATCCGGATAGACGCTCACACCGCACATGGGCACACGTCATCCCTCAACTCATGCTTCATGCTATGCACCTTCAACGACAAATGCAACAACGAAACAATGCATAAACATAGCATATCATCATTACTTAACTCACTATTTCACAACAACACACATGCACCTATTCGAACATGCATCTTCATAAGAATCCTCCAAAATACATCGTCTAAAGAAATCATCAACGAAGCAACAGGAAGCCACGCGAAACAACAAGAAAACAACAAAGAAACAACAAAAATCACGCAGCAGCATTGTTGCGCCTCTTTGCACCGCCCGACGGTGTACAGGCATAACTCCCCCCTCAATTCTAACAAAATTCCAGTAGCGTTCCATGTTGTGCCTCCTGAGCACCGCCCGACACCGCACCTCCCAGCGCTACAATTCCACCGCCCGGCGCTACGAGCGCGTAATAAATTTTATGCAATCCAATTTTCTGCTACACCAGACCCAATTTCCTCTCCAAAACAATCCTCATAGTGCACAAAAATCACATCCAATCTCAGCAATATTTAGTAACAATAACATGCATTATTTTATAGACAACATCATGAACAAATCTTAACATCCTAACTCATTAGAACCTATCAACAAACATTCAACATTCACATGAATTCAACCTAATGATTCCTACCCAAATACATACATCATCCAACCCCTGAGAGATTAAAGAATTCCCACCGTTACCTTGGATTTGGTGAGCTCTTTTATCTTCTCCAATGGAGTTCTTCTCTCTTCTTGCCCTAGCCTCTTTCACCTTCTGCCCTCCCTTTCACGTAGAATAAAAACTGATCTCCTTAATCTCTAATTCTTTTCATAAAACCCCCAACTATGGTTTACCTCATTTACCCCCACTCATTCTTATACAATTACCATCTTATCCTTCCAACTTCTACACATCTAATATTCTAGTTTATTTCATTTCATTATATTATTATTATTATTACTGCTCCCATCTAATTAAAATAGTAGTAATAATTCCCAACAATAATATAATCCAGCTTAACATCCATTTACATATTAACCGAACAAATGAGAAATAAAATAGTCTAATTAACTTTACTCTCCACACCACCAATCTCTACGTTTTTGGTCACACACCTTCACTTCCCTGAAGGCTCATCCTTAAGGCTACTACCCTTTACTACGGGTGCTTAAAATACAATGAAACATGTCAAATCACACCATCAACCACATCAACTCATAATTATTTTACAAATAATAATTAAAATAAAAACATGGCGTTACACATCCTTCACCGTCGTTGAATCAACGATCTTCTCAAACACATTCATATCCATACACTGATGGATATAACACAACGCTTTCTGATCCTTCTTCCTCGATTCTCTTTGCGAGTTTCTCTGTGATTCAGTTGTATCTACTATAACTGGTGCGTAATCGTCATTGACGAGATCAAGATCATCTTTAGCTCCAAACAACACACACATTTGAATCATCCACCGATTTTAATTTTTTCCGTCAATGACCAGAAGCTTTGTGTTCAAGCTACCGTTTCCACCGTTCATCTTCAATCTTATGCAAATTTACTCAGATCTCACCAACACTCGTGTTTCCCAATCCCTCAGAATCAAGAAATACGATTGTGTTTTGATTTTGAACTTCAATTCACTGTGAATTTCAGAACCAAAATCAATCACACACGCCTCACGTACACTCGTGTTTCCCGTTCCCATTCTGAATCTGAACCGGAGTTCTAGATACCAATTGTTGCAGTACAAGGTAGAAGATAAAGAAGATGAAAGAGAGAAATTTTGTAACTAACTTTCTTTCAAAACATAAAATGGTTACAATGAATGATTCTATTTCTAACTGAATGGAAATTCAGACTATATATAATTCAGAATCTAAAATAAAATTCAAATACAAACCAAATTAACTCTAAACTCACATGGCACTTAAATGAAATGCAACTAACTACTTGAATTTGGATTACACTTTAACAATTATGTGTAAAGATTTTTAATGAAGATACATATATATGACAATTATGGGTTGTAGCGAGCGATTTTGGACGTGGTTCTTAAGCATTGTCGCTCTGGGGTTACTATAGGTCGATTGATTTTTTATCCTATTGAGCTGACTAAGGAAGGGAAATAGATGTCTCCAATTAACCCTGCTTGCATACTGAGTTTAAACAGCGGCCTGTTAGGTTGCGGATGCTATATGGTAATGGGGCCTCTTTCTTCTTACTTTGTTTAGGACTGGGATAACGGGAATGTTTATGGGTAGGACGCTAGGACTGATATTTTTTGATTGATGTGTGAGGGTACGGGATTTGGGTTTTGGATTAGTGTGCTCACTAAGATTTTTCTTTCAATCTTATGCCTACGTATTCCGGTTTACTGAAACAGGGAAATCAGAGCGATCGTAGTTTCTCCTATTCTTTGGGAGGAAATAATGTTTTGGTGTCTTGTTCAAAGCCCAAGACGTGAAGCTGAAAAGGTGGTTTATATCTTAATCAAAGCCCAAGATGTGAAGCTGAAGGGTCTATTTGTATCTTGTTCGAAGCCCAAGATGTGAAGCTAAAAAGGTGTTGTCTTTAGAGACAATTTGTCATCTCTAAAGGGGGTCTGTTTGTCACAACTGTTGGGTGACTGACTATAAATGAGGATTACTTTAACCGGGATATGTGAATCCTAGCAATGCCATAATTTCCTTTATATTGGGTTTTAACCTGAAGGAGAAAACTTTAACTCAGTGTAGAGTAATGCTATCTTTCCTTAGGAATTTCTCATGCTAAAAGAGGGACAGTGGCGTGGATGTAAATAATCCAGAGGCTTGCCGCTTACAGCAATTATATGAAAGGAGTTGTTGATGTTTGTATCCTGTGAACGAGGCACAATTTTGATGCTAAAAGGTTGATTGACTCAACCGGGGTTTTTCTTATACAAAGCCTAAGAGGAGGCTATTGACTCAACAAGAGGATGCTTTTGTGTCTCGTACGGAGCCCGAGAGGGAGGCTAAAAGGAGTTGACTCAACAAGAGAGTGCTTTTAGATGTATCTTGTACGAAGCCCAAGACGGAGGCTAAAGGCTGACTCAACAAGAGAGTCTTTTATACTCAACAAGAGAGTGTTCTGTATCTCGTACGAAGCCCGAGATAGAGGCTAAAAGGGAGATTGACTTAACAAGAGAGTATTTTTGTATCTCGTACGAAGCCCAAGATAAAGGCTAAAAGGAGTGATGTTTCAGTTGAGTGACAGGTCCAGTAGGTTGGTTAAAAGAGAAAACTAGTTCTTATAAAGAGACCGATTAAAGGTAAGGCTATGCTTTGGGATTGATCAGAGGATCAGGGTTATTTCCTGTTCTTTAAGGAAATGGGGAATCCAGAGGGTATTGGAGACTATCCGAGTCTACTGGTGTTTTTCCCTACTTGAGAATGCCTTCGAGACTCAAGGAGATTAGAATCTCCAAGTCTAGAGTTTTATCTTTTGTACTATGCTTAAAGAAACAGTAGTAGTACGTTCACGGTAGAAAGATCTATACTCTTTGAAAGACTATTCTATTAAGATGACTAATTTCTGTTCCTATACCTCTAGGAGGTCGTCGGGACAATTTGTACGAAGCCCAAGAGGAGGCTGGAAACTTTTAAGAAGCCGAGGGACAATTTGTACGAAGCCCAAGAGGAGGCTCTCTTCCTGAAGGAATAATCCTTATATGAAGCCTAAGAGGAGGCTGTGAATACTTCTAAGAAGCCGTAGGGTCCTTGTACAATGCCCAAGAGGAGGCGGGGATTCTTTTAGGAAGCCTGTAGGTCCCCAAACCCCCAGAAGTTCAAGACATGCCATTCACCGAGAATAGATAAAGCCAGGAAAGTCTGAGAATTTGGAAGAAACTCAATAGATGCCATTCACGGAGAAAAGATCATCTATGGGGAGTAGAGTCTCTTTGACAACTTCTAAAGGTGACAGTCTGAGAAAGGGTTCAAAAAGAATCTGCCTTTCACATCTCCATATTGTTTAACCCCAAGAGGAGGGAAGACTGTATCTGGTAATCCTATGGGGATCTAGTTTTGACGGTATTTAAGAGTGATCAACAGGGCTTAGTGCTAGACGTAGTTGCCGGGGAAACTCTAAATATCTATACTAGTATTACACAGTTGATATGAGTTTATGAAAGAAGACTTACAGTGAAACAACCCCACAATACAGTTATATGTATATGAAAGCGGATAAAGAAAGCATATAAACACTTACTCGATTGTAGAGCTTCCATGCTGTTTGGTTAGTTTTTCAACAAACAAAGATTGAAAACAACAGTATATTCAAAATTAAAGGAGAAATTATTTTGAAAAGATGTTGGGGCTTACAGCTCAAGGAGAGGCCCAAGGTTTATCAGTGATCGCACTGTCGTTTTGTACAGAGGGACTTGTACAAGTGACTGAGGCCCAAGAAAGGTTTTCTGTACATGGGGATAAGTCTTACACTCTCTCAAGAGGCCCAAGTGTTTAAAGAAAAAGAATGGGGCTTACACACGAGGGTAGGCCCAGATGATTGGTTTTTTTACTGGCGATCGCGCTGAGGTTTTCTTTTAACGTAGGGGGACTTATACAATGTCTGAGGCCCAAAAATTTTGGGTTAAAATGGGATTGGGTCTTACACTCTAATAGAGGCCCAAAAGATTTATTTTTTGCACAAGTGGTGGGGCTTACAGCTCAAGGAGAGGCCCAAGGTCATTTGTTTGAAAATGGCGATCGCGCCGAGATTTTTGAAAACGCGGTGGGTCTTATACAATGCATTGAGGCCAAAATGGTTTGGTTTTCAAAGGGGGGTTGGGTCTTACACTCTAATAGAGGCCCAAGAATAAATTTGAATGGGTCTTATAGCTCGAGGAGAGGCCCAAGGTTTGTTTTTCAACGGACGATGATCGCGTCGAACTTTTTGAAATACAACGGGAATTATACAATAAGTGAGGCCCAAAAATAGGTTTGTATTTACAAAGGATTGAGTCTTACACTCTATTAGAGGCCCAAAAGTGTTTGAAATTGTTTGATGATGGTGAAAATCAAAGAAACCCTAATTTGTTAGTCTTTAAAAGTAAATATTTAAAGAAAATCAAATAAAATACCAAATAAGTTTGAATAAACCATTTGTGATTTTTTGTTTAAGGTTTGAGAAATGAGGTATTAATCACAAGATGAATTAAAACTCACTTGGTTTTGATTTTCAAAGTAAATATTCACTTTAAAAATGTTTAAAAACATTAAAAAGGAATTTATTCACAAAAATACTAATTATATTAAATAACTAATATAAACTTAATTTTTTTGTGGAATAAAATATTTTAACATTTTTGTGATTTTTTGCAAAAAGAACCAATAAAAAATAATTAAAATTGAAAGAGTTATTAATTTTCCAATTAATTAATAAAACATGAAAATATTGGAAAAAAATAGCAAAAATGTGAGAAAACACAAAATGGCATGGGTGTGGTTTGAACCCACGACCTCAAGGTTATAGGGCGCGCGCCTTACCACTGAGGTGGTGATACATCCATTGCTTGAAGTGAAACCACAAATATACAAGGCTTGCCTTGTTTTTGGCCTGGCCCAAGGCAAGGCAAGTTTTGGGTCAGAAACGTGAAGGTCATAACTTTCTCATTTCTCCATGGTTTGAGACAAAATTTATATGCATCTGGCCTATAATTTTACAAGGAATCCAATGGTGGTGGTATTTTTTTCAGATCATACTCCCTCCTCAAAATCCGATAGTGGTTTTGAAAAAGGCCTATAATTGCATTTTCTATGCTACACTTTGATACAGGCATGAATTACATGATGAATTGGTTCAAACACAACATATATAACATGTATGAGGTGTGTATGATCAGTGGACTTCAAAGCAATGCATATTTTGGAAAGTTCAAGTCATGATGCTTACCTCTTTTTGAGCTTTTGGAGTTTTCTGTGCAACTTGCCAAACTTTTTGTTCCATAAATGGTTTGATGCTTTGGACACTCTCAAATGATCCCTTAGAAGCTTTTAGGATGATTGGAATAAGCTGGAACCTACAAAAACACAAACTGGCCCTTTCTTGCAAAAGGGGTTAAAATGACCAAAATAGCAACTCTCTCAAATGGTGTTCCAGATGGGGGGAACCATTTGGGACAGTTCAAGGATGTTATTTGGAGTGTGTTTGAGGTTTTAACTGGTTTGGAAAGTGACTGAATCAAGACATGGCTTGAAAAATGCACAAAAGGCCTATTTTGAGGTTTTGAGAGGTGACTTTGTGATTTTGGTGTTACAGGTCACTTTTGATAGTTTGGATCGCCTACATATGATGTTTATGAGGTGTTAGGATCATGAGTTGTGATGGAAATGCTCTCTAACTCAAAAACTCAGAGTTACCTTTCTAAAGAAGGCATTTTGGCCTAAAGAGAGGGATTTTGAGGAAAGCATCTGTTTGATGGCTTTGGTGTACTCAAACAGAGCACAAATGAGCTCTATTTATATTAGAGCAAGTTTATTTTGGGATCAATAGTGAATGGCAACTGAAGCATAGGTTTGGCCAATGGTTGCACTTTGGAATCCAAGTCTCCTCTAGCCATTGACTAGAGGTTAGGGCACATGGCTGTGGTTCCCTTGGTCTTGGATAAGTCTTGACTGAATTCAGTTGCAAATGTGTCAGTCCATGCCACCTTGGTGTATTTGGAAGGAGGTCAGTTCAAAGCTTTTGTAGTGGGTAATGAGAGCTACAAATCTAGCTTTGGATGGGGAAAAATAGCCTTGTGGTTTAGGAGTTATGATCCTCCAAAGTTGGTACCCTTGCCACTTTGTTCATAACTTAGAAAATTTTCTAAGTTTTTATGGTTACCCCTTTTACAAGCTATCCCACTTTTCTTGATTTTTCTTGATGAATGATGATTCAAATCATACATTAACATCATTTTAGGGTTAAAAAACCATTTTTGTGAAAAATCTCAAAAAGTCAAAGTTGACTTTTATGCACAGTTGACTTTTTGTCAGATGAATTCTAAACTGTGCGATCCTCTATGAAATCAAGTCCTTGACCTAAATCAAACTTGATGGATTGATTTCATAGGTGTTATAGGGTGTATTGAATCATTTCCTAGGGTTTGGGAGCATGTCCTGGTCAAAATTCAAAGCTACAGTTGACTTTTCTCGCGAAACCCTAATTGTGGTACTGATGAAATTGAGACTTGCTGCTCAAGCTTCTTGGATCAATCCATTGTTACAAATGGATCAATGTGGTATGTTGGAGACCCTCAAATCATTTCTTGAGGTCTTGGCTCATGATTTATCCCAAAAGTCAACTTAGGGGTGAATTAGGTCAAGAAACCCTAATTCCTGATTTTTGATGTATGCATCCCCTGAGGTCAAATTGACTTGATGCTTGGGCCCATGAGGTTCCATGGAGTATTTTAGGATATAATTTGAAGCATTGGCTCGTGCCTAGAGGAAAATTTCCATCTGGAGGCCCTGGTCGATCAAACCCTAATTTGGTGACACTGGCGATCTTGAGGCTTGATCCACCTGGAAGGGAGCAACCTTGTGCTTAATCCTTAAAGTGGGAGTCCTCTTGATCCATTGTAGATGTTTGGGAGGTTAGATAAGTTGAAGATCATGTCATTTCTTGATTGATCCTTTGTCTAAGAACTCTGAGAGGGTTTGAAACCCTAATTTTGACTGTAGTAAGTGTTCACCCATCTTTGGGGAGACTGATGAAGCAAGATGGTTCATCCATATTGTGATGATGATTTGCACAATGATGGGAAATCTTAGTGGTCAAAATTTGGGGTATGACAGATGCCCCTATTTAATCTTCTTGGACCCGAAGGTGTGAATGGCGAAGGTATTCGGGCATTCAGGGTGCAAGAGGATTAAATAACGGAATACCCGAAATTTTGATGGTGATTATGAATGGTAGCTTACACATTCATCCTCTTTTGTTAAGTAATGATGCTTAGAAAAGGTAAAAACTTCCCCTCGTTCCTGGTTTCCTACCAAGGAACTGGTCTTAGTTTCTGATGTAAACTTCCCCTCGATCCTGGTTTCCTACCAAGGAACTGGTCTCAGTTTCTGAAATAAACTTCCCCTCGATCCTGGTTTCCTACCAAGGATCTGGTCTCAGTTTCCGATATAAACTTCCCCTAAATCCTGGTCTTCTACCAAGGAACTGGTCTTAGTTTCTGATATAAACTTCCCCTCGATCCTGGTTTCTTACCGAGGAACTGGTCTACGTTTCTGATATAAACTTCCCCTCGATCCTGGTTTCCTACCGAGGAACTGGTCTTAGTTTCTGATATAAACTTCCACTCGATCCTGGTTTCCTACCGAGGAACTGGTCTTAGTTTCTTTTGTCAATAAACTTTATTGACAAGGGACGCTATGTGTAGCGATTTTCCTCAAACTTCTCGCCGAATTTTCCTGGGGAGATGCCATTTGATAGAAAAATTTTGATGTCAGACTTGCTGGGGAACCCATTCGCCTGAGTTGTAGAGGTGTACAAACTTCTTTGTTTGGAGACGCCATTTGTCGACTCTACTGGGGAAAACGAGTCTCTTGAGAGACTGCTTTCACGCTTGGGGATATTACATCATACTTTTCTCAGGATCTTCCCAGAGAAATGCCATATGATGTAATCCAATTTTGAGGTGCTGATGACCTTTTCATCAGCGGTTTTTTTTTCAGAGAAAAACTGCTGTATTGCCGAATCTCTGCTTAAGAGGCTTCCTCTAGGGATTTTCCTTAATCCGGGAAAACGAAAATAACATCTTCAATGGCGAAGAGTGACATCGGTTGAAGGTTCTCTGGTTTTTTAGAGGTTCAAGTTATCAAAGTGGTCAAGGGCCAATTCTGATCCAGAAATAAACTGGAGGAGAGAGATTGTTCAGACGCAACCTTTCCTGACGAGGAAAAAACTTGACAACTCGATTGAGAAGACTGTCACCACTACGGGACAAGACCGACTGGAGTGATAGTGATGCAATATGAATGTGAATGCAAATCAATAATGCATGATGTATGTATGTATATACTGACAAAACTGACGCGACATACAAACTAACGGATGAACACGACTGGATACTCGGCCACAGTGGCGTATGTAGGAATATCGCTGGTTCAAGATAGCAATTTTGCCTCGCTTAGGAGAAACGGTCCCTGTTGGGAGCGACGCTGGTCGGGCTTAGGAGATGAGAACTCGGCCGAAGAGGTCAGATGGAGCATTCACATCTGACATAGCTGATCCTTCATTCAGGCATACTGGTTTAGATGGAGTACTTTGATTTTGCACTTTGAGGCCCGAACACCTTTGGAGAAGCGATCGATGTTCTTTCGATGTTCAACCGTCAAAAGAAATTGCCATCTTTATTTTTAAAAGCAGAACAATTTTAACAAGTAAATTCATTTTTGTTTCATTTCAAGAATCATTGATCATGTTAAAAACATCATTATATAAAGCTAAAACAAATATGAATTGCAAATAAAAGCACAATGGCTTAACTTTTATTGATAGGATAGAGATCAACCAAACGCGTGATTCCATAGAGTATTTACAAAGTTAGAAAATGGTAATATACAGGGAAAAGGGCTATGTTGAAACATAACGGCCACTATCCTTCTACCAACTTTGAATTCGGGGCATTCTGAGCTTCTGTTGAAGATGACCCTGACTGGAGTTTTTCTGATGGACGACGTAACTGTTGCTGAGGGACTTGCCTCTGTTGGACATAGTTACTTGCCATTATCCCTAATTTTTGCTTGGATTGTACTTTGAGATTTCCAATCCACCGGGATAATTTTTGATCATGTCTCTAATTTTTGCTTGGACTGTCCTTTCGGGTTTTCAATCCACCGAGATGTTTTTTTTTAGTTTAGGCGAAGTATTTCTTGACTACATCAACATTTGTGGGGTAGGCAAATTCTTCTCCGTCCATGGTTGCAAGTCTCACGACACCGCCTGAGAAAGCTTTCTTGAACACATAGGGGCCGTCATAATTCAGAGTCCATTTGCCCCGAGAATCAGTGAGAAAAGATTGTATCTTTTTGAGCACAAGGTCTCCTTTCCTGAAGATGCGAGGTCAGACCTTTTTGTCAAACGCCCTCTTCATTCTTTGTTGATATAATTGATTGTGGCATAATGTCGTTATTCTCTTCTCTTCGATCAGATTCAGTTCATCGTGTCGATTTTGACACCATTCAGCTTCTGTAATCTTAGCTTCCATCAATACCCTGATTGATGGGATCTCTATTTCAATGGGGAGCACTGCCTCCATGCCATATACTAGAGAGAAAGGGGTTGCCCATGTTGAAGTGCGGAAAAATGTGCGATAAACGTGAAGAGCAAATGGTAGCATCTCGTGCCAATCTTTGTAGGTTACAACCATCTTCTGAACAATCCTCTTGATGTTCTTGTTAGTCGCTTCTACCGCTCCATTCATCTTTAATCGGTAGGGAGATGAGTTATGGTGTTCGATCTTGAACTCTGCGCATAACTCTTTCATCATCTTATTGTTCAAGTTAGATCCATTATCAGTAATGATCTGGCTCGGAACACCATAACGGCAGATGATATTATTTTTGATAAATCGGACCACCACTTGTCGGGTTACATTAGCGTACGACGCTGCTTCGACCCACTTGGTGAAGTAATCAATGGCTACCAGAATGAACCGATGTCCGTTTGAAGCCTTAGGCTCAATCAAGCCAATCATGTCGATTCCCCATATGGAAAAAGGCCATGGGGAAGAAAGAACTTTGAGATGCGTTGGCGGTACATGAATTTTGTCGGAGTATATCTGACACTTGTGACACTTCCTCATGTACTTGTAGCAGTCGGATTCCATGGTCAACCAATAGTACCCTGCTCTTAGAATTTTTCTCGCCATTGTGTGTCCGTTGGCATGAGTGCCAAAGGATCCTTCGTGAGTTTCTTTCATCACCATGTCTGCTTCTGGTATGTCTATGCTTCGGAGCAAGACCATGTCAAAATTCCGCTTATAAAGTGTATCACCGCTCAGGAAGAAACTTCCTGCCAACCTTCTGAGGGTTTTCCTGTCCTTCCTTAGTGCCCAGGTGGGTACTCTTATTTTTGGAGGAAGCATTTGATATCGTGATACCAAGGTTTGTCGTCTATGACTGCTTCAATCGTGAAGATGTAAGCGGGCTTTCAAGGCACATTATGTCTCTCTTAGGTAAGTCGTTCGATTGACCTACACTAATCATGGAAGAGAGAGTGGCTAATGCATCAGCCATGTGATTCTCCTCACGAGGGATGTGATGAAACTCAATTCTGTTGAAGAAGGGTAGCAACCTTCTCGCGTAGTCTTTGTAAGGAATCAATCCTGTTTGGTATGTGTTCCAATCTCCTTTAATCTGATTGATAACCAGGGCTGAGTCGCCATATACGTCCAAGTTTTTGATCCTCAAATCAATCGCTTCCTCGAGACCCATAATACAAGCTTCGTATTCGGCCTCGTTGTTCGTACACTTGAACGTAAGTCGGGCAGTGAAAGGAATGTGGGTACCCTGAGGTGTTATGATGGTTGCCCCAATTCCGTTTCCGTAATGATTGACAGCTCCATCAAAGATAAGTCCCCATTGGGAACCTGGTTCTAGCCCTTCACTGGGTAGCGGTTCATCGCAGTCTTTCATTTTTAGATACATGACATCTTCGTCAGGGAAGTCAAACCCAATTGATTCCAGATCGTCAATCGGTTGATGAGCCAAATGATCGGCTAAAATACTCCCCTTAACGGCTTTCTGCGTGTGGTACTCTATGTCATATTCTGATAGCAACATCTGCCAACGGGCAATCCTTCCTGTGAGAGCAGGCTTTTCAAAGACATACTTGATTAGATCCATTTCGGAAATCAACCAATTAGTGTGACAAATCATGTACTGGCGCAGACGCTTGGCTGCCCAAGCCAAAGCACAGCAAGTTTTCTCAAGCATAGTGTACCGAGTCTCGCAGTTGGTGAATTTCTTGCTCAAATAGTAGATGACAGACTCTTTCCCTTTGGTTTCGTCTTGTTGGCCAAGTACACATCCCATTGAGTCCTCTAGGACGGTGAGGTAGATAATTAGTGGTCTTCCTTCCACTAGAGGTGATATAATCGGTTCAACAGGTATTCCTTAATACTGTCGAAGGTGGTTTGGCAATCTTCTGTCCAAACGCAGTCCTGATTCTTTTTGAGCAGTTTGAAAATCGGCGCACATGTCACAGTCATGAGGAATATGAATCTGGAGATGTAGTTCAAATGTCCCAGGAATCCTCTGACTTGTTTTTCAATTTTTGGAGAAGGCATTTCTCGAATGGCCTCGACCTTGTCAGGGTCAACCTCAATTCCTTTCTGGCTGACGATGAACCCTAAGAGTTTTCCTGAACGGACACCGAAGGTGCATTTGTTGGGATTCAAGTGGAGCTTGTACTTTCTCAACCGCTCAAATAGTTTTAACAGATGGGTCACATGCTTCTCTTCTGTTCTAGATTTGGCAATCATATCATCGACATATACCTCGATTTCTTTGTGTATCATGTCATGAAAAAGAGTATTCATGGCCCTTTGATAGGTTGCCCCGGCGTTTTTCAAACCGAACGACATCACCTTGTAACAAAAGGTACCCCACGGGGTAATAAACGAAGTTTTCTCCATGTCTTTCGGCACCATTTTGATCTGATTATAGCCCGAGAATCCATCCATGAAGGAGAAAATTTTGAACTTTGCTGTACTGTCAACCAACATGTCAATGTGTGGTAAAGGAAAGTCGTCCTTTAGACTAGCCTTGTTTAGATCCCTGTAGTCTACACACATTCTGACCTTTCATTCCTTTTTCGGAACAGGTACGATGTTGGCTAACCATTGAGGATATTCTGATGTGGCGAGGAAACCCACATCAATCTGTTTCTGTACCTCCTCTTTGATTTTGATGGCCATGTCCTAGTGAGTCCGTCTCAACCTCTGTTTTACTGGCGGACATTCCGATCTCAATGGTAAATGATGTTCCACTATGCTGGTATCCAACCCTGGCATATCCTGATAGGACCAAGCGAATACATCGGGGAATTCTTTGAGAAGCTTTACCAAACCCTCTCTGGCAGTTGGACTGAGCAGTGCCCCAATCCTGATTTCTTTTCTCTCTTTTTTTGAACCTAAGTTTACCATTTCCAAGGGCTCTTTATGAGGTTCAATGAACCTTTCCTCCTGTCTGAGTAATCGGGAGATCTCTTCTGGAATTTCGTCGTCATTTTCTTTTTC
Organism: Lathyrus tuberosus; assembly: GCA_022829125.1. NCBI lineage: Eukaryota > Viridiplantae > Streptophyta > Magnoliopsida > Fabales > Fabaceae > Lathyrus > Lathyrus tuberosus. Next base: position 21,378,082 of record JALAZF010000017.1, read on the forward strand.
AGCCCCAAATACCGGGAACTCAAAGTTGGGAGAAGGCATCGGATCGTATGTTTCAACGGGGTTTAAAACAAGCAATCTGCATGACGTGATGATTGTTTTTAGAAGAGATGGAGGAAATGCAAGAGTGTGTGCAGTGTATTTCTTTGGAAAACTGCTTATTTTTTTATTATTGATTTGTTCTTTAGGATTACCATTTTCTGAGAAAAGCAAAAAGAGAAAACAGCAACAGAATGAGGAAATTATAGAACGACGTTATTTTATTAATGAACAAGTCGATTCTTGAAACTACAGCCCTATAAAACAAAGCTCTGTCGCTTTGGACGAAGCGAAGAGGGAAATTTACAGAAAGTGAGCCCTATCAAAACATCCATTTCACCTGGGCAGGGTGAAAGGTTAAAGACGGCAATTACTTTGAATTATGAACAATCTTCGGAACATCGACAGCAACCCATTGGCGGCGAACTCCTCAGTGAATCACAAAGTCTGGTACCTTCCTTGATTTGTCTTCAGAAATAACGCTGATTTCTGGTGGAGCAGGATCATTGGAATCTGTCTCCCAGGCAGAGTTGTCGTAGGAGGATTCCTCTGTTGCATATTGCATATCATTTGTGCTCTCAGGTAGATCTTCCTATCCAGTTGGCTGGATGTCTCCGAGCCTGATACGAGAGCTTTCGGGAGCAGTGTACTTGACCATATAGTCGTATTTCCTACTTGGTTGTCCCAGGGTGTCCCACACTTCTTTGGAACTGTATGAGTCATCCTTCTCGATGACGTTGACCTCTGGAAAAGCATAGTTGATGAATTAAAGTCCTACAAACATTGTAAATTCATCGTCGTACTGGACGTTTTCTGAATAACCTGATTGTTGATCCCATGACATGGTGGGGACGCAGGTATTCTTTTCAATGATGCTCAGCTGATTTTCATTGTTCGGCTGATTTTCTTGCCCCGAGTTTCCTGGGTACGGCTGCCAGATAGGCAGGCCATCCATCGGGCCATAATAGTCATGGTCAAAGTTGTCCTTCATCAGAGTGTCCTCCTCTAATGAGTTTGGTGGAGCACGACATTCTTCCGGATCACAATCTCCGTATATCATCCCGACGTCTGACCTGGGTATAAATCTCGGACTCTGTGCGGGATAGCAAAAAGGCGTAGGCACCTCTTCCTGAGACGTATAACCATCCTTGTTAAGATAGGACTCCCATTCTTCCTCCATATCAGAGGAATCATCTTTATTGATGGTATGCACTTCTTGAGGCACTGGGTGAAGGAAACCTCCACTGTGGAAGAAGTCTTGAATGAGATGAAGACTTTCATTGCTGGTAGTAGCTGTCTGGGTATAAGTTGCAGAAAAACCAAGACCCTTCTTTTTTTTATTGTCAGTAGGAATGACTAGCTGTCCCCATCCTGTTGTATTGGTACTCTCGACCTCTTTGATAGCATCTTTATATGAGGAAATGGAAGTTCCCTCTTCGGATTAATTGTCCTTGCCCACCGACAGTGCTTGGAACTGAGTTCCAATAACCTCCTCGGGTTCTACACTAGTAGATGATGATAAGTTACTCATGAGCAAGGCTTGTTCTCCACAGACCGTGACGAGCTGGTTGTTCTGGACGAACTTTAACTTTTGGTGGAGGGTCGAGGTGACCGCCCCAGCCTGATGTATCCAAGGTCTTCCTAATAAACAACTGTACATTGCCCGGATGTCCATGACCTAGAAAGCGACTTGGAAAGTGTGAGGACCAATAGTTATGGGAAGGTCGACTTCGCCGATAACCGTTTTTCTGGACCTGTCAAATGCTTTGACGACGACCTCACTGGTTCTCATCGGGGGTTCTTTGGAGGATAATTGCATCAAAGTGGACTTTGGCATAACATTCAGGGCTGACCCTGTGTCTACCAGTATGCTGGCTAAAGCATCACCCTGGCAGCTGACCGTGATATTGAGCGCCATGTTATGACGACGACCCTCTTCAGGTAATTCCTCATCACTAAACCCCAAGTTATTGCAGGAAGTGATGTTAGAGACAATTCTATCAAATTGTCTGATAGTTACATCCTGTTCCACAAAGGCTTGCCCCAAGACTTTCTGTAGAGCCTCCCTGTGCGTTTCTGAACTAAGTAACAGTGATAATACTGAGATCTTTGAAGGAGTTTGCAACAGTTGATCAACAATGTTGTATTCACTCCTTTGGATAGGCTTCATCATCTCATCATCGTTTTTCGAAAGGTCGGGATTACTGGATTGACCGACTGGTAGATTGGGAACTTCTGTCTGAGGTTCCTTTTCTTTGTTAAGTTCTCCAACTCCTCGGTTGAAGATTCGACCACTCCGTGTTACTCGACTGATGTCTGCAATATTCACGACGGAGGGTAATGGAATTTTCTTTTCATTCTCGACTGTGGTTGCACCGTATTTGTAAGGGATAACCTTAGTTGATTCATACGGTAATGGTCCTGGTAGATAGATGACTATGGGAGCCTTCTGATTTTTCCGACCATCGTAAGCAATTTCGATCCGTTCCTGGTTGGGAACTCTCGATTCGTCAAGTAGAGGGATGATGGTACAAACATCCCTAGCCCTCTGATGATCAGAGATTACGACAACGTCCTCAATTTGATCAGCGAGGTAGTCCGGCGCCCAGTTGATTGGTCCGAAACCCGGATATGGGCGAATCTCTCTATGATCCACCTGACCCTGAAGAGCTGCTCGCACAAGGTAACATCCTTGGTTACTTTCCGAACAGACTCTACAACGTTCATAGTTGTGTGGTGGCACCTGGCCACACCCGCTTTGAATACAATGTAACCTCACTAGGGCAGTTTCCACAGATCGAACGTCCCGACTTTGATGCCGAGTAGGGTTTCCGTTGGTAATACTAATTTGCTGGGTGTCTTCATCCATATAGACTGGAAGCCACCAGTGGTTCAACAAGTGCTGAAGGGTTTTTTGGACAAGGGCACAACCTTGATCGTTTTCGCAACCCGCCCTACAGCTCTGATAATCATGTGATACCAGGAACCCGAGCCGGACCTATTTAGCATGTAACTCCACCAGGCTGGTATTCATCAAGCAAATATCAAAGATTTGAATCATGTTGATTTGATAGGGATTCCTATCATGGTAGTCCTGGATCCATCCAAGATCCGTCTGACGCTGGAGGGCCTCTTGTACAAAAGAGCATCCCTGTTTGTTAACCGAGCAAGTCAGACAGGAACCGTAATCGTGCCGTGGAAGATTATGATACTGGCTTTGCCTGGAATGCATCGCCACCAAGTTGACATTCATTGTACGGATGTCGTGGTTCTGAATGATGTTAGAATTCGTGTAAACCATGTTAACTTCACGAACTCGGTGCTCTTGGATCCATCCGAGATCCATCTGTTCCTGTAGAGCTAATTGCACCACAGAACATCCTCGATTTCTTTTAGAGCAGATATTACACTGGTGATAGTTATGAGGTGGCACATGGCCATATCTACTCTGTCTACAATGCATCTTGACCAGATTGGTCCTTAACAAGAGTACATCATGAATTTGATAGACGTTGTTAGTCTCTCCCTCTATGAAATTGATTGTAGCTTTCTCGTGTTGAGGAAGCAGGTTTGTGAGAACATTAGGATTTATATCCTTGAAAGATAAGACCCCGCTCCTAACAAGCTTTTGCACATCGGATTTGAAATTGAGACAGTTCTCTATGTTATGCCCTGGTCCTCCTTGATGGTAAGGGCAAGTCTGATCCACCTTAAACCAAAAAGGCAGATTTTCTGGTACTGTAAGAGGGGACTTAGTCTGGACATGCCCCTTAGCCAGTAGTAACGGAAATAGTTCTACGTATAATACGGGTATAGGATCAAATCCTGGTGGCCGCGTTGTACGGTTATTATTGTATGGAGGACGAGCCTGCTGAAGAGGCTGTTGAGTCCTTTGCTGATTAGATTGGCTCTACGCAACCTGAGGTTGATACGTAGAAATAGGCGCAGGATTGATAGCAGGAGTCACAGTCGCTACTGGTTGATAACGTCGCCTTTGCTTTCCGAGAGAGATATTCCCAATATCCTGCTCTTTTTTATTAGGGAGAGCACTACCGTATCATTTCGTACTACTTGATGATCTAGCGTCTTTGACTGGACGTCCCTCTCGGACGGCTTCCTTAAGACGAACTCCTATACCGACCATTTCGGTGAAGTCGCTGGGCGCACTGGAAAACATTCTATCGTAGTAAAATGAGCTCAAGATCTTTAAGAAAATCTTTGTCATCTCTTTTTCCTCAAGAGGTGGACAAATTTGAGCGGCAATTTCACGCCATCTCTGAGCGTATTCCTTAAAGGTTTCCTTGTCCTTTTGCGACATTGATCTGAGTTGATCTCTGTCTAGTGCCATGTCCAGATTGTATTTATATTGTTGGACGAAGGCAGTGCCAAGATCTCTGAAAGTGCTGATTGTAGCGCGGTTTAAACCCATGTACCATTTTAATGCGGCACCGGTTAAGCTATCCTGAAAGTAGTGAATCAATAGATCCTGATTCTCTGTCTGAGCTGACATTCGTCGAGCGTACATCACCAGATGGCTCTAAGGGCAAGAGTTACCCTTGTACTTTTCAAAGTCGGGCACCTGGAATTTGTGCGGGACTTTCACATTGGGGACCAAGTAGAGGTCCGCGGCGTCCTTTCCAAATAAATCCTGACCGCAAAGGGCATGCAGTTCTTTCTGCATTCCCAGGAACTATTCCTGGAACTCATTCATTCTTTCTAACATGTTGTCATTTCCACCAGAAGGTATCTGTGGAATCTGTCCTTCCGGGACAGTGTGTACCATGGGCGGTGGTATAGTCATTATGGCCGAGACTCTCGGTGCCTCCCGAAGTTTGTAACCTTCAAGAGTTGCTGTCGTGCCCCTGACATCTTCGCTTTCCCAAAGTTTGTAACCTTCAGGCCCAGCGGTTCCTGCTGCGGTCCCCTGATCCTCATTGATCGGCGGAACATATCCTTCCGGGATATAGTTAAGTGGCATGCCCTAGGGACGATCTTTTAGCATTTTGTACCTAGGATCAGACTTTTCCACTATGGGTGTTGAGGTGATCTCCGAGATCACAGTCCTCTGTAGCTGAGCTTCTGCCATGGCTTGCATGTCATTATGAAGCTTTCTCATATCCTCTCTCAGAGCATCGATCTCTTCTCTCAACTCTCTGTTCTCTTCCTCGAGATCATCCATCTTTTTATGACAATTGGCCCGAGTATTGTACGAATGAGACAGTTTGACTCTAGAACCGAGACACAAACATGAGATTCGTAGGTAAGAAGAATACGTGACATGAGAATGATGAATGCAATGATTATATTAATTATTTTTTTGTTTAATCAAAATAAACTTCGACAATTAGATTGCAAATATCAAACAGTGAGGAAACCCCATTTTATTGAATTCAAAGGATTGCGAAAATAGAAATACAGTGGATTACAAGGTGCGGAAACAGAAACCTAAGCTAAGGGGTCCCGAGTCCTCTCTGGGGAGAAACCGGGTGCTGATTCTGGTACTTTCCTTTTCTTGGACCGGGGCTCTTGGGCCGTTGTCGGGTTGTCATTCCTTTGCCAAGTGAGAGGAACGAGCAAATTCCTTTGGTCATCCTGATTATCCACAACATGTTGCTCTAAAATCTCGATCAGAGCATCCTTATCTTTCAGCAGTTGCTGTATTTTGGTACACTCTACATTGAGGGTGCGGTATTTGTTCTTCCAAGACCTCCTCTCCTGTTGAACTTTGTTGAAAGTAACCTGAAGTTTTTCCGTTTCAGTCATGAAGTACATGACAGATTCCCTCGGCAGAAGAACTCCGTGAGGAGGATAAGGCATCTTTAGCTTGAGAGCTCTAGTTTGTACCCAGTGGAGATAAGGCTCCACCGAGACACAGTCCGATTTTCCTAGTGACTCTCGTCCTTTCTTATGAGCATTACGCGGGACATGCCTCATTGGGTATCCAAATTGAAGACGAACAAGAACTGGATGGTAATTGATTCCTCCTTTACTTCCTATGAGGGGTACGTTGGGGAAGTTTACACAACGGTCAATGATCTTGATCCCGTCATAAATCCTATTGCACCAATCTATGTCAAAGTTGGTAAGAGACATGATTTTCTGCGACCAACGCAAGGCACTCTTATGATCCCAAAAAGCAGCAGACTTAGGCAAATGGGAGATAAACCATTTATATAACAGGGGAACACAACACGTGATCATCCCTCCGCTGTACAAATTGCTTAAGTGTACAGAATGATACGCATCTGCGAGGAAGGTCGGCACAGGGTTTCCAATGAGAAAAACCTTAATGGCGTTGATATCGACAAAGCTATTAATGTTGGGAAACAGAAATAACCCGTAGGTGAGTAAGACAAAGATGCTTTCAAAAGCAGTCATGTTCCCTATACTAGCAAAGTACAGAGCCTTCTTTGTCAGGAACTGGGCTGGCAAACCTGGGAGCCCACCCTTAGTGGTCATGTGAGTCTTGACTTCCGACTCATCCAAATAAATTACTCTTGCAATGGTCTGATCCTTTGGAATTTATTCCAGTCCAGAAAATAGAGCTCGATCAATAATGTGTAGACGGTTAGGTGAGAATACTCCTCCAGCGTTGGTGCAAGCTGGTAATCCGGGAATGTGAAACAGTGATGGACCAGATCGTAAAACTGAATGAGTGCCTCCATGATTCCTTCAATCACATGGACTCTTAACAGAGGTAGCAGACCTCCGTACTTGGCTCTGAAAGCTTCAGGTTTAGTGACCATCCTTGCTAATCCTCTTAAATCTTCTAACTTTGGAACCCTGAAGGTGTACCCATGAGTTCTCCTTCTACCGAAGTCCATGAACGCAATCTTTTTCTCTGACATTTGTAATCATTGTCTTAGTTTAATTTGAAAAAGAGAGACTAGAAGAGAAGTTTTTCTTTGATGTAATGTTTTTTAGATGAATGCATGAATGCAACACACAAAAACATAGAAAAAACATGGGGTCAAAGGGTCGGTGTCATGAAGTCAAGGCTCTACCCCCCAAAGGTTTATACTAGTGATTTTTGTACCTGTCTCTCAAAATCATCATTTCTTGTCGAGAAAACACCAGCGAGCCAGGAACCGTGCTAGGTGATGTTTTTCGAAGAACCATCAGAAGAGGGTAGTATCGCGTGACAACCATTTCCAATAGTTTCTGCACTACTAAAAGAGGTTTTTCCTAGGTGTATACTCAATCTTTCCACATGCGGCATCACACGCATTCCCATTAGCAGAAAAATAAACACAGATATCAATTAGGAAAAGCAGTATATATATTTGTCCTAAAGTCCTAGACTTTAAAGAGCTATGAATCCTATGTTCCTGACAAAAATGGCTCCCCGGCGGAGTCGCCATTCTGTGGTACCTTCCCAACTTTAAAGGTTTTGACCTAAGATCCTAGTGAAGTAAAAAAAAGTCCTATCCCAGTGAAATCCTAAAAAAGAAAGAAAGAAAGAAAAGGCCCCACGGTGGGCGCCACTTTTCTGTGTCGCGGCCACCGCCATGAAAATGACTTGTCCAAGGATTCTACCAAAAACTGTAAGAAAGAACGACAGAGCCCTACGGTGGGCGCCACTTTTCTGTAGCGAGCGATTTTGGACGTGGTTCTTAAGCACTGTCACTCTGGGGTTACTACAGGTCGATTCATTTTTTATCCTATTGAGCTGACTAAGGAAGGGAAATAGATGTCTCCAATTAACCATGCTTGCATACTGAGTTTAAACAGCGGTCTGTTAGGTTACGGATGCTATATGGTAATGGGGCCTCTTTCTTCTTACTTTATTTAGGACTGGGATAACGGGAATGTTTATGGGTAGGACGCTAGGACTGATATTTTTCGATTGATGTGTGAGGGTACGGGATTTGAGTTTTGGATTAGTGTGCTCGCTAAGATTTTTCTTTCAATCTTATGCCTACGTTTCCCGTTTACTGAAACAGGGAAATCAGAGCGATCGTAGTTCCTCCTATTCTATGGGAGGAAATGATGTTTTGGTGTCTTGTTCAAAGCCCAAGACGTGAAGCTGAAAAGGTGGTTTATATCTTGTTCCAAGCCCAAGATGTGAAGCTGAAGGGTCTATTTGTATCTTGTTCGAAGCCCAAGATGTGAAGCTAAAAAGGTGTTGTCTTTAGAGAGAATTTGTCATCTCTAAAGGGGGTCTGTTTGTCACAACTGTTGGGTGACAGACTATAAAGGAGGATTACTTTAACTGGGATATGTGAATCCTAGCAATGCCATAATTTCCTTTATAGGGGGTTTTAACCTGAAGGAGAAGACTTTAACTCAGTGTAGAGCAATGCTATCTTTACTTAGGAATTTCTCATGCTAAAAGAGGGACAGTGGTGTGGATGTAAATAATCCAGAGGCTTGCCGCTTACAACAATTAGATGAAAGGAGTTGTTGATGTTTGTATCCTGTGAACGAGGCACGATTTTGATGCTAAAAGGTTGATTGACTCAACCGGGGTTTTTCTTATACAAAGCCTAAGAGGAGGCTATTGACTTAACAAGAGGATGCTTTTGTGTCTCGTACGGAGCCCGAGAGGGAGGATAAAAGGAGTTGACTCAACAAGAGAGTGCTTTTAGATGTGTCTTGTACGAAGCCCAAGATTGAGGCTAAAGGTTGACTCAACAAGAGAGTCTTTTATACTCAACAAGAGAGTGTTTTGTATCTCGTACGAAGCCCGAGATGGAGGCTAAAAGGGAGATTGACTCAACAAGAGAGTCTTTTTGTATCTCGTACGAAGCCCGAGATAGAGGCTAAAAGGAGTGCTGTTTCAGTTGAGTGACAGGTCCAGTAGGTGGGTTAAAAGAGAAAATCAGTTCTTATAAAGAAACCGATTAAAGGTAAGGCTATGCTTTGGGATTGATCAGAGGATCAGGTTTATTTCCTATTCTTTAAGGAAATGGGGAATCCAGAGGGTATTGGAGACTATCCGAGTCTACTGGTGTTTTTCCCTACTTAAGAATGCCTTCGAGACTCAAGGAGATTAGACTGTCCAAGTCTAGAGTTTTATCTTTTGTACTATGCTTAAAGAAACAGTAGTAGTACGTTCACGGTAGAAAGATCTAGACTCTTTGAAAGACTGTTCTATTAAGATGACTAATTTCTGTTCTTATACCTCTAGGAGGTCGTCGGGACAATTTGTACGAAGCCCAAGAGGAGGCTGGAAACTTTTAAGAAGCCGAGGGACAATTTGTACGAAGCCCAAGAGGAGGCTCTCTTCCCAAAGGAAGAATCTTTATACGAAGCCTAAGAGGAGGCTGTGAATACTTCTAAGAAGACGTAGGGTCCTTGTACAACGCTCAAGAGGAGGCGGGGATGCTTTTAGGAAGCCTGTGGGTCCCCAAACCCCGAGAAGTTCAAGACTTACCATTCACCGAGAATAGATCAAGCCAGGAAAGTCCGAGAATTTGGAAGAAACTCAAGAGATGCCATTCACGGAGAAAAGATCATCTCTGGGGAGTAGAGTCTCTTTGACAACTTCTAAAGGTGACAGTCTGAGAAAGGGTTAAAAAAGAATCAGCCTTTCACATCTCCATATTGTTTAACCCCAAGAGGAGGGAAGACTGTATCTGGTAATCCTATGGGGATCTAGTTTTGACGGTATTTAAGAGTGATCAATAGGGCTTAGTCCTAGACGTAGTTGTCGGGGAAACTCTAAATATCTATACTAGTATTACACAGTTGATATGAGTTTATGAAAGAAGACTTACAGTGAAACAGCCCCACAATACAGTTATATGTATATGAAAGCGGATAAAGAAAGCATATAAACACTTACTCGGTTGTAGAGCTTCCATGCTGTTTGGTTAGTTGTTCAACAAAGAAAGATTGAAAACAACAGTATATTCAAAATTAAAGGAGAAAGTATTTTGAAAAGATGTTGGGGCTTACAGCTCAAGGAGAGGCCCAAGGTTTATCAGTGATCGCACTGTCATTTTGTACAGAGGGACTTATACAAGTGACTGAGGCCCAAGAAAGGTTTTATGTACAAGGGGATGGGTCTTAAACTCTCTCAAGAGGCCCAAGTGTTTAAAGAAAAAGAATTAATGGGGCTTATAACACGAGGGTAGGCCCAGATGATTGGTTTTTTTACTGGCGATCGCGCCGAGGCTTTCTTTTAACGCAGGGGGACTTATACAATGTCTGAGGCCCAAAAAGTTTTGGTTAAAAGGGGATTGGGTCTTACACTCTAATAGAGGCCCAAAAGATTTATTTTTTGCACAAGTGGTGCGGCTTACAGCTCAAGGAGAGGCCCAGGGTCATTTGTTTGAAAATGGCGATCGCGCCGAGATTTTTGAAAACGCGGTGGGTCTTATACAATGCATTGAGGCCAAAATGGTTTGGTTTTCAAAGGGGGTTGGGTCTTACACTCTAATAGAGGCCCAAGAATAATTTTGAATGGGTCTCATAGCTCGAGGAGAGGCCCAAGTTTTGTTTTTCAACGGACGATGATCGCGTCGAACTTTTTGAAATACAACGGGACTTATACAATAAGTGAGGCCCAAAAATAGGTTTGTATTTACAAAGGATTGGGTCTTACACTCTATTAGAGACCCAAAAGTGTTTGAAATTGTTTGATGAGGGTGAAAATCAAAGAAACCCTAGTTTGTTATTCTTTAAAAGTAAATATTTAAAGAAAATCAAATAAAATACCAAATAAGTTTGAATAAACCATTTGTGATTTTTTGTTTAAGGTTTGAGAAATGAGGGATTAATCACAAGATGAATTAAAACTCACTTGGTTTTGATTTTCAAAGTAAATATTCACTTTTAAAATGTTTAAAATATTAAAAAGGAATTTATTCACAAAAATACTAATTATATTAAATAACTAATATAAACTTAATTTTTTTGTGTAATAAAATATTTTAACATTTTTGTGATTTTTTGCAAAAAGAACCAATAAAAAATAATTAATATTGAAAGAGTTATTAATTTTCCAATTAATTAATAAAACATGAAAATATTGGAAAAAATAGTAAAAATGTGAGAAAACACAAAATCGCATGGGTGGGGTTTGAACCCACGACCTCAAGGTTATAGGGCGCGCGCTTTACCACTGGGGTAGTGATACATCCATTGCTTGAAGTGAAACCATAAATATACAAGGCTTGCCTTGTTTTTGGCCTGGCCCAAGGCAAGGCAAGGCAAGTTTTGGGTCAGAAACGTGAAGGTCATAACTTTCTCATTTCTCCATGGTTTGAGACAAAATTTATATGCATCTGGCCTAGAATTTCACTAGGAATCCAATGGTGGTGGTATTTTTTTCAGATCATACTCCCTCCTCAAAATCCGATAGTGGTTTTGAAAAAGGCATATAATTGCATTTTCTATGCTACACTTTGATACAGGCATGAATTACATGATGAATTGGTTCAAACACAACATATATAACATGTATGAGGTGTGTATGATCAGTGGACTTCAAAGCAATGCATATTTTGGAAAGTTCAAGTCATGATGCTTACCTCTTTTTGAGCTTTTGGAGTTTTCTGTGCAATCTGCCAAACTTCTTGTTCCGGAAATGGTTTGATGCTTTGGACACTCTCAAATGATCCCTTAGAAGCTTTTAGGATGATTGGAATCCGCTGGAACCTGCAAAAACACAAACTGGCCCTTTCTTGCAAAAGGGGTTAAAATGACCAAAATAACAACTCTCTCAAATGGTGTTCCAGATGGGGGGAACCATTTGGGACAGTTCAAGGATGTTATTTGGAGTGTGTTTGAGGTTTTATCTGGTTTGGAAAGTGACTAAATCTAGACATGGCTTGAAAAATGCACAAAAGGCCTATTTTGAGGTTTTGAGAGGTGACTTTGTGATTTTGGTGTTACAGGTCACTTTTGATAGTTTGGATCGCCTACATATGATGTTTATGAGGTGTTAGGATCATGAGTTGTGATGGAAATGCTCTCTAACTCAAAAACTCAGAGTTACCCTGCTAAAGAAGGCATTTTGGCCTAAAGAGAGGGATTTTGAGGAAAGCATCAGTTTGATGGCTTTGGTGTACTCAAACTGAGCACAAATGAGCTCTATTTATAGTAGAGCAAGTTTGTTTTGGGATCAATAGTGAATGGCAATTGCAGCAGAGGTTTGGCTAATGGTTGCACTTTGGAATCCAAGTCTCCTCTAGCCATTGACTAGAGGTTAGGGCACAAGGCTGTGGTTCCCTTGGTCTTGGATAAGTCTTGACTGAATTCAGTTGCAAATGTGTCAGTCCATGCCACCTTGGTGTATGTATTGAATGCTCCAATCCAAAATTGGAGTCTTGTCCCTCTTTTAGGCAATTCTAGGTTTGGCATGCTACTTCTTGTTCCAAGGACTTTGGAGGCTTGACTCAGTGTTTGTCCCCTTTAAATTTGATCCTCAGATGTGTCCAAAGTGATCACAAGGCTTGGAATTATCTGATTTTGCCAAATCGAGCAAAAATGCAAAATTCTACCTAGCCTTGGCAGTTTTCAGCAAGGCATATTGCCATTGTCATATCTCATGGCCCAAGTGGTATTTGGTGATGTTCTTGGCCATTTTGGAAAGCCCTCATATGATACAACAACTGTTTGATCATATTTAGTTTTGACACCTTTTGGATCCAAGTGAAAAATCCCCCTACATTTGGAAAAAAGTGAAACCAGATTCTGACTTAGTGAAAATTTCACCAAGTGTTGGAAAAAAGTGACATTTTCACTTTTTGTGATTTCGATCATTCCATAACTCAAAATCCATGATGAATTTGGAAGGAGGTCAGTTCTAAGCTTTTGTAGAGGGTAATGAGAGCTACAAATCTAGCTTTGGATAGGGAAAAATGGCCTTGTGGTTTAGGAGTTATGATCCTCCAAAGTTGGTACCCTTGCCACTTTGTTCATAACTTAGAAAATTTTCTAAGTTTTTATGGTTACCCCTTTTACAAGCTATCCCACTTTTCTTGATTTTTCTTGATGAATGATGATTCAAATCATACATTAACATCATTTTAGGGTTAAAAGATCATTTTTGTGAAAAATCTCAAAAAGTCACAGTTGACTTTTGTGCACAGTTGACTTTTTGTCAGATGAATTCCAAACTGTGCGATCCTCTATGAAATCAAGTCCTTGACCTAAATCAAACTTGATGGATTGAATTCATAGGTGTTATAGGGTGTATTGAATCATGTCCTAGGGTTTGGGAGCATGTCCTGGTCAAAAGTCAAAGCTACAGTTGACTTTTCTCGCGAAACCCTAATTGTGGTATAGATGAAATTGAGACTTGCTGCTCAAGCTTCCTGGATCAATCCATTGTTACAAATGGATCAATGTGGTATGTTGGAGACCCTTAAATCATGTCTTGAGGTCTTGGTTCATGATTTGTCCCAAAAGTCAACTTAGGGGTGAATTAGGTCAAGAAACCCTAATTCCTGATTTTTGATGTATGCATCCCCTGAGGTCAAATTGACTTGATGCTTGGGCCCATGAGGTTCCATGGAGTATTTTAGGATATGCTTTAAAGCATTAGTTCGTGCCCAGAGGAAAATTTCCATCTGGAGGCCCTGGTCGACCAAACCCTAATTTGGTGACACTAGCGATTTTGAGGCTTGATCCACCTGGAAGGGAGCAGCCTTGTGCTTAATCCTTAAAGTGGGAGTCCTCTTGATCCATTGTAGATGTTTGGGAGGTTAGACAAGTTTAAGATCATGTCATTTCTTGATTGATCCTTTGTCTAAGAACTCTGAGAGGGCTTGAAACCCTAATTTTGACTGTAGTAAGTGTTCACCCATCTTTGGGGAGACTGATGAAGCAAGATGGTTCATCCATATTGTGATGATGATTTGCACAATGATGGGAAATTTTAGTGGTCAAAATTTGGGGTATGACATGGGTACATAAAATGACTAATGTGTTAGATGATATTTTATGAGTTTTGTTATTATTGGATTAAAAATAGTTTGGTCTATTTATACTTAATTATATATTTTTTAATAATTTTTATTTTCATAATTTTTATTTTGAAATTTAAGATTCATTCTTTTTTCTCTATTTTGTTATCTCTATTATTAACATGAAATGAAACTCGGGTTAAGGACCGCAATGTCAGAACTGGACTCAGATCTCTGCTAGGAGTGAGGGTGGATAGGTTAAAGTTGTGTTGATGTCGTTATATTTGTATTGGAGTCTGATGTTATTGGTTGTATATATATATATTTCGACACCTTCGCCTTTTGACTTAACTTTTGAGATGAGATCCAAAACCATTTAACATAGTATATAGAACTTGTTTTGATCTTCCTTGAACTATTGCTGGCTTCTACAATTGAGTTCCCAAAAATTTAAGAATATGTTTGTTTTTATTTTTAATGATAGGTTCTATTAAATAAAAAAAATCTTATGTTGAATAGTTAAATTGTTCTCGGCATATCGTCTTCCACTTTGTGTGCTTAAAGATTGAGAGCGGATCTTATATGACATTTGTATTGATCATGTATATCTTTTGTTTTCTTCTCTCTCCACTCTGATTTAAATTTCTCAGTTGTATGATTTCGTCTAGTTTGGTTTCAGTTGGTACTTCTTTAGTCAGTTTGAATTGATTTGGTTTAAATTAATTTGGGTTTGATTTAAATTGATTCTATTAATTTTTTTATTTGGTTTTATTTATTACTATTTGGTTTGGTTATGTTTGATTTGCGTTAGTTCTATTCTGGTTTAGTTTTTTTGGGCTTAATACCCTTTTTGGTCCTCTACCTATGACTCGGGGTCCATTTTGGTCCTCTTCCTTTTAAAAGTTTCAAGTTGGTCCCTAACGTTATTAAAATGGTATCATGTTAGTCCTGTCAGTTAGAAACGTTAGTTTTTCATTAAAACTCTTGCTGACGTGGTATGTTTTAGCTTATGTGTAAAATCAGAAATGGTAATGTGGCACGCTGACTAAGTTCAATGCTGATGTGTTAAAAGACTTACAACATGTGGCATGATGACTAAGTTATTTTTCATTTAACTTGTCATTACAATATTTTTTACTAAGTTATTTGTCTAAGTTTCCGAAATAGCAAGAACCCTAGCAGAGAACTCAGAATCAGGAACGAAGAGAAGTAGGAACGAAGAGAAGTGGAAGACGAAGACCAAGACAAAGACGAATACGAAAGTTAGTTTCCAATTTCTTACTGTTATCGTTGTGTGTAAATGTTTCGTTGTCTAGGGCTTTTTGAAATCTTGGGGTTTTTCTGTTATTTTGAAATCTAGGGTTTTCCCCCTTTTGAAATCTGCAATGTTGTTGCGGTTTTTGATAGGTATGGTTTTTTGGCGTTTTCTTGTTCTGATTAGGTAGCTAGGGTTTTTCCCCCTTTTAGAATCTGTATTTTTGTTACGTTTTTGGTATGTATGGCTTTTTTTGTGTTTGCTTTTACTGATTAGGTATCTAGGTTTTTTTGGTATGTATGTTCTGTTGTATTTAATGTTGCGTTTTATTGTATTAGGTAGAAACGGAAGAAATGTTGTGTTTGAAAATTCATCATAGTGGTGAGTTTGTCGGCTATGCAAAAATCGATTATGTGGGTAGAGATAGATGTGGATAGGTGGTTCTATTTTGAATTGGTTGGTGTTTTGAAAGATTTAGGTCACACTGAGGTAGACATTATATATTACAATGATCCCACATATGGTTTGAATGTTCTTAAGGATGATAAGGGTGCGTTAGAGGTAGCTGACCTCTGTAGGGTACATTTGAAAGTTGAAATTTACATAGAACATCCATTATCTCAACCTGAGTATGTTGAAAATCCTATAGACATGATGGAGGAAGAAGCCATAGATGAAGAACCATTAAATATGGTTAATTCGGAGGTAGAATCCATCATTGAAGATCTTTATCAAGAAGTAGTAAAGGAAATGAATATAGGTACTGATGGTAATGGTGTGAACAATGATGGTGTTGAGGGTGAGGGTGTGAACAATAATGGTGTTGAGGGTATGAATTTAGGTGATGGGGTGAACAATAATGGTGTTGAGGGTATGAATGTAGGTGAGAGTGTGAAGAATAATGGTGTTGAGGGTATGAATGTAGATGAGAGTGTGAACAATGATGGTGAGGTTCATGATGTTATAGATTCTAATGCTGCTTTGTTGAATGTGGTAACAAGCTCCGATGACAGTGAGGATGAGAGTTACTTGTACGATAGTGCATTGGAGGTTACATTTAGTGATTCATATATGAGTTTGGATTTTTCTGAAGAACACTTATCCAATCTTGTTGAATATGATGGAAACTATGAAGAGACAAGTAAAAAGAAGAAAAAGAAGTAGGAAGGAGACATTGGAGAGGAGAATGGGAGTTTATATGATAGTGAGGAGTTGAACAATGAATGTGATAGTGAGGAGAGTCATGAACCAATGAAGAAGAAGTATCCCATTTTTAAGTTATTGAAAGATATGGCTAATTATAAATGGGAGTTGGGTACTTATTTTAACTCAAAAGGTGACTTTAGGGAGGCAATTAGAACGTATGTTGTCCAATCTGGTAGAGGTCTTAAGTTTTTGAAAAATGACAAAAAGAAGGCTGCATGTGGGAGGCATATTGTGGAAAGTTGCCTAATGAGGAGACTTGGAAACTGAGGAAAGTAGTTGATAACCACAATTGCTCAAGGGAATATAATGTAAAGATGATGACTACAAAATGGCTTAGCAAGAGGTTGCAAAATTCTTTGAAAAATAATCCTAAGTTGAAGCTAAAGGATATAAAGGAAAAGGCTCAAAGGAAATGGAATGTGGGGGTTAATAAGACAAAGGCAATTAGGGCCAGATTTGCAGCTAGGGATATAGTTGATGGCTCATTTTTAGGGGATTACACAAGGATATATGATTAATGTCATGAAATCCTAAGGACAAATCCTGGTTCAACTGTCAAGTTAAATGTCACACCAGCCCAAGAAAGTGTTGAGGATAAAAGACCTTATTTCAAAAGGTTGTATATTTGTTATGCTGCTTGCAAAAAGAGTTTCAAGTTGTGTAGTTCTATTATTGGTCTTGATGAATGCTTCTTAAAGGGGCTTTGTGGAGGTCAGATTTTGGCAGCCATTGGTACAGATCCCAATGACCAGATGTTACCTATAGCTTTTGCTGTAGTGGAAGGGGAAACTAAAGAAAGCTGGCCGTGGTTCTTGGAACTCCTCATTGATGATCTAGGTGGTAGGGAAGAATGTAGAACATATACATTCATTTCTGATCAGCAAAAGGTACCACTCTATTTATTTAACATTTTCAGTTATATTATGATGTGTCTAGTAATATATGGTTTATTTTTGCAGGGTCTTCTTCCTGCAATGGTTGAATTACTACCAAATATTGAACAAAGATTTTGTGTTAGACACTTTTACAATAATTTCAGGAAGAAATATCCAGTAAAAATGTTGAAGGAGATAATTTAGAGGGCTGCTAGGGCTACTTACCCACAAGCATGAGAAAGGGAGATGAGAGGTATGAGACAGATACATGAAGAGGCATACAAGCACATGATGCAGACTCCACCAAGATATTGGAGCAAATCATATTTTAGGACAACTTCAAAGTGTGATACTGTATTGAATAACATGTCAAAGGCATTCAATAGTGTGATTGTAGAGTCAAGATCAAAGCCTTTGGTGACCATGCTAGAAGAAATTAGAGGCTACATAATGGAAAGGTGGGCAGCCAACATGTTGAAATTCTCACAAATTAAATGATGGGGATGTATTGCCTAACATAAGGAAGAAAGTTGAAAAAACAAGCATTTGCACAAATTATTGGATAGTAAGGTACCAAAACTTCCTTAATACTTTATGTGTCTATTTGACTTTAAATTCTCATTTTTATGTGACTTTTTTTACTAATTTGTATGATGTCATCTAAGTTTATATTTGAGGTAAGACAAAATGAGAATCAAGGTGATATTTTTGTTGTTAACTTGAAGGAACATGATTGTTCATGCAGAAAATGGAAATTGACTGCTCTACCTTGTGTTCATGCTCTGTCTGCAATGAAGAGTAGAAATCTCAATGTTGATGATTACATACATGACTGTTATAAGAAGGCAAGGTATATTTCTGTTTATGAACCTATAATTTTTCCTGTTAATGGTACAAATTTATGGGTCAGAATAGAGTACCCAGATGTCCAGCCTCCAAAATACAAAAAAATGCCAGGAAGACTAAAGAAGAAGAGGAACCGTGAGCAAGGTGAACTTGATGGGTCAGATAGAAAAATGAGAAAAATTGGCATGATAATGAGGTGTACAAGGTGCAGGCAGACGGGACATAATAAATCCACTTATAAGAGGACTCAGCCACCAACAACCACACCAACTCAAGGAAGCCAACCAAGGGAAACACCAGCAATACCTCAAGGCACAAGGGAAACACCAACCACAACTAAAGGCACAGGGGCAACACCAACCACAACTAACTCAAGGGCAACACCAACTCCAACTCAAGGACAAAAGACAAGGGCAACTAAAGGAACTCAATCAAAGTATATACCCGCAACAACAACTCAAGGAACTCAAACAAGGTCAACACCAGCAACAACAACCCAAGCAACTCAGCCAAGGGCAACCCCAACTAAAGGAACTCATCCTAGGGCAGCACAAGCAAGGCCATAGAAATTTCCTTTTAGGAAACCAAGATAAACATCTGTTACAATGCCTTCTATTTCACAGGGACTAACCACCAGACTATGCGCATCATAAAATGCAGTAGGACCTACAACTAGGAGGGCCACTCCTACCAAAATAAACAACACAAAGAAGTCCATTTAGACTTATGTAGTTTCTGTTTTAAGAATATGGTTGATGTTATGTTGTTTTGAAGTGTCTGTGTTATGTTGTTTTGAAGTGTCTGTGACAACTTATGCTGAAGCTAGTGTTTGTAACAATGCCATGTTATGGTATTTTGAACAAGTGTATGTAACAATGCTTATGTTATTTTGAACAAGGTTTATCTTATGTTGCATCCCACTATATGGTTATGTTATTTTGGAGTCAGTGTCTATAACAATGCCATGTTATGGTATTTTGAACATGTGTCTGTAACAATGACATGTTGATCAAATTTTGTGTTATACCAAAATTATGTTATGTTCTCAAATTTGAACGAGGTTTATGTTCTCAAAATGCTGTCAATTAACTTTTGTATCTAATGCTAAGTTATCTGTCAAAGTTATCTAATGTTAACTTAACTTAAATACACAACTATCTTTACACAAACAATGGTCTAAATTATGGTAAGTTATACACAAATTATAACACATATTTAACAATTAACATGTCACAATAAACTTAGAACAAACATGTAACAATAACATTTAAATTTCTGCAATGCAAGTTTTACACCAAACCAGGAAAATAACCAACAAACTTTTACAACATCTTAATTACTAAAACAAACAACACAAAATAACACAAAATCTTCCAAATCTTCTTCCACTTCATTGTGTTCTTCAAAGCTTCCTCTAATTCCATATTCTTGAGCCTCAAAACTTCCACATTTTTTTTTGGCTTCTTCCACCTCTTGACTTAGCACTTATATCTTCCATTGATGCTTCCTCAAGGTTTCCTCCTTTTCAGATGTAGAATCTTCATAGAACCATTCAAAAAACCCACATCCAACATTTATATGTCCCTTTACAAATTAAGAGCACAAAATGGAATGCAATTAAATACATGATTAAGAACACAAATTACTTGTATATGTTGGGAACGAAAATTACCTTAAAATGTTGACAACCCCAAAAAAGCTTTCTATAATTGTTGGGGGTTCTTGCCTTACGAAGTACAACAAGGTCTCCACACCTACATAAAAGCTTTCCAAAGCTGGTATAAACTTGGGAATCACTTCGACTACTTAGAGAAGATGAAGAACTGTGCCCAGAATTCATGTTTAGATGGTGAATTAGGTTTCAATTGGGTGCTTTTTTGGGAATGATACACTTAGGTCACAAATTGGGGGGTGATCTTATAAGCCTCATAGTAAGAAGGAAGAGGAAGGTGCTGATTAGGAAATCCATCAGTCTAACTCAGCTTACTTGTCAGTAAAACTAACACCGTTTGCCTTTATTTGACGGAAAGGACCATTTTGTTTCTGTTAGACAACGTAAGGTACCAACTTGAAACTTTTAAAAGGAAGGGGACCAAAATGGACCCCGAGTCATAGGTAGAGGACCAAAAAGGGTATTAAGCCTTTTTTTGGATAAGATTGAGTTAGTTTGATTTAATTTAATTTGATTTGGTTTTTCTATCAAATAGTTATTTCTTTTGGCAATTTCTCTTCTTGTTGATTCCTCTATTTGTTTGTTACTCCTCTCTACGACAGTTCTTCTCTTTTTCTGCTCTCTGTCTATTGATTATGATATTAGTGTATTTGGTTTAATTTGAGAGTTAAATTGTAACAAACTTAATGTTTAGCAAAATTTAGCTAGAAGGATAATGTTAGAGTTTTAGATTTATATTGTTTATTATTGAGTGTGTTTTTGTTTCTTGTTTGTCAAACTCTATAAGCTTTATGTTAATGCAATGTGAGTTTGAGAGGACAATTTAGGTTATTGTGGGAATTAAATTAAAAAATTCTTTGGGAGATTCTCAAAAAGCACTGTGTTTGGCATAAGCGCAGTGTGTTCCAAGAACATAGTGTGTGCTGGGGAACACAATGTGTTTATGCATTTCCCCCCAAACCCCATGCATTTTAGGGAAACACAATGTGTTTCCTCTAACACCTATATTAGATGCTTTTCATCTCTTTTTGGGTACGGAATTGAGAGATTTAAAATACTAGTGAGGTATACTTTGAGAGACAAAGGGATTAACTTTTAGAGTTCATTGTTCTAAGAATTGGAAGACCTTTGTAGCTATTTGTGGGGATTATGAAACACTTTTAAACACATGAGTTTGTGTGATTCATATATTGAGTGGAGAAAGGATTGAGAAATACTTGGGTAGAAAATAGGAGATGTTCTTATGAAGTTGGAATGACATTTTATAGTAACTCATCTTGTAATATCTTGTAATAACTCTTGAAGTATAGTGGATCAGGGAGTTGTTTTCTCCTCCAAAATAGATCTTTTTGGTCGAACTGAGTAAGCAAATTATGCGTGTGTACTCATCTTTATTTCTTCTTCTTCCCATTCTTGTGATTTGCTTGCACTATTTGAAAAATGTAATTTTTACTTTAGGCCATTTATTTTGGTTGTTGATATTCTTTGTCCCACACATTTAAAGGTATTTATATGTCTCAGCAATTAATTATACAACAAGTAATGGCCACAGTGGAAAAAATGGGTTAATTTTATAAATGAGAAAAATGGTTTTAATTTAGATATCAAGGAGTTTTTCAGAGACAATTTTTTTTTGGATTTTTGGAAAGTGATGATACAAGCATTCTTAATTTATCAAAAATATATAGAAACATTAAAGGGTGTGGCATAAATGTGTGTGAGCCTAACACAAACAGAGAAGACTGAAATGATGATAAGGTAAAGAGTTCAATTATCTTGTGCCTAAGAGATAAAATCCTAAGGGAAGTTGGAAGAGGGAAGACTGCGACTCAAATGTTGGTCAAACGTGAATAATTATATATTACTAAGTCCTCGCCTTACATATAATCTCTAAAAAAACAACTCTACTCATTTATAAGGGTAGAGAACATATCCATTATGAATCAATTGGAAAAATTGTAGAAGATCATTAATGGTTTGAAAAGTATTGAGGTTAAAATTGATAATGATGACAAGGATCTACTATTGTTAAGCTCATTACTCAGAAACTTTGAGCATTTCAAGGATGATTTTCTTTATGTTAAGGAAGGTATTATTACCTTATAAGAAGTCTAAATGGCTGAAATTTTCAAGAAGCTATCAAATATGAAATATTTGAAAGTCTACGATAATGGCGAAAGCTCGAGTGTCTCATGAAGAAAGAGTGGAAGTAGAGGAAACCAAAAGAGGGAAAAAATATTCAAGTCAAAGTATAAGTCCAGGGGTTTAGATAATTCAAAGTTAAAATTCTTCACTTGCCACAAACAACCATTTCAAGAAGGATTATCTCAAGAAGGGTGGCAATGGATATTATGTTCAAATTGCAGATATCTCAGAAGAGGATGATTATGAAAGTGCTAGAGCATTAGTGATGACAAGTTTGTAGACATAAAAATATGGAATCATGATGTTCTTGTCATAAGTATCCAAGGAAAGAATATTTCCAGACTTTGGAGCTGAAAGAATATGGAGTTGTTCGATTCAGTAACAATAAGGCTTGCAAATTTTATGGTATTGGTACAATTAGACTTTAAATGGTTGATGTCTGTGAATTAATTATACGCAATGTGAGGTATGTTCTCTAACTTAAGCGAAATTCGTTATACATAAGTATGTTAGATGGTTTAGGTTACTGCACTAAAATTTAACATATGATGTTTAAAATTTGAATGATCCATTAATCATGGCTAAAGGGTCTAAAATGCGTAGCTTGTATATTTTAGATGGTTACACTATTATTGGACATGCATAGTTAGCTAGTTAATACTTTTATTACAAAACCAAATTATGACATTTATGATTATGACATGTTAGGGAAAGAGGTTTTGTTGAACTAGCAAAACAAAGTTTTCTAAGAAATGAGAAATTTAATAAAATAGAATTTTGTTACCATTGCATACTAGGGAAATAACACATGGTGATTTTTGGGAGTTCATGCCTAATTCTAATATATCGTATGATTATGTTCATTTGGATCTATTAGGTGTGATAAGGGTGACAACTCATAGGGGGCTTTCTATTTCCTCATTATTATTGATGATTTTTCTAGAAGAGCATGAGTCTATATTTTAAAAAATAAAAGTGACACATTTGAAAATTTTAAAGAATGACATACTCTTATAGAAAATTAATTGGGAACTAAACCGAATTTTTTCAGAACTGAAAAATGGCCTAAATTTTGTTTCATAGGATTTTTACAAGTTTTTGCATAAAATAAGGTATCAAGAGGCATATAACTTCTGTTGGGACACATCAAAAAATGCCCTAGTTGAACATAATAATAGGACCATTTTGAGGAGATTAAGGTATATGTTATGGGGAGATGAGTTGCCAAAACGTTTATGGGGTAAATTTGTTGGAAAAACATCTTACTTGATCGACAAATGTCCCTTTAGAGGAATAGACTTCAAGACACCTATGGAGATTTGGAGTGAGAAACTAGTAGAGTACTCTAATTTGAATGTTTTTAGAGCTTTGGTATTTGAGAATATCAAGTAAGATAAGCTTGATGCTAGGACTGTGAAGTGTGTCAACATTAGTTATCTAGAAGGTGAGAAGGGTTACAAGCTGTGGAAGATATGGATAATGGAGGATCAAAATTTATCATAAGAAGTGATGTTATTTTTGATGAAACCCGTATGGAAATGAATTTCAAAGAAATGGAAGTGCAATAATTAAAAATTATGGTGGAGAAGAATCAATTTAAGGTGGAGGTTTCCACTAATGAAATTATATACGACGATAAAGTTGAGGCTCTTTTCCAATTCTTGTGAGGAGAAACCTACAGTGGCTCCAAAATATCAGTTTGCACATGATAAAATGACGAGGTAAATTATTCCATCTTAGAGGTACGGTTATGCTGATCTTATTTGTTATTCTTAGAATGTGGCTGAACAGTTGCAAAACTCATAACCATATACCTTCACAAAAGAATTCAAAAGCAAATATATGCAAAGAAGGCTGAAGGTGGTGAATGAAGATATGCATTCATTGATGAAGAATCATACTTGAAAGCTTATGATAATATCTAAGAAAAAATGGTGGTTGAATGCAACTAGATCTTTAAGAAAAGAAGAAGTTATTCCAGTAATGGAAGAACCAAGGTTTAAGGAAAGATTTGTAGCAAAAGAGTTTACCTTCACTACTACGTAAAACCCCTTTAACAATGGTTGAGAAATATATATAATAACGCGGATCAAGGCGTTGTTATGTAGAGTGTTGTGGTAAATGTGCTACTTTTAATCACGGCCCTGGGACCATTGTGGTATTTTGAAAAATGCGTGTTATATCACAACGGTTATGCTTAACAACCGTTGTGATAGATAACATAATTAATTAATTAGATGACGGTTAACCTAGACAACCGTCGTGGAAAGTACACATAGTTTATTATATAAAAATGTATATTGCTTGGTTTACCATACACTTATTTAAAGAAATACATCCATTTAAATTGGCAGAGAAATATATAATCTGAAAATTAAACTATTCTTGAAAATCAACTTTATTTTATTCGAATTGAATCCGTCTCATTCAACACATTTATGTTCTTTAACACATAATATACGATTCAATGGGCTGATTCCTTCAATTCATCGATATCTTTTATTATAGTTTACCACATCATCGTCGCTTATCAACGTGATTGTAAATTATATCGATGAATTGAAGCAAACAGAGCACTAAACCATATATTATGTGTTAAGGAACATAAAATGCACTGAATGAAACAGATACAATTCGGAAATTTTTTATTGATATAGGTTGGTTTTCAAATACATCTTAATTTTCAGAATATAAGTTTCTATGTTAATATAATGATTGCATTTTCATTAAAAGGTAAGTGAAACAAACAATATACATAGTATATAATAAACTAAACTTGTCAACCTGTATAAGAAATTAACGAACAAAATATTGCTAAGTCACAAGAAGCATCTATCTTGTGAACTAGCAATGTTTTATTCTTGTTTTGAGAACATTTGTCAACAACAACAACATACAGCAAAACAACATGAAACACAATAAAAAAACATATGTTGTTGTTGTTGACAAATGTTCACAAAACAAGAACAAAACATTGCTAAGTCACAAGAAGCCTCTATCTTGTGAACTAGCAATGTTTTGTTCTTGTTTTGAGAACATTTGTCAACAACAACAACATACAGCAAAACAACATGAAACACAATAAAAAAACATACATTATTTAAGCAACAAAACCCCAAGTGGGGCTGTAACAAATTAAGATACATTGAGTCAATAACACACCTCTTTTTGAAAATAATCGTGGAACTGTAACAAATCAAGATATATCAAGTTCATCTAGTTTGTGAAGCCATGAAGAAGAAATATAAGGTGGATGGAGTTTATACAATAACTTCATACTTCTTATATTTTTCTTCATGACAACAAAAACCATATGAAACTTCACCGTAGTATACGCTTGCTACCACCATACGCTTGCTACCACCATCATCACCATGTATCTACAAGGAAACACAACAAAAATCAAACTTAACCCTAAAACATCAATAACATAATGTTTTCCATAACATCCTAAAACCAAACCTTAAAACAATAATCCTAGAAAGATGAGAGTAGGAGAACATACCATCTTCGCCGCCGTAGGAGTTTGTGCCGGACATTGCTCTCGTCAGATATCCTTTAAGCTTTTTTTCTCCATTCTCTTGTAACAGTATTGGTTAAGATTCATGAGAGGAGAGTTGTGTTAGGGTTTTCTTTAGAGAGAAAAGGCCGTTATGAAGTGGGTCACTGTAACACCCCAAAATTTGCCCTCCTATTTATACCCAATGCACATTTCATATGCATTTAGGTCATAAACATTGCACATGCATCATTGGTCTTCCCAAGGCATGGTATCAAGGGTTGCTCCATCATTGACTGATCAAAGCAATGGGGATGAGATGTATTCAAGCACTCAAGCCACAAAGGTCCCTCAAGACTCAAGACATCTCATTTGGTTCACCATTTCATCAAGAGATTGAGATTGCCAAGAAACTTGAAGAGGACCACACCCTCCTAACTTTTGATCCTCTAACTAGGGTTTTGGACATCTATGCTTGGGACACCTTCATAAGCAAGGATCTTAGAACTTTAACATCATCTTATCACATGAAATCATCTTGGTTTAAGGGTATCTACATCAAGTTCAGAGGAATTAGGGTTTTGATCATTAATCAACATCTCTTATCATCCAGTGCCAAAACTAGGGTTTTGCCTAAAACCAGTTTATTTATGACTTTTTTAGGAAAAACTTGATTCCAAGGCTCTCTATGTGTTCTCAAGTATCTATGCGTGGAATATGGACCATTGATTTCAGTCACAAGAGTTTTAATTGGCCAGAGGATGAAGAATTAGACAAATTGGGGATAAAGTCAACTGATCAAGGAAAAAGTCAACTCCTGACTTTTGAGGTCAAATTCATGTTGATCATGTCAAATATGGTCAATGGGAGAGATTTGACCAAGAAAAATCAAAGGAATCATGAAAAATCAAAAGTTGTGGAAACTTGCCATTTTTGGAAATTTAGGGTTTTAGGAAACTTTCTATTTATGGAAAGTTTTCATGATTTACAACCCACTTCAAGGCTAGTTTTCTCCATGCTACAAGCTTCATTTCAATTTTGGGTGAACATGAAAGTTGTAGTATGATCTCTCACCTTTCCAACCATATAAAGAATGCCTCATTTAGACTTCTAGATCAAGAATTGTGATCAATCAAAGTTGGGATCTTCAAGTTGTTCAAATGAAAAACTTAGAATTGTTTCTAAGTTCTAAAAGTCAGTTTTGAGACCATGTTTTCAACACCAATTTCCATCATGTTCTAAGCTTTTTTTCAATCTGATTTTCACATGAAAGTTGTAGTATCGAGTGTCCTCTTTAATTTGGTACCAAGAACTTGAAGATTGGATCAATATTCATAGAGTTATGATGTTCCAAAGTCATGATCATGCAAGTTGTGAAATGTGAAATAACTTAGAAAATATTCAGCACTTTTGGCAGCTTGTAACATGTGGCTTTCATGTCCATTTATCATGGTGTTTGAGACCGCCATTCCACTTATTTCCAACATCAAAAAAGTTCTATCAAATACCCTCTTTCCAATGGTACTAAGAGTGGACAAAATGGTTAAGAACTCACCAAGTTATGTTGCTTCAAAGTCACCCTCATGCAAAGACTCATTAATATATTTAAGCCATGACATAACCTACTCAAATTGCCAAGACAAAATCTCAGTAGTGTTGTACCAACCTCATGCGCATATGACTTCACTTTTACCTCATTAAACCATACAAGATTCTTACATCACATGCACATACAAACCTTACCCCATATGCCAAAGGAAAGGAAAAGGAAACTTATACAACAAGTTTAATTGTACTAGCTCATGTTAATAAGATCCATACCATACATTAACATTCATCACACCTCATCATGATACATCACACTCAATAAAATTAATTAACCGACCCGTGTACACTACCACCTAACCTTCATTTTGCAATTTTCATCAACTTTGCCTAACCATCATAAAAAATATCTTTTAACCATGCTAACACCCTAACCCTCATACAAGCCACAGATATACAATCCCTAAACCCTTATCAGAAATAGTTACACATTCATTCCCACAAAACATATCCAAAACCTCCAAAAAATCCACCATTGAAGCTCTCAACTTCAGAGCTTCAAATATCATTTCCCCTTGAAGTTTTCTCCATTTTCTCTCCATAATCATCATCAACAAGCTTCCATCTAACTTCTGTACGCATTGATTTGGATCTGGGAGCTTCCATAGGTGCTATACGAATCCCACAACCTTCATCATCAAACTGAAATCTTCAAGCACGAATCCAAGAATCTTTGAGCATTTATTTTACTCACAAGGGTAGATCAGAAGACTTGCAGGAAGTCTTTAGGTTTCTTGGCATTGGAAAGGGATCTTCAAACAGGTTCCATTTCTTGAATTTTTATTCATCATATTATAGTATCTCAGGTGGTTTGAATCATGTAGGAAGCTGCATCTGAAGTCCTCTCCATAGAGGCAATGTTTGTGGATATAGATTAGGTCGAAATGTAAAAGTTTGTGAAGTTAGGGCTTAACTTATTGGCTTCGGATCTCATTATCTAAGGATATTTTGAAGAAACCAACCTTAAATTTGGAATCTACATGGAAAAATGAGCAGGGTAGTGTCATGTTTTTTCACTTTTGGTTGTTTCCGTTGTCGGCCATGGTGGCGTCTCGCCGGAGAAGACGACCGAAAGTCTTCTCCGGCCACCTGAGCAAACCCTAGTCAAAATGGTCATCACGCATGTGTTCTTATGATTAGTCCAGGTAAGGTTCATATGCCAGCATGTTGAGATTTTTACCCGCGTGCAAGTTGTGTTTGAACTGGCCAATGAAAGGCCAACAACACATAAATGAGTGCCAACGTGTTAGAACACGTGAGAATTGCTGGCTATTTTCCTTTTTATTTTTTGATTAATATGAATAATAAGAATCAATTGCACATGGGCCCAGAGCATCCTTGCTATGCGAACCCCCCTGTTTGGGCCCAATGTACATGTGAACTGAGAATCACTATTCTGGTACCCCCTAACTCTTTCTTGGATTTTTGTTTCTTCTTTGAATACACGTCTCACAAATGAATAATAAAAATAGTTTTCAGTGTCCAAAAATTCCAATTAAATTCATGGGAGTCCTATGATGCTTTAATTAATTTTTGATGATTTTTATTTTCATTTTTGGTCAAATTTCGTACTTTTCCCTATTTCTGATTGGAGTGTATTCATATGGACATACCTTGTAATGCAAGCCTTGAAATGGGACATTCCCTTAATAGTTTTGATCCAGTTTTTTGTGTGTATTTTGACACTTGCTAATAGGACTCTTATATTTTCAATTTATGTTTTGGTCATGATTTGTGAGTCACTTTCTAAATGCTTTTTGTGACTTGTGTTTGTATGATCCCTAATTGTAACATGCTTAGTGTTAGCAATTGTTTGAGCACTTTTGGTGCATATTTTTGATCCAATATTTTGTAAATGATCACTCACTGACCTTAACATGACATGGTTAATTTCTAATGATTTTTCAAAGAATCTAACTATTTTTCACGGATAATTCCATTACATGATTAACCTTTTGATACATGCTAGAACTAGGGTTAACTTAATGCCAATGTGTTAGCTATTTAAGACCAATTTTGAGGACATGTTTGAGCCTATTCATGATGCCATTTTGTGTACCTTTATAACCCTTGGATGTTGCTTTTCGATCATGATTCACATGATTTCTTTGAACCCTAATTGTCACCCGATCTTACTCGATACTTGCTTAGGTGTTTTGGTTTGATGGTGCATTTATGCAATCCTCTTTGGGATATTATTGTGCATCATTTCACATGTGGTTTAACATGAGGTAGATCCTGCCCATATTGATTCCTAGTTCATTTCACTTGCTCCTAATTAAGGTTATGCTTTCACAAGTTAGAACATGAATGATGGTTTAATTTTGGAGTTTTCACTTGAACTTTGGATGTGCCATATTTGTCCAATGTTTTTGATATTCAAACGTGCTATTCCACATATAATTTACCACTACCTCATGTGTGTTAATACTTTATTTACTTGACCTTGGCCTTGCTTTTACACACTTGAACTTGCTTTGCTTCTAGTGGAAGATTAAGTTGATTTTTGACCACTACTTGTGATATCTTTTGAGAACATGTTGTCATGAATATTTTGTGAGATCTAAATGTTCATTTTGAATATTGATAACATGTATACATTGACATGAACATGATTAGGAACTTCCTAATCCCATTTATAGGTCATTTGGTATACCTTAAGTGCTTACTTTTGTATGAATGAGAACACGATTTGTACGCTAACTTTGACTACTTACTTAACACCATTTGTGTGTCATCCTTGCTCATTCCTTTTGGGATTCAAATGTGAAATATTATAGGTATTTTACCTCTGATGTGTATGCTTTGACATTGCCTTACCATGTTATTTCTTTCTCTTTGTTTGAGTGATAAGTTACATGCTTTAGAGGATGTTTAAGTTTGGTTTTGGCCCTTACTTACATTAGATTTGAACATTGTGTTTGACATGAAATGTTGTGACAATTTAAGGATGATATTGAGCATCGAATACATGTTTCTAATTCTGAATTAGGTCTTTGATGAGTTCATCTCACATTTGTTTGCTCATTATGTAACCATGAATGATTAAAGCATGCTTAAGATGACATCTTTGAATACAACTTTCAAACCTCTTGAACATGATTGATGTACATTCCATAATCACTTCTCACTACTTCAAGCTTGCTTTCTACATGTTTATATCACATATGTTGCTTGAATACATGACTTGACTTCCATTTGTGTGACTTTTAGAAGTCACTTTGACATAACTTGTGAATGACTAATGTTTGTGTGTTGATATAGGACCTTACTTGTAATCTTTTGACAATGCTTAAAACAATAACATAGATAGGATAGAGTAGGTT
This sequence comes from Lathyrus tuberosus, assembly GCA_022829125.1. NCBI lineage: Eukaryota > Viridiplantae > Streptophyta > Magnoliopsida > Fabales > Fabaceae > Lathyrus > Lathyrus tuberosus. Next base: position 21,408,403 of record JALAZF010000017.1, read on the forward strand.
TAGCTACTGCCCCTCTTAGGTTCATATATATTTAGGGGTCACTTCTCATTGCTTATTGTTTGACTTTGTTCCTAGAGTAGAACTAGAGCACTTGTTTGTGCATTAGGACATAGTTTTGTATTTTGCTTTCAACTAATTGATAGATGAGCTTGGCTTGGAGATGGTAAGTATTTGTGCTACTTTACATGGTTGTTTACACTTGCATGATTCCTTTTTCATCTCATTTCTTCTTTACTTCTCTTTGTGATTGATTAGAATAATGTTTACGTGTGTTTGTTCACATGATCCCTTAGGATTCCTAGCTCCGCTTAATTTCCGATTAAGTTAGAGGTAGGAGAGACATTAGGCTTTCAATCCAAGTATGCTAACATAGGTAGAAATCCCCTCTTAACCTCAAATATAGGGCCACAATGCATGATAACATTAGGACTTAGTTTCCCTTAGTTGTTTTCCTTTAACCCTTTGAGTCTCTCTTCTCTCATCTCAAAAGAAAAGCAAAAAACACCTAATAAATATTGTATGTGGAGTGTGTCGCGGTGAGAATTGGATACCATAGTTATTTTTTAACTAGGATCACATTTCTTTTATTTCACCACCGTCTTTGGTTTATCCAAGGGAAGGGAGAAAGATCGAATACCCACAATGCAATGCAAATGCATACTAAGATTCTAAAGTTCGGGGGTTGGTTATACCTAGGGAAGGTGTTAGCACCCTAGATATCTGTAGTACTCTATAGGAACCTCTTGTTTTATTTATGTTATTATTTTTTTTGTTATCTGTTTGCTGAAGGTTTAAGGGTAGGTGACCTAGAATTCTATTCCTAAGCGTGCTCGACAAGATATCGCGTCTTGTGCCTACATATCCTGTCGGGAGGGAATCAGAGCACATGTAGTTCCTTTCTAAAGGATTCTAAAGTTGTTTAAAGGTTTAGGAGAAGAGATGAGTCATCATCTTAAGAAATCACCACAGTTTTGAAAATTGTTTGTATTTGTGGGGTATGGGATTGTATGTCCCTTCTTTGAGATGATTCACATCTAATTCTCTTGTGTGGAGAATTAGGTGAGCTAAAGATGTTCGATTAATTTTAAGGGGGACTAACTTAGGAAGTCTATCCTAAAGTTGTCTAATATAATCTTATCTTAAGGGTGTAAAACCTATAGGGAGGTATGATGCAAATGAAATGCACCATGCACAATAATTTGATTATCATGCATGGGATTTTCCCTTGGATATTAATGTGATCGGTTATTAACGAATTTTAGCGAGAGTGCTAGCAAAGTGGTGCTAGTCTTGTGTCTAGTGACCAAAAGGTTGATAGCGATGCCCAAAGGCGATCGACTTACATAGGTGGAAAATGGCTCGACGTTGGATTGAGAGTGTTTAATGTTTCGAAAAGGTTTAGAACAAAAAGTATACATTCATACAATAGTAAACACACACACGCATACGTAAAACATGATATCAATCAGAGGTTCTAATTTATGTCACTCAAGCATACGATTAAGCGCAATGAAGGGTTCTAAGAGAACAGTCTATTAAGAAAAGTTGGTGATTTAAAGGAAAATTAAAAGGTTTATTATGTTAAAGATTAATATTAATTTAAAAAAAGTTAAAGGTTTTCTTATAAAAGATTTTAATATTAAAAGTTTTATTATTATTTATTTAGCTTTAATTGTATCATAAAAGGATTATTTGAAGAAAAGAAAAAGGTGAAAAAGAGTTTTTCTTATTAATTAAAAGATTTTAATTTTACTATTTTAGTAAAAGGGTTTTTATTATTTTTAAGAAAGGTTTTACTAATTTAAAAAGGTTTTATTAAAATTTTATAATTAATTTAAGAAAAAAAAGTTATTTATTAAAAAGGTTCTATTGACTAAAAAAAGGTTTTATTAGTTAAAATAAAAGTATTTTATTATATAAGAAGAGGTGATATTTTAAAAAGGAAATTATGTTTTAAAAGGTTTAACTTAGAAACAAATTCTAATTATCTTGAAAAAAAGATTATTTGAATATTACGAAATTATAAAGAAAATTTAAATTAAATAAACAGATTAACTAATTAGTTAAAACGGAGGGATCTGGTGTGCCAGGTCAGGGAGGGTCTACCATAGACTCTCAAACCTCAACCGTCAGATGCACGTGCGTGTGATCAAGTAGATAAAAAGAACGAGGGTGCAGGGTGATGATACGTGGGTGCGTGCATGTGATCACAACGTATCAAACAAAAAGAAAAAAAACAAGGCAAACTGAAATATCTTTCTCTTCTCTCCGTCCTTCATTCTCTCATCACACTCGAAAGGGGTTTTGAAAACCCTAGATTAAAATTTTCGCCGCTCACTTCGCCGTTCTCGCCAATCTCTCCGTCTTTCTCTCGAACAAACAAAAATCAAACAAATAAACCCCACCCCCATGATTCCCAGCCCCATTTTCATTAAATCTGAGATGATTACGGATTACAATTACAAATTTGATCAGCAAGAAAATGAGAGAGAAAGAAACTGACGGTTGAAGATGGAGGGACGCACTTAGAAATGTGGACGCAATGGCGACGTATGGTGGTGATTGGTGAAAAATGACAGCTCCTCAAAGATAAGTCTTTCGGATTTTTCTCCTTTCTTGTGAATTCTCCTCTTTCTTTGCGTTTTATGTGTTGTTGTCTCTGGTGTACGTTGTTGTGTGTATTGGTACGTGGTGTTGTGGTTTTTTATGTGAATGCTCTCTGTGCGTATTGTTTTGTGAACACTTATTGTATATTGTTTTGGACTCCGGTTGTATGTTGTTGACGTTTGGATTTGTATGTTGAATTTCTGGTGAGTTTGTGTAAGATTTTCTTTGTCCTCCTTGTTGTGTTTTGATGACTGCTTTATGCAAATTTGAATTTTTCTGTTCTGATAATCATGTGGGAAGTGTTTCGGATGTGTGAATATTATGTTGGGATAGAAGTTTGTGCCTGGTCCCTGATGAATGACTTCCCTCCTTTTATAGACTTGGTAATCAAGATCCTGATTGAATGCTTTTCCTTTTCACTCAAACATGTTTGAACATATTGAATGCAATAATTGAGCTTGTTTTAGAATGAATTTGAAATATGTTTAGACGATGTCTGATGTGTTTTTGATTCTTTCCAACCTCGTGTTTTTATGTTTAATGGCATTGTGACAAATGAAACTATTTAGATTTGGAAATGTCTGATAGCTTATGATTCTTGTTTTGAATTGTGTCCAAGTATCATTTTGATGGATCCTGATTCTTTCCATTTTGGTTGGATTTTGATTTGCCAGGTGGCATAGGAGTTGCAGCCACGGTTCTTCAATGTTATCTAATCCAACGAGTATCACCCAGAGGCATGGAATGCAAAACTATTTTCACAGCTTGATGAGGAAAAAAGTCTTCAATCCTTGATTGTATCGCTGCAAGAATGGTTCAGGTAATGCTTCTTTCATTTCTTTGTTGTCAACACTGTCCTTGTTTCTCAATGTGAACTTTCAATCTTGTTTGATTGTGTTGGAGAATTTTTTGACTTAGGCCATAAACTCTCTAATTCGATCTGCTCCCCTGATATCTCAACATTTGTAATTTAATGAGTGTCGTGAAAGTTTCCGAATGAGGAAAATTCGCTGTTGTTATTATGCTACTTTCAGGGTAGCATAAGTTTCTTGACCATCTATTTTTCTTTTCATGTGACGCTTTTGGAGGGACTTTGAATATGGCGGCACCTGGCACAAGGTGGAGTTTGGAGCACAAGGTGGGGTATTACACCATTGAACAATACCAGGTATAGAAACAGATATATGTTGCTACTACTAGAACTTGTCATTGTTGTATGAATTTTGGTGTGAATGGATCTCAAGTCATAAACTGCAAACCTTGTGGCTGCTGTATTTTCCTTGTTTATTGTTTTGGCTTTGTTTCCATTTTCCTTTCATGAGAACCTGTGATGTCCGTTTTCGGTTAGCTCACGTTTTAGACTGTTTTGAACAGGCTATGGTAGCAGGTGGTGAAACTTTAGAACAACCTGGGTTGGTTTTTGCGCCAAATTGGGTTACTACATCCAATTATGTAATCTAACTTCATAGTCTGTCACTATGATACTTTAATGAAGTAGAAGTATCTGAGTCAGACCCATGTTTGACAATAGATTGGGTTTTCAGAAACTCTTCACCCTCGCAAATGCTTTCATCATCGATAATCATTCTATAAGGTAATTCATATGTTATCTCCTGCGAATGCATATCTGATTCATTATTTGAATTACTGATGGTGACTTCAATCTCCTGCGACAAGACATGACATTAGGTTCTTCTGAGCAAGTGAACCATTCGTACTGAAATCATTTGAGAACATATCGACCCTTGGAGACCTTTGCACATCATCTCTATAGCGGTAATTGTTTTCAGTATCCTGTTGGTGACTTTTCATATCCTCAATAGCTCTTCCTTTATTGCCCATCAATAAACATCTTATCTAATCACTTATCCATCCGACCTTGTCTGCAGGAACAGATTATTCTGGTGACTCAATTTTGTTTTGTCTTGGCAAGTTAGATAGCATTCGGAAGTGTGATCCTGCCACGAACTTTTGATAGATTCTCGTTCAACAACGATGTTCGTCGAAAACCGTTCATGGCTATGAATGGTCCAAAAGTCAATAACTAACTTGATCTTGGAAGTCAATTCACTCTCAAATGCCCTTTCTGCTCAGTTCAATAGCAGCACGGGTGAGGTTGGTGTTGTTAGAAGCTTTTCGAATAGAGTTGGAGGGAGCAACGATCTTGAATTTTGAGTTTTTGAGTTTATTTGTTTATCATGTAAACTTTGTATGCTTTGAGTCCTTGGAATCATGTAAAAATTGAGAGTTTAGACTTGTATTGCATCTTGAACATTTCTGATATAATTCTGTAATGAAGTAGAATTTCTTTGCGTACAGCAGGTCATCTAGAGCGAGCTACTGGCATTGTAAATATGTCTTTCTTGCAAGAAAATATTTCTTGATGCAATTTGTGCAGCGTCAGTGGACTCCACGCAAGGACCGTAAGATTAGCAACAACATTAGCTAATCGTGAATTAAACTAGAAGTTTTGCAAGAACTTCACTTTTATGGGACACATGTTGTACAATCAATTTTGCAGCTGTAATAGTATTCATTGTTTGTATTCAATTAAGTGTTTTATATTTCAAACAAGATATTGTGTATAATGTCAACCTTATTAACCATGTAGGGACCAACAATCACGTTATTATATAATTTGTGCTTGACCACCATCTGGAGACATCAACTCATATATATCCCTTGGTTGTCTCTACCTTATTTGTAACTTGAGTATTTGAAGTTTGTGAACTTGATCTTTGGATTTTTAGGAACAGAGCTTGCATTTCCTATAAAGGACTTCCCAATCTTGTACCACTTTGAATTAATCATGGCACAATAACTTGGGACTCTTGAATTTGTAATGTGAACAACCAATTTGAATTGTTTTGACATATAAAAGTCTTTTGATCTTGTATCACTTTAAATTGAAATCCTGTACCTTTGAATTTCTCCCACTTGAAAGATTTTCTTAACAAAGACACCCTTGAATCTTGAATGGCGATGGGTAGCATATACTTGCATCTTCTAATTCTTCTCAAATTGACTTTCCTTTATGAACCATCATTTAAGAACATGGAGCAGCACAATATCTCAAACTTAAGGGGCTGACAAAGGGGGGGGGGGAGATGCCATCTTGCAATCTAGATGCCACACAACCAGTGGCTAGTCTCTAGGGACCAAGTTTCCATATCAAAAGGGTATAAGGATTTAATCTTTGGGGGGGGGAAAAACAGAGGAGTCTTGAGGGAAGAAAGGCTTGGTAGTGGTTTAGGGACCAGAGAGGGAAAGGGCACAATCACACAGGAGTCCAAAACACATCTTGCAAAGGCCAGAGAAACTCCACAAACACACACACAACACCGCCTTCGAGACCTTGAATCTTCTGCGGCAGCACCTGTACTCCAAAGAGAAATAAACAGACAAAGCTAGATAAAGCGGTTAGTTATGCACGAATGATTGACCTAATATGTTATGCAAAGGGCAAAGCGGGGATCTTAGGGTCAAAAATTAGGGTGTGACAGATGCCCCTATTTAAGTTTCTCCTATTCGGAGATATGGAGATTGAAATCTTTGTCTCGACGAGATAGGAGGGACTTAAATACAAACATGCAAAAATTTTTTGGCCCTAAGATGCCGCTAAATGCACATGATATGAAATGAAGATGATATGATATGCAAAGAAAGCAAGACAAAGATCCTGCGAGTGATAATGTCACAGGGGATAACCGATGTTAAAACGCAAAGAATGAAAGGAGGACCCAACGAGGAACAGCTAAGCAAAGCAAGACTCCACGGGGAAAGATCTAACTCCACTGGGGGAAAGAGACTACCAACTGATAATCATAGAATAGCTTAAGCAGTAGGGTGTCTCCCAATGAAAACAATAGTGTATATTGCAAAGATAATAAGCAAACATGTCTCCCGGCATGGTTCAACTTCTTATTTAACTGGATGTTGCAACGTCTTGAAATAAAATGCTACGAGGTTGTCTGCCTCGAGCCAAAATCTTGAAATACATGCCACGAGGTTGTCTGCCTCGAGCCAAAATCCACTTGAAAAAGGGTAAAAATACACTTCCCCTCGTCTCAGGTCATAAGCCACGAACTGGTCTCAGTTTCTTCTTTAATCAAGCATTTCACTTGAAAAGGGTAAAAATAAACCTCCCCTTGTCTCGGGTCATAAGCCACAGACTGGTCTCGGTTTCTTCTTTAATCAAGCATTTCACTTGAAAAGGGTAAAAATAAACCTCCCCTAGTCTCGGGTCATAAGCCACAGACTGATCTCGGTTTCTTCTTTGGGGATATAATATCTACTACCGGTTTACTGGGTAGTTCACAAAGAAAGATCATCTGCTACCGATTTACTGGGTAGTCGGCAAAAGGTAATTCTGCTACTGGTTTACTGGGTAGTCAACAAAGATAATATTACCTACTACCAATTTATTGGGTAGTCGGCAAAAGAAAAATACTTGCTACCGATTTACTGGGTAGAAAAATATCATCTGCTACCAATTTACTGGGTAGAATATTACCTACTACCAATTTACTGGGTAGTCAGCGAAGAAAAGATCATATGCTACCGGTTTACTGGGTAGTCCTTAGAGAAAATATTGTCTGCTACCGATTTACTGGGTAGTCAGCGAAAAAAAGAGAATTATCTGCTATTTGTCATAGAAATCTTGATAACCAAACTGCCCAAATAAAGGGCTGCTATTTGCCGCATGGCATGTATTCCAAGGAAATGTAGTAATAACCGTTGGAGAAGTAATCCCCGTCTTCCGTGGAGATTTTCAAATAAGCTCTTCTTGGGGAGACAAAGTGAAAACTAAACGCACGCTCGGTCCGGGTTCAACAACTCGAAGATGTCCAAAATTGTGATTGTCAGGGACCAAAATTCAATTCAGGAAATAACTGAAGAGAAGCGGTCAAGCAAGACTCCATCCAATGAGGCATGAACTCAACTGGGGTTTACCTTTATCCAAAAATGGAAAATAAAACTAAAGCAACCATCTTCCACGAGGATCTAACTCAGTGGGGGAATTAGAAAGGGCGCGTTTTTTCTACTTAGGGCTGACTACTATACTTGGAGGGAGCAGGCAAACCCGATCACTTGGGGATAAACACAACCAAAGTGAAAGAACAAAACAAACAACACAAAATGCAAAATGCAAAATGCACACATGCCATGAATCTACACGAAAGAATGCCATGCTATGCTTATGGTCATGCTGACAAAACAAAACAAGGAGAAGCAAACTGGAGATGAAATAAACATCTCGATACGGAAACTCAGCTAATCTTTGCAATATAAGAAGCATCACTGGGGATGAATGGAAAGACATATATGGAAACAAGTCCCACTTCACAGCTTCGGACTTCTCTAGGGAAAAGAGAGCACTTCACTTAGGGATAAGCATCCTGACTTCACTTAGGGATTGTCAAGATGAATCTGATTACTCTGTTGGAGATGAGAAAGATTCACTGGGAACGAATCAAACTCGTGACCGAAGAGACTTCATGGGGGATAAAATAAATATCCACTGCGAACTGAAGTAGTCTGAATGAGAGATGTAATTGGATAAAATAAATATCCACTTCAATCGGGGAAGCTTGAATCAATAGTAGCTGAAAATGTCAGAGATAAAACTTCGAGGGGATGAAATAAACATTCATCTTCACTGGTGAAGATTGAGATAGTGAGAAAATCCACTGAGGAATGAAATAAACATTCACTTCGCTGGGGAAGGTTGAAACCAAGGAAAATCACTGGGGATTCTTAGGTTGCCGACTGGGGAAATCTTGCGTCAAACGTGCCATAACTGCTCGGAGTAGAGGTTCATCGAGGAATAGTCGTGACTACCTGTAGTAAAGACTTACTGGGGAGTCATCACATCATTCGAGGTAGAAACTCTTTGGAGTATGGGTGAAGAAAGTCATGGGAACAAGAGTAGTTCTGCATTGATGAATTTCTTGGTAGTCGCCATTTTGAACAATAGTTGTTGTGAATGGATGAAATAATCTTCAATTCTCAAATGCCCCAGATCACATGGTTTATGAGAATAAGTCATCCTAAGAGGATTTTACAGAAAACTTGGCGTCCCACTGTCCCAATGTTTTCAAACTCTTGGAGAGATTGGTCGAATCTCGACGTAACTGCCCCTGATTGACCGTATTACGTATAACTGAGTCTTCAAACTTTGAGAGATTTATTAAATCTCGATGTAACCGCCCCAGACTGACGATGCGCCTAGTCTTCGAACCTGCCCCTTGGGGTCAGACTGTGAAAGGAACAGCTGGGCAACAACTTGCCCCTGCTCAGCAAAGTCTCCAGGTAACGTGCCCCTGAATATGGTCATCCTTTTGAAATGATTCGCCATTTACTCATCAGAGTTTCAAATCTCAAAAGATTTAGCTCATCGCTGATGCTCGTATGCTAGCTTTTATGATGTTAAGCAATGTTAGCAAGCAGAAAAATGTTAATTTTGAAACCGCTAATGCAACAGATGTTTGTCTTGAAAATTTTATTAAAAGATATTTTTGCGATTGAATTACCAATTTTATAATGCCAACGCAAATTTGAGCATAACTCATAGGAGTCAGGAAACGATATCTCAATGAGTATGCTTTTGGAATAAACCTTGCTTCAATTAGGACTTTTAAGGGTTGTATTATGGATTGGTTCACGGTTAAAGAAACAAAAGATATAAGGCTCAAAGTGTGTTTATGCCTACCCAATCTTCGTGATATTTTACTCCATTTTTTCTTTAAATTACCCTGCCCCAGGTTAAGAATGAGGGTTTTTTTTTTATTTGGAAGAAGAAAACTCATACTTCAAAGGTTCAAAAGGGTTAACGAGGGTCTATCTCCCTTATATCTCTGGTGTTTGGGGATTTGAAACAATGCCTTACCTCACCAGCAGAGTTTTATTCAAAAGCATACAACAAGGTATCTTGCGTTTGATTTCGTCATCCTCCATCTAATTCTCTGCCAAAGCAAGAGATTGGGGTAGTATTGGCATTATAAAATAGAAAGATCATTTAAAATGAGTGAAACAAATGGATTTCTTCAAGACAAACATTGTTCATTACATCAATTATTTAAAATAACAAGTTCTTACACGCAAATAACAAATGCATTAACAAATAAGAAGCATTACATGCAAAAAGAAGTAAATTAACAAAAACTTTGAGAAGACTGTCTCAGTCTGAGCTTATGGTTTCCACATATGGTCTAGAGTCACCAAAAGACAAGACACCACGTCGCATTATCCTTTGTACCTCATTCAATAGTAATCACCACTGGTTCTGGCATACTAAAGCGCGGGACTATGACACTCATCCTTTCTCTAGGGATATGAAGAAGTTCCTGATCCAACATATCTTGGAGATCCCTCTTCACGACAGAACATCCACGGGGATTCCTAGAGCAAATTTTGCAAGAAGCATAGTTATGCTCGTAGTGGGTAAGCCTGCACAAATCGACATGCATATCCACCAAAGATCCTCTTATTGAATTCACGTCAGAAATACGGTATTCCTCGAGACATTCTTCCACAGGGCTTTCGTACTTGGGCAACAGACTTGTTGAGATGTTGGGCCCAGAATCCTCAAAAGACAAAATGCCGCTTTGCACTAACTTCTGTACTTCAGCTTTCAAAGCATAACAATGTCAATGTCATGACCGGGTGCCCCTTGATGAAATGGACAAAAACGATCAGACTTAAACCACCATGGGAGATTCTTTGGGATGGCCGGTGGTTTCCTCGTTTGCACCAGATTCTTCTGTACTAAAGCAGGATATAACTCAGAATAGGCCATTGGGATCGGGTCAAACTGATCCACGTGTTGTTTGCTTTTGCGACGAGTTCCTTTATACTTTCCTCGTGAAATGGAATCAGCAACTTGTTCCTTCTTCTTGAACAAACCCTCTCTAAGATCCTTAGAGCCACTAGGAAGGTTAATGGGAGCCATAGAAATGGGCATTGGCGTGACTTCAGAAGTCTCGGTCCCTTGAAACGGAGTCTGAGAAATATGAGGAGAAGGTTGACTTTGAGCAGCAATCAGAGTTTCAACCAAAGCAGAGAGCCTTTCCACGCCAACCCTTAAAGCAGTTACTTCCTTGCGGAGTTCACGATTTTCTTGCTCAATATTATCCATCTTCTTCCTTTGATCGGCCCGAGTATCGTATTGATAATCCAGCTTGACTGAGAAGAGAAGCACGAATGAGAACCTGGAATGCAAAGGAATGCAAATGCAAATGAGAAGCAACAAGATTCATGGAACTCAGCTATTTATAATCATCATGGAATATCAAGAGACTCGATTTAAAAAAATCATTAAACACGGTTACGATAATCAATATCTGGAATATTAAAACAGATTTATTAATAACACGTCGGTACACTTTCCAAGAGTCATAACAGAAAAGCTAAATAAAAGCTAATAATGATGGATCTAAGGAGACTCTTCCAACGGTCTTCGTTTGACTTCTTCTTCCAATTGAGCCTCCAAGGTATTGATTAAGGACTAGAGTAGCCTTTTTTAAAGAATTTCTCCTTTTGTAGTCATGTTGGCTTGAATATTAACCGAAGATGAGAAATGAATACTAGTATTGAATTAGTAACTCCGTCAGCTGAGGAAATTCTTCAAGGATAGGTACCAATTGATAATCAAGGAAACAGTAGTAGAATGTAGATAATAACTTCCCATATATGGTCTCGAATCTTTCTTTATCTATCAGCAAGGTCACCAGTCCCCTTAGATCGTCCAGGTTATGACTCTTGTAAGTGTACTTCAACGTTTTCTTTCTTTTTTGGAGTCTATGGTATCCCTATGATGTTTACAAATAAGACTAAGTTCCATGAATCTTTATGATATGATGCTTATGAATGCAGGGATACAAACACACAAAGCACAAAGCACACACAAGCAATCAAACAGACAAAGAGTCCTAGGTTTGAAAGGGTCATGAGCGTGGAGCCAAGGTCTAACCATCCCAATAGGTGTGTACTATGGTTTCAAATGTACATGCCGAACGGGTTCTAAAAATTTCCCAGAGTCTACAACCCATCTTTCAGATATTATCGATTTCCCAAATCACTTGGTAGTCAATAATATTTTCAAGAGAATCTCGTCTGAGTGTAGTATTGCGTAGCAACTAATTCAGGAATAGACTCCCTCATAGTCCCCGCACTACATCCTAATAGGCCAAGTTGGGTTAAAGGTAGTACGGTCCTCACTCTCACGGGTTCTTGGTCGAAATTAATATCGTTTTCACGAATGGACTCGTTCAAACAACATTAAGTTCAAAAGAACCTAAATTGAGCGATGATTTTCTCAACTCAACTTTTCAGGAATCGACTCCACCAAAGTATCCTTAAACATATCATCTCCTATCATAATTGCACTCAAGTCCGTGTATAGGACTCCTCACCACACAAAGTGACAACCCAAGCAAGCATAACAGATACAAATATATTAGAAATAACATAATTAAACAAGTTAGGGGGAACCCTCTTATGAGAGTCCTCAGTGAAGTCACCATTTCTGTCGCGGTGAGAATTGGATACCATAGTTATTGGTTAACTAGGATCACATTTATTTTATTTCACCACCGTCTTTGATTTATCCAAGGGAAGGGAGAAAGATTAAATACCCACAAAGCAATGCAAATGCATACTAAGATTCTAAAGTTCGGGGGTTGGTTATACCTAGGGAAGGTGTTAGCACCCTCGATATCCGTAGTACTCTACAGGAACCTCTTGTTTTATTTATGTTATTATTATTTTGTTATCTGTTTGCTAAAGGTTTAAGGGTAGGTGACCTAGAATTCTATTCCTAAGCGTGCTCGACAAGATATCGCGTCTTGTGCCTACATATCTTGTCGGGAGGGAATCAGAGCACATGCAGTTCCTTTCTAAAGGATTCTAAAGTTGTTTAAAGGTTTAGGAGAAGAGATGAGTCATCATCTTAAGAAACCACCACAGTTTTGAAAATTGTTTGTATTTGTGGGGTATGGGATTGTATGTCCCTTCTTTGAGATGATTCACATCTAATTCTCTTGTGTGGAGAATTAGGTGAGCTAAAGATGTTCGATTAATTTTAAGGGGGACTAACTTAGGAAGTCTATCCTAAAGTTGTCTAATATAATCTTATCTTAAGGGTGTAAGACCTATAGGGAGGTATGATGCAAATGAAATGCACCATGCACAATAATTTGATTATCATGCATGGGATTTTCCCTTGGATATTAATGTGATCGGTTATTAATGAATTTTAGCCAGAGTGCTAGCAAAGTGGTGCTAGTCTTGTGTCTAGTGACCAAAAGGTTGATAGCAATGCCCAAAGGCGATCGACTTACATAGGTGGAAAATGGCTCGACGTTGGATCGAGAGTTTTTAATGTTTCGAAAAGGTTTAGAACAAAAAGTATACATTCATACAATAGTAAACACACACACGCATACGTAAAACATGATATCAATCAGAGATTCTAATTTATGTCACTCAAGCATATGATTAAGCGCAATGAGGGGTTCTAAGAGAACAGTCTATTACGAAAAGTTGGTGATTTAAAGGAAAATTAAAAGGTTTATTATGTTAAAGATTAATATTAATTTAAAAAAAAAAGTTAAAGGTTTTCTTATAAAAGATTTTAATATTAAAAGTTTTATTATTATTTATTTAGCTTTAATTGTATCATAAAAGGATTATTTGAAGAAAAGAAAAAGGTTAAAAAGAGTTTTTCTTATTAATTAAAAGATTTTAATTTTACTATTTTAGTAAAAGGGTTTTTATTATTTTTAAGAAAGGTTTTACTAATTTAAAAAGGTTTTATCAAAAGTTTATAATTAATTTAAGAAAATAAGTTATTTATTAAAAAGGTTCTATTGACTAAAAAAGGTTTTATTAGTTAAAAAAAAGTATTTTATTATATAAGAGGTGATATTTTAAAAAGGAAATTATGTTTTAAAAGGTTTAACTTAGAAACAAATTCTAATTATCTTGAAAAAAGAATTATTTGAATATTACGAAATTATTAAGAAAAGTTTAAATTAAATAAACAGATTAACTAATTAGTTAAAACGGAGGGATCTGGTGTGCCAGGTGAGGGAGGGTTTACCATAGACTCTCAAACCTCAACCGTCAGATGCACGTGCGTGTGATCAAGTGGATAAAAAGAACGAGGGTGCAGGGTGATGATACATGGGTGTGTGCATGTGATCACAACGTATCAAACAAAAAGAAAAAAAACAAGGCAAACTGAAATATCTTTCTCTTATCTCCGTCCTTCATTCTCTCATCACACTCGAAAGGGGTTTTGAAAACCCTAGATCAAAATTTCCGCCGCTCACTTCGCCGTTCTCGCCAATCTCTCCGTCTTTCTCTCGATCAAACAAAAATCAAACAAATAAACCCCACCCCCATGATTCCCAGCCCCATTTTCATTAAATCTGAGATGATTATGGATTACAATTACAAATTTGATCAGCAAGAAAATGAGAGAGAAAGAAGCTGACGGTTGAAGATGGAGGGACGCGCTTAGAAGTATGGACGCAATGGTGACGTATGGTGGTGATTGGTGAAGAATGACAGCTCCTCAAAGATAAGTCTTTCGGATTTTTCTCCTTTCTTGTGAATTCTCCTCTTTCTTTGCGTTTTGTGTGTTGTTGTCTCTGGTGTACGTTGCTGTGTGTATTGGTACGTGGTGTTGTGGTTTTTTATGTGAATGCTCTCTGTGTGTATTGTTTTGTAAACACTGATTGTATATTGTTTTGGACTCCGGTTGTATGTTGTTGACATTTGGTTTTGTATGTTGAATTTCTGGTGAGTTTGTGTAAGATTTTCTTTGTCCTCCTTGTTGTGTTTTGATGACTGCTTTATGCAAATTTGAATTTTTCTGTTCTGATAATCATGTGGGAAGTGTTCCGGATGTGTGAATATTGTGTTGGGATGGAAGTTTGTGCCTGGTCCCTGATGAATGGCTTTCCTCCTTTTATAGACTTGGTAATCAAGATCCTGATTGAATGCTTTCCCTTTTCACTCAAACATGTTTGAACATATTGAATGCAATAATTGAGCTTGTTTTAGAATGAATTTGAAATATGTTTTGACGATGTCTGATGTGTTTTTGATTCTTTCCAACCTCGTGTTTTTATGTTTAATGGCATTGTGACAAATGAAACTATTTTGATTTGGAAATGTCTGATAGCTTATGATTCTTGTTTTGAATTGTGTCCAAGTATCATTTTGATGGATCCTGATTCTTTCCATTTTGGTTGGATTTTGATTTGCCAGGTGGCATAGGAGTTGCAGCCACGGTTCTTCAATGTTATCTAATCCAACGAGTATCACCCAGAGGCATGGAATGTAAAACTATTTTCACAGCTTGATGAGGAAAAAAGTCTTCAATCCTTGATTGTATCGCTGCAAGAATGGTTCAGGTAATGCTTCTTTCATTTCTTTGTTGTCAGCACTGTCCTTGTTTCTCAATGTGAACTTTCAATCTTGTTTGATTGTGTTGGAGATTTTTTTGACTTAGGCCATAAACTCTCTAATTCGATTTGCTCCCTTGATATCTCAACATTTGGAATTTAATGAGTGTCGTGAAAGTTTCCGAATGTGGCAAATTCGTTGTTGTTATTATGCTACTTTCAGGGTAGCATAAGTTTCTTGACCATCTATTTTTCTTTTCATGTGACGCTTTTGGAGGGACTTTGAATATGGCGGCACCTGGCACTAGGTGGAGTTTGGAGCGCAAGGTGGGGTATTACACCATGGAGCAATACCAGGTATAAAAACAGATATATGTTGCTACTACTAGAACTTGTCATTGTTGTATGAATTTTGGTGTGAATGGATCTCAAGTCATGAACTGCAAACCTTGTGGCTGCTGTATTTTCCTTGTTTATTGTTTTGGCTTTGTTTCCATTTTCCTTTCATGAGAACCTGTGATGTCCGTTTTCGGTTAGCTCACGTTTTAGACTGTTTTGAACAGGCTATGGTAGCAAGTGGTGAAACTTTGGAACAACCTGGGTTGGTTTTTGCTCCAAATTGGGTTACTGCATCCAATTACGTAATCTAATTTCATAGTCTATCACTATGATACTTTAATGAAGTAGAAGTATCTGAGTCAGACCCATGTTTGACAATAGATTGGGTTTTCGGAAACTCTCCACCCTCGCAAATGCTTTCATCATCGATAATCATTCTATAAGGTAATTCATATGTTATCTCCTGAGAATGCATATCTGATTCATTATTTGAATTACTGATGGTGACTTCAATCTCCTGCGACAGGACATGACATTAGGTTCTTCTGAGCAAGTGAACCATTCGTACTGAAATCATTTGATAACATATCGAACCTTGGAGACCTTTGCACATCATCTCTATAGCGGTAATTGTTTTCAGTATCCTGTTGGTGACTTTTCATATCCTCAATAGCTCTTCCTTTATTGCCCATCAATAAACATCTTATCTAATCACTTATCCATCCGACCTTGTCTGCAGGAACAAATTGTTCTGGTGACGCAATTTTGTTTTGTCTTGGCAAGTTAGATAGCATTCAGAAGTGTGATCCTGCCACGAACTTTTGATAGATTCTCGTTCAACAACGATGTTCGGCGAAAACCGTTCATGGATATGAATGTTCCAAAAGTCAATAACTAACTTGATCTTGGAAGTCAATTCACTCTCAACAACCCTTCTGCTCAGTTCAATAGCAGTACGGGTGAGGCCGGTGTTGTTAGAAGCTTTTCGAATAGAGTTGGAGGGAGCAACGATCTTGAATTTTGAGTTTTTGAGTTTATTTGTTTATCATGTAAACTTTGTATGCTTTGAGTCCTTGGAATCATGTAATAATTGAGAGTTTAGACTTGTATTGCATCTTGAACATTTCTGATATGATTTTGTAATGAAGTAGAATTTCTTTGCATACAGCAGCTCATCTAGAGCGAGCTACTGGAATTGTAAATATGTCTTTCTTGCAAGAAAATATTTCTTGATGCAATTTGTGCAGCGTCAGTGGACTCCATGCAAGGACCGTAAGATTAGCAACAACATCAACTAATCGTGAATCAAACTAGAAGTTTTGCAAGAACTTCACTTTTATGGGACACATGTTGTACAATCAATTTTGCAGCTGTAATAGTATTCATTGTTTGTATTCAATTAAGTGTTTAATATTTCAAACAAGATATTGTGTATAATGTCAACCTTATTAACCATGTAGGGACCAACAATTACGTTATTATATAATTTGTGCTTGACCACCATCTGGAGACATCAACTCGTATATATCCCTTGGTCGTCTCTGCCTTATTTGTAACTTGAGTATTTGAAGTTTGTGAACTTGATCTTTGGATTTTTAGGAACAGAGCTTGGATTTCTTGTAAAGGACTTCTCGATCTTGTACCACTTTGAATTAATCATGGCACGATAACTTGGGACTCTTGAATTTATAATGTGAACAACCAATTTGAATTGTTTTGACATATATAAGTCTTTTGATCTTGTATCACTTTAAATTGAAATCTTGTACCTTTGAATTTCTCCCACTTGAAAGATTTTCTTAACAAAGACACCCTTGAATCTTGAATGGCGATGGGTAGCATAGACTTGCATCTTCTAATTCTTCTCAAATTGACTTTCCTTGATGAACCATCATTTAAGAACATGGAGCAGCACAATATCTCAAACTTAAGGGGCTGACAGAGGGGGGAGATGCCATCTGGCAATCTAGATGCCACACAACCAGTGGCTAGTCTCTAGGGACCAAATTTCCATATCAAAAGGGTATAAGGATTTAATCTTTGTGGGGGAAAAAACTAAGGAGTCTTGAGGGAAGAAAGGCTTGGTAGTGGTTTAGGGACCAGAGAGGGAAAGGGCACAATCACACAGGAGTCCAACACACATCTTGCAAAGGCCAGAGAAACTCCACAAACACACACATACAACACCGCCTTCGTGACCTTGAATCTTCTGCGGCAGCACCTGTACTCCAAAGAGAAATAAACAGACATAGCTAGATAAAGCGGTTAGTTATGCACGAATGATTGACCTAATACGTTATGCAAAGGGTAAAGCGGGGATCTTGGGGTCAAAAATTAGGGTACGACAGAGTGCGACACGAGCCTTAAGCATATGGGAAATGATTAGTGAAGATCTCCTTTACTCTTCTAGGATGCTTTGCAAACGTTCCGTTGGGAGCGACCTTGTAAAGTATTCGCTCTTATGTCATAGTCTTTAGCACGATACATACCACAAACACAATAAATAAAAAAATTTCTTCTAAAAACACAAAAACAAAACAATCGTCTTCCTTTGGGATTCTCTTCTCACCTTATTCGCTCTAACCGTAAGGATACGTTATTTCCGTTCTACCGCAAACAGGTAAACGCGTAAGTCTCCACGGAACGAGCGGCAACACCTAAACTTCTGGAATGCGAATGTTAGCGTCATTCACTTAAAAAACACAAAACAAACAAATACCCTGTAGGTCAAACTACGACTGCTCGGACTTCCTCTCTCCTGTCCGATTGAGGATACGTAGGCACAAGACAATGATGTATTGGCGAGCAACTTTCCCCCACAACCCCGTAGTCCTCCGAACTACATTGACTCTGACTTTTCCACTCCCGAGGGAATACGTAGGCCTAGGACGGCGATGTCCTATCGAGTCACCTTTTCTTTCTTTCCCCCCGTTCTCTTTTCAGTTTCCGGTTAGCATTTGAGCTTCATATACTTACACCCTTTGATTAGAACAACAAGCGCAGATCCCATCGAGTACGATGGACGCGAGGGGGTGCTAATACCTTCCTCTCGTGTAACCCACTACCGAACTTAGGCTATGGTTGCGATGACCATGTCTTTTCCTTTCTAAGGTTTTCTTCGATCATTTCCTTTCCCCTGCGTCGGGATAAATAACGTTTGGTGGTGACTCTTCTGTCTTTTTTGCCGGTTGATTTTCGTAGATGCGACAGCTGGTTACTCTGCTGGGGACTCTGGTTCCCTAAGCGAGTCAATCCTAGAGCTTGCTTGTTTTCAATTATAGGGTGTTTATCTGTATGCTTTACCTGCTTTATTTATGGCTGTTATTGCATGCTTATTGCTTTTATCGCATTTACTTGCTTTAAATTTCATTATTACCATATATGCTGGACTGTGATGGATTGCTGTTTTCTTTGGTGGGCAGGGTGTTCTGAGAGATAAGCCCACTACCCAGGCTTGAGTGTACACACATGATTTAGAGTGGATAGTTGTGTCGCACGCGTGGTGGTGACCACGTGTAGTGTTCACGAGACTCACAACCAAATGAGGTTCCTCTATGAGATATCCGATATTGCATGTTGATGTAGGTCATCAGATGTTCTCATTGGGAGCTGTCGACTCTGGTGACCATTCCCGAGGACTCAGTTGAGGCACTCCTCCCAAGGGGCAATAATGCCAGACCAAAAATGGCAAACACATTACGCTTCTTGATCCAAGTACCCGAAGCTGGGAACTTGCTATAGGATGACCTTTTTTAGGGGAATCAGTTGAGGCCTCCTCGATTGATGATGATGCCAAACTAGAAATGGTGAACGTATCATCATTTCTCAACCTAAGAGTCCGTGACACCGAGGATCCTTGGTTTTTTAGAACCCACATGTGAGAGGGGTTGGGTGTTTACAGGTTTGCAGGTAACCCTAACTTCCAACATATCCGATTTTCTGGTATTCTTACAGAAGTGGACAATTAATCCTATTATACTCAGCCAGTTATTATTCACTCAGTTCTCCACAGACATTATTCACACAGTTCAGCACAGACACGTCCAGTTATATGTGGCACCTCTGATACCAGTGGGTTCTTGAGAAGAAGAAGAACATCATCATCTACAGGTTTCCAAAGCCAAGTCTAGGACCTCTTAACAGTCTGAAGGCTATGGCTAATCCGGATGTGTTGGGAGCTTTTAAGGAAAAGTACGAGTGGATTCTGTCCTTTGTTCATAACATTAGTGATTATGAATATAAAGGTCTTCACACTTTGATGCAATTCTATGATCCTCCTCTGAGATGTTTCGTATTTCCTGATTATTTGTTGGTCCCTACCCTAGAGGAGTATTCAAACATCTTAGGGATTTCTATCAAGGAAGGCGCTCCGTTCTTCGGTTCTAAGAAGGATCCTGGCTTTGGGGATGTGGCTAAGGCTCTTTATTTGAGCAAATCAATGTTGGAATCCAACATATCCGGTAAGGGAGGTTTCCGGGGTTATCATTTGGGGTATTTGGCGAAGAAAGCTCAAGTGGCTGTTGGAGACAAAAAATGGACTGTTTTTAACGCAATATTGGCTCTCTGTGTCTACGGTATTGTTCTGTTTTCGAACGTGCCTGACTTTGTTGATGTTGACGCCATCAAAATATTTACAACGCAGAATCCAGTGCCAACGTTATTGGGGGATCTTTATTACTCAGTCCATAGCAGAAATGAGAAGAGAAGAGGAGGATTTGTTCACTGTTGTGCACCTCTCTTCTACAAATGGTTTGCGAAACGTCTGCCTCGTTCAGGCGCTTTTGTGGATTCTAAGGATTCTCTTGAATGGTGCCAGCGATTGATGGGTTTGTCTGCCAAAGATATCGTCTGGGTAGATCATCGGTTGCTTTGCAAGGACATTGTTCACAGCTGTGGGGAGTTCCCCAATTTTCCGTTGATAGGAAGAAAAGGGGGAATAAACTATAATCCCTCTTTAACCATCAGATAGTTCGGATACGCTCTGACAGGTCCACCCGTCAAGAGGGATGTGGAGGAGTCCTTATATTCCCAAGCAATTGATGGCCTAGAAATAACGTAGAAGGCTTCTGAGGCTTGGTTCAGTGTACAGAAAAAAGGTAAAGCTGTTATGGGAAAAGCCAACAACCGAACCTATACTCCATATGAAGACTGGATAAAGAAGAGGGTTAAAGACTTCTACTTGCCTTTTGATCCTGTACCTCCTTTGAATCCTGAAATTGTGGAAGAAAGAACCACCGTTTCTATTGAAGAATTCAACAGGCTGCAAGCTCTGGTGAATGAGCTTCGGGTAGAGAACTCCGACTTGAGTAGCCGTCTTCAAGATGCTTTGCATATCAACATGGGATTGGAATGGGAGGCTCAAGATGCAACAAAGCTGCTAACAGAGAAGGAGAAGGACTTTGCGGACAGAGCTCAGTTTTATCGGAAAGCCAACTTGGCTGCCGAATCCTCTGCTAAAGTTCTCAAGCAAACCAAACAACTCTTGTCCGAGGCAAATGTCAAGCTTGCTACCTCTTGGAAAATGTGGGATGAAGTCAGGATTGAAAACGAGGAACTAAAGGAAGAGCTCCAAAAGACAAAAAGGGGCAAGAAGCACTTCTTAGACAAGCTGAAGGAAGCTCAGAAGAAAATTGAAGAGCTCAAAATTCAAGCAGGGATCAAGAATTCAAAGCTTAGAGATGTCTTTGGAGACGACGATATCGCAGAGCTTATTATCAAGCTGAATCAAGATATTGGGAGAAGGAATAAGCTGATCAAAGGGCTGATAGAATGACAAACTCATCCAGACACCGAAGCCGTCCTCGAAGAAGTTAAGACCAGTTTGTATGGGCTAGGGGTTTGGGATTAATTTGTCTTTGTATCACCGCATGCTGTCTATTGTGATTACCATTAGGATTGTTGATGGACTCACCCCTTGTTGTATCAGACATATTTGTATGGCTTTCCGAAATGTTATATGATGAGATTTTTGTTTCAGCTGTATTGTTTCAGCGGTATTCTCAACAATGTTGTTCCAGCTGTGTTTTCTCTGCAACACATATTTGTTCCTGTTGAATTTTCTCAGCAACGTATCTGATCCCTCGCCCGATTAATATTGGAATCAAAGTAGATATACCCTGGAAATGATTAAACATGGCATATGCATGCATTCATACATTTCATTTTTGCATAACAGGTGCTTATTTTTGGATTTCCTAACCTTGTTTGATCAAACAGGCAGGATTGCTGATTCTCACATCCACAGCTATTCAACGTGTCAAAACCAACAACGAGCTATGGAACAACTACAGGAAGAAATGGCCGAAATGAGGGCCCGTATGAACCAGTTTATGGATCTAATGCAAGGGGTGCCCCAGGGCCAACAAGAGCTAAGGGAAATGGTGCAGAGGCCCGAAGTTGAGATTCCAAACGCTGACAATCAAGTTGATCCTCCACTCAGAGGTGGTATTCCCGTCGCTAGAGTTAATGGTGGTATTCCTGTTATTGGAGCTGCTGGGGGTGCTATCCCTATTCATATTCCTGTTCCTCATCTAGAGGACAACCACGAGGATTAGTTTTCTTTGATGAATGCAGATTTGGGTAGTAACAATGGTGACAGAGACCGGAGGTATCAATTGCTTGCTGAAAGGCTCAAGGCCGTAGAATGTCAGAATACTATGGGCATTGATGTAGCAGACATGGGGCTGGTTCAGGGAGTAAGGATCCCTCCTAAACTCAAGGCTCCATCTTTTGACAAATACAACGACAACTCTTGCCCAAAAACTCATTTGCAAGCCTACTTCAGGAAGATTTCTGCTTACTCCAATGATGAAAAACTACGGATGTACTTTTTCCAAGATAGTCTATCTGGGGCATCTCTAGAGTGGTATATGAAGCTTGAGAGAGCTCACGTTAGGAATTAGAAAGAGTTGGCAGAGGCATTTCTAAAATAGTATCAATATAATATCGATATGGCACCTAATCGTACTTAGCTGTAGAGCCAGACTCAGAAAGGTTAAGAAAGTTTTAAGGAATACGCCCAGCGGTGGCGTGAGTTGGCTGCACGGGTGCAATCACCGTTGCTTGAAAGAGAAATAGCTGACATGTTCATGGGGACGCTGCAAGGTCCATTCCTGGAACGCCTGGCAGGGTGTCCTTCAACTGGTTTTTCTGATATTGTAATTGCTGGGGAGAGGATTGAGAATCTGCTTGAGCTGGGTAAGATTCAAGGCAGTGTTGGGTCATCTTCTGGTGTGCGAAAACCTTTTGCGGGTGCGAGTAAAAAATGTGAAGGGGAGACTAATGACGCGTCTTCTCAGAAGAACAGAAATAGAGGATATTAGACCCCATGTCATCAGACTACTGCTGTAACCATCCCCTTTGCGGCACAACAGCAAAATCAACAACAACAGGCCCCAAGACAGGCCTACCAACAAAGACAAAGAATGACTGATCGGCACTTGGATTCGTTACCGATGTCTTACTCTATGTTGCTTCAACAATTGCTTAAGCTGAATTTGGTAGAACTCCGCACACTGGGTCTCCCTCCTGCAAAGCTTCCACCGGGATATGATGCAAATGCGCATTATGACTTCCATTCAGGTGCCCCCTGGACACACTGGAGAAGTGTCGAGCCTTTCAACATAAGGTTCGGGATTTGATAGATTCCAAAGCTATTAATTTTGCTCCTCCTGCCACTCCAAATGTCATTCAGAATCTGATGCCTACCCACGGTGGGGAAACTGTTAATGCTGTTGAAGAAGACAATGGTTTGAGGTTGGTATCTAATGTTTGGGCTGTTAAGACGTCATTTCTGGTCGTGAAAGATCGTCTGTTGAAAAGGGGCGTATTCCCTGGTTGTGGTATGGACTGTTCAGATTGTTTAATTCGAGAGAATGACTGTGATAAGTTGAGAAATGGTATTCAGAATTTGATGAATGACGGGTGTTTGCAATTTAGTCAGGTTTCTAGTGCTGATAATGATGTTTCAACTATTATCATCCCTTTTACATCGGTACAAATTCCAGTGCCACCAAGGCGAGCTCCAGTGACCATCACGGTGCCCGGACCGATCCCGTTTGAAAGTGAGAAGGCAATTCCATGGCACTATGGTGCTGAGGTATACTACAATGGTCAAAAGCAAGAAGTTAATACTCCAACTGTAATTGATCATAAAGTTGATAATGTAGGAGTTGGCAGTTTCATTAGAAGCGGCAGGCTGTTTGCGCCGCAAACTCTTCGAAACGATAACGCAGATGCCTTGGCAAAGGTCAAAGGCATGTAGGTGATGAATGAAGGGCCTGTGCAGAGGGCAGAGCCTGGTACATCCTTTGAAAATGAAGTCGAGGAATTTATGAAGATCATCAAGAAAAGTGACTACAAGATTATAGATCACCTCCACCAGACCCCATCGAAGATATCCATTTTGTCTCTATTATTGTGTTCTGAAGCACACCCAATGCTTTGTTGAAAGTTCTGAATGCGGCACATGTGCCTCAGGAAATCCTAGTCAATCAACTGGAAGGTATAATGTCCAATGTTAATGCCAGCTGTGGGCTGGGTTTTACTGACTTTGATTTGACATCGGAGCTGTATCATCGACTCTCCATCAAAAGGTTAAGTTTTTGGTAGATGAACAAGTAGTCACCGTCTGTGGTAAAGAAGACATCTTTGTAAGTCACATGTCTTCCTTCAAGTATGTTAAGATGGATGGAGAAATCCATGAGTCGTTGTGTCAAGCGTTCGAAACTGTGAATGTGCAAGAAGTGTCTCCTTGATCAGAGAAGAAGTCAGACGTCTCTATTACATCCTACAAGCAAGCCCAATCTGTGGTATAGTCAGGTAACACCGGAGTTTGGGGTCGAGTAATTGAAGCGCTTGTCAAAGAGAACATGTTTGGAATTGGTTATCGAGGACCAAGGTTCAAGGCCGTCAAGGACCCATTACTTTCTCTAGTGCTAGAGTTATCGATCCTAGTCATATTTTTGCATTGAGCGAAGAAGACGGAGACAGTGACTGTGACATCAGCAACTGGATACGCCCCTCTGTCCCGGGCCAAGAGCTTCACAACTGGTCTTCTGAAGATTTCGTCCAAGTCACTCTTCACGAAGAGTAATTTTCTTTGTTTTCATGTTAAATCCTACATCCTGCCCAAGGCGTAGAGATTCATTGTAGGGCTTACATTGTTACACGTTCAATTTTATCATTAATAAAGGACATTTTTTTGCATTCAAATATTGTGCTCCCTGTCTTTCTCTTTTTACTTTTGGTAATAAATGGCAATGTTGTTTTGTGCACTCATAAAGCGTGAATAATCATTTATGCAGATGCATTTCACCGGATTTCATTGATAACGATTCTGCTATGGCGTATTATAACTTTGACAATCTGATTTACCAAGCCGAAGAGGATGGTGAAGAAGATTGTGAACTTCCTGAGGAATTAGCCAGGATGTTAAAACAGGAGGAAATGACCATTCAGCCACATGAAGAGGCACTGGAAGTTATTAATCTGGGAACCGAGGATGCCTAGAAAGAAGTCAAGACCGGGGTTGCCATAAATGATAATGTAAAGAAGGGGTTGATTGAAATGCTGCATGAATATGTTGACATCTTCGCTTGGTCGTATCAAGATATGCCAGGGCTTGACACTAATATTGTTATACACAAATTGCCTCTCAAAGAGGGTTGTTCTCCAGTCAAGCAGAAGCTTAGGAGAACGAAACCAGACATGGTAATCAAGATCAAGGAAGAAGTCCAGAAGCAGTTGGATGCAGGTTTCTTGGCTGTTACCAGCTATCCACCATGGGTTGCAAATATTGTGTCGGTACCTAAGAAGGATGGAAAGGTCCGGATGTGTGTTGACTACCGTGATCTGAACAGAGCGAGTCCAAAAGATGACTTCCCATTACATCTCATTGACGTATTGGTTGACAATACAACTCAGTTCTCGGTATTTTCTTTCATGGATGGCTTCTCTGGCTACAATCAGATTATGATGGCACCAGAGGGCATGGAGAAAACAACATTCATTACCCCATGGGGAACATTCTGTTATAAAGTGATGCCTTTCAGTCTAAAGAACGCAGGGGCAACCTATCAATGTGCAATGGTGTCTCTCTTTCATGATATGATTCATAAGGAGATTGAAGTCTACGTTGATGACATGATCGCGAAGTCACAGACCGAAGAGGAACATTTGGTGAATTTGCAGGAACTATTTGAATGTTTGAGAAAATTCAAGTTGAGGTTGAATTCGAATAAGTGCACTTTCGGGGTGCGGTCTGACAAATTATTGGGCTTTACCGTTAGTGAAAAAGGTATCGAGGTTGATCCAGCAAAAGTAAAAGCAATTCAAGAGATGCCTGAGCCTAGAACGGAGAAACAGGTTTGTGGTTTCCTAGGGAGGTTAAACTACATTGCTAGATTCATCTCTCATCTTACGGCCACTTGTGAACCAATTTTCAAGCTGCTAAGAAAAGATCTGGCTATCAGGTGGAATGATGACTGCCAAAGGGCATTTGAAAAGATAAAAGAGTATCTTCAACAACCTCCGATCCTTATACCTGCAGTTCCAGGGAGACCACTGATACTGTATTTGCCAGTGCTTGAAAACTTAATGGGTTGCGTACTCGGTCAACACGACGAGACAGGTAGGAAAGAACACGCCATCTACTACCTGAGCAAGAAATTCAATGATTGTGAGTCAAGATACTCAATGTTTGAGAAGACAGGTTGTGCACTTGCATGGGCTGCTAAGTGTTTGAGACAATACATGATGACTCACACAACTCTGTTAATATCCAAGATGGATCCAGTCAAGTACAACTTTGAGAAGCCAGCTCTCACCGGAAGGGTTGCTCGTTGGCAAATGGTACTGACAGAATATGACATTCAATATACTTCCCAGAAAGCCATCAAGTGTAGTGTTCTGTCCGACTATCTTGCTCAACAACCACTTGATGATTATCTGCCGATGAAATTTGAATTCCCTGATGGAGACATCATGTATTTGAAAATGAAGGACTGTGAAGAACCATTAGTTGACGAAGGGCCAGATCCTGATTCTAAGTGGTGTTTGATGTTTGATGGGGCCGTTAATGTAAATGGTATTGGAGTTGGGGTAGTTATTGTCACTCTGAAGGGTTCTCATATACCTTTCACCGCCAGACTGACTTTTGAATATACCAACAATGAAGATG
Source organism: Lathyrus tuberosus (assembly GCA_022829125.1). Classification (NCBI taxonomy): domain Eukaryota; kingdom Viridiplantae; phylum Streptophyta; class Magnoliopsida; order Fabales; family Fabaceae; genus Lathyrus; species Lathyrus tuberosus. The sequence goes on from JALAZF010000017.1 coordinate 21,434,941, forward strand.
AGTATGAAGCTTATGTTATGGGTATCGAAGAGGCTATTCATATTAGGATTAAAACTCTCGACATATTTTGGGATTCCGCTTTGGTGATCAATCAGGTCAACGGAGATTGGAATACTCATCAACCTAATTTGATTCCGTACAGAGATTGCACGAGAAGAATGTTGACTTTCTTCAATACAGTGAAGCTTTACCATATACCTCGTGACAAAAACCAGATGGTAGACTCTCTGGCTACGTTATCCTCGATGATCAAAGTGAATTGGTGGAATCATGTGCCCAAAATTGACGTGACGCGCCTTGATAAGCCCACTTATGTGTTTGCAGCCAAGACAGTTGTAGATAGTAAACCTTGGTATCACGATATCAAGTGTTTTTTGAAAAGTCAAGAGTACCCGGCTGGGGCATCCAACAATGATAAGAAGACTCTGAGAAGATTGGCTGGTAGTTTCTTGTTGAACGAGGATTACGTGTTGTATAAACAGAATTTTGACATGGTCTTGCTCATATGCGTGGATAAACACGAAGCCGACATGTTGATGCAAGTAGTACACGAAGGTTCCTTTGGTACCCATGCCAAAGGACATGCTATGGCGAAGAAGTTGTTGAGAGCAGGTTATTACTAGATGACCATGGAATCATATTGTTTCAAATATGCTCGAAAATGCCATAAATTCCAGATTTATGCTGACAAAGTGCATGTGCCTCCGAATCCTTTGAATGTTATGACCTCTTCGTGGCCCTTTGCTATGTGGGGCATTGATATGATCAGAAAGATCGAGCCCACTGCTTCCAATGGGCACCCTTTCATTCTAGTTGCCATCGATTATTTCACCAAGTGGGTGGAGGCAGCTTCCTTTGCCAACATCACCAAACAAGTAGTTGCCCGGTTTATTAAGAAGGAGATCATTTGTCGTTATGGGGTTCCTAAAAGAATCATCACTGATAATGGTTCTAATCTCAATAAAAAGATGATGCAAGAGCTGTGCCCGAGCTTTAAGATTGAACATCACAATTCTTCTCCGTATCGTCCAAAGATGAACGGTGTTGTTGAAGCAGCCAACAAAAAAATTAAGAAGATTGTGCAAAAAATGGTTGTGACGTACAAGGATTGGCATGAGATGCTGCCTTTCGCTTTACATGGGTACCGTACTTTAGTGCGTACGTCAACCGGTGCAACCCCGTTTTCACTCGTGTATGGTATGGAAGCAGTCCTGCCAGTTGAGGTTGAGATTCCTTCTCTGAGAGTGATGATGGATGTGAAACTAGACGAAGCTGAATGGGTCCGGACAAGATTCAACGAGCTAAGTCTCATCGAAGAAAGACGAATGTCAGCCGTATGCCACGGGCAGTTATATCAGAGGAGGATGAAAAAGGCATTTGATTAGAAAGATCGTCCTTGTTGTTTTCAGGCTGGTGATTTGGTGTTGAAACGAATTCTTCCTCCACAGACAGATCACAGGGGCAAGTGGACCCCGAATTATGAATGCCCATATGTTGTTAAGAAGGCTTTCTCTGGCGGAGCCTTGATGCTTTCAACTATGGACGACGAAGATTTTACGTCCCCTGTGAACTCAGACGCAGTTAAAAAATACTTCGCATAAAAGAGACCCGATGGACAACAAAAGGAATAAGTCCAGGCAAAAAAGGGCATCCCGGAGAACCAAAAAAAAAAGAGAAAAAGGTTTGGGCAAAAATTAGGGATATATAAAAGAAAAATGAGTAAACCCACTAAGTTGAAAACCTGAAAGGGCAACTTAGGCAAAAATGGGTATCCCGGTGGATCGAAAACCCGCAAAGGGCGATCCAGGCAAAAGTTAGGCATTAAAGCGAAAGGTTGTGATCTGAGTAGTCTGTACTTCATCTCTCTTCAACATCTGGGAATCTCGAAGGATAGGAGTCAGTCCAATCACATTTCTCAGAAAGCAGAGTATTCAAAGCATTTTGAAGACATACAAGTCATAGCAGAATTGAAACCCAATGGGAATCCATTTTTACATTGCCACTAGTGTAGTTTCTTTTCTTTTTTATGCAATTACCTCTTTCTAGGTATTGCTTCCTAATGTAAACGCATAGTTACAGGCCGATTCAATCAATAAAATTTACTTTCATTCCAACAGCTTTCTCTTTTGTTTTCATTTTACTGTTTTTTTTGCAAAAGACGTCCGAATTTTCGATAAACATTGCATTTGAAAACAATAAAGCTCTACAAGAACATGCGTGAAAACATTTAAAATTGCTTTGAATGTTGAGTGTCCTTAGGTGGTAAATTCAGACTATATAATACCCCGGGGCACCTGTGTGTATCTTTTTGTGTTTGCAGGCACATATATTCATACTCAATGGTCAATGTGCAAGTCAGAGACCATTTTCCTCCCATATCACTAGTGGTATTGTTCAGATATGAAAATGAATGTCTCCCCAGCAGAAATAGCCAAGGTTGCATCATCCTCGGCAGAGGCTATGAATTCTTGTTATCCTCCCCAGCGGGAGTCCATAGATTTGGTTTCCCTAGCCAGAATTGGATGTGTCTTTTCTCCAGTAAGAGTTCAAGCCCCAGACAGGGTAAAGATGGTTGGCATCCCCAGCAAGAGGCTCGTTTGACCTTCCTTCTCCAGTAGTATTTCTCTCCCCACATAGTACTGGTATATAATTTTCTCATCAAGACATGAAGCATGATTTCCCAACAAGAGACTTGTCTGGTCTATTCTCCGACAAGCACTTCCTTCCTCTGAAAAGGTTGTTTGATCTCAGTACCCCTAGCAGCCGGGTCAGAAGGTTGTCATTTCCCCAGCAAAGTCCTATGGTTATAGGTTCTCCTCAAGTAGGACTAGTTCAGGTGATGTTTCCCCAGTACGGTCCTCATTCCCCGCAATCCAGAGTCCAGATGTATCAACATTTCTCCCTTAGCAGAGTTGTTGATCTTTTCCCCACAAACACTCAAAAGATCAGATCAGTGGTCACTTCCTTAACAGGGTTATTAATCCTCATCCCCAGCCGAGGATTCTTTTTTCATCTTGCATATAGTAATCATCGCATCCTCGAAACACGTAGCATTTCCATTTGATATGGAGCATTATGCCATGGAAAAATTTAAACATATGCATTTGAAGCATAAGCCAGGTTTGGATATTCTCGTTGCCAGTCGTCCCCCAACAGAAAGTGGATCAACCCAAGATGTTCATCCCTACTTTATCCCCAATGAAGTTGCCAATAAACTCGTTCATCCTACTGGTATTCCCCTACATAGTCATCTATTCAGGCTTCTCTTCTTCCCCAGCAAAAAACAATGTAACTGTAGCCTCAAGCAGGTGCTTCAACCAATTGATAGGGTAGTAAATCTGTCAATCCTACTTTATTGATCTTCGTTCTCTAGCAGAGTCATCTAGCTAGGATTCCATTATCCCCTCAGAGTCGTCCCTCTCACCCATCGTCTGAGGTTTAGATGCGTTAATCTTGATAGTTTCGAGACACTGTTCTTTCAACACTCGTCCGTGTTTGTTTCATGTCTTCAATGCTTCGTCCGTATTGATCCCTCATTCCTTAGACACTCGTTCGTGTTTATTTTAGTTTCTTCAATATTCGTTCATATTGATCTTAGACACTGGTTCATGTTTATTTCAGTTTCTTCAATATTCGTCCATATTGATCTTAGACACTCGTTCGTGTTTCTTTCAGTTTCTTCAATATTCGTCTATATTGATCTCAGACACTCGTTCGTGTTTATTTCAGTTTCTTCAATATTCGTCCATATTGATCTTGGACACTCGTCCGTGGTCTTTCAACACTCATTCGTGTTTGTTTAAGGTTCATCAATACTCGTTTGTATTGATCCTAGATTTGTAGACACTCGTCCATGGTCTTTCAACACTCGTTCCTGTTTGTTTCAGGTTCATCAATACTCGTTCATATTGATCATAGATTTGTAGACACTCGTCTGTGGTCTTTCAACACTCGTTCGTGTTTGTTTCAAGTTCATCAATACTCGTTCGTATTGATCCTAGATTTGTAGACACTCGTCCATGATCTTTCAACACTCGTTCGTGTCTGTTTCAGGTTCATTAATACTCATTCATATTGATCCTATATTTGTAGTCACTCGTCCGTGGTCTTTCAACACCCGTCCGTGTTTGTTGTATTTTTGCCAGTACTTGTTCGTATTGATTCTGGATTCTTAGCCGCTCGTCCGTGTTCCATCGACACCCGTTCGTGTTCGATTTTAGTTCTTCAATACTGTGCTCGTATTGATCTTAGACACTCGTCCGTGCTTGTTTCAGTTTCATCAATATTCGTCCATATTGATCTTAGGAACTTGTTCATGTTCGTTTTGGCTTCATCAATACTCGTCCTTGATGATCCTAGAGTCCATATACTCACAGTAATTTCTCCAACATTCGTCTGTATTGATACTAAGCACTTGCCTCTTTATCCCCAACGCAGTTAAGCACCCGTCCGTGTTTGTTTTGCTCGGTATCAATACTTCGTTCGTATTGACAGTGTTTACACCTCTTATTACTTGTTCCCCAGCAGAGTCGTCGCTCCCCTTGCAGGTTACGAATTTTGTGTGGTTATTTTTGCACTCAATTTTCTTCTTGACGCTCATCCATGCTCACTCTCATCATTCTTTGATACCCGTCCGTATCATCTTTCGATACTCGTTCGTGTCGTTAAGCTAAACCCTCGTCTGTGTCCATCTTTCCTTTATACATGTAAGTATCATCTCACGATACTCGTCCGTGTCGTTAACTAAATCACTCTTTCATGTGTGGCCTCATTCTTTGACACCCGTCCGTATCATCTTTCGATACTCGTCCGTATCGTTGATCTAAACCGACGTCTACGTCTTATCCCGTGATTTTAGACACCCGTCTGTGTCGTTTCCTATCCCTAACAGATTTTTCAATCCCACCTACCCTTTTGTCCCCAGTGGAGTTTTACACTCATCCGATTTTCTACCTTCATTCTACCCACAGAGTGCAAATTTTCTGTTTCCTTTGGTATTCAATCCCTATTTACCTTGAATGTCTGAAAGCCGCCGCTTTCATCCCTTCAGGTCCACAGTTGATTAAATAGGGGCAGCTATAACACCCCAAAATTTGCCCTCCTATTTATACCCAATAAGTGGCTTATGCTTCACATTTCATACGCATTTAGGTCATAAACATTGCACATGCATCATTGGTCTTCCCAAGGCATGGTATCAAGGGTTGCTCCATCATTGACTGATCAAAGCAATGGGAATGAGATGTATTCAAGCACTCAAGCCACAAAGGCCCCTCAAGACTCAAGACATCTCATTTGGTTCACCATTTCATTAAGAGATTGAGATTGGCAAGAAACTTGAAGAGGACCACACCTTCATAACTTTTGATCCTCTAACTAGGGTTTTGGACATCTATGCTTGGGACACCCTCATAAGCAAGGAACTTAGAGATTTAACATCATCTTATCAACATGAATCATCTTGGTTTAAGGGTATCTACATCATGTTCAGAGGAATTAGGGTTTTAATCATCAGTTAACATCTCCTATCATCCAGTGCCAAAACTAGGGTTTTGCCTAAATCCAGTTTATTTCTGACTTTTTGGGCAAAAATTGATTCCAAGATTCTCTATGTGTTCTCAAGTATCTATGGGTGGAATATGGACCATTGATTTCAGTCACAAGAGTTTTAATTGGCCAGAGGATGGAGAATTAGACAAATTGAAGATAAAGTCACCTGATCAAGGAAAAAGTCAACTCCTGACTTTTGAGGTCAAATTCATGCTCGTCATGTCAAATATGGTCAATGGGTGAGATTTGACCAAGAAAAATCAAAGGAATCATGAAAAATCACAAGTTGTGGAAACTTACCATTTTTGGAAATTTAGGGTTTTAGGAAACTTTCCATTTATGGAAAGTTTTCATGATTTGAAGCCCACTTCAAGGCTAGTTTTCTCCATGCTAGAAGTTTCATTTCAATTTTGGGTGAACATGAAAGTTGTAGTATGATCTCTCACCTTTCCAACCATATAAAGAATGCCTCATTTGGATTTCTAGATCAAGAATTATGATCAATCAAAGTTGGGATCTTCAAGTTGTTCAAATGAAAAACTTAGAATTTTTTCTAAGTTCTAAAAGTCAGTTTTGAGACCATGTTTTCAACACCAATTTCCATCATGTTCTAAGCCTTTTTTTTCAATCTGATTTTCACATGAAAGTTGTAGTATCAAGTGTCCTCTTTAATTTGGTACCAAGAACTTGAAGATTAGATCAATATTCATAGAGTTATGATGTTCCAAAGTCATGATCATGCAAGTTGTGAAATGTGAAATAACTTAGAAAATATTAAGCACTTTTGGTAGCTTGTAATATGTGACTTTCATGGCCATTTATCATGGTGTTTGAGACCTCCATTCCACTTATTTCCAACATAAAAAATGTTCTATCAAATACCCTCTTTCCAATGGTACCAAGAGTGGACAAAATGGTTCAAAACTCACCAAGTTATGTTGCTTCAAAGTCGCCCTCATGCAAAGACTCATCAATATGTTTAAGCCATGAAATAACCTACTCAAATTGCGAAGAAAAAATCTCAGTAGTGTTGTACCAACCTCATGTGCATATGACCTCACTTTTACCTCATTAAACCATACAAGATTCTTACATCACATGCACATACAAACCTTACCCCATATGCCAAAGGAAAGGAAAAGGAAACTTATACAACAAGTTTAATTGTACCAGCTCATGTTAATATGATCCATACCATACATTAACATCCATCACACCACATCATGATACATCACACTCAATAAAATCAATTAACCCGTGTACACTACCACCTAACCTTCATTTTGCAATTTTCATCAACTTTGCCTAACCATCATAAAAACTAACTTATAACCATGGTAACACCCTAACCCTCATATAAGCCACACATATATAATCCCTAAACCCTTATCAGAAACAGTTACACATTCATTCCCAAAAAACAGATCCAAAACCTCTAAAAATCCACCATTGAAGCTCTTAACTTCAAAGCTTCAAATATCATTTCTCCTTGAAGTTTTCTCCATTTTCTCTCCATAATCATCATCACCAAGCTTCCATCTAACTTCTGTATGCATTGATTTGGATCTGGGAGCTTCCATAGGTGCTATACGAATCCCACAACCTTCATCATCAAACTGAAATCTTCAAGCACGAATCCAAGAATCTTTGAGCATTTATTTTGCTCACAAGGGTAGATCAGAAGACTTGCAGGAAATGTTTGGGTTTCTTGGCATTGGAAAGGGATCTTCAAACAAGTTCCATTTATTGAATTTTTCTTCATCAAATTATAGCATCTCAGGTGGTTAAAATCATTTAGGAAGCTGCATCTGAAGTCCTCTCCATAGAGGAAATGTTTGTGGATATAGATTAGGTCGAAATGTGAAAGTTTGTGAAGTTAGGGCATAACTTATTGTCTTCGGATCTCATTATCCATGGATCTTTTGAAGAAACTAACTTTAGATTTGGAATCTACATGGAAAAATGAGCAGGGTAGTGTCATGTTTTTTTACTTTTGGTTGTTTCCGTCGCCGACCATGGTGGCGTCTCGCTGGAGAAGACGACCGAAAGTCTTCTCCGGCCACCGGAGCAAACCCTAGTCAAAATGTTCATTACGCGTGTGTTATTATGATTCGTCCAGGTAAGGTTCATATGCCAGCATGTTGAGAATTTTACCCGCGTGCAAGTTGTGTTTGAACTGGCCAATGAAAGGCCAACATCACATTAATGAGTGCCAGCGTGTTAGAACACGTGAGAATTGCTGGCTATTTTCCTTTTTATTTTTTGATTAATCTGAATAATAAGAATCAATTGCACATGGGCCCAGCTCATCCTTGCTATGCGCACCTCCCCCTGTTTGGGCCCAATGTACATGTGAACTAAGAATACACGTCTCACAAATGAATATTAAAAATAGTTTTACGTGCCCAAAAATTACAATTAAATTCATGGGAGTTCTATGATGCTTTAATTAATTTTTTATGATTTTTATTTTAATTTTTGGTCATATTTGGTATTTTTCCCAATTTCTGATTGGAGTGTATTCATATGGACATACCTTGTAATGTAAGCCTTGAAAGGGGACATTCCCCTTATAGTTTTAATCCAATTTTTTGTGTGTATTTTGAAACTTGATAATAGGACTCTTACATGTTAAATTTATGTTTTGGTCATGATTTGTGAGTCACTTTTTAAATGCTTTTTGTGACTTGTGTTTGTATGATCCCTAATGGTAACATGCTTAATGTTAGCAATTGTTTGAGAACTTTTGTTGCATATTTTTGATCCAATATTTTGTACATGATAACTAACTTATCTTAACATGACGTGGTTAATTTTCATGATTTTCCAAAGAATCTAACTATTTTTCATGGATAATTCCATTACATGATTAACCTTTAGATACATGCTAGAACTAGGGTTAACTTAATGCCAATGTGTGAGCTCTTTAAGACCAATTTTGAGGAAATGTTTGAGCCTATTAATGATGCCATTTTGTGTACCTTTGTAACCCTTGGATTTTGCTTTTTGATCATGACTCACATGATTTCTTTGAACCCTATTTGCTCACCCGATCTTACTCGATACTTGCTTAGGTGTTTTGGTTTGATGGTGCATTTATGCAATCCTCTTTGGGATATTTTTGTGCATCATTTCACATGTGGTTTAGCATGAGGTAGATCCTGCCCATATTGATTCCTAGGTCATTTCACATGCTCCTAATTAAGGTTATGCTTTCACAAGTTAGAACATGAATGAGCATTTAACTTTGGTGTTTTCACTTGAACTTTGGATGTGCCATATTTGTCCAATGCTTTTGATATTCAAATGTGCCATTCCAAATATCATTTACCACTTCCTCATGTGTGTGAATACTTGATTTACTTTACCTTGGCCTTGCTTTTACATACTTGAACTTGTTTTGCTTCTAGTGGAAGATTAAGTTGATTTTTGACCACTACTTGTGATATCTTTTGAGAACATGTTGTCATGATTATTTTGTGAGATATAAATGTTCATTTTGAATATGGATAACATGTATACATTGACATGAACATGATTAGGAACTTCCTAATCCCATTTATAGGTCATTTGGTATACCTTAAGTTCTTACTTTTGTATACTTTGACTACTTCCTTAACACCATTTGTGTGTCATCCTTGCTCATTCCCTTTGGGATTCAAATGTGAAATATTATAGGTCTTTTACCTCTGATGTGTATGCTTTGACATTGCCTTACCATGTTATTTCTTTCTCTTTGTTTAAGTGATAAGTTACATGCTTTAGAGGATGTTTAAGTTTGGTTTTGGCCCTTACTTACATTAGCTTTGAACATTGAGTTTGACATGAAATGTTGTGACAATTTAAGGATGATCTTGAGCATTGAATACGTGTTTCTAATTCTGACTTAGGTCTTTGACGAGTTCATCTCACATTTGTTTGCTCATTATGTAACCATGAATGATTAAAGCATGCTTAAGATGACATCTTTGAATACAACTTTCAAACCTCTTGAACATGATTGATGTACATTCCATAATCACTTCTCACTACTTCAAGCTTGCTTTCTACATGTTTATATCATATATGTTGCTTGAATACATGACTTGACTTCCATTTGTGTGACTTTTAGAAGTCACTTTGACATAACTTGTGAATGACTAATGTTTGTGTGTTGATATAGGACCTAACTTGTAATCTTTTAACAATGCTTAAAACATTAACATACATAGGATAGAGTAGGTTTAGATACTGCCCCTCTTAGGTTCATATACCTTTAGGGTTCACTTCTCATTGATTATTGTTTGACTTTGCTCCTAGAGTAGAACTAAAGCACTTGCTTGTGCATTAGGACATAGTTTTGCATTTTGCTTTCAACTACTTGATAGTTGAGCTTGGCTTGGAGATGGTAAGTATTTGTGCTACTTTACATGGTTGTTTACACTTTCATGATTCCTTTTTCATCTCATTTCTTCTTTACTTCTCTTTGTGATTGATTAGAATAATGTTTACGTGTGTTTGTTCACATGATCTCGTAGGATTCCTAGCTCCGCTTAATTTTCGATTAAGTTTGAGGTAGGAGAGACATTAGGCTTTCAATCCAAGTATGATAACATGGGTAGCAATCCCCTCTTAACCTCAACTATAGGGCCACAATGCATGACAACATTAGGACTTAGTTTCCCTTAGTTGTTTTCCTTTAACCCTTTGAGTCTCCCTTCTCTCATCTCAAAAGAAAAGAAAAAAACACCTAATAAATATTGTATATGGAGTGCGCCACGAGCCTTAAGCACATGGGAAATGATTAGTGAAGGTCTCTTTTACTCTTCTAGGATGCCTTGCAAACGTTCCATTGGGAGCGACCTTATAAAATATTCGCTCCTATGTCATAGTCTTTAGCACGATACATACCACAAACACAATAAATCAAAACACTTTCTTCTAAAAAACAAAAACAAAAAAATCGTCTTCCTTCGGAATTCTCTTCTCACCTCATTCACTCTAACCGTAAGGATACATTATTTCCATTCTACCGCAAACAGGTAATTGCGTAAGTCTCCACGCAACGAGCGGCAACATCTAAACTGCTGGAATGCGAATGTTAGCGTCATCCACTTAAAAAACACAAAACAAACAAAGACCCTGTAGGTCAAACTACGACTGCTCTGACTTCCTCTCTCCTGTCCGATTAAGGATACGTAGGCACAAGACAACGATGTCTTGGCGAGCAAACTTTCCCCACAATCCCGTAGTCCTGCGAACTACATCGACTTTGACTTTTTCGCTCCCGAGGGAATATATAGGCCTAGAACGGCTATGTCCTATCGAGTCACCTTTTCTTTCTTTTCCCCTGTTCTCTTTTCAGTTTCCGGTTAGCAGTTGAGCTTCAGATACCTACACCCTTTGATTAGAACAACAAGCGCGGATCCCATCGAGTACGATGGACGCGAGGGGGTGCTAATATCTTTCTCTCGCGTAACCGACTCCCGAACCTAGGCTATGGTTGCGATGACCATGTCTTTCCATTTTTAAGGTTTTCTTTGATTGTTTCTTTTCCCCTACGTCAGGATCAATAACGTTCGGTGGTGACTCTTCTGTCTTTTCCGCCGGTTGATTTTCGCAGATGCGACAATCACATATAGTTTCGTTTATATATTAAAACTATCACTTTTCTTTATGTTTTAAAACTACAACCGTAATTAAATTTTATATTTTAAAATAATAGCAAACAATATCACAACGGTTATTCACAGTAACCGTAGTTATATCTCTTATTTAAAAATAAATAAAAAAGAAAGGAGCGCCTTAACCTTAAATGAAAAACATTTTTGCTACTGCTGGGGTTCGAACCCATGAAAGATTGATTCTATCATATCGGTTATACTTACAACCGTTATTATACCCTATAAAATTTTAATTAAAAAATATAATATAAAGTAAGCGCCTGAGTTTAGAGATATCACCATGGTTTTTGGAAGAAGCGTGGTGACTTGGGCGTTGCTGTTTGCGCGTTTTGCTTTGTAGTAGTGCTTATTTTGTATGTTGATGATATCTTGATGGAAAGCTCTAGAAAGGAATAGATCATTAAGCTCAAGAAAACTATAAATGGAGAATATGATATAAAAGTTCTTAGTAAATATATAGGGAACACATGTATGGATATCATGAGAAACTGCAAAATAAGTGAATTATTTTTATCTTAATCTAGTCACTTGAAGAAAGAGATGAAGGGGTTTAAAATGAAAAATGATAAAAATCTTAATGCTTCTTTGGGTCATCACAAAAAGCTTCCAGTTATACAATATCATCAAATCAAAGAAGAAAAGAAGACAGTGAAGATTACTATGTATGCAAATGAGGCTCGAGCATCATGTATGATATGATTTCTAGTAGTCCATACTTAACATATGCAATTAGTATAATAAGTCGATTAATAACCTATTCTAATCAATTTCATTGGGAAACTTTGAAGTGAGTGCTGAGATATTTGATGTTCATTAAAATGCGATTTGAAATATACAAAGACAACTCAATATAAAGTTAATTTGGAGGGTTTTGTAGATCGAGACTCACTACGCCAAACAAGACCTTAGACAGCGCTTTTTTTGGCCTTAGACAGCGCTTTTAAGCGCTGTCTAAACCTGCGATGCTAAAGGTTTAGACAGGGCTTTGGGTAATACCAAAAGCGCTGTCTAAAAGGGGGTATATTTAATGAAAAACGCTGTCCATGGTACCATTAGACAGCGCTTTTTGACATTTTTTAGGTATACCTTAGACAGCGCTTTTGGTGAAAGCGCTTTCTAAGCCCCACCTTTTTGAACTTTTTTAGGCATACCTTAGACAGCGCTTTTGGTGAAAGCGCTTTCTAAGCCCCACCTTAGACAGCGCTTTTAGTGTAAAGCGCTGTCTAAGGTATACGAAAATTTTTATATAAATTTTTTTAAACCACAATTTTTACCAGGTTTTTCAACCAGAATTTGACCTGTTTTTCAACCAATTTTTTTCCAGAAAAATACCACAATTTGGAGATTCAAATCAATCCAATTTGGCCTATTTAAATGTATCAATTTACACCAAAATTATATATCCAAAACAATTGGCAATTCAAACCAATATATATATATATATATATATATATATATATATATATATATATATATATACACCAATTTATAATTACAAGTCATTACATTTTTTCTACAAATGTACATATTACTTATACTAGTACTTTTGCATCCAACCAAAGCATTGCTTCAAATCTATATAGGTCCTGAAAGAACACAAAGATTGTAATTCAATTAAAAGAATACATCAACAATGTCTATAGTTAGAAAGTTACACATATTTAAATTCTCATCAATTAAAGTAAGAGTACAATATTATACCTGATAAAACTCCGAGCTCCATAATGTATTGACGCCAATCCTCTTTGATTGTGCTCTCGTACTATCCAATTTTCATTTCTGTTCTGATTTAACCTTCGGAGTACATCCTTGTGCATCTCAACATTGCCCTAAAGAGAACCGGCGCAGAATTTGAAAGAACTTATTATGTTATAACTGCTTATGCAAGTATTACCTGTAAAGATCCGAGTTTTGGTTGAAGATAGATTCCAGAATGTCAAGAGTGTCGACGCCATCACTTTCTTCTTGTGCGTGCAAGCACACCATGTTTCCGATAATGATGATTTCAAACACTCGGCTGCAAATGAATATAACACAAGCTTTTTTCAACTACTAAGCACAAAAAAGCGGATTGCTTCATATGCATATAACACATGAAGTTATACATACCTCTCTTGTTTATCTGACTAGTGTAGCATGAATAAAGTTTTGGGATAGTGAAGCTGACAAAAAAACCTGTATGCGTATAACCATTAAGACAAGAACTCAATTTCAAAGAAAAGGTTTATATAGATGGATAGAAAAGTTCATGGTGTCCTAACCAATGGCACATAGCCTCCTGATTGTAATTAAGTGGCCAAACTCAGCTCCTAATAGAAGGAAGGGAATTACCTGCAACAAGAAAAGAAAACAGTAGTTCATGAATAAAGACCTTTTTCGATTTTTTAGGACAACATAATTTAATTTAATCTCCCATTAGAACAACATATCCAAATCATATTAGACAAAAATCAATCTAAGTCTATATGACACTATACCATAAACTACCATTATTTTTGCCCCAAATGTTGTTCCAAAAAGATGCTAAATATTGCCAAAATTACTTTTTGAATTAATAGGTTGTTTATTCATTTTAAATTGAATGGTTTTCATGTAATACATGCCTCTTTGTGTAAACAAAAAACATAAACCATGAATCAAGAAAATTTAAAATATTAACCTGAAATGATAAGTCTTAAAGAATAATGTAGAAGATCACAATATATAGCCTTTATTAATATTTTGATAAGAGTCAATCTTACTGTATTCCTCAACCAAAATTGCAGGTACCACCCATGCAATCTCCTTGATTTCCACTAACACCATTGCTAGCTATTGCTCCTCAGTCCAAATAGCTACATGTTAATCACACAAAATGTAGTCAGTAACCTACACAACATATAAAATGATAAAACACATTAAGGTTTTTCAAACACATAAAATCATTGAATTTTTAAATTCCACTTAACCTACATTAATCAAATACCAATCATCAACATCATTAAAATAAAAATCCATATAGCCAATAGAATAAAATTAATCCCATGATTAATACCCTCATAAAAAGATAGTACCAAATAAATAAAATCAAAAATTTGAAATGTTTTTTAAACATATCTATTAACAAAAACATATCTATTAACAAAAACATGGGTTACTTTTGATGATGCACCAATAGCTAATCAACAATTATTGGACTTCCCATCACTGTTGACACTTCATCAACCCCCAAAAGGAAGTCCAAAAACATGGAAGTCCAATAACATATTTGCTTGTAGTTGTTGTGATGTCTACAAGAAATTGACTAGGAATCAAAATCAATAGCTTGTACAAATACCATACAAAAATAATCATGTGAAAACCTGTCCTAAAATGATCAAAGGTCTAATAATTGGAACAATGTAAACTTGAATAAAATTTGCATCATTTACTATACTATCAGCTCAAAAATATTTCAAGAAATCAGCTAAGTCAACTCCAGGATGGAATTGTGACATAGATAACACAGACAAAGGAGTTGATAAATCAGTTCCTCGTTGAACAGAAGTACAAAAACTTGGAATAGATTACTCGTAAAGGTATCTCATGATCACAAAACTATAAAGCCATGAAACAAAAACCACATTAGGCAGTGTAATATCCCAACAATAATGCAATCTCAACCACATGATAAGGAACAAATAATCTTTCAAAATGTGACCTTAAAGTTGTGTCATACTGAGTGAAAGAACTCACAATTCACCAACACCCTTAGACAAGAGCCAAAACAATCACTGGAAATTCCCAAAACACCATTAGATGAATAAACTAGGGCTTCAACTTGATCTTGTTGAAAGGAACATGTGAACTTTATTCTAACAAAGTTCATGCAAAATGTTTCAACTAACGAAAACCCAAAAGAGAAACACAAAAAATGATAAGTCCAACACATAAATCTGTTATTTCTAAGTAAAGTAAAGACCAAACAAATACCTCTAGATCCAAATGGAACAAATAAAAAAGTGGAGGAAAAAAATAACTGGACAAAACTAGACAAACCTCTCCACAAAAACTTCAAACAATCTTAAAAACATATAATGAATCAAACCAAAAAATCTTTCTACCACTGGAGAAGAATAGAAAATGAAAAGAAAACTTACTTTTAGAAGCTTCCTCTGTTTTCGTGAAACTAATCTTGGACACACAATGTATAACAATTTCAATGGATTTCTGGAAACAAATACGTCAATTTCTGAATTTGGGGTTCAGTCAATTTTTAGGGTTTCACATCAAGTTTAGGATTTCAGAGTTCAACCAATTTCAGGAAACAAATCATTTAATTTCCGAGTTTGGGGTTCAGTCAAATTTTATGGTTTCAATCGATTTATAGGATTTCAAAGTTCAATCGATTTTTATTTTAAAGTTTGTGAATACAAGTTGAGTTCAACAAAGAGAATAAGGTTTATGAGGTCGACGAAAAGAAGAATGAAGAATGAAGAGTGGCTTAGGTCAATTCGATGAAGAAGAAAAAGGTTTTTCGATTTTTTAGGAAGAAGCGGGTTACTCATGAAAAAGGTTTTTCGATTTTTTAGGAAAGAGGGAAAGAATGAAATGAAAAAGTATAGAATACTGATACAGTTTCAATCTTTATTTTAATTAAAAAGACCTTAGACAGCGCTTTTAATGAAAGCGCTGTCTAAGGTGGGCCTTAGAAAGCGCTTTTGAAAGCGCTGTCTCATATTGGCCTTAGACAGCGCTTTTGATTTTATTTTTTTTTAATTTATAAGACCTTAGACATCGCTTTTGAGTAAAGCGCTGTCTAATATTTTCCTTTAATTTTTTTTTTTAATTTATAAGACCTTAGAAAGCGCTTTCCTCAAAAGCGTTGTCTCAGGTCTTAAATTTTTTTTTTAATTTATAAGACCTTAGACAACGCTTTTAAGGAAAGCGCTGTCTAATATTTTCCTTTAATTTTTTTTTTAATTTATAAGACCTTAGAAAGCGCTTTCCTCAAAAGCGCTGTCTAAGGTCTTATATTTAGACGCGCTTTTATATTTCTAAGTGAACAGTTTCCGTGTTTTCTAAATTTTTTAACTTATAGCAGCGCTTTTGTAGTAAAGCGCTGCCTATGTAGTGCTGCCAAAGAGTAATTTTGGCGTAGTGACTATACGAAAAATATAGACACTAGAAAACCCCTTTATAATTTTGTGTTTATGTTGTTTGAAACAACTTTAATCTGGAAGGGAAAACCAACAATCTATGGTCGCATTATCTATTACTCAAGCAAAATATATTTCCCTTGTTGAAGGGTCATGGAAGCCATTTAGTTGAAAGACATGATTAAGGAGTTAGAGATCACTCAATAATATGTGAATATACATTGTGATAGTTAAAGTTTCATTTATTTGGCTAATTATCAAGTGTATCATGAGAGGATAAAACACATTGACATTCATTTTCACTTCCTAAGAGACATGATCGATTTGAATGAGATTGTGGTTGAGAAGGTGAGTTCAGAAGAGAATATGACCTAACATATGTGTTTACCAAATCATTGCCTAAATCAAGGTTCAAGCTTTTTTGTGACTTGATTATGTTCATTGAGGAGTGATTCCTAATTTGAAGAGTACATTAAGGTGATTGATAGATAAATTGACATTATTATCGGTTTTTAAATCAAGGTGGATAGTTATAAGAGTTGAATTCAAAATTCCTTTGGAAGATTCGCGCAAACACACTGCGCTTGGTATGAATGCAAAGGATTTTGGAGGATTGTAGTGCATTTATGCATTTTTTCAAAACACAACGTGTTTTAGGGATACACGATGCACTTCCTGTGACACCTTTAAAATGAGAGAGTTGAAATCCTAGTGAGTGAAACTTAGAAAAATAAAATGAGAGATTCTTAAAATTCATAGTTTTAAGTAGGGGTGGTAAAACGGACCCGACCCTTGGACATGCCCGTTTTGCCCACACTTTCGTGCGGAGCTGACCAAGAGATAAGACTCGCACCCTCTAACATGTCTACCTCGCTCCGCCCCATTTTTTGAAGGCTTTTATGGACGTGGACATTAACATAAATTTTTGTATTATTAACCTTAAAAGGTGCCGGTTGACCCATCCTACCCTGACCTTATTTTTTTTTCGGGACGAACCAAGGTTTTAGGCCTGCACTCTCAACTACGTCTGTCCCATCTCATCCCTTTTTTTGTGGTTTTTGCGGGGCGTGCTTAATGGGGCAGACATTCCTCGTTTGCCACCCATAATTTTAAGAGTTAAAAGACCTTTGAGACTATAATTAGGCTAATAATAATTTACTTTATTTATGTTTTATTATATATTCTCTTTGTTATCCTTATTTTCACAAGTTATGCAATTCACATTATTGAAATTCTAACCTCCTTATCTCTTCCTCTCTCTTCCGTACTTTGTTATCTTTATTGATAACAAAATGTTCAACATTTAAAAAATAAAAGACTAAATAAAATAAAATAAATAAATGATCAAAACGAATATTTATTAAAAGATAAATGACAACAATAACAACAATCAAGCCTTATCTCAATACGTGAAGTTAGCTATATGGATGAAATTCCGCCATAATATTCTATCCAACACCACGTTTCTATTCAATTCGTTAATCTCAAGGTCTTTCTTACGTTTCTATTCAATTCGTTAATCTCAAGGTCTTTCTTAATAAATTTTCTTATAGTTTTTTAGATATTCTTCTACTTCTAGTCGTTTGACTCTTCTCTATCTAATCTAGTCTCCTAACCTCCAAACAACATAACTTACGTGTCTTTTTTCTACATACCTAAATCCCCTAAGCATATTTTTCACCATATTTTCACACACACACACATTTCCTGAAGTTGAACAATATACATTTGCGTCACATAAAATTCTTGAGGTTGAGCAGTATACTTTTGCGTCACATAAAATTCCCGAAGGTTTTCTTTTAGCCACACAACTTAAAGTCTATAATTTTCAATTCTGTTTATTTTTCCATTATTTTAAATTGCGATTTAAAATATTTAAACCAAACTTGTGGATAATATAATCTCAAAATTTTATTTATAAGTTATAAACATTTTTTTCTTTTACTAAACTTACATTCATTTTCAACTCAGAAGAATATTTTTTTCTCAACATCTCCATCAAAAATAAAATTATTAAGCGTGTGAAAGTTTTTTCCTGTACATTTCGCAATAAAATAATAAACATAAGATTGCATGCATATTCTCTATCATAGGTTTCCGAAAATGTACTTAGACACTAAGTTAAGGTACAAATTATACTGACATATTATTAGTCAGGAGAACTATTCCTTTGAAAATATTTGAAGATGTCTCTTGTTCAAAGACAATTTTGCAGAAACCATATGCACAAGAATGAACGGTGACTAATTATATTATTTTCAATATGATATGAAAAGCATATGAAGTCATTGACTATATATTAATTAATAAAAATTGTGGAGGAAGGTTCATGGAAAGTTCCTGATGGGTCAAGTTCAATGATTTTGAAGTAGAAAGGTATACTATAAGAAAACCAAATTATTCTACTTGAGTAATAAATTGCTCATTATTTCCTTCAACAACAAAAGTTAGCAAGCACCTTTAGTATTTAACAAGTCTATGCGTGTGACCTAGCCTAGTAGAGCTGCCAGGGTAAATGTTCACTCTGAGTAAATTAAATGAAGGTGTTGTCTTCATTCACCGACTCTGCATTCTGCATGATTCAAAGACCTGTGTTGCTCTCTTTCTAACTGACATTAGAGTTCATGCATGTGGTTCTTGTAGTATAGTTACTCCTTCAATAATTATACTACTATATAAATCACTATTTCATTCAAATTATAAATGAAACGAAATATAATAATTTAACTATTCCCTTAGTTTCTTTTTTAATTTCTTGGCATTTTAGAGTATGTTATACATGATTTTTTTTTAATAAGCAAAATTTGTATTATATTCTAGGACACAAAAGGGTGTCCCAACCATATACAAGATAAGACCACTAACTAAAATCTGGGCCTACAAAAAATCACAAGGGGCATTAACCCACTCATAATAGTTACAATTAAAAGCATTTTTGTGCTTCTTTCCTAACCACCACCAAGAAAACAAAATGACTCGATTAGTAATTGAATCGAGGTCCCAAAATTCGTCTCTAAACATAATATTGTTTCTAGACAACCAAATAACCCAACAGACCGTTAACCACAACCCAACCGCATTCGTAACATTAATATTCTTCTTGACGCATCCATCCATCCAATATGAGAAATGGTTTATGATATCACCGAGAAAAAAGTCCTCAATTTCTAACCACTTAAACACAAACGTCCACACCAGCACAAATTTGTAGCAATGAAAGAAGATATGTTCAGTTTGTTCAGTTTTTTCTTCTTCTAAGAAGCAAAAAGGACATACCATAGCATGAGTATCAGTTATAATACCTCTACGCTTGAGATTCTCGCGAGTTGGGATTTTGTTGTGCATCATTCTCCACCCAAATACTCTAACTTTAAGAGGAACTTGCGCTAACCAAATCAACTTGAGAGCCGTCTTCAAAGTCTCCCCACAATTCCAATTATATCTCCTCCATACTCCTGCAACCAGCCATACATAGAAGAAACAGAAAAAATACTGCAACTGTCATGTAACCAAACTACCTTATCCTTTACACCTTCATGCACCTCGATATCGTTCAACAAGGAATGGATAGAACAGACTTGATGTCTGATTTCTTCAGGAAGATTCTGTTGAGAAAACTCCAGCTTCCATCTCCAAATTCCGTCTTCACGGAATCCGTTTTCTACAACCCATCAATCTTTATTCGCAGCCCTGTTCCATAAATCCGGGAATGAGGATGCCAAGGCAGCAGGGCCTGCCCGGCGAGCAAGTCAGAAGGGCACATTTTCTCCATTTCCAACTTTATAGGACAGCAAATCTGTGAAATTGTTTCTGCCACAAAATTTAGAGATGATAAACAAGTCTTTCCACCATAAAGATAGTGGAACATGATACTTAGGAAGCTCCCCAATATGAAAATCACTTGCGGGATTAAGGTATCTGCACATTATAATATCCCTCCATATGAAGTCATCCGAGGAAACAATTTTCCAGATCCATTTACACAGCAAAGCGAAATTGAAAAGCTTTAAATCTTTAACCCCGAGGCCTCCGTCTTCTTTGCTTTTGCATACCACACTCCACCAGACCCAACATACCCTTTTTTTTAACATAGAACCATTCCACAAGAATCTCTTTTGAATTGACGTAAGAGTACGTATCACCCGATTAGGAAGTTTATAAAATGACATATAATAAATTGGGAGATTTGCCAAAACCGAATTAATTAAAGTAACTCTGCCACCTATTGAAACAAACCGACCTTTCCATGAATTCAGTCTAGAACGCACCTTGTCGATCATTGGTTTCCAGAAAGAGAGTAGTCTGTGGTTACCACCAATAGAAATACTAAGAAATTTAAGAGGGAAAACTGATACTTTACATGATAGAAAATTTTCCGCCGCCTTGAGAGTCGAGTCTTCCATATTAACTCCATAGAGAGAACACTTGTTGAAGTTGATTTCAAAACCGGAAACCAAGTGAAAACCCTTCAAAGTTGCCTTGATTGCAAATATATTCTTCCACGAACCGTCTCCCACCAACATAGAATCATCTGCATACTAAAGTAAGTGAAGGGTTACGCCATGAGGAGCCTTGAAACCAGAATAATTACCTTTATCCGCTGCTCTATCCATTAACACCGCAAGGCCTTCGACATCAATTGTGAATAGAAAAGTTGCCAACGGGTCTCCTTGTCTGAGACCTCTAGAAACTGGAAAATCCTTTGTAGGACTCCCATTAACCAAAACCGAAGTGAAGCAATTGAATACTCCGTTATCCATCCACCTCATCCATTTTTCCCCAAAACCCATGATTTTCATTACATCACGCAAATAATTCAATTCCACACAATCGTATGCTTTAGCGAAGTCAACCTTAAGAAGCATTAACTCTTCCTTAGATCTTTTGGCTAAGTCTATGACTTCATTAAACGCTAAGACTCCGTCGAGTAAGTTCCTTCCTTCTATGAATGCCGATTGAGTTTTTGAGATAATGCTTCCAATTCTACCTTTGATTCTATTTTCAAGAACCTTAGATACAACTTTGTAAACTGAACCAACTAGTGAAATCGGTCTGTAATCATCTAAATTTTTCATACTGTCGTTTTTAGGAATGAGCACCAAAAAGGAAGAGGCGGGAACCTTAGGAAGTTTCTCACCATCAAAGAATTCAAGAATACAGTTTGTAAAATCTTGCCCTACAATATTCCAACACCTTTTAAAAAACTCAAAACTAAATCCGTCCGGGCCCGGGCTCCGATCTCCATCACAATAAAAAACAACACTTCTAATCTCATTCACTTCAACCTCTTTTTCTAGCTCTTCACCGTCTTGAATTGATAAGCTTTTAAAACCAGAGCCACCAACATATGGGAAAGGCCTTGAAATTCTACTAAACCTCTTTAGAAAATGGTTTCTAACTGCATCTTTAACCCCTGCCACGTCCTCTATCAAACTACCATTAACAGTAACAGATGATATCGAATTCAAGTTAATGCGACTTTTCAAGGCAGCATGAAAATATTTCGTATTAAAGTCCCCATCTTCTATCCATTTTGTCCGAGATTTCTGTCTTAAAATACTTTCCTTGATCCTCAAATTTTTCCAGAGATTATCTTCAGCTTCATTCCTCTTAAATAATTCCTGCGTGGTAATGTGTTCTTGTTTTAAGTCGAAAAGATCTTCGACATCATTGATGACTCCAACATCCATCTTAATTCTTGTATCAATCCAGCCAAATATATTTGCATTCCACCACCTCAGTTTCTCCCGTAGGTGTTGTAGTTTTCTGGACAATATGAATGAGGCATTCCCAACCACAATGTGTTCATCCCACTGTTTTTTCACGAATGACATAAAACTTGGATGTTCATCCCAGCAAGACAGGACTTTGAATGGTTTAGGTCCCCAGTTTGTATTTCTAGCAGTGAGCTAGACCGGTCTATGATCTGAGACGTCTCTCTCGCCTATCTTCTGGTTGACCGTGTTCCATTCGTTTAAAATTCCAGGAGACACTAGGAATCTGTCAAGACGACAACATGTCTTGCCTCTCGGTTTGAACCAAGAATACTTGCAGCCAATTACAGGTGTATCCACGCATCCAATCATACTTATGAACTCCATAAATTCTTCCATGTACCTCCTCTTGTGACTCGTGCATCCAATTTGTTCACCCGGACTTTTGATTGCATTAAAATCATCGCCCATGATCCACTCCCCGGGCTCCGCTTTAGCTTTTATTTCCAAAATCTTGGACCATAATTCCCTTTTCTCTTTAATGCTGCAAGGTGAATAAACATTTAGAAGATAAACATTTCTGCCTATCCAATCTACCTGAATCCCAAGATATCCATTGCCACTGAAACTGCATATTGGCTTAAAGATTCATTCTTTCCAAATAGTAAGCACCCCTCCTGATAAGCCAACAGAATGTGTTGCCGACTAATGAAATTTTCTATCTCCCCATATGCTATACACCAACTCATCTGTCATGATTGTGCACTTTGTTTCCTGAATGAAACAAATCTCCCCACCGCCTCTCTTAATACTATTACTGATTCTTTTTCTCTTTAAACCACCCCCACACCCTCTAATATTATACGAGACAATATTCATGAAGGATCAGTAGCTGCCACCTTCTTACATTTCTTGGATTTCCTATCTCCATCTTCCAAATTTCGAAGAATTGACTCAAATGCCTCATCATCTTCTTCTGCCTCAATTCCCAGTTTTTTTATTGAATCCCAAACTCTGGTAGGGAGATTTTCCAATTTCTTCATAATCCGTGAATTGCTCTGCATAAAACCAGAATCTCCAATAGAATTATCTATTGAAGAAGAATCCTTTTGAATAAGAGGGGAACCTTGTTCAGCTTCTGCACCTCCTTTGCTTCTTGTACGATTCAGTGGACAGGGACCTTTAGAATGAGAGCACTCCGTTTATAGTAAAGTGGCATAATACGAGGGGGTGAAGGGTATTTTGATCTTCTGATAGATGTCCTCAACCAACAACTTTTTCTTGTTGGGTATAGCCTTCAAATTTGTGTCTGCACCCAAACCTAATTTCTTCTCACGTCCTTTCACTAAAACTTCAGACCCTAAATTTCTTTTGTGAACTTCTAAGCTGCAAGACACGTGATCGACCTTGGAACTCTTGTTTTCATATGTTCCAACACTATCAGCAGACTCTAGAAATGAAGAGTCACTATCTTGGCTTGTTTGGCGTGCCACTTTAGTCTTCTCTTTATTATCCCGCCCTATCCTAATACTGACACTTCCAGTAGGTCCCACTTCCCCTTGGGACTCACCCGCTTCCTCACACGTTTTCAAAAGTTCACTGTGTTTGGGTCCACCAATATCACCTTCTTCAGGAATATGCTCATGGGCCCAAGACTGAACACTGACAGTCTAGAGAAAATCATCCCTAAACTCATCTTCCTCCTCTGAAATCGAATCAATTTCTTCAGAACTGTCCTCTTCAAACCTTATCTTTTTCTTATGGCAATGGTCCGTCATAAACGGGCCAAATGAATCTTCAACAATTTTAATCCGAAATGCAATATCGTTTACTTCAACTGTAATAACTTCGTTTAGGTTCATTGCGAATTTTATTCGTATCATAACTCTTGCTACATCCAATCTCGTCTGTTTCTGCGTGTCTTCATCCATTTTAATAAAAACCCCAACAGTTGCAGCAAGGAACTTGAAGAATTTTTCACCCCAGACATGACATAGCAAGCCAAAAATCTTCACCCAAGTGAGTCTTTCCTGGTCAACATCTAAGGGAGACCAATGATGGACATCAGAGAGCCACTTACTAATCCACTTTTTATCTTCTTCCACCATTTTTTTGATGTCACCCTGATTATCTTCTTCTAATAAACATAAATGTGTTCCCAAAGGAGTGACTCTAATATTAAAGAATCCCGCCATTTGAAAAGCTTCTTTGACATCAACCGCAGACCCAGGGCTTTCCAATGTGCCAACAAAAGCTTGATTGAATCTCTCCATTTTGTCCTCACTAACTCTGAAACTCAAATGGGCAAAGTTGGGCTTACCCCCCATTAAATCTTGATTCGGGTTACGTCTCTTCCAGCCATTGACCCCTTTAACCGTTTGTGCATACGTGACCCCTTCTTCATTTTGAATCTTGGCGTTAAGTTTATAGGGAGGGGTTCCAAGCGACATCTTTGCAAACCCTTCATTCTGCTTATTCTTAAATCCTCCTATTTCTTTTACTTCTCTCTAGAATCTAGGTAGATTGGCAAATATCTTGTTGCCATTAATGATGATATTATCCAATTTAATGGCAAAAAGATGTTCGTCTTCAACCTTTTTGAATCTTACGAACCCAAATCTTTTTCCCCGCTTATCAGTTCCTCCCGGAATAAACACTTCGAGAACATAACCATACTTTTTAAATATGTCGAACATGTGTTTAGCATCATAAAGTCTGGGAATTCAGTGAAAAAGAACGATGATGCTTCTCGCAAATCAATAACATTACCTTTACCATTGCTGTTCTTCCAGATAGACCTTCGTCCGATAACGGCTTGACGATCCTTCTTCTTCCCAGCCACCTCCCGAACCCCCTGCTTTTCACCGACAAAATTCCTACCAGCCATGTCTACACAAAACTCACCTAGGAATAAAGCCGGGAATCGAAACAAAAGAAAGCAAAGCCAGATCAGAAACCACTGATAAGTGCAAAATGTACCTATTTTTGTATATAAGTTTTGTTGCACTTATCATTACTTTGTGTAAAAATTGGTTGAATAAACCCCGCTTTGTTCGTAAATACGTTTACTTTACGTTTTCGATGTATAGTGCGGTACCGTGTAAATATCATTGAGTTTAATTGATTTTCATTTATTTTTATAGGTGTTCCAGCAATGGGATTTTTCAATATTCATAAAGAGCATTGAATAAGCTTTCCAACGCTTCAAACCGTGCGTCAATTGGAGTTACGGTTCATGAGTTATGATCAAAACAAATTCTGGTTTGCTGTCATGTTCGCACTGCGAACCCCCGTGGCGAGCACTCGCTAGCGAGTTCGCACTGCGAACCCGGGGCGAATAAAAAGTGTCTGGAAGTATGAAAAACACCATTCTGGAGGAAGTTAAGGCGGCATATGTTCGCAGTGCGAACGGGGGTTCGCAGTGCGAACCTGGGCAGCAAAAACCACCTATAAACTTCATTTTTCAGCATTTTTTAGGTTATGGTTTTGGGGATTCTTGCTCCAATTCCATCAAACTTTATTTTTTCAGTAGATTAGCTTAGAAAACATCATGGAAGCTTGCATGCGGATGATCCGAGGTGAATTTCTCATCGATCGGCTCCGACAATCCGTGAAGTGTTTGGTTCATTTCTGATTTTCTTCATGTCTTTCTTCTTTGTTGGGTTTTGTATATGTATTGACTATGATCTCATGTATATTTGTCGTCCATGGCGTTGTATAAAACTTGCTTTACAAATCTTCATTGGTGATTGTCTTTGATTTTTGCTTTATGCGCGGGGTTTGGGTTGCGTTAGAGATAACCGTCGCAAACTTCGATTAGGGATGATTGTCTGTTAGTTTCTGGATTCTAGAGATAGATTTAGAGCTAACAATCTTCAATAGGCATCGAAGCTTAATGCTTTCCGTGTTTCGAGGCTTCGCTCGCGAGAGTGACGAAGAGAGTGACACGATTGTTATCTCAACTGTGTGTTAGACATAACCTTTGTTGTGAGCGATGCTGGGTGATATTGAGGAGTATTGTAGGTGGAGTATAACTGGTCGGTAAGTTTAAGTTTGTGAGGAGTGATTTATATGCATTGCCGGACGAGTTTTTCTCTCTGAAGAATGAATTTGTTTTATGTTTTAATGTTTACTTTTCTGTTTTCTTGTTTGAAATCATTCAAAACCAAACTCATAAACGCGAGAGACTGTCGAACGTCATTCTTTCCCTCGAACCGATCTCTGTGGACACGACATAAATCCCGGAGGGAATTCTTCCGAAAATAAATATTTTTGCTTGCTTGCCCTATTCTGTATCCAACAAAATGGCGCCGTTGTCGGGGATTAGTTTTGATATTGAATCGCATTGCGATAGTTTCTTTGTTTTTGAGTTTTGTATATATCGTATATATTATCTATTTCCATTATGTTTGTTCAAGTGTTGTATACATTTTGTTCCCGTAACGTTTGTTTAAGTGTTTGGTTAGGGCACTTGCTTTTGGTTTGCACGGTGAGGCATCACCATGGCATGAATGAAGGAAGTTACTAGCTAAGCATTGTAAAGGCGTCGAGCTTACGACGTAAAACAAGCACGTTGTATTATTTTCTTTTGTTGTTGTTTAGTTTAGGTAGTGTGGTGCAATTGTCTAAACAAATTTAAATCGGACCAGCTCTTAAATTTCAAATCTTCACTTTTAAATTTGTTTAGACAATTTTTGCCGGTCTATAAGTTTGTTTATATTAATGGTCTTTGTGTTTGTCAATGAACTTGTTTATAGTAGCTTGAGGATGCTTTTGTGATTTTCCAAGTTGGTTCGTTTCTACTTGCGGATGTATGGTAATGATTTTGTTAAGTTTTGTACACGTCTGAGGTATGTATTTATCGCTTTCTATACTTTAGCATATTCATGATACTTAGGCATTTTACAAACTTCCATGCCATCCATTCTTTTGTATACTTGTTCTATTGTGAATCACTTTAGTTCCCAACCTTTTTGTGAGGTGGATTTCCATTGTTCATATATGCGCGGAGAACCAACATTCTTGTTCTAACTGGATTTTATTATGTTGAATCTTTTATTTGTGTTGATTATATGAAAGCATGAAAAGGATCAAGGCAATTGTTTCATTTTGAGCACAACCACCTTAGCCAAATAGTCAATTCACCTTGTGAGTGTGTGAGAATTCGTAACCCCTTTGAGCTTTTTGATCCGTGTTTCTATTTGAACTTAATGCTTGTCTATGAGTATTTAGTTCACTTATTTTTGAATGGATTTTGTTTTTTCTTGAACCTCAACTTTGTGTTGTTGTATGAATTTTTCCCTTGCCTTAGAAAGTAGGGAGTATTCACATGATGGTGCGGTTGAATTCAAGTTGGGGAGAGGATGATTGTATACTCATTGGGTGGATTCTATGAGGATTGAAAAAAAAAAGAAAAAAAAAAGAGAAAAATATGACAAAGAAAAGAAAAGAAAAAAGTGAAAAAGGAAGAAAAAGAAAAATCCTTGAAAAAGGAAACAAAAAGAGTTTCAATAATTGTGCTAAATAAGTATTGTGTGTTGTGTAGCACTTGGGATTTTGGAAGAAGTTGGTTGAAATTTTGTGTGTGAATCTTTGTGAGTTTTCACTCCCTTAGGTTTAGGCAAGTTTTTGTTTCAATTACCTTTAGAAATTGCCCCTTGTTTGTTTACCCGACCACGTTACAACCTTGAAAGTCCTTGTGATTCTTGCCTTTGTATTTTTAATGTGAATTTGTGGATGTATGCATAATTTAGTCTTTCGTTTGCATGAGTGTTGTGTGAGTGTAAAGTACCTTATTGTGTGTTATCTACCGATGATTGTTTTTGCTAGGTGTGATTCACTTTGGAACTTGTGTTGTTTAAGAATGTTCGGCATGAATTTTTGTATTTTGCATTTGTTTCGTGACTATGTTGTTGTCGTAGTTTAGTGGTAAGTATTTACTTTTTGTGTGCACCGTTTTCATTTGAACCATTCATTCGTTTCCGTTTTTCAAAACCTGTTGATTCGTCATTCTTTGGATATTGCTTGTGCATGTTCAAGTTTGTTTGATTCTTGTTTGTGGACAAACAATTATGTAAGTTGGGGAGAGTTTGATAAGTGCAAAATGTACCTATTTTTGTATATAAGTTTTGTTGCACTTATCATTACTTTGTGTTAAAATTGGTTGAATAAACCCCGCTTTGTTCGTAAATACGTTTACTTTACGTTTTCGGTGTATAGTGCGGTACCGTGTAAATATCATTGAGTTTAATTGATTTTCATTTATTTTTACTGGTGTTCCAGCAATGGTATTTTTCCATATTCATAAATAGCATTGAATAAGCTTTCCAACGCTTCAAACCGTGCGTCAATCGGAGTTACGGTTCATGAGTTATGATCAAAACAAATTCTGGTTTGCTGTCATGTTCGCACTGCGAACCCCCGTGGTGAGCACTCGCTAGCGAGTTCGCACTGCGAACCCGGGGCGAATAAAAAGTGCCTGGAAGCATGAAAAACACCATTCTAGAGGAAGTTAAGGCGGCATATGTTCGCAGTGCGAACGAGGGTTCGCAGTGCGAACCTGGGCAGCAAAAACCACCTATAAACTTCATTTTTCAGCATTTTTTAGGTTATGGTTTTGGGGATTCTTGCTCCAATTCCATCAAACTTTATTTTTTTAGTAGATTAGCTTAGAAAACATCATGGAAGCTTGCATGCGGATGATCCGAGGTGGATTTCTCATCGATCGGCTCCGACAATCCGTGAAGTGTTTGGTTCATTTCTGATTTTCTTCATGTCTTTCTTCTTTGTTGGGTTTTGTATATGTATTGACTATGATCTCATGTATATTTGTCGCCCATGGCGTTGTATAAAACTTGCTTTACAAATCTTTATTGGTGATTGTCTTTGATTTTTGCTTGATGCACGGGGTTTGGGTTGCGTTAGAGATAACCGTCGTAAACTTCGATTAGGGATGATTGTCTGTTAGTTTCTGGATTCTAGAGATAGATTTAGAGCTAACAATCTTCAATTGGCATCGAAGCTTAATGCTTTCCGTGTTTCGAGGCTTCGCTCGCGAGAGTGACGAAGAGAGTGACACGATTGTTATCTCAACTGTGCGTTAGACATAACCTTTGTTGTGAGCGATGCTGGGTGATATTGAGGATTATTGTAGGTGGAGTATAACTGGTCGGTAAGTTTAAGTTTGTGAGGAGTGATTTATATGCATTGTCGGACGAGTTTTTCTCTCTGAAGAATGAATTTGTTTTATGTTTTAATGTTTACTTTTCTGTTTTCTTGTTTGAAACCATTCAAAACCAAACTCATAAATGCGAGAGACTGTCGAACGTCATTCTTTCCCTCGAACCGATCTCTGTGGACACGACATAAATCCCGGAGGGAATTCTTCCGAAAATAAATATTTTTGCTTGCTTGCCCTATTCTGTATCCAACAAAATGGCGCCGTTGCCGGGGATTAGTTTTGATATTGAATCGCATTGCGATAGTTTCTTTGTTTTTGAGTTTTGTATATATCGTATATATTATCTATTTCCATTATGTTTGTTCAAGTGTTGTATACATTTTGTTCCCGTAACGTTTGTTTAAGTGTTTGGTTAGGGCACTTGCTTTTGGTTTGCACGGTGAGGCATCACCATGGCATGAATGAAGGAAGTTACTAGCTAAGCATTGTAAAGGCGTCGAGCTTACGACGTAAAACAAGCATGTTGTATTATTTTCTTTTGTTGTTGTTTAGTTTAGGTAGTGTGGTGCAATTGTCTAAACAAATTTAAATCGGACCAGCTCTTAAATTTCAAATCTTCACTTTTAAATTTGTTTAGACAATTTTTGCCGGTCTATAAGTTTGTTTATATTAATGGTCTTTGTGTTTGTCAATGAACTTGTTTATAGTAGCTTGAGGATGCTTTTGTGATTTTCCAAGTTGGTTCGTTTCTACTTGCGGATGTATGGTAATGATTTTGTTAAGTTTTGTACACATCTGAGGTATGTATTTATCGCTTTCTATACTTTAGCATATTCATGATACTTAGGCATTTTACAAACTTCCATGCCATCCATTCTTTTGTATACTTGTTCTATTGTGAATCACTTTAGTTCCCAACCTTTTTGTGAGGTGGATTTCCATTGTTCATATATGCGCGGAGAACCAACATTCTTGTTCTAACTGAATTTTATTATGTTGAATCTTTTATTTGTGTTGATTATATGAAAGCATGAAAAGGATCAAGGCAATTGTTTCATTTTGAGCACAACCACCTTAGCCAAATAGTCAATTCACCTTGTGAGTGTGTGAGAATTCGTAACCCCTTTGAGCTTTTTGATCCATGTTTCTATTTGAACTTAATGCTTGTCTATGAGTATTTAGTTCACTTATTTTTGAATGGATTTTGTTTTTTCTTGAACCTCAACTTTGTGTTGTTGTATGAATTTTTCCCTTGCCTTAGAAAGTAGGGAGTATTCACATGATGGTGCGGTTGAATTCAAGTTGGGGAGAGGATGATTGTATACTCATTGGGTGGATTCTATGAGGATTGAAAAAGAAAAGAAAAAAAAAAGAGAAAAATATGACAAAGAAAAGAAAATAAAAAAGTGAAAAAGGAAGAAAAAGAAAAATCCTTGAAAAAGGAAACAAAAAGAGTTTCAATAATTGTGCTAAATAAGTATTGTGTGTTGTGTAGCACTTGGGATTTTGGAAGAAGTTGGTTGAAATTTTGTGTGTGAATCTTTGTGAGTTTTCACTCCCTTAGGTTTAGGCAAGTTTTTGTTTCAATTACCTTTAGAAATTGCCCCTTGTTTGTTTACCCGACCACGTTACAACCTTGAAAGTCCTTGTGATTCTTGCCTTTGTATTTTTAATGTGAATTTGTGGATGTATGCATAATTTAGTCTTTCGTTTGCATGAGTGTTGTGTGAGTGTAAAGTACCTTATTGTGTGTTATCTACCGATGATTGTTTTTGCTAGTTGTGATTCACTTTGGAACTTGTGTTGTTTAAGAATGTTCGGCATGAATTTTTGTATTTTACATTTGTTTCGTGACTATGTTGTTGTCGTAGTTTAGTGGTAAGTATTTACTTTTTGTGTGTACCGTTTTCATTTGAACCATTCATTCGTTTCCGTTTTTCAAAACCTGTTGATTCGTCATTCTTTGGATATTGCTTGTGCATGTTCAAGTTTGTTTGATTCTTGTTTGTGGACAAACAATTATGTAAGTTGGGGAGAGTTTGATAAGTGCAAAATGTACCTATTTTTGTATATAAGTTTTGTTGCACTTATCATTACTTTGTGTTAAAATTGGTTGAATAAACCCCGCTTTGTTCGTAAATACGTTTACTTTACGTTTTCGGTGTATAGTGCGGTACCGTATAAATATCATTGAGTTTAATTGATTTTCATTTATTTTTACAGGTGTTCCAGCAATGGTATTTTTCCATATTCATAAATAGCATTGAATAAGCTTTCCAACGCTTCAAACCGTGCGTCAATCGGAGTTACGGTTCATGAGTTATGATCAAAACAAATTCTGGTTTGCTGTCATGTTCGCACTGCGAACCCCCGTGGCGAGCACTCGCTAGCGAGTTCGCACTGCGAACTCGGGGCGAATAAAAAGTGCCTGGAAGCATGAAAAACACCATTCTAGAGGAAGTTAAGGCGGCATATGTTCGCAGTGCGAACGAGGGTTCGCAGTGCGAACCTGGGCAGCAAAAACCACCTATAAACTTCATTTTTCAGCATTTTTTAGGTTATGGTTTTGGGGATTCTTGCTCCAATTCCATCAAACTTTATATTTTTAGTAGATTAGCTTAGAAAACATCATGGAAGCTTGCATGCGGATGATCCGAGGTGGATTTCTCATCGATCGGCTCCGACAATCCGTGAAGTGTTTGATTCATTTCTGATTTTCTTCATGTCTTTCTTCTTTGTTGGGTTTTGTATATGTATTGACTATGATCTCATGTATATTTGTCGCCCATGGCATTGTATAAAACTTGCTTTACAAATCTTTATTGGTGATTGTCTCTGATTTTTGCTTTATGCGCGGGGTTTGGGTTGCGTTAGAGATAACCGTCGCAAACTTCGATTAGGGATGATTGTCTGTTAGTTTCTAGATTCTAGAGATAGTTTTAGAGCTAACAATCTTCAATAGGTGTCGAAGCTTAATGCTTTCCGTGTTTCGAGGCTTCGCTCGCGAGAGTGACGAAGAGAGTGACACGGTTGTTATCTCAACTGTGTGTTAGATATAACCTTTGTTGTGAGCGATGCTGGGTGATATTGAGGAGTATTGTAGGTGGAGTATAACTGGTTGGTAAGTTTAAGTTTGTGAGGAGTGATTTATATGCATTGTCGGACGAGTTTTTCTCTCTGAAGAATGAATTTGTTTTATGTTTTAATGTTTACTTTTCTGTTTTCTTGTTTGAAACCTTTCAAAACCAAACTCATAAACGCGAGAGACTGTCGAACGACATTCTTTCCCACGAACCGATCTCTGTGGACACGACATAAATCCCGGAGGAAATTCTTCCGAAAATAAATATTTTTGCTTGCTTGCCCTATTCTGCATCCAACAACCACCCAAGGATATGAAGCTTAACTTAGGACCACGAATCCAAAGCTGAAGGGTAAAGCACTGTGGGAAACGACCCAAACGGAGGAAGGTCCCTAACCCTAAGGTTAGGACTTTAAACCAAACCCTTACAGATCTAACAGCGACTAAACCCTAGAGCTAAAGAAACTGATTCCAAACTTTTGTTTCGAAGCTCCAAACGAATTTTAATGAACTTGGTACATGGTTCGTGATGAAAAAATGGTGTGATTATGTTGTTGTAAATGGAAACCCAACGGACACAAAAGAGGTTTACATCGTGTAAACACACACGGTATATAAAAAATGTTAGTTTAATTAATATAAAAAGAAAAAAATATTATTTAAACGATAACTATATTAATACACGTTTTGTGGTGTCAAAATATACTTTATGATATGAGGATTTCTTAATACACCACCCATGTTTCTTAGACACCACGTGAAATTTCGTTTTTGCTCCCAATTTTCGGATGTGCACATCCGGACGCACCATTTTTTTGAGAAACGTTGATTTGTTCCGGATGTGCAAATCAGAAAAAATTTCTGATCTGCAGATCCGAAAAAAATCAAAAGAATTCCATAAAATTATTTTTTGATCTGCAAATCCGGATAAAATCAAAAGTATTCCATAAAATCATTTACTTCTAAATATAATTAAAATCCAACATAATTAAAATTAATATGATTTTTTTCAATATAATTAAATTCAATTTAATTAAATCCAATATAATTAAAATCCACTATAATTAAAATTAATATGATTTTTTCAATATAATTAAATTCAATATAATTAAATTAATTTTAGAAGTAAATACCATATAATTTTAATTATAATTTAGAAGTAAATACCATATAATTTAGAAGTAAATACCATATAATTTTAATAATATTGAAAAAATGATATTAATTTTAAGGCTTAAATAGTATTTTCGTCCCTGTAAGTTGGCGAGTTTTTGGTTTTCGTCCCTGAATCTTTTTTTTTTTTCGGTTTTAGTCCCTATATTTCACTTTTTGTTGGTGTTTAGTCCCTAAGGCCAAAATCCGCAAGAAAATCCGAAGGTTTCCTGTGGATTTTCCTGCGGATTTTTCTTAAAACCAAAATCTGCAGGAAAACCCGCAGGAAATTCTGCAAGAAACCTTCGAATTTTCCTGCGGATTTTGGCATTAGGGACTAACACCAACAAAAAGTAAGATATAGAGACTAAAACAAAAAAAAAATACAGGGACGAAAACCAAAAACTCGCTAACTTACAGGGACGAAAATATTATTTAAGCCTAATTTTAATTATATTGAAAAAATGAAATTCTTTTGATTTTTTCCGGATTTGTAGATCAGGAATTTTTCCTGATGTGCACATCCGGAAAAAACTGAAAATTTTTAAAAAATGGTGCGTCTGGATTTGCACATCCGAAATACAGGGGTATTTTCGTCAGCGCGCGTGGTGCCTAAGAAGGTTGGGTGGTGTGTTAAGAAATTCTCTTATGATATTTGTAAGAGGGGTCATACTATGGCAATATTGGCTAATGACGCAAAATAATGGTGTGAGCCATGGAGAAACAGTTGAATGTAAGTACGAGCGATTAAATTTCATCTAGTTTATAAATGAATGAAATATTAGATTTTTGAGAGATATTATTCAAATATATGATGCGTTAAGATTTTTGATGGAGATGTGCTTTCTTCTTCCTAAAGCATTGATTTTGTTGTAGCTCTCACCTCTTTCTCCTCTGAACTCCCCGATAAAAATTACTATTAAGATCACTTTTAAAATAAATACACCTCTCTAATAAGGATAAAATTGTTATCTATAATGTCTTAACCTTTGCATACATTAGGAAACATATTTAACTTTTTTTTTTAATCTAAACTCTGCCTTGACGACCCTATGAGAAGGATGCACACTAGCTAATTGTATCAAACACCATAACCACTATAAATGGGAATCTGCCCTTATATATACTACACATTTCAAATCTAAATTAAACTATGTATATTTTATCTTACTTTGACATCCAACCCTCTTTGCAAGTAAATCCTTATACAGAAAAGACATATGAGAAAATATAAGAAGATCTCATCATTGAAATCCCCATTATCTCAAGATAGGGGATTATTCGGACTTTGTAACGATTATAACCGTGCATAAATTTTAGAAAAACTGAATAAAGTAAAAAACACAAATAAAGCGAGTAAACACATGAAGTAAAGAAAACAAGTAAATAAGAAATTAGATAGACATGACTTATATAGAAGTGTTGCAAAAAAATCATGACAATGAAGAATAAAAACTAAACTTAATATGATGTTAATAATTGATTTCACCTGTCGATCATAATAAGTAGGTGGTCGGCGGCACGTTAGTGGACTTGAACGGTCAATGAAGGAATGGGGTGTATCTGCAGACACTCCGATGCTTAAGTTAGTTTGGATGAAGAAGTGAGTAAGAAAGGGTAAGAACCGAATACCCGACCCTCATGCAGAGGAGGGTTTTTATAGTGAGCCCCCAGTGCTGGGCCAATGGTCTCCGTTATGGGCAAAGTGTTTAAGCCCATAACGGATGACTGCCAGGATTCCTACGTGGAAGCAGGGATGAGCAGCTCGTGCTCATTGTCTTGGGTCAACCGTTACGAAGGGCAGAATGGTTCCACGAGGCGTGCGGGTTAGTTGCTGACGTGTACTCGAGTGAGGGGCACGTGGGGAACGTGTTCTCCACTGGCCTTAACGGGTTGGGCAGCACCCTAGGCCGTCGTCGACATAGATCTGGATTGGGTTATGCTCGACGCTGGGTCAGCTACAGGCCCAGTCGAGAATAATAACTAAACTAAGAATGAAATATAGTTAGAACACAATGTAAGTTATAATGAAAATGATGTCCTAAGACTAATAACTTTGAGTTTGTTTAACAAGAGAGAAGCTATAATGATCCATAATTCTTAGGCGAATACATAACTTTAAAGCAACAATTTATAAAGAAGAAGGGACAATACGACCGTATTTTTGAGGAGGAACAAGTCGTGTTATCTCATGGACTCTTTAACCTTGCTCTACATTTTGGAGTTCTTCATATTTTTGGGCGTCCAATAACATAGATTTTATTGTTTACATTTTGACGTGTATCACATACCTCACCCCAAATGACAGCTCAATAAAATCCTTTCAAATTAGTATATGTTCAAATGCAATGGTGTCATTAGAGTTTGTCTTTAAGCTTTTAAGGAAAATGTTGAAAGCATAATCCACATCAAATTTAAAAAGACATGAAGACCTCGACATGGTAAAGAATAAAATTAAACTCACATCACTGAATAGACTATAAGACTAAGAGTTGTGTTGTGAATTGATGTCGTCAAGAACAAATCAAAATATGATAAAGATTGAGTTTCTTAAACAAACACAAGAAGCCCTATTAGGTTTTACGAAAGAGAGAGAAGAATGAAGAAGGAGAACCGGGATTGGTTAAAACTACTTTACTATTCATTTACTCAATAATGGTTCAAAGATTACAAGTGAATAACAACAATTAACCTCTCCCAATAACCCGAGAGAACTAGTATATTTATAGACTACTAGGATAATTTAGGCTACAAGCTAACTTAATAATTTGACTTACAAGCAAGACCCAATTCGACATTCTAACAATCCTAGTATACAAGATCAACATGTGAACAAACTTTGACTA
Source organism: Lathyrus tuberosus (assembly GCA_022829125.1). Taxonomy (NCBI): domain Eukaryota; kingdom Viridiplantae; phylum Streptophyta; class Magnoliopsida; order Fabales; family Fabaceae; genus Lathyrus; species Lathyrus tuberosus. The sequence goes on from JALAZF010000017.1 coordinate 21,471,245, forward strand.
CATGCTAAACCTTTGTCGAACCATGAAGCTATCCTTTGTCGAGGCTAGAGTTTGATCCAAATACCACAAATCTCCACCTTGGAACAAACTCTACACTAATAAAGGAACAAACTAGCTTTCATCTTGCAGTTTTATCAACTGTACATAGTGGAAAAACTTGCTACTTGACATTGTATTGGTGATCATATAAGCAACATTGTCATGAGTCAAAACCTTTAGCACTTGGACTTATCCATGCTTGATTATCTCTCTGATGAAGTGCAGCCTCACATCGATGTGCTTTGTTCGCTCATGATAGGTTGAATTCTTTGATAGGTGTATTGTACTTTGTGAAGGGAAATATGCGATCCAAAACGCAACAGAAAATAAAAATTTCCCTTTAGTGATCCTTACGAATGATCATGATCAGTGATAGAACGGTTACCTCTTGTGGCGATTAAACCTTTGATTCTGAATCGAAGGAGTGATCACGAGCGAAGTATGATGAACAACGCCTCTACTCAGTCCATATGAATAAATTCCTTCAGTCTCAGTGCTAGCTGCTACGATTGAAGGCTTTGAGTGAGAGAGAGAAGGAAAAATACGGCTAGGGTTTCACAGTCTGAATTTTCAGAGTGTATGCTTCTGTACAAGGGTTCTATTTATAGAACCACTTATGTGGGCTGCAAGCTAAAAATCCCACTTAAGTGTATGCACACCATATCTTATGGTGTACCGTATATCACCTAAGCGCGTGGTACCTTACCACATTCTGTTTTCTACTTAAGTTAACTGTACCTTATGGTGTTCTACATTTACTTAAGTGCACTGTACCTTACAATGTTCCTTATTTACTCTATCTCTTATTAATCTGTCCTTATGTGTGTGACCCTGTAGGTTTTTGCAACATTGGCAACTATATTAGTTCACGCATTTAACATAATAAATAGTGAGCAGTATCTAACAACACATCACTGCTACCCAAGTCACAAAAATGTCATGTGATATGACAACCTTTTGTGATAATACTTGTGTGTACAATTACCCTTTTACCCTTATGTTTATATTAAACACAAGGTATATACCGTGTCATCCTTGTCCAGTTCAATATTGGGCCTTTAGACATTTATTTTGTTATGCAGGATGAGAAAATTCCATCTAGGTCACTCATGTCCCTCAACATGCTTTGTGGAGTACCCATCAATTGTCTTTATGGTCATCCAGTTACGGACAATGTTAGATCAACAATAAAGTAGTCGACCCTACATCTAGGGTCCATAGTGGTTTCAGGTCGAAGGGTGGTATACACCACTATCACCATGAGAGTAACTTATGACACTTTGCATAACATTCTATGTAGTACTCTTATAGCGGGTCAATCCAGTATAAATATTACTTCTAATATTCATACCTATGTTAAGACTTGATAACTCCTTATCCATGATCCATGAGATGTGATCACCAGTCTATCTACATAATAGTCTTAATGCTATAAGGTTATCCCATTTCATAGTAAAGCTCGCCTATGGATACTTTAAAAATAATGTCCTTATGTTTAATGGGATCTCATGATTAATCACACTTAATATTTCATTAAACGAGTTAGTTATTCTAGGGAGTTTATTATCTTGGAAAAACAAACATAATAAAGAAATGTCTTTTATTATTAATAAATAATTCAATACAAGTACCAAAAGTAATGGCCTCTAGGGCTTACACTAACACTTTGACTATCACATTTAACAGTGATACCTCGACCTTAAAGTTTCAACTCTTTACCGAAACCTTCAAGCCACAATGCTTATTTCACAGCTATAATGAGGGCAATATACTCTGCTTCAGTGGTTGATACGGCAACAATCTCCTGAAGTGTTACTTTCCAACTGATTGTTGTGCCAAACATAGTGAACAGATATCCAGAAATAGATTTTCTGGAATCCATACGCCCTGCATAATCAGAGTAGACAAATCCTTCGATTTCTACTTTGCTATCATCACCATAGGCTCCACCATAATTCAAGACTCTTCTCAGAGACCTATTAATGTACCTTAGAATCCACTTTAATTCTTGCCAGTGCGCCTCCCTAGGATTGGCCATATACCTGCTTACAAGGCTCACTCCATGTGTTATGTCTGGCCTCATACAAACCATAACATACATTAAAGAACCTACTATACTATCATATGAAATGACATTCAAATAGGCTCTTTCGACTTCAATACTAGGACTTTGATTCATACTCAGCTTGCATTGAAAATTAGTTGGTGTTAGAACAGGCTTTAGATTCGACATGCCAAACTCATCGAGAATCTTCTTCAAGTACGTCTCTTACGATAAGCATAATCTTGACTGCCTTCTATCTCTCCAGTCGTCAATACCTAGAATTCCGGAGGCAACTCCCATATCTTTCATGTCAAACTCCTTATTAAGTTCAACCTCCACCTTCACAACATCTTCGACACTGTTGCTTGCTATGAGGATGTCATCCACATAAAGCAACAAAATAACAAGTGAATTTCCAGGTTGAAATCTGAAGTAAACACAGTGGTTGAATTGGCTCCTAGTGAAACCTATGTGTGTCATGAACTTGTCGAATCTCCTATTCCATTGTCGAGGAGATTGTTTCAGGTCATACAAAGACCTATTCATCTTGCACACATAATCTTTCTTTCCCTTTTTTGCATACCCTTCAAGTTGCCTCATCAGGATTGTTTCATCTAGATCATCATACAGGAAGGTTATCTTCACATCCATCTGTTTAAGTTCTAGGTCAAACTTCGCCACCATAACAAGTAACATTTGAATGATTTATGCTTTACAACAGGTGAGAACACATCATTGAAGTCAACACCTTCTTTTTTTTAAGGAACCCCCTAGCAACCAGCCTTGCCTTAAATCTCTTCGACATCACTCATTCGATTCCTTCCTTAACCTTGAAAATCCACTTACAACAGACTAATCTGGCTCCAGCAAGTTTTTCGATCAACTCCCAAGTGTTATTATCATGAAGAAACTTTATCCCATCATCCATGGCTTTCATCCATTCAGTCTTATTTTGACTTCTTACAACATCCATGTAGTCTTTAGGTTCTTCATCAAGAACCTCACTTGTAGAAATTAAGGCAAAAGCTATGAGATCTGCATAACCAAATCTCTGAGGTGGCTTGAAGACTTTTCTCGACATATGTCTTACTAGTAGGTAGTCATTTTTAGTCTCCTCATCTTCTTCAGCAACTTGTGAATCTTCTTCGACTTCATCTGTGTTATGCAATTCAACATCACTATGCTCCACCTCAAAAGAAATCTCTTCCTGTTTCATCTCTTCTCCAGAGATCTTGGTACTTCAACCAATGTCATCGGTTTTCTTGAAATCCATCTCAGCTTCATTGAAAACTACATCTCGACTTGTGATACATCTAATATGATCTGACTCTAGGCACCATACCCTATAAGCTTTAACTCCTTCAGGGTATCCAAGGAACATGTATCTTAGAGCTCTAGGTTCGACCTTGTATTTTCTAATGTAAGCACAGGCTAAGCATCCAAATAGTCTAAGTCTCACGAGATTGGTTGGATGTCCCGACTAGACTTCTTCAGGTGTCTTCATTCCTGAGGCAGTCGAGGGTCACCTATTAATCAGGTATGCTGCAATCACAACAACTTCTGCCTAAAACACCTTCTTTAATCCTGCACTAACCAAAATGCATCTAACCCTTTCCAGAATGGTTATATTGAACCTTTCAGCCAAACCATTTTACTGGGGACGATCTGCAGTAATTTTGTGCCTTGCAATACCAGACGCAACACAATAGCTGTCGAAATCCTCATTACAAAATTCAAGACCATTGTCAGTCCTTAACCACTTGATCTTCCTGCCAGTTTAGTTTTCAACCAGAGTCTTCCAACTTTTGAAATTTTCAAAAGTTTCATCATTAGCTTTCTGAATGAATACCCATAAATTTTTGGAATAATCATCAATTATGGATAAAAAATACTTTGCACCTGAGTGTGAAGGGTTCCTTGCAGGCCCCCAAAGATCAACATAGATATAATCAAGGGATCCATGTGTTCATTGTTTACCTTTGTTAAACTTCACCCTACAGGATTTACCAAATACACAAGGTTCATGAAACTCCAATTTTTCTACCTTGTTACCACACAACAGATTTTGTTTCGAAAATTTGACCAAGCCTCTTTTACTGACATGGCCAAGTCGCTTGTGCCACAACTCAGTTTTTGAGATAAGTTTTGTGGATGCCACATCTGTTGAACCACTTATAACCCCAGCCTCAAGGGTATACAAGTCTTGTTTCTTCACACTTCTTAAGACTTCCTTCGACCCTTTCATTACCCTTAGGATACTTTGACCTACTTTGAAAACATATCCTTTCTTGTTGAATTCACCAAGAGAAATCAGATTCTTCTTAAGATCTGGTACATACCTGACATCATTCAATAGCCTTATTGACTCATCATAGAGCTTAAATCTAACAGATCCAATTCCTGCAATCTTGCAAGCTTATTATTTTCCAGCAACACTGATCCACCATCTTGATCATATAATTCCTCAAACACTTCCTTGTTTGGAGTCATGTTCCAAGTACAACCTGAATCCATAATTCACTCCTTGCTAGAGTCGCTGCTTGAAACCACCAAAACATCAGATGATTCATAATCATCTTGCACAATGGTTGCATTATCATTATCCTTTCCACCATAATTATTCGGTTGATTAGGGTACACCTGTCTTGTATGACACTCCTTCTTACAATGATAACACGTAATTGCAGGAGTATTACCACCATAAGAATTATGTAGAACCTTACTTTTCTTCTTCTCAAATCTACCATTTTTCTTCAAGAATTTTCCTTTGACAGACAATCCTTCACCAACAAAATATGACTTGTGCTCCTTTCGTTCATTTAAATCCTTAGAGTACAAGGTTGATTAAACTTATTCAAAGGTCAATGAATCTCTTCCATACAAGAGATTTTCTTTAAAGTGAGCATGAGATCTTGGTAAAGCATACAACAACAACAACAACGATTGATCTTCATCATAAATCTTGACCTTAATATTTCAAGATCAAGAAGAAACTTGTTGAACATATCCAACTGCTCAGCCAAGACTTTGTCTTCACTCGTCTTGAACGAATACAAAGCTTACTTCAGGTAGAGACGATTGACCAACAATTTCGTCATGTACAGACCTTCTAGTTTCGTCCACATAACTGCTAGCGTCTTCTCTTTCGAGACCTGCCAGAGAACCTTATCACCAAGACTAAATATGATGGTACTTCGGGCTTTCTCGATCATCGTCGTCTTCTCCTTTTTCGTTAGGGAAACATCCATCTTCTCTGATCCTTTGAACACTTCTAACAAACCATACTGAACCAGTAGGGCTTGCATCTTCAAGCGCCACAAACCAAAATCATTCACACCAGTAAATTTCTCAATCTCACATTTGTTGACGACATATTCTCCTCCACACTCACTACACCAGTTTGTTGTGAATCGATGTCGTCAAGAACAAATCAAAACATGAGAAATATTGAGTGTCTTGAACAAACACAAGAAACGCTATTATGTTTTACGAAAGAGAGAGAAGAAGGAAGAAGGAGAATCACAATTGGTTAAAACTGCTTTATTATTTAATTACTCAAAAACGGTTCAAAGATTACAAGTGAATAACAACAATTAACCTCTCTCAACAACATGAGAGAACTAGTCTATTTATAGACTATTAAGCTAACTTAGGCTACAAACTAACTTAACAATTGGACTTACAAGCAAGACCTAATTCGACATGCTAACAATCCTAGCATACATGATTAGCATGTGAACAGACTTTTACTATATGCTAAACCTTTGTCGAACCATGAAGTTATCCCTTGTCGAGATTAAAGTTCGATCGAAATACCACAAGCTGTAAACCGATTTGAACACTAAGGTAAAGTTGAGGAACTTAAACAAATAAAATTTAATTATATGTTGAAAGAATGAATGTAAAAAAAGAAAAAAAAAACATGGATATGTGGTAGCAAAGTAAGAAAGATAATTTCAAAGCACTAAGCTTGAAATATGAGCATATCAGCTAGAAGATTTTTTCAAAAACATATTTTTGAGGTTGTAGCACTACTATGGAAAACACATATAATAACCCTCGCGTTACTACAGATATTCAATCAACCATTATAATATATGATATTTAAACGCGTGCATTATTTATTTATTTTATTTAACCACCTATAACCATGGTTGATTTAATACCTGTGGTGAAAAGTGGCGTATGATCATGGGTTCAAATCCCAGCACCAGCATTTTGGATTATTTACTTATTTTTAGAAAATGCTGACAGACCTTTCACCATGGGTATTTAAATCAACCGTGGTTGTAGGTGATAGGCCTTTCACCACAGGTATTTAAATCAACCGTGGTTATAGGTGGCACATTCTTTTTTTTAAAGATATATATAACGCTCTTAGTTCATTCACTTTTGCCTTAGAAGTACTTAGACAAACTTCATCTTCTGCCTCCAAACTTCTTCCATTCACGAAACATTATTCATCCCCTAAACCAAACTTGAAAACATAATTTCTTCCACAAACAAAACTTAGAAACATTACTTCCACTAACGTGTTACAATTTGTTCCTGTTTAACGATTCTACAGGTATAATGTTATTGTTTAACGACTCTATTTATTTATTGTTGTTCATGTTGTTGTTCTTGTTGTTGCTCTTGTTTTTATTCTTAATTTTGTTCTTGTTGTTATTATTGTTCTTGTTGTTCTTTTTATCGTTCATGTTGTTCTTGTTGTTATTCTTATTTTTGTTCTTGTTGTTGTTATTGTTGTTGTTATTGTAGTTCTTATTATTGTTGTTGTTGTTTTTGTTCTTGTTGTTATTCTTATTTTTGTTCTTGTTGTTATTATTGTTCTTGTGATTGTTCTCGTTGTTTTTGTCGTTCTTGTTGTTGTTTTTGTTGTTCTTAGTGTTCTTGATGTTATTGTTATTGTTGTTGTACTTGTTCTTCTTGTTATTGTTCTTATTATTCTTGTTAATCTTGTTGTTCTTGATGTTGTTGTATTAAAATATTGTATATTGTATATTGTGATGAAAGTTATAAATGTAGTCAGACAAAACATGTGGCAAAAATTAAAAAAATGCTAATAGACCTTGCACAACGAGTATCTAAAACAACCATGATTATAGGAAGCATGCTTTTCAGTTTTCTACAAAAATCATACGACCGTGGTTATAAGTAACGCATATACAACCACACGCTACATAACAACGGTCGGTCCTGCGTGATAATATATATATTTTAACTTATGTTGTATGTGTTTTTTATAATAGTGTAGAATGCCATAAACCTTAAATTTAAGTATATTAAATTGTATAAGAATGATGTACTATTTTTCCTGCTTGTCTTTTTTCATTTGCGTTTTTGGTCCTTTTGATGTAACCTTCTTTCATCTGGATAACACATGCAACATGGTCTTCATACAAAATTGTTGGATTATTATCAATTGGTAAACCAAACTCTCCTTGGATATGTTGAGTTACCAATCGTAACCATTTACACTCATTGCTTGCTTCATGAAGGGCAATTTACTTAACATGATTTGAAGAATTTGCTGTTTGCTTTTGTGATCTCCATGATATCGCAGTGTTACCATATGTAAATATATATCAAATATGTGATTTAACTTTATGTAGATCTAACAAATATCCTACATCTACACACCATAGCAAAACTGGTTTTGTATTGTTAGAATAAAACAAACCAAGGTCAGATGTATCTCGAAGATATAAAAAAAAATATTTTATTCCTTTCCAATATATTTTTGTAGGACATGAATTGAATCTTGCTAGTAAATTCACTATAAAAGCTATATCAGGTCTTGTATAGTTAGCAAGGTACATGAGTGCCCCAATGGGACTGAGGTATGATACTTCAGAGCTAAGATCTTCTTAATTTCCTTCCTTAGGTATAAATTGGCCATTTTTAACATTAAATGTTCTACCCGCAATTGGAGTACTTAAAGGGTTTGTTTTGTCCATGTTAAACATTTTCAATATCCTTTATGTATAATTTTATTGATGTACTAATATACCATTTTTTAGTATTCTTAATTTGTAAACCAAGGCATAACTTGATTTTTTTCTCCAAATCTTTCATCTCAAATTCTTTCTTTAAGTAATCTCTTGCTTCCTTAGTTTCTCTATTAGTTCCAATGATATTTAAATATTCAACATAGGCAATAATTATTACAAAACTAGATATTGTTTTTCTTATGAAATACAAGGGAAAATAGGATTATTCTCATAGCATTCTTTAAGAAAATATTCATTTATCCTATTATACCACATGCGCCCGAATCGTTTTAACCCATACAATGATCTTTGCAACTTAATTGCATACATTTTTCTAGGTTTCGATGTCTCGGGCATTTTAAATCCTTATGGGATTTTCATGTATATATCAATATCAAGTAATCCATATAAATAAGCAGTAACTGTAACACCCGAGGGCGAGGGAGTGGTTGTTAGTGCACGAGGCATGACAATGAGACAATCCTAGCAGCTTCTAGGGAAAAACCAAATTCACATCAGAATGAGAGGGATCCTGAGGCTGTGCAGGTATGGGACTGCATGGTTTAAACAAGGCTTATAAGGATTAATTCGTACTACCTATACCAACAAGATGCATCTTCTTTTCAGTAGCCCGTTCCATAAGAACTCCACAATTATGCGTGCTTGACTTTGAGCAATTTTGGGATGGGTGACCTTCTGGGAAGTTTCTGAGAATGCATGTGAGTGAGGACAAAGCATGCTGAAAAGACCCGTGTTGGTTTGTGGGGTCAGTCGGTAATCTTGGAGCCAGTAGGGGGCGTTACAATATGGTATCAAAGCCAAATATGTCCTAGTACGATGTGGTTCGGGGACGAACCAAGCAGAAGCTAGTGGCCATGTAACACCCGAGGCCGAAGAGGACGAAGAGTGGTTACATGTAACACCCGAGGGCGAGGGAGTGGTTGTTGGTGTATGAGGCGAGACAATGAAACACTCATAGCAACTTCTAGGGAAAAACCGAATTCACATCGAAATGAGAGGGATCCTAATGTTGTGCAGGTATGCGACTGCATGGTTGAAACAAGGCTTATAAGGATTAATTCTTACTACCTATACCAACAAGATGCATCTTCTTATTGGTAGCCCGTTCCATAATAACTCCACAGTTAAATGTGCTTGACTTTGAGCAATTTTGTCATAGTGGCCTTCTGGGAAGTTTCTCAGAATGCATGTGAGTGAGGACAAAGCATGCTAAAAAGACCCGTGTTGGTTTGTGGGGTCAGTCGGTAATCTTGGAACCAGTAGGGGGCCTTACAGTAACAACATCCAAAAGATACATATCAAGATTGTTAAATACTAATAAACCAAATAAATAACGAAAAGTAATAGCATCCATAATAGGAAAATAAGTTACCTCATAATCAATTCATGGTCTTTGGTTAAAACCTTGTGCAACAAGACATGCCTTGTATTTGACAATCTCATTTTTTTCATTTCGTTTCCTTACAAAGACTCACTTATAACCAACCTGTTTCACATCTTTTGGTATAGCCATAATGAGACCAAATATTTTTCAATTTTTAAGAGAATTTAATTCAGTATCTATTACATCCTTCCAATTTTTCCAATCATGTCTATTTTGACATTCATTCATAGTTCTTAGTTCGGGATCATCATTTTCATTCATAATTTCACATGCAATGGAGAATAAAATATTTCATCTATATTCATACCTTTTCAGTTCCACAAAGTTCCCGTATCAACATAATTAATTGAAATCTCGAGATCATTCTTGTTTTTATTTTCATTATCAATGATCTCATTATCCTCATCTTTTGCTTATTCGAGATCACATTTTTCAATCGTGTATGAAAAATATCACATGTAAAAGGTTCAAGATATCTAATAATAAATTGTGATACATACCCCACATATATTCTCAACCTCCTTTGAGGTCCCATATTTGTTCTATGTGGTGGAGATATTGGGGCATAAACTGCACAACAAAATATCTTTAAATGATAAATATTAGGTACTTTACCAATTTCAAGTTGATAAGGGGTATGTTTATGATTAACACATGGTCTTAGATGGATGAGTGCTGCAACATATAAAATTGCATGGCCCCAAACAGTAACAGGTAGTTTAGTTTTCATTATTAATGGTCTAGCAATATATTGAAGACGTTTGATTAATGACTTAACAAAATCATTTTGTGTAAGAAGAAGAAGAAGAAGAAGAAGGTGTTACTAGTTATGAGAAGAATGTCACACCATATGCCCCTCACAAAAGTACTAACATCATTATTACACCTATAGATGAAATCAGAAGATGTAGAGGTTGATGTTCCAAGAAACAAAGGACTATCCATAATAACTTAGAAGTATCATCCTATAAAAAATGTGATTGGGAATCTCAATGAAGAAATTATCACCAAATCTAGATAAGTAATTACCAACATGTGTTTTATCTCCAAAATTGAACCCAAGACTGTCAACAAAGCCTTAAAAGATGAATAATAGATAAATGTCATGCAAGAAGAACTTGGTCAATTTGAAAGAAATAAAATTTGGGAGTTGGTACCCAAACCTAACTCTGTCAATATTATTGGAACCAAGTGGATCTACAAAAACAAGTCTGATGAAAATGGTAATGTGACAAGAAACAAGGCTCGTTTAGTAGCTCAAGGGTACACTCAAATAGAGGGGGTATATTTCGATGAAACTTTTGTTCCTGTTGCTCACTTGGAAGCTATACGATTATTATTATGAATATCATGCCTTTTGAAATTCAAGTTGTATCAAATGGATGTTAAAAGTGTATTTTTAAATTTATTTATGAATGAAAAAGTGTATGTTGAACAACCTAAAGGGTTCATTGCTCCTAGTTCACCAGATCATGTCATCAATCTTAAGAAGACACGTTATGGGTTGAAACAAGCTCCAAGAGCTTAATATGAACGTCTCATTGAATTTCTCACTAGCAATGACTATGTAAGAGGAGGAATTGACAAAACTCTATTTGTCAAGAAAGAAGAAGGAAAACTCATGATAGCTCAAATCTATGTGGACAATATTATGTTTGGCGGGATGCCAATCAAGATGGTAGGACATTTTATATAACAAATACAGTCAGAGTTTGAAATGAGCTTGGTAGGCGAACTTACGTACTTTCTTGGTTTCCAAGTTAAACAAATGAAAGATGACATCTTTTTGTTCCAAAGCAATTATGTTAAGAACATTGTCAAGAAGTTTGGTCTTGAAAACACAAGGAATAAACACACTATTGTTAAAACTCATGCAAAACTCACTAAAGATGATCAAAGAGTAAATGTAGATCAAAGTCTCTATCGAAGCATGATTGGAAGTCTATTATATCTCACTGTTAGGCGCCTTGACATATCACCTTCCCTGTTGGTGTTTGTGCATGCTATCAAGTTAATTCTAAAGTAAGTCATCTTACACAAGTAAAAAGAAACATCAAATACATAAGTGGAACTTGTGACTATGGGATCTTGTACTCATATGATACCGACTCTATTATAGTTGTATGTTGTGATGTTGATTAGGCAGGTAATGTTGAAGATAGAAATAACACCTCAGAAGGATGTTTCTTTTAGGAAACAACCTCATTTCCAAGTTCAACAAAAAGGAGAATTGTGTTTCCTTGTCCACTATTAATGCTGAATACGTTGCTGCTGGAAGTAGTTGTACCCGACTCTTATGGATGAAGTAGATGTTGAAAGAGCACAATGTCACACAAGATATCATGACATTATACTGTGACAACATGAGCATTGTCAACATTTCCAAGAATTCAATTCAGCATAGTCTTAGCAAACACGCTGATATACGACATCACTTCATTCGAGAACTTATGGAAGAGAAGATTATTACTTTGGATCATGTGTCAACAAAAAAATAGCTTGCTGACATTTTCATAAATGCCTTAGATATCATGATACACAATTTAAAAATTTGAGAAGTTCCTAGGTTTATGCGTAATTGGAAATTTGTAGCAATTAATGCTGAAATGGCAAGAGAGTAATTGGGCCAAAATTTTGTCTCTACAATTCATCAATTCCAAGAAATGTGCATTGAAACTTCTCTTGGTCAATGAAATTACTAAACCGCTTTATATTCAAATATGTTTCTTTTTCACTTACCTTACCAATTCGTGCCTTAAGTTATTCTCTCACATATCACTGTCATCTCATTCTAAACATCTCTCTCTTAACTTATCACTCTAACCCTAATACCGCTTGTTCAACTCCTCCCCAAAATTTTCACGAAAATTGTAGGCACATGGCAAGGGTACACCTCGGGAAAGGATAAAAAGAGTGCTAAGGAAGCCAAGAAATCTTTCATGGAGGGTAAACTAGTTGTTAACATGCATGGTGTGAAGGTGAAGGGCGTGGTTATTGGAGGGAAAACCAATGGTCCACCCAGAGGTCCTCCCACCATTGAACCACCAAAGAAGGTTTGAAAAAAGAAGTTGAAGAAGATTGGTGATCGTGTTGTTCGAGTTCCGTTAACAATGATTGACCTAGTAAAAAAGGAATAGAAAATGTCACCATTACTCCAAAAAATATCAAGGAATCCAACGAATGTCACAACTCAATCTTTAAAAGAGGTTCTTAAGATCACTCATATCTAAATTTTCTTCCTAAAAATTAGAAAAGGTAAATCATTCAAATATGTCAATTCATAATTGCACCTACAAATACGTTACTAAAACTACACATGTAACTCCAAAAATGTGTCAATTCATAAATGTACCTACAAATATGTTACTAAAACTACGTATGTAACTTCAAAACCTAGACAAATTATCATATAAATTATTTAATAAGTAATTTTAAATATTTTAAAAAAAATTACAATAATTTTAATTAGAATTTACAATTAAGCACGAATAAGATATTTAATTGATTATTAAATTTTATTATAGGAGTTCAAGGAATTTTCCTCCCATGCATGGGCCCACTTAATGGCACTTGGCAATCACCCAAACCCCATAATTCTCTAAACCCTTTCCCCATTTTTCTATAAATAACACTCTCCCTTCTCCTCTTTCTTCTCCCCCTTCTCCTTTTCTCTTCTCTTCCATATATTGCTTCTCATACTCTTCCATTATATAGCTTCTCATAGTGGGAAAACCAGCCACAACCAAGTGCACCACCACTCTACAACTTTGTAAGCTCCTTTTTCTCTTCTATAATTATTTTTTTGTCTCATATGTTTGTTCTATGTAACATCTTTTTGTTTTGCTTACATTACATTGTCATTATTCTATTCCACCTGTCCAATTTCTATGAACTTGGCCGTTTCATTTCCTTGCATGTCATTCATTTCTGGTATTTTTAGCAGTTACGATAACATTTTATTTTATTTTTTCAACGTACGTTAATAGTTAAATAATGGAAAATTATTGTCGGTGTGAGATCATAATTGTAAACTTCAGCTAGAGTATTTTCTTTTCATGATTCTTCTTCTGTGTTCTTTTTTGTTTGAAGGGTTGATTTTGATTCCCTTTAAGTCACGTATCTAGTTTCATTACTTCACTCTTTTGTGTTTTTTGCTCTGAAATTCTTAAAATTATTAAAAAATAATTATGGGTTTTTGTTTCATTTATGGGAAAAGAAGTTGTGCACACGAGAAAAGAGAAAAGCGGTTGGAATTCGTTTTTTTGTTTGGTTTTCGGTGTTTTTCTCGACGCGCTCGAATATGGCGCGTGTATGTATTCGCTTCCGCTTCACGGGCCGAGAATATTGGCGAAGTTTGTTTTTGGGCTTTATTTAGCTAGTGGGGGAGGTATTGAGTTGGGTGTCAGAGATATGGACCGTACACGTGTTATTCAGCTGGGCCCGTGGGCTATTATTGATTCGGACCAGTTTGAGATTATAGTTAAATTCAATTGAAAAAAGAATATCTTTTCCAATTTCAGACCACTGATATTAACTTTTAATATTTTATTTTGGAGTGAGTAATATTTATGGTTTTTTAATAAAATAAATAAAAATAATTTGACACAATTTGGATTATAACAAGTAAAATAAAGGACAATAAAGAGGAAAATATGATTGATTATTTATTTTTCCAATTTATTTATTTATGAAATTTCTTAGGTTTATAAAGTAAGTACTGTCTGTTTAGATGATTTTAGTTTTAAAATAATTAAAGAAGGCAGTAGAGATATAACTTTATAAAACAATCTTCAAACAAGTTTTTTTTATTTGTTTTACACCAAATATTTTAAATTTATATTTTACTCCTTTTGTTTCATTATAAACTATTTAATCATTTTACAAAAATTGAAGAAAATGTATAAATAAAAAGAATACATAATAGGAGTAACTACTGCTATGGAAGTTTTTACAAAAAGATCTCTTTATAGGAACAAAAGAAAAATATTCTTTTGTTAAAATATTTGTAAAATTCTAAATGCACATAGTAATTATTTTTTAAATTATCTATAAAATAGAAAACAAGATAAATTGAATAAATAAATAAAAATTGTATTTTCTTTGTTTTGAGGGTGCTATCAAGCATAATTGATGTTTATTTTTTTTAATATCATTTTTAAATTATTCAATAATTATAAGAGTAAATAAATTGATAAACTTTTTAGATACATATATGATCTAAAATTTTACTTAAATAAATTATTTTTCTATATAAATTTTTATTTATAATTGAACTAAAATAATAAAAGAATAATATTTTAGATATAAGAATAATATTACATGTCATCTTTAATAATGAAAAAAAATAGTATTGACTATTTATAAAATATAACGGAGTGACTTATAGACTATCTCTCTTCGAAAATACTTTTAAATTCTTATTATAAAATAAAATTATTTTTAGATATATTCAATAATTAAAATATTATCTAGTTCAAATACATGGAATATCAATATATTAAAAAAATTGAATATCAATATATTTAAAAAAAAATAAAAATATTTGAATATACTATAGTTTTTATATATATAATTTTTTTTTCTAAAAATGAGTTATTCTAGACATTCTTTTAGGTGTAAGATTGATTGAAAGGACATAAAACGGTAAAAGTCGTTCCTATGAATCATCGCAATGTTCTATATCTGTCTTATGTTGGCCACTTTATGCTGACACAGTACTCTTATCGCCACACACTTTTCTTCTCGTGTTAACATACACCCCTTTAGTCACTATTATAAGTAATAAACAAATTTTTTGATTTATTATATAATTGATGTATCTGATATATCATTTATTCATTGACTCTAAAAAATTTTTTATTACTTATAATAGTGATCGGAAGGTGTATATTTTTTCTTGCTTTCTTTGTCTCCTCCTATTAATTATTCACCTTTCCATTTACAACCCAACAGAGATAAGATAATGGATTATAAAACAAAACAAGTGCAATAAAACAGGATTTTATTGGCTTCATATTTCTTTCATTAAATTTGAGATAATTTTACCGAGATTCTTTTTGTTTCTAAGACAAATTATCGTAAAAAGAGTTAGACTGTTTTGTTTTCTCTTCATATGAATTGTCTGTGTGTTTCTGCTGCAGCTGTCGGTTGGTTGAACGTAAATAAAAGATTTGAGAGTTCAGAGCCTATAAAATTGTAATCCCTAGATTGGTTGTTTTTTAGCATAGACATAGGCACAGACAAAAACATTAGGCGAGTCATAGAAAACTGTTTACTACTATTCAATAGAGCACACAGAAAACAAATCCTGTATGCTCTTTCCATGTCTGCTTTTTTTTTTCTTTTGTCTGTTGTTTTAATAAAAAATTGTTTTTTTAGTAATAAATAATTATTATTTTAAAATAATTTTATAGTAGTAGTAGCTAGGTGTATCTTGTATATTCTGTTAAGCATCTCTTCAAGGAAAAGGTGAACATGATCTTTGATTCTTTGAGCGACACCTCAACAATTGTTTTTCTACAAGACATATTTAATTAAC
This sequence comes from Lathyrus tuberosus, assembly GCA_022829125.1. Taxonomy (NCBI): domain Eukaryota; kingdom Viridiplantae; phylum Streptophyta; class Magnoliopsida; order Fabales; family Fabaceae; genus Lathyrus; species Lathyrus tuberosus. The sequence goes on from JALAZF010000017.1 coordinate 21,487,264, forward strand.
ACGTCTAAAGGAAGAATCTAGTAATAATATTAGATTGACTATTTTGTCGTACTAGTATGTTTGGTTTCCTGCTTCACCACCCACCAACCCAGGTCCAGTCTAAGCTTTTTGCATCAATGGTTTCGTTTACGTCAAATCCTTTTTTTACTTCTACCATATCAAAATTACTTAATAATTTATTTTTTAATGTTGTAGATTCGAAATCGCGTGTTTTTACTCAGCTATTAAGTGTATGTTTGGATTGATTTTTGGAAGATACAGAATCAATTTTAAAAGTGTAAAATTGATTATGGATGATTTTAAAGTGTTTGTTTTATCAAAAGTAGAATTGATTCTACTTTTAGAATTGATTCTATTTAAAGCTAAAATTTGTAACTTCTACCTCCAGAATTGATTCTGGGTGATTTTTACACTGAAATTTATTGTTTAATTCACTTTTACATGAATGTATCCAAACATAATCAATTCTGCTAAATTTAATTCTGTCAAAATCAATTTTACCAAACTCAATTCTGTTAGAATCAATTCTGTTCACCGTCAATTCAAACACACCCTAACTGATTTAAAAAAGACAAAATTGATAGTACAATATTCTACTTTGTGTTCATACTTTCGGCTTCAAAAGTCAATTGTGTCCTTTTTAACTTAGCGTATCTTTAACTCTCTTGATTTTCTTTATTTTAACCGATCAAAAGTAAAGTTGCTTAATAGATGACACGTGTATTCTTGTGTTTATTATACTTCTTCATTCTTTTTCTGATTTTTCTTTTCTTTTTTGTTTTCAATTATGACTTTTAACGACTTTGTGGTTGGTGTTAGAACTAGTTCACCAACCTTTACTTGTCACTTTCTGTTACAGAAAACACAGCCCAGTCTTCTCTTTTCCTGGAATCAAAAACATGTTTTGTTTTCAACCACACCATGTTTTGTTTCTTCTGCGAGTACTAGGGTTTTATTGGTTTGACCCCTAATTCTGACTTTCTATTAAGTTAAGATTTGCAGATATAAATCTTAAAAGTTTAATATTTTAAAGATTACTCAACATAATAATAATAAGCCATTTTCTTGATGAAGAAATCCAAATAATTTGGCTAGATGTAGTATTAATGAATGAATATTTATGATACATCAAGTCATTTTCCTAGAAGTTACCTACATACAATTATTGTCAATCTATATACTAATCATATTCATATTATGAAATCCACCAGTGATAGATAACGTATCAACCAAGTGCATGTGTCATGTGTGACTGTTCAAAATATCATTAGAGTTTGTTAATTATGTTTAACTTATATTATTAATATTATTAATTCAACTTGATTGAATTAGTCAGGGAAAGGGAGGGAAAACTGAATCAGTTACAGAAGTAGTTAAGTGGACCCAAATTAAAAGTCTAAGTTAATTGATTCAAAGAATAAAATAAAATATGAATGTCACACTTTTCATTAGGATGTGAGAAGATAGGAAAAAAATAGATTAAAGTATATATAAGAGTTGTTGATGTAGACTTAAAATAATACATTAATTGATTTTTTGTGGTTATTTCACTCTCATCTGAGTCAGAATCGACTAATATCCTACCCAACTTTAAGACACAAGTCTTTCAAACTTTGCCTTTCTATGTGGAAATGGACAACTTGTCAAATCTCTATAATGCTTTAATAATTGTATAATTTTTTTTATTTTGTTTCTTAGTGTTTTTTTCTGTATAAACCAAACAAAATAAAAATTTTAAATATGGAAAATGACTCCTTCATGTTATTTAACTACTACTTTAATCGTTAACTAGTTGGCCCACTGGAAACATTTGTTAGCTCCTGGTTTCTCTGGATTGATTGATTGATTGAGAGTGGCCAAAACAACTTTTTTTGTACATTTAATTTGTTTTTTAACTTGTTTGATGCTTGAATTTGAAAATGACTTCCTAGTACAATAGACTCTTTCTTTTTATTTTATTTTTTATTTTTTTTTATATTATTTGGATTGTATATAAATATTTTTGTTTCAGCTTGGAATTATACGTAGGAAATTAATATAATTGTCCACCAAAATCATGACAAATGTTTGCTCAATTATAAAGGTACCATTAAATATGGTCACTTTTTTAATATTATCTGCTTCAATTGCATATATATACCGTGAAAACTTATTCAACTTGAAGGTATGACAATGACTTATATTGTCATAGATGAATTCATATCAATGACTCCAAAATAAAGAAAAATCAGTTAAAAGAAAAAAGAAATTTTAATCAATTTAAGTCATTGATGTTTATTTTAATTACATGTCATAAATATAATACTATATCAGATCCTATTTATAAGAAAACGTTTATTTTTTAAATTTATTCCATAACTAATATATTTGATCTAAATACATTATTTATTCAATAAATTTATAAAAAAAAAATTTGTTATAAATAGAACAGAGAAAATATTATACTTTAGTTTACAAGATTATCCCTAGACCCTAATGTGGTTAATGCGAGGCGGACGAAAATAGAGATGATTTCCTTATACTTACTTAGTACCTCCACCTTTGTTCAGTCTGTTTAAGATCTTCCTATAAAAAATCTGAAAATAAAATAAGTTAAATCCTAATAAGTGTAGTTTACTCTATGAATAGTGGGGTAGATAAATTGACTTTGCGCTCTTAAAAGTTTAAAATTGTACAAATTATTATTTATATTAGTATAAAAAAAATAGAGACAGAACGAAACAAACATATTAAAAATAAAAGTTGCCTGTTATAAACAAAATGCAGTCGCATAATAATCCCGTTTTGCCGTAAACAATAGTAGTATTGTTTTGTTGAAAATGTACAATCAACCTCTATTCTCACAGCGGGGCCCATATTAAGGATCTTGGGGGCAAAGTTCCACTTGTTGTACAATTTGACAACTTGATATCTTGATATATCTCACGACCTAGTACAATATATTTTTTAATGGTGAATTTTTATCTACCTATTTCAAGAAGTTGTCCCTTTTTTTAATTTGACCATAATACTAATAAATATAATTTTTATATTAACAATATATTTTTTTGCTAGGTTCTTTAAACCCATGACATGTGATAATTTTTGCCTTTTATCAATATAATTAAATAATAAACTTTTTATGTAGTAATGGGTTATATTAGTCCTATAATTTTTATGATATTTATAAACTGTTTGATCAATTGAAGTTACAATAACAGGACTCATTATCGGAGATTCCAATTAAATATGAAACATATGCTTTTCCTACTTGTGACTTTCAAGGTACAATAAATCAGAAATTACACGTTTCAAATTGTTACTTTTATTTCTATAATTCAATTGACACAAACGTAACATATTTTAAGTTAATTATTTTCATGTGATATTTTTCTTCCGGCAGATTATAAAAAAGAAGTTGATAAAACTACGAGAGAGAATGAGATTTCAAACAACACACAACACTAAGAAGTCAAAAGATGACTCAAACAACGCTCATGAACAACAACACTCTTTAATTCCAAGGGCACTCAACTTGACTCACCATACGTTAACCACAAATAATACCAAATTCATTCACTCTGGCTATGATTCATGGCTGGTAACACACCCTTCAGCATTGAGATTATTTGATAAATTGATGAAAGGTGTCAATGCGAAAAGGATCGTCGTATTTTTAGATTACGACGGTACCTTATCACCCATTGTAAATAACCCTGATCGTGCTTTCATGTCCGATGAGGTAATAATTAGTACCTTACCACTTTTACATGATATATCATATAGGTGTACATTGATTATTCAATTAATAATATTAACCGCATATGGAATTTAATTTAATATGAATTTAAATGGCAGATGCGTGCGGCAGTATCTGAAGTTGCTACTTATTTTCCAACAGCAATAATTAGTGGAAGAGGAAGAGAAAAAGTGAGTTCTTATAATACACTTTCCTTAATTTTTTTATATAAAAATCATAATACATAACATTTTTTTTAGGTAAAAGATTTTGTGAAGTTAAATAATTTATATTATGCTGGGAGTCATGGTATGGACATAATGGCACCATCAGTGCCAATTAACCAATGTGACAACACTACTCTTCACATAAATGTGAGTAAAATTTCAAGTGCACATGAATGAAACCTTTGATATTTTCAAATGTTTACTCTTATAGTTTGAATCATTCTTTATGTTAATTTTTAGGGCAATGGAGTTCCCTTTCAACCTGCCAAGAAATTTTTGCCTGCAATTCAAGAGGTTCTGATGCTGCGTCTTATTATTTTTATATTTTTCATTTCTTAAACTTAATTGATTCAATATATTAGAGTTGAAAAATTGAGTGTTTGGCTAATTATGAAACAGATATTAAAAAGATTAGAGAATGTAATAAAGGGCATAGAAGGTGCAACTATAGAAGACAACCAATTCTGTATCTCTGTACATTTTCGGCAGGTTCATGAAAAGGTAACATTTAACTTCTAATAGTAAGCATTTTCTGTTCTTCAAATATTTTTTATATGGTTAAACATTTAATGGTAATGATTATGTTTGAGTTCAGGATTATAATGTTTTGGAAGAGAAAGTAAAGTCTGTGCTTGAAAAATATCCATTGTTTTGCATGACTGAGGGTAAAAAGGTAATTCTAGATTATTATGAAGTTCATAATTTATTTCTCCTTCGGCGCTGAAAATATTTTTTTATAGGTTATGGAAATAAGGCCATCAATAAAATGGAACAAAGGAAATGCTATAGAGTATTTTTTAGACTCATTGGGATTAAGCAATTCCAACAATTTTCTTCCTTTGTATATTGGGGATGATAAGACTGATGAAGATGCTTTTGAGGTAAATGCTTACTTAGTTCTCTCCTTTACATGTACCATGCATGTTATGTTACCATCACTTGAACATAGTTATGGCTTAATTTCCTCGAATTTGTGTAGGTTATACGAAGTAGAGGGCAAGGTTATCCTATTATAGTGTCATCTACTCCAAGAGAAACATGTGCTTTGTACTCTTTGCGTGATCCGTCAGAAGTACTAATCTTCTTGTCAAGGCTAGCAAAATGGAGGAAGTGGTCTTAAGAAGGCCTTCAAATATTGGTAATTAAGATATAGGATATATATAGATAATGAATGTGATAGTTTAGAAGTACCCAAAGTTAGTTCCCACAATGGTTTTAAAGAAGTGGGATATTTGTTAAATATTTCTTTCAAGTAGTAGTTGGTATGTAAAATAACCTTGTACATATATGTTTTCAAGTGAAGGTTAATGTGGTGAACCAAATTAATTGGTTTTTCATGGTGAACTTCAAAAATTATAATTGATTTAATAATAGACAATTCTAATAGTTATGATTGATTATGAGTGATCTATTATTTAAGTCACATGTAAAAAATAAATATTTATATTTATACCCTAATATATATTTTTAATTAGACCCAATAATTATCATAAATTATAATTACATATTTATAAATTAAAAAAAAAAAGTTTATATATATATATATATATATATATATATATATATATATATATATATATATATATATATATATATATATATTTATATATAATTATAATTGTAATTTATAATAATTATTAGGTCTTGTTTGTAATTTGTGATAAATATTGGATTCTAGTTAGAAATATATGTGTGGGTATAAATATAAATGTTTATTTGTTACATGTGACTTGAATAATAAGTCACCCATAATCAATCATAGCCATTAGAATGATTTATTATTAAATTAATGATAATTTATGAAGTTCACCATAATAGACCAATAAATTTGGTTCACCGTGTTAACATTCACCGTATTTCCATCTTGTAAAAAAGGTTCCAAGATAAAATAGTTTCTCATATAGAGTTGTGGTTTGATATCAATGAACCAAAGTTTAAAGAGTACCAACATATAAAAGCTTTACATGATGATAATGTTTATTGTTGAAAGGAAATCTACAACGCAATGGAATAATCCAACATCACAATTTTTCTTCTAAATATCAAATGCAATGACAATCAATAAAACACACCAAACAACTCATCACAATTTTAGTGTGGAAAAACCTCCGTTAACTAGGAGTAAAAAATCACGAGACTCGTATGCCACTTAAATCTCCACTATAATAAGAAAATGGACAATTAAGGTTCTCTCTAACACTAGTTAAAGACATACATCAACATCATTAAGATTTACAATCAATATTGGAATACAACAAGAATCAAGAGAGACAATCAACCAAAACAACCATAAAAACTGCACCTCAGAAGTAAATTCATTAGACAGACTTAGAATGCTCAAAATCCAATCTCCACCATTTAGAATGTACCTCTATGAGTGTTGAATGCTGTCACAAAAAATCAAGACGATCCGAAGGTTGAATTGTGAGAATACTTTGATATTGTGGGACTGCTCTGTGCTGAATTGGGGCTGCGGGAATTTCACTCTTCTCTCAATTTTTCTTGTTGTTTCTCACCTTATAAATTGTTGACCTGATTTTCTTTGTATTATAATAACAAAGCCTTACGCACATATGGGCTACTAACCTAGGTTCATTTGGGTCACTCCAAATAGAGGGATAACCCGACAAACTCCCCTGATCGACTAGTTAGAGGGCAACACCAATCCGGCTACCGTGTGACAAAACTCAATATTTCCCCTAGAAAACACCTTCATCAAAATATCGAACCTTTGTCATCAGTGTGAATCTTCTCAAGTTTCATCAACTTGGAATCTAATGCATCATGAATTCAATAATAACAAACATCAATATGCTTCAACCTTGAGTGAAAGGAAGAATTCTTCAATAAGTGAATGAAACTTTGATTATCACAAAAAAAAAAGACATAATTTCCTTATTTTACACCAAGTTCCATTGCAAATTTCCTCAATCATAACAACACTTTTGACGCTTCCACAACAACTATAAACTCGGCTTCGATACTAGAGAGTGCAACACATTTTTTCAACTTTGATTGCCAAGCCACAACTCCCCCGATAAACTTACCTTATAAATTGTTGACCTAATTATCTTTAATTTATAATAATAAAGCCTTACACACATATGGACTAATAACCTATGTTCATTTGGGTCACTCCAAATAGGAGGGATAGCCCGACAAACTCCCTTTATCGACTAGTTGGAGGGCAACACTAATCCGGCTACCGTGCAACAAAACTCAATATTTCCCCGAGAAAACACCTTCGTCAAAATATAAAACCTTTGTCATCAGTGTGAATCTTCTCAAGTTTCATAAACTTGGAATCTAATGCATCACGAATTCAATGATAACAAACATCAATATGCTTCGACCTCAAGTGAAAGGAGGAATTCTTCAATAAGTGAATGGAACTTTGATTATCACAAAAAAAAGATATACTTTCCTTGTTTCACACCAAGTTCCATTTTGATGCTCTTTTTCAGGTATTTTGACTTATAATGGATGTTAGGATCAATTAGTGAAGGATTGAAGGCCTGAAAAAGCATTTTCGGAGAGTTCGTGTCGGCATAGCCACACTCATGTGAAGGTTAATGTGGTGAACCAAATTAATTGGTTTTTCATGGTGAACTTCAAAAATTATAATTGATTTAATAATAGACAATTCTAATAGTTATGATTGATTATGAGTGATCTATTATTTAAGTCATATGTAAAAAATAAATATTTATATTTATACCCTAATATATATTTTTAATTAGACCCAATAATTATCATAAATTATAATTACATATTTATAAATTAAAAAAAAAAGTTTATATATATATATATATATATATATATATATATATATATATATATATATATATATATATATATATTTATTTATTTATTTATTTATTTATTTATATATAATTATAATTGTAATTTATAATAATTATTAGGTCTTGTTTGTAATTTGTGATAAATATTGGATTCTAGTTAGAAATATATGTGTGGGTATAAATATAAATGTTTATTTGTTACATGTGACTTGAATAATAAGTCACTCATAATCAATCATAGCCATTAGAATGATTTATTATTAAATTAATGATAATTTATGAAGTTCACCATAATAGACCAATAAATTTGGTTCACATGTAACAAATTTCTTCATGTAGGCCACTGTGAAGGAAAGTCGTCTTCAAGTCCATTTGCTCTAATTCCACATCAAGACTAGCGGTTAGCCCAAGAACCACTCGAATAGATTGCATCCTCCATGGAATTAATCCACTCATTTTTATTCTCATCCTCTAAAAACTCTTCAAAGCTTTCATGTTTTCCACCATCGGTAAGAAAAACATACTCGTACGAGGGGTATCGAACAAAAGGTCTTTTATCATGAGTAGACCGCCTCAACTTATTAGAAACAACTGGTTGCTCAACACTTTCAACCTCTTGATCAACCTAATTTTAAACAACTTCTTTTATAACACCTACATCAACAATATCATTAGGATTTAAAACATTATCAACATTCAAATCCATACCATGATTTTCAATTGGAACATCTTCGAAAGTGATATGGGTAGGAATAATAGTAGTTAAGTCAGTATCAACCATTTCTTCATCTTCAAAAATCGGATCTTTATTCTCAACTTTGTTGATGTCTTAAATGGTATAATCCTCCATGAATACAACATCAAGACTATGAATAAGCTTTCGTTGAACCGAATCAAAGAATCGATACCCAAACTCATCAAGACCACACCCAAAAAACACACATTTCTTTATCTTCTTATCCAATTTTGATCTCTTAACCTTGGAATATGCATATAATCCATGCACCCAAGCACCAAAAGGTGGTCGTAGGAAACATCTTTACCACTCCAAATATGATTTGGAACATCAAACTTCAACAGAACACATGGAGTGGGGTTTAAAAGATGTACAATTATGCTCAATGATTCTCCCCAAAATTATTTCAACAACTTTGATTGAGAAAGTAAACACCTCACCCTTTCTACTAAAGTTATATTCATTCTTTTTGGGTAACCCATTCAATTGTGGTGTCTTTGGAGGAGACTTTTGATGACGTATACCTTGATCTTGACAATAATTGTCGAAAGGTCCAACATACTCTCTCCGGTTATCTGTTCGGATACACTTTAGCTTTTTCCCCGTTTCTCTTTCAACCGGTGCTTGAAATAAATTGAAGGTATCTAACACTTGATCTTTCGTCTTCAAGGTATAAGCTCGTGTTTTTCGAGAATAATCATTAACGAAAGTCACATTAATATGCACCACCAAGATATCGTGTCTTCATCGAACCACACGCATCAGAATATACTAAATCCAACACTTTAGAATTCCTCTTTGGTTCGGATGACATAAAGGAAACTCGCCTTTGCTTACCCGCCAAACAATGCGAACGCTTTCTCAACTTTTCATCGAAACATCGTACAACACATTCTTATTTGCCAAAATACTCAAACATTTTTCGCTCATATGACCCAAATGCTTATGCCATAATTTAGATTAGCAATCATTGTCACAAGTGTTAATGTAGCACTTCAAAACCCCAAGTTAAACGATATACAAGTTTGAAATACTTTTTCCTTTAGCAACCACCATTGAGCCTTTCTTTAAATTCCATTCATTAGCCAAAAAGAATTATCATATCTTTCATTATCCAACTTTTTAACAGATAAAAGATTAAATCAAAGTTTTGGAATGTGTTTCACGCCTTTGAGAACTAGAGTAGTCACATTGTTAGTTTCAACACAAGTATCTGTTATTCCAGTGATATTAGCTTGCCCATTATTTCTGATACGCACAACCTCAAAGTCACCAGTCTCGTAAGTTGAAAAAAGATCACATCTCGAGGTTACATGAGTAGAACCATCACTATCAAACACCTAATCCATCTCATCACATAATAGTTTGACATTCTCTATACAAATATCACAAACAACAAAAAATTATCAACAATAGCAACATCTTCATTATTGTTACCTTCCTTTTTGTCATTGTTGTAGTTTTTCTTCTTATTTCCCTTTTCAACTTCCGAAAATACCTTTTTATGTGTCCCTTTTTCCCGCAATGATGACACTCAATATTAGAGAATCTATTAGAGCCTTCTTGTGATTTACCATGTGATGTCCCACGATTACTTGAACCTTTATTTTGATGTCTCCCCCTCGATTCGGTAATCGACACCTCAGAATATGAAGAAAAACCTTATGACTTATGCCTCAACTCCTCATTCAACATATTGCTTTTAGCCAAGTTGATCGAGATTATACCATTCATAGCGCAGTTAGACAAGGATGTCCTAAAAGTATCCCAAGAACTAGGCAAAGTACCAAGAAGCTATAAACCTTGAATTTCATCATCAAAGTTACGATTCATTGCCAACAATTGATATAGAATCCCTTGGAAAATGTTAGGGTGATCGGTCATTGGTGAACCATCACTATACCTCAATGACATCAATTGCTTAAACAAGAACAACTTATTATTCCCCGTCTTTCTTGCATAAAAATCCTCAATTTTAGTCCAAAGAGAGCGAGCATGAGTCACTGATCTCACATGATTAAGAACATTATCATCCACCCATTGACGAATGTAACCACAAATTTGTTTATGCAACAAAGCTCATTCTTCATCATTATTTCCATCGGGGTTTTCACTAGAGAAAATGGACAAGTGAAAGCCTTTAACACAAAGCAAATCTTCCATATTCCCTTTCCAAACATTATAGTTTGATCCATTCAAACTCGCCATCCTAGATGTGTTTGTCTCCATCGTTACACAAATCAAGCCATGACATTGAAAATCATTTAAACGTTATGGTATTTTGCTGACCCATATAATATTGTTGATCTGTGTCCTTGTGACATATTATGCAAGCGAATACATATTTGTGAAATTTTTTTGTCACTAGGCATACATGTGACAATATCAACGTGGGATAAAGAAGACAGAGTATGAAGAAGCAAGCAGAAGAGTGGACTAAGGTATCCTACAAGCAGAAGAAAGGAAGAACTTGGGACGAAGAAGGCAGAGGCAAAGGAAAATATGTCAAAGAATCAACATCTTTTTTCATAACAGAGTTCCCAGATTATATTAGGGCCAAGGACTTATATAAGGTGTTTTCAGATTATGGAGAAGTGGATGAGGTCTTCATACCTCAAAAGCATGACAAAAGGGGAAGAAAGTACGGTTTTGTTAGGTTCTTTGTGGTGGAAGACATCAGAAGCATGAGTCTGAAACTTGAAAACATCTTCATAGAAGGTAGGAAGTTGTTCGTATATGTTCCTAGGTTTGCTAAGCATTTTAAGGATCCCAAGGATTATGAAGGTCAGACTAAGAACAACAGCTTTGAAAAGGATAAGCAATAGTTCAAGAAGGGCGATAAGAATTCATCTTCTCATCATTATGAAGATAAATCATCTAAACCTTCATATCCTTTTTTCGTTGATGCTGTTAGAAGAGGTGGTAAGGAGAAGATATGAGACTTGAAATTTGAAGTAGGGAGGGAAGATATGAGTAGATTCAGTAGAGCATTTGTAGGTAGGGTGTTATCCCCCGGGTTGACTTTCAATATTCAAAGATGTTTCCATTCATAAGGGTATTTTGGTGTTAAGGTGACCTCTTTAGGGGCGAACCTATGCCGCTTGAAGGAGAATGATACAGGTGAAATAGAGGAGCTAATCAACAGCGCTAAAATTAGTTAGACCAGTGGTTTGTAGAGGTCAGAAGATGGGAGCCAGGAGATATTGATCCTGAAAGAGTAACGTGGGTGAGACTTTATGGCATTCCTTGCCATGCTTGGTCGGTGTCGTTTTTTGAGTTCTTGTCTTCTAGAGTGGGCAAGTATGTTAGTTGTGAAGAAGATTCATCGAGTTTCTCTAAAATGGACGTCGCAAATGTTATGATTAAGACGTCTTGTGGGATGACAATCAACGAAGTGTTCAAAGTCTCTATTAACCATATTGTTTACCGGACTAAAATGGTTGAGGAAATATTGGGTTCGGTTTGCAAAACTATTTCGAAGCAACCAGTTGTTGATTCGGATTTAGACTCGGAGGATTCTTTAGTGAAGGAGAGCTCTCACTGGTGGACCTCCGACGATGAGAAGGACGGAGAAGGAGAAGAAGAAGAATATATTATTTTTCGAGGTTCTTCTAGAAGCAGACCTACACCTGCAGTAGGTTACTCAAAGGGCTCTTTTGTTTCTTCTGAGTTGAGAAAAATGTGTCAGAATATGATGTTTGTGTGAATATTGATGGGCTCTAGGTCATAGGTTTAAGGAATCAGAAAGAGGCTTCTGTCAATAGCCAGGTGAGGGGATAGAAAGAGACGTCAGTAGTTAATACTGCAGGTACGGATTGGAAGTCAAAGGAGAGGTTAGGTCAGATAGATATCTCTAATAAGTATCCTTTTTTTTTTTGCTAAATGGATGGAGGTATCTTTTGATGGGCAGATTAAGGCCCACTTGGATTCTAAGGCCCATGGGGTGCTTATTAGGTTGGATGGTAAGGGGATCTCTATGGCCCATTTGGAGGTTAAAAATTTGTATCATTCAGCGGCAAACACAAGGGAGTTGGGATTTCCTGTGGTCTCGATTCTGTCATTCCTTCTAAGTGTCTTGATCGGAAGGCTAAAAAATCAATTGTTATCAGTTATAAGGATTATACTGAAGATCATATTGAAGATTTTCAGGATCTTACATAGAAAGTCATTCAAGTCCCGAAGACGTGTTCTGGTAGACGGAGGGAGGTAGTGGAACAGGTATCCCGTTGCCATTCCGTTTCAGATTCAAAAGTTATGAAAAGGAACAAGATATTTTGGGAAGAATTGGAGAGCAAGGTATCTAGCAAAGTTTATGAGATTGTGGTTTCTTTAGGAGTAAGAGGAGGGGATAATGAGATTGAATTGGAGAAGGAAATAAAAGCTCTGGAGAGGCGAGATAAGAAAGGAAAGTGCAAGAGTGTGGCTAAATCTAACAGGATTTAATGAATATTCTATCTCTCAATGTGAGAGGGTGTGGTAGTTTTGTGAAAAGGAAGAGAGTAGCCAAGTTGATTCAATTCATTTGTGTTGATGTCTGTTTCATTCAAGAAACTAAAAAGGTTGTGTTAGATTGTCTCATTGCTTCATCTCTTTGGGGAAGCTCAGAAGTTGAGTGGACAGATTCGGGTACTAAAGGGAGTGCTGGTGGTATGGTTATTTTGTGGAAAAAAGATTCTTTGGACCCCATCTGCATTTTTAGAAAAGAAGGTTTTGTTGGGCTCAATGCAAAGTGGAAGGGGAGGGATTTGTTCTTTGTCAATGTTTATTCTTCCTGTATTTTGGAGAAGAAGAGAAAGCTTTGGTCAGATCTTGTAAAGATCAAGAAGTGGTTTGGGAGGGGAGATTGGATTATAGGTGGCGACTTTAACTTTGTAGCGTTCAAAGAAGAAAGGAAAGGTAAATTGGGTGTTGGTAGAAGCAAGGAGATAGAGGAGTTCAAGAGTTTTATCTTTGATTTGGAGTGTGTGGATGTCCCTTGCGAGGGTGGTACTTTTACTTGGTTCAATAGGTCCGACAATTCCATGAGTAGATTAGATAGGTTCTTGCTGTCAAAAAATCTGGTTGAAGATCGGAAGATCATAGGTCAACATATTGGGACAAGGAAGGTTTCTGATCACTGCCCCATATGGTTGAAAACCAACTCTCTTGATTGGGGGCCAAAACCCTTTAGATTCATTAATAGTTGGCTGAAGCATCCTGATTTATATGATTTTGTTAAGTCCAGTTGGGATTCTGTAGAGGTTAAGGGGAGAGGAGACTATGTCCTTAAGGTTAAATTAGGAAGGCTTAAGGATAGACTTAAAAGTTAGAGTAAAGAGGTTTTTGGGTGGATTGATGTTAGAGTGGAAGAAGTTATTAAAGACCTTAATGATTTGAATGAAGAAGTTATTAGAATAGGTTTTAACAATTTTGAAGAGATGGTTTTGAAGAGAACGAAGGCTATTGAGAATGTGAGACGGAATTTGAATATGAAAGAGGAATTAATCAGGATGAAGGCTAGGGAGTTATGGATGAAGGAGGGTGAAAGTAATTCTAGGTTCTTCCATTATACTGTTAGAAGGAGGAGAAGGAGAAACAAGATCTCGTTTGTTAACACTGAAAGAGGAAAAATTGAAGATGTTGTATGTTAAGGGCCAATTTGTACATACTTTTAAGTATATTTTAAGGCCCTTTCAATTGGTTTCTTTGTTAAAATTTGTAAAATATCTTTTAGTTTTAGTATATTTATCCTACTTTCTGATTTTATTGTACATATTGTATATTATGATCATTTTGATGCTCTTTTTCAGGTATTTTGACTTATAATGGATGTTAGGATCAATCGGTGAAGGATTGAAGGCCTGAAAAAGCATTTTCAGAGAGTTTGTGTCGGCATAGCGCGCTCAGTGAGTTTTTCAGCGCCCTTTTCATCCAACTTACAGTAGCTAACTCTCCAGACCACGCTGAGCGGGATTTTCAACGAGCCTTCAGCACGATTTTTGAAATACTTACAGTAGCCAAAGTCCCAGTCCGCGCTCAGCGGGATGACAATGCGCTTTCTGGGCAAATCACTCTATTTTTCCTGATCGCGCTTAGCGCGCTCCTGATGGCGCTAAGCGCGGTGCCACTTACTGCACTTCTAGCACTTCATATAAATATCTTCTCTTGGAGATATTTTAAGACAACTTTTCACTTTGTAATTTTCAGCATTCCAAAAGAGAGAAAAATGGTTTCTAGGTCTAAAAACTTTAGATTTTCAAGGAGAAGTAAGATTTTAATCTTTGGAGCATCAACCCTCGATTCTTCGACTTTGATGCTATCAAAGATTCTTTTCTTTCTTATTGCTTAAGCTACCATGGTGATGGGTAGCTAAACACTTTTGTGTCAAGATTAGAGGTAGTTAATCTTTCTTGTATGTATTTCTTTTGATCTTTTGTATATGAACAAGGTTTATGATCAATATAGATGAAGTTATTTGTTCTTATTGATGTATGTGTGATTTGTATCACTCTAGACATAGATTTTACAAATCATGACCTAATATTTTCATCTCTTAAAAACCAAACTCTCGACATAGATTTGGGATTTGTTATTCGCTTTGTATTGATCTTAACGGTTGTTGTTTCGATTGTTAGCGTGAGACATCATCTAACGGTCTAAACAACGACACTCACGAATTTGCTTTAGACATAAACTTATTCGAGAGGATACGCGATTGTATTGGTCGAAAACTAAGTTCATATGCTTGATTTATCAGATATGTATGAAAAGGATTAGCGGAACCTAATCTTGACATGCTTTTCTAAAACTTACAACATCTTTACTAAAAATTTACTCTTTGCTACAAATTTATGTTAAACAAAACCGAGAATCATTTGAAACTCCTTAACTTAAAACGCTTCGACTATTGAACGACAAGCATCCAAATATCGCACAATCCCTGTGGATACAATAAAAAACACCCCCTAATACTGTTTCAACAAAATGGAGTCGTTGGCGGGGATTGTTGTTTGATATTGCAAGCATTGCAATAGTTGTTTTGTTTTAAGCTTGTTAACTTTTTCTTGAGCTTGTTGATTTGTTTGGTTTAGTGTGCAGACTTCATTTTATGCGAGGGAAGTTACCTGCGGACCAACTTCTGTTCGATCCCGAGATTGAAAGAACAACTCGTAAAATCAATAGCAGAACAAGGCAAAGGAGGCAACTTGCCAAAGAAAGACGAGAGCGAGACAGAATTTCAACTTCGACGTAAATTCCACAGTCACCTCCAACTATGGAACCACCACCACCACCTGCTTCTAGACCATGTACCAACAGTCCAAGACATAATGCACAGTTTGCTCGCAATGCTCATAACGGTCAACATTCAGAAATGAAGACTGGTATTCTCTTGCTTCTATATCAGAGTCCATTCACTGGTATGGATCATGAGGATCCTTATACACATTTAACGAAGTTCTATGAGATTGCGGGAGCAACTGGTGCACCTGAAGCTGAAGAAGAGTCATTGTTTAAGAGACTATTCCCGCATTCCCTCATTGGGAAGGCCAAGGAATGGTATCTTGATCAGTCGACGATAATCATAACGGATTGGAATGTACTTGAGGAAAAAATGTTGGAACGATTCTTTCCACATAATCGTTTCATGGAGGCAAAGACCGCAATAGCAGTTTTCACGCAGGGTGCCAATGAATCTCTCAACGAAGCGTGGGAGAGATTCAAATCTATGTTGAGGAAATGTAAAGGGCATGGTTTCGATGAGCTTTCTCAAATTCATATATTTCGGAATGGTCTTCAATTAGTGCAGAAAACGTTGTTGGATGCCACCGCGGGTGGATCTTTGATGAGAAAAAGTGCCGAAGAAGCCATTGCCATAATTGACAAGATGGATTTAAATGACCATCAGGGAAGCCATAACCGTGGCCCTTCTCAAAGGACTCCGGGAGTTTTGGAATTAGGAACCAATGATGCTATACTTGCTCAAAACAAGTTATTATCCCAACAAGTTGAGTTGTTAACGAAACAAATGTCCAAACTTCCTCAACAACTCAAAGAGATTCATGACTCCTCAAGTAAAAGTGTTCAAGTAGCTTATTGTGAACTGTGCAGAGGAGACCATCTTACCGGACATTGTCCTCCGGTTGTGGAGGAGGTAAACTATGCGGGAAACCAAAATCAAGGATACCAACCCGACCTCCTTATCAACAAGGCAACCAAGGTTACCAACAAAGAGGTAACCAAGGTTATCAACAACCGTGGAGACCGCAAGAAGCCGGACCGTTAAATCGTCAACAATATCAAAATTACACTCAACCTCCATAAGCTCCCATTGGAAATACAAAGATGGAAGACACTCTCACGCAATTTATGTAAATGTCAATGTCAAATCAGAAGAATACCGATGCGGCCATAAGGAATCTTGAAACGTAAGTCGGGAAATTATCAAAACAATTGGCCGACCAACAAAAAGGAAACTTTACGGTAAATACTCTACCAAATCCTAAAGAGCATTGTAAGGTTATTCTAACAAGAAGTGGAAGAGAGATTGACATGGGTGTAGGTGAAGTTGTAGTGGAGGAGGAGGAAGTAATTGAAAAAGAAAAAGATAGTGATGAGATTGAAGTAGAAAAAAATGTTGAGGGTGATTTAGTTGAAAATGAAATGAGAAAAAGTGAGGAAGAAGAAAAAAGAAAGAGAGAAGAAAAATTGAAAAAAACTAGGAAGGGGAAGGAACCGTTGAATAATATTTCGATCCAACACTTACCATATCCTCATGCTCCTACAAAGAAAGATAGTGCGAGGCACTATGCTCAGTTTATGGATATTTTCAAACAATTACAAATAAACATTCCATTTTCCGAAGCTTTGGAGCAAATGCCGAAATATGCAAAATTTATGAAGGATATCCTCACAAAAAAGAAGAGGTATACGGATCAAGAGACTATCATTGTTGATGCTAGTTGTAGCGCTATCATTCAACGTACTCTCCCGAGGAAAGAAAGTGATCTGGGACGAGTCACCTTGCCGGTTACCATAGGAAATATCTATGTGGGAAACAGGTTGATCGATTTGGGCTCTAGTATCAATTTGATACCTTTGTCTATTGTGAAGCGGTTGGGATACATGGAATTGAGATTCACTCAAATGACATTGCAACTTGCCGATAAATCCACTACCCGTCCTCACGGTGTAGCAGAAGATGTATTGGTTAAAGTGGACAAATTCTTATTTCCTATTGATTTCGTGGTAATTGAAATGGAGGAAGATGAAGACGCTCCATTGATTCTTGGAAGACCGTTTATGAAAACTGCTAGAATGGAAATTGATATGGACGACGGTCTTATGAAGGTTAGAGTCCAAGATGAGGAGGTTTATTTCAATCTATTTGAGGCCATGAAACACAAGAATGACAAAGGTGACTGTTTTAGAATAGACGCAACGGAAGAAGCGATCATGGATGTCACAAAGCAAGTTCATGTAGTGTCCCCTTTGCAAAGAGCTCTTGATGATTCCTTTGAAGTATTCTCTGATGAAGAAGAAAGAGCACTTGAAGAGTGTTTAAAGGAACTTGAATCTTTAGAGGAGTTGCAACCATGGGAGTGTGAAGAGGAAGTGTTAAAAAAGGAGGTGAGTGATGCGAAATCTCAACTTGAATTGAAGGTGTTGCCTTCCAATTTGAAATATGCTTTCCTTGATGACGGTTGTAACAAACCGGTTATCATTAGCAACATTTTATCTACCAATGAGGAAAATCGGTTAATTCAAGTTTTGAAGAAAAATCAAGAAGCAATGGGATGGACTATTTTCGATCTAAAAGGAATAAGTCCCTCTTATTGTATGCATTGAATCTTCATGGAAGAGGATTTCAAATTGGTCGCTCAACCGCAACGCCGTTTGAATCCAACGATGAAAGAAGTAGTAAGAAAAGAGGTTGTCAAGCTCTTGGATGCCGGTATGATTTACCCGATTTCCGATAGTTCTTGGGTAAATCCGGTCCATGTTGTGCCATAAAAAGGAGGAATGATCGTGATCCAAAATGAAAAAAAGGAGTTGATCCCGACAAAAACGGTGACGGGTTGGAGGATGTGTATAGATTATAGGAGGCTAAACACCGCTACAAGAAAAGACCATTTTCCACTTTCGTTTATGGACCAAATGTTAGAAAGATTGTCGGGACAACAATTTTATTGCTTTTTGGATGGTTACTCCGGTTATAACCAAATTTCGGTTGACCTGGATGACCATGAGAAGACGGCATTCACTTGTCCTTTTGGGATTTTTGCCTACCGAAAGATGCCGTTTGGTTTATGCAACGCACCAGCAACGTTTCAATGTTGTGTTCAAGCAATTTTCTCCAGATCTTATTGAAAAAATGATGGAGGTATTCATGGACGACTTCTCCGTTTTCGGAGCGTCTTTTGATCTTTGTTTGAGAAATTTGGAGGCCTTTCTTGAACGGTGTGTTGAGACGAATTTGGTATTGAAAACTGGGAGAAGTGCAATTTTATGGTTACGGAGGGGATTGTGCTTGGCCACAAAGTTTCCTCTAAAGGTCTTGAGGTTGATCAAGCCAAAATTGAAGTGATTGAAAAGTTGCCTCCTCCAACTAATGTCAAAGGCATCCGAAGTTTTCTCGGACATGCGGGATTCTATCGGAGGTTCATCAAGGATTTCGCGAAGATTGCAAAGCCTTTGATCAATTTTCTCAACAAAGATAAGTCCTTCGATTTTGATGAATCTTGCATGTTTGCTTTTAATTTTTTAAAGAAAAGTTTGACTACCTCACCCATAATCATCGCACCTAATTGGAAAATGGATTTTGAACTCATGTGTGATGCGAGCGATTATGCGGTGGGTGCAGTTTTGGGTCAATGGAAAAAAAATTTCATGCTATACACTATGCGAGCAAAGTTTTAAATGAAGCTCAAATAAACTATGCAACAACTGAAAAATAGTTGCTTGCGATAGTGTATGCATTGGAAAAATTTTGTTCCTATTTTATTGGGTCGCGAGTTGTCGTTTACACGGATCACACGACGATTAAGCATTTGCTCACCAAGCCCGATTCTAAATAAAGGCTAATTCATTGGATCCTCTTGTTGCAAGAATTTGATTTGGAAATTCGTGACAAGAAAGGATCCGAGAATTTGATGAAGATCACTTATCCCGCCTTGTAAATATGGAAGTGACCAAAAAGGAAGTAGAGGTCAAAGAGGAATTCCCGGATGAAAAATTGTATATGGTGCAAGTTAGACTATGGTTCGCCGACATGGCTGATCACAAAGCCGCCGGATTAATACCGGATGGTCTAACTCACCATCAGAAAAAGAAATTTTTGTCGGACGCCAAGTCTTTTGTTTAGGATGAACCATATTTATTTAAGCTTGGTGTCGACAACCTTTTGAGAAGATGTGTGTCAATTAATGAAACCACTAACATACTTTGGCATTGTCACAACTCTCCGTATGGAGGACATTTTAACAGATTAAGAACGGCAACGAAAGTCCTTCAATCGGGCTTTTATTGGCCTTCTTTATTTAAAGATGCGCATGCGCATGCACAAAGTTGTGACAAGTGTCAAAGAAGTGGTGGAATTTCAAAGCGGCATGAAATGCCTTTACAAAACATGTTGGAAATTGAAGTGTTTGATTGTTGGGGAATCGATTTTGTTGGACCTTTTCCATCTTCATTTTCCAACGAGTATATTTTGGTCGCTGTTGATTACGTTTCCAAATGGGTAGAGGCAATAACATGTGCTAAGGCCGACGGAAAAACTGTGATAAAATTTTTGAAAAGAAACATTTTAACTCGATTTGGTACTCCGCGAGTGTTGATAAGTGACGGAGGATCCCACTTTTGCAACACTCAGCTTGAAAAAGCCTTGGAGCAATATGGTGTTAAGCACAAAGTTGCAACACCATATCATCCTCAGGCTAATGGGCAAGTGGAGGTATCGAACTGGGAAATTAAAAGAATTTTGGAAAAAATGGTGTCATCCTCAAGGAAGGATTGGTCAAATAAGCTCGATGATGCTTTGTGAGCTTATCGGACGGCTTTTAAAGCTCCGATTGGTCTCACGCCTTTTAAAATGGTATATGGTAAGAATTGTCATTTACCGACCGAGTTGTAAGTATTTACTGTTTTTTTTATTTTGTGTTAGTGATTTAATCGGGCAGATTAGTCGGCTGGCAGCATTTTGATGCCAAACTTGTTTGACTGTGTTCCATTGATCGCGCTCAGCGCGCTTCTGAGGCCGTTCAGCACGGTAGCGTGAATGGGTCATCCATGTTTGGGATAGAGGGAAATAATTTTGGGCCTTTGGGTCTGTTTTAAATCAAAAGAGAGAGGGTTCCACGAAAACCCTAAGTTTTCCCTCTCATTTGCAAAAGGCAGCCGTACTATTCTCCCACAAGCTCTCAAGAAAAATTTTCCCACACTCAAGCAACTTCCTTTCTGCCCATTTTTTCACTCTCACTGTCCAGGTTTGCGAAATTCTCTTTCATTCTCCTTATTATTAAAGTCTTTACTGATTAGGGTTACTGAATTTGGATTTTGAAGTTGGTTGTTGAATTGTGAAATTCTAGGTTAGGAACTGTTTTGTGGGTAAGAACAATCAACTTTAGCAAATCTGATGTTGCATGTTTAATTTGGGTTCTGATTGAGGTTAATGTTTTAGTGTGGGTGTTTGTTGAGACTGAATATGGAAGAATTTTTCTGGGTATTCGCGAGCTCGCTGAGCGAGCTCTGGGCCGCGCTAAGCGTGCCTTTTGTGCCCTATTTACCCTGTTTGTTATTTTTATTCTGTTTTGATGTGTATTTTTGTTGTTGATGTAGTTGATGCTATTATCACTGATTGGGGGCTTGGTTGGCTGCTCAGTAGGGGCTGATTGCATGCCTGAGCGCGCTAAGCGCGCACCCCTGGGAGCAGAATTTTTGTTTCGATCATCGTGGCCGACTGTTGGCTGTTTCTTTGTTGCTCTGTGGTTTTAACTGAATTTTTGGGAATTTTCTAACTTGTTGTTTAATCGATTTGGTGTTGTTTTTGTCTGTTTTTCTTCGATTTCAGATGGCTTCAAAGCGTGCCAGATCTGCACCGGCCAGACATCACAACAAAAGCAAGCGCCAATTGAGTTTGATGCTCACCGTTTTAAAGGGGTGGAGCAGCAAGGAAGGTACATGAAGCTGACCCGTCGGAGTGTTTGGACGGAGCGCATCTTTCGGATCAACTCGCAAGGGGAGTTCTGTGGCTGCCATGATATCATTGAAGGACATGGCTAGGGTACGCTTATGACCCCTCCTACATTGCTGAACTATGAGATTGTGCGTGAGTTTTACGCGACTCCATTCATGTGGAGGGGCAAGTTTATGAGTACACCACTTATGTCTGTGGTAAGACGGTTTCTTTCTCAAGGGATGCCATTAATGAATATTTGGGTAATCCATTGGTGTTAGCTAAAGGGGAACATTGTGCTTATGCAAGGAGAGTGGCTAGGAGGAATTGGAACTTAGAAAATGTTTGTTTGGCATTAGCAGTTTTGGATCGTGGTTTTGAATTGAATGCAGCTGGGAGACCAAAGATTCTCAAGAGGTCTGATATGAACACTACCGCACAGATCCTGACGACTCTTTTCCTGCACAACATCAGGCCAAGGAGTCACACATCATACATTCTGGTCGATATAGCGTGCATGATTTATTACATTATGGATGATCATCAGGTTGACGTGGCAAGGATTATTTCAGAAGAGATCAGAGCTACTGCCTCTAGTGGTCATAGGTTGGGGTCTAAAACCCCTTCTATTTTGGTTTTCCCCAAACTTATTATGGGGCTTTGCACCGCTGCTGCAGTTCCGATTCCTTGAGTGGTCCACAAGAGCATTAAGGGAATTGTAACTGATACTTGGATTGAGAGCCACTGCAGGCCTAGACTTGATCAGCAGCCACAACAGCAGCAACCCGTCGATGCTCCTCATGCAGAGCCACCCTTTGATGAGCGAGTTGCATGCATGTACACATAGGATATGCATATGGCTCATGAGAGGGCATTTTCATTTTTGCACTCATCTATGCAGGCTTTACATTTACAGGTACGAGAGCCTCAGGTGGAGCATGAAGGTGTGAAAAACGCAAGAAAGGGGGGGTTTGAATTGGTTTTTCAAAAATAATTGTTTCTTTTGAGTAACTTTCTTGTTAAAAACTTTTTCCCTTTTTCTAAAGAACAACGACTTAGTTAAACAAAAAGATATAAACACGTTATGTTTATACTAGTTCACTTGAGAATCTCTCAAGTTAGTCCAGTCCACCCGCCAAGGTGATTTTGCCTCTCTCAACGAGGTCTTAATCCATTATTCAACAAAATAGTACACTGCACGAGCTACACAGCTGGTGACTAACAATAACCTCTAGAACCCACACATTCTAGACTTCTCAAGTAATCCAACCACACAGGTCTTACTCAAGGCACAACCTCTAAGACACTCGTCCTAGACTTCTCAAGAGATCTAATCACTAAGACTCTCTTAAGGAATACAACTTTAAGTTCTAACACAATGAGTTTATAGAGAATTGCTTCTTATCAAGCTGATAACGTAAACAAGCTTTTAGACCAGAAATGACTTAAGAAAGAATGGAGTTTGAAAGTATTGTCGTTGTTCGCATATGTATATTTTCTTCAAGTCTTTGAGCTTCCTTTTATAGCTGAGTGAAAAGAGCCGTTGAAATGAAATCATGATAGCTAAGTAGGCTTACGGCTTGGAAGTGTGAGGACAGGTACAAAATCTTCTGCATGCGGTGCTTCCTGTCTGTGTCAAATTGTCTTATTTGTATTTCGCACAGTCTTCGAGAATTTTAATGTTGTAATGTGGTATAGTTGTACAGTGTGGCAGATTTTCTTGGTTTCTTGACTTCAGAGGTTTTTTTGTGAGCGTGAGTAGGAATGGAAAACATTGTATGGTTCTTGTGATTATCAAGTCTTCGAATCATCAACTTTGTGTTTCCAGAATCTTCAGAACTTGTGTTTTGAACCTTGTTTTCTAAATCCACTTTCTTCATATCCAGAGGCTTCTGATGTTAATTAGATGAAGCATGAGTGGAATTTTTATAGCAGAATATATGATGCTTCAAGTCTTATGTTGATTGAAGAAGTCCATTAGGAATCAGTCTTCAGAACTTCAGTACTTGGTCTTTAAGAGCGTTATCCTTTTCTGCTTTAAGTCTTCCGAATCTTCAGAGCCTATCTTCGGAGTCTTCAGAACTTCTTGTTTGAAAATCGTGAGGCTTCAGCAATTTGAATTTGTTCCATCAGAACCCTCGTCTCATCTTCGAATTGAGTTCTGTTCTTCGAAGCATCTTACATTAAGCATTGCGCTAAATTATGGAAGCAAAACCTGTTTGCAAGGTTCTCACACATAACAACATTAGTTGCACAAAATTGTTCATACAAATATTCATCTGTTATCATCAAAACTTAGAGATAATATTGCAGAACCAAATCTTGTTATCATAATCTCCCCCTTTTTGATGATGACAAAACTATATAATTTGATGACACAATTTTGATATATATAACACAGGGAAGATGAAAAGGTTTTTAGGATAGCTTATCCTTTTTATGAAGTGCTCCCCCTGAGTATTAGACTAAGGTTCTTGCTAGGGCTCCCCCTGACTTCATTAACCTTTTGAGTCTTTCTTCATCATCAGAACTCTGAGTTATCTGCATAGAAAAAATACAGAGAAACAATCTAATAGAATTGATGGATTTTATCTGTTAGCATGTAAGCAGCATTATTTTTCAGAAAATGACTATAATCAAAATTATCACATTCATACTCTCCCCCTTTTTGTCATAAATAAAAAAGGATTAAAACAGTGATGTCCAAGGGTGAAAAACACAGAACTAAAGCTTAAAAGAAAAACAGAGGTTTATTTGTTGTTAGAGGACAGTTTGTCCCAGATTTTCTTCATCATGATCTGAAGATTTTCATTGACAGTATCTTGCTTGTCAAACCTTTCTCTGAAGTTCTTCTGTTCTGTTCTGATTTCATCAACGGCGTCTCCCAGACGCATGATAACAGGATCAAAGGTGGAAGCAATCATAGCACTTTATTTTGCTCTTTCAGCCTCTGCAGCTTCTTGTGCCTTTCTAGCAGCTTGCTCTTCTGCTTCTTTAGCAGCTTTTTCTTCAGTTTCTTTTTGCTTAGCAGCTAAGAACTTGAGTACTCTGACTCTTACTTCAGCTTCTGCTCTCTCCTTAGCTTTTGCTAGTTCAGCAGTTATGGTTGTGTTTGAGAAACTTACAATTCTTGTAAGTTCCATGTCAAGCCATTTTTGAAAACTTTTGACAGGCACTCTCAAGTTCCATGAGCTTTGTGCTTGTACAAAGTTCCGCTCTTAACCTAGCAAACTTCTCAAGTGCTTTGTCATGAAATTGGCTTGTACATTCTTCAAAGGAAGTTGGAGGTGGAGTATTGTAGACAACCAGAGCGAGGTTGGATTTATCAGAGTTGGTTTTAGATGGTGGTTGCTGAGATAAGTTAATCTCAGTAGTAGCAGGTTCAGGTGGTTGTTGTTGATTGTTAGAAGAGGTGACTTCTAGTGTTTCCAGATTGTTATGAATTTTAGAAGAAGGAAAATCAGACGGCTGGGTTAAGGGTTCAGTTATGATTTTCTGATGGAAATCATAGGCCATTGGTGATACAGGTATGTCTTGTAAGGTTGTTAACGAAGGAATTTGTGGGGTTTTTGAATGAGACCATGATGATTGTAGGTTAGATGGGTTGGCATAGACTGATGAATCAGGATTTGATCTTGAACTTGTACTCTCGAGGATTTTTTATCTTTTACTTCTTTTCCGTTTCTGAGGCTTAGAAATGATGGTAGTATGCTTTCTTTTCCTTTTAGGAGACTCCATAAGAGTTGGTTCGGAGTTTGATTGATTAGTCTGCTCACTCTGCTCTGTTTGTTCCCACTCTTCTTCTTCATGTTTGATTTCACAGACATCATATCCTCGTTCCTTTACTCCATCTATGTATACAGGTAATTCCTCACGTTGGTAACTTCTGTGATAGGTAGGATAACCCGGCACCGTGACCCTTCGTTTGTTTAAATCATCAGAGATGGTGAAAGGATTTACCTTTACTTTATTGATTATTCTCATTTGCTTAAGAGTTGTGGCATTTACTGGTTCTCCAAGGGTTCTGTTTAGATCTTCTGTGTATTTGACTTCTGTAACTAGAGTGTCTATTATACCACTTTCATAGAAAATGTCTGAGAGCATTCTTCCAAAAGGGATGTATCTTGGTATATCATTTATGTATCCACCAGTTGTCCTCGTTTTTGTTACCATGCCTCTCAGATAGTAAAATAGGATAGAGGGTAGGCACATTATCTCTTTGGTGATCAGATAGTACATCATGTGTTTTATGTTGGCGTTGAAGAAATCTGTAGCATGTGATGAGGGCCTAGGATTGATGCAGCCAAGAATGATTTTGTGCCAGATTTTTAAGTATGCATGCAAATCTTCTCTCTTATACTCCTTTTTGCTCAGTTGATAGTTGGCGTAAATGATTGGGTTGATCCTCTTTTTCACAAATGAAGATTTATTGTTTATCCCATATACTCTCTTGTTCTTCATAAACTTCAGATTTTAAAGATCGGCAATGGATTTTTCAGTGATGACGATCTTTCTTCCCAGGACATAGGAGACAACATGGATCTTGTCACAAATAGCTTGTCTCCAGAAATGTTTTACAAGTGCACTTCAAAAACTGGTCCTTTGAGCCTATCAAAGTAATTGGTCCATTCCTGAGCTTCTACTTCTTCGATTAGATTGAATCCATTTTTGGCAAGATTTTGGAAATCTACATGCATTTCCTTGAGTACAGTTAGGTTTTCAAGATTGCAGGTGACAGAAGCTTCTCTTTGGGTAATGTGTTCTTCACTTATTTGAGAAGAATGAGATGAAGATGAAGCGACCATTTGATTTGTTAGAGATGTTATTGAGGATGGCCCAATTGAGGGAGCTGACATTCTTCTTGATGATTCTTCAAATTCTTGTGAGAACTTGAGGGCTTCTTCTTGCATTGGGGTCATCATTTTGAGCGATTGAGAGGAAGAGTAGAGATTTAGGGTTTTGGTGATGAACGAGAGTGATAGAGTGTTTTGAGGATTTGAAGAACACGAAGGAAGAAGAATGAAAGTTTTTGGAATGTTCCCAAGAAAAATTAGAGGTAATCTAGGTTACGTCTATTTTCTAATAGATTGAGGGGTTATGGTATTTATGAGATTGTGAGGTACTTTAGTGGACAGACACGTAAGGAAATAGGCGAATAAATGTGATAAAGTTGAGTCAATATCGAGGGAAATGCTGTTCATTTAATTTGAATAGTTAAAGTGACTTAATTTTATTTAAATCACGTGCAAAAATAATTTTCCGAAAATATGACATGTGATAAAATTATCAGAACTTGAGATGCATTAAGAAAGTGGTTCTGATGAAAAATGCTTTTTCACATGAGATTCTGAAAATGTTTTATTCTGAACAGTATTTCATATTCAGGTGTTTTAAAATGATTAGAAATCATCTTTAGCTAAGGGTTTTGTGAAAATGTCAGCCCACTGATGGTCTGTATCAATGAATTTTAAGCATAGAATTCCCTTCTGAACATAGTCCCTAATAAAGTGATGTTTTATTTCAATGTGTTTAGCCGTAGAATGCAAAATTGGATTTTTACTTAAGCAGATAGCAGCAGTATTATTACAAAAGATAGGAATGTTACTCTCATATATCTGATAGTCTTCCAGTTGATTTTTCATCCATAGCTTTTGAGTACTGCATAGGGAAGCCGATATGTATTATGCTTCTGGTGTACTCATGAGTTTTTTGGTGGGCCTTCAGCGGAATTATGGGTAAAGTGTCAGGGAGGATCTCATTGTGAGGGTTTAAGGGATTTCCATGAGAATCTCCTTGCACCATTGTTGCACTGTTTGAGTAAGGGCTTAGGTCGAGGACGTTGTCCTCGGGCCTTCGTGCACTGTTTCTCTTGACTAGCGGTGGAAGGGTGGATTTGATTTTGTCATCGAATTCAGTTTTGTCCTCGGCTTTTCAGGTAAAGGAGATGTCTCGCAATCCTGAGGACAATGTTGTGCTAGAGCAGGAGCTGTCCGAGGAGAGCTCTTCAGAGGATAACAGTGCTGACAAAACTGCCTCCCCTAGGAATGCCGAGGAAACCGGTGCTCCTAGGAGTACTGGGGAAGAGTGGATTGCTGTTAAGCCTCGGGAGCATGCCTCCCTTTTTGCCTTCCATACTCAGGACGTCTTCATGATAGTGGGGGGCGAGGAAGACTGGAGGGTCAATTTTCCTGATGAGAACGGACGAATATACTCGGCTTACGGTGAGAGGTTCCCCATGTACGATTTCGTCTTCAAGGAGATTAGGCTGAGGCTGCCCTTCATGGATTTTCAAATGGCAATTTTCGGACACCTGGACTTGGCGCCCTCCCAACTACACCTGAACTCGTTTGCCTTCATCCGGGATTTTGAGATTACATGCGAGTTTTTGAAGATTGGAGCCACTCTCCCCCTCTTCTTCACTATCTTCCACCTCCAACGCCAGGTCGTGCGAGGGAAACTCAGATGGGTTTCCCTGAAGCAGGGGAGAAAATTGTTCAAGGCCTTCTCCGAGTCCATCAGGACGTTTAAGGAGAGGTATTATATAGTGGAGTTCGTGTCAAAGAGGGCTAAAGACTCCTCGTTCGCCTGGGAGATCCTTACGGATGAGAGCGGGGAGCCCCTTCTCGACGATCAGGGCAAGATAAAGGGGCATCGGGTGCTGAAGTTCCGTTTCTCCTGGAGCATGGATCACTTCACCAAGGAAACCGAGGAATACCTAGCCAAGTCGCCCATGCTGGAGAAGGATGATCTAGCCAGCTACAACAAGCTGGTGGCTTTCGTTGATGGCTTTTGTCCTGCCTAGTGAGTGACCAGGGTCGGGGACATTATTTATGACGAAGACGGGGGGCCTAAGGTGGAAGCCTGATATATTAATACGAAGGAACTCCTCGAATGTGGCACATGCGAGGAGGCACTGGAAATTTTGGGTAGCCATTTTTTCTTAGCTTGTCCGTATTGTTATTTTTTGTTTACTAACGTGTGTTCGTTATTTTGCAGGCAATATGTCCTTGGCCCAGGAGCGTTTGGTGAAAATTTCCTAGACCAAGTTAAAGCTGGGGAATAAAATTGGGAAAAGCCGCATCGGGGAGCAAGTAGCTCCACCCCCGGCAGGATCGGGTACCTCTTCATCCAAAGTAGCTGCTGCCCAGACCTCCCCTCTGTCGGTAACCTCAAGGCCCAAGCACCCCAGGGCAGAGGAGGTCTTTGACCTTACCAACGAATGAGAGAAGAGCAAATACGAGCTGCCTCCGTGCTTCCACAATAGGAGTTTCTTCGAAGGCTCTTCCCTCGTACTCCATCGAGCAGAGTCCTTAGTGCTCGAGGAGCTTGACCGTCCGAGCAAGAGGAAACTACTGGCCCAGGACGCCGCTACCCTAATGAGGGTCTTGGGCGTGGCGGTGGCCTACACTGAGGAAGGGGGCCTTCAAGAGGCGGAGCTGAAGAAGACCCAGGCCGCCAACGCGGTTTTGAAGGAGGAGCTGAAGGTTGCGAAGGAGGCGGAGAAAAAATCTAAGGAAGAGCTGGTCGCAGTTACTGGGGAGAGGGACACCTTGGTCGCGGAGAAGAAAGCTGCGAAGGATATGGTCATTTCTTTGAGGGCTGTCACGGCTCCTGCTGAGGACAAAAGCGATGAGGTGAAGAGTCTGAAGACTCAAGCCGAGCTTGTTGCCCGGATCAGCCAGGCTGAGGAGGATTGCTTGGGGACCGCCGAGGATGCCTTTAACAACGCGGTGGAGCAGCTGAAAGTTACGAACCTTGGGGTCGAGTTGTCTACCGAGGGGACCGGATTCCTCCATAACGTGGTGGACAGCCAGATTGTTATCCCATACTTCCTCAGATTTGGTGAGGAGCCTGAGCAGCCTGCCCCCGAGAAGCCTCAGCCTATGGTCGATTGATTTTCTTTTTTTGTACTTCCGGCCTGCGTGCCATACATTATATTATTTTCTTTTTGGATGGGGTTGGCCCATTTTGATGTAATCATTACAACCGCGGTCCTCGTGGCTGTTTTGTCTTATAATATTTATTTTTTGCTGTGGTGGTTGTTCATGTATGACTTGTTTTCGATGTTTGTGCACACATGTTTTTACTTTGCTTAATTTCACTAAGTGTCACGTGCTGCTCATCATGAGTGCCTGTTGCATGAGTTGTTTTTGTGAATGATTTTTCACTATGTTTCAGGGTTTTCTCGACAAATTGTTGTTCGATAGTGAGGGGGAATTGGTCAAAAGGCTTGGGTAGTTTCCGGACAAGAGAGCGGAGCTCAGGTCACGTTTGTGGCCTGAGTTTGCGGCGTGAACTTCCCATTGCGAGTTAGGCATTCTGCCCTTCATGGTACGTTGGTGACGGCAGGCTCGGTCGACGGACCTCTGTTGGGCAGGGGTTTTGTTCATTCCAGAGTAAAACCTTGCCTTGATTCATTTTAGTATGCAGTGCTTGTATTGGGGCGCGCACTTCTGGTTGGTACGTTATGCTCGTCATGTTGACGGAGCACGTCGACAGTTGTGGGCTTAGCTATAATATTGTTTTAACTTTTCGGTGTCCCATTTTAGTATGCAGTGCTTGTATTCCCCGTCGAGATGTTTTAGGTAATAGGCCTCATTCTTTGTTTTTGCTTGAACACGATAGGGTCCTTCCCAGTTTGCGGCGAGTTTGCCTTCATGAGAGTCTTTGTGATTTCTTCTTAGGACGAGATTGCCAACTTGGAAGTCTCGTCGTATGACTTTGGCGTTATGCCTGATTGCAATTTTTTGTTTTAACGAGGCCTCGCGGAGGGCTGCTCCTGATCGTACCTCTTCGACGAGATCGAGCTCCTCCCTCAGTGCCTCGCTATTGGCCTCCTCGTCCAGGGGAGCTTCAGTCCGTCTGGAAGGTGTTTCGCGGAGGGATCTCCGCCTCGGTCCCGTGTGATAGACGGAAAGGTGTTTCCCCAATCGAAGAATGAGGCATAGTTCGGTAAGCCCAGAGCACACTGTGCAGCTCCTCGACCCACTGTTTCTTGGTTTCGTCCAGTCTTCGTTTGAGACCTCGCAATACTACCTTGTTTGCTGTCTCGACTTGCCCGTTCGTCTGCGGGTGCTCAACGGACGTGAAGTGTTGTTTGGTGCCCAGTTTGGTGACGAATTCCTGGAATTTTTTGGTCGTGAACTATATCCCGTTGTCGGTGACGATTTCCTGGGGAATGCCGAAGCTGGCAAGAATGTTTCGCTTGTAGAAGTAGAGTATGTTTTGGGCCATTATTTTCGCCAGAGCCTCTGCTTCTATCCACTTTGTAAAATAGTCTACGCCCACTATCAGGTATTTATTCTAATTTGATCCTACAACGAACAATCCTAGGATGTCCAGGCCCTACCATGCGAAGGGCCACAGGGAGGACATTGTTTTGAGCTCATTGGGCAGTGCCAGGAGCATGTCCCCGTGACTTTGGCATTTGTCGCATTTTTTCACATGTTCCTTCGCGTCATGCTGCATGGCCGGCCAGTAATATTCTGCTCGTAGAGCTTTCCTGGCGAGGGATCTTCCTCCGAGGTGATGGGCGTTAATTCCTTCGTGGATTTCATGCAGGACGTGGGAGACCATTTCTTTCTCGACACATTTGAGGAAAGGGATGGAGAACCCTCGTATGTAGAGCTTATTTTTTAACAGGACATAGGAACAGGCTCTGCGCCTGACCACGCTGGCTTCCTTTGGGTCGGATGATAGTTCTTCCTTGGCGAGGTTTAGACTCGGGTCATCCAGCAGTTGCTATGGCTAATGACGTTCGCGTCGATGGTCGGGGGAGTTCTCTCGATGCTTGGTCGAGGAAGTATCTCCTGGATGACGGATTTGTTTCCTCCCTTCTTTTTTGTGCTCGCCAGCTTTGACAGGACATCTGTCGGACATTGTGTTCGCGCGGAATGTGCTTCACCTCCACAGATGTGAACTTCGTCATCTTTTCTTTAACCAAGGTCAAGTATTCGGATAGGTTGTCGTTCTTGGGCTGATACTCTCCCCAAACCTGGAGGGCCACGAGCTGTGAAACTGTGCAGATTAAGACTTCCTCGGCTCCCGGGTCTTTGGTGAGGCGTAGACCCGCAAGGAAAGCTTCATACTCTGCCTGATTGTTGGAGGTGGGAAAAGATAGGGTGAGCGAGACCTCGACGAGGATACCCTCCTCGTTTTACAGGATGATGTCTGCCCCGCTTCCTGCCGAGATGGATGCTCCATCGACGAAGATTGTCCATTTGCGAGCTCCTTAAGTCGGGAAGGCGGGCAAGGTCATCTCCGCCACGAAGTCGCCCAACGCTTGAGCTTTGAGGGCTTTTCTGTTCTCATACTGGATTTCGATCTCGGACAGTTCAAGTGACCATTTGAGCATTTTTTCGACCATGTCTGGGCGTCCCAGTAGTTGCCTCACGGGCTGGTCCGTGTGCACCATGATGGTGTGGGCTAGAAAATAGTGCCTCAGTCTCCTCACTGCATTGATGAGGGCTAGGGCTACTTTTTCGATCTGCTGGTATCTAAGTTCCGGTCCTTGCAGCGCCTTGTTCGTGAAGTATATGGGCTTCTGCCATTTAGGGGTTTCACGAATGAGGGCAGTGCTGATGACCTCGATTACGACGACGAG
Source organism: Lathyrus tuberosus (assembly GCA_022829125.1). NCBI lineage: Eukaryota > Viridiplantae > Streptophyta > Magnoliopsida > Fabales > Fabaceae > Lathyrus > Lathyrus tuberosus. Next base: position 21,519,501 of record JALAZF010000017.1, read on the forward strand.
ATAGAGATAAAGGGTATCCCTGTTATTTGGTCAGGAGAGGACCGATGGTTCTGATAGTGCTTGTTTTAGGTGGAGAAGGGATTTTTCGCATTCCTCTGTCCACTCAAAAACTACCTCTTTGTGAAGGAGTTTGAAAAGGGGAGCGTGTGCTGAGCAGATTTTGCCATGAAACGGGACAGTGAGGTGAGCGTCCTATTTAGGGTTTGGATTGATTTTTTTAAATCCGGCGTGGGGAATTTGGAGACGGCTCTGCATTTGTCGGGGTTAGCTTTAATTCTTCGTTCACTTAGGTAGAAACTAAGGAACTTGCCTGCCCGTACCCTAAATGTGCATTTTTTCCGGGTTGAAGTGCATCTTATACTTCCTGGCTTGCTCAAAGACCTTCTTTAGATGGAGACTATGGTCGGATTCCTCGTGGGATTTCACGATCATGTCATCCATGTAAACTTCAAGTATATCCCCGATCTCTCCTTGGAAGACTTTGTTCATCATTCTTTGGTAGGTAGCACCAGCGTTTTTCAAGCCGAAGGGCATTACGTTGAGGTGATAGTTGCCTGATTCGGTCATGAAACTTGTGTACCTTTTATCGCTTTTGGCCATGGGTATTTGGTTATAGCCCAAATACGCATCAATGAAAGAGAATAATTTAAAACCAACAGAATTATCAATTAATTTTTCTATGTTGGGGAGTGGATAGGCGTCTTTAGGGCAAGCCCTATTAAGATCACTATAGTCAACATATATTCTTCATTTTCCATTTGATTTCTTTACAAGTACAACGTTGGACAACCAAGTAGTGTACTTGGCCTCCGAAATGAAATTTGCCTCTAGGAGGTCTTTTACAGCTTGCTCGGCAGCCTCCATTTTTTTTGGGACTGCTTTCGCCTACGTTGAGCTACTGCCCTAACGGCATGGTCGATGGTGAGCTGGTGGCAGGCCACCTCCGGATCCAGCCCGGGCATCTCCGAGGTGCTCCACACGAATAGATCTGCATTCTCCCTGAGATAAGCTTTCACCTGCTGCCTCGCAAGGTCGGGGAGGTCGGTCCCAATCTTCACTCCCTTACGGGGGTCGTCACCGAGGAGGACTAGCTCGAATTCGCCATCGGATGGGCGGTCTCGCCGTTGCTGGTTGATGTAGCAGGGTTGCTCAAACTTGGCTGAATCTCTTTCCCCTTCCTCTTCTGGTCTCTCAAGTCGTCCTTGGAGAAACGGTTGTCGAAGTCAATGGAATCAACGTGGGGCAGCAGTTTCGCCTCTTCGGAGCTGCAGGGCAGAGCAGGCTTGCTGAAAGTCTGAGGCTGCCTCTGAACACCTTCTCGCTGCCTCTATGTCTTCGTGCAGGGTGGCGACGAGCCCTTTGGAAGTGTAATAATTCATCTTCAAGTGCACGGTGGAGGGCATAACTACCCATTCAGCCAGAGTTGGTGGTTCGAAGATCCACTGGTAGAGGGATGATAAGTCAATGACCAGGAACTGGACCTTGATGGATCTGGCCGTCTTCGCTGCCTCGATGGTGATGATCAGCTTCACGTATCCCCACGGCTCCATGACAAAACCGTTGAAGCCCTATAGATCTGAGCCTACACAGGGCGCCAGGTGCGTCTCGTCCAACTGGAAAGTGGAGAATAGTTGGGAGTACATGATGTCGACCGACCTTCCCTGGTCGGCTAGAATATGTAGAACGTTTAAGTTAGCCATCCGCGCACTTATGAGTAGAGGAATACTGGAGTTGGGAGCTCCACCGAGGAGTTCTTCGCGGTAGAAGGTGATGGGAACTGACTCTCCCGGACCTTATCGAGGGTAGAACTCCGGTTCGAGCTCGTGTTGATGAGGTGCTCGAACTTCCTCTTCACGGACCCCTCGTTCACCTTGTCGAATCCCCCTCCCGAGATGACCATGGTGGAGGGGAAGGTTTCCCATGGGCTGTGTGCAGCGAAGTAAGGAGGGGGCGTTGAGCCCATCGAGGACATAGAAATCTTTCGACCGTGAGATGCTCATGGCGACCTGAAGACTGGTCTCGTCCGAGAAAGGCGCTTCCTCCTCGACCTTCTTCGACTCCAGGGCGTCCTGCCGGGAAGTGTCCTTCTTCTTCGTGAATTATTTCAGGTGCCCGCCCCTGATCAAGATTTTGATTGCATCCTTGAGATGAATGCAGTCGTCCTTCATATGACCATGGCTCTTGTGGAACCGGCAGTACTTCATTTTATCTATGTTCAGCTTGACATGTATCTGCTTTGGGAACCAGACCCCTCCTGCCGAAACTCTGAGTTCGCGCATTTAGAGAGAATCTTCTCACGTGAGGTGGTCAGTAGAATGTACTCTTGAAAACGGCCAGATGGCCCTTTGTGATCCCGGGATTCCCGGGGGCGGTCATCCCTTCTTTTCTCCTCTCCCGAGTGAGTTGACAAGGAGTCATCGTGCTTGGAGAACCTGGCGCTCTCTTGGTGCCTCGAGTCCTGAGCAGTGTTTGCAACTTCCTTTTCTTCGTACTTGATGTACGCCTGAGCCTTGAGGAGGAGGGCGTCTAGTGTTGATGGAGTCTCAATGCCAACCTCCTTGGCAAAGTCGTTGTGGGGACGGAGTCCTTGTTCGAGCAGGTACTTCTTCATGTCATTGGTCGTGGAGACCTAGACGGCTTCTTTATTTAATATTTCGATATATGCTCGAAGAGATTCGTCTTTCCCTTGAATGATGGCCTCAATGGAGGCTTCTGTCTTTGGGTGACGATGAGAGGTTGTGAAGTGTCTGGAGAACATCCTCCCCAACTGCCTCCTTGATGTGATGGATTCTTAGGGGAGGCTCTTGTACCAAGACATTGCTCCCTTCCTCAGCGTAGTTAGGAATAATCTGCATTTGATGGCGCCTCTGGCGCCACGGTAGTCGAGCAGGGCATCGATGTTCTCGATGTGCTCATCGTGATATGTAGTGCCATCATATGTGCCCAGGGGTAGGGGTTTCTCCTGCTTTTTGGGCAATCGCGTGACCATGATTTCTTGGGATAACGGGCCTCGAGGCTCGTCATCGCTACTACTGCTCGACCGCGAACGAGAGCGGGTGCTTCGTCTAGGGTGAAGACTGCGATCTCTACGGGGAAGAGGAGTTTGTGGCCGGCCCTTGGATCTGGGCAGAGGTGAATGCTGGGGTTCTGCCCGCAGATCCTTTCTAGCTCTCTTGGCCCCTGGGGAGTGATGGCTCCGGGAAGAGCATGGTCGCATTTTCTTACTGTTATGACTACTCCCTGACAGTAAACTATTGATTATACCATAATCATATCATAAGTGTACACTCAAGTCCGGGTTAGGACTTATCTCACCACTCAATGTAACAACCCAAGCAGAACAGATATACAGATATATAGGCATATAAGATATACAAATAACACATTTAAAACAAGTTAGGTGTAACCCTCTTAGGAAGAAAGTCCCCAGTGAAGTCGCCATTTCTGTCGCGGTGAAAATCGGATATCAAGCTATTAATTAACTTGAATCACAAATCATAATTCACCACCGAACTTTGATTTATCCAAAGGAAATGGTAAAGGTCAAAAACCCTAATTGCAATGTAAAACAATGCAAGAGATCTAAGGCTCGGGGGTTGGTTATACCTAGGGAAGGTGCTAGCATCCTAAGTATCTGTAGTACTCTACAGGAACCTCTTGTTTTATTTATGTTATTTGTTATTGTTTGCTTGCTAAAGGAATGTGCTAAGGAAAGGACCTAGGGGTTAGTATATAAGTATGCTCACCGAGACATCGCATCTCATGCATGCGTATCCTGACGGGATTGGAATCAGAGCATTCGTAGTTCCCCTCAATAAGGGTGAGGAACTCTTGACTGTGGTCAAGGTTCCAACGGGGAGAGGTAAGTATCCATGGCAAGATACTTACATGGAGTGCAGCGACTCCAAACTTAAGGCTAGGTTGAAAGGGAGGTAAGTGTCCATGGAAGAACACTTACATAGAGTGTGGCAACTCTGAACTTAAGGCTAGGATAAAAAGGAAAAGAAATGTCTATGGAAAGACATAGAGCACGGCGGCTCTAATCCTAAGGCTAGGAAAAAAGGGAAAGAAATGTCTATGGCAAGACATAGAGCACAGCGACTCTAATCCTAAAGCTAGGATAAAAGGGAAGGTCCTAAAGTTTGGATAAGTTATCCTAACTGTGACATGAGTCAACGGAGAGGATCATTTCCTTTGGAATCAGGCAACAAGCAACAAAATGAGAAAAGACCTCAAATGCCAAGATTAAGTTTATGTACAAATGATAACGCAGATATAAAGCGAAAAATCAAGGTATGTGGCCATCATAAACTCTACGAGACAAAGTATCAAAGCTCACAACAAACAACAACTTCAAATTCAAGGTGATCTTTGGAAAAGTTAATCAAGGGCAACATAATCAAAGCATGAAGACGAATAAGTCACACAAGTTAGAAAGTCAAAGAAATTAATGGAAATTAATTAACAAATATCTAGTAATAAATTAAAAAATAAATCAATTCAAAAAGAAAATTGTTTTTTCTTGAGTTTTTTAGCTTAATAATTAATAATATAATTACTAAAATAATAATTAAAAAATCAGGATAATAGAAAATCTAAAAAAAACTCCAGATAATCTAATCTCAAAATTACTTACTAAAACCATAAAGTTCAAAAACACGGGCCATGGATTATGTGTTGAACCCTAATTTTTACCCCTAAGATTTCGCACATCTCATTTGCATCTCATACCACAAACAAGATCACAATCTTTGTTTCTCCTGAGCATCTGTATATTATTCTCACTTGCTTTATCATTTGTTTATGTTTATCTAACCTCTAACCAAAATACCAAAAATATGCTGCAGTTTGCTTGCTTCTCTCTCTGTGTGTTGTGCAGGTTTGTCCAAGCGGTGCATAATTTTAAGTCAAATGTGGCTGTTTGTTCATGATCCAGTTCAGATGGAAATTAGACCTAATCTTGGTCAAACTATCAAGAGATTGCTTCAAGCGCAAGTTATGTGTTTCATTGGGCTATTTCTCAAGTAGTGACTGTCAAACCTTAGTACGTACATTTTGTGGGATTGGTTCTTACCCTCGACTTCATGCTCGTGACTCGAACCTCTGAACCCGTGTGCTTTGAGTGATCTTGTTTGTGGTTGTTTCATCCATGCACTCTTGCATCCATGAGCATACATATGCATTTATCCAAGTTGTCTCGGAAACTCATTTCAACTGTCTCCTTCTCCAGTTATCTATTCATCGTCAAGCTGTTTCCTCACAACTATGGAACTAAAGTTGCTGTCAAATTGAGAATGGAAAACAAAGAACAACACAATGCCGAAGTCAGAATGGAAATTGACGAGTTGAAGGCCGGTATGACCAAACTCACAGAAATACTGCAAGTTCTGATTGCTAGAGGTGAACCACCTCAGAGGACTGTGATCTCTGAAATATTACATGCTGCTGTTGACCCTCCATTGACTCAGCAACCAGCTTCTACTTGGCCAGAATTTGGGTTACCTCCGAATTACTCACCACCCTTTGCAAAAATCTCCTGTGTTTGTCCCGTCTGTACTGCCCGTATCTTCAGCTCTATTATTCACTGAACCTCAGCCTGTTGTGCATTCTGTTGCTCAAGTTATTCCTGAGAATCCTCCTTTCGTGTACCATGCTGCTGGTCCACAATCTGAAAGTCAGGGAGAACCTGGATACATTGAAGAAGTCAGAGAGCAATGGCAAACTCTGGACAAAAGGATAAGAGTCGTGGAAGGAAGTGATGTCTTTAGTGCTGCCACAATGGACATGTGCTTGGTTTCAGATTTGGTTATGCCTGCAAAATTCAAAACTCCTGATTTTGAGAAATACAAGGGGCACACCTGTCCCAGAAGCCACTTGGTGATGTACTGCCGCAAGATGGTTGCTCATGCCAAAAATGACAAACTGCTCATTCACTGTTTCCAAGACAACTTGAGTGGGGCTTCAATGAAATGGTATATGGGACTTGAGAAGAACCGTATCCAAAGCTGGAAAAACTTAGCTGATGCTTTCTTAAAGCAATATAAGTATAATCTGGACATGGCACCTGATCACCGTCAATTGCAAAATATGTCTCAAAAAGAAAAAGAATCCTTTAATGAGTATGCTCAGTGCTGGAGAGAGCTAGCTGCTCAAGTGGAGCCACCCTTGGCTGAAAAAGAATTGACTAGATTGTTCATGGACACTCTTCAGCCACTCTTTTGGGAAAAGATGATAGGTAGTGTATCGTCTGGTTTTGTTGACCTAGTCACCATTGGAGAAAGACTAGAAGAAGGTATCAAGAAAGGAAAGATTGCTAATGCTGAAGCCTTTAGTGGTGCTAAAAAGTATGATGGGAATTTTCAAAAGAAAAAGGAGGGTGATACCCATGCTGTTTCAGTTGAAGGTAAACCTCATCGCAGACAACAACAATATATAGCTGCAGTTGCTCCTGTTGTCAATGATCAACCAATTCAAGCTCCTCGTCAGGCTGTTAGACAAAATCAGAATCGCAATAGGGTTAACTATGATCTTATCCCGATGTCCTACACTGAGCTGTATCCATGTCTTGTAAAGAAATGTTTGATTACAACGAGCGATCTACCTCCTCCTCCAAATCCTCTCCCAACCGGCTATAGGGTTGATCTTCACTGTGAGTTCCATCGAGGTGGGGCAGGCCATAACTTGGAAGGTTGCTATGCATTGAAAGCTAGAGTACAAGAATTGGTGAACTCAAAGATCCTGACTTTTCTTGATGACAATCCCAATGTTGTCAACAATCCTTTGCCAGAGCATGCCAAGTGAAGTTTTAGTCAGTTCAGACGGATCATCTCCTAAAGCCAGTGTTTCAGACAGGACAACTCATCCTTGTTGCTGATTAATCACTAGGCCTTGTTTATTTCTGTTTGCATTTTTCTTTGATTGTATTGTTTGCTTGCTTTCGAACTTTATTTGTACTTGCATGGTAATTTCAATGAAATGAGCATTGCAATGTTTTGATTCAAATTCATTTATATCCACTGTGTGCATCTTTATGCTTTCTTTTTCACAAAACAAAAATATTTCTCATGTTCACTTTCTTTATCAAACTTTTGTTTATGCAAGGATTAGAGGGAGGATGATGAAAGCGAAATACCCAAAATTGTTGGATTGTATGCCTTTAATTTGAAACTTGGCTGATGATGTACAAGCATTGTTTCAACTCCCAAACACTGGAGAAATAAGGAAGTTAATCCCTTGTCAACCCCTTCGAGCCTAGAAGTTTGAGTTTCTTTCTGTACGAAAAACCCGCAATTTTAACCTGGGGATGGGTAGTTCTCAGTTAATTTGACTGTGTATTTAAATACAAGAGAATCATTGCAATCAGAAACTTTTCTTTGCACACATCAAAGAAGTGTCGAAGATGTCTTTCAAATCAAAAGCCAATGATGGTTCACCGTAATCATTAAGCCAGGCAGTCACCATCTTTCAAAAAAAAAGAAAAAAAAATCAAAATCAAATGAAAGGTCCGCTAAGTCAAAACCTATGAAGGAGACTTAGGCAAAAATTGGGGCATCCCGCTGACTGTAAGCTCAAATGACATAGTTCAGGCAAAAGTTAGGGATAACGAAAAAATAAATCAAGAGGCTACCAAAATCCTCAAAGACAAAACAAGTTGACTGAGGTCCTCATCAAAAACAACAAAATGTTGTAAGAAAAAGTGACTGTCATCTCAAAAATCCCTTGGCTCTTGAGTCATTATCATAACAGTGTTGTAATTCCAAAATCACTTGGAACCTGAATTCATAGTTTGAATTAACTGAGCATAGGACTGAAGGTCATCACGAAGAATGGGTTGGGTATAAATAAACTTTGAGCCTATATCCTTTATTTCAAAAACCGTGAACCAGACCACGTTACAACCTTCAAAAGACCTAATTGAAGTCAGGTTTCTTTTGAAAGCATACTACAACAAGGTTGCATAAATTGACTCCTAAGATTGTTGCCAATCATTTACTTTGATATCATTTGCCTTTGCTTTCTCTTTCATTTTGAATGTCTAAACCGCCGTGTTTTGACAAGTGTTTCATTTTGCTTTACATCAATAATATCATTCCAAAAATGATTTTTGATTTCAAAAATTGCATGAGCTTTGCATTAAAATTACCATGTTTGTTTGAATAATCCTATTTGCGGGCAAACTTTCCTCATCAAGAAATTTCAAACAGTTGAGAAACTTGGTCAGTGATCCTATCAGGGGCATTACTTCCAAATCATGTTGTGAATCAGTTCAAGATTTATTTCTCAGTGCAAGTTATTCTCAGACTTGGTTATCCAAAAGATCTCTTTCAAGACTCATACTGAGTTTAGCCTTCTCAACAGTCATTTCAAGAACTGAAGCCATGATCAGTCCATCCCAAGCAACTGAAGCCATGATCAGTTTATCCTTAACAATCACTTCAAGAATTGAAGCCATGATCAATTTTTCCCCTACAGCAGTCAAACTGGAGCTATGATCAGTTTATCCTCATCAGTCAATCAATCTGGGGCAGTCTTCTTCAAGAATCCTCAAGATGTCTTTCCTTAAAAGACCATCAGTCTGATACAATTCATAAGTGTGACAGAGATATGTTCAGTATCTTCTCTCCAAGCAGAGTTGACAGTGTTCCCTGTGTTGAGGAATCATAGTCCCTTTCTTCCCACACAAAAGAGTCTATCTCAGTTGTCCTATCATCTGCATTGCATACATAAAATCATTCATCTATCATACATAGAAAGATTTTCATAGCTCGAAGTGTGCTTTGCGCTCATATGCATTTTTCCGAGGTCCTGTTGCTGTCAACATCTTACCTTGTGATCAAAGTCCAACTTACTTGGCACCTACCAAAACATTACCTGTTTTTTCACCCAGTGCTTTTCCTGGATTTCTTGTTTATCTTCTTTCTTTCCAGTGTCATTCCTAGATGTTGTTTTGTTTCCCTGTGCATCTATTACTGTTGTTAGATGTTTGTTTTCTTCCATTCCAGTGCTATTCCTGGATCTTTGTTTTTCTCTCACTCCAGTGCCATTCCTGGATGTCTGTCTCTTTTGATCTCTAGTGCCATTCCTGGATATTTAGTTCCTCTTGTTTCTCCCAGTGCTATTTCTGGAATTCTTTTCTCTCTTCTGTAATCCCCATCATATTTGCTTGGATATCTTTCAGTGGCATTTCTGAAAGTTTTACCTGTTCATTCAGTGTCATTCCTGAATGAGTTTTCTCCTTTGTATTAAGTGTCATTCCTGGATGTATTTCTCACTATCATTCAATGCCATTCTTGAATGGAGTGATTTACGTTTACCTTTCAGTGCCTTTCCTGAAAGTCCCTGCTCACTTTATTCAATACCAGTCTTGGATATTGTGAACTCTTTTTATCCAATGCTATTCTTGGATGCTTCTGATGTACTATCCAGAACTTTTCTCACTATCATTCAACGCCATTCTTGAATATAGTGATTTACCTTTACTTTCAGTGTCATTCCTGAAAGTCCTTTCTTCAATCCAATGTCATTCTTGGATACCTTTTCCCTAGCCAAGTCCAATGATATTCTTGGATATCTCTGATGTTTAACCTTGCCATCCAATGCCATTCTTGGATGTCCCCAATGAAATTTTCAAATGGAATTTTGTTTATATCCAATGTTATTCATGGATGACTCTGATGTTTGTTGTTGCCTCATTCAATGTCATTCTTGAATGTTGTAGTGCCTTTATCCAATGCCATTCTTAGATATTTTACCCCCAATAGAGTGTTTTTCACCTCCATCCAATGCTATTCCTAGATGACGCTGTTGTTTTTACCAGAAACTTTCTTGTTGATTGTCCAATGCCATTCTTGGACATCTTTTGGCATACCTTTAGTCTCGTTCGTAGTTTCCATCCAATGCCATTCTTGGATGTCACTACTCGTCTTCCAGGGTCTTGTCCCTCTCTTTCCAACTATTGATGGATACTTCTTGTCACCTTGACAGATCTCCAGAAATAGCTTGTGTCCCCCGACATGTCTTTTCGCGTCTTCTCACTCAATTTACCGTATATTTTGTTTCAAGTTTCCCCGCAGTCTATTTATCATTTGCATTCATATCATCTTGTGGCATCTTAGGGCTAAAAATTTAGTTTTCTGTATTTAAGTATCTTCAATCTTGTCGAGACGAAGTTTTCAACCTTCATAACTCCTGATAGAAGAAACTTAAATAGGGGCAGTTGTTGAACCCTAATTTTTACCCCTAAGATTTCGCACATCTCATTTGCATCTCATACCACAAACAAGATCACAATCTTTGTTTCTCCTGAGCATCTGTATATTATTCTCACTTGCTTTACCATTTGTTTATGTTTATCTAACCTTTAACCAAAATACCAAAAATATGCTGCAGTTTGCTTGCTTCTCTCTCTGTGTGTTGTGCAAGTTTGTCCAAGCGGTGCATAATTTCAAGTCAAATGTGGTTGTTTGTTCATGATCCAGTTCAGATGGAAATTGGACCTAATCTTGGTCAAACTATTAAGAGATTGCTTCAAGCGCAAGTTATGTGTTTCATTGGACTATTTCTCAAGTAGCGACTGTCAAGTTGTTGTGTGGTGATGTCTATCAAGTTCCTATGAGTTCACCAGTCCAATCTGTGTTCCTCTGTGGATTTATTTTTCCAGAAATTGTTCAAAATGATTTAGAACTTATAAGATTCAGAGATTTGTCTGAACAAGTCAAGTTTGATGGATTTTCAGTCAAGGTGTGTATCAGTGGCTTGTGATGTTGGGTTCATGTTCATTATTTAAGGTGTTGAGATTAAGGATCAAAGTTTCATGGCCGTGTGTGGAAAATATTAATGAGGGTGTGTATCCATTTTCATATCCATTGTCATTATCCAATTTCTAAACCATACCCGTTTTCCATTCATCTTTTCTATTCAATATCCATTTATAAACCCACTTCCATTATCCATTTTTTCTAATATCCAATTCAATTCTCAAATAACCATTTTTAATCCAATTCATAAAATTTCCATCCAATCCTTTTTTTCTTCTTCTTTTATTTCCATTATCCATCCAAATAATCCATTAGTCACATTTTATCCATTTTCATAAATCTAATTCCAATTATCCATTTTAAAAACCATTTCCACATTCAATCCAAATATCCAATTCAAAAATCCATTTTTCATATCCATTTTAAAACCCCATTATCCAAATCCATATTACCAAATAAAATGTCCATTCTATTTTTCCTAAATCCACATATCCCAAAGCCTATGCAACCATTACACCAAAAATTTCCAAAAAAATTAATGGATCAAATTACAAGGCCCATTTCTTTTTTTTTACACCATGTACATGTTTACCAAACAATTGAAAAAAAATAATAACAAACACTCCAAGCCCATGAACAAAATCAACACACGGCCCAACAAATTGATGTAAGCTTCACGCTGCAAAAGAGAAAAAAATAAAGTTGATACTGCAAGCTACTACTTTTCACTAGCCACTTTACAAAGCCATCACGCCATTTTTCCAAGCTCATTCTAGACAATTCAGCCACGCCATTTTGAAACTTGAAACAACACAAGCTTCATGCTATTGCTTTCCAACCATGCCACACATCTGTACAAAAAGCAAGCTGCACATTCAAGCCATCCCCAAGCTGTGAAAAAAGCAAGTCATGTCATGAAATTCCAAGGCTGCATAAAATCAAAACAAAGCATCGGCTGCTACTGCTATGTACTATTTGAAACCCACAATGTCCAAGCCGCGACTACCGCACTTTCCAAACCACAAAATTAACTGCAAACAAAGCCAAATTTACATCCACGTGAGCTACACACGACGACATCAAACAATTCACACCAAGCCTTCATTCCAAAATGCAGCAAATGAGAAAAATCAAAACGACTTCCATTACGTATCGCAGCAAGCAAAACGACACAACGTGTTAGATTCAAAATGCAAATGAGATCAAAACGCACATTATAATAATCCAAAATGGCAACCAAATTTTCCAATTTCAATTTCAATTCTCACTAATTCTTCTATAAATAGAACCTCTTCTTCATTCCAATTCCAAGCTTGAAAGCCAGAAAACCTCTGCAGAAAATTCACCAATACACATCTTCAAGCTTCAACCAAATTACCTCCTATTCCTTCTTTCAATTCATCACAAACTGACTTCAAACTTCATAAACAATTTCACCTTCTTCAATAACTAAAACCTGCACAAATTCATAGCCGCAACAACATTTCACATCTCGTAACATAGCACTCAAGCTTCAACTCAACAACATCAACCAAGATTCAACACACAGATCCACAACCATTTCGTAATTTCGACGCAACAGTAGCAATAGTTCCAGAAGCATAGCAGAAGAAGGACACAACGTCAAATCCATTTACCTGAAACAATCACTTTGTTCTTCATCGTTAAGTTGAAGGTGTAGTTCCGTCCAATTTATATTGTGTCTTCAATTTGAGATTGTTCAAAGTCGTTTGCGGATACGAGATAGAGGAACTGAGTAATGATCTCATGGCAGTAATAATTTGTTCCATGGTCGAGAACCTGTTGCCGCCGCTGAGATCGCAAATTGAAGAGAGAAAGAGGAGGACGGCGGCGTGACGGAAAATTTTGCGAGAGTGAGAGTAGCTACAATGGCAGCGTTGTTTTTGAGAAAGAAGATGAATATGACGGATCAACATTCTGATCCTTTCCTTCTTATTTTTCTTTTTTTTTTGTTTTTTTTTTCATTTTTTTAAAAATGTTTTAATATTAAAGAGTTTGGGCCTTGGCCCGTTGTACTCACTATCACCACCATCAATTCTTTTCATAAACCTCCCTCCTGTTTTTTCTTCTTAATTTTCTTTCATATCTTTTAATTAAAAAAAAAAATTCTCACTAATTTTCTCTTTTTTTTAAGTGATTTCAAATTTAGATTTTAATTTTTCTCTGCTATATTTTGTTCTTAATTTCTTCTAATTTTCTTTTCACTTTTGTTAAATTTCATTTGGAAAAATCTTTAAAAAATATTTTAGTGTTCATTTGTTTTTTTTATGGCTTTTTCTTTGTTGTTGGTTGTGTGGATCATAACATGTTAGATCCATCTTTCTCTTCATCTATTTCTCTTTTCTTTTTTATCGATGAAAGTCTAATGGATCTTAGAATCTCTTTGTTGAATTCTTGATCAAGACGAGATCGTCACCTATTTTCTTTTCGTGCGGTATTGCTTTCGGATGACGATTTACATATCGTTCATCTAGCATGCATTAGCACAAAGATCTATTGACCGACCTCATTGTAGGGTAATTACTCCGTAAATTACTCGGCGATTGCATAATATAGCGCAACATATGTCCCGTATCGGAAAACGATCAAAGATGGTTGATTATTTGTCTTTTGGTTCAACACTTATGAAACTTGTTGTTAGGAGGCTTTGGTCTTATTAATCCTCTAATGAGTTCTCATTAACCTTGACCTAAGTGCAATTATTCAATTATTATTGATCACTTACTTTAACAACTAACAACTAATCACTAACTTCTAACTTTTACTTTTACAATTTCTTCTCGCTCCCTATCTCTCTTTTACTTTTATGCTCCATTATTATCATTTCATATCATGTTTATGCTTCCGCAATTTTTCCTTTGTCCGTTGGACACATGTTTATGCTTATGCCTTTTTGTCTTTGTCCACTTGGACCAAAAACATTAATAAAGGCCAAAACTTCTAAAAAACTTGTGCTTCTAATCTTAGACTATGGTTACTATCCTTTGCAATGGACATGGAGTTTCGCACCTAGACCTTGGACTTCAATGTTATTCTTGGATCCTTGGACTTAGAACTAGGATCTTCTTCCTTTGCTTTGGAATTATGGTTCGAAGACTTCGAAGCTTACTTGTGTGGTTAGTCTATTCTTATCCTTAGCTTTTACTTTATGCTTTAGGATAGTCACTTCTTCTCCACCTCATTCTTCAATTTTCAAAACTCTCTCCCTTTTTCAAAACATTCTTGTTTTCAAACTTTCACCTCTTTCATAATCAAACCTTGACTTTGTCAAGTGATTTTAATCTTTTCTTTTCATTTGTTAACAAATGCTAAACTACATAAGCATATTGTCACCTTTTTCAAAAGACTTTAAAAAAAACATCAAACTCATCAAACTCTTTTTGTGCCCTCGTGCACTTTTTCCTTTAACTTTTTCATAAGTTTAGACATGATTCATTTCTTTAAGCGGAATTATTCGCTTGGAAATAACGACTTGTCTTTACACTTAAAATCAACCAAAACAAACAATTGCATTCTTTGTACCAAGGACTACGGGGTTTTGATCCTACATTGCACTTCGTGGGTACGTAGGCATGAGACGACAAGTCTCTCCAAACACAAAAATCTTAAAAAACAATTTCTCTTCTCATCTCCTTAATCTCTTTTCAAGCAAACATTTTCAGACCAAAAGCGTAAATATTTCAAAGGGTTCCTATAGAGTACTATAGACATTTTGGGTGCTAACACCTTCCCATTGCGTAACCAACCCCCCTTACCCGGTTTCTCTTCACTTGTTCTTGTTTAGAGCTTGTGTAGGTTTTGTTCGCTCTTTTTCCTTTCTTTTTTTGGATAAAATAAAAGTGCGGTGGCGACTTTTGCTTTATGAGTTAAGTTAATCAATAGCTTACACTCACGATTTTTGCCGCTACATTATGGAAGCCCATTCAACCATCCCTTTAAAGAAAAGGTGAACTGACAAAAACAGGAAAGGGGTGTAATGGGCCTGAGTCACGGGGCAAGATAAAAGCCCACGAGGGTGGTCAAGGCTGACCCGGTTGGTTTTTTTCTTTTGACTAAGTGAAACCTAAGGAATAACATGTAGGGTGTGTTTGGTTGAAAGAAGAAGTTGAGAAGAGAGAAAGAAGTGAGAGAGAGTGTAAGAAGAAAGAAATATGTGAGTAATATAAAAGATTTGATGTATTGTTTAGAATATAAGAAAGAAGTGAGAAATAAAGAGAGAGATTTTAAATGATTTTGTGTAATGACTAAAATACCCATATTTAAAATATCTCCTATTAATTAAAAAATAAACCAAAATATACTAGTTAATTTTTTAACATTTATTTTATATTTAATCATATCACTTATATATTCTGCTGTATATTTATTTTAATTATTTATTATTTAATTATTTTAATTCAAATTATTGTTATTATTGCGTCACTTGTTTGTTTTGATTTTTAAATTAATTTTTTTTATCAACAATGCGTTACGTTACAATTTAAAGTCATTTTGTTCTTAAAAAAAATTAGTCTTTTAAATGTACATGCATTTACAATAAACATTATATTTTTTAGTGTCAAAATCTTTGCAATTGATTTTTAAAAAGGTTGAGGGGTATAATTGGAAAAAGAATTAAAGAGTATGTTTCTAACTCATTTCTCCTCATATGAGAGAAGATTACAAAAAGGGGTGGGTCCCACTAAAATTTAATCTATTTCTCTGCATACCAAACAAGAGAAGTTGGACATCTCTTTCCAACTCTCTCTTCATAATTTCTCTTAAAACAAACACAGCAGTAGAGAGACCAAGAACGGCTGATGAATCCTCAAGAGAACAGACAAATTTCCTTTCCAATTTTTTTAAACACGATCGCCCACTCAGATCCCAAAACGCGACGCTCTCTTGTTTCTCCTCTTTCGTTCTACTCTACTCTCGCGTTATCTCTTTCTCTATGTATTTCTTCCTCTTTCGCATCAACGACGGTGCTGACAATGTGAAGCTCGTTGTGCCATGGCTATAAGCCGACGACGGCGAGCAAGAGACTCTTCTTCTCAACACGTCTCCATACGGTTTCAGCAAAGGGACAATCATGAATAATAACAAGTATGAAAGGAGGAAATGAATTACCGATTTCAAATTGCGGAATACCGTAACTGTTGTGAGCTGTTTTAAAAATCTGACATTTTTGAGAATTCTGCAAGCGTAATCGATTAACGCTTTTGTTGTTAACCGATTACAGTTGTTGGTTTTCCAAAAAATAACAGAATTTAACAGCATGGCACTTTAGTTGGTTTTGTTATTAGTTGTACTATTCTCTCATATGTATATATACATTGTTGTAATCCCAATTCAAGGCTAATGCCATTTTTGATTCATCAATATTACTCTCTACCCTAATTCTCTCTCTCAATTCATCTTCTTCCCCAAGTTTCTTTTCACCATTGTTACTACCTTCAAAATTCTGGTTTTATGTTTTATGTTGTTATAACATTTGGCATCAAGAGCCTGGTTCTTGATCCTAATCCGCTACAACAACAATGGTTACCGTTTCCAATGATCGAATTCCCATCAATCTCCCAATTTTAGATTCGAAGAACTACGACAAATGGGCGAAACAAATGAAGGTTCTATTTGGTTATCAAGAGGTTCTTGAGATCGTCATCAATGGAGTTACACCGTTAGGGGTAGATGCTACCGATGCTCGTAGGGCTACACACAAGGAAGAAAAGAAGAAGGATTACAAAGCTCTATTCTTGATTCATTCGTGTGTTGATAACGACAATTTCGAGAAGGTTGGTGATTGTGAATCCGCGAAGCAAGCATGGGAAATCTTGGAGAAAGCGTACGCCGGTGCCGTCAAAGCGAAGGTGGTAAGGTTACAAACTTACAAACGTCAATTCAAGTTAACGCAAATGGAGGACAAAGAAACGATCAACGATTACATCACGCGCATTACCCGGTTAATCAACCAAATCAAGTCATGTGGCGAAATGATCCTTGAACAAAATGTTGTATCGAAAGTGTTGCGTTCGTTAACATCACGTTTCGATAACATTGTTGTGGCTATTGAGGAGTCAAAGGATCTAATAACTTTGAGCAAAGATGAGTTGCAAAGTTCGTTAGAGGCGCATGACCAAAGGATGGATGAGAGAAGTGCCGACAAAGCCAAAGCGGAGATCGCTTTGCAAGCGCGTTTACATGAGAAGAACAAGAGATCGAAAGGGAAATGGACTTCTAAAAGTAAGAAGAATCTTGGTGGAAAAGATCCACAAAATTCAAAGGGTGAAGGAAGCTCCAAAGAGGGTAATCAAAGCGCCTACAAACTGTTTGACAAAAGTTCCGTGAAGTGTTATAATTGTCAAAAGCTTGGGCATTTTGCAAAAGAATGTCGCTCAAAACGCAAGGAAAAGGATGCGGATGAGGCTAAGGTTGCTAGGGAAGAGGTAGATGATGAAGATACCCTTCTTGTGATGATTACGGAGGAGAATTATGGCATTGTTGATGTTCCGGGCAGCAGCTACTGTGGTGATAGTCTGCGGGACAGCAGCTGTACTGTTTCGGAAAGTGGTGGAAAAATGCGTTCGGATCGAAATGCATTACTTACCATGCGTGATGGAGTTCAAAGTAAAGATGAGTGGTACTTGGATTCCGGTTGTTCAACACATATGACGGGTCGAAAGGATTGGTTTATGCAAATCAATCAAGCGGCAAAGAGTAAAGTCAAGTTTACCGACGACACCACTTTAAGAGCCGAAGGGGTAGGAGATGTTTTGATCGGAAGAAAGAATGGTGGACATTATAGGATCAAAGATGTCTTGTACATACCGGGAATTAAGTGTAATCTTTTAAGCATTGGCCAATTACTTGAAAGAGGTTACTTAATTCGGTTGGAGAACAAGATGTTACGCGTTTTAGATTCAAATGGTGTGTTGATTCTAAAAGCGCCGATGGCTGCCAATAGAACTTTTAAGGTTGAGTTAAAGGTTATGGAGCATCGTTGTTTAGCTACCGCGGCAAGTAGAGATGAGTGGTTATGGCATTACCGTCTTGGTCACCTTAATTTTAGGGATCTCAAAATGTTGCAACAAAGTGAAATTGTAACGGGGCTGCCACATATTAGTGTTCCGATAGAATTGTGTGAGGAATGTGTGACGAGTAAGCAACACAAGAATGTGTTTAGCAAGGATGCGGGTCGAAGAACCAAAGGCTTACTTGAGGTGGTGTATTCTGATGTTTGTGGACCGATGCAAGTAGAGACTTATGGCGGCAATCGATATTTTGTTACGTTTATTAACGACTTTAGTAGGAAGCTTTGGACATATCTTATCAAGAGGAAGGATGAGGTATTTGGAGTGTTCAAGAGTTTCAAATCCATGGTGGAGCGTCAAAGCGGTCGGAAGCTCAAAATTCTCAAAACGGATGGTGGAGGTGAATATACCTCTAGTGAGTTTGGGAAGTTTTGTGATCTTGAGGGTATTGTGCATGAGGTAGTGCCTCCATATACGCCTCAACAAAACGGAGCTGCCGAGAGGAAAAATCGTACAATAATGAACATGGTGCGTAGTATGCTTTGTGGGAAGAAGTTGCCTAAGGAATTGTGGGGTGAGGCCGTGTCTACAGCCACCTACTTGTTGAATAGGTGTCCTACTAAGAAGCTGAAGAAGATTACACCAGAAGAGGTTTGGAGTGGTTTCAAACCGAGTGTGAATCATTTGCGCGTTTTTGGATCGATTGCATATCGTCATGTACCGAATCAACTTAGAAAGAAGTTGGATGATAAAGGTGAGAAATTGATATTTGTTGGATATCACTCTACTGGAGGTTACAAGCTATTTGATGAGAGGAATCGGAAAATCGTGATAACCCGGGATGTGCAGTTTGATGAAATAAAAACTGCTGAAACAGCAGGTGTAATCGATTACCCGATTGTTGCTAATCGGTTACACCCTGCTGAACAGCAGCAGTTTGTTGATTTGTTTGATCCGGAGAATTCCGATGCCGCTGTACCTGTACCTACTGAAGCGCAAAATGATGTTGTGAATAATGGTAGACCAGTGAGACAAAGAGCCTTGCCTCATAGACTCCGAGATTGTGAGAGGTTCCAAGATAATGAAGAGAATAATGATGGTGATTTTGTTCATTTCGCACTTATGGCCGAATCTGAACCGGTAAATGAGGAGGAAGCCTTAAGTGATCCTAAATGGATATGTGCAATGAAAGAGGAGCTGGAATCTATTGAAAAAAAATGGTACTTGGGAGTTGGTCGATTTACCACATGGAAAGAAACCGATTGGTGTGCGATGGGTCTATAAAGTCAAAGCAAATCCTAAAGGTGAAGTAATCAAGTACAAAGCTCGATTAGTTGCCAAAGGGTTCTTGCAACGTGAGGGGATAGACTACGAGGAGGTATTCACACCGGTGGCTAGATTGGAGACTATTCGTTTGGTTGTTGGAATTGCACATAGCAACAATTGGGTGATTTACCAAATGGATGTGAAATCTGCGTTTTTGAATGGTCCTCTTGATGAGGAGGTTTATGTGGGGCAGCCACCCGGTTTCGTGATTAAAAATCAAGAGAA
Source organism: Lathyrus tuberosus (assembly GCA_022829125.1). Taxonomy (NCBI): domain Eukaryota; kingdom Viridiplantae; phylum Streptophyta; class Magnoliopsida; order Fabales; family Fabaceae; genus Lathyrus; species Lathyrus tuberosus. The sequence goes on from JALAZF010000017.1 coordinate 21,538,840, forward strand.
GAAGTACTACAAGCTATACAAGGCGTTGTATGGTTTGAAACAAGCTCCGAGAGCTTGGAACAAATGTATAGACGGCTTTCTTATTGACATTAGTTTCAAACGGTGTGTATCCGAACATGGTGTTTATGTGAGATCGGATACTATTGATGGTGTTATTATACTTTGCTTGTATGTTGATGATCTCTTGATTACGGGCAGCAATGACAAGAGTATTTCAAGGTTCAAAGTGGAGCTCATGAGTGAGTTTGAGATGACGGACCTTGGTGTCATGAGATACTTTCTTGGCATAGAGTTTCACAAGTCAAAAGTGGGGCTGCTTATGCATCAAAGAAGGTATGCTCTAGATATCTTGAAAAGGTGTGAAATGGAACATTGTAATGCTTCTAATACACCTTGTGAGGCTAGAGTTCAGCTGTCCAAAAGTGATGATGAGGATGATGTGGATCCAACACTTTACCAGAGTTTGATTGGATCGTTACGGTATTTGTGCAATACTCGACCGGATTTGGCTTTTAGTGTCGGTATTGCGAGTAGATTCATGGAGAGACCTAAGGTGTCTCACTTGGCGGCGGTCAAGAGAATCCTTAGATATGTGAAAGGTACTCTTGGTTGTGGTATTTTGTTTCCCACATCGGATATGGGTCGCAAATGTACTTTACTTGGCTACACCGATTCTAATTGGTGCGGAGATAAAGATGATCGAAAATCTACGGCGGGTTACATCTTTATGTTCGGTAGTACACCAATCTCATGGTGTTCGAAGAAGGAACCGGTTGTAGCACTCTCTTCTTGTGAGGCCGAGTACATTGCGGCATCATTGAGTGCTTGCTAAGCTATGTGGTTAGTGAATCTTATGAAGGAATTGGGATGTGGTGATGATGATGCCACCATACTGTTTGTGGATAATGTTTCCGCGATAAATCTTGCGAAGAATCCGATTGCACACAGAAGGAGCAAGCATATTGAGATGCGGTTTCATTACTTGAGAGAATTGGTCGGTGATGGAAAGCTTAGATTGAGCTATTGCCGAAGCGAGGACCAAGTTGCGGATTTGTTGACCAAGGGTGTGACAAATGAGGTGTTCAAGAGACTGTTGAAGAGCTTGAGCATGATGAACTTGGAGCAACTAAAGTGAGGTGGTGTGTTGTGAGCTGTTTTAAAAATCTGATATTTTTGAGAATTCTGCAAGCGTAATCGATTAACGCTTTTGTTGTTAACCGATTACAGCTGTTGGTTTTCCAAAAAATAACAGAATTTAACAGCATGGTACTTTAGTTGGTTTTGTTATTAGTTGTACTATTCTCTCATGTGTATATATACATTGTTGTAATCCCAATTCAAGGTTAATGCCATTTTTGATTCATCAATATTACTCTCTACCCTAATTCTCTCTCTCAATCCATCTTCTTCCCCAAGTTTCTTTTCACCATTGTTACTACCTTCAAAATTCAGGTTTTATGTTTTATGTTGTTCTAACAGTAACGTCAGCGATGAACTTTGAGCGGTTTCGCGGCGATCTTCGAGCGTACTGAAGGTTAGTGACTTCGAAACTTGAAATCTTCTGTTATTCTCCTCTCAAAATCGTATGTATGCTCTTGTCGATTTGGCCATTGCTCGTTGTTGTTATAACGCGTCACTGTGATGTTATGTTGCTGCTTGTGAGGTGTGGATTTCTGCCTGTGATTTGTATCAGGTTTTTTCTTCTGGTTTTTTTTGAAGTGTGCTTAAATGCTCTGCAATTTACTATAGTACATAGGGTAAGCAGCAGTCCATCCAAGTAGTCGCGGAACAAATGGTATCGGTGGAGAAATTGAAGGTAACTTGCATATTATGTGGTAATTAATTCATGTACCTGCAGTCCATCCAAGTGGTCACGGTTTCTTTTAGATCATTAGGAGGTGGACGTCCTTTTTCTAGAGGTTTGAACATTGCTCCTATTTGTGACTTCATTTTTTGTCTCACAAATGGATGGCATTTTATGCAATGGGCTTTGTAGCATTGTATAGGATCCTTTTGTGAAAATATGATCTAAACTCTCGTAATTTCAAACATTTTTTTTGTAACCGTTACTTTTTCTTTGAAGTTGATAACCTTGGCATGAAAAAGAACTTGAAATCTTGGATTTATGGCTAGGGGTGGGAATAGGCCAGACCAACTAACAGGTGCCTACGACCTAGCCAACATAGGCTCAGGTCAGGTCAGGCTTTTTCTTAAATAGAAAAGGCCTAGGTTTTTTTATAAGCCTATTTAGGTAAAGAGGCTAGGCCACAGACGGTAAGAAAATCAATAAATTTATTATTATTATATTCTCTGTGTTTTCTTGAACCTTGAATTAATTTTGAGTTTTGACATGTAGAATCCATCTTGAAAGACTTTAAGAAATTGCACTTAATTTTGAACCGAGACTTAATCTTGTAAATCTTCAAAATCGAACTTTCATGATAAATTAAATCCCATGACGACTTGAATTTGAACTTGAATATTGGAACTTGAACTGTATAAAATAATGAATCAATTTGAATTTTATAACCCCGATTTAAGATCTTCATCCAAACTTCACCGTTTCAAAACATATTGCTCACGAATCACCAATCCAACTTTTTCTCTTGAAATCCAAAGAACAAATTATGGTTCCACCTTATGAATAGGACTAAAAATTTTCTTGGATCAAACTTAATTTTTGTTTCTCGCACCATCAAAGAAAGATTTCGATGACGACGAACTAGTACACAAACCATGAAGATATAACCTGTAATATCCCTTGCCACGAAAATCATAACCAGTTAGTCCTCAAACGACTATGCTTGACACCAATGAACAGGAAGCATTATTTCTCCTTGAGACACACTGAAACTTCTGAGAAACTCTGAGGAAAATGACCAGTAGAAAACCTTAGGACCCCATTAATCAGAATCCGTTGATCACGTCTTGAGGTACTTGACTGAGAGAATGAACACCAACTCCACTTGAAAACAATGATCCTACACAAACCTGTTAGTAATAAAGCATGCAGATATGCGAGATGATGCACAAAGACGGTGGCATCTTAGGGTTAAAAATTAGGGTGTGACACCTTGGCGGAGGAGATCTTGGACGGCGGGTCTCTTCCAAGGCTCCGATTCTTGCATTCTGCTGGAGGATCAGAAGATTCGTTTTGTTGAGGGCCTCGAGCAGGGATGCCATGGCCGGGTCAGCGTTGGACGAAACTGGGACTGGCTGGTGGTCCTTTGAGGGTTGGACCTCTACGTTGTCAGCGCGGATCAGGGAGGGAGATGTGGTGGCTCCGTCCCTCTGCTATTGAACATCGTCTCCAAGGAAGGGAGTTGTCTCGTCACTGTCTGTCTTGCTGACGGGGAAGATGAGTGTGTTGCAAGCATCGTTGGCGTTGTCATGACTGGCCATGATTGGAATCTTCAAAAATGCTTTGATCTTTGGTTTACGGGGAAAGAAAGACGGGGAGAACAGAGTTTCCCACAGACGGCGCCACTAATCTTTCTGGTTGATCAGAACCTGAAGTGGGTCAGAGACTTCGACTTCGATGCTGGATTTCAAAGATGAGGAGGAGGTGTACCTGAAAGGCACTCCGATGCTAAAGTAAGGATCAGGAGAAGAGAATGAAAGTACAAAGTGAGTATGTCTTAGGATGATTTTTGAATACATGACCCTCTCAAATGAGAGGGTTTTTATAATGCCCCCAGCGCTTGGCCATTGGTCTCTATTTTCGGGGAGAGATATTCGCTCCCCAAAAGTAGGTAACTCCTAGAAACAAGCCGTTGAGACGGGAAGACATGCTTGGAACTAGTCGTTGCTGCAAGGAAGGGCGTGGTCACGGGCAAGAGTGTCGTGACTGTTCCTGGATGGTGGAACCGTGCGTGACTGACAGAAATGTGACGAAGGGCAGCTGACCCTGGAGGTCAGCCAGCCAGCCTTCCTCAGCGAAGGGGCAGAGGAGAGAATGCTTCCTTTTGCCCTTAACTGGCAGGGCTTAGGCTATTGGGTCGTTCAAGGAGTAGAAGTTGATTAGACCATGCCTAGCCATTGGGGCAGTTCGGAACACACACACACACACACACACACACACACACACACACACACACACACACATATATATATAAAACATTGATTCTCCCAAACACAAAAATACTAGCAAAACATGTATGATCGATAGATAAGATCCATTTTTGCCATAAACAATATGGATTTGTTGCAAATGTATAAGAGAGTTTCTTATCCCACCATATGAGATGGAAAAATACCATATAAAAATAAAAAACTCTCCTCTGATTTCTGAAATGCATCTCCGGACGCGCGCCATACATATACAATTCATTCAATTTTTTAGTCACGCCCCAATTCTATGAAATTTATTCCGAAAATACATTTTCGGAGACTCTTTGGAAATACATTTCTAGAACCTGCTAAAGATAAGAAACTTGGTCGGTCTTAAGAAAATTGTTATTGCATCACAACAATCTCAATTCCGGATTTAAAATTGAATTCACTTGAATTTTTATCTGTTAACCATTGTGTCAATTTTGAGTCTGTATTTCATGGAACACAACTTCCTAGTCTCAAATTTTTTATTCTTTTTCCCTATGAGAGTTTAAATGATTTGTCTTTGCAAAAAGTTGGAATTGCTAGTGGACCATTACAACCAAATCCCCAAGTTTAATTTGAAGTTTCTTACTCTTGAATATTTGCCACAATTGGTGACTTTTCCTCAATGGTTTCAAGGATGTACAAACACACACTACAATACTTGATAATTTGTGATTGTAAATGGAAGAATACATAGGCAACCTTGTTTCTGGAAATGTAATCAATAGGTTCCAGAAATGCATTTCTGGAAACTTTCTAGAAATGCATTTCTAAACTAAATTTATACATATAATTGGGTCGTGGTTCAAAAATGAAAGGATTATGTGTGCATGAAGTGCGTTCGGAGATGCATCTTCAGGATTTAGGGGTTTTATTGTATTTTTATGAGGTGTGCTAGTAATCCATATGGTGCATTAAGAAAGCCCAATGTAAAATCACCATCTATTCTCACTGGGCCAACATAAAGATTATTGAGGTAAAAAAAATTTTCACTGGTTGTGTAATTTGACAACTTGATATATGTAGTCACATGCTCATGACCTAGCACCCCACATGTATTTAAGAAATTTGACCATAATATCCTCATTGTTAATAAATATAATTTTCACATTGGAAATATTCTTATTTTTATTAGGCTTCTTTAAGCCCATGACGTGTGAATATTTCACCATTTATAAATATAATCATTAAATAATACCTTTATGAAGAGAAGAGTGAAGACGATTGTGAACTCCCTGACGAGTTAGCCAGACTGCTAAAGCAGGAGTCCAAGGTGATTCAGCCATACTAGGAATTAGTGGAAGTAATTAACCTGGGAACCTACGAGGAAAATAAAGAGGTTAAAGTTGGTGCTTCCTTGAAAGAAAGTGAAAAAGGGAAGTTGGTCAAACTCTTGCACAAATATGTGGGTGTTTGCTTGGTCATACCAAGACATGTCGAAACTAGACACAAACATAGTCGAGCACAAGCTGCCACTCAAGCCAGAATGTGCATCGGTAAAATAGAAGCTAAGAATAACTAGACCTGACATGTCTTTCAAAATCAGAGAAGAGGTCAAGGAACATTTTGATGTATGTTTCTTAGTTGTAGCAAAATACCCACAGTGGGTTGCTACCATTGTGCCAGTCCTGAAGAAAGATGGAAAGGTGCAGATGTGTGTTGATTACCAAGACTTAAACAAGACGAGCCCAAAGGATGATTTCCCTATAACTCATATTGATGTATTGGTGGATAACATTGCTTCTTTCATGGATAGTTTCTCCGGTTGCAACCATATTAAAATGGATCCCGAAGACATGGAGAAACCCACATTCATAACCCTGTGGGGCACTTTCTGTTACAAGGTGATGCCTTTTGGCTTATAGAATGATTGGGCAACCTATCAAAGAGCGATGGAGAATCTATTTCACGACATGTTCCATAAAGAAATAGAAGTCTATGTCGACGATATGATTGCCAAATCTCGAGCTGAGGAGGATCACATTATTCACTTGGAAAAGTTGTTCACACGCTTGAGAAAGTTTAGACTGTAGTTGAATCCTACCAAGTGCACCTTTGGTGTTATATCTAGAAAATTGTTGGGGTTTATAGTCAGCCAATGAGGATTCGAAGTCGATCTTGACAAGGTAAGAGTGTAGCACCCCAAAATTTGCCCTCCTTACTTTATTACTAACTGGCTTATGTTTCATTGCATTTTTGCATTATCATGTGTGCATATCATTGGTTCTTAGCATGGGGTCAAGGGGGCCTGAGGCAAGTTCAAGAGGAGAAGATGTCCTTCAAAGGGTCAAGCAAGAGAGTTCAAGTGGATCACTCTCCTAACCAGTGCATAAATTAGGGTTTTGAAATTCTTGGGTTTATTGCTCCAATGGGAAAGCTCCTTGGGTCTTTATCATCACCAAATGGCATATCTTATCTTTGTTGGAGAGGATACACATCATATTCAGAGGAATTTGGATTTGGAGACTGTGATATTTCCTCCTAGACTAAGGGTACCAAAACTAGGGTTTGCTATAAAGTCAGTTTATTTCTGATTTTTTTTTTGCAAGACTTGATTCCATGGTATTCCTTGGGTCCCCAAGTATCTAGGGAGGGGAGGTTGTCCATCAGTTTGATTCAGAAGAAATTCAATTGGCCAATGATTTGGAAATCAAGTGAATCGGGTAAAAGTCAACAGTGAGAGGGGAAGTCAACTGTAGAATTTTGAGGTTCTCTCAAAGGTTTTCAAGGTCCCACATCCTCATATGGTCATCAAGAGTCAAGTTTCATGCCACTTATCAAGAATCAGGAGTTGGTGCAGAAGTTACTAAATATGGAAATGACCTATAATTTGAAAGTTTCCTTTTTGGGCAAGTTCCTGCATTTCATTCAACTTGACTTTTCACCATCAAGAAAGCTTCAAATGAATTTTTCTCCAACATGAAAGTTGAAGATATTTTTCTCCTCTTTCCAACAAGTACTAATGGGTCTCCATATCATTTGTGAAACTCAGGTTATGGTCAAAATAAGGCAAAGTGATTTTTAGGGTTTCTCTTGATTCCATTTTCACAAACTTTGGCATAGTAACCTATAATTAATTCCATTGCTTCAAGACATGTTCCAACATCCAAGAACAATCCCTAAGGAGAATTTTAGGCCTTTTAATCAAGTGGTTTCATGGGTTATTTTTCACTTATTCTCCATTATTCCAAAAAAGCCAAGTCATTAAAAACTCATGAATCAAATTGTTTCAAGGCCCAATCAAATGTGGGTGTGATTAGCAATTAGAAGTTAAGTGATCCATCATGAAATATTTGGATATCCATGCATGGAAGGAGGTGTATCTAATATTATGTGATTTTCCAAAATTATTCAAAAACTCATTAAACAAAGAATTGCCCAAGCCCAAATCATTACCAGTGAAAAACCCTAATCTATTTAAACTCAGCCATGCACTGGTTAGGGGAGATTTCACGTGACATTTGGAGGAGTGGAGAACTTGAACCCTAAAGCATCTCACATTCATATCTCTCAATCTACAAGGAGTTTTCAAGAAATTCTTCCACAAACCTCTTCCTTGTGATCAATAGAGTGCAAACCATTCCCCATTCGCAGCCAAAAGCAAAGATTAGAGTAGCACCATCTCAGGTTGGTGGATTTTTTCGTGATCATAAAACTTAAATTTTAAATGGGCATAATGTTGTGTGATGTCCATGGATCATGCTGATATAATTTGTTTTGAATATGGTTGTGTATGTTGGTCGTTTTATGAATTTTAAGTTTGGAGCCCTAACCTTTTTCCTTTCGTTTTTTATCATGCACTAATTGTTTGCAAATTTGGATTGGATATTATTAACCCTTGCGAAAATCTGGTCAAAATGGTATAGGCCTTTGCGTTTTCTGGGCACTTTTTGAATTGTAGGCACCGTGGGCGGCGGCCGGAGCTAGGGCTCCGGCGACCTGGGGAGCTTCCGGCCGGCCAAGGGTTTGGGCGAAGAAGACATAATCGTGTCCGCTCGTTTTTGTGATCGGACGGCTAAGGACGTGCCAACGCATTAAATGGGGAGGGTGTTGGTCACGTGTTGTTTTAGTTCCAGATTAGCCCGTGTGTGTGCTTGTCTATGGTAGTTATCATGGGCGTATGGATCATGTTCGTTGATCTGGATTACCCGTGTGAATGGTTGACTGGATGAAGAGCGCGCGATTGATCCAAAGGTGGATACTGAGTCAACTAGCTGACTGAACCCATGTGTTCCCTTTTTTATTTTTTCGCTGACTGGATTTTTATGTTTGGGCCCTGCTATTGGCACCCCCTCCTTAGCCCACTTATTATATTTTAACGTGATCCAGCTGCTGTTCGCACCCCCAAGATATTTCTCCATTTTTTATTTCATTTAATTTCTTACATTTTCATTTTTTATTTTTTAAAAATACATTCTTGCACTAAAAAATCCCAAAAAAATTCATGAAACATATTTGTCATTTTATAAAATTTTCCAAATTTTATTTTTTATTTTTATTTTATTTTTTATCATCTAAATTAATTATTTAGTCTATTTTCTTTTGAATTACTCATATCATGCATACTTAAAATCGTTTATTTTATTTCTCTGCATCCATAGAACATTTTCAATCCATTCCTTTTGCATTCATTTACCAACATTCTGAAGTGCATTAAAATATTTTTCCTTCATTTTTAAAATTATTTCATATTGCATTTTGGTCCTCTTTTTTGCATATTAAGTCATATTTCTCATCTGAGCCTTGCATAATTGTTTGAGTGACTAACACCTTGAATTTTTGCAGGAGTTTTTGATATTTTGTTTGCCTCTGGTTGAATAATATTGATGTTTAATTTGGGAATTTTGGAAGCTATTTCTCTAATTATTTGATTACTTTCACTTGATATCTGCTTGTATGTGTATTTCTGATCACGTCTGGTTACCTTGTTTGGAAAGGCACTTGTGCCATTGTTTTGGGGTTGTTTATTTGATTTCTTAATTCATATTTGGATTGTTATCATTATTATATGCCATTGTTTGGTTTTCTTTTGCTTTGATATCACCTATGTCTGTTTCATACTAACCTTTTATGCAGAGACTAAGGTAAGTTCCTTAAGGGTATGGATAAGTATCCATGGTCACCCCTTACTCTTTCCTTTTCTTTTTCCTTTAGGTTTAGGTTGTCGTCAAACCTCACTAACCGTAGGTCACCCATGCATGATAACATTAGGACTCTTAGTTCCCCTTAGAGTTTCCTTTGTGTCTTCTCTCTTCTCATCTCAAACTTCTTGAAAACACGTAATAAGTATAAAGTGTATTGCGCACGAGCCTTAAGTGTGGGGAATGAGAAATGAAGGGCTTCCTCTCATCTTTCTAGAGTGCTTAGCGAGCGTCCTGTCTTGGGACGATGCGTTAAGTATTCGCCCCTATGCCCTAGACTTTGGTGCAATGCAACTTATGAACTAACTTAAGCCACTTCTGTCCTAAAAAATACAAACCAACTTCAAACCTTTTTGTCCTTCGGGATTGTCAAACTAAAGGCTATTTTCAAAAAGGGCACGTTACTTCCCGTCTGAGACGCAAACAGGCATCGACCCTAACTGCCGGACGCGAACTTAACGTCGCTCATAAAAAAAACACAAAAAGAACTTGGTCCGAACTACGTTGACTCTGAATTCCCCATTGCACAGAGGGGGTACGTAGGCCTAGGACGACGACGTCCTACCGAGTATGTCTTAGTTTTTCCCTCTCCCGTCTTAGTACAGCCATAGATGATAGGATAACTCACCCTTAGAATAGACAACAAGCGTGGATCCCATCGAGTACGATGGACGCGTGGGGTGCTAGCACCTTTCCCTCGCGTAACCGACTCTCGAATCCAGGTTATGGTTGCGATGACCATTCCTTTCCCTCTTCCAAAGGTTTATGCGGTGTTCCCTTTCCCTCTCTTGGGATAAATTTACACGGCTGGCGACTCTGTTTTCCGCGCCACTCTCGCGTTCGTACCTGGATGAAAATCCTGGGAGCGACAGCTGGCAACTCTGCTGTGGACTCTGGTTGACCTATGTTGGTCCATCCCTAAGCGAGTCAATCCTAGCGCTTGCTTGTCTTTGTTCTCTTTGGGTGTTTTGTGTTTGTTTTGTTTTAGTTGTTGTATTTTATTTTTACAGCTTTTTCTGCATTGCATTTCATTTTTATTACTGTCATACTGCTGTGTTGTGCTGGCTGTGTTTGTTTTGCAGGTTGGGTGGTTTTGAGAGATAAGCCCAATACCCAAGCTTGAGTACACCCTAGGACTAGAGTGGAAAGTAGTGGGACCTACGTGCCCGCTTGGTACGTTTGTGTGTTCACGAAATTCACAACCAGACGAGGCTATCTTGGGACGCATTCTAACGTGTGTGTCTTGCGCATGTTGGGATGTCGATCTAGAGAGTTGTCGACTCTGGTGACTGATCATTGAGGACCTTAGTGGAAACATCCCTCTTTAGTGGTGACAGTGGCAGACCACATCCTGTGGCAAACCCATTCGCACTCGAGGGTCCGCTTTGGAACTCGCATAGGATGGCCCCTATCTTTTGAAGAGAATCAGTGGAGGCACTCCTCGATTGACGATAGTACTGTACCCCGAGGGATGAATGTACTATTGTTTCTCGACCTCAGTGCCAAAGCTGAGGACCTTCCGCTTTGGAGAATTAGTTGAGGCCTCCTCGATTGATGATGATGCCAAACCAGAAATGGTGAACGTATCATCGTTTCTCGACCTGAGAGTCCGGGATACTGAACATCCTAGTACCCACACGTGAGAGGGGATGGGTGTTTGCAGGTTTGCAGGTAACCGAAACCTTCAACCTACCCTGTTTTTCTGGATTTCTCATCAATGTCCGTTTATTTGGGTTCTTGGTTATCTCAATGGTTCAGAATTCTGGTTTTCTGGGTTGTGGTTCTCGTTCAGTTAACAGCACAACACATCCAGCAGTGTCACCTTGATCCCATGTTTGCATGAGCATATCATTTTCTTGCATTCTGACATGTTTGACATTTTTCAGGGTTTGCATCTTACTCTTGATTCCGGTTTTCTGAGGTTACTTCCGCATGGATGTCCAGAGAAAGAAGACTGTTGCCTATTCGTTCCCAGATCCGACTTTGACATTGATTCACAAATTGATTAATATGGCTGGTCCCGGAGTTCGTACAGAGATCAGTGGAGGGTATGGGAGACTTTTGAAGTTTGTTTATAATATTTCCAAGTATGAGAAGGATGCCATCCATACACTTCTTCAGTTTTACAATCCGTCTTTGCGTTGCTTCACTTTCCCAGACTACATCTTGGCCCCAACGTTGGAGGAGTTCTCATTTATTTTGGGAATCCCCATCAGGCATGACATAGTATTCTTTTCTGAAGAACACCCCGGGATAAGAGAAATGGCTGTCGCTCTTCATATTAGTGAATCTGTTCTGAGCGATAATATTGAGGAAAAACAAGGAGCTAAGGGTTTCTTATTGAAGTTCTTGTTTGATCAAGCTTGCATACATGTTAAAGAGAAGAATTGGACCGCTTTCCAAGCTATTCTGGCTATGTGCATCTATGGGATTGTCCTGTTTCCCAATGTTCCTGACCTGGTGGATATGCATGCTGTCAGAATCTTTATTTCGAAGAATCCTATACCTACCTTGCAGGTGATGTGTACCATTCAGTTCACTACAAGAATGAAAATAGGCGGGGAAAAACTGTGAGTTATTGTGCACCACTCTTATCTACTTGGTTTCTGAGTCATCTCCCTGAAACTGGCGCCTTTATTGATACGAAAGATTCTCTGAAGTGGTCAAAGAGGTTAATGGGCTTGACTGCTGACAACATTGTTTGGTTCAATCATGACTTGCTAGGAATGGAGATTATTTACAAGTGCGGAGAATTCCCTAATGTACCCTTGATAGGGAGAAAAGGTGGAATTAACTATAATTCTTCCCTTGTTATCAGACAGTTTGGTTATCCTTTGAGAGGTCCACCTGATGAGAGAGACATCAGAGAGTCCTTATTCTTCAATGGTATTGAGGATCAAGAGATGATGAGGAAGATTGTGAATGCTTGGAAACAGGTGACCAAGAAGGGTAAGACTTCGTTCGGGAAGTGTAATAACCGGGCTTTTCCTTCCTATAAAGAGTGGATCAAGAAGAGAGCAGAAGAGGAGCTTCTTCCCTTCCCGGTGGAACCACCTTTGTATCCTTTGATGATCGAGCCTCCTACCACAGTTGAGATAGAGAAGTTTGACAAGTTATGGGCTGAAAAGGAAAAGCTGCGAGAAGAAAACAGAGAGCTACTAAGGGAGATCTATCAGTTGAAGCATGAGCGGGGTGAAGCTGTTCATACCGCCAAGTTGAAAACAGAGCTTCTTGTTAAGGCAGAAAAAGAGCTAGCTGACATGGTCGCATCCAGAAAAAGGATGAAAGAAGCTTTAGATGGTATCAGTTAGGTTCTCGAGTCGAAGAAGGAGGAATTAGACAAGGCTTTGTTGAAAATTCACAGGTTCGATGAACACCGAGAAACTGCAATGGCCGAGAATAAGAGAAAGGAAGACGATTATCTAGCTAAGATTGACCAATTGACGTTGACGCTCAAGAAAAAAGACGCTGAGATCTTATCAGGGATATTCAAGAGACAAGCAGTCGAGGGTCGACTCAATGAAGCCATAGCCTCCATAGAAGAACTGAAAGTCCAAGCTGAAGTGAAGAAACCTAGACATGAGGGTCCTAGCATGGATGGTGCTTCTGGAGAAGACGCTTGGGAGTTGCATTGCCGATACTTGGAAGGGATCATACATAGAAGAGACATCCTCATTCAAGAGATAATTCAGAGACCAAAGCATCCCGGCACCAAAAAGATGTTCAAGGAAATTCAAGACTGGAGCAGAAAGCATAGTGGATGGGGGGGATTGACACTTGTGGACTTTGATGATATGCCGTAGTTTTCTTTTCTCTTTTATTGTATTTGGATCACCATCAGGCTTGTTGGTTGGGACCTCTATGATTTATGTGTTCAGATTTGTTACCTTGGATCGTGATTGTTGACATTTGGTTTTCCTCTGGTTTTCTTAATATATGAGCAGAAGTTCCGTTCCATCTTGTTATTAAACTGGAATCAAGGGGTGGATCGCCCTGCTAATATTCAAACATGTCCATTTGCATTTGCATATTCATAATCATTTTGCATAATCATTCTGCATGACAGGTGTTTATCTCCGGTATTCTTATCTTGTTCTCATCTCAGGATTGCAGATCAGCACATTCACCGGTATTCTACCAGACAAAATCAGAAGAGATTCATGGATCAGCTACAGAATGAGATCATTGAGATGCGGACTCGCATGAACCAATTCATGGAATTAATGCAAGGGGTTGCTCAGGGACAAGAGCAGTTGAGGACTCTCGTTCAGCCACTGATTGCGAGGGTTGATGATGACGATGTCCTTCATGGAGGACTTCATACTGGTGTTACTGGTAATAATGGTCAGAATGGCCCTACTGGCGGAGGTATTCCTGTTTCTGGTGTTGTGACTCCTCCGGGCGGAGCTGAAAATGCTGGGGGAGGTGGTACTGGTGCTGGCGCAGTTCATGGCCGTCAGTATGATGATGTTCAAGATAATGCATTTTCTCTGCCAGGTGGAGATGCTGGCCCCCAGATTGACAATGATCAGAGAATTAGGTTGATTGAAGAACAGCTAAGGGGTGTTGTGAATCAGGATTCTGTAGGAATGGATCTAGAGGACTTGGGACTGGTTCCAGGCGTTGTTATTCTGCACAAATTTCAGACTCCCACTTTTGAGAAGTATAATGGTATGTCTTGTCCAAGGACCCATGTGAGAGCGTACGCAAGTAAGATGGCTGCGCATGCGAAGAATGAGAAGCTGATGATGCATTGCTTCCAGGATAGCCTATCTGGGGCATCCCTGGAGTGGTATATGCAACTAGAAAGGAAGGATGTGCGTAGTTGGAGAGATCTGGCAGGGGCATTTATCAGACACTATCAGTATAACACTGACATGGCTCCTAACCGAACACAGCTGCAGAACTTATCACAGAAGAACAATGAGAGTTTCAAGGAGTACGCTCAGAGGTGGCGTGAACTGGCAGCTAGGGTTCAGCCTCCCATGTTGGAACGTGAAATGATAACTATGTTTATGGCCACCTTGCAGGGTCATTACTATGAAAAGCTGGTACCGTGTATGACTGGAAAGTTTGCTGATTTGATCTTGGTAGGAGAGATGGTAGAAAGCGGAATTAAGGCGGGAAAAATATCAGGCGGTGATGGGTCCTCATCTGGAGGAAGTAAGAAGCCTTATGCTAGTGGTTACAAGAAGAAGGAGGGAGATACAAACTCTGTGTCATCATATCGTGGTAGAGATGAACCTCGTCAGAACTACAATCAGCAGGTGGCTTCTATAACCATCCCAGCAGCACCTGAGCAGCCAGCAGTGTCTCAACAACAAAACCAGGCTCCTTACCGATCACAGCCTCAGAATAGGCGGGATAGGAATTTTGACACTCCACCTATGTCCTACTCTCAATTATTCCATCACTTGTTAAAACTGCAGTTAATTCAGATGAGAACATTGGCTCCACCTACTGGTAATCCACCTCCCGGCTATGACGCCAACGCCCACTGTGAGTTTCATTCTGGGGCACCCGGACATCATACTGAGAACTGTAAAGCTTTTAAGCATAAGGTTCAAGATTTGGTGGATTCCAAAGCCATCAATTTCTCCAATGACGTTCCAAATGTGAATCAGAACCCGATGCCGAATCACGGTGGGCCGAAGGTCAATGCTATTATTAAAGACTGTGAAGACTTGAGTTTGATTTCAGATGTGAACGAAGTCCAAACTCCCTTGGGTGTGGTGAATGAAAGACTGTTGAAGGGAGGGGTATTTCCCGGTTGTGATGAAGGTTGTGTAGGATGTGTGTCGCAGCCAACCGGTTGTGAGTTATTGAAAGCAGGTATTTAGAGAATGATCAACGAAGGGGTATTACAGTTTGACAGAGGTTGCAAGCAGAGTAATGTTACTGACAGAGAGATTGATGTTGCCATGATAACAATTCCATTCAAGACAATAACTATATCAGCGTCGGCGAGACCAGCCCCGGTCACTATCACTGTTCCTGGACCAGTCCCGTATGAGACTACCAAGGCCATCCCATGGAACTATGGGGCCGAGGTGTTTGTTAATGGTAAGAAGCAGGAATTGGAAGACACATCAGCTGTGAATACAGGGGTTGGAAATCTTGTTGAAGTAGGGGCTATCACTAGGAGTGGTAGAGTCTTTATTCCGTCCGAGAATCAAGCTGGCAGTTCAAGACAAGACAAAGGTAAACAGATGATGGATGAGTCTGCACAGAGGCAGGAAGCAAATAATTCTATGACAAAGCCCGGTGGGGATACTTTCTTAGAAGACGTGGAAGAGTTTATGAGGTTGATTAGGAAAAGTGTTTACAAGATTGTTGACCAACTTCACCAAACTCCATCGAAGATTTCCATTCTATCCTTACTGTTGTGCTCTGAGGCACACTGAAATGCATTGCTGAAGGTTCTGAATATGGCTTATGTACCGCAGGAAATATCCATCAATCAGTTAGAAGGGGCTGTGGCTCATGTGAATGCTGGTAATGGTTTGGGTTTCACCGATTTAGATTTGACTCCGGCTGGGAGGAATCACAACAATGCTCTGCATATTTCAGTGGAATGTCGTGGTTCTTTAATGTCGTATGTGCTAGTTGATACTGGGTCGTCTTTGAATGTATTACCAAAGAAGGCTTTGATGAAGTTGGATACTCGTGGTTTGATTTGTACACCAAGTGACTTGGTGGTACGTGCTTTTGATGGCTCCAAGAGGTCAGTGTTTGGAGAGTTAGTTCTGCCGATCAAGGTGGGTCCTGAGGTTTTCAACACCACCTTTTACATAATGGATATTCAGCCTGCCTATAGTTGTTTGTTGGGTCGCCCTTGGATCCATGGTGCTAGGGCAGTAACTTCTACGCTACACCAGAAGTAGAAGTATATGGTGGATGGCCCCGTTGTGACCGTTTGTGGTGAAGAAGATATTATGGTGAGTCACCTATCGACCTTCAAGTATGTAGAGGTAGATGGTGAGATACAGGAAACTTTGTGCCAGGCCTTTGAAGTTGTGAAGATTCCCGAGGAACCCCCAAAGGCAGTCAATCAGCCTGAGGTGGTTGCCCAACCTGAAGTCGTCAGACAACCAGAGATTCCAATGTCCTCTTTCAAAGAGGCGCATGCTATAGTTGAAGCTGGTGGTTCTCAGAAGTGGGGCAGTGTTATTGATGTTCAAAGAAAGCAAGATACTCATGGACTGGGTTACAAGCCACCTAGGAGTTCTGAAGAGCCCCCCAAGTTCTATGGTCCAGTCCGCTTCACCAGTGCCGGTGTTTTCTTCGACAGAGTCAATGCTATTGAGGATGAAGGAGATAGTGATTGTGACATGGACGAGTGGATCCGTCCCTGCATCCCTGGTCAGAGTTTAGGCAACTGGTCCTCCGAGAAAGTCATCCAAGTGACGCGCCCGGAGTAATTTACTTTTGTTTTCTATTATGTTGAGTCCTACGTTCTGTCCAAGACGTAGTGATATTTATTTGTAGGGCTTGGATGTTTTATTTGCTATTTTTATCATCAATAAAGGACGTTTTTTCATTCAAATATTTTGATCCCTGTCTTTCTATTTTACTTTTTGCATTAACCCACATCAAAATGGCAATGTGTTTTCTTGTTTGTTGCACTCATAATAAACATAAAACATCCATCATGCAGGTTCCTTTGTTCAGATTCCACCCAGGACTTAGCTATGGCCCGATATGACTTCGACAATCCTATCTATCAGGCCGAAGAAGAGACTGACGAAGACTGTGACTTACCAGAAGAATTAGCCAGGCTATGGAAACAAGAGGAAAAGGTTATTCTACCTCATCAGGAGGAGGTTGAGACTGTTAATCTGGGAACCGAGGATGTTAAACGAGAAGTAAAGGTTGGAGCTACCCTGGAAGACACCGTTAAGGGAAGATTGATTGAGTTACTTCTAGAGTATGTGGATATCTTCGCCTGGTCTTACCAAGACATGCCTGGGCTTGACACTGATATTGTTTCACACCGGCTGCCGCTTAAAGAGGGTTGTACTCCAGTCAAGCAGAAATTGAGAAGGACGAAACCAGATATGGCTGTCAAGATCAAGGAAGAGGTTCAGAAACAGTTGGACGTCAGATTTCTTGCTGTGACAAATTATCCTCCGTGGGTTGCTAATATTGTACCTGTACCTAAGAAGGATGGGAAGGTCAGGATATGTGTTGATTACCGAGATTTGAATAGGGCAAGCCCGAAGGATGATTTCCCGCTCCCCCACATTGACGTGTTAGTGGACAATACTGCTCAATATTCTGTGTTTTCCTTCATGGATGGCTTCTCTGGGTATAACCAAATCAAAATGGCCCCAGAGGACATGGAGAAAACAACGTTCATAACACCGTGGGGAACATTTTGCTACAAGGTAATGCCCTTTGGATTGAAGAATGCTAGGGCAACCTATCAGCGGGCAATGGTGACTCTCTTTCATGATATGATTCACAAGGAGATTGAAGTCTATGTTGATGACATGATTGCGAAGTCACAGACAGAGGAAGAACACCTGGTAAACCTCCAGAAGTTGTTTGAAAGGTTGAGGAAGTTCAGATTGAGATTGAATCCGAACAAGTGCACTTTCGGCGTGAGGTCTGGTAAATTGCTGGGATTCATTGTTAGCGAAAGAGGTATCGAGGTTGATCCTGCAAAGATAAGAGCCATACAGGAGATGCCTGAGCCAAGGACAGAGAAAAAGGTTCGTGGTTTCTTGGGGAGGATGAATTACATTGCCAGGTTTATCTCGCATCTGACAGCCACATGTGAACCAATTTTCAAGTTGTTAAGAAAGGATCAATAGATCAGGTGGAATGAAAATTGTCGAGAGGCGTTTGAAAGGATAAAGACGTATTTGCAGGAACCTCCAGTCCTTATGCCACCGGTGTCTGGGAGACCGTTGATTATGTACCTTACGGTTCTTGAGAATTCGATGGGTTGTGTGCTCGGTCAACACGACGAGACAGGTAGGAAAGAGCATGCCATTTACTACCTGAGTAAGAAGTTCACTGATTGCGAATCGAGATACTCTATGCTGGAAAAGACATGTTGTGCACTCGCTTCGGCAACCAAGCGCCTAAGGCAGTATATGTTAAATCATACAACCTTGTTGATTTCGAAGATGGACCCGATTAAGTACGTGTTTGAGACGCAAGCACTTTCTGGAAGGATAGCCCGTTGGCAGATGGTTTTGACAGAGTATGATATTCAGTATGTTCCTCAGAAGGCCATTAAGGGAAGTGTTATGTCAGAATATCTTACTGAACAGCCGGTCGAGGATTATCAGCCTATGAAGTTTGAGTTTCTGGACGAGCATGTTATGTTTCTGAAAATGAAAGATTGTGAAGAACCTCTGCCTGACAAAGGACCTAATATTGGGTCACAGTGGAAGATGATTTTTGATGGGGCTGTCAACTCATATGGTAATGGAATTGGGGCAACATGGGGTTAGAGGAGGCAATTGATTTGAGAATTAAGAACCTCGATGTCTATGGTGATTATGCGTTAGTGGTTAATTAGATTACAGGAGAATGGGAGACTCGTCAGGCGAATTTGGTGCCTTACAATAACTATGCCAGAAGGTTGTTACCGTTCTTTGACAGAGTGGATTTTCATCATGTGCCCCGAGCTGAGAATCAGATGGATGATGCGTTGGCGACATTGGCATCCATGTATAAGGTGAACCGTTGGAATGAAACACCTTCGATTAGAATTATGTGTCTGGACAGACCAGCTTTTGTATTTGCAATTGAGGATGTGTCTGATGGCAAGCCGTGGTATCATGATATTAAGGTTTTTCTGAAGAGACAAGAGTATCCAGAGGGTGCCTCCACCAAAGATAAGAAGAATCTGAGGAGGTTGGCAGGAAATTCTTTCTGAACAAGGATGATGTGTTATATAAGAGGAACTTTGATATGGTCGTGCTACATTGTGTTGATGAACACGAGGCAGGCTTATTGATGGAGGAAGTTCACGAGGGTTCTTTCGGTACTCATTCCAGTGGACACACCATGGCTAGAAAGTTGTTGAGAGCAGGATATTACTGGATGACTATGGAGTCTGATTGTTTCAAGTACACCCGGAAGTGCCATAAATGCCAGATTTATGCAGATAAGATGCATGTACCGCCTACGCCTCTAAATGTGTTGCCATCTCCTTGGCCCTTTACAATGTGGGGCATAGATATGATTGGAAAGATTGAGCCCACTGCTTCCAATGGGCATCATTTCATTTTGGTTGCCATTGACTATTTCACAAAGTGGGTGGAGGCAGCCTCGTACGCCAACGTCACCAAGCAGGTGGTAGCCCGGTTTATAAAAAAGGACATCATCTGTCGTTATGGGGTCCCGGAGAGAATCATTACTGATAATGGCTCGAATTGAACAACAAAATGATGAAGGAATTATGTCAGAGTTTCAAGATTGAGTATCACAACTCTTCTCCATATCGTCCAAAGATGAATGGTGCTGTTGAGGCGGCGAATAAGAATATCAAGAAGATTGTGCAGAAGATGGTGGTAACGTATAAAGACTGGCATGAAATGCTACCTTATGCTCTACATGGTTATTGTACTTCGGTGCGTACGGCAACTGGGGCAACCCCTTTCTCATTGGTATATGGTATGGAAGCAGTTTTACCCTTAGAGGTCGAGATTCTGTCTTTGAGAGTTCTGGCAGATGTGAAGCTTGATGAAGTTGAATGGGTGCGTTCCAAATTGGATCAGTTAAACCTTATTGAAGAAAAGATATTGGCAGCCATCGCACATGGTCGGTTGTATCAGAGCAGGATGAAACACGCCTTTGACCAGAAAGTGCGTCCTCGAAGTTTTCAGACAGGTGAATTGGTTTTGAAAAGGATCCTTCCTCCTCAGACAGATCACAGGGGCAAATGGACTCCAAACTACGAAGGGCCATATGTGGTAAGGAAGGTTTTCTCTGGTGGAGCCCTATTACTTTCAACCATGGATGGCGAAGATTTCACATCCCCTGTGAACGCAGACGTAGTCAAAAAATACTTCGCATAAAAGAGACCCGCTGGACATAAAAAGAAAATCCAGGAAAAAAGGGGCATCCCGGCGAACCATAAAAAAGGAAAAAGGTTCGGGCAAAAGTTAGGGATAAAGTGTAAAAAAGGATGTGTAAACCCGCAAAGTTGAAAACCTGAAAAGGCAACTTTGGAAAAAATGGGTATCCCGATGGATTGAAAACCCGAAAAGGGCGATCCAGGCAAAAGTTAGGGATCTATAAGCGAAAGGCTATGGTCTGCGTTCGATCTGTGAACACCTTCAACACCTGGAAATTCTGAAAGAAAGGAATCAGTACAGTTAGTCTCTTTAAAGGTCAAGACATTGGTGGATGATCAAGACATATGGGTCATAGCTGAGTCGAATCATGGTGGATATCTGTTCCCACATTGCCGACATGTATATTTTCGTTTTGCTTTTGCGCAATTACCTCTTTTTAGGAATTGCTTCCTATTGTAAATGCCTATTTACAGGCCACTCTTCAATAAAATATTCATTTCACTCAAAGAACTTTCCATTGTTTGTTTTACTTTTACTTTTACTGTTTTGTTTGCAAAAAACGTCCGATATTTTTTATAAACATTGCATATAAAATTTCGAGCTTTGCGAAGCATAACGAAAAGCAGTAGAAACTACTTAGGCGTTAACGGTGATAGTCTTAGGCGTTAACGGTGATAGTCACGTTGTGGCATATTATTTTTGTTACTATTTGGCTTGCAGGGCAACAACATTGTACTCCCCAACATTGAGATTGCTCCTTCCCCAGCAGGTCAAACTTTCCTTAGCAGAGCAGACTTTCCCCCAGCCGGAGACTTGGGAAATATTTCCTCCAGATCAAGACGTTGTTTCCCCACAGAATCAGGATGTTCACCTTCCCCGTCCAGTCAGGAAGCGTCCCTTCACCAACGATGTCATATTCTAATCCCCAACAAGGAAGGGGTAAAATCATTCTCCCCATCAGCAGGCTAGGTTCAGCAGTATCCCCAAGCAGGATGGTATTATGGGCTGGTATCCCCCAGCAGGTTCTGAGCCCCATTGGATATTAGCAGTCTTCAGTAACAGACTTCCGGTTCCGCTATTGGCGTCCATTCTCAACTCCCCCAGCAGAGGAGAAATCTCAAGTTTTCGACGTTACCTTCAGTGAAGGACAGGTGTGGCCCTCGGTGGTTCTTTCGGGATTTCATCCCCAGCAGAAGTTGTTGATCCGAAGAGCCGATCAGTATGACCCTTCTCAGCAGAGTTCCTGGATTCAGAGGACAATTTATTTTTTGTCATCCCCAGCTGAATGGATCTTTTCTCTCCGGCATTTATTTTAGTGGAGGGGCCCTTTTTGCATATCATGAGCATTCGCATTACGTCCGCAAACGCGTAGCATTTCCATGTCGTATGGAGCATTACGCCGCTATTCAAACATTTGCATTTGAAGCATAAGACAGGTTTGGTACTTTCTTTGCCAGTTCTCTTTCCCAGCAGAGATGGCATAACTCAGGAGATTTTGGAGGGATACGTTCCTCACACTGGTGCTCCCCAGCAGAGTCTTTTATTTAGACTTCTCCTTTCCCCGGCGGAGTCATCTTATCTGTGGATCATGGGTCCGTTAGAAGTTTGTCTGGCCTTTCTCTTTTGTGAAATCCCGTTCTTGCTTAACATATTTTGTTTGCCAAAGGTGGTTTAAACCAGAAATCTTGTTTCACGTTATCCCCAGTGAAGTCGCCGTTTGTTTTGCTAGATCTCTTTATCAGCAGAGATAACAATCTTTTGGATATTTTCTTCGTCAGATCCCTTTATCAGCAGGGATGGCACTGGTATTGATAGTTCTTTTTATCAGCAGAGATAGCAATCTTTTGGATATTTTCTGCGTCAGCTCCCTTTATCAGCAGGGATGGCATTGGTATTGCTAGTTCTCTTTATCAGCAGAGATAGCAATCTTTTGGATATTTTCTTCGTCAGCTCCCTTTATCAGCAGGGATGACATTTATTTTGCTAGTTCTCTTTATCAGCAGAGATAGCAATCTCTTGGATATTTTCTTTTGTCAGTTCCCTTTATCAGCAGGGATGTCATTTATTTTGCTAGTTCTCTTTGTCAGCAGAGATAGCAATCTTTTGAAGATTTTCTCCGTCAGTTCCCTTTATCAGCAGGGATGGCATTTATTATGCTAGTTCTCTTTATCAGCAGAGATAGAAATCTTTTGAAGATTTTCTCCGTCAGTTCCCTTTGTCAGCAGGATGGCATTCATTATGCTAGTTCTCTTTATCAGCAGAGATAGCAATCTTTTGAAGATTTTCTCCGTCAGTTCCCTTCATCAGCAGGGATGGTAGTTTGTTTTGCTAGTTCTCTTTATCAGCAGAGATAGCAATCTTTTGAAGATTCTTTTCGTCAGTTCCCTTTATCAGCAGGGATGGCATATTTCGCGATTCTTTTGTCAGTTCTCTTTATCAGCAAAGATGACGTAACTTGGAAGAGTCTGTTTCACCTTATACTCAGCCTACCTGACACTCGTCCGTAGTGTGACAGTACAACATTCATTGCTAATTCTCCGGTGGAGGATTGCAAATTTCCGGGTTCTTTGGTATTCAATCTCTGTGCATCCTGATTTCCTGAAAGTCGTCGCTATTATACCCTCAGGACCAAGTTGATTGAATAGGGGCAGCTGTAGCACCCCAAAATTTGCCCTCCTTACTTTATTACTAACTGGCTTATGTTTCATTGCATTTTTGCATTATCATGTGTGCATATCATTGGTTCTTAGCATGGGGTCAAGGGGGCCTGAGGCAAGTTCAAGAGGAGAAGATGTCCTTCAAAGGGTCAAGCAAGAGAGTTCAAGTGGATCACTCTCCTAACCAGTGCATAAATTAGGGTTTTGAAATTCTTGGGTTTATTGCTCCAATGGGCAAGCTCCTTGGGTCTTTATCATCACCAAATGGCATATCTTATCTTTGTTGGAGGGGATACACATCATATTCAGAGGAATTTGGATTTGGAGACTGTGTCATTTCCTCCTAGACTGAGGGTACCAAAACTAGGGTTTGCTATAAAGTCAGTTTATTTCTGATTTTTTTTTGGCAAGACTTAATTCCATGGTATTCCTTGGGTCCCCAAGTATCTAGGGAGGGGAGGTTGTCCATCAGTTTGATTCAGGAGAGATTCAATTGGCCAATGATTTGGAAATCAGGTGAATCGGGTAAAAGTCAACAGTGAGAGGGGAAGTCAACTGTAGAATTTTGAGGTTCTCTCCAAGGTTTTTAAGGTCCCACATCCTCATATGGTCATCAAGAGTCAAGTTTCATACCACTTATCAAGAATCAGGAGTTGGTGCAGAAGTTACTAACTATGGAAATGACCTATAATTTGAAAGTTTCCTTTTTGGGCAAGTTCCTGCACTTCATTCAACTTGACTTTTCACCATCAATAAAGCTTCAAATGAATTTTTCTCCAACATTAAAGTTGAAGATATTTTTCTCCTCTTTCCAACAAGTACTAGTGGGTCTCCATATCATTTGTGAAACTCAGGTTATGGTCAAAAGAAGGTAAAGTGGTTTTTAGGGTTTCTCATGATTCCATTTTCACAAACTTTGGCATAATGACCTATAATTAATTCCATTGCTTCAAGACATGTTCCAACATCCAATAAAAATCCCTAAGGAGCATTTTTGGCCTTTTAATTAAGTGGTTTCATGGGTTATTTTTCACTTATTCTCCATTATTCCAAAAAAGCAAAGTCATTAAAAACTCATGAATCAAATTGTTTCAAGGCCCAATCAAATGTGGGTGTGATTAGCAATTAGAAGTTAAGTGATCCATCATGAAATATTTGGATATCCATGCATGGAAGGAGGTGTATCTAATATTATGTGATTTTCCAAAATTATTCAAAAACTCATTAAACAAAGAATTGCCCAAGCCCAACTCATTACCAGTGAAAACCCTAGTCTATTTAAACTCAGCCATGCACTGGTTAGGGGAGATTTCACGTGACATTTGGAGGAGTGGAGAACTTGAACCCTAAAGCATCTCACATTCATATCTCTCAATCTACAAGGAGTTTTCAAGAAATTCTTCCACAAACCTCTTCCTTGTGATCAATAGAGTGCAAACCATCCCCCATTCGCAGCCAAAAGCAAAGATTAGAGTTGCACCATCTCAGGTTGGTGGATTTTTTCGTGATCATAAAACTTAAATTTTAAATGTGCATTATGTTGTGTGATGTCCATGGATCATGCTGATATAATTTGTTTTGAATATGGTTGTGTATGTTGGTTGTTTTATGAATTTTAAGTTTGGAGCCCTAACCTTTTTCCTTTCGTTTTTTATCATGCACTAATTATTTGCAAATTTGGATTGGATATTATTAACCCTTGCGAAAATCTGGTCAAAATGTGATAGGCCTTTACGTTTTCTGGGCACTTTTTGAATTGCAGGCACCGTGGGCGGCGGCCGGAGCTAGGGCTCCGGCGACCTGGGGAGCTTCCGGCCGGCCAAGGGTTTGGGCGAAGAAGACATAATCGTGTCCGCTCGTTTTTGTGATCGGACGGCTAAGGACGTGCCAACGCGTTAAATGGGGAGGGTGTTGGTCATGTGTTGTTTTAGTTCCAGATTAGTCCGTGTGTGTAGTTGTCTATGGTAGTTATCATGGCCGTATGGATCATGTTCGTTGATCTGGATTACCTGTGTGAATGGTTGACTGGGTGAAGAGCGCGCGATTGATCCAAAGGTGGATACTGAGTCAACTAGCTGACTGAACCCATGTGTTCCCTTTTTTATTTTTTTGCTGACTGGATTTTTATGTTTGGGCCCTGCTATTGGCACCCCCTCCTTAGCCCACTTATTATTTTTTAACGTGATCCAGCTGCTGTTCGCACCCCCAAGATATTTCTCCATTTTTTATTTCATTTAATTTCTTACATTTTCATTTTTAATTTTTTAAAAATACGTTCTTGCACTAAAAAATCCCAAAAAAAATCATGAAACATATTTGTCATTTTATAAAATTTTCCAAATTTATTTTTTTATTTTTATTTTATTTTTTATCATCTAAATTAATTATTTAGTCTATTTTCTTTTGAATTACTCATATCATTCATACTTAAAATCGTTTATTTTATTTCTCTGCATCCATAGAATATTTTGAATCCATTCCTTTTGTATTCATTTACCAACATTCTGAAGTACATTAAAATATTTTTCTTTCATTTTTAAAATTATTTCATATTGCATTTTGGTCCTCTTTTTTGCATATTAAGTCATATTTCTCATCTGAGCCTTGCATAATTGTTTGAGTGACTAAGACCTTGAATTTTTGCAGGAGTTTTTGATATTTTGTTTGCCTCTGGTTGAATAATATTGATGTTTAATTTGGGAATTTTGGAAGCTATTTCTCTAATTATTTGATTACTTTCACTTGAGATCTGCTTGTATGTGTATTTTTGATCACGCCTGGTTACCTTGTTTGGAAAGGCACTTGCGCCATTGTTTTGGGGTTATTTATTTGATTTCTTAATTCATGTTTAGATTGTTATCATTATTATATGCCATTGTTTGGTTTTATTTTGCTTTGATATCACCTATGTCTGTTTCATACTAACCTTTTATGCATGGACTAAGGTAAGTTCTTTAAGGGTATGGATAAGTATCCATGGTCACCCCGTACTCTTTCCTTTTCTTTTTCCTTTAGGTTTAGGTTGTCCAAACCTCACTAACCGTAGGTCACCCATGCATGATAAAATTAGGACTCTTAGTTCCCCTTAGAGTCTCCTTTGTGTCTTCTCTCTTCTCATCTCAAACTTCTTGAAAACACGTAATAAGTATAAAGTGTATTGCGCACGAGCCTTAAGTGTGAGGAATGAGAAATGAGGGGCTTCCTCTCATCTTTCTAGAGTGCTTAGCGAGCGTCCTGTCTTGGGACGATGCGTTAAGTATTCGCCCCTATGCCCTAGACTTTGGTGCAATGCAACTTATGAACTAACTTAAGCCACTTCTGTCCTAAAAAATACAAACCAACTTCAAACCTTTTTGTCCTTCGGGATCGTCAAACTAAAGGCTATTTTCAAAAAGGGCACGTTACTTCCCGTCTGAGACGCAAACAGGCATCGACCCTAACTGTCGGAAGCGAACTTAACGTCGCTCATAAAAAAAACACAAAAAGAACTTGGTCCGAACTACTTTGACTCTGAATTCCCCATTGCACAGAGGGGGTACGTAGGCCTAGGACGACGACGTCCTACCGAGTATGTCTTAGTTTTTCCCTCTCCCGTCTTAGGATAACCATAGATGATAGGATAACTCACCCTTAGAATAGACAACAAGCGTGGATCCCATCGAGTACAATGAACGCGTGGGGTTCTAGCACCTTCCCCTCGCGTAACCGACTCCCAAACCCAAGTTATGGTTACGATGACCATTCCTTTCCCTCTTCCAAAGGTTTATGCGGTGTTCCCTTTCCCTCTCTTGGGATAAATTTACACGACTGGTGACTTTGTTTTCCGCGCCACTCTCGCGTTCGTACCTGGATGAAAATCCTGGGAGCGACAAAGAGCAATTCAGAACATGCCATCACCGAGCATAGAATAAGTGGTTCATGGATTCCTAGGATGGTTGAAATATATTGCTAGATTCATCTCACACCTTACTGCCACTTTTGAACTAATTTTCAAACTATTGCGAAAAGACCAAGCCATAGAGTGGAATGAAGATAGTCAAAGGGAATTCGAAAAAGTCAAACATTACTTGCAAGAGACACTGATCTTGATACTCCCTGTTCTAGGGAGACCCCTCATCATGTACTTGACATTTCATGATGAATCAATGGGATGTGTGCTCGAGCATCACGATGAGACGGGAAAAAAGAACATGTTATTTACTACTTGATTAAGAAGTTTACCGACTGTGAAACCAGATACTCGGTGCTCGAGATAACTTGTTGCGCACTAGCATGGGTTGCTCGATGCCTAAGATAATACATGTTGACTCATACAACCAATTTAATATCAAAGATGCATCCAATAAAGTAAATATTTGAAAAAATAGCTCTTACCGAAAGGGTTTCTAATCAGTCACCATTTGTGCTATAGTTTTCATTGTTTTATCAGCATTAATCCAGGTGATCTGTATGAATTGGCGCGTATTTTGTCATTAATTTGATTTATTTTTATTAGGTCTAGTGTGTCATGAATTATGAGTTTCTCTAGGATATTTTACGCTTTTGGTATGTCAGCAGGTCAAATACATGTTGGGAAGCTCAGAGGATAGAGTACGGGATGCGAAACCGGGCCAGAACGAGAAACAGTGGAAAAGTGAAGAAAATGCAAGTCTGCTGCCCATACGCGTAATGCACTAGTTGTTACGCATATGAACATGTCCCTTACTCGTATGCTACGCAAATGACCAGAGGAGCGAAAAACTCAAGCCTCTTCCCATATGCGTAACACTCTGGGCAATACGCGCATGGGTTTGTCTGAATGGCTGACACATATGCAATACGTGTAGGTTTCCTGGCACGTGGAGAAGGCATTACGCGTAATAGGCTGTGCAATACGCATAATGAAGCCCAAAATGGTTGAAGGCCCAGAAGCTGACTATTTATTTCCAGAACACAATTTTTCAAGGGTTGGACGATTTTTCAGAGCAAATAAGCGTTTTGGAGGCTGGAGAACTCAGGATTTAAGATATGATTCGTATTTTCAAGAGTGTTTCACGATTAAAGATTGATTCCTTCTGATTTCTGTAATGACAACACTTTCTTCTTCGTTTTTAATTTCTGTTATGGATAGCTAAATCCCTCATTGCTAAGGGGTGACCTTGATTCTGAATGTAACGAATTCGTATTATTTGATGCAATGACAATTTAATTTTCATAATCGTTGATTTGTTCTTATCTCTGTTCTTAATGCTTTAACCGTCGGAAAAATGGATTTTGAAGTGTATGAGTAATTTAAGCTGGACAACGATTAATTGTTGATCTGAGTAAGAACATCTGATAATAAATATCACCTAGGACTAGGGATACTTTATCTTAACCAGAATATTCTTGCTATCTGAATGCTTGATCACTGCCGTAATTGCCTATGGACATAGTAATTAGGTTGTGCGTTCAAAGATCTTTTCACTAAGGACTTAGGATTAGATGCTCTAGAGAACCGGTAATCAACTGTTGTGAATTATGTTATTGCATTGATAAGTCGAAGTTGTTGCAGAAAGAATCATTCACCAACCCTAGCAATCTATCTGTATCTGTTTTACGTTCAACTATTTTCTGCTGCTTTATTTTCTCCCTGCAAAATTTCAATTTTAAAAACAATTACCAAACCCCCAATTACATTTTGTTTAATTGAATTAGTATTAGAACTTATATTCCTACGCAGTCCTCGAGATCGATACTGGGGATAAAACCCCTATTTTAACTACAATCGGCGAAAATAGTACACTTGCTATTTTACCGATTAAGTTTTTGGCGTTGTTGCCGGGGACTACCAAAATATAAGTTTTTAATTTTAATTCAATTGAAATTTTGTTGCTCTGCGACCAAAATTTTATTTTCTATTGTTTTTTTATCATTTTTTATTATTACTAATAATTGTCTAATCTGTGTATGCGAGGAAAACCCTCAGCTGAATTTCTTTTTGACGTAGAACCAGAAAGATCATTGCACGTTAGACTCTGAAAAGCTAAACAAGAAAGACTCGCAGCGTCAGGTTTAGAACCAGTAATTTCAGAACCGGAAAAAGAGGAAGAAGTTTTTGTCCATTCTGAGAATACTGACTCAGGAGCCGATACATACACAGAGACACAACCAGAGATTATGATCATGGCTAGAAATCAACCAACAGAGAGACTTCTGCATGACTATGGTGGAGCAAATGCTTCAACTGGGCGGTTGACCATAGTGAATCAACCGGTCAATGTAGCACACTTTCAGTTGCACCCGAATACGATCAGGCAGCTTGAGAAGAGACCGTTCACTGGAAAAATAAATGAAGATACAAACAAACATTTGCAACGGTTTCTTACAATGAGCACAACCTTGAAGATCAAGGGGGACTCAGAAGAGGCGAAGAAGCTAAGGATGTTTCCATTCACCTTAGTGGAAGATGCTGAAGAGTGGTTTTACTCCCTACCTACGGGAAGTATAACTACTTGGGAAGAAATGGAGACAACATTCATGAATGAGTATTTTCCTACTTCAGTTTACATTTGCAAGCGATACGACATTGTGAATTTTAAACAGAAGGCGGGAGAATCACTTGGGGATGCATATAAAAGGTTCAAAAGGTTATTGATCTCTTGCCCAACTCACAACATGGATCCTACTGAACAGATGGAGATGTTCATGAATGGGTTGAGGATGAAGACAAAACAACTGATTGATACAGCTGTCGGTGGCTCATCAAACTTTACAACAGCCACTGGTATAAAGAAGATTATAGAAGCTATAGGAGCAAATGAGCATTTGGAGTTGTATGACCATAGTGTGAGTAAACCAGAAGGGATCATTGATTTAAAGTTGGCGGATTAGGTGGTAAAAATGGAGGATCAAATTACTGCTGAGGTAGAAAAAAGGCTGAAAGTGATGAATGTCAGTACTCAACAAGTAGCCCAAGTTCAACCTGTCCAAGCAGTTAATTGTGAGATTTGTAATGGAACACACTTTACTGCAAACTGCGTTGCGACTGCGCAATAAATTGAGGAGATTAAGTTTCTGAAGCAAAATAATCCCTATTCTCAGACATACAATCCAGGTTGGAAGAATAATCCCAACTTCTCTTGGAACGATCAACAAGGGAATGTTCAGCAACAGTACCAGCAACAACCCCGTCAACAACAAGCACCAAAGAAGGTAGATTGGGAGCTTGCCATTGAAAAGATGGCTGCTCAAAGTTCTTAATTCCAAGAGGAAATAAGAAATAATCAAAGGAACACCACTGCTTCCATTAAAAATCTTGAAGTGCAGATGAGTCAGATAACACAACAACTTACCAATGTTCAAGCACTATGTGCTATTTCGAGTGCTATTGTAACAAATCAGAGAAATCATAAAAATGTGAGTGTTGTGACAACCAGAAGTGGGAAATCAGTTGGAGTTTCTGAAGAAACACCTGAGGAAGAATACCAATTGCTCGAAGTGGATTTGGAAATCAAAGAAAATAAGGCCACTGTTGAGGAAGAGGTTGTACCAAAGCAGGTTGTGAAAGAAAAACCCACTGAACCAAAACCCATAATAAAGCTTCCATTCCCCACAAGAAACAAGAAGAAGGAGCAACATGAGAAAAATGTTGAGAAGTTCTTAGAGATGTTCAAAAAGTTAGAGATCAACATCCCATTCTCTGAGGCACTTAAGCAGATGTCCATATATGCCAAATTCATGAAGGACATCATCTCCAACAAGCGCACCGTAGACACCGAACCTGTTATTTTAACTGAAACTTGTAGTGCTATTTTGTAGGGCATGAAGATTCCAGTGAAGAAGACAGATAGAGGTTATGTCACCATTATGTGCACAATTGGAGATAGATCATTTAAAAAGGCACTGATTGATTTGGGGGCTAGTGTGAGTCTTATGCCTTTGTCCATATACAGGAAGTTGGGAATAGGAAGTGTTCAAGATACCAGAATGACACTCCAGTTTGCCGATCACTCAGTGAAGAGACCTTATGGGGTGGTTGAGGATGTTCTGGTTAAAATTGATAAATATGTGTTTCCTGTTGATTTTGTGATTCTAGAGATGCCAGAAGATGAGGACATCCCTCTGATTTTGGGAAGGACTTTCCTAGAAACAGGGAGATGTATGATAGATATTGAGGGAGGTACCATGTGTAACACCTTTTTCTACCCCACAAATATACACGGCAAAATACACAAATTATCAGAGCAAAAATCAGAACCACCTTAAAGGGTGCACATTTTCTCAATAAACTCAAAATAAAACATTTGCTCCGTAAACACGAGTTTTCCTTAAAATATTCAAACACCGTCAAATTAGCAGCGAAACCACCATAACCACAATAATAAAAAGGGTTTTAATAATAAAAACCATAATTCTTCAGAAATAATAACAAAATAACAGCTCAACATGGTTCGACTCAACGACCCAACCCGATGTTACAATATCAGAGCAATGACCCTCTACATCGACCAAAAGCAAAATAAACTCCAAAAATCCTCGAAGGCATCCAGCTAAGCCTGATCACCTGCATGTTACCCACGTGGAGGCAACATTCAAATAGGCAGGGTGAGTAATCACAATTCATTATAATCAATATAAAAACAGGATATGCATAAATTTGACGTCATCATCATATATAACATCATCAGGGTCACCACAAGGAAAACATCAAATATCACGATATCATACATTACATCAATGCCAAATAAATGCAATGCACAACAAGACTCATGCATGTGGTACCAATTCGTCAAAGTCGATGGACACTAAGCCATCACCCTCCAAAGATCCCTGTCAATAGGATTGAAGCCACCACTGGACCGAAGTCCTAACATTGTCAATTACCCTAAAAACATCCCCAAAACAACCTTCGACTATTAGATCGATTTATTACTCTGTCCTAAACCTCAAAATCACATAAACCTTCACAAAACCCCAATACCCCCAAAGTCCTCACAATCCCTTCACCTTCGTCATCAACCCTCAAATGCATCATAATTTCCTCAGTTTTCTCATAAACCTATAAGAATCACATAAACCTCACTAATACATCATAATTCCCTCAGTTTACTCATAAACCCCCAAAATCACATGAACCTCAAAATTAACTTTAAATACATCGAATCCCTATATTGAAAACAATGAAAGATAATACTCCCCATACCTTAGATTGTCGATTCCGAGCCTTTTCTCTTGAATTCTTGGAAACCTTCTCGAATCCTAAGCTTTTCCCTCTTGCCTCAGAGCTCTGGCCCTTTTCCTTCTTTTCGCGATCTAACAAATTGAATCATATTCCTCTCAATTCTCCTTTTTGTTAAACCTAACCCTTGGGCCTTTAAATTGGGCTTTTCCCAATTTACCCTCACTAACCCTCCTCAAAAGTCCTTCTTACCCTTATTTCATCTAATATTATTTAAATAAATAATAATACAAATATATTCCATATTATATACTATTATTTAAATAAATAACCAAAACTCCACAAAATTCCACACATAGCCCAAACCACCAAAATTCACCAAAAATAACGAATATTATATTTAATAATTTAAATAAATATTCTCACGAATTTGGGGTGTTACAACTCTCCCCCACTTAAAAGAATTTTCGCCCTCGAAAATTACCTCAAGGAAATAGAGTCGGATACGACTCGCTCATCTGATCTTCACGTTCCCAAGTCCAACTTTCTCCAGCTGGTCCTCCCCACATTACCTTCACCAAGGTTATCTCTCTACCTCGCAGTTGCTTAAGCTCTCGACCATCAATCCGCACAAGTAATGCTTCCACTGTCAGGTTATCCCTTACTTGTACATCATCCATCTGAATCACATGCGACGGATCCGGAATTTACTTCCTTAATTGAGACACATGGAACACGTCATGCAAATTCGCAAGCGACGGCGGTAAGGCAATCTGATAGGCTACTTCTCCCACCCTCTGCAAAATTTGATACGGACCAACAAAACGTGGAGTAAGCTTCCTAGACTTCAAAGCTCGTCCCACACCATTCACTGGCGTCACCCTTAAAAACACGTGATCTCCCTCTTGGAATTCAAGTGTCTTCCTCCTTTTATCATGGTAGCTCTTCTGGCGACTCTGCGACACTCTCATCCTTTCTTGGATCATCTTAATCTTCTCAGTCGTCTCTTGCACAATCTCAGGTCCGAGTACAGTACTCTCGCCCGACTCATACCAACACAAACGAGTCCTACACCTTCTCCCATACAAAGCTTCATAGGGCGCCATTCCAATACTAGCATGAAAACTATTATTGTACGTGAACTCAATCAACAGTAAATGGCTATCCCAAGATCCTATGCAATCCAACACACAAACCCTCAGCAAATCATCTAAGGATTGGATAATCCTTTCTGTCTGACCGTCCGTTTGCAGATGATAGGCAGAACTCATCCTCAACTTAGTACCCAAAGCATCTTGCAAACTCTTCCAGAACCTAGATGTAAATCCCGGATCTCTATCCGACACAATACTCGAAGGTATCCAATGTAACTTCACAATCTCCTCAACGTACATCTCGGCTAACTTCTGCATAGAATGATTAATCTTCATCGACAAGAAATGAGCCGATTTAGTTAATCTATCCACAATCACCCAAATTGTATCATTCCCTTTTGCCGTCCTCGGCAACCCCGACACAAAGTCCATGGAAATACTATCCCATTTCCATTCTGGAATATTCAACAGCTGCATCATACCTAAAGGCTTCTGATGCTCAATCTTCGACTTCTGGCAAGTCAAACACGCATAAACAAACTCTGCAATATCCCTCTTCATCTTTGGCCACCAAAACAACTTTTTCAAATCCTGGTACATCTTTGTAGCACCGGGATGAATACTCGATCTACTTCGGTATCCTTCTTCTAGAATACTCTTCTTGATGTCTGGATTATCTGGTACACATACCCTATCCCGAAACCTCATCACACCATTCTCATCAATCTGGAATTCTCCTCCGTTATCTTGGTTAATCAAAGTCAATCGGTCAACCAACTTTAAATCAGATTGCTGTCCCATTCTGATTTCTTCTAGAATACCACTAGTCAACTTCAACATTCCCAACTTCACACTATTAGAGGTCGCTTCACATACCAAACTCAAATCTCGGAATCGCTCAATTAGTTCCAATTCTTTCACCATAAGCATCGACATATGCAATAACTTCCTGCTAAATGCATCAACCACTACATTTGCTTTGCCCGGATGATAACTCAAATCAAAATCGAAATCCTTCAACAGCTCTAACCACCTCTTCTGCCTCATATTCAATTCTTTCTGATCAAATAAGTACTTCCTACTTTTATGATCACTGAACACTTCAAACTTAGAGCCAAACAGATAATGTCTCCAAATATTCAACACAAATACCACAACGGCCAATTCTAAGTCATGCGTAGGATAATTCCTCTCATGAACTCTCAATTGTCTCGAAGCATAGGCAACAACTTGTCCCTTCTGCATCAATACTCCACCAAGACCCATCTTCGACGCATCACAATACACCATAAAAGATTCGCTCGGATTAGGCAAAATCAACACTGGAGCGGTCGTCAACCTCTTCTTCAATTCCACGAAGCTCTCTTCGCAAACTACGTCCCACACAAAAGCTTGACCCTTTCGAGTCAACTGGGCCAAAGTTAATGCCAACTTAGAAAAGACTTCGATAAAAATAACCCACCAATCCCATAAAACTTCGTATCTCGGTAGCTGACTTAGGAGTCTCCCACTGTAACACAACATCAATTTTAGAGGGATCAACAACAATCTCGCCACTTGAAATCACATGGCCAAGAAAACTCACTTCCTTCAACCAAAACTCACACTTGGATAACTTTGCATACAACTTCTTCTCCTTCAATACTTGCAACACAGTCCTTAAATGCTCAGCATGTTCTTCTTCAGATCTAGAATATATCAAGATATCATCGATAAACACCACCACTAACTTATCCAAATACTCATGAAAAATCTAATTCATGTACTCCATGAACACACCAGGTGCATTGGATACACCAAATGGCATCACAGTGTATTCATAGTGACCATACCTCATCCTGAAAGCCATCTTCGGGATATCATCAGGCTTAACACGAATCTGATGATAACCAGACCTCAAATAAATCTTACTGAATACACAAGCGCCTACCAGCTGATCCATCAAATCATTAATTCTCGGGAGCGGATACTTATTCTTAATAGTCACCTTATTCAACTGCCGATAATCAACACACAACCTCATGCTACCATCTTTCTTCTTTCCTAGCAACACAGGGGCACCCACGGAGAAACACTCGGTCGAACAAACTTCTTCTCAAGAAATTCTTCCAGTTGTTTCTTCGATTCACTTAACTCAGAAGCTGACATCCGATAAGGAGCCATTGACACTAGATTCGTACCTGGTATTAAGTCCATTGTAAACTCTACTTCACGTTCTGGAGGCACATCACTGATGTCGCCCGGAAACACATCTGGAAATTCACATACAACAGGTAAGTCGACACTCGCAGCTTCACGATCGATCTACAACGATGCAAACATTTCAAACACCAGGGCTTCGTCTTCCATAAGTTTGACTACTTGCCTAGAAGATAAGAACATCAACTCTTCACTATCACCAAACTCAGGAAACTCCACAGTCTTATTATAACAGTTGATGTGAACATGGTTGAACTCCAACCAGTTCATTCCAAAGATTACATCGATTTAGTGCAAGGGTAAGCACACCAAATCCATCACAAAACTCTTCCCAAAAATCGTCAAAGGACATCTCAAACACACAAGAATAGTAGTAACAGAACCATTATCTGGAGTTTCTATTACCATATTCCCATTCATATCAGACAATTTCAAACCCAATCTATTAGCACATTCAAGCGAGATAAAAGAATGAGTAACACCAGTATCAATAATAGCGACCAACTCAACATTATTAATAAAGCAAGTACCTCGAATCACATTGTCCTTCTCTGGCACTTCTGCACCACTCAAAGCTAACACTCTACCATTGGTCTGAGAAGCAGTAGCAGTCTTCTTCGGTTTCTGGCACTGGGTGCTGATGTGACCCTTCTCACCACAATTGAAATAGGTTGGACCATCATCTTTGCAATCAGTAGTTCTATGACCCTTCTTACCACACCTGTAGCATCTTAGTACACTATTGGTGTAACCATCAGTACGGTGGCCTTGCTCGCCACACTTGTAACACTTCCCAGAAGCGGGAGCTGCTCCCCCACTTGTTTTTTTCCCATCTGAAGCCTTCTGCTTCCCTTTGTCAGCTGAAGTCGTATAAGGCTCCCTCCTATACTGTCCCTTCTTCTCACTCAACTACTTGTAGTGAGCAGATCAAGCTCGGTTATCCTTGTCATAGATTATGCTCTTGTCCACCAACTCAGCATACCTGCGGATCTGTTGATACCCAATACCCTGCCTAATTTCCGGTCTCAGCCCATTCTCGAACTTGAGATACTTGGATATCTCAGCATCAGCACCGTTGTAGTGCGGACAGAACTTCACCAGTGCCTTGAACTTCGCGGCATACTCCGCCACAGTCATGTCTCCTTGCTTCAGCTCAAGGAATTCCACTTCTATCTTGCCACGAGCATCCTCTAGAAAATACTTTCCCAAAAATTCCTGCTTAAACACAGCCTAGGTTATCACACCAATCCTCGACCTCTTCTGACAGCATATGGGTTCCAAACTGAACTTGTTGCGCGTTATTACACCCCATAACCCTGAAGTTCTTCTCGATCGCCTTCAAACACTTGTGTGCACTTGCTGGATCATGAGTACCCACAATAGTCAGTGGATTGTTCCTTTGAAACTTCCCCAAAGCACAAAACTCATACAGAACTCCACCATTCTGATTGTTTTGAGCCACTACTTGAGCAATTGACTCCAACGCATCAGCAATAGCACGATCATTTCTTCCAACCATCCTGCATACCACTAACAAGGTTAGAAGAACCAAAACATCGACAGTGTACACACACTCGTCAACTGATAGGGGACTGACATCATGTAAAACCTGGTCGGACGGACCGACCTGCTCTGATACCACTAATGTAACACCCTTTTCTACCCCACAAATATACACGGCAAAATACACAAATTATCAGAGCAAAAATCAGAACCACCTCAAAGGGTGCACATTTTCTCAATAAACTCAAAATAAAACATTTGCTCCGTAAACACGGGTTTTCCTCAAAATATTCAAACACCGTCAAATTAGCAGCGAAACCACCATAACACAATAATAAAAAGGGTTTTAATAATAAAAACCATAATTCTTCAGAAATAATGACAAAATAACAGCTCAACATGGTTCGACTCAACGACCCAACCTGATGTTACAAT
Organism: Lathyrus tuberosus; assembly: GCA_022829125.1. Classification (NCBI taxonomy): domain Eukaryota; kingdom Viridiplantae; phylum Streptophyta; class Magnoliopsida; order Fabales; family Fabaceae; genus Lathyrus; species Lathyrus tuberosus. Next base: position 21,576,142 of record JALAZF010000017.1, read on the forward strand.
ATCAGAGCAATGACCCTCTACATCGACCAAAAGCAAAATAAACTCCAAAAATCCTCGAAGGCATCCAGCTAAGCCTAATCACCTGTATATTACCCACGTAGAGGCAACATTCAAATAGGCAGAGTGAGTAATCACAATTCATCATAATCAATATAAAAACAGGATATGCATAAATTTGACGTCATCATCATATACAACATCGTCAAGGTCACCACAAGGCAAACATCAAAGATTACGACATCATAAATTACATCAATGCCAAATAAATGCAATGCACAACAAGACTCATGCATGTGGTACCAATTCGTCAAAGTCGATGGACACTAAGCCATCACCCCCTCCAAAGATCCTCGTCAATAGGATCGATTCCACACAAGAACCGGAGCACATCATAAACACTTCAATCCACACAATGGGATTGAAGCCACCACTGGACCAAAGTCCTAACATCATCACTGGACCGAAAGCCTAACATCGTCAATAGACCGAAGTCTAAATGCTATGAATGCATGATACACAACGTCACTATCATCATCGTCAATAAAAGTCATTACGTGCATCATCATTCATCAAAAATCTCATGTTAATCATATCGTCATTTATTCATCAAAACATCATGAATCATCATCTCATAATCATCAATATACTCACAGAAATTTATCAAAACAATCATTGCTCAAAACCTCAAGACAACACAAGAATTACAAAGAAATTTCGCAAACAACAGTCATTCACTGGAACGTTCGCTTTGCGAATCTAGAGCGAGTATTCGCTTTGCGAATGATTTGTTCGCTTTGCGAGGTCGCAATTTCCTGCAATCGCCGCTACGCACCAGTAGCACATTCAGACCCCCAAAACCTTATGGGTTCAGCCCCAATTACCCCAAAAACATCCCCAAAACAACCTACGACTATTAGATCGATTTATTACTCTGTCCTAAACCTCAAAATCACATAAACCTTCACAAAACCCCAATACCCCCAAAGTCCTCACAATCCCTTCACCTTCGTCATCAACCCTCGAATACATCATAATTTCCTCAGTTTACTCATAAACCCACAAGAATCACATAAACCTCACTAAAACATCATAATTCCCTCAGTTTACTCATAAACCCCCAAAATCACATGAACCTCAAAATCAACTTTAAATACATCGAATCCCTATATTGAAAACAATGAAAGGTAATACTCCCCATACCTAAGATTGTCGATTCCGAGCCTTTTCTCTTGAATTCTTGGAAACCTTCTCGAATCCTAAGCTTTTCCCTCTTGCCTCAGAGCTCTGGCCCTTTTCCTTCTTTTCACGATCTAACAAAATGAATCATATTCCTCTCAATTCTCCTTTTTGTTAAACCTAACCCTTGGGCCTCTAAATTGGGCTTTTCCCAATTTACCCTCACTAACCCTCCTCATAAGTCCTTCTTACCCTTATTTCATCTAATATTATTTAAATAAATAATAATACAAATATATTCCATATTATATACTATTATTTAAATAAATAACCAAAACTCCACAAAATTCTACACATAGCCCAAACCACCAAAATTCACCAAAAATCACGAATATTATATTTAATAATTTAAATAAATATTCTTACGAATTTGGGGTGTTACACCATGACCCTCAAGGTTTATGATGAGGAGTTGAAAATTGATGTGAGGAACACCATGAAACATAGAGAAAACATAGGGACAAGTCATACCATAAAAGTGATAGATACCATGGTAGTTAAAGTCATTCATAGCCAAGTCCCTAAGTTGCCTTTGGAAAGAGTTCTTAGTTTGTCAGCCCAAGAGATAGAAGATAACGAGGATGAAAGAGAGAAAGAAGTGCTAGCAATGTTTGATGCACAACCACCTTGGTTGAAATCCAAACCACACCGGTGGGAGGATTTAAGAGCTCCACAAGAAACTGAGAATAAAAAGGAAGATAAAACAGGTACTAGTGCAGAATTTAAACAGTTACCTAAAAATCTAAAGTATGTATTTCTGGATTCTGGAAATAATTATCCTACTATAATCAGTTCTGGGTTGAAAGAAAAAGAAGAGGAAAATTTAGTACAGGTGCTGATGAAATACAAGAGTGCCATGGGATGGACCATTAGAGATTTGAAAGGTTTTAACCCCACAGTATGCATGCATAAGATACTGATGGAGGATGACCATAAACCAGTGGTACAACCCCAAAGAAGGCTAAATCTAGCAATGAAGGAAGTTGTAAGGAAAGAGGTAGTGAAACTGTTGAATGTAGGGCTAATTTACCTTATTTCCGATAGTTCATGGGTAAGTCCTGTGCATGTGGTACCAAAGAAGGGAGGAACAACGGTGATTCTAAATGAGAAGAATGAATTGATTCCCACTCGCACAGTGACAGGTTGGAGAGTGTGTATTGACTACAGGAGGCTAAACACCGCAACAAGGAATGACCATTTTCCTATCCCTTTTATTGATCAGATGTTGGAGAGACTTGCAGGCCATGAGTATTATTATTTTTTGGATGGGTATTCGGGGTACAATTAGATTGCTGTAGCCCCGGAGGATCAGGAGAAGATAACGTTTACATGTCCTTATGGTATCTTTGCCTACAGAAGGATGCCATTTGGACTATGCAACGCTCCTGCTACTTTTCAGAGATGTATATCATCTATATTTGCCGACATGCTTGAAAAACATATGGAGGTGTTTATGGATGATTTTTCTATTTTTTGTTCTTTTTTGATAACTGTTTAACTAACTTGTCTTATGTTTTGAAAAGGTGCCAGGATACTAACCTTATTCTCAATTGGGAGAAATGTCATTTTATGGTGCATGAAGGTATAGTGTTGGGGCATAAGATCTCCCACAAGGAGATTGAAGTGGACAAAGCAAAAGTGGAGGTGATAGCTAAACTCCTACCCCTTGTGAATGAAAAGGGGATAAGGAGTTTCTTGGGACACGCATGTTTCTATCGCAGGTTCATAAGAGATTTCTCAAAAGTTACCAAACCTTTGACTGATCTGCTTGTCAAGGACAAGCCCTTTGATTTTGATGATAAGTGTAGGGTGGCTTTTGAGACGTTAAAGAGTAAGTTAATTTTTGCACCTATTGTGATAGCCCCTGATTGGTCTCTACCTTTTGAAATCACGTGTGATGCTAGTGACATTACTGTGGGGGTTGTATTAGGACAAAGGAGGGAAAATTGTTACATGTGATTTATTATGCTAGTCACGTCCTTAATCCGGCCCAAATGAATTATGCAACTACCAAAAAGGAGTTGTTGGTCGTGGTGCATGCTTTTGACAAATTCAGGTCATATCTGCTTGGTTCTAAAATTATTGTTTATACTGATCATGCTGCTTTAAAGTATTTGTTTGCTAAGCAGGAATCAAAGCCTAGACTTTTGAGGTGGATACTCCTTCTTCAGGAATTTGATCTTGAAATCAGGGATAAAAAGGGCTGAGAATACAGTTGTAGATCACTTGTCCCGCATGTCCCCAATAGAGGAAACTGAAGAGGAACACCCAATTCAGGACACATTTGCTGATGAGCGAATCCTGGCTAGTACTGGTGTTCCATGGTTTGCAGACTATGCAAACTACTTGGTAGGTGGGGTTATACCTGAGGATTTTGATTCTAACAAAAAGAAAAAGTTTTTACATGATTGCAGGTTGTATTTGTGGGATGACCCATTCCTATACAAAAGGGGAGTGGATGGGTTGATCAGAAGATGTGTTCCCGAAGAAGAGCAGAGAGATATACTAAAAGTTTGCCATGATTCCGAGTATGGGGGACACTTTAGTGGAGACAAGACAACAACAAAAGTCCTTCAGTCTGGTTTGTATTGGCCTACCTTATTTAAGGACGCTCATCATATAGTCCGAGAATGTGACAGGTGTCAAAGAATATGTAACATCTCCAGAAGAAATCAGATGCCTCAGAATACTATGTTGGAGGTAGAATTGTTTGATGTATGAGGGATAGACTTCATGGGACCCTTTCCACCATCCTTTGGGAAGAATTATATCCTGGTTGTTGTAGATTATGTGTTAAAATGGGTAGAAGCTGTAGCATTTCCCACAAATAATGCTAAAGTGGTAATGAACTTCATCAAGAATAACATTTTCTCTAGGTTTGGGTACCAAGAGCCTTAAGCAGTGATAAAGGTACGAATTTCTTAAATAAGTTTATGGATAACTTGTTGAGGAAATATAATGTGAAGCACAAGATTGCCACTCCGTATCACCCTCAGACGAGTGGGCAAGTTGAAGTGTCTAACAGACAAATAAAGCAAATTCTTGAAAAGACTGTTAGTGCTTATCGGAAGGATTGGTCAATAAAGCTGGATGATGCATTGTGGGTGTACATAACAACATTCAAAACCCTCATAGGCATGTCTCCCTATCAATTAGTTTATGGTAAAGCTTGTCATTTGCCGCTCGAACTCGAGCACAAAGCTTTTTGGGCTTCTAAGTTCCTAAACTGTGATCTTTTGAAAGCTGGGGAATCTCGAATTCTTCAACTCCACGAGTTGGAAGAGTTTGGGAATCGGGCTTATGAGAATTCCAAAATTTATAAGGAACAAAAAAAAATGGCATGATCAAAAGATCCAGAAAAAGGAATTTTGGGAAGGACGATTGGTGTTGCTGTTTAATTCCAGGTTGAAGCTATTTCCTAGAAAATTGAAGTCGAGGTGGTCTGGACCATTCGTGGTTACTAAAGTGTTTCCTCATGGAGCAATAGAGCTCAAGAATGAGAATAATGGAGACACTTTCAAGGTCAATGGCCAAAGATTAAAACCTTACTACCAGGGTCAAGGAGGAGGCCTAGTAGAAGAGGTTAGGCTCGTCTGAGAAAACGGTATCTCGTCGAGCCATGTGACGTTAAATGAAGCGCTTCTTGGGAGGCAACCCAAGGAAATATTTATTTTAATTTTAGTATTTTTAGTTTTATTTTTAATGTAGTTTATTTGCATGTTTTTTTAGTCAAATTCATCAGAGGTAACCCCAATGCCAAGAGTTAACTTAGAAAAAAATTGAAAAAGTAAAGATTTTTGGAAAAATGGAATGCCACTGCCAATACGCGTAAGGATACACCTGTTACGCGTAATGCTTAGCGAAAATGTGGTCCTCTGGTGGTTTTCGTAGCATACGCGTAAGCCATCTCTTACGAGATATGGCATTACGCATATTACACCTGTTAAGCGCATGTTACGCGTATTGGTCTCCAATACGAGATCTATTACGCAGAATCCAGAATTAAACTTAAAATTGCTTTGTACCATACGCGTAATGCACTTCCATTACGCGTAAGGCTTGCATATCATACGCGTAACCGTTTTTCAGGTTGTTTATATATTTGTTTTCGTACTGTCGTGTCATTTTCTATTTTTTCTATTACGCGACTACTCTCGTATCACCTTGTTTCTCTGTGTTTCCTTTTGTTTTTCCAGTTTTACAGATTTAACAGGATGTCCCAATCGTCTGAAGAGGTCCAGATTTTCCTTTCTGATGATCATGAAGAGCGTTACAACCAAATTCGCTCTCGCACTGTCATTGAAGAAAAGAAGTGGGTTCTCAAGGATAATGAGTTCCCAGAGGTTTTTGCAGTGTTGGAGAAGCAAAACCTGACTCATTTGAACAAGAGTATCAGGGCTATTACGATGGAATTGGTGTGGGAATTTTACGCAACGCATACAGGGTACCAGGCGGAGATGTTGAAACTGATGTCACTGAAATGGTTTCTTGGGTTTGCGGAAAGCCAGTTCCGTACGATTGGAAGACCATAAATAGTGTGCTGAAATGTAAATTCAATGATTCTCACTTCCCCTTCTTTGATATGAAGTACTTTGACAAGAACAGATGGTCGTATGATGACATGAGAGTTTGATTGCTAGACCGGGTAAGGATTTGCACTAGACATCGAAAGCATTTTCATCAAAGATACTGGTAGTGGATTTAGCACTTGTCCCAAAAGTGTGGGTGTACTTTATTCACCACACTTTGGACACTAATCGAAGCAGTTCAGATCTGATCACTGAGCGAGCTCTGGCTCTCTATTTCTTTCTCAGGGGGCGGAGGCTGAATATTGGGAGGATTATTTCTGCATATCTAGATGAGATAACCCAGTCACCAAAGAAGACGTTGGGACATGCTTCTGTGATTTATTTACTGTGTAAGAAGGCAGGAGTGGCAGATCTGGGTGGGAACGTGATGTTAAAACTGGCACGCTCTCTGGATTCCATTTGGATAAAGCAACGCACTGTGTCGGTTGATGATCCCTGACCTCTTTGGCAGCCACATGACCACGAGGTAGGCACCAATAGCACTCAGTAACGGGATTCTATAGTTGATGAAGATTCACGAGAGTATAGGCTTCAGATGTCGCAGTTATGTCTGATGCAGGATGTTTGCTCTCACTTGGGCATACCAGGTCGTTATTTGACGCATTAGACAAATTTGTGGGCAGACGCTCAGCGTTTTAGAGACAGATATGCAGGAGACCCACTAGCACCCCACTTTGGTCAGTACACCTGCCCCGGATGGCCACATCCTGTTCAGTTGGGTGGCTCAGTGACTCTGTAGCGCACTTCTAGACCTTCTCCTCAGCAGCAGCCACCTTCTCATCAGCAGCAGCAGACCTCGCAGGGGCAGTCAGAGGTCCTGACTTCGATTACAATATTCATGCAGGGAGCCCATGGGGTCGATCCAGTGGATTTGATTAACTTCGATTCTGAGATGCAGGATCGGAGTACAGAGGATCATGTTTAGATTTATGTTCTTTTTCTCCGATTATACCTATTGATTTCTGTTATTTTCCTTTCATTGTACTTTCATTTTATTTTTCTGATGTACTTTATTTTTTATTTCCCGTGCGTTTGTAATTGCCCATTTTGGGTTTTTGAGATTTCTAATGAATTTTGTTATTCCATTCATACAATGACTTGTTCTGTTGTTTGAGTAAATAATGGTAACTAGCTATAGTGGATGATACTGATCACTTGTACCAGATGCTTGAAAGTCCTCTACTTAAAAGAATCGGACGCACTGTATTTGAGTACTATTGATAGTGGAGCAGTGTTGTCATGACCAGAAGTAAAGTGTATTGATCAAATAGACACTATGGAAGCTGTCAGTTTTACCCATCCTGATAAGTTCAGAAAAATCCAAACACTTATTCCATCATGAGAGAAATGTCAGGTATGTCTTTATTATTATTATTATCCTTCGTTTACCCCCATTTGAGCCTGTATCCATTTGTTTCTTTTATACCTGAAATTATTAACCCATGGCCCAATTATTTTCCCTACCTTGTTCAGAGTATGTGTTATTGTTCTGAGATCTATGTTCAGTTTTAAGTTTGGGGTTGTTGTTGGAATAACAAACTTTAAGTTTGGGATAGCTATGCAGTCAATAAAAGCAAAACAAGGTGAGAGAAAAAAAATTTGAGAAAAAGAAAATAAGAAAAAGAGGGGAAATTTTTTTTTCCAACTTCAAAAAAAAAATACACTCACCAAATGACTTTAAAGTCCCCACAAAAGCACGAATGAACGAACATGGTGACAAGAATGATCTCACGTACTTTGAACCAAAAAAACCCTTATTTTCCTTTTTATATCCCGCCTTAACTCAAGCCCCGTTATAACCCGAAGACCTCAAAAAGTGTGTGTTTTGTGCATGTTTATAAGACTAGAGGATTTGTTCAAACGCTTGATCTGATATTGCTTACTTTGATTTGAGCGTGAAAACACTTTAAACCCAAGAGATGTGGCGAGAGTGTGAAATAAGCTGACAGGTGAAGTAATGTTTCCAAGTGAAAGTGTTCTGAACAACTGGTTGTGATTAACAAAGGAAAGCCAAATGTAGTATCAAGAGTTCAGTCTGAAAGGTTTCAGAAGTCTTTTGGTAAGTCCTGTTTTACAGTAAGGTTGGGGGACATGATCTGTTTTGTATAGAATGTTACTTGAGGACAACCAACAAGCTAAGTTTGGGGTTATGATCAGTCACCATTTGTGCTATAGTTTTCATTGTTTTATCAGCATTAATCCAGGTGATCTGTATGGATTGGCGCGTATTTTGTCATTAATTTGATTTATTTTTATTAGGTCTAGTGTGTCATGAATCATGAGTTTCTCGAGGATATTTTACGCTTTTGGTATGTCAGCAGGTCAAATACAGGTTGGGAAGCTCAGAGGGTAGATTACGGGATGCGAAACCGGGCCAGAACGAGAAAGCAGTGGAAAAAGTGAAGAAAACGCAAGTCTGCTACCCATACACGTAATGCACTAGTTGTTACACGTATGGACATGTCCCTTACTCGTATGCTACGCAAATGACCAGAGGGGTGAAAAATTCAAGTCTCTGCCCATACGCGTAGCACTCTGGGCAATATGCGTATGGGTTTGTCTGAATGGCTGGCCCAGATACAATACGTGCAGGTTGCCTGGCACGTGGAGAAGGCATTACGCGTAATAGGTTGTGCAATACGCGTAATGAAGCCCAAATTGGCTGAAGGCCCAGAAGCTGACTATTTATTTCCAGAACGCGATTTTTCAAGGGTTGGACGATTTTTCAGAGCAAATAAGCGTTTTGGAGCCTGGAGAACTCAAGATTTCAGATTGGATTCGTATTTTCAAGAGTGTTTCACGATTGAAGATTGATTCCTTCTGATATCTGTAATGACAACACTTTCTTCTTAGTTTTTAGTTTCTGTTATGGATAGCTAAACCCCTCATTGCTAGGGGGTGACCCTAATTCTGAATGTAACGAATTCGTATTATTTGATGCAATGACAATTTAATTTTCATAATAGCTGATTTGTTCTTATCTCTGTTCTTAATGCTTTAACCGTCGGAAAAATAGATTCTGAAGCGTATGAGTAATTTAAGCTGGACAGCGATTAATTGTTAATCTGAGTAAGAACATCTGATAATAAATATCACCTAGGACTAGGGATACTTTATCTTAACCAGAATATTCTTATTATCTGAATGATTGATCACTGCCGTAATTGCCTATGGACATAGTAATTAGGTTGTGCGTTCAAAGATCTTTTCACTAAGGACTTAGGATTAGATGCTCTAGAGAACCGGTAATCAACTGTTGTGAATTATGTTATTGCATAGATAAGTCGAAGTTGTTGCAGAAAGAATCATTCACCAACCCTAGCAATCTATCCATATCTGTTTTACGTTCAACTATTTTCTACTGCTTTATTTTCTCCCTGCAAAATTTCAATTATAAAAACAATTACCAAACCCCCAATTACTTTTTGTTTAATTGAATTAGTATTAGCACTTATATTCCTACGCAGTCCTCGAGATCGATACTGGGGATAAAACCCCTATTTTAACTACAATCAACAAAAATAGTACACTTGTTATTTTACCTATCAATTTCCCGTTGGCAAATGCTTTTATCAGAGTATGACATCCTATATGTCATAGAGAATGCCATTAAAAGGTAGCATACTGGCAAAGCATCTAGCCCATCAACTAATAGAAGACTATCAGTCGATGCAATTTAATTTCCCCAATGAGGGTATAATGGTCTTAGATGATGATGAAGGGCTCAAACATGGAGAGCGATGGACTCTTGTATTTGACGATCCATCAAATTCTTTAGGCCATGGGATCAGAGTAGTTATGATGTCCCCGAAGGACTTTCACATTCCCTTCACAACAAGGTTGTGTTTCAAATGTACTAATAACATAGAAGAATATGAAACGTTCATCCCGGGCATCGAAGCGTCCATTGACTTAAGGATAAAAATCCTAGAAGTATATGGAGACTCATAATTAGTTATACATCAGGTAAGAGGAGAATGGAAAACCTATTATCCTAACTTGATTCCATATATGGACCACATCTTAAAATGGATACCCTATTTTGATGAAATCACTTTCAATCATATCCATAAGGAGGATAATCATTTGGTTGATGCCTTGGCTACTTTATCATTCATGTATAAAGTAACCTATATTTAGTCTATCTGTGGAAGAAAAATATGATGGCAAACCATGGTTTCATGACATCAAATGCTACCTTAAGAAATAAGAATACCCGACGAGTGCTTCGAATCGGGACAAGAAAACTTTAAGAAGGTTGGCATCAAAATTATTCTTAGATGGTGATGTGCTATACAAAAGAAATTATGACATGGTTCTGCTAAGATACGTGAATAGACACGAAGCATACATGCTCACCAAAGAAATCCATGAAGGATCCTTTGGGAACTATGCCAATGGGCATGCAATTGCAAAGAGAATCCTAAGGGCATGTTATTATTGGGTGATGATGGAATCTAACTATTTTAACTACTTCAAGAAGTGCCACAAATGTCAAATCTATGTTGATAAGGTGCACATACTGCCAACTCCTTTGAATGTCTAGAAAACACCATGGTCATTCTCTATGTGGGGAATAGACATGATTGGGCTTAACGAACCAAAAGCTTTGAATGGACACTGTTTCATTCTAGTCGTCATCGACTACTTTATCGAATGGGTTGAAGTTGCTTTTTACGCAAATGTCACAAGGTAGGTGGTCGTCTAATTCATCATAAAAGATATAATTTGCCAATACGCAATTCCTAACAAAATCATCAATGATAATGGATCCAATCTAAAGAATAAAATGATGAAAGAGTTATGCAAAAGTTTCAAGATTGAACATCATAACTCATCACCATATCGGGTGAAAATGAATGGCGTCGTAGAAGCAGCGAACAAAAATATCAAGAAGATCCTGCAAAAGATGGTGAAAACTTACAAGGGCTCGCATGAAATGATTCCTTTTGCACTACATGGTTATCGGGCCTCCGTCTGCACTTCAACGGGGGAAACCCATTTCTCTCTGGTATACGGTATGGAAGCAGTACTTCCTATCAAAATAGAGATCCCCTCAATGAGAATCTTGATGGAGACTAAGGTAGAATAGGTTTAGTGGATCCAAACCAGGTTTAACCAACTGAACCTCATAGACGAGAAGCGATGGTAGCTTTGTGCCACGGTTAGCTGTATCAGAAACTGCTCAAGAAGGAATTTGAAAAGAAGGTTTTTCCTCGAGAGTTCATTGAAGGTGACCTAATGCTCAAGAAGATCTTGTTCATACATAAAGATTCACGTGGGAAGTGGACCCCAAACTATGAATGTCTATATGTTGTGAAAAATGCCTTCTCTTGAGGAGCTTTAACTCTCATAACTATGGATGACAAAAAGCCTCCACGTCTAGTGAACTATAATGAAGTCAAGAAATACTAGGCCTAAAAGCCCGCTAAGTTGAAACCCCAAAAGGGCGACTTAGGCAAAAAAAAATGCATCTCGGTGGGATAAAAACTTGAAAGAGCGGTCCATGTAAAAATTAGGGATACAAAAATAAAAATAGCTCGCTAAGTTGAAAACCCAAAAGAGCAACTTAAGCAACAAAAAAAGACATCACAGTGGACTGAAAACTCGAAAGAGTGGTCCATTAAAAAGTTAGGGATTTTCACAGAAGGCAAAAGACTGCAACATGCAAACTCGTTTCACAAGGGAAAACAAAGATAGGAAGAATCAATCCAGCCACCCTCAGAAGAAAAGTATTGTAACTTTGAGGTCTTAGGGAAGATAGCATGTGTTGTAATCCAATGAAAATTCAAATAAATTCCCATTGCCATTTTTATCTTTTTTGTCTCAATAATTTCCTCTTCTAGGGATTACATATCTATATACTGTCATCCCATTTATGTGTCAGATTTCTTATCAAATAAAATCTATTTGTTTGAAAATGTTGATTATTTTTTATAAACTATGCATTAAAGCTTTGGAATAATAAAAGCGTTGAAAAACATAAATCGCTTTGATTTTGGAATATCTAATGAAAATCATCAGCTTGCAGTAATGCATCCAATGCACAAGACATAAAATCATTTATAGGTCGCCACAATTTGATCAACACAAAGGTTTTTCTTTGATAAAAACAAGCATGCCACTTGTAAGTAACAGAGAAAACTTGAGGTATCAAGAGTATCCATATTTGTTTCACAACCTCGAAGCTGTCAATATCCACAGTGTCATGGAGAAAAAGGTTTTCAACGAACAACACATCCCATCTTTTGCAAAATCCCGGCCTCACTCGACACTCCTACAGAGAAAAAAACCCAATTTTCATTGGTGGATGCCCCCCAGTAAGTGATGGGTGCCCCTAGTAAGTGGTCTCCCTTGAACGTTTTCCCCAACAAGCATTCTCCCCAGTGAGTACTTTCTGGAATCTTTCCTAGTGGATAGTCGTTTTAAACTATCCCACTTAATCCTAGTGGATCTCCCCTAGTGAACTTCGGTAATAGGTTTCCCTGGTGGAACTTCCTTTGAGAGTTTCCAAGTTAATCCTCAATGAATCTCTTATCCAATATGTTGTTCATTCTACCATCAGTATAAGCGGTTGAGGTGGATTATGCAACACTTTTTTTATCAACCTGTCAGCATAATCGGCTGGAGTAATTGATCATTCGATTCCGTGTCGATTAGCCCACCAATATAAACGACGGGAGTAATTGATCATTCAATCCTTGTTAATTAATCTATCAGCATGAACGGCTGGAGTAGTTGATCATCTATTCATTTGTCGATCAGCCTACCAGCATAAACGGATGGAGTAGTTGATAATCCATTTTCTTTGTCGATCAATCTATCTGCGTAAGCTGCTGAAGTAGTTGATCATTCGATTCTTTGTCGATCAACTTGTCAGCGTGAGCGACTGAAGTTGATCATTCAGTCTTGTTGACAAAAGTTAAATACCAGCCCTTAAAGTTGATCATTCCTTTTGAAGGACAAATTTGGATCATTTTATATTTAATTATCTTCCGCCACGGTTACATAAAGACAGCTGTCATTCATGCTTTCAGGTTAAAAGTAGTTAAATATGGGCAACTGTCGTACACTAACTTTCTCGCATTTATTTAATTTGAAATAGTTTGATTTTATTTCATTTCTCGCATTTATTTAATTTGAAATAGTTTGATTTTTATTTTTGCATTTATTTCTTTCTTAAAATGTAAAAAATAATATATATATATATATATATATATATATATATATATATATATTTAATTATTATTTTTTTATCTTAAGGATTAAGAAAAACATAAAAGTTATTTATGTGATTTCTTTTCAAACAAGTAACATTGTGATTTTTTTAAAATTATAGTTATAAATGTTTTATTTTCTCCTTTTTATCTTTGACCTAATCTTTTTAATATAAATAAGGGTCCAGAGAATAGACAAAGGGGACGGAAAAAAAAAAGTCATCTCCACTCCAAAATCCCTCTCACCCAAGTATTTGTTTCATTGAGAAAAATAAAACTCATACAAAACGACAACTCCATCACCTCTGCAACACAATCATCATCATCTTCATTAACAATCATCGTAATCATCCTCATATCATGCTTCAAAACAATTCATCATTATTAACCATCTTCCTTGACCAAACTCCATCACCATCACAACATAAACCTTCAAGTATCATTACAAAACCAATCGTAAATACATAAACCATTACTTTCATTCAAAACACACCAACCATACACATCACCAACTTAAAAACAACATAAAAAAGCCTAAATACAACAACAATAACAACAACAACACATAGCACAACAAAAAAATTTGAAAAAGAAAAAGAATATATAAAAAAAGGAACAAAAACAAGTTCATTTGAATCCTTCACGAGCTCGCCAGAGATCACGCCGCTACCCCTTTCTGGTCCGATGAACTGACCACCGAAAATCTGCCATAATCGCGCCTCTGACCGCGCCTCTGTTTGCTTTTTTCCATGCAACCACAATGCAAAACAAACCACCACCTGCACACGAACCAGGCCGGCCTGCCACCTCCCCAGCCAGAATCGCTTCACCGCTGCCGCCTCATTGTCACCCCATTTTCCTTTAGGTATGTTGGTTTGTTTCTCTAATTTCATGTTTTAGCCATGCCCATGCTTCTTATTATTATGCTAGTTTTAGTTTTGATTTTGGGAGTGAGGAAGAAGTGAAGAAGAAGAGAGGTAGAGGAAGAGAGATGACGAGAAGAGAGAGAGGAATGAATTGTTTTTGCTTCTTTTTTATGTTTTCTTTTTAATATATTCATTTATTTTGTTTTTTTTAAAGAGATTAGTCACGTATCCTCATTTGATTGGGTAGATTTAAAATCAAGTGAGGGGTCTTGTACAGGATCCCCCTGCGTGTCCACCATGAACTATGCCTCATTAACCCTTTGAGCTTGATCATGTGGCCCAGATCATGGTATCTTGAAGATCTGATCAAGTCCATTTGATCTTCATTAGACGATCTGGAGAGTTGGGAGAGTTGTTCTTTGTTTGTTTATATTTTTTTCTTTTTTGAAATTCTGGCATAGCAGATATCAAATGTGCTAACACATGTCAAGACATTGTTCTCTGCACAACTTTAAAACAAGAACAGAACTGCAAACTGATATTCAGAATATAAGTAACAGCAGCAAGACAGATGTTTCGACATCTGTTACAACATGTTAATCAAAACTGAACTGTAAATTGCAGAATGATAACCAACACAGAATATGATAACCTAGTTCAGGAAGTCAGAGATAACTGCCACTTATCCTTCACCTCCAAGATGAGCTAGGTCACAACTCCTACGCACCTAGATCAGAAATAAACTGACCCAAGCAGTGCTATCACCAGCACCATATTTTAGACAAGTTTCTTGCCAGGAAACTTTCTAGATACGATCAGATGCTTCTAGTAAAAACTGAAACACACCTGCAGTACTCTAATACTCCTAGGTCAGAAATAAACTGAACCAAGAGAACTGTCTTCATCTTCACTTCCAACAACACTACATTCTAGTCAAGCTTCCTGCCACGAAACTTACTAGTCTGAATACATGCCTTGTCATAAAGACGGATTCTACCACACGCACATATATGGTACCAAGATCATCAGCTACAACTCCTTTGCTCCAGAGGTTCACTCCTTGAATCAACAGGCTTTTGCACAACCTCCACTGTCAAGATGTTTCAACATTTGATAGAACATCAGCTCCTTATCTTGACTATATTCATTCCCAGAGAACAAATCTTTGAGCAGATGCAACAAGAGATGTTGTAGTTCCTGATGTACCACTTGTCATCAGTGATCATGTACTTTAATTACAAGAATAATCAATTAAATATTTGTGAATTCCACAAATAGCAATTGATCTTAAATCCTTGTTTAGTAACCTATCATATTGTTGAAGATATACTCCAGCAGATCACTTCATGAACACTTATCAAGTATTCAATCTTTGCAAATATCTTCCTTGACAAACAAATTGTTGAGATATCAAGGTTGCCACCCTTGACTCAAGTAACTAAGATTTTCTCTAAACAAACCCTATTTACCTCAACAGATCTGAAATCTCCTTTCAGATTGGATTCATCCTTAAGATTAAGAAGGAAGAATCCTTCCTTGCAAATTTGGATGGTGAAAATAAATCACCTTCACTCTCTTCAGATTTATGTTTCACAGAAACACCCTCTAGTCAGAAGAGAAACTAGAACTCTCCAGATGCACGACTGAGATGCCTTTATGAGTGGACTTGAGAGAAATCTCAAGTATCTTTGACAACTTAGCCGAAAAATAATTTACCAATTTCCTAGAGCATGAACTTGATAAACCCAGTCTCAACTCACCTTATCTTCAAACTGACTTCAAGATACAAGATGGAACCAAACTTCCAAGTATCAAGTCACCATGACAGAAATCAACCAACAACTCTCTCCATTCCATCTCTCCCGACTTTGGAATGAATAGATGTTGATATCTTCAAGAGAACAAGCCGACAGTTGAGATCTTCCACCATCTTTCTTTAGTCACAACTCCAGAATCCCATAAATACCAGAGTTCTTCCATTAGAAACATATGCAGCGGAAGCACCAAGGAACATCTTCAACATGCCCTAATAAGATGTCAGAACATCTTATAAGACACCCCAACAAGAGAACTAGCCACTCCTCCTGCAGTTGTTGTAGAAACTCCTCAGAAAACATGAACAACCACTAATAGTTATTACCTTCGATCCAGAACATCCATCCCATACTTTATACCCTTGAGTATGTCTGAGTGAATGATATGATCTCCAAAACTCCTCCTTGTTTAAAGCGCCAGATAGTATCTCCCAAGATCTCATCCAGAAACAGACAGGATGCCTGCTCTGATACCAATTGAAATTCTGGCATAGCAGATAGCAGATAGCAGATGTCCTAACACATGTCAAGATATTGTTCTCTGCACAACTTTAAAACAAGAATAAAATAGCAAACTGATATTCAGAATATCAGTAACAGCAGCAAGACAGATGTTTCAACATCTGTTACAACATGTTAATTAAAATTGAACTGTAAATTGCAGAATGATAACCCAGTTTGGTGCAAATCACCTACATCTGGGGGCATACCAAGCCAGGAAGAAGAATCCACTATCACTAGTATAGTTTATGTAAACAACCACTGGTTTACAGGCAATAACCTCTGGTTTACCTATCACTACTGTAGCGAGCGATTTTGGACGTGGTTCTTAAGCACCATCGCTCTGGGGTACTACAGGTCGATTCATTTTTTTATCCTATTGAAGCTGATGAAGGAAGGGAAATAGATGTCTCCAACTAACCCTGCTTGGAAACTGAGGTGAAACAGTAAAAACTGTTGGTTTACAAATGCGGTTTTTGTTCGTGGGCCTTTCTCTGCTTATTTTGTTTAGAACGAAATACTGGGACTGTTCATGGGGAATTTGTTGGGATCCTGCGCCAGATTGGAGGGAGGTAGGGGACTTTGGAGTTTTTTGATTAGTGTGCTCGCTAAGATTATTTTGCAATCTTATGCCTACGTATTCCCGGGATAGGGAAATCAGAGTGATCGTAGTTCCTCCTATTCTATGGGAGGAAATGGTGTTTTGGTGTCTTGTTCAAAGCCCAAGACATGAAGCTAAAGGTGGCTTGTATCTTGTTCAAAGCCCAAGATGTGAAGCTGAAGGGTCTATTTGTATCTTGTTCGAAGCCCAAGATGTGAAGCTAAAAGGGTGTTGACTTTAGAGAGAATTTGTCACCTCTAAAGGGGAATATTTGGTCTGTTTGGCACAACTGTTGGGTGACTGATTATAAAGGAGAATTACTTTAACTGGGATATGCGAATCCAACAATGCCATAATTTCCTTTATAGGGGATTTTCAACCTAAAGGAGAAGACTTTAACTCAGTTTAGAGCAATGTCATCTTTCCTTAGGAATTTCTCATGCTAAAAGAGGGACAGTGGTGTGGATGTAAATAATCCAGAGGCTTGCCGCTTACAGCAATTAGACGAGGGAAAATGAGTTGTTGATGTTTGTATGCTGTGACCAAAGCATGATTTGATGCTAAAAGGTTGATTGAATCAAACGGGGATTTCTTTATACAAAGCCTAAGAGGAGGCTATTGACCCAACAAGAGGGAGTTTTTATGTGTCTCATACGAAGCCCGAGATAGAGGCTAAAAGGGTTGACTCAACAAGAGAGTGTTTTTATATGTGTCTTGTACGAAGCCCAAGATGGAGGCTAAAAGGGTTTGACTCAACAAGAGAGTGTTTTATACTCACCAAGAGAGTGATTTGTATCTCGTACGAAGCCCGAGATGAAGGCTAAAGGTGATCGACTTAACGAGAGAGTCTTTTTATACTCAACAAGAGAGTGTTTTGTATCTCGTACAAAGCCCGAGATGAAGGTTAAAAGAGGATTGACTCCATAAGAGAGTCTTTTATACTCAACAAGAGAGTGCTTTTGTATCTCGTACAAAGCTCGAGATGAAGACTAGAAAAGTTTGACTCAACAATAGAGTCTTTTATACTCAACAAGAGAGTGATTTGGTATCTCGTACGAAGCCCGAGATGGAGGCTGCAAAGGTTTAACTCAATAAGAGAGTCTTTTATACTCAACAAGAGAGTGATTTTGTATCTCGTACGAAGCCCGAGATGGAGGCTGCAAAGGTTTAACTCAACAAGAGAGTCTTTTATACTCAACAAGAGAGTGCTTTGTATCTCGTACAAAGCCCGAGATGAAGGTTGCAAAGGTTAACTCTGCTGGGGAGAATCATTGTACAAAGCCCAAGAGGAGGCTAGGGTTACTGTTTCAGTTGAGTGACAGGTCCAGTATGTTGGTTAAAAGAGAAAATTAGTTCTTACATGGGTAATGTTGTACTCATGGATTTGATCTGAGGACTGGGATTATTTCCTGTTCTTTAAGGAAACGGGGAATTCGAAGGGTGTTGGGACTGCCCAAGTCTACAGGTGTTTTTTCCTATTTTTGAAAGGAACTTGAGAATGTCTTCAAGACTCAAGGAGATTAGACTGTCCAAGTCTAGAGTTTTATCTTTTGTACTATGCTTAAGAGAGATCAAGAGACAGTATGTTCGCCGTAGGAAGATCTAGACTCTTTGAAAGACTGTTCTATTAAGCTGACTAATTTCTGTTCCTATACCTTTAAGAGGTCGTCGGAATAATTTGTACGAAGCCCAAGAGGAGGCGAGAAAAACTTTTAAGAATCCGAAGGGACAATTTGTACGAAGCCCTAGAGGAGGCTATCTTCCCGGAGGAAGAATCATTATACGAAGCCTAAGAGGAGGCTGTGAAAACTTCTAAAAAGCCGATGGGTCCTTGTACAACGCCCAAGAGGAGGTGGGGATACTTTTAGGAAGCCTGTGGGTCCTTGCACTAAGCCCAAGAGGAGGCTGATGAACAGTTCCAGAAGGGGTTTCACTTGGAACATTGGCCTTCTGTATATGAACTGTTCAAGGGGGAGATTTCTTAGATCTAGTTATCTAAAATTGTTGTAAAAGAAAATTCTCATGGTTTAGGTTATGTTGAAATATCCGGGAGAACGTCGGAGGTAAGGAGACAAGGTTTTGTCTAGTTCCAGACGTAGTTGCCGGGGAAACTCTAAATATCTATATTAGTATTACACAGTCGATATGAGTTTATGAAAGAAGACTTACAGTAAAACAGTCCCACAGTACAGTTATATACATATGAAAGCGGTAAATAAAAGCGGGTAAACACTTACTCGGTTGTAGAGCTTCCATGCTGTATTGTTAGTCGTTCAACAAAGAAATTAAAAATAACAGTATTTTACAAAATCAAAGGAGAAAGTGCTTTTGAAAGGAAAATTGGGGCTTACAACTCAAGGAGAGGCCTAGGGTTTAATCAGTGATCGCACTGTCGTTTTGTACAGGGACTTATACAAGTGACTGAGGCCCAAGAAAGGTTTTATGTACAAGGGGATCGATCTTACACTCTCTCAAGAGGCCCAAAATGATTGAAAGTGAACAAAGATGGGTCTTATAGCTCAAGGAGAAACCCAGGGTTTATTTTGAAAGGGCGACGATCGCGCCGAGGTTTTCAAAACACCGTGGTCTTATACAATGACTGAGGCCCAAAAGTTTTTGGTTTCAAAAGGGGATTGGGTCTTACACTCTATTAGAGGCCCAAAATGATTTTGAATGGGTCTTATAGCTCGAGGAGAGGCCCAGATGGTTTGTTTTAAACGGGCGATGATCGCGCCTAACTTTTGAAATACAACGGGACATATACAACATTTGAGGCCCAAAATAGGTTTGTATTTACAAAGGATTGTGTCTTACACTCTATTAGAGGCCCAAAGGTTTGAAAATGTTTTGTGAGGGTGAAAATCAAATAAACCCTAATTTTTGCTTTTCTTTAAAAGTAAATATTTAAAGAAAATCCAATAAAAATACCAAATAAGTTTGAATAAACCATTTGTGATTTTTGTTTAAGGTTTGAAAAATGAGGGATTAATCAAAAGATGAATTAAAACTCATTTGGTTTTGATTTTCCAAGTAAATATTCACTTTTAAATGTTTAAAAACAATAAAAAAGGAATTTATTCACAAAAATACTAATTATATTAAATAAATAATATAAATATGATTTTTTTGTGGAATAAAATATTTTAACATTTTTGTGAATTTTTGCAAAAAGAACCAATAAAAAATAATTAAAATTGAAGGAGTTATTAATTTTCCAATTAATTAACAAAACATGAAAATATTGGAAAAAAATAGCAAAATGTGAGAAAACACAAAATGGTCTGGGTGGGGTTTGAACCCACGACCTCAAGGTTATAGGGAGCGCGCCTTACCACTGGGGTGGTGGTGTTTTTTCAGACCATGTCCCTATTTTAAAACCCGATAGTGGTTTTGAAATAGGCCTCTAATTGCATTTTCTGTGTTATCTCATGATATAGGCAAGGATTGCATGACAATTTGGTGAAAACACAACACATATCACATGTACAAGATGTGCATGATCAATGGACCTCAAAGCAATGCATATTTTGGAAAGTTCAAGTCATGATGCTTACCTCTTTTTAAGCTTTTGGAGTTTTTTGTGCAATCTGCCAAGTTTCTTGTTCCAGAAATGGTTTGATGCTTTGGACACTCTCAAATGATCCCTTAGAAGCTTTTAGGATGATTGGAATCAGCTAGAACCTGCAAAAATAAAAACTGGCTGAATCAAGACATGGCTTGAAAAATGCAAAAAAAAAGCCTATTTTGAGGTTTTGAGAGGTGACTTTGACATTTAAGGATTACAGGTCACTTGTGTGAGTTTGGACAGCTTAGATATGACATATTGGATGTGTTTCGATCATGAGCTGTGATGGAAATGCTCTCTAACTAAAAAAATCAGAGTTACCTTGCTAAAGAAGCTATTTTTGCCTAAAGAAATTAATTTTGAGGAAAACATCTGTTTGATGGCTTTTGTGTACTAAAACTGAGCACAAATGAGCTCTATTTATAGTAGAGTAAGTTTGTTTTTGGATCAATAGTGAATGGCAACTGCAACAGAGGTTTGGCCAATGTTGATCAATGAGAATCCAAGTCTCCTCTAGCCATTGACTAAAGGTTAGAGCACAGAGCCGTGGTTCCCTAGTTGTTAGATCATTCTTGACTGGATTCAATTGCAAATGTATCAGTCTATGCCACCTTGGTGCATCCATTAAATGCTCCAATCCAAAATTGGAGTCATGTCCCTCTTTTAGGGATTTCTAGGTTTGGCATGCTACTTCTTGTTCCGAAGACTTTGGAGGCTTGGATCAGTGTTTGTTCCCTTTAGATTTGATCCTCAGATGTGTCCAAAGTGATGACAAGGCTTGGATTTATCTGATTTTACCAAATCGAGCAAAAGTGCAAAATTCTTCCTAGCGTTGGCAGTTTTCAGCAAGGCATATTGCCATTGTCATATCTCGTGGCTCAAGTGGAATTTGATGGAGTTCTTGGCCATTTTGGAAAGCCCTCATATGATACAATAAATGTTTGATCATAATTGGTTTTGATACTTTTTGGATCCAAGCGAAAAATTCCCCTACATTTGGAAAAAGTGAAGGCAGATTCTGACTTAGTGAAAATTTCACTAAGTGTTGGAAAAATGTGACATTTTCACTTTTCTTGATTTTGATCATTCCATAACTTGAAATCCATGGGGAATTGGAATGAGTGGTAGTTGAAGATTTTGTAGAGGGCCATGAGAGCTATAAATCCAGCTTTGGATGGGAAAAAATGGCCTTGTGGTTTAGGAGTTATGATCCTTCAAAGTTGGTACCCTAGCCACTTTGTTCCATAACTTAAAAAATTTTCTAAGTTTTTTATGGTTACCCCTTTTACAAGTTATCCCACTTTTCTTGATTTTTCTTGATGAATGATGATTCCAATCATACATTAACATCATTTTAGGGTTAAGGAACCATAATTGTGAAAAATCTCAAAAAGTCAAAGTTTGACTTTTGTGCACAGTTGACTTTTTGTCAGATGAATTCCAAACTGTGCGATCCTCTATGAAATCAAGTCCTTGACCTAAATCAAACTTGATGGATTTATTTCATAGGTGTTATAGGGTGTATTGAATCATGTCTTAGGGTTTGGGAGCATGTCCTGGTCAAAAGTCAAAGATACAGTTGACTTTTTCCGCAAAACCCTAACTGTGGTTCTGATGAAATTGAAACTTGTTGCTCAAGCTTCTTGGATCAATCCATTGTTGCAAATTGATCAATGTGATGTATTTGAGACCTTCAAATCCCCTCTTGAGGTCTTGGCTCATGTTTTGTCCCAAAAGTCAACTTAGGGGTGAATTAGGTCAAGAAACCCTAATTCCTGATTTTTTTTTATGAATGCATCCCCTGAGGCTAAATTGACTTGATGATTGGGTTCATGAGATCCCTTGGAGCATCATAGGTTATGCTTTGAAGCATTGGCTCATGCCCAGAGGAAAATTTCCATCTGGAGGCCCTGGTCGACCAAACCCTAATTTGGTGACACTAGCGATCTTAAGACTTGATCCACCTAGAAGGGAGAAGCCTTGTGCTTAATCCTTGAAGTGGGAGTCCTCTTGATCCTTTGTGGATGTTTGAGAGGCTACACAAGTTGAATATCATGTCATTTCTTGATTGATCCTTTATCTAAGAGCTCTGAGAGGGCTTGAAACCCTAAGTCTGATTGTAGTGGATGCTAACCCATCTTTGGGGAGACTAATGGTTCATCCATATTGTGATGATGATTTGAACAATGATGGGAAATCTTAGTGGTCAAAATTTGGGGTATGACAACTACCCAATGAAAACTTTATCTAAAAACTCCATCCTAGATAAGAGAAACCCGTCTCACTCCCTAAATCACAATATGTGATTATCTAACAGTTATAGTCACAATAATTGTATCATCCAACTTGAAAGACACCCCTTTCAGTACAAAGTTCAGTCAAGCATTCTTGACTAACAAGTTAACTTGGATTTTCTTAAAAGCTTCATCCAAGAACAATACACGATTCATTACCTTCGGGTTTCTAAATCTATACAAGTACCTATGTCTACCACAATGTATCAAATCGGTACAGAGGGAGACTTACAAGAGACACCTACGACTCTCAAATCCTAAACCCTACTTTACAAAATAGGATTCCTAATTCTATGTCGTTCCATCTCTCTCTTTTTTGGCCTAGGTCTTGGTCTTCTTTTATAGCCTTCTGCTTCTTTGGGCTTTAAATCTTCTGTTGGCTGATTCCTTGATCCACGTTCTGATTGCTCCTTAATTCTTGTACCAGATTAGAAACAACCTACTATACCAGGTCAAGACGTCGAGACATACGTTAGGACATCAAGTTTAACAAGTCTTCTTTCACCAAGCTTCTTCATGTTGGAACATTGTATTTGACATCTTGTTTTACCAAAAGTTTGCTCAAATCTACAGAACCTTCATTTTTTGTTAGGCTTCTTTGTTTGGCCTTCATTCCAATCTTGTCTGAATCCCTATGTTTAGCACACCACTCATTTTCCAATTTTTATTTCTATTTTGTTTTTTAATTAATTTCTTCAATTTGATTAATTATTAAAAATTATTAATGGATTTAAAACTCTTTTTATTTTTATATAAAAATCAAAATTTTAATTAATTGATTCCTTTGATAATTTGTTTATGTGTGAATATGATTAGGTAAACATTATAAAGTAATTAATACTCACGTAGCAAAAATCAAACACTTCAATTTAATAAAGTGTTAAATGAATCAATGTATTTTTTTCATAAATTGAACCACAATCATTTTTGCAATAAAATTGGATGAAAAAGGATCTATTGGATGTATATGCTTGTGGTTCCCTGGTATTTGGGTACAAGTCGTATAGTTTGCCTTTCGAGTACTCGTCTTCCTTTCAAACCTCGTTCCCTATAAAATCGGATGAAAAAGGATCTATTGGATGTATATCCATGTGGTCCCCGAGTATTTTGATACAAGCCGTATAGTTTGCAATTCGAATACTCGTCTTCCTTTCACAAAATTTTCTCAATATAATCGAATGAAAAATGATCTATTGGATGTATATCCATGTCGTCCTCGAGTATTTGGATACAAGCCATATAGCTTGCCTTTCGGATACTCGTCTTCCACTTAAAAACAATCTCAACCCATCAAACCTACTTTTTTGTCCAATTTCGATTAAGAAAACTTTTTCACAAACGAACGATGTTTTATCCATTCCAACGCGAAACAAGCAAATGCTTTATTCTGCCCATGCGCGACGAACAATCAACGCTTAACCGCTCGAACGTGACCTAAAAATCATTCGCGAAAATAGACCAACCAACAAACTTTTGCTACCCACAACTACTTAGTTTTGAGTTCCTCATCGCATCTGGGGATACGTAGGAGCAAGATTCGCAATTTTGTCAAACACTCTAATAAGAAAACCTAATTTCCTCCTTTCTTTCTTTTAATATGTCGTAACAATCTAGAAGAAACAAAATACTTTAAGCAAACACTCATATTTTCAAAACTAATTAAACGGTTTCCGCTAGATACAACGGATGTGCGGGGTACTAATACCTTCCATACGGATAACCGACTCCCGAGCCTAAATTTAGTTGTGATATCATATTTTTGTTCTTCAAAAATTTTATCGACATTTCCCTTTTAAAAATAAATTTTGGTGGTAACTCTTATTAATTTCAAACGTTCATATACTCGAGTATTTTTTTTACGCCGCAACACTAGAATATCAATGTTCCCTTCTAGAAAAACTCTAATCTACCCAATTTTTCAAACCCCACTAGTTATATATCATATCTATTAATGGTACACCTAATACGCCAGTAGGGATGGCAATTTGGCCCATCCCCAGTGGGTAACTAGAAAATTACCCACAACGGGTAGGGTAAAAACCCGCAAAAATGGATACGGGTACGAGCTCGGGTAATTACCCACTTAAATAAGTGGGGATGGACACCTTAGTACCTAGCCCGCCCCATACCCGCACAATATATATTTATATATTTTAATTTATATTATTATATATAAATTAATATTTATAAAATTAAAAAAAAACACCAATTTAAACTACTACATATTTAATATACGTGATCATTTATTTCATAATTCAACAATAAAATTTTTTAAAAACTTTCTAATATTTTTAAACACTTAAAATATTATGATATTTTATACTTGATATATTTATTTTTATTAGAAATGCGGGTAACAGGTACGGGTACGGGCACAAGTGCCAATTTTGATACCCAAGCGGATATGGGCTCAGGTACGAGATTTTTTTTTAACTGCGAGTATGGGGACGGGTACTATAGTACCCTGCCCATTGCCATCCCTGTACGCCAGCCACACACAAATAATTAAAAAATTTGAATCGAAATATGAATTTCCAATGTTTCAACTAACAAATTAAATGCAATATTGCAAATGGATAGTACATGACAAATAATTATGTCAATGGTGAAACACATAAACAATTTGAAGACCAAAATGGCTCAAAAATAAATCCAATTAAATTATTTCCAAATTCTAGCAAGAAAATAACTTAAACTTTGCCCATCTGAAAATCTTTGTATATGAAATGAAACTAGCAATAAATGGTAAGAATTTAGTAGTCTAAGAAATAGTTAAATAAATCAATAGAAGGAGTTTGAGGTAATTAGAAGGACTAGGTAAAAGAAATTAGCACCAGGCTCCATAAAATTACTAAGAAGTGCAGGACTGAAATCTTAAAGTTGCTGAACATGTTTGGATCTAAAGATGGCGGCGAGAAAAAGTTAGTAGGAATCGTAGATAGTGAAGCTGGTCCTGGTGACAAAATTTCTTGAAACATCATTGTTGTACCCCAAATTTTTCTCTTAAATTCATTGATTCATCTGCATAACATCTTAGGTCAATCATTCGTGTATAACTAACAACTTTATCTAGATTTTTGCTTGTTGGTTTCATTTGTGAACACATGTGTTGTTGCAGAAAGTTTAAAGAACTTGAAGGCTGAGCTTTGTGTGTTTGTGGAGGTTCTCTGATCTTGCAAGTGTATGTGGATTCCTGTGAGATTGTATGCCTCTATCCTTTTTAGTCCCCAAAACCACAACCAAAGCCTTTTCTCCTTCACACTTCTCAGAAGTTTTCCCCTTGTAGAACATTAAGTCCTTTACACCCGTTGGATATGATGATTGGTCCCTCAAGACTGATCACTGGTTGTGTTACAAGTCGGCACCTCCCCCCTCTGTAAGCTCCTCAATTTGAAGATATGTGTTGCTCTATGTTCCTAAATATTGGTTCATCAAGGAAAGTTCAATTTGGAAAAAATAAAAGTTTGAATCTCAAGATGCAAATTCAAAACTGTTATTGCCACAAGTCTACAAGACCAAGTTTGAAAGTTCCTATACCATCGCCATGTTTCAATTACGATTCAAGTACGAAGCTCACGCCCGCCATTTCAAGAAGAATATTTATATTCTTGAAGCTGTCAATTGTTCTTCAAGCAAGTTTGAAGATTGTTGGAAATTAAATGTTCAAGACCGTTAGCAAATTTTGAAAGCTTGCAAGATCTAAAGTATACTAAGATTCATGTTTCAAGTCACTAATTCAATGAGGCTATTCAAAGAGAATTATTTGTTCAAATCGAAATTTGTGATATAAGGTTCAACACCACTTCCATGTTCAAGTCTAAGTTCAATCATAGCTTACGAATCGGATTCTTAAGTTGTATAATTTCACGACAAGAAAACTCAAATTCATGTTATCATTCCAATATTCATGCTACAAAATTCTTTTAAAGTGCAAGCTAAAAGTTATTTGCAAAGCTCTAGATTAATTCAAAGAATACTGAATTCAAGGCATGCCAAATGCATCATAAGTTTAATGACGAAATTCGAGCTACGATTACAAGTTCAAGTATACAAGTTTCAAAATCCCAAGTTCGACTACAAGAGTGCTCCTAAAGCTTATTTTAAAATCGTTGGCAACACAACTTCTTAAAGATTTCTTAATCCATTACAAAGTAGTACCTCATCGGTGTTTGGATCTTTGTTTTAAAAACATTTTCAAGAACGCTTTGTTGCAAGCCTTCTTAGGATCTTATAAGCAAATCATTGAAGCCATGGAGATTCAAGCATTTAGACTCATGAAAACTCAGTCTGGTTCATTATTTAAAATTCAAGTCATGAGGTGTTTTTTTTCATAGAGATCCATTTTCATTATGTCCCTATAATAAAGCATCCCTGGCTTGTATTTTATCTTATGCCCATCACAATGATTCACTTTAAGAGTCTCATTTTTACCAGGAAGTTAATATATTCTAGAAAATGAAAACAAAAAGTAATTTCACAAAGTCAACGAGGCCACTTCACAGACTGTGTTGGTCATAGTCTAAAGTTGCAATCTTGGATAGTTTTCATTTCCTTCACAGCCAATTGGTATTTGCTATGCGGTGCTAGTGATGAGTTAAGGAAATATGGACCTGCAATGAAGTACAACATAGCAGCCTTTCGTCAAACCTATAGTCAAAGAGTCAAAGCAAATCTTTAGCATAATTATAGAAACCGTACAAGAATCAAACATGTTCCCAATGAATTCATTTCTTTCTAAAAACAAATCATAAACATATTCAAAGGAGAAATTGAAAGCAAATATTTCCAAAAGTAGGAATGACAGGTTCTAAATCGGATTTCCTAACAAGTTTTAAGCATGTTGCAGACCATTTCAAAATCTTTCCAAAGCAAGTAACAATGCATCGAGATAAAAACGGAAAGATTCTATTCAGACTTCAAATCGTTTTAAGGCATGATAAGGCATTTTGAAAGCAAATCAGAACATATTTCAGGGATTTATGACTAAATCACAACAACCACCAGACACAATTAAGACAAATCGAAAATCTTTCCATAACAGGCTGGAAACATGTTTCATACATATTCAAAGTTTTCCTAAATCTATACCAACACATTCAAACGCCTTCCAAAACAATCTTCAAAGCTTGTTCCGACAGATTCAAAAAGATGCCAAAACAAGGTTCACGAGGTTTAATTGGAAATTGATTTCTAAGGCCTATAAATAGAACACACAGCATCAGTCACAAGGGGGTCATTCATCAGTTCATCAGAAAACCATTTTCATCATGCACCAAAACAATTCTCCAAAACCTTACACATAACTTTCATACCAGAAAATTCAAAAAACTCGCATACTTACATCAGTTCACACCAGAGCTACACCAAGCTCATAACCTCATAAACCAATCTCGTAAACCAATCCGTACCAAAAACCAATCCCCTAAATCATTACAGAAACCATATCAGTACACAAACCATTCAAACTCACATAAACAAAATCACAAACTCATACCAGGAAATTCACAAACACACACGCAGCGAAACACAGAGCAAAACTAACAACGACACACATACTCACATCCAAAGAAGGAGAAGAATTCGCGAAAGAGTGAGTACCTGACTCAATCGATGCAGCGACGGACGACCCTTTTCCTTTACTTCCTTTTTTTCTATTTCGCATTCTTCGATCTTCATTGTAAATGTAATCAAACTCATAGTGGATTGGGGTATTGGGCTGTGTGGGGATTAGGGTTATTTGCATGCTTGATCGGAGAAGACGAGAGATTGAGAGCGGCTGCGATCTAGGGTTTCCTCAAACCCTTTCATCGCATAAATCGGCGAGAGTGTGGAGAGGATGAGTCCATCTTTTTTTTCAGTCTTTTTTTTTAGCCATTTTAGTCACATTACACACGCACCCACCACACAATTGTGCACCCTCACTCTTTATCACTCTGATCTCACACTGCTCACATCTAAAGGTTGAGATATGAGGGTCCACGATGGACCCTTTCTCCCTTGCACCACCTCATCGCTTCGTCTGTTTCTTTATTAAAAAACCAAAACCTTTCATTTTCATTTTTATAATAATCAATTAATTTACTTTTTTTATAAATAATTAGAACTTTTAAAAAATATTTGACTTCTTTTTTAAATAATTAAACTAAATTAATTAAAATATAATCTCTTTTATTAATATCACTTACTTTTTATAATAAAATATAACCTTTTGAAAAAATATTGAAGATATTTTGTTAGAAACCCTTTTTAAGTGGGAAAACCTTTTAAAAATAATAAAAACTCTTTTTACTAAGTATTAAGACTTTTTTTAAGATAAACCTTTAACTTTTCTCAAAATAATAATACTTTAACTTCTAATTAATAATAACTTTTAATAATTCCTAAAGTAATAATATAAAACCTTTTTCTCTTTTCCTTAAAAAATTTCAAAATTATCCTTTCTTAAGAAAGACTCTAACTTTAATTAACAATAACCTTTACCATGACAATTCTAAAACAATAAACCCTTTATATATTGAATTTCACCTTTTAAATTATCAATAAATCGTACCCTTTTAGGATCCCTCCTCGCACTTAAGTGTACGCTTGCATGTTTATTTATCTTATCTCGGCTTGATATCGTGTCTTTGTATGCTTTCTTCTATTTGAATGCTTGTTATTATTTTTCAAACCTTTCAAAACATAAAAACTCTCGATCCAACGTCGAGCCCATTTTCTACCTATGTAAGTCGATTGCCTTTAGGCGTCGCATTCAACCTTTGGTCACCATACACAATACTAGCCCACTCTGCTAGTGCGCACAAAGAAATCTTAAGTTAGTCGCCCCCTTAATTCCAAAGGAAAGGTTATTAATATTGACTCAACGTCATAGGACTAACTTTAGAACCCTTGGCCTTAGGATTCGGAGTCGCTGTACTCCACGTCTCGCCCTAGACACTTAGAATCTTAGCCCTAGGAT
This sequence comes from Lathyrus tuberosus, assembly GCA_022829125.1. Lineage (NCBI taxonomy): Eukaryota > Viridiplantae > Streptophyta > Magnoliopsida > Fabales > Fabaceae > Lathyrus > Lathyrus tuberosus. Next base: position 21,605,783 of record JALAZF010000017.1, read on the forward strand.
CGGAGCCGCCGCACTCCAAGTAAATGCTCCGCCGTGAACATTTACAATCCTACCCCCTTTTCAACCAACCTATAACTTTAGAGTCGCCGCACTCTATGTAATGTCTTCCCCGAGACATTACCTCCCCTTGGAACCTTGACCCCGTCAAGAAGTTCCTCTTTTCAGAACTACGATTACTTTGATTTCATTCCCCTCGGGATACGTAGGCACAAGATGCGATATCTTGCCGAGTATACTTAGATACTAACCCCTAGGGTTTCAGACTTTAGCATAACACCTTTAACAAGCGAGTAATAGATAACATAAATATTAACAAGAGGTTCTTGTAGAGTACTACAGACGTTTAGGATGCTAATACCTTCCCTAGGCGTAACCAACCCTTGAACCCTAAATCTCTAGGTTTTTCGCGTTCTTGAACCTTTCCTTTTGATAAATCAAAGACGGTGGTGAACATTTAAAGAACTGCGATGCAAGTTAATATAATAGTTTGTTATCCTATTCTCACCGCAATAGAATTGGCGACTTCACTGGGGACTCTCATAAGAGGGTTCCCCCTAACTTGTTTATTTATGTTATTTGTTTATACTTGTAAATATTTGTATACTTGTTTATCTGTTTGCTTAAATTTTTTCTGCTTGCTTGGGTTGTTACTTTGTGAGATAAGTACTAACCCGGACTTGAGAGTACACATATGATAGGATTGTGGTGTAATCAATAGTCGGCTGTTGGGAGTAGTCCTAACAGAGTTTGGCATATGATGACCACGCTCAGCCGAGGCCTTTTGAAATTGCTTGAGTCTGATACGAGTAGTCGTATTGATATCACTCTTTCCAATTTGGGAGTCGAAAAGCTGAGGACCGTAGTTACCTTTACCCCCACTTGGTCTTTTAGGACGTAGTGCGATGGCTATGAGGGAGTAGTCCCACATATTTGTTACGCGATACCACACTTAGACAAGTTTATCTTAAGAATACTGTTAACCCACGTGAGTAGTCACGTAGGCCGATAATATCCGAAGGGATACCTATGTGAATATGTGCTTACCTGTGGTTGTTGCATTCATGCATCCATCAGCATCATATCATAAAGATTCATGGAACTTAGCTCTATTTGTAAACATCGTAGGGATACCATAGACTCTGAAAAAGAAATAAGACGTTGAAGTACACTTACAAGAGTCATAACCTGGACGATCTAAGGGGACTGGAGACCTTGCGGACAAATGAAGAAAAGTCCAAGACCAAATATGGAAAGTTATCATCTCCATTCTACTACAACCTATCATTATTCCTGATTACTATCTGGTGTCAGTTCTTGAAGAATATTCTCAGCTGACCGGGTTACTAATTCAAGACAAGTATTCATTTCCTATCTTTGGTCAATATTCAAGCTAAGATAACTACAAAAGGAGGAACTTTTTGGAAAGAAGCTATTTATTTCAATAAACGGAAAGCTCAAGACGTCCTATCCCATCCTAGTCATCAATCAACATTTTGGAAGTTGACAAGCTTATTCTAGAAGAAGCTTAGTTGGAAGAAAGAAGTCAAAGGATTCAAGAAGACCGTTGGAAGAGTCTCCTTAGATCTATCATTATTAGCTTTTATTTAGCTTTACGTTATGACTGTTGTATGGCGTACATACGCGTTTAAATTTTGTATTAAATCAATCTTTTGTATTTCGGTACTAATGATGATAACCGTTTTTTTATGATTATTAAAACGAGCCTTTTGATATTCCTCAATTATTATAAATAGCTGAGTTTCCATGAATCTTGTTGCATAGCATTCGCATTTCCCTCCCTATCAAGGAACTTAGACTTATTTTGCAAGCATTGTACGATGGATTATGGAAAGAAGGGAGTTTTTCCGTACACCTTCAAGGTTTCGGATATTGAACAACTAAGGGATCTAGGAAGTCAGATCAAAGATCCTGAGGAGTTCACCGCAAGGTATGGAAGGATCCTTCCGCTGTTGCAGACTCGAGTAATTGCTGGTTTACTAGAGACGTTGGTTCAACTGTACGACCTGATCTACCATTGTTTCATCTTCCAAGATTTCCAGCTAATGCCTACGTTGGAAAAGTATTCCGCTCTATTGGGTATCCCTGTCAAAGACTCACCTCCGTTCTCCGGTGGAGAAGGAAGACCCAGCCAGGAAGATATTGCAAGAGAGACCCGCATAAAGCTTCTGGAAATTCAAACTCACATGACGGTCAGAGGAGGAATCGACGGTTTGCCTACCGAGTTCTTGTTTGAGAAAACTCGACATTTTGCTAGTATAGGGAACACTGGAGCGTTTGAGCACATCTTTACGCTGCTGGCCTATGATCTATTCTTATTTCCTAATGTTGAAGATTTTATTGATGTCCATGCCATAAGGATTTTCATGCTCAAAAATCCAGTTCCTACACCGTTAGCCGACGCGTATCATTCTATCCACTCGAAGGCTCTAAAGGGAGAGGGTCGGATTACTTGCTGCATCGTTATCCTCTATAGGTGGTTTATTTCGCACCTACCGAGGTCTACCAATTTCTGGGATGTGAAAGATGGTTCAGAATGGCTCGTGAAGCTCATGGCTCTTACTCATTCAGACATTGTTTGGCATGATCTGATGTATGAAGGAATCCCCATGATTCATAGCTATGGAGACTTTCCCAATGTACCTATTCTTGGTACGAAGGGATGTGTCAGTTACAACCCCGTGCTCACCCGTCGTCAACTGGGGCATCCAATGGAAGAAGTACCCGATCCAGAGAACCTGACAAGAATTTTTCTCTATCAAGGAGAGAATCTGGAACTGAAAACCGGAATTGTGTTCGCTTGGCGTCGCATCAATCGACAAGGAATAACGGCAACAAAGGATCCTGATTGCTAAGTAACTAAAGAGTGTGTAGCATGGGCACGTGAAAAGGCTCTCATGATGAGAATACCTTATCCTCGTCCCAAGCCTCATGTGGTCAAATCAGATGAAGTTTCATAGTTGAAGGCTAAAATAGAGAAGCTTACCCAGGACAAAGCAAGGATGCAGCACCAGATCGACAGGCTGATGGAAGAACTCCGTGGAAGACAAGGGGCATCATCCAGCAGTTTAGACTGCTAGTTCCTTTTGTGTTATGTTGCTTATGTAATAAAACTTTGGAGGTGTACTGGCCTTTTGAAAATTTTAATAAAATGTTTTATTATCTATAATGACTGCATATACGATTTCGAGTTCCTTGATAGCTGCTTCGTTCTTGCATTTGCATCTCATATCATTTGCATTCTTTGCATTGTTGTTTCCTTTTCTTCTGTTTGTTCCTGTGATCTCGTACATCCTCTGTTCATGACCCGTCTGTTGATTTCCCTTCAACAATCTTTAAACTGGAAGCCGATTTTGATAGATCATGAATTCAGAAGAGCGGAGCCAGTTTGCGACCAGAGCAGATCTGGAGTTCAGTCAGCTTGTGGAAGCTATGACAGCCTTGGCGATGAAAGATGGTAATACTCAGAGGACTGTTATGAACAATGTTACCCAAGATCAACCTGTGCAGATCCCTGTTGAAAACCAGGTTATACAAGAGTGTACTACCATCCGAGATAGACCTTCTTCTGTTAATGCTATGGAATATCGTAGTTTCGCACTCTCTGAGCCAGAATCCCAAGAGGTGATCTCTGTGATGAAAAATGAAGATCCACGAGATGTTGAGATTTTGAAAAAATGTCGTGCTTTGGAAAAAAGACTTGATGCCATTAAGGGTCGTGGCACTGTTGATCTGAATGCCTTGAATATGTGTTTGGTACCCGACCTTGTAATGCCTCCAAAGTTCAAGACACCAAAGTTTGAGAAGTACAAAGGGGACAGTTGTCCAAAGTAGCATTTGGTGATGTTTTGCAGAAAAATGATGCCACATGTCCGTAATGACCAACTTATGATCCACTGTTTCCAAGACAGACTGAGTGGGGCATCACTAAATTGGTATATGCAGCTAGAAAGTAGCATTATTCAATCTTGGTCAGACCTTGCCAATGCTTTTGTGAAGCAATATAACTATAATCGTGACTTGGCTCCTAGTCGCCTGCATTTGCTAGACCTATCTCAAAAAGACAATGAATCCTTTAGAAAGTATGCTCAGAGGTGGAGAGAAGTAGCTTCTCGCGTTCAACCACCGCTTTTGGATAAGGAATTGGTTGACTGGTTCGTGGATACCTTGCAAGGTCCGTATCGAGAAAATCTATTTAGCACTGTGACAACAAATTTCTCTGATATAGTAATAGTCGGAGAGCGCATCGAGATCGGTCTTAAGAAAGGAAAAATCCGAGGTACCTCAAACATCCGAACCATTGAGAGTGAATCAATAGTCAGTTCTTAAGAAGAACATGAAGAAGAAAATAATTCCATTGGGGAGTACCTAATATATCAGTCTCGCCACTCAAGTGTTCGGAGCCAACATTCTTTTGGGTCTTTGCGTCAGATACTATTATCTCTTCAAGCGCAATATTCTTCTCCAAATCAAATACCTCCTCGGTATCAACAATCATATTGTCGTCAGTCGCGTCAACATGATAGACAAAGACTAAGGAAGCCGAGGCATTTCACTCCGCTACCAATGCCATACAGTCAATTCTTGCCAGATTTAATCATAAGTGGACTTATAGTGCCGAAGGAATTAAAGCCAGTACCTTTTCCCTATCTGTAGCGAGCGATTTTGGACGTGGTTCTTAAGCGCTGGTCGCTCTCTGCGGTTGAGCTTAAAACTACAGGTCGATTCATTTTTTATCCTATTAAAGCTTATGAAGGAAGGGAAATAGATGTCTCCAATTAACCCTGCTTTGCATACTGAGTTTAAACAGCGGTCTGTTAGGTTACAGATGCTATCAATGTGGGGGGGCCTTTGTACTGGTTATTTGTATTTTCGCCAATACGGTTTTCTCTAGACAGAAGGTTTCTGGCGGGGAACAAGGATTAGGATGTTAGGACTGATGCTTTTGATAGATACATGGGAGTATGGGATTTTGGGTTTTTGTTTAGTGTGCTCGCTAAGATTTTTCTTTCAATCTTATGCCTACGTATTCCCGTTTACCGAAATAAGGAAATCAGAGCGTTCATAGTTCCTCCTATTCTATGGGAGGAAATGGTTGTTTTGGTGTCTTGTTCAAAGCCCAAGACGTGAAGCTGAAAGTCTGTTTGTATCATGTTCAAAGCCCAAGATGTGAAGCTGAAAGGTCTATTTGTATCTTGTTCAAAGCCCAAGATGTGAAGCTGAAGGTCCCAACTTTAGAGAGAACTTGTCATCTCTAAAGAGGGGGTTGTATGTCACAACTGTTTTATAAAGGAGAATTACTTTAACCAGGATTTGTGAATTCGGCAATGCCATAATTTCCTTTATAGGGGGTTTTAACCTGAAGGAGAAGACTTTAACTCAGTGTAGAGCAATGCTATCTTTCCTTAGGAATTGCTCATGCTAAAAGAGGGACAGTGGCATGGATGTAGATGATCTAGAGGCTTGCCGCTTACAGCGATTAGATGAAGAGGAAGGAGTTGTTGATGTTTGTGTACTGTGAACGAGGCACAACTTTGATGCTAAAAGGTTAATTGGATTAACCAGTGGTTTTCTTATACAAAGCCTAAGAGGAGGCTATTATGTGTCTCGTACAAAGCCCGATAGAGAGGCTAAAAGGTTTTGACTCAACGATGGAATCTTTTGGTATCTCGTATAAAGCCCTAGATGGAGGCTATTGCTTGTTTGGCTCAATAAGAACCTTTTTGTATCTCGTATAAAGCCCGAGATGGAGGCGAAAGGGGTGATTAACTCAACGAGGGAGTCTCTTATGTGTCTCGTACAAAGCCCAAGAGAGAGGCTAAACGTTGTTTGACTCCGCTGGGGAGAATCATTGTACAAAGCCCAAGAGGAGGCTAACTTCACTGGAGAAGGATCATTATACAAAGCCTAAGAGGAGGCTATGGTAACTGTTTCAGTCAAGCGATAGGTCCAGTATACTGATTTTAAAGAGAAAATCAGTTCTTATATGAGCAATATTGTACTCATGGATTTGATTCAAGGATCCGGGTTATTCCTGTTCTTTAAGGAAGCGGGAAATCCGAAGGGTATTGAGACTGTCCGAGTCTGCGGGTTTCCTATTTAACGAAGGGGTCACTTGAGAATGTCTTTGAGACTCAAGGAAATTAGACTGTCTAAGTCTAGGGTTTTATCTTTTGTACTATGCTTTGAGAAACACTAGTAGACTCTTTGAAAGGACTGTTCTATGCAGATGACTAAGTTGTGTTCCTATACCTCTAGGAGGTCGTCGGGACAATTTGTATGAAGCCCAAGAGGAGGCTGAAAACTTTTAAGAAGACGACGGGTCCTTGTACTAAGCCCAAGAGAAGGCTATCATTGCCGGAGGAAGAGATCATTATACGAAGCCTAAGAGGAGGCTGTGAATACTTCTAAGAAGCCGTAGGGTCCTTGTACTAAGCCCAAGAGGAGGCGGGGTTGCTTTTAGGAAGCCTGTGGGTCCTTGTACGATGCCCAAGAGGAGGCCGATGCTTTTAAGAAGCCTGTGGGTCCCCAAACCCCGAGAAATTCAAGGCAATGCTATTTATCGAGAATAGATTAAAGTCAGGAAAGTTCGAGAATTTGGAAGAAACTCAAGATGCCATTCACGGATAATACATTCATCTCTGGGATTAGAGTTTCTTGACAATTCCTAATGAGGACAACCGAAGAGAAGACTGTATCTGGTGATCCTATTGGGGATCTAGTTGTCTATTTCTACGAATAAACGAAACGACGTCACCTAGTTCTAGACGTAGTTGTCGGGGAAACTCTAAATATCTATACTATTATTACACAGTCGATATGAGTTTATGAAAGAAGACTTACAGTGAAACAGCCCCACAATACAGTTATATGTATATGAAAGCGGTAAATGAAAGCAATAACCACTTACTCGGTTGTAGAGCTTCCATGCTGTTTGGTTAGTTGTTCAACAAAGAAAGATTGAAAACAATAGTATATTCAAAATCAAAGGAGAAAGTGCTTTGAAAAAGAAAGATTTGGGGCTTACAGCTCAAGGAGAGGCCAAGGGTTTTATCAGTGAGCGCACTGTTTGAATTTGTACAGAGGGACTTATACAAGTGACTGAGGCCAAAAAAGGTTTTCTGTACAAAGGGATGGGTCTTAAACTCTCTCAAGAGGCCCAAAAAGTTTAAAGAAAAAGAGTGGGGCTTATAACACGAGAGTAGGCCCAATTGATTTTTCCGTTTAAAAATGGCGATCGCGCCGAGGTTTTCTTTTAACGCAGAGGGACTTATACAATAAGTGAGGCTCAAAATGTTTTGGTTAAAAGGGGATTGGGTCTTACACTCTATTAGAGGCCCAAAGTGTTTTTTAATGGGTCTTATAGCTCAAGGAGAGGCCCAAGGTTATTTTTCAAAAGGCGATGATCGTGCCGTTTATTTGAAAATGTACAGAGGGACTTATACAACGAATGAGGCCCAAAATATTTCTGTACAAGTGGATTGGGTCTTACACTCTCTCAAGAGGCCCAAAGTGATTTGAAAATGATTTATGAGGGTTGAATTAATCCAAAAACCCTAATTTGTTTTCAAAAATGTATTTAATTGAATAAAAATTCAATTAAAAATGATCAAAATTGTTTAACATATGAAAAAAAAAATTGTGATTTTGGATTAATGCTTCAAAAATTAAGTATTGACCTACAAAATAATTAGAAAGCATTAAAAGTTGCAAAATCAATGTAGAAAAAATATTTAAAATGTCAAAAACAATTAAAATATTAATTCTTTACAAAAATATCAATTATATGAAATAAATAATATTTTTGGGATTTTTTGATAAAATAAAATATTTTAACATTTTTGTGAATTATTAAAAAAAGAATCAACTCAAAATCATTAAAACTCAGAGAGAAATTAATTTTTGAATCAATTAAATAAAAATCACAAAATTCAAATATTTGAATTTGAAAGAAATGGCACCAAGAACAAGCTGAAGAACACGCGCGTGTTCTGAGATTCTCAGATATGCATTTTCTATCCAATCTCCCTGAATACTTGATTATAACATGCAATCCACATATCATTATGCTCGTCTCAACCTCACGATCATGTCTATGTCCATTAATTTCATTTAAATTAAACATATAACAAGAAATCATGAAAAATCCTCAAGAACCCTAATTTCTGCATGAAGGCTAGGATTTTTGATACACGATTCAAACAATGCAATTAATTGAGGGAAAACATTCCATGCATGATTATGAACATATGGCCAAATTATTGTGCAGCAAAAATTGCATAGATCATAGAGTTAGAAGAGCTCATGCTTACCACTTGCAGCTGGTGATCGTGATTTGTGTTGGAGGTGTTACAGCTAGGTTCCAATGATGTGGATAGCTTCCCTAGGTGCCAAGTGATGTGTCTGAGTGCTTGGAATGGATTGAAATGGTTTGGAGTTGAAGATGGCACCTCAACTACAAAACTGTCAACAACTTGAGCAATTGGCTGGTGATTTTGTGAAATCAGTGTTCCAGATGTTATGTGAGTGTTTGGATCACTTCTATATGATGTATGTGAGGTGTGTGAGTGATTGGTTTGATTGGAAAAGCTCTCAAACTCAAAACCCGATAGCTACCTTGCTAAGAAAGGCATTTTTGCCAAGAGAAATAGATTTTGAGGAAAGCATCTGTTAGATGGCTTTGGTGTACTCAAACTGATCACAATTGAGCTCTATTTATAGTATAGCAAGTTTGTTTTGCAAGGAATAGTGAATGGCAACTGGTAAGTAGGTTTGGCCAATGTTGTCCAATGGAAATCCAAGTCTCCTCTAGCCATTGACTAGAGGTTAGGGCACAGAGCTGTGGTTCCCTTGGTCTTGGATAACTCTTGACTGATTTCAGATGAGAATGGCTCAGTCCATGCCACCTTGATGCTTCCATTGAATGCTTCAATCCAAATTTAGAGTCTTGTCCCTATTTTGGCCATTCTAGGTTCAACATGCTATTTCTTGTTCCATGGACTTTTGAGGCTTGGCTCAGTGATTGTCCCCTTTAGATTCAATCCTCAGATGTGTCCAAGTGGATAGGAGCATTTGAATTTGGATGATTTTGGCAAATCGAGCAAAGTTGCAAATTCTGCCTTGCCTTTGACAGATTTCAGCAAGGCAACTTTCCAATGTCATATCTCATGACTCAAATGGAATTTGGCAATGTTCTTGGCCATTTTGGAAAGCCCTTACATGATATAGCATCTGTTTGAACATATTTGGTTTTGATCTCTTTTGAATCCAAGTGAAAAATCCCTCTACATTTGGCAAAAAGTGAAGGCAGATTCTGACTTAGTGAAAATTTCACTAAGTGTTGGAAAAAGTGACATTTTCACTTTTCAGCCATTTTTATCACTCCATAAGTCAAAATCCTTAATGAATTGGACTTAGGTCTAGTTGAAGTTTTTGTAGAGGGTAATGAGGGCTACAAATCCATCTTTGGATGAGAAAAAATGGCTTTGTAGTTTAGGAGTTATGATCCTTCAAAGTTGGTACCCTTGTCACTTTATTTTTAACTTAGAAAATTTTCTAAGTTTTTATGGTTACCCCTTTTACAAGTTATCCCACTTTTCTTGATTTTTCTTGATGAATGATGATTCAAATCATACATTAACATCATTTTAGGGTTAAAAATCCATTTTGGTGAAAAATCTCAAAAAGTCAAAGTTGACTTTTGTGCACAGTTGACTTTTTATCAGATGAATCCCAAACTGTGCAATTCTTCAGGAAATCATGTCCTTGACCTAAATCAAACTTGATGTACATGTTCCATGGGTTTCATAGGGTATATTGAGGCATGTCCTAGGGTTTGGGAGCATGTCCTGGTCAAAAGTCAAAGTTACAGTTGACTTTCCTCGCGAAACCCTAATTGTGGTGCAGATGAAATTGAGACTTGTTGCTCAAGCTTCTTAGATCAATCCATTGTCCCAAATGGATCAATATAGTTCATTAGAGACCCTCAAATCCTCCCTTGAGGTCTTGGTTCATGATTTGTCCCAAAAGTCAATTTAGGGGTGAATTAGGTCAAGAAACCCTAATTCCTGATTTTTTATGTATGCATCCCCTGAGGCAAAATTGACTTGATGAATGGGTCCATGAGGTTCCATGGAGTACATTAGGTTGTGTTTTGGATCTTTGGCTTGTGTCTAGATGAAATATTTCATCTGGAGGCCCCGGTCGACCAAATCCCTAATTTGGTGACACTGGCGATCTTGAAGCTTGATCCACCTAGAAGGGAGCAACCTTGTGCTTAATCCTTGAAGTGGGAGTCCTCTTGATCCATTGTGGATGTTTGAGAGGTTAGACAAGTTGAAGATCATGTCATTCCTTGATTGATCCTTTGTCTAAGGCTCTGAGAGGGCTTAAAACCCTAATTTTGATTGTAGTGAATGCTCAACAACCCTTGAGGCATTTGATGAGGCATGATGGTTCATCCACATTGTGATGATGATTGGCACAATGATGGGAAATCTTAGTGGTCAAAATTTGGGGTATGACAGATGCCCCTATTTAATCTTCTTAGACCCGAATGTGTGAATGACGAAGGTATTCGGGCATTCGGGGTGCAAGAGGATTAAATATCGGAATACCTGAAATTTTGATGGTGGTTATGAATGGTAGCTTACGCATTCATCTTATTTTGCTAAGCAATGATGCTTAGAAAAGGTAAACTTCCCCTCGATCCTGGTCTTCAGCCAAGGAACTGGTCTTAGTTGCGGAAACAAACTTCCCCTCGATCCTGGTTTCCTACCAAGGAACTGGTCTCAGTTGTTGAAATAAACTTCCCCTCGATCCTGGTTTCCTACCAAGGAACTGGTCTCAGTTGCTTATGTAAACTTCCCCTCGATCCTGGTTTCCTACCAAGGAACTGGCCTTAGTTTCCGATTTAAACTTCCCCTCGATCCCGGTTTCCTACCAAGGAACTGGTCTTAGTTTCTGATTTAAACTTCCCCTCGATCCTGGTTTCCTACCAAGGAACTGGTCTTAGTTTCTTTTGTCAATAAACTTTTTGACAAGGGACGCTATTCGTAGCGATTTCCCTCAAACTTCTCGCCGAATTTTCCTGGGGAGATGCCATCTGACGGAAAAAGTTTTGACGTCAGACTTGCTGGCGAACCCAATCGTCTGAATTGTAGAGGTACACAAACTTCTCTGTTTGGAGACGCCATTTGTCGATTCTACTGGGGGAAAGCGAGTCTCTTAAGAGACTGTTTCCACTTGGGATCTTACATCATACTTTTCTCGGGATCTTCTCGGAGAAATGCCATGTGATGGGGTCCAATTTTGAGGTGCCGATGACCTTTTCATCAGCGATCTTTTCGAAGAATGGCAGCTGTACTGCCAAATCTCTGCTTAGGAGGCTTTCTCTGTGGATTTTCCTTAATCCGGGAAAGCAAGGATATCATCTTCAATGGCGAAGAGTGATGCTGACTGAAGGTTCCTCTAGTCTTTCAGAGGTTCAAGTTATCAAAGTGGTCGAGGAGTCAACTTCATTCCAGAAATAAACTGGAGGAGAGAGATTGTTCAGACGCCGCACTTCCTGATGAGGAAAGGGTTGACAACTCGATTGAGAGAACTTTTATCACTAGGGGACAAGACCGACTAGAGTGATATTGATGCAATATAAATGCGAATGCAAATCAATAATGCATGTATGTCTATGCTGACAAAACTGACGCGACACACAAACTAAAAGATGAACATGACTGGATACTCGGCCATCGCGGGGCGTGTAGAGATATCGTTGGTTCAAGATAGCAATTCCACCTTGCTTAGGAGAGATAGTCCCTGCGGGAAATACCGTTGATCGGGCTTAGGAGATAAGAACTCGGCCGAGGGGTGTCATACAAAACAAGGTCTCTGACACAGTTGATCCCTTCATTCAGGCGTACTGGGTTAGAAGGAGCACTTTGATTCTGCACTTTGAAGTTTGCCTACTTCTGGAGAAGCGATTGATGTTCTTTTGATGTTCAATAGTCAAAAGAAATTGCCATCTTTATTTTAAAAGCAGAAAAAGTTTTACCAAGTAAATTCATTTTTGTTTTATTTCAAGAGTCATTGGTCATGTTAACAACGTCGTTCTGTAAAGCTAAAACAAATAACAATTACAAACAAAAGCACAAGGGCTCAAATTTTTTTGATAAAATGGAGATCAGCCAAATGCGTGATTCCAAAGAGTATTTACAAAGTTAGAAAATGGTAATTTACGGGGAAAAGGGCTACGTTGAAACATAATGACCACTATCCTTCTACCAACTTTGAATTCGGGGCATCCTGAGCTTCTGTCGAAGATGACCTTGACTGGAGTTTTCCTCCGATGGATGGTGTAACTGCTGCTGAGGGACTTGCCTCTGTTGAACATAGTTACTTGCCATTATCCCTAATTTTTGCCTGGATTGTACTTTGATGTTTCCAATCCACCGGGATGATTTTTTTTCATGTCTCTAACTTTTACCTGGACCGCCCTTTCGGGTTTTCAATCCACCGAGACGTTTTTTTTAGGCGAAGTATTTCTTAACTACATCAACATTCATGGGGTAGGCAAATTCCTCTCCGTCTATGGTTGCAAGTCTCAAGGCGCTGCCTGAGAAAGCTTTTGTGACCACATAGGGACCATCATAATTCGGAGTCCACTTGCCTCGGGAATCAGTGAGAAAAGATTGTATCTTCTTGAGCACGAGGTCCCCTTTTCTGAAGACACGAGGTCGGACCTTTTTGTCGAACGCCTTCTTCATTCTCTGCTGATACAACTGACCGTGGCATAGTGTCGTGATTCATTTCTCTTCGATCAGGTTTAATTCGTCGTGTCGGCTTTGACACCATTCAGCTTCGGTGAGCTTAGCTTCCATCAATACTCGGATTGATGGGATCTCTACTTCTATGGGGAGAACTGCCTCCATGCCATAAACTAGAGAGAAAGGGGTAGCCCCTGTTGAAGTGCGAACAGATGTGCGATAACCGTGAAGAGCAAAGGGTAGCATCTCGTGCCAGTCTTTGTAGGTTACAACCATCTTTTGAACGATCTTCTTGATGTTCTTGTTAGCCGCTTCTACCGCTCCGTTCATCTTTGGTCGGTAGGGAGATGAGTTATGATGTTCAATCTTGAACTCTGCGCATAAGTCCTTCATCATCTTATTGTTCAAGTTAGATCCATTATCAGTAATGATCTCGCTTGGAACACCATAACGGCAGATGATATTGTTTTTGATAAATCGAACCACCACTTGTCGGGTTACATTAGCGTATGATGCTGCTTCGACCCACTTGGTGAAGTAATTAATGGCTACCAGGATGAACCGATGTCCGTTTGAAGCCTTAGGTTCGATCAAGCCAATCATGTCGATTCCCCATATGGAAAAAGGCCACGGGGAAGAGAGAACTTTGAGATGCGATGGCGGTACATGAATTTTGTCGGAGTATATCTGACACTTGTGACACCTCCTCATGTACTTGTAGCAGTCGGATTCCATGGTCAACCAATAGTACCCTGCTCTCAGAATTTTTCTCGCCATTGTGTGTCCATTGGCATGAGTGCCAAAGGATCCTTCATGAATTTCTTTCATAAGCATGTCTGCTTCTGGTCTGTCTAAGCATCGGAGCAAGACCATGTCAAAATTTCTCTTATAGAGAGTGTCACCGCTCAGGAAGAAGTTTCCAGCCAATCTTCTGAGGGTTTTCCTGTCTTTTCTGAGTGCCCCAGGTGGGTACTCTTGTTTCTGAAGGAAGCATTTGATATCGTGATACCAAGGTCTGTCATCTATGACTGCTTCAATCGTGAAGACGTAAGCGGGCCGTTCAAGGCGCATTATGTCGATCTTAGGTATGTCATTCCATTGACCTACACTAATCATAAAAGAGAGAGCGGCTAATGCATCAGCCATGTGATTCTCATCATGAGGGATGTGATGAAACTCGATTCTGTTGAAAAAGGGTAGCAACCTTCTTGCATAGTCTTTGTAAGGAGTCAATCCTGATTGGTATGTGTTCCAATCTCCTTTTATCTGATTGATGACCAAGGCTGAGTCGCCATATACGTCCAAGTTTTTGATCCTTAAATCAATCGCTTCCTCGAGACCCATAATACAAGCTTCGTATTCGGCCTCGTTGTTCGTACACTTGAACGTAAGTCGAGCGGTGAAAGGAATGTGGGTACCCTGAGGGGTAACAATGATTGCCCCAATTCTGTTTTCGTAGTGATTAACTGCTCCGTCAAAGATAAGTCCCCATCGGGAACCTGGTTCTGGCCCTTCACTGGGTAGCGGTTCATCGCAATCTTTCATTTTTAGATACATGACATCTTCGTCTGGGAAGTCAAACCCGATTGATTCTTGATCATCAATTGGTTGATGAGCCAAATGATCGGCTAAAATACTTCCCTTAACGAATTTTTGAGCGTGGTACTCTATGTCATATTCTGATAACAACATCTGCCAACGGGCAATTCTTCCCGTAAGAGCAGGTTTTTCGAAGACATACTTGATTGGATCCATTTCTGAGATTAACCAAGTAGTGTGACGAATCATGTACTGGCGAAGACGTTTGGCAGCCCAAGCCAAAGCGCAGCAAGTTTTCTCAAGCATCGTGTACCGAGTCTCGCAGTCGGTGAATTTCTTGCTCAAATAGTAGATGGCAGACTCTTTTCTTTTAGTTTCGTCTTGTTGGCCAAGTACACATCCCATTGAGTCCTCTAAAACTGTGAGGTAAATGATCAGTGGTCTTCCTTCCACTGGAGGTGATAGAATCGGAGGATTCAACAGATATTCCTTAATACTGTCGAAGGCAGTTTGGCAATCTTCTGACTAAACGCAATCCTGGTTCTTTTTGAGTAATTTGAAGATCGGCGCACATGTGGCGGTCATAAGAAATATGAATCTGGAGATGTAGTTCAAACCTCCCAAGAATCCTCTGACTTGTTTTTCAGTTTTCGGCGAAGGCATTTCTTGAATGGCCTTGACCTTGTCAGGATCAACCCAATTCCTTTCTGGCTGACGATGAACCCTAGTAGTTTCCCTGAACGGACACCGAAGGTGCACTTGTTGAGATTCAAGCAGAGCTTGAATTTTCTTAGACGTTCGAACAATTTTGACAGATGTTCAACGTGCTCACTCTCTGTTTTTGATTTTGCAATCATGTCATCAACATATACCTCTATCTCCTTATGTATCATGTCATGAAACAGAGTAGTCATGGCCCTTTGATAGGTTGCCCTGACGTTCTTCAAACCGAACGACATTACCTTGTAACAAAAGGTACCCTATGGGGTAATGAACGAAGTTTTCTCCATGTCTTTCAGCGCCATTTTGATCTGGTTATAGCCCGAGAATCCATCCATGAAGGAGAAAATTTTGAACTTTGTTGTGCTGTCTACCAGCATGTCAATGTGTGGTAAAGGAAAGTCGTCCTTTGGACTTGCCTTGTTCAGATCTCGGTAGTCGACACACATTCTGACCTTTCCGTCCTTTTTCGGAACAGGTACGATGTTGGCTAACCATTGAGGATATTCAGACGTAGCGAGGAAACCCGCGTCAATCTGTTTCTGCACCTCTTCTTTGATTTTGATGGCCATGTCCGGGTGAGTGCGTCTCAACCTTTGCTTTACTAGAGGACATTCCGATCTCAACGGTAAGTGATGTTCCACGATGCTGGTATCCAACCCTGGCATATCCTGATAGGACCAAGCGAATACATCAGGAACCTCTTTGAGAAGCTTTATCAAACTCTCTCTGGCAGTTGGACTGAGCAGTGCCCCAATCCTGATTTCTTTTCTCTCTTGCTCTGAACCTAAGTTTACCATTTCCAAAGGCTCTTTGTGAGGTTCAATGGACCTTTCCTCTTGTCTGAGTAGTCGAGAGATCTCTTTTGGAATTTTGTCGTCATTTTCTTCTTCAGCCTCGAATACCGGGAACTCAAAGTTGGGAGAAGGCATCGGATCGTATGTTTCAACGGGGTTTAAAACAAGCAATCTGCATGACGTGATGATTCGTGTTTAGAAGAGATAGAGAAAATGCAAGTGTGTGCAGTGTATTTATTTTACTGCTTGTTTTTATTTGAATTGTTTTTTAGGATTACCATTTTCTGAAAAAGCAAAAAGAGAAAACAACAATTAATGCGGAAATTACAGAACGACGTTATTTTATTAATGAACAAGTCGATCCTTGAAACTACATCCCTATAAAGCAAAACTCTATCGCTTCGGGCAAAGCGAAGAGGGAAATTTACAGAAAGCGAGCCCTATCAAAACATTCGTTTCACCTGGGCAGGGTGAAAGGTTAAAGATGGCAATTACTTTGACTGATGAACGACCTTCGGAACCTCGACGGCAACCCATTGCCGGTGAACTCCTCGGTGAATCACAAAGTCTGGCACCTTCCTTGATTTGTCTTTAGAAATGACGCTGATTTCTGGTGGAGCAGGATCATTGGAATCTGTTTCCCAGGCAGAGTTGTCGTAGGAGAATTCCTCTGTTGCATTTTGCATAGCATTTATGCTCTCAGCTGTATCTCCCCATCCAGTTAGCTGGATATTTTTGAGCCTGATACGAGAGCTTCCAGGAGCGGTGTACTTGACCATATAGTCGTATTTTCCACTGGTTGTCCCAAGGTGTCCCACACTTCTTTCGAACTAGAGGAGTCATTTCTCTCGATGACGTTGACCTCGGGAAAAGCATAGTTGATGAATTCAAGTCCTGCAAACGTTGCAAATTCATCTTCATGTTGAGTAGTTTCTGAATGACCTGAGTGTTGCTCCCATGACATGGTGGGGACACAGGTATTTTGTTCAATGACGGTCAGCTGATTTTCATTGTTCGGCTGACCCTCTTGCCCCAAGTTTCCTGGGTAAGGCTGCCACATTGGCAGACCATCCATTGGGCCATAGTAATTATAGTCAAAGTTGTCTTTCATCAGAGTGTCCTCCTCTAATGAATTTGGCGGAGCACGGCATCCTTCCGGATCACAATCTCCATATGTCATTTTGACATCTAACTGTGGTACAAATCTCGAACTCTGTGCGGGATAGAAAAATTGTATAGGCACCTCTTCCTGAGACATATAACCGTCCTCATTCAAATAGGACTTCCATTTTTCATCCGTGTCAGAGGGATCTTCCTCATTGATAGCATGAACCGTTTGAGACACTGGGTGAAGGAAACCTCCACTATGGAAGAAGTTTTGAAGGGGATGAAAACTTTCATCTTTAGCAGCTGTCTGGGTACAGGTTGCAGAAAAACCAAGACCCTTCTTTGTTTTATTGTCAATAGGAATGACAAGCTGTCCCCATCCAGTTGTATCGGTACTCTCGACCGCTTTGATAGCATCTTTGTATGAGGAAATCGAGGTTCCTCCTTGGGATTGATTGTCCTTGCTCACCGACAATGCTTGGAACTGAGTTCCAATAACCTCCTCGGGTTTTATACCAGTAGATGATGACAAGTTGCTTACAAGCAAGGTTTGTTCCCCACAAACCGTGACAAGTTGATCGTTCTTGACGAACTTTAGCTTTTGGTGGAGGGTCGAAGTGACCGCTCCAGCCTGATGTATCCAAGGTCTTCCTAATAAACAATTGTATGTTGCCCGGATATCCATGACCTGGAAAGTGACTTGGAAAGTGTGAGGACCGATAGTTATGGGAAGATCAACTTCGCCGATAACTGTTTTTCTGGATCCGTCGAATGCTTTGACGACAACCTCGCTAACTCTCATCGGAGGCCCTTTGAATGATAATTGCATCAAAGTGGACTTCAGCATAACATTCAGGGCTGACCCTGTGTCTACCCGTACGCTGGCTAAAGCATCGTCCTGGCAGTTGACTGTAATGTTTAGCGCCATGTTATGACGGCGACCCTCTTCGGGTAATTCCTCATCACTAAATCCCAAATTATTACAGGAAGTGATGTTAGAGACAATGCTATCGAACTGTCTAATTGTTACATCCTGTTCCACAAAGGCCTGCTCCAAGACTTTCTGTAGAGCCTCCCTGTGCGCTTCTGAACTGAGTAACAGTGATAATACCGAGATCTTTGAAGGAGTCTGTAACAGTTGATCAATAATGTTATATTCACTCCTTTGGATGAGCTTCAGCATCTCATCATTATTTTTTGAAAGGTCGGGATTACTGGATTGACCGACTGATAGATCGGGAGCTTCTGTCTGAAGTTTCTTTTCCTTGTTAACTTCCCCAACCCCTCGGTTGAAGATTCTACCACTCCGTGTTACTCGACTGATGTCTTCAATGTTCACAACGGAGGGTAATGGAATTTCCTTTCCATTTTCAATTATTGTTGCACCGTATTTTTAAGGGATCGCCTTAGCTGATTCATACGGTAGCGGTCCTGGTAGATAGATGACTACAGGAGCCTTCTGATTTTTTTGACCATCGTAAGCAATCTCAATTCGTTCACGGTTGGGAACCTTAGACTCGTCAAGTAGAGGGATGATGGCAAAAACATCCCTGGTCCTGTGATGACCAGAGATTGGGACAACATCCTCGACTTGATCGGCAAGGTAGTTCGGCGTCCAGTTGATGGGTCCAGAACCCGGATATGGACGAATTTCTCCACGATCCGCCTGACCCTGAAGAGCTGCTCTCACAAGGTAACACCCTTGGTTGCTTTCCGAACAGACGCTACAACTGTCATAGTTGTGTGGTGGCACCTGGCCACGCCCACTTTGAAAACCTCACTAGGTTAGCTTCCACTGATCGGACATCCTGACTTTGACGTCGGGTAGGATTCCTGTTACTGATACTAATCTGCTGAGTATCTTCATCCATATAAATTGGCATCCACCAGTGATTTAACAAGTGCTAAAGTGCCTCCTGGACAAGGATACAACCTCGATCGTTTTCACAACCCGCTTCACAGCTTTGATAGTCATGTGATGTTAAGAATCCGAGTCAGACCTGCTCAGCATGTAACTCTACCAGGTTGGTATTCATCATGCAAATGTCAAAGATCTGAACCATGTTGATTTAATAGGAGTTCCTATCATGGTAGTCTTGGATCCATCCAAGATCCATCTGACGCTGGAGGGCCTCTTGTATGAAAGAGCATCCCTGTTTGTTTACCGAGCAAGTCAGACAGGAACTGTAATCGTGTCGCGGCAGATTATGATACTGGCTTTGCCTTGAGTGCATCGCCACCAAGTTGGCATTCATCGCACGGATGTCGTGGTTTTGAATGACGTTAGAATTTGTGTAAACCATGTTAACTCCACGAACTCGGTGCTCTTGGATCCATCCGAGATCCATCTGTTCCTGTAGAGCTGCTTGCACTACAGAACATCCTTGGTTGTCTTTAGAGCAGATATCACACTGATGATAGTTATGAGGTGGCACATGGCCATATCCACTCTGTCTACAATGCATCTTTACCAAATTGGTTTTTAACAAGAGTACATCGTGATTTGATAGACATTGTTAAATTCTCCTTCTATCAAATTGACTACAGCCTTCTCGTGTTGAGGCAGCGGGTTCGTGAGAACATTAGGATTCGTATCCTTGAAGGATAAGACCCCGCTCCTAATAAGCTTTTGTACGTCGGACTTGAAATTGAGACAAGTCTCTATGTTATGCCCTGAACCTCCTTGATGATAAGGGCATGTTTGATCCACCTTAAACCAAAAAGGCAGATTTTCCGGTACTATAAGAGGAGACTTAGTCTGAATGTGCCCCTTAGCCAGTAGTAATGGAAACAGTTCTGCGTACGTCACGGGTATAGGATCAAATCCTGGTGGCCGTGTTGTACGGTTGTTATTATATGGAGGACGAGCCTGCTGAAGAGGCTGTTGTGTCCTTTGTTGATCAGGCTGGCTCTGTGCAACCTGAGGTTGATACGTAGAAATAGACGCAGGGCTGATAACAGGAGTCACAGCTGCTACCGGTTGATAACGTCGTCTTTGCTTTCCGAGGGAGATATTCTCAATATCTTGCTCTTTTTTCTTAGGGAGAGCACTACCGTATTTTTTAGTACCGCTCGTCGATCCAGTGTCTTTTACCAAACGTCCTTCTCGGACGGCTTCCTCAAGACGTACGCCCATGCCGACCATTTCGGTGAAATCACTGGGTGCACTGGCAACCATTCGGTCATAGTAAAATGAGCTTAAGGTCTTTAAGAAGATCTTTGTCATCTCTTTTTCCTCAAGAGGTGGACAAATTTGAGCGGCAATTTCACGCCACCTTTGAGCATACTCCTTAAAGGTTTCCTTGTCCTTTTGCGACATTGATCTGAGTTGATTTCTGTCGGGTGCCATGTCCAAATTGTATTTGTATTGTTGGACGAAGGCAGTACCAAGATCTATGAATGTGCTGATCGTAGTACGGTTTAAACCCATGTACCATTTTAACGCGGCACCGGTTAAACTATCCTGAAAGTAGTGAATCAGTAGGTCCTGATTCTCCGTCTGAGCTGATATTCGCCGAGTGTACATCACCAGATGGCTTTGAGGGCAAGAGTTACCCTTGTACTTTTCAAAGTCGGGCACTTGAAATTTGTGCGGGACTTTCACATTTGGGACCAAGCAGAGATCTACGGCGTCCTTTCCAAATAGATCCTGACCGCAAATGGCTTGCAGTTCCTTCTGCATTTCCAAGAACTGTTCCTGGAATTCCTCCATTCTGTCAAACATAGTTTCCTTCTTACCAAAAGGTGTCTGTGGAATCTGTCCTTCCGGGACAGTGTGCACCACAAGGGGTGGTACCGTGACTACGGCAGTGAGTCTTGGCGTCTCTCGAAGTTTGTAACCTTCAGGAGTCTTCAGTATGCCCCTGGCATCTTCGCTTTCCCGAAATTTGTAACCTTCAGGCCCAGCGGCTTCTGTTGTGATTCCCTGATCTTCAGTGATCGGCGGAACATATCCTCCCGGGATATAGTTAACAGGCATGCCCCAAGGACGATCTTTCGGCATCTGATACCTAGGATCATACTTCTCCGCTATGGGCGTTGAGGCGATCTCTGAGATCACAGTTCTTTGTAGCTGAGCTTCTGCCATGGCTTGCATGTCGTTACGAAGCTTTCTCATATCCTCTCTTAGAGCGTCGATCTCTTCTTTCAACTCTCTGTTTTCTTCCTCAAGATCATCCATCTTTTTCTGACGATTGGCCCGAGTATTATACGAATGAGACAGTTTGACTCTAGAACCGAGACACAAATGTGAGATTCATAGGTAAGAAGAATACGCGATGTGAGAATGATGAATGCAATGATTATATTAATTATTTTTTGGTTTAAGCAAAATAAACTTCGACAATTAGATTGCAAATATCAAACAGTGGGGAAACCCCTTTTTATTGAATTCAAAGGATTACAGAAATGGAAATACAGTAGATTACAAGGTGCAGAAATAGAAACCTAAGCTAATGGGTCCCGAGTCCTCTCTGAAGAGAAACCAGGTGCTGATTCTGGTATCTTCCTTTTCTTTGACCGGGGCTCTTGGGTCGTTGTTGGGTTGTCATTCCTTTACCAGGTGAAAGGAGCGAGCAAATTCCTTTGGTCATCTTGATTCTCTACA
This sequence comes from Lathyrus tuberosus, assembly GCA_022829125.1. Classification (NCBI taxonomy): domain Eukaryota; kingdom Viridiplantae; phylum Streptophyta; class Magnoliopsida; order Fabales; family Fabaceae; genus Lathyrus; species Lathyrus tuberosus. The sequence continues at coordinate 21,627,331 of JALAZF010000017.1, forward strand.
GCATGTTGCTCCAAAATTTTAATCAAAGCATCATTCTCTTTCAGTAGTTGTTGTATTTTGATGCACTCTACGTCGAGGGTGCGGTACTTATTCTTCCAGGACCTTCTCTCCCGTTGAACTTTGTTGAGAGTAACCTGAAGTTTTTCAGTCTCAGTCATGAAGTACATGACAGATTCCCTCGGCGAAAGAATTTCGTAACGAGGATAAGGCATTTTTAGCTTGAGAGCTCTAGTTTGTACCCAATGGAGATAAGGCTCCACCGAGACACAGTCCGGTTTTCCTAGAGACTCTCGTCCTTTCTTATGAACATGCTTCCAAGCGTGCACTATTTCCATCTTTAGTGCTCTGTCGTTTTCTCCTTCCTTGAAGAAAAGACCTTCCAGATGAACACCCCGTGGGACGTGTCTCATCGGGTATCCAAATTGACGATGGATGATAGTTGATTCCTCCCTTAGTTCCTATAAGGGGTACGTTGGGGAAGTTTCCACAACGGTCAATGATCCTAATTCCATCATAAATCCTATTACACCAATCTATATCATAGTTGGTAAGAGACATGATCTTCTGCGACCAACGTAAGGCACTCTTACAATCCCAAAGTGCAGCAGACTTGGGCAAGTGAGAGATAAACCATTTGTAAAGTAGAGGTACACAGCATGTGATCTCCCCTCCACTGTACAAATTTCCCAAGTGTACAGAATGATACGCATCTGCGAGTAAAGTCGGCACAGGATTTCCAATGAGAAAAACCTTAATGGAGTTGATATCTACAAAGTTATTGATGTTGGGAAACAAAAATAACCCGTAGGTGAGCAAGACAAAGATGCTTTCAAAAGCAGTGATGTTTCCTATACTAGCAAAATACAGGGCTTTCTTTGTCAAGAACTGGGCTGGCAAACCTTGGATGCCACCCTTGGTAGTTAGGTGAGTCCTGACCTCAGACTCGTCCAAATGAATTGCTCTCGCAATGGTCTGATTCTTTGGAATTTCTTCCAGTCCAGAAAATGGAGCTCGATCTGTAATGTGTAAATCAATCAGATGAGAATACTCTTCCAGTGTTGGTGCGAGTTGGTAATCTGGGAGTGTGAAACAGTGATAAACCGGATCATAAAATTGAACGAGCGCGTCCATGATTCCCTCAATCACATGGACTCTTAACAGTGGTAGTAAACCTCTGTGCTTGGCTCTGAAAGCCTCTGGGTTAGTGATCGTCCTCGCTAACCTTCTCAAATCCTCTAGTTTTGGAACCTTGAAGGTATACTGATGAGTTCTCCTTCTACCGAAATCCATTAGTGCAATCCTTTTCTCTGATATTTGCAATCACAGTCTTAGTTTATTTTGAAAAAACAGAGAGACTAGAAGAGAAGTTTTTTTTTTTTTGTTTTTTAAACGAATGCATGAATGCAGCACACAAAAACATAGAAAAAACATGGGGTCAAAGGGTCGTTGTCATGAAGTCAAGGCTCTACCCATCCCCAAAGGTTTATACTAGGGTATTTTTGTACCTGTACTCATTATCATCAGCTCCTCCCAGGAAAGCAAAACAACAAGCGGATCGCCAACGAGTTGTAGAGCAATCTTAGAGTAAGTGCCATTCACCGAGAATAGATCACCAGCCTCAAATGAGGGTAGTATCGCGTAACAACTATTTCCGATAGTTTCCGCACTACGAAAGGGTTTGGCTCCTCAGCTTCTCAGACTTAACAACCGGCCCATTGTCTAGGTGAGAGAATGGGTTGCATTGGTCAGCCTCCACTGAGGTTGATGGTCGACCTCGTCGCCATCACTTATCTTAAGTGTATACTCAATCTTTCCACATACGGCATCACCCGCATTCCCATTAGCAGAAAAATAAACATGTATAGCAATTAGGAAAAGCAGTATATATATTTGTCCTAAACATCCTAGACCTTTAAAGCTATGAATCCTAAGTTCCTGACAGAAAATGAGTTCCCCGACGGAAGCCCCAATCTGTGGTTTTCACATAAGTGAAGAGAAGGAAGACCGTGCCTAGATCTAACCTTGAACGGCCCCACGGTGGGCGCCATTTTTCTGTAGCGAGCAATTTTGGACGCGATTCTTAAGCGCTGGTCGCTCTCTGCGGTTGAGTTTAAAACTACAGGTCGATTCATTTTTTATCCTATTAAAGCTGATGAAGGAAGGGAAATAGATGTCTCCAATTAACCCTGCTTTACATACTGAGTTTAAACAGCGGTCTGTTAGGTTACGGATGCTATCAATGTGGGGGGCCTTTGTACTGGTTATTTGTATTTTCGCCAATACGGTTTTCTCTAAACAGAAGGTTTCTGGCGGGGAACAAGGATTAGGATGTTAGGACTGATGCTTTTGATAGATACATGGGAGTATGGGATTTTGGGTTTTTGTTAGTGTGCTCGCTAAGATTTTTCTTTCAATCTTATGCCTACGTATTCCCGTTTACCGAAACAAGGAAATCAGAGCGTTCGTAGTTCCTCCTATTCTATGGGAGGAAATGGTTGTTTTGGTGTCTTGTTCAAATCCCAAGACGTGAAGCTGAAAGTCTGTTTGTATCTTGTTCAAAGCCCAAGATGCGAAGCTGAAAGGTCTATTTATATCTTGTTCAAAGCCCAAGATGTGAAGCTGAATGTCCCAACTTTAGAGAGAATTTGTCATCTCTAAAGAGGGGGTTGTATGTCACAACTGTTTTATAAAGGAGAATTACTTTAACCAGGATTTGTGAATTTGGCAATGCCATAATTTCCTTTATAGGGGGTTTTAACCTGAAGGAGAAGACTTTAACTCAGTGTAGAGCAATGCTATCTTTCCTTAGGAATTGCTCATGCTAAAAGAGGGACAGTGGCATGGATGTAGATGATCCAGAGGCTTGCCGCTTACAGCGATTAGATGAAGAGGAAGGAGTTGTTGATGTTTGTGTACTGTGAACGAGGCACAGCTTTGATGCTAAAAGGTTAATTGGATTAAACAGTGGTTTTCTTATACAAAGCCTAAGAGGAGGCTATTATGTGTCTCGTACAAAGCCCGAGAGAGAGGCTAAAAGGTTTTGACTCAACGATGGAATCTTTTGGTATCTCGTATAAAGCCCGAGATGGAGGCTATTGCTTGTTTGGCTCAATAAGAACCTTTTTGTATCTCGTATAAAGCCCGCGATGGAGGCGAAAGGGGTGATTGACTCAACGAGGGAGTCTCTTATGTGTCTCGTACAATGCCCGAGAGAGAGGCTAAACGTTGTTTGACTCCGCTGGGGAGAATCATTGTACAAAGCCCAAGAGGAGGCTAACTTCACTGGAGAATGATCATTATAGAAAGCCTAAGAGGAGGCTATGGTAACTGTTTCAGTCAAGCGATAGGTCCAGTATACTGATTTTAAAGAGAAAATCAGTTCTTATATGAGCAATACTGTACTCATGGATTTGATTCAAGGATCCGGGTTATTCCTGTTCTTTAAGGAATCGGGAAATCTGAAGGGTATTGAGACTGTCCGAGTCTGTGGGTTTCCTATTTAACGAAGGGGTCACTTGAGAATGTCTTTGAGACTCAAGGAAATTAGACTGTCCAAGTCTAGGGTTTTATCTTTTGTACTATGCTTTGAGAAACAGTAGTAGACTCTTTGAAAGGACTGTTCTATGCAGATGACTAAGTTCTGTTCCTATACCTCTAGGAGGTCATCGGGACAATTTGTATGAAGCCCAAGAGGAGGCTGGAAACTTTTAAGAAGCTGACGGGTCCTTGTACTAAGCCCAAGAGAAGTCTATCATTACCGGAGGAAGAGATCATTATACGAAGCCTAAGAGGAGGCTGTGAATACTTCTAAGAAGCCGTAGGGTCCTTGTACTAAGCCCAAGAGGAGGCGGGGTTGCTTTTAGGAAGCCTGTGGGTCCTTGTACGATGCCCAAGAGGAGGCCGATGCTTTTAAGAAGCCCGTGGGTCCCCAAACCCCGAGAAATTCAAGGCAATGCTATTTACCGAGAATAGATCAAAGTCAGGAAAGTTCGAGAATTTGGAAGAAACTTAAGATGCCATTCACGAAGAATACATTCATCTCTGGGATTAGAGTTTCTTGACAATTCCTAATGAGGACAGCCGAAGAGAAGACTGTATCTGGAGATCCTATTGGGGATCTAGTTGTCTATTTCTACTAATAAACGAAACGGCATCACCTAGTTCTAGACGTAGTTGCCGGGGAAACTCTAAATATCTATACTATTATTACACGGTCGATATGAGTTTATGAAAGAAGACTTACAGTGAAACAGCCCCACAATACAGTTATATGTATATGAAAGCGGTAAATGAAAGCAATAACCACTTACTCGGTTGTAGAGCTTCCATGTTGTTTGGTTAGTTGTTCAACAAAGAAAGATTGAAAACAACAGTATATTCAAAATCAAAGAAGAAAGTGCTTTGAAAAAGAAAGATTTGGGGCTTACAGCTCAAGGAGAGGCCAAGGGTTTTATCAGTGAGAGCATTGTTTGAATTTGTACAGAGGGACTTATACAAGTGACTGAGGCCAAACAAGATTTTTTGTACAAAGGGATGGGTATTACACTCTCTCAAGAGGCCCAAAAAGTTTAAAGAAAAAGAGTGGGGCTTATAACACGAGAGTAGGCCCAATTGATTTTTCCGTTTAAAAATGGCGATCGCGCCGAGGTTTTCTTTTAACGCAGAGGGACTTATACAATAAGTGAGGCCCAAAATGTTTTGGTTAAAAGGGGATTGGGTCTTACACTCTATTAGAGGCCCAAAGTGTTTTTGAATGGGTCTTATAGCTCAAGGAGAGGCCCAAGGTTATTTTTCAAAAGGCGATGATCATGCCGTTTATTTGAAAATGTACAGAGGGACTTATACAACGAATGAGGCCCAAAATATTTCTGTACAAGTGGGTTGGGTCTTACACTCTCTCAAGAGGCCCAAAGTGATTTGAAAATGATTTATGAGGGTTGAATTAATCCAAAAACCCTAATTTGTTTTCAAAAATGTATTTAATTGAATAAAAATTCAATTAAAAATGATCAAAATTGTTTAACATATGAAAAACAAATTGTGATTTTGGATTAATGCTTCAAAAATTAAGTATTGACCTACAAAATAATTAGAAAGCATTAAAAGTTGCAAAATCAATGTAGAAAAAATATTTAAAATGTCAAAAACAATTAAAATATTAATTCTTTGCAAAAATATCAATTATATGAAATAAATAATATTTTTGGGATTTTTTGATAAAATAAAATATTTTAACATTTTTGTGAATTATTAAAAAAAGAATCAACTCAAAATCATTAAAACTCAGAGAGAAATTAATTTTTGAATCAATTAAATAAAAATCACAAAATTCAAATATTTGAATTTGAAAGAAATGGCGCCAAGAACAAGCTGAAGAACACGCGCGTGTTCTGAGATTCTCAGATTTGCATTTTCTATCCAATCTCCCTGAATACTTGATTATAACATGCAATCTGCATATCATTATGCTCGTCTCAACCTCACGATCATGTCTATGTCCATTAATTTCATTTAAATTAAACATATAACAAGAAATCATGAAAAATTCTCAAGAACCCTAATTTCTGCATGAAGGCTAGGATTTTTTATACACGATTCAAACAATGCAATTAATTGAGGGAAAACATTCCATGCATGATTATGAACATATGGCCAAATTATTGTGCAACAAAAATTGCATGGATCATAGAGTTAGAAGAGCTCATGCTTACCACTTGCAGCTGGTGATCGTGATTTGTGTTGGAGGTGTTACAACTAGGTTCCAATGATGTGGATAGCTTTCCTAGGTGCCAAGTGATGTCTCTGAGTGCTTGGAATGGATTGAAATGGTTTGGAGTTGAAGATGGCACCTCAACTGCAAAACTGTCAAGAACTTGGGCAATTGGCTGGTGATTTTGTGAAATCAGTGTTCCAGATGTTATGTGAGTGTTTGGATCACTTCTATATGATGTATGTGAGGTGTGTGAGTGATTGGTTTGATTGGAAAAGCTCTCAAACTCAAAACCCGATAGCTACCTTGCTAAGAAAGCCATTTTTGCCAAGAGAAAGAGATTTTGAGGAAAGCATCTGTTAGATGGCTTTGGTGTACTCAAACTGATCACAATTGAGCTCTATTTATAGTAGAGCAAGTTTGTTTTGCAAGGAATAGTGAATGGCAACTGGTAAGTAGGTTTGGCCAATGTTGTCCAATGGAAATCCAAGTCTCCTCTAGCCATTGACTAGAGGTTAGGGCACAGAGCTGTGGTTCCCTTGGTCTTGGATAAGTATTGACTGATTTCAGATGAGAATGGCTCAGTCCATGCCACCTTGATGCTTCCATTGAATGCTTCAATCCAAATTTGGAGTCTTGTCCCTATTTTGGCCATTCTAGGTTCAACATGCTATTTCTTGTTCCATGGACTTTGGAGGCTTGGCTCAGTGATTGTCCCCTTTAGATTCAATCCTCAGATATGTCCAAGTGGATAGGAGCATTTGAATTTGGCTGATTTTGGCAAATCGAGCAAAGTTGCAAATTCTGCCTTGCCTTTGACAGATTTCAGCAAGGCAACTTTCCAATGTCATATCTCATGACTCAAATGGAATTTGGCGATGTTCTTGGCCATTTTGGAAAGCCCTTACATGATATAACAACTGTTTAAACATATTTGGTTTTGATCTCTTCTGAATACAAGTGAAAAATCCCTCTACATTTGGCAAAAAAGTGAAGGCAGATTCTGACTTAGTGAAAATTTCACTAAGTGTTGGAAAAAGTGACATTTTCACTTTTCAGCCATTTTGATCACTCCATAACTCAAAATCCTTAATGAATTGGACTTAGGTCTAGTTGAAGTTTTTGTAGAGGGTAATGAGGGATACAAATCCATCTTTGGATGAGAAAAAATGGCTTTGTGGTTTAGGAGTTATGATCCTTCAAAGTTGGTACCCTTGTCACTTTATTTTTAACTTAGAAAATTTTCTAAGTTTTTATGGTTACCCCTTTTACAAGTTATCCCACTTTTCTTGATTTTTCTTGATGAATGATGATTAAAATCATACATTAACATCATTTTAGGGTTAAAAATCCATTTTGGTGAAAAATCTCAAAAAGTCAAAGTTGACTTTTGTGCACAGTTGACTTTTTATCAGATGAATTCTAAACTGTGCAATTCTTCAGGAAATCATGTCCTTGACCTAAATCAAACTTGATGGACATGTTCCATGGGTGTCATAGGGTATATTGAGGCATGTCCTAGGGTTTGGGAGCATGTCCTGGTCAAAAGTCAAAGTTACAGTTGACTTTCCTCGCGAAACCCTAATTGTGGTGCAGATGAAATTGAGACTTGTTGCTCAAGCTTCTTAGATCAATCCATTGTCCCAAATGGATCAATATAGTTCATTAGAGACCCTCAAATCCTCCCTTAAGGTCTTGGTTCATGATTTGTCCCAAAAGTCAACTTAGGGGTGAATTAGGTCAAGAAACCCTAATTCCTGATTTTTTATGTATGCATCCCCTGAGGCAAAATTGACTTGATGAATGGGTCCATGAGGTTCCATGGAGTACATTAGGTTATGTTTTGGATCTTTGGCTTGTGTCCAGATGAAATTTTTCATCTGGAGGCCCCGGTCGACCAAATCCCTAATTTGGTGACACTGGCGATCTTGAAGCTTGATCCACCTAGAAGGGAGCAACCTTGTGCTTAATCCTTGAAGTGGGAGTCCTCTTGATCCATTGTGGATGTTTGAGAGGTTAGACAAGTTGAAGATCATGTCATTCCTTGATTGATCCTTTGTCTAAGGCTCTGAGAGGGCTTAAAACCCTAATTTTGATTGTAGTGAATGCTCAACAACCCTTGAGGCATTTGATGAGGCATGATGGTTCATCCACATTGTGATGATGATTGGCACAATGATGGGAAATCTTAGTGGTCAAAATTTGGGGTATGACACTATCCACCAGGTTTTGACGTTAACGCTCGATATGACTACCATGCTGGGGCACCGGGACATTCAACTGATGACTGTAAGGTACTCCCGAGTAAGGTTCAGAATCTGCTAGACTCCAAAATAATCTCATTCACGCCTCATGGCATTCAAATCAATGCTCCTTCACCCAATCACGCGGGTTCATCAATCATGGTTATGGAAGAATTTACCGAGAGTGGGTATGAAAATGATCCTCAGACCGATCTCGAAAGTCGATTTTGAAGCTCGAATGGCAAATAAAGAGGAATTCAGTCCCAGAAGTACCAGCTATTTATTTATTTGCATTTATCGTTTTCCTTAATAATTAAAGCATGTTTACATGTAAGAACTTGTTATTTTGAATGTTTAATGCAACGGTTCGGTAATGTTTGTTTCGAAGAAATCCATTCGCTTCTCTCATTTTTAAAACGGCTTACTGTTTTATAATGCCAATACTACTGAATGGAGGATGACGACAAAAACGCAATCTCTCATGTTGTATGCTTTTGAATGAAAAACCAGCTAAGGATATAAGGCATTGTTTCAACACCGGAGATAACTTCTTGTTAACCCTTTTTGAGCCTCGAAAAAACATCATTTTAACCTGGGGCAGGGTAACTCTCAAACCCAAGCGATCGAGCTTCAAAACTATCAAAATAAGAATGGGTACAAATAAACTTTGACCCTCAAACTTTCAGAATAACCTCACAAAAACGGGTGGGCACAAGCAAACTGTGACCTTTATACCTTTTTGCTTCTTAAACCAAATCACTACTTACAACTTACAAAATACCTTATTGAAGTAGAGTTCATTTCAAAAGCACACTCGATAAGATAGTGTTTCCTGACTTCTATGAGCCACGCTCATAGTTTGCATTGGCTTTATAAAAAGGAAAACTAATATCATATCCTAACTAGTGATTCGGTCACAAGTTTGTGATATTGCTTTTTCAATAAACTTCAAAACAAACATGACGTTGTACTAGCAGTTTCAGAATTTACTCCTTCTGCATGTAAATTTTGCTTGATGTCATAGAAGTCTGTATACAAACAGCTACGAGAAGTTCAATTCCTGATTGGAACTTCGTTGAATATGGTTTTACATTTCAAGATAAACAATCTAGGGCATTGCTTGAAGACCCACCTGACAGGGGCAAGATGTTTTTCAGTTTGTTACCTTCACAAACTGATTTGCCCGAGGGGCAAATTTTTGAAGATTCAGTGTGCAGAATATTGTCAAATAGAGCCAGTTACGTCAAGATTCTACAAATCTATCAAGAGTTGGAAGACACTGGATTATTTTTGAACGCCGAGTCTTCTGTAAAATCCTTTTGAGATGACTCCTTTTCAGAATCATGCAATCCAGGACAGTTGAGAATTGAAGAATTCTTCAATAATTATTACTTGAGAATGGCGACTACCATGCAAGTCAAAGCTACATTGACTTCACAGCGTCCTTCACCTATTTCCCAAAGAATTTCTAGCAGTATGATAATTCCCCAACAAGTTTCCACTCCAGGAAGTCATGACAATTCCCCGGTGAATCATTATTTCAAGCAATTATGACAGGATTAGTACAAGAATTCAGCACCGGGTTGACCTAAGGATCCCCAGTGAATCTCTGTAGTATCAACCTTCCCCAATGAAGGGAGTGTGCATTTCACTCCTCAGTATTTTCTCAGGATTTCTATCTTCCTCAACAGTGGATACTTATTTCATCCCCATTGAAATCTAGACTCTGACGTCTACAACAATATGGGTTCAAGCTTCCCCAACGAAGCAGTGGATATCTATTTTATCCCCGTGACGCCTCATCTATAACATCTACCGCTACTTTGGATTATCTCAGTTATAGCGGATATTTATTTTATTCCCATGGCATCTACTACCTCACTTCAGCTTATTTCAGTTATAGAGGATATTTATTTTATCCCCATCAAAGTCTCTACGAACACGAGTTTGATCTGTCCACAGTGGATTTCACTCATCCAGAGAATCAGATTCATCTTGACGATCCCTAAGTGAAGTCATGATATTATATCCCCAAGTGGATTATTATTTCCCCAGAGAAGTTGGAAACTTTGAAGCTTTGATTATTGGTTCCACCTTTGGATTTCTGTACAAGATTGACAGATGTATCTCTCGTGCAGAGGATGGACGGGCTTCCTCATCGTTTTGTTTTTTCTCATGTTTTCTTTCTTCGTTTTGTCAGCATGAGGATAAGCATCGCATGACATCGTATGCATCGCGTCCGTGCGTGTTTGCTTTCTGTTTGTCTTTGGTCTCTTTATCCTTGTTTGTGTTTGCGCCAGGTTTTTGGGTTTGTCCGATCTCTCCAAGTAGGTCGTCAACCTTAGGCAGAAAATACTATTCTCTTCTAAAATTCCCCACAGAGTTCAACCCTCATGGATGATGGTTATTTTAGTTATCTTTTTCCGTGCTCGGATAAGATAAAATCGCCATTCGAGTTCATTTCTCAATGGTGGGTCTTGTTAGACCGTTTCTTTCTAGCTTGATCCTAGATCGAACTTTGGTCCCTGGGGGTACCACCTTTAACTTTTTGGTCTCCAAACCTATTTTGAGAGTGCACTTATTTCGCACTGCGTCTCGCAGGATTAATCTTTTGGATCCTCTTTGAAGAACCTGTTCTCCAACAGTGTTGATGAAACGACGTCTCCTTGGAATTTAAAACCAAACAACCAGTGGCAGTCTACCCCGGAATATCATTCAACTCTTGCATACAATTCGTTTTTACACTCAACCAGTTACCTCTGCCAGACTCTTCGACGGTATTGCTCTGCAGTGAAGTGTATCTCTCCAGACTCTTAGACGGTTGCTCTCCAGATAAGTGTATCTCTCTTGACTCTTCAACGGTATTGCTCTCCAGTGAAGTGTATCTCTCCAGACTCTTTGACGATATTACTCTCCAGCGTGATGTGGATCTCTCCAGAATCCTCAACTTATTGCTCTCCAGTGAAGTGCATCTCTCCAGAATCCTTAACTTATTGCTCTCCAGTGAAGTGTATCTCTCTAGACTCTTCGACGGTGTGCTCTTCAGCGAAGTATATCTCTTCAGACTCCTCGACGATGTTGCTCTTCAGTAAAGTGTGTCTCTACATCAGACTCTTCGACGGTGCCACTCTTCAGTGAATCAGTATATCTTACAGTCAGTTATCTTGACAAGGCCACTTGTTTGTGAAGCTTTTCTTTCCCCAATGGGGACAGTCTTTATGAATCAAGCTTCATTGAGAATCTGTTCCTACTAAATATCATCTAGTCACTCTCGAACTTGATGAACTTTTTTTTCCATACATGCCTTTGGAGCTCATCTTTTGATCCTACTACCATATGGATTCTGCTTTTTGCTTAAATGACAACTGGTCATGCTTGAACCTGTTGAGTCGTCACCCTGGTTTCCCCAGTGTTGTTTCTTTTCCTCAGTGTTTCTGGTCGTCCCCAGTGAGTTTGTTGCTCATTGAGTTCGTCTTCTTCTCTTTGTTTGCTTTCGTCTTCGTCTGCATCTTGCATTTACCATTCCACCATTATCATCGTGCTAGCATTCATGGCATGTCAGCATTAGGTCTAGTTTTGTCCATAGCATTGCATGTCATTGCATCTAAGGGAAAAATTTTTGGTTATCTGTATTTAAATATCTTTCACCATGACCTAATGACGATCTTCATCGTTCCTGTCATCCGATGACGATATTTAAATAGGGACAACTGTTGTACCCCAAATTTTTCCCTTACATTCATTGATTCGTCTACATAACATCTTAGGTCAATCATTCGTGCATAACTAACCGCTTTATCTAGATTTTTGATTGTTGGTTTCATTTGTGAACACAGGTGCTGCTGTAGAAAGTTTAAAGAACTTGAAGGCTGAGCTTTGTGTGTTTATGGAGGTTCTCTGGTCTTGCAAGTGTATGTGGATTCTTGTGAGATTGTATGCCTCTATCCTTTTTAGTCCCCAAAACCATGACCAAAGCCTTTCTTCCTTCATACTTCTCAGAAGTTTTCCCCTTGTAGAAGATTAAGTCCTTTACACCCGTTGGATATGATGATTGGTCCCTCAAGACTGATCACTGGTTGTGTTACAAGTCGGCATCTCCCCCCTCTGTAAGCTCCTCAATTTAAAGATATGTGTTGCTCTATGTTCCTAAATATTGGTTCATCAAGGAAAGTTTAATTTGGAAGAAATAGAAGTTTGAATCTCAAGATGCAAATTCAAAATTGTTATTGCCATAAGTCTACAAGACCAAGTTTAAAAGTTCCTATACCATCACCGTGATTCAATTACGATTCGAGTACGAAGCTCACGCCCGCCATTTCAAGAAGAATATTTATATTCTTGAAGCTGTCAATTGTTCTTCAAGTAAGTTTAAAGATTGTTGGAAATTAAATGTTCAAGACCGTTAGCAAATTTTGAAAGCTTGCAATATCTAAAGTATACTAAGATTCATGTTTCAAGTCACTAATTCAATGAGGCTATTCAAAGAGAATTGTTTGTTCAAATTGAAATTTGTGATATAAGGTTCAACACCACTTCCATGTTCAAGTCTAAGTTCAATCATAGCTTACGAATCAGATTCTTAAGTTGTATAATTTCACGACAAGAAAACTCAAATTCATGTTATCATTCCAATATTCATGCTACAAAATTCTTTTAAAGTGCAAGCTGAAAGTTATTTGCAAAGCTCTAAATTAATTCAAAGAATACTGAATTCAAGGCATGCCAAATGCATCATAAGTTTAATGACGAAATTCGAGCTACGATTACAAGTTCGAGTATACAAGTTTCAAAATCCCAAGTTCGGCTACAAGAGTGCTCCAAAAGCTTATTTTAAAACCGTTGGCAACGCAACTTCTTAAAGATTTCTTAATCTATTACAAAGTAGTACCTCATCGGTGTTTGGATCTTTGTTTTAAAAACATTTTCAAGAACGCTTTGTTGCAAGCCTTCTTAGGATCTTATAAGCAAATCATTGAAGCCATGGAGATTCATGCATTTAGACTCATGAAAACTCAGTTCAGTTCATTATTTAAAATTCAAGTCATGAGGAGATTTTTTTTTCCATAGAGATCCATTTTCATTATGTCCCTATAATAAAGCATCCCTGGCTTATATTTTATCTTCTTCCCATCACAATGATTCACTTTAAGAATCTTATTATTACCAGGAAGTTAATACATTCTAGAAAATGAAAACAAAAAGTAATTTCACAAAGTCAACGAGGCCACTTCACAGACTGTGTTGGTCACAGTCTAAAGTTGCAATCTTGGATAGTTTTCATTTCCTTCACAGCCAATTGATATTTGCTATGCGGTGCTAGTGATGAGTTAAGGAAATATGGACCTGCAATGAAGTACAACATAGCAGCCTTTCTTCAGACCTATAGTCAAAGAGTCAAAGCAAATCTTTAGCATAATTATAGAAACCGTACACGAATCAAACATGTTCTCAATGAATTCATTTCTTTCTAAAAACAAATCATAAACATATTCAAAGGAGAAATTGAAAGCAAATATTTCCAAAAGTAGGAATGACAGGTTCTAAATCGGATTTCCTAACAAATTTTAAGCATGTTGCAGACCATTTCAAAATCTTTCCAAAGCAAGTAACAATGCATCGAGATAAAAACGGAAAGATTCTATTCAGACTTCAAATCATTTTAAGGCATGATAAGGCATTTTGAAAGCAAATCATAACATATTTCAGGGAGTTATGACCAAATCACAACAACCACCAGACATAATTAAGACAAATTGGAAATCTTTCCATAACAGGCTGGAAACATGTTTCAAACATATTCAAAGTTTTCCTAAATCTATACCAACATATTCAAACGCCTTCCAAAACCATCTTCAAAGCTTGTTCAGACAGATTCAAAAAGATGCCAACACAAGGTTCATGAGGTTTAATTGGAAATTGATTTCTAAGGCCTATAAATAGAACAAGCAGCATCAGTCACAAGGGGGTCATCCATCAGTTCATCAGAAAACCATTTTCATCATGCACCAAAACAATTCTCCAAAACCTTACACATAACTTTCATACCAGAAAATTCAAAAAACTCACATACATACATCAGTTCACACCAGAGCTACACCAAACCACCAAGCTCATAACCTCATAAACCAATCTCGTAAACCAATCCGTACCAGAAACCAATCCCCTAAATCATTACAGAAACCATATTAGTACACAAACCATTCAAACTCACATAAACAAAATCACAAACTCATACCAGAAAATTCACAAACACACGCAGCGAAACACAGAGCAAAACCAACAATGACACACATACACACATCAAAAGAAGGAGAAGAATTTGCGAAAAAGTGAGTACCTGACTCAATCGATGCAGCGACGGACGGCCCTTTTCCTTTACTTCCCTTTTTTCTATTTCGCATTCTTTGATCTTCATTGTAAATGTAATCAAACTCATAGTTGATTGGGGTATTGGGCTGTGTGGGGATTAGGGTTATTTGCATGTTTGATTGGAGAAGACAAGAGATTGAGAGCGGCGGAGATCTAGGGTTTCCTCAAACCCTTTCATCGCATAAATCGGCGAGAGTGTGGAGAGGATGAGTCGATCTTTTTTTTCAGTCTTTTTTTTTTGCCATTTTATTCACATTACACACGCACCCACCACATAATTGTGCACCCTCACTCTTTATCACTCTGATCTCACACTGCTCACATCTAACGGTTGAGATATGAGGGTCCACGATGGACCCTCTCTCCCTTGCACCACCTCATCGCTCCGTCTGTTTCTTTATTAAAAAAACCAAAACCTTTCATTTTCATTTTTATAATAATCAATTAATTTGCTTTTTTTATAAATAATTAGAACTTTTAAAAAATATTTGACTTCTTTATTAAATAATTAAACTAAATTAATTAAAATATAATCTCTTTTATTTATATCACTTACTTTTTATAATAAAATATAACCTTTTAAAAAAATATTGAAGATATTTTGTTAGAAATCCTTTTTAAGTGGGAAAACCTTTTAAAAATAATAAAAACTCTTTTTACTAAGTATTAAGACTTCTTTTAAGATAAACCTTTAACTTTTCTCAAAATAATAATACGTTAACTTCTAATTAATAATAAATTTTAATAATTCCTAAAGTAATAATATAAAACCTTTTTCTCTTTTCCTTAAAAAATTTCAAAATTATCTTTTCTTAAGAAAGACTCCAACTTTAATTAACAATAACCTTTACCATGACAATTCTAAAACAATAAACCCTTTATATATTGAATTTCACCTTTTAAATTATCAATAAATCGTACCCTTTTAGGATCCCTCCTCGCACTTGAGTGTATGCTTGCATGTTTATTTATCTTATCTCTGCTTGATATCGTGCCTTTGTATGCTTTCTTCTATTTGAATGCTTGTTATTATTTTTCAAACCTTTCAAAACATAAAAACTCTCGATCCAACGTCAAGCTCATTTTCTACCTATGTAAGTTGATTGCCTTTAGGCGTCGCATTCAACCTTTGGTCACCATACACAATACTAGCTCACTCTGCTAGTGCGCACAAAGAAATCTTAAGTTAATCGCTCCCTTAATTCCAAAGGAAAGGTTATTAATATTGACTCAACGTCATAGGACTAACTTTAGAACCCTTGGCCTTAGGATTCGGAGTCGCCGTACTCCACATCTCGCCGTAGACACTTAGAATCTTAGCCCTAGGATCAGAGTCACCGCACTCCAAGTAAATGCTCCGCCATGAACATTTACAATCCTACCCCCTTTTCAACCAACCTACAACTTTCGAGTCGCCGCACTCTATGTAATGTCTTACCCGAGACATTACCTCCCCTTGGAACCTTGACCCCGTCAGGAAGTTCCTCTTTTCAGAACTACGATTACTCTGATTCCGTTTCCTTCGGGATACGTAGGCGCAAGATGCGATATCTTTCCGAGTATACTTAGATACTAACCCCTAGGGTTTCAGACTTTAGCATAACACCTTTAGCAAGCGAGTAATAGATAACATAAATATTAACAAGAGGTTCCTGTAGAATACTACAGACGTTTAGGATGCTAATACCTTCCCTAGGCGTAACCAACCCCCGAACCTTAGATCTCTAGGTTTTTCTCGTTCTTGAACCTTTCCTTTGGATATCTCAAAGACGGTGGTGAACATTTAAAGAACTGCGATGCATGTTAATATAATAGCTTGTTATCATATTCTCACCGCAACAATCATGTTTCCTCTATCAACTCCATGATTCATCAATTATACTTGTTCTATCCCTTCCAATATTATATCACTACTAGTGCTTCAATGGTCATGACTTTAGCGAATGGCGCCCCCTGCTTTCCCTTGTCTTGGATGAGTGATTGGAAGATCATTATTGGTTTTGCCTCTTCCAATCTTACTCTCTTGAGCGAGAGGTGGTTCAATGATTGTCCTGCTTCAAGTTTATGAACTCTCCTAATTTGATCTCTTTGGATATAATGGACGATAGCGGGATAAACGAGTATTTAGGTGAATCTACTATTGAAGAATATCTCTGTTTGAGATTATTTCGTAAATATTTCCCTAACTCGTTTTCTTTATGTCTTTTGCAAAGAAAAATGTCAATAATTCTACTGGTTGAAAGGAAAGAGCATTTATCTAGGAAGAGGGGTGAGCGTCAGACACCATGCGTCTCCCGAGTCGCAAGATTGGATTGATTTTAGTGGAAGGTACAAAGCGCATCAATGGCCATTTGGTGATTGATGAATGCCTCTCCAAGATTCCAAAGCGGGGAGAAGGCTCTTCTCAAGCCCCCGAGGGCGACAACTGACAATTACTAAGGACGAAGAGGAGCGTTAGTTGGCTAGGTATAGTTCTTGCCCTTTTTCATCCCTTTGGAGGGATGCCTAATTTTATGCTATCAATTTTATTAAGATTCACCTCCTTTTTCACGAAGATTTTCTTTATGATTATGTAAACCTTTAATATAGATCATCCCTTAAGATGTTTAATACAACTGAAGCTCATTTATTAAGGGTCCTCTAGATATAAAGGGTATAGTGGAAGAAACATGCTAAGGTTGTTGGTGATCTGAGATCAAAGCTTGCAACGACTTAGGAGGCTACCTGTCAATGCCAAAAAACAATAAAAACATTGGTTCATAAGAGAGATGATCTAAAGGCTCTACTAAAAAAATGGTAGTTGAGGCGCTAATCCAAGTTATTGTTGTCGTAAAACTAAAGGGATTTCTGGATGAGGCACTTAACTTTCTTAAAAAAAATTGACTAGGAAGTGTTTTTTTCTCAATGATGGCATGGTTGAAACTTATGACATATACTTTGAGTAGTTGAAGGAACATATATCCTTTCTCTACCCAGGTTTGAGTTTGAGCCAGGTGGATTTTTTTAAGGTGGTACGTGGAGGCCAATTGGTGGACGACGATCAGGTCCCACCTATTAGGGAAACCACATTAAGTGATCCCTAGGTAGAAGATGCACATTGCTCCGGGGATACCTTAGAGGACCAATGATCTCAGAGCTTGTTTTCTTGTGAAACTAGCGACCCTTTTATAATGGTATTGTGCATGGGTTTTGTCTGTATCTCCTTGAACAGTTTTGTAATATTTTTTCCTTCACGGGTCCATATATTGTTCTTCTTCTTCAGTCACACCAGATGCCACTGACAAAGGTATTAACATCACTCTGACGCCAAAAGATGAAGACTCAGAAGATGTAAAGGTTAATGTTCTAACAATTAAAGGACCATCCATTAAAACTATGAAGTATCATCCTATGGAAAATGTGATTGGGAATCTCAATGAAGGAGTTATCACCATATCCAAATAAGTAATTGTCAACATGTGTTTTATCTCTAAAATTGAATCCAATAATGTCAAAGAAACCTTAAAGGATGAATAATGGATAAATGTCATGCAAGAGAACTTGATCAATTTAAAAGAAACAAAGTTTGGGAGTTGATACCCAAACCTAACTCTGTCAATATTATTGAAACCAAGTGGATAAATAAAAACATGTCAGATAAAAATGATAATATGAAAAGAAACAAGGTCTGTTTAGTGGTTCACTTATACACCCAAATCTCACATATTTTATATTTTGATTTTATGCTTTTAGATACTTCGATCATTTTTTGCATTTAAATCTTTTAAATTTCTCAAATTCACATGATCTTTTCAATTTTTAATCCCTTTTTGCTCAATATTTTCTAATTTATCTGATATTCTATCTATTTATTACTCTCAATTTTTTTATTTACTTTTAATTTAGAAGAAAAAAAACCATTTATAAATCTTTAAAAATATTTAAAAAACATAAACTTTTATAATTTTATGAAAATTATACTTTGTTGTGTTGGAAATCCACCACAACCTATGGAGAATTTCTATCAATCTTGATGAACACGATTATTTTCGATAAACAATAACAATGAAAAGAAAGAAAAATTGTAGAAGAAAGAAAATTAGGGTTTGACAAAATATAGAAGAAAATGGTGATTTCTGCAGAGTAACTCTCTGCCTACAAACTGTGAAAAATTTATTCACTTTGCAACTGCAAAATTCTGTGAATTCAAGTTGTTACAAGAATAGGGGTTACTCCCTCTATTTATAGTTTTAGGTTAGCTTGCTCCCTAAACCAGAGCCCAAAACACAAAAGCCCAAAATATCCAATTTAGCTAACACTACTAAAATAGGGCTAAGTTGAAATCCTATCGAGCAACTTGCTTCGACATTTTGAAATGCACACACACACAAGGATAATTTTGACACATCCTTGTTTCTGTCGAGCACTAACTGCTTCGACACAAGGAATTACATTCTCAACACACCACATAATTCATTGTGTCTAAGCTATCTATATTCATCATAGCTCTTAATCTTCTGAACATTTTGACATGCACTTCCTTTGTCATGATATCTGCAATCTGATTCTCAGTTCTAGAGTGTTCCAAGTTCATATTCCCTTCTGCTACCTGCTCATGAAGATAGTGGAACCTCATTTCGATGTGCTTGCTTCATCCATGTGTTATCGTATTCTTTGCCATTGATAGTAGACATGATGTTGATCTTCATGGTAATTGCTTAATGACTCTTCGTTGTAATCTCTTCGACCAGGTTCACCATCCACTTTGCTTGACATGCACAGAGAGAAGCAGCTATGTACTCTACTTCGCACGACAACAATGCCACTACTGGCTCCTTTCTCGAACTCTAAGCAATTGGTTCACCACCTAGCATAAACACATAGCTGTTAGCCAGGAGATTTCGACCAAACATGAGAAGTGAAGAAATGGTGAGAAAGCCAAGGCTAGGTCGAGTTAAGAAAAGGGTGCGTCAGAAGGAAGCAGACGAACAGGGCCGTCGAAGGGCGTTACTTGGTGGCCCATGAAGCCAACACAAAGCTTATAAGTTTGAGCGGGAAAAGTTTAAAAGCCAAGAATATGGGAAGTTAGAAAGATAGTGGGGTGACACGTGTCATAGCCAGGAAAAATCTTGGGAGATGAGCAGTTATTTTTTCAGCCTATTTAAAGCAATAGTTACTTCCATTTTAGAGGTCGCATTTGTAACATTGAAAAGGGAAAACACTCAAAGTACCAAACGTTAAGAGAAACGAGTTTACTCCCGCAAAAATGCATGATAGCTTCCATACTTGTTATTTTAATACAATTTATATGATCAAAGTTTAAATCATTTTGTCATTTACTTTTCTGTTTGTTTTTTTTCACTTCGTTTTTATTTATCAACTCGAAACCCTTTTATTTGTTCAAGTTTCTTACAACTCCTTTAAACAAAAAATCGTCATATCAACAAAACGTACACTTCAGCCTATTGTTCTGGGATTCTGTGGCCGATCCCGCAAGTAAACCTACGGTAGGAGGCCAGTGGTTGTTCGCACGAGAATCGTGTGCGAACAAATTGGAATGCCCAGTGGGACCCGTTTGAGTTGAGTGTATGCATTTGCGCAGTGGTAAGATGGTGACACCACGTCCGAACGAAGAACCGTCTTCGACAGAAAGTACAGTTGTAATGCAAACAACTGACGTTGGCTCTGGGACCGTGTCTGCAGTTTCAACCGCCCCTAGTGGCCCAACCGCGACATTACGTCGATACGACCCGAGGCCGACAATGGCAGGGACTACAGAGCAGCATGTGCCTAGTGTCACAATGCCCATCCCTCGATCCTTTGGGATGCCGACAGAGTTCGTGTCGAGTCTACATTCTAGTGGTCCGGTGTTTGGGGAAAGTTCGTCCCCAGTTTTCTCACCATACAAAGGCTTAGGGCCTTTGGAAAATCAAGTCACTCGACCCCCAGGTTTTAGTCCATTATCCCAATCAATACCCATGTTCACGTCAAGTTTTGTTGCGGTTATGAGGCAGCAGATGGATGAGAGTAATCACGAGATGGTTCATATATTGACTCAACAAATGGGCACCATATTGAGACCATTAATATAGGATTCAACCCAGAGTTACCAGCAATTGGCAACTCAGATGACACGAATAGGTGACTTCCTAGGTGCCCCTAGGGCACAGGGTCGACAGACTCCTCCGCCCCGATCGGAGACACCCATTCGTCAAGATGAGGTCTTCGACGAGACAATTGACCAACCCCATGAGTTTGAAAAAACCCCTGGAAAGGCTCAAAGGCCTTCTGTTGTGATGGTTCATAGGACCCAAGATCCCGACTATGTGGTCAGACAAGTTCGACACGATGCTTTGGCTGGTGAACCAAACTTGGAAGCCATAGTCGAACACATCATGGTCTGAAATAGGGCAAATCCAGGCCTTCGACGGCCAACGTACACGTCCCCATTACCATATTTTGCCTTACAGATAGAATTACCTAGGGGTTGGAAAGTGCTAAAGTTCACCAAGTTCGCCGGTGAGACTGAGGAATCCATCGTCGAACACGTCGCCAGGTATCAAACCTAAGTCGGTGACATAACAAATAATGAGGACTTGAAAATGAAGTATTTCCCAAGTTCCCTCATGAAGAACGCGCTTACATGGTTTACCACGTTGGCCCCTCAGTCTGTCCACACCTGGGCACAATTAGAAAGATTATTTCATGAACAGTTTTATATGGGACAATCGAAAATTAGTTTGAAAAAATTGGTCAGTGTCAAACGGAAGGCCACAAAGTCAGTGGACCAATATCTTAACAGGTTTAGACTTTTGAAAGCACGATGCTTTACTCAAGTCCCTGAACATGAGCTAGTCGAAATGGCAGCTGGCGGTTTAGACTATTCCATCAGGAAAAAGCTGGACACACAATATCTCAGGGATATGGCGCAGCTGGCTGACCTAGTCCGACAAGTCGAACAGTTGAAAGCTGAAAAGACTCAGACTAACAGATACCGTAAGAAGGAAAAGTGTCGTATGTTGTCGCTGACGAATATTCTTTTGACGACAAAGAAATCATCGATGAAAGCGAGGTCAACGTGGCTGAACTCAAGCCAGGGCCCCCATACACATACAAGTTACTAAAACCATCAAACGGGAAAAATCCCCTCGAAACTGGAAAAATAGATAAATACGTTGCTAAAACTTATACGTTTGATGTGTCTAAATGTGATGAAATATTTGATTTGCTGGTTAAAGATGGTCAAATAATTGTTCCTCCTGGTTTAATGGAGCCCCCTTTAGAACAAAAAAAAAAGGGATTTTGTAAATTTCATAATTTCCTTGGTCATAAAACAGCTCAATGTGTTCTTTTCAGGGATTTGGTGCAAAAGGCTTTGAAGGAGGGCCAACTTCAATTTGGCAAAAGGCCAAAAATGCAGGTTGATACCGACCCGCTGAAGGTCGAAGAGGATTTGTATTTAGAGCTGTACGAGTGCATGATGGTTGAGGCTACTGAGGGTCTCAGCAAACAATTGATAACTGAATTTGTGGAATGCATGATGGTCGAAGCCACTGACGGTTCTGACAAAAGTGCTGATGAGGAAATCGAGGCAGTTAACCCTCAAGCTGGCGAAAGCTTGGAAGATTTCCAAGAAAAATGCAGGGTAAGTGGGTCGAAGGCGGCGTTATGCCCTAGGTGCAATGCTGTTTTTGATGAGAAAGCTGCTGAGAGATTCGAGGCGGGCAAGAAAGAAATGTCGCGAGAAGATAAGCCACATGTCCCAAGGTTTGTATTCGACCAAAACGGTGCTCCTCATCGAAACGAGGAATACATGAAGTTGTTCCAAGAGGCACGACCCAAGACTTTTGTACCACCGTCGGACACCCCACGGGAGAAATGGATGGCACCAGTAAGCCAGAAAGAGAGCAAAAGGCCGAAATGGAAAGTATTGGATTTGGAGAAGGAAGCGAAAGTCTCTGACAAAAGAGTCGAACCTAGGGGCTATGTGGTGTCCCCGACTATAAAAGGAAAAACTCTATGACCAGGACTCAGTGGAGACACTATCCGCGGAATAAGAAAGCTGAGAAAGAGGCTTCTACTTCACAGCTGAAGCCTGTCGGAACTTCTAGACAAAAGCGACAGCACCCAAGAGGAAGACAGATAGAAAAAGAAAAAGTATGACAAATCAAACAATGGCAGTAACGGTGAAAGCCTCAGGAGAGAAGGGGGTAGTTTCTACCCAAAGCTCAAAATGTACTTCTGTGATCGAAAGCAAGAAAGAACCAGAATACACCCCTCAGTCAGATGAGGAAGAGCCAAAGTATTCTCCTCAGTCGGACGAAGAGTGTAACGCCCCGGTTTTTGTTAGATTTATTTAATCGAGTCGATTTAATTATTTTTGGTCTTTATATTATTTTATTCTTTGTTGTTATGTTTTATCGCGTTTTGGGAACGTTTGCGAGAAAATTGAGTGTAAGGGTATTTTGGTCTTTTTGGCTTGATGGGTTATTGTTTTTCATAAAATAGGAAATAGAGAGAAAAATAGAGAGAATAGAAAGAAAAGAAGGAAAAGAGAAAGGAAAGAAGAAAAAGAGGAAAAACTTGGAGTATAAGAAATCGAATCAACCGACACTTCAAAGCACGATTAATCGGGTAAGGGTGTGAAACTCGATTATCTTATCATTGTGTATGAATATGTATGCGTGTGTTTGAAGTCTACTTGTCTTTCCATAGTTTTCAATTCTAGGTTGGAAATGAGAAAATGATTAGGAATCGATGTTTTCGCGGTTGGAATGTGATATAAATGTTGTAGGATACTTGTTGTTATGATTGTGGTATGTTTTAGTGGTTATGTTATGGTTTGGAAGTGATTTTGGTGGAAGGAATATGGTTTTTGGACCCATAACAGCGCTGCAGAATTTCTGAGTTTTCCTTGGTTCACCTAGCGAACCTGGGGCGAAACGAAAGCGAATGATTTTCGAGGGTTCGCCTAGCGAGCCCGTCAGCGAAGGTCAGCGAATGTTCGCTAACGTTGTTCGCCTAGCGAACTTTGTATCTTTTCAGTTATGTCTGTTGCTGCCTTGGTTCGCCCAGGGATTCGCGAAGCGAACAGCAAGGCGAGGGTTCGCCAAGGAGTTCGCCTAGCGAACTTTATGTCTGTTTTGGTCTGTTTGTGGTTTCGCCTAAACATTCGCCTAGCGAAGGTGGTAGCGAATTCTCGCTAGAAGGTTCGCCTAGCGAACATGACAATTTGTGCAGTTTTGTTTCCTTCATAATTTTTGATCCGTAGCTCGGATCGAGGCGCGGTCGAATGCGTTGGAAAGCTAATAAAATTTTATTTCTTATTAAAAAATGGTTTTGAGATTGGTGGCCAATTTAATTGTGTCGGGAATTTGGAAATGTGTCGTTTTGTTTACTTTTACCGTTGTAATGGTGTGCGATTGGTGTGTTATCATGCAATATGTTTTGATATATATATAGCGTATAGCTTGTGTGCTGTTATATGATGTGAATGCATGTAATGCAATGTTGTGATGATGGTTTGTGGCCTTATGGCAAAAAAATGCATTATGTTGGGTTTGATTGTATATGCATGATTATGGATGTGTATATGTGTGCATTTGAATGTCATGAGTCATTGTATGCCAAGCATCATGATATGCATTCTTCTGATGTTGTGTGCCCTAGTGGGTGTGAGACACGAAATGATTCCAGAGGGAATCCGCTATAACATCGTGTGCCTTATACAAAGAGGTGTGAGCAATGATTATAGACGATCGTGTGCCTTATACAAAGAGGTGTGAGAGATCGGGTCGTGTGCCTTATACAAAGAGGTGTGAGTGATCCATAAACGTCGTGTGCCTTATACAAAGAGGTGTGAGCGAAGGGGAACATCGTTTGCCCGATGGGGAGTTACACTAAGTAACAAGCGATGATTCCAATAGTTCCTGAGTGAACTAATGATGAGAATGATGGATGGAACGGTACTGCATTGCATTGCATAGAGTCGTTGTGTCGGTCTCTGTGCATTTGCGTAAATCATGGATGGATTGATTTTGTGTGGAATTGTGAATGGAATTGGTGAGTTGATATATATATATATATATATGTTGGTGATAAATGTATTGTGCATGAGTGATATGCCTTTGTGACGGATATATGAGACATGATTTGTGTTGTTTTGTATTTGAATTATGGTTTAAGTTGTGGTGAGAGTGTTTTACATGTGTATTTTTGTGTTATTATATAATTGTATGCAATTATATTATAATTGTGTTTCTCACCCTTCTGCTGTTTTAAATACTCTATGAGGAATTGCAGATTAGATACTGGAGGTCTTTTTGTGAAGCTTAGGTCTTCATTCTTTTGTCGGTCGGCTCAGATATGTAGCACCAGGTAGTCGGGGAGATCATTTGTGATTATGTGTATATGTATATGTTCTTTTTGGATTGTACATGTATGACTCTGTATATGACAGACAAACTTTTATGTTATATATATATGAGATTCAGTTGCAGATTTTCCGCTTTTATTCTGTATTTGAATTGTGGGTGTTAGGAACTGAGTTCCTCTGTTATGTGCTACCTGATTGTTTCATATCTATATGAGCAGGTTGTTGTATTTTGTTTCAATTGATGTGACGCCTCCGTCTATGCCATGAATATTTTAATTATACTCTGATTATTTGTTATCGCTTTATTTGCTCGGGGGATAGATTGGGGGTGTTATATTAAGTGGTATCAGAGCCAGTTTGTGCCAGTTTGTGTCAGTTCGTGCCAGTCTGTGTCGGTCTTTGTGTGTGGGTGAGCTGTTTGTTTAACCATAGTTGTTTTTATTGGATATGAACAGAATATGGATGGTAGGAATGATGTTGCTCTTGCTACTGCTATGCAAACTATGGCTCAGGCTGTGCGGGGTGCACCTAATGCTGGTGGGAATGATGAGTTCAGGAAGAACAAACCGCCTGTCTTCAAAGGGAGACATGATCCTGATGGTGCTCAGATTTGGCTTAAGGAGATTGAAAGAATATTTCGAGTGATGGACTGTGCTGAGGAACATAAGGTGAGACTGGGTACTCACATGTTGTAAGAGGAGGCTGATGATTGGTGGGTTAGTGCGCGTCACGTGTGGGAAGCTACAGGTGAAGAGGTCACTTGGGCTTTGTTTAGCAGGGAGTTCTTGAGGAAGTATTTTCTGGAAGATGTAAGAGGAAATAAAGACATAGAGTTCTTGGAGTTGAAACAAGGTAACATGTCTATTATTGATTACACTGCTAAGTTTGTGGAGCTTGTTCAGTTTTATCCACATTATGCTGAAGCAACTGCGGAGTTTTCCAAATGTGTGAAGTTTGAGAACGGGTTGCGTTCCAAGATCAAGCAAGCAATTGGTTATCAAAGAATCAGGAGGTTTCCAGATTTGGTGGATTGTTGTAGGATTTATGAGGGGGATAACAAAGCTCGTTCTATTCATTATAAGAGTGTGAACGAAAGGAAAGGAAAGCAACCGTTTCGTGGGAGTCCTTATGTGTCACCAGCTGACAAGGGTAAGCAAAGGGCTAATTTTGATAAAAGGCCAAGTGGGGGAGGTATGTCTAATCCTCTGAGATGTTTTAGGTGTGGTGACTTAGGACATCGTCAGTTTGAATGTAGAAAGGATATAAGGAAGTGTTCCAATTGTGGAGGTATAGGACATGTCACAGCTGATTGTAAGAAGAATGTGGTGAAGTGTTTCAACTGTGGTGAACCTGGTCATGTTAGTACGAAGTGTCCAAAACCAAAGAAAGCTCAAGCTGGAGGGAAAGTATTTGCATTGGCAGGAACTCAGACTACTAGTGTAGACCGTCTGATCAGAGGTACTTGTTTTATTAATAGTGTGCCTTTAGTTGCTATTATTGATACCAGAGCGACTCATTTGTTTATTTCGTCTGAGCGCGCGAAGCGTTTGAATCTTTTGTTGTCTTCGATGGGTGGAGAGATGGTTATTGATACTCCAGCAATGGGGTCGGTAACTACTTCTTTGGTTTGTTTAAGTTGTCCTTTGACCATTTATGGTAAAGATTTTGAGATGGATTTGGTGTGTCTGCCGTTGGAGGGTTTAGACGTGGTTCTGGGAATGAATTGGTTGCAGTTCAATAGAGTTCATATTGATTGTTATCATAAGCTGGTAAGATTTCCTTCTCTTGAGGAAGACGAGGAATCGAGTTTCTTATCTACCAAAGAGTTGAAGAAGCTTTTGGCGGATAAAGCTCAGTTGTTCGGGTTGTTTGCATCGTTGACCATGGATAGTCAAGTTGCACTTGATGTGTTTCTAGTTGTGTGTGAATTTCCAGAGGTGTTTCCAGAGGATATTTCAGATGTGCCGCCAGAAAGAGAGGTGGAGTTTTCTATAGATCTAGTTTCTGGTACTAGACCTGTATCTATGGCACCATATCGTATGTCGGTATCTGAGTTGGTTGAGTTGAAGAAGCAGTTGAATGAATTGCTAGAAAAGAGGTTTGTGAGGCCGAGTGTATCGCCTTGGGGTGCTCCAGTTCTTTTGGTGAAGAAGAAAGATGGAAGTATGCGATTGTGTATTGATTATCGCCAGCTGAATAAGGTGACGATTAAGAATAAGTATCCTCTTCCGAGAATTGATGATCTGATGGACCAGTTGGTAGGTGCGTGTGTATTTAGTAAAATTGATTTGAGGTCAGGTTATCATTAGATTAGAGTGAAAGAGGGAGATATTCAGAAGACGGCTTTTAGGACACGATACGGACATTACGAATATTCCGTGATGCCGTTCGGGGTTTCTAATGCGTTGGGTGTGTTTATGGAGTATATGAATTGTATTTTCCATGAGCATTTGGATCGATTTGTTGTTGTGTTTATTGATGACATCTTGATTTATTCTAAGTCTCGGGAGGAACATGCGGAACATTTGCGTGTTGTATTGCAAATTTTGAAGGAGAAGAGACTTTATGCCAAGTTGTCCAAGTGTGAGTTCTGGTTGTCTGAAGTGAGTTTTCTTGGGCATGTGATTTTAGGTAATGGTATTGTTGTGGATCCATCTAAAGTAGATGCAGTTCTACAATGGGAGGCTCCTAGATCTATTACTGAAATTAGAAGCTTTTTGGGTTTAGCTGGATATTATCGAAGATTCATTGAAGGCTTTTCCAAGTTAGCACTTCCTTTGACCCATCTGACTTGTAAAGGTAAAGCGTTCATTTGGGATATTCAGTGTGAGGAAAGTTTTAGTGAGCTGAAGAGAAGATTGACTACAGCTCCGATTTTGGTCTTACCGAATCCTACTGAATTGTTTGTGGTGTATTGTGATGCGTCTTTGATTGGTTTAGGTGGAGTGTTGATGCAAGAAGGTAAGGTTGTGGCTTATGCTTCGAGGCAATTGAGGATTCATGAGAAGAACTACCCTACTCATGATTTGGAATTAGCGGCTGTGGTGTTTGTATTGAAAATTTGGAGGCATTATCTATATGGTGCAAGATTCGAAGTCTTTAGTGATCATAAGAGTTTGAAATACTTGTTTGATCAGAAAGAGTTGAATATGAGGCAACGGAGATGGTTGGAATTTTTGAAGGACTACGATTTTGGCTTGAATTACCATCCTGGTAAAGCTAATGTGGTAGCCGATGCGTAAAGCCGGAAATCTTTGCATATGTCCGCTTTGATGGTTAAAGAGTGGGAACTTTTGGAAGAATTTAGAGATTTGAGTTTGGTGTGTGAATTGACTTCTGATGGAGCGAGGCTTGGTATGTTAAAGGTTACTAATGATTTTCTGTTGATCGTTAGCGAGAAACAGAAGTTGGATGTGAAATTTGTTGATTTGATGACGGTTGGAGATCAAGGTGTGAATGGTGACTTTAAAGTGGATGATAAGGGTGTTTTGAGATTTCGTGGTAGAATTTGTATTCCTGATGATTCGGACTTGAAAAAGATGATTTTAGAGGAAGGACACCGGAGTAATTTGAGTATACATCTGGGAGCTAATAAGATGTATCAAGATTTGAAGAAGATCTTTTGGTGGTCCGGATTGAAGAGGGATGTGGCTTAGTTTGTTTATGCGTGTTTGACGTGTCAGAAGTCAAAGGTAGAACATCAGAAGCCTAGTGGATTATTGCAACCGTTGGATATTCTCGAGTGGAAATGGGACATCATTTCTATGGATTTTGTGACAGGGTTGTCGAATACACAGAGGGGACATAATGCCATTTGGGTGATTGTGGATAGGCTGACTAAATCGGCACATTTCATTCCGATTGACATCATTTTTTCTCTAGAGAAGTTGACTAAGATTTATATCCGTGTGATGTGAAGCTACATGGTGTTCCATTGTGTATTGTTTCAGATCAAGATCCGAGGTTTACTTCCAGATTTTGGGAAAGTTTGCATAAGGCGTTAGGTTCCAAGTTGAGATTGAGTTCAGCTTATCATCCGCAGACGGATGGTCAGACCGAGAGAACTATTCAGTCATTGGAAGATTTGTTGCGGGCTTGTGTTCTTGAGCAAGGTGGTGCTTGGGATAGTTATCTTTCGTTGGTGGAATTCACGTATAACAATAGTTTCCATTCGAGTATTGGAATGGCACCTTTTGAAACGTTGTATGGAAGGAGATGTCGAACACCTTTGTGTTGGCATGAATCTAGTGAGAGTTCGGTGGTTAGACCGGAGTTAGTGCAACAAACTACGGAAAAGGTGAAACTTATTCGTGAGAAAATGAAGGCTTCTCAGAGTAGGCAGAAGAGTTATCATGATCGAAGGAGGAAAGATCTTGAGTTTCAAGAAGGCGATCATGTATTTTTACGAGTTACACCGGTGACGGGTGTTGGTCGTGCATTGAAGTCGAAGAAACTTACTTCTCGGTTTATTGGTCCTTACCAGATATCTGCGAGAGTGGGTGTTGTGGCTTATAGGGTGGCGTTGCTGCCGAATCTTTCGAATTTGCATGATGTGTTCCATGTTTCACAGCTTCGGAAGTATGTTCCGGATCCGTCGCATGTGATTTCGATGGATGAGGTTGAGGTAAGGGAGAACCTTATGGTTGAGGCATTATCAGTGAGAATTTTGGATCGCGAGTTGAAGCGGTTAAGAGGCAAGGATATTGCGCTTGTGAAAGTAGCGTGGGGAGGCGCTGCTGAGGGCAATTTGACTTGGGAGTTGGAGAGTCGGATGTGGGAATCGTATCTGGAGTTGTTCGTCTCAGGTAATATTTTCGAGGACGAAAATTTCTAAGTGGGGGAGAGTTTTAACGCCCCAGTTTTTGTTAGATTTATTTAATCGAGTCTATTTAATTATTTTTTGTCTTTATATTATTTTATTCTTCGTTGTTATGTTTTATCGCGTTTTGGGAACGTTTGCGAGAAAATTGAGTGTAGGGGTATTTTGGTCTTTTTGGCTTGGTGGGTTATTGTTTTTCATAAAATAGGAAATAGAGAGAAAAATAGAGAGAATAGAAAGAAAAGAAGGAAAAGAGAAAGGAAAG
The DNA here is from genome assembly GCA_022829125.1 of Lathyrus tuberosus. Lineage (NCBI taxonomy): Eukaryota > Viridiplantae > Streptophyta > Magnoliopsida > Fabales > Fabaceae > Lathyrus > Lathyrus tuberosus. The sequence continues at coordinate 21,657,091 of JALAZF010000017.1, forward strand.
AAGAAAAAGAGGAAAAACTTGAAGTGTAAGAAATCGAATCAACCGACACTTCGAAGCACGATTAATCGGGTAAGGGTGTGAAACTCGATTATCTTATCATTGTGTATGAATATGTATGTGTGTGTTTGAAGTCTACTTGTCTTTCCATAGTTTTCAATTCTAGGTTGGAAATGAGAAAATGATTGGAAATCGATGTTTTCGCGGTTGGAATGTGATATAAATGTTGTAGGATACTTGTTGTTATGATTGTGGTATGTTTTAGTGGTTATGTTATGGTTTGGAAGTGATTTTGGTGGAAGGAATACGGTTTTTGGACCCATAACAGCGCTGCAGAATTTCTGAGTTTTCCTTGGTTCGCCTAGAGAACCTGGGGCGAAGCGAAAGCGAATGATTTTCGAGGGTTCTCCTAGCGAGCCCGTCAGCGAAGGTCAGCGAATGTTTGCTAACGTTGTTCGCCTAGCGAACTTTGTATCTTTGTAGTTATGTTTGTTGCTGCCTTGGTTCGCCCAAGGATTCGCGAAGCGAACAGCAAGGCGAGGGTTCGCCAAGGAGTTCGCCTAGTGAACTTTGTGTCTGTTTTGGTCTGTTTGTGGTTTCGCCTGAACATTCGCCTAGCGAAGGTGGTAGCGAATGCTCGCTAGAAGGTTTGCCTAGCGAACATGACAGTTTGTGCAGCTTTGTTTCCTTCATAATTTTTGATCCGTAGCTCGGATCGAGGCGTGGTCGAATGCGTTGGAAAGGTAATGAAATGTTCTTTCTTATAAAAAAAATGGTTTTGAGATTGGTGGCCGATTTAATTGTGTCGGGAATTTGGAAATGTGTCGTTTTGTCGACTTTTACCGTTGTAATGGTGTGCGATTGGTGTGTTATCATGCAATATGTTTTGATATATATAGCATATAGCTTGTGTGCTGTTATATGATGTGAATGCATGTAATGCAATGTTGTGATGATGGTTTGTGGCCTTATGGCAAATAAATGCATTGTGTTGGGTTTGATTGTATATGCATGATTATGGATGTGTATATGTGTGCATTTGAATGTCATGAGTCATTGTATGCCAAGCATCATGATATGCATTCTTGTGATGTCATGTGCCCTATTGGGTGTGAGCGACGAAACGATTCCAGAGGGAATCTGCTATAACATCGTGTGCCTTATACAAAGAGGTGTGAGCGATGATTATAGACGATTGTGTGCCTTATACAAAGAGGTGTGAGCGATTGGGTCGTGTGCCTTATACAAAGAGGTGTGAGCGATCCATAAACGTCGTGTGCCTTATACAAAGAGGTGTGAGCGAAGTGGAACATCGTTTGCCCGACGGAGAGTTACACTAAGTAACAAGTGATGATTCCAATAGTTCCTGAGTGAACTAATGATGAGAATGATGGATGGAACGGTACCGCATTGCATTGCATACAGTCGTTGTGTCGGTCTCTGTGCATTAGCATAAATCATGAATGGATTGATTTCGTGTGGAATTGTGAATGGAATTGGTGAGTTGATATATATATATATATATATATATATATATATATATATATATATATATATCTATGTTGGTGATAAATGTATTGTGCATGAGTGATATGCCTTTGTGACGGATATATGAGACATGATTTGTGTTGTTTTGTATTTGAATTATGGTGTAAGTTGTGGTGAGAGTGTTTTACATGTGTATTTTTGTGTTATTATATAATTGATGCAATTATATTATAATTGTGTTTCTCACCCTTCTGCTGTTTTAAATGCTCTATGAGGCATTGCAGATTAGATGATGGAGGTCTTTTTGTGAAGCTTAGGTCTTCATTCTTTTGTCGGTCGGCTCTGATATGTAGCACCGGATAGTCGGGGAGATCGTTTGTGATTATGTGTATATGTATATGTTCTTTTTTGGTTGTACATGTATGACTCTGTATATGACAGACAAACTTTTATGTTATATATATATATATGAGATTCAGTTGCAGATTTTCCGCTTTTATTCTGTATCTGAATTGTGGGTGTTAGGAACTGAGTTCCTCTGTTATGTGCTACCTGATTGTTGCATATCTATATGAGCAGGTTGTTGTATTTTGTTTCAATTGATGTGATGCCTCCGCCTATGCCATGAATGTTTTAATTATACTCTGATTATTTGTTATCACTTTATTTGCTCGGGGGATAGATTAGGGGTGTTACAAAGAGTATATCCCTTCACCTGACGGATACTTCGAAGAAGACATGTCCGACGACACCAATGATGACACCTATGGTGAAGACTTTGTCTTGAACTGTGGTATCGTGTCGATACTTCCAGTTGAATACGATATGGTGTCGAAAGTCTCTGAAGCGGAAGAGGATTTCATACCACATGAAAATGCAGAGGACAAACCGCTATGTTATTATGTGATGAACAGTGTCGTGGTCGAGGAACAAACGACTATGTTTGAGAGACCCAATCCTGGGATGATGTACCATCTGAAGCCACTATTCATAAAAGCGAAGGTTGGTGGAGTGGCGGTCAACAAAGTGTTTGTGGATGGAGGGGCAATTGTCAATCTGATGCCTCATAGCTTATTCAAAAAGACTGGAAAGACGGAGGCTGACCTCCGACAATACAACATGGTTCTATCCAACTATGAAGGAAAGACCAGCAACATCCTTGGAGTGGTCTAAGTGGACCTGGTTGTAGGTACGACCAATAGATCAACACTTTTTATGGTTATCAACTCAAAGGTGAATTTCAACTTGCTGTTGTGCCGAGAGTGGATTCATGGAATGGGGGCAGTGCCGTCGACACTACACCAGAGGTTAAGCATCTGGAGAAAAGATGGCATCATCGAGAACATTGAGGCTGATCAAAGTTATTATAAGATCGACGAAGCTAAGGGTAGTAAGAAGTCTTTTGATCAGCACCTAGCAAATGTGGCTCCTTGTGATGACGGGTCGGGGTCGTATACTTCCGTCGACACGGGTCGCGTCCTGAACTTAGATCCCGACTATGGGTTTATTTGGGATGCCGCCGATGAAACCATGGAGCCTGCATAAAATAATACACCCATGGGGTGGCCAGTAGTCGAAGAGAATGACTACTGAGTCAGAAAGCATGACTCGAATTTCGGCTTATCTGGCTGAAAACAAAAGAATGTCGGCACTAGAAACAGAAGAACAACAAAAGATAGCTAGCAAAGCTGACTGCGACGCACAAGCAAATGGCCTACAGGGCCAGTCAACAGCTTCAGAAAGCCAGAGGCTTGATTGTATCTGTGACAATGAGCCTTTGGGGTTTGAGAAAGACCCAAACAGTGAGTGTAGCGAGCAATTTTTGTCGGTGACGTGACCACCTTATCGCTGGGTTTTCCTCACCGCAATGGTAGGAGTGGGTTCTACTTTCTGATTTCTTATTTATCCCATGAAGCTGGAAGGGAAAGGGAAGCTATCTAAAACTAACCTTGCACGCGGATGTTTAACTGAACAAACATTTAAAAGAGATTGGGGAGTTCGGGGTCAGGTTATACAATGGGGAGTTGTCAGTTACCCATCCTATATGTGGTTATCCACATAATATTAGCTTTAGGTTTCACTTTGTACTTGATAGTGTTTATTCGTTAATGGGTTAGGAAAGTTTCTTGGGAAATATGAGTGAGTGAGTGAGTTTTTGTTTTCTGTGGAAAATAGGGATGAATGATGGCTAAGGTATGAAACCCAAAGCCTTTGACTGATGTATAAAGGTACTAGACCTAAAGTTTTTGATTAGTATGCTCGCTCAGATTTCGCAATCTTATGCCTACGTATTCCCGTTTAAACGAAACAGGGAAATCAGAGCAATCGTAGTTCCCCCTATTCTATGGGAGGAAAAAGATGTTTTGGTGTCTTGTTCAAAGCCCAAGATTGAAGCTAAAAGGTTTTGACTGAGAGAGAATTTGTCATCTCTAAAGAGGTATTGTTGATTTTTGTGTGCCTTGATCAAAGCCCAAGGTTGAAGCTAAGATGTTGATTGACTCCACTGGGAGAATCCTTACCCAAAGCCTAAGAGTAGGCTGGATAAGACCGACTCGACAAGAGAGTGTATATACTGGTGTCTTGTACAAAGCCCAAGATTGAGGCAGAAAAGAGACTGGCTCTTTGGGGATATCATTATACAAAGCCTAAGAGGAGGCTGAAAAAGGTTTTGATTCCATCAGGGAGGTTTGTATGTGTCTTGTACAAAGCCCAAGATTGAGGCTGAAATGGGAAATTTAACTGGCTCTGGTGAGGATACTTTTATGTGCCTTGTACAAAGCCCAAGATTGAGGCTGAAATGAGTTTGACTCTGCTTGGGAAATCATTCCTCAAAGCCTAAAAGAAGGCTGGGAGGAAATGGCTCTGCCGGGGAAGATATCTGTCCCAAGCTTAAGGGATGGAGATGAAGATTTATGTCTTGTACAAAGCCCAAGATTGAGGCTAAAAAGGTTTGACTCAACAAGAGAGTGCTTTTATCTGTCCTGTACAAAGCCCAGGATTGTGGCCGAACAAGCTGGAGAAATCGTTATACAAAGCATAAGAAGAGGCTAGCTTCTGCTAGGGGGAATCTTTATACCAAGCCTAAGATGGGGCTGGAAAAAGATTGACTCAACAAGAGAGTATTTTTGTTTATCTTGTACAAAGCCCAAGATTAAGGCTAAAAAGGTTGACTCAACAAGAGAGTCTGAAAGGGTGAGTTGACTCAACAAGAGAATCTGAATAGTGATAGCCTCAACAAGAGAGTCTGAAAAGGTGATCGACTCAACAAGAAAGTCTGAAGGTTGATTGACTCAACAAGAGAGTCTGAAAAGGTTAACTCCGCTGGGGAGAATCATTGTACAAAGCCCAAGAGGAGGCTATCTGTACTGAGGAAAGGTCTTTATACAAAGCCTAAGAGGAGGTTATCTTCTGTCGGGGATAATTGAGATCCCGAGGTAGGTCCAAATGGGGAATCAACTGTTGCTGAGGATTACATAAGAGTTGAGGTGTCAGATGCCTTGAGGTTCTAATTTAGGATAGTGTTATACTGATGATAACCTAACCCTGGTTGGGGAATTTCCAGGAGAGATACTGGGTTTCAGCTCTACTGGAGATTGATAAAAAATGACCGGGGTTTCTTCCTATGTTTGTGGGGAACTTGAGAATGTCTTTGAGATCCAAGAGGGGATTAGATTGTCCGGGTCTACTGAGAGAAGGCATGAGAACTTCTAAGAAGCCGGAGGGTCCTTGTACAAAGCCCAAGAGGAGGCGGGGATGCTTTTAGGATGTCTGTGGGTCCCAAACCAAGAAAAGTTCAAGAAATGCTATTCACCGAGAATAGATCATTTAGTGAAGGTTTGAAGGTTTGGCGAAACTCAAGAGATGCTATTCACCGAGAATAGATCGACTCTGGGGAGTAGAATTCCTTTGACAATTTCTAAAGTGACAGCCTGAGAAAAGGTTCACGAAGAATACTGCCTTTCTCTTTGTTCCATATTGTTTGAGCCCAAGAGAAGGCAAGAATGTATCTGGAAATCCTATGGGGATCTAGTTTTGTTTGTATTTAAGAGTGACCAACATGGCTTTACTTAGTTCTAGACCTAGTTGTGATGTTGAGTACAATCAAATGTAAGTATTTGTTTTTATCGTATCCACGGAGATTGGGGCGATACCAAAACCGTTCAATGAGTTCTATGATTCTAAGCAGAAGTTTCAAGATTGTTTGGTTTGTAAGTAACGAAAAGTAAAATCGTGCAAGAATTAAAGATAAGTTTCAGAGGAATAGGCTTGTTGGGAATTGGTTTTCATTCACCCATTCAATATGTATATCACGAATCAGTTATACACAATTTAAGCATGTTTCAATATTATCACATATCGCTTACAAGCAAAGTTCATGTCTAAACCTTGATGAGAGTTCTACCTTATGGTTTAATCGACGATTTCTCAGCCTATTAATCAATACGGTAGCGTTAAGATTCGATACTTTTTGTGAATATTAAACCTAAATCCATGTCTAGCAATTAGGGTTTAATAGATGTTATCTTAGATCGAGATTAGAATCGTATTTGTCAATATCAATTCAATCCATGAAATAAACGGTGAAACAAAGATAACATCAATAATGATTCATACATAAATTGCATATAACACCATGATTAACGAAAATACATAATGTTTCGGTGAACTACGACCGATCCCAACAAGAGAGGGATTTAGCTACTCATGGTAGCTTGAAGCATAATGGAAGAATTGAGTTGAATGAGCATCAACGACGATTTCCCGACTCTTGATGCAAATACAGCTCCTTCTCCTTACAACCTCTTCTATTTCTCCTTTCCTAATCTATTACAAAGTATTCTATATGATAGAGTACAAGATATCAAGACTGAATGCCATTTGAACTGAGTTTGATATCCTTTTATAGCAGTTTTGGCCGCCTGACTTCGCTATGCGAAAGTATGTTCGCTATGCGAACTCCTTTTTCTTCTTCAGTAAGTTTTGAACTCTTCAAACCGCCTTTTGTGAAGCCGCCTTACTTCGCTATGCGAAGTAAAGTTCGCGTTGCAAACTTTCGCTTCCTGTCACTTTCCTTCGCTTCAAGGCTGGTTTGGTTCTGTCTTGCATCGCTGCCTATCGTTGTCCATCGTTTCCGATCGCTTCTTGTCGCATCACGAACTTCAAGCGAAGTCTGCTAGATTTGATTCTGTTTTGCTTTGCCTGGCTCACCTTCTGTCGCTTTCCTTCGCATAGCGAAGCTCCGCGTAGCGAAGCTTTGGTCACGATGTGAAAGTTGCAGGGCATGATTTTTCTTTGTTCTTTCTTTGATGCATTCTTTAGCCTTTTCCTGCACAACTGTCAACCAAACCAAGAAGACTTTGCACCATATTAATTTCATTCATTAGTTGAGGTGTTTATGTTAGAATCTTGTCATTCAATTAAGATAAATGCCCTATTTTATGTGCTATTTTATCATGAATAAAACACTTATCAAACTCTCCCCAACTTGAATCTTTGTTTGTCCTCAATCAAAGCTACATAAAAGCAAAAGTTTCTATACCATTTTTCACATGATCAACCAAAAATCTTTCAATGAAGTACATGGTTCCATGGTGAATTCCACATCCAAGTTTTTTATGCACTACTACTTTCCAAGCATTTAGACATGTTTATGAAACAAGTTTTCCACATAAAGTTCTTTGTCAATCAGTCCAAGCAATAGACATGTCTTATCATGAATCACAACTATCATACTTTTTGTACAAGTGGAAATATCAAGGTCTTTTGAACTCTCACTTGACAAACTTGCTAATATCTAGATTAATTCATGCATTCATCTTAAGCAAAAAATGTTAATAAGCAAAAACATAGATCACTAAGGTCTTTTTAAGGTTGTAATGTGGCCAAGGTACCAAGGAAGTGTCATTTCTAAGGCTAGTGGAAACAAAGTGGTTTTTGAGTTTTTCTTTCTTTTTTAGAAGAGCATTCAGAAAATTTGATTCTTTGTACCATATTACTCCTTCAAAGCTTCCTTGTTTCTTTCTTTTGAATACATCCATCTTTTGGTATTTGCCTTTTTCTTTTCTTACTTTTCTTTTTCTTTCATACTTTTCTTGATCTCTTCATTTTCTAATTTTTCTTTTCTTGACAAAGGAGTTTTTCTTCCTCTCCCCAACTTGAATAAAACCTTTCTTTTTATTTTGAATGTTCTTCAAGAATTGGCAATGGTTTCAAGGGTTTACTTCAAGAAGATTGTGAATCAGTCATGGATGAACTTTTATGAGTTTTCAAGATGTGGAACAATATCCATTAAGTGGTTTACTTAATGCATTGCTCAGTTCATCAATGATTGATTCAATGTCATATGGCTCAAAAGGGGTTGCAAATGCTCACTCACTCACAAGGGATAATTTGGCTTCATTTGGTTTACTAGGTATGCTCACTTTGAAGAATTGCCTTGATCCTTTCCATGTCTCCACAATTATTAACATAAATGCAAGATTAAGCATGAACCAAACGAGTTAAAACAAGAATATATCAGTCTCTTAAGCATATAGTAATCAATGAAATGTTACCTCACTTTTTCTGGTTTTGGCACTATGTGATTCACAATGAAAACATGTTATTGCATAAGCGTGAATGACTTGATTTTATGTAGACTACTCATGTCATAATCATGCTAAGTTCTAAGAAAGCAATAAACAAGTACCTTGGATTGTGTGATTCTTCCAAAATTTTGTATCATTACCCTTGTACCTTTGTTGATTCATGTGAATGCGATCATCCACTCTTTTGCTTTTCCAATCTCATTCAAAGGACAAGTGTCAACTATATGGATTGGTCATATGACACCCACAGCTGAACTAAAAGAAAAACATTAAAGTGAAGGAGAATGGCATGAATGGCATTTTTGCTGATTCTGCTACTTTCGCTATGCGAAGTATATTTCGCGATGCGAAATCTGCAGAATTCAGTTTTATGCATAATTTTCTTTTGGCATATTCATGTTATTTTCTTCCTATCATTTAAACTAGCTATGTAATAGGAAACAAACATAAACAAATAAAAAGGTTGGGTTACCTCCCAACAAGTGCTTGTTTAACGTCGTTAGCTCGACGCCTGTTTCGCGTAAAATCAAGGTGGCTTGTATGAATTTTCCAAATCATCTTTGCCACTATCCTTTGGCCTCTCCTTGTCATCCTCTATCTTTGAATTTCGGCCTATTTCATCAGGAGCCTCAATCTTATCATAGTCATCCTCTTTGTGTTGAAAAATCTTGAAGTTGACTTCTTCATCTTTGTACCTCACTTTCATCTTGCCTTTATCTATGTCAATCATCATTCGAGCTGTTTTAATGAAGGGCCGCCCCAAAATCAGATGACTGTCATGATCTTCTTCAACGTTGATCACCACAAAATCTGTTGGAAATATAAATTTCTCAAGTTTGACCATTACATTCTTTATCATGCCAACTGGTTTTGTAATTGATTTGTCAGCAAGTTGTAGCAACATTGTTGTAGGCTCCATTTCAGGGTTACCGATCTTTTTAAGAACGGAAACCGGAAGAAGATTGGTGCTTGAACCAAGATCAATCAAAGCTTGATCAAAATTCATCTTTCCAATGGTAACAGGTATTGTAATGCTTCTAGGATCAGCATTGATTTCTTCCTCCAATTTCTCTTTTTCTTTGGTAATCTCTTCAACTTTTGTTTCATCTACTCTCCTAATCTTTGTTGTGACTGAATTGCATGTGTCCTTAGGATTGGTTTGAGTGGTAGCAGAAAACATACCTTTTTGTTGCTCATTCAACTGTTTTGCGATTTGCCCTACTTGCGTTTCCAGATTTCTGATCGATGCATCCGTATTTTTCTGGTTTGCATGAACATCTGCATAAACTGATTCAAGGTTTCTTCTATTTTTGTCAGCTTATCTGGTTGAGTGTAGCTTTGGTACTGATTCTGCCGGTTTTAGCCATAGCTTGAATTGTTGTTGTAAGAGTAACCTTGATTGTTTTGGTATGGAACTTGTCTCTGCTGTTAGTTTCCCATATAATTGACCTCTTCATTAATCGGAGGACAAAAACCAGTTGGGTGATCTCCTGTACAAAGTTCACACATGGCTACTTGTTGTGGTTTAGGCACTTCGTGCACTTGTTTGAGTTGTTGTGGCAGAGTGGATAATTGCTTGGTGAGTTCTTCCACAGTTTGAGTGAGAATTTTATTTTGTGCCAAGATTGCATTGTTTGTATCCAACTCAAGAAGTCCAGGTTTCTTTTGTGTGGTTCCTCGATTATATTGGACTTGATGATCGGTGAGAGCCATTCGGTTGATAATTGCAACTGCATCTTCTGCACTTTTTGCCAATAAAGAACCACCAGCTGTTGCGTCAAGTAGGAGCTTTGGTTGGGGCTGCAATCCATTACGAAAGATGTGGACTTGTGTTAGGCTGTCAAAGCCATGATTTGGACATTTCCTTAGCATGGATTTGTAACGTTCCCAAGCTTCACATAGAGTTTCAGTTGCACTTTGTGCGAACGAGGCAATTGCTGGCTTGGCATCCATGAACCTATTGTGTGGGAAGAACCTATTCAGGAAGTGTTCTTCGAGTACATTCCAATTGGTCATGATGTCCGTAGGTTGATCCAAGTAACAATCCTTTGCTTTGCCGATTAAAGAGTGTGGGAACAGTCTCATGAAGCCTGCCTCTTCTTCAGCTTCCGGTGCTCCTAATGTACCAGCTAACTCGTAAAACTTAGTGAGATGGCTGTACGGATCTTCATGATCTAAACCTACAAAAGGGTTAGCATAAATAAGTTGTAGCAGTCCCGTTTTCATTTTAGCTCGTCAGTTGTTTGGAGTGGTGGTGAGACGAGCCAATCGTCTCGGACTACTCCGACAAGGTTCATTGTTGACAACTTCAGCCATTGTTTCTTTTGTTGGATTTGTTGAAGAAGTTGATGCTAAATCTCCTTTGTGATTTTTCTTTTTGGATAGTTGTTTATGTTTCTTCTTTTGTCTTTTGTTCTTTCGGATGGTTCTTTCGATCTCAGGATCAAAAAGAAGTTGTTCCTCCGAAGTCTTGCCTCGAAGCATAAACAGAAATTTCACCACCTATCCAACAATTGAACACCCATTGCGAAAAACAAATATATACACCATATAACAACTTAGAAGTATAGAAACTATTGCGATGTTTTAATATCTTATACGCCAATCCCCAGCAACGGCGCCAATTTGATGTTGAGTACAATCAAATGTAAGTATTTGTTTTTATCATATCCACAGGGATTGGGGCGATACCAAAATCGTTCAATGAGTTCTATGATTCTAAGTAGAAGTTTCAAGATTGTTTGGTTTGTAAGTAACGAAAAGTAAAATCGTGCAAGAATTAAAGATAAGTTTCAGAGGAATAGGCTTGTTGGGAATTGGCTTTCATTCACCCATTCAATATGTATAGTACGAATCAGTTATACACAATTTAAACATGTTTCAATATTATCACGTATCGCTTACAAGCAAAGTTCATGTCTAAACCTTGATGAGAGTTCTACCTTAGGGTTTAATCGACGATTTCTCAGCCTATTAAACAATACGGTAGCGTTAAGATTCGATACTTTTTGTGAATATTAAACCTAAATCTATGTCTAGCATTTAGGGTTTAATAGATGTTATCTTAGATCGAGATTAGAATCGTATTTGTCAATATCAATTCAATCCATGAAATAAACGGTGAAACAAAGATAACATCAATAATGATTCATACATAAATTGCATATAACACCATGATTAACGAAAATACATACTGTTTCGGTGAACTACGACTGATCCCAACAAGAGAGGGATTTAGCTACTCATGGTAGCTTGAAGCGTAATGGAAGAATTGAGTTGAATGAGCATCAACGACGATTTCCCGACTCTTGATGCAAATCCAGCTCCTTCTCCTTACAACCTTTTCTATTTCTCCTTTCCTAATCTATTACAAAGTATTCTATATGATAGAGTACAAGATATCAAGACTGAATGCCATTTGAACTGAGTTTGATCTCCTTTTATAGCAGTTTTGGCCGCCTGACTTTGCTATGCGAAAGTATGTTCGCTATGCGAACTCCTTTTTCTTCTTCAGTAAGTTTTGAACTCTTCAAACCACCTTTTGTGAAGCCGCCTTACTTTGCTATGCGAAGTAAAGTTCGCGTCGCGAACTTTCGCTTCCTGTCTCTTTCCTTCGCATAGCGAAGCTCCGCGTAGCGAAGCTTTGGTCGCGATGCGAAAGTTGCAGGGCATGATTTTTCTTTGTTCTTTCTTTGATGCATTCTTTAGCCTTTTCCTGCACAACTGTCAACCAAACCAAGAAGACTTTGCACCATATTAATTTCATTCATTAGTTGATGTGTTTATGTTAGAATCTTGTCATTCAAGTAAGATAAATGCCCTATTTTATGTGTTATTTTATCATGAATAAAACACTTATCAAGTTGTCGGGGAAAACTCTAAATAACTATACTAGTATACATACAGTTGATATATGACAAGTATTTAAAAGGGTATGAAAGAAAACTAACTGTGCGCAGCTTCCCACAATACAGTTATATATATATGTGAAAACGAGTAAATGAAAGCTGTTAAAACTTACAGGCGAGCAAGCTTCCATGATGTATGCTTAGTTGTTCAAAGAAATTAAAGAAAGTTTTAATAGCAACTGTATATTGAATCTAAATCAATGGGGGATTTGTTTTGAAAAGATTGTTGGGGCTTATACTCAAAGAGAGGCCCAGGGTTTAACAGTGATCGCACCGTTGTTTTGAATATCATATCGGGACTTATACAACGACTGAGGCCAAAAGAGGTTTTTTGTATAAAGGGATAGGTCTTACAACTCAATGAGAGGCCCAAAGAGGTTTTGAAAAAGAAATATGAGACTTACAACACGAGGGGAGGCCCAGATGATTTTGTTTTAAAAAAAAGCGACGACCGCGCCGGCGTTTTGAAAATACAGTGGGGCTTATACAACGTCTGAGGCCCAAATATTATTTATTTACAAAGGGTTTGGGTCTTACACTCTCTCAAGAGGCCCATGAGTGTTTGAAAATTAAAAATTGGGAAGAAACCCTAATTTTTGAATTAACATGGCATTTTTCAAAGGTAATATAAATAATAAAGGATAAAATATCAATTATATTTAAAAACAAGTTGTACACTTTGGAAAATATTTTGGAAAATCAAGTTTAATCATATGAAAGCTTAAAATCCTATTAATTTTGAAAGATCAAAGTGAGAATTCCATTTAAAAAATGTTTAAAAATAATTAAAATGAAATTAATTACAAAAATTCTAATTATATTAAATAAATAATATAAATTGGATTTTTTTGTGGAATAAAATATTTTAACATTTTTGTGATTTTTTGCAAAAAGAACCAATCAAAAATAATTAAAAGTGAGAGAGAAATTAATTTTCCAAATCATTTAAAATAATATGACAAATATTTAAAAAAAATGGAAAAAGGGCTAAAAAAAGGGGTCTGGGGCAAGGGGATTCGAACCCCAGACCTCAAGGTTGCAGTGCACGCCTTCTACCACTGGGATGGCGATACATCTGTGTATCAAACTCACCCTAAAAATACATAAGGCATGCCTTGTTTTAGGCCTGGGCAAGGCAAGGCAAGGCGAGCCAGCTTTTGGGCCAAAAATGTAAAGGTTGTAACTTCCTCATTTCTCCATGGATTAGGACAAAATTTAGGTATATCCTGCCTAGAATTTCACAAGGAATCCAATGGTGGTCTTGGTTTTTTCAGATGAGGTCCCTATTTAAAAACTCGATAGTGTTTTTGAAATAGGCCTATAATTGCATTTTCTATGCTAACACATGGTACATGCAAGAATTACATGGCAAATTGGTTCAAACACAACATATACAACATGTATGAGATGTTTATGATCAGTGGACTTCAAAGCAATGCATAATTTAGAAAGTTCAAGTGATGATTCACTTACCACTTGAAGCTCTTTGTGCTATCTGTCAAGTTTCTTGTGCCATAAGTGATTTGATGCTTTAGACACTCTCAATTGATCCCTTAGAAGCTTTTAGAATGGTTAGAACCAGTTGGAATCCTTAGGAACAAGTTTGAGCACTTTCTTGAAAAAGGGGCAAACGTGACCAATATGGCAACTCTCTCAAATGGTGTTCCAGATGTGGGAAACCATTTTGGACAGTTCAAGGATGATATTTGGAGTGTGTTTTAGGTTTTATCTGGTTTTGAAAGTAACTGAATCAAGACATGGCATGAAAAATGCAAAAAAGTCCAATTTTGAGGTTTAGAGAAGGAACTTTGTGATTTTGGTGTCACAGGTCACATATGAGAGTTTGGACAGCTTAGATATGACATATTGGATGTGTTTGGGTTATGAGCTATGATGGAATTGCTCTCTAACTCAAAAACTCAGAGATACCTTGCATAAGAAGGCATTTTGGCCTAAAGAGAGGGATTTTGAGGAAAGCATCAGCTTGGTTGCTTTGGTGTACTCAAACTGAGCACAAATGAGCTCTATTTATAGTAGAGCAAGTTTGTTTTGCAAGCAATAGTGAATGGTGGCTACAGCAGGCCTTTGGCCAATGTTATGCAAAAGGAATCTCAAGTCTCCTCTAGCCATTGACTTGAGATTAGAGCACATGCTTTGTAGCTTTGGTTCAGAGATAAACTTGGACTGAATTCAGTTGGAATAGGCTCATTTCATGCCACCTTGGTGCATCCATTTAATGCTTGGAAACAAAATTGGAGTCTTGGCACTTTTTAGCTCTTTTAGGTTTGGCATGGCTACTTGTAGATTCATGGACTTGTGAGGCTTGAAGATCAGATCATCCCCCTTGGATTTGATCCTCAGATGTGTCCAAATTGATGACAAGGCTTGGATTTATCAGATTTGGACAAATCGAGCAAAATGCACAAAATCTGCCAAATTTGTCTTAAAAAGAATCAGTTCATGATGCCATGTTTCAAGGGCTGTATCTCCTTGCTCAAATTGAATTTGGAGATGATCTGGTACTTGTTGGAAAGCCCTAATGGCATACTTTAACTTTGATGTCCACCCCTAAACCTGGTTTGACTTGGATCAAGGTGAAAATTGCCCCTACATTTTGGAAAAAGTAAGGCAGATTTTGACTTAGTGAAAATTTCACTAAGTGTTGGAAAAATGGCATTTTCATGTTTTCAGCCATTTTGATCACTCTATAACTAAAAATCCATGAAGAATTGGAATGAGATGTAGTTGACACTTTTAAAGTATGCCATGAGAGCTACAAATCTATCTTTGGACCATCCAAAATGGTTGCTTGGATCTCAAGTTATGATCATTGGAAGTTGGTACCCTAGCCACTTTGTTCCATAACTTAGAAAAATTCTAAGTTTTTTATGGTTACCCCTTTTACAAGTTAACTCACTTTCTTTGATTTTTATTGATGAATGATGATTCCAATCATATATTAACATTGTTTTAGGGCCAAGGAACCATAATTGTGCAAAATTCCAAAAAAAAGTCAAACTTGATCTTGTGCACAGTTGACTTTTTATCGGATGAAATTCAAATTGTGCGAACCTTTGTGAAATCAAGTCTTTGACCTAAATCAAACCTAATGGATGCATTCCATAGGTGTTATAGGGTGTATTGAATCATGTCCCCGGGTTTGGGAGCATGTCTTGGTCAAAAGTCTAAGGTACAGTTGACTTTTCCCTCGAAACCCTAATTGTGGTCCTGATGAAATTGAAACTTGTAGATCAAGCTTCTTGGATCAATCCATTGTTTAAAATGGATCAATGTATTGTATTGGAGACCCTCAAATCATGTATTGAGGTCTTGGCTCATGTTTTGTCCTAAAAGTCAACTTAGGGGGGAATTAGGTCAAGAAACCCTAATTCCTGATTTTTGGGTAAATGCATCCCCCGAGGTTAAATTGACTTGATGATTGGGTCCATGAAGTCCCTTGGAGTATATTGGGTTGTGCTTTGAAGCATTGGCTCATGCCCAAAGGAAAATTTCCATCTGGAGGCCTCAGTCGACCAAAACCCTAATTTGGTGACACTGACGATCTTGAGGCTTGATCCACTTGGAATGTTGCAACTTTGTGCTTAATTCTTGATGTGGGAGTCATCTTGATCCCTTATGGATGTTTGAGAGGTTAGAAAAGTTGAAGACCATGTCATTTCTTTATCGATCCTTTGTCTAAGGCTCTGAGAGGGCTTGAAACCCTAATTCCTGATTGTGGTGAATGCTCAAACATCTCTGAGGATATTGATGAGGCATGATAGTTCATCCATATTGTGGTAAGGTCTTCACAATGATGGGAAATCTTAGTGGTCAAAATTTGGTTTAATATTCTTGGACCCGAAGGTGTGAATGGCGAAGGTATTCGGGCATTCAGGGTGCAAGAGGATTAAATATCGGAATGCCAAAATTTTGATGGTGGTTATGAGTGGCAGCTTACTCATTCATCTTATTTTGCTAAGCAATGATGCTTTAGAAAAGGTGAAAACTTCCCCTCGATCCTGGTCTTCAACCATGGAACTGGTCTCAGTTTCTGATATAAACTTCCCCTCGATCCTGATCTTCAGCCAAGGAACTGGTCTCAGTTTCTGAAATAAACTTCCCCTCAATCCTGGTCTTCAGCCAAGGAACTGGTCTCAGTTTCTGAAATAAACTTCCCCTCGATCCTGGTCTTCAGCCAAGGAACTGGTCTTAGTTTTTTTTGTCAATAAAATTTCTTGACAAGGGACGTTATTTGTAGCGGTTTTCATCAAACTTCTCGCCGAGTTTTCCTGGAGAGATGCCATTTGACGGGAAAGAGTTTTGATGTTAGACTTGCTGGGGAAACCCATTCGTCTGCGCTGTAGAGTTTTACAAACTTCTCTGTTGGAGACGCCAATTATTGACTCTACTGGAGAAAACGAGTCTCTTGAGAGACTGTTTTCCGCTTTGGGGTATTACATCATACTTTTCCTCGAGATCTTCTCAGAGAAATGACATGTGATGCAATCCAATTTTGAGGTGCTGATGACTTCATTAACATTGACTCTCTTGGAGAGAAAAATCAATGTGTTGCTGAGAGTCTTTAGTTGAGAGGCTTTCTCTGGGGATTTTCCTTAATCTGGGAAAGCGAAGATATCATCTTCAATGGCGAAGAGTGACATTTGTCGAAGGTCTTCTTGCCTTTCAGAGGTTCAAGTTATAAGTGTTCAAGGGTCGTCCCCATTCCAAAAATAAACTGGAGGAGAGATTGTTTAGATGATTTGCTTTCTGACGAGGAAAAAACTGACAACTCGATTGACAAGAGGACTTTACCACTTAGAGTTAAGACTGAATAGAGTGATAGTGATGTAATATGAATATGAATGCAAATCAATAATGCATGATGTATGTATGTTTATGCTGACAAAACTGACATAACATACAGACGAATAGATAAACATGATTGGATACTCGACCACTGCAAGGAATAAAAAGTATCACTGGTTCCAGATAGCAATCTTGCCTTGCTTATGAGAGATAGTCCATGTGGGGACAAACGTTGGTCGGGCTTAGGAGATAAGAACTCGGTCGGGGATGTCGGACGGAATATTCGCATCTGACACAGTTGATCCTTCATTCATGCGCACTGGCCTAGAAGGAGTACTTCGATTCTGCACCTTAAAGTTCAATCACCTTTGGAGAAGCGATCGATGTTCTCTAGATGTTCAACAGTCAAAAGAATTGCCATCTTTATTTTAAAAGCAGAAAAATTTGACAAGTAAATTCATTTTTGTTTTATTTCAAGAATCGTTAATCATGTTAACAATGTCGTTCTGTAAAGCTAAAACAAGTAAGAATTGCAAACAAAAGCACTAGGGCTCAAATTTTATTGATAGGATGGAAATCAGTCAAACGCGTGATTCCATGGAGTATTTACAAAGTTAGAAAATGGTAATTTTAAGGGAAAATGGGATACATTAAAACATAACGACCGTCATCCTTCTACCAACTTTGAATTCTGGACATCCTGAGCTTACGTCGAAGATGCCTTGGCTGGAGTTTTCCTGATGGATGGCATTAGTGCTTGTTGAGGGATTTGCCCCTTTGTTGGACGTAGTTACTTGCCATTAATCCCTAAATTTTTCCTGGATTGTACTTTGAGATTTTCAATCCATCGGGATGATTTTTTATTATGTCTCTAATTTTTTCCTGGACCACCCTTTCGGGTTTTCAATCCACCGAGACGTTTTTTTTTATTATTTAGGCAAAGTATTTCTTGACTACGTCAACATTCGTGGGGTAGGCAAATTCCTTTCCATCCATGGTTGCGAGTCTCAAGGCGCCGCCTGAGAAAGCTTTCTTGACCACATTGGAGGCGTCACAATTCGGGGTCCACTTGCCCCGGGAATCAGTGAGGAATGATTGTATCTTTTTGAGCACGAGGTCTCCTTTCTTGAAGACGCGAGGTCGGACCTTTTTGTCAAATGCATTCTTCATTCTTTGCTGATACAACTAACCATGGCATAAAGCCGTTATTCGCTTCCCTTCGATCAAATTCAGTTCGTCGTGTTGATTTTGACACCATTCAGCTTCTGTTAGCTTGGCTTCCATCAATACCCGGACTGATGGGATCTCTACTTCTATGGGAAGCACTACTTTCATGCCATATACTAGAGAGAAAGGGGTTGCCCCTGTTGAAGTGCGGACAGATGTGCGATAACCGTGAAGAGCAAAGGGTAGCATCTCGTGCCAGTCTTTATAGGTTAAAACCATCTTCTGAACAATCTTCTTGATGTTCTTGTTAGCTGCTTCTACCGCTTCGTTCATCTTGGGTCGGTAGGGAGATGAGTTATGGTGTTCGATCTTGAACTCAGTGCACAACTCTTTCATCATCTTATTGTTCAAGTTGGATCCATTATCAGTAATGATCTGGCTAGGAACACCATAACGGCAGACGAGATTGTTTTTGATAAATCGGACCACCACTTGTCGGGTTACATTGGTGTACGATGCTGCTTCGACCCACTTGGTGAAGTAGTCAATGGCTACCAGGATGAACCGATGTCCGTTCGAAGCCTTGGGTTCAATCATGACAATCATGTCGATTCCCCATATGGAAAAAGGCCATGGGGAAGAAAGAACTTTGAGATGCGTTGGCGGTACATGGATTTTGTCTAAGTATATCTGACACTTATGACACTTCCTCATGTACTTGTAGCAATCGGATTCCATTGTCAGCCAATAGTATCCTGCTCTCAGAATTTTTCTCGCCATTGTGTGTCCGTTGGCATGAGTGCCAAAGGATCCTTCGTGAATTTCTTTGATCAGCATGTTTGCTTATGGTCTGTCTACGCATCAGAGCAAGACCATGTCAAAGTTTCTCTTATAGAGTGTATCACCGCTCAGGAAGAAGTTTACTGCCAACCTTGTGAGGGTCTTTCTGTCTTTTCTGGATGCCCCAGGTGGGTACTCTTGTTTCTGAAGGAAGCATTTGATATTGTGATACCAAGGTTTATCGTCTACGACTGCTTCAATCGTGAAGATGTAAGCGGGCCATTCAAGGCGCATTATGTTAACCTTAGGTATGTCATTCCATTGACCTACACTAATCATGGAAGAGAGAGTGGCTAATGCATCAGCCATATGATTCTCCTCACGAGGGATGTGATGAAACTCGATTCTGTCGAAGAATGGTAACAACCTTCTCGCGTAATCTTTGTAAGGAATCAGTCCTGATTGGTATGTGTTCCAATTTCCTTTTATCTGATTGATAACCAGGGCTGAGTCGCCATATACATCCAAGCTCTTGATCCTCAAGTCAATCGCTTCTTCGAGACCCATGATACAAGCTTCATATTCGGCCTCATTGTTTGTACACTTGAATATCAGTCGGGAGGTGAAAGGAATGTGGGTACCCTGAGGTGTTATGATGATTACCCTAATTCTGTTTCCGTAATGATTGACAGCTTCGTCAAAGATTAATCCCCATTGGGAACCTGGTTCTGGCCCTTCACTGGGTAGCGGTTCATCGCAATCTTTCATTTTCAAGTACATGACATCTTCGTCTGGGAAGTCAAATCCGATCGATTCTTGATCGTTAATTGGTTGATGAGCCAAATGATTGGCTAAAACACTTCCTTTTATGGCTTTCTGAGCATGGTCCTCGATGTTGTATTCTGATAACAACATCTGCCAATGGGCGATCCTTACCGTGAGAGCAGGCTTTTCAAAGACGTACTTGATCGGATCCATTTCGGAGATTAACCAAGTAGTGTGACGAATCATATACTGGCGAAGACGTTTGGCTACCCAAGCCAGAGCACAAGTTTTCTCGAGCATAGTGTACCGAGTCTCACAGTCGGTGAATTTCTTGCTCAAATAGTAGATGGCAGATTCTTTTCTTTTCGTTTCGTCTTATTGGCCAAGTACACAACCCGTTGAGTCTTCCAAGACTGTTAGGTAGATAATCATTGGTCTTCCTTCCACTGGAGGTGATAGAATCGGCGGGTTCAATAGGTATTCCTTGATACTGTCAAAGGCAGTTTGACAGTCTTCTCCAAACGCAATCCTGCTTCTTTTTGAGTAATTTGAAGATTGGCGCACATGTCGCGGTCATGAGGAATATGAATTTGGAAATGTAATTCAAACGTCCCAAGAATCCCCTGACTTGTTTTTCAGTCTTTGGAGAAGGCATTTCTTGAATGGCCTTGACCTTGTCAGGATCAACCTCAATTCCTTTCTGGCTGACGATGAACCCTAAAATTTTTCCTGAGCGGACACCGAATTTGCACTTATTGGGATTCAAGCGGAGTTTGTATTTTCTCAGTCGCTCGAATAATTTTGACAGGTGGGTCACATGCTCCTCTTCTGTTTTTGATTTGGCAATCATATCATCGACATATACTTCGATTTCTTTGTGTATCATGTCATGAAACAGAGTAGTCATGGCCCTTAGATAGGTTGCCCCGGCGTTCTTCAAACCGAACGGCATTACCTTGTAACAAAAGGTACCCCATGGGGTGATGAACGAAGTTTTCTCCATATCTTATGGTGCCATTTTTATCTGGTTATAGCCTGAGAATCCATCACTACTACGAAAAACCCATTTAACGACGCCAGGTTTACCACGAATTCGTATCCCAACGTTGTAATACGTTAAAAAATTTATAACGCCATATTTAACGACGGTTGTACTAAAGAATCGTTGTAATACAAGCTGTGTAACAAGCTTCGATTCCCAGCTACTACATTTTTTTCCATATTTTTACATTTTAAACACGGTTGTATTAAAACACCGTTGTAATACATGTAACAAGCTTCGATTCCCAGCAACTATATTTTTTGTCATGTTTTTGTATTTTAAACATATATTTTATTTCTTTTGTTAGTGTTACGGGGATTTAACCTCAAAACTCAAAACTCATCATTGTTTTTCTTTTAAACATATATTTTATTTCTTTTGTTAGTGTTTTTAAGTGCAAGAGAATAGTATATATAACTTTAAAAATAAAACTGTACGAGATGAGCATATATAAAATAAAATTTTATTAAGATTCCATTAAGAAGAGTACATTGATAATCATATTACATATATTTATCAATGTCAGAGCCCATTGCTGGAAATGCATCTTCATAATCCAGACATCTGTCCTCACCCCCCTCATCGGAATCATAATAAATTGTTCTCCTTTTCTTCTTTATGTTTTTCTTCTTCAGCTTCTTCTTCTTATTCTTCTTCTTATCCTTCCACACCCTTAAGGCATCCCTGGCCGCTGGTTGGACCTCCTATATTGGCGCCTGACGTTCCTCATTGGTGATTCTAGCATTCTCATTTGTAGAACTACTCATTGTTACGAAGAATATATTATGAAGAAATGTAAATTTGTCTATTTATAGATGAGGTTGAAGATGAAATGTCTGATAGTTTAATGCTTGCAATGATGATAACTTGTAAATGGTTGATATTCTGGAACGATATTTTTTGAAAAACTGAGAAAATTTTAAATCATTATGGCAGTGTTCTCTACTCCGAGAAGAGCAAGGGTTAATAATATTACAACGGTTAGTAATAATAACCGTAGCGATACCCCTTATACTAGGCAACAACATTTTTCTATTTTACGTAATTATAGAAAAATGTTGTTGCCTGGAGTCGAATCTTGTACCAATTAGAAGGGTTATCGCTACGGTTAATATAACTAACCGTTGTGATATTATTAAAATAATATATATACTTATCATTATGGTTATTTTAGAAAACCGTTGTGAAATATTTACCTATATAAGGGAATTAACTTTCTATTATTGACAGTAGCACCGTTTCCTTCACAGTGAAACCCTAGCACCCATTTTTGGCAGTAAACTTCATCTTTTTATAGAATCTGCGAGAAGAAATACAAGAAGTATGAAGCTTTTGATTTAAGCTTCTTCCTCTTTGTAGTTCTTCTTGCAGAATCTAAAACTAGATGGACATGGTGCTGATGCTGATGGTAGCAAGCGTAATGTACATATTGTTTATGGAAAATAAGGTAGTCTTCTACTTCAATCTTTTTGTTAGATAGTTCTCATTATCTCGTTGGCTTCATGTTGTTTTTGTTGATTGTTCTCATTTTGTGCAGATTCGACTTCAATGCTTCACAAGCAAGGTGAACTTCATTGTAATGGTACAGTCCCACTTCTTAGGGTTTTGTTTCAATTTTGGTTGTTTTGTTTTGAATACTAACTAATTTTCTTCATTGCTTCCCACTTCTTAGGGTTTGTTTCACATGGTGATGATGATGGTGGTACATATATATATGAATTCATTCTGATAAGGTACATATATATATGAATTCATTCTTATACTGTATATGAAATTTAGTTTATTATATACTATGTATATTGTTTGTTTCACTATCCTTTTATTGAAAATGCAATTAGTTAAATTGATATAGAACATTAGTTTATTATATATATATATATATATATATATATATATATATATATATATATATATATATATACTATGTATATTGTATATAGTTAAATTTAATACTAACTAATTTTCTTCATTGCTTCCCACTTCTTAGGGTTTGTTTCACATGGTGATGATGATGGTGGTACATACATATGAATTCATTCTGATAAGGTACATATATATGAATTCATTCTGATATTATATATGAAATTTAGTTTATTATATACTATGTATATTGTTTGTTTCACTATCCTTTTATTGAAAATGCAATCAGTTAAATTGATATAGAAACTTATAATCTGAAAATTAGGATGTATTTGAAAACTAACCTTTATCATGTCAATGTTTTCCGAATTCCATCCATTTCATTCAGCACATTTAATGTTCCTTAACATAAAATTTATGGTCCAATGGTCTGTTTGCTTCAATTCATCGATATCTTTTCTTATAGTTTACCTCATCGTCGTCACTAATCATCGTGGTTGTTAAGATCATGATTGTTATGATGATAAAATCACGATAATTTTTGGCGATGATGTGGTAAACTATAATAAAAGATATCGATGGATTGAAGGAAACCGACCATTGAACCATAAATTTTATGTTAAGGAACATAAAATGTGCCGAATGAAATGGATGCAATTCGGAAAATAGTGGTGCGTTTAAGTTGGTTTTCAAGAACAGTTTAATTTTCAGATTATATAGTTCTTTACCAATTTTAATGGTTGTATTTATTTAATTAGGTGGATGGTAAAACAAGCAATATACATTTTTATTTAATAAACTAAGGATACATTCCACAATGGTTGAAATACAAAACCGTTGTGATAGTTAATATATGACAACGGTTGATACTGATAACCATTGTGATAGTTAATTTATATTACAACGGTTGAAATACCTAACCATTGCAATATATCGCGTGCTTCCAGAATACAACAACGGTTTCCAACCCGTTGTAGAAACGGTGAACTTACAACAACAATCTACATAACAACGCCTTCGCCCGCGTCATTATATGTCATTCCCAACCGTTGCTAAATGGGTTTTTCGTAGTAGTGCATCCATGAAGGAGAATATTTTGAACTTTGTTGTACTATCTACCAGCATGTCAATGTGTGGTAGGGGAAAGTCATCCTTTGGACTGACTTTGTTCAGATCCCTGTAGTCTACACACATTCTGACTTTTTTGTCCTTTTTTGGAACTGGTACTATGTTGGCTAACCATTGAGGATATTCTGATGTGGCAAGGAAACCCACGTCAATCTGTTTCTGTACTTCCTCTTTGATTTTGATGGCCATGTCTAGATGAGTCCGTCTCAACCTTTGTTTTACTGGCGGACATTCTGATCTTAACGGTAGATGATGTTCCACGATGCTGGTATCCAACCCTGGCATGTCCTGGTAGGACCAAGATACATCGGGAAACTCTTTGAGATGCTTTATCAAACTTTCCTTGATAGTCGGACTAAGCAGTTCCCCAATCTTGACTTTTTTTCTCTCTTCCTCTGAACCCAAATTGACCGTTTCCAGTGGCTCTTTGTGATGTTTAAT
Source organism: Lathyrus tuberosus (assembly GCA_022829125.1). Lineage (NCBI taxonomy): Eukaryota > Viridiplantae > Streptophyta > Magnoliopsida > Fabales > Fabaceae > Lathyrus > Lathyrus tuberosus. Next base: position 21,681,060 of record JALAZF010000017.1, read on the forward strand.
GGACCTTTCCTCTTATCTGAGTAATCGGGAGTTCTCTTCTAGAATTTCTTCATCATTTTCTTCTTCAGCCTCAAATACTGGGAATTCAAAGTTGGGAGAAGGCAATGGATCGTATGTTTCAATGGGATTTAAAACAAGCAATCTGCATGACGTGATGATTTGTTTTTAGAAGAGATAGAAAGAATACAAGAGTGTGTGCAGTGTAATTTTTTGAAAATGCTTGTTTTTAATATTTGAGTTATTTTTTAGGATTACCATTTTCTAAAAAGCGAAAAGAGAAAACAGCAATAAATGCGGAAATTACAGAACGACGTTATTTTATTTATGATCTTATCGATTCTTGAAACTACAGCCCTATAAAACAAAACTCAGTCGCTTTGAGCGAAGCGAAGAGAGACATTTACAGAAAGTGAGCCCTATCAAAACATTCGTTTCACCTGGGCAAAGTGAAAGGTTAAGATAAAGACAGCAATTACTTAGACTTATGAACAACTTTCGGAACGTTGACTGCAACCCATTGGCGATGAACTCCTCGGTGAATCACAAAGTCTGGTACCTTCCTTCTTGATTTGTCTTCAGAAATAACGCTAATTTATGGTGGAGCAGGATCGTTGGAATCTGTCTCCCAGGCAGAGTTGTCGTAGGAGGATTCTTCTGTTGTATGTTGCACAGTGTCTGTACTCTCAGGTATATCTCCCTATCTAGTTGGCTGGATGTCTTCGAGCCTGATACGAGAGCTTTCAGGAGAGGTGTACTTGACCAGGAAGTCGAATTTGCCACTCGATTGTCCTAAGGTGTCCCACACTTCTTTGGAACTGGAGGAATCATCCCTTTCGATGACGTTGACCTCAGGAAAAGAGTAGTTTATGAACTGCTGTCCTGCAATCTTTGCAAATTCATTGTCGTACTAGATATTTTCTGAATGCCCTGAGTAATGATCACATGATTCGGTGGGGATGCATGTATTCTTTTCAATGATGCTCAACTTATATACATCGTTCGGCTGACTCTTTTGCCCTGAGTCTCCTGGGTACGGCTGCCAGATAGGCAGGCCATCCATTGGGCCATAATAGTCGTGGTTAAAGTTGTCTTTCATCAGAGTTTCCTCCTCTAATGAGTTCGGTGGAGCACAACATCCTTCCGGATCACAATCTCCGTATATCATCTTGACATCTAACCTCGGTATATATCTCGGACTCTGTGCAGGATAGAAAAATGGAATAGGCACCTCTCCCTGAGACATATAACTGTCCTCATTAAGATAGGACTTCCACTCTTCATCTGTATCGGAGGAGTCACCCTCGTTGATGGTATGTACTTCTTGAGACACTGGGTGGAGGAAACCTCCACTGTGGAAGAAGTCCTGAATGGGATGAAAACTTTCATCGTTAGTAGCAGTCTGAGTACAGGTCGAAGAAAAACCAAGACCTTTCTTTGTTTTGTTATCAGTAGGAATGACAAGCCGTCCCCATCCTTTTGCATTGTTACTTTTGATCACTTCGAGAGCATCCTTGTATGAGGAAATCGATGTTCCCTTTTTTGATTGGTTGTCATTGCTCACCGAAAGTGCTTGGAACTGGGTTCCTACAACCTCCTCTGGTTCTACACAAGTGGATGATGATAGGTTACTCACGATCAAGGCTTGCTCTCCGCAAACTGTGACTAGTTGGTCGTCCTTGACAAACTTCAGTTTCTGGTGAAGCGTCGAAGTGACTGCCCCAGCCTCGTGTATCCAAGGTCTTCCTAACAAATAGCAATATGCTGCCCGGATGTCCATGACCTGGAAAGTGACTTTGAAAGTGTGAGGACCGATAGTTATGGGAAGTTCGACTTCGCCGATAACCATTTTTCGGGATCCGTCAAATGTTTTGACGATGACCTCACTGCCTCTCATCGGAGATCCTTTGAATGATAGTCGCATTAGAGTGGACTTTGGCATCACGCTTAGAGTTGATCCAGTGTCTACCAGTACGTTGGCTAAAGTATCGTCCTGCAGTTGACTGTAATATTGAGTGCCATATTATGATTTTGGCCCTCTTCCGGCAGTTCCTCATCACTGAATCCCAAGTTGTTGCAGGAAGTGATGTTGGAGATGATGTTGTCGAATTGTCTTATTGTTACATCTTGTTCCACAAAGGCTTGCTCCAAGACTTTCTATAGAGCCTCCCTGTGAGCTTCGGAACTGAGTAAAAGAGATACCACTGAGATTTTTGAAGGAGTTTGCAACAGTTGATCAACAATGTTGTATTCACTCTTCTGGATGAGCTTCAACATTTCATTGTTGTTCTTTGAAAGGTCGGGATTACTGGATTGATCGACTGGTTGATTAGGAACTTCTGTTTGAGGTTCATTTTCTTTGTTGGGGTCTCCAACTCCTCGGTTGAAGATTCGACCGCTCCGTGTTACTCGACTGATGTCTGCAATATTCACGATGGAGGGTAATGGAGTTTCCTTTCCATTTTCAATTGTTGTTGCACCGTATTTATAAGGGATAGCCTTATCAGATTTGTACGGTACTGGTCCCGGCAGATAGATAACTACAGGAGCCTTCTGATTTTCTGACCATCGTAGCCGGGCTCTATTGGTTCGAGGTTGAGAATTCTTCCACTATTAAGAGGAACTCTTGATTCATGGAGTAGAGGGATTATGATGCACGCATCTTTGGTCACTTATCGTTTAGGGATCAAGACAACATTTTTTCCCTGATTAGGATGATATTCCGACATTGAACCAGAGCTCGACCATGTTTGAATCTCTTTGTGGTCCAACTGACTTTGAAGGGCTGCTCCTACGAGGTAACATCCTTGGTTATTTTTAGAGCAAACTCTACAACGCTCATAGTTGTGTGGTGGCACCCGACCACGTTCGCTCTGTATGTAGTGTAACCTTACTAGATCTATTTCCATTGATCGAACATCCCGACTTTGATGCCTAGTAGGGTTCCCGTTAGTCATGCTGACTTATTATGTGTCTTCATCTAGATAGATCGGAAGCCACCAGTGGTTTAACAAGTGTTGAAGAGTCCTTTGAACAAGTGCACATCCTTGGTCACTCTCACGACACACTTTACAGTTATGATATTCATGCAAAGTCAGGAAATCGAGCTGGACTTCTGTAGCGTGTAATTCCACTAAGCTGGTATTCATCAAACGAATATCAAAGATTTGAATCATGTTGACTTAATAATGACTTCTATCGCGGTAATCCTGAATCCATCCAAGACCCATCTGACGCTGGAGGGCCTCTTGTACAAAAGAGCATCCCTGATTGTTTACCGAGCATGTCAGACAAGAATCGTAATCGTGCTGTGGCAGATTATGATGTTGGCTTTTCCTTGAGTGCATTGCCACCAAGTTGACATTCATCGCACGGATGTCGTGGTTCTGAATGATGTTGGAATTCGTATAAGTCATGTTGACCTGACGAATTCGGTGATCTTGGATCCATCCGAGATCCATATATTCTTGTAGAGCTGACTGCACCACAGAACATCCTTGATCATTTTTAGAGCAGATATCACACTGGTAATAGTTATGAGACGGTACATGACCATATCCACTTTGTCTACAATGCATCTTGACCAGGTTGGTTCCTAATAAGAGTACATCGTGAATTTGATAGTTGTGCTTAGACTCTTCTTCTATCAAATTTACCGCAGCTTTCTCATGTTGAGGCAACGGGTTCGTCTGAACATTAGGATTCGTATCCTTGAAGGATAGGACCCCGCTCCTAACAAGCTTCTGCACATCGAATTTGAAGCTGAGACAGTTTTCTAAGTTATGCCCTGGTCCTCCTTGATGGTAAGGACAAGTCTGATCCGCTTTGAACCAAAAAGGCGGATTTTTCGGTACTGTAAGAGGAGCCCTGGTTTGGACGTTCCCTTTGACCAGTAGTAATGGAAATAGTTCTGCGTACAACATCGGTATAGGGTCGAACCCTGGTGGTCGCATTGTACGGTTGTTGTTGTACTGAGGACGAGCCTGCTGAAGAGGCTGTTGTGTCCTTTGCTGATATTGTTGTTGATTCGGTTGGCACTGAGTAACCTAAGGTTGGTATGTAGGAACAGGCACAGGATTGATAGCAGGAGTTACCGCCGCTACTGGTTGGTACCGTCACCTTTGCTTTCCAAGAGAGATATTGTCAATATCTTGCTCTTTTTTCTTAGGGAGAGCACTATCGTATCTTTTGGCACTGGTTGATGGTCCAGTGTCTTTTACAAACGTCCTTCTCTAACTGCTTCTTCCAGATGAACTCCCATGCCTACCATCTCAGTAAAGTCACTGGGCACACTGGCGACCATTCTGTCGTAGTAAAATGAGCTCAAGGTTTTCAAGAAGATCTTTGTCATCTCTTTTTCCTCAAGAGGTGGACAAAGAAGTGCTAATTCAACTGCATCAGTGTCATTATAACAATTACATGCTAAAAAATAAATAATAGAAACATAAAGAGAATAACTCATGCGGACCAAAAAGAACCAACAACCACACAACGAATTCTCTGGTTTTAAGTAATCAAGCAGCAACAGAATTATGTGGAGTGTTTAATGACGAACAAGAAGGTGATCTGAATTGTTTGTCTTTACGATCATGGAGGTTTGAATTGTGGTTGTTGTGCAGAAGTCACGGTTGGCCGGGAAGAAATGGAGAAGTTGTGTTTGTCAGCTTGAATGGAATATGGCGGAAGGCTTTATGGTGTTCTTGGTGTTGTTTAGAGTTGTTTGGGTTAATAATGGAAGAATAATATATCATGTGTGTTGGAATGGGAAAGAGTAGAAAGAGGAATGTGAGATAACGTGGAGGTTATGGAAGATGGAGGTAAGGAAAGAAATGAAGGGAAGTTTGTATGGTTTTGTTTTAGTGAGAATGAGAGTTGATTTGATGAAAGTAAGGAGATGAATGGAGGAGAAGAAGATTTTGTGTTCTCTTTATGATTAGAAATGAAGGAGTTTTCATGGAGAGGAAAGAGATTATGGAGAAGCTCACATGGTTATGGAGTTGGAGGAAAACACAGTTTATTGGAAAATGGTGGAAAGTTGAAGAAGTGGAGTAAGGTTGAAGAAGAGGAAAAGGATAGGGTGGAAGTGTTAATGTTGTTGCCGCATGGCTTGGTTATTGTAATATGAAGTAAGGAAAATGAACAGTGGCCGATGGTGTTTTAAAAAGTAAGGAAAATGAATAGTGGCTTATGGTGTTTAAAAATGTAAGGAAAATGAACAGTGGCAAAAAAGATTCACGTGCCACATCAGCGCCGTTACTCCCATTTGACGTCAGGGACTATTCATTGAGACGGAAAATTTTGTAGGGACCAATTCTTAAAAGAAAATTTTTGAGGGACTAAAATTGAAAATCGCTATATTTAGAAGGACCTAGAACTTATTTAACCCTAAAAAATAATTAGGCTTAAATGCACTTTTGGTCCCCCATAGTTTAATTTTTCTAAACAATTGATCCCACTTTAAAAAACCCAGCTTTTAGGTCCTTTGTTTTTATTTTTTTTGGGAAAATTTTGGTCCCCTCCCAGTTTAGCATATGTAGCGCTCCAAATAATGACATGACAATGTTTTTGTTGACCAATTTTGATGACTCAATGCCAGCTCATTTGCCACATCAATAATGTGAATTATAATTTATGATGGCTAGAAATTAATTAAATTAATAATTATTTAATGACTCAAAAGCCTATTTTCTATTTAATAAATTAATAATTATTCATGGATGGCTAGAAATTAATTATTCAAATTTTGGAAAATAATAACTGGGCCTAAGCCCAATTTAATCAGCATCAATATCACTTAGCATTGGTTCAACCCACAAGGTGACAATAAACATTGTGTGATTTCATTTAATAAACACTTATTTTATTTACAAACAAAACAATGTGGGACTTTGTTATCAACAAAACAACTCAAGCTCAACTTATGCACTATCATTGCCATGAACATAAATCCATGCCAGATCTAAGGTCACAATCTAAATATTTGCGCGGGCATTATCTCAGACGAGCATACAATAAAAAAGCACACTTTAATACATGCTGACACATAATTCCATGCTAAATCAAAAAGTCAAAACCATAGAATGCCCTAGCAATGGAAGAACATTGGAGCTACTTCATCTTCTCCATTACACCAAAAAATGAAGCTCTACAACTCGTGACATAAATTCAAAACAAGATGACCATTTAAAGTGAAATTTCACGAAGATCATGAATATGCCATCAGTTTTTGCTCATATCAACTGGTCATGAAGATATTCATGCAAACTCAACATGCTTCAAAACGGATTCATGCTTATTTCATGACATTTACGCAAGAAGAATGACAACTAAAAATGGATTCATGATCAGGAAAGCAAGACAATCATGTTAGCATCAAGAAACTTGAGAAAAGCTCATCAAATTACTGGTCCCGTAGTGATCAAAGTGCTCTGAAAATGAGCTTCGTTCTCACTCCACAATGCTCTGTTTGCTTTGATCTTCTTCATGTTCTCTTCCTTGATCTTCCTACTTGAGATCTGGGCAAAGAAACAAGCTTGAGGCCTTGAGAATTGAGAGAACCAACTTTCTTTTAGTGAGGGTTTGGACTGGTTTGTGCAGCATTTTCTTGGCTTTTCAAAGCAATGCATAATTTAGAAAGTTCAAGTGATGATGCACTTACCTCTTGAAGCTCCTTGTGCTATCCGTCAAATTTCTAGTGCCAGAAATGATTTGATGCTTTAGACACTCTCAATTGATCCCTTAGAAGCTTTTAGAATGGTTAGAACCAGCTGGTATCCTTAGGAACAAGTTTGAGCTCTTAATTGCAAAAAGGGCAAAAGTGACCAATATGGCAACTCTCTCAAATGCTGTTCTAGATGTTGGGAACCATTTGGGATAGTTCAAGGATGATATTTGGAGTGTGTTTGTGGTTTTATCTGGTTTTGAAAGTGACTGAATCAAGACATGGCTTAAAAAATACAAAAAAAGTCCAATTTTGAGGTTTTGAGATGGGACTTTGTGATTTTGGTGTCACAAGTCACATATGAGAGTTTGGACAGCTTAGATATGACATATTTGATATGTTTGGATCATGAGCTGTGATGGAATTGCTCTCTAACTCAATAACTCAGAGATACCTTGCATAAGAAGGCATTTTGGCCTAAAGAGAGGGATTTTGAGGAAAATATCAGTTTGGTTACTTTGGTGTACTTAAACTGAGCACAAATGAGCTCTATTTATAGTAGAGCAAGTTTTTTTTGCAAGCAATAGTGAATGGTGGCTGCAGCAGGCCTTTGGCCAATGTTATGCAAAAGGAATCTCAAGTCTCCTCTAGCCATTGACTTGAGATTAGAGCACAGGCTTTGTAGCTTTGGTTCAGAGATAAACTTGGACTGAATTCAGTTGGAATAGGCTCAGTTCATGCCACCTTGGTACACCCATTGAATGCTTGGAAACAAAATTGAAGTCTTGGCACTTTTTAGCTCTTTTAGGTTTGGCATGGCTACTTGTAGATTCATGGACTTGTGAGGCTTGGAGACCAGATCATCCCCCTTGGATTTGATCCTTAGATGTGTCCAAATTGATGACAAGGCTTGGATTTATCAGATTTGGACAAATCGAGTAAAATTCACAAAATCTGCCAAATCTGTCTTGAAAAGAACCAGTTCATGATGCCATGTTTCAAGGGTTGTATCTCCTTGCTCAAATTGAATTTGGAGATGTTCTGGTACTTGTTGGAAAACCCTCATGGCATACTTTAACTTTGATGTCCAACCCTAGACCTGGTTTGACTTGGATCAAGGTGAAAACAGCCCCTACATTTTGGAAAAAGTAAGGCAGATTTTGACTTAGTGAAAATTTCACTAAGTGTTGGAAAAATGTCATTTTCATGTTTTTCAGCCATTTTGATCACTCCATAACTAAAAATCCATGAAGAATTGGAATGAGATGTAGTTGACACTTTTAAAGTATGCCATGAGAGCTACAAATCCATCTTTGGACCATCCAAAATGGTTGATTGGATCTCAAGTTATGGTCCTTGGAAGTTGGTACCCTAACCACTTTGTTCCATAACTTAGAAAAATTCTAAGTTTTTTATGGTTACCCCTTCTACAAGTTAACTCACTTTCTTTGATTTTTCTTGATAAATGATGATTCCAATCACATATTAACATTGTTTTAGGGTCAAGGAACCTAATTGTGCAAAATTCCAAAAAAAAGTCAAACTTGATCTTGTGCACAATTGACTTTTTATCGGATGAAATCTGAACTGTGCAATCCTTTGTGAAATCAAGTCTTTGACCTAAATCAAACCTAATGGATACATTTCATAGGTGGTATAGGGTGTAGTGAACCATGTCCCCAGGTTTGGGAGCATGTCTTGGTCAAAAGTCAAAGGTACAGTTGACTTTTCCCTCGAAACCCTAATTATGGTCCTGATGAAATTGAAACTTGTAGATCAAGCTTCTTGGATCAATCCATTATTGCAAATGGATTAATGTAGTGTATTGGAGACCCTAAAATCATGTCTTGAGGTCTTGGCTCATGTTTTGTCCCAAAAGTCAACTTAGGGGGGGGGGATTAGGTCAAGAAACCCTAATTCCTGATTTTTGGGTAAATGCATCCCCTGAGGTTAAATTGACTTGATGATTGGGTCCATGAGGTCCCTTGGAGTATATTGGGTTGTGCTTTGAAGCATTGGCTCATGCCCAGAGGAAAATTTCCATCTGGAGGCCTCAGCCGACCAAAACCCTAATTTGGTGACACTGGCGATCTTGAGGCTTGATCCACTTGGAATGTTGCAACTTTGTGCTTGATTCTTGATGTAGGAGTCCTCTTGATCCCTTATGAATGTTTGAGAGGTTAGACAAGTTGAAGACCATGTCATTTCTTGATTAATCCTTTGTTTAAGGCTCCGAGAGGGCTTGAAACCCTAATTCCTGATTGTGGTGAATGCTCAAACATCTCTCAGGATATTGATGAGGCATGATAGTTAATCCATATTGTAGTAAGGTCTTCACAATGATGGGAAATCTTAATGGTCAAAATTTGGGGTATAACAGTGAGCTGCAAAGAATGCAAGTGCAGGACCCATTCGAAGAGGTTGACTTAGGAGATGGGGTTACCAAAAGACCTACCTATGTGAGCACCAAAGTGGGGTCAAAAATGAAGGCTAAGATGATTGAAGTATTAAAGGAATACAAGGATTGCTTCGCCTGGGATTATGGCGAAATGCCTGGTCTGAGTCGAAGTGTGGTGGAGGATCGACTTCCGATTTAGCCAGGTAAAAGGCCAGTAAAGCAGCATCCTCAACGGTTCACTCCAGAGGTTACCTCGAAGATCAAGCAGGAGATTGAGAGACTGCTTAAAAGCCGGTTTATCAGAACTGCAAGGTACGTCAAATGGATAGCGAACATAGTGCCTATTATCAAGAAAAATGGAACCCTTCGAGTCTGTATAGACTTTAGGGATCTGAACAACGCTACCCCAAAAGACGAATATTCGATGCCTGTGGCAAAGATGCTTATTGACTCAGCGGCAGGTTTCAAATATTGGAGCATGCTCGACGGTTATTCCGGCTATAATCAAATTCTCATAGCCGAAGAGGATGTTCCCAAAATTGCGTTTCGATGCCCTGGGGCTTTGGGAACATACGAATGGGTTGTGATGCCATTTGGTTTAAAAAATATTAGGGCAATCTATCAAAGAGCTATGAATGCTATATTTCATGATTTTATTGAAAATTTTATACAGGTGTATATTGATGACATTGTGATAAAATCCTCATCGGAGAATGGTCACTTAGATGACCTTCGATGTTCATTCGAGAGAATGAGAAAACATGGATTAAAAATGAATCCACTAAAATGTGCATTTGGTGTTCATGCAGGGGATTTCCTGGGATTCGTGGTCCACAAGAAAGGCATCGAGATCAACCAGAACAAGACGAAAGTGATCTTGGATCTCAAGCCTTCTTCGACAAAGAAGCAGCTCCGGTCTTTGTTGGGGAAGATAAACTTTTGGAGAAGGTTCATATCGAATCTAAGTGGCAAGACGAAGGTATTCTAGCCATTGCTCAAAGCCAATAAGGAAAGTGAGTTCCATTGGGGACGGGAGCAGCAGGAGACTTTTGATGCTATCAAGGAATATCTTATAAAGCCTCAAATTCTATTGCCATCTAGTATAAATAGGAACATGAAGTTGTACATTGCAGCGTCGGATACGACCATATAAAAGCATGTTAACACAAGAAGATAGTAGTGGCATTGAAAGACCCATTTATTACCTTAGTAGAATGTTAATAGATGCTGAAACTAGGTATACTATGATTGAAAGATTGTGTCTATGCCTGTACTTCTCATGTATGAAATTAAAGCAATATATTAAACCAGTTGATATTTATGTTTCGTCGCATTTTGATGTTATTAAGCATATGTTGTCCAAACCTATTCTATATAGTCGAATTGGGAAATGGGCAATGGCATTGACTGAGTTTTCCCTGACATACATACGTTCCTTTACGGGCTATGAAAGGTCAAGTAGTGGCAGACTTTATTTTCGACCATGCAGTAGTCGAACCATTGGTATGTAGCATCGACAATGCCCCGTGGAAGTTATACTTCGATGGGTCGAGCCATAGAAACGAGGCAGGCATTGGGATTTTAATAGTATCCCCGTATTCCAACCAAATTTAAATGTAAGATTGACGGGAAATGGTCCAATAACGAGGCAGAGAATGAAGCCTTAATTACTAGCCTCAAAATACTTAAGGATTTGGGTGCCAAGGAAGTCGAAATAAGAGGAGACTCGGAGCAGGTGATTAAACAAATCATGAAAGAGTATAAGTGCGTCAAAGAGCACCTTTTGATTTACTTCTCGATGGCGAAACGCCTTTTGGAGCACTTTGAAGCTGTCAGCATTACGCACGTGCCCAGAATAGAAAACCAAGAGGCTAATGAGCTAGCACAGATCACCTCCGGTTACAAGGTGTCGGAAGGAAAGATGAAGGACTTCATTGAAACTAGGGAGAAGATGGTGTCAAACATACGCCCACCATCAGGCTGGTCAATCTCTAAAGCAATGGGGGCAACGCCTCGTCAGAAAGCTTGATCAAAGGGTTGGAAAGTTACGAGGCTTTCGCTATCACTAATCTGTCATCAACATATTGGAGAAGACCAATCATCGATTATCTGGAGAATCCGGTGGGCAGCGCTGATAGGAAGACTAAATATAGAGTGTTAAGTTATGTACTGATGGGAAATAAATTGCTAAAAAAGACTCCGGAAGGAGTATTGCTTAAGTGTCTAGGGGACACAGATTCCTACTTAGCAATTTCTGAAGTTCATAGTGGGACATGTGGAGCTCACCAAGCTGGCCACAAGATGAAATGGTTACTGTTTCGACATGGCGTTTATTGGCCAAGCATGCTCAAAGATTGCATGGACTTCGCAAAGGGATGCCAAGACTGCCAGAAACATGCAAACGTTCAGCACGTGCCAGCCAGCGAATTACACACCATCGTTAAACCATGGCCCTTTCGAGGTTGGGCATTGAATGTCATTAGGGAAATTCGACCAGCCTCGTCGAAACAACAAAAATTCATCCTCGTAGGCATAGACTATTTCACAAAATGGATAGAGGTTGTGCCCCTAGTGAAAGTAGATCAAGAGGTTGTGATCGAGTTCATCCAGAATTATATTTTGTATAGATTCGGGATACCTGAAACTATCACGACGGACCAAGGCTCCGTATTCGTTGGCCAAAAAATGCAAGAGTTCGCAGCAGAAACGGGCTTTAAGTTGGTTACTTCCACACCATATTATGCTCAGGCAAATGGGCAGGTCGAAGCAGCTAATAAAGTTGTAATTGGGCTCATCAAAAAACACGTAGCCAAAAAACCAAAAAATTAGCACAAGACGTTGAATCAAATTTTGCGGGCTTGTCGAACCTCCCCCGAAGAGTCAACAAACTCGACTCCATTTTGTTTGGCTTTTGGGCACGAAGTTGTGTTACCAGCAGAAATATGTCAGCAATTAGTTAGAGTGCAACGACAACATGAAATTTCGTCGGAGCAATACTGGAATAGGATGCTGGATGAAATCGTGGACTTAGACGAAGAAAGAATGGCAGCGTTGAATGTGTTATTACGTCAGAAAGCACGAGTTGCCAAGGCATATAATAAGAAGGTCAGAAAGAAGACCTTTGCAGTTAACGACTATGTGTGGAAAGTTGTGTTGCCTATGGATCGATGGGATCGAACGCTAGGGAAATGGTCACCAAATTGGGAGGGACCATTCAAAGTGATCCAAGGTTTCAGCAACAATGCATACGAGGTTTAGGAATTAGGAATTGACCAACGAATCTTAAGGGTAAATGGGAAATATTTGAAAAAATATAAACCTATGCTACAAGAGATTCGGATTAAAAAGTAATTTTTTCATTGATAAATGGTCAAAATAGGCTAGGGTTGCCAGGATGGCTTTCAAAATATCCGAATAAAATTACAAGAGTTTGATATGCATATTAAGAAGAAGCAGGAAATCAAAACACCAGTTTCTCAGTCGACGCATAGCTCAGTTGAAATTGGCCGTTTGGAAGGGCAATTTGTTAGCCAGGAGATTTAGACCAAACATGAGAAGTGAAGAAATGGTGAGAAAGCCAAGGCTGGGTTGACGTAAGCAAAGGGTGCGTCAGAAGGAAATAGACGAACAGAGTAGTCGAAGGGCGTTACTTGGTGGCCCATGAAGCCAACACAAAGCTGATAAGTTTGAGCGGGAAAAGTGTGAAAGCCAAGAACATGGGAAGTTAGAAAGATAGTGGGGTGACACGTGTCATAGCCAAGACAAATCTTGGGAGATGAGCAGTTATTTTTTCAGCCTATTTAAAGCAATAGTTACTTCCATTTTAGAGGTCGCATTTGTAACATTGAAAAGGGAAAACACTTAAAGTACCAAGCGTTAAGAGAAACGAGTTTACTCCCGCAGAAATGTATGATAGCGTCCACACTTTTTATTTTAATGCAATTTATATGATCAAAGTTTAAATCATTTTGTCATTTACTTGTCTGTTTTTTTTCACTTCGTTTTTATTTATCAACTCGAAACCCTTTTATTTGTTCAAGTTTCTTACAACTCCTTTAAACAAAAAACCGTCATATCAACAAAACGTACACTTCAGTCCATTGTTCTGGGATTCTGGCCGATCCCACAAGTAAACCTGCGGTAGGAGGCCAATGATTGTTCGCGCGAGAATCGCGTGCGAATAATAGCCATCTGTGGATTTTCTATCCTCAGCATCACTACACCAACTTGAGTCGGTGTATCCCACTAACTTGCATTCTTTTCCTTCATCAGTTGCAGGAAACAAAATGCCATAGCCGAGAGTTTCTTTAAGATACCTTAGTATCCTCTTCGTTGCTGTTAGGTGTGATACCTTTGGCTTCTGCATGAATCTACTTACCATACCTACATTGTATGCTAAGTCAAGCCTTATGTGACAAAGGTATCTTAGTGACCCAATAAGTCTTCTATATTGGGCTGGGTCGACATCATCTAAATCTGAATAGATGCAGTCTTGGTTCAGCAGGTGTCGAAGTCGAGTTGCATTCTTCCATCCCAAATCTCTTAAGAACTTCACTTGCATATCTTCTTTAATGCATCATCAACCCTCTACTACTCTTCTAGAATTCGATGCCAAGGAAATATGAAATGTCACCCATATCAAACATTTCAAATTCCTTGTTAAGATAACCTTTGAAGTTTTCAATCTCTTTATTTCAGCTACCTGTTATCAACAAGTCATCAACATAGAGACATAGTATTAACAATTCACTTTTGCTTCTTCTTACATATACTCCATGCTCAGTTGTGCACTTTGAAAATTCCTTCTCCCTTAGAAAGCTATCTATCTTCTCATTCCAAGCTCTTGGAGCTTGCTTAAGTCCATACGGGGCTTTATGCAGCCTGTATACCTTGCTTTCTTCGCATTGTTTCACAAACCAAGATGGTTGTGAAACATAAACTTCTTCATCTAAGGGGTCATTCACGAATGCACATTTCACATCCATTTGACATATGTGCCAATTGTTCATGTTTGATCAACAACCAACCTGATTGTTTAAATCCTAGCAACAGGTGCAAAAACTTCGTCGAAGTTGATTCCTTCTTTATGAAGAAATCGTTTCGCCACAAGTCTTGCCTTGTGTCGAGTTACTTCTCGTTTAGGATTCAGATTTACCTTGTATACCCACTTTACATAGATTTCCTTCTTGCCTTGAGGCAATTCAATAAGTGACCTTGTGTTACGGACTTTGATGGAATCTAGTTCCTCATTCATTGTTTTCTTCCACTTTGCATCTTTCAATGCCTCAGCTGCATTGACTGGTTCGACATCTGCGTAGAAAGCATAGTGTACCAGCTCACCTTCTTCATTTACCACATAATATGATGTAATCCCACATTCTTGCAACCTTGCAAGCATGTGTATTGTTCGTTGAGGTCTGCTTGGGCCTGCTTCACCTCTGACTTCTTGTAAAACTTTACTTTCAACTTCACTAGTTGGTTCTTCACATAATATTCTCACTGAATCCTTCTTAACATTCTCAATCCAATCCCATTCTTTAAGCACATATATGATCACGTCCCTGCTGGTCACTACTTACTTGTTCATTGGGTCGAATAACTTGTATCCTTCAGTCGAATGATATCCTATCAAGATCATTTGACTCGACTTGTCATCAAGTTTTCTTCTCAACTGATTTGGAACATGTCTATGTGCTATAGATTCAAACACCTTCAAATGACTTAGGCTAGGCTTGACACCAGACCATCACTCTTCTGGTGTAGTTCCTTCTAGCCTTTTCGTCGGACATCTGTTCAAGATGTATGTTGCAGTCGACACAGCTTCTCCCCATAATTCTTTGGGTAGATGCTTGCCTTTCAAGATACTTCTCACCATATTCATGATGGTTCTATTCTTCCTTTCTGCAGTTCCATTCTGCTATGGAGTGTAGGGTGGCACCACCTCATGCACAATCCCTTCTTTCTCACATAATGCATCGAAATCTTTTGACACATACTCTCCACCACCACCAGTCCTCAGAATCTTTAGCTTTCGACCACTTTGTCTTTCGACCATAGATTTAAATTTTGCAAATACCTCTATCACTTCACTTTTCTTCTTGATTAGGTAAGTCCAAAATTATTGACTGAAATCATCTATGAAAGTGACAAAGTATCTGTTAACTCCAATTTAATCCACTTAGATAGGACCACACACATCAGAGTATATGACTTCAAGAATTGCCTTCGACGTGCTTCCTGCATCCTTGCTGGAGCTATTCTTGTGTTGATTTTCCTGCACACATTCTTCACACACTTCATTTGGAATGTCGATTTCTGCTAATCCTGAAACCATATTTCTTCTCTTCAGATCTTTGATGTCTTTAAAGTTAAGATGACCAAGTCTATAGTGCCATATCCATTCATCCCTGTTAGCTGCAGTTGGAAGGCACTTATGCTCCATCACATTAAGCTCAATCTTGAAGGTTCTATTCTGACACATTGGAGCCTTCAAGATCAACCTTCTATTTGAGTCGAGAAATCTCATTATCTTATCTTCAATCGACATCTTGTATGTATAACACATTGGAAATTACTGACCTTTTGCCATCTTTCCTCATAATCAGAACATCATTGATACCTTCAACTGCTAGAGTATTGTCATTTGAAAATTTCACCATGTTCTTCATTGAGGGCTTTATGTTAACAAACCAATCTTTCCTACCAGTCATGTGTGATGAGTATCCTGAGTCCAAGTACCACTGGTCCTGGAATCTTTCTTCATCTCTTGTTGTGATCATCAACAACATCTCTTCTTCTTCATGTTTCGCCAGCTTTGCATCAGTTTCTTGATTCTTCTGCTTTTCAGGACAATCACTAAAATAGTGACCATACTTCTGACAATTGTAACACTGAATGTGACTTTTGTCAGGTTTTTGACCACCGCCTTTTCCTCTACCTGCTGCACCACCTCTTTGGTTGCTTTGGTATGATAACTTTCTCTGATTCGAACAGTCTCCTTCTTGCTAATTTCGACCAGCCGAATTATTGTAGCCTCTTCTGCCTTTGTTGCCATTCCAACTTCCTTTACCTTTCTTTTCTTTTGCTAATTGCGCCTGCAAAGCCATATCACTCATCGTCTTTCCTGCAACTCTTTCAGCCATCCTTTATTCATGAGATTCCAGCGTCCCTTGAAGCTCTTCCTTTGCCAATGTTGACAAGTCTTTTGACTCTTCTATGGCTACTACCACGTGGTCGAACTTTGGAGCCAATGACCTCACGATCTTTGCAACAACTGATATTGATGTCAACACTTCTCCACATACCTTAATTTGATTCACCAATTTTGTAACCCTAGTGAAAAAATCTGTTACGCTTTCATTGTCTTCCATCTGAAGCAATTCATAGGTTCTTTTGTGAGATTGTAACCTCAACTCTTTCACCTTTTCTGCGCCTCCAAACGATTTTTCTAGAATTTCCCATGCTTCTTTCACTGATTTTATATCACTAACCTTTTCAAAATTATCTGGATCAACGCATTGATGAATTATAAAGAGAGCTTTATAATCTTTCTTCTTTAATTCTTTGTGTGTTACTCCTTCCTTCACAAGATCCCAAAGATCTTGATAACAGAAGACAACCTTCATCTGCTTGCACCAATTTTCATAATTATTGTTCTTGAGAATCGGAAGACTCGTCGAAAAATGTCTGTTTGGATTATTCATTGTCATTGTGATTTTCTTCCCACTAATCGCTCATCCAGTGCTCTGATACCAGATGTTGGAAACCCACCACCACCGATGGAAAATTTCCTATCAATCTTGATGAGCAAGATTATTATCGATACATAATAACAATGAAAAGAAAGAAAAATTGTAGAAGAAAAAATTAGGGCTTGATAAAATATAGAATATGGTGATTCTGCAGAGTAACTCTCTGCCCACAAACTATGAAAAACTTATTCACTTTGCAACTGCAAAATTTTGTGAATTCAAGGTGTTACAAGAATATGGGTTACTCTCTCTATTTATAGTTTTCGGTTAGTTTGCTCCCTAAGTCAAAGTCCAAAATATCCAATTTAGCTAATACTACTAAAATAAGCTTAAGTCGAAATTCTGTCGAACAACCTGCTTCGATATTTCGATAGACACACACTAAGTTAATTTCGACACATCTTTATTTCTGTCAAACACTACCTACTTCGACACAAAAAAATTACATTCTCAACATGTTGTTTTCTATTTACACAGGAGATGCAAATGTAATGAAATACACAAGGTTGAGAGAAATTCATAATGTAAATTTTTTTATCTTGCAATTTTTATTTTTAATATTTACTTTATAAAATCTCTATTTTTATTGACTGACTTTTAAAACATATTTATGCAATATTATTAGTTTACTACCACCATTATCAAAAGAATCAATTATTTCACAACTACTAATCTTTTAATGTATTGTTATCACAATTCCAATATGACATTGAAAACTAATAAATTAAATTATCTTAGAATATTTAAAATATACAACACAACTTCAAATCATTAATTCAAATTAGCATTCATTCTTATTAATAAATGAGAGCTAAAAAGAAAAAAATAAAATTCTAATTGTTATTAACAATATTATTTAAATTATAGATACTTTTAAATATTCAATTATTGCAATATTATTAATACAATGTCTTCATCTTTTTCTAAAGAAAGTACATTGTCTTCATATATTACTAATTTATTATTAGATGTTTTGAAGTATATCTAAAACTATAATTTATCTTATCATTTCAGATGTAGTACGGGATAATTGTTTATCGCAAACCATCTCAATAATTGTGAAATTCTTTTAGAAGAATTAAATAAATTTAGAGAGAGAAAAATCAACTCATATGACAATGCGTATATTTATAAAAAAGTGGATTGAACATAATCTATAAAAATAAAAATAAAAAAAATAAAACACTATATATCACTTCCATATTTTAAAAATATATTTTTCTTTCTCATAAAATTTATATTCATTTATGAATAACTTATACCATTCTCTCCCATAAAATATATACTTCACAATAATAAAATAATATAGTATAAATTGACTAAATATATTACCAAAAAATATTTTGATTTCAATAAAAAAAAATTAATTCAAAAATAAAAAATAATCTACGGCAGCACCTGCGCATTGAGCGGGTCATATTTTAATTGGTAATTAAGATATAGGATATAGATTACGAAAATAATAACCTTATATATATATATATATATATATATATATATATATATATATATATATATATCTTGGGTTCCAAGATAAAATAGTTTCTCAGAGTTGTAGTTTGATATCAATGATCCAAATTTTAGGTACAAGCAGAAGCTTGACATAATATATTGCCTACAAAGTTACAAGCTCTAGAAACTCTGGATGAAAACCACCTGAGAACCTTGGGTTGATGAGTTGAAGATAAAACACGAATCCATCCTTCTTCAAGCAATGCGTATAATGGATCAAATATCTGTAGGGGAGGATACAAAATACTTTCAGTAATATTATTCTGATTTTTGTCTGTGTGTGTAAAAGGATCAATTGTCTAAGGTTTAGTAGGGGGAAGTACAAACAAATAAGGAAAATCTTTCTGGTTCGTAATAATAATAATAATTAGTAGTAAATCAGCATCTATTTAGATCAACACTGTTCAATTCAATGAAACAAAACATCATAAACAGCAGCGTATCCAAGACATTGTAGACAGTGGGCAACAGGTGCAATATTTAAGTTCAAAATCTAATGATGACACGGAAAAGTTACGAAATTAAATTGTCTAATGACTGTATGAAATACAGCGGTTTAAAAAAGGTTAGGTAGGGATAAGTCAACAAATGGCATGAGTTTTTAATCATAAATGACTCAACATGTGAAAACATAACAAATGATATACTTGCATGTGACAAGACTCAACGAAGAACATGCATTTCTTTACAAAGCCAAATCCAGAAAGTTGTTATTTATCATGCTTGCATTTTCTGCCTATAGAATACAGAACCATTAACCCGTTTAGAAACAACACAGTATTCTAAATATATCAATATATCATTATATCTTGTCTTTCACATTGCAACAAACAATCCCACAAACTCCATATTGTGGAATAACGAAATACCCTAACAATGATTTCACAACGCAAAAATATATTACTTATAGTTCCAATTGCATAACCAATCCAATGTAGCCGACCCATTTAGTGGATAAGGCTGAGTTGTTGTTGTTGTAGAGTTTTGTAAAATATTCAAACCCCTAAATATGAATTCTGAGTGAGATTTGTTACCTTGTTGAGTTGTTATGTTCACGGGTATTAGAGGCATTGCATTGCATGAAGGAAGGCAGTGGAAACTGAACAGAAGAGAGAGAGGAAGGTTTGCCCAAGAGGAGTAACAAGGAGATGGAGTTTTGTGCATGAGAAAGAGTAACGGCAAGAAGGTCAGTGCAAAAAAATATCCAGAGGGTTCAAAATGCAAAAAGAAAATATAGAGGGTGGCATGTTTAAGTTTTAAAAGTTCAAGGCGTGCAGGTGCACACAATCACCAACACCTAGGTCCGCCAAAGCCTGATAAGATGGTAAGACAAAATCATCAATATCATAAACTCATGTCAAACGATAAATCTGTAACATTCCACATTTTCACTAAACCAATAACTGCAGGAACCTATACTACACTCTACACATGGCATATTAATTTTCTTCAACCTTATAAGTTTGAATTGAGTATCCCGTTTATCACGTGGTACAGGCTGTGAAAGGAAATAGCTGACACCAATGAAGTTCCAGAAAATCTAAATTTTCTGTGACCTCTTGCAAATTAATTTCATTTTATCTACCTTTTGATGGTGCTAAATAAAGTCCTTAAATGGGGAAAAGAAGAAAATGAAAAATACAAAGCAATTACCTGATAAAATTGGATTACAATCAGGGCTGATGTGGAGAAATATCTTTAGAACCCTTTTCAAAATTTTTAAGTTCATTAACGGCACTACTTGACCCTTCACCTTGATGCGATGCTTTCTTTTTACCTTCTGAGAGAACCAAGCACAAGCAAAGCCACTTATTATAATCATTGTATATATATTTTATGATATCATTATAGATAGTTAAAGTAAAACAGCTAATGACAAATCTGACTGACTAGTGCAGATAATTAGTGGGGGATGAATGGTCATGGCACGCTGGCCACAGAGAAAGAACCATATAGATACCTGGTTTCTCACGTGGTCTGTAATATTTCTGGACACAGCTGGAAAACCTTTCCTGGAAATTAGAATTCAAATTTCTTGGCACATTGTTGGATCTAGAAGTCCTTCCCCTTGAGTCGAAATTCGAATTCCCAGACCTCTCAGATCTGTAATTTGCAATCTGATGTTTGGTGTAAAGCTCACGGTCGTAATATCTCTGCATAAAGTTTAAACATTAAAAACATATTATGCTTAACTGAACCAGCAAAAATGACAGTAAATAGAACATTTGCTGCTGAAAGGGTGAAATAAGTATTAACCCGGTTGTAAGCAAGTGGATTTGGCATGAAAGACCCAGTGCCTCCACTAAATCTGGGAAGCCAAAAAGAAACGTTTTGATTTATGCCTTCATGCGAATCAGAAGCAAGTGTTGGTGGCTTGTCAGGAACTACGGGAGCCACAACGTTCGCAGAACTTGAAGGCCTACTATTCAAATGATATTGCTCTTGAAAATCCATCGGCAGTTCAAAAGTGGGAGGATAAAGCAAAGGCTCCTCTAATGGTCCAATCTCACAATATCGCCCATATTGAAGATTTGTCCAATATTTTAAAAAATCACCATAAAAAATATCTGAAAATTGGTTCCCTAAATAATGTGAAGCTTCAACATGACCGCTATTACTGATTGAGAATGGAAATTGTATCTCAGATGAACCAGATGTATATGGTGATTGAAGCACATGAACATTTAAGGCATCAGATTCAGCAGCGGTGTTCTCATGCCTGAAGATGTCCGCGTTCTCAGTTGATGGACCAAGGACATCTTGAGGATGAGTTGGCTTCAGAGGCAAGGATGAGAGTCTGGTCTCTGAGGTCGAGTCTGAAGCTGGTGTGTTTTTACAGATTTCTGGGTTCATCACAATACTATCTGTGATTATTACAGCAGGTGGATGAACACTGTCTTGTCCCAAATTTAATGACCCTTTGCCACAGGGAAACTCTTGTAGTTCCGGAAATTGAACTACATCTAGAGAGAAAGATATGTTTGGTGGTGGTGATGAAAAAGATGCATCACTTTTTTTCACTCCCAAAAGTGCCTGCAGGTATCCATTGGACTTGAGACTCGTACAATTTTCGGCAGTACTCTCCAAATGATGCTCTTCCTTTTGCTGCCTCACTACCTCATTGTTTTCTGACTTTGCACCTTTTACTGCTTCCAGATATTCAATCCTGTTATTTTCAGTCATATTCCCAACACCAGGTTCTTCCTTAGCAGCAGACTGACCCATAAGTGCATGCAAATATCCACTCAACTGAAGATTCCTTCTACTTTCTGTTTTATTCAAACAATCAGGCTCTTCCTTATGCAGTCCCACATCTGATAATTGGTTACCAGGCTTTTGGTTATTATTATATTGAGACTCACGAGAAGCTAGAGCCTGCTCATCCTCAGATTCTTGACTCGTTGGCTTTCCAAATTTTCTATTTCTTATATAAAGATTATAAACGCTTACATGAATCCAATAACCATTCCCATTTCTATTCCATGTGTTTTTGAAAAAGTAATCAAATTCAGCGATTAGATTCTCATCCGTGCATTCTAGAATTCTCAGCATCCTCTTTGCACCAAAAGCAATTGCATTCTTTATCCTAAAGAAGCTACCTGTAAAGTAGATCATGACCAGGGGATCAGATAAATTACTCCTGAGATACTATAACCAGACATTCAGATAGTAGAAGAAACACTAGTAATTGTAAAAATATGCTATCTTCTTGAGAAAATATTAGAATTAAAAAACAGGAAAAAATTATAAAAGAAGTTGAAGAGTGCAATAAAAACAACTTCTAATAGCTCTCGATATATAGATTATTATCCATAAATTTAAAACTTGCATTAGTTTGGATCCACGGAGATATTACTCAGCAAAATCTAAATTATGTAGAGACTTTGTTTATCGAAATTCCATTTGTGGTTGAAAATGCATTTACTAATTTATCACATAAAATATCACACTCAAAAGTGGGAAGAAATCATGGCTCTTAAGAATATACTGCAAACACAAAAATATCATAAATTAACTCTTTTTTTTCTTCCACTTACTGCAAATACAGAAACATCTATAATGAAAAGAAAAGTTTCAGCCAAGGTTTTATAGAGAAATACCTTTACTGATGCTACGCCCCAGATTGTTATCTGCGCACAAAGGATCTATAATGTCGATGTGTTTGGTAACAAAATGTCTCTCGAGATTTTCCTGACTGCGTGGCATATTACCATAACAAGTCTTACAAGCATTAAGAAACAACTCAGTGAGCAGTAAGTCTTGGCTTTGGAAATCTTTTCTTGGAGACTCGGCTATTATGATTTTGAATTCAGAAAAAATAAAGTTAAGGCTATCAGTGATAATGAAGAAATCATGTTATTCTAGAGATATGATACACAAGAACTTTTTCACAAACCTATCATATTAGGAAGAGAATCTTTGGGCACTGGTCCACTCAAGCTAATGCAATAGTTTTCCCAGTCAAATTTACTGAAGAACTCCAGAAATCGAAATAATACCTAAGATAATGCCAACAATAGAATCACAATAACATAAATTTTCTTTTCTTATTCTTCATAAGCCACATCAATATTAACATTTACACCAAAGCAAACAAGTTTTTCACCTGAAGCGGTCCAGCAAAATCATTGTTGTAAAGATTAAATATGTATAATACTAAAATTTCCAACCCGTAGGTTGAAAAGAGTCCACTGTTGGAACCGAGGAGGCGGCTCTCGTAGTAACACCAAGCTTTTATCAGAATAACACTACGCTTGAACATATGATGATGTCCTATCAAATGATTAATCTGAAACAAAATTTGTTTTGTTAGAGATCTTGCAAAAGAAAATATGCTTGATAATCCCAACTTCCCATTATAATATATTACCTCCTCGAAAAAACAAAGTGAACATAAACCGCTCAGTTGGTTGAAAGATATGTCAACTGCAAAATTTTCAATCAAGCACTTTATGACCTTCACCTGACATTGATCAACAAGAAGAAACACATAAAATGTGAGAAACATATATTCGTATCAATTACCATGCAAGAGCAAATATTTGATATAAGAAAAGGTCAAATGCGACCAAAAAGAGACAATCTCATAGCATCATCTTTCATTCTGACCAAGGTTTTAAAAAACGGCCCGCAACAAAATGGTATTGGAAGATGCCGATACCTATATTGTTATTCACCGGTTTTGTGATAAAGAGCAAAATTGTGGTTAATTCATACCGCGACGACCACAATCAGCGTCGTCGCAACACCTGTACCGACCGAAATCGCAAAAGCCTTTACGAGAACGTTATTTAAAACCTTGATTCTTAGTCCTAGTCTACCTCAATCACAAGTTCACAAAAACTACTTAATCCCTTTCGAATTGGCAAATTTCATACTAAATTTAGAAATCACTAACAATATTCAGATCAGTCATACAACAAACATTGGAAATGAAAGCCACAACACAAAACATTGAATTATAAATGAAAATGTATTGCATTGAATAACACTATAAGCAAACTCAACCAATCACATACCTCTGCTTGAACAAGCTTAACCTCTTTAACCCTAAATTCAGCACACTCATTTTCCTTTTGATTCTGTATGATTTGCAGAATGTCATGAATGAAATTTTCAGGCAAAATTTGGTTGAAGCCAAAAACTGTGAGATCAATATCCCCATCAGGTAAGTAAGTCTTCAAAGGTACCGATCCAAATTCAAAAACCTGAAGCAATAAAGAAAACACGTTATTGTTCATACAATTCAATCATCTTCATTTTTAACAATCAAATGTTCGATACTCACAATGCAAATCAATCACTTGCTTGTTTTTTCAAAATCGGAAAAAAAATTGCAAGGAAGAAGGATAATTTCTTCTTTATTTTTTAGGGCAAAATATTTGAAAATGTGACATCTTAAATGTCTAAGGATTTTTCCTATAGATTATGTTACATAAATCACTATATTTCATTCAATTATTGCCTATATTTAAATAAAATAAAATCTTGTTGTTAAAAAAACAAAATAAAATCTATATTCTCAAAAATAAAGACATTAATGAAAGTAGCAAGATTTAAATCTATAGTTTTATTTCACAAATATTTGGTCCATTAAATGATTAATTTGATTCCGAGTCAATTTTAGTTTAAATGGTTTCAGCATCTTCTCGATCGTAATTATCAGAGATCAACTGTAATCTTTTCTATCAAATTCAATGTTAATTATCACTAGACCAATCAACAATCGATATATTTTATGTCAGGAATAAATCACTATTTCATTCAATCATAGCATTGATTATTCTATTGAAATTTCTTATGAATTAAAAAATATATTTTTAAATTTTTGAATTATAATTTAAAATATAAAATTTACATTTAAATTATTTAACATTGATATGCCACTAGTAATGAGTCAAATAGTGAATGCGTCAATAGTTTTCATTTTTAAATACATTGTATACTCAATAGGGATTATAATTGGCAGAGTTTGGATAGGGCACTATAGATTCCTTCATTTTATATATGTTTTAAAAAAAAAATCGTATTCGAACTCACACTTATATGGACATCAATATTTATACTTGTACCACTATCTTATAGATACCTAAATATTCATATTCATATCTGTTTATCCACAGTACTTAAAAATAAAATCACTTATAATTTATTATGTTATTTTAATTTTTTTAACAACATTTAAAAAAATCAATTATGATATTTTTGAGTTAAGAAATAATATATATATATATATATATATATATATTAAAATGTGCATATTAATTTAATACCGATTCATTTAATAAAATTGATAAATTAAATATAATAATAATAATAATAATATATTGTCTGAGTATAATGTAGGAATGGAGTGGATACTAAGCTATTTTTACCATCGTTTATATATTTTTATATTCGTGGGTAATTGCTCATGTACATGCTATACGATTGTGCACTAGAAATGAGTATATTTATCATCTCTAATATTCAATGTATTTGATAAATATATAATCTAGATAAATTTCTATTCAATGTATTTAGAAAGATCATTTTTTATTATGATAAAGATTAAATGTATCATAACTGCACCAAAAACAATTGACAGGTAAAAATATGACAGTATCAGATTGCCTGATGTAACAGCGTTTGATAAAAAATAGCCAGTTAAAATCGTTAGACGGTGCGAAATACAGTTTAAAATTAGATCCGTCCGATCTCAAATCAACGGATCCAATCCATTACACTGTAAAGTTGCAGAAAAATCATACAACAAAGAATCCAAATCCAAAAAAATGACATGCCTAAAAAATATTGTCATAAAAAGGTTACAAATGAAGCATAGTTTTGGTACCTGACAAGGGACATGGCTAGTGATGAGTCCCTTTAAGTAAGAAATAATATTATTTCTAAGTGCTTCTGATTTATGATTAAGATGAACACATTGAAGCAGCTCTGTGGTTCTATCTTCAATTTGTGACCATCTTTTTCCTTCTAACACCCTAGCAACAAATGTTTCTTCACTAGATGATAAAACACCATTGGGAACAAAATTATTGTTCACCATGGTTGATTCTCCTAGATTCACACTTCAAAGATTATAACTTTAGTGTTTTGTCTGATCCTGCTCATGAACAAAGAAATGAGAGAATTATTCGCAAATATTCGTCTCAAAAACAAATAATAAACTCAATAAAAGCAAAAGAGCATTGTATCAGACAAGTCTCATATAGATTAATTACAACTCAACTATGACAAAATAAATATAGATCTTATTTAATTTTAATTTAACAAATTTTATGAGATTTTATTTAAATATAATTTAACTGGATCGACTTTTAAACGTTACGCAACTCATTTGCATACTTTAAAAGCCCGTTCTATATGTACTGTCACTAAAAAATATAAAACTTAATTTCAACATTAAATTTGAGACTAAAAAATGGAAGCATGTGTGAAACATACACGAGCAAATGTAGATCAACATGAAAATGAAAAAAAGCAAAAGATTGAGCTTAGAATAGAGATAATTGAGGTTGCCTGAAAGTAACATTAAGAACACACCTTAAGAATTGAAATATTGATTTGTTAGTGTTGTGGCGTCATCTTTTTGAAAACATATAAAAGCTACAATAAAATTTGCTGAATTCCAGAGTGACAGACACACACATTGGTATTTGTGAAATGTAGTAGTATTATTTTGTTTTATTTTAAGTATGAATTCAAAAGTAATATTATATTATTATATAAAATTTGACAACTAAAAAAAGTTGAAAAACATTGTATTGTATTTAAATGCAAAAGAAATGACCAAATACATTGGTTAAGTGATATATATCCTAACAAGGATTCGGTATTTATAATTAAAATTGACAAATACTATATAAGTTTTTTATAGATTATATATTTTTTTATTTTTCCACTAAAATTTTATATATTTTTATTTATAATAAATTTTATGGTAAATGTGTTTTGTTCTTTATTGAAAAAAAAAATCATATTTGACTTCTAGCATTCTTTTAATTTTAATTTTGATTATTTAATTTTAAATTATTTTTTTTTATATTCATGCATCTAATTTATTTTAAATATCACGTCTCACTTTAGTTAGAGATGTTGTTTGAAAAAAAATTATATAGAGGACAAGTGTCAGTTTAAAATGCAATTATGTAAACAAAAATTAAATTCCCTTTCAATTTTAATATGGTATTAGAGTTTATTGATTGAATTATAAATCAATTTATATTCACGTAAATTCAATAATGATAGAGGCAATGTTTTAAAAACCATAACAAATCAGTCGGTTCAACCGATTGAATCAGGAACGGAGTTAAATCCGGTTCGGACAAATTTTCAAAACTGTTAATGGGTCAAAACCAGAATAAAATTTAAAAAAAATGAATTGAAACATCCAAAACCGTTCAAACCAAAGAACCGGAGTCGATTTTGTAAAACTGTCTAATTCAAAAAAATACATCAAATTAATCATTTTGTTTTATTTTTTTTTAAATTAATATGTGAATATCAATTTTTAAAATATTTCTCAATCACAAAAAAAATTCCTTGTTTTTTCTATAACTAAACAAATTTCTAAGTTCTATCGCTCCGTTACAGTGTGTTTTTCAATCATACTCCATCATCACGCCGTCTCTTTTAATCATAATCATGTTGTTCAACTCAATGTTGATTGTAGTTCAAGTCAATATTATTAGTCGTCGTATTATATGTACTATTGATTGATATTATTGTATTAAGTTTGTAATGAAATATTTATTTTATTAAATTGTGAACTTATGATTGTGTGTGCATTGACATATATATAAAATTTAATGTTATATTATTAATTTATTTAATAAATGGTTTGACCATAGATTTAAACGATTGAACCAATTAAACTTTAAATCGAAGATTTCATCGATAGGATCTTCGATCTGATTTTTAATATATAGAATAGATGTGAATGAAATGGTACATTAAGAAATTTTAAAATCCCATATTGAGTATAAAAAAGACTCTTTATTTAGGTAGAGGTGTAACCGACACATTATAAACATTGTAATCTCTAAACTTTAATTGTAATAAATTCTACCATGCGACAAAAAGGAGGGAAGGAAAAGAAGAAAAATGATCATTTATAAAAAGACAATGAACCTTAAACTAAATTTAGAGTAATTTTCTTAGTCATTAAAAAAGAAATGGTTAAACTTAATTTCAATAGTTTGAGATAAGAAAAGAAAGTGAAAGCATAAGTAAAACTTACGTGAACATGTGTGGATCAAGAGCAAAATGAAAGAAGAACAAAAGATTGCAAACACGTTGTTGATCATTAGAAAAAAAAAGTATTGAAATATGTCTAAATATTTTTTAATTCGCATGTGATATTGGGTGTGTGAAAAACAAAACATTAATGATAGGTGATCTTACCTGATCAGAAATGGATCAGCGGTTAGCAATACGTCGTGAGTTTCTTTAGTCTCCGGTGGTAGTGAAGAGGTGGGGGTGTATCTGTAAGATACTTTGATGCTAAAGTCAGAGACGGAGTATGCGAAGCAAGTACAAAGAAAGGGTGTAAAGAATAGAATACATGATCCTCTAGTGAAATAGGGCATTTATAATGTGCCCCCAGCGCAGGGCCAACGGTTACTTTGCATTAGGTTGGATCGCAAGGCCTAATACGAGTAACTTCCAGGGCTTACGTGGCGTAGGGAAGACCAGCACGTGGTCTTCGTCCTGGACCAACTGCCCTGTGATCTTCAGAAGGTGGGATGACCAGCTCTTTCGGAAGTGGGTAGTTGCCTGATGACGTGTCCCCGCGTGGGGGGCACGTGGAATCCGTGGGGGAGACGTGTGAGAGCTCCTCGGGTGTGCAGATGGGCTGGACCTTAATTGGGCCCTCCCCGACGATGACTTGGGTTGGGCTGTGCCCGACGGTGGGCCAGCCTGAGGCCCAGTCCAGAACAGGAGCCCCCTAAGTCGTTGCTCTGAAGTAGAGGAGTAATGACTTAAGAGTCAGCCCAATCCTCGAGGACCCGTCCAGTGGGGCGTATGCGTGCCCGAAACACCGAGCTGGTGGATGATGCGTGTGGCCAGGAGTGGGAGATGCTTCGACGAGACAGGAGTTCGCGGGGAGGTTTTTCCGTCAGACGTTCTATTGGCCACTCCTCCTCTGGGCATGTCCCCATTTAGTGCCTTGGCCGATGATGTGAGGGAGGCTCTAAGGAACGTGCATGCCCGGTTTGCGGGCTGAGAGGATGCACACGGTGTCTTCAACGCCATGTGTCATGTGTGATTAATGCCTAGGGCGGCTACGCATAGGGGAACTTGAGTGCCTAGTGCTGCCTCGCTTCCCGTGCTAGGATTATAAATAGGAGGGAAGCCTCATTTGTTTTTACGTTTCCCCTTTATTCCTCTCAGAGTTCTCCAAGTTTCTCCAAGTCTTCAGTCTGTGTCTGCCGTTATAGCCGCCGTCGTTAGTTACTCTTCGTCGTCCATATCTTCTTCTCATCAAGTAAGTTCTCGTCTCCTATCTCCAGTATTATCAGTTTATCGTTGATTTTCTGGGGAGCGTGTAGGATTTAGGGGGTGTATGAATGTTCCGGCGACTTTCATGAAATTTCCGGCGGAACTATGAGTTTTCCGGCCGTGCTCATGAAGTTTCCGGCCAAGTCGCAGGGAAGTTCATGAGAATTTTGGGAACTTCATGAATTTCCTGATGAAGGCCCTGAGGACCTGTGATGAAGGTCACGGGAAGCTGAGATGAAGATCATGGGGAGATGAGATGAAGGTCTCGGGGAGCCTAGCTCCCCGCAAGTGTACGAGTGGTGCGAGAGGGGTCTCTGTCGAAGAGTTCCCCTGCGTTCATCAGGGTTTTCTCGTGCGAGGAGCCTTCTTGTCGAGGAGGTTCGCCGCGTCATGTCGACGGGGGTTTCTCCGTGGATGAGTCTCTCCGTCAAGGAGGGCTCACAATTATGTGTCGGGGAGAATTTTTCTGGGGCTCCTCGTCCCTTTCTTTTCCCTTTCACTTGATTTACGGTGGAAGGGTGGATTTGATCTCGGAAGTCGAATTCACTATTTTCCTCTCAGAAGTCGAATTCGTCATTCGCCTTTTCACTCTGATTTGACGACGAACCCAAACTCGACGCACCCGTTCAGCAAGCCGGAGCCGAACTAGTCCACACGCCCGAAGATTGGGCCAGGCATGAGCCTTTTAATATTGGGTCGCGCTTCAACGTCGACGATACAGACGCCTTTGCGATAGTCGAGGACATCACTGTGGGCTCTTCTCCGAACTGGATGGTCTATAAGCCCAAAGAACAACATCGCATATGCTCGAGATTCAGGGGGTGAGGTTCCCGATGTATGAGTTCACGTTTCGGGAAGCTAGCATCCGTCTCCCCTTCAGTGACTTTCAGATGTGGATGTTCCACTGGTTGCGTCTGGCTCCATCACAGCTTCACCCCAACGCGATCGCGTTCGTGCAGGCGTTCGAGCTCGTGTGTGAACATCTCCACATCGGGGCCACGCTTCCTCTTCTCTTACACACTTTCCATCTACAGAGGTCATCCATTAATGGTCAGCATAACGGGGTATCCCTGAAGCAGCCGAGGAAACTGTTTAGGGCGTACCTGGATTCTATCCGCACCTTCAAAGATAGGTTTTAAGTCTTCAAGCCTGTCTCGTACGTGGTCGTCGACTCCCTATACAATCTTGTGGTCAATGAGGCAGGCAAGGAGACATTAGTGTCGAAGTGTCCCCTCGAGTGGGAGTAAGAACACTTCAAGAAGGGCACGGAAAGCTACATCGTGCAGCATGGAGACCTGGACGCTGACGACCAGGAGTCATACAAAAAGATGGTCGACTTTGTCACCGGCTTCACTCCCGCCAAATGCGTTAACAAGGATGGGAGTTTCATCCTCAATGCTCGCGGGGAGGTTTGTCGTGAGGCTCGATTCATTAACACTAAAGCCCTCCTCGAGTACGAATCCCACGAGGAAGCCTTGAGGTTCTTAGGTAGTGGTCGCTTGCTTTGCCCGGGCGTCTGCCCATTTTCTCTTCTTCTTTGTATTGATTCATTTTCTCTGTTCACTATCGCAGCTCAGATGTCGAACGTACATGAACGCGTCATGAAGCTAGCCGCCACCAAGGGTGCAAAGAAGACCAAAAGTAGAGTCGCCCAGGTCCAACAGATGGTGAAACACGGTGACGGGGCGAGCGGCTCCTCTTCCCCCCAATGCAGCCAGTCTCCTCCTCTACAGGGGACCCCTTCTAAGAGGCCACGAACCGAGGATCCTATACTTATTGACCTCGAGGAGAATACACCTGTGGAGAAGTTCGTGTTGCCCCCTTCCACCTCCATCGGGACTTCTTTTCCGGGGCCAATTCCCCAACTGTGACCGAGGCTGAAACGAAGGCGATCATGGGGGTCGACAGGACGGCCAGAAGGAAAACATTGACCGAGAATATGGCTGTTATGATGAGGATCTTCGAGACAGCCTTGGTCCTTAACGATGAAACCAGCCCGGCCTCTGAGCTGAAGAAGCTACGAGACGAGAACGTCGTCCTTGAGGCGGAGAAAAACAAGGCGAAGAGTGATCTACAAGAGGCTCAGACGAGGTATGAGGCCCAGGTGCGCCTCTTCCATAATATGAATGAGCTGCAGGAAGAGCTGAAGAAAATCAAGGAGGAGCGGGATCGCCTTCAGACCAAGGTCACCAAGCTGGAAGCTGCAGCCAAGCCTGCCGAGGATGAGACAGAGGTGGAGAAGGCCCTCGCGGCCCGGGATGCACTGGTCGCTTGTATCCGGGAGCTCGAGCAGGATTGCTTGTAGGCTCTCGAGGTGGGCTTCAACAATGCTTTGGTTCAAGTCCAAATCGTGAATCCCGGGGCCTAACTCGTCCTCGAGGGGGTTGGTCTTTTCCACCAAGTGGTTGATGGCAGGGTGGTCGTCCCTGGGGAAACTGACGATGGAGTTGGTCGAGGTGATGGGGAATCCCGGCTTGAGAAGGAAGAGGCTTCTTGATTCCTTGCTTAGTCGGTCTGCGTGCCTTTTTTGGTTATTGTTTTGTTCGGCCTACGTGCCATAATTTTGTAAACTGATTTTTCTCGGCCTACGTGCCACGAGTTTGTAATGTTTGAACAATGGGCTTTGCCCTCTTTAATGCATTATTTATTTGTCTTTTGATATGTTTATATGTTGTGTGTGCTGCGTGTATGTCGAATACGTATTTTATATTTGCATGTTTTTTTTCTAAGTATTCGTGGCCTTTGCTCGGCGTTGTTGGTTCTCGACAGTGTAGGGAACTGGCCGAGAGGTCGGAGTTGGGTTCCGACCTTCGACGAAGCTAAGAGCTCGATCGAGGCCTTTACTCTGAGGCGTGAACTTCCCATCGCGAGCTGGACGTTCTGCCTAATTGGTACGACAATGGTGGAGCTCGGTAGAGGTGTCCCCGTTGGATCAAGAGTTTGCTCGCACATACAAGAGTGGGCCCTTGTATTTTTGTTTCGAGTTTTAGGAGTCGCGCTTGTACCTTAGTGCGCTCCTGTGATCACGACACGAATAGGTCGTGGGCAGTGTTTAACTGTAGTACTGTTTAAGTTTTTCAGCGTTCCATGGTCGAGCAAGTTCCTCCCCGTGTAGGTTTTCGAGGTAGTAGGCTCTCGTCCCCGTTTTTGCGCGGACACGATAAGGGCCCTCCCAGTTCGCGGCGAGTTTTCCTTCCCGCGAATCTTTCTAGTTCCGTCGCAAGACTAGGGTGCCCACCTGAAATTCGCATTTGATGACTTTGGTGCCATGTCACAAAGTTATCTTCTGTTTGAGCGAGGCTTCGCGGAGGGATGCCCCCGACCGGATCTCATCGACTAGGTCGAGCTACTCCCGTAGGGCCTCTTCGTTGGCTTCCTCGTCGAGGGGGGACTCAGTCCTCCTCGAGGGTTTCCTTATTTCCACTAGAAACACTGCTTCGGTTCCGTAGGTCAATTGAAACGGGGTTTCCCCTGTGGTCGAGTGTGGGGTCGTCTTGTAGGCCCAGAGCACGCTGTGCAACTCCTCGACCCACCTTTTCTTGGCGTCACCCAACCTTTGTTTCAGACCTCGGAGGATCACTCTGCTTACAACTTTGGCCTGCCCGTTCGTTTGCGGGTGCTCGACCGACGTGAAGTGTTGCTTCGTTCCAAGCTTGGTAACGAAGTCCTGAAAGTTCTTGTCGGTGAACTGGGTCCCGTTGTCGTTGAAGATTGCTTGGGGTACGCCGAACCGGGCAAGTATATTCCTCTTGTAGAAACGGAGTATATTGTGGGCCGTGATTTTGGCCAAGGCTTCGGCTTCTATCCACTTAGTGAAGTAGTCGATGCCGACTATCAAATACTTGTTTTGGTATGAGCCTATGGTGAAGGGCCCGAGGATGTCCATCTCCCACCAGGAAAATGGCCATGGGGATGAGAGCGTTTTGAGCTCATTGGATAGGGCCAGGTGCATGTCCCCGTGTCGTTGGCATTTGTCATACTTCTTGACGTGCTCCTTGGCGTCTTGCTGCATGGTGGGCCAGTAATACCCCACTCGTAATGCTTTATGGGCTAGGGACTGTCCGCTGAGGTGTTGCGCATTGATCCCTTTGTGGATCTCCTGGAGTATGTCGGGGAACTTAGACTCCTCGACGCATCTGAGGAGGGGGATAGAGAATCCTCGCCGGTATAACTTGTCCTCGACGATGGCATACGAGCAGGCACGTCGCCTGACTACGCCAGCATCCTTGGGGTCGTCAAGTAGTTTCCCTGTGCTGAGGTATTCGTATACTGGGGTCATCCAGCAGTGGTCGTCGCCGATGGCGTTCACGTTGGCGATCGAGGTGGGTTTATCGATACGTGGTCGTGGAAGCACTTCTTGGATGACAGATATGTTCCCGCCTTTTTTCTTCGTGCTCACCAGCTTAGACATGATGTCTGGCCGGTTATTGTGTTTGCACGGGACGTGACTTACTTCCACCGAGACGAATTTTTTCATCCTCTCTTTTACCAGGGCCAAGTATTCGATGAGGTTGTCACTCCTGGCTTGGTACTCTCCCCGCATATGGGAGGCCACGAACTGGGAGTCGGTAAATATTTTCACCTCTTTCGCGCCGAGGTCCTCGGCCATGCATAGTCCGGCGAGGAAAGCCTCGTATTCGGCCTGGTTGTTTGATTTCGGGAAGGACAATGTGAGGGAGACCACAATCAAGATGCCTTCCTCGTTTTCTAGGATGATGCCTGCTCCGCTTCCCATCAAACTGGATGCCCCGTCGACGTAGATCATCCACTTTTGGGATCCATCGGTCGAGGGTTCCGGGATGGTCATCTCTGCGACGAAGTCGGCTAGTACTTGAGCCTTCAGAGCCTTCCTACCCTCGTATTGGACGACGAACTCAAAGAGCTCGAGCGACCATTTGAGCATCCTGCCTGCCATGTCGGGTCGGCCGAGGAGCTGTTTCACGAGTTGGTCCATCCTTACCACGATCTTATGGGCCAAGAAGTAGTGTCGGAGTCTTTTGGCCGCAGTGTCGAGGTCCAGAACGACCTTTTCGATCTGCTGGTACCTAAGCTTAGGGTCTTGGAGGGCTTTACTGGTGAAGTATATTGGCTTCTGTCCTTCCGGGGTTTCCTTGATAAGAGCCGCACTGACCACCTCAGTTATGACGGCGTGGTACAAGTATAACGTCTCCCCGTCTTCTGGTCACGAGAGGATCGGAGGCTGCGAGAGGACTTGCTTAAGGTGGAGGAGTGCCTGTTTGTACTCCTTGATCCACTCGAATGCGGCTTATTTGCGTAGTAGTTTGAAAAATGGAAGTGTGTGTTGCGCCGATTTGGCAACAAAATGGGATAACAAGGTGAGCATCCCGTTTAGAGATTGGATCGATTGCACTTGTCAGGGTTTTCCTCGATTCCTCGTTCTATGAGATAGAATTCGAGGAATTCGCCTGCTCGGACACCGAAGGTGCATTTCTCCGGGTTGAACCTCATCTTGCATCTCCTCGCCGTGTCGAAGACCCTTTTGAGATGGGCAGTGTGGTCGACTTCTTCTCGTTATTTTACGATCATGTCGTCCATTTAGACCTCGAGCATGTCTCCGATCTCACCGCAGAAGACTTTGTTCATCATCCGCTGGTAGGTCGCGCCGGCGTTCTTCAGACCGAAGGGCATTACGTTGTAGTAATAGTTGCCCGACTCAATCATGAAGGCCGTGTACTTCTTGTCGGCCTTTACCATGGGGATTTGATTGTATCCCGAGTACACGTCCATGAACGACAGCAATTTAAAACCTGCAGAATTGTCGACCAGTTTGTCGATGTTAGGCAATGAGTATGCATCTTTCGGGTATGCCCGGTTAAGATCAGTGTAATCAATGCACATTCTCCACTTTTCCTTATTCTTTTTAACAAGTACAACATTGGATAGCCAGGTTGTGTACTGGGCTTCCAAGATAAAGTCCGCCTCTAAGAGGTCTTTTACAGCCTTTTCAGCAACCTCTGCTTTCTCGGGAGACTACCTACGCCTATGTTGTACTACAACCCTAGCGGCCGGATCTATTGTGAGTTGGTGGCAAGCCACATCTGGGTCGAGGCCTGGCATCTCGGCAGCGCTCCATGCGAACAGGTCAGCATTCTCCCGGAGGCAGGCCTTCAGCTGCTTTCTCGCCAGGTCGGGGAGGCCCGTGCCAATCTTCAAGTTCCTGTCTGGGTCGTTCCGGTAGTTGAGCATCGCATCGATGTTTTCAATGTGGTCGTCTGGGTCGGTAGTACCATCGTATGTCGCCAAGGGCGGGGGTTTTTCCATCCCAACGGGCAAGGGAGTCTCCATGATTTCTCTGGACAGCGATGTACGCTGGTCGTCCTCGTCGTTCCTGACGGGTGATCGTGACGGAGACAAGTCGCCTCGGTGGTTCCTGCTCTGTCTGGGAAGGCTCCTTGGCCGGCTCTTTGGCTTCTCAACATATTCGTTAGCTTTATTCCTCTTATACGCAGGGGAGCATCGCTCCTTCCGGGGAGGGCACCGGTCGCGCTTCTGGGTGACCATGGGTTGAGGTCGTTCCAAACGGGGCGGCACCTAGGCTTTCGGGGAGAAGGGCTCAGAGAGTCATTGTGTTGTGTCCTCCACGGGGGAGGAGAGGGACTGTGAGAAACGGGGCGACAATGTCTGCGCAGGGGAGAGCGTGATTGTTGCTCCCTCTCGAGTACCCTTATCCGCTCATTCTGTTGGAAGATCATCAGATTTGTCTGATTGATCGTCGCGAATAAAGCCACCGTGGTTGGGTCAGTGTTAGGTGGCACAGAGATTGGCTGGTAGACAGCCGGGCTATCAAAGCATAAAACGGCGTTAAAGGTCGCATCATCATAGGAGGGAGAGGTGGTGTGCCCGTCCCAAGGGTCGCCTTCTTCGACGTGAACGGTCACGTTGGGGTCATGACCGTCACCGTTGGTGAATGGGGTGAAGGCGGTGTCTGGAGCGTTGTCGTCAATTCGTGGGCTGGCCATGATCTTCGGAAGTTGAAAACTGCTTTGGTTCTTGAGTTTCTACGGGAAGAAGAACGGGGAAGCAAGGGTTCCCACAGACGGCGCCACTGATCTTACCTGATCAGAAATGGATCAGGGGCGAGAAATACGTCATGAGCTCCTTTAGTCTCCGGTGGTACTGAAGAGGTGGAGGGTGTACCTGTAAGGTACTCCGATGTTAAAGTCAGAGACTGAGTAAGCGAAGTAAGTACAGAGAAAGGGTGTGAAATCACCTTTGGTTTGACAAAATTTTGGTAAAACACATTGATGATAAAGATGAATAAATCTGGACTGAACAGAGATGTCGAACTTGAAGTCATGACATCCTGAAGTACTGCACTGATTTAGCAAGTGTCAAATCTGTAACAAATCAGCCAAGAGATAATGCGCATGGATCAAGGACTGAAGACTGAAGCCCAAGGAAGCAGAAGTCTATTGTAGCGGTAAAAATTATGAGTGTAAGCTATTGATTAACTTAACTCATAAAGCAAGAGTCGCCACCGCACTTTTATTTTATCCAAAAAAAGGAAAGGAAAAAAATCGAACAAAACCTAAAGAGTTCTAAAAAAACAAGAACAAATAGAGAAAGCGTAAGGGGGTTGGTTACGCAATGGGAAGGTGTTAGCACCCAAAACGTCTATAGTACTCTATAGGAACCCTTTGAAATATCTATCGCTTTTGGTTTGAAAATGTTTGTTTGAAAGAGATTGGGATAGATGAGAAGAGAAATATTTTTTAAGATTTTTGTGTTTGGAGAGACTTATCGCCTCATGCCTACGTACCCACGAAGTGCAATGTAGGATCAAAACCTCGTAGTTCGTGGTACAAATGACAAAAATTACTGGTTATGATTCATTTTATCTTGAAAAAGAGAACCCGTCATTCTCAAGAGAGAATACTCAACTAATTACCCAAAGGTATCGGAAAGAGGCATTTGCATCACATTAAGATGGAGGATTTGCTTGGATTACAATTAACAAGACTATCGCTTCAACATCTAAGTGGAAAATGGTCATACTTTACACAAAATACCATGGTTAGGAGCTTTACATCTCAACAAAAAAATGACTCATGTCTAATTCTTTTTGAAAAGTTTAAAAGAAAAAGGGTGCACAAAGCACAAAAAGTTTGAATGAGTTTTGTATTTTTTTATATTTTTTTGAAATGGTCAAAATATGATTAACATGGATTGACATATATTAAGGAAAACAAAGTTTAAAAATCAACTTGAACGAAGTCAAGGTTTTATTATGAAAGCGGTTTCGAGTTTGAAAACAAGAAGGTTTTGAAAAAAGAGAGGAAGTTTTAAAAATTGAAGAAGGGGTGGAGAAGAAGTGACTATCCTAGTGCATAAATTAAAAGTTAGAGTAAGAAAGATCTCAACACATAGAGGCACTCCTCAAAACATAATAAGAAAAGAATTCCATCCTCTTGAGCCAATAAGCAAGCCAAATAAAGGCTAGAATACCAAACTCCTTAATGATCCAAAGCACAAGGGAGAGAATCCTAATTCTAGGTCCATAAGTCCATAATCAAGCCAAAAAGATCCTCCAATGCAAGGGATAGTGGCCATAGTCCAACAATTAAGGGCACAAATCTTTTAGTGGTTTAAACCTTTATTAATGTTTTTGAGTCCAAATGGACAAAAGAAAAACAAAAGCACAAGATAATATGGTCCAAGTGGACAAAAGAAAAATGACATAAACATAAACATGATATGATAAAATGAGCAATGAGCAATAAAAAATAAAAAGAGGTAGGGAGCGAGAAGGAAACATAAACAATATAGTTAGAAGTTAGTGATTAGTAGCACAAAGGCCCTAGTGCCATAAGCCTTCACCGATCATTCCGTTTTGCGTCTTGAACTATATGGTTGAACAATGTACTTAGGTCAAGGTTAATGAATACTTGTTAGAAGATTGATAAAATCAAAGCTTCTACGCAACAAGCTTCAAAGATTTTGAACCTAATACAAAAGATTAACCATCCTTGGGCTTACACAACCAAAAGGTTTGGGCCACGAAAGATCAAGTTCCGATTTGGAGGAAGGGACAAATATAGCTCTATGTTAAGCTATCGCCAAGTAACTTATGTAAAAGTCACCCTACTCGAGGCCGGTCAATAGTACTATTTGTGCTAATGCATGCTAGATGAACGATATGTAAATCGTCATCCGAAAGCAATACCGCACAAAAAGAAAATAGGTAGTGATATAGTCTTGATCAAGAATTCAACAAAGAAATTCTAAGATCCATAAGACTTTCATCGATCAAAAATAAAAAAAAAAGAGAAATAGATGAAGAGAAAAGGCAAATTGAATTACGATTTCAAGAACCTTTCATCTTCAAGTTCAATAACCTTTAATTATTAGGTTTAAGTGTGAAAACATATCACTAATTCAAATCACCTCAAATGAATTCAACAATTCATTTAAAGATAGATTTGAACTAATGAATGTTTAATTACTTTAACCATATCCAAAGTCCATTGAAATTGAAGAGAAATTAATCTCAACAATGCATTTCAAGGCTAAAACAAGAAGAAAGGAGAAGAAGGAGGAAGAAAAACCAAAACAGTCTCAAAAACAAACCAAGAATTGCATTCTGACTTAGAGTAACCGGTTACTCTATATAGGGTAACCGGTTACTCTGCACGCAGAGCCAAAAAATAGTACAAAATTTAGCATGATCAACTTTCAAAACTTTTTACAAACACCTTGTGATCATGGAACTGAAGTTGCACGAATTTTTAAGTAAAACAACAGTGAAAACCAACAATTAAACACAATTACAAGATCCAAAAGATCAAGTAACAAAGATCTCCAAAGATCTACATTATGGAAGATGAAATTGAAGCTTCAACAATGGTGAGAGATGAATTACCACTTTAAATATGAAAATTCCTTCAAATTGCTTCAAGATCCAAACACCAAAGCC
This sequence comes from Lathyrus tuberosus, assembly GCA_022829125.1. Taxonomy (NCBI): domain Eukaryota; kingdom Viridiplantae; phylum Streptophyta; class Magnoliopsida; order Fabales; family Fabaceae; genus Lathyrus; species Lathyrus tuberosus. The sequence goes on from JALAZF010000017.1 coordinate 21,720,314, forward strand.
TTGATCTATGAGAATTGATGAAGAAAACAAGCTTGGATGAAGGTTTAGCTCAAAGTTGAACAAGATTCAATGTGAATTCTTGTTAACTTTCAAAAGAAGAAAAGTGAGCTTTAGTGAAACTTTGTGGTTGGGAAGAGAATTTGCAAGAGGTTTTTTGGCTATCAAAAGCTTGTGAAATGAATGAAATGAGACCTCTATTTATAGAATTTAGGCTTGGAAAAATTGGTGGATTGGAATTTGGTTTGGAAATGAAAATTAGGATTGGAATTTGAATTTGGAGGGAAATCATCAAAAGAGTGGTGATTAGTGGAGGTACATGGTGGGAATTAATTATGATGATGTAGGGGAATTAAAATGAGATGGTCTAGAATATTCCACATGTGATCAAAATGATGAAAATTGGTGCCAATTGCTGCAGAATTTGAATTTGCTGCCATTTTTCAAATTTTCACGAGGGTAACCGGTTACTCTATATAGGGTAACCGGTTAATCAGTGTAAATTTTGAAAAAATGCCCTTTTTGAGTGCACTGATGTGTTTCGGCTCAATTCTTTTGCTTGTAAAAGAAGGCATGGAAATAAACACATGAACCTTGGAGTCTCTTGAATAATAATCAATCAAATCTTGGAAACTCTTGATCAGATGATTTTTGAATTGTTTGCAGATCAACTTTGACTTTGTTCAGATGAAATTCATTCGAGCTGAGGGACTAATTTTGGTATCCTTGACTCAAATTCTTCCTGAAAAAGTTAGTAAAGGAAAAGCAAGCATATTTTTTTTTATTTTAATTAATGGTTAGTAAACATAAACAAATACCAACATTAAACAAACAAGATAACAGGGGTACTTGGAGATCTCACTCAAGAACAAACCTACAGAGGAGGGTAAGAGAACCAAAGCTTGTGATCTTGTTTGTGGTATAAGATGCAAAAGAACATGTGGGATCTTAGGGGTAAAAATTAGGGTATTACAGCTGCCCCTATTTAAGTTTCTTCTATCCGGAGATACGAAAATGGGCATCTTTATCTCAACGAGATAGAAGAAACTTAAGTATAATAACAACCCAATTTTTGGGCCTAAGAGACCACAAAATGATATGATTATGCAAATGGTATGCAGACACAAGACCTCTGTGGGGATAATAGCACCATAAAAGATCAATAATATGAAGAACGGGAGAATGAAACTCCACCGGGGAAACACATCACAAGAGACCACCAACTAGCCGGGGAACATATCGCACAACTACTAGGACTCAGCTGAGGAAAAGATTCAAACTAGGGATAACTGTATATGGAAATAAACCATAATACAACAAGGATATAACTCAACAGGGAAGACTTAGCACAACAAGGCTCCACTGGGGAAAATTAATACCTCAACAATGAACTATCTCTAGCATACCGAAGAGACTAACTATCCATCGGAGTAAAAAAAATCTCAACAACGAACTGTCCCGTCTAACCGAAGAGACTTACCAATCATCGAAGTAGAAAACCTTAACAACAAACTGTCCCATCTAACCGAAGAGACTTACCATTCATCAGAGTAGAAAACCTCAACAACAAACTGTCCCGTCTAACCGAAGAGACTTACCATTCATCAGAGTAGAAAACCTCAACAACGAACTGTCCCGTCTAACCGAAGAGACTTACCATTCATCAGAGTAACAAAAATCTCAACAACGAACTGTCTCGTCTAACCGAAGAGACTTACCATTCATCGGAGTGACAAAATCTCAACAACGAACTGTCCTGTTTAACCGAAGAGACTTACCATTCATCGGAGTGGAAGAATCTCAACAACGAACTGTCCCGTCTAACCGAAGAGACTTACCATTCATCAGAGTGGAAGAATCTCAACAACGAACTATCCCGTCTAACCGAAGAGACTTACCATTCATCGGAGTAACCAAAATCTCAACAATGAACTGTCATGTCTAACCGAAGAGACTTACCATTCATCGGAATGGAAGAATCTCAATAACAAATTGTCCCGTCTAACCGAAGAGACTTACCATTCATCAGAGTGGCAAACGGTATTAACTGCATCGCTTCAGGCTTCTCAAATAAAGGAATGCCACGAAACAGTATTGAACCTTCTAATAGGGGAATCATACGCAGATTTCAGCTGAAGGGCGCAGAATCCTCAAAGGTGCAAAATAAATGCACTCTCAATCTAGGTTTCACAACCTAGAGATCCAAACAAATGTTGAAGGGGACCAAAGTTTAATCCAGGAACAAACTGGAGAGAAACGGTCAAACAAGACTCATCCCGAGGAGGAAAAATCTCAACTGGGGATAATTCCATTCAGATAATGAACTGGAAAGGAAGGCTAAAACAAATATCATCCACGAGGCATAAACTCAGTGGGGAATTAACAAAGATAGGCATTTTCTGCTTACGGGTCGACGCTCTAAATGGAGAGAGGACACACACGTTCCGCGGGGAGAACAGCACCAGAGAGCAAAGAAACACCAACACAGATGCAAAATGCACAATGTAACAACAATATGTTATGCACAACGAAAGATTGTGTATGCAATGCGTATGAGTATGAATATGCTGACAAAACAGACATAAAGATAAACAGAGGGTGAACAAACATCACAACACCACTGAATACTCGACTAATCTCAACAAGATTGAGATATCATTAGCAACTCTGCTAGGGATTTAGCTGAAGAAATCTTGCAAGAGATAAAAAAAGCCATCAAAGGGAAATAAATCCTACTACAAGGCTCAAATCTTGCTGGAGAAAAGAAGATACTCCTTGGGGAAAAACCCAAATATCAATCTTCTAACATCGATGATCCACAAAGAGTATAACAACATAAACTCTGCTTTGAGGATGGCAGGAAAGATGTTGGGGAATCATAACAACCTGAATCCTCTGATTCATCCTGGGGATAAAATTCACAGGAACTTCCACTTCAATAAGATGAAGAGATCTGCTGCGGAAAAATAATGAATCCGCTGGGGATTGTAGACATATAAACATCTACGCAAAATCCACTAGGAAAACAAGGCAGATCTGCTGGAGATACGAGAACACTCTCAGGGTGATTAACCAATTCTGAGCAAAGCATCCTGGACTTGCTGAGGAAAGCAGTAAAAGGTCAAGCTATGGGGGATTTTAGATCAATACTCATCATAAATGATAGAAAACCCAACAAGCGACTAAAAGAGATATCGTCAGCGACTTCACTGGGGAATAGTCGCAATAGTGATGTACAATCTTTACCGGGAGGAATCTCTGAATAAAACAATCTGGAGAAAAGTACACCCTGGACTTGCCGGGGGAAATAAGAAGTTAACATCACTGCTTTATGCTTGGGAAACAATCGAAATAAAAATGCACTACCTCCGTTGGGGAATCAGTAAGGATAAATCAACCTAGAGAGAAATACACCCATAAGGCAAGATTAAATTGGACAAGCGACCACTATGTCAATGCTTCTTAAAAGGAAACAACACTACTCTCTGTTTGGGGACATCTAAAGCAACAACAACACGTCTAGAGGATGAAACTCTGAGTGAGGATTCTTCACATGACTTTTGTTAGGGATAGCAAAAGGTTGAGTATCTGTGTGGGAATTGACACCAATGAGAGATGGTCTTCAAAACTGCTCAATTGCCTGACCAATAACATAATCAGATGGAGAAAATTTGGACCGAGACATAGCTGGGGAAAAACCAAACAACACTCGTCTGGAGAAAACCCAAACCGGTATACCATCAACTTGTTAACAACTGGTTACATGAACAAATTCTGCTGAGGAAATATCAACAAACTTTACTGGGGAGAACATCAACAGACTCTACCGGGGAGATCATCCACAGACTCCGCTTAGAAGAAATTCAAATTCCGTTGTGTAAAATTAGTCGTATAATAATTAACTTTTGCCTCAAACTGCATGGTATATAAGAAATTTTCCTCCAGAACTTTGTACCACAAGGATTTGAAATAACCTGCCCCAGTGTCTTTAAACTCTCTGAGAGATTCGTCGAATCTCGGCTTAACTGCCCCAGATTAACTAAACTTGGCACATTCTTTGATCAACAGAGTCTTCAAACTTTGCTCCATGTGAAAGCATCAACCGGGCAATACAAACTTGCTTATACTCAACAAAGCCTTCAGGCAACATGTCCCTGGATATGATCATCCTTAAAATGATTTGCCAATCACTCATCAGAGTTTCAGGCCTCAAAAGATTAGACTTATCACTGATTCTCAAATGTAAGCTTCTATGATGTCAAACAAATGTATGCAAGTAAAAAATGTTAATTCTGAGAATGATAATTCTAATGCAACAGACATGTTAATCTTGAAGTTTTTACTGAAAAGATGTCGCAAAACCTTGTGAATGAATCACTAGTTTAGATACAACATTGGTTTTTGAATGCACATGCAATACCAACAAAGATCTTTTAGCGTAACTCATGGGAGTCAGGAACGCTATCTCGTTTGGAGTATGCTCTCAAAATAAACCCTACTTCAATTAGGTCTTTTGAGGGTTATAACTTAGCCTGGTTCACGGTTTTCAGAAAAAAGGATTTTTAGGCTCAAAATCATTTGTACCCACCCATTCTCCGTGATGTTCTTCAGTCCTACATTCAGCTAATTTGACACAAATGTTCATCTCTCAAAAGGATAAAACTGATGGTTTAAGAACTAATGAGGTTATTTGGGGAATAACAGTCACCCTTATCGTCTTTCGACTTGTAGTCACACATATTTGTTCTTTGGATGAAGATTTTTCTTTTATTTTTTCGTTTCACATTTTCATTCTTTTATTTTTGTTTTTTCACATTTTTATTCTTTTATTTTCCCTAACTTTTGCCTGGACTGATTCTTTTGAATTTTTGATGTCCAGCGGGATGCCCCAATTTTTGCCTAAGTCACTTGTTTTCAAGTTTTCGACTTAGTGGGCTTTTCCTTTTTTTTCATTTTTTTTCTTTTTGAACAAATCATGTGACATTGGCTTATCTGAAAGGGTTATGACATTCTCTTTCCTTCATGGATGAGGAATAACCATTATGGTTTCCTTAGACGCACACTCCTTTTGAAATTTGGACACTTGGTCAAATTAACTGAAGATTACCCTGCCCCAAGGTTAAATATGAGGGTTTTTTCATTTAGAAAAGAAACTTCTACTTCAAGACTCAAAGGGGTTAACAAGGGCTTATCTTCCTTATATCTTTGGTGTTTGAGAATTTGAAACAATGCCTTACATCATCAGCATGGTCTTATTCAAAAGCACACAACCAGAAATTTTGCGTTTTCACTTCATCATCCTCCCTCCAAGAGTTTAAACAAGAAGTTGGTATTGCAAATGCAGAAAACAAATTACGAGTGAATGCGAATGGACCACTTCAAGACAAACATACTTATGGCATTAAAATTAATATTCAAAACAAACAAATTCTACATGCAAACACAACATTAACAAACATAAAATATTACAAGTGAAATTGCAGTAGATGAACTAATAATCTGAGGAAACTGTGTCAGCTTGAACTTGAAAGAACATCCTCGACTTTCTTGGGAGACATAAAAGCAACAACACGACCACCAGGGGTCAATGCACTTCCTCTTCATCATGACAGCATGACTCTTGTTTGGGAACGACCAAGGGAGAGGCAGAAAACTTCTGACTGTTGTAAGTAACTACCAATGGTTCCAGTATCTTGAAATGCGGAATTATGACATTTACTTCAGGATCAACATCAGCCCTCTCTCTAGTAATATGAAGCAATCTTTGATCCAACATATCTTGGAGATCTCTCGTCACAACAGAACATCCTCGGGGATCCACATAGCAGATTTTGCAGGAATCATGATCATGCTCATAATAGGTAATCCTACACAATCGACATGCATATCAACCAAAGATCCTCTTATCGAGTTCACGTCAGAGATAGGTATCTTTCAGGACATCCCTTCATAGCTTCTCTAAGCTTGGCTTGCACATTAGGTCTCTTATTCTCAAAAGACAGAATACCATTTTGTATAAGCTTTTTTACTTCATGTTTCAGAGGAAAACAGTCTTCAGTGTCATGACCGGGTGCTTCTTGATGAAAAGCATAATGAGCATCAGGTTTATACCACCATGGAAGTTTTTCCAGAACAGTAGGTGGATCACGCAGATGCACAAGATTCTTCTTAAGCATTGCTGGAAGCAACTCAGCATAAGGCATTGGAATTGGATCGAACTGCTCTTTATTCTGAACATTGTTTTGTTTAACAATAGGAGTTACTGACGCTGCTTGCTGATGAAGTTGATTGGTCCTGTGAGATTTCCCATGTTTTTCTTGTGAGATAGCATTAGCATCCTGTTCTTTCTTCTTGGAAAAGTCATTTCCAAACCTCTTAGAACTGCTAGAAGAAATACTTCCTTTTATCAATTGTCCCTTTCGGCTACCTTCCTCTAGACGCCTCTTCCCCTTGGGAGCCACGAAAATGGGTGTCGAAATAATCTCATAGACAATGATCCTTTGAACAGGAGTCTGAGGAAGAGGAAGTGGTTGATTCTGAGCAATCATCACAGATTCCACCGGAACAGGGAGCGTATCCATATAGTAATCGTATTGTTTCACAAAAGCATCAGCTAGATCTTTCCATGACTGAATATGGTTCCTTTCTAATTTCATGTACCACATCAAGGATGACCCACATAGACTCTCTTGAAAGTAGTGGGTCATCAGCTTATTGTTGTCGATATAAGCAGTCATCTTTCGACAGAACATCGTCAAATGATACTTTGGACAACTAGCACCCTTGTACATTTCAAAGACAGGCATTTTAAACTTAGGAGGAATAACCACATCCGGAACCAGACACAAGTCATGAGCCTTAAAGCTAGATGCATTGGGTCCTTTCATCGTCTTCAATTGCTCCTCGAAGTTGCGAACTCCTTCCTCGATTTCCAAAAATCTGGGATCATTCATCTTTGAAGTAGGATGGACACTCTGATCAGCCACCAAGCTCTTCATCATAGCTGCCAATCTCTCAAGATTGTCCTTCAGAGTCGAAACCTCTTCACGGAGTTAAAAGTTCTCTTGTTGCAGTTGATCCATCTTTCTCTTCTGATTAGCCCGAGTATAATACTGGTGAGTCAGCTTGAAACTGGATGAAGACCAAGAGGATGGAGTAAGACACCTGGCGAACTCTTAAAAGGCAAGACCAATGGTGTAACATGATGCATGCTATGCAAATGCTAATGTTAAGCTTTCAAGGAACTATAAGGTATATAGCGAATTGCAAATACTATAAAAGGCATAGCACAATTTTTGAAATGTTGAAAATCTCCTTTTAAAGGCTTATAAGAATCTGAAATATTTGCAAAAAGCACCTCTAAGTTCCTTGAAATCTTGAGAAAGAAATGCTCATGAATGTATGAATGCATGGATGCAACAACCACAAACAAGATCACACAAAGCACACGGGTCAAGGTTTCGAGTCACGAGCATAGAGTCAAGGGTAAAAACCAATCCCACAAAGGTATGTACTAAGGTTTTGTCTTCATTGTACCTGCAGAAAACAGCGGTTCTAACACAGAGTGCCCAGGGTCCACAATCCACTATCAGACACACTAGCGCACCGATTTACTCGGAGGTTAGTAGTTATCCTCAAGAGAATCTAACCTGAGTGTGGCATCGCGTAACAGCTAAGTCGGATTTGCATCCTCATAGCTTCCGCGCCACGATCCTAAAAAGGCTAAGATGGGTTAAGGGTTACTACGGTCCTCAGTGTTATAGGCTTCTATGGAAAAAGTAATGCCTTCAACGATCGCTCGATCGGCATCAGTAATTCCAAAGAGGTAACCACCGAGTGGATAGATTCTCAAGTTCTGCTTTTTCGGGATTCGACTCCCTCAAAGCTCCCTTGACTATACCATCCTCCTATCTCAAAATACACTCTGGTCCGGGTATAGGACCTATCTCACACACACAGAGGAACTCCCAAACAGAACAAACAAGTAACAAGCAAATCAAACAAAAAGCAGTAAATAAATCAAAGTAGGCTAAACCCCTTAAGGGAGAATGATATCCCCAGCAGAGTCGCCACTTTTCTGTAGCGGTAAAAATTGTGAGTGTAAGCTATTGATTAACTTAACTCATAAAGCAAGAGTCGCCACCGCACTTTTATTTTATCCAAAAAAAGGAAAGGAAAAAGAGCGAACAAAACCTAAAGAGTTCTAAAAAAACAAGAACAAATAGAGAAAGCGTAAGGGGGTTGGTTACGCAATGGGAAGGTGTTAGCACCCAAAACGTCTATAGTACTCTATAGGAACCCTTTGAAATATCTATCGCTTTTGGTTTGAAAATGTTTGTTTGAAAGAGATTGGGATAGATGAGAAGAGAAATATTTTTTAAGATTTTTGTGTTTGGAGAGACTTATCGCCTCATGCCTACGTACCCACGAAGTGCAATGTAGGATCAAAACCTCGTAGTTCGTGGTACAAATGACAAAAATTACTGGTTATGATTCATTTTATCTTGAAAAAGACAACCCGTCATTCTCAAGAGAGAATACTCAACTAATTACCCAAAGGTATCAGAAAGAGGCATTTGCATCACATTAAGATGGAGGATTTGCTTGGATTACAATCAACAAGACTATCGCTTCAACATCTAAGTGGAAAATGGTCATACTTTACACAAAATACCATGGTTAGGAGCTTTACATCTCAACAAAAAAATGACTCATGTCTAATTCTTTTTGAAAAGTTTAAAAGAAAAAGGGTGCATAAAGCATAAAAAGTTTGAATGGGTTTTGTATTTTTTTATATCTTTTTGAAATGGTAAAAATATGATTAACATGGATTGACATTTATTAAAGAAAACAAAGTTTAAAAATCAACTTGACCGAAGTCAAGGTTTTATTATGAAAGCGGTTTCGAGTTTAAAAACAAGAAGGTTTTGAAAAAAGAGAGGAAGTTTTGAAAATTGAAGAAGGGGTGGAGAAGAAGTGACTATCCTAGTGCATAAAATAAAAGTTAGAGTAAGAAAGATCTAACCACATAGAGGCACTCCTCAAAGCATAATAAGAAAATAATTCCATCCTCTTGAGTCAATAGGCAAGCCAAATAAAGGCTAGAATACCAAACTCCTTAATGATCCAAAGCACAAGGGAGAGAATCCTAATTCTAGGTCCATAAGTCCATAATCAAGCCAAGAAGATCCTCCAATGCAAGGGATAGTGGCCATAGTCCAACAATTAAGAGCACAAATCTTTTAGTGGTTTGAACCTTTATTAATGTTTTTGAGTCCAAATGGACAAAAGAAAAACAAAAGCACAAGATAATATGGTCCAAGTAGACAAAAGAAAAATGACATAAACATAAACATGATATGATAAAATGAGCAATGAGCAATAAAAAATAAAAAGAGGTGGGGAGCGAGAAGGGAACATAAACAATATAGCTAGAAGTTAGTGATTAGTAGCACAAAGGCCCTAGTGCCAAAATCCTTCACCGATCATTCTGTTTCGCATCTTGAACTATATGGTTGAACAATGTACTTAGGTCAAGGTTAATAAATACTTGTTAGAAGATTGATAAAATCAAAGCCTCTACGCAACAAGCTTCAAAGATTTTGAACCTAATACAAAAGATTAACCATCCTTGGGCTTACATAACCAAAAGGTTTGGGCCACGAAAGATCAAGTTTCGATTTGGAGGAAGGGACAAATGTAGCGCTATGTTAAGCAATCGCCAAGTAACTTATGTAAAAGTCACCCTACTCGAGGTCGGTCAATAGTGTTATTTGTGCAAATGCATGCTAGATGAACGATAGGTAAATCGTCATCCGAAAGCAATACCGCACGAAAAGAAAATAGGTAGTGATCTTGTCTTGATCAAGAATTCAACAAAGAAATTCTAAGATCCATAAGACTTTCATCGATCAAAAATAAAAAAAGGGAAATAGATGAAGAGAAAAGCCAAATTGAATTACGATTTCAAGAACCTTTCATCTTCAAGTTCAATCACCTTTAATTGATAGGTTTAAGTGTGAAAACATATCACTAATTCAAAGCACCTCAAATGAATTCAACAATTCATTGAAAGATAGATTTGAACTAATGAATGTTTAATTACTCTAACCATATCCAAAGTCCATTTAAATTGAAGAGAAATTAATCTCAACAATGCATTTCAAGGCTAAAACAAAAAGAAAGGAGAAGAAGGAGGAAGAAAAACCAAAACAGTCTTAAAAACAAACCAAGAATTGCATTCTGACTTAGAGTAACTGGTTACTCTATATAGAGTAACCGGTTACTCTGCACGCATAGCCAAAAAACAGTGCACAATTCAGCATGATCAACTTTCAAAGCTTTTTACAAACACCTTGTGATCATGGAACTGAAATTGCACAAAATTTTAAGTAAAACAATAGTGAAAACCAGCAATTAAACACAATTACAAGATCCAAAAGATCAAGTAACAAATATCTCCAAAGATCTACATTATGGAAGATGAAATTGAAGCTTCAACAATGGTGATAGATGAATTACCACTTCAAATATGAAAATTCCTTCAAATTGCTTCAAGATCCAAACACCAACGCCTTGATCTATGAGAATTGATGAAGAAAACAAGCTTGGATGAAGGTTTAGCTCAAAGTTGAACAAGATTCAATGTGAATTCTTGTTAACTTTCAAAAGAAGAAAAGTGAGCTTTAGTGAAATTTTGTGGTTGGGAAGAGAATTTGTAAGAGGTTTGTTGGCTATCAAAAGCTTGTGAAATGAATGAAATGAGGCCTCTATTTATAGAATTTAGGCTTGGAAAAATTGGTGGATTGGAATTTGGTTTAGAAATGAAAATTAGGCTTGGAATTTTAATTTGGAGGGAAATCATCAAAAGAGTGGTGATTAGTGGAGGTACATGGTGGGAATTAATTATGATGATGTAGGGGAATTAAAATGAGATGGTCTAGAATATTCCACATGTGATCAAAATGATGAAAATTGGTGCCAATTGCTACAGAATTTGAATTTGTTGTCATTTTTCAAATTTTCACGAGGGTAACCGGTTACTCTATATAGGATAACCGGTTACTCAGTGTAAATTTTGAAAAAATGCCCTTTTCGAGTGCATTGTTGTGGTTCGGCTCAATTCTTTTGCTTGTCAAAGAAGGCGTGGAAATAAACACATGAACCTTGGAGTCTCTTGAATAATAATCAATTAAATATTGGAAACTCTTGATCAGATGATTTTTGAATTATTTACAGATCAACTTTGACTTTGTTCAGATGAAATTTATTTGAGCTGAGGGACTAATTTTGGTATCCTTGACTCAAATCTTTCCTGAAAAAGTTAGTAAAGGAAAAGCAAGCATATTTTTTTTTATTTTAATTAATGGTTAGTAAACATAAACAAATACCAGCATCAAACAAACAAGAGAACAGGGGTGCTTGGCGATCTCACTCAAGAACAAACCTACAGAGGAGAACCAAAGCTTGTGATCTTGTTTGTGGTATGAGATGCAAAAAGACATATGGGATATTAGGGGTAAGAATTAGGATATTACACCTAGAAATATAAGACTTAGACCTAGGTTGTTGTATGCCTTAGTACGCCTTTTGTAACCTTGTTTTCTTGCGTAAGAAACAAGGGTTTTGGGTTTTAAGAGTCGTTGGCTCTCTAGGTTGTAAGTCTCCCTTTGTATCAATTGATACACTTTGGTAGATATAGGTGTCACACATATCCATAAGCCTTGAGGTATTGGGTTGTGTATTGTTCTTGGATGAAGCTTTTAAGCAAATCCGAGTTAGCTTGTTTGTCAAGTATGCTTGATAGATTTCTGTATTGATTGGGATGATGTAGAAATCACAGTTGGTGATTAAGGGAAGTGAGTGGGTATCTCATATCAGGGTTCTAAATGTTTGAGTTTAACCTTGGTAAAGATGTTCATTGGGTAGATGTTAGGTATGAAGTTGTAAACGGGGGAGTTTAACTTTGTAACAGTCTACAGATAGTGGAGTCTTCTTCCTGGATTGGTATCCCCCAGATGTAGGTGAGTTGCACCGAACTGAGTTAACAATTACTGTGTTCTTTATCATTCTGCAGATTTACGTTTTCTGTTAGGGTTCATGATAAACATGTTGGATCAGATGTCGTGACATCTGTGATTGTGTAGTTCTAATATTCAAGGTATCAGTCTGCTGTTGCGCCTCTGAGTTTAAATGATTATGTAGCACAATGTCTTGACATGTGTTAGGAAATCTGATGTCTGCATAGGCCAGAATTTCAATTGGTATCAGAGCTGGCATCCTGTCTGGTTCTGGATGAAATCTTTGGGAGATACTTTCTGGTGTTTAAACAAGTAGGAGTTTTAAAGATCAGATCAATCAACTCAGACACACTCAAGGGTATTAATGGATGAGATGGATGTTCTGGATCGAAGGGTGCAACGCAGAGGTTGTTCATGTTGCTTAGGAGATTCTACAACAACTACAGGAGAAGTGGCTAGTTCTCTTGTTGGTGTGTCTTATAGGATGTTGTGCCATCTTATTAAGGCAAGCAGGATTTATTCCTTGGCGGTTCCACTGCATGTGTTTCTGATGGAAGAGCTCTAGAATTATGGGATTCTGGAGTTGTTACTGAAGCCAATTGGTGGAAGGTCTCAATCGTCGGCCTCTATATTTGAAGATATCTGCATTCTTTTATTCCAAAGTCGGGAGCGATGGAGTGAAAGGCGTTGTGGTTGGATATCTGGAATGATGACTTGGTACTTAGAAGCTTGGTTTCTTGGTATAGTTGAAGTCAGTTGAAGAGGAGAGGAGTTGAGTTAAGTTTATCATGTTCTTGCTCTAGGAGTTTGATAAATTATTGGATGGCTAGGTTGTCAAAGATACTTAAGAATTCTCTCAAGTCCACTCATAAAGGTATCTGAGTCGTGTATCTGGAGTCTTCTAGTTACTCTTCTGGCTAGAATGTGTTTCTTTGAAACACAATCTAAAGAAAATAGAGGTGATTTATTTTCACCATCCAAAAACAGCAAGGAAGGATTCATCTCTCTTGACCTTAAGAGTGGATCCAATCTGATTGAAGAATTGTTGAGGTAAATAAGATTCGTTCAAAGAGAATCTTAGTTACTTGAGTCAAGGGTGGCAGCCTTGGTATCTCAACATTGTCCTTTGAAGAATATACTTGCAAAAAAATTGAATACTTTATAAGTGTTCATGACATGATCTGGTGGAGCTCAGCTACAACAGTGAATAAGGGTTATTGGACAAGGATTTAAGATCAATTGCTATTTGTGGAATCCACAAGTATTTAATTGATTATCCTTGAAAGTCAAGATTGCTGATGTTCAACAGGATATTGGAACATCTCATCATCAGAGTTTGTGCAGAATCATGGGAGGGGTATTGCATACGCTTTAACATCTGTTTTAGTCTTAGGTGGTGACCTAAGAAGTGGCTTCAGTCGGGTGTGACAGAAGCATGTGTTCTTTGGAGAATTTCCTGGCAAGAAACTAGTCTGGACTTTGATGCTATTGAAGATGAAGATGAAGATAACATAATCTTGATGGTTACATCTTGGATCCGTTTATTTCTGATCTAGGTGCTTTGGAGCATGGATTTTGCTCTGTTTGTGAAGGTCGAGGATAAGTGGCAGTTATCTCTGGCTTTCTGCTGACGGCTCTACTGAGGAAAGTGGCATTCTTTGGTATGGCTATGGGGTAGTCTTGGACTACTTATTTTCTAAAGATTCAGACGTGGCAGGTTTGAAGTCTTTGGAGTTTCAAAGCAGGATGGAGGTTGTCTACTCAAACTTGGTTTTTGAATCAAGTATATGAGAGCATGGAACTCTTGTTCTGCGAAGGGAGGAGGTTTTCTAAGTGGCAGAAGAAGGAGCTGAATTCAACAGTTGGATGTCATATCAAAATGTTCTGACATCTAGCTCAACATCAGAAGTCTCGGCTGGTGATGTGGCACATCAGCTTAAGATAAGGTGATCTACAGGAGAATGGAAGTTATGGATTCTTTAAAAAGGTTTATCTCATACAGTTTGTGGGAGCTGTGGATGGGAAGATGTTACATGACTAAGAGGCTTGGTGGATCCAAGATGTCTTGCTATGGGGCAAGTAGTCCATGTGACTTGAAGATCTAATTTCATTAGTGGATCAGTGTTTCTTGTGGGAGTTCTGAAGAAGAGTGAGGACAATCAAAAGGTGGCATTTGGTTGGTTTCACAATATGCATTCAAGCAAGATGCTTGAAACTGATTGCTCTTGTACATAAGAGTAGTTAGTTGAAATTGTAAGGAGGTTCTGGTTCTCTGGGAGCTTGTGGCAGAATTTCTGGGTTAAGAATAGAAGCATACCTTCTTTTGGTGGATGAGAGTTTATTTCTCTTTGGGTTTCTGAAGTTCTCTTTGTTCAAGCTGGTGGCGCAGCTTTGTGTGAAGATCTTCAGTGTGGATTACTATGCTGATAGTAAGTCCAGTGGTGGAGCATATCAAGAGCCATGGTGTGTGGTGTCTGTGATGTGTGGAAGATGTCTTAACTGATGTTAGAACATCTTTGGGTTAGTTATCCTTGGTGAAGGATTTCAGGTTCTGTGAGGAACTGGGTACTTGCATCGTGTCTAAGAAGTATCTACATTGTCATACGGGAGAATGATGGAGTAGAAGAACTGTCTTGGAGGATTGATGTAAGGTTTTGGAAGACTGAAGTGGATCACGGGTTGATTGCATGAAGGTCTAGTTTCTGATGCGTTCAGAAGTGGATATTCACCATAAAATCAGAAGTATTTCAGGTTATCATATGGGAGAATGATAAGGAATGACTGTCTTGGATTGTGGGGTGTCTATCTCAATTACTGGCTGGGTTAGGTCAGTGGAAAATATTACAAAGGGGATGTTGCCCCTAGCTGCAAGTCATGCTAGTAGTGGATCAGTTTAGCAACTGTGAAGTTCTGGAGCATGCATATGATAGCTGACATCATTATAACAAACTAAGGGGCCCTGAGCGTCTCTTTGAGGAATGTGAAGCATTCTGATTCAATTGGTTTGTGCCTCAAGCAGCTGGAGGTCTATACATGAGAATTCAAGAGGAGTTCGTGTGGTGTGTAGATGGTTGCAGGATGGGGGGATCAATGGGACTTTGATCTCAAGCCAAGAGTTTGTTATGGTTGGTATACACTTCCTCACGGGTAGCATGATGGCGACCATGTGTGAGTGATTATTGTTTCTTGTCAGAGGAAGCAATAAGAGAGTTGATGATTGCGTTTAGTAGGTGTGTTAAATAAAGGGTACGCTCTTGAAGACATGAAGATGCTTCTTATGTTTTCCAGTCATTAGCTTAGGTGTTCTGGGGAGGAGCACTGGTTACCTTAGAAAGGGGGAGATGCCCTTTGATCTAAGATGAATTACTGCGAGGATGCAGTTGAAGTTCCAGTTTGCATTTGTGCGTCAAGCAAACTGAGATGTCAAGGAGGATATCTTGACATTGTTGTATTGTTGCAAGTTGTGGGAAACTTGGCAGTGCATGTTAAATGGTTCTTATTGGATGTTTAAGAATCATTGATTGAGTCTGGGAGAATTTATTTTTCTGCAGATTGTGATCTAAAAACTATGAAGATATTCGTCAATACAGAACTTTTCTTGATGGACCGTGTCTGACATGATGTCAGAACATTATTAAGGACATGCTTTATGAGAAATTGGTCTTTTGGTCGGTGAATGTTCTTACTATGCGCGTGTTAAACACGTTCATCGTTACTTGCATTATTGTTGGACGGTTTTCTTGAAGAAGAAACAATCAAAGCATTTTTAGCCGGTGCACATTGGGTCTTGGTGAAGTTACAACCTTAGAGTAATAACCGCATTGAAGTTTCAAGAGATCGCTATATTCGAAGGAAAGTTCTTGGTTATTTAAGGGTGTACTTGGAGCAGTTTGCCTCAGAATTGGGATATTCATGATTGTGGTATGGTCAAAAATGCCTTTTGTTCAAGTCTGGAGGAGTATTTGTTGGGTATGGGAATACCTTGGTTTCTTTTGCTAATTTTTGGCTAAAAAGGGGGAGTATAGGTCACTGAGTCAGGGGATGCATGGGTTGTTCTTACAATTGTTTTGCAAGAATGATAAACAAGATGTTATAACATCTGTCGGTGTGTAAGTTTCCTTTGTGTCTTGTGACTTGAGTTAAGGATCAATTTGTGTCTTGTGACCTGAGTTACATGCTTCATGTACTCAGATTCACGAAGACTACAACTGATCTCTGGAGGGGGAGTGTGTTTGAAAAGGATGTCCTTTGTACTGACTTCTTTAGAAGTTTCTATTGCCTGGACATTTTTCAAATTCGCTCATCCTGGTTTACTACTTTCCTCAAGGGTGGCAGTACTGACTCACTGGTTAAGGGGGAGTCAGAATTATCTTCTTCCTCATGTACACCAACTTAGTTTCGGTTTGCACAGTATTCCAATCATATCCGCCACTCAGGGTAAAGAGACGTCCAAAAAGTGTTTTAGCCAAAATTTGTCAAAAGGGGGAGATTGAAAGCACCTTTGGTTTGACAAAATTTTGGTAAAACACATTGATGATAAAGATGAATATATCTGGACTGAACAGAGATGTCGAAGAAGATGTCGACCTTGAAGTCATGACATCCTGAAGTACTGCACTGATTTAGCAAGTGTCAAATCTGTAATAAATCAGCCAAGAGATAATGCGCATGGATCAAGGACTGAAGACTGAAGCCCAAGGAAGCAGAAGCCTATAAATAGAAGACTTAGACCTAGGTTGCTGTCTAGGTTGTAAGTCTCCCTTTGTATCAGGTGATACACTGTGGTAGATATAGGTGTGCACAGATCCATAAGCCTTAAGGTATTTGATTGTGTATTGTTCTTGGATGAAGCTTTTAAGAAAATCTGAGTTAGCTTGTTTGTCAAGTATGCTTGACAGATTTCTGTATTGATAGGGATGATGTAGAAATCACAGTTGGTGATTAAAGGAAGTGAGTGGGGTATCTCATATCAGGGTTCTAAACGTTTGAGTTTAACCTTGGTAAAGATGTTTATTGGGTAGATGTTAGGTATGAAGTTGTAAACGGGGGAGTTTAACTTTGTAATAGTCTACAGATAGTAGAGTCTTCTTCCTGGATTAGTATCCCCCAGATGTAGGTGAGTTGCACCAAACTGGGTTAACAATTACTGTGTTCTTTATCATTCTGCAGATTTACATTTTCTGTTAGGGTTCATGATAAACATGTTGGATCAGATGTCGTGACATCTGTGATTGTGTAGTTCTGATATTCAAGGTATCAGTCTGCTGTTGTGCCTCTGAGTTTAAATGATTATGTAGCACAATGTCTTGACATGTGTTAGGACATCTGTTCTCTGCATAGGCCAGAATTTCAGGGTGTAAAGAATAGAATATCTGACCCTCTAGTGAAAGAGGGTATTTATAATGTGCCCCCAGCGCAGGGCCAACAGTTACTTTGCATTGGGTTGGATCGCAAGGCCCAATACGAGTAACTGCCAGGGCTTACGTGGCATAGGGAAGACCAGCACGTGGTCTTCACCTTGGATCAACTGCCCCATGATCTTCAGAAGGTGGGCTGACCAGATCTTTCGGAAGTGGGTAGTTGCCTGATGACGTGTCCCCGCGTGGGGGGCACGTGGAGTCCATGGAGGAGACGTGTGAGAGGTCCCCTGGTGTACAAATGGGCTGAACCTTAATTGGGCCCTCCCCGACGATGACTTGGGTTGGGCAGTGTCCGACGGTGGGCCAGCCTTAAGCCCAGTCCAGAACAATAGGATTGATTTTTTTTAAATAGGGAAAAGAAAAGAAGAATTTTACCAAAACATTAATCAAATTTTGAAGAATTTGTTTTTCATGAGTTGTAATAATTTTAAATTCAAATTATATAGTTACACTAAAAAAGAAATTTCATGAAAAATGGATCCAGACTCTCTGCTAGGGTTCATACCCCCGGAGGGCTTGAAGAAGAGTGATGACATAGTTGATCTTCAAGAGAGGAGTACTAAAAAGATTGAGGAGGTAGGGTTTTGAGGGATGATGATGGGAGTGTATGTTCCTACTGGCATAAGCAAATATTATTGGAAAATGGTTACTGGTATTTCAAACATACCTGATGAAAACATGGAGGTGGAGGAGGAATTTCTTGATGGAGGTCAGCAGGAAAAAGGTGAAGGTTTGAAAATTGTTGAAGCCAAAGTTAGAGATTATAACTGTCCAACTTTTGTCTTGTCTGAACTCGAGGAAAAAAGGATTCATCGTCCTTGGAGAAGAGGGGTTATCATAAAGCTCTTGGGTAGAAAGATTGGCTACAAGGCGCTTGAAACTAGACTTAAGCAGATGTGGGTGAAGAATGGTGTTATCAGAATAATTGATCTGAGCAACGACTATTATCTGGTAGCTTTCTCTCATGAGGATGACAAAAGGATAACTATGGATAAATGTCCATGGTTCATCTATGACTATTATCTGACGATCAAGGAGTGGTGTCCTAACTTTCATTTGGAGAAGGACACCATTGACGAAATTACGGTTTGGATCAGAATTACGGGACTTCCGATACAATACTATGATACTAGAGTCTTAACCTTTATTGGAAATCGAGTTGGTCGCGCGATTAAAGTTGATAAGAACACTATGCAACAAGAGAGAGGAAAAATATGCGAGAATATGTGTTCAATTTAATCTTTTGAAGTCGCTTCTTTCTCTTTTTAATATAAAGGATAGGAATTATCGCATTGAGCACGAAGGACTCCATCTCCTTAGTTTGAAATGTGGTAGATATGGTCACTACAAAGAAAGTTGTAATGCTAGAGGTAAGGAGAAGGCTCAATTGGAGTGTGGTGGAAAAGAAAACGGTAATGCTAAAGGCTTATCCAAGGTGGTGGAAGATAGCTCGAATGAGATGGAAGATGGCCCCGGGAAGGTGGTGCAGAAGCGGCGTAAAGGAAAAAAATCGGTGGATGGTCGGAGGATCTCGGCTTCGGGGAAAATTAATGATGCCGGTAAAATGTCAGGGTCAAGATTTGTGTCATTGAGCCACAATAATAAGGACATTTCAGGTGGTAGTGCAAATCGGGTATCAGAAGTAAAGAGAAATAATGGGATATCCGACTATACAGTGATTGTTATTAATGAGGTGGAAATTAATAGGAATCATGAGGCAGTCAATGCAGGAGATTCTAGTAAAGTTGGTAAAACATTGGTTACTGCAAAGGTTGTTATTGGGGGTACAAAAAAGGATGAGTTGGCAAAGTTGGTGGATGACTTGCGCATTAATGATAGATAAGGAGACATGAAGAATAAAGTTATTAATGAGAATATTATTACTAATAATGGGAGCAATGGTGATTCCAGGAGGAAGTGGGGAATATCAGCGCAAAAACATTCTAAAAAGGTGAATAATTTGGTGACACGTGGAGCTGATGGTTTCAAAGGAAAATCAAGTGGAATTAATGTTAAGGAAATTAAGGGTATTATTGGAAGAAAAGGTGAATTGGACTCTGATCAATTAAATCAAGTCAATGTTAAAAAGAAGGAAAAAACAATTAATTGTATAAACATAGGTGGTAATATTTTGGATAAAAGAGACGTGAAAGAGTTGCATAAGTCCACGCACGACGGAGAAAAGTTTGCCAAAAACTTATTTTTTACTCGCCCACTAGATTTTAAAGAAGCAGAAGACGAGAATGTTGGGAAGGGCATTGGGCCAGTTGCTGACGGATTTGCGGAATCGAAAGCAGATAACCAAATTAGTTATGTGGCTGGAGCTTTGGGAGAAAAGGAGACAAAGGAGGCTCTCGAGAAGCGTTAGGTTTCCCTTAGTGCTATGTTTCACTTCTATTATCTTGTTTATGATGATGATGAACAATGATAAAATATTTGTGTGGAACTATAGAGGAGCACTGAGCAATTCGTTTTATCGTTATAGTAAATACTGCATAGATATGTATAAACCTATTATTTATGTTGTTTTGGAAACTAGGTGTGATCCGAAGAAAATCCATAAGAGTATGATGTTTTTGGGTTTTGATGAGTATCTTGTTATAGAGAATCAGGGCTATTCTATAGGGATTGGTGTGGCATGGAAGAAGGATCTTATAACCATTACTCTTTGCAAAAAAGATATCCAGCTCATGGACCTTCATATCAAGTCTCAAGCTGGTAGTAACTGGTTCTTCTCGGCCATATACGCCAGTCTGAATGAGGGGATCATAATTGTGTTATGGGAAGATTTGCATGGTATAATGGATAATATGCAGGAGCCTTGGATGATTTCTGGAGACTTTAATCATATCTTGAATCCAGCTGAGAAAAAGGGTGGTGCGGAGCTTCCATGAGAAAGTGCTCCATATATTAGATATCGTATTGAAGGATGCAAGCTTATGGATCTAGGTGCCTTAGGTCCCAAGTTCATATGAAGAGGCCCCATCTTCCATGATGGTCAAAGGATTTATGAGAATTTGGATAGGGGCTTATGCAACATTGCTTAGAGAGATATGTTTCCCGATGCCCACATCAAGGTTTTGGCTAGAGTAGACTTTTCAGACCATCACCCCATTCTAATTATGCCATACATGAGATTGGTCAATTCTTCCCCCAAACAGTTTCATTTCGAAAGTGCCTGGCTCGCAGATGATTCTTATTGTGATATGCTGAGAAGTGTTTGGAGTAAGGAAACGAGTTTGGGAGAGAATATTGAAGGTGTGAAAAACACAAGAAAGGGGGGTTTGAATTGGTTTTTCAAAATAAAATCGTTTCTTTATACTAACCTCTTTTTAACAACTTTCTAACTTATGAGTAAGAAGCTTAGAATGATATAACACAGTATGTTTATACTATTTCACTTGAGAATTCCTCAAGTTAATCTAGTCCACCCGCCAAGGTGATTTTGCCTCTCTCAATCGAGGTCTTAATCCACTAATCAATCAGATTAATACAATGCACAAGCCAAACTGCTGGTGACTAACAACAACCTCTAAAACTATCAAGTTCTAGACTTCTCAAGAAATCCAACCTTACCGGTCTTTCTCAAGGAACAATCCTCTAAGACAACACGTCTTAGACTTCTCAAGAAATCCAACCTTACGGGTCTTTCTTAAGGAATACAAACCTAAGTTTGAATGAATATCGTTTACAGAATAGTGCTTCTAATATAAGCTGAAATGTAAACAAGTTTTGTATCTAAATGACTTAAGAAAGATATTAATTAGAGAGTATTTTTTCAGTGAGCTTTCATGTATCTTTCTTCAAGTCTTCAAGTCTTTATATAGCCGAGTAAAATATGTCCGTTGAAAAAGTAATCATAGCTATTTAGGCTGATGGCGGCTTGATAGAGACGTGAGGACAGATAATACTTTTATGTCCTGTCTTGTCAAGATATCTTCATTAGTATTGGTTGCACTGTTTCCAAGATATCTTCGTTTGTATCGTTGTACAGTTGTACTCTGTTGCTTAGTCTTTTAATCTTCTTAATTTCAGAGGCTTCAGTGAGCATGAGTAAGAAGGAAAACGTAGCTTGGTTCTTAAGATCTTCAAGTCTTGGAGTCCTCAGAGATGCGCCTTCGGAGTCTTCAGCACTTGATCTTTGGAACCTTTTTCGCTTAGAATGTTGTCTTCATATCTTCAGAGGCTTCTGATGGTATTTAGTTGAAGCATGAGTAGAGACTATAGTTGGGTCTTCAGAACCTTTATCTAAAGAGCATAAGTCTTCAGCATCTGAACTTCGTTCATCAGAACCTCAGTCTTCAGAACTTCAGAACTTGTTCTCTTTACATATTATATCAGAGTCTTGCAATCTTCAGATTCTCCTGAAGTAATTTCTGTTATATAGCACATCAAGTGTAACGCGTAGGCGAAGTATTTTCTTTTAACAACATATTCACGCCATTTAACGAAAACATAACCTGTTTGTTAGATTCTCACAAATAACAAACATTAGACTTATAAAATTGTTCATACAAACATACTTGTTTGATATCATCAAAACTCAGAGGTATTAATGCAGAACCAATTCTTGTTCTCACAATCTCCCCCTTTTTTATGATGATAAAACTATGTATTTTGATGACACAATTTTGTACATAACACAAGGGTAATCGAAATAAGTAGGTTAAGAAATACTTATCCTTCACATGAGATACTCCCCCTGAATCTCAGATTGGGTGAAGATTAAATATCCTGACTTGTGAATTTTTCGAGATGGACTCCCCCTGATTCCAAAAGGCCAGATACTGAAATCTTCATAGTCTTAATTCAATTATAAACTTGATCTTTCAGAGTTTGACGCGAACTTAGGTCGTCATGTCAGAACCTTGTTTTTATCAAAACTCAAGGACTTGAACTTATCAGAGCCATCAAAAGTTCCGATTTGCTGATTTTTTATTTCTTTATCGACTTTATGATGCTTAATCATACCAGAACTCCTGAAAAGAAGGACAAAGAAAAGCATCTAATAGAAATAACACTTTACTGGTTAGACTGTAAACAACTTATTATTCAGAGATTGACTATAAAACCAAAATTTCGCATTCATTACTTCTCCCCCTTTTTGTCATAATCAAAAAAGTTTTGTGAACAAAGGGTGAAAAACTAAGTCCTAAATCCTAAAATCATAGAGCCAAAATGAAACAAGGAAAAAAGTTAGGTGCTTCCAGAGTACATTTTGTCCAAAATCTTTTGAAGCAAGTTCTGAACATTTGCATTGACAACCTTCTGTTCTGCAAAATTTTCTCTGAAAATCTATTATTCTCCTCTGATTTCTTTAATTGCGTTTTCCAAACGCACCACATCAGATTCAGGTGAGGAAACAACTAAGGCGTCTTGCTTAGCTTTTTCTATAGCTTCAGCTTCTTTTGCCAGCCTGGATTCTTCTTCTGCAAGAAGTCTTGCTTCTTCAGCAGCCTTTTCTTCAGCCTCTCTTTGCTTAGTCAATAGAAGATTGAATTTTCTTATCCTTTCCTCAGCCTCTTCTTTTGCTTTCACCAGTTCAACTCCAACAGCTTTAGCAGCTTCAGAGAACCTACACATCCTTGCAAATTCAGAGTCTAACCACTTCTGAAATGCGTCCCAAGAATTTACAAGCTTTACAGGCTTGACACTTGTCCTGGCCTCTGCTAGTAGCTTTGCTACTTTCTCCAACGCCTTTTCGTGAAATTTGCTAATACATTCATCAATGGTTTTTGGAGGGGGTCTTTCATAGATGACCAAGGCCAGGTTGGATTCAGCAGAACTTGTTTCAAAAAGGTTGAGTTCATCAGATAAAGCAATTTCAGTTTGAGCGGGTTCAGGATTTGGTTGAGATGAATTGGTTTCAGTAGTATGAGAAGAGAGCTCAAAAGTTTCTAATTCTGAAGGAGATTCAGAAGTGGCAATCTCAAGGGGTTTAACTCTCGTTTCTTCAGATGCTGGTTCAAGAGGATCAGAGTGTTGGATTGAGGATTCAGCAATGGTTTTCTGATGAAAAGCGTATGACATTGGTGAGACAAGTATATTTGGTTGGATGAGTGAGGTGGTTGTTGATGAAATGTATGTAGGAATGGCTTCGGATTGGATAGATGTACTGATTAATGGAAAGGAAATTTTTGGAATAGTATTTGTTTCAAATACAGGAATAGAGGTTGTTGGTGCTGGAATTGAAAACGATGGTGACTTGAAGCTGACTTGTGGATTTGAGGTGGGAATGAAGGTAGTTTGTCGAGACGATGATGAAACAGTGACAGGTTCAGCATCAACTATTGAAACAGAAGAAATGATGGCAGACTTACTAGTTCTTTCAGAGTGAGAATCTTGAGCAGAAGTCTTGGAGGTTCCTGACTTGTTAGCCTTCTTCTTTTTCTTGGGTTTAGGATCCTCTTCGATTAGCTTCCTTTTTCCTCTACTGGGCTCAACTTCTTCAATTCTGACCTTAGACACGTCTTGTCCTTCTTTTTCCATTATAGCAATAAGTGCAGCAATAACTTCCTTGCTTTTACAGCTGTGAAAAGAATGATAGTCTTTCACCTCAATTCTGCTTTGTATCACATTTTCATGAGGTATAACCATAGGTTTAAGTTGAACATCTTTGATTATTTCATATTTTTCAGGGTAGTGGCATTTAAAGACTCTCCAATGCTTGGAACCAAATATTATGTATATCTGGCTTCTTTAATCAGATAATCCACTAGGCCGCTTTCAACAAAAATGCCAGAGAGCAATCTCCCGAAAGGAATGTAGGTTGGAATCTTCTTTATAGGTGAAGCTGTTGTTCTGGACTTGTGCACTTTGTCTCTTAGATAGGAAAACAGGATGAAGGGCAAATTCATTTTCTTCTTTTTATGCAAACATTACATCATGTTCTTTTAGTAGTATTAAAGTAGTCTGCGGAACTCTTCAGGGGTCTTGGGTTGATACAACCAAGAATGATCTTGTGCCACATTCTCAGTTTATCATGCAGGTCTACACTTTTATAATCTGTTTTCTTAGATTGATAGTTCGTAAAGATTTCTTTGCTGATGGCAATGTCAGATTTTTCGAGCTTTCCATAGACTCGTTTCCCTTCCAAGAACTTCATTCCTAGAAGATCTAAAATCGACTTTTCAGTAATGATAATCCTCTTTTCCATAACAAAAGAGACAACATGAAGATCGTCAGTATCATCCTGTCTCCAGAAGTTTTTTACAAGGGATTCATAAATAGGACCTTTAAGCCTTTCAAAGTAGTTATTCCTTCCTTGACATTCGAGTTCGGCAGAAAGATCAAGCCCATTGTTTGTAAGATTCTGGAAATCCACATGCAGTTCCTTGAGAACAGTTAGATCGTCCGCAGGACGTACACACGTAACTGCTACATTTCTTTGAGTAACATGGTTTTCATCAATCTCAGGAGGAGACGATGAAGTCGACGCAACAGTTACAGTGGTTGCGGAGGTGGTAGCAGGCACAACTGATGAAGATGATAACCCTTTCGATGGATTCAAAGATGCTTCCATTTCTTCGGAGAATTTTATGGTTTCTTGTTGAATGTGATTCATCATGATGAAGTTTGTGATTGATCGAGATGAGAACAATAGATGAGCAGTTGAGAGAGAGAGAGAGAGAGAGAGAGAGAGAGAGAGAGAGAGAGAGAGAGAGAAGCGATTTGGGGGGTTTTAGGGTTTCTTAAAGTGTGGAAGTGAATGTGAGGTAGTGTGAGTAGATTTATAAAGTGTTTTTGAAATTTGAAAAGTTAAAATAATGTATTGGGAATTAAAGAATGAACACTATTATGATTTTAAATCAATTCCAAGAAAGATTACTGTTCATTGTGGACTTTAAAATAGATGTAATGATTTGGATATAACCGAGGTTACACGCGTTAATCATCTTCTAATTCAAGTGACACATTTTGATATTCTCAGAATCTGGACAACTCAAGAGTTTCCATCTGATCAGAGACATTTCTGACCGAAGTAGCTTCTGATAACTGAGATTAAACAAGTGTATCTGAGTAAAAAAAATCTAATTTCTTCAGACTCTAACTAAACACATCTGATTCTGATACGATCTTACTCTGGACAAAAATCCATTTTCAGATGCTTCAGAATAAATTGAAATCTATTTTCAGTCAAGGGTTTGGTAAAAATATTAGCCCATTGATGGTCTGTATCGATGAATTTTAAGCATAGAGTTCCCTTCTGAGCATAGTCTCTAATAAAGTGATGTTTAATTTGTATGTGCTTATCCCTAGAATGCAAGATTGGATTTTTACTTAAACAACAGATAGCAGCAGTATTATCACAATAGATAGGGATGTTACTCTCATGTATTTGATAATCTTTTAGCTGATTTTTCATCCAGAGCATCTGCGTACTACACAAAGAAGCGGAAATGTACTCTGCTTCTACTGTAGAGAGAGCAATTGTAGATTGCCTCTTGCTTGACCATGAGATCAGATTCTTCCCTAGAAACTGACAGTTTCCAGATGTGTTTTTTCTTTCCAATCTGTCTCCAGCATAGTCTGCATCACAGTAACCAGATAGAGTGTACTCTGATGTTTTCTCATACATCAAGCCAAGGTTAGTAGTTCCTTTCAGATACCTTAGAATTCTTTTAACAACAGTTAAATGAGATTCTCTAGGATCTTATTGAAATCTAGCACACAGATGAACGCTGAATAAAATATAAGGTCTAGAAGCCTATCATACCACGATAGGTCTTCTGACAAACTTTACCACTTACTTCTTCTTTCTCCATGACGCATGTGGGATGCATTGGAGTCTTTGCTATTTTACAATCAATCATGTTGAATTTCTTTAGAAGTTCTTTAGTGTACTTACTTTGATGAATGTAAGTAGCCTTTGGTTTGTGATCAATTTAAATTCCCAGGAAGAACTTCAACTCACCCATCAGGCTCATTTTGAATTCTGCTTGCATCAACTTTGAAAACTCCTCGCATAGTGAGGGATTAGCAGAACCAAAAATAATATCATCAACATAAATCTGAACTATGAGTATATCATTTTTGTACGATTTACAGAAGAGAGTGGTGTCAACCTTGCCTCTGGTGAAGCTATTTTCTAAGAGAAAATTGCTCAATCTGTTGTACCAAGCTCTGGGAGCTTGCTTCAGACCATAGAGAGATTTTTTTAATTTAAAAACGAAATATAATTTTTCTGAATTTTCAAATCCAGGAGGTTGTTTGACATACACTTCTTCTGATATATAACCATTCAAAAATGCACTCTTAACATCCATTTGATATAAGATGATGTTATGATTTACTGAAAAGGAAATTAACAGGCGTATAGCTTCTAGTCTGGCAACTGGAGCAAAGGTTTCATTGTAATCTATCCCTTCTTGTTGACTGTAACCTTGTGCAACAAGTCGTGCTTTGTTTCTGACAACCTCACCCTTTTCATTGAGCTTGTTTCTGAATACCCATTTAGTCCCAATTACATGGACATCTTTAAGTTTTAGGACCAGATCCCATACATCGTTCTTTGAGAACTGATTAAGTTCTTCTTCCATTGCCAGAACCCAGTCCTTGTCCATAAGAGCTTCATCAACTGTCGTTGGTTCAATTAATGACACTAATCCCAGAAGTGTTTCTTCAGAGGGTTTGAAAGCTGATCCGCTTCTGATGGGAGCGTCGTTGCTACCCAGAATTAGTTATTCAGGGTGTGAAGTTGAGATTCTCCTCTTCTTTTGTTATGGAGTATCAGTCGATACATCAATGATATCGAAAGTAGGAACTTTTGGAGTTTTAACGTCTTCTGCTTTTTCTTTAGGTTCTGAAAAGCTGATTTCCAAATCTGCAAACTTTTCAACTAGCTTTGATTTTTCAGGGTCAAGCTTATCATCGAATCTGACATGAATTAATTCTTCCACAACTCGTGATTCTGTGTTATAAACTCTGTAGCCTCTTGAATGTTTAGAGTATCCTAACAACAGACACTTCTGTGCCTTGGAATCAAACTTGCTAAGATTCTCTTTAGTGTTTAACATAAAACAAATACATCCAAAAGGGTGAAAATAAGAAATGTTAGGAATTTTATTCTTCCATAATTCATAGGGAGTTTTACTCAAAATAGGTCTTATGGAGATTCTATTTTGAATATAACATGTTGTGTTAACTGCCTCTGCCCAAAAGTGCTTAGCCATGTCAGTTTCTTGGATCATGGTGCGAGCCATTTCTTGTAAAGTTCTGTTCTTTCTTTCTCCAACTCCATTTTGTTGTGGAGTTCTAGGGCAAGAAAAATCATGAGATATCCCATGCGAATCAAAAAGTTTTTCAAAATCTTTGTTTTCAAATTCTCCACCATGATCACTTATGACCTTGACGATTTTGCAATTCTTTTCGTTTTTCACTTGAGTGCAGAAAGAAGCAAACACAGAATGTGACTCATCCTTGTGTCTTAAGAATTTTACCCATGTCCAACGACTGTAATCATCAACGATGACTAGTCCATATTTTTTACCATTGATAGAAGCAGTTTTCACTGGTCCAAATAGATCAATGTGAAGAAGTTACAATGGTCTAGAGGTAGAAACAATATTCTTTACTTTAAAAGAAGTTTTTGAAAACTTGCCTTTCTGACATGCTTCACAAAGAGCATCTGAAGAGTACTTCAGATTTGGCAAACCTCTAACAAGTCCTAGCTTGTTCAGCTGTGAGATCCTTCTCAAGCTAACATGACCCAGACGTCTGTGCCAGACCCATTGCTCTTCATTGACAGACAGAAGACACTTTACATTTTGATGTTTTAAATCTGATAATTTAATTTTGTATTGTTCTTCCTTTTACCATTGAACAGAATAGATCCATCCTTCTGACTAACAGCCTTACAAGACGTTTGATTGAAAATAACGTCATAACCTTTGTCACTAAGTTGGCTAATTGACAACAAATTATGCATTAGAATTTCAACTAAAAGAACATTATTTATAGAAGGAAGTTTACCATTACCAACAGTTCCGGAGCCAATGATTCCTCCCTTATGGTTTCTTCCGAAACCGACGACGCCTCCAGGCTTAAGTTTCAGATCTTGGAACATATGCCTTTCTCCCGTCATGTGTCGCGAGCATCCACTATCCAGGTACCATAACTGGTGTTTCAATGGCGCCATTAAGGATATCTGCAACATAAATTATCTTATTCTTAGGTACCCATTTTGTGGGTCCTTTCACATTAGTTTTTCCAGAGGTTCTGATACCTTTGGATTTTCGTGCAGCAGGATAATAGTGTGGTATTTGTGCATAATATTTGAGTTTGGAAGTTTTCTTCCGTGTCTGTGTTTGTGATATAACAGACTTAGAACCTTCTGGTTCTGGACATTTCAGTTTAGTGTCAACACGCATAAACTGTTTAGATAGAGGTATTAGTTTGATATTCTTGGTTTCATCATATGGTTGTGATGGTCCTGAATATCCCAGACCTTTACTTCCATTTCTGCTAACTCCATATATCATTGAAGCCATTTTACTTCTATCTATGCTTTTAGCAAGGAAGTGCTGAAAAGCTCTATCATATCTGACCACTTCATTAGTGACGGTTATGTCAGACGTGATCTCTTCTTCTAACTTAGATACTTTATTTTTTTAAACATCATTTGATTTTTCTAAGAAAAATAATTTTTTGTTTAATTCAGAAATAGTTTGCTTGTTCTTAGTAAGGTCCTCGGAAGGAACCATAAAAGTCTTTTTCAGAGTTTTGTGTTTTCTTAGAAGAAGTTGATACCTTTCCATAAGTTCAGATAATCCTATTTCAAGTTCAGAACGAGATAAGGAAGAAAGTACCTCTCTGTCATCATCAGAGTATGATAGTTCTTCTTCTGATAGAACTTCGTTCTTGTTGGTCATAGCCATGAATTCCATATTGGCATGTTCTCCGTCGGAATCTTCTTCTGATTCTAATTCATCCCAAGTTGCCATAAGACCCTTTTTAGCTTTTCTAGGTTTTCCATCTTTCTTGAACTTTGGACAATCATTCTTGATATGTCCAGGCTCCTTGCATTCAAAACATGTAACTTCTCTTCCATAAGCTTTATTTTGACCATCCTTCTGTATTTCCATAGTTGGCTTATCTTCTTTGATATGAGAGATAGTTCATCTTCATCTAAATCTTCTTCAGATTCTTCAGATTCTTCCTTTGCTTGATAAGCCTTTTTCTTTTCAGACTTAGCCTTTAGATCAATAGATTTACTTTTCTTCTGAGGTTCATCTTCTTGAAGTTCTATTTCATGACTTCTTAAAGAACTAATTAGTTCCTCAAGACTTATGTTGTTCAAATCCTTTGCTAGTTTCAAGACTGTTACCATTGGTCTCCATTTGACAGGCAGACTTCTGATAATCTTCTTGACATGATCAGCAGTAGAATAACCTTTGTTCAGAACTCTAAGTCCTGCAACGAGCATCTGGAGTCTTGAGAACATAGTTTCCACAGACTCTGAGATAAATTTGAGATAAAAGACTCTGAGGTAAATTTGATAGTAGAGTTGGAGTTAGAATAATACATCAGATCTTTGATGCCAAGTTCTCAGGTCATACACAAATCATGATATAGTGCCATCAACTTAGTATGAAGGATGTTGGAATAATCAATATTATCTGTAATACCGTGAACCCAAGCACAATCAACATTTCGAAGCAATCCACCAAAATCTAAGACGCCGAGACTACATAGGTTACTGCCATTAACATTCAAAATCATATTACTACCTTTGTGTGCATCTTTGTGATCGTTCTCGTTGGATGAGACAAATTATGCTAATAGATTCGCATCATTCTGTTTACTGTGAAATTTAATAAACAAAACAAGTTTCAATTAATACTTAAGGGATTAAACTCAAAAAAATCTCAGGACATATTTGTGTGAATTATGAATTTTTAAGTAAGTTTAACATAGGAATCAAAATGCAAAAGTTTAAGAATAGTAACTAAAACCTATGTTGAAATTGAAATGTAAAGAGACTTAAGATAAAATGATAGTAATTTAAACTGTAGAAAATGACGAATATAAAGATTTTGATTTGTAAAAAGTGGAATGCATACGTACATTCTTGACTTTTTTCTCAATCACACAGATACTTTGAGTTTTGTAGAATAATGTACAATTGCGGACCTCTAAAATATAAGCAAACATCTAATTATATACTACTCTAAAATAACCGTCTACAACAGTCGACTAAGCCAAACACGCCGCTCTTCGTCTCCATGCAGCCAATCACGCCAATCACACAGATATTCTCTATCAAATCCAATGTCAATCACCACTAGACCAACTAACGATTGATAATTTATAGATATTTTATGTTAGGAATAAATCAATATTTCATTCAATCGTAGCATTGACTGTTCGATCGAAATTTTTTATGATTTAAAAAATATATTTTTAAAAATTTAAAATTATAATTTAAAATATAAAATTTAAATTTCAATTGTTTAATATTTGTTCGGTCACTAATGAATTTGATGCGTCAATAATGCTCATTTTTAAATACATTGAATAATTAATAGGGATGACAATGACAGAGATTGGGCAAGTTATTATAGAACCCCTTTCCATATCCGCGATTTAAAAAAATCTTTGTATCCGAGCCCACACTTATGTGAGCATTAATATTTGTACTCGTACTTCTACTCTATGGGTATCTAAGTACTCATACTCATACCTCTTTATCGGTGTTACTAAAAAAATATATATCATTTATAATTTATCATGTCATAATTAAAAAAATTCAAAGATGATATTGTTGAGTTAAGAAATAAACAAACATTTATACTAAAATGTACATTTAAGTTTAATAATGATGAATTTAATAAAATTGATAAATTAGCATGAGTACATAATAATAATAAAAGGAAAAATATATAAATATATAAATATACACATGAAACTTTCGTCTCCATGCAGCCTTCGCCTTCGACAGACCCCCACGTGTCCTTGATTAACTACATGGTCTTATCCAATTACACCTCATTCGATTGCGTAGAGAAACAATTTGGGAACTCTGAATTTCACTAAGTCTCATACTCAACGCACCTTTTTAGTCTCTTACTCACTGCAACATTCGACTAGAATTAACCTCATCCTTCGACAGGTCGAATCCATAAAAAAATAACATGGTCATAATCAACCAGTTCGACTTTTAATAAAACTCATTATTACATGATCCTTGTTTCAACTCTGCAATTAATGTGTGTGTCAAAAATCTGAGATAACAAATTACCCCCCAAAATGACATGTTTCGCTTTTGAATAGAAAGAGAAAGGTGGCATTTTTTAATGTATTTTCGACGTTGCTTCAACTCCTCTGCTGACGTCATCATCATCATTACCACTTTACTACGCATTGTCATTTTCTGAAAGATCCCCTCAAAATCTCATCATTGCTACTATTTTCTAGGAGAACATGTATTTGCATGTCCTTAAAAACGGCTTCACTCACATCAACGCATTACTTCTCGCAACACGAAAATGTTCCATTTCTCCACGTGTATGCCAAGTGTCTGATTCTGTCAAGGAACAAAACTCTATAAATATCCAGTTCAACTCCTATTCTCATCTTCGTCGCAGCCTTCTTGTCGAACACAACACTGCACATAGGGAACGACATTACTTATGAATCCTAGGCTTTGCATCGGTGGAGAAATTCGATCAAACCTTCTCCAGCCTTAGGGTAGACAGTCTCAATCTGGTGATCACTGCCTTCGAAATCCTCCATGTAGGAATCCTCATTGATATCGACCATATTTATTCCCACGGGCTCAGCATAATTGGTTTCCCTGGCTTGCAGTGGGTCAGAATCTATCTTCATGGGAGCCTTGCCCTTGGCAAATTTCAATCTTCCTTCGTTCAAAGTATTCTGAACAAGATCCTTGAAAAGAAAATATTGTGAGATTTTATGCCTTAAAAAATTATGATATTTACAAAATCCTCGTTTCGTTATTTGTTCTAATGGTGGCACTTTTGCGCCTGGTGGCACTAAGATTTGGCCATTTGCGACCAATAAGTCGAAATTTCATCACATTTGGTCACTTCGAAGGTATAAGTTTTCTTAAGAAACTTACACGCATATGGAGGCCCTGGCTTTAACTCGGCCACATCGACCTCATTTTCTTTGACATGGTTATATTCGACATCTCACGTCAAGTTATTGTCTTTCATATCGACGTAAGCCACTCGTTCCTTCTTACGTTTATTTACTTTGGATTTCTTGACCTTCAATCTCTCGACATGTCGAACTCTATCCGCTAGTTGGTCCATATCCCTTAAATATTGTGTATCTAATTTCTTCCTAATGGAATAATCCAATCCCCCATCGGCCATTTTAACTTGTTCATGTTCAGACACTTGAGTAAAGCCCCTTGTTTTCAACAATAAAAAATGGTTCAAGTAATCGTCGATTGACTCAACGAACCTTCACTTCATACTCGATAATTCTTTCAAACTAATCTTAGATTGCCCCATATAAAATTGCTCATGGAACAACCTTTCTAAACGAGTCCAATCATTAATGGAGTGGGGAGGAAGGGTTTAAATCATGTAATGGCGTTTTTTGTATGGGAACTAGGAAAATATTTCATCCTTAAGTTCTCATTATTCGTTATGTCCTCTACCTTAGTTAGATATCGATCAATATGCTCGACTGTGGACTCATTAGTATCACCAGAGAGAACTTGGCGAACTTAGGGACTTTCCATCCCCTTGGAAGATCAGTTTGTAACACATACTCTGACAAGAGAGATGTATAATTTGGCCTTTGTAAGCCCATGTTTACACCATTATGCGTCATTATCCTTTAGACCATGGCTGCAAGAGCATTTTCCCCCACCAAGTTATCTTGTCGAACTTGATGAACCACTTGGTCTGTATCCTAATTTCGATTAACTACCAATACAGGTGGCCGTTCGGCCTCCCTAGACCACACTTGTTCGACCACATGCAGAACAAACTATTGCCCTTGATTTATTGTGTGTTTCGTAAAGGACTACCGCTTCGTTTCGAATTGGCCCGGCCGCTTGTGGTTATACTATGGGTCTAACTTGTGTTGGAGGCACGCCAAAGAAATTAGCAATTCTATTCACTTGAGTTGCCAATTGTTGGTAACTCTGATTTGTATTTTGAATCAATGGGTTAAATATGGTACCCGTTTTTTGGGTGAGAGTATTGACCATATTATGGTTACTCTCATCCATTTGTTGTCTCATTGCCATCACATAATTTATAGTGAACGTTGGCACTGCTTGGGAACCAAATCACATCCCTAATTGGGGTTGTATGGTTCGACTAGGGTTACCTATGGCCGAGCCAAATGCTAGTATTGGCGAATATGCATTTGCAGCATTGTCAATAAATGTCGAAGGATTAGTTTGTAGGTTTTCCATCATTGAAGTTGGCATATCATAAGGTTGTTCACGCCCAGGCGTGGGCATTATAAAACTCATGGCAAGTGGTTTAAATTTGTTGCCATATTTCAATTCCTATGTTAAAATTATCGAAGGGAAGAAAGTTTTCCCTTCTTGAGCAGTTGATAGCATAACCGTTGTTGACGATGTTGTGCTAACAATAAAAGGTATTGGCTAAGTCGAACTTGCAGTGACCATGCCTGCCCCCGTACTATTAGATGGTTGTTCTCCATTATTGTTTCTGGGAGAAACCATTCTTCTAGTGTTTTTCCTCGTTGGTTTCCTAAATTCTTTTTTGGTTATTTTACCACTCCTCAATCTCATGCACACTCACACTTTTAGAAGTTTCTTAAACGAATAAGTTTACAAACACAATTTTTCAAAAGCAAAAAAGTAAAAGTTCACACAAAAGGGTCCAATTGGGTGAGTCAATTTGTTTACTGTGATTTTGAGAAATAATTAGAAACTACATAAATTCTAAAAGTTGGGGAAAGCTATGTTTTTAGAGAATTTTTATAGTACGAGAAACAAGAAGCAAGAGGAATCAGGGCTTTTGGGAAGGATAACTAGGATTGGAAAGAGGAATTCATAGGAGTTGCTAGAATCATCATCGTCACTAGAAATTTAAGGTAAGTGGAGAGAACTATCTCAATAATGGGTATATGCATGACGGGTAGAATTGAAGGGCCCTTGACCTCTAATAGGGCTTTGGGATTTTAATAAAATTCTATTATAGATGATTGATTTGCTGATTTGTGATGAAATTTGTATGCCATGATGTATGATAAATTATGTTTTGAGGAGTTATTATTTTTTCACCATGGTTGTGTGTTTGAAGGTTTTGGGATTAACATGTTTTTATGAAAATTATGAATTAGAAGTGTTAATTCGATGAAATTTCATGTTATTTAGTGTATATGATGTGGTAATTGTAGATAATTGGTGTATAATATTGGATTTTCAAAATAAGTTAATATAATATGTTAGGGCATGTTTGGATGGGGATTTAGAAGCCCAAAACTGAGTATTTTTGTCATGGGTTATGTGGTAATTAATTACCACATAATTCTAATCGATTACCAGTTGAAAAAATAAGTTTTTTTGGGAGTTTTTGGGGTCGATAATCGATTATCACTTATTGGTAATCGATTACTTACTTACCGCAGGATGGCAAGATTTTTTTTTTAACTAAAACTGAAAATGGTATAACTTTTGTTCCGTAAGTCTAAATGATGCACCATTTGAAGCGTTAAAGAGCTGGCGTGTAGAGCTACGTAGTGTTAGTGGTTTGGTGAAATATATTTGTTGTGTGAATGAATGATTATTGCGTGAATGTATGTTGTGAATTTGTGAAGTAATTGAAGAATGATGGATATGTGCATACGTGATGGTGATGTTGTGATCATTTATGTGAATTGTGATGATGATATGCTGCTCTAAGAGCATGATTGATGTTGCTGAATTGTGAGTGTGTTATTGTGGGATGATAGTTCAGGAGAGGAACTATTATCATTGGTTCAATGCATGTTTTATTTATTATTGGTAGAGGACTTTAAACATTATGTTATTGTTGCATTATCGTGTTGTGACATGCATTCATTATGTGATTGTTGTTTATGAAAAAGGCAAGTTACAATCCGAGCAGGGTGGATTGGTGACTTGTCCCGAATCCGAGCAGGGTGAATTCAGGGTTCGAGCAGAGTGAACTTGGTTCCTAAGTGAACAATTGATGATGATATGGTACCGCATGAATATGAGTCTGGTCGAAGTCGTGAGTCTCATTGCATAATTTAATTGAATGAGTATGTGATTGTTTTGTGAATGAAGATGAATTAGGCGTGAGAATGATTGTTGTACGATTATTGGTGAATGCTTAGATGTTTGAACTTTACCTTGCAGCTTATGCCGTTAAATTATTGATGTGAATTCTCAACCCCTTTACTTTGATGTTGTCCACCATGTACATCTTGCAGATAATCAGCATTAGAAGTTGTTGATGTGACTAGAAGATAACTTTTGGAGTTATTTCCAATTAGTTTCGTTGTTTATTTAGTGTCTATGCTCTGATCATGTAGCATCGGGGCTGGGATGCTTGTTTTACTTGTTGAATTCGAATTAATGTTTTGAGGAGTTTTTATGACGTTATTTTGAAGTTGGTAACACTTTAATAAGTGTATAATGCTTGTTATATAAGTTTTGGGGTTAGGATTTTACAATAGTAGTATCAGAACATATTGGTTCATCCAACAAGGTTTTGTAATGTTGTTTGTTCCCTAGTACGCAACATGCGTTTGAAACATTGTCGATGCTCGTTTGTTATTCTAACTGCTTCTCTATAGGAACGGGATTGAAACAAGTAGGGAGAGAAGCTTTTGCTTCTCTGAGATGTTTCAGGTGTAGAGGATTTGTTTAGCGTGCCGGTGATTGCAAGAATGCAGGTTATTGAATGAGTCAGTATTGTTCCTGAGGTTGTCGAAAGGTTTGAAGTTCATATGTTAATGTATGATTGGAATCATCATTCATCAAGAAAAATCAAGAAAAGTGGGATAACTTGTAAAAGGGGTAACCATAAAAACTTAGAAAATTTTCTAAGTTATGGAATAAAGTGGCAAAGGTACCAACTTTAGAGGATCATAACTCCTAAACCACAAGGCCATTTCCCCCATTCAGAGCTGGATTTGTAGCTCTCATGGCTCTCTACAAAAGCTTCAAACACAACTCATTCCAATTCCTCATGGATTTTAAGTTATGGAATGATCAAAATCACAAAAAGTGAAAATGTCACTTTTTTCCAACACTTAGTGAAATTTTCACTAAGTCAGAATAGACCTAAATTTTAGGCAGGATAGACCTAAATTTTGTCCCAATCCATGGAGAAATGAGAAAGTTATGGCCTTCACGTTTTCAACCAAAATCTTGCCTTGCCTTGCCTTGTGCCAGGCCAAAAA
The DNA here is from genome assembly GCA_022829125.1 of Lathyrus tuberosus. Lineage (NCBI taxonomy): Eukaryota > Viridiplantae > Streptophyta > Magnoliopsida > Fabales > Fabaceae > Lathyrus > Lathyrus tuberosus. Next base: position 21,757,116 of record JALAZF010000017.1, read on the forward strand.
CAAGGCAAGCCTTGTATATTTGTGGTTGTGTTTCAATCAACGGATGTTTACCACCCCAGTGGTAAGGCGCACGCCCTATACACAAGAGGTATGGGGTTCGAATCCCCCTCGCCCCAGATCCTCTTTTTTTACCACGTTTTCATATTTTATTATTTTTCTTATTATTTTTAATGATTTGAAAAATTAATAACTCCCTCAATTTTAATTATTTTTTATTAGTTCTTTTTGCACAAAATCACAAAAATGTTGAAATATTTAATTCCACAAAAAATCAGATTTATATTATTTATTTAATATAATTAGTATTTTTGTGAATAAATTCATTTTTTATTGTTTTTAAACATTTAAAAGTGAATATTTACTTTGAAAATCAAGACCAAATGAGTTCTAAATCATCTTGTGATTAAAACCTCATTTTTCAAACCTTAAATAAAAATCACAAATGGTTTATTCAAACTTATTTGGTATTTTTAGCATTTTATTTGATTTTTCTTTAAATATTTACTTTTAAAGGAAAACAAAATTAGGTTTCTTTGATTTTCACCCTCACGAATCATTTTCAAACACTCATGGGCCTCTATTAGAGTGTAAGACCCAACCCCTTTGTAAATACACCACTTTTTGGGCCTCAGTCATTGTATGAGTCCCACTGTATTTTCAAAAACAACGGCGCGATCGTCGTCTTTTTAAACAAAACCTTTTTTTGGGCCTCTCCTTGAGCTGTAAACCCCATCACTTGTACAAAACCCCTTTGGGCCTCTAAAAGAGTGTAAGACCCAATCCCCTTTTAACCAAAACCTTTTTGGGCCTCATATATTGTATAAGTCCCTCTGCGTTAAAAGAAAATCTCGGCGCGATCGCCAGTTCAAAAATCAAATTATCTGGGCCTACCCTCGTGTTATAAGCCCCATTTCCTTTCTTTAAACCTCTTTGGGCCTCTTGAGAGAGTGTAAGACTCATCCCTTTGTACAAAAAACCTTTTTTTGGGCCTCAGTCACTTGTATAAGTCCCTGTACAAATTCAAACAGCAGTGCAATCACTGATAAAACCTTGGGCCTCTCCTTAAGCTGTAAGCCCCAACAATCTTTTCAAAGCACTTTCTCCTTTGATTTTGAATATAATATTGTTATCAAAGCTTTCTTTGTTGAACGACTAACAAAACAGCATGGAAGCTCTACAACCGAGTAAGTGTTTACCCGCTTTCTTTATCCGCTTTCATATATATATATATATATATATATATATATTGTATTGTGGGGCTGCTCACTGTAAGTATTCCTTCACAAACTTTTATATACTTGTCAAATATCAACTGTGTAATACTAGTATAGTTATTTAGAGTTTTCCCCGGCAACTACGTCTAGAACTAGGTAAAGCCCTGTTGGTCACTCTTAAATACAAACAAAACTAGATCCCCCATAGGATTACCAGATACAGTCTTCCCTCCTCTTGGGGTTAAATAATATGGAGACGTGAAAGGCAACATTCTCAGTGAACCCTTTCTCAGACTGTCACCCTTAGACATTGTCAAAGAAACTCTACTCCCCAGAGATGATCTTTTCTCAGTGAATGGCATCTCTTGAGTTTCTTCAAACCTCGAACTTTCATGAAATGATCTCTTCTCGGTGAATTACATTTCTTGAAATTTTCTTGGTTTGGGACCCGCAGGCTTCCTAAAAGCATCCCCGCCTCCTCTTGGGCGTTGTACAAAGACCCTTCGGCTTCTTAAAAGCTCTCATGCCTTCTCTTGGGCTTAGTACAAGGACCCAGAGACCTCTACAGGTATAGGAACAAAACCTAGTCATCAATTTGCTAGAGCTGTCTTTCTGAGTCAAGTGTCAGACCAGTTAATGGGTTGACCTTCATCCCTTAACATACCAGCCTTCTCTTGGGCATCATACAAAGATCATTCACTTATCTGAGAATTGATTTCTCAAAAGACCATTAGATTGGACGGTCTCAATACCCTTGGGATTTCCCATATCCTTAAAGAACAGGAAACAACCCTGATCCTCTGATCAATACCAGAGCACAGCCTTACCTTTAATCAGTCCCTTTATAAGAACTGATTTTCTCGTTTATCCAACATACTGGAACTATCACTGAACTGAAACAGTCCCCAACAAACATAGCCTCCTCTTGGGCTTTGTACAATGATTCTCTCCAGCAGAGCTAACCTTTTCAGACTCTTTTGTTGAGTCCCAAACTTTTAGCCTTCATCTCGGGCTTCGTACAAGATAGAAAAACACTCTCTTATTGAGTATAAATGACCCTCTTGTTGGGTCACAAACCTTTTAGCCTCCATCTCGGGCTTTGTACGAGATACAAATCACTCTCTTGTTGAGTATAAAGGACTCTCTTGTTGAGTCAAACACCTTTAACCTCCATCTCGGGCTTCGTACGAGATACAAATCACTCTCTTGTTGAGTATAAAAGACTCTCTTGTTGAGTCAAACACTTTCAGCCTCCATCTCGGGCTTCGTACGGGACATATAAACCACTCTCTTGTTGAGTATAAAAGACCCTCTTGTTGGGTCACAAACCTTTTAGCCTTCGTCTTGGGCTTCGTACAAGACACATAAAATCACCCTCTTGTTGGGTCACTAGCCCCCTCTTAGGCTTTGTATAAAGAAAACCCCGGTTGAGTCAATCAACCTTTTAGCATCAAATATGTGCCTTGCTCACAGCATACAAACATCAACAACTCCTCTTTAGAGATGACAAATTCTCTCTCGAACCAAAACCCTTCAGCTTCACATCTTGGGCTTTGAAGAAGATATAAATAAACCCTTCAGCTTCACATCTTTGGCTTTGAACAAGATACATATACTCCCTTTAGCTTCACATCTTGGGCTTTGTACAAAACACCAAAACACTTTTTCCTCCCATAGAATAGGAGGAACTACGATCGCTCTGATTTCCCTGTTTCGTCAAACGGGAATACGTAGGCATAAGATTGAAAAAATCTTAGCGAGCATACTAATCAAAAACCCAAGATCCCATACCTTCACACATCAATCGAAAAGCATCAGACCTAACATCCTACCAATAACCTAGACACTTAAGCAAAATAACCTAAGAGAGACCCAAAATCTTAATAGCATCTGTAAACCAACAGTCATCTGTTTAACTCAGTTTGCAAGCAGCGTTAATTGGAGACATCTATTTCCCTTCCTTCATCAGCTTCAATAGGATAAAAAATAAATCGAACTATAGTACCCCAAAGTGATAGTGCTTCGCAACCACGCAAAAATTCGCGCTACAGAAGAATGGAGACTCTGCTGGGGAGTGCCATTAGGATTTGTTTTACCTTAGTCATCATCGTCACCATTTTCCTATAGAAAAATGACGACTCTGCTGGGGACATCAAGTATTTTGTTCACTTCCTATCTCTTAGGTAGAAAACCTTAAGTTCTCTAGGTATCACAGAAATGGAAACTCTGCTAGGGGAGTCATTGTCTGCTAGGATCATAAGACTAGAGGTCTAGGATGATTAAGACAAATATATATACTGCTTTTCCTAATTGATATCTGTGTTTATTTTTCTGCTAATGGGAATGCGTGTGATGCCGCATGTGGAAAGATTGAGCATACACCTAAGATAGGTGATGGCAATGCGGGTAATCTTGCGGGGAGTGAATCCCAGTTAAGAGTCCCTGATCGACCATCAAACTCAGTGGAGACTCCCTTTGCAGATACATTGCCTATATGACTCCGGTTGTTGAAAGTAGTGTGGTCGACTGGGTTATCTGAGAAGCTGAGGTTTTTAGTAGACTAAAGCCATTTTGTAGTGCAGAAGCTATCTAAAATAGTTGTCACGCGATACTACCCTCATCTGAGATCACTCTAGGATACATCAGCTCGCTGGCGATCCGCTTTCTGTTGTCATCCCAAGAGGGGTCAATGATTTTGCGGACAAGTACAAAAAATCACCAGTATAAACCTTTGGGGGGGGGGAGGGTAGAGCCTTGACTTCATGACACCGACCCTTTGACCCCATGTTTTTTCTATGTTTTTGTGTGCTGCATTCATACATTCATTTAAAAAACATTCAAAAAGAAAAAATCTTCTCTTCTAGTCTCTCTTTTTCAAATTAAACTGAGACAATGATTGCAAATGTCAGATAAAGGAGATTGCACTAATGGATTTTGGTAGAAGGAAAACTCATAAGTATACCTTCAAGGTTCCAAAGTTAGAGGATTTGAGAAGTTTGGCGAGAATGATCACCAACCACGAGGCTTTCAGAGCCAAGTATAGAGGACTACTGTCTCTATTAAGGATTCATGTCCACACTAATCCAGTTCTACGATCCGGTCTATCACTGTTTCACATTCCCGGATTATCAGCTAGCACCAATGCTGGAGGAGTACTCTCACTTGACTGATTTACATATCACTGATCAAGCTCCCTTTTTTGGACTGGAAGAAATTCCAAAGGATCAAACCATTGCAAGAGCACTTTATTTGGACGAGTCAGAAGTCAGGATTCACATGACCACTAAGGGTGTCATCCAAGGTTTGCCAGCCCAATTCTTGACAAAGAAAGCCCTGTACTTTACCAGTATAGGGAACGTGGCCGCTTTCGAGAGCATCTTTGTTTTGCTCACCTACGGGTTATTTTTGTTTCCCAACATTGATAACTTCGTAGATATCAATGTCATTACGATATGCCTGATTGGAAACCCTGTACCGACCTTACTCGCAGATGCGTATCATTCGGTACACTTAAGGAATTTATACAGCAGAGGAATGATCACATGCTGTGTACCCTTGCTTTACAAATGGTTCATTTCTCATTTGCCCAATTCTGCTACATTTTGGGATCAAAAGAATACTTTACGTTGGTCGTAGAGAATCATGTCTCTTACCAACTCTGACATCGATTGGTACAATCGAATCTACGACGGGATCAGGATCATCGACCGTTGTGGAAATTTCCCAAATGTACCCCTTATAGGAACTAAGGGGGGAATCAACTATCCTCCGGTGTTAGTTCATCGTCAATTTGGATACCCGATGAGGCACGTCCCGCGCAATTCTCATCTAGGAGGTCTTTTCTTCAAGGAAGGAGAAAATGACAGAGCACTAAAGACAGAAATAGTGCAAGCTTGGAAACACGTTCATAGGAAAGGAAGAGAGTCTCTAGGGAAATCAGACTGTGTCTCAGTGGAATCTTATCTCCACTGGGTATAAACTAGAGCTCTCAAGCTGAGGATGCCTTACCCTCGTCAGGAAGTTCTTCCATTAAGGGACTCTGCCCTTTATTTTATGTCTGAGACGGAAAAACTTCAGGTTACTCTCAGCAAAGTTCAGCAGGAGAAGAGGTCTTGGAGGAACAAGTACCGTATACTCAATGTGGAGTGTAAGAAAATACAGCAGCTATTAAGAGAAAAAGATGCTCTGATTGAAATTTTAGAGCAACACGCTGTAGAAAATCAGGATGACCAAAGGAATTTGCTCGCTCCCTTCACTTGGCAAAGGAATGACAACCCAACAACGGCCCAAGAGCCCCGGTCAAAGAAAAGGAAAGTACCAGAGCTCTCTTCCGAGAGGACTCAGGATCCATTAGTTTAGATTTCCTTTTTCAGCACTTTGTAATCTACTGTATTTCCATTTCTGCGATCCTTTGAATTCAATAAAATGGGGTTTCCCCACTGTTTGATATTTGCAATCCAATTGTCGAAGTTTACTTTGAATAAACAAAAACATACAATTAATATACTCATTGCATATCATTCATCATTCTCGCGTAAACGCATTCTTCTTACCTACGAATCTTACATTTGTGTCTCGATTCTAGAGTCAAACTGTCTCATTCGTACAATACTCTGGCCAATCGTCATAAAAAGATGGATGATCTCGAGGAAGAGAACAGAGAGTTGAGAGAAGAGATCGACACTCTGAAAGAGGATCTGAGAAAGCTTCATAACGACGTGCAAGCTCTAGCAGAAGCTCAGATGCAACAACAAAGGACTGTGATCTCAGAGATCACATCAACGCCCATAGTGGAAAAGTATGATCCTAGGTACAAAATGCCGAAAGATCGTCCCTGGGGCATGTCACTTAACTATATCCTGGAAGGATATGTTCCTTCGATCATTGAGGAATAGGGAACCGCAGCAGGAACCGCTGGGCCTGGAGGTTACAAACTTTGGGAAAGCGAAGATGCCAGGGGCATGACAGCAACTCCTGAAGGTTACAAACTTCGGGAGGCACCTAGAGTCTCGGTCATGATGACTATACCACCGCCCGTGGTACACACTGTCCCGGAAGGACAGATTCCACAGATACTTTCTGGTGGAAACGACAGCATGTTCGACAGAATGAATGAATTCCAAGAACAGTTCCTGAAAATGCAGAAAGAACTGCAAGCCATTCGCGGTCAGGATCTATTTGGAAAGGAAGCCGCGGACCTTTGTTTGGTCCCTAATGTGAAAGTTCCGCACAAGTTCCAGGTAACCAACTTTGAAAAGTACAAGGGTAACTCTTGCCCTCAGAGCCATTTGGTGATGTACGCTCGGCGAATGTCAGGTCAGACAAAGAACCAGGAGCTGCTCATTCACTACTTTCAGGATAGTTTAACCAGTGCCGCATTAAAATGGTACATGGGATTAAACCGCACCACGATCGACACATTCAGAGATCTGGGCACTACCTTTGTTCAGTAGTATAAGTATAATTTAGACATGGCACTGGACAGAGATCAGCTCAGATCGATGTCACAAAAGGACAAGGAAACCTTTAAAGAATACGCTCAGAGATGGCGTGAAATCACCGCTCAGATTTTTTCACCTCTGGAGGAAAAAGAGATGACAAAGATCTTCTTAAAAACCTTGAGCTCGTTTTACTATGACAGAATGGTCGCCAGTGCGCCCAGTGACTTCACCGAGATGGTAGGCATGGGAGTTCGTCTTGAGGAAGCCGTCCGGGAAGGACGTTTGGTTAAAGACGCTGGATCATCAAACAGTAGAAAACGATACGGTAGTGCTCTCCCTAAGAAAAAAGAGCAGGATATTGGGAATATATCTCTCAAAAAGCAAAGGCGACGTTACCAACCAGTAGCAGTTGTAACTCCTGCTATTAACCCGGCGCCTGTTCCTACGTATCAACCTCAGGTTGCGTAGAGCCAACCTAATCAACAGCAATATCAGCAAAGGACGCATCAGCCTCTTCAGCAGGCTCGTCCTCCATACAACAACAACCGTGCAACACGACCACCAGGGTTTGATCCTATACCCATGTTGTACGCAGAACTGTTTCCATTACTACTGGTCAAGGGGCATGTCCAAACCAAGTTTCCCCTTACAGTACCGGAAAATCCGCCTTTTTGGTTCAAAACGGATCAGACTTGTCCTTACCATCAAGGAGGACCAGGGCATAACATAGAAAACTGTCTCAGTTTCAAATCCGACGTACAAAAGCTTGTTAGGAGCGGGGTCTTATCTTTCAAAGATACGAATCCGAATGTTCTCACGAACCCGTTGCCTCAACACGAGAAAGCTGTAGTCAATTTGATAGAGGGAGAGTCTAACGACAGCTATCAAATTCATGACGTACTCTTATTAAGGGCCAATCTGGTCAAGATGCATTGTAGACAGAGTGGATATGGCCACGTGCCACCTCATAATTATCACCAGTGTGATATCTTCTCTAAGAACAATCAAGGATGTTCTGTGGTGCAATCAACTCTACTGGAACAATTGGATCTTGGGTCGATCCAAGAGCATCGAGTTCGTGGGGTCAACATGACTTATACAAATTCCAACATCATTCAGAACCACGACCTCTGTGCAATGAATGTCAACTTGGTGGCGATGCACTCCAGGAAAATCCGGTATCATAATTTGCCGTGACATGATTACAATTCCTGCCTGACTTGCTCGGTAAACAAACAGGGATGCTCTTTCATACAAGAGGCCCTCCAGTGTCAGATGGATCTTGGGTGGATCCAGGACTACCATGATAGAAATCCTTATCAGATCAACATGATCCAAATCTTTGATATTCGTGTGATGAATACCAGCTTGGTGGAGTTACACGCCAGGCAAGTCCAACTCGGTTTTCTCACTTCTCACGATTATCTGAACTGTAAAGTATGCAGTGAGAGTAACCAAGGGTGCGCTCTTGTTCAAAGAACTTTACAACACTTGTTAAACCACTGGTGGCTTCTGATCTATCTGGATGAAGACACGCAACAAATTAGTGTGCTTAATGGGAACCCTACTAGACGTCAAAGTCAGGATGTCCGATCTATGGAAACCGACCTAGTGAGGTTGCACTGTATTCAAAGCGGGCGTGGCCAGGTGCCACCACATAACTACGAACGCTATAAAGTCTGCTCGGAGAATAACCAAGGATGCTACCTTGTGCGGGCAGCTCTTCAAAGTCAGTTGGATCGTAAAGAGATTCACCCATGTTCGAGTTCTGAGCCAATCAACTGGACGCCAGACTACTTCACTGATCAAATCAAAGACGTTGTCATAATCTCTGATCCTCAACAGGAACAAGGATGTTTATACCATCATCCCTCTACTGGACAAATCAAAGGTTCCTGGCCAGGAACTGATTGAAGTTACCTACGACAGTCAGAAAAATCAGAAGGCTCATGTAGTTATCTATCTGCCAGGACCATTACCATATGAATCAGCTAAGGCGATCCCTTACAAATATGGTGCAACAATAATTGAGAATGGAAAGGAAATTCCATTACCCTCCTTCGTGAATATTGCAGACATCAGTCGAGTAACACGGAGCAGTCGAATCTTTAACCGAGGAGTTAAAGAACCTAACAAAGAAAAGGAACTTCAGACAGAAGCTCCCAATTCACCAGTCGGTCAATCCAGTGATCCCGATCTTTTGAAAAACAATGATGAGATGCTGAAGCTCATCCAAAGGAGTGAATATAACATTGTTGATCAGCTGTTACAAACTCCTTCAAAGATCTCTGTGCTATCACTCTTACTCAGTTCCGAAGCCCACAGAGAGGCTCTACAGAAAGTCTGAGAGCAGGCCTTTGTGGAACAGGATGTGTCAATACGACAGTTCGATAGTATCATTTCTAACATCACTTCCTGCAACAACTTGGGGTTCAGTGATGAGGATTTTCCAAAGGAGGGCAAACGCCACAATATGGCGCTCAATATCACAGTCAACTGCCAGGACGATGCTTTAGCCAGCATACTGGTAGACACCGGATCGGCCATCAATGTTATGCCGAAGTCCACCCTAATGCGACTATCATTCAAAGGATCCCCGATGAGGGGAAGTGAGGTCATCGTCAAAGCATTTGACGGGTCTTGGAAAGCAGTTATTGGCGAAGTCGACCTTCCCATAACTATCAGTCCTCACACTTTCCTAATCACTTTCCAGGTCATGGACATCCGGGCAACATACAGTTGCTTATTAGGAAGACCTTGGATACACCAGGCTAGGACAGTCACTTCGACACTGCACCAGAAACTAAAGTTCGTCAAGAACGACCAACTCGTCACGGTCTGTGGAGAACAAGCCTTGATCGTGAGTAATCTGTCATTATCTACTTGTATAGAACCCGAGGAGGTTGTTGGAACTCAGTTCCAAGCACTTTCGGTGAGCAATGAGAATCAATCAGAGAAAGGAACCTCTATTTTCTCATACAAGGACGCCCTCGAGGCAGTTGAAAGTAAAAATACGAAGGGATGGGGACAGCTTGTCATTCCTACTGATAATAAAACAAAGAAGGGTCTTGGTTTTTCTGCGACCTGCACCCAGACAGCTGCTAACGATGAAAGTCTTCATCCCATTCAGAACTTCTTCCACAGTGGAGGTTTCCTTCACCCAGTGCCTCAAGCAGTCCATACCATCAACGAGGGAGATCCCTCCGATACAGATGAAGAGTGGAAGTCATATCTTAATGAGGACGGTTATATGTCTCAGGAAGAAGTGCCCACACCATTTTTCTATCCCGCACAGAGTCCGAGATTTATACCCAGGTCAGATATCAGAATGATATACGGAGATTGTGATCCGGAAGGATGTCGTGCTCTGCCAAATTCATTGGAGGAAGACACTCTGATGAAGGACAACTTTGACCACGACTATTATGGCCCAATGGATAGTCTGCCTATCTGGCAGCTGTACCCAGGAGACTTGGGGCAAGAAAATCACCCGAACAATGAAAATCAGCTGAGCATCATTGAACAGAATACCTGCGTCCCCACCATGTCATGGGATCATTGCTCAGGGCATTTAGAAAATATCCAGTACGACGATGAATTGGCAAAGCTTGTCGGACTAGAATTCATCAACTATGCTTTTCCCGAGGTCAACGTCATCGAAAGAGACGAATCCTCCAGTTCCAAAGAAGTGTGGGACACCTTAGGACAACCAAGTGGAAAATACGACTATATGGTCAAGTACACCGCTCCTGAAAGCTCTCGTATCAGGCTCGAAGACATCCAGCCAACTGGATGGGGAGCTTTGCCTGAGAGCACAAATGCTATGCAAAATACAACTGAGGAATCCTCCTACGACAACTCTGCCTGGGAGACAGATTCCAATGATCCTGCTCCACCAGAAATCAGCGTTATTTCTGAAGATAAATCAGGGAAGGTACCAGACTTTGTGATTCACCGAGGAGTTCGCCGTCAATGGGTTGTTGTCGATGTTCCGAAGATTGTTCATAAGTCAAAGTAATTGTCGTCTTTAACCTTTCACCCTGCCCAGGTGAAACGGATGTTTTGATAGGGCTCACTTTTTGTAAATTTCCCTCTTCGCTTTGCCCAAAGCGACAGAGTTTTGTGTTATAGGGCTGTAGTTTCAAGAACTGACTCGTTCATAAATAAAATAACGTCGTTCTGTAATCTCCGCATTAATTGCTGTTTTCTCTTTTTGCTTTTCTTAGAAAATGGTAATCCTAAAAAATAAATCAAACTAAAAAAGAAGCAATTTTCCAAAAGAAAACACTGCACACACTCTTGCATTTATCTCTATCTCTTCTAAAAAACAATTATCACGTCATGCAGATTGCTTGTTTTAAACCCCGTTGAAACATACGATCTGATGCCTTCTCCCAACTTTGAATTCTCAGTATTTGGGGCTGAAGAAGAAAATGACAACGAAATTCCAGAAGAGATCTCCCGACTACTCAGACAAGAGGAAAGGTCCATCGAACCTCACAAAGAACCATTGGAAACGGTAAACTTGGGTTCGGAAAAAGAGAGAAAATAAGTCAGGATTGGGGCACTGCTCAATCCAACTGCCAAAGAGAGTTTGACAAAGCTTCTTAAAGAATTTCCCGATGTTTTCGCTTGGTCCTATCAGGACATGCCAGGGTTGGATACCTGCATCGTGGAACATCATTTACCATTGAGATCAGAATGTCCTCCAGTAAAACAAAGGTTGAGACAGACTCACCTGGACATGGCCATCAAAATCAAAGAAGAGGTACATAAACAGATTGACACGGGTTTCCTCGCCACATCAGAATATCCTCAATGGTTATCCAACATCGTACCCGTTCCGAAAAAGGACAGAAAGGTCAGAATGTGTGTTGACTACAGAGATCTAAATAGGGCTAGTCCAAAGGACGACTTTCCTTTACCACACATTGACATGCTGGTTGACAGTACAGCAAAATTCAAAAAATTCTCCTTCATGGATGGATTCTCGGGCTATAATCAGATTAAAATGGCGCCGAAAGACATGGAGAAAAATTCGTTCATTACCCCATGGGGTACCTTTTGTTACAAGGTAATGTCGTTCGGTTTGAAGAACGCCGGGGCAACCTATCAAAGGGCCATGACTACTCTGTTTCATGACATGATACACAAGGAAATCGAGGTATATGTCGATGACATGATTGCCAAATCTAGAACAGAGGAGGAGCATGTGACCCACCTGTCAAAACTATTCGAGCGGCTGAGAAAGTACAAATTCCGCTTGAATCCCAACAAATGCACCTTCGGTGTCCGTTCAGGGAAACTCTTAGGGTTCATCGTCAGCCAGAAAGGAATTGAGGTTGATCCTGACAAGGTCAAAGCCATTCAAGAAATGCCTTCTCTGAAAACTGAAAAACAAGTCATAGGATTCCTGGGACGTTTAAATTACATTTCCCGATTCATATTCCTCATGACCGCCACATGTGCGCCGATTTTCAAATTACTAAAAAAGAACCAGGACTGCGTTTGGACAGAAGATTGCCAAACTGCCTTCGACAGTATTAAGGAATACCTGTCAAACCCACCGATTCTATCACCTCCAGTGGAAGGAAGACCACTGATCATTTACTTAACAGTCTTGGAAGACTCAATGGGTTGTGTGCTTGGCCAACAGGACAAACCCAAAAGGAAAGAGTCTGCCATCTACTATCTGAGCAAGAAATTCACCGACTGTGAGACTCGGTACACTATGCTTGAGAAAACTTGCTGTGCTCTGGCTTGGGCAGCCAAACGTCTTTGCCAGTATATGATTGTCACACTACTTGGTTGATCTCAGAAATGGATCCAATCAAGTATGTCTTCGAAAAACCTGCTCTTACGGGAAGGATTGCCCGTTGGGAGATGTTGTTATCATAATATGACATCGAGTACCACACTCAAAAAGCCGTTAAAGGAAGTATTTTAGCCGATCATTTAGCTCATCAACCGATTGACGATCAAGAATCAATCGGGTTTAACTTCCCAGACGAAGATGTCATGTATCTAAAAATGAAAGATTGCGATGAACCGCTACCTAGTGAAGGGTCAGAACCAGGTTCCCAATGGAGACTAATCTTTGACGGAGCTGTCAATCATTATGGAAACGGAATTGGGGCAATCATTGTTACCCCTCAGGGTACCCACATTCCTTTTACCGCCAAACTTACGTTCAAGTGCACAAACAACGAGGCCGAATACGAAGCTTGTATCATGGGTCTCGAGGAAGCGATCGACTTAAGGATCAAGAACTTGGATGTATATGGCGATTCAGCCCTGGTTATCAATCAGATCAAAGGAGATTGGAAGTCCTACCAAGCAGGACTGATTCCTTACAAAGATTACGCAAGAAGGTTGTTACCCTTCTTCAACAGAATCGAGTTTCATCATATCCCTCGTGATGAGAATCACATGGCTGGTACGTTAACACTCTCTCTTCCATGATTAGCGTAGGTCAATGGAACGACCTACCTAAAATTGACATAAGGTGCCTTGAAAGGCACGCTTACATCTTCACGATCGAAGCAGTCATAGACGACAAACCTTGGTATCACGATATCAAATGCTTTCTTCAGAAACAAGAGTACCCACCTGGGGCACTAAGGAAAGACAGAAAAACCCTCAGAAGGATGGCAGGCAGCTTCTTCCTGAGCGGTGATACTCTCTATAAGAGAAATTTTGACATGGTCTTGCTCTGATGCGTAGACAGACCAGAAGCAAACATGCTGATGAAGGAAATTCACGAAGGATCCTTTGGCACTCATGCCAACAGACACACAATGACGAGAAAAGTTCTGAGAGCAGGGTACTACTGGTTGACCATGGAATCCGACTGCTACAAGTACATGAGGAGGTGTCACAAGTGTCAGATATACTTCGACAAAATCCATGTACTGTCAACGCATCTCAAAGTTCTTTCTTCCCCTTGGCCTTTTTCCATATGGGGAATCGACATGATTGGGATGATTGAACCCAAAGCTTCGAATGAACATCGGTTCATCCTGGTAGCCATTGATTACTTCACCAAGTGGGTCGAAGCAGCGTCATACGCTAATGTAACCCGACAAGTGGTGGTCCGATTTATCAAAAACAATATCATCTGTTGTTATGGTGTTCCAAGCCAGATCATTACGGATAATGGATCTAACTTAAACAATAAGATGGTAAAATAGTTGTGCGCTGAGTTTAAGATCGAACACCATAACTCATCTCCCTACCGACCTAAGATGAATGGAGCGGTAGAAGCGGCTAACAAGAACATCAAGAAGATCGTTCAAAAGATGGTTGTAACCTATAAAGACTGGCACGAGATGCTACCCTTTGCTCTTCACGGTTATCACACATCTGTCCGCACTTCAACAGGGGCAACCCCTTTCTCTCTAGTATATGGCATGGAAGCAGTGCTTCCCATAGAAGTAGAGATCCCATCAATCTGGGTATTGATGGAAGCTAAGCTTACAAAAGCTGAGTGGTGTCAAAGTCGACACGATGAACTCAATCTGATCGAAGAAAAATGAATAACGGCTCTATGCCACGGTCAGTTGTATCAACAAAGAATGAAGAGGGTGTTTGACAAAAAGGTCCGACCTCGCGTCTTCAGGAAATGAGCCCTTGTGCTAAAAAATATACAATCATTTCTCACTGATTCCCGGGGCAAATGGACTCCGAATTATGACGGCCCCTATGTGGTCAAGAAAGATTTCTTAGGCGGCGCCTTGAGACTTGCAACCATGGACGGAGAAGAATTTGCCTACCCCACGAATGTTGACGTAGTCAAGAAATACTTCGCCTAAACTAAAAAAAACGTCTCGGTGGATTGAAATCCTGAAAAGGCGGTCCAGGCAAAAATTAGAGACAAAAACAAAAAAAAATCATCCCGGTGGATTGGAAACATCACAGTACGATCCAGACAAAAATTAGGGATAATGGCAAGTAACTACGTCCAATAGGGGCAAATTCCCCAGTTGCAGTCATGTCGTCCATCGAAGGAAAACTCCAGTCAAGGTCATCTTCGACGGAAGCTCAGGATGCCCCGAATTCAAAGTTGGTAGAAGGATAGTGGTCGTTATGTTTCAATGTAGCCCTTTTCCCTTAAAATTACCATTTTCTAACTTTGTAAATACTCTATGGAATCACGCGCTTGGCTGATTTCCATCCTATCAATAAAATTTGAGCCCTTGTGCTTTTGTTTATAATTCTCATTTGTTTTAGCTTTATAGAACGAAATTTTAATATGATCAACGATTCTTGAAATAAAACAAAAAATGAATTTACTTGTTAAACTTTTTCTGCTTTTAAATAAAGATGGCAATTTCTTTTGACTGTTGAACATCGAAATAACATCGATGGCTTCTCCAGAAGGTGTCGAGCTTCAAAGTGCAGAATCAAAGTAATCCTTCTAAACCAGTGCGCCTGAATGAAGGATCAACTATGTCAGAGACCATGTTTCTTCTGACACCCCCGACTGAGTTCTTATCTCCTAAGCCCGACCAACGGTTATTTCCCGCAGGGACCATCTTTCTCCTAAGCAAGGCATAATTGCTATCGTGAACCAGTGATACTTTTCATCTCCCATTGTGGCCGAGTATCCAGTCGTGTTCATCTATTAGTCTGTATGTCGTGTCAGTTTCGTCAGCATATACATACATACATCATGCATTATTGATTCATACATGTTCATATTGCATCACTATCACTTTAGTCGGTCTTATCCCCTAGTTATAAAAGTTCTCTCAATCGAGTTGTCAGTCATTTCCTCGTCAGGAATGTGGCGCCTGAACTATATAAACGATCTCTCCTCCAGTTTATTTCTGGATTAGAATTGGCCCTTGACCACTTTGATAACTGGAACCTCTGAAAAACCAGAGAACCTTCAGCCAACATTAATCTTCGCCATTGAAGACAATGTCTTCGCTTTCCCGGATTAAGGAAAATCCCAGAGAAAGCCTCTTAAATCAGAGAGTTGGCAATGCAACCGTTTTTCTCCGAAAAATCCACTGACGAAAAGGTCATCAGCACCTCAAAATAGGATCACATTATATGGCGTTTCTCCGAGAAGATCTCTGACAAAAGTATGATGTAATATCCCCAAGCAGAAAACAGCCTCTCAAGAGACTCGTTTTCCCTAGTAGGTTCGACAAATGGCGTCTCCAACAGAGAAGTTTGCACACCTCTACAACTCAGACGAATGGGTTCTCCAACAAGTCTGACATCAAATATTTTTCCGTCAAATGGCATCTCCCCAGGAAAATTCGGCGAGAAGTTTGAGGAAAACCGCTACGAACAATGTCCTTTGTCAAGAAGTTTATTGACAAAAGAAACTGAGACCAGTTCCTTGGTAGGAAACCAGAATCGAGGGGAAGTTTACATCAGAAACTGAGACCAGTTCCTTGGTAGGAAACCAGGATCGAGGGAAAGTTTATTTCAGAAATTGAGACCAGTGCCTTGGTAGGAAACCAGGATCGAGGGGAAGTTTACATCAGAAACTGAGACCAGTTCCTTGGTAGGAAACCAGGATCGAGGGGAAGTTTATATCAGAAACTTAGACCAATTCCTTGGTAGGAAACCAGGATCGAGGGGAAGTTTATTTCAGAAAACTGAGACCAGTTCCTTGGCCAAAGACCAGGATCGGGGGGGGGGGGAGTTTACCTTTTCTAAGCATCATTGCTTAGCAAAAGAAGAAGGATATGTGAACTGCCATTCTTAACCACCATCAAAATTTCGGGTATTCTGATATTTAATCCCCTTGCACCCCGAATGCCCGAATACCTTCGCCATTCTCACCTTCGGGTCCAAGAAGATTAAATAGGGGCATCCGTCATACCCCAAATTTTGACCACAAAGATTTCCCATCATTGTGTAAATCATCATCACAATATGGGTGTATCATTATGCCTCATTAGTCTCCCCAAAGATGGGTGAGCATCCACTACAATCAAACTTAGGGTTTCAAGCCCTCTCAGAGCTCTTAGACAAAGGATCAATCAAGGAATGACATGATATTAAACTTGTTTAACCTCTCAAATATCCACAATGGATCAAGAGGACTTCCACATCAAGGATTAAACACAATGCTGCAACATTCTGAGTGGATCAAGCCTCAAGATCGCCAGTGTCACCAAATTAGGGTTTTGGTCGACCAGGGCCTCCAGATGGAAATTTTCCTCTGGGCATGAGCCAATGCTTCAAAGCATAACCTAAGATACTCCATGGGACCTCATAAACCCAATCATCAAGTCAATTTTACTTTAGGGGATGCATTCATCAAGAATCAGGAATTAGGGTTTCTTGACCTAATTCACCCCTAAGTTGACTTTTGGGACAAAACATGAGCCAAGACCTCAAGAGAGGATTTGAGGGTCTCTAACACACCACATTTATCCATTTGCAACAATGGATTGACCCAAGAAGCTTGACCAACAAGTTTCAAATTCATCAGAACCACAGTTAGGGTTTCGCGGGAAAAAGTCAACTGTGTCTTTGACTTTTGACCCAGGCATGCTCCCAAACCTTAGGACATGATTCAATACACCCTATAACACCTATGAAATCAATACATCAAGTTTTATTTAGGTCATGGACTTGATTTCATAGAGGATCGCACAGTTTAGAATTCATCTGACAAAAAGTCAACTGTGCACAAAGTCAACTTTGACTTTTTGAGATTTTTCACAATTATGGTTCTTTGACCCTAAAATGATGTTAATGTATGATTGGAATCATCATTCATCAAGAAAAATCAAGAAAAGTGGGATAACTTGTAAAAGGGGTAACCATAAAAACTTAGAAATTTTTCTAAGTTATGGAATAAGGTGGCAAGGGTACCAACTTTGGAGGATCATAACTCCTAAACCACAAGGCCATTTTTCCCCATTCAAAGCTGGATTTGTAGCTCTCATGGCCCTCTAAAAAAGCTTCAAACACAACTCATTCCAATTCCTCATGGATTTTAAGTTATGGAATGATCAAAATCACAAAAAGTGAAAATGTCACTTTTTTCCAACACTTAGTGAAATTTTCACTAAGTCAGAATCTGCCTTCACTTTTTTTTTCAAACGTAGGGGCATTTTTCACTTGGATCCAAAAGGTATCAAAACCAACTATGATCAAACAGTCGTTGTATCATATGAGGGCTTTCCAAAATGGCCAAGAACTCCATCAAAATCCACTTGAGCCATGAGATATGATAATGCCAGTATGCCTTGCTGCAAACTGTCATGGCAAGGCAGATTTGGGAATTTTGCTCGATTTGCTCAAATTTTGCAAAGGGGAAACAAATTTATCCATCTGAACACCTCAAGGGGAGACCAAGGAGGGACAAACCCTGATCCATCAGCCTCTCAAGTCTTTGGAACCAAAAGTAGCATGTCAAACCTAGAAATGCCTAAAAGAGGGACAAGACTCCAATTTTGGATTGGAGCATTTAATGGATGCACCAAGGTGTCATGGACTGAGCCATTCCCAACTGAATTCAGTTAAGACTTATCCAAGACCAAGGGAACCAGCAGCCTGTGCCCTAACCTCTAGTCAATGGCTAGAGGAGACTTGGATTCCCATTGCTCAACATTGGCCAAATCTCTGCTGCAGTTGCCATTCACTATTGCAGCCAAAACAAACTTGCTCTACTATAAATAGAGCTCAATTGTGCTCACTTTGAGTACACCAAAGCACGACAACACTTGCTTTCCTCAAAATCTCTTTCTCTAGGCAAAAATACCTTCTTTAGCAAGGTAACTCTGAGTTTTTGAGTTAGAGAGCAATTCCACCACAGTTCATGATCCAAACACTTCCAATATGTAATATCTAAGCTGTCCAAACTCTCACAAGTGACCTGTAACACCAAAATCACAAAGTCACATCTCAAAACCTCAAAATAGGACTTTTGTGCATTTTTCAAGCCATGTCTTGATTCAGTCACTTTCTAAACCAGATAAAACCTCAAACACACTCCAAATATCATCCTTGAACTGTCCCAAATGGTTCCACACATCTGGAACACCATTTGAGGGAGTTGTTATTTTGGCCACTTTTGCCCCTTTTGCAAGAAAGAGCTCAAACTTGTTCCTGAGGTTTCCAGCTGATTCCAACCATCCTTAAAGCTTCTAAGAGATCATTTGAGGGTGTCCAAAGCATCAAATCATTTCTGGAATAAGGTGCTTGGCAGATTGCACAAAAGCTCCAAAAAGAGGTAAGCATCACAACTTGGATTCTTTGAATCATGTTTTCTTTTGATGTCCACTGATCATGCATCTCTTCTACATGTTATATGTGTTGTGTTTGCACCAATTTATCATGCAATTCATGCTTGTACCAAGAGATGGCACAAAAATGCAAATCATGGCCTATTTCAAAACCACTATCGAGTTTTTCAATAGGAGCATGATCTGAAAAACACCACCACCATTGGATTCCTTGTGAAATTCTAGGCAGGATAGACCTAAATTTTGTCCCGATCCATGGAGAAATGAGAAAGTTATGGCCTTCACGTTTTCAACCAAAATCTTGCCTTGCCTTGCCTTGGGCCAGGCCAAAAACAAGGCAAGTCTTATATATTTGTGGTTGTGTTTTAATCAACGGATGTATCACCACCCCAGTGGTAAGGCGCGCGCCCTATACACAAGAGGTCTGGGGTTCGAATCCCCCTCGCCCCAGATCCTCTTTTTTACCACTTTTTCATATTTTATTATTTTTCTTATTATTTTTAATGATTTTGAAAAATTAATAACTCCCTCAATTTTAATTATTTTTTATTGGTTCTTTTTGCAAAAAATCACAAAAATGTTGAAATATTTGATTCCACAAAAAAAAAATCAGATTTATATTATTTATTTAATATAATTAGTATTTTTGTGAATAAATTCATTTTATATTGTTTTTAAACATTTAAAAGTGAATATTTACTTTAAAAATCAAGACCAAATGAGTTCTAAATCATCTTGTGATTAAAACCTCATTTTTTAAACCTTAAAAAAAATCACAAGTGGTTTATTCAAACTTGTTTGGTATTTTTATCATTTTATTTGATTTTTCTTTAAATACTTACTTTTAAAGGAAAACAAAATTAGGGTTTCTTTGATTTTCACCCTCACAAATCATTTTCAAACACTCATGGGCCTCTATTAGAGTGTAAGACCCAACCCCTTTGTAAATACACCACTTTTTGGGCCTCGGTCATTGTATAAGTCCCACTGTATTTTCAAAAACAACGGTGCGATCGTCGCCTTTTTAAGCAAAACCTTTTTTGGGCCTCTCCTTGAGCTGTAAGCCCCATCACTTGTACAAAACTCCTTTGGGCCTCTAATAAAGTGTAAGACCCAATCCCCTTTTAACCAAAACCTTTTTGGGCCTCAGATATTGTATAAGTCCCTCTGCGTTAAAAGAAAATCTCGTCGCGATCGCCAGTTCAAAAATCAAATTACCTGGGCCTACCCTCGTATTATAAGCCCCATTTCCTTTCTTTAAACCTCTTTGGGCCTCTTGAGAGAGTGTAAGACCCATCCCTTTGTACAGAATACCTTTTTTTGGGCCTTAGTCACTTGTATAAGTCCCTGTACAAATTCAAACAGCAGTGCAATCACTGATAAAACCTTGGGCCTCTCCTTGAGCTGTAAGCCCCAACAGTCTTTTCAAAGCACTTTCTCCTTTGATTTTAAATATAATATTGTTATCAAAGCTTTCTTTGTTGAACAACTAACAAAACACCATGGAAGCTCTACAACCGAGTAAGTGTTTACCCGTTTTCTTTATCCGCTTTCATATATATATATATATATATATATATATATATATATATATATATATATATATATATATATATATATATATATCTGTATTGTGGGGCTGCTCACTGTAAGTCTTCCTTCACAAACTTTTATATACTTGTCAAATATCAACTGTGTAATACTAGTATAATTATTTAGAGTTTTCCCCGGCAACTACGTCTAGAACTAGGTAAAGCCCTGTTGGTCACTCTTAAATACAAACAAAACTAGATCCCCCATAGGATTACCAGATACAGTCTTCCCTCCTCTTGGGGTTAAACAATATGGAGACGTGAAAGGCAGCATACTCAGTGAACCCTTTCTCAGACTGTCACCCTTAGACATTGTCAAAGAAACTCTACTCCCCAGAGATGATCTTTTCTCGGTGAATGGCATCTCTTGAGTTTCTTCAAACCTCGAACTTTCATGAAATGATCTCTTCTTGGTGAATTGCATTTCTTGAAATTCTCTTGGTTTGGGACCCGCAGGCTTCCTAAAAGCATCCCCGCCTCCTCTTGGGCGTTGTACAAGGACCCTTCGGCTTCTTAAAAGCTCTAATGCCTTCTCTTGGGCTTAGTACAAGGACCCAGAGACCTTTACAGGTATAGGAACAAAACCTAGTCATCAATTTGCTAGAGCTGTCTTTCTGAGTCAAGTGTCAGACCAGTTAATGGGTTGACCTTCATCCCTTAACATACCAGCATTCTCTTGGGCATTATACAAAGATCATTCACTTATTTGAGAATTAATTTCTCAAAACACCAGTAGACTTGGACAGTCTCAATACCCTTGGGATTTCCCATTTCCTTAAAGAACAGGAAACAACCCTGATCCTCTGATCAATACCAGAGCACAGCCTTACCTTTAATCAGTCCCTTTATAAGAACTGATTTTCTCTTTTATCCAACATATTGGACCTGTCACTGAACTGAAATAGTCCCCAACAAACATAGACTCCTCTTGGGCTTTGTACAATGATTCTCTCTAGCAGAGCTAACCTTTTCAGACTCTCTTGTTGAGTCCTAAACTTTTAGCCTTCATCTCGGGCTTCGTACGAGATAGAAAAACACTCTCTTGTTGAGTATAAAAGACCCTTTTGTTGGGTCACAACCCTTTCAGCCTCCATCTCGGGCTTCGTACGAGATACAAATCACTCTCTTGTTGAGTATAAAGGACTCTCTTGTTGAGTCAAACACCTTTAGCCTCCATCTCGGGCTTTGTACGAGATACAAATCACTCTCTTGTTGAGTATAAAAGGCTCTCTTGTTGAGTCAAACACTTTCAGCCTCCATCTCGGGCTTCGTACGGGACATATAAACCACTCTCTTGTTGAGTATAAAAGACCCTCTTGTTGGGTCACAAACCTTTTAGCCTCCGTCTTGGGCTTCGTACAAGACACATAAAACCACCCTCTTGTTGGGTCACTAGCCTCCTCTTAGGATTTGTATAAAGAAAACCCCGGTTGAGTCAATCAACCTTTTAGTATCAAATCTGTGCCTTGCTCACAGCATACAAACATCAACAACTCCTCTTTAAAGATGACAAATTCTCTCTCAAACCAAAACCCTTCAGCTTCACATCTTGGGCTTTGAACAAGATACAAATAAACCCTTCAGCTTCACATCTTGGGCTTTGAACAAGATACATATACTCCCTTTAGCTTCACGTCTTGGGCTTTGTACAAAACACCAAAACGCTTTTTCCTCCCATAGAATAGGAGGAACTACGATCGCTCTGATTTCCCTGTTTTGTCAAACGGGAATACGTAGGCATAAGATTGAAAAAATCTTAGCGAGCATACTAATCAAAAACCCAAGATCCCATACCTTCACACATCAATCGAAAAGCATCAGACCTAACATCCTACCAATAGCCTAGACACTTAAGCAAAATAACCTAAGAGAGACCCAAAATCTTAATAGCATCTGTAAACCAACAGTCATCTATTTAAACTTAGTTTGCAAGCAGAGTTAATTGGAGACATCTATTTCCCTTCCTTCATCAGCTTCAATAGGATAAAAAATGAATCGAACTGTAGTACCCCAAAGCGATAGTGTTTCGCAACCACGCAAAAATTCGCGCTACACTCAACTACTAAATTGATGTGTTTGAAGTGTCTACTGACTATTTATGGTAAGATTTTTGCAATGGACCTAGTCTATCTACAGTTGAGTCAGCTTGATGTTATCCTTAGAATGAACTCGTTGGAGTTCAATTGTGTTCATATCAACTATTTTTCCAAGACCGTGATGTTTCCATAGTTAGGAGGAGATGAAGAGTTGATGTTTGTATCTTCTAAGCAAGTAAAAGAATTCTTAAAGAATGAGGCGCATGTGTTTGCTATGTTTGCTGCTTTAGGAATCGATAGTAAAGTTGTGATGGGAGAGTTGTCGGTGATTGTGATTTTCCCTAAGTGTTTAATGACGATATCAATGACTTGCTGCCAGAGTGCGAGGTGGAGTTTTCTATAGACTTAGTACCTGGTACTAGTTCTGTGTCGATTTCTCCTTATAGAATGTCTGCTTCAGATCTGGGTGAGCTGAAGAAAAAGTTGGAAGAGTTGCTTTAGAAAAAGTTTTTCCGAACGAGTGTTTCAGCGTGGGGGGGAGGGGCGGTGCTGTTAGTTAAGAAGAAATATGGTAGCAGGATTTTGTGTGTTGATTATCGACAACTGAATAAAGTGACTATCAAGAACAAGTATCCACTTTCGAGAATCGACATTCTGATGGATCAGTTAGTTGGCGCCTGTTTTTTTAGCAAGATTAATTTGCAGTCTGGTTATCATTAGATTCAAGCAAAACCAAGAGATATTTCAAAGACTGCTTTCAGAATGAGGTATGGTCATTACGAGTATTCAATGATGTCGTTTGGTGTATCTAACGCATCTTGAGTGTTCATGGAGTACATGAAGTGAATATTCCATTTGTACTTAGATTCATTTGTGGTTGTGTTCATCGACGATATTTTTATATATTCGAAGTTAGATGAAGGTCATGCAGAGCATCTGAGAATTGTGTTGCAAACCTTGAAAGAAAATAAGTTGTATGCACAGTTATCTAAGTGTGAGTTCTTGGTGAAAGAAATTAGTTTCTCAAGTCATGTAATTTCTATCGGAGGTATTATTGTTGATTCGTAGAAGGTTGATGTTGTGTTACAATGGGAGACTCCAAAGTCTATTACCGAGATCGAAGTTTTCTATGTTTGGCTAGTTAATAAAGGAGGTTTATTAAGGGATTTTTGAAGTTGGCGATGCCTTTGACTCAGTTGACTCGAAAAGGTCAAACATATGTGTGGGATGCTTTGTGTGAAGAGAGCTTTATAGAACTTAAGAAGAAGTTGATGTCTGCTCCAGTATTGATTTTACCAAATTCGAGTGAATCATTTGTTGTGTATTGTGATGCTTCGATGATGGGCATGTATGGTGTGCTAATGCATAATAGATAGGTTGTGGCTTACACTTCTAGAAATTTGAAGGTTTATGATAGGAATTATCCTACGCATGATATGGAATTATCCACCGTTGTGTTTGTTCTTAAGATTTTGAGACATTATCAGTTTGGTTCCATATTTGAAGTGTTTAGTCATCACAAAAGTTTGAAGTATTTGTTCGATCATAAAGAGTTGAATATGAGGTAGAGGAGGTGGCCTTGAAAGACTATGATTTTGGTTTGAATTACCATCCTGGTAAATCCAATGTCGTAGTTGATGCTTTAAGTAGGAAGTTGTTGCATATGTCGATGCTTATGGTTTGCGAGCTAGAGTTGATTGAACAATTCCGAGATCTGACTTTTTTATGTGAAACGACTCGTAATAGTGCGAAGTTGGGCATGCTGAAGCTGACCAGTGGTATTCTTGAAGATATCAGAGAAGGTCAGAAGATAGACTTAGGATTGGTTGACTGATTAGCGTCGATTAATCAATGTCAAGGTGGTGATTTTAGAATCAACGAGAATGGTGTGATAAGATTCCAAGATGGGGGATAAGAATGGAAGTGTCTTCATCATGTTCCTCAAAGATAAATTCATAAGAGAAATTGACAGAAAAAAGACTGCGAAAAAGATGTGGGTCAAGCTTTAATTATTGCATATCACTAAGTCTTTGATTCACAAGTTGTATCTGAAATAATAAATTTGCTCCTTTTTAATGGTAGAGAACAAATCCAAACTTGATAAAATGATAGAATTTTACAAGATAATTGATGACTTGCAAAATATTAAGGTGAAATTTGATGATGAAGACATGACTCTACTCTTGTTGAGATCATTACCCAAATCTTTTGAGCATTTAAAAAAATATCCTTTTTTATGGTAAGGAATTCATTATCACTTTTGATGAGGTTAAATTGACTAAAAGAAATAAGGATTTAATAAAGTTTAAAGAGTTAAGGGTTTGTGATAATTGTGAAGGGTTGAGTGTTTTAAAAGGAATAAGTGAGACTAAAGAAAACCAAAAGTGAAATAAATCTAGTTCAAAGTTCAAGTTCAAGGGGCTTGATAAGTCAAAGTTCAAGTTCAAGAGTTTTGATAAGTCAAAGTTAAAATACTTGACTTGTCATAAAGAATCGGAGACATGGGCAATCAGTAACATACCTCTGACCCCAAAAACCCAGTACCACGTGCATTTTTTATGAAGAAGTTGGTGGCATTAGAATTTGCATTACTATTTGAGTTTTGATTATATTTTACGTGAATGATGTATTCGTGATTATCGATATTTGCCATCCTGCTGCTATTTTTCACTGTTATCATTTGTAAGGTGTATTCTCAACCCTTTTTGTTGTTGTGGAATTTGTGCTCCGCTGGAGTACAGACAATTAGGTACTCAACATGAGTAGTTACTTGTGAGTTGGAAGATAGCCTTGAAGTTGTTCTTCATTTATTTCATATTTATTGCTATTTTAGTCAGTTTTATATGATATAATCTGTAACATCAGAAACGGGGTGCATTATTTTGTTTTTAGTTGTCATTTGGAGTTTATTTTTGTTGAGTGGTTGTTTAATTATTTATTTGATTTTATGAGGATTATTCAAGTTTTCCGCTGCGAGTTTTTGAATTTTTTTCATGAAGTGCATGTTTTGTCTGGAGTAGCATCCTAATTAGTGAAAAATCTCTTTTATATTAAGAGTTGGGGTTTGGGGTGTTACATTTCCCACTACAACACCATTGTTCCGTATTGGAACTAGAAATAGATAGAGATCGAATGAAATAGAATTATGATTCGATGAAGTGAGCTTTTGGTACGACGGAGCGGGAATATACCTATAAGGTTAGCACTATAATCCCTACGTCATTGAATGAGTGAGAAGGTAGTTTAAGGTGTGAATAAGAATATACTTGAAATGGCATGTGTTGTGATTTATATAGTGTGAATAGTTAAAACTTTCTCTGGGATACGATGTCTCATACTGGTTGTCGTTCGATAAGATCCAATGGTGGGATATATGATGGAGATCAAAATCATGTGTCCTTAGTTGGGGAAATGTCTCACTTATTCTACGCGTCTTCCATGCAATTCTTGTTATTGGTTCATTCATCGTGGGCCTTGTGAGCGGACCAAACATAGGTATATGAAGTGTTAGATTGTAATTCATTTCAGTTTCATTTAGGTACAATTTAGCTTGGACTTGTGTATATAATCTAAATTTTTGTTTAAGTTTGCTATAGATTATTCATTAAGTGTAACTATTTTTATTCAATAGAAAAGTTTGTTACAACTCTTCTCTCTCTTCCATCTTCATAATCTTCATCTTCTTCTTTCTTGTGCACCAACAATTGGTATCTAGAGCTCCAGTTCGGATCCACGGGAAACACAAGTGAACGTGGAAAGTGTGTGATTGATTTTGGTCCTGAAATTCATTGTGAATTAAAGTTCAAAATTGTAACAGAATCACACTTCTGGATTTTGAGGGATTAGGAAACACGAGTGTTTGGTGAGATTTGAATGAATTCTTGCACAAGATTGAAGATGAACGGTGGAAACGGTAGCTTGAACATAAAGTTCCAGTCTTTGATGGAAATAATTGGAATCAGTGGATGATTCAGATGCGTGTGTTGTTTGACACTCAAGATGTTCATGATCTCATCAATGACGATTACGCAGGGGTTGCAGTAGATGCAACTGAAGCACAAAGGAACACATATAGGGAGATTAGGAAGAAGGATCATAAAGCTATGTTCTACAATCATCAATGTGTAAATGTGAATATGTTTGAGAAGATCGTTGATTCAACGACGGTGAAGGCTGTGTAGGATACATTGGTACGATGCTACGATGATGATACATTAGTGAATAAGGTGAAGCTTCAGAGTCTATGTAAGCAGTATGAGAATCTCAACATGAAGAAAAATAAGAAGGTACCCGTTTACATCTCCTGAGTGATTCTGACCACAAATGAGATGGAATCTTATGGAGAGACTCTCTCTAAACAAGTAATCATTAAAAAGGTACTAAGATCACTTACTCTTCTGTTTGATTACATTGTTGTAGCAAATGAACATTCTAAGGAATTAAGCACCATGAGAGAATCTCTAAAAGAGAGGTAAAACAGGCTCTGAAGGCGTCTTCTGGTAATAAGAATCAGAAGCAGTCTTGGTTTGATACGAAGAGTAAACATGGTGATGGTTATTAGAAGTAAGACGCCTACAACTCTGATGAGAAGAAACATCAGAAGGGAAAAGAGAAATATGACAAGAAGAAGGTTCAATGCTACTGTTGTAAGAAGTTTGGTCACTTTGCTACTGACTGTTGGCCAAACAAGGAAAGGAAATCAAAAAAAGAAAACATAACTAGAGGAGAGTTTGATGATGAACTTGTGTTATTGATGGCTTCTGAATCTGAGGGTGGATATTGGTAGACTGGTGGTATATAGACACTAGCTACTCAAATCACTTAACTGGAACACAAACAACGACTAGTTAATTTTGACTCTAAAAATAGGACAAAGATCAGATGTGAAGATGATAAGTATTTGAATGTTGAAGGAATGGAAAAACTGTTTTAATCAAGGGTGTTTGGTATGTTCCTGGTATAAAGAGAAATCTGATGAGTGTACGTCAACTAATTGAGAAAGAATTCTCAGTTACTATGAAGGAAAATCTCTTGAAGTTGTATGATTCTGATCAGAAGCTAATTATGCAGTATGAATAGGGAAGCAACAGAACATTCAAGGTGAATGTGAAAACAACTGAAACTAAATGCCTTAGTGCTGAAGGTGACAGTGAGCTGTGGCACAAGAGATTGGGGCATCTAAGCTTCAGAAGCTTAAGGCATCTGAGTTCTAAGAAGCTGGTACATGGCATTCCTAAGATTGTGAATCCTGAGAAGTCATGTGAGATATGCATGAAAGGCAATCAACCAAGATTTCTGTTTGCATAAGAAGTAGCCCTCAGAGCAAAACATGTTTTGGGAGTAGTGCATTCTGATGTATGTGGACCATTTGAAGTACCTTCACTTGGAGGAAATAAATATTTTGTGTCTTTTATGGATGAGTTCACAAGGATGACATGGGTAACACTCATCAAATTTAAGTATGAGGTGTTTATTGAGTTTCAGAAGTTTAAGGCGAAGGCTGAAAAACAGAGTGGTCAGAAGCTGAAAATTCAAAGAACTGATGGTGGAGGTGAGTATAACTCTATAGAGTTCATAAGGTTCTGTGAAGAAAATAGAATTGCACATGAGGTTACTGCTCCACACACTTCTTAAAATAATGATCTTGATGAAAAAAGAAATGGAACTTTGCTTGATATGACAAGGAGCATGCTGAAGGAGAATAAGCTCCCTCACACCTTGTGGGGAGAAGCTGTTGCCATTGCAACATATGTGCTCAACATGTGTCCAACCAAGAAGCTGAAGGAAATTGTTCCTTTAGAGAAGTGGACTGGAGATAAGCAAAGTGTGAGCCATCTGAAGGTGTTTGATTATGTTTGTTATAAACATATTCCAGATGCTAAGAGAAGGAAGTTGGATGATAGAAGCAGAGTTATGTTGCTTGTACGGTACCACAACATAGGTGCGTATAAGCTCTATTGTCCTATCACTAAAAAAGTCGAATTCAGCAGAGATGTCATTGTGAAAAAATCAGAAGCGTGGGATTGGAATAAGTCTCAATCTAACTCTGGTGTATTGTTAACACCTGAGTAAACTTCTGAAGATATTTCAGATTCTAAAGAAGAATCTTCCTCTGAATGAGATTCTACTTATGAAGATGAGTTAGATTCTGAAGGTGACTCTGATGCTGAAGATGAGTCTGAAGACAGTCTGGCTCTGAAGGTGAATCTGATTCTAATTGAGATTCTGATAATGATCAAGACTCTGGTGGTAATCATGCCTCTGAAGGTGGTCATGCCTATGAAGGTGGACCAGACTCTAAAGTTAGTCTAACATCTGATATTGTTCCAACATCTGAAGAAGATTCTGAACAAGTCCATATACCATAAAGAATCAGACAAATACAAAGAAGATTTGCAGAGTTGACATGTTGCGAGATACTGAGATAGACTCTGATAGGGAAGTCATTCAATGTATCATGTTGCTAGAGTTTGAACCTGTGAGTAATGAAGAAGCTTTCAAGAATAAAGTGTGGCTGAAGGCCATGAAAGAAGAACTTGAGGCTATAGAAAGAAATAAGACTTGGTAGTTGACTGAGCTTCCAAAGAAAAAGAAATCCATAAGCGTGATATGGTTTTACAAGGTGAAACTAAAGCCAGATGGAACAATTAGAAAACACAAAGCAAGGTTAGTAGCTAGAGGATTTCTATAGAAATCAGGTTTAGATTACTTTGAAGTGTTTGCACATGTAGCTAGACATGAAACAATCAGATTGACGATTGTTATAGCTGCTAATAGAAATTGGCCTCTGATGCATTTAGATGTGAAATATGAATTTTTGAATGGTCATTTACAAGAGGAAGTTTATGTGTCACAACCTTTTTGATTTGTGAAAAAGAATCAGGAAGGGGTGGTGTACAAGTTGCATAAAGCCTTGTATGGACTGAAACAAGCTTCTAGAGCCTGAAATATGAAAATTGAATAATTTTTCAAGCTTTAAGGATTCAGAAAGTATGAGATGGAGTATGACGTTTATGTTCAGCATACATCTGATAGAAATATGATTCTGGTGTGTCTTTATGTTGATGACATATTGCTAATAGGAAGTTGTTCAAAAAGGTGCCGATGAATGAGTTTGAGATGACTGATATAAGAAATTTTACATGTTTTCTAGGGATGGAGATTTTGTACTCTAATAAGGGTATAATCTTGCATCAACTGAAGTATGAACTTGGGCTTCTGAAGAGATTTAAGCTAATGAACTGCAAGTCTGCAATCACACCTGCTGAAACAAATCACAAGTTGGATTCTCATGTTGATGGTGATGACGTGGATGCTAAAATTTCCAAACAGTTGGTAGGCTCATTGAGACATCTCTGTAGTACCATACCTGGCATTTGCTATGAGAGTCGGCTCATTGAGATATCTCTGTAATACCATAGCTGACATTTGCTATGCAGTTGGAATGGTGAGTAGGTTTATGAACAAACTAAAGTGGTCACATTACCAAGCCGTTGTCAGGATACTGAGGTATATTAAAGGGACTCTGAGGAATGAAGTTTGTTCCCCTTTGATGTTGAATCTAAATCAGAGCTGATGTGATATTCAAACTCTGATTGGTGTGGGGATAGAGTTGACGGAAGAAGTACTTCTGGATATTTCTTCAAGTATCTGAGAGGTTCTATTTCTTGATGCTTAAAGAAGCAACCAGTTGTTGCATTGTCAACTTGTGAAGCTGAGTACATTACAGGTGCTTTATCTGCTTGTCAAGTTGTATGGATTCTAAACTTGTTACAGGATCTGAAGATCAAGGTGAGCGAGCCTGTGAAGTTGACGGTTGACAACAAATTAGCTATAAGCCTTGCCAAGAATCTGGTGCTGCATGGAAGAAGCAAGCACATTGACACAGAGTTTTACTTTCTGAGAAACCAGGTTTAAAATAGACGGCTTGGCGTTGTGCACTATAGCACCAGAACCAGTTGGCAGATGTGCTGAATAAGGTTATCAATACCGAACATTTTATCCATTTGAGGGATGAAATTGGTGTTGTTGATTTTGATTAGCTGAATATGAATTAAGTGATGATGTTAGATTGTAATTGATTTCAATTTCATTTAGGTGTAATTTAGCTTGCATTTGAATTTTATTTAGCTTGAGCTTGTGTATATAAGCTAAAGTTTGGTTTAAGTTTGTTAGAGATTATTCATCAAGTGTAACTGTTTTCATTCAATAGAAAAGTTAGTTACAACTCTTCTCTCTCTTCCATCTTCTTCATCTTCATCTTCTTCCTTCTTGTGCATCAACATGAAGGAGTTCAATAGTGAAATGCAGAGAATTGTCTAATCCAATCTAACGACGGATAATCCATAAACAGTATGCAGGGCATTGTCTGATCCAATTTAACGATAAATAATCCTTGAACGAAAGGAATCAAGTGTTTAATCCTTTGACGTAGTAGTTACTAATCCTTAACTATTTTGTGAAAGTACCTTTTAAATAGAACTCTCATGCAATTAAGTCTCTCATCTTATAAGTTTTCAATCGGTCTAACAATTTATAATTGAAAGTTATTAAACAAATTTTTATTCTCTCATAACTTTTTAACTTGGAGCTCCTTCAAAATAAATCAACTTGATCCACATCAACAAAAACCAATAAAATGATATCTTCAACAAAAGCCAAATGATATAATGCATGGCCATTAGAAAACAGTTTAATTTACTCTAATATACATTTACTTTTTAATGAAAAGTGGTGAGTATATTCGTGGAATATAACAACTACTCAAAACAATAAAGAATTTACTTTAAATAGAATGCCACTTTTAATTTAACTCTTCAAACAAATCTTATCACCTTGTAAATGGATAACGAAATAAAGGGTTTTTCAGTCATCAGCATCACAAAACGACAAACCAATGCCGATCTTGTAATAATAAAATCCAGTAACAGTAAGATGGTGATACATTCCAGGAAATAATGAAAAACACACATTTTCTTTTTTGTTTTTTCCGCTTTGTATTTTTCTCCTTTTACTTTCATTTATTTAATTAAAAATTAAAAAAATTCTCAAGATAATAATAAGTGATAGAGAAGAGTTGTTGGTGGTGGATGACGGTGCACTCTGGTTCCTTTGAAAATAACCGCTCCTTTCTTTTTTCGTCAACTTCTCGATTCTCGAACCTTCCATTCGGATAAACTCGCCGCACGGACTTCGGAGCTCCGATCGTCGGAACCAGGATTGACCGTTGTAGATTCGATTTCGTCGTGCATCTTCGTGGTTTTAACGGTGGCGTTTACGTTTATTGGCGATGGAGAAAATGAACGGGACCGGAAACGGAGGGTTTAGTAGCACGGAGATGGAATACATTAGAAGACATCACAATCAGGAGCCAGGGGAGAATCAGTGCGCTTCTGCACTTGTTAAGCATATCAGAGCTCCCGTTCCTCTTGTAATTAATCGTACTCTTTTTCTGATTCTTGATTGGTTATTCCTTTTCTGTTTTGGATTTGGTAGTTTCTGTTTTTTAGGTCTAGGAATTGATAGTTGAATATGATGAATGATGATTTAGTTGTTTGTATCTGTTATTGATGTTATGAATTTGAAGAGTTTGGGTATGGCAATGTGTAATGCGGGATTTGGATACTGTTTTGATTGAATTGAATGATTCTGCTATGCTTCTTTTGGAATTTTGCTTATTTATTGCGTGTTTTTTTTCTTTCTTTCTGTTTAGGTATGGTCTTTGGTGAGAAGATTTGATCAACCTGAGAAATATAAACCATTCGTGAGCAGGTGTGTGGTGAGGGGGAACCTTGAGATTGGGAGTTTAAGAGAAGTTGATGTTAAGTCAGGGCTTCCTGCTACAACTAGTACTGAAAGATTGGAGGTTCTTGATGACAATGAGCATATTCTAAGCATCAGGATTATTGGTGGTGATCATAGGCTTAGGGTATGAATACATCCTTACAATAACTTACCTGCTTTATTCTTTTGTTGAAACAATTAAGCATTTTCTCCCTTGTGAAACCACTCATGCTGAAACTTTATTCATAGTTGCGTGTAATCTCGTGTGTGATTAAGATGAACTTATTATATGTGTTTGTGTGTAAGATACGCAGTGCACCGTTAAACGCAGGATATACATAATTAATTTCTGTTGGCAGCTTTAAAAATCTCTAATCATGGGATGTTGATACCGTTAGGGAAGTCTATTAGTTCAGTACTTGAGTGTGCACATTGTGTTTCATTCATATATGTAGTTGACTGAATGCAATCATGTGTATTGTTGTAACAACTAACAAAATGTTGAATAGTACAGTTTTCATTACTTTTATTAGTTATTATATTGTTGCAATATTTTGAGTGGTTTAAGCTCTAGTTAGTAGTATTATTATACACATCTTGTAATAAATTTGTGGTGGAAGGAGTTTTTTCTGCATACAAATTACTGTATCCTTTTGTTATGATGCTAAGCCTGGTACTCATTTTCTGATGCATGGGATCTCTACTTTTTAATGTTTTCTATCATAAGTTTACCACAAAACCCACACTAACTTGATGGAACAATTAGGATGTCTTGTGTGCTTAGCGTGTGTTTATTTAGGGAAGACTAGTACATGTTTGATAGGTATGAAATTAGGCCGAGATCCAATGTCCTTCAAAGAAAGCTCCCTAGATTGGGTGATCCATGGGGTGGTTTCTTCACTCTGTACACTGATTTTTTGTGCTCTTTCCTTCCTCTCGTAAAGAACTGCTCTGAATCTGATCGATTAAACCAGAAAAAATCTACCTTTTGAATCTCCCTTCAGCGTTGATATCTACGGCCTATTTATTCTTTTCCTTATGCCGTGTATTTTATTGGATAGTATGATTTTTTCCCCTTATACCTTGTGCCCTGATTTAGGATGCAGCCAACATCTTTGTCAGCAGACACTCCTCAATATCCGTTGTAGACCCCTCTTCTGGTGTGTGTCTGGTGGCTCTGGGCATGGAGGTGAGTTGGCTGGAGTGCTTGGAATCCAACTTATCAATGATGCGGCCTGTTCCCTCCATATCTACCCCACCCTTATGCTACCCAAAAGGGTAATGTTCTGATTCCTTTCTTAGAATCTGAGTCAGAATTAACTAAATCCCAAAATAGCTAGTTCAAAGCCATATAAAGGCGATTTTGGTAGTAACTAGTTGGTGTTGGAAACCCCCTCCGAAACCCAGCACAATGAAAGAGTTGGAGGCGGCAATTAAGGAAGCCCAAGGTAGCCGTAGTGATGGCAGATAGGGCTTTCAACATCCTCTAACCCAGAAGATGCTATTTGTAAATCATGCTCTCTGCTTTGGGCTCTGTTTTACCTCAGTTCATCCCCTACCATCAACTGATTAGGCTATTCTTTCATCACATTCATCCTAATGTCTACTCTATCTCTGTTTTTGTTTCCGTATTATCTCCATCACCCCAGTTATGTTTCTGGATTTCCGGTCTTTCAGTTATCTTGTTCCAAAAAGTTCCCTTTCTTTGTATTGAACATAAACATAGTGGACCAAAACTGGCAGATCCCTAGATTATATTTTGGCTGGATAGCCTTGATCAGTTTTCTAGAAGTCCCACCATGTTTCCTATCTGATAGCAAGCGAGAGAGCACATCATCTCAATCAGGCCTGCCCCATATGTTGAAGTGCTGCATCATCTGAATTAGCAGCCAGTAACTTTCCTCTCCTTCAATGTTGGTGTCGCCATGCATTCCTCCTGAAATTTGCACTCTAACCTGGCAAGCTCTCTCTGTAACTCTTCAAGAATTTGCTTCTCCGTTCTTGCATAATCCATAAGCAGTTCCTAGATTTACTGTAAGTTGCAATATTCTAAGATTGGAGCTCTGATGTTAGTTGATAGGTACATGGTCAGAATAGGATGAAGAAGAGATCATTATTGAACAACTTCTCTCTCTGAATTAGAGAATCCATGTTAATTTGAGATCGAATATTTCCAAGAATTCCCATTTCCAAGAAATTTGAAAGCCTGGTCTCTTCCTCCCAAAATTAACTAACTAGCTCAATGCTTCACTTAGTTCCTTCCCCTCTATCATATGCTAACAAATATTCCTAATATTTTTTCCTATGATATCATATATACTTGCTAATAATGGTCTAAATTTGATTCTATTTTGAGTCCTGTAAAACTTTACAGAGAAAAAAATCTGGTATGTTCGAATCAAAAGTGTCAGTTCTTCTGTTAGCGTAAAGGTAATGGAGTTCTCAACAAACTCCTTGGAGTTTGGTTCTTCTGGTTTACATTTTTTAGCACGTTTATTTTTCTGACTTTGTTCGGACACAGCTAAAATTTTCATCGTCTCGGAAATCAACCAATTGTCAAAGCAATGACAAGTTTAATATTCCTTGAATACTTAGGTCACTAATTAAATGTCTAAATTGCTAATTGTGAAAAGATTTTCCTTTAATAGGATGTGACTGGAATTGCTTTATCCCAAAAGCTTAACTGCTAATGACTACATGAATGGTTTACTACAAATACAACCAACATTCCTGAGTCAATAATCTCCCTTCACTTTGGGAATGTTACATTTAGGTAAATTTGAACACATGTAAAGTCAGTCAGCGTTAAATATTTTTGGAAATGTTTTTAAAATTCAAATGATGTGAGAAAGAAGTGGAATTTAATATTTCTAAAGTTCTAATATACCTTTCATTCTCATGCTATGTGAAAGAGTATACCCCACCTTTGATTATTGAATATAAATCAAGTAAAACATGGAAATATCATTTTCCAAGACTTGATTATGCCTTAGATTTTTTTTTCTTGTTAAGGCTTGCACTATATGTGGAAATTTCATTTTTTTATTTCTTTCTCTTGCACACAACAGTTTAACTCTTCTCCCTCTCTTCCATAAATTAACAACAAAAATCATTTTTTATCTTTCAGAACTACTCGTCTATCATGTCCCTCCACCCAGAAATTGTTGATGGAAGACCAGGAACCCTGGTAGTTGAATCTTTTGTGGTCGATGTGCCGGAGGGGAATACCAAAGATGAGACCTGCTACTTCATTGAAGCCTTGATTAAGTGCAACCTCAAATCACTTTCAGATGTCTCGGAAGGGCATGCTGTGCAGGACCTCACTGAACCACTTGATAGGATGCACGAGTTGTTGATAAGTGGCTGAGAACTTGGCTGCCACGGATGAAGTTTCGGGGGCTTCCCTATCTTGGAGGCTTAGGAGACAGACTGGCAAGTGGAAATGGGGCTTGTTTCATATGTTATAGACTTGTAGAATTGCTCATTTGGTCTGCTTTATTAATTGTCTGTTATATATGCTGATTTCTCTTTTTAGTAGTGTTAAAGAACAGAATATTTTAGACATGTGTCTGAATCCGGTGCAGTAAAAGGTGAAGGACCGTGTGCTTCAGTGTGATCTTCATGTCATGTTCTTTCTGTATATAGCTGCTGGTGAAAGTTGGTCTGTAAAATTGTTTCTATTAGTTGCCGTAAAATTCCATCATTTAGCTGAGGATACTTATATAAACAGATCCCAGACTATTTCTTTGTTTCATTGTCTTTTTTTCTCTTTTGGGTCTTTGTTTCATTATCTAGGAGCATTATTATAACTTTAAATTCAGCGAACATATTTATTGTAGCAATGTGTGAAGTGTGAAAAATCAGAAAATATGAAGAGGTTAAAACCAAAGAGGAGAAATGTAGAATGCTTTCTTGCTGGGAAGCATGGTTAAGCCGGTATGTTGGGGTTGATAAACAGGCATGCCTGCCCTACAAAAGCCCACAAAAAATGGGGCAGGGTGGGATCGGCATAGATGAGGATGTGGATCTAAAATCGAGACTCGTCTCGTAAAAAAGTGACGCGGGGTGGAAAAGCCCGCGAACACTATATTTTTTAAGCCTAAAAATTCAAAAATTTATGTAAATGTCCATGTACGCAAAAGTCTGCGAAAAAAATAAGACGGGACAGAGCGAATACTTTAGAGAATGAATGTGTAAATTCTTGGTCCACTCTGTACTAAAGTGCGGGCTAAACGGTATGTCTAACAGGGCGGATCTGTTTTTTTAAGTTGGTACGCCAACCCAAATTTTATGGTTTTTTAGTGGGTTAAAATTAGTTTTTTTTTTTAAAAGTGAATTTTTAGTAAGATTTAATTGATAGAGCTGGTAATTTTGAAGTTGGTTTTTTTCTCGACGAATTTGAACTAAAATTCACTTCTTTTTAAGGATGTTAGAAAGAGAAATATTGATATTCAATCATGATTTCATGAATTATTAATACTTTTAAAAATGTGATTTATTTTTGGGCATTGTGCAGTTGATTCAATTTGAGCAAATTGTTTTTTAATTTTGATATTTTGTTGTCATTTGAATCATATATTTCGTTTGTTATTTTTATAATTGTAATTAAAAAAAGAGTTTAATTGATATGCGCTGATAGTGTAAAATAATTTTATACGGTCATCCTAAAGAAATATATCATGCTGCCATGTCACACAATTAATTTAAAATTTTCAGTATGACTTGGTGAGATGCATAATCGCCATTGATTGACAGTGTAAAAAATTTTTACACTGTCAATGTATATCAATTAAATTCTTAAAAAAAACTGTACTATTCCTTAGTTTTCTAAAAAGTTGTATTTTATACCTGTAGCAAATACCGGTTATGTACATGTAGCTACACAATGCAACT
This sequence comes from Lathyrus tuberosus, assembly GCA_022829125.1. Lineage (NCBI taxonomy): Eukaryota > Viridiplantae > Streptophyta > Magnoliopsida > Fabales > Fabaceae > Lathyrus > Lathyrus tuberosus. Next base: position 21,794,293 of record JALAZF010000017.1, read on the forward strand.
TTCTTGTTATAAACTAGTGACATATCTCAGCATTCACACGGATACCGGTAATACCGTATATTTGTTTTAAAAATATAATAAAATTGTAAAAAAAAAAAATTATCAAAAGATTTTATTACGTTTAAAAGAAATATATTTTTATTTATATATAGATTATAAATCTAATTTTTCTATGTATAAAAATACTTGGAAGAACGGTATATTTTTTTGTATATAATATTATTTTAGTTTTGATATTATTTATAAAAATAATATTTGGATAAAAACAATTGTTCCTATTTACAAAAAAATATATTAAGATTCATTAATTAATTTAAGGGTTAAATAAGTTTTTGGTCCTCATAAATATTGTCATTTTTACTTTTAGTCTCTTAAAAAATTTTCTTCAAATAATGATTTTGCTAATATTTTTCGTCCACACTTTTAGTCCCTCCTGTCAACGTCTGTTAATAGAAGCTAACGTGGTGTGCCACGTGGACGTTTTTTTGTGACTGAGCATATACATGGCATGGCCAGTGTGGCAAGATGCTGACATGACATACAATATGGTTAAAGTCAACATCGTTAATGAACCCAAAAAAATTTGTATCTAATCAGTAACTAAAATCGTAGCTAATCTGTAACAAATACATTGCAAGAATTCTGGTTTTAAAAAAATGGAGTCTGTTAATAGAGGAAAAACTTCCTAGAATACGATTGACCGAGTGAATTTTGAACTTATTTCAAAGCATGATGGATAAAACAAATCATCCATAATTCTTGCAATGTATTTACTACAGATTTGCTAAGATTTTAGCTAGCGATTAACTACGATTTTTTTTGGCTTTATGAACGATGTTCGTATGCCACGTCAGCATTTTGCCATGTTGACACTGTCACGTGTATGTTCAATCACAACAAAACTTCCACGTGGCGCCCCACATCAGCTTCTGTTAACAGACGTTGACATGAGAGACCAAAACTGTGAACGGAAAATATAAGGAGGATCATTCTTTGAATCAAATATTTTGAGGGACTAAAAGTTAAAATGACAATATTTATAAGGGTCAAAAATTTATTTAAACCTTAATTTAAAAATAATATTTTTCATTAATAACATAATAGAGGAATGATATTTTTACACAAAAATGTGACACTACACCGTACTTTCATACGATTTTCTTTCTTTATTATATTTAATAATTAATATTTCACTTTTTCTAATACAAATGAATGCATGTTGGGTGTAAATACGGTGTAACAATTTGAGCGTAAAAATAGCAATTCTCTAACCTATATTAGTGAAATGATTACAACAATAATATATAGTTCACTTTTTCATATTAGTAACATAAATAATTAAAAAACAACACATTTTTCCCGTGTTTAGATTCATACCTTATTTTAAATATATTTACTTTTATTTTCTTTAATTGTACAAAAAATGTAATAACTCGTGGGTTCGCACGAATTCTAGTCTGGATACCCGTGAGTTTGCATGAGTACTGATGTGTTACGCGCATTTGTTTCTAAAATATAATAAGAATAAAAAAATAAAAAGACAAAATTATTTAACCAAAAAAATTTATTGTTTTTAAAAGAAACACATATTTTTATTTATATTTGGAACATAAATATAGTTTTTCTATATATACAAATATTTGGATCAACCGTATATTTTTCCGTATGTAAACATTAATTTTGTTTTCACATTTTTTATAAAAATATTTATGCAGTCATTTAGTTTTATAAATATCAATTAATAACATAGTATTTTTAAATATTGTTTTAATTGTATAAATAAAAATTAGTAACTTAAATAAATACATTTTGTATGTGTTTGAATTTATAGATTATTTTAAATATATTTACCTTTAATTTTTTTAATTGTACAAAAATTGTGGCCCCTTATATAGGGGTTCTATTAGAGTTTTCAGATACCTATAACTTTTGCTTCAATCATCATTGTTCAAACAGACAAATGTCAAAATACAATTCGTTCAGTTATCTGACGACTCTACTTTAATTGTTTGCTTTGATCAAGTGCTTTTAAGCCAAATCCATTCCTACCCATAAGTACTAGAACCCTCTTTTGGATTTTAAGGCAAGTTCATTCCTACCCCCTAGGTACTAGAACCCTCTTTTGGACAACTAACATTAATTTGTTGTTTTGTTTTCTGACATTGTTGAGCCGGCGTCATTAGAGAATACATCATAATTATCTTCACATTATTAGACTTCATGTTAGAGAGAGAGAGAGTCTGCCTTCTCTCTAACACAAGTTCTTTATCAGTTTTCTTGTGGCTGATACGATGGATTGGCAAAAAGCTAATAGGAGAGAATTTAGGAACTTAACTCCTAGGTGGGATTTCTTCCCAGTGGACATTAGGAGTCAAGCGGGGAGGAGTCATTGATCTCCTCTATTTATTTCCCTGAAATACCATATAGGTATAAAGCTGCTGATGTATATGAATTATTCGGTTGTATTGGGGATATCTTAGAGGTTGTGATTCCTCCTAAAAGAAATAAGGTGGGGAAGAGATTCGGTTTTGGGAGATTTAAGAATGTAGGTGATGTTAGGCTTTTGGATGTGAAGTTTGACAACGTCATCATCGATGGGAAACAAATTCATGTTAACTCTCCTCGTTTCATTAGAAGCGTAAGTGGAGGGAAGAAGACATAGACAAGGATAGAGTCACCTGGATAAGGGCTCATGGGGTTCCATGTCATGCGTGGTGTTTTGACTTTTTCGAATTGTTGGCTAATTCAGTGGGTAAGTACGTTTGTTCAAACGAGAATACCTTGAAGGCTGACAATATGGACATTGCTAGGTTCATGGTGAGAACTTCTTGCACTTTGGTGATTGACAAGTTTATCAAGGTATAGATTAATGGTGAAATTTTCACTATCAAGTTGTCTGAATATTCTTATGGCCCTCTCCATATTAATGTGTCCAATAATAAGAAGATTTTTTCAGTTTCGGAGTCCTCTTCTTCTGATTTTGATGATGCTTGGTTTAACCACCATTCAAGTAACTTATAAGACGATGTCGAGGAGGACCGGTTTTGTAACCTAGTTGATTCAGAGGAAGGTGTAGTTAGATCTGTAAATGTTGTGGAGGTCAATTAAGGTATAGTGTGGAATAAGGAAGTAGGAGGTAGAGGGTCAGAGTCTGTGCATGGGGCAGATAAGGATGTGACATATGGTAGTTTCGATGAAGCTTTAGGGGCGGAGAAATTAGCTTCTGCCAATAGGTCTGTAGAGGGTGGGACCCCCAATATCACATCCCTATCTCCTAATTCCTCAGACACTAGGGTCGATTTTACTTTTGTTTCGACTAGGAATACAAAGGGCTTAGTTAAGGATTGTAATGGTATAGTTTCCAAGGGCAAGAAGGTAAGAAGCATTTACGAAGTGGGTGAGCCTTTATTTGTTAAGAAATGTAGGCCCAAGAAGAGGTCCTTGAGGGTCCATTCTCTTGAGGTCTCTGCCTTACCCTCTCTTGCGATCATTCTAACATCTTTTCTTTCTGTACATCCAAACAAGTTTGAAACCCTCTCTAAACATACTTTTTCAGAACATGTTAATACAATAGAGGAGGGGTGGATTTTCGATTCTGGGAAAATATGGAGTCCAATATTGGAGATAAGGTTTGGAGGGCGATTTTGAACCTCGGTTTAGTGTCTAACGATTAGGATAAGGATTACAAGAAAAAGATCGAAGAGATGGAGAAAAGAGACAAAGAAAGGAAACAGATATGGATGGCGAACAACAAAGCGGGGATATGTTAATCGGTTCTCTTAATATTAGGGGGAGGCAGTATCGTGAAGAGGAAAAGAATCATCCAGATCATATCTCAAGGTAAAGTAGACATTTTTCTCATCCAAGAATCCAAATTGTCTTGTGAATTCTGTTATTGTTGGTAGTTTGTGGAATAAGGAGAATGTGGGTTGGTCCTATTCGAAAGCAGTAGGGAAATTAGGTGGTCTCATTACTCAGTGGAAGGAGGGGACTGTTGAAGTTATCTTCAGTTTCAAAGGGGAAGGCTTCTTAGAGTTGTAGGTGATTTGGAAGGGTTTGTTCTATTATGTGGTTAATGTTTACTCTCCGTGTTCTTTGGCGCTCAAGAGGAGTCTTTGGTAGGAGTTGCTGGATCTTAAATTGAGATATTCTGATGGGGATTGATGTCTTTGTGATGATTTTAATTCCATTGTTAATTAGAGCGAGAGAGAGAAAGAGAGCGAGAGAGAGAGAGAGAGAGAGAGAGAGAGAGAGAGGAATGGAAGATCGCTGGTGTGCAGGAACACTGAAATGAGGGAGTTTTCGGATTTCATTGAGAATTTTAATTTAATTGACTTACCGTGCAAAGGGACCAAGTTTAGCTGGTTCAACGAAGACGACTACTCTATGAGCAGGATTGACTGTTTTCTCTTGTCAGATTCTTTGATTAGTATATGAGGTTTAGTAGGTTAATTAATTGGTAAGAGAGATGTCTTTGACCATTGCCCGATCTGGCTTATTTGTAATAATTTTGATTGGGGCCCGAAGCCTTTCAAGGTTAACAATAGTTGGTTCGACAACAAGTATTTCTTACCTTTTATTGAGAATGAATGGAAGAAACTGAGGGTGAGAGGTATGAGTGACTTTGTGCTTAAAGAGAAGCTGACGTTGCTCAAAGCTAACTTGTGTAGATCGAATTCAAAAGCATTCGGGAGGATAAACTTGAAGATAGAAGAAGGGAAAAGAATGATAAATGAAGCAGATGTTTTGCTTGCGAGGTTCAGGGAGAGTCTTGTGTCTGAGGTGGTGGAGAGCAGAAGAGCATAAACTTGTTATCTATGGCAGAACTTAAAGATCAAAGAAAATATGCTTCTTTAGAAATCTAGTTTAAAATGGGATTGTGATGGGGACTCTAATAGCAGTTTTTCATGGTGCAATGAAAGAGAGGAATCGCAGAAACTTCATAGGATCCATTAAGTATGTAAACGTATTGGTTGAATCGGTGGCAAAGGTCAAGGAGGAAGTTAGGAGGCACTTTTCTGAGAAATTCATGGAATCAGATTTTTGTCATCCCAAGCTAGATGGAATTCGATTTAGAAGGTTATCTGTTGAAGAAAGTAACTCTTTGGAAGCTGCTTTTTTTTTTACTTAGAAATCAAGGAGGCGGTTTGGGGTTGCGAGGTGTCGAAGAGTTCGGGGCCAGATGGGTATAATTTTTTTTTCATCAGAAAGTGTTGCCATTTCATTATAGATAACTTCTTTCGCTTTTTTCATGATTTTCATGTGCATGTTGTGTTGTCAAAATCGATCCCGTCTTCTTTTTTTTACACTAATTCTGAAAAATAAAAATCCTTTAGGGATCGACGATTACGAGCCTATTTGTTTGGTAGGTTGTCTGTATAAAGCTCTATATAAGCTTTTGGATGCAAGATTGAAGAAGGTTATTGGTTCAATTGTTTCTACTTGCCAGAGCGCTTTTGCTCCAGGTAGACAGTTGTTGGATAGAGCAGTGGTTGCGAATGAGATTGTGGATTATGCTTCAAAGGAGAAGAATGGTTGTTTGCTCTTCAAGGTGGATTTCGGAAAAGCCTACGACAAGGTGTGTTGGGAGTTTCTCAAATATATGATGAGAAGGATGGGGTTTGGAAATCTTTGGTTGAAATGGATGGAGGCTACCATATTCTCAAGCCATTTCTCCGTTCTCGTCAATGGGAGCCCTACAAATGAGTTTCGAGTGGGCAGGGGACATAGGCAGGGAGATCCGTTGTCTCTTTTCATGTTTGTTCTAGTTGTAGAAGGGTTAAGTGGTTTGGTTAAGAAGGCTTTCGTCCTTGGAGAATTCTCAGGATTTAAAGTGAAGAAACAATGTGTGGTGGATATTCTGCAGTTTGCCGACGATACTATTTTAGTAGGTGAAGGTAGTTGGAAACATGTTTGGTCTCAAAGGGTTCGAAGTCATCTCGGAGCTAGGGTTTAACTTCTTTAAGAGAAAACTGATTGGTATTAACATGAGCAACCATTTTCTGTTAGCAATATCAAATTTCTTATCTTGCAGGATTGAAGATAAAAACTTCACTTTTCTTGGCATTCTGATCGGATCAAATCCAAGGAGAATTACGTCGTGGAGTCCGTGTTGAGCAAGTTGAAGTCTCGCTTAGCTAATTGTAAAGGAAAATTGTTGAGCCTAGGAGGAAGAATTACTTTGATAAGGTCTGTAATGCCCTGTATAATATTTATCTAGAATAATACAATACAAGCATTTTATTTGGTACTGACACCATCATAAGTGCCTAATGGCGTAATTCACATACTTGACCATTCTAAAAACATAATACAATCTATGGTGCAAGATATGGAAACTAGCCAAAACAAAATCTAAGATCAATATACAATATCCTCAATCATATACAACAAATACACAGCGGAAAATAAGTTCAACTAAGCTTCTCTTGAAACATCCAAGCATAGCTCGACTTGTAAAATCATACCTGCAAATACCTCCTGAAAATAATCAACAATGGTGGGGTGAGATACATCAAATCTCAGTGAGTTCCCTATCTTATGGATTTTCTCGGCTCTACAAGGTTCTAACCAATCCTAACTCAAGTCAAGGGGAAGGGAAATGACCTTGAGTTCACAATCTCACAATCTCACACTATATGGAAACATGTCATGAGTTCATCAACTCAAAATATCACTAATCGATAACCTAAACCAAATCATCCCCTTTTCCCGTCCGCTTCTACGTCTAGAAGTTGACCCGAGTCATGGATCCTTGTAGTTACTTGGCATACAAAATGGATTCAGAAATAAGGGACATATTATCACCTTAAATCGTCACTTCACACGGCCCGTACACCGTCACAAGTCTCTTTACCCGTAGGCTCCATTCGTACTACACGCGGAAATCAAACCTGCCAAGTAATTGTGCATACGTTTCAGAGGAGGAGCTCGAGTCTCATGAAACTACACCTCAAGATAAATGGTTTTGATTACGTGATCATATACCCGACGTGATTGTATTCGACAATCACAAGGCCACATTCGCCTTAAGGCCTCTTTTGCCTTTTCACAAAACCACAATGGTTTACACACATGTTCCATACTAGTGTTTCACTCTTTCCTAGACCAATACTCATCACGGATGCACCTTTCTACATCAAGTGCCCGAGCATCGCCATCTAGGTTATCTACTCCAGGCCAAAACTCGCCAATGAATGCACGAGCATCGTCATCCAGAGTTTCTATCACAATTCTATTCACAACCTAGAATTATAACAATCTTAACCATGCTATTTGTTTTGGGGTAAAGTTTCCTCACTCTTCCTAATTCATTTTAACATGCATATTCTCTCATTCATACTTAACAACGATATTAGAAAAGCATATTACAATATCAATCATAAAACACACATGATAGCACAATCTGTCAAACATAACCACATAGTAGTTCACACACATTTTTAAGGCATACAAGCCACTACTATCCTCTACCAAGCATCCTTGGTTAAATCATGGTCTCACACACCATTTAATAGCACATGGGATTCTCTTTCCAAGGCTTTAAGTCCCATATCAATCGGCTTCCCGATTCATGAATTTTGGTGGAAACATAAACCACACTTTTCACACATACATTGCTTTTCCATATTTTTCTTATCAATCCAAGGCATAAACATATGTTTCTATTTCACTATCATAAAGAGCATTGAAATATCTTTCTAACGCATCCGACCGTGCCTCAATCCGAGTTTCGGATCAAAACTTATGAAGGAAACAAGATGGAAAAATCTGTCACGTTCGCTCCAGGGTTCGCCCAGCGAACCAAGACAGAGAAAAAACAGCATAAAGTTCGCTAGGCGAACATTCGCCTTGCCCTTCGCTGTGGTTCGCCAGGCGAACCCGCGAATTCAGAAATTCTCAGCAGCGTCAATATAGGTCATTTGGGGCCAAAATCCATCATTTCTTCCACCCAACCACTTCCAATCCATAATATATCAACCAAAACATGTTCCAAACATAACAACAAGTATTCTACGTAGTTTATATCGAATTTCATCCGTTAGATTTCATTGATTGATCCGTTTAATCATTTTCTCTCAAAACTAACCTAAGTTCTAAACTTATATTTCTAGAACTTAGAGTATCTAACTAGAACCCACCTGATAATCGAAGAGGAGTTTGAAGAAATGGTGAACAATGATCCATGCTTCTTCTTCTCTTTTCCCTTTCTTCCTCTCTTCTTTCTCTTCTTTCTCTTTTCTTTTTCTTCTTCTTACTAACTTCTTCTTTTCTTATATATATATAAACTTATTATATAATATAATCCAATAGGGTAAAACATCTCCAATTGATATTTTATCATCTCTGCCCAATTGATCAATTATTAGAGTTATCTTAAAATACTCTCTCGTACTAATAAATACCAATCTGTCTCTTTCATAAAATAATTGATCTCTTCAGAGTTCATTAGTTGCTCTATTGATCCCAAATGTCAATACTTAAAGTACTTAGAGGATTCCATTAATCCAATTATCCAAAGATAGAGCACATAGATACTCATCTGATCTTATCTGATATCCAATTGAGCATTTAAATAATATGGGGTATTACACTCTCCCCCCTTAAATTGAAATTCGCCCCCGAATTTCCTCTACTCGACAACAACAGCAACTTGTATCCCTGTCTTAGATCCACACTTAACTTTACTTCCGTTAGAACTTCTGACGTAATCAATTCCAACTTGACTTCACAGTTCAAAATCCTTATTTTCACAATTTATCAAACTTCGAGTCCTTAGTCATACTCTTGTTCTAATATTGGTTTAACTTCCAACCTTGCTTCTCCTCAATTCGCTTGTTGTTTCTTACTAAAACACTTGGTCTCATTCTACCTTCGGAAAGAATGTACCATTCTATATTCCTCTACTGAGTCACAACCGAAACCGTAACACCTTATATTGGTTTAGGATAACAAACATTCATCAAATTTCCGCGATGTAAATCAGTGATTCCTTAACTTCATGCCATCACCGACGACTATCCTTTCATAAATTCCTTAATGTTCAAAACCACTTCATAGATTGTCAAACAACATCTTTTACCAGTTCCATCTGGTCTGATGCTGCACACTGTACTTGTTAAATCCGATATTTCATCTCTTTCGTATCACGTCAAAGGTAACACACTTAAAACAAGATCTCCTTATTTTCATACTTACTAGCAATAATCTTCAAGTTCTTACTATTCTGACTGAACTCTTACATCTAATTCCTTCGACTGCGCAATCCGAAGTCTCACAATGGAAAGCCACGAATTCCTAAGTACTACCAGGTAGCTAACTGTCTGCGGAGGAACATGCTTATCCATTAGGGTCCTTACTAACCAATGGCACAAGAAACTTACTGACGTCCTATGGTAGAATAATTTCTTGGCCAACACCCAATATTATAACATCTGCCCAACACTCTCCAGGCGATAGGGTTATAGGAGTTACACCGTTACAACCATAACATTCACAACTCCAAATCCATTCTAAACTCGAAATAATATATTCGAAATAGTTTAACAACCTCCGATTCAGGTTACCACATTCCAAATCGATTCTTCTTACGGGGTTTCGACTGGTTCAAGGTTTCTTGTTAATATGAGATCTCAATCAAATAACAATGTAACACCAACATAGAACTACAACCATATACAAGTCACCACTTATCAAAACTTAATCCATTCAAGGTACAATTGTGAGTTTTCATACGACTCACCAATCCACGTACAACACTCCACCATCGAAGTCCATGTCACGTTTCTCAATTGAATTAACTTCTCTCTGGATAAGTACAACTGTACACATCTGGTACCACTCTCACGGAGCCTAAATCCAATACCATGAACTCACAGAAGATAACACTTACTAATTCTGACCAACCGCTCATATCTTACTAACACCATAAATTAAATTACCAAAACGATCTTTACAAGATCAACACTTCGAGAGTATTTTTCAACTTCGTCCTTAAGACTCGCAACAACAATAATAACAATACACCCAAGACTTTCTCACATTCAACACAATTTACAAGATTATTTTCCCAAAGTCAAATTCTCTTGTCGTTTGAACAAATGGTCCACTATGTAACACCCTTCCAAAAGTTACTATTTCAAAACACAATTCCGTTTTTCATTTACTTGCAATTCCGTTTTCCATTCTCCGAACACTTATCAATCGGAAGAACATATGGCAACAAAACACAGATGATGGTTCCTAAGGGATTCCACAATTTACACACATGTCAATCGATTACCCGTCTGAGGTTAATCGGTTAACTCCTCAAAATTCAACGTAAAACACCTCCCATGCACGTGTTAATCGGTTAACCACACTGTGTTAGTAGGTTAACACTGATGCAGAAACTGAAAACCAGTTTCTTCTTAATTCAAAGCCATCCCTACTCAAACCATCAATCCGATTTATTCTAACCTGAAATATCGGTCTAAACTCACGGCTTCATGACTTGTATAACATTCACTAACCATGACCCACTCAGGTAAAACCGACAAAGTCAAAGCATGCAGACAACACACTCTAACCAAGTGACAGGCAAAATTCCAAATTCTGACGCGGTCACACTACAAAACTTCAGCGGAATAGTTCATTTTTCTGCTCAACAACTACACTAGATGAAAGCCAATATGACGACATTATAGGGTTTTAGCCACAACTCATGCTTGATTCATCCATAAGCAAAATCCAACACACAATCATCATACGGTACCACAAAATTGATGGACATCTCATATCAAGCATACCACCTTATTCTCTCACTCCGTACACATTAACCGGGATTTCTTGCCCTTCACTATCCATTACACATCCCACTTACACCAAATTACTTAATGGAAAATTCGCAACCGACAACTGTGACGCCCCTAATCTAATACCCCCAAAAACACGCAATTAAGGCGGTAAAAGAAAATTCGAAAATTCGTCAGAGTATATTTGAAATACGGCATAGAAAGGGGAATCACATCAAAGTAACCAAACATACACATAACATGCAACACCTGCCCATAATGATATGCAACTGTGGGGTAGCAATCATACAGAGGAAACTTTGTTCCTTACACCCACTTTTCAGAAATTAGAATTAAAGCGGAAAATCTAAAATCTGATTAACATATATACATATACACATATAAACAGTTTGTCATACATCAGGTAGCATATGTACAACCAAAACATATCATCAGATATACAAAATAATAGCACACGGCCACCCTAACTACCCGGAGTCACATATCAGAGCCGACCGACCAGAATAATGAAGACGCAACGCTTCACAAAAAGGAATACCTCCAGCAGCTCTAATCTGCAACGCCTCATAGAGCGTTATAAAACAGCAGAAGGGTGAGAAAAACAACCATAATATAATTGAATAAAATTATATATATAAGCACAAAAATGTACAAGTAACACATTCTCACCACAACCACATATAACATAATACCGCACAATTCTCAAGCATCGAATACCATTACACACCACACATATACCATACAATCATCAATCACATTCACAAATTCACACACAATTAATTCATGATTCATGCAATTCACATAGACCGACACAACGACTCTATGCACATGCCATGCGGTACCGACTTCCATTGTTTCTCATGTCTCATCATCAGTTCACTCAGGAACTATTGGAACCATCGCTCGTTACTGAGAATCTCAAGTAACTCCCCGTCGGGCCTACGATGTTCACCCGTCGCTTTAGGTCCTCAGGCATCGCCTCATATTTTCGAGGCACACGACGTTAAGGATTGCTTTAAGTCTCCAAAGGAGCCCACAATCGTCTATAACCACCGCTTTAGGTCCTCAGGCAGCGCCTCATATTTTCGAGGCACACGATGTTATAGCATATTCCCCTCGGGAATCAAACCGTCACTCAGGACGTTTCCACAATGCACATCATGATGCTTGGCATACAATGACTCATGACATTCACATTGCATACACACATGTTCATTTCATCGATAAAATCACACTTTGTACTTATGCCCAAAACAATGCATTTAATTTCCATACGGTCATAAATCATCACAACATCATCTAAGCACATACATTTACGTCATACAACAGCACCTTGTCCAATACACATCAATTGCGTACAAGTATAACGACAAAAGTCGACCACCGACACTATTCCCGACTTTCCGACATAATTTAATCGGCTAACAATTTCAAAATTATTATAACCAGAAAGTACAGCTCAATAGCTACGCAACGATACCAAGAATGCAAAAATCGGATAAACGGATCAAAAGTTACGAACGAAAACGAAAAACGATATTTTGAAAAGTCACATTTTGCAAAAGTCCTGCCCATACGCGTACCACCATGAGCCATACGCGTATGAGCAGAGATCTCATTTTTCCAAAGTTCACGTTGAAATGACCGTACGCGTAATGCCCAAGCCCGTACGCGTAATGACCTAAAAAGCTACGTGTATCGTACGCAAATGGACAGATGGCCGAGAAAACAAGCAGCCCATACGCGTATTGCCCTCATGGCTCGCCCACCATACGCGTAACGCCAAGGTTCATACGCGTATGAACATGCCCCATACGCGTATGACCTGGAAATCTCAGAAAAATTCTGCAGAACAATGTTCTGCGTTTTCCACCCAATTTCAACCAATTTTTCGCCTAAAACTCAGAAAATCACCAATTTGAATTGCAATAACACACAACCAACATGTATAGACAATCTAAAACACAATCAACACAAGTTTTGACACATTCAAATCAATTTCTAATCAATTATACCAAATATGGGTTTTACTCATTTTCTTCCAATTCAATCCAAAACAACAACAAACACACATACATAATCGTATACAATCATAGAATAATCGAGTTTCGCACCCTTACCCGATTTAATCGACTCTACAACTTGCTCTTGATGATTTTTCCACACTTTCTTCAATTTTCTCTCTTCTCCTCTTTTCTTCTCTTTTTCCTTCTTTCTTCTTTCTTTCTCTCTATTTTTCTTTCTTTCCCTTTTCTTTTCTATTTTCTATTCTTACTAACTTATCCAAATATCTATGAAATGTCCAAAATACCCCCACACTCAAATATCTCGCAAATGTTCCCAAAACGCGATAAAATATATTCAGGACGAAAAATAACATATTTTCACACAAAAGTCGAAAATAAAATAAAATAATAATAAAATAATCAAAAAGACTCAATAAAATAAAATTGGCAAAACTGGGGCGTTACAATTCTCCCCCACTTAGAAATTTCCGTCCTCGAAAATCTTACCTGATACAAACAACTCTGGATACGACTCCCGCATCTTACTCTCCAACTCCCACGTCAAATTTCCCTCAGCAGCGCCTCCCCACGCCACTTTCACAAGTGCAATCTCTTTACCCCTCAAACGCTTCACCTCGCGATCCAAAATACTAACTGGTAATGCCTCGATCGTAAGGTTATCTCTTACCTCAACCTCGTCCATCGGAATCACATGTGAAGGGTCCGGAACATACTTCCGAAGCTGTGAAACATGAAAAACGTCATGCAAATTCGACAGATTCGGTGGTAACGCCACACGATACGCCACAGCACCAACTCTCGCAGATATCTGGTAAGGACCAATAAATCGAGAAGTAAGCTTCTTAGATTTCAAAGCACGACCAACGCCCGTTACCGGCGTATCCCTCAGAAATACGTGATCACCCTCTTGAAACTCAAGATCCTTCCGTCTCCGATCATGATAACTCTTTTGTCTACTCTGAGAAGCCTTCATTTTCTCACGAATAAACTTTACCTTTTCCGTCGTCTGTTGCACCAATTCCGATCCAACCACAGAACTCTCACCAGTTTCGTGCCAACACAACAGCGTTCTACATCTTCGTCCATATAAAGCCTCAAAAGGTGCCATTCCAATACTAGAATGGAAACTGTTGTTATACGTGAACTCAACCAAAGCAAGATAACCGTCCCACGCACCACCTTGTTCCAAAACACACGCTCTAAACAAATCCTCCAACGACTGAATCGTTCTTTCGGTCTGACCATCCGTCTGCGGATGATAAGCCGAACTCAACCTCAATCTAGAACCCAAAGCCTTCTGTAAACTTTCCTAAAATCTCGATGTAAACCTAGGATCTCGATCCGAAACAATACTCAATGGAATCCCATGCAATTTCACAACCACACTGATATAAATTTCAGCTAACCGTTCCAAAGAAAAACTGATGTCAATCGGAATAAAATGCGCCGATTTAGTCAGCCTGTCCACAATCACCCAAATAGCATTATACCCTCGCTGAGTGTTTGGTAATCCCGTTACAAAATACATCGAAATGCTATCCCACTTCCACTCAAGAATATCCAACGGTTGCAACAAACCACTAGGTCTCAAATGTTCCACTTTCGATTTCTGACAAGTCAAACATGCATACACAAACTGAGCCACATCTCTTTTCAAACCAGACCACCAGAAAATCTTCTTCAAATCTTGGTACATCTTATTCGCACCCGGATGAATACTTAAATTACTCCGGTGTCCTTCCTCCAAAATCATTCTTTTCAACTCCGCATCATCAGGAATACAAATACGACCACGGATTCTCAAAACACCAAAATTATCCACCTTGAAATCCACATTCTCATTCCTCATCAAATCAACGAATTTCAAATCCAGCTTTTGTTTCTCACTAACCGACAACAAAAATTCATTAGTAACTTTCAACATTCCAAGCCTTACACTATCCGAAGTCACTTCATATACCAAACTCAAGTCTCTAAACGATTCCAAAAGTTCCCACTCTTTCATCATTAAAGCCGACATATGCAACGATTTCTGGCTCAATGCATCGGCTACCACATTAGCTTTACCAGGATGGTAATTCAAGCCAAAGTCGTAGTCTTTCAAGAATTCCAACCATCTCCGCTGCCTCATGTTCAACTCTTTCTGATCAAATAAATATTTCAAGCTTTTATGATCACTAAAGACTTCGAACCTCGCACCATAGAGATAGTGCCTCCATATCTTCAACACAAAAACTACAGCCGCTAATTCAAGATCATGAGTAGGATAGTTTTTCTCATGAACTCTTAATTGCCTTGAAGCATAAGCTACAACTTTACCTTCCTGCATCAAAACACCACCCAAACTAATTAAAGAAGCATCACAATACACAACAAATGGTTCATTAGGATTAGGTAAAATAAGAATCGGAGTTGTCGTCAATCTTCTCTTCAGCTCACAAAAACTCTCTTCACATTGAATATCCCAAATGAATGCTTTGCCCTTACAAGTCAACTGCGTCAAAGGAAGAGCTAGCTTAGAAAAAACTTCAATGAACCTCCGGTAATAACCAGCCAAACCCAAAAAGCTTCAAATTTCAGTAACGGATCTAGGAGCCTCCCATTGTAGAACTGCTTCTACTTTAGATGGATCCACAGCAATACCATTACCTAAAATTACGTGCCCAAGAAAACTCACCTCATACAACCAGAATTCACACTTGGACAATTTGGCAAAAAGCTTCCTTTCCTTCAAAACCTGCAAAACAATACGCAAATGCTCTGCATGTTCTTCCCGAGACTTAGAATAGATTAAAATATCATCAATAAACACGACCACAAAACGATCCAAATGCTCGTGGAAAATCCGATTCATGTATTCCATAAACACACCAGGCGCATTAGAAACCCCGAACGACATCACTGAATATTCATAATGACCGTAACGTGTTCTAAAGGCCGTCTTCTGAATATCCTCTTCTTTCACTCTTATCTGATGATACCCCGATCTCAAATCAATCTTACTAAATACACAAGCACCAACCAACTGATCCATCAGATCATTAATCCTTGGAAGCGGATACTTATTCTTAATCGTCACTTTGTTCAACTGGCGATAATCAATACATAATCGCATACTCCCATCTTTCTTTTTCACTAACAAAACTGGAGCACCTCAAGGAGAAACACTTGGCCTCACGAACCTCTTTTCCAACAACTCATTTAACTGCTTTTTCAACTCCACCAATTCAGATGCCGACATTCTATAAGGTGCCATAGAAACAGGTCTAGTACCAGGAACTAGATCTATCGAAAATTCCACCTCTCTCACTGGCGGTACATCTGAAATATCCTCAGGAAACACTTCAGGAAAATCACACACAACAGGAAACAACTCCAATGAAACTTGACTATCCACAGTCAAAGATGCAAATAATCCAAACAACTGAGCTTCATCCGCCAAAAGTTTCTTCAACTCTTTGGTAGACAAGAAACTCGAATCTTCATCTTCCTCAAGAGAAGGAAACCTTACAAGCTTATGATAACAGTCAATGTGCACCCGATTAAATTGCAACCAGTTCATTCCCAATACCACATCTAAACCTTCCAATGGTAAACACATCAAATCCATCACAAAGTCTTTGCCATAAATGGCCAAAGGACAACTTAGACACACCAAAGAAGTAGTTACTGACCCCATCGCTGGAGTATTAATAACCATCTCAAAATCCATCACAGACAAACCAAGATTCAAACTCTTCGCGCACTCAGACGAAATAAACGAATGAGTCGCTCCAGTATCAATAATAGCAATTAAAGGCGTATTATTAATAAAGCAAGTACCTCTTATCAGACGATCTGCACTTGAGGTCTGAGTTCCCGCCAATGAAAACACTTTGCCACTAGTTGGAGCTTTCTTCTGATTCGGACACTTCGAGCTAATGTGACTAGGTTCTCCACAATTATAACACTTCACTACATTCTTCCTTTTACAATCAGCTAAAACATGTCCAATACCACCACAATTAGAACACTTATCCACTTTCTTCCTACATTCCATCTGGCGATGACCCAATTCACCACATTTAAAACACCTAGGAGCATTAGACATACCTCCTCCACTTGACCTTCGATCAAAATTACCCCTTTGTTTACCTTTATCAGTCGGTGACACATACGGACCACCACGGAACTGTTGTTTCCCTTTCCTGTCACTTACACTTTTATAGTGAGCAGAACGAGCCTTACTATCTTCATCATAAATCCTACAGCATTCCACCAAATCAGCAAACCTTCGAATCCTCTGATAACCAATAGCCTACTTTATCTCAGGACGCAAGCCACTTTCATACTTCACGCACTTTGAAAATTCAGCAGTCGCTTCCACATAATGAGGATAAAACTGCACAAGTTCCACAAACTTAGCAGTATAGTCAATAACCGACATATTACCTTGTTTTAGCTCTAAAAATTCAATCTCCTTCTTTCCTCGGACATCCTCGGGAAAATACTTCCTTAGAAACTCTCGGCTAAACACCTCCCAAGTGATCTCTTCTTCCTCCTCCTCAGCTTCCAACACCTGACGAGTACTGATCCACCAGTCGTCAGCCTCTTCGTGTAACATATGAGTGCCTAACCTCACCTTAACATCATCGTCATCACAATCCATTACCCTGAAAATCCTCTCAATCTCTTTCAACCACAACTGCGCACCATCCGGATCATGCCTCCCTTTAAAAACCAGCGGCTTATTCTTTCTAAAATCATTTCCTGCAGCATTCGGTGCCCCCTGCACAGCTCGTGCCATTGCCTCCATCGCTGCAGCCAAAGCAGCATCATTACGACCAGCCATATTCTGTTCGTCCAAAACAGAAACTATGGTTAAACAATAACTCGTCCAACACAACTCGCCCAATATGCCAGACACAACAGACACAACAGACACAACAAACACAACTGACACGGACTGGCTCTGATACCACTTAATGTGACGCCCCCAATCTAATACCCCCAAAAATACGCAATTAAGGCGGTAAAAGAAAATTCGAAAATTCGTCAGAGTATATTTGAAATACGGCATAGAAAGGGGAATCACATCAAAGTAACCAAACATACACATAACATGCAACACCTGCCCATAATGATATGCAACTGTGGGGTAGCAATCATACAGAGGAAACTTTGTTCCTTACACCCACTTTTCAGAAATTAGAATTAAAGCGGAAAATCTAAAATCTGATTAACATATATACATATACACATATAAACAGTTTGTCATACATCAGGTAGCATATGTACAACCAAAACATATCATCAGATATACAAAATAATAGCACGCGGCCACCCTAACTACCCGGAGTCACATATCAGAGCCGACCGACCAGAATAATGAAGACGCAACGCTTCACAAAAAGGAATACCTCCAGCAGCTCTAATCTGCAACGCCTCATAGAGCGTTATAAAACAGCAGAAGGGTGAGAAAAACAACCATAATATAATTGAATAAAATTATATATATAAGCACAAAAATGTACAAGTAACACATTCTCACCACAACCACATATAACATAATACCGCACAATTATCAAGCATCGAATACCATTACACACCACACATATACCATACAATCATCAATCACATTCACAAATTCACACACAATTAATTCATGATTCATGCAATTCACATAGACCGACACAACGACTCTATGCACATGCCATGCGGTACCGACTTCCATTGTTTCTCATGTCTCATCATCAGTTCACTCAGGAACTATTGGAACCATCGCTCGTTACTGAGAATCTCAAGTAACTCCCCGTCGGGCCTACGATGTTCACCCGTCGCTTTAGGTCCTCAGGCATCGCCTCATATTTTCGAGGCACACGACGTTAAGGATTGCTTTAAGTCTCCAAAGGAGCCCACAATCGTCTATAACCACCGCTTTAGGTCCTCAGGCAGCGCCTCATATTTTCGAGGCACACAATGTTATAGCATATTCCCCTCGGGAATCAAACCGTCACTCAGGACGTTTCCACAATGCGCATCATGATGCTTGGCATACAATGACTCATGACATTCACATTGCATACACACATGTTCATTTCATCGATAAAATCACACTTTGTACTTATGCCCAAAACAATGCATTTAATTTCCATACGGTCATAAATCATCACAACATCATCTAAGCACATACATTTACGTCATACAACAGCACCTTGTCCAATACACATCAATTGCGTACAAGTATAACGACAAAAGTCGACCACCGACACTATTCCCGACTTTTCGACATAATTTAATCAGCTAACAATTTCAAAATTATTATAACCAGAAAGTACAGCTCAATAGCTACGCAACGATACCAAGAATGCAAAAATCGGATAAACGGATCAAAAGTTACGAACGAAAACGAAAAACGATATTTTGAAAAGTCACATTTTGCAAAAGTCCTGCCCATACGCGTACCACCATAAGCCATACGCGTATGAGCAGAGATCTCATTTTTCCAAAGTTCACGTTGAAATGACCGTACGCGTAATGCCCAAGCCCGTACGCGTAATGACCTAAAAAGCTACGTGTATCGTACGCAAATGGACAGATGGCCGAGAAAACAAGCAGCCCATACGCGTATTGCCCTCATGGCTCGCCCACCATACGCGTAACGCCAAGGTTCATACGCGTATGAACATGCCCCATACGCGTATGACCTGGAAATCTCAGAAAAATTCTGCAGAACAATGTTCTGCGTTTTCCACCCAATTTCAACCAATTTTTCGCCTAAAACTCAGAAAATCACCAATTTGAATTGCAATAACACACAACCAACATGTATAGACAATCTAAAACACAATCAACACAAGTTTTGACACATTCAAATCAATTTCTAATCAATTATACCAAATATGGGTTTTACTCATTTTCTTCCAATTCAATCCAAAACAACAACAAACACACATACATAATCGTATACAATCATAGAATAATCAAGTTTCGCACCCTTACCCGATTTAATCGACTCTACAACTTGCTCTTGATGATTTTTCCACACTTTCTTCAATTTTCTCTCTTCTCCTCTTTTCTTCTCTTTTTCCTTCTTTCTTCTTTCTTTCTCTCTATTTTTCTTTCTTTCCCTTTTCTTTTCTATTTTCTATTCTTACTAACTTATCCAAATATCTATGAAATGTCCAAAATACCCCCACACTCAAATATCTCGCAAATGTTCCCAAAACGCGATAAAATATAATCAGGACGAAAAATAACATATTTTCACACAAAAGTCGAAAATAAAATAAAATAATAATAAAATAATCAAAAAGACTCAATAAAATAAAATTGGCAAAACTGGGGCGTTACAACAACTCTCAACAACTATTTACCAAACCCTTCTGGTATAAATCGTTCCATGATTTACACTTAGTCCGTAATAAGTCCTGATTTGCTTCTCATTGTTTTACCACAATCTTGTTTCTTAAAATACAATACTCACTGTTCCACAAAGTACGTCTCTTCACACTTGTCTCAAGAATAAGAATCCAGCACGTACACTTGTGACCACGGTGCTACTACTACGCTTGATGTTAATACCAAAGTGTAACTTCTTCAGTTCAGCTCATAATACTAGGGTTCACGTGGGTGAATCATCTTTGATTACACTTCCTTAACTATAGGTTCATCAACACCTTAAAACTCCATTGCACACTCGTCCAAAATACATTCCGTTGTCACTTCCTCTTAACATATCGTTAATACCGTTTTCTACATCGTGCTTACTTTCGCTCTCCATTGTAATCCTTTTAGGTCCAAATATAAAACCACTATACTTACATTTCCTTAAGTCCAAGGTACTTACTCTGTTTCTTAATACAACTTATTCCGGTTCGTATCACTACACTTTCTGTTACTTAATGAAGCTCATTCTTTCTTCAACACAATACCTTATATTGTTCCTTGGATAATTTAACATTTCCAAAATTCCAAATTGGTCTCTCATCGAATACAGAAAATCCCGATGTAATATTTAGAACTTAATTTCTCTACCTAACTGAAGATACACAATTCATCTTCTATTCTTCGTCCGGCACATACTTGTTTCACTTGAAGCATGTAAACACATCCTTGTGTTTCCTCACACACTTCTCTACCACTTTAGATTCCCATGGAATCCGAACGTCCCTAACTCTCAATCTTAAACCAATTGGAAGATATTGTTCCGAACACATTCCTTAAGGTACTCTCGCCCATTCAAGATACCATAGTGACCTTAAAACTGAGGCACCAATACTTATCTCACTTCCGGACTTTACATCACACATTCCACAAAACAACTTTTCTTTTCCACAGAATGAGATTACTTGAAATCCTTATCCGTACTAGCAGTCAATCCAAATCTACTTGCGATTTTACATATTCCTCAATACCTTAACCAATCGTCCAATAGAGATCCTTAACTTTCCGACTCTACTCATTCCAAAGGATTACTTGAACAACACACCACTCTTCAATTCCATGCTACCCAAATCACAACTTCTACTAAGACCTCAACTGAGCTAACCAAAACTCTACACTACTAACTCTTGGCTTGAGCCTACCCTCACAGCACAAGTTTCGACAACACTTCGGAGTCCTTGTGGTCGCTCAACCATGATTCTACCTATCACATACATAGTATTAGGTTGATCAGGCCCAACACTAGATAGTATGATATTAAGAGTCATGCTGGCAAGACACACTTAAGAGGCAGGAATAGATTTACTTATGATGTTTCAAGGCTAGGTCGAGGACACGACCTGCTCTGATACCAACTGTAATGCCCTGTATAATATTTATCTAGAATAATACAATACAAGCATTTTATTTGGTACTGACACCATCATAAGTGCCTAATGGCGTAATTCACATACTTGACCATTCTAAAAACATAATACAATCTATTGTGCAAGATATGGAAACTAGCCCAAACAAAATCTAAGATCAATATACAATATCCTCAATCGTATACAACAAATACACAGCAGAAAATAAGCTCAACTAAGCTTCTCTTGAAACATCCAAGCATAGCTCTATTTGTAAAATCATACCTACAAATACCTCCTGAAAATAATCAACAATAGTGGGGTGAGATACATCAAATCTCAGTGAGTTCCCTATCTTATGGATTCTCTCGGCTCTACAGGGTTCTAACCAATCCTAACTCAAGTCAAGGGGAAGGGAAATGACCTTGAGTTCACAATCTCACAATCTCACACTATATGGAAACATGTCATGAGTTCATCAACTCAAAATATTACTAATCGATAACATGTACCAAGGCATCCCCTTTTCTCGTCCGCTTCTACGTCTAGAAGTTGACCCGAGTCATGGATCCTTGTAGTTACTTGGCATACGAAATGGATTCGGAAATAAGGGACATATTATCACCTTAAATCGTCACTTCACACGGCCCGTACACCATCACAAGTCTCTTTACCCGTAGGCTCCATTCGTACTACACGCGGGAATCAAACCTGCCAAGTAATTGTGCATACGTTTCAGAGGAGGAGCTCGAGTCTCATGAAACTACACCTCAAGATAAGTGGTTACGATTACGTGATCATATACACGACGTGATTGTATTCGACAATCACAAGGCCACATTCGCCTTAAGGCCTCTTTTTCCTTTTCACAAAACCACAATGGTTTACACACATGTTCCATACTAGTGTTTCACTCTTTCCTAGACCAATACTCGTCACGGATGCACCTTTCTACATCAAGTGCCCGAGCATCGCCATCTAGGTTATCTACTCCAAGCCAGAAATCGCCAATGAATGCACGAGCGTCGTCATCCAGAGTTTCTATCACAATTCTATTCACAACCTAGAATTATAACAATCTTAACCATGCTATTTGTTTTGGGGTAAAGTTTCCTCACTCTTCCTAATTCATTTTAACATGCATATTCTCTCATTCATACTTAACAACGATATTAGACAATCATATTACAATATCAATCATAAAACACACATGATAACACAATCTGTCAAACATAACCACATAGTAGTTCACCCACATTTTTAAGGCATACAAGCCACTACTATCCTCTACCAAGCATCCTTGGTTAAATCATGGTCTCACACACCATTTAATAGCACATGGGATTCTCTTTCCAAGGCTTTAAGTCCCATATCAATCGGCTTCCCGATTCATGAATTTTGGTGGAAACATAAACCACACTTTTCACACATACTTGCTTTTCCATATTTTTCTTATCAATCTAAGACATAAATATATGTTTCTATTTCACTATCATAAATAGCATTGAAATAGCTTTCCAACGCATCCTACCGTGCCTCAATCCGAGTTACGGATCAAAAGTTATGAAGGAAACAAGATGGAAAAATCTGTCACGTTCGGTCCAGGTTCGCTAGGCGAACCCCAGCGAACCAAGGCAGAGAAAAAACAGCATAAAGTTCCCTAGGCGAACATTTGCCTTGCCCTTCGCTGTGGTTCGCTAGGCGAACCCACGAACTCAGAAATTCTCAACAGCGTCAATATAGGTCATTTGGGGCCAAATTTCATCATTTCTTCCACCCAACCACTTCCAATCCATAATATATCAACCAAAACATGTTCCAAACATAACAACAAGTATTCTACGCAGTTTATATCGAATTTCATCCGTTAGATTTCATTGATTGATCCGTTTAATCATTTTCTCTCAAAACTAACCTAAGTTCTAAACTTATATTTTTAGAACTTAGAGTATCTAACTAGAACCCACCTGATAATCGAAGAGGAGTTTGAAGAAGATGGTGAACAATTATCCAAGCTTCTTCTTCTCTTTTCCCTTTCTTCCTCTCTTCTTTCTCTTTTCTTCTTCTTCTTCTTACTAACTTCTTCTTTTTCTTATATATATATAAACTTATTATATAATATAATCTAATAGGGTAAAACATCTCCAATTGATATTTTATCATCTCAGCCCAATTGATGAATTATTAGAGTTATCTTAAAATACTCTCTCGTACTAATAAATACCAATCTGTCTCTTTCATAAAATAATTGATCTCTTCAGAGTTCATTAGTTGCTCTATTGATTCCAAATGTCAATACTTAAAGTACTTAGAGGATTCCATTAATCCAATTATCCAAAGATAGAGCACATAGATACTCATCTGATCTTATCTGATATCCAATTGAGCATTTAAATAATATGGGGTATTACAAGGTCTGTTTGGAGTAGCTTATCTATCTTTCTCCTCTCTTTCTACAGAGCTCCGGTGTCGATTTGTAGAGAAATTACGAAAAAATCAAAACAAATTTCTTTGGGGTAGAGTAGATGGCACCGAGAAGGTTCATTGGGTGGGGTGTGAGCACTTGTATTTGCCTATAGTTAAAGGGGGTCTTGGCTTGATAAGGATCGTGGAATTCAACACCTCTTTGATGTTAAAATGGAGATGGAGGATTATTGAGGGGAATAATTCATTGTGGATCGAGATTTTGAAGGCAAGGTATGGAAATGTGACTCAGCAGGTAATAGCTTCAAACTGCTCCAGCAGGAATTCTTCTGTTTCTTCTTGGTGGAAAGACTTAATATTGTTAGAGAAGAGACTTCATAAGGAATTTTTCAAAGATAATTGTCGTTTCTTTTTGGGTAATGGGCAAAAGATTGTGTTCTGGTATGCCATCTGGTTTGTAGAAGTTAGTTTGAAATATTTATTCCCTGATTTATTTCTTTTGAGTTCTATGAAGGAGTTGGTGGCAGGTATGGGAAGCTAGATCCTAGGTAGATGGTATTGGGAGATTTTGGTGTTTCTGTTTTCTCGAACCTTGAAGCTCATCTTAGAGTATAGACCTTGAGGTTGATGTTATCTTCTATTTCTCTTTCCCAGGATCAGTTGAACAGGGTTATGTGGAAGCCAGATTCGGGGCTGGTTACACGACAAGGCCAGGGTACGAGTTATTGCATCCATCTATGAATTATGTAGTTTTTGTTGGAGGTACTGAGCAGGCTTTCAAATTGTTGTGGAAATCTTTAGTTCCTTTTAGAATTAGGGCCTTCGGTTTGAGGTGTTTTTTGGATAGGCTTCCGTTGAAAGAACATTTGCTATGTAGAGGTAGTCTCTCTTAACGATACTTTCTACGTCTTTTACTCATCTGAGATGGAGTCTTTATTCCATCTTCTATTCAATTGTCCTATTTCTAAGTTGGTATAGAGTGAGGTGGCAGTTTGGATTGGGATAGAATAGGTTCCGATAGGCAGTATTTATAGCAGATTTCTGCAATGGGCTGAATTTTTTTCGAAGAAGGTGAAGGATGGTAAGGCTAGCAGTATGCGGCTGGTAGTGTGCTGGTGCTTATGGAAAATGAGAAACGGAATGTTGTTTAATAACGAATCTTGCGCCGTATCTGATTGACTGCGGAACATCAAAATGTTGGCTTGGAAGTGGTCTTTCATTGGAGAAATTAATAATTCCAAATGTATTTTTTATGAATTATGTAATCTTCCATTATACATTATTTAGTTTAAGTTTCAGTTGATTTTTAATTTCTCCCTTGACCCGGGTTGTTTTCCCGACTTTTATAATCGGCTTAAAGTACCTCTAGTATTCTTTTAATCCATTCCTTGCTTTAAAAAAATGCTTTTATTAAACTTGGCCCTTATATTGAGCTTCTTCCACTTTGAGCCGAGAATTGAGAATAGAATAAGACCCAGTAGAACACACCTCCCTAAAAAAGGTATACTTCACACCCAAACTTCCTTTTACCTAAAAAGGTTATACTTCAAATTCAACATTATTCTCAAACACATGCATTAACTTCAAAAATGAGCTTT
Source organism: Lathyrus tuberosus (assembly GCA_022829125.1). Lineage (NCBI taxonomy): Eukaryota > Viridiplantae > Streptophyta > Magnoliopsida > Fabales > Fabaceae > Lathyrus > Lathyrus tuberosus. The sequence goes on from JALAZF010000017.1 coordinate 21,819,906, forward strand.
CATGTTGTAAGAAAGTTTAATAAAGCTATAATATTCTTTCAACTGCCAACTAAGTCGTATTTTGAACTAGTGGTAAAATAAATTATGTTAAATTTACAGCTTCCAGATTCTGAGTCTCACTAGTTTCCTTATAAAAAGGTAAATGTAAATCTCATTGCGTGTGATTTTTAAACCCTTGAAGTGGGACACTATTCCCTCACCTTAAATTTAACTTATAATCCATAGCTAAATAGAAGGCAATAGCATGAGATACTCACTAACTAAAATTACTTTTCAAATACCATTTCCTGCTCACAAATTAGTCATTTCCTGCCTAATCCAAACAAGACATAAACATAAAATTGTTTCAAAGTTAAAGCCAATTAAAAGTTTTTAGTCAATTTAATGCAGACACTTAAAATATAAAAATAATAAAAGGGAAAAATTAAAAGTGGTCTATTTGAGGTTCAAAACATTATTAAATGACTGCCAGAAATAACTTCAGCAGAGGTCAGCTGACTCTTAGCAAATGCAGATCAATTTGAGACACGAAAAACGAGCAAGTTATTGAGTGCGGTCAAACCCATATGTAGGTAGTGTGGATGTCGGTTGCAGCATGCCATGATTTGGAAATTGCATTCCAGGTGGCATTTGTGGTGGCATGTTTCCAGGTGACATTTGTGGTGGCATGTTTCCAGGTGGCATGTTTCCAGGTGGCATGTAAATATTGTTATACATCTGCATTGGCATAGATTGAGCAACTGCCGGTGGAGCTGTTCCCCATCCTGCCTGTGGTTGAGGTATAGCTGGGTCAGAAATTGGAGTATACTGAGACCCATTGTATTGCTGAGCAGGAGCACCCACCATAGGAACAGGTTGCCCTAAAATTGAGGGCTGAAGGTTTACAACAGGTGTAATAGGAATGGTATAGTCTCTACTCCTATCATTATTGACCTGTAATTAAACAAGTCATCATTGAAATTAAACCAGCAGAGCCATAATACATGCAACAAGTTCAAAAAATTATTACACCAGTTGATCTCTGTCACAACAAATAGACTAGTTATCAATTTATCATAATGTATTAAGGCATCTTCAATTCATGTATTCGTTCAAGCATTTATTTAAATGGCAGTAATCCTCAGTTTACAAGATAAGGTTGATTGTTTACCTTTATACTAAGATCCGTATGACGTGAATATGAGAGGTGGAGCTTGCAAAAACCTCCATCATAAATGCAGTGCCCTTCCAAGGCTTCTTTGGCCACAACAGCTGTCTGGGTATCTGCAAGCCATAGCATGTAACTCTCAAGCTTATAATGACTGAATGACAGTACAAAATAAAACAAGGCAACTAGTAAATCTCTAACTGCTGATAAGGTTAAAATTCCCTGTGTTTCCATTCTGAGACACTGACAAGAAAATGCATACTTAACCCTTGAATTGTCATTATTATATGTATCAAAGATAAGTATAGGCCTTGCTGAGGAGATTCGCAGCAAGCAACATACCCAAAATCATTGAGAGAACAACCATATATTTGGAAATTACTCGCAGGAAAATTGAGCAAAGAACAAGTATCTTTGTTAAATATTTCTATCCAAAATAAATTGAGTTTAATTGTCATATACTATCAATGTAAAAGATTTAACACTGTCAGCAATTCAGTACCAATCATATGTGTGACTTTAGAACAGTTACAATTAAAGTCAAATGTGATCAATGATCTAACAGTTATGATCGATTGACGGTGATAAAAAATATTTAAACTACCAATGTATATAAATTAAATCCATAAATTAATCCCAGTAGGACCGCTTTTGGTTTGAAGTAGTATTAGATCAAACCGCTTTTGGTTTGAAGTATTATTAGATCAACCGAAGCAGCTATCCAGGATGATACTGCAAACGAAGAAGTTCATCTAGGTGCACATACAAATGCATACAATAACACTTGCCAGTCTCCTCAACAATCCATAAGTGTTTGATTTTCAGAGTCGGGGCACATTTGAGAACTTCCCCCAAATGAAATGTATAAAGGCTCTAGGTGACATGGAAAACAGTCAAGCAAACACACCCGCTTGGTTTTCACTATGCACAGATACTAATAATGGAGACTACAATTATAGTATATCCAAATAATTATCAGGTAAATTCTTCAAATAATCTAACCTAACCTGGATATTGAATCAGAGCCTGTAAAGCACCATTCTTATCAAACATCGCAATCTTTTGAATAGGTCCAAAAGTAGAAAAAACCTATCACAAGAGAACAGAAGCACGATATTACTCCCTCCGACCCACAATGAGTGACCCAATTGACTATTTCACAGAGATTAAGAAAACGGTATAAATGAGAGAGAATAATGTTTTTACTAAAATGCCAATGAAAGTAGTAATAGTTAGAGGGTAGAATTGGAAAAAGTGTAATTAATATTGCATTGGAAATTGAAAAGGGTCATTCATTTTGAGACACTTTTATCTTACAAATTAGTCACTCAGTATGGACGAAGGGAGTATTATCTAAGCTGTATTGTCAGAAAAACAGTGTAAAAAAATAGTTGGTCAAGATTAAAAATACCGTATGCAAGACATCCAATGTTACAGCATATTGCATGTTCTCAATAGATGCAAGAAGAACGTTACTCTCAGCCTCCAGTCTTTTCCCATCTAAACCAACCATGACCTGGAAAAGTTATATATGGATAAAAATTCTCAGTAAGCAAGTCAGAATGCAAGAAAAACACCCAATAGAAGTGAATGAAGAAAGGCTTTTAAAACAAGCAATTCTGAGGTTGTCAATTGCACAAATCATGTGACAAGATATATATAATATGCTATCCCTTGAAACAAAACAGTCAAAACCTTACCTGTCCACCTCCCTCAATAGCTGACTGAGCAACAGGAAGGTAAGGATTAGTATAGTCTCTGGAGCAAGAAATATAACTAATTAATATTTTTTTACTTTCATAATAGAAATGAAAGGGACCATAGCTGATGAAAGGTGACACATCAAACCAATATCCAGAAGAACAAAATTAGAAAAGCTTTGCCAAAGCAAGGTTTCAAGCAAGCCGGTAAAATACTAAGAAATCAGATATACCTGCTCCTGTGGCTTTGAAACTTAACAGTTAAGTCTGTATGACCAGAATATGTGATCTTGAGGGTACATGGCCCCACCTGTTCAGAAAGCAGATACCTGATACAAGGGTGGGATTAAAGATCAACAATATGAAATACCAAACACATAAATAATAAGAGCCAATTAATGTTCCAATAACTACTAAGTTGCAGTTCAGCTAAAATTTAGGACTTCAAGTCCTGCCTGGTTGGCATTCAGTAGCTAACCATACTAACGTGTCACTGTTAGGAAACAGGAACCTAGGGAAGAGCTATGAAAATGGATAGAAAATTTGAGAATAAATAATCAATTTCATTGATTGATAGTAGAAGAAAGATTTCTCCTCTAAGAAATACCTTGCAACAGAGTCACTGCTCTGCTTTTCCAAATTAACAAATCAGAATGATCCTACAAACCTTATATCACCCTATTTATTTGTCTAATAAATCTCCTCTTAACAGTTTTGACTCCCCTAACTAATTGATCCAACTTTCTGAGCCACATTTCATCCGGTTTTTTTTTGTCCTAATAATACCCTATTTATTTGTCTAATAAATCTCCTCTAACAGTTTTGACTCCCCTAACTAATTGATCTAACTTTCTGAACCACATTTCATCCGGTTTTTTTTGTCCTAATAATACCTTGCCCCTAATTTCACTGAATGATTGATAATAGGAATGGGAATCTTCTGAATGAACCCTTCTATCATTACTGGTTACAAAAAAATATATGTAGAATAATTAGGAGTATTTTGATTAAGATATAAAAAAGAACAAGGAAATTTCTCAAGAATGTCATATATTTAGGGACAGAGGCATGGTTGTTAGGATCGCGCTTTAACTCCCAAAAGCGTACGATCTTACGCGCCGGCAACCACCCACCGCTTTAAGTGGAAGAAAGATCGTGAAATTGGAAGGAGCGTTGAAAGCGTAGAGGAAGACCGTGAAATCGTGGGATCGTAAGATCCCTACGATTTATTTTGGGATTATTTTGACCCATTTTGGATCCGTTTTGACCCGGCCCTGACCCGGCCCTGAAGTTGACCTGTTATTGAACCCTAACGGCAGCGGTCATATTTTTAGGGTTTTGGAACTTGGAATATTTTAAATTTGCGTTTGAGAACTGCAAAAACAATTATCGAGAAAGCTTCCCAACCGCAAAAACCAATAGAACTCTGATACCTCTTCATCTAATTCTTCTATAACGATTAATCATACGATGATTGGGTTTCTTCTCTTCATCTATTTCCTCTATAAATTCAAATCAAATCATTCTATTCTTCTCATCTTTTCCATCCTTGCACTCCAATACATTTTCCTTACAAATATTTGAGTTAAAATGATGTAGTTTGGAATGCGTTTGAAACAATTAAGTTTTGAGTTGCTGTTATGAATGTTACGTTTGAGGAAGTTATGTTTTTTTGAATTGAATGTTTGCTAATATGATTAAGTTAATGAGAATTTTATGTTAAGGTTATTTGTCTATTTTTTGGGATCTTACGATCCGAGTTACGATTCCATATCCTAACGATCTTTATCGAGATCCCGATTTTGACAACCAAGGACAGAGGTATATATCAAAAGAACAACCAAAGTCTGAATGTACAACAAAAAATCAAATAGTTGAGTATTGACTCATCTGAGAACAAATGCACTATGACATGACATTTACCACCATGATACCCTACCCATCAGTTGTACTAAAACATCGTCAAACAAGTATTAAAATTGGTACCTGGGTATGCTTCTTCCATCCAAAGCATCCTTTGCAGAAGTAGCAGTCTCTGCATCTGAGAATTGAACCAGTGCCTAAACAGTAGTACATAGAATAAGCTTTTTGGTTACTGCATCCAAATAGGGACAGCAACAAAAAATGATTTCTTATCATTAACCTGGAATCCTGCTGTCTTCTCAAAAGTAGTAATCTTATGCACAAAACCAAAGGCTGAAAATACCTACAAAAGCAAATGTTAAACTTTCAAGTTTCAACATGATATTTGTTAAGATAAATTTAAAAACTTGAACCCAATATGAACAAAGGCTTGTGTTTTCGAAGATATAGTATAGAAAAGAGGAATGCAACAAATTAAAATTTCAGCATATAAGCAAGTCAATCCATAACTTACATAAACCACCAAGCTCCATTTTATGGAAACGGAAGATAAAGATTAAAAAAGAAAACCATGAAAAGGCTTAAATAGCGCAAGGAAAATTTAAGGCTTCCAGTAAATCAGTATATATCTTGATATGCTAATAGAAAAATGCTTTCCTTGCATGCATTGGTGGTATCACAAGAAATAGAACCTTGTAAGTAATGAGAAAAACAAATGAAAAATTAAGAAACCATCAACAATTTCCATAAATTCCTCATTAAATCTCTAACTTTAACAACAGAAAATGGGGGAATAGCTAAGTCAAGGGATATATTTCAAATCATGATTTTCTTAGATGAAAAACTGCCAAGAATACTTGACCAGAATAATAAAAGTTTGAAAGGAGAGGGTACCATTAAATTTTGATACATGAAGATTTGATTCAAACATCTACTTTCAAAGTGAACTACCTCCTCAACTATAAATCATGTGAAAACTAGCATTTAACTGCCAAGTTTAAAAGGAAAACGTTTAGCCTACTTTCAAAGACTAAGAAAATATGAAAAACAACCAAATAATAGCAAGAACACGATGAAATAACTGAACATCACAGAATCTGGTGACTAATCTATTTACAGAGAAAATGCAGATGATGAGTAAATGCAGCATATGTGCACAAATGAGAAGAAGAAGAAAAAAGAGGCAACATCCTAAACTACAAAAGTGGTAGGAGTTCAGAGGGAGAATAGGGAAGAAAGAGGTAATGATAGGGAAAGGAGAAAAGAGACAAACACACAAGTGCTATTTCTCCCAAAGCACTAAGCTGCCATCGAAGATATTGCCTTCACAAGGGTCGGCTGATTCATTTATATACATATCAAGTTTTCCATGCCCTGACAAAGAAAAACCTAATCACAACTCTAAAGGACTAGCATCCTTGTGGTGACGGTGTTAGCATATAACTGATGCACACACGACACATGTCATTTCTTACCAAATGCAAGACGTCAATGCTGACAAGGCGTGCATCTTCACCCTCAATTGTTACTAACAAAACATTTCCAGCAACATCTGCAGCAGTTTTGTTATGCACTATTTCTTGCCTATTTGAATATTGCAGATAAACAGTTTTCCCTCGCACTTGTGCAGGCTCCGAAGATGAAGCATAGTATGATATCATTGCAATGGCTTGATTCAAATCTGTCTGTAAGTTATATCAACAACATATGATTTGAACCTAACAATCAGTAAATTTATTTCATATCAATGAAAAAACAATATCAAGATAAGATGAAAAAAAACACTCACAAATTCAATAAAAGCTTGATTTCGATTTGACCCAACATTGCATTTTGTGTTCACAACTTTTCCAAATGGCTTCCCAAGTTCAATCAGTTCCTCCTCGGTGCATTCCCATGGCAAGTTTCTCAAATGAAGCACCTTCGACGGTGGCTGGGTGTATCGAAACTGTTGCTGACTAGAGACTGATGCCATTTTGATCAATAACCCTAACCCAAAACCTGCTGAATTGCAGCCCCTTCAACTACAATATCCATTTCATGCAATCATGTATCATATCAAACAAACAATATACACAATGCATAATTCTGATTCTCAATAATTTCCAACAGAGTACAGTAGCTAGGAAGATAAAACTAACAATGATATAGGGGTAACAATATAGTGCGTAAGCAATTGAAATTGAAATTGAAATTCCAGAAATAAATGGATGAAAAATCATAAATTGACCTAACCGTAATCAAAGGAGATAGCTGACATAAGGATTTAAAAATTCTAAGTAATCTAGTTAGGGCAAAAAAATCAATTACCGTGGAAAATTGGGAGGACAAGAGACAAGTTTTAGTCAAGTTCACGAAATTAGGGTTCTCAGGCATGAAAAGGGGGAATGAACCTTCTCCACTATCAAACGTTCCGTTTTATATATTGTTTCTGGCACCCCCAGTCGGCGAAGATAAACTATGTATGAGGTACCTCCCTTCACCTTAAACCTTAATATACATTATACATAGATCACATTTCTTTTGTTGGGCTAAATTACTATTTATGTTTTAATTTTAATTTTTTTTGTTAATTTAGTTATTTTTCATTGTTGATGATTTGTTAATATTGTTCTTAACTCATCATTCATTTATGATATAGATTTGTGTACATGATTATGAGTTTATAGGGTAATTGATATTGCCACATGCTTTTTATGGGTATGTTTGTTTTGACTTTTTTTAAAAAAATGATTTTTATAGTGTAATATAATTTTGTGAAAAATAAATTTACAAAGAATTTTTTTATAAAAGTTTCAGATGAAAATTTGGTTTGAATAGTTATTTTTAAAATGTTATTTTAGATATATAAATATTTTATCGAAAAAAAATTAAATATCAAAATTTTAATAAATCATTTAATTTGAAGCTATTTCAAATAGCTTTTGATAAAAATTATTTTTGAGATACAATTTTTTTCAAAAATTGCGATTTCGACTATGTTTTAAGCTTCAATAATGTATGTTTATGTTGTATGATATCAAAATTAGTCTTGCATTTCAGAAAAAATGAATATAAAAAAATTTATAATATTTTGAAAAACGATTTTATAAAATTCATTTTTAAAAATACAAAAAAAAATCTATTTTTTTAAAACTAAAACAAACAAGTCCTATATATTAGTAGAATATAGACTTTGAGCTTTTTTTTGTTAGTCTTAACACAAATGTTGTGGCTCAAGTTTTTATTAGAAAATTCTAATAATGAATTATGGTTTCTAATTCTGACCATTGTGTTGTTTCAATTTGTCTATAACATATTAACATATATATAAAAAATAAATTTTGGTTTTTGTGTTGTTTTCAATTATATTCATTTTAATTATTTTGTAATCATAAATATTTGTCTCGTGTATAATATTTATCTTAATTAAATTTAAAATATTATCTTAGTATTATTGTATTTATTTTGTCAGATAACTTACTGACGGGACATTATTATTATAATTTTAAATATATATAATAAATTATTAATTTAATTAATTAATTAATATCAATTAAATATGTGTTTTGTTAGTGAAAATATACGTATTAATCACTTTTTATTGATTATATTTTAAATTTAATGCAAAATCAATGTAATGACGTACCAAAAATAAGACTTAGTTGAAAAACGATAATTTATCACTTTTTAAATGAATAAAAATATACACTATTTTCATAAAGAAAGAAATACATAATATTGTTATAAAAGAGAAAATAATGAAGAAAATTAACTACCTTTAAATAAATGTGAATGGAGAAATAGAAAATACAAATCCACTTGTCATACAAAGAAAATTGATTGGGGACACTAAAACATATATATGCCCTCTAATATGAATATGTGTCATGTGATTACAACTTATATAAAAGGATGAAACAATAATTATGGTGGTAATCAATTATCTCAAATTTATCGAAGAAAATTGATTGGGGACACTAAGACACATATGCCCTCTAATATAAATATGTGTCATGTGATTCTAACTTATATAAAAGGATGAAACACTAATTATGGTGATAACCAACTATCTAAAGTTTATAGGAGATGTGTCGTTTTCGTAACTCATATTTATTTTTTTATTAATGGGGTGGTCCACCTTCAATATATAGTAATGTGTATTATGTGAGCAAAAGAAACAAGTCATATTCCTTTTATTTTTTGAAATTTTAGTATCTGATTTTGCGACTGACTAATTTAAAAGGGTCAATTTCATCATCTACTTGTAGGGAGGTCGTTTAAAGGCTGAGATCTTGTGATGAGTACACTTTCAAAATTGAAGCATTCACCCTTAAGTCAACCTCTGGGGATTAAGTCATATCACTTATAGAATGCCCAATTAACCTCGATGGAGCATTGCTATTAATTGTTAGACTAACGGCATTGCTCTCTTAACTCAAAAAATATACCAATTATTCCGGACTGATCCAATGACTAGGCATTGCCCAATCCACTTCTGTTTCCAAAACGACTCAATTGCCCAAGTCCAGCTAATTTAGGACAGTATTTACCTTTCTGCCCCTCTACCGGGCAAGGCTGGTCGGATGACCCCAAAGGTCAGCTGCCCCTCCTCGGTAGTTCCTGCCCGTCACGCACGGTTCCACCATCCAGAAGTAGCCACGACGCTCGTGCCCGCAATTACGCCTCTGCCCGTGGCAACGGCTAGTTTCGGGCACCTCTGCCCGTCCCAACGACTAGTTTCTGGCAGTTACCTATTCTTTGGGAAACGGTTATCTCACCCCAAAAATAGGGACCAATGGCCAAGCGCTGGGGGCACTATAAAACCCCTCTCATTTGAGGGGGTCAAGTATTCTAAATCATCCTACGAAACACATACTTTGTACTTGCCTTCTTTTCTCCTGATCTTTACTTTAGCATCGGAGTGCCTTGCAGGTACACCCCTGTAGCATGCGATTTTTGTCGGTGACGCAACCACCTTACCGCAATGGTTGGAATTGGGTGCTACTTTCTGATTTTTTATTTATCCCATGAAGCTGGAAAGGAAAGGGAAGTTATCTAAAACTAACCTTGCACGCAAATGTTTTCTTTAACAAATGCTAAGAGATTGGGGGGTCGGGGTCAGGTTATACAAAGGGAAGTTACCAATTACCCAGTGTATATATGGTTATCCATAGACCTCTTATGGCATGTTTTTTTTCTTCTTTTGGTTTAAATATTTTCTGGTGTTTATCTGTTGTGGGTTGGGAAAGTTTCTCCTTTGGGAGTGTTGAGAGAGTATTTTTGTTGTTTTCGATTTTTTTTCCGATGTTTTTGGGAAGGTACTGGACCTAAAGTTTTTTATTTGTGTGCTCGCTAAGATTTTGCAATCTTATGCCTACGTATTCCTGTAAAGATACAGGGAAATCAGAGCAATCATAGTTCCTCCTATTTCTATGGGAGGAAAATGTTTGGTGTCTTGTTTAAAGCCCAAGATTGAAGCTAACTGAGTATTTGTGTCTTATTTAAAGCCCAAGATTGAAGCTAAAAGGGTGTCTGAGAGAGAATTTGTCATCTCTAAAGGGAGATATCTCACCTGTTTATCACAAAATTGTTGGGTAACTGATTATAAAGGGGAATTACTTTAACTGGAATGTATGGAACCCAGCAATGCCATAATTTCCTTTATAATGGGAGGTGTCCTAAAGGAAGAAACTTTAACTCAGTGTAGAGCAATGCCATTTTTTCTTAGGAGTTTTCCATGCTAAGAGAGGGACATTGGCTTGGATGTAAATAATCCAGAGGCTTGCCACTTACAACAATTAGATGAAAGATGAGGTTTTACCAGGATAAAAGAGGAACTACAGCTTGGACTTTGAATCAACAAGTGTGCCACTTACAGCAGTTATCTAGAATTAGGGTTTTTTTATTGTTTGTTTTGATATGTGATGTACAGAGAAATGTCTTCCTACAGAGAAGACTCTAGATTTCCTCTTAGAGGATGTTGATTTTTGTGTGCCTTGATCAAAGCCCAAGGTTGAACCTGAAAGGTTGACTCTATTAGGGGAGTTTTATATCTGTCTTGTACCAAAGCCCAAGATTGAGGCTGAAAAGAGATTGACTTCACTGGGGAGGTTTCATCTGTCTTGTACAAAGCCCAAGATTGAGGCTGAAAAGAGATTGACTCCACTGGAGAGTATGATCTGTCTTGTACAAAGCCCAATATTGAGGCTGACTCTATTGAGGAAAATCATTATACAAAGCCTAAAAGGAGGCTGGTTGGGGAAATTCTTATATAAAGCCTAAGAGGAGGCTAACTTGTGTTGAGGATTATTGAAATCCAAAAGCAGGTCCAAATTATATGTGGTGGGGAATCCAAAGGTTTTACTCTTTCTGGGGATTTGAAGAAGAGTTGAAATATCAGAGACCACGTGGCTTTGATTCTACTGAGGATTTGTTAGTGGTAATTTGACCCTAGCTGGGGAATTTCTTAAATTGAAAGCTTAAAGATTGAGTTTGAAAACCTATGGAGGTTTTAACTCTGCTGGAGACTAGTATATTGATGAAATGATCAGGGTTTTTCCTGTGTTTTTTAGGAAACTTGAGGGTCACTGTGAGATCTAAGAGGAGATGAGACTTTCCAAGTCTACTGGTATGAAGAGATTGACTCTTAGTTGGAAAATGATCTTTGTATGATGCCCAAGAGGAGGCTGATGTCTTAAGGGATGAGAAACAACCCTATAATGGTTTGATGTTTTGGAATTCTGACTCTCCTGAGGATTGAACTAGTAGAGATGACTAAGTTTTGTCCTATACCTATAGGAGGTCTTATGGTCCTTGTACTAAGCTCAGGAGGAAGCTGAGAACTTCTAAGAAGCCCGTGGGTCCTTATACTAAGCCCAAAAGGAGGTTGGGGATCCTTTTAGGAAGCCTGTGGGTCCAAACCTAAGAAAAGTTCAAGAAAGGTTTCACTGGGAATAAGTCCTTTCTTTGCAGAACAGTTCTAGGGTTTGAAGAAATTCAAGAGAAGTTTCACCGGGAATTAATCCTCTCCGGGGAAATGAATTTCTTGTACAAATACTTCTAAATTTGGACAATCTTGAGAAAAGTTTCACCGGGAATAATGCATTTCTATGTTCCATATTGTATAAGCCCAAGAGGAGGTAAGACTGTATCTGAAATTTCCTATGGGGAACTAGTTTTGACTGTGTTGAAAGAGTAACCACTGGTTTGACCTAGATCTAGACCTAATTGATGGGGAAAACTCTAAGCAAATATATACAAGCATATGCAAATGAAATATATAAACAAGTATATATTGAAAAGATAGCGGAACTTACAGTTGTGCAAGCCCAAACATGGTAACGACTGCTGTATGGTTAGTCATTCAAGAAATTGAAGGAAGTTTTGATAAAAACTTTGAATTTGAATTTAAATAAAAAATAAAGTTGTTTTAAAAGGAAATTTGGGGCTTATACTCAAAGAGATGCCCAGATGATCTCTTTTGAAAAGGTGACGATCGCGTCGTAGTTTTGAAAACCACAGAGGGACTTATACAATGACTGAGGCCCAAATTTATTTATTTACAAAAGAGGTGGGTCTTACACTCTATTAGAGGCCTAAAAGTTTATTTTTATACAAGAGATGGGACTTATAGCTCAAGGAGAGGCCCAGATGAAAAACAGTGATCGCACCGTTATTTTGAAAATCGCGTAGGGACTTATACAATGACTAAGGCCCAAATTATTTATGTACGAATGGGATTGGGTCTTACACTCTATTAGAGGCTCAAAAGTGTTTAAAAAAAGAATAAAAACGGGACATACAACCAAAGAGAGCCCCAAATGAAAATTGTTTTGAAAAACGGCGATTGCGCCGAGATTTTTTTAAAATCGTATCGGGACTTATACAATGACTCAGGCCCAAGAAGGTTTATTTACAAATGGATGGGACTTACACTCTACCAAGAGGCCCAAGAGTGTTTGAAAAATGTTTGTGAGGATGAAGACAATTAAAACCCTAATTTGATTCAAAAATGCATTTTAATTTGAATAAAAATCAATTAAAATGATCAAAATTATCAAACATGTATGAAAAACAAGTTGTGATCTTGGATTAATGTTTGAAAAATTATGTTTTATCCATAGAATGATTTTCAAATCATTTGAATTTGAAAAATCAAGAGAAAGAAATATTTTTAAATGCTTAAAAACAAATAAAAATAAATTCTTTACAAAAATATTAAATATATAAAATAAATAATATTTTTGTAAAATTTTTGTAGAATAAAATATTTTAACATTTTTGTGATTTTTGAAAAACAGAATCAATTCAAAAACATTTAAATCCAAAGAGAAATTAATTTTTGAATCAATTAATAAAAAATATCAAAAATTCAAAAATTCAAAAATTTGAAAAATGGCTCCAAGAACACATGTTCTTGCTCGCGCGTGCTCTGCCTCCCCAGATTTGCAAAACCTCTCATATCTCTCTGATTACTCAATGAAAATGACTTTTGTAAACATGAAACTTGCTCGTTTTTTAACAAGGATTACAACCATATAAATTAATTGCATTTATATTAAGTGTGGAGTGAGAAATCAGAAAATGAACTCAAGAACCCTAATTTTTGCAAGAACACCATGAAATCCTATACACGATTCATACATAGCAATTGATTAAGGGGAAATACTCTACATAAGTGCAGAAACATGTTTGTAACTTGAAAACACATTTATGATGCATGGATTATAGAGTTTGAGAGTGTTAGGCTTACCTCTTGCAACTGGTGATCAAATTCTATGTTGGAGGTGTTACAGATGTTGTGTAATGATCTGGACAACTTCAATGGACCTCAAGTAATGTGTTTGAAGGCTTGGAATGGATTGAATCAGCTCAGAACTTGTTGTGGCACCTCAACTGCAAACAGGCCAAAAAGCTTGAGCAAATGGGGGTGACTTTGTGATTCAGGTGTTCCAAATGAGTTTTAAGGTCATGGATCGCTCATATATGATGTATGTGAGGTGTTGGCATGATTGGGTTTGATAGAATTGCTCTCAAATGGAAAATTCGAATGTTACTTGAATGAAAAGCAAAATCTGGTTTTTTGAGAGTGATTTTGAGGAAAGCATGTGTTATGGTGCTTTGGTGTACTCAAGCTGGCCACAAATGAGCTCTATTTATAGTGTGTCAAGTTTGTTTTGGCAGTAATAGTGAATAGTGGCTGGTACAGTCCATTGTCCATTGGTTTTCAAAAGGAATCTCAAGTCTCCTCTAGCCATTGACTTGGGTCAATTTTGCAGGCCTATGGTCTTCTGTTGCAGGGATAAGGCTTGACTCATTCAGTTGGATTTGCCTTAGTACATGCCACCTTGATGCATCCATTGAATGCTCCATGACAACTTTGAAGTTTTTGGTTTTGCATCATTGGATATCACATGCATAAATGATGATTTCTTGACTTGGTGTGCTTGTGGCTCAGAGATCTTTTGCTTTGATCTGATCCTTAATGTTTCTAGAAGGATTACAAGACTTGTAATTGTACAAATTAGCCAATTCGAGCAAATGACCTATAATCCGCCTTGGGAAGAAATCAACTTTTTGTGCCATGTTCCAAGGGTTGTAAATCCTTGCTCAAATTGAATTTGGAGATGATCTTGGACTTTTTGGAAAGCTCTCATGACATACTTTAACTTTGATATCCAACAATGGTCTTGAATCAACTTGTATCAATGTGAAAAATGGCCTCCAAGTTGGTGAAAATCCAACACAGATTCTGTCCAAATTTTCACCAAGTGTTGGAAAAAGTGGTCATTTTCATGTTTTTGTGATTTTGATCAATCCATAACTCAAAATCCATGAGGATTTGGAATATTTTGTAGTTGAAAATTTTGAAGTATGTCATGTGAACTTTTATTTGGGCTTTGGATGAGAGAAAAAGGCCTTGTGGTTTGGAAGTTATGACTTTGTAAAGTTGGTACCAAATCACTTTTGTTCCATAACTTAGAAAATTTTAAGTTTCCTATGGTTTCCCCTTTTGCAAGTAACAATATTTTTCTTGGTTTTTCTTGATGGATGATGATCAAAACCATGCATTAACATTGTTTTTGACTTAGGGGAGCCATATTTGTGAAAATTTTCAAAAAGTCAAACTTGATTTTGGGCACAGTTGACTTTTTGTCAGATGAATTCCAAACTGTGAGATCCTCTATGCAATCAAGTTCTTGACCTAAATCAAACCTAATGGATGAATTACATAGGTGTTTTAGGGTGTCTTAAATCATGCCCCGAGGTTTGGGAGCATGTCTTGGTCCAAAGTCAAAGGTACAATTGACTTTTTCTTCAAAACCCTAATTGTGGTCCAGATGAATTTGAAACTTGTGAATCAAGCTTCTTGGATCAATCCATTGTTGCAAATGGATTAATATAGTGTATTAGAGACCCTTAAATCATGATTAGAGGCCCTCAAATTATGTGAATCATGTCTTGAGGTCTTGGTTCATGTCTGACCTTAAAAGTCAACTTAGGGGTAAATTAGGTCAAGAAACCCTAATTCCTGATTTTTGATGAATGCATCACCTGAGGCTATTTTGAACTTGTGATTGGACTCATAAGGTCCCTTTGAGGATTTTGGATCATGTTTTGAAGTATTGACTCATGCCCAGATGAAAATTTTCCTCTGGAGGCCTTGGTCGACCAAAACCCTAATTTGGTGACACTAGGGATCTCGAGGCTTGATCAGCTTGAGATGTTGCACTCTTGTGCTTGATTCTTGATATGGGAGACCTCTTGATCCTTCATGGATGTTTGAGAGGCTTGACAAGTTTAAGATCATGTCAATTCTTGATTGATCCTTTGTTTGAGTACTCTGAGAGGGCTCAAAACCCTAATTCTTAATTGTAGTGAATGCTCAACAATCCTTGAGGAGATTGATGAGGTATGATGGTATATCCATATTGCGGTAATGATTTTCACAATGATGGTAAATCTTGTGGTCAAAATTTGGGGTATGACAACCCCCTCCTCATCTTTCACACCCAGCATCGCAGAGGTCATCTCTGACCCACTTCAGGTTCTGATAAGCCGGTAAGATCAGTGGCGCCGTCTATGGGAAACACTGTTATCCCCGTCTTTCTTCCATCGTAGATTCAAGACCAAAACAGCCCTTCCAAGATTCCGATCATGGCAAGCCAAGATCATGTCCACGATGCTCGTAACTCTGCTTTTCTCCCCATCAGCAAGACTGATACTGATGGAGCACCCTTTTTTCTTGGGAACAACGTCCATCAGCTGAGAGATGGAGCCATCGCGTCTCCCTCCCCCGTTCGCCTCCCCCTAGATCCAAGGGCTGGACACGAACCCCATCTCCCCGCCGAGATCACCGTCCTACCCTTGGGGGAAGCACCCGCTCCCCGTCATGGTCCAGCAGCAGCGACGACGATGAGCCTTCTGGCCCATTGTCCCAGGTAATTATGGTCATGCGCCTGCCAAAAGGGCTGGAGAAACCACCGTCTCTGGGCATTTACGACGATACAACGAATCCTAACGAGCACATCGAGAATATCAATGTGTTGCTCGACTACTGTGGCATTCGGGGCGCCATCAAATGTAGATTTTTCCCTACCACGCTGAGGAAGAGAGCGATGACTTGGTACAAGAAGCTCCCCAACGAATCCATCACATCATAGAGGGAGTTGGGGAGAATGTTCTCCATACACTTCACGGCCTCCCGTCGTCACCCGAAGACTGAAGCCTCCCTTGAGGCCATAATTCAAGGGAAAGACGAGCCTCTTCGAGCTTATATTGAAAGGTTCAATAAAGAAGCAGTACAGGTCTCAACCACCAATGATGAAATTCTGGTTAAGCAGATCACGAAGACGTCAGACAGGATGTCGTGACACTTGATCTCTGCTTCTCACAAGGATCTAAGGAAGAACAAAAGTAAACAGCAGAAGGTAAACAACACCAGAATTGTTAACCCAAGTTGGTGAACAATAACACCTACATCTGGGGGCTACCAAGCCAGGAATGAAATCACTGTGTAGAATTGGTTCTAAGCTAAACTCCAACGTTTACAGCTTATCACATAGAAACTACCCTTCCTAGATTTCTACCTAAGACTCTCCTAGGTATGAGACGCTTCTCAATTCCCTTTCAATCACTGCAGTGACTGAAAATATTACAACTCAATAGGACAATCCTTCTCAAGTATTCACACAATACACGAGAGGCTCACAAGTACAAACCCTAGTACTTCTAAACAGCTGCAACAACCAACCTCAAACTAGGTTAATTCTAACCTATTTATATTGCAAACCACAACTGGACTTGGGCTTCTAAAATGCATCAGAAATCTTCCTCAGAATTAGCGACCTAATTCTTTCTTCTATCCCAAGTTATCAAAAATGTCTCCTTCACAAGGAAACCACAAATACAATCAGAATTCTGATTCCCCAGTCTCAAGTGCCACCTGGAATCCTAGACATATTCCAATCACACCTGTTAATAAAGACAGCTAATCCAAAATAGTAACAGATAAAGATGTCGAATCCTCTTGATATGACATCTTGTCTAACATCTCATCCTGCAGTTAGTATAACATGTTGGGACATCTTTTCCAACATCTTTCAGCTAAGTTAGTTTTACCAAAATTAATGCCAACCTCAGAAGCAGGGACTCAACAATCTCCCCCTTTGGCAGATTTTGGCTAAAACTAACTTCCATATACCTGCAGAAACAAAACACCAGGGAGACAACTAACATAGAAGCAGCGAAATCAAAACATGTCTCCCCCTCAATCAGTTCAGATCTATTCCCCCTCAGTAGTTAGTAGATCATCAGTAACAGAGCAGCAGCGGAATTAAAACATGTATCCCCCTCAATCAATTCATATTTACTCCCCCTCAATAGTTAGTAGATCATCAGCAGTTAGCAGTGGTTAGTGATGTTAGTAATTCTCCCCCTTTTTAGCCACAATATGACAAAGGTAGAAAGACTAACCCAAAAACAATAAACCAGTTCAAAGTAAAAGTTTACACACCCAACAGAAAGAAAAAAATATCCTGGGTACACAGCCCTTACACAACCAAAAAGAAACAATAAAACAGTAAAGAAAATAGTAAAGAAGAAGACAACTCTCAGAGGTCATCTTCAGCCTCCTCATCATCCTCTTCTCCTTCTACACTTTCATCAGTGCCATTTTCAGCATCTTCCTCCTTTTCTTTATCACCTTTCTCATCTTCCTTGGTCGGTTTAGTAGCAAGAGCTTCTATCAATCTTTCGAGCTTCTCTTTTTTGGCAGTGCTTTTCTTGATGATATCATTAAGCTCTTTGCATGTGACTTTCAGCTGAACAATGGTATCCTCCTCTGAGAATGTAGTTGTAGATGTTGAGACAATGTCTGGAACATGTTTGTCAGCAAGCAGCTTGTGATGTAGAGACAAAGGTGGATTTCTCTTCATGATGACATCACCAGCAAGAGTGATCCTAGGATATTATTAAAGTAACATTCCACAAATGAGTGATGGAAAACAGATTAGAAATTTTACAGCTGGTGAAGTAGCTTGTTTTAGAATTTGATCAAATATATATGCCCCAAAATCAAAGGATTTCTTTCTACTAATGGCATAAATAAACTTTCCAAGTCCTGTGGAGATAGTTGAAGTGTGGTTTGTATGAACCCAATTTGCAGCACCAATTCTATAGAGAATGGCATATTTAATGCTGAGCTTCCCAGCAGACAGTTTATGTTTGTTTGGCCAGCTTTTTACGGTGTTCCCTGTAATTTCTCTGCATATTTGGTCATCTGTATCTTCAATTTCAGCCTGAGCACACTCAGATCTGCCAAGATATTTGTTTATTTCAGCAGGGGAAAATGTCACAACATTTCCTCTAACATACACTTTGAAGCATTCCTCACTTCTTCTATCATTGCAACCATCTGGTATGTTTACCACAAATTCTTTCACCGGCTGTTAATAACAGGAATCAAAATGAGAAATAGTTCCGATCAACCCAACCTCTTTGATCAAGTTCATCACTTCTTCACACTTAAGGACATTTTGTCCCAGTTCTCTCTCTATAGCAATTCTTCTATGATATACATGGTTCCATCTGCTGACACTTACAACATCATGAAAGGAGATGTTATCCATGGGAGCCTTGGGAAGCAAACCTGCAATCTTCTTGGAAGTTGGTTTCTTAATGGCGTCCTGTCCATGCTCTATCTCTTCATAGTCTGACTCACTTTCAAACTCTGAATTCCTTTTCTTATTTTCAACAACAACTTTGCTCCAGGGTCTATGGGGGCCAACTACAGGTCTCTTAGATTGCTTATTAGAGATGGCTACACCTTTACCTTTCTTTCTTTTTAGTCGTTCCGACACACTTGGCTTGAGGTTTGTAGCAATGACCTCATTGTCAAAAGGAGTGTCAACTAAATCGATGATTTTGTTAACTTGTGCTGAAGTCTCTTGTGCAGTCAAGAATGTTTCATCATCTGCCTCAGCATTTTCAACGACAGAGTCAACAAGGGTATGCAGATTCCCTTCTGACATTTCTGAAATTCTGGTATGACAGACCCAGATGTCACATAACATGTCGAGACATCTGGTCTATTATCAATAACATATACAAGATATAGACAATTAAAGAAGTTGATAAAAAGTAAAGTGCACACAAGAATTGTTCTCCCAGTTCGGTCTAACAACCTACATCTGGGGGCATACCAAGCCAGGGAGGTAGCTCACTATCAGTAGTATCAATTCATAGACCCTACAATCAACACACCGGTTGATGATCTACTCACTTAATCACTACCCAATGACCCTTCTACCTAAGTCCACCCTAGATAAGAGACTCCATCTCACTTCCAATCATCGCAATGATGTCTAGCAGTTAACACCTCAGCCACTGCATCACCAGCTTGATTTCCAACAACTCTTCAATCACAGAAAAGTAGAAGACACACTTCAAGAAACACAATCATCATTGCTTAAAAGCTCATAGATAAACAGTCCAACTCTAAGTACAAAACAGTACCAGAGTGGCTCATAATTTCACACAAACCCTAATGTTCTACATTTTGGACCCGTGCTTATTCTAGGTTACAAGCATTCTATTTATAACTTTTTCCCAACTGGATTTGGGCTTCTAATCACAGCATATCAGCTGCTACAAATCTGCAAAAGATTCTCCTACAAAATAGGTCTTCAATCAAATCCTTCCTAATTTATCTCCATAATTAGAAAGTCATTACTCTTCAATATTCTTCTTGATTCTGACTTGAATCTTTCAGACCTATAAAACAGCGCCACATAGGATAACATAATATTCCCAGAAACATTCCTCACAGTGGTTTGGGCATTAGCAAATCTTAGATTTGATTCACAATTAAAAACTGATTTAAACTTCAAATCTTTTTGCCCTAAAAATAGCAACAAAATATACTCCACAAAGTAACAGAAAACGATTGCTTCAGAATAAATCTGCTCCATGAATTTCGCATGCAGTCACTCAACAAAAACTCATAAGTTGCAAATAACGCGCAAACAATAAAACATAACATTCTTAACAGAATGTTCTGTCAACAGATGTTAAGACATCAGTCTTGACATCATGCACAGAGTCCTGCAACACTCAGATAAACCACTGCAGAATGTTAGAAACACATGTTAAGACATCAAGCATGACATCTTGATGCAACACTTTGTTTTACCAAAATTGCTGCCAATTTCAGAACTAGCAATCTCCTCCTTTGGCAAATTTTGTCTAAAACAATATCAGCACACATCAGAGATACCGGCAGAGAACACATATCAGAGAACCTGCAGCAGAAACACAACACACCAGACAATCACATCTAACCCAGAAAATCCAATGCACACATATCATTACTATGCCAACATTACTAAGCCACACTACTCTCCCCCTTTTTAGCCATAATTAGACAAACTCCACTAGGAAACTTCCATAACAACCATAACAACTAAGCACACATTCAGAACAAATCCATAGAGAAGAGAGTACATTAATACAGACCAAGCACAAAAAGTTCCAAAGGCAAACTCTGAATCATCCAACCAACATACTCAGAACAGAACATTGGGGTAAATGTACACTTCTGGTTCAATCCATTGACACACCAGGTCTAAACTATCATGTCCACCATGAACTTCACCAGTAACACAATGTCACAGCATCTTGTCTGACATAACACCCTCACCAGAGCCACAAATAATCTTGATAAACAACTGTACTACTCCAACAACAAAAGTTCAACTCCCCCTATCTAAGATACCCAGTGCTCCTTTGCAAGAAGAACACCTTAAATGAATGGAAAACATAAGACTCATCTTCATGTCTTCAAGAGCGCACCCTCTGTTCAACACACCTGCTGAACGCATTCACTTAATGCTTGATCCTCAAACAACACTAGTACATTTAATTGACAGAAGTTGCTCCTTCAACAAGAAACACCACAAAATCACCAATGATATCCCATGACACCTTTATGATCATATAGTAAGAAAGTACCAGGATCACATCCTTGTACTACAACCAACAAACTCTTGGATTGAGACCAAAATCACCATTGATTTCTCTCGTCCAGAAACCATCTATACCCTGTACAAATCCACCTTGAATTTTACAGCCATAGACATTCTTGTTCCTTGAGAAACAATCCAATAGAATCAGGAATGCTTCACACAATCATCCACAAGATCTGAAGCACAAACACACTTCCTTCCACTACACTCTAAGTAAAGTCCTCTTACTTTGAATTAATGACACACACCAAGACAAGTGTGACATCTCCCATCAACAAAGACCCCTACAAAGTTCTTCCAAAAACTGCAGAGAAAAATACATTCTCCCAGACACAAACAAAACTGTCCTTCAGACTCCTCCTCAGAAGCATGTGCGCACATGATTCAAATAATTAGCTTCAAATGGCTAGAACCATACATGTCCTATTAAGAACACACCAAAACGCCATCTAGCAGCCTAATGACATAGCATGTTATATGACATTATATCCTCATAAGAGGCAACCAAACTCCACAAGCTTGATCAGCATGCAAGCTTCACAATATATGCACCTTTGCAGCAAAATCCATAAACAAGTACTCCCCCTGTCATGGATAACCAATGCTCTTGATGGAGATGAACATTTGAGAACCAGATCTTCCCACATTTGCTGAGCACATTCACATACTGTACTTTCACTCCTGGAGAACACATCCAATTATCCTGACTGGTTTGATACTGCTCACAACCTCCACAACTTCTCAGCTTACT
Organism: Lathyrus tuberosus; assembly: GCA_022829125.1. Classification (NCBI taxonomy): domain Eukaryota; kingdom Viridiplantae; phylum Streptophyta; class Magnoliopsida; order Fabales; family Fabaceae; genus Lathyrus; species Lathyrus tuberosus. The sequence continues at coordinate 21,841,872 of JALAZF010000017.1, forward strand.
GAGATCCAATCTCTTCAATAGATACTTGCAGTACAGCCAGCCAAAAGTAACTCCCTCTTTGTAGCCACCCGTTTGCAAAGCATATCAATACAAGGCATAGAACATCCAGAACAGAGCACCTCAGATCTAATTCCTCTGCAAAAAAAAAACTTTCTAATTAGATCACATCATCTGACACAATTCCTCTGCCATTACATCCACTAGTAGTTGTTGATACTAGTGAAGTCTTCAAAAATAGTAGACAAGCTTTGCCAGAACATGCTACTAAAAACAAGATCAGAATCTCCACATTCTAATCCACATAGTCAGAAACACCTCTTCTGACAATAATGCTTGAGCAATCATTTTCTAAATATAACCATCAACAAACATGATGTTACAACATCATTTAGGACATTAGCTTCCCATCACCATTCAAAGGACTCATTGCGCATAGAAGTCCTTCAAGAAGCTCCCAATAAAGCACTTACACAGCAGCTTATTCTGGTTAATATAAACACCTAAACACCATAGAGAGAAATAAGCTTGCACACCCTCTCTGAAGCAAAGAATTCAGACTGCAGACTTGCATACTCACATCCGACAAATACTTAGCTCCCGTCAAAGTATTTATCATTAGTCAGATGCACACCCTTATCAGAGGATAGACAAATACTCAGCTCCCGTCAAAGTATTTATCATTATTCAGATAAGACTACCTTCTCACACAAGGTAGGACAATTGGTCTGACATTCTTCTTTCGCACACATCAGGCATCTGCTGATTCTTCTTCATGAAAAAACATCATGACAACCATGCATACCACAAAAGCATTCACACCACAATAGCATTCCAGATTAGATCCGTGTCTTGACCTTTCACTCCATCCTGAGCTAAACAAACTTCCTTGGCTGAGGAAGCAATGAACTGAAATGATGTTTCAACATCAGTTCCGACATCAGTCTAAATCACATTAACCATCTACTATGGCTTTGGAGACAACAACCACAGTAGTCCACACACATCTCTTGCAAGGGACACAAGAGGATCGACCATCAGTATCTGATCAACCTTCAAAACCAGACCATACACACAAGTAGGAACCTGCATACTCTACATCTCAAGAATCTTCTTCTCAAACTTCTAATGTTCAGACCTTCTGTCTGTCTTTGAGATGTTGAATGCCATCCTTCTACACCTAAAGAGGAGATTCCCTCTAACAGGTTTCTGGAGCATACAAAAAAACATTGACTGGTCATCACAAACAGATTGTTAAAAAAATATGTTTCTCCCAACACTTCAACCTACAAGGATGCCCTTCAATCCTTACAAAAAAATGTTCCATTATGTGAGGACACCACATAACTGAACTCCAGCTTAAGAAGAAACTTCTCATGCAGATACCAGGGAACCATAATCCTTTGGTCCCAACTCCTCCTTGCTCCAAACACAAATATGAAATGCTCATCCTAGATGGTTTGGATGACATTCCAACTATGAAGACACTAGTCAACCAGTTATGTTAATACATCTCCTTTGTGCACATCCCTTTGAGTTTTGCTTCCACTAGAAAAAGAGTTCCATGCTCTCATAGACTTGATAGTGATATCAAGTTTGAGTAAACAACCTCCATCCTGTTTTTGAGAAACACCACCAGAAATATTGAGAAAAATAAATTCTCAATACAAAGTTGTCAAGAAATTATGCTGACATTTCTTCGAGTTCTTCCAGCATTAGATTAAGGACTCCCCCTTATTAACTGCTAAGAACTCCTGAGGGAACTATTCATTCTCCCCTCCAATAGCTGCACATCCTGTGGTTGGTACACACATATAACAGTAATCTGATCCATGGCCATAAATAAGATTCCATACATCTGGCTCATTTGATTATAAGAAACTTCCAGATTTCAAAGAGAATGTCCTTGACATTTGAGCTTGACCTCCACAAAAAACCCAGCCTTTGTATTCCTCCTCACTTGGATTAGAAATACACTAATCTAATGAGTGACAATATGTTTATCATCTCATGACCAACACACTTATCTAAGACATGTTTCTTGATAGAAACTTCTTAGATACATAACCCAAATGCCTCCTCTTCTAAGCCAGGAGTAGGTTCCAAACAGATGTGATCAATACACATTTGTTTAGCCCTCCAAGCATCTGCTATGCCATACCTTTATCCAACACGATTCTGCACACTCTGCTGGTTTGATGTTCCAACAACTAGTAGAACATCATACAAGAACAACACCATGAGATCCTTCAATTTAGACCTGTGAATGGTCTTTCAGAGAAGAGAGCAAAAATAAATTATATCCTTCTGATCAACAAACTTCTTGAAAATGCCTTTATGAGTGGACTTGGGTCAACCCTCAAGTATCCTTGGTCACTTTACACAGTTGGTTGAAATAGTCTTGCATACACTACATCATCACACATCAACTTTTCTGAGGAGACCAACCCTACTGCCCTTCCTTTACTAGCGACACAAGGAAACCCCAGGGTTTCATCAGATACCATGCAGCGGAATACACAAAGAAAACCCCTCAATAACCTTCAGGCAAAACTTAATAACCAATGCACAAACACCACACTCCAGGTGCAACAGGTCAGCATAGGTTGAAAATAAATCACCCTACAAAGCAGCTCACCACCAAAGCTACACGCCTGACAACTTCAAACAGAGCCAATACACACCCAATCATGAATAGTCCATCCTCCACTTCAAGAGGCCATTCAAACAACATATGAACTGACCAAGTCCATACAACTTCTCAACAAAACTATTTTCCTTGCACATGAACCAGAAAATATCTTCCCTGGGATCTCACCCAGAAAAACGAACAGGATGCCTGCTCTGATACCAATTGAAATTCTGGTATGACAGACCCAGATGTCACATAACATGTCGAGACATCTGGTCTGTTATCAACAACATATACAAGATATAGACAATTAAAGAAGTTGATAAAAAGTAAAGTGCACATAAGAATTATTCACCCAGTTTGGTCTAATAACCTACATCTGGGGGCATACCAAGCCAGGAAGGAAGTTCACTATCAGCAGTATCAATTCATAGACCCTACAATCAATACACCTGTTGATGATCTACTCACTTAATCACTACCCAATGACCCTTCTACCTAAGTCCACCCTAGATAAGAGACTTCATCTCACTTCCAATCATCGCAATGATGTCTAGCAGTAAACACCTCAGCCGCTGCATCAACAACTTGATTTCCAACAACTCTTCAATCCCAGAAAAGTAGAAGACACACTTCAAGAAACACAATCATCATTGCTTAAAAGCTCATAGATGATTAACAAATATAACTCAACTAAACAGTCCAACTCTAAGTACAAAACAGTACCAGAGTAGCTCACAATTTCACACAAACCCTAATGATCTACATTTTGGACCCGTGCTTATTCTAGGTTACAAGCATTCTATTTATAACTTTTTCCCAACTGGATTTGGGCTTCTAATCACAGCATATCAGCTGCTACAAATATGCAAAAGATTCTCCTATAAAATAGGTCTTCAATCAAATCCTTCCTAATTTATCTCCATAATTAGAAAGTCATTATTCTTCAATATTCTTCTTGATTCTGACTTGAATCTTTCAGACCTATAAAACAGCGCCACATAGGATAACATAATATTCCCAAAAACATTCCTCACAGTGGTTTGGGCATTCGCAAATCTTAGATTTGATTCACAATTAAAAACAGATTTAAACTTCAAATCTTTTTGCCCTAAAAATAGCAACAAAATATACTCCACAAAGTAACAGAAAACAATTGCTTCAGAATAAATCTGCTCCATGAATTTCGCATGCAATCACTCAACAAAAACTCACAAGTTGCAAATAATGCACAACCAATAAAACATGACATTCTTAACAGAATGTTCTGTCAACAGATGTTAAGACATCAGTCTTGACATCATGCACACAGTCCTGCAACACTCAGATAAACCACCTGCAGAAAGTTAGAAACACATCTTAAGATATCAAGCATGACATCTTGATGCAACACTTTGTTTTACCAAAATTGCTGCCAATTTCAACATCATTTCCCTCTTTGTCAACATTTTTCTTGGTAGCATCCGATTCCTGAGATAAATTGAGTGGCAAAATCTGTGCAAGGGGTCTGGTGATTCCAGCAATATTTACTCTGTCTACCTTGCTTATGAGGTTCTTTATTATTTTCCCAATCCTTTCCTCTGTATTGAATTTTTCTATGCCTTCCCTATAACTCATAAAAGCATCAGAAGTATTAGAGGGATTACCTGGAGGAATATTTTTTGGATCTTTTGATCGGAAGCTTGTCCATTTTGCATGGCATGATAGTGAGTGTGACATCATCAATTCCTTCTTCAGCGTGAATTTCTTTAGACTCTGATGTCACTTCTGAGTTCTTCTTGATAGATTGTATTGACGGTTGTTGTTGAGACATCTTCACGCAATATGCTTGTTCTTCAATCGGCAGGATAACTGAGTTTGAGAGGATTAGAGCAGAGTGACGATATGTATGATTTGGAAGATTTTGAGTAATTTGTTTTTCAAAACAGGCAGACCCTTGTATACCGTTCCCACTCATTAAGTAAAACCCTAATTTGTCTTTTAGAGATTTTCTTTTTATTTTTGTATCCCTTGAATGATTCAAGATGTTGTTGTTAAATGTCGTAACATCTGATATGACATTATTCCATAGCAAAACCTTTTCTGAACTAAGGTTTTGAGGATAGTCACTCTTATTTCTTTTCTCAGGATCTGTGTTCACTGTGATGGCATAATAACATCTATTTCCAGTCATTTCCCTAAACCTAGAAGCCTTCTGAAGAAGATTTTCCATCCTTGCTATAGTCTGATGTTGTATCCTCATATGTGTTAGTTGAGTCAATCTTCTAATGTCTGTATTTTGAAAAGTCCTTTGAAGTCTCTTCGTCTGTGAGGCAGTCCACACGTAACAGTTATTTCTTGATCTGAATCCTTTCATAATAGTTCTATCTTTATCATCCAGGACTTGACATTCAGATCTGGTAAAATTCACCTTTAGGCCTTGATCACAAAGTTGACTAATGCTGATCAAATTTGCAGTCAGTCCCTTTACAAGCAGGACATCATCTAATCTAGGATTCCCAGCGAAATCCAGCCTTCCAACTCCTCTAATCTTTCCCTTGGATCCATCCCCAAAGGTGACATAGTTAGAAGAATAAGGCTTTAAATCCATTAGATATTCCCTGACACCAGTCATGTGCCTTGAACATCCACTGTCAAAGTACCATCTTTCTTCAGGATACTCCTCTTGATAGGACCGAACTACCAGAGCCATAGACTCACTCTTGTAACTTCTTTTCTTTCTAGTGCTCCTGCCTTTTGGATATCCATGTAACTTGTAGCAATATTGTTTAATATGACCATACTTGCCACAGTGATGACATTTTCAATTTTGTCTCCTCTGATGTCTAGAATGATGTTGAGACATTCCATTTGACATTGTCTATTTTCTTTTGGCTGAGTTATGACTGCACCCTTGTTCATTGTATCCAAGTCCTCTGACATCTCCAGCATTTCTCCCAGCTTGGAGGATTTCATCTAGGATCCCAGAGCTGCTATTGAGCATCCTGACAGTTTTGGTCACATTCTCCAGTTTGGAATTTAGCATAACCACTTCCTTCTCAAGATCAGAGATGGCATCAAGATGTTTTTCTCTTTCAGCCTCAAGGAGCATAATGTTCTTGTGTTGTCCTTCTCCTAGTTGGCAGATTTCAGTGCATATCTTATAGACTTCTTTGAAGGATTTTACAAGATCATCATAGGATAAATTTTCAATCTCTAAATCTATATCAGAATCAAACATTCCTGTCATTGCAGCCACCTTCTTAGTAGTCTCTCCATCGCTTAATGAGTCATCCTCAGACCATGAGGTGGATAGACCCTTTTTCTCCTTCTTGTGATATGTAGGACACTCACCTCTTGTATGCCCATGTCCTCCACATTCATAACACTGAACTCCCTTCCCTCGATTGAATTTTCTATCATAGCTGGGTCTTCTCCCAAAATTCCTTGATTTATGGAAGTCGGAAGTATGTTCCTTGACATTTTAATTCGACTTCTCATCCAATTGCTTTGCCAGTTGATGAAATTGTTTTTCAAGGAATCCCACAGTTTTAGATAAACCCTCATTGGTGTCACCCTCTTCTTTGTTGGTCACAAAGGCAAGACTCTTCTTCTTTTCATCCTTTTGACTAATAGCCATTTCAAAAGTTTGAAGGGATCCCATGAGCTCATCTACCTTCATGGTATTTATGTCCTGAGCTTCTTCAATGGTTGTCACTTTCATGTAAAACCTCTTGGGAAGAGACCTTAGAATTTTCTGAACTAACTTGGCTTCAGGAATCTTCTCACCAAGGTCACTGGATGTGTTGGCTATATCAACAATATTCATATGAAAGTCATCTATACTTTCATCTTCTCTCATCCTCAGGTTCTCAAACTTAGTAGTAAGCATCTGAAGTTTTGAGGTTTTTACACGAGAGGTACCTTCATGTGCAGTCTTCAGAATTTCCCACGCATTCTTTGCAACAGTGCAATTCTTAATGAGTCTGAAGATGTTCTTGTCCACCCCATTGAACAAGGCATTCAAGGCTTTAGAGTTTCCTTGAGCAATTTTATCATCTTCATCATCCCAATCTTCTTCTTGTTTCAGCTCCTCAGTGAGCTCCCCGTCTTTGTCCTTGATCTTTGGTGGATCCCACCCCTTGATCACAGACTTTCAAGCCTTTCCATCCATAGACTTGATAAATGCCACGATACGAACTTTCCAATAATCATAATTGGAACCATCAAGTATTGGTGGTCTACTTAGTATTCCTCCTTCTTTATCCATCGTACCAGAAAGTATCATCCCTGAATCTCACCCAAATACAGAGCAGGATGCCTGCTCTGATACCAATTGAAATTCTGGTTAAGCAGATCACGAAGATGTCAGACAGGATGTCGTGATACTTGATCTCTGCTTCTCACAAGGATCTAAGGAAGAACAAAAGTAAACAGCAGAAGGTAAACAACACCAGAATTGTTAACCCAGTTCGGTGAACAATAACACCTACGTCTGGGGGCTACCAAGCCAGGAATGAAATCACTATGTAGAATTGGTTCTAAGCTAAACTCCAACATTTACAGCTTATCACCTAGAAACTACCCTTCCTAGATTTCTACCTAAGACTCTCCTAGGTATGAGACCCTTCTCAATTCCCTTTCAATCACTGCAGTGACTGAAAATATTACAACTCAATAGGACAGTCCTTCTCAAGTATTCACACAATACACGAGAGGCTCACAAGTACAAACCCTAGTACTTCTAAACAGCTGCAACAACCAACCTCAAACTAGGTTAATTCTAACCTATTTATATTGCAAACCACAGTTGGACTTGGGCTTCTAAAACGCAGCAGAAATCTTCCTCAGAATTAGCGACCTAATTCTTTCTTCTATCCCAAGTTACCAAAAATGTCTCCTTCACAAGGAAACTGCAAATATAATCAGAATCTCTGATTCCCCAATCTCAGGTGCCACCTGGAATCCTAGTCATATTTCAATCACACCTGTTAACAAAGACAGTTAATACAAAATAGTAACAGACAAAGATGTCAAATCCTCCTGATATGACATCTTGTCTAACATCTCATCCTGCAGTTAGTATAACATGTTGGGACATCTTGTCCAACGTCTTTCAGTTAAGTTAGTTTTACCAAAATTAATGCCAACCTCAGAAGCAGGGACTCAACAAATGATATGAAGAAATTCTTGCTAAAGCGAGGACTTCGTCCCCAAATAGAATTTGCCAAAGCAGTTGGCATTGAAACCCCGACAACGCTTGACGCCTTCCTCCTCAAGGCACAAACGTACATCCAGTACGAGGAGAAAGAAGCTGCCAGCTCCGCCCGGGACTCAAGGTACCAAGAGAGTACCCGGACCTCCAAGCACGATGACCCCTCGACATCTCGTCGGAGAGATAGAAGACGTGAAGACCGCCCCCGGGAGTCCTGGGACAACAAAGGACCCTCCGTCCGCTTCCACAAGTATACTCCTCTGACCGTCTCTAGGGAGAAAATCCTCTCTGAATGTGCCAACTTGGAGTTCCGACAAGCAGGGGTCTGATTCCCTAAACAAATACCGGCCAAGCCAAATACTGACAAGTTGAAGTATTACCGGTTACACAAGAGCCACAACCATACAATCGACGATTGCATCCACCTGAAGGATGCCATTGAGATACTGATCAGGGACGAGCACCTGAAATAGTTTTCCAAGAAGAATGATGCTCCACGGCAGGACGCCCAGGAGTCTAAGAAGGTCGAGGAAGAGGTGCCTTCCTCGGAAGAGACGAGCCTTCAGGTCGCCATAAGCATCTCGCGGCTTAAGGACTTCTATATCCCTGAGGGACTCAACACTCCCCCTTACTTTGCTGCGCACAACCCATGGGAAACCTTTACCTCCGCCATGGTCATCTTTGAAGGGGGCTTCAACAAGGTTATTGTGGGCTCCGTCGAAAGGAAGTTCGAACATCTTCTCAGCACAAGCTCGAACCGGAGCACCACGCTCGAAAAAGTCCGGGGAGAGTCAGTCCCCATCACCTTATACCATGAGAAAATCCTAGGTGGAGCACCTAACTCAAGCATTCCGCTGCTCGTGAGAGCACAAATGGCCAACTTTAACGTTCGCCGAATCCTAGTCGATCAAGGAAACTCGGTCGACATCATGTATTCCCAACTGTTTTCCACCCTCCAATTGGATGAGACACACCTAACGCCCTACGTAGGCTCTGACCTACAAGGATTTAATGGGTCGGTCACAAAGCCCTGGGGGTACGTCGAACTGGTCGTGACTTTCAGGTCTGCAGAGACGGCCAGGTCTATCAAAGTCCAGTTCCTGATCATCGACTGCCCCTTTCTCTATCAGTGCATTTTTGGGCGGCCAACTTTGGCCGAATTGGTGGCCGTACCATCAACCGTGCACCTGAAGATGAAGTACTACACTTCTTAGGGTCTCGTCACCATTCTGCACGGGGACATCGAAGCAGCAAGGAGATGTTTCGAGGTAGCCTCCAAAGGGTTGAACACTATTTCTGCCAAGCCGAAGACTTCCAGCAAGCCTGCCCTACCCAGCAGCTCCGAATAGGCAAAGCCGCTGCCCCGCGTCGACTCTATCGACCTTGACATCCGCTTCTCCGAGGACGACCAGAGGGAGCAGAAAAAGAAGGGGAAAGAAATCCAGCCATGTTCGAGCCGCCCTTTAACTTCAACCAGCAGCGGTGAGACCGCACATCTGATGCGCCCAATTCTGGATGGCGAGTTCGAACTTGTCATGCTCGGCGATGATCCCCGGCGAGGAGTAAAGATAGGGACCAGACTACCAGACTTAGAGAGAAAACATATCAAAGTATGTCTTTAGGAGAATGCATATTTGTTTGCTTGGAGCACCGCGGAAATGCCTGACCTAGATCCTGACGTCGCCTACCAGCAGCTCACCATCGACCCCGCCGCTAGGGCGGTTGCTCAACGTAGGCGAAAGTAGTCTCCGGAGAAAACGGAGGTTGCCGAACAAGCTGTAAAAGACCTCCTAGATGCAAATTTTATTTCGGAGGCCAAGTACACTACTTGGTTGTCCAATGTTGTACTAGTTCAAAAATCAATTGGAAAATAGCGCACGTGTGTTGACTATACCGATCTCAATAGGGCCTGCCCTAAAGATGCATATCCCCTCCCAAACATAGACAAATTAGTCGATAATTCTGCTAGCTTTAAATTATTATCTTTAATGGACGCATATTCGGGCTATAATCAAATACCCATGGCAAAAAGCGGCAATAGGTACACAACTTTCATGACCAAATCGGACAACTATTACTACAACGTAATGCCCTTCGGCTTGAAAAACACTGGCACTACCTACCAAAGAATGATGAACAAGGTCTTTCGGGGAGAAATCAGGGATATGCTCGAAGTCTATATGGACGACATGATCGTGGAATCCCACGAGGAATCCAAATCACACGACCCATTTGAGGAAAGTCTTCGAGAAACCCGGGAAGTACCAGATGCGCTTCAACCCGGAGAAGTGCACATTCGGGGTACGAGCAGGCAAGTTCCTCGGCTTCTATCTAACAGAACGAGGAATGGAAGCTAACCCCGACAAGTGCAGGGCCTTTTCCGAGTTCCCCATGCCAAACTTGAAGAAGTCCATCTAATCCCTCAACGGGATGCTCGCTTCGCTATTCCGTTTTGTGGCAAAGTCTGCTCAGCACACACTCTCCCTTTTCAAACTCGTCTGCAAAGAGACAACTTTCGAGTGGACGGAGGAATGCAAACAAGCCCTCCTCCACCTAAAACGAGCACTGTCAGACCCGTTTGTCCTCTCTCGGCCAGATAACGGTGAAACCCTGTATCTCTATCTCGTCGTGGCAACCGAGGCCATCAGCGCCACCCTTATTCGTGAAACACCCGATGGGCAGAAACCCATATGTTTCACGAGCAAAGCGCTACAAGGACCAGAGCTGAGATACTAGCAGATAGAGAAAGTAGCCCTGGCCCTTATCAACGCTGCGAGGAGACTAAGGCACTACTTTCTAGCCCACACAATCGTGGTACGAATGGACCAACCAGTGAAGCAACTGTTAGGCTGACCAGACATGGCCGACAGAATGCTCAAGTGGTCACTGGAATTGTCAGAATTCGACATCCAGTATGAGAGCAGAAAAGCCCTCAAGGCTCAGGCGCTGGCCAAATTTGTCGCGGAGATGACAATGCCCGATTCCCCTACTTACGGGGCTCGCAAATGGACAATCTTCGTTGATGGGGCATCCAGCATGGCAGGAAGCGGGGCAGGTATCATCTTGGAAAATGAGGAAGGAATCCTTGTCGAAGTCTCGCTTACCTTATCCTTCCCTATTTCCAACAATCAAACTGAATACGAAGCCTTCCTCGCTGGTCTATGCCTCGCCGAAGACCTAGGAGCCGAGGAAGTCATCATTTGGACTGATTCTCAACTCGTGGCCCTCCAGGTTTGAGGAGAATATCAGGCCAAGAACGATAACTTGTCTGGATACTTGACCCTCGTTAAGGAAAATATGACAAAATTCACATTGGAAGAGGTAAAACATATTCCCCGCGAACATAATGTCTGAGCAAAAGTTTTGTCAAAGCTGGTGAGCACGAAGAAAAAGGGAGGAAACAAATCTGTCATCCAGGAAGTACTTCCTCGACCCAACATCGAGAAAGCTTTCGCGACCCTCGACGTGCACGTCATCGGCGACAACAACTGCTAGATGACCCCCGTCTACAACTACCTCGCCAAGGACGAACTACCGTCCGACCCCAAGGAAGCCAGCGTAGTCAGACGCAGAGCCTGCTCTTACATCCTAGTCGAAAATAAGCTCTACAGGCGATGGTTCTCCATCCCTCTACTAAAAAATGTGTCGAGGAAGAGATGGTCGCCCACGTCCTGCGCGAGATCCACGAGGGGATAAACGCCTAGCACCTCGGGGGGAGTTCCCTCACCAGGAAGGCTCTACGAGCAGGATACTATTGGCCAACCATGCAACATAATGCAAAAGAGCATGTGAAGAAATGCGACAAATGCCAACGGAACGGGGACATGCACTTGGCACTGCCCAATGAACTCAAAGCAATGTCCTCCATGTGGCCCTTCGCATCAGAATAAGTACATGATAGTGGGTGTTGACTACTTTACTAAGTGGATAGAAGCAGAGGCTCTGGCCAAAATAACGACCCATAACATACTCCGCTTCTACAAGCGAAACATCCTTGCCCGCTTCGGCATTTTCCAAGTGATCGTCACCGACAACGGGACACAATTCACGGACAGAAAATTCCAGAAGCTCATCGCCCAACTAGGCACCAAGCAGCACTTCGCGTATGTCGAGCATCCCCAGACTAAAGGGCAAGCCGAAGCAGCAAACATGGTGATCCTATGGGGCCTCAAAGGAAGGCTAGACGAAACAAATAAATAATGGGTCGAGGAGCTACATAGCGTACTCTGGGCCTACCGTACTACACCCCACTCTTCGATCGGGGAAACCCCTTTCCGATTAGCGTATAGAACTGAGGCAGTAATCCCCATTGAGGTACACATGCCCTCCAAGCGGACTGAATCCCCCTGGATGAGGAGATAAATAGCGAGGCATTAAGGGAGGAGCTCGATCTCATCGAAGAAGTCCGATCAAGAGCAGCCCTCCACGAGGCCTTACTAAAACAAAAGATCACAGTTAGGCACAACGCCAAAGTTATACGACTAGAATTCTAAGTAGGCAGTTCGTCCTAAGGAGGAATCACAAAGATTCTCGAGAAGGCAAACTTGCCGCAAACTGGGAAGGGCCCTATCGTGTTCGAGCAAAAACAGAGAATGAGGCTTACTACCTAGAACACCTTAACGGGGAAGAACTTGCTCGACCATGGAATGCCGAAAAGCTAAAACAACATTATAGCTAAGGCCTTAATCGTCAGCTTGCTTCGTTGACACGACAAGCATAACGTACCGACCACCAATGCACGCCCAGGTACAAGCGCTACATACCGAAACAAATCAAGGCAAGCTTTCACTCAAGAACGAGCAAAACCCATGCCCGACAGCGGTTCCTCGAACGAGCCTGCCGTCGTCCAAGTACCATGACAGGCAGAACACCCAGCTCGCGATGGGAAGTTCACGTCGCGAACTCAGACCGCAAACGCGACCTGAGCTCCACCCTCATGCCCGAAAGCTACCCAGGTTGTTCGATCAGTTCCCCTCACTAACGAACACGTCTAAGTCGAGCAAATCCCAAAACAACAAATCATTTAAAGTTACCTTATAACGGGCACATGTGTATCGAGAAAAATTTCAACACTTAGCGAAAATAAAGCAAAGTAAAGCCATGCACGAGATTAAAGCAAAGTAAATCCATGCGCGAAAATAAATCAGGAAAAACTGACCACATCGCCCGGGAATAAATATTACAATAAGAGTGGACAAGAGGACCTCGAGTGTACTGATTACATCACCAAGGGGCCATGCCCCATACAAAAAATAAGTTATAGAAATACGGCACGCAGGCTCGTCACAGAAAGTTTGTGCATTCTCCTCGCCGATTTGAAGAAACTCGGGGATAACGATTTTGCCGTCCCCAATGCTATAGAGGAACCCAGACCTATCGGTGGACAATTCGACCCCAGGGTTCAGGATACTCAGCCGTACCACGACATTGTTGAAGGAATCCTCAGTGATGACTTCGCAATTGTCCTCTGCCCGGTTGATACGTGCGACCAACTCAGCCCGAGTATTCAGGTTCTTCACCTCCTCGTGCTCGTCCTCAGCGGGGGCAGCAGTAGCCTTAAGTTGCTCGACCAGATCTTTTGCGGCGTTCTTCTTTATGGCAAGGGTGTCTTTCTCCCCGTTGACCTTGGTCAGTTCATCCTAGGACTTTTTCAGCGCCTTCTCGACGGCCCTGGCCTGTTCCTCCCTGGACTTCTTTAACTTCTCTTCCAGGTCCACAATCATGGCATGGGCCTTCTTCAGCTCAGATTCTTGGCGGGAACCCTCCTCGGTGTAGACCACCGCCATTTCCAAGACCCTAATCAGGGCAGAAGCATCCTGAGCTAGCATTGCCCTTTTGCTCGGCCGATCCATCTTCTCAGCTTCAGAGACTCCGCCCAAGGAATCGCCAAGGAAGAAACTTTGAAGAACCTTTTGTTGTAGAGGCACAGGGGTAGCTTGAACCTACTATTATCCCCATCCTTGCTGAGGTCCACAATCTCTCCCATCCGTGTACGCTTGGGCCTCGAATTAACGGGCACATGGGATGTGTGGACGATTGGGGAGTAGACGAGGAGGTCCCTGACCCCGTTTGCGAAGGAGGCCCTCGCTGGCTGAGCCGACTCTTCTGGATTGTTATGCCTCCCTTGCCCTTTGCCTGGGCATTCTTCACCATCCGTTCATGGGCAGAAGATATTTTACCTGCAAAAAAGTAACGAGCACATAAGTAAAAGGAAAGGATAACAATCCAAATAAGATAAGAAATAAAGGCTACCCAGCAATTCAAGAGCATCATCCCGAGTGCGGCACTCGAGGAGCTCCTTCGTTTTGATAAACCAGCTCTCCACCTTGAGCCCCCATCTTCCTCGTAAATTAGATCCCCGCTCTTAGTCACGCATTGATCCGAGGTAAAATTGTTGACAAAACCCACCAGCTTTGCATAGTCGGCCTTGTCATCCTCGTTCAGCATCTCCAGGGTGGCGATGTAACCATCCGCCACCATGGTGAAATGGTCCCTGCTCCAGCAAAAGAGGAACCTCAACAATCTCTGCTCTTGGATCTTGCCATCCTCGTCGACAATATCCTCCCCATTCTCGTCCTTCGAGATCTCCCAGACGAATGTGAAGTCAGTGGCCCTCTCTGACACGGGCTCAATAATATAATACCTCTCCTTGAAAGTCCTAATGAACTCAGAAAAGGGTTTAAACAACTTCCTCCCCTGCTTCAGGGAGACCCAGCCGAACTTCCTCCCAGAGACTTGTCATTGAAGGTGGAAGACTGTAAAGAATAGGGGGAGGGTAGCTCATATCTCCAAAAAGTCGCATGTCAACTCAAATGCCCGAATGAAGGCAATGGAGTTATGGTGTAACTGCGAAGGGGCCAAGTCTAGATGCACGAAGATCGATCTCTGAAATTCCGTAAAGGGCAACCTCAACCCTATCTCCTTGAAGACATATTCATACACTGGGAACCTCTCCCCGAAGTCCGAGAAAATACGGTCGTCCTCTCCGGGGAAATGGACCTTCCACTCCCTCTCAGCCCCCACCGTCGTGAAAGAATCTCCGGTGTACGAGGCGAAAACGGAGGCATGCTCCCCAGGTTCCGCGGCAGACCACTCCTTCGCAGTAGTCCTCAAGGAAGGGGTTTCATCAGCATCCCGGGGAGTAGCGGTGTCTTCGGTATCACTGTCCTCCGAGGAGCTCTCCTCGGACAAGTCTCTAAGAATTTCATCCTCGGTTTTGCGGGCCATCTCCTTTACCTGAAAAGCAGAGGACAAAAGTAAATTCGATGACAAAGTCAAATCCACCCTTCCACCGCTAGTCAAGTGAAAGGGCGCGCAAAGACCCGAGGACGACGTCCCTGACCTAAGCCCTACTCAAATAACACAACTATAGCACGAGGAGATGCCCATGGTAATCCCTCTGACGCACGCGAGGAGATCTTCCTCGGTTCACTACCCAGAATATCAGTTGAAGGTCTACCGGAAAACTCATGAATCTGCCAGAAAACTCATGAGTACACCGGAAAATTCATGAGTTTCCGCCGGCGACAAACGCTTCCGTTGTTGCAACAGTGTCATAATCAACCTAAAGGCCTAAATTCCTAAGGTTTCGGCGACCCCAGCGATGGCGAAAAATGGCCAAACCAGCGCCTGCCACCAACAATCACCGGAAACCGCTCCTACACTACCTAATTTCACCCTAACCACATGCATTTTAAGGAAACAGAAAATGAAAAAGCATATAACAGAGATCTGTTCAAGCAACTTATGTGGTCGAAGAAGAAGTTAAAGGGTCGAAGAGTTCTGGCCGGTGCTTGTACGGTGGCTGGACGACGTGAAACGACGGTATACGGCGGAGCGCAGAACAGAAGAATAGGGAAGGAGAGAGAAGCAAAAAGTGCAAATGAGCAGCTTCTACCTCTATTTATAGACACTTTGTGGCCACGTGCACGAGCACGCACAGCTAGGGGCATCATCATGACCCTAGCCTAGCTATTATGACTCATTAAATGCAGCACGTGGCTCGAGGCACATGTGGCACTTCACCTCTTCAGATCACATCAACCATTGGGCTCCCCGCAAGCCAGGCACGCCAGACGACGTTACATGTCCCGCGGGCACAGACTCTCTCGGGCACCGTAGAACAACCTCATCTCATCGACAAGCGAATACCATTCCTGGACCTCACCGGGACTGTGAACTGTCCTTAAATCATTACTTCCATGCTCGGGAGAAACGACTTGGAGGCTCCTGTTTCGAACTGGCCTAATGACTAGGCATAAACCAATCCACTTCTGCTCCCAGAATGACCCAATAGCCCAAGTCTAGCCAATTTAGGACAGCATTTACCTTTCTGCCCCTCTACTGGGCAAGGCTGGTCGGATGACCCCAAGGGTCAGCTGCCCCTCCTCAGTAGTAACTGCCCGTCACGCACGATTCCACCATCCAGAAACAGCAACAACTCTCGCGTTCGCAACTGCGCCTCTGCCCGTGGCAACGGCTAGTTTCAGGCACCTCTGTCCGTCCTAATGACTAGTTTCTGGTAGTTACCTATTCTTTGGGAAACAGTTATCTTGCCTCGAAAATAGGGACCAATGGCCAAGCGTTTGGGGTGTTGAAGCTAGAATAGTAGTAAGCAAAAATATATAAGTAACCCAGGTTTGTCGTATCCACAGGGATCAGTGTGAGGGAAAGAATGTCGTTCGACGGTATCCACATTTCTAAGCTTATGGTTCAAAAGTTTTGGTTTAAGACTGAACCAAAAGTAAATACGGAAAATGTAAAGACTGAAAATATAAAGTAAAGACTGAATTATAAACGGAGTCTTGTTGGAATTGGATCTCATCAATTAATAACACATGCATTCTTCTAATTAAATTATACATAAATCAATCATTCGCCTAATATCCTCACGTCTCACCCACGACAGAGGTTATGTCTAACGCAACATCGAGAGATCGACCGTATTGCCTCATTGGTGATGTCTCACGCAACAAAAACCAACACAGAGCACTAAGAGCTGATACTCACGCAAGTGTTAAGCCTAAATCTATTTCTAGAGTTTAGAACAAAACAGATAATCATCTTAGATCCAGATCTGAAGAGTATATGTCTATGGCAGTTCAAATCAAAGATAAACAGGTAAACAAAGATGACACCCAAATCAGATAAATGATTGCTTAATATAAAATGCCATCGATCAGAATACGTACATACGTTTAACCCTTTTTACATGTATTCAACTAATTTGCCAAATGAATATGAATATCGTTCTTCATCACTATTATCACGCATCCTCGCAATACCGTATCGATCCTACTCATGCTAGCCATGCTACTTAATCAACACAATACAACAAAAGATACAATGAATATCAACTCACAAAACCATGTCAAAAGTTTTACTCATTGATAGATGAAAATCTAAGATCAAAGATTTGTAAAGGTTTTGTCAAGACCACAAATAATCAATCAAAGACAACAAACAATAGAGAATCAAAACATATTCGCAAACATACATTAGATGAAATACATAAGGTATCAAAAGATTACATCCTTTCCCAACAAGAAATCAAAGATCCTACCTTTTCTCCCTTGAAAATGAAGAGATATAAATTCTGATCTTTTAATTTACAAGTTTCTTTATCTCCAAAATTAAAACATATATCTCAAAAAGTGTGAAAATTCTATTTATACACATTCAGGAATTTTCATGTTCGCAAAGCAAACCATTTATTCGCACAGCGGATGAAGAAAAATGGCACTTCAGGTGCCTCTAAATAATTAAACCGCCTCAGAAATTCTCGTGAGTTCG
Source organism: Lathyrus tuberosus (assembly GCA_022829125.1). NCBI lineage: Eukaryota > Viridiplantae > Streptophyta > Magnoliopsida > Fabales > Fabaceae > Lathyrus > Lathyrus tuberosus. Next base: position 21,859,487 of record JALAZF010000017.1, read on the forward strand.
CAATGCGAAGGATCACTCGCAAAGCGAACACTCGCCTTCCAGTTTGCAAAGAAAACTTTAGTGCCTTTTGCCCCTGCCAAATTCTGGGACCATTTGCTAGAGACCTCGCCAGAGTTCGCAAAACGAACCTTCGCTGGCGCTCGCTTTCAAGTTCGCAAAGCGAACTTACTGATGTCTTCCTCTGTTCTTTGGCAGCTTGCATCATTTTCTTGTGTCTTACACTTTGATTCTTTAGTGCCTTTTTTTGCACAATAACACACACATTACAAGCACCAAAGGTATATTCTCATTGTTAGAAGAACAACAACAATCATTAGTAAAACTAATGAAAACATGAGAAAAGAGTGGAAAAAGTGCAAGGAAAGATAGTTCATTTTTAGGTCAAATCCGCACCTAACAACTCTCCCAAACTAGATTTTTGCTTGTCCTCAAACAAAGTATGCCCCTCATTAAAACAAGAGGATTTGCTCAAGCATAAGATTCAACCGAAGTCAAGCATGAAAATGCGCACAAGCAACGTTCACCACTCAATAGAATCGAACAATGACAAAGAATTAAGTTCTTAAACAAATATCATTAATGGTTCAAAGAACAACTAAATTTTCATACTTGAATCACTCTAACACTCCTCTTCAAAATAAGAATGAAGAAATTGACGCATTTGCAACCGCGGGGAAATTTCACTCACCTGACAAACAATGCAAATAGCAATCCAATTCATACAACATCTTACAATAAAAAATGAAAACATGGAAGCAAAAAGATCACTAAGGGCTTCAAAGGTTGTAACTTGGCCGGGTTCACAACAAAGGGACATTTCTAAAGGCCATTGAATCGAAATTGCTGATGCAAAAAGAAACATTCACTATACATGGTATTTACACTCACAAATTCATTCACCATTTTCATTCCTTTATCACAAACCTTCTCAAACTTCCTTATGTACAATTATTTCATTCTCTATTTTTCTCATTCAAACAAGCATTATTTTTCTTTTGTTTTTCACATTCATATTCACACTTTTTCTTTTCATGCTTGTTTGAAAATTTTCAAAAGTGTTAGCAACTTACCAATCTTCTTTCTCATTCTCCCCAACTTAAATTCAACCAAACCTCAAGTGAATGCTCCTTGCTTTTTAAGGCAAGGAAATCAAATTAAAACAATGTTCAAAGGTTCAAGAAGAAATTTTTAGAACCTCACAAAATTTAATGATGAACTAAACTTTCAAATTATGTATATAAACCAAGTTCATCACTAAAATGAGATCTAAACTGTTTAGGCTCAAAGGGGTTAACAAATACTCACTACTCACGGGTAAGGTACTTTTGGATACGGTTGTGCTCAATATAAACAAATGCCTTGATCATTTCTAATGCTTCCACAAAATCACAATAATCAAGAGATAAATCATGAATCAAACGAATTAAACAAAGTTATCAGTCATCCAAGCATTTAGTAAACAATGGAGGTTTCTCACAATTTGTGGCTTTTGGACCTAAGTGAAACAAGCATTCAAACAAGTTGAAAAATGAAACAAGAATACACATTTGCACAAAGCACAAAATTCTTAAATCATTCTAACATTCTATAAAGCGGTAAAATTTACCTCGCATACATTCAAATCTCACCATCCAGACTCGATCGAAGCTTCATTGAATACTTTTATACAATTAGCAACCAATCTAGAAGTTCTCATCATTCCTGATCACACTAGAGAAAACATAAAAGAAAACAAATACATATAGTATAAACAAGTGTACAAAGCTCAAAAATATAGAAACTATCGCAATGCAACTCAATATCTAAACACCGATCCCCAACAAAGGCGCCATTTTGTTGAAGCTAGAATAGCAACAAGAAAAAATATATAAGTAACCCAGTTTTGTCGTATCCACAGGGATCAGTGCAAGGGAAAGAATGTCGTTCGACGGTATCCACATTTCTAAGCTTATGGTTCAAAAGTTTTGGTTTAAGACGAAACCAAAAGTAAATGCAGAAAATGTAAAGACTGAAAATATAAAGTAAAGACTGAATTATAAACGGAGCCTTGTTGGAATTGGATATCATCAATTGATAACACATGCATTCTTCTAATCAAATTATACATAAATCAATCATTCGCCTAATATCCTCACGTATCACCCACGACAAATGTTATGTCTAACACAACATCGAGAGATCGACCGTATTGCCTCATTGGTGATGTCTCACGCAACAAAAACCAACACAGAGCACTAAGAGCTGATACTCATGCAAGTGTTAAGCCTAAATTTATTTCTAGAGTTTAGAACAAAACAGATAATCATCTTAGATCCAGATCTGAAGAGTATATGTCTATAGCGGTTCAAATCAAAGATAAACAAGTAAACAAAGATGACACCCAAATAAGATAAATGATTGCTTCATATAAAATGCCATCGATCAGAATACGTACATACGTTTAACCCTTTTTACATGTATTCAACTAATTTGCCAAGTGAATGTGAATATCGTTCTTCATCACTATTATCACGCATCCTTGCAATACTGTATCGATCCTACTCATGCTAGCCATGCTACTTAATCAACACAATACAACAAAAGATACAATGAATATCAACTCACAAAACCATGTCAAAAGTTTTACTCATTGATAGATGAAAATCTAAGATCAAGGATTTGTAAAGGTTTTGTCAAGACCACAAATAATCAATCAAAGACAACAAATAATAGAGAATCAAAACATATTCACAAACATACATTAAATGAAATACATAAGGTATCAAAAGATTACATCCTTTCCCAACAAGAAATCAAAGATCCTACCTTTTCTCCCTTGAAAATGAAGAGATATAAATTCTGATCTTTTAATTTACAAGTTTCTTTATCTCCAAAATTAAAACATATATCTCAAAAAGTGTGAAAATTCTATTTATACACATTCAGGAATTTTCATGTTCGCAAAGCAAACCATTTATTCGCACAGTGAAAGAAGAAAAATGGCACTTCAGGTGCCTCTGAATAGTTAAACCGCCCCAGAAGTTCTCGTGAGTTCGCAATGCGAAGGATCACTCGCAAAGCGAACACTCGCTTTTCCGTTCGCAAAGCGAACTTTAGTGCCTTTTGCCCCTGCCAAATTCTGGGACCATTCGCTAGAGACCTCGCCAGAGTTCGCAAAGAGAACCTTCACTGGCGCTCGCTTTCAAGTTCGCAAAGTGAACTTACTGATGTCTTTCTCTGTTCTTTGGCAGCTTGCATCATTTTCTTGTGTCTTACACTTTCATCATTTAGTGTCTTTTCCTGCACAATAACACACACATTACAAGCACCAAAGGTATATTCTCATTGTTAGAAGAGCAACAACAATCATTAGTAAAACTAATGAAAACATGAGAAAAGAGTGGAAAAAGTACAAGGAAAGATAGTTCATTTTTAGGTCAAATCCCAACCTAACAGGGGGCACTATAAAACCCCTCTCATTTGAGAGGGTCAGGTATTCTAAATCATCATACGAAACCCATACTTTATACATGCCTTCTTTTCTCTCAATCCTTACTTTAGCATCAGAGTGCCTTGCAGGTACACCCCCTCCTCATCTTTCACACCCAGCATCGCAGACGTCATCTCTGGCCCACTTCAGGTTCTAATCAGCCGGTAAGATCACCAATTAAAATACACCTAATACAAGACTAAGGATTAATTAACTGTCTAATGATCATATATTTTCCACAAGATGAATAACAACAATAATACAATAGAACAACAAAAATATCTTCCTTGTAGATTAATGAGAATACAAAAAATATTATTGTCATCTCACATACATAAATGGTGGTTAAACTCTTAGTCAAACAAGGTACGGTTTTTATAGTATCTGAATGTAACAAATAGATGGATGTGATTTAAGGAAAGTTTTTCTCCACTACAAGGAAATCACGTTTTAGCATAAAAAATATAGCGTCGGCCCCGACTCCGACGCAATTAGTGTCGGTGAAGTGTCCCCATAAGCCGACGCTACGAGGGTAAATTCATTTTGCTTTATTTTTTTTAAAAGATCATTAATAGTAGCGTCGGCTAGGGCCGGCACTACCATTGATGCCAAAAAATTTCATTTCCCCTCCCCATTTTTTTTTCCTCCTTTTCTATATTGTTATAAATAATTATTTATTTTTTAACAGTTGCGTCGGCCATGGCCGACGCTACTATTGGTGCGAAAAAATTGCAGTTCCCCACCAAATTAATAAACTAAAGTTTTTATTAAATAAAAATTATAAAGTATTTTCGTCTCCTTTCTTTCTTTCTTTCGTCTCCTTCAACCTCAAAAATCCAGAAATCATTCCCGTCACAAACCTAAAAATCAAACCCATAAATCATTCACAATAATCTCTTAGGGTTTGTTATTTGATTTTGAGTTTCAGATTCTCGTTTCAGTTCTTCTCATACTCACTATTTCTCATTGTTACAGGTTCTCGATTCAGCTTCTCATCGCTTCAAGGATTTGTCTTTTCGATTCTCTTCATCAAAGAAATAAATTTTCAGGTTCGAATCTCCCTTTATTTGTCTTTTTGATTCGTCATTTCGATTTGTCGAACCGATTCATTGTTCGGATTCTCCGTTTTGATTCGACGTTTCGATTCATTTTTTTAGGATGTTGTTGCTTTCTATGTTAATGTGCTAACTGGTGTGAATGTTAGGATATTGGTGACAGTTAGCTTCAAATCTGCTACAGAAAGAGGTCGTGATTGAAGAGAGAAACAGAGACGAACCGAAAAAGCATGAACAACTGAGAATGAGTTCGAATTGTTAAACTGTGAGTGACTTAACTGTTAGTTTGAATTGTTTATATGTTGAAGCAAAATCTGTTAAGTTCATTAGTCATGCTTCTTTCATATGTTGCACAATTCTGATAAGTTGTAATAGTTCATTAGTCATGCTTGTTTATATGTTGATAGAATGTTGCACAATTCTGATAAGTTGTAATAGTTAGAATAGAATAAGTATAGTATCATACATTATTAATTCAAGTTTTGGGTGCATGAATACCACATACCTTAACTATAGGAGGTTCATCTTGGTGGTATTCAAATTGAAGATTATAAGGTTTGATATTTTTTGTACAACGTTGTGATAATAGAGGTATGTCTGTCCAGAAAGAGCTTAACATAGAACAGACTGCAAGTACAAAATATAGAAGAAAATTGAGGTAGAAAATAAAGGTTATAACATAAGGTGTTTATCGAAGCATTTTATGAAAGAAGCAGAATTGTTTTTACAATTCGATTTGCCACTGATCTAAATTCAATGTGATGAACGACTGTAACTTATTCATGTTAAGACATCTTGTAGTTTGTAAATCTTAGTAACGTTTATTCTAGATAATCGATGATAGGCAACTTGGAAATTAATCTTAACAAATAGTATAAAACATTGAAATTTATATGAAATCATACAAACAAACATAATTCCATAACTTTTTCACTTTTCTTTTCGATCTCGCGAATTGTTACAATCTCAAAATACTATTTTGATTGCATCTAAATGTTGGTTGTTGTTCTCACTTTGAATTCGAACGTTCATGAGAGTAAGATGATTCATGGTATTGATGGATTCATGAGTATACTGTTATTGTTTCCCTTGTTTTGAACATAAGCATTGGGTATTGAATTTGATTTCCTCACGTGTAATGTTTGTATGCTATAGCTATTTGTTAATGCAGAATGTTATACATTTGGCCATACAGCGGATAGTAAGTCGTAGGTCGTTTGTTATATAGTTTGGTTATGCTGTGGTTAGTAGGATGATTATACAAGATGTTTTGAACTTCCATAACCATTGCAGCCATCAATTTCAAATGCATTTCATTGTATTAATGTGTTGATGATGCTAAAATTAATCCTTAATAATCGATATTGCGGTAACTTCCACCAGCACCAGCTACAACCAAATAAACTTAAAAATGTCCGCCATAACTCAATTTCTCCTCAACCTTAATATCTCTCCCCCACCTTAACTCCTCCACCAAAACTCTCCCTCTCACTGACAGCAGAAATTACACTCTAAAACAACAATAGTCGTGAATCCACACTTCTTCATCATCACAAACCATTGCGTGAAACTTCACCGTGCAACCCCGTTTTCCGCCACACAACATCAAATGCAGAAAAGCGACAACGCTTGGTTTGCCCTGGTAAATCACTCAACTAAGTCCGCTTATGTTTCACTTTGCAAATCAACATCGACTCACGAATTCTGGTAACATTTAGATCAATTTCCTGTTTGTGATTTTGTGCGAACTCACTGTAAAATTTAATGAGGATTGCTTACGCCTTGCCTTGGATTTGCTGGACTGTGTTGATTATTGTAAATGCTTGCATTATTTTGTTGTTCTGAGTTTCGATTACGTGATTCATTGCGTGATCTATTTTGAATTATTTTGGTTCTGTTTTGATTTAGTAATGCTGTAAGTTATCTATATGTGTTTCTATGACCATCACATGTTTGTTTGTTTGTGAGTGAAAATTTAATGAACAATACTACAACATGTCCATTTTCAAAAGTGTGTGTATACGTGAATAGTCTACCAATATTGTTATCCCTTTTATAAATTTAAATTACTTTTTTCAACTATTGCCACCTCTAATATTTCAATTCATCTTTGGTTTTTTAGTTTTTTAATCATGTTTGAAATGATTATGTTTTTAGTTTATGTTTGGGGGTTGAAAAATTATGTTTTTTTAGAAGAATATTCTGCTACTTATGTTTTTTAATCATGTTTTTTTTTCTATTTATTTATTTATTTATTTATTTAATTTTATCTATTATGTGGGATCTTACGATCCTGGTTACGATCCTACGATTTACAATTTTTTTATACTCGAACGATCTTTAGTGGGATCCCGATTTTGACAACCATGATTCATATGACCAAATTGTATTTTTTTTCAAAGATGAACAAGTAAAATATCACTGATTCAACATATAATTAATTTTATGGATTTAGAGCTTAGATTGTCAATTGCTTATGTTTGCAGTTTCTTCTTTGCAAGTTTAACTTGATTTCTTACGGTACAATAGAAGTCAATTGAATAAATGAAGATTAGAAACTTATATTTGTTTTTTATGTAGAGAATGGATCGAAGTTGGATGTATGATAGAGTAAACTCCGATAGGTATGGTTTGAAAGATGAATTTGTTAGTGGAGTTGAAGAGTTTGTCAATAAAGCGATGAATCGACCTCAGTTTTTAAACGAAGGAGGGATAAGGTGTCCTTGTGTAAATTGCGTCTGCATTCTCTTGAAAACGCCTAATGAGGTCAAACACCACTTGTACAATATGGTTTTTTGTCCAACTATTATACATGGACTGATCATGGAGAAGAGAATCAGAATGTGGATCTCGATGGTCATTCTAGTAGTGACGGGAATGCTGGTGGGATATTATGCAGTTGGTAGTCTAACCTTGTTATGCAAGCTGCTGGGATATTATGTCAACCATCATTGTTATCCATTCTAACTTTATGAAGTGCTAAAACAGGAAGGTGTGTAGTCATAACTTAGTGAAATGTTAATGTGAAGTTAGAGCTGCAATGAGTTTTGGAGCTTAATTGGTTTTGTTAGTTAACCATTGGATTGATTGGACTGAGCTAGTAGGACCCTTGGATGCATGACATTGATGTGGTCCCTATTGTAGGTCAGTTTGTGAAGAAGGTTAGGGTAACGAGGGCAATGAACTTGGTTCATGCTTGGATAAGTCCTAGTTTCTGTTTCCTGTTTTAGTTATAGATTTAGTTATAGATTTGAAAGTGTGAAGTCTACTTGCCTTTATGAACTCAGGATTCCAGGCCTTATATTAACTTCTACGGTATGAGATTTGTGTTCAAGAGGTGAAAAACCTTGTCAACTTGAATTGCTTATGACCAATTAATAGCACTGCTGTAGTTTAAACGTAAAGCTTGTGATGCCATGAAATGTTGTGATGTCAATTGAATTTGGTTTTTGTAATGATAATAGTTGTGAACTTAGTTTAATTTTGTTGGATTTAGTGTGATATGGTTAGGAAGTTATTTATTATGTGCTATGATTATGTGAAACTTAAATTATGCTTTGATGATATTAATTGGAGTTAATTGTTAACCAAAAGAGAACCATTTAGTTGTTATTTGAACTTGTAGTAAAGTGTTATAATATGATTGTTAGTTGCTGTAGAAACACTATTAATAACCGTTTGAAATGCCTTTAACCTGGTGCATTCAAGTTATTCATAGCAGTTGCTGTTTGAAATCTGAAATCAGTGGAACTGGTTGAATATGTTAGCAGCGGATCGTAGTTACAAATTGGATAGAGTACTGTAAAGTGAAAATGCATTGGTTATATGTTGAATGCTAGTTGTTGTTAGTGTTTTAATTGAAGGAATTAAGTTGTGATTGTTATGAGGCTAAGGTTAACATGTCATTGTTAGTATGAACCTAGTTAGCTATTTAAAAATGCTTGATTTGATTTGAAAAGTGCTTATGGATTGCCATTATCTACTGCTCAGAGCTTTCTACTACGGTGACTTAGCACTATTGTGAAATGTTATGTTAGTTTGTGTTAGAATGAATTTGTTACCTCAATCTTCAAGACTTCTTTTTCCAAAGTTGCTTTTAGCTTCTCTGTGTGCTGCCATCTAGTTCCTAATTGTGCATATTGTTATTCAGTGTTGGCAGCTTTGATACAATTTTATTGAAATGACTGGACAAAACGGAAAGAGAAAAGCACCATCGAGCACATCTAAGTAAGATGACTAAACCTTTTCTCCTATTTAGTTTTTTGTCCTAATCAATTAATAATGTTTGGATTTAGACTTATTTTTTTGATGGTTTCTTTGTAAAAAAGAGTTGTTGACAGGTTATGCCGTCAACGACAGATTCCACCTGGGACTCTTCTGTAGCGAGCGATTTTGGACGTGGTTCTTAAGCACTGCCGCTCTGGGGCACTACAATTCAATTCATTTTTTTATCCTATTGAAGCTGATGAAGGAAGGGAAATAGATGTCTCCAACTAACCCTGCTTGTATACTGAGTTTAAACAGCGGTCTGTTAGGTTACGGATGCTATGTGGAAGTGGGGCCACTTTCTTCTTATTTTGTTAAGACTGAAATGACGGGACTATGCTATTAGTAGGATGTTAGGACTGATGCTTTTCGATTGATGTATGAAGGTACGGGATTTTGGGTTTTTGATTAGTGTGCTCGCTAAGATTTCTCTTTCAATCTTATGCCTACGTATTCCCGTTTACCGAAACAGGGAAATCAGAGCGATCGTAGTTCCTCCTATTCTATGAGAGAAAATGCTGTTTTGGTGTCTTGTTCAAAGCCCAAGACATGAAGCTAAAGGTGGTTTGTTGATGCTCCGCAAGTTCACGGATTTATCGAAGTAATATAAAAGATTGTCGAACCCACAGAGACCAATGTCAACCTACTGTAATCTATCGTTGCTTTGTAAAGCTAAGGCTATGATTAAAATGGCACGAACGGAAATATAAATGCTAATCACTAAAGGTTTGAAAATAATACTAAAACGAGGCCGAAATATGATTTCCGCGCACCCTAGGGACTTGTAGAATATGGGTACTGATTATGACTATATGCCTATTCTGTAGAATATACCGACTTAAAGGCTCCGCCTCACGCTCTCGTGGTCTTAACTAAAGCCATATCTCTTAATCCTAATATTTTGCTCTCGCTCGCCCGGTAACTAAGAAACACTATTTGAAATCCAATAATATCCTAATCAACATCTAAAGCGCTCTCGCTGTATTTAGATATGATGCCTAATTTCTACTATCCGGTTCGCTCCTCACGCTCTCGAGAATCTCGGCTCAAACCTTTATATGCTTCTCACTTTCATGACAAAGCAATGTTAAATAACTTCTCACTCTCATGACAAAGCTACTTAAATTACGCATAGAAATTATAACCAAAACGACATACAATCGTGATTTCGTACTTAATACATCTACGGAGTCCCGTCGGTAACGACGGTTCTCATACGTCGGACTCAGACAAAATTAGCCTAACATATTAACTCCTAAAACTAACATAATAACAATGCTAGAAATTAAATCATACATACAGATTGATTTTAACAAGAACACAGATTTAAGTTTTTATCTTGAAATCAATTTATGTTGTAAGCAAGTAAACTAAATAATGCAGTAAAGACGGAAAAGTAAATAACCTGAAATAAACTGGAATGAAAACAACTTCTATTGAATGACAAATCGATCCAAGCGTACAATCGACAATAATGTAAAAGATTACAACAGTGCAACAACTACTCAATGTGAGCAATTGCTGCTTTGGAAAGTAAATCTGTAGTTAGGCTAAAGAATTCGGCAGCACTTCCGCGCAACTCGGATACCCGAAAACACACACTAGAGGGGTCTATTTATAGATAATTTTGGCTCCAAAAAGGTTGGGATCGAATTTGAATTCAAACAAGCAAAACTGTCAAACTGTCACTGAAAAACTACTCCCGCGCATAATGGCGACTGCCGTATGCCTAATGGCGACTGTCATTGCTTCAAAACTTGGTTTCCCTCCTTTTTGAGCATGGCAAACGCCTTCCTCAGGCCATGGCGAGCGCCATGTCCTTGAGGAGGCCAGAACTGGACTTTTTACTGCTTTTTCTTCCATCTTGAGCTCTGTTTTTGCTCTTTTTTCCATACTTGCCGATTAAACACCTGTCGACATAAAAACAAAGGAAAACATAATAAATCAAAGCAAATAGTATGAAAGAATCGATAAAACAGTACTAAAAGTGCGCGTAATGAGTCGGAAAATATGATACGAATTCGAGTTATCAACACCCCCACACTTAAACCATTGCTTGTCCTCAAGCAATTAACCAACATGGTAAAAAGAAAATAAGCATGGTTCGAAACATAGGCACAACAAGACTCTAATCATACGTGGCTGCTAGGCTAATGTTTGATTGATAGGTTCTAAATAGTGAAAACAAGGATATCGTAACAACACATTTCCACATTTGCGGACAAAGACTCCCTTCCTATGCAATACCAATTCAAATCATGACATTATAACTCGACCTACATCCTTCATCCTATTGCACCTCTTTTTCATTCTCGCGCAATCACATTAAGCCCGTTATCCTTCGTGTTTACATGGTAAGTGAACCTGTTAGTGTTTTATGATCTCGTATTCAACACATTTTTCTTTTTTTTTTCTCTTTTTTTTCTTCTTGCGACGAATCTCAAGAGTATGAGCCTTTAGGCTAAATAGTCGGGTGAGGACCACCTAACTTAGCGGGAACATGTCTTTCATTCGTTTTTTCTATAAAAATTACATTATTCAAATTTTTGAGATCAACACATATTTGCATCGGTTCGTTACTTAGTTTGTACATAAGGATGGTGTTGATTGCTAGTATAAACTAATCAAGAGGCTACTTCTAAGAAACTAGGCATAAGGTCTTGGCATAATGTCTATTTAAATCAATATCACATACTTAGGGAATCTAAGGTGTAGGAACGGTACCGATATTTACAAAACTTTCCCAAGTCTATCTAACATAGCCTAAACAACCTATATACTTTCAGAGTGTCGTACCATGAATCGAAACAAAAAATAGTTGGAGGTTAATTTTTTTTTAAAATTTCGGGGAAATTGAATAACAAGCGAAAACCATGCATAAAAACTCGACAGCACATGCAAAGACTCGATAAAACATTAAAAACAAATAAAATTCCTAAAAGCATGAAATAAACTAAAAAACAATAAATCAAACTAAAAAGCAATAAATATAAAGCGATAAAGTTCCTCCCCCACACTTAAACCAAACATTGTCCTAAATGTTTTGATAAAAGGTGGAGAAAGGAAAGATAGAACCTGTATGAATGCTACTGCGTGTCAAATCCTCACTGATCCTTGCTTTGTTGTCCATGTTTTCACTAACCACTTCTACTTTGGCGTCTGGCATTTTATGATATCTTCAATTACGCAATTCTTGAATCAGCTCATCTTATTCGCCCGCTTCCGGAGGAAGTACCTGCAAAAATGTTAGAAAGATATGGTGCGGTGTGTGCAAGTGGAACATGACTAAGAGAAGAATGATGAAGAGGTGAGTTATGAATGGGAGAGACATGCTCTCTCCTATCATACTCATCATCGGTGTCACCACCAGCAGCGACATTCATAGGAATGCCCGTGGGCACCAGCTCATCTCTATGATCGAGAATTTTTGCCTAGATGTAGCTAAGACATGACGAGCAATACATTTTTTTATTTTCTGCAAACACAAACAATAAAAGGAAAACATTAAAAATTAAAATCTCGTGGGTTGCCTCCCACGCAGCGCTTTGTTTAACGTCGATAGCTCGACAGCTAATAATCTTCGGGTTCCATGGCCACTTATCAAGCCATCTCACATATCCCTCACCTTTTCTTTTCTTCCTTCTGTGGGGTAGTTCATTCTTTTGAACTTGTGGTGGTGGTTCTGGATCTATCCTGAGTATTAGCTTTTCTAGTTTGGGCTTAGTTCTTTCATCCACTACCTCAAAGTCTAACCTTACCCTCTTAACAGTAATGATATCCCTAGTTTCATGGTCCTCAAATTTTCTCTTTTTATGCAGGACCTCAGACAAAGGTGCATCGGTGTGGATATTTTCCAATACCTCCACATATGTTTTGGATTGGGAGTCTACCTTAACTTCTACAAACCTTTGCGGGAAAGAAATTGGTGGGGTATAGGGAAGTGGAACAATAATAGTTGCTTCCTTCTCTACCTCTTCGACAACCTCCCTTTTGGGTGGCGTCGGTGGATTTTTCTCAATCTTGACGCTCTTCTCACCATAACTCTCCTCAAATTCATTATAACCCTCCCTAGGATTTTTTATTTGTTCTTCACTACTGGTTGTTACAACATCCACATGTCTCTCAAGGGAGTGTCCTATAGGTGTCTGGGCAAGCAGAGAGATTTGAGTCTCCAATGCCTCAGTGTGAGTCGTGAGGGACTCGACCATAGTGCTCATATGCCTAAAGGTTTCATAAGTATCGAGATGTTGTTTTCTAAACTCTTCATTCTGGTGAGTTTGGGTCTCCACAAAGCGCTCCATCATAGATTCTAGCCTAGAATTAGTTGTTGTTTCAATGAAATCCTCCATTAATGTTTCGAGGTTGGAATTATGGAATTCTTGCGATTCCTTAAAATATTGGGAGTGGTAATCATAGAGGAAATTTGGTTGAGAGTGAGTGAGCGTCGCATTGAAATCCTCCATCAATAATTCGAGGTCAGGATTATGGGATTCTTGTGGTTCCTCAAAATATTGGGAGTGGTAATTGTAAAGGAAATCTGGGTGATACATAGTTTTTTTTTTTCAAACAAGAGTTCCTTAGTCTATACGGTGCAACAACGGAATAACAATATTGACTGTTGGTCCCCGGCAACGGCGCCAAAAACTTGATGCTCCGCAAGTGCACGGATTTATCGAAGTAATATAAAAGATTGTCGAACCCACAGAGACCAATGTCAACCTACTGTAATCTATCGTTGCTTTGTAAAGCTAAGGCTATGATTAAAATGGCACGAACGGAAATATAAATGCTAATCACTAAAGGTTTGAAAATAATACTAAAACGAGGCCGAAATATGATTTCCGCGCACCCTAGGGACTTGTAGAATACGGGTACTGATTATGACTATATGCCTATTCTGTAGAATATACCGACTTAAAGGCTTCGCCTCACACTCTCGCGGTCTTAACTAAAGCCATATCTCTTAATCCCAAGATTTTGCTCTCTCTCTCGCCCGATAACTAAGAAACACTATTTGAAAGCCAATAATATCCTAATCAACATCTAAAGCGCTCTCGCTGTATTTAGATATGATGCCTAATTTCTACTATCCGGTTCGCTCCTCACGCTCTCGCGAATCTCGGCTCAAACCTTTATATGCTTCTCACTCTCATGACAAAGCAATGTTAAATAACTTATCACTCTCATAAAAAAGCTACTTAAATTACGCATATAAATTATAACCAAAATAACATACAATCATTATTTCGTACTTAATACATCTACAGAGTCCCGTCGGTAACGACGGTTCTCATACGCCAGACTCAGACAAAATTAGCCTAACATATTAACTCCTAAAACTAACATAATAACAATGCTAGAAATTAAATCATACATACTGATTGATTTTAACAAGAACACAGATTTAAGTTTTTATCTTGAAATCAATTTATGTTGTAAGCAAGTAAACTAAACAATGCAGTAAAGACGGAAAAGTAAATAACCTGAAATAAACTGGAATGAAAACAACTTCTATTGAATGACAAATCGATCCAAGCGTACAATCGACAATAATGTAAAAGATTACAACAGTGCAACAACTACTCAATGTAAGCAATTGCTGCTTTGGAAAGTAAATCTGTAGTTAGGCTAAAGAATTCGGTAGCGCTTCCGCACAACTCGGATCCCCCAATACACACACCAGAGGGGTCTATTTATAGATATTTTGGCTCCAAAAAGGTTGGGATCAAATTTGAATTCAAACAAGCAAAACTGTCAAACTGTCACTGAAAAACTGCTCCCGCGCATAATGGCGACCGCCGTATGCCTAATGGCGACCGTCATTGCTTCAAAACTTGGTTTCCCTCCTTTCTGAGCATGGCGAACGCCTTCCTCAGGCCATGGCGAGCGACATGTCCTTGAGGAGGCCAGAACTGGACTTTTTACTGCTTTTTCTTCCATCTTGAGCTCTGTTTTCGCTCTTTTTTCCATACTTGCTGATTAAACACCTGTCGACATAAAAACAAAGGAAAACATAATAAATCAAAGCAAATAGTATGAAAGACTCGATAAAATAGTACTAAAAGTGCGCGTAATGAGTCGGAAAATACGATACGAATTCGAGTTATCATTTGTATCTTGTTCAAAGCCCAAGATGTGAAGCTAATGGGTCTATTTATATCTTGTTTGAAGCCCAAGATATGAAGCTAAAGGGTTTTGACTTTAGAGAGAATTTGTCATCTCTAAAGAAGGGTATTTGATCTGTTTGTCATAGCTGTTGCGTGACTGGTTATAAAGGAGAATTACTTTAACTGGGATATGTGAATCCAGCAATGCCACAATTTCCTTTATGGGGGATTTTTAACCTGAAGGAGAAGACTTTAACTCAGTTTAGAGCAATGCCATCTTTCCTTAGGAATTTCTCATGCTAAAAGAGGGGCAGTGGCGTGGATGTAAATAATCCAGAGGCTTGCCGCTTACAGCCAATAGATGAAGGGGAAAGGAGTTGTTGATGTTTGTATATTGTGAACGAGGCACAACTTTGATGCTAAAAGGTTGATTGATTCAACCAGGGTTTTCTTATACAAAGCCTAAGAGGAGGCTATTGGGCCAACAAGAGGGTGTTTTTATGTGTGTCTTGTACGAAGCCTAAGACGGAGGCTAAAGGTTGTTTGACTCAACAAGAGAGTCTTTTATACTCAACAAGAGAGTGTTTTTGTATCTCGTACGAAGCCCGAGATGAAGGCTAAAGGCATTTGACTCAACAAGAGAGTCTTTTATACTCAACAAGAGAGTGATTTTGTATCTCGTACGAAGCCCGAGATGGAGGCTGAAGGTGTTTGACTCAACAAGAGAGTCTTTTATACTCAACAATAGAGTGTTTTTGTATCTCGTACGAAGCCCGAGATAGAGGCTAAAGGGTTTGCTCTGCTGGGGAGAATCATTTATACAAAGCCCAAGAGAAGGCTAGGGTAACTGTTTCAGTTGAGTGACAGGTCCAACATGTTGGTTAAAAGAGAAAATCAATTCTTATATGGGTAATGTTGTACTCATGGATTTGATCTGAGGATCAGGATTATTTCCTGTTCTCTAAGGAAACGGGGAATCCAAAGGAGATTTAGACTGTCCGAGTCTACGGGTTTTATCTTTTGTACTATGCTTAAGAAACAGTAGTAGTAAGATCTAGACTCTTTGAAAGACTGTTCTATTAAGATGACTAATTTCTGTTCCTATACCTCTAGGAGGTCGTCGGGACAATTTGTACGAAGCCCAAGAGGAGGCGAGAAAACTTTTAAGAAGTCGAGGGATAGTTTGTACGAAGCCCAAGAGGAGGCTATCTTCCTGGAGGAAGAATCATTATACGAAGCCTAAGAGGAGGCTGTGAAAACTTCTAAGAAGCCGACGGGTCCTTGTACAATGCCCAAGAGGAGGTGGGGATGCTTTTAAGAAGCCTGTGGGTCCCCAAACCCCGAGAAATTCAAGACAGGCTATTCACAGAGAATAGATCAAGCCAGGAAAGTTCGAGAATTTGGAAGAAACTCAAGAGATGCCATTCACGGAGAAAAGATCATCTCTGGGGAGTTAGAGTTTCTTTGATAATTTCTAAGGGTGACAGTCTGGAAAGGGTTCACCGAGAATGCTGCATTTCACATCTCCATATTGTTTAACCCCAAGAGGAGGAAAGACTGTATCTGGTAATCCTATGTGGGATCTAGTTTTATCTGCATTTAAGAGTGATCAACAGGGCTTTACCTAGTGCTAGACGTAGTTGCCGGGGAAAACTCTAAATAGCTATACTAGTATTACACGGTAGATATTTGACAGGTATATAAAGGTTTATGAAAGAAGACTTACAGTGAGACAACCCCACAGTACAGTTGTAAGTTCTAGTTATTGGCTGAAATTTTGTTAAAACAATGTTGATGTCATGATTGATGTTGCAACATGAGCTTCTAACAGCTTTTAAAGATATGAAGAACATTCTGGTTTATTGCTGAAGAGTTAAAGTACTGAAGAGTGATGTCACATGCGATGTCTTAACATCACTATACCAGAACATTAAAACATCATACAGTTATGTGATTAGGGCTGCACGTGTTTCTGGTGTGAATGAGAAATTCTGCTATAGAGAATCAGAGAACATAGGCGAAGATCAAGGGAGAGATATTCTGTTACAATCAGATCAGTTTGTTGCGCATTTAAAGCTTAAAGATATGGAGAATATTCAGAGTTAATAATTGAAGATTTAATTAAAGATATGATTGAAGATCTATTTAGAAGCAGATTTGTTACAGAAGATATGATCTGATTTGAAGGCCCAAATCCAGTTGGGATTAGATTATAAATAGAGTGCTTATAACCTAGAATAGGTACGGGTCCAAGATGTAGATCTTTAGGGCTTTGTCAAAGTGAACCACTCGGGTTGTGAGATGGTCACTGTGTGTAACTCAGAAACCTGTAGGTAATGAGTTTGTGTTTGGTATTGTTCTTGGAGGAAGCTTTGAAGCAACTCCAAAGGGTGTCATAAAAGGGTGTCATGGAAGGGTGTCTTCTATGATTGTACAGTTGTTGGTAATCAAGTTGTTGATGCAGTGACGGTGTAGTTGACTGCTAGACATCATAGTAATAATAGGAAGTGAGATGGAGTCTCTTACCTAGGGAGGACTTAGGTAGAAGGGTCATTGGGTAGTGATTAAATTAGGTAGATTGTCAACTGGTTTGTTGAGTCTGTAATTTGATACTACTAATAGTGGACTTCCTTCCTGGCTGGTATGCCCCCAGATGTAGGTTGTTGAACCGAACTGGGTGAACAATTCAGTGTGTAATTTACTGTTTCTATTATTGCCTTGTTCAGCAGATTGCGATGTTGTGACATTGCACAAAGACATCACACATCTGTACCAGAATTTCAATTGGTATCAGAGCAGGCATCCTGTTTTGTTTCTGGGTGAGATCCTAGGGAAGATACTTTCTGGTCATGGGCAAGGTAAGTGGTACCTACTGAAAAGTTGCTTGAACTTGGAGAAGTTTATGTTATTGTTTGAATGGTCCTTAGAAGTGGAGGATGGACTGTTCATGACAGAGTGTGTATTGGACTTGTCTATTGTTATCAGGGTATGTAGCTTTGGTGGAGAACTGCTGTTGTGAGTTTGAACCTTTTTGTTGGCACTTGGTTTATGGTGATGGTGTGCAAGGATTATTGAGTAATGCCTAAAGGTTGTTGAGGAGTTGTTGTGTGTTCCGCTGCATGGTATCTGATTTGGTTCTTGTATCTCTGGTGATGAGATTCTAGGAAGGTATTTTCTTGGTAAGACATTAGGGTTTGGTCTCCTCAGTAGATTCTCAGTAGGTTATTCTATGATGTTGTAGTTTATGCGAGACAGCTTCCACCGTTTGGTTAGAGATGCAAAAGATACTTGAGGATTAAGTGATCAAAAGGTGAATGGATCTTATTAAAGAGTGTATGACATAGATGTTTCAGTTTTGTTTTGAAGAAGAATATAGTTCAAATCAAACATTGAAGACCAATCTGTTCAGAACAGTGATTCCTTATGGTGAAAGAAGAGGGTAGAGCCAAAGCAAAAGAGTATCACTGTCAAATCTTTCATGCGGGAGTGAAGATCTTGATCAGTCATCTCTTAAGCTTAGTTGTGGTCTCATCAAGAAAGAAGCTGAGTCAATTCTAATGTCTCAACATCGTGCTTCACATTAGCAGTTTGGTAAATGCTAAGTCAAAGACCCGTTAGATTGTAGTTGTTTTGAAGGATCACTGAAGCTGTGAAGTTGAATAATTTTTGAGATGCTGTCATAGCATTTCAGCAGGAGATGGTTGAAGAGAAGGGAAAATGCATCCAAGAGTTTGTGTTCAGTAGCAGGGTAATTGGTGTTTGCTTGAGCTCTTTCAGTTTTGTACCTTGAAGGATTCAAAGGAGCAGATTGTCTATGGTATGTTTCTGCAGAAGGAAGGCAGTTATTACTCTTTGGTTAGGAGGTCTAAACCTTGTGCTTATTAGAAGAAGCCTCTGGAAGAGTGTGTTATGCAAGTTACTGCAGTTTTGTTGGTCTAATCTTGGAAGATGCTGATATGCTATCTTATGTTCCCTACAAGAAATATGTGTGGATGAATATGATTAGGAGTTGTGATTAAGACTAATGTCAGAACTGATGTTGAAACACCATTTCAGTTCTTTGCTCAGGGTAGAGTAAGAGATCAAGACACTGACCTTATCTGGAAGAGTTTTGTGGTAGTCATGATGGTTTGTTTTGGAGAAGAATCAGCAGAGGGCGGTTGTGTGACAGGGGTTGAGTATTTATCTTCTTTTGATAAGGATGTGCATTCAACTAATGACAAAATACATTGACGGAAGACTATGTATATGTCTGATGTAAAAGTGCAAGACTGTTGAATTGTTGAGAATATACTTTTCTCTATGTGGCTCTTTATTTCTCTTCGTGGTGTGTTGGTGCTGTTGAAGATAAAGATGGGAGCATGGTGTTTGCTCTAGTTGTGAAGGTTGAGGATAAGTGGCAGTTATCTCTGGCTTTCTACTGTCGGCTCTACTAAGGGAAGTGACTTTCTTTAAGTATTGCTATGGGGTAGTCTTGGACTACTTATTTTCTGAAGATTCAGATGTGGTAGGTTTGAAGTCTTTGGAGTTTCAAAGCAGGATGGAGGTTGTCTACTCAAACTTGATTGTTGAATCAAGTCTATGAGAGCATGGAAATCTGTTTTTGCAAAGGGAGGAGGTTCTTCTAAGTGGCAGAAGGAGGAGCTGAATTCAACAGTTGGATGTCATAATGTTCTGACATCTAGCTTAACATCAGGAGTCTCAGCTAGTGATGTGATCTACAGGAATGAATGATAGGATGCTTCAAAAGATCATTCTCATGGCAGTTTATGGGAGCTGCAGGAAGGAGAAGATGTTACATGACCATGGCTTAGGGAGTCTAAGTGTGTTTGCTTTTGAGCAAGTGGAACATGTGACTTGAAGATCAAGTTTTCTTGGTGGATCAAGATATCTTTGTGAGAGTTCTGACAAACGTGAGGATTCATGTATGAAGTGATCAAACTGTGGAATTTGGTTGATCTCAGAAGTGGATTCGAAGAATCAAGATAATCAGAGTGTGGCAGCTGATTATTATCTTGGAACAAGTTACTCTTGGGAAGAAGGGTGATGAGTTGAAGACTCAAGGAGATTATTCTTCTTGAAGGTGGATGAGAGTTTAATTCTCTAGCTCTTTGGATTACTATGCTATAGTAAGTCCAGTTGGTGGAACATATCAAGAATCATGGTGATGATGTCTTGGTGTGTGGCAGATGTTCTAACTTGTGTTGGGACATTATCTGGTTGGATATCCTTGGTGAAGGATGATTATGATCTGGTTCAGGAACTTGGTGAATACATTATGCCTAAGGAGCGTCTACATAGTCATAAGGGAGAATGATGAAGTAGAAGGTCTGCCTTGGATGGGGAATGTAGAGAAGACTGATGTAGATCAGGTATTGATTGCTTGGAACTCTGAAGATGAAGAGTATGATAGGGAATGACTGCTTTTGGAGAGTTAGGGGATCTATGTGACTTTGGTCTTTATCTAACAGTTTGTTTGAAGGAGGATGGTGATTCTTATGTTCCTCACGAATAGCCTAATGGCAACTTCATGTGGAGATGGATGCTCAAGAATTATTGTCAGAAGAGGTGTTTCTGACTATGTGGATTAGAATGTGGAGATTCTGAGCTTGGTTGTAGTAGTATGTTCTGGCAAAGCATGACTACTAATTTTTGAATGTAATGGCAGAGGAATTGTGTCATATGATGTGATCTGATCAGAAAGTTTTGTGCTACAAGTGTCTCTTGAAGAAATTAGATCTCAGTAAAGCTGATAATTTGTGGAGTCTGTGAGCAGTGTCCTACCAGTCAGGATAATTGAATGTGTTCTTGTTGCTCCAGAAGATGATCCAGCTTTGGACAGGGTTGTGTCCTTCAACTTCTGAGGATCTGGCTTCTTGTCCTCTTGCATGCGCCTCTTTGCTGCATTCTTGTTAGACTGACTCTTGTTTCCTTCCTTGGTGTGCTGATAGGAGCAAGGAGGTTTGATATTTATAATGGATAATATGGCATTATTTGTATCGCCTGACCAGTCAGAGTAATCTCTGGTGTGGGAATCTGTTTTTCTTGGGAACCTGCTTTTCTTGACATATTGGTTACCAGAACTTCGTGCTTGGTGCCTAGGTGGAAGTGGTCCTAGTAGGATGAGGCTAGGTCTTGTCTAGTTGTCTAAAGTTATTCCTTCTGGTATAACTACTCGTGCTGATGTCCTACATGTTGTTACAACATTAATGGTTGGGTATGTACCATACTTATAGAGTTTGAAGAAGCAACATTATAGTCTGAAGTGGCAGTTCTGACATGGTGTGGATTAGAATGGGCAGATTCTAATCTTGATGGTAAGTAGTTCAGGAAATACATGACTACTATCATATTGAAGACTTCATTAGGAGCTGGTGTATGTAAGGACAGAAAGGAGTTTATCTTGTCTGAAAAATTTCCAATCAAATGGGCTGTTGTCCTTTGGACTTGGCATATCTTGTACCTATAATCCCCATGAGGAATGTGGCATTATTGGCGGGGTATCAGGAAGGGCGTTGAGTGTAAAACTGATTACTATAGCCTATTGCAGCATGTGTACTGATCAAACTTGTGCAGTGTGATGATGGGACCTGTCATAGCTGTGTAAAGATAGTCTGAAAAGCAAAAGTGGTGTACTTGGCTGATGGTTGGAAGCAATCTAGAAGAAGTTGTGAGAAGTTGCATCTATTAAATAAGAAGATGTGGTTAAGGAGCCAACGGGCAATGTCTGAAGAGATGTCAGAACATGATATAAGACATGTTTTTGCTTGAGCCAAACAGGGTGGTATTTTGGACGGTGGTGTTAGGATAAAGTGAAACACGTGGATTAGACTGTGCATGGAGCGTTATTGGCCTAATTTATGGTAAGATTCAGTTGTAAATTATTTAAGGCAGTCAAGGCAGTTTTTGGAAGGAAGGCATTGAATTTGAATACAGTTTTTGATACCTAAAATAGCGTTTGTTTGACCAAGAACATTGACTTATTCAAGGCTCGTTAATTCCTAAGTTACTGGTCAGCTATTTATAGGGGTTGGTTTGTTCTCCTTCAGCCAGTGAGTGTTTGTATCTCCTAAGTCGTATGGCGTTTATTCGTGTTTGGGTAAGCACTTCTTGGGTCTGGTTTTGTGAGGGTTTCCTTTGCCAATTTGTGGCTAAAAAGGGGGAGAAAGGAGAGAGATGGTCTATATGGGTTGCGCAGTGGTTTTGCTTGGAACCTACAATTCCTGATGCAGCAGAAGAGGATGGTACATCCTTGAGTTGATGTTGAAGCCTTGTGACTTGTGTCCTGAGTTATGAACACAGTTGTGACCTGTGTTATGAGTTACCTGGGCTGGCAGAATGACACTTCTCAACGTGTCATGTTATGCCACAGATTGACCAGGGGGTCTGATCAAAGAAGGTGTGCAGAATTCTCTCATGCCACCATTGGTCTTTGGTGAACAGACACACACTTCTTTTATGGGGGAGTCTTCCACAATGATTCCAGGTCTGAGTTGAAAGGAAAAAGAAATGTGCTACATCAATGGGGAGTGTCTAAAATCTTCTTCCTCATGTACACCAGATCTCTGTAATCTGAGTGCACAACTTCAGGACTTTCTACTTCTTCCTCTTGATGTGCTGCCTGAAGTGATTGTGGTGGGTTGTGCTGCCAAAAGAAGGTGTCAGACATGATGTCTTAACATCATTCAACTATTCCCTAGAAGATGTTCTCCAGGATTGCTGCGCACAGTAGCTACTGATGGTTACTGATAGGTTCAGTGGTTACTGTTAACTACTGACAGTAGTATAGAGTTGTAATTACTGCGATGATTTAAGTTGTAATGGTTATATAGTTGTTTTAGCCAAAATTAGCCAAAGGGGGAGATTGTAAGTTCTAGTTATTGGCTGAAATTTTGTTAAAACAATGTTGATGTCATGATTGATGTTGCAACATGAGCTTCTAACAACTTTTAAAGATATGAAGACCATTCTGGTTTATTGCTGAAGAGTTAAAGTACTGAAGAGTGATGTCACATGCGATGTCTTAACATCACTATACCAGAACATTAAAATATCAGACAGTTATGTGATTAGGGCTGCACGTGTTTCTGGTGTGAATGAGAAATTCTGCTATAGAGAATCAGAGAACATAGGCGAAGATCAAGGGAGAGATATTCTATTACAATCAGATCAGTTTGTTGCGCATTTAAAGCTTAAAGTTATGGAGAATATTCAGAGTTAATAATTGAAGATTTAATTGAAGATATGATTGAAGATCTATTTAGAAGCAGATTTGTTACAGAAGATATGATCTGATTTGAAGGCCCAAATCCAGTTGGGATTACATTATAAATAGAGTGCTTGTAACCTAGAATAGGTACGGGTCCAAGATGTAGATCTTTATGGCTTTGTCAAAGTGAACCACTCGGGTTGTGAGATGGTCACTGTGTGTAACTCAGAAACCTGTAGGTAATGAGTTTGTGTTTGGTATTGTTCTTGGAGGAAGCTTTGAAGTAACTCCAAAGGGTGTCATAAAAGGGTGTCATGGAAGGGTGTCTTCTATGATTGTACAGTTGTTGGTAATCAAGTTGTTGATGCAGTGACGGTGTAGTTGACTACTAGACATCATAGTAATGATAGGAAGTGAGATGAAGTCTCTTACCTAGGGAGGACTTAGGTAGAAGGGTCATTGGGTAGTGATTAAATTAGGTAGATTGTCAACTGGTTTGTTGAGTCTGTAATTTGATACTACTAATAGTGGACTTCCTTCCTGGCTTGGTATGCCCCCAGATGTAGGTTGTTGAACCGAACTGGGTGAACAATTCAGTGTGTAATTTACTGTTTCTATTATTGCCTTGTTCAGCAGATTGCGATGTTGTGACATTGCACAAAGACATCACACATCTGTACCAGAATTTCAACAGTTATATACATATGAAAGCGGTAAATGAAAGCGGGTAAACACTTACTCGGTTGTAGAGCTTCCATGTTGTTTGGTTAGTTTGTTCAACAAAGAAAATTTTGATAACAATATTATATTCAAAATCAAAGGAGAAAGTGCTTTTGAAAGGAAAATTGGGGCTTACAGCTCAAGGAGAGGCCCATGGTTTTATCAGTGATCGCACTGTCGTTTTATACAGGGACTTATACAAGTGACTGAGGCCCAAAAAGGTTTTTTGTACAAAGGGATGGGTCTTACACTCTCTCAAGAGGCCCAAAATGATTGAAAGAAAAAAGAATGGGGCTTATAACACGAGGGTAGGCCCAGATGATTCTTTTGAACTGGCAATCGCGCCGAGCTTTTCTTTTAACGCAGAGGGACTTATACAATATCTGAGGCCTAAAATTGTTTTGGTTAAAAGGGGATTGGGTCTTACACTCTATTAGAGGCCCATAAATGATTTTGAATGGGTCTTATAGCTCGAAGAGAGGCCCAGATGGTTTGTTTTAAACAGGCGATGATCGCGCCAAACTTTTGAAATACAACGGGACTTATACAATAGGTGAGGCCCAAAATAGGTTTGTATTTACAAAGGATTGGGTCTTACACTCTATTAGAGGCCCATGAGTGTTTGGAAAAGTTTGTTAGGGAGAAAATCAATAAAACCCTAATTTCATTTTTTAAAGGCATTTTTCAAAGAAAAATCAAGTAAAAAATGATAAAAATATCAAATAAAATCATTAATCATGTTATAAATAATGATTAAGATTTATAAAAAAGTATTTTATCCACATGAATATTTAAAATCATTTTGGTTTTAAAAATCAAGAAAAAGAAATCATTTTAAAAACATTTAAAACAATTCAAAACAATATTTTTGAATATATTAAAAATATATCAAATAATAATTTTTTTTTTGTGATTTTTTGTGGATTAAAATATTATGGAGTATGAATAAGAAGTGTGCAAAACAAAATTGAAAAATGATGATTTTTGCTATGTAAAAGAATTGGTTGAGTTTTTGAAAATAAACTAAGAAAAAGAGGAAAGATGTCACAACATCACATTCGATATATTTCATGAGTTTTGAAGATAAGAGAAAAAGGAAAGATGTCACAACATCATATTCGACATCTTAAAAAAATCAGAACTGAAACTTTAGTTTCAACATATTTTTTATCAAACTTCAAACATTCATAACTCTCTCAATTTTTAATGAAATTAAAATCCGTAAGAACCTATCTTGACCAATTTTTCGCAAGAAATCAAATGGTATTACTCATGCACACTGAAACCTAATGTACAGAACACACAAAGTAAAAAACCAGAACTGCACATGTAGTTTTCGACATCTTTTGTCGTCAAACTTCCAACACGCATAACTCTCTTAATTTTTAACGAAATTAAAATCCGTAAGAACCTATCTTGACCGATTTTTTGCAAGGAATCCAATGGTATTACTCATGTACACTGAAACTTAATGTACAAAACACACAAAGTAAAAAACCATAACTGCACATGTAGTTTTCAACATCTTTTGTCGTCAAACTTCCAACACGCATAACTCTCTCAATTTTTAACGAAATTAAAATCCGTAAGAACCTATCTTGACCGATTTTTCGCAAGGAATCCAATGGTATTACTCATGCACACTTAAACCTAATGTACAAAACACACAAAGCAAAAAACCAGAACTGCATGTTGATTTTAAAACAACAAAAACTCCACATATAAACATGTTAAAGTGCAAACAGTAGGAGGATCACATCATACACATTAAGGACTACATTTTTACTTCAAGAATTGTTCAATATGATGCATGTATGTGGACAACAAAGGAAAGCATGATTCAAAGAATTCAACTTGTGAATTTTACCTCTTTTTTTGAGATTTTGTGCAACCTACCAAGTGCTTTGTTCTAGAAATGATTTGATGCTTTGGACACCCTCAAATGACCTCTTAGAAGCTTTTAGGATGGTTGGAATCAACTGGAAACCTCTGGAGCAAGTTGGAGCTCTTTCTTGCAAAATGGGCAAAAGTGGCCAAAATGCCAACTCTCTCAAATGGTGTTCCAGATGGGGGGAACCATTTGGGACAATTCAAGGATGATATTTGGAGTGTGTTTGAGGTTTTATCTGGTTTGGAAAGTGACTGAATCAAGACATGGCTTGAAAAATGCAAAAAAGTCCAATTTTTGAGGTTTTGAGAGGTGACTTTGTGATTTTGGCGTTATAGGTCACTTGTGAGAGTTTGGACAGCTTAGATATGACATATTGGATGTGTTTGGATCATGAGCTGTGATGGAAATGCTCTCTAACTCAAAAACTCAGAATTACCTTGCTAAAGAAGACATTTTGGAGTGAAATAAGTGATTTTGAGGAAAGCATCTGTTTGATGGCTTTGGTGTACTCAAACTGATAACAAATAAGCTCTATTTATAGTAGAGCAAGTTTGTTTTGCAAGCAACAGTGAATGGTGGCTGCAGCAGTGGTTTGGCAAATGTTGGCCAATGAGAATCCAAGTCTCCTCTAGCCATTGACTAGAGGTTAGGGCACAGGCTGCTGGTTCCCTAGTTGTTGGAGGAATCTTGACTGAATTTAGTTAGAGGAAGCTCAGTTCATGCCACCTCTAAGCATCTATTAAATGCTCCAAACCAAAATTGAAGTCTTGTCCCTCTTTTAGGGTTTTTTAGGTTTGGCATGCTACTTTTGGTTCCAAGGACTTTGGAGGCTTGGAGATCAGATTATCCCCCTTGGATTTGATCCTCAGATGTGTCCAAAATGATGACAAGGCTTAAAAATTCGTGTGGCACAAGAAATGTGCAAATCTGTCCTGAAACCTGTCTTAAAAATCAGCTGCAGCAAGCTTTGTTGTAAAAGCTATAACTTCTTGTTCAAGAATGATAAATGGCTATTCCAGGACTTTATGGAAAGCTGAGATGACATACTTCAACTTTGATGTTTGACCCTAGACTTGGTTCAACTTGGATCATGGAGAAAAACATCCTTGAAGTTGGGACATTCTTGCTAGAAAAATATTAATGATGTCCTATAAAATGTTTAAACATTTGACAACTTTGAACATTAACAATTCCAAACTCAAATCACTTATATCTTTTAATCCACTATGATAGTTTGAGTTGAAGTGAATTGCACCTTTGATGCTTGTCCTGCATGGTGACAAAGCTTGAAAATTGTGTGGCACAAGAAAAAGTGCACAAAATCTGTCCTAAAAAATAACTGCAGCAAGCCTTACTGTATAGTCCATAACTTCCTGCTCGAGTATGATAAAAGGACGTTCCACAACTTTCTGGAAAGCTGAGATTACGTACTTCAACTTTGATGTTCAAGGTTTGGCTTGAATCAACTTGGATAATGGAGAAAAATATCCTTGAAGTTGGGACATTCTTGCTGGAAAAATATTAAGGATGTCCTATGAAATGTCGGAACATTTGACATTAAGAATTCCCAACTTTGGTCACTTATATCTTTCAATCCTTATGATATTTTGATTTGATTCCTTCTTCAATGTTGAAGTATTAAATACCCTCTTTAAAAGTAGCTCTTATGCAAAATCAATGGATGCTTGGATCAATAGTTATAACCTTGAAAATTTATGCACTTGAACATGATTTTAACTTAGAAAAAATTTCTAAGTTTCTTTCAATTTGATCAATTTTGCAATTTTGCATCATTTCTTGATTTAAATTTGATCAAATTAAATCATCCATCAGATTTTCTTGAGTAATGGCTTGTGAAGCTCAAAGTTGACCAAAAGTCAAACTTTGACTTTCTGCGTCAGTTGACTTTGTATTAGATGAACTTGAGGCTTGATCCACTTGAAATGTTGCACTCTTGTGCTTAATTCTTGAAGTGGGAGTCCTTTTGATCCATTGTAGAGGTTTGAGAGGTTAGACAAGTTGAAGATCGTGTCATTTCTTGATTGATCCATTATCTAAGGCTCAAAGAGGGCTTGAAACCCTAATTATGATTGTAATGAATGCTCACCCATCTTTGGAGAGACTGATGAAGCATGATGGTTCATCCATATTGTGATGATGATTTGCACAATGATGGAGAATCTTAGTGTTCAAAATTTAGGGTATGACATCTTGCTATAAATAACTCTCGTAAGGTCCATAGCAAACTTGGTTCAACGAACCCACCACCACCTACTTAGAGAAACCCACCACCACCTACTAAGAGAAACCCACCACTGGCTACTCATCCTCCACCATCATATACTTAACCTCCACCACCTACTCAGTCTCCACCACCTACTCAGCCTCCACCACCTACTCAACCTTCGCCACCTACTCAGCCTCCAGTACCGATTCTGACAAACCCAACACCACCACCTACTCAACCTCAACTGGCAAACCCGACTTCTGTGGAGTTCATATTTATTCCTACTCCAGGATATACTCAGCCTCAGTCGCAAAGTCCTCCCCATAACACCACAAACGAGGAAGTGCAGAGGGACCAAACACTTTCTAATGAGGAACAACAACACGACGGTGGGTAAAAACCGAAGATCCATATTGTGGAAATAACTAATGTGTAAGTAATGCACTAATTGGAAACACAAACTTTGAACTATTTTAAGTTAGTTCTGCAAAGTTAGTTATGCAAACTCCAACTGTATAGGTATTTCATAAACAAGTAATGCGTAAGTAATGCGTAGTCATAACAGAATTGTAGATAGAGTTGGAAACAAAAACAAATTCATAAAATATCAATTAGGTCATTTAGTATAGGTATTTCAAGGGGCTCAATTATGATGAGCATGAAAAGTGAGGATTCAGGGATAGATTGGGAATTGGAAATGAAAGTGAGTTAGGATCAGTTATGCTTAGCTGGAAATTAGTTAGTTCTATGGTTGATGAAGTTAGTTATAAGTTTTGAAATTCGGTCATGAGCTAGAGTTAGTTATGATGTAGGGTTATGTTAAAGATTTCCATGAGAAGTTAGCTGGTAGTTAGATTGAGTTTAGTTGAGATTTCAATTATATTTAATTAGAGGATAAATGGGATGTTAGTTATGAATTTGAACTTGGGTGAAATTTGAATTACAGTTGAATTTTGTAAAGTATAAAAATCTGTTAATGGCTCTTTGCCAATTTAGCTATGACTTTTGTATGATACGTGACAGATAATTAATTGAAATATGGATGTTGGTTATGCTTACAATGAATTTCTGTAGAGACTAGACAATCACTCTTTAGAAGATTGTGATACAAATAAGTAAATTCTTATGCTGAAGAAATCTTCTGTAATATATAGAAGGGAGATCTTTTTGTCAAATTTGGTTAAAATATGTTAAGTTTTAAAAATGCTACATTGAATTTGTATGTTGTGAATTGTGATATTTATAATAAATTTCCTTATGGAATAAACTTGATTGCTTGGTCCACTCATTGCTTTCTGAATCACTTCTGTTATTTAAATCATTGGGGCCAAGGAGTAGGAAATAAAGATTGCCACATTTTGTCAAAAGGCAAATTGACAACTATACTTGATTGCTCTCATTGTATCACTTAAATTCTCTTTGAGAGTCTGTGGGAGAGGAAGGGGAAAGAGTAGAGCACTAAGACTAGTTTTCATAATATTTCAGACTAACAACAACTAAATTACAAACAAAGCATGCTCTTACTAGAAGCAGTCACAACAGAAAAAAAGAAACAAGAACATATGAAAATAATAAATAAGAACGAGAGGCATTTTGCTTTCAACTCAAAAGATCCTTTTAAGCCACCCTAGTATCTGCGAGCTGTAAGTACTTTCCAATGCCACTCCAGCAACAAGACCACCTATGTACCTAATTAGACTTACTTTCCACTCAATTTCAATGAAAGATTCTGAGTCATCATCATTTTCAGAGGTAGTAGGTGGTTAAAATGAGTGCCTTGCATGATTTAAACACTTCTCCAGCAATTGATCCCCACACAGACCTTTGTTACCCTCAAATGCATCACCTTGGAATGTTGAAAACTGCTTATTCTGAGGTATAGGACCTGAGAGATTGTTGAAGGACACATTAAAGAACTCTAGAAAGGTGAGTTGTGTTAACTGTTGGGGAATCTTCCCTGACAGATTGTTGACAGAGAGATTCAAAGCTTCCAGGTTTGAAAGGTACTCTAAGGAAGATGGAATGCTCCCAGTAAAGATGTTATTTGACAAGTTGAGCAAAACAAGACCCTTCAAGTCTCCTATGGATTTTGGTATCTCTCCACTGATTTTGTTGCTTGACATATCAATGGCTATCATGCTATAAAACTGTTGAAGCCTCTTATAAACCATCACCAATCCTTTGTTAGATAATGTGAAAGAATAAGAATTATATGCTTTCAAATCTGTTAATGACTCTTTGCCAATTTAGCTATGACTTTTGTATGATACGTGACAAATAATTAATTGAAATATGGATTTGGTTATGATTACAATGAATTTCTGTTAGCTCATTTTTGGAATGGATATATGATGATAACTATTGTGCCATATTAATTTAGCTATGACTTTATATTGCTTTGTATAGGTTGTGATGAGCATGAAATTATGAAATTCTTGCTTCTGCTTTTAAGTTTCTGAGAATTCAAGTAGTTGGTGGAATGAAACTGGCAGCTTAAGGCTGCCATAGCTGCTGCTTAAGCTTATGTGCCATAGCTGCTGCTTAAGCTTATTGAACTCATTGTTGTTGTTGGCATTATATGTAGGTTAAGTCCAGCTGATCTTGTTGCCGCAATGGTTCGAAAAGTTATTGAAAAGAATTATCGAGGAACCTTCGTTAATTATGGTGAGCTTAAACGCGACGGAAGAGACGACGTGAGAAAGGAATTGTTCAACGAGTTTAAAGTAAGACATGGCATTTCTTTTTTAGTAGTTTGATGATGATGTATATTGTTGAGTTTTATTTATTATTTGTATATTTTGTCAGAGGCTTGTATGTTGGGACCGTTGTGATGATGCAAAAATGGAAGAATTGTTTCATCAAAAATGTGGAAAACGACTGTCTGATATACAACGAAAGGCTAGAGAAAAGGGGCGCAAGCTGGGTTGGATGGGTGTAGATACATGGACGTATCTTCTAGACAAGTGGAAGTCACATGAATTCAAAGTTGTACCCCAACAAAATAAGATTAATCGATCATCCAAGAAAGGTGGGGCAGTCCATACAACAGGTCGTAGAGCTCACCATGATGTTGCACTTGAATTGGTATATATATACTTTGTAATTACCATGCGTTAATATAATTATATCCGATATACATTGTGACCATATATACTGCCTCTAATGATAGGATAAAAAACTCAATCGACCTGCACATCCAGATGAGATTTTCATTGCCACCCATAAAAAGAAGAATGGGAAGTGGGTTGACGCTCGTGCATCGGCAACACATGTAAGTTATCTTTCTTTTTCCCATGTCTTTCTCTCATATCTCAGGAAACTTAGAATTTGTTACTATCTAGATATATTGTGTTTTCTATTTTGACATCATTTATGTTACTATCTGAATATAATGTGTTTTTTAGTACTTTTGTGATGTGTTATCAACGTGCACAGGAAAAATTCTGCAGTAGTTTGACACAAGTTGGTGATGAAGTGGAAGGATCAACAAGAATACAAATTTGGAAAGAAACTGCAGGGGGTAAAACACGGGGGCGGTGTTATGGAACTGGATAATTGGCGCGTAACATAAGATATGGAGTGAACTTCTTGACACAGGTATCAATTATAAACCCACATAGAGAAGCAGATAACTAGGCCATTGAGGTTGCCATATCCGAAGCTGCTGCTGCACGTGAAGAGGCTGCACGGGCTAATGCGCGGACAGATGAATTGGCAAAGAAATTTGATGAATTGTCAAAGAAATTTGATATGTTGTATTCTCTTCAGGTGGGTCCTTCTAGTGCTCCTGCGAGTGGTCATCCTGATTATAACGATTCGGTACGTTCTATTTTTCTCTGATTATAACGATTCAATAGAATAAACATGACTGTCATCTGAATCACAATCTCATACCACCACTAGCTGCTATGAGAGACTAGTGTTGTTTCTGTCACAGAAACTACAATGTGATTGAACATCTAAAGCTTTCTTCAGTTATTATTATTTTTATTGCAACACATTGCTTCATTCTCAAACGTTGAAAATCCAACTCTTTTTTCATATTCACACAAAAAGCTATAATATATGCAGAATACACAGTGTCATACCCTAAATTTTGACCACTAAGATTCCCCATCATTGTAAAAATCATCATCATAATATGGATGGATCATCATACCTCATTAGTCTCCCCAAAGATGGGTGAGCATCCACTACAATCAAACTTAGGGTTTCAAGCCCTCTCAGAGCTCTTAGACAAAGGATCAATCAAGGAATGACATGATCTTCAACTTGTCTAAACCTCTCAAACATCTACAATGGATCAAGAGGACTCCCACATCAAGGATCAAGCACAAGGCTGCAATATTCCAAGTGGATTAAGCCTCAAGATCGCCGGTGTCACCAAATTAGGGTTTTGGTCGGCCAGGGCCTCCAGATGGAAATTTTCCTCTGGGCGTGAGCCAATGCTTCAAAGAATAACCTAAGATGCCCCAAGGGACATCATGAACCCAATAATCAAATCAATTTTGCCTCATGGGATGCATTCATAAAAAATCAGGAATTAGGGTTTCTTGACCCAATTCACCCCTAAGTTGACTTTTGGGACAAAACATGAGCCAAGACCTCAAGAGAGGATTTGAGGGTCTATAACACACTACATTGATCCATTTGCAACAATGGATTGATCTAAGAAGCTTGATCAACAAGTTTCAAATTCATCAGAACCATAATTAGGGTTTCGCGGGAAAAGTCAACTGTGCCTTTGACTTTTGACCCAGGCATGCTCCCAAACCTTGGGACATGATTCAATACACCCTATAAAACCTATGAAATCAATCCATCTAGTTTGATTTAGGTCAAGGACTTGGTTTCATAGAGGATCGCACAATTTGGAGTTCATCTGACAAAAAGTCAACAGTGCACAAAAGTCAACTTTTACTTTTTGAGATTTTTCACAATTATGGTTCTTTGACCCTAAAATGATGTTAATATGTGATTGGAATCATCATTCATCAAGAAAAATCAAGAAAAGTGAGGTAACTTGTAAAAGGGGTAACCATAAAAAACTTAGAAATTTTCTAAGTTATGGAACAAAGTGGCTAGGGTACCAACTTCCAAGGACCATAACTTGAGATCCAAGCAACCATTTGGGCTGATCCAAGGATGGATTTTTAGCTCTCATGGCATACTTTAAAAGTGTCAACTACACCTCATTCCAATTCATCATAGATTTTGAGTTATGGTTGGATCAAAATGGCTGAAAACATGAAATGTCACTTTTTCCAACACTTAGTGAAATTTTCACTAAGTCAGAATCTGTCTTGCTTTTTTTCCAAAAGTAGGGGGATTTTTCACTTGGATCCAAAAAGTATCAAGACAAACTATGATCGCACAAGTGTTGTATCATATAAGAGCTTTCCAAAATGGCCAAGAACTCCATGAAACTCCACTTAAGCCATGAGATATGACAATGACAATGTGCCTTGTTGCAAATTGTCATGGCAAGGCAGATTTGTGCATTTTGCTCGATTTGAGAAAATTTTGCAAATGACAAACAAGTTTATCCATCTGAACACCTCAAGGGGAGACCAAGGAGGGACAAACACTGATCCATCAGCCTCCCAAGTCCTTGGAACCAAAAGTAGCATGCCAAACCTAGAAATGCCTAAAAGAGGGACAAGACTCCAATTTTGGTTTGGAGCATTTAATGGATGCACCAAGGTGGCATGGGTTGAGCCCTTTCCAACTGAATTCAGTCAAGACTTATCCAAGAACTAGGGAACCAACAGCCTGTGATCTAACCTCTAGTCAATGGCTAGAGGAGACTTGGATTCCTATTGATCAACATTTGCCAAACTTCTGCAGCAGTTGCCATTCACTATTGCTTGCAAAACAAACTTGCTCTACTATAAATAGAGCTCATTTGTGCTCAGTTTGAGTACACCAAAGCCATCAAACATATGTTTTCCTCAAAATTACCTTCTCACTTCCAAATTTGCCTTCCAAAGCAAGTCACTATCGGGTTTTGAGTTTGAGAGCTATTCCAACCAAACCAATCACACACACACACACACACACCTCATAAACATCATATAAAAGTGATCCAAACACTTAAACAACATCTGGAACACTGATTTCTCAAAATCACCATCCAACTGCTCAAGCTTTTAGCAGACTTGCAGTTGGGGTACCATCTTCAGTTCCAGCTTGTTTCAAACCACTCCAAGCATTCAGACACATCACTTGGCACCTAAGGAAGCTGTGCAAATCATTGGAACCAACTTGCAACACCTCCAACTCAAAACACGATCACCAGCTACAAGAGGTAAGCATGAGCTCTTCTAACTCTATGATTCATGCATTTTTTGCTGCACAATAATTTGGCCATATGTTCATAATCATGCATAGAGTGTTTACCCTCAATCAATTGCTTTGTTTGAATCGTGTATGGAATTTCTGAGCCTTCATGCAAATTTTAGGGTTCTTGAGGTTTCTCTTTGATTTCTTATTCCATGCTTAAATAAATGAAATTAAAGACCATAGACATGATCGTGAGGTGAAAACGAGCAGATTGATATGTAGATTGTAACACCCCATTTCTACCCGACGGATAATAGTAAAATCAGAGTTATAAAATTTCAACAAACAATAGAATGCTACACTTTCATCTTAAAAACAACTTCGATTAATTTTATATGAACAGATATAGAACACTTTGATCGGATGAACCGATAACAACAAAATTCATATATATCTTCTTTTCAAAGCAAAACAACTTCAAGATATGAATATTCAACTTTTGATTCACTTAACATTTGAATGTTTGAATTTTGTGATTTTATTTAATTGATTCAAAAATTAATTTCTCTCTGAGTTTTAATGATTTTGAGTTGATTCTTTTTTTAATAATTCACAAAAATGCTAAAATATTTTATTTTACCAAAAAATCCTAAAAATATTAATTATTTTATATACTTGATATTTTTACAAAGAATTAATATTTTATTTGTTTTTCAACATTTAAAATGTTTTTTCTCCCTTGATTTCCAAACTTAATTGATTTCCAATCATTTTGTGGATAGAAACATGATTTTTGAAACATTTATCCAAGATCACAATTTGTTTTCACACATGTTTAATAATTTTGATCATTTTAATTGAATTTTTATTCAATTAAAATATATTTTGAAAACGAATTAGAGTTTTGATTAATTCAACCCTCATCAATATTTTTCAAACACTCATGGGCCTCTAATAGAGTGTAAGCCTCAATCCTTTTGTAAATAAACCAATTGTGGGCCTCACTTATTGTATAAGTCCCTCTGAACAATTTCAAATGAACGGCGCGATCGCCGCCTTTTCAACAATCATCTGGGCCTACCCTCGTGTTATAAGCCCCATTTCTTTTCTTTAAAACCTTTTGGCCCTCTAATAGAGTGTAAGTACCAATCCTTTTGTAAATAATACCTTTTTGGGCGTCACACATTGTATAAGTCCCTCTGTATATTTTCAAAACCTCGGCACGATCGTCGCCTTTTCAAAAACCTCGGCTTCTCCTTGAGCTGTAAGTCCTATCTCTTATACAAAAATAAATTATTGGGCCTCTAATAGAGGGTAAGACCCAATCCCCTTGTACATAAAAACTTTTGGGCCTCACCTATTATATAAGTCCCTCTGTACAGTTTTTAAAACAACGGTGCGATCATCGTTAAAACTTGAGCCTCTCTTTGAGTTGTAATCCCCAACAATATTTTCAAAGCACTTTCTCCTTTGATTTTGTATTCAAATATATGTTGTTATCAAAACTTTCTTTGTTGAACAACTAACCAAACAGCATGCAAGCTCTACAACGGGTAAGTGTTTATCCGCTTTCATATATATATATATATATATATATATATATATATATATATAAGTGTATTGTGGGGCTGCTTCACTGTAAGTCTTCTTTCACATCCTTTTATATCCTTGTCACATATCAACTGTGTAATACTAATATAGTTATTTAAAGTTTTCCCCGGCAACTACGTCTAGCACTAGGTAAATCCCTGTTGGTCACTCTTAAATACAAACAAAACTAGATCCCCCGTAAGATTCCAGATACAGTTTTCCCTCCTATTGGGGTTAAACAATATGGAATAAAGAGAAAGGCAGTATTCTCGGTGAACCTTTTCTCAGACTATCACCCTTAGAAATTGTCAAAGAAACTCTAACTCCCTAGAGATGATCTTTTCTCCGTGAATGGCATCTCTTGAGTTTCTTCCAAATTCTCGAACTTTCCTGGAATGATCTCTTCTATGTGAATTGCATTTCTTGAACTTCTCTTGGTTGGGGGACCCACAGGCTTCCTAAAAGCATCCCCGCCTCCTCTTGGGCGTTGTACAAGGACCCTTCGGCTTCTTAGAAGTTCTCATGCCTTCTCTTAGGCTTAATACAAGGACCCTGACGACCTCTTAAAGGTATAAGACAAAACTTAGTCATCCTTTGCTAGAGCGGTCTTTCCAGCGTCAAAACTCCGGCCATTATAGGGTTGATACTCATCCCTTAATGCCCGTGCCTCCTCTTGGGCATTGTACAAAAGATAAAACTCTAGACTTGGACAGTCTAAAACTCTTGAGTCTCAAAGACATTCTCAAGTTCCTTTTAAACATAGGAAGAAACACCGATCACTCTGAAACCCGGTCTCTCCCATGAGAGTTCCCCACACTTGGACCCGCTTCAGGATCTCCAGAACCCACAGCAGTAAGGCAGCCTCCTCTTGGGCTTTGTACAAATGATTCTCCCTAGCAGAGTTAACCTTTTCAGACTCTCTTGTTGAGTCAATCACTTTTTAGCCTCCGTCTTGGGCTTTGTACAAGCACTACTACAAAACGCGTAAACAATGTCGCCATGCTCACAACGCTTCATCCCTACACCGTTGTGACATATCTAAACTAAGGCGCGGTTGTATTTTATTTGTTTATTGAATAAAAATTATCTGTATATAACAACGGTTGATAAACCAACCGTGGTGATTATCTATATATAACAACGGCTGATAAATCAACTGTGGTGATACCATCAAGTTTTCAAGTGTTCGAACCTCAGCGCCATCATATATATTATTCCTTTTATGTTAAAGCGCGCCTTTTCTTTTTTATTTAATTTTAATTAAAAAAATTAAAAGTTATGACTACGGTTGTTTATATACACCGTTGTGATATATTTTGTATGTTTTTTTAATTTTTAATTCTAAAAATAACTCGGGCGCTTTAATATGAAATTTCATTATGAAAATAATATATCATAACGGTTTAAATTGTTGACCGTCACAGTAGCTTTTCAATATTCTCCAAGCTAGCTAGTTTCATTGTCTCTTCAGTATCCTTTTTTCCATTGAAAATAGAAACCAGACGAAACTTTACACGATTTCAACCTTAAACCCTAACGTTCAATACTGTGAAACAATACACGATTTCAACCAAAGCTTGCATCATCAGTATCCATTTGTTGTCATTTTCGTCATCATCGTCACGATCGTGAAGAAAATAGAAGATTACGCACATACCAACACCGTCGTCATCATCGTCATCGTCGAGAAGGAAGATAACAACAACACCGTCGTTGTCGTAAGGAAGGAAGACAGCTACAACACCAA
The DNA here is from genome assembly GCA_022829125.1 of Lathyrus tuberosus. Lineage (NCBI taxonomy): Eukaryota > Viridiplantae > Streptophyta > Magnoliopsida > Fabales > Fabaceae > Lathyrus > Lathyrus tuberosus. The sequence continues at coordinate 21,897,050 of JALAZF010000017.1, forward strand.
CACTAACATCATTTACTTCGTCGTCACATTTAGGGTACGTAAAATATTTTCCACATGCATCTACAGTAAACTCTTTTTCCATTGTTGTTCATGTTGTTGTTATTTTTGAACTTAGATGTCGACCTTGTCGAGTTCTTCATCAGAAACCAGCGAAGAAACTCAAACAAATGAAAGGTTAGCCAATGAAACTCAAACAACTGAAAGTCAAACGAAAAGATCACAAAGGGGCGTCACAATGATGCCCCAATTCACATCAGTCTGCAACTTATCTGGTGTAAAAATTCCGATCAAGTTTGATTCGCACTACAGATTAGTGGATTGTCCATATTACGCTACTTTTAGGAGTTATGTTGCATTCCTTTCACGTAGCAAAGTCAGTATACTGATTGATGATTGGAGAGCAGTGGATGTTAATGTAAAAGATAGCATATGGACAGACGTTAAGGTATTTCATACTATAATTTTCATATATTTGATATCACTACCTATAGTTTCTAATTCATACTTATATATTGATTTAATGTAGTTGAATTTTTAGTTTACCGATGACTCAAAATTGAAAAGAAAGTGGATAACTTATGCCGGTGTTCGTTGGAGGGGATTTAAGTCACGACTCACGGCTGACCACATTACGAAGCCTAAGTCCGGTCTTCAACCTCCATGGATTCGGTATAGTTTTTTATCGAAGAAGGTGTGGCACAAGTTTGCGAAGAAACGCCGTTCTGAGGAATTCAAGGTTAGTACTAGTCTTATGTAACCTATAATGTTATGCTAATGAGTTATAGATACTAATCATACACATTTTTCACTATGTTAATAACAGGCTAAAAGTGAAGTAGGAATTCAGAACAAGGCGAAAAACATGTACCCCCATAGATTGTCTCGTGGGGGTTACAGGAAACTTGAGAAGAGGATCCTGCAGGAAAAACTACAAGAAGGAGGAGATGGTGACATTCCATCTCCACCTTCAATACATGAGAAATGGAAGAGGGCTCGATTAAGACCTAATGGAGAGTACACCTCTGAGGCTTCAAGAGTAGTTGCTGAGAAAATTGTAAGTATATGTTTTGTTTAAATGCGTTTGCTTATGTAAGTTGCTCATGAGTTGTTATTTAAATGTGTTTGCTTATGTAAGTTGCTCATGTTGTGTAGGATAATTTGGTTGTGGCGGCCCGTGAAGGCACATTTATTCCGGAAGCATGACATGACATATTAGTCGAAGCTATCGGAACAGCTGAGCATGGAGGTCATGTCCGTGGTGTTGGAGATGGTGTCGGCTTAAGGTCATACTTTGGATCTCAAAGAAGAAGCACCGAAACCGTTGAATTTCTTGCTCAACGACAAAAGATTGAGAATGTTGAGAAGCAATTGGCGGAGCAAAGGAGGCTGTTTGAAGAGGAGAGGGAAAAAAGGGAGAAAGAAGTGGAAAGGTTACAAGAGTTGTATTCGGTGTGTGTCGTAAATCACGCTTATTTTTGTATGATATATATTGTATGTTCTAATTGAATATATTGTGCTTATTTTTGTTTTATGTTCTAATTGAATGTTATTATGTAGAGATTAAGTGAAAGCCTCGAACAATGAACTAATGAAGATCATCGTTGCGTTGGTGATGATCAAACTCTAAGTAGAAGTGTCGTAAATCACGCTTCTACAAAAGGGAGTAATTGTACAACCCCCCTGAAGATAACCGCAATGGGATATTGGACCCTAGTCCAAATGAAATAACAAGTTTATACTTGTCTATTTCAACGACATACCTTGCGCAAGCTCTCCCGCTAGAACATTTCCCTAAATTGGATTTAGTGTATTACACTCCTAAAGATGTGAGGGATTTTCTCGCAGGATATAAGTGGCTTGACATATCTATTTTGCAAGTTTGGTGCACGTAAGTATATAGTCGAATATACATGTCATTATAGAACATTATAATTTTTTGTATTTTCTCCCTTAATTTATTCATTTTCTTTGACCATTTAGGTACATTCACCGTGTTTGTATAGAATTGAATAAATCAAGTACCTATGGAATCTTGGACCCAAGTTTTATTGCTTGGGCGTATAATGATAAAAATATCAGAGAAAAGTACTTGAAAAGCCGGCTAAATGACGGAGGAAAAGAATGCTACCTTGCACCATTCCTATGTGGGTTAGTATTGTTGTAATTTATTTCTATATTCTATATTTAGTTTTGTTTTAGTAACAACTAATAATATATATATATATATATATATATATATATATATATATATATATATATATATATATATATATATATATATATATATATATATATTCTCGCATTTATTCAGTGGTCATTGGCAATTGATTGTAATATCGTTTAGGACAAATACGGTGACATTACTGTGTTCCTTGCACGATACACTCCACAAACCAATGAAAGATCTTGTATTAACGTAAGTGTCTTTGTTTAATATCATTTTCTTTGGCATTAATTGTAATTAGTTTATCATGTAATATGTTTAATTCAATTTTCAATGTGCAGTATTGTGGAGCAAGTTAATATATTGAATAATGTTAGAAAAAAGCCCACATACATTGCTCCTAAAGTAAGTGGCCCGATTACCTGTTTATTTCATTTACATTCATGCATGTGTGGTTGTATTCATGTTTTTATATTCATGTAATTTGTAGACGAGGAAACAATGCGGGAGTTACGAGTGTGGGTATTTTATCATGAAACACATGTTAAACATTGTCCTTGTCGGCACTGTTGATTCATGGGATACGGTAATATATGCCATAAAATGTTTACATATATTAATATATAAGTTGACTATTGAATTATTATCATGCATGATCTTCAATTTTTTGCTCTTATGTAGATGTTTAACGACGAAACCCCATTCCTTGTTGAGGACTTTGTGGATCTTCGTAAACGTTGGGTGTATATATACAATGCACTTAAGAGTTCCGCTCCTGCTGTTTGATATATTAGCAACATTTTTTTATGCACATATTTTTTGCTTTTGATGCACATAATGTGAACAATAGTTTTGGCTTTTGATGCACATAATGAAATCAATAATATTGGCTTTTGATTTAAACAATGTTAGCACTTTAATTCTCTGATTCATTTAGCTTTTGATGTAAATTTCTTTTGATGTAAATTCTCTGATTCATTTATAAGGATAAAATATAAGAAGAATTGTGTTTGATGCACATATTGTGTTTGCATGTAAACAGAAGCTGTTTTGACAGGATAAATTATAGGAATAATTTGATAAGCAGATAAATTTTATATTTAAAACAGGCTATTTTTGGCAGCGGTTATAAACCTATCTATAGTTGTATGTCAAACGCTAATATAAATAAAAAATGTTGTTGCTGAGAATCGAACCAGATCACAGTTTAGTTATATCACAACGGTTGACTAAACTAACCGTCGTGAAATGGTGCGAGCATACTGGAATACAACAACGGTCCCAGGACCGTCATTGTACGTACCTCATATACAACAACACTCTACATAACAATGCCTTCGCCCTCGTCATTATATATCATTTCCAATCGTTGTTAAATGGGTTTTTCATAATAGTGAAGACATAAAAACCCACTCTCTTGTTGAGTATAAAAGACTCTCTTGTTGAGTCAATCCCATTTTTAGCCTCCGTCTTGGCCTTTGTACAAGACATATAAATCACTCTCTTGTTAAGTATAAAAGACTCTCTTGTTGAGTCAACCACTTTTAGCCTCCATCTCGGGCTTCGTACGAGATAGAAAAACACTCTCTTGTTGAGTATAAAAGACTCTCTTGTTGAGTCAACCACTTTTAGCCTCCATATCGGGGCTTCGTACGAGATAGAAAAACACTCTCTTGTTGAGTATAAAAGACTCTCTTGTTGATTCAACCACTTTTAGCCTCCATCTCGGGCTTTGTACGAGATAGAAAAACACTCTCTTGTTGAGTATAAAAGACTCTCTTGTTGAGTCAACCACTTTTAGCCTCCGTGTTGGGCTTTGTACAAGACATATAAAAACACTCTCTTGTTGAGTATAAAAGACTCTCTTGTTGAGTCAATCTCCTTTTAGCCTCAATCTCGGGCTTCGTACGAGACAGCAAATCACTCTCTTGTTGAGTATAAAAGACTCTCTCGTTGAGTCAAACAACCTTCAGACTATCTTGTTGAGTCAATCACCTGTTCAAGACTCTCTTGTCGAGTCCACCTTTTTAGCCTCCGTCTTGGGCTTTATACAGGACAGATAAAAGTACTCTCTTGTTGAGTCAAACCATTTCAGCCTCTATCTTGGGCTTTATACAAGATACATTCTCCTCAACGGAGTCAAAATCCCTTTTAGCCTCAATCTTGGGCTTTGTACAAGACAGAAAGAACGTTTTCCCCGAAAAAGTCAAACTTCCCGCCTCCTCTTAGGCTTTGTATAAAGAAAACCCCGGTTGAGTCAATCAACCTTTTAGCATCAAAATTGTTCCTTGCTCACAGCATATAAACATCAACAATTCCTCTTTAGAGATGACAAATTCTCTCTCAGTCAAACCTTTAGCTTCACATCTTGGGCTTTGAACAAGATACAAACCACCTTTAGCTTCATATCTTGGGCTTTGAACAAGATACAAACCACCTTTAGCTTCATGTCTTGGGCTTTGAACAAGACACCAAAACACCTCTTTCCTCCCATAGAATAGGAGGAACTACGATCGCTCTGATTTCCCTGTTTCAGGAATACGTAGGCATAAGATTACAAAAATCTTAGCGAGCATACTAATCAAAAACCCAAAATCCCGTACCTCCATACATCAATCGAAAAGCATCAGACTTAACATCTTACCAATAGCCTAGACACTATTTTTAAGCGAATAACCCTAAAGAAGAACCCCCTATTGATAGCATCTGTAAACCATCAGTTTTGACTGTTTAATCTCAGTTTGTAAGCAAGGTTAATTGGAGACATCTATTTCCCTTCCTTAATCAGCTCAACGGGATAAAAAATGAATCGAACTGTAGTACCAAAGCGATAGTGATTCGAAACCACAAAAATCGCGCTACAGAAAAGTGGCGACCACAGTGGGAGGTATTCTTTCTAGCCTCTTTTAAGGTGAAGACCTTAAATTCACCGAATGTCACAGAAATGGTGACTCTGCTGGGGAGTCATTATCTGCATAGGATCATAAGACTAGAGGTCTAGGATGATTAAGCCAAATATATATACTGTTTTTCCTAATTGATATCTGTGTTTATTTTTTTGCTAATGGGAATACGTGTGATGCCGCATGTGGAAAGATTGAGTATACACCTAAGATAGGTGATGGCATTATACAGGTAATCTTGCAGGGAGTGAATCCCAGTTAAGAGTCCCCGGTCGACCATCAAACTCAGTGGAGACTCCCTTTGCAGATACATTGCCTATATGACTTCGGTTGTTGAAAGTAGTGTGGTCAATTGGGTTATCTGAGAAGCTGAGGTTTTAGTAGACTGAAACCATTTTGTAGTGTGGAAGCTATCAGGAATAGTTGTCACGCGATACTACCCTCATTTGAGATCACTCTAAGATACATCAGCTCGCTGGCGATTCGCTTGCTGTTGTTATCCCAAGAGGGGTCAATGATTTTGCGGACAGGTACAAAAAATCACCAGTATAAACCTTTGGGGATGAGTAGAGCCTTGACTTCATGACACCGACCCTTTGACCCCATGTTTTTCCTATGTTTTTGTGTGCTGCATTCATGCATTCATTTAAAAAACATTAAAAAACAAAGAAAAATCTTCTCTTCTAGTCTCTCTTTTTCAAATTAAACTAAGACAATGCTTGCAAATGTCAGATAAAGAGATTGCTAATGGATTTCGGTAGAAGGAAAACTCACAAGTACACCTTCAAGGTTCCAAAACTAGAGGATTTAAGAGGGTTGGCAAGGATGATAACCAACCCCGAGGCTTTCAGAGCCAAGTATGGAGGACTGCTGTCCTTGTTAAGGGTTCATGTAATCGAAGGAATCCTGTCCACACTAATCCAGTTCTACGATCCGGTCTATCACTGTATCACATTCCCGGATTATCAGCTAGCACCAACACTGGAGGAGTACTCTCACCTGACTGATTTGCATATTACTGACCAAGCTCCCTTTTCTGGACTGGAAGAAATTCCAAAGGATCAAACCATTGCAAGAGCAATCCATTTGGACGAGTCAGAAGTCAGGACTCACATGACCACTAAGGGGGGAATCCAGGGTTTGCCAGCCCAGTTCTTAACAAAGAAAGCTCTATACTTTGCTAGTATAGGGAAGGTGGACGCTTTCGAGAGAATCTTTGTTTTGCTCACATACGGGTTATTTTTCTTTCCCAACATCGATAACTTTATAGATATCAATGCCATTAAGGTTTTTCTGATTGGAAACCCTGTACCGACCTTGCTCGTAGATGCTTATCATTCGGTACACTTAAGGAATTTGTACAGCAGAGGAATAATCACATGTTGTGTACCCCTGCTGTACAAATGGTTCACTTCCTACTTACCCAAGTCTGCTGCATTTTAGGATCAAAAGAATACTTTACGTTGGTCGCAGAGAATCATGTCTCTTACCAACTCTGACATCGATTGGTACAATCGAATCTATGACGGGATCAGGATCATTGACCGTTGTAGAAATTTCCCAAATGTACCCCTTATAGGAACTAAGGGAGGAATCAACTATCATCCAGTGTCAGTTCATCGTCAATTTGGATACCCGATGAGGCATGTCCCACGTAATGCTCATCTGGAAGGTCTTTTCTTCAAGGAAGGAGAAAACGACAGGGCACTAAAGACAAAAATAGTACATACCTGGAAACACGTTCACAGGAAAGGAAGAGAGTCTCTAGGAAAACCAGATTGTGTCTCGGTGGAGCCTTATCTCCAATGGGTATAAACTAGAGCTCTTAAACTGAGGATGCCTTACCCTCATCAGGAAGTTCTTCCATTAAGGGACCCTGTCCTTTATTTTATGTCTGAGACGGAAAAACTTCAGGTTACTCTCAACAAAGTTCAGCAGGAGAAGAGGTCTTGGAGGAACAAGTACCGTATTCTCAATGTGGAGTGTAAGAAAATACAGCAACTATTGAAAGATAGAGATGCTCTGATTGAGATTTTAGAGCAACATGCTGTAGAAATTAAGGATGACCAAAGGAATTTGCTCGCTCCTTTCACTTAGCAAAGGAATGACGACCCGACAACGGCCCAAGAGCCCCGGTCAAAGAAAAGGAAAGTACCAGAACCAGCACCTGAGCTCGCTTCAGAGAAGACTCAGGACCCATAAGTTTAGATTTCCTTTTACAGTACTATGTAAATTAATGTATTTCCATTTCCGCAATATTTAAATTCAATAAAACGGGGTTCTCCCCACTGTTTGATATTTGCAATCCAATTGTCGAAGTTTACTTTGAATAACAAAAAAAACTGAATATAATCATTGAATATCATTCTCACATAACACATTCTTCTTACCTACGAATCTCACATTTGCGTCTCGATTCTAGAGTCAAACTGTCTCATTCGTACAATACTCGGGCCAATCGTCAGAAAAAGATGTATGATCTCGAGGAAGAGAACAGAGAGTTGAGAGAAGGGATCGACACTCTGAAAGAGGATCTGAGAAAGATTCATAACGACATGCAAGCTCTAGCAGAAGCTCAAATGCAACAACAAATGACTGTGGTCTCAGAGACCACATCAACGCCCATAGTGGAAAAGTATGATCCTAGGTACAAAATGCCGAAAGATCGTCTCTGGGGCATGCCTATTAACTATATTCCGGAGGGATATATTCCACCGATCACTGAAGTTCCGGAAACTTCAGCAGGATCCGCTGGGCCTGAAGGTTACAAACTTCGGGAAAACGAAGATGCCAAGGGCATGACAGCCACTCCTGAAGGTTACAAACTTCGGGAGGCACCGAGAGTCTCCGCCATAATGACTATACCACCACCCGTGGTACACACTGTCCCGGAAGGACAGATTCCACAGATACCTTCTGGTGGAAACGAAAGTATGTTCGACAGAATGAATGAGTTCTAGGAACAATTCCTAGAGATGCGGAAAGAACTGCAAGCCCTTCGCGGTCAGGATTTATTTGGAAAGGACGCTGCAGACCTTTGTTTGGTCCCCAATGTGAAAGTTCCGCACAAGTTCCAGGTACCCGATTTTGAAAAGTACAAGGGTAACTCTTTCCCTCAAAGCCACTCGGTGATGTACGCTCGGTGAATGTCAGCTCAGACAAAGAACCAGGAGCTACTGATTCACTACTTTCAGGATAGTTTAACCGGTGCCGCACTCAATGGTACATGGGTTTAAACCGCACTAAGATTGGCACTTTCAGAGATCTTGGTGCTGCTTTCGTTTAGCAGTATAAGTATAACCTGGACATGGCACCAGACAGAGATCAACTCAAATCAATGTCACAGAAGGACAAGGAAACCTTTAAGGAGTACGCTCAGAGATGGCGTGAAATTGCCGCTCAGATTTGTCCACCTCTTGAGGAAAAAGAGATGACAAAGATCTTCTTGAAAACCTTGAGCTCATTTTACTACGACAGAATGGTCGCCAGTGCGCCTAGTGACTTTACCGAAATGGTAGGCATGGGAGTTCGTCTTGAGGAAGCAGTCCGAGAAGGATGGTTAGTTAAAGACGCTGGATCATCAAGTAGTACAAAACAATATGGTAGTGCTCTCCCTAAGAAAAAAGAGCAGGATATTGGTAATATCTCTCTCGGAAAGCAAAGGCAACGATACCAACCAGTAGCAGCCGTAACTCCTGCTATCAACCCCGCGCCTGTTCCTATGTATCAACCTCAGGTTGCTCAGAGCCAACCGAATCAACAACAATATCAGCAAAGGACACAACAGCCTCTTCAGCAGGCTCGTCCTCCATATAACAACAATCGTACAACGCGACCACCAGGGTTTGACCCTATACCAGTGTTGTACACAGAATTGTTTCCACTCTTACTGGTCAAGGGAAACGTCCAAACCAAGTCTCCTCTTACAGTACCAGAGAATCTGCCTTTTTGGTTCAAAGCGGATCAGACTTGCCATTACCACCAAGGAGGACCAGGGCATAACATAGAAAACTGTCTCAGTTTCAAATCCGATGTGCAAAAGCTTGTTAGGAGCAGGGTCTTATCTTTCAAAGATACGAATCCGAATTTTCTCACAAACCCGCTGCCTCAACACGAGAAAGCCGCAGTAAATTTGATTGAGGGAGAGTCTAATAACAACTATCAAATTCATGATGTACTCTTATTAAGGGCCAACTTGGTCAAGATGCATTGTAGACAGAGTGGATATGGCCATGTGCCACCTCATAATTATCACCAGTGTGATATCTGCTCTAAAAACAATCAAGGATGTTATGTGGTGCAATCAGCTCTACAGGAACAGTTGGATTTTGGATGGATCCAAGAGCATCGAGTTCGTGGAGTTAACATGACTTATACGAATTCCAACATCATTCAAAACCACGATGTCTGTGCGATGAATGTCAACTTGGTGGCAATGCACTCAAGGCAAAGCCAGTATCATAATCTGCTGCGGTACGATTACAATTCCTGTCTGACTTGCTCGGTAAACAAACAGGGATGCTCTTTTGTACAAGAGGCCCTCCAGCGTCAGATGGATCTTGGATGGATTCAGGATTACCGTGATGGAAATCAGTATCAAGTAAATATGATTCAAATATTTGATATTCGCTTGATGAATACCAGCTTGGTGGAGTTACACGCCAGACAGGTCCAACTCGGTTTTCTCACTTCACATGATTATCTGAGCTGTAAAGTATGTTGTGAGAGTAACCAAGGGTGCGCTCTCGTTCAAAGAACTTTACAACACTTGTTAAACCACTGGTGGCTTCTGACCTATATGGATGAAGACACACAACAAATCAGTGTGACAAACGGGAACCCTACTAGGCATCAAAGTCAGGATGTATGATCTATGGAAATATACCTGGTAAGGTTACACTGCATTCAAAGCGGACGTGGCCAGGCGCCACCACACAGCTACGAGCGCTGTAGAGTCTGCTCGGAAAATAACCAAGGATGTTACCTCGTGCTAGCAGCCCTTCAAAGTCAGTTGGCTCCCAAAGAGATTCAACCGTGTCCAAGTTCTAGATCAATCAACTGGATGCCAGACTATTTCACTGATCAGATCAAAGATGTCGTCGTAATCTCTGATCATGAAAGGACCAAAGATGTTTGTACCATCATCCCTCTACTTGATGAATCAAAGGTTCCTAGCCAGGAATTGATTGAAGTTACTTACGATGGTCAGAAAAATCAGAAGGCTCATGTAGTTATCTATTTGCCATGACCAGTACCGTATGACTCAGCTAAGGCGGTCCCTTACAAATACGGTGCAACAACAGTTGAGAATGGAAAGGAAATTCCATTACCCTCCATCGTGAATATTGCAGACATCAGTCGAGTAACACAGAGCGGTCGAATCTTTAACAGATGAGTTGGAGAACCCAGCAAAGAAAAGGAACCTCAAGCAGAGGCTCCTAATCCACCAGTCAGTCAATCCAGTGATCTTGACCTTTCAAAGAACGATGATGAGATGCTGAAGCTCATCCAAAGGAGTGAATACAACATTGTAGATCAACTGTTACAAACTCCTTCAAAGATCACTGTGTTATCTCTTTTACTCAGTTTCGAAGCCCACAGAGAGGCTCTACAGAAAGTCTTAGAACAGGCCTTTGTGGAACAGGATGTGTCGATAAGGCAATTCGACAGTATCGTCTCTAACATCATCTCCTGCAACAACTTGGGGTTTAGTGATGAGGAATTTCCAGAAGAAGGCAAAAGTCACAACATGTCGCTCAATATCACAGTTAACTTCCAGGACGATGCTTTAGCCAGTGTACTGGTAGACACCGGATCAGCTCTCAATGTTATGCCAAAGTCCACTCTAATGCGACTATCATTCAAAGGATCCCCGATGAGAGGCAGTGAGGTCGTCGTCAAAGCATTTGACGGATCCTGAAGAACAGTTATCGGCGAAGTCGACCTTCCCATAACTATCTGCCCTCACACTTTCCAAGTCACTTTCCAGGTCATGGACTTCCGGGAAACATACAGTTGCTTATTAGGAAGACCTTGGATACACCAGGCTGGGGCAGTCACTTCGACACTGCACTAGAAGCTGAAGTTTGTCAAGAACGATCAACTCGTCACGATTTGTGGAAAACAAGCCTTGATCGTGAGTAACCTTTCATTATCCACTTGTGTAGAACCCGAGGAGGTTGTTGGAACGCAGTTTCAGGCACTTTCAGTGATCAATGAAAATCAATCAGAAAAAGGAACATCGATTTCCTCATACAAAGATGCTCTCAAAGTAATTGAGAGTAACAACGCAAAAGGATGGGGACAGCTTATCATTCCTACTGATAATAAAATAAAGAAAGGTCTTGGTTTTTCTGCAACCTGTACCCAGACTGCCGCTAATGGTGAAAGTCTTCATCCCATTCAGAACTTCTTCCATAGTGGAGGTTTCCTTCACCCAGTGTCTCAAGAAGTACATACCATCAACGAGGGAGATTCCTCCGACACCGATGAAGAATGGAAGTCCTATCTTAACAAGGACGGTTATATGTCTCAGGAAGAGGTGCCTACGCCATTTTGCTATCCCGCACAGAGTCCGAGATTTATACCAAGGTCAGACGTCGAAATGATATATGGAGATTGTGATCCAGAAGGATGTCGTGCTCCACCAAATTCATTAGAGGAAGACACTCTGATGAAATACAACTCTGACCACTACTATTATGGCCCAATGGATGGCCTGCCTATGTGGCAGCCGTACCCAGGAGACTTGGGGCAAGAAAATCATCCGAACAATGAAAATCAGCTGAGTATCATTGAAAAGAATACCTGTGTCCCCACCATGTCATGGGATCAACACTCAGGTCATTCAGAAAATATCCAGTGCGACGATGAATTTGCAAAGTTTGCAGGACTAGAATTCATCAACTATGCCTTTCCTGAGGTCAACGTCATCGAGAGAGATGACTCCTCCAGTCATAAAGAAGTGTGGGACACCTTGGGACAACCGAGTGCAAATGCGACTTCTTGGTCAAATACACTGCTCCCAAAAGCTCTCGTATCAGGCTCGAAGACATTCAGCCAACTGGATGAGGAGATATACCTGAGAGCATAAATACTATGCAAAATACAACTGAGAAATCCTCCTACGACAACTCTGCCTGGGAGACAGATTCCAACGATCCTGCTCCACCAGAAATCAACATTATTTCTGAAGAAAAATCAAGGAAGGTACCGGAGTTTGTGATTCACCGAGGAGTTTGTCGCCAATGGGTTGCAGTCGATGTTCCGAAGATTGTCCATAAGTCAAAGTAATTGCCATCTTTGTTTTAACCTTTCACCTTGCCCAGGTGAAATGGATGTTTTGATAGGGCTCACTTTCTGTAAATATCCCTCTTCGCTTTGCCCAAAGCGACTGAGTTTTGTTTTATAGGGCTGTAGTTTCAAGAATCGACAAAATCATAAATAAATAAACGTCGTTTTGTAATTTCCGCATTAATTGTTGTTTTCTCTTTTTGCTTTTTCAGAAAATGGTAATCCTAAAAAATAATTCAAAATAATAAAAACAAACAGTAAAAAAAATATACACTGCACACACTCTTGCATTTTCTCTATCTCTTCTAAACACAACTCATCACATCATGCAGATTGCTTATTTTAAACCCCGTTGAAACATATGATCCGATGCCTTCTCCCAACTTTGGATTCCCGGTATTTGAGGCTGAAGAAGAAGATGACGAAGAAATTCCAGAAGAGATCTCCCGATTACTCAGACAAGAGGAACAGTCCATTAAACCTCACAAAGAGCCGTTGGAAACAGTCAACTTGGGCTCAGAGGAAGAGAGAAAAGAGGTCAAGATTGGGGCCCTACTCAGTTCAGCTGTCAAAGAAAGTTTGATAAAGCTTCTCAAAGAGTTTCCCGATGTATTCGCTTGGTCCTATCAGGATATGCCAGGGTTGGATACCAGCATCGTGGAATATCATCTACCATTGAGATCAGAATGTCCACCAGTAAAACAGAGGTTGAGACGAACTCATCCAGACATGGCCATCAAAATCAAAGAGGAGGTACAGAAACAGATTGACGCGGGTTTCCTCGCCACATCAGAATATCCTCAATGGTTAGCCAACATAGTACCAGTGCCGAAAAAGGACGGAAAAGTCATAATGTGTGTGGATTACAGAGATCTAAACTAGGCTAGTCCAAAGGACAACTTTCCTTTACCACACATTGACATTCTGGTTGACAGTACATCAAAGTTCAAAGTCTTCTCCTTTATGGATGGATTCTCGGGCTATAATCAAATCAAAATGGCGCTGAAAGACATGGAGAAAACTTCGTTCATTACCCCATGGGGTACCTTTTGTTACAAGGTAATGCCGTTCGGTTTAAAGAACGCTGGGGCAACCTATCAAAGGGCCATGACTACTCTTTTTCATGACATGATACACAAAGAAATCGAGGTATATGTCGATGATGTGATTGCCAAATCAAAAACAGAAAAGGAGCATGTGACCCATTTGTCAAAACTATTCGAGCGGTTGAGAAAGTACAAACTCCGCTTGAATCCCAACAAGTGCACATTCAGTGTCCGTTTAGGGAAACTTTTAGGGTTCATCGTCAGCCAGAAAGGAATTGAGATTGATCCTGACAAGGTCAAGGCCATTCAAGACATGCCTTATCCAAAGATTGAAAAACAAGTCAGGGGATTCCCCGGACGTCTGAATTACATTTCCAGATTTATATTCCTCATGACCGCGACGTGTGCGCCAATCTTCAAATTACTCAAAAAGAATCAGGACTGCATTTGGACAGACGACTGCCAAACCGCCTTTGACAGTATCAAGGAATACCTGTTGAACCCACCGATTCTATCACCTCCAGTGGAAGGAAGACCACTGATAATTTACTTAACAGTCTTGGAAGACTCAATGGGGTGTGTACTTGGCCAACAAGACGAAACCAAAAGGAAAGAGTCTGCCATCTACTATATGAGCAAGAAATTCACCGACTGCGAGACTTGGTACACTATGCTTGAGAAAACTTGCTGTGCTCTGGCTTGGGCAGCCAAACGTCTTCGCCAGTATATGATTCGTCACACTACTTGGTTAATCTCCGAAATGGATCTAATCAAGTACATCTTGGAAATGCCTGCTCTCACGGGAAGGATTGCCCGTTGGCAGATGTTGTTATCCGAATACGACATCGAGTACCATGCTCAGAAAGCCGTCAAAGGAAGCATTTTAGCCGATCATTTGGCTCATCAACTGATTGACGATCAGGAATTAGTCATATTTTACTTCCCAGACGAAGATGTCATGTATCTAAAAATGAAAGGCTGCGATGAACCACTACCCAGTGAAGGGCCAGAACCAGGATCCCAATGGGGATTAATTTTTGACAGAGCTGTCAACCATTACGGAAACAGAATTGGGGCAATCATTGTTACCCCTCAGGGTACCCACATTCCTTTCACCACCAGACTAACATTCAAGTGCACAAACAACGAGGCCAAATACGAAGCTTGTATCATGGGTCTCGAAGAAGCGATCGATTTGAGGATCAAGAACTTGGATGTATATGGCGATTCAACCTTGGTTATCAATCAAATCAAAGGAGATTAGAACACATACCAATCAGGACTGATTCCTCACAAAGACTACGCAAGAACGTTGTTACATTTCTTCAACAGAATCGAGTTTCATCATATCCCTCGTGAAGAGAATCACATGGCTGATGCATTAGCCACCCTCTCTTCCATGATTAGTGTAGGTCAATGGAACGACTTACCTAAGATTGACATAATGCGCCTTGAACGGCCAGCTTACATCTTCACGATTGAAGCAGTCATAGACGAAAAACCTTGGTATCACGATATCAAATGCTTCCTTCAGAAACAAGAGTATCCACCTGGGGCATCCAAAAATGACCGAAAGACCCTCAGAAGACTAGCAGGCAGCTTCTTTCTGAGCGGTGATACACTCTATAAGAGAAACTTTGATATGGTCTTGCTCCGATGCGTAGACAAACCAGAAGCAAACATGTTGATAAAAGAAATTCACGAAGGATCCTTTGGCACTCATGCCAACGGACACACAATGGCGAGAAAAATTCTAAGAGCAGGGTACTACTGGTTGACCATGGAATCCGACTGCTACAAGTACATGAGGAAGTGTCACAAATGTCTTCCCCATGGCCTTTTTCCATATGGGGAATTGACATGATCGACATGATCGAACTTAAGGCTTCAAACGGACATCGGTTCATCCTGGTAGCCATTGATTACTTCACCAAGTGGGTCAAAGCAGCGTCATACGCCAATGTAACCCAACAAGTGGTGGTCCGATTCATCAAAAACAATATCATCTGCCTTTATGGTGTTCCGAGTCAGATCATTACTGATAATGGATCCAACTTGAACAATAAGATGATGAAAGAGTTGTGTGCTGAGTTCAAGATCAAACACCATAACTCATCTCCCTACCGACCCAAGATGAACGGAGCGGTAGAAGCGGATAACAAGAACATCAAGAAGATTGTTCAAAAGATGGTTGTAACCTATAAAGATTGGCACGAGATGCTACCCTTTGCTCTTCACGGTTATCGCACATCTGTCCGCACTTCAACAAGGGCAACCCCTTTCTCTCTAGTATATGACATGGAGGCCGTGCTCCCCATAGAAGTAGAGATCCCATCAATCCGGGTATTGATGGAAGTTAAGCTAACAGAAGCTGAATGGTGTCAAAGTCGACACGATGAACTGAATCTGATAGAAGAAAAACGAATAACGGCACTATGCCATGGTCAGTTGTATCAACAGAGAATGAAGAAGGCGTTTGACAAAAAGGTCCGACCTCGCGTCTTCAGGAAAGGAGACCTCGTGCTAAAAAAGATACAGTTATTTCTCACTGATCCTCGAGGCAAATGGACTCCGAATTATGACGACCCCTATGTGGTCAAGAAAGCTTTCTCAGGTGGTGCCTACCCCACAAATGTTGATGTAGTCAAGAAATACTTCGCCTAAACTATAAAAAAGACGTCTCGTTGGATTGAAAACCCGAAAGGGCAATCCAGGCAAAAATTAGAGACACAAGCAAAAATCATCCCGGTGGATTGGAAATCTCAAAGTACAATCCAGGCAAAAGTTAGGGATAATGGCAAGTAACTATGTTCAACAGGGGCAAATCCCCCAGCAGCAGTAATGCCATCCATCAGAAGAAAAACTCCAGTCAAGGTCATCTTCGACGGAAGCTCAGGGTGTCCAGAATTCAAAGTTGGTAGAAGGATAATGGTCGTTATGTTTCAATGTAGCCCTTTTCCCTTAAGTTACCATTTTCTAAACTTTGTAAATACTCTATGGAATCACGCGCTTGGCTGATTTCCATCCTATCAATAAAATTTGAGCCCTTGTGCTTTTGTTTGCAATTCTTATTTTGTTTTAGCTTTACAGAACGACGTTTTAACATGATTAACGATTCTTGAAATAAAACAAAAATGAATTTACTTGTCAAACTTTTTCTGCTTTTAAAACAAAGATGGCAATTTCTTTTGACTGTTGAACATCGAAAGAACATCGATCGTTTCTCCAGAAGCAATTGAGCTTCAAAGTGCAGAATCAAAGTACTTCTTCTTAGCCAGTACACCTGAACGAAGGATCAACTGTGTCAGAGACCAGGTTTCGTCCGGCACCCTCGGCAGAGTTCTCATCTCCTAAGCCCGACCAACGTAGCTCCCAACAGGGACTATCCCTCCTAAGCAAGGCAGAATTGCTATTTTCTGAACCAGCGATACTTTTCATCTCCCGCTGTGGCCGAGTATCCAGTCGTGTTCATCCACTAGTCTGTATGTCGCGTCAGTTTTGTCAGCATATACATACATACATCATGCATTATTGATTTACATTCATATTCATATTGCATCACTATCACTCTAGTCGGTCTTGTTCCCTAGTGATAAACGTCTTTTCAACCGAGTTGTCAGTTCTTTCCTCGTCGGGAAAGGTGGCGTCTGACCAACTGCTCCTCCACTTTGCTGCTGAATTGAAGTGGGTCCCTTGACCACTTTAATAACTTAAACCTCTGAAAGGCCAGAGAACCTTCAGCCAACGTCACTCTTCGCCATTGAAGATGATGTCTTCGCTTTCCCGAATTAAGGAAAATCCCCAGAGAAAGCCTCTTAATCAGAGATTCGATAATGCAACCGTTTTTCTTCGAAAAATTTCGCTGACGAATAGGTCGTCAGTACCTCAAAATTGGATCACATCATATGGCATTTCTCCGAGAAGATCCCAAGAAAAGTATGATGTAATATCCCTAAGCAGAAAACAGTCTCTCAAGAAACTCGTTTTCCCCCAGTAGAGTCAACGAATGGCATCTCCAACAGAGAAGTTTGTACACCTCTACAACTCAGACGACTGGGTTCCCCAGCAACTCTGACATCAAATCTTTTTCCATCAAATGGCATCTCCCCAGGAAAATTTGGCGAGAAGTTTGAGGAAAAGCACTACAAACAGCGTCCCTTATCAAGAAGTTTATTGACAAAAGAAACTGAGACCGGTTCCTTGGTAGGAAACCGGGATCGAGGGAGAGTTTACATCAGCAACTAAGACCAGTTCCTTGGTAGGAAACTAGGATCGAGGGGAAGTTTATTTCAGAAACTGAGACCAGTTCCTTGGTAGGAAACCAAGATCGAGGGGAAGTTTATTTCAGCAACTAAGACCAGTTCCTTGGTAGGAAACCAGGATCGAGGGGAAGTTCATTTCAGAAACTAAGACCAGGTCCTCGGTAGGAAACCAGGATCGAGGGGAAGTTTACCTTTTCTAAGTATCATAGCTTAGCAAAAGAAGATGGATGAGCAAGCTGCCATTCATAACCACCATCAAAATTTCGGGTATTCCGATATTTAATCCTCTTGCTCCCCGAATGCCCGAATACCTTTGCCATTCACACCTTCGGGTCCAAGAAGATTAAATAGGGGCATCTGTCATACCCCAAATTTTAACCACTAAGATTCCCCATCATTGTGCAAATCATCATCACAATATGGATGGACCATCATACCTCATTAGTCTCCCCAAAGATGGGTGAGCATCCACTACAATCAAACTTAGGGTTTCAAGCCCTCTCAGAGCTCTTAGACAAAGGATCAATCAAGGAATGACATGATCTTCAACTTGTCTAAACCTTTCAAACATCCAAAATGGATCAAGATGACTCCCACATCAAGGATCAAGCACAAGGGTGAAACATTCCAAGTGGATTAAGCCTCAAGATCGCCAGTGTCACCAAATTAAGGTTTTGGTCGACCAGGGCCTCCAGATGAAAATTTTCCTCTGGGCATGAGCTAATTCTTCAAAGCATAACCTAAGATGCTCCAAGGGACATTATAAACCTAATCATCAAGTCAATTTTGCCTCAGGGGATGCATTCATAAAAAAATCAGGAATTAGGGTTTCTTGACCTAATTCACCCCTAAGTTGACTTTTGGGCAAAACATGAGCCAAGACATTTGAGGGTCTCTAACACACTACATTGATCCATTTGCAACAATGGATTGATCCAAGAAGCTTGATCAACAAGTTTCAAATTCATCAGAACCACAATTAGGGTTTCGAGGGAAAAGTCAACTGTGCCATTGATTTTTGACCCAGGCATGCTCCCAAACCTTGGGACATGATTCAATACACCCTATAACACCTATGAAATCAATCCATCAAGTTTGATTTAGGTCAAGGACTTGATTTCACAGAGGATCGCACAGTTTGGAGTTCATCTGGCAAAAAGTCAACAGTGCACAAAAGTCAACTTTGACTTTTTGAGATTTTTCACAATTATGGTTCTTTGACCCTAAAATAATGTTAATGTGTGATTGGAATCATCATTCATCAAGAAAAATCAAGAAAAGCGGGGTAACTTGTAAAAGGGGTAACCATAAAAAACTTAGAAATTTTCTAAGTTATGGAACAAAGTGGCTAGGGTACCAACTTCCAAGGATCATAACTTGAGATCCAAGCAACCATTTGGGCTGATCCAAGGATGGATTTGTAGCTCTCATGGCATACTTTAAAAGTGTCAACTACACCTCATTCCAATTCATCATAGATTTTGAGTTATGGTTGGATCAAAATGGCTGAAAACATGAAATGTCACTTTTTCCAACACTTAGTGAAAATTTTCACTAAGTCAGAATCTGTCTTGATTTTTTTCCAAAAGTAGGGGGATTTTTCACTTGGATCCAAAATGTATCAAGACAAAATATGACCACACATGTGTTGTATCATATAAGAGCTTTCCAAAATGGCCAAGAACTCCATGAAACTCCACTTAAGCCATGAGATATGACAATGACAATGTGCCTTGCTGCAAACTGTCATGGCAAGGCAGATTTGTGCATTTTGCTCGATTTGAGCAAATTTTGCAAATGACAAACAAGATCCATTTGAACACCTCAGGGGGAGACCAAGGAGGGACAAACACTGATCCATCAGCCTCCCAAGTCCTTGGAACCAAAAGTAGCATGCCAAACCTAGAAATGCCTAAAAGAGGGACAAGACTCCAATTTTGGTTTGGAGCATTTAATGGATGCACCAAGGTGGCATGGACTGAGCCTTTTCCAACTGAATTCAGGCAAGACTTATCCAAGAACTAGGGAACTAGCAGCCTGTGCTCTAACCTCTAGTCAATGGCTAGAGGAGACTTGGATTCCTATTGATCAACATTTTCCAAACTTCTGCAGCAATTGCCATTCACTATTGCTTGCAAAACAAACTTGCTCTACTATAAATAGAGCTCATTTGTGCTCAGTTTGAGTACGCCAAAGCCATCAAACATATGCTTTCCTCAAAATCACCTTCTCACTTCCAAATTTGCCTTCCAAAGCAAGTCACTATCGAGTTTTGAGTTTGAGAGCTATTCCAACCAAACCAATCACACACACACCTCATAAACATCATATAGAAGTGATCCAAACACTTAAACAACATCTGGAACATTGATTTCTCAAAATCACCATCCAACTGCTCAAGCTTTTAGCAGACTTGCAGTTGGGGTACCATATTCAGTTCCAGCT
Organism: Lathyrus tuberosus; assembly: GCA_022829125.1. NCBI lineage: Eukaryota > Viridiplantae > Streptophyta > Magnoliopsida > Fabales > Fabaceae > Lathyrus > Lathyrus tuberosus. The sequence continues at coordinate 21,917,163 of JALAZF010000017.1, forward strand.
TGTTTCAAACCACTTCAAGCATTCAGACACATCACTTGGCACCTAAGGAAGCTGTGCAAATCATTGGAACCAGCTTGCAACACCTCCAACTCAAAACACGATCACCAGCTGCAAGAGGTAAGCCTGAGCTCTTCTAACTTTATGATCCATGCATTTTTTGCTGCACAATAATTTGGCCATATGTTCATAATCATGCATAGAGTGTTTACCCTCAATCAATTGCTTTGTTTGAATCGTGTATGGAATTTCTGAGCCTTCATGCAAATTTTAGGGTTCTTGAGGTTTCTCTTTGATTTCTTATTCCATGCTTAAATAAATGAAATTAAAGACCATAGACATGATCGTGAGGTGAAAACGAGCAGATTGATATGTAGATTGTAACACCCCATTTCTACCCGGCGGATAATAGTAAAATCAGAGTTATAAAATTTCAACAAACAATAGAATGCTACACTTTCATCTTAAAAACAACTTCGATTAATTTCATATGAACAGATATAGAACACTTTGATCGGATGAACCGATAACAACAAAATTCATATATATCTTCTTTTCAAAGCAAAACAACTTCAAGATATGAATATTCAACTTTGATTCACTTAACATTTTTGTTCGACTAAAACAACTTCAAAACAACATAATACTTAATAAATTCAACTTAAAAATTCAGCAACATAAAACATATTCAACAATAAACAACAAGCGTCCATCCCCCGAGTGTTATGTATCAGAGCAAGACCCTTTTGACTTGCCATAGGGCAACAAAAGACTTCATAAAGTTACTTCGAACTTCCACTGCAAATCTTGAGTACCTGCCCATTTCCTATGGTAGGGGAAATATCAGCAGAAGGGGTGAGATATCTAACAATATAATAAGATGTATGATAAATAATAAGTTAGAATTTAGATCATACATAATTACCACTTTACAGCTTATAACAACAATTAGCATAACCAGTCACCAGCATAATATCACAACAAAGTCATCAACTTAATATCACGGCAATTTAACCAACTTAACATAACAACTTTCAAACCACAAATATAACAACAAAACTCACAACAGGTTATAACAACATTTGCATAGCTTTCAGACATTACCTGTCACAACAAGTCAACAACATAATAACAACGAATATACCATCACAACACTAGAATATGCAGCTTAGAATGTGACTCATACAATGCACATGCATGTGGTACCATTGGAGCAGAACTCCCAACTTAAAAACGAAGCAGAACTCCCAACTTAAAAACGGAGCAGAACTCCCAACTTAGAAATTGCCAATCAAGGCCAAGGCATAAGCCTTCATCACAGTTTTGCCAATCCAGGCCAACGTAATAATTTTGCCAATCCGGGCCAACGTAATAATTTTGCCAATCCAGGCCAACGTAGTATGCTATGCTATGCATGCGACAACAACAACATCATCAACTTATTCAAGAATAACACAACCACCACACAACTGCAACTTAACAACAAATTCAACTTTGGCCATCGGCCTACAACTTAACAGTAACAACAAATCAACATTGGCCATCGGCCTACAACTTAACAGCAACAACAAATCAACATTGGCTATCGGCCTACAACTTAACAGCAACAACAAATCAACATTGGCCATCGGCCTACAACTTGGTACCAACATCTCAACAACGACATAAAGACTACTTTTCAACAGCAACTCAACCATAACAACGCAACAACAACAATTCGACAACAACTTGTCAACAATACAACACATCAACAATAACTTATCAACAACGACACGTTAACCACAATAATTCAACATCAACAAAAATATACAACTTACCAACAACGACATGTTAACACCAATATTTCAACATCAACAAAAATATACAACTTACCAACAACGACATGTTAACACCAATAATTCAACATCAACAAAAATATATAACTTACCAACAACGACATGTTAACACCAATAATTCAACATCGACAAAATATACGACAGCGATCCGTAATTGTTCCGGAGAATTCTACTAAAACCGGTTAATTATTCTCCGACTAAAATTACTAATTTTTCTGTTCTGCTTTAATATTATTACGACTATTCTGGTACTGTTATTCTACAACAAGTTCTGCTATGATTATGCTGCTTTAATTATCCTTCTAATAAGTTAACGCTGCTACTGATTTAACACTATTACAATTGCTGAAAACTACTTGCTAAATCATGCCATTACTGTCATTTTTCTGTTAACTGAAGTTAATTTTTCTGCAAACCGAAGCTACGTAATTTTTTTCTGCTAATTCATCACCCTTTTATTTTCCTGTTACTAACACACTTATTATTATATTGATATTATGATAAGCACACACACACATAATATATGTTAAAATTATTAAACACACATGTTAATATTATATTAAAACACACACACACCCTTATCACAAGAACACAGGTGGCTTGCGCCGCCATTAACCATGTACACAGGTGGCTTGCGCCACCTTGCACACACCCACAGTGGCTTGTGCCACTTTTTTAGTCCAAGGCCAAGGTGGCTTGCGCCACCATTTTACCAGGTACAGGGGTGGCCTGCGCCACCCTTCCTCTTTTTTTTTCTACAAAACATATATTTGTCAGAGGTAGCAACCAATTACGAAACATCCGGAATTCGGTATATTAATCGACACAATCCACACACAGTGACAAATTTTATACTAACCCAAATCCCAAATACTATCCATCAATTGCCCTATTATAGAGTCAGAACCCCACCCTTGCCTTGGATTGGAGACCGCTCTATTCCACTGATCGAACCTAGCCTTGCCGAAGCTTCCAACCTTTGCTCTGTAACTTTGCACGATCAATTTCCAAGACTTCCTCTTTTCTCTACAACTTCCACGTACAACATGTTTTTCTACTCTTTCTCCAAAACCCTTATTCTTCCTTTTCTCATAAAAACCTAATTCCTTCTTATTCAACTTAACATACCATATTACTATTATTCTTATTGGGCTTAATATTTGCAACCCACCTTTTACTACTATCAACACTTAATTAAGCCCAACTATTATCCTTATATTATTCTAATATCATTGAAAATATTAGTCAACCAATTAATCAACCAAATAACAACTTAGCAACTTAAATCAACATCTCACAACATCAACAATTTATTCGAAAATATTTCAAAAATATTTAATTAAATAATTAATTAAATATCGGGCGTTACAACTCTCCCCCACTTAGAATATTTTCGTCCTCGAAAATCTACTCGATACTACCACTCTTAATGCGAGTTTCGCATCTAACTTTCTGATCCCAAGTCGCGTTCGGCAACACTTCGACCACTACTTTCCGACACAGCAATAACTCACCATGATTTAACTCCGATACACGCCTGCTAAACATCCAACACCTTCGCGACTTAATCGCTAATAACATATTAACCGCTTCAAGAATATCTTGACATATCAACATTTAGAGTAGTAACAACCATACTTACTCATACTTGGATATACAACTTCACATCATCATCTTAACATCTTCAACACTTACACAATTTCATTCCCGTATATATATGTATGTCAATTATCAACAAAATATCAACCACTCTATCCATATCGTCGTATCATTCTTATAGTGACATCGACATAGCCAACATAATCCACTTCGTCATATTATGAAATATTACTTCTTACTTACAGTAACCAACAACAACATCATGACGACGAGAACAAAATTATAACGTCAACTTAACAGCTTAATTCACGATATACGCACAACTCCCCATCAACCAACAACCATAATAACATTATTGTAAAATCAAAAAATATTTACGAGAAACACAATATCCTGTCACACCATCCTTATATCAATAATCCACCAAATCTAACATGTAGATCAAGACACATCATTCACTTAGGCTTCTAATATTTAGTCATTCACTTCTAACGAGTCGCACAAGCATAACAACTACACCACTTCACGCTTCAGCTGCGCAACTCTGATCATCCATCTCAAGTCACCGTCCTCATTAAATTTTTCGTTAACTATATGGTTTACAAGTCTCGATCTAGTTTAGGACTTCCTTGAACATCCACCATAAAATCACTGTTCACCCGATATTCTCAATCTTTCACATTGCGACGTTAACTCGCATATAAACCCGCTACTCCGAATTGTGCACTACGTTTCAACTCTTTCCCAGCCATTCCTCTATCAATTTGCACCAACTGGTGAACGACTATCCCCACGATATACATCAATCACTTTACACACTATTAAGATAGCAAGACAGGTCTATACCATCCAACACGATCTCGTCTACTATCAACAAGAGATTAAGGGTGATCAGTTCCTCAATTTGTCAATAGATAGCCGACAACCATAATGAAGTATAAACCCTCGTTACCAAACTATAATAGTGTTCCTTTAGGACTTGTACTCAAGTCACTTAAAGCACTAAAATCCAATAATTTCCAATGAGGTTTACAAATACGCCCATAATTTCCCTCTCATTCGATCTTGTCGATGAGACACCAACACTCAACATATTACACGGTCCATATTAACTCACTTAGCCTCACACGAAGGTTAAGTATTCTCCAACTCAAGAATTACTACTATACCAGTACATTACACGTCGTCTCGTTCCAATTGAAATCTCAACAATGCCGTTCCAAAGTCATCCGAAAATGCGAACACCGACGTTATGCAGCAACATACTACCACACCTTACGATAACATCAGAACAGAATTTATTTGCACCAGTACCAACACTTACCATTCTTGAAGTCATACTCATCTTCTCGCATTTTTGACTCTGACTCTCGATTCAAACGTTCCAACAACATCAACAACTTTTACAGTCCATCAGCAGCGCCGAACACCGCAACTTTCTAAATTCCATCTTCTAAAATTATCCTTATTACTTAACAATCACCTTTAGAAATATCAGGTATTTACACTCTACTCATATATCAACGACCGTTACATTGCTCCTCATCCTTCGGGAAGTAAACATCAACAATGTCTGATCATCCTCTTTCAAGACGTTCCAACATTATTGACAGACAAAATCTTGAATCAATGTCACCTTCGGATTCGGAAAACAGCAAAACTTCCGCAATACTTGCAGTGTCGCCAACAGCAGCATACTGAACCAACATCTCACAACCAAGACATATCCGAGAAGCAAAGCTTCTCCCCCACTTATCTTCAACCCAACTCCTGCATACAATCGATTAGAAAAGCAAACAAGTACCGACAGTGTTTCACACACTTGTCGCATACCAAGGGACAAACAACATTTAGACAACATTGGCCAGACAGACCGACCTGCTCTGATACCACTAATGTAACACCCCATTTCTACCCGGCGGATAATAGTAAAATCAGAGTTATAAAATTTCAACAAACAATAGGATGCTACACTTTCATCTTAAAAACAACTTCGATTAATTTCATATGAACAGATACATAACACTTTGATCGGATGAACCGATAACAACAAAATTCATATATATCTTCTTTTCAAAGCAAAACAACTTCAAGATATGAATATTCAACTTTGATTCACTTAACATTTTTGTTCAACTAAAACAACTTTAAAACAACATAATACTTAATAAATTCAACTTAAAAATTCAGCAACATAAAACATATTCAACAATAAACAACAAGCGTCCATCCCCCGAGTGTTACGTATCAGAGCAAGACCCTTTTGACTTGCCATAGGGCAACAAAAGACTTCATAAAGTTACTTCGAACTTCCACTGCAAATCTTGAGTACCTGCCCATTTCCCATGGTAGGGGAAATATCAGCAGAAGGGGTGAGATATCTAACAATATAATAAGATGTATGATAAATAATATGTTAGAATTTAGATCATACAGAATTACCACTTTACAGCTTATAACAACAATTAGCACAACCAGTCACCAGCATAATATCACAACAAAGTCATCAACTTAATATCACGGCAATTTAACCAACTTAACATAACAACTTTCAAACCACAAATATAACAACAAAACTCTCAACAGGTTATAACAACATTTGCATAGCTTTCAGACATTACCTATCACAACAAGTCAACAACATAATAACAATGAATATACCATCACAACACTAGAATATGCAGCTTAGAATGTGACTCATACAATGCACATGCATGTGGTACCATTGGAGCAGAACTCCCAACTTAAAAACGGAGCAGAACGCCCAACTTAAAAATGGAGCAGAACTCCCAACTTAGAAATTGCCAATCAAGGCCAAGGCATAAGCCTTCATCACAGTTTTGCCAATCCAGGCCAACGTAATAATTTTACCAATCCGGGCCAACGTAATAATTTTGCCAATCCAGGCCAACGTAGTATGCTATGCTATGCATGCGACAACAACAACATCATCAACTTATTCAACAATAACACAACCACCACACAACTGCAACTTAACAAAAAAATTCAACTTTGGCCATCGACCTACAACTTAACAGCAACAACAAATCAACATTGGCCATCGGCCTACAACTTAACAGCAACAACAAATCAACAATGGCCATCGGCCTACAACTCAACAACAACAACAAATCAACATTGGCCATCGGCCTACAACTTGGTACCAACATCTCAACAACGACATAAAGACTACTTTTCAACAGCAACTCAACCATAACAACGCAACAACAACAATTCGACAGCAACTTGTCAACAATACAACACATCAACAACAACTTATCAACAACGACATGTTAACCACAATAATTCAACATCAACAAAAATATACAACTTACCAACAACGACACGTTAACACCAATAATTCAACATCAACAAAAATATACAACTTACCAACAACGACATGTTAACACCAATAATTCAACATCGACAAAATATACGACAGCGATCCGTAATTGTTCCGGACAATTCTACTAAAACCGGTTAATTATTCTCCGACTAAAATTACTAATGTTTCTGTTCTGCTTTAATATTATTACGACTATTCTGGTAGTGTTATTCTACAACAAGTTCTGCTATGATTATGCTGCTTTAATTATCCTTCTAATAAGTTAACGCTGCTACTGATTTAACACTATTACAATTGCTGAAAACTACTTGCTAAATCATGCCATTACTGTCATTTTCTGTTAACTGAAGTTAATTTTTCTGCAAACCGAAGCTACGTAATTTTTTTCTGCTAATTCATCACCCTTTTATTTTCCTGTTACTAACACACTTATTATTATATTGATATTATGATAAACACACACACACACAGAATATATTTTAATATTATTAAACACACATGTTAATATTATATTAAAACACACACACACCCTTATCACAAGAACACAGGTGGCTTGCGCCACCATTAACCATGTACACAAGTGGCTTGCGCCACCTTGCACACACCCACAGTGGCTTGCACCACTTTTTTAGTCCAAGGCCAAGGTGGCTTGCGCCACCATTTTACTAGGTACAGGGGTGGCCTGCGCCACCCTTCCTCTTTTTTTTTTTTTACAAAACATATATTTGTCAGAGGTAGCAACCAATTACGAAACATCCGGAATTCGGTATATTAATCGACACAATCCACACGCAATGACAAATTTTATACTAACCCAAATCCCAAATACTATCCATCAATTTCCCTATTATAGAGTCAGAACCCCACCCTTACCTTGGATTGGAGACCGCTCTATTCCACTGATCGAACCTAGCCTTGCCGAAGCTTCCAACCTTTGCTCTGCAACTTTGCACGATCAATTTCCAAGACTTCCTCTTTTCTCTACAACTTCCACGTACAACATGTTTTTCTACTCTTTCTCCAAAACCCTTATTCTTCCTTTTCTCATAAAAACCCAATTCCTTCTTATTCAACTTAACATACCATATTACTATTATTCTTATTGGGCTTAATATTCGCAACCCACCTTTTACTACTATCAACACTTAATTAAGCCCAACTATTATCCTTATATTATTCTAATATCATTGCTAATATTAATCAACCAATTAATCAACCAAATAACAACTTAGCAACTTAAATCAACATCTCACAACATCAACAATTTATTCGAAAATATTTCGAAAATATTTAATTAAATAATTAATTAAATATCGGGCGTTACATAGATTGCATGATATCATCAAGTATTCAGAGAGATTGGATAGAAAATGCAAATCTGCAGAAACAGAGGGTGGCGCGTGTTCTTGGCATGTTGTTGGCGCCATTTTTTGAATATTTGAATGTTTGAATTTTGTGATTTTATTTAATTGATTCAAAAATTAATTTCTCTATGAGTTTTAATGATTTTGAGTTGATTCTTTTTTTAATAATTCACAAAAATGCTAAAATATTTTATTTAACCAAAAAATCCTAAAAATATTAATTATTTCATATACTTGATATTTTTACAAAGAATTAATATTTTATTTGTTTTTCAACATTTAAAATGTTTTTTCTCCCTTGATTTTCCAAACTTAATTGATTTCCAATCATTTTGTTGATAGAAACATGATTTTTGAAACATTGATCCAAGATCAGAATTTGTTTTCACACATGTTTAATAATTTTGATCATTTTAATTGAAGTTTTATTCAATTAAAATATATTTTGAAAACGAATTAGGGTTTTGATTAATTCAACCCTCATCAAACTTTTTCAAACACTCATGGGCCTCTAATAGAGTGTAAGTCCTAATCCTTTTATAAATAAACCAATTGTAGGCCTCATTTATTGTATAAGTCTCTCTGAACAATTTCAAATGAACGACGCGATCGTCGCCTTTTCAACAATCATCTGGGCCTACCCTCGTGTTATAAGCCCCATTTCTTTTCTTTAAAACCTTTTGGGCCTCTAATAGAGTGTAAGTCTCAATCCTTTTATAAATAATACCTTTTTGGGCCTCACACATTGTATAAGTCCCTATGTATATTTTCAAAACCTCGGCGCGATCGTCACCTTTTCAAAAATAACCTTGGGCTTCTCCTTGAGCTGTAAGTCCTATCTCTTGTACAAAAATAAATTATTGGGCCTCTAATAGAGGGTAAGACCCAATCCCCTTGTACATAAAAACTTTTTGGGCCTCACCTATTATATAAGTCCCTCTGTACAGTTTTTAAAACAACGGTGCGATCATCGTTAAAACTTGGGCCTCTCTTTGAGCTGTAAGCCCCAAAAATCTTTTCAAAGCACTTTCTCCTTTGATTTTTAATTCAAATATATGTTGTTATCAAAACTTTCTTTGTTGAACAACTAACCAAACAACATGGAAGCTCAACTGTGTGATACTAGTATAGTTATTTAGAGTTTTCCCCGACAACTACGTCTAGCACTAGGTAAAGCCCCGTTGGTCACTCTTAAATACAAACAAAACTAGATCCCCCGTAGGATTTTAGATACAGTCTTCCCTCCTCTTGGGGTTAAACAATATGGAACAAAGAGAAAGGAAGTATTCTCGGTGAACCTTTTCTCAGACCGTCACCCTTAGAAATTGTCAAAGAAACTCTAACTCCTCAGAGATGATCTTTTCTCCGTGAATGGCATCTCTTGAGTTTCTTCCAAATTCTCGAACTTTCCTGGAATGATCTCTTATCTGTGAATTGCATTTCTTGAACTTCTCTTGGTTTGGGGACCCACAAGCTTCTTAAAAGCATCCCCGCCTCCTCTTGGGCGTTCTACAAGGACCCTTCGGTTTCTTAGAAGTTCTCATGCCTTCTTTGGGCTTAATACAAGGACTCTGACGACCTCTTAAAGGTATAAGACAGAACTTAGTCATCCTTTGCTAGAGCGGTCTTTCCAGCGTCAAAACTCCGGCCATTGTAGGGTTGATACTCATCCCTTAATGCCCGTGCCTCCTCTTGGGCATTGTAAAAAAGATAAAACTCTAGACTTGGACAGTCTAAAACTCTTGAGTCTCAAAGACATTCTCAAGTTCCTTTCAAACATAGGAAGAAACACCGATCACTCTAAAACCCGGTCTCTCCCATGAGAGTTCCCCACACTTGGACCCGCTTCAGGATCTCCAGAATCCACAGCGGTAAGGCAGCCTCCTCTTGGGCTTTGTACAAATGATTCTCCCTAGCAGAGCTAACCTTTTCAGACTCTCTTGTTGAGTCAATCACTTTTTAGCCTCCATTTTAGGCTTTGTACAAGACATAAAAACCCACTATCTTGTTGAGTATAAAAGACTCTCTTATTTAGTCAATCTCATTTTTAGCCTCCATCTTAGGCTTTGTACAAGACATATAAATCACTCTCTTGTTGAGTATAAAAGACTCTCTTGTTGAGTTAACCACTTTTAGCCTCCATCTCAGGCTTCGTACGAGATAGAAAAACACTCTTTTGTTGAGTATAAAAGACTCTCTTGTTGAGTCAACCACTTTTATCCTCCATCTCGGGCTTCGTACGAGATAGAAAAACACTCTCTTGTTAAGTATAAAAGACTCTCTTGTTAAGTCAACCACTTTTAGCCTCCATCTCGAGCTTCGTACGAGATAGAAAAACACTCTCTTGTTGAGTATTAAAGACTCTCTTGTTGAGTCAACCACTTTTAGCCTCCATCTTGGGCTTTGTACAAGACATATAAAAACACTCTCTTGTTGAGTATAAAAGACTCTCTTGTTGAGTCAATCTCCTTTTAGCCTCAATCTCGGGCTTCGTACGAGACAACAAATCACTCTCTTGTTGAGTATAAAAGACTCTCTCGTTGAGTCAAACAACCTTCAGACTCTCTTGTTGAGTCAATCACCTATTTAAGACTCTCTTGTCGAGTCCACCTTTTTAGCCTCCGTCTTGGGCTTTATAAAGGACAGATAAAAGTACTCTCTTGTTGAGTCAAACCATTTCAGCCTCCATCTTGGGCTTTATACAAGATACATTCTCCTCAACAGAGTCAAAATCCCTTTTAGCCTCAATCTTGGGCTTTGTACAAGACAGAAAGAACGTTTTCCACGGAAAAGTCAAACTTCCCGCCTCCTCTTAGGCTTTGTATAAAGAAAACCCCGGTTGAGTCAATCAACCTTTTAGCATCAAAGTTATGCCTTGCTCACATCATACAAACATCAACAATTCCTCTTTAGAGATGACAAGTTCTCTCTCAGTCAAACCTTTACCTTCACATCTTGGGCTTTGAATAAGATACAAACCACCTTTAGCTTCACATCTTGGGCTTTGAACAAGATACAAACCACCTTTAGCTTCACGTCTTGGGCTTTGAACAAGACACCAAAACACCTCTTTCCTCCCATAGAATAGGAGGAACTATGATCGCTCTGATTTCCCTGTTTCAGGAATACGTAGGCATAAGATTACGAAAATCTTAGCGAGCATACTAATCAAAAACCCAAAATCCCGTACCTCCATACATCAATCGAAAAGCATCAGACTTAACATCTTACCAATAGCCTAGACACTGTTTTTAAGCGAATAACCCTAAAGAAGAACCCCCTCTTGATAGCATCTATAAACCAACAGTTTTGACTGTTTAATCTCAGTTTGTAAGCAGGGTTAATTGGAGACATCTATTTCCCTTCCTTAATCAGCTCAACAGGATAAAAAATGAATCGAACTGTAGTACCAAAGCGATAGTGATTCGAAACCACAAAAATCGCGCTACACACAGAAGAATACTTTCAAACTCTCTTCAGTTTACCCTTTCAATGGAGCTTAGTGAGTGCTGCTTTTTGAAGAAGTAGCATAACATTTGTGATAACACCACACCCTTTTCTTCTAGTGTTCATTCATACACAAGAGGTTTTAGAAAGAAAGAGGTTGTTGGGTTGGTTCATCTTTTGTTGCAGCATTCACGTAATCAGAGACAAACTGCTTTAAAGGAGTGAGGTCGTAAGAGGGTGGTGTATACTGACAGTTAGGTCCTTTTAAGAGAATTATATCTATTGTATATCTTGGTGAATAGGCTGCTAGTAATTAGTAATTATGTTTGATTCCATGTTCATGGTTTATTGTATGCTGCTACATTTTTATGGAATGCTTGCTATGACAAGAGTAGCATGAGTTTTGGATCAAGTTTCTTGCCATTATTTTGCTGATTGCTGCGGTTTAATCTTGAAACGTTCGATTTCGATTTCGCTTCAACTAATTGCTATTGCTGTTACTGTGTGTGTTAGAGTTGTTTTCAATGTTTTGTTTGGAATGTGAGTGTAAGGTTCATGTAATAAGGCCCATGTGTGTTGGTACTATCATTTATTTCGACTCGTGACTGTTTATTTTGAATCTTTATGTGTCTGACTCGTGACTATTTATTTTGGATGTTGTAAGAGGAGGAGGAGGAGGATTATGAGGATGATGATGAGGAAGTTGATGTTGGTTATCATGATTAGTACGTAGATCGTTTAGGAGATTATCAGTAGTTTAGAACTCATTAGTATTTTGATGTTGGTGTGTTGAGATTATGTATTTTTAAGTCAATTTGTTTTGGATCACCTGAATTGAGATAATGTATTATGACAGTTTGTGAATTGGAATTGTTATGATTTAGTTGTACATGATGCAGGCCATTAATTGCAACTGTTTTGATAACTATAAATGTTGCTGCTGAATTGTTATTATAACTGTTTTGTGAATTGGAATTGTTATGCTGAACTGAAAGTTAGTTTGTGTCTGAATTGACAGTTATGCAGGCTTTTTAATATATCATTGCCTATTTAAAAAAAACAAATTAAATCCAGTAGTGTCGGCCACGACACCGACGCTACTATAATATAACCTGCTGACTAAATTTAGTAGCGACGGCCCCGACACCGACGCTAAAATAATATAATCTGCTGTCTAAATCTATTAGTGGCGGCCACGTGGCCGACGCTACGATAATATTATATGCTGGCTAAATCCTTTAGTGGCGGCCACGACACCGCGCTATAGTACAATAAGCTGCTGTCTAAATCTACTAGTGGCGGCCTTGGCACCGATGCTACAATCCAGTAGTGGCGGCCACGACACTGACGCTATAGTAAAAAAGGCTATTGTCTAAATCTATTAGTGGCGGCCATATGGCCGCCACTAGTAGTTGACGTGGACATCATCTTGATGAAAGACAACTCAATCAAAAAATGACACCTGACATTCCTTAGCGTCGGTTTAAACCGACGCTAACTCAGTAATTAGTTGTGTGTTTAGGGTACGCAATTAGTGGTGCGTTAGCGTAAACAATAACCGATGCTACGTTAGTGTCAAGCAAAGGCCGACGCTAAATGCAACTAACGTCCAGCTTTGGAAAGTCCGCCCGACCCCCACACTAAGCCGACGCTAACCCTTTGTAGCGTCAGCTTTTGGGTTGTTAGCTAGGGCTTTTGACCGACGCTAACTCTATGTTTTCTTGTAGTGCTCCTTCTTTTTACATCCATTTACTAACAACATTTCTGCATAACTCTTATTTGTCTGTATGTAAGGACTTTATCATCATATTTTATCAAATTTCATCAATATGAATTTTATAACATATCATGTATCTAGCGATATCTCACATCGATGTGCTTTGATCTTGAGTAAAAACCTTAATTTTTGCTCAAGTGAATTGTGTCTTGATTATCACAATGCACAACATACTTATGCTATTCTTGCCCTAATTCATGCAAGAATCACTTCATTCATTAAAAAAATTGCTTGCTTGTATTGTTGCAATAAACGCTGCCTTTGTGGTAGACAAAAAGCAACACATTTTTGTAGTTTCGAATGTCACGATACAACTCTCCCTAAAAATAAAATTAGGAAATTATATAATATTTTATAATCAATATCTTTCACCATTTCTCTATTTGTGTAGCCAATTAGTTTAAGTTTTCTACTTACAAAGCATACTCTACTTTGAAAGTTGCTCTAAGATATCTTAATATACATTTCACAACATTTCCATGCTCTTTTCTTGGATTAGTTAGGAATTTACTAACACTGCTAACTGCAAATGTTAAAATTGCCCATGCTCATGTTGTTGCATACATTAAGATTCCAACAACTAAGGCATATGACATCGTGTGTATCTTCTTCTTTTCAATATCATATGGAAGACTTTGTTTTGAGCTAAGAGCAAAGTGACTAGCAAGTGGAATAAAAATTTGCTTTACTTTTTCCATATGAAATTGTTCAAATACCTTCTCTATGTATTTTTCTTATAACCTATAGTGTTATATTTGTAAAGAATCTAATAAGGGCGGGAGCTTGGTAGCCCCTAGGAGAGGCGACAATCATATGTCGTTCTCCAGGGGGTATCGCATAGCCCCAAGTACCATTCCCTCGACCAACTATGGAAAAATGTGGGAAAAGACATTTCTCGGTCAGAGAGAAATCACGATCAGTAGCTGGTCCACGTCTCCTTATGAAATAGAGATTCAATAGTCCTCAATTGATTCAAAGGCTTTTATGAATACTCCCCCCTTAACAGAAGAAAGACATTTGATAACTTACACATAATACCTAAAACAACATGCTTGTGTACACAGTCTCTCACCTCACGTGACAAGGACCTCTAAAACCACTATACAGAGTTTCTCGTCACTGCGAGCAAATTCTAACCACCCTATATTATTATAAATCTACTAAGACCTCTGAGTATTCTCAGCCCTCGCAGAGATATCATTCACACCTCTAAGTATTCTTGTTTAATTGTAAATTGTTTATGAACATCTTCCTCGACAACAACCGGTTTAACACCCGATTTAACATCATCTGGTTTAATATCATCATTCACTTCATCTGATTTAACATCATGTTTGGCTTCGCCCGATTTAACATCCATCCCCACAATAGCTTTGGAAAACATATTCGAGTGCATCCTATCTAATATCACCAATAATAGAAAAAAACAAATTTAAAATTCAAACTATTAAGTAGCTCCGGATATATATCTTCGGAACACACCAAACTTTGTCCTAATATACATATACAGACTCAACGTTCATATTTGCAGCTAAAAAATACGTTAATGCAAGAAAATGGATAAAATGAATAAAATGAATGAATTTCACCTTAAATTTCAACTTCTTCTTTTGATGTGGTAAAATACAATAATAATCTTATATGTTAAGAAGTTGATTGAAAATGAAAGAATTCTTCTTTTGATGTGGTAAAATACAATAATAATCTTATATGTTAAGAAGTTGATTGAAAATGAAAGAATTTTTTTAAGGATTTCAAAGAGAATCTCTCTTTAATCATGAAAGATAATAACATGCAAGATGGTGTTTTATCCAATTTTCCGCTTGACATTTTCGAAGATGCATCTCCATAACAACCTTGTAGTCATTTATATGGTGTATTTAACAACTTAATGATATTTTCGGAAATGCATCTCCGGATACACCTCAAAATATACTGATGTAGTTTGAATTGAGTGGTGCAAATTTGTTTTGCAGTGTATCAGATTTTGGGATTGCTATCTTTGATCTGATCTATTATATCAGCACACACTCAAGAGCCTTAAAAGTAAAAGAGTCATTATCATCTCTACTTATCCAAATAATCCAAAGCTTTTAATCTCTATAATCCCTATTATTGATTTGTTCATGTTGTAATTAGGATTAGAAATTCTCTTATCACGTTTACAACATTCATCACCTCCTTAACATCTACATACATGTACTGTCTATAAAAACAGAAACTAGTCTTAATAATAAGACAAGAAGACAACAAATTACACACACAACTTATCATGATTTAGCCAAACCAATAAGAACATCCTTATAAGGAGTAGGAATTGGTATATGCATATCAACTTTTGTCTCTTCAGGCAATTGACGGTTAATTATTATAGGTTGATGCTGCTCCAAAATCAGTGGAACCCTTCCTTCTCTTGCATTTACCAGCCTCTCTTGTGCTCCACCTCGCAGTTTCTCCAATCTTATTCCATTCATCTGTTGCATTTTGAACACTTTCACTAAGTTTGTCAATCCACCAATAAAGAACATTAAGCTCCCAAATATTCCTAGCCAAATCCATGTCCCACCCTAAATCAAAATCATTAACACGTGCATTACTTCACTAATCTCGTCTAATCACATGTCACAATCATCATTTATTACAAGTGTAGATATAGAGAGAGTAGTACTTACAAGCAAGTATATGCCATGGTGAATCTGTTTATATTGTTCATGATAATTAAGAATTGCACCAAGCATGAATGATAAACTCCCCATCAAAAAAGGGACATTCACAAACTGTTGCAAGATTTGAACATGACCATCTGCTCTTTCATAAATTTGACACGAATTATGAATAGATCCCACCACCCACAATACAGGTCCAGCAACTAACATGTTCACCACATGCTTTTCCATTTTCAAAAGAACATATTCGTTCTCTTCCTGTCACACACATATTATCATCAAGTATCATCAACAAAAAATAAGCATAACCCTAATCCAGACACCAGACACGACATTCACACTCATGTGCCAGTGTCCGACACCTATAGCAAAAGATATATTCCAATATAATAAATAGGCTAGGGCTTTTCAACTCATGTTATACCTGAATGAAAATGAGTAGAACTCCAAGAAAGAGAAGAAATGTTCCGAGGATCTGAAAAAAGGGAGCGGCGAATTCAACGAAGAAGAGTTGAAGATCAAAGGGCATCAAAGCTAATCGGAAATCAATGCCAGCGAAGTGAGCGAGTATATCGTGAAGATTTGCAGCTAAAATAATGGTGAGAGCGGTAAGAAGAAATACGAGGCCGGAACGTGCTTCGGGAGAAAGCTGTGCTGCGAAGCCGGAGCAAAGAATGACGGTGGCGAAGAGATAAAGGCCGGCGTTAATGTATTCGTAGCGGTTTCTGGTGAGGCCTGGACCGTATGTACGAAAGTCTCTTGCTGAAGCTAGCTTCACCATTGTCTGAAAAGGAAACTGTGATGGATTGGTAGTTGGGGAGAGACATTGAGAAAGAGAGAGAAGAGAGAAAGGGTTGAAATTTTGTTTTGATACGTGGCGAGTTGCATGGAGTTGGGTTGGTTGGTGTTGAGAGTGTAATGTGGCACGTGGCGTGATCAGATGTTATGATGCCGACTGTTGCGTGAGAATGGAGAGCCTTGTCAAAGATTGGGGGCAAGAGAGTTTGGGTTGGGCGGGTTACGAATGATTGGGTAAGCGGGCTGGTCAGTTAGTTAGTGGGCCTACGTTTTATTGAAAGGTATGCTCATTTCAATTTTAGTGGTGTCTTTCACTTCTTTGAAAGATCAAAGAAGCATCATCGAACACACTTAAACTATACCAAAATACGTTATTCTGATATCTACTCAATTTTGATCAAAATATGATCCGTAGATGTATCTTCGTATATTATTTGGATGTATTCTGAGAGATAACCAAAGATGTATCTCTAAAATATATCTTGAAATCTTTTTATAGGTATTGAAAGCGTGGTAATTGCAATGAGGATAACCTCAGAGATGCATCCCTGAAAATCCCCCTAAATGATTTCAGAAAAGCATCATTGTCCCAACATTATAATTTTTTAGGCCAATTTTTATTAACGTAAGATCAAAGTAAAATCACAGTAAAATCAAATTTAATTAAAGGTAAATAAAAGTAAAAAGCCATACATTAATTCAAAAATGTAACACCATACATAATATTTGTTTGAAAATACAAAAAAAAAAAAAAAATACATCCAAACATAAACTAATGTGTATGTCGAACATCATGCATTCTCCTCCTCTGATTGTACTGCAAGATAGTTTGTAACTAGACAACCATGTTTTCCACGAGGGCCAACTGACTCTATGCCTGCTATATGTAACACACCGGATTCGTTAGATTTATTTAATTGAATTTAGTTGCATTTTATTTAAATTAATAAATGATTTATATGCTTTCATTTGGATAATGAGTGAATATATGTGTTTTGGTGGGTATGAGAGAGAGTTAAGGGAATGATAAAAATTAATTATAATAATTTTAATTAATTTAAGTTGAGTGGAATAATTAAAAATAAGGTAGTTGTAGAAAAATAAGGAAAATAATAGAAATTGGTGGAAATTGAATTATCATACATTAAAATAAAAGAAATTAGAGTTAGTTAGAGTAAGGACAATGTAGGGATTATGAGTAAGTTGGGGGGTAAAAGAGGATAGCCTAATTTAGGGGAAATAGATTTTGGTTTAAATAGAAAAGTGAGAGTTGAAACTGTTTTACAGTACGTATTATTTTAGAACAATAGAAAAGAGGCAAGAGAGGCAATCTAGGGTTTGGGAAGAAAAACATTATTGTTGAGAAGTTTAGAGCTTGCTTTGCTGAAAATCCAAGGTAAGGGGGAAATTACTCTTCTATGAGTGTATATCATATGAAAGGTAGAGAGTGATCCTCACCCTCTTCTAGGTTTTTTTTTTTTGTATTTCACCATTGTTGATGTGTCCATGTGTTCTTGATGAAATTGATGTAAACCATCTCTCTAATGGTTGTGCCTTATGATTTGATATGTGTGTTATGACATGCTTAATTGTTATGAAATTGATACATGATGTTAATCTCATAATATGATGTGTTTCAATGTTACAATATGAACTAGTATAATATATGAATGTTATGGATTTGAGAGGATGATGTGAACGTGATTGAAATTGAGATTTTTGGAATTTTTGTTGGTGACAATCGATTGACCCCCGATGTCAATCGATTGATCACGTGTAAAATTGATTTTTTTTTTGGAAAAAAGGGCGATGTCAATTGATTGACTGTTTGTTGCAATCAAATGATGTTGATGTAATTAACAAAAAAATTTGTAAAAATAGCAAGTGTTAATAGATTGACGCCTTGGAATAATCGATTGATGTCAATCGATTAATGGGGATAATTACTCGATTAATTATGCAAAACAATGCCAAAATCAGAAAATTGTCATTTTAGTGTTTTTGCCATAACATTAGTTCCATAAATTCAAATGAGGTGCGGTCCAAAGCGTTGGAAAGCTAACACTTATGAGTATACCATAGTGATGTACTAAGAGGCTAGATGGGTACTGGAATTTATGGAAATCAATTATTTTACTTGTTACGTAATAGTTGATGGTAACGAATGAACGATTAATTATTGTAAATGAATGATTTAGTGATGAAGCGATGATAATATGAATTAATATGATTGAGTGATGTATGGATGTTTATTCGATGTATGAATATATGATGTCAAGTGCAAGTATAATTATGTGAATTATTGTAAATACTTGTTGATGATTGTTGAGATACGTAGTTCAAAATGAGAACTATTGTTGATGCGTTTACATGATTGCTTACATTCAGATGTTGGGATGTAATCATTATTGTGTTGTAGTCGTTGCATGATTGATTACAGTCACATGTTTGGCTGTAATCATTGTTGTGTTGTGGTTGTTGTTGCATGATTGTTTTTAGTCAGATGTTGGGCTATAATCATGATTGTGTTATTGTCGTTGAATTATTGTATGACATGCATCATATGTTGTCCTTGTTGTGAAAGAGACATGCTCGCTAGTTTAAATGTTAGGAGTAATGACTTGTCTCAAGCTCAGATGTTAGGGCTAAGAGCTCAAATGTTGGGGCTCGGGGTTCAGATGTTGAGACCTGATTCGTATGAAGAACCATTGTTGAGTTGGTACCACATGCATATAGATTCAAGGTGTTGTCACATTTCATAAAAGCTGGCATTTGTGAATTGATAATTGTCATGTGAATACATTACCTGTTGATGATTTTTGTTGTTATTGTTTAGGCTAGCCTTTCTGATCTTTTGCACCGCTAAAATATTTGAGGGTATTATCACCTCTGTGTTGTTTTGTTTGTGTGTTGATGTACGATGTGTACAGATACTCAAGAACATGAGTAATAACTGTTGTGAGTTGGAAGATAACCTTGAAGTTAATCTTCTTTTACTTTATTATTTATCGTTTTTAGTTGGTTAAATGCTCTGATATGTAACATTGGGAGCAGAGCATCTTGTTTTATTTCTTGTAAAGTTAATCGTTGGATGGCGATATATTGATTTAGCGTTTAGAATTATTGAGATGTTTGAAGTTTATGAACATTAATTTGAAATTTCGCTGCGAGTGTTTTAATTTAAATGTGAAATATGCATGTTGTTGAGAGTATCATCCTAAATATGTCGAGTAATTCTTTTAATATAAGTTTCGGGGTTTAAAGGTGTTACACATACTCATCTCCACAACAGGCCGAGAGACCGTCATCACACTCTCGGTGTGGTCATTCTGAGACTCAAGCACCTCTTGCTTAGCTGGTCTAGGTGGTATTCTAGGAGCATCTGGTGTCATGATAAGGTGTGACACCCTATATAACCATGTCATGCAACCGTCTGCATAAGCCCAATGTACAGGAGCTAGAACCCAGCAATACTCCTCTAGTATCAAGTGACTCTCGAAATCATCTACTATCGTACCAAGATCTCTGCAGCAAACGACAGGAGGAGCTGACTCATAGGGAGGTATTAGAATAATTTGCAAGTAGCCATACTAACACATCGCTCGGTCGGGAAGATAAGGATACATAAAAGATGAATCACATGCCAACCATCTAGAGTATAAGGAAATGAAGTCAAATTGACGCGTTTGGTGTTGACCCTCGTATGGGCATATGGAAACATCATCTAGTACCATACGTTCAAGACAGACCCTAAATGTCTCAACCACACTATTCCCCATGTACGGAGAAAATGCGGCTGCATTTGGCCAGTCCTCATCATAAGTAGGCGTATCTTCCCACTCGGTGATGCAAGGAAAGTGGGAGATGATACGTCCCTAAAAATGGTCCGGATACAATATTAATAGCAAGTGTAACAAATGAATTATGAAAATATTAGTAACAAGAAAATACCACAAGCAGTGTGCAACTCTCTGCCATCTATATTGATGACCTCCTCTCGTATCATCCTTCTATGGTCCAGTAATCTCCCCCTGGTGGGAAGATGCATGAGGCACGAGATGTCATCCAAGGCGATGGTCATATAGCCTATAGGAAGGTGGAAAGATGATGTTTTTGAATGCAACCTCTCTACAAAGGCCGCCTACATGTTGTGGTTTATAGTCATGTACACAGCAGAACATAAACCTGTCGCATCTCAAAAATACGATCCTTTGTGAAGCGTTTGCGCACTCACGGAAAAATGATTCAAACAGAGTCATCACCGAACTTTATTTATTCTAATAAAGGAAAGTTAAAATATCGATAAAACCCTTAAGAGAAAAAGAAGATGGTCGTCGTAACCATATTCAAGTTCGTGTGTCGATTACGCAAGGGGAAAGTATTAACACCCCTTACGTCTGTTGTACTTAACGGGAACCTATTATTTAAACTTGCAATTGAATGTTGGCTTATGTTAATTGTTTTCTTCTACCTATTGAATGAGAAAAAGAAAAGAAAAAAAATTTTAGTTTTTTTTTAATTAATGTGTTTGACAAGATTTCAAAATCCTGCTCCTACGTATCACCAGGTACGATAGAGAACTCAAGGCTACGCAGTTATTTGTAGCAAAGAACCATTGGTTGGTTGCTTTTAAGGAGTGATGCTTTAGACATATCAAGTGGTTAAACCTTTGTTTGTTGCTCGCTCTTGGAGGCTGAAGCCTTTGTTTGTTTCACGTCGAAATGGATAAAGCATACTCGTTTCTGAAAAGGTTTTTAAAGTCGCGCAAGGGCGAAATTCTTTTTTGATTGGTTTGTTTGTTTTATGGAACAAGTTTTTATTTCACATTCTAATAGTTAAACGTTGACTTGCATGTTCGCGGTGGAGACTTAAATGCTAGTTTATATAGACGTTAGAAAGGATTACATAATATTCTTTTGAAAAAAGAGTTTTCGATTGAACGAATGCGAGAAAATAAGTTTGATGTGTTGAGTGTTTTCAAGCAAATGACGAATGCTCGGTGAGAACGAGACGTGAGCCTCGGGACCAATTATTAGGGATTTCACTGGAATACTAGACTCCAACGAACCTTTTTTATTCAATGTATTTGTGAAATTTGTTTGATGGACAACGAGCATTCAACAAGAACGAGACGTGTGCCTCAGAGTTGATTGTTCAAAGGTTCCACTAGAATGCTAGACTCCAACAGTCCCTTTTTTTGTCCAAGTTTGTGTTAAGTGTTTTAGAAACGAAAGAATGAACAAACAGCTAGCCCTAAACGTGTGCCTCGGGACCGATCATTCGAGGATTCAAGGAATGCGAGACTCCAAAGGTTCTTTTCTTTCGTGTTTATTAAGAATTTTTTTTTTAATGTTATGTTTATTCCGAAAAAGATATTATTTGCATTGATACGAAATTAATCAAGAGAAATGAGTTTGAAAAATTCACTTGGCGTTGAACCAAGGGTTATAATGTGTTTGAAAAAATTCGATTAACTATTTATCTATATTTATTATTATTATTATTATTATTATTATTATTATTATTATTATTATTATTATTATTATTATTATTATTATTATTATTATTATTATTATTATTATTATTATTATTTAGTTAGTTATAACAATTAAAGAAATAAACAAATAAAAACCAATAATAATAAAATCAAGGGGTTTTGAAAATCCCCTTAGATTTGGACTAAGGATTTTTAAATTAGATAATATATTTGTCATCATTATAAATAGTCATTCAATTTATTTATTTAATTAAAAAAATTAATAAATAATCTATAATCTATACAATATATAAAGGGAATACTTTGTTTTGGTGTAGCCTATTTTTCTACCATTTTTACCCTTACTATGTAATTTACTTAATAACTTCATATTATTAACTTCCACATAACTTCTTATTATTAACTTCCACAAACTGTATTTTATAAAAAGATTATTTAAATAAAAAGTATCGTTTGTATTTTCATTCGTGCGCATTAAAAAAGCAGACAGACGGACACGTGGACGCTAGTAATATATAAAGGCAAAACATACATTTGGTGTAGCCTTTTTTTTTCTTCTTTTAAATATATCATTTTCAGTTTTTATTTTAAATTTTAACTTCTCTTTTCCACAACGGCAGTTATAGACGGTTTATGAATAATTCAAAATAAAATTAAAGTTAAATAAAAATATAATACAATTTATATTTTATGTGCGATAGTATTAGAGAAATCGGACAGACGGGCACGTGAGTGCTCGTATGGACGCTAGTAATAATATAAATATAATTCTAAGTGAAGCAAAAATGATATGTGAGAGAGCATAAGACATGAGAGATATGATGGAGCAAATGATATTTAAGCAAGGAATTAAATTAATTAACTAAATTTAATTTTAATTAATTATTTAGGTTGATTAAAATTAAGTATTTTAGTTAATCAATTGAAAAAAATTCAATTATTAATTAAAATGATTAAGGCTAATTAATTTATTTAATTAATTAAAATAAATTTTAATTAATTTATTATAATAATAATAATAATGTAAATAATAATAATAATAAAAATAAAATATTAAAATAATTAAAAAAGAAAATAAAAAAACCATGAACAAACTAAATAAGATGCATAAGAAAAAGGGAGTAATAATCTTAGAAAAAAACAATATTTAAAAGTAGTGATCCAATACAAAAAAAAAAAGATGAAAAGCAAGACAAGGGGGTGGAAACAGCGAGTCTGACCCATGAGAAGGCCCAGTTCAACGTAGGAAAAAGACAAAAAACAGCAAGATGCATCGTGTAGTGGTAATCAAATTTGGGGTTGTTCATATTTGTTCATCAATATTCATCATTATTTTGGTCATAACTTGCTCATTTTTTCATGAAATTAAGTAAATTAATAATGAAAATTCATTTACTCGATCTCACGAACATCATGGAAAGCTGAGAATTAAAAAATAAGTCACGAAAAAAATGAAAATTAAATCACATTTCATCACTTTTGCTCATGAATATTCAATTACACTTTAAACTCTTGATTTTGAATTAATGGAGTTTTAATACAAAATGATGATGATTAAGATACTAATTAAGTGCAGCAAAAATAATAATGCAAAGAAAATTAAATAAACAAAATTAAATTACATTTAATCACTTTTGCTCTTGGAGGTTCAAGAACACTTTAAATTCTTGATTTTGAATCAATGCAGTTTCCATGCAAAATGGTGATGATTAAGATACCAATTAAGGTTAGCAAGAATAATAATACAAAGAATATTAAATAAAAATTAAATATTAAAAACCTACCTAAATAAAGAAAAATAAAAAGTGACTTGAAAATTGGAAAAAAATTTGTGCAACGTTTTGCCTTGTTCTTGTGAGTGATTCTTGTTGAAATTTGTGAATGAGAATGATTTTATTTATAAGCACTTAAAAAGATAGTTTAGGAATTATGAAAAAGAGGTGAGAATTGTGTGGTTATCTTCTAGAAACTTAATTAATTAAATAGTGAATTATGATGTAATATCTGCATGGAATAATGATGTAATATATGAAAGATATTTTGGGCTTTCTAGAAACATTGATTTTTGTTTTATGATGCATGAAAATGAATAATAAAATTCAAATAGATATTATGATGATAAATCAAATGATCATGAATTTATTCTCCAAAATGAATAAAGAAAAATGCAAGTTTAGTCAATTTTCTCAACATGTGCAATGTTGACTTTTCTTTGGCTTTTAATTATTATGCAAGAAAATGTGAAATAGAAATTATGATGATGAATTAAGTGATTAATATAATGATGAGCCATGATGCGTGAATTTTTAGTCAAATTTCCTAACACCAAAGTGTTGACTTTTATGCTGACTTTTGACTTATAAATGTTTATGTGATTCCATGACCAAATAAAATGAATGCGAATGAAAGTTTAAAATGCCCGGACAAAATTGGGATATGACAAAACCGACACGACAGAAATAGCGGATAACGTCAATGAACCAAGCAACGTATGTGTTCATCCCTGAATTTCTAGCTTACCTGGGATATCTATGTTTATGTTGGTCGAGATGGCTGTGCAGAAGCCTGGGCAGAACACATAGTCGGCCCATGATATATTTTGGATGGTCGGGTTAGTAGCCCACCTTAACGGTTAAGAGGCAGGCTAAAGGTCACATGAAGGTTACAAAATTAATGTTTGAAGCGTTGTAACTCATGATTAGTAGTCATTAGTGAGATGACGAACGTTACCTCCAACATTCAAACTTGAGAAATAAATGGACGTTTCATTATGGCTTAGAGAGTTATAATACATACCATATAAAGGAGATCAGGAGAAAAGGAAATTAGAGGGGTAGGGGTGTTCAAAACTGAACCAACCCAATAGAAAACCGCAAACCAAACCAAACCAAATCGAAACCGCAAAAAACCGCATTTGGTTTGAATTTGTTCGGGTCATCTTTTAACAAAACTGTTCGGTTTGGTTTGGTTTGCGGTTTGTATTTTGCAAACCGAACTAAACCAAACCAAACCGCATTATATTACAACCCAAACTTCACTTATCTCACATCCAACCCAAAACTCAAACCTATTAGCTTTTAAGTTTCAACTTTCTCAAACCTCTCTTAATATTATTACGCATTCTTCTCATCTTCTTTGCCATGTACATCTCATCTCTTCTACACTAATCTTTTGTCTCACATGTTCTTTCTTTTTCATCTTCTCATTTTTTTGTTACTATTTTCTCTTCTTATTACGTTTTTATCGCATTTTTTCTCTAATTTCACATCTCTTATGTTCTTTCTTTTTCATTTTCTCTAATCTCCATTCTTCTCTATTTTTTTTTGTTTTATTATAATATTTTTGATATTGTTTTATGCTACTATTTTTTTCCAATTTTGTTTAAATTTATTTTTGTATATTGATGAGAATTTTTTGTCTAAATATGATGAGTTTTGTCGTTATTTGGTAATGTATGAATAATTAAACACAAAGTTATGTTGTTCTTTATATGTGTATGTATGACTCAATAAAAATCTTGTAAAAAACTGAACCAATCGAACCAACCCAAACCGCATTGATTTGGTTCGGATTTTTTCTAAAAGCCAACTGAACCAAACCGAACCGCATGCTTTTTTCTCTTGCAGTTCGGATGATTTTTAGCGTCAAAATCGCCCAAACCGCACCGTAAACACCCCTAGAGAGGGAAATCTGCCGATGAATAACACAAAAAGGAGGAAACACGTGAAAACCCTTAGACCATCAACAATGGTGGCCATTCATCTCTTCTAAACAAACCTCCCAAACACCCAATTCCTTTTGCGTTTGTGGTCACACCTGACATGCATCAGGAAGATTATCCAAAAATGTTTATCAGGAACATTTGGCACTCACCGTGGGGCCTAGTAAAACTAACCCGGGCCACACCTTAAATCATCGTTAACCAAATATTTGTATCCATGACCACATGTTTTTCTATGGCGACTGCATAATTTCACTGTATTAACCTGGGCCTCATGCTGAATACATGTTGCGTGTGGCAAAGGAGATGGCGTTAATGTCGGCGATGACTAACAAATGCAGTGCTACACTTTGCAGTGGCCTAGTATTCCCACGTTATTGTGTTTTCAAGGTTCTGCAACTCTTGGCGGTGAGACACATATCCACTGTTATGTGTGACACCCGCATATCATCGTATTACGCCGTTGTGTCTCATGAAAACTTCCATTGTTGACCTTGTTAACTCAATTATGATGCTCCGGTTACGGAAGCAGGTGATTCCGACAATTCAAAATCAATTGTATGAATTATGTTTTTCTTTTTATTTTCGCGCACTAGCAAAAAGATACTTTCAATTTGTTGGGCATAATTTTTAATATGTTTCAATGACATCAAACTATTGTCTGATCAATAAGGTGAAATAGAAACTCTATATTACACCTTATCCACTATGTAGTATACCCTATCCACTATGTATTACACCTTTGACCAGATTATGTTAATTAAAACCTCTGACTGAATCAAAAGTCTAAGTAAATAAGAACCTCTAGAAAATTGGTCATGTCAATAAGAACCTCTGGCCGGGTTATGTTAATCAAACATCCGACCTAATGAAATCGGCCATGTAAGTAAGAACCTCTGACCGAGTTATATTAATCAAACCTTTGACCTAATGAAATCGGCCATGTAAATAAGAAACTATAGCCGAGTTGTGTTAATAAAACCTCTGACCTAATTAAAGGTCTAAAAAACTTCTAGCAAACCGACTAAATTTGCTTCTAACCTAATAAAAAGGTCTAAATCACCACAAGTTAATTAGGTCACTCAAGATCTATGACTTAAAAAAAGAGCAAGTTGATATGCATCAAGGTCGGGTTCTGATGCATAACACTAAAATATAAACATGGACAATTTAAAGATACGCCAGGGGCTATACACGCAATTAGGGAAGAAACATGCATATAAGATAATAATAATAAACCCAGAAAAGGCCTCAGAAGGGCTTAAAGCCTTATACCAAAAATAAAACGGACATTATCCAGACATTACAAAAATGCATCCTTGAAGGATGACTAATGACAAAAATATTGCGAGTTAATGTCTCGATGAGAACGAACTATGACTCTAATCACACCAAAGATTCTCTAGGGATCGGATCTCGGCACATCGAAGTCCTCTAAAGAATGAAGCAAGATTTACTCGGGATTTGCCAACCTATGTGCGTATAAGGATTTGGTTACTACTGATAGTCGAAAATAGGCATGGCAAATAAATCTGCCCCCGTTGGGCCCGGCCGCCCCCGCCTTGAAATTAACAAGGAAAACCCGATTTAAATGGGGGCGGGTGGGGGCGGAGAAAACCCAGTTTTTATTTACAGGGTCGGGGACGGGGGCAGAGGAATGCTAGTACCCGCCCCGCACCCACCCCCGCCCCACACCCGCCAACTAAATTTAATTTATTTCATTTATTTTTTTAATAATTTTATTACTCATTTACACTTTTTAATGTTACAATATCATGTTTATTAAAATTGTTAATTATATATTTTTTTGAAAATACAATTTAAATAAAAATTATTAAACTTAATATAATTATTCTTAAAATGATCAGTTATTTAGTTGAATTATTTATATAATTTATGTAGGGGGAACTCGTTTCTTGCTGGGGGCGGGGGTGGGGGAACAATTCTTAGCCCCGACCGGATTTAGAGGCGGGGGCGGGTCTGGGTCTAGGAGGCGGGTGCGGGTCTGAGTGTGCTTATACCCGCTCCGCCCCGCCCCATTGCCATGCCTAGTCGAAAAAACACATGAGCAGTTACAATCCTAATAAAAAGGCTAGGCATTATCATAGTTAAAACGGAACTACAACAAGTTGAGATCCCGCTAGGGATTTCTGACTTCTATACGTCTAGAGCCTACCGAGTTCTACGACGCCAACAAATTGAAATCCCACTGGGGTTCTCCGACTACTCTATGTATAGAACCTACCGAGTTCTATGACGCCAACAGTTCGAGATCCCATTGGGGCTCTCCGACCTCTATATGTCTAGAACCTACCGAGTTCTACAACGCCAACAGGTTGAGATTCCACTAGGGCTCTCCAACTTCTCTATGTCTAGAACCTACCGAGTTCTATGACGCTAATCAGTTGAGATCCCGCCGGGGCACTCTGACTTCTCTATGTCAAGAACCTACCGAGTTTTATGACGCTAACAAGTCGAGATCCCACTGGGGCTCTCTAGTTTCTCTATGTCTAGAACCTACCGGTTTTTTTGACGATAAAGGGTCGAGATCCTACAAGGGCTCTTTGATTTCTCTATGTCTAGAACTTATCCAATTATATGGCGACGATGACTTGAGATCCCATCTGGGCTCTTTGATCTCTCTACATAACAAATCCACCAGGGTTCTCCAGCTTCTTCACTAAAATTGTAGCTTTTTCAACTTTATTAAAGTCATAAAACTTCCCAATATGTTCCAGGATGAATAGCTCAGGAATTGGATCATCATCAAGACCATGAATTTACGGGAACTCACTCGATCAAAATGTGTAAAATTAAAGTGCATGTAGATCAAGTCTGTATGAACTGGGATAAAATTAAAATACATCTCCCTTACAGGCCTTGTGCTTTGGGGGCTTATGTACATCCAGGAACTTCTAACTTAACCGGGATATATATGTTTAATGTTGGTCGAGATGGTCGTGCAGGAGCCCGAGCGAAACACATAGGCCTACCCATGATAAATTCCGGATGGTCGGGTAAGTAGCCTATCTCAACTGTTAAGAGGCGGGCTAAGGGTCACATGGAGGTTACGAAATTAATGTTTGAACCGTTGTAACTCATGATTAGTAGTCATTAGTGAGATGGCGGAAGTTACCTCCAACATTCAAGCTTTAGAAATGAATGAATGTTTCATTATTGCTTAGAGAGTTATAATACATACTATATAAAGGACATCAGGAGAAAGGGAAATGAGATGGAGATCTGACCGATGAATAACACAAAAAGGAGGAAACATGTGAAAACCCTTGGACCATCAACAATGATGGACATTTATCTCTTCTAAACAAACCTCTCAAACACCCATTTCCCATTGCATTTGTGGTCTCACCTGACATGCATCATAGAAATTATCCAAAAAAGTTTATCAGGAACAATATGAATATCAAAAAATAAAATACCTCCCTTTCCCATGCATGCCTAGCAGCATGGTCGACATATAGATTAGGTAAGGAGGTGTCAAATGGGCCTCCTAGGTAACTCTTTAAAGGAGAATTGACAACGGTTTCCTCCTGCACTTCATGGGCTTCAAGGACTTCAAGAACTTTAAAAACTTTAAAAACTTTAGGATCTGCTACATCATATGCCTGAGAGAGTCGTGTATTAGAACCAGACTGGTGGGAACCTCGAGCTGCAAATTAGATGCATTATCAAAAGAGTTATCAGCAACTAGTGGCCTCGTGGTCCTCGTTGCGGACATGTGTTAGAAACATAGACAAATATAAACAGTATGCCAGGAAAAATTCAAAAATTCCACAAAACCAACCAATTTTTTTGCCTGAATCCATTTTAGAGATGTATATCCGAAAACTACATTATTCAAATCCGAAGATGCATCTCCAGACAAAGCTGTGTTTGTCTCAGCCATGGAAAATGCTCCATTTCTTCCCTAACACTCCAAATATACCTCAATGTATGTTCTTCTAGCCTACCAAAATCATTTACATTACTATATAATGTATCTAAAACAACTAATGTAGCTTAAACAACCAACTACAAATCAAAACATAAAAAAAGATAGATATTTTAACAACTTACCAGATCAAATTGAATGTATGAGTTATAAGATGTTGAAAAGAAGGAGTTAGAGCTCCAAAGGTAGAAGTTTGCTACAAAGAGAAGATTGAATGGGACAGAGAGCTCAAAAGCTTGAGAGCAGGATGAGATTTTTTTTGTTGTAGAAAATGAACAAGAAGGAAGTGGAAAAGGTAGTCTGGCATGAGATATGAAAAAAAAAGCGCCCAGAGATGCATCTTCGGACCACCCACTAACTTTTGAATAAATGGTCTTTACGGAAATGCATTTTTGAACAAACTTTTTACGCATACAGAGATACATCTTCAGATTAATTTTTGGCAAATGGGGATGCCTCTTCAATTTGGTATAAGAAATGGCTAAACTAGGTGCGTCCAGAGATGCATTTCTGGACTCTAGGGGTAGGCTGCAGTTTTCATGGTGAAGCGGGATAACTCATAAGGGTGGAAAGAGCAACCATCTTTTTTGAAATACACGAGGAGGAAAGTTTTACCTCATATCCCAACACTCAACCCCATTGTCATACCCCAAATTTTGACCACTAAGATTTCCCATCATTGTGCAAATCATCATCACAATATGGATGTACCTTTATGCCTCATCAATCTCCTCAAGAATTGTTGAGCATTCCCTACAGTTGAGCATTAGGGTTTTAAGCCCTCTTAGAGCCTTAGACAAAGGATAAATCAAGAAATGACATGATCCTCAACTTGTCTAACCTCTCAAACACACATAAATGATCAAGAGGACTCCCACATCAAGAATCAGGCACAAGGTTGCAACATTCCAAGTGGATTAAGCCTCAAGATTGCCAGTATCACCAAATTAGAGTTTTGGTCGACCAGGGCCTCCAGATGAAAATCTTCATCTGGGCATGAGTCAATGCTTCAAAGCACAACTTAATATACTACAACGGACCTCATGGACCCAATCATTAAGTCAATTTCACCTCAGGGGATGCATTCACCAAAAATCGGCAATTAGGGTTTCTGGACCTAATTCACCCTTAAGTTGACTTTGGGGACAAAACATGAGCCAAGACCTCAAGACATGATTTGAGGATCTCTAATAAACCACGTTGATCCATTTGCAACAATGGATTGATCCAAGAAGCTTGACTCATAAGTTTCATTTTTATCAGGACCACAATTAGGGTTTCGAGGGAAAAGTCAACTGTACCTTTGACTTTTGACCAAGACATGCTCCCAAACCTTGGGACATGATTCAATACACCTTATAACACCTATGTAACATATCCATCAAGTTTGATTTAGATCAAGGACTTGATTTCATAAAGGGTCGCACAGTTTGGAATTCATCTGATAAAAAGTCAACTGTGCACAAAAGTCAAGTTTGACTTTTTGAGATTTTTCACAATTATGGTTCTTTGACCCTAAAACAATGTTAATGTATGATTTGAATCATCATTCATCAAGAAAAATCAAAGAAAGTGAGTTAACTTGTAAAAGGGGTAACCATAAAAACTTAGAATTTTTCTAAGTTATGGAATAAAGTGGCTAGGGTACCAACTTCCAAGGATCATAACTTTAGATCCAAGCAACCATTTTGGATGGTACAAAGATGGATTTGTAGCTCTCATGGCATAATTTAAAAGTGTCAACTACACCTCATTCCAATTCCTCATGGATTTCAAGTTATGGAGTGATCAAAATGGCTGAAAACACAAAAGTGACATTTTTCCAACACTTAGTGAAATTTTCACTAAGTCAGAATATGCCTTATTTTTTCCAAAATATAGAGGCATTTTTCATTGTAATTCAAGTTGGATCAAAACTAAAGTTGGACATCATGTTGAAATAGGATATGTCAGCTTTCCAAAATGTCCAAGAACTCCATCAAATTCCATCTGAGCTAGGAGTTATGACAGCTGCAATATGCCTTGATGCAAACTGTCTTGCAAGACAGATTTGTGCATTATGGCTCGATTTGATTAAATTGTGCAACTCCAAGCATGGTTATCCATCTGCACACCTCAAGGGGGAACAACCAAGGGACAAACACTGATCTATCAGCCTCCAAAGTCCCAAAATCTACCATAGCCATGCCAAACCTAAAAAGCCTAAAGGAGGCCAAGACTCCAATTTTGTTTTGGAATATTTAATGGATGCTTAGAGGTGGCATGTATCAGAGCAAAGATGAACACTTCAGTCAAGCCTTATCCTTGAATTAGGGAACCATAGGCCTGTGCTCTAATCTCAAGTCAATGGCTAGAGGAGACTTGAGATTCCATTTGATCCACATTGGCCAAAGGCCTGCTGCAATTGCCATTCCCTATTCCTTGCAAAACAAATTTGACACACTATAAATAGACCTCATTTCTGATCAGTTTGAGTACACCAAAGGCCTATAACACTTGCCTTTCTCAAAATCACCCTCTAACTTCCAAAAATGCCTTCTAATGCAAGCTACTACCGGGTTTTGAATTAGAAAGTGTTTCCAACCAAACCAATCACACACACACACACACACACACACACACCTCATAAACATCATATGTGAGCTGATCAAACACTAAAACAACATCTGGAACATCAATTTCACAAAATCACTATCCATTTGCTCAAGTTTTCAACAAAGTTGCAGCTGAGGTGCCAAAATCTGTTCCAGTCCATTTCAAATCAATCCAAGCTTTTAAACACACTCCATATGGTGTAGGGAAGCTGTTCAGATCATCACAACTCATCTGTAATACCTCCAACTCAAAAATCAAGTTGCTCTTGCTGCCACGACCTTCAAGTAAGCCTAAACTTGGTCATCTCATGATTCATGCGTATTTCCTTGCACAATAATTTTACCATATGTTCATAATCATGTATGGAGTGTTTCCCCTCCATTAATTGCTTTGTATGAGTCGTGTATCAAAGTTCTCAGCCTTCATGCAGAATTTAGGGTTCTTAAGGTTTCTCTTTGATTTCTTATTCCATGCTTAAAATAAATGAAATTAAAGACCATAGACATGATCGTGAGGTAAAAACGAGTAGATTGATATGTGGATTGTGTGATTTCATCAAGTATTCAGTGAGATTGATGAGAAAATGCAAATCTGGGCAAAAATCAGAACACGCGCGTGTTTTTGGTGTGTTATTGGCGCCTTTTTCAAATATTCAAATATTTGAATTTTGTGATTTTATTTAATTGATTCAAAAATTAATTTCTCTCTGAATTTTAATTATTTTGAGTTGATTCTTTTTTTAATAATTCACAAAAATGTTAAAATATTTTATTTTACAAAAATTTCCCAAAAATATTATTTATTTCCTATACTTGATATTTTTGCAAAGAATTAATTTTTATTTGTTTTTTAACATTCAAAATATTTTTTCCTTCTTGATTTTCCAAACTCAATTAGTTTTCAATCATTTTGTGGATAAAAACATGATTTTTGAAACACTGATCCAAGATCACCACTCATTTTTCACATGTTTTCAATAATTTTTATTTATTTTTAAACAAAATTAATTCCATTTTAGACAAAATTAGGGTTTTGATTAATTCCACCCTCATCAATCTTTTTCAAACACTCATGGGCCTCTAATTGAGTGTAAGACCCAACCCCTCTCTGAAACCAAAATAGTTTGGGCCTCAGACCTTGTATAAGTCCCAACACATTTTCAAAAATCTCGGCGCGATCGCCAGTTTAAAATAAAACCACTTAGGCCTCTCCCTGAGTTGTAAGCCCCATTCTTTTTCTTAAAATTACTCATGGGCCTCTAATAGAGTGTAAGACCTAATCCTTTTTTTTAACCAAAACCTTTTTGGACCTTAGACATTGTATAAGTCCCTCTGCGTTAAAAAAAATCTAGGCGCGATCGCCATTTTCAAACAAGAAAATCATCTGGGTCTACCCTTGTGTTGTATGTCCCATTTCTTTTCTTTAAATAATCTTTGGGTTTCTCCTTGAGTTGTAAGACCCAACCCTTGTTGTACATAAACCTTTTTAAGCCTCATTCGTTGTATAAATCCCGGTATAATATTCAAAACAACGGTGCGATCACTGTCAAACTCTTTAGGCCTCTCCTTGAGTATAAGCCCCACAATCTTTTCAAAACAATTCCCTTTTGATTTAGATTCAAATATATGTATTGTTATCAAAACTTTCTTTAATTTCTTTGAACAACTAACAATACAGCATGGAAGCTTGCTCACCTGTAAGTTTTATCGACTTTCTTTTACACGCTTTCATATATAAATAACAGTATTGGGGGAAGTTGCACATGGTTAGTCTTCTTTCATACCTTTTTAAATACTTGTCATATGTCAACTGTATATATACTAGTATAGTTATTTAGAGTTTTTCCCGGCAATTAGGTCTAGAACTAGGTAAAGCCCTGTTGGTCACTCTTAAATACAAACAAAACTAGATCCCCATAGGATATCCAGATACAGTCTTCCCTTCTCTCGGGGTTAAACAATATGGAACAAAGAGAAATGCAGTATTCTCAGCGAACCTTTTCTCAGACTGTCACCCCTAGAAATTGTCAAAGAAATTCTACTCCCCGGAGTTAATCTATTCTCTGTGAATAACATCTCTGAGTTTCTTCAAATCACAGAACTTTCACTAAATGATCTATTCTCGGTGAATAGCATTTCTTGAACTTTTCTTGGTTTGGGACCCACAGGCTTCCTAAAAGCATCCCCTCCTCCTCTTGGGCTTTGTACAAGGACCCTCCGGCTTCCTAGAAGTTCTCATGCCTTCTCGTGGGCTTAATACAAAGACCCTGACGACCTCTTAAAGGTATAAGATAGAACGTAGTCATCCTTTACTAGAGCAGTCTTTCCAGTGTCAGACCTCAGACCACTTTAGGGTTGATTCTCATCCCTTAATGCCCTTGCCTCCTCTTGGGCATCATACAAAAGATAAAACCATTCCACACCAGTAGACTTGGACAGTCTAATCCCCTTGAGTCTCAACGACATTCTTAAGTTCCTTACAACTATAGGAAAAAACCCCGGGCATTCTGGATCGATCTCCAGCAGAAACCCAGCCTCTCTCATGAGAGTTCCCCGACCAGGGTCAACACTATCTTAAATCAGAACCTCAAGGTATCTAACATCTCAACTCTTCTGTAATCCTCAGCAAGAGTTGATTCCCCACTTGGACCTGCCCGGGGATCTCAATTATCCCCGACAAAAGATAGCCTCCTCTTAGGCTTTGTATAAGGATCTTTTCTCAGCAGAAAACTAGCCTCCTCTTAGGCTTTGTATAATGATCCTTCCTTAGCGAAGTCAGCCCCCTCTTGGGCCTTGTACAAATGATTCTCCCCAGTATAGCTAACCTTTCCAGACTCTCTTGTTGAGTTAATCACTTTTCAGACTCTCTTGCTGAGTCAACCACCTTTCCAGACTCTCTTGTTGAGTCAATCACTTTTTAGACTCTCTTGTTGAGTCAATCACTTGTTAGACTCTCTTGTTGAGTCAATCACCTTTTCTAACTCTCTTGTTGAGTCAACCTTTTTTAGCCTCAATCTTGGGCTTTGTACAATACAGATAAAAATACTCTCTCATTGAGTCGATCTTTGTCCAAACTTGGTATAAAGATTTCCCCTAGCAGGAGCTAGCCTCTTCTCAAGCTGTGTAGAAGGATTTCTCCAGCTTGTTTAGCCACAATCCTGGGCTTTATACAGGACAGATAAAAGAAATCTCTTGTTGAGTCAAACCCTTTTAGCCTCAATCTTGGGCTTTGTACAAGACCTAAATTTCCCTCTCTTGAGATTGGGACAGATATCTTCCCTAGCAGAGTCATTTCCTCCCAGTCTTCTTCTAGGCTTTGAGGAATGATTTTTCCCAAGAAGAATCAAACTCATTTCAGACTCAATCTTGGGTTTTGTACAAGACACATAAAAATATCCTCACCAGAGTCAGTTAAATTTCTCATCTCAGCCTCAATCTTGGGCTTTGTACAAGACAGATAACACTCTCCTAGAAGAGTCAAACCCATTTCAGCCTCCTCTTAGGCTTTGTATAATGATTTTCCCAGTAAGGTTAGCCTCAAATCTTGGGCTTTATACAAGACACATACAAACCCTCCCCAGCAGAGTCAAAATCCCTTTTAGCCTCAATCTTGGGCGTTGTACAAGACAGATAGAACATTTCCATTGGAAAAGTCAAACTTATAGCCTCCTATTAGGATTTGTATAATGATATCCCCAAAGAGTCAGTCTCTTTTTTAGCCTCAATCTTGGGCTTTGTACAAGACAGATAAAACACTCTCTTGTTGAGTCGGTCATTTCCAGCCTCCTCTTAGACTTTGTATAAAGAAATCCCCTAGCCGAGTCAATTAACCTTTTAGCATCAACCTTGTGCTTTGATCAAGGCACACAAAAAGTCAATAATCTCTCTTTAGAGATGACAAATTCCCTCTCAATACCCTTTTAGCTTCAATCTTGGGCTTTGAACAAGACACAAATACCCTTTTAGCTTCAATCATGGGCTTTGAACAAGACACCAAAACATCATTTTCCTCCCTTAGAATAGGAGAAACTACGATTGCTCTGATTTCCCCGTTTCATTTAAACGGGAATACGTAGGCATAACATTGCGAAATCTTAGCGAGCATACTAAACAAAAATTCTAGGTCCAGTACCTTCACACATCAATCAAAACTTAGGTCCAGTACCTTACCAAAAACATCGGGAGTAACCCGAACATCAACAAAAACTCACTCACTCGCTCATATTTCCCAAGAAACTTTTCCAACCCATTAACGGATAAACACCATTAAGTACAAAGCGAAACCTAAAGCTAATATCCTGTGGATAACCACATATAGGATGGGTAATTCACAACTCCCCATTGTATAACCTGACCCCGGACCCCCCAATCTCTTTAAAGCGCTTGTTCAGTTAAACATTCGCGTGCAAGGTTAGTTTTAGATGGCTTCCCTTTCCCTTCCAGCTTCACGGGATAAATAAGAAATCAGAAAGTAGCACCCCTCCTCATTGCGGTGAGGAAAACTTAGCGATAAGGTGGTCGCGTCACCGACAAAAATCGCTCGCTACACCCATACCCCTACATTTTAAGAAATATTTCAACTTTTCCCTTGTATGATTTTGACAAATTTGTCATTTTACTTTTTACTATTCATTCAAGTTTTTCGAAAGTTATCTGGTGCCACAAATGTGTACCGGATAGCTGCCACAAAAGTCATCTGGTGCGTTTTTTTTTGTTTATCGGATAAATTGAAGTTATGTTATCCGATTTATATTTTATTTTTACCGAAGAATAATAACAAAGTTATCCAGTTTTAATTTTTTTTAAATTGCTGGTGAACTTTGATTAATGTTATCCGGTTTAAATGATTTTGTGTATCGAAAAACTTGTTATTAAGTTATTCGATGATTTACGTGTTGGCTACTAGAACACTTAGTGGTAAACTACCCAGTAGTAATTTTTTAAAAAGTTTTTTACTTTGTTTTTATGTTGCAGCTGTAAGTATGAGGGAAGGGGGAGGGGTTGAATTAGGTTTTAAGAAATTTTCTGGTTATTCTATAGATGTTTTGTTTCTTTTATTTTTTCGGAAGAACAATGATAGATAGTACATAAAAATAAAATAGAGTAAAGTAAATGAACACAGATATATCTTAGTTTTCCTTTCTAATCAATGGCAGTCCTCTCACACCCTGTGAGATATTTTCTAATGTATTATATCTTTGTACAAGCCTAACACCAAGACCTATCCTACAATCTTTTAAAACAACAATGAAGCACATTACTTCTTTGATTTAACAAGCACTAAACCTATGGTGGACTTCGAATCTCCTTGATCCAAAGGACATTTTCACAAAAAAGAATGTACACTACTTCCTATGTACAAACACCTTTCACCAACACACTATGATGAAAATCAATATACACACTTATATAAAAATGAACAAAGTTGTTTCTTGAGTTGAATTACAAGATGAAAATGATCTTCTCTTTCAATGTACAATTTAAATGAGTGTATTTAGAACTAAAGTAACTATTATCATCACTAGTTCAGATACCAAAACATGCAAGAGAGGGAGAAGCAACAAAGTAATATTTGGTTGTCATAATGGTGGGAAATACAAGGATACAAA
This sequence comes from Lathyrus tuberosus, assembly GCA_022829125.1. Taxonomy (NCBI): domain Eukaryota; kingdom Viridiplantae; phylum Streptophyta; class Magnoliopsida; order Fabales; family Fabaceae; genus Lathyrus; species Lathyrus tuberosus. Next base: position 21,955,365 of record JALAZF010000017.1, read on the forward strand.
TAGTGGAACACAAAATGCCACTAAAAATATATGGATGTCCATTCAGAATCAGGTCGACATCGTCGAAATATGGGTTTGGATAGAAGATTAATGTAAAAATTAGAGTTAATAACCATGGTATACCTGATAGATTAAAAGGTCCTTCTTTTGTTGGTAGGCAGAACACATATGAGAAACAACATAATGTTGATTTAACAAAGAGACATGTTCCACCTAGACACATATTGCTTTCCTTGAAAGAGCAAGATCCGGAGAATGTCACTTGGATCATGCAAATATATAAGCATAATGGAAAGTTGCAAAAAGAGATAAGAGGTCCTACAAGTGAGATACAACATTTATTTAAGCTCATAGAGGACACAAGCTATGTTTACTAGAGTAGAAAAAGCGATGAATTGAAAGTTGTGAGGGATATTTTTGGGCCCATCAAGATTCAATTAATTTGTTGAATATTTTTCCTATTGTGTTAGTTATGGACAACACTTACAAGACAAACAAATATAGATAGTCTCTGTTTGAAATAGTTTGAATGACATCAAATGAGTTGACATTTGGTGTTGCATTTTCTTATATGGAATATGAGCACACGAAGAAATTTTGTTGGGTGTTGGATAATCTGAAACAATTGTTAGTGTAGAAAGATTTGTGTCCACAAGTGATTTTGAATGAGCGCCAACTGAGGATGTGAAACATGATAATAACACTCCAAGTACCCAACATTTGTATCTGTAGTGTTATATTTATGAAGGTCCTAAACTAGGGCGCCCTCGCTTAGAAAACTATACTGCATAGGCGATGTCTAAAGACTCACCGAATTATGCCAATGACGAGTTAGGGTTTCAGTCAAAGGAGAGAGGGTCCTCCACTACTCCTAAAATATAGGTGGTCAATAACTTCTTCTGATTAGGGGGAAGCGGTTGCCACCTCCTGGGGTTACTCAAACCCTAGGTCCAAAGGGTCTATATAAATATTCTTCTCCTCAATAGGAAGAAAAGGATAGATCTTAAGCCATACAAATCATTACACCCTTTAAAGCCATAACGATTAATTCACATTTATCACCCTATCAGAAGATTATATCTAAGAACTCAAGTCATTTACAGAGCCTCTCACCTCACATGAGTAGCACTCATAAAACCATCGTATAGGGCTTCTCTCCATTGTGGGTAAGCCCTAACTACCCACAGTTGTTATAAACCTACTAAGGCCTATGAGTCTCCCTTACCTTGTAAGGGAAAAGGCACACCTGTACATCTTGACCAGTATAGTGGCACCCACCATGGCCCCCCAGTAAAACTAACACAAGAAACATCGTCTTTATCATCATCACCTTTCCCGCTGTTATCCATCACTATTTAGCTACTTTCAGTCATTATTAATAGGAGAGCTCCGTTCCTTACGCCAAAAGGTACAAGCGATAACAGTGATATCGATGCCCTGGCAAAGATGCGTGCCTCCATGGACAAATTACGCCGCCATAAAAAAAATTAGAAGACAACATCCACAACTCTAGAAAGCGCCAAAAGGATTGAAATCCCCCCGAGGAGATGGAACTGTTGGACCCCTAACCACTGTCAGACGAGATAAGGGGAGCGCTTGTCCCAAAGGACTCTAAACCTCCATCCTTGGCCAAGTTTGATGGGCGCAGCAATCCCTATGAGCACATTATCTCCATCAATACACAGATAGCCACCATATGAGCACCCGACTCCCTGAAGTGCAAGATATCTAGAACTTTCAAGAAAGCCACCCTCAAACGGTATATGGGCTTATGTCGCATGTCCATCAACAACTATAAGGAACTTGTAAGGAAGCTGGTACACCAATTCGCTGCCAGCTGACATAGGAAGATGTCCACGGCCAATTTTTTTAACCTACACCAGGGTTCATCATAATCATTAAGGGAATATCTCTCCCACTTTAATTAATCCACCATCAGAGTCCTCCTACCAAATCAGGAAATGTTTGTGGAGGCATTCAAGATTGGACTTAAGGCAAGAAGTGGCCACCAGAGCCGAGTGCTACATAAAGGGCCAAGAAAACAACGCCGAAAAGAAGGCACACGATGTCAAGGAGCATGTTCCTAATGCCAAGAGCTTAATCCAAAATAGGTATATCAATTATACCTCGCCCATAAAGGACAAGACTACATTCAAAAGTGTAGGTAAGGTGACAGAGAATTTCACGCCTTTGAACACTTGTCGTGAGCAGATCTAGCACGTGGTGCTCCACCTTCACAACATCCCTACATCGCCTGCTTCTAAGGAGGATGTGATGGGTTATGAATGAGGAAGGTGATGCAAGTTCAAGAAAGTCAAGAGAAATCACACCGAGGACTGTTAATAGATTGAAAGAATAATACAAGAGGGACACTACAAGAAATATGTGAAGGGTATCACCTCTCATTCGTCAGACAAATCTAGCTCGCGCTAGCGAGGTGGCGCTGAAAGTACCAAGTTCAACAAAGCCAAAGAGGCGCCTTAGGGCGAGGATAATAAAGTTGTACACCACACATTCAACACTATAGAAGGAGGGTTCGCCAGGGGTGAGGAAACCAGCTTTGCCAAGAAAAGGTATGTTCGATAGATCATGAGTGTGGAAAACTTCCCTGAGACCAATGTTGAAAGTGAGCGCCAAGTGCTAAAAGCCATGAATGCCTTCTTGGAGAAAGATGCAGCTGAACTTCACTCTCATAATGATAATCATATGGTCATTGCCATTAAATGTGAAGTCTGAGATATTAAAAGAGTTCTCGTTGACCAAGGGAGTTCTTTATATAAATTATATTGGGAGGAGTTTTAAATACTTCACCTTAAATAAGAAGATCTAAAGCCCTTCAGAGGAATGCTTGTTGGATTCTTTAGAGAACATGTACATGTAAAAGGATATTTCACATTGAGGATTACCTTTGGAGAAGAAGTCGATGCCAAGGAGATAAAGGTCAGGTATCTGGTTATTGATGCCCCCTCTTCATATAATATGAATATTGGGCGACCATCCTTTAACCGGCTGGGCGCCGCCTTGTCTAGTCTCTATTTGTGCATTAAGTATCTGTAACACCCTAAACCCCCTAACAATTAATAATAAAATATCAGAGTAAAATAAAACATACAACGTCTAGGATTCTACTTTTCAACATTCACCTGCTCATGGATACGACATGTAACACATAAATATCATCAATAAAACCACACTTAATTGATGTTCTCATATAGTAGCGAAAATTCAACTAAAACATAACATGTTTAATGCCATCATTAATTAAATAAAAGCCACAAATAACAATAAAAGAAATAACAGTAAGCGTTCCAAAACCCCAGTGTTACACATCAGAGTAGACACCGACTCAACGAAATAAAATAGAAGACTTCATCTTCACTAACTTCAACTCCGCACTAATCTTGATTATTTGCACGTTACCCACGTAGAGGTAACATTCAAACAGAAGGGGTGAGATTCTCAAATCAACAAAAGAAATGTATAATATAAATATAAAAGCATTTAATCAATTACACCATTCACCCTATCATTACTACATCAACAAAATCAAATTTTTCCACATAAGCAGATAATCATACAATTCTCAAATACAACACAACATAATGCAATGCAATGAGACTCACAACTCGACTCAATGCATGTGGTACCAATTCGATCCCTTTTTCATGATCATAATTCCCGTCAGAATTTCCATATAAGTCGCTCACACTCCACACGGGCACACGACATCCGTGACCGCTCACACCCCACATGGGCACACAATCACCTCAACAACAACAACAACATGATTCTATTTCAAAGAATCCGGATAAGACGCTCACACCCCACATGGGCACATGACTTATCACACAACTTATGCAACATGACATGCATACAACGACAAGAAAATGCATATGACTAACAATAAGCCAATACATCACAACAAAATTATCCAACACACAGCATATACCTGCCAAAACATACAACAATCGCAATCTACAGCTACAACACTCATTCACACAACCGAATTCACCATTTCAACGTGCAACACATAACAACATGCACGAAAACCCAATTAACGCGTAAAATAGTTGGAATTATGGTATTGAAATTAATTTTAACAAAAATTATATGAAACCATATTTCCAACGATTCGAACGGCGACTAAAACGGACATACGAATTAAAAGTTATGAATTTTTAAAGTTTAAGAAAATTTTGTCCGTACACCAACAAAATAGCATTGTCATGCTCGCTGCGAGTTCACCTAACGAACTATCATTCGCTAGGAGTTCGCCTAGAAAAGTCCCCAGCGAACAACCCTTCCGTACAAAAACCCGAGACTCACTTTTTCTCCTCCCCATTCGCTTCTCATTCGCCCAGCGAACTGGAGTTCGCCAAGAGTTCGCTCAGCGAACCTGGGGCGAACTTCCCCACCATTTATTCTAGAATTTCTCTTCTTTCCCTTCACTCGCTGCGTCGTTCGCTTATCGAATCTGGGGCGAACATTCCACAACAAATTGCTCGATTCTGCAATTCTGCAGTTGTGATTTCAGCACAAGCCAGCCCCAACCTTCTTCCGATTCTACCCACCAACAGCCCCGAAAATACACATACAATCACAGGTTGTCACATAAACAAATAGGAATATATAAACCACAATTCAGCCGGCCAATTTATGTATTTTTCTTCTTATCAAAACCTCCGACACGCAAAACTCCAATCCCCAAATCAAGGCAAACAACACATAGGGATGATCCTAAAGGTTTATCTACCCTCATACAAATATTATGCAACCCTTAGAGATTAGAGATCCCCACCCTTACCTTAGAGTTCTTAACAAAAACCTCGGTCTCAACAATGGCTTTTCTCTTCCCTTTTGCCCTAGCTCTCCTCTTTCTCTTTTCCTCCAAAAACACGTACTAAATGATTTTCTCCTTTAATCCCCTTTTTCTATTTTCTAATATTCCTTTTAATTTCATATTATTATTATTATTATTATTATTATTATTATTATTATTATCTCAATATTATTATTATTATTATTATTTTACTAATTAAATAATAATAAAAATATTTCTTAATAATTCACATTAATAATACTAATCAAATATTCCTAATATAAATTAATTAATTACTAACCACACCACTCCTCTCTACACAATTGGTCACACACCCCCAACACCTTAATCTCTAGAATTCTAAGGTCACTACCCCATACTAGGGCAACCCAAACACGACCAAAACACGCATAATCACACACATATACACAACATCATATAATTCTAATTACAAAAAATAATAAAATAAATCGGGGTGTTACAACTCTCCCCAACTTAGAATATTTTCGTCCTAAAAAATTTACCTTATACGAAAAACTCCGGATACGATTCTCGCATCATGTTCTCTAACTCCTAAGTCATATTTCCACCGACAGCGCCTCCCCACACTACCTTCATAAGGGTGATCCCTTTACCCCTCAATTGCTTTACCTCGCGGTCTTCATTCCGTATCGGTAAGGCCTCAACCGTAAGGTTATCCCTTACTTCCACATTATCCATCGGGATCACATGTGATGGATCCGGAACATACTTCCGAAGCTGTGACACATGGAACACATCATGCAAATTCGACAAATTGGGTGGCAACGCCACTCTATAGGCAACAGGTCCAACCCTTGCAGAAATCTGATATGGACCAATAAACCGAGGAGTAAGCTTCCTCGACTTCAATGCACGTCCAACACCGGTCACCGGAGTGACTCTCAAAAACACATGGTCTCCTTCTTGAAACTCAAGATCTTTCCTCCTCTTATCATGGTAGCTCCTCTGCCTACTCTGCGAAGCTTTCATCTTTTCCCGAATTAGCTTCACCGTTTCAGTAGTCTGCTGAACAATCTCAGGTCCAAGTACTACACTCTCTCCAGATTCATGCCAGCACAAAGGCGTCCGACACCTCCGACCATACAAAGCTTCAAAAGGTGCCATTCCAATACTGGAATGATAACTGTTATTATAAGTGAACTCAATCAACGGAAAATGGCTATCCCAAGCACCACCCTGCTTAAGAACACAAGCCCTCAACAAATCCTCCAAAGATTGTATAGTCATCTCCGTCTGCCCATCCGTCTGTGGGTCATAAGCTGAGCTCAATCTCAGTTTCGATCCCAAATCTTCTTGCAAACTCTCCCAAAATCTGGAAGTGAACCTAGGATCTCTATCTAACACAATACTCAACGAAACTCCATGCAACTTCACAATCACCTGAATATAAATCTCTGTCAGCCTCTGCAAAGGAAAACTGATATTGATCGGAACGAAATGTGCTGATTTCGTCAGTCTATCTACCACTACCCAAATGGAATCATGTCCTCTCGGCGTATTAGGCAACCCAGTCACAAAATCCATAGAAATGCTGTCCCACTTCCACTCTGGAATATCTAATGGTGGCATCAAACCAGCAGGTTTCTGATGTTCCACCTTCCACTTCTGACAAGTCAAACAAGCATAAACAAACTTAGCCACACCACGTTTCAATCCAGGCCACCAAAATATCTTCTTCAAGTTTTGATACATCTTCGTAGCTCCTGGATGGATACTCAAACTACTCCTATGACTTTCTTCTAGAATCATTTTTTTCAACTCAGAATCATCAGGAATACAAATCTTATCACGGAACCTCAACACACCTTGTTCATCCACTTTGAATTCGTTACTTTCTGTCTGCTCATTTCCAATCATCAAATCCACCAGTTTCACATCCAACTTCTGGCCTTCTCTGATACTATTAAGAAATTCATTGTTGATCTTCAGCATACCCAACATTACACTATGCGGTGTCTGTTCGCAAACTAAACTCATATCTCTGAACTGCTCAATCAATTCCAACTCTTTAACCATCATAGCCGACATATGCAAAGACTTTCGACTCAGAGCGTCAGCCACGACATTCGCTTTACCGGGATGATAGTTCAAGCCAAAATCATAATCCTTTAAGAATTCTAGCCACCTTGTTTGTCTCATATTCAACTCCTTCTGATCAAACAGATACTTTAGGCTCTTATGATCACTATACACTTCAAATCTGGAACTATAAAGATAGTGCCTCCAAATCTTCAATACGAATACCACTGCAGCCAATTCCAAATCATGAGTTGGATAATTCCTCTCATGGATCCTTAACTGTCGTGAAGCATAAGCCATAACCTTACCATCCTGCATTAACACACCTCCTAAACCCATCAACGAAACGCCGAAATACATCACAAATGGTTCATCTGGTTTGGGTATAATTAAAACTGGAGTTGTAGTCAATCTCTTCTTCAGCTCAATGAAACTCTTCTCACAGTGAACATCCCACACAAACACTTTACCTTTACAAGTCAACTGAGTAAACGGAAGTGCCAACTTTGAAAAGCCTTCAATAAACCTACGGTAATAACCAGCCAAGCCCTAAAAGCTTCTAATCTCAGTTACCGACTTCGGAGACTTCTATTGTAGAACTGCATCCACCTTGGATGGATCCATAGCAATACCCTCACCTAAAATAACATGACCAAGAAAACTTACCTCTCTCAACCAGAATTCGCACTTAGACAACTTAGCATAGAGCTTTTTTTTTCTTTTAACACTTGCAGCATGATCCGCAAATGCTCATTATGTTCCTCTTCTGACTTAGAATAGATTAGAATGTAGTCAGTAAAGACAACCAGAAATTGGTCCAATTAAGCATGAAAAATTTGATTCATATACTCCATGAATACACCAGGTGCATTAGTAACTCCGAACGGCATCACCACATACTCATAATGTCCATATCGGGTTCTGAAGGCCGTATTCTGAATGTCTTCATCCTTCACTCGTATCTGATGATAACCCGACCTCAAGTCAATCTTGCTAAACACACGGGCACCCACCAACTGATCCATCAAGTCATCTATTCTTGGAAGTGGATACTTGTTCTTAATCGTTACTTTGTTCAGCTGTCTGTAATCGATACATAACCTCATACTGCTATCCTTTTTCTTTACCAACAACACTGGAGCTCCCCAAGGCGATACACTTGGTCTGACGAATTTATTTTCTAACAACTCTTCCAGTTGCTTCTTCAGCTCTGTTAATTCTAATGCCGACATCCTGTATGGTGCCATAGAAATAGGTCTGGTACCAGGGACAAGATCAATAGTAAACTCCACTTCTCTCTCTGGCGGTACATCAACAATATCATCCGGAAACACTTCTAGAAATTCACGCACTACTTGCAATTCATTAATCGCCGACTCACTCTCCCCCGACAAGGATGCAAACAACGCAAACACTTGAGCTTCTTCCTCTAAGAGCTCTCTCAACTCTCTAGCAGATAGAAAACCATCTTCTTCCTCTTCCTCAGGAGCAAGAAATCGCACCGACTTGTTAAAACAATTAATATGAACATGATTGAACTCCAACCAATTCATACCCAAGATCACATCAAGATTTCCCAACGGCAAGCAAATAAGATCCACGCCAAAGTCCTTATTAAAGATTGATAGTGGACAATTGAAGCAAACTAGGGAAGTGGTCACCGATCCCTTTGCAGGAGTTTCGACAACCATCTCTCCCTTCATAGGAGAAACAACAAGGCCTAGCCTTCTCACACAATCGGCAGCAATAAAAGAATGGGTAGCACCCGTATTAATAATAGCAATCAAAGGTGTATTATTAATGTAACATGTACCTCTGATCAGTTTGTCATCACTGGAAGTCTGAGTCCCTGTCAAAGCGAACACCTTTCCTCCAGTCGAAGCTTGCTTTGGTTTCTGGCAACGAGTACTAATATGGCCCTGTTCTCCACAGTTGTAACAAGTCACCACATTAACTTTACAGTCAGCAATCAAATGTCCTGCCTGCCAGCACTTGAAGCATTTCTTCACATCACTCGTGCACTCACTGACACGATGACCTAGCTCACCACACCTGTAACACTTAAGAGGAGCAGGGGCACCTCCCCCACTCGACTTCTTGCCATCAACGTATTTCTGTTTACCTTTCTCAGCTGGAGCTGCATAAGGCTTCCCACGGTTCATCGGTTGTTTTCCCCTCCTCTCGGCCAACCCTTTATAGTGAGCCGATCAAGCTTTGCTATCTTCCTCAAAGATCCTACAACAATCCACCAAATTTGGAAACCTTCTGATTCGCTGATAACCAATCATCTGTTTGATCTCAGGCCTCAATCCATTCTCAAACTTGACACACTTTGAGAACTCAGCAGTTACCGCACTATAGTGAGGGTAAAACTTAGCCAGATCTGAGAAATTGGCAGCATATTCCGTAACCGTCATGTTACCCTGCTTCAGTTCCAAAAACTCAATCTCTTTCTTTCCTCGAACGTCTTCAAGGAAATATTTCCTCAAGAACTCCCTACTGAACACATCCCAAGTGATTACCTCTCCTGTTGCTCCCAACAGTTGACGAGTGCTAACCCACTAATCATCAGCCTCCTCCGCCAGCATGTGAGTACCTAACCGCACTTTCTGTACTTTAGAACATTCTATAACTCAGAAGATTCTCTCGATCTCCTTGAGCCAAGCCTGCGCTCCATCCGGATTATATCTTCCCTTAAAGTTAGGCGGTCTATTCTTCCGAAACTCGTCATTCTCACCAGCATGAGGCGGGTTCTGTACCGCCTGAGTAATAGTCTGCAAAGCAGCAGCAATAGCAACATCGTTCCTTCCAGCTATTCTAAATCTGTTACACACCAACAACAGAACACAATGGTTAAGGAAACAACATCGACAGTAATCAAATGTCACACGACAACGACTCGACAACTTGGCCGGACAGATAAACCAGGCTCTGATACCACTATGTAACACCCTAAACCCCCACGACAATTAATAATAAAATATTAGAGTAAAATAAAACATACAACGTCTAGGACGCTATTTTCAACATTCACCTGCTTATGGATACGACATGTAACACATAAATATCATCAATAAAACCATACTTAATTGATGTTCTCATATAGCAGCGGAAATTCAACTAAAACATAACATGTTTAATACCATCATCAATTAAATAAAAGCCACAAATAACAATAAAAGAAATAACAGTAAGCGTTCCAAAACCCCGGTGTTACACATCAGAGCAGACGCCGACTCAACAAAATAAAATATAAGACTTCATCTTCACTAACTTCAACTCAGCACTAATCTTGATTATCTGCACGTTACCCACGTAGAGGTAACATTAAAACAGAAGGGGTGAGATTCTCAAATCAACAGAAGAAATGCATAATATAAATATAAAAGCATTTAATCAATTACACCATTCACCCTATCATTACTACATCAACAAAATCACATTTTTCCACATAAGCAGATAATCATACAATTCTCAAATGTAACACAACATAATTCAATGCAATGAGACTCACAACTCGACTCAATGCATGTGGTACCAATTTGATCCTTTTTCATGATCATAATTCCCGTCAGAATTTTCATATAAGTCGCGCACACCCCACATGGGCACACGACATCTGTGACCGCTCACATCCCACATGGGCACACGATCACCTCAACAATAACAACAACATGGTTATATTTCAAAGAATCCGGATAAGAAGCTCACACCCCACATGGGCACACGACTTATCACACAACTTATGCAACATGACATGCATACAACGATAACATACAACGACAAAAAAATGCATATGATTAACAATAAGCCAATACATCACACCACAATTATCCAACACGCAGCATATACCTGCCAAAACATACAACAATCGTAATCCACAACTACAACACGCATTCACACAACCGAATTCACCATTTCAACGTTCAACACATAACAACATGCACGAAAACCCAATTAATGCGTCAAATAGTTATAATTCTGGTATTGAAATTAATTTTAACAAAAAGTATATGAAACCAGCTTTCCAACGATTCGAACAGCGACTAAAACAGACATACGAATTAAAAGTTATGATTTTTTAAAGTTTAAGAAAGTTTTGTCCGTACAGCAGCAAAATAGCACTGTCATGCTCTCTGCGAGTTCGCCTAGCGAACTATCATTCGCTAGGGGTTCTCCTAGCGAAGTCCCCAGCAAACAACCCTTCCCGTACAAAAACCCGAGACTCACTTTTTCTCCCCCCATTCGCTTCTCATTCGCCCAGCGAACTGGAGTTCGCCAGCAGTTCGCTCAGCGAACCTGGGGCGAACTTCCCCACCACTTATTCCAGAATTTCTCTTCTTTCCCTTCGCTCGCTGCCTCGTTCGTTTAGCGAATCTGGGGAGAACATTCGCCCAGCGAACTTTCATTCGCACAGCGAATTGCGCGATTATGCAATTCTGCAGTTGCGATTTCAGCACAAGCCAGCCCCAACCTTCCCCCGATTCTACCCGCCAACAGCCCCAAAAATACACATACAATCACAGGTTATCATATAAAGAAATAGGAATATATAAACCACAATTCAACTGGTCAATTTATGCACTTTTCCTCTTATCAAAACCTCCGACACACAAAACTCCAATCCCCAAATCAACGCAAACAACACATAGGGACGATCCTAAAGGTTTATCTACCCTCATACAAATATTATGCAACCCTTAGAGATTAGAGAACCCCACCCTTACCTTAGAGTTCTTAACAAAAACCTCGGCCTCAACAATGACTTTTCTCTTCCCTTTTACCCTAGCCCTCCTCTTTCTCTTTTCCTCCAAAAACACTTACTGAATGATTTTCTCCTTTAATCCCCTTTTCTATTTTCTAATATTCTTTTTAATTTCATATTATTATTATTATTATTATTATTATTATTATCTCAATATTATTATTATTATTATTATTATTATTTTACTAATTAAATAATAATAACAATATTTCTTAATAATTCACATTTATAATATTAATTAATTAATTACTAACCACACCACTCCTCTCTACACAATTGGTCACACACCCCCAACACTTTAATCTCTACAATTCTAAGGTCACTACCCCATACTAGGGCAACCCAAACACGACCAAAACACGCATAATTACACACATATACACAACATCATATAATTCTGATTACGAAAAATAATAAAATAAATCGGGGTGTTACAGTATCCGCTCCCCACATGGAGAGTGAGGGTTATACAAGGAGATCAAGAGATTTCCAGGAAGTGTTATGTAGAAAGCCTCAGTTTGAAGAAGATTCGAGCTCCAGACAAATAGGCCATGAGGATGAATTCAAGAATAAAGTCTCGAGAGGAATTCTGAAAAAGCAACGAGATCTCCTCCCCAACCTCTAAGTAGATTGAAAGCTAAAGGTCCAGGAGATACACCCTCTAGAGACGGTGACATAGCTTTTATTTGTTTTTCTTTATTATTTTCTAACTAGTTCATTAATTTCCATAAGTGAGTATTACATCTCTGTCGTTTTCAAAGAATAAATTATTTTGTGGTGAAACTCTTTTCCCGTTGCGCTTTTACACAAAGGCGAGGGTTGCAGGAAATTTAAAGGTTCAAGAGAAGGTCTCCCATTGAGGCGATCATAGTCGCTGGATCCTTAAGTGGGATCCTTGGCACCCATAAAGAAAGATATGAATAAAATAAAAGAAAAATATATGAATAAAATACGTACTACGGAGTATATTGTAAAAGAAAAATATAATTACAAAAATAAGGGTTAGATTTGAGTCATGTCAAAACAAGAAAAAAAATCATAGTACAAAAAAAACATATGCAAATAAATGAAAATAAATTAGAAATTGAAAAAAGATTAAAAAAAACCAATTTATTCATTCCATCCACGATCAATGTTCCATTAATTAGGATAATCAGAAGACAGACTGTGACAAAATTCACTCTCATGCTTAACATTGCGCCTATCAAACTTTAGCTTTACTTGACTAAATCCACTACACTCTTAGAGTGGGTGTTATAGAATTAACATTTCGAGAAAGACTAGTATGTTTCTTCTTCTTAGATTTTGAGACGAGTTGTTGTTCTCCCTCTTTTAGGTTTGCCCAAATTTGTCGAATTACTAGAATGTCATTTCACACTATCTCCTTCAATGTCTGGTTCGATGGTGTATCAGAAACTATAACTTTTTTTATTATCAAAATAAAATAAATTTACATGTTTTCAAATCTTTGTATTTTATTTTGTCATAATATTAAAAACTAATAATTAAATAAAATAAGAGTATTCAACGCAAATTAGCCACACAACTTTAAATTTAAACAAAAAATATTAATATTAAATCATCAAAATAACCTACTATTTTAATAAGATATTTGTGTAATAAAATTAACATAGTAATTTTGAGTAGGCGGCGTGGGTGCAGGTGAATACCAACTCCCTTGCGCTCGCCCTCATTCCTCTAGGTTAACTTGATTTTTTCCGTTAAATTTAATACATGTTCAAATGAGTGCAAACAACTTCGAATTTCATTGTCATGCCTACTTTATATATATATATATATATATATATATATATATATATATATATATATATATATATACTAGTAAGAAACCCGGTCTCCCGCACGGGTAATTTAGTTAAGATATTGAGTAAATCTCTAAAAAAATATAGAACATGAGAATATTCAATTTATACTCATATACTACTAAAATAACAACATGAATTAGTGTTAATGTCATAACACATAAAGTGTATGCAAAGGAAAAAAAGTTTTCAAGATGTGTTACAAAGGATTATGAAATTTGATTGTAACATACATCTTCAAAATGAAGTCAATGCTTCAAAACTTTTTCAATGAAGTCAATGCTTGAAGTCAATGTATGAAATTTGATTGTAACATGCTTGTAACATACATCGCCAAAACTAAATATTACTACCACTTATATATATATATATATATATATATATATATATATATATATTCAAACCAAGGCCGTACACCGCCGCCTGCAGAGATAGAATAACCAATCACTACAAAAATTGAAAAAGATGCATAAAATATGTGGATGTGAATTACATATTATGAAAATAACTTGTAAAGTTGAATACAAAAGTCTAATATCATGTCATTGATAAAAAATGAAGTGCAACACCAAGATGTTATGCACACAAAAAAAAAACAAAAAAACTTCAAAAGTTAACATTGCACAAGCGTAGACCCTCATCCCACAACTGTAAACAACATTTGAAATGTGGCCTATGTTTGGTCTTTATTAATTGAAGTTGAAAAAGATTATTTATTTGAACAATCATGTTATTTAAGTTGGTAGATGCCATGAAGTTGTAAACAACTTTAGCTGCAGATTTTGCTGGATATTCTGCCTTAACAACTTTTGTTGTGGTTATTCTACTAAAAAAAGAGAAGTAGTGACATACATGCCTAGAAGCCTTCTAATAACCAATATTTGTCTTGTTCAATGCCATGAAGTTGTTAAGGCACTTATTATGTTAAAATCATATCATTTTGAATTAACATTAAGGGAGTTGTATCATGAAGCAGAATATGGAGTAGTTAATCTAATTATGATTTCCTCAAATTTTTAGTGAAATAGATAATGCAGTAGTATCAGTACTCTACATTTGTTGAGATGTTTTGTAGCAAAGATGGGATTACATATAATGCAGGCACATAATGCATTAGTAATGCTGGACTAATCATTCAGAACGAAATTTTAACAAAAAATAAGATTAAACATAATGCAGTAGTAAATACGAAGAATTTGTCGGCATCATTTGCATGTTACAACAGCCTGAATGTTCAACATTTCTATACCATAATAGGATTAATCATAAAAGTGAAGAATTGTATGTTGTCTTTTAACCAAAACATTAAAGTACAGTAAATCTACATCCTTACTAAAGTCAACATTACAATATACTGAAAGTTAAACAAAAACAACAAATTGCAGCTAAATCCCATATTTGTCATGTATGATTACTCCTTCTTGATGTGTTTGACCTTGTTTGAAGAATGCATCGGCGTAATAACTTCATCTTGAAATGTCTCATCCAGAGAAATTGGGACTGCAACCCTCTTTGCAGGGGTGTTGCTATAGAAAGTTGACGGACTACAATCACCAATCGCATCAGCTTGTGGGAGAACAGTAGCAGAAGTCTCATATGTTTGGATTGCCAACAAAACACCAGTGGGATTGTTGAGAGCTTACATAGGAATTTAACTTCATGATATTACTAATGATTACTCCAAAGGCAGGTATAAAACTTACACTAACAATAGCTTCATGATGAGAATCTGCGGCAACATCATTATTTGGAGTCAAAACAGGATTTAAAGTATGCTGCAAACATGTTAGTTTCTAAACTGTGAGTAATTGCATAACAAAAAATAATACCCATAGTACGATATTTAGAGTTTAAAGACAACTTAAAATTTATAGATTGAATTTGTTGAGCTTCATTTGGATGAAGAATTGCATTGCAGGTATTATAAAGACCTGGTTCATTCAGTATTGAGACAATAGAGAATTGTTCATACAAAGAACTATACTTGATTCTAAATGCAATTTTCTAGTCCAAAAGCTTGTCCAGGTGTATTGGATATATTTTCGGGTTATCCTCGCCCGCCTAAATCAACAAACAACATAGGCAGTTACAAAGTGTTGATATATGATGTTAAGATTGGAAACAATGAATATATATTTTAAAATATGTTACCTCCTTAATAATGTCTCTTAATTCCCTAGCAGTGAGATTAACATATAGGATACAA
The DNA here is from genome assembly GCA_022829125.1 of Lathyrus tuberosus. Lineage (NCBI taxonomy): Eukaryota > Viridiplantae > Streptophyta > Magnoliopsida > Fabales > Fabaceae > Lathyrus > Lathyrus tuberosus. The sequence continues at coordinate 21,971,039 of JALAZF010000017.1, forward strand.
TCTTTATCCCAAAAGACGAAGCAACCGATGTGTTTATCAAACTCGACTTCAATCTCTATTTTGTATACAACAAATGTAAAAATAGTTGTATATGTAAGAAAAACAGAAACAAAAACAAAGGCCTTGGAAGATGGAATTGAAATGGCATGCAAACTATATTGCAGGCTCCACATCTTTAACTCCGCAAACACACTCAAAGTTGTCTCCATGGGACTTGATAGAAGTCTTGTAGTTTGGGCAGGATTTAAAATACCATCCAAATTTGGAGCCTTTAAATTGTTTTGTTGTGCCAATGGTTGTGGCAAAACAGTCCTGCATTTAATGTAATAGTTTGTAATGTCATATAAGAAGAAATCAACAAATGATTTGCTCAAAGAAACAACAACAAACCTTTCTGAATTCAATGATTTGACGGATACTCTTGACCTCGCTCGACTTTGTCCAGTATTTGTTTCTAGTTCGTACAAATGATTCTGATGTTTGTGTCATAGAAGCAGACAGTGTAACCAAAGGTTGGGTTGATGGTAATCTGTTTCAATAATCTACAATCGAATGCCTCAGTTCATCAATTCAAGTATTCTCTGGCACAACCTTTGAAACACAAGGACAAGAAACAACTGATAAGCAATATATGCTTTATGATTACTACATTCCCAAGACGTCTCTAGTCATTGTTACAAAAGCAAACGAAATAGAAAGAAAAAAGTTGGAAATTCTTACTGTCAAGCCCTAGTTGATTCACAGTACTGACAAATTGTTGATGCAGTTCTACTGACCACACTATATTCTAACTATGTAAAGAATGAATTCAACACAAATAATTGACTTAGAACCTATGTATATAAAGACAAGTGATTGAATAGTATATTTTGTCTGTAGAGATTTTGTAGAGCAAGTTTATTATGACAAGTGTGTTTGGTTAATCTAATTGTACTAAGAATCCCATTAGTAAATCAATACTTGTTCTCTCTAAAAAAACAGATTGAATATAATTAATATAAAATGTATAGGCAGACTTGGCTGACCTTTTCCTAATAAGACTAAAACCAAATGATAACTTGATAAAAATAAAAGAAAGAAAGATCAATCACCATTAACAATAAATATGAAACAATAAAAGATAGCATCCTCATTCTTTATGATGAATATCAAGGAAAGACCCACCTTTACTTCCTCTAATGCGTCTGTACTTGGAACACGGCGATGTTCCTATGGAGTTGGATTCTCAATATATTCTAACCCCAGGATCCACAATATAAGGCCTCATTAACAGGTATTTAAAATTAAGAGCATTAACAGGTATACCAGAATTAAGAGCATTACTGATTTTAACAGCATGAAACATATACCAGAATTATTACACATAAGAAGGACATGACTTAATCTTGGTCAGATTATATAGTTATTTGTTGGAAGTATACACCAAAACCCATAAACCTATTCCTGAGGATGGGGTGAGAAGTCCTTGTAAAATTTCAGTTGGATTTCCTTTATGGCATCCATGGATAGCTCCAGCTGATTTATAGCCTACAGGTAACCAAATATATATGATTTTACAACTACAATACTTAGCAGTCAAAATAACCTCTTGATTGGAGATTGGGTATCATATTAGTTTTCCTTAACTCCACAAACTCATGGATAATCAAATGAAATTAAAACTCATCAATAACAATAAACATAAATGACAAAGTTCCTTAACTCCATTTGCAATAAAGTAAAGTTGTCACCGTTTGGTAGGTTGTCAAAGTTTTCATATTCAAGAGCCTTAGCAAGCATAGTCATACGATCTGCCCGGAAGTTAAATGTAACAACAACAACGCCATCAACTATAGGACCAACAGATTTTCCACTCTCGTCAACAATAACAAAAGGAGGCAGATACTGGTCATTGGCCTTTGGTTCTGCCCTCAGTGTCTTGACAGCTTCAAAAGCACTTTTGAACGTATAAGGTGCTTCACCAAGAACTTGAGCATCCTATCCATGTTTCACAACACTCCAATCATTCTGCAGGTTGTTTTGAAATCATTTATATTATTCATATATAACATAAATGTATACAAAGGTACAAAAATTTGAAGACAAAAATGTTGGACATGGAACAGAAACAGGGGGAAGCATATTAGGATGGTTCAAATGTGGTTGAGCTCTCTGAAAATTCATTCGACAATGGTCACATATATTATTACCATCATGGCTGTGGGAAATATGAAGAACGTTGCCTTGAAAACCAGACTTATCACCATGAGCTGCTCCAATTTGCAGCCACATAACATTCTCAGGATACTGTGGCTGATTGTCATACAAAGGATGGTGGTGATAAAGAGAAAAATAATCATTTAGACATTACCAAAAATAATCATTAATACAAAAATAATCATTACAAAAATCTAAATAAACTATAAGTTGTTTTCATCAGCTATTAATCATGGAACACTTATAAAAATTAGCTAAAACCAACTAATTATGGATTGTTCTCTTAAACAGTTTCATAAGTGTTTATGACAACAATAAGTTCAAACAAATCAATCCAAACAGATTATAAACCCAAAGAAAATCTAATGAGCAGAATAGTGGTAACATTAAAAAAATAATGCACTAAGGGCCTGTTTGGATGGGCTTATTTGAGCTTGTCTACTGCCATAAGTTTTGTGACACTGTTTGGGAGACTTGATCAAAGCAGCTTATGACACTTATCATAAATGTTTTTGAACTTACTTTTAAAAAATCTTCTTCAGATATCTAATGAAAATAAGTTATAACGTGTAAATGTTTCTGAACCAAACTCGAAACCGGAACAGAACCGAAAGTAACTCATGATTTGAAATGGAAACTCACAGAAACTGCGAGAAATTTCTGAACTGGAACACAATCTGAAACTTAGTTAAGCCGCAAATCATGAACTGAGTGGGTGAGCATCGTTATGGCGTGAGAAATGCGTTTGTGAAGAACTGCTCGTCTGAGCAATTGCTCCACTTAGTCCAAATGTGATCATCCAAAGAGTCGTTGATGTATTCAAACTGACAAAACCAAGTTACTAATAATAAGTTGATGAAAATAATCATAATAATAATCAACAACAAAAAGCTTGATTCTCAATTATTGAACAAAAACTCTTAAACTCTTAAAGAACATGATAATTCAACAAACATCGAAAAACCAAAACACAAGTTGTAGATCAAGTTGGAAAATAACAGTAAATAGCATATATTACCAGCAAAATAACATTAGTTTTTGATCAATTTAGAACCACTTTGGAAGATGGTAAATGAAATCACCATGTGTGCATCTAAAGATCAATTGCTACTGAAATCACCGTGTCCTGTGCTAAAATGTTATGAATGTCATTCCTAATGTAGCTGTGGCACTTGCTACCTGCAACATCATCAAATACTATAAGATAACTATAGATTATCATCAATTCATGTAATGATAGAAAGAATATAGTAGAACTTACCTGAGGCGTAATTCCGAATTCGATAAACAAATGACCCATAACAAATCCAACACCTACACCAAGAAGTCCACCCAATATTCCAGCTAGCAATGAACATGAAAGTGATAGAATTAGAAGGTTCACCCAATATTTTTTCTTTTCCTTTAGTACAGGACTTGTTTTACAGTTTCAAGTTCTTAATCCAGGATAACATCCTAATCCTCGTCAGCAGCTGCTACCCAAAACCATTCAAAATCATGTTGCACTCCAACCTAACTTGTCATCGGTAACGACTCTATCCTAGACTCCCAGCCAGAATATTAACCAAAATTCCAACACACAACAACCACAAAATTCTGGGAGTTATTCTATTGGCCAGAACTCCAAAATACAGGGTATGTTTCTTGGTTTTCAGAGACAGATTCCAGGTAGGCATCAAGTTGTTCCCCACAACAACAGCAGCAACCACATAATCAATAGATTCTTTACAGGCAGCAGCAACAGGTTATGAAGCATAAGATGTCTCAGATGCAGCAGCAACAACAACAGCAAAACCTTCTACAATCAAATCAGTTGAATACCTCTCAACATGATAATTATATATCAAAATCCTAAAAGTAATCCTGTTCCAATTAGATTGAAACTACAGCCAAGGTCACCATACATAATAGCAGCAACTTATTACAATACAAGATTCTGCCACAACCAGCATCCTTTTTCTCCTGAAATTTAGCCAAATGTACATATTGAGAGATCATAAACCAACATCAGAACCAGCAGCCCTGGGTTCAAAAAAGTCAAAATTGTTAGAGATCAGGATCAAACTAAAAATGACAAAAATAATGAGTGATAATATAGTAAAAGTCATACAGTCCAAAAACAAAGTCCAAAACCCAATCAAATCAAATCAATTCAATTAAACTGTCGCGAACGCGAACTCATCTGTCTGGTCCGATTTTTAAAATACAATATGGCAATATCTTTGAAATGCAATAAGGCAATCAAAAGAAGAAATGTGTCATAAAGAATATACCATCTCAGTTTCTTACCTCATGAACATGAACATGATAAACAACCTAAAAACCAGAAGCAAGTATAAATCATTAGCCAAGCAAAGTGTGGAACCGTGTAACATCATGAAATGAAAAAACCCAGAACAAACTCGTGAGTCCGATATGAAAAAAGGTTTCAAAAAGCACGATCGTAGTAGCAGACCTTTTCGTATATCTCAGACGCGCGCCTAAAATTTTGAGCCTTAAACAGAAGATTTCCATCATCTTTTTTCTGCTCGCTCACAAGCATGTAGTTTCTCTTGAGTATCCATTTTCCAAAATGGTTTCTCCTATAAAAAAGTTGCGAAAATCGATTAAACATAAAAATAAAATAAAAACATTTGAAATGATGGAACTCATATTATTAATGCACAGAAGAAACTAACCTTAATGAAATCAATTAATCAACTTCATAGTATAGGGTTTTTTCAGCATCGACAGTAACCAAAGCTTGTTTTGCTTTTTTCATTGTCATAATTACTTTTTCTAGACCGTCATGCATTTGTTCTGAAAAAAATTAGAACAAAGTTGCACAAAGATTAATAATAATCAGAAAAAATATGCATAACCCTTTTTATTGTATAATATCAATACTATACCTTCTCGTCGTCCTCTTCATCGTCCCTTCTCTTTATCGAGCTTCCCCATTGGAACTCTCTTAACAGCAACAGGATGAGGAACAGATCCAGGTGCAACATTAGGACAAACCTGTTGCTTCAACTTCAAAAATATCAACATAACCAAACTCTGCTTATTGTTTTAATAACCTGTCAATTAAGTCTGTTAGCAAAATTCACCATAAGCAAATACCAAGTAAGTATAAAAACATTAACATACAATACAAGGGAGACAACATTTAAACAGTTAGCATATGGAATACACATAAATTTCATTGATATCATATCTCGATCTCAGATTATCTAGAACATCAGGTACATGCAGGTAAGCAAGCTTTGTGATATCATCTACTCCATAGAGTGGGGCATATGTATCTTTATGATAAACACTGGAAGCTTTAACAACAACCTACAAATTATAAGAAAAACAGGTGACCAAGATTCACAAAGTTAAAACATCAGAAAGTGACCAGCTATGAGTTGGATCATTAATGGAAGAGAGAGACATAAACCTGGATTATTGAGTTGCAGCTTGAGTTGCGGAGAAAATAAAGAGAAAAGAGAAAAGGGTGAAATGAAGCTACGGTAGAGAGACGAGGGAGAAGGGGGAGGGACACCGACAGTTTAGGGAAAGGAAGGGGTAGAAGAGAGAGAAATGGGGCAGACGGGAAAGAGGTGGAAAAGAGTGATTGAAAATTGAAATGGTTTTTTCAATTGGTGTTGTGTATTAACCGGTTAATGAATAGTATTGGTGTTGTGTAGGAAGGATGATGTTAAAAGGGTAGGACAAGTGGCAAAAAGAGATTTTTTTATTGGTTATGGAATTATGGGTTAGTCAATTACCAAAAAGGGTTTTTTTGTGTGGGATTAGAAAATTAACAAAGGGTATATTAGGGAGTTATTATGTATATTCTAATAATAGTTAGGTAGTTGATATATATATATATATATATATATATATATATATATATATATATATATATATATATATATATATATATATATATATATATATATATATATATATATTACAAAGTTGTTTATTATAATAAATTATTAAAAAAAAATACATAATTTTACAAATTTATTCTCATGAGAGAAAATTAGTTAATATTTATAAAAGAGTATTTATTAAAGATTGCAGAAAAATATTTAATATAATTATAAATACATTTGTATAAAAATAATTAATACAATTTATAATTTTAAAAAAAATTTAAAAAAACTAGTAGTTAGTAATTTAGTATAATGGATTAATACATTTGTTCTCTTTTCTACTCTTATTTGTCTCAAAGTTGTTGTCCTCTTTACTATTTTTATTTGTCTGAACTTATTTATCTCTTTAAAATAATAATATAATATTTAATATTTTTATTAACTTATTATATTTTAATTAATATTATTAAAGGTATTTTAACAAATTATATTTATTTTATAAATAAAGGTATTTTAATATCATATGATTATAAGTGTGTAAAACTCAAAAAAATACAACTAATATAAGACCAATGAAGTATCTTTTTATGATACTCATTCAATTCTATAAGAATTTGTTTGCGAGTTATTTTTTTAAAATAATATATTTTAATCTTTGTTTAATATTAAAAAAAATGATATTATATACTAATATATCATATTATAACTCTCCAAAATTCTCTTTGCAAAACCGTCCAAAACTAACACAAATTCAATGTGTTTGTTTTCTGTTTGCAACTCACTAAACTCATGTCTAGAGTGAAACTGTTTTTTTAGCTTCAGTATATTCAAACTAAAAGTTCAATCTGATGCAAAATTTTGGTTTCCACCGCAGATCCAAACGATCACTTAAGTGAATTGATAAGTTTATGGAAATATTGGCCGAAAGTATGATATATAATTCCATTTATCATGAAAATGAAGCATTTAGGAGAAGCAAAAATTTGATTTGACTACTACGCCCAATTTTGGAAGATATTTCTTAGCATACAAGAAAGAAAGAAAAAACACATAAAGAATATGAATATAAATAACTCTCTTAAATCTTGAACCTTTCCCCCTCAACATTGTTCACAATTTGTGACATTCTTTTCCACTTTCCCCAAATCCAAATCCAACTCCACCACCTTCTCTAACTCTAACCCACCCTTTTCCAAATCCCCAATTTCAGCTTCATCCACAACTCTCTCTTTCCTGTATTTGAAGTAAATCACAAGCTGCAAAATACTCAACGGAATTCCAACCACATTTGGACCCTGTAAAAATCATAACACCATAAATTAATCAAATTACAACATTAATATTAATATAGCTCTTCCATGATTGATTGAGAGTAATTAAGAAACGAACCGCGATGAACACATCGCGAGCCAGGATTCCATAACCTAACCATAATACGCTCGCTGAGAAAGCACATAGAGATAACGGTAATGGCATAAACTCCACACTCTTTGTTTTTATAACATTATTCTGCAGAAATCAAATTCATACTCCGTTAATATCTAATAATATCCCTCTGTTTTGGTTTTTATTGAAGTGAAAACTGAAAAGTGTCTGTCTCACCATTGCAACGAGAGGAGAACCGTATAATGCAACAGTAACAGAGAAGCTTATGCTACCAACAAGTAACTTTCGATTACGAGTATTGTCTAACGCGAAAGCCGAAGCTGCTGCAGTTATGCAGAACACAGCTAGAACAAATGCGGTAATCATAGCTACTTTCACCTTCGTTTTGCATGAAGAATACCAGAAATAAATGATAACGTAGGATAATTCAAGAACAATTCCAACTCCATTAACCGTTACAACAGGAAAATTTTCCCATTTGTTGCTTACAATAGGTAACCCATACCACGTGGAAAGAAGAGAGTTCAACAATCCTACCGTGTAAGGAATGCATGAAAACTCCTCTGTGCTTTTCTTCCTTATAACTCTTCTAAATGTAACCCTGAAAATCAAATCATGAAAAAATATTCACTACATTTTCACAAAAACAAATATAGAGAATAGTGTGTAATGTAACTTACATTGGCACAACATATAGTGAAATCGAGGCAACATTGCCTGCAAAGAACATAAAAGAATTACTTAAGCCTAATATTCTCTGCGCATAACTGCACGACTAATTTTTCTGATCAGAAAAAATCATAATAGACATTAAAACTCTTTCTTAAAAAATTTAACACCGATGCATGGCAGAATATAAAAGAAGTGTATACGAAATACTAACACAGATGTAATATAAAATGTATAATAATAAATTAATAAAAAATATACCAAGAACACCAATAGCCAAACGAAGATTTTCTGCAAACATTTTTAATTAATTTAACTCTCTAATTAGAAGATAATTAGAAGAGATGATAATATTTTTTGTACTACTAAGAAGAGCATTGGAAATGCTTTATTTATATAGATGTTTGATTCAAGTGCTTTCTACCTAGTCAATAATCACGTGGAAGCAAAAATTGATTCAACTTGAGAAGCTTTTTATCAACTTGCACAACACAGCTTTTTTTTTTTCCTCCAAAGTTTTTAGAGGTTATTATGATTATTTTCCATAAAATATGGTGTGCATAATATAGCTATTATTGACAAGTTTCTTGCGTGTAACTTGATATTTCAAGTTGTCTAAAATGTTTTTTTGGGCTATGTATTTATTTATTTTATATTTATCAAGTGACTTTTCTGTTGGTAAAGCATTATAAGAGGCCAATCATGCTTATTAAAACATTACTAAAATGATTGGTTCTTCATGACGTGGCTTCCATTTTGGAGAGGTATGAAAATATCAAGTTAGAACTTAGCATTTTTTTTAAGGATGAGTCTGTAAATTAGATTGGATTTGAAAGTTTAAATAAGAAATAGGTCAAGTAATGTCTGGTTTATTCAATCAAAGAATCGTTTGGTTTCAGAATTTGTGGAAAGAATTTAATTTTTTTAAATAAAGAAGTGAAAAGAATTTAATTTATGTATGCCTACAATGTAAAAATATATTTAGGATCAACAATTAGAAAGCAAGTTGCAATAAGTTTATAAATCATATAAGTATGAATTTAAACATATATTTTATTTCGTATTGGATCAAAACCAAGATTGGCGGATTCAGAAATTTATTTTAGTGGGCCGAAAAAATAGATGTATTTCGATTAAACAAAAGTATTATAAATTTTTTATAAAATGAATAATTATAATGAGAAAAAATGCAGCATACATAGAAACTTATATGCGCCAATATAATCATCTATCAATTTTTATATTTGGAAAATGTTTAATAATTTTTGCTTTGTTAATATTATAAAAAAATTATATTTGAAAAATAATTAATAATTTTTTCTTTGTTAACACAATTAAATATGTGAGAAAGATGTTTCAATCAATACCTCAACCATGAGGTAAATCAAAGTGAATCTCAAAAATAAATATATTATTATCATACTCCAAAATTTGTCATACCTTTTCATTCAATCTCACTTGGCTCATGACTTTGAATTTATCTCCATACATCTATCCCAACCATTCATTTGCATAAGGTAACACTATTGGTTCAAAAGGTGCTTGTCTCAACATTTGGGATATTGAGGATTTGATCAAATGACTATGATTGGTGCTCTTATTGTTACTTACGGAACAAGATGTTGTGAATTTCAAGTGGATGTTATTGGTCTCATGGACTATGGTTTTGTTGTGCTTACTCATGGATTATTTCATTTTGTATTATTGCTTAGAAAAGAAGAAAGAGTGTGCTTCGGTTAACTTTTGGTCAAAGTCAACTATGAGAGGTTGACTTGTTGACCTATTTATTGGGACTTTCTTGTTTATGTTGGATCATGGATGCATTTTTGGAAAAAAGAAGAAATTGAAACATTCACACAAGAGTTGACTTTTGGTCAACAAAGTCAACTATGAAATATTGACTTTTGTTGACCAAGTCATGTTGATTTGTTCATTGACAATTGATCATTACTATTTTCCATTGAATACATTTTGGTTCTTACATGGTTAAAGCATTGAAAGAGGATTCAAAATTCAAATTCAAAGAGGGAAATTTTCTTCATTTACTTGAAAAACAAGTTATCCATACAAATCATTACAAAATTCAATCACAAGTTAACTTCAAGTATTACCAAGAAAATTACATTATTTAGTACAGTTGACTTTTAGTCAAATTGTTGACTTTTGGTCAACAGTTGACCATTGACCTTTGACTGACTCTAATTTCTAAACAATCCTCCTTAGACATATCTCTCTTCAAACGCCAAGTCTTCTCCATCTTCATTCATTCATCTTGCACCCTTCATCTTTCTCCAATCTAAAGTTACCACAAACTTTCTAGCCATGATTCCATGTCACCACAAATCTGCACAAATGGACACGCATCAGTTTGCAACCAAATCAGCTTCAAACTCGCAAATTCAAGTCATGGACATACATTAGCCATCTAAATTTCACATGCCTAAGTTCAAATCCAAACAATGCAAACTCAAAACCAAAACAACACACAAAGCAATGCATCTCAAACAAGCTTGCACCATTATCCAAAGGCATGCTCATATGCACAATAAGTTGAAAACATACATCGGCTCAACATGTACACTGCATATCTCAAGCTCCAATACACGAACAGATCCATATCATAACTTAGAATTCCATGACAATGTACCAAATACCATTCAAAACAGACCTTCAATTCAAACATACATCAAAACATAGTACAAGCTCAACAATCAATGCAATGCACACATACAATATATCTAAGCAATGCATTCAAACACATACATAAGCTAACTCAGAAGACCAAGAGTAATGCAAGTCAAGACAACATAGTGTTATGCATTTGTCATGCTATGCAACTCAAAGTCATCATTCATCATTCATTACAACTGTCATAACAGTTTTTTTTTTCACAACTTGATCAACTTTAGAATTGCTAACGTACATTCCCTTCAGGCTAAACCTTTAACTCAACCTAGGACTGCACGAGTTAACTAGCCTAACCAACCTTCAAACCCTAAACCATTCACTACCAATTTAACTCACTTCTAACTACCTTAAACCTTGTAAATAACTTATACCTCAAGGTAACAAACTCTCAAAACCACTATAACAACCTACTAACAAATCTCTAACTGCCTAACTGCTAGTTAAAAACCTCTGCCACGTAGCATTTAACCAAATGACCAAAATACCATTGTATTTCAAAATTTTCTCCAAATCAAGTTTAAGCTCTAACCAACTTCTAACACATTTCCCTCAAAATTACCAAACTAACACAGTTGCATCTCATTTTTTCACTAAACTTAGCACAATAGAAACAAAAACCACTTGAAATCTCATTCCTAACTAATATAATTCATAACAAACTCCTCATTAGTCACTCTCAACCATTAATTAACCATTGCCACAGATCACTATCTAATGGTCCCTAATCATTAAGTTCTAACTACTTTTTCTCCAATTTCCCCAACACTCACCTATAAGAACCATAACTTTCTTCATCATCAGGGTCCATAAAAAATTACCCTAAGATTACTCTGTTGAATTCTGAAATTCTGGTAGCAGATCTCAGATGTCCTGAGAGATGTCGAGACACTTGATATCTGCTTCAAACACAATGACAATAAGGAGCAGAATATAAAATACAAAAAATAAACAAACACACAATGATTGTTAACCCAGTTCGGTGAACAACAACACCTACGTCTGAAGGCTACCAAGCCAGGAAAGAAATCCACTATATAGTATTAATTCTAAGCTAAACAACTTCCGGTTTACAATTTATCACTTAATCACTACTCATGCTTAATTTCTACCTAAGACACTTCCTAGATATGAGACCCTTCTCAATTCCCTTTCAATCACAACAGTGACAAAAATTACAACTCAATGTAAACAGTCCAGCTCTAGTATCAACACGACACAAGAGAGGCTCACAAATACAAACCCTAAACTCACTAGGCAACAATATATTTTCCACGCTTTTTCTAGGTTAAATCCATTCTATTTATAACCATAAACAAAACTGGATTTAGGCTTAAAAAAAGCAGCAATTCTGTTCTGCAAAATCTGCAACTAATTCTCCTCTAGAATATTTTCTTCAATCCTAAGTTTCCTAAAGTGTCTCCACACTTAGAAACAACATCTTCAAATTATAATCAGAATCTCTGATTCCTCAATCTTGGACGCCACATAGGAAAAACAAATAGTCCCAGAATAATCTAAAATTTGGAATTAAAAATAGCATAATTAAAAATTGAAAAGTAACAGACAAAGATGTCGAATCATCATGATAGGACATCTTGTCCAACATCTTGATCTTCAGTTAGTTCTTCATGTTAGGACATTTTGTCCAACATCTTGCTGTCAAGTTAGTTTTACCAAAATTGATGCCAACCTCAAAGGCTTGGACTCATCATTCTCCCCCTTTGGCAGATTTTGGCTAAAACTAACTAAATAAAACTTACAGGCAGAAAAACAAGGTCTGAGGCCAAAAGTCAGAACATCAGCAGCGGAAAAAACTAAAGCCTCCCCCTCAATCAGATGCTTCTTTTACAAGCAATAGATAGACCACTCCCCCTCAATGGCAGCAGCAGTCAGTGGTTAGCAGTGGTTAGTAAAGTTAGTATTACTCCCTCTTTTTAGCCATAATATGAAAAAGGCTGTTAAACTAACTAAATAACCAAGGAATAACATAAGGATTAGACTACAAAACAAGCACAAAAGTGCCAAAAATTATCCTGGGCATTAAGCCCTTACATAACCACAAAAATTAGACTACATTCAGATGTCATCTTCAGTAACCTCATTATCATCTTCCTCTTCTCCATACCAGGATACAGTTGACAAGTAATGCTAAAACTGAGAGTTGTCTTTGAAGACCTCTCTCTATTTGGTGGAAACACATATACACTTACTTGAATAACATTCCCACACCAATTTGACTGCTACAAATCTTTAGACAGGCAAACTCCAAGCTTGCCCCTCAACACTTCAAATTGATTAACATCCAAGGGTTTAATGAAGATGTCAGCTAACTGATTCTCTGTGGCAACATGTTCCAAGGTTATAACCTTGTCTTCCACAAGATTTCTAATAAAGTGATGACTGATATCAATATGTTTGGTCCTGCTGTGCTGAATAGGATTCTTTGAAATATTAATGGCACTTAAGTTATCACAGAAAAGTGTCATGACATCTTGAGTGACATTATACTCAGTCAGCATCTGCTTCATCCACATCATTTGAGAACAACTGCTACCTGCAGCTATGTATTCAGCCTCAGTAGTAGACAAAGAGACACGATTTTGTTTCTTACTAAGCCATGAAATCAAGTTGTTTCCCAGAAAGAAACATACACCAGAGGTGCTCTTCCTATCATCTACACTACCGGCCCAATCTGCATCACAATATCCTATTAACATGGAATTAGACATATGAGAGTATAACAAACCATACCCGCATGTACCATTCACATACTTCATAATCCTTTTGACTTGATTAATATGACTAACTTTAGGTTCAGCCTGATATCTAGCACAGACTCCTACCGCAAAAGTTATGTCAGGTCTGCTTAGAGTAAGGTATAGAAGACTGTCAATCATGCTTCTATACAAACTCTGATCAACACTAACACCCTTTTCATCCTTGGACAACTTCAAGTGTGTAGGAGCAGGAGTTCTTTTGTGGTTAGCATTCTCCAAGCCAAACTTCTTCATAATACTCTTAGGGGGCGTTTGTTTCGCGGAATCAAAAAATTATTCCCAGGAATTATTTACCCAGGAAAATAAAGATAGGAAATTTATTCCAAGGAATTTTTTGAAAAATTGTTTGGCAAACATTTTGATATTCCTTGGAAAAAATAAGGTTTTAATTAATTTTTAAAAAAAAGTTTATAAAATTTCATGGGAATCCACATTCCCATCCTTTTACTTGGGAATAATTTCATGGGAATATGGGAAGTTATGAGAAGTTATTTTCTTCCTTGGAATCTTTATACCCAGGAATAATTATTTTCAATCTTGTAACAAACATGGGTATACTCATTACTTATTCATATATTCCCAGGAATCTTATTTCTAAACTTGAAACAAACACCCCCTTAGCATATTTCCCTTGACAAAGGAATATGGAGTCTTCCATCTGTTTGACTTGGAGACCAAGAAAGTAGGTTATTCACCCACTAAACTCATCTCAAACTCAGATTGCATTTGCTTGATAAAGTGTTGAACCATCTCATCCAACATCCCTCCAAACACAATATCATCAACATAAATTTGAGTTATCATGAGTTTTCTATCCCTCTCTTTAACAAAGAGAGTTTTGTCAATTCCACCTTTTCTGTATCCATGGTTGACGAGGAATTCAGTTAGCCTCTCATACCAAGCTCTTGCAGCTTATTTCAACCCATACAAGGTTTTCTTCAATTTGAACACATAATTTAGAAATGTAGGATCAACAAATCCTTTTGGTTGTTCCACATATACTTCTTCATTCAATTGTCCATTCAGAAAGGCACTCTTAACAACCATTTGAAATAGCTTGATTTCAATAGGCAAGCTACTCCAAGTAACAATCTAATAAACTCCAATCTAGCAATAGGAGCAAAAGTTTCATCAAAGTCCACTCCTTCAATCTGAGTGTACCCTTGAGCAACAAGTCTAACCTTGTTTCTAGTGACCACACCTTGCTCATCAGACTTGTTTTTAAACACCCATCTTATACCAATAACATTTGACCCTTCAGGTCTTAGTACAAGATCCCAGACCTCATGCCTTTTGAACTGTCCCAGTTCCTCTTGCATAACATTGATCCAGAATTCATCAGTCAAGGCCTCCTTGACATTCTTGGGTTCCATCTTTGAGACAAAGCAAACACCAGCAACAACTTCTCTTGATCTGGTCATTCTTCCACTATTCAGATCTCCTATTATAAGCTCCTTAGGATGCTCTTTCTGAATTCTGGTGGAGGGTCCCTTGTCAACCTTTTCAGTCTCTACAGATTCAGGATCAACATTATTAGAGTCTGCAACATCATGTAATGTTCCAACATCTTCTGTGACATCTTCATCATTCATGGGAAAGAATGCTCCAATATCATCTGTTCCACCAGCTTCTGTAGTTGAATCATCAACCACAACATTTATGGATTCCAGCACAACCTTAGTTCTTGAGTTGAAAACTCTGTATACTCTGCTATTTATAGAGTGTCCCAGAAAGGTTCCTTCATCACTTTTAGGATCCATCTTCCTCCTTTGCTCATGGTCAGTCAGAATGTAACATTTGCTTCCAAAAACATGGAAGTATTTCACAGTTGGCTTCCTTCCTTTCCATAGCTCATATAAGGTAGTTGATGTGCCAGATCTGATGGTTACTCTATTTAGAATATAACAAGCATTATTCATGGCTTCAGCCCAAAAATGATATGGAAGTTTCTTAGCATGAAGCACGACCCTTGCACATTCTTGAATTGTCTTATTATTTCTCTCAACCACACCATTCTATTGAGGAGTGATGGGCGAAGAAAACTCATGACTAATTCCTTCAGAGGAATAGAAATCATCAAACTTGCTGTTTTCAAATTCCTTCCCATGGTCACTTCTACTTCTAACTATGCCATAATCCTTCTCTCTTTGAAGTTTTTGACACAGTCCTTTAAACAGTTCAAATACTTCAGACTTCACCTTGATGAAATGCCCCCAAGTGTATCTAGAGAAGTCATCCACCACAACATATGCATACCTCTTTCCTCCAAGACTTTCAACTTGCATAGGTCCCATCAAGTCCACATGAAGTAGCTCCAGGATTTTTGAAGTGGTCAGATGTTGAAGCTTCTTATGTGACATCCTCGTTTACTTTCTAATTTGACATTCGCCACATACTGTTCCTCTTTATCGTTTGTTACCAGACACTCAGATTTAGAGAAGTTAACCTTGAGACCCTGGTCACACAGTTGGCTAATACTTATCAGATTAGCAGTCAGTCTTTTGACAAACAACACCTTATCCAAGCTAGGTTGTCCAGTATAATCCAGCTTCCCAACATCTTTTATTTCACCTTTTGACCCATCTCCAAAGGTGACATAGCTAGTGGAATGTGGTTTAATATCAACCAAAAACTTCTTGACACTAGTCATGTGTCTAGAGCAACCACTATCAAAATACCAGTCTTCTCTGCTAGAGGCTCTTAGAGAGGTATGAGCTATGAGAGCAACAATTTCATTCTTAGGAATCCACTTCTTCTTTGCTTTAGCATCATCCTTTCTCCTTCTAGGCCGAGTCGCTGATTTGGGATAACCATGCAACTTGTAGTAGTAAGGCTTTATATGACCATACTTATTACAGTGATGACATTTCTTGTCTTGATTCTTTCTTCCTGAGGAGTTCTTCTGAGGTCTTTGTCGATGTGAGGACATCTTACTTGACATCATTCGATCCAAATTTCTTTTCTGTTGGACAGAGTTCACACCCTGCCTTTTTTCTTTATTCGCAACTTGATCATTGTAACCAAGTCCTTTAAAATTTCCAGCATTTCTTCCTGATTTAAGAATTTCATCCAGCACATCTGAACTACTATTGAGCATTCTTATATACTTAGTCATATTGTCAAGTTTTGAGTTGAGCAACACAGTTTCATTCTCCAGATCAGAAATGGTGGCCAAGTGCTTTAATCTTTCGTCACAGAGTTGAGCAATAAGATCCTACTGATCCTGCCCTAATTGACAAACTTCTGCACTTCTGATGCACAACTCCTTATAAGAGGCAGACATTTCATCAGAAGTGAGATCTTCAACATCTGATTCCTTCAGAATCATATACTCCAATAAGTGCAGAGACATGTTTAGCAGTTTCTCCTTCGCTTAAGGAGTCATCTTTAGACCAAGATGTAGTCAAGCCTTTCTTCTCCTTCTTGAGAAAGGTAGGACGCTCAGCTCTTGTATGTCTAAATCCTTTGCACTCATAACACTGGATTCCCTTACCTTTGTTGGATTTCTTATCACTATTGGTTCTTCTTCCAAAATTCTTCCTTCTGTTGATGTTGGATGGCTGAGTCTTAACATTAGATCTTGACTTCTCGTCTAGTTTTTTCAACAGTTGGTTATACTATTTTTCAAGAAGCCCCACAGCCTTGGACAGTTCTTCATTGGAATTAGGTTCACACTCATCTTGATTAGACACCAATGCTATACTTTTCTTCTTCTCAAATTTCTCACTGATTGCTAGTTCGAAAGTCTGAAGAGATCCCATGAGCTCATCCACCTTTATGGTATTTATATCCTGGGCTTCTTCAATAGCAGTCGCCTTCATATCAAATTTCCTTGGGAGAGATCTTAGAATTTTTTGAACCAACTTGGCTTCTAGAATCTTTTCTCCAAGATCACTTGAAGTATTGGCAATATCCACAATGTTCATATGAAAGTCTTGAATACTCTCATCCTCCTTCATCCTCAAGTTCTCAAACTTGGTAGTGAGAAGTTGAAGTCTTGTAGATTTCACCCTAGAAGTTCCTTCATGCGCATTCTTAAAAATCTCCCAAGCATCCTTGGCAACGGTACAATTCTTGATTAACCTGAAGATGTTCTTGTCAACACCATTGAACAAGGCATTCAAAGCTTTGGAGTTACCTTGAGCAAGCTTGTCATCTTCATCATCCCAGTCTTCCTTAGGCTTTAACACATCAGTAATCTTCCCATCCTTATCATTTGTCTTTTGGTGGGTCCCACCCTTTAACCACAGACTTCCAAGCTTTACCATCCATAGACTTGATGAAGGCCACCATGCGCACTTCCCAATATTCATAATTGGATCCATCAAGAATGGGTGGTCTATTTAATATTCCTCCTTCTTTGTCCATTAAAATAGAAAGTAACTTCCCTGAATCTCACCCAGATGCAGAGCAGGATGCCTGCTCTGATACCAATTAAAATTCTGGCAGCAGATCTCAGATGTCCTGAGAGATGTCGAGACACTTGATCTCTGCTTCAAACACAATGACAATAAGGAGCAGCATACAAAATACAGAAAATAAACAAACAGACAGTGATTATTAACCCAGTTCGGTGAACAACAACACCTACGTCTGGGGGCTACCAAGCCAGGAATGAAATCCCCTAGATAGTATTAATTCTAAGCTAAATAACCTCCGGTTTACAACTTATCACTTAATCACTACCCGTTCTTAATTTCTACCTAAGACACTTCCTAAGTATGAGACCCTTTTCAATTCCCTTTCAATCCCAGCAGTGACAGAAATTGCAACTCAATATAAACAATCCAACTCTAGTATCAACACGACACAAGAGAGGGTCTCAAATACAAACCCTAAACTCACTAGGCAACAATGTATTTTCCACGCCTTTTCTAGGTTAAATCCATTTTATTTATAACCATAAACAAGACTATATTTGGGCTTCAAAAGCGCAGCAATTATGTTCCACAGAATCTGCAACTAATTCTCCTATAGAATAGTTTCTCCAATCTTAAGTTTCCTAAAGTGTCTCCACACTTAGAAACAACATCTTCAAATTATAATCAGAATCTCTGATTCCTCAATCTTGGACGCCACCTAGGAAAAACAAATAGTCCCAGAATAATCTGAAATCTGGAATTAAAAATAGCATAATTAAAAACTGAAAAGTAACAAATAAAGATGTCGAATCATCATGATAGGACATCTTGCCCAACATCTTGATCTTCAGTTAGTTCTTCATGTTAGGACATCTTGTCCAACATCTTGCTGTCAAGTTAGTTTTACCAAAATTGATGCTAACCTCAAAGGCTTGGACTCATCAAATTCTCACCCCAAACCTCACAAAAACATCACTAAAGCTCTCAGAATCCATTGAATTGGAATAGCTTTAATACCTGAAGCTCTTAGCAATTGAGTTAGACCTCAGTTGTTCATCATCACCATCTCTGCAAATTCAACCTAACCTCTACACTCAATTACTACACTCATTCTATACTATTCTACAACTACCACAACAACATCTCAACAACACAAGAAAGTTCACAGAGAACTGGAGAAGAAGAAGAATCAATAAGAAGAAGGAAAAGGGAAGATTAAGTATACATCGTACATTAGTATTTTATCATCTCTCCTTTTGGCTTCTTACATCATCTTTTTCAAGCCTCTTTACAACATTCACCAGGGCACTCGTCCAGCTTTTAGGTAAACATGATCTCCTCTAATTCTTCTCCTTTTTTGTTGATTTTTGATACCATGTTATACCCCATGCGTTGTTGAACAAAGCCCCTAAGGTTGTGCTCCAATTCCATGGATCAGTGGCACTTAATTATCATTGGAAAATTTTAAGGTTTTATGTGTTTGAGGTAAAATAAGGGTTATGATGGATTGTCAAAGAAACGAAGGTTGGGGATAGAGATACGGTGAGTAGACGAAGCTGATGGTGGTGGTTAGATGTGGTTCTAGGTTGCGCTGCCGCCGGAGGCAATTTCTAGCACGACGACGACGATTTCAGGCGAGCAGATAGTATAAGATTGAAGGGAGAGTGAGTCTGAGATAGGAAGTGTTGAATGAGGGAGCGTTTTCCCTTTTCCCTCTTGCTGACTCTTCTTGGGCCAAAGAATCTAAGGCCCAATGGCCTTTTTACTTAGCGTACCTTTTCATCATTTGTCACAACCCCCAATTCTAAAATAAACAATTACAAAAATAGCTTGGGCCTGGTGATCTTGGGTTTGTGCCTTAATGCCCTTTCCATCATTTTTCATTTTTTTTCATTCTGCACCCCTGGAAGAATTTTGTTTATTTATTTTATTTCTTGGAGAAATTATTTTCAATCTTTTTTTAACATCAAATTAATACCATAAGCATGGTTAAGATTCGATTAACTAATTTTAGGATTAACATTTTTTTATTAGGACTAAATTATTATTAATTAGAAATTAGTCACTACTAAGAAAAACACATATGATCATGCTCGCACTACTACGGATATTTAATCAACTATTGTAATATGTGATATTTAGGCGCATGCATTTTTTTAAAATTTATTTTACCACCTATAACTGAAGGTTGTGCAGATTTGAGCAAATTTTGGTAAAACAGGATGTTGTGCAAGATGTTCCAACATGAAGAAGTCTGGTGGAAGAAGACTTGTCAGACAAGATGTCCTAGCGTGTGTCTCGACATCTTGGCCTGATATAACAGGTTGTTGCTAATCTGGTCCAAGATTTAAGGAGCAATCAGAACATGGATCAAGGAAGAAATAAACAGATATTTTGAAGCCCAAGACAGTAGAAGATTATAAAAGACCAAGACCTAGGATAGAAGAGAATTGAACTAATCATGTGTAATACTTGTAAAGTAGAAAATAGGGTTTAGGGTTTTGAGAGTCGTAGGACTTTCTTGTGTTGCAAGTCTCCCTTTGTATCGGTTTGATACATTGTGGTAGACATAGATGTTGAAACAGATTCAAAAACATGTAGGTAATGAATTGTATATTGTTCTTGGATGAAGCTTTTAAGCAAATCCAAGTTGGGCTGTTAGTCGAGAATGCTTGGCTGAACTTTGCATTGAAAGATGTGTCTTTCAAGTAGGATGATACAGTTATTGTGACTATAACTGTTAGATATCACAGGTTGTGATTTAGGGAGTGATATGGGTTTCTCTTATCAATTAGATGTGACTTCTAATGATATAGTTTTCATTGGGTAGTGATAGGTAAACCAGAGGTTGTTTACTGTAAACCAGAGGTTGTTTACATAAAACTATACTACTGATAGTGGATTTTTCTTCCTGGCTTGGTAGCCCCCAGATGTAGGTGATTTGCACCGAACTGGGTCATCATATTCTGTGTTATTTATCATTCTGCAAATTTACAGTTCAGTATTGATTAACATGTTGTAACAGATGTTGAAACATCTGTCTTGCTGTTGTTGCTGATATTCAGAGTATCAGCTTGTTTTAAAAGTTATGCAGAGAACAATGTCGTGACATATTGTTAGGACATATGCTATATGTTATGCCAGAATTTCAATAACCACGGTTGATTTAATACCCGTGGTGAAAATGGGTGTATGGTCATGGATTCAAATCCCAGCACCAGCATTTTTGGTTATTTACTTATTTTTAAAAAATGTTGACAGACCTTTCACCATGGGTATTTAAATCAACAGTGGTTATAGGTGACATACCTTTCACCACGGGTGTTTAAATCAGCCGTGGTTATTGGTGGCACCTTCTTTTCTTTTAAAGATATATATAACGCTCTTAGGTCATTCACTTTTGCCCTAGACATACTTAGACAAACTTCATCTTCTGCCTCCAAACTTTTTCCATTTACGAAACATTATTCATCCACAAAACCAAACTTGAAAACATCATTTATTCCACAAACGAAACTCAGAAACATTGCTTCCATTAACGTTTTAGAGTTTGTTCCTGTTTAACGATTCTATAGGTAAAATGTTACTGTTTAACGATTCTATTTTTTTATTTTTTATTGGTTTTCGTGTTTTTGTTCTTGTTGTTGCTCTTGTTGTTCTTGTTGTTATTCTTATTTTTGTTCTTGTTGTTGTTATTTTTGTTGTTATTGTTCTTCTTGTTCTTGTTATTGTTCTTGTTGTTGCTCTTGTTGTTCTTGTTGTTATTCTTATTTTTGTTGTTATTGTTGTTATTGTTCTTGTTGTTCTTGTTATTGTTTTTGTTGTTCTTGTAGTTCTTGTTATTTTTGTTGTTGTTGTTCTTGTTTCTCTTGTTATTATTCTTATTTTTGTTCTTGTTGATGTTATTGTTCTTATTATTGTTCTCATTGTTCTTGCCGTTCTTGTTGTTGTTTTTGTTGTTCTTGGTGTTCTTGTTGTTATTGTTATTGTTGTTGTTCTTGTTCTTCTTGTTATTGTTCTTATTATTCTTGTTAATCTTGTTGTTCTTGATGTTGTTGTGTTAAAATATTTAATATTGTATATTGTGATAAAAGTTATAAATGTAGTCAGACAAAACATGTGGCAAAAAAAAATAATGCTGACAAACTTTTCACAACATGTATTTAAAACAACCGTGATTATAGGTAGCGCACTTTTCAGTTTTCTACAACGGTCATACGACCATGATTGTAAGTAACACATATACAACCACATGTTATGTAACAATGGTCGGTCCTGCGTGATAATATATCTTTTTTAATCGTTGTTATATGTGTTTTTTGTAGTAGTGAGTGTTTCATATTATTAATCTTGATCTCTTCTTTTCCTTTGTCTTTAATTCATAGTTCATGGTAGGTTGCTTGAATAATCCGACCTTGTGAAATATAACTTGACCTATAATATTGCATACTCCCTTAGATTTTTTATTCAATTAATTGGTTAAGGTCATTTGATTAATTAATTGAATTAGAAAGACTTTAAGACTTGTATTATGCATGTTCCCTTAGGTCAAATTCCCATTTTAAAACCCTAGAAAAATAGACTAATCAATGCATGACAATATTAGACTTTATTCCCCATTTTGGTACCATGTCTCATTCATTTAATATTTGTCTTTTTCTTAATTCATGTAAAACTAAAAGTACTTTCTACAAATAAACTAAAAACACTTAAGAAATACGATGTGAATTGTGCGCCATGAGCCTTAAAAAATGGAGAAGGAATAAGAGGTGTATTCTTACCCTTATTCTGAATATCTTTGGATACGGGACGAATGACCTAGTTGTTCAAAGTATTCACCTCCATTCATAGATTTTAGTGCAATTCAAATTAAGGCAATTTTTATAATTAAAGGAAGAAAAATGAGGAGGAAGTAGACTCTCTCTTCCCGAATGTTCAAACACTACTGTAGAGCTCATTGTCTGAATATTCATCTTCAGAATAAAATCAATCACAACCAATATCAAAAACATTCCACAATCATTCTCTCTTGGTTCCAATACAACTCCTCTTGGTTTTAACACCCATATTATCCCTTTATCCCGCTTGCCTTGTTAATTCCATAGTTTAGGAAAACTCTTATTCTTCTTCCTGTTTGCCTTGTTAATCCCCTGGTTTAGGCAAACTCTCATTCTTTTTCTCATTTGCCTTGTTAATCCCCTGATTTAGGAAAAATCTTATTCCTCTTCCTATTTGCCTTGTTAATCCCCTGGTTTTAGGAACACTCTTATTCTTTTTTCCATTTGCCTTGTTAATCTCCTGGTTTAGGCAATCTCTGATTCTTCTTCCCGTTTGCATTGGTAATCTCCGATTTATGTAAACTTTTACAATTTTCTTTTTTTTTTTGGTTTAGACACCACCTTTACAATTCTTTGTCCTTGGTTCAAATATCACCTTTACAATTCTTTGTCTTTGGTTCAGGCCAAACAACAATTTTTTTTCATAAAAGAACTGTTATAATTCATTCCTTAGCAGTCAAACTAACAACTTAGAGCATCCGAACCAGGATCAAACAGCTAATGACAAGCATGCTTTGCCTTCTTTAGGCATTCTCTAGAATTTCATTCTTTACTCGCTTCAAGCATATTTCAAGCGCCACCATATGATTTTTCATTGCCTCAATCACTACAAGCTCGCTTAGTGCGCATGATGAATATTGTATTCTTTGCTTTGCCTTCCATGTTTTTCCTTCCACTCTCTTGCTTGGACAAATACCTACACAATGAGTTAGAATTAAGTGAAAATTACAACATTAAACTATTATCCTATCTTAACTAGTATTTGTAGCAAAGATGGGGTTTTTCATACTCTTAACTTGTAGAACAAGTTAACAATGGAAATGATTTTCGAGTGTCATGCACCATATTTTGCCACTTATCACCGCTCCCCCTTATCAGGAAAGGTTATCGACTATTTTTCCTTCAAGTGTTAGTGGATAACTCTTTCTCCCTTAACTAATGTCCTTATACGTCATCAGTACCCCCGAGCGAATCTTCAAGATATATCCTGAGCGATACAGTTTTTGGGCAAGGGTGCCTTAACTTAGGACCTTCACAAATATAACACTGCACCTCCCTTACCACCAAACCTACAGCCAACACTAATCATACTCTTTAAGACCTTGAGAGCCACAACAATCTCGTCCTTTTTACTTTTCCACAAATACATGTATTTACTATGTTTCCCAACATCAGCGTTCCTCCATACATCATCAATATCCCATTCATGATAGTCCTCAACCTCTTAGAAAATTCATAAGATTTAAAACTAAACATACATACCATAATGAGTTTATTTGCAATGCATCTCATTCTTCTATTATCCATGAGATTTCTAAATACCTTTATTATCACAACATTTCTCCTACATTTCATTTTTTTATATTTGTTAGGGTTAATTGCCATTTTCACCCCTGCCATATAGGCGAGATTCGAAAAATCCCCCTATAAAAAAAAACTTGCATAAAATACCCTAACATTTCTAAATAATTTCATGGAAGACCTTTAACACGCCACATCACCCAAAATGCTTATGTGTCATTATTTTTTCATATTTTCTTTTAATTTGAATTGCCACATGGGTTAATGATGAAACGGATTGACCAAAATACCCCTAAGTGAAAAAACATTAACATTGTCTTCTTCATTCCATAACGTGTTCCAGATTTGTGCCCTAAAAGTATCATTCAAGCATCTTCTATCTTCTTCATCCTGCTTCTCCTATCTTCGTCATCTAGCATCTTATATCTTCTTCATCTCATCCTTTCTTCGTTAATTCCTAATCATCAAATAATTCCTAATCCATTCTACCATTGTGAGAATAGGTTTATCCCTAGCTTGTAAGATAGTACTATTAAAGGATTCACTCAAGCTATTCATTAACACATCACACTTAGGATAGAAACTAAATGAATGCTTACACCATAACTTGGTAGGCACTCCCATCAACCACTCTCATGCTTTCTTGTCAAGTTGCCTGAGCTCATTCATCTTTTTCTCTCATGCTTGATAGTATGTAGCTTTGGCAGCCCCCATCAATAGATCTCTTATTGGAGCTCCACCACCAAATTTCTTCTTGAAATTTGCGTATAAATGTCTCAGGCATATTCTATGTTCAATATGTTCAAACATATCTTCAAATACACTTACAAGACCCTGAAATAAGAAGGGGACAATTCATGCCATAAATAGATCAATTCAAATACACTAATAAACAGATCTACACAAAGCTAATAAACAGTAGTGAATTAAAGACATATGGACACATAAATAATTGTTACCTTCTGTTGATCTGAGATAAAAACATATTTCCTTTCACACCCAATGTCTTCCATGAGCAACTCCATAAACCATTTCCAGCTATCCTTAGTTTCAGTTTCTACAACACCAAAAGCCAAAGGGTAGTATTGGTCATTTGGATCCCTTGCCACAACAACTAGTAACTGGCCACCATATTGAGTCTTAAGGTGACAACCCTCCACTCCAATAAATGGCCTACATGCCTTAGTGAACCCTCTCTTACAACCATCGAGGCAAAAATAAAATCTTCCAAATCTTGGTGGTAGGGTTAGTAATGGCCTCTCAGTGTTAATCTTGACTGTATTTCCTGCACAGTGCTTCTTTAACTCAGCTGCATATCTCCATAGCATGTTAAATTGCTCCTTTGCATCTCCTTCAATAATTTCCTCAGCCATAGATCTAGCTCTCCAAGTCTTCCCTTTGGTTATGCCAACTGAATGTTTCTGCCTTAGCTCAGACATTATTTCTGCAACTTTAACTTTACCTTGTGACTTCCTCTTTTCAACAATAAGTTTAGATACCCACTTGGAATTGGCAGATTTGTTATTTAATACCCTTGCACATGTGTGTGTCCCCACCCAAGTCTTTATTTGGTAAGTGTGTCTATCCCCCACTTTACTACACAAAGCTAAAAAACCACATTTACCCTTGCACTCTACCCTAACCCTATAACTCTCATTCTTAACAAACTTTATCTCTCTCCCATTTAACACTGACCACTCCCTAATAGCATCTTTAAATTCAGATAGAGAATTGAATTCCATACCTAATTTGAATTGAAAGTCCTTGTTGAGCAGCTCACCTCTAAACTTCTCAAACTTTGGCTTGGAATGTTTCTCCTCTATGTCACTTTCATCAGGGTCAGAGCAATCAAATTCCTCACTATCATACTCGACCTCTTTACTTCTAAAGTTACTTGGATTCCTTTGTGAACAAGATCCCAACACATGTTTAGGTACTATGGCACTGACTTTGGACCCCTTCTTAATGGGTGTCATCTTCTTTGGATCCTTTGATGCCCTAACCTTGAATCTCAATGACTTACCTTTTACTTGAACCCTATTTCCCTTTTCTGGTATGACCGCTTCCTCAAGTACCACTTCATCATTTTGTTCCTCTACTTCATCACGTGCTCTCTCTTCTTCACTATCATCAAATCTTATGTCTTCATCACTACTATCTTCTTCACTGCAGTCACTAAAAACATCAACATCCGGGTTCGACACCTTAGTCATCATGTCTTTAATACCGTGTTCTACCCAAATATGACCATCCACATTACAAGACATGATGTGAGAGGCAATGTCTCCAGCTTGAACATCATCAACAACATGAGTAAACCCTTCGTCCACTTGTGGAATGTTCCTCCATAGCCTTTCGTAACCCCACTCTCTAACCAAACTAACAGCTTCAAAGAAACTCCACTTATCAGAGTCTTGACCTTCGACGATTGTTTCACTCCCTCCCCGGTAAAACATGTGACCTTGATGCACAAAGTTTCCACCATGATGGAAAATGACACCAAAAACACCCATTTCTGCAAATACCATTGAACCCAGCAATGAACAACAATGAAGATCTAAATACAGTAACTCATCAACAAAATCAATAAAAATCATACCTTTTTGGTGTCTACTGATGCGATTCCTACAACCAATCGAAGAAGTCAACGACGCGAAGACTAGATGACGGATTCTGAACAATTTTTCAAACTCAAAGAAAGAACCCTAATTATTAGGGCCGGAAACGAGATAGATGAAATGTGTTAGTTTTCACTAAGTTAATGTTTTTTCACTTAGGGGTATTTTGGTCAATCTGTTTCATCATTAACCCATGTGGCAATTCAAATTAAAAGAAAATATGAAAAAATAATGACACATAAGCATTTTGGGTGATGTGGCGTGTTAAAGGTCTTCCATGAAATTATTTAGAAATGTTAGGGTATTTTATACAACTTTTTTTTATAGGAGGGTTTTTCGAATCTCGTCTATATGACAGGGGTAAAAATGACTATTAACCCTATTTGTTATTACCCCAAAGTGTGATCCCACTTCTTACAAACAAACCATTTACCTCTTCAATACTCTACCTGAAATTGCTTTTGCAGTTCAACTATTAAGTCAACATATGAGCAACCCAACCAATATCACCATGTTGTTGCAACTCGAGTCTTGCGATAGCTCAAAAATTATCCAGCTCAACGACTCTTGTCCCCCTCTTCTTCTCCATTACAACTGAAGGCTTTTTTTTATTCTAGCTGGGCCACATGCTCAAATACCAGAAAATCCATTAGTGGTTTTTACATTTACCTAGGTAGCTCATTAATTTCATGGAAGTCAAAGAAACAACTTACTATCTCTCTCCTAGTTCCACTAAAACAGAGTATCGAGCAATGGTATCCACTGTTTGTGTTTTACAATTATTTGTTATAGATATGACTATGTCTAATTTATATTCCAACATTGTGACCTTTATTCATATATCTTCTTAGACTATGAAATGGAATATTATCGTCTTGTTGCGATTGTAACTTTACAGACGTAACCTATGAACTGGTAAATAATGTTCATCAAATATAATATTTATCGCATAAAAACATTATTAACAGGTATTTCTCTGTGTCACAATTGCCCGTGGTAAAAATATTCACTAGAAAACAATTGTTCTGATGGGGTAAACATTAAACAGGGAAAACAATATTTCAAATGACCAAAGTGATTATGAAACTTGTATTCTAATTTAAATGAATCTTTTCAAATGCATGCTTGCTGTATTTCTTTCTTCATCATATAAATCACACCAGAAAGACACCAACAGAATAAATCACTGTGCAAGTTGTGTTAAATTAACCATATATAGGAGAGATTAACCATTACAACTTATTGTATATTGCAGAATGTATTTTCATCAAAAGTAGACGCATTACAAGTAACGTGTATAGGTGGTTATGTACATTGTGCAATTTCAAATCTAGTGTACAAATTACTTATGAATTATGATCATTATGATCATCGGTATTTAAATGGTCTGTGATGCAAATCATCACTCTATCATGTGACTATGTAAGGTGGGACTACCGCAAGCACATGTGTTTCTGTAATGGAATCATATAAATTAGCCGATTTATACAACATAACGACGAAGATAATCCAATCGAGCTGAATGCTTTAGCTTCATTAGAGCCTTGACTTCGTGCTTTCTCACCATTTCCCTAGAGATGTTCAAGTTTGAGGCGATTTCTCCCAAAGTTCTGTCACCCTTACCATCTAGTCCAAATCTCTGTCTGATCACCAAGTTTTCCTTTGGCTTCAGTGAATCAAGCTAGAAAACAACAAAAAAAAACTAACATTAGTTGCAGAGCATGACAATGGCAAAATTTAACCTATTTTAACTCATCAAACAAATCAAATTATGTTCATTGTTCAAATAATAAAATTGAATAGAATGGCCAGTTGTAACATAGTACTAGTATAGTATCAAACAGAGCCTTAGGTTAGAGCCGTTACCACATCATCAAGAGCAAGCCTTAGTAGAGCAGGTTGCCTCCTGTTGTCACCATCAACACCAGTATCATCAATGACGCCATTGATAAACTCTTCTTGCGTTGTTAGATGTCTTGCATGCAATGAAAGAAAGGGTTTTGATGCCCTCATTACATCACGGTATCTTTCAGGTGATATACGAGCTCTTTTTATTATTTCTTCCTCTGTTGGTGGCTTCTGAAGCTCGAACGTTAACTCAATCTTAGCTCTTCGGATGTCTGCTCTAACCTGCACAAAAAATAAAGATACCAGGTTTGGGGAAATCAATCAACCAAGTTCATTTTTTTATTTCCTATGTTTCTCAAAAGCCATATTTTCTTTGAATATCCCAGGATGGAATCTTGTATAGTCTACCAATTACTGGTCAAAGAAAATATTGTGGATTGAAAAACAGATTGATTAGGAGTTGAAGAAGTTGGCAATGAAAATAGAATAGGCTGCAGTGCTGCTAACATGAATAATAATACATAACAAATAATTGAAGCATATGCTGCTTAAACCAAAAATATTAGTCAGCCTGTGTAAGAGGAAGAATACATACCGATTCAAGTCCAAAAGGAACACGTGAGAAGCTTGAGAGGGTCATGGAACGAATGATAGCATGTCTTATCCAAAATAAACCATAGGTTGAAAGTCGAAATTTCCGGTTTGGCTCAAAACGGTCAACTGCTGTGATAAGTCCCCTAGCTCCGGCCTGACAAAGATCTTGAAACCCTTGGCTATTGGTTAGATCTGAAAAATATTTGTTGATCACGAACAAGACAAGCCGGAGATTGTGCTGCAATAGTTTAATATGACCATCATTTCATAATTATTGAGATAATTTACTCAATCCAAAAACTAATTTCACCTCCACCTCAAATTATATTTATAATACAAAATTAAAATTAGCGAGTTTAAAAACTATGCACTGTAGATGTAAAAATTCTACAAATACATCCACAATCAAATATCTAAATAATTTAACTTAGTCATAATACAAATAAAATTGTCTCCATATATATATATATATCTACATAGTAAGATTTGATCGGACATATGTGTAAGACTTTCTTACACTATCAATGCATATTCTTTACACTCATAAGAAACAAAAGGATCAAACCATATTTCTAGTACAATCATGGGTGGTGTATCTAGGGGTGTGCATGGTTGGTTATTTTGAGAAACCAAACCATAACCATTTTCAAACCATTTAAATGGTTTGGATTTATAACCAAAACCACATTTTAATCAAAACCGGTTATAAAACCAGTTATAAATTTGGTTATGGTTATATAACCGGATTTTTTTTTAAAATCCAGTTTTTAAAAAAATATTCAAAAAATATATTTTTTTTTTATTTTAAAAATTAAAAAATTTGGATTTTGGATAATAACCGGATTATAACCGGATCCAAAAAAATTTAACCGGTTAATAACCATTTAATTATATCCAGATTATATAAATGGATAACCAAAACCATTAACACTAAACCGGTTAATAACCATTCAATTATATCCGGATATTTAAAACAGATTTGGATTTGGTTATGGATTTGGGCATCACAACCGGATATTTTGCACACCCCTTGTATCTCTCATTGTAATTTTATGCGATTTTGTGAAGTCGAAATTGTGTCTCAATCTCTCTTCAAAAGCAGTTATTGATTATTTCAAGACCCCACTTACAAAGAGAGAGAGACATACCAAGTTATAAGATTACAAAGTCAACAAAAATTTCAATGCAAGAGGATCTATTTCCATAACCATGTAAACTGAACATCATGGTTTAACTCTGGTTACAACTTTTGGGATGAATACTCATTAAATGAGCTTCTCCGTCAAAGTTAGCATGAGATAGGTGTTCACGCAAATTTGCTAAGTACGACTCTAGATAGTTTATAGAGTATTTAGTCAGCTTCTGAGAATAGATGATGAAAATGATCGCTACTCAGTCCTAAATCCCTCTTATAAGTTGAGTTGACAACTATCAAAGAAACTCTTTTATGCCACTTAGATCAGAAAGAATATTATAGCCAGATAACTATTAATCATCACAATCAGTAATCTATTCTATAATCATGTCATGATCGTTGAGCCAAAATGATAGCTTAATCCAGAAATCTTGGAGATTACAGTCCCATAATTTTGAGTCCAGAGTCATTAGGTGGAAAGTGCTTGTTTAGTCAGAGGATGGCAAAAAAGCATAGGCGAGTATACAACCCCTCAGACCCTGAGCAATTGCCATGAGGTGAATGGGGCTTGCTATTGGCCCACAATCTTGGGAGGGTGCAGACCGGATGGATATCTAAGCATATTGTATAGCCAATATTTTAAAACTAATTGAAAGCCAAGCTGTAAAAGCAACGAACAATTTGAATTACCTTTATCAGCTTGTTTCTTGCAGCTAGACCAACCTTTATTGCTTTCTTTACTTTAGCAGTGCTGATGTTTGTTGCTTTACCTATTTCCTCCTCTGTAGGTTCTCTTGCCAGCTCCTTCTGTAAATCTTCTTTCACTTGAAGGAGTACCTAAAAATTAACAATTATTGCTTAAAAACCAATAGAATAAAATTATGAGTTTTCTGTAACATCAGCGACCATTTATATTGGAAATATTCTCAAAATGATATCCAAAGCCTTGAATACCTAGCTAATTGTGACGGTTTAAGGTTTTCAGGAGGTTTTAACTTCCGAGTTCAAAGTCCCACTATGACATCATTAAACAGAATGAAATAAATAAATAAATGATCATAAGGTCAAGATGTAGATTCTCAACACCCATTTTTTCATTATATGCTAGAATTACAGCATAATAGATCATATGACCTTTGCTTTGTTCATCCTTCAGGTTCAGACCTCAGAGAGTGTTAACATGAAAATCCATGTAGAACAAACTGAGCCTTGACTTGCCAGCTTAAGCAATTAGATTGAATGCTTTCTTGCCACTTAGCAATGAAAAGATCAAAACTATTTTAAGAGAATAATCAAAGAAAGCTGCTCACCTTCATTGGTTGCATCAACTTGAATAAAAATGTGTGATCTGTAGAAGGAAGAACTGGAGGTATTTTCATTTTTTTCCAGTCGAGGCTCACCAAATCAGCTGGCACTGCATACTCCCTAAGAAGTTGCTCAAATTTCCCTATTATTTTCCTGCCATTTCTTTTTTTTCGAGTTGGAGTGACATCTTCACTATCATTGTCCATCTTTAGTGCAATCCTTTCATCAAGATTCATCCGTTTGGCTTTCGTTTTTTGGGTTCTGACCACCCTATCATTGCTTAACTTCTCTTTACTGGCATCACCCACCTTCTTACCCCTTCGAGAGACTCTCTTGATCTCACTATCTATATAATCTGCATCACACGCATCAGATGTCGGGCTAAGTTTGTATATATTTTCAAGTACAGCAGCTGCTTCATTATAGTCGACATCCAACGAAGACATAAAAGTTTCCTCAGCTAAGACACCTTTCGCTTTCTTAGGTAATTTTTTGGTTTTCGCTATCCTTTTCTTGTATGTCTTAGCCGTTTCATCTTGCGTAGCAATTTTCTCTTGAGTTGCAACCAAAGCTATGTCATTCTGTTTATCTCCTTTAAACGCTACCGTTAACGGTCTCTTCAATACTGGATGGTGAGTCGAAAACTTAGAATTTAATCCTAGCGGAGTTCGAGCAGCTGAGCTAGAAACAGTCACAACTCCCATACCAGGTTCGCCTAATCAGTATTTATAAAGAAATTCAAATGACAGATTCTCAATGCCAAATCCTGCAACACCACAACCACAATGTCATTAAATTACCAAATGACTCTAGAGCATAACTAATAGCATCACTAAATTATCTCATCAACCACTAAACCCTAAACAATCACTTGATTAACCATTCAATTCAGCTTCTATATTAATACCAAAATAAGAATACATGAACATAACATCAAATAAAATCTATTGCTTAACTAAACTAGCCACCAATAACATTGATGATGAATCTATAACAACCTTCAATCAAAGAAATTAATAAAAACTCAAATCTATTATCAATTAATCACTTCAAATCACAAATTTCATAAAAACACCGTTCAACTAACCCTACTTCTCTATATTCAGTGATCAATGAAAATTTTGCGGAATCAATTAATCAATTCAACGAAACACAAATTCAAAGAACATTGAAGCAGTGAATAGAAAGTACCTTTGATCACTGAATCGATGATTCTAGACGAAGAATCTTTTGAAGAATGAAAGAGAAGGTATAATAAGAACTTGAGGTTCTAGTATTTAACTCAAATTCGAAAATTACGGTAACCACAATTTTTGTGTATGAAAATCAACGGTCAAGAACTAGCGTCTATAAGATCTACGGTGGATAAGCGGAACATGTGAGGTTTGATCTGGAATAAGATGCTGACGTAGCTACTTTAAGAAGAAGATAGTGTTGGAAATTAACGACGTGTCGTTTTTGGAGTGGAGGAAGAGATATTATGTAAAATAAATAAATAAAAAATGTGGATCGTAAATTTTACACGTGGATGATGGAAAATATTTGGTTACTTTATTGAGAGAGGAAATTATATAAGAGGTGTTGTATCGAATACGTAGCATGTTACAGACCATGATTCTTTGTCCACGTTTACTAGCGTTCGTCCATACTATTAAAATTAGTATTACGTTCATGTTTATGATAAATAGTTTTTACCATAGTTGTTTTATTTTAATTTTTTTTTGGAAATATTTTATTTTAATTTTAAATCATGTGCGAAATATGAGTGAATTATGTGCGAAATATGTCGAAAGCTGTCCCCCTACCATTACGTGAGATCATCACATTAAATGAGGTAATTTAAAAGTGATTTTGAATTTGTTGGTTTATGTTGCATAATAACCATCTTAGCTTAACATTATGTGTGCATAATTTCCAGACCACTTACTGCGTTACTATTGCAAAGACCGACAAGCGCATTGCATCACCTAACGGTTGGCATTATAGAGCATGCCATCAATGTCCTCAGGTGGCTAAGGGTGACAAACCACCTTTTTTTTGCCGTGATGGGCACCAAACCGAGGCTGAAATCTAGAGGTGTACACCTTTTTTTGTTCATTACACAGTAGTTATCAGTGCCACGTTGTTTCTTGATCTTTGATTGTTAACTGTTTCGTAGGTATAAAATTGAGGTTGGAGTCAAACAAGATGGCTGTTGTAGGAGCTTCATTTTCTGGGATCGTGAAGTCAGTGAGCTTTTGAAGACATCGGCGGGCCAATTGCGTGCAACCATGATAGAGGTATGATCTACCTCCCCCATGTTGTATCGTTTCGGATTCATAAAACACATGTTAATCATGCAGATTATAATGTTATTCACACTAACATGCCCGTTTTAAATTGTAGGTCGGAATCACAGACCCCCTGGAATTTCCACTAGCATTGGATCCAATGTTGGGCCTGAAGTATGCATTCAAGGTTAAGTGGTGTCTCAGGTGGAAGGGTTGCTCTGTTATGCAGTTTCTTAATGATGAACCGCTAATTAAACAACTCGAGGCATCGCTTGGAACAAATCGGGTCAAGGCTTGGAATTATGATGTTATTCCAATTTCACTTCTAACTTCTATTTGCCAACTACTGATGTTGTTGCTTTCACTTCTAATGTCTATTTGCCAAATACTGATGTTGTTTTTTCCTTTCAGCCACCATCTCTCCTTGCTACAAATTCTCAATCAATCCAGGTTTCTTTTTCTCTTTTGTAACCATATATTATAATACTCAGATATGATTTTCTAAAATACTGAAGTCAATTATTTTGTAACCGTTTGCTGCAGGTCATGGAGAATGTCGACGAAGATGAACCTTTTGAAACGCTAAATCCAAACATGGTATGCAACAGAATGATCATATTCGTAATTGGGTTGCTTTTTTTGCCAACAACATGTAATGTACACTAATCTCTCTTTTCCACACCACGTCATTTTGATGATCTATATTTTGTTGCATACTGTAGGATGGTGAAATAACTTCTACTCACGTTCCCGATCCCACCAGCCCTACAACTAATGTCAAGAGGATGTCTCCCGACGCTTCCATTGATTCTTCCGACAAAAATCATCATGATGGGGATCTCTCATCAACTAAAGTCAAGAAACTCATCAAGCGCTGTAAAAAAGCAGCGGTCTAAATGTACCTATAACTGGCTATATACGTATTTTGTTGTCGAAGTGGAAACTATGAACTACCGAAAAGTATTGTCCACAACCATGTATAATATTTTGATGTATGAAGTATCTTTATTTTGGTCCTACTATTGACTCCCCACTTAATTGATGGGCTATATTTTTATGCAGTCTTTGAACCATGGAAGTATCTTCACTTGGGAATTTGTATTACAATGCCAACAATGTTAGTGGTTTGCCTTTAAACTATATATCAATGAAGTATTCATAGCAGTTGTTGTTATTATTTGTCTGCAACATTATACAAGGGTCAGAACACTTAGTGCATCCATGCGTCCTCACGGGTTTTGTATCAAATTCATGTATGACAAATAATGGAACACACTTTACTATATTCATGTAAAAAAACTAACTATTCCAATTTTCGTTCACTACATATTCCCTTAGACAACAACAGGGATACAACTTGGATTAAATTTGTATAAAACCATTGGATAAAACCACTATTTTATATCACCTATGTGGACAATGTGAGTTTAATCTGACAACTTGGTTAATCATCATTACCCTGTTGCTTACTTTATGTGCTAACATGTCACCTCATATCACACTCAGTTCCTGCTATGTACAGTCTTTTGAAATAAAAAATCTTAACACAATCTTCAATTAAAGGAATGAATGACCTTCCATTCTTCTGAAATTTTTTTTTTCACCTTGGTCTTGTCTGTTTGTAAACTTAGAGGAATGAATGACAAAATGTTTTAGTTAACCTATAGGCTTAATACCCTTTTTGGTCCTCTAACTATAGGGGTGGGTCCAATTTGGTCCTCTTTCTTTTAAAAGTTCCAAATTGGTCCCATACATTATTAAATAGGTTCATAGTAATCCTTTCCGTTAAATAAAGGCTAACAGTGTTAAAAATGGTGATGTGTCATCTGACTTGGATTGCTTGTGTAGCACAGTCAGCATCTCCTTGTTCGTTGAATCTGAAACTGATATAAATCCACCCCCAATTGCAAAACCTATGTTTCAAAATCCCCAAAATTAACCAAATTGAAAGGAGAATCCTCTTCCAATAATGAGTTCTGGGCGTGTTTCGTCTTCCTCTTCAAGAACCCGCGTCGATTCGCAAGTGTGTACCAGTTTTGGGAAAGTCATGTGTGGTTGTGGAGACCTTGTTGTACTTCGCAAGGCAAGAACCGTCCAAAATTACGGAAAGCTATTCTGGGGTTGTCAACATTTTAAAGTAACCTTCTATCTCAAACACATTCGTTCCATCCCGTACATCTTCACCGTTCTGAATACACTGCATATTTGTACAGGGACACACGAATGCCGGGTGCGGTTTTTTTTTTTGAATGGTTCTATGATGATTCTAGAGATGACAAGGAGGAAAGCTTAAGGAATCTGCAATGGAAGATTGAAATTCAATTTAAAGAGATGGAAGAAGGCAAAAAAGAGTTGGCAGAGGCAAAAAGAATGGTTGAAGTGTTTAGTGAAGCTTTGAAGAACACAAGGAAATGGAAGATGATCTGGAAGTTCTTGTGTTTTACTGTGTTATTTGTTTTAGTGGTTAAGTTGTTGTGAATTTTGGAGCATATGTTGTTAGTTGTTGTAGTTTCTATTTTATCAGTAGTTGCTAGTTTATCAGTTGTTAGTTTTCTTGGTTAGTTGTTGTAAAAGTTGCTGACATAATTTTGTACCAATGGTCTGAGTAAAAGAGTAGTGTTGTTGCCATATTTTAGTGTCATTGCAAAATTGTAGTGTTATTGCAAAATTGTAGTGTTATTTTTGTACCAATGGTTTAATGCTAACAGATTTGTAAATAGAGAGTTTGATGTTAACAAGTTTGGTTCAAACAGGTTTGTTAACAGTTGACATTTAGTGCAAAATGTTAACATTTTGTACACTAAATATGAAACAGCTTTGAACATATTTGTACAACCTAAATAAGAAACAGTTTTGACAACAGTTTGACAGAAATTTGTTGCACAGAAATTTGTTGCATAGAAGGTTTGGTGTTATCAAATCTGTTGCACAGAAATTTTACATTTTGTACACCAAACTTGTAACCACATGTGTACACTAAATGTGAAACAGTTTTGACATCAGTTTGACAGAAGTATCAGTAGTATTACACAAAATAACAGAAGTAGCAGTAGCATTACACAAAATAAGAGAAGTAGCAGTAACATTACATAAAATATCAGTACAAAATAGGAACCATTGTACACCATAAGTACTTAGTTTACACCATTACACATAATATCAGAACTTCTACACAAATGCTCAGTACACAGAAGACATGATTACACAATACAACACAGCCTATAGACTCTAAGAGGATTTCTTTGGAATGTTCCTTTTAGTTGGTGTGGTCCTCCTAGTAGTAGGACCCACTGCATTCTGTGATGCACTCAATCTAGTGGTGGGTCCTCTTGAAAGTTGTGCCTAGCTTGTATTACAGTCTTCTTCTTAGTTGTCTGAGTTGCCTGAGTTGCACTTGACTGAGTAGCCTGAGTAGCCTGAGTTGCCTGAGTAGCCTGAGTTGCCTGAGTAACCTGTGATACTTGTTGTGCTTGTGATGCCTGTTGTACCTGTGATGCTTGATGTGGATAAGTAGCCCTAGCTGCTTTCCAAATGATCTCCTTCAACACTTTTCCTGGAAATTTCTTCCTAAAATTGTTGTATAGGTGTCTCACACAAAACCTCTGTTCAACACTGGGTAGCATTCATCCATAGCTGGAAGAAGACCCTGCAAATGCACATAACAAATAAAGGTTCAAAAATACATTTATTAATCATAAACACAATATAACTTAAATTAATGTAATGAATATAGTGGTACCTTTTGCTGATCAGAAATGAAAGCATAGGTCCTACATTCTTCCCTTCCGCCCAAATCATCAATGCGGAGCTTCAAAAACCAAGTCCAGCTGTCTCTAGTTTCCCCTTCCACCACAGCAAAAGCAATAGGCAACATTTGATCATTAGGATCTGTTCCAATTGCAGCTAAAATCTGGCCACCACATAGGCCCTTTAAAAAGCAACCATCAAGGCCAATAATTGGCCTACACATCTTGAAACTCTTCTTGCATGCATCATAACAAACATACAGCCTCTAGAAATAAGGTCTAGTGTTCTTAATACCATCTTGAACTGGTGTGACATTTATCTTGACAATGGAGCCAGGATTTGTCCTCAAAATTTCATGACAATAGTCATAAATCCTAGTGTAATCTCCTAAAAAAGATCCATCTACCATATCCCTGGCTGCAAATCTGGCCCTTATTGCCTTTGTCTTGTTAACACCTACATTCCATTTCTTAAAAGCCTTTTCCTTAATATCCTTTAGCTTAAGTTTAGGATTATTTTTCAATGTGTTTTGCAACCTCTTGCTTAACCATTTTGTGCTCATCATCTTTACATTGTATTCTCTAGCACAATTATGTGTGTCAACTAATTTTCTAAGCTGCCAAGTGTCCTCATCAGGAAGCTTTCCACAATAAGCCTCCCAATCACATCCATCTTTACATACCACCTTCACTCTTTTGTTGTCATTTTTTAGAAACTTTAGACCTCTCCCATTCTGAACAGCATATGTTTGAATAGCTTCCTTAAAATCACTTTTTGTATTAAAATAGGTTCCCAACTCCCATTTATAGTTAGACATGTCTTTTATAGCCTTGAAAATTGGATGCTTCCTCTTCCTTGGTTCTTCACCATCCTCAGTGTCACAACCACTGTCTAGCTCTTCACTATCATACACAACTCCATTCTCCTCTCCACTTTCTGCTTTACCTTTCCTTTTCTTCATTTTACTACTTCCTTCATGTTTTTCATCATACTCCACCAACTTGGCAACATGTTCTTCATCATAATCCAAACTAGCATCATAATCACTAAAATCAACCTCCAAGGCACTATCATATTTATATGTTGAATCCTCACTGTCATCATCAGAGCTTGTGTCATTCCCATCATGCACCTGACCATCAATCCCATCACCATTCATATTCTTATGTACCTCTTTGTTAACACCCTCAACACCCTCTTTGTCAACACCCTCACCAGAGTTCACACCCTCACCAGCATTGACACCCTCACCAGCATTGACTCCCTCACCAGCACTGACTCCCTCACCACCATTGACACACTCAGCATTGTTTACATCCTTAAGGACTTGATCAACAAGTTCAGCAACAATATCATACTGTTCTGGATTGACAACATCCAAAGGTTCTTCATCTAATGTGTCCTCCTCCATGTCCAAAGGTTATTCATTTAATGTGTCACCCTCATCAACATACTCAGGTTGGGATAATGGGTGTTCAATGTAGATGTCAACTTTCAGGTGTACCCTACATAAGTCAGCTATCTCTAACGCACCTTTATCATCACTAAGCACATTAATCCCAAATGTTGGATCCTTGTAGTAGATATTGTCTACCTCAGTATACCCTATGTCCTTCAAAACTCCTATCAACTCAAAATACGACCACCTATCAACATCTACCTGTAATTCATTACATTTACCCCCCACGTAATTCGTTTTATCAGAATCAATAAATTCCCCACTATGATGAATGTTGAGAGTAATCATTTCTTCCATTTGAACCTAATATCTTAAACAAACAAAATTTTTACGAAAGGAACATCACAAACCCTAGTTTTAACCTAATATAAAAAACAAACAAAATCTTTACGAAAGAAAGGAACATAACAAACCCTAGTTTTAAAAAGGGGGCCACAAACCCTAGAGTTCATAAAACTCACGTTCTTCAATCTACACACAAACCCTAGACTACATAAAAGGGAACGAAAGGAACGAAAAGAACATAAAAAACCCTAATTTTAAAAAGGGGGCCACTAACCAGGATAATGATTTGTCTTCAATCGTATGCTATGTTTGGGATGCTTTGTATTCGTCTTCAACCTCAATCGTCAGCTACGTCTTCGTCTTCTACCTAAATCGTCTTCGTCTTCTACCTCAGATGCTATGTCTTCTACCTAAATCGTTTTCCCACAATTCTGAATTCAATAATATATACACCGCGCCACATCACCATTCAGTAACATACACATCAGCAAATCCATTCCACGTCAACAACATTTTAAGTGAAATTTTAACTTTTCTAACGGCAAGTGTAACGCCCCGATTATTTAATTATTTATTTAATTAAATGTTTAATTATTTATTTGTGATTATTCGGTTAATTTTGTGTTGAGGAGATTTAATTGATAAGTTGGTATTTAAGTTGGTTTAGTCGTAGAATTATATTAGAAATAATATAATTAAAATATTATTAAGTAATTCCCGAATAATTGATGAATATGTCGATTATGCGGTTAAGTCGGTAAGTTGATAGTCGGGTATAAATTAGTCGGGAAATTATTATTATAAATAATATTAGTTTAGTAGAATTATTAATTTAAATACTTGAGTTTAGTTATGTGTGGAAATAGCAACTTCTAAGTGACTAGTAGTAAGCCCATTAAGACATAGTGACCCATTATTTTATTAAATCTCTAGTTATGTTAAAGTAGTAAAAAAAAAAAAACTAAAACCTAAAAGAAAAGAGAAGAAAAGCTGCGAACAGCGATTTAGGGAGAAGAAGACGAGAAAATTGCTGCCGGTGTGGAAAAATCAAGAAATTCGAGCTACCTTCGATCCAATCAGTTAAGGGTGGGGTTCGAATTTTATAACCGGGAGAATGATAGTTAGTATGTAGGAGTTGGGATTTATATAATTTTTCACTATGTGGTATTTATTGGATTGAAATTGGTATATTATAGAGACTCATTATCATTTGATAGAGTAATTAGAAACCATATTTCAATGCCATAGCCTGTAGCGAAGCATTTTGATTTCTGGTACTGTAGCGAGTGTTGACTTGTTTTGCTTGGAATAGTATAAGATTCTTTTTCCAACTAATGGCTTTGTGATGTTTTTATATAATAATTGAAAAGTGGAGAATTTCATCTAATTAAAGTTATGATATATTAGTTGATTAGATTATATATATATATATATATATATATATATATATATATATATATATATATATATATATATATATATATATATATATATATATATATATATATATATATATATATATATATATATACTCATGGAATGCAGCACATGAACACCCAAAAGAAGAAGAAAAAAATCGAGTTTTATATATATACTATGGAGACGTGGGGACCACCACTGGTATTGGTGGAACTCCACCTTGACTCATTTTCCATGCGCTACACACACACCTGTAGCATAGTTTTGGTTAATTTTTTTTATAGTTAAATACAAATGACAGGTAGCAGGTCTTTAGCAGGTAGTGATAAATTGGTAGCAGAGCTGATTTTGATGACAGTAGAAATTAGTAGCATAATATGTTGCAGCAGTAATTTAATAATTTAACTGAATTAATAAATTAATCTGTAGTAATTAGTAAGAGCGAAACAGTACCGAATTACCCGGTGTAGCCAAATTAAGCAGTATATTTAGTTGTCCGGAATCGAATAAAAATTTGTGGGGAAGTTCGTATATACGAGTAGATACGTGAATGGTGTTTATATTTGTCAAATTAAGTTGAATGCGTGGAATTGCAGGTACAGTCGATTGAATTGGTTTTTGTCCCAAAATATGGACATGTTTTGTTGGAGGCTTAGATAGCCAAAATTGAAAGTTGTTTATGTTGTGCTGAGTTGTATTTGTTGTGTTGATGTTGTTAATTGTATGTCGTTCATATGTCGCATACATTGCATTGTTTAAGTTGGCCTTGATGGCATTGATTAAGTTGGCCCTTGATGGCACCTGTTTAAGTTGAAAATGCCTCGATAACCTGGCGTATGTTTAAGTTGGGAGTTCTACTCCGAAATGGTACCACATGCATCTGCATAAGTTGAGTCGCATTGAGTCGTATTAATGGATTTGTTGTTATGATGAATGTTGATTGGTTGTGATATGGTTGTTAGTTGTGAAGTGGTGAAACTTGTATGGTTCTAATTCTAATATATTAATTATCATACTTTTGATTATATTATTGGATATCTCACCCTTTCTTTGTTTCGCCGTTGCCTTTATATTGGTAACGTGCAGGTAATCCAGAATGAAGGAAGCCTGCCTTCATTAGTTCGAGTCGGTGGTTGTCGCTCTGATACGTAGCACTCGGGGGGATAATCGCGTGTTTTTCCTATTGATTGAATTATGTTTAAGTTGCTGAATTTTATATTGTTTTTATTAAAGGCTTACGTTTGAAGTTGTTTTATGTTGGATGAAGATGCTTTAACTATTTGAATGGTAAAGACTTGTTGATTGGGAGTTGTTGTTTTGTTGAATTCAAAATTAAGAAAATTTTATGTTGAACTTATGAATCCGCTGCATGAAAGTTAAAGTTGTTATATTTTAAGGACTAAACAGGTTCGAATCAGTTATCCGGAGAGTTGTATTCTTTATGTATGACTTACAGGTGATTGTATGATATGTTTAAGTTGAAATGAATGTGACATCCTGTATGTTGTAATTTTATACTCTGATATTATATAATTACGTTGGGTAGAATCAGGGTGCTACATTAGTGGTATCAGAGCAGGTCGGTCAGTCCTGCCAAGTTGTCGAGTCGTAGTGTAGTTTATCAATCGAGTATTGTTAATTAGTTCTAATCGTTGTTTATGTTGCAGTGATAAGTTGAGATGGCTGGAAGGAACGATGCTGCAATGGCTGCTGCAATGCAAGCAATGGCTCAAGCTGTGCAGAATTTACCGAACGCTGGCGAGAATGATGGATCTCGTAGCTTGGCGACATTTCAGAGAGAGAATCCACCTACCTTCAAGGGCAAGTATGATCCTGATGGAGCGTTGGATTGGTTGAAAGAGATTGAGAGGATCTTCCGGGTGATGGATTGCACTCCAGCGCAGAAGGTTCGTTATGGGACTCACATGCTAGCAGTCGAAGCTGATGACTGGTGGCCAGAGACTCGTCAGAGGTTGGAGACTACAGGTGAAGTTATCACTTGGGATGTATTCCGAAGGGAGTTTCTGAGGAAGTATTATCCAGAAGATGTCCGTGGTAAGAAGCAGATTGAGTTTCTTGAGCTGAAGCAAGGAACTATGTCGGTTACTGATTATGCTGCGAAGTTTGTTGAGCTGGCTAAGTTTTATCCGTACTATACCGGTGATGATGCTGAGTTTTCTAAATGCATCAAATTTGAGAGCGGGTTGCGCTCTGAAATCAAGAAAGCTATTGGGTATCAGAAGATCCGTGTCTTTTCTGATTTGGTCGATAGTTGCAGAATTTATGAAGAGGACAACAATGCTCACTACAAAATTGTTAGTGATAGAAGAGGCAAGCAACATCAGAACCGTGGTAAGCCTTATGATGCTCCAGATGGAAAAGGTAAACAGAGAGTGACTGAGGGCAAGAAGACTAGTAGGGGAGATGCTCCTGCTGGCATACCTTGTTTCAATTGTGGGAAACCTGGCCATAAGAGTACTGCGTGCAATTATGAGGTGAAGAAATGTTTTCGTTGTGGTAAGATGGGACATACTATGTCTGAATGTAAG
Source organism: Lathyrus tuberosus (assembly GCA_022829125.1). Classification (NCBI taxonomy): domain Eukaryota; kingdom Viridiplantae; phylum Streptophyta; class Magnoliopsida; order Fabales; family Fabaceae; genus Lathyrus; species Lathyrus tuberosus. The sequence continues at coordinate 22,014,549 of JALAZF010000017.1, forward strand.
CATAAGGAGATGGTCTGTTTTAATTGTGGTGAAGAGGGGCATATTGGTAATCAGTGTCAGAAGCCAAAGAAAGCTCAGACCAGAAAAGTGTTCGCGTTAGCAGGAACTCAGACAGCTAATGAGGACAGACTTATCAGAGGTACATGTTTCATTAATAGTACTCCTTTAATTACTATTATTGACACTGGTGCTACTCATTGTTTTGTTTCTGCTGATTTTGTTTCTGCTGATTGTGTTCAAAGATTGGGTCTTAAATTGTCTACTATGAATGGAGAATTAATCGTCGAGATTCCAGCTAAGGGATCGGTGACTACTTCTCTTGTGTGTTTAAGGTGTCCTTTATCGATCTTCAATAAAGACTTTTATGTTGATTTGGTTTGTTTGCCGTTGACCGGAATGGATGTAATCCTAGGTATGAACTGGTTAGAGTATAACTATGTTCATATAAACTGTTATCACAAGTCGGTGAGGTTTTCTACTCCAGAAGAGGAAGGAGTAGGATTGTTGTCTTTCAGAGAGTTGCACAAATTGAAGAAGGAGGAAGCTCAGATGTTTTCATTGATGGCAACGCTGTCTATTGAGAGTAAAGCAAAGATTAATGAATTGCAAGTGGGGAATGAATTTCCTGAAGTTTTCCTTGATGAAATTCCTGATGTACTGCCTGAGAGAGAGGTTGAATTCGGAATTGACCTTGTACCTGGTACTAGACCTGTTTCGATGGCACCGTATAGAATGTCGGCATCCGAGTTGGCTGAATTAAAGAAGCAATTGGAGGAGTTACTTGAAAAGAAATTTGTGAGACCAAGTGTATCGCCTTGGGGAGCTCCAGTGTTGTTAGTAAAGAAGAAAGATGGAAGTATGAGACTTTGTGTTGATTATAGACAGCTGAATAAAGTGACAATTAAGAACAAGTACCCACTTCCAAGAATAGATGATTTAATGGATCAATTGGTAGGTGCTCGAGTGTTTAGCAAGATCGATCTGAGATCGGGTTATCATCAGATTAAAGTGAAAGATGAGGATATTCAGAAGACGGCGTTCCGAACACGGTATGGACACTATGAGTATTCGGTGATGCCCTTCGGTGTTACAAATGCGTCGGGAGTATTCATGGAATACATGAACCGTATTTTTCATACTTATCTGGATCGTTTTGTGGTTGTATTCATTGATGACATTCTGATTTATTCTAAGTCAGAAGAAGAGCATAAAGACCATTTGAGAACAGTATTGGAAGTTTTGAAAGACAAGAAGTTGTATGCGAAGCTGTCCAAGTGCGAGTTCTGGTTGAAAGAAGTCAGCTTTCTTGGTCATGTGATTTCAGGTAGTGGTATTGCCGTGGATCCTTCTAAAGTAGATGCTGTGTTGCAATGGGAAACTCTAAGGTCGGCTACTGAGATTAGAAGTTTTCTGGGACTAGCTGGTTATTATAGAAGGTTTATTGAAGGGTTTTCTAAGTTAGCACTTCCGTTAACTAGATTAACTTGTAAAAGTAAGGCTTTTGTGTGGGATGTTCAGGGCGAAGAGAGTTTTACAGAATTGAAGAAGAGGTTGACGTCGGCCTCGGTTTTGACATTACCGAATCCAGGAGAACCGTTTGTGGTTTATTGTGATGCTTCGTTGATGGGTCTAGGAGGTGTGCTTATGCAGAATAATAAAGTAATTGCTTATGCGTCTCGACAGTTGAGAACTCATGAAAGGAATTATCCTACGCATGATTTGGAACTTGCTGCAGTGGTTTTTGTGCTGAAGATTTGGAGGCATTATCTCTATGGCTCTAGATTTGAAGTTTATAGTGATCATAAGAGCTTAAAATATTTGTTTGATCAGAAAGAGTTGAATATGAGGCAGCGCAGGTGGTTGGAATTACTAAAGGATTATGATTTCGGTTTGAACTATCACCCAGGAAAAGCTAATGTAGTGGCTGATGCTTTAAGCCGAAAGACTTTACATATGTCAGCAATGATGGCTAAAGAATTGGAATTAATTGAACAATTCAGAGATATGAGTTTAGTTTGCGAAGTAACGCCGCAGAGTGTTACTCTGGGGATGTTGAAGATTAACAATGATTTTCTGGACAGTATCAGAGAAGCTCAAAAGTTAGATGTGAAATTGGTAGATTCGATGGTTGGAATCGATCAGTAAGAGAATAATGATTTTAAATTGGATATGCATGGTGTGTTGAGATTCCGCGATCGGATTTGTATTCCTGATGATGCAGATATGAAAAAGATGATTCTTGAGGAAGGTCACAGGAGCAATTTGAGTATTCATCCGGGAGCTACAAAGATGTATCACGACTTGAAGAAATTGTTTTGGTGGCCTGGGATGAAGCGCGATGTGGCGCAATTTGTGTATGCGTGTTTAACCTGTCAGAAATCGAAAGTTGAGCATCAGAAACCTGCAGGGTTGATGCAACCGTTGAAAATTCCAGAATGGAAATGGGACAGCATTTCTATGGACTTTGTGACAGGGTTACCTAATACCTTAAGAGGACATGATTCGATATGGGTGATTGTTGATAGGCTTACGAAGTCGGCTCATTTTATACCTATCAACATCACTTTTCCAGTGTCGAAGTTGGCGGAGATTTATATTCGTGTAATTGTGAAGCTGCATGGTGTTCCTTTGAGTATTGTGTCGGATAGAGATCCGAGGTTTACTTCCGATTTTTGGAAGAGTTTGCAAGAAGCGTTGGGTTCTAAGTTGAGGTTGAGTTCGGCATATCACCCTCAGACGGATGGTCAAACTGAGAGGACTATTCAGTCGTTGGAGGATTTATTGCGAGTATGTGTTCTCGAGCAAGGGGGTTCGTGGGACACCCATCTACCGTTAATAGAGTTCACTTATAATAACAGTTACCATTCTAGTATCGGAATGGCACCTTTCGAAGCGTTGTATGGTCGGAGATGTAGGACTCCTTTATGTTGGCATGAATCCGGAGAAAGTATAGTGCTTGGACCGGAAGTTGTTCGAGAGACTACTGAAAAGGTGAAGTTAATCCGAGAAAAGATGAAAGCTTCCCAAAGTAGACAGAAGAGTTATCATGATAAGCGAAGGAAGGATTTAGAATTTCAAGCTGGTGACCATGTATTTTTGAGAGTCACGCCTGTGACTGGTGTCGGACGAGCTTTGAAGTCTAAGAAGCTCACTCCTCGTTTTATCGGTCCATATCAGATTTTGGACAGAGTTGGAAAAGTTGCTTATCGGGTGGCATTACCGCCAAATCTTTCGAATTTGCACGATGTGTTTCATGTGTCACAACTCCGGAAGTACATTTCAGATCCATCTCATGTGGTTAGTATGGATGACGTGCAAGTACGGGATAATCTTACCGTGGAAACGATGCCTGTACGAATTGCGGAATGTGAGATGAAGACCCTAAGAGGAAAGGAAATTGCATTGGTGAAAGTTGTCTGGTTGGGAACCGCTGGAGAAAGCATGACATGGGAATTGGAGAGCAAGATGCGAGACTCCTATCCCGAGTTGTTTGAATCAGGTAAATTTTCGAGGACGAAAATATTCTAAGTAGGGGAGAGTTGTAACGCCCCGATTATTTAATTATTTATTTAATTAAATGTTTAATTATTTATTTGTGATTATTCGGTTAATTTTGTGTTGAGGAGATTTAATTGATAAGTTGGTATTTAAGTTAGTTTAGTCGTAGAATTATATTAGAAATAATATAATTAAAATATTATTAAGTATTTCCCGAATAATTGATGAATATGTCGATTATGCGGTTAAGTCGGTAAGTTGATAGTCGGGTATAAATTAGTCGGGAAATTATTATTATAAATAATATTAGTTTAGTAGAATTATTAATTTAAATACTTGAGTTTAGTTATGTGTGGAAATAGCAACTTCTAAGTGACTAGTAGTAAGCCCATTAAGACATAGTGACTCATTATTTTATTAAATCTCTAGTTATGTTAAAGTAGTAAAAAAAAAAAAAAAAAAAAACTAAAACCTAAAAGAAAAGAGAAGAAAAGCTGCGAACAGTGATTTAGGGAGAAGAAGACGAGAAAATTGCTGCCGGTGTGGAAAAATCAAGAAATTCGAGCTACCTTCGATCCAATCAGGTAACGGTGGGGTTCGAATTTTATAACCGGGAGAATGATAGTTAGTATGTAGGAGTTGGGATTTATATAATTTTTCACTATGTGGTATTTATTGGATTGAAATTGGTATATTATAGAGAAGCATTTTGGTTTCTGGTACTGTAGCAAGTGTTGACTTGTTTTGCTTGGAATAGTATAAGATTCTTTTTCCAACTAATGGCTTTGTGATGTTTTTATATAATAATTGAAAAGTGGAGAATTTCATCTAATTAAAGTTATGATATATTAGTTGATTAGATTATATATATATATATATATATATATATATATATATACTCATGGAATGCAGCGCATGAACACCCAAAAGAAGAAGAAAAAAATCGAGTTTTATATATATACTATGGAGACGTGGGGACCACCACTGGTATTGGTGGAACTCCACCTTAACTCATTTTCCATGCGCTACACACACACCTGTAGCATAGTTTTGGTTAATTTTTTTATAGTTAAATACAAATGACAGGTAGCAGGTCTTTAGCAAGTAGTGATAAATTGGTAGCAGAGCTGATTTTGATGACAGTAAAAATTAGTAGCATAATATGTTGCAGCAGTAATTTAATAATTTAACTGAATTAATAAATTAATCTGTAGTAATTAGTAAGAGCGAAACAGTACCGAATTACCCGGTGTAGCCAAATTAAGCGGTATATTTAGTTGCCCGGAATCGAATGAAAATTTATGGGGAAGTTCGTATATACGAGTAGATACGTGAATGGTGTTTATTTTTGTCAAATTAAGTTGAATGCGTGGAATTGCAGGTACAGTCGATTGAATTGGTTTTTGTCCCAAAATATGGACATGTTTTGTTGGAGGCTTAGATAGCCAAAATTGAAAGTTGTTTATGTTGTGCTGAGTTGTATTTGTTGTGTTGATGTTGTTAATTGTATGTCGTTCATATGTCGCATACATTGCATTGTTTAAGTTGGCCTTGATGGCATTGATTAAGTTGGCCCTTGATGGCACCTGTTTAAGTTGAAAATGCCTCGATAACCTAGCGTATGTTTAAGTTGGGAGTTCTACTCCGAAATGGTACCACATGCATCTGCATAAGTTGAGTCGCATTGAGTCATATTAATGGATTTGTTGTTATGATGAATGTTGATTGGTTGTGATATGGTTGTTAGTTGTGAAGTGGTGAAACTTGTATAGTTCTAATTCTAATATATTAATTATCATACTTTTGATTATATTATTGGATATCTCACCCTTTCTTTGTTTCGCCGTTGCCTTTATATTGGTAACGTGCAGGTAATCCGGAATGAAGAAAGCCTACCTTCATTAGTTCGAGTCGGTGGTTGTCGCTCTGATACGTAGCACTCGGGGGGATAATCGCGTGTTTTTCCTATTGATTGAATTATGTTTAAGTTGCTGAATTTTATATTGTTTTTATTAAAGGCTTACGTTTGAAGTTGTTTTATGTTGGATGAAGATGCTTTAACTATTTGAATGGTAAAGACTTGTTGATTGGGAGTTGTTGTTTTGTTGAATTCAAAATTAAGAAAATTTTATGTTGAACTTATGAATCCGCTGCATGAAAGTTAAAGTTGTTATATTTTAAGGACTAAACAGGTTCGAATCAGTTATCCGGAGAGTTGTATTCTTTATGTATGACTTACAGGTGATTGTATGATATGTTTAAGTTGAAATGAATGTGACATCCTGTATGTTGTAATTTTATACTCTGATATTATATAATTACGTTGGGTAGAATCAGGGTGTTACAGTAAGGACAAACGTGGACCTATTTAATAATGTATGGGACCATTTTGGAACTTTTAAAAAAAAGAGGACCAAAATGGACTCACCCCTATCGTTAGAGGACCAAAAAGGGTATTAAACCATAACCTATAACATCACTAATTTATTTTGATAACAGTGCACATAATGGCTTGGTCTGTTTGGGAATAGTAACCGAAGTGGGTTACGTTTTACATTATACAACTTTTTGTTTTGTTTTATTTCATTTTTAGTAGTACATCTTTTATATTGTAGATTTAAAAGAAATATTATAACTACTGATCTACATATCTACTTTATATTTTATACTTTTTTGTAATCATTTTTTATTTTCTTTTTTAAATGGATGGAATGAATTTCATTATTTTTTTTCAACGAATTTTTACTATTATTTATTTTTTTAAATATTTCAAAACATAATTGGTGACGTTTCCGCGGTCCGAATCAGAACCCGTGCGAACGCACGGGTTTCCCACTAGTTATATAAGAGGTGTTGTATCGAATACGTAGCATGTTACAGACCATGATTCTTTGTCCACGTTTACTAGCGTTTGTCCATGGCCTTTCTAAAAACAAAAGTCTCATATGTTCATGTTTATGATAAATGTTTTTATCATAGTTGTTTTATTTTAATTTTTTTTGGAAATATTTTATTTTAATTTTAAATCATGTGCGAAATATGAGTGAATTAGTTATTTTCGTTTCGATAAGACATACAAGTCTCACTATTAATTAATAGTTTTGAGTGAGTATTATGAGTATTGGGTAATGTTTATAGAGAACTTTTTAAGGTCAAAAGAGTATTGGAATCTTATAGATTCAGAGATTTCTTAACATGTTGATGGTGTTGTGTTATCGGAGAATGAGAAGAAAACAGTGAACGAGTTTAAGTTAAAAGATTTAAAGGTAAATAATTACCTTTTTCAAATAATCTATTGATATATACTTGAAACAATTTTAAAGGAGGCATCAAAAGAGATCTGGGATTCCTTAAAACATAAATACTTAAGTACTGCTAGAGTGAAGCGAGCATAGCTTTAAGTCCTACGACGTGATTGGAATATTTTACAGATGAAGAATAGAGAATCAATTAATGACTATTTGATGGAACTTTTACTATTGTAAATAAGATGTGAACGTACGGTGAACAAATGTCGGATCTTACCGTTTGAAAAGATTTTTCGCTCAATGACCTCCATGTATGATTATGTAGTGTGTTTTATTGAAGAATCTCATGTTTTGAATTCCACGACTGTAGATGAACTCCAAAGTAGTTTGTTGGTACACGAATAATGAATGAATGGCAACAATTCACATGAAGAGCAAGTGTTGAAAGTAACTCAAGATGAGACAAATACTGATCGTGGCAGCAGAAGATGTGGCTTTCGAAGTGGATTTGCTCGAGGAAGAGGCAAAGGAGCTAGACAACGAGTAGACAAGGCAACAGTGGATTGTTATTACAATCATGCGTTTGGACACATGACAACTTTGCAAATTATGTTGAGACCAATGAGAAAGCAGTGTTACTCTGTTTACCGGTGTTTTTGGTAAACAATCACAAATTTGAAAGTCTGTGAGATTAACTCAAAAAATCTCCAAAGCAATTTATCCAAATAACTTGTGTGAACACACGTGCGTGTGAATTGAATGCATTTGTCGCGTGAACCATAACAGTGTAAAAAAAGACTTTAAATGAAGTCAGGTTGTGATAAATGATAAGGTAAAATGCAATAAATGACTTTAAACAAAGTAAAGGTAAAAGTACATGTTTCATTTAAGGAAGCAAAAAGATTAATGAAAAAGACTGGACGCACACACATACATGTTTCTCGCTCAACCATTTCGCTATTTGACTCAGGTACTCTAGTGGTATGGAGAATATGTATGAAATTTTGCGACCTTTGATCCAATATATAGGCCTGCTATTTTTTCTATTTACAAAGTAATCGTCGACAGCGGTTATGACATCTAAGGGACTACTTCATTTGCTCCACGTTCAATCTTCAAATTCTCACTAGTGTGCTTATGTGTCATCCAAGACACTCTCTGTTCAAAACCCATATTGAGTTGTAACTGCTTCCCACTTCTTCATGAACCCTCAATGGTAACTGCTCCAACGTGATGTCGACGCTGCCTATCAAGGACTCAAGACTTGAAAATTTATTGTATTTTATCTCACATGGTTTAGTCAACTGGTCCTCTTAATGGAATAAAAGCTTCTATCGACTGCCCTTTTCGAGATTCTGGACATGTTTCCCAGCAATTCAGACTTTGGAGATTTATCCCTAAGAGTCGTCCAAACCATATCTCCATGTGTCAATGACTCAGTCGATCCCCCTTCGTTGGTCTGTCGATGCCTTAACGTTAATGCTCTTAAAGGAACTTCATTAATGCTACCTCACAGTAAATATATCTTTATTAACATTTCTTATTGACCTTCTAGTAGCTGAAAAATCCAAGTGTAACATACTTTTGGTACAACTTTCATCAGATGGAAAATCAAATACACAAGACATGTGGCTCATCGATTTAGGCTGCAGCAACCACATGACAGAAGCAAAGCATTGGTTCTCCTCCATTGATTCTTCTTTTTCACATGAAGTAAAATTAGGGAATAATTATGCTTTAAGGGCCCGTTTGGTGCACATGATAGGATATAGACAAGATAGGATAGAGAGATGCATATAGACAGAATAGGATAGTGACAGGATAAATATTTATCTTGTCATGTGTTTGGTGCACACAGGATAAGAAACTAGATAACACGCACTTGATAGTGACAGGATAACATATATCTTCATATAATTATATAAAAAACATAAAAATACTAAAATTAATATTAAATTAAAATTTTCATACACATAAATAGCACTAAAATAAGTAAATAATTATAAATAAAAATATCATTAAAATTAAAATTGTATCAAATTTAAATTGTCATATGCAAAAGTAGCAAAAAAACAACAAGAAAGCAACAAGATAATGTAAAATAAAATTGAAATCACTACATCAATGACTTAACAAAGGCAAGTCGATCATCAACATCAACACAACCCCAAAATATGTGTAAACGATGTGGCACAAATAATATTTTTTCAGCGGCAATAAAACGCTCATATTCTGTTAGCTCTATTTTCTTCAACTCATTCATGGTGTTTCTTGAATCATCAAACACATCTTTACCAACTCCTAGACGATTTACAGCTTCAGACAATCTTTCCGAAGTTTTTTCAATCACGGCCCTGACATTCTTTCCTAACTCAGATATACTTTGAGTAATTAAACTTGCTCCTTTGTTTTTTTTATTGAAATGTATATCTTTGTTGTCAAGCTTCCTTTTAGATTTATTATTAGACGGAGACAAAGTCATTTCTGCTTCATTCTCCTCGCCATTAAATAGCTCTTTTATTTCTTTATCTATCTCCTCAACATTATCGGTAGGGGGAACATCGCCTTTACCAGTGGCATGATCTTTTCCAAAAGCATGGACAAGTTTGTCAAAAAGTGGGATTGGAGCATATCTATAATCTTTTGCATTTGAATGACTCTACACAAGAATAAGAAACATATTTGTTCAAGTAATCATAGGGAATAATCATAAGTAAAAAAGCAATAAAGAATAAATATTATAATAACCTTTACATACTCAGTCCACACTTCATCATCACTATCCACACTAATCATTTTTTTCTTTTCATCCCAACCAAATCCACTTTGATTTAGCATATCATAAATTATTTCATAAATTCTCCTTAGTCTCTTCATAGTAGATTAAATATATGGTTTTACCTTAATTCCACATCCAGGAAATTTTTCCTCCAATTTTGTCTCGACCATTCTTAAGGTGTGTGCTTTAAATTGTCCGATGTCACATCTTTGGCCTTTGTTCACAGCTTCAATCAATATATCAAGAAATGCTTCATCCTCCATTTCAGAGTATTGTCTGCGCTCTCTCTTTCGTGGGCCAGTTTGTTCCATTTCTGTTGTATAACCAAATTATTAATCACAAATACAAGGTTACAGACATGTCAAGAAAAAAAAAATAGACAAACAAATTAGTATGCATAAATAAAACTAAAAATTAAACAATCAAGCATTAAACCAAAAAAAAAACCCAATATGCATTACTCAAACTAAAAATCAAACAATCAAGTCTCAAACAATTACAAAATAAAAATTAATCTAACTAATTGTTGAAAGCAGACAACTAATACTAAAATAATTAATTCATGTGTCTATTAGCAAGCCATTCATTCCATGTTTCAGTTGTTAGATTTTCCCTCCAAGTAGACCATGCATCACTTCCTTCAATGGTATTGATATGAGTAGCATTTATGATATCTTCATTATGTATTTGTGCTTCCATATCTATGCCTAATTTTTCTCCCATTGGATCAGTAGGCATTTCTCTTCGAATAAAGTTGTGTAACAAACAACAAGCATTTATAATGCGAATTTGAATTTTTATTGGGTAGAAAGAGCGACTCCTAAGTATTTCCCAATGCATTTTTAGCAACCAAAAAGTTATTTCTATCGCATTTCTTGCCATAGAGTGTCTCATGTTAAAGAGCTCTTCTTTATTTGAAGGTGTGTATCGACGCCTCCATTCACTCCGATGATAACGACATCCTCTATAAGGAGCAAGAAATCCTTCACAATTTGTATATCCAACATCCAAAAGATAATAATAACATTTAATAATCAAATATATTAGTCAAATAAAAATATTTTATTTGTCTTACTTTTAAGAAATTTTATTCCACATGATTACTCTAACTTGTTGGAACATTTAAACCATTCCTCCTAGAAATGGCATCCTGCAATACCCTAGAATCTGATGATGATCCTTTCCATCCCTATAACATGCACCCAAAACATTGGTAGATATATCCCCTTTTCTATTACGACATTGAGGCATGTCAATCTCTGGTACATTGACTTGGATATGTGTTTCATCTAGTGCCCTAAGACACTTCTATAATTACAAATATAATATTTAATCGGAAAGAATATAACACAAATAAAAATTTCAAATGAAATTAAGAAAAAAAGTACCTTAAACAATCTCCATATTTCATCCACACAATCTTCAGGGACAAGTTTAAGAGCTTTAAGAAGTATCTCATGTAATCTTAAAACCCTATTCAAGACTAAATTAAAATACCTACTAATTGTTTCCCCGAATCGTTTAAATAAGAATTTAATTACACGATTTTTTGAATGATGTGTCAATATGTGTAAGAACATAGCCACTTGTTCTTCAACACATACTAGTCCATCTTCTTTCAATTGACCTTCATTACGGAGGAGACAATATAATAATCGAAATGATATAATGTTCATGCGAAGTTAATTAACACATAACACATTATCTCTCTTGATCAAAGACTCTAAAAATTCCCCCCTTAATCCTTCTCTATACATCGATTGTTTCCTAATGCAATAATTTTCATAAAACCATAGTGAAGAATGACTAACTATCATTAAAATTGTAAAACAAAGTTCAACCATCTCTAAAAAAAATTGTTCTAAAATTAGATATAACATCATATCTTGATCCTCTGAATCCATATTAACCAATAACATGAACAAGTAGTATGAGGCACTAATATAACTATATAATAACCATATAATATATCTAAAATAGGGGAAACCAGAAAAAACAACGAAGAGCAGAAGATACAGTGAATAGCAGAAAAAGAAAACAATGGGTATCCCGAAAAAAAACTTTTTAACATAATAGGTATCAAAATAGTAGGAACATAAATAAAAACAACAAATGGAACAAAGGAAAAAGAAAACAGTAAAACTCAATAAGGAACAAATTAGGGTTTTGATAAAAAAATCAATATTGATGAAGAAGAAACCGTTATTATAAAGAAATTGGAAGGAAAAAACATTGTCGTAGAAGAAAACGCGGTTGAGTCGGTGACGGCGGAGGTGATGGAACGGTAGAGATGAGGGGGAACATGAAAGAGAGAAAAGGGACGTGAGATGAAAGGTTAGAAGAAGCGTGTTTTTTTTTGTTTTAATTACCCTATCCTTTTGCTAACCTAGCTTAAAATAAGGATTAGAATAACAAAGGGGTAATAAGATATGGTTAGTAATAGATTTAAATTATCCTTTCCTATTGGTGCACCAAATAATAGATTAGACTAGGATAGGATAGTTTTATCATATCCTGTCTCCTTATCTAGTGCGCCAAACGGATCCTAAAGGTTAGTGGGAAGGGTATGGTTAAAATTTTGATAAATGGAGTCGTTCGTTTGCTAAATGATGTATTGTATGTGCATGAGCTAAAAAATAATTTATTTAGTATATGGAAACTTCTGGAAAGAGGATTAATGGTTGAAATGAAGAAAAACAAGTGTAGTGTGTTTAAATAAAAATTCCTTATTTTTGGAACCTTCATGATTACTAATTGTATGTTTGTTATTACTGTAAAATTTGGAGTCTCTCAATCCCGTTTTCAGGTCAGTTATGTGCCACCAGTCCAATTATGGCACTCTCGTTATGATCACCCACAACAGGAAACACATCGAGTGAAACTTGACTATCTACAGTCAATGCAAACAAACCAAACAACTGAGGTTCATCCGCCAAAAGTTTCTTCAACTCTTTGGTAGATAAGAAACTCGAGTCTTCGTCTTCCTCAAGAGAAGGAAACCTTACTAGCTTATGATAACAATCAATGTGAACCCGATTAAATTGCAACCAATTCATTCCTAATACCACATCTAAACCTTCCAACGGTAAACACACCAAATCCACCACAAAGTCTTTACCATAAATGGTCAAAGAACAACTTAGACAGACCAAAGAAGTAGTTACTGACCCCATCGTTGGAGTATCAATAACCATCTCAAAACCCATCACAGACAACACAAGATTCAAACGCTTCGCGCACTCAGACGAAATAAACGAATGAGTCGCTCCAGTATCAATAATAGCAATTAAAGACGTATTATTAATAAAGCAAGTACCTCTTATCAGACGATCTGCACTTGAAGTCTGAGTTCCCGCCAATGAAAACACTTTACCACTAGCTGTAGCTTTCTTCGGATTAGGACACTTCATGCTAATGTGACCAGGTTCCCCACAACTGTAACACTTCACCACATTCTTCCTTTTACAATCAGCTAAGACATGTCCGATACCACCGCAATTAGAACACTTATCCAACTTCTTCCTACATTCTGTCTGACGATGACCCAATTCGCCACACCTAAAACACCTAGGAGAATTAGACATACCTCCTCCACCTGACCTTCGATCAAAAGTACCCCCTTTGTTTACCCTTATCAGCCGGTGACACATACGAACCACCACGAAATTGTTGCTTCCCTTTCCTGTCACTTACACTTTTATAGTGAGTAGAACGAGCCTTACTATCTTCATCGTAAATCCTACAGCATTCCACCAAATCAGCAAACCTTCGAATCCTCTGATAACCGATAGCCTGCTTAATCTCAGGACGCAATCCACTTTCATACTTCACACACTTAGAAAATTCAGCAGTTGCCTCCGCATAATGAGGATAAAACTGCACAAGTTCCACAAATTTAGCAGTATAGTCAACAACAGACATATTACCTTGTTTTAACTCCAAAAACTCTATCTCTTTCTTTCCTCGGACATCCTCGAGAAAATACTTCCTTAGAAACTCTCGGCTAAACACTTCCCAAGTGATCTCTTCTTCCTCCGCAACTTCCAACACCTGACGAGTACCGACCCACCAGTCATCAGCCTCTTCATGTAACATATGAGTACCTAGCCTCACCTTATGATCATCTTCACAATCCATCACCCTGAAAATCCTTTCAATCTCTTTCAACCAAATCTGTGCACCATCCGGATCATGTTTCCCTTTAAAGACCGGCGGCTTATTCTTTTTGAACTCATCATTTCTGGCAGCATTCAATGCACCCTGCACAGCTCGTGCCATAGCTTGCATCGCAGCAGCCAAAGCAGCATCATTTCGACCAGCCATATTCTGTTCGTTTCCAATAACAGAAACTATGGTTAAACAACAACTCACCCGAACACAACTGCCGCACAACAACAACTCGCCCAAAATGCCAGACACAACTGACACAACTGACACGGACTGGCTCTGATACCACTTAATGTGACGCCCCCAATCTATACCCCAAAACAATTAAAGCAATAAAAGAAAAATTCAAAATTTCGTCAGAGTATATCTAAAAACACGGCATAGACCGAAGGGGTCACATCAATAGAAAACAAAATACAGATAACATACAACACCTGCTCATAAAGATATGCAACGGTGGGGTAGCAATCAAACAGAGGAAACTCAGTTCCTTACACCCAATTTTCAGAAATTAGAATAAAAGCGGAAAATCTAAAATCTGAATAACATATATACATATGTCATATAAAAAGTCTGTCATACATCAAGTTATACATGTACAATTCCAAAAGATATCATCACATATACAAAATAATCACAAACGGCCACCCTAGCTACCCGGTGTCACATATCAGAGCCGACCGACAAAAGAATGAAGACGCAACGCTTCACAAAAAGAATACCTCCAACGACTCTAATCTGCAATGCCTCATAGAGCATTATGAAACAGCAGAAGGGTGAGAAAAACAACCATAATATAATTGCGTAAAATTATATATTAACACAAAAATACTCAAGTAGGCATATTCTCACCACCATTGCACAACAATCAAACATAACACAATACGGTACAATTTTCACGTATCAAATACCACTGCACTTCAATCATTCATAATTCAATTACACATATTCCATCTCATCAATCACAATCACAAATCCATGCACAATTAATTCATGATTTATGCAAATGCACAGAGACCGACACAACGACTCTATGCACATGCTATGCGGTACCGACTTCCAATGTCTCATCATCAGTTCACTCAGGAACTACTGGAACCATCGCTCGTTACTGAGGATCGCTCAATAACTCCCCGTCGGGCCTACGATGTTCACCCGTCGCTTTAGGTCTCCACATGAGCACACGACGTTATGGATTGCTTTAGGTCTCCACATGAGCACACAATCCGATCGCTTTAGGTCCCCACATGGGCACACGATCGTCTATAACCATCGCTTTATGTCCTCACATAGGCACACGATGTTATAGCGGATTCCCTCTGGAACCAAACCGTCACTCAGGACGTCACAACAATGCATATCATGATGCTTGGCATACAAATGACTCATGACAATCCAAGGCATACATATATACAACCATGTGAACCATTTCAACATCAATAATCATGCATTGAAAATCAATTTAAACAATGCATTCATCATTAACCACAAATCACAACAACAAGCATATTATCATATGCATTCACACCAATTCACATCAATTACACCAAACGGCAACGAACTCTTTCACAATTAACATGCATTTACATTTAATTTAAACAATGCATTTATTTGCCAAAAGGCCACAATTCACAATAATTTCCACAATCTAGGATTCACGCCATAAGGCTACCCACAACACATCGTATAACAGTACACACAAGCTATACGTTATATAACAAAAGCATATTGCACGATAACACCTCAATCGCACGCATTCACGACGGTAAAAATTAACACAACAATACGGTTTCAATTTTCTGCTATAATTGAACCATATACAGACCTCAAAACTATTTTTCCTAGAAAGAACATCTCGTTAGCTTTTCAACGCTTCGAACGGGGGTCAAAACCGACTTACGGTTCAAGAGTTATGAATTTTTGAAGTTTTGCAAAAACCAGAATTTTTCTGCTAACAGCCCTACGGGTTCATGCAATTTCGTCCGAAAATCCGACCGATTCAATTATTTTCTTCGAAACAAACACATACTCATTCATACCAAACATATAGTAGTGATTTGGAACCATTAAACGTGAATTCTACGACTTTCGATTTCACTCCGAATCTTAACCTCTCAATTCTCCAAAAATGCAAAAACTTACAAACTCAACCAAATTCGATAAAACAAGCATACTCGATCACGGCCTAACATTACTCGACACATCTACACAATTTATTCCGACTTTCGTCCGTAAAAACATCGGTTTCTATCGATTTCTACCGTTTCGACCTAAAAGTGAAAACTATGGAAAACAAGCAAACATTCCAAGAAAACATACATAATATTGCACAAGCATAAGATAATCGAGTTTCGCACCCTTACCCGATTAATTCGCGTTTGAAAAGTCGGTTGAATCGGTTCCTAAATCCACAAGTTTTTCCTCTTTTTTTCTTCTTTTTCCTCTTCTCTTTCTCTTCTCCTTTTCTTTTTCTTATTTCTTTCTCTCTTTTCTTACTACTTTTCTATTTTTATAAAAAATCAAAATATCTAACCCCAAAAAGACCAAAATACCCCTCAACTCAAATATCTCACAAACGCTCTCAAAATGCGATAAAACATAAACATACCGATGAAATATATTTCGGGAAATAAAAGTTGAAAAGAAATTATAATTTATTGCAAATATTTTACCTATAAGAGAAATTATCCAATTAACAGGTAAAACTCATTTAATTTACACAATTCAAAAAAGACCAAAAACTCACTAACTTCCACCAGTGGAACTCAAGTGCAAAACGTGACATAACAAAAAATAACACTAACTTCCACCAGTGGATGTTAGTTCAAAATGTACCACATTTATGCCACAAAACTCACAATGCCCAAACATGATGCATTAACATGAAACACAATAAATCACACAATTCACAAAATTTCACATAAATGGAATAATTAAATACGGTTAAATAAATCGGGGCGTTACAACTCTCCCCCACTTAGAAATTTCCGTCCTCGAAAATATTACCTGAGACGAACAACTCTGGATACGACTCCCGCATCCTACTCTCCAACTCCCACGTCAAATTGCCCTCAGCAGCGCCTCCCCACGCCACTTTCACAAGTGCAATATCTTTGCCCCTCAACCGCTTCACCTCGCGATCCAAAATACTAGCTGGTAAAGCCTCAGCCGTAAGGTTCTCCCTTACCTCAACCTCTTCCATCAGAATCACATGTGAAGGATCCGGAACATACTTCCGAAGCTGTGAAACATGAAACACATCATGCAAATTCGACAGATTCGGCGGTAACGCCACCCGATACGCCACAGCTCCCACTCTCGCAGATATCTGGTAAGGACCAATAAATCGAGAAGTAAGATTCTTAGATTTCAATGCACGACCAACACCCGTTACCGGCGTAACTCTCAAAAATACATGGTCACCCTCTTGAAACTCAAGATCCTTCCGTCTCCGATCATGATAACACTTTTGTCTACTCTGAGAAGCCTTCATTTTCTCACGACTAAACTTTACCTTTTCTGTCGTCTGTTGCACCAACTCCGGTAAAACCACCGAATTTTCACCAGATTCGTGCCAACACAACGGTGTTCGACATCTCCGTCCATATAAAGCCTCAAAAGGTGCCATTCCAATACTAGAATAGAAACTATTATTATACGTGAATTCAACCAATGCAAGATAACTATCCCACGCACCACCTTGTTCAAGAACACAAGCCCTCAACAAATCTTCCAACGACTGAATGGTTCTTTCGGTATGACCATCCGTCTGCGGATGATAAGCCGAACTTAACCTCAATCTAGAACCCAAAGCCTTCTGCAAACTTTCCCAAAATCTCGAAGTGAACCTCGGATCACGATCTGAAACAATACTCAATGGAACACCATGTAACTTCACAATCACACTGATATAAATCTCAGCTAACCTCTCCAAAGAAAAACTGATGTCAATCGGAATGAAATGCGCCGATTTAGTCAGCCTATCCACAATCACCCAAATAGCATTATGCCCTCGCTGAGTATTTGGCAACCCTATCACAAAATCCATAGAAATGCTATCCCATTTCCACTCCAGAATATCCAACGGTTGCAACAAACCACTAGGCCTCAGATGTTCCACCTTCGACTTCTGACAAGTCAAACATGCATACACAAACTGAGCCATATCTCTTTTCAAACCAGACCACCAGAAAATCTTCTTCAAATCTTGGTACATCTTATTCGCTCCCGGATGTATACTCAAATTACTCCGGTGTCCTTCCTCCAAAATCATTCTTTTCAACTCCGCATCATCAGGAATGCAAATTCTACCTCGGAACCTCAAAACACCATTAACATCCACTTTAAAGTCCTCATTCACACTTTCCTCTCCCACCGTCATCAAGTCCACAAATTTCACATCCAACTTTTGTTTTTCACTAACCGTCAATAAAAATTCATTAGTGACTTTCAACATTCCAAGTCTCACACTAACCGACGTCACTTCACAAACCAAACTCAAATCTCTAAACGATTCCAAAAGTTCCTACTCCTTAACCATCAATGCGGACATATGCAAAGATTTCCGGCTCAATGCATCGGCTACCACATTAGCTTTACCAGGATGGTAATTCAAGCCAAAGTCGTAGTTTTTCAAGAATTCCAACCATCTCCGTTGCCTCATGTTCAACTCTTTCTGATCAAATAAATATTTCAAGCTTTTATGATCACTAAAGACTTCGAACCTTGCGCCATAGAGATAATGCCTCCATCTTCAACACAAAAACCACAGCCGCTAATTCCAGATCATGAGTAGGATAATTTTTCTCATGAACCCTTAATTGCCTTGAAGCATAAGCCACAACCTTACCTTCCTGCATCAACACACCACCTAAACCAATCAGAGACCCATCACAATACACCACAAATGGTTCATTAGGATTCGGTAAAATCAGGATCGGAGCTGTCGTCAATCTTCTCTTCAGCTCACAAAAACTTTCTTCACACTGAATATCCCAAATGAACGCTTTGCCCTTACAAGTCAACTGAGTCAAAGGAAGAGCTAGCTTAGAAAAACCTTCAATGAACCTCCGATAATAACCAGCCAAACCCAAAAAGCTTCGAATTTCAGTAACGGATCTAGGAGCCTCCCATTGTAGAACTGCTTCTACTTTAGATGGATCCACAGCAATACCATTACCTGAAATTACGTGCCCAAGAAAACTCACCTCCGACAACCAGAATTCACACTTGGATAATTTGGCAAAAAGCTTCCTTTCCTTCAAAACCTGCAAAACAATACGCAAATGCTCTGCATGCTCCTCACGAGACTTAGAATAAATTAAAATGTCATCAATAAACACCACGACAAAACGATCCAAATGCTCGTGGAAAATACGATTCATGTATTCCATAAACACACCAGGCGCGTTAGAAACCCCGAACGACATCACAGAATATTCATAATGACCGTAACGTGTTCTAAAGGCCGTCTTCTGAATATCCTCTTCTTTCACTCTTATCTGATGATACCCCGATCTCAAATCAATCTTACTAAATACACAAGCACTAACCAACTGATCCATCAGATCATCAATCCTTGGAAGCGGATACTTATTCTTAATCGTCACCTTATTCAACTAGCGATAATCAATACATAATCGCATACTCCCATCTTTCTTTTTCTCCAACAAAACTGGGGCACCCCAAGGAGAAACACTTGGTCTCACAAACCTCTTTTCCAATAAGTCATTCAACTGCTTTTTCAACTCCACCAACTCAGATGCCGACATTCGATAAGGTGCCATAGAAACAGGTCTAGTACCAGGAACTAGATCTATAGAAAACTCCACCTCTCTCTCTGGAGGTACATCTGAAATATCCTCAGGAAACACTTCAGGAAAATCACCCACAACAGGAAACACATCTAGTGAAACTTGACTATCTACAGTCAATGATGCAAACAAACCAAACAACTGAGGTTCATCCGCCAAAAGTTTCTTCAACTCTTTGGTAGATAAGAAACTCGAGTCTTCGTCTTCCTCAAGAGAAGGAAACCTTACTAGCTTATGATAACAATCAATGTGAACCTGATTAAATTGCAACCAATTCATTCCTAATACCACATCTAAACCTTCCAATGATAAACACACCAAATCCACCACAAAGTCTTTACCATAAATGGTCAAAGAACAACTTACACAGACCAAAGAAGTAGTTACTGACCCCATAGCTGGAGTATCAATAACCATCTCAAAACCCATCACAGACAACACAAGATTCAAACGCTTCGCGCACTCAGATGAAATAAATGAATGAGTCGCTCCAGTATCAATAATAGCAATTAAAGGCGTATTATTAATAAAGCAAGTACCTCTTATCAGACGATCTGCACTTGAAGTCTGAGTTCCCGCCAATGAAAACACTTTACCACTAGCTGTAGCTTTCTTCGGATTAGGACACTTCGTGCTAATGTGACCAGGTTCCCCACAACTGTAACACTTCACCACATTCTTCCTTTTACAATCAGCTAAGACATGTCCGATACCACCACAACTAGAACACTTATCCAACTTCTTCCTACATTCTGTCTGACGATGACCCAATTCGCCACACCTAAAACACCTAGGAGAATTAGACATACCTCCTCCACCTGACCTTCGATCAAAAGTACCCATTTGTTTACCCTTATCAGCCGGTGACACATACGGACCACCACGAAATTGTTGCTTCCCTTTCCTGTCACTTACACTTTTATAGTGAGTAGAACGAGCCTTACTATCTTCATCATAAATCCTACAGCATTCCATCAAATCAGCAAACCTTCGAATCCTCTGATAACCGATAGCCTGCTTAATCTCAGGATGCAATCCACTTTCATACATCACACACTTAGAAAATTCAGCAGTTGCCTCCGCATAATGAGGATAAAAGTGCACAAGTTCCACAAATTTAGCAGTATAGTCAATAACAGACATATTACCTTGTTTTAACTCCAAAAACTCTATCTCTTTCTTTCCTCGGACATCCTCGGGAAAATACTTCCTTAGAAACTCTCGGCTAAACACTTCCCAAGTGATCTCTTCTTCCTCCGCAACTTCCAACACCTGACGAGTACCGACCCACCAGTCATCAGCCTCTTCATGTAACATATGAGTACCTAGCCTCACCTTATGATCATCTTCACAATCCATCACCCTGAAAATCCTTTCAATCTCTTTCAACCAAATTTGTGCACCATCCTGATCATGTTTCCCTTTAAAGACCGGCGGCTTATTCTTTTTGAACTCATCATTTCCGGCAGCATTCGGTGCACCCTGCACAGCTCGTGCCATAGCTTGCATCGCAGCAGCCAAAGCAGCATTATTTCGACCAGCCATATTCTGTTCGTTTCCAATAACAGAAACTATGGTTAAACAACAACTCACTCGAACACAACTGCCGCACAACAACAACTCGCCCAAAATGCCAGACGCAACAGACACAACTGACACAATTGACACGGACTGGCTCTGATACCACTTAATGTGACGCCCCCAATCTATACCCCAAAACAATTAAAGCAATAAAAGAAAAATTCAAAATTTCGTCAGAGTATATCTAAAAACACGGCATAGACCGAAGGGGTCACATCAATAGAAAACAAAATACAGATAACATACAACACCTGCTCATAAAGATATGCAACGGTGGGGTAGCAATCAAACAGAGGAAACTCAGTTCCTTACACCCACTTTTCAGAAATTAGAATAAAAGCGGAAAATCTAAAATCTGAATAACATATATACATATGTCATATAAAAAGTCTGTCATACATCAAGTTATACATGTACAATTCCAAAAGATATCATCACATATACAAAATAATCACAAACGGCCACCCTAGCTACCCGGTGTCACATATCAGAGCCGACCGACAAAAGAATGAAGACGCAACGCTTCACAAAAAGAATACCTCCAGCGACTCTAATCTGCAATGCCTCATAGAGCATTATGAAACAGCAGAAGGGTGAGAAAAACAACCATAATATAATTGCGTAAAATTATATATTAACACAAAAATACTCAAGTAGGCATATTCTCACCACCATTGCACAACAATCAAACATAACACAATACGGTACAATTTTCACGTATCAAATACCACTGCACTTCAATCATTCATAATTCAATTACACATATTTCATCTCATCAATCACAATCACAAATCCATGCACAATTAATTCATGATTTATGCAAATGCACAGAGACCGACACAACGACTCTATGCACATGCTATGCGGTACCGACTTCCAATGTCTCATCATCAGTTCACTCAGGAACTACTGGAACCATCGCTCGTTACTGAGGATCGCTCAATAACTCCCCGTCGGGCCTACGATGTTCACCCGTCGCTTTAGGTCTCCACATGAGCACACGACGTTATGGATTGCTTTAGGTCTCCACATGAGCACACAATCCGATCGCTTTAGGTCCCCACATGGGCACACGATCGTCTATAACCATCGCTTTATGTCCTCACATAGGCACACGATGTTATAGCGGATTCCCTCTGGAACCAAACCGTCACTCAGGACGTCACAACAATGCATATCATGATGCTTGACATACAAATGACTCATGACAATCCAAGGCATACATATATACAACCATGTGAACCATTTCAACATCAATAATCATGCATTGAAAATCAATTTAAACAATGCATTCATCATTAACCACAAATCACAACAACAAGCATATTATCATATGCATTCACACCAATTCACATCAATTACACCAAACGGCAACGAACTTTTTCACAATTAACATGCATTTACATTTAATTTAAACAATGCATTTATTTGCCAAAAGGCCACAATTCACAATAATTTCCACAATCTAGGATTCACGCCATAAGGCTACCCACAACACATCGTATAACAGTACACACAAGCTATACGTTATATAACAAAAGCATATTGCACGATAACACCTCAATCGCACGCATTCACGACGGTAAAAATTAACACAACAATACGGTTTCAATTTTCTGCTATAATTGAACCATATACAGACCTCAAAACTATTTTTTCTAGAAAGAACATCTCGTTAGCTTTCCAACGCTTCGAACGGGGGTCAAAACCGACTTACGGTTCAAGAGTTATGAATTTTTAAAGTTTTGCAAAAACCAGAATTTTTCTGCTAACAGCCCTACGGGTTCATGCAATTTCGTCCGAAAATCCGACCGATTCAATTATTTTCTTCGAAACAAACACATACTCATTCATACCAAACATATAGTAGTGATTTGGAACCATTAAACGTGAATTCTACGACTTTCGATTTCACTCCGAATCTTAAACTCTCAATTCTCCAAAAATGCAAAAACTTACAAACTCAACCAAATTCGATAAAACAAGCATACTCGATCACGGCCTAACATTACTCGACACATCTACAGAATTTATTCCGACTTTCGTCCGTAAAAACATCGGTTTCTATCGATTTCTACCGTTTCGACCTAAAAGTGAAAACTATGGAAAACAAGCAAACATTCCAAGAAAACATACATAATATTACACAAGCATAAGATAATCGAGTTTCGCACCCTTACCCGATTAATTCGCGTTTGAAAAGTCGGTTGAATCGGTTCCTAAATCCACAAGTTTTTCCTCTTTTTTCTTCTTTTTCCTCTTCTCTTTCTCTTCTCCTTTTCTTTTTCTTCTTTCTTTCTCTCTTTTCTTACTACTTTTCTATTTTTATAAAAAATCAAAATATCTAACCCCAAAAAGACCAAAATACCCCTCAGCTCAAATATCTCTCAAACGCTCTCAAAATGCGATAAAACACAAACATACCGATGAAATATATTTCGGGAAATAAAAGTTGAAAATAAATTATAATTTATTGCAAATATTTTACCTATCAGAGAAATTATCCAATTAACAGGTAAAACTCATTTAATTTACACAATTCAAAAAAGACCAAAAACTCACTAACTTCCACCAGTGGAACTCAAGTGCAAAACGTGACATAACAAAAAATAACACTAACTTCCACCAGTGGATGTTAGTTCAAAATGTGACACATTTATGCCACAAAACTCACAATGCCCAAACATGATGCATTAACATGAAACACAATAAATCACACAATTCACAAAATTTCACATAAATGGAATAATTAAATACGGTTAAATAAATCGGGGCGTTACAACTCTCCCCCACTTAGAAATTCCCGTCCTCGAAAATATTACCTGAGACGAACAACTCTGGATACGACTTCCGCATCCTACTCTCCAACTCCCACGTCAAATTGCCCTCAGCAGCGCCTCCCCACGCCACTTTCACAAGTGCAATATCTTTGCCCCTCAACCGCTTCACCTCGCGATCCAAAATACTAGCTGGTAAAGCCTCGACCGTAAGGTTCTCCCTTACCTCAACCTCGTCCATCAGAATCACATGTGAAGGATCCGGAACATACTTCCGAAGCTGTGAAACATGAAACACATCATGCAAATTCGACAGATTCGGCGGTAACGCCACCCGATACGCCACAGCACCCACTCTCGCAGATATCTGGTAAGGACCAATAAATCGAGAAGTAAGCTTCTTAGATTTCAATGCACGACCAACACCCGTTACCGGCGTAACTCTAAAAAATACATGGTCACCCTCTTGAAACTCAAGATCCTTCCGTCTCCGATCATGATAACACTTTTGTCTACTCTGAGAAGCCTTCATTTTCTCACGAATAAACTTTACTTTTTCTGTCGTCTGTTGCACCAACTCCGGTAAAACCACCGAACTTTCACCAGATTCGTCCAACACAACGGTGTTCGACATCTCCGTCCATATAAAGCCTCAAAAGGTGCCATTCCAATACTAGAATAGAAACTATTATTATACGTGAATTCAACCAATGCAAGATAACTATCCCACGCACCACCTTGTTCAAGAACACAAGCCCTCAACAAATCTTCCAACGACTGAATGGTTCTTTCGGTCTGACCATCCGTCTGCGGATGATAAGCCGAACTCAACCTCAATCTAGAACCCAAAGCCTTCTGCAAACTTTCCCAAAATCTCGAAGTGAACCTCAGATCACGATCTGAAACAATACTCAATGGAACACCATGTAACTTCACAATCACACTGATATAAATCTCAGCTAACCTCTCCAAAGAAAAACTGATGTCAATCGGAATGAAATGCGCCGATTTAGTCAGCCTATCCACAATCACCCAAATAGCATTATGCCCTCGCTGAGTATTTGGCAACCCTGTCACAAAATCCATAGAAATGATATCCCATTTCCACTCCGGAATATCCAACGGTTTCAACAAACCACTAGGCCTCAGATGTTCCACCTTCGACTTCTGACAAGTCAAACATGCATACACAAACTGAGCCACATCTCTTTTCAAACCAGACCACCAGAAAATCTTCTTCAAATCTTGGTACATCTTATTCGCTCCCAGATGTATACTCAAATTACTCCGGTGTCCTTCCTCCAAAATCATTCTTTTCAACTCCGCATCATCAGGAATGCAAATTCTACCTCGGAACCTCAAAAAACCATTAACATCCACTTTAAAGTCCTCATTCACACTTTCCTCTCCCACCGTCATCAAGTCCACAAATTTCACATCCAACTTTTGTTTTCCACTAACCGTCAATAAAAATTCATTAGTGACTTTCAACATTCCAAGTCTCACACTAACCGACGTCACTTCACAAACCAAACTCAAATCTCTAAACGATTCCAAAAGTTCCCACTCCTTAACCATCAATGCGGACATATGCAAAGATTTCCGGCTCAATGCATCGGCTACCACATTAGCTTTACCAGGATGGTAATTCAAGCCAAAGTCGTAGTCTTTCAAGAATTCCAACCATCTCCGTTGCCTCATGTTCAACTCTTTCTGATCAAATAAATATTTCAAGCTTTTATGATCACTAAAGACTTCGAACCTTGCACCATAGAGATAATGCCTCCAAATCTTCAACACAAAAACCACAGCCGCTAATTCCAGATCATGAGTAGGATAATTTTTCTCATGAACCCTTAATTGCCTTGAAGCATAAGCCACAACCTTACCTTCCCGCATCAACACACCACCTAAACCAATCAGAGACGCATCACAATACACCACAAATGGTTCATTAGGATTCGGTAAAATCAGGATCGGAGCTGTCGTCAATCTTCTCTTCAGCTCACAAAAACTTTCTTCACACTGAATATCCCAAATGAACGCTTTGCCCTTACAAGTCAACTGAGTCAAAGGAAGAGATAGCTTAGAAAAACCTTCAATGAACCTCCGATAATAACCAGCCAAACCCAAAAAGCTTTGAATTTTAGTAACGGATCTAGGAGCCTCCCATTGTAGAATTGCTTCTACTTTAGATGGATCCACAGCAATACCATTACCTGAAATTACGTGCCCAAGAAAACTCACCTCCGACAACCAGAATTCACACTTGGACAATTTGGCAAAAAGCTTCCTTTCCTTCAAAACCTGCAAAACAATACGCAAATGCTCTGCATGCTCCTCACGAGACTTAGAATAAATTAAAATGTCATCAATAAACACCACGACAAAACGATCCAAATGCTCGTGGAAAATACGATTCATGTATTCCATAAACACACCAGGCGCGTTAGAAACCCCGAACGGCATCACAGAATATTCATAATTACCGTAACGTGTTCTAAAGGCCGTCTTCTGAATATCCTCTTCTTTCACTCTTATCTGATGATACCCCGATCTCAAATCAATCTTACTAAATACACAAGCACCAACCAACTGATCCATCAGATCATCAATCCTTGGAAGCGGATACTTATTCTTAATCGTCACCTTATTCAACTGGCGATAATCAATACATAATCGCATACTCTCATCTTTCTTTTTCACCAACAAAACTGGAGAACCCCAACGAGAAACACTTGGTCTCACAAACCTCTTTTCCAATAAGTCATTCAACTGCTTTTTCAACTCCACCAACTCAGATGCCGACATTCGATAAGGTGCCATAGAAACAGGTCTAGTACCAGGAACTAGATCTATAGAAAACTCCACCTCTCTCTCTGGCGGTACATCTGAAATATCCTCAGGAAACACTTCAGGAAAATCACACACAACAGGAAACACATCAAGTGAAACTTGACTATCTACAGTCAATGATGCAAACAAACCAAACAACTGAGCTTCATCCGCCAAAAGTTTCTTCAACTCTTTGGTAGATAAGAAACTCGAGTCTTCATCTTCCTCAAGAGAAGGAAACCTTACTAGCTTATGATAACAATCAATGTGAACCCGATTAAATTGCAACTAATTCATTCCTAATACCACATCTAAACCTTCCAACGGTAAACACACCAAATCCACCACAAAGTCTTTACCATAAATGGTCAAAGAACAACTTAGACAGACCAAAGAAGTAGTTACTGACCCCATCGCTGGAGTATCAATAACCATCTCAAAACCCATCACAGACAACACAAGATTCAAACGCTTCGCGCACTCAGACGAAATAAACGAATGAGTCGCTCCAGTATCAATAATAGCAATTAAAGGCGTATTATTAATAAAGCAAGTACCTCTTATCAGACGATCTGCACTTGAAGTCTGAGTTCCCGCCAATGAAAACACTTTACCACTAGCTGTAGCTTTCTTCGGATTAGGACACTTCGTGCTAATGTGACCAGGTTCCCCATAACTGTAACACTTCACCACATTCTTCCTTTTACAATCAGCTAAGACATGTCCGATACCACCACAATTAGAACACTTATCCAACTTCTTCCTACATTCTGTCTGACGGTGACCCAATTCGCCACACCTAAAACACCTAGGAGAATTAGATATACCTCCTCCACCTGACCTTCGATCAAAAGTACCCCTTTGTTTACCCTTATCAGCCGGTGACACATACGGACCACCACGGAATTGTTGCTTCCCTTTCCTGTCACTTACACTTTTATAGTGAGCAGAACGAGCCTTACTATCTTCATCATAAATCCTACAGCATTCCACCAAATCAGCAAACCTTCGAATCCTCTGATAAGCAATAGCCTGCTTAATCTCAGGACGCAATCCACTTTCATACTTCACACACTTAGAAAATTCAGCAGTTGCCTCCGCATAATGAGGATAAAACTGCACAAGTTCCACAAATTTAGCAGTATAGTCAACAACAGACATATTACCTTGTTTTAACTCCAAAAACTCTATCTCTTTCTTTCCTCGAACATCCTCGGGAAAATACTTCCTTAGAAACTCTCGGCTAAACACTTCCCAAGTGATCTCTTCTTCCTCCGCAACTTCCAACACCTGACGAGTACCGACCCACCAGTCATCAGCCTCTTCATGTAACATATAAGTACCTAGCCTCACCTTATGATCATCTTCACAATCCATCACCCTGAAAATCCTTTCAATCTCTTTCCACCAAATATGTGCACCATCCGGATCATGTTTCCCTTTAAAGACCGGCGGCTTATTCTTTCTGGACTCATCATTTCCGGCAGCATTCGGTGCACCCTGCACAGCTCGTGCCATAGCTTGCATCGCAGCAGCCAAAGCAACATCATTTCGACCAGCCATATTCTGTTCGTTTCCAATAACAGAAACTATGGTTAAACAACAACTCACCCGAACACAACTGCCGCACAACAACAACTCGCCCAAAATGCCAGACGCAACAGACACAACTGACACAACTGACACGGACTGGCTCTGATACCACTTAATGTGACGCCCCCAATCTATACCCCAAAACAATTAAATCAATAAAAGAAAAATTCAAAATTTCGTCAGAGTATATCTAAAAACACGGCATAGACCGAAGGGGTCACATCAATAGAAAACAAAATACAGATAACATACAACACCTGCTCATAAAGATATGCAACGGTGGGGTAGCAATCAAACAGAGGAAACTCAGTTCCTTACACCCACTTTTCAGAAATTAGAATAAAAGCGGAAAATCTAAAATCTGAATAACATATATACATATGTCATATAAAAAGTCTGTCATACATCAAGTTATACATGTACAATTCCAAAAGATATCATCACATATACAAAATAATCACAAACGGCCACCCTAGCTACCCGGTGTCACATATCAGAGCCGACCGACAAAAGAATGAAGACGCAACGCTTCACAAAAAGAATACCTCCAACGACTCTAATCTGCAATGCCTCATAAAGCATTATGAAACAGCAGAAGGGTGAGAAAAACAACCATAATATAATTGCGTAAAATTATATATTAACACAAAAATACTCAAGTAGGCATATTCTCACCACCATTGCACAACAATCAAACATAACACAATACGGTACAATTTTCACGTATCAAATACCACTGCACTTCAATCATTCATAATTCAATTACACATATTCCATCTCATCAATCACAATCACAAATCCATGCACAATTAATTCATGATTTATGCAAATGCACAGAGACCGACACAACGACTCTATGCACATGCTATGCGATACCGACTTCCAATGTCTCATCATCAGTTCACTCAGGAACTACTGGAACCATCGCTCGTTACTGAGGATCGCTCAATAACTCCCCGTCGGGCCTACGATGTTCACCCGTCGCTTTAGGTCTCCACATGAGCACACGACGTTATGGATTACTTTAGGTCTCCACATGAGCACACAATCCGATCGCTTTAGGTCCCCACATGGGCACACGATCGTCTATAACTATCGCTTTAGGTCCTCACATAGGCACACGATGTTATAGCGGATTCCCTCTGGAACCAAACCGTCACTCAGGACGTCACAACAATGCATATCATGATGCTTGGCATACAAATGACTCATGACAATCCAAGGCATACATATATACAACCATGTGAACCATTTCAACATCAATAATCATGCATTGAAAATCAATTTAAACAATGCATTCATCATTAACCACAAATCACAACAACAAGCATATTATCATATGCATTCACACCAATTCACATCAATTACACCAAACGGCAACGAACTTTTTCACAATTAACATGCATTTACATTTAATTTAAACAATGCATTTATTTGCCAAAAGGCCACAATTCACAATAATTTCCACAATCTAGGATTCACGCCATAAGGCTACCCACAACACATCGTATAACAGTACACACAAGCTATACGTTATATAACAAAAGCATATTGCACGATAACACATCAATCGCACGCATTCACGACGGTAAAAATTAACACAACAATACGGTTTAAATTTTCTGCTATAATTGAACCATATACAGACCTCAAAACTATTTTTCCTAGAAAGAACATCTCGTTAGCTTTCCAACGCTTCGAACGGGGGTCAAAACCGACTTACGCTTCAAGAGTTATGAATTTTTGAAGTTTTGCAAAAACCAGAATTTTTCTGCTAACATCCCTACGGGTTCATGCAATTTCGTCTGAAAATCCGACCGATTCAATTATTTTCTTCGAAACAAACACATACTCATTCATATCAAACATATAATAGTGATTTGGAACCATTAAACGTGAATTCTACGACTTTCGATTTCACTCCGAATCTTAAACTCTCAATTCTCCAAAAATGCAAAAACTTACAAACTCAACCAAATTCGATAAAACAAGCATACTCGATCACGGCCTAACATTACTCGACACATCTACACAATTTATTCCGACTTTCGTCCATAAAAACATCGATTTCTACCGTTTCGACCTAAAAGTGAAAACTATGGAAAACAAGCAAACATTCCAAGAAAACATACATAATATTACACAAGCATAAGATAATCGAGTTTCGCACTTTTACCCGATTAATTCGCGTTTGAAAAGTCGGTTGAATCGGTTCCTAAATCCACAAGTTTTTCCTCTTTTTTCTTCTTTTTCCTCTTCTCTTTCTCTTCTCCTTTTCTTTTTCTTCTTTCTTTCTCTCTTTTCTTACTACTTTTCTATTTTTATAAAAAATCAAAATATCTAACCCCAAAAAGACCAAAATACCCCTCAGCTCAAATATCTCCCAAACGCTCTCAAAATGCGATAAAACATAAACATACCGATGAAATATATTTCGGGAAATAAAAGTTGAAAATAAATTATAATTTATTGCAAATATTTTACCTATCAGAGAAATTATCCAATTAACAGGTAAAACTCATTTAATTTACACAATTCAAAAAAGACCAAAAACTTACTAACTTCCACCAGTGGAACTCAAGTGCAAAACGTGACATAACCAAAAATAACACTAACTTCCACCAGTGGATGTTAGTTCAAAATGTGACACATTTATGCCACAAAACTCACAATGCCCAAACATGATGCATTAACATGAAACACAATAAATCACACAATTCACAAAATTTCACATAAATGGAATAATTAAATACGGTTAAATAAATCGGGGCGTTACAACTCTCCCCCACTTAGAAATTTCCGTCTTCGAAAATATTACCTGAGACGAACAACTCTGGATACGACTCCCGCATCCTACTCTCCAACTCCCACGTCAAATTGCCCTCAGCAGCGCCTCCCCATGCCACTTTCACAAGTGCAATATCTTTGCCCCTCAACCGCTTTACCTCGCGATCAAAAATACTAGCTGGTAAAGCCTCGACCGTAAGGTTCTCCCTTACCTCAACCTCGTCCATCAGAATCACATGTGAAGGATCTGAAACATACTTCCGAAGCTGTGAAACATGAAACACATCATGCAAATTCGACAGATTCGGCGGTAACGCCGCCCGATACGCCACAGCACCCACTCTCGCAGATATCTGGTAAGGACCAATAAATCGAGAAGTAAGCTTCTTAGGTTTCAATGCACGACCAACACCCGTTACCGGCGTAACTCTCAAAAATACATGGTCACCCTCTTGAAACTCAAGATCCTTCCGTCTCCGATCATGATAACACTTTTGTCTACTCTGAGAAGCCTTCATTTTCTCACGAATAAACTTTACCTTTTCTGTCGTCTGTTGCACCAACTCCGGTCCAACCACCAAACTTTCACCAGATTCGTGCCAACACAACGGTGTTCGACATCTCCGTCCATATAAAGCCTCAAAAGGTGCCATTCCAATACTAGAATAGAAACTATTATTATACGTGAATTCAACCAATGCAAGATAACTATCCCACGCACCACCTTGTTCAAGAACACAAGCCCTCAACAAATCTTCCAACGACTGAATGGTTCTTTCGGTCTGACCATCCGTCTGCGGATGATAAGCCGAACTCAACCTCAATCTAGAACCCAAAGCCTTCTGCAAACTTTCCCAAAATCTCGAAGTGAACCTCAGATCACGATCTGAAACAATACTCAATGGAACACCATGTAACTTCACAATCACACTGATATAAATCTCAGTTAACCTCTCCAAAGAAAAACTGATGTCAATCGGAATGAAATGCGCCGATTTAATCAGCCTATCCACAATCACCCAAATAGCATTATGCCCTCGCTGAGTATTTGGCAACCCTGTCACAAAATCCATAGAAATGCTATCCCATTTCCACTCCGGAATATCCAACGGTTGCAACAAACCACTAGGCCTCAGATGTTCCACCTTCGACTTCTGACAAGTCAAACATGCATACACAAACTGAGCCACATCTCTTTTCAAACCAGACCACCAGAAAATCTTCTTCAAATCTTGGTACATCTTATTCGCTCCCAGATGTATACTCAAATTACTCCGGTGTCCTTCCTCCAAAATCATTCTTTTCAACTCCGCATCATCAGGAATGCAAATTCTACCTCGGAACCTCAAAACACCATTAACATCCACTTTAAAGTCCTCATTCACACTTTCCTCTCCCACCGTCATCAAGTCCACAAATTTCACATCCAACTTTTGTTTTTCACTAACCGTCAATAAAAATTCATTAGTGACTTTCAACATTCCAAGTCTCACACTAACCGACGTCACTTCACAAACCAAACTCAAATCTCTAAACGATTCCAAAAGTTCCCACTCCTTAACCATCAATGCGGACATATGCAAAGATTTCTGGCTCAATGCATCGGCTACCACATTAGCTTTACCATAATGGTAATTCAAGCCAAAGTCGTAGTCTTTCAAGAATTCCAACATCTCCGTTGCCTCATGTTCAACTCTTTCTGATCAAATAAATATTTCAAGCTTTTATGATCACTAAAGACTTCGAACCTTGCACCATAGAGATAATGCCTCCAAATCTTCAACACAAAAACCACAGCCGCTAATTCCAGATCATGAGTAGGATAATTTTTCTCATGAACCCTTAATTGCCTTGAAGCATAAGCCACAACTTTACCTTCCTGCATCAACACACCACCTAAACCAATCAGAGACGCATCACAATACATCACAAATGGTTCATTAGGATTCGGTAAAATCAGGATCGGAGCTGTCGTCAATCTTCTCTTCAGCTCACAAAAACTTTCTTCACACTAAATATCCCAAATGAACGCTTTGCCCTTACAAGTCAACTGAGTCAAAGGAAGAGCTAGCTTAGAAAAACCTTCAATGAACCTCCGATAATAACCAGCCAAACCCAAAAAGCTTCGAATTTTAGTAACGGATCTAGGAGCCTCCCATTGTAGAACTGCTTCTACTTTAGATGGATCCACAGCAATACCATTACCTGAAATTACGTGCCCAAGAAAACTCACCTCCGACAACCAGAATTCACACTTGGACAATTTGGCAAAAAGCTTCCTTTCCTTCAAAACCTGCAAAACAATACGCAAATGCTCTGCATGCTCCTCACGAGACTTAGAATAAATTAAAATGTCATCAATAAACACCACGACAAAACGATCCAAATGCTCGTGGAAAATACGATTCATGTATTCCATAAACACACCAGGCGCGTTAGAAACCCCGAACGGCATCACAGAATATTCATAATTACCGTAACATGTTCTAAAGGCCGTCTTCTGAATATCCTCTTCTTTCACTCTTATCTGATGATACCCTGATCTCAAATCAATCTTACTAAATACACAAGCACCAACCAACTGATCCATCAGATCATCAATCCTTGGAAGCGGATACTTATTCTTAATCGTCACCTTATTCAACTGGCGATAATCAATACATAATCGCATACTCCCATCTTTCTTTTTCACCAACAAAACTGGAGCACCCCAAGGAGAAACACTTGGTCTCACAAACCTCTTTTCCAATAAGTCATTCAACTGCTTTTTCAACTCCACCAACTCAGATGCCGACATTCGATAAGGTTCCATAGAAACAGGTCTAGTACCAGGAACTAGATCTATAGAAAACTCCACCACTCTCTCTGGCGGTACATCTGAAATATCCTCAAGAAACACATCAGGAAAATCACACACAACAGGAAACACATCAAGTGAAACTTGACTATCTACAGTCAATGATGCAAACAAACCAAACAATTGAGCTTCATCTGCCAAAAGTTTCTTCAACTCTTTGGTAGATAAGAAACTCGAGTCTTCGTCTTCCTCAAGAGAAGGAAACCTTACTAGCTTATGATAACAATCAATGTGAACCCGATTAAATTGCAACCAATTCATTCCTAATACCACATCTAAACCTTCCAACGGTAAACACACGAAATCCACCATAAAGTCTTTACCATAAATGGTCAAAGAACAACTTAGACAGACCAAAGAAGTAGTTACTGACCCCATCGCTGGAGTATCAATAACCATCTCAAAACCCATCACAGACAACACAAGATTCAAACGCTTCGCGCACTCAGACGAAATAAACGAATGAGTCGCTCCAGTATCAATAATAGCAATTAAAGGCGTATTATTAATAAAGCAAGTACCTCTTATCAGACGATCTGCACTTGAAGTCTGAGTTCCCGCCAATGAAAACACTTTACCACTAGCTGTAGCTTTCTTCGGATTAGGACACTTCGTGCTAATGTGACCAGGTTCCCCATAACTGTAACACTTCACCACATTCTTCCTTTTACAATCAGCTAAGACATGTCCGATACCACCACAATTAGAACACTTATCCAACTTCTTCCTACATTCTGTCTGACGGTGACCCAATTCGCCACACCTAAAACACCTAGGAGAATTAGATATACCTCCTCCACCTGACCTTCGATCAAAAGTACCCCTTTGTTTACCCTTATCAGCCGGTGACACATACGGACCACCACGGAATTGTTGCTTCCCTTTCCTGTCACTTACACTTTTATAGTGAGCAGAACGAGCCTTACTATCTTCATCATAAATCCTACAGCATTCCACCAAATCAGCAAACCTTCGAATCCTCTGATAAGCAATAGCCTGCTTAATCTCAGGACGCAATCCACTTTCATACTTCACACACTTAGAAAATTCAGCAGTTGCCTCCGCATAATGAGGATAAAACTGCACAAGTTCCACAAATTTAGCAGTATAGTCAACAACAGACATATTACCTTGTTTTAACTCCAAAACCTCTATCTCTTTCTTTCCTCGGACATCCTCGGGAAAATACTTCCTTAGAAACTCTCGGCTAAACACTTCCCAAGTGATCTCTTCTTCCTCCGCAGCTTCCAACACCTGACGAGTACCGACCCACCAGTCATCAGCCTCTTCATGTAACATATAAGTACCTAGCCTCACCTTATGATCATCATCACAATCCATCACCCTGAAAATCCTTTCAATCTCTTTCAACCAAATCTGTGCACCATCCGGATCATGTTTCCCTTTAAAGACCGGCGGCTTATTCTTTCTGAACTCATCATTTCCGCAGCATTCGGTGCACCCTGCACAGCTCGTGCCATAGCTTGCATCGCAGCAGCCAAAGCAGCATCATTTCGACCAGCCATATTCTATTCGTTTCCAATAACAGAAACTATGGTTAAACAACAACTCATCCGAACACAACTGCCGCACAACAACTCGCCCAAAATGCCAGACACAACTGACACAACTGACACGGACTGGCTCTGATACCACTTAATGTGACGCCCCCAATCTATACCCCAAAACAATTAAAGCAATAAAAGAAAAATTCAAAATTTTGTCAGAGTATATCTAAAAACACGA
Organism: Lathyrus tuberosus; assembly: GCA_022829125.1. Taxonomy (NCBI): domain Eukaryota; kingdom Viridiplantae; phylum Streptophyta; class Magnoliopsida; order Fabales; family Fabaceae; genus Lathyrus; species Lathyrus tuberosus. The sequence goes on from JALAZF010000017.1 coordinate 22,050,230, forward strand.
CATAGACCGAAAGGGTCACATCAATAGAAAACAAAATACAGATAACATACAACACCTGCTCATAAAGATATGCAACGGTGGGGTAGCAATCAAACAGAGGAAACTCAGTTCCTTACACCCACTTTTCAGAAATTAGAATAAAAGCGGAAAATCTAAAATCTGAATAACATATATACATATGTCATATAAAAAGTCTGTCATACATCAAGTTATACATGTACAATTCCAAAAGATATCATCACATATACAAAATAATCACAAACGGCCACCCTAGCTACACGGTGTCACATATCAGAGCCGACCGACAAAAGAATGAAGACGCAACGCTTCACAAAAAGAATACCTCCAGTGACTCTAATCTGCAATGCCTCATAGAGCATTATGAAACATCAGAAGGGTGAGAAAAACAACCATAATATAATTGCGTAAAATTATATATTAACACAAAAATACTCAAGTAGGCATATTCTCACCACCATTGCACAACAATCAAACATAACACAATACGGTACAATTTTCACGTATCAAATACCACTGCACTTCAATCATTCATAATTCAATTACACATATTCCATCTCATCAATCACAATCACAAATCCATGCACAATTAATTCATGATTTATGCAAATGCACAGAGACTGACACAACGACTCTATGCACATGCTATGCGGTACCGACTTCCAATGTCTCATCATCAGTTCACTCAGGAACTACTGGAACCATCGCTCGTTACTGAGGATCGCTCAATAACTCCCCGTCGGGCCTACGATGTTCACCCGTCGCTTTAGGTCTCCACATGAGCACACGACGTTATGGATTGCTTTAGGTCTCCACATGAGCACACAATCCGATCGCTTTAGGTCCCCACATGGGCACACGATCGTCTATAACTATCGCTTTAGGTCCTCACATAGGCACACGATGTTATAGCGGATTCCCTCTGGAACCAAACCGTCACTCAGGACGTCACAACAATGCATATCATGATGCTTGGCATACAAATGACTCATGACAATCCAAGGCATACATATATACAACCATGTGAACCATTTCAAGATCAATAATCATGTATTGAAAATCAATTTAAACAATGCATTCATCATTAACCACAAATCACAACAACAAGCATATTATCATATGCATTCACACCAATTCACATCAATTACACCAAACGGCAACGAACTCTTTCACAATTAACATGCATTTACATTTAATTTAAACAATGCATTTATTTGCCAAAAGGCCACAATTCACAATAATTTCCACAATCTAGGATTCACGCCATAAGGCTACCCACAACACATCGTATAACAGTACACACAAGCTATGCGTTATATAACAAAAGCATATTGCACGATAACACATCAATCGCACGCATTCACGACGGTAAAAATTAACACAACAATACGGTTTCAATTTTCTGCTATAATTGAACCATATACAGACCTCAAAACTATTTTTCCTAGAAAGAACATCTCGTTAGCTTTCCAACGCTTCGAACGGGGGTCAAAACCGACTTACGCTTCAAGAGTTATGAATTTTTGAAGTTTTGCAAAGACCAGAATTTTTCTGCTAACAGCCCTACGGGTTCATGCAATTTCGTCCGAAAATCCGACCGATTCAATTATTTTCTTCGAAACAAACACATACTCATTCATACCAAACATATAGTAGTGATTTGGAACCATTAAACGTGAATTCTACAACTTTCGATTTCACTCCGAATCTTAAACTCTCAATTCTCCAAAAATGCAAAAACTTACAAACTCAACCAAATTCGATAAAACAAGCATACTCGATCACGGCCTAACATTACTCGACACATCTACACAATTTATTCCGACTTTCGTCCGTGAAAACATCGATTTTTATCGATTTCTACCGTTTCGACCTAAAAGTGAAAACTATGGAAAACAAACAAACATTCCAAGAAAACATACATAATATTACACAAGCATAAGATAATCGAGTTTCGCACCCTTACCCGATTAATTCGCGTTTGAAAAGTCGGTTGAATCGGTTCTTAAATCCACAAGTTTTTCCTCTTTTTTTCTTCTTTTTCCTCTTCTCTTTCTCTTCTCCTTTTCTTTTTCTTCTTTCTTTCTCTCTTTTCTTACTACTTTTCTATTTTTATAAAAAGTCAAAATATCTAACCCCAAAAAGACCAAAATACCCCTCAGCTCAAATATCTCACGCTCTCAAAATGCGATAAAACATAAACATACCGATGCAATATATTTCGGGAAATAAAAGTTGAAAAGAAATTATAATTTATTGCAAATATTTTACCTATCAGAGAAATTATCCAATTAACAGGTAAAACTCATTTAATTTACACAATTCAAAAAAGACCAAAAACTCACTAACTTCCACCAGTGGAACTCAAGTGCAAAACGTGACATAACCAAAAATAACACTAACTTCCACCAGTGGATGTTAGTTCAAAATGTGACACATTTATGCCACAAAACTCAATGCCCAAACATGATGCATTAACATGAAACACAATAAATCACACAATTCACAAAATTTCACATAAATGGAATAATTAAATACGGTTAAATAAATCGGGGCGTTACACCACTCACTGGTTCATACACGCCACAACAAAATGGTTGAGCTTAGAGAAAAAATTAAAGTATTATAAATATGGTCCATAGTGTTTTGGTCGAAAACGAGTTCCAAAATCTTTTTGGACAAAAGTTGTAAAATGAATGATTCATATTTTAAACAGAAGTCATACTCTTGTTGTCAAGAACATCACGGTAGAGGAAGCATGAAGCAAAATTATGCTATATGTTTCATATTTTAGAATATTTGGCAGCATTTTGATACATTCATGTACCTGATCATAAAAGGAGGAAACTTGATGACAAAAGTATCAAATGTGTGATGTTAGGGATGAGTAAGGAGTCTAAGGCCTACAAACTTTATGATCCAATCAAGAAGAAAATTTTGATCAGTAGAGATGTTAAATTCCAGAAGGGTGCTGTTTGGGATTGGGGTTAAGCAAAAACCGGCATTACACCTGATACAAATGAGTTGAATCCTTTGGAAGAATCTGGTCAATAAGATAAAGATATAATCCAAAAAAATTCTAATGATACAACAACAACTACAAGTGATGCAGCTCCAAATTCAACTTCAAATATGTTAAATTCCACCATTTCAAAAGCTTCGAAAAATTAAGCGGAAGGAAGAACAAGATGACCACCAAATGGATGAGAGATTATGGTGATGATTTAGCTAAGGGAGATGAAATGAATTTTCCATGTTTGCAGGTTCAAATCCAGTTACATATAAACAAGCATAAAAAAAATCCTGCATTGAAGGGATGCAATGGATGCTGAAATTTAAGCAATTAAAAGGAATGATACATGAGAGTTAACTAATCCACCACCAAATTGCTGAGCTGTAGAAGTCAACTGGATTTTAAAAACTAAGCTAAAGAAGACAGAGGATGTTGATGAAATTTAAAGCTAGACTTGTAGTAAAAGGCACTACTCAAAAGGAAGGCATATATTATAGTGAGATCTATGTGATAGTCTCTTGTCTTGAAACCATCAGAACTATTGTTGCATTGGCAGCTACAAAAAGGTGGGGTATTCATTAACTTGATTTTAAATCAATTTTCTTAGATGGAGCAATCAACGAAAATTTATGTAGTGAAACCACCAAGTTATGTATTTCAAAGATGTGAGCATCAAGTATACAAGCTTAAGAAGGCCTTAAAGGCTCTTAGAGACTGGTACAACAAGTTGGAATCTTATCTTGCAGCAAATGATTTTTTGAAACTTACACATGAACACACTTTATTTGAGGAGAAGAAAGAGAAAGGTGAAATTTTAATTGTGTGTGTATTTATGTAGATTATATTATATATACCAGTAATGATAAGTCGATGTTTCAAGAGTTCAAAACTATGATGATGTAAGAACTTGCAATGACTAACTTAGGCAAGATGAAATATTTTTTGGCATTGAATTTTTGCAAGGTTGCAATGGTATCTTTGTTGAGCAAAAGAAATATATTAAGTATATGTTAAACATAATTGACATGTCTGATTATAATCCTATGAAGTGTCTTATAGTTCTGTTCTGGACTGGACCAATAGATAGAATTGGCCCAATAAGCCTCTGCTACAGAGCGGCCCAAATCGCCTAAGTCCAATCCGCAGGAGGGCAAAAGTTACCTTTCTGCCCCTCCTACCAGGCAAGGAACATAACGTTCCTCCCCGGACATTCTGCCCAACGTGCACAGCTTCAGTGCTCCCCGACAGCCATGGGCAGATGCCCGAAACTAAGCACATGCCCGACATAGCGGCTAGTTTTGGACACCCTGCCCGTCGTAACGGCTAGTTTGGGCAGTGACCGATTCTTTAGGGAAAACGGTTATTTCGCCCCGAAAATAGGACCGTTAGCCACGCGCTTAGAGCCCTATATAAACCCTCTCACTTGAGAGGGTCAGGTATCAAATATTCACCCTACGAACTAATACTTTGTGCTTGCCCCTTTCTTCTGACCCTTTCTCACTTGAGCGTCGGAGTGCCTTGCAGGTACACCACCACCTCTCCTCAATCACTTACCGGACAGCCGGTACGACCAGCACCCATCCGGACACCTCCATAACAACCAACCCGCGTGGACCCGTTCGAGCACTTCGGATCAGTGGCGCCGTCTGTGGGAACTTCTTGTTCTCCCCTTCTTTCATTCCTCCTCAGAAATCGAAAGATCAAAACATATTCTCTTTGATCCGCCCACGTATGGCCGCCCAGAATTCCGCGATAGGTGCTGACACCACTGTTCTCATCCCCGTCAACAAGATGGACGTTGACGGCCATTCTTCGTTACTCTCTGACCCCCGCTTCCGTCGGGACGGGGCTACTGCATCTCCAACTCCTCCTCCCACCGGACAAGGAGACGTGCAGATCCCATCGGAAGACCGGCCAGTTCCCGGTCCGCCCAGCGCCGACTTGGCCGTGGCAGCCCTTCTAGAAGCTGTTAACCGCACCAACCTCCTCATCCTACAACAAGGAGAAAGGATAGGAGCTCTTGAGGAGGCATCTTTCCCAGGATCCTCTCCTCCCCGGAATAAAGCCCGAAGATCCAAAAGCCCGCCACCTAGGCGCGGAGAAGACCGTTCGGTTAGGCACGATAGGCCCTCCCCGCCGGGCAGACCTCATGACCGGTCCTGTTCACCCTCACCTCACAGAAACCGCCGCCGCGAGCGCAGACGACGGTCACCATCAGAGCCAAGTTCAGATAGCGACGACGAACCTCGTGGCCCGTTGTCCCGGGAGATCCTAGCAACCCGCCTTCCTAAGGGGCTGGAGAAGCCTTCGTCGCTAGGGACGTACGACGGAACCACCGACCCGGACGAGCATATAGAGAACATCGACGCTCTCTTGGATTACAGAGGGGTACGGGGAGCCATCAAGTGCCGCCTGTTCCCGACCACGCTCCGTAAAGGAGCAATGACGTGGTACAAGCAGCTGCCCGAGGAATCCATCACGTCATGGAGACAGCTGGGGAGGATCTTCTCCCGTCATTTCACTGCTTCACAACGCCACCCCAAGATCGAGGCGTCCCTGGGAGCCGTCGTACAAGGCAAAGAGGAGCCTCTCCGGGCTTATATCGAGCGCTTCAATAAGGAGGTTGTCCAGGTACCAACGACCAATGCCATGAAGAAATTCTTGCTCGAGCAAGGGTTACGTCCTGGTTCCGATTTCGCGAAAGCCATCGGCCTCGACCCACCGAGGAATCTCAATGCACTTCTCCACCAGGCCCAGTCACATATACAGTACGAGGAGAAGGTCGCTGCCCACTCGGTCCGGACATCTCGCAACCAAGAAGGTGCCCAGATGTCCAGAGTTGAAGAACCCTCGACGTCCCGTCGAGAAGACAAGAGACGCGACGATCGACCTCGCGATACACGCGAGCAGAGAGCACCCTCCGGGCGATTCCATGATTATACCCCCCTCACTGCCTCGAGGGAGAAAATATTGTTCGAGTGTGCCAACTCGGAGTTCAAACAGGCGGGGAGTCCGTTTCCCCAAGCAGCTGCCGATCAGACCAGGGATGGACAAGTCCAAGTACTGCCGTTTCCACAAGAGTCACGACCATACAACGGAAGAGTGCATCCACCTCAGAGATACCATAGAGATCCTCATTCGCGACGGCCATCTGAAGCAGTTCGCAAAAAAGAAGGACGCTCCCCGGAAAGAGGCCCAGGAAAGCAAAAAGGTCGCAGAAGAAATTCTGCCCTCCGACGACGCCAACATCCAGGTCGCTATGTCCGTGACCCGACCAGAAGACTTTCGCTTCCCGGACAATCTACTCGCCTCCACATACCTCGCTGCCAGCAGCCCATGGGAGGCCTTCCCGCCGGCCATGGTGATCTCCGGGGGTGGATTCAACAAAGTCACAGTTGGCTCGGTCAAAAGGAGATTCGACCAACTGATCAGCAAAAGCTCCAACGAGGTCACCACGCTAGACACCACGCACAAAGGGTCCGCTCCCATTTCCTTCTACAAGGAAGAACTCCTTGGCGGGGCACCGAATTCGAACATCCCACTGCTTATCCGGGCAAGGATGGCGAATTTCGATGTCCGAAGGATACTCGTGGACCAGGGCAGTTTGGTTGACATAATGTACAACCACCTGTTCGAGACATTGCAGCTGAACGACTCTCACCTTACTCCATACATCAGATCCGACCTGCAAGGGTTCAACAGAGCGGTGACAAAGCCCCGAGGTTACGTAGAGCTCATCGTAACCTTCGGGTCAGGAAAAACAACCCGAGCAATCAAGGCACAGTTTCTGGTAATCGATTGCCCGTCACTATACCAGTGCATCTTCGGAAGGCCAACCCTGGCAGAGTTGATTGCAGTACCTTCCACCGTACATCTCAAAATGAAGTACTACACTTCTGAAGGGATGGTCGCCACCCTCCACGGCGACATCGAGGCTGCCCGCCGCTGCTTTGAAGCAGCGTCAAAGGGACTTAACACCATCTCGGCGAAGCCAAGAGCATCTGGTCGTCCCCACCTGCCCAACAGCTCCGAGCAGCCAAGGCCACTCCCCCAGGTCGAATCAATCGATCTAGACAGCCGGTTCAGCGAATAAGATTACGCCAAGGTTCCAGCACCGTCGGGCATTAAGTCCGACAACAGCGGCCACCTCCTACGACCTGTCCCAGATGGCAACTTCGAGATCGTTCCGTTCGGAGAAGACCCCTAACGGGGAGTGAAGATCGGAGAAGATCTGCCCGACCTGGCCAGAAGACAGCTGAAAGCGTGCCTCCGCGAAAACGCAGACCTGTTCGCGTGGAGTGCTGCTGAGATGCCCGGATTGGACCCCTCCATCGCCTGCCACCAGCTCACGATCGACCCAACCGTCAAAGCCGTTGCCCAGCGCAGAAGGAAGCAATCCCCGGAGAAGACAGAAGCCGCGGTTAAAGCTGTCAAAGACCTTCTAGAAGCTAGGTTTATTTCCGAGGCCAAATATACTACATGGCTCTCTAATGTTGTACTTGTACGAAAAAATAATGGCAAATGGAGGATGTGCGTTGATTATACTGATGTTAATAAGGTCTGTCCGAAGGACGCCTACCCCCTCCCCAATATAGACAAACTCGTAGATAATTCGGCCGGTTTTAAACTGTTATCGTTCCTCGACGCCTACTCGGGCTACAACCAAATACCAATGGCCGCGAGCGATAAAACTTACACAGCCTTCATGACCGAATCGGGCAACTATTACTACAACGTAATGCCCTTCGGACTGAAGAACGCCGGCGCTACATACCAACGAATGATGAACAAAGTCTTCCGCGAACAGATAGGCGACATGCTCGAGGTATACATGGACGACATGATCGTCAAATCCCACGAGGAACTAGACCATGTTGCCCACCTCCGCAAAATTTTCGAGCAGGCAAGGAAATACCAAATGCGTTTCAACCCGGAGAAGTGCACGTTCGGGGTACGAGCAGGTAAGTTCCTCGGTTTCTACCTTACGGAACGAGGAATAGAGGCTAACCCCGATAAATGTCGGACATTCTCCGAGTTCCCAACGCCCACGTCTAAAAAGAACATCCAATCCCTCAACGGAGTGCTGACCTCGCTGTCCCGCTTCGTCGCAAAGTCCGCCCAGCACGCCCTTCATTTCTTCAAGCTCTTGCGGAAAGAAGCAGCGTTTGAATAGACCGAAGAATGCGAGGCGTCCCTCCTCCATTTGAAGCAGGCTCTATCGGAACCGCCCGTGTTGTCACGACCAGATACCGGGGAGGTCTTGTTCCTGTACCTCGTCGTCTCCGCCGAGGCCGTTAGCACCGTTCTCATCCGCGAAAATCCTAGCGGGCAAAAGCCGGTATATTTCACGAGCAAGGCACTGCAGGACACAGAATTGAGATATCAACAGATAGAGAAGGTAGCATTGGCCCTCGTCAACGCTGCCAGACGACTAAGACACTATTTCTTGGCCCACACGATCGTGGTGAGAACAAATCAACCCATCAAGCAGCTACTGGGACGACCAGACATGGCCGGGCGAATGCTCAGATGGTCGCTAGAACTGTCTGAATTCGACGTCCAGTACGAAAGCAGGAAAGCTCTTAAAGCCCAGGCCCTGGCCGATTTCGTAGCAGAAGTGACCTTTTCAAACTCCTCGCCCCACGTGACAAATAGATGGACCATCTATGTGGACGGGGCATCCAGCTCGAGCGGCAGCGGGGCAGGCGTAATTCTGGAAAACGATGAAGGGACCATAGTCGAGGCTTCTCTCACATTGTCTTTTCCCACGTCAAACAACCAGGCCGAGTACGAAGCCTTCCTCGCCGGGCTACGCCTAGCCGAAGACCTGGAGGCCGAGGAAGTCATCATCTGCACGGATTCGCAGCTCGTAGCCAACCAGGTGTCCGGGGAATATCAAGCCAAAAATGACAGTCTCTCCGAATACCTCACCCTCGTCAGAGAAAAGATGTCGAAATTCAGAACAGTAGAAGTAAGACACGTTCCACGCGAACACAACGTACGAGCAGACGTATTGTCAAAACTGGCAAGCACCAAGAGGAAAGGTGGAAACAGGTCAGTCATCCAAGAGATACTTCCCCGGTCAAGCATCACTAAGGGATCTTCGACCCTACACGTACACGTGATCAGGGATAGAGATTGCTGGATGACGCCCGTTTACAACTACCTCACCAGGGACGAACTTCCAGAGGATCCCAAGGAGGCCAGCACCATCAAACGAAGGGCCTGCTCGTACGTTATCCTCGAAAACAAACTCTACCGGCGGGGCTTCTCCATCCCACTTCTTAAATGCATAGAAGAGGAGGTCGTCCCCCACGTATTGCGAGAAATCCATGAAGGCATCAACGCCCAACACCTCAGAGGAAAGTCCCTTGCCCGTAAGGCCCTCCGAGCAGGGTACTATTGGCCGACCATGCAACAAGACGCCAAGGAGCATGTGAAGAAATACGACAAATGCCAACGACACGGGGATATGCACCTAGCTCCGCCAAACGAACTAAAAAGCATGACCTCCCCGTGGCCATTCGCCTGGTGGGGCCTGGACATCCTAGGACCCTTCGTGACGGGGTCCAGCCAAAACAAATACCTGATAGTAGGCGTAGATTACTTCACAAAGTGGATAGAAGCAGAAGCTTTAGCCAAGATAACAGCGCTAAACATTCTGCGCTTCTACAAGCGGAACATCCTTGCCCGGTTTGGGATCCCCCAAGCAAGTGTCACGGACAATGGAACACAATTCACAGACAAAAAATTCCAAGACTTTGTCGCACACCTCGGAACGAGGCAACACTTCGCTTCCGTGGAGCATCCCCAAACCAACGGGCAGGCAGAAGCGGCCAATCGGGTCATATTGCGCGGCCTCAAGCGAAGACTGAACGAAACAAAGAAAGCCTGGGTCGAGGAGCTTCACAGTGTCCTATGGGCATACCGCACCACTCCCCAGTCCACCACCAGGGAAACACCTTTCCGTTTGGCATATGGCACCGAGGCGGTCATACCCATCGAAATCCACGTACCGTCCAGGAGGACGGAATCACCCCTCGACGAGGAAATGAACGACGAAGCGATAAGAGAGGAGCTCGACCTCGTCGAGGAAATCCGAACAGGAGCAGCCCTCCGCGAGGCATCTCTCAAGCAAAAAATAGCGATCAGGCACAACGCCAAAGTCTTGCGACGGGAATTCAACGTGGGCAGCCTCGTCCTGCGAAGAAACCACAAGGACTCCCGCGAAGGTAAACTGGCGCCCAACTGGGAAGGACCATACCGAGTCCGCGCCAAAACGGGGAACGGCGCATACTTCCTTGAAAACCTCAACGGGGAAACGCTCCCTCGACCATGGAACGCTGAAAAACTTAAGCAATACTACAGCTAAAAGGCACAAGAAGCTTCCTCGCGTCACAAGGCTATCTAACGGCCATCACGCTCGTTCAGGTACAAACGACGCGTACGTACAAAGCGGAATCCCGCTCAAATAAACGAGTCGGAGCTCCGCTCGTCGGCGGTCCTCGATCGAGCACCGCCTTCGCCCAAGTACCATGATTGGCAGAACCCCAGCTCGCGATGGGACGTTCACGCCGCGACCTCAGGCCTCAATCGCGACCTGAGATTTGCAACCTCGCCAGGATCTTCCCCGGCTGTTCGACCAGTTCCCCACACTGGCGAATTCATTACGCAACGAGCAATCTGTCAAAAATAAGCCTTGTTGACAAACACACCCTCCGACGGGCAGTCACGCATACACAACTAAAACAAAATACAACAGTATAAACAGAAGTTGTATAAATTAACCGGGCATTAAATTAAAGGGCCACAAGGGCCAAAGATTGTGCTTGTTACATTAAAAAGGGGCCACGCCCCCAGAACAAAAATAAGATTACAACGAGTTCAACGGCACGCAGGCCGGACAAGATACAACTAAGCAACAAAAACTCTTCAGTCTTCCACACGCTCGGTTGACGCTGCTTCAGGCCTCGGCTCCTCCACGGGCTGCTCCTCGATATGTTCCTCGGGAGTATCGAGAACAAGACCCTCGGGCAGGACAATGCGGCCACCCTCCACACGAGCTAGGTAGTGAGTACCCCCGGTCGAAATCTCGAGCCCAGGGTTCACCACTCGCAACTGGGCCACCGCACTATCAAAAGACTCCGCGGCCACAGCAATACCATCATCCTCGGCCTGCAGAATGCCAGCGACCAGCTCTGCCCGAGTCTTCAACACTCTTATCTCCTCTGGTTCGTCATCACCTGGGGCATTGGCCGCCATCAACTCCGCGTTCAACTCCTCGGACGCCTTCTTCTCCGACTTTAGCTTGGTAACTTCCTCCCTCAGCGTTGTCGCCTCTTCCTCAGCTTTCTTCTTCGCCTCACGGGCATTCCGGACCTCCTCCTTCAGCGTCGCTTCGGAGGCCCGAGCAGCAGTAAGCTCAGCCTCGAGCACGTGGTCCCCCTTAGCATACACAGCTGCCATCTCGAGCATCCTCACGAGGGCAGAAGCATCCCTGGCCACCATCGCCCTTTTGCCCGCGCGATCCATGTTCCCCAGGCTAAGAGATTCAGCTTGAGGAACAACCAAGGTATTACCCTCAAAGAACCTCATATCGTTGATGCACGGAGGAAGTTCGAACTTCCCCTTCTCAACTGCCCCCCTCAGATCCACCGTATCTGTTGTCCGGAGGCGCTTCTGTCGCCCGACCAAAGGCAGCGGAGAATCCCGCGGACAGGGAGTGGGAGAACAGGAGGTCCCCGGAGCAGTTTGAACAGGGGGAGGCGCACGAGCACCAGCCGCAGTCCGGGTCTTGGAGGGGGTCGCTCCAGCCTTACCCCTCGCCATGGCGTTCCTCACCACACGGTCACAGGCTTGAGGCATCTCACCTGCACAAAGAAAACAAGCGCGTCAGAAACGAGGAAGAAAGAATAGCAAATAAAGTCTAAGTAACTAAATCTACCGAGCAGCGCCGTGACATCCGCAGAAGTCTTGCACTCCAGCAGTGCCTTGACGGGGATAAACCGGCGCTCGACCCTTTGACTGCCATCCTCCTCGAAGATAGGATTACCCTTGCTCGTCCAACAGGTCGTGAGCTGAAAGGAGTTGACCCAATTCACCAGGGTCTCGTAAGACGCGGCATCCTGCCCGCGTAAAGCACTCGGCTCAAAAACATAGGCACTGGGCTTCTTTGAGAAGTGGTCGGGCGTCCAGCGGATTAGGAACTTGTACACTCTCTCCCCAATGTACTTCCCTTCCTCGTTAATCAACTCATCCCCGTTCTCATCACATTCCACCTCCCAGCAGTACGTGCTGTCCTTAGCAGCTTCGGACAAAGGCTCGACGATGTAGTACCGTCTCTTGAAGTTTCGGATGGACTCCGAGAACGGCTTGAACAATTTTTTGGGCTGCTTCAAAGAGACCCATCCGTACCTCTTCCCCGTCAGCTGCCGCTGTAGGTGGAAAACAGCAAAGAACAGAGGGATGGTGAGCCCCAAAGCAAGGTGCTCGCACACCAACTCAAAAGCCCGTATAAAGGCCAGCGAATTGGGGTGGAGTTGGGAAGGCGCCAGCTTCAGATGATGGAACACCGACCGCTGGAAGTCAGTGAAGGGCAACCTCAGCCCCAGTTCTTTGAAGACGTATTCGTACATCCCAAAGCAGTCCCCGAAGCTCGAGCATATCCGCTCGCCCACGCTAGGCAGAAGCACACTCCATTCACCTGAAGGCCCCACCTCAGTAAAAGCATCCGCCGCAAACCTCGCAAACGTGGAAGTGTGTTCGGAAGGCTCGGCCACCTCCCACTCTTCCGGGCAGAATGCGTCTACGTCCTCTTCTATTACATCTTCCTCCATGACCCCCAGGTCATCTCCCTCCTCGGCATCACTCGCTTCCCCCTCGACGTCGCTCGAGGAATTCGAAGCCGACGAACTCGAGGATGCAGAACTCGAGGCCGTTGCACTGCTGCTCTCATCGGAGACAGTTTCTTCGGACGTAACGGGTATAACCTCCCTCTCGGGCTCCATCGCCACTATGATCACCTGAAAAAGCAGAGAAAGGCAGTGAATTCGACAGGAAATCAAATCCACCCTTCCACCACTAAGACAAGTGAAAGGGCGCGCGAAAGGCTAGGGACAACGTCCCCGGCCTAGGCCCCAACATCGAGCAAAGAAGAACAAAACATCCCCACGAAGAGATGCCCGAGACATGTCAACTTCCTACGAGTAACCTCCCCGCGCATATGCCCAGATTCCGTTGAAGCTCCGCCAGGAATCGCACAACTCCACCGGAATCTGGAAACATCCTACTAGGAAACTCACCAAGTACCCCAGAAAACGATAAGACGCGGTGGTCACAACTCACAACCACCACGTGAACCACCGCCCACCACCAACACTCGCCAAAAATCTACCTATCTTGTCATCTAAAACTAACCCTAGCCACATGCAACCTACCACTAACAACAAGAGGAAGCAAAACAAACAGAAAATCTGAAAACTTACTTGATTTTACTGGAAGAAAAGCAACTGCTCAAAACTTGTTGCGGTGGCCGGTTGCTTGGAGCCGATGACGGACAAGAACAAAGGCGGCGACGGGGAAGAATCAGAAAGGGAAAAGTGAAAAATGGGACGATTTCCCCCATTTTATACCAAGAGGCACGTGCGCACACGCGCCCGTAGGTAATAATGACGACCCACTAGCCATGACTACCTACTTAACTGCTACACAGGTCTCGATGCACACGTGGCGACCCAACGTTTCCCATTCCATCTGACGCGTCACCTCCCCGAATACCGGGCAAGAGGGATTCGACCACGAGCATCACGGACACGGAGAACCACGAGCACCTCGAGACAATCATCCTCGTATCCAACGACGACTTCATGATAGTCCCCCGGGACAACGAGGAGTCCTTAAGTCATCACTCCCATGCTCGGGAGCAACGACTTGGGGGGCTCCTGTTCTGGACTGGACCAATAGATATAATTGGCCCAATAAGCCTCTGCTACAGAGCGGCCCAAATCGCCTAAGTCCAATCCGCAGGAGGGCAAAAGTTACCTTTCTGCCCCTCCTACCAGGCAAGGAACATAACGTTCCTCCCCGGACATTCTGCCCAACGTGCACAGCTTCAGTGCTCCCCGACAGCCATGGGCAGATGCCCGAAACTAAGAACATGCCCGACATAACGGCTAGTTTTGGACACCCTGCCCGTCGTAACGGCTAGTTTGGGCAGCGACCGATTCTTTAGGGAAAACAGTTATTTCGCCCCGAAAATAGGACCGTTAGCCACGCGCTTAGAGCCCTATATAAACCCTCTCACTTGAGAGGGTCAGGTATCAAATATTCACCCTACGAACTAATACTTTGTGCTTGTCCCTTTCTTCTGACCCTTTCTCACTTGAGCGTCGGAGTGCCTTGCAGGTACACCACCACCTCTCCTCAATCACTTACCGGACAGCCGATACGACCAGCACCCATCCCGACACCTCCATAACGACCAGCCCGCGTGGACCCGTTCGAGCACTTCGGATCAAGTTCCATGCAATAAGTTACTAAAAGAAGACAATGGAGAGAAGGTTGATACAACTCTATTTAAGCAACTTATATGAAGTCTTATGTACCTTACAGTCTTTGTACTCCTAAAGTAGTTTGATTACTTCAATTCTTAGTTTTAGGTCGAGATTGGCACTGATATATGTTGGCCTTTTACTCGTCTCATCACTCAGTTAGATTTCTTCTAAAGGATCCTACACCTGCATCTTATTAATCGCAGAGACTTGATCTTTTTCAAAACCTAAAGGATCGTCATCATAGACGCAGTCGAGCCTCTGAGCATTTAAGTTCTCATTTTCCCTAATCGTAGGTTGCGAATTATCTGGTGACTCGTGTTCGAAGTCAATCCTTGGTCCTAAATCATAATTTTCTATTTCATTAGCTTCGAAAGCCATGTGTCGGACTTCGGCCACTAAGGCCACTTTTAGTCTATTTTCGGCTACATAAGTTGAAATTCTTTTCAAAGTATCAGACTCAAATATAGCCCTCACTTTCGTCTTTCCAACTAGTTGTTGGGATCTCAAACATTCCCTCATCCCCTATGCTTTCTCTAAACCATATAAGTCCATGGGTAGGGTGAAGTTTAAAAGTGTATAATGCCCCTTCTAAAGGCAATTACTCTGACCCTACAATAATACATAGTGCAATATTTTCCAGGTTTTTGTCAAAAAAAAATTTATCGACATAGTTTATCTCGGGCAAATTATAAATCTGATTGGCCTCTACATTTTTGACAATCCCATCATTTCACCATATCGAAACTCTTTGGTGAAGTGAAGATGGCACCGCTCTGATGCCATGGATCCATTCTCTCCATAGGAGTAAGTTATAGTTGGCCCTGGAAGATATGACCATGAAAATAGTGGGTCTGGTCATCGAACCAAGTGTTAAGTCAACTTGAATCACCCCTAAAAAGTGTCTAATTTAACAAAACCATGGTGTGTGGTCTTAAATCAGTGTCATCGTTTCTGATATTTTTTAAATGAAAATGAGGCATCAGGTTGACTCTCGTGCATCCGTCAACCAACACCCTGTTGATTCCAGTATATTCATTTTTCGCCCTTATGAATAAGGGTTTCAAATGACTCTTCATGCCTTCATCTTGTATTTCAAAGAAAGCATTTTGTTCCTCTACACAACCATTGTCCATGACATAGTAACAGTCTGGCCTATGCATGACCATTTAATGTTCATCACACTCCTCAAATTCCTCAACTTTTATGGGAAAATTATACTCGACAGGAAGTACTGACAGCATGTTACAAATCACGTCGAAATCAAGTTCTGATCCAAACCCAAAATTATTAGTTGCCATATCGTCATCTACATGTGGTGCTTTCTTTACTGATTTCCTTTTTGCTTTTGTTGGCGTTGGCATCTTGGCCTTGTCAGCGACAAGATTAGGCTGTAGTATGTTGGTAGCTGATTCTGCAGTTTCTCTTTCTTCCTTTTTCTTCCTCTGGAACCTCTTCCATTGGGTTCAGGACATGGGATTTTCCCTTTGTAATTGCTAGGTCCATAGGTCTGTTTCGACACTTGGAGATTCTTTCGATATGACAATGATAAAGCTATGCCTATCTCAAAACTTTTCCATTTCTGGTAGATAGGTCCCTCATTGCCCATAGGTCGCGTCCATTTTCCTTGAGGCGCATTGGAAGTTGGGACATAGGTGTTTGGTTTGTTCCCATGGTGAGCTGGGAACTTCTGTTGCTTTTTCTAGGGCACTCCACTTTTTCGACGATAAAATATGGTTTATTATTCCTCCGCTATCCTCTCTGATTAGCATTTCAAGCATTCTATAAATCCTTAGTAGCTTTTTGTTGTTGTCAAAAATAGTGATGCATCTTGGACACGACATCACTTTAAAATCCTTGACTTTACAGCGGTTGAGGAAGTCAACCAACTCTTCCTCTTCCCTGTGGTAAACTACTTTCATTTGCTACTCACTATTCTCGCCAACTTCCGTTTTGACTTCCATATCGAGGTCTTCAGTAACCTTGACCATATTGACCTCGAGGTCTTCAGTAACCTCGACCATATTGACCTCGACCGGTTCATCATAGTTGGCTTCAATATGCAATGGGTCAGATTCAATTTTCATTTGTGTCTTTCCTTTGTCATTGAATTTCACTCTTCCTTCCTTCACAGCGTTCTAGACAAGATTCTTGAAAATAAAACATTGGGAGGTTTTATGACCCAAAAAATTATGGTATTTACAAAATCCTCTTTTCTCCCGTTGCTCTAATGGAGGCATTTTTGCGGCTTATGGCACCTAAATTTGGCCATCAGTAACCAGCAAGTTGAAAATTTCGTCGCATTTGGTTACGTCAAAGGTGTAAGTTTTCTTTGGGAATTTATTGTTCTTTTCTGGTTTGACATGGTTCTTGAAATTCTGGCACGCAGTTACCAGATGTCGAGACAAATGTCACAACACTGGGATCAAAACATAGCTTGAACGCACAACAACCAAAAACTGTAAACTGCAGAAAATAAATAACACCAAAGTTGTTAACCCAGTTTGGTGGAACTCACCTACTGGACTTGGGCTTCTTGAGGCGCACAAATAGCAGCAATCAGTATAAACTGGCTGCAAATCAACCTGCATAATAATAGGAGAAAAATACAAATTTCCTAAAAAGGCACAAGGATCCTTTTTATGAAAAGTAACAAAATCTGCAATAACAGAAATTCCCACAATATACTCCCGTAAAAGTTGCCCACGTGTGCATTAGAACACACTCAAAAATCACACTAAAATTACCAAAATAGTCATGCTCTAACTACCTGGTAAAACATGTCCTGGAACATGTCACAACATCGTGTAAAACATGATGTCTGACTGACATGGCAGAACATTTGGTTTAACATCTTGCTAACAACATGTTGTTCTACCAAAATGCAGCCAATCCAAAAACCATAGGACTTACAATCTCCCCCTTTGGCAAATTTTGGCTAAAACAACCTTAGTCCACATCAGAGATACACAAAGCGGAAACAAAAACAGAAACAAAAAAACCCAAGAACCACAATGTTGTCACACCAAAAATAAAAAAAGACATCTGACAGCATAACGTCAAGACATTAAGTCTGACATCACAAAACAACACAAGCCACATGAGAACATGTAAGCTCTGTACAAACTGCAATCTTGCAGCAGCAAAACAGACAGGTACACCACTCCCCCTGTCACACATAATCAGTACTCCCCTTGAAGGAGAAAACCAAAAACATAAAAAACTTGAACAATTCAACTTCCCCATAAAGAGCAGTAACAACCACCTCAGCCTCACTCCCCCTAAAGACTACAACCTACTGTAGAGAATAATAACTTCTCCCAGACACAGCAAAGAGTTCCACATCTTCTCAGCAATAGCAAGCAAGTATGACAAACTATCATGCTCCCCCAAAATAGTTGCACAAGTTCAGAAACAAAAACACAACTACTCTTCCTAAGCAGTAGTACACACATGACATAAAGTTGTGGCATCTGATCTAACAACAGAAACAAGTAAACAAACAAAACAACACTTTACTCCCCCTTTTTAGCCAAAAATTGACAAAAATATATGTAAATGTAAACAAACACAAATGGAATCACACACACGGAAGCACAACAGAAACAAAATGCATACAACACAAGTTCAGATGGAAACACACAAAAACCAGATGGAAACAAAAGCATGCACGCAGGCATAACATAAATGGAAACACACATCATTAGTGAAAGCATACACAATTCAGCCTGAGATGCTATGCCATCTCTTGCCCCTATCAAAAACCCTTATGTACTCCTTGTTGCTGAGACCAGTTTCAGAAATAGTGACAATGGATTTCACATCCTTAGAATCTGTCCTCCTTACACCAACATTCTTATCTTCCACAATAGCTTGCCTAGCCCTACCAAGCATCATATTATAGAGGAAAGATGTAGTATTTATTGCATTCCTTCATATCTGTAATTGCTATAATTCCTCAATAACATAAGTTCCTTCCTCACATCCCATGTCCTCAGCATAATCTGCATATAAAGCTTTAGTAGACATACCATTCAGGTGTTCCTTAGTGTTTAAAGTAACATTTTTTCCTTCAACAAAATTCATGACTAGATATTGATCCCTGTCAGGGTTCTTATCCCAGCTATTCAGATCCTTACAATGTAATGTTATAATATCTCTCATTACATTATGATTTTTCACCATTTGCTTTATCCATATTGAGCGAAGGCAATCTCCTTCAGTTGCATCAGTACACCAAGAAGCATATACTCACTTCTTATTGATCCAGGCACCATCCCTTGTTCTAAAGACATAATTCAAGGTTTTCTTTTCTTGAATACTAGAACTCATCATTGGTCCAAGCTTGGAGCCAAGACGCCTGCTTGTTATTCCCCGTGTAGCTTCAGTGATGTCTCTTTCAATTGAGTGTCTTGCAATGAGAGCCTTTGATTGTCCTGTATCTCCCTTCACAAAGAGATATGAACTCACTTGAGAGTGGTCTGGAACAATGTTAGTGACACTGCAACTTTCCTATCTTTCACTCTCAACAATCTGACATGATGATGTCCCAACATTATCTTCAACATCTGTCATCTGTTAAGTAATTGAATCATCAAGTACAACATTTATAGATTCCACTGTCATTCCAATCCTGGAGTTGAAGACTCGATAAGCTCTGTTGCTTGAAGAGTATCCTAGAAATATTCCTTCATAACTTTCATGATGCATTCTACCATTTTGCTCTTTGCTAGCCGAGATATAGCAAGTACTTCCAAAGATGTGAAAGTATTTGACTGTAGGTCCCCTGCATTTCCATAACTCATAGAGAGTGGTTGTAGTGCCAACCCTCAATGTAACCCTATTATGAACATAACAAGCAGTATTCATAGCTTCAGTACAAAAGAGATATGGCAAATTCTTAGCATGAAGCATTACTCTTGCAGATTCTGATATAATCCTCATCTTTTGCTCGACAATTTCATCATATTGAGAAGAGATGGAAGAGAAAAACTCATAACTTATGCCTCTAAAAGCACAAAACTCTGAAAATCTTGCACTCTCAAACTATTTATCATGATAGTTCCTAATCTTGACAATCATCCTATTATGTTCCCTTTGAACATCCGGACATATATCTTTAAAGGTTTCAAAGATATCTGACTTTTCTCTAATGAGCTTACCCATGTAAACTCAAAGAAATCATCTATACCCATAAAGATATACCTCTTTCCACCCAAGCTTTCTTCTTGCATTATCCCCATTAAGGCTATGTGATGAAGTTCCAGAACTTTGGAAGTAGTCTGATGTTGCAACATTGATGGGAACATAATGGGTTGCACATCAACCTTACATTCACCACAGACTTCCCAATCTATAACCTTGAGTTCTGGTATCCCTATAATGACTCTTACTGTAATGATCTCATACATCCTTTTAAGAGAAAGATTTCCAATTCTCTAGTGCCATAACTTCACTTCCTCCTCTTTAGGAATAGAGCAGGATGTAGATTAAACTGTTATTTGGGGTTCCCAAAGATAACAGTTGTCTTTGGACCTCACACATTTCATTTGAATAATGTTCCTTCCATCCTTGACTAGGCATTCTGACTTAGAGAAATTTACTAACAAACCTTGATCACACAACTAACTAATGCTGATGAGATTGACAGTTAGACATTTCACAAAGAGCGCATCATCTAGCCTAGGAGATCCAACACATTCCAATTTTCCAATACCTTTTATTTCTCCTTTCACACCACCACTAAATCTTACAGAACCTGTGGATTGAGATTTTATATCTACCAGCAACTCCTGAGCCCCTGTCATATGTCTGGAACATCCACTATCAAAGTACCAGTCATCTTTAGTTGAAGCTCTCAAAGAATTGTGTGCTACATAATTCACCTCCCTATCTCTGAAGCTCCTCTTTTTACTTACTTGATTAACCTTGAAATGAACCCTAGGTTTTTTATTTCCATACAATTTATAGCAAAAAGGTTTTATATGCCCATACTCACCACAGTGATGACATCTCCAAGAAGATTGGTAATTACTTTGATGTTCACCATGTCTGCCAGGATGTTGTAACCTGTGGTTAGACATTATGGACATCTTCTTCCTTTCTTGGGAAAAGAACTTTTCTACAGACAATTTCCTTTGATTGTTAATAGATTAATAATGCACTTTTGTGTCTTCACCCTTCTTCATCCTTCTCACAGAGTCTGTTGAACTACTGAGCTTGGAATTCAAGAGAGTTATCTCATTTTGAAGATTAGAAATAACACTTAGGAGTTCCTTCTTCTCACTTTCCAGTTCATCTATGACCTTTTTCTGATTTTCTTTTGTCTTCAGATATTCCTCACACTTGTTGCAGGCTTCCTTGTAGTCAACATCCAAATCTTCATAGAGATCATTTTCATCACATGTTTCCACTTCATCAACCCATCTGCAAGAGAGAGCAGTAGCAGGTTCAAAAAATTCTGAGTTAGATTCATCTTCAGACTCATCATCATCAGACCAAGAAATAACCAATCCTTTTTTGCTTCTTGAGATAGTTGGGACACTCTGTCCTTATGTGACCAAATCCTTCACATTCATAACACTGAATCCCTTTTCTTTGATCTGACTTCTCTTCAGTTCTGGAATTATTTTAAGAATTAGAATTATTTTTTATGTCAGAGGTGATGTCCTTGACACCAGCTCTTCCTCTTCTATCCATTCTCTTTAGAATTCTATTGAACTGCTTCCCAAGTAAAACAATAGTTTTTAACAGTCCATCCTCAGTGTCCAGGTTAGTCTGTCCCTCTTTATCTTTAGCATTGGATACAAAAGCAATGCTTTTGTTCTTCTTTTCAATCCTATCATTCAAGGTCAACTCAAACGTTTGGAGAGATCCCACTAACTCATCAACTCTCATACTGGTGATGTTCTGAGCCTCTTCAATGAATGTGACCTTTATGTCAAATTTCTTAGGGAGAGACCTCAGGATCTTCCTGACCAGTTTTTCTTCAGAAACCTTTTGTCCCAAAGCATTAAAGGCATTATCTATCTCAAGCATATTCATGTGAAATTCATGGATACTTTCATCTTTACTCATCCTCAGATTCTCGAATTTGGTAGTGAGAAGCTGAAGCTTGGACATCTTCACTTTGGATGTCCCTTCATGAGTTGTCTTGAGAATTTCTCAAGCATCCTTAGCCACAGTACAAGTGTTGATCGGCCTAAACATATTCTTGTCAACTCCATTCAACAAAACATTCAAGGCTTTGGAGTTTCCAAGAGATGTCTCATCTTCCTCCTTGGTCCAATCTTCTTCTGGCTTCAGGGTTTCTTTTCCATCTTTATCTTTAATCACAGGGTGCTCCCAACCCTTGATGATAGCCTTCCAAGTTCTGCTATCCATAGATTTTAGGAAAGCCACCATACGTGCCTTCCAATAGTCATAATTTGTGCCATCCAGGACTGAAGGCCTATTAACATTTCCTCCTCCTTCCTCGTCCATAGTACCAGAATACAAACTCCCTGGAGCTCACAAAAAAAAAATAGAACAGGGTGACCTGCTCTGATGCCAATTAAAATTCTGGCACGCAAATACTAGCTTGAACATACAACAACCAACAACTGTAAACTGCAGAAAATAAATAACACCAAAGTTGTTAACCCAGTTCGGTGCAACTCACCTACGCTTGGGGGCTATCAAGTCAGGAAGGAAATCCACTATCAGTAGTATTAATTCGAAGCTAAACAATCCCAGTTTACAACTCCTCACTTAATCCCTACCCAGTGTAACTTCTACCTAGAAATCACCATCTAGATATGATAATCCCCTCTCACTTCCTAATCCCCTCACTGATATTAAACAGTCCCAATCCCAGTGACTGTATACAAAACAAACAATAGAAGATCACATCCAAAACAATACTTAATCTTGCTTAAAAGCTTCAATCAAGAACAATACACTTTTTTCTTAAAAGCTTAGAGTGAACAATGAACAATCAATCAAACTCAATGCATCAGAAGATACATGAGTGACATACAATTAACTAAAAAAAACCCTAGGGACCAACCAAAACAACGGCTAATCCTAATTCTCTAAATTCTTCACGATAAGTTCTCTTACCCCAATAGGGGTTTTCTTCTCTTTAAATAGCCTTCAGACCTACTGGAATTGGGCTTCTTAAGGCGCACAAATAGCAACAATCGGTATATATTGGTTGCAAATCAACCAGCATAATAATAGGATAAAAATACAAACTTTCCTAAAAAGGCTCAAGGATCATTTTTATGAAAAGTAACAAAATCTGCAATAACAGAAATTCCCACAATATACTCCCGTAAAAGTCGCCCACGTGTGCATCAGAACACACTCAAAAATCATACTAAAATTACCAAAATAGTCATGCCCTAACTACCTGGTATAACATGTCACAACATCATGTAGAACATGATGTCTGACTGACATGGCAGAACATCTAGTTCAACATCTTGCTAACAACATGTTGTTTTACCAAAATGCAGCCAATTCAAAAACATAGGACTTACAGTTCTTCCCGTCTGCTGGTGTAAGGAGTTTACACGTATATGGGGGTCCTAGTTTTAACTCATCCTAGTTAACTTCGTTCTATTCGACATGACTGTATTTGATGTCGGACCCTGGATCATTCTCGTCTATGTCGATATAAGTTACCCTTTCTTTTTTCTTTATATTTGCCCTAGCCTTTCCGCCTCTAGACGTTTGTGTAGCTCAGTTTTTGTGACGCGACTACTACAACTTTTTGGTGCTACTTTCTGATTTCTAATATTTATTCTATGAAGCTTAAAAAGAAGGGGAAGATATCTCAAACTAACCCTGCGCGCAAGTGTTTTCCCTTACAAATGCGAAGAGATCTGGAACCTTAGTTTACATATGTTTTGTTGTTGAATTGCTTGGTTGTTTGGATTCATTTACTGTTGAGCAGTGAAAGTTTCTTTTTTGGGAAGGATGAGGAAATGATTTTTTTGTTGTTTTGGGTTTTCTATTATTTTGGGGAAGGTACTGGACCTAAAGTTTTTGATTAATGTGCTCACTAAGATTTCACAATCTTATGCCTATGTATTCTCGTAAAGAGATTCGGGGAAATCAGAGCAATCGTAGTTCCTCCTATTCTATGGAAGAAGGAAAAATGTGTCTTGTTCAAAGCCCAAGATTGAAGCTAAAGTTTGTGTATGTCATGCTCAAAGCCCAAGATTGAAGCTAAAGTTTGTCCGAGAGAGAATTTGTCATCTCTAAAGGGAGATATCTCACCTATTCATCACAAACATTGAGTAATTATTTATAAGGGAAGTTGCTTTAACTGAGATACGTAGAATCCAGCAATGCCACATCTTCCTTTATAAGTCTCTGTATGCTAAGAGAGGGACATTGGCATGGATGTATATAATCTAGAGGCTTTCCACTTACATCACTTAGATTAAAGAGAAATTTTAACTAGGATAAAGGAAGGACTCCATCTTGGATTTGGAATCAACAATTGTGCCACTTACATCAATTTATCTGGGGAAAAGGTTTGATTGTTTGTCTGTTTTGAAATGTGATGTACAAAAGGGATATCTTCCTACAGAGAGGACTCAATGGTCTCGCATGTGGAGATGTTTTTGTGCCTTAATCAAAGCCCAAGGTTGAAGCTAAAAAAAAGTTGAAAAATGACTCAACTGGGGAGTATTATGTCTGTCTTGTATAAAGCGCAAGATTGAGGCTGAATGGAAGGAAATCATTATATGAAGCCTAAGAGAAGGCTAACTCTTGATGAGGATTGTTTAAACCCAGTGGAAGGTCTGTATTGTTTTGAGGAATCCAAAGGGGGGCTAACTCTTGCTGGGGATTGAAGAAGAGTTGATTTATCAAATACCATGAGGCTCTGATACTTTTGGGATTTTGTTGGTGGTGATCTGATCCTAGCTAGGGGGTTTTAAAGATGAAG
Organism: Lathyrus tuberosus; assembly: GCA_022829125.1. Classification (NCBI taxonomy): domain Eukaryota; kingdom Viridiplantae; phylum Streptophyta; class Magnoliopsida; order Fabales; family Fabaceae; genus Lathyrus; species Lathyrus tuberosus. The sequence goes on from JALAZF010000017.1 coordinate 22,074,750, forward strand.
GCTACACTTTGTTTGAGGATGAGGAGAGACTTAAAAGGGTAAGTCTGTATGTCCTATAGACTTTAACTTCTCATGGGGATTTAAGTATTGAGAAGATGACTAGAATCTATCTTATGCTTTTAGGGAGCCTGAGGGTCATTGTATGAAGCCCAAGAGGAGGCTAGGGATGCTTCTAGGAAGCCTGGGGGTCCTTGTATGAAGCCCAAGAGGAGGCTAGGGATGCTTCTAGGAAGCCTGGGGGGCCAAGCCTGAGAAAATTTCAAGAAAAGGTTTCACCGGGAAACAGTCTTTTCTTTGTTGAACAGTTCTAAGGTTTGAAGAAATTCAAAAGAGGTTTCACTGGGAATTAATCCTCTCTGAGGAAATGAATTTCTTTGATATATTTCTAAGTTTTGGCAATCTTAAGAAAAGTTTCACCGGGAATAATGTCTTTCTTAGTTCCATATTGAATAAAGCCCAAGATGAGGCAGATTGTATTGGGGAAGTTTCCTATGAGGGAACTAGTTATTGAACTAAGTTGTACTGAAAAAGGATCCTTACTGTTTGACCTAAAGGGTGAACTGAGGATGACCTCATTGTTGAGGGAAACTTAAACAGATATGCACAAGTATATACAGATATATAAATTAACAGGTATAAAAACAAGGGTGCATTGAATTTAACAGATATTGGGTTTTACACTCTGAAAAGGGGTCCAAGTGTATTGTGATTGGTTGTATTGATTACAACTGTATGACTAGGGTTTTGAGAAATTGAAGAAAGTTTTGAGAAAACTTTGAATTTGAATTTTGAAAGAAAGTTGTTTATTTGAAAAGAATGTTTGGGGCTTATAACTCAAGGAGAGTCCCAAGTGGTCTAAGAGCAATTTCACCGGGAATAATGCTCTTCTTAGTGCCAGTTTAAAACAGACAGATGATTTTGAAAACTAGGTATGGGGCTTACAACTCAAGGAGAGGCCCATGGAGGTTTTTTATTGTTTAAAACAAAGTTTATGTACAAAAAATTGGGGCTTATACTCAAGGAGAGGCCCAGATGTTTTATCTTGAAAATAAAGATTGCACTGCGATACCGACAGACGTTGTGGGAATTATACTATAGTAGAGACCCAAAATTATTTATGTACATAGGGGGATTGAGTCTTACACTCTAATAGAGGCCCAAGTGTTTATTGAAAAGAAGAAAAGTGGGGCTTATACTAAAGGAGAGGCCCAGATGAAAACAGTGGACGCACCGTTATTTTGAAAATCGTACTGGGACTTATACTATAACAGAGGCCCAAGAAATTATTTATTTACAAAGGGGTTAGGTCTTACACTCTATTAGAGGCCCAAGTGTTGTTGAAATGAAGTTTGAAAGATTGAATTTTAAAGGAAACCCTAATTCCTAATTTTTTTTGTATTTTTAAAAGAAAAATCAATTAAAAATGATAAAAAAAATATCAAATAAATCCAATAAACATGTTGTGAATTATGTTTAAGGTTTTGAAAAATAAGGTTTTATTCACATAATGATTTAAAATCAAATTGGTTTTGAAAAATCAAGAGAAAGAATTTATTTAAAATGTTTAAAAACAAATAAAAAGAAAATTCTTAAAAATATTTAAAAATATGTCAAATAAAATATTTTTATGTGATTTTTTGAGTGAATAAAATATTTTAATGTGTGAGTGATTTTTGTGCAAAATATCATTTTCAAATAATTAAAATTGATTTAGAAAATAATTATTTAAAATAAAATATCAAAAATATCAAAAAATGACAAAATATGAAAAAAAATGAAAAAAAATGGCATGGGTCGGTGTTGAACTCACGCCCTCTAGCCAAACACACATGAAAAACACACGCTGCTACCACTGGGATGGTGATACATCCATGTATCAAAACCACCCCATAAACATATATGGGTGGCGTGTTTTTAGGCCAGGTCAAGGCGCAATGGCCTGGCCCTTGCCCAAGGATGACCAGATTTTAGGCCTCTTGCAAGAAGGCCATAACTTTCTTATTTCTCCATGAAAATGGATGAAACTTAGATGGATCCTACCTAGAATTTCATGAGGAATCCAATGGTGGTCTTGGAATTTTCTAAAAATGCCTACATTTTAAAACCCGATAGTGGTTTCAAAATCGGTCAAAATTTGCAAGTTCTATGCTACAACTTCATAAAAGCAATAATAGCATGGTAAATTGGTTCAAACACAACACATATGATATGTATGACATGTTCATGATCAATGGACATCAAAGCAATGCATATTTCACAAAGTTTAAGTTGTTATGCACTTACCTCTTGAAGCTCCTCTTGCTAACTTTCAAGATGCTTGTGTCAGAAGTAATCCAATGCTTTGGAAACTCTTGATAGACCCCTTAGAAGCTTTTAGGATGATCAAAATCAATTGGAAAGCTCTAGAACAAAAATTGGCTTTTTCTTGCAAAAGTGGCAAAAATGACCAAAATGGTAACTCCATCAATTGGTGTTATAGTTGAGGGATACTTGTTGGAACAACTTAGAGGTGATATTTGGAGAGTGTTTGAGGTTTTATTTGGCTTTGAAAGTGGTTGGATCAAGACATGGCTTGAAAAATGCAGAAAAGTAAAATTTTGAGGTTTTGATGGTTGACTTTCTGATTTTGGTGTTGTGAGTTTAAGATGAAGGTTTGAACACCTCCAAGGGATAATTTGTGAAGTGTTTGGATCATTGCTTGAGTGATTCAAGCTCTGGTTTTGAGAATTCCAAGTTTGATCCTTGAAACTTGAAATTTGGAGCAAGAGAAAGGAAGTGAGAAAACAAGGCTTTGGTATTGTTTTGGTGTGTTGAAATAAATCACAAATGACCTCTATTTATAGTAGAGGAAGTTTGTTTTACAAGGAGTAGTGTGGGGATGAGGGTTCACTCTATTATCCAATGGATGTGCCCATGTATCATGCCTTGAATGCTAAGGTACCAAGTCTCCTCTAGCCATTGACTTGAGCTGATCTTTGTAGCTTTAGGTCTTCTGATTTTTGAACCAATATTGACTCAATTGGACTGTCATGGACTGATACATGCCACCTCTATGCATCCTTTCAATGCTTCATGACAAAGTTGAAGTTTTTTGGATTTGAAACTTGAATGCCACATGCCAAAGGGATAGTGCCTTGACTTGCGAGGCTCTATGATGTTGTAGCTCTGCGGATAACAGGTGCATTGCATCTTAGAAACTTGTCTTGCATGGTGACAAGACTTGCCAAGTCATAAAAATGACAAAATCAAATGTGTTGTGAAATCTGCCTTGAAAAAACAGGATGAAAAATGCCATTTTTCAAGGCTTATAACTTCTTGCTCAAATTGAATCATGGGAGGCTCTTGTACTTTTTGAAAATACCACATATCATACTTCAACTTTGATGTTTACCTTTGGTCTTGATTCATCTTGGATCATAATGAAAAATCCCTCCAAAGTTGGGCAAAACATGAGACAGATTATGCCTAAAATTTTTCTAAGTGTCAAGAAAAAGCTCATTTCTTAATTTTTGTGATTTTGATCAGTCCATAGCTAAAAATCCATGAAGATTTAGAATGTGATGTAGTTGACAATCTTGTAGTATGTAGTGAGAGCTTTCATTTGAGCTTTGGATGAGAGAAAATGGTTACTTGGATCACAAGTTATGGTCTTGCAAAGTTGGCTAAAAATAACTTGTTTCCATAACTTAGTGAAATTTTAAGTTTCTTAAGCTTGCCCCTTTTGCAAGTAACCTCAATTTTCTTGATTCTTCTTGATGAATGATGATCCAAATCATGAGTTGACATTGTTCTAGGCTTAAAGAAGCCATATTTGTCAAAAATTCCAAAAGTCAAACTTGGTTTTTTATCACAGTTGACTTTTTATCAAATGAATTTTGAACTTTGTGATCCCTTATGAAATCAAGTCCTTGAGCTAAATTAAACCTAATGGATGGATTCCATAGGTGTTTTAGAGGGTCTTGAATCATTTACCAAGGTTTGAGATCATGTCTTGGTCAAAAGTCAAAGATATGGTTGACTTTTTCTCAGAAACCCTAGTTTGTGGTCTAGATGAATTTGAACCCTTGCATTGCTTGTGAACCAAGTTCTTTGAATCAAATCAATCTTGTGAATGGATCAATATGATGTATTTGAGGTCATTAAAGCATATCTTGAGGTCTTGACTCATGCTTTGATCAAAAAGTCAACTTGGGGATTGAATTAGGTCAAAACCCTAATTCCTGATTTTTGATGAATGCATCCCTTGAGGCTATTTTGAACTTATAAATAGACTCATAAGGTTCTTTTGTGCTCCTTGGATCATAAGTTGAAGTATTGGCTCATGCCCAGATTAAAATTTCTCTCTGGAGGCCTTGGTCAACCAAAACCCTAATTTGGTGACACTGGTGATCTTGAGGCTTGATCAACTTGGAATGTTGCATTCTTGTTCTTGATTCTTGATGTGGGAGACCTCTTGATTCCCCATAGATGTTTGAGAGGCTTGTCAAGTTGAAGATCATGTCAATTCTTGATTGATCCTTTGCCTGAGTGCACTGAGAGGGCTCAAAAACCCTAATCCTTGGTTGAGGTGAATGCTCAACAATCTTTGTCAGGATTGATGAGGCATCAAGGTATATCCATATTGTGGTGATGATTTGCACAATGATGTGAAATCTTGTGGTCAAAATTTAGGGTATGACAGTTTGACTTGTCGAACTCTATCCGCTAATTGGGCCATATCCCTCAAATATTGGGTGTCCAATTTCTTCCTAATGGAATAATCTAAACCCCATGCGGCCATCTCGACTAGTTCATGTTCTAGTACTTTGGTGAAGCACATTGCCTTCAACAGTCAGAATCTATTGAGGTAATCATCGATTGGTTCAAAGAACTTTCACTTCACACTTTCCAATTCTTTCAGGCTAATCTTAGATTGTCTCATGTAGAATTCTTTGTGAAATAACCTTTCTAACTAAGTCCAATTATTCATGGAGTGTGAAGGGAGTATTGAAAACCACATGACGGCATTTTTTGTGATAGAATTAGGGAAATATCTCATCCTTAGATTCTAGTTGTTTGCTATATCCTCTGCCATAGTCAAATATCGAGCAATATGTTTGATTGTGGAGTCACTAGTGTCACCATCAAATTTGGTGAACTTTCCAACCCATTAGGAGTTATGTCTGTAGTTTATATTCCGACAAAGGGGAAGTATAATTGGGCCTATGTTCAAATCATTATGGGCCATGATTCTTCCGACCATTGCTGCAAGGTTATTTTGTCCTTCCAGATTTTCTTGTTGGACTTGATGAACTATTTGGTTAACATCTTGATTTCTATTAGCTAACAAGACTATTGGATTCCTTATTTCATCACCCACAGGTATCTGTTATTCGACAACTTATGGCACAAACTGCTGACCCTGAGTGACTATGTTTTCCTCGTTGATTATTCTTACATTCTGATTTGGCCTCACCATCTGGGGTCGAATTTAATCCTGAGGGGCACCAAAGAAATCAGCGATTTGAGACATTTGAGTCACTAACTGCTGATAACTATGATTCGTATTATGAATCAGAGGGTTAAACATAATGCCTATTTGTCGGGTGAGCGTGTTAACCATTTCATGGTTACTATCGTCTATTTGTTGTCTCATTACCATCATAGAATTTGTGGTTACTGGTGGCATCATTGGAGGGATGAATCCTATCTCTAATTGTGACTGTAGGTTCTGACTAGGATTGCTTATAGCAGATCGTGATGCCAAATGAGGATTAACTGGCAACAACACAATTGCGTTATCGGAAAAATTTGATGTATTCGAGTGCAAATTTGCCATCATGGATGTTGATATACCATAAGGTTGCTTTCGATTAAACATAGGTAACGTTGGACTTGAGCCATAAGGTCTAAAGTCACTTACCATATATTTGTAACCCCTGCTGATATGGGGATACTCGATGTTGTTGACGGGGGAATTATTGCCCCATCTTATGCAATTGAAGGCGCAAGCGTCGTACTTGTTATGGAGGCACCTGCTCCAGTCGAAGATGCAGTTACCGTGCCTCCGATCGTAGAACCAGTTTGTTGTTCTTAATTAGTATTGGTAATTCTAGGATTTCCATTCTAACATATCTTCTTCTAATTGGAACGAGAACTTTCTTCTTGGTTATTTTACCACTTCTCAATTTTATACACACAAGGCATCGAAAAGGTTAATGAATGAAGAACTTTTCTTAGACAAATGTTTGAATGAGTAAAGAAAAAAGAACAAAAAAATTTGCACAAAAAAGGTTCCCACTGGGCATGCCAATTTGTTTACCATGAAATTTGGTAAAAAAGACAAGTTTAATTTCACTTAAAGGATTAAACTCGAAAATATACCAGGAAGGATTTGTGAAAAAAAATTGTATTTTGAGAGATTTTGACAATTAAAGTTAAGAACATTTAATTAAAAAAATAATGCAGTGAAGTAAATGGATAAAAGGAAAATATTAATTTTATAAATGGAATGCAAGTAAATACATTGGAAACTCGTTTCTCAATTTCACAGTTGGATACTTTAAGTGTGTAATGTGTAAATTTGTGGACCCTTCAAACTATAAACAAACATTGCTCATATACTACTCTTAATGACTACGACGGCCGACTTTGCAAAACTTGACACGTCTTTGTCTTCATGCATATTCGTCCTTGAGAGGCTTCCACGTGTTCTGGAATAACTGTATGATCTTATCCATACTCTTTGATAAAAACATCATAGCCACATCAATAGGAAAAACTCCCATAAAATTTACTGTTTTAAAACTCGAACAGGGTCTCCAATGGACCTCTTGACCAGCTTTTCCAAACCTCATTCAACATGAAATGCTCATCAAAAAAGGTCAAGCGTTCTTCTGGTATAAAATAACCATTTTGGCGATGGGTGAAACCTTAAACTCCTATCACATCCAAGTTCGATTTGAATTCTCATGTCTATTACTTGTGTCGAAAATATGAGGTAACAGATGGCTAAGTTCAAGAAGGTGATGATGAATGAGTTTTAGCTGACTGATATAGGAAATATGACATATTTTCTAGGGATGGAGATTATGTACTCAGATAATGGTATAATCTTGTATCAGCTGAAGTATGAACTTGAACTTCTAAAGAGATTTAAGCTAATGAATTGCAAGTCTGCAATCTCACCTACTTAAACGAATCACAAGCCGGATTCTAATAGGGTGATGATGTAGATGCTATAACTTTTAAATAGTTGGTAGGCTCATTGATATATCTCTGTAATACCAGACCTAACATTTTCTATGCAGTTGGAATGATTAGTATGTTTATGAACAAGTCAAAGTGGTCACATTACGAAGCTGCTGTCAGGATACTAAGGTATATTAAGGGGACTCTCAAGTAAGGAGTTTTGTTCCTCTCTGATGCTAAATCTGATTCAGAGCTTATATGTTATTCAGACTCTGATTGGTGTGGAGACAGAGTTGAAAGAAGAAGTACTTCTGGATATTTCTTCAAGTATCTGGGTAGTCTTATTTCTTGGTGCTCCAAGAAGAAACCAGTGGTTGCATTGTCAACCTGTGAAGCTGAGTACATTGCAGGTTCATTGTCTGCTTGTTAAGCTGTTTGGATTCTGAATTTGTTACAGGATCTGAAGATCAAGGTAAGCAAGCCTGTGAAGCTGATGATTAACAACAAATCAGCTATAAGCCTTGGCAAGAATCCAATGCTACATGGAAGAAGTAAGCACCTTGACACAAAGTTTCGTTTTCTGCACAACCAGGTTCAGAGTGGGGTGCTTGAAGTTGTTCACTTTAGCGCTCAGAAGCAGCTGGCAGATGTTCTGACTAAAGCAATCAAGACTGAACACTTTATCCATTTAAGAGATGGAATTGGTGTTGTTGATTTTGATTAGCTAAATATGAATTAAGGTATGATGTTAGATATAATTCAGATTCATTTGGTTTCATTTATCTTGCATTTGAATTTCATTTAGGTTATGAATTATATATACACCAAGTGTGGTTTAGTTTGTAATGAAATTCTGATTCATAACTGTTTTATCATTTCTGATAGAAAGTTTGTTACAGATTTCTCTCTCTCTCTCTCTCTCTCTCTCTCTCTCTCTCTCTCTCTCTCTCTCTCTCTTTCTCACACACACACACATCTTCATCCTTGTGCACCAACAAATGGGTCATGAAATTTTAACCAAAGAGGGTGGAAACACCATTGTCACTTTTTTTTAAACAATTTGAAGATTTTGAAAATGCTTGAAAAGTATCTGCTACAATTTGATCAATTATCATGTAATGTTGAAGAGTATAATGATTATGCACTAACTTTCATTAATTTTCCACTCCTAAAATTTTATGCAGAACTTCCTAAGGATTCCCCTTTTTTTAATGTTTCACATGTGTTGCTCACTGTGATTATGTGATTACTTATAAAATACAAAAGATCTTACTTCACTTTTTTAATGAAAGATCTTACTTATAAAATACAGAAGAATTCTTTTGTAAACTCTTGTGTTTGGATGAATCATTTTAATGAAAGGAAATTAATTTTTTAAGAGAATTAAAAATGACTTGACCAAAATTCATTGTTTAGATTAAAAATACAGAGAATTGTTAAAATGATATAAATTTATGAATTATTTTATTCAAGTTAAATATAAAGAATTTCAAATGACATTAAAAAGTAAAGAATTTTAAATACCTCATTCACTTTTTATAATGTGAATATTAAATTGTTTATTATTATTTTTTAAAATTTTAAAAGATGATCCTCATATTTTATGAAAATTTCAAATTCACCTCCAAAATTTTCAAAAAACTACAAATAAGTCCTGATCGTGAAGGCTGGATCAGATCTTGTAGAAGTGGGCCACCAAGTACGTCTGAGATGCTGGTCGTATAGAGAGGGGGAGGGGGGTGTACCTGCAAGGCACTCCGACGCTCAAGTAAGAAAGGGTCAGAGAAAAGGGGCAAGTACAAAATGTTAGTTCGTAGGGTGAATATTGGATACCTGACCCTCTCAAACGAGAGTGTTTATATAGAGCCCCCAGCGCGTGGCCAACGGTCCTATTTTCGGGGCGAAATAACCGTTTTCCCAAAGAATAGGTAACTACCCAAACTAGCCGTTATGTCGGGCAGGGTGCCCGAAACTAGCCGTTATGTCGGGCACAAGCGTAGTTTCGGGCACATGCCCTTAGCTGTTCGGGGAGCGAGGAAGCCGTGCGGGACGGGCATTATTTCCAAGGAGGAGCGATGCAGTCCCTGCCCGGTTGGAGGGGCAGAAAGGTAACTTTTTCCCCTTTGTGGATTGGACTTAGGCAATTTGGGCCGCTCTGGAGCAGAAGTGGATTGGGCCATGTCTAGCCGTTGGTCCAGTCCAGAACAGAAGCCCCCAAGTCGTTGCTCCCGAGCATGGGAGTGATGACTTAGGGACAGCTCGTTGCTCCGGGGAGCTAGCGTGAAGTCGCCGTTTGGAGACGACGAAGGCCGCATCGGGGCACCCGTGACAGGTAGTGTTCGTGACCCCTGGTGTCCGTGGCATTCATGATCGTGACCGTGTTTCCCGGCGTCCGGGGAGACTAACGGTTAGTCAGAATTAGAAACATTGGGGCGCCACGTGTGCCTATAGCTCCGTGTAGCAATTACTAGGAAATGATGGCTAGTTAATAGCCATCATGACCTACGAGCGCGTCCACTGCACGTGCCCCTCTGTATAAAAGGGGAAAGTCCGTCTCATTTTGGACTTTTCACTCTCGTTTTCCTTTGTCTTCTTCAGAGCGTTTGCCCGTCACCGTCATCTGCTACTCCGACCACCGCACCAAGCTTCGAGCAACCGCTTTTTGTCTTCTTAAATCAAGTAAGTTTCCGATTCTGTGCTTGTTTTAAGTCTTTTTGGGTGGTCAATGGTAGATTGCATGCGGTTAAGGCTAGGTTTAGAGGATGACATAGATTAGTTTCCGGTGATTTTTGGTGGTGGACGGTGGTCGTGCCATTTTTCCACTTCTGACATGTCGTCGAACGTGTTAGTATGTTTTGGTGAGGAGGGCGGTTCACGGCGTCGTTGCGACGGTGATGCACGTGTGACCGCCGTGATTGTTCATCTTCTGAGTGGGTGATGAATTTTTCGGTCGAATACTCCCAGATTCTGGTGAAGCTTTGCGTTTTCCGGCGAAGCTTCAAACGGAAACTGGGTATGAGTGCGGGGAAGCTCCTCGCTTGGGGATGATTTGTTTCAAGCATCTCCTCGCGGGGAGGTTTCAGTTTTTCTTTTTATGTTAGGGCTTAGGCCGGGGACGTTGTCCTCAGCCCTTTGCGCGCCCTTTCACTTGACTAGCGGTGGAAGGGTGGATTTGATTTATTGTCGAATTCACTTTCTTCTCTTCTTTTCAGGTGATTGACATGGCGACGGGGCCAGATGGAGAGATTATCCTGGATTTGTCCGAGGAAAAAATAAGTTCCTCGAATAGTAGTAGTTTGACGGCTTCGAGTACCCCCAGTGAGGTCGGGGAGGAAGAGGAGTTGAAAGATATGGACGAGGACGTCGTCGAGGGTTCCGTGGAGGAATGGGAGGTGGCCGAACCTGCTGAACATGTGTCTACTTTTGCAAAGTACTTAGGGGATGTCTTTACGGAGGTCGGGCCAGAGGGGGAGTGGAAGGTGCACTTTCCCTCTGAGGATGACAGGGTCTGCACGAATTACGGGGACTGCTTTTCTATGTATGAGTATGCCTTCAAGGAGTTGGGTCTAAGGTTGCCGTTCACCGATTTTCAGCAGTCGGTGTTCGTCCACTTGAAGTTGGCCCCCACGCAACTGCACCCTAACTCGTTGGCCTTCATCCGGGCGTTCGAGCTGGTGTGCGAGCACCTCGCCATAGAGGCTACTCTTCCTCTATTTTTCACCATCTTCCATCTTCAAAGGCAGCTGTCGGGGAGGCAGTATGGTTGGGTCTCTTTGAAGCAGCCTCGCAAATTGTTTAAACCTTTTTCGGAGTCGATACAGACGTTTAAGGAGCGGTACTATGTTATCGAGCCCGTGTCCGAAGCTGCCCAGGATAGTACATATATCTGGGAGATCGAGGTTGATGAGGATGGAAATGATCTACGCGACGAGACGGGGAAATTTATTGGGCAGAGAATCTACAAGTTCCCTATCCATTGGGCACCTGACCATTTTTCCAAGAGGCCTGGTGACTATGTTCTCCAATCGCACGAGCTACACGAGCAGGATGCCGTGGCGTACGAGGCGTTGGTGAAGTACGTCAACTCCTTCTGGCTTGCGGAATGCTGGACGAATAAGGGTAACCTGGTCTTTGAGGAGGACGGTAGTCAGAGGGTTGAATACCAGTTTATTAACACCAAGGCACTCCTGGAGTGCAAGACTCCTGCGGAAGCCGAGAAGCTGCTTGGTAGTCTTAGTTATTTAGATTTGTTCGCGTTATTTCTTTTCCTTGTAACTAACGTGCTCGACTTTTGTTTGTGCAGGTGAGATGCCTCAGGCCCATGAGGGGGTTGTGAAGAATGCTCTTGCGAGGAACAAGGCCGGAGCGGTTCCTCTGAAGTCTCGATTCGCTGGTGCGCACGCTCCCACTCTGGTTCAGTCTGCTGCAGGGACTTCTTTTCCCACTCCCGCTCCTCGGGGATCTCCCCTGCCTTTGACCGGACAATCCAAGCGGCCAAGGGTTACTGACGCTGTGGATCTCAGTCGGGCCCCAGAGAAAGGGAAGTTCGAGCTTCCTCCTTGCATCCTGGATAGGAGATTCTTTGAGGGGAACTCTTTGATCGTGCCCTGGGCGGAATCTCTTCGTTTAGAAAGCATGGATCGCCCGAGCAAGAGGGCGTTGGTGGCTCAAAACGCTTCAGCTTTGGTCAGGATGTCGGAGATGGCAGCCGTTTATGCAGAAGGGGACTCTGCGACCGAGTCTGAACTTAATGCTGCCCGGGCTACCATGGCGTCCCTCAAAGAAGAGGCCAAGAGTGTAGATGGTGCTCGAAAGAAGGCTGAAGAGGAGGTGGCCCAGTTGAAGAAGGAGAATTCTACGCTGGCTGCGGAGAAGAAGGCGGCTGAGGAGCTGGTCCAGCAGCTGTGGGCGGTTAATGCTCTGGGCGAGGATGAACCTGATGATGTGAAGGAACTAAAGACAAGGTCCGAGCTGGTCGCCCATATGCTGATGGCCGAGGATGACAGTATTGCCGTCGCGGATGAATCCTTCAGAAATGTCGTGTCTCAACTACGGGTGGTGAACTCCGAGCTTGATTTTTCTGTCGAGGGTACCCATTATCTGGCGCATGTTGAGGATGGCCAGATCGTTATGCCTATTGCCCTCCTTGAGGAGAATGCCGAGGACCAGCCCGACGAGAACCAGGATCCTCAGCCCGATCCCACCGCCTAGATGGATGAGTGAGGGGTTTTGTTTATGTTGTTGTAATTTTCCCGGCCTGCGTGCCGCGTAATTGTTGTAACTTATTTTGGGGGCATGGCCCCCATTTTATGTAATCTAGCACAATCACGGTTCAAGTGACCGCTTATTATGTTTAAATTATATGCCCAGTCTTGGTGGCCGGTTCTGTTATTTGCGTGGTTTTACTTGCTTTTATTTTCTGCTAAGTGTTGTACTCATGCTTGTTGTGAATGTATGTCTGCCCGTGATAGGGAGTATTTGACTTATGCGAAGTTTTAGGGGATTGCTCGTTGTAGATGTGTTCGGCAGTGAGGGTACTGGTCGAACGGCCGGGGAATATCCTGGCGGGGGTGCGGAGCTCAGGTCGCGTTTGAGGCCTGAGTTCGCGGCGTGAACGTCCCATCGCGAGCTGGGGTTCTGCCAGTCATGGTACTTTGACGACGACGATGCTCGATCGAGGACCACCGTCGAGCGGTTACTCGGCTTATTACTGAGTGGGGTTTTGCTTTACTGGTATGCGACGCTTGTAGCTAGGCGTGCATAGTGGTCGGTAGCTGACGTTCGTCGTCGTGACGGGTCAAACTGAGAATTAGGGCCTTAGCTATAGTATTGTTTTAGCTTTTCGACGTTCCATGGTCGAGCAAGTTCTTCCCCGTTGAGATGTTCTAGGTAGTAGGCCCCATTCTCCGTTTTTGCTCGGACGCGATAGGGTCCTTCCTAGTTGGCTGCTAGTTTGGCTTCGCGAGAGTCTTTGTGGTTTCTCCTTAGAACAAGGCTTCCCACGTCGAACTCTCGTCGTATCACCTTGGCGTTGTGCCTGACGGTAATTTTTTATTTTAGTGAGGCTTCGCGGAGGGCCGCCCTAGTTCGAATTTCCTTGACGAGGTCGAGTTCTTCTCTTAATGATTCGTCGTTCATCTCCTCGTCTAGGGGGGACTCTGTTCGCCTGGAGGGTACGTGAACTTCGACGGGGATTACAGCCTTGGTCCCGTACGCTAGACGGAAAGGTGTTTCCCCGGTTGTAAAGTGTGGAGTTATGCGGTATGCCCATAGCACACTGTGCAACTCCTCGACCCAAGCCTTCTTCGTTTCGTCCAGCCTTCGTTTGAGGCCTCAGAGGATGACCCAGTTCACCGCTTCGGCTTGCCCGTTTATCTGGGGATGTTCGATGGATGCGAAGTGTTACTTCATACCTAGTTGGGCGACAAAGTCCTGGAACTTCCTGTCCGTGAATTGTGTCCCATTATCTGTGACTATCGCCTGGGGGACGCCAAAACGTGCAAGGATGTTTCGTTTATAGAAACGCAGTATGTTAAGGGCAGTTATTTTGGCCAGGGCCTCTGCTTCTATCCATTTTGTGAAGTAGTCTACGCCCACTATTAGGTATTTGTTCTGATTTGATCCTACTACGAAGGGTCCTAGGATGTCTAGGCCCCACCAGGCAAATGGCCACGGGGAGGGCATTGCCTTGAGCTCGTTAGGTGGAGCCAGGTGCATGTCCCCGTTGCGTTGGCATTTAGCGCATTTCTTCACGTGTTCTTTTGCGTCGTGCTGGATGGTCGGTCAATAATATCCTGCTCGAAAGGCCTTTCGGGCAAGGGACCTTTCGCCGAGATGTTGGGCGTTGATTCCCTCGTGGATTTCGTGCAAGATGTGTGCGACCATTTCTTCCTCGACACACTTGAGCAGCGGAATGGAGAATTCTCGCCTGTAGAGTTTATCCTCGACCAGGACGTAGGAGCAAGCTCTTCGCCTAACTACGCTGGCCTCTTTTAGGTCGGACAGAAGTTCGTCTTTAGCGAGATAGTTTTAAACAGGGGTCATCCAGCAGTTGTTGTCGCCGATCACCTGTACGTCGAGGGTCGGGGAGGCCTTCTCGATACTGGGTCGGGGAGGCCTTCTCGATACTGGGTCGAGGAAGTACTTCATGTAAGACAGATTTGTTTCCGCCTTTCTTCTTTGTGCTGGCTAGTTTGGATAGAACGTGTGCTCGCACGTTATGTTCGCGGGGAACATGTTTCACTTTTACTGTTGCGAACTTCGCCATTTCTTTTTTGACCAGGGCTAAGTATTCGGTCAGGTTGTCATTTTTGGCTTGATATTTTCCTTGGACCTGAAGGGCCACGAGTTGTGAATCTGTGCAAATGACGACTTCTTCTGCGCCCAGGTCCTCGGCTAGGCGTAACCCAGCGAGGAAGGCCCCATATTCAGCCTGGTTGTTAGATGTTGGGAAGGACAGGGTGAGTGATACTTCAACGATGATTCCTTCGTTGCTTTCCAGTATGATGCTCGCGCCGCTCCCTGCCGAGCTTGAGGCACCGTCCACAAAAATGGTCCATTTGCGCGCTTCGCTCGCGGGGGAGTCTGCGAATGTCATTTCTGCGACAAAGTCGGCCAGAGCCTGGGCTTTGAGAGCTTTCCTGCCTTCATACCGGATGTCAAATTCAGATAGTTCAAGCGACCATTTGAGCATTCGACCGACCATATCTGGTCGTCCCAGTAGCTGTTTTATGGGTTGATCTGTTCTAACCACGATCGTGTGGGCCAAGAAGTAGTGTCTTAATCTTCTGGCTGCGTTGATGAGGGCCAGATCCACTTTCTCTATCTGTTGGTATCTTAACTCCGGTCCTTGTGTAACACCCAAATTCCCATCGCGAATAAATAATACATAAATAAATCAGAGTGAATAAAAAATTATTTTTCCAACAGAAACAGGGATGCTACACTTAAAGAAATAAAATACAATCCCTGCTCAATATTTTTGATACATAGCACAAAATAGAATACCCTCAAAGGGGAAACTTTTTTCAACAAAAAGAAAGGTCAATTATGGAATAATGCGGAAAGATCCATAACTGACTTGTTTTACAAAATAAATCATTTTAGGACATCAACTATATATACAAAAGTACTACAAATACATTCAACAAATGTATACATATATATATAATTGTTCCCCGACTCCCGTGCTACGTATCAGAGCAGACACCAAGACCGACAACAGAACGGAGGGCTAATCTCCACAAAAGACCTCCAGCAACTCTAATCTGCAATGCCTCATAGAGCATTATAAAATAGCAGAAGGGTGAGAAATAACAACTAAATCAGGATTGCATAATAATATGCAAACACACATAAAAAATCACATGTATAAATCATCTCACCCATACCATCACATACTAACACATATAGCATGCCACAAATACAAAACATATCACACATAACCCAACCACTATTATGACCTATGGAACCACACCACCACATCACCACAAAATATAGCATATATCTACGTATAAACATATTGCCCACAACCAATGCATTTATCACGTATGCACATCAAATTACCAATGCTATCACAATCTCAACACATCACAAATCAATGCACA
This sequence comes from Lathyrus tuberosus, assembly GCA_022829125.1. Classification (NCBI taxonomy): domain Eukaryota; kingdom Viridiplantae; phylum Streptophyta; class Magnoliopsida; order Fabales; family Fabaceae; genus Lathyrus; species Lathyrus tuberosus. Next base: position 22,090,526 of record JALAZF010000017.1, read on the forward strand.
ATTTCCACACATAATCAATCAAATCATGATTTTCCACACATAATGCATCCATTCACAATTCTCACACATAATCAATCCATGATTTATGCAAATGCACAGAGACCGACACAACGACTCTATGCAAATGCCATGCGGTACCGACTTCTAACATTTCATGTCTCATCACCAGTTCACTCAGGAACTATTGGAACCATCGCTCGTTACTGAGGGTTGCTCAAGTAACACCCCGTCGGGCCTACGATGTTCACCCGTCGCTTTAGGTCCCCACATGGGCACACGACGTTTATGGATTGCTTTAGGTCCGCTTGGTATAAGGCGCACAATCCGATCGCTTTAGGTTCCCACATGGGCACACGATCGTCTATAACCATCGCTTTAGGTCCCCACATGGGCACACGATGTTATAGCAGATTCCCTCTGGAACCAAACCGTCACTCAGGACGTCACAAGAATGCATATCATGATGCTTGGCATACAATGACTCATGACATTCAAAATGCACACATATACACATCCACAATCATGCATATATCATCAACTCATCAATTCCATACATTCACAATTCAACAATATGAATTATCTCATCATCAATATTCATGCATTGAAAACAATTCAAACAATGCATTTCAAACCATAATGGCCACCACACAACTTACATTGAATTTCACATAAACAATGCATTTAATCACAAACCACAAACCACAACAATCATGCCATCACAATTACTTCCACAAGGGATTCACACCACAAAGGCTACCCACAACACATCATAACCACATACATTGATATTCAATCAAACAATGTATTTTACCACACAACAACATCATTAATCCCGCATCGAAGTCTAATCCAAGACAATGCACATATTTGCCATAATGCCACAAACCATCATCACAACATTCCATCATGTATATTCACATCATATAACAGCACACAAGCTACACGTTACATAACAAAAGCATATAACATGATAACACATCAATTGCACACAATTAACGCGATAAAAACCCGACAACCCGACTATTTTTCCAAAAACACGAATTAATTAAATAATATTTTACTCTCCAAACCATTTTTAATAGAAAGAACTTTTCATTAGCTTTCCAACGCTTCAAACGGGGGTCAAAACGGACTTACGGTTCAAAAGTTACGATCGAAACAATTTTGAAAGAAAAACCTACAGCAGGGCTGACACGGCCACCCGTGTTGTGTGACACGGCCCGTGTCACCCAAAATCCCAAATTTCACCTTTTTTCACGTTTCCACCCTCCATAGTCAGTGGGCTGACACGGCCCCCCGTGTTACGTGACACGAGCCGTGTCAGGGGCCCAGAAAATTGCATTTTTATCGTCGGAAGCCTTCCAGACCTCCGATTTCGATTCCGTAAAAGACTGCGATCTCAGAATTCAACATACTACAATATTTCCATCATTAAAAATCCATCTAACAAATTTTCCATTTTTTAAATATTTTGAAACATAATTTTATCAATTTAACCCAATTCCAAACTCGATCAAAATCACTCGGAAACACCCAAACAACCATTCCCGATTAAATATCAACCTATATCAATGTTACCAGACATATCCAAACACTTCTACTCGATCACAACATCAATTTGCACAAAAACATCAATATATATCAAAAACTCAAAAGTTACAAATTCAACTCGATTCAATCAAACGATCACGCTAACTCAAGACCCAACATCACACGACTCTACTACGCGATTTATTCCGACTTTCGTCCGTAAAAACATCGATTTCTACTCATTTTTACCATTTTGACCTAAAATGAAACTATAAGAAATATCCAAAACAATCCAAGAAAACATACACATATACATACACAAGCAAGATATAATTGAAACTTCTCACCCTTACCCGATTATTCGCGCTTTAAACGGATGATTCCTGATTTTCCTTCTTTTTTCCTCTTCTCCTTTTCTTTCCTCTCTTTTCTCTTCTTTTCCTTTTCTTTCTCTTCTTTCTCTTTTCTTTCTATTTCTCTCTCTCTATTTCTATTTATAATATCTAACTACCCAAATGACCAAAATACCCCTACACTCAAATATCTCCCAAACGCTCTCAAAATGCGATAAAACATAAACAAGGATGAAAAATAATATATTGTCAAATAAAAGTCAAGAATAAAATAATATAATAATAAAATAATCAAATAGTCTCGATTAAATAAAACTGACAAAAACTGGGGCGTTACACCTTGCAGTGGTTTGCTCGTGAAATATATGGGCTTCTGTCCGTCAGGAGTTTCGTGGATGAGAGCGGCGCTCACTGCTTCAGTTGCTACGGTGAGGTACAAAGTTTCGCCATTGTCCGGGCGAGAGAGGATTGGTGGCTCTGAGAGTGCCCGTTTTAGATGGAGAAGAGCCTTGTCACACTCCTCGGTCCATTCGAACGATGCCTCCTTGCGGAGGAGTTTGAAGAATGGTAGGGCGTGCTGGGCAGATTTGGCCACGAAACGAGATAGTGACGCGAGCATCCCGTTGAGGGACTGGATGGATTTCTTTGACTTGGGTGTTGGAAACTCGGAGAATGCTCGGCATTTATCGGGATTGGCCTCGATTCCCCGCTCTGTTAAATAGAAACTGAGTAACTTTCCTGCCCGGACACCGAACGTGTACTACTCCGGGTTGAAACGCATTTTGTATTTTCTGGCTTGTTCGAAGACCTTCCTTAAATGGGCAGTGTGATCGGCTTCCTCGTGGGATTTTACGATCATGTCGTCCATGTAGACTTCGAACATGTCGCCTATCTCTCCCCAGAAGACCTTGTTCATCATTCTTTGATAGGTCGCTCCGGCGTTCTTCAGGCCGAAGGGCATTACGTTGTAGTAATAGTTGCCCAATTCGGTCATGAAGGCCGTGTATTTTTTGTCGGCCATCGCCATTGGAATTTGATTATAGCCTGAGTAGGCATCCATGAACGATAAAAGTTTAAAACCGGCAGAATTATCAACAAGTTTATCAATATTGGGGAGGGGGTAGGCATCCTTCGGGCATGCCTTATTGAGATTGGTGTAATCAATGTACATTCTCCATTTTCCATTAGATTTTTTCACGAGTACAATGTTGGACAGCCAAGTGGTGTACTTGGCCTCTGAAATAAATTTGGCCTCGAGGAGGTCCTTTACAGCTTTTTCTGCAGCCTCCGTTTTCTCTGGAGACTGCTTTCTCCTACATTGTGCTACGGCCTTGACGGCCGGGTCAATTGTCAGCTGGTGGCAGGCGACAGATGGGTCCAACCCGGGCATCTCGGCGGCGCTCCAGGCGAAGAGGTCGGCATTCTCACGGAGGCATGCTTTGAGCTGCCTCCTCACGATGTCAGGCAGATCTGCTCCAATCTTCACTCCCCGCTGAGGGTCGTCGCCGAACAGAACGATCTCGAAGTTGCCATCCGAGATTTGGCGCATCGGATGGGAGCTGCTGCTGGACGACATAGACGAGTTGGCTGAAGCTGCTCGTTCCTCCTGTTGGTCTTCTTCGGGGAAGCGACTGTCGAGGTCGATGGAGTCGACCTGGGGCAGAGGCTTGGCTTCCTCGGAGCTGCTTGGCAATGCTGGCTTGCTCGATGTTTTTGGCTTGGACGCAATGGCGTTGAGCCCCTTTGTGGCTGCTTCGAAACACCGTTGTGCAACCTCGATATCGTCGTGGAGGGTGGCGACCATCCCCTTTGAAGTGTAATACTTCATCTTAAGGTGGACTGTTGAAGGCATAGCTACCAACTCGGCCAGGGTTGGTCTTCCAAATATGCACTGGTAAAGCGACGGGCAGTCGATTACCAGAAATTGTACCTTGAAGGATCTGGCCGTCTCAGCTGATCTGAAGGTTACGATCAGTTCGACGTATCCCCATGGCTTGGTCACTGATCCGTTGAATCTTTGCAAATTAGACCCCACATAGGGGGTAAGGTGTGATTCGTCCAGCTGAAGTGTTGAAAACAGCTGGGAGTACATGATGTCGACCGAGCTGCCCTGGTCGACGAGGATTCTGCAAACGTCGAAGTTCGTCATTCGGGCTCTGATGAGCAAAGGTATGCTCGAGTTTGGAGACCCCCTGAGGAGCTCTTCCCGGTAGAAGGAGATGGGGATAGAGCCCTTCTGGGCCTGATCGAGCGTGGTCACCTTATTGGAGCTTGTGTTGATCAAATGCTCAAATTTTCGTTTCACGGAGCCCACCGTGACTTTGTTAAAGCCTCCACCGGAGATAACCATGGCGGAGGGAAACGTCTCCCACGGGCTGTGGGCCGCGAAATAAGCAGGGGCACTGAGCCCGTCCGGGACGTGGAAGTCCTCTAGTCGCGATATAGACATAGCGACCTGGATATTGGCTTCTTCTGAGGAGGGTACTTCTTCCTCTATCTTCTTGGACTCCTGGGCGTCTTGCCGAGGAGCGTCCTTCTTTTTTACGAACTATTTCAGGTGGCCGTCCCTGATCAGTATCTCAATAGCATCCTTCAGATGGATGCAGTCTTCAGTAGTGTGGCCGTGACTCTTGTGGAAACGGCAGTACTTCGATTTTTTTGCGTTGGGTCTAGCCGGCAGTTGTTTGGGGAAGCGGACCCCTGCCTGCTTGAATTCTGAATTTGCACACTCGGACAGTATCTTCTCCCTGGAGACGGTCAGGGGGGTATAGTCGTGGAATCGCCCGGAGGGCCCCTTGTTGTCATGGGAGTCATGAGGACGGTCCTCGCGCCTCCGTTCGCCTCGACGAGATGTTGAGGCTTCCTCGCCTCTGGAGGCCCGAGCGTTCTCCTAATGGCGTGATGCTCGGACGTTGCTGGCCGCAACCTTCTCTTCGTACTGAATGTGCGATTGGGCTTTGAGGAGGAGGGCATCTAGGTTCCTCGGTGGTGCGAGGACGACGACTTTAGAAAACTTAGAGCCCAGGCAGAGTCCTTGCTCGAGCATAAAATTTTTTATCTCGTCCGTTGTAGGGACCCGTACTGCTTCTTTGTTGAACCTCTAGATATATGTGTGGAGAGGTTCGTCTTTTCCTTGGATTATGGCTCCCAGGGAGGCCTCAGTCTTGGGGTGGCGGCGAGAAGCTGTGAAATGCCGCGAGAACATTCTGCCCAGTTGCCTCCATGAGGTAATGGACTCTTCGGGCAGCTGCTTGTACCATGTCATTGCCCCTTTTCGGAGCATGGTCGGAAATAGCCGGCACTTGATGGCGCCCCGTACGCCACGGTAGTCCAAAAGCGCATCGATGTTCTCGATGTGTTCGTCGGGGTCAGTAGTCCCGTCGTACGTGCCCAGTGACGGGGGCTTCTCCAGGCCCTTAGGGAGACGGGTAGCCAAGATTTCCTAGGACAATGGGCCGCGAGGCTCATCGTCGCTGCTAGAACTGGTGAATAACGGGGACCGAAGGGTACGCTCGCGGCGGCGTTTCCTTCGGGGAGAAGGAGAGTGGTTCCTTCGAGGAGAAGGTGAGCGGTTCCTTCGGGGAGAAGGTGAACGGTTCCTTCGGGGAGAAGGTGAACGGGCCTGGCCTTTAGACTTGACCGGGGGAGACTGCTTGTTCCTTCGAGTCCTCTTGTGGCCGAGAGAGTGCTGGTCACGCTGGGAAACCTGGTCCCGCTTTCGGGCGGCGCGAGGGTCAGGCTCTTGGCGCAGTCTTCGATCAATATCTCTCCGGGGTTGCGGGCACCTTGATCGTCGCTGGTTCCTCCGCGGAGGAGGGGATCTTGGACGGTTGGACTCTTCTAACGCCCTGATCCTTTCGTTCTGCTGCAGGATCAGGGTGTTGGTTTTGTTGATCGCCTCCAGGAGGGCTGCCACGGCTGGGTCGGCGTTGGGCAGAACAGGACTGGGATGGACGTCCAGCGAAGGCTGATCGTTGTTGCGGTCAGTACGGGTGGGGGAAGGAGAAGCTGTGGCTCCGTCCCTCAGAAAACGGGCATCTTGGAGAAGAGATGATGGGCCGTCAACGTCATCAGTCTTGTTGACGGGGAGGATAGTGGTTTGGAGAGCACCTTTGGCGTGATCTTGGGAGGCCATGATGATGATCTTGAAATTTGCTTTGATCTTCGATTTCCGGGGAAAGAAAGATGGGGAAAACAATGTTTCCCACAGACGGTGCCACTGATCGTGAAGGCTGGATCAGATCCTGTAGAAGTGGACCACCAAGTACGTCTGAGATGCTGGTCGTATAGAGAGGAGGAGGGGGGTGTACCTGCAAGGCACTCCGTCGCTCAAGTAAGAAAGGGTCAGAGAAAATGGGCAAGTACAAAATGTTAGTTCGTAGGGTGAATATTGGATACCTGACCCTCTCAAGCGAGAGGGTTTATATAGAACCCCCAGCACGTGGCCAACAGTCATATTTTCGGGGCGAAATAACCGTTTTTCTGAATAATAGGTAACTATCCAAACTAGCCGTTATGTTGGGCAGGGTGCCCGAAACTAGCCGTTATGTCGGGCACAGACGTAGTTTCGTGCACATGCCCTTAGCTGTTCAGGGAGCGAGGAAGCCGTGCGGGACGAGCATTATTTCCGGGGAGGAGCGATGCAGTTCCTGCCTGGTTTGAGGGGCAGAAAGGTAACTTTTGCCCCTTTGTGGATTGGACTTAGGCAATTTGGGCCGCTATGGAGCAGAAGTGGATTGGGTCATGTCTAGCCATTGGTCCAGTCCAGAACAAGTCCCTAATAATTTTAACTTTTACAAATTGTTCCTTCAGATTTTCATAAATTGCAAATTAGTCCCTATTTTTTATATTTTAAATTTGATCCAAAATTTTTAAAAATTATGAAAATGACCAAAAAATTTTAACAATAAATCATTTTAATACTTCATCCAAACAAAATAATTTAAAAAAGAATAGATTTCAATTGAATCATTCGAATTACTTAGATTTTTTTTTAATTCTTCATTACCTCATCCAAACTCACTTTTAGAATGTGTTTGGATAAAATATTTTAATGAGGGAAAGTAATTTTATGAGGGAATTTAAAATGACTTGACCAAAATCCATTGTTTGGATAAAAAATATAAAAAATTGTTAAAATGATGTAAATTTATGAAGTATTTTATTCAAGTTAAATTCAAGGAATTTCAAATGACACCAAAAATTAAGGAATTTGAAATTACTCCTTCACTCTATATCATGCAATTCCTAAATTGTTTAATATTAATTTATAAAATTTAGCAAGATGGTCCTCATATTTTATAAAAATTTCAAATTCACCCATAAAATTTTCTAAAAATTGCAAATTAGTCCCTAAAATTTTTCAAATTTTACAAATTAGTCCCTTCAAATTTTTAAAAATTACAAATTGATCTCTATTTTTCTTATTTTAAATTTGGCTAAAAAGTTGTAAAGTTTATGAAAATGACCCTAAAAATTTAACAATGAATCATTTTAATACTCCATCCAAACAAAAGAATTTAAAAATGAATAAACTTCAATTGAATCATTTAAATTGCTTAAAATTTTGAATTTCTTAAAAATTCTCAATTACCTCATCCAAATACACTCTTAGAGTGTGTGGATGAAACATTTTAATGAAGGAAAGTAGTTATTTTGTGGGAATTAAAAATGATTTGATCAAAATTTATTGTTTGGATAAAATAATATGGAGAATTGTTAAAATGATATAATTTTATGAAAGAATTTCAAATGACATCAAAAAGTATTTGAAATTGCTCCATAATTTGAATGATAAATGTTTATTTATTTTTTTTTAATTTTGTAACATAGTTCTTATATTTTATGAAAATTTCAAATGCACCCCCAAAAGTTTTTAAAAATTACAAATAAATTCTTAATAATTTTAAATTTTATAAATTAGTCCCTTAAAATTTTCAAAAATTACAAATTGATCTCTAGTTTTTTATATTTCAAATTTGACCTAAAATTTATGAAAATAATTCTAAAAATTTAACAATAAATCATTTTAATACTCCATACAAATAAAAAAAAGTTTAAAATTGAATAAATTTTAATTAAATTGTTTAAATTCCTTAGAATTTTAAATTTCTTAAATATTCTTAATTACACGTTACATTTTAATACTCCAAAAGTGCATTGACTGGTTCGTTATATTTCATAATATTTTTTTCTTAAACAATTGATTTGGTTTTAATTTCGAATAACATCATGATACAGGCTCGCGCTTAATATTAGGTCACTGAAGTTTCCCCACGCTACCCTACTTAAAGTCTTAAACACATTCCACACGCCTAAGGCTGAGGTAAAAGCACCGTGGATCAAGGTGTTTTGTTTCAAAACCCCTTACTTCCTGTTTAGACTACAACTTTTGGTAGCTTCCAAGCTCCTACAAATAACATTCATAGAAGATTCTCAAAAGAGGGAAGACAATAATTATCCATGCCAAATGAAACGGTTTTCTTCCTTTGTTTCCTTTTTTTCTTTCATTTTTCCGGATAAGCTAATTTACTGTTCCTTCTCTTTTTGACGACAATGTCCACACTATTGCCAATATTACCGTAGATTCAATTCTTTGATTGTATTCTATTTCTAGATTACTTTTTTGGGTGCAATCATATTCATGTGTTTGAATCATTCAGAAGGAAGGACACGGTGCGACTTAACTTTACTAAACCTTGAAAATTTTATGGATGTAAAGTAAGCAAAAGCCTTGAGAATCTTCTACGGTATATTGGTGAATAATGACTTCTTTTTCTTCTAGAGTCAGACAATATTAGGTGGCATGGTGCAGTGCATAAAAGGCCATAAAATATTATCATTGAGTTTTATTTATTTATGAACTAGATAAATACCTGTTCGCGGAGTACGGATAAATTATATATATATATATATATATATATATATATATATATATATATATATAAATTTAAAATCAATTATTTAATTGTAAAATTAATAATGAATATATAAATTCAATTATGTCATATCTTAATTTTGATCATTAATCCTCGAATAAAAGCATTTATTGTAGCATTCACATCATACGTATAACATAACATGTATTTTGTGCCGTATAATGTCCAAAATATCAATCAAAATAATTTTTCAGATATACAGACAGATTGGTCAAACTGATTTTCAAATACACCTGAAATTAGCCGACGAAAATTTTCCAAATCAAGTTTGCAGACGTCAATTTCATTAATCTATGGTTCATGTAGTTTAACCTGACGTGCTCGCTTTATTTTTTCGATGACTTTCTTAGTCGCATTTTGATGAGCTTGAACCTTTTAATCAGTTAAATTTTATTTCAAATTTGATCAAAATCTATATGCTTTCGAGAAGTTTTTTTGGCGCTGATCATTTTAATGCATATTTTTTCAAGCATTTTTGCACCAAACTTTTATTCTTCTTGTGTCGTTTTATTTTTATTCTTTTGTCAAAATATTCAGAAAAATTAATTAGTAATTTCCATACTTTTATTTTATTTTTATCATATTTATTTTTTTAATCATATTTATTCAAGAAGTTGTGAATTTTAGTTGTTTTAATTGAGTTAATCTCATTTAAATTAATTAAACCGTCTAGAAGGGGCAATTTTGCCATTTTAAATTAGGTGTGCTTCTTTGATTTAATTTGGACCGTCAATTCGAATTTAATCCAAGGTCCACATGCATTATCCTCACTTTTCTTTATTGACCAATCATAAATTCAGAATTTATTTTATTTGTTTAATTAATCAAAATAATATATATATATATATATATATATATATATATATATATATATATCCTTCATATCATTGAGCGACATGGGCTTCATCCATCCTCATTAGTTAGTGCTGAAATTCTGCATCACTCTGACTAATGGCTGAGTGACACGTGGCACTGATGGGTTGGAAAAAAGAAAAATCATTTAATCCAATAGGAACTCATCACAGGGGAATTAGAAGAATTTCTCTCTCTCAAAAAACGCATTTGGACTGTTTTCACTCTGAGAACTTCTTGAGACGCTTTCCCTCACCTCAAGTCATAAACCTAATATTCATTAGCTTCTCCCATCGCCTGCATTTTTCTTCAGCTATCAACAATACCCACATCAAAACACGATACACCACACTAACCCACACTCTCCCTCACCTCAAGTCATAAACCTGATCTCCATTAGCTTCTCCCCTCGCATGAATTTTTCGTCAGCTATCAACAATACCCACATCAAAACAAGATACACCACACTAACCCACGCCAACAACTTCATGCCAACAATACCCACATCAAAACACGATATAACTTAACACACCACCTAATTCATTGTGTCTAAGCTATCTACATTCATCATAGACCTTAGCTTCTTGAACACTTCGACCTGCATCCCTTCGTCATAATGTTTGCAATCTGATTCTCAATTCTACAATGTTCCAAGTTCATTTTCCCTTCTGCTACCTGCTCTCGAAGATAATAGAACCTCATTTCGATGTGCTTGCTTCGACCATAGGCTATCAGATTTTTTGCCAGATTGATAGCTGACATGTTGTCGATCTTCATGGTAATTGCTCCATGACTCTTCCCTGTAATCTCTTTGACCAGGTTCACCATCCACGTTGCTTGACATGCACAAAGAGAAGTAGCTATGTACTCCGCTTCGCATGACGACAATGCCACTACTGGCTCCTTTCTCGAACTCCAAGCAACTGGTGCACCGCCTAACATAAACACATAGCCAACTGTGGATTTTCTATCCTCAGCATCACTACACCAACTTGGGTCAGTGTATCCCACCAACTTGCATTCTTTTCCTTCATCGGCTGCAGGAAACAAAATGTCGTAGTCGAGAGTTCCTTTCAGATACCTCATTATCCTCTTCTTCGTCGCTGTTAGGTGTGATACATTTGGCTTCTGCATGAATCTACTTACCATACCTACACTGTATGCTAAGTCAGGCCCTGTGTGACAAAGGTATCGAAGTGACCTAATAAGTCTTCTATATTGGGTTGGGTCGACATCATCTCCATCTGAATCTTTCGACAGTTGCATTCTGAACTCAGCTGGAGTTGAAGTTTGGTTGCAATCTTGCATCTCAAATCTCTTGATTATTTCGCCTGCATATCTTCTTTGGTGCATCATCAAACCTCTACCACTCTTGTAGAATTCGATGTCAAGGAAATATGAGAGATTTCCCAAGTCTGACATTTCAAACTCCTTAATTAGGTCATGTTTGAAATCTTTGATTTCCTTCTTGGAATTTCCTGTTATCAACAGATCATCGACATAGAGACATAGTATAAGCAATTCACTATTGCTTCTCCTTGCATATACTCCATGCTCAGTCGTGCACTTCACAAATTCCTTCTCCCTTAGAAAGTTATCTATCTTCTTATTCCAAGCTCTTGGAGCTTGCTTAAGTCCATACAGGGCTTTATGCAACCTGTACACCTTTCTTTCTTCACCTTGTTTCACAAACCCAGCCGGTTGTGCAACATAAACTTTTTTGTCTAAGGGGCCATTTAGGAATGCACATTTCACATCCATCTGACATGTGTGTCAATTGTTCATGTTTGCTAGACCAACAATTAACCTAATTATTTCGATCCTAGAAACAGGTGCAAATACTTCGTCGAAGTCAATTCCTTCCTTCTGTAAAAATCCTTTTGCTGCAAGTCTCGCCTTGTGTTGAGTTACCTTTCCTTTAGGATTCACTTTCACCTTGTAAACCCATTTCACATCAATTGCCTTCTTGCCTTGAGGCAATTCGACAAGTGACCAAGTCTTGTTGACTTCGATGGACTCTAACTCCTCATTCATTACTTTCACCCACTTCAAATCTTTCAATGCCTCAGCTATATTGACTGGTTCGACATTTGCATAGAAAGCATAGTGTACCAGCTCACCTTATTCATCAACCACATTATCTAATATAATCACACATTCTTGTAACCTTGTAGGCATGTGTCTTGTTCGTCGGGGTCTGCTTGGGCCTGCTTCATCTCTGACTTCTTCTTGTCGAACTTCTCTTTCGACTTCACTAGCTGGTTCTTCACATAAGATTCTCATTGAATCCTTATTAACATTCTCAGTCCAATCTCATTCCTTAAGCTCGTCTATGATCACGTCCCTGTTGATCACTACTTGCTTATTTACTGGGTCGAACAGCTTGTATCCTCTAGCCGAATGATACCCTATCAGGATCATCTGATTCACCTTGTCATCAAGCTTTATTCTCAACAATCTGACACATGTCTATGTGCTATAGATCAAAACACCTTCAAATGACTTAGGCTAGGCTTGACACCAGACCAACATTATTCAGGCGTAATGCCTTCTAACTTTTTGATTTTTCTGACCACCATAAGCAGCCTCGATTGGTTCCTGGTTGGGAACTTTTCTACTATCAAGAGGAATCTTTGATTCATTGAGTAGAGGGATTATGGCGCAAACGCCCTTGGTTATTCCATGATCAGAGATTATGACAGTGTCTTTGCTTTGATTAGGGAGGTAGTCTAGTACCATGTTAATCGACCCAGAACTCGAACACGGTCGAATCTCTTTTCGGTCCAACTGATTTTAGAGGGCTGCTCGTATGAGATAACATCCTTGGTTATTTTCCGAGCATACTCTACAACGCTCATAATTGTGCGGTGGTACCCGACCACACCTGCTTTGTATGCAGTGCATCTTTACTAGATCTGTTTTCATTGAGCGGATATCACGACTTTGATGTCTATCAGGATTCCCACCAGTCATGTTAATCCATTGTGAAGCTTCATCCAGGTAGATGGGAATCCACTAGTGGTACAACAGATGTTCAAGTGTTCTTTGCACAAGCGCACATCCTTGGTCGTCTTCGCAATATTCTTTACAGTTTAGATAATCATGTGAAGCCAGAAAGCCGAGTCTGACCTGCTTAGCATGTAATTCCACTAGACTGGTATTCATTAGGCGGATGCCAAAGATTTGAACCATATTGACTTGATGGTCATTTCTTTCACGGTAGTCTTGGATCCATCCGAGATCCATCAGTCGTTGGAGGGCCTCTTGTATAAAAGAGCATCCCTGATTATCTGTTGAGCAGATTGGACAAGTGATGTAATTATGCTGCGGCAGGTTATAATACTGACTTTGTCTCGAATGTATCACCACTAAGTTGACGTTCATTGTACGAATGTCATGGTTCTGAACAATATTGGGATGTGCATGGGCCATGTTGACTTCCCGAATCCTGTGATCCTGAATCCAGCCCAGATCCATTTGTTCTTGCAGAGCTGTTTGTACTACGGTACACCCTTGATTATCTATAGAGCAGATATCACACTGATGATAATTGTGAGATGGTACGTGGCCATACCCGCTCTGTCTGCAATGCATTTTCACCAGATTGGTTCCCAACAGGAGTACATTATGAATTTGATAATTGTCGACTGGTTCTCCCTCTATTAAATTCACTATAGTATTCTCATGTTGTGGTAATGGGTTCGTCTGAACATTCAGATTAGTATCTTTGAAAGATAAGATCCCGTTCCTGACAAGCTTCTGTACATCAGACCTGAAGCTGAGAAAATTCTCAATGTTGTGTCTCGTTCCTCCTTGATGATAAGGGCAAGTTTGATCTGCTTTGGACCAAAAAGGTGGATTTTTTGGTACTGCAAAAGGGGTCCTGGTTTGGACGTTCCCCTTGGCCAGTAGAAGTGGAAATAGTTCTGCGTACAACATCGGTATAGGGTCGAACCCTGGTGGTCGTGTAGTATGATTGTTGTTGTTGTACTGCGGGCGAGCCTGCTGAAAAGTTTGTTGCGGCCTTTGCTGATACTGTTGTTGATTTGGTTGGCTCTGAGCAACTTGAGGTTGATAAGTTGGAGCTGGCACCGGGTTGATAGTGAGAGTTACTGGTGCTACCGGTTGATACCTTCGCCTTTGCTTTCCTAGAGAGATATTACTAATATCTTGCTTTTTCTTCTTTTGGAAAGCACTACCGTACATTTTGGTACTGCTGGATGGCTCTGCATCCTTAACCAATCGTCCTTCTCAGACTGCTTCTCCAAGGCGTACTCCCATGTTCACCATTTCAGTTAAGTCGCTGGGTGCACTGGCGACCATTCGATCGTAATAGAACGAGCTCAACGTTTTAAGGAAAATCTTGGTCATTTCCTTTTCCTCAAGAGGAGGACAGATCTGGGCGGCAATTTCACGCCATCTCTGAGCATATTCTTTGAAGGTTTCCTTATCCTTTTGTGACATTGCTCTGAGCTGGTCCCTATCCGGTGTCATGTCCAAATTGTATTTATACTGCTGAACAAAGGCAGCGCCGAGATCTCTGAAAGTGCTGATCTTGGTGCGGTTTAAACCCATGTACCATTTGAGTGCGGCACCAGTTAAACTGTCTTGGAAGTAATGGATCAGTAGCTATTGATTGTATGTCTAAGTAGACATTTTCCGAGCGTACATCACCAAATGACTTTGAGGGCAAGAGTTGCCTTTGTATTTTTCAAAGTCAGACACCTTGAATTTGTGCAGGATCTTTACATTAGGGTCCAAACAGAGGTCGGCGGCGTCCTTTCCGAATAAGTCTTGACCTCAAATGGCATGCAGTTCCTTCTGCATTTCCAAGAATTGTTCCTGGAACTCAGTCATCCTTTCGTACATGTATTCGTTTCCACCAGAATTCGCTTGCGGAATCTGTCCTTTGGGGATAGTGTGTACCACTAGTTATGGTATAGACATTATAGCGGTGACTCCTGGTGCTTTAGTGCCCTGAAGTTTGTAACCTTCAGGAGTTGCTGTCGTAACCCTTGCATCTTCACTTCCCCAAAATTTGTAACCTTCAGGTCCAGCGATTCCTGCTACGGCTTCTGGGTCTTCAGTGACCGGTGGGATATATCCTTCAGGTATAAAGTTAAGAGGCATGCCCCAGGGGCGCCCTTTAGGCATGTTGCACCGAGGATGATTCTCATGTGTCTCCATAATGGGCGTAGATGTAATCTCTGAGATCACAGTCCTTTGATGTCGCTGCTCCTGAGTTGCTGCCAGGGATTGCATGTCACTGTGAAGTTTTTCCAAATTTTCCTTCAGAGCGTTGATTTCTTCTCTCAGGTCTTTGTTCTCTTTCTCGAGATCGTCCATTTTCTTTTGTCTATTGGCCCGAGTATTGTATGAGTGAGACAATTTGACTATAGAATTGTGACACATGTGTGAGACTCAAAGATAAGAAAAATGCGTTATGTGAGAATGATGAATGATATGCAAAGACATATTTTTTTTTAGTTTTTGTTTTCAAAAGAAACTCTAACAATTAGATTGCAAATATCACACAGTGGGGGAGACCCCTTTTATTTAATTCAAAAGATTGCAGTATTTTACAAAGTGTTGTAAGGAAAATGTCTAAGCTCATGGATCCTGAGTTCTCTCTGAAGAGAGCTCAGATGTCGGTTCCTGTATTTTCCTTTTCTTTGACTGGGGTTTTTCAGCCATTGTCGGGTCGACGACCCTTTGCCAAGAGAAAGGAGCGAGCAAATTTCTTCGATCTTCCTGACTTTCTATAGCATGTTGCTCTAATATCTCAATCAGAGCATCCTTCTCCTTTAACAGTTCCTGAATCTTGGTACATTCCAAATTGAGGATTTGGTATTTGTTCTTCCAAGAGATCTTTTCACGTTGAACTTTGTTAAGTGCAACCTGGAGTTTTTCCGCATCAGTCATGAAATAAAGGACAAATTCCTTTAAGGGAAAAACTTCTTGACGAGGGTAAGGCATCCTCAACTTGAGGGCTCTGATTTGTACCCAGTGGAGATAAGGTTCCATGGAGGTACAATTTGGTCTTCCCAGAGACTCTCTGCCTTTCTTGTGAATATGTTGCCAGGCATGCACTATTTCCTTTTTTAGTGCCCTGTCATTTTCCCCTTCCTTGAAGAAAAGACCTTCCAGATGAACGTTATGTGAGATATTCTTCATCGGGTATCCGAGTTGACGGCGAGCTAAAACTGGATGATAGTTGATTCCTCCTTTAGTTCCAATGAGGGGTACATTAGGGAAATTTCCACATCTGTCTATGATCTCTATCCCTTCGTAAATCTGATTATACCAATCTATGTCAGAATTGGTAAGAGACATAGTCCTCTGTGACCAACGTAGAGTACTCTTGTGATCCCAAAAAGCAGCAGACTTGGGCAAATGGGAAATGAACCATTTGTAGAGTAAGGGTACACAGCATATACAGAATGATAAGCATTTGCGAGCAAGGTTGGTACGTGGTTTCCTATTAAGAATATCTTAACAGCATTGGTATCGACGAAATTATCAATGTTGGGAAAGAGGAATAACCCATATATGAGTAGGACAAAGATGTCTTTGAAGGTAGTTATGTTTCCTATACTAGAAAAGTATAGAGTTTTCTCTATCAGGAATTTAGCCGGTAAACCCTGGATTCCTCCTTTTGTGGTTATGTGAGTCCTAACTTCTGACTCATCCAAAGAGATTGCTCTTGCAATGACCTGATTCTTTGGAATTTCTTCCAGTCCAGAAAATGGAGCTTGATCAGTGATAGGTAAATCAATCAGGTGGGAGTACTCTTCCAGCGTTGGTGCAAGCTGGTAATCTGGGAAAGTGAAGCAGTGGTAAACCGTGTTAGTTCTATTATTGGCAGCAATTTTGGTAAAACAATGTGTTTATTCAAGATGTCTTGTCTGATGTCTTAACATGTGCTTCTAACATGAGGTGTGTTGTTTGGTTTGCAGTTTTTGTGCATGATGTCAAGACTGATGTCTTAACATCTGTTGACAGAACATCTGTTCAGTCTGTTATGTGATTTAGGGTTGCGTGTTAATTGTCATACTTGAGAGATTACAGGCGAGATTCCTGGAGGAGATTTTATCTGATGCAATCGTTTTATAATTCCTGAAGTTATTCTGTTACTATTTAGGGCGAAAAGATTTGAAGATATAACAAGGTGTTTTTATTGTGCATCAAATCTGTGATTTTATTCTGCCCAAGCCCATGAAGTTTGTTGCTATTTAAAGACGTATCAACCTTACTTGGAGGTGTGGAGAATAAGGATTGTGCGAGCTGTGTTCAAGTTTTAGGGTTTGTGTTGTGTGTCTTGTGTTTTTGTGAGCCATTCATTCATCTATTTTGATGTTTGAATTGGACGGATTTAGTTGAGTTGTATGTTGTCCACTCTAAGCTTTTAAGCACGAGTGTTTGTTCTTGATCAAAGCTTTTAAGCAAGATCAAGGTGTGTCTTCTTACTTTGTTATTTTCTGTGTTCATCACTACTGTGATTAAGGGGGAGTGAGAGGGTTCTCATACCTAAGAGTGTCTTAGGTAGAAGTGTCATTGGGTAGTGATTAAGTGAGTAGATTGTCAACTGGTGTGTTGATTGTAGAATTTACAAATTGATACTACTAATAGTGAATTTCCTCCCTGGCTTGGTAGCCCCCAGACGTAGGTTGTTAGACCGAACTGGGTGAACAATTCTTTGTGTTGTTTATCATTTTTAAGTACTGTTATTATTATTATTGTCTTGTTCAAATAACAAATATTGATGTTGCGACATCTCACTTGACATCACATATCTGATACCAAAATTTCAAACCGAATCATAGAACTGAATCAGCGCAGACATAATCCCTTCAACTACGTTGACCCTTAATAGAGACAACAGTTCTCCGTGCTTAGCTCTGAAAGCCTCGGGATTGGTAATCATCCTTCCCAATTTCCTTAAGTTTTCTAGTTTCGGAGCCTTGAAGGTGTACTTGTGCGTCTTTCTTCTACCGAAATCCGTAACGCAATCTCTGATATTTGCAATTATTGTTTTTTTTTTTAAAAGATTTTTTTTCTTGTTTGAAAAGAGTTTTTTAAATGAATGCATGAATGCATCACATAAAAACATTTGAAAACATGGGTTCAAGGGTTCAACGTCACGAGCATGGAGTCATGGCTCTACCCATCCCCAAGGGTTGTACTATTTTGGTCAATTTTTGTACCTGTAGAACGGGTTCTAAAAGGTTCCCAAAGTCATTGACCCCTTCTAGGGATACCAACAACAAGCTGATTCACTCGAGCAAGCTGTAATATCCTAGGATGAATCTCATTTGAGTGTAGTATCGCGTATCAACTATTCCCGATAGTCACCGCACTACCAAATGGCCATATGGTTAATGTCTACTAAATCCTCATGGTTATGAGTACCGTACTGGGAAAGACGATGTTTTCACGGCAATCGGTCGTTCAACATCGATACTTTCGTACGGGTACCTCGACTGATTCAGTGGACTGCCAAGTTAGCTTGGTCGGGATTCACTCCCTATAAGCGTTTCCTGGATATACCACCACTTATCTTAATATTCTCTCAAACTTTCCACATGCGTATTTATCGCATTCCCAGTTGACAGAAAATTAAACACGGGTATCAAGTAGTATAACAGTAAATGATATATATATATATATATATATATATATATATATATATATATATATATATATATATATATATATATATATATATATATATATATAGTAGAAAGTATAGAAAATGCCAAACAAAACCTAGACCTCTTAGGAACTCTAATTCTATAAGACTCCCCAGCAGAGTCACCATTTTTCTGTAGCGTGCGATTTTTGTCGGTGACGCGACCACCTTACCGCATTGGTTGGAATTGGGTGCTACTTTCTGATTTCTTATTTATCCTATGAAGCTGGAAAGGAAAGGGAAGTTATCTAAAACTAACGTAGCACGCAAATGTTTTCTTTAACAAATGCTAAGAGATTGGGGAGTCGGGGTCAGGTTATACAAAGGGAAGTTGTCAATTACCCAGTGTATATATGGTTATCCATAGATTTTCTTTGGCATGTTCAAATACTTTCTGGTGTTTATCTGTTATAGGTTGGGAAAGTTTCTCCTTTGGCAGGTTTGAGAGGATGTTTTTGTTGTTTTCGGGTTTTCCGTTGTTTTTGGTAAGGTACTTGACCTAAAGTTTTTGGTATGTGTGCTCGCTAAGATTTCGCAATTTTATGCCTACGTATTTCCGTAAAGGTACTCGGGAAATCATAGCAATCGTAGTTCCTCCTATTTCTATGGGAGGAAAATGATGTTTGGTGTCTTGTTTAAAGCCCAAGATTGAAGCTAACTGAGTATTGATGTCCTGTTCAAAGCCCAAGATTGAAGCTAAAGGGTGACTGAGAGAGAATTTGTCATCTCTAAAGGGAGGTATCTCACCTGTTTATCACAGTTGTTGATTAACTGATTATAAAGGAGAATCACTTTAACTGGAATGTATGGAATCCAACAATGCCATAATTTCCTTTATAAGGGAAAAGTCCTAAAGGAGGAAACTTTAACTCAGTGTAGAGCAATGCCATTTTTCCTTAGGAGTCTTCCATGCTAAGAGAGGGACATTGGCTTGAATGTAAATAATTCAGATGCTTGCCACTTACATCAATTAGATGAAAGAGGAAGTTTACCCGGATAAAAGAGGGATCACAACTTAGATGTTATAATCAACAAGTGTGCCACTTACATTAGTTATCTGGAATTAGGGTTTGTTTGATTGTTTGTTTTAATATGTGATGTACAGTGAAATGTCTTCCTACAGAGAGAACTCTTGATTTCCTCTGAGGGGATGTTGATTTTTGTGTGCCTTAATTAAAGCCCAAGGTTGAAGCTAAAAGGTTGACTCTACTAGGGAGTTTTATATCTGTCTTGCACAAAGCCCAAGATTGAGGCTGAAAAGAAGTTGACTCTTCCGGGGAATGTTTTTGTCTGTCTTATACAAAGCCCAAGCTTGAGGCTGAAAAGAGATTGACTCTACTAGAGAGGTTTTATCTGTCTTGTACAAAGCCCAAGATTGAGGCTAAAAAGAAATTGAGTCTACTGGAGAGGTTTTATCTGTCTTGTACAAAGCCCAAGATTGAGGCTAAAAGGAGTTTGAAAAGTCATTATACAAAGCCTAAGAGGAGGCTAGCTGGGGAAATTCTTACATGAAGCCTAAGAGGAGGCTGGCTTCTGCTGAGGAATAT
The DNA here is from genome assembly GCA_022829125.1 of Lathyrus tuberosus. Classification (NCBI taxonomy): domain Eukaryota; kingdom Viridiplantae; phylum Streptophyta; class Magnoliopsida; order Fabales; family Fabaceae; genus Lathyrus; species Lathyrus tuberosus. The sequence goes on from JALAZF010000017.1 coordinate 22,110,435, forward strand.
TGAGATCCAGAGACAGATCCAAATTGGGGAATCAACTCTTCCTGAGAATATCAGATGCCCTGAGGTTCTGATTCTGTTAAAGTTTTATTGATGATAAAGGTTTAAACTTTGAGTGTGATAAGCTATGAAGGTTTCAAACTCTGTTGGAGATTGATGGAATGATCAGGGTTTTTCTTGTGCTTTTAGGAAACTTGAGGGTTTCTTTGAGATCTAAGAGGAGATGAGACTTTCCAAGTCTACTGGTATGAAGAGGTTGATCTTTGTATGATGCCCAAGAGGAGGCTGATGTTTTAAGGGATGAGAATCAACCCTAAAATGGTTAGATGTTTTGGAATTCTGACTCTCTGGAGGATTGAACTAGTAGAGATGACTAAGTTCTGTCCTATACATGTAGGAGATCTTTGGGTCCTTGTACTAAGCCAAAGAAAAGGCTGAGAACTTCTAAGAAGCCTGAGGGTCCTTGTACAAAGCCCAAGAGGAGGCTAGGGATGCTTTTAGGAAGCCTGTGGGTCCAAGCCTAAGAAAAGTTTAAGAAAGGTTTCACCGGGAATTAATCCTTTCTTTGCTGAACAGTTCTAAGGTTTGAAGAAATTCAAGAGAGGTTTCACCGGGAATTAATCCTCTCTGGGGAAGTGAATTTCTTGTACACATATTTCTAAGTTGTGACAGTCTTGAGAAAATTTTCACCGGGAATAATGCCTTTCTCTGTTCCATATTGTATAAGCCCAAGAGGAGGCAAAACTGTATCTGGAATTTCCTATGGGGAGCTAGTTTTGACTGTGTTGAAAGAGTAACCACTGGTTTGATCTAAACCTAGACCTAACTGTTGGGGAAAACTTTAAGCAAATATATACAAGCATATATATATATATATATATATATATATATATATATATATATATACATACAGATGAAATATATAAACAAGTATGTTGAGAAGAGATAATGGAACTTACAGTTGTGCAAGCTTAAGCATAGTAACTACAGCTGTATGGTTAGTTATTCAAGAAATTGAAGAAAGTTTTGATAAAATTCTGAATTTGAAATTGAATCAAAGAAGAAAGTTATTTTAAAAGGAAGTTTGGGGCTTATACTCAAGGAGAGGCCCAGATGAATTCTTTCGAAAAGGCGACGATCGCGTCGTAGTTTTGAAAACCACATAGGGACTTATACAATGACTGAGGCCCAAATTATTGTAATTACAAAAAGGATGGGTCTTACACTCTATTAGAGGCCCAAAAGTTTATTTTTATACAAGAGATGTGGCTTATAACTCAAGGAGAGGCCCAGATAAAAACAACTATTGATCGCAACGTTATTTCAAAAACTGTAGCGGGACTTATACAATGAATGAGGCCCAAATTATTTATGTACAAAGGGGGTTGGGTCTTACACTCTACTAGAAGCCCAAAACTGTTTGAAAAGAATAAAGATGGGACTTGCAACACAAGGGTAGGCCCAAATGAAAATTGTTTTGAAAACGGCGATCGCGCCGAGATTTTTAAAACGTATCGGGACTTATACAATGACTGAGGCCCAAAAAAAGGTTTATTTACAAAGGGGTGAGACTTACACTCTATCAAGAGGCCCAAGAGTTTTAAAAAGAAGAGAGAATGAGACTTATAACTCAGGGAGAGGCCCAGATGAAAAACAGTGATCGCACCGTTGTTTTGAAAATCGTATGGGTCTTAAACAAAGATTGAGTCCCAAAAAGTTTGTGTGTGACAAGGGATGAGTCTTACACTCTATTAGAGGCCCAAAAGTGGAAAAATGTTTGTGAGGGTGAAAATAATCAAAACCCTAATTTGATTAAAAAATGCATTTTAATTTTAATAAAAATTAATAAAATTATTAAAATTATCAAACATGTGTGAAAAACAAGTTGTGACCTTGGATTAATGTTTGAAAAATCATGTTTTATTCATAGAATGATTTGAAAATCATTTGAATTTGAAAAATCAAGAGAAAGAAATATTTTTAATTGCTTAAAAACATATAAAAATAAATTCTTTACAAAAATATTAAATATATAAAATAAATAATATTTTTGTGAAATTTTTTTAAAATAAAATATTTTAACATTTTTGTGAATTTTGAAAAAAAGAATCAATTCAAAAACATTAAAATTCAGAGAGAAATTAATTTTTGAATCAATTAAATAAAATATCAAAATTTTCAAATATACAAAAATTCAAAAATGGCGCCAAGAACAAGGGGAAGAACACGCGCGCTCTGTTATGCTTGATTTTCAAAAGCTATGACTTCTCACGAATAAGGCAATGAAATTGGATGAAACCAACCCCAAACTTGTTAGATTTTAACCCACGAACATGATGGTGGTGTTTAATTTCATTTATTTAAAGTGTGGAATGAGAAATTCGTGATGAACACTGAAACCCTAGAATTTTGCATAAAGCTCATGAAATCTTAAACATGTAATAGATGAAGCAATTAATTGAGTGTTATCACCCTATAGACTACCAGAAACATGTTGGTAACTTGCAAATGAATTTATGATGCATGCAATATAGAGTTTGATAGGTTCAGGCTTACTTGAACTTGCTTGTGCAAGAGACTTTCGAATTTGGAGTTGGAGGTGTTCGAGATGTGTTGTGATGACTTGAACAGCTTCGCTATACCTTATGGAGTGTGTTGGGAAGCTTGGACTTGATTGGAGATGTTTGGATCACTTCATGGCATCTCAGCTGCATATGAGCTTCAAGTGGATTTGAAGCTTTGATATTTTGGTGTTACAAGTGACTGAGGAGTGTTTAATCAGCTCACATATGATTTATATGAAGTGTTAGAACAATTGGTTGTGGTAAAATTGCTCTCTATCTCAAAATTCGATAGTAACTTGAAAAAGAAGGCATTTCTGCATAATGAGAGAGATTTTGAGGAAAGCAAGTGTTGTTGTGCTTTGGTGTACTCAAACTGACCACAAATGAGCTCTATTTATAGTGTAACAAGTTTGTTTTGTCAGCAATAGTGAATGGTGGCTGGTACAACCCTTTGTCCATTGGTTTTCAAAAGGAATCTCATGTTTTCTCTAGCCATTGACTTGAGTCAATGTTGCAGGCATATGGTCCTCTGATGCTTGAGTTTATCTTGAATCATTTGGTTGATCATGGACTGATACATGCCAGCTCTTTGCATCCTTTAAATGCTTCATGACAAATTTGAAAGTTTTGGATTTTGAACTTTGGATGCTTCTTGCCAAATGATGAGGTTTTTGACGTGCAAGGCTCTATGGTGTTGTAGCTCTGCAGAGATCATGTTCATTGCACTTTAGAAACTTGTCTTGTATGGTGACAAGGCTTGCCAAGTCATGGAATTGCCAAAATCGTGTGGCATGTACAAGGCTGTCTTGTAAAAAACAGTTTTGGAGGTGCCATGTTTCCATGCTTGTAACTCCCTCCTCAAGTTGAATTAGGAGATGATCTGGTACTTGTTGGAAAACTCTCATGACATACTTTAACTTTTATGTCCACCAATGGACCTGGTTTAGTTTGGATCAAAGTTAAAAATGGCCTCAAAGTTGGTGAAAAACCTAGACAGATTCTGTCTAAAATTTTCTAAGTGTTGGAAAAATGGTCATTTTCATGTTTTTGTGATTTTGATCAATCCATAACTCAAAATCCATGAGGATTTGGAATATTTTGTAATTGACACATTTGAATTTTGTCATGTGAACTTTCACTTGAGCTTTGGATGGAAGAAAAATGCCTTAGGGTTTGGGAGTTATGACCTTGCAAAGTTGGTACCAAATCTATTTTATTCCATAACTTAGAAAATTTTAAGTTTTCTATGGTTGCCCCTTTTGCAAGATACCTCACTTTTCTTGATTTTTCTTTATGGAAGATATTCCAAACCATGAATTAACATTGTTCTTGACTCAAGGAAGCCTTGTTTGTCAAGAAATGCAAAAAGTCAAACTTGACTTTTTGACACAGTTGACTTTTTGTCAGATGAAATTCAAACTGTGTGATCCTCTATGAAATCAAATCCTTGACCTAATTTAAACCTAATGGATGGATTCCATAGGTATTTTAGAGGGTCTTGAATCATGTCCCAAGATTTGGGAACATTTCTTGGTCAAAAGTCAAAGGTACAATTGACTTTTTCATCAAGAAACCCTAATTGGCCCAGATGAATTTGAATCTTTGTATGGCTTATGAACCAAGTTATTTGAATCAATCCAATCTTATAAATGGATCAATATGATGTATTGGAGGTCTTCAAAACACTTCTTGAGGTCTTGGCTCATGTCTTGCTCCAAAAGTTAACTTAGGGGTGAATTAGGTCAAGAAACCCTAATTCCTGATTTTTGATGAATGCTTCCCCTGAGGCTATTTTGACTTGATGATTGGGTCCATGAGGTCCCTTTGAGCATTTTGGGTTATGTTTTGAAGTATTGGCTCATGACCAGATGAGAATTTCCCTCTGGAGGCCTTGGTCGGCCAAAATCCTAATTTGGTGACACTGATGATCTTGAGGCTTGATCCACTTGAAATGTTGCAACATTGTGCTTGATTATTGATATGGGAGACCTCTTGATCCTTAATAGATGTTTGAGAGACTTTACAAGTTATGGATCATGTCCATTCTTTATTGATCCTTTGTCTGAGTACTCTGAGAGGGCTCAAAACCCTAATTCTTGATTGTAGTGAATGCTCAACAATCTTTGAGGGGATTGATGAGGCATGAAGATACATCCATATTGTGATGATGATTTGTACAATGATGGGAGATATCATGGTCAAAATTTGGGGTATGACATATATGCAAAAACTAGTAATTCATTTGCGAGTTTCAGGACATGTTGCCTAATCTGAATCTGAGAATGCTTTGAGCTGCAGAGGTGAAGAGCTGAGAAAAAGTAAACCTTAGCCAGGTGAAGATTTGAGGTAATGAAGGACACGAAGTGCTGCATCATAGTGTATGTCAGTGGGATAACTCATATGTTTGCTGAGTTGTTAGACTGAGTAAGTTATGTCTAGTCGTGTATTTAGTAGGTAAATGAGTTGTCTGAAGGTATGAGAAAAACACAAGAAAGGGAGGGGGGTTGAATTGGGTTTTCAAAAATGAAATGTTTTTATGAAACTCAAACAAAAATCACAAAGAAACTAAACAAGAGAGAAAGACACACGATATATCCTGGTTCACTTGAAAACTATCAAGCTAATCCAGTCCACCCGGCAAGGTGATTTTGCCTTATACCCAAGGACTTAATCCAATATAATCAACTTATTACAATCTGCACTAGCAACCGCTAGTGACTAACAACCACAAAGACTAACTGTCTAAGACTTCTTAAGGATTCTGACCTAACTAGTCCCTTAAGGAATTACAAACAACAGTTTGTGAGAAACAAATGTTTACAATGAAATGCTTCTATTTAAGAAGATATAAAAACAATGAATATCTAAAAAAGACTTAAAGAAAATTTGCACACAGTATGAATTTTTCGTTGTTGTGTTCTTGCGTCGTTGTGTTGTTGTGTTTCACTCGCAATTTTCTTCAAGTTATCAAGTCTTTATATAGCCATTAAAAGACCCGTTGGAGGGCAGATCAGGAATATCCTTGAGTGAGCTATCGACTTGAAAGAATGTCGTTACGCAGGGATGAAAATCGTACACAAAATTTGTCCTTTTCACCACAAAATCATGGTAGTGGAATGGAACGTTTTGATATGTACTATGTATTATTTCCCTCGTAAATTTTTGATCTTATCTTTTGTACATCAGAGGCTTTTGGATAGACATGTTTGAAGCATGAGTAGAAGAGTTGATCATTGGGTCTTCAGAGTCTTAAGTCTTCAGAGTCTTCAGAACTTGTTCACTAGAACATTGTATTCAGAATCTTTAGCACTTAGTCTTCAGAACCCTTAGTCTTCAGAAACTTAAGTCTTCAGAGTCTTCAGAACTTTATTCAGCAGAACCTTGTCTTCAGAGTCTTTAGCACATAGTCTTCAGAAGAAAACAACTTCAGAAGCTAGACAACCTTCAAAAGTAAATCATCAGAGTCACACTCAGAGGTAGAATCTAAGAGAGCATTGCAGCAACAACATATTGTCTTCTTAGAATCTTTCTGAATGTGAGTAGGTACAAAAACATACTTGCTTCTTTGGCGCAGAAGTGACTTTTGTCATACCAGAATTACGTTGCATATGGTCTCTATCAGAGTCAGAACCTGTTTGTTAAAACTTCAGAATAATAAACCGTTAGAGTACCAAAATTGTTTTCACACAAATACTACCTTGTTATTATCACAACTTAGAGATAACTAGCAGAACCAAATCTTGTTATAATAATCTCCCTTTTTTTGATAATGACAAAACAATGTATTATGATGAAACACTTTCGTACAAAAATAATCAATAGGTGATGACAGAGATACGTTTAGAAATAACTTCCCTTTATTAAGCTCCCCCTGAATCTAAGACTTATAAAAATCTTATCAGATTTGGGATAACAGAGCCTGATTGGTCTTATCAGATCCAGAATAATGTCTGACTAAGTTTTTCTGAATATTTTGCCAGAGCTGATTCTTATCAATTATCAAAGCAGGTTCAAGTCTGGTTCTTATCAGATGCATCAGATAGTCATGATTGCAAAAGTTTCAATATCGTTCCTGAAAAACATTCTAAGAAGGATTGTGTGCATTTATTATGTTAGAATGTCAGAATTATGATTCAGAGAACAAGATATTTTTATCAAAATAATTTCTTCATTACTACTCCCCCTTTTTGTCATAATCAAAAAGGTAAAAAAAACAAAAAAAAAACAAAATAACTAAAGGGTATCCTAGAAAGTGTCTAAGGTTAAGGAGGAGGGAGCCTATGAAGAATCCGGGCAAGCACATTCTGAATGTTGGATGTAACTTCATCTTGCTTATCCATTCTAGTTCTGAATAACTCTTGTTCCTTATAAATGCTTTCCAGAGTCTTCAACACTGGATCAAAAGTAGGGTTATCAGAGCTTTCAACAACGTTCAGAGCAGCTTCTCTCTCAAGAGCTTCCTTAGCTTGTCTTTCAGCTAATTCTCTTTCTGCAACTAACTTTTCTTCAGCTTCTCTCTGAGCTTCCAATCTTTCTTCTGCTTTCTAGATAACGTGTTCTTTTGTTTGAGCAGAGAGATTTTTGATCTTTAGAAATTCCATAGACATCCATCGATTGAATCGATTCCATGTAGCACCCAAAGCAGAAGGGTCAACGCTAGAACTGGATTCATCAGAAAGTTTCTTGAATCTCCTAATTGAATTGTCTTTACAAATATAAATGACTTCATCAAAGTTAGGAGGGGGAATATCAAAAGGTTGATGTCCAGAAAGTGTTTGAGTTTCTTCATCATAAGCAACTAGATTGGAAAGTGTTTGGTCAGAGTCTGAATCAGAGTTTGTTTCTGGTGATGAAGGGTCAGTATTATTAGAGATGGTTATTGCATTTATGTATAGAGAGGTTGAGGATGTGGGTGATTGAGGGTTGGTTGTTAGGATAGGTTCTGTAGGAATTTCTCCAGAATTGGTTGTAGGAATAGGTTATGTAGGAATAGGTTCTGTAAGAGGTTCTCCAGAAATGGGTTGAGTGATGATGTTAGAAGTTAATAGTAAATATATGGTGGGAGTTAATGGTAAAGATATGGTGGGAGTGAATTGAGTGGAAGTGATTTGAAAAAGAGGTTGTGTAGATGGTGCAGAAGATGGAAATATTTGAGATGATGGTGGTTCAAAAAGAGGGATGGATGAGGTTGTAACTATGGTTGAAAATATTGGAGGTGGCGTTGGAATAGATGAAGACACATTTCTATTAGTAAGAATATATGCAGTCATAGAAGAGTCAGAAGACTTACTTATCGGTTTTGGATAGGATGCCAATGAAATATTCTTCGTGCTGGCTTCACCCAGATGCAAACCTTTCTTTTGCTTCTTAACAATCTTCTTCTAAGGGGTTTTGTTATGGGGTCTCTTCTTCCTCATCTGATCAGGGGGATTATCTGGTAGATCTTTAAACTGGAATCTAGACATATCATATCCTTTAGCTTCACGTATCTTAATTTACTCCTCTATAGCTTCTATAGAGTCATGCTTGGTGAACAGAGGAAATATATTTATTATCATTCTCCTTGACTTCAAATTGTTTCAATCTGTACCCATACTTGGTTCAACTCTTATCTCGTCTATAATTTGCATCATCTTCAGATTTCTGCTATTCAGAGGTGTTCCAATTATAATATCTAATTCTTCTTTGAAATTCAATTTTTTCCAGATGATCAACCATACCACTTTCAATCAGAATATCTGAGATAAGTCTACCAAGAAGAATGTAGTTTTTAAGCTTCTTTGCATCCTTTCTGGTTCTCTTACAGAATCTCTGAGATATTCGAAGAGAATGGAAGGGAGGTAGATCGTTCCACCTTTTAGCAGATAATACAACATGTATTTCTGATCAGTGTTGATGAAGTCAGATGAACGTGATGAAGGTTTATGATGGATACAACCCAGAATGATCCTGAGCTAGACGCGAAGTTCTTTAGACAAATCCTGACTCTTAAGGGGTGGTTTTCCATCGGATGATTGAGTGAAGATGGTTGGGTTTATCACTTCAGAAATAAACTTTGACTTTGAATTCATTTTATAGATAAGCTTTCCACCAGTGTTCTCTATTCCAAGTAAGGTGGCGATAGATTTCTCCGTGATGACAAATTTGTTTCCCAAAACATATGACACAATGAAGTGATCATCATCATCAACAAATCTCCAGAATTCCTTGATTTGGTTAGGGAATATGGGACCACAGAGACGATCAAAGTAATTTCTCCAACCTTGAGCATTCAGTTCCTTAAACAAATCTATTCCATTTTCAACCAGGTTATCAAAATCTACCAACCATTCACAAAGAACTTCCAATTCTCTAAAAGGAGTCGAGAGATAAATGTGAGGTTGACGATCCACAATATGAACTTTAACTGGTTTTTGGAAGGTAGATAATGATTGATGTAGCGACATCGAAGCAGTTTGATCAGTAGTAGAAACCATTTGAGATGATTCTGCATGTTGTGATTGTTGAGAGAAGTTGTACACACTTTGTTGTTGAGGATCCATTGATGAAGATGATGAAGTTGCGAAACACAAAGGGTTTTTAGGGTTTCTAAGAAAAGAGTGTGGGAAATGAAAGAGTAGCGTAGTGTGTGATAGTGGGATAATGAGTATTTAAAGACAGAAGTTAAAGATTACAAAAATTCGGGAGTAATATGGAATAATTATTTTAAAACCTAGTCTCACGAAATCACAATGCTCGAGGTGTCACTTCAACGGTGAGGTATGATTTGATTTTGGACAAGTGTCATAAGAAATCATAGCCGTCTGTTTAAGTGAACACGTTTGATGTTCCCAAAGTCATGAATACCAAGAGGTATCTGACTAGACAAGTTTCTGTTCAAGACATCTTCTAACATGTAGAAGTATCTTTATTCAGAAAGAAGTAAATAAATCAAAAATATTTGCTTAACGTCAAAATCTCTTTTTACAGAAGGAGATTAAACATATTCTGATAAAATTCATTCTGGACAAAAATCCATATTTAAGTTTTTCAGAATGAACTTAAATCTATCTTCAGCTAATGGTTTTGTAAAAATATCAGCCCATTGATGGTTTGTATCTATAAATTTTAGAGTTAAAACCCTTTTCTGAACATAGTCTCTGATGAAATGATGTTTAATTTCAATGTGTTTAGCTCGAGAATGTAAAATTGGATTTTTACTTAGGCAAATAGCAGTTGTGTTATCATAGAAGATATGAATGTTACCCTCGTGAATCTGAAAAATCTTCTAGTTGATTCTTCATCCAGAGCATCTGGGTGCTGCAAAGTGACGCTGAGATGTTTTCTGCTTTTGCAATAGATAGTGCAATGCTTGATTGCCTTTTGCTTGCCCAAGAGACAAGGTTGTTACCCAGAAACTTATAGTTTCCAGAAGTATTTTTCCTTTCTAATCTGTCTCCAGCATAATCTGCATCACAATAACCAGATAGCTTGTACTCTGATGTTTTCTTATACATCAAGCCAAGGTTAGTTGTTCCCTTTAGATACCTTATGATTCTCTTAACAACTGTTAAGTGAGTTTCCCTTGGATCTGATTGGAAACGAGCACATAGAAATACACTAAACAGAATATCTGGACGATAAGCAGTCAAATACAGAAGAGAGCCTATCATACCATGATAAAGCTTCTGACAAACCTTTTTACTTACTTCTTCTTTCTTCAGAATGCATGTAGGATGCATGTGAGTTTTTGCAGGTTTACTATCTGACATCTCAAACTTCTTTAGAAGTTCTCGTGCATATTTGCTCTGATGAATATACGTTCTTTCTGGACGTTGATCAATTTGAATTCCCAGAAAGAATTTGAGCTCTCCCATCAGACTCATTTCCAATTCTGCCTGCATTAACTTAGAAAATTCCTTGCATAAAGAAGGATTAGCATAAACAAAAATATTATCATCTACATAAATTTGCACAACCAGAATATCATTCTTAAAGGTTTTGCAAAATAGTGTAGTGTCTACTTTCCCTCTGGTAAAATCATTTTCCAAAAGGAAATTACTGAGTCTGTCATACCAAGCTCTGGGAGCTTGTTTCAGACCATATAATGATTTCTTTAGTTTAAATACATAATCTGATTTCTCAGAATATTCAAAGCCAGGGGGTTAATGTACATACACTTCTTCAGAAATATACCCATTTAAGAATGCACTCTTAACAACCATCTGATAAAGAATGATGTTATGATTAACAACAAAAGAAACTAATAAGGGAATAGATCCTAACCTGACAACTGGTGTAAAGGTTTCAATATAGTCTATTCCTTCTTGCTGACTATTGCCTTGTGCAACCAGTCGAGCTTTGTTTCTTACGATCTCACCTTTCTCATTAAGCTTGTTTCTGAATACCCATTTTGTTCTAATGACGTGGACACCTTTTGGTTTCTGAACAAGATCCCAAACATCATTTCTGGTGAATTGATTCAGTTCTTCTTGCATGACCAGAATTCACTCATTATCCAGAAGAGCTTCATCAACTGATGTTGACTCTATAAGTGACACCAAACCCAGAAGAGTTTCTTCAGAAGGTTTGAATGATGAACGAGTTCTAACTGGATCACCTTTAACTCCCAAAATCAATTCTTCAGAATGAGAAGTCCTTAGTCTATTCTTCTTCTAATGAGATGAACTATTCATTGTTTCTGGTGAAGTTGTATATGAGTCTATAGTTTCTGCATCTTTGTCTTCTTCTATAGAATCTTCCTCCTTGGATTATGATAAAGTAATCTTCAAATCTGAAAGTTTTTCAACTAGCTTTGACTTTTCAGGGTCAAGCTTCTCATCAAATCTAACATGAATTGATTCCTCAATAATTTGTGTTTTTGTGTTATAGATTTTATTGCCTTTAGAGCGTTCAGAGTATCCTAACAATAAACACTTTTGAGCTTTGGAATCAAACTTGCCAAGATTCTATTTAATGTTTAACATAAAGCATATACAGCCAAAAGGATGAAAATAAGAGATGTTGGGTTTTCTATTCTTCCACAATTCATAAGGAGTCTTACCCTGAATAAGTCTGATAGAAATCTTGTTCTGAATATAACATGTTGTGTTTACTGCCTCTGCCCAGAAGTGCTTAGCCATGTCAGTGTCTTGGATCATGGTACGAGCCATTTCTTGCAATGTCCTATTCTTCCTTTCCACTACTCCATTCTGTCGTGGAGTTCTAGGACAAGAGAAATCATGGGAAATGCCATGGGAATCAAAAATATTCTCAAAGTATTTGTTCTCGAATTCTCCACCATGATCGCTTCTTACTCTGACTATTTTGCAATCCTTCTCTATTTGCACTTGTGATCAAAAGGTTGAGAACACAGAATGTGACTCATCTAATGCGCAGAAGTTCTAATGGTCTAGAGGTAGAAACAACATTTTTTTCTTTAAAATAGGTTTTGTAAAACCTGTCTTTCTAACATGCTTCACAAAGAGCATCTGAAGAATACTTCAGATTTGGTAAGCCTCTGACTAATCCAAGCTTATTTAGCTGAGAGATCTTTCTCAAGCTAACTTCATTTACAGACATTAAGCATTTAACATTATGGTCCTTAAGATCAGAAAGTCTAATTTTGTAAATGTTGTTTTTCCTCTGTCCATTAAAAAGGATTGAGCCATCCTTCTGACTAATAGCCTTACAGGAGTTTTGATTGAAAATGATATCATAACCATTGTCACTAAGTTGGCTAATTGACAATAAGTTATGCATCAAACCATCGACCAGAAGCACATCAGTAATAGAAGGAAGTTCACCATTACCAATAGTTCCAAAGCCAATGATCTTACCCTTTTGGTTTCCTTCGAAACCTACGAAGCCTCCAGGCTTAAGTTCCAAACTTTGGAACATATCCGTCATGTGTCACGAGAAACCACTGTCCAGGTACCATGATTGGTTTTTCAACTGAGCTGCTAAGGATATCTGCAGCATAGATTATCTCATCCTTAGGTACCCACTTTCGGGGTCCTTTTTTGTTAGTTTTCCCAGAGTTTTTCACAACTTTGGGTTTCTTTGCAACAGGATAATCAAGTGGAATTTGTGCATGATACTTTGGTTTAAGATCATATTTTTGTGTCTGTGAAGGTGCTTGCACAAGCTCAGAACAATCAAGCTTAGTGCCAGAAGGTACGAAATAATCATAGAGAGGTTTTGGTTTTACAGGCTGACTTTCATCAATTTTAGATGTTTCTGTACACCCCAAACCTTTCTTGCCATTTCTGCTAACTCCATAGATCATGGAAGCCATTTTTCTTCTATCTATGTTTTTAGCTAGAAAGTACTGGAATGCTCTATCATACTTGTTGACACAATTAGTATCAGAGATATTAGAGACTAATTCTTCTTTTAGTTTAGAAATTTTGCTTTTCAAAGCACAATTAATATTTTTTAAAGAAAAAATATTTTCATTCATAGAAGAATTATTTTGTTCAAGCTTGTCTCTAGCTTCAGAATTAATTACATGGATTCGTTTAATGTCCTTGTATTTACTTTGAAGACTCTAATATCTTTCCACCATTTCTGAAAGACACGACTCTAATTCACAACGAGAGAGTTTAGACAATATCTCTAAGTCGGAGTCTGAATCTGATTCTGGTTCTGATAGCATTTTGTCTTCTGGTTCTCCAGAGACTTCAGCGTTAATTGTTGTTGCCACTAACGTAACATTTGCCTGTTCTTCATCAGAATCTTCTTCTTCAGAATCAGAGTCATCACAAGTTGCCATGAGTCCCTTCTTGACTTTGGTGAAGTTCTTCTTAGGCTTCTTGTCTTTCTTAAGCTTTGGACACTCATTCTTGTAATGACCTGGCTCATTACACTCATAGCAGATGACTTCTGTTGAGTCCCTGATTTTGAGGTTGGCATTAATTTTGGTAAAACTAACTTAGCAGGAAGATGTTGGACAAGATGTCCTAACATGTTAAACTTTCTGCAGGATAAGATGTTTGACAAGATATCCTATCAGGTGGATTCGACATCTTTGTCTGTTATTGTTTTTTTTTATAACAGGTGTGCCAGGTGTGTTTGGAATATGACTTGATTCCAGGTGGCATCTGAGATTGTGGAATCAGAGATTCCGATTCTAATTGGAATATGCAGTTTCCTTGTAAGGAGACATTTTTGGTAACTTGGGATTGAAGAAAGGATTAGGTCGCAAATTCTGAGGAGGAGAATTACTGCGCTTTTGAAGCCCAAGTCCAGCTATGGTTTGCAATATAAATTGGTTGGAGTTAACCTAGTTTAAAGGTTGATTATTGCAGCTGTTTTAGAAGTACTAGGGTTTATACTTTTGTGAGTCTCTCGTGTATTGTGTGAATACTTGAGAAGGACTGTTTATTGAGTTGTAATATTTTTAGTCACTGCTGTGATTGGACGGGAATTGAGAAGGGTCTCATACCTAGGAGTGTCTTAGGTAGAAATCTAGGAAGGGTAGTTTCTAGGTGCTAAGTTGTAAACGTTGGAGTTTAGCTTATAACCAATTCTACTTAGTGATTTCATTCCTGGCTTGGTAGCCCCCAGACGTAGGTGTTGTTGATCACCGAACTGGGTTAGCAATTTATGTGTGTTGTTTACATTCTGCTGTTTACTTTTGTTCTTCCTTAGATCCTTGTGAGAAGCAGAGATCAAGTGTCACGACATCCTGTCTGACATCTTCGTGATCTGCTCAACCAAAATTTTAATTGGTATCAGAGCAGGCATCCTACTCTGTATCTGGGTGAGATTCAGGGACGATACTTTCTAGTACGATGGATAAAGAAGGAGGAATTTTGAATAGACCACCAATACTCGATGGTTCCAATTATGATTATTGGAAAGTTCACATGGTGGAGTTTATCAAGTCTATGGATGGAAAGGCTAAGAAGTCTGTGGTTAAGGGGTGGGATCCACCAAAGATCAAAGACAAAGATGGGAAGCTCACTGAGGAGCTGAAACCTGAAGAAGATTGGGATGATGAAGATGATAAGCTTGCCAAGGAAATTCCAAAGCCTTGAATGCCTTGTTCAATGGTGTGGACAAGAACATCTTCAGACTCATCAAGAATTGTACTGTTGCAAAGGATGCGTGGGAAATCCTAAAGACTACTCATGAAGGTACCTCTCGTGTCAAATTGTCAAGACTTCAGTTGCTGACCACTAAGTTTTAAAACTTGAGAATGAGAGAAGACGAAAGTATACATGACTTTCATATGAATATTGTTGATATAGCCAACACATCTAGTGATCTTGGAGAGAAAATTCCTGAAGCCAAGTTGGTTCGGAAAATTCTAAGGTCTCTTCCCAAGAGGTTTGATATGAAAGTGACAGCTATTGAAGAAGCTCAGGACATAAATACCATGAAGGTAGATGAGCTTATGGGATCACTCCAAACCTTTGAGATGGCTATCAACAAAAAGGATGAAAAGAAGAAAAGTCTTGCCCTGGTGATCAACCAGGAAGAGGGTGACACCAAGGAGGGTTTGTCCAAGATTGTAGGGTTCCTTGAAAAATAATTTCATCAACTGGTAAGACAAATGGATGAGAAGTCTAAGACAAATGTTAAGGATCAAACTTCTGACATCTATAGACCAAGAAACTTTGGAAGAAGACCTAGCTATGATAAGAAACCCAACCAAGGGAGAGGGACAAAGTGTCTTGAGTGTGAAGGGTTTGGACACACCAAATGGGAGTGCCCTACTTTTCTCAAGAAAGGAAAGAAATGACTCATTACGCCCTAGTCAGAAGATTATTCTACTAGTGACGAGGAATCACCAAAGCAAGTATTTGCACTCACAGGGGTGTTTGACACTCATGTAGGATTAGACATTGGAGATCTATCTCATGATGCCTTGGTCAATTCCTACAGGGAGTTGTACACAAGAAGTGCAGAAATCTACCAATTTGGAGAAGATCAACATAAAATTATCATGATTCTTGAGATTGAAAGACTGAAGCATCTTGGCATCATATCTAACCTTCAAGAGGAAATTGCTTTGCTAGAATCGAAACTCGACAATGATCAAATGATCAACAACAGATCTGATAAGATACTATAGGCTGGAAGAAATACTGAAAACATTAGAGAACTTGACTGCACCAATACAGAACTGTCAAGCAAGAAAAGAAATTCTAAAAGAAAACAGAAGATGTCCAACCGAGTGTCTCAACATCATCACAGACATCAGAGGAGACAAGACTAGAAATGTCATTATTGTGGCAAATATGGCCACATCAAACGCTACTGCTACAAACTACATGGATATCCCATGGGTAGGTTTGTTGAAAAGATAAGGAGATCCGAGAATGAATCTGTGGCTCTAATAGCTCACTCTTCACAAAAGGAGTACACTGGAGAAAAGTGGTACTTCGACAGTGGATGTTCAAGACATATGACTGGTGTCAAAAACTATCTGGTGAATATAAAGGCTCATTCTCCCAACTATGTAACCTTTGGAGATGGATCCAAAGGAAAGATAAAAGGGATTGGGAGAATGGTTCAAGCTGGAAATCCTAGACTTGATAATGTGTTGTATGTAAAAGGACTATCTGCGAATCTTATTAGTATCAGTCAACTCTGTGATCAAGGCCTGAAGGTTAACTTTACTAAATCAGAATGCTTGGTTGTAAATGATAAAAATAAAGTTCTCATAAAGGGTGTCAGATCAACAGATAACTGCTATGTTTGGACGCCCTTATTGACAGAGCTCTCCAAAATGACAATCAGGAAGCATCAACAAGGGCTCTCAGAACTAAATCTTGATAAATGGGAGTTTAGAAGGTTAACCAAAGCAACACACCTAAAGACTATCTCAAGGATACGAACCTTCTTCGTAAGGCCTCTATGAGAGATGATCTGGAGGAAAGAAGATGTGCGTTTGTGGCCACCATTGATTCAACAACAAGGGAAAATGTCACACAGGATGTTGTGACATTTTCTCATGATGACCTAAGTACCTTTGATATCCTTAGAAGTAAGTTTGGAAAACTAAAAGGCAAATTAGGGTTTTATCTATCTTAGGGCCTAAATAGATTAACTTGTAAGGACACTGGTCAGGAGTGTGCAAGTTTTAAAGGCGAGTCTCAAAAGAGATCAATTCAAATCAACCCAAACCGCGCTAAACTTACTCCCGTTTCCTCAATAACCATGATTCCTCAATACGAAGAAAAATCCAATCTTGCCATTCCCATGATGTCGCATCAACAAGGAGGAATCAAAGATATCTCTACATCTCCCGCTGTTAGGGAAAAATCGGGGAAGATGTCAACTGAAGACGCAATTGATGCTATTCCTCTGTCTATGGTGCCATGCAAGCCTGAGAAATTTCTGGCACGAAAAGCTAAAAATTCCCTTGCAGGTAATACTTCTGAACCTGTTAACTCTCCTAGAAGTAAGAACGAAATTGTTGAGACCGATAAAAGAATAAGGAAACTAGTTGCTGAGGAACTGAATATTAGTAGAGTAAATACTGATAGAAATGTGCCAGTCGCATCGGCTCATGGTAAGGAACAAGAGGGTGGTAAAAATACTAATGACACGGTTGAGTCTAGAAAGAAAAATGGTGGACTTGAAAATGGAACACCTTTATCCCTAGCAAAATCATTAGAACAGACACTGGAGAATATTAGTACAGAAATCAACCTAGATAATTCTCCATTTGATGATGAAATCATTGCTAGTGTTGTCAAGAGGATGAAAACAAGAAAAAAGAAAAATAGGGATACTGAAAACAATGTTGTCAAAAGAAGCACTAAAACTGCTGTTGGACCATAGAAATCTTGGAGTAAGGTTGCGGTTGTGTCTGGGAAAAGAACGACGATGTCAGACACTGAATCGGACTATGATGTCACATATGATATCCAGGACATGGCACCCACAAAGGATCCAAGTACAAAGGGACAAACTGTCACTATTCCCAAGGCCCTACTAGACAATATCTCATTTCATGCTCCTGAGTATGTTCACAGATGGCCATATGTGTACCAAAGAAGAGTGGCACTAGAAAGAGAACTCAGAAATAATGCATTAGAGTGCCATGAGGTGATGAAGCTGACCAATGATGCAGGGCTAAAAAGGAAAGTCACCAAGCTTGCAAATTGTTATGAAAAGCTAGTGAAAGAGTTCATTGTGAACATTCCTGGAAATTATGGTGATGCAACCAACAGGATAGTATATGCCAGAGGAAATGCTGTGACATTTTCTCCCATAATGATAAACAAGTTTCTAGAAAGATCTGAAGAATCTGAACCCGAATGTGAAGACACTGATGACCAAGTCTGCAAAGAGCTTACTTGCAACACTGTCAAGCAGTGGCCCAGCAATGGAAAACTTTCAGTTGTAAAATTGAGTGTGAAGTATGCAATTCTGCATAGAATTGGCACCGTCAACTGGATACCTACCAATCACACTTCAACCATTTCTGCTAGTCTAGGCATATTTATCTATATGATTGGCAAAGGAAGACAATTTGACTTTAGAACCCATATCTTCAATCAAATTGTTAAACAATCTACATCAACTGCTGTAAAACTTCCTATATGCCACCCTTCACTTATCTGTGGGATGATTATGAATCAGTACCCAAAAATCCTAGACTCTGCAGATAAGGTAATGAAAAGAGCATCTCCCTTAACTCTGCACTATAAATTGTTCACTGGAAAACATGTCACAGATATTGCTCCAACATGTGCTCCAACATCTGTTGTTCAACCCTCAGAGGAGGGCACCATTGATCAGCTGAAAGCAACCTGCAAAGAACTTGATGATATGATCAAGGTAAGCATTGCCCGAAAAGAAAAGCTTGAACAACTAATACAAGTCCTGTATGCTAAACAGATCAAGGACACTGGAGTCAATGCTGGAGATGCTAAGAAGGGTGATGAGGAAAACCGTGAAGCAGGAGAGGAAGATGCTGAAAATGATTTTGGTGAAAGTGAAGGAGAAGAAGAAGATAAGGAGGAGACTGAAGATGACCTCTGAGAGTTGTCTTCTATTTAATTTTTTGTGTTTTTTTTTCTTTTGGTTGTGTAAGGGCTAAATGCCCAGGATATTTTTTTAATTCTGTTGGGTGTGTAATTTAAACTACTTTGATCTGTTTTATTAGTTTTTGAGTTAGTCCTTCTACCTTTGTCATATTGTGGCTAAAAAAGGGGAGAATTACTAACATCACTAACCACTGCTGGTTGTCTACTAACCACTGAGGGGGAGTAGATATGAACTTATTGAGGGGGAGACATGTCCATGTTATGATTCCGCTGCTGCTCTGATGGTGGTCTCCCTGATATGTTTCTGCAGGACAATAAAAGTTAGTTTTAGCCAAAATTTGCCAAAGGGGGTGATTGTCGAGTCCCTGCTTTTGAGGTTGGCATTAATTTTGGTAAAAATAACTTAGCAGGAGGATGTTGGACAAGATGTCTTAACATGTTGAACTTTCTGCAGGATATGATGTTTGACAAGATGTCCTATCAGGTGGATTCGACATCTTTTTCTGTTATTGTTTTTTTATAACAGGTGTGCCAGGTGTGTTTGGAATATGACTTGATTCCAGGTGGCATCTGAGATTATGGAATCAGAGATTCTGATTCTTATTGGAATATGCGGTTTCCTTGTAAGGAGACATTTTTGGTAACTTGGGATTGAAGAAAGGATTAGGTCGCAAATTCTGAGGAGGAGAATTTTTGCGCTTTTGAAGCCCAAGTCCAGCTGTGGTTTGCAATATAAATAGGTTGGAGTTAACCTAGTTTAAAGGTTGATTATTGCAGTTGTTTTAGAAGTACTAGGGTTTGTACTTTTGTGAGCCTCTCGTGTATTGTGTGAATACTTGAGAAGGATTGTTTATTGAGTTGTAATATTTTCAGTCACTGCTGTGATCAGAAGGGAATTGAGAAGGGTCTCATACCTAGGAGTGTCTTAGGTAGAAATCTAGGAATGGTAGTTTCTAGGTGCTAAGTTGTAAACGTTGGAGTTTAGCTTAGAACCAATTCTACTTAGTGATTTCATTCCTGGCTTGGTAGCCCCCAGACGTAGGTGTTATTGATCACCGAACTGGGTTAACAATTTCTGTGTGTTGTTTACATTCTGCTGTTTACTTTTGTTCTTCCTTAGATCCTTGTGAGAAGCAGAGATCAAGTGTCACGACATCCTGTCTGACATCTTTGTGATCCGCTCAACCAGAATTTCAACTTCTTCCAGAACTCCGCTCCTTTTGTCCAGATGTTGAGTCAGAACGACTGTTGTTCCTTCCTGATCCTCTGAACTTTCCTTGCCTATGTTTCCATAGTTTGTTGATCCTTCTGGAGATAAGTGATAACTCATCTTCTGAGTCTTCATCAGAATCTTCTGATTCTTCCTCAGCTTGATAAGCCTTTACCTTTTTAGGTTTAGACTTAAGAGCAACTGATTTACTCTTCTTCTGAGGTTCATCTTCCTCCAGCTCTATCTCATGACTTCTTAAAGAACTAATAAGTTCTTCAAGACTTATATTGTTCAGATCTTTAGATAGCTTTAGAGCAGTTACCATAGGTCTCCATTTCTTTGGAAGACTTCTGATAATCTTCTTGACATGATCAACAATTGAATATCCTTTGTTTAGCACTCTGAGTCCTGTTACCAACATCTGAAATCTTGAAAACATAGTTTCTACAGATTCATCATCATCCATCTTGAAAGCTTCATATTTCTGGATTAGGGCAAGAACCTTTGTCTCCTTTACTTGAGCATTTAATTCATGAGTCATTTGTAGTGAATCAAAAATGGACTTGGCAGTTTCTCTATCTATTATTTTCTCATACTCGGTATAAGAAATAACATTCAACAGTATAGTTCTTGCCTTGTGATGATTCTTGTAATCTTTCTTTTGTTGATTAGTCATAGCACTTCTTGACACTTTTACTCATGCAACATCAACTGGGTGAGTGTAGCCATCAACTACAAGATCTCAAAGATCTACGTCGTAGCCAAGAAAGAAACTTTCAACTCTATCTTTCCAGTAGTCAAACTTTCCACCATCAAAGATTGGTGGTTTGGCACTGTAGTGATCTTTTTCTTCTGGAATAGGATTAGCGTTTGCGGCAACCATGATGTCTCACATAATTACTGGATCGGTACTGAACACGGTGAAGTGTTGATAAAACTTTTATCACAATCAGAACCGGGGCTCTGATGCCAATTGAAGGTGTGAGAAAAACACAAGAAATGGGGGGGGGGGGGGAGGGGTTGAATAGGGTTTTAAAAAATGAAAGCCTTTTATGAAACTCAAACAGAAATCACAAAGAAACTAAACAAGAGAGAAAGACACACGATATATCCCGGTTCACTTGAAAACTATCAAGCTAATCCAGTCCACCCACCAAGGTGATTTTGCCTTATACCCAAGGACTTAATCCCATATAATAAACTGATTACAATCTGCACTAGCAACCGCTGGTGACTAACAACCACAAAGACTAATTGTCTAAGTCTTCTTAAGGATTCTGACCTAACTAGTCCCTTAAGGAATTACAAACAACATTTTGTGAGAAACAAATGTTTACAATGAAATGCTTCTATTTAAGCAGATATAAACACAATGAATATCTTAAAAAAACTTAAAGAAAATTTGCACGCAGTATGAATTTTTCGTTGTTGTGTTCTTGCGTTGTTGTGTTGTTGTGTTGTTGTTCTTCACTCACAATTTTCTTCAAGTTATCAAGTCTTTATATAGCCAGTAAAAGATCCGTTGGAGGACAGATAAGGAATATCCTTGAGTGAGCTGGTGACTTGAAAGAATGTAGTTACATAGGGATGAAAATCGTACACAAAAGTTGTCCTTTTCACCACAAAATCAGGGTAGTGGAATGGTAGTGGAATGGAACGTTTTGATATGTACTATGTAATATTTCCCTCGTAAACTTTTGATCTTATTTTCTGTACATCAGAAGCTTCTGGATAGACATGTTTGAAGCATGAGTAGAAGAGTTGATCACTGGGTCTTCAGAGTCTTCAGAACTTGTTCACCAGAACCTTGTCTTTAGAATCTTTAGCACTTAGTCTTCAGAACCCTTAGTCTTCAGAAACTTAAGTCTTCAGAGTCTTCAGAACTTTGTTTAGCAGAACCTTGTCTTTAGAAGAAAAAAACTTCAGAAGCTAGTCAGTTTTCAGAAGTAAATCATCAGAGTCACGCTCAGGGGCAGAATCCAAGAGAGCATTGCAGCAACAACATATTGTCTTCTTAGAATATTTCTGAATGTGAGTAGGTACATAAACAAACTTGCTTCTTTGGCGCATATGCGACTTTTGTCATACCAGAATGACGTTGCATATGGTCTCTATCAGAGTCAGAACCTGTTTGTTAAAACTTCAGAATAACAAACCGTTAGAGTACCAAAATTGTTTTCACACAAATACTACATTGTTATTATCAAAACTTAGAGATAACTAGCAGAACAAAATCTTGTTCTAACATTGTCAAACCAGTCTGCGAAATTTGGTTGGATCTTGGAGAGGAGTACCATCACTTATCCTGAGTTGAGTGTCACGAGCTATAGGAGTAGTGGCAGGTTTGCACCCAAGTATTCTTGTGTTGGCAAGCAAGTCAAGGGTGTATTTTCTTTTACAAATATTAATGGCAGGACTTGTGTGTGCTACTTCAAGGCCTAAGAAATACTTTAAGTTACCGAGATCCTTGATGCGAAAATTTTGATGCAACATGTCTTTTGTTTGGTTGATTATATGCAAGTTATTTCCTGCAAGCAAAATGTCATCAACTTAGATTAAAAAGAAAGTAAAATGCTCTTGAAATTGATGTATAAATAGAGAATGCTCAGATGAGCTCCTT
The DNA here is from genome assembly GCA_022829125.1 of Lathyrus tuberosus. NCBI lineage: Eukaryota > Viridiplantae > Streptophyta > Magnoliopsida > Fabales > Fabaceae > Lathyrus > Lathyrus tuberosus. Next base: position 22,132,812 of record JALAZF010000017.1, read on the forward strand.
AATATTTGGTTCGGTTTCGCTCTTATATCGATAAATAGCCAGAACTCTAAAACATAATATTTTGAACTCTAAAACATAATTTTTTGAAACATTTGAAAACCCAAAAACGTAGAATACAAAATGAGTTTAAATAACTCATTTTTTATTATACTTTAATTTTCTATATTAAAACATTAAGGAGAAGGCTGAGTTTTTATTGAGATTAGTGATTTATGAGGCCGTGTTTATTGCAAAATCATTGACAAAAAGGTTATTTGGTTTGGTTTTTAATGAGTGTCTCTTTAGAGATTTAGCAATTAATTAGTTGAAGCTTTATGCTGTAAAGATGATTTTGATCTCCATTTACTTAAAATAATACCTTCAAAATTTCTGGATTTTTAAAAGAGGATTATGAAAATGCTAATGAAGATGATAACGGAGAAAAGGTAAGAAGATGATGAAATATAAAAAATATTAAGTGTTGATCTTTAAGATCCAATAATGTAATGTTTTTAAAAAATGATCAAATAATTAAAATTAAAAAAAAATAATGAGGGTTTATGATAGACACTCGTCAAGAGCATGTCACATTAAAATATTTAAAATTAAAAAATTAATAGAATAAATTAATTTAGCTAATAGAATCAAGCATAAAAGACCCAAAGTAACATTTACTACTATTAGTTATGATATGAACATGAAATAAGTAATTAAGTTAAGAAATTAAAAATTCAATTAATTTTTTTTAATTATTTACAAAAAATATATTTTTACACCATTATATACACCTATATCGTATTTCACTATTTACCAATGCAATAAATAATAAACTATAATATATATATATATATATATATATATATATATATATATATATATATATATATATATATAATTTATTTTATTTTATTTTTTATTTTTAGATTGAAGAGGTACTCATAAAATTGTGTGATTAACCAACTTCATAACTTTATTAACAATATTTTACATTTTATTAACTAACTTTGTTTTACAACTAAAAATTATTTTTAATATCTTGACATTTATTAACCAACTTCATCACTTTATTAACCAATTTTGTTGTATTACTAAAAATTATTTTTAATATCTGAACGTTTATTAACCAACTTCATTATTTCATTAACCAATTTTTTATATTTTATTAATCAACTTTATTTTACTATTAAAAGGACACTGTACATGTACTGCTCACCAGACATTGTTCACGAGCATGTCATCTTTCATAATCACAATTCACGCACTGTTCACGTAACTGTTCATGTCATTGTTTACAGTTCATGTCATTTTTCATTGTATTTATGAACAATGAATACGATATAGGTGTAAGAGATGATGTAGGAATAACATACCTAATATTTAATATAGAGAAAAGATAGATTGGCATCATTTTTTAACAACTACACCTAAATGGTATATATAAAGTCTATTAATTTTATATTTTTAATAATTCATTCTACTTTGATTTCGTGCAAGATCATTTTGCCTTATAATCCGAATTTTTTTACCCAAATAACTCATTTTTTCAAATTAATTCTTAAAATAACCCACGTATCTAAAATATTCTCAAAATACCACAGTTTTAAAAAAGGACTAAGTGTTGTTGCCATTCCAATTGGCGGCAGCTTTATAACTTTTAGTGAAAGCGCCAATTGGATTGGAGACACCATATGGTGTTGCCAATTCAATTGGCGCCAATGTACAAATGCATAAAGGTGGCGCCAATTGGATTGGAGACAATGTACAAGCATAAATTTTCGATTGCCTTTGCTCTGGTTGAAGGTGAGACTCTTGATGGTTGGAGTTTCTTCCTCAAGAATCTCAGAGCACACATTGCTCCACAACCAAACCTCTGTTTAATTTCAGACAGACACACATCTATTGAAAGTGCATACAATAATCCTGAGAACGGATGGTATAATCCTTCTTCTAGCCATGTCTCAGTAGACATATCACACAAAATTTTATGCGGGAATCAAAGATAGGAACCTTCGGAAAAAACTTGTGAATGTAAGTTATGCTTTAACTCAATTATCATTTGTTAGACGATGGCTAGGATCTAGAAGGGGGAGAGGGGGGGTTGAATAGATCCCACAATTTTATACACGCAAATGGTTACCAAAAATTGATTTTAAAAGTTTTTATGGAAGCAACCACTGAATCACACGTCTACAACAAACCTCTACTAAAAGGATCGGATATGCACGACAATATTAGGAATGAAATAACGGATGAGAAAAATTCAGATTAATCAACAAAAACTAAACGCAATCAACCAATTTTTGTTTGCTTGATGTTAATCCAATTACCAACGAGATAGGTCGACAAAAATTAATTGCAAATGCGTTCGATTTTGCGTTTAATAAAATTATCAGACACTTGGTGTGCGCAAACACACTAAGTGCAGATTTCCAAATAATGTGAATGTAAAGCTGATTCTAAATACAATCCAAGGGACTGTATCAATTTTACAAAACAATTTCTTAGCTCTAACTTACACTATCTCAGAAATTTTGATCAATTAATACTTCACAAATTCGAATAATATTGAAACGTAAAAGAGTAGGGAAAGAGAGGACAAACACGATTTGATTAGGCAGTTCCCCAATCGTCCTCGCTATGGGTACCTCTGTCCCCAATTTCACAATGGAATTGAGATATATATAAATTTCAGTTTGCAAATTATTTATACAAGAGAAGAACAATGAACATCCAAACCCTCAAACGTCTTTGAATGTTGATGCAGAGTCTTCTCTCCCCTTGATTTAAGATGAATCAAGTGCTTCGAATCTGGTTGAACAAATCACCGTCTCACGCTACTAGACTGCAAGAACCCGCCGTTCTTCAGTAACCTTCACTCGGTCGATTTCGATCTTCCACAATTCGATCCCAAATCTTTCTTCTACGATCCTCCGACTGTAGCTACTAAACCGAACGAACACCCTGTTCTTTGGTTACCTTCGCACGGCTGAATCCTTGTAGAACAAAACGATTTGTGCAAAAACCCCCAAAATCTCCTTGATTCTTGGAGGACAAAACCTGAGGTTTTATTCAAGAAACACCTACTGATACTATACCCAGAACAGAGGATTTACAACACACCTAAGTCTGAACGTTTCACTTCACATGATGCAAGACACTGACAAAAATGATTATGTGTAATTGCTAGAGATCACAAGGTTGAAGATGAAGATGAAGAGAAAAATCAGTATGTATTTTCACGTTTCTTGTTTTTTTTTGTGAAATGAGATGATCCAACTATATATAATCCAAGAATAACCAACAAAATGAAATAACAGCAAAAATAGAAATAACATAATGCAGAAAAATGACTCAGACCAGCGATGAGTCGACCGCTCGCTAGATGGGGGTCGGCGGGAGCTAAGCTGTGGAAATGTCTATGCAGAAAAACTAAGCATGCGTCGACCGCTCATGACCTTGTGTCGACCGCTCATGACCTTGCGTCGATCGTTCGCTGGATGAGGGTCGGCGGGAGCTAACCCGGTGGTTTCACAGAAAATTGTCAGCAATACATGAGTCGACACATGCATAGTTTAGGTCGACTCAAGACCTGTAAAAACTTAGAATTTGATTTTTCTGCACATTTTGACCAACTAATACACGAGCCATGCACACCAAACACTAGAACCATGATTATGCACATGTAGAAATTGTATAGAACCCTTCCTATATGTTTGGACACATGATTTATCAATGGTTGTATGCAATGCGACCGACAACGAAGTGATACCATCCAAATTACAAACTAAAGACTATCCTACTTGTTGACATCATTAAAACAGAACTAGATGAAAATCACTTAGCCCTCACATCATTCCGATACTACTGCGATGAAATTAGATTGTCAAACGCAGATGCATTAAGGTGGGTGGATAAAATTCCATTGGAGAAGTGGACAAGGGCTTTTGATGAAGGACGCCAATGGGGACACATGACAACAAACCTTGTTGAATCAATGAACAACGTCTTTAAAGGCATTAGGAACCTACTAATAACCGCGTTGATGAGAGCAACCTACTTTAGGTTAAGATCACTTTTCACAACCATAGGCGAAAAAATGGCATTTGGTATTACAGTCGGGGAAATTATTCAGTGAAAGTTGCATGAAAGTGATGAAGAAGGATACTCTCAAAGCTAGCATACATGTCATTTCAATCTTTGACCGTCATAGATACACCTTTAATGTAAAGGAAACACATGACCACAATGAGGGGAGACCGAATGGAGACTATCAGATCCAATTGAATAGAGGTTGGTGTCGCGGTGAGAATCAGAGACCAAGTTATTAGTTAACTTGACTCGCAAAACAAAATATCATCACCGAACTTTAATTTATCCATGAGAAGGGGAAAAGATCAAACAAACCCAAAGTATGTATGCAAAGCTAAAGATAAGACTAAAGGCTAAGCAAATAAGAGATCAAAGGTACGGGTGTTGGTTATACTAAGGGAAGGTACTAGCACCCTAAGTATCAATAGTATCATATAAGAACCTCTTGTAATATCTATGTTTTTGGCTAAATTTGTTTGCTATTGATGGGAAAGTTTTATGGGGAAATGTTTTATTATTTTATTGAAAAGGGAGAAAATAAAAAAGTAGCTCGCCAGGATCTCGCAATCCTATGCCTACGCATCCTCAATAGGAAGTCAGAGCAATCGTGTAACACCTCAATTTTAGTAATTATTTATTTATATTAATTAATTGAGTGATTTTATGAATTAATTGATTTAAATGAATTAATTGATTTATTGAATTTATATGAATTGTATGATTTATACGAATTATTGAAATTATATAAAGTAATTGGTTTATTTAATTTATTTGAATTAATTTATTTATGTGATTTATTTGATTTATTTAATTTATATGAATTAATTGATTTAATTAATTTAATTGAAAATATGTGATTTATTGAATTATTTGAAATAATGGATTTGTTTGGATTTATTTGAAATAATTGATTTATTTAGTTACTTGATTTATTTGGATTATTTAAATTAAGTAATTTATTTAATTGATTCTATTTGATAGAATTATATAAAATTGCTAGATTTTGGTGGGTTTGATGTAGTGTGTGAAGAGTAAGTGAGATGGGTTGGGTTAAGCCCAATAGCTTAAAGACATTTTAGGGTTTAATTAAAGAGAATACAAAGATAGTAAGAGAGAAGTTGGAACAAGAGGAATAGAGACAATAGTAGAGAAGGAGAAGAGTGGAGAAGAAGAGAAGAGAAAAACTCAAGAGTTCATCAAAACAAGGTAAGGGTGGATTTTTGCATATTTATTGAGATTATTTGATAGATTTAATGGGTAGAAATATGTTTAGGTTGGAATCCCAAATTTTTTCCATGAATTTGAAATTATTAGGTTTTAGTAAAAAATTTGAGATGTGCTAATTTTAATTGTGTTTGGGAATGATATTTGGTATAGAGTAGAGACCCATTTAATATTTGGAGTAACTCAACGAAATTGAAATTTAGAATAGTTATACAATTGTTAGAACTGTAGCGGAATATATAAATGTGAGATCCTTTCTTTTATCTCTAGTTTTTCTTCAATTCGTTGTTACTAGTTTGTAATTATTGTGATAAATATTCTATGCTTGCAAGTGACTTGGCGGATGAATCTGTTTTTTTTTTCATAAAGCAAATGATCTATTGAAGAGATCCCAAAAGGGTGATCAACCAAAACAACAGTACAAAGAAGAGAACAACAAATTCCTAACCAACACCAACTACTTAATTCTACCGAAAGGATCACAACAAAAAGATAGAAAATCGGTGTTGGAGTAAGGAATTTCTCCAATATAAGCCCACTTCCATGCGATAAATTTAATAGTCCAACTAATATCATCCACGTTACATCCTTCATTTTTGAAAATAATAGAGTTTCTAGCCTTCCAAAGACACCAAATCACCGTTAACCAAATCAAACCCATCTTACTTCTACCAACCTTAGGAATTCTATAATTGCACCAGTCTGAGAAAAACAAGCCAATATCTCCGGTGAACTTGCTCCTGTTGTCGCACCAGGCCCCTATCTTATTCCAAACCGATGTCGCTAAGTTGCAGCTAAAGATATCTTCAGCATTAATCCTACAGAAAACACATTTATCATCGGTAAGAGATATTCCCCTCTTCGCTAAAAGGTCATTCGTCGGTAATCTTTTCCACAAAAGTTTCCAACCAAAACAAAGGATTTTAGCCGGCACCTTAATCTTCCACAATTCTTTGTATAACTTCTGATCCATCTCCGACAAATTATCTTCGTTGTAAGCAGACTTCATGATGTTGTAAATGGATTTAACGGCAAAAACATCTTCATTGCTTCCAATCCACAGGACATTATCCGACGCACCCACGGAAGGCCTCACTTCAGCCAGCAGTAGATTGAGGTTCACAAAGCTAGTTTCATATTCTCTTTGGTGCTGTAAACTGATACCAAAGTCACTCCATCTCCATTCCACATGCTGCCACCTTCCCATTTGATTAACATAGTCCTGTTTACTGTTGCTACAGCATAACAGATCTTGGAACTTCTCACGCAAAGAGGTGTTGTGAAGCCATACCGCCGTCCAAAACAGAATGTTATTACCGTCTCCCCAAACAAATTTAATCGAATATGCAAAACAGAAACTAAGGTTAGAAGAAAGCGTTCCACTTTTTATGATATCTTTCCACCAAAAAGATGAAGAAGAACTCGTAGAAATCTCGTCCGACATCAATTGTTGTTCTAAGTTTCCGTATCTGGCCCTAAGAATATCTTTCCAAAGAGTTTTCGACTTCTCCACAATCCTCCATCTCCACTTAGATAAAAGAGCGAGATTGAATTCCTCCATGCTCTTGACTCCAAGGCCCCCGTTTTCTTTAGAATTACAAACTCTCCTGCATTTGATCCAATGAAGCTTCCGATTATCTTCCGTTTCCCCCCAAAGGAACTTGCTTCTTAATCTATCTATAGTTGTCATAATCGACTTCGGAGCTTTGTAAATAGAAAGCCAAAAGATATGGATACTTGATAGCACCGAGTTAATAAGAGTGATTCTTCCCGCCATCGTCAATATTCTGCTCTTCCAAAGTTCCAACTTCTTTTCAATCTTGTCTAGAACCGGCTTCCATGTCGTAACTCTTCTGGGGTTGATACCTATAGGAATCCCGAGAAAGACAAAAGAGGGATTTTGGATCCTACACGATAGAAAATAAGAAGCAGCTTCCAGGAAATGTCTACTCACGTTTATGCCGATGATCCTACTTTTATTAAAATTCACCTTCAGACCTGATATTAACTCAAAACCTCTTGACAAAGCTTTGATGCTCCATAAATTCTTCCAAGTTCCCTCTCCTATATAAGCGTATCGTCCGCAAATTAAATTAATTCGACAGAAACACCATTGCCAACATTGAAACCTTTGAAGTTCTCCAAAGAAACCGCCTTCTTAACCAAACAGTTGAGACCTTCAGCAACAATAACGTAAAAGAAGGGGGATATAAGATCGCCCAGTCTTAAACCCCTCTGGACTTTGAAATCCATCGTCGAACTTCCGTTTACCAAAATAGATAAATAATTGTTGAAGATGTTGGCTTTCATCCATCGCATCCATCTTCTCTCGAAACCCATCTTCGACATCATAAAGCGAAGGAAATTCCAACTCACGCAGTCGTAGACTTTTTCAAAATCCACTTTAAAGAGAATACAATCTTTGTTATCCCTTGTCGCCTTGTTCACAACTTCATTTGCTATGACAACGACATCTATAAGTTGTCTACCAGGAATAAAGGCCATTTGGCAAGGGGATATGAGGCTTCCAATGACAGCTTTTAATCTATTAGCCAAAAGTTTCGACACGATCTTATACAGACTGCCAACAAGGCAAATAGGTCTGTATTCACTTAAATTTAAGGGATTTGCAACTTTAGGAATGAGGGCTAAAAAAGAGGAAGTAACCGCTTTAGGCAAATAGGCGTGGGAATGGAAATCTTTCACAAAACAAACCACGTCAGTCTTAATAATTTCCCAACAAGTTTTGATAAAAATGAAATTAAATCCGCCAGGACCCAGACTTTTCGAACCGTCGCAGCTCCACACTACATCTTTAATTTCAGTTTTTGTAAACGGAGCTTCTAAGAACTCCAAATTAGCTTCAGACAGTCTTGAAAACTCAGATCCTTCCAACACAGGCCTCTGCTGATCAGGTTCAGAATATCTATCCAAATAGAACTCTCTGACAGCAGTCTTTACTCCCTCTACTGTATCAACTAATCCATGACCCGTATCCACCGATCCTATAAACCTTCTTCTGTTTCTTCCTTTCACCCAGCGGTGGAAGAATCTGGAATTTATGTCCCTATCAGATCTCCACTTCAACCTATATTTTTGCAGCAACATTTTATCTTTAGTATAAAGGTTCCTCCAAAAATTCCTGTTAGCTACAGCTCTTTCTTCAACTATCTGAGACACTTCCTGATTATTACAAGAAACAAGGGCCTGGTCTGCCTGATTGATAACATCAACTCCTTCTTCAATTTTAAGGTTGATCCAACCAAACACATCAACGTTCCACTTTTTAATTTTCTCTTTCAGCACTTTGAACTTCTCTTTAATCACGAAGCCGCTTCTACCTTGAATGTTCATATCAGACCATTCCTTACCTATGAACTTAATAAAATCTGAGTTTTCGAACCAGCAGTTGTTGAATTTGAACGGTTTTAATCCCCAGTTGGTCGAACAAATGATCATCCAGATCGAGCAATGATCCGAAACATCCCTAACACCTATGGATTGGTTAATCACATCCTAATTTTGGATAAAGTTGTCGTCCACCAGAAATCTGTCCAATCTGCTCATGGAAGAGCCATCTCCGTTAAACCAAGTAAATCTTTTGCCTGTGACAGGAGGATAAAAAAGATTCATGTCAGCCACAAAACTTTCAAAACTTCTAATTTCTGAGTTCCTAGAAGAAGAATTCGGTCCTTTTCTCTCAGCCGGATCCAAAATGGCGTTAAAGTCTCCTCCCACAACCCACATTCCATCACGGAAATCACGTTTTAACTTAAGAAGAGAACTCCATAACCTCCTTTTTCCAGCTATATCACAAGCAGAGTAAACATTCACCGCATAATAAATTTCCTCTTTCCAAACAATCTTAATGCCAAGGTAGCCATCCCCTTTGAAAGAACACAGAGTTTTGACAGAATCTTCGTTCCACATAGTGATTATGCCGCCTGATTAACCTGTCTGGCCTTGAGATTCCTTGAAAGACCAACCAACTGCACCGTGACTCCAAAAGCTGTTGATAATAGCAGCATCAACATTCTTCAATTTAGATTCTTGTATGAAAAACAAATCTGTCCCTTTATAAGAAATTAACTTGTTGATTCTTCTTCTTTTGGTTAAAGAACCTCCCCCTCTAATGTTAAGTGATCCAATAATCATTGGGAAACTTTCTTCAGCGCCAACTAACCGTTAAATCTAGCTTTGTCATGGTCCTCCAAATCCTCTATACTCTTCTGGTAATTCTTATTTTTATCCACCGCCACCACTCCCAACTCAGAAGTCGCATTCCAAACCCTTTTTCCTACCTTAGAATTCAAATTTTCCCAGAATTTATTGTTGCAGCTGATTACATCGTTATCTGACGTCTGATCACAACAAAGAATTGCCCCCGCTGAGAATTTCTCAGATTCTTCTATAGGCTCAGTCGAGTGAGATAGCGAAATGGAAGTAGACGAAGGCCTTTTGGTTTTGTTCAAGGCTTCAAAATACGAAGGTTGAGAGAAGTCTTCAATCTGATCCTCCGCCTCTATTGGCCCATCTAAAATGTTTAAGCCCAAAGACCTCCTTACTTTACCTTTGGACTTTGTACGAGAAGGCCCAATCACCTCAGATACTTTTCTCAATTTAGTTCTTTTAACCTTTTGAGATTTTCCATGATCCATCTGGATGGATCCTCCTTCCTTAAAACTGGGCCCCATATTCTGACACTGAAGCGAAAAGTTAGCAGCAAAGTTCTCTCTTTTCGACCTGTTCTCTTTCTCCAAAGCAACCTTATGAGTAGACCTTACCACCTCGATAGCAGTATCAAAATCAAGTACTCTATCCATAGAGTCAGCTACCCTCTCTTCTGACAAAAGATTCGATTTGGACTTATTCTCAGAACTACCAAAAACTCTGTGAATTTGCTCCTCCGTCGTTGACTTCACCGGCGATGAGATTGTTGATAGTCCTCCATCCCTGAGACCACCAAAGTCTTCCTGTTCCCCAAAATCTACTAAATCCTCTTCATCTTCAAGCCTGTGCCAAACCCTATCAGAATCTGAAGAGGAAACTTCCTCCGTCTTCATCATCGAAGGTTTCTTAACTGAAATGCGTAAAGGGCCTTGAAAGTCTTCCATCATCTTAATGCTGAATATTTCCTCGTTAATTTGAACCTTGAAGGTTTCATTTATCCCAACTGCACAGTGCGATCTGGCCATTATTCTCGCAACGTCCAAACACTCACCCTTCAATGTATTCTCGTCCACGCAGACATAATGACCAACGATTTTGGCAAGCATTTCAAAAAAGGGAAAGTTCCATGCCTGGCTGGGAATGCCATAACATCGTAACCATATAACTCTTTCTTTATCTATTACATCTTCAGACCATTTCCTAATTTCCGAGAACCATTGTCTCCACTAGGTTTCTCCTTCTCTAATTATATCTCGAATTTCGCCCGACTCACTTTCCTCCAATACGCAGAGATTCGCACCGAGGGGTGTCACCTTAATAGAGAAATATCCTTCTATTTCAAAGTTAGTTTGGATATTATAAGTCGATCCAGGATTGATAACCTATTCCACATAAGTCTTCTTCAACCTGCTTAAGTCCTCCTCAGGGGGCTTAAACTTCAGCAGAACATGTTGTTTTCTGAAAAGAAAGGTTTCTGAAGGGCCCCATTGTTGAAAATTAATATCTCCTCTGTGAAGTCTTACAAGGGATTAATATGAAATAGTACAAACAAGTAATTTGTTGAAGATATTTGTTCAGGTTGAACCTATTTGCTCTCTTGGAACAAAAGATTTATTCTAAACCCATTATATATTCTAATTGTGTCTTTTTCTTTAATAAATAAATTGAAACTAATTGATGGAAATGATAGTGATACCATCTGTCTGCGTAGGCTGTAGCGATAAGCCGTGAGATTTATTATTGTAGCGCATGAATGTGACAAGGAATGTGTAGTTTCTATTTAATTCATAATGCTAGTCATCAGTGTATTCCCTCTTTCTTTTGCTTGTACCGCCACCCCCTCCTTATATAGGCAATGAAATGTGCTTTTGCTTAGCAGTTAATCATTAGGAATGAATCGTTTTTTTTTCTTTTAATAATATTAAGCTATAGCTTATTAAATGAAGAAAGGTGATAATATATATCCATTATAAATTGTAGCATGTCAAAATTGGCAATGAAATGAAGACCAATTGTCTCATATTTTATGACTGTAGTGGAACACATATATATTAATAGACATGTGACTTCTTTTTCTTCTATAGTGCCATGTAGCAATTCTTTTCTAACTTAAAAACGTGTAGTATATATATATTTCAATTTAATTAATAATAATAATAATAATCTTTATTTAATTATTGTTATTTTATTGAAATTATTCTATGAATATTGAATGTTTATTTAATATTGAATAATTATTTATTATTTATTACAATATTGAAATATTAATTAAATATTAATTATTTAATTAGATGTTGGTTATTTATTTAAATAATAATTAATTATTCAAATATTGATTATTTATCAAAATGTTGACTCATTTATTAAAATAATGATTGTTGGTTAAAATATTAATTAATTATTGAATATGGGATAATTATTAATATTGAGTAGTATTGAATATTTACTAAATATTGAAATATTAATTTTAAATATTGAAGTATTTATTGAATAATTGAATTAATTAGTGAATATTGGATTATTTAATTGAATATTGAATTATTTATTAAATATTGACTAATTATTAAAGTATTTGATTTTTATTGAATATTGACTATTTATTGAATATTGATTCAATTATTGGTGATTGATTAATTATTCTATATTTAATCGGTATCGTGTGTTTTGTGAATTGAGATTGAATTGTATTGATACTTGCAGATTACTTGCCAATTGTGGTGATGATGTTTGAAATAAGAATGCCATGATTTTGTGAAAATATGATTGTGTGTGCAATTGTGTGGTAATTCAAGTGTAATGAATTATTTGAGATATGCGTGATATTAAGATTAGAGAACAATCTTAATTGCATATGGTTGTTGTAATTGCATATGCATCATTTGTGTCAAGAGGCAATGCTTGCTAGTTCCGTGGGAGCTAGTGACTTGTCCCAAACCTAGAGTGGGGTTTGAAAGCTTAGAGAACGAGTTTTTGTGTGTTATTGGTCTAGAGAACGGACCCGGTTTAATGTAAAATCGAAAAATAATAACAAGTGTTGGTACCACATGGCATGAGTTGCATTGAGTCTTGCATCGAGTCATATTGCATATATGTTTGTTATATGGAAGTATGTGTATGTATGTGACTTGTTGAATTGGAGGAATTGTGAATTGTATGGTTACTTGAGTAATACTTTGTTGATGAATATTTAATGTGTGAGAATGATTATAATTATGTTTGTATGCCTTATAATTAATATATTATCTTATGATTTTAATATTGATGTGAATTCTCACCCTTCTGTTGGAATGATGTTTTATAAGACATCGCTCAGGTACCGAGGAGTAGAGTTGCTTCTAGCGCGAGGTAGCTGTTGGAGTAGCTGATTTAGTTTCTTTATTATGTTGGGTCGAGTCATGCTCTGATCATGTAACACTGGGATCATTTTGGTTTATGTTTTAGAGATACATTATGTACTCTACTTTATGTTTTCATGTTATTTGAATTATATGAAGTATCGGCTTTTATGCCTAAATATTGATTATGAATGAGATGAGCATGAGACTTTCTTTATGTCTATCATGATTAACTTGAATCCGCTGCTACATGCTAATGTGATAATTTTTGAAAAGCATGAAATCATTTAAGTGGTAATGAGCATCACAGGTGTTGTATGATGTTTTGAGTTTATATGTGACACCCTTTTGTGAATTACCTAATAATTACTTTGATTTATTTATATGTTTTCCGCGGGGTTTAGAAGGATGTTACAAATCATAGTTCTGATAACTACGGGTAAAAGCAAATTTGTTGGTTGGTTTTAGGAGAAGAGACAAGTTGTCATCTTAAGAGGAAATTTTCAACTATACCACCATAAACATAAGAAAGTAGATATTTGCATCATATTAAAAGAAGGGCTCCAACTTGGATGTAGAATCAACAAGTACGCCACATACCTCTCGTAAATGGAAAAGTATCACAATGTTTCAATTATATCATGGGGGATAGAAGAAACATCTCTTAAATAGAGATGACTCATGTATAATCTCTTTGGGAAAGTTTTGAGTGAAAAGCCAAAGTGGAAAAGGTTCAAAATAAAGAGAATCCTAAGGTTTGAACTAGGTCTAAATAATGGGTGAGTAGGGAATGTAACAACTATATACATGCATATGACAATAAGTCAACAAGAAGTTTATTTCCCTTGGATTTAAGCAACAATGGAATAATATTAACATGGGTACACAAGTAATACATGACATTCAACAATTAGGTTAAGTATAGGAACATGATGCAAAACATCAACATGATTTACATAATCAAACAAGGACAGTCAGAAGGCAAAGATATACATATGACATAGCTCAAACAAGGACAAGATTTAACCATGAACCAACAAACACAAGCATGGAACATTGAAACATTAATACATTTTATCAAGACATATTCATGACAAAGACAAGATAACATCCACATTTGAACAAGAGACATGGATACATGATCAACACATGGTCATAATAAAAACAACACAACATCCACATAAGACATTAAAAAGGGAAAGACATGGATCCAACATTAACCAAGGCATATTTATAACAACAATACATGGACATTACAAGAAGCAAAAGATATACATTCAACATTTTTGCCATCAAGATAAACATCACAAAAGCAATAAACATGGATTAAGAACATCAAGCATCAAGTATTAGAAACAAGTCATGGATGGATGAAAGATTAGGTCAAGAGTAAAATCATACAAACATTTGAAGTAACTATGAACACAACATGGATAATGTAGAAAAAAAAGTGACATAGATTAATTATCAAGCATGGAGTATTAAAGCATACATAAGACATTTGGAACAAAACATGGACACAACACGACTATCATACTCAAAGAAAAAAATTGCACAAAGTATACAATTTAATCAAAGATGTTTAAAGGTAAAATAAAATCAAAAGGTAAAAAAATAAAATAAATAAAAGCCCTAATAAGTGAAAGAGATTATGAATATATATTTTTAGATTTTGTTAAGTATGAGGAATAAAATAAACAAGAAAAGAAATAAAATATTTTTGATTTTTTAAAGTTTAAATTAAATTAAGAAAATAAATAATTAAAAGAGATAATTAATATTCTTGATTTTTTAGTGTAAATAATAAAATAATAAGGAAATAAATAAAAAAAATGTTTTTTTAGATATTAAAATAAAAATAAAATTTAAGATAAAAAGAAATTAAAAAAATAAAAGAAATTAAATAAAATAAAAAAAGAAAGGAGAAGGAAAGAAAAAAGAAGAAGGAAGAAAAAAAAGTGAAAAAGAAGAAAAATGGACAAAAGGGTTTGGGGGAATTAAACCAAGGACCCTCTAATTGAAACACAAACCCTTTACCACCACGCCAAAGCTAGCTTGCTGGTAATGAATTCGATCTAATAAAATAAATAATAAAACAACAAAAGAAAAATGGCACTGAACTTCATCTTCTTCATCGCTACGGTTACCGTAACTTTTTTTAGTTTTTTAAAAATACAACTTTTCCATTTTTGAACCAAACAAAAAATGTGGATATAGCATCTTGATTAAAATTTCGCAAGGATTTCAAATATGCCATTAGTTTTTATTTATTTTTATCTAAAACTCATGAATTTTAAGTAAAACAAAAAAAACCCTAAAATTTCAAATTAAAATTAAATTCCATATACAATCGACCAATGCCCATTTTCATGGGGCTTTCACTTAACATGTCAAGGAAAACACAATGATAACTTGAATGAATAAAAATGAAGCCTTAAAGAGGGAGTTTGAAATCAAGAAAATTTACCTATTGGAGTGTGTCCAATGCACCTTCTAGAGCACTTCCAAATGAGAAATTTTGATCCCTTTAGCTTCCTTGAACCTCCAAAAGTGTTATGGTGTATTTACTTTGTCTTGAAATCTTCCAAATTGTTATGTCCAAATCAACTTGCAAGTGAAGAAAGTGAAAAGTGGTTATGGAGTTTGAGGTGTTCCAGGTCATGTTTGATGCATACAAAAGCTTATGTGTGATATATGGAATGTTTTTGAAGTGTGAAAGTGGAAGGAAAGTGTAAGAATAGTGAGTTTCAAAGTTCTTGCTTTTGGACAACAATGAAGGTTTTGAAAATGTGATTTATTATTCAAGAGGGAAAGGTGAGCCTTTATGTGTTTCAGTGGTTCATTTGTGGTGTGTCGAATGATTTATGAGTGCATAGAGGGTTTGATAATGGTTGGAATTGTTTG
Source organism: Lathyrus tuberosus (assembly GCA_022829125.1). Classification (NCBI taxonomy): domain Eukaryota; kingdom Viridiplantae; phylum Streptophyta; class Magnoliopsida; order Fabales; family Fabaceae; genus Lathyrus; species Lathyrus tuberosus. The sequence goes on from JALAZF010000017.1 coordinate 22,148,513, forward strand.
GAACTCAAAATGGTTTGAGAAGTGTAAGAATGCTTCAAGAATGACTCTTAAAGATTTCTTGCTTAATGAAGGATGTTTTACTGGTGTTTTGGTATGTTTTATGTGTGTCTGAAGCAATGCCATGAGGTTTACTTAAATAGAGGATTCAATTATGATGAAGGAACAAGCTTTGGATAAAGCAAAAGCAATGTTCAATGGATAATGCATCTTTTCCAAAACGTTGGTGAAAGGTACACATAGCCTTTGCTTTCTAGTGTGGCTGCAATTTGACTTTCTCTTGGTTGTATAAGCTACCTCTAATGTTCAGATCATTTCTCATAGCTTATGGAACAAGTAATAGCCAAAAGCAACTTTTCACAAATTGTCCATAATGCAATTCAAGATGGTTCATTGAACCATGATTTTCTCTCTTGTATTGAGATTAATCTCCCACAAATTTGGTACCACTCTGAAGACCTCATAGGATACTACAAGTTTCATGTTGATAGTATCTTGGGAAAAGGTTTGGAAATTGTTCAAAAGTGGCTCCAAATTCGTGTGAACCAAACTGGCCCATACCTTAGAAAAATTCTGGTTAATTTGTAATTGGTCACCATGAATGAAACCTCAACTTTGATCATCAATATCTCTTAATTGGTAAAAGATTTTTGGACCAAATTTTCCACTAAGATGAAGTATGAAATGTGATCTTTAATTGAAGCCCTCAAGCATCAAAAGTGGTGGCTTGGATTGTTCACAAAGAATCCACAAAGTCATGCACTTGACAAAGTTAAAAACTTAGAAAAATTTCTAAGTGTTTTGGATTTTGTAACAACTTGAACTCTCAACTTTTGCCACACATTGCTTCCACTTCAAGAAAGCTTTTGGCCACCAATTTTCATCAAATTGTAGTATCAAATTCCCTATTTTGAAGCAGCCCTCAATTGTTTTCATTGGATGCATGAGGAAGGAGTTATAACCTTGGAAAGTTGCCCATTTGATCATGGTTTTTTATACTTTGAAAAGTTCTAAGTTCTTCAATTTCGACAACTTTGATCATTTTTGTGATTTTCTGGATTCAACTTCATTAAATTCAAACATCTTGCACATTTTCATGATTATTGACTTGAGGAAACCATATTTGACCAAAAAGCTTTGGATGCTCAAATTTGTTCCCCAGCATTAATATATCCTTCTAACGAACTTTTCAAACTCCTCTCGAGATGCTCAAAGCTTTGGATGTTCTAGAAAAGCATTTTCATTAGAGGTTTCGTTGTGGAATAACAAACACGTACATATCTTTTAACAATCATGATAAAGCTAGTGATGAAAATGAAAGAATAATTTGAAATGATGTGTTAATTGTAGCAAATGGTAGAAGACACCTTTATTTATACGTGTATACAATCTCCAATCCAATTGGAGCCACCTTTATACATTTGTACACTGGCGCCAATTGAATTGGCAACACCATATGGTGCCTCAAATTCATTTGGCGCATCTGTCAAGTGCAAATTTTGACTTAAATTGAACCATATTTCTTAGAACTTTTCAACTCAATTCTCATGTTTTTAATAGATTTATTTCTCGTTCTTGTGTGATTCTTCAATTATATTGCAAATACCTTTGGATTCATTGATGTGTGTGTTATTGTGCAGGAAATAGGCATAAAAAATCAATGATTAAGACACAAATGATTGGACAAGGAAACCAAAGAAATGAAGAGGAATCAGCATGTTCGCTGTGCGAACACCAGCGAGCAGCCAACGAATATTCGATGGGAGAAGTCCTGGCGAAGCCCCATCGAACCATCCCAGATTAGAGGCAGTAGGAAAAGGGCCCAAAGTTTGGTGGGCGAAGTTGAAGTGAAGAGGTTCGCTGTGCGAAGAAGTGTTTGCACGGCGAACTCAGATATTTTCCATTGGCAGTTTAATTGTTCCTGAGGCACTTGACGTGCCCAAAAGTAGTCTTCACTAGGCGAATAGGTTATTCGCTAGGCGAACAGGACAAAATTTGTAAATACTATATAAGTACTTTTCTCACTTTTTAGAAACATATATTATATTTTCAGATCAGAACTTTATCTTTCTTTATTTCAAGCATATTTTGGAGAGAGAAACACAAACCCTAAGAGGGAGAAGGTAAGATCTTCGATCTCTTGTTGGGTTTGGATGTAATCTTTTGATACCTTATGTATTTCATCTAATATATGTATTGTGAACTAGTTTTGATTCAATATTGATGTTGTCTTTGATTTCTTATTTGTTGGTCTTGACAAAACCTTTTCAAATCTTAGATCATAGATATTCATCTATCAATGAGCAAACTTTTGAGATAGTCTTGCAAGTTGATATTCACTAGTATCACTTTTATTTTATTGTGTTTATTAGTAGCATGAGTAACAAGAGTAGGATCAATATGGTAAAGACCATGATAACGTTTTTGACGCGAACGGTATTGTGAGGATGCGTGATAATAGTGAGAAGAACTATGTTCACATACATTTGGCAAATTAGTTGAATGCATGTAAAAAGGGTTAAGCGTATGTACGTATTCTGATCATGGCGTTTTATGTGAATCAATCATGAATCTGATATGGGTGTCATCTTTGGATACCTTTTATGTTCTAGACTCTAGACATGGATTTAGACTTAGTATTGACGAGAGTATCAGTTCGTAATGCTTTGTGTTGTTGAGTTGCGTGAGACATCACCATTGAGACAATATGGTTATTCTCTCGACTTTGCGTTAGACATAATCTCAGTTGTGGGTGATACGTGAGTATATCAGACAATGATTGATTTGTGTTTAATTGATTAGAAGAACGCATGTGTTATCAATTGATGAAATTCAATCCCAACAAGGCTCCGTTTATTTTCAATCTTTACTTTATATTTTCCGTCTTTTATTTAATTATGGTTCCTTGCATCTTTCAACCATAATATTCACCACAAGCTTAGAAATGTAGAGACTGTTGAAAGGCATTCTTTCCCTCCCACCGATCCCTGTGGAGACAATATAAATCCCGGAGGGAATCCTTCCAAATCTAAATTTTTGCTTCTTGCCGCTTTACTACAGTTCAAACAGAAGGGCGTCGTTGCCAGGGATTGGTGTTTAGATATTGAGTGCATTGCAATAGTTTCTATATTTTTGAGCTTTGTACATTTGTTTATATTGTATATATACATGTTTGCTTTTAATTTTTCTTAAGTATTGTTTAGGGATGAATGATGAAAACCTCTTCTAAATTGGTTGCTATTTGTATAAAAGTATCAAATGAAGATTCTCCCAAGTTGTGACGGTGATGGTAGGATATTGAACATGTGAATGCAAGGAAAGTAAATTGTACCGCTTTATAGAATGCTAGAATGATTTAAGAATTTAGTGCTTTGTGAAAATGTGTATTTTTGTTTCATTTTGCAACTTTGTATGAATGCTTGTTTCACTTAGGACCAAAAGCCACAAATCGTGAGAAACCTCCATTATTTACTATATGATAGGATGACTGATAATTTTGTTTAATTCATTTGATTCATACTTAATCTTTTGATTATTGTGATTTTGTGAAAGCATTAGAAATGGCCAAGGCATTTGTTTATATTGAGCACAATCGTATCCAAAAAGTAACATACCCGTTTGTAGTGAGAATTCGTTAACCCTTTTAAGCCTAAACAATTTAGATCTCGTTTTAGTGATGAACTTGGTTTATGTACATAATTTGAAAGTTTAGTTCATCATTGAATTTTGTAAGATTCTTAAAATTTTCTTGAAACTTTGAACATTGTCTAAATTTACTTCCTTGCCATAAAAAGCAAGGAGCATTCACTTGAGGTTTGGTTGAATTCAAGTTGGGGAGAATGAAAAGAAAAATGGTAGGTTACTAAAATTTTGAAAAATTTCAAGCAAGTATTGAAAAAGTGTGAATATGAATGTGAAAAACAAAAGAAAAATAATGCTTGTTTGAAAAATATAAATAGAGAATGAAATAATTGTGAAAAAGGAAGTTTGAGAAGGTTTGCAATAGAGGAAAGAAAATGGTGAAAAGAAGTTGGGATGTGTAAATAACTTATATAGTAAATGTCTCTTTTGTATTGGCAACTTTGATTTAAAGACCTTTAGAAATGTCCCCTTGTTGTGAACCCGACCAAGCTACAACCTTAAAAGCCCTTAGTGATATTTTTGCTTCCATGTTTTCATTTTGATTGTTAGATGAATGTATGAAATGTATTGTTATTATCATTGTTTGTTAGGTGAGTAAAATAGCCCCACGGTTGCAAACACGTTAATTTCTTCATTCTTATTTTAAAGAGGAGTGTTAGAGTGATTCAAGTATGAGAATTTAGTTGTTATTTGAAACATTGCATGATATTTGTTTAAGAACTAAATTCTTTCTCATTGTTTGATTCTATTAAGTGGTGAACGTTGCTTGTGTGCATTTTCATGCTTGACCAAATCCTCTAATCTGAGAAAATCTCTCCTGTTTGAATTTGAACCGCTACCCCTTTCTTTGTTGAATCTTATGCTTGAGCAAATCCTCTTGTTTGAGCAAATCTCTCTTGCTATCATGAGGGCATACTTTGCTCGAGGACAAGCAAAAATCTAGTTAGGGAGAGTTTGTTAATTGAAATTTTCACTTAAATTAAGTGGAGTGTTAGAGTGATTCAAGTATGAAAATTTAGTTGATATTTGAAACATTGCCTGATATTTGTTTAAGAACTAAATTCTTACTCTTTGTTCGATTTTATTAAGTGGGGAACGTTGCTTGTGCGCATTTTCATGCTTGACCAAATCCTCTTATTTGGGCAAATCTCTCTTGTTTGAATTTGAATTGTTACCCCTTTCTTGGTTGAATCTTATGCTTGAGCAAATCCTCTTGTTTGAGCAAATCTCTCTTGCTTTCATGAGGGGCATACTTTGCTTGAGAACAAGCAAAAATCTAATTAGGGAGAGTTTGTTAAGTGAAAATTTTGACTTAAATTGAACCATCTTTCTTGGCACTTTTCAACTCAATTCTCATGTTTTTAATAGAATTATTTCTTGTTCTTGTGTGATTCTTCAATAATGAAAATACCTTTGGATTCTTTGATGTGTGTGTTATTGTGCAGGAAATAGGCATAAAACATCAATGATTAAGACACAAATGATTGAACAAGGAAGCCAAAGAAATGAAGAGGAATCTGCATGTTCGTTGTGCGAACACAACTGATCAGCCAACGAATATTCGCTGGGCAAAGTCCTGGCAAAGCCCCAGCGAACCGTCCTAGATTAGAGGCAGTAGGAAAATGACCCAAAGTTCGCTGGGTGAAGTTGAAGAGAAGAGGCCGTTGTGCGAAGAAGTGTTCACATGACAAACTCAGATATTTTCCAAAGGCTATTTAACTGTTCTTGAGGCACTTGAAGTGCCCAAACGAAGTATTCGCTAGGCGAACAGGACAAAATTTATAAATACTATATAAGTTATTTTCTCACATTTTAGAAACATATATTATACTTTTAGATCAGAACTTTGTCTTTCTTCATTTCAAGCAAATTTTAGAGAGAGAAACACAAACCCTAAGGGGGAGATGGTAAGATCTTCGATCTCTTGTTGGGTTTGGATGTAATCTTTTGATACCTTATGTATTTCATCTAATATATGTATTGTGAACTAGTTTTGATTCAATATTGATGTTGTCTTTGATTTATTATTTGTTGGTCTTGGCAAAACCTTTTCAAATCTTAGATCATAGATATTCATCTATCAATGAGCAAACTTTTGAGATAGTCTTGCAAGTTGATATTCACTAGTATCACTTTTATTTTATTGTGTTTATTAGTAGCATGAGTAGCAAGAGTAGGATCAATATGGTAAAGACCACGCTAACGTTTTTGACGCGAACGGTATTGTGAGGATGCATGATAATAGTGATGAAGAACTATGTTCACATACATTTGGAAAATTAGTTGAATGCATGTAAAGAGGGTTAAGCGTATGTACGTATTCTGATCATGGCGTTTTATGTGAATCAATCATGAATCTGATATGGGTGTCATCTTTGGATACCTTTTATGTTCTAGACTCTAGCCATGGATTTAGACTTAGTATTGACGAGAGTATCAGTTCGTAATGCTTTGTGTTGTTGAGTTGCGTGAGACATCACCATTGAGACAATATGGTTATTCTCTCGACTTTGCGTTAGACATAATCTCTTTTGTGGGTGATACGTGAGTATATCAGACAATGATTGATTTGTGTTTAATTGATTAGAAGAACGCATGTGTTATCAATTGATGAGATTCAATCCCAACAAGGCTCCGTTTATTTTCAATCTTTACTTTATATTTTCCATCTTTATATTTTCCGCTTTTATTTAATTATGGTTCCTTGCATCTTTCAACCATAATATTCACCACAAGCTTAGAAATGTAGAGACTGTTGAAAGGCATTCTTTCCCTCCCACCGATCCCTGTGGAGACGATATAAATCCCGGAGGGAATCCTTCCAAATCTAAATTTTTGCTTCTTGCCGCTTTACTACAGTTCAAACAAAAGGGCGTCGTTGCCAGGGATTGGTGTTTAGATATTGAGTGCATTGCAATAGTTTTTATATTTTTGAGCTTCGTACATTTGTTTATATTGTATATATACATGTTTGCTTTTAATTTTTCTTAAGTATTGTTTAGGGATGAATGATGAAAACCTCTTCTAGATTGGTTGCTATTTGTATAAAAGTATCAAATGAAGATTCTCCCAAGTTGTGACGGTGATGGTAGGATATTGAACATGTGAATGCAAGGAAAGTAAATTGTACCGCTTTATAGAATGCTAGAATGATTTAAGAATTTAGTGCTTTGTGAAAATGTGTATTTTTGTTTCATTTTGCAACTTTGTATGAATGCTTGTTTCACTTAGGACCAAAAGCCACAAATCGTGAGAAACCTCCATTATTTACTATATGATAGGATGGCTGATAATTTTGTTTAATTCATTTGATTCATACTTAATCTTTTAATTATTGTGAATTTGTGAAAGCATTAGAAATGACCAAGGCATTTGTTTATATTGAGCACAATCGTATCCAAAAAGTAACATACCCGTTTGTAGTGAGAATTCGTTAACCCTTTTAAGCCTAAACAATTTAGATCTCGTTTTAGTGATGAACTTGGTTTATGTACATAATTTGAAAGTTTAGTTCATCATTGAATTTTGTAAGATTCTTAAAATTTTCTTGAAACTTTGAACATTGTCTAAATTTACTTCCTTGCCATAAAAAGCAAGGAGCATTCACTTGAGGTTTGGTTGAATTCAAGTTGGGGAGAATGAAAAGAAAAATGGTAGGTTACTAAAATTTTGAAAAATTTCAAGCAAGTATTGAAAAAGTGTGAATATGAATGTGAAAAACAAAAGAAAAAGAATGCTTGTTTGAAAAATATAAATAGAGAATGAAATAATTGTGAAAAATGAAGTTTGAGAAGGTTTGCAATAGAGGAAAGAAAATGGTGAAAAGAAGTTGGGATGTGTAAATAACTTATATAGTAAATGTCTCTTTTGTATTGGCAACTTTGATTCAATGACCTTTAGAAATGTCCCCTTGTTGTGAACCCGACCAAACTACAACCTTAAAAGCCCTTAGTGATATTTTTGCTTCCATGTTTTCATTTTGATTGTTAGATGAATGTATGAAATGTATTCTTATTATCCTTGTTTGTTAGGTGAGTGAAATAGCCCCACGGTTGCAAACACGTTAATTTCTTCATTCTTATTTTAAAGAGGAGTGTTAGAGTGATTCAAATATGAGAATTTAGTTGTGATTTGAAACATTGCATGATATTTGTTTAAGAACTAAATTCTTTCTCATTGTTTGATTCTATTAAGTGGTGAATGTTGCTTGTGCGCATTTTCATGCTTGACCAAATCCTCTAATATGAGAAAATCTCTCTTGTTTGAATTTGAACCGTTACCCCTTTCTTTGTTGAATCTTATGCTTGAGCAAATCCTCTTTTTTGAGCAAATCTCTCTTGCTTTCATGAGGGCATACTTTGCTCGAGGACAAGCAAAAATCTAGTTAGGGAGAGTTTGTTAATTGAAATTTTCACTTAAATTAAGTGGAGTGTTAGAGTGATTCAAGTATGAAAATTTAGTTGATATTTGAAACATTGCCTGATATTTGTTTAAGAACTAAATTCTTACTCTTTGTTCGATTTTATTAAGTGGGGAACGTTGCTTGTGCGCATTTTCATGCTTGACCAAAACCTCTTATTTGGGCAAATCTCTCTTGTTTGAATTTGAATTGTTACCCCTTTCTTGGTTGAATCTTATGCTTGAGCAAATCCTCTTGTTTGAGCAAATCTCTCTTGCTTTCATGAGGGGCATACTTTGCTTGAGAACAAGCAAAAATATAATTAGGGAGAGTTTGTTAAGTGCAAATTTTGACTTAAATTAAACCATATTTCTTGACACTTTTCAACTCAATTCTCATGTTTTTAATAGAATTATTTCTTGTTCTTGTGTGATTCTTCAATAATGAAAATACCTTTGGATTCTTTGATGTGTGTGTTATTGTGCAGAAAATAGGCATAAAACATCAATGATTAAGAAACAAATGATTGAACAAGGAAGCCAAAGAAATGAAGAGGAATCAGCATGTTCGTTGTGCGAACACAACTGATCAGCCAACGAATATTCGCTGGGCAAAGTCCTGGCGAAGCCCCAGCGAACCGTCCCAAATTAGAGGCAATAGGAAAACGACCCAAACTTCGCTGGGCGAAGTCAAAGAGAAGAGGTCGTTGTGCGAAGAAGTGTTCACATGATAAACTCAGATATTTTCCAAGGGCTATTTAACTGTTCTTGAGGCACTTGAAGTGCCCAAACGTTGTATTCGCTAGGAGAACAGGATAAAATTTATAAATACTATATAGGTACTTTTCTCACATTTTAGAAACATATATTATACTTTTAGATCAGAACTTTGTCTTTCTTCATTTCAAGCAAATTTTAGAGAGAGAAACACAAACCCTAAGGGGGAGAAGGTAAGATCTTCGATCTCTTGTTGGGTTTGGATGTAATCTTTTGATACCTTATGTATTTCATCTAATATATGTATTGTGAACTAGTTTTGATTCAATATTGATGTTGTCTTTGATTTATTATTTGTTGGTCTTGGCAAAACCTTTTCAAATCTTAGATCATAGATATTCATCTATCAATGAGCAAACTTTTGAGATAGTCTTGCAAGTTGATATTCACTAGTATCACTTTTATTTTATTGTGTTTATTAGTAGCATGAGTAGCAAGAGTAGGATCAATATGGTAAAGACCACGATAACGTTTTTGACGCGAACGGTATTGTGAGGATGCGTGATAATAGTGATGAAGAACTATGTTCACATACATTTGGCAAATTAGTTGAATGCATGTAAAAAGGGTTAAGCGTATGTACGTATTCTGATCATGGCGTTTTATGTGAATCAATCATGAATCTGATATGGGTGTCATCTTTGGATACCTTTTATGTTCTAGACTCTAGACATGGATTTAGACTTAGTATTGACGAGAGTATCAGTTCGTAATGCTTTGTGTTGTTGAGTTGCGTGAGACATCACCATTGAGACAATATGGTTATTCTCTCGACTTTGCGATAGACATAATCTCTTTTGTGGGTGATACGTGAGTATATCAGACAATGATTGATTTGTGTTTAAGTAATTAGAAGAACGCATGTGTTATCAATTGATGAGATTCAATCCCAACAAGGCTCCGTTTATTTTCAATCTTTACTTTATATTTTCCATCTTTATATTTTCCGCTTTTATTTAATTAAGGTTCCTTGCATCTTTCAACCATAATATTCACCACAAGCTTAGAAATATAGAGACTGTTGAAAGGCATTCTTTCCCTCCCACCGATCCCTGTGGAGACGATATAAATCCCGGAGGGAATCCTTCCAAATCTAAATTTTTGCTTCTTGCCGCTTTACTACAGTTCAAACAAAAGGGCGTCGTTGCCAGGGATTGGTGTTTAGATATTGAGTGCATTGCAATAGTTTCTATATTTTTGAGCTTTGTACATTTGTTTATATTGTATATATACATGTTTGCTTTTAATTTTTCTTAAGTATTGTTTAGGGATGAATGATGAAAACCTCTTCTAGATTGGTTGCTATTTGTATAAAAGTATCAAATGAAGATTCTCCCAAGTTGTAACGGTGATGGTAGGATATTGAACATGTGAATGCAAGGAAAGTAAATTGTACCGCTTTATAGAATGCTAGAATGATTTAAGAATTTAGTGCTTTGTGAAAATGTGTATTTTTGTTTCATTTTGCAACTTTGTATGAATGCTTGTTTCACTTAGGACCAAAAGCCACAAATCGTGAGAAACCTCCATTATTTACTATATGATAGGATGGCTGATAATTTTGTTTAATTCATTTGATTCATACTTAATCTTTTGATTATTGTGATTTTGTGAAAGCATTAGAAATGACCAAGGCATTTGTTTATATTGAGCACAATCGTATCCAAAAAGTAACATACCCGTTTGTAGTGAGAATTCGTAAACCCTTTTAAGCCTAAACAATTTAGATCTCGTTTTAGTGATGAACTTGGTTTATGTACATAATTTGAAAGTTTAGTTCATCATTGAATTTTGTAAGATTCTTAAAATTTTCTTGAAACTTTGAACATTGTCTAAATTTACTTCCTTGCCATAAAAAGCAAGGAGCATTCACTTGAGGTTTGGTTGAATTCAAGTTGGGGAGAATGAAAAGAAAAATGGTAGGTTACTAAAATTTTGAAAAATTTCAAGCAAGTATTGAAAAAGTGTGAATATGAATGTGAAAAACAAAAGAAAAAGAATGCTTGTTTGAAAAATATAAATAGAGAATGAAATAATTGTGAAAGAGGAAGTTTGAGAAGGTTTGCAATAGAGGAAAGAAAATGGTGAAAAGAAGTTGGGATGTGTAAATAACTTATATAGTAAATGTCTCTTTTGTATTGGCAACTTTGATTCAATGACCTTTAGAAATGTCCCCTTGTTGTGAACCTGACCAAGCTACAACCTTAAAAGCCCTTAGTGATATTTTTGCTTCCATGTTTTCATTTTGATTGTTAGATGAATGTATGAAATGTATTGTTATTATCATTGTTTGTTAGGTGAGTGAAATAGCCCCACGGTTGCAAACACGTTAATTTCTTCATTCTTATTTTAAAGAGGAGTGTTAGAGTGATTCAAGTATGAGAATTTAGTTGTTATTTGAAACATTGCATGATATTTGTTTAAGAACTAAATTCTTTCTCATTGTTTGATTCTATTAAGTGGTGAACATTGCTTGTGCGCATTTTCATGCTTGACCAAATCCTCTAATCTGAGAAAATCTCTCTTGTTTGAATTTGAACCGTTACCCCTTTCTTTGTTGAATCTTATGCTTGAGCAAATCCTCTTGTTTGAGCAAATCTCTCTTGCTTTCATGAGGGCATACTTTGTTCGAGGACAAGCAAAAATCTAGTTAGGGAGAGTTTGTTAATTGAAATTTTCACTTAAATTAAGTGGAGTGTTAGAGTGATTCAAGTATGAAAATTTAGTTGATATTTGAAACATTGCCTGATATTTGTTTAAGAACTAAATTCTTACTCTTTGTTCGATTTTATTAAGTGGGGAACGTTGCTTGTGCGCATTGTCATGCTTGACCAAATCCTCTTATTAGGGCAAATCTCTCTTGTTTGAATTTGAACTGTTACCCCTTTCTTGGTTGAATCTTATGCTTGAGCAAATCCTCTTGTTTGAGCAAATCTCTCTTGCTTTCATGAGGGGCATACTTTGCTTGAGAACAAGCAAAAATCTAATTAGGGAGAGTTTGTTAAGTGTAAATTTTGGCTTAAATTGAACCATCTTTCTTGGCACTTTTCAACTCAATTCTCATGTTTTTAATAGAATTATTTCTTGTTCTTGTGTGATTCTTCAATAATGAAAATACCTTTGGATTCTTTGATGTGTGTGTTATTGTGCAGGAAATAGGCATAAAACATCAATGATTAAGACACAAATGATTGAACAAGGAAGCCAAAGAAATGAAGAGGAATCAGCATGTTCGTTGTGCGAACACAACTGATCAGCCAACGAGTATTCACTGGGCAAAGTCCTGGCGAAGCCCCAGCGAACCGTCCTAGATTAGAGGCAATAGGAAAATGACCCAAAGTTCGTTGGGCGAAGTCGAAGAGAAGAGGTCCGTTGTGCGAAGAAGTGTTCACATGACAAACTCAGATATTTTCCAAGGGCTATTTAACTGTTCTTGAGGAACTTGAAGTGCCCAAACGTAGTATTCGCTAGGCGAACATGACAAAATTTATAAATACTATATAAGTTCTTTTCTTACATTTTAGAAACATATATTATACTTTTAGATCAGAACTTTGTCTTTCTTCATTTCAAGCAAATTTTAGAGAGAGAAACACAAACCCTAAGGGGGAGATGGTAAGATCTTTGATCTCTTGTTGGGTTTGGATGTAATCTTTTGATACCTTATGTATTTCATCTAATATATATATTGTGAACTAGTTTTGATTCAATATTGATGTTGTCTTTGATTTATTATTTGTTGGTCTTGGCAAAACCTTTTCAAATCTTAGATCATAGATATTCATCTATCAATGAGCAAACTTTTGAGATAGTCTTGCAAGTTGATATTCACTAGTATCACTTTTATTTTATTGTGTTTATTAGTAGCATGAGTAGCAAGAGTAGGATCAATATGGTGAAGACCACGATAACGTTTTTGACGCGAACGGTATTGTGAGGATGCGTGATAATAATGATGAAGAACTATGTTCACATACATTTGGCAAATTAGTTGAATGCATGTAAAAAGGGTTAAGCGTATGTACGTATTCTGATCATGGCGTTTTATGTGAATCAATCATGAATCTGATATGGGTGTCATCTTTGGATACCTTTTATGTTCTAGACTCTAGACATGGATTTAGACTTAGTATTGACGAGAGTATCAGTTCGTAATGCTTTGTGTTGTTGAGTTGCGTGAGACATCACCATTGAGACAATATGGTTATTCTCTCGACTTTGCGTTAGACATAATCTCTTTTGTGGGTGATACGTGAGTATATCAGACAATTATTGATTTGTGTTTAATTGATTAGAAGAACGCATGTGTTATCAATTGATGAGATTCCATCCCAACAAGCCTCCGTTTATTTTCAATCTTTACTTTATATTTTCCATCTTTATATTTTCCGTCTTTTATTTAATTATGGTTCCTTGCATCTTTCAACCATAATATTCACCACAAGCTTAGAAATGTAGAGACTGTTGAAAGGCATTCTTTCCCTCCCACCGATCCCGGTGGAGACGATATAAATCCCGGAGGGAATCCTTCCAAATCTAAATTTTTTCTTCTTGCCACTTTACTACAGTTCAAACAAAAGGGCGTCGTTGCCAGGGATTGGTGTTTAGATATTGAGTGCATTGCAATAGTTTCTATATTTTTGAGCTTTGTACATTTGTTTATATTGTATATATACATGTTTACTTTTAATTTTTCTTAAGTATTGTTTAGGGATGAATGATGAAAACCTCTTCTAGATTGGTTGCTATTTGTATAAAAGTATCAAATGAAGATTCTCCCAAGTTGTGACGGTGATGGTAGGATATTAAACATGTGAATGCAAGGAAAGTAAATTGTACCGCTTTATAGAATGCTAGAATGATTTAAGAATTTAGTGCTTTGTGAAAATGTGTATTTTTGTTTCATTTTGCAACTTTGTATGAATGCTTGTTTCACTTAGGACCAAAAGCCACAAATCGTGAGAAACCTCCATTATTTACTATATGATAGGATGGCTGATAATTTTGTTTAATTCATTTGATTCATACTTAATCTTTTGATTATTGTGATTTTGTGAAAGCATTAGAAATGACCAAGGCATTTGTTTATATTGAGCACAATCGTATCCAAAAAGTAACATACCCGTGAGTAGTGAGAATTCGTTAACCCTTTTAAGCCTAAACAATTTAGATCTCATTTTAGTGATGAACTTGGTTTATGTACATAATTTGAAAGTTTAGTTCATCATTGAATTTTGTAAGATTCTTAAAATTTTCTTGAAACTTTGAACATTGTCTAAATTTACTTCCTTGCCATAAAAAGCAAGGAGCATACACTTGAGGTTTGGTTGAATTCAAGTTGGGGAGAATGAAAAGAAAAATGGTAGGTTACTAAAATTTTGAAAATTTTCAAGCAAGTATTGAAAAAGTGTGAATATGAATGTGAAAAACAAAAGAAAAATAATGCTTGTTTGAAAAATATAAATAGAGAATGAAATAATTGTGAAAAAGGAAGTTTGAGAAGGTTTGCAATAGAGGAAAGAAAATGGTGAAAAGAAGTTGGGATGTGTAAATTATTTATATAGTAAATGTCTCTTTTGTATTGGCAACTTTGATTCAATGACCTTTAGAAATGTCCCCTTGTTGTGAACCCGACCAAGCTACAACCTTAAAAGCCCTTAGTGATATTTTTGCTTCCATGTTTTCATTTTGATTGTTTGATGAATGTATGAAATGTATTGTTATTATCATTGTTTGTTAGGTGAGTGAAATAGCCCCACGGTTGCAAACACGTTAATTTCTTCATTCTTATTTTAAAGATGAGTGTTAGAGTGATTCAAGTATGAGAATTTAGTTATTATTTGAAACATTGCATGATATTTGTTTAAGAACTAAATTCTTTCTCATTGTTTGATTCTATTAAGTGGTGAACGTTGCTTGTGCGCATTTTCATGCTTGACCAAATCCTCTAATCTGAGAAAATCTCTCTTGTTTGAATTTGAACCGTCACCCCTTTCTTTGTTGAATCTTATGCTTGAGCAAATCCTCTTGTTTGAGTAAATCTCTCTTGCTTTCATGAGGGCATACTTTGCTCGAGGACAAGCAAAAATCTAGTTAGGGAGAGTTTGTTAATTGAAATTTTCACTTAAATTAAGTGTAGTGTTAGAGTGATTCAAGTATGAAAATTTAGTTGATATTTGAAACATTGCCTGATATTTGTTTAAGAACTAAATTCTTACTCTTTGTTCGATTTTATTAAGTGGGGAACGTTGCTTGTGCTCATTTTCATGCTTGACCAAATCCTCTTATTTGGGCAAATCTCTCTTGTTTGAATTTGAATTGTTACCCCTTTCTTGGTTGAATCTTATGCTTGAGAAAATCCTCTTGTTTGAGCAAATCTCTCTTGCTTTCATGAGGGGCATACTTTGATTGAGAACAAGTAAAAATATAATTAGGGAGAGTTTGTTAAGTGCAAATTTTGACTTAAATTGAACCATCTTTCTTGGCACTTTTCAACTCAATTCTCATGTTTTTAATAGAATTATTTCTTATTCTTGTGTGATTCTTCAATAATGAAAATACCTTTGGATTCTTTGATGTGTGTGTTATTGTGCAGGAAATAGGCATACAACATCAATGATTAAGACACAAATGATTGAACAAGGAAGCCAAAGAAATGAAGAGGAATCAGCATGTTTGTTGTGCGAACACAACTGATCAGCCAACGAATATTCGCTGGGCAAAGTCCTTGCGAAGCCCCAGCGAACCGTCCCAGATTAGAGGCAGTAGGAAATTGACCCAAAGTTCGTTGGGCGAAGTCGAAGAGAAGAGGTCCGCTGTGCGAAGAAGTGTTCACATGACAAACTCAGATATTTTCCAAGGGCTATTTAACTGTTCTTGAGGCACTTGAAGTGCCCAAACGTAGTATTCGTTAGGCGAACAGGACAAAATTTATAAATACTATATAAGTTTTTTTCTCACATTTTAGAAACATATATTATACTTTTAGATCAGAACTTTGTCTTTCTTCATTTCAAGCAAATTTTAGAGAGTGAAACACAAACCCTAAGGGGGAGATGGTAAGATCTTCGATCTCTTGTTGGGTTTGGATGTAATCTTTTGATACCTTATGTATTTCATCTAATATATGTATTGTGAACTATTTTTTATTCAATATTGATGTTGTCTTTGATTTCTTATTTGTTGGTCTTGGCAAAACCTTTTCAAATCTTAGATCATAGATATTCATCTATCAATGAGCAAACTTTTGAGATAGTCTTGCAAGTTGATATTCACTAGTATCACTTTTATTTTATTGTGTTTATTAGTAGCATGAGTAGCAAGAGTAGGATCAATATGGTAAAGACCACGATAATGTTTTTAACGCGAACAGTATTGTGAGGATGCGTGATAATAGTGATGAAGAACTATGTTCACATACATTTGGCAAATTAGTTGAATGCATGTAAAAAGGGATAAGCGTATGTACGTATTCTGATCATGGCGTTTTATGTGAATCAATCATGAATCTGATATGGGTGTCATCTTTGGATACCTTTTATGTTCTAGACTCTAGACATGGATTTAGACTTAGTATTGACGAGAGTATCAGTTCGTAATGCTTTGTGTTGTTGAGTTGCGTGAGACATCACCATTGAGACAATATGGTTATTCTCTCGACTTTGCGTTAGACATAATCTCTTTTGTGGGTGATACGTGAGTATATCAGACAATTATTGATTTGTGTTTAATTGATTAGAAGAACGCATGTGTTATCAATTGATGAGATTCAATCCCAACAAGGCTCCGTTTATTTTCAATCTTTACTTTATATTTTCCATCTTTATATTTTCCGCTTTTATTTAATTATGGTTCCTTGCATCTTTCAACCATAATATTCACCACAAGCTTAGAAATGTAGAGACTTTTGAAAGGCATTCTTTCCCTCCCACCGATCCTTGTGGAGACGATATAAATCCCGGAGGGAATCCTTCCAAATCTAAATTTTTTCTTCTTGCCACTTTACTACAGTTCAAACAAAAGGGCGTCGTTGCCAGGGATTAGTGTTTAGATATTGAGTGCATTGCAATAGTTTCTATATTTTTGAGCTTTGTACATTTGTTTATATTGTATATATACATGTTTGCTTTTAATTTTTCTTAAGTATTGTTTAGGGATGAATGATGAAAACCTCTTCTAGATTGGTTGCTATTTGTATAAAAGTATCAAATGAAGATTCTCCCAAGTTGTAACGGTGATGGTAGGATATTGAACATGTGAATGCAAGGAAAGTAAATTGTACCGCTTTATAGAATGCTAGAATGATTTAAGAATTTAGTGCTTTGTGAAAATGTGTATTTTTGTTTCATTTTGCAACTTTGTATGAATGCTTGTTTCACTTAGGACCAAAAGCCACAAATCGTGAGAAACCTCCATTATTTACTATATGATAGGATGGCTGATAATTTTGTTTAATTCATTTGATTCATACTTAATCTTTTGATTATTGTGATTTTGTGGAAGCATTAGAAATGACCAAGGCATTTGTTTATATTGAGCACAATCGTATCCAAAAAGTAACATACCCGTGAGTAGTGAGAATTCGTTAACCCTTTTAAGCCTAAACAATTTAGATCTCATTTTAGTGATGAACTTGGTTTATGTACATAATTTGAAAGTTTAGTTCATCATTGAATTTTGTAAGATTCTTAAAATTTTCTTGAAACTTTGAACATTGTCTAAATTTACTTCCTTGCCATAAAAAGCAAGGAGCATTCACTTGAGGTTTGGTTGAATTCAAGTTGGGGAGAATGAAAAGAAAAATGGTAGGTTACTAAAATTTTGAAAAATTTCAAGCAAGTATTGAAAAAGTGTGAATATGAATGTGAAAGACAAAAGAAAAAGAATGCTTGTTTGAAAAATATAAATAGAGAATGAAATAATTGTGAAAAAGGAAGTTTGAGAAGGTTTGCAATAGAGGAAAGAAAATGGTGAAAAGAAGTTGGGATGTGTAAATTATTTATATAGTAAATGTCTCTTTTGTATTGGCAACTTTGATTCAATGACCTTTAGAAATGTCCCCTTGTTGTGAACCCGACCAAGCTACAACCTTAAAAGCCCTTAGTGATATTTTTGCTTCCATGTTTTCATTTTGATTGTTAGATGAATGTATGAAATGTATTGTTATTATCATTGTTTGTTAGGTGAGTGAAATAGCCCCACGGTTGCAAACACGATAATTTCTTCATTCTTATTTTAAAGAGGAGTGTTAGAGTGATTCAAGTATGAGAATTTAGTTGTTATTTGAAACATTGCATGATATTTGTTTAAGAACTAAATTCTTTCTCATTGTTTGATTCTATTAAGTGGTGAACGTTGCTTGTGCGCATTTTCATGCTTGACCAAATCCTCTAATCTGAGAAAATCTCTCTTGTTTGAAATTGAACCGTTACCCTTTTATTTGTTGAATCTTATGCTTGAGCAAAACCTCTTTTTTGAGCAAATCTCTCTTGCTTTCATGAGGGCATACTTTGCTCGAGGACAAGCAAAAATCTAGTTAGGGAGAGTTTGTTAATTGAAATTTTAACTTAAATTAAGTGGAGTGTTAGAGTGATTCAAGTATGAAAATTTAGTTGATATTTGAAACATTGCCTGATATTTGTTTAAGAACTAAATTCTTACTCTTTGTTCGATTTTATTAAGTGGGGAACGTTGCTTGTGCTCATTTTCGTGCTTGACCAAATCCTCTTATTTGGGCAAATCTCTCTTGTTTGAATTTGAATTGTTACCCCTTTCTTGGTTGAATCTTATGCTTGAGCAAATCCTCTTGTTTGAGCAAATCTCTCTTGCTTTCATGAGGGGCATACTTTGCTTGAGAACAAGCAAAAATATAATTAGGGAGAGTTTGTTAAGTGCAAATTTTGATTTAAATTGAACCATCTTTCTTGGCACTTTTCAACTCAATTCTCATGTTTTTAATAGAATTATTTCTTATTCTTGTGTGATTCTTCAATAATGAAAATACCTTTGGATTCTTTGATGTGTGTGTTATTATGCAGGAAATAGGCATACAACATCAATGATTAAGACACAAATGATTAAACAAGGAAGCCAAAGAAATGAAGAAGAATCAGCATGTTCGTTGTGCGAACACAACTGATCAGCCAACGAATATTCGCTGGGCAAAGTCCTTGCAAAGCCCTAGCGAACTGTCCCAGATTAGAGGCAGTAGGAAAATGACCCAAAGTTCGTTGGGCGAAGTCGAAGAGAAGAGGTCCGTTGTGCGAAGAAGTGTTCACATGACAAACTCAGATATTTTCCAAGGGCTATTTAACTGTTCTTGAGGCACTTGAAGTGCCCAAACGTAGTATTCGCTAGGCGAACAGGAAAAAATTTATAAATACTATATAAGTTATTTTCTCACATTTTAGAAACATATATTATACTTTTAGATCAGAACTTTGTATTTCTTCATTTCAAGCAAATTTTAGAGAGAGAAACACAAACCCTAAGGGGGAGATGGTAAGATCTTCGATCTCTTGTTGGATTTGGATGTAATCTTTTGATACCTTATGTATTCATCTAATATATGTATTGTGAACTAGTTTTGATTCAATATTGATGTTGTCTTTGATTTCTTATTTGTTGGTCTTGGCAAAACCTTTTCAAATCTTAGATCATAGATATTCATCTATCAATGAGCAAACTTTTGAGATAGTCTTGCAAGTTGATATTCACTAGTATCACTTTTATTTTATTGTGTTTATTAGTAGCATGAGTAGCAAGAGTAGGATCAATATGGTAAAGACCACGCTAACGTTTTTGACGCGAACGGTATTGTGAGGATGCGTGATAATAGTGATGAAGAACTATGTTCACATACATTTGGCAAATTAGTTGAATGCATGTAAAAAGGGATAAGCGTATGTACGTATTCTGATCATGGCGTTTTATGTGAATCAATCATGAATCTGATATGGGTGTCATCTTTGGATAACTTTTATGTTCTAGACTCTAGACATGGATTTAGACTTAGTATTGACGAGAGTATCAGTTCGTAATGCTTTGTGTTGTTGAGTTACGTGAGACATCACCATTGAGACAATATGGTTATTCTCTCGACTTTGCGTTAGACATAATCTCTTTTGTGGGTGATACGCGAGTATATCAGACAATGATTGATTTGTGTTTAATTGATTAGAAGAACGCATGTGTTATCAATTGATGAGATTCAATCCCAACAAGGCTCCGTTTATTTTCAATCTTTACTTTATATTTTCCATCTTTATATTTTCCGCTTTTATTTAATTATGGTTCCTTGCATCTTTCAACCATAATATTCACCACAAGCTTAGAAATGTAGAGACTTTTGAAAGGCATTCTTTCCCTCCCACCGATCCCTGTGGAGACGATATAAATCCCGGAGGGAATCCTTCCAAATCTAAATTTTTGCTTCTTGCCGCTTTACTACAGTTCAAACAAAGGGCGTCGTTGCCAGGGATTGGTGTTTAGATATTGAGTGCATTGCAATAGTTTCTATATTTTTGAGCTTTGTACATTTGTTTATATTATATATATACATGTTTGCTTTTAATTTTTCTTAAGTATTGTTTAGGGATGAATGATGAAAACCTCTTCTAGATTGGTTGCTATTTGTATAAAAGTATCAAATGAAGATTCTCCCAAGTTGTGACGGTGATGGTAGGATATTGAACATGTGAATGCAAGGAAAGTAAATTGTACCGCTTTATAGAATGCTAGAATGATTTAAGAATTTAGTGCTTTGTGAAAATGTGTATTTTTGTTTCATTTTGCAACTTTGTATGAATGCTTGTTTCACTTAGGACCAAAAGCCACAAATCGTGAGAAACCTCCATTATTTACTATATGATAGGATGGCTGATAATTTTGTTTAATTCATTTGATTCATACTTAATCTTTTGATTATTGTGATTTTGTGGAAGCATTAGAAATGACCAAGGCATTTGTTTATATTGAGCACAATCGTATCCAAAAAGTAACATACCCGTGAGTAGTGAGAATTCGTTAACCCTTTTAAGCCTAAACAATTTAGATCTCATTTTAGTGATGAACTTGGTTTATGTACATAATTTGAAAGTTTAGTTCATCATTGAATTTTGTAAGATTCTTAAAATTTTCTTGAAACTTTGAACATTGTCTAAATTTACTTCCTTGCCATAAAAAGCAAGGAGCATTCACTTGAGGTTTGGTTGAATTCAAGTTGGGGAGAATGAAAAGAAAAATGGTAGGTTACTAAAATTTTGAAAAATTTCAAGCAAGTATTGAAAAAGTGTGAATATGAATGTGAAAAACAAAAGAAAAAGAGTGCTTGTTTGAAAAATATAAATAGAGAATGAAATAATTGTGAAAAAGGAAGTTTGAGAAGGTTTGCAATAGAGGAAAGAAAATGGTGAAAAGAAGTTGGGATGTGTAAATAACTTATATAGTAAATGTCTCTTTTGTATTGGCAACTTTGATTCAATGACCTTTAGAAATGTCCCCTTGTTGTGAACCCGACCAAGCTACAACCTTAAAAGCCCTTAGTGATATTTTTGCTTCCATGTTTTCATTTTGATTGTTAGATGAATGTATGAAATGTATTGTTATTATCATTGTTTGTTAGGTGAGTGAAATAGCCCCACGGTTGCAAACACGTTAATTTCTTCATTCTTATTTTAAAGAGGAGTGTTAGAGTGATTCAAGTATGAGAATTTAATTGTTATTTGAAACATTGCATGATATTTGTTTAAGAACTAAATTCTTTCTCATTGTTTGATTCTATTAAGTGGTGAACGTTGCTTGTGCGCATTTTCATGCTTGACCAAATCCTCTAATCTGAGAAAATCTCTCTTGTTTGAATTTGAACCGTTACCCCTTTCTTTGTTGAATCTTACGCTTGAGCAAATCCTCTTGTTTGAGTAAATCTCTCTTGCTTTCATGAGGGCATACTTTGCTCGAGGACAAGCAAAAATCTAGTTAGGGAGAGTTTGTTAATTGAAATTTTCACTTAAATTAAGTGGAGTGTTAGAGTGATTCAAGTATGAAAATTTAGTTGATATTTGAAACATTGCCTGATATTTGTTTAAGAACTAAATTCTTACTCTTTGTTCGATTTTATTAAGTGGGGAACGTTGCTTGTGCGCATTTTCATGCTTGACCAAATCCTCTTATTTGGGCAAATCTCTCTTGTTTGAATTTGAACTGTTACCCCTTTCTTGGTTGAATCTTATGCTTGAGCAAATCCTCTTGTTTGAGCAAATCTCTCTTGCTTTCATGAGGGGCATACTTTGCTTGAGAACAAGCAAATATCTAATTAGGGAGAGTTTGTTAAGTGCAAATTTTGACTTAAATTGAACCATCTTTCTTGGCACTTTTCAACTCAATTCTCATGTTTTTAATAGAATTATTTCTTGTTCTTGTGTGATTCTTCAATAATCAAAATACCTTTGGATTCTTTGATGTGTGTGTTATTGTGCAGGAAATAGGCATAAAACATCAATGATTAAGACACAAATGATTGAACAAGGAAGCAAAAGAAATGAAGAGGAATCAACATGTTCGTTGTGCAAACACAACTGATCAGCCAACGAATATTCGCTGGGCAAAGTCCCGGCGAAGCCCCAGCGAACTGTCCCAGATTAGAGGCAGTAGGAAAATGACCCAAAGTTCGCTGGGCGAAGTTGAAGAGAAGAGGTCTGTTGTGCAAAGAAGTGTTCACATGACAAACTCAGATATTTTCCAAGGGCTATTTAACTGTTCCTGAGGCACTTGAAGTGCCCAAACGTAGTATTCTCTAGGCGAACAGGACAAAATTTATAAATACTATATAAGTACTTTTCTCACATTTTAGAAACATACATTATACTTTTCGATCAGAACTTTGTCTTTCTTCATTTCAAGCAAATTTTAGAGAGAGAAACACAAACCCTAAGGGGCAGAAGGTAGGATCTTCGATCTCTTGTTGGGTTTGGATGTAATCTTTTGATTCAATATTGATGTTGTCTTTGATTTCTTATTTGTTGGTCTTGACAACACCTTTTCAAATCTTAGATATTAGATATTCATCTATCAATGAGGAAAATTTTGACATAGTCTTGCAAGTTGATATTCACTAGTATCACTTTTATTTTATTGTTTAGATTAGTAGCTTGAGTAGGATCAATACAGTAAAGACCACGATAACGTTTTTGACGCGAACAGTATTGTTAGGATGCATGATAATATTGATGAAGAACTATGTTCACATACATTTGGCAAATTAGTTGAATGCATGTAAAAAGGGTTAAGCGTATGTACGTATTCTGATCATGGCGTTTTATGTGAATCAATCATGAATCTAATATGGGTGTCATCTTTGGATACTTGTTAGGTTCTAAACTCTAGACATAGATTTAGACGTAGAATTTGCATGAGTATCAGTTCTTAATGCTTTGTGTTGTTGAGTTGCGTGAGACATCACCAATGAGACAATACAGTTGTTCTCTTGACTTTGCGTTAGACATAACCCCTGTTGTGGGTGATACATGAGGATATCAGACAAACGATTGATTTGTGTTTAACTGATTAGAAGAATGCATGTGTTATCAATTAATGTGATCCAATCCCAACAAGGCTCAGTTTATTTTCAGTCTTTACTTTATATTTTTTGTATTATATTTTCCGCTTTTATTTAATTATGGTTCCTTGAATCTTTCAACCATAATATTCACCACATGCTTAGAAATGTAGAGACCGTTGAAAGACATTCTTTCCCTCGTACCGATCCCTGTGGAGACGATATAAATCCTGGAGGGAATCCTTCCAAATCTAAATTTTTGCTTTTTGTCGCATTACTGCAGTTCAAACAAAATGGCGACGTTGCCGGGGATTGGTATTTAGATATTGAGTGCATTGCAATAGTTTCTATATTTTTGAGCTTTGTACATTTGTTTATATTATATATATACATGTTTGCTTTTAATTTTTCTTAAGTATTGTTTAGGGATGAATGATGAAAACCTCTTCTAGATTGGTTGCTATTTGTATAAAAGTATCCAATGAAGATTCTCCTAAGTTGTGACGGTGATGGTAGGATATTGAACATGTGAATGCCAGGAAAGTAAATTGTACCGCTTTATAGAATGTTAGAATGATTTAAGAATTTTGTGCTTTATGCAAATGTGTATTTTTGTTTCATTTTGCAACTTTGTTTGAATGCTTGTTTCACTTAGGACCAAAAGCACAAACTGTGAGAAACCTCCATTATTTACTATATGCTATGATGACTGAAAACTTTGTTTAAGTCGTTTGCTTCATGCTTAATCTTTAGATTATGGTAATTTTGTGGAAGCATTAGAAATGATCAAGGCATTTGTTTATATTGAGCACAACCATATCTAAAAAGTCACTTACCCGTGAGTAGTGAGAATTCATTAACCCCTTTGAGCGTAAACAGTTTAGATCTCCTTTTAGTGATAAACTTGGTTTATGTACATAATTTGAAAGTTTAGTTCTTAATTGAATTTTGTAAGATTCTAAAAATTTTCTTGAAACTTTGAATATTGTTTAAGTTTATTCCCTTGCCATAAAAAGCAAGGAGCATTTGCTCGAGGTTTGGTTGAACTCAAGTTCGGGAGAATGAAAATAAAAATGGTAGGTTACTAAAATTTTGAAAAATTTCAAGCAAGTATTGTAAAAGTGTGAATATGAATGTGAAAAATAAAAGAAAAAGAATGCTTGTTTGAAAAATAAAAATAGAGAATGAAATAATTACGAAAAAAGAAGTTTGAGAAGGTTTGCATTAAAGGAAAGAAAATGGTTAAAAGAAGTTGGGATGTGTAAATAACTTGTATAGTGGATGTCTCTTTTGTATTGGCAACTTTGATTCAATGACCTTTAGAAATGTCCCTTTGTTGCGAAATCGACCAAGCTACAACCTTAAAAACCCTTAGTGATCTTTTTGCTTCCATGCTTTCATTTTGATTGTTAGATGAATGTATGAATTGGATTGTTATTAGCATGATTTGTCAGGTGAGTGAAATTGCCCCGCAGTTGCAAAAGCGTTAATTTTTCCATTCTTATTTTGAAGTGGAGTGTTAGAGTGATTCAAGTATGAGAATTTAGTTGTTATTTGAAACATTACATGATATTTGTTTAAGAACTAAATTCTTTCTCATTGTTCGATTCTATTATGTGGTGAAAGTTGCTTGTGTGCATCTTCATGCTTGACAAAATCCTCTTATTTGAGCAAATCTCTCTTGTTTGAATTTGAACAGTTACCCCTTTCTTGGTTGAATCTTTTGCTTGATCAAATCCGCTTGTTTGAGCAAATCTCTCTTGCTTTCATGAGGGGTATACTTTGCTTGAGGACAAGCAAAAATCTAGTTAGGGAGAGTTTGTTAATTGCAAATTTTGACTTAAATTAAGAGGAGTGTTAGAGTGAGTCAAGTATGATAATTTAGTTGATATTTGAAACATTGCATGATATTTGTTTAAGGACTAAATTCTTACTTATTGTTCGATTCTATTAAGTGGTGAACGTTGCTTGTGCGCATATTCATGCTTGATCAAATCCTCTTATTTGAGCAAATCTCTCTTGTTTGAATTTGAATTGTTACCCCTTTCTTGGTTGAATCTTATGCTTGAGCAAATCCTCTTGTTTGAGCAAATCTCTCTTGCTTTCATGAGGGGCATACTTTGCTTGAGGACAAGCAAAAATCTAGTTAGGGAGAGTTTGTTAAGTGCAAATTTTGACTAAAATTTAACCATCTTTCTTGGCGTTTTTCAACTCAATGCTCATGGTTTTAATAGAATTATTTCTTGCTCTTGTGTGATTCTTCAATATTTTAAATACCTTTGGATTCTTTGATGTGTGTATTATTGTGCAGGAAATAGGCATAAAACATCAATGATTAAGACACAAATGATTGAACAAGGAATCCAAATAAATGAAGAGGAATCAACATGTTTGATGTGCGAACACCAGCGAATATTCGCTAGGCAAAGTCCTGGCGAAACCCCAGCGAACCGTCCTGTCACACCTCGAAAAATCGCTTCATCGAAGACACGACCCTTCGCGCGAAAGGCGCGGAAAACGGTTCGACAGAGTCGCCACCGAACATTATTTATCCCAAAAGAGGGAAAGGAAAATATCGAGAAAACCTTTAAGGAGGGATAAGATACGTGGTCGTCGCAACCACAGCCTGGGTTTGGGAGTCGGTTACGTGAGAGGAAGGTACGCGCACCCCCTCACGTCCGTTGTACTCAACGAGAACCTCTTTGTTCGATTCGTGAGGAAACGTTATCTAAGCTTATTTGTTTTCTTCTCAATGATAAAGACGAAAAGGTAAAGTAAAAGGTTATGATTACTAAGGGAAATGGGGTGGTTTTAGGATAGGGTGCTCGGCAAGATCATCGCGACCTCGGGCCTACGTATGCTCATTCGGACGAGAATGAGGAAACAGAGCAATCGTAGTTCGACTACGGGAAGGGATAGAGGGAAGACGAAAGATGGAGGGAAGGTAGCTCGCCAAGATCATCGCAATCTTGTGCCTACGTATCTTTACTCGGACGAGAATAAAGAATCAGAGCAGTCGTAGTTCGTGGTACGCCCACGAAAAGAATGGGGTTAGTGTTTTTAGGAGACGAAAGATTGAATGACAAACAACCCAAGGGGCGTACCTCGAGAGCAGTCACTCAAGAATCCAAGGAATGTTAGACTCCAAGAACTCAGTTCTTTCATGAGTTGATTGCGAAAATGTTTGATAATGGTTAAGTGTTTTAAGACGAAAGGGTGAATGAATAATAACCCAAGGGCGTGCCTCAAGAGTCATTCATTCGAAGACCCAAGGAATGCTAGATTCCAAGAATCTCCTCCTTTCGTAGGTTGATTAAAAAAGCGTTTGAAAAAGATTGAGTCGAATTGGTTGAGAAAAGAGGTGAGGATCGATACTAGTCCCTAGGGGTGCTCCTAGTAACGAAACCTACGAGATGTGCAAGTGTGCGTTTGATATCGAGGCAAAAGGCGCTCGACTTACGATAATATTTTGAAGAGTGGCTCGACGACGAGTCGAGTATTGGTTTGGAAATGGTTTGATTTGTTAAGTGTTTTAGGGAGAATGACGATTATTCGATAAACGAGACGCCGGTCTCGCAACCAATTAATCAGGGCATTATTGGAATGCTAGATCCCAACGACACCTTTTTCATTCGATTGATTTACGAAATATTGTTTGTTGAACAACGAAAGTACCACATGGAATGCTCGACTCCAATGGCATTGCTTTGTCCATATAGTTAGGACGAATGTTTTAGGAGCAAAAGGTCGAATGACACGCCACCCAAGGTGTGCGCCTCAATAGCGGTCACTCAAGAACCCAAGAAGTGCTAGACCTCAAGAATTCAGTTCTTTCGCGATTTAATTGAAAAAAAAAATTTGAATAGGAGGGTTAAGTATTTTAATCAAAAATTAAATGCTTAGGCGTTTCGATAATTGTTAGTGTGTTTGATTAAAATATGAAAAAAAGAAATGGTTAGATAAACATGATATGATGATATGAATATGATATGGACAATATGAATAGTATGAATAAAAATGATCATCAAGATAATATTTGACGGAAAATAAACAAGATAATGATTAATCGGGTGAATCGGGAAATAATAGGTGACGACCTCGTCTTAATCAAGAACTCTACAAAAGGGTTCCATGATGTTTAAGACCTTCATTGATCGGAAATGAAAAGAATATAGTGCAAAATAAAATGTGAAATGAAATCGAAATCGAAGAACAATCTCATCTTAACCGACAAAATTTGGTTTTAGATGTTCATCGACCCATAAAAAATGAAAAGTAAAAGTGAAAATAAAATCGGTCTCGTCGTAATCAAGATCTTTAATCTTAGATCGATAAGCTATGATTTTTTTACTTTCATTGACCGATAAAAAATAAAAAAAGGTGGCCTCATATAAATCAAGATTTTGAATCGATTTCAATAAATCAACTTAATCAAGATTTTTTCATATCATCGGCCAAAAATAAAGAAAATGGAATCGAAATGAAAATAAAGTTGGTCTCGTCTTAATCAAGATTTAAATCGATAATTCGATAATCTTTTTGACTAAACTTTCATTGACCAACAAAAAATAGAAAATGGGCCTCATATTTATCAAGATTCTTAGTGATTTTGAGTAAATCAACCAAGTCATGATTTTTTGTATATCATTGGCCCAAATCAAAATGAAATCGAAATGGAAATGAGATAAAGAATCAACAATGAGGTAAATCATGGGAATAGGATTAATAAAAGATTAGTATTATGAAAATCATTCTAGAAAGATTTAGAAAATAAAATGTTAAAATAATATGAGAACAAATCAAAAGAAATATATATAAAAAAAGGAGGGGTGCGTATCAACCGAGAGGATCATATGGGCTTTGTGAAGCCCATCACCCCTCATCAAACAACAGGCTCGGTTTATGAAACAACCAACAATAACATTAAATTTTTTTAAAAACATAAATAAAGTAAAAAAAATAAAAAATAAATTGAATAACAATGAATGGCCAAGACACGGTTTTCTCAGCAAAAGGGCATGGTCAAAGTATCAAATCAGAAATTTCTAGATATTTCACAAACGAAGCAACAACAATCTGTCCCAACCTTCGATGTCTCACAATCTCCGCATCTCAATCTCTCTTCCTTCGTCCTGCTTGCGTTTCGATTCGTTCGATAGGTTTGGGTATTGGCTTTGTTCGTTCAGTTTTGCGATTTTGTTTCCAATCTCCTTTCCCACTTCATCTATGTTCCTCGCTTCTGGTTTTGCGGATTTGTGTGTTTTTGAAATGGGTTTAGATTTGGGATTTGATTGAAGAAAGTTGAAGTCTTGGAGAAGAAAAGGAGAGTGAAGGATTTTAGGTGATGGCTGAGTGAGGAGAGGGAGATATGAGAGAGTGTTATGTCATGTTGTTTATGGTTATTGCTGAAGGGAAATGAAGGGGAAATGTTGGAGAGAGTGAGGCGGAGATGAGAAATTGATTCCGTTTATGTTAGAGAGTTAAAGGTTCTTTTGTTTTTCTGCCCAATTCTTTTCCTTCTACTTTTCTGATTTGGGTTAAAGAGGTTTGTGGATGAAGAGGTTTACGGGTTTAGTGGAGGGAGAAAGGAAAAAGAAAGGTGGGTTCAGAAGCTTTTGGAAGAGAATGGCAAAGGGTGGTGGTGAATTGATGGGACGATGATGGTCTGTGATGGTGAGGTTTTCTGAAGCGAAAGAAGGTCAGGTCGGAGGAAGGGGTTGTTGTCGATTTAAGGTTTATTCCCGATGATGTTGTGAAGGTCAAGTTGTTGTTGTTTTGTTACAATGTGAGGGTTATGGAAAACATGAAGGTCTGGGTGTTGGTGAAGTTGGTCGTGTATGGTAGAAGATGAGTGGAGCAAGGTGGTGGTTGGATGGAGCGAACAAGGTTGAACCGTATAAAGAAGACAAAAGGTTGGTCTAAAGTCAGAAAGAAAAAGGAAAAAAGGATTGTGGAGGTGCGATGAAGTTGTTGTTGCTGGAGGAAAGTGAAGTCATGAAGGTTAGTTTTTGGAATTCCCTTTTCTATCAGAGTTCTCTCTTTTTCTCTGTTTTTTTTTCTCACGACTTTCTCTACGCCTCCCCCCTGTTATGGTTGCAAAGTGTGGTTTATATGGTATAGAATTCTAGGGTTTGGAATTGTATTGATGGAAGAAGAAGGCATTGATGGATTCACTTGAATCCCTTTGGTTGTTGAGTGCTTTTTATATTTTGATGTATACTGATATTCTGATTTTGCTGCTCTGAGTTCTACATCCTTGTCTGCTTATGATGCAGGTGTACGCATGTTCTGTATGAGATGTCGTTGTTGCACTGCTGCGTACTGCTGCGTTTTTGGACTGTTGTTTTGGTGTGTTGCTATTGAGAAAGCTTGATTTATGATTTCTATCACTGATGTGTATGCTGCAGTGTGTAATTCATGAAGCATATCCCCCTTTTTTATTCACTCGTTATTCTTTTTTGTAAAACAATGGGCTCTCCTCTTTTTTGATGATGGGCTTGTATTTATATAGAAGACTATGATTTTTTTTTGGATAATGGTTTTGGATTTTAAGTGTGTAATGAAAAAAAAAGAAATGGGCTTATAATAAGATGTGGAAATAAATTATGATTATTATTAAAGAAAAAGGACATCATAGATAATTGGATATGAAATGTGGATTTAGAAATGTATGGATAATGAAAAAAAATGGATATAATGGATATGGATGGATAATTGGTATTGATATTGTGGAAATTGATTAGAGAAAAGAAAAAAAAGATTGAAAATGGTTATGGACATAAATGGATTATATGGGAATATATGGAAATTGGAAATGGATAATTATATGTTGAAATGGATTATGGATACTTATAGATATTAAAAAAAACATGAATAAGGGAATTTTTGGATTTAGAAAAAAAAGATTTGGGTATGAAATGGAAAAACATTAAAAAATGGATATGGTGAATAAAAAAATGAGAATCGGGAATATGGTATAAATGGATTTGGTCACAAATTGCCTTCCCACTAACTCTTTATCAACACATCTGCCACTTAACCTCTCAAGTGAAACTTCTAAACCACAACCTGCCTAATTTAAATCAAAGCCATAAATGAGCCATTATGAAAACATCTGAATTTGCCACACTCTGACAACTTGACCCATATACATTGCTTGTATAGTCACACAACCCTAATCAGATCCTCAACCACACATCACCTGAGTCAATGCACTCTGGCAGAACTTTACTTGACCTCAAATGAACGACATATTTTTTTGGATTTTCTGAATATGGTTAGTGGATGGATGTACAAATGAAAACTATAACAGGTAGGACAAATTTGGGGTATGACAGATGCCCCTATCTAATTGGCTTGGACCTAGTAAGGTGAACTGCTGCGGCGTTCATTCTTTCAAGGTAGAAGTCAATTAGATATTAAGAAGACCACAAATTTGTCCAAAAAGAAAATGTTTGGGAAGTGAAACGATGGATCAACGTCACTCTCGAGTGGACATTGAAAAACTTGCAAAGGTTGTTATCACCAAAAGGATGATAATAAGAGAATCTGACACCAAAAGGATGACAGACCTATCACCAAAAGGATATTAGTAAACACACACACACACAGACCCTTCCACCAAAAGGATGAAAATGAGGTCAAAACCTGCTATTACCAAAAGGATAATAGGGCACACACACACACAAAGACCCTTCCACCAAAAGGATGGAAAATGAGGTCAAAGCCTGCTATTACCAAAAGGATAATATGGCACACACACACACAAAGACCCTTCCACCAAAAGGATGAAAATGAGGTCAAAGCCTGCTATTACCAACAGGATAATAGGGCACACACACACAAAGACCCTTCCACCAAAAGGATGAAAATGAGGTCAAAGCCTGCTATTACCAACAGGATAATAGGGCACACACACACACACAGACCCTTCCACCAAAAGGATGGAAATGAGGTCAAAGCCTGCTATTACCAAAAGGATAATAGGGCACACACGCACACGGACCCTTCCACCAAAAGGATGAAAATGAGGTCAAAGTCTGCTATTACCAAAAGGATAATAGGGCACACACACACAGACCCTTCCACCAAAAGGATGAAAATGAGGTCAAAGCCTGTTATTACCAAAAGGATAATAGGGCACACACACACACACACAGACCCTTCCACCAAAAGGATGAAAATGAGGTCACAACTTACTACTACCAAAAGAATAATAGCAAGCAAAACTATAACAAAGACTGCCACTCACCAAAAGGATGACACACAGACCAAGGGTTTACGGATCGACGACACCTAAAGGATGACGGATCAATACAAGCTACTACCACCAAAAGGATGATAGGAACCTCCCACTTGCGAAGACCAACACCGAAAGGATGCAGGTTAGGTTGATACAACATGAACGGATACCACCAAAAGGATGATAGAAAGTTTTTGAGATTGAGGGTTACCAACACCAAAAGGATGCAGGTTGAATTGAGTTGATTGGGTTTGGCTATCACCAAAAGGATGATAGTAATGCAATTGACAAAAGGACAAGTTTGCTGGGGATATGATGAGTGAGATTTATCAATAAAAGGTTGAAGAAACGATTCAATGAGGAACGCCCACTGACTTGCTTGGAGATCACAGTTTCATCAACAAAAGGTTGATGATTTCATGAGGAACGCTCAGGAACTTGAAAAAATGCCCCTGACTGGGCTGGAGATTGTCTATTGAGATCAACAAAAGGTTGAACAACTTCATGAGGAACGCCCACAAATTTGCAGAAGATGCCCCTGGCTGGGTTGTAGATCGTCTTGGAGTCTCGAGCTTGATCCTGGATCTTGACTATGCATGTATGAATGCTTGATTTTGTAATGATGTGCAATGCCTATGCTGACGCGCGGCGATGCAAGTGTTGGGGAAGTATGATTTGGTTTTTTAGGTATGCATATGATGCACATGAATGTGATGCATATGATGTGTATGATTACAAATGTGATGCATATGATTGCAGACGGGTGATTGGATATGTTTGGAAGGTGCCAGCATGGTGGACTTTTGGTAATTGCCAATGCGGATTGGACTTTTGGGCGGTGGGAGGGACTTGATTTCCTCGACACTCAGTTTGTTGAAGACGCCATGATTGAAGCAGACGAAGATGCTCTCGAAGCCTCAAGTTTGATTGCTTGATAAAGAGTCATTTATGAGAGAACCACAACTTTGCTTGATGGCCAGGGTTGTGTAGCGACGTGGTCAACTTATGAGGACCGTTCTTTTGCTCTGTACTTGGTAGTTGATAGTGTCTGGCGAGGTCTACTTGACCAATTTGCAGATACAGAGAGGATCTGCCCTTCAAAATGGGTCTTGCCCCAGTCTGAACATGGTAATGGTCTGCCCCTTGATTAACTAGTTCTGAAACGACTTAATCTGCAGACGTTGATCCTTGATGAAATGACTCGCCCCTGATTGAGTTGTTGAAGGAGTTTGCCCCAGACTGAGGCTGTTGAGGGAGTCTTGCTTCGGGTCGGCATCGTTAAAAGTTCAAGTTCTTCTTTGATTTCCCCTTGTTAGAATTACATTAATGCAATGCTCATGCAAGTTTTGAAAAAGAGTCGTTTATTCGAGTGTCGTGATATTGTGAGACGAATGGACCATTAGTCCAGACGTGTGCTGATTTTGATGGTGTGAAAGATATAGCAAGGGGAACGACACCAATGCTGAAGATTAGCAAATATAGGGAGTCAGTTTACGCAACCTTGCAATAGTTTGCTTTCAGAATAAATTTCGCCTCAATTAGGTCTTTCGAGGGTCATAACGTGGTTTGGTTCACGGTTATGAAACAAAGGATATTAGGCTCAAAGTATAATTTTTACCCACTTCTTCTTCGTAATGACCTCCAGTCCTACGCTCGGCTAATTCTGCACATGTTTGTCTTCCAAAAGGGTTGACAGTGTAAGAGTGATGGCTCAAGGTTTGCTTGAACTGGCAGTCACCTTATTTTGTTTTTGATGGATATCAGTGGCCCTTTGATTTTGATTTGATGGTCACTGAAACTTATTTTTGTTGAGGTTCGAGGGCCTCTTATGATTTTGTTTTGATCCCTAACTTTTGCATGGATTGATTTTGCTTTTCGAGTCCATCGGGATTGCCTTGATTTTTGCCTAAGTCTCCTTTTGAGGTGCTCGACTTAGCAGGCTTTTGATTTTTTTCTTTTTTTTTTGGAGGGTTGTGACTGCCAAGTTATGGTTATTGATAAACAACCGTCATGTCTTTTGGATTTTACTGTTGTGATTTGAGTGCGTAATTGGGTTAACTGAACACTACCCTGCCCCAGGTTGAGTTTAAAGGTTTAAATATCCGAAGGAAACTACTACTTCTAGGCTCAAAGTGGTTTACTAGGGATTAAATCTTTGTATCTCCAGTGTTTAGGGGGATTGAAACAATGCCTATACATCATCGACGAGATTCTATCCGAAAGTATACATTTTGCAATTATGGGTATTTCGTTGTCATCATCCTCCCTCCAATCATTGCTAAGCGACAGTTTGTAAAGAGAGTGAAGTGGAAATAAATGTGTCTGTGATTTGCGGTAAAAAGAAAAAATGAGTGAATACGACATAACTGATTCAAAACATACATAGTCACTACATTAAGAAAACCAAATACAAATGACAATGTTTGAAGTAAACAGTACTTAAACAAACAAAGACAAAATACAAGGATGGAAATGATGGAATGGCATGACGAATGCCTTCTTCGAGGAACTGATCTTCCTGCCTTGACTTGATTGGTGCTTGAATTGGCTTGATCAGAGGTGGAGACTGTTCTGCTTGTCTTTGGCAACTCCTTCAATGACTGATGGTCCTGCCTGTACATGTTGGATATGATTAATCATTCGTCTGCTTTTGGCTCGAGTAACGCATCCGTGTCGAGGAATCGGCTTGATTTGGTAGAGGTGAAGGAAAGTGAAGTGAGATTCTGATGTTGAAATGCAATGCAAGATGCATAACAGATGCAATGCAATGCAATGACATGTATGCAATGCAAGATGCAAGATCCAGGATCGCAGATCACAGGTTCAAACATTTCTGAGGTTGGTCGTTCACGGGTAGATGACCAAAGTCTCTGATCAAAGAAACCTTATAGGTAGGATCTATGAGGAAAGTTCTAGATTCTTTACCCATAAACCCACTCACGGGATGGTTTCTATGTTGATGGATAAGGTTCCCAGGATTACGGACACTAATCGCATCAACGTCACGCAACAGGCTAGCTGCATTATGACGAGGATGACGACAAGGTCTCCCTGAGCGGGGTCTTCATGCTAGGCGCACAAGGAGCGAGTCCTTGGATACTAACACTACACGACCACCAATACAGAACTTGGTTCTAAGAGTGGTTCATAGAGTCACGGGCCCTTCATGAATCAAGTCGTGCGACAGGCTAGCTGTGTTACAACAGGATCTACGAAAAGGTCTACTCTAGGGGAGCTTTCATGCTAGGCACACAAGGAGCGAGTCCTTGGGGACTAACACTACTCGACATCCAATTCTAAACTATGTGTTCTCTCTGCTTTTACCAAAGCTCGGGTGTAGAGCTTTACTCATGATATCATCCCCAGATCCAACAGATAAGCATAATAATGAGCATATAAAAGCCATAAGAGAACAAATACGTAAACGAGAAGAAAAAAAAAAGCAAACGAAGATAACACTCCTCACAAAATCGCACTAAGTTAGGCTTGACTCTCTCTTGCATGGACCAAATTTCCCCAGCAGAGTCGCCAGCTGTCGCACCTCGAAAAATCGCTTCATCGAAGACACGACCCTTCGCGTGAAAGGCGCGGAAAACGGTTCGACAGAGTCGCCACCGAACTTTATTTATCCCAAAAGAGGGAAAGGAAAATATCGAGAAAACCTTTAAGGAGGGATAAGATATGTGGTCGTCGCAACCATATTCTGGGTTCGGGAGTCGGTTACGTGAGAGGAAGGTACGCGCACCCCCTCACGTCCGTTGTACTCAACGGGAACCTCTTAGTTCGATTTGTGAGGAAACGTTATCTAAGCTTATTTGTTTTCTTCTCAATGATAAAGAAGAAAAAGTAAAGTAAAAGGTTACGATTACTAAGGGAAATGGGGTGGTTTTAGGATAGGGTGCTTGGCAAGATCATCGCAACCTCGGGCCTACGTATGCTCATTTGGACGAGAATGAGGAATCAGAGCAATCGTAGTTCAACTACGGGAAGGGATAGAGGGAAGACGGAAGATGGAGGGAAGGTAACTCGCCAAGATCATCGCAATCTTGTGCCTACGTATCTTTACTTGGACGAGAATAAAGAATCAGAGCAGTCGTAGTTCGTGGTACGCCCACAAAAATAATGGGGTTAGTGTTTTTAGGAGACGAAAGATTGAATGACAAACAACCCAAGGGGCGTGCCTCAAGAGCAGTCACTCAAGAATCCAAGGAATGCTAGACTCCAAGAACTCAGTTCTTTCGTGAGTTGATTGCGAAAATGTTTGATAATAGTTAAGTGTTTTAAGACGAAAGGGTGAATGAATAACAACCCAAGGGCATGCCTCAAGAGTCATTCATTCGAAGACCCAAGGAATGCTAGTTTCCAAGAATCTCCTCCTTTCGTAGTTTGATTAAAAAAATTTTTGAAAAAGATTGAGTCGAATTGGTTGAGAAAAGAGGTGAGGATCGATACTAGTCCCTAGGGGTGCTCCTAGTAACGAAACCTACGAGATGTGCAAGTGTGCGTTTGATGTCGAGGCCAAAGGCGCTCGACTTACGATAATATTTTGAAGAGTGGCTCGACGACGAGTCGAGTATTGGTTTGGAAATGGTTTGATTTGTTAAGTGTTTTAGTGAGAATGACGATTATTCTATAAACGAGACGTCGGTCTCGCAACCAATTAATCGGGGCATTATTGGAATGCTAGATCCCAACGACACCTTTTTCATTCGATTAATTTACGAAATATTATTTGTTGAACAACGAAAGTACCACATGGAATGCTCGACTCCAATGGCATTCCTTTGTCCATATAGTTAAGACGAATGTTTTAGGAGCGAAAGGTCGAATGACACGCCACCCAAGGCGTGCGCCTCAATAGCGGTCACTCAAGAACCCAAGAAGTGCTAGACCTCAAGAATTCAGTTCTATCGCGATTTAATTGAAAAAAAAAATTGAATAGGAGTGTTAAGTATTTTAATAAAAAATTAAATGCTTAGGCGTTTCGATAATTGTTAGTTTGTTTGATTAAAATATGAAAAAAAGAAATGGTTAGATAAACATTATATGAATATGATATGGACAATATGAATAGTATGAATAAAAATGATCATCAAGATAATATTTGACGGAAAATAAACAAGATAATGATTAATCGGGTGAATCGGGAAATAAAAGGTGACGACCTCGTCTTAATCAAGAACTCTACAAAAGGGTTCCATGATGTTTAAGACCTTCATTGATCGGAAATGAAAAGAATATAGTGCAAAATAAAATGTGAAATGAAATCGAAATTGAAGAACAGTCTCATCTTAACCGACAAAATTTGGTTTTAGATGTTCATCGACCCATAAAAAATGAAAAGTAAAAGTGAAAATAAAATCGGTCTCGTCTTAATCAAGATCTTTAATCTTAGATCGATAAGCTATGATTTTTTGATTTTCATTGACCGATAAAAAATAAAAAAAGGTGACCTCATATAAATCAAGATTTTGAATCGATTTCAATAAATCAACTTAATCAAGATTTTTTCATATCATCGGCCAAAAATAAAGAAAATGGAATCGAAATGAAAATAAAGTTGGTTTCATCTTAATCAAGATTTAAATCGATAAATCGATAATCTTTTTGACTAAACTTTCATTGACCAACAAAAAATAGAAAATGGGCCTCATATTTATCAAGATTCTTAGTGATTTTGAGTAAATCAACCAAGTCATGATTTTTTGTATATCATTGGCCCAAATCAAAATGAAATCGAAATGGAAATGAGATAAAGAATCAACAATGAGGTAAATCATGGGAATAGGATTAATAAAAGATTAGTATTATGAAAATCATTCTAGAAAGATTTAGAAAATAAAATGTTAAAATAATATGAGAACAAATCAAAAGAAATATATATAAAAAAAGGAGGGGTGCGTATCAACCGAGAGGATCATATGGGCTTTGTGAAGCCCATCACCCCTCATCAAACATCATGCTCGGTTTATGAAACAACCAACAACAACATTAAATTTTTTTAAAAACATAAACAAAGTCAAAAAAATAAAAAATAAATTGAATAACAATGAATGGCCAAGACACGGTTTTCTCAACAAAAGGGCATGGTCAAAGTATCAAATCAGAAATTTCTAGATCTTTCACAAACGAAGCAACAACAATCCGTCCCAACCTTCGATGTCTCACAATCTCCGCATCTCAATCTCTCTTCCTTCGTCCTGCTTGCGTTTCGATTCGTTCGACAGGTTTGGGTATTGGCTTTGTTCGTTCAGTTTTGCGATTTTGTTTCCAATCTCCTTTCCCACTTCATCTCTGTTCCTCGCTTCTGGTTTTGCGGATTTGTGTGTTTTTGAAACGGGTTTAGATTTGGGATTTGATTGAAGAAAGTTGAAGTCTTGGAGAAGAAAAGGAGAGTGAAGGATTTTAGGTGATGGCTGAGTGAGGAGAGGGAGATATGAGAGAGTGTTATGTCATGTTGTTTATGGTTATTGCTGAAGGGAAATGAAGGGGAAATGTTGGAGAGAGTGAGGCGGAGATGAGAAATCGATTCCGTTTATGTTAGAGAGTTAAAGGTTCTTTTGTTTTTCTGCCCAATTCGTTTCCTTCTACTTTTCTGATTTGGGTTAAAGAGGTTTATGGATGAAGAGGTTTACGAGTTTAGTGGAGGGAGAAAGGAAAAAGAAAGGTGGGTTCAGAAGCTTTTGGAAGAGAATGGCAAAGGGTGGTGGTGAATTGATGGGACGATGATGGTCTGTGATGGTGAGGTTTTCTGAAGCGAAAGAAGGTCAGGTCGGAGGAAGGGGTTGTTGTCGATTTAAGGTTTATTCCCGATGATGTTGTGAAGGTCAAGTTGTTGTTGTTGTGTTACAATGTGAGGGTTATGGAAAACATGAAGGTCTGGCTGTTGGTGAAGTTGGTCGTGTATGGTGGAAGATAAGTGGAGCAAGGTGGTGGTTGGATGGAGCGAACAAGGTTGAACCGTATGAAGAAACATATATTATACTTTCAGATGAGAACTTTGTCTCACTTCATTTCAGATGAGAACTTTGTCTCACTTCATTTCAAACAAATTTTAGAGAGCAAAACATAAACCCTAAGGGGGAGAAGGTAAGATCTTTGATCTCTTGTTGGGTTTGGATGTAATCTTTTGATACCTTATGTATTTCATCTAATATATGTATTGTGAACTAGTTTTGATTCAATATTGATGTTGTCTTTGATTTCTTATTTGTTGGTCTTGACAAAACCTTTTCAAATCTTAGATATTTGATATTCATTTATCAATGAGGAAACTTTAGACATAGTCTAGCAAGTTGATATTCACTAGTATCACTTTTATTTTATTATGTAGATTACTAGCTTGAGTAGGATTAATACAGTAAAGACCACAATAACGTTTTTGATGCGAACAATATTGTTAGGATGCATGATAATAGTGATGAAGAACTATGTTCACATACATTTAGCAAATTAGTTGAATGCATGTGTCGCACCTCGAAAATTCATCGAGAAAACGACCTTCGCGCGAAAGGCGCGGAAAACGATTCGACAGAGTCACCACCGAACTTTATTTATCCCAAAAGAGGGAAAGGAAAATATCGAGAAAACCTTTAAGGAGGGATGAGAACATGGTCGTCGCAATCACATTCCGGGTTCGGGAGTCGGTTACGTGAGGGGAAGGTATGCGCACCCCCTCACGCCCGTTGTACTCAACGGGAACCTCTTAGTTCGAATTGTGAGGAATGTTATCTAAGCTTGTTTGTTTTCTTCTCAATGGTAAATGCGAAATGGTAAGGTAAAATGAATCGAGGCTAAGGGAGATGGGTGGTTTTAGGATAGGGTGCTCGGCAAGATCATCGCGATCTCGGGCCTACGTATGCTCATTCGGACGAGAATGAGAAATCAGAGCAATCGTAGTTCGACTACGGGGTTTGACGGAGAAAGATGGTAGTGTGGAAAAGGTGGGAAAAAGAAAAAAGTGTGGACGCAAACGGTGGAAAAAGAAAAAGTGTGCTCGCCAAGATCATCGCAATCTTGTGCCTACGTATCTTTACTCGGACGAGAGTAAAGAATCAGAGCAGCCGTAGTTCGTGGTACGCCCACGAAAAGAAAGGTTAGGGTTTGAATTTTAGGAGACGAAAGATTAAATGACATACAACCCAAGGGGCGTGCCTCGAGAGCAGTCACTCAAGAATTCAAGGAATGCTAGACTCCAAGAACTCAGTTCTTTCGTGAGTTGATTGCGAAAATGTTTAATAATGATTAAATGTTTTAAGACGAAAGGGTGAATGAATAACAACCCAAGGGCGTGCCTTAAGAGCCATTCATTCGAAGACCCAAGGAATGCTAGATTCCATGAATCTCCTCCTCTCGTTAGTTGATTAAGAAAGCGTTTGAAAAAGATTGAGTCGAATTGGGTAAGAAAAGTGGTGAGGATCGATACTAGTCCCTAGGGGTGCTCCTAGTAACAAAACCTACGAAATGTGCAAGTGTGCATTTGACAACGAGGCAAAAGGCACTCGACTTACGAGAATGTTTTGAAGAGTTGCTCGACGACGAGTCGAGAATTGGTTTGAAAATGGTTTGATTTGTTAAATGTTTTAGGGAGAATGACGATTATTCGATAAACGAGACGTCGGCCTCGTAACCAATTAATCGGGGCATTATTGGGATGCTGGATCCCAACGACACCTTTTTCATTCGATTGATTATGAAATATTATTTGATGAACAATGAAAGTACCACGTGGAATGCTAGATTCCAATGGCATTCCTTTGTCCAAATAGTTAAGACGAGTGTTTTAGGAGCGAAAGGTCGAGTGATCACTATCTAAGGCGTGCGCCTCAATAGCGGTCACTCAAGAACCCAAGAAGTGCTAGACCTCAAGAATTCAATTCTTTCGCGATTTAATTAAGAAAAATGGTTTGAATATATGTTTCAATCGGGAATTAAGCGTTTGAACAAATGATTAGATAAATGTGAGTGTGAATACGATATGGATAGTATGAATAAGATATGGATATGAGTAAGATTGAACAATAATATAATTGAGATAATATTCGACGGAAAATAAACAAGATAATATTGGCAAGAGGTTAAAGTTGACATAAAAATAAAAATGGTCTCGTCTTAATCAGATTTGATCGAGAAATCGATAAATCGACGATTTTTGACTTTCATCGGCCAAATAAAAGACATAAGGTATGAAATCGAAATAGAAATAAAATTGGTCTTGTCTTAATCGGATTTAATCGGTAAATTGATAATCGACGATCTTTGACTTTCATTGACCCAAAAATTGAATAAAAGAATATGTGAAATAGAAATTAGAAATTAAATCGGAAATATGAATAAAGGCATAAAGGTCTCACCTTTATCGAGATTTAATCGAGAATTCGATAAATCAATCGATATTTGGTTTTCATCGACCTAAAATAAATGTAAACAACAATGGAAATGAAACGAAATCGGGAAAATGAATATAAAGGATAAAGGTCTCACCTTTATCGAGATTTAATCGAGAAATCGATAAATCGATCGATATTTGGTTTTCATCGACCTAAAATAGATGTAAATGACCCAAAAAATGATCAAAATCGAAGATGACATGAAAAATAGTAAAGGCCTCACCTTTATCGAGATTTAGTCGAAAAATCGACAAATCCATCGATATATGTTTTCATTGACCTAATAAATAACATTATGAACAAAAATAAATTGTAAATAAATTATAGATAAATAAATAAGTAGGTAGGCCTCAAATAAATCGAGATTTAATCGGTTTGATTAAATCATGAATATTTTATATCATTGGCTCTAATTAAGAAAATAAAATCGAAATTACTTGAAAGAACTTAACAAAAAAGAAACCAAACAAAACCAAATTAAATATTTTAAAATACAAATTGTGTGAAATAAAAATTGAAGAAAGGGTGTGGCATGAGATATTGTTGGGCTCACAAAAGCTCACAGCCCAACATCATCTTCAAACAAAATAAATAGCAAGGGATGGGGGGTGCGTATGAAACAGGGTGATATAGGGGCAATCGAAACGGGCTTTAAAGCCCAAATGTTCCTCACCAATCTTAAAAATAGTAAAACACAAAAAAAAAACCACAAGGAAATGGGTAAACACAGTGGCTCGGTCAACAAGGACCTCACCATCCCACCAACTCACCACCATTAATAATCATTTAAAACAAACACCAACACAAAAAGAAAATCAAACGCGTCCCAATAGAAAAATAAAAAAGGACATTGAGGAAATTGAAATCGATTCACTCCAACCTTCAACAACTCACGTCGGTTCTCCGCTCTCTCACTGCCTCAGGTTTGTGATTTTCGCTTTGTGTATATTTTGATTTTGTTTCGTTTTCGCTTATTCATTATGATTCGGTTTCTGGATTTGAGATGGTTATGGGTTGTTTTGGAATGGTTTGTATTTGGTGTTGATTGTGTGTTGAAGAAATTGGTAAGGTTAAAGGTTGAAGAGGGTGGAAGACGGATTAACGATTTGGGGCGAAGGTTCGTTTAAGGTTGTTGCGAGGGTTGAGAATGGCTGCGTTTGAGGGAGGTGGTGGGGTTTCGCAGGGGTTTTTTGGTGGCTAGGGTTCCCTCAGAGTGAGGAATTGTGGTTTTTTTATAGAGAGGTTAAGGGTATTATGGGAAGAATTTGTACGAAATTTGTGAGCTGTAAATGGTTGTGGAATT
Organism: Lathyrus tuberosus; assembly: GCA_022829125.1. Taxonomy (NCBI): domain Eukaryota; kingdom Viridiplantae; phylum Streptophyta; class Magnoliopsida; order Fabales; family Fabaceae; genus Lathyrus; species Lathyrus tuberosus. Next base: position 22,190,815 of record JALAZF010000017.1, read on the forward strand.
AAGGTTTTTTCGGTTTGTCGCGACGTACGTCGTTTTGCAGTGAGGTCTCAATTGTGAAAAAGTTGTTGTTGTGCGTAAAGGTTTTGTTCGGTTGTCACGTGATGACATGGTGATGGTTTGAGTGAGGATGCGCTGCAAGTTGTGGTTATGGCAAGTCTTTGCTGGTGGGGGAGGTTAGCTGAGTCGTGGGGGTTCGGTTTGCGTAACCCATGCGTGTTGGCTTGGTTATTTGGAAATGGCTCAATGTGTATGGCTTGTGTAACATTGTAGCTTTTTTCATGGATGGAGTATTTCACTTGCAAGTTGTTGTATGGGTTGTGTATGGAAATTGGTTGTGGGTGGTCCGTGTCTGCAGGCTGTTTTGAATTTGTGAGCAGCGGGTCTGTGGTGGTATGTGCGGGTGAGGAATCACGCTGTGAAAGTTATTGGTATTGTGAGATGTTGTTTGGTTTTGTTTGGTTATCAATGGTTATTTTGATGGTGTGATGTGTTGCTTTTGTTTTTGCAGGTACAGGTTATACAAGTGGTATATGGTGCGTGAATCGATGAATTAGTGCATTATGAGGTTTGGTGTTTTCTGTACGTACGAGCTTGGCTAGGTTGTGATGGCTTGCAATTGGCGTGGAAATGTTGACTAAAAGTATGGTTTGTCATGGCTAGTAATGTTGATGACAGGTTTTTAGGAAAGTTTGGAGGTAGTAATGGCTTGTGGTGGGGTCACGAAGTCATCATGGACTTGATTAAGTCTCTTTAATTCAATCCAATTATTTCATTCAATCTTGGTTGTAACAAATAGCGATGGGCCTTTTGTGTAAATTTTGTGAGCAAAACCCCTTTTGGCAATGTTTGTAATAGTAAATGGCCTTGGATTTCTTTGAACTTGTATTGTTTTTTTTTCACCTTTGAATTCACAATGCCTTGAAATTGATATCAAAAATCAAGAGATTTAAATCCTTAAATTAATTCCTGAGAATTAAATCAATCTTGAATTTTCCCTTGAAATGAATAAAGACTTAACTCCATGTTGCACAATCCTAAATACTCTTAAAAAGGCTTTGGACATCATTTGATCAAATGAAAATTCAACATGAATCATCTTGTGCACTTGAAATTTTTTTTGACAAAATCATGACACAAATCATCATGCCTTGAAGAATGGACTCGAAAATGAATTGATTTTGAACACATAGCTACTTAAACTATGACGAATTAGAACCCTTATTATGAACAAGCCTTGGAATTAACACCATGACTTGATGCACAAAACTTTAGTGGAATCCTGATTTGATCCTTGTAGTTCTCAATCATGTTGCATTAGGAATTCGACAGAACTTGATAACTTGAAAATGAAGCACACTCTTATCTGACCAATTGAAAGCGCCACTGCACATACTCTCGTTCTTATAAGCCTCCAATGAACCCCTAATCTATTTCAACTTAACCTTGTGATACCCTGAGTTTGGACAACAAGCAAGAGCAACATATTTTTGGATTTTCTGTATAATGTTTAGTATATGGAGGTACAAATGAGGGTTATACATAGGTAGGACAAATTTGGGGTATGACAGCATGTAAAAAGGGTTAAGCATATGTACGTATTCTGATCATGGCGTTTTATGTGAATCAATCATGAATCTGATATGGGTGTCATCTTTGGATACTTGTTAGGTTCTAGACTCTAGACATAGATTTAGACTTAGAATTTGCGTGAGTATCAGTTCTTAATGCTCGGTGTTGTTGAGTTGCGTGAGACATCACCAATGAGACAATACGGTTGTTCTCTCGACTTTGCGTTAGACATAACCCCGGTTGTGGGTGATACTTGAGGATATTAGACAAATGATTGATTTGTGTTTAACTGATTAGAAGAATGCATGTGTTATCAATTTATGAGATCCAATCCCAACAAGGCTCCGTTTATTTTCAGTCTTTACTTTATATTTTTTGTTTTATATTTTCCGTTTTTGTTTAATTATGGTTCCTTGAATCTTTCAAACATAATATTCACCACTTGCTTAGAAATGTAGAGACCATTGAAAGACATTATTTCCCTCACACCGACCCTTGTGGAGACGATATAAATCCAAGAGGGAATCCTTCCAAATCTAAATTTTTGCTTCTTGCCGCATTACTGCAGTTCGAACAAAACAGCGTCGTTGCCGGGGATTGGTGTTTAGATATTGAGGGCATTGCAATAGTTTCTATATTTTTGAGCTTTGTACATTTGTTTATATTGTATATATACTTGTTTGCTTTTAATTTTTCTTAAGTATTGTTTAGGGATGAATTATGAGAACCTCTTCTAGATTGGTGGCTATTTGTATCAAAGTATCCAATGAAGATTCTCCCAAGTTGTGATGGTGATGGTAGGATGTTGAACATGTGAATGCAGGGAAAGTAAATTGTACCGCTTTATAGAATGTTAGAATGATTTAAGAATTTTGTGCTTTGTGCAATTGTGTATTTTTGTTTCATTTTGCAACTTTTTTTGAATGCTTGTTTCACTTAGGACCAAAGCCACAAACTGTGAGAAACCTCCATTATTTACTATATGCTACGGTGACTGATAACTTTGTTTAATTCGTTTGATTCATGCTTAATCTTCGGATTATTGTAATTTTGTGGAAGAATTAGAAATGATCAATGCTTTTGTTTATATTGAGCACAACCGTATTCAAAAAGTCACTTACCCGTGAATAGCGAGAATTCGTTAACCCCTTTGAGCGTAAACAGTTTAGATCTCATTTTAGTGATGAACTTGGTTTATGTACATAAATTGAAAGTTTAGTTCATAATTGAATTTTTTAAGATTCTAAAATTTTTCTTGAAACTTTGAACATTGTTTAAATTGATTCCCTTGCCATAAAAAGCAAGGAGCATTCGCTTGAGGTTTGATTGAACTCAAGTTGGGGAGAGTGAAAAAAAAATGGTAGGTTACTAAAATTTTGAAAAATTTCAAGCAAGTATTGGAAAAGTGTGAATATGAATGTGAAAAATAAAAGAAAAAGAATGCTTGTTTGAAAAATAAAAATAGAGAATGAAATAATTGGGAAAAAAGAAGATTGAGAAGGTTTGCATTAAAGGAAAGAAAATGGTGAAAAGAAGTTGGGATGTGTATATAACTTGTATAGTGAATGTCTCTTTTGTATTGGCAACTTTGATTCAATGACCTTTAGAAATGCCCCTTTGTTGCGAACCCGACCAAGCTACAATCTTAAAAACCCTTAGTGATCTTTTTGCTTCCATGATTTCATTTTGATTGTTAGATGAATGTATGAATTGGATTGTTATTAGCATGATTTGTCAGGTGAGTGAAATTGCCCCGCGGTTGCAAACGCGTTAATTTCTCCATTCTTATTTTGAAGAGGAGTGTTAGAGTGATTCAAGTATGAAAATTTAGTTGTTATTTGAAACATTACATGATATTTGTTTAATAACAAAATTCTTTCTAATTGTTCGATTCTATTATGTGGTGAACGTTGCTTGTGTGCATTTTCATGCTTCACAAAATCCTCTTATTTAAGCAAATCTCTCTTGTTTGAATTTGAACCGTTGCCCCTTTCTTGGTTGAATCTTATGCTTGAGCAAATCCGCTTGTTTGAGCAAATCTCTCTTGCTTTCATGAGGGGCATACTTTGCTTGAGGACAAGCAAAAATCTAGTTAGGGAGAGTTTGTTAATTGCAAATTTTGACTTAAATTAAAAGGAGTGTTAGATTGAGTCAAGTATGACAATTTAGTTGATATTTGAAACATTGCATGATATTTGTTTAAGAACTAAATTCTTACTCATTGTTCGATTCTATTAAGTGGTGAACGTTGCTTGTGCGCATTTTCATGCTTGACCAAATCCTATTATTTGAGCAAATCTCTCTTGTTTGAATTTGAACTGTTACCCCTTTCTTGGTTGAATCTTACGCTTGAGTAAATCCTCTTGTTTGAGCAAATCTCTCTTGCTTTCATGAGGGGCATACTTTGCTTGAGGACAAGCAAAAATCTAGTTAGGGAGAGTTTGTTAAGTGCAAATTTTGACTTAAATTGAACCATCTTTCTTGGCGCTTTTCAACTCAATTCTCATGTTTTTAATAGAATTATTTCTTGTTCTTGTGTGATTCTTCAATATTTCAAATACCTTTGGATTCTTTGATGTGTGTGTTATTGTGCAGGAAATAGGCATAAAACATCAATGATTAAGACACAAATGATTGGACAAGGAAGCTAAAGAAATGAAGAGGAATCAACATGTTTGCTGTGCGAACACCAGTGAATCTTCGTTGGGCAAAGTCCTGGCGAAGCCCCTGCGAACCGTCCCAGATAAGAGGCAGTAGGAAAAGGGCCCAAAGTTCGCTATGCGAAGTTTAAGAGAAGAGGCCCGCTATGCGAAGAAGTGTTCACACGGCAAACTCAGATATTTTCCAAGGGTTGTTTAACTGTTCCTGAGAAACTTGAAGTGCCCAAACATAGTATTCGCTAGGCGAATTGGTTGTTCGCTAGGCGAAAAAAACAAAATTTGTAAATACTATATAAGTACTTTTCTCAGTTTTTAGAAACATATATTATACTTTCAGATTAGAACTTTGTCTCTCTTCATTTCAGGCAAATTTTAGAGAGAGAAACACAAACCCTAAGGGGGAAAAGGTAATATCTTTGATCTCTTGTTGGGTTTGGATGTAATCTTTTGATACCTTATGTATTTCATCTAATATATGTATTGTGAATTAGTTTTGATCCAATATCGATGTTGTCTTTGATTTCTTATTTGTTGGTCTTGACAAAACCTTTTCAAATCTTAGATATTTGATATTCATCTATCAATGAGGAAACTTTAGACATAGTCTTGCAAGTTGATATTCACTAGTATCACTTTTATTTTATTATGTAGATTAGGAGCTTGAGTAGGATCAATATAGTAAAGACCACGATAATGTTTTTGACGCGAACAGTATTGTTAGGATGCATGATAATAGTGATGAAGAACTATGTTCACATACATTTGGCAAATTAGTTGAATGCATGTAAAAAGTGTTAAGCGTATGTACGTATTCTGATCATGGAGTTTTATGTGAATCAATCATGAATCTGATATGGGTGTCATCTTTGGATACCTGTTAGGTTCTAGACTATAGACATAGATTTAGACTTAGAATTTGCTTTAGTATCAGTTCTTAATGCTCTGTGTTGTTGAGTTGCGTAAGACATCACCAATGAGACAATACGGTTGTTCTCTCGACTTTGTGTTAGATATAACCCCGGTTGTGGGTGATACTTGAGGATATCAGACAAATGATTGATTTAAGTTTAACTGATTAGAAGAATGCATGTGTTATCAATTGATGAGATCCAATCCCAACAAGGCTCCGTTTATTTTCAGTATTTATTTTATATTTTCCGCTTTTATTTAATTATGGTTCCTTGAATCTTTCAACCATAATATTCACCATATGCTTATAAATGTAGAGACCATTGAAAGGAATTCTTTCCCTCGCACCGATCTCTATGGAGATGATATAAATCCCGGAGGGAATCCTTCCAAATCTAAATTTTTGCTTCTTGCCGCATTACCGCAGTTCGAACAAAATGTCGCCGTTGCTAGGGATTGGTGTTTAGATATTGAGTGCATTGCAATAGTTTCTATATTTTTTAGCTTTGTACATTTGTTTATAATGTATATATACTTCTTTGCTTTTACTTTATTTTAAGTATTGTTTAGGGATGAATGATGAGAACCTCTTCTAGATTTGTTGCTATTTGTATAAAAGTAACCAATGAAGATTCTCCCAAGTTTGGATGGTGATGGTAGGATGTTGAACATGTGAATGCAAGGAAAGTAAATTGTACCACTTTATAGAATGTTAGAATGATTTAAGAATTTTGCGTTTTGTGCAAATGTGTATTTTTGTTTCATTTTGCAACTTTGTTTGAATGCTTGTTTCACTTAGGACCAATAGCCACAAAATGTGAGAAACCTCCATTATTTACTATATGCTAGGATGACTGATAACTTTGTTTAATTTGTTTGATTCATGCTTAATCTTTTGATTATTGTGATTTTGTGGAAGCATTAAAATGATCAAGCCATTTGTTTATATTGAGCACAACCGTATCCAAAAAGTAACTTACCCGTGAGTAGTGAGAATTTGTTAACCCCTTTGAGCCTAAACAGTTTAGATCTCATTTTAGTGATGAACTTGGTTTATGTACATAACTTGAAAGTTTAGTTCATCATTCACTTCTGTAAGATTCTAAAAAATTTCTTGAAACTTTGAACATTGTTTAAATTGATTTCCTTTCCATAAAAAGCAAAGAGCATTCACTTGAGGTTTGGTTGAATTCAAGTTCGGGAGAATGAAAAGAAAAATGGTAGGTTACTAAAAGTTTGAAAAATTTCAATCAAGTATTGAAAAAGTGTGAATATGAAAGTGAAAAACAAAAGAAAAAGAATGCTTGTTTGAAAAATAAAAATAGAGAATGAAATAATTGTGAAAAATGAACTTTGAGAAGGTTTGCAATAAAGGAAAGAAAATGGTGAAAAGAAGTTAAGATGTGTAAATAACTTGTATAGTGAATGTCTCTTTTGTATTGGCAACTTTGATTCAATGGCCTTTAGAAATATCCCTTTGTTGTGAACCTGACCAAGCTATAACCTTAAAAACCATTAGTGATCTTTTTGTTTCCATGCTTTCATTTTAATTGTTAGATGAATGTATGAATTGGATTATTATTAGCATTATTTTTCTGGTGAGTGAAATTGCCCCGCGGTTACAAACCTGTTAATTTCTTCATTCTTATTTTGAAGAGGAGTGTTAGAGTGATTCAAGTATGATAATTTAGTTGATATTTGAAACATTTCATGGTATTTGTTTAAGAACTAAATTCTTACTCATTGTTCGATTCTATTAAGTGGTGAACGTTGCTTGGGCGCATTTTCATGCTTGACCAAATCCCCTTATTTTAGCAAATCTCTCTTGTTTTAATTAGAACTGTTACCCTTTTCTTGGTTGAATCTTATGCTTGAGCAAATCCTCTTGTTTGAGCAAATCTCTCTTGCTTTCATGAGGGGCATACTTTGCTTGAGGACAAGCAAAAATCTAGTTAGGGAGAGTTTGTTAAGTGCAAATTTTGACTTAAATTGAACCATCTTTCTTGGTGCTTTTCAACTCAATTCTCATGTTTTTAATAGAATTATTTCTTGTTCTTGTGTGATTCTTCAATACTTCAAATACCTTTGGATTCTTTGATGTGTGTGTTATTGTGCAGGAAATAGGCATAAAACGTCAATGATTAAGACACAAATGATTGGACAAGGAAGCCAAAGAAATGAAGAGGAATCAACATGTTCGTTGTGAGAACACCAGCAAGAAATCAGCGAATATTTGTTAGGCAAAGTCCTGGCGAAGCCCTACCGAACCCTCCCAGATTAGAGGCAGTAGTAAAAGGGCCCAAAGTTCGCTGGGCGAAGTTGAAGAGAAGAGCTTCACTGTGCAAAGAAGTGTTTGCACGGCAAACTCAAATATTTTCCAAGGGTTGTTTAACTGTTCCTGAGGCACTTGAAGTGCCCAAAAGTAGTCTTCGCTAGGCGAACATGATAAAATTTGTAAATAATATATAAGTACTTTTCTCACTTTTTAGAAACATATATTATACTTTTTGATCAGAACTTTATCTCTCTTAATTTCAAAAAAATATTAGAGAGAGAAACGCAAACCCTAAGGGGGAGAAGGTAAGATCTTCGATCTCTTGTTGGGTTTGGATTTAATCTTTTGATACCTTATGTATTTCATCTAATATATGTATTGTGAACTAGTTTTGATTCAATATCGACGTTGTCTTTGATTTCTTATTTGTTGGTCTTGACAAAAGCTTTTCAAATCTTAGATCTTAGATATTCATCTATCAATGAGCAAACTTTTGACATAGTCTTGCAAGTTGATATTCACCAGTATCACATTTATTTTATTGTGTTGACTAGTAGTACGAGTAGGATCAATACGGTAAAGACCACGATAACGTTTTTGACGCGAACGGTATTGTAAGGATGTGTGATAATAGTGATGAAGAACTATGTTCACATATATTTGGCAAATTAGTTGAATGCATGTAAAAAGGGTTAAGGGTATGTACGTATTCTGATCATGGCTTTTATGTGAATCAATCATGAATCTAACATGGGTGTCATCTTTGGATACTTGTTAGGTTCTAGACTCTAGACATAGATTTAGGATTAGCATTTGCGTGAGTATCAGTTCTTAATGCTCTGCATTTTTGAGTTGCGTGAGACATTACCAATGAGACAATACGGTTGTTATCTCGACTTTGCGTTAAATATAACCTCGGTTGTGGGTGATACGTGAGGATATCAGACAAATGATTGATTTGTGTTTAACAGATTAGAAGAATGCATGTGTTATCAATTGTTGAGATCCAATCCCAACAAGGCTCCGTTTACTTTCAGTATTTACTTTATATTTTCCATCTTTATATTTTTCGCTTTTATTTAATTATGGTTCCTTGCGTCTTTCAACCATAATATTCACCACAAGCTTAGAAATATAGAGACCGTTGAAAGGCATTCTTTCCCTCGCACCGATCCCTGTGAAGACGATATAAATCCCAGAGGGAATCCTTCAAAATCTAAATTTTTGCTTATTGCCGCTTTACTACAGTTCGAACAAAATGGCGTCGTTGCTAGGGTTTGGTGTTTAGATATTGAGTGCCTTGCAATAGTTTCTATATTTTGAGCTATGTACAGTTGTTTATATTGTATATATACTTGTTTCTTTATAAGTTTTCTTAAGTATTGTTTAGAGATGAAAGATGAGAACCTCTTCTAGAATGGTTGCTATTTGTATAAAAGTATCCAATGAAGATTCTCCCAAGTTTGGATGGTGATGGTAGGATGTTGAACATGTGAATGCAAGGAAGGTAAATTGTACCGCTTTATAGAATGTTATAATCATTTAAGAATTTTGTTCTTTGTGCAAATCTGTATTTTTGTTTCATTTTGAACCTTTGTTTGAATGCTTGTTTCACTTAGGACTAAAAGCCACAAATTGTGGGAAACCCCCATTATTTACTATATGCTAGGATGACTGATAACTTTGTTTAATTCGTTTGATTCACGCTTAATCTTTTGATTATTGTGATTTTGTGGAAGCATTAGAAATGATCGAGGCATTTGTTTAAATTGAGCACAACCGTATCCAAAAAGTACCTTACCCGTGAATAGTGAGAATTCGTTAACCCCTTTAAGCCTAAACAGTTTAGATCTCATTTTAGTGATGAACTTGGTTTATGTACATAACTTAAAATTTTAGTTCATCATTGAATTTTGTAAGATTCTAAAAATTTTCTTGAAACTTTGAACATTGTTTAAATTGATTTCCTTGCCATAAAAAGCAAGGAGCATTCACTTGAGGTTTGGTTGAATTCAAGTTGGGGAGAATGAAAAGGAAAATGGTAGGTTACTAAAATTTTGAAAAATTTTAAGCAAGTATTGAAAAAATGTGAATATGAATGTGAAAAACAAAAGAAAAACAATACTTATTTGAAAAATAAAAATAGAGAATGAAATAATTGTGAAAAAGGAAGTTTGAGAAGGTTTGCAATAGAGGAAAGAAAATGGTGAAAAGAAGTTGGGATGTGTAAATAACTTGTATAGTGAATGTCTCTTTTGTATTGGCAACTTTGATTCAATGACCTTTAGAAATGTCCCTTTGTTATGAACCCGACCAAGCTACAACATTAAAAGCCCTTCGTGATCTTTTAGATTCCATGTTTTCAGTTTGATTGTTAGATGAATGTATGAATTGGATTGTTATTATCATTGTTTGGCAGGTGAGTGAAATTGTCCCGCGGTTGCAAATGCGTTAATTTCTTCATTCTAATTTTGAAGAGGAGTGTTAGAGTGATTCAAGTATGAGATTTTAGTTGTTATTTGAAACATTGCATGATATTTGTTTAAGAACTAAATTCTTTCTCATTGTTCGATTCTATTAAGTGATGAACGTTGTTTGTGTGCATTTTCATGCTTGACCAAATCCTCTTATTTGAGCAAATCTCTCTTGTTTGAATTTGAACTGTTACCCCTTTCTTGGTTGAATCTTATGCTTGAGCAAATCCTCTTGTTTGAGCAAATCTCTCTTGCTTTCATGAGGGGTATACTTTGCTTAAGGACAAGTAAAAATCTAGTTAGGGAGAGTTTGTTAAGTGAAAATTTTGAATTAAAATGAACCATCTTTCTTGACACTTTTCAACTCAATTCTCATGTTTTTAATACTTTTATTTCTTGTTCTTGTGTGATTCTTCAATATTGCAAATACCTTTGGATTCTTTGATGTGTGTGTTATTGTGCATGAAATAAGCATAAAACATCAATGATTAAGACACAAATGATTGGACAAGGAAGCCAAAGAAATGAAGAGGAATCAGCATATTCACTCTGCGAACACCAGCGAGCAACCAGCGAATTTTCGGTGGGCGAAGTCCTGGCAAAGCCCTAGCGAACCATCCCAGATTAGAGGCAGTGGGAAAATGGCCTAAAGTTCGTTGGGAGAAGTTGAAGAGAAGAGGTTCGATGTGCGAAGAAGTGTTCGCACGACAAACTCAAATATTTTCCAAGGGCTGTTAAACTGTTCCTGAGGCACTTGAAGTTCCCAAAAGTGATCTTCGCTAGGCGAATAGGTTGTTCGCTAGGTGAACAGGATAAAATTTGTAAATACTATATAAGTTCTTTTCTCACTTTTAGAAACATATATTATACTTTCATATCATAACTTTATCTCTCTTCATTTCATGCAAAATTTAGTGAGAGAAACACAAACCCTAAAGGGGAGAAGGTAAGATCTTCGATCTCTTGTTGGATTTGGATGTAATCTTTTGATACCTGATGTATTTCATCTAATATATGTATTGTGAACTAGTTTTGATTCAATATTGATGTTGTCTTTGATTTCTTATTTGTTGGTCTTGACAAAACCTTTTCAAATCTTAGATCTTAGATATTCATCTATCAATGAGCAAACTTTTGACATAGTCTTGCAAGTTGATATTCACTAGTATCACTTTTATTTTATTGTGTTGATTAGTAGCATGAGTAGCACGAGTAGGATCAATACGGTAAAGACCACGATAACGTTTTTGACGCGAACGGTATTGTAAGGATGCGTGATAATACTGATGAAGAACTATGTTCACATACATTTGGCAAATTAGTTGAATGCATGTAAAAAGGGTTAAGGGTATGTACGTATTCTGATCATGGCTTTTATGTGAATCAATCATGAATCTAACATGGGTGTCATCTTTGGATACCTGTTAGGTTCTAGTCTCTAGACATAGATTTAGGATTAGCATTTACGTGAGTATCAGTTCTTAATGCTCTGTGTTGTTGAGTTGCGTGAGACATTATCAATGAGACAATACGGTTGTTCTCTCGACTTTGCGTTAGATATAACCTCGGTTGTGGGTGATATGTGAAGATATCAGACAAATGATTGATTTGTGTTTAATTGATTAGAAGAATGCATGTGTTATCAATTGATGAGATCCAATCCCAAAAAGGCTCTATTTATTTTCAGTCTTTACTTTATACTTTTTGTCTTTATATTTTTCGCTTTTATTTAATTATGGTTCCTTGCATCTTTCAACAATAATATTCACCACAAGCTTTGAAATGTAGAGACTGTTGAAAGACACTATTTCCCTCGCACTGATCCATGTGGAGACGATATAAATCTCGGAGGGAATCCTTGCAAATCTAAATTTTTGCTTCTTGTCGTTTTACTGCAGTTCGAACAACATCCACTTAAAGTTATAAAGCTGTCGCCAATTGGATTGACAACAACACTTAATCCTTTTCTGAAACTGGGTATTTTGGCAATTTTTTTGAAACATGGGTTATTTAAGGAATTAATTTAAAAAAACAAATTATTTGGATAAAAAATTCTTATAATCATATACGATGTAAATACGAGGTATGGAAATGCAGTGTAAAAATAACACATGTCTTTAATATATTCACAATGTTGTTGCAAATCCTTCCGCACCTCTCACAAAAAAAATAATTTAATATAAAAATATATATTAAAAAAATGTATTGATATTTTGATATCGTCAATCAATGAGAGATGTGTATTATAGGAGTGTTTGCGGTTCGATTTATATTGATTTTTGAAGCAAAATATCAGCCGAGACAAAGGTAATTTTACTTGTGGTTTGGTTCAGTTTTGGATGATAGATTAAAAAAATCCATTCCGATCCAATTTAATGCGGTTTAATTCGGATCGGTGTTTTGGATATGCAAATTATAAAGTATAGCTTTTATTAATATTATAAAAATATTAATAAATAATAAGTTTGACATAATATATAATATAATATATCAAAAATATATATTATAAGATGAAAATAATAAAAATAAATAGATTAAATCAAACTAATAAATATTATTTAAAAAAATAAGTATCATCTAATATTAAAGGGTTAATACTCCTTTTGCCTCCTGCCATATGAGCGAAATCCCAAAAACAACCCTGTAAAAAAAACACAGATTTCATCCCTGTCATTTGTAGATTCCCTCGTTTTACCCCCTGAGTAGATTCAGTCAACAAAATTGATGATGTGGCACTGTTTTGTCGAACCCATGCCTTGAAGTTGGCAAGGGGCACCATTCACCACTAGGCCATCTTGCTTGCTTTGTTATATTATCCTATTGAAAATTATATATTACATAAATTGTTTATTAATATTAATATTAAAATGAATTATTAATATTGTAGTATTGTAGTATGTTGTTTATTTAAACATTTAAAACTGAATTTTATTTAAACTATTTAGTAATAGTATGTATTTTATTAAATACTGAAATTAAATATTTATATATATTTACTTTCAATTTAGGTAAAACGTTAAAAAAATTAATTTATATTTACTTTCAATTAAATAATAAATATGCTAAATAAATAAATAGTTACAGTAAATTGTTAAAACGGTAAATAATAAATAAATAATTACTATTACTAAATTTATTAAAATATTTATGTTAATATTTACTGTAAATAATTTAACTAAATAATAATTTAATTTAATGTTATTATTTATTATAAATTTCTTAAATAATAAACTAAATAATTTAATAAATTTCTTTTAATTAAGAACTAAAAAATAAATATATTATAATATTTATTAATAATAAACTGAAATAAATTATATTTTGTAAGGGATTTAACATTTCTATTTAATATTTAAATATTTATTTGATATTTAAAATATTTAATAACGTTAATTAATTTCTAGTATATTAAAATATGTTAATTTTTAATTAATTAATATATTTAAAATATATTTATTTTCAGTTTATTAATTTATATTAATTAACAAAAAAATAAACTGAAAGTAAATTGTAAATATATTATACTAAAAATAAATATATTATTAATTATATTAAACTAAATAATTTAATAAATTTCTTTTAATAAAAAACTAAAAAATGTATCAAATGTATATATTCTTAATTAATAAACTAAATAATATAATAAATTTCTTTAAATAAAAAACTAAAAAATAAATATATTATAATATTTATTAATAATAAACTGAAATCAAGTATATTTAATTAATAATAAACGTTTCTATTTAATATTATAATATTTATTTGATATTTAAAATATTTAATAACGTTAATTAATTTATAGAAATAAGCCAAAACTATTTCATGTAAACATATATATAATTGAATAATACTCATGTAAAATACCTATGTAATATATACATTTTGATGCAACCTATTAGACAAGGAAATCAAATAGTCTAGTGGTAAACGAGGGAATCTACAAATGACAGTAGTTTTTTACAGGATTGTTTTTGGGATTTCGCTCATATGGCAGGAGGCAAAAGGGGTATTAACCTAATATTAAATTAACACAACCTATACACTTATAAAAAATAAATAAATATAAAAAATATATACATACGGTTTACTTTGGTTTGAATCGATTTGAAAAATCAATCTGAAATTCAATTCGAATCAAATAATTTTTATAAAATGACATTTAAATACATCCAAAAAAATTTAAATTTTTTGTGATTTTCAGTTTTTTTGATTGGTTTACAATTTTTATTTAAATTGGCATGGCTTTGATCAACCTTACTGTATTATAAATTATCAAAAAAAAGTTATTTTTATAAGAACTAAACTGTGTCAAACGTTTTTCTCATTCTATATATACTACTATTATTTTAGCGTCTGACGTACAACAAGAAATTCACTCTTATTCATCTACAACACCGGCCAAATCGTTCTTTGCAACATGCGTCGGACATAAAGTCGTCACTGTTGCAGTGTGTATGTGTGCGGAGGTAGATATCTCGCGATGGGAGGAGGTGCCGTACTGCCATAATGGTGAATCCAATGTGTGAATACTGAATTCCCCTCTCAGATCTTCTTCCATCACGTGAATCTTGTGTCCCTTCATCCTCGCCTAGAGTCTTTGTTCTTTAATTTGCTGGTTAAACAACCACTTAATGTATGAATTTAGGAAACTTTTCAACACAGATAAGATATGTTTTTTTCTCAATTATCTGGGTTGTGTTTGAATGTGAAGCCCAAAATATAATGAGTTTCTTTGGTTAAATAAATATAAATGATTTTCAACATTTTTTTTATTTTTATTAAAAATAAAATGATATTTATTAGTTGAGATTGAAACAATGCAATGAAACCACCGACAAATTCGTAACACTGATGTATATAGCATTGAATATGTTGTAAAATGAAGATCGAAGAATTCAAACGCACAAAAATATATGGGTTTTGAGATGAAAATTATGATAATTGTTGGGAAAATTCTAATTTTGAACTTAACCAAATCAATTTAGGTGAAAAATAATTTTACACTACACAAACAATTTGGAAGAAGAAAACAATGCAATTGAAAGTGAGAGAATTTTTTTTTGGAGGAAGATGATGAATGTATATTGTTGTCATGAACCTGCACTCTAAGTGTTTAATAATGTGTGTTAATCACAACTATGATTTCAGAAACTGCACAAGACTATTACAAAGTTGTATCATTTACTTAGTTACAAAGGAAATAGAGATCTTATCTATTTATAGATGAGATTACTTGCACTACAAGTAATTACAAAATAACTAACTCAACTAAAACTACGCTAAGTTAACAATTTCGACATTTGTTGACTCCTTCGATAGCTACATGCTTCATCTGCATGCTTCGACAGACTATATTTGACTTTTTTTTGTCAAATATAGCAAATAAAGAAGCTTTTCGACACATACACCTTTCGACACCCGTCGAATAAAAACACGTTATTTCGACTTCGACACAAAAAATTACATGTTTAAAACACCACATAATTCATTGTGTCTAAGCTATCAATATTCATCATTGTTCTTAATCTCTTGAACAATTCGACCTACACAACCTTCGTCATTATATATGCAATCTGATACTTTGATCTACAATGCTCCAGGCTCAACTTTTCATTCGTTGCATGCTCTCTCATGTAATGGAACCTCATTTTGATGTGTTTGGTTCTTCCGTGAGCTATCATATTTTTCGCCAGATTGATAGCTGACATGTTGTCGATCTTCATGATCATTGCTCCATGATTCTTCCCTGTAATTTCTTCGACTAGATTCATCATCTATGTTGCTTAGAATACACATAACGATGTTGCTATGTATTCTGCCTCACATGATGATAAATCTACCACTGGTTCCTTTCTTGAACTCCATGCGATTGGCGCACCACTTAACATGAACACATATCATGCTGTCAGTTTTCTATCTTCAGCATCATCACACCAATTAGAGTCAGTTTAGCCCATAATTTTGCATCCTTTTCCTTCATGAAGGAAACAAAATACCATAGTCGAGTGTTCCTTTGAGATACCTTAGTATCCTTTTGGTGGCTTTAAGGTGAGATACGTTTGGCTTCTGCATGAATCTACTGACCATGCTTACACAATAGGCTAAATCTTTCCTTGCGTGACAGAGGTATTGAAGTGATCCAATGAGTTTTCTGTACTATGTTGGATCGACATCACCTTCAGTCTAGTCTTTTGTTAGTTGCAATCTAGGCTCAGCTGGAGTCGAAGTTGGGTTGCAATCTTGCATCTCAAATCTCTTGAGTATTTCATCTGCATGTCTTCTTTGGTGCATCATCAAGTCTCTATTACTCTTGTAAAATTTGATACCAAGGAAGTATGAGAGATTTCCTAAGTCTGACATTTCAAACTCCTTACTTAAGTCATGTTTGAAGTCTTCGATCTCCTTCTTGCAATTGTATGTTATCAACAGGTCGTCTACATATAGACATGGTATAAGCAGCTCACTCCTGCTTCTCCTAACATATACACCATGCTCTATCAAACACTTCTCAAACTCTTTCCCTCTTAGAAAGCCATCTATCTTCTTGTTCCAAGCTCTTGGAGTATGCTTCAATCCACAATGGGCTTTAAGCAACCAGTATACTTTCATTTCTTGGTCCTATTTCACAAATCTAACTAGTTATGTCACATACACCTCTTCTTCTAGAGGGTCATTCAGGAATGTACATTTCATGTCCATATGACATATTGACTAGTTATTCATATTAGTTATACCAACAACCAACCTGATTGTTTCGATTCTAGCTATTGGTTCAAAGACTTTGTCGTAGTCAGTTCCTCGTTATGAAGAAACCCATTTACTACAAGTCTTTACTTGTTTAGAATTACTTAACCTTTTGGAATTATCTTGACTTTGTATACCCACTTCACATCAATTTCCTTCTTCCCTTTTGGCAGTTCGAGTATTGATCAGGTATCATTGTCTTCTCTGAATTTTATCTCATCCACCATAGCTTTCATCCACCTTGATTATTTCAATGCTTCAGCTGCATTGATTGGCTCAGTATCTACAAAGAAGGCATAGTGTACTAACTCACCTTCTTCATCGACCACATCATCTCATGTGATTATACATTCCTGCAGTCTTGCAGGCATGTTTCTGGTTCTCTGGTGTCTGCTTGTGCTACCTTAAATTTCGACGACTTCTTGTCGAACTTCTCTAACAATTTGTAGAACTTCTCTATGTTAGAACAAGATTTTTTCATTCCCTTAAAAGGTTTTGATGATAACAAAGTATTTAAAGAACAATAGGGTTTACTAATGGTTATTCAAGTGTGCAGGATCAAAAGACATTAACATTGATATTATCAAGTTAATCACTTAGAAGAACCATTAAGGGGAAGCAAAGCTGGTCTGCATCTGAAGGATCAGAACCAAACTTTCACACTCTGAAGAGTCGACTCAAGTCTTTCAGATGTTAAACCTAAGCTTACAAGGAATACAAAGATCAACAAAGCTCTAAAGACTAGAATCTTTTGAAGCAAGCAGACTGTGTTATAAGGAACGACTATGTATCTTCTGAACAAGCTTCATAATCAATTCTGAAGATATTTCTTCAAAGGAATTTGTCTACATCAAATCATCAACACTGGAAGTGATCAATCCAGACTAGTTCTAATCAAGACTCTGATGAAGGAAAGACTCAAAACCTATGAACTCAAGACTCTGAAGTCTCATTCCAACCATCTTCTGAAGACATACTTTAGATTTTGATCATGCTTTAACTAATTCTATAAAAGACTCTAATTCAGAAAGCTAAGTATAATGCAAACAATAACTTTGAGCAAGCTCCAACAAATGTCTACAAGAAGACTCTAGTTAGAAGTTATCAATAGAAGATCACATGACAATGGTATAATACTTTATGTCTAATTAGCATAAAGTAAGGTTGTCAGGATCTTCTCTCTTCAATTGTTCAGAACTCGGCTTTGCTACTTTGAACGTCTTTATGATAGCTGAGTTTTAGCGCACTCTATTTTCCATCAGCTAAAGACCTTCAACGACTATCTATACCATGGTAGTCTCAATATAAACAAATATATTCTTAGTATCTATTTAAAGGTGAAGATTAAAAACATTCATATGTTATGGGAACATAACTATGAGCAGAATCTCTACCTCTCAAGAGAATGAATGTGAGTTGTAGATTTTGTGACTGTGTTCACATGGATGTGATACCAGTTTATTGACTGTGCTCTAGCCTATGTTCTCAGAGTAAGTCTCATTCTATGTGATTGAAAATTGGAATCTTATGCTTGCAGGCAGAGAAAAAGGTCTTGAACTATATGTTTAGGCAATTGAAGTCTCATGCTTGCGGGCAGAGAAGGAAGTCTTGATCTGGATGATTGAGCAACTGAAGTCTCATGCTTGTGGGCAGAGCAGGAAGTCTCGATTTGGATGATTAAGCGATAAGTATTGAACGGGTAGGTTAGGAAAGGAAGTCTCATGCTTGAGGGCTTGAGCAAAAGTTTCTTTCCATGGGATTGAGTAGTAAGTCTTGAGTTATTATCTTAAGCAATTGTAATCAGTTTGACTATAGTTAAAAGCTATAGTGTTGCATGGGGAGTAGACTACTCTCAGTTGATAGGAACCCAAATATATTGTGTGTCTTTTTATGTACTTCTGTATTTATATTCCACTATGTAAAGATACTCTGAAGTCAGACTCAGATTTGATTCAGTGTCTTACTTGCATCTGAATATGTGCTTGATACCTTATGTTCTGAAGCAAAGTTAAGAAAAGGAATTAAATTTTTCAATGCTATTACTCACCCTGATATTTAGACATACACAATTCACCCCCTTCTTGTGTATTTTTCTCACCTTTAATTGGTATCAGAGATAGGTTGTGATTTCTTACTTAACAGTGAAAAAGAAAAGATCTAGTGAGAAAAACTACTCAGTCAAGAGTTGAAGCTTGGATGACGTGAAGATAAGCTGAATAAGGTCGTGCTAGTGTTGAGCTGAATGCCTAAACATAAGAACACGACCTTGAAGTAACTCTTGTATAACCAATGAAGGAGTTCTTTCAAATTTTTGTGGATTAAGAAACTTGTTTCTACTTTAGGTCACTTATTTTATGAGTATGAAAGAATTTTTAATCTTTAAGACTGACTCGTGGGATAAGTGTACTTGTTGAAGAAATCAAGAAAATGTTTTGCTTTAAGTCATTTTCTTTGTGAGTATGAAATGATTCTTTAATCCTTAAGACCGACTCATGGGGAAAATGTGCTTATTGCAGAAATCTTGTTCAATCTTAATCTACTTATAGCAAGATATCCACTCACATCATTGGTTGTAATGATAAGCGTTGAGACACTCTTAAAGATAGCATTGACTAAAAGATCAATGGTGTTGGCTTGGTAATAGATCTTGAGGAATTTTCCTGCAAGATATAACTTCAAAGTTACAGCTATTCAAGAAGCCAAAAACCTAAATATTTTAGACCTTGAAAGGTTGATCTGTAATCTTCAAAGCTTTGAAATGGAACTAATGGTGATGAACTTGTGTTGAAACCTAGATCTCTTGCCTTTAGACCTAATGCTGAAAGATATGGTGATAAAAACTTCTAGACCCTCATGTGTCAGAAAAACCATAAGAAGCTTCTGATGGAGAAGATTCTAATGGGGACTCTGATGATGAGGAAATGAATTGTATCATCAAGATATTTCAACAGCTTCTCTGGTAAAAGTTCTAACTTTAAAGGTTCTAGTTTCATAATCATTCGTCTTAATCTACAAAATGACATATTCAAACAGAGAAGATGATGTAGTCAACCATGAACTTATGGTTTACACACTCTCTGATTCTGAATCCAAGCCAGGTTCTGACTCAGAATCTGATTAGGCTATTAAGAAAAAAATTGATTTTCTTTAAGAAGAATTAAAATCTTCTAAAAGAAAACTGCTGAGACATTGGAAAGAAATCTAACTGCTCAAGCTAAAAGGATTTCCAAGGAACTTTTATTGAGTAAGTTATGATGCTTCAAGATTTCTTGACAATGAGTCTTAACATAACTTAGTTGCTTTCATGATGTATGAAGTAAGCAAAGGATAAGGTCTGGGTCTTCCTAATAATGGTTTGATTCCAAAATCTTGACATGAGAGAAACCCAAAGAATCCTCTTTTTAGCTATGTTGATAAAAGGATTAAAAGACCTTGGTGTACATGCTGCTAAGTATAACAAGATTCTGAATACACCAGAATTAATGACAAAGAAGTCAAAGGTTTTGATTGGAATAGAACCTAAAAATTCAAAGTCAGTAGTTTCTGAAGAAATCAAACATTATGATACTCAGATCAAAAGGTGGAAGGAATTCTAAACTTAAGACCTCTGGATCCTAGTTTCTAAATGATTCAAAAACTAAGGTAAATGGTGAAGCATTTGCTCTCAAGTCTGAATGATGGACGCCCATAACCACAACTGGAGGAAATCATGTGGTCCAGATCCTAACTCTTTGGGGAGGAAGGAAAAGAAGGCTATTATCTCCAACCTTCGGAACTGCAAGTCTCTGCTGAACATGAATAAACTTCAGCAACAGACAATCATGAAGACAAATTCTTTTCTAAAAGAATCTATACAAAGTTATGTTAATCATCCTCACTCTTTAGATAGCCTATATGCATGTTAGGTTATCTGTAATTGGTCTATGTATATGAGATGTCTGTGCATAACAAGTTTGGAAAATGTACTCTTATGAGGATTTTTAAACCTATAAAAAAGAATATTTATTCACTTTGGATAAATATTTTGGCCATTTGAATATATCTTTATTCCTGATCTATATTCAGAATCAAGTATTGTGAGCTCAAATTTTTTATCAGAAAGTGTTGTTATTTAAGCCAATTCATTATTGAGCTGTGTTGCTTGTTTTATCCTTTGTCTTTTAAAGACTTAATTATTTTTCTAAAGAAATGGTTTCTGATCTTATTAAAAAGCTTGATTCTAAGAGTATCAAAGACTGATGGTAATCAAAAGTAACCTCATCTAAAATTGGAATAGTCTATGATGATGTGTGGCTTCTGAAAAGTATCACACTCTAAAACTCAGCTAAGGAATAATGAATTCCAAGTAGCATTTAAGTGAAAATTATTTTTGACAACTGTTTCACTTAGGGATGGCAACGGGACGGGTCGGGTGCGGGTTTCACAATACCCAAACCCGCACCCGAAATCACCACCCGAACCCGAACCCGAACCCAAAGGCTATTCGGGTGGCAAAATAACACCCACGCCCACACCCGTTGGGTTCAGGTTTTTTACCCAAACCCGAACCCGTAGCAAAAACTCAAATATATATATATATATATATATATATATATATATATAGCGGGTGTAGTTTCGGGTTTCGGGCACGAGTTTTACACTACCCAAACCCGCACCCGAAATATCGGGTGGCACCCGAACCCAGTTAACTCGGGTTCGGGTGTGGGTGGGCACTGCGGGTTTGGGTCTGCCTGCCATCTCTAGTTTCACTTAAAGATTCACGGGTTTGAAAATGTACCAGGCATACTTTACAACCGTGTGTGTAGAACCTATGAAGTAATGATGCTTTATCCTCTGGATACATTGATATCTATCTCTCTCTATCTCTCTCTCTATATATCTCTATCTCTCTCCCGTAATGTTTTACCTTTTTCTTTGTACTTGTTTATCTTACTTGTTGGTTTTCCAAAAGATTTTCTGTGATTTGTCTTTTCAAAATCTAGTTGTCTTAAATCTTTTTCTCTCTTGGTTAAACCTGTTTATTTCCTATTTAAACTAGTTTTACTCAGCCTAAGTTTTCATTCTTATCTCCCAAAACTGGTTGACACAGTTGTACAACCTTAATCTGGTTTTTCAAAAGCTCTTTTCTCTCGCTCCTGTCTTAACCTGAGATGACCTTTAGCTCAAACCTTGGCTTGAAAAACAAACTGGAGAATATCAATGAAAGGCTAGTCATCCTTGGAGAATTAGGAGTCTTTGACTATGATCTTCTGCTTCTCTTTCGCTTAGGGGTACAAAGAAAACTTCCTCAAGTAATGTTCAACCTCCTGAAGATAACACTCTCTCCTCTTGAGAGAAAAGTGTTCTTCATTTGTTCTGAACAAGTTCTAGGTGAACTTGTCTCTCTGCAAGGAACGATTGTAACTCTGGATGAAGTTTCATTTAACTCTGGGTTAAAAAGTTTCTGGTGAAGATTATGTTGTTTCATAAAGACCATCCAGCTCCCTCTTCCTTCTCTCAAGCTCTGACAGTCTGCATAACCCGCCTCAACTTTCTTTTCTTAAGTTTCTCTTCTGTGCATTCTCTTTTCTTTTGTTTAGATTCTGAGATTATATGTTTATGATATCCCTTCCTGTTTTGGATTGTAAAACTTGTAAAGCATCTCCAGTCAATGAATGTATATTGTAACACATTGTGTCAAAAGAATTTCTTTTGCTTAAGATTTGTATATTTTGATTCTTAGTGTAATATTGATGTATTCTTTCTTAGCCTTTGATTGTATAACCAAAGAAATCTCTATGGTAAATTGGATGTATCAGATGAATCTAATGAAAAAGAAATATCAAGTTGAAAGCATTATTTTTGTTTTGATTCTGAACTTCTTAATCAGTTAACATAAAATAAATAATTATGATTAAAAGGATGGTATAAAATTAAAACGGGAAAAAGAATTTCATTGATTTAAAGGAATGATTACAAAATGATGTTTATAACATTAATCCTAATCACTTTTATACTTCCTAACATGGAAAGAGATTTCTCGTTCTAAATTCACTTCTTTTTCTTTAAAAACGAAATGAATAACTTATTTAAATCTTCTTCTCTTGGACTTCTTCTTCTTAATCTTCTTCTGTGGCTTCAGTACCTGAGGAAGAGATGTTGAAGGAATTTCTTCAGAAGGTCTGGCCCCCTGATCAAAAGTTGCCTCAAAGACTGTAGGAGCCTCTAGAACAAAAGGAGAAGAAAATTGCTCAGAAGTTGTATTCATCTTGAATCTAGTGTTTGTTGAAGTGAATATGGATTTGTGATTTCGCTTGAACAAAGTTGTGTGTTTTTATAATGAAAATTTTGGAAGTTCAAGCACGTTGTGTGTTTCAGTTTCTGATCTTTGAAATTCTCAAATCCAATCAATAATTAAGCATTCCAGGCTGAATCACAATTACTTCTTGGAAACTGAAACAATAATTATTTACCATCAGAAGTAAAGAATCTCTTTGGTTAAAATGTTTTTTTTACAACTTGGTATTGAAATTTTTTTAAACATTTAAATTGGTTTTTGTGTGTTTCAAATTCGGTGCATTTAAACTGCTTTAAACTTCCTTCAGTTTTATTGTTTTTTCTCTTTCGTTTAAAATCTTTTTTTATAATGATAAAGGGGGAGAAAATGCATGAAGTATACAAGAGAAAAGCATCAGAACCTGAACAAAGTACTTTATGCATTAACAACTTCTGAGTTATAAGCTTTAAGTTATTTATTTTCAGTTATTTATATTTTGTTTAATTTATTTTACTGGGCTTAAATGATAAACTTAATTAACAAAGACATGAATTAAATAAAACTTACAAACCTTACCTTAATGAATTGTAAGACCAAAGGAAAAGCTTACAAACCTCGATTTGAGATCTGTCAAACTCAGGGAGAGCTTACAAGCCTCAGACCCTGATGTTATAATTTTTTAATTAAACTTATAAGATTCAATTAACATAGATAAGGAGTTAAGGGAAGCTTGCAAACCTCATCTTAATGGACTATCAAATTTAGGGGTAATATACAAACCTCATTAAAGAACTTTCTAATTTAGGGGGAGGGGGAGCTTACAAACCTCAGACTCTGATGTTAGACTATGTTAATTAAATCACCAACCATTGTTCTTAAATACATTTGTTTGTCACTATAAAAAAGCGGGAGATTGTTAAAACAAGATTTGTTCATTCCCTTAAAAGGTTTTGATGATAACAAAGTATTTAAAGAACAATAGGGTTTACTAATGGTTATTTAAATGTGCAGGATCAAAAGACATTAACCTTGATATTAATCAAGTTAACCACTTAGAAGAACCAAGATTTGCGGCTCTGAATAGTTAACTCATGTCTTTCAAATGCTAAACCTAAGCTTACAAGGAATACAAAGATCAACAAATCTCTAAAGACTGGAATCATTTTAAGCAAGCAGACTCTGTTATAAGGAACAATTTTACATCTTATGAACAAGTTTCATTAGTAATTCTGAAGATACTGCTTCAGAGGAATTTGTCTACACCAAGTCATCAACGCTGAAAGTGATCAATCCAGACTAGTTTTGACCAAGACTCTGATGAAGGCATGACTCAGAGCCAGTAAACTCATGACTCTGAAGTCTCATTCCAACCAGGTTCTGAAGACATACTTTAACTAGTTCTATGAAAAGCCTCTGAATTAGACATACTTTCCGTGGGATTGAGCAGAAAGTCTTGAGCTGCTGGCTTAAGCAATTGTAATCAATTAGATTATAGTTAAAATCTCTTGTGCTGCAAGGGACTGGACTACTATCAGTTGAGAAAAACTAGGATATACTGCATGTCTCTTTATTTACTTCTACATTTATATTCCGCTGTGCAAACATACTCTAAAGTCAGACTTTGATCTAATTCAATCTCTTACTTGCATCAGAATTTGAGCTTGACACCTCATGTTCTGAAGCGGAGTTAAGAAAAGGAAGTAAACTTTTCACTGATGTTACTCACCCTGACATCATACTCTGAACATGTTTCAGAATCTATTGGTTTAGAAATAGTAGTAGAAAAGAGTTTTATATTTGGACATACACAATTCAACCCCCTTCTTGTGCATTTTTCTCACCTTCACTCTAACAACTTCACTAGTTGGTTCATCACATAGGATTCTCACTGAATCCTTCTCGATGTTCTTATTCCAATCCCACTTCTTAAGCTCATCTATGATGACATCCCTATTGATCATGTATTTCTTGTTCAGTGGGTCGAACAATTTGTACCAACCTGTCAAATGATATCCCACCAGGATCATCTGACTCGACTTATCATCCAACTTTCTTCTTAGCTGATCCGGCACATGTCTATATGTTATGGATCCAAACACCTTCAAGTGGCTTAAGCTAGGTTTGACACCAGACCAACATTCTTTTGGTGTGATGCCTTCAAGCCTCTTTGTCGAATATCTGTTTAGTATGTATGTTGCTGTCAACACAACCTCACCCCATAGCTCATTTGCGAGATGCTTGCCTTTTAACATACTTCTCACCATATTCATAATGGTTATGTTCTTTCTTTCACACTACCATTTTGTTGAAGAGTGTATGGTGGCACCACCTCATGCACAATTCCTTCTCTTGTACATAGTGCGACAAAATCTTTCGACATGTACTATCTACTTCCATCTATCCTCAAAACCTTAATCTTGTGGCCACTTTGTCTTTCGACCATTGCTTTGAACTTGGTGAAAACATCGATCACATCACTTTTCTTCTTGATTACATATGCCTATAACTTTCTGTTGTAATCATCAATAAATGTAACAAAGTACTTGTTACCTCCAAGTGAATCCATCTTAAGAGGACCACACACGTCTGAGTAGATTATGTCAAGAGTGGATTTCGACTTACTTCTTGCATCCTTGATGAAGTTATTCTTGTGTTGCTTTGCTTGAACACATTCTTCACATAATTCTTCTAGAATATGGATTTCTGGTAGGCTTGAAACCATTTTTTCCTCTTCAGATTATTAATGTTATTGAAAATCAAGTGACCAAGTCTATAATGCCATAACCATTCATCTCTGCTAGCTGCAGTGGCCACACACTTGTGTTTCAACACATTAAGTTCAATCATGAAGGTTCTATTCTGAGACACAGAAGCCTTCGAGAGTAACCTATTTCTTGAGTCGATTACTCTCATCATTCTATCTTCGATCAATACTTTATAATTCCTTTCAATCAGCTGACATATACTTAGCAAATTGCTCTTCATGCCAGGTATGTACAACACATTGGAAATTACTGATCGCTTACCATCCTGATCATAACATTGGAATTCCAGTCACACTTTCATTGTATTCTATCTAAAGAAATTCATACATTATTTTTTGAGTTTGTAACCTCACCTCCTTCACTATCTCCGCGCCTCTAAATGATTTCTCTAGGACGTCTCATGCTTCCTTTGCTGAATATACATCACCAACTTTCTCAAAGTTGTCTGAATCAACACATTAATGGATAACCTTGTAACATTTCTTCTTCAAATCTTTGTGTGTAACCTTCTATTCCTCCGTAGCATTCTCTCCAATTGGTGTTACTCCATTCTTCACAAGATCCCAAAGATCTTGATAACAAAAAATAACCCTCATCTGCTTACATCAAGTTTCATAATTTGTACGATTCAAGATTGGAAGATTTGCTAGAAAACGCCCATTCAGATGAGTTATTGTGATTCAATATGTCCCAGAGATCACAGAACCAATGTGTCCCAAAGGTCCATCATACATAAAGATCTAAGCTACCTAGTTTTGACATCATTCAAAATATATTTAAGAGTATATTGCACTCACAATATTTGCGTTAGAATGAAGGGCCATGCCCCATGTTTGCACCCTACCCGTTAGCCTCGATTTGAGGCAATTGTTTCGGTCACCAAATAACCCCACATTGTTTGGGAATCGAGGAAAATGGTAGTTTATATACAACATTCATGCTCAATCCCACGAAACATTTTTTTAAAGGAAAAAATTGTGACAAATGCTCACACCTAAATTAGACAACACCTCGTAAACGCAATTATGCATACTTAGGTGAATTTGAACACTTTGTATAAGTTAGACCATTCGAGAAGTGTTTTGAATTTATCTAATTTATGGCTTCTTTCTATGAGCTTATTTAAGCTTATCTACTAACATACATTTTGTGACATTGGTTGGAAGAACTTATTAAAACAACGACTTAAATAGTTTTTTGATCCCTGTAATTTGGTGTGTTTTTTATTTTCGTCCTTGTATCTTTTTTTTCTTGAAAATAATACTAAATGTTAAAATCTATTTAGTTTTAGTTCCTAAAATTAAAATCCGCAGAAAACATGCAGATTTTAATTTTAGGGATTAAAACCAAATGAAAATCAACATTTAAGAATTTTATCAAGAAAAAAAGATACAGGGACGAAGAACAAAAACACGACAACTTATATGGACCAAAAGACAATTTAAACCTAAAACAATCTATGATATTTTTATAAAATTTTTAAAATTTATTTCTATAAGTTTAACTTATAACACACATAAAAGTAATTTAAATTTCTTTTATCTTTTATTATAAGAAATACTTATACAAGTTAATTTGTAAGCGCTTATTTTAATAAATATTTTTGCTATAAGCTACAAAGTTGTTTATCAAAATAGACTATATACTTAAAAAAAACTTATAGAATTAGACAATTTAAAAATCCTAAATTGATTTGGAGTTTGATTGATGTTTGTTTGTTTCAAAATGCCAAATCCAAAAAAAAAAAAAAAACACCTTGTGATGAAAATCATTAGGCTTCACCTTAATTAAGTAATCACTTGATAAACTAGTTCATGTTAGAAAGGGTTGAAATTAAAAGCAGGAGTGACGGGAACACCCATAAAAAAACCAGCGTCACAAACATGTCACAAACTTTGGGAAGCAACATTACTAACGACGCGGAAAAACCTTTGAACATTCCAACCTCTTCTTTTTGTCTACTTTCACTTTGACTTCTTTCTCTCAAATTTAATGTCCTATTTTTTACTACTCCCAGTTTATGATCTAAATCACGTTCTGCTTTGTTAAACTATAATCATTATGGTATCAAATTAGTGTGGTGGGTCAATGAGAATCCAAGTTTGTTCCGCGGCAAGAAAAGGTCAACAAATTAGAATTTAGACCTCTCCAATATACTCTCTCGCTCTATGACCAAAGACCAAAGAAAATTCATTCACTAGCCCCCATTTCTTAGTCAAACTTTTCTTTCCTTTTTCTGTTTCTTTCTTTTCCCACCTCTTTTTTTTCTTCATAATACATCCCTCTTATATCCCATAACCCATAACATAACTCACCTTCATTCACAAATCCCCACACTTTTGTTTCTTTTTTGGTTCTAATCACTCTATCATGGAAGATTCAAAGAGTTTGATGCATGAGTTACTACAAGGGTTGGAGTTGGCAAGAAAACTCAGAATTTATCTCAACGTATCATCTTCTTCTTCTTCCTCCGTTAACGAAACACGTGAAGTTTTGATACATAAAATTATATCCACGTTTGAAAAGGCGCTTGAAATTGTTAACCGTAAAGGACACGTTAATGTGGCTGAATCATCGCAACAGCAGCAGCAACAACAACACCCTACAGCCTTTGGAACACTAGCCATGATCAGAATGCTGGATTCACCACCTTTAAGCTCTAGTCCACGAAGTGAAGACTCCGACAGAGATTTTAAGGACCGTGATCATAATACTCCTAGAAAAAGGTATGTAAATCTATCATTTTTTCATTTTTCATGTGTGATTGTTCGTACTCTAACCATCACTTTTCATGTTAGAAATACTCTACCAAGTAGATGGACAAAACTAATTCGAGTTACACCAGGAATAGCAGTGGAAGGTCCTCTTGATGATGGATATAGTTGGAGAAAATACGGCCAAAAAGACATCCTAGGAGCCAGACATCCTAGGTATGTATATTATGAATCACGGACGCAGACAGAGACACCAGACACAACATTAAACACCAGACACAACATTAGACACTGTTTCAGTGATGGTGTCAGACACTCTGACACCAGACATAAATTTTTAGATTAGATTGAAAATGATCAAACTATATGAGAAAAATTTATGTGTTTGTGTGTATGACATGTGCAGAGGTTATTACAGATGCACTCACAGAAACATTCAAGGTTGTCTGGCAACAAAGCAAGTACAAAGATCCAACGAAGATCCAACAATCTTCGAAATCACTTACCGAGGAAACCACACATGCACAATCGGAAGTACTTCCAATGTAGCTGTTCCAATTCCAACATTGAATCCAAATGAAAATCAAGAAACAAATGCAAACACAAACCAACAACTAATGAACCTGCGAGCAGGTCTAAGAGTTCAGACAGAGAACCTAGATTTCCTCGACCAACCATTTGCTCCAATAATCCATTTCCATCCAAACCATGTTCTTGAAAGTAGCTTTGCCGAAAACTTCAACTCCCCTGCAACTTCTGGAATAAGTCAATTCACGATGTCTTCGTCTCCGAGTGTGTTCACGAATATGGCAAGTGAGATTATTCCATCTGCTACTTCTGTTGCAAACACGCCAACCACTGATTTAGATTTTCCGTTTCAACAATTTCCATTTGACGGAGAGAACTTCACATTCGATAGCTCGCAGTTTTTCCCTTGAACTATATGGGAAGAAACTGATCAATAGCTTAATAACAAAAAAATTATTAGAACTATATGTCCAAGTTTCATGGAGTTTTACTTTATCGTTATAGATAGGTCCAAGTTTCATGTAGGTTTTTTATTTTTTTATTTTATTTTTACATTGTGTCCTCATTTTCCTTTTATTTTTGTGGATTTTAAAAAACAGAGTTTAACTTAACTAATAAAGAGGTAGTGCTTCCACGATGTACACTAAAGTATGTGTTGAAATTGTTCATTTTATTCAAATTTGCAAGGAAGGGTGCAGAAAAAATACATCTCATGGTATTACTCCTAGTTTGCAATTCAAAATAAATATTCGAAATTCATGGCCAACAAAGCAGCTTAATATATTTATATTTTTAGTACAAGAATTGTGTGGACAAAAAAGAAGGAGTAACAAGCAAGCGATTTTTTCAGTATTATTTGTCCCGTTAAGTTAGCTCAGCTAATTGTTGTTCAGAAACATTAGAAACAGGGACGTGGGTTTGAACTCACGTAATCTCACTTGTTCACTTTAAAAGGTCAATTTCATTGGAACAAAGAAATTAGGTTTATTAATTGAATTAACATTGTTTGAGGTAGAGGTATGAGGTTTTCTCTCCCTAGAAAAAAAATCAAACACTATTTTCAATAGCCCCACGAAAAATATAGCAGCATATAACACCATCCAAGTTGATAGTGAAATCGCTACTCCGTTACTAAAACCAACAATTCAACCTCTAGACGATAGTCTAGTCATAACGATCAATGAAACTCTAACCTATGTAGATAAAAACAAAATGGTCCACTCAAGATTAGATGACATTGGTTTAAGACCAAACGCAAATGGAAAACATACATAATTCCTTAATGTTATGCTAACCTTAGACCCACAAAGATCTTAAGATTTTGTCTCCCTCATCACCAGAAGAGAAACCCAACACTACAATGAGAATGTTCCCTGAGACGCAGAAGAAAAATGACAACAGTAGGCATTAGTTCGACATTGTATCCAAAAATTGCACATCCTCGCCTTAAGAGCATTTCACTAACCAAATCAGGAGATTTCTGATCCTCGAGTCTCTCAAGAAACAACCTAGGTTGATTTGTATGAAGACACAACTAATCTTGACAAGTATGATGAAAATATAAAAGTAGTACTTAACTACTGAGGTGCTGAAAGCTCAATGAAGTTCATCATATTCGCCCTAATCCTAAGAGGGTGCGAGGATATGGTTTAAAAACCAGTGACTTAAATTTACTTTGTCTCAGGAAGAGTTATGTAAAAAGCTTACTTTCAACTTCACAACATCTCGCTGATACCTAAAACATAGGAAACCTGTTCGCTAAAGAAATCGGTCTTTAACACACCACATGAATTATTATTGTTAAACTTCTTAAACCAGTTTAAAAACAGCTTAACAATAATATAATTAATCAATGCAGAAAGTTGTTAAATAACACAAGAGATTGGTAACTGTTGGAGCAGTAAAGCGGTAAGCAAAAATTATTTTTGGAAGAATTTCCTCTGGGATTTATATCGTCTCCACAAGGATTGGTGCGAGAGAAAAAATGTCGTTCGACGGTCTCAATATCTCTAAGCTTGGGTTTAAATGGTTTGTGATAAAAGTGCAAAAGGAAAAACATAAAACAAGAAAATAAAGTACAGAAAATAATTCTTCAGGAGTTGTATTTCATTTTACCTATCAAGTACTAAAAAACCTATGGATCAATTGCACACAACCTAAATCACTCGTCAAAATCCCCAAGTATCGCTCACAACAAGAGGTTATGTCTAACGCAAACGTTGAGAGATCAACCGCATTCTGTCGGAGGTGATGTCTCACACAACTAAACAACACGGAGCATTAAGATCTGACACACACATGTGAATATTAGACCGCTTCCCACAGCCAATAGACGCACATCTTAGGTCGAGTTTGAAAAGTATATGTCTATAGCGATCCAAACCCGTTAAGATAGATATAAAGAAAAGATGACATCGATTAAGAGTTGTAAAAGAGATTTTATACAAAGATCCATAAATACACATACAATCAAAGTAAAATTACATACAACAACCCCAACAAATAAAAAATACATAGAGAGGAAGGAAGAAGAACACAAATCTCACGGTTTGTCAACTCCGATTGAAGTGTATTCGACTTCGAATCGTAAAGATGCATCCTCCAAGTGTTGTTTCTAAGCTTATTTCCACAAAGAATGAGTTTGATGGAGTTGGGAGCAAAAAATCCCCAAAACTAGGGGTGTTCATGGGTGTGGGTCGACCCACGAACCCATTGACCCAAACCAACCCAACCCATAAATTATCCGAACCCATTCATTTACGGGTATACCCAACCTAGCCCATAACAACCCGTATAGTTTTGGGTCAGGTATTGAGTTTGAGTTTTGCAACCCGCGGACCCATTGGCCAAACCCAATGATGTGACTTTAGTAATTTTTTATTATTTTTATTTTAATTTTAAATAAAAATATAAAACTAATATCTCACTAATAACCATAATTTTTTTATAAAAAAAAATTATTCTCCACTAATAATATTACAAGACGAATGAGTTTACGTAATTCTAATATTGAATGTGTTTCTTATATATTTTTTGAATCATTTCTAACTTATATATTTAATGGAAATAACGTGAATTGTAAAATTTTATATTAACATCAAGTGTTATCTCGTGTTGATGAATTTTATTAGATATTATATGATATGTTTCATCGAATTTGAGTGTTATAAATGAATATGATTGTATTGAGTTGTGTTACATTTTTTTAAATCGACAAAAAAATCATTAAAAAAAATATTTTTTATTTGAAACACAACCCACGAACCCAACTCAACCCAACCCATAAATGAACGGGTCGGTTCGGGTTGGTTTTAACAGTGAAATTTCGGGTTGGATGATGAATCCAACCCATTGAAGTTTGAACGGGTTGGGTAACGGGTTAGGCCAAATCCGGTCCAACCCAACCCGCGTACACCCCTACCCAAAACCATACCTTAAAAATCTGAATGAGGGGTATTTATACAAAACAAGAAATTACAACCGCGTTAAGCGCCCTCAGATCACGCTAAGCGCAATCTCACTTAAAGTACCTATCAAACCGCCTTAAAGCGCGCTAAGTGCGGTCCTGCTCGCGCTAAGCGCGGTCAGGAAAACAAAAATACTCCAGCCACTGCCAATGCATCTCCCAACGCACTGAAAAACACGCTAAGCGCGAATGCTCGCATTTTGTTGGTCAAAATTGTGCATCATGAAGCATTCTCTTGGTTCAATTGGGTCCATACTTTAACCATGCATTATTATCTATAAAAAACAGATGAAAAACTATCAAACTCACTGATATGTACATGAAAACACAATATATACAATAATATGTAAACTATACAAAAAGTACACAAAAACGGGGGATTATTAACGGAAAACCAACGAACCAAGCCAATAATCGCCAATTATTCACACTAAAAATCAATACATTTTAGCACTTATCAACTCTCCCCAACTTAAACTTATTTGTCCTCAAACAAGAATCGACCAGCTCAAAGAAACAAAAGCAATTATCAAGAAATCATGATAAACAAGTCTTTACAAATGGAAAACAAATGTATGGTACACAAATTAAAAGTACACGCAAAGCAATGCTTACCACTAAACTACAACATCACAATGACTATGAAACAAATTCTAAGTACAAAACAAATGTCAAAAATTCTAAAGCAATACAAATGTTCAAGAATGAATCACACCTAACACACAAGTTCATCAAGGGATGATAAACAAATATGAGGGACAACTCACACACAAGAATCTTGCTAACAAAAATGCAAATTATGAATTCATCTAAAAAAACTCATATTGAAAGTATAAAAGCAAAAATCACAAGGGTTTTAAGGGTTGTAATAACAAACAATTGTTTTTCTCAAGGTAAAAGAAACAAAAACTTGCCTAATCAAATGAGAGTGATCATTTCTCACAATCTCCAGCACTCACAAATTCCAATCACCTTTTTCTCTTTTCCAAATTGTTACACCATTCCACACATCTTATTAGCACAACATTATTCTATTTTTTTTCTTTCTCAAATCCTTTATCTTTTTTTTTTCTTTTCTTTTTCCCTTTTTCCTTTTTTTTTCAATGGTTTTTTTTCTTTTTCAACCACATAGCAACCAACCTTCCTTCTCCCCAACTTGAATACAACCAATAGGTAAAGTGAATGCTCCCAAACTTATTAGGCAAGGGTAAAAAACTCAAATAACAAGTCATGGTTATGGTTCAAGAAAAAATATTAGAATCCATACAAAAATGAGCTCAACACCAACATGGATTCTAACAAAGGCTCAAAGGGGTAAGCAAATTCTCACTCACTCACAAGGTAGATTGACTATTTGGTCAAGTGGTTATGCTCAAAATCAAACAAAATGCCTTGATCATTTTAGTGCTATCATACAAACAACATAAATACAAGATTAAACATAATTCAAACAAGTTAAACAAGAAAATTGGTCTCCATGCAATTTAGTAAACAATGGAAAGGTTCCTCACATTGGGCTATGAACTAAAGTGATTCAAAATTGAACAAAAATTGCAAAAGAATAAATGTCATGTAATTTGTTCAAAGCCTAAGGTTCATAAACATATGTTCTAGAAAAGCAATAAACACAAACCAAAGCAATGCAACTCTCTTTAAACTTTTCACACTACCATAACATTTCCTTGTTGAAACAATCAAAATTGAACAATTACATAATGCATCCTCAAGTTAATCAAAAACAAAACTTGACAGCAAACACAAACATTATTCTAGCAACCTAACAAAATTGAATTAAAACTAACTAAACACAAAGAACAAAATTGGTGAAAGTGGATGGAAAATGAGAGATTTTTCCACACAAAATAGGGCGCGCTAAGCGCGAACAGGCATGCTTAGTTTTTCAAGTTCTTTCTCACATGTGGTCCATCCATTCTCACTTTATATTAATTATACTACTAAATATAAAACTGTAGAAACTCAAAAATCGTTGGGTTGCCTCCTAACAAGTGTTTGTTTCACGTCGTCAGCTCGACGCCTTATTTACGTACAAGCTCTTCCATGTTGCTTCGTTCACCGGTAGATACCAAATAAAACCTGCAACACTTGAGCAAACATAAACCAAAAACAAAAATATGTACAAATACATACACAAACATGATGAACAACACATATACACGATAAGTGAACAAACGAAACGGAAACAAATATGTACAATCACATATGGAAAACAACTATGGACAAGTATGTTCAAAGCTTAAAAACATAGAAACTATCGCAATGCGATTCAATATCAAAACCAATCCCCGACAACAGCGCCATTTTGTTGAGGCGGTAAAGCGGCAAGCAAAAAATATTTTCGGAAGAATTCCCTCCGGGATTTATATCGTCTCCACATGGATCGGTCCGAGGGAATGAATGTCGTTCAACGGTCTCTACATCTCTAAGCTTGGGCTTAAATGGTTTGTGATAAAAGTGCAAAAGGAAAAACATAAAACAAGAAAATAAAGTACGGGAAATAATTCTTCAGGAGTTGTATTTCATTTTACCTATCCAGTACTAAAAAAACCTATGGATCAATTACACGCAACCTAAATCACTAGTCAAAATCCCCACGTATCGCTCACAACAAGAGGTTATGTATAACGCAAACGTTGAGAGATAAACCACATTCTCTCGGAGGTGATGTCTCACACAACTAAGCAACACAAAGCATTAAGTTCCGACACACACATGTGAATATTAGACCGCTTCCCACAACCAATAGACGCACATCTTAGGTAGAGTTTGAAAAGTATATGTCTATAGCAATCCAAATCCATTAAGATAGATAGTAAAGCAAAGATGACGTCGATTAAGAGTTGTAAAATAGATTTTATACGAAGATCCATAAATACACATACAATCAAAGTAAAATTACATACAACAACCCCAACAAATGAAAAATACTTAGAGAGGAAGGAATAAGAACACAAATCTCACGGTTTGTCAACTCCGATTGAAGTGGATTCGACTCCGGATCGTCAAGATGCATCCTCCAAGTGTTGTTTCTGAGCTTATTTCCACAAAGAATGGGTTTGATGGAGTTGGGAGTGAAAAATCCCCAAAACTATACCCTAAAAATTTGAATGAGGGGTATTTATACAAAACAAGAAATTATAACCATGGTAAGCGCCCTCAGATTGTGCTAAGCGCGATCTCACTTAAAGTACCTATAAAATTGCCTTAAAGCGTGCTAAGCGCGGTCCTGCTCGCGCTAAGCGCAATTAGGAAAACAAAAATACTCCAGCCACTGCCAATGCATCTCCCAGCGCGCTGAAAACCGCGCTAAGCCTGCATTTTGTTGGCCAAAATTGTGCATCTTGAAGCATTCTCTTGGCTCAATTGGGTCCATACTTCAACCATGCATTATTATCTATAAAAACAGATGAATAACTATCAAACTCACTGATATGTACATGAAAATGCAATATATACAACAATATGTAAACTATACAGAAAGTACGCAAAAACAGGGGATTATTAACGGAAAACCAACGAAAAAAGCCAATAAGTGCCAATTATTCATACTAAAAATCAGTACATTTTAGCACTTATCAGTAACCTAGTTCGCACCTATGTTTGGGGGGCACTCTAGACATGAAAGAAAATTCACTACTTCGAATTAGAATAATTAGTCTTATAATAACATTTAACCCCTATGAAGTTCTATGTCTCTTCCTAATCCTAGTGACTTTCTATTTAGTTCTCCCTCTAAATATGAGAACCCATTCACGTTCTTTTATCATTAAACCCTAGTGATCAACCTCAATAACAAGTCTATTGTTTGTTGAATTTATAACTTAACTAAGATCACCATCTACACCAAGTTACTGAAACACAGTGGTCTACAACAAAGATTCAACTCTAATCCAGTTATGGAATTAACGCGGAATACAAGAAATCAACTCAACCTAAGATTCTAAACTTTCTCTTCTACTTTGTAATCTTCAAGACATGACAAAATCTCTATTTATAGCAATCCATTATGGGCTTTTCTCCTTTGGATAATGGTCTGATTTCTTCCAAAAAAAAGTGGAGCTTTTGTTGAGATTTGTTGCTCCAAATCAACTCCACAAAATATGATGGATTCAAATTTAAATCCCATTGATTTAAATTTAACTAATTAAAATAATCAAACAAATCCAATTGCTAAAATACAACAACAATATTTGTTGCACACATCATCAAAATGCATTTCATGTAATTGAAAAACACGCGCACAAAGAAACATCCTTGTTTTCCAGACAAGGGACAAATGTTGCACACATGTTGGGACATCAGTTCCCACATGTGTCCTTTATGCACCAGAAACAACTTGAACATACCCCATTTTGTTTTTTCATAATGCAGCAAATCCAAAAGGAACAACAATCTCCCCTTTTGGTAAATTTTTGCAAAACAACTGTTCAAGCAGAAATACAATTGAGTATCAAGGGCATTCCATACTCAAAACAAACATCAGTTGAATTAGAAGAATATCTATCAGAGCATACATCAACAACAACATTAGTTAGTAACATAGACAGAAAATGAACCTATAATACCCACTGGCTAAGACTTGTTGTTATGGTTTCGTTTTGTGGTTTCCATATGAGAGAGACGAGTGACAGAGTTGTTAGGGTTTCGTTTTGAGAGACGAGTGAAAGAGTTATTAGGGTTCTATTTTAAGAGAGACAATTGTTATGTACTAAAGCGATAGATAATTTCTCTTATATATAAATAAATATCACGTTTCATCACGGTTGGAAATAAAAACCGTGGTGATATACATGGTCAATAACATTTTTTATCACGAGAAATGGCTAATTGTTGGTGATGGGATTGAACCATTTCACTTTGTGCATTTTTCACTACGATTGCTACTTCTAACCGTTGTGACATGTCATCTAGTAAATAAAAAAAATGTTCCCAGGATAAATCTATTACCATGGTTAACACTATGTCTGTCGTAATATTGGTGTTACGAAAAGCTTGTTTTCTAGTAGTGTGATGAAGAAGGTATTGACTTTAACTTTGATCTTGCTTCTAGTTCCTTTTTGGTTGATCAAACCTCCATCATTCCAACTCCTTTCTTTATTCACTTGATACGCCCGAACATTTGATTAATTCACTATAGTATGAATCATGTTCTCTTCCCAAGAAAGAACAACTCAAGCCACATTAACAAATTAGACATACCTCCAGTTTGGTTTTTAGAAAATAGAGATGAGTAAAATTAGGACGATGATGTGATCTATTATATGGTGCATAGAAAAAAGAAGAACACGCCTTTACCGTATAACGAATTATTCAGAAAAAATCCTGGAGTACTCTGGCTACGATTTAGAAGACGAGAAATCAGAGATAAGACGCCAAAAATAGGAAAGAACATTATGAGTCAAATGAGGTTCATAACTGAAAACAAGGAAATTCTCTCACTACCTCCAAAGGCACCACCAAGAGCACGAAAAGGAGCAGATAACTCTGAACTCCCTCCTTCTTCCTCAAATATCCTCAACAACCTCCTTCATAATCAAGAGACAATGAATAAGGATCCATATCAGAACAAATTCAAGGATTCACAATCTCACATAGAAACTTGAGAAAAACCCAACTCATATCCCCAATTGTGTCCAATGAGGATGATGAAGAGACGAACTAGGTTTTTTGCTTAAGTGTTCTTGATTGTTGTTTTAAATGTTTTTTTACTTTTGGTCGATAATTTCTTGCTTTCCCGTATTTTGAA
Organism: Lathyrus tuberosus; assembly: GCA_022829125.1. Classification (NCBI taxonomy): domain Eukaryota; kingdom Viridiplantae; phylum Streptophyta; class Magnoliopsida; order Fabales; family Fabaceae; genus Lathyrus; species Lathyrus tuberosus. The sequence continues at coordinate 22,228,939 of JALAZF010000017.1, forward strand.
TTCCAATATTTAAATAAATAAATAAATAGTTTATTTTAATATGTTTGCCTATGTGAACAATTTTCTAGCATATTTAAAATTTTGTCTTGCATATTTATCCACCTTTTTTATTATGACAAAGAGGGAGAAGTATACTCTCAAGGGGAGTAGGGTATATTGTACATTCTTGTGAAGGGGAGTTTAACCACTCCAATGTTCAACCACTTATCTTTCTTTTACCACCTCCCTGAGATATGCATTATCATCATCAATAAATGGAAGAATGTAGAACTATGTTCTTGCAGGTATAATCAAGAAGTGATCAAAGCTCATAGATAAGCAAGACATGCTTAGCCCTGATAATGTCATGGTTTTTATAATGACAACACCAATAAGGGTAACAACTCTTGAAATAGTTTGGATGACAACAACGCATGAAGACAAGCAATGGCTATAGATAGTTTAAACAGTCAAAGATGCACAATTGGTTGATAAGGCTATTCTTATGAATCAAGTTAAAGAATTACGGTTTTGGATCAAGAAGTGATATCCTTACAACTCTTTGATAAAGGTGATTGTCTTGAATATATATAAAGTCTCATCCATAAGAAAATTCAAAAAGTGATCTTATGATTGGTAAATCATACATTAGGACTTGAAACTTTAGTGCGTGAAAGTGAGGAAGTGTGAAAACTCACATGATCGAGGGAGTTTATTTTTAAGTATTATAGATAAAACACACACACACAACACACACACACACACACACACACACACACACACACACACACACACACACACCTAAAAATATTTTTAATGCCCCGTTTCCTCAAATAAAATCACCAAAACTATTTTTGGAGTCTATTCAGTTGATGTGTAAACTGTTAAATTGATTAGGACAAGTTTTTGAATTGTCTAATCGATTAGAACAAATACCTAACCAAATAGACTATACAGGATCAAACCCATATCAATTATGACAGTTATCAATGAATGGTAAAAAATATCTATCAAAACCTTCCAATTTGGGAAACATTAATTGATTAGTTCATTTATTTTTCCCATGGATTATTTCCTAAAATGAAACATATCTTGGCCTATGAATAGACAGCTTTCCCTAATTTCATTTCATCCACAAAAACATGAATATCTCACTTTTCCTCTTTCTCTCAATCTATTTAAAAATATTCACTATTACAGAAAAGCCATACTACAATGGTTGGAAAAGGGATACCACAACGCGTGACCAACCGTTATGAGGTAAGGGGTGATTGTATGTCTAGTGTTTTTCAACATGGTCGCGAGACCGTGAGAATAAGGCAAGACGCGCACTACCTATCATAACGGTTACTTATATCAACCGTTTTGATATATACATTTAGGTACTCGGTTCGAAATCTATCAGCAGCAATTTATTTGGAACTTAAATAACATTTCATCACGGATAAAATATATAACCGTTGTTGAAAGTACCCAAAGTTTATTATACAATATGTAAATTGCTTGTTTTTCCATACACCTCACTAAAGAAATACAACTATTCAAATTGATGAAGAAATATATAATTTGAAAATTAAACTATTCTTGAAAACCAATTTAAACAAACCACTGTTTTCCAAATTGCATCCGTCTCATCATTCATTTCCCGCTCTTTAACATATAGAATATGGTTCAATGGTCTAAGTCCTTCATGTGAGAGCAAGAATTGTCTCTACAAGTCAATCTATGTTTTGATGATAACAATAAGTATTTGTCAAAGAACCATTTTATGGTCTAACGTGTGTTATGTGCAGATCATAAGAATTAAAGACATCAGAACCAACATACACTAGCCAGATGTACTATGATTGAATATATATATATATATATATATATATATATATATATATATATATATATATATATATGCGAAGTTACTATGTGTGACTAAAGTCGCGAGAAGTAAGAACGCTTGTTTATCTAGTCATAATCAGCCAAATCCAAGGATGCCAAGATTGCTGTTGCAATGCTCTTGTGGATGCTCTCTGAAAGTGATTAAGATTCTGAAGATAGTGAAGCTTCTGAAGAAGTACACTCAGAAAGAACCAAAGTTCTGAAGACTCCTATGACTTGAAGTTCTGATGGCTGAAGGCGCTGAAGACCAAGTGCAGAAAGAATCTGAAGACTGACGAGTTCTGAAGATCAAGGTTTCAAACAAGAAGGTCTGAAGACAAGCTCTGAAGATTCGGAAGACTTAAAGCAGAAAAGGATAACGCTCTTAAAGACCAAGTGCTGAAGTTCTGAAGACTGATTCCTAATGGACTTCTTCAATTAACGGAAGACTTGAAGCATCAGATATTCTACTATAAAGACTCCACTCATGCTTCATCAAATTAACATCAGAAGCCACTGAAGTTTTGAAGTCAAAATATTACCATTGTGAGTTAAATGTACACAATGCCCAAGAAAAGATCTCCTCTGCAAAAAGAAGATGTGTCAGTACAACTCATTACATCATAACGTTTCTTTTCCAAACAGCCAACAGTATTCTCTAACGGCTATATTTCTACTGGCTATTTAATGGAAAGAGTTTTTGCTTATGATGTGTCGATCACTTGTAGAATTACGAACTAAATATTCATCTACAAAATTGACCAAGTCATTATGTGAAGATAGCAACAACGATGAGTTCTCGTTGTAATACTTAGAATATTCAAAGTTGTCATTAACTCACTCATGGCAATTGTTGTTGAATCTCCAAAGAACAAATTAACACAACAACAACAATCAAACAGAAGTCGTTGATGAAGAAGACAACAATTGAAGATCAGTCAAGTCATCAACCTACCTTCTCGTCAAAGCTACATTGAAGATCTGAAGCAAGGAGTTGCTGCTCAAAGCTTGCTCAACAAGATGAAGAAGAAGAAGAAGATCTACAAGATGTCAACAATCATAATATCTAAATACATCTTTGTAGTTTCTTAGGAAATCAAGGAGCTGATTGCTCAAAACTTGCTTGAACACATGTGTGTGTTCTTTGTACTTTAACCTAGGAGAAACTTGCTTATTAAGAAGCACAATTTGTAATCTCCAGTTTGCCAATTCAACTAGATGAATTGAGACTCCTCAAGTGAACATTATATCCTGATGGGATCCCTGAACGGTTCAACTGTGAGTTGAGGCCCTTGAGTAGATCACGTGGTGATCAGATACTTGAGACGACAATGGCTGAGGGTCATTGTGGAAAATCCTGAAATATGGTCAGTAGCGTTATATTCATTGTGATGAATCCCTGAACGGCTAGCTGTGAAATCCCAGCAGTGGGTCTGCTCGGTCAATGAATGTTATATCCGGTTGGATCCCTGAACGGTTCATTGAGTTGTTAGTCACAGTGCGGCTATGCAAGTGGTTAGTCACCGGCTGTTGCCCGTGCAAGTGTAATCATGATTTGGTTATAGTGGATTAAGTCCTTGTGTTTAAGGCGAAATCACCTGAGGAGGGTGGGCTGGATTAGCCCGCGTGGTGAACCAGGATATATCGTGTGTCCTTTACTCTCTTGCTTAGTATCTCTATTTATGTTTCTGCCTTGAATATCAGAACCTCATATTAAGCAAAGTCAGAACCTTGTAGCCTATCTCTGATAAGCTTCCGCACTGCAAGTTCTGAGTATCGTATCTTATGAACAGAACTTATACGGCTCTCATACTCTTTAGTTAATAGATCAGAATCTCTCAACGAACATTGAAGGTTCTTGAGCGTCAAATTAACAAGATGCTAAAAGTTACAAAAAGAGTAAATACACAATTCAAACCCCCTTTCTTATGTCTTTCTCGCACCTTCAATTGGTATCAGAGCTCCGGTTCTGTTATTGATTCACATCAAACACTTAACAGTGTCAGAAAAAGATCTAGACGTGGTACGTAGAAGTACTCTTGGTGAGATTGAAATCCACTTACAATTTTTATAACAGTTCAGCAGTTAACTGTGTACAAAATTGTAATCAATCTGATTACTTCGTGAGCAAGTCACTGATTCTAGATGAAGCCTCACTAAAGTTGAAGAATCAATTGATAATATAAATTCATCAGATAAAAGGAAGTATCTGTTGAATGCTCATTCTAGAAAATACGTGTGGATAAAACCATGTATATGATTAAAAGATGAATCATCAGAAAGTAAGAAATCTTGTTTGCTGAAGATTAATTCATTATGAGTTTTTGAGATGTTTTCAAGAAATGGATTAGGTCCACCCTTGAATTTCTCGTTTAAAAAACTCATTCTGGATCTCTTCATGTAAAGAAGGAAGATTGCTGTTCTAAGACTTTGAATTTCAGAAAGAAATCTGTTAAATTCAGAATCTGAAAAATTCAAATTATTAGAAATGATTCAATGTCAGAATCTGGAATGATCAAAAGATTCAATGGAGAACTGAATCCCAAAGATTCAGTTGTTTCCGAACGAACTCTTAACTGGTTCGGTGATCAAGCTCCAACAACCTGAAATCATCCAAGTAAAGATAAATGTTGATAATCTGATTTTCAACAGATCAAGTGTTCTCAGAACCACTTGTGCTATGAAATTGGATGATATCATTTCAGGTATCTAAGTTCTCCAACTGATGTCATAAAAGATGACGTTAATGATGTTCGTTTGAAGAAATTAGTTAACTCATAGATATGTGTGAACAACCCCAAATAAGTTGATCATCATTGTGAGAACAAGAGGTTCATGCAAATCATGTCTAGTGATGTACACATGGGGCATGATGATGTTTTGGTTCTGAACAAGTTCTGAAACAACCTTGAGGAAGAAAGTCAGATGTTGATATGTCAACTCCTTCCTGAATAACCTCTCAAAAAATTCTCACTGAACTGGTGAAATCAATCATCTTTCAAAGAAAAGAAACTCTCACAAAAACAAACTGAATTCGGGCTATGAAAGGAGAACTCAACTAATTCTCAAAAGTTTGTTGTTTAAGATTCAGATCCATATCTTGGAACTGTATCAGAACTAAACAGGTTCTATGGATCAAGGAAATGAGAAGTGAGAAACATTCAAAACAGATGTAATCTGTTATTTATGAATGGGGTCATCAAATGAAATTTAATGTTCACTCAGTATTGCTCCCACGCATATGAGTGTCGCCTTATAAAAAAGGATTGCATGGAATTGGCTTAGTTCAAATAAAATGATCATTCTGATCATGCTAAGTCCCAATCTCGGTTACTGTAACCTAGAGAACTAAAAGACAAGGTTGAACAGGAAAAGAGAGAGAAAGCTATAATCCAACTAGGATCACTTTCCAAGAAAATATTCTCTTCAGAAGTCAGAAGATAAGCTTATCTTGAAGAACCCAAGAAACATCTGCAGTTTACTCGGAAATAGGCAGAATCAGAAAGATGCTCAGAAAAATGCACTCACGAAAAATTACGACGATTTCAAAATTCATCAGAATGAAGACCAAAGTCAAGACAAAAGGTACTCAACTAAGTCTGAAAAATCTAAGGTACATTTTTATTTTCACTTATAATCTGTTAAACTCATGAGATGCCGTAACTATAATTCTTTCAAATTTTTCATAGCATGTTTTACTAGATAATTATTTAGGAATCCTTACATGTTTCTTTAAGGAAATATTCAACCAATAGAAATTTTGTTAAGCCTAGATGAAAGAAATTGCTAAATACAAGAAAACCCCTTAACAAAAACTACACGCAAAAGATACAATCATAATTGCACAACATATCTCTGACAACTCAATAAGATCTTACTAAAATCTTTTTAAGTGACCTATATCTTTCCTAGACTAGGCATAATTCAATCTACACACTTACTCTATAAAGTCACGTCTCCCTATCACATATCTTACACTTAAAACCCTGAAAGTTCAAAATATCATCCAACTGTCTTCATGCCTCCACTTACTTTTCTTGAAAATCAAAACTAAAATCTATTTTTAATTTCTTGAAACAAATTCTTAAGAAAACCTTTTTGTCCTCCCGTGCATCTGTTTGCCTGTGTCCTCTAGTAAGAAATTTCCTCCATCAGCGTCTAGTCATATCCTATTACCCAGAGGTGTGCTTCAGTCAACACCTCTCTAGAACCAAATCCATCTCTCTCTCTAACAAGAGTATCTGTTCATCCTAGCTAACCCTACTCATCAATAATACAAGTCTTATTATATATATATATATATATATATATATATATATATATATATATATATATTAACTTATTAAAACTCACACCTCTCTAAACTCCTCACTTGATCTCTTAAAAAAAAAAAAAACTTCCTCACCATTCTCATGGCAAACCAATCATTGACTCCAAGAACCTTCTTTGGCGATGACAACTCTCTTAAAATCATTAGTGAAAAACAACCTAAGCTAATGGATGTTGATCATAATTTCCATCTAGGCATTCATTCGCAAAATTGGAATGGGTACATTCATATGCTTAGAGGTCCCATTTACCCAAACATCATAAAAACTTTTTGGATCAATGCTGCTGTCAGCCATGATAGTCTAACCATTTCTTCAGACAACTATGGCATTCCTCTCTCCTTCAACGCTTCAAAAATCGCTGAAGCCATTAAATTCCCACTGGAAGACATCACTCCCAGTCATGCATCCATTCGATACACTTCTGATGCAAAATTACACTACTTGTTTGATAAAGGTTCTGCCTTCGAACCTACTAATCCTGAGAAACTCCTGCCCAACACCAGAGGCTGGTTTAAATTCATTCTGATAAACATCAAACCTCGAAGCACATACAAAAACCTTCTGTATCAGGATGACAAGCTCATAATCATGTGTCTTCTTGATCAAACTCGTTTAAATCTGTCCCAAATTATATTTGACCATCTCAAGGACACCATTCTCGTGTCAAGAACTACCCTTGAAACTACGATCCCTTACGGAAGAATCTTAACTGAAGTGTTTTCAAAACAGGAGTTGTGCAGACAATTAGCAGAACTCGATGCGGTCCTAATATTGCCCTTATTGAAAATTCTTGTGAAATGTTTGACAGTGACTGGTTCTCTAAATAAATTAGTTGACAGATTAGGATACTTGATGGTTAAGTGTATGCATGTATCATTTATGGATATATATCTACATTATCTTTTGTCTCGCGTTATTTATAATATCTGGTACCCACTAATAAAAATTCGTAATAAACCATTAAAATATTGCATAAATGACGTGTCCTGTTTTACAGCCCAAGAAATCTTCAATAATAAAGTCTTTAACTTCCCAATAAATGAGTAACTGCTCCGTTTTCTTTTCCCACACGTTCACGCCTTTTTGCATACCCTAATTAATCATGACCACCTAGGAAATAGTAAACCCAAATCTTGGTGTACCAATTTAGTCATTACACTCCTTACTCTCATTTCGCCTATAAATAATTGGATTCTACTTCGTCCTTGCTCATCCTCATCTAAACCAATATTCATTTAGAATCTTCTGTGTGTTAACAAATGGCTTCTCTAACATTTAGAGGAAACGTAGAAACTCTAGAAGTTATCCCAGAGAAAAGACCAAACCTAGCTAGACTTCAAAATAATGGTATGGAAATTGTAAGAAGCATGCAAATTCAATCTTGGAGTGGTTATTATTCACTGCTAAATGGCCATATCTTTCCAGTTCTTGTGAAAGAATTATGGAAATATGCCAGAATCAGTAATGATGGCAACACTATCTGGTCTGAAGTATATAGCTTTCCAATCACCATCTCCATTCCCTCATTAGAAAAGCTCATAAATTGTGTCGCCTCTGGGGTCACTGTTGAAGACTTTCAATCTGACCTGAGCTTAGTAAAGAAATGCAAGGTTTTATTTGATGATTCGGTTCCTTATGAACCAAATAACCCTGAGAAACTTCTTCCTTCACCCAAAACATGGTTCAGATTCTCTCTAACCAATCTTCGACCTCGTGCAACGGTAAGGAGCATGCTGTCCCAAGATGACAGAGTTTTCGTTTTCCTCCTAACACACCACTTTAAAATCAATCTTCCCAAAACTATCTTCAATCACCTGAAACATTCTATCAGAGTTTCAAGAACTCAGTTGAACTCTTACGTTCCTTACTGGAGAATAATATCTAAAATTATGCTAAAAGAGAAATTTTGGGGATTAGTAACGAGACTCGGACCACAACCTTTAGTAACTGAGACAAGATGTGACAGGGTGGACAACGTTGAAGACTTTGATGCCTAAAATTTTAAAATTCTGATGTAGTGTAATGCTATGTTTTGTTGCTTATCGCTCTATTTTATGCTGATGTTTCTTTCTCACTTAGTAAATAAAATATGATGTCTTCTGTGTTCTATTTTGTTGCTTTACATCTATTAACCTTTAAGTAATCAGTTGATTCCATCTATCATCCTTCAATTAAATACATACCGAGTATAGATGTGTTTCCCTAAAATGAGTCTAAATGCTTCTAAATGTTCAAATAACTTTGTGACTCTGTTTATCTTAAATGACTACATGCTTAAATGCTCATATGCCCTGACACTTTTTGATGATGTCAAAAAGGGGGAGAAATATATTAATTGATTTTGATTGAAAGAAGGAAATCTGAAAGAATGCAGAACTCAAACAAAGTACTCTTATAAAATGCGTTACTACTAACGTTTGTTGTTTGATGTTATCCTAGGAACTCTAAACAAGTTCACTAGGCATTCTAAAGACAGGATAATAAGAAGAACTATGATCATAGAATAAAGAATCAGATTAAATAAGAAAACTCTGAAAGCAGTCAAGGTAAAGTCTACATTTCAAGATGCTCACTCAGAAGATCTGTGCAAATCAAAGTCAAGAACTGTCTGAAGATTCGGATTAAAGATCCAAGCAAGAAACATTTCTGATGTTTATCAGGAACCATTTGAATTAAAGACGATTTGGTATCAGACTAAATCATTAATTTGAAATCAGATTCAGTACACAAATATTAGTATCAGACTCTCAAAGCAAAGCTGTGGACTACTGTCAAATACCTTCATTGGTATCAATATCAGCACTCTAATGAATTACCTCTTAAGCATATGAGAAGAAATTCTTCACTTGGTATCAGACTCAAAATACTCTGGTATAAGAGTCAGCACATCATTTTTACATCCGATTAAAACAACATGTACCAGATTCAGAATCAAGCGTTGATTAATCATAAGCTTTAACCTTCAATTGGTATCTGGTCAAAAATCAAGCTTTGATAATTTAACTGAGTTGTGACAATAACAAGGTCTGAAATAAACTTGTGTTCAAAGTCAAACTCTGAAAAGTCATGATCAACACTGGTGATTAAATTTAGAAACTCTGAATTTCGATACTGAAAGATCCCAATATCTGACTTATGGAAATTAGGGGGAGATTACCCAGAAGACTAAAATGCAAAATCTAAAATCATCATATAGCCTGAAACTCAGGGGGAGTGTCTTAAAAGACAGTTTCTGATATACAGCGAAGATATGTTTATCAGTCGAAGAACTGCTCTAATTCTGTGCTCAATTGAATCTACTGAAAAGTAGAAATGCTTCAGATGACTCTGAAGATAACAAGCTCTGATATGACAACAAAGGAAACTGAGTTCTGACAATTTGAAGATGGAAGTTCTGTTGAACTAGTCCAGATGCTAAAGACTCTTCGTTTTCCTAAGGACAAGATAATAAAGTAACTCTTTTCTATTTCTGTTCTGGCAACTCAAGTTGTTACTCTGTATATCTTTGGATTATATAAAATCCTAGATGATCTCAGATAAAGCTATGAGGATAACTCATTTAGGGGGAGCTGTTGTTCCACACTCTGAATTTGTTTGCTTTGGTGATTACCTTGTATAAAATGTTCAATCAAAATACTTGGTTTTGTCATCATCAAAAAGGGGGAGATTGTGAGAGCAAGAATTGTCTCTACAAGTCAATCTATGTTTTGATGATAACAATAAGTATTTGTGACAGAACCATTTTATGGTCTAACGTGTGTTGTGTGCAGATCATAAGAACTAAAGACATCAGAACCAACATACACCAGCCAGATGTACTATGATTGAATATATATATATATATATATATATATATATATATATATATATATATATATGCGAAGTTATTATGTGTGACTAAAGTCGCGAGAAGCAAGAACGTTTGTTTATCTAGTCATAATCAGCCAGATCCAAGGATGCCAAGATTGCTGTTGCAATGCTCTTATGGATGCTCTTTGAAAGTGATTAAGATTCTGAAGATAGCGAAGCTTCTGAAGAAGTACACTCAGAAAGAACCAAAGTTCTGAAGACTCCTATGACTTGAAGTTCTGATGGCTGAAGGCGCTGAAGACCAAGTGCAGAAAGAATCTGAAGACTGACGAGTTCTGAAGATCAAGGTTTCAAACAAGAAGTTCTGAAGACAAGCTCTGAAGATTCAGAAGACTTAAAGCAGAAAAGGATAACGCTCTTAAAGACCAAGTGCTGAAGTTCTGAAGACTGATTCCTAATGGACTTCTTCAATTAACGGAAGACTTGAAGCATCAGATATTCTGCTATAAAGACTCCACTCATGCTTCATCAAATTAACATCAGAAGCCACTGAAGTTTCGAAGTCAAAATATTACCGTTGTGAGTTAAATGTACACACTGCCCAAGAAAAGATCTCCTCTGCAAAAAGAAGATGTGTCAGTACAACTCATTATATCACAACGTCTCTTTTCCAAACAGCCAACAATATTCTCTAACGGCTATATTTCTACTGGCTATTTAATGGAAATATTTTTTGCTTCTGATGTGTCGATCACTTGTAGAATTACGAACTAAATGTTCATCTACAAAATTGACCAAGTCATTGTGTGAAGATAGCAACAACGATGAGTTCTCGTTGTAATACTTAGAATATTCAAAGCTGTCATTAACTCACTCATGGCAATTGTTGTTGAATCTCCAAAGAACAAATTAACACAACAACAACAATCAAACAGAAGCTGTTGATGAAGAAGACAACAATTGAAGAACAGTCAAGTCATCAACCTACCTTCTCGTCAAAGCTACATTGAAGATCTGAAGCAAGGAGTTGCTGCTCAAAGCTTGCTCAACAAGATGACGAAGAAGAAGAAGATCTACAAGATGTCAACAATCATAATATCTAAATACATCTTTGTAGTTTCTTAGGAAAACAAGGAGCTGATTGCTCAAAACTTGCTTGAACACATGTGTGTGTTCTTTGTACTTTAACCTAGGAGAAACTTGCTTATTAAGAAGCACAATTTGTAATCTCCAGTTTTCCAATTCAACTAGATGAATTGAGACTCCTTAAGTGAACGTTATATCCTGATGGGATCCCTGAACGAGTCAGCTGTGAGTTTAGGCCCTTGAGTAGATCACGTGGTGATCAGATACTTGAGATGACAATGGCTGAGGGTCATTGTGGAAAATCCTGAAATATGGTCAGTAGCGTTATATTCATTGTGATGAATCCCTGAACGGATAGCTCTGAAATCCCAGCAGTGGGTCTGCTCGGTCAATGAATGTTATATCCTGTTGGATCCCTGAACGGTTCATTGGGTTGATAGTCACAGTGCGGCTGTGCAAGTGGTTAGTCACCGACTGTTGCCCGTGCAAGTGTAATCATGATTTGGTTATAGTGGATTAAGTCCTTGTTTTTAAGGCGAAATCGCCTGAGGAGGGTGGACTGGATTAGCCCGCATGGTGAACCAGGATATATCGTGTGTCCTTTACTCTCTTGCTTAGTATCTCTATTTATGTTTCTGCCTTGAATATCAGAACCTCATATTAAGCAAAGTCAGAACCTTGCAGCCTATCTCTGATAAGCTTCCGCACTGCAAGTTCTGAGTATCGTATCTTATGAACAAAACTTATACGGTTCTCATACTCTTTAGTTAATAGATCAAAATCTCTTAACGAACATTGAAGGTTTTTGAGCGTCAAATTAACAAGATGCGAAAAGTTACAAAAAGAGTAAATACACAATTCAAACCCCCCTTTCTTGTGTCTTTCTCGCACCTTCAATCTTCATGACATTGATTCCTTTTATTCTAGTTTAATTTGAATAACATCAATTTATTGGCTAAATCTACCTCATCATCGTCACTTATCATCGTGATTGTTATGATGGCTTATCATCATCATAACAATCACGATGATAAGCAAAGATGATGAGGTATACTTACCTAATAAATTATTGTTATTCAAATTAAACTATAAGAGAAGATATCGATGTGATGAAGGCATCAGGTCATTGAACTACATTCTATATGTTAAACAGCGTAAGATGAATGATGAGACACATGCAATTCGAAAAACATTGATTGATATATGTTGGTTTTCAAATAATACTTAATTTTCAGATTATAAGTTTCTATGTCAATTTAAATGAAATGTATTTTCAGTGAAGGGTTAGTGAAACAAACAATCTACATAACATATAATAAACTCAACTTCATCTACTGCACAACCTGCATAAGAATTTAAAGAACAAAACATTGCTAAGTCACAAGAAGCCTCTTTCTTGTGACTTAGTAATGTTTTGTTCTTGTTCTGAAAACATTAATCAACAACAACATACAACAACATTTATCAACAACACAACAACATATAACAAAAAAAGCATCAAGAACTCAAGATATAGTAAACAACAACAACAAATTATGAAGTTCTGAGAATATTAATCAACAACAACAACATGAAACAACAACATACAACAATGCAAGATATAATAAAATGTTTCAAGAACGCACCTTTTTTGAAACTAATCATGGAACTGGAACAAATTATGAAGTTTATCTAGTTTATGATGCTATGAAAAAGAAGTACAATGTGAATGAAGTTTACACAATAGCTTCATACTTCTTGTATTTTTTTCATAGCAACACAAACCATATGTACCATAGCCAAAGTATGCGCTTTGTTAAGGTGGTGAAGACGAATCTAAAAAAATGAGAACGTTCACCGAATGAAAAAATGAGAACCCATTTTTAACAAGAAACGTAAATGAAATTGAAGCATAAGTTTAATGAACGAACCTCAAGGTAGCGATTGGTGAAGACAAATTTGAAGGTTGAAGTATGTTTAATGAGTGACATGAATGTTGAGGTGGTGAAGACGAATCTTAAAAAATGAGAACATTCACCAAATGAAAAAATGAGAACCCATTTTTAACAAGAAACGTAAACGAAATCGAATCATAAGTTTAATGAACGAACCTCAAGGTAGCAATTGGTGAAGACGAATATGAAGTTTAAAGTATGTTTAAAGAGTGACATGGATGTTAGGGTTATGCTATGAGAAAGAAGAGTGAAATATGTTAGGGTTTTCTTTTGAGAGAAACGACTGTTATGTACTGAACGACAGATAATTTCGCTCATATATAAAAAAAATCACTTTTCATCACGGTTGACAAGAAAAACCGTGATGCAATGATTGGACTTTTCACAACGGTTGAAACCAATAACCGTAATGATAAAAAAGAAGCTGGGATAATGAAGGAGATGGGATTCGAACCATGAAACTCCTGGTACATTTCACTACGAAGTTTAACAAAAACCATAGTGAAATACCTTTTAGTAAAAAAAAAAAAAAAGCGCCCAAAAACGTGATTCCACCACGGTTACAGAAAGGTCGTTGTAATATTGTTTGACGAAAGGTGTTTTCCGTAGTAGTGAAATAATGAATCTGTTTTGTTTTAAATTTATCAGGAAAACCTTCTACCACGGTTGTTATATCCAGCCGCAGTGAAATGTATATCTTATTGCAACGGTTGAATAGTAAAACCGTGGTTAAACAGTTTTCAATTTTTTATTTATTTATGAACTTAAGTGACACACGCTTTTTGTAATAGGAAAAATGGAAAAAATGTAGTGGCTAGGATTTGAAGCTTGTAACACTTACTTTATCACCACTGTTGTTTATCTCAACCGTGATTAAATAACTTTCAAAAAAATAAAAAATATATCAGGCACATCCAGTTTGCAATATTACAACGGTGGAAAGCATAACCATGGTAGTATTATATTATCGAATACATATTTTATAGTTGTGATTTTTTTGTCTCCTATCTTTAGCCATAGTGTTTTGAGACTATTCTCGAGGTTAGTGAGAAAATTGTTCAGGGCGAAGGGGATTATTGTAAATTTACTAAGATTTCTTTTTCCTCTTGAATTAATTATTCTTCCTTAGTACGTAGTCTTTTGGGTTGGTGTTAAACTAGTGTAAAAGCTCTTTTGCTGGATTAGTATAATTCGTGGTTTGGTTCATGAACTCTACCATTGAAGAAAAGCTTTCCTTTTGGATTTGTGAAGAATAACCAAAGAAAAGTCTTCACAACGGTTCTTGAGCTCATCCCGGTTAAAATATCTATTGGTTCAAGATTAGCCTGATATAAAATATCACTCGAATCCTGAGTTCGAAATGTATAAAAGCTTAGTATATTCAAGATCAACCCGATTAAAATCTCAATTCAATTTGTGGCCACTCGTATAAAACCTCGGTTCGGTTAGGAGAATATCTAACTCAAAACTTTGACTTGGTTTTATATCCACCTGTGCAAAATCTCAGTTTGGCTTAGAGACTAACTACTCGAAGTCTTGTTCGTTGTTGGCCTGAAGACTAGCCGCTTCATTACTTAGTTTGTTGATTAGTTGGAAGTTATTTTCCTTGAATAAGAGGGTTTCTGGGCATAACCTTCTAAAACTCTCAAGCATTATTGGATACTCTCAAGATCAGTTTTTAGAAAGAGGTGTATGTCACTTTTTAAGACCAAATTTCTATAAATCTCCGATATTATCTCTCCTCCCTTAACTCTACTTTTTGTCTATTTTCTTTATCCTTATTTTCCGCAGCATATCCAAAAGTTTTTTAAATTTTTTTTTCAAACTCTGATTTTCAAACTGATTTTGTTTTAAACTATCGTCTCTCAAACCTCCATAATATATCTTCCTCTTATGTACAGAGTCACATGTTCAACAATAATCATTGTTGAACAAGTTACCAAACCAACCTTCAAGTTTAAAACAACGCCGTCTTTCGATTTCAATGATTTTTGGTTGAAGTCTATGATGAATATATTGTAAGTCAAACCTTTCTCAATTTCATTAAGCATGTGCAACAATGACCTTAGTATTAAAATCACTGTTTCACCACCATCATTCATTACTTTATTCACTTTCACATTACTATCAATTTTAACATTTAATATAGGTTTTAAATGACATCTCATTTTATCGCTAGGGAAATCAAGGAAAGCAAAATTCCACATAGTTTTATGTATTCCTCTAGGTACATATGCTATGATACATGAGATTTCTTCCAAATGTAAATACTCCCTCCGTTCCCTTTTAAGTGTCACTTTTAGAATAATTTTTTGTTTCTTTTTAATTGTCACTTGCAAAGTTTAAGAAAGTATTAATTGTACTTTTATCAAAATTATCCCTATGTATTTATTGCAGAGAGAGAAAAAGTTAAATAAATGTAATAAAAAAGTAGGGGTATTATAGGTAAAAGGAGAATTATGATTTGAAAAGTAACCATAATAATTAGTTTTATTGGTATGTGTAAAAAATGAAAAAATGACACTTAAAAAAGAACGGAGGTAGTATTGATAGTGCTCTTTTAGGTATTCGAGCCTGAATATCCTCATAAATATAATCCAGTAGCAGACATAAAACCACATTAACTTCACATATTTATTATGTTATTAGAAAATCCAATCTCAAATATATTAGAAACTTATTTGTCATCATTGTAATCTATCAAC
This sequence comes from Lathyrus tuberosus, assembly GCA_022829125.1. NCBI lineage: Eukaryota > Viridiplantae > Streptophyta > Magnoliopsida > Fabales > Fabaceae > Lathyrus > Lathyrus tuberosus. The sequence continues at coordinate 22,244,656 of JALAZF010000017.1, forward strand.
TTTGAATTTCCATCCATATTTACAAATCCATTGAATTTATCAGCAACACTCTAATAAGTTATTTTGTTTTCACATTCTGTTTGATGGTGACATTCAACATATTGCTATTGTTTTCTTAGTTTTGGTAGACCTACACTACTAGAAATACACGAATTACCTGCGGATTTTTCTGGGGAGAATTATCCGCAGGTATCCCTGCGACTTTGCCTGCGACTTTGTATTGTGAAACATTATTTTCTGCGAAAAGTTGAGTTGCAGCAAATTTTGCAGGAATTCCTGAGACTTTACCTGCGATTTATAGTTTTATAATAATTTATCAATGTTTCGGCGGACTTAACTGCGATTTATTTCGCAGGAATTGGATATCCATGGAAACCTCAAAAGTCTCTGGAAATGTCGCAGGAATTTATGCGAAGTTTGCTGCGGATTTTGTTGAGAACTTTACTGCAATATTTGCTGCGGATTTTTGTACTTTTTTTTTAAGTTAGTTTTATTTTAACTCTTAATAAATAAAATTATAAAACATAATTGATATGTTACCAAAGATATACTTTTGAGACATTTTTTTTAATTTTATCTTAAATCTTATTTATATTTTAAAAAAATTTAATATATTAATTGAGTTTTTTAGTTATTCTTTAAAGAAAATTTATTTATTTAATACTTTTTATTGTTGTAAAAATTAGAAAAATTAAACTTTTTTTAAAGGGTGGAGTATGATTAGGTATGTAAGTTCCCAAGGTGTATTTTCCGGACTGGCCAAATGGTTAGGTATGACCCAATCCACTTCTGCTCCTAGAATGGTTTAATTGTCTAAGTCCAGCTAATGTAGAGCAGCATTTCCCTCTCCGGGGAAGACTGGTTGGTTGACCTCCAGAGTCAGCTGCACCTCCCCGGCATTTCATGCGCGTCACGCACGATTCCACCATCCAGAAACAGTCACGACGCTTGTGCCCGTAACTTATAATTTGAAACATTTTTTAATTTTTTATTAAATTTTATATTTGTTTAAGAAAATTTTACTATATTAATTAGATTGTTTAGTTATTTCTAAAAAGAAAATTTGTTAATTTAATATTTTTTATTTTTTGAAAATTAGAAAAATTAAAAATACAAGTATATGATATAATTGGTGTGTAATCCTTCAACTTGTAATTTTATAAAACGTATAAAATTAAAAAAAAATTATAAAACATGTGAAAAAATGTGACATTTCAAGGATTGAACTCAATAACTTTCAGATAATAGACATGAGCATGTACCACTAGTCTAGCAAATTTATTTATTAATTTAGAAAACAAATAATATATATAATATAAAAACAAACATATTTTAAAATAATTTTCAAAACAATTTTTTTTCTTTATTGAATAATAATAATTTTTGTTTAAAGTTTACCGAAAATTATTTTTTATTTATTTTTTAGATTTATTTTTTAATGATAATTTTAGTACATATTATTCTTATTTAAGACATATTTTTTAAGATTTCATAGTTGTTGCAATTTTTTTTGAAAAATATTGATAAAATTAGAATGATTTTTTTAATCTCTATTTGTTCTATTTTATTAATTATTTTTAATGTGAATTGTGAAATTTTTTAATTTTAAATTAAATTTTAATTTTATTCTAAATTTATTAAAGAAAATATTAGTTTTACTTAATATATTTATTTTTTGTTTTTGTGAAATTAAAAAATATAACCTTATATATTTTTAATACAAAAAATTTTGTTATTATTTTATCTATACTAATATATAAAGGCAAAACATCCTTTTGGTGTAGCCTATTTTTTTTCCTCTTTTACCCTTAAAAACAGTTTAGAAATTACCTAAATAAAAATTAACTTCTCTTCTCATTTTATATTTGAATTATTATACAAAAGATAGTTATATTGCAAAAGAAAAACTAACGGTAACTTCCAATTGAAACCATCTAATAACCGTTTTCATCTATCTCTTTTATTTATTTATTCAAATTGCTATCTCACAAAAACTATTCACATTATCACAACACCAAATTCTCTCACAAAATTGCTGCACAAAAAGAAAAACAACTACCTTGATTTGGATAATTTATCTCATATTTACCATTCAATAGGTTCAAAATATTCACACATCAAAAAGTGATTCAACAGCTTTCTAGAATTTCTATGCTCTTTCTCAACAAATTGTGAGAAAAGAGGTTATGATATGAGTTAATAAACTTCCCACGTTGAAGATCAAAGGAAAAAAGAAACAAGATAAGAGATTGAGTTTTCATCATATATCTATGAGAGTTCAACATCAACACTGCCATTTTTGAAGAAGAAGAGAAATTATTTTCGAAACATTTGTATTGTTTGTATTATTTATTTTTTAATTTCTTTTCAACTTAAGTTTGTCTAATAATAATTTATTGTGTAATGTTGATTGCATTGTATGAATATTTTTGTTCTTTAATTGTTTTATTAGACTATGTTTGGATATTATAAAATGAACCTCATGAAATACAGTGAAAGCGAGCAGAACTCTACTCCATCTGATTTTAAATGATATTTCAGCGGAAGAAATTTTCCTACCGTTTATAAATAATATCATTAATATACAACAAAATAAAATTTTTAATTTTTATCATTGATGTTAATCTTTATTTTTGTTTGTTTTTCGGTCTCCAAATGAAAAAATATTGCATATAAAGTTGTTGCAATGGTTGAAGAGGGTAAATAATGGTTTCCATTGCATATGATATGTTAGGTTTATTGTTTAGGGTAAAGAATTGTTTGCTTCATATTTTTTCTTTTAAAACAAAATAATGGATTATATTGTATTTTGATTTTTAATATTGATGTGTTTGTTATGTTTTTTCTTTTAAAACAAAATAGTGGATTATATTGTATTTTGATTTTCAATATTGATGTGTTTGTTATAATGATTTAGGAGTAATGGAGATTTTGCAGGTAGTCGACGTAATCAATAATAGAACAATGTCATAAGTTTTTTATATTTTCAATGTTTATGTTTTTTTAATATAAACTTAAAAAAAAAAAATTTAACGTGAATAAGTCTTGCATAAAGGTAAAAAAAATTATCTATATTTCAATATTTTTCTACTTTTTTATATAGTTAGAGAGTGTACATAAATTTGGAAAACATGATTGTCGCAAAATCGTAATGGAATCCGTTTGTATGGATACCGTATGAAGGTAAAATCATCACATGTGTTGACTAATAGAATTTACTTCATTTATTTTGCAGTGATTCGAGATATTTTTTAAATTTTGATTTCATAGTTTACCTTCGTATTAAGCAACAATGTCACTTAATGTCTATGTTAATGTTTATGTTTATTTGCTTAATAAACTTTGACAAATGTTATTTTCTTATTATTTTATCTATATCTTCTTATGGTTATGAGTATTCTATAACAATATATAAAGACAAAATTTATTTTTTGTGTAACATATTTTCTTTTTCCGTAATACCCCTTTCTAACCTCTACATTATTTCACTCACATTATAGATTTGCTTGAAAAAAGTCGGTTGAATATAGTTGGGTCACAATGCGCTTTTCGGTATTCATAAGAAAATTTAATTTGAGAATATTATATAGTACAATTTTTTTTTTACGTATCTGAATAAATATTTTAGACCTCATCATACAAATTGTTTATTATAAAATCATACTTATAAAAATTGACACTGTTAATATTTTCACGCGGTGCACCTTAAAAAAGCGGACAAACGAAAATAAAAGGTGTTAAAATTTTATAAATTAAAATTAATAAAAGGAATAAAAATTGTGAAAAATAAAAACAGAGTGAAATTTAGGTGGTGGTATCGAACCCACAATGTATCACATAATGGAATTTACCACTCGTACACCCGACCCGTTCTATCACCGTCTCAACATCAACATCAACCTTGCCCTCAAAGCCCAATTTTTACTCTGTTCATTTTCACCTACTCGTTTCATTGCTTCTGATGCTGGGAAGATTTTGTCCTCTGTTTTAGATCTTGAATCTTCACCCAGTTCTTCTTCATCATCTACTTCTTCGTCTTCTTCTTCCTATGCTGGTAATTCTTATGATTCAAGATTAAATGTCTCATTGTGTTTTTATTATGTTTGAATCTCCTTTACTTTGATGCACTCTAAATGTTTGATTAAATGTCCCATTGTGTTTTTATTATGTTTTCTGGAATTCCTTTATTGTACTCTAAATGTTTGATAAAATGTCTATGTGTGTTTTTAATATTTTTTTACTAAATTCCTTTATTGCACTCTAAATGTTTGATGAAATGTTTCTGTGTTTTTAATAGATATGTATGAAATAAGGCTTGGTGGAGCTTCAAAGTGTTTTTTCCAACAGTCAAAGTTGTGGATGTCCAACTGTACTAGATTCTTCCCTGCCATTGAATTAAAGTTTCACTGGTTATATCGAATTAATTGGTTAGTAACTTATAAGTTACTGCTATTTTTTCAGAACCTGAAAATTGGCAATTGTCCTCTTTGGTTCAACTTTATGTTTCATGTTTCATGATATAAAGCCTGAGACAGTGTTATGCTATATGAAACATGAGGCACTTAGACATAAAGAGACTTTAAAATCGTTTAAAAGTGTTCTTAATCTACAAATTTCTCATACTTTAACTTATAATGTACAAGTTGGATCTACTGTGCCAACAAACCTTCCTATTGTCAATGAAGTCTTCAATAGCCCGAGAGCTACGCGGATACCACATACTTGTCCGCTTGCTAGGATAAAACCTCTTGTTGGAAGGTATGCGCCACCTGAAGTTGTTGTTGTTCGGGTGCTACTTTTGCATTTGTCAAATTTCCAAATTAATGATTTGACTGATCTTTCACCAAAGAGCTTTGCAATCATGATTTTCCTGATCTTGGGACCGACTAACATAATCCTTTTTCGTTATTTGAGATTGGGAACAACAAAGCTAACATATGTATAGCAAGGCTACCTTAGGGCTGGATTATGCTTGGGTTATAATATTTCAAAAAAAATTGTTTGTATTTTAATTAGTGTAATTAGTGTAATTTAAAGACATAATATATCTCTCTTACATGTTCAGATTGTTAAATTAAACCCCTTAGAAAGGCTGGAATTTGAAATTAACCCATAAACTTTTAGTTTTCATTTATGTTACCAACTTTGCTTGCTCAAGTTCAGCATAGAATTTAATGAATCAAATTTTATATTAGATCATATATACATTTTACTTACCACCCAATACTGACACGAAATGGGAAGCTGAAGCTCCTATGCCTAGCTAGCTATATATGATTCTCTCTTATCTCTATATATGCATCTCGTACGGACTACTACGTATACCTTGTAATTAATACAGTATAATTTCTTTTACCACAATATACTATTATTATCTGTCAAGGAAAATCTATTGCTGCTGTCAACAAAGAGTTGTTGCTGCTGTCAGTTTAGCATGCAATTGTGGCACTTCATTAAAAGCGGTTCGTCCGTTCAGCAAAAAAACGGGTTAATCTTTGATGCAAGGAAAAACCACTAGTTTCTGACTGGAACAAATTTACATTAGATATTATACTGAGTCAGTACTCATCATAGGCTGCACCAAGCATAAGGCAGGTCAATTCCTTGTTTTAGGCCCACAAGGAAATAAGTTATTAATTTAGCATACTTTTCTTAACTTAGTTAAATGTTGTTTTTCAGGTGTTTACTATTATTACTACTGTTCTGGTATTCCACTTATTTACTTCTTTTCTATGGCCATTAGTCTTTGAATTAATACTATTAGAATGGATTTCTGGTCCAATAGAGGTGACTTTATTACCATCTGATGAGGCAGTGGCTTTTCTCTTCGGACAACAGTAGGTGTAAGTCTTTGTAACTTCTGTGCATGGGAAGACTCAGAATTCCTTTCCTTATGATTCAGATCAGGCTTAGACCAACCTGCTATTAGAGATTTTCTGACCAAACTTTCCTTATTGGTTTGACTAGAAAACATGGAAGATTTCTTAGTAAGATCAGCTTGATTTAAAGGAACCCTCAAACCTTGAATACACTCACTAGCTTGATTACCAAAGAGGGCATCACCACTAACTAACCTATTCAATGACTTGACTCTTTCTATCATGTCCATGCTATGTACTGAAGGTTGAATACTATTTCCACTTCTCAATTCTTCTTCACCTGATATTAACTGTGTACTAATATGCTTTGGTATGTTAACGCTCTTTGCAAATTCTGCATTATTAGTATGAAGCCTATCTTTCTGATATGTTGCCGGACTCTGAATCAACGATTCATTTCGATCTAAAAAGGGTTCCTCAGCTGCATTTTCTGAAATCAAATTTTCACCTTTAGAGCTTGAATCACAAGTGTGATGATTCATTAGCCTATGTCCTTCCAAGAGAGGATTTTTACAATTAAACTGACTTCTTACAACACTGTCTTTTCTTTGTATTTTAGGACTCTCCAAAATAGCTACTTTCTGCAACGGATCGCGAACTGCACTGTTGATATTACTGGATTCCACCAAATTCGAGTAAAGTTTAAAAGCCAAAATGTGAGACTCAATTCTTTTTATTGCATTAACCAAATCATCCGAGAAATCCGAGAAACTGCAGTTTGCTATATGTGCCAGAGTTACCCCTGCTCAGACACAGTCACACGGCAACTGCATATCTTGTACATCCGAATATGACACCAGAAGCTAAATATGTTGTTTAAAATACATACTTGACAGAGAACATTCAATTTTAACATACCCTGCATGATAGAGTACATCAGCCATTTCTGAAGCAGTACGTGACTTGTCCTCATTATTCTCTAGTGTTTGACACAACTCGCTTCTTCTCTGCAAGTAGAAATATACAGTTACAATCTGAAGTCATAGTGAGAGGCATTAAATAGTTCATTTGTTTTCTTCTACAGATGTGACTTAATTTATTTTAATAAAATTTGAGTTTCAAGGAAATGATTTTAATATACCCAACCTTATTTTAGAGCACAGTAACTTATCATTAAGCAATAATCGCTTTGTCCATGAAGGCTTTCCATTTTCTTCTTCTACTAACTCTGCCTTACGCTGGGAAATTGTTGACTCTAATGCATACAAATAGGTTAATGCCATTGCACTTTCCCCAAATCCTCTACTCACTTATGAAAGAGCTTGAATTTAAGCTTTACAAATCGTAGTTTTAGTTTATTTGACACGCGCATGCGCTCATTTCAAACTGTTTTCAAATGTTTTGCTCAGAGTTCAGAGCCATCAGCTTCTGTTGGAGTTGAAACCAAGACCAATTCGGGTAAGCATGGCAGTTACTCAATCTTCTAATTCCCCTTGTATTTGTAATTTTCTCTGTTTTTTGTTATGAATTCTGAGTGATATGAATATGAATTGTATACTAACTTTATTTCATTTTGCTTATTCCGAAGAAGAAAAGGTGGCTGTTCTTGTTATTGGTGGAGGGGGGCGTGATCATGCACTTTGCTATGCATTACAACGATCACCATCCTGTGATACGGTATTCTGTGCCCCCGACAATGCAAGAATTGCCAGTTCAGGAAATGCGACTTGCATCTCAGACCTTGATGTTAATGATGGTGCGGCTGTAGAGTCATTTTGTCGGAAATGGGGGGTGGGGCTAGTTGTTGTTGGACCTGAAGCCCCACTTGTTGCAGGTCTATCAAATTATTTAGTTAAAGTTGGAATCCCAACTTTTGGTCCATCTGCAGAGGCTGCTGCTCTCGAAGGTTCGAGAATTCCATGAAGCAGTTGTGTGACATGTACGATATTCCAACTGCCAAGGTTTGTCTTCTTGTTCCGACTCTCATCAAACAAATCAATTGTTGAATCTTGTTCTACTGGAATGGTATTTTTGTATATTTCCTTCATGTATTGTATATTATCACAAACTCATTTGCTCATTTCTCTGTATTTTGTTACGTACTAACACACTGTCTGTATAATTAGCTTAATTAAACACTTATGTTACTCTAAGTAACTATAGCTTCTATTATTAACAGGCTATAGTATTTGTATGCAATCATTCTTTCTGTAATTTTTGTCTAATTTCTTATGAACATGACAAACATGAAAATATGAATATGACATTTAATCTCTTTCTATTTCTATGCTTACATTGTCATGCAATATTAAAAGTAAAACTTGATTAAGAAGTACTAATTAATTAATAGAGTAAGTTTGATGAACGTTGTTGTTTTTCATAATGTCACATATGTTGGTTCTAATGTTTAGTATATATTCTAATGTCACATATAAAAGAGTATGGTTTCAAAGTTTATACATTGAATTATCATTTTTTTTATAACAAGAAAACATGTTTACTGTGGTTTTGTGATATACCATGATATCTATGTATGTGATTCTTATACATTACCATTTAATAAACAAAATAACTACTAGTGATGGCTACGCCATTTTATACATAAAGGGATTCACATTATTCGGTGTTTCAATTCAGGGCTTCGATCTGGAACTTTGATTCCATACACTTTATTTGGATATTTCTTCTCAAAATTCAATTGTTCCAGGAGAGGATGAAGCTGATAGTCAACCTACCGTTGAAATACCACCTGATTTGGATATATGGGTGAAGTCATTTGGATATGCTGCATCTTCTCATCCACCTCAAGCCAATAATGAAACTGATAATCCAAGGGAAGATGATGTTGATGAATCAGATGACGACACTAGTGAACACATTAGTTGTGAATTTTGATTTGGATTGTTTTTTCTTGTTAACTAGTTTGAAATTTGCATTGTATTTTCTAATTAATTTGGTTGGACAAGTGATTATTAGTAACTTGATTGTGTCAGTTTTAGTAATGAAACTCAAGTACTTGTTATTGACTTTATAGTAATGTTTGATGGCTTTACAAATTTAAATGTGATTAGTGTTGCATTGGCTTATTCAAATTAGATTTTTAATTTTATATTATTGTTACTTTGATATTTAATATTTATTATAATGTTTTAAATATGAATTAAACACAATTAATAATAAAAATTAAAAACCTGAGAGAGAATTTTCCTGTGAATTTACCTGCGGATTTTCAATTTGCTGCGACTTTTACTGCGAAAATTTCAATTAGCTGCGGTATTTTCTGCGAGTTTAGCTGCTTTACCTGCGATTCTTTCCTGCGACTTATTCCTGCGACTTTTTTCTGCGATTTTACCTGCTAAATTAATTACCCACAAAGGTTTTAGCTGGGAACCGAAAGTAGCAGAAAGAATCGCAGGTAACATGTTTCCTGCGGAAATTTTGTCAAAATCCGCAGGTACCAGAGTATTTCTAGTAGTGCTAGTTTCGAGCACACGAGGCACCGAATTAGGATTCAAACTACTAACTTAGAAATATTTACTAGTTATCTAAGGACCTCCAAAATTTATTGGCTTCCTGCTTCAAAATCAGTATTTTCCCATGAACCATTATCTTATTAGAACATTACTAAGAGAAGTGTAAATGTTTTTCTCTTTTGCAGGAATATAAGTTCTTGCATTCTTAGAAGGCGCATAGATCCTTCTCGGGTATTGTAATTTTCTATGATAGTCCCTTGCATGAAACTAATTATCTTCTTTGTTGATTACTTCCGTAGCCTTTTTTCTTCTCGAAATTTTTATTTATTTCATACCTTTTGAATGCTTTTGCAGCAGCCTTGTCAAACATGAAGTTGCATGGAGGGCAGAACATGATTTTTATTATTTGTGTTGCATTTATTTTACATGAAATTTAATAGAGTTTCGTCATTCTTAAGATATATTTTATTCAAATAATTCTCTTCGAATTTCTCAATCATAGCATCACTATTTTGTCTTCTACAAACACAAATATAGAAGTTAGGTTCAACAAATATTACTGCTAGATGGAAAGGATCATCTACCTTCATTATTGTTTTGATCTTGTCATAAAAAAACAATTTGTCATTTTTCAATATTCTTTTGAATTGTCTAGGTAAAAGCAATTTCATCATGGTTGGAAAAAGTATACTACTACGGTTGACCAATTGTACTAAAGTAGGGGTGGTTGTAAGTACGATGTTTTCCATCACAATCGGGTGACCGTAATTTTAAACTAGGTAACGAGCTACCTATCATAATAGTTACATTAAACAACTGTTGTAATCTATACATCTGAGTTTATTATAAATTATGTGGAATGCTTATTTCGTCAATGCTCACTAAACGTATAACATTTCAATCTGATCTAAAAATTAATAATATGACAAATTAATTTATATTATAAGAACAAATTACACTAATCAATATTATACAAGATTTCTTCAATCCATTATCCGCATTTCGCCCTTTGACTTTTATATTTTGTTTTAATGTTCCTAGTTCTTCAATCTCCCCTTCCTTCACATCTAGTTCATTTTACAAAATATTTTTTTTTTCAAACAAAATTAGAGGAGAAGAAATAAGTGATTGAAGAACTAGACGCATTAAATCAAATTCTAACCGTTAAAGAGCGTAATACAGACAATGGACTGAAGAAATCTTGTATAATATTGATAAATGTAATTTGTTTTCTAATACAACTTAATATCTTATATTATAATTTTCTAATTCATCCAAAAAGTTATATATTCGATAAGGGGTTGAAAAAAATACTCAAACCAAATAAGATATAACAAACTCATCTTCTAAACAAATCTTAGCAACAACATTCATCAAAACATACAAGATACAAAAACAACTTTTATTAACAACAACAAAATCATCAACAACATAACATAAACAAAATACAATTTACAACCTTTATTATTAACAACAAATAACTTTTTATCAACAACAACAACATACCTGTCCCAAAATAATTTTTCACAAACGTACATGTTCCAAAATGACATCCACAATGAAAGGGAATGAAGCTTAAGTGAGAGTTGAAAACTTGTGTTAAAGTTGAATGAATGTTATTTTGGATCTTTCACACAAGTTTGTAGCGCTCAGTGGCGGAACTAAGAATTTTTTTTGGGTGGGCCACTAAAATAAACTATAATATTTAAATTAAATGTAAAAATCATATTGAATATAAATATTTAAGTTGTCGTAATCGCAAAGTTGATTACTAGAAAAATGGATTACATACCTTAAAATAATACTCTACGTGTACTGAGTGACTTGAAATCATCAATAATAGAGGGTCTGAACTAATACATGCATGTCCCAAAATGACATCATAATGAAATGGAATGAAGCTTAAGTGAGAGTTAAAAACTTGTGTTAAAGTTGAATGGATGTCATTCAGAGTCTGTCACACAAGTTTGCAGCGCTCAGTGGTGGAACCAAGAATTGTTTTTGGGTGGGCCACTAACACTACTACGAAAAACCCATTTAGCAACGGTTGGGAATGACATATAATGACGCGGGCGAAGGCGTTGTTATGTAGATTGTTGTTGTAAGTTCGTCGTTTCTACAACAGTCTGGAAACCGTTGTTGTATTCTGGAAGCGCGCGATATATTGCAACGGTTAGGTATTTCAACCGTTGTAATATATATTAACTATCACAACGGTTATCAGTATGAACCGTTGTCATATATGTTAACTATCACAACGGTTATTTGTCTCAACCGTTGTGGAATGTACCCTTAGTTTATTAAATACAAATGTATATTGCTTGTTTTACCATCCACCTTATTAAAGAAATACAACCATTAAAATTGGTAAAGAACTATATAATCTGAAAATTAAGCTATTCTTGAAAATCAACTTAAACACACCACTGTTTTCCGAATTGCATCCATTTCATTCCGCACATTTTATGCTCCTTAACATAAAATTTATGGTTCGATGGTCGGTTTCCTTCAATCCATCGATATCTTTTGTTATAGTTTACCTCATCATCGCCAAAAATCACCACGATTTTATCATCATAACAATGATCATGATCTTAACAACCACGACGATTAGTGACGACGATGAGGTAAACTATAATAAAAGATATCGATGAATTAAAGCAAACGGACCATTGGACCATAAATTTTATGTTAAGGAACATTAAATGTGCTGAATGAAATGGATGCAATTCAGAAAACATTGACATGATAAAGGTTGGTTTTCAAATACATCTTAATTTTCAGATTATAATGTTCTATAGCAATTTAACTGATTGCATTTTCAATAAAAGGATAGTGAAACAAACGATATACATAGTATATAATAAACTAAATTTCATATACAATATCAGAATGAATTCATATATATGTACCTTATCAGAATGAAGTCATATATAGGTACCACCATCATCATCACCACGTGAAACAAATCCTAAGAAGTGGGAAGCAATGATGAAAATTAGTTAGTATTAAATTTAACTATATACAATATACATAGTATATATATATAATAACTAATGTTCTATATCAATTTAACTAATTGCATTTTCAATAAAAGGATAGTAAAACAAACAATGTACATAGTATATAATAAACTAAATTTCATATACAATATAAGAATGAATTCATATATATGTACCTTATCAGAATGAATTCATATATATATGTACCACCATCATCATCACCATGTGAAACAAACCCTAAGAAGAGGGAAGCAATGAAGAAAATTAGTTAGTATTCAAAACAAAACAACCAAAAGTTGAAACAAAACCCTAAGAAGTGGGACTGTACCATTACAATGAAGTTCACCTTGCTTGTGAAGCATTAAAGTCGAATCTGCACAAAATGAGAACAATCAACAAAAACAACATGAAGCAAACGAGATAATGGGAACTATTTAACAAAAAGATTGAAGTAGAAGACTGCCTTATTTTCCATAAACAATATGTACATTATGCTTGCTACCGACAGCATCATCACCATGTTCATCTAGTTTTAGATTCTGCAAGAAGAACTACAAGGAGGAAGAAGCTTAAATCAAAAGCTTCATACTTCTTGTATTTCTTCTCGCAGATTCTAAAAAAAGATGAAGTTTGGGTGCTAGGGTTTCGCTGTGAAGGAAACGGCGTGACTGTCAAAAAGGGAAAGTTAATTCCCTTATATAGGTAAATTTTTCACAACGTTTTTCTTAAATAACCGTTATGATAGATTATATATTAATTTAATAATATCACAACGGTTAGTTATAATAACCGTAGCGATACCCTTATACGTGGTACAAGGTTCGGCACCAGTCAACAACATTTTCCTAAAATCACGCTTGGATTATAAGTGATATCGCTACGGTCATTACTTATAACCGTCGTGATATTATTAACCGTTGCACTTCCCAACATATGAACGGTTTACAAGAAAATATAGTTCCAGAATATGAACGGTTTACAAGTTATCATCATTACAAGCATTAAACTATCAGTCTTTTCATCTTCAACCTCATCTATAAATAGACAATTTTACATATCTAAATAATATATTCTTCGTAACAATGAGTTCAACAAATGAGAATCCTAGAAACCTCAATGAGGAACGTCAGCCGCCAATCCAGGAGGTCGTCCAACCAGCAACTGCTAACTTCAGGGATTCCTTAAGGGTAAGAAAGGATAAGAAGAAGAAGAAGAAGCCGAAGAAGAAGAAGATAAAGAAGAAAAGGAGCCCTGTATATTATGATTCCGATGAGGGGAGTGAGGAGAGATGTCTAGATTATGAAGATGCATTTTATACTATGGGCTCTGACAATGATCTTGATATGTAATATGTTTATCAATGTACTCTCAATGGAATATTAAAATAAAATTATGTCTATATATGTTCATCTCTTACAGTTTTATTTTTAAAGTTATATATATACTCTATTGCACTTAAAAATACTAAAGAATACATTGTTGTGAATCGAAGCGTGATACATGTAGTACAACGGTCTTCTAATACAAGCGTGTTAAAATGTAAAAATATGAAAAAAAAATATAGAGCTGGGAATCGAAGCTTGTTACACAGCTTGTATTACAACGGTTATGTAATACAACCGTCGTTAAATATGGCGTTATAAATTTTTAATCCTGTTACAACGGTGGGATACGAAACCGTGGTAAACCTGGCGTCGTTAAATGGGGTTTTCGTAGTAGTGTAAAATAAACTATAATATTTAAATTAAATGTAAAAATTATATTGATATAAATATTTAAGTTGTAATAATCGCAAAGTTTATTACTAGAAAAATGAATTACATACCTTAAAATAATACTCTACGTGTACTGAGTGACTTGAAATCATCAATAATAGAGGGTCTGAACTAATACATGCACTAATTTATCTTTCAATACAAACAGTCATGATATCTGCTAGAAACCAACCTTTCATCTTGTTTCGCAACTTAATCTTGATAATTTTCATTTCTGAATAAGATTTCTCAGTTGTGGCAGTAGAAACTGGAAGAGTCAAGATAAAACGAAGTAGTCTATCAATCAAGAAGTAAATTTTACCTCTGTTAGTTGCAACCAAACAAGAGCATAATTTCTGAACAGTTGATAAATTCTTCAAATCTGTTGATTGACAGGCATCAACAAAAAATTGTCGAAGCTGAAATTGCAAAGTAATCTTCTCTTGCTCATTGAAATCCATAGGATAATATTTTTCAACTAGAGTGCAAAGAGTATCAATGTTAAAAGCTTTAGAAATCAAAGCACAACTTAGAGTTAACAAATCCATTGCTTGCTCACTAAATCTATTCAACTCTTGTAATTGTTGGTCAATAATAGCAAAAAAAAATTTCAACTTTAAAGTAATATTCTAGTGTGACCTGATTCTCTGCAAGACGAGAGCGTCCATATCTTGTTGCTGAATGAGTATCATCAAGATTGGGAATGTCAATATCATGTCTCACACAATAAGACATCACATTAGCATACAATTTATCCCAACCATTTTCTCTCAGCTCTTGAATAAGATTTTTTGTTGCACGAACTAAAATCATAGCATTAACCACATTCTGAGATTGTTGTTGTAAAGCTTAACAAAGCACATCTGTTATCCCCATAATTTCTTTCATCAAATGCAAGATCAATATAAAATCAAATTACTTCAAGTAATTGTAACCACTATCACCATCCCAACGAGTATTATAATTTGCTCATTCCTTTGATAATGTTTTTAAAACACGACAAGTTGCTTCATACATATTCATCAAGCTACAAATAGAATTGAAATACGATCCCCAACGAGTAGTCCTAGATCGTTTCAAGGTACCAATTTGATTTTAACCATTACCAGTAATGATCTCATCAATCTCCAACAAATGTTTAATTTCTTTTAATCGGGCTTTTTGTAACTCATCATGTCGCTTTGGTGAAGAACAAATAATATTGACCACATAAGTTAGCTTTTCAAAGAATTTATTTATTGGTTTGATTTCTCTTGAAGTAGTAACTAAAGCAAGTTGCAATCGATGAGAAAAATAATGGAAGTAGTATGCCACATACTGTTTTCTTAAGAGTTAACGTCGTCATGTCATTCACATGTGCCACATCAAAAAACCGCTCTTGTATTAAACCAAATTTATCAAAAAAACTTAAAAGAATAGCCATTTGATCCTTATTTGACTCATCACGAGCTTCATTTACAGGGATACAAAATTTGGAATCACCAATTTCTTCACGAATATGATTTATAACCCTACTAGCAATAATTTCCAAGAGCTCTTTTTGAATTTTATGTGAAGTATATTTGCCATTTTGTGGAGCATTATCCAACACAACTTTTGCTACTTCATCAGTATAAGATACCAAGAGTGTTCTTCCTATTTGACCCGAAACCGATCGATCTAGCCATGAGCAGGTTGAAGAGAGCTCTAACAGGCCTTGGAGGACCGAACCCACGTATGTGGCAAAATACGGGGATGACTTGTGGCTAAGGGTGAAAGGCCAACCAAGATTAGATATAGCTGGTTTTCCGCGAAATCTATTTCAGTAGAGCGTATGATGTCGACGGCCCGAGGTAGAGCACTCAATGGGCTAGGGTGGCCCCATTTCGCCTTACCAACCCCAGGGAAACTCCGCAACTCAAGAAAATTAGCTTAGTTTTTTGACTCGCTAGATTTATCATGACCCCTAAAAGCACAAGCTTGAAGTGTCAACCAACTAACAATGTCAATTAAAGCCTTGAGACATAATCGATTCTTCTTTCTTTGGCTTGAGCTTTGCTTTTGGAAAACATTCTCAATATGTGCCTCTTTTTTCAACAAGTCTTGATAAGCTTCCATTGCATTGTTGTGTACCGAGAAAAGATCCTTCCCTATATGCTTAAGAAAAGCACAATTCTTTTCATCTCTCACCCTTTTCCAACCTCTAAAACCTATAGTAATAAAGGCATCCGATCGAGAATTTTCACTTAGTCCTTTGTTAAAAAGATAACATGGAAAGCAATATGTGGCATCCTTTGAATCTGAATATTCTAGCCATGAACTAAAGATTTCAAACCAAGTTTCTTGAAACCGTCTTGGATGATCCTCTTTGCTGAAAAAAGAATATTCTTCTAAACGGATTTGATATGGACCCCATTTCATATAAGCTCTCTGTATTTGATCGACTTGATTTGGTGAATATTTCCATATTGGAGGACGCTTTCCAGGATCACGTTCTAAAGAACTCAAAATATCATCCAAAACTTCAACTCGTTGAGGGATAGCTGTTGTTACTTCTTGAATTGATGGAACTTTAACTCATTGAGGGGTAGCAGTTGTCACTTCTTCAATTGGTGGAACTTCAACTGCTTGGGGCATAGAAGTTATCACTTCTTCGATTCTTGAAACTTTAACACGTTCGGATGTAGAAGCATTCTCACAAACTTTCCTCTTAAAAATGATTAATTTTTTCATTCTTCATCTTTATTTCTTCTGCTTTACAAGAACATAATTTAGTCCCAACATAAATTATTTAAAAACAATATTGAAATTCAATCATAATAAAACTTGTTGTTATGAGTTTTTTTTGACAAACTTGTTGTTATAACTTCTAAAAATAAAAACACAAGTTTTAATTTGTTGTTATAAGCAAGTGAAGCTTTTAGATCAGAGCCAAAAATTTGATTTAGGGAAAGAAATCAGGTTACGGTAATAAGCTAACGCAAGAAAGAAGAGAGGAAAACAAATGGTTTTTTCATATAATAATATAATTGTTAGGGGTGTTATAGTAAATTCCTATAATATAAAAAAAATTCTAGGGTGGCCCATGACCCACCATATCCCCCCTAGTACTGTCTCTGGCAGCTCTCACTTTAGCTTCATTCTCATTATATTTTTTATTCATAGCAACACAAATCATTTGTGAACCACGCCCATAATATGGGACTTCATGAGTTAATGTTTTTCATTCACTTTCCCTACCTACAAGTCAAAGTGTATTAACATGACATATTATCCTAAAAATAGGATGAAAGAAGCTATTGAAACATAAATAATGATACATAAACAACATATCACTTCTAAGGTTATACATTCACTCATATTAAGTTAACTTTTAAACAGATTTGAAAAAATAAACTATCGAACCATGTAAGAACATATATTATAAACTGTGAAGACAAATTTGTAACGTAACTATTTCCTAAGATTTTATGGAGTTAAATCACATTCTATAAGCTTTGTTGCAATAAAAGTAACTATTCGAAGAAGACGGATTCACTGCATGAGTTTGGTGTTTCCATTTTGCATGTTTGTGAAGAAAGGTTATTAAAACATTAATGGAGATTAGGATATTTGAGAAAGACGAGTGAGAGATGTTAAAATTTTGTTTTGAGAGAGATGACTGAGAGAGATGTTAGAATTTTATTTTGAGAGACGGTAGTTATGTCCTGAAGTGATATATATATATATATATATATATATATATATATATATATACACACACACACACACACACACCAACAGGTGATAATAAGAACTGTGATGAAACGTTAGCATTTTACACCACAGTTAATTATAAGAATCATGATGAAATATAAGAAAAAATTTTAAAAATAGAAAATTATTGGTGTTGGGATTCAAACCCTTACACTCCAAGTATATTTCAACACGAATGAACGTAGTGACATGTCTTTTAGTAAATAGTACAAATAAAAAGTGCTAAAAAATGAGTTATTATTACGGTTAACATAACAATCGTAGTATTATGATCTTACGAAAGATATATTTTATAATAGTGTGAAATATATGTACAAATTATTTTGATGACCAAAAGTATTATGCATTTTACAATAATTTTTTTTACCTACTCAGAGGAAGTAATTTTATAACACATTTAATATGATTGCTGATCTTTAAACAACATGCCAAAGTTTGGTCATCTTTACTAATAGCAAAATCACTTAAAAATTAACCAATGGTGACATTTGATCAATGATGAACACTTAAAAATTAAATATTTGAATATGTGGGCATAAATTTTGGACACTTGTAAGGTGGTCAACCATTTAACTCAATAAGGCTACATTAAGTACTTTAACCTTTAGATTATCAAAATAAAAATAAAAAAGTACTTTAACCTTTAGAAAGAAACAATTTTTTCTTCATTTTATTTATTTTTCAAGGTTTAATTTTTCACCTGCTTGACTATCTTCTAGAATTAAACTTGCTTTCTCCTTTTAAGAATTGTTCATAAAAAAGAGTTTCTAAATAATTCAATTCAAAACTAAATTCGATAATAAAGTAGTAAATCATATGAACGCACCTTTAATCAGCTAGGAAAATATTTATTTTTTAAGTGTTCATCATTCGTTAAATGTCCATATTCAATTTTGGTATCTGACTATTAGGAGTGACAAAATGGATGGATTGGATGGATATGGATTTGATGGTTAATGGATGGATTAAAACAATCCATTAGTCCATTAACAATCCACTAAAATTTTCTTAAAATTATCCAATCCGATCCATCCCTTAACAATAAAATCCATCCAATTCATCCATTAACATATTTTTAATGGATGGATATCCATCCATCTAATTTTTTTTTATTTTAAAAAAAATCAGTTTTTTTATTCGAAAAAAAAACCGGTTTTTTTTCAGAAAAAAATTTTCGAAAAAAAGTCGTTTTTTTCCGAAAAAAAATGTCGGTTTTTCATTCGAAAAAAAATCGATTTTTTTTTTCGAAAAAAAAAAAATCGGTTTTTTTTTCCGAAAAAAAAAGTCGTTTTTTTCCGGAAAAAACATCGGTTTTTCTTTCGAAAAAAAGTAGGTGTTTTTTGAAAAAAAAGTCGATTTTATTTCGGAAAAAAAGTCGGTTTTTTTTGAAAAAAAAAGTCGATTTTTTTTTTTCGAAAAAAAACGTCGGTTTTTTTCGGGAAAAAAAGTCGGTTTTTGTTTTCGAAAAAAAAGTCATTTTTTTTCCGGAAAAAAATCAATTTTTTTTTCAAAAAAAAAATCGATTTTTTTTTTCAAAAAAAAAATCGGTTTTTTTTTTGGAAAAAAATTCGGTTTTTTTTTTGAAAAAAATTTGGTTTTTTTTTTTGAAAAAAATTAATTCTTTTTTAAATAAAAATCCATTTTTAATTTTTTTTTTAAAATAAATCTAACTGAGGTCAAAATAATCCATTGGATCTTTAAAATATGTTGGATGGATTGAACCAATCCATGCATATAAATAGATGGATTTAATCCAATCCATTAACTTACTTTATATGTGGTGGATGAATTGGATGGATTTTTTGGTGGATAGATTGGATGGATTTTGTCTTAATGGATCCAATTGCCATCTCTACTGACTATATGATTTTGACAACTGATTTCTTTGTCTCACCAGTGAATTTAAGGATTTTAGTTCCTCTGGGTAATTGAGTTTCCAACACGTTGTTAGAAAATGCATACTCAAAATAAGATCTATTTACATATCCAACATTAAAATCATGTATATTCAAAACTTTTTCTATAACATTATTAACATGATTCCCCCAATATTATGCCTTATTTGACGAATTGAATTGTTAACAATTTTATTTATGTTCGCCATAACTATAGTTCAAGGATAAAACATGATGCTCAAATATCTTGTGGTTAGTAGGATATATATATTCAGTTAGATATGCTTAGCTGACAATCCTAACTGAATATAGTTACAAGGACTAATAACACCCTACTTTATACAACTACACCAACTACTAAACCAACTGAATGTGTATCACTAACACCCCCCTCAAACTGAAGGATAGTGAGCTTTACACACTACCTTGAGTTTGTCTCGCAGGGCCTGAAAAGCAGCAGTGCCAAGAGGCTTCGTAAGTGTATCCGCAATTTGAAATGCAGCCGGTACATGTTGAATGGTGAGTTTGCCAGCGACAACACGTTCACGAACAAAATGAATATCCAACTCAATATGTTTTGTGCGTGCGTGTAGGATAAGGTTATGAGATAGGAGAACAGCACTGAGATTATCACACAGTAAGACAGGAGGATGGATGGGAATACCAAGTTCTGTTAAGAGAGATTCTCTACCCAAAGCAATTCTGATGTAGTGTGCGCGAGAGCACGATACTCCGCTTCAGTGCTTGATCGAGCAACAAGAGACTGCTTCTTAGAACTCTAAGAGATCAGGTTTGGGCCAAAAAATATACATGAGCCAGACGTAGATCTTCTATCATCCGGATCACTCGCCCAGTCGGAATCACTATAAGCACGGAGTGAGAACTTAGATTGAGCAGCAGAAGGAGAAAGCATCAGCCCATGTGTAAGAGTACCGCTTAGGTACCTCAACAGCCTTCTGACTGCAGCCCAATGTGTGTCTAGAGGACAAGCCATAAACTGGCAGGCCTTGTTGACACTAAATGCAATATCTGGTCGAGTCAAAGTCACGTATTGAAGGGCTCAAACTATAGACCTGTAGAGTTGAGGGTCAGAAAAGAGATTAGTGCCATGTTTACTTAACTGACAAGTACTTAACATTGGTGTAGGGGCACCATTTTCATTTGTCATCAAGGCACGAGCTAGCAGATCCTTAATATACTTTGACTATGTAAGAAATAATGAGCCATCACTGCAGTGTTCTACTTTAATGCCCAGAAAATATCTAGGCTGCCCCAACTGTTTTAAAGCAAATTCCTGATGAAGTTTGTTGATGAGTGTGTGAATCAGAGTTGTGCTTGAACCAGTGATGAGTATATCATCAACATAAACAAGAGCATATAGAGTAACATCAAGTTTGGAATACACAAATAGAGAACTGTCACATTTAGATGAAAGAAATCCAAACTGTATCAGTGCCTTAGCCAACTTCTCATACCAGGCCCTTGGGGCCTGTTTAAGACCATATATAGCCCGATTCAACCTACATACCAGACTTTTATCTGTTTGCACAAAACCAGTGGGTTGGGTCATGTAAACTTCATCATGGAGAGTACCATTGAGAAACGCATTATTCACATCAATCTGCTGAATGAGCCATTTGTGAGTAATAGCAAGTGTAAGAATGATCAGAATAGTTGTAGGTTTAACCACTGGAGAAAAAGTTTCTGTGTAATCAAATCCATACTCTTGATGAAACCCCTTTGCAACAAGTCTAGCTTTATATTTATGTATGGAACCATCAACATTCTCCTTAATCTTGAACACCCACCTACATCCAACTGCCTTTCTATTAGGAGGGAGTGTAGTGAGAGTCCAGGTGTTGTTTGCCATAAGAGCATTATATTCATCTGTCATAGCTTGAACCCCTCAGGTTTGGACAGAGCTTGCTTCACACTAGTAGGTTCAACCTCAGAATGAGCAAGAAATGTCTTAGGTTTAGACTTGCCAGTTTTGGCTCTAGTTAACATAGGATGATTGTTGACAGGAACTGAAATAATAGGATCAATGGAACCAATAGTAGGAGATTGAGATGACTCAGACATAGGTATGCATGAAGAAAGAGTGAGTTCATTTGAACATAAGGAAGGGGTTTGATTTTGAACAGAAGAAGACCTGTTGGGAGACTTAGTGACTTGAGGAGACACTGAGTGATATTGTGTGGAAGTTTGTTCATGCTGGGAAGACATAATATTTTTAACAGCAGATGAATCATTGTGAGGACTATGAGAAGTAATCTGAGGCAGTTCTATTAACTCAGTTTGATTAGGGGTACTACTGATATAAGAGTTGTCACACACATTAGGAGCTAGACTAGTACTAGGACTAGACATGCTGCTGTTCACAGGCAATGTTAAATCAGGATGATAAAGACTAGAGCTTTGGACAACCTGTTCTGCTGCAGACCTGTGAATATGAACAGGCTGGAGAGAATCAGGTACAACTATGGTTTCAGATGATAGGGACTGATCAGGGATGTGCAGGAGGGGCCCCACACCATCTTGACTAGAGCTAGGAATTATCTCATTAGTTCGGACAATTGGAACATTATTTGGATCAGATAAAGGAACTATACCTGGGGACTGAGTTCCATTTAAACTATGTGGAATTGTGATGGGACTTGTCATAGGAGGAGTAGCACCCACAAAGCTAGTACCAGGACACGACATGGAGAACACATTTTCAGAGTTTTCAATAGTGGACTTGGAAAGAAACAATTTTGGAAAAGGAAAAACTTGTTCATTAAATGTAACATCTTTTGAGATATACACTCTGCCCTCTTTATTCATGCATCAAAACCCTTTGTGCTGAGGGGAGGGACCTAAATAGATGCATTCCTGACTTCTCACCTGCAACTTATTTTTATTATAAGGTCTAAGTAAAGGGAAACAGAGGCATCCAAATACTCTTAAAGTAGTGTAATCTGGATCTCTGCCATATAAAGCATGAAAGGGTGAGTTAGCATTTGGCAATGTGGAAGAAGGGAGTCTATTGATAATATGTACAGATGTAGTAAAACTATAATCCTAATATTTGAGTGGTAAAGATGCATGAGCAAGTAAGGTTAACCCCATTTCTACAACATGCCTATGTTTTCTCTCTACTGACCCATTTTGGTGAGAGGTATGAGGACAAGTTAGTCTATGAATGATTCCTAATTCAGACAGGTATTTAGTAAATGTTCTAAATTCTCCTCCAAAATCAGATTGGACTGCTTTAATTGTGGTATTAAACTGAGTTTGAACAAAGGCTGAAAAAAGTTTAAAAGCTTGCAAAGCCTCAGATTTTTGTTTGAGCATATACAACCAGGTATACCTGGTGTGACCATCTACAAATGCTATGTAGTATTTGTATCCAGTACTGGAATTTTCTGGGGAAGGACCCCACAAGTCAGTATAGATCACTTCAAAGGGTTTATGATAGACTGTGTCAGTGAGAGGTGCATGTAATTTATGTGCCTTACCAAGACTACAAGAAGTACAGAGCAAAGAGCTATCTTTATTAATATGATGAACATTACACAATTTCAGTATGGTAGCAACAACTTTTGTATTAGCATGACCTAGTCTGTTATGCCATAGAGTACTACTGTTACATATATCACTATTATTTGTCTTATTATAAGGAACAACATAACTATGAACATTAGTAGAAACACTAGACTTGTTGCTTTGACTCTGAGCAGTTTTGGAGTTGATATGCACCGGTGGAAAACAATACAGACCACTATCATCTAGGACACCCTCCATAAGAATTTGATTAGAACCCTGTGATTTAACAAAACACCTGTCAGGTAGGAACTCAAAGACAACAGCATTATCACTAGAAAACTTTGAAACAGATAGCAGATTTCTAGTGATATGAGGAACATGAAGTATATTGGTGAGAGACAAAACACAAGTGGGATTACTCTTAGAGACAAATTTAGAGGATCCTATAGCTTGTATAGCAAGTTTTTGGCCATTACCAATATAAACTTTGTTGTGTCCTACATATGGTTTACTACTTTGTAACAATAAAGCATTAGAAGTTAGGTGATGTGAGGCACCTGAGTCGGCAAACCAAGCCTGAGATTCAAGTTCAGACGGTAGATGATATTCCTGTGTATATGCTGCAGACCTGCCAGTTGTTGCCATCATAGCTGCAGCCTGAGTTTTTGGGGTAGCTTCAGATGCTGAATTTTCTTGTTTAGTATTGTTTTGATTATTACCCGAACCAGCTGAAGCCTGTTGTGAGTTGATTGGCATAAAATTTTCATCAAACCTATGCCAACAGGTAGATACTTCATGGCCATATTTTCCACACAATTGATAGGTTGGGCGATTTCCAGTTGTAGACCTGCCTCTGCCACGACTTCGTCCTCGAGTGTATCTTCCTCTACCTCGATTGGCATAGTAAGCTCCTCTGGAGCCAGTTTCTTATTTGTTTGTATGAGCTACATTGGCAGCAATGTTTGTAGCAGCTAATTCCTCCCTGAATTTCTCGAATTGTGCTTCTTGCATATAAAGCAGAGCCTCAACATCACATAACGTAGGAGGTACAACACACCCATACATCTGCATCACAAATGAATTATACTCTTCAGGTAATCCTTGCAGAATTGAATCTACCTGATCTTATTCAGAAATTGTATCACCAACGACTAACAGTGAGTTCACAATAGCTTTGATTCTCAGCACATATTCAGTGATGGATTTTGTTCCTTTCTTGGTCGATTTGAGCTCAACTCATAACTGTCGTACTCTCGCTTTCATTTGAGCATGAAAGAACTGATGAATCTTATCCCAGACTTCGAATGAATGCTTGAACGCAAGAACGCGAGGCAACACACTTTCAGAAATTGTAGATAGTAACCAGATAAAGAGAGCTTGATCTTGCACTAGCCACGATTCATATTCATCCGAAATTGTACCTGTAATCATATCTTGATCAGAATTGAATTTCTGCGGAATCTTGGGATTCACCACCAAACGATGCATTTTCTGAGACAGAATTACTCCTTCAACCTGTTGATTCCAAAGGAGATAATTGTTCTCCTGTAATTTGATGGAGAGCTTTGGTCCAAATGCCTTCGCAGATTTGGAAGTCGCAGTGCCATTGACAAGTTCTTGTGAAGAATTAGAGAGAGAATCATCATGAGAAGCCATTGTTGCGTTGAACCGATTCTTGAATCTCAGCAACCGAAACACACCAAAAACCACACCGTACCGTCGAAGATAGCAAGAAAAGATCTGTGATTGAAGCGGAAAGCATGAACAGATCGTCACGCGAATGATACCATGTTAGAGTTCTGCAATGTAACTCTCATCACTCTGTGATGGATTCTATGAAGATGAAGTGAGTCTTCACTCAGTGAAGACAATCAATGAAAATGAAGAGAATGGAAAGAGAAGATATGAAAACGTGTGGATGATATTAATTTTCACTTATCACCAAGGATACACATAGTAGGATATATATATTCAGTTAGATATGCTTAGCTGGCAATCCTAACTGAATATAGTTACAAGGACTAATAACACCCTACTTTATACAAATACACCAACTACTAAACCAACTGAATGTGTATCACTAACATGGAATGTTATTGTTTCTTTAATATTAACACCATCATATGGTGCCACTAAAACATAAAGGGTTAATATATATTTTAGATTATGTTTTATGGAGCGAATTCGAAAAAGGACTCTGTAAAAAAAAAAAAAAGATTTCATCTCTGCATTTTAAAGATTATCTTATTTTGGTCCTTAAATGAAACTAGTTAACTTAAATGTTGAGTTGGACATTACAGCTTGGCATTTTTATTATTTCATGGTATACGTGTAAAATACATGTGGCAAACATATGTTTTTCGTGAATTGCTTTCATTCTTCTTCCTTTCCCAAATTATGTTTGCAGCTAGGGTTTAATATCTCCCCCAAATTTTGAAATCAGCTCGTATCTGCACCAAAACAAGAAAATGAGTGGAAGCGCGAGTGCATGCTACACGGCGAGTGTGAGAAAACCACCGGTTTGTGGCCACAAGCTTCCCATGAGAATCCATGTTTCAAAGTCAAGCTCAAACCCAAAAAGAAGATATTGGAAGTGTAAATTTTGGGGGGTATGTAAAAATTTGTTCTCTTCTTTTGTTCATCTCATCTCTTTTTCGAATTCGCCTCATATGACAGGGTCTAAAATGTGTATTAACCCAAACATAAATAATTCTTCTCATTTTTGTTTGCCCAGTGATTGTTATGTTGGGGTAAAAATTTCTATGATTAGATTAAACACAATAGATATTTGATGATTTATTATGTTCATCATTTCATAGATATTGTCATCCTTTTTTTTTCAGGGACAGAAAAGTGGTGTCAGTAATCAAGTATTTTTTACACTACAAGGAAAATTGAATTTTGTTAGGGATTGAATCCCTTACAATTATAAAAGCCACTTCAAAATGTCTATTTATACAAGGGGATATATCACCTTAAAAACACGTCATAGCAACTTTGGTGTCAGGGATTTAACCCATTTCTCACAAATATGTTGAGGGTTAATTCTTCGTAAAAGTCACTACTACGAAAATTTGTTGCTTATAAAAAAAATATTATGGAAAATTCTTCTCACAGCGGTTGGTCACCAATCATTGTGAAGTTGAGTGTGATTCTAAGTATGTAGTTTACAACAACGAACTATTGCTCATTGTAGTAAATAGGATAGTGTGTTACATATAACAACGACTGTTATAAATAACCATTGTGAAATGATTTATAGGTCTTGGGTTCAATGCCCAACACGTCATTTTTTGTGTTTATTATTCTGGATGGCGCTATGCTTATAACAACGATTTTAATAAACAACTGTTGTGAAATTTTTGTTTTTTTCAATATATTTTTTTTTATTTTAAAGAATTCTCAATTTTTTATCCTGAATTTTTCTAAATCGTATCAAACTAGAAACAACAACATACCCATTTATGAATTGGTTTAGACCAAAAATTGTATTACATCAAAGAAAAAATTCCATTAATAACCAAAACTTATATATTACATCAAAACCAAAATAACACAAAACAACCTACAATTTACAGATCATTACATCAAATAATAGTATCTTGGTGTCTTGTTGTATTGTCTCTTGGTGTCTTGATTTTAAACACCTATAATTTAAAATAATAATATTTGTTAGTAAATAACCTTTGAAATTATAACTTACAATAAATTATGAATAAAGAATATAAAATATTTACTTGTTAATTTTCTCATATGTCTTCTTGATGATCGTTATGAATACCATGCACATCATATTTACCAACTTCTTCATATAAAGTAGGAACTCTTGGTACGTAAGAAGGAGTGGAAGGAATTTCAAAATTTTCATCATAATGAGGAATCAATTTTTCTTGGAGAACAAGTGACCATCTACTCGATAAGTTCGAAGGGTCTGTCACATAAAAAACTTGTTTTGCTTGAGTAGCCATGATGAATGTTTCAATCATATAAGTTGTCACTACGCCATAAAAGACCTTTAGCAGCGCTTTTAAAAACGATGCCTAATGTGTCTTCTCTTTCTACCTTTGGAAGCGGTTTTTCAAATAAAAGCACTTTCTTTTGTCCCCCTTTAGGCAGCGATTTTAAAAGCGCTGTCTAATGTGTCTTCTCTTTCTACCTTTGGCAGCGTTTTTTCAATAAAAGCGCTTTCTTTTATCCCACTTTAGGCAGCGCTTTTAAAAACGTTCTCTAATGTGCCTTTTCTCACTTCTTTAGGCAGCGCTTTTTTTTAGAAAACGCTTTCTTTTTTACACTTAAAAAGCTCTTTTTAAAAGCACTTTTTTGAAAAACATTTTTTTTGAAGCGTTTTTTGGTATAAGCGCTGTCTATTGTCCTTTTTTAGGAATTGTTTTTCACAAACCATTATCGCTCAATTTTTATCAAAACTTATCACAAACCTGTAATTCAACATTATAATTCAACACATAGGCCTTATATTTCAACACATAGGCCTTATATTCCAACACAAGCCTTTATTTCAACACATAGGCCTTATATTTCAACATAAGCCTTTATTTCAGCACATAGACATTATATACCATTATAATTCAACATATATATATACACCATTATAATTCAACACATAAACCTTATAATAACCATTATATATAATTCAACATAAACCTCATACACCAAAATAACCATTATATATAACTCAACACAAACCTCATATATACACAAAACATCCATATTTCTAATAACAACCTATCCACTTCCAAAACCTTTAACATCTAAAGATTCCAAAACTATACAACAACCTCCAAAACTATACAACAACTTCCATAAACTATACAACAACTTCAATTCCAAAACAAGACAACAACTTCCATAAACTTCACACAAAAGAAAGATAATATACCTTATATGATCCTCATCTCAATAATGTATTGACACAATTCTTCCTTAATTTCTTCCAATTTATCTTTCGAATAAGTAGCACACTTGAATTCATCAAAGATCTTCTTCAAGTGCTTCTGCAATCTCTTCGACTCGATCACAATCGTATGTATCTGTGCCATTGTCGTTTGAAGCATAGTTCGTATTATCCCCCAATTCAACATTCTCGTTACTTATCTCGCCGTGTAATATCCAACATGTATAACTTCGATCAATTCCATGCCTCATTAAATGTGATTCCAACTGAACTATGTCAATCCGACGCCCATAACAGCAACCTAAGCAAGGACATGTGATTCGACTGGGGTCTTTGGCGTGTTCAACAACAAACTTAACGAATTCTGATACCCCATTGTCGTACACTTTTGACAATCGATTGAAAGACATCCATTTTTTATCCATGGTTTTACTAAGTAAGCTAAACAAAACAAAAGAACAATTGATTACCTGTAGAGAAGTCAGCAACTTCTGGAACCACACAGTGTAAGATTCTTGGAAACGATCCGAATTTGACTCTTCACAAGTAACCCCTATAGCAAATTCACTAAGTTAGTAACTGATGGTGTATACCAAATATAATAGGAGAAATTTAGTATATAATAGCACAAACAAGATATATCAGAGAAACAAGTCTTAGTCTAAAGAATCAAATTTTGTAAACATCATCACTTCCTTCAATTAAGCAACATGGCATGGACACGCAAATTCAATCACATTAATTCAAGTAGCATGGTATACTTTGATTCATCACAAATGACACATCAACACTTAATGTTTCAACTCAAGTAAATAAAAAAAATGACTTTAACACTTAAGTTCAATTAACTTCAAAGTTCTATCCAACAAAGAATCATCAATTCAAATTTAATTAACAATTAACTTCAATCACTATTTATCATTTTCAATCAACTCTCAAAATAAAAATTAATTTAATTATCATTTTCAATCAACTCTTAAAATAAATTCAATCACTAGTTCAATTAACAATTAATTTCATTGTCATTTTCAATCACTAGTTCAATTAACAATTAAACTCAGGCAGCACACTAAAACTCGAACTCAAGCAGTATTATCAGCAAGATTCTCATGATATTATACACTAAAACAAGACAGTAATACATCATCTAAATGCTATCGATCGAAGGCACCAAAACTGTGACAACAAATACATAGAAGCAACAACTGTATAGATGTATCAAGAGTAAAATCTGCGGCATAATGACATATTGGCGATGTCGAAATCCACAAATTACAACAGAAATGGCAGCAGTAGAATCGAAACCAACAACAACAACAACAATATTTAACAATCAACAATGTTTCCAAGTTCATAATGCCGTAATCGGAACCGTTAACAACCAAACAATCCAACATCAACACTAAAAAAAGCAAAAGAAAACATACCTCAAAACAAAGTTACGATAGAGGGAAAGGTTTGGAGAAGGGAATCAGTCACGAGAGATGGAGAGCGTTCGCGAGAGAGAGTATGAAAGTTACGGCGGAGGGAGAAGTTGCGAGAGATGGAGATACGGCGGAGGGAGCAGTTGCGTAGAGAGCGAGGGAGATACAATGGAGAGAGTTCGCGAGATAGAGTCTGAAAGTTAGGGCTTAGGAGAAGAGAAATAGATTTCACGAAAAGAGGGGAGTTTCTATTTTATTTTTTATATTTTAGAAGACTTATAGCAGCGCTTTCGAAAAGCACTTTCTTAAGTGTTACATTTAGCAGCGCCTCTGAATTAAAAGCGCTTTCTAATGTGTGGTATGGGAATGGCCTTTAGCAACGCTTTCCAAAAGCGCTGGCTAAAGTGTGGTCTACGAAAAGCCTTTAGCAACGCTTTTCAAAAGCGCTGGCTAATGGTAGCCTTTAACAGCGCTTTCTAAAAAGCGCTTTCTAAAGTGAAACCTACCTCAGGCCTTTAGCAGCGCTTTTCAAAAGCGCTTTCTAAAGTTCCCATTTAGCAGCGCTTTTTTTCATTATTTTTTTTTGTTTTTATTAAAACTTATAGCAGCGCTTTTGGGAGAAAGCGTTGTCTATGTAGTGCTGCCAAAAATCAATTTTGGCGTGGTGTGTCATGCCAAGGTCAACCCGTGTGAATCCTAACTCATCAATTTGTACACCATTGTTATTGTGAACCCACTTGCATTTAAAAATAAAACACTTTGAAAATAACATAATCAATAACCAAAATCTCCTCAATGACACCATAGAACGCGCTAGTTGCCAAAATAGGATTCTTAAATTTCAAAGTAGAGAAATACATGAATTCAGACTTAACCATAACCCCACTAATTTTTATTATACTACGATTATATTTTGTTTTTATATAAAAGGAAAAATTATAAATGTCGTAGGTAGTCCAAGTTATCGCATTAAATTTTGGCAAGTAGGACAGCCATTTAATTATCTCAGATGCACTATCATCATTATAAATCCTCTTATTAAACCAAATTATGAATTTCTAATTATGCTATGTAAACAATCACATGTCATTCATTCAGGAGTATTTTTCCTTTATAACTTTTTTGTGAGTAGCTATGTAAGGTTCAACATCACTAAGATTATTCAATATATGAAAATGTGCGCCTAAAACTATATCTTGAGTCATTGACTTAACATTTAAAACTTGAGTACCTCTACCTCTAACTCTACCAACTTGAAGAGAGTTTGAAATTCCTATAGACTATTTTTTCGATAAATAGTTTGAATAAAACTCAATAACTTATTCTGTGATGTACCTTTCAACGACTGAGGCATCTAGTCAGTGATGATTCTTCGTATATCCTTTAAATATCATCATGTATCGCTCTATTGGATACGTCCACCTTAAATTAGATGGACCATAAAATCGGATTTCTCTTACTAGATGAACATGTAAGTGAACCATAATGTCAAAAAATGATGGAGGAAAATACATCTCCAATTGACACAAGATTATTGCAGCCTCATCTTATAATCTATCTAATTTTTTGAAATCAAGAACTTTATTACATATAGCATTGAAGAATAAGCACAATATGGTTATAGTTACTCTTACATTTTTTGGAAGGATGCCACAGATAGCCCCTAGTAGTGAAGGTGTGAAAAGTACACAAGAAGGGGGGGTTGAAGTGTGTTTCACATTTTTTTTTAATTTAACTTCTGATCTGAGTTTCAGAATCAGAACTGGTGTTCAGATTCTGTTTTAATTCATTGGCACCAGATATAACAGAAGTAAATAAATAACAGCAGAACACACAAAAGATTTATCCTGGTTCCTCCCCTAACTGAGAGTACTCCAGTCCCATTGCCTCACAAGATATTTTCATTATAACCACTTCTTGATTACAATCGCTTAGGCTTATACATAAGTCTTTTACATCTGCTCATACCAACTGTCTGAGACTTCCTTGCTAAGAGCACATTATAGCGACAAAATTGTGAGTGTAAGCTATTGATTAAATTAACTCATAAAGCAAGAGTCGCCACCACACTTTTATTTTATCCAAAAAGGAAATGAAAAAGAGCGAACAAAACCTACACAAGCTCTAAACAAGAACAAGTGAAGAGAAACCGGGCAAGGGGGGTTGGTTACGCAATGGGAAGGTGTTAGCACCCAAAACGTCTATAGTACTCTATAGGAACCCTTTGAAATATCTACCGCTTTTGGTCTGAAAATGTTTGCTTGAAAAATGATTGAGGAGATGAGAAGAGAAATTGTTTTTAAGATTTTTGTGTTTGGAGAGACTTGTCGCCTCATGCCTACGTACCCACGAAGTGCAATGTAGGATCAAAATCTCGTAGTTCGTGGTACAAAGAATGAAAATTGTTTGTTTTGGTTGATTTTAAGTGTAAAGACAAGTCGTCATTTCCAAGCGAATAATTCCGCTTAAAGAAATGAATCATGTCTAAACTTATGAAAAAATTTTAAAGGAAAAAGTGCACAAGGGCACAAAAAGAGTTTGATGAGTTTGGTGTTTTTTAAAGTCTTTTGAAAAAGGTGTCAATATGCTTATGTAGTTTAGCATTTGTTAAGAAATGAAAAGAAAAAAAGGAAAATCACTTGACAAAGTCATGGTTTGATTATGAAAGAGGTGATAGTTTGAAATCAAGAAGGTTTTGAAAATTGAAGAATGGGGAAGAGAAGAAGTGACTATCCTAAAGCATAAAGTAAAAGCTAAGGATAAGAATAGCCTAACCATACAAGCAAAAGCACAAGTCTTCAAAGTCTTCGAACCATAATTCCAAAGCAAAGGGAAAAGGTCCTAGTTCTAAGTCCAAGGATCCAAGAATAGCATTGAAGTCCAAAGTCTACGAACCATAATTCCAAAGCAAAGGGAAAAAGCCCTAGTTCTAAGTCCAAGGATCCAAGAATAGCATTGAAGTCCAAGGTCTAGGTGCAAAACTCCATGTCCATTGGAAAGGATAGTAACCATAGTCCAAGATTAGAAGCACAAGTTTTTTAGAGGCTTTGGCCTTTATTAATGTTTTTGCTCCAAGTGGACAAACCGAAAAAGGCATAAGAATAAACATGTGTCCAACGGACAAAGGAAACATTGCGGAAGCATAAACATGTGTCCAACGGACAAAGGAAAAATGTGCGGAAGCATAAACATGTCTCCAATGGACAAAGGAAAAATTGCATAAAAGTAAAAGAGAGATAGGGAGCGAGAAGGAATTGTAAAGAAGTTAGAAGTTAGTAATTAGTTGTTAGTTGTTAGAGTAAGTGATCAATAATGATTGAATAATGTACTTAGGTCAAGGTTAATGAAGACTTGTTAGAAGATTGATAGAATCAAAGCCTCTACAATAACAAGCTTCATAGATTTTGAACCTAATACAAAAGATCAATAAACATTGAGTTGTTTTCCGATACGGGACATATGTTGCGCTATGTTAAGCAATCACCGAGTAATTTACGGAGTAATTACCCTACAATGAGGCCGGTCAATAGCTCTTTGTGCTAACGTATGCTAGATGAACGATATGTAGATCGTCATCGGAAAGCAATACCACACGAAAAGAAAAGAAGGTAGCGATCTAGTCTTGATCAAAATTCAACAACGGAATTTTATGATCCATAAGACTTTCATCGATCAAAAGAAAAGGGAAATAGATGAAGAGAAAGCCAAATTAAACCACACAATTTTGTGATCTAAGGCTAAGAACAAAAGGAAAGGGAAGAAAATGGAAAAGGAACCAAAAAAGTCCCAAAAACAAGCCAAAATGTGCATTTTGTTTCGAAGTAACCGGTTACGGCATATCTGCTAACCGGTTACTTAGTTCAAAATAGTGCAGTTTTTCAAAATTAACACAGAGTAACCGGTTACTGCATATCTGCTAACTGGTTATTCTGCACCAGAATGCAGAAAATTGTGCAAAATTCAGTATGATCCACTTCCAAAACTTTTTACAAACACCTTGTGATCATGGAACTGAAATTGCACGAAATTTAAAGTAAAATAACCGCAAAAACCGGCAATTAAACACAATTACAAGATCCAAAGGATCAAGTAACAAAGATCTCCAAAGATCTACATTATGGAAGATGAAGAAGAAGCTTCAACAATGGTGAAAGATGAATTACCACTTCAAATCTGAAAATTCCTTCAAATTGCTTCAAGATCCAAACACCAAAGCCTTGAGTTATGAGAATTGATGAAGAAAACAAGTTTGGATGAAGGTTTAGCTCAAAGTTGAACATGATTCAATGTGAATTCTTGTTAACTTTCAAAAGAAGAAAAGTGAGCTTTAGTAAAATTTATGGTTGGGAAGAGAATTTGCAAGAGGTTTTTTCGCTATCAAAAGCTTGTGAAATGAATGAATTGAGGGCTCTATTTAAAGAGTTTAGGCTTGGGAATTTGGTGGTTTGGAATTTGGTTTGGAAGATCAAAATTAGGCTTGGAATTTGAATTTGGAGGGAAATTCATAAAAGAGCGGTGATTAGTGAAGGTGTATTGTAGGAATTAATTATGATGATGTATGGAATTAAAATGAGATGGTCTAGAATATTCCAAATGTCATCAAAATGATGAGAATTGGTGTGAAAATTACTGAATTTGAATTTGCTGAATTTTTTCAAATTTCCACGAGGGTAACCGGTTACAGACTATGTGATAACCGGTTACTTAGTGCAAATTTTGAAAAATACTTCTTTTGAATGCATTGCTGTGGTTCGGCTCGATTCTTTTTCTTGTCAAAGAAGGCATGGAAATAAACACATGAACCTTGGAGTCTCTTGAATAATAATCAATTAAAACTTGGGGGAATCCTTGACCAGATAAATTTGACATGATTGCGGATCAACTTTGACTTTTCTCAGGTAAAATTCATTCGAGCTGTGGGACTGTTATTTTGGCATTTTTGACCTGTTCTTCCCCTGAAAATGTTATTGAAAGAAAAGAAAAAAATATTTTTGGATTTTGGTTAAGGTTAGTAAAATATAAACAAATAAAGCAATAAAGTGAATAAGAAAACACACAGATGATCAATAAACCCTGCAAGGCATAAACCCAAAGATGAGAGGGACGAGGGAACCAATGTGTGATCTTGTTTGTGGTAAAAATGCAAATGAGATGTGAATGATATGTGGAATCTTAGGGGTCAAAAATTACGGTCTTATAGCTGCCCCTATTTAAGTCTCTTCTATCGGGAGATATGAAGATACTTAAATACAAAAAAAGCTATATTTTTTAGCCCTAAGATGCCACAAGATGATATGAATGCAAAGGATGAAACAAACTGCAGGGAAACTTGAAACAAGGGAGTTACGGTAAATTGAAAGAACAGATAAAACTTTCAGGAATGGCATTGAAAGATATCCAAGCAAATATGATGGGGATTACAGAAGAGAGAAAAGACTTCCAGGAATAACACTAGGAGAAACAAGAGGAGCAAGGTATCCAGGAATATCACTAGAGATCAAAAGAGACAGACATCCAGGAATGGCACGGGAGTGAGAGAAAAACAAAGATCCAGGAATGGCACTGGAATGAAAGAAAACAAACATCTAGCAACAGGATAAGATGTAAAGAGAAACGACAACATCCAGGAATGGCACTGGAAAAGAAACAAGATAGGTAAATGACAACATTCAGGAATGACACTGAATGACAAGGCAGGTAAAAGTTTTGGTAGGCACCAAGTAAGTTGGACTTTGATCACAAGGTAAGATGTTGACAGCAACAGGACCTCGGAAAAATGCATATGAGCGCGAAACATACTTCGAGCTATGAAAATCTTTCTATGAATGATAAATGAATGTTTTATGTATGCAATGCAAATGATAGGACAACTGAGATAGACTCTTTTGTGAGGGAAGAATGGAACTATGATTCCTCAACACAGGGAACACTGCCCACT
The DNA here is from genome assembly GCA_022829125.1 of Lathyrus tuberosus. Classification (NCBI taxonomy): domain Eukaryota; kingdom Viridiplantae; phylum Streptophyta; class Magnoliopsida; order Fabales; family Fabaceae; genus Lathyrus; species Lathyrus tuberosus. The sequence goes on from JALAZF010000017.1 coordinate 22,280,136, forward strand.
CTGCTTGGAGAGAAGATGTTGAGCATATCTCTGTCACACTTATGAATTGTATCAGGCTGGTGGTCTTTTAAGGAGAAATATTCTGAGGATTCTTGAAGAAGATTGCCCCAGATTGATTGACTGATGAAAATAAACTGATCATAGCTTCAGTTTGACTGCTGCAGGGGAAGAATGAACTGATCATGGCTTCAATTCTTGAAATGATTGTTTGAGGATAAACTGATCATTGCTTTAGCTTGACTATTGCTAGGGATGAACTGATCATGGATTCAGTTCTTGAAATGAATATTGAGAAGGATAAACTCAGTATGGGTCTTGAAAGAGATCTTCTGGTTAACCAAGTCTGAAAATAACTTGCACTGAGCAACAAATCTTGAACTGATTCACAACAGGATCTGGAAGTAATGTCCCCTGATAGGATCACTGACCAAGATTCTCAACTGTTTGAAATTTTCTTGATGAGGAAATTTTGTCTGCAAATAAAATCATTCAAACAAACATGGTAATTTTAATGCAAAGCTCATGCAATTTTGAAATCAAAAATCATTTTCGGAATGATATTATTGATGTAAAGCAAATGAATCAGTTGTCAAAACACGACGGTTTAGACATTCAAAATGAAAGAGAAGGCAAAGGTATGGCATCAAATAAAATGATTGGCAACCAACTTAGGAGTCAATTTACGCAACCTTGCTGTAGTATGCTTTCAAAAGAAACCTGGCTTCAATTAAGTCTTTTGAAGGTTGTAACGTGGTCTGGTTCACGGTTTTGAAACAAAGGATATAGGCTCAAAGTTTATTTGTTCCCAACCCATTCTTCGTGATGATCTCTAGTCCTATGCTCAGTTAATTCAAACTATGCATTCAGGTTCTAAGTGATTTTGGAATTGCAACACTGTTATGATGATGGTTTAAGGGATTTTCGAGATGGCAGTCACTCTTTCTTACAACATTTTGTTGTCTTTGATGAGGACCTCAGTCAACTCATTTTGTCTTTGAGGATTATGGTAACCTCTTGATTTTCCTTTTGTTATCCCTAACTTTTGCCTGAACTGTGTCATTTGAGCTTACAGTCAGCGGGATGCCCCAATTTTTGCATAAGTTTCCTTCATAGGTTTTGACTTAGCGGGCTTTTCTTTTGAATTTTTTTTTCAATTTTTTTTTGAAAGATAGTGACTGCCTGGCTTAATGATTACGGTGAACCATCATTGGCTTTCAATTTGAAAGACATCTTTGACACTTCTTCGTTGTGTGCGAAGGAAAGCTTGTGATTGCAACCTTTATTGAAAGGCATCTTGCATGCACAGTCAAATTAACTGAGAACTACCCATCCACAGGTTAAGATTGCGGGTTTTTCGTATAGAAAGAAACTCCAACTTCTAGGCTCAAAGGGGTTGACAAGGGATTAACTTCCTTATTTCTCTAGTGTTTGGGAGTTGAAACAATGCATGTACATCATCAGCTAAGTTTTAATTGAAAGCATACAGTTTAGCAATTTTAGGTGTTTCGTTTTCATCATACTCCCTCCAATCTTTGCATAAACAAAAGCTTGATAAAGAAAGTGAACAGGAGATATATTTATTATTTTGTGAAAAAGAAAGCATAAAGATGAACACAGTGGATATAAATGAATTGAATCAAAAATTGCAATGCTCATTTCATTGAAAATTACCATGAAAGTACAAATAAAGTTTGAAAGCAAACAATCAATACAATCAAAGAAAAATGCAAACAGAAAGAAACAAGGCCTATTGATTAATCAGCAACAAGGATGAGCTGTCCTGTCTGAAACACTGGATTTAGGAGATGATCTATCTGAACTGACTCAAACTTCACTTGGCATGCTCTGGCAAAGGATTGTTGACAACATTGGGATTATCATCAAGAAAAGTCAGAATCTTTGAGTTCACCAATTCTTGTACTCTAGCTTTTAATGCATAACAACCTTCCAAGTTATGACCTACCCCACCTCGATGGAACTCACAGTGAAGATCAACCATATAGCCAACTGGGAGAGGATTTGGAGGAGGAGGTAGATCCCTCGTTGTAATCAAACCTTTCTTTACAAGACATGGATACAACTCAGTGTAGGACATCGAGATAGGATCAAAGTTAACCCTATTACGATTCTGATTTTGTCTAATAGTCTGACGAGGAGCTTGAACTGTTTGAGCATTGACAACGGGAGCAACTACAGTTACATATTGTTGTTGCCTGTGACGAGGTTTACCTTCAACTGAAATAGCATGGGTATCACCATCCTTCTTCTTTTGAAAATTCCCAGCATACTTTTTAGCACCACTAGAGGCTTCAGCATTAGTGATCTTTCCTTTCTTGATACCCTCTTCTAGTCTTTCTCCAATAGTGACTAGTTCAGCAAAACCAGATGATACACTGCCTATCATCTTTTCCCAAAAGAGTGGCTGAAGAATGTCCATGAACAATCCAGTCAATTCCTTTTCAGCCAATGGTGGCTCCACTTGAGCAGCTAACTCTATCCAGCGTTGAGCATACTCCTTAATGGATTCTTTTTCTTTCTAAGACATGTTTTGCAATTGACGGCGATCAGGTGCCATGTCCAGATTGTACTTATATTGCTTTAAGAAAGCATCAGCCAAGTCTTTCCAGCTTTGGATACGGTTCTTCTCAAGTCCGATATACCATTTCATTGAAGCCCCACTCAAGCTGTCTTGGAAATAGTGAATGAGCAATTTGTCGTTTTTGGCATGAGCAGCCATCTTGCGCCAATACATCACCAAGTGGCTTCTGGGACAGGTGTGCCCCTTGTATTTCTCAAAATCAAGAGTTTTGAATTTTGCAGGCATAACCAAGTCTGAAACCAAGCACATGTCCATTGCGGCGGCACTAAAGACATCACTTCCTTCCACGGCTCTTATCCTTTTGTCCAGAGTTTGCCATTGCTCTCTGACTTCTTCAATGTATCCAGGTTCTCCCAGACTTTCAGATTGTGGACTAGCAGTATGGTACACGAAAGGAGGATTCTCAGGAATAACTTGAGCAACAGAATGCACAACAGGCTGAGGTTCAGTGAACAAAGGAGCTGAAGATACTGGCTGTACAGACGGAACAAACACAGGATTAGTTGCAAAGGGTGGCGAGTAATTTGGAGGTAACACAAATTCTGGCCAAGTAGAAGCTGGTTGCTGAGTCAGTGGAGGGTCAACAGCAGCAGGTAAGATTTCAGAAATCACAGTCCTCTGAGGTGGTTCACCTCTAGCAATCTGAACTTGCATCATTTCTGTAAGTTTGGTCATCCCGGCCTTCAACTCATCAATTTCCATTCTGACTTCGGCGTTGTGTTGTTCTTGGTTTTCCATTCTCAATATGACAGCAGCTCTAGTTCCGTAGTTGTGTTGAGGAAACAGCTTGACGATGAATAGATAACTGAAGAAGGAGACATTTGAAATGAGTTTTTGGACAACTTGGAAGAATGCATATGTATGCTCATGGATGCAAGAGTGCATGGATGCAACAACCATAAACAAGATCACTTAAAGCACACGGGTCAAGGATCCGAGTCACAAGCATGAAGCCAAGGTTAAGAACCTCCCACAAAAGGTATGTACTAAGGTTTTGTCTTCATTGTACCTGCAGAAAATAGTGGTTATAACAGAGTGCCTAGAGTCCACAATCCACTATCAGACACACCAGCGCACCGATTTGCTCGGAGGTTGGTAGTTATCCTCAAGAGAATCTAACCTGAGTATGGCATCACGTGACAACTAAGTCAGATTTGCATCTTCATAGCTTCCGCGCCACGATCCTAAAAAAGGCTAAGATGGGTTAAGGGTTACTAAGGTCCTCAGTGTTATAGGCTTCTATGGAAAAAGTAATGCCTTCAACGATCGCTCGATCGACATCAGTAATTCCAAAGAGGCAACCATCGAGTGGATGGATTCTCAAGTTCTGCTTTTTCGGGATTCGACTCCTTCAAAGGTCCCTTGACTATACCATCCTCCTATCTCAAAGTACACTTTGGTCCGGGTATAGGACCTATCTCACACACAGAGGAACTCCCAAACAGAACAAATAGGTAACAAGCAAATCAAACAAAAAGCAGTAAATAAATCAAAGTAGGCTAAACCCCTCAAGGGAGAATATCCCCAGCAGAGTCGCCAGTTTTTTGGTAGCGGCAAAATCGTGAGTGTAAGCTATTGATTAACTTAACTCATAAAGCAACAGTCGCCACCGCACTTTTATTTTATCCAAAAAGGAAAGGAAAAAGAGCGAACAAAACCTACACAAGCTCTAAACAAGAACAGGTGAAGAGAAACCGGGTAAGGGGGTTGGTTACGCAATAGGAAGGTGTTAGCACCCAAAACGTCTATAGTACTCTATAGGAACCCTTTGAAATATCTACCGCTTTTGGTATGAAAATGTTTGCTTGAAAAGTGATTGAGGAGATGAGAAGAGAAATTGTTTTAAAGATTTTTGTGTTTGGAGAGACTTGTCGCCTCATGCCTACGTACCCACGAAGTGCAATGTAGGATCAAAACCTCGTAGTTCGTGGTACAAAGAATGAAAATTTTTTGTTTTGGTTGATTTTAAGGGTAAAGACAAGTCGTCATTTCCAAGCGAATAATTCCGCTAAATGAAAAGAATCATGTCTAAACTTATGAAAAAGTTTTAAAGGAAAAAATGCACAAGGGCACAAAAAGAGTTTGATGAGTTTGGTGTTTTTTAAAGTATTTTGAAAAAGGTGTCAATATGCTTATGTAGTTTAGCATTTGTTAAGAAATGAAAAGAAAAAAAGGAAAATCACTTGACAAAGTCAAGGTTTGATTATGAAAGAGGTGATAGTTTGAAATCAATAAGGTTTTTGAAAAAGGGAGAGAGTTTTGAAAATTGAAGAATGGGGAGGAGAAGAAGTGACTATCCTAAAGCATAAAGTAAAAGCTAAGGATAAGAATAACCTAACCATACAAGCAAAAGCACAAGTCTTTAAAGTCTTCGAACCATAATTCCAAAGCAAAGGGAAAAAGTCCTAGTTCTAAGTCCAAGGATCCAAGAATAGCATTGAAGTCCAAAGTCTTCGAACCATAATTCCAAAGCAAAGGGAAAAAGCCCTAATTCTAAGTCCAAGGATCCAAGAATAGCATTGAAGTCCAAGGTCTAGGTGTAAAACTCCATGTCCATTGCAAAGGATAGTAACCATAGTCCAAGATTAGAAGCACAAGTTTTTTAGAGGTTTTGGCCTTTATTAATGTTTTTGGTCCAAGTGGACAAAGAGAAAAAGGCATAAGCATAAACATGTGTCCAACAGACAAAGGAAAAATTGCGGAAGCATAAACATGTGTCCAACGGACAAAGGAAAAATGTGCAGAAGCATAAACATGTATCCAACGGACAAAGGAAAAATTGCATAAAAGTAAAAGAGAGATAGGGAGCGAGAAGGAATTGTAAAGAAGTTAGAAGTTAGTAATTAGTTGTTAGTTGTTAGAGTAAGTGATCAATAATGATTGAATAATGTACTTAGGTCAAGGTTAATGAAGACTTGTTAGAAGATTGATAGAATCAAAGCCTCTACAACAACAAGCTTCATAGATTTTGAACCTAATACAAAAGATCAATCAATATTGAGTTGTTTTCCGATACGGGACATATGTTGCGCTATGTTATGCAATCGCCGAGTAATTTATGGAGTAATTACCCTACAATGAGGCCGGTCAATAGCTCTTTGTGCTAATGCATGCTAGATGAGCGATATGTAGATCGTCATCCAAAAGCAATACCGCACGAAAATAAAAGAATGTAGCGATCTAGTCTTGATCAAAATTCAACAACGGAATTCTATGATCCACAAGACTTTCATCGATCAAAAGAAAAGGGAAATAGATGAAGAGAAAGCCTAATTAAACCACACAATTATGTGATATAAGGCTAAGAACAAAAGGAAAGGGAAGAAAATGGAAAAGGAACTAAAACAGTCCCAAAAACAAGCCAAAATGTGCATTCTGTTTCAAAGTAACCAGTTACGGCATATCTGCTAACCGGTTACTTAGTTCAAAATAGTGCAGTTTTTAAAAATTAACACAGAGTAACTGGTTACTGTATATCTACTAACCGGTTACTCTGCACCAGAATGCAGAAAATTGTGCAAAATTCAGCATGATCCACTTCCAAAACTTTTTACAAACACCTTGTGATCATGGAACTGAAATTGCACGAAATTTAAAGTAAAATAACAGCAAAAACCAGCAATTAAACACAATTACAAGATCCAAAGGATCAAGTAACAAAGATCTCCAAAGATCTACATTATGGAATATGAAGATGAAGCTTCAACAATGGTGAAAGATGAATTACCACTTCAAATCTGAAAATTCCTTCAAATTGCTTCAAGATACAAACACCAAAGCCTTGATCTATGAGAATTGATGAAGAAAACAAGTTTGGATGAAGGTTTAGCTCAAAGTTGAACAAGATTCAATGTGAATTCTTGTTAACTTTCAAAAGAAGAAAAGTGAGCTTTAGTAAAATTTGTGGTTGGGAAGAGAATTTGCAAGAGGTTTTTTGGCTATCAAAAGCTTGTGAAATGAATGAATTGAGGGCTCTATTTAAAGAGTTTAGGCTTGGGAATTTGGTGGTTTGGAATTTGGTTTGGAAGATCAAAATTAGGCTTGGAATTTGAATTTGGAGGGAAATTCATAAAAGAGTGGTGATTAGTGAAGGTGTATGGTAGGAATTAATTATGATGATGTATGGAATTAAAATGAGATGGTATAGAATATTCCAAATGTGATCAAAATGATGAGAATTGGTGTGAAAATTGCTGAATTTGAATTTGCTAAATTTTTTCAAATTTCCACGAGGGTAACCAGTTACAGACTATGTGATAACCGGTTACTTAGTGCAAATTTTGAAAAATACTTCTTTTGAATGCACTGCTGTGGTTCGGCTCGATTCTTTTGCTCGTCAAAGAAGACATGGAAATAAACACATGAACCTTGGAGTCTCTTGAATAATAATCAATTAAAACTTGGGGGAATCCTTGACCAGATAAATTTGACATGATTACCGATCAACTTTGACTTTTCTTAGATAAAATTCATTCGAGCTATGGGACTGTTATTTTGGCATTTTTGACCTGTTCTTCCCTTGAAAATGTTATTGAAAGAAAATCAAAAAATATTTTTGGATTTTGGTTAAGGTTAGTAAAATATAAACAAATAAAGCAATAAAGTGAATAAGAAAACACACAGATGATCAATAAACCCTGCAAGGCATAAACCCAAAGATGAGAGCGACGAGGGAACCAATGTGTGATCTTGTTTGTGGTAAAAATGCAAATGAGATGTGATTGATATGTGGAATCTTAAGGGTCAAAAATTTGGGTCTTACACACATGTCTAAGACTTTCCTTTGCTCACACCTTCAGACCCAGCCACCTGCTCCAACATCTTCTGGTTGAGACTTCCCCTTGCTTAGAGCACATGTCTAAGACTTCTTGCTCACGCCTTCTGACCGCGTCACCTGCTCTTCTGGGGATCAGACTGAGACTTCCCCTTGCTCAAGTAGCACTTGAGACTTCTTGCTCACGCCCTTTAAACGGAGACTTCCCCTCTGCACAATCAGACTAGCTGAATAAGACTTTCACAGCTCAAGCACTTAAGCAATGCGACTTACGTGGCTTAAGCATTTTGGCTCAAGACTTGTTGCTTGAATCCCAATGAGATAATACTTCTTCTCAAGCACATAGCAAGAGACTTAATCTAAACTAATGAAGGCACAGCAGAATAGAGAACAAGGTGTACATGATGCAAGCATCAAAGGTACGGGAAATCACCATAAAAAAGACCTAAAGCTCTTATGATTTCTAAGATATTTAATGGTAAGAAATCTTAAGGCTTTTACAATTACAACCTAAAATAGAAAATATGCATATTATATTAGATTTGATAATTGATTAATCTTGCTACTCCTTCATCTGAAGAATCCTTGTTAAGATTCAAACTTGAATCTTCATCCACATTTATAGACTTTTCAGAAACTAGCCATTGAGGAAGTGAGTTGATCAAGTGTCTTTGCCTTTACTCCAAAGTACAAGAGACGTTGAAGATGGATGCACAACAGATTCTGAATCCAGTGTGTAATACGTTTAACCTTTGAGTCTTCAAGAGGTTTTGTACTGATAGAGCCATTGAGAATAGACATCCGTAGAGCATGCCAACCTTTCTTGAGCCTTGCAATCTTGTAGACTCTAGTTGACAAGCTAATAAGACAATACAACTAGCTTTTTACAGTAGGACAATCCACAACTTTATCACCAACTCTAAATGGTACCAGATGTTGATATACAATTACCAAGTGTAGTAACTCGTTTGAATGTTGAGGCCTTTAGCTCAGAGTCTGCGCCAAGCCACATTAGCAATTGTTCTTCAGACTCTGCCACCAGAAGCTAGCAATGAAGCAACTCCTAAGTTTGTCTAAGTAAAACAGATTCTGATTATTTATGTATAAGAATAAGAACCTGCATAAATAAAACACACATCGAATAAACCATTGTTCTTTTAATACTTTTGTTATCATCAAAACTAAAAGGGAATATGTCATGAACAAATCTTGCTCTAACAATCTCCCCCTTTTTGATGATGAAAAACACAAGTATTTAAAGAACAATGTTGGGCGTTTAATTTTCTCTGCAACAACAGGGTGTGAGATTTGTAAGATCCCTTTAAGTCTGATAGTCCACAGCTGAGTTCTATTGACTCTAACACCAAGAACTATTTTTCAAGAAAAAATAAATTAGACTTCTTAGTAACATCAGGGTTTGAGGTTTGCAAGCTCCCCCTGAGTCAAACAGTTCCAAGGTTGAGGTTTGTAAGCTCCCCCTGAGTTCCATATTTAAAAATAAACCAAAATAACAACATTTTAACTTCTTTTGGGAACATCAGAATACGAGGTTTGTAAGCTCATTCTGAGTCTAATAGGCTAAGTCAGAGGTTTGTAAGTTCTTACTTAACGCTATGTACAAGAGAGTTAAAATATGTTGCTCTTTTAACTTTCTTTGGCAACACTAGAATATGAGGTTTGCAAGCTCCTTCTGGGTCTGATAGGCTAAGTCTGAGGTTTGTAAGCTTTTCCATAGACCTATGTACAAGAAAGTTAAAATACTCCCTGGGCAAGGTAACCATAAAAACAGAAAATAAATTACCAATATGTACAACTGAATAGGTATTCAATGGGTTCAATTTCCACTTAAATACTTACTATTATTTCTCCCCCTTTTGTCACATAAAAAATAATAAAATAAAAGAAGGAAGAAGAAGAAAAGAAAGAAAGAAAATTTCCACTTATTAATGTAATATAAATCATCATTACTTAATCAGTTTCCAAGAGGAAAAGTAATCAAATAATAAGAATCATTAAGGTTTGTAAAGTGCAAGCTTTTAAGTCTTATTGCTCATTACTATTCCAAGAATTAAGCAAGGATTAATTTCAGACTCTTAGTATCCACGGAAGCCATTGTAAAAACACCCAATGATCGATGGTTTTTATGCTTTATTTTACCGTTAAGTTTAGTTAATCTTATTATATGTTTAGTTGCATTTTATTTCCGTTTACCACATTTTATGCTTTGGTTGTGTCTCTTTACTGTTTTTGGGTTTAGATAAGTATTCACGAGGAATCGGAGCGAAAATTAGGAAAAATCGCAAGAATTCAGAGAAATTTTTATGCGCGTGCCAGAAGGCCTGACACGGCCCATGTCAGGGAAGCAGCAGAGTTGAAGAAAAGTCAGAGGCCAGAAAATTAACAATTACAGTTACAGAAGGCTGACACGGTCCGTGTCAGCTTATGACGTTGATTTCCTGATTTTTGATATTTTTATCCATAAGTTAAGCTGTGAGGGAATTTTGGGTATTTCTAACCGATCTAAGTGAGTGTTTGGTATTTAGAAGAGTTTTTGGAAAGAGAAAAAGGGACTTTTGGGACGGAATAAGAATTACACGATCAAGAATTGAGCGATCAAGAGAAAAGGGAGAACTGAAGATTCTCATGCGCGAGAGCAATTGAAGATCAAAGTAATCCAAAATTCTTGTAATGTTTAATCTTATTATGGTTTTTTCTTTGAATATTATGAGTAGTTAAACCCCCCAATGCTAGGGGGTGTCCTTGAATTGTTTTTGTAATGATCTTGTTTTCCTTTGTTCAATGACATAAGTGTTTTTTTCATAATCATTTTTATTGTGCAATGTGCTTAATGCTTTTTCTATCAGACAAATATAATTTGATTTACGGTTAACTTTTAGGTCGGACAAACCATTGTTAACGCCTTTTTGTGAAATAATGCATTAATAGATATTACCTAGTACTTGGAATACCTTGTTGCACTTGGAACACCATTGACATTATAATGCTTGATTTCAAACGTAATTATCTATGAACATAGTAATTAGGTTATGTAATCAAAGGTTTTCTCACTAAGGACTTAGGAGTAAACAACTTACGGTTAAGAAATTGATTATTTTAAGTCGTGTCTCTAAAATAAGGATTAAGGTTGTTACAAGGCAATTCATACACTGTGCCCTAGCATGCTTCTCATATCTGTTAAAAACTCAATTTTCTTATTCTGTTTTATTTTGTCACTGTTAGTTTATAATTTTCCAAACAAAACCCAAACCCCCAAATACTTTTTGTTTAATTGAATTATTACTAGAACTCATATTCACACGCAATCCTCGAGATTGATACTGGGGATAATCCCCTATTTTAATTACATTGGCGAAAATAGTACACTTTCTATTTTTTTGATCAAGTTTTTGGCGCCGTTGCTGGGGACTGCCAAAATATAAGTTTTAATTTTAGTTCAATTGAAATTTTGTTGCTCGTCAACTAAAATTTTATTTTCAGTCTCATTGTTATTATTTTTGTCCTATTACTACTAATCTGCGTCTAACATTTTTATGCAAGGAGAACCCTTAACTAATTTTCCTTTTGACGCAGAAATTTAAAGAACTCTACACGCAAGGCGTAGACAAGCAAGACTTGCAGCTTCTGAAGCTAAACCTTCAGTTCCAACACCAGAAGATGAAGAAGTTTCTGTTCATTCGGAGCATTCAGACTCATGTTCAGAAATAGGTTCAAAGTCAGATAAAGACATTGTGATTATGACAGAAGATCCACCAGCAGGGAGACTCCTTGGTGATTATGGTGTAGCAAATGCACCTGCTAGTAGATTAATAATTGTTAACCAACCGGTAAATGTGACGAATTTCCAGTTGCATCTGAGCACCATCACTCAACTTGAGAGGAGACCTTTCACTGGAAAGGGTAATGAAGATGCCAACAAACATCTGCAAAGATTTCTGACTATGAGCACTACTCTCAAGATTGATGGGCACACTGAGGAAGCGAAAAAATTAAGAATGTTTCCTTTCACTCTCTCTGAAGATGCTGAAGAGTGGTTTTACTCGTTACCTGTCGGGAGTATTACTACTTGGGAAGAGATGGAGAAGGCTTTTCTTAATGAGTATTTTCCTGCCTCTGTTTATATTCGAAAAAGATATGATATTGTAATTTTTAAGCAGAAGGAAGGGGAATCACTCGGCGATGCCTACAAAAGGTTCAAGAAGGTTTTGGTAGCATGCCCTACTCACTACATGGATCAAACTGAACAGATGCAGATGTTTGTGAATGACCTCAGTATGAAGACTAAGTAACTCATTGATACCGCTGCCGGTGGCTCATCAAACTTTACAACAGCTACTGGTATTAAGAAAATTATTGAAGCCATTGTTGCAAATAAGTACTTGGAATTGTATGATCGAAGCGTAAGTAAACTTGAAGGAATGATTGATTTGAAATTGGATAATCAAGTGGTAAAGATGGAAGATCAAATTGTTCTGAAAGTTAAAAGAAGACTCAAGGATATGAAGGTGGGTACTCAAACTGTGGCACAAGTTCAAACTGGTCAGACTGTGAACCCATTATACTGCGCATTGCGTTGCAACTACGCAACAAATTGAAGAGATAAAGTTTCTGAAGCAAAACAATCCCTATTCTCAAACTTATAACCCAGGGTGGAAGAATCATCCTAACTTCTCCTGGAAAGATCAGAATCAACTCCAATACCAACAGCAGCAACAGGCTCCTCAGAAAGCAGAGTGGGAGGTTGCCATTGAGAAAATGGCAGCTCATAATATTCAATTCTAGGAAGAGACCCGAAATAATCAAAGGAACACCATAACTTCTATGAAAAACCTTGAGGTTCAGATGGGTCAGATAGCATAACAACTTGCCAAAGCTAAAGCACCAGGTGCCCTCCCGAGCGCAACAATACCAAATCCAAAAAATCATGAGAATGTTAATGTTGTCACAACAAGAAGCCAGAAAGTTATGGAAGAAAAGGAAGAAAGGGCAACAAATGATTATCATTATATAGAGGTGGAGCTGGAAGTGAGAGAAAACAAGAAAGAACTAGAAAGAGCTATACCACCTGTAAAGCCAACTAAAGAGAAAAAGAAAGAGGAGGCTAAACCCAAGATCAAGTTACCTTATCCTCCGAGAGTGAATAAGAAGGATACAAAAGAGAAGGACTTTGAGAAATTCAGCACAATGTTCAAAAAGTTAGAGATTAATATGCCTTTCTTTGAAGCACTTGAGCAAATGCCTTTGTACAAAAAATTCATGAAGGAGGTAATCGGTAAAAATAGACCTAGTGGAGAAGAGATGAAAAGTGTAATTGAGCAGTGCAGTGAGGCGTCACAAGGTATGAGAATCCCCATCAAGCGGAAAGATCCTGGATCTGTAGCAAACCCATGCACTATAAAAGACAGAACTTTCAAGAAGGTCCTTATTGATTCGAGTGCTAGTGTGATTCTCATGCCTTTATCTATTTTCAAAAAGCTGGGTATTGGAAAAGTGAGTGATACAGGAACAAATTTGAAGTTTGCCAACCACACGACTAAGCGGTCATATGGGCTAGCAGAAGATGTATTGGTGACGATTGATAACTTTACCTTTCCATGTGATTTTGGGATCATGGATATTCCGGAAGATGAAGAGACTCATATCATACTTGGTCGACCATTCTTGCTTACTAGTCGGTGCAATGTTAATATTGAAACAGGTACACTAACCTTGAAATCTTTTGATTAGGAAATAACTTTAAAAGTGTTAGACATCGAGAAGCGGGGTAAAGAGGAAGACAATCACTCTTCAGTTGGAATGATCCAAATAGTGGGAAAATATAAAAGTTCAAAGTCACCGTTGTCATACCCCAAATTTTGACCACTAAGATTTCCCATCATTGTGCAAATCATCACCATAATATGGGTAATCCATCATGCCTCATTAGTCTCCCCAAAGATGGGTGAGCATCCATTACAATCAAGCTTAGGGTTTCAAGCCCTCTCAAAGCTCTTAGACAAAGGATCAATCAAGGAATGACATGATCTTCAACATGTCTAACCTCTCAAACATCCACAAGGGATCAAGAGGACTCCCACATCAAGGATTAAGCACAAGGCTGCAACCTTCTAAGTGGATCAAGCCTCAAGATCGCCAGTGTCACCAAATTAGGGTTTTGGTCGACCAGGGCCTCAATATGGAAATTTACCCCTGGGCATGAGCCAATGCTTCAAAGCATAACTTGAATTACTCCATGGGATCTCATAGACCCCATCATCAAGTCAATTTAGCCTCAGGGGATGCATTCACTAAAAATCAGAAATTAGGGTTTCTTGACCTAATTCACCCCTAAGTTAACTTTTGGGACAAATCATGAGCCAAGACCTCAAGAGATGATTTGAGGGTCCCTAACACACCACATTGGTCCATTTGCAACAATGAATTGGTCCAAGAAGCTTGAGCAACAAGTTTCAATTTCATCAGAACCACAATTAGGATTTTGCGGGAAAAGTCAACTATGCCTTTGACTTTTGACCAGGACATGCTCCCAAACCCTAGGACATGATTCAAAACACCCTATAACACCTATGAAATCAATCCATCAAGTTTGATTTAGGTCAAGGACTTGATTTCATAGAGAATCGCACAATTTGGAGTTCATCTGACAAAAAGTCAACTGTGCATAAAAGTCAACTTTGACTTTTTGAGATTTTTCACAATTATGCTTCCTTAACCCTAAAATGATGTTAATGTGTGATTTGAATCAACATTCATCAAGAAAAATCAAGAAAAGTGGGGTAACTTGTAAAAGGGGTAACCATAAAAACTTAGAAAATTTTCTAAGTTATGGAACAAAGTGGCTAGGGTACCAACTTTGGAGGATCATAACTCCTAAACCACAAGGCCATTTTTCCCCATCCAAAGCTGGATTTGTAGCTCTCATGGCCCTCTACAAAAGCTTCAACTACAACTCATTCCAATTCCTCATGGATTTTAAGTTATGGAATGATCAAAATCACAAAAAGTGAAAATGTCACTTTTTTCCAACACTTAGTGAAATTTTCACTAAGTCAGAATCTGTCTTACTTTTTTCAAAATGTAGGGGAATTTTTCACTTGGATCCAAAAAGTATCAAAACCAATTATGATCAAACAATTGTTGTATCATATGAGGGCTTTCCAAAATGGCCAAGAACTCCATCAAAGTCCACTTGAGCCATGAGATATGACAATGCCAATATGCCTTGCTGCAAACTGTCATGGCAAGGCAGATTTGGGAGTTTTGCTCGATTTGCTCAAATTTTGCAAAGGGGAAGCAACTATATCCATCTGAACACCTCAAGGGGGACCAAGGAGGAACCAACTCTGATCCCAAGCCTCCCAACTCTTTGGAACCAAAAGTAGCATACCAAACCTAGAAATACCTAAAAGAGGGACAATACTCCAATTTTGGATTGGAGCATTTAATGGATACACCAAGGTGGCATGAACTGAGCCACTTCCAACTGAATTCAGTCAAGACTTATCCAAGACCAAGGGAACCAGCAGCCTGTGCCCTAACCTCTAGTCAATGGCTAGAGGAGACTTGGATTCTCATTGATCAACATTGGCCAAACCTATGCAGCAGTTGCCATTCACTATTCCTTGCAAAACAAAGTTACTCTACTATAAATAGAGCTCATTTGTGATCAGTTTGAGTACACCAAAGCCATCAAACAGATGCTTTCCTCAAAATCCCTTCTTTCACTCCAAAACTGCCTTCCAAAGCAAGTCACTATCGGGTTTTGAGTTTGAGAGCTATTCTAACCAAACCAATCACACACACACACACACCTCATAAACATCATATAGAAGTGATCCAAACACTTAAACAACATCTGGAACACTGATTTCTCAGAATCACCAGCCAGTTGCTCAAGGTTTTAACCAAGTTGCAGTTGGGATACCATCTTTCAGTTCCAGATCACTTCCATTCATTCCAAGCATCCAGACACACTCCATAGCACCTAGGGAAGCTGTCCATATCCTTGGAACCAGGCTGCAACACTACTAACACAAAACACGATCACCAACTACAAGAGGTAAGCATGAGTTCTTCTAACTCTATGATCCATGCATTTTTTGCTGCATAATAATTTGGCCATATGTTCATAATCATGCATAGAGTGTTTTCCCTCAATCAATTGCTTTGTTTGAATCGTTTATGGAATTTCTGAACCTTCATGCAAATTTTAGGGTTGTTGAGGTTTCTCTTTGATTTCTTATTCCATGTTTAAAATAAATGAAATTAAAGACCATAGACATGACCGTGAGGTAAAACGAGTAGATTGATATGTAGATTGCATGATATCATCAAGTATTCAGTGAGATTGGATAGAAAACGCAAATCTGCAGAAACAGAGCGTGGCGCGTGTTCTTGGCGCCATTTTTGAACATTTGAATATTTGAATTTTGTGATTTTATTTAATTGATTCAAAAATTAATTTCTCTCTGAGTTTTAATGATTGTGAGCTGATTCTTTTTTTAATAATTCACAAAAATGTTAAAATATGTTATTTTCCCAAAAAAGCCCAAAAATATTATTTATTTTATATACTTGATATTTTTGGAAAGGATTAATATTTTAATTATTTTTTGACATTTAAAATATTTTCTCCCTCTTGATTTTTCAAATTTTAGCGATTTCCAAACATTTTGTGGATCAAAACCTAATTTTTGAACATTAATCCAAGATCACAATTTGTTTTCCACATGTTTAACAATTTTGATCATTTTAATTGAATTTTTATTCAATTAAAATACATTTTGAAAACAAATTAGGGTTTTTGATTAATTCAACCCTCATCAAACTTTTTCAAACTCTTTGGGCCTCTAATAGAGTGTAAGACCCAACCCCTTTTGTAAATACACAACCTTTTTTGGGCCTCAGTCATTGTATAAGACCCACTGTATTTTCAAAAACAACGGCGCGATCGTCGCCTTTTTAACAAAAAAAAATCAACTGGGCCTCTCCTCGAGCTATAAGTCCCAATTCTTTTTCTGAATACCTTTTGGGCCTCTAATAGAATCCAAAACCTTTTGGGCCTCAGTGTATTGTATAAGTCCCGATACCGTCAAAAAGTTCGGCGCGATTGTCGCCTTTTAAAACAAAACCTTTTGGGCCTCTCCTTGAGCTGTAAGCCCCATCACTTGTACAAAAATAACTCTTTGGGCCTCTAATATAGTGTAAGACCCAATCCCCTTTTAACCTAAACCATTTTGGGCCTCAGACATGTATAAGTCCCTCTGCGTTAAAAGAAAAATCTCGGCGCGATCGCCAATTCCAAAACAAATTATCTGGGCCTACCCTCGTGTTATAAGCCCCATTTATTTTCCTTAAACCCTTTGGACCTCTTGAGAGAGTGTAAGACCCATCCCTTTGTACAGAATACCTTTTTGGGCCTCAGTCACTTGTATAAGTCCCTGTACAATTTCAAAACAACAGTGCAATCACTGAAAAAACCTTGGGCCTGTCCTTGAGCTGTAAGCCCCAACAATCTTTTCAAAGCAATTTCTCCTTTGATTTTGAATATAATATTGTTATCAAAGCTTTCTTTGTTGAACAACTAACCAAACATCATGGACGCTATACAATCGAGTAAGTGTTTACCCGCTTTCATATATATATATATATATATATATATATATATATATATATATAAACTGTATTGTGGGGCTGCTCACTGTAAGTCTCCTTTCACAAACTTTTATATACTCGTCATATACCAACTGTGTAATATTAGTATAGTTATTTAGAGTTTTCCCCGGCAACTACGTCTAGCACTAGGTAAAGCCCTGTTGGTCACTCTTAAATACAAACAAAACTAGATCCCCATAAGATTACCAGACACAATCTTCCCTCCTCTTGGGGTTAAACAATATGGAGACGTGAAAGGCAGCATTCTCGGTGAACCCTTTCTCAAACTGTCACCCTTAGAAATCGTCAAAGAAACTCTACTCCCCAGAGATGATATTTTCTCCGTGAATGGCATCTCTTGAGTTTCTTACAAATTCTCGGACTTTCCTGGCTTGATCTATTCTCGGTGAATGGCATGTCTTGAACTTCTCGGGGTTTGGGGACCCACAGGCTTTTTAAAAGCATCCCCGCCTCCTCTTGGCCATTTTACAAGGGCCCTTCGGCTTCTTAAAAGCTCTCATGCCTTCTCTTAGGCTTAGTACAAGGACCCAGAGACCTTTACATGTATAGGAATAGAACCTAGTCATCAATTTGCTAGAGCTGTCTTTCTGAGTCAAGTGTCAGACCTATTAATGGGTTGACCTTCATCCCTTAACATACCAGCCTTCTCTTGGGCACCGTACAAAGATCATTCACTATCTGAGAATCGATTTCTCAAAACACCCGTAGACTTGGACAGTCTCAATACCCTTTGGATTTCCCATTTCCTTAAAACAAGAAATAACCCCGATCCTCTGATCAGTTCCAAAGCACAACAATACCTTTAAATCAGTCCCTTTATAAGAACTGATTTTCTCTTTTATCCAACATACTGGACCTGTCACTAAATTGAAACAGTCACCAGCACACTAGCCTCCTCTTGGGCTTTGTACAATGATTCTCCGCACCGGAGCTAACCTATTCACACTCTCTTGTTGAGTATAAAATACTCTCTTGTTGAGTCAACCACTTTTAGCCTCCATCTCGGGCTTCGAACGAGATACAAAAGCACTCTCTTGTTGAGTATAAAAGACTCTTTTGTTGAGTCAAACCCCTTTTAGCCTCCATCTTGGGCTTCGTACGATATAAAAATCACTCTCTTGTTGAGTTTAAAAGACTCTCTTGTTGAGTCAAACATTTTCAGCCTCCATCTCAGGCTTTGTACGAGGTACAAAGACTCTCTTGTTGAGTCAAACACCTTTAGCCTCCGTCTTGGGCTTCGTACAAGACACATACAAAAGCACTCTCTTGTTGAGTCAACCCTTTTAGCCTCTCTCTCGGGCTTCGTACGAGACACACAAAAACACCCTCTCGTTGGGTCAATAGCCTCCTCTTAGGCTTTGTATAAGGAAACCCTGGTTAAGTCAATCAACCTTTTAGCATCAAAAGCTGTGCCTCATTCACAGTATACAAACATCAACAACTCCTTTTCCCCCCATCTAATTGCTGTAAGCGGCAAGCCTCTGGATTATTTACATCCACGCCACTGTCCCTCTTTTAGCATGAGAATTTCCTAAGGAAAGATATCATTGCTCTACACTGAGTTAAAGTCTTCTCCTTCAGGTTTAAAATCCCCTATAAAGGAAAATTATGGCATTACTGGATTCACATATCCCAGTTAAAGTAATTCTCCTTTATAATCAGTCACCCAACAGTTGTGACAAACAGACCAAATACCCCCTTTAGAGATGACAAATTCTCTCTAAAGTCAAAACCGTTTGGCTTCATATCTTGGGCTTCGAACAAGATACAAATAGACCCTTCAGCTTCACATCTTGGGCTTTGAACAAGATACAAACACCTTTAGCTTCACGTCTTGGGCTTTGAACAAGACACCAAAACAACTCTTTTTTCCTCCCCATAGAATAGGAGGAACTATGACCGCTCTGATTTCCCCGTTTTGTTAAACGGGAATGCGTAGGCATAAGATTGAAAAAAAAATCTTAGCGACAACACTAATAAAAAAACCCAAAATCCCGTACCTTCATGCATCAATCGAAAAGCATCAGTCTTAAACCTCCCACCAATCGCCCGGGCACTATTTTAACAAAATAACCTAAGAGAGACCCACAATATTTGTAGCATCTGTAAACCAACAATCATCTGTTCAAACTCAGTTTGCAAGCAGGGTTAATTGGAGACATCTATTTCCCTTCCTTCATCAGCTTCAATAGGATAAAAAATGAATCGAGTTGTAGTACCCCAAAGCGATAGTGCTTCACAACCACGCAAAAACTCGCGCTACAAAAAAATGGCGACTCTGCTGGGGATCAGCCATTGTATGATCTCATTTCTTAGGTAGAAACCTTAGACAGTGCCGCAGAAGATTGGTGACCACAGTGGGAGGCCTCCTTTCTTGCTTTCCCAAGGGACGAAACCCTAATTTCGTGTCATAGAAATGACAGCTCTGCTGGGGAGTCACTGTCTCTATTGGATCATAAGACTAGAGGTCTAGGATGATTAAGAAAAATATATATACTGCTTTTCCTAATTGATATCTATGTTTATTTTTCTGCTAACAGGAATGCGTGTGATGCCGCATGTGGAAAGATTGAGTATACACCTAAGATAGGTGATGGAAATGCGGGTAATCTTACTGGGAGTGAATTCCAGTTAAGAGCCCCTGATCGACCATCAAACTCAGTGGAAACTCCCTTTGCAGATATATTACCTATACAACTTCGGTTGTTGAAAGTAGTGTGGTCGAATGGGTTATCTGAGAAGCTGAGGTTTTTAGTAGACTTAAGCCATTTTGTAGTGCGGAAGCTATCGGAAATAGTTGTCACGCGATACTACCCTCATCTGAGATCGCTCCAGGATACATCAGCTCGCTGGCGATTCGCTTACTGTTGTTATCCCAGAGGGGTCGATGATTTTGCGGACAGGTACAAAAAATCACCAGTATAAACCTTTTGTGGGGGGGGGGGGGGGGGGTAGAGCCTTGACTTCATGACACCGACCCTTTGACCCCATATTTTTTCTATGTTTTTGTGTGCTGCATTCATTCATTCATTTAAAAAACATTAAAACAAAAAAAAAATCTTCTCTTCTAGTCTCTCTTTTTCAAATTAAACTGAGACAATGATTGCAAATGTCAGAGAAAGGAGATTGAGCTAATGGATTTCGGTAGAAGGAAAACTCATAAGTACACCTTCAAGGTTCCAAAGTTGGAGGATTTAAAAGGTCTGGCGAGAATGATCACCAACCACGAGGCTTTCAGAGCCAAGTATGGAGGATTGCTGTCCTTGTTAAGGGTTCATGTAATCGAAGGAATCCTGTCCACACTAATCCAGTTCTACGATCCGGTCTATCACTGTTTCAAATTCCCGGATTATCAGCTTGCACCAACACTGGAGGAGTATTTTCACCTGACTGGTTTACATATTACTGATCAAGCTCCCTTTTCTGGACTGGAAGAAATTCCAAAGGATCATACCATTGCAAGAGCAATTTATTTGGTTGAGTCAGAAGTCAGGACTCACATGACCACTAAGGGTGGAATCCAAGGTTTGCCAGCCCAGTTCTTAACAAAGAAAGCCCTGTACTTTGCTAGTATAGGGAACGTGGCCGCTTTCGAGAGCACCTTTGTTTTGCTCACCTACGGGTTATTTTTGTTTCCCAACATCGATAACTTTGTAGATCTCAACGCCATTAAGATTTTCCTGATTGGAAACCCCGTACCGACCTTACTCGCAGATACATATCATTTAGTACACTTAAGGAATTTATACAGCGGAGGAATGATCACGTTCTGTGTACCCTTGCTTTACAAATGGTTCACTTCCCACTTACCCAAGCCTGCTGTATTTTGGGATCAAAAGAATACTTTACGTTGGTCGCAGAGAATCATGTCTCTTACCAACTCTGACATCGATTGGTACAATCGAATCTACGACGGGATCAGGATCATTGACCGTTGTGGAAATTTCCCAAATGTACCCCTTATAGGAACTAAGGGAGGAATCAATTATCATCCGGTGTTAGTTCGTCGTCAATTCGGATACCCGATGAGGCACGTCCCATGGAATGCTCATCTGGAAGGTCTTTTCTTCAAGGAAGGAGAAAATGACAGGGCACTAAAGACGGAAATAGTGCACGCCTGGAAACACGTTCATAGGAAAGGACGAGAGTCTCTAGGAAAACCAGATTGTGTCTCGATGGAGCCTTATCTCCATTGGGTACAAACTAGAGCTCTCAAGCTGAGGATGCCTTACCCTCGTCAGGAAGTTCTTCCATTAAGGGACTCTGCCCTTTATTTTATGTCTGAGACTGAAAAACTTCAAGTTACTCTCAGCAAAGTTCAGCAGGAGAAGAGGTCTTGGAGGAACAAGTACCGTATTCTCAATGTGGAGTGCAGGAAAATACAACAACTGTTAAGAGAAAAAGATGCTCTAATTGAGATTTTAGAGCAACATGTTTTAGAAAATCAGGATGACCAAAGGAATTTGCTCGCTTCTTTCACTTGGAAAAGGAATGACAGCCCGACAACGACCGAAGAGCCCCGGTCAAAGAAGAGGAAAGTACCAGAACCAGCACTTGAGCTCTCTTCAGAGAGGACTCAAGATCCATTAGTTTAGATTTCCTTTTTCAGCACTTTGTAATCTACTGTATTTCCGTTTCCGTAATCCTTTGAATTCAATAAAATAGGGTTTCCCCACTGTTTGATATTTGCAATCTAATTGTCGAAGTTTACTTTGAATAAACAAAAATAATTAATAAAACCATTGCATTGCATTCATTATTCTCGTATAACGCATTCTTCTTACCTACGAATCTCACGTTTGCGTCTCGATTCTAGAGTCAAACTGTCTCATTCTTACAATATTCGGGCCAATCGTCAAAAAAAGATGGATGATCTCGAGGAAGAGAACAGAGAGTTGAGAGAAGAGATCGACACTCTGAAAGAGGATCTGAGAAAGTTTCATAACGACATGCAAGCTCTAGTAGAAGCTCAGATGCAACAACAAAGGACTGTGATCTCAGAGATCACATCAACGCCCATAGTGGAGAAGTATGATCCTGGGTACAAAATGCCGAAAGATCGTCCATGGGGCATGCCACTTAACTATATCCCGGAAGGATATGTTCCACGATCGCTGAGGATCAGGGAACCGCAGCAGGAGCCGCTGGGCCTGAAGGTTACAAACTTCGGGAAAGCGAAGATTCCATGGGCATGACAACAACTCCTGAAGGTTACAAACTTTGGGAGGCACTGAGAGTCTCGGCTATAATGACTATACCACCACCCGTGGTACACACAGTCCCAAAAGGATAGATTCCACAGATACCTTCTGGTGGAAACGACAGCATGTTCGACAGAATGAATGAATTCCAGGAACAATTCCTGGAGATACAGAAAGAACTGCGGGCCCTTCGCGGTCAGGATCTATTTGGAAAGGACGCCTCAGACCTTTGCTTGGTCCCCAATGTGAAAGTTCCACACAAGTTCTAAGTACCCGACTTTGAAAAAAACAAGGGTAACTCTTGCCCTCGAAGCCACTTAGTGATGTACGCTCGGGGAATGTCAGCTCAGACAAGGAACCAGGAACTACTGATTCACTACTTTCAGGATAGTTTAACCGGTGCAACATTAAAATGGTACATGGGTTTAAACCGCGCTACGATCGGCACGTTCAGAGATCTTGGCGCTGCTTTCGTTAAACAATATAAATACAATTTGGACATGGCACCAGACAGAGATCAACTCAGATCAATGTCACAAAAGGACAAGGAAACCTTTAAGGAGTACGCTCATAGATGGCGTGAAATTGCCGCTCAGATTTCTCCACCTCTTAAGGAAAAAGAGATGACAAAGATCTTCTTAAAGACCTTGAGCTCATTTTACTACGACAGAATGGTCGCCAGTGCACCCAGTGACTTCACCGAGATGGTGGGCATAGGAGTTCGTCTTGAGGAAGCAGTCCGAGAAGGACGTTTAGTAAAAGACACTGGATCATCAAGTAGTACGAAACGATACGGTAGCGCTCTCGCTAAGAAAAAAGAGCAAGATATTGGGAATATCTCTCTCGGAAAGCAAAGGCGACGTTACCAACCAGTAGCAGCTGTAACTCTTGCTATCAACCCTGCGCCTGTTCCTACGTATCAACCTCAGGTTGCGCAGAGCCAACCTAATCGACAGTCTCTTCAGCAGACTCGTCCGCCGTACAACAACAACCGTGCAACGCGACCACCAGGGTTCGAACCTATACCCATGTTGTACGCAGAATTGTTTCCGCTACTACTGGTCAAGGGGCACATCCAAACCAGGTCTCCTCTTACAGTGCGGGAGAATCCACCTTTTTGGTTTAAAACGGATCAGACTTGCCCTTACCACCAAGGAGGACCAGGGCATAACATAGAAAACTGTCTCAGTTTCAAATCCAATGTGCAAAAGCTTATTAGGAGCGGGGTCTTATCTTTCAAGGATACGAATCCGAATGTTCTCACAAACCCGCTGCCTCAACACGAGAAAGCTGCAGTCAATTTGATAGAGGGAGAGTCTAACAACACCTATGAAATTCACGATGTACTCTTGTTAAGGGCCAACTTGGTCAAGATGCATTATAGACAGAGTGAATATGGCCATGTGCCACCTCATAATTATCACCAGTGTGATATCCGCTCTAAAAACAATCAAGGATGTTCTGTGGTGCAATCAGCTCTACAGGAACAAATGGATCTCAGATGGATCCAAGATCACCGAATCTGTGAAATCAACATGACTTATACGAATTCCAACATCATTCAGAACCACGACGTCCGTGCAATGAATGTTAACTTGGTGACCACGCACTCAAGGCAACGCCAGTATTATAATCTGTCGCGTCACGATTATAATTCCTGTCTGACTTACTCGGTAAATAAACAGGGATACTCGTTTGTACAAGAGGCCCTCCAGCGTCAGATGGATCTTGGATGGATCCAGGACTACCATGATAGGAATCCCTATCAGATCAACATGATTCAAATCTTCGATATCCGCTTGATGAATACCAGCTTGGTAGAGTTACATGCCAGGCAGGTCCAACTCGGTTTTCTCACTTCACATGATTACCATACCTGTAAAGGATGTTGTGAGAGTAACCAAGGGTGCGCTCTCGTTCAGAGAACTTTACAACACTTGTTAAACCACTGGTGGCTTCCAATCTATCTGGATGAACACACGCGACAAAACAGTGTGCATAACGGAAACCCTACTCGGCGTCAAAATCAGGATGTACGATCTATGGAAACAAACCTGGTAAGGTTGCACTGCATTCAAAGCGAGCGTGGCCAGGTGCCACCACACAACTATGAACGTTGTAGAGTCTGCTCGGAGAATAATCAAGGATGCTACCTCGTGCGAGCAGCTCTCCAAGGTCAGTTGGATCGCAAGGAGATTCACCCATACCTAGCTTCGGGGTCCGTTGACTGGACGCCAAACTACTTCGCAGATCAAATCAGAGACGTGGTTGTAATCTCTGACCCTGAGAGGAACAAGGATGTTTGTACCATCATCCCTCTAGTGGACGAATCAAAGGTTCTTAGCAAGGAACTGATTGAAGTTACTTACGACAGTCAGAAAAATCAGAAGGCTCCTGTAGTTATCTATTTGCCGGGACCAGTACCGTATGAATCAGCTAAGGCAATCCTTTACAAATACGGTGCAATAATAATTGAGAATGGAAGTGAAATTCCATTACCCTCCGTCATGAATATTGTAGACATTAGTCGTGTAACACGGAGCGGTCGAATCTTCAACCGAGGAGTTGGAGAACCTAACAGAGAAAAGGAACTTCCAACAGAAGTTCCTAATCCTCCAGTCGGTCAGTCTAGTGATCCCGACCTTTCAAACAACAACGATGAGATGCTGAAGCTCATCCAAAGGAGTGAATACAATATTGTTGATCAGCCGTTACAAACTCCTTCAAAGATCTCTGTGCTATCACTTTTACTCAGTTCCGAAGCCCACAGGGAGGCTCTACAGAAAGTCTTAGAGCAGGCCTTTGTGGAACAGGATGTGTCAATACGACAGTTCGATAGCATCATCTCTAACATCACTTCCTGCAACAACTTAGGATTCAGTGATGAGGATTTTCCAGAGGGGGGAAAAAGTCACAACATGGCGCTCAATATCACAGTTAACTGCCAGGGCGATGCTTAGGCCAGAGTACTGGTAGACATAGGATCGGCCATCAACGTTATGCCGAAATCCACTTTAATGCGACTATCATTCAAAGGACCCCCGATGAGGGGCAGTGAGGTCATCGTCAAAGCATTTGAAGGGTCTCGGAAAGCAGTTATCGACGAAGTTGACCTTCCCATAACTGTTGGTCCTCACACTTTCCTAATCACTTTCAAGGTCATGGACGTCCGGGCAGCGTACAGTTGTTTATTAGGAAGACCTTGGATACACTAGGCTGGACAGTCACTTCAACACTGCACCAAAAACTGAAGTTCGTCAAGAACGATCAACTCGTCACGGTCTGTGGGGAGCAAGCCTTGCTCGTGAGTAACTTGTCATTATCTACTTATGTAGAACCCGAGGAGGCTGTTGGAACTCAGTTCCAGGCACTTTCGGTGAACACAAAGAATCAGTCAGAGAAGGGAACCTCGATTTCCTCATACAGAGATTCTCTCGAAGTGATCGAGAATAACAATGCAAAAGGATGGGGACAACTTGTCATTCCTACTCATAACAAAACAAAGAAGGGTCTTGATTTTTCTGCAACCTGCACCCAGACAGCTGCTAACGATGAAAGTCTTCATCCCATTCAGGACTTCTTCCACAGTGGAGGTTTCCTTCACCCAGTGCCTCAAACAGTACATACCATCAACGAGGGAGATTCCTCCGATACGGATGAGGAATGGAAGTCCTATCTCAACGAGGACAGTTATATGTCTTAGGAAGAGGCGCCTACGCTATTTTGTTGTCCCGCACAGAGTCCGAAATTTATACCTAGGTCAGACGTCAAAATGATATACGGAGATTGTGATCCGGAAGGATGTCGTGCTCCACCAAACTCATTAGAGGAAGACACTCTAATGAAGGACAACTTTGACAACGACTATTATGGCCCAATGGATGGCCTGCCTATCTGGCAGCCGTACCCAGGAGACTTGGGGCAAGAAAATCAGCCGAACAATGAAAATCAGCTAAGCGTCATTGAAAAGAATACCTGCGTCCCCACCATGTCATGGGATCAACACTCAGGTCATTCAGAAAACATCCAACACGACGATGAATTTGTAAAGCTTGCCGGACTGAAATTCATCAACTATGCTTTTCCCGAGGTCAACGTCATCGAGAGAGATGACTCCTTCAGTTCCAAAGAAGTGTGGGACACCCTGGGACAACCAAGTGGAAAATTTGACTTCATGGTCAAGTACACCGCTCCCGAAAGCTCTCGTATCAGGCTCGAAGACATCCAGCCTACTGGGTGGGGAGATTTACTTGAGAGAACAAATCCTATGCAAAATACAACAGAGGAATCCTCCTACGACAACTCTGCCTGGGAGACAGATTCCAATGATCCTGCTCAACCAGAAATCAACGTTATTTCTGAAGACAAATCAAGGAAGGTACCAGACTTTGTGATTCACCGAGGAGTTCGCCGCCAATGGGTTGCTGTCGATGTTCCGAAGATTGTTCATAAGTCAAAGTAATTGCCGTCTTTAACCCTTCAACCTGCCCAGGTGAAACGGATGTTTTGATAGGGCTTGCTTTTTGTAAATATCCCTCTTCGCTTCGCCCAAAGCGACAAAGTTTTGTTTTTATAGGGCTGTAGTTTCAGGAATCGACTTGTGCATAAATAAAATAACGTCGTTCTGTAATCTCCACATTAATTGCTATTTTTGCTTTTTGCTTTTTCCGAAAATGGTAATCCTAAAAAACAAATCAATCATAAAAACAAGCAGTTTTCAAAGAAAAAAAAACACTGCACGCACTCTTGCATTCTCTCTATCTCTTCTAAACATAAATCATCACGTCATGCAGATTGATTATTTTAAACCCTATTGAAACATATGATCCAATGCCTTCTCCCAACTTTGAGTTCCCGGCATTTGGGACTGAAGAAGAAGTTGACAACGAAATTCCAGAGGAGATCTCCCGATTACTCAGACACAAGGAAAGGTCCATTAAACCTCACAAAGAGCCGTTGGAAACGGTCAACTTGGACTCAGAGGAAGAGAGAAAAGAGGTCAAGATTGGGGCCCTACTCAGTCCAACTGTCAAAGAAAGTTTGATAAAGCTTCTCAAAGAGTTTCCCGATGTATTCACTTGGTCCTATCAGGATATACCAGGGTTGGATACCAGCATCGTGGAAC
The DNA here is from genome assembly GCA_022829125.1 of Lathyrus tuberosus. NCBI lineage: Eukaryota > Viridiplantae > Streptophyta > Magnoliopsida > Fabales > Fabaceae > Lathyrus > Lathyrus tuberosus. The sequence continues at coordinate 22,307,528 of JALAZF010000017.1, forward strand.
ATCATCTGCCATTGAGATCAGAATGTCCACCAGTAAAACAGAGGTTGAGACGAACTCATCCAGACATGGCCATCAAAATCAAAGAGGAAGTTCAAAAACAGATTGACGCGAGCTTCCTCGCCACGTCTGAATATCCACAATGGTTAGCCAACATCGTACCAGTTCCAAAAAAGACGAAAAAGTCAAAATGTGTGTGGACTACCGGGATCTGAACAAGGCTATTCCAAAGGACGACTTTCCCTTACAACACATTGACATGCTGGTTGACAGTACAACAAAGTTCAAAGTTTTCGCCTTCATGGATGGGTTCTCGGGCTATAATCAGATTAAAATGGCGCCGAAAGACATGGAGAAAACTTCGTTCATTACCCCATGGGGTACCTTTTGTTACAAGGTAATGTCGCTCGGTTTGAAGAATGCTGGGGCAACCTATCAAAGGGCCATGACTACTCTCTTTCATGACATGATACACAAGGAAATTGAGGTATATGTCGATGACATGATTGCAAAATCTAAGACAGAAGAGGAGCATGTGACCCACCTGTCAAAACTATTCGAGCGAACTCCGCTTGAATCCCAACAAATGAACCTTCGGTGTCCGTTTAGGGAAACTCTTAGGGTTCATCGTCAGCCAGAAAGGAATTGAGGTTGATCCTGACAAGGTCAAGGCCATTCAAGAAATGCCTTCTCCGAAAACTGAAAAACAAGTCAGAGGATTTCTGGGACGTTTGAACTACATCTCCAGATTCATATTCTCATGACCTGACATGTGCGCTGATTTTCAAATTACTCAAAGAGAACCAGGACTACATTTGGACAGAGGACTTTCAAACCGCCTTCGATAGTATCAAGGAATACCTGTTGAATCCGCCAATCCTGTCACCTCCAGTGGAAGGAAGACCACTGATCATATACTTAACAGTCTTGGAAGACTCCATGGGATGTGTACTTGGCCAAGAAGACGAAACCAAAAGGAAAAGTCTGACATCTACTATTTGAGCAAGAAATTCACCGACTGCGAGACTCGGTACACTATGATTGAGAAAACTTGTTGCGCTTTGGCTTGGGCAGCCAAACGTCTTCGCTAGTACATGATTCGTCACACCACTTGGTTAATCTCTGAAATGGATCCAATCAAGTATGTCTTTGAAAAACCTGCTCTCACAGGAAGGATTGCCCGTTGGCAGATGTTGTTATCAGAATACGACATCGAATACCACGCTCAAAAAGCCGTTAAGGGAAGTATTTTAGCCGATCATTTGTCTCATCAACCGATTGACGATCAGGAATCAATCGGGTTTGACTTCCCAGACGAAGATGTCAAGTATCTAAAAATGAAAGACTGCGATGAACCGCTAGTCAGTGAAGGACCAGAACCAGGTTCCCAATGAAGACTTATCTTTGACGGAGCTGTCAATCATTACAAAAACAGAATTGGGGCAATCATCATAACACCTCAGGGTACCCACATTCCTTTCCCCGCCAGACTTACGTTCAAGTGTACAAATAACGAGGCAGAATACGAAGCTTGTATTATGGGTCTCGAGGAACTGATTGATTTGAGGATCAAGAACTTGGATGTATATGGCGACTCAGCCCTGGTTATCAATCAAATCAAAGGAGATTGGAACACATACCAATCCGGATTGAATCCTTACAAAGATTATGCAAGAAGGTTGTTACCTTTCTTCAACAGAATCGAGTTTCATCACATCCCTCGTGATGAGAATCACATGGCTGATGCATTAGCCATTCTCTCTTCCATGATTAGTGTAGATCAATGGAACGACCTACCTAAGATCAACATAATGCGCCTTGAAAGGCCCGTTTACATCTTCACGATTGGAGCAGTCATAGACGACAAACCTTGGTATCACGATATCAAATGCTTCCTTCAGAAATAAGAGTACCCACCTGGGGCACTAAAGAAGGACAGAAAAACCCTCAGAAGACTGGCTGGAAGCTTCTTCCTGAGTGGTGATACACTTTATAAGAGAAACTTTGACATGGTCTTACTCTGATGCATAGACAGACCAGAAGCAAACATGTTGATAAAAGAAATTCACGAAGGATCCTTTGGCACTCATGCTAACAGACACACAATGGCGAGAAAAATTCTGAGAGCAGGGTACTACTGGTTAACCATGGAATCCGACTGCTACGAGTACATGAAGAAGTGTCACAAGTGTCAGATATACTCCGACAAAATCCATGTACCGCCAACACATCTCAAAGTTCTCTCCTCCCCGTGGCCTTTTTCCATATGGGGAATCGACATGATCGGCGTGATTGAGCCCAAGGCTTCGAACGGACATCGGTTCATTCTGGTCGCCATTGACTACTTCACGAAGTGGGTCGAAGCAGCGTCGTACGCTAATGTAACCCGACAAGTGGTAGTCCGATTTATCAAAAACAATATCATCTGCCGTTATGGTGTTCCGAGCCAGATCATTACTGATAATGGATCTAACTTAAATAATGAGATGATGAAGGAGTTGTGTGCTGAGTTCAAGATCGAACACTATAACTCATCTCCCTACCGACCCAAGATGAACAGAGCGGTAGAAGCTGCTAACAAAAAACATCAAGAAGATCATTCAAAAGATGGTTATAACCTATAAAGATTGGCATTAAATGCTACCCTTTGCTCTTTACGGTTATCGCACATCTGTCCGCACTTCAACAGGGGCAACCCCTTTCTCTCTAGTTTATGGCATGGAAGCAGTGCTCCCCATAGAAGTAGAGATCCCATCAATCCGGGTATTGATGGAAGCTAAGCTAACAAAAGCTGAATGGTGTCAAAGTCGACACGACGAACTGAATCTGATCGAAGAAAAGAGAATAACGACTCTATGCCACGGTCAGTTATATCAGCAAAGAATGAAGAAGACGTTCGACAAAAAGGTTCGACCTCGCGTCTTCAGGAAAGGAGACCTTGTGCTCAAGAAGATACAGTCATTTCTCACTGATTCCTGGGGTAAATGGACTCCGAATTATGACGGCCCCTACGTGGTCAAGAAAGCTTTCTCGGGCGGCGCCTTGAGAGTTGCAACCATGGATGGAGAGGAATTTGCCTACCCTACAAATGTTGACGTAGTCAAGAAATACTTCGCCTAAAAAAAACATCTCGGTGGATTGAAAACCCGAAAGGGTGGTCCAGGCAAAAATTAGAGACATGATCAAAAATCATCCCGGTGGGTTGGATTTCTCAAAGTACAATCCAGGAAAAAGTTAGGGATAATGGCAAGTAACTACATCTGATCAGTTTAACTCCTCAGCAGTAATGCCATTCATCGAAAGAAAACTCCAGTCAAGGTCATCATCGACAGAAGCTCAGGATGTCCCGAATTCAAAGTTGGTAGAAGGATAGTGGTCGTTATGTTTCAATGTAGCCCTTTTCCCTTAAATTACCATTTTCAAACTTTGTAAATACTCTATGGAATCACGCGCTTGGCTGATTTCCATCCTATCAATAAAATTTGAGCCCTTGTGCTTTTGTTTGCAATTCTTATTTGTTTTAGCTTTACAGAACGACATTTTAACATGATCAACGGTTCTTGAAATAAAACAAAAATGAATTTACTTGTAAAATTTTTCTGCTTTTAATAAAGATGGCAAATTTTTTTTGACTGTTGAACATCGAAAGAACATCGACCGTGTCTCCAAAAGTGTTCGATCCTCAAAGTGCAGAATCAAAGTACTCCTTCTAAGCCAGTGCGCCTAAATGAAGGATCAGCTGTATCAGATGCGACTTTCCCATTTGATACCCCCGACAGAGTTCTTACCTCCTAAGCCCGACCAACGGTTATTCCCCACGGGGACTATCTCTCCTAAGCAAGGCATTATTGCTATCGTGAACAATGATACTTTTCACTTCCCGCAGAGGCTGAGTATCCAATCCTGTTCATTCACTACCCTGTATGTCGCATCAGTTGTATCAGCATAAACACACATACATCATGCATTGTTGATTTGCATTCACATTCTTATGGCATCACTATCACTCTAGTCGGTCTTATCCCCTAGTGACAACAGTCCTCTTAATCGAGTTGTCAGTTTTTTCCTCGTCAGGAAATGTCGCGTCTGAACAATCTCTCTCCTCCAGTTTATTTCTGGATTAGAGTTGGTTCCTCGACCACTTTGATAACTTGAACCTTGGAAAGACCAGATAACTTTCGACAAACATCACTCTTCGCCAGTGAATATGATATCTCTGCTTTCCCAAATTAAGGAAAATTCCCAGAGAAAGCCTCTTAATCAGAGATTCAGAAGTACGGCAGTTTTTCTCTGAAAAATCCGCTGACGAAAAGGTCATCAGCACCTCAAAATTGGATCACATCATATGGCATTTCTCCGAGAAGATCCCGAGAAAAGTATGATGTAATACCCCCAAGCAGAAACAGTCTCTCAAGAGACTCGTTTTCCCCAGTAGAGTCGACAAATGGCGTCTCCAACAGAGAAGTTTGTACACCTCTACAACTCAGACGACTGGGTTCCCCAGCAGGTCGAACATCAGATCTTTTTCTATCGAATGGCATCTCCCCAGGAAAATTCGGCGAGAAGTTTGAGGGAAATCGCTACACATAGCGTCCCTTGTCAAGAAAGCTTGTTGACAAAAGAAACTGAGACCAGTTCCTTGGTAGGAAACTAGGATCGAGGGGAAGTTTATTTCAGAAACTGAGACCAGTTCCTTGGTAGGAAACCAAGATCGAGGGGAAGTTTATTTCAGAAACTTAGACCAGTTCCTTGGTAGGAAACCGGGATCGAGGGGAAGTTTATTTCAGAAACTGAGACCAGTTCCTTGGTAGGAAACCAGGATCGAGGGGAAGTTTACCTTTTCTAAGCATCATTGCTTAGCAAAAGAAGAAGGATGCGTGAACTTCCATTCTTAACCACCATCAAAATTTCGGGTATTCCGATATTTAATCCTCTTGCACCCCGAATGCCTGAATACCTTCGCCATTCACACCTTCGGGTCCAAGAAGATTAAATAGGGGCATCTGTCATACCCCAAATTTTGACCAATAAGATTTCCCATCATTGTGCAAATCATCACCACAATATGGGTAATCCATCATGCCTCATTAGTCTCCCCAAAGATGGGTGAGCATCCACTACAATCAAGCTTAGGGTTTCAAGCCCTCTCAGAGCTCTTAGACAAAGGATCAATCAAGGAATGACATGATCTTCAACTTGTCTAACCTCTCAAACATCCACAAGGGATCAAGAGGACTCCCACATCAAGGATTAAGCACAAGGCTGCAACCTTCTAAGTGGATCAAGCCTCAAGATCGCCAGTGTCACCAAATTAGGGTTTTGGTCGACCAAGGCCTCCAGATGGAAATTTCCCTCTGGGCATGAGCCAATGCTTCAAAGCATAACTTAAATTACTCCATGGGATCTCATAGACCCCATCATCAAGTCAATTTAGCCTCAGGGGATGCATTCACTAAAAATCAGGAATTAGGGTTTCTTGACCTAATTCACCCCTAAGTTGACTTTTGGGACAAATCATGAGCCAAGACCTCAAGAGATGACTTGAGGGTCCCTAACACACCACATTGGTCCATTTGCAACAATGAATTAGTCCAAGAAGCTTGAGCAACAAGTTTCAATTTTATCAGAACCACAATTAGGGTTTCGCGGGAAAAGTCAACTGTGCCTTTGACTTTTGACCAGGACATGCTCCCAAACCCTAGGACATGATTCAACACACCCTATAACACCTATGAAATCAATCCATCAAGTTTGATTTAGGTCAAGGACTTGATTTCATAGAGAATTGCACAGTTTGGAATTCATCTGACAAAAAGTCAACTGTGCACAAAAGTCAACTTTGACTTTTTGAGATTTTTCACAATTATGCTTCCTTAACCCTAAAATGATGTTAATGTGTGATTTGAATCAACATTCATCAAGAAAAATCAAGAAAAGTGGGGTAACTTGTAAAAGGGGTACCCATAAAAACTTAGAAATTTTTCTAAGTTATGGAACAAAGTGGCTAGGGTACCAACTTTGGAGGATCATAACTCCTAAACCACAAGGCCATTTTCCCCATCCAAAGCTGGATTTGTAGCTCTCATGGCCTTCTACAAAAGCTTCAACTACAACTCATTCCAATTCCTCATGGATTTTAAGTTATGGAATGATCAAAATCACAAAAAGTGAAAATGTCACTTTTTTCCAACACTTAGTGAAATTTTCACTAAGTCAGATTCTGTCTTACTTTTTTCAAAATGTAGGGGCATTTTTCACTTGGATCCAAAAAGTATCAAAACCAGTTATGATCAAACAATTGTTGTATCATATGACGGCTTTCCAAAATGGCCAAGAACTCCATCAAAGTCCACTTGAGCCATGAGATATGACAATGCCAATATGCCTTGCTGCAAACTGTCATGGCAAGGCAGATTTGGGAGTTTTGCTCGATTTGCTCAAATTTTGCAAAGGGGAAGCTACTATATCCATCTGAACACCTCAAGGGGGGGACCAAGGAGGAACCAACTCTGATCCCAAGCCTCCCAAGTCTTTGGAACCAAAAGTAGCATGCCATACCTAGAAATACCTAAAAGAGGGACAATACTCCAATTTTGGATTGGAGCATTTAATGGATGCACCAAGGTGGCATGGACTGAGCCACTTCTAACTGAATTCAGTCAAGACTTATCCAAGACCAAGGGAACCAGCAGCCTATGCCCTAACCTCTAGTCAATGGCTAGAGGAGACTTGGATACTCATTGATCAACATTGGCCAAACCTATGCAGCAGTTGCCATTCACTATTCCTTGCAAAACAAACTTGCTCAACTATAAATAGAGCTCATTTGTGATAAGTTTGAGTACACCAAAGCCATCAAACAGATGCTTTCCTCAAAATCCCTTCTTTCACTCCAAAACTGCCTTCCAAAGCAAGTCACTATCGGGTTTTGAGTTTGAGAGCTATTCCAACCAAACCAATCACACACACCTCATAAACATCATATAGAAGTGGTCCAAACACTTAAACAACATCTGGAACACTGATTTCTCAGAATCACCAGCCGCTCAAGGTTTTAACCAAGTTGCAGTTGGGATACCATCTTCAGTTCCAGATCACTTCCATTCATTCCAAGCATCCAGACACACTCCATAGCACCTAGGGAAGCTGTCCATATCCTTGGAACCAAGCTGCAACACCTCTAACACAAAACACGATCACCAGCTGCAAGAGGTAAGCATGAGCTCTTCTAACTCTATGATCCATGCATTTTTTGCTGCACAATAATTTGGCCATATGTTCATAATCATGCATAGAGTGTTTTCCCTCAATCAATTGCTTTGTTTGAATCGTGTATGGAATTTCTGAACCTTCATGCAAATTTTAGGGTTCTTGAGGTTTCTCTTTGATTTCTTATTCCATGTTTAAAATAAATGAAATTAAAGACCATAGACATGATCGTGAGGTAAAAACGAGTAGATTGATATGTAAATTGCATGATATCATCAAGTATTCAGTGAGATTGGATAGAAAACGCAAATCTGCAGAAACAAAGGGTGGCGCGTGTTCTTGCCATGTTCTTGGCGCCATTTTTGAACATTTGAATATTTGAATTTTGTGATTTTTTTAATTGATTCAATAATTAATTTCTCTCTGAGTTTTAATGATTTTTAGTTGATTCTTTTTTTAATAATTCACAAAAATGTTAAAATATTTTATTTTCCTAAAAAATCCCAAAAATATTATTTATTTTATATACTTGATATTTTTGGAAAGAATTAATATTTTAATTGTTTTTTGACATTTAAAATATTTTCTCCCTCTTGATTTTTCAAATTTTAGTGATTTCCAAACATTTTTAGGATCAAAACCTAATTTTTGAAACATTAATCCAAGATCACAATTTGTTTTCCACATGTTTAACAATTTTGATCATTTTAATTGAATTTTTATTCAATTAAAATACATTTAGGGCTTTTGATTAATTCAACCCTCATCAAACTTTTTCAAACTCTTTGGGCCTCTAATAGAGCGTAAGACCCAACCCCTTTTGTAAATACACCACCTTTTGGGCCTCAGTCATTGTATAAGACCCACTGTATTTTCAAAAACAACGGCGCGATCGTCGCCTTTTTAACAAAAAAAAATCAACTGGGCCTCTCCTCGAGCTATAAGTCCCAATTCTTTTTCTGAATACATTTTGGGCCTCTAATAGAGTGTAAGACCCAACCCATTTTTGAAACCAAAACCTTTTGGGCCTCAGTGAATTGTATAAGTCCCGATACCGTCAAAAAGTTCGGCGCGATCGTCGCCTTTTAAAACAAAACCTTTTGGGCTTCTCCTTGAGTTGTAAGCCCCACAAAAATAACTCTTTGGGCCTTTAATAGAGTGTAAGACCCAATCCCATTTTAATCTAAACCATTTTGGGCCTCAGACATGTATAAGTCCCTATGCGTTAAAAGAAAAATCTCGGCGCGATCGCCAATTCCAACATAAATTATCTGGGCCTACACTCGTGTTATAAGCCCCATTTCTTTTCCTTAAACCCTTTGGGCCTCTTGAGAGAGTTTAAGACCCATCCCTTTGTACAGAAAACCTTTTTGGGTCTCAGTCACTTGTATAAGTCCCTGTACAATTTCAAAACAACAGTGCAATCACTGATAAAACCTTAGGCCTATCCTTGAGCTGTAAGCCCCAACACTCTTTTCAAATCACTTTCTCCTTTGATTTTGAATATAATATTGTTATCAAAGCTTTCTTTGTTGAACAACTAACCAAACAGCATGGAGGCTATACAACCGAGTAAGTGTTTACCCGCTTTCATATATATATATATATATATATATATATATTGTGGGGCTGCTCACTGTAAGTCTCCTTTCACAAACTTTTATATACTCGTCATATATGTCTAGCACTAGGTAAAGCCCTGTTGGTCACTCTTAAATACAAACAAAACTAGATCGCCATAGGATTACCAGACACAGTCTTCCCTCCTCTTGGAGTTAAACAATATGGAGACGTGAAAGACAGCATTCTCGGTGAACCCTTTCTCAGACTGTCACCCTTAGAAATCGTCAAAGAAACTCTACTCCCCAGAGATGATCTTTTCTCCCTGAATGGCATCTCTTGAGTTTCTTCCAAATTCTCGGACTTTCCTGGCTTGATCTATTCTCGGTGAATGGCATGTCTTGAACTTCTTGGGGTTTGGGGACCCACAGGCTTTTTAAAAGCACCCCGCCTCCTCTTGGGCGTTGTACAAGGACCCTTCGGCTTCTTTAAAGCTCTCATGCCTTCTCTTGGCCTTAGTACAAGGACCCAGAGTCCTCTACAGGTATAGGAACATAACCTAGTCATCAATTTGCTAGAGCTGTCTTTCTGAGTCAAGTGTCAGACCTGTTAATGGGTTGACCTTCATCCCTTAACATACCAGCCTTCTCTTGGGCATTGTACAAAGATCATTCACTATCTGAGAATCGATTTCTCAAAACACCCGTAGACTTGGACAATCTCAATACCCTTTGGATTTCCCATTTCCTTAAAACAAGAAATAACCCCGATCCTCTGATCAGTGCCAAAGCACAACAATACCTTTAAATCAGTCCCTTTATAAGAACTGGTTTTCTCTTTTATCGAACATACTGGACCTGTCAGTAAACTGAAACAGTCACCAGCACACTAGCCTCCTCTTAGGCTTTGTACAATGATTCTCCCCAGTGGAGCTAACCTATTCACATTCTCTTGTTGAGTATAAAAGACTCTCTTGTTGAGTCAACCACTTTTAGCCTCCATCTCGGGCTTCGTACGAGATACAAAAGCACTATCTTGTTGAGTATAAAAGACTCTCTTGTTGAGTCAAACCCCTTTTAGCCTCCATCTTGGACTTTGTACGAGATAAAAATCACTCTCTTGTTGAGTATTAAAGACTCTCTTATTGAGTCAAACATTTTCAGCCTCCATCTCGGGCTTTGTACGAGGTATAAAGACTTTCTTGTTGAGTCAAACACCTTTAGCCTCCGTCTTGGGCTTCGTACAAGACACATACAAAAGCACTCTCTTGTTGAGTCAACCCTTTTAGCCTCTCTCTCGGGCTTCATACGAGACACATAAAAACACCCTCTTGTTGGGTCAATAGCCTCCTCTTAGGCTTTGTATAAGGAAACCCTGGTTAAGTCAATCAACCTTTTAGCTTCAAAAGCTGTGCCTCGTTCAACGTATACAAACATCAACAACTCCTTTTCCCCCATCTAATTGCTGTAAGCGGCAAGCCTCTGGATTATTTACATCCATGCCACTGTCCTTCTTTTAGCATGAGAAATTCCTAAGGAAAGACATCATTGCTCTACACTGAGTTAAAGTCTTCTCCTTCAGGTTTAAAATCCCCTATAAAGGAAAATTATGGCATTACTGGATTCACATATCCCAGTTAAAGTAATTCTCCTTTATAATCAGTCACCCAACAGTTGTGACAAACAGACCAAATACTCCCTTTAGAGATGACAAATTCTCTCTAAAGTCAAAACCGTTTGGCTTCATATCTTGGGCTTCGAACAAGATACAAATAGACCCTCCAGCTTCACATCTTGGGCTTTGAACAAGATACAAACACCTTTAGCTTCACGTCTTGGGCTTTGAACAAGACACCAAAACAACTCTTTTTTCCTCCCCATAGAATAAGAGGAACTACGATCGCTCTGATTTCCCTGTTTTGTTAAACGGGAATACGTAGGCATAAGATTGAAAAAAAATCTTAGCGAGCACACTAATAAAAAAACCCAAAATCCCGTACCTTCATGCATCAATCGAAAAGCATCAGTCTTAAACCTCCCACCAATCGCCCGGGCACTATTTTAACAAAATAACCTAAGAGAGACCCACAATATTTGTAGCATCTGTAAACCAACAGTCATCTGTTCAAACTCAGTTTGCAAGCAGGGTTAATTGGAGACATCTATTTCCCTTCCTTCATCAGCTTCAATAGGATAAAAAATGAATCGAGCTGTAGTACCCCAAAGCGATAGTGCTTCGCAACCACGCAAAAACTCGCGCTACAACCGTATGAAAAAGTATCTGGCATAATCTCTCAGGTTGCAGTATCTTAGTCATCTATAGCACATAGCAAGGATCTAAGGTTCATTCAAGAAGTCAAGAAGAGAAAGAAAAAGGAACATCAAAGGAAGAATATGGAAGTTAGAGGTGACTTGAGATACAAAGTAGCTCTTATCTCTGAACCTGATCGGTTCTTTGCTGCGAAGAGGTCAAGCAACAAAGTGTGGAAGCTGAAATATCCCCCCCATAACAATGGGAGTGAACCGTCGATCCATGCGACGTTAAACGAAGCGCTACGTAGGAGGCAAACCACGCTTTTAATGATTGAATACTTTCTTTTTGTTGTTTGTTTTGTTTCGTTTGCAGGTAATAAACAAGACCTTACGGGTGCAAGCTTTGATGTAGCAGTTGGTGTTGCATTACCTTCCGCCTCCTCAGTAAGGATATTTGTGAGTAACCTCTCTCGCCCTTATTCTAACACATTGGGGCAATGTGTGGTTCAAGTTTGGGGGAGGATTTACTATTTTTAGTTCTTCCGTTTAGACTTGTTATTTTTGTTTTTGTGTGTTGTTTTATTGAAACCACTTTGAATTCTCCCCGAATTTGAGCCGTAAATTTTTTTCTTGTGAATAGTGTGATGTTGAGGTAGTCAAGAAAGTGTATAGAGTTTGAGGGAAGAGGAGCTAGAATTAGAGACTTTGGGAAAGTTTGGAAATTGAGGTATAACCTGAACACCCTAGATTCCCTAGAGTAAGGAAACGATTCCAACGTGTAGATTTGTGCCACAGTACTTGGATTTGAGAAGTATTCCCTTATTACTTCATCGTGATAGTCCGTTATGATTAAAAAGAATTGCATGTATAGGGTTGATTGAGAGAATGACTTAGCACAAAAAAAAGATGAATAAAGATGATAAAGACAACTAGTCCTTCTAAGTTGGGTAACCCTCACCCGGTTACTTAGCCTAACGGAGGTTGAGTCTCAATTTTCGTCCTAAAATGGACTAATAAATGCCAATGAGCAAGAAAAAAAATAAAGGTGCCTTGAAAAAGTTTCGATCAAACTTGTTGTGAGGGAAAACGATCATAAATGCCTTAATCTGATTATCCGAATGAAAGGGGCAGAAAATCGAAGAAAAGACTTAAGCCTAAAGCATAGTTGGAGAGGTGATCGAAAGGGGGATTTAGGTCTGTAGTTTTACCGCGATATGTGTTTGTGTAATACCTTGTTAACAGACGATTACCAAGAGAACTAGTTTTAGCCGATCGGAACAAAGGCTCACGTATGAGTATTGACACACCTTACCTTTACAGGTTTCTCATTTGATGTGTACCATTTGATTTGAAAAATCTTTATGCAAGCTTGTTGCTTGAGGTCAATCAAAAGTTTAAGTTTGGGTGAGTTTGATTGGTGGGTTTTATGCTTTATTTTACCGTTAAGTTTAGTTAATCTTATTATATGTTTAGTTGCATTTTATTTATGTTTACCACATTTTATGCTTTGGTTGTGTCTCTTTACTGTTTTTGGGTTCAGATAAGCATTCACGATGAATCAGGTAGAAAACTAGGAAAAATCGTAAGAATTCAGAGAAAGATTTATGCGCGTGCCAGGCAGAGTTAAAGAAAAGTCAGAGGCCTGACACGGGTCAGGATGCCTGGGCCAGAAAATTAACAATTGCAGTTACAGAAGACTGACATGGCCGCCTGTGTTGGCTGACACGCCCGTGTCATTTTGTGACGCTGATTTCCTGATTTTTTATATTTTTCTCCATAAGTTAAGTTGTGAGGGCATTTTGGGTATTTTCAACCGATCTAAGTGAGTGTTTGGTATTTAGAAGAGTTTTTGGAAAGAGAAAAGGGACTTTTGGGACGGAAGAAGAATTACACGATCAAGAATTGAGCAATGATCGCGACTTTATGAGTCTATCAGGGTTACTAACTGCAAGTGCACATTCTAATCGCGTAGTTTTAAAAGATATCGAACCCACAAGGACTGATAATCAAACTAATGCTATCGGATTGTTACTATGTTTAGCTAAGGCTGGTGATTTTATAGGTTAAGGTGCAAGCAGGAAACTAATGGTAAACTAGAATTTTGATTCAAATAAAATATAACGGAATATCGGTACGTAACTCGTCTACCATCTGGGATTCAACAAATCGTCGACGTATAAATAAGTCAAAGTATTCTTCAGTAGAAAATATTAATTTAAAAGTCTTTACCTCACACTCTCGTGTTTATTGACTCTGACTACACTCCTAAATCAGAATGTTTGCTCTCGCTAAACCATTTGAATTTAAAAGTACTTTTTGAAAACTAACATGTCCTAATTGATTTTAAAGCGCTCTCGCTGTGTTTAAAATCAATGTCCAATTTAAGCTATCCGGTTAAAACCTCAAACTCTCGTTGTATTAATCGTAACCTTCGTTACCTTTTTACTCTCGTAACAAAAGTCCATTTAATTTAAGAAATTGAAACCAGAGAAATAAATTGTCAATAGTTAGCCACGACCGATCGAATCCCTTTCTGGTCGACTTAATTACATACCGATATAAACGGTTTAGCCAGACATTTTAACTAGTACAGACTTACACAAACAAAAGCAGTAAAACATTAATTCATGCATGGTATTTAAAATTGAAGGCAATTCTATTAATTAAATAAAAACCTGGAAAATAATTGAATCTTGAAGTTTAACAATCCTCCACAGGTCGGTAGGATTTGCTTGCTCGAACAATGAAAACGAAAACAAATGAAAAGCTAACTAAAGTACAATAGCTCCCCGGTGTAGGAAACTATTGCTATTTGGGTGTTTGGAAAGTAAAGTGGAAAAATGAAAGAAATCAAAAGCTCTGAACAAAAATAATCTCTGCAGCAAAAGTAAGTCCCCCGCACGTTCCCAACTGCCTTCTACTTATAGTGCTCAACAGTTGTAGTGGGAGAAAATAATTCGGAAGTCGAAGTTATTCTAGTCGATAAAATTGGAGAGTCTTTGTTGAGTTGAGAGATTTCCGGAAGACTTCAACTACTCTGAACGTGTGCGGGAACATGGGCTGAATTGATACTGATGTTGAGTGGTCCACGTAATTGAAGTTTACTGAGTAAGACAAGCCGTGCCGGTCGCCATACGCCTTGTGACGAGGGTCACACTTTGAAGGCGTTACGGTCGCCACATGTTATGTGACAGTTGCCACACTAATTAAGTGCAGTTTCCTATTTTTCTGTCACCTGTCTTCTTTTCTTCTCCTTCTTTCCTATTCTTTCTTCTTTTCTCATGCAAGTTGTTTGGGACAAAATACCTGTAAATGAGCTTGAACACTTGCAAAATAAAACGTAAATAAATGAAAACGATGAAATAATTTAATGTAAATAAAGGAAAATATGTAATGTAATATCGCATTATCAAACTCCCCTACACTTGAACCTTTGCTTGTCCTCAAGCAAATAATCAGTTCAGAAACATTGATCCAACACATATCCGATACATCTCCAAATCATACGTGGTTGTGCGGAATTTTGTTAAAATGACAGATACTCAAATCAAACATCAAAGATACATTAATGACACAAAACATGAAACATGATCATAAACCCCTTTTTTACAAACCAGTCAGAATCATTCTACTATAGCTCAACCTAATGCTTCTCGTTTCTATTTCACCCGTTTTCATTCTGACGCAATCACATTAAGCCCTTTGCCTTTGCACGCACGTAGTAGAGTAGTCTGTTAGTGATTTTGATCCTTTAAACACAGGGTCTGGTACACAAGTGTGGTAACCCTTTGTATATATATCGATTGCAAGTTGTGGGGGATCGAACCGTAGTTCGCCCTACCGAGTTCAGTACCAGGTACATCTGAACCAACTAACAACAGGTTTCTCTTGCCTTTCATATATCCTGCATCCTTTAGATTTGGTGCATTTTCTTTTTATTTTCCACAGTCAAAGGCGTGAAAATTTTCAATTTTGGCATCTTTAGGGATCAATCACTTATTTGCATCGGCTCTCCACGTAGCTTGTGCTTAGACGGTGCTGGCTACTAATATAAACTACTTGGGGGCTAATTTAGAACTACAGCCTAAGGTCTCGGTATAATGGGTACTCAAACTGATCACGCATATTCGATGGGTCTAGGGTGTCCTGACGGTATCAATTTTATTTAATCTTTCTCAGGTTTCTAACATAACCTGCGTGTAAAACAACCTATATACTCTAAGAGCGTGTCAAGTTATATATTGAATCCCATAATTTTTTTTGTTAAGGCTAAATAAGGTGGGGCAATTAAATTATACAGAAAACATACGCATATAATAGCTTGTTGTTACATTAATGTTGATGAAGGGAAATAACAACAAAAACTAGAAAAATAACTAAAAACTAATACTTCCTCTCCCACACTAGATCGAAGATTGTCCTCAATGTTTCGAGATAATGTAAAAGAGAAAGGAATAACTAAAATAGAAAAGTAAGCTACTGGGGTCCACATGATCTGCCTCGTGCTCTTCCACGTCCGTTCTGTCTAAACTGATGTGGCATACCCACATGATAGATGTAGTCTTGCAAGCCATCCACTCACATAGTCAAGGCGCCCATCTGATTGATGACACTTGACATCCTTTCGCCTAGGTCGCGCTGATCTTGTTGGATTTGTCGCAGGAGACTCATCGTGTAAGTGTGATGTGTCTGGTACCGCTGGTCCCTATGGGCATCCAATTCATTCCTTGGCATAATACCCTACTCCATCTCATCATACTCATCATTAGGATGACCTTCGGGTGCAGCCTCATTAGGCTCAGGGACATCCAAATCAAAGATCCAATTTGCCATCCTTTGTGGATCTATACGAGCAGGGCAAGGCAAAACAATACTTCTAACTACCCTGTTCCTCACCATAAGGTTGTACTTCTTATCATCTTTAGCTTTAATGAAATGTGCGTTGCAGAAATACTCTATATCCAGATATACAGCCGGTACAGATGGTAGGTCCGTAAGCCTATCTCCCAAATTCAAAGCAAATGCTATAGCAGTAACTATTCCTCCAAAACAGAAAGGAGTAGCACCTCTCGTACAACTAGAATGAATGTGTACTAGCAGAAACGAGATGGCATTGATCGGTACAGGCGTGAAAACACAATGCATGAAGAAAAGCTCCTTGGAATTTACCTTATGGTTGTTGACTCTCCCGAAAATGGTGTGGCCTAAGACTCATTGATAATAACGTATAGCTGGGTTATGGATGAATATGGCATTAAGTCCTTCCCAGCTTGTAGTGCTTTCACCGGTTAAACTTCTCCATACCTCAAATGCTACGTTCGGCCAGTTTGGATCATGAGGGATACGATACTGAACACCGTCTCCTCGTGGAAAATTCAGCATGTTGCCTAGCTCGTCTTGGGTCAAAGAATATTCAGTGTTAAACATTTTGAATGAAGCGGAGCCGGTGAGATATTACGCATCATCTGAGGGCGTGTTGTAAGAGAAAGAACTTAAAAATTCTAAGGTTAAGGCTTCATATGTCGGAAGGTTTTGGGTGCAAAGGTGAGTCAGGCTTGAATTAGTGAGCATCCATTAAACACCATCCAATAATCCAAGCTCTTGTAGACAGGATATGTCGGGATACCTCGTTGGTTGGATTGAACGTCTGTAGAATTTGAGGTATTTCTCTCTTTGTTGTTCACTAGCTTCTCCATCACGGAAAATGATTGTTGAAAGGTTTGGTTCTTGGGCCATGGTGCATGCAAGAAGATTGGAGGATGTGTTTGTGTTTACGGTACAGAGGGAGGAATTTGTGAGTTTGGAATGGGTTTTTGTATTTAAATAGAAGGGAATGTGGTAAATGAAGGGATTAGTGAAAAATAAATGGGAATTTTGAACGGATTTGTAATTGGTATGGAGTTATGGAGGTGAAGGGTGAGTGGGACGGTGAGAAGAAGAGAAGAAAATGGGAGAAGAGCGGTTCTATTTTGAATAAAACAGAGAACACGTTTTACTCTGTGACGGTCGTCACAGATGGCCTCACGATTGCCACACTTAAAATGCTTGTGACGGGCATCACAGGTGTGTTACGATCACCATACTCCAAAACCTCAAAAAATTAAAATTAAAATTATAACATCCAATAACGCATAAGACTTTACACATTTGGCATATTGGCACCACAGTATTAAATAACGTGGCATGAATGTTGGCCGGAGGAATGGCATTGGCATCATTGATCGGGTGGTCTGGAAAATCATGGTAATGTGGAGGTGTTTCAGGATCTATTTCAATATCGGAGGTATGGTTATCAAGTTCTTTCTCAAATTGTGGTCCGTCCAAATCATACAGCCAGTGATGGCGGTTGTGCACACTTGTACGCTCATGATTAGGTAAGGTAAAGTGGGGTACAACCTCATTATTAATCAGTAGCTGGAAATGGTGTGGTTCAAGGTTTCTGATCAATCCCCTATTAAAGCAAAAGGTGATGTTGATGGGGCGATAACCTCCTAAAGGGTTTATTCGAGAGAGACGTGGCCTAAACTTCAAGGCTTCAGCAATAATAGTAAAGAGGCCACCGATTAGAATGGGACCATGATTGGCTTGAGCAATCCTAAAGAGGTTGTCAAACATAAAGGTAGCCCCATTGACGGGTTGGGACTAAAATACACAAAATAGGATAAAGAGCTCGTCTCTAGACACAAGGGTATCGTTTTCAGATTTTCCAAATAGGGTGAAAGCTAAGATCATGTGGAAATATCTGATGGCTGGGTTATGAATATCAGTGGAGTTCATAGGGTGTGGATCATGGTGTGATCGCCCAGAAATACTACTCTAGAAAAAGTTAAGCTCATTTACCATAAACAAATCCTCTTGTGCCATGGTGAAAACATCAGGGCCATTAGGAAAACCTAATGACTCCGCGATCTCACGGTGGTTAAAGTGGAAAGTGCATCCAAACAGCCTGAAGGTTATCCTACCTTTGTTAAATCCCATCCCATGATTAGGGTTATAAGTCAGTGAGCTCAGGAATTCTAATGTTAACCTATGGTAGGTTGAATGTTTCTTCCTAGCAAATCCTTCCCAACCAATCTGGTTAAACATATAGTCAATGAGATCCCCAATACCTAAGGCAGTCATGGTAGGCCCATGAGCAAATTTGGTCAAAGCCATCGGTCTATGGGAAAGGGTCTCATAGCGGTGCCATTGGGCCGCGTTTTCAAAAAACACAACCATGGTATCTTCGTTATCCATCTCTAATGTTAGTAGGAAGAATAAGTCAGAGGAGAAGGAAGAAGGTAGAAAAAAGATAAAGTCCTGGAAGCATAGAGTAAGACAATTAGCACTGATTTTAAATTAATTAAAAATACCGCATTTGTTAGTGAAACAAATTTAAAATAAAAGATAAAAATAAAAACAAAAAAAAAATGAAGTAAAATGAATGAAAGAAAGGTCTTGGGTTGCCTCCCACGCAGCGCTTCATTCAATGTCGGGAGCTCGACACAGTTTATCAGAAACATCAGCTTAAAGAATTTGCAGGCATTTCTGCAAGTTTTATACCAATCGAATAGTCTCTATTGTCTACGCAATGATAGTGTTTTAAAAATTGCCCATTTACGATAAACGGTTCACTAGATCTACCCTTTATTTCTATTACACCGCTTGACATAACTTTAGTAACCTCAAAGGGACCGGACCACCTAGAACGAAGTTTTCCTGGAAAGAGTCTAAGTCTTGAATTGAACAGAAGTACAACGTCTCCTACATTAAATTCTTTCCTTGCTATACGCTTGTCATACCATCTTTTTGTTCTTTCTTTATAGATTCGGGCATTTTCGTAAGCGTCTAATCTAAGTTCCTCTCATTCATGTAGATCTAAAATTCTCTTTTCGCCCGCAGCGGTATAATTTAAATTAATGGTTTTGATAGTCCAATAAGTCGTGTGTTCTATTTCTACCGGCAGGTGACATGATTTACCATAAACTAGCTTAAATGGTGTGATTCCTATGGGAGTTTTGTAAGCTGTCCTATAAGCCCATAAAGCTTCGTGTAATTTTGAAGACCAATCTTTCCTAGAAGTGGCAACGGTCTTTTCTAAGATATGCTCAATTTCTCTATTCGAGACTTCTACTTGCCCACTAGTTTGGGGGTGGTAGGGTGTTGCTACACGGTGTTTGACTCCATATTTTGATAGAAGTTTCTCAAAGATTTTCGAGATAAAATGGGAACCTCCATCACTGATTACCAGTCCCGGAACACCGAATCTCAGAAAAATTATATTCTTGAAGAGCTTAATCACTACTCGTGCGTCGTTTGTTGGAGCGGCTACAGCCTCGATCCATTTTGAAACATAATCAACAACAACGAGTATGTATTTGTTACCAAAAGAAGACGGAAACGGTCCCATGAAGTCTATTCCCCACACGTCAAAGACCTCTACTTCTAAAATGCCCTTTTGAGGCATTTCGTCGTGTCTAGAAATGTTTCCAGTGCGTTGACCCTGGTCGCAATTTATAACCGCGATATGGACATCTTTCCATAGAGTAGGCTAAAAGAGGCCAGCTTGTAAGATCTTAGCACAAGTCTTCGAAGTGCTCGCATGCCCACCATAAGGAGCGGAATGGCAGTGAGAAATTATATCTTCTACTTCATCTTCGGGTACACAACAACGGAAAATACCATCGACGCCCCTCTTGAAGAGCAGTGGTTCGTCCCAATAATAGTGTTTAAGGTCATGGAAGAATTTCTTCTTTTGTTGGTAGGTTAGATCAGGTGGTTGTACTCCAGCTGCTAGATAGTTAACACAATCAGCATACCACGACAGCGTGGTCTTAGTGTAAACAGCTTCTACAACTTCATTGGTTTCTGTATCATTATAAATCAGAGATTGTTCAATTGTATTACTCTCCAACTGGGCTAAGAGTCTTTCATAAGGGAAATCGTCATTAATAGGTACTTGGTCAGGTTGGATGCCTTCCATTCTTGACAGGTGATCAGCTACTACATTTTTAGTGCCTTTCTTGTCTTTGATTTCCAAATCAAATTCTTGTAGGAGCAAAATCCACCTCAGAAGTCTTGGTTTGGCATTTTTTTTACTTAATAGGTACCTAATTGCGGCGTGATCAGTATAGATAATTATTTTTGCTCCTACTAGGTAGGAACGAAATTTATCCAAAGCGAACACGACATCCAAAAGTTCCTTTTCTGTGGTAATGTAGTTCAATTGTGCAGGATCTAAGGTTCTACTAGCGTAGTAAATTGCAAGAAGCTTTTTGTCCTTTCTTTATCCTAAGACTGCGCCTACAGCGTAATCACTCGCGTCACACATAATCTCGAATGGTTCATTCCAATCTAGGGGTTGCATAATGGGCGCTGATATTAATGCTTGCTTAAGTGTTCGAAATGCGTCTAAGCATTTGTCATCAAAGAAGAATTCAGCGTCTTTCATCAGTAGCTCAGTTAGAGGCTTGGTTATTTTAGAGAAATCTTTAATGAAACATCGATAAAAACCAGCGTGTCCTAGAAAGCTTCTTATTTCTCTAACGATTTTCAGCGGTTGGAGATTTTCTATTACTTCAATTTTTGCTTTATCGACTTCAATCCCCTTATTGAATACTATATGTCCAAGTACAATTCCTTGTCGGACCATGAAATGGTATTTTTCCCAATTGAGCACTAGGTTGACACTTACGCATCGTTCAAGCACCATTTCAAGGTTCGATAGACATCCTTAAAAACTTTCCCCACAGACAGAGAAATCGTCCATAAAGACTTCCATTATACCATCTAAGAAATCAGAGAAGATGGACATCATGCATCTCTGGAATGTTGCAGGTGCGTTGCATAATCCGAACGACATCCGCCGGTAGGCAAAGGTACCATAGGGACATGTGAAAGTAGTCTTTTCTTGGTCATCAGGATGGATAGGAATTTGGAAAAATCCTGAATATCCGTCTAAATAGAAAAAATAGGAGTGTTTAGCCAGACGTTCAAGCATTTGATCTATGAAGGGTAAAGGGAAATGATCTTTACGAGTGGATTTGTTTAGTTTCCTATAGTCGATACACATTCTCCATCCGGTTTGAGTACGTTGTGCTACGGATTCGCCTTTTTCATTACTGATAACTGTAACACCTCCTTTCTTGGGTACAACGTGAACTGGGCTAACCCGTTCACTATCGGATATTGGGTATATGATTCCTGCTTCTAACAACTTCTGCACATCTCTCTTAACGACATCACTCAGAATGGGATTGATTCTCCTTTGATGTTCTCTAGAGGTTTTACAGTCTTCCTCAAGCATGATACGATGCATACAGATAGAGGGACTTATTCCTTTTAAACCTGAGATGTTATAGCCTAAGGCAGTTGGGTATTTTCTCAGGACATGTAATAATTTTTCAGTTTCTATTTGTCTTAAATCTGCGTTGACTATAACTGGTCATTTGAGTTCTGCATCTAGGAATTCATACCTTAGATCTTTGGGTAGTGTTTTCAGTTCTACAACTGGTTTCTTTGGGCAAGGCATAGGGTCAGGAGTAAGTGTGAGACATTCACTTAGATTATTATCTTGGTATTCCCCACACCAATTATCATCTTCAAAAATTTGTGGCATTAGAATTTTCAGCACTTCAGAATACGCATTTTGTTGTTTCTCCATTTCTTTAACGCATTCATCGATAACATCTAAGAAACAGCACGAATCCTCTATAGCAGGTGCTTTGAAGAACTGTGAGAGGATAAATTCTAACTTTTCTTCGTCAACCTCAAAAGTTAGTTTTCCCTTTTTCACATCTATGATGGCTCCGACTGTGGCTAGGAATGGTCTTCCTAAAATGATAGGGATGTTTGAGTCTTCCTTAATGTCCATAAGTATGAAATCTGTAGGGATATAGAATTGTCCTATACACACTGGAACGTTTTCTAGCATACCTAAAGGAAATTTCACTGAACGATCAGCTAGTTGTATGGACATTTTTGTTGGTCTCAGTTCTCCCATGTTGAGCCTTTTACAAATAGATAAAGGCATTAAGCTAATACTGGCTCCTAAGTCGCACAGGGCTTTGTCTATGACAAACTTTCCAATCACACATGGTATAGAAAAACTACCAGGGTCTTTTAGCTTATGAGGTATGTTGTTTTAGATTATAGCGCTACACTCTGCAGTAAGCATAACAGTTTCAGTATCCTCAAGCTTTTTCTTATTAGATAGAATTTCTTTTAAGAACTTAGCATAGGAGGGCATTTGCGTGATTGCTTTTGTAAAAGGTATTGTAACATTCAATTGTTTCAGAAGTTCAACGAATTTCTTAAATTGCCTTATGTTTTTAGATTTAGCGAATCTTTGAGGATACGGGATAGGTGGTTTATAAGGTGGCGGAGGCACATATGGTTCTTCTTTCTCTTCGGCCTCTTTGCCATCATCTTCTTTTCCGTTTTCCTTTGGTTCATCTTCCTTTTCAGACTCCTTACTAGGCTTTTGATACATGGCTGGATTTTCGATCCTTGGGTCAGTTGGCCCATCTAGTTCTGTTCTACTCCGAAGTGTTATAGCATTTGCATGTCCCTTCGGATTAGGTTGAGGTTGTCCTGGAAAATTACCAGCTAGGGCAGCGGTAACAGCTTGTTGTTGAGCCACTTGTGAGATTTGTGTTTCTAACATTTTGTTGTGAGTGGCTAGAGCATCAACCTTGTTGGCTAATTGTTTAATTTGCTCACTAGTGTGAACATTTTGGTTAAGGAACTCCTTGTTTTGTTGACTTGTGCAACAATGAAGTTCTCCATCATTATTTCAAGGTTAGACTTTTAAGGAACATTAGGAGCAGCTACGGTAGCCTTTTGATAATCTGGTGGTACAGTAGGTGCTTGTCCAGGCGTATACAAAGCGTTGTTGTTTTTGTACGAAAGGTTCGGATGCTTTTTCGAACCTGGGTCGAAGGTGTTTGAGTAAGGGTTTCCTTGAGCATAATTCACTTGGTCCGTGGAAAATCCTTTCAAAATTTGACATTCAGGGGCAGCATGCCCAGGAACTCTGCATAACTCGCAATTTGGAGCTATGGCAGCCACGGTGGCTGTAGGTGTTAGGGTCAAACTCTGCATAACTCGCATAAGACGGATAGTACGGAGCTCGTCTCGCATGCCATTCAGTTCAGTATGAAAGGCTTCCAACGTGGCATGAATGTTGGCCGGAGGAATGGCATTGGCATCATTGATCGGGTGGTCTGGAAAATCATGGTAATGTGGAGGTGTTTCAGGATCTATTTCAATATCGGAGCTATGGTTATCAAGTTCTTTCTCAAATTGTGGTCCGTCCAAATCCTACAGCCAGTGATGGCGGTTGTGCACACTTGTATGCTCATGATTAGGTAAGGTAAAGTGGGGTACAAC
Organism: Lathyrus tuberosus; assembly: GCA_022829125.1. NCBI lineage: Eukaryota > Viridiplantae > Streptophyta > Magnoliopsida > Fabales > Fabaceae > Lathyrus > Lathyrus tuberosus. The sequence goes on from JALAZF010000017.1 coordinate 22,330,915, forward strand.
CTCATTATTAATCAGTAGCTGGAAATGGTGTGGTTCAAGGTTTCTGATCAATCCCCTATTAAAGCAAAAGGTGATGTTGATGGGGCGATAACCTCCTAAAGGGTTTATTCGAGAGAGACGTGGCCTAAACTTCAAGGCTTCAGCAATAATAGTAAAGAGGCCACCGATTAGAATGGGACCATGATTGGCTTGAGCAATCCTAAAGAGGTTGTCAAACATAAAGGTAGCCCCATTGACGGGTTGGGACTAAAATACACAAAATAGGATAAAGAGCTCGTCTCTAGACACAAGGGTATCGTTTTCAGATTTTCCAAATAGGGTGAAAGCTAAGATCATGTGGAAATATCTGATGGCTGGGTTATGAATATCAGTGGAGTTCATAGGGTGTGGATCATGGTGTGATCGCCCAGAAATACTACTCTAGAAAAAGTTAAGCTCATTTACCATAAACAAATCCTCTTGTGCCATGGTGAAAACATCAGGGCCATTAGGAAAACCTAATGACTCCGCGATCTCACGGTGGTTAAAGTGGAAAGTGCATCCAAACAGCCTGAAGGTTATCCTACCTTTGTTAAATCCCATCCCATGATTAGGGTTATAAGTCAGTGAGCTCAGGAATTCTAATGTTAACCTATGGTAGGTTGAATGTTTCTTCCTAGCAAATCCTTCCCAACCAATCTGGTTAAACATATAGTCAATGAGATCCCCAATACCTAAGGCAGTCATGGTAGGCCCATGAGCAAATTTGGTCAAAGCCATCGGTCTATGGGAAAGGGTCTCATAGCGGTGCCATTGGGCCGCGTTTTCAAAAAACACAACCATGGTATCTTCGTTATCCATCTCTAATGTTAGTAGGAAGAATAAGTCAGAGGAGAAGGAAGAAGGTAGAAAAAAGATAAAGTCCTGGAAGCATAGAGTAAGACAATTAGCACTGATTTTAAATTAATTAAAAATACCGCATTTGTTAGTGAAACAAATTTAAAATAAAAGATAAAAATAAAAACAAAAAAAAAAAAAAGTAAAATGAATGAAAGAAAGGTCTTGGGTTGCCTCCCACGCAGCGCTTCATTCAATGTCGGGAGCTCGACACAGTTTATCAGAAACATCAGCTTAAAGAATTTGCAGGCATTTCTGCAAGTTTTATACCAATCGAATAGTCTCTATTGTCTACGCAATGATAGTGTTTTAAAAATTGCCCATTTACGATAAACGGTTCACTAGATCTACCCTTTATTTCTATTACACCGCTTGACATAACTTTAGTAACCTCAAAGGGACCGGACCACCTAGAACGAAGTTTTCCTGGAAAGAGTCTAAGTCTTGAATTGAACAGAAGTACAACGTCTCCTACATTAAATTCTTTCCTTGCTATACGCTTGTCATACCATCTTTTTGTTCTTTCTTTATAGATTCGGGCATTTTCGTAAGCGTCTAATCTAAGTTCCTCTCATTCATGTAGATCTAAAATTCTCTTTTCGCCCGCAGCGGTATAATTTAAATTAATGGTTTTGATAGTCCAATAAGTCGTGTGTTCTATTTCTACCGGCAGGTGACATGATTTACCATAAACTAGCTTAAATGGTGTGATTCCTATGGGAGTTTTGTAAGCTGTCCTATAAGCCCATAAAGCTTCGTGTAATTTTGAAGACCAATCTTTCCTAGAAGTGGCAACGGTCTTTTCTAAGATATGCTCAATTTCTCTATTCGAGACTTCTACTTGCCCACTAGTTTGGGGGTGGTAGGGTGTTGCTACACGGTGTTTGACTCCATATTTTGATAGAAGTTTCTCAAAGATTTTCGAGATAAAATGGGAACCTCCATCACTGATTACCAGTCCCGGAACACCGAATCTCAGAAAAATTATATTCTTGAAGAGCTTAATCACTACTCGTGCGTCGTTTGTTGGAGCGGCTACAGCCTCGATCCATTTTGAAACATAATCAACAACAACGAGTATGTATTTGTTACCAAAAGAAGACGGAAACGGTCCCATGAAGTCTATTCCCCACACGTCAAAGACCTCTACTTCTAAAATGCCCTTTTGAGGCATTTCGTCGTGTCTAGAAATGTTTCCAGTGCGTTGACCCTGGTCGCAATTTATAACCGCGATATGGACATCTTTCCATAGAGTAGGCTAAAAGAGGCCAGCTTGTAAGATCTTAGCACAAGTCTTCGAAGTGCTCGCATGCCCACCATAAGGAGCGGAATGGCAGTGAGAAATTATATCTTCTACTTCATCTTCGGGTACACAACAACGGAAAATACCATCGACGCCCCTCTTGAAGAGCAGTGGTTCGTCCCAATAATAGTGTTTAAGGTCATGGAAGAATTTCTTCTTTTGTTGGTAGGTTAGATCAGGTGGTTGTACTCCAGCTGCTAGATAGTTAACACAATCAGCATACCACGACAGCGTGGTCTTAGTGTAAACAGCTTCTACAACTTCATTGGTTTCTGTATCATTATAAATCAGAGATTGTTCAATTGTATTACTCTCCAACTGGGCTAAGAGTCTTTCATAAGGGAAATCGTCATTAATAGGTACTTGGTCAGGTTGGATGCCTTCCATTCTTGACAGGTGATCAGCTACTACATTTTTAGTGCCTTTCTTGTCTTTGATTTCCAAATCAAATTCTTGTAGGAGCAAAATCCACCTCAGAAGTCTTGGTTTGGCATTTTTTTTACTTAATAGGTACCTAATTGCGGCGTGATCAGTATAGATAATTATTTTTGCTCCTACTAGGTAGGAACGAAATTTATCCAAAGCGAACACGACATCCAAAAGTTCCTTTTCTGTGGTAATGTAGTTCAATTGTGCAGGATCTAAGGTTCTACTAGCGTAGTAAATTGCAAGAAGCTTTTTGTCCTTTCTTTATCCTAAGACTGCGCCTACAGCGTAATCACTCGCGTCACACATAATCTCGAATGGTTCATTCCAATCTAGGGGTTGCATAATGGGCGCTGATATTAATGCTTGCTTAAGTGTTCGAAATGCGTCTAAGCATTTGTCATCAAAGAAGAATTCAGCGTCTTTCATCAGTAGCTCAGTTAGAGGCTTGGTTATTTTAGAGAAATCTTTAATGAAACATCGATAAAAACCAGCGTGTCCTAGAAAGCTTCTTATTTCTCTAACGATTTTCATCGGTTGGAGATTTTCTATTACTTCAATTTTTTCTTTATCGACTTCAATCCCCTTATTGAATACTATATGTCCAAGTACAATTCCTTGTCGGACCATGAAATGGTATTTTTCCCAATTGAGCACTAGGTTGACACTTACGCATCGTTCAAGCACCATTTCAAGGTTCGATAGACATCCTTAAAAACTTTCCCCACAGACAGAGAAATCGTCCATAAAGACTTCCATTATACCATCTAAGAAATCAGAGAAGATGGACATCATGCATCTCTGGAATGTTGCAGGTGCGTTGCATAATCCGAACGACATCCGCCGGTAGGCAAAGGTACCATAGGGACATGTGAAAGTAGTCTTTTCTTGGTCATCAGGATGGATAGGAATTTGGAAAAATCCTGAATATCCGTCTAAATAGAAAAAATAGGAGTGTTTAGCCAGACGTTCAAGCATTTGATCTATGAAGGGTAAAGGGAAATGATCTTTACGAGTGGATTTGTTTAGTTTCCTATAGTCGATACACATTCTCCATCCGGTTTGAGTACGTTGTGCTACGGATTCGCCTTTTTCATTACTGATAACTGTAACACCTCCTTTCTTGGGTACAACGTGAACTGGGCTAACCCGTTCACTATCGGATATTGGGTATATGATTCCTGCTTCTAACAACTTCTGCACATCTCTCTTAACGACATCACTCAGAATGGGATTGATTCTCCTTTGATGTTCTCTAGAGGTTTTACAGTCTTCCTCAAGCATGATACGATGCATACAGATAGAGGGACTTATTCCTTTTAAACCTGAGATGTTATAGCCTAAGGCAGTTGGGTATTTTCTCAGGACATGTAATAATTTTTCAGTTTCTATTTGTCTTAAATCTGCGTTGACTATAACTGGTCATTTGAGTTCTGCATCTAGGAATTCATACCTTAGATCTTTGGGTAGTGTTTTCAGTTCTACAACTGGTTTCTTTGGGCAAGGCATAGGGTCAGGAGTAAGTGTGAGACATTCACTTAGATTATTATCTTGCTATTCCCCACACCAATTATCATCTTCAAAAATTTGTGGCATTAGAATTTTCAGCACTTTAGAATACGCATTTTGTTGTTTCTCCATTTCTTTAACGCATTCATCGATAACATCTAAGAAACAGCACGAATCCTCTATAGCAGGTGCTTTGAAGAATTGTGAGAGGATAAATTCTAACTTTTCTTCGTCAACCTCAAAAGTTAGTTTTCCCTTTTTCACATCTATGATGGCTCCGACTGTGGCTAGGAATGGTCTTCCTAAAATGATAGGGATGTTTGAGTCTTCCTTAATGTCCATAAGTATGAAATCTGTAGGGATATAGAATTGTCCTATACACACTGGAACGTTTTCTAGCATACCTAAAGGAAATTTCACTGAACGATCAGCTAGTTGTATGGACATTTTTGTTGGTCTCAGTTCTCCCATGTTGAGCCTTTTACAAATAGATAAAGGCATTAAGCTAATACTGGCTCCTAAGTCGCACAGGGCTTTGTCTATGACAAACTTTCCAATCACACATGGTATAGAAAAACTACCAGGGTCTTTTAGCTTATGAGGTATGTTGTTTTAGATTATAGCGCTACACTCTGCAGTAAGCATAACAGTTTCAGTATCCTCAAGCTTTTTCTTATTAGATAGAATTTCTTTTAAGAACTTAGCATAGGAGGGCATTTGCGTGATTGCTTTTGTAAAAGGTATTGTAACATTCAATTGTTTCAGAAGTTCAACGAATTTCTTAAATTGCCTTATGTTTTTAGATTTAGCGAATCTTTGAGGATACGGGATAGGTGGTTTATAAGGTGGCGGAGGCACATATGGTTCTTCTTTCTCTTCGGCCTCTTTGCCATCATCTTCTTTTCCGTTTTCCTTTGGTTCATCTTCCTTTTCAGACTCCTTACTAGGCTTTTGATACATGGCTGGATTTTCGATCCTTGGGTCAGTTGGCCCATCTAGTTCTGTTCTACTCCGAAGTGTTATAGCATTTGCATGTCCCTTCGGATTAGGTTGAGGTTGTCCTGGAAAATTACCAGCTAGGGCAGCGGTAACAGCTTGTTGTTGAGCCACTTGTGAGATTTGTGTTTCTAACATTTTGTTGTGAGTGGCTAGAGCATCAACCTTGTTGGCTAATTGTTTAATTTGCTCACTAGTGTGAACATTTTGGTTAAGGAACTCCTTGTTTTGTTGACTTGTGCAACAATGAAGTTCTCCATCATTATTTCAAGGTTAGACTTTTAAGGAACATTAGGAGCAGCTACGGTAGCCTTTTGATAATCTGGTGGTACAGTAGGTGCTTGTCCAGGCGTATACAAAGCGTTGTTGTTTTTGTACGAAAGGTTCGGATGCTTTTTCGAACCTGGGTCGAAGGTGTTTGAGTAAGGGTTTCCTTGAGCATAATTCACTTGGTCCGTGGAAAATCCTTTCAAAATTTGACATTCAGGGGCAGCATGCCCAGGAACTCTGCATAACTCGCAATTTGGAGCTATGGCAGCCACGGTGGCTGTAGGTGTTAGGGTCAAACTTTCAACCTTTTGAGTAAGAGCATCTACCTTAGCATTTACTTGGTCAAGGCCACTTATCTCGTACATACCGCCTTTCGTTGGAGGTTTCTCTACGGAGGTTCTTTCACTTCCCCACTGATAGTGATTTTGAGCCATACTTTCGATAAGTGCATAAGCTTCATCGTAGGGTTTATCCATTAGTGCGCCACCCGCGGCAGCGTCTATTGTCATTCTTGTGTTATACAAGAGACCATTGTAAAAGTTATGGATCATCAACCATTCTTCTAGACCGTGATGATGACAAACCCGCATCATGTCTTTGTATCTTTCCCATGCTTCGAAAAGAGATTTGTTGTTCTTTTGTTTGAATACATTAATTTGGGCTCTTAGCATAGCCGTCTTGCTTGGTGGGAAATGTAACGCCCCGATTCCAATTATTCCCATTTTTTTTTTAGTCTTTTATTTAAATTGAGTGATAAATTATTTTGTTTATGGAATTGGCATGTTAATATGCTATGTTGATGTGTTATGATATTTGACCATTTTGAGAGTTTTCGGGGAAATTAGAATGGGGGATATTTTAGACATTTCTCAATTATTAGTAAGTTAGAAATTTAGTAACAATTGTTGGAAAAATGATTAAGTGTAGAATTTTGTGAGAAAATGAATTAATTGTATTTGAGTGGAAAATAGAAAAGAAAGAAAAAGAGAATAGAAATAGAAATAGAAAGGAAAAAGAAAAGAAATAGAAAGAAAAGAAAGATAGGAAGAAAGAGGAGAGAAAGAAAGAGGAGGAAGAGAAAAGAGAAGAAATTGGGGAAGAACTAGGAAATCATCAAGAGTGATCATATAGCAAGTTTGGAATCCGGGTAAGGGTGTGAAATTTTATTATCTTATCAATGTGTATCGTTATGTATAATTGTATTGTGTTTGTGGTGGATTTTTCTGAGTTTTTGGTATAAACCCATATTTGGTTAAATTGCTTGGAAATCGATTAATTGTGGTTGAAATCATGTTGTTAGTGTCTATAATTGTTGGTATATGATAGATACTTGTTATGGGACATTGGATTGGCAATTTTCTGGTGTGTAGGTGAGATTTGGGGTGTTTTGGATTGGAACCCGTAAGCAAAAATTATGCAGGAAATTTTTCTGGTTTTTCCAGGTCATACGCGTATGAACCTTGGCAATACGCGTATGGTGGGCGAGCCATGGGCCAATACGCGTATGGGTTGCTTGTTTTCTCGGCCATCTGCCCATTTGCGTATGATACGCGTAGCATTTCAGGGCAATACGCGTACGGGCTTAGGCATTACGCGTACGGACTTTTACACGTGAACTTTGGGAAAAATGAGCTTCTGCTCGTACGCGTATGGCATGTGGTGGTACGCGTATGGGCAGGAGAAGTGTAAAAATGGGTTTTTTTTCAAAATGTCGTTTTCGGTTTCGTCCATAACTTTTGTTCCGATTATCCGATTTTTACATTCTTGGTATCATTGTGAAGCTATTGAGCTGTACTATATAATTATAATGATTTGAAAATTGTTGGCCGATTAAATAAGTTGGAAAAGTCAGGAATAGTGCTATTTAGCGACTTTTACCGTTTTGACTGTGTGTTTGAATGTGAATCATACAATAGTGCATTGATGTGAATGTATATAGATTGTATGTGATTGTATAAGATGAATGCATGAATATATTGTGAATATGTATGCATTTCAAGAATGTCTTGAGTCATTTTGCATGTGAAGCATAATGAAGTACATTCTTGTGTTGAGCGATTCTAATGAGAATCCGTTGTAACGTCGTGTGCCTAGGTGAGGTGTGAGCGATGATTACAAATGATTGTGTGCCTAGGTGAGGTGTGAGCAATCGGATCGTGTGCCCGCGTGTGGGGTGTGAGCGATCGGGTCGTGTGCCCGTGTGGGGTGTGAGCGATCCATAAACATTATGTGCCCATGTGGGGTGTGAGCAATGGGTGAACATCGTAGGCCCGACGGGGAGTTACAGTGATGTAACGAGCGATGGTTCCAGCAGAGTTCCTGAGTGAACTTGAGATGATTGAGTCGGTACCGCATTGCATTTGCATAGAGTCATGAGTTGGTCTCTATGATTTTCATTTATCATCTTTATAATGGTACATCGATGAATAAACATATATGTGTATGTTTATGTGGAATGATAAGAATTGTGAAAGTATACATGATGGATATGTTTGGTTGTGAATATATATATATATATATGTATATACATTGTGATGTATATGGGTGAGTTTTGATGAATTGTGGTGAGAATGTGGAATATGTGTATTTTTATGTTAAGATATATATATATATATATATATATATATATATATATATATATATATAAAATTATATACATTGTTATTATGATAATATTTCTCACCCTTCTGCTGTTTTATGATGCTCTATGAGGCATTGCAGAGTAGGTATGCTGGAGGTCTTTTGTGAAGTGTGTCTTCATTCTTTTGGTCGGTTGGCTCTGATATGTAGCACCGGGTAGCTAGGATGTATATGATTCGTTTGTGATACATTTGTATATGTATCTTGCTGATGAATGTTTATGTAAACATGAATTATGTGATGGATGATACTCGATGACGCATGTATATATACTTACATATGTTTGATGTTATTCAATGTTTAGATTTTCCGCTTTTATTCTAAATATTGAGATGTGGGTGTAAGGACAAAGTTCCTCTGTTGCAAAGTTACCCCACTATTGCATATCAGTGTCTGAGCAGGTGTTGTATGTTTTAAATTCGTGTATGATGTGGCACGCCTCTTTTATACCATGTTTATAATTATACTCTGACAAAATTTTTAATATGTGCCTAAATGATATATTGTGATTATTTGGGCGTATAGAAAGGGGGTGTTACAGGAAATATCGTGCTAAGAATACCTTCTTCAACTCATTCCACGTAGTGACAGAGTTGGACGGTAGAGATTGGAGCCAAGCTCTAGCTGTATCTCTTAATGAGAAAGGGAAAAGACGTAGTCTTATTGCTTCAGGGCTGACACCATTTTCTTTCACTATGTCTGCATATTGCAAGAACACTGACAAATGTAAGTTTGGGTCCTCCGTGGGACCACCAGAAAATTGGTTCTGTTGTACAGCTGACAACAACAAAGGTTTTAGCTCAAAGTTATTTGCCTCGATGGCAGGGGCAGCGATGTTGTTATGTGGTTTAGCCTGTGAAGGAATGGCATAGTACTTAAGAGGACGGTTCTGAGGTCCTTCGGCCATGTCTGGTTCAGTTTCAGGTTTAGATTCAGATTCGGATTTAGATTCTGAGTCAGGGAAAAGAATTTTGTGTTCTAAACAGTATTCTCTAATTCATCATCTTACGCTAAGAAGACGCTCAGGTTCGTCTGTCGGTTGCGTTAGGTCTTCGCCTTTTGAGCGAGTACTTGGCATACAACCGGTAAATTAGGGAATTTGTTTCCTTAGTCTATACGGCGCAACAAAGGAATCACACTATTGACTAAATCAGTCCCCGGCAACGGCGCCAAAAACTTGATCGCGAATTTATGAGTCTATCAGGGTTACTAACTGCAAGTGCATAGTCTAATCCTGTAGTTTTAAAAGATATCGAACCCACAAGGACTGATAATCAAACTAATGATATCGGATTGTTACTATGTTTAGCTAAGGCAGATGATTTTATAGGTTAAGGTACAAGCAGGAAACTAATGGTAAACTAGAATTTAGATTCAAATAAAATATAACGGAATATCGGTACGTAACTCGTCTACCATCGGGGATTCAACAAATCGTCGGCGTATAAATAAGTCAAAGTATTCTTCAGTAGAAAATATTAATTTAAAAGTCTTTACCTCACACTCTCGTGTTTATTGACTCTGACTATACTCCTAAATCAAAATGTTTGCTCTCGCTAAACCATTTGAATTTAAAAGTACTTTTTGAAAACTAACAAGTCCTAATTGATTTTAAAGTGCTCTCGCTGTGTTTAAAATCAATGTCCAATTTCAGCTATCCGGTTAAAACCTTAAACTCTCGTTGTATTGATCGTAATCTTCGTTATCTTTTTACTCTCGTAAAAAAAGTCCTTTTAATTTAAGAAATTGAAACCAGAGAAATAAATTGTCAATAGTTAGCCACGACCGATCGAATCCCTTTCCCGTCGACTTAATTACATACCGATATAAACGGTTTAGCCAGACATTTTAACTAGTACAGACATACACAAACAAAAGCAGTAAAACATTAATTCATGCATGGTATTTAAAATTGAAGGCAATTCTATTAAGTAAATACAAACCTGGAAAACAATTGAATCTTGAAGTTTAACAATCCTCCATAGGTCGGTAGGATTTGCTTGCTCGAACAATGAAAACGAAAAACAAATGAAAATCTAACTAAAGTGCAATAGCTCCCCGGTGTAGGAAACTATTGCTATTTGGGTGTTTGGAAAGTAAAGTGGAAAAATGAAAGAAATCAAAAGCTCTGAACAAAAATAATCTCTGCAGCAAAAGTAAGTCCCCCGCACATTCCCAACTGCCTTCTACTTATAGTGCTCAGCAGTTGTAGTGGGATAAAATAATTCGGAAGTGGAAGTTATTCTAGTCGATAAAATTGGAGAGTCTTTGTTGAGTTGAGAGATTTCCGAAAGACTTCAACTGCTCTGAACGTGTGTGGGAACATGGGTTGAATTGATACTGATGTTGAGTGGTCCACATAATTGAAGTTTACTGAGTAAGACAAGCCGTGCCGGTCACCATACGCCTTGTGACGAGGGTCACACTTTGAAGGCGTTACGGTCGCCACATGTTATGTGACAGTCGCCACACTAATTAAGTACAATTTCCTATTTTTATGTCATTTGTCTTCTTTTCTTCTCCTTCTTTCCTATTCTTTCTTCTTTTCTCATGCAAGTTGTTTGGGACAAAATACCTGTAAATGAGCTTGAACACTTGCAAAATAAAACGTAAATAAACGAAAACAATGAAATAATTTAATGTAAATCAAGGCAAATATGTAATGTAATATCACATTATCAAGCAATCAAGAGAAAATGGAGAACTTAAGATTTTCATGCGCGGGGGCAATTGAAGATCAAAGTAATCCAAAATTCTTGTAATGTTTAATCTTATTGTTGTTTTCTCTTTGAATATTATGAGTAGCTAAACCCCCCAATGCTAGGGGGTGTCCCTGAATTGCTTTTGTAATGATCTTGATTTCCTTTGTTCAATGACATAAGTGCTTTTTCATAATCATTTTTATTGTGCAATGTGATTAATGCTTTTTCTATCAGACAAATAGAATTTGATTTACGGTTATTTTTTAGGTCGGACAAACCATTGTTAACACCTTTTTGTGCAATAATGCATTAGTAGATATTACTTAGGACTTGGAATACCCTATTGCACTTGGAACACCATTGATATTACAATGCTTGCTTTCAAATGTAATTATCTATGGACATAGTAATTAGGTTATGAAATCAAAGGTTTTCTCACTAAGGATTTAGGAGTAAACAACTTACGGTCAAGAAATTGATTATTTTAAGCCATGTCCCTGAAATAAGGATTAAGGTTATTACAAGGCAATTCATACACTATGCCATAGCATGCTTCTCATATCTGTTAAAAACTCAATTTTCTCATTATGGTTTAATTTGTCACTGTTAGTTTATAATTTTCCAAACAAAACCCCAAACCCCCAAATACTTTATGTTAAATTGAATTATTACTAGAACTCATATTAACACCCAGTCCTCAAGATCGATACTGGGGATAAACCCCTATTTTAAATACATCGGTGAAAATAGTACACTTGTTATTTTTCCGATCACCCAACTTTTAAGTCATTTTTATCAACATCTTCCTAGAGAAATGGAGTCATCAATTGTGAGTCATAATACATCCATCATAACAGATGTAACAGAGAGCTTTAGAAGCTTAGAAATCCAGACTCCTCAGAGGCGAGCTGCTTCTGAATCTTCTACAACTTCTGAATCTTCTACAACTGAGCCTTTTCCCTCAACACCACTTACATCTGAAGAGGAAACTTTAGCAGTTCCTGAACAACCTTCAGAAGGAGGTTCGTCAGTATCTGCTTTAATGCCAAAGAGAAAAAGTATGAAGAGGTCAAAGAAGAAATGAAGGGTCAACAAGCGGTTCTACCGATCACTCCCAGTCATAGAAGAGGAAGAAGTTGACTATGAAGACGAAGAGATGGATTATGGCAACAGCGGACGCCGTTGGGCATGAGATGCTCTAGCTAGGGATCTTTACTAGAAGAGACATCTTGTCACCTTTATAAAATATTTTTGTAATCCAGATGCTTAATATTAATGAAATAGTTTTTTTACCAATATTTTTTTATTATGCAAGTACATTTCAACAACTTTTGTTTAGATTTTCTAAAGGTACATTAACAAGGTGGCACTAACACAGAAACATCAGTAGAAACATATCAAACATTAACTCATATTTGTTCACAGAATCTTAAATAGATTAGACTGCTAGATAACATTTCCAAGAGTAATTATTAGAGTACATATATGATTTAACCAATACTTAAATAATATTAAACTCAAGACAATGTATGTAACATGTCTATAAAAAGGACTCAAGTAAGCTTTCTTCCATCATCACTTAATCTTTAAAACACCAAGATGTAGAGGCAAAAGTAAATCCGGGTTCCAAAGAGAGATTTCAGGAAGGCAGCATTACTGAATGCAGCAACTCAAGCAAACTAAGGCAAAGCAGTAGCTGAAGTATCTGCAAGCAAGCAGACATCTTCAAAAGTGCTCTCCTCTTCAGCATCCTTTGTGAAGACACACAGAAGAAGAAGATCTTCTAGATCCAGACGCAGAAACCAATTGAAGAAGGATGCTTTGGAGTTTGCTAAGGAAGAATGACAAGATTTCTTAGATAACCTGGACATTTCAGATGATCCTAGGGAATTCCTTAGGGCCAATCAAACAGACTAGGAAATCTAATTGTTTTGTAATAGCTTCTTTTTCATTAATAAAATAAGTTGCAAACATTGAGTACTTTTACCTATTTAAGCTTTTGATTCTCGTGAACAACAAAGAATAAATATTCAACAGTTTAAAACTAAACACAAGCATGAACAAATTTTGAATTATTTAAGAAGCTTAATACAAATATCCCAACAAAATACAAAGAATAACTATGCAGAAATCTAACATCACAATCTTTCATAGATAGCTTCAAACTTGTCTCTCCAAATCTTGGAAGAATTGGCCTCAGAACTTATGTTAACCCCCTGCTGAACAAGTATTTCATAAATAACTCGTCCAAAAGGATTAGAGAAGGTATTTTCCTTTTGAAAAGAAGAATGAGTCTTCTTCATATGGTCAAACATAACTTGAGGAAGATCAATCTTCAAATCTGAATTAAGAAGTAGAAGAAGATCTTTTTCAATAGGGTCCACTTGGTCTAAATCATTATCCTTAGGAGTAAGTTTGAATTCAGAATCTGATTCCAAACAACATCATTAAGAAGAAGATTTGAGACCTCTAATGTATTAGATGGGTCTACAAAGATACGCCAAGTAGGAAGATGTTGTTCCCAAACAAGATTTCATGGAATTTATCCAATATCCTCACAATTGATCACATTTGTAATCGCTTTAGAGGTTACTGTAATAGAAACACCAGTTACTCTAGACAGAATAGCTTACTCAGAATTCAGCTCAACAATGGAGGCATTAATCCAAAACTCTTTGACAAGACTTGGATAAGTGAAACTACAAAGCTTCTCATAGTAGACATTCCAACCTTGTTTAGACACAGTCTTCAAGAGGTTGAAACCAATCTTAAGCAACTCATCAAAATCCATAAACTTTTCATTGATGACAACCAACTGATTTAAAGGAGAATTAACTGAAGAACTCATCTCAGGTTTGGTTTGATCTGCACACAAACAAGAGGAAAATAATAATAAGAAGAAGAAGAAATGAACAAGTGTCCTACAAGAACAATAATCTTGTCAAAAAAAGGACACAGTGATGTTTAACAAGACAGGGAATAGTAACTGCAAGTACCAAAAGAGAAAACATCATTACCCAATGGCTCTTTATCCAGTAAATATTTCAATTCCACTAGATGAGTTTCACCTTTATGAAAATATAATTATTATAAAAGTTTTTGGAAAACTTATTACTTAAACTGTTATGTCAGTCATAAAGAATCTTCTTCTAAATCTCAAAATCTGACAACTTTTCAAAGCTATCATCCATCAGAGTCTAGTAGATCTAGACTTAGACAAAGATATCATCTATTAGTCACAAGTTTCTAAGATTCTATTCAGAACTAGCACTTTATCTTGAAACAAGAGTTATGAGTGATGGATGAATATTGAATTGTCTTCTTTAGATAGCTAACAAGCAATAATATCAACACAAAAAATGAGAAAATTGTTTCCATAAATATGATCATCATCTGGCTTAATAAGACATTCAGTATAGACAAACACAACATAGTTTCCTCTTAAAGATGTCTGAAGTTCTTCTTTTCAAAAGAACTTCTCTAGAAGTCTAACAGAAACTTTGTATTTACATCTATACAAATGTTTCATTGAATCAAAAGATAAACCTGAAAAGAACAAGCATACCCTTTTTTTTGTTGGCCAGTTTCGATTTAGTATTCAAACTTGACCAATAGAGTCTGAACACAACTTTGAGTGGATTCTGATCCAATGGCTGTCTAACCATTGATTCCACTACTCTCACCAAATTCAGTACCACCAGTACTTGAATCTAGGCTGTTGGCCCTCCCTCCAATAAATGTTGTAAACAACCTTATGGAAGATGCCTCTGCTTCTTTCCTTGATATCTGTAGCAGATACATTATGATACTCATATTTCTATAAGACCATACATGTAACTACAAATAAACTCTTCTTTACCTTACATCTCAATCTAATAGCAAAATCATAAGTCACTCCAGAGTATAGGTCTAGGATGAGATATGATAGGAATCTTGTTCTAAGACGAGTCACTAATCTCATTGTCTATGATTAAATCTTTTGACTTTGAAATCATTGACAAGCTCAGAACTAGATGGTGTTAGCTATCAGAAATTGACATAAAGCAAATCAAAGTATTGTCTTAGTACAGCTGATAGAAATCAAAGAAAAGTTGAAGACTTCTCATGGAAATGTCTTTTAAAAACAACTTCCATGATGATCCTCAAACAAGAAGCAATGGAGTTTCTTAAGATATCACCTTAAAGAAAAAACTCCATATTATCAAATATTTTGAAGCAAGATAGATTTAACAACATCTCTTGCTCTTCAATACTTGACTTTTATTTCAGAACACAAATGCTTCTTTTCATCTGTATCCTGCACTGATATCACCTTCAAAAGATTAGACATTGAAGAACATCTGATATTAGGTTCTGGTAGTGTTTCTTATTGCTTTCAGATCCGGGAGATCAGTGGCAATACAAGTATTTCAGAAACTTCTGAAGTTATGCTTCTATCAACAGATATCACAATCCATTCAGTCAGTATGCAAGTTCTTCTGATAAGAAACCTAAGTCTTTCATCATCAGTCATTCCAAGGAACTGGGCTAAATTGAGAAGGTGATCTGTTGAATAGTTTTTCATCATCTAAATTCATTTCTTTCCTTTGAAGACTGCAAGACAAACCTTCAGAACACATCAAATTCAAGATGTAAACATCCTGAAAAATTGTGACTTTAGATTTAAGTCAAAAAGCAATCTTCTCAGAAATTGATTGAAAAGATTAGATGAAGTGTAATTGCTCAAGCTTCAAAAACTGATCCCCATAAATCTAAGCACAAGAATTCAAAGATAGTTCAAGCATCAGACATATCAATGATGTTGATATACTCAAAAGTGAAACAAAGCATCTACCAGAATGCAACTACCTCTGAAGATATTCAATATGCATCTTCTGAGCTAGTGAAAGAGATTTTCAAGATCATCATCTTTACATCATCAACTTCTATAGTAATACCTCTTTTAAGGATATTCTATAGACCTTCAGCAACCCTTTATCAAGACCAATGAGTTAAAAAATATGTTTAGCTTTTCCATCATTTAAATTCAGTGGAATCATCAATTTGAATATGGTAGGAAAAGCCGTATGATATTTTTCATGTGGCACTTGATTCCTTCTTGAAGAAGAAATATAATTTTCTTATTGGATCATTATCTACGCCACTGTTAAGTATTAAGCACAGACCATGCTCTAATACCAATTGAAGGTGTGAAAAGTACACAAGAAGGGGGGTTCGATTGTGTTTCACATTTTCTTTAATTTAACTTCTAATTAGAGTTTCGGAATCAGAACTGGTGTTTAGATTTTGTTTTGATTCATTGGCAGCGGATATAACAGAAGTAAATAAATAACAACAGAAGTCACAAAAGATTTATCTTGGTTCCTCCCCTAACTAAGAGTACTCCAGTCCCCTTTCCTAACAAGAGATTTTCATTATAACCACTTCATGATTACAATCGTGTATGCTTCTGCATAAGTCTTTTACACTTGCTTAGACCAACTGTCTGAGACTTCCTTACTTACAACACATGTCTAAGAATTTCCCTTGCTCATACCTTCAGACCGAGCCACCTGCTCTAAGATCTTCTGGTTGAGACTTCCCCTTGCTTAGAGCACATGTCTAAGATTGCTTGCTCACACCCTCTGACCGAGCCACCTACTTTTCTAGTCATCAGACTGAGACTTCCCCATGCTTAAGCAGCACTTGAGACTTCCTTCTCACGCCTTTCAGAAGGAGACTTCCCCTATGCTTAATCAGACTAGCTGAATAAGACTTTTACAGCTCAAGCACTTAAGCAATGAGACTTACGTGGCTTAAGCATCTTGGCTCAAGACTTGATGCTTGAATCCCAATGAGACAAGACTTCTGCTCAAGCACATAGCAAGGGACTTAATCTAAACTACTGAAGGCTCAGTAGAATAGAGAACAAGGTGTACATTATGCAGGCATTAGAGGTACGGGAAATCACCATAACAAAGACCTAAAGCTCTTAAGATTTCTAAGATATTCAATGGTAAGAAATCTTAAGGCTTTTACAATTATAACCTAAAATAGAAAATCTGCATATTACATTAGAGTTGATAATTACTTGATCTTGCTACTCCTTCATCTGAAGAATCCTTGTTAAGATTCAAACTTGAATCTTCGGCCATATTTATAGCCTTTGCAGAAACTAGCAGTTAATGAAGTGACTTGATCAAGTGTCTTTGCCTTTACTTCATAGTACAAGAGACGTTGAAGATGGATGCACATCAGATTCTGAATCCAGTGTGTAACACGTTTAACCGTTGAGTCTTCAAGAGGTTTTGTACTAATAAAGCCATTGAGAGCAGACATCCGTAGAGTATGCCAACCTTTCTTGAGCCTTGCAATCTTGTAGACTCTAGCTGACAAGCTGATAAGACAATACAACCTGATTTCTACAGTACGGAAAATCCACATCTTTATCACCAACTCTGAATGGTACCAGATGCTGATATACAATTACCAAGTGTAGTAACTCGTCTGAATTCTGAGGCCTTCAGCTTAGAGTCCACGCCAAGCCACACTAGCAATTGTTCTTCAGACTCTGCCACCAGAAGCTAGCAATGAAGCAACTCCCAAGTGTGTCTAAGTAATACAGATTCTGATTATTTATTTACAAAAACAAGAATATGCACAAATAAAACACTAATCAAATAAACCATTGTTATTTTAATACTTTTGTTATCATCAAAACTAAAAGAGAATATGTCATGAACACATCTTGTTCTAACAAGTAGAAGTTGTTGCATCAAGACATGACAATCATGAGATTTTAAGCCAATTAACTTGAGATCTTTCATTGATACAAGTTTCATAATGTTTGATGAGTAAACTTGGAGAACTTTGATACCATGAAAACACTCGCAAAAACTTTTCTTTTCCTTTTTAGATAGATCGTGACATGCCGGAGGAAAATAAGTTATTTTTCCTCTATCTTCTAAAGTCAATTGTTTTCATATACCCATCATTTGCATTTATAAACTAGAATTCTTATTATCTTTATTCTTTCCTGGAATGTTTAGAAGTGTTCCTATCAAACTATCACACACATTTTTCTCCATATGCATCACATCAAGACAATGTCATACATGGATGCTGGACCAATATGGAAGATCAAAGAATATCTATCTCTTTTTCCAAATATTTTTATTAATGAGACCTTTTTTATTCTTTCTAAACACAACAGTAAGATGTTGTTGTCATTGATAAACTTCATTGCCATTTTAAGGTTTAGGAACGATTTCAAACTCCTTCACTTCGTTAAATGCCTTCTGCAATCTACTATAAGGATGATTGGTTTTTAGAAATATCGAATGCCCAAGGTAAACAATCTTTTTTCCAAACTTAAGCTGGTGAAAACAAGTATTAGATTCACATATAAGACATGCTTTATGTCCTTTGTCAATGTATCCAGCCATATTACCATATGTAGGAAAGTCGTTGATTGTGCAAAATAACTTTGCACGCATCTTAAACTTTTCCCCAGAATATGCATCATCAACGTCAATGCCTTCTTCCCACAAAAGTCTTAAATATTCAATTAATGGACTTAGATAAACATCTATGTCGTTTCCAGATTGTCTTGTCGAGAAATCATCATACTTAATAGCATATACTTGTGTTTCATGCTCAACCATGGAGATAGGTTATAAATTGCGAGAAGAACGGGCCACAAAGAATGGTTAGTACTAAGATTAACAAAGGGGTCCATTCCATCCGTGGAATGCCCATGCCTAAGGTTTCTTGGCTCAAGTCCAAACCCATTGGACATAATATCTTCTTGGCCTCATACAACGATCCAATAAATTATTATCTTTTGGTAGCATTTTTTTCAACAAATCAAGTAATTTTGTTAAAATTTTATCAGACCACCCACTTTTTTCCTTCATATTAAACAGATTTAGCAAAACAGACAATCGTTTAAAACTTGTGTGCCCCTTATATAAAGGAGCATTTTTATCACTACATAAAGTATCATAAATATTGGCTTTCATATAAGATGATTCTCCAATATCACAGATTATATCTTCTAGTCGATCACCCATATCTTCATCATCTTCGATCCATTTATGATGTCGCATTTTCATTTTTATTCACTTTTCCATGTCACGTCCATGTTGTATAATTTTGACAATTCCATCACAATATAGGTGATGTAATATTTCTTTCTTTGACCGTTTTTTTGATATTCCCACAATTAACACAAGGATAATAAAAGACACCATTATTGCCGAGAAATTTTTGTTTGGCAAATTCAAGGAATTCAAGAACTCCTTTCTCATACAATAGACTTAATCTATCAGCTTCATCCATGTAATATCCATAATAATTTCTAAAATTTATATCAAAAGACTAATGTGAATGGCACATTAATGCCACACATACAACATATTAATATGGTTATATGCATTTGTTAAATTCTGGCACGCAGATACCAGATGTCAAGACAGATGTCGCAACACTAGGATCAAGACAGTTTGATCACACAAGTAAATATGCAAAAAATTAAATGACAGAAAGAGAAAATAACACCAGTAGTTATTAATCTAGTTCGGTGCAACTCACCTACATCTGAGGGCTACCAAGCCAGGAAGGAAATTCACTATGAGAGTATTAGTTCAAAGCTAAACTCCCCCGTTTATAACTTATAACCTAATCACTACCTTGTGCAACTTCTACCTAAACACCCTCTAGATATGAGATCCCCCTCTCACTTCCTATCAGTCACAAACCAGTGACAATTCAACAATAACCCAAAAAGAAGTACCAGCCCTTCCAAGTACAATACTTAGTTTTGCTTAAAAGCTTCAACTAAGTACAATAAACTCTTGCTTAAAAGCTTTAGAGTGAACAATTAACAATGAACAATCAGTCAACTCAATGCATTAAATCTGATATAAGAGTGACATACAAACAAAAACACACTAAACCCTAAAGAGACTCTAATGTACGACTAATCCTTATTCTTCAAATTCCATGCAATGTACACCTTACAATAGGGTTAGGTCATCTATTTAAATAGTCTTTTGTCCACTTGGGCTTGGGCTCTTGAAGCGCAAAACCACTAGGAATTAGCTTTAAATCATAAGCATAATCTCCTGCACAATAATAGGAACAAAATACAAAGTTTCCTAAAAAGGTTCAAAGATCCTTTTTACGAAAAACAACACAATCAATCAAAACAGAAGTTCGCACAATATCCCTCCTTGGATAATGCAAACGTGTGAATTAAAACACACTAAAAATACCAAAACAGTCATGCCCTAACTTTCTGGTATAACATGTCCTGGCACAAGTCACAACATCATGCTGAACATGATGTCTGACTGTCATGGAATAACATCTGGCATAACATCTTGCTGACAGAACATGATGTCTGAGAGTATATTGTTTTACCAAAATGTTGCCAATAAAAAAAACGGAACTTAAAATCTCCCCCTTTGGCAAATTTTGGCTAAAACAACCTTAACACACATCAGAGGCATACACAGCGAAATCTAAACAGAAACACCAGATAGCAAGAACCACAAACCCAAAAACTGTCAAGCCAATAGAGCACACCAGACAGCACAATTTCAAGACATCTAGTATGACATCACAGATCAACCAAAACATCACAAGCTACATGCAAACATGTAAGCTTTGTACAAACTACAACTTTGCAGCTACATAACAGACAGGAACAATGCTCCCGACATGTACAATGCTCCCCCTATCATACATAAGCAGTACTCCCCCTCAAGGGGAAAACCTAAATCACAAGAACTCTTGCAAGTTCATACAATAAAACCACACTTCAAAAGCACCAAACACAAGCTTACTCCCCCTTAATATCACAACCTACTGCAGAGAAAATGCATTCTCCCAGACACAGCAAATTAAATGATGTCAGAACATATGGTTCCACATCAGTAGCAGCAGCAGTAAGCATGATAGACTATCATGCTCCCCCTAAATATTTGCATACAAAAAAGAAACAACAAAGAAAAACTACTCTTCCTAAGCAGTAGTATGAACATGACATGAAGTCATGACATCTGATCCAACATCAGAAAACGGAAACCATATTAACACTTTACTCCCCCTTTTTAGCTAAGAATTGACAAAAATGGAAGCACACAGTAGTGCTAATGGAAACAAACAGCTCTAATGGAAACACAAAATAAAATGCATAAACCATAAACATTGATGGAAACAAACAATATCTAGTAAAATAAACATCCAAACAACACAAGTAGCAAAATAGGGCACATTTTTCGAACAGTGCATCAGCAAAACAGACAACAACTTCAACTATCTCTAATCTTCAGGACTCTCATCTCCACTGCTATCATCTTTCTCGTCACTGTTTCCCTCCTCTTTCACTGCATCAACAAAGTTGCCGTCAACACCTTCCTCAGTCAGAGCTATAATGAGGCCTTCCAGTTTGATTTTTCCTGTTATGCAGCTCTTTATAGTTTCTTCCAATTCCTTGAAGATTGCCTTTAACTCATCCAATACACCTATTTTGGACGTTGTAGTAGCAACTCTCTTGTCAAATGTCCTGACAATGTTTGGGACATGTGTCCCTTAAAACAGTTTGTAGTGTAAGGACAAGGGCACTTCCCTTTTGCATGTTGCATAAGCATTTGTCAGAATACCAGGATGCTGACTTAAGATAATTCCACAGATCAGAGAAGGAAAGGAAATTGGAAGTTTAACAGTAAAAGTGCTTGCATGCTTCATTGTTTGATCAAACACATAAGAACCAAAATCAAATGGTGTTTTTGTACTAATTATATAGATAAATCTACCCAACCCAGTAGCAATGGTAGAGGTGTGATTTGTAGGCACCCAATATGCACCTCCAATTTTGTGTAGTGCATCATATTTGACACTTAGATTTCCTACAGACAACTTGCCTTTTCTTAGCCAGCTCTTCACCTGATTGGTTGTGATTTCCCTACAGATCATATTATCATTGACTTCCACTTCTGCTTGTTCTTCCTCACTTCTTCCCATGAATCTGTTGATGAATTCTGGAGAGAACTCAACGCACCTTCCCCTCACATTTACTTTTCTGTATTGGTTACTCCTCTTGTTGTCATAGTCAGTAGGAATGTTCACTATAAATTCCATCACCAGCATCTCATAGCACTTCCCCATCCCAGCTACACTTCTCATCAATCCAGCATGTTCAATGAGACTCATTACTTCCTTGAGCTCAAGAGCATCTTTTCCAAGTTCTCTTTCAAGTGCTATCCTCCTTCACCAGACAAACCTCCATTTTTCAACACTCTCAACAAAATGAAAAGAAATGTTATCAATGGCCACTTCAGGAACATTTGCAGGTACATTCTTTCCTGCAGCAACCTTTATGCTAGAAGATATGATGTCCTGGACATCTGGTTCAACATGTATCTCAACCTCAAAATCACTTGAATGAGCTTTTTCCTTTTTAGTGATTTCTTCTTTGGGACAAGGGACACCACCTTGCTCCAACTTTTCTCAGGCCTTACACTAGGTTTTATCTTAGAGTGCCTACGTTATTTGCTTGGTGACACATCGGTCTCTCATTTCCTCCTTTTTATCTTCTTAGCAATACTAGCTGCCAACGTCTCATCATCTGAACTCAGATTAACAGTTTCAAGTGTCTTTGATTCAGAGTTATTTTCCTTGTCAGATAGTCTTTCCTTATAGTTAAACATCACTATTTCTTTGCTACTCCCACTTTGCTCTTTGGTAACCACCTCTTCTTGAACATGCTACGCAGGTATATTAAAGGACACAATTTTTGTAGCCATCTCACTTTGATGATAACTCATAGGGTTGCCTTCAGGTTGATCAGTTTTAGTCAAGAAAGTAGAACCACTTTGTTTAGTCTCGCTTCGAGCTTCTTTCAGAACACTAGCCACAAACTTGCGGAGCTTCCTATCAATGTCTATCTTCTCAGCCTCACTTATCTTAGGGTTTCCATGTTTAGTCTGGGCCAAAGATGTTTCAACATCTAGCTTAACATTGAATCTAGGGTCAATAGTCACAGACTTGGAAACATTCTTTTCACTAACATCTTAAGCAATAGTACTCAATTCCAATTTGTCCAGGTCAACTTTGTTCCTGATCTCTTCAGCACTATCAGTCTCAGTAATATTCATATTGGTTTCAGAAATGACGAGTTCAGTTTCAGCCTTATCACTGGTTATCTTAGGGTTTGACTCTACAGGGCCCTAATTAGTCGAAAGAGGATCAAGGTACAAACTCTTCATAGATAGAGGTTTCTTTGTACCATAGGCTGTTGATTTCTTAGAGCTACGGAGTTTCTGACCACTTTTTGAAAGAGAAGATTCATTACTTACCTTAGAGGCCTTAGTCTTCTTGGTTCCAGAGGATTTGACACCTTCTTTAGGGGAGGCTTGAGGATGAACAATAGAAAGGGGAACAACATTAGTAATGACATCTGGTGAGAAAACCTCAGTTGTTGAAGGTGAAACCCTAGATTTTGTTGGGGTTTCCATATTCTTTTCTTTCGGACTCTTGCTTGGAGTTGAGACGAAAATGTTTGACATCATGGAATCAAATTACATGTTGAAGAGATGGAAGATGAAAAGTTTGTTTAGGCAAGGGAGATGAATAATGGAGTAGTTGTAAAGAGATTTTACGTAATTTTGAGAAGTACGGCAAGGAATTAGTGATTTACACCGAGAATCGTGTCGTATTAATTGGAGGGAGAAAATCCCCTTCCATGTGCATAAACTAATAATTTTCTTAATTTCTCATAAAACCTAATTTTAAGTTTAACCCTGAATTTCCCAGTTTGGTTGAGATGTTCCAGCACCTGGTTAGACATCATGTTTTCCTTCTCAGTTATCATTCTAAGAGTATCTCTGTAGTCCTCTTCATTTGTATCATCACCAAATGTGATTGACTTAGTGAGACAGGGCTTAATGTCAACCAGATAGTTTTCATCACCTGTCATATGTCTAGGCCACCCATTATCAACATACCAGTTTTATTGAGAAGAGTCTTTTGGAGAAATGTGACCTAATAAACTAAGGACCATGCCCACAGCACCAACATCCCTCCCCGCCTTTAATCCCTACATGATTAACTCTAGTTTTAGGACAATGTTTAGGGTATGCATACAATTTGTAGCATAATGGTTTTATGTGACCATATCTTCCACAGTAATGACATTTCCATGGCTGGAGCTTACCTCTGGTGTGAGTTTTCTGATGTCTGGCAGGATGATGTAATATTTGGCCAGACATTACAAACTCATCCTTCTCTTTAGCAGCACTGGTTTTTCTTTGATTTTTTACAGTATGATAGTTAAACCCTATATTAGTGAAGACCTTACCCTCTTTCCCAACTTGAAGAGTTTCATTCACTATATTAGATCCATTGTTCAACATTCTGAATTTTGTCAGACTTTCTACCTTATGAGTCAATAAGTTCACCTCATTTTGAAGATTAGATATGGTATCCATAAGACTCCTTTTTTCTTCCCGAAGATGCGCTAAAAATCCTTCTACTTTTCTCCTAACTTACACACTTCTTCACTTCTTACACAGAGTTTCTTGTATGAGGCAGCTAGTTCTTCATAGGAGATTTCTTTATTACACGAGTATTATCTGAGCTACATCTACTAGAGAGAGCAGTAACATTTTTGTCGATTTTGTCATTACTTTCTTCAGACCCATCAGTCCAGTGTGTAGGGTTTCCTTTCTTCTGGTTTTTGGTAGATGTTGGACATTCAGATTTAATGTGGCTAAGACCCTCACAGTTATGACAATGGATAATTGTGCTTGGATTTTGTTACTTTTCTGTTTTAATTGACTTCTGTTTCAATTTTCTTATCCATATTTTCCAGAATCTTATTAAATTTCTTTCCAAGTAACACAATGGCTTTAATAATTTCTTCATCATTGTCTAAGTTAAACTTATCTTCTTCATCATTGGTTTTGGAAGTTAGAGCTATATTCTTGTTCTTTTGTCCAGATCTATTACTCATAGCTAATTCAAAAGTTTGAAGAGAACCAATGAGTTCATCCACCCTTAGTTTGCTTATGTCTTGGGCTTCTTCAACTGATGTGACCTTCATGTCAAATCTCTTGGGAAGAGACCTGAGGATCTTCCTTACCAGCTTTTCTTCTGATATTTTATCTCCCAAAGCACTAAAGGTATTAGCCATTTCAAGAACATTCATGTGAAAGTCATAAATACTTTCATCTTCACTCATGTTTAGTTTTTCAAATTTTGTAGTAAGCAGCTAAAGTCTGGACATCTTTACCTTGGATGTGCCTTCATGAGTTGTCTTAAGAATATACCAAGCATCCTTAGCCACAGTGCAGGTGTTGATCAATCTAAACATGTTATTGTCAACTCCATTGAATAAAGCATTCAAGGCTTTGGAGTTTCCAATAGCAGTTGTAACGCCCCAGTTTTTGTTAGATTTATTTAATCGAGTCGATTTAATTATTTTTGTCTTTATATTATTTTATTCTTGGTTTTTATTTGGTAAATGTGTTATGTTTATCGTTATTATGTTTTATCGCGTTTTGGGAACGTTTGCGAGAAAATTGAGTGTAGGGGTATTTTGGTCTTTTTGGCTTGGTTAGATATTTTTTTCATTTAAAATAGAAACATAGAGAGAAATAGAGAAATAAAAGAGAAAGAAGAGAAAGAAAAGAGAGAAGAAGGGGAAGAAGAGAAAATCATCAAAACAAAGCTTGAACTTCGATTAATCGGGTAAGGGTAAGAAGTTTCGATAATATTGCGATTGTATATGTATATGTGTGTGATTATGTGAAGGTTTTCTTGTTTTTACAATGTTTTTACATTTGATAAATTGATGAACAATTGATAGAAATCGATGTTTTCGCGGTTGAAATGCGATATAAATGTTGTAAAATACTTGTTACTATGATTAGGATATGTTCTGGTTGTTAGGTTATGGTTTGGAAGTGTTTTGGTGGAGGAAATGTTGGGTTGGAGTGAACAACAGCGCTGCTAAGATTTTCTGGGTTCGCAGGTTCGCACTGCGAATAGGGCAGCGAAGGGGAAAGTGAAGGTTCGCGGGAGGTTTGCATTGCGAACTTTCTGCTGTTTTTTCTCTGCCACGGTTCGCAGGGAATTCGCATTGCGAAGGGGAAAGCGAAGGTTCGCTGGAAGTTCGCCTTGCGAACTTTATGCTATTTTTTCTCTGCCATGGTTCGCTGGGTGTTCGCATTGCGAATAGGAAACCGAACATGACAGATTTTCCATTTTGTTCTTGTCATAACTTTTGGGTCGTAAGTCGGATTGAGGCGCGGTTGGATGCGTTGGAAAGCTAATGAGATGTTCTTTCTTATAAAAATGGTTTTTAATTGGTGGCCGATTTAATTGTGTTGGGAATTTGGAAATGTTTCGTTTTGTCGACTTTTATCGTCGTAATTGTGTGCGATTGATGTGTTATCATGCGATATGTTTTTGGATATATAACGTATGGCTTGTGTGCTGTTGTATGATGTGAATGCATGTGATGAAATGTTGTGAAAATGGTTTGTGGCCTTATGGAAAATAAATGCATTGTGTTGTGTTTGATTGTATATGCATGATTATGGATGTTGGAATGGTTCACATGGTTGTATATGTGTATGCATTTGATTGTCATGAGTCATTGTATGCCAAGCATTATGATATGCATTCTTGTGATGTCGTGTGCCCTAGTGGGTGTGAGCGACGAAACGATTCCAGAGGGAATCTACTATAACGGTCGTGAGCCTTATACAAAGAGGATCTAAAGCAACGTTATAGACGATTGTGTACCTTATACAAAAAGGACCTAAAGCGATCGGATCGTGAGCCTTATACAAAGAGGACCTAAAGCGATCCATAAATGTCGTGAGCCTTATACCAAGAGGACTTAAAGAATTTGCCCGACGGGGAGTTACACTAAGTAACAAGCGATGATTCCAATAATTCCTGAGTTAATTAATGATGAGAATGATGGATGGATGGTACCGCATTTGCATAGAGTCGTTGTGTCGGTCTCTCTGCATTTGCATAAATCATGAATGGATTGATTATGTGTGGAAAATCCTGAATGGATTGATTATGTGTGGAAAATCATGAATGGATTGATTATGTGTGGAAAATCATGAATGGATTGATTATGTGTGGAAAATCATGAATGGATTGATTATGTGTGGAAAATCATGAATGAATTGATTATGTGTGGAAAATTGTGAATTATTTGATTATGTGTTGAGCTCGTGATATCATTGGTGAATTAATATGCATTTGTGATAAATGTATTGGTTATGGATGATATGTTTTATGTATAGACATATGCCATGTTTTGTGGGGATGTTTCACATCACAATGATTGTATTACTTATCTATGATATGTTATATATGAATATATGTGATGTGGTGGTGTGTTTCCAGATGTCATAACTTTGGTATGCATTATGTGTGAATATGTTATTATGTTGGATTATTAGAAATATGTTATGTGTCTGTGGCATGCTATATGTATTAGTATGTGATGCTTGTGGTGAGAATAATTATGCATGTGAATTTATATGTGTTTGCATATTATTATGCAATCTTGATTTAGTTATTATTTCTCACCCTTCTACTGTGGTTTGTTGCTCTATGAGGCAATTGCAGATTAGTGCCTTGGAGGCTTTTGTGAAGATTAGTTCTCCATCCTTTTGCCGGTCTGTCTGCTCTGATACGTAACACGGGAGTCGGGGAACGCTTTTGTTATATATGTATACATTTGTTGGATCTATTTTGTATTACCTTTGTATGAATATTTTGATGTTATAAAATAATTTATTTTGTAAAACAAATCAGTTATGGATCTTTCCGCTTTATTCCATAATTGAACTTTCCTTTTTGTTGAAAAAAGTTTCCCTTTTATGTTTATTCCATTTTGTGTTATGTATCAAATTTATGAGCAGGGATTGTGTTTGCTTTCTTTAAATGTGGCATCCTTGTTTCTGTCTAAGGATAAAATTTTTGTTTACTCTGATTTATTTATGTATTATTTATTCGCGATGGGAATTGGGGTGTTACATTAGTGGTATCAGAGTAGGTCGGTCCGTCTGGCCAAGTTGTTGAGTCAGTTGGTGTGACAGTTGAATACTGTTGATGTTGTTTGTTCCTTAGTATGTGATATGTGTGTGAAACACTGTCAGTAATTTCTGGTTTCCTAATCCTTTGTCTTCAGGTGTGAGAATGAGATAAGTGGGGGAGAAGCTGGTGCTTCTCCAAGTTGCTTTGGTTGTGGAGCGGTGGTTGCAAGATTGTAAGTGTTGTTTGGACAATGTTGTTCCCGATTTCGGAGGGAATGCGGAGGTAAGGCTTATGTCGACTAAGGATTTGTGCTTTAGGTAGTTTATGAACAAGATGCAGGAAATGCTATTATAGTTTGGTAAAGACGGGTTTATGCCCCATCATGATTTTCGGCTGTCTATTGACAAATTGAGGAACTGATCACCCTTAATCTCTTGTTGATTGCAGACGGGAATTATGTTGGATGGAATAGACGTGTCTTTTCGGCCTTGATAGTGTGTGTAATGAATTGTTTGGAATTAAGAAAATGGTTATGGATTGTTTTGATGAGTCGATGAAGATTCTTATATCGGAAGATGAGACGGATTAGAGGTTTTGGTATGTTGGTCCAGTTTGGAAGTCATTGAGAGAGAACGGTTGGGTATCGTTAATGGTTGTTCTCAAAGAGTAGAGTGTGAACTCAAATTTGGTGAAGGTGAAGATTTGAGGTTTGGATATGCTAAGTAAGTAGAAGAACTTTTAGGAAGTGAAACTCAGATGTTTGTCATGTTTGTGTTGATAGTGTTCTGGAAATTGGTAGGAAAGCCACAGTGATGGGCCGTCAGTTGTGCATGGTTTTCAGATGGGTTTTTGGATGAAACATTAGTGTGTTGACTTAAATAGGTCCAGCATGGTTGGTAAAGAAAAGGATGATAGCATGAGGTTGCGTGTTAATCAGTGAGTAGTATGGAAACTTGCGGTTGTGTTCGGGATAGCTTGAGTTTTGAATTGTGATGAATTACGAACGATTTGAAGTTCCTTGATGGTATTACTTTTGTTATGGGTTGATATCTCGTGTCAATAGAAACCTTGAGTGAGTTGGAACCCCGTAAGAAGAATTGATATGAAATGTGGTAACCAGAGATTGTTAAGCTATTTTGGATAAATTATTTCGAGCTCAGAATGAATTTTGAAGGTTGTATATGTTATGGTTGTGGAGTATATGAATCGTATCTTCCATACTTGTTTGGATAAGTTTATAGTGATGTTTATTGGATGATATTCTGATTTATTTTAAATCAAAGGATGAGTATGTAGTGTATTTGAGGATTGAGTTACAAGGGCTGAAAGAGAGAGAGCTTTCTACTAAATTATCGAATTGAGAATTTTGGTTGAAAAAGGTTAGTTTCCTTGGATATGTTATTACTGATGATGGTATTTTTATGGATCCATCGGGAGTAGATGCAGTTCTACAATGAGAGGCTCCGAAGTCGGTTAAGGTGTGTTGTACCCCAAAATTTGCCCTCACACATTCAAGACAATATGCCTCAAGAGGTCTCCTAGTGATTCATAAGATCTTCAGTGGCTCAAGAGTACTCAAAAGTTTCATCAGACAAAGCCTCCTCCTAAGCAATAAATCCAACTAGGGTTGTGTACTTCTCAAAGTAGATTGGACTTCTAAAACTTCAAAAGGACTTCATGGTGTCCCATACACTTCAAAGAATACTCATAACAAGTTTCAAGACTTTCCTTACAAGTTTGGTCAGTCAGATGCTCAGACAGTCAAAGTCAGTTAACTTGGTCAAAAGGTCAACTGTGGTCAACACAAAGTCAAACCTCAAGATTTTTGGTCAACATCAAGATTATGGGGTGAAATTCATTATTTGATCAAGGGTTGATCATGATTCATCAAGGAAACCTCAGAATCATCAAGAATCGAAAGTTACTAAATTAGGGTTTTTATAGGAAAAGTCAACTATACTTTGACCAGGCATAACTTCCACATACTTCATCAAAAATTCCTCAACCAAAGCCCATCTTGAAGGAAATTTAATTCCCTACAACTTTGTGTCTCACAAGCCAAGTCCAGAAATGCTTCATTCGGGAGATATGAGCCAAGACATTATAGGTCATTTTGAAAGTCAACAAAAGTCAACCTTTTTCAAAAGCTCATAACTTGAACATGGGAGATCAAATTGACATGGGACCAAAAGGAGTGATTAGAGGACATCTTGAGGTTTCTAAAAAAGTCCAAGAACACATCCAAATGATAAAAATTGAGGAAGTTATGCATTGTCAAAGTTGGACAATTTTGAGGAGGTGCACAAAGCAAATAATGGCCAAACTCCACTTTTTGCCAAAAGGGCCCATTTTGTGACAACCTAAACTTCATTTTAATATGGCCCACGACCATTTGATCACATTTTCTGATTTTTTATTATTTATTCCATATTTTATTGGATTTAAATCCTTTAAATTCAATTTAAATCACAATACATATAAGAAAATCAAGAGATTTGATTTGTGGTTGATTATGGAATCAAATATTGAGGTTTATGAACATATTATCTGATTTAAATTCGTGCAAAATTGTTAAGGGATGATTGGATGGCCAAATATGAGAAAATGGTAAGTTTTGAACACCATTCAATATCATTCAAGTTTTGATCCAAGCCCATGGAACTTATTGACCTAATTCCTCTCCTATAAATACATGATCATATCCAAACCTAAAGCTACGAAAAAATCACATGAAGCAACCCAAAAATATTTTCAAAAAAAAGGCAAACTAGAAAAATCGTGAAAACTCTTCATAACAAAATTTTACGACCTTTTCACGTCCAAACTGTTTCAAAATAATTCCAGGAGTCAATCCCCATCATTCTTGAAGGTTAGAAGCGAGTGAAACGCGCACATCAAGCCATGGCCATTCTTGGATTTTCCACTTTTTAAATCTCATTTTTCATGCATTATAAATGTTGTTCATGTTTATATTATTACTGATTATGATGTTTAGATTGGTTTTGATCAACTACTAACAAGCTTTGGTGCAGGAATCAAGACTTGCCATTGTTAGGGCACAAAGAGGGTGCTGTTTGATTCTCACGTTACAACCACTTTTAACCAAAACTAATGGCACCATTGAATTCCTAGGGTCCTAATTAGTAAACTTGAGTACCTTTGATGTATTAATCCTGTGTGTTTTTAAGTTTTGAAATTCCAGGTACATTAGCTACGAAAATATCGTAGCTAATTCGTAGCAAAATTGAGGCAAAATCGTAGCTAAAAAGCCCAGTCTCAAGGTTGAAGACGATGAGGTGGCGCGATCTGGTTCGCTGATTGGGAATTGACGTATTTTTAACACTTATTCTATTTGTTTCGTTTATATAGCACAAGCACGCGCTTGTCCCAGTGGTGGAGGCCTCAGCGAATTGCCTTGAGGGCCTGAGTTCGAATCCCAACGCCCCTCTTTCCTTTTTTCCTTTTTTTTCTTTCATAATTTTCTCCTTTTTCTTTTATTTCTCTTTTTATTTTAAATCTTTAATAATTATTTTAATTAACTTTAATTAGCTAACCTTTTTTTTATAAGACTTTAATAAAATTATTTTTTTATTAAATCACAAAAAGATTAGAATTGAGTTTTTTTTAATTAGTTAATCAACTTTTTTTTGATTCTTTTTATTAATTAACTTAATTAATTTGTCAATAATTAAAGTTGTGACTTTTAATTATTTTTATTATTCAAAATCATTGCAAAAAATATAAAAAGAAATTAATTTAGAATTAGGCTTTTTTTTATAATTAAAATTAATTAGACTTTAGGATTAATTTGTACATAATTAATTAATATTTATTTTTTTTCTTACCATTAACCTTAGTAATTTTTTTTTACTAACCCTAAAATCCTTCTCTTTTCTAAAACAAAAAAAAACATTAATATTATTTCTTGGTTGTAATAATTTAGAATTTTAATTCCTCGCATTTTCCTAAATATTGTAACTGTTCACAGGATGTAATAGCGTAGATTTACATTTCCTCGCATTTTTTTAAATATTGTAACTGCTCATGGGATGTAATAGCTTAGGTTTAAATTCCCGCACTTTAATTTTTTTGTACATATTCAACTACTAGTAACTAAGGTTTGCATGGCAAGACTTAAAACCTGACATAGAATAATCCTAATTCAAGATAAATAACTGAATCAACACACTCTTCACACTTACACCTCTAGGGTAACCTCTCTTCGCTACCTTTCGATTAAATTGGTCAAGTCCCTCGAACGTGGGGGTATCTTAGTAAGGTTGCCTACGAATAAAAATCATCAAGTCCCTTCGAATAAAAGATCATAGTCCCTTCGAATAAAAGATCATAGTCCCTTCGAGTTGCCTACGAATAAATGATCTTGTCCCTCGATGACCCTACGGAAAAATGATGATTGTCCCTTCAAATTACGAAGATACCCCTACAAGTTGCCTTCTATGACCATACGATGACCCTACACTCGTCCCTTTAACATCCAAGGTAAAGACTACTTACTCACTAATAGTAAGGACAGTCTTACCCCTAAAGAAAAGAAATAACAAGAAGACCTTACAAACTTAGGGTAGTAACTCTTAAATGCTTGCTCACCCTTTTCAAAAAAACACTCTTTACACCTCACATCTTTGCAAACATTTTTTTCAAAGCTAAACACTTTGTATAAATCCATACGAGGATCATTACAAAGTTAAAGTCTTTATGAAAATATTTTCTAATCACACACTATACTATTTTTCAAACAAAGTAAAGTGAGCTAAGCAATTAAGAGCCCATGGATAACCATGGATACAAAAGGTGCTCGTACCTTCCTTTTGTATAACTTACCCTCCGAACTCAAAATCTTTTAAAAGGTCTTTCCTGTTCTTTTATTCCTTTCTTTATTGGATAAAATAAAAGTCGGTGGCGACTCTTGCTTACCGCAACATTTTAAAAGTCAGTTCAAACCACCGTATTACAGAACTGGCGACTCTGCTGGGGAGTATATCTTCTAAAGAGGGGTTACCTTAGAGTTAGATCACTTTACCACTTGTTTAAAATTGTTTGACTTATGTGCTTTATTTTCAATGGGTTTTGTTTTGGGGTTACTTGTGTGAAAGGTCCTACACCCGGACCTAGTGATTCCCTAGGTAAGTGACAATAGATCATGGAGACTGTACGGCATGTACCGATATGGTTGATATGATGGTCACAGTCTTTAGAACCCTAGTTAACTCATCTTTGGCCATTAGAAGGTAGTGAGATGGCCGGCTTTGGATTTAGACCGAAGTTGGTTGATACTCGAGACTACGTTCATTGAGATCAGACTTTCGGGATGTTTTGGTCGGCCACTCGAGTGTCGCACTAAAATAAAGCCTTTGAGAAAGATCCGTGATATGAGTCCTTTAGAACCCGGTTGCTATTCTAGGACAGGTTGAGCCAACTAAACCTCAGTGGGGAAGGGTACTTACCTTTGGACTTCATGCAAGCCTTTAAACCTAAGGCTCTTGTATGACTTGTTTGTGTGTGCTACTTATTTACTGTTAACATGTACATGACATCATAACATCATAACATATCATTTTTCACTAACTATTTCAAGGACCAAGAAATTTATCTTTATTCATGATTGCAGGTCATGGCTTCCGTTCCTAGAAATTTCATCCGAGTCAACTTTGTAAGGGTTCCTTCCCAGCTTAAAGAATTGGTCTCAAAAGTTCCCGAGGGTTCTCGATTCACCAAAAGGCATGGTTTTCTACTCGACTTAGTTACCTCAGGTTTTGAAGAAGACATGATGAGAGTCCTATTCCAATTCTTCGATCCTAAGCACCACTGTTTCACCTTCCCAGATTACCAATTGGTGCCCACGATGGAAGAGTTCTCTAAGTTACTTGGAATACCTATCCTCGATCAGTTGCCTTTTACCGGTCTAGAAAATGTCCCAAAGCCTGAGGTCATTGCAGCTGCTTTACATCTGAAGAGGTCAGACATTGTATCTAATTGGGAAACAAAGAGTGGAGTCAAGGGGTTTCTTGCTAAGTTCCTGATTGAGAAGGCTCAATTGTTCCTAAGAGCTATGAGTTACCATGCTTTTGAAGAGGTATTGGCTTTGTTGATCTATAGGTTAGTGTTGTTCCCTAATCCAGACCGATTCATAGACGTGCACGCCATCAAAATATTTCTGACTCATAACCCGGTACCTACCTTGCTCGGAGATATTCTACATTCGCTTCACACTCGTACTATCAAGGAGCGAGGGACTCTCATGTGCTGCGTACCCTTACTATCCAGGTGGTTTATTTCACACCTTCCCCGGTCAGTATTGAAGAATGAACAAAGGTTGCAGTGGTCTCAAAGGATAATGTCACTCTCTCATTCAGATATCTATTGGTGTGCCCGATCTCTTGAAGACTTCACTCTTATTGATCATTGTGGGGAATTCCCTAATGTACCACTCCTTGGCATTAGGGGAAGCATCACCTATAATCCTTCACTAGCCTTGCGCCAGTTTGGTTATGCTCGAAGGAATGGTCCTCATGACATGCTTATTCAGGGTATTGTGTTCGATTATGAAGATGATCCTCAAGGTTACCGTCAAAGGTTTATACGCGCATGGAATAATGTGTATAAGATTGAAACCAGAACCTTGGGACAGAAGAACTCTATTCCTTTGGAGCCTTACCTCAGATGGGTACGCACTCGTGCTCGAGATCTCATTATGCCATATCCAGCTGTCAGACCAGTGATTGTTGACCCTGAGTTTGAGGGAGATGTTCCTCAAGTCATTCTCCATCCAGACATGCCTACCGACCTTGAAGAGCTGCAGAAATCCTGGGTTCAGATGAAAGAAGAAAGAGACACCTTTGAGACTCAGTTCTATGCTAGTGAGAAGAAGGTGTTGGAGTTGACGAAATTACTTCATGAGGAGCAGAGCATCAATGCTTACATCGGCACAAAGAGGAAGCGCCCGTGGGAGACTTGAGTCTTGAATCCTAGGCCTTAGGCGTTTTTAAATTTGCTTTTTGAAATTTCCTTTCATTGTAGCCCAAGAGGCATAAAAAAAATGAATTTCGAGTTTACTAATAAAAGTTTTCCTTTTGTTTCTGTTTGCAAAGATAAACTCTAAAGTCCTTGAAATCATTGCATATGCATCTACATCTCATAATCATTGCATAGCAGGTTTCTAAGACAGGTCTCTTACCTTCTCGCTGTTTATTACAGAAGAAATGGATCTCGAGCAAACCGTCAAAGATCTCCAGGCCCAGAACGCCCAGTTCTAAGAGCTGATCCTGAACTTGTCCAAGGGGCAAGAAGAACTGAAAGCACTTCTAACCAAGAAGAAGAAGAAAGCAAGAAAATCAACTGGTGTCATCAACCTGGGGAGGAGATTCAGAGGTCCAGTTAAACAGGTCAAGGAAATTGGGATCCCAGTAGATCAAGATGATGAACAGGATGAAGATGGTCAAAGTGTTAAAACTGAGGAGAAAAGCAGCTATGGTTCTGACAAATATTCTGATGGAAAGGAAGAAGATTATTTGGATGAACAATACCCTCCTGCTGATGAGAAGTATAAGCTATTAGAAGAACGTCTGAAAGCTATGGAAATCAATAAGGTGCCTGGCTTAAATTTTGAGGATCTGGGTCTAGTATCAGAGGTTGTCATTCCCCATAAGTTCACAATTCCCACTTTTGCTAAGTATGATGGTGTTTCTTGTCCGAAGCTGCATTTGAGATCATATGTCCAAAAGATTCAACCACACACTGCTGACAAGAAATTGTGGGTGCATTTCTTTCAAGAGAGTTTGTCTGGAGCACAGTTGGAATGGTACTATCAACTCGAAAGTACCAACATTCGTACATGGGAAGATTTGGCTGCAGCTTTCTACAAACAATACCAGTACAATTCTGATCTGGCGCCAACCCGAATGCAACTACAGAGTATGTCAATGGGTTCTGAGGAAAGCTTTAAAGAGTATGCACAGAAGTGGAGAGATCTCGCAAGCAGAGTTCAAACTCCTTTAGCTGACAGAGAATTGATAGACATGTTCATGAGCACATTAACCGGTCCTTTCTATAGTCATCTACTTGGAAGCTCGTCATCCGGTTTCACCGAGCTGATATTGACAGAAGAACGTGTTGAAAATGGAATTTGAAGTGGTAAAATACAAGTGGCTACATCTGCAAACACTACAAAGAAGCCACATAATGGGAAGAAGGAATCTAATGTTGTACACGGCCAGAAAGGTCGCAACCAATCTGTTGGGGCAGTTCTGATCTCTGCACCGGCGCCACAACAACAACAAGTTAGTCAGCGTAAGCAGGATATACCCAGGAGATAGTTTACAAAGATCAACATGTCATTGGCTCAGGCGCTGCAGCTTATGTTGAAGGCAGAGTTGGTTACTTTGAGGGATCCTCCTAGGAATCCTAATACCTCCGCTCCTAGCTATAATCCCGATGCAAGGTGTGCATACCATTCTAATAGTCCTGGACATGATACGAACAGCTGTTGGGCGCTGAAGAATAAGATTCAAGACATGATTGATGCTAAGGAAATTGAGTTTGATCCCCCTGAGACTCCTAATGTGATTACCGCTCCTATGCCAAATCATGACACCACCGTTAGTGCTATTGATGATGGTTCTTATGCTGCTACTGTGGTTGACTTGACTACTCCTCTATCAATTGTTAAGAAGAAGTTGCTGCAAGCCGGTTTATTTCTAGGCTGCGTTGAAAAATGTCATTATTGTGCATCTCAATCCAATGGTTGTGTGAAGCTGAAAGAGGGCATTCAGCGATTGATTGACGACCATACTATACTGTTTGAGAAGATTCCTTCTATGGAGAACTTATGTGAAAATTTGTCCCGAGGTATAAAGTTTGAGGACGTATCTGTGGTTACTAATTCCAAAACTCATGTGAGGATCACCTCTAAAGTTCCTGTGAAGATTACTGTCGAGCCTAGAGTGGCTCCCCTGATTATTACTACGCCCGACCCGTTTCCATATTCCTCTAGCAAGGCTATCCCTTGGAAGTATGGTGCGGATGTTTACATTCATGGTGTCAAGCAAGAGCCTTTGACTGATGAGACTACTGAAGTTACTAATCCCGATGTTGATAATGTCGTTGGGACTAGTAAGGTTACCCGAAGTGGAAGAGTTTTCTCCCCAGAAATCTCTCCGAAGACTGTTACTTCTCCAATTCGTATCTCTACCTCCAAATCAATTACTGAGACTCGAGACAAAGAACCGGTGGTTGAGCCTGCCCAAACGAAGACCCCGGGTGAAACTATTATCGAAGATCCCTCCAAAGAAATGGAGGAAGTGCTAAAAATTATCCGTAAGAGTGATTACAATGTTGTTGAACAGTTGGGGCACACCCCCTCCAAGATCTCTATGCTATCTCTGTTGTTGTGCTCCGAGGCCCATGCTAAGGCTTTGGTGAAGTTTTTGAAATCTGCGCATGTACTGCAGGAAATCTCTATTGACCAGTTTGAAAATTGTGTCGCTAGCCTGACAACTGATAATGGTCTAGGATTTTCTGACGCTGATCTAACTCCTGCCGGAAGGAACCACAATAAGGCCCTGCATGTCTCCATTGAGTATAGGGGCACTACTCTATCTCATGTACTGGTGGACACGGGTTCCTCATTGAATGTATTGCCGAAGATTGCTCTAGACAAGCTTGACTGTGAAGGGGTTGTGCTGAGACCCAGTGATGTTGTGGTGAGAGCTTTTGATGGTTCAAAGAGATTAGTGCATGGAGAGGTTGATCTTCCAATCAGAGTGGGTTCTCAAGTCTTTGTTTCTACTTTCTATGTAATGGACATTCGTCCTGCCTATTCCTGTCTTCTTGGGCGCCCTTGGATACATGGGGCCGGTGCTGTGACTTCTACCTTACATCAGAAGCTGAAGTATCCCGTGAAAGGCAAGATTGTCACCGTCTATGGTGAAGAAGAGTATATGGTTAGTCATTTGAATACTTTCAAGTATGTTGAGATGGATGGCGAATTCCTCGAGACTCCTTGTCAAGCATTTGAATTGGCTCCTCAGACTGCTCATATTGCTAAACCAGTTCCTACTATTCCCAAGGTTACTAGAGTTCCTCCTACAATGGTTTCCCTAAAGGATGCTAGAGCTGTGGTTGAAGAAGGTGGTTGTACCATTTGGGGTCAGCTTCCTGACATCCCTTACAAGTCTGACAAATTTGGTTTGGGCTTCACTTCAAAGGCTCAGAGGGTTGTACGTCGTGCTCGTGCTATTCGCATTACCAGCAAAGGAGTTCATAAAGATCAGGTCAATGCTGTGGAGGATGCTGATAGTGACTGTGATCTAGACAGTTGGATCTTTCCTACCATTGGCAGTGGGCTCAACAATTGGAAGACTGAAGACATTATTCCTATCTCCTTTAGTCAGGAGTAAATGATATTTTCTGTTTTTCTTATTTTTGAAGTTTGGTTTTGTTAATTTGAACAATAAAACTTTTAAGCCTTGTGCCTTGCCCGGGGCACAATGGCCAATTTGTTAGGGTTGTCATTTCATCGCATATTTTCATTCAATAAATCAATGGACGTGTTGCATTCAAATTTTGTGCTCTTTTGTCTTTTCTTTTACTTTATATTCATCAAAATAGCTATGTGTTCTTACACACACCCACGCGATAAATTGCAGATCCACATCCACTCTGGATCCCATTGATAACGGTTCTGCTATTGTTAATTATGACTTCGAAAATCCGATCTACCAAGCCGAGGACGAAGGTGAGGAAGATTATGAAGTGCCTGGAGAGCTTGCTAGACTATTAGAGCAAGAAGAAAAGATCATACAACCACACGAAGAGCCAGTCGAGGTCATAAATCTAGGTACTGAGGAGGATAAGAAAGAAATCAAAATAGGTGCTGGATTAGAAGACCGTGTCAAGAAAAGACTGATTCAGATGCTACGTGATTATGTTGAGATTTTTGCTTGGTCTTACGAAGATATGCCAGGACTTGATACTGATATCGTGGTTCACCATTTACCGATGAAGGAAGGTTGTCCTCCGATAAAGCAGAAGGTTCGTCGTATGCGCCCTGAGATGTCTAAAAAGATCAAAGCCGAGGTTATGAAGCAATTCAATGCAGGTTTTCTAGCTGTCACATCATATCCTCAGTGGGTTGCAAATGTGGTACCAGTGCCTAAGAAGGATGGTAAAGTCCGTATGTGTGTGGATTACAGGGATCTGAACAGGGCAAGCCCCAAAGATGACTTCCCTCTCCCACATATTGACGTTCTGGTAGACAACACTGCTCAGCACAAGATATTCTCATTCATGGATGGTTTCTCAGGTTATAATCAAATCAAGATGGCACCTGAAGACATGGAGAAGACTACATTCGTTACACAGTGGGGCACCTTTTGTTACAAGGTAATTCCATTTGGTTTGAAGAACGCAGGGGCAACATACCAGCGCGCTATGGTTGCTTTATTCCATGATATGATCCATCACGAGATAGAGGTATACGTTGATGATATGATAGCCAAATCTCAGAATGAAGAAGAGCACCTTGACCACCTACACAAGCTGTTTGAGAGGTTGAAGAAGTACAAGTTGAGATTGAATCCAAACAAATGCACCTTTGGGGTTAGATCTGGTAAACTTTTGGGTTTCGTCGTCAGTGGAAAAGGTATTGAAGTCGACCCTGCAAAGGTAAAAGCTATACAAGATATGCCCGCTCCCCGTATTGAGAAAGAAGTCAGAGGTTTCTTGGGACGTTTGAACTATATTTCCAGATTTATCTCCCATTTGACCGCCACTTGTGAGCCAATCTTCAAATTACTGAGAAAAGATCAAGTAGTGAAGTGGAATGACGAATTTCAGATAGCTTTTGATAAGATCAAGGAGTATCTCCAAGAGCCTCCGGTTCTAATGCCACCAGTTGAAGGAAGACCTCTAATCATGTACTTATCAGTGCTAGAGAATTCAATGGGGTGTGTGTTGGGGCAACATGACGAGTCTGGTCGAAAAGAGCATGCAATATACTACCTTAGCAAAAATTTTACCGACTGTGAAACAAGATATTCACTGCTTGAGAAAACTTGCTGCGCTTTGGCATGGGCTGCTCGCCGACTAAGACAGTATACGTTGACTCATACCACTTTATTGATCTCTAAGATGGATCCTATCAAATACATATTTGAGAAACCTGCTCTCTCCGGACGAATAGCAAGATGGCAGATGGTCTTGACAGAATACGACATCCAGTACACCACGCAGAAAGCAATCAAAGGAAGTGTACTAGCTGATCATTTGGCTTATCAAGCGGTGGACGACTATCAGTCTATGAATTTTGAGTTCCCATATGAGAATATTATGCTTGTTACCGATTATGAAGAACCTGGACCATGTGAAAGACCTGAACTAGGATCCCGATGGACTATGATTTTTGATGGAGCTTCTAACGCACTCGGCAATGGTATTGGTGCTGTAATTATCTCTCCTAAGGGTTGCTATACGCCGTTTACTGCTAGACTTTGCTTTCACTGTACCAACAATATGGCTGAACATGAAGCATGCATCATGGGTATCAAAGCTGCCATTGATATGAGGATTAAATTCTTGAATGTATATAGGGACTCAGCCCTAGTGATCAGTCAGATTAAAGGAGAATGGGACACAAAACATCCAAATCTCATTCCTTACCGAGAACATGTGTTGACTTTGATTCCATACTTTGAAGAAATTACTTTTGAGTATATTCCACGAGAAGAGAATCAGTTGGCAAACACGTTAGCTACCATGTCATCTATGTTCAAAGTCAGATGGGACAACGAGGCTCCTAGGATTACTATTGACAGACTAGATGAGCTGGCATACTGTTATGAAGTTGATACTGATGGGGTAGAAGAGAAACCTTGGTTCCACGAAGTGAAAAGATATCTTGAAACTCAGGAATATCCTGAAGGGGCATCTACCAATGACAGGAAGTTTCTGAGGAGGTTCTCTGCTAAGTTCTTTCTGAGTAACGGAATTTTGTACAAACGCAACCACGATTCAACTTTGCTTCGCTGTGTAGACAAGAAGGAAGCAGAAAAGATTATGGAAGAGATGCATGACAGAATTTTTGGCACTCACTCCAGTGGGCATACAATGGCTAAGAAAATTTTGAGAGCAGGTTACTACTGGTCTACCATGGAAACTGATTGCCATCATCACTCCAAAACTTGTCACAAGTGCCAGATCTATGCTGACAAAGTACATGTACCACCGGTTCCGTTGAATGTTCTAACTGCTCCTTGGCCTTTTGCAATGTGGGGCATTGATATGATTGGAGAGATTAAACCTACCGCTTCCAATGGACATCGTTTCATCCTTGTTGCTATTGATTACTTTACAAAATGGGTAGAAGCAGCCTCGTTCGCTTCTGTTACCAAGAATGTTGTAGCTCGGTTCATCAAGCATAACCTTATCTGTCGATATGGCATCCCTGAAAGGATTATCACAGATAATGGTACTAATTTGAACAACACTATGATCACTGAACTCTGCACGCAGTTCAAGATTAAGCATCATAATTCTTCTCCATATCGACCAAAGATGAATGGCGCAGTGGAAGCTGCCAACAAGAATATTAAGAAGATCTTGCAAAAGATGACGATGACATACAAAGATTGGCATGAGATGTTACCATTTTCTCTTCATGGTTATCGTACCTCAGTACGTACCTCAACAGGGGCAACCCCTTTCTCTTTAGTCTACGGTATGGAGGCAGTTTTACCTATTGAAGTTTAGATCCCTTCCCTAAGGATTATGCAAGATGCAGGCTTAGACGAAGATGAATGGGTTCAGACTCGACTTGATCAGATAAATTTGATTGATGAGAAGAGGCTTGCGGCTGTCTGTCATGGCCAGATGTATCAGAAGCGTATGATCAAGGCCTTTAACAAGAAAGTCAAGCACCAATTGTACCAGGCCGGTGATTTGGTAATAAAGCGTATCATACTACCACAGGGTGATCCCAGGGGCAAATGGACTCCCACATATGAAGGTTCATTTGTAATCAAGAAAATATTTTCTGGCGGTGCTATGATGCTTACTACCATGGACGGTGAAGATTTCCCGCACCCTGTGAACGCGGACATAGTCAAAAGATACTACGCATAAAAAGAGACCCGCTAGGTTGACCGGCCTAGGCAAAAATAAGGGCATCCCGACGAACCAAAAGGGTTCGGGCAAAAATTAGGGATCTATATACAAAAGAACTGTACACCCGGCAAGTCGAAAACCTGAAAAGGCGGCTTGGGCAAAAAAGGGTATCCCGGTGGACTGAAAACCTGAAAAGGCGGTCCAGGTAAAAGTTAGGGATTAAAGCGTACGACTATGTCCCGTTGGACCACTTATCTGCTTCCAGCTTAGTTTTATCAAGTTCGAACGGTGCAGATCAATCCAGTCACCTTCCTTCCGACAACAAGGGATGAGATGCTTGAAGATATAGTGGCAATAGCAGAGTTGAAACTCAACGAGATCATTTCCACATAGTTTTTTTTCTTTGTTTATCACTTTGTACCTTTTTCAATTTTTCGACAATTTCCTCTTACTAGGATTTCTGTCTCCTTGTATAAAACTGCCTGCTTATAGGCCAATTTCAAAATCAATACAAGTCTATTTTCAAATTCAAAAATTGCTTTTATTTTCCCTATTTGGTTTGCGTAAACGTCCAATTGTCGCTTTGAATGAACATATGCACTTGAGTATGATTGATGTTTACCAAAAAATATATATACATGAAAACAGGAATAACATTTACTAAGGATTCTAGGAGTTGGGATAGTGTTCAAGATATCCACGAACCCCCACAGAGCCAGTTCATGGAAATGTCCCCACAGAGCAATCTCCGTGGAATTATCTCTATTGAGCTATCTTCATAAGCTCATCCCCAACAGAGATATATTCCCCTACAGAATTAATATGCCCTCAGACAGAAATCGAGGCATCTTCCAGCGATTCACGTCCATATCTTTGATAGACAGCTTGGCATGATCATAGATCCCCTAGCAGATAAAGAAGTTGATCATTTCCCCAGCATACAGCAGAAATTTCCTCAACACAACCTATGAAATTCTAATCCCCATCAGAGGTTATTCCCTCTATGTAGTATACAGAATTCAATTCCCCAGCAGAATTTATTCAAGGATGTTATCCCCAGAAAAGTTGACACCCATGTCCGAAACTTGGTCAGATAGTGCATCCGAGGATTATCCATCTCTTTTATCCCCAGTCAGGGTACATAAGAATCAAATCCTTCAATAAAAAACACGACGAACGACTGACTCTCCTGACAGAATACTTCTATCCCCAAGCGGAAATCAAACATCCCCAGCGGAATATTCCTAGACGGGAAGTTTGAATCCCCAGTAGAGTCATTCTAGACAGGATCTGAAGATTTACTTCCTCCATCCCCAGCAACAGTCAGGGATTTATTTTCCCCAATCAGACGTTACTATTCAAAGCCACCGCTACCTTCAGCGACATTTCATACCCATACATCATAGCATACGCATACAAAACGCATATAACATTTTCATTTAGTTTAAGAGCATCATTACGCAATGCATTACATATATCATGACATTGCATAAAACTAACTTTGCCTGTTTCAGGTGAGTTCACAATTAGACAAACATTATCATCTTCTAGATACGATGCAGAGATAATCGAGACAACGATTTAATTCTGATACTAATTCAAGGACAACTTTAATTCTGATACTTCAACAATTCAGAAATGATCAACCCAGAGATTTAATTCTGATACTTCAACAGCTCAGAGATAATCAACAGAGATTTAATTCTGACACTTATCCCAGAAGATTTTCAAAAAAAAAAAAAATGGTTCAGAGATGATTGAGACGAAGATCTAATTATGATACTTATTCCAGTATATTTTCCAGATACGGTTCAGATACGATCTAGAGATAGATTTCATTCTGATACTAATTCCAATACATCTTCAGATACAATCAAGGCGTAGATTCATTCTGACATTCCCCAGTACATCTTCTAGACACAATTCAGATACAATCAAGACACAGATTCATTCTGATACTCATTCTAATACTAATCTTTTAGATACAGTCGGTCGAAGACTCATTCTAATACTAATCTTTTAGATACAGTCGGTCGAAAACTCATTCTAATACTAATTTTTCGGATACAGTCAGGCGTAGACTCGTTCTAATACGACTCCCAGATACAGTCAGGCAAAGACTCACTCTGATCTCCCTATAGATACAGTCAAAATGTAGACTCATTCTAGAACATCATACAAATACATTCAAGGCATAAGAATCATTCTGGCATTTCCCAGCACGTCTGCTAGATACAGTTG
The DNA here is from genome assembly GCA_022829125.1 of Lathyrus tuberosus. NCBI lineage: Eukaryota > Viridiplantae > Streptophyta > Magnoliopsida > Fabales > Fabaceae > Lathyrus > Lathyrus tuberosus. The sequence continues at coordinate 22,375,045 of JALAZF010000017.1, forward strand.
GACACAGACTCATTCTAGTATATTCCTCAGATACAGTCAAACCTAAACTCATTCTGATACTCCTATCAACAGTTACTTTGGATGGTATCTATAAGCCCATCTCCATCCTGTCATACACTTCGAATGGCATCTTTTAAGCCCATTCAAGCAATACGATCAACCAACAGAGCGCACCGGCGAGTGCAAATTTTTGGGTTCTTATTGTTCAATCCTCTTCCACCTTCAGATCCCGATCGGCACGAATACCAATCTTACTCCTCAGGTTTAAGAAGATTGAAAAGGGGCAGCTGTTGTACCCCAAAATTTACCCTCACACATTCAAGACAATATGCCTCAAGAGGTCTCCTAGTTATTCATAAGATCTTCAGTGGCTCAAGAGTACTCAAAAGTTTCATCAGACAAAGCCTCCTCCTAAGCAATAAATCCAACTAGGGTTGTGTACTTCTCAAAGTAGATTGGACTTCTAAAACTTCAAAAGGACTTCATGGTGTCCCATACACTTCAAAGAATCCTCATAACAAGTTTCAAGACTTTCCTTACAAGTTTGGTCAGTCAGATGCTCAGACAGTCAAAGTCAGTTAACTTGGTCAAAAGGTCAACTGTGGTCAACACAAAGTCAAACCTCAAGATTTTTGGTCAACATCAAGATTATGGGGTGAAATTCATTATTTGATCAAGGGTTGATCATGATTCATCAAGGAAACCTCAGAATCATCAAGAATCGGGAGTTACTAAATTAGGGTTTTTATAGGAAAAGTCAACTATACTTTGACCAGGCATAACTTCCACATACTTCATCAAAAATTCCTCAACCAAAGCCCATCTTGAAGGAAATTAAATTCCCTACAACTTTGTGTCTCACAAGCCAAGTCCAGAAATGCTTCATTCGGGATATATGAGCCAAGACATTATAGGTCATTTTGAAAGTCAACAAAAGTAAACCTTTTTCAAAAGCTCATAACTTGAACATGGGAGATCAAATTGACATGGGACCAAAAGTAGTGATTAGAGGACATCTTGAGGTTTCTAAAAAAGTCCAATAACACATCCAAATGATAAAAATTGAGGAAGTTATGCATTGTCAAAGTTGGACAATTTTGAGGAGGTGCACAAAGCAAATAATGGCCAAACTCCACTTTTTGCCAAAAGGGCCCATTTTGTGACAACCTAAACTTCATTTTAAGATGGCCCACGACCATTTGATCACATTTTCTGATTTTTTATTATTTATTCCATATTTTATTGGATTTAAATCCTTTAAATTCAATTTAAATCACAATAAATATAAGAAAATCAAGAGATTTGATTTGTGGTTGATTATGGAATCAAATATTGAGGTTTATGAACATATTATCTAAGTTAAATTCGTGCAAAATTGTTAAGGGAAGATTGGATGGCCAAATATGAGAAAATGGTAAGTTTTGAACACCGTTCAATATCATTCAAGTTTTGATCCAAGCCCATGGAACTTATTGACCTAATTCCTCTCCTATAAATACATGATCATATCCAAACCTAAAGCTACGAAAAAATCACATGAAGCAACCCAAAAATATTTTCAAAAAAAAGGCAAACTAGAAAAATCGTGTAAACTCTTCATAACAAAATTTTACGACCTTTTCACGTCCAAACTATTTCAAAATAATTCCAGGAGTCAATCCCCATCATTCTTGAAGGTTAGAAGCGAGTGAAACGCGCACATCAAGCCATGGCCATTCTTGGATTTTCCACTTTTTAAATCTCATTTTTCATGCATTATAAATGTTGTTCATGTTTATATTATTACTGATTATGATGTTTAGATTGGTTTTGATCAACTACTAACAAGCTTTGGTGCAGGAATCAAGACTTGCCATTGTTAGGGCACAAAGAGGGTGCTCTTCGATTCTCATGTTACAACCACTTTTAACCAAAACTAATGGCACCATTGAATTCCTAGGGTCCTAATTAGTAAACTTGAGTACCTTTGATGTATTAATCCTGTGTGTTTTTAAGTTTTGAAATTCCAGGTACATTAGCTACGAAAATATCGTAGCTAATTCGTAGCAAAATTGAGGCAAAATCGTAGCAAAAAAGCCCAGTCTCAAGGTTGAAGACGATGAGGTGGCGCGATCTGGTTGGCTGATTGGGAATTGACGTATTTTTAACACTTATTCTATTTGTTTCGTTTATATAGCACAAGCACGCGCTTGTCCCAGTGGTGGAGGCCTCAACGAATTGCCTTGAGGGCCTGAGTTCGAATCCCAGCGCCCCTCTTTCCTTTTTTCCTTTTTTTTCTTTCATAATTTTCTCCTTTTTCTTTTATTTCTCTTTTTATTTTAAATCTTTAATAATTATTTTAATTAACTTTAATTAGCTAACCTTTTTTTTATAAGACTTTAATAAAATTATTTTTTTATTAAATCACAAAAAGATTAGAATTGAGTTTTTTTTAATTAGTTAATCAACTTTTTTTTTTATTCTTTTTATTAATTAACTTAATTAATTTGTCAATAATTAAAGTTGTGACTTTTAATTATTTTTATTATTCAAAATCATTGCAAAAAATATAAAAAGAAATTAATTTAGAATTAGGCTTTTTTTTTTAATTAAAATTAATTAGACTTTAGGATTAATTTGTACATAATTAATTAATTTTGATTTTTTTTTCTTACCATTAACCTTAGTAATTTTTTTTACTAACCCTAAAATCCTTCTCTTTTCTAAAACAAAAAAAAAACATTAATATTATTTCTTGGTTGTAATAATTTAGAATTTTAATTCCTCGCATTTTCCTAAATATTGTAACTGTTCACAGGATGTAATAGCGTAGATTTACATTTCCTCGCATTTTTTTAAATATTGTAACTGCTCATGGGATGTAATAGCTTAGGTTTAAATTCCCGCACTTTAATTTTTTTGTACATATTCAACTACTAGTAACTAAGGTTTGCATGGCAAGACTTAAAACCTGACATAGAATAATCCTAATTCAAGATAAATAACTGAATCAACACACTCTTCACACTTACACCTCTAGGGTAACCTCTCTTCGCTGCCTTTCGATTAAATTGGTCAAGTCCCTCGAACGTGGGGGTATCTTAGTAAGGTTGCCTACGAATAAAAATCATCAAGTCCCTTCGAATAAAAGATCATAGTCCCTTCGAATAAAAGATCATAGTCCCTTCGAGTTGCCTACGAATAAACGATCTTGTCCCTCGATGACCCTACGGAAAAATGATGATTGTCCCTTCAAATTACGAAGATACCCCTACAAGTTGCCTTCTATGACCATACGATGACCCTACACTCGTCCCTTTAACATCCAAGGTAAAGACTACTTACTCACTAATAGTAAGGACAGTCTTACCCCTAAAGAAAAGAAATAACAAGAAGACCTTACAAACTTAGGGTAGTAACTCTTAAATGCTTGCTCACCCTTTTCAAAAAAACACTCTTTACACCTCACATCTTTGCAAACATTTTTTTCAAAGCTAAACACTTTGTATAAATCCATACGAGGATCATTACAAAGTTAAAGTCTTTATGAAAATATTTTCTAATCACACGCTATACTATTTTTCAAACAAAGTAAAGTGAGCTAAGCAATTAAGAGCCCATGGATAACCATGGATACAAAAGGTGCTCGTACCTTCCTTTTGTATAACTTACCCCCCGAACTCAAAATCTTTTAAAAGGTCTTTCCTGTTCTTTTATTCCTTTCTTTATTGGATAAAATAAAAGTCGGTGGCGACTCTTGCTTACCACAACATTTTAAAAGTCAGTTCAAACCACCGTATTACAAGGTGATTAGAAGCTTTTTGGACTTTAGTTGGTTATTACGGGAGGTTATGGAAGGCTTTTCCAAGTTAGCATTTTCGTTACTTCAGTTGACTTGCAAAGGGTAAGTCGTTTGCTTTGGATGTTCACTGTGAGGAAAGTTTCAGAGAGCCGAGGTGGAAGTTGTCTACGGCCCCAGTTTCGATTCTGTGTGATCCTAATAAACCGTTTGTGAGGTATTGTGACGTGTCTTTGATGAGCTTAGTCAGTGTGTTAATGCAAGAGGGTAAAGTCGTAGCTTATGCTTTACGACAATTGAGGATTCATAAGAGGATCTATACTATTCAGGATTTGGAATTGGTTGCGGTGGTATTGTGTTGGAAAATTTGGAGGTATTATCTTTATGGTTCTAGGTTCGAAGTGTTTAGTAATCACAAGAATATTGAGTACTTGTTTGGTCGGAAGAAATATAGTATGAGACAGCGAGGATGGTTGGAATTTGTGATGAATTATGACTTTAGCTGGAATTATCCTATTGGTGAGGTTAGTGCCGTGCCTGATGAGTTAAGTTGAAAGTTTTTACATATGTCTGCTTTGATGGTTAAAGAGTGGGAACTTTTGGAAGAATTTAGAGATTTGAGTTTGGTGTGCAAATTGACATCTGATAGCGTAAGGCTTGGTATGTTAAAGGTCACTAATGATTTTATGTTGGTTGTTAGCGAGAAACAGAGGCTGGAGGTGAAATTTGTTGATTTGATGATGGTTGGAGATAAAGGTGTGAATAGTGACTTTAAATTGGATTATCAGGGTGTTTTGAGATTCCCCGGTAGAATTTGTATTCCTAATGGTTCGGAATTGAAAATGATGATTTTAGAGGAAGGACACCGGAGTAGTTTGAGTATACATCCGGGAGTTAATAAAATGTATCAAGATTTGAAGGAGATCTTTTGATGGTCAGAGTATTAGAATTATTTGAGCAGTCAGAAACTTGTGTCTGGTGTGTGAGATAACTCAGTGGAGTGTAAGGTTAGGTCTTTTAGAAATGAACTATGCTTTTTCTGGTGAATATTAAGGAAAGTCAGAAGTTGGATATGAAATTGGTAGATTTGATTGTTGCGAGTAATCAGAGTGCGCATCGAAAGTGTGAGGTGGCACATTTCGTATATGCATGTGTGACTTGTAAGGGTTCAGAGGTTGAACATTGGAAACATGTAGGAATGATGAGACCATTGGACGTTTCAGAATGGAAGTGTTAGGTGAAAGGTTTAAATATTATTCATGGGCTACTATGTAGATGGATGTTTTGGTTATATTTTCGATTGAGGAATCGTAGCATTGGGGTAACATTGTTGTGTGACAAGGATGTTATTATTGTGGTTATGTAGAGGCTGTTGAGACGTTGTTGTGTCATGGGACTTTAGGTTCTTGTCTTTTTTGTTGCCTCGTTTCCATGGTGTTGGTTTGAGTGCGTGTGGTTAATCCCTATGTGGGAGATTAGGGGAGTGTTACCTGGGTGTTGGTAACATGGTTTTCTTTGAGTCGTGAGTTAGTCGTCAAGTGCATTGTATGGGCTTTGGATCTTGTCGTTGTAGTTGTCGTCGTTGTCGTGTCGTTGTTGTAGTCGTTGTTAGCAAGGTGGTTTGTCAGTTTGTGTTATTCGTGGTGTGCCTAGTGTTGGCATGTTAATGGGTTAGTCGGATGCGAGAATCGTATCCGGAGTTGTTCGTCTCAGTTATATTTTCGAGGATGAAAATGTCTAAGTGGGGGAGAGTTGTAATGCCCCAGTTTTTATTAGATTTATTTAATCGAGTCGATTTAATTATTTTTGCCTTTATATTATTTTATTCTTGGTTTTTATTTGGTAAATGTGTTATCTTTATCGTTACTATGTTTTATCGCGTTTTGGGAACATTTGCGAGAAAATTGAGTGTAGGGGTATTTTGGTCTTTTTGGCTTGGTTAGATATTGTTTTTCATTTAAAATAGAAACATAGGAGAAATAGAGAAAGAAAAGAGAAAGAAGAGAAAGAAAAGAGAGAAGAAGGGGAAGAAGAGAAAATCATCAAAACAAAGCTTGAACTTCGATTAATCGGGTAAGGGTGAGAAGTTTCGATTATATTGCGATTGTATATGTATATGTGTGTGATTGTGTGAATGTTTTCTTGTTTTTACAATGTTTTTACATTTGATAAATTGATGAACAATTGATAGAAATTGATGTTTTCGCGGTTGAAATGCGATATAAATGTTGTAGAATACTTGTTACTATGATTGGGATATGTTCTGGTTGTTAGGTTATGGTTTGGAAGTGTTTTGGTGGAGGAAATGTTGGGTTGGAGTGAACAACAGCGCTGCTGAGATTTTCTGGGTTCGCAGGTTCGCACTGCGAATAAGGCAGCGAAGGGGAAAGCGAAGGTTCGCGGGAGGTTCGCATTGCGAACTTTCTGCTGTTTTTTCTCTGCCACGGTTCGCAGGGAATTCGCATTGCGAAGGGGAAAGTGAAGGTTCGCTGGAAGTTCGCCTTGCAAACTTTATGCTATTTTTTCTCTGCCTTGGTTCGCTGGGGTTTCGCATTGTGAATAGGAAAGCGAACATGACATATTTTCCATTTTGTTCTTTTTATAACTTTTGGGTCGTAAGTCGGATTGAGGCGTGGTTGGATGCGTTGGAAAGCTAATGAGATGTTCTTTCTTATAAAAATGGTTTTTAATTGGTGGCCGATTTAATTGTGTCGGGAATTTGGAAATGTGTCGTTTTGTCAATTTTTATCGCCATAATTGTGTGCGATTGATGTGTTATCATGCAATATGTTTTTGGATATATAACGTATGGCTTGTGTGCTGTTGTATGATGTGAATGCATGTGATGAAATGTTGTGATGATGGTTTGTGGCCTTATGGCAAATAAATGCATTGTGTTGTGTTTGATTGTATATGCATGATTATGGATGTTGGAATGGTTCACATGGTTGTATATGTGTATGCATTTGATTGTCATAAGTCATTGTATGCCAAACATCATGATATGCATTCTTGTGATGTCGTGTGCCCTAGTAGGTGTGAGCGACGAAATGATTCTAGAGGGAATCTGCTATAACGGTTGTGAGCCTTATACAATGAGGACCTAAAGCGACGTTATAGACGATCGTGAGCCTTATACAAAGAGGACCTAAAGCGATCGGGTCGTGAGCCTTATACAAAGAGGACCTAAAACGATCCATAAATGTCGTGAGCCTTATACCAAGAGGACCTAAAGCGACGGGGAACATCGTTTGCCCGACGGGGAGTTACACTAAGTAACAAGCGATGACTCCAATAATTCCCGAGTGAATTAATGATGAGAATGATGGATGGATGGTACTGCATTTGACTAGAGTCGTTGTGTCGGTCTCTCTGCATTTGTATAAATCATGAATGGATTGATTATGTGTGGAAAATCATGAATGGATTGATTATGTGTGGAAAATCATGAATGGATTGATTATGTGTGGAAAATCATGAATGGATTGATTATGTGTGGAAAATCATGAATGAATTGATTATGTGTGGAAAATCATGAATGGATTGATTATGTGTGGAAAATCATGAATGGATTGATTATGTGTGGAAAATTGTGAATTGTTTGATTATGTGTTGAGCTCGTGATAGCATTGGTGAATTGATATGCATTTGTGATAAATGTATTGGTTATGGATGATATGTTTTATGTATAGACATATGCCATGTTTTGTGGGGATGTTGCATATCACAATGATTGTATTACTTATCTATGATATGCTATATATGAATATATGTGATGTGGTGGTGTGTTTCCAGATGTCATAACTTTGGTATGCATTATGTGTGAATATGTTATTATGTTGGATTATTAGAAATATGTTATGTGTTTGTGGCATGCTATATGTATTAGTATGTGATGCTTGTGGTGAGAATAATTATGCATGTGAATTTATATGTGTTTGCATATTATTATGCAATCTTGATTTTGTTGTTATTTCTCACCCTTCTGCTGTGGTTTGTTGCTCTATGAGGCAATTGCAGATTAGTGCCTTGGAGGCTTTTGTGAAGATTAGTTCTTCATCCTTTTGTTGGTCTGTCTGCTCTGATACGTAACACGGGAGTCGGGGAACGCTTTTGTTATATATGTATACATTTGTTGGATCTATTTTGTATTACCTTTGTATGAATATTTTGATGTTATAAAATAATTTATTTTGTAAAACAAGTCAGTTATGGATCTTTCCGCTTTATTCCATAATTGAACTTTCCTTTTTGTTGGAAAAAGTTTCCCTTTTATGTTTATTCCATTTTGTGTTATGTATCAAATCTATGAGCAGGGATTGTGTTTGCTTTCTTTAAATGTGGCATCCTTGTTTCTGTCTAAGGATAAAATTTTTATTTACTCTGATATATTTATGTATTATTTATTTGCGATGGGAATTGGGGTGTTACAGCAGTCTCATCTTCTTCCTTTGCTCAGTCCTCTTCTGGCTTCAAGGATTCTTTCTCCTCTTTATCTTTAACCACAGGATGTTCCCAACCCTTAATGATAGCTTTCCAATTTTTGCTATCTATGGATTATAAGATGGCCACCATGCGTGCCTTCTAATAGTCATAGTTGGATCCATCTAAGATGGGTGGTCTATTTACATTTTCTCCTCCTTCATTGTCTATAGTGCCAAAAAACAAAAACCCCCGAAGCTCACCCAAAACAGAATAGGGTGACCTACTCTGATGCCAATTGAAATTTTTGCACACACATACTAGATGTCGAGAGAGATGTCACAACACTGGGATCAAGACAGTTAGAACACACAAGTAAATATGCAGAAAATTAAATGACAGAAAGAGAAAATAACACCAGTAGTTGCTAACCCAGTTCGTCGCAACTCACCTACATCTGGGGGCTACCAAGCCAGGAAGGAAATTCACTATGACAATATTAGTTCAAAGCTAAACTCCCCCATTTACAACTTATCACCTAATCATTATCTTGTGCAACTTCTACCTAAAGACTCGTCATTTCCTATCAGTCACAAACCAGTAACAATTTAACAACAACCCAAAAAGAATTTGAAGGTGTGAGAAAAACACAAGAAACGGGGGTTTGAATTGGGTTTTCAAAATGAAAGATTTTTTTGAAACTCAAACAAAGATCACAAATAAACTAGCAATAGAGAAAGACACATGATATATCTTGGTTCACTTGAAAACTATCAAGTTAATCCAGTCCACCCGCCAAGGTGATTCCGCCTTATACACAAGGACTTAATCCACTATAACCAAACTGATTACACTACACTAGCAACTGATGGTGACTAACATACAAAGACTAACCGTCTCTTCTTAAGGATTCTGACCCAACTGGTCCCTTAAGGAATACAAACAATTGTTTGAACAAATTTAATGTTTACAATGAATTGCTTCTACACAAGCTGATATAAACACTATGAATAGCTCAAATAAAATCTATACAGTATGAACAATGTATTTTTCTTTGTATTGTGGTGCTTTATTGTTCACGTATGTGTCTCTCTCATATGTTTCAGTGTCTCTTGTTTCTTCAAGTGATCAAGTCCTTAAATAGACAGAAAAAGATCTGTTGGAGGGAAGATTAGGAATATCAGTAAAATTGCTGGCGAGTTGAAATAATGTCTTTAAGCTGGGATGAAAATCATACACAAATGTTATCCTTTGTACCACCAATTCAGGGTAGTGGAATAGTAGTGGAAAAGAACGTGTTCGATATGTACTATGTACTATTTTCCCTCGCAAACGTTGCATCTTCTTCTGTTCATCAGAGGCTTCTAAATAGATATGGTTGAAGCATGATCAGAATAATTGATCACTAGGTCTTCAGAGTCTTGAGTCATCAAAGTCTTCAGAACTTGTTCAGCAGAACCTTGTCTTCAGAGTCTTCAGCACTCCGTCTTCAGAACCCTTGGTTATCAGAAACTTAAGTCTTCATAGTCTTCGGAACGTTGTTCAGCAGAACCTTGTCTTCAGAGTCTTCAACACTTAGTCTTCAGAAACTTAAGTCTTCAGAGTCTTCAGAACGTTGTTCATCAGAACCTTGTCTTCAGAGTCTTTAGCACTTAGTCTTCAGAAGATAATTATCAGAGTCATATTCAGAGCCAGAATACAAGATAATATTGCAACAGCAACATATTGTCTTCTTCGAATCTTTCTAAAGTAGAGCATATCAGAAGCAAACTTGCTTCTTTAACACAGAAGCGACTTTTGATCAATTGAGAGTGACATTCCACGTGATCTCTATCAGAGTCAGAGCTTTCTTTATCAGAGTCAGATCCAGTTTGTCAATTCTTTAGGAAACAAACGTTAGAGTACCAAAATTGTTCTCACACAAATACTACTTTGTTATTATCAAAACTTAGAGATATCTTGTAGAACCAAATCTTGTTATAACAATCTCCCCATTTTTGATAATGACAAAACAATGTATTTTGATAACACAATTTTGTACGAAGAAAATTAATAGAAAATGACGCAGTTAAGTTTAGAGAAAACTTCCCTTTATCAAGGTCCCCCTGAAGCTAAGACTTAAAAAAAATCTTATCAGATTAGGGATACCAGAGCCTGATTACAAGGATCTAGTCAGATCCAGAATATCAGAGCTTGAATATAGTGGTAATGGAGTCTGATTACAGAGCTTGATTGGTTAGATCAGAGCCTGATTAATATCAGTGTCATATTGCCAATATAAATATTGTTCCTGAGAAGCATTCTAAGAAAAAATTTTGCAATAAAAGTGTTAGAATGTTAGAGCTATGATTCAGAGACAATATATTTATCAAAATGAATTTCCATTAAAATACTCCCCTTTTTTGTCATAATAAAAAAGAGTAATCCAAAAAGATAATTCAAAGTTCAACAAAGGATAAACAAACAGTCAAGGAAAAAACTACGGGGTAGCCTAAAAAGGTGCATAAGGTTGAGAAGGAGGAGGGAGCCTCTGAAGGATCTGAGCAAGTGCACTATGAATGATGGAAGTGACTTCATCTTGATTGTTCATCCATGATCTGAACAACTCTTGCTCCTTCTGAATGTTAGTCAGAAATTTCAACACTGGATCAGAAGTAGAGTTTTTAGCAGCTTCTCTTGCAGCTTGATCTTGAGCTTCCTTAGCCAACCGTTCAGCTTCTGTGTCTAGAGCTTCCTTGGCTAACTTCTCATCCAATTCCCTTTCAGCAGCTAGTTTAGCCTCAACTTCCTTATTCTCTTTCAACCTCTTTTCAGCTTACTGAACAAAATACTCCTTTGTCTGAACAGAAAGATTTTGAATCTTCTGAAATTCCTCAGGCATCCACTGATTGAATACAAAGCACCCAAAGCAGAAGGGTCTTCGCTAGAATTTGATTCATCAGAGAGTGTCTTGAATCTCATAACCACACAGTCCTTAAAAGAAGAAATTACTTCATCTAGGTTAGGAGGAAGGTCAGAGGGTTGATTCATAGGGAATGGTTGATTTTCTTCAACAAAATCACCAAAATTGGTGGTATCATTATTTGAAGAAGGTTCAGGAATGTCTGTTATGGCTTCTGGTATAATTTGTGGAGCAGTTAATGGAGTGGTTGTAACGCCCGGTTATTTAATTAATTATTTAATTAGCTATATTCGTATTATTTGTGTTGATTTGTGGTGATTTTCGAAATATCGGAATGTTGTGTTAAGTGGCTATGTTGGTTTTAGTTGGATTAATTTAACTAAGTCGATTTAAGTGGTAGAAATAATATAGTATTAGCTTACTAGAATTATAATACGTTAGTGGGCTTATAAGATGGGTAGTAGTGGCAAAAGGTGAGGTGTGGAATTGAGCCCAATAAGAGTTAGTAAGAATTATAAGGGTTAATTTGAATAGAATTAGGGTAATTAGAAGTGGAGGAAAGATCAAGTACGTGGAAGTTGCAAAGTTGTTGAAAAAGGAATAGAACAGTAGAACGTGAAGTTGCAGAGAGGAGAAAACAAGGGTTGCGAGAGATCGCGTAGAGGCTGCGAGAGAGCGAGAATTCGATCGGAGATTTTAGAGCGACCTTCAATCCAAGGTAAGGGTGGGGTTCTGATTCTATAATTGGGTTTATGATAAATGGTATGTGGGATTGGATTTGTAGAATGGCTTCTGTCCATGTGTGTGTTGATTCGTTGTGGTTGATTACCTAAATCGGTTAATTGGTTGAATTAGTCGTAGAATCATTTGATCGTTGTGGTTTTGTGTGATTTTGTTGTATTGTGGTAGCACTGTGATGATATGAGAATTGATACCGAAGGTTGGAGGAATTAATTGATGTTTTTAATTAATCGTAGGATAATTAAATTATGTTGTTTGAATATAATTATCAACGTTGCTGTTGTAATATGTCGTTGTGGAACTGAAGCGAAGAGGAAAGTATGGACTGCATAAGAGAACAGAGAGAACGCAGGTTGCAGTTTTGGGAGCCATGACGACCGTCATGGAAGTGTGACGAGCGTCACACGGGTCACGACCATCATGCATACAATTTCTAGGTGCTGTGTTGTTTCCTGCGTTGATGTTTGGTGTGGCTGCTTGTTATGGATGGGTCTGAGTGTAAATATCCTGTACCTTGTGAGAATTACTCGTGTAACCGGATGATAATTATGGCATAGGAGTGAATTTGGAATTTGTTGGCAGGATGTTAGTAACAATAGTATAATATCCATTTAGAAAGGAATTAATTGAGTAAGCAGTAACATGATAAAATTAGTGATACTAAAAGGGGAGTTATTTAAGTAGCAGTAGAAATGATAATTGTTGACAGGAGTTGTCTAGTAGCAGTAGTGATAATAGGATGTATTAGGTAGTATTTTTGGTAGCAGTGTCGTGATGATAAAGTAATATGTGGCAAGTGATATTCTATAGCAGAATTTAACCAATAATAGTATCGGAACAGTCTTAATAATTAATACAGAGTAGGAATACTAATCATCTTAGTAGAAGAGTTAGGCATGAGAGTGGCAGTGTAATTGAGTTGTTCTTTGCGTTGTGTTCCTTGTTGCAAGTTGATAAGTTGTTATATAATTCTGTAGTGCTGGCAGATAAATTGGTAATGGAATTAATTAACTGATTTTTAGTCGAAAACTACCGATTGATTAAATGATGGATTGTGATATATTTTAGATGGTGCATAATTATATATCCTAGTTGCTGTGATATTATTGTTGGAAATTATCAAGCTGTGAACGATGTTGAATTGCCTCTAATTATTGGCAAGAATGAAGCTGTGGGCCTATGGCCAATGTTGAGCTATTGTTGTGCAGATTGATAAGTATTAGTGCTGTGATTATGATGTTCACATTTGAGTTACATGGCATAACATATTAAGCTGGCCTGGATTGGCAAAACATTAAGCTGGCCTGGATTGGCAAAATATTAAGCAGAAGGCTTATGCCTTGTTGAAGTCAATATTAATTGGCAAATTTTTAAGCTGGGAGTTCTGCTCCAATGGTACCACATGCATGTGCATTTCGAGTCGCATTTCATGTTGCATAGTTGTTGTTGTGTTGTTGATTAATGATGAAGTAAAAGTTATTGCTGTGCTTCTATTTTACGTTGATTGAGATGTTGTGAAGTGGTGATTGTATAATCTTATCTAATATATTACTTATCATATATCTGATTATATTGTTCGATATCTCACCCCTTCTATTTGAATGTTGTCCCTATGTTGGCAACGTGCAGGTAATCAAGAGGAATAGCCGGTTACCTTAGTTCGAGTCGGTGATTGTCGCTCTGATACGTAGCACTCGGGGGGATGACGCGTGTCTTATTTTGTTTATTTGTTTACATGCTGAATTTTTAAGTTGAATTGTCAAAGAACACTTTGTTGCTTATTTTAAAGTTGTTTATGTTGGATAAAGATGCTATTACTTTGATTAGGAATCTGTTGTGTCGTATTTTATAAAGTTAAGTTATTTTGGAGACTATTTGTTGATTTATGAGTTTTCTTTTCCTCGAAGTTGCTATGTATCTTTCATGATTATCTATCATGTTATTGATTTTAAAGTTGAAAAATGTAACATCCTGTTTTATGTTGAAATTTTATCACTCTGATTTCTTTATAAATGTCGGGTAGAAATGGGGTGTTACATTAGTGGTATCAGAGCAGGTCGGTCCGTCCGGCCAAGTTGTCGAGTCGTAGTTGTTTAACAATCGAGTATTGTTAATTAGTCCTAACTTTTGTTTATGTTGAAGTGACAAGTTGAGATGGCTGGAAGGAACGATGTTGCGATGGCTGCTGCTATGCAAGCAATGGCCCAAGCTGTGTAGAACCTGCCGAACGCTGATGAGAATGCTGGATCTCGTAGTTTGGCGACCTTTCAGAGGGAGAATCCACCTACCTTCAATGGAAAGTATGATCCTGATGGAGTGTTGGATTGGTTGAAAGAGATGGAGAGAATTTTCCATGTGATGGACTGCACTCCAGTGCAGAAGGTTCGATATGGGACTCATATGCTAGCATTCGAGGCTGATGACTGGTGTAACACCTCACTTTCCCAAAATAAAATAAAATACAAAATCTTAAGGATAAATCAGAGTTTTCACCAAAAGTGGAATGTCACATCTAAAATCCAACAAATAAACTCCTTTATTAAACGAAACAGCATAAATAGTTTTTATTCATTCAACTCATGGCCATCTGCCAACAACTTATAAAAATCCCACATCAAATCGTGGTTCACCAAAAATACATCAAAATATGATACGTAACAAATGAAAGAATAACAAATAACAAATAGTTTAAAAATCCCCAAATAATTCCCGTGTTACGTATCAGAGCACTCCTTTAGACTCGAACAAGCAACACGAACATCCAAGCAACCTAAGTACCTGGATTATTTGTACTTCCGAAGAAGCACAGACACAACAACAACAAAGGGGTGAGAAATCACGTTCAAATATTATAGGTGGATAAATACATGATAAACAGGTAGTCATCATCAATCATCAAACACGGCATACTGCCCAATATCATCAATAACATCAAATAATAATGTAATGCGACACGACACCATGCACGCGGTACCGACTCATTGGTTCATTCAATCGAACCCCGGATAGATCACATACACCTCTACTTGGCAATGATCTATCCCCACCATTCTCCACATAGGAGTACGGATGAATCACATACACCCCTCTTGGGCAACGATCCATCCCACCAATCACCATGAATATGCAAGACTCAATATGCACAACAAAACATGTATACAACATAAATACATGCACACGATCCTCCTGATCACATCATACATATCATCAACATCATCGTTACGCAATTTGCTTCAAACAAACCAAATACTCAATTAATTAATTAATTAATTAAAAATTATTAAAATTACTATTTTCATCACCAATATCTTATTTCCCAGCACCTGGCACCTATTCCCAACCTCTCAAACCGAAGGAAACCGAATCGGGCGCGAAAACGGAAAAGAACTCGCGAAACGGTAAAATTCTACAGCTCTGCTGACCATACGCGTACTGCTACGTATCACGCCTCCCCAAACGCGTATTGACTCCACCCATACGCGTATCTCCTCAGCAATGACCCCATCCATACGCGTATTGCCGTATGCCGTACGCGTACGGACAGAGACTCCCTCACACTGAAATTCCCAATTTCCAACACCGTGCGCGTATGCCTTCCTATTACGCGTACTGCCTAGTTCCCATACGCGTATCTCTGCGTATCACGCCATCCCATACGCGTATCACCCTTCATGGTACGCGTATCACCAGATCTGTTACGCGATTCACCAGAAGCCTCACTATTCTACATTCTGCTGCGATTTCTACACTCTTTCACTCCCAACCAGTCCTATAATCGTTTCTACATTGATTTTAGGTCCTATTTTCATCTCTTCTCCTGTACCTAGATTTACTACAGGTATTACAAGCCTAAAATCTCAATTCATTTCCCCCAAATCGAATTCAAAATGACAGATCTGCAAGGGATATTCATACAACAACAACAACCACAAAAATTCATGGAAATATATATCAGTTCATGCACGATTCTCAGAATTACAATATACATATGCAACAATCAACAATTCAACAGTTTGTACACCAATTTACTACGGGGTTAAGGACTCCCCACTACCCGATCATGAAATAAACACCAATATTGAACCCTTTTCTCCCCCCTTACCTCGGATTCCTGCTTAATTCCTGCGAAAATTGGTGAAGATCTTTGCCCTAGTACTCCCTTGCTCTTCCTCTCCTTAGCCTTTTCTCTTTCTATCTCTAAAATTCTGATTATCCTAACTTTTACCAATTTTCCACTAATTAAGCTCCAATTACCAAACTACCCTCACTAATTCCATTAACCCAATATTCACTTAATTATATTAGGTCCTATTTTACTAAATAATCTTAATAATAATTATAATGGCCAAAACAATAATAATACTAATAGTAATAATAACAATATGAAATATACTATTACAATAATAATAATAATATCTCCATATTACTAATATCACCCCCCCTACGCACTCAAACACACACCTTAACCAAAGCCAACAACCAAAATAACATAAGACATCTAAATAATTAAAATGGGGTGTTACAACTCTCCCCCACTTAAATTATTTTCGTCCTCGAAAATTACCTGATGGAAACAATTCTGGATACGACTCTCGCATCCTGCTTTCCAATTCCCAGGTCACACTGCCTCCTGCAGCACCTCCCCAAGCTACTCTCACCAGAGGTATCTCCTTTCCTCTGAGTTGTTTCATCTTACGATCCTCGATCCTCAACGGCATCGTCTCTACGGTAAGATTCTCCCTAATCTGAACTTTGTCTCTCAGAATCATATGAGATGGATCCGAAACATACTTCCGAAGCTGCGACACATGAAACATGTCATGCAAGTTCGAAAGTTCCGGTGGCAATGCCACTCTATAAGCAACTGCACCAACTCTCTGCAAGATTTGATACTGTCCAATAAACTTAGGATCCAACTTCTTAGATTTCAAAGCACGACCCACACCGGTCATTGAGTTAACCCTTAGGAATACGTGATCACCTTCACTGAATTCCAATTCCTTCCTTCGATTATCGTGATAACTTTTCTGCCTACTCTGAGACTCTTTCATCTTCTCACGGATCATTTGAATTGTCTCAGTAGTCTGCTGTACAATCTCTGGTCCAAGCACCACATTCTCACCTGTCTCATACCAACACAGAGGTGTCCTACACTTCTGTCCATACAAAGCTTCAAAAGGTGCCATTCCGATGCTAGAATGGTGACTATTATTATACGTGAACTCGATCAATGGAAAATGAGTATCCCACGCTCCACCTTTTTCCAATACACAGGCTCTCAGCAAATCTTCCAATGACTGAATGGTCCTCTCTGACTGACCATCGGTCTATGGATGATAAGCCGAGCTCAACTTTAATTTAGAACCCAAGGCTTCCTGCAGACTCCTCCAAAATTCTGAAGTAAACCTCAGATCTCTATCCGACACTATGCTAGACGGAACACCATACAACTTCACAATTATCCTGATATAAATCTCTTCCAGCTTCGACAACGGGAAACTGATGTTAATTGGTATAAAATGTGCGGATTTCGTAAGTCGATCCACCACTACCTAAATAGCATCAAAGCCTCTCGCCGTATTCGGCAAACTAGTCACAAAATCCATCGCAATACTGTCCCATTTCCACTCAGGGATTTCCAATGGTTGCATCAATCCAGAAGGTTTCTGATGCTCCACTTTTGACTTCTGACATGTCAAACAAGCATAGACAAACTGAGCTATGTCCCTCTTCATACCGGACCACCAAAACAACTTCTTTAAATCGTGGTACATCTTTGTAGCTCCCGGATGTATACTCAAGCTACTCTGATGACTTTCCTCTAAGATTGCCTTTTTAAATTCCTCATTATCCGACACACAAATTCTGCCCTGGAATCCCAGCACACCAACATTATCCACTTTAAAGTCACTATCAGGATCATCTCCTTCTGTAGGCATCAAGTCTACTAATTTCACATCCAGTTTTTGATTCTCCTTAATCACATCCAAAAAGTCGTTATTCACTTTCAGCATACCCAATCTGATACTTCCTGGTGTAGTTTCACAAACCATGCTCAAATCTCTGAACTGTTCAATCAATTCCATTTCCTTCACCATTAACGCCGACATATGGATTGTCTTCCGACTCAGAGCATCTGCCACAACATTAGCTTTCCCCGGATGGTAGCTCAAATTAAAGTCACAGTCTTTCAAGAATTCTAACCATCTTCTCTGCCTCATATTCAATTCCTTCTGATCGAACAAATATTTCAAACTCTTGTGATCACTAAACACTTCAAATCTCGATCCATACAAATAATGCCTCCAAATTTTTAACACGAACACCACTGCAGCTAATTCAAGATCATGAGTAGGATAGTTCCTTTCATGCACCCTTAACTGTCTTGAAGCATAAGCCACTACCTTGCCACCTTGCATCAACACACCGCCTAATCCCATCTTAGACGCATCACAATACACTACAAAAGAATCATTTGGACTTGGTAAAATCAACACTGATGCTGTCGTCAACTTCTTCTTCAGCTCTTCGAAACTCTCCTCACAGGCAGCATCCCAGACAAAAGCTTGATTCTTTCTGGTTAACTGAGTCAATGGCAATGCCAATTTAGAAAACCCTTCAATGAACCTTCTATAGTAACCTGCCAAACCCAAAAAGCTTCTAATCTCCGTTGCGGTCTTCGGAGTTTCCAACTGAAGTACTGCACTTACTTTAGAGGGGTCCACTGTTATACCATCACCAGAAATCACATGGCCCTAGAAACTCACGGTCTTCAACCAAAATTCATACTTCGAGAACTTTGCAAACAGTTTATTATCCTTCAACACCTGCAATGCAATTCTCAAGTGACCTGCATGCTCTTCGTCAGACTTAGAATAAATCAGTATATCATCAATAAGTACCACAATAAACTGATCCAGATACGAATGGAAAATACGATTCATATATTCCATAAATACACCCGGCGCATTCGACACTCCGAAAGGCATCACTGCATATTCGTAATGTCCGTAGCGAGTTCTGAAAGAAGTCTTCTGAATGTCACCTTCTTTTACTCTAATCTGATGGTAACCCGACCTCAGATCAATTTTGCTGAAAACACGAGCTCCCACCAGCTGATCCATTAAGTCATCAATCCTAGGAAGTGGATACTTATTCTTAATGGTTACTTTATTCAACTGACGGTAGTCAATGCACAAACGCATACTACCATCCTTCTTCTTCACCAACAACACTGGAGCTCCCCATGGAGACACGCTTGGTCTTATAAACTTCTTATCGAGTAATTCCCCGACCTGAGATTTCAACTCTACCAACTCTGATGCAGACATCCTGTACGGTGCCATAGAGATAGGTCTGGTACCCGGTACAAGATCAATACCAAACTCAACTTCTCTTGTCGGAGGCAATTCTGTGATGTCATCTGGAAACACTTTAGGAAATTCATTAACTACTGGCAATTCATTAACTGAAGTCTTGCTTTCAACAGATAACGAGGCAAATACTGCAAATAGCTTCGCTTCATCTTCCAACAACACCCTCAACTCCTTGCTAGATAGCGAATCTGCTAATGCTTCCTCTTCAGGAGTAAGAAATAGTAACGTCTTCCTGAAGCAATCAATATAAACCCGGTTGAACTCCAACCAGTTCATCCCCAAAATAACATCAAGATTACCGAGTGGCAAACCAATCAAGTCCTCTCTGAAATCTCTACCAAACACGGTCAGCGGACACTTTAGACACACCAAAGAAGTAACCACGGAACCAATAGATGGAGTTTCAATCGTCATCCTCTGCTCTAGAGTAGATGGCACAATCCCTAATCTCTTCACACAGTCAACAGAAATAAACGAGCGCGTTGCATCCGTGTCAATGATAGCAATCAAAGGAACATCATTAACAAAGCAAGTACCTTTGACAGAACGCTCCTCCTCAGTGGATTGGGCTCCCACCAAGGCAAACACCTTCCCACTAGTCTGAGACGCCTGAGACTTCTTCGGCTTCTCACAGTGAGTGCTGATGTGGCCCTTCTCACCACAATTATAACAAGTAGGCATAGTGGCTCTACAATTAGCTATAACATGACCTGCTTTACCACACTTGAAACACTTCTTCACCTCAGTCTGATAGTTGTTAGCACGGTGACCCGCGCCACCACATTTGAAGCACTTGAGAGTATCAGCACTTGCTCCCTTCTCCTTTGGCTTCTTCCCCACATCAGTTTTCTGTTTCCCCTTATCAGCTGGAGCACTGTAAGGAGTACCTCCAAATCTCTGCTTATTTTTCTTCTCATTCACAGATTTGTAATGAGCAATTCTGGCTCTGTTATCATTATCATAGATCCTGCTTCTGCTTACCAGCTCTGGATAGTTTCTTATCTTCTGACAAGCAATACCCAATTTGATCTCGGGACACAGCCCGTTCTCAAACTTCAAACACTTCGAAGTCATAGCTTCTTCAGTATTGTAATGAGCACAATACTGAACCAGCTCCTCAAATTTAACGGCATACTCAGCAACTGTCTTATCACCCTGCTTCAGCTCCAGAAATTCAACCTTTTTCGCACTACGAATGTCTTCCGGAAAATACTTTTCCAGAAACTCAGCTTGAAACACAGCCCAAGTAATCTCAGTACCTGCAGCTTCCAATCTCTGGCGACTGTTGTCCCACCAAGCCTTAGCCTCTCCTTCCAGCATATGAGTACCAAACCGTACCTTCTGAGCATCACTGCATCCCATGGTCCTGAAGATCTTCTCCAAAACCTTCAGCCATTTCTGTGCAGCCTCTGGATCCAAGATACCTCCCTCATATGTAGGCGGCTTATTGCTCTGAAACTGCGCTAAGTCACGAAACTGAGCACCTCCACCCTGGTTGGCATTCTCTACAGCTTGTGCCATGGCTTGCATAGCAGCAGCAAGAGCAGCATCATTCCTTCCTGCCATACTGGACAACAATCATCACAAGGTCAGAACACAAAATCAACTCCTATTCTAAGGACAGACTCAACTATAACACCTGGCCGGACAGACCGACCTGCTCTTATACCAATTGTAACACCCCACTTTCCCAAAATAAAATAAAATACAAAATCTTAAGGATAAATCAGAGTTTTCACCAAAAGTGGAATGTCACATCTAAAATTCAACAAATAAACTCCTTTATAAAACGAAACAGCGAAAATAGTTTTTATTCATTCAACTCACGACCATCTGCCAACAACTTATAAAAATCCCACATCAAATCGTGGTTCACCAAAAATACATCAAAATATGATACGTAACAAATGAAAGAATAACAAATAACAAATAGTTAAAAAATCCCCAAATAATTCCCGTGTTACGTATCAGAGCACTCCTTTAGACTCGAACAAGCAACACGAACATCCAAGCAACCTAAGTACCTGGATTATCTGTACTTCCGAAGAAGCACAGACACAACAACAACAAAGGGGTGAGAAATCACGTTCAAATATTATAGGTGGATAAATACATGATAAAAAGGTAGTCATCATCAATCATCAAACACGGCCTACTGCCCAATATCATCAATAACATCAAATAATAATGTAATGCGACACGACACCATGCATGCGGTACCGACTCATTGGTTCATTCAATCGAACCCCGGATAGATCACATACACCTCTACTTGGCAATGATCTATCCCCACCATTCTCCACATAGGCGTACGGATGAATCGCATACACCCCTCCTGGGCAACGATCCATCCCACCAATCACCATGAATATGCAAGACTCAATATGTAAAACAAAACATGTATACAACATAAATACATGCACACGATCCTCCTGATCACATCATACATATCATCAACACCATCGTTACTCAATTTGCTTCAAACACACCAAATACTCAATTAATTAATTAATTAATTAAAAATTATTAGAATTACTATTTTCATCACTAATATCTTATTTTCCAGCACCTGGCACCTATTCCCAACCTCTCAAACCAAAGGAAACCGAATCGGGCCCGAAAACGGGAAAGAACTCGCGAAACGGTAAAATTCTACAGCTCTGCTGACCATACGCGTACTGCTGCGTATCACGCCTCCCCATACACGTATTGACTCCACCCATACGCGTATCTCCTCAGCAATGACCCCATCCATACGCGTATTGCCTTATGCTGTACGCGTACGGACAGAGACTCCCTCACACTGAAATTCCCAATTTCCAACACCGTACGCGTATGCCTTCCTATTACGCGTACTGCCTAGTTCCCATACGCGTATCTCTGCGTATCACGCCATCCCATACGCGTATCACCCTTCACGGTACGCGTATCACCAGATCTGTTACGCGATTCACCAGAAGCCTCATTATTCAACATTCTGCTGCGATTTCTACATTCTTTCACTCCCAACCAGTCCTATAATCGTTTCTACATTGATTTTAGGTCCTATTTTCATCTCTTCTCCTGTACCTAGATTTACTACAGGTATTACAAGCCTAAAATCTCAATTCGTTTTCCCCAAATCGAATTCAAAATGACAGATCTGCAAGGGATATTCATACAACAGCAACAACCACAAAAATTCATGGAAATATATATCAGTTCATGCACGATTCTCAGAATTACAACATACATATGCAACAATCAATAATTCAACAGTTTGCACACCAATTTCCTACGGGGTTAAGGACTCCCCACTACCCGATCATGAAATAAACACCAATATTGAACCCTTTTCTCCCCCCTTACCTCGGATTCTTGCTTAATTCCTGCGAAAATTAGTGAAGATCCTTGCCCTAGTACTCCCTTGCTCTTCCTCTCCTTAGCCTTTTCTCTTTCTATCTCTAAAATTCTGATTATCCTAACTTTTACCAATTTTCCACTAATTAAGCTCCAATTACCAAACTACCCTCACTAATTCCATTAACCCAATATTCACTTAATTATATTAGGTCCTATTTTACTAAATAATCTTAATAATAATTATAATAGCCAAAACAATAATAATACTAATAGTAATAATAACAATATGAAATATACTATTAAAATAATAATAATAATATCTCCATATTACTAATATCACCCCTCCCCCTACGCACTCAAACACGCACCTTAACCAAAGCCAACAACCAAAATAACACAAGACATCTAAATAATTAAAATGGGGTGTTACAACTGGTGGCTAGAGACTCGTCAGAGGTTGGAAGCTGCAGGTGAAGGTATCACTTGGACTGTGTTCCGAAGAGAGTTCCTGAGGAAATATTACCCATAGGATGTTCGTGGTAAGAAGCAAATCGAGTTTCTTGAGCTGAAGCAAGGAAACATGTCGGTTACCAATTATGCTGCAAAATTTGTTGAGTTGGCTAAGTTTTATCCGCACTATAACGGAGATGATGCTGAATTTTCTAAGTGCATCAAGTTTGAGAGTGGGTTGCGCCCGGAGATTAAGAAGGCAGTTGGATATCAGAAGATTCATGTTTTTGCGGATTTGATTGATAGTTGCAGGATTTTTGAAGAAGATAACAATGCTCATTATTAGATCATTAATGAGAGGAAGGGCAAGCACCAACAGAATCGTGGCAAGCCTTATGATGCTCCGGCGGGAAAGGGTAAGCAGAAAGTAGCTGATGGCAAGAGGACTAGTGGGGGAGATGCTCCTGCTGGCATAACTTGTTTCAAATATGGGAAACCTGGTCATAAGAGTAATGTGTGTACTGCTGAGGTGAAGAGGTATTTTTGTAGTGGTAAGACTGGGCATGCCATATCTGAGTGAAAGCATAAAGAGAGGATTTGCTTCAACTGTGGTGAGGAAGGACACATTGGTAGTCAGTGTCAGAATCCAAAGAAGGCGCAAACTGGTGGGAAAGTGTTCGCGTTGGCTGGGACTCAGACAACTAGCGAGGACAGACTCATTAGAGGTACATGTTTCATTAATAGTACTCCTTTAATTGCTATGATTGATACTGGTGCTACTCATTGCTTTATTGCTGCTGATTGTGTTAAGAGATTGGGTCTTATGTTGTCCTCTATGAATGGAGAGATGGTCGTCGAGATTCTGGCTAAGGGATCGGTGACTACTTCTCTTGTGTGTTTAAAGTGCCCTTTGTCGATCTTCGACAGAGACTTTGATGTTGATTTGGTGTGTTTGCCGTTAACTGGGATGGATGTAATCTTGGGTATGAACTGGTTAGAATATAACTATGTTCATATTAATTGTTATAACAAGACTTTAAGGTTTTCTACTCCTGAAGAGGAAACTGGTTTGTTGTCTGCTAGACAGTTGTAACGGTTGATGCAAGAAGAAGCTCAGGTGTTCTCGTTGATGGCAACGTTATCTATTGAGAACCAAGCTATAATTGATGAGTTGCAGGTGGTGCGCGAATTTCCTGTAGTTTTCCCTGACGAAATTCCTGAAGTACCGCCAGAAAGAGAAGTCGAATTTGCAATTGACCTTGTACCTGGTACCATACCTGTTTCTATGGCACCATACACGATGTCTGCATCTGAATTGTCAGAATTAAAGAAACAATTGGAGGATTTGATTGAAAAGAAGTTTGTGAGGCCAAGTGTATCGCCGTGGGGAGCTCCAGTGTTGTTGGTGAAGAAGAAAGATGGGAGTATGAGGCTCTGTGTTGACTATAGACAGTTGAACAAAGTGACGATTAAGAACAAGTATCCGCTTCCGAGAATAGATGACTTGATGGATCAGTTGGTAGGTGCTTGTGTGTTTAGCAAGATTGATTTGAGCTCGGGCTATCACCAGATTAAAGTGAAAGATGATGATATTCAGAAGACGACTTTTAGAACGTGTTATGGACATTATGAGTATTTGGTGACGCCATTCGGTGTTACTAATGCGCCGGGAGTATTCATGGAATACATGAATCGTATCTTTCATACGTATTTGGATCGGTTTGTAGTGGTGTTTATTGATGAGATACTGATTTACTCTAAATCGGAAGTAGAGCATGCAGAACACTTAAGACTAGTATTGCAAGTTTTGAGAGAGAAGAAGTTATATGCAAAGTTGTCAAAATGTGAATTTTGGCTAAAGGAAGTTAGTTTTCTTGGTCACGTCATTTCGGGTAGTGGCATTGCTGTGGATCTGTCTAAAGTAGATGCTGTGTTGCAATGGGAAATTCCAAGGTCGGCTACCGAGATAAGAAGCTTTTTGGGACTAGCTGGTTACTATAGAAGGTTTATCGAAGGTTTTTCGAAGTTGGAACTTCCGTTAACTAAGTTGACGTGTAAAGGTAAAGCGTTTGTGTGGGACGTTTGATGTGAGGAAAGTTTCACGGAATTGAAGAAGAGATTGACGTCGACTCCTATTTTGACATTACCTAGCCCGGGAGAACCTTTTGTGGTATATTGTGATGCTTCTAAAATGGGTTTAGGAGGTGTACTTATGCAGAATGGTAAGGTAGTTGCTTATGTGTCGAGGCAATTGAGGACTCATGAGAAGAACTATCCTACGCATGATTTAGAACTTGCTGCAGTTGTTTTTGTGCTGAAGATTTGGAGGCATTATCTTTATGGTTCTAGATTTAAAGTATTTAGTGACCATAAAAGTTTAAGGTACTTATTTGACCAGAAGGAGTTGAATATGAGACAGCGAAGGTGGCTGGAGTTATTAAAAGATTATGATTTCGGTTTGAATTATCATCCAGGTAAAGCTAATGTTGTGGCTGATGCTTTAAGCCGAAAGTCTTTGCATATGTCGGCGATGATGGTTAAAGAGTTGGAATTAATTGAACAGTTCGGAGATATGAGTTTAGTTTGCGAAGTGACATCGCAGAGTGTGATGTTAGGAATGTTGAAGATTAACAATAATTTTCTGGATAGCATCAGAGAAGCTCAGAAGTTAGATGTGAAACTAGTAGATTCGATGGTTGGAATCGATAAGCCTGAGAATAGTGATTTTAAGATGGAGGCGCATGGTGTGTTAAGATTCCGTGATCGAATTTGTATTCCTGATGATGCGGAAATGAAGAAAGAGATTCTTGAAGAAGGTCATAAAGGTAAATTGAGTATTCATCCAGGGGCTACAAAGATGTATCAAGATTTGAAGAATTTGTTTTGGTGGCCTGGGATGAAGCGTGATGTAGCGCAGTTTGTGTATGCATGTTTAACTTGTCAGAAGTCGAAAGTTGAACATCAGAAGCCTGCGGGGTTGATGCAACCGTTAGAAGTCCCAGAATGGAAATGGGATAGCATTTCAATGGACTTTGTAACGGGATTACCAAACACTTCAAGAGGATATGATTCGATTTGGGTGATTGTTGATAGGCTTACGAAGTTGGCTCATTTTATTCCTATTAACATCCCTTTTTCGGTATCGAAGTTGGCAGAGATTTATATTCGTGTAATTGTGAAGCTACACGGTGTTCCTTTGTGTATTGTGTCAGATAGGGATCCGAGGTTTACTTCTGATTTTTGGAAGAGTTTGCAAGAGGCGTCGGGTTCTAAGTTGAGGTTAAGTTTGGCGTATCACCCTCAGACAGATGGTCAAACGGAGAGGACTATTCAGTCATTAGAGGATTTGTTGAGAGCGTGTGTTCTTGAGTAGGGAGGTTCGTGGGATACTTATCTTCCATTGATAGAGTTCACTTATAATAACAGTTACCATTCTAGTATTGGAATGGCCCCTTTTGAAGCATTATATGGTCGGAGATGTAGGACTCCTTTATGTTGGCATGAATCTGGAGAAAGTGTAGTACTTGGACCTAAAATTGTTCGAGAGACTACTGAGAAGGTGAAGTTGATCCGAGAAAAGATGAGATCGTCCCAAAGTAGGTAGAAGAGTTATCATGACAAGCGAAGGAAAGACTCAGAATTTCAAGCAGGTGACCATGTGTTTTTAAGAGTTACACCTGTGACCGGTGTTGGGTGTGCATTGAAATCTAAGAAGCTCACTCCTCGTTTTATTGGTCCGTATCAGATTTTGGACAGAATTGGGAAAGTTGCTTATAGAGTAGCTTTACCGCCTAATCTTTCGAATTTGCACGATGTGTTTCATGTGTCACAACTTCGAAAGTACATTTCAGATCCATCTCATGTGATTCATATGGATGATGTGCAAGTACGGGATAATCTTACTATTGAGAAGATGCCTGTGCGAATCGTGGATCGTGAAATGAAGACCTTGAGAGGCAAGGAGATTGCGTTGGTGAAAGTTGTCTGGTTAGGAGCTGTCGGAGAAAGTATGACGTGGGAGATGGAAAACAAGATGCGGGAATCCTATCCCGAGTTGTTTGAACAAGGTAAATTATCGAGGACGAAAGTATCCTAAGTGGGGGAGAGTTGTAACGCCCAGTTATTTAATTAATTATTTAATTAGCTATATTCGTATTATTTGTGTTGATTTGTGGTGATTTTCGAAATATCAGAATGTTGTGTTAAGTGGCTATGTTGGTTTTAGTTGGATTAATTTAACTAAGTAGATTTAAGTGGTAGAAATAATATAGTATTAGCTTACTAGAATTATAATAAGTTAGTGGGCTTATAAGATGGGTAGTAGTGGTAAAAGGTGAGGTGTGGAATTGAGCCCAATAAGAGTTAGTAAGAATTATAAGGGTTAACTTGAATAGAATTAGGGTAATTAGAAGTGGAGGAAAGATCAAGTACGTGAAAGTTGCAAAGTTGTTGAAAAAGGAATAGAACAGTAGAACTTGAAGTTGCAGAGAGGAGAAAACAAGGGTTGCGAGAGATCGCGTAGAGTCTGCGAGAGAGCGAGAATTCGATCGGAGATTTTAGAGCGACCTTAAATCCAAGGTAAAGGTGGGGTTCTGACTCTATAATTGGGTTTATGATAAATGGTATGTGGGATTGGATTTGTAGAATGGCTTCTGTCCATGTGTGTGTTGATTTGTTGTTGTTTGAATTGGTCGTAGAATCATTTGATCGTTGTGGTTTTGTGTGATTTTGTTGTATTGTGGTAGCACTGTGATGATATGAGAATTGATACCGAAGGTTGGAGGAATTAATTGATGTTGTTAAATTAATCGTAGGATAATTAAATTATGTTGTATGAATATAATTATCACGTTGCTGTTGTAATATGTCGTTGTGGAACTGAAGCAAAGAGGAAAGTCTGGACTACATGAGAGAACAGAGAGAACGCAGGTTGCAGTTTTGGGAGCCATGACGACCGTCATGGAAGTGTGACGAGCGTCACACGGGTCACGACCGTCATGGAGCGTGACGACCGTCATGCATACAATTTCTGGGTGATGTGTTGTTTCCTGCGTTGATGTTTGGTGTGGCTGCTTGTTATGGATAGGTCTGAGTGTAAATATGTTTTACCTTGTGAGAATTACTCGTGTAACCGGATGATAATTATGGCATAGGAGTGAATTTGGAATTTGTTGGCAGGATGTTAGTAACAATAGTATAATATCCATTTAGAAAGGAATTAATTGAGTAATCAGTAACATGATAAAATTAGTGATACTAAAAGGGGAGTTATTTAAGTAGTAGTAGCAATGATAATTGTTGACAGGAGTTGTCTAGTAGCAGTAGTGATAATAGGATGTATTAGGTAGTATTTTTGGTAGCAGTGTCGTGATGATAAAGTAATATGTGGCGAGTGATATTCTATAGCAGAATTTAACCAATAATAGTATCGGAACAGTCTTAATAATTAATACAGAGTAGGAATACTAATAATCTTAGTAGAAGAGTTAGGCATGAGAGTGGCAGTGTAATTGAGTTGTTCTTTGAGTTGTGTTCCTTGTTGCAAGTTGAGAAGTTGTTATATAATTCCGTAGTGCTGGCAGATAAATTGGAAATGGAATTAATTAACTGATTTTTAGTCGAAAACTACCGATTGATTAAATGATGGATTGTGATATATTTTAGATGGTGCATAATTATATATCCTAGTTGCTGTGATATTATTGTTGGAAATTATCAAGCTGTGAACGATGTTGAATTGCCTCTAATTATTGGCAAGAATGAAGCTGTGGGCCTATGGCCAATGTTGAGCTGTTGTTGTGCAGATTGATAAGTATTAGTGTTGTGATTATGATGTTCACATTTGAGTCACATGGCATAATATATTAAGCTGGCCTGGATTGGCAGAACATTAAGCTGGCCTGGATTGGCAAAATATTAAGCGGAAGGCTTATGCCTTGGTGAAGTCAATATTAATTGGCAAATTTTTAAGCTGGGAGTTCTTCTCCAATGGTACCACATGCATGTGCATTTCGAGTCGCATTTCATGTTGCATAGTTGTTGTTATGTTGTTGATTAATGATGAAGTAAAAGTTGTTGTTGTGCTACTGTTTTACGTTGATTGAGATGTTGTGAAGTGGTGATTGTATAATCTGATCTAATATATTACTTATCATATATCTGATTATATTGTTCGATATCTCACCCCTTCTGTTTGAATGTTGTCCCTATATTGGCAACGCGCAGGTAATCAAGAGGAATATCCGGTTACCTTAGTTCGAGTCGGTGATTGTCGCTCTGATACGTAGCACTCGGGGGGATGACGCGTGTCTTATTTTGTTTATTTGATTACATGCTGAATTTTTAAGTTGAATTGTCAAAGAACACTTTGTTGCATATTTTAAAGTTGTTTATGTTGGATAAAGATGCTATTACTTTGATTAGGAATCCGCTGTGTCGTATTTTATAAAGTTGAGTTATTTTGGAGACTATTTGTTGATTTATGAGTTTTCTTTTCCTCGAACTTGCTATGTATCTTTCATGATTATCTATCATGTTATTGATTTTAAAGTTGAAAATGGTGACATCCTGTTTTATGTTGAAATTTTATCACCCTGATTTCTTTATAAATGTCGGGTAGAAATGGGGTGTTACAGTGGTTGGTGGAGAGTTGGTTATTTAAAGAAGTTCAGTGGGAAATTCTTCAGAAAAAGATTGAGTGGTTAATGGAAGAGAGATGGTTGGAATTGGTTGTGCAGTAATGATGGGGTTTGGTTGTATGGATATGGTGGAAGATGGTTGAGTTGATATGATTTCTAGTATTGTTAGCGTAAATTGTATAGATGGTGCAGAGGATAGGATTATTTCAGTAGGTGATTTAGAGATGGGTATGAGAGAGGTGGTGACAACAATAGAAAATAATGGTGGTGGAGTAGAGTATAATGGTTGAGTTGTAGGAGGTGGTGATGATGTAGGAAGAGATGAAGATAAATTTGTGTTAATAATAATAGGTGCAGTTATAAAGAGAGATTCAGAAGACTTACTCTGTTCGCCAGCTGGAGAAGCAGATGTAGATGCCATCTTCATCTTCTTTGATGATGAACAATCATCATCACCACTTTTCTTTTTCTTGCCTTTCCCCTTTTTCTGGAAAATCTCAGGAAGAGTATCCGGCAGATTACCTATGTTAATCCACACATCTAGTGCTTCATCTTCGCATCCAACAAGATATTTTATAAGCTCATATGGATTATAAGTCTTTGAATAGGATGGAAATCCAGAAATTGGAAACCTAACAAAGTTAAGTTTATGCTGTGTTGGAATAGCAGTTCGATTAGTGATCTTTTTAAGAAGCTTCATATTCTTCAAGTTCTTAGCCCAGAAAACGTGTCTAGAATCCTTTTCTAGTTCTTTAGTGAGCCAAACAACTAATAGATCATCAACTAAGCCGAACTCAATGAGAATATCAGAGATGAGTCTGCCGTAAGGGATATGATTTCCCTTCTTGGAAGAGCCAGACCTTGAGTTAACTATTGACTCTCTCAGAAAATTGAACGGGATAAATGGGAGATGTATTTTCTTCCCTTTCAACAGGAAGTATAGAACATACTTCTGTGACAAATTAATATAATCAGACGAATGAGTAGGATGACGATGATAAATAGTTCCCAACATGATTTTGAACCAAACTCTTAGAGTATCTTTTAAGAACTATGAGGAAGGATCCTTCTTAGAATCCAGAAAATTTCCTTCTTTAAAGATAGCAGTTGTGACTTTGGCTTCCCTTTGCTTATCTGCTTGAACATTGAAGATTCTTAGCCCCTTTCCATCATGAGAGATTAAATCACAGATAGTCTTTTCTGTAATGATGTTTCGTTTTCCAAACACAGTGGAAATGATGACATTCCTACTAGTAGTTGCATAAATCCAGAAATCTTTAACTAAGATCGGAAGGGAGGATCCTTGCAATCTTTTAAAGTAATCGTTCCATCCTTGGAAATAAAGTGTTTGAGTAAGATCACATCCATTATCCTTTATATTTTTAAAGTTCACCATGGATTCACAAAGAACTCGAAGTTCAGTTATCGGCGTGTCGAGAGTGATAGGACATTTCTCTGGAATAGTGAACTGATATCCAAGTAGTTGAGCTTTAGAGAGAGTTTGAGATGATTCAGTCATTGATGAAGAAGATGGAGATACGAGGCACAAAAGGGTTTTAGGGTTTCTAAGAAAAAGTGTGGGTAGTGAAAGTAACGTAGTGTGTGAAAGTGAGAGAGTGAGTATTTATAACAAAAATATTGATGATGATAAAAAGGTGGGAGTAATATGAAATAATTACTTGAAACCTAGTCTCACAAAATCACAACGCTCTAGGTGTCTCTTCAACATTAGGTATGATTTTGATTTTGGACAAGTGTCACAAATAATTATAACCGTTTGTTTTCAAGAGAACACGTTTGATATTCCCAAGGTCAAGAATACCAAGAGGTATCTAACTGGACGAGTTTCTGATCAGGACATCTTCTAACGTGTAAAAGTATCGTTAATCAGAAAAACATAAAATAAATAATAAAAAACACTTTGCTTAACATCAGAATCTTATATCAGAAGTTCTGGTGAATTGACACATCAAAGTATCATCTTCTCATTCTGGATAAGGTTTAATAAATAGATTTTCCAGAATGAATACGAATCTATCCTCAGCAAGGGGTTTTGTGAAAATATCAGCCCACTGGTGATCTGTATCCACAAATTTTAACTAAAAAGTACCGTTCTGAACATAGTCACGTAGAAAGTGATGTTTTATTTCAATATGTTTTGCCCTAGAATGCAGAATAGGATTCTTAGATAAACAAATGGCAGAAGTATTATCACAGAAGATAGGAATGTTACTCTCATGTATTTGATAATCTTCGAGTTTATTCTTCATCTAGAGTATCTGAGTACTGTACAATGATGCTGAGATATATTCTGATTCTGCAGTTGAAAGAGAAATTGTTGATTGTCTTTTGCTTGCCCAAGAGACGAGGTTATTCCCCAGAAACTAACAATTTCCAGATGTACTTTTCGTTTCCAAATTATCTCCAGCATAATCTGCATCACAGTAACCAGAAAGTTTGTACTCTGATGTTTTCTTATACATCAGCCAATGTTAGTTGTTCCTTTTAGATTCTTTTGGATTCTCTTAACAGCAGTTAATTGAGTTTCCCTTGGATCTAATTGGAAACGAGCACAAAGACATACATTGAATAGAATATCTGGACGAGAAGCAGTCAAATACAAAAGAGAGCCTATCATACCGCGATAAAGCTTCTGACACACCTTTTTGCTTACTTCTTCTTTATTCAAAATACACGTCGTATGCATAGGAGTCTTAGCAGGTTTACTTTCTGACATATTGAACTTCTTCAGAAGTTCTCTTGCATACTTGCTCTGATGAATGTACGTTCGTTCTGGACATTGATCAATCTGAATTCCCAGAAAGAATCTGAGTTCTCCCATCAGACTCCTTTCAAATTCAGCCTGCATTAACTTAGAAAATTCCTTGCATAAGGAAGTATTAGCATAACCAAATATAATATCATCAACGTAGATTTGAACAACCAGAATGTCATTATTAAAGGTTTTACAAAAGAGTGTCGTATCCACTTTTCATCTGGTAAAGTCATTTTTCAAAACAAAGTTACTTAGCCTTTCATACCAAGCTCTAGGAGCCTGTTTCAGACCATATAACGATTTTTTAAGTTTGAAAACAAAATCCGGGTTTTCAGAACTTTCAAAACCAGGAGGTTGGTGCACATACACTTCTTCATAAATATACCCATTTAAAAATGCACTCTTTACATCCATCTGATATAAAGTAATGTCATGATTCACATCAAAGGAAATTAAAAGACAAATTGATTCTAACCTGGAAACTGGTGCAAAGGTTTATGTATAGTCTATCCCTTTTTTCTAACTATAACCGTGTGTTACCAGTCGTGCTTTGTTTCTTACGACCTCACCTTTCTCATATAACTTGTTTCTGAATACCCACTTTGTTCCAATGACGTGGACACCTTTGGGTTTCTGGACAAGATCCCAGATATCATTTCTAGTAAATTGATTCAGCTCTTCTTGCATGGCCAGAATCCACTCATTCTCCCTAAGAGCTTCATCAACTGATGGTGGCTCTATCAGAGACACCAAACCCATAAGAGTTTCTTCAGAAGGTTTGAATAATGAACGAGTTATAACTGGATCAACTTTGTCTCCCAGAATTAATTCTTCAGAATGAGAAGTCTTTCGTCTATTCTTCTTCTGATGAGATAGACTATTTGCAGTATATGGCAAGGTTGTATATGAATCTAGAGAATCTGCATCTTTGTCTCCTTCTTTTGAATCTTCTTCCTTGGATTCTGATAAGGTAATCTTCAGATCTGCAAACTTTTCAACTAGCTTTGACGTTTCTGGGTCAATCTTATCATCGAATCTGACATGAATTGATTCCTCAACAATTTGTGTTTCTGTGTTATAGATTCTGTAGCCTTTAGAGCGTTCAGAGTATCCTAACAGTAAACACTTTTGAGCTTTGGAATCAAACTTGCAAAGATTCTCTTTAGTGTTCAATGATCAGTGCATTTTAATGCACTTTCTCTTATGTTTGTACTTAGGCATTTCCTTAGTTTGTTTTGTTTATTTTACTGTTTTATTATGTTTTTATAACTAAGTATTTGTTTGCCGTTAATCTATTTTCGCAGTTTATTTTCAGCTTTAGCGGTTATTTGATACCTGTCGACTGTTCGAATCATAATTGGAGTTACGAGAATCGGATTTATACGTTCTACCAGACGTTGGAAAGCTAAGACAAAGAGCTACAACTTTCATGTTGTACAAAGAAGCTGATTCAGAGTGTAGAAGGCTCAAATAATTTGTTGAAGTCGGGAACCAAATTCTGCCGTTAGGAATATTTAGTTTTGGGCCGGGTTTTTTATGTTTTTCGACCCAGTTGGGTTAGAACCAGATTTTGTTATGCTTCCCTATGCCTAGTAGCAGCCGTACTACTGTTCTTAACCCTCTTTTCACCTTCTTTTCACTATTCACATCTTTGCCTTTTGCTTTTGTACAAAACTTATGGAGAACTAACTTCTTCGGATTAATTTGCTGTAATCAGTTTCCGCCGACACTTTAAGGTTCTTTTAATTTCCAATAAAATCTATTTCCTTTCAATTTTTCTCTATGATATCTTGTTTTCTTAATTCGATTTATCTTAGGGTTGATTGATTTATTTCGATGATTGCATGTTCTTATACTTTAATCGTGTTTGCTTAATCCGCGTATGTTTCTCATGTTTGCTTAATTCACGATTACTATATCTCATCCGTTTGCTTAATTCGGAAATTAGGAATATGTATCGTATAATATCAATTGCGCTTGTTTGATTGTTATTATAATCGAAAAGGGGATAGAGTCCGCTTAGGAATTGAGAATTATTTGGATCGATGATAAGTTGGGAAACTAAAACAACAGATTAACCGTTCAGCTTATTTTGATAATCATTTTTTTATAATCACTTATTTTCATTATTTTTTCTAAATCAAAACCAAAACCCCCCATAAATCGTTACTATAGTTGGTTAAATTCATTACAAGAATCAGTGTGAGAACGATACTCGAGCGTCGTTACCATTACTACTGTTTTCAAAAAATATCCGTTTTTAATCTGTGTGCGACAGCGGATCAAATTGGCGTCGTTGCCAGAGATTCTTGTTGATGTTAGCCAATTTTAGAATTTTAGTTTATATTTTTGTTAGACTTTTTTTTTGTATTTTGTATTTTGTTTTTTTGTTTTTGCTTGTTGATTTTTAGGATTGCGGTGTAGTGGTAAGCGTTTCAGCGTATCGGGTAAGTTTGAAAGCTACTATTTCGATTTGCTCTGAATTTTTTTTAGTAAATCAGAAAAAAATTGACGAACATTACTCAGTTAGAATAAGATTCTAAAAACATTTGCCCTTGAAAATCTCAAATTCCTTATTTTCCTATTTTATTTGATTTATTTTCTATTTTTATATTTTCCAAAAAATCCGAAATATTTTGTAGAGATTTAATATGATTTTATTTTATTTTTAGTTATATTTTCATAATTTTTATGTTTTATTTTATTCGCTTTTCTATTTTCCCATTCTTTTTCTTAATAGGGACATTGTTGGTATTTTCCTAATTGTTACTGCATTGCTGAATTAGTTCTGTGTTTTCTTTTTCGTTTTTGATCCGTGCGCGACAGCAGATCAAATTGGCGTCGTTGCCGGGGATTCTTGTCGATTTAGCCAATAGTTTAGTTTTAGGTATTGTTTGTTTTGATTTTCTGCATTTGTTTTGCTGTTTTTCCATTTTCGGGTCTGGACGCCCCGTCTCGCGTGTCTCGCGCGTCCGATCTAGTCAAAAAATCAGTTTTTGGGGAAATCGCCTCCTTTTTTAGATTTGTTTCGTGCAATTGAAGCAAAAAAATCGTGCGGTCAAAAGTCCCGTACTCTATAAGAGTTACGGGATTTCTCCCTTAAAACCCTAAATTCATCATTTTTCTATTTTTAATGAATTTTTTACTGTTTTCATAGTTTCGAAAAATTCTAAAAAAATTCCAAAATTCTCATTTGACCTAATTAGATTAAATTTTGTGTTTTTAGATTTTTTTCAATTTTATTTTAACCATTTTTCTTCTTTGATTTTGAACCTGACTCTATAGGGACATTGTTGGCATTATCGTATTTGTTGCTGCATTAGTAGTCCCGGCTACTAGATCTTCGTGTCCTGACCTGTTTGATTTTGATCCTGAGATAGAGCGAACCTTGCACGCACGTCTTAGAGATAATCAGGCCATCCCTAGTTCACCATCCCTTGACGATTGTGATTCTGATTCCTTGTTTTCACATTGCTTGTTTGATTCCGATTCTGAATTTGCTTTCCATAATATTAACATGGCTAACCAGCGAACATTAAGAGAGCTTGTTGCTCCTGATGTAAACTATAATGGCTTGTGTATTGAATATGCTGATCTTTTTGTTCCTTTTGAATTAAAATCTGGATTAATACACTTGTTGTCTAGATTTAGTGGTCTTGCAGGTGAGGATCCACACAAGCATCTTAAAGAATTCCAGATTGTTTGCTCTACCCCACTTAGGCCTGAAGGAATTACAAAAGATCACATCAAGTTGAGAGTCTTTCCGTTTTCTCTACAAGGTGCGGGCAAAGACTGGTTATATTATCTTGAGCCAAATTATGTTACTACTTGGAATGATTTGAAGAAGGTATTCCTAGAGAGATACTTTCCTGCCTCCAGAGCTTCCTCGATACGAAAGGATATTTGTGGTATTAGACAACAGGAAAATGAATCATTGGCTGAATATTGGGGGAGATTCAAACAGTTAGTTTCGAGTTGGCCACAACACCAAATTACCGAGCAATTGTTGATTCAGTATTTTTATGAAGGATTAAAACCGATGGATAGGAATATTTTAGAAGCAACTAGTGGTGGAGCACTTGTTGATAAAACTCCAGCTGCTGCTAAGGCTCTAATTGAGAACATGTCACTTAACTCCCAACAGTTCACAATGAGAGACAATTTTGTTCAAATAAAAGGTGTGAATGAGGTTCATGTTTCTTCTTATGTTTCTCATTCCGACAAGGCCTTCGAAATAGAATGAATGAGCTAACCGAATTAGTAAAACAATTGGTAGTGGTAGGTAAAGCTCAAGCAGTCCAACAAGCCCAAACAACAAGGTTATGTGGTATTTTTAATTCTCCTGATCATCCTACTGATACATGTCCTATTCTACAAGATGAAAAGACTACCGAATTACCTCAGGCATATGCAGCAGCCCTTTACAATCAAGGTAACAACCAAAATAGGTACAACATTCCTGACCTGTCCACTAATAAATACCATCCAAATTGGATGAACCATCCAAACCTTCGATATGGAAATCAACATCCCAACCCACAACATTATCCCAACCAACAACAATTGACGCTACCCTTTCCACCACCGCAAAACCCTCCACAGGCTGCAACCACTTCTGCCCCAGCTTCTGGTCCTTTATTGGAGGATATTGTTAAGCAATTGGCTGCCAATTATCTCCAATTCCAACAGCGGACATATTCTAGCATCCAAGCCTTGCAAACACAAATAGGATAACTTGCTTCTTCAGTTAATGGTATTCAGCAAGAACAAGGATCCAACCAACTACCTTCTCAAACAGTGGTGAATCCTAAAGGTCCTAATATGAGTTCAATAACCTTGCGATCCAGAAAAGTTACAGATTCTGCCCTGGAAAAAATATGAGGGAGTTGTTGAGCCTTCTATTGTTGTTGAAAAAGAATATGTACCTAGGCTACCTTTCCCACACCGAGTGCAGAAAAATAAGAACATTCTTGAGGAAGACAAAGAGAGAGAGAGAGATTTTGGACGTGTTTAAAAAAGTGGCGGTAAACATTCCGCTTCTTGATGTAATCAAGCAGATTCCAAAGTATGCAAAGTTTCTTAAGGATTTTTGTACTCATAAAAGAAGATTGAAAGGGAACGAGAGAGTGAATATGGGAAGGATATTTCTGCCTTCATTCAATCTAATGATACAGTTGAGCAAAATGTTTCAGCCCTCTTCCAGGCCATGCCACAAAAGTGCAAGGATCCAGGAACTTTTGCTATCCCTTGTACCATTGGGAATAGTAAATTTGAAAATTGCATGCTTGATTTAGGAGTCGGTATTAATGTTATGCCTACTTCTATTTATAATAATCTTGATCTTGGTCCCTTGCAGCATACAGGTTTAATCATTCGGCTGACAAACAGAAGCAATGCCCGCCCCGTCGGAGTCGTGGAAGATGTCCTCGTGCAAGTTAATGACTTGATTTTTCCTGCAGATTTTTATATTCTTGACATGGAAGGAGAAAAAAAAGTCATGCAAGGCAAGGCACCCATCATTCTCGGCAGACCGTTCATGAAAACAGCGAAGACAAAAATTGATGTTGATGATGGCACGATGTCCATGGAGTTTGGTGATATCATCGCTAAATTTAACATCTTTGATGCAATGAAACATCCCATGGAAGAGCATTCTGTTTCCACATTGAGTTACTTTCTGACTTAGTAGAGGAT
The DNA here is from genome assembly GCA_022829125.1 of Lathyrus tuberosus. Taxonomy (NCBI): domain Eukaryota; kingdom Viridiplantae; phylum Streptophyta; class Magnoliopsida; order Fabales; family Fabaceae; genus Lathyrus; species Lathyrus tuberosus. The sequence continues at coordinate 22,413,164 of JALAZF010000017.1, forward strand.
ACATATCCCGAGTTTTTATCTGATTTTCCGTCTTTACTAGACTATGATGATACTTTCTCCTGTGATGTATGTACTAACACTAATGTTTGATCTGTTTGTGCCAAAATAAATGCTGCCCTGCAGGCTGATGTTTTCCATGTGGATGAGGCTATAGATGAAGTGGTTTGTGCGGCTGAACCTCTTGACATACCTGCTGCCCCGACCATTTCGTCCATTAAGCAGCTTCCTTCTTTAGATCTCAAACCACTCCCGAAAAACCTTAAATATGCCTACTTAGAGATAAATGACAAGCTTTGTGTTATTATTTCATCTAACCTTGATTTCGATCAAGAAAGTAGGCTTTTGCAGGTCTTAAAGAGGCATAAAAAGGCGATTGGGTGGACCTTGGCGGACATTCCCGGTATTAGCCCTTCCATGTGCATGCATCAGATTTTGCTTGAAGAAGGAGCTATAGTGGTGAGCCAGCCCCAAAGGAGGCTTAATCCTTTAATCCTTGATGTGGTGAAGAATGAGGTAACCAAGTTGTTGCAAGCAGGTATCATATATCCTATCTCTGACAGTAACTGGGTAAGTCCAGTACAGGTTGTACCTAAGAAATCTGGACTCACTGTGATAAAAAATGAAAAGAATGAGCTTGTTCCCGCTAGAGTTCAGAATAGCTGGCGAGTTTGTATTGATTATAGGAGGTTGAACCAGACGACTAGAAAGGATCACTTTCCCTTTCCGTTCATTGATCAAATGCTCGAACGGCTAGCAGGTAAATCACATTATTGTATCCTTGATGGTTTTTTCGATTATTTTCATATCCATATTGCACCAGAGGATCAAGAAAAGACAACCTTCACATGCCCATTTGGTATAGTTTCTTACAGGAGAATGCCATTTGGACTTTGCAATGCTCCTGGCACATTCCAGCGATGCATGATTAGTATTTTTACTGAATTTATTAAAAATTGCATGGAAGTCTTTATGGATGATTTCACTATTTATGGTTCTTCATTTGATGCATGTTTGAAAAGTTTGAATATGGTTTTAGAGAGATGCATCGAAACTGACCTTGTTTTGAATTATGAAAAATGCCATTTTATGGTTGAGCAGTGAATTATTTTAGGACACATAATTTCTGAAAAAGGAATTTTAGTAGACCCTTCTAAGATTGATGTGATTTCTACATTGCCTTACCCATCTTGCATTCGCGAGATTCATTCTTTTCTTGGTCATGCAGGTTTTTACAGGCGCTTCATAGAGGACTTCAGCAAGATAGCTCTTCCGCTTTCAAACTTGTTGAAGAATGATGTGACCTTCAACTTTGATGAGAAATGCAAGCAGGCGTTTGATTTCTTGAAGAAAGCATTGACAACAACCCCCATCATACGGCCTCCTGATTGGAACCTTCCTTTTGAGATTATGTGTGAGGCATCTAACTATGTTGTTGGAGCGGTCCTTGCATAAAGGGTGGACAAGGTTTTCCATGTTATTTTCTATACTTATAGGACTTTAGATTTTGCACAAGCTAATAACACTACCACTGAAAAGGAACTTTTAGCGATTATGTTTTCTCTTGACAAGTTTAGACCATATTTACTAGGTTCCAAGGTTGTTGTTTTTACTGACCATGCAGCGTTGAAGTACCTTTTAAAGAAACCAGAAGCAAAACCGAGATTAATTCAGTGGATGTTGTTGCTCCAAGAGTTTAATGTAGAGATTAAGGACAAAAGTGGGGCTGAGAATCTAGTAGATGACCACTTGAGCATAATAGAGCGGGATGCAGATCCTTCTCCCATCCAGGATGACTTTCCTGATGAGCAGTTGCTTCTTTTACATTGAGTTACTCCTTGGTTTGCTATTATTGTTAATTATCTTGTTGCTGGTATTTTTCCTACATGTGCATCTAAAGCGTAAATTCAGAAACTCAAGAGTGATGCCAAACACTATGTGTGGGATGATCCTTATCTTTGGAAGTTTGGTAGTGATCAGATTATTAGGAGGTGTGTCCTCGACTATGAGATTGATTCTATTTTGCATTTTTCTCACGCCTCTTAGGTAGGCGGGCACGTTGGTCCTCAAAGGACCGCAAGAAAAGTCCTAGACTCAGGTTTTTATTGACCCACTAATTTTAAAGATGCTTATGAGACTTACCACACTTGTAAGGAGTGCCAGATATCAGGTACAACCATCACTCATAAGACTGAAATGCCTCAGCAACCTACGCTTTTCTGTGAGGTATTTGATGTGTGGGGAATCGACTTCGTGGATCCTTTCCCTATATCATTTGGTTTTCTCTACATTTTGCTTGCTGTTGATTATGTTTCAAAGTGGGTGGAAGTTATCCCCACTAGAACTAATGATTCTAGAGTTGTTGCAGATTTTCTCAGGTCCAATTTTTTTTGCAGGTTTGGAATACCACGAGCTATCATAAGTGACCAAGGCACTCATTTATGTAACCGCACCATGGAAGCATTGCTCCAAAAATATGGAGTTGTGCACAGAGTCTCTACTGCATACCATCCCCAAACTAATGGGCAAGCTGAGATCTCTAACAAGGAGATCAAACAGGTTTTAGAGAAAATGGTGTAGCCAAACAGGAAGGATTGGAGCCGCCGTCTAGAAGACGCACTTTGGGCTCAAAGAAGAGCTTTTAAGACACCTATAGGGATGTCTCCCTATCGACTTGTTTTTGGTAAGGCATGTCATCTTCTTGTAGAGATAGAACACCGTGCTTAATGGGCGGTAAAAAGTTGTAATTTGGAGATGCAACAAGCAGGTATTGAAAGAAAACTCCAATTACAACAACTTGAAGAGCTTAGGCTAGAGGCTTATGAAAGCTCTAGGATTTATAAAGAGAAAACTAAGCACTTCCATGATAAAATGATTTCTAGGAAGGAATTCTCTGTGGGCCAACAGGTTTTACTATTTAACTCCCACCTTAAGCTAATGCCTGGGAAACTTCGATCAAAGTCAATGGGCAGCTCCTGAAGCTATTCCATGAGAGTTCGGTGCCTGAAGATGCACCCATAGAAGAGCTTTCTTTGGAAAAGCCCACTTACTCTACAAGTTGACCAGGGAGCTCTTCTTCCTTTCCCTCACTCTTATTTAATAATTATGTCCTCTCATTGAGGACAATGCATGCTTTAAGTGTGTGGGAGGGAACCAATTTTATGTTTTGTTTTCTTATGTTTTGTTTTTTTTTAGTTTTCCTTGTTTTCTTAAAATAAAAAAAAATATAGAGCATGTTTTTTCTTGGGGTTTTGAGTTACAAGTATGAGTTGTAACACCCTTCAACCCAAAAATATTCACGACAATGATACATAAGTAAATCAGAGTAAAATCACCAAAAAGGGTGCCACATGCTTCATAAAAACATCATAATAAACTTCCTACTCCGTAACACGGGTTTTCAAACATTTATAATAATAATTTCTTCGATAACATCAATAAATAAAATTCAAACTTCGCCGCGGAATCATAGTCTCAAAATAACTTCATTTATTTCATCAAACATAAAGACCTTTTAGTCATTGTCAAAAGTCGTTGTCAAATAAATTCAACATGTAGAAAACTCATAAAATATGTTTTATAAAACAACACAACTTCAACTCAAGCGTTCCCCACCCGATGTTACATATCAGAGTAAGACATCTCTATTATTAAAGAAAATAGAGTAAAATAACTCCAAAGCTAAATCTTCATGCGTCTACAAGCTAATCTTGATCACTTGCAAGTTACCCACCATAGAGGCAACATTTCTAAGCAGGCAGGGTGAGTAATTACAATTCATTATAAAAGATATAAAAAAAGAATACTAATAGGACAACAACAACATCATGATATCCTCAATAAAACACACATATTAATCAACAATCAACCCATACACATACAATGCCACTTAGAATGAAATGCAACTTCATCTTAAACATGCATGTGGTACCAATTCAATCATGTGATGGACACTAGGCCATCAACCCTCCACAAGGGAGCACAACATAATCATCATGTGATGGACACTGGTCATCAACCCTCCACAAGGGAGCACAACATAATCACTCGAATCTGCACAATGGGATTGAAGCCAACAACAACGGACCGAAGTCCCAACGTAGTATGCCATGAATGCCATGATGCAAAAACATCTACATAATCAACAAATTCCTCAAATTGCATCCGTATTCATGTAATCATTAATCATAATCATCATAAAGCATATATACATCAAATATTCACATCATCGACTCCTTCATCATCACAACATCATAACCATCATAATATAACATCACAACTTTTTTTTCAACATCAAAACATCATAATGCATCTATCACCATAATAATTCCAACACAATTCTCTTACCCCATGTATACATTTAACACGCACATCATTAAACAATCATCATAGATCACATCAACATATAACAACAACTTCACAACAACTCCATAGCATCACTAAGATAGTCATTCAAGTAGAACATCATAGCATATCATCCATACAAGACATTTGCTTACATTTCACAAAAACGACATAACTCGACACATTTAAAAGACATGTCCACGCGTCGAATAGTTGGAATTCTGGTTCTAAAAATATTTTTAAGATAAATTACGTTAACTCAGCTTTCCAACGATCCAAACCACGCATCAATCGGATGCTCACAGCTCAAGTTATGAATTTTTTAAGTTTTTCAACAAACACGGACACTGACATCTTACACTGACACCATAAATCCTCATTAGAACCTGTTTAATTTTAATTCCAGGACTTGAACCCATTTTTACAAGAAAGTACACTATATTAGCTTTCCACAGGTTTGAACGGCGCATCAAACGGACGCCCGAAGCTCAAGATACGAATTTTTGAAGTTCTTAAACAAATCTGTCCCAAGGTAATCAGTTACTGCATTAGGGTAACCGGTTACTCTGTTACAGAATCACTTTTTTGCTGTATTTTTGTGCGTAAAATCACTTATTTAACCCATCCCAACATCCCCAGACATCATTTATCATAGAACTCGGATTTCTACATTAGTATACAACAATACACATTCATTAGAAACTCTTATAACACTAAAAATCACAATTCAACCAAGCAATTTACACAATTCGAGCATTTTTATTATCACCGACACGTAACTCCAACTTCTCACCGGAAACACCAAACAATCAACAAACACATGGATAAAAACCCAACAATTTATCTACCCTCATACATACATCATTCTAAATCAAAACATACATCCTAAATTCATCTCTTTCTATCTATTTCATCAAGAATTCATCATAAACCCAAAACCCCATAAAACCCCAACCTATCTATATTCAAATTTTTACATCAATCATAATGAAAGTTATACTCCCCATACCTTGTAATTGATTTTTTTTCTGAATTCTTTCTCTTGAGTTCTGCAGCAATCCCTCCAGAGCCCTAGCTTTCTCCCTCTTTTTCCTCAGAGCACTTCTCACAAAAGTTACGATCAATCAGAATAACTTCTCACTTCTATTTTCTTATTAAGTCCAAATACCCCTAATAATAGTTTCCCAATTATATCCTCACTTATCCTTTACAAAAGACCACCTTGCCCTTTGTTGTGAAAAACGATGTCTTTGTAACAAGTATTAATGGTTTCTTGATGATCAAGAACCAAACAAGGGTTAACGGAAAAGAAAACAAGAAGAAGAAGAAGAAGAAGATAACACGAAGGAACAACAAGTATTGGGCAAATAAAATTTTGTTTACTATTCACTTTCTCATTAACGTCACAAATGATTACAAGTGAATATCACAATTTGCCACACTCAACAAACTGAGTGTACTAGCCTATTTATAGACTAACTAGGTAACTTGCAGCCCAAGAAACCTAAACAATTGGATCCTTAACACAAGGCCTGATTCGACATTACATATTAGAACAGACTTCGACTACAATATGTAACAATCAGGCATCTGCATGTGAACAAGCTTCGACTGCATGCGTGCCTCCTGTCGAAAAAACACATGAAAGCTCTCCTTCGACATAGCATCAGTTCGACCCAACTCTCACAAATCTCCACCTTGGATCTAACTCAGCAACAAGGGAATCAACTAGCTTTCACCATGTAGCTTTATCAACTGCATACAGTGGAAGAACTTGCAATTTGGCAACGTCTTGGTGATCATATTAACATCATTGTCTTAAGTCAAAACCTTCAGCACCTGGACTTCACCATGCTCGATTATCTCTCTGACGAAGTGCAGCCTCATATCGATGTGCTTAGTTCGCTCATGATAGGCTGAATTCTTCGACAGGTGTATTGCACTTTGACTATCACATTTAACAGTGATACTTTGACCTTGATGTTTCAGCTCCTTTGCAAAACCTTCAAGCCACAATGCTTCCTTCATAGCTTCAGTGAGGGCAATATATTCAGCTTCAATGGTTGATAAGGAAAAAACCTTCTGAAGCGTCTCTTTCCAACTGATTGTTGTGCCAAACATTGTGAAAACATATCCAAAAATAGACTTTATGGAATCCATACAACCTGCATAATCAGAGTCAACAAATCCTTCAATTTCGAATATGTTATCACCATCACAGGCTCCACCATAAATCAAGACTCTTTTTAGAGACCCATTTATGTACCTGAGAATCCACTTTACAACTTGTCAGTGCGCCTTTCCAGGATTGGCCATATACCTGCTCGCAAGGCTCATTCCATATGCTATGTCTGGCCTTGTACATACCATAGCATACATCAAATAACCCACTACACTAGAATATGGAATGCTATTCATATAGATTCTTTCAGCTTTAGTACTCAGACTTTGAGTAGTACTAAGCTTAAATTGAGGATTTGTAGGTGTCACAACAGGTTTTGAATTCGACATACCAAACTTGACGAGAAGCTTCCGTAGGTATGTCTCTTGAGATAAGCACAACTTCAACTACTTTCTATCTCCCCGGATATCAATCCCAAGAATCCTGGCGGCAGCTCCCAGATCCTTCATCTCGAACTCCTTACTGAGTTCAGCCTTCACCTTCGTTACATCCTCAACACTATTGCTAGCTATGAGGATATCATCCACATACAGCAACAACATAACAAGTGAGTTTCCAGGTCGAAATCTGAAGTAAACACAGTGATCGAACTAACATCTAGTGAAACCAATGTGTGCCATGAACTTGTCGAATCTCCTGTTCCACTGTCGAGGAGATTGTTTCAGGCCATACAAAGACCTATTCAGCTTGCACACAAAATCTGCTTTACCCTTTTCTGCATACCCTTCAAGTTGACGCATCAGGATCATTTCATCTAGATCACCATACAAAAATGCTGTCTTCACATCCATTTACTCAAGTTCCAAGTCGAACTTTGCCACCATGGCCAACAACATTCAAATGGATCTATGCTTTATAACATGTGAGAACACATCATTGAAGTCGACACCTTCTTTCTGAGTGAACCCCCTAGCAACCAGCCTTGCCTTAAAGCACTTCGACATCACTCCTTCGATTCCTTCCTTGACCTTGAAAATCCACTTACAACTGACTAACCTTGCTCCTGCAGGTTTCTCAATTAGCCCCCAAGTGTTATTATCATGAATAGATTTTATCTCTTCATTCATGGCTTTTCGCCATTCAGTCTTGTCTCGACTCCTTATAGCTTCCTTGTAATCTCTAGGTTCTTCGTCAAGTACCTCACTTGCAGATATTAAGGCAAAAGCTATAAGATCTGCATAACCAAGTCTCTGAGGTGGCTTGATGACTCTTCTCGACCTATCTCTTTCCAGTAGGTAGTCATCACCAGTTTCCTCAGCCTCTTCAGCATCTTGCTCTTCGACTTCATCAGGGCTATGCACTTTAGCATCACTATGCTCCACCTCAACATGTATCTCTACCGGTTCCAGCTCCTCTTCAGAGATTTTTGCACTTCGACCAACATCACCAGTTTTCTTGAAAGCCATTTCGACCTCATTGAAAACTACATCACGACTTGTGATACATCTTCTGTGGCCTGGTTCTAGGCACCACAGCCTATAACCCTTGACTCCCTCAGGATATCCAAGAAACATGCATCTCAGAGCTCTAGGTTCGACCTTGTCTTGCCTAATGTGAGCATAGGCTAAACAGCCAAATACTGCCAATTTGTCGAGATCTGGTGGATGACCCGACCAAAATTCTTCAGGTGTCTTCATTCCCAGCGCAGTCGAGGGACATCTATTTATCAGATAAGCTGCTGTCGAAACAGCCTTTGCCCAAAACACCTTCTTCAATCCAGCACTAACCAACATATATTTAACCCTTTCAAGGATTTTTCGATTGAATCTCTCAGCTAAGCCATTTTGTTGAGGAATACCTGTTATAGTCTTATGCCTTGCAATCCCAGACTCCACACAGTAACTGTCGAACGCTTCGTTGCAGAACTCAAGGCCATTATCGGTTCTCAGCCTCTTAACCTTTCTGCCAGTTTGAGTTTCTACCAGAACCTTCCAACTTTTGAAATTCTCAAAAGTTTCATCCTTCATCTTTTGAATGAATACCCATAGCTTTCTGGAATAGTCATCAACGATGGATAGAAAATACCTTGCACCTGAGTGTGAAGGATTCCTTGCAGGCCCCCAAAGATCAGCATGAATGTAATCGAGGGATCCATGTGTTCTCTGCTTGCCTTTGTTAAACTTTGCCCTACAGGATTTACCAAATACACAAGATTTACAAAACTCCAACTTTTCAACTTTGTCACCACCTAGCAGGTTCTGCTTCCCCAATTCGACCAGACCTCTTTCACTGACATGGCCCAATCTCATGTGCCATAAATCTGTCTTTGACATAGGTTTCGTGGATACAACATTTGTCGAACCACTTACAACCTCAGCCTCAAGGGTATACAAGCCTTGTTTCTTCACGCCTCTCAGGACTTCCTTCGACCCCTTCATGACTTTCAGGATACCTTGCTCTCCTTTGAAAGCATGTCCTTTCTTGTCGAATTCACCAAGAGAAATTAAATTCCTCTTAAGGTCAGGTACATACCTAACCCCAATCAATAACTTCATTGACTCATCATAGAGCTTGAATCTAACAGATCCAATACCTGCAATCTTGCAAGCTTTATTGTTCCCCAGCAGCACTGATCCACCATCTTGATCACATAATTCTTCAAACATATTCTTGTTTGGAGTCATATGCCAAGTACATCCAGAATTCATAATCCACTTTTCGCAAGAGTTGCTGCTCGACACCACAAGGACATCAGATGATTCATAACCATCTTGCACAATAGCTGCATTTCCAGTGTCCTTACCTCCATGATTATTCAGGCACTCAGGGCACACTTTTCTTGTGTGACCCTCCTTTTTACAGTGATAACATTTAATACTAGACATATCACCACCATAAGACTTTTGTGGAACCTTACCTTTCTTCTTGTCAAACCTACCATCTTTCTTTGACGATCTTCCTTTCACGGACAACCCTTTGCCAACTGATGATAGTTTCTGCTCCTTTCTTTCGTTCAAATCCTTTGAATACAAGGCTGCTTGAACTTCTTCAAAGGCCAGGGACTCTCTTCCATACAAGAGGGTTTCTTTGAAGTGAGCATGCATTCTTGGCAAAGCACACAACAACAACAATGCTTGATCTTTGTCATCGATCTTCACATCAATATTTTCAAGATCAAGAATGAGCTTGTTGAACATATCCAACTGCTCAGCCAAAGCTTTGTCTTCACTCATCTTGAAAGAATACAAAGCTTGCTTCAGGTAAAGACGATTCACTACAGATTTGGTCATATACAAACTTTCAAGTTTCACCCATAATCCTGACGCCGTAGTCTCCTTTGATACCTGCCGGAGAACCTTATCACCAAGGCTCAACAATATTGTGATGTGTGCTTTCTCGATCATTGTCATTTTTTATTTTTTCGTCAATGCAGTATCCATGGCTGTCTGTCCCTTCAACGCTTCCAAACAACCCTGCTGCACCAGTAGGGCTTTCATCTTCAAACGCCACAGACCGAAATCGTTCACCCCGGTGAACTTTTCAATCTCATACTTTGTTGAAGACATCTTCTCCACGCTCATCGCACCAATTTTTTGTGAAAAATGATGTCTTTGTAACAAGTATTAATGGTTTCTTGATGATCAAGAACCAAACAAGGGTTAACGGAAAAGAAAACAACAACAAGAAGAAGAAGATAACATGAAGGAACAACAAGGATTGGGCAAATAAAATTATGTTTACTATTCACTTTCTCATTAACGTCACAAATGATTACAAGTGAATATCACAATTTGCCACACTCAACAAACTGAGTGTACTAGCCTATTTATAGACTAACTAGGTAACCTGCAACCCAAGAAACCTAAACAATTGGATCCTTAACACACGGCCCAATTCGACAGTACATATTAGAACAGACTTCGACTACAATATGTAACAATCAGGCATCAGCATGTGAACAAGCTTCGACTGGATGCTTGCCTCCTGTCGAAAAAAAACACATGAAAACTCTCCTTCGACACAGCATGAGTTCGCCCCAACTCTCACACTCTTATTATTACTCATCTTATTTAAAATAATAATAATCTAAATAATGCCATCTATATTATGATTATTATTATTATAACTCAACATATAATATAATTAAATGATTTAAATCTAAATAACTCTAATTATATCAACTTCTCACTAATACCCACAACACACATCAATAAAACCTCCCAATGCGTCATATAATTCACAATCATTCACCATAATCATAAATAATTAATTAAATAATTAAATATGAATTTTGGGGTGTTACATGAGTTTTGTTCGTAGCTCTCTTGACTAAAGACTTGTGATGTGACGTGATTGATTCCTTTTTGTGTATTCTTAGTGTGATATGTAGGACTAAACTTTGAATTGTACATCATTGGTGGTAGATCACTAAACCTTGTGAGAATTTGAGCCTAATAATGGATAATGCATAAAAACATCCATTCCTTTTTCTTTCTTGTGTGTTTCACTCATGTTTGTTAGTCTCTAGAATTTGAATTGACTCTGTTGAAGCTTTTTGTTTACTTGTGCACATTGATATGATAAAGGCAAGTTGTTTTTGTTTTATTTTTAGCCACTTAGCCAAAAAGCCAACCCTAAAAAATATTATCCCTTGTTGGAAACCCCTTTGAGCCTGTTTATCCTTTTCTTTGTTTAAAACTCATTACAAGCCAAAAGCGAAAAACAAAATTATCACCCTAATCAAGGGGTCGAAAAAGTCTTGTATGGAGTTTTGTGGGGTTGAACAATACAATTGTGATGTTTCAAAGGTTGACAGAAAATATATATATATATATATATATATATATATATATATATATATATATAAGAGAGAGAAGAAAGAAGGATGTCAGTACAATTTCCTTCTGAAAAAGAAAAAAAATAATAAATAAAAAGAGGAAAATATGGGAAAGTTGCTGTTTGAAGGTTATTAAAGTGTTTTTAGTTCAACTCCCTAATTCTCCTTCACTTTTCTTTTGATCCTTTGAGTTTTAGCCTAGTACCCTTTAGGAGTTATCCTACACTTACCTTGGCCACGTTACAACCTAGATAAAAATCCTTTTGATCTTTGTGAGGATCCTGCTACTTTTGATGTACTCTTCGGTAAGTTGTTTTCGTATTTGTTTTGAATGTCACAAAAGAGTTGCTCACTAACACCATATTCTTGAGGCTTAGACTTAGGACTCTACTTGTACCTTGTATATTGAATACCTTTGAAATTGCATGCTCTGCTTTGGTTTGTTTTAATTTTTCGAAGTTATCATTTTGCTCGGAGTGCAAAAGTTCAAGTGTGAGGGAATTTGATCAGTGCATTTTAATACACATTCTCTTATGTTTGTACTTAGGCATTCCTACAGTTTATTTGAGTATTTTTACTATTTTAATGTGTTTTCATATTTATGTTTGTTTCTACCTTTATTTTAATTCCGCAGCTTATTTTTCAGCATTAACACTTTTTTGATACCTTTCACTGCGTAGGTCATAACTTGAGCTACTGGATACTGTTCTGCGTATTCTACCAGTCGACAGAAAGCTAAGACAGAGAGCTACAACTTTCATGTTTTAGGCAGAAGCTGATTCGGAGTGAAAGATGGTCAAATAAGTAGTTGAAGTCAGAGGCCGAATTCTTATTTTTGAAAACTATTGGTTTCGGGTTGTTTTGTGGGCCTGGTTTATGTTTTCGACCCAGTTTGAGTTAGTGGTGAAAAACCTTATTTTGTTTATAAGGTTTTCAGCCGTACAACTATTACCTACCTTCTTTTCACTAATTTTTCCTTTGCTTTGTACGAATCTTATGGAGAACTAATTTCCAAAGAATTAATCTACTGTACTCGGATTCCGCTTTGAGGTTCTTTTATAAAATGTCATGTTAATCTGTTTTCCTTTGAATTCTTCCTATAATTTCAATTGATTGCTTAATTTTCTTGTTACTATAGGATAGAGTTCTTAAATTCGATTGTTTGTATGATCTTGAATCTAATTCGCGTTAACGTAGTTTTTGCATTATCGCATTCGATCAAGTTGCGTTTGCTTAATTCGCAACAGTTTTAATCTATTTGCTTAATCCGAAAATCGGGAACATACATAGTATAATTTCTATTATGCTTGTTAGTGGTTATTATAATCGAATGGTATCGGATCCGTTTAGGGAATTGAAATTTTATAGGAATCAATGATAAATCGGAAGTCGATACAGTAGGTTGATTCGTTTCATCTTAATTGTTAATCACTTAATTACACTATTGCTTATTTTTTTTAATCACTTTTTCTAAATCGAAAACAAACCCCCCAATCGTTTTTCAATTGGTTAATTTCTCATCAAGATTTCTTGCAATATGACATCCGAGTGTCGTTTCCCGTTACTACATTTTTCAAAAACTTGTTTTTGATCCGTGCGCGACAACGAATCAAATTGGCGCCGTTGCCGGGGATTCTTGTTGATGTTAGCCAATTTTAGAATTTTAGTTTATAGTTTTGTTAGACTTTTTTTTTTGTATTTTGTATTTTGTTTTTTTGTTTTTGCTTGTTGCTTTTTAGGATTGCGGTGCAGTGGTAAGCGTTTCAGCGTATCGGGTAAGTTTGAAAGCTACTGTTTCGATTTGCTCTGACCTTTTTCCAGTAAATCAGAAAAAAAATCGACGAACATTACTCATTTAGAATGATATCTAAAAGAATTTTCCCCTGAAAATCGTAAATTCCTTATTTTTCCTATTTTATTTGATTTATTTTCTATTTTTATATTTTCAAAAAATCCGAAATTTTTTGTAGAGATTTATTATGATTTTATTTGATTTTTAGTTATATTTTCATAATTTTTTTATATTTTATTTTATTCGCTTTCTATTTTTCCATTCTTTTTCTTAATAGGGACATTGTTGGTATTTTCCTAATTGTTACTGCATTGCTGAATTAGTTATGTGTTTTCTTTTTTTTTGTTATTTTTTTTTCCTATTAAATTTAATATGGCTAACCAAAGAACTCTTAAAGAACTTGGTGCCCATGATATGAATTATAATGATTTATATATTGAATATCCTGCTGTTATTGTACCTTTCGAATGGAATTCTGGTTTATTACGCTCGTTGCCAAGCTTTAATGGTCTTGCAGGCGAGGATCCGAATAAGAATTTGAAGGAATTCCAGATTATGTGCTCTACACCTTCAGAACCTTCACTAGAGGACCTTGTCAAGCAAATGACTATAAATGATCTTCAGTTTCAGCAAAGAACAGATTCTACTATTCAGGCTTTGCAGACACAGATTGGACAGCTTGCCACTTTAGTGAATGCCATGAAGCCAGCTCAAGAATCAAACCAACTACCTACCCAAACATTAGTGAATCCAAAAGATTTGCTTTCTGAATTAGTTTATGATACTTATTCTGAATTATGTTATGATTTTCCATCATTAGCAGATTTTGATGATACTTACTCTTGTGATTCATGTACCGACACTAACATTTGCTCTGTTTGTGCTGAGATTAATGTTACCTTGCAGGGTGATGTTTTTCATGCAGATGAAGTTATAGATGAATTTGTTTATGCAGCTAAAGCTCTTGACATCACAGCTGCCCCAACCTCACCATCCATTGAACAATCTCCTCCCTTAGAGCTGAAACCACTTCATAATATTATGAAATATGCTTATTTAGAGATGGATGAAAATATTCCAGTTATAATTTCTTCTAACCTTGATTTCAATCAAGAAAATAAGCTTTTGCAGGTTTTGAAGAAACATAAGAAAGGAATTGGTGGACCTCGATGGAAGATGAAAGAAAATTAGTGAGGCAGCCCCTTAATACTTTGATTCTTGATATTGTGGAAAAAGAGATCACTTTCTCGTGCCCATTCGACACTTTTACTTATCAACGATTCTTCTTTGATCCTAGAATAAAAGGAGAAGGAACTAATAAATATTTCAAGGTCAACAGATACTACCAAAAGTTACTCTATGAGATCCCCACTTTGGAAGAAGAGACTGTAGAAGAGCTCTCTTTGGGAAATGCTGATTATGTGATCACCTATCCGCCTTGACTCCTCGGGTGTGTTCTTTCCTTTCTCTCACTCTTATTTTATATTTATGTTCTTTCATTGAGGACAATGTATGTTTTAAGTGTGGGGGAGGGAACCATTTCTTTGTTTTGTTTTCTTTCTATTTTCTTTGTTTTGTTCTATTTTCTTTAAGTGAAAAAATAATAATAATAAAAAATTACTTAGAAACACAGTGCATCTTTTGAAATTTTTAGGCTATAGATTAATTTGAGGTTAAATTGTGGAGACTTGGGAAAAATTCATAAGATCGGCACCGTTTTAACACCTTAAGCCTCCCAAATATGGAAATCGATTTAAATATTTATTATGACATAGCCTTGAGTTCTCATCCTTTAATAGCTCTTAAGTAGTTTATCTAGTAGTCAGTACCATCTAGAAATCACACACTAAGTAATTAAGATGATGCAAATAAGTGAATGATCATGTTCTTAATAAGAAATCGAAATAGGAATCCGCCTTTTAAGTTAGATGATCCTCACCCGGTCACTTAGGCTAACGGTTGTGAAACCTTCAAAAAAAGAAAAAAATATTGTTGTTGCTAAAGTGGTTAATTTTGAATTGTTGACAAAATATGGATCATAGTCACTAACAAGCTTATTTACCATGTCTGTGAATAGATAACGGGCTTAATGTGATTGCATTAGAATGAAAGA
This sequence comes from Lathyrus tuberosus, assembly GCA_022829125.1. NCBI lineage: Eukaryota > Viridiplantae > Streptophyta > Magnoliopsida > Fabales > Fabaceae > Lathyrus > Lathyrus tuberosus. Next base: position 22,428,369 of record JALAZF010000017.1, read on the forward strand.
GAGCAAAAAGGAGGATGAGTAAATTAGACTTAAGCATAATAACATGATTCAGATTGGTTTGTATAGGAAGGAGGTTTATGACCGCACAATTGCGGATTTGTATTCTTACAATATCCTTAGTGTGCAAAATTAGTACCTATCGATACAATCTTGACCGAAGAAGAGTTTGTAGTCTAGAAGGAATATCTGAATGCTATTGTTTTTTATGAGTCTTGATACTATTTTGCTCGGAGTGCAAAAGTTCAAGTGTGGGGGAATTTGATCAGTGCATTTTAATGAACATTCTCTTATGTTTGTACTTAGGCATTTCCTTAGTTTGTTTTGTTTATTTTACTGTTTTATTATGTTTTTATAATTAAGTATTTATTTGCCGTTAATCTATTTTCACAGTTTATTTTCAGCTTTAGCGGTTATTTGATACCTGTCCACTGTTTACATCATAACTGGAGCTACGAGAATCGGATTTACACGTTCTACCTGGCATTGGAAAGCTAAGACAAAGAGCTACAACTTTCATGTTGTACAAAGTAGCTGATTCAGAGTGTAGAAGGCTCAAATAATTCGTTGAAGTGAGGATCCTATCCTTTGGCTATGTTTTGACACATTTTTTATGAATGTTTGAGGATTGATTTGGTGCTAAGATGTTGAATTTTTGATTGATTCTTGATTGATTTTAATTGGTCCTCGATTGTTGCTCGATTAGCCTCCTATGTGTGATGTTTTGATCCATTTGATGTTGATATTTTGCAATTCTTATTGAGACCTTTTGCACTATTGTTCTTGATTGTTTTAGCATGAGTTTGGAGATTTATTTGGATTTTTATGAAGCATGTTTCTATTTTTGGTTGATGCTTACATATGGTTGATCTTGGTTGAAGCATGTTTTGGTACTTGATCTAGTTTGGATTCTCTTGACTACTTGTACATAAATGATGCTTGAAATGATTATTTGGTGTGATCATGTACTGTCTTAGCTTGTTTGTGGCTTTAGAATCATTCTCATTTGATCATTTTTCTATTTGTTGTTGATTTTCCAAATTGACAATGTTTTGACCTTGATCCTTTGTTGTTCTTGACCTAATTTTGTGCCTTTGAATGTCATGAACCTCTTTGATGCATGGTGTTCTTTCTTGGATTGATATGACATGTTTAAGGTTTTGACTTGCCTTGTCCCTTTATGCATTGATCATCCTTAGGATTTGTTTCACTTGTTTGGAAACATGTGAACCATTTTGAGTTTAATCTTGTTGCATACTTGCCTAGTTTGGATACATGCTTTGAGTATGATACTTGATGATTCTTCTTGTTTGGTTTGAGCTTGGTTATGATTCATGGATGATGCATTTGTTACTGCCCACTTGGATTCACATCATGTTTTCATTTCATTTGATCATTGTGGATTGATTTGTGTGATGCATTTCATGAGCATTTGATTGTCGCTACTTGTTTTTGAGTTGTGAATTAAATGTGCAAATTCCGGTTGCATTTCCTTGTTGTTTCTAACGGGTTTGTTAAGCTTAAGCAATGATTTGCAAGATTTCAGACGACGATTGATCGTTTGGTATTCCACTTTATTTGTGGGATACCGCTTCACTTCCGATGCGATTTCTCTTTGTCTCTCATTCTTGAGACGCGTATATGCATTTGTTGTGTTTTGCCTGGATTGCGTTTTATTGCAGGTTACTTGTATGGTGGTGTCTGATACACACACCACATGTCGGTTTTGATTTATTTTCACACCAACAATGTTTTGACGCTTATGCTTGTACAGGATTTCTGACTCGCTTTTGTTTGCCTGATGATATCTTGCTCTCCGGGTTTCTTGTTCTGCTTGCATTGCTATTTACAGATTGCTATCCATTTGGTATAATTTCTTGAACCGATTTACTCTCTTTCCGCATTTTTTTTTCTTTTGATGCCATGAGAAGAAGGATTGGGAGTCCGTGCCACTTGGCCGACAATTCTTGAAGTCCTCAAAGGAGGCCATGTTTGTGATTGTTTACTTTTGTGCCAAAGACATTAAAAGAGGCGTCCCATCCTTGATCCCCCTAGATAAGTCCTCGGAGAAGCCAAGCGAAAAGGGACCTCCAATCGATACCCCGCACTTTCAGCTGAGTCGTTCACTCGCTCGCACTACGTGTTAACGCATTGAAGATGTGCCCCCGCTCTTGTTATCAAGTCGTCAATTGGAAGAAGGGTTTAGCAATCAGACCCCGACACTTTGTTTAGCTCGCGTCGACCGACGCTGATGCTTTGTACTCGTACGCACAATTTGCTTTTTCCCCGCACTTTCTGTCCTACCCGATGACATGATATCGTGGTTAGGCTCCCTGATTTCCTACAGTTTGCAAGCTTCGATGGCATGATATCGTCGCTTTGCTTCCTCATCCTGCCCGATAAATTGATATCGTGGCTAGTTGTCCTCGTTGCTTTGTCCTGTTTCGATGCTATGATATCGTTGCTAGGTATGTACCTTAGCCACTGTGATGACATGAATCCACAGTCGGATGTTTGCTACTCGAGCGATGTGGATACTCCTCAAGCTTGTTTGTTTTTGTTATGATGTGGTCGTTACCACGAAATACGTTTGCTCTGATTCCTCTTTCTCGTCCGATTGAGGATACGTAGGCACAAGATGACCATGTCTTGGAGAGCACACTTCCCACCCATTTTCCATAGTCCCACGAACTACGGCCGCTCTAATTTCCTCTCTCTGGTTAGATTGAGGATATGTAGGCACAAGACGACGATGTCTTGGCGAGCACTCTTCCCTCTTTTTGACCCGTAGGTCAAACTACGGACGCTCTGATTTCCTCTCTCTGGTTAGATTGAGGATACGTAGGCATTGGATTGCGATAATCCTTGCGAGTCTATTTCTCTTTTTCCCTTTTTGTTTTTAGTTTCTGTTTAGCAGTAGGCTTTAGATGACTCACCCTTTGATTAGATAACAAGCGTGGATCCCATCGAGTACGATGGACGCATGGGGGTGCTAATACATTCCCCTCGCGTAGCCGACTCCCTTACCCGTTTCTCTTGGTCGCGAGACCATGTTTTTCCTTCCCTCAAGTTTACGCAGTGTTTCCTTTCCCTCTCTTGGGATAAATACACATTGTTGGCGACTCTTTTTCCGCGCCACTTTCGCATTTGTACTTGGATGAAAATCCCAGGAGCGACAGCTGGCGACTCTGCTGGGGATAGGTTGACCTTTTGCTAGTCCATCCCCTATGCGAGTCAGTCCTAGCGCTTGTGCGTTTATTTGTCTTTGGGTGTTTACTTTACTGCTTTGCATGATTATCTGTTTGCATTGCATCCTACTTGCGCTTTTATTTCCTGTATACTGGTTATTGGCTAGACTGTCTGGTTCTTCTTGGCGGGTTGGGTTGTTACAAGAGGTAAAAGGCCCAATACTCAAGCTATGAGTTATCCATAGGAACACTAAGAATAGAGTGGTCCATGGGCGGCGGGTGGTGTCACGCCACCTTAGCCAAGCATGATGCCACGAGCAGTGGAGGTTCAAACGGAGTATTATTGTTGAACACTTTCGTGTGAATATGATGATGCTTCTGGATGAATCGTTGAACCTGCGTTTCTCTTTGACCTACCCTGACCCAGTCTATACCCGTGAGTGGGGAGGGAATGATTCTTACAGGTACAGGTACTGTTGGTGACTTTATTTCTGATGGTGACTATGGTTCTGTTCGTGACTCTGGTTCGGATGGTGACTTTTCTGTGGTTCCCAGTTTTCTGAGATTGCACCGAACCTTTGATCTTGTGTCGTGTAATTCAGAAAGTTTAGCACATCAGTTATCTAGATTATGTGGCAGCCGTGATCCCATGTCTTTGCATCATGACAGCATATCATTTCAACATACATGCTCTGTTATTCCCAAGGATATTAGTTTTGAAACTTGCTATTGAGCATTCCACTTAGTCATTGTGGTTCTACGGTTTAATACATGAATCAAAGCGGAAAGATTCCTTGGAAATAACCGAACATGTCATTTGCATACATCCATGCATACATGCATTTATAACAGGTACTCAGAGGCAGATTCCTCATTCTGATTTAGTCTTCTCTTCAGAATTGCCAACTTGAATTCTTCCCACTACTCAACTTCTGACGATCAGAGTTCAGTTATGGAACAGATTTGTGTAGAGTTGGCTGAGATGAAAGTTCAGATGGGGCATTTTATGGTGGTCGTGCAGGCATTATCTCAAGGTCAACAACTATTGAGAGAGGAAGTCAATCAGATGAAGACTCGGATGAGCCTGGTTATGGAAATCTTGAATTCGGTGTTAAGGAAGGAAAGCAATCATGTGACCATTTCCGTAGCAGAAATTCTCACTCCTCATATCCCTTTGGAATCTCCTTCAAACCATGAAGCACTTTGTGGATCTCTTCCACAACCTTGCGGTTTATGGAATTTCTTGTCAGCGGCTAGTTCCCATTCATCAAGTGAATTCAAGGGGTAACTTATGAATATCATTCGCAACCTGTACTTCTAAGGGCTTCTTCCCAATAGCCGTTGTCTGTTCCAGGTAATGATAATCAGATGATCAATCATAATCGATCATCCGAATACTTATGCAGGTCATCAGAAGCATAGGAAACCAACAAGGGAGTTCGACACAGTTTATGTGCCTCATATCCAATTGTTCCCTCAATTGCTCGAGCTTCCATTGGGGGAAACCAAGCGATTAGTTCCGGTTATTTCTTCTTATCCTGTGGGGATTGATCCCGATGCCTATTGTGACTACCATTCTGGGGAACCTGGCCACTTAATTGAAGATTGTAAGACATTCAGAGACAAGGGTAAAGACAAGGTCCAGGATCTGATTGACTCCAAGACTATTGTGTTCATACCAGAAAAAGGTGGGAATCTGGCATCAACCCAGTAATAGAATGAACATCCAGACTGCTGACTGCTGAAAGTCCCCAAGATCAACAGGTCCAGACAGAGCCAAGTCTCCTCAACGATGGCAATTTCCTGTTTCTTTGCTGCATTTTCATTTGTATCTTGCTTGTTTGTTTAAACATTGTCTGAATGTAGAAACTTGTTTGTTTTTTTGAATGATAATCATAATACAATAAGCATGTTTTTCTTGAAGTAATCCATTTGTGTTCACTCTTAAATGTTCATGTGCATTACAACACTGACTTTCTTGCTTAAACTCTTTGAGGGAGGATAATGAAGTGAAAAGCACAAAAATCTTTGGTTGTGTACTTTTGGATAAAACCCTGTTGAAGATGTACATGCCTTGTTTCAAATCCCTAAACACTAGAGATATAAGGGAGATAGACCCTCGTTAACCCCTTTTTGTGAGCGTGAGTAAGAAGGGAAAACATTGTATGGTTCTTGTGATTATCAAGTCTTCGAATCATCAGAACTTGTCTTTTGAACCTTGTTCTCTAAATCCACTTTCTTCATATCCAGAGGCTTCTGATGTTAATTTGATGAAGCATAAGTGGAATCTTTATAGCAGAATATATGATGCTTCAAGTCTTCCGTTGATTGAAGAAGTCCATTAGGAATCAGTCTTCAGAACTTCAGCACTTGGTCTTTAAGAGCATTATCCTTTTCTGCTTTAAATCTTCCGAGTCTTCAGAGCCTGTCTTCGGAGTCTTCAGAACTCCTTGTTTGAAAATCGTGAGGCTTCATCAATTTGACTTTGTTCCATCAGAACCCTTCTCTCATCTTCAAATTGAGTTCTGTTCTTCGAAGCATCTTACATTAAGCATTCCGCTAAATTACAAAAGCAAAACCTGTTTGCTAGGTTTTCACACATAACAACATTAGTTGCACAAAATTGTTCATACAAATATTCATCTGTTATCATCAAAACTTTAGAGATAATATTGCAGAACCAAATCTTGTTCTCACAATTACGCCATAGAAAAATTCAAACATATGCATTCGAAGCATAAGCTAGGTTTGAGTTCTCATTTGCCAGGCGTTTCTCCAACAGGGAGGACAATAACTCAGGAGATATCGTCCAACTTTATACCCCAAGCGGTGGACTTGGTCATTTGGAGAGACTATTTGGTATACCCCTGCAGAGTTTGTTTGATTGTCAGGATCGTTAATCTGTGGGTTCTTTTCTTTTCACCCCTTCGTCCAAGTGGTCTTATGGGTTATCCCCTCAGAGTAGTTTGCGTTAGACACTCGTCTGTGTTCTTTTCCATTGCCTCAATACTTCGTTCGTATTGATTTTAAACACTCGTTTGTGTTCTCTCAAACACCCGTCCTTGTTCTTTAGACACTCTTCTGTGTTATTTTTCATTTCCTCAATACTTCATCCGTATTGATTTTAAACACTCGTCTGTGTTCTCTAGACACCCGTCCATGTTCGGTTTAGCATTTCAGTTCCCAATAAAGCTGTCATTTTAACCTTTTTCTTCAATACCCGTCCGTATTAACCTTAGACACCCGTCTGTGTTCTTTCAGCACCCGTCCATGTTTGAACTTTATTTCAATACCCGTCTGTATTGACCTTTTAGACACCCGTCCGTGTCCTTTCAGCACCCGTCCGTGTTTGAACCTTTATTTTCAATACCCGTCCGTATTGACCTTAGACACCCGTCCGTGTCCTTTCAGCACCCGTCTGTGTTTGAACTCTTATTTAAATACTCGTTCGTATTGACCTTAGACACCCGTCCGTGTCCTTTCAACACCCGTCCGTGTTTGAACTTTTATTTCAATACCCGTCCGTATTGACCTTAGACACCCGTCCGTGTCCTTTCAGCACCCGCCCGTGTTTGAACCTTTATTTTCAATACCCGTCCATATTGACCTTAGACACCCGTCTGTGTCCTTTCAGCACCCGTCCGTGTTTGAACCTTTATTTTCAATACCCATCCGTATTGACCTTAGACACCCGTCTGTGTTCTTTCAGCACCCGTCTGTGTTTGAACTTTTTCCATACCCGTCCGTATTGACCTTTGACACCCGTCCGTGTTCTTTCAGCACCCGTTTGTGTTTGAACTTTTCCAATACCCGTCCGTATTGACCTTTCAGACACTCGTCCGTGTTCTTTCAGCACCCGTCCGTGTTTGAACTTTTTCAATACCCGTCTGTATTGACCTTTTAGGCACTCGTCCATGTTCTTTCAGCACCCGTCCGTGTTTGAACTTTTTGAATACCCGTCTGTATTGACATTTTAGACACTCGTTCGTGTTCTTTCAGCACCCGTCCATGTTTATCCCCAACGCAGTCAACACTCGTTTGTGTTTGTTTCTACTTACTTCAATACTTCGTCCGTATTGATCTCTGACACTCGTCCGTGTTATGATTTGACACCTTTTATTTCTTGTACCCCAGCGGAGTCGTTTCTCCTTTTGCAAGATACAAATTTTTACGGTTATTTTGGTCTTCAATCTCCGTGTATCCCGACCATCTGGAAGCCTTTGCTTCCATACCCTCGGATCCAAGATGTTTGAATAGGGGCAGCTGTAACACCTCAAAATTTGCCCTTATGTTTTTAACATTAACTGGCTTATGTTTCATTTCATTCTTGCATTTTCATCTGTGCATATCATTGATTTTTAGCATGGGATCAAGGTATCTAGTTTAACTCAAGGGAAAAAGATGTTTTCTAGAGGTTCAAGCAAAAGTTCATGTGTATTTTCCAAGAGATCAGGAGGAGAGATGGTCTTGATGTCTTCAACACTCAAGCCACACATTATCCTTAAACCTCAGGGCATCCTAGTGTGTACACCACCTCATCATATGATCAAGTTTAGCAAGAGATTTCAAGTGAATCACATCCTCCTAGCTTGAATTCTCAAATTAGGGTTTCTTGGATTCTTGAGTTTAACCCTCCAATGGGTAAGATTTTTTAGTCTTTATCATCATCAAGTAGCATATTTCATCCTTGTTTGAGAGGATGCACATCGTATTCAGAGGAATTTGGATTTTGAGCATAAGTCGATTTCTCCTAAGCCATGGATGCCAAAATTAGGGCTTGCCATAAAATCAGTTTGTTTCTGATTTTTTTGGGCAAAACTTGATTCCATGGTATTCCTCATGTCCCCAAGTGTCTAGGAATGGAGAATTGTCCATCAATTTGGTTCAGAAGGGTTTCAATTGTTCAAAAGATTTAAAATCGGGAGAATTGGGGATAAAGTAAATTGTGCTAACTTTTTGAGGTCAACATGGTGATTTTCAAGTCAAATGTGATCAATGGATGAGATTTGGTCAAGAAATGTTCAAGGATTCATGAAAAATCAAGAATGTGAAAAAGTTATTAAGAATGGAAATTAGGGTTTTAGAAACTTACTATTTTTGGTAAGTTTTTAACCACTTTCAAAGCCAATTTTCACCATGATCAAGGCTTCATTTTCAAATCTCTTCCACATGAAAGTTGTATTATGAAGCATTCCCTTCAAAATGAGCACAAGAACCATGTCATTTGAGTCATTTTTTAATGAGTTATGGTGCTCCAAAGTTGGACATTTTCACCTTGTAAATTTCTAAATCTTAGACTTTTTTCTAAGTTGTTTTGAGACAGCTTCAAGGGCATGATATCATGGCTTATTTTTGGCATGTTCCAAGTGTTATTTCAAGACCATTTCAACATGGAATTTGTTCTAAGATTTCCCAAGTTTGTTTTGAGCCCAAGAACTCGTCATTTAGCCAAGAATTCATCAAGATTTACTCATGGAAAGTGGAGGTTTTCCAAATATTTTTCTTGGCAAAATTTGATGATGACTTTGTGTGACACTCTGCAGCAACCTTTGTCTTACCATTTCATGCGCATGAGGCCCATCATGCATCACCAAATGTTACCCAAAACAACTAAACACACCACCTGCCATGAAAGAGAGAGAATTACAAAAAATGGCCATTTTTGGTAAATGCAAATTGGGTCTGTTTGAATTCACCAAGCTAGTACATGATACCAGCCCAATATCCCACAAATCTTCATTTTATTCTAAGCCAAAATCAAAGCTAAATGTGCCAAACCAAGCTTACCCGAACCTACACCATAACATGTGCAAATTTTTCATTTTTGAATGACAAACCATATCAACCAATTTCCAAACCTCATCTTTATTCCCTAACCTTTTCCTTACCCTAAAACTCTATCATATATCAGCTAAACATCTCCAAACCTGACGGATACCACCACTTTTTCATATCTGAACCATTTTTTTCATCAGAGTTTTCTCTCATTCGAAACACTCTTTTGCTCAGCCATTTCCTTCTTTTTTGGTCGATTCTTCATCACACAAGTGAAATCTTGCTTCTGTACTCAATATCTAGCTTCTGAATCCACCCTTGAAAGTTCTACAACTTCATTTCTCTTCTTCATCAACTTGGACCTGGTAGAGGCATTGCAGCAAAACTTTGATTTGTTTGAGCTTGGATCTGTGGCCTACAAGGTTCAAGAGTGATTTCTGCAGCTTGTGGTCATTTTGTATGAAGCATTGAAGGTGCAGTGGACATAACTCCACTTGGTAATGGATCTAATCTTTTCTTGTTGAATCTATGAAGGTCACAATTCGTTTGGCATGTGTTTGAAGTCCTACTTAAGGTAGGCATTGTGTGTGCAATGATTTTTGAGTGGATCTGAACATGACATTTTGTTTAAAAGCAACCTCATTTTTCTCCATTTTAGAGTTTGTGTTTTAAGAAATAAATAGCATCATGTTGATCTATGATCTATGAGCTTCATTTTGGTATGTGATTTTGACATATTGATTAAATTTCCATGGATAAATCTTGTATGGAAGTTGCGATGTTGCTGCGTGTAGCTACTGGTTGCTCATGATGCATGGCCACTTTGCATTAGGGTTTACATGAATAAGATGATTGTGTGGCATTTTGTGATTGGCTGGTCTCCATTTTTGTCTTTTTCTAACTTAAACTAAAGTGTCTGATTGATGAAGTGTTATATGGGTTTACGTGACGTTTCCATTCTTTTTTATTTTATTTCATTTAAAAGTTTCATGGATTTATAATACTGATTAGACTTGCACCCTTCATGCTATTCACACCCCATGTCTTTAAGCCCAATGTGCAGTAAGCTGAATTCGTGTTATTGTGAGAAATGCTTATACACCTCCTACCATGCTCATCCTCTTTTCTTCTTATTTTCTTTTTATTTTCAATTGAATTTTTGTTCTTAATCTTATAATCATGATAAAAATAAATAGAAATATATTTCTGATCCATGAGTGTCTTGACTTATTTTCCATATTTTTATTTTATTTTTCCACTTATTTTTATATTTTATTTTGAATTAATTTTGAGGTTGCTTTTACATGTTTACCCTTGAGCTTGGGTTTATGTTTTGATGCAATTTGATTGCCTTCTTAATCCTATCCTTTGGCTATGTTTTGACACATTTTTGGTGAATGTTTGAGGATTGATTTGGTGATAAGATGTTGAATTTTTTATTGATTCTTGATTGATTTTAATTGGTCCTCGATTGTTGCTCGATTAGCCTCCTATGTGTGATGTTTTGATCCATTCGATGTTGATATTTTGTAATTCTTATTAAGAACTTTTGTACACTTGTTCTTGATTGTTTTATCATGAGTTTGGAGATTTATTTTGATTTTTATGAAGCATGTTTCTATTTTTGGTTGATGCTTACATATGGTTGATCTTGGTTGAAGCATGTTTTGGTACTTGACCTAGTTTGGATTCTCTTGACTACTTGTACTTAAATGATGCTTGAAATGATTATTTGGTGTGATCATGTACTGTCTTATCTTGTTTGTGGCTTTGGAATCATTCTCATTTGATCATTTTTCTATTTGTTGTTGATTTACCAAATTGACAATGTTTTATCCTTGATCCTTTGTTGTTCTTGACCTAATTTTGTGCCTTTGAATGGCATGAACCTCTTTGATGCATGGTGTTCTTTATTGGATTAATATGACATGTTGAAGGTTCTGAATTGCCTTGTCCCTTTATGCATTGATCATCCTTGGGTTTTGTTTTACTTGTTTGGAAACATGTGAACCATTTTGAGTTTAATCTTGTTGCATACTTGCCTAGTTTGGATACATGCTTTGAGTATGATACTAGTTGATTCTTCTTGTTTGGTTTGAGCTTGGTTATGATTCATGGATGATACATTTACTACTGCCCACTTGGATTCACATCATGTTTTCATTTCATTTGATCATTGTGGATTGATTTTTGTGATGCATTTCATGAGCATTTGATTGTTGCTACTTGTTTTTGAGTTGTGAATTGAATGTGTAAATTCCAGTTGCATTTCCTTGTTGTTTCTAACGTGTTTGTTAAGCTTGTGCAATGATTTGCAAGGTTTCAGACGACGATTGATCGTTTGGTATTCCACTTTATTTGTGGGATACCACTTCACTTCCGATGCTACTTCTCTTTGTCTCTCATTCTTGAGACGCGTATATGCATTTGTTGTGTTTTGTCTGGATTGTGTTTTCTTGCAGGTTACTTGTATGGTGGTGTCTGATACACACACCACATATCGGTTGTGATTTATTTTCATACCGACAATGTTTTAACGCTTATGCTTGTACCAGATTTCTGACTCGCTTTTGTTTGCCTGATGATAGCTTGCTCTCCAGGTTTCTTGTTCTGCTTGCATTGCAATTTATGGATTACTATCCGTTTGGTATAATTTCTTGAACCGATTTACTCTCTTTCTGCATTTTTTTTTCTTTTGATGCCATGAGAAGTAGGACTGGGAGTCCGTGCCACTTGGCCGGCAATTCTGGAAGTCCTCAAAGGAGGCCATGTTTGTGATTGTTTACTTTTATGCCAAAGACCTCAAAAGAGGTGTCCCATCCTCGATCCCCCCTGATAAGTCCTCGGAGAAGGCAAGCAAAAAGGGACCTGCAATCGATACCCCACACTTTTAGTTGAGTCGTTCACTCGCTCGCACTACGTGTTGACGCATTGAACATGTGCCCCCGCTCTGGTTATCGAGTCGTCAAGTGGAAGAAGGGTTTAACAATCAGACCCCCACACTTTGTTTAGCTCGCGTCGACCGAAACTGATGCTTTGTGCTCGTACGCACAATTTGCTTTTTCCCCGCACTTTTTGTCCTACCCGATGACATGATATCATGGTTAGGCTCCCTTATTTCCTATAGTTTGCAAGCTTCGATGGCATGATATTGTCGCTTTTATTCCTCATCCTGCCCGATGAATTGATATCGTGGCTAGGTGTCCCCGTTGCTTTGTCCTGCTTCGATGATATGATATCGTTGTTGGGCATCTCCCTTGGCCACTGTGAAGCCGTGAATCCACAGTCGGATGTTTGCTACTCGAGCGATGTGGATACTCCTCGAGCTTGTTTGTTTTTGTTATGTTGTGGGCGTTACCACGAACTACGTTTGCTTTGATTCCTCTTTCTCGTCCGATTGAGGATACGTAGGCACAAGACGGCGATGTCTTGGCGAGCACACTTCCCACCCATTTTCCGTAGTCCCACGAACTACAGACGCTCTGATTTCCTCTCTCTGGTTAGATTGAGGATACGTAGGCACAAGACAGCGATGTCTTGGCGAGCACTCTTCCCTCTTTTCGACCCGTAGGTCAAACTACGGACGCTCTGATTTCCTCTCTCTCTGGTTAGATTGAGGATACGTAGCCACAAGACAACGATGTCTTGGCGAGCAACCTCCCCCCTTTAGTGCGTAGTCCGTCAAACTACGTTGACTCTGATTCTTCGTTCGTCCACGAAGATACGTAGGCATTGGATTGCGATAATCCTTACGAGTCTGTTTCTCTTTTTCCCTTTTTGTTTTTCGTTTCTATTTAGCAGTGGGCTTTAGATGACTTAACCTTTGATTAGACAACAAGCATGGATCCCATCTAGTACGATGGACGCGTGGGGGTGCTAATACCTTCCCCTCGCGTAACTGACTCCTTTACCCGTTCCTCTTGGTCGCGAGACCATGTTTTTCCTTCCCTCAGGTTTACGCAGTGTTTCCTTTCCCTCTCTTGGGATAAATATACATTGCTGGAGACTCTGTTTCCGCACCACTTTCGCATTTGTACTTGGATGAAAATCCCAGGAGCGACAGTTACCGAATGCTCACACACTCACAGGGTAAATTTACTATTTGGCCAAGGTGGTTGTGCTCAAAATGAAACAATTGCTTTGATCATTTTCATGCATTCATATAATCAATACAAATAAAAGATTAAACATAATGAAATCTAGCTAAAACAAGAATTTTGGTACTCTGCGCATATATGAACAATGGAAAGCTTCCTCACAATTAGGGGTAGGAACTAAAGTGATTTAATTCATGAACAAGTAGTACAAAAGAATGAATGGCAGAAAATTTGTAAAAAGCCTAAGTTTCATGTACATGTTATATCTAGAAAGTGATAAACACATACCTTGGAAATGTACCAAACTTTAAACAACATAATTACCATGCATACGCAAGTTGAAACGATCAAACTTGGAAAAATCACCTCAAATTTCCTCAAGTTACTCAAAATAAGCTCTTGGACAAACACAAAAATTAACACATTAAAACAACTACTATGAACATACTAAAAGATCGGGTGAAATTGAATTAAACAAGTTGAAAAGTGAAAATTTGAGAATTTTAAGAATTGGTTCAATTTCAACTTGTTTAACCAATTCACCACACTACCTATACTAATACAATAAAAACAATAAACAAACTAAAAACAATACTACATGCTTGTTTTACGTCGTAAGCTCGGCGCCTATTATTTACAAACCAGCACGTTGCTTCGGATGAGCCAAATGCTTTCCCTCCCGCCTTTGTTCTCATCTCTTCGAGCTCTAACTGGAACTACACATCTAACCACACTTTTGGCAAACATGAAGAGAAACAAATATATACACTATATTCACAAGTATGCAAAACATGTAAAATTCACACACATGGTAAACATACACAAGTATAATCATAAACAAGGGAAAATAGACAATATATACGATATCTACAAAACTCAAAAACAAAGAAACTATCGCAATGCGATCCAATAAAAACACCAATCCCCGGCAACGGCGCCATTTTGCTGAAGCGGTAAAGCGGCAAGCAACAAAAGATTTTAGAAGTATTTTTCCAGGAATTTATCGTGTCCACAGAGATCGGTGCTATTGAACTGCAGTTCGACAAGTCTCGCGTTTATGAGTTTGGATTAAAATTGGTTAAAGGAAAAGCAGAAAAGTAATATGAACATAAAAAGAATTCATTCTTCAGAGAGAAGAAACTTATCCGGCATGCATATAATCCATTCGTCACAAACTTAAACCTATCGACCAGTTATACTCAACCTACAATACTCCTCAATATCATCTAGCATCTCTCAGCTCAGTGTGTCAGATATGGACACTGTTGTGAGCGATGCTAGATGATATTGAGGAGTATTGTAGGTTGAGTATAACTGGTCGATAGGTTTAAGTTTGTGACGAATGGATTATATGCATGCCGGATAAGTTTCTTCTCCGTGAAGAATGAATTCTTTTTATGTTCATATTACTTTTCTGCTTTTACTTTAACCAATTTTAATCCATACTCATAAACGCGAGACTTGTCGAACGGTAGTTCAATAGCACCGATCTCTGTGGACATGATAAATTCCTGGAAAAATACTTCCAAAATATTTTGTTGCTTGCCGCTTTACCGCTTCAGCAAAATATTTTACTGAAGCGGTATAGCGGCAAGCAACAAAAGTTTTTGGAAGTATTTTTCCTGGAATTTATCGTGTCCACAGAGATCGGTGCTATTGAACTGCCGTTCGACAGTTTCCGCAATTCTGAGTTTAGTTTAAAATGTTTCAAACATAGAAAGAAAAAAGTAAATATTAACACAAAAACAATTCATTCTTCAGAGAGAAGAAACTTATCTGGCATGCATATAATCCACTCGTCACAAACTTAAACCTATCAACCAGTTATACTCAACCTACAATACTCCTCAATATCATCTAGCATCGCTCACAACAGTGTCCATCTCTGACACACTGAGCTGAGAGAACAATTGTAACACCCCGATTTTTATTAATTAATTATTTATATTAATTATTGAGTGATTTTATTAAATATTGATTTATATGATTTATCTAATTTATTTGAAATATTTGATTTAAATGAATTACTTGATTTAGTGAATTTATGAGAATTAATTGATTTATATAATTTATTGAGTTTATATAAATTAATTGGTTAATTTAATTTATGTGAATTAATTGATTTAATTGATTAAATTGAAATGTATGATTTAATTTATTATTTGAAAATAAATTGAATTGTGAAATTTATCTAATTATTTATTTATTTTAATTAGATGGTTAGTATTTAGTAAACTATTTAACTTATTTTATTTAAGAGAATTTATGGTTACTAGAATTGTTGGGCTTAAGGGGAGGTGTTGATATCAAGTATGATAAGTGAGTTAGGCCCATTTGGTTATGAATGGTAGGGTTTAAAAGAAAGAGATAGTAAGAGTGAAAACCAGAAAAATTAAAAAGAAGAGAAAGTGTAGAAGAGGAGAAGAGAAAAGAGGAAGAGTAGAAGAGGAGAAAAACCCAAAGAAAGCAAGAACAAATTCATCAAGAAATTTAAGGTAAGGGTGGATTTTTACTCAATATTGGGGTTATTTGGGTGTTGATTATTGGGTATAAATAGTGTTAGATTGGAATCCCTAAAATTTTTCTATGAGATTGAAATTATTAGGTTAATATTAATTTCTAAAAATTAGTAATTTTTGGGTGTTTAGAATTGATTATTGGTACGTTATAGAGATTCATTAATTAGAGAGTAGAAATAGAAGTAATAGTTTGGTGATCTTCCCTCTTTAGAACAGTAGCGGAAGAGAACGTATCAATTCATTTTTCTTCTGTGTAGTTACTGTAGCGGAAAGGCAATGTTTTAATTCTTTAATTACTGTAGCCAGCTGATATTAATAACTATTATGCAAATATTTATAGCTGAAATCAAGATTTTTATAGTTAAGTTGTTGTGTAGCAACTATAGCTAACTTCTTTACTATCTGAGTTTGGAATGGAAATTAAAGAATTACATTTCGTTTTGACATTGCATGACTCTCCAATGGCATATTCTAAATACTATAATTGTTAACTCTAATTTAAGATAACAAGTGTTGATGAGTTTTGTTTCTGGGACCATTAATTTTTGTACATTATGTGAGACTAAAGCTGATTTTTCCAAATATAAACTTGTGACCTTTTTAATCATGTTTATCTCTTGAGTATTAAAATAAAGGATTGAATTTGCGAGACATACTTTCAAAATTCTTCATTGTACTAAGTATGGTTTCCATCTAGATTTTCACACTGAATGTTTTTCACTAACAGTGAAAGGGATGCTATAATAGAATATTGCAACACCAATCTTAGTTCAAACTCAAGTAGTCTAATTTGTCTTAGTTCAAATAGTCTTAAATGTTTGTACCAATACATTTTTACGTACTAAACATTAACCATCCGCATCATGCGCCATGCTTTAAGTAGTATACATTATTATTATTAGCATTTTATTGAGGACTAATGGTGTTACTAAATGCTAATTAATTAATTAAAGACTAATTAAATATTGAATAATTATTTAATTATTAATTATTAACTATTTAATATTTAGTAAATCTGGACTATCTATTTAAATATTAATTATTTGAATAGATACTAGTTACTTATCAAATATAGATTAATTATTTAAATATAAATTGTTTATTCAAATATTTACTATTATTTAAATAGTGGAATTTTATTGGATTCAATTTTTAGTGATTGATTAATTAGTCTACATTTAATCGGTAAACTATGTTGTGAGTTGTGATGGGATCTAATTAGTGCTTATGTATTAATTATTGATGGTGACGGTGATAGCTAAAGTATGAACACTTTAAATATGAAATGTAATTGTGTTGTGTGTGCAATTGTGTGATAATTCAAGTGTGATGAATTATTGGAGATATGCATGATATTAAGATTAGAGAATGGTCTTAATTGCATATGGTTGTTGATTGCATACGCATCATTTGTGTCAAGAGGCAATGTTTGGTAATTCCGAGGGAATTATTGACTTGTCCCAAACCTAACGCCGAATGGGATTTGAAAGCCTAGGGGACGGGCTTTTGTTTTGTTATTGGTCTAGGGGACGGACCCGGTTTAAATGTAAAAACCGAAAAAAATAACAAGTGTTGGTACCACATGGCATGAGTTGCATTGAGTTTGCATCGAGTCGCATTGCATAAATGATTGTTAAATGGAAGTATATGTATGAATGTGACTTGTTGAATATTGGAAATTAATATGAATTGTGTGGATACTTTAGCCATACTTGTTGATGAATATTGAAGCGTGGAATTGTTTGTATTTGTTTATGTGCTTTACATTAATCATTCTCTTATAATTTCAATATTGATGTGAATTCTCACCCTTCTGTTGGAATGATATTTTATACGACATCGCTCAGGTGCCGAGGAGTAGACTTGCTCGTAGCGCGAGGTAGCCGCTGATGCAGCTGTTTAGCGTCTTTATTTATGTTGGGTCGAATCGTGCTCTGATCATGTAACACTGGGATCGTTGGGTTTATGTTTTAGAGTTACACTATGTACTCTACTTATACTTTTATGCTTACTTGATCTGTATGAAGTTGGCTCTTATGCCTAAGTATCGTTTATTGATGTGATGAGTATGAAACTCTTTTTATGTCAATTATGATTGATTAGAATCCGCTGCTACATGCTAAGAGAAGTTTTGAAAAACATGAAATTACTAAAGTGTTAATGAGCATGACAGGTGTTTTATGATGTTTTATGATTATGTGTGACACCCTTAAATGAATAGCATGATTATTTACTCTGATTTATTGTATGTTTTTATGCGGGGTATAGAAGGGTGTTACATTAGTGGTATCAGAGCAGGTCTGTCCATCCGGCCAGGTTGTCTAATGTTGTTTGTTCCCTAGTATGCGACATGTGTGTGAAAACACTGTCGGTACACGTTTGTTTTCCTAACCTTTGTCTGTAGGAGTGGGATTGAAACAAGTGGGGGAGAAGCTTGTACTTATCCAAGATGCTTCAAGTGTGGAGTGGTGGCTCAGTGTGTCGTTGAACACTATTATAGTTTGGTAAAGATGGTTTATGCCCCATCGTGATTGTCGGATGTCTATTGACAAATTGAGGAACTGATCACCCTTAATCTCTTGTTGATAGTAGACGGGATCTTATTGGATGGAATAGACGTATCTTGCAAGCTTAGATGGTGTGTGCAATGAATTATTTGGAGTTAAGCCAAGTGCTTACAGGTTGTTGTGATAAGACGGTTATTTTTCTTGAACCTGAGAATGAAGGAGACTTGTTTATGTCTGCTAAGCAAGTGAATGAGTCGGTGCAAGATGGTGCCAAGGTGTTCATGTTGATGGCAACTTTGAGCATTGGTGAAAGTGAAGCAATTGATGCTTTACAAATTGTTCGTGAGTTTCCGGAAGTTTTTTCCTGATGAGATAAGTGATTTACCGCCGGAACATGAGGTAGAGTTTTCGATCGACTTAGTTCCTGGAACTAGTCCGGTATCGATGGCTCCTTATCGTATGTCCGCATCAGAGTTAAAAGAGTTGAGGAATCAACTTGAAGATTTTCTTGAAAAGAGGTTTATTCGTCCAAGTGTGTCACCGTGGGGTGCACCAGTTTTGTTGGTTAAGAAGAAAGAGGGTTCTATGAGACTTTGTGTGGACTATAGACAATTGAACAAGGTGACTATCAAGAATAAGTATCCACTTCCGAGGATTGATGATTTGATGGATCAGTTGGTTAGTGCAAGTGTGTTCAGTAAAATAGATTTGAGATCTGGGTATCATCAGATTCGTGTGAAGGCTGAAGATATTCAGAAGACTGCTTTTAGAACGAGGTATGGACATTATGAGTATTCTGTGATGCCATTTGGTGTGACTAATGCACCAGGTGTATTTATGAAGTACATGAATAGGATTTTTCATCCTTATTTGGATAAGTTTGTGGTTGTGTTCATTGATGATATTTTGATCTATTCGAAGAGTGAAGAAGAACATCCTGAACATCTGAAGATTGTATTATCTGTGTTGAAAGAGAAGCAGTTGTATGCTAAACTTTCTAAGTGTGAGTTTTGGTTGAAGGAAGTAAGTTTTCTTGGACATGTGATTTCAAGTAGAGGTATTGCAGTGGAATCATCGAAGGTTGAAGCTGTATCACAATGGGAAGCTCCGAAATCTGTTTTTGAGATTAAAAGTTTTCTTGGTTTAGCAGGTTACTATCGGAAATTCATTGAAGGATTTTCTAAGTTATCTTTGCCATTGACGCTTTTGACTAGGAAGGGTCAAGCTTTTATTTGGGATGCAAAGTGTGATGAAAGTTTTCAAGAACTTAAGAGAAGATTGACTACAGCTCCTGTTTTGGTTTTACCGAATCTGTCAGAACCATTTGTTGTGTATTGTGATGCTTCTTTGATGGGTTTAGGAGGCGTGTTGATGAAAAATCAATAAGTTGTAGCTTATGCCTCAAGGCAACTTAAAGTGCGTGAGAGGAATTATCCGACGCATGACTTAGAGTTGGTCGCTGTTGTGTTAGTGTTGAAACTTTGGAGGCATTATTTGTTTGGTACGAGATTTGAGGTGTATAGTGATTATAAGAGTTTGAAGTATCTCTTTGATAAGAAAGAATTGAATGCGAGGCAAAGAAGATGGTTGGAACTTTTGAAAGATTATGATTTTAGTTTGAATTACCATTCGGGTAAAGCAAACGTGGTAGCTGATGCATTGAGTAGGAAATCTTTGCATATGTCAATGATGATGGTAAAAGAGTTAGAAATGATTGAATAATTTCGTGATTTGAGTTTGGTGTGTAAGAAGACTTCTTATGGAGTTAAAC
This sequence comes from Lathyrus tuberosus, assembly GCA_022829125.1. Classification (NCBI taxonomy): domain Eukaryota; kingdom Viridiplantae; phylum Streptophyta; class Magnoliopsida; order Fabales; family Fabaceae; genus Lathyrus; species Lathyrus tuberosus. The sequence continues at coordinate 22,448,223 of JALAZF010000017.1, forward strand.
ATGGTATGTTGAAGCTTACTAGTGGCATTCTTGATGAGATTCGAGAAGGTCAGAAATCTGATTTGGGTTTAGTTGATCGGTTGACTTTGATCAATCAAGGTCAAGGTGGTGATTTCCGGATTGACGAGAACGGTATCATGAGGTGTCGTGATAGAGTTTGTGTTCCGGATATTGCTGAACTGAAGAAGATTATTCTTGAGGAAGGGCGTCGTAGTGGATTAAGTATTCATCCCGGTGCTACTAAGATGTACCAAGATTTGAGGAAAGTGTTTTGGTGGCCTCGTATGAAGAAAGATATTGCCGAGTTTGTGTATTCTTGTTTGACTTGCCAAAAGTCGAAGATTGAGCATCAGAAACCGTCGGGTTTGATGCAACCATTATCTATTCCTGAGTGAAAATGGGATAGCATATCTATGGATTTTGTTCCTGGTTTACCTAGAACACCGTGTAACTTTGAAGCTATTTGGGTTATTGTGGACAGATTGACGAAATCTGCTCACTTTATTCCTATGCGTATGGATTACCCGTTGGAGAAATTGGCGAAGCTGTACATTGAGAGAATTGTTAGTTTGCATGGTATTCCATCTAGCATTGTGTCAGATAGAGATCTGAGGTTTACTTCGATATTTTGGGAAAGTTTGCAAGGTGCCTTGGGTACGAAGTTGCGGTTGAGTTCTGCTTATCATCCGCAGACCGATGGTCAGACTGAGTGGACGATTCAGTCACTTGAGGATCTTTTGAGAGCTTGTGTGTTGGAGAAAGGAGGAGCTTGGGATAGCTACTTGCCTTTGATTGAGTTCACTTACAACAACAGCTTTCATTCTAGTATCGGTATGGCACCGTTTGAGGCATTGTATGGTAGGCGGTGTAGGACGCCGTTATGTTGGTATGAGTCAGGAGAGAGTGTCGTGGTTGGACCTGAGATAGTTCAACAAACCACTGATAAGATTAAGATGATTCAGGAGAAGATGAAGGCTTCTCAGAGTCGCCAGAAGAGTTACCATGACAAGAGGAGGAAAGCACTTGAGTTTCAAGAAGGAGATCATGTGTTTCTTCGAGTTACTCCGATAACTGGTGTTGGTAGGGCATTGAAGTCGCGTAAGTTGACATCGCGTTTCATTGGTCCTTATCAAATCTTGCAAAGGATAGGAGAGGTAGCCTATCGGATCGCTTTGCCACCTTCGCTTGCTAATCTCCATGACGTGTTCCATGTATCTCAGTTGAGGAAATACATTGCGGATCTGTCTCATGAGGTCCAAGTAGATGATGTGCAGGTGAGAGATAACCTGACTGTGGAGACATCACCTATGTGGATTGAGGATCGAGAGTTGAAGCAACTTCGAGGTAAAGAGATCGCGTTGGTGAAGGTCGCTTAGGGAGTACCGGCCGGTGGAAACGTGACTTGGGAGCTTAAGAGTCAGATGAGGGAGTCATATCCCGAGTTATTCGTTTGAGGTAATTTTCGAGGGCGAAAATCTTTTAAGTGGGAGAGAGTTGTAACACCCCGATTTTTATTAATTAATTATTTATATTAATTATTGAGTGATTTTATTAAATATTGATTTATATGATTTATTTAATTTATTTGAAATATTTGATTTAAATGAATTACTTGATTTAGTGAATTTATGAGAATTAATTGATTTATATAATTTATTGAGTTTATATAAATTAATTGGTTAATTTAATTTATGTGAATTAATTGATTTAATTGATTAAATTGAAATGTATGATTTAATTTATTATTTGAAAATAAATTGAATTGTGAAATTTATCTAATTATTTATTTATTTTAATTAGATGGTTAGTATTTAGTAAACTATTTAACTTATTCTATTTAAGAGAATTTATGGTTACTAGAATTGTTGGGCTTAAGGGGAGGTGTTGATATCAAGTATGATAAGTGAGTTAGGCCCATTTGATTATGAATGGTAGGGTTTAAAAGAAAGAGATAGTAAGAGTGAAAACCAGAAAAATTAAAAAGAAGAGAAAGTGTAGAAGAGGAGAAGAGAAAAGAGGAAGAGTAGAAGAGGAGAAAAACCCAAAGAAAGCAAGAACAAATTCATCAAGAAATTTAAGGTAGGGTGAGTTTTTACTTAATATTGAGGTTATTTGGGTGTTGATTATTGGGTATAAATAGTGTTAGATTGGAATTCCTAAAATTTTTCTATGAGATTGAAATTATTAGGTTAATATTAATTTCTGAAAATTAGTAATTTTTGGGTGTTTAGAATTGATTATTGGTACGTTATAGAGATTCATTAATTAGAGAGTAGAAATAGAAGTAATAGTTTGGTGATCTTCCCTCTTTAGAACAGTAGCGCAAGAGAACGTATCAATTCATTTTTCTTCTGTGTAGTTACTGTAGCGGAAAGGCAATGTTTTAATTCTTTAATTACTGTAGCCAGCTGATATTAATAACTATTATGCAAATATTTATAGCTGAAATCAAGATTTTTATAGTTAAGTTGTTGTGTAGCAACTATAGCTAACTTCTTTACTATCTGAGTTTGGAATGGAAATTAAAGAATTACATTTCGTTTTGACATTGCATGACTCTCCAATGGCATATTCTAAATACTATAATTGTTAACTCTAATTTAAGATAACAAGTGTTGATGAGTTTTGTTTCTGGGACCATTAATTTTTGTACATTATGTGAGACTAAAGCTGATTTTTCCAAATATAAACTTGTGACCTTTTTAATCATGTTTATCTCTTGAGTATTAAAATAAAGGATTGAATTTGCGAGACATACTTTCAAAATTCTTCATTGTACTAAGTATGGTTTCCATCTAGATTTTCACACTGAATGTTTTTCACTAACAGTGAAAGGGATGCTATAATAGAATATTGCAACACCAATCTTAGTTCAAACTCAAGTAGTCTAATTTGTCTTAGTTCAAATAGTCTTAAATGTTTGTACCAATACATTTTTACGTACTAAACATTAACCATCCGCATCATGCGCCATGCTTTAAGTAGTATACATTATTATTATTAGCATTTTATTGAGGACTAATGGTGTTACTAAATGCTAATTAATTAATTAAAGACTAATTAAATATTGAATAATTATTTAATTATTAATTATTAACTATTTAATATTTAGTAAATCTGGACTATCTATTTAAATATTAATTATTTGAATAGATACTAGTTACTTATCAAATATAGATTAATTATTTAAATATAAATTGTTTATTCAAATATTTACTATTATTTAAATAGTGGAATTTTATTGGATTCAATTTTTAGTGATTGATTAATTAGTCTACATTTAATCGGTAAACTATGTTGTGAGTTGTGATGGGATCTAATTAGTGCTTATGTATTAATTATTGATGGTGACGGTGATAGCTAAAGTATGAACACTTTAAATATGAAATGTAATTGTGTTGTGTGTGCAATTGTGTGATAATTCAAGTGTGATGAATTATTGGAGATATGCATGATATTAAGATTAGAGAATGGTCTTAATTGCATATGGTTGTTGATTGCATACGCATCATTTGTGTCAAGAGGCAATGTTTGGTAATTCCGAGGGAATTATTGACTTGTCCCAAACCTAACGCCGAATGGGGTTTGAAAGCCTAGGGGACGGGCTTTTGTTTTGTTATTGGTCTAGGGGACGGACCCGGTTTAAATGTAAAAACCGAAAAAAATAACAAGTGTTGGTACCACATGGCATGAGTTGCATTGAGTTTGCATCGAGTCGCATTGCATAAATGATTGTTAAATGGAAGTATATGTATGAATGTGACTTGTTGAATATTGGAAATTAATATGAATTGTGTGGATACTTGAGCCATACTTGTTGATGAATATTGAAGCGTGGAATTGTTTGTATTTGTTTATGTGCTTTACATTAATCATTATCTTATAATTTCAATATTGATGTGAATTCTCACCCTTCTGTTGGAATGATGTTTTATACGACATCGCTCAGGTGCCGAGGAGTAGACTTGCTCGTAGCGCGAGGTAGCCGCTGATGCAGCTGTTTAGCGTCTTTATTTATGTTGGGTCGAGTCGTGCTCTGATCATGTAACACTGGGATCGTTGGGTTTATGTTTTAGAGTTACACTATGTACTCTACTTATACTTTTATGCTTACTTGATCTGTATGAAGTTGGCTCTTATGCCTAAGTATCGTTTATTGATGTGATGAGTATGAAACTCTTTTTATGTCAATTATGATTGATTAGAATCCGCTGCTACATGCTAAGAGAAGTTTTGAAAAACATGAAATTACTAAAGTGTTAATGAGCATGACAGGTGTTTTATGATGTTTTATGATTATGTGTGACACCCTTAAATGAATAGCATGATTATTTACTCTGATTTATTGTATGTTTTTATGCGGGGTATAGAAGGGTGTTACAACAATCGTATTACTCTCATCAACACTCCCGCACCCGACTCAAACAACACGAAGGCATTAAGCTCCGATACCCATAAAGATTGGTAGCTCTAAATCTATCTCTAGCATCCAGAAACTAACAGATAATCATCCCTAATCAAGGTTTGTGATGTTTATCTCTAACACAACCCAAACCCCAAGCATAAAGCAAAAAATCAAGGACAATCACTGATAAAGATTTGTAAAGCAGATTTTATACAACGCCATGGGCGATAAATATACATGAGTTCAAAGTAAATACATATACAACAACCCAACAAAGAAATACACACAAAGAATAAGAGAAATGAACCAAACATCTCGCGGTTTGTCAGCGTCGGTCGATGAGAAATCCACCCCGGATCATCCGTGTGCAAGCTCTAATGTTGTTTAAGGCAATTCTACTGAAAAATTAGTTAGATAGAGGTGGGAGCAAAAATCCCCAAAACCATAACCTAAAAATTGTGTTTTTGGCCCTTAAATGGTGTTTCTGTCCGTCAATATTCACTTGGCGAATTTATGGTTCTCCTGGAGAACCAAGGAAGCATTTTGCTACTGCCTCTACAGTGAATTCACTCTTCTGGCTCGCCCCAGCTTCGCCTGGCGAGCATGGGGCGAGCGTTGACAGGACAGCAAAAATCCTGCACTGTTTTCTTCGTAACTTTTGAACCGTAACTCCGTTTTTTGCTCGGTTCGAAGCATTGGAAAGCTTATTAAATGATCTATCTAACAATGAATAAATATCAGTGTTTAAATACCTACAAAAATGAGATGAAAACAATTAAACTCAATGATATTTACACGATAACGCAATATATACACTATAACGTAAAGTAAACGTATTTACAAACAAAGTGGAGTTTATTCGAACAATATTAACAAAAAGTATCGATAAACGCAACAAAACTTATATACTAAAATATCTACAACATGCACTTATCAAACTCTCCCAAACTTAAACTTGTTTGTCCCTAAACAAGAATCAAGCTACTCAAATTAGAAACAGAGTGACAACCAAAGAATCACGAATCAACAGGTTTTGAAAAACGGAAATAAATGAATGGTTCAAATGAAAAATGGTACACACAAAGTAAATACTTACCACTAAACTACGACGACAACATAGGCACAAAACAAATGCTAAATACAAAAAACATGCCAAACATCCTAAAACAACACAAGTTCAAACGTGAATCACACCAAGCAAAAACAATCATCGGTAGATGAAAAACACAAAATGAGGTACTTTTCACTCATACAACAATCTTGCAAACAAAAGACTAAATTATGAATTCATCCAAAAATCATATTGAAAACATAAAAGCAAGAATCACAAGGGCTTTCAAGGTTGTAGCGTGGTCGGGTAAACAAACAAGGGGCAATTTCTAAAGGTAACTGAAACAAAAACTTGCCTAAACCTAAGGTAGTGATCAACTCACAAAGACTCAAACACAAAATTCCAATCAACTTCTTCCAAAATCCCAAGTGTTACACAAAATACAATACTTATTTAGCACAATTATTTTAACTTTTTTTGTTTCCTTTCTCAGGGATTTTCTTTTTTTTTTCTTTTCTTTTCTTTTTCATATTTTTTCTTTTTTCTTTTCTTTTTCAACCTCATAGAAACCAACCAATGAGTAAACAATCATTCTCTCCCCAACTTGAATTCAACCACATCATCATGTGAATACTCCCTACTTTCTAAGGCAAGGTAAAAATTATTACAACAACACAAAGTTGAGGGTTCAAGAAAAAACAATCAATCAAAATCCATACAAAAAGTGAATTCAATACTCATAGACAAAGGTGGTTGTGCTCACATACTCACAGGATAAATTGACTATTTGGCCAAGGTGGTTGTGCTCAAAATGAAACAAATGCCTTGATCATTTTCATGCTTTCATATAATCAACATAAACAAAAGATTAAGCATAATAAAATCCAATTAGAACAAGAATGTTGGTACTCCGCGCATATATGAACAATGGAATGCTACCTCACAAAAAGGGTGGGAACTAAGTGATACACATCAAGAGCAAGTATACAAAAGAATGAATGGCATGTAAGTTTGTAAAAAGCCTAAGTATCATGAATATGCTAAAGTCTAGAAAGCGATAAACACATACCTTGGACGTGTACAAAACTTAACAATATCATTACCATACATCTGCAAGTTAAAATGATCAAACTTGGAACATCACCTTAAATTCCTCAAGCTACTCGAAAAAAAGCTCATTGACAAACACAAGAATTATTAATATAAACATACTAAAATATCGGATGAAAATGGATTAAACAAGTTGTAAAGTGAAGAATTGAGAATTTTACGAACAGTCCGAGTACAACTTGTTTAATGAATGTTCACCACACTACCTAAGCTAGAATGAAAAAAGTAATAACGAAACAAAAACGATAAAACATGCTTGTTTTACGTCGTAAGCTCGACGCCTTTATTGTACCTAGCTAGTAACTTCCTGTCATACCCCAAATTTTGACCACCAAGATTTCCCATCATTGTGCAAATCATTGCCACAATATGGATGTGCCATCATGCCTCATCAATCTCCTCAAGGAATGTTGAGCTTTCACTACAACCAAGAATTGGAAATTTTCACAAATATGGTTCCCCTAAGTCAAAAACAATGTTAATATATGATACTGATCATCATCCATCAAGAAAAATCAAGAAAAGTGAGGTTTCTTGCAAAAGGGGCAACCATGAGAAACCAAAAAATTTCTAAGTTATGGAACAAAAGTGGTTTTGTACCAACTTTGCAAGGTCATAACTCCTAAACCACAAGTGATAACACGAATTTATATCATGTTTTTACTTTGATTTATGTTATTTTCTTATTCTGTTTTCCGTCTAATATCCGATTTTCTCGAGATTATTTAAGTGTTTTTTGCAGGTAATCCCATTTTACAAGTCAAAGTATGCTAAGTGTGGAAAAGAAGCAAAACATGCAAGAAAAGTACAGAAAAGAGAAGAAAAACTGCAGAAACCAAACTTTGCTGATGTGACGACCATCACAGGTACGCCACGACCGTGGCAACTTCAAAATACATCACGACCGTCACAATGCCTCACGATCGTCATGCGCCCAATTTTACACGTTGAAGCAGAAACGTGGCTACGAGTTTTCAGAGAGCAGTTTTTCACACGATCACATTTTCCTCCGGAGAATACTAGGTTCAAAGTCACGTAACTGTTAAGAGGAGTGCCTAAATTCTCTCCAACCTCTACCTCAACTCAGTCTATAAATACAACAGCTTACGAAGAACAAAGGGTGGCCAAATTTTCCTTTCAAGAGTACCGTTTTGCTGCCAAATTATTTCCAGATTTTGTCTTGCTTTGTTTACATTTCCATTTCCTTGTCGACCATTACCGAACAAAGTAATAGTCTCTCACATTGAGGAACTATTACGCTTTAGATTTAAGTTTGTTTCATTACCTTCATCATTTGCCAATTACTCTATTTAAGCAAGAACCTACCAGCTTGTGGAGGGATTGCTATTGCTGTTATTACGAATTACCAGGTTTCCACTATTTAATTCAAAGCATTGTTTATTTCTTTCTTAATTAGGTCTACGTCTATTTATCTCTTTGCCTTTACGTTTAATTTCATAATTATGTCGAGCTAAACCGATTGTATCGGTATGTAATGAAGTAACTAAAATGGATCTAATTTCTCTAAGCTAAAATCAATAATCAATTCTTCTTCTGGCTTCGATTTCTTAATTTTAAAATCCAACTTTTATTACGAGAGTAAAAAAGTAACAAAGGTTAAAGTCGAGACCACGGGAGTGTGAGGCTTTACCCGGATAGCTGAAATCGGGCATTAGTTTTAAAAACAACGGAAGCGCTTTAAAGTTAATTAGGTTTAACTAGTTTTCAAAAAGTATTTTTAACCTCATACGGGCTAGCGAGAGCAGACGTATTGACTTAGAAGTATAGTCCGAAGCAATAACCACGGGAGTGTGAGGTGAGGGCTTTTAAACCAGTTTTTCCTACAGATGAATAAGGTGATAGATCTTTATACGCTTAGGTTTAATTAATTCCACGTAGGTTTACTGAATTATATACCGATATCTTATTCATAACTAGTATTCCCAAGTTTTAATTTCTCTTTAATTTCCCGTTTGAACTTAAAAACCAATTCTGATTAGCCTTAGATAAACATAGTAACGATAGATAACGGTGCGTTCGATTTCTAGTCTCTGTGGGATCGATAATCTTTTAAAACTACGCGATACGACTGTATACTTGCAGTTAGACCTATTTAGGCACACTAAATAGAGCGATCAAGTCTTTGGCGCCGTTGTCGGGGACTAATTAAGTCGACATCGTAATTCCTTTGTTACGTCGTATAGACTAAGGCAAAAAAAAACCAAAATTCCCTTTCTGTTGATTGTATGCCAAGTACTCACTCTTCTGGCGAAGACCTCATACGACCGACAGACGAACCTGAACGTCTTCTTACCGTAAAAAGACGTATCCAAGAATACTGCTTAGCTCACGATATCCCTTTTCCTTTATCAGAACCTGAATCTCAATCAGACCCTGAACTTGAATCTGAATCAGATTCCGAATCAGAAACAGACATGGCCGACCCACCACAAAACCGACCTCTTAAGTATTATGCTGCCGCATCTCAACAAGAACCTCACAATAGCATTGTCGCTCCAGCTATCAACCGAAATAATTTCGAGTTGAAACCCTCACTAATATCTGTTGTGCAACAAAATCATTTTTCTGGAAACCCAACAGAAGATCCGAATGAACATCTGACCAAGTTTGTGCAGTACGCAGACACAGTGAAAGCAAATGGTGTAACCGCAGACGCCATAAGACTACGTCTTTTTCCATTCTCATTAAGAGATAGAGCTTGGGCTTGGTTGCAATCCTTGCCATCCGACTCCATTACTTCTTGGGAAGATTTAAAGAAGGTCTTTCTGGCACGATATTTTCCGCCAAGCAAAACAGCTATGCTAAGAGCCCAAATCAACAGCTTCAGACAAAAAGACAACGAGTCTTTATACGATGCTTGGGAAAGATACAAAGATATGAGGAGGATATGCTCGCATCATGGTCTTGAGGATTGGTTAATTATCCACACATTTTACAATGGTCTCTTGTACAATACAAGATTGACAATAGATGCCGCCGCTGGTGGTACACTCATGGATAAACCCTATGATGAAGCCCAACAACTCATCGAGAGTATGGCTCAGAATCACTACCAATGGGGAGGTGAAAGAACTCAAGTGGAAAAATCCCAACCAAAAGGAGGAATGTACGAAGTTTCTAGCCTAGATCATGTCCGTGCTAAGGTAGATGTAATCGCTCAAAAGATAGACAATTTGACCATAACACCCACAGCCACCGTGGCTGTTGTAGCGCCAAACTGCGAATTATGTGGAACAGCTGGACACGCTGCCCCTGAATGCCAAGTTTTAGCAGGAGCCTCTACAGATCTAGTGAATTATGCTCAAGCAAACCCTTATGCAAATACCTACAATCCTGGTTGGAAGAATCACCCAAACTTCTCTTACAAAAACAACAATGCACTGTATGCACTTGGTCAAGCACCTGCTGCACCACCAGGTTATCAAAAGGCTGCAACAGCTGCTCCAAATGTTCCTAGGAAATCTAACCTTGAACTGATGATAGAAAACTTCATAGCTACCCAGACTCAGATAAACAAAGAGTTCCTGAATCAGAACGTACACACTAGTGAACAGATTAAGCAGTTAGCAAACAAAGTAGACGCTTTGGCCACTCACAACAAAATGCTTGAAACACAAATTTCCTAAGTGGCTCAGCAACAAGCACCTACTGCTGCTCCTGCTGGAACATTTCCTGGACAGCCACAACCTAATCCTAAAGGACATGCAAATGCTGTTATACTGAGAAGTGGAAAAGAATTAGATGAACCCATTGATCCAAGACTTCAAAATCCAGCCATGTACCAAAAATCTGCTAACAACACAACAACTGAGAAGGAGAATGAACCCAAGGAAAAGGAAGATGATGAACAAGAGGCTGTCAACAAAGAAAAACCTTATGTGCCTCCACCACCTTATAAACCACCTATTCCGTATCCTCAAAGATTGAAAAATTCCAAAACTGCAGGGCAATTTAAGAAATTTGTTGAACTTCTGAAATAATTAAACATCACGATACCTTTTACAAGAGCCATCACTCAGATGCCCTCGTATGCTAAGTTCCTAAAAGAAATCTTATCCAATAAGAAAAAGATTGAGGAAAACGAAACAGTTACACTTACTGCTGAGTGTAGCGCAATAATTCAAAACAAAATGCCTCCTAAGCTGAAAGACCCAGGTAGTTTCTCCATACCTTGTGTAATTGGGAAGTTCGTCATAGACAAAGCTCTATGCGACTTAGGAGCCAGTATTAGTGTTATGCCCTTATCCATATGCAAGAAGCTTGATATGGGAGAATTAAGACCAACTAAGATGTTTGTTCAATTAGCTGACCGCTCTGTTAAATACCCAGTTGGTATACTAGAAAATGTTCCAGTTCGTATAGGACAATTCTATATCCCTACCGATTTCATAATCATGGATATTACAGAAGACTCTACTACTCCTATCATATTAGGAAGACCATTCTTAGCTACTGCTGGAGCAATTATAGATGTAAAGAGAGGCAGACTAACTTTTGAAGTTGGTGAAGAGAAGGTTGAATTCATTTTGACACAATTCTTACAAGCTCCAGCTATAGACGACACATGTTATCTACTAGATGTCATAGATGAGTGCGTAAGAGAAATAGAGATGGAACCGACCACATATTTAGATATTCTAAAAATTCCAATAACTCCGATTTTCAAAGATGATAACTGACGTGAACCTTATCAAGACGATAGCCTAAGCGAATGCTTAGCACTTACACCAGATCATCTACCTTGCTCGAAGAACCTAACCCTATAACTGAAAACATTACCCAAAAATTTAAGGTATGAATTCCTAGACGAAGCTCTCGAACGACCTGTAATAGTTAATACAGACTTAGGACAAACTGAAACCAATAAACTATTAGATGTCTTAAGAAAATACCCAACTGCGTTAGGTTATAACATCGCTGACCTTAAAGGAATAAGTCCTTCTATTTGTATGCACCGCATTATGCTGGAGGAAGACTGTAAATCCTCTAGGGAACATCAGAGAAGGATTAACCCGATCTTGAGTACTGTAGTCAAGGACGAAGTGAAAAAAATTTTAGAAGCAGGAATTATATACCCAATATCAGACAGTAAATGGGTTAGCCCAGTAAATGTCGTTCCAAAGAAGGGTGGTGTTACAGTTGTTAAGAACGAAAAAGGTGAATCTATAACAAAAAGGGTTGTAACTGGAAGTAGAATGTGCATCGATTATAGAAAGTTAAATAAAGCCACTCGTAAAGACCATTTCCCATTGCCTTTTATTGACCAAATGTTGGAACGATTGGCTAAACACTCATACTTCTGCTATTTAGACGGTTACTCAGGATTCTTTCAAATTCCTATTCATCCTGATGACCAAGAAAAGACGACCTTCACATGTCCCTATGGAACATTTGCCTATCGACGAATGTCGTTTGGACTATGTAACACACCTGCCACATTCCAAAGATGCATGATGTCAATCTTTGCTGATTTTATAGATGACATTATGGAAGTGTTTATGGATGACTTCTCTGTTTGTGGGAAAAGCTTTGAAGGATGTCTATCGAACCTAGAAATGGTATTGGAAAGATGCGTAAAAGTTAATCTCGTATTAAACTGGGAGAAATGCCATTTTATGGTAAATCAAGGAATTGTGCTTGGACACGTTGTGTGCGATAGAGGAATTGAAGTTGATAAGGCTAAGATAGAGATTATAAAAAATCTTCAACCTCCAAAAACCGTACGAGAAATATGAAGTTTCTTAGGATACGCCGGTTTCTACCGACGATTCATAAAGGATTTCTCGAAAATCACTAAACCTCTTACCGGTCTATTAATGAAAGACGCTGAATTTATCTTTGATGAGAAATGTCTAAAAGCGTTTGAACAGCTGAAAATAGCTCTTATCACCGCACCTATCATGCAACCACCAGATTGGAGATTACCTTTCGAAATCATGTGTGATGCAAGTGATTATGCTGTAGGTGCAGTCTTTGGACAGAGGAGGGATAGAAAACTTCATGCCATTTACTATGCAAGTAGAACCTTAGATTCTGCCCAAATGAACTACGCTACCACAGAAAAAGAACTTTTAGCCGTGGTTTTCTGCCTCGACAAATTCCGTTCCTACCTAGTGGGAGCTAAGATCATCATTTATACAGACCACGCGGCTATTAGATATTTACTTAACAAAAAGGATGCAAAACCTAGACTGCTAAGGTGGATCCTACTTTTACAAGAATTTGATTTAGAGATCAAAGATACGAAAGGAACTGAAAACGTAGTAGCAGACCACTTATCCCGATTAGAGGGCATTAAACCAGAGCCAGTACCCATTAATGAGGATTTCCCATATGAACGACTCATAGCCCAACTAGAAAGTGACATGTCTACTCTACAATTGAATGACCCAAAAATGGAAGAAGTCGTGGAAGAAATTAACATACACACAACCCTGCCATGGTATGCTGACATAGTCAACTACTTAGCAGCTGGAGTACTTCCACCAGACTTATCTTATCAACAAAAGAAAAAATTCTTTCATGATCTAAAACATTATTATTGGGATGAACCTCTGCTGTTTAAGAGAGGAGCCGACGGTATCTTCCGTCGTTGCGTCCCCGAAGAAGAAATAGAAAGCATCATCTCTCAATGTCATTCTGCTCCTTACGGAGGACATGCTAGTACCTCAAAGACATGTGCTAAGATCTTACAATCCGGGCTATTCTGGCCCAACCTTTGGAAGGATGTCCACATTGCAATACTAAACTGCGACCGGTGCCAACGCACTGGTAACATATCAAAACGCTATGAGATGCCTCAAAAGGGTATATTAGAAGTAGAAGTCTTTGATGTATGGGGGATTGATTTTATGGGACCTTTCCCATCATCCTTTGGAAATAAATATATACTCGTAGCTGTCAATTATGTTTCAAAATGGATCGAGGCAATAGCTTCTCCTACAAATGACGCGCGAGTAGTCATAAAGCTCTTTAAAAACACAATCTTTCCCAGATTTGGTGTGCCGAGACTTGTCATAAGTGACGGTGGCTCTTATTTCATATCCAAAATATTCGACAAATTACTATCGAAGTATGGAGTAAGACACCGCGTAGCAACACCATATCATCCACAAACAAGTGGACAGGTTGAGGTCTCGAATAGAGAAATAAAACAAATTCTAGAAAAGACCGTAGCCACCTCTAGGAAAGATTGGTCATCTAAACTCAACGAAGCTTTATGGGCATATAGGACAGTCTACAAAACACCAATCGGAACTACACCCTTCAAGCTTGTCTATGGTAAATCTTGCCATCTACCAGTGGAATTAAAACATAAAGCCTATTGGGCTATTAAAACATTGAACTTAAGGTATGACTCCGCAGGTGAAAAATGTATCCTAGATCTGCATGAACTAGAAGAGTATCCTAAAATATATAAAGAACGAACTAAAAGATGGCACGATAAGCGCTTATCTAGAAAATAATTTAGTGTGGGAGACGTTGTACTCCTATTTAACTCAAGATTAAAACTCTTTCCTGGGAAATTAAGGTCTAGATGGTCCGGTCCTTTTGAGATTACAAAAACTCTGCAAAGTGGAGCGATAGAAATAAAGGGGAGGAATAGTAATCCATTTTTAGTTAATGGACAACGTCTAAAACACTATCACAGCATTGAAAATAGAGATTATTTGAACTGACTAATACTTTTAGAGTTGCCCACCGAACCCCCTAACTAAGCATCTAATTGAATTCGTCAGACTTTCGACGTTAAAAACAGCGCTTAATGGGAGGCAACCCATGATTTTTGTTTTTCTTGCTTTATATTTGTTATTTCTTCACGTTTTCTATGTTTTATTTTTATTTTGAAAATTTTTAGTTTCATTTATATCATTTTAAATTTAATTTGAAAATGTTGTGCTGATCTTAAAATTGAAAAAACTACAGGATTATAAAGTCTCTCTACTCTTTCTGTTCTCCTCTTCTGCTTACATTTTTCTGCAAAAAGTACTAATTAATGGCAAACGAGGATAACTTGTTAGTAGAATTCAGAGATGGAGCACAGTGGCATCGCTATGAGGCTTTGTCTCTTAGACCATTTGCCTTGACAAAATTCGCCCACAGACCCACCATGACCGCCTTAGGTGTAGGTGGGAGTGTAGACTTTCTGTTTAGCCAATTAGGTTGGGAGGGTTTTGCCAACATGAAACATAAGTGCTACCGTAGGTTGACTTTAGAATTCCTGAGCTCTTTAAGCTATAACCCTCACTGTGGAAAAGGTTTAACCAGAGGAAGAATTACCTTTAGACTATTTGGATACAGCTGCCAGTTCACCATAAAGGAACTGTCGGATCTTTTAGGATTTCCTGAAGGACCTAATGTTTTCTCTGTGGTTCAAGAGGACTTAGTGTTGGTTAGAGAGCTGAGTGACTTTTGGGGTAGAATCTTAGGGAAACCTGATTTTGACATGGACCCTATGCTTTCAACAGAAATACATAACCCCGCTTTCCGTTACTTTCATATGATCCTGGCCTATACTTTATTTGGTAAACCTGAGAATGATAACACTGTTTTGAGGGATGAGCTTTTCATTATGTTTTGTGCTTCTCAGTTGAAATTCTGGCCTATATATCAGATGTCCTATCGAGATGTCGAGACACTGATATACAACAACAATGAACAAGTTCAAAATAAAAGTGTGCATAAAATGTAAAGAACACCAGAAATTGTTAACCCAGTTCGGATCTAACTATCCTACATCTGGGGGCTACCAAGCCAGGGATGAAATCAATATTCGATAGTATCAATTCACTGATAACCACACCCGGTTCAATCAGCTCACTTAATCACTACCCTTCCTATGACTTCTACCTAAGACTCCCCTAGGTATGAGGCCCTCCTCAAATCCCTCTTCAATCACAACCCGTGACTGGTTCCTTACAAGACAAGTAACAATGGTCGAAACACAAATTCTCAATACTTCACAGCTTATGAGAATTAACACTCAGCTACTCAATGCTTAAAAGCTTATGAGCAACCTTACACAACTTACACTACAGTCCTTGTACTGTTATCATAAGATACCAGTTAGGCTCACAAAACACAAGCACACAACCCTAAAAATACATGTAAGTTCGACACCTAAAACTAGGTTTACATCAGTCTATTTATAGCTTGTAATCTGGACTGAATTGGGCTTCAAAAACGCAGCAATTAGGCTGCTCACAAATCTGCAAAAATAACTCCAATAAAATAGGTCTTCAATCCAAAGTTTCCTATTATGTCTCCATAATTAGAAACAACAGCAAATCCGAAAACCAACAAGTAACCCTAATCCAAAAATGCTTTGGATGCGACATAGGATAACCAAATATTCACAGAATATTCAGCTACAAATCATTGTAACAGATTCTGCAATAAATCCTGACTTCAGAGCGCGATGTCCTATGAGCAGTCATGGAACATCTTCATACGACATGTTGAACAAAGAGTAGTGAAACATATCTTTAGACATCTTCATTCAACACCTGCTGCTACATGAGTTTTAGCAAAATAATGCCAACCATAAAACCAAGGAAATAACAATCTCCCCCTTTGGCTTATTTTTGGCTAAAACTTCACACACACTTAAACACCATCAGAATCAGCAGCGGAAAAAAAACTCAAACACCATCAGTATCAAAAACACAAACCAAACCAGCATAGCAGCACTCCCCTTCAGCTGCAAAACAACACACAGTACCACAAGAACACTCATCATAGTAAACTGGCAAAACTCCCTCTCAACAGCAGTAACACACCATCAGCTTCACACAGCACTCCCCCTCAATAGCACAAGCACTTACTACTGCTGCTCCCCCTCACACTTACTATGTCAAGCACTTACTACTGCTGCTCCCTCTCACACTTACTATGTCAAGCACTTACTACTGCTGCTCCCCCTCACACTTACTACTCCCCCTTTTTAGCCACAAATATGACAAAGAGAGGTCATAGATAAATGTAAATAAATTACATAGCAGTATATGGTTCAACACTAAACCAGAATTAAGTTGTCCAAAAAGAAAAGTAAAAAAAAAACACAACAGACAAAAACAGAAAATAAACTTTGCAGATAGTCTAGCTAATCAGCACTGTCTTCTTCATCAGCAACATCATCACCTTCAGATCCAGAGGCACCATTCTCAGAACTGGAATCATCAGACTGCTGGACACTTCCTCTATCAGACTCAGTAGATTCACCTTATCCATCATCTTCTGTCAGCTCTTGATCTTTAGCACCATTTCTCTTCTCAACCAAGGCTTTAATCAGCTGCTCTAGCTTTGTCTTCCTAGCTGTATCTCTTTTGATAGATTCTTCCAGCTCCTTGCAGGTTTCTTGCAGCTGAGCAATGGCTTCATCATAAAGATTAGCAGGACCAGGTGTCTGTGTAGATGTCCCAACAATGTCTGGGACATGTGCTCCACCCAGTAGCTTGTAGTGAAGGGACAGAGGAGGTTTCCTTTTGAGTGCAGTGTCACCCCTCAACACAAGATGAGGACATTGTTCTAGAATAATACCACAGATCAAGGAAGGGAAACCAATAGGCATCTTGACAGCAGGTGAGCTAGCCTATTTCAAGATCTGCTCAAAGATGTATAATCCAAAATCAAAGGAAATCTTCTTCCCTATAGCATATATGAATCTACCAAGTGTAGACGAGATAGTAGAGGTGTGATTTGTAGGAACCCAATTTACCACGGCAATCCTGTGGAGGATGGCATATTTGACACTTAGTTTACCAGACGACAGCTTCTTTGCATTTGGCCAATGTCTCATACAGCCACCTGTTATCTCCTTGCAAATAGTATTATCAGTAACCTCTAACTCAGGTTGAGGTTCATTATTCCTTCCCAGATAGTTGTTAATAATTTCAGGTGAAAAGGTGACAGCTTCTCCTCTCACACATACTTGTCTGGGACTGTTGCCCCTGTTCTCGTCACCCTCTTCAGACATATTTACCACAAATTCTTTGACTAGATTTCCATAACAGGGTCCTAACTTGGACACTGTTCTCATCAATCCAGCCACAGCAATGAGCTCCACTATTTCTTTGTATCTTTCGAAGTCCTTCCCTAACTTTCTCTCAAGAGCAATCCTTCTTTGATCAACAATTTTCCATCTATCTGTATTTCTCACAGAGCTTTCAGTAGAAGCCTTCTTGCATGTGGAGTTTTTTATACCAATGATGTCCTGGACATCTGTTTCAACTTCATAGTCAGACTCACTTTGATCAGTAATTTTTCTTTTCTTAGTGGGCACTACTACCTTGCTCCATTGCTTAGGCGGCCCTGCTTGAACTTTTCTTTCCCCACCTCCAGATTTACCACGCAATTTCGGAGACTTGGAGTCCACACTTATTACATTTTTTTCTCTTCTTCTCCGAATTCTTCTCAGCTTTCTAGCAATAGGTTCCTCATCAGAAGTGAGGTCATCAACATTAATAACATCGTCAGTCCTTACATCAGCTTTCCTTTTACTTCTTCTCTCACGGTCCACAAGCATGGAAACATCACCATCCGTCCTATCAGTAGGGTTGCTATTGATATTTTCTGTCACTGGTGTTGGAGCATTAGACTCGACATTTGCCTTAATTCCACTCAGAATTGAGGCAACAACCCTTCTAGCTTCCTTATCCCTTCTGACAGCATCATCATCAGTGGAATCCTTGTTCACATCACAAGATTTAGTACCCTTCCGCTTCTCAACTATGCCTGATTTAGATCCCTTTTCAGCCATGTCTTTCTTAGGGCTTACTTGGTTAGCATACAAACTGGTCATGGAGTGGACTTTCTTCTTAGGTGAGAAGGGTTTAGATTTCTTACCTGGAATGTTGACATTCGTTGTGTGAGAAGCTTGCTGTTTGCCTTTTGGGTCAGCCGACATCACTTGCAACGGAGCAATGTCGAGCACTAGGTCAGAGAGGTTTATCATCTGCAGTGATTCTTCATCTCCAGTATTGATTCGTGGAGAACTAGTGTTATCAGGGGAGCCGTGTATGGAATCGGAGTTAGGATGTTGAGACATGTTTAGTTGATCACAAAATGCAGTATTGAGGAGAGTAAGAGCAAACCCTAGCGGAGAAGAGTTTTGAAAGAATAGGTCAGATGAAGTTTTTGCACTGTAAGATTGAAGTTGGAATGTGTTAGCTGGGCTATTTATAAGTTTTGGAAATGGGTCCTTATACACGTGCCATTCACAAGCTCTTTCAGCTTTCCACAAATAGCAATGCTCTGAGGTTCTTTCACCTCTCATAACAACATAATTCTTTTCATCTATTATTAAACATTCGTAGTTTGTAAAGATGACCCTAAGACCTTGATCACACAACTGGCTTATGCTTATTAGGTTAGTATCTAACCCTTCAACAAGCAATACTTCTTCCAGAATGGGTTATCCTGGACAATCCACTCTTCCAACACCCATCACTTTTCCTTTTGATCCATTACCAAAAATCACCTCATTAGGAGCATGGTACTTAACATGTGACATATATCTACTAACACCAGTCATGTGTCGAGAGCACCCACTATCAAAGAACCATTTTTCATCTGTAGAGACTCTGAAGGACTTGTAGTCCCTATGTTCCTTTACAAAATCCTTTGAAGTCCATATCCTTTTTGTTTTAACCCTGCTCTTTTTATACTGTTGCATGGGTTTGGGATAAGCATGTAGCTTGTAGCAAAAAGCTTTTATATGACCAAACTTCCCACAATGGTAGCATGTCCATCTTTGATTCTTCTTCTTTATGAATTTCTTCTGATGTCTAGGAGGCTGTTGCAACATGTTATTCAACATCTTCAAACTTCTCTTATCTTGAACGGGTACTCCCTCAGATTTCTTTCCTTCATTTAATTCATTTGTAACTTCAAATCCTATACCACTGATATTTCTAGCATCTCTTCCTGACTTCAGAATTTCATCAAGTACATCCGAACTCCTATTTAACATTCTGACATTTTTGATCATGTTGTCCAGTTTTGAATTCAAAACATTAACTTCACTTTGTAGATCAGCTATAGTAGACATATGCTCAGTATTCTCAGCTTCTAAATGAATAATGGCACATGCTTGTTTTTTTTTTCTGCTGACATACTTCTTCATGTTCAATGCACAACTTCTTATAAGAGATAGCCAGCTCTTCAAAAGTAAGCTCTTCAGATTCTTCATCTGATTCACATACTCCTGTTAAAGCTGTCACCAACTTTGCAGACTTCTCATCAGTGTCAGTTTCAGAATCATCTTCTGACCATGTCACAGATAATCCCTTCTTCTGTCTTTTGAGATAAGTGGGACACTCAGTTTTTACGTGCCCAAATCCTTCACATTCATAGCATTGAACTCTCTTCCCTTGATTAGAGTCTTCTTCAATTCTGGATCTTCTGCCTCCATCCTGGTCTTTGTCGAGAGACTTGTTCCGAACATTTTCTCTTGACTTCCAGTCCATCCTTTTCAACACTTTATTAAATTGTCTTCCAAGCAACACTAGCTCTTTGGACACATCTTCATCTTTGACCAGTCTTCCTTCATCATCTGAGTCATCAGCACTTGACACGAATGCTATACTCTTCTTCTTTTCAGCTTTTTCACCGAGTCCTAACTCAAAAGTTTGGAGAGATCCCATAAGCTCATCCACCTTCATCTTGTCAATGTCCTAAGCTTCCTCTATAGCAGTGACCTTCATATCAAATCTCTTAGGTAGAGACCTGAGAATCTTCCTGACCAGCTTGCTGTCAGACATCTTTTCTCCTAGAGCACTAGAGGCATTAGCTATATCAATAATGTTCATATGAAAATCATGAATGCTCTCATCCTCTTTCATCTTCAAACTCTCAAACTTGCTAGTGAGAAGCTGAAGCTTTGACATTTTTACCTCATGAGCAACTTTCAAGACCTGCCAAGCCTCTTTGGCAATAGTACAATGCTCAATCAGCCTGAAGATATTTCTGTTGACCCCATTGAACAATGCATTCATGGCTTTAGAATTTCCAACAGACCCTTTGTAGTCAGCATCATCCCAGTCCTCTTCTTCCTTCAGAGCATCAGTAGGGTTACCTTTGTCATCTTTAACCTTAGGGGGCTCCCATCCTTTGATGACAGCTTTCCATGCTTGATCGTCCATGGATTTGATGAAAGCTATCATCCTAGGTTTCCAATACTCATAGTTTGAACCATCCAGCAGAGGTGGTTTATTCAGAGCTCCTCCATCCTTGTCCATTGTACCAGAAAGTACCTTCCCTGAATCTCATCCAGAAACAACTAAGGGAACCAGGCTCTGATACCAATTGAAATTTTGGCCTATATATCAGATGTCCTATCGAGATGTCGAGACACTGATATACAACAACAATGCACAAGTTCAAAATAAAAGTGTGCATAAAATGTAAAGAACACCAGAAATTGTTAACCTAGTTCGGATCTAACTATCCTACATCTGGGGGCTACCAAGCCAGGGATGAAATCAATATTCGATAGTATCAATTCACTGATAACCACACCCGGTTCAATCAGCTCACTTAATCACTACCCTTCCTATGACTTCTACCTAAGACTCCCCTAGGTATGAGGCCCTCCTCAAATCCCTCTTCAATCACAACCCGTGACTGGTTCCTTACAAGACAAGTAACAATGGTCGAAACACAAATTCTCAATACTTCACAGCTTATGAGAATTAACACTCAGCTACTCAATGCTTAAAAGCTTATGAGCAACCTTACACAACTTACACTACAGTCCTTGTACTGTTATCATAAGATACCAGTTAGGCTCACAAAACACAAGCACACAACCCTAAAAATACATGTAAGTTCGACACCTAAAACTAGGTTTACATCAGTCTATTTATAGCTTGTAATCTGGACTGAATTGGGCTTCAAAAACGCAGCAATTAGGCTGCTCACAAATCTGCAAAAATAACTCCAATAAAATAGGTCTTCAATCCAAAGTTTCCTATTATGTCTCCATAATTAGAAACAACAGCAAATCCGAAAACCAACAAGTAACCCTAATCCAAAAATGCTTTGGATGCCACATAGGATAACCAAATATTCACAGAATATTCAGTTACAAATCATTGTAACAGATTCTACAATAAATCCTGACTTCAGAGCGCGATGTCCTATGAGCAGTCATGGAACATCTTCATACGACATGTTGAACAAAGAGTAGTGAAACATATCTTTAGACATCTTCATTCAACACCTGCTGCTACATGAGTTTTAGCAAAATAATGCCAACCATAAAACCAAGGAAATAACATCAGTCTAGAGAGGTTAATGGACTCACTTTTATGTTGAACAACTTTTGCAAACTTATTAATAATGATAACAGTCCGATTCTGATAGGTAGCCTAGTTACAAAAATAGCTGACGCTATGGGATTCAGAACCTGACTTTCTAAGATTAACCCCTTTGGAGAATTTAGACCCATGAATATCACTTTTTGTTTCAATAGGGCTATGATTAGGAACCAAGGTCCGAACCATTTCCAGCTTCCGATTAACAATGTTGTTGTACCACACTTTACACTTCCAAATCATGAACGCACAAGTGTGTACAATCAACATAACTGGCTTTATGACCTTGATGAACTCGTGCCTGAACCGGAAGAAACCTTTCCTGAACCTGAGATTGACCCAAAAACACCCCCTCATTACCATGATCTTGATTATATGGAATTCTAAGAATACATTGACATTCCTAAAGTTGATGCCACTAACTATGCTGCTAATTTGAATTCTTTTCTAAAGACTATGGATGAGTATCATAAAGAAATCACTTCAGTAAAGAATGAGCTAAACACTATGCGACAAAACATTATTGGACTCATGGATTTGACCGTTGAACAATTTGATCATTTAAATCAAGCCATCGCATCTTTGAAGAAACGCCTTGGCTAGATTTATGAAGCACCTTATTTTCAAGATTTTTATGCATTTACTTTAGAACAATTTTACATTATTTCAGTTTTCATTTTTTTTCATGTTGGGAATAATTTGATCTTCATACAGTTTTGATACATTGCTAGTAATTTAACTAGTACCTCTTTGGTTTTAAAGGATAATTTCATTTGCTGCTAATGTTAACTCTTTATGATATCAATTTCATTCCTGTTCTTTTAATTCTATTTTAATTTATGTTGTCATGTTACTTGTCTCTGTGTATGCAATATACTGCTATTTCCATATGCTTACCACTGCCTATTACTAAAATATGATATTTGGAATTGTGTCTGTCATAAACCAATTAACCACCCAGAAATTGCGAATGTCACGATCGTGACGACCCCGTGACGACCGTCACGCGGGTTTGGAACAGGTTCTGCGTTAAAAACAGAACTGCTTCATTCGTTCCCTCTTCTTTCCCTCATTCAAACTCAGTCGTCCCACTACCTTTTGCAATTCCATAACCATTCCACTCACACACATTTGACCCACATTAATCATTTTCCGTAACCATTCATCTTACCAATTTACTATATAATCAAACCATACACCCTTTCTTTTCATAAACCCTCATTCTCCATAACCTACTTTCTTTCCTAATTTCTCTTTAACCTAACAATGGCACGACAAATTCCCGACCTATCTACATTGAACTTCCGAGATGGAGAGTCAGGAGAACGCCAAAGAGCTCGGTACATCGATTTCTATCGACATTCCGTTCAACCGACCCGCTACATTGACATTGCATGTTTAGAGGAACTTGGAATGCTTGAAGTAGTAAGAAATTTACTAGAAACATCCGGCCTTTGGCAACTTTGCACTCAAAGCAGGCCCACTTACGAAGACCTAACTTTAGAGTTCCTCAGTTCCTTCACTTACATTACCCCTCCGGGAGAAACGAACCAATTAACCGGAGTAGCAAAGTTCCGCATGTTTGGTACAGAGTACTCAATTGGACAAAATCGTCTTGCTGAGATGCTTGGTTTCAAACATGGCGAGAATGTCCATTGCCGGGTGCCGTAAGAAAATTTCTCTCTAGTGGCATTTCAACTTTGGAATCAGTTAACAAGAACGACCGCAGATACCTGGGATAGCTTAAACGCGACTTTTATCCACAACCCAGCTATCAGATACGTCCACCGCGCACTTGGAAGCACCATCTTTGCACGAGATAGTAACCATAAGGTGAATTCTAAGGAGCTGTTTTTCCTTCATTGTATGTTTCATCCAGAGCTAATCAATGCCGCACCATTTTTACTAGCACACATACAATCAAACTGTGCTAGAGGCTCCAAACCCTTCTATTTTGGGGGGGATTGTCACCTCTATTGCACTCGGTTTGAATTTGGAAAACAACCTTGCTAGACTACCCTCCTTGCCTCCAGTGTTCCTTGATATAGATTATTGCCGAAACTCTCAGCTCATCAAGTTACGACGAGATGGGAAATACCATCCTATGGTCCGCGCCAAAACCGTAAGAAGTATCATCATGCCTTGCAGGAGCCACATTGACCCTCAGAATATGGCCAATTGGCTTTTTGATCTGAATGCTCCTGAGCAAAATGCGCCTGCTCCTGATGATCAAGAACATGGACCTGTTGATGAGATGGAGCAAGAGATGGATAACGCCCCAGAAAACCAACCACCGCCTGCCAATGATGCTCCTTCGACCTCCAGACGTCGTCGCCGCCATCTTGACACCTTAGACCTCTTGCGTATGCGATATCAGTTTAGATACTTATTATACGATACCTTGAGTTCAGTCCTAAAGTAACCCCTAGTAGTTTATATTAGCAGTCAGCACCGCCTAAATCACAAACCACGTGGGGAGCCGATGAATATAAGTGTTTGATGCCCAATCATGAAAAGAAAAACATCTTTCTTATCTATATGCCGAGAAAAATAGAATATGCAACAACTCTCACAGTTGTGAAAATTTACAAGAAAAGAAAGAAAATCTGTTGTCGATTGGTTCAGAGGTACCTGATTCTGAACTTGGTAGGGCGAACTACTGTTCGATCCCCCGCAATCTACGAATGGGATGTATAAAGGGCTACCACACTTGTGTATCAGGCCCCGTGAGAAAAAGGGATCAAAGTCACTAACTAGTTACTCCACTACGTGCGTGAATAAGGCAAAGGGCTTAATGTGATTGTGTTAGAATGAAACCGGGTGAAATAGATACGAAAACTTATGGTTGAACTATAATATGATGATTTGAACTGGATTGTACAAAAGAGAGGTCTATGACAAGCTTGTTGCTTTGTGTCATTATTGTATCCTTGGTGTTTTATACTAGTACCCGTCTCACTAACAAGAAACTCCTTTTCAAATCCATTGGTATACCAAGTACGTGCATTTGATGAAGTTTGTCCGTTTTAATAGATTGATTGCTTGAGGACAAGCAAAGATTCAAGTGTGGGAGAGTTTGATAACACGAATTTATATCATGTTTTTACTTTGATTTATGTTATTTTCTTATTCCGTTTTCCGTCTAATATCCGATTTTCTCGAGATTATTTAAGTGTTTTTGCAGGTAATCCCATTTTACAAGTCAAAGTATGCTAAGTGTGGAAAAGAAGCAAAACATGCAAGAAAAGAGCAGAAAAGAGAAGAAAAACTGCAGAAACCAAACTTTACTGATGTGACGATCGTCACAGGTACGCCACGACCGTGGCAGCTTCTGTTAGTTTCTTGGATTGGCTGAAATTTTGGTAAAACAAAGGTTGTTCAATGTTTGATGTCAAGGTGGTGATGTCATAACATTGAGTCTTAACACTGGGCTGTGTTAAGAGTTAAGTTGGATGTCTGATGTCACATGCGATGTTGTGACATTAGATCTGCAGAATTAATAACATCAGGTTTTGTGATGTTGTTAGGGTTTGCGTGTTAGCTGGAATTGTGGAGAGCAAGTTGTCTCATTGGATGCGAATATCTTGGGATAGATATTTTCTGTTGCATAGAGATTTGATGCAGATTTGTAGGAGATTTAAAAAGTTGAAGATTTGAAAATATTTTAGGAGGAAATTTGTTTTGAATATTCAGTTTTAAATAACAAATCAGGTCAGATATTGTAGCAGGTCCAAGTCCAATTCAAAGAGCTATATAATGCGCATCATTCCTGGAGGAAAAGTAACGAAGAAAAAGAGCTAAAGACTGAGTGTCGTTTGTGTCTTCGTGTATGATTTGTAAACCATTCGAGTGTGAATTGGTATTGTTGTTTTGAGTTATTCTTGATCAAAGCCGTGAAGAAGAATCAAGTAGTGTTATTCAAAGTGTGTGATCTTTGAATTATATCACTGAAGTGTTTTAGGGATTGAGTAGTGTTCTCATATCTAAGTGGGTTCTTAGGTAGAAAGTCACTAGTAGGAATTAAGATTAGGAGATTGTTAACTGGGTTGTTGAGTCTGTAATTTAATTCTACAAGTAGTGAATTTCATCCCTGGCTTGGTAGCCCCCAGACGTAGGTAGTTAGACCGAACTGGGTGAACAATTTTGTGTGTTCAATTGCTGTTTATTCTGTCCATTGTGCAGAGTGTGTTGTTGTGACATCGCACGTAACATCACACATTTGGTACCATAATTTCAATTAGTATCAAAGCAGGCATCCTGTCTGTCTCTGGGTGAGATCTAGGAAAGTTACTTTCTTGTGTAAAGATGGACAAAGAGGTTGGAGGATTTGTCAACAGACCCCCTATTTTGGATGGCTCAAATTATGATTATTGGGAGCCAAGGATGATCACCTTTTTGAAATCCTTGGACAGCAGGGCTTGGAAGGCCATCATTAAAGAATGGAAAGCACTTGTTGTGGTTGAAAAAGATGATGCTGGGAAAGATAAAGAGGGCACCTCAAAGCCGAAGCCTGAAGAAGAATGGACCAAGGAAGAAGATGAGCTTGCCCTTGGAAATTCCAAAGCCTTAAATGCAATTTTCAATGGAGTGGATAAGAACATATTCAGGTTGATCAATACCTGTGAGGTTGCTAAGGAAGCTTGGGATATTTTGAAGGCTACACATGAAGGAACATCTAGAATCAAGATGTCAAGACTTCAGCTTCTAACATCGAAGTTTGAAAGTCTGAATATGAAGGAAGATGAGACTATTCATGACTTCCACATAAGTGTTCTTGAGCTGGCTAATGCATCCAGTGCTCTAGGTGAAATGATGTCAGATGAAAAGCTTGTAAGGAAGATCCATTGGTCTCTTCCTAAGAGGTACAAGATGAAGGTGACTGCTATTGAAGAAGCTCAAGACATCAGCAAGATGAGGGTTGATGAGCTCATTGGATCTCTTCAAACCTTTGAGCTATGGTTGAATGAGGAAGAACCAGAAAATAAGCCAAAGAGTATAACCTTGGTTTCAAATGATCAAGAAGAGAAAGGGAATAGTTCTAAATCCCAGGAGGATCTATCTCAGGCCATTGTTATATTGGGAAGGAAGTTCAACAAAGTGTTCAAGAGGTGGAATAATAACTACATGCCTAATGTCAAGAACATCCCTTCTGACATCATCAAGTCAAAAGAGAAAGATGAAGAGAAGACTGCCCAGGATAAAGGTGTTCAGTGCTTTGAATGTGAAGGGTATGGACATGTCAAGAAAGAATGTCCCACATTCTTGAAGAAGCAGAAGAAGGGTATGACACTTTCCTGGTCTGAATCTGATAGTGAAAGTGAAGGTGAGTCAGCAAAGCATGTTAGAGCCTTAACAGGAACTGTTGTTTCTGATGATGATAGTGATGGAGAAATAACTTATGAGGAGTTAGCTTCTACTTATCAAGAGCTGTGTTTAAAAAGTGCTGAGATTTGTCAAGAAAACAAGTGTCACAAGCAACAGATTGCTCAGCTTGAGAAGGTAAAAGCTGATCTGGAAAATGAAGTTGTACTGGTTAAATCTCAACTTGATCAGATGGCAAAATCTGTTAGGATGATGAGCAGTGGTACAGCCACTCTTGATAAGATTCTTCAGTCAGAGAAAGCTGCTGGAGATAGATCGGGTATAGGATTTGTGGCTGAGAAAAAGGTATCTGCTGAAGCAAGCACTTTAGGAACCAAGAAGGAGATGTCTCAACCATCGTCTCAACATCAAACTAAGAGACAGGATCCTACACCTAAGAAGGTTGTTCAGCCACAGAATGTTGAGAAGAAAAATAGTACCCAAGGAGCTAGTCAGTATATTTCCTCCTCAATATCACAAGAGCATGGAGGCTGTTAGGTCCGATCAGAACAGGTTTCATCAGATGTCTCAACATCTGGGTAACTGGCATGGATATGGAAATGGATACAACAAAGTTGTGCCTCATTACTGTGGAAGAAGGAAGCCTCATCACCATAGGAGACAGCCTAGAAAACAGCATCCTCAGTTCAGGAGACAGTCTACCTATGGTAAAAGACAACAGCACCATAGAAGACAGGCCAACTATGGAAGAAGGAGACAACATTATGGGTGGGAACCACAGCAATATCATCATCATAATGGTAGAAGATTTAACCAATTCAGAGATGACAGAGTTAGATGCTTCTACTGTGGAAGGTTTGGACATATGCAGTACTCTTGTTTTAAACTGCATGGTTATCCACAATCTGCTCCTCAAAGAAAACTAAAGGAGGTCAGGCCCAAAGTTGTTAAACAATGGGTTCCTAAGGAGAAGGTGAAATGTCTGTTAGCCCACACTTCAGATAGACAGTTTGATAAGGATACATGGTACTTTGACAGTGGATGTTCAAAGCACATGACGGGATCCAAAGCTAAATTGGTGGATGTCTGTCCTTGCTCCTCAATTGATGTTACGTTTGGAAACGGAGAGACAAGAGTGGTTGCAAGAGTTGGAAGAGTAAAGGGTGGTGGTGGACCTAAACTTGACAATGTTCTGCTTGTCAATGGTTTAAATGCAAATTTGATCAGCATAAGCCAATTGTGTGATGAAGGTTACAAAATTAACTACAACAAAGATGAATGTGTGGTATCTGATGAGCATAATCAGGTTGTGATGAAGGGTATAAGATCCAAAGATAATTGCTATCAATGGATACCTAAAGAGGCCAGCTTATATAATGTTATGATTGATGTTGTAACATCAGATGGTAACATCAAGCATGAAAGAATACTGAAAGAGAAATCAGAATTAATGAATTCTGATCCTTTTAAAAACTTAAAAGGAAAGTTTGTATGGAGGGAGAAAGTCATTTACACACAAAATCAAGCTCCTTGCCTTAGACCATCATTTCCTAGTGTTGCAACATCACGCTTCTTCAAAGCCCTATTCTCTCAACTGTTCATCTTCTTCGCCTTCAATAATCAACCCTCACTAAATCTCACCTATCTCAAAGGATTCATGGCTTCTCCATCCAAGAAATCTGCGTTTCAGGGTTCTACAAAAGGAATAGCTAGGGTTTCCACTGACGAAGGTCCAGTATCCGATCCTATGAACATTGAGCCCCTCTCAACAATTCTTCCCAAATCAGGTACTTCGAGACCCACTAAACTAACTCCTAAGAGACCTGCTACTGTCTTTAAGAATCCTGAAACAAAGAAAGTTGTTACTAGTGTGTTATTTGGCGACAAAACTGTGCCAAAATCATCAACTTCTCAGTCTATTGAAGAGAAGTTTGATGTAGTTAAAGGATGGGTAATCTTGCCTCAAAAATTCTGGACAAAGGCATCCCTGTTAAAGGAATTTCAATTCCTCTGAATTAGATGCCAGCTGAGAAAGATAACGTGCAAGGAGGTAAGTCAAGTCTTCAACAACTTGCAATAACAGCTATTGAAGATACTGATCAGAGTGAAGACATGCATGAAGAGACAAATGTTGAGGAGGATGTTTTGGACATCTGCAGAACCCACTTCTGTTGGTAATGATAATGCTGATGTGATCAATGTAGATGATCTATCAGATGATGAGGTGATAGCAAGAGTTATCCCAAGTATTGGAAAGAGATTAAAATCTAGGAAGGGAAAGAAGGTTGAACCCTCTCCTAAGAAGTCTTCTGATGAAAAGAGGAAGAAGATTGCTGTTGGACCAGCAAAAGCCTGGAGCAAAGTGGAAGTAAATCCTAGAAAGAGGAAGGTTGTGGAACATTCAGAGTCTGACTATGATGTCGAAGATAATGTTCATGACATCACGCCTATCAGGAAAACTATTCTAAAGAGAATATCTGATAAGGTTCCTGAAGTTCCAATTGATAACATCTCTTTCCATTATGCCAGTAGTGCATCTATGTGGAAGTTTGTTTGCCAGAGAAGACTAGCCCTGGAAAGGGAACTAGGTAAAGAAGCTTTGAAAATGGTGGAAATTATGGAACTAATCAATACTGCTGGACTGGAGAAGACTGTGACAAAACTTCCTAGATGTTACGAAGGGCTTGTCAAAGAGTTTATTGTAAACATCCCTATCAACATTACTGATAAGAGAAGCACGGACTTTATGAAAGTTTTTGTTAGAGGAAAGTGTATTAATTTTTCTCCTAGCGTCATTAACAAATATCTAGGTAAACATGATGGAGAGTGCAGTGATCTTGAGTCTACTGATAATGATATCTGCAAGGAGATTACTGCTGGACAAGTGAAGGTTTGGCCGTTGAAAGGGAAGCTGAAGACTAGCAAACTCAGCATCAAGTATGCAATTCTTCACATGATTGGTGCAGCTAACTGGGTGCCAACCAACCATAAAACAACAATTGTTGTTGGTCTTGGAAAGTTTATCTATGATGTTGGAAGGAAAATGAAATTTGACTTTGGAAGCTATATTTTTAACCAGGTGGTAAAACATGCTGAAACCAATGCTGTCAAGTTACCTATAGCATTCCCCTCTTTGGTTTGTGGAATCATTTTAGATCAGCAACCTGAGACTTTAACAAGCTCAGACATAGCTTGCCAGAGAAAGACAGTCTTGTCCCTACACCCTAAGCTGTTTACTGGACATCATGTTCCAGACATTGTTGTAACATCAACTGCTGAAGACAAGAAGACTACAAAGGCTGAACTGATTGGAGAATTGAAGACCATGTGCAAAGAACTTGACGCGGTCATCAGTACCAGTCTGGTTAGAAAAGAGAAACTTGAAAAGCTGATCCAACAGTTAGAACAAGACAATGGTGATGATGTTCCTGAAGAAAATAATGAGAACAATGATGATGGGTCAGAAGAACATGATGCTCCTGATAAGAATGATGAGTGTGATAATGCCAGTGCTGATAGCTCAGAGGAGGATGAAGAGGATACTGGAGTTGGATCAAGTTCAAATGAAGACTAGCTTATTTTCCTTTGCTTCTAGTAGTTTTATTTTTATGTTTGTTTCAGCACTTAATGTGCTTGGCTTGTAATATGAATATTGTGTTGTATATGCACCCTTTATATTTTTGTTCTATAATTTGTTATGCTAACTGTGAGGCTAAGAATGAGAGATAGGGTAGGACTAATTGTTGTTAGTAGGGCTTCTGGTTGAAGGTTGTCAAATTGTGGCTAAAAAGGGGGAGAAATAGCCAAGAGAGCCAAAAGTATCAAAACCAAGAGTATCAAGGAGTACAAATTTGAAAAGAAAATACTACTAAAAGTGATTGAAGTGAAGATTTGAAAGTGCAGAGATTGAGGGGGAGCACCTTTGTTAATTATTGAAAATTGTAGCTGATGAAGGTGGTGCTGCAGCAGAGTTTTTGTGAGCAGAGTTTTTGTGTGAAGTTATGTATTGAAGATGCTGCTGCTTGAAGAATCAAAACTTTTGAAGTGTATTCCGCTGTTGAATTCTCTGAAGGTGCAGAGATTGTTTTAGCCAAAATTAGCCAAAGGGGGAGATTGTTAGTTTCTTGGATTGGCTGGAATTTTGGTAAAACAAAGGTTGCTCAATGTTTGATGTCAAGGTGGTGATGTCACAACATTGAGTCTTAACACTGGGCTGTGTTAAGAGTTAAGTTGGATGTCTGATGTCACATGCGATGTTGTGACATTAGATTTGCAGAATTAATAACATCAGGTTTTGTGATGTTGTTAGGGTTTGCGTGTTAGCTGGAATTGTGGAGAGCTAGTTGTCTCATTGGATGCGAATATCTTGGGATAGATATTTTCTGTTGCATAGAGATTTGATGCAGATTTGTATGAGATTTAAAAGGTTGAAGATTTGAAAAGATTTTATGAGGAAATCTGTTTTGAATATTCAGTTTTAAATAACAAATCAGGTCAGATATTGTAGCGGGTCCAAGTCCAATTCAAAGAGCTGTATAATGCGCATCATTCCTGGAGGAAAAGTAACGAAGAAAAAGAGCTAAAGACTGAGTGTCGTTTGTGTCTTCGTGTATGATTTGTAAACCATTCGAGTGTGAATTGGTATTGTTGTTTTGAGTTGTTCTTGATCAAAGTTGTGAAGCAGAATCAAGTAGTGTTATTCAAAGTGTGTGATCTTTGAATTATATCACTGAAGTGTTTTAGGGATTGAGTAGTGTTCTCATATCTAAGTGGGTTCTTAGGTAGAAAGTCACTAGTAGGAATTAAGATTAGGAGATTGTCAACTGGGTTGTTGAGTCTGTAATTTAATTCTACAAGTAGTGAATTTCATCCCTGGCTTAGTAGCCCCCAAACGTAGGTAGTTAGACCAAACTGGGTGAACAATTCTGTGTGTTCAATTGCTGTTTATTATGTCCATTGTGCAGAGTGTGTTGTTGTGACATCACACATAACATCGCACATCTGGTACCAGAATTTCAGCTACAAAATACATCACGACCGTTACAATGCCTCACGATCGTCATGCGCCCAATTTTACAAGTTGAAGCAGAAACGTGGCTACGAGTTTTCAGAGAGCAGTTTTTCACATGCTCACATTTTCCTCTGGAGAATACTAGGTACAAAGTCACGTAACTGTCAAGAGGAGTGCCTAAATTCTCTCCAACCTCTACCTCAACTCAGTCTATAAATACAAGAGCTTACGAAGAACAAAGGGTGGCCAAATTTTCCTTTCAAGAGTCCCGTTTTGCTGCCAAATTATTTCCAGATTTTGTCTTGTTTTGTTTACATTTCCATTTCCTTGTCAACCATTACCGAACAAAGTAATAGTCTCTCACATTGAGGAACTATTACGCTTTAGATTTAAGTTT
Source organism: Lathyrus tuberosus (assembly GCA_022829125.1). Taxonomy (NCBI): domain Eukaryota; kingdom Viridiplantae; phylum Streptophyta; class Magnoliopsida; order Fabales; family Fabaceae; genus Lathyrus; species Lathyrus tuberosus. Next base: position 22,480,854 of record JALAZF010000017.1, read on the forward strand.
GTTTCATTACCTTCATCATTTGCCAATTACTCTATTTAAGCAAGAACCTACCAGCTTGTGGAGGGATTGTTATTGCTGTTATTACGAATTACCAGGTTTCCATTATTTAATTCAAAGCATTGTTTATTTATTTCTTAATTATGTCTACGTCTATTTATCTCTTTGCCTTTACGTTTAATTTCATAATTATGTCGAGCTAAACCGATTGTATCGGTATGTAATGAAGTAACTAAAATGGATCTAATTTCTCTAAGCTAAAATCAATAATCAATTCTTCTTCTGGCTTCGATTTCTTAATTTTAAAACCCAACTTTTATTACGAGAGTAAAAAAGTAATAAAGGTTAAAGACGAGACCACGGGAGTGTGAGGCTTTACCCGGATAGCTGAAATCGGGCATTAGTTTTAAAAACAGCGGAAGCGCTTTAAAGTTAATTAGGTTTAACTAGTTTTCAAAAAGTATTTTTAACCTCATACGGGCTAGTGAGAGCAGACGTATTGACTTAGAAGTATAGTCCGAAGCAATAACCATGGGAGTGTGAGGTGAGGGCTTTTAAACCAGTTTTTCCTACAGATGAATAGGGTGTTAGATCTTTATACGCTTAGGTTTAATTAATTCCACGTAGGTTTACTGAATTATATACCGATATCTTATTCATAACTAGTATTCCCAAGTTTTAATTTCTCTTTAATTTCCCGTTTGAACTTAAAAACCAATTCTGATTAGCCTTAGATAAACATAGTAACGATAGATAACGGTGCGTTCGATTTCTAGTCTCTGTGGGATCGATAATCTTTTAAAACTACGTGATACGATTGTATACTTGCAGTTAGACCTATTTAGGCACACTAAATAGAGCGATCAACAAGGAATTTTTCTTCCATCCAAAGCTCAAATTAAAGTTCATCTTACATACTTTAAAAGTGTCAACTACAAGCAATTCCAAATCCTCATGGATTTTGAGTTACAGATTGATCAAAATCACAAAAAAGTGAAAATGACCACTTTTCCAACACTTAGTGGAATTTTCAATAAGTCAGAATCTGTCTTACTTTTTCCAAAATGTAGAGGCATTTTTCACTTTGATCCAAGCTGAAACAAGACCAACCTTGCACATCAAATTTGAAGTATGTCATGAGAGCTTTCCAAAATGTCCAAAAACTAAATCAAATTCCATTTGAGCTAGGAGTTATGAGCATCACAACATGCCTTGCTCAAACTGATTTTCATGACAGCAATTGGCAGATTGTGTGCATTTCTTGTGCCACACGATTTCCATTTCCAATTTTGTCATCTTCCAAGCCTTGTCCTCTTCCAAGATCAGAAAGAGTCTCGATGAGTCACTTGATGATTTCAACTTTGAACCCTTGAGTCAAGAAATTAACTTGGCATGTGCAAAACCATCATTTATGTAACACCCCCTTCTACACCCCCAACATATATAAGCGATAATTAAAAATCAAAATTTCATCAGAATATATTTAAAACATTCACGGCATAGACCGAGGAGTCACATCAATTTGAAATAAACATACAACAACCCGCTCCTATAGATATGCAACAATTCAGGTAGCACAAAACAAAGGAACTAAGTTCCTACAACCCACAATTCAATTACAGAATAAAAGTGGAAGATCCGTAACTGAATCTCATATATATATATATATATATATATATATATATATATATATATATATATATATATCATAAAAAGTTTTCCTGTCATATCCAATATCATACATGTACAATCCAAAGATACATATACATAATACAAAATAATCACACTCAATCACCCCGACTACCCGGTGCTACATATCAGAGCCGACCGACAAAAGAATGAAGACCTAAGCTTCACAAAAAGACCTCCAGCATCTAATCTGCAATGCCTCATAGAGCGTTAAAAACAACAGAAGGGTGAGAAACACAATCAAAATATAATTGCATATAATTATATAATAACACACAATTACACAAACATAATATTCTCACCACATTATACGCCATAATTCAATTACAAACAAACACAATGCATTTTCTCATATATCGGTCACAAAAGCATATCAATCATACACAATTCAATTATCACCAACACGTATATTCATAAATCAAATCATCAATTTCATTCACAATTCCACACACCATCAAAACCATTCATGATTTATGCAAATGCAAAGAGACCGACACCACGACTCTATGCAAATGCACATGCGGTACCATCCATCCATCATTTCTCAACACCAGTTCACTCAGGAACTATTGGAACAATCGCTCGTTACTTAGTGTAACTCCCCGTCGGGTATACGATGTTCCCCGTCGCTTTAAGTCCTCTTGGTATAAGGCGCACGACGTTTATGGATCGCTTTAAGTCCTCTTTGTATAAGGCGCACGATTCGATCGCTTTAAGTCCTCTTTGTATAAGGCACACGATCGTCTATAATCATCGCTTTAAGTCCTCTTATTTTTAAGGCGCACGATGTTATAGCGGATTCCCTCTGGAACCAATTCGTTGCTCACACCCACTAGGGCACACAACATCACAAGAATGCACATCATGATGCTTGGCATACAATGACTCATGACATTTAAATGCACACATATATGCAACCATCTCAATCAACAAAAACCATGCTTTGCAATTCAAGCCCAAAACAATGCATTTATTTGCCATACGGCCACAAACCATCATCACACCATCTAAACACATACCTTCACATTACATAACATCACACCAGTCATACAATACATATCACACGCATGTTGCATAATAACACGTCAAATGCACACCATTAAAACGATAAAAGTCAATAACGACACATTCCAAATTCCTGACATAATTAAATCGGCCAACGATCTCGAAACCATTAATATAAGAAAGAACATGCCAAAAGCTTTCTAACGCACCAAACCGCGCCTCAAACCGGCTTACGGATTACAAGTTATAAAGAAAACAAATTGGGAAAAGCTGTCACATTCGCATTGCGAATCTCCTAGTGAGTCCTTCGCTTCTTCATTCGCAGTGCAAATGTCCCAGCGAACAAAGTCAAAAAGGAAAATAGCCTAAAAATTTCCCAACATTCGCAGTGCGAACGTCCCAGCGAACCTTCGCTACTCCCTTCACAATGCGAGTTTCCCAGCAAACCAAGTTAGAAAGCAAACCACACAAAATAACCCAAAGTTCGCAGTGTGAACCTCTGGCGAATGCTCGCCCACACCTTCGTAGTGTGAATTGCCCACAAATGTTCGCTTTCCCCTTCGCTAGGGGATTCACAGTGCGAACCTGCGAATACCAGAAATCCCAGCAGCGCTGTTACATAACCCAAAATGATGTTTTCTCAACCAAAACATTTCCAAACCAACATACAACAATCAGAACATAGTCTAATCATGGTAACAAGTATTCTACCGCATTTACATCGATTTCCAACCGCGAAACATCGATTTCTCTCTATCGACCTAGAATCGAAAACTATGAAAACACAACAAACACTCCAATACACACATACATAATCATACACAAGCATAGTATAATCAAGTTTCACACCCTTACCCGATTAAATTGTGTTTAGAAAAGTCGGTTGAATCGGTTCTTAGATTTTTCCAAATTTTCTCTCTTTCTCCTTTTCTTTCTCTTTTCTTTCTTCCTCTTTTTCTTCTCTTCTTTTTCTTTCCTTTCTATTTTTCTCTCTTTCTATTCTATTATATGGAAAATATAATATCTACCCAACCAAAAGACCAAAATACCCCTACACTCAAATATCTCGCAAACGCTCCCAAAACGCGATAAAATATAATCTCGATGAAAAATAACATATTTTTGAATAAAAGTCAGAAATAAAATAATATAATAATAAAATAATCAAAACAACTCAATTAAATAAAAATAACTAAAACTGGGGCGTTACAACTCTACCCCACTTAGAAATTTTCGTCCTCGAAAATAATACCTGAGACGAACAACTCTGGATACGACTCCCGCATCCGACTCTCCAACTCCCAAGTCAAATTGCCCTCAGCAGCGCCTCCCCACGCCACTTTCACAAGTGCAACATCCTTGCCTCTCAACCACTTCGACTCTCGATCCAAAAATCCTAACTGGCAACGCCTCAATCGTAAGGTTCTCCCTTACCTCTACCTCGTCCATCGGAATCACATGCGACGGATCTGGAACATACTTCCGAAGCTGTGAAACATGGAATACATCATGCAAATTCGACAGACTCGGCGGCAACGCCACCCTATAAGCCACAACACCAACTCTCGCGGATATCTGGTAAGGACCAATAAACCGAGAAGTAAGTTTCTTCGATTTCAATGCACGACCAACACCCGTTACCAGCGTAACTCTCAAAAATACGTGATCGCCCTCTTGAAACTCAAGATCTTTCCTTCTTCGATCATGATAACTCTTTTGCCTACTCTGAGAAGCTTTCATTTTCTCGCGAATAAGCTTCACCTTTTCCGTAGTCTGCTGCACCAACTCCGGTCCAACCACCGCACTCTCACCAGATTCGTGCCAACACGACGGTGTTCGACATCTCCTTCCATACAATGCTTCAAATGGTGCATTCCATTACTCGAATGGAAACTGTTATTATACGTGAATTCAATCAATGCAAGATAACTATCCCACACACCACCTTGTTCAAGAACACAAGCCCGCAACAAATCTTCCAACGACTGAATCGTTCTCTCTGTCTGTTCATCCGTCTGCGGATGATAAGCCGAACTCAATCTCAATTTAGAACCCAACGCCTTTTGTAAACTTTCCCAAAATCTCGAGGTAAACCTTGGATCTCGATCAGAAACAATACTTAATGGCACCCCACGCAACTTCACAATCACACTGATGTAAATCTCAGCCAATCTCTCCAAAGGAAAACTGATGTCAATCGGAATGAAATGCGCCGATTTAGTCAGTCTGTCTACAACCACCCAAATAGCATTATGCCTTCGCTGTGTATTCGGCAACCCTGTCACAAAATCCTCGGAAATGCTATCCCACTTCCACTCAGGAATATCAACGGTTGCAACAAACCACTGGGCCTCAGATGTTCTACCTTTGACTTTTGGCACGTCAAACACGCATACACAAACTGAGCCACATCTCTTTTCAATCCAGACCACCAGAAAATCTTCTTCAAATCTTGGTACGTTTTATTAGCTCCCGGATGTATACTCAAATTACTCCGGTGTCCTTCCTCTAAAATCATCCTTTTCAAATCCGAATCATCCGGAATACAAATTCGACCACGGAACCTCAAAACACCATTAACATCCACCTTAAAATCACTATTCGCATCTTTTTCTCCCACCAACATCAAATCCACAAATTTCACATCCAGCTTCTGTTTCTCACTAAGAGTCATCAGAAAATCATTAGTAACCTTTAGCATTCCAAGCCTCACGCTATCGAACGTCACCTCACACACCAAACTCAAGTCCCTAAAAGCTTCCAAAAGCTCCCACTCCTTAACCATTAAAGCAGACATATGCAACGATTTCCGACTTAACGCATCGGCTACCACATTAGCTTTGCCAGGATGGTAATTCAAGCTAAAATCGTAGTCCTTCAAAAATTCCAACCATCTACGTTGCCTCATATTTAACTCTTTCTGATCAAACAAATATTTCAAACTTTTATGATCACTAAAGACTTCGAATCTTGCACCGTAGAGATAATGCCTCCAAATCTTCAACACAAAAACTACAGCCGCTAATTCAAGATCATGAGTAGGATAATTTTTCTCATGAACCCTCAATTGCCTCGAAGCATAAGTTACAACCTTACCTTCTTGCATCAACACACCACCTAGACCAATTAAAGACGCATCACAATACACCACAAATGGTTCATTAGGATCCGGTAAAATCAAAATCGGAGCTGTCGTCAATCTTCTCTTCAGCTCACTAAAACTTTCCTCACACCGAATATCCCAAATGAACGCTTGACCTTTACAAGTCAACTGGGTCAAAGGAAGTGCTAGCTTAGAAAAACCTTCAATAAACCTTCGATAATATCCGACTAATCCCAAAAAGCTTCGAATTTTAGTAACGGATCTCGGAGCCTCCCATTGTAGAACTGCCTCTACTTTAGATGGATCCACTCCAATACCATTACCTGAAATTACGTGTCCAAGAAAACTCATTTCCGACAACCAGAATTCACACTTGGAGAGTTTGGCAAAAAGTTTCCTCTCCTTCAAAACCTGCAAAACAATACGCAAATGCTCTGCGTGCTCCTCCCGAGACTTAGAATAAATTAAGATATCATCAATAAACACAACCACAAATCGATCCAAATGCTCGTGGAAAATACGATTCATGTACTCCATAAACACACCTGGCGCATTAGAAACCCCGAACAGCATCACCGAATATTCATAATGACCGTAACATGTCCTAAAAGCCGTCTTCTGAATATCTTCCTCTTTCACTCTTATTTGATGATACCCCGACCTCAAGTCAATCTTACTAAACACACACGCACATACCAACTGATCCATCAGATCATCAATCCTTGGAAGAGGATACTTATTCTTAATCGTCACCTTATTCAACTGACGATAATCAATACACAATCGCATACTTCCATCTTTCTTTTTCACCAACAAAACTGGAGCACCCCAAGGCGACACACTTGGCCTCACAAACCTCTTCTCCAACAATTCCTTCAACTGCTTCTTTAACTCAACCAACTCAGACGTCGACATTCGATATGGTGCCATCGATACAGGTCTAGTACCAGGAACTAGATCTATAGAAAACTCCACCTCTCTCTCTGGTGGCACATCTGAAATATCCTCAGGAAACACTTCCGGAAAATCACACACAACAGGAAACGCGTCAAGTGAAACTTGACCATCCACTGTCAATGATGCAAACAACCCAAACAACTGAGCTTCATCCACCAAAAGTTTCTTCAACTCTTTGGTAGATAAGAAACTCGAGTCTTCGTCTTCCTCAAGAGAAGGAAATCTTACCAGCTTATGATAATAATCAATATGAACCCGATTGAATTGTAACCAATTCATTCCCAAAACCACATCTAAACCCTCCAACGGCAAACACACCAAATCCATCTCAAAGTCTTTACCATAAATGGTCAAAGGACAACTTAAACAAACCAAAGAAGTAGTTACTGACCCCATTGCTGGAGTATCAATAACCATCTCACCACCCATCAAAGACAACACAAGATTCAAATGCTTCGCGCACTCAGACGATATAAACGAATGAGTCGGTTCGGTATAAATAATAGCAACTAAAGGCGTACTATTAATAAAAAAAAGTACCTCGGATCAGACGGTTTGCACTTGAAGTCTGAGTTCCCGCCAAGGAAAAAAATTTCCCACCATCTGGAGCTTGCTTCGGTTTCAGACACTTTGTACTAATATGACCAGGTTCACCACAGTTGAAACACTTCACCACATTCTTCCTCTTGCACTCAGCTGCGACATGTCCAAAACCTCCACAATTAGAACACTTCTTCGTACCCTTCTTACATTCGAACGGACGATGTCCTAATTCACCACACCCAAAACATCTCGAAGAATTAGACATACCTCCTCCACTCGGCCTTCGATCAAAAGTACCCCTTTTCTTACCCTTATCAGCCAGTGTCACATAAGGACCACCACGGAACTGTTGCTTCCCTTTCCTCTCACTCACACTCTTATAGTGAGTAGAACGAGCTTTACTATCCTCCTCATAAATCCTACAACAATCCACCAAGTCTGAAAACCTTCAAATCCTTTGGTAACCGATTACCTGCTTTATCTCAGGACGCAATCCATTCTCATACTTCACACACTTAGAAAATTCCGCAGTCGCTTCAGCATAAGGTGGATAAAACTGCACAAGCTCCACAAACTTAGCAGTATAATTAACAACAGACATATTACCTTGTTTCAATTCCAAGAACTCAATTTCCTTCTTTCCTCTTACATCTTCGGGAGAATACTTCCTCAGAAACTCAATGCTAAACACAACCCAAGTGATCTCTTCCTCTGCAGCTTCCAACATATGACGTGTACTAACCCACCAATCGTCAACTTCTTCCAGTAGCATGTGAGTACCTAGTCTCACCTTCCAATCCTCAGCACAATCCATCACTCGGAAGATTCTTTCAATCTCTTTCAGCCAAATCTGTGCACCATCAGGATCATATCTTCCTTTGAAGATAGGCGGTTTGTTCTTCCTGAACTCATCATTACCAACAGCATTAGGTGCACCCTGCACAGCCCGAGCCATAGCTTGCATCGCAGCAGCTAAAGCAGCGTCATTCCTACCAGGCATATTTTGTTCATTTCCAATAACAACAACTATGGTTAAACAAACAGCTCACCGAACCACAAAGACTAACAAGGATTGACACAAACTGACATGGACTGACTCTGATACCACTTAATGTAACACCCCCTTCTACACCCCAACATATATAAGCGATAATTAAAAATCAAAATTTCATCAGAGTATATTTAAAACATTCACAGCATAGACCGAGGGGTCACATCAATTTGAAACAAACATATAACAACCTGCTCCTATAGATATGCAACAATTCAGGTAGCACAAAACAAAGGAACTAAGTTCCTACAACCCACAATTCAATTACAGAATAAAAGCGGAAGATCCATAACTGAATCTCATATATATATATATATATATATATATATATCATAAAAAGTTTGCCTGTCATATCCAATACCATACATGTACAATCCAAAGATACATATACATAATACAAAATAATCACACTCGATCACCCCGACTACCCGGTGCTACATATCAGAGCCGACCGACAAAAAAATGAAGACCTAAGCTTCACAAAAAGACCTCCAGCATCTAATCTGCAATGCCTCATAGAGCATTAAAAACAGCAGAAGGGTGAGAAACACAATCATAATATAATTGCATATAGTTATATAATAACACACAATTACACAAACATAATATTCTCACCACATTATACGCCATAATTCAATTACAAACAAACACAATGCATTTTCTCACATATCGGTCACAAAACCATATCAACCATACACAATTCAATTATCACCAACACGTATATTCATAAATCAACTCATCAATTTCATTCACAATTCCACACACCATCAAAACCATTCATGATTTATGCAAATGCAAAGAGACCGACACCACGACTCTATGCAAATGCACATGCCGTACCATCCATCCATCATTTCTCAACACCAGTTCACTCAGGAACTATTGGAACCATCGCTCGTTACTTAGTGTAACTCCCCGTCGGGCATACGATGTTCCCCGTCGCTTTAAGTCCTCTTGGTATAAGGCGCACGACGTTTATGGATCGCTTTAAGTCCTCTTTGTATAAGGCGCACGATTCGATAGCTTTAAGTCCTATTTCTATAAGGCGCACGATCGTCTATAATCATCGCTTTAAGTCCTCTTATTTTTAAGGCACACGATCCCATCTAATCGCTTTAAGTCCTCTTATTTTTAAGGCGCATGATGTTATAGCGGATTCCCTCTAGAACCAATTCGTTGCTCACACCCACTAGGGCACACAACATCACAAGAATGCACATCATGATGCTTGGCATACAATGACTCATGACATTCAAACGCACACATATATGCAACCATCTCAATCAACAAAAACCATGCTTTGCAATTCAAGCCCAAAACAATGCATTTATTTGCCATACGGCCACAAACCATCATCACACCATCTAAACACATACCTTCACATTACATAACATCACACCAGTCATACAGTACATATCACACGCATGTTGCATAATAACACGTCAAATGCACACCATTAAAACGATAAAAGTCAATAACGACACATTCCAAATTCCCGACATAATTAAATCGGCCAACGATCTCGAAACCATTAATATAAGAAAGAACATGCCAAAAGCTTTCTAACGCACCAAACCGCGCCTCAAACCGGCTTACGGATTAAAAGTTATAAAGAAAACAAATTGGGAAAAGCTCCCAACATTCGCAATGCGAACGTCCCAGCGAACCTTCGCTACTCCCTTCGAAGTGCGAGTTTCCCAGCGAACCAAGTCAGAAAGCAAACCACACAAAATAACCCAAAGTTCGCAGTGCGAACCTCTGGCGAATGCTTGCCCACAACTTTGCAGTGCAAATTGCCCGCGAATGTTCACTTTCCCCTTCACTAGGGGATTCCCAATGCGAACCTGCGAATACCAGAAATCCCAGCAGCGCTGTTACACAACCCAAAATGATATTTTCTCAACCAAAACATTTCCAAACCAACATACAACAATCAGAACATAGTCTAATCATGGTAACAAGTATTCTACCGCATTTACATCGATTTCCAACCGCGAAACATCGATTTCTCTCTATCGACCTAGAATCGAAAACTATGAAAACACAACAAACACTCCAATACACACATACATAATCATACACAAGCATAGTATAATCAAGTTTCGCACCCTTACCCGATTAAATCGTGTTTAGAAAAGTCGGTTGAATCGGTTCTTAGATTTTTCCAAATTTTCTCTCTTTCTCCTTTTCTTTCTCTTTTCTTTCTTCCTCTTTTTCTTCTCTTCTTTTTCTTTCCTTTCTATTTTTCTCTCTTTCTATTCTATTATATGGAAAATATAATATCTACCCAACCAAAAGACCATAATACCCCTACACTCAAATATCTCGCAAACACTCCCAAAACGCGATAAAATATAATCTCGATGAAAAATAACATATTTTTGAATAAAAGTCAGAAATAAAATAATATAATAATAAAATAATCAAAACGACTCAATTAAATAAAAATAACTAAAACTGGGGCGTTACAATTTACATGAACCTTGAATTTCAAATTTGGCATCAAGCATATAATGGATGAATCAAGGTGGCATGAACTGAAGCAAACCTAACTGAATGAGTCAAGCCTTATCCCTGAAACAGAAGACCATAGGTTTGTGCTCTAACCTCAAGTCAATGATCATGGAAGACTAGAATTCCTTTATGCAACCATTGGCCACAGACTTGTACCAGCTGCCATTCATTATTGCTTGCAAAACAAACTTTCTCTACTATAAATAGAGCTCATTTATGGTCAGTTTAAGTACACCAAAGCACGACAACAATTGTTTTCCTCAAAATCTCTCTCATTTTGCAAAAATGCCTTCATTTGTAAGTCACCAGTGAGTTTTCGAGTTAGAGAGCAATTCCACCACAGCTCATTATCCAAACACATCCAATGTATCATATATAAGCTGTTCAAACGCTCATCCTTGATCTGAAACACCAAAATCAGAAAGTCAACCTCCAAAACCTCAAATTTTGACTTTTTTGCATTTTTCAAGCCATGTCTTGATTCAGTCACTTTCAAAACCAAACAAAGCCTCAAACACACTCCAAATATCATCCTCAAACTGTCCCAACAAGTTTCCCTCAACTGTAACATCATTTGAGTGAGATACCATTTTGGTCACTTTTGCCACTTTTGCAAGAAAGAGCCAATTCTTGTTCCTGAGGATTCCAGCTGGTCTTGATCATTCTAAAAGCTTCCAAGGGATCAATCAAAGGTGTCTAAAGCATTGGATCACTTCTAGCACAAGCATCATGAAAGATAAGTGCATCACAACTTGAAGTCTTTAAATCATGCATTGCTTTGATGTCCATTAATCATGGACATCTCATACATATCATATATGTTGTGTTTGAGCCAATTTTCCATGCTATTATTGCTTGTATGATGAAATAGCATAAAACATGCAAATCTAGGCCTATTTTGAAACCACTATTGGGTTTTAAAATAGGTACATCTTTAAAAAAATCTAAAAGCACCATTGGATTCCTCATGAAGTTCTTGGTAGGATCCATCTAAATTTTGTCAAAATCCATGAAGAATTGAGGGAGTTAGAGCCTTCATGCTAGATGGCAAAAACCAGGCCATGCCTTGGGCAAGGGCCAGGCCAGGGCGCCTTGGTCAGGCCTAAAATCTTGCCACCATCATATACACATGGGGTGGTTTTGATACACGGATGTATCACCACCCCAGTGGTAGCGCGCATGTGTGTTTGGTTGGGAGATCATGGGTTCGAGACCCACCTAGACCAATTTGTCATATTCCCCTATTTTGCTATTTTTCACATTTTTCATGATTTTTATTAATTAATTCCAAAATTAATTTCTCTCTCAATTTTAATTATTTTTTATTGGTTCTTTTTTTGAAAATTCATAAAAATATTAAAATTTTTTATTCTACAAAAAATTCACAAAAATATTATTTATTTCACATATTTGGTATTTTTGTAAAGAATTATGTTTTTTATTTGTTTTTAAACATTTAAAAATATTTCTTTCTCTTGATTTTTCAACTTCAAATGAATTTCAAGCTTTCATGTGATTAAAAATGATTTTTCAAAATATTTTTCAAAGTATACAACTTGTTTTTGAATATATTTGGTATTTTATATCATTTATTATTTAATTTCCTTTGAAAATTATATTTTAAATTCAAAATTAGGGTTTTCTCTAAATTTTGATTTTTCAAACTTCACATACACAAATATTGGGCCTCTTGGTAGAATGTAAGTCCCATCCCTTTGTAAATATTTGATTTGGGCCTCAGTCATTGTATAAGTCCCGATACAATTTTAAAAATCTCGACGTGATCGCCATTTTTAAACAATTTTCATATGGCCCTCCCCTTGTGTTGTAAGTCCCATCTTTATTCTTTTTAAACACTTTTGGGCCTCTAATAGAGTGTTAGCCCCATCCCTTTGTACAAAAAACCTTTTTGGGTCTCAGTCATTGTATAAGTCCCTCTGCGATTCTTAAAAACGACCATGCAATCACTGTCTTTCATTGGGCCTCTCCCTGAGTTATAATTCCCATTCTCTTTTCTTAAAATGCACTTTGGGCCTCTAATAGAGAGTAAGAACCAACCTCATTTGTAAATAAAACAAATTTGGGCCTCAGTCATTGTATAAGTCCTGACACGATTTCAAAAAAACAACGATACGATCACTGTTATTCTTGGGCCTCTCCTTGAGTATATGCCCCAATCTTCTTTTCAAAACAACTTTCCCTTTTGATTTAGATTTAAATTCATAGTTGTTATAAAAACTTTCTTTAATTTCTTAAACAACTAACCATACAGTTATTACAATGGAAGCTTGCTCACCTGTAAGTTTTAAAACAATTTTCTTTTACATACTTGCATACATATATATTTGTTTGTAATGCTGGAAGCTTGCTCACCTGTAAGTCATCCTACCCTCTTTTACATACTTGTATATATTTCATCTGTATATATATATATATATATATGCCTGTATATTACCTGCTTAGAGTTTTCCCCGACAATTAGGTCTAGGAATAGATCAAACCATGGTCACTCTTTCAACACAGTCAAAACTAGTTCCCCCATAGGAAATTCCAGATACAGTCTTGCCTCCTCTTGGGCTTATACAATATGGAACAGACAAAGGCATTATTCCTGGTGAAACTTTTCTCAAGACTGTCAATACTAGAAATCTGTCTAAGAAATTCATTTCCCCCAGAGAGGATTAATTCCTGGTGAAACCTCTCTTGAATTTCTTCAAACCCTAGAACTGTTCACTAAAGAAAGGATTATTCCCGGTGAAACCTTTCTTGAAATTTTCTTAGGTTTGGACCCACAGGCTTCCTAAAAGCATCCCCAACCTCCTCTTGGGCTTTGTACAAGGACCCCCAGGCTTCTTAAAAGTTCCCATGCCCTCTCTTGGGCTTAGTACAATGACTCAAAGACCTCTTACAGGTATAGGACAGAACTTAGTCGTCCTTTGTTAGAGCAGTCTTTCCAAAGAATCAAAACATCAGACAATTTAGGGTTGATTCTCATCCCTTAAAACACCTGCCTCCTCTTGGGCATCATACAACGATAAACCCTTTCATACCAGTAGACTTGGACAGTCTCATCTCCTCAAGGAAAAAAGAGAAACCATGATCATTCCATCAATAACTAGCAGAGTTAAAACCTCCGTAGGCTTTAAAACTCAATCTTTAAACTCTCACTTTAATTTTTCCCAGCTAGGGTCAAAATGCTATCAATAAACCCTTTATCAGAACCTCAAGGCATCTGATATTTCAACTCTTCTTCATTCCCCAACAAGAGTTGATTCCCCAATTTGGACCTGTCTCTGGATCTCAATAATCCTCAGCATAAGTTAGCCTCCTCTTAGGCTTCATATAAGAAATTCCCCAACCAGCCTCCTCTTAGGCTTTGTATAATGATCATCCCTCAGCACCTTTCAGCCTCAATCTTGGGCTTTGTACAAGACACCTATAAATATCCTCAGCTGAGTCAGTAAAATCCTTTTTTAGCCTCAATCCTGGGCTTTGTACAAGACAAATAAAAAACACTCTCTTGTTGAGTCAGTCTCTTTTCAGCCTCAATCTTGGGCTTTGTACAAGACACATATAAAATCTCCCTAAGCAGAGTCAATCCTCTTTTTAGCCTCAATCTTGGGCTTTGTACAAGACAAATAATACTCTCTAGCAGAGTCAATCTTCTTCTAGCCTCAATCTTGAGCTTTGTACAAGACAGATAAAACCTCTCACCAGTAGAGTCAGTTTCCCATTTTAGCCTCAATCTTGGGCTTTGTACAAGACACATATAAATATTCCCCAGTGGAGTCAAAAACCCTTTTTTAGCCTCAATCTTGGGCTTTGTACAAGACAGACAAAATATTTCCCCAAAAAAGTCAACTTTTAGCCTCCTCTTAGGCTTTGTATAATGATCTCCCCAAAGGAGTCAGTCTCTTTTCAGCCTCAATCTTGGGCTTTGTACAAGACAGATATAAAACTCCCTAAGTAGAGTCGCCCTTTTAGCTTCAACCTTGGGCTTTGATCAAGGCACACACAAAAAATCAAAATCCCCTTAGAGGAAATTAAAAAAACGCTCTGTAGGAAGACATTTCTCTGTACATCACACATCAAACAAACAATCAAATAAACCTTAATCCCAGATAAATGTTGTAAGTGGCATACTTGTTGATTCAAAAATCCAAGTTGTAGTCCACCTCTTATCCTTGTAAATCCCCTCTTTCATCTAATTGTTGTAAGTGGCAAGCCTCTGGATTATTTACATCCACACCAATGTCCCCTCTCTTAACATGAAAGATCCCTAAGGAAAAATGGTATCGCTCAACACTGAGTTAAAGTTTCCTCCTTCATGATAAATCCCTCATAAAGGAAATTATGGCATTGCTGGATTCTTATATCCCAGTTAAAGTAATTCTCCTTTATAATCAATCACCCAACAATTGTGATGGATAGATGAGATATCTCCCTTTAGAGATGACAAATTCTCTCTCAGTCAAACCTTTTAGCTTCAATCTTGGGCTTTAGACAAGACACAAATAACCTTTATCTTCAATCTTGGGCTTTGAACAAGACACCAAACATCTTTTTCCTCCCATAGAATAGGAGGAACTACGATTGCTCTGATTTCCCTGTTTTCTTTAACGTGAATACATAGGCATAAGATTGCGAAATCCTAGCAAGCAGACTAATAAAAAACCTTAGGTCCAGTACCTTACCAAAAACATCGGAAAAAATCGAAAACAACAAAAACTCTCTCTCTCTCTCTCTCAAACATTCCCAAAGGAGAAACTTTCCCAATCAACAGATAAACACCAGTAAGTAGAAAATAGTAGAAATTGCTAACGATCTATGGATAACCATATATATGATGGGTAATTGACAATTCCCCATTGTATAACCTGACCCTAAACTCCCCAATCTCTTAAGCATTTGTTAAAGAAAACATTTGCATGCAAGGTTAGTTTTAGATAGCTTCCCTTTCCTTTCCAGCTTCATAGAATAAATAAGAAATCAGAAAGTAGCACCCAATTCCAACCAATGGCGATAAGGTGGTCGCGTCACCGAAAAAAATCGCACGCTACAGAAAAATGACGACTCTGCTGGGGACGTCAAACTAGGATTAGAATTCCTAAGAGGTCTAGGTTGTTAGCAATCATACTATATATATATATATATATATATATATATATATATATATACTGCTTTTTCTACTTGATATCCGTGTTTATTTTTCTGTCAATGGGAATGTGATTGATACGCATGTGGAAAGTTTGAGAGAACCCTAAGATAAGGGGTGGCATAGACGGGTGGACTTATAGGGAGTGAATCCCGAATAAGCGATCCTGGTAGACCACCAAATCAGACGAGGGCCCGTGTGGATTTTGTCTGTTGAACGACCCATGTTCGTGAAAGCATACTTTTCCCAATGCGGCACCCGTGACCCTGAGGATTTAGTAGACATTAAACCTATGACCATTTGGTAGTGCGGTGACTATCAGGAATAGTTGATACGCGATACTACACTCAAATGAGATTACACTAGAATGCTATAGCTCGCTCGTGTGAACCATCTTGCTGTTGATATCCTTAGGGGGTCAATGATTTTGGGGACCCTAGGATCCGTTCTACAGGTACAAAAATTAACTAGAATACAACCTTTGGGGATGGGTAGAGCTATGACTCCATGCTCGTGAAGTTGAACCTTTGAACCCATGTTTTTTGAATGTTTTTGTGTGCTGCATTCATGCATTTATTTAAAAAAATCTTAAACAAAGAAAAATCTTCTCTTCTTTTTCTCAAAATAAACTAAAACAATAATTGTAAATATCAGAAAGATTGCATTATGGATTTCGGTAGAAGAAAGACGCACAAGTACACTTTCAAGGCTCCGAAACTAGAGAATTTAAGGAGGTTGGAAAGGATGATCACCAACCCTGATGCTTTCAGAGCTAAGCATGGAGGGTTGTTGTCTCTGTTAAGGGTCCACATAGTTGAAGGAACCCTGTCTACATTAATTCAGCTTTACGATTCAGTTTATCACTGCTTCACATTCCAGGATTATCAACTGGCACCAACGTTAGAAGAGTACTCTCATCTGATTGATTTACCTATCACTGATCAAGCTCCATTTTCTGGACTGGAAGAAATTCCAAAGGATCAGGCCATTGCAAAAGCAATCTCTTTGGACGAGCAGGAAGTTAGGAGTATCATGACCACTAAAGGAGGAATCCAGGGTTTACCAGCTAAATTCCTGATAGAGAAAGCCCTGTACTTTGCTAGTATAGGAAATGTAACTGCTTTCGAAGATATCTTTGTCCTACTCACATATGGGTTATTCCTCTTTCCCAACACTGACAACTTCGTTGATACCAACGCTGTTAAGATATTTCTGATTGGAAACCCCGTACCGACTCTGCTCGCAGATGCTTATCATTCTGCACACTTAAGGAATTTGTACAGTGGAGGAATGATCACATGTTGCATACCCTTACTTTACAAATGGTTCATTTCCCATTTACCCAAGTCTGCTGCATTTTGGGATCACAAGAGTACTCTACGTTGGTCACAAAGGATTATGTCTCTTACCAACTCTGACATAGATTGGTATAATAGGATTTATGAGGGGATAGAGATCATCGACAGTTGTGGAAATTTCCCTAATGTACCCCTCATAGGAACTAATGAAGGAATCAACTATCATCCAATTTTAGTTCGTCGTCAACTCGGATACCCGATGAAGAATATCCCGCTAATTTTCATCTGGAAGGTCTTTTCTTCAAGGAAGGGGAAAATGACAGGGCACTAAAGAAGGAAATAGTGCATGCCTGGCAACATATTCACAAGAAAGGAAGAGAGTCTCTAGGAAGACTAAATTGTACCTCCATGGAGCCTTATCTCCACTGGGTGCAAACTAGAGCCCTCAAGCTGAGGATCCCTTACCCTCGCCAAGAAGTTTTTCTGTTAAAGGAATCTGTCCTTTATTTCCTGTCTGACACGGAAAAACTCCAGGTAGCTCTCAACAAAGTTCAACGTGAGAAGAGCTCTTGGAAAAACAAGTATCGAATCCTCAACGTGGAGTGTACCAAGATTCAGGAATTGTTAAAAGAAAAGGATGCTCTCATTAAGATATTAGAGCAGCATGTTGTAGAAAGTCAGGAGGACCGAAGAAATCTGCTCGATCCTTTCACTTGGCAAAGGACTGACAACCTGACAACGGCTGAAGAGCCCCGATCAAAGAAAAAGAAAATACCGGAACCAGCATCTGAGCTCTCTTCAGAGAGGACTCAGGATCTATAAGCTTAGCTGTTTTCCTTACAGCACTTTATAAAATATTGTACTTTTCCTTATAACGTACTACAATCTTTCATATTCAATAAAAGGGGTCCCCCCCCCCCACTGTATGATATTTGCAATCTATTTGTTGAAGTTATTTTTTGTTAAAATAAAAACTAAAAAAAAAAGTTTTGCATATCATTCATCATTTTCACATAACACATTCTTCTTATCTTTGAGTCTCACGTATGTGTCACGATTCTAGAGTCAAACTGTCTCACTCATACAATATTCGGGCCAATCGACAAAAGAAAATGGACGATCTCGAGGGAGAAAACAGAGAGCTAAGAGAAGAAATCGACGCTCTAAAGGAAAGTTTAGAAAAACATCACAGTGACATGTAATCCCTGGCAGCAGCTCAGAAGCAACAACAAAGGACTATGATCTCAAAGGTTACGTCTACGCCCATTATAGAGACACATGAGAATCATCCTCGGTACAACATGCCTAAGGGTCGCCCCCAGGGCATGCCTCTCAACTTTTTCCCTGAAGGATATATCCCGCCGATCAGTGAAGACCAAGAAACTGCAGGAGGAACCACTGGAACTGAAGGTTACAAAATTCGGGAAAGTGTAGACGCAAGGATTACAACAGTAACACCTAAAGGTTACAAACTTCAGGGCATGGAAGCGCCAAGAGTCACCGCTATAATGTTTATACCATAACCAGTGGTACATACTGTCCCGGAAGGATAGATTCCACAAGTAATTTCTGGTGGAAATGAAGACATGTACGAAAGAATGAATGAGTTCCAGGAATAATTCTTGGAGATGCAGAAGGAACTGCATGCCATTCGCAGTCAAGACTTATTCAAAAAGGACGCCGCCGACCTCTGTTTGGTCCCTAATGTAAAAATCCCGCAAAAATTCAAGGTGCCTGACTTTGAAAAATACAAAGGCAACTCTTTCCCTCAAAGTCATTTGGTGATGTACGCTCGAAAGATGTCAACCCAGACAGAAAATCAACAGCTACTAATCCATTACTTCCAAGACAGTTTAACCGGTGTCACACTCAAATGGTACATGGGTTTAAACCGCACCAAGATCAGTAATTTCAGAGATCTCAGCGCTGCTTTCGTTCATCAGTATAAATACAATCTGGATATGGCAGCGGATAGGGATCAACTCAGAGCAATGTCGCAGAAGGACAAAGAAACTTTCAAAGAATATGCTCAGAGGTGGCGTGAAATTGCTGCCCAGATCTGTCCCCCTCTTGAGGAAAAGGAGACGACCAAGATCTTTTTGAAAACATTAAGATCATTCTATTACGACCGAATGGTTGCCAGTGCGCCCAGTGACTTCACTGAAATGGTGAACATGGGAGTACGCCTTGAAGAAGCAGTCCGAGAAGGACGATTGGTTAAAGATGCAGAGCCATCAAGCAGTACCAAAAGATACGGTAGTGCTTTCCCAAAGAAAAAAGAGCAAGATATTGGTAATATCTCTCTCAGAAAGCAAAGGCAAAGGTATCAACCAGTAGCAGCGGTAACTCCCACTATACACTCTACGCCGGTTCTGACGTATCAACCTCAGGTTGCTCAGAGTTAACCAAGTCAACAACAATATCAACAAAGGACACAACAGCCTCTTCAACAGGCTCATCTATAGTACAACAGCAATAATCGTATGACACGACCATCAGGGTTCGACCCTATACCGATGTTGTACGCAGAACAATTTCCACTTCTACTGGTTAAGGGGCATGTTGTTAGGTGCAGATTTGACCTAAAAATAAACTATCTTTCCTTGCATTTTTCCACTCTTTTCTCATGTTTTCATTAATTTTGCTAATGATTGTTGTTGTTCTTCTAAAAATGAGAATATACCTTTGGTGCTTGTAATATGTGTGTTATTGTGCAGGAAAATGCACTAAATGATCAAAGTGAAGACACAAGAAAATGAAGCAAGATACAAAATAGCAGAGGAAGACATCAGTAAGTTCGCTTTGCAAAATTGAAAGTGAGTGCCAGCGAAGGTTCGCTTTGCTAACTCTAGCGAATGGTCCTAGATTTTGGCAGGGGCAAAAGGCACTAAAGTTCGCTTTGCAAACGGGAAAGCGAGTGTTCGCTTTGCGAGTGATCCTTCGCATTGCAAACTCACGAGAATTTCTGGGGCGGTTCAACTATTCAGAGGCACCTGAAGTGCCATTTTTCTTTATTCGCTGTGCGAATAAAAGGTCCGCTTTGCGAACATGTAATTTCCTGAATGTGTTATAAATACATTCTTCACACTTTTTAGAGATAGTTTTGATAGATTTAGATATTTTTCAGAGAGAAACTTTGCATCTCTTCATTTTCAAGGGAGAGAAGGTAAGAGCTTTGATTTCTTGTTGGTGTTGGATGTAATCTCTTGATACCTTATGTATTTCATATAATGTATGTTTGTGAATATGTTTTGTTTCTCTATTGTTTGTTGTCTTTGATTGATTATTTGTGGTCTTGACAAAACCTTTACAAATCCTTGATCTTAGATTTTCATCTATCAATGAGTAACATTTTTGACATGGTTTTGTGAGTTGATATTCATTGTATCTTTTGTTGTATTGTGTGTATTAAGTAGCATGGCTAGCATGAGTAGGGTTTGTGGTAAAGGAATGAAAATGGTGAATGAAGTTGTGATGTGTAAACACCATGTATTGTGAATGTTTCTTTTTGCATCGGCAATTTCGATTCAATGGACTTTAGAAATGTCCCTTTGTTGTGAATCCGACCAAGCTACAACCTTTGAAGCCCTTTGTGATCTTTTTGCTCCCATATTTTCATTTTTGATTTTTAGATGTTGTATGAATTGATTGCTATTTGCATTGTTTGTCAGGTGAGTGAAATTTCCCCACGGTTACAAACTCGTCAATTTCTTTATTCTTATTCTGAAGAGGAGTGTTAGAGTGATTTAAGTATGAAAATTTTGTTATCATTTGAACCATTTCATGATATTTGTTTAAGAACTTAATTCTTTGTCATTGTTCTATTCTATTGATTGGTGAACGTTGCTTGTGCGCATTTTCATGCTTGACTTTGGTTGAATCTTACGCTTGAGCAAATCCTCTTGTTTTAATGAGGGGCATAATTTGCTTGAGGACAAGCAAAAATCTAGTTGGGGAGAGTTGTTAGGTGCAGATTTGACCTAAAAATGAACTATCTTTCCTTGCATTTTTTCCACTCTTTTCTCATGTTTTCATTAATTTGGTTAATGATTGTTGTTGTTCTTCTAACAATGAGAATATACCTTTGGTGCTTGTAATATGTGTGTTATTGTGCAGGAAAAGGCACTAAATGATTAAAGTGTAAGACACAAGAAAATAAAGCAAGCTGCCAAAGAGCAGAGGAAGACATCAGTAAGTTCGCTTTGCGAACTTGAAAGCTAGTGCCAACGAAGGTTCGCTTTGCGAACTCCGGCGAGGTCTCTGGCGAATGGTCCCAGATTTTGGCAGGGGAAAAAGGCACTAAAGTTCGCTTTGTAAACGGGAAAGCGAGTGTTCGCTTTACGAATGATCCTTCGAATTGCAAACTCACGAGAATTTCTGGGGCGGTTTAACTATTCAGAGGGACCTGAAGTGCCATTTTTCTTTATTCGCTGTGCGAATAAATGGTTCGCTTTGCGAACATGTAATTTCCTGAATGTGTTATAAATACATTCTTCACACTTTTTAGAGATAGTTTTGATAGATTTAGACATTTTTTCAGAGAGAAACTTTGCATCTCTTCATTTTCAAGGGAGAGAAGGTAAGAGCTTTGATTTCTTGTTGGTGTTGGATGTAATCTCTTGATACCTTGTGTATTTCATCTAATGTATGTTTGTGAATATGTTTTGTTTCTCTATTGTTTGTTGTCTTTGATTGATTATTTGTGGTCTTGACAAAACCTTTGCAAATCCTTGATCTTAGATTTTCATCTATCAATGAGTAACACTTTTGACATGGTTTTGTGAGTTGATATTCATTGTATCTTTTGTTGTATTGTGTTGATTAAGTAGCATGGCTAGAATAAGTAGGATCGATACGGTATTGCGAGGATGCGTGATAATAGTGATGAAGAACGATATTCAAATTCATTTGGCAAATTAGTTGAATACATGTAAAAAGAGTTAAATGTATAACGTATTCTGATCATTGGCATTTTATATGAACCAATCATTTATCTTATTTGGGTGTCATCTTTGTTTACCTGTTTATCTTTGATTTAAACCACTATAGACATATACTCTTCAGATCTGGATCTAAGATGATTATCTGTTTTGTTTTAAACTCTAGAAATAGATTTAGGCTTAACGCTTGCGTGAGTATCAGCTCTTAATGCTCTGTGTTGGGTTTTGTTGCGTGAGACATCACCAATGAGGCAACACAGTCTATCTCTCGACGTTACGTTAGACATAACCTCGGTCGTGGGTGATACGTGAGAATATTTGGCGAATGATTGATTTATGTATAATATTATTAGAAGAATGCAAGTGTTATCAATTGATGAGACCTAATTCCAACAAGGCTTCGTTTATAATTCAGTCTTTACTTTATATATTTCAGTCTTTACATTTTCCACATTTACTTTTGGTTCCGTCTTAAACCAAAACTTTTGACCCATAAGCTTAGAAATGTAGATACCGTCGAACGACATTCTTTCCCTCGCAGTGATCCCTGTGGTACGACAAAACTGGGTTACTTATATATTTTTGCTTGCTGCTATTCTAGCTTCAACAAAATGGCGCCGTTGCCGGGGATCGGAGTTTAGATATTGAATCGCTTTGCGATAGTTTCTATATTTTTGAGCATTGTATATTTGTTTATATTGTATATCTTTGTTTGCTTTTTGGTTTTCTCTAGTGTGATCAGGAATGATGAGAACTCCTAGATTGGTTGCTATTGTATAAAAGCATTCAATGAAGCTTCGACCGAGTCTGGATGGATGTTGAGCGTTGAAAGTATGCATGGTAAATTGTACTGCTTTATAGAATGCTAGAATGATTTAGAAATTTTGTGCTTTGTGCAAATGTGTATTCTTGTTTCATTTTTCAACTTGTTGGAATGCTTGTTTCACTTAGGTCCAAAAACCACAAATTGTGAGCAACCTCCATTATTTACTATATGCTAGGATGACTGATAACTTTGTTTAATTCGTTTGATTCATGCTTTATCTTTTGATTATTGTGAATTTGTGGAAGCATTAGATATGATCAGGCGTTTGTTTATATTGAGCACAACCGTATCCAAAAGTATCTTACCCGTGAGTAGAGAGAATTTGTTAGCCCTTTAAGCCTAAACAGTTTAGATCTCATTTTAGTGATGAACTTGGTTTATGTACATAATTTGAAAGTGTAGTTCATCATTGAATTTTGTGAGGTTCTAAAACTTTCTTCTTGAACCTTTGAACATTGTTTTAATTTGATTTCCTTGCCTTAAAATGCAAGGAACATTCACTTGAGGCTTGGTTGAATTCAAGTTGGGGAGAATGAAAAAGAAGATTGGTAAGTTGCTAAAACTTTTGAAAAAGTTCAAACAAGCATGAAAAGAAAAAGTGTGAATATGAATGTGAAAAACAAAAAAAAAAGAATGCTTGTTTGAATGAGAAAAATAGAGAAAAAAATAATTGTTCATTAGGAAGTTTGAGAAGGTTTGTGGTAAAGGAATGAAAATGGTGAATGAAGTTGTGATGTGTAAATACCATGTATAGTGAATGTTTCTTTTTGCATCAGCAATTTCGATTCAATGGCCTTTAGAAATGTCCCTTTGTTGTGAACCCGACCAAGCTACAACCTTTGAAGCCCTTAGTGATATTTTTGCTTCCGTATTTTTATTTTTGATTGTTAGATGTTGTATGAATTGGATTGCTATTTGCATTGTTTGTCAGGTGAGTGAAATTTCCCCACGGTTACAAACTCGTCAATTTCTTTATTCTTATTCTGAAGAGGAGTGTTAGAGTGATTTAAGTATGAAAATTTTGTTATCATTTGAACCATTTCATAATATTTGTTTAAGAACTTAATTCTTTGTCATTATTCTATTCTATTGAGTGGTGAACGTTGCTTGTGCGCATTTTCATGCTTGACTTTGGTTGAATCTTACGCTTGAGCAAATCCTCTTGTTTTAATGAGGGGCATACTTTGCTTGAGGACAAACAAAAATCTAGTTGGGG
Source organism: Lathyrus tuberosus (assembly GCA_022829125.1). Taxonomy (NCBI): domain Eukaryota; kingdom Viridiplantae; phylum Streptophyta; class Magnoliopsida; order Fabales; family Fabaceae; genus Lathyrus; species Lathyrus tuberosus. Next base: position 22,505,148 of record JALAZF010000017.1, read on the forward strand.
AGAGTTGTTAGGTGCAGATTTGACCTAAAAATGAACTATCTTTCCTCGCATTTTTTCCACTCTTTTCTCATGTTTTCATTAATTTGGTTAATGATTGTTGTTGTTTTTCTAACAATGAGAATATACCTTTGGTGCTTGTAATATGTGTGTTATTGTGCAGGAAAAGGCACCAAATGATTAAAGTGTAAGACACAAGAAAATAAAGCAAGCTGCCAAAGAGCAGAGGAAGACATCAGTAAGTTCGCTTTGCAAACTTGAAAGCAAGTGCCAACGAAGGTTCGTTTTGCAAACTCTGGCGAGGTCTCTGGCGAATGGTCCCAGATTTTGGCAGGGGCAAAAGGCACTAATGTTCGCTTTGCAAACGGGAAAGCGAGTGTTCGCTTTGCGAGTGATCCTTCGCATTGCAAACTCACGAGAATTTCTGGGGCGGTTTAACTATTCAGAGGCACCTGAAGTGCCATTTTTCTTTATTCGTTGTGCTAATAAATGGTTCGCTTTGCGAACATGTAATTTCCTGAATGTGTTATAAATACATTCTTCACACTTTTTAGAGATAGTTTTGATAGATTTAGACATTTTTCAGAGAGAAACTTTGCATCTCTTCATTTTCAAGGGAGAGAAGGTAAGAGCTTTGATTTCTTGTTGGTGTTGGATGTAATCTCTTGATACCTTATGTATTTCATCTAATGTATGTTTGTGAATATGTTTTGTTTCTCTATTGTTTGTTGTCTTTGATTGATTATTTGTGGTCTTGACAAAACCTTTACAAATCCTTGATCTTAGATTTTCATCTATCAATGAGTAACACTTTTGACATGGTTGTGAGTTGATATTCATTGTATCTTTTGTTGTATTGTGTTGATTAAGTAGCATGGCTAGCATGAGTAGGATCGATACGGTATTGCGAGGATGCGTGATAATAGTGATGAAGAACGATATTCACATTCATTTGGAAAATTAGTTGAATACATGTAAAAAGAGTTAAATGTATAACGTATTCTGATCATTGGCATTTTATATGAACCAATCATTTATCTTATTTGGGTGTCATCTTTGTTTACCTGTTTATCTTTGATTTGAACCACTATAGACATATAATCTTCAGACCTGGATCTAAGATGATTATCTGTTTTGTTCTAAACTCTAGAAATAGATTTAGGCTTAACGCTTGCGTGAGTATCAGCTCTTAATGCTGTGTGTTGCGTTTTGTTGCGTGAGACATCACCAATGAGGCAATACAGTCTATCTCTCGACGTTACGTTAGACATAACCTCGGTCGTGGGTGATACGTGAGAATATTTGGCGAATGATTGATTTATGTATAATATTATTAGAAGAATGCATGTGTTATCAATTGATGAGACCTAATTCCAACAAGGCTTCGTTTATAATTCAGTCTTTACTTTATATTTTTTAGTCTTTACATTTTCCGCATTTGCTTTTGGTTCCGTCTTAAACCAAAACTTTTGATCCATAAGCTTAGAAATGTAGATATCGTCGAACGGCATTCTTTCCCTCGCAGTGATCCCTGTGGTACGACAAAACTGGGTTACTTATATATTTTTGCTTGCTGCTATTCTAGCTTCAACAAAATGGCGCCGTTGCCGGGGATCGGAGTTTAGATATTGAATCGCATTGCGATAGTTTCCATATTTTTGAGCATTGTACATTTGTTTATATTGTATATGTTTGTTTGCTTTTTTGTTTTCTCTAGTGTGACCAGGAATGATGAGAACTCCTAGATTGGTTGCTATTGTATAAAAGCATTCAATGAAGCTTTGACCGAGTCTGGATGGATGTTGAGCGTTTAAAGTATGCATGGTAAATTGTACTGCTTTATAGAATGCTAGAATGATTTAGAAATTTTGTGCTTTGTGCAAATGTGTATTCTTGTTTCATTTTTCAACTTGTTAAAATGCTTGTTTCACTTAGGTCCAAAAACCACAAATTGTGAGAAACCTCCATTATTGACTATATGCTAGGATGACTGATAACTTTGTTTAATTCGTTTGATTCATGCTTTATCTTTTGATTATTGTGAATTTGTGGAAGCATTAGATATGATCAGGCATTTGTATATATTGACCACAACCGTATCCAAAAGTATCTTACCCGTGAGTAGAAAGAATTTGTTTGCCCTTTAAGCCTAAACAGTTTAGATCTCATTTTAGTGATGAACTTGGTTTATGTACATAATTTGAAAGTGTAGTTCATCATTGAATTTTGCGAGGTTCTAAAACTTTCTTCTTGAACCTTTGAACATTGTTTTAATTTGATTTCCTTGCCTTAAAACGCAAGGAACATTCACTTGAGGCTTGGTTGAATTCAAGTTGGGGAGAATGAAAAAGAAGATTGGTAAGTTGCTAAAACTTTTGAAAAAGTTCAAACAAGCATGAAAAGAAAAAGTGTGAATATGAATGTGAAAAACAAAAGAAAAAGAATGCTTGTTTGAATGAGAAAAATAGAGAAAAAAATAATTGTTCATTAGGAAGTTTGAGAAGGTTTGTGGTAAAGGAATGAAAATGGTGAATGAAGTTGTGATGTGTAAATACCATGTATAGTGAATGTTTCTTTTTGCATCGGCACTTTCGATTCAATGGCCTTTAGGAATGTTCCTTTGTTGTGAACCCGACCAAGCTACAACCTTTGAAGCCCTTAGTGATATTTTTGCTTCCGTATTTTTATATTTGATTGTTAGATGTTGTATGAATTGGATTTCTATTCGCATTGTTTGTCAGGTGAGTGAAATTTCCCCACGGTTACGAACTCGTCAATTTCTTTATTCTTATTCTGAAGAGGAGTGTTAGAGTGATTTAAGTATGAAAATTTTGTTATCATTTGAACCATTTCATAATATTTGTTTAAGAATTTAATTCTTTGTCATTGTTCTATTCTATTGAGTGGTGAACGTTGCTTGTGCGCATTTTCATGCTTGACTTTGGTTGAATCTTACGCTTGAGCAAATCCTCTTGTTTTAATGAGGGGCATACTTTGCTTGAGGACAAACAAAAATCTAGTTGGGGAGAGTTGTTAGGTGCAGATTTGACCTAAAAATGAACTATCTTTCCTCGCATTTTTTCCACTCTTTTCTCATGTTTTCATTAATTTGGTTAATGATTGTTGTTGTTCTTCTAACAATGAGAATATACCTTTGGTGCTTGTAATATGTGTGTTATTGTGCAGGAAAAGGCACTAAATGATTAAAGTGTAAGACACAAGAAAATAAATCAAGCTGCCAAAGAGCAGAGGAAGACATCAGTAAGTTCGCTTTGCGAACTTGAAAGCGAGTGCCAACGAAGGTTCGTTTTGCAAACTCTGGCGAGGTCTCTGGCGAATGGTCCCATATTTTGGCTGGGGCAAAAGGCACTAAAGTTCGCTTTTCAAACGGGAAAGCGAGTGTTCGCTTTGCGAGTGATCCTTCGCATTGCAAACTCACGAGAATTTCTGGGGCGGTTTAACTATTCAGAGGCACCTGAAGTGCCATTTTTGTTTATTTGTTGTGCTAATAAATGGTTCGCTTTGCGAACATGTAATTTCCTGAATGTGTTATAAATACATTCTTCACACTTTTTAGAGATAGTTTTGATAGATTTAGACATTTTTCAGAGAGAAACTTTGCATCTCTTCATTTTCAAGGGAGAGAAGGTAAGAGCTTTGATTTCTTGTTGGTGTTGGATGTAATCTCTTGATACCTTATGTATTTCATCTAATGTATGTTTGTGAATATGTTTTGTTTCTCTATTGTTTGTTGTCTTTGATTGATTATTTGTGGTCTTGACAAAACCTTTACAAATCCTTGATCTTAGATTTTCATCTTTCAATGAGTAACACTTTTGACATGGTTTTGTGAGTTGATATTCATTGTATCATTTGTTGTATTGTGTTGATTAAGTAGCATGGCTAGCATGAGTAGGATTGATACGGTATTGCGAGGATGCGTGATAATAGTGATGAAGAACGATATTCAAATTCATTTGGCAAATTAGTTGAATACATGTAAAAAGAGTTAAATGTATAACGTATTCTGATCATTGGCATTTTATATGAACCAAACATTTATCTTATTTGGGTGTCATCTTTGTTTACCTGTTTATCTTTGATTTGAACCACTATAGACATATAATCATCAGACCTGGATCTAAGATGATTATCTGTTTTGTTCTAAACTCTAGAAATAGATTTAGGCTTAACGCTTGCGTGAGTATCAGCTCTTAATGCTGTGTGTTGCGTTTTGTTGCGTGAGACATCACCAATGAGGCAATACAGTCTATCTCTCGACGTTATGTTAGACATAACCTCGGTCGTGGGTGATACGTGAGAATATTTGGCGAATGATTGATTTATGTATAATATTATTAGAAGAATGCATGTGTTATCAATTGATGAGACCTAATTCCAACAAGGCTTCGTTTACAATTCAGTCTTTACTTTATATTTTTCAGTCTTTACAATTTCCGCATTTGCTTTTGGTTCCGTCTTAAACCAAAACTTTTGATCCATAAGCTTAGAAATGTAGATACCGTCGAACGACATTCTTTCCCTCGCAGTGATCCCTGTGGTACGACAAAACTGGGTTACTTATATATTTTTGCTTGCTGCTATTCTAGCTTCAACAAAATGGCGCCGTTGCCGGGGATCGGAGTTTAGATATTGAATCGCATTGCGATAGTTTCCATATTTTTGAGCATTGTACATTTGTTTATATTGTATATGTTTGTTTGCTTTTTTATTTTCTCTAGTGTAACCAGGAATGATGAGAACTCCTAGATTGGTTGCTATTGTATAAAAGTATTCAATGAAGCTTTGACCGAGTCTGGATGGATGTTGAGCGTTGAAAGTATGCATGGTAAATTGTACTGCTTTATAGAATGCTAGAATGATTTAGAAATTTTGTGCTTTGTGCAAATGTGTATTCTTGTTTCATTTTTCAACTTGTTAAAATGCTTGTTTCACTTAGGTCCAAAAACCACAAATTGTGAGAAACCTCCATTATTTACTATATGCTAGGATGACTGATAACTTTGTTTAATTCGTTTGATTCATGCTTTATCTTTTGATTATTGTGAATTTGTGGAAGCATTAGATATGATCAGGCATTTGTTTATATTGAGCACAACCGTATCCAAAAGTATCTTACCCGTGAGTAGAGAGAATTTGTTAGCCCTTTAAGGCTAAACAGTTTAGATCTCATTTTAGTGATGAACTTGGTTTATGTACATAATTTGAAAGTGTAGTTCATCATTGAATTTTGTGAGGTTCTAAAACTTTCTTCTTGAATCTTTGAACATTGTTTTAATTTGTATTCCTTGCCTTAAAAAGCAAGGAACATTCACTTGAGGCTTGGTTGAATTCAAGTTGGGGAAAATGAAAAAGAAGATTGGCGAGTTGCTAAAACTTTTGAAAAAGTTCAAACAAGCATGAAAAGAAAAAGTGTGAATATGAATGTGAAAAACAAAAGAAAAAGAATGCTTGTTTGAATGAGAAAAATAGAGTAAAAAATAATTTTTCATAAGGAAGTTTGAGAAGGTTTGTGGTAAAGGAATGAAAATGGTGAATGAAGTTGTGATGTGTAAATACCATGTATAGTGAATGTTTCTTTTTGCATCGGCAATTTCGATTCAATGGCCTTTAGAAATGTCCCTTTGTTGTGAACCCGACCAAGCTACAACCTCTGAAGCCCTTAGTGATCTTTTTGCTTCCGTATTTTCATTTTTGATTGTTAGATGTTGTATGAATTGGATTGCTATTTGCTTTGTTTGTCAGGTGAGTGAAATTTCCCCACGGTTACAAACTCGTCAATTTCTTTATTCTTATTCTGAAGAGGAGTGTTAGAGTGATTTAAGTATGAAAATTTTGTTATCATTTGAACCATTTCATGATATTTGTTTAAGAACTTAATTCTTTGTCATTGTTCTATTCTATTGAGTGGTGAACGTTGCTTGTGCGCATTTTCATGCTTGACTTTGGTTGAATCTTACGCTTGAGCAAATCCTCTTGTTTTAATGAGGGGCATACTTTGCTTGAGGACAAGCAAAAATCTAGTTGGGGAGAGTTGTTAGGTGCAGATTTGACCTAAAAATGAACTATCTTTCCTCGCATTTTTTCCACTCTTTTCTCATGTTTTCATTAATTTGGCTAATGATTGTTGTTGTTCTTCTAACAATGAGAATATACCTTTGGTGCTTGTAATAAGTGTGTTATTGTGCAGGAAAAGGCACTAAATGATTAAAGTGTAAGACACAAGAAAATAAAGCAAGCTGCCAAAGAGCAGAGGAAGACATCAGTAAGTTCGCTTTGCGAACTTGAAAGCGAGTGCCAACGAAGGTTCGTTTTGTAAACTCTGGCGAGGTCTCTGGCGAATGGCCCCAGATTTTGGCAGGGGTAAAAGGCACTAAAGTTCGCTTTGCAAACGGGAAAGCGAGTGTTCGTTTTGCGAGTGATCCTTCGCATTGCAAACTCACGAGAATTTCTGGGGCGGTTTAACTATTCAGAGGCACCTGAAGTGATATTTTTCTTTATTCGTTGTGCGAATAAATGGTTCGCTTTGCGAACATGTAATTTCCTGAATGTGTTATAAATACATTCTTCACACTTTTTAGAGATAGTTTTGATAGATTTAGACATTTTTCAGAGAGAAACTTTGCATCTCTTCATTTTCAAGGGAGAGAAGGTAAGAGCTTTGATTTCTTGTTGGTGTTGGATGTAATCTCTTGATACCTTGTGTATTTCATCTAATGTGTGTTTGTGAATATGTTTTGTTTCTCTATTGTTTGTTGTCTTCGATTTATTATTTGTGGTCTTGACAAAACCTTTACAATTCCTTGATCTTAGATTTTCATCTATCAATGAGTAACACTTTTGACATGGTTTTGTGAGTTGATATTCATTGTATCATTTGTTGTATTGTGTTGATTAAGTAGCATGGCTAGCATGAGTAGGATTGATACGGTATTGCGAGGATGCGTGATAATAGTGATGAAGAACGATATTCACATTCATTTGGCAAATTAGTTGAATACATGTAAAAAGAGTTAAATGTATAACGTATTCTGATCATTGGCATTTTATATGAACCAAACATTTATCTTATTTGGGTGTCATCTTTGTTTACCTGTTTATCTTTGATTTGAACCACTATAGACATATAATCATCAGACCTGGATCTAAGATGATTATCTGTTTTGTTCTAAACTCTAGAAATAGATTTAGGCTTAACGCTTGCGTGAGTATCGGCTCTTAATGCTGTGTGTTGCGTTTTGTTGCGTGAGACATCACCAATGAGGCAATACAGTCTATCTCTCGACGTTACGTTAGACATAACCTCGGTCGTGGGAGATACGTGAGAATATTTGGCGAATGATTGATTTATGTATAATATTATTAGAAGAATGCATGTGTTATCAATTGATGAGACCTAATTCCAACAAGGCTTCGTTTATAATTCAGTCTTTACTTTATATTTTTCAGTCTTTACATTTTCCGCATTTGCTTTTGGTTCCGTCTTAAACCAAAACTTTTGATCCATAAGCTTAGAAATGTACATACCGTCGAACGGCATTCTTTCCCTCGCACTGATCCCTGTGGTATGACAAAACTGGGTTACTTATATATTTTTGCTTGCTGCTATTCTAGCTTCAACAAAATGGCGCAGTTGCCGGGGATCGGAGTTTAGATATTGAATCGCATTGCGATAGTTTCTATATTTTTGAGCATTGTACATTTGTTTATATTGTATATCTTTGTTTGCTTTTTTGTTTTCTCTAGTGTGATCAGGAATGATGAGAACTCCTAGATTGGTTGTTATTGTATAAAAGTATTCAATGAAGCTTCGACCGAGTCTGGATGGATGTTGAGCGTTGAAAGTATGCATGGTAAATTGTACTGCTTTATAGAATGCTAGAATGATTTAGAAATTTTGTGCTTTGTGCAAATGTGTATTCTTGTTTCATTTTTCAACTTGTTGGAATGCTTGTTTCACTTAGGTCCAAAAACCACAAATTGTGAGAAACCTCCATTATTTACTATATGCTAGGATGACTGATAACTTTGTTTAATTCATTTGATTCATGCTTTATCTTTTGATTATTGTGAATTTGTGGAAGCAGTAGATATGATCAGGCATTTGTTTATATTGAGCACAACCGTATCCAAAAGTATCTTACCCGTGAGTAGAGAGAATTTGTTAGCCCTTTAAACCTAAACAGTTTAGATCTCATTTTAGTGATGAACTTGGTTTATGTACATAATTTGAAAGTGTAGTTCATCATTGAATTTTGTGAGGTTCTAAAAATTTCTCCTTGAACCTTTGAACATTGTTTTAATTTGATTTCCTTGCCTTAAAAAGCAAGGAACATTCACTTGAGGCTTGGTTCAATTCAAGTTGGGGAGAATGAAAAAGAAGATTGGTAAGTTGCTAAAACTTTTGAAAAAGTTCAAACAAGCATGAAAAGAAAAAGTGTGAATATGAATGTGAAAAACAAAAGAAAAAGAATGCTTGTTTGAATGAGAAAAATAGAGAAAAAAATAATTGTTCATAAGGAAGTTTGAGAAGGTTTGTGGTAAAGGAATGAAAATGGTGAATGAAGTTGTGATGTGTAAATACCATGTATAGTGAATGTTTCTTTTTGCATCGGCAATTTCGATTCAATGGCCTTTAGAAATGTCCCTTTGTTGTGAACCCGACCAAGCTACAACCTTTGAAGCCCTTAGTGATCTTTTTGCTTCCATATTTTCATTTTTGATTGTTAGATGTTGTATGAATTGGATTGCGATATGCATTGTTTGTCAGGTGAGTGAAATTTCCCCACGATTACAAACGCGCCAATTTCTTTATTCTAATTCTGAAGAGGAGTGTTAGAGTGATTTAAGTATGAAAATTTTGTTATCATTTGAACCATTTCATGATACTTGTTTAAGAACTTAATTCTTTGTCATTGTTATATTCTATTGAGTGGTGAACTTTGCTTGTGCGCATTTTCATGCTTGACTTTGGTTGAATCTTACACTTGAGCAAATCCTCTTGTTTTAATGAGGGGCATACTTTGCTTGAGGACAAGCAAAAATCTAGTTGGGGAGAGTTGTTAGGTGCAGATTTGACTTAAAAATGAACAATCTTTCCTTGCATTTTTTCCACTCTTTTCTCATGTTTTCATTAATTTGGTTAATGATTGTTGTTGTTCTTCTAACAATGAGAATATACCTTTGGTGCTTGTAATATGCGTGTTATTGTGCAGGTAAAGGCACTAAATGATTAAAGTGTAAGACACAAGAAAATAACACAAGCTGCCAAAGAGCAGAGGAAGACATCAGTAAGTTTACTTTGCGAACTTGAAAGCAAGTGCCAGTAAAGGTTCGCTTTGCGAACTCTAGCGAGGTTTCTGGCGAAAATTTTGGCTGGGGCAAAAGGCACTAAAGTTTGCTTTGCAAAAGAGAAAGCGAGTGTTCTCTTTGCAAGTGATCCTTCGCATTGCAAACTCACAAGAATTTCTAGGGCGGTTTAACTATTCAGTGGCACCTAAAGTGCCATTTTTCTTCATTCGCTGTGCGAAGAAATGGTTCACTTTATGAACATGTAATTTCCTGAATGTGTTATAAATACATTCTTCACACTTTTTTGAGATAGTTTTCATAGATTTAGATATTTTTCAGAGGGAAACTTTGCATCTCTTCATTTTCAAAGGAGAGAAGGTAAGAGCTTTGATTTCTTGTTGGTGTTGGATGTAATCTCTTGATACCTTATGTATTTCATCTAATGAATGTTTGTGAATATGTTTTGATTCTCTATTGTTTGTTTTATTTGATTGATTATTTGTGGTCTTGACAAAACCTTTACAAATCCTTGATCTTAGATTTTCATCTATCAATGAGTAAAACTTTTGACATGGTTTTGTGAGTTGATATTCATTGTATCTTTTGTTGTATTGTGTTGATTAATTAGCATGGCTAGCACGAGTAAGATCGATATGGTATTGCGAGGATGCGTGATAATAGTGATGAAGAACGATATTCACATTCATTTGGCAAATTAGTTGAATACATGTAAAAAGAGTTAAATGTATGTACGTATTCTGATCATTGGCATTTTATATGAAGCAAACATTTATCTTATTTGGGTGTCATCTTTGTTTACCTGTTTATCTTTTATTTAAACCGCTATAGACATATACTCTTCAGATCTGGATCTAAGATGATTATATGTTTTGTTCTAAACTCTAGAAATAGATTTAGGCTTAACGCTTTCGTGAGCATCAGCTCTTAATGCTCTGTGTTGGTTTTTGTTGCGTGAGACATCACCAATGAGACTATATAGTCTATCTCTCGACGTTACAATAGACATAACCTCGATCGTGGGTGATACGTGAGAATATTAGGCGAATGATTGATTTATGTATAATATTATTAGAAGAATGCATGTGTTATCAATTGATGAGATCTAATTCCAACAAGGCTTCATTTATAATTCAGTCTTTACTTTATATTTTTCAATCTTTACATTTTCCGCATTTGCTTTTGGTTCCGTGTTAAACCAAAACTTTTGATCCATTAGCTTAGAAATGTAGATACCGTCGAACGACATTCTTTCCCTCGCACTGATCCCTGTGGTACGACAAAACTGGGTTACTTATATATTTTTGCTTGCTGCTATTCTTGCTTCAACCAAATGGTGCCGTTGTTGGGGATCGGAGTTTAGATATTGAATCGCATTGCGATAGTTTCTATATTTTTTAGCATTGTACATTTGTTTATATTGTATATCTTTGTTTGCTTTTTTGTTTTCTCTAGTGTGATCAGGAATGATGAGAACTCCTAGATTGGTTGCTATTGCATAAAAGTATTCAATGAAGCTTCGACCGAGTCTGGATGGATGTTGAGCGTTGAAATTATGCATGGTAAATTGTATTGCTTTATAGAATGCTAGAATGATTTAGAAATTTTGTGCTTTGTGCAAATGTGTATTCTTGTTTCATTTTTGAACTTGTTGGAATGCTTGTTTCACTTAGGTCCAAAAACTACAAATTGTGAGAAACCTCCATTATTTACTATATGCTAGGATGACTGATAACTTTGTTTAATTCGTTTGATTCATGCTTTATCTTTTGATAATTGTGATTTTGTGGAAGCATTAGATATGATCAGGCATTTGTTTATATTGAGCACAACCGTATCCAAAAGTATCTTACCCGTGAGTAGAGAGTATTTGTTAGCCCTTTAAGCCTAAACGGTTTAGATCTCATTTTAGTGATGAACTTGGTTTATGTACATAATTTGAAAGTGTAGTTCATCATTGAATTTTGTGAGGTTCTAAAAATTTCTTCTTGAACCTTTGAACATTCTTTTAATTTGATTTCCTTGCCTTAAAAAGCAAGGAACATTCACTTGAGGCTTGGTTGAACTCAAGTTGGGGAGAATGAAAAAGAAGATTGGTAAGTTGCTAAAACTTTTGAAAAAGTTCAAACAGGCATGAAAAGAAAAAGTGTGAATATGAATGTGAAAAACCAAAGAAAAAGAATGCTTGTTTGAATGAGAAAAATAGAGAAAAAAGTAATTGTTCATAAGGAAGTTTGAGAGGGTTTGTGGTAAAGGAATGAAAATGGTGAATGAAGTTGTGATGTGTAAATACCATGTATTGTGAATGTTTCTTTTTCCATCGGCAATTTCGATTCAATGGCCTTTAGAAATGTCCCTTTGTTGTGAACCCAACCAAGCTACAACCTTTGAAGCCCTTAGTGATCTTTTTGCTTCCATATTTTCATTTTTGATTGTTAGATGTTGTATGAATTGGATTGCTATTTGCATTGTTTGTCAGGTGAGTGAAATTTCCCCACAGTTACAAACGCGTCAATTTCTTTATTCTTATTCTGAAGAGGAGTGTAAGAGTGATTTAAGTATGAAAATTTTGTTATCATTTGAACCATTTCATGATATTTGTTTAAGAACTTAATTCTTTGTCATTGTTCAATTCTATTGAGTGGTGAACGTTGCTTATGCGCATTTTCATGCTTGACTTTGGTTGAATCTTACGCTTGAGCAAATCCTCTTGTTTTAATGAGGGGCATACTTTGCTTGAGGACAAGCAAAAATCTAGTTGGGGAGAGTTGTTAGGTGTAGATTTGACTTAAAAATGAACAATCTTTCCATGCATTTTTTCCACTCTTTTCTCATGTTTTCATTAATTTGGTTAATGATTGTTGTTGTTCTTCTAACAATGAGAATATACCTTTGGTGCTTGTAATATGCGTGTTATTGTGCAAGTAAAGCCACTAAATGATTAAAGTGTAAGACACAAGAAAATAAAACAAGCTGCCAAAGAGCAGAGGAAGACATCAGTAAGTTTGCTTTGCGAACTTGAAAGCAAGTGCCAGCGAAGGTTCGCTTTGCGAACTCTGGCGAGGTCTCTGGCGAATAGTCCCAAATTTTGGCAGGGGCAAAAGGCACTAAAGTTTGCTTTGCGAACGAGAAAACGAGTGTTCGCTTTGCGATTGATCCTTCGCATTGCAAACTCACAAGAATTTCTAGGGCGGTTTAACTATTCAGAGGCACCTAAAGTGCCATTTTTCTTCATTCGCTGTGCGAAGAAATGGTTCACTTTATGAACATGTAATTTCCTGAATGTGTTATAAATACATTCTTCACACTTTTTTGAGATAGTTTTGATAGATTTAGATATTTTTCAGAGGGAAACTTTGCATCTCTTCATTTTCAAAGGAGAGAAGGTAAGAGCTTTGATTTCTTGTTGGTGTTGGATGTAATCTCTTGATACCTTATGTATTTCATCTAATGAATGTTTGTGAATATGTTTTGATTCTCTATTGTTTGTTTTATTTGATTGATTATTTGTGGTCTTGACAAAACCTTTACAAATCCTTGATCTTAGATTTTCATCTATCAATGAGTAAAACTTTTGACATGGTTTTGTGAGTTGATATTCATTGTATCTTTTGTTGTATTGTGTGTATTAAGTAGCATGGCTAGCACGAGTAGGATCGATACGGTATTGCGATGATGCGTGATAATTGTGATGAAGAACGATATTCACATTCATTTGGCAAATTAGTTGAATACATGTAAAAAGCGTTAAATGTATGTACGTATTCTAATCATTGGCATTTTATATGAAGCAAACATTTATCTTATTTGGGTGTCATCTTTGTTTACCTGTTTATCTTTTATTTAAACCGCTATAGACATATACTCTTCAGATCTGGATCTAAGATGATTATATGTTTTGTTCTAAACTCTAGAAATAGATTTAGGCTTAACGCTTTCGTGAGCATCAGCTCTTAATGCTCTGTGTTGGGTTTTGTTGCGTGAGACATCACCAATGAGACTATATAGTCTATCTCTCGACGTTACTTTAGACATAACCTCGGTCGTGGGTGATACATGAGAATATTAGGCGAATGATTGATTTATGTATAATATTATTAGAAGAATGCATGTGTTATCAATTGATGAGATCTAATTCCAACAAGGCTTCATTTATAATTCAGTCTTTACTTTATATTTTTCAATCTTTACATTTTCCGCATTTGCTTTTGGTTCCGTGTTAAACCAAAACTTTTGATCCATTAGCTTAGAAATGTAGATACCGTCGAACGACATTCTTTCCCTCGCACTGATCCCTGTGGTACGACAAAACTGGGTTACTTATATATTTTTGCTTGCTGCTATTCTTGCTTCAACCAAATGGTGCCGTTGTTGGGGATCGGAGTTTAGATATTGAATCGCATTGCGATAGTTTCTATATTTTTTAGCATTGTACATTTGTTTATATTGTATATCTTTGTTTGCTTTTTTGTTTTCTCTAGTGTGATCAGGAATGATGAGAACTCCTAGATTGGTTGCTATTGCATAAAAGTATTCATTGAAGCTTCGACCGAGTCTGGATGGATGTTGAGCGTTGAAAGTATGCATGGTAAATTGTACTGCTTTATAGAATGCTAGAATGATTTATAAATTTTGTGCTTTGTGCAAATGTGTATTCTTGTTTCATTTTTGAACTTGTTGGAATGCTTGTTTCACTTAGGTCCAAAAACTACAAATTGTGAGAAACCTCCATTATTTACTATATGCTAGGATGACTGATAACTTTGTTTAATTCGTTTGATTCATGCTTTATCTTTTGATAATTATGATTTTGTGGAAGCATTAGATATGATCAGACATTTGTTTATATTGAGCACAACCGTATCCAAAAGTATCTTACCCGTGAGTAGAGAGAATTTGTTAGCCCTTTAAGCCTAAACGGTTTAGATCTCATTTTAGTGATGAACTTGGTTTATGTACATAATTTGAAAGTGTAGTTCATCATTGAATTTTGTGAGGTTCTAAAAATTTCTTCTTGAACCTTTGAACATTGTTTTAATTTGATTTCCTTGCTTTAAAAAGCAAGGAACATTCACTTGAGGCTTGGTTGAACTCAAGTTGGGGAGAATGAAAAAGAAGATTGGTAAGTTGCTAAAACTTTTGAAAAAGCTCAAACAGGCATGAAAAGAAAAAGTGTGAATATGAATGTGAAAAACCAAAGAAAAAGAATGCTTGTTTGAATGAGAAAAATAGAGAAAAAAGTAATTGTTCATAAGGAAGTTTGAGAGGGTTTGTGGTAAAGGAATGAAAATGGTGAATAAAGTTGTGATGTGTAAATACCATGTATTGTGAATGTTTCTTTTTGCATCGGCAATTTCGATTCAATGGCCTTTAGAAATGTCCCTTTGTTGTGAACCCGACCAAGCTACAACCTTTGAAGCCCTTAGTGATCTTTTTGCTTCCATATTTTCATTTTTGATTGTTAGATGTTGTATGAATTGGATTGCTATTTGCATTGTTTGTCAGGTGAGTGAAATTTCCCCACGGTTACAAACTCGTCAATTTCTTTATTCTTATTCTGAAGAGGAGTGTTAGAGTGATTTAAGTATGAAAATTTTGTTATCATTTGAATCATTTCATGATATTTGTTTAAGAACTTAATTCTTTGTCATTGTTCAATTCTATTGAGTGGTGAACGTTGCTTGTGCGCATTTTCATGCTTGACTTTGGTTGAATCTTACGCTTGAGCAAATCCTCTTGTTTTAATGAGGGGCATACTTTGCTTGAGGACAAGCAAAAATCTAGTTGGGGAGAGTTGTTAGGTGCAGATTTGACTTAAAAATGAACAATCTTTCCATGCATTTTTTCCACTCTTTTCTCATGTTTTCATTAATTTGGTTAATGATTGTTGTTGTTCTTCTAACAATGAGAATATACCTTTGGTGCTTGTAATATGTGTGTTATTGTGCAGGTAAAGGCACTAAATGATTAAAGTGTAAGACAAAAGAAAATAAAACAAGTTGCCAAAGTGCAGAGGAAGACATCAGTAAGTTTACTTTGCGAACTTGAAAGCAAGTGCCAGCGAAGGTTCGCTTTGCGAACTCTGGCGAGGTCTCTGGCGAATAGTCCCATATTTTGGCAGGGGCAAAAGGCACTAAAGTTCGCTTTGCAAACGGGAAAGCGAGTGTTCGCTTTGCGAGTGATCCTTCGCATTGCAAACTCACGAGAATTTCTGGGGCGGTTTAACTATTCAGAGGCACCTGAAGTGCCATTTTTCTTCATTCGCTCTGCGAATAAAAGATTCGCTTTGCGAACATGTAATTTCCTGAATGTGTTATAAATACATTCTTCACACTTTTTAGAGATAGTTTTGATAGATTTAGATATTTTTCAGAGAGAAACTTTGCATCTCTTCATTTTCAAAGGAGAGAAGGTAAGAGCTTTGATTTCTTGTTGGTGTTGGATGTAATCTCTTGATACCTTATGTATTTCATCTAATGTAAGTTTGTGAATATGTTTTAATTCTCTATTGTTTGTTTTATTTGATTGATAATTTGTGGTCTTGACAAAACCTTTACAAATCCTTGATCTTAGATTTTCATCTATCAATGAGTAACACTTTTGACATGGTTTTGTGAGTTGATATTCATTGTATCTTTTGTTGTATTGTGTGTATTAAGTAGCATGGCTAGCATGAGTAGGATCGATACGGTATTGCGATGATGCGTGATAATTGTGATGAAGAACGATATTCACATTCATTTTGCAAATTAGTTAAATACTTGTAAAAAGCGTTAAATGTATGTACGTATTCTAATCATTGGCATTTTATATGAAGCAAACATTTATCTTATTTGGGTGTCATCTTTGTTTACCTGTTTATCTTTGATTTGAACCGCTATAGATATATACTCTTCAGATCTGGATCTAAGATGATTATATGTTTTATTCTAAACTCTAGAAATAGATTTAGGCTTAACGCTTGCGTGAGTATCAGCTCTTAATGCTCTGTGTTGGGTTTTGTTGCGTGAGACATCACCAAAGAGGCAATACAGTCTATCTCTCGACGTTACTTTAGACATAACCTCGGTCGTGGGTGATACATGAGAATATTAGGCGAATGATTAATTTATGTATAATATTATTAGAAGAATGCATGTGTTATCAATTGATGAGATCTAATTCCAACAAGGCTTCGTTTATAATTCAGTCTTTACTTTATATTTTTCAGTCTTTACATTTTCCGCATTTGCTTTTGGTTCCGTATTAAACCAAAACTTTTGATCCATAAGCTTAGAAATGTAGATACCGTCGAACGACATTATTTCCCTCGCAGTGATCCCTGTGGTACGACAAAACTGGGTTACTTATATATTTTTGCTTGCTGCTATTCTAGCTTCAACAAAATGGCGCCGTTGCCGGGGATCGGAGTTTAGATATTGAATCGCATTGCGATAGTTTCTATATTTTTTAGCATTGTACATTTGTTTATATTGTATATCTTTGTTTGCTTTTCTGTTTTCTCTAGTGTGATCAGGAATGATGAGAACACCTAGATTGGTTGCTATTGTATAAAAGTATTCATTGAAGCTTCGACCGAGTCTGGATGGATGTTGAGCGTTGAAAGTATGCATGGTAAATTGTACTGCTTTATAGAATGCTAGAATGATTTATAAATTTTGTGCTTTGTGCAAATGTGTATTCTTGTTTCATTTTTGAACTTGTTGGAATGCTTGTTTCACTTAGGTCCAAAAACTACAAATTGTGAGAAACCTCCATTATTTACTATATGCTAGGATGACTGATAACTTTGTTTAATTCGTTTGATTCATGCTTTATCTTTTGATAATTATGATTTTGTGGAAGCATTAGATATGATCAGACATTTGTTTATATTGAGCACAAACGTATCCAAAAGTATCTTACCCGTGAGTAGAGAGAATTTGTTAGCCCTTTAAGCCTAAACGGTTTAGATCTCATTTTAGTGATGAACTTGGTTTATGTACATAATTTGAAAGTGTAGTTCATCATTGAATTTTGTGAGGTTCTAAAAATTTCTTCTTGAACCTTTGAACATTGTTTTAATTTGATTTCCTTGCTTTTTAAAGCAAGGAACATTCACTTGAGGCTTGGTTGAACTCAAGTTGGGGAGAATGAAAAAGAAGATTGGTAAGTTGCTAAAACTTTTGAAAAAGCTCAAACAGGCATGAAAAGAAAAAGTGTGAATATGAATGTGAAAAACCAAAGAAAAAGAATGCTTGTTTGAATGAGAAAAATAGAGAAAAAAGTAATTGTTCATAAGGAAGTTTGAGAGGGTTTGTGGTAAAGGAATGAAAATGGTGAATAAAGTTGTGATGTGTAAATACCATGTATTGTGAATGTTTCTTTTTGCATCGGCAATTTCGATTCAATGGCCTTTAGAAATGTCCCTTTGTTGTGAACCCGACCAAGCTACAACCTTTGAAGCCCTTAGTGATCTTTTTGCTTCCATATTTTCATTTTTGATTGTTAGATGTTGTATGAATTGGATTGCTATTTGCATTGTTTGTCAGGTGAGTGAAATTTCCCCACGGTTACAAACTCGTCAATTTCTTTATTCTTATTCTGAAGAGGAGTGTTAGAGTGATTTAAGTATGAAAATTTTGTTATCATTTGAACCATTTCATGATATTTGTTTAAGAACTTAATTCTTTGTCATTGTTCAATTCTATTGAGTGGTGAACGTTGCTTGTGCGCATTTTCATGCTTGACTTTGGTTGAATCTTACGCTTGAGCAAATCCTCTTGTTTTAATGAGGGGCATACTTTGCTTGAGGACAAGCAAAAATCTAGTTGGGGAGAGTTGTTAGGTGCAGATTTGACTTAAAAATGAACAATCTTTCCATGCATTTTTTCCACTCTTTTCTCATGTTTTCATTAATTTGGTTAATGATTGTTGTTGTTCTTCTAACAATGAGAATATACCTTTGGTGCTTGTAATATGTGTGTTATTGTGCAGGTAAAGGCACTAAATGATTAAAGTGTAAGACAAAAGAAAATAAAACAAGTTGCCAAAGTGCAGAGGAAGACATCAGTAAGTTTACTTTGCGAACTTGAAAGCAAGTGCCAGCGAAGGTTCGCTTTGCGAACTCTGGCGAGGTCTCTGGCGAATAGTCCCATATTTTGGCAGGGGCAAAAGGCACTAAAGTTCGCTTTGCAAAGGGGAAAGCGAGTGTTCGCTTTGCGAGTGATCCTTCGCATTGCAAACTCACGAGAATTTCTGGGGCGGTTTAACTATTCAGAGGCACCTGAAGTGCCATTTTTCTTTATTCGCTCTGCGAATAAAAGATTCGCTTTGCGAACATGTAATTTCCTGAATGTGTTATAAATACATTCTTCACACTTTTTAGAGATAGTTTTGATAGATTTAGATATTTTTCAGAGAGAAACTTTGCATCTCTTCATTTTCAAAGGAGAGAAGGTAAGAGCTTTGATTTCTTGTTGGTGTTGGATGTAATCTCTTGATACCTTATGTATTTCATCTAATGTATGTTTGTGAATATGTTTTGATTCTCTATTGTTTGTTTTATTTGATTGATTATTTGTGGTCTTGACAAAACCTTTACAAATCCTTGGTCTTAGATTTTCATCTATCAATAAGTAACACTTTTGACATGGTTTTGTGAGTTGATATTCATTGTATCTTTTGTTGTATTGTGTGTATTAACTAGCATGGCTAGCATGAGTAGGATCGATACGGTATTGCGATGATGCGTGATAATAGTGATGAAGAACGATATTCACATT
Source organism: Lathyrus tuberosus (assembly GCA_022829125.1). Lineage (NCBI taxonomy): Eukaryota > Viridiplantae > Streptophyta > Magnoliopsida > Fabales > Fabaceae > Lathyrus > Lathyrus tuberosus. Next base: position 22,524,239 of record JALAZF010000017.1, read on the forward strand.
CATTTGGAAAATTAGTTAAATACATGTAAAAAGAGTTAAATGTATGTACGTATTCTGATCATTGGCATTTTATATGAAGCAAACATTTATCTTATTTGGGTGTCATCTTTGTTTACCTGTTTATCTTTGATTTGAACCGCTATAGACATATACTCTTCAGATCTGGATCTAAGATGATTATATGTTTTGTTCTAAACTCTAGAAATAGATTTAGGCTTAAAGCTTACGTGAGTATCAGCTCTTAATGCTATGTGTTGGTTTTTGTTGCGTGAGACATCGACAATGAGGCTATACGGTCTATCTCTCGACGTTACAATAGACATAACCTCGGTCGTGGGTGATACGTGAGAATATTAGGCGAATGGTTGATTTATGTATAATATTATTAGAAGAATGCATGTGTTATCAATTGATGAGATCTAATTCCAACAAGGCTTCAATTATAACTCAGTCTTTACTTTATATTTTTCAGTCTTTACATTTTCCGCATTTGCTTTTGGTTCCGTCTTAAACCAAAAATTTTGATCCATAAGCTTAGAAATGTAGATACCGTCGAACGACATTCTTTCCCTCGCACTGAGCCCTGTGGTATGACAAAACTGGGTTACTTATATATTTTTTCTTGCTTCTATTCTAGCTTCAACAAAATGGCGCTGTTGCCGGGGATCAGAGTTTAGATATTGAATCGCATTGCGATAGTTTCTATATTTTTGAGCTTTATACATTTGTTTATATTGTATATCTTTGTTTGCTTTTTTGTTTTCTCTAGTGTGATCAGGAATGTTGTGAACTCCTAGATTGGTTGCTATTGTATAAAAGTATTCAATGAAGCTTCGACCGAGTCTGGATGGATGTTGAGCGTTGAAAGTATGCATGGTAAATTGTACTGCTTTATAGAATGCTAGAATGATTTAGAAATTTTGTGCTTTGTGCAAATGTGTATTCTTGTTTCATTTTTCAACTTGTTGGAATGCTTGTTTCACTTAGGTCCAAAAACCACAAATTGGGAGAAACCTCCATTAGTTACTATATGCTAGGATGACTGATAACTTTGTTTAATTCGTTTGATTCATGCTTTATCTTTTGATTATTGTGATTTTGTGGAAGCATTAGATATGATCATGCATTTGTTTATATTGAGCACAACCGTATCCAAAAGTATCTTACCCGTGAGTAGAGAGAATTTGTTAGCCCTTTAAGCCTAAACAGTTTAGATCTCATTTTAGTGATGAACTTGGTTTATGTACATAATTTGAAAGTGTAGTTCATCATTGAATTTTGTGAGGTTCTAAAAATTTCTTCTTGAACCTTTGAACATTGTTTTAATTTGTTTTCCTTGCCTTAAAAAGCAAGGAACATTCACTTGAGGCTTGAATGAATTCAAGTTGGGTAGAATGAAAAAGAAGATTGGTGAGTTGCTAAAACTTTTGAAAAAGTTCAAACAAGCATGAAAAGAAAAAGTGTGAATATGAATGTGAAAAACAAAAGAAAAATAATGCTTGTTTGAATGAGAAAAATAGAGAAAAAAATAATTGTTCATAAGGAAGTTTGAGAAGGTTTGTGGTAAAGGAATGAAAATGGTGAATGAAGTTGTGATGTGTAAATACCATGTATAGTGAATGTTTCTTTTTGTATCGGCAATTTCGATTCAATGGCCTTTAGAAATGTCCCTTTGTTCTGAACCCGGCCAAGCTACAACCTTTGAAGCCCTTAGTGATCTTTTTGCTTCCATATTTTCATTTTTTATTGTTAGATGTTGTATGAATTGGATTGCTATTTGCATTGTTTGTCAGGTGAGTTAAATTTCCCCATGGTTACAGACTCGTCAATTTCTTTATTCTTATTCTGAAGAGGAGTGTTAGAGTGATTTAAGTATGAAAATTTTATTATCATTTGAACCATTATCATTTGAACGTTGCTTGTGTGTATTTTCATGCTTGACTTTGGTTGAATCTTACGCTTGAACAAATCCTCTTGTTTTAATGAGGGGCATACTTTGCTTGAGGACAAGCAAAAATCTAGTTGGGGAGAGTTGTTAGGTGCATATTTGACCTAAAAATGAACTATCTTTCCTTGCATTTTTTCAACTTTTTTCTCATGTTTTTATTAATTTGGTTAATGATTGTTGTTGTTCTTCTAACAATGAGAATGTGCTTGTAATATGTGTGTTATTGTGCAGGAAAAGGCACTAAATGATTAAAGTGTAAGACACAAGAAAATAAAGCGAGCTGCCAAAGAGCAGAGGAAGACATCAGTAAGTTCGCTTTGCGAACTTAAAAGCGAGTGCCAGCAAAGGTTCGCTTTGCGAACTCTGGCGAGGTCTCTGGCGAATGGTCCCAGATTTTGGCAGGGGCAAAAAGCACTAAAGTTTGCTTTGCGAACGAGAAAGCGAGTGTTCGCTTTGCGAGTGATCCTTTGCATTGCAAACTCACAAGAATTTATGGGACGGTTTAACTATTCAGAGGCACCTAATGTGCCATTTTTCTTCATTCGCTGTTGTAGCGAGCGATTTTGGACGCGGTTCTTAAGCGCTGGTCGCTCTCTGCGGTTTGAGCTTAAACTACAGGTCGATTCATTTTTTATCCTATTATGAGCTGATGAAGGAAGGGAAATAGATGTCTCCAATTAACCCTGCTTTGCATACTGAGTTTAAACAGCGATCTGTTAGGTTACGGATGTTATCAATGTGGGGGGGCCTTTGTACTGGTTATTTGTATTTTCGCCAATACAGTTTCTTTCTTTTTATCTAGACAGAAGGTTTCTGGCGAGGAACAAGGATTAGGATGTTAGGACTGATGCTTTTTGATGTGAGAGTATGGGATTTGGGTTTTTTATTTAGTGTGCTCGCTAATATTTTTCTTTCAATCTTATGCCTACATATTCCCGTTTACCGAAACAGGGAAATCAGAGCGTTCGTAGTTCCTCCTATTCTATGGGAGGAAATGGTGTTTTGGTGTCTTGTTCAAAGCCCAAGACGTGAAGTGAAAGGTAGTTTGTATCTTGTTCAAAGCCCAAGATATGAAGCGAAAAGGTCTCAACTTTAGAGAGAATTTGTCATCTCTAAAGAAGGGTTTGTCTGTTACAACTGTTGGGTGACTGGTTATAAAGGAGAATTACTTTAACCGGGATTTGTGAATCCGACAATGCCATAATTTCCTTTATCGGGATTTTAACCTGAAGAAGAAGACTTTAACTCAGTGTAGAGCAATGCTATATTTCCTTAGGATTTTCTCATGCTAAAAGAGGGACAGTGGCATGGATGTAGATGATCCAGAGGCTTGCCGCTTACAGCGATTAGATGAAGGGAAAGGAGTTGTTGATGTTTTTGTACTGTGAACGAGGCACATCTTTGATGCTAAAAGATTGATTGGATCAACCAGTGGTTTTCTTATACAAAGCCTAAGAGGAGGCTAATATGTGTCTCGTACAAAGCCCGAGAGAGAGGCTAAAAGGTTTTGACTCGACGATGAAGTCTTTTGGTATCTCGTATGAAGCCCAAGATAGAGGCTAAAATTCGTTTGGCTCAGTAAGAACCTTTTTGTATCTCGTATAAAGCCCGAGATGGAGGCGAAAGAGGTAATTGACTCAACGAGGGAGTCTCTTATGTGTCTCGTACAAAGCCCGAGAGAGAGGCTAAACGTCACTGGAGAAGGATCATTATACAAAGCCTAAGAGGAGGCTATGGTTACTGTTTCAGTTTAAGTGACAGGTCCAGTATACTGATTTTAAAAGAGAAAATTAGTTCTTATATGAGCAATGCTGTACTCAAGGATTTGATCCAAGGATCCAGGTTATTCCTGTTCTTTAAGGAATCGAGAAATCCGAAGGGTATTGAGACTGTCCGAGTCTACGGGTTTCCTTCCTATTTAACGAAGGGGTCACTTGAGAATGTCTTTGAGACTCAAGGAAATTAGACTGTCCAAGTCTAGAGTTTCATCTTTTGTACTATGCTTTGAGAAACAGTAGTAGACTCTATGAAAGGACTATTCTATGCAGATGATTAAGTTCTGTTCCTATACCTCTAGGAGGTCGTCGGGACAATTTGTACGAAGCCCAAGAGGAGGCTGGAAACTTTTAAGAAGTCGATCGGTCCTTGTACGATGCCCAAGAGAAGGCTATCATTCCCGGAGGAAGAGATCATTATACGAAGCCTAAGAGGAGGCTGTGAATACTTCTAAGAAGTCGTAGGGTCCTTGTACTAAGCCCAAGAGGAGGCGGGGTTGCTTTTAGGAAGCCTGTGGGTCCTTGTACGATGCCCAAGAGGAGGCCGGTGCTTTTAAGAAGCCGATGGGTCCCCAAACCCCGAGAAATTCAAGGCAAGCTATTCACAAGGAATATATCAAGTCAGGAAAGTTCGAGAATTTGGAAGAAACTCAAAGATGCCATTCACGGAGAAACATTCATCTCTGGGAGTAGAGTTTCTTGACAATTCCTAATGAGGAATATATCTATACTATTATTACACAGTTGATATGAGTTTACGAAAGAAGACTTACAGTGAAACAGCCCCACAATACAGTTATATGTATATGAAAGCGGTAAATGAAAGCAATAACCACTTACTCGGTTGTAGAGCTTCCATGCTGTTTGGTTAGTTGTTCAACAAAGAAAGATTGAAAACAACAGTATATTCAAAATCAAAGGATAAAGTGCTTTGAAAAAGAAAGATTTGGGGCTTACAGCTCAAGGAGAAGCCCAGGGTTTTATCAGTAAGCGCACTGTTTGAATTTGTACAGAGGGACTTATACAAGTGACTGAGGCCCAAAATGTTTTTTTGTACAAAGGGATGGGTCTTACACTCTTTCAAGAGGCCTAAAAAAGTTTAAAGAAAAAGAGTGGGGCTTATAACACGAGGGTAGGCCCAGATGATTTTCCCGTTTAAAAATGGCGATCGTGCCAAAGTTTTCTTTTAACGCGGAGGGACTTATACAATAAGTGAGGGCCAAAATGTTTGGTTAAAAGGGGGTTGGGTCTTACACTCTATTAGAGGCCCAAAAGTTTTGAATGGGTCTTATAGCTCGAGGAGAGGCCCAAAAGGTTATTTTTCAAAAGGCGACGATCGCGTCGTTTGTTTTGACGGTATCGGGACTTATACAATGCACTGAGGCCCAAAAATGGTTTGGTCGAAAAAAGGATTGGGTCTTACACTCTATTAGAGGCCCAAAGTGTTTTGAAAATGATTTATGAGGGTTGAATTAATCCAAAAACCCTAATTTGTTTTCAAAAATGTATTTAATTGAATAAAAATTCAATTAAAATGATCAAAATTGTTTAACATGTGAAAAATAAATTGTGATCTTGGATTAATGCTTCAAAAATTAAGTATTGACCTACAAAATAATTAGAAAGCATTAAAAGTTGCAAAATCAATGTGGAAAAAATATTTAAAATGTCAAAAACAATTAAAATATTAATTCTTTGCAAAAATATCAATTATATGAAATAAATAATATTTTTGGGATTTTTTGGGAAAATAAAATATTTTAACATTTTTGTGAATTATTAAAAAAAGAATCAACTCAAAATCTTTAAAACTCAGAGAGAAATTAATTTTTGAATCAATTAAACAAAAATCACAAAATTCAAATATTTGAAAATTCAAAAAAGGTGCCAAGAACAGCTGAAGAACACGCGCGTGTTTTGGGTTTGGCTGATTTGCATTTTCTATCCAATCTCCCTGAATACTTGATTATAACATGCAATCCATATATCATTATGCTCGTCTCAACCTCACGATCATGTCTATGTCCATTAATTTCATTTAAATTAAACACATAACAAGAAATCATGAAAAATCCTCAAGAACCCTAATTTCTGCATGAAGGCCAGGATTTTTGATGCACGATTCGAACAATGCAATTAATTGAGGGAAAACATTCCATGCATGATTATGAACATGTGGCCAAATTATTGTGCAGCAAAAATTGCATGGATCATAGAGTTAGAAGAGCTCATGCTTACCACTTGCAGCTGGTGATCGTGATTTGTGTTGGAGGTGTTACAGCTAGGTTCCAATGATGTGGATAGCTTCCCTAGGTACCAAGTGATGTGTCTGAGTGCTTGGAATGGATTGAAATGGTTTGGAGTTGAAGATGGCACCTCAACTGCAAAACTGTCAAGAACTTGAGTAATTGGCTGGTGATTTTGTGAAATCAGTGTTCCAGATGTTATGTGAGTGTTTGGATCACTTCTATATGATGTATGTGAGGTGTGTGAGTGATTGGTTTGATTGGAAAAGCTCTCAAACTCAAAACCCGATAGCTACCTTGCTAAGAAAGGCATTTTTGCCAAGAGAAAGAGATTTTGAGGAAAGCATCTGTTAGATGGCTTTGGTGTACTCAAACTGGTCACAATTGAGCTCTATTTATAGTAGAGCAAGTTTGTTTTGCAAGGAATAGTGAATGGCAACTGGTAAGTAGGTTTGGCCAATGTTGGCAAATGAAAATCCAAGTCTCCTCTAGCCATTGACTAGAGGTTAGGGCACAGAGCTTTGGTTCCCTTGGTATTGGATAAGTCTTGACTGATTTCAGATGAGAATGGCTCAGTCCATGCCACCTTGATGCTTCCATTGAATGCTTCAATCCAAATTTGGAGTCTTGTCCCTATTTTGGCCATTCTAGGTTCAACATGCTATTTCTTGTTCCATGGACTTTGGAGGCTTGGCTCAGTGATTGTCCCCTTTAGATTCAATCCTCAGATGTGTCCAAGTGGATAGGAGCATTTGAATTTGGCTGATTTTGGAAAATCGAGCAAAGTTGCAAATTCTGCCTTGCCTTTGACAGATTTCAGCAAGGCAACTTTCCAATGTCATAACTCATGGTGTAAGTTGAATTTGGTAATGCTCTTGACCATTTTGGAAAACCCTTACATGATACAACAACTGTTTGAACATGTTTGGTTTTGATCTCTTTTGAATCCAAGTGAAAAATCCCTCTACATTTGGCAAAAAGTGAAGGCAGATTCTGACTTAGTGAAAATTTCACAAAGTGTTGGAAAAAGTGATATTTTCACATTTCAGCCATTTTGATCACTCACTAACTCAAAATCCTTAATGAATTGGACTTAGGTCTAGTTGAAGTTTTTGTAGAGGGTAATGAGGGCTACAAATCCATCTTTGGATGAAAAAAAATGGCTTTGTGGTTTAGGAGTTATGATCCTCCAAAGTTGGTGCCCTTGTCACTTTATTTTTAACTTAGAAAATTTTCTAAGTTTTTATGGTTACCCCTTTTACAAGTTATCCCACTTTTCTTGATTTTTATTGATGAATGATGATTCAAATCATACATTAACATCATTTTAGGGTTAAAAATCCATTTTGGTAAAAAATCTCAAAAAGTCAAAGTTGACTTTTGTGCACAGTTGACTTTTTATCAGATGAATTCCAAACTGTGCAATTCTTCAGGAAATCATGTCCTTGACCTAAATCAAACTTGATGGACATGTTACATGGGTGTCATAGGGTATATTGATGCATGCCATAGGGCTTGGGAGCATGTCCTGGTCAAAAGTCAAAGTTACAGTTGACTTTTCCCTTAAAACCCTAACTGTGGTGCAGATGAAATTGAGACTTGTTGCTCAAGCTTATAGGATTAATCCATTGTTCCAAATGGATCAATATAGTTCATTAGAGACCCTCAAACCCTCTCTTGAGGTTTTGGCTCATGATTTGTCCCAAATGTCAACTTAGGGGTGAATTAGGTCAAGAACCCTAATTCCTTATTTTTGATGAATGCATCCCCTGAGGCAAAATTGACTTGATGATTGGGTCCATGAGGTCCCATGGAGTATATTAGGTTATGTTTTGGATCATTGGCTTGTGCCCAGATGAAAAATTTCCATCTGGAGGCCCTGTTCGACCAAAACCCTAATTTGGTGACACTGTCGATCTTGAGACTTGATCCACCTAGAAGGGAGCATCCTTGTGCTTGATCCTTGAAGTGGGAGTCCTTTTTGATCCTTTGTGTATGTTTGAGAGGTTTAGACAAGTTGAAGATCATGTCATTCCTTGATTGATCCTTTGTCTAAGGCTCTGAGAGGGCTTAAAACCCTAATTTTGATTGTAGTGGATGCTCACCCATCTTTGGGGAGACTGATGAGGTATGATGGTTCCTCCATATTGTGATGATGAGTGACACAATGATGGGACATCTTAGTGGTCAAAATTTGGGGTATGACAGATGCCCCTATTTAATCTTCTTGGACCCGAAGGTGTGAATGACGAAGGTATTCGGGCATTCGAGGTGCAAGAGGATTAAATATCGGAATACCCGAAATTTTGATGGTGGTTATGAATGGTAGCTTACACATTCATCTTCTTTAGCTAAGCAATGATGCTTAGAAAAGGTAAACTTCCCCTCGATCCTGGTCTTTAGCCAAGGAACTGGTCTCAGTTTTCTTTTGTCAACCTCCCTCCCGTTCCTGGTTTCGTACCAAGGAACTGGTCTCAGATGCTGATTTAAACTTCCCCTCGATCCTGGTTTCCCACCAAGGAACTGGTCTTAGTTTCTGATTTAAACTTCCCCTCGATCCTGGTTTCCCACCAAGGAACTGGTCTCAGTTTCTTTTGTCAATAAACTTTACTGACAAGGGACGCTACTCGTAGCGGTTTTCCTCAAACTTCTCTCCGAATTTTCCTGGGGAGGTGCCATTTGAGTGGAAAAAGTTTTGATGTCAGACTTGCTGGGGAACCCAGTCGTCTGAGTTGTAGAGGTGTACAAACTTCTCTGTTGGAGATGCCCTTTGTCGATTCTAAGCGAGTCTCTTGAGAGACTGTTTTCGTTTGGGGGCTTACATCATAATTTTCTCGGGATCTTTCCGGATAAATGCCATGTGATGGGATCCAATTTTGAGGTTCCGATGACCTTTTCATCGGTGGGTTTTTCGGAGAATGGCAGCTGTACTGCCAAATCTCTGCTTAGGAGGCTTTCTCTGGGGATTTTCCTTAATCCGGGAAAGCAAGGATATCATCTTCAATGGCGAATAGTGACATCGCTCGAAGGTTCTCTGGTCTTTCAGAGGTTCAAGTTATCAAAGTGGTCAAGGGCCAATTCTGATCCAGAAATAAACTGGAGGCGAGAGAATGTTCAGACGCAGCGTTTCCTGACGAGGCAAGAACTGACGACTCGATTGAGAGAACTTCTATCACTAGGGGACAAGACCGACTAGAGTGATAGTGATGCAATATGAAATGTGAATGCAAATCAATAATGCATGATGTGTGTATGTTTATGCTGACAAAACTGACCGACATACAAACTGACAGGTGAACACGACTGGATACTCGGCCATCGCGGGGCGAAGAAGTACCGTTGGTTCAGAATAGCAATTCCGCCTTGCTTAGGAGAGATAGTCCCTGTTGGGAGCTATGTTAATCGGGCTTAGGAGATAAGAACTCGGCCGAGGTGTGTCAGACGAAACAAGGTCTCTGACACAGTCGATCCCTTCATTCAGGCGTACTAGGCCTAGAAGGAGTACTTTGATTCTGCACTTTGAAGTTCGCTTACTTCTAGAGAAGCGACCGATGTTCCTTTGATGTTCAATAGTCAAAAGAAATTGTCGAATTTATTTTAAAAGCAGAAAAAGTTTTAATAGATAAATTCATTTTTGTTTTATTTCAAGAATCGTTAATCATGTTAACAACGTCGTTCTGTAAAGCTAAAACAAATAAGAATTACAAACAAAAGCACAAGGGCTCAAATTTTATTGATGAGATGGAGATCAGCCAAACGCATGATTCCAAAGAGTATATACAAAGTTTGAAAATGGTAATTTACAGGGAAAAGGGCTACGTTGAAACATAACAACCACTATCCTTCTACCAACTTTGAATTCAGGGCATCCTGAGCTTCTGTCGAAGATGACCTTGATTGGAGTTTTCCTCCGATGGATGGTGTAACTGCTGCTGTTGAGGGACTTGCCTCTATTGAACATAGTTACTTGCCACTATCCCTAACTTTTGCTTGGATTGTACTGTGATGTTTCCAATCCACCAGGATGATTTTTTTCTCTGTCTCTAACTTTTTCCTGGACCGCCCTTTCGGGTTTTCAATCCACCGAGACGTTTTTTTTTTTTTTTTTTTTAGTTTTGGCGAAGTATTTCTTGACTACATCAACATTCGTGGGGTAGGCAAATTCCTCTCCGTCCATGGTTGCAAGTCTCAAGGCACCGCCTGAGAAAGCTTTCGTGACCACATAGGGGCCATCATAATTCGGAGTCCATTTACCTCGCAAATCAGTGAGAAATGACTGTATCTTCTTGAGCACGAGGTCTCCTTTCCTGAAGATTCGAGGTCGAACCTTTTTGTCGAACGCCTTCTTCATTCTCTGTTGATACAGCTGACCATGGCATAGTGCCGTGATTCTCTTTTCTTCGATCAGATTCAGTTCGTCGTGTCGGCTTTGACACCATTCAGCTTCGGTGAGCTTGGCTTCCATCAATACTCGGATTGACGGGATCTCTACTTCTATGGGGAGCACTGCTTCCATGCCATACACTAGAGAGAAAGGGGTTGCCCCTGTTGAAGTGTGGACAGATGTACGATTACCGTGAAGAGCAAAGGGTAACATCTCGTGCCAGTCTTTATAGGTTACAACCATCTTTTGAACGATCTTCTTGATGTTCTTGTTAGCCGCTTCTACCGCTCCGTTCATCTTGGGTCGGTAGGGAGACGAATTATGGTGTTCGATTTTGAACTCTGCACACAACTCTCTTATCATCTTGTTGTTCAAGTTAGATCCATTATCAGTAATGATCTCGCTTAGAACACCATAACGGCAGATGATATTGTTTTTGATAAATCAGACCACCACTTGCCGGGTTACATTGGCGAATGATGCTGCTTCGACCCACTTGGTGAAATAGTCGATGGCTACTAGGATGAACCGATGTCCGTTTGAAGCCTTAGGTTCAATCATACCGATCATGTCGATTCCCCATATGGAAAATGGCCATGGGGAAGAAAGAACTTTGAGATGTGATGGCGGTACATGAATTTTGTCGGAGTATATCTGACACTTGTGACACCTCCTCATGTACTTGTAGCAGTCGGATTCCATGGTCAACCAGTAGTAGCCTGTTCTCAAAATTTTTCTCGCCATTGTATGTCCGTTGGCATGAGTGCCAAAGGACCCTTCATGAATTTCTTTCATCAGCATTTCTACTTTTGATCTGTCGACACATCGGAGCAAGACCATGTCAAAATTTCTCTTATAGAGAGTGTCACTGCTCAGGAAGAAGTTTCCAGCCAATCTTCTGAGGGTTTTCCTGTCTTTTCTGAGTGCCCCAGATGGGCACTCTTGTTTCTGAAGGAAGCATTTGATATCATGATACCAAGGTCTGTCGTCTATGACTGCTTCAATCGTGAAGATGTAAGCGGGCCTTTCAAGGCGCATTATGTCGATCTTAGGTAGGTCGTTCCATTGACCTACACTAATCATGGAAGAGAGAGTGGCTAATGCATCAGCCATGTGCTTCTCCTCACGAGGGATATGATGAAACTCAACTCTGTTGAAGAAGGGTAACAACCTTCTTGCATAGTCTCTATAAGGAATCAATCCTGATTGGTATGTGTTCCAATCTCCTTTTATCTGATTGATAACCAGAGCTGAGTCGCCATATACGTCCAAGTTTTTGATCCTTAAATCAATTGCTTCTTCGAGACCCATGATACAAGCTTCGTATTCGGCCTAGTTGTTCGTACATTTGAACGTAAGTCTAGCAGTGAAAGGAATGTGGGTACCCTGAGGGGTAATAATGATTGCCCCAATTCCATTTCCGTAATGATTAACTGCTCTGTCAAAGATAAGTCCCCATTGGGAACCTGGTTCTGGCCCTTCACTGGGTAACGGTTCATCGCAATCTTTCATTTTTAGATACATGACATCTTTGTCTGGGAAGTTAAACCCGATTGGTTCTTGATCGTCAATCGGTTGATGAGCCAAATGATCGGCTAAAATACTCCCTTTAACGGCTTTCTGAGCGTGGTACTCTATGTCATACTCTGATAACAGCATCTGCCAACGGGCAATTCTTCCCGTGAGAGCAGGTTTTTCGAAGACGTACTTGATTGGATCCATTTCGGAGATTAACCAAGTAGTATGACAAATCATGTATTGGCGAAGACGTTTGGCTGCCCAAGCCAAAGCGGAACAAGTTTTCTCAAGGATCGTGTATCGAGTTTCACAGTCGGTGAATTTCTTGCTTAGATAATAAATGGCAGACTCTTTCCTTTTGGTTTTGTCTTGTTGGCCAAGTACACATCCCATTGAGTCCTCCAGAACTGTGAGGTAAATGATCAGTGGTCTTTCTTCCACTGGATGTAAAAGAATCGGCGGATTCAACAGGTATTCCTTAATACTGTCGAAGGCGGTTTGACAATCTTCTGTCCAAACGCAATCCTGGTTCTTTTTGAGTAATTTGAAAATCGGTGCACACGTGGCGGTCATGAGGAATATGAATTTGGAGATGTAGTTCAAACGTCCCAGGAATCCTCTGACTTGTTTTTCAGTTTTCGGAGAAGGCATTTCCTGAATGGCCTTAACCTTGTCAGGATCAACCTCAATTCCTTTCTGGCTGACGATGAACCCTAATAGTTTCCCTGAACGGACACCGAGGGTGCACTTGTTGGGATTCAAGCGGAGCTTGAATTTTCTTAGACGTTCGAACAATTTTGACAGATGCTCAACGTGCTCACTCTCTGTTTTTGATTTTGCAATCATATCATCGACATACACTTCAATTTCTGTGTGTATCATGTCATGAAACAGAGTAGTCATAGCCCTTTGATAGGTTGCCCCGGCGTTCTTCAAACCGAACAACATTACCTTGTAACAAAAGGTACCCCATGGGGTAATGAACGAAGTTTTCTCCATGTCTTTCGGCATCATTTTGATCTGGTTATAGCCCGAGAATCCATCCATGAAGGAGAAGACTTTGAATTTTGTTGTACTGTCCACCAGCATGTCAATGTGTGGTAAAGGAAAGTCGTCCTTTGGACTTGCCTTGTTCAGATCTCGGTAGTCGACACACATTCTGACCTTTCCATCCTTTTTCAAAACGGGTACGATATTAGCTAACCATTGAGGATATTCTGACGTGGCGAGGAAACCCGCATCAATCTGTTTCTATACCTCCTCTTTGATTTTGATGGCCATGTCCGGGTGAGTGCGTCTCAACCTTTGCTTCACTGGCGGACATTCCGATCTCAACGGTAAGTGATGTTCCACGATGCTGGTATCCAACCCTGGCATATCCTGATAGGACCAAGTGAATACATCGGGGAATTCTCTGAGAAGCTTTATCAAACTCTCTTTGGCATTTGGACTGAGCAGTGCCCCAATCCTGATTTCTTTTCTCTCTTTTTCTGAACCCAAGTTTACCATTTCCAACGGCTCTCTGTGAGGTTCAATGGACCTTTCCTCTTGTCTGAGTAGTCGGGAGATCTCTTCTGGAATTTCGTTGTCATTTTCTTCTTCAGCCTCGAATATCGGGAACTCAAAGTTGGGAGAAGGCATCGGATCGTATGTTTCAACTGGGTTTAAAACAAGCAATATGCATGACGTGATGATTCGTGTTTAGAAGAGATAGAGGAAAATGCAAGTGTGTGCAGTGTATATTTTTTTTACTGCTTGTTTTTATTATTGAATTGTTTTTTAGGATTACCATTTTCTGAAAAAAACAAAAAGAGAAAACAGCAATTAATGCAAAAATTATAGAACGACGTTATTTTATTAATGAACAAGTCGATTCTTGAAACTACAGCCCTATAAAACAAAACTCTGTCGCTTTGGGCGAAGCGAAGAGGGATATTTACAGAAAGCGAGCCCTATCAAAACATCTGTTTCACCTGGGCAGGGTGAAAGGTTAAAGATGGCAATTACTTTGACTGGTGAACGATCTTCGGAACCTCGACAGCAACCCATTGGCGGCGAACTCCTCGGTGAATCACAAAGTCTGGCACCTTCCTTGATTTGTCTTCAGAAATGACGCTGATTTCTGGTGGAACGGGATCATTGGAATCTGTCTCCCAGGCAGAATTGTCGTAGGAGAATTCCTCTGTTGCATTTTGCATAGCATTTGTGCTCTCAGTTGTACCTCCCCATCCAGTAGGCTGGATATCTTCGAGCCTGATACGAGAGCTTTCGGGAGCGGTGTACCTGACCATATAGTCGTATTTTCCACTCGGTTGTCCCAGAGTGTCCCAAACTTCTTTGGAACTGGAGGAGTCATCTCTCTCGATGACGTTGACCTCAGGAAAAGCATAGTTGATGAATTCAAGTCCTGCAAACGTTGCAAATTCATCTTCATGTTGAGTAGTTTCTGAATGACCTGAGTGTTGATCCCATGACATGGTGTTCAATGATGGTCAGCTGATTTTCATTACTCGGCTGACTTTCCGGCCCCAAGTTTCCTGGATAAGGTTGCCACATTGGCAGACCATCCATTGGGCCATAGTAATCGTGGTCAAAGTTGTCTTTCATCAGAGTGCCCTCCTCTAATGAATTTGGCGGAGCACGGCATCCTTCTGGATCACAATCTCCGTATATCATTTCGATGTCTGACCGTGGTATAAATCTCAAACTTTCTGTGGGAAAGCAAAATGGCATAGGTACCTCTTCCTGAGACATATAACTGTCCTCATTAAGATAGGACTTCCATTCTTCATCTGTGTCAGAGGGATCTTCCTCATTGATAGCATGTACTGCTTGAGACACTGGGTGAAGGAAACCTCCATTGTGGAAGAAATTTTGAAGGGGATGAAGACTTTCATCGCTAGCAGCTGTTTGGGTACAGGTTGCGGAAAAACCAAGACCCTTCTTTGTTTTATTGTCAGTAGGAACGACAAGCTGTCCCCATCCTGTTGTATCGGTACTCTCGACTGCTTTGATAGCATCTTTGTATGAGGAAATCGAGGTTCCTCCTCTGAACTAATTGTTCTCGCTCATCGACAGTGCTTGGAACTGCGTTCCAATAACCTCCTCGGGTTCTATACCAGTAGATGATGACAAGTTGCTTACAAGCAAGGCTTGTTCCCCACAAACTGTGACAAGTTGATCGTCCTTGACGAATTTTAGCTTTTGGTGGAGGGTCGAAGTAACCGCTCCAGCCTGATGTATCCAAGGTCTTCCTAATAAATAGCTATACGTTGCCCGGATGTTCATGACCTGGAAAGTGACTTGGAAAGTGTGAGGACCGATAGTTATGGGAAGATCAACTTCGCCGATAACTGTTTTCTAGATCTGTCGAACGTTTTGACGACGACCTCGCTGATTCTCATCGGAGGGCCTTTGAATGATAATTGCATCAAAGTGGACTTCGGCATAACATTCAGGGCTGACCCTGTGTCTACCAGTACGCTGGCTAAAGGATCGTCCTGGCAGTTAACTGTGATATTGAGCTCCATGTTATGACGGCGACCCTCTTCAGGTAATTCCTCATCACTAAATCCCACATTATTGCAGGAAGTTATGTTAAAGACAATGCTATCGAACTGTCTGATGGTTACATCTTGTTCTACAAAGGCTTGCTCCAAGACTTTCTGTAGAGCCTCCCTGTGGGCTTCTGAACTGAGTAACAGTGATAATACCGAGATCTTTGAAGGAGTTTGTAATAGTTGATCAACAATGTTGTATTCACTCCTTTGGATGAGCTTCAGCATCTCATCATTATTTTTCAAAAGGTCGGGATTACTGGATTGACCGACTGGTGGATCGGGAACTTCTGTCTGAAGTTCCTTTTCTTTGTTAAGTTCTACAACTCCTCGGTTGAAGATTCGACCGCTCCGTGTTACACGACTGATGTCTGCAATATTCACGACAGAGGGTAATGGAATTTCCTTTCCATTTTCAATTATCGTTGCACCGTATTTGTAAGGGATAGCCTTAGCTGATTCATATGGTAGTGGTCCCGGTAGATAGATGATTATGGAAACCTTCTGATTTTTCTGACCATCATAAGTGATCTCGATTCGTTCCCGGTTGGGAACTTTAGATTCGTCAAGTAGAGGGATAATGGCAAAAACATCCCTGGTCCTGTGATGACTAGAGATCGTGAATCCTCAACTTGCTCGGCAAGGTAGTTCGGCGTCCAGTTGATGGGTCCAGAACCCGGATATCGGCGAATCTCTCCACGATCTACCTGACCCTGAAGAGATGCTCTCACAAAGTAACACCCTTGGTTACTTTCCGAACAGACGCCGCAACGTTCATAGTTGTGTAGTGGCACCTGGCCACGCCCACTTTGAATACAATGTAACCTCACTAGGTTAGCTTCCACAGATCGGACGTCCTGACTCTGACGCCGAGTGGGGTTTCTGTTATTGATACTAATCTTTTGAGTATCTTCATCCATATAGATTGGCATCCACCAGTGATTTAACAAGTGCTGAAGTGCCTCCTGGACAAGGGTACAACCTCGATCGTTTTCGCAACCCGCTTTACAGCTTTGATAGTCATGTGATGTTAAGAATCCGAGTCGGACCTGCTCAGCATGTAACTCTACCAGGTTGGTATTCATCACGCGAATATCGAAGATCTGAACCATGTTGATTTGATAGGAGTTCCTATCATGGTAGTCTTGGATCCATCCAAGATCCATCTGACGCTGGAGGGCCTCCTGTATGAAAGAGCATCCCTGTTTGTTTACCGAGTAAATCAGACAGGAACTGTAATCGTGCCGCGGTAGATTATGATACTGGCCTTGCCTTGAGTGCATTACCACCAAGTTGAGATTCATTGCACGGATATCGTGGTTCTGAATGACGTTAGTATTCGTGTAAACCATGTTAACTCCACGAACTCGATGCTCTTGGATCCATCCGAGATCCATCTGTTCCTGTAGGGCTGCTTGCACCACAGAACATCCCTGATTGTCTTTAGAGCAGATATCACACTAGTGATAATTATGAGGTGGCACATGGTCATGTCCACTTTGTCTACAATGCATCTTGACCAAATTGGTTTTCAACAAGAGTACATCGTGAATTTGATAGACATCGTTAGTCTCTCCTTCTATCAAATTGACTGCAGCCTTCTCGTGTTGAGGCAGCGGATTCGTGAGAACATTAGGATTCGTATCCTTGAAGGATAAAACTCCGCTCCTAACAAGTTTTTGCACGTCGGACTTGAAATTGAGACAAGTCTCTATGTTATGCCCTGGACCTCCTTATGATAAGGGCATGTCTGATCCACCTTAAACCAAAAAGGCGGATTTTCTGGTACTGTAAGAGGAGATTTAGTCTGAATGTGCCCCTTAGCCAGTAGTAATGGAAACAGCTCTGCATACGTTACGGGTATAGGATCAAATCCTGGTGTCCGTGTTGTACGGTTGTTGTTATATGGAGGACGAGCCTGCTGAAGAGGCTGTTGTGTCCTTTGTTGGTCAGGTTGGCTTTGCGCAACCTGAGGTTGATACGTAGGAATAGACGTAGGGTTGATAACAGGAGTTACAGCTGCTACCGGTTGATAACGTCGCCTTTACTTTTCGAGAGAGATATTCCCAATATCTTGCTCTTTTTTCTTAGGGAGAGCACTACTGTATTTTTTAGTACCGCTCGCCGATCCAGCGTCTTTTACCAAACGTCCTTCTCGGACGGCTTCCTCAAGACGTACGCCCATGCCAACCATTTCGGTGAAGTCACTGGGCGCACTGGCAACCATTCGGTCATAGTAAAATGAGCTTAAGGTCTTTAAGAAGATCTTTGTCATCTCTTTTTCCTCCAGAGGTGGACAAATTTGAGTGGCAATTTCACGCCACCTTTGAGCATACTCCTTAAAGGTTTCCTTGTCCTTTTGCGACATCGATCTGAGTTGATCTCTGTCGGGTGCCATGTCCAAATTGTATTTGTATTGTTGGACGAAGGCAGTGCCAAGATCTCTGAATGTGCTGATCGTGGCACGGTTTAAACCCATGTACTATTTGAGTGCGGCACCGGTTAAACTATCCTGGAAGTAGTGAATACGTAGGTCCTGATTCTCCGTCTGAGCTGACATTCGCCGAGCGTACATCACCAGATGGCTCTGAGGGCAAGAGTTACCCTTGTACTTTTCAAAGTCGGGCACTTGGAATTTGTGCGGGACTTTCACATTTGGGACCAGACAAAGGTCTGCGGCGTCCTTTCCAAATAGATCCTGACCGCGAATGGCTTGCAGCTCCTTCTGGATTTCCAAGAACTGCTCCTGGAGTTCCTCCATTCTGTCAAACATAGTTTCCTTCTTACCAGAAGGTGTCTGTGGAATCTGCCTTTCCGGGACAGTGTGCACCACAGGGGGTGGTACCGTAACTACGGTAGTGAGTCTTGGCGTCTCCCGAAGTTTGTAACCTTCAGGAGTCTTCAGTATGCCCCTGGCATCTTCGTTTTCCCGAAGTTTGTAACCTTCAGGCCCAGCGGCTTCTGTTGTGATTCCCTGATCCTCAGTGATCGGCGAAGCATATCCTTCCGGGATATAGTTAACAGGCATGCCCCTGGGACGATCTTTCGACATCTGATATCTAGGATCATACTTCTCCACTATGGGCGTTGAGGTGATCTCTGAGATCACAGTTCGTTGTAGCTGAGCTTCCGCCATGGCTTGCACGTCGTTACGAAGCTTTCTCATATCCTCTCTCAGAGCGTCGATCTCTTCTTTCAACTCTCTGTTTTCTTCCTCAAGATCATCGATCTTTTTCTGACGATTAGCCCGAGTATTATACGAATGAGACAATTTGACTCTAGAACCGAGACACAAACGTGAGATTCGTAGGTAAGAAGAATACGCGATGTGAGAATGATGACTGCAATGATTATATTAATTGTTTTTTGGTTTAATCAAAATAAACTTCGACAATTAGATTGCAAATATCAAACGGTGGGGAAACCCCTTTTTATTGAAATTAAAAGGACTACAGAAATGGAAATACAGTAGATTACAAAGTGCAGAAACAGAAACCTAAGCTAATGGGTCCCGAGAGAACTCGGGTGCTGATTCTGGTATCTTCCTTTTCTTTGACGGGGGCTCTTGGGCTGTTGTCGGGTTGTCATTCCTTTGCCAAGTGAAAGGAGCGAGCAAATTCCTTTGGTCATCTTGATTCTCTACAGCATGCTGCTCCAAAATTTCAATCAGAGCATCTTTTTCTTTCAGTAATTGCTGTATTTTGATGCACTCTACGTCGAGGGTGCAGTACTTGTTCTTCCAAGACCTTCTCTCCCGTTGAACTTTGTTGAGAGTAACCTGAAGCTTTTCAGTTTCCGTCATGAAGTACATGACAGATTCCTTCGGCGAAAGAATTCCGTAACGAGGATAAGGCATTTTTAGCTTTAGAGCTCTAGTTTGTACCCAATGGAGATAAGGCTCCACCGAGACACAGTCCGGTTTTCCTAGAGACTCTCGTCCTTTCTTATGAACATGCTTCCAAGCATGGACTATTTCCATCTTTAGTGCTCTGTCGTTTTCTCCTTCCTTGAAGAAAAGACCTTCCAGATGAACA
The DNA here is from genome assembly GCA_022829125.1 of Lathyrus tuberosus. Lineage (NCBI taxonomy): Eukaryota > Viridiplantae > Streptophyta > Magnoliopsida > Fabales > Fabaceae > Lathyrus > Lathyrus tuberosus. The sequence continues at coordinate 22,543,701 of JALAZF010000017.1, forward strand.
CCCAGTGGGATGTGTCTCATCGGGTATCCAAATTGACGGCGAACCAATACCGGATGGTAGTTAATTCCTCCTTTAGTTCCTATGAGGGGTACGTTGGGGAAGTTTCCACAATGGTCAATGATTCTGATTCCCTCATAAATCCTATTGCACCAATCTATATCAGAGTTGGTAAGAGACATGATCTTCTGCGACCAACGTAAGGCACTCTTGCAATCCCAAAAAGCAGCAGACTTGGGCAGTGAGAGATAAACCATTTGTAAAGTAGAGGTACACAGCATGTGATCTCCCCTCCACTGTACAAATTTCCCAAGTGTACAGAATGATACGCATCTGCGAGCAAAGTCGGCACAGGGTTTCCAATGAGAAAAACCTTAATGGAGTTGATATCGACGAAGTTATTGATGTTGGGAAACAAAAAAAACCCTTAGGTGAGCAAGACAAAGATGCTTTCAAAAGCAGTCACGTTTCCTATACTGGCGAAATACAGGGCTTTCTTTGTCAAGAACTGGGCTGGCAAACCTTGGATGCCACCCTTAGTAGTTAGGTGAGTCCTAACCTCAGACTCGTCCAAATGAATTGCTCTTGCAATGATCTGATTCTTTGGAATTTCTTCCAGTCCAGAAAATGGAGCTCGATCTGTGATGTGTAAATCGATCAGATGAGAATACTCCTCCAGCGTTGGTGCTAGTTGGTAATCCGGGAATGTGAAACAGTGATAAAGTGGATCATAAAACTGAATGAGCGCATCCATGATTCCCTCAATCACATGGACTCTTAACAATGGTAGCAAACCTCCGTGCTTGGCTCTGAAAGCCTCTGGGTTAGTGATCATCCTTGCTAACCTTCTCAAATCCTCTAGTTTTGGAACCTTGAAGGTGTACGTATGAGTTCTCCTTCTACCGAAATCCATTAGTGCAATCCCTTTCTCTGATATTTGCAATCACAGTCTTAGTTTAATTTGAAAAACAGAGAGACTAGAAGAGAAGATTTTTTTGAATGTTTTAATGTTTTTTAAATGAATGCATGAATGCAGCACACAAAAACATAGAAAAAACATGGGGTCAAAGGGTCGTTGTCATGAAGTCAAGGCTCTACCCATCCCCCAAAGGTTTATACTAGGGTGATTTTTGTACCTGTACTCATTATCCTCAGCTCCTCCCAGGAAAGCAAAACAACAAGCGGATCGCCAGCGAGTTGTAGAGCGATCTTAGAGTAAGTGCCATTCACCGAGAATAGATCACCAGCCTCAAATGAGGGTAGTATCGCGTAACAACTATTTCCGATAGTTTCCGCACTACGAAAGGGTTTGGCTCCTCAGCTTCTCAGACTTAACAACCGGCCCATTGTCTAGGTGAGAGAATGGGTTGCATTGGTCAGCCTCTACTGAGGTTGATGGTCGACCCCGTCGCCATCACTTATCTTAAGTGTATACTCAATCTTTCCACATACGGCATCACCCGTATTCCCATTAGTAGAAAAATAAACACGTATAGCATTTAGGAAAAGCTGTATATATATTTGTCCTAATCATCCTAGACCTTTAAAGCTATGAATCTTAAGTTCCTGACAGAAATTGGGTTCCCCGGCAGAAGCCCCAATCTGTGGTATTCACTCAAGAGATGAAAAGGAAGATCGTGCCTAGATCTAACTTTGAACGGCCCCACGGTGGGCGCCATTTTTCTGTAGCGAGCGATTTTGGACGCGGTTCTTAAGCGTTGGTCGCTCTCTGCGGTTTGAGCTTAAACTAAAGGTCGATTCATTTTTTATCCTATTGTGAGCTGATGAAGGAAGGGAAATAGATGTCTCGAATTAACCCTGCTTTGCATACAGAGTTTAAACAGCGGTCTATTAGGTTACAGATGCTATCAATGTGGGGGGGCCTTTGTACTGGTTATTTGTATTTTCGCCAATACAGTTTCTTTCTTTTTATCTAGACAGAAGGTTTCTGGCGGGGAACAAGGATTAGGATGTTAGGACTGATGCTTTTTGATGTGAGAGTATGGGATTTGGGTTTTTTGTTTAGTGTGCTCGCTAAGATTTTTCTTTCAATCTTATGCCTACGTATTCCCGTTTACCGAAACAGGGAAATCAGAGCGTTCGTAGTTCCTCCTATTCTATGGGAGGAAATGGTGTTTTGGTGTCTTGTTCAAAACCTAAGACGTGAAGCGAAAGGTAGTTTGTATCTTGTTCAAAGCCCAAAATATGAAGCAAAAAGGTCTCAACTTTAGAGAGAATTTGTCATCTCTAAAGAAGGGTTTGTCTGTTACAACTGTTGGGTGACTGGTTATAAAGGAGAATTACTTTAACCGGGATTTGTGAATCCGGCAATGCCATAATTTCCTTTATCGGGATTTTAACCTGAAGGAGAAGACTTTAACTCAGTGTAGAGCAATGTTATCTTTCCTTAGGATTTTCTCATGCTAAAAGAGGGACAGTGGCATGGATGTAGATGATCCAGAGGCTTTCCGCTTACAGCGATTAGATGAAGGGGAAGGAGTTGTTGATGTTTTTGTACTGTGAACGAGGCACAGCTTTGATGCTAAAAGATTGATTGGATCAACCAGTGGTTTTCTTATACAAAGCCTAAGAGGAGGCTAATATGTGTCTCGTACAAAGCCCGAGAGAGAGGCTAAAAGGTTTTGACTCGACGATGAAGTCTTTTGGTATCTCGTATGAAGCCCGAGATGGAGGCTAAAATTCGTTTGGCTCAGTAAGAACCTTTTTGTATCTCGTATAAAGCCCGAGATGGAGGCGAAAGAGGTAATTGACTCAACGAGGGAGTCTCTTATGTGTCTCGTACAAAGCCCGAGAGAGAGGCTAAACGTCACTAGAGAAGGATCATTATACAAAGCCTAAGAGGAGGCTATGGTTACTGTTTCAGTTTAAGTGACAGGTCCAGTATACTGATTTTAAAAGAGAAAATCAGTTCTTATATGAGCAATGCTGTACTCAAGGATTTCATCCTAGGATCCAGCTTATTCCTGTTCTTTAAGGAATCGAGAAATCCGAAGGGTATTGAGACTGTCCGAGTCTACGGGTTTCCTTCCTATTTAACGAAGGGGTCACTTGAGAATGTCTTTGAGACTCAAGGAAATTAGACTGTCCAAGTCTAGAGTTTCATCTTTTGTACTATGCTTTGAGAAATAGTAGTAGACTCTATGAAAGGACTATTCTATGCAGATGATTAACTTCTGTTCCTATACCTCTAGGAGGTCATCGGGACAATTTGTACGAAGCCCAAGAGGAGGCTGGAAACTTTTAAGAAGCCGATCGGTCCTTGTACGATGCCCAAGAGAAGGCTATCATTCCCAGAGGAAGAGATCATTATACGAAGCCTAAGAGGAGGCTGTGAATACTTCTAAGAAGCCGTAGGGTCCTTGTACTAAGCCCAAGAGGAGGCGGGGTTGCTTTTAGGAAGCCTGTGGGTCCTTGTACAATGCCCAAGAGGAGGTCGATGCTTTTAAGAAGCCGATGGGTCCCTAAACCCCGAGAAATTCAAGGCAAGCTATTCACAAGGAATAGATCAAGTCAGGAAAGTTCGAGAATTTAGAAGAAACTCAAAGATGCCATTCACGGAGAATACATTCATCTCTGGGAGTAGAGTTTCTTGACAATTCCTAATGAGGACAGCCGAAGAGAAGACTGTATCTGGTGATCCTATTGGGGATCTAGTTGTCTATTTCTATGAATAAACGAAACGGCGTCACCTAGTTCTAGACGTAGTTGCCGGGGAAACTCGAAATATCTATACTATTATTACACAGTTGATATGAGTTTACGAAAGAAGACTTACAGTGAAACAGGCCCACAATACAGTTATATGTATATGAAAGCGGTAAATGAAAGCAATAACCACTTACTCGGTTGTAGAGCTTCCATGTTGTTTGGTTAGTTGTTCAACAAAGAAAGATTGAAAACAACAGTATAATCAAAATCAAAGGAGAAAGTGCTTTGAAAAAGAAAGATTTGGGGCTTACGGCTCAAGGAGAGGCCCAGGGTTATATCAGTGAGCGCACTGTTTGAATTTGTACAGAGGGGCTTATACAAGTGACTGAGGCCCAAAATGTTTTTCTGTACAAAGGGATGGGTCTTACACTCTTTCAAGAGGCCCAAAAAAGTTTAAATAAAAAGAGTGGGGCTTATAACATGAGGGTAGGCCCAGATGATTTTCCCGTTTAAAAATGGCGATCGCGCCGAGGTTTTCTTTTAATGCGGAGGGACTTATACAATAAGTGAGGCCCAAAATGTTTGGTTAAAAGGGGGTTGGGTCTTACACTCTATTAGAGGCCCAAAAGTTTTGAATGGGTCTTATAGCTCGAGGAGAGGCCCAAAAGGTTATTTTTCAAAAGGCGACGATCGCGCCGTTTGTTTTGACGGTATCGGGACTTATACAATGCACTGAGGCCCAAAAATGGTTTGGTCAAAAAAAGGATTGGGTCTTACACTCTATTAGAGGCCCAAAGTGTTTTGAAAATGATTTATGAGGGTTGAATTAATCCAAAAACCCTAATTTGTTTTCAAAAATGTATTTAATTGAATAAAAATTCAATTAAAATGATCAAAATTGTTTAAAATGTGAAAAACAAATTGTGATCTTGGATTAATGCTTCAAAAATTAAGTATTGACCTACAAAATAATTAGAAAGCATTAAAAGTTGCAAAATCAATGTGGAAAAAATATTTAAAATGTCAAAAACAATTAAAATATTAATTCTTTGCAAAAATATCAATTATTTGAAATAAATAATATTTTTGGGATTTTTTGGGAAAATAAAATATTTTAACATTTTTGTGAATTATTAAAAAAAGAATCAACTCAAAATCTTTAAAACTTATAGAGAAATTAATTTTTGAATCAATTAAACAAAAATCACAAAATTCAAATATTTGAAAATTCAAAAAAGGCGCCAAGAACAGCTGAAGAACACGCGCGTGTTCTGGGTTTGGCTGATTTGCATTTTCTATCCAATCTCCCTGAATACTTGATTATAACATGCAATCCATATATCATTATGCTCGTCTCAACCTCACGATCATGTCTATGTCCATTAATTTCATTTAAATTAAACACATAACAAGAAATCATGACAAATCCTCAAGAACCCTAATTTCTGCATGAAGGCCAGGATTTTTGATACACGATTCGAACAATGCAATTAATTGAGGGAAAACATTCCATGCATGATTATGAACATGTGGCCAAATTATTGTGCAGCAAAAATTGCATGGATCATAGAGTTAGAAGAGCTCATGCTTACCACTTGCAGCTGGTGATCGTGATTTGTGTTGGAGGTGTTACAGCTAGGTTCCAATGATGTGGATAGCTTCCCTAGGTACCAAGTGATGTGTCTGAGTGCTTGGAATGGATTGAAATGGTTTGGAGTTGAAGATGGCACCTCAACTGCAAAACTGTCAAGAACTTGAGTAATTGGCTGGTGATTTTGTGAAATCAGTGTTCTAGATGTTGTGTGATTGTTTAGATCACTTCTATATGATGTATGTGAGGTGTGTGAGTGATTGGTTTGATTGGAAAAACTCTCAAACTCAAAACCCGATAGCTACCTTGCTAAGAAAGGCATTTTTGCCAAGAGAAAGAGATTTTGAGGAAAGCATCTGTTAGATGGCTTTGGTGTACTCAAACTGGTCACAATTGAGCTCTATTTATAGTAGAGCAAGTTTGTTTTGCAAGGAATAGTGAATGGCAACTGGTAAGTAGGTTTGGCCAATGTTGGCAAATGAAAATCCAACTCTCCTCTAGCCATTGACTAGAGGTTAGGGCACAGAGCTTTGGTTCCCTTGGTCTTGGATAAGTCTTGACTGATTTCAGATGAGAATGGCTCAGTCCATGCCACCTTGATGCTTCCATTGAATGCTTCAATCCAAATTTGGAGTCTTGTCCCTATTTTGGCCATTCTAGGTTCAACATGCTATTTCTTGTTCCATGGACTTTGGAGGCTTGGCTCAGTGATTGTCCCCTTTAGATTCAATCCTCAGATGTGTCCAAGTGGATAGGAGCATTTTAATTTGGCTGATTTTGGCAAATCGAGTAAAGTTGCAAATTCTGCCTTGCCTTTGACAGATTTCAGCAAGGCAACTTTCCAATGTCATAACTCATGGTGTAAGTTGAATTTGGTAATGCTCTTGACCATTTTGGAAAGCCCTTACATGATACAACAACTGTTTGAACATGTTTGGTTTTGATCTCTTTTGAATCCAAGTGAAAAATCCCTCTACATTTGGCAAAAAGTGAAGGCAGATTCTGACTTAGTGAAAATATCACTAAGTGTTGGAAAAAGTGATATTTTCAAATTTCAGCCATTTTGATCACTCACTAACTCAAAATCCTTAATGAATTGGACGTAGGTCTAGTTGAAGTTTTTGTAGAGGGTAATGAGGGCTACAAATCCATCTTTGGATGAAAAAAAATGGCTTTGTGGTTTAGCAGTTATGATCCTCCAAAGTTGGTGCCCTTGTCACTTTATTTTTAACTTAGAAAATTTTCTAAGTTTTTATGGTTACCCCTTTTACAAGTTATCCCACTTTTCTTGATTTTTCTTAATGAATGATGATTCAAATCATACATTAACATCATTTTAGGGTTAAAAATCCATTTTTGTGAAAAATCTCAAAAAGTCAAAGTTAACTTTTGTGCACAGTTGACTTTTTATCAGATGAATTCCAAACTGTGCAATTCTTCAGGAAATCATGTCCTTGACCTAAATCAAACTTGATGGACATGTTCCATGGATGTCATAGGGTATATTGATGAATTCCAACGGGCTTGGGAGCATGTCCTGGTCAAAAGTCAAAGTAACAGTTGACTTTTCCCTTAAAACCCTAACTGTGGTGCAGATGAAATTGAGACTTGTTGCTCAAACTTCTTGGATTAATCCATTGTTCCAAATGGATCAATATAGTTCATTAGAGACCCTCAAACCCTCTCTTGAGGTCTTGGCTCATGATTTGTCCCAAATGTCAACTTAGGGGTGAATTAGGTCAAGAACCCTAATTCCTGATTTTTGATGAATGCATCCCCTGAGGAAAAATTGACTTGATGATTGGGTCCATGAGGTCCCATGGAGTATATTAGGTTATGTTTTGGATCATTGGCTTGTGCCTAGATGAAAAATTTCCATCTGGAGGCCCTGGTCGACCAAAACCCTAATTTGGTGACACTGTCGATCTTGAGACTTGATCCACCTAGAAGGGAGCATCCTTGTGCTTGATCCTTGAAGTGGGAGTCCTTTTTTATCCTTTTTGTATGTTTGAGAGGTTTAGACAAGTTGAAGATCATGTCATTCCTTGATTGATCCTTTGTCTAAGGCTCTGAGAGGGCTTAAAACCCTAATTTTGATTGTAGTGGATGCTCACCCATCTTTGGGGAGACTGATGAGGTATGATGGTTCCTCCATATTGTGATGATGAGTGACACAATAATGGGACATCTTAGTGGTCAAAATTTGGGGTATGACAGCTGTGCGAAGAAATGGTTCACTTTATGAACATGTAATTTCCTGAATGTGTTATAAATACATTCTTCACACTTTTTAGCGATAGTTTTGATAGATTTAGATATTTTTCAGTGAGAAACTTTGCATCTCTTCATTTTAAAAGGAGAGAAGGTAAGAGCTTTGATTTCTTGTTGGTGTTGGATGTAATCTCTTAATACCTTATGTATTTCATCTAATGTATGTTTGTGAATATGTTTTGATTCTCTATTGTTTGTTTTCTTTGATTGATTATTTGTGGTCTTGACAAAACCTTTACAAATCCTTGATCTTAGATTTTCATCTATCAATGAGTAAAACTTTTGACATGGTTTTGTGAGTTGATATTCATTGTATCTTTTGTTGTATTGTGTTGATTAAGTAGCATGGCTAGCATGAGTAGGATCGATATGGTATTGCGAGGATGCGTGATAATAGTGATGAAGAACGATATTCACATTTATTTGGCAAATTAGTTGAATACATGTAAAAAGAGTTAAATGTATGTACGTATTCTGATCATTGGCATTTTATATGATGCAATCATTTATCTTATTTGGGTGTCATCTTTGTTTACCTGTTTATCTTTGATTTGAACCGCTATAGACATATACTCTTCAGATCTGGATCTAAGATTATTATATGTTTTGTTCTAAACTCTAGAAATAGATTTAGGCTTAACGCTTGCGTGAGTATCAGCTCTTAATGCTCTGTGTTGGTTTTTGTTGCGTGAGACATCACCAATGAGGCTATACGGTCTATCTCTCGACGTTACAATAGACATAACCTCGGTCGTGGGTGATACGTGATAATATTAGGCGAATGATTGATTTATGTATAATATTATTAGAAGAATGCATGTGTTATTAATTGATGAGATCTAATTCCAACAAGGCTTCGTTTATAATTCAGTCTTTACTTTATATTTTTCAGTCTTTACATTTTCCGCATTTGCTTTTGGTGCCGCCTTAAACCAAAACTTTTGATCCATAAGCTTAGAAATGTAGACACCATCAAACGGCATTCTTTCCCTCGCACTGATCCCTGTGGTACGACAAAACTGGGTTACTTATATATTTTTGCTTGCTGCTATTCTAGCTTCAACAAAATGGCGCCGTTGTCGGGGATCGGAGTTTATATATTGAATCGCATTGCGATAGTTTCTATATTTTTTAGCATTTTACATTTGTTTATATTGTATATCTTTGTTTGCTTTTTTGTTTTCTCTAGTGTGATCAGGAATGATGAGAACTCCTAGATTGGTTGCTATTGTATAAAAGTATTCAATGAAGCTTCGACCGAGTCTGGATGGATGTTGAGCATTGAAAGTATGCATGGTAAATTTTACTGCTTTATAGAATGCTAGAATGATTTAGAAATTTTGTGCTTTGTGCAAATGTGTATTCTTGTTTCATTTTCAACTTGTTGGAATGCTTGTTTCACTTAGGTCCAAAAACCACAAATTGTGAGAAACCTCCATTATTTACTATATGCTAGGATGACTGATAACTTTGTTTCATTCGTTTGATTCATGCTTTATCTTTTGATTATTGTGATTTTGTTGAAGCATTAGATATGATCAGGAATTTGTTTATATTGAGCACAACCGTATCCAAAAGTATCTTACCCGTGAGTAGAGAGAATTTGTTAGCCCTTTAAGCCTAAACAGTTTAGATCTCATTTTAGTGATGAACTTGGTTTATGTACATAATTAGAAAGTGTAGTTCATCATTGAATTTTGTGAGGTTCTAAAAATTTCTTCTTGAACCTTTGAACATTGTTTTAATTTGATTTCCTTGCCTTAAAAAGCAAGGAACATTCACTTGAGGCTTGGTTGAATTCAAGTTGGGGAGAATGAAAAAGAAGATTGATAAGTTGCTAAAACTTTTGAAAAAGTTCAAACAAGCATGAAAAGAAAAAGTGTGAATATGAATGTGAAAAACAAAAGAAAAAGAATGCTTGTTTGAATGAGAAAAATAGAGAAAAAAATAATTGTTCATAAGGAAGTTTGAGAAGGTTTGTGGTAAAGGAATGAAAATGGTGAATGAAGTTGTGATGTGTAAATACCATGTATAGTGAATGTTTCTTTTTGCATCGGCAATTTCGATTCAATGGCCTTTAGAAATGTCCCTTTGTTGTGAACCCGACCGAGCTACAACCTTTGAAGACCTTAGTGATCTTTTTGCTTCCGTATTTTCATTTTTTATTGTTAGATGTTGTATGAATTGGATTTCTATTTGCATTGTTTGTCGGGTGAGTGAAATTTCCCCACGATTACAGACGCGTCAATTTCTTTATTCTTATTATGAAGAGGAGTGTTAGAGTGATTTAAGTGTGAAAATTTTGTTATCATTTGAACCATTTCATGATATTTGTTTAAGAACTTAATTCTTTGTCATTGTTCAATTCTATTGAGTGTTGAACGTTGCTTGTGCGCATTTTCATGCTTGACTTTAGTTGAATCTTACGCTTGAGCAAATCCTCTTGTTTTAATGAGGGGCATACTTTGCTTGAGGACAAAAAAAAATCTAGTTGGGGAGAGTTGTTAGGTGCAGATTTGACCTAAAAATGAACTATCTTTCCTTGCATTTTTTCCACTCTTTTCTCATGTTTTCATTAATTTGGTTAATGATTGTTGTTGTTCTTCTAACAATGAGAATATACCTTTGGTGCTTCTAATATGTGTGTTATTGTGCAGGAAAAGGCACTAAATGATTAAAGTGTAAGACACAAGAAAATAAAGCAAGTTGCCAAAGAGCAGAGGAAGACATCAGTAAGTTCGCTTTGCGAACTTGAAAGCGATTGCCAACGAAGGTTCGCTTTGCGAACTCTGGCGAGGTCTCTGGCGAATGGTCCCAGATTTTGGTAGGGCAAAAAGTGATAAAGTTTGCTTTGCGAACGAGAAAGCGAGTGTTCGCTTTGCGAGTGATCCTTCGCATTGCGAACTCACAAGAATTTCTGGGACGGTTTAACTATTCAGAGGCACCTAAAGTGCCATTTTTTTTCATTCGCTGTGCGAAGAAATGGTTCACTTTATGAACATGTAATTTCCTGAATGTGTTATAAATACATTCTTCAGACTTTTTAGAGATATTTTTAATAGATTTAGATATTTTCAGAGAGAAACTTTGTATCTTTTCATTTTCAAAGGAGAGAAGGTAAGAGCTTTGATTTCTTGTTGGTGTTGGATGTAATCTCTTGATACCTTATGTATTTCATCTAATGTATGTTTGTGAATATGTTTTGATTCTCTATTGTTTGTTTTCTTTGATTGATTATTTGTGGTCTTGACAAAACCTTTACAAATCCTTGATATTAGATTTTCATCTATCAATGAGTAAAACTTTTGACTTGGTTTTGTGAGTTGATATTCATTGTATCTTTTGTTGTATTGTGTTGATTAAGTAGCATGGCTAGCATGAGTAGGATCGATACGGTATTGCGAGGATGCGTGATAATAGTGATGAAGAACGATATTCACATTCATTTGGAAAATTAGTTAAATACATGTAAAAAGAGTTAAACGTATGTACATATTCTGATTATTGGCATTTTATATGAAGCAATCATTTATCTGATTTGGGTGTCATCTTTGTTTACTTGTTTATCTTTGATTTGAACCGCTATAGACATATACTCTTCAGATCTGGGTCTAAGATGATTATCTGTTTTTTTCTAAACTCTAAAAATAGATTTAGGCTTAACACTTACGTGAGTATCAACTCTTAATGCTCTCTGTTGGTTTTTGTTGTGTGAGACATCACCAATGAGGAAATATGGTCTATCTCTCGATGTTGCGTTAGACATAACCTTGGTCGTGGGTGATACGTGAAAATATTAGGCGAATGATTGATTTATGTATAATATGATTAGAAGAATGCATGTGTTATCAATTGATGAGATCCAATTCCATCAAGGCTCCGTTTATAATTCAGTCTTTACTTTATATTTTCAGTCTTTACATTTTCTGCAATTGCTTTTGGTTCCGTCTTAAACCAAAACTTTTGATCCATAAGCTTAAAAATGTAGATACCGTCGAATGACATTCTTTCCCTCGCACTGATCCCTGTGGTACCACAAAACTGGGTTATTTATATATTTTTGCTTGCTGCTATTCTAGCTTCAACACACGTCCAAACGAGGTCTCCTCTTACAGTACCGGAAAATCCACCTTTTTGGTTCAAAGCGGATCACACTTGCCCTTACCATCAAGGAGGATCAGGGCGCAACATTTAGAACTGTCTCAGTTTCAAGTTCGATGTGCAGAAGCTTGTCAAGAACGGGATCCTATCTTTCAAAGATACTAATCCAAATGTTCATACGAACTCGTTGCCTCAACATGAGAAGACTGCAATAAATTTAATAGAGGAAGAATTTAGCCGCAGTTATCAAATTCACGATGTACTCCAATTAGGAACCAATCTGGTCAGGATGCCTTATAGACATAGCGGGTACGGTCATGTACCACCTCACAATTATCACCAGTGTGATATCTGCTCAAAGAATAACCAGGGGTGTTCAGTAGTGCAAACAACTCTGCAAGAAAAGATGAATCTAGGCTGGATTCAAGATCACCGAATCTGTGAAGTCAACATGGCCCATGTGCATCCCAACATTGTTCAGAACCATGACATCCGTACGATGAATGTCAACTTAGTGGCAATGCACTCAAGGTAAAGTCAATATTATAATCTCCCACGGCATGAGTACAACACCTGTCCGATCTGCTCAATAAGCAATCAGGGATGCTCTTTTGTATAAGAGGCTCTTCAGCATCAGATGGATCTTGGATGGATCCAAGACTACCGTAAGAGAAATAACCATCAAGCCAATATGGTTCAGATCTTTGACACACGCTTGATGAATACCAGTCTGGTAGAATTACACGCTAAGTAAGTCAGACTCTGCTTTCTGGCTTCACATGATTATCAGGACTGTGAACAATGCCATGAAGACGACCAAGGGTGTGCACTTGTCCAAAGAACACTTCAACACTTGTTGGACCACTGGTGGCTTCCAATTTACTTGGATGAAGCTACATAACAGGTTAGCTTGACTGATGGAAATCCTGATAGGCATCAAAGTCAGGATGTCCGTTCGATGGAAACGGATCAAGTAAAGTTGCAATGTATACAAAACGGACGTGGCTGGGTGCCACCCCACAACTATGAGCGCTATAGATTTTGTTCAGAGAATAACCAAGGATGCTACCTCGTACGAGCGGCTCTTCAAAGTCAGTTTGACCAAAAAGAGATTCGACCAAAAAGAGATTCGACCATGTTCAAATTCTGGGCTGATCAATGTGATGCCAGACTATTTCCCTGATCAAAGCAAAGACGTTGTCATAATCCCCGATCATGGGAGAACTAAAAAAGTTTGTGCCATAATCCCTCTGCTCAACGAGTCAAAAGTCTCCCTTGACAGTAGAAGAATCCTTAACCTGGAACCAATTGAGGCTTCCTATAATGGTCAAGGAAATCAGAAAGCTCCTGTGGTTATCTACTTGCCAGGTCCAATACCGTACAAATCAGATAAGGCTATCCCATACAAGTACGGTGCAACAACTATCGAAAATGGAAAGGAAACTCCATTACCCTCCGTCGTAAACATTGCCGACATCAGTCGGGTAACACGGAGCGGTCGGATCTTCAACAGAGGAGTTAGAGAAACCACCAAAGAAAAGGAACCTCAAACAGAAGTTCCTAATCAACTAGTCAATCAATCTAGTAATCCAGAACTGGTAAAAAGCAGCGATGAGATGCTGAAGCTCATCCAGAAAAGTGAGTACAACATTGTAGACCAACTGTTGCAAACTCCTTGGAGAATTTTTGTGTTATCTCTCTTGCTCAGTTCCGAAGCTCATAGGGAAGCTCTGCAGAAAGTCTTGGAGCAAGCTTTCGTAGAACAAGATGTGACGATAAGACAGTTTGACAACATCATTTCCAACATCACTTCCTGCAACAACTTAGGATTCTGTGATGAAGAACTGCCAGAAGAAGGCAAAAATCACAATTTGGCGCTTAACATTATAGTCAACTGCTAGGACGATGATTTAGCCAACGTACTGGTGGACACATGACTAGCTATGAATGTTATGCCAAAATCAACTCTGATACGACTATCATTTCAGGGAGCCTCGATGAGAGGCAGCAAGGTCATCGTCAAAGCCTTTGACGGATCCAGAAAAATAGTTATCGGAAAAGTTGATCTTCCCATAACCACCGGTCCTCACACTTTCCAAGTCACTTTCCAGGTCATGGACATTCGAGCAACATACAACTGTTTATTAGGAAGAACTTGGATACACGAAGCTGGGGCAGTCACTTCGACACTTCACCAAAAGATGAAGTTCGTCAAAAATGACAAGTTAGTCACAGTATACGGAGAGCAGGCCTTAATAGTGAGCAACTTATCCTCATTTTCCTGTGTAAAACCTGAGGAGGTCGTTGGAACCCAGTTTCAAGCACTATCAGTAAGCAATGAGAATCGATCAGAAGAAGGGACATCGATTTCCTCATACAAGGACGCTCTCAAAGCAATCGAGAGTAATAATGCAAAGGGATGGGGACAGCTCGTAATTCCTACTGATAACTAGACAAAGAAAGGTCTTGGTTTCTCCTCAGCCTGTACCCAGACTGCCAAGAAAGATGAAAATTTTCATCCCATTCAGGACTTCTTCCACAGTGGAGGCTTCCTCCACCCAGTGTCTCAAGAAGTACACACCATCAATAAGAGTGACTCCTCTGATACAGACGAGGAATGGAAATCTTATCTCAACGACAATGGTTATATGTCTCAGGAAGAAACACACGTTCCATTCTATTTTCCCAAGCAGGGCCCGATATATATACCAAAATCAGACGTCCGAATGATCTATGGAGATTACGATCCTGAAGGATGTCGTGCTCCACCTAACTCATTAGAAAATGATCTAATGAAGAACAACTTCGATAATGACTATTATGATCCCCTGGATGACTGGAAGCCGTACCCAGAAGACTAGGGACAAAAGAGTCAGCCAAACGACGCTTATCAGTTGAGTAATATTGAAAGGAATACCCACGTCCCCACCGAGTCATGGGATCATTTCACAAGACATTCCGAAGATATCCAGCACAATGATGAATCTGCAAAGATTGCAGGACAAGAGTTTATCAACTATGCTTTTCCTGAGGTCATCATCATTGAGAAAGATGACTCCTCTATCCCCACAGAAGTATGGGACACCTTAGGACAGCCGAGTGGCAAGTATGACTTCTTGGTCAAGTAAACCGCTCCTAAAAGCTCTCGCATCAGATACAAGGATATCTAGCCAACTGGATGGGGAGATCCTCTTGAGAGTGAAAACACTGTAAAGGATACAACAGAAGAGTTTGTTTACGATAACTCTGCTTGGGAGGAAGACTCCAATGATCCTGCTCCTCCAGAAATCAGCGTCATTTTTTAGGACAAACCAAGAAAGAACGTACCAGACTTTTTTATTCACCGAGGAGTTCATCGCCAATGGGTTGCTATCGATGTCCCAAAAGTCGTCCATAAGTCTAAGTAATTGCCATCTTTGTTTAAACCTTTCACCCTGCCCAGGTGAAACGGATGTTTTTATAGGGCTCACTTTTCTGTAAATGTCCCTCTTCGCTTCGCCCAAAGCGACAGAGTTTTGTTTTATAGGGCTGTATTTCAAGAATCGAAAAAATCATAAATAAATAATGTCATTCTGTAATTCCCGCATTTATTGTTGTTTTCACTTTTTGTTTTTCAGAAAATGGTAATCCTAAAACAGCCCAAAAATAAAAACAAGCATTTTTCAGAAAATACACTGCACACACTCTTGCATTCTCTCTATCTCTTCTAAAAAAAAGAATCATCACGTTATGCAGATTGCTTGTTTTAAACCCCATTGAAACATACGATCTAATGCCTTCTCCCAACTTTGAATTCCCGGTATTTGAAGCTGAAGAAGAAGAGGACACGGAAATTCCAGAAGAGATCTCCCGACTACTCAAACAAGAGGAAAGGTCTATTGAACCTCACAAAGAGCCGTTGGAAACGGTAAATTTGGGATCAGAGGAAGAAAAGAAAGAAGTTAAGATTAGAGCACTGCTCAGTCCGAATGTCAAAGAAGGCTTGATAAACCTTCTCAAAGAGTTTCCCGATGTATTTGCTTGGTCCTATCAGGACATGCCAGGGTTGGATACCAGCATCATGGAACATCATCTACCGTTAAAGTCAAAATGTTCGCCGGTAAAACAAAGGTTAAGACGTACTAATCCAGATATAGCTATCAAAATAAAGGAGGAAGTGCAAAAACAAATTGACGCAGGTTTCCTTGTTACCTCGGAATTTCCTCAATGGCTAGCCAACATAGTGCCAGTTCTGAAAAAGGACGAAAAAGTTAGAATGTGTGTAGATTACAGGGATCTAAACAAAGCCAGTCCAAAGGATGACTTTCCCTTACCGCACATAGACATGCTGGTTGACAGTACAACAAAGTTCAAAGTCTTCTCCATCATGGATGGATTCTCGGGCTATAATCAAATCAAAATGGTGCCGGAAGATATGGAGAAAACTTCATTCATCACCCCATGGGGCACCTTTTGTTACAAGGTAATGTCGTTCGGTTTAAAGAACATCGGTGCAACCTATCAAAGAGCCATGACAACTCTGTTTCACGACATGATGCACCAAGAAATCGAGGTGTACGTCGATGACATGATTGCAAAATCTAAAATAGAAGAAGAGCATGTGTCACACCTGTCAAAACTATTCGAGCGTCTGAGAAAGTACAAACTACGCTTGAATCCCAATAAGTGCACGTTTGGTGTCCGCTCGGGAAAACTTTTGGGGTTCATCGTCAGCCAAAAAGGAATTGAGGTTGATCCTGACAAGGTCAAGGCTATTCAAGAAATGCCTTCGCCAAAGACCGAGAAACAAGTCAGAGGATTTTTGGGACGTTTGAATTACATATCAAGATTCATATCCCTCATGACTGCGACATGCGCGCCGATCTTCAAACTACTCAGAAAGAATCAAGAATGTGTATGGACAGAAGATTGCCAAAAAGCTTTCGACAGTATCAAGGAATATCTGTTGAATCCACCTATTTTGTCTCCTCCAGTGGAGGGAAGACCACTGATCATATATCTAACAGTCTTGGAAGACTCTATGGGTTGTGTACTTGGCCAACAAGACGAAACCAAAAGAAAGGAGTCTTCCATTTACTACTTAAGCAAGAAATTTACCGACTGTGAAACTCGGTACACTATGCTTGAGAAAACTTGTTGTGCCTTGGCTTGGGCAGCCAAACGTATTCGCCAGTATATGATTTGTCACACTACTTGGTTAATCTCTGAAATGGATCTGATCAAGTATGTCTTTGAAAAGCCTGCTCTCACGGGAAGGATCTCCTGTTGGCAGATGTTATTATAAGAATACGACATAGAATACCATGCTCAGAAAGTCGTCAAAGGAAGTATTTTAGCCAATCACTTGGCTCATCAACCGATTGACGGTCAGGAATCAGTCGGATTTGACTTCCCAGAAGAAGATGTCATGTACTTAAAAATGAAAGATTGCGATGAACCGCTACCCAGGGAAGGGCCACAACCAGATTCCCAATGGGGACTAATCTTTGACGGAGCTGGCAATAATTATGGAAACGAAATTGGGGCAATCATCGTAACACCTCAGGGTACCCATATTCCTTTCACTGCCAGACCAACTTTCGAATGCACAAACAACGAGGCAGAATACGAAGCTTGTATCACGGGTCTCGAAGAAGCGAATGAATTGAGGATTAAGAACTTGGATGTGTATGGAGACTCAACCCTGGTTATTAATTAGATCAAAGGAGATTGGAACACATACCAATCGGGATTGACTCCTTACAAAGATTACGCGAGAAGGTTATTACCATTCTTCAACAGAATCGAGTTTCATCACATTCCTCGTGAAGAAAATCACATGGGTGATGCACTAGCCACTCTCTCTTCCATGATTAGTGTAGGTCAATTGAACGACGTACCTAAGATTGACATAATGCACCTAGAACGGCGCACTTACATCTCCGCAATCGAAGCAGTTATAGATGACGAACCTTGGTATCATGATATCAAATGCTTCCTTCAAAAACAAGAGTACCCGCCTGGGGCATTAAGAAAAGACAGGACGACTCTCAAAAGATTGGCAGGCAATATCTTCTTAAGCGGTGATACACTCTATAAGAGAAACTTCGACATGGTCTTGCTCCGATGCGTAGACAAACCAGAAGCAAACATGCTGATGAAAGAAATTCACAAAGGATCCTTTAGCACTCATGCTAACGGACACACGATGGCAAGGAAAATTCTGAGAGCAGGGTACTATTGGTTGACAATGGAATCCGCTTGCTACAAGTACATGAGGAAGTGTCATAAGTGTCAAATATACGCTGACAAAATCCATGTATCTCCAACACATCTCAAAGTTCTTTCTTCTCCATGGCCTTTTTCTATATGGGGAATCGACATGATTGGCATGATCGAACCCAAAGCTTCAAACAGACATCGGTTCATCCTGGTATCCATTGATTACTTCACCAAGTGGGTCGAAGCAGCGTCATACACCAATGTAACCCGACAAGTCGTGGTCCGATTTATCAAGAACAATCTCATCTACCGTTATGGTGTTCCAAGCCAGATAATCACTGGTAATGGATCTAACTTGAACAACAAGATAATGAAAGAATTGTGTGCTGAGTTCAAGATCGAACACCATAATTCATCTCCCACCGACCTAAGATGAACGGGGCGGTAGAAGCGACTAACAAGAACATCAAGAAGATTATTCAAAAGATTATTGTAACCTACAAAGACTGGCATGAGATGCTGCCTTTTGCTCTTCGCGGTTATCGCACATCTGTCCGTACTTCAACAGGGGCAACCCCTTTCTCTCTAGTATATGGCATGGAAGCAGTGCTTCCCATAGAATTAGAGATCCCATCAATCCGGGTATTGAAGGAAGTTAAGCTAACAGAAGCATAATGGTGTCAAAGTTGACACGATGAACTAAACCTGATAGAAGAAAAGCGAATAACGAATCTATGCCATAGTCAGTTGTATCAACAAAGAATGAAGAAAGCGTTTAACAAAAAGGTCCGACCCCGTGTCTTTCAAAATGGAGACCTCGTGCTCAAGAAAAAACAATCATTTCTCACTGATTCCCGGGGAAAATGGACTCCGAACTATGACGGCCCCTATGTAGTCAAGAAAGCCTTCTCAGATGGCGTCTTGAGACTTGTAACCATGGATGGAGAGGAGTTTATCTACCCCACGAATGTTGATGTAGTAAAGAAATACTTCGCCTAAATATAAAAAAAAATGTCTTGGTGGATTGAAAACCCGAAAGGGCGGTCCAGGCAAAAATTAGAGACATAAGCAAAAATTATCCCGATGGATTGGAAATCTCAAAGTACAATCCATGCAAAAGTTAGGGATTCATGGCAAGTAATTACGTCCGACAAGTTTAAATCCCCAGCGGTAAAACCATTCGTCGAAAAACTTCCAGTCAAGGTCATCTTCGACAGAAGCTCAGGATGTCCAGAATTCAAAGTTGGTAGAAGGATAACGGTCATTATGTTTCAATGTAGCCCTTTTCCCTTAAATTACCATTTTCCAAACTTTGTAAATACTCTATGGGATCACGCGCTTGGTTGATTTCCATCATATCAATAAAACTTGAGCCCTAGTGCTTTTGTTTACAATTCACATTTGTTTTAGCTTTACAGAATGACATTTTTAACATGATCAACAATTCTTGAAATAAAACAAAAATGAATTTAATTGTCAAAACTTTTTTTCTTTTTAAATAAAGATGGCAGTTCCTTTTGACTGATGAACGCAAAAGGAACATCGAGGGTTTCTCTAAAGATGATCGAACCTCAAAGTATAGAATCAAAGTACTCCTTCTAAACCAGTACACTTGAATGAAGGATCAACTGTGTCAGATGCAAATGTCTCATCTGATATCCCCAGCAGAGTTTTTACCTCTTAAGGCCGATTGATGATAATTTTTTCCCCCACAGGGACCACCTCTTCTAAGCAAGACATGGTTGCTATCATGAACCAATGGTACTTTTCATCCCCTGCAGTGGCCGAGTATCCAGTCATGTTCATCCACTAGTATGTATGTCGCGTCAGTTTTGTCACCATAAACATACGTACATCATGCATAATTGATTTACATTTTAAATTAATATCGCTCTGGTCATACTCATCCCCAAGTGATAAAGTCCTCTTGTCAATAGATTTGTCAGTTCTTTCCTCGTCAAGAAATGTATTGTCTAAAACAATCTCTTTCCCCAGTTTATTTCTGGATTGGAGACGGTCCTCTGCCACTTTGATAACTTGAACCTATGAAAGGTAAGAAGACCTTCGACAAACGTCACTCTTCTCCATTGAAGATGATATTTTTGGTTTCCCGGATTAAGGAAAATCCCCATAGAAAGCCTCTTAACCGAAGACTCTCAGCAACACATTGGTTTTTCTCCCAAGAAAGTCAATATTAATGAAGTCATCAGCACTTCAAAATTGGATTACATCACATGGTATTTCTCCAAGAAGATCTCGAAGAAAAGTATGATGTAATATCCCCAAGTGAAAACCAGTCTCTCAAGAGATTCGTTTTTCCCTAGTAGAGTCAACAAATGGCATCTCTAACAGAGAAGTTTGTACACCTCTACAGCTCGGACGAATGGGTGTCCCCAGCAAGTCTGACCTCAAAACTTTTCCATCAAATAGCGTCTCCCCATTAGAAAACTCGGTGAGAAATTTGATGAAGACTGCTACCATAGCGTCCCTTATCAAGAAAGAAACTCGACAAGAAGAAACTAAGACCAGTTCCGTGGCAGAAGACCCGGATCGAGGGGAATTTTATTTCAAAAGGAAACTGAAACCAGTTCCACGGTTGAAAACCAGGATCGAGGGGAAGTTTATTTCAGGAAACTGAGACCAGTTCCAAGGCTGAAGACCAGGATCGAGGGGAAGTTTATTTTAGAAACTAGGGGTGTTCATTGGTTCGGACAAATCCGAACCAAACCGAAATCCAAACCAAACCATGGTGTTTGGGTCGGGTATTTTTTTAGTTCGGGCATTAACCGAACCAAACTAAACCAATGAAACCCGATGTTAATTGGTTCGGACAACGGATTTTCAAAATTCTACCCGCGATCCCGTCTACCCGAACCAACCATATTAACTCATATAATATATATCATTATAAGAGAAACTGGTATAAAATATTCAACTTTAAGAAGGAAGAAAAATGAAACATCATTTGTGACATTCACAATCTATATGAAAACACAAAAATAAATAAAAAATTATATTATTATAGAAAAATAGTTGATGTAAATTAGAAAATTTTAAAAATATTTTTCGCATATTTTTTTCTAATGTATCGGATTAATCCAACCCAAACCAACCCGTTATTTCTTGGTTTGGTTCGGTTTGGGCTTTATAGAAAAAAAGTGAAAATCTAATCCAAACCAATCCATATACTTTTGATTGGTTTGGATATTGGATTCACTCAAAACCGAACCAAACCGGCCCGCGAACACCCCTATCAGAAACTGAGACGAGTTCCATAGTTGAAGACCAGGATCAAGGGGAAGTTTAATACTAAGAAACTGAGACCAGTTCCGTGGCTGAAGACTAGGATCGAGGGGAAGTTTTACCCTTTTCTAAGTATCATTGCTTAGCAAAAGAATATGGACGGGCAAACAACCATTCATAACCACCATCAAAATTTCGGGTATTCCGATCTTGCACCTTGAATGTCCGAACATCTTTGCCATTCACACCTTCAGGTCCAAGAAGATTAAATAGGGGCATCTGTCATGCCCCAAATTTTAACCACCAAGATTTCTCATCATTGTATAAATCATTGCCACAATATGGATGTGTCATCATGCCTCATCAATCTCCTCAAGGATTGTTAATCTTTCACTATAACCACGAATTAGGGTTTTGAGCCCTCTCAGAGCACTTAGACAAAGGATCAATCAAGAAATGATATGATCTTCAATTTTTCTAACCTCTCAAACACCCATAAAGGATCAAGAGGACTCCCATATCAAGAATCAAGCACCAAGTTGCAACATTCCAAGTGGATCAAGCCTCAAGATCGCCAGTGTCGCCAAATTAGAGTTTTGGTCGACCAAGGCCTCCAAATGGAAATTTTTCTTCTGGGCATAAGGCAATGCTTCAAAGCACAACCCAAGATGCTCCAAGGGACCTCATGGACCCAATCATCAAGACAAATTAGCCTCAGGGAGTGCATTCATTAAAAATCAGGAATTAGGGTTTCTTGACCTAATTCACCCTTAAGTTGACTTTTGGAGCAAAGCATGAGCCAAGACCTCAAGACATGATTTGAGGACCTCAAATACACTACATTGATCTATTTGGAACAATGGATTGATCCAATAAGCTTTATTCACAAGTTTCAATTTCATCTGGACCACAAATAGGGTTTTGAAGGAAAAGTGAATTGTATCTTTGACTTTTGGCCAAGACATGCTCCCAAACCTTGGGACATGATTCAATACACTCTATAACACCTATGGAACCCATCCACTAGGTTTGAATTTGGTCAAGAACTTGATTGCACAAATAACCACACAGTTTGGATTTCATCTGACAAAAAGTCAACTGTGCACAAAATCAAGTTTGACTTTTTGGAATTTTTCACAAATAAGGTTCCCCTAAGTCAAAAAAAATTTTAATATATGATATGGATCATCATCCATCAAGAAAAATAAAGAAAATTGAGGTTTCTTGCAAAAGGGGCAACCATGAGAAACCAAATTTTTTCTAAGTTATGGAACAAAAGTGGTTTTGTACCAACTTTGCAAGGTCATAACTCCTAAATTACAAGGCCTTTTTCTTCCACCCAAAGCTCAAATGAAATTTCATCTTACATACTTTAAAAGTGTCAACTACAAGCAATTCCAAATCCTCATGGATTTTGAGTTACAGATTGATCAAAATCACAAAAAATTGAAAATGACCATTTTTCCAACACTTAGTGAAATTTTCAATAAGTCAGAATCTGTCTTACTTTTCCCAAAATTTAGAGGCATTTTTCATTTTGATCCAAGCTGAACCAAGACCAACCTTGAACATCAAAGTTGAAGTATGTTATGAGAGCTTTCCAAAATGTCCAAGAACTCAATTAAATTCCATTTGAGCTAGGAGTTATGAGCATCACAACATCCCTTGCTCAAACTGATTTTCATGACAACATTTGGCAGATTGTGTGCATTTCTTGTGCCACACGATTTCCATTTCCAATTTTGTCATCTTCCAAGCCTTGTCCTCTTCCATGATCAAAAAGAATCTTGATGAGTCACTTGATGATTTCAACTTTGAACCCTTGAGTCAAGAAATCAACTTGGCATGTGCAAAACCATCATTTACATGAACCTTGACTTTCAAATTTGGCATCAAACATTTAATGGATGCATTAAGGTGGCATGAACTGAAGCAAACCTAACTGAATGAGTCAAGCCTTATCCCTGCAACAGAAAACCATAGGCTTGTGCTCTAACCTCAAGTCAATGATCATGGAAGACTAGAATTCCTTTATGCAACCATTGGCCACAGACCTGTACCAGCTGCCATTCACTATTGCTTGCAAAACAAACTTGCTCTACTATAAATAGAGCTCATTTATGGTCAGTTTGAGTACACCAAAGCCCAACAACAATTGCTTTCCTCAAAACCTCTCTCATTTTGCAGAAATACCTTCTTTTGCAAGTCACCACTGAGTTTTTGAGTTAGAGAGCAATTCCACCATAGCTCATGATCCAAACACATCCAATGTATCATATATAAGCTGTTCAAACACTAATCCTTGATCTGAAACACCAAAATCAGAAAATCAACCTCCAAAACCTCAAATTTTGACTTTTTTACATTTTTCAAGCCATGTCTTGATTCAGTCTCTTTCAAAACCAAATAAATCCTCAACCACACTCCAAATATCATCCTCAAACTGTCCCAACAAGTTTCCCTCAACTGTAACATCATTTGAGTGAGATACCATTTTGGTCACTTTTGCCACTTTTGCAAGAAAGAGCCAATTCTTGTTCCTGAGGATTCCAGATGGTCTTGATCATTCTAAAAGCTTCTAAGGGATCAATCAAAGATGTCTAAAGCATTGGATCACTTCTGGCACAAGCATCTTGAAAGATAGCACAAGGAGCTTCAAGAGGTAAGTGTATCACAACTTGAACTCTTTAAATCATGCATTGCTTTGATGTCCATTGATCATGAACATCTCATACATATCATATATGTCGTGTTTGAATGAATTTGCCATGCTATTGTTGCCTGTATGATGAGATAACATAAAACATGCAAATCTATGCCTATTTTGAAACCACTACCGGGTTTTAAAATAGGGGCATCTTTAGAAAAATCTAAAAACACCATTGGATTCCTCATGAAATTCTAGGTAGGATCCATCTAAAATTTGTCAAAATCCATGAAGAATTGAGGGAGTTAGAGCCTTCATGCTAAAGGCAAAAATCAGGCCATGCCTTGGGCAAGGGCTAGGCCAGGGCGCCTTGGCCAGACCTAAAATCTTGCCACCCTCATATACACATGGGGTGGTTATGATACACTGATGTATCATCACCCTAGTGGTAGCGCGCATGTGTGTTTGGTTGGGAGGTCCTGGGTTCGAGACCCACCCAGACCATTTTGCCATTTTCCCCTATTTTGCTATTTTTCACATTTTTCATGATTTTTATTAATTAATTCCAAAATTAATTTCTCTCTTAATTTTAATTATTTTTTATTGGTTCTTTCTTTGAAAACTCACAAAAATATTAAAATATTTTATTCTACAAAAATTTCACAAAAATATTATTTATTTCACATATTTGGTATTTTTGTAAAGAATTATGTTTTTATTTGTTTTTAAACATTTAAAAATATTTCTTTCTCTTGATTTTTCAATTTCAAATGAATTTCAAGCTTTCGTGTGATTAAATATGATTTTTCAAAGTATACAACTTATTTTTGAATATATTTGGTATTTTATATCACTTATTATTTAATTTCCTTTGAAAATTATATTTAAAATTCAAAATTAGGGGTTTCTCTAAATTTTTATTTTTCAAACTTCACATACACAACTTTTGGGCCTCTTGGTAGAGTGTAAGTCCCATCCCTTTGTAAATATTTGATTTGGGCCTCAATCATTGTATAAGTCCCGATACGATATTAAAAATCTCGACGCGATCGCCATTTTCAAACAATTTTCTTTTGGGCCTCCCCTTGTGTTGTAAGACTCATCTTTATTCTTTTCAAACACTTTTGGGCCTCTAATAGAGTGTAAGTGCCATCTCTTTGTACAGAAAACCTTTTTGGGCCTCAGTCATTGTATAAGTCCCTCTGTGATTCTTAAAAATGACGGTGCAATCACTGTCTTTTATTGGGCCACTCCCTGAGTTATAAGTCCCATTCTCTTTTCTTAAAATGCACTTTGGGCCTCTAATAGAGTGTAAGACCCAACCTCATTTGTAAATAAAACAAATTTGGGCCTCAGTTATTGTATAAGTCCCGACACGATTTCAAAAAAATAACGGTGCAATCACTGTTATTCTTGGGCCTCTCCTTGAGTATAAGCCCCAATCTTCTTTTCAAAACAACTTTCCCTTTTGATTTAGATTCAAATTCATTGTTGTTATCAAAACTTTCTCTATTTTCTTAAACAGCTAACTATACAGCTGTTACAATGGAAGCTTGCTCACCTGTAAGTTTTAAAACAGCTTTCTTTTACATATATATATATATATATATATATATATATTTGTTTGTAATGTTGGAGGCTTGCTCACCTGTAAGTCCTCCTACCCTCTTTTACAGACTTGTATATATTTCATCTGTATATATATATATATATATATATATATATATATATATGCCTATATATTACCTGCTTAGAGTATTCCCCGGCAATTAGGTCTAGGAATAGATCAAACCAGTGGTCACTCTTTCAACACAGTCAAAACTAGTTCCCCCATAGGAAATTTCAGATACAGTCTTGCCTCCTCTTGGGCTTATACAATATGGAACAGAGAAAGACATTATTCCCGGTGAAGCTTTTCTCAAGACTGTCATTACTAGAAATTTGTCTAAGAAATTCATTTCCCCCCAGAGAGGATTAATTCTCGGTGAAACCTCTCTTGAATTTCTTCAAACCCTAGAACTATTAACTAAAGAAAGGATTATTCCCGGTGAAACCTTTCTTGAACTTTTCTTAGTTTTGGACCCACAGGCTTCCTAAAAGCATCCCCAACCTCCTCTTGGGCTTTGTACAAGGACCCTCAGGCTTCTTAAAAGTTCTCATATCCTCTCTTGGGCTTAGTACAAAGACTCAAAGACCTCTTACAGTTATAGGACAGAACTTAGTCATCCTTTGTTATAGCAGTCTTTCCAAAGAGTCAAAACATCATAAAATTTAGGGTTGATTCTCATCCCTTAAAACACCTGCCTCCTCTTGGGCATCATACAACGATAAACCCTTTCATACCATTAGACTTGGATAGTCTCATCTCCTCAATGAAAAAAGAGAAACCCTGATCATTCCATCAATAACTAGCAGAGTTAAAACCTCCATACGCTTTAAAACTCAATCTTTAAACTCTCACTTTAATTTTCCCCCAGCTAGGGTCAAAATGCTATCAATAAACCCTTTATCAGAACCTCAAGGCATCTGATATTTCAAATCTTCTTCATTCCCCAGCAAGAGTTGATTCCCCAATTTGGACCTGTCTCTGGATCTCAATAATCCTCAGCAGAAGTTAGCCTCCTCTTAGGCTTCATATAAGAAATTCCCCAACCAGCCTCCTTTTAGGCTTTCTATAATGATCATCCCTCAGCACCTTTCAGCCTCAATCTTAGGCTTTGTACAAGACACCTATAAATATCCTCAGCTGAGTCAGTAAAATCCTTTTTTAGCCTCAATCTTGGGTTTTGTACAAGACAAATCATACTCCCTAGCAGACTCAATCTTCTTCTAGCCTCAATTTTGGGCTTTGTACAAGACAAATAAAACCTCTCGCCAGTAGAGTCAGTTTCCCATTTTAGCCTCAATCTTTGGCTTTGTACAAGACATATACAAATATTCCCCAGTGGAGTCAAAAACCCTTTTTTAGCCTTAATCTTGGGCTTTGTACAAGACAGACAAAATATTTCCCCGGAAAAGTCAACTTTTAGCCTTCTCTTAGGCTTTGTATAATGATCTCCCCAAAGGAGTCAGTCTCTTTTCAGCCTCAATCTTGGGCTTTGTACAGGACAGATATAAAACTCCCTAAGTAGAGTCACCCTTTTAGCTTCAACCTTGGGCTTTGATCAAGGCACACACAAAAAATCAAAATCCCCTCAGAGGAAATTAAAAAACTCTCTGTAGGAAGACATTTCTCTGTACATCACACATCAAAACAAACAATCAAACAAACCTTAATCCCAGATAAATGTTGTAAGTGGCACACTTGTTGATTCAAAAATCCAAGCTGTAGTCCATCTCTTATCCTGATAAATCCCCCCTTTCATCTAATTGCTGTAAGTGGCAAGCCTCTGGATTATTTACATCCACACCAATGTCCCTCTCTTAGCATGAAAGATCCCTAAGGAAAATTGCATTGCTCAACACTGAGTTAAAGTTTCCTCCTTTAGGATAAATCCCTCATAAAGGAAATTATGGCATTGCTGGGTTCTTATATCCCAGTAAAAGTAATTCTCCTTTATAATCAGTCACCCAACAATTATGATGGACAGATGAGATATCTCCCTTTAGAGATGACAAATTCTCTCTCAATCAAACCTTTTAGCTTCAATCTTGGGCTTTGAACAAGACACAAATAACCTTTAGCTTCAATCTTAGGCTTTGAACAAGACACCAAACATCTTTTTCCTCCCATAGAATAGGAAGAACTGTGATTACTCTGATTTCCCTGTTTTCTTTAACGAGAATGCGTAGGCATAAGATTGCGAAATCCTAGCGAGCACACTAATCAAAAACCTTAGGTCCAGTACCTTACCAAAAACATCGAAAAAAACCGAAAACAACAAAAACTCTCTCTCTCTCTTAAACATTCCCAAAGGAGAAACTTTCCCAATCAATAGATAAACACCAGTAAGTAGAAAACAGTAGAAATTGCTAACGATCTATGGATAACCATATATAGGATGGGTAATTGACAACTCCCCATTGTATAACCTGACACCGAACTCCCCAATCTCTTAAGCAGTTCTTAAAGAAAAATTTGCGTGCAAGGTTAGTTTTAAATAGCTTCCCTTTCCTTTCCAGCTTCATAGGATAAATAAGAAATCAGAAAGTAGCACCCAATTCCAACCAATGGCGATAAGGTGGTCGCGTCACCGACAAAAATTGCATGCTACACTTCCTCCCTTTATGCCATGGGGATGCCTCACCGCGCAAACCAAAAGCAAGTGTCCTAGCCAAACACTTGAACAAATGTTATGGGAACAAAATGTATACAACACTTGAACAAACATAATGGAAAATAAAAGCAAAACAAGTATCTATACAAGCATATATACAATATAAATAATTATGTACAAAGCTCCAAAACATCGAAACTATCGCAATGCAATTCAATATCAAAACCAATCCCCGGCAATGACGCCATTTTGTTGAAACGGTAAAGCGGCAAGCAACAAAAGTTTTTGGAAGTATTTTTCCGGGAGTTTATCGTGTCCACAGAGATCGGTGCTATTGAACTGTCGTTCGACAGTTTCCGCAATTATGAGTTTGGTTTAAAATGTTTCTAACATAGAAACAGAAAAGTAAATATTAACACAAAAAGAATTCATTCTTCAGAGAGAAGAAACTTATCCGGCATGCATATAATCCACTCGTCACAAACTTAAACTTGTCGATTAGTTATACTCAACCTACAATACTCCCTAATGTCATACAACATCGCTCACAACAGTGTCCATCTCTGACACACTGAGCTGAGAGAACAACAGTATTACTCTCGTCGACACGCTCTCACCCGACTCAAACAACACGAAGGCATTAAGCTCCGATACCCATAAATATTATTAGCTCTAAATTTATCTCTAGCATCCAGAAACTAACAGATAATCATCCCTAATCAAGGTTTGTGATGTTTATCTCTAACACAACCCAAACCCCGAGCATAAAGCAAAAAATCATGGACAATCACCGATAAAGATTTGTAAAGCAGATTTTATACAACGCCATGGGCGATAAATATACATGAGTTTAAAGTAAATACATATACAATAACCCAACAATGAAAAGAGAAATGAACAAAATATCTTGTGGTTTGTCAGCGCCGCTCGATGAGAAATCCACCCCGAATCATCCGTTTGCAAGCTCCAATGTTGTTTTCTAAGCTAATCCTACTGAAAAATGAGTTTGATGGAAGTGGGAGCAAAAATCCCCAAAACCATAACCTAAAAATTGTGTTTTTTGCCCTAAAATGGTGTTTCTGTCCGTCAAAATTCGCCTGGCGAAGTTCTGGTTCGTCTGGCGAACCAAGGCGGCATTTTCTACTGCCTATACAGTGAATTTCACTCTTCTGACTCACCCCAGCTTCGTCTGGCGAGCATGGGGTGAGTGCTGACAGGAAAGTAAAAATCCTGCATTGTTTTTTTCGTAACTTTTGAACCGTAACTCCGTTTTTTGTCCAGTTCGAAGCGTTGGAAAACTTATTAAATGCTCTATCAAACAATGAATAAATTTCAATGCTTAAATACCTACAAAAATGAGATAAAAACAATTAAACTCAATGATATTTACACGATAACGCAATATATACACTATAATGTAAACTATACCGAATATATACTAAAGTTGAGGTTTATTGACAAAAAGCAAACGAATTAAGCTGATGAATACTAATTATTCACACTCAAATTCACAAAAAATTAGCACTCATCAACATACACATGGTATTTTTCACATGGAGACAAATGACATACATGATACATAACCAAACAAGTGAAATGAATCAAAGGGCAATTAAAAAAATCATTCAAATAGTCAAAGGTGCAAGAGAAATGCAAAGCACATCATATGTAATCATACACACAAAACATGCCTCAAAACAAATTATAAATGAAAAGGCACAAGTTCACATTATCTAACTTGTCTCCCACAACATACATGATATCCATACAACTCATATTGACAAATAAAAGTTAAAGAAAAACATCAAAAGGATCAAAGAATGCAATCTAAAACCCTAACTGAATCACCAACTTTGAACACATGAAAAGGCAATTAAAATAAATATTTTTAAAGTTTTCTTTTCAAAAATTGAAAATAGACACAAAAATGATATCATAGCAAAAAGAATGCGCTAAAAAGCCCTTGGGATCAAAAAGATATAAAATTTTAAAAATTATGAAGAAAACCATAAAACAATGACTAAAAAAAGGAGGAAACTGCATTTCCAAGGCTTGAACTCACGTTGCCTTGCTCACAATCCAAAACCTTTACCACTCCTACCACTGCACGCCTCAGGTATTACTATGATTGGAATAGATTAAGTATGAAACAAATAGACAAAGACTGAAAAAAAATAAAAAGGAATAAAAGGGTCTGGGGCGAGGGGATTCGAACCCCAGACCCTAAGGCTAAATGCGCGTTCTCCTACCACTGGGGTGGCTATACATCCGTTGTATAAGCCACCCACATAAATATATATTCTAAAAACACATTAGCATGGCCATGTCAGCATACAACAAACCACGTCAGCTTCCTTCTTCCTCATTCTTCCTTTCCCATATTTTTTTCTCTCTTTTATTTTTACATACAACAATAACTACATGAAGCAACCATCTTAACTTCCCCGTTTCACCACGAAAATAAAAAAGGTAAAAAGCAGACATGTTCTATTCTTTATCAAGAACATGAATATGACTAATTTGAACTTTAAAAACAAACATGTGCTTCATAAAGACCAGTCAAACCAGTGGGACACCAAAAACACAAGCAAATGAAGGACATCAAGTATTCAGTTCATGCCACACATATGGGAGTTCCAAAATATGGCAGATGACAAGGAGAGTATTTTTCATTCACAAATCAATCAACAACAACGTAAACATGGAGAGTTTAAGAAAGGAGAAGGATTACCTCTTGGAGAAAGTCCAAGGCTCCTTCAATGGTGGTTACAGAGATAAGAAATGATACTCTTCAACCTTGTTGACCCTTAGAGGGTGGATAAAAACCAAAATCTTGCTTAGAAATGTCTCCTAACTTTGAAACTGATAGCTCAAGCTTGAAGGTGGTTTGAAAATGGTGGGATGAGATTGAGTAGTTACAATTTGTTTTTGATGGATGGTATGAGTTGGTGGTGATATGTGGTAAAGGTTTATGATGTTGTTTAAGGTCTGCACGAAGGAAAAGGTTGGTTGGAAAGTTTTTTTTTTTTAAAACTGTGGTTATGGTTTCTTACTTGAGGGTTAGGGTTCTTGATGTTTTCCTTCCTTCTTTCGGGTGGATCTTTTGGTTTGTGTCTCTCTTCTTTAATAGCCAGAACAAGTTCTTCTTTCTTGAGAACACAAGGGTTATTCTTTTTGTCCAATAAGGAAATAAGTGGTATCAGTAATGTCTATACGCATGGCCTCTCTTTGTCAGCCTTGAGCCAAGTGATCTTTACCACTTGCTTATATTCAGGTCAAGGTCAGGAGGAAAGCAAGAATGACCAAGGGGTTATAGCATGGGAAATGTTTAAATGGTAGTCCAAAACTCAAGTCATAGCAGGCCCTAGTATGTCAACACTCAACTGCTCAAAAGATAGGATTTTGTGGCTTTTCTTTCTCGGGTTTTAAGGGCAAAGTACCCGTCTTGGATGCTGAGAGAAGATTAGTATGGAGTACTTTGGAAAGTAGTTAGGAATGTGTGACAAATCTTGGTATAGAAAGTGAAGGTTTTCACGTGTGGAAAATGAAATAGAGGTAGTGCATGAAGAGGTCACAAAATGCCTGGCAATGTGGTGAGACAATCATGCTTGACACAAAATCCATCAAGCTCAATTTGCATCATCGTAACTTGATGAATTCCAATCCAATTCAAGAGCTTTTTGGTCCAACACAAAGCATGAAGATTGTAGAACAATTTTCATTGGGACATCATCTTGAAATAAAGCTTGGAAAGTGGAGAAAAATTACAAAGAAATCATATCCACCAATGTCACCAAAAGAACTTAGAAAAAATTCTAAGTTATGGATTTTACCAACATTGAAACACCATTTTTGAAGCATTATAACTTGAGATTGGTTAATCCATATGGAGAGTTCTTGACATGCTTGGAAAGCATGAATAACAAGGAATAACTTTCATGTTCAAGGAATTTTGATTTGGGGTCAAGAAACTCATGAAAACTTGGTGAAAAAACCTGAATTTTTGGGACTTAGAAATTTTCTAAGTATGGGTGTCAATCATGATTTCTTCTAACTTTGATCACTTATAACTTCAAATCCTTCCATCTTTTGATCTTGATTTTTTCTACAAACTTGTGGTATGGAATGTTACCTTTAAAATGAGTACAAGTTTGCTTCATTTGGATTAATAATGAGAGAGATATCGCCCTTGCAAGATAGCTAAAAACCATGATTTCCACACTTAGTGAAATTCCTCCAAACCCCTAATTTTTCCAAATCCTTTGATTTTATTATTCCACCTTGATTTTTCTTGATCCAACTACATGAGATCATGGAATATGACTTGAAATGTTCATGGTTGACCAAAAAACTCAAAGGTTGACTTTTGGAGCCTCAATTGACCTTTTGATCAGATGAATTCAAAACCTCTCCTCTTCACTTAAGAAGCTCTTGAAATGAGTTGTGTGGAACCAAAAAGTATCTTAGGAATCCTTGGAGTGTATAAGGACTTGTTTTGTTGATCTCACTCTCAAATCTTGATTAATCAGGGCTCTCCTTTCTTTGTACAAAACCCTAATTCCACAAAAGAAGCAAAACCACAAAGCTTGATAATTGATTAGCTATGCAAAGATGATTAACCCTAATGCAAATGCAAAGATGTCATGACATCTAAGGGGGTAAAATTTGGGGTATAACACCATTCATAATTCTAGGAATAATGAATTAGATTCTATAACTGTTTCAGTTAATACAGAAATTCATTGGGGCAAAAATAAATAAATTCCAATTGGTTCTTTCAATATTTTTAAATTGTAGCTCTTTTTTTAGCACGGGATTGACCAAAGTATGAAAAATGTTGTACTGAACACCAAGGTTTAATTTTAAGAAAAGAGTAAGGAATGTTGTAAGAGTATTGTTTAATCATTTTAAAATACAGATATGAAATGCATATTTGAAGAAGATAAATAGTATTTAGCTAATTTTAAGAGATTCCGGAAATATATTTTCGGAGATGTATTTCCAGAATAAATTTATTTACAAAATTGAGGCCTGACTCAAAAACGAATGAAATTTGTGTATTATGGTGCGTCCGGAGATATATCTCCAAAAATTGTG
This sequence comes from Lathyrus tuberosus, assembly GCA_022829125.1. Classification (NCBI taxonomy): domain Eukaryota; kingdom Viridiplantae; phylum Streptophyta; class Magnoliopsida; order Fabales; family Fabaceae; genus Lathyrus; species Lathyrus tuberosus. Next base: position 22,576,735 of record JALAZF010000017.1, read on the forward strand.
AACATTTTTTGAATTTCGCAGTAGTGTCTAAAAAACATATAAGGTGGAAAAAGAAATCCTCTTAAATTATGGAGAACTCAATTGTTCTTGTGTGGTTCACTCAAATTTCAATATCTAGACTGGTTATGAGATTGGAAAACATGTGGTCCATAATGGCACAATATATGTGACCTGTGTCGGGGTATTATAACGAGGAATTAACCTGCCACCCTCCAAATTACACCTGGCACCCCTCTAAACTTTCATAATCCTAAAACTGCCTTTGAAAAAATTTAAAACAAGTGAATTTTTTTTTTGGAAAAATACCCTTTTTGGTCCCTTAACTATACCTCGGGGTTCATTTTGGTCCCTTAACTTTAAAAAGGTCCATATTGGTCCATTAATTCTTCAAAACATTTCAAATTAGTCCTTTTTGTCTAATTAGCGGTGAATTTAGAGACTGATTTTTGAACTCCGAGGTATATTTAAGTGACCAAAAAGGGTATTTTGTCAAAATTTTTACTTTACTAGAAATTTCGAAATTTCTGATAAAAAATAAAAATTTCCGAAATTTTCAAAATTGGTGCTACAGTATTGGAAGTTTCGAAATTTCCGATAGTGAAAAAATTTCAAAATTTTCGAATTATTTTTTTACTCTACCACTAATTTTAAAATTGGTGGTACTGTACCGGAAATTTTGAAATTTTCGATATTGAACCACCAATTTTGAAATTGGTGGTAGTGTAAAAAAAATTTTGATTTTTTTTTGAAAATTTCAAAATTTCCGATAAAAAAAATGAAATTTTCGATATTCTTCATATTTTTTTGAAAATTTTCAATTTTTACTAGAAATTTCAAAATTTTCGATAAAAATTAAAATTTTCCAAAATTTCCGATATATCACTGTAAATTTCATAATTTCCAAAAAATTTTAAAAGGCATAAATGGAATTTCACCATGATTAAAGGGTGCCCGGTTCATTTCTCTATTATACCATGAGGGCAGCCCATAAGGAGGCCCATTAGTATTTGGTCTCTTCGTATGAGGGACTTCTACAAGAATAGATTGTATTTCACTAATAATTATATGTTACATGCATGTCAAGTGACTCTTGATCTTATTACTTCTAATGTACTTTTTTTTTTTAATTTCAAAAGTATTTGTTCAAAAATATTTGAAACTCTTTTCAACCATTTTGAATAATAACTACATATTAGAAATTTTAACAGAATGATTATCTTCAAAAGTATATACACTTTAATCTCTATTTATGAATAAAGTAAGTCTTTGCTTCTAACGGTTTACTTCAAATTCATATTTAAAATTTTGCATGTCTGCACTTGTTTTTCATATATTTATTGGCATGGTGGGTGTGAAAATAGCCGCCAGCTTTTCCTGTAAGAAGAACGAAGCTGCCAAAAGATTTAACGAAATGCATTTGGAATAGCTACCAAGTGGCATTTGAACTCATAGTTTTCTCTGGTTTTTACTGTGAATTCTTCTTAGTTCTGACTGCATATTTTCTAACTGCTTATGGGTTCAGCAGTTATGTACAATGTTTTAATGTTACTGCTTCCTGTGATGATTATAATTTTGTCTTACGTTAGGTACGTTGTCTTCCAGCAAGGACCAAAGTCCTTTTATAGTAGGGAGCAAACCAATGATGATCGTCTCCATTCTTTTGTACGTACTTTTTTCACTATGAAACAACTCATTTCAAATTCATGAATCATCTCTATTTGAGACTGTACAATCTGTTATACTAATTGGTAGTACTAGAGCGGTCAAAATGGACTATTCGATCCTAAACGAACCAATCCTAGCGTACCTCTGACTTTTTATGGTTGTGTCAGAAAAATCATGTTGTAAAAGGGGTTCGAAAAATACTACCCGAGTTCAGTCCTAGATGGATTTCGAATTATCCGACTCTAAATGAGTTTTTTTTATAAAAATAAAAACCACATAATATTATTATAAAAAAAATTAAAAGTTATATTATTTTAAACATAATACATTTTTAAGAATGTTAGATAAAGAAAATGGTTTGACTAAGGTTAAAAAAAGCCGAAAACAAGAAGAATAAAACTCACACACAAGAGTTCAAGAATATTGTGAAACGATGCCCAAGTATGATCGATTTCATGATTATCAAGAAAACCACAAAATAAAGAAAAAGATAGAAGAGAAGAAAAAGAACAATCAAAGTGGTTAAAAACTGGATTCTTGATTCAATTACACATTAGGGAACAATTTTTACAATTGAATCTCAACCACACCACTTTCTCCCTCTGATTAGGATTATCAGGGATTGATGGAGAAATGGTGACTAGTATGCTATTTATAGGAAAACTAAACCCTAACTTTCAACTAACATACTAAACAATTGGTCCAGTAGGCTGCTCCAATTCAACATGCTAATTAAAACAACAAGCTATAACATATTGTGCATGCAAGAACAAACTTCGACTGCGGCATGCGCATCTTTGACTTCAATAGAACCCTTCGATTTCGATAGAGTTTGCTACAACACTAGCTTGTAACTCATAAGCTACAAATCTCCACCTTGGAACAAACTCTGAACCACGAAACCAACTAGGTGTCATCATGCATATCAACAGCATTGTCATCAGTCGAAACCTTTAGCACTTGGACTTTTACATGCTCGATTATCTCTCTAACGAAATGCAACCTTACATTGATGTGCTTGAATCGCTCATGATAGGCTAAATTCTTCGACATGTGTATTGCACTTTGACTATCACATTTAACAGTGATAACTTAACCTTGAAGTTTCAGCTCCTTCGCAAAACCTTCAACCCAGAATGCTTCTTTCACAGCTTTAGTGAGGGAAATATACTCCGCTTCAGAGGTTGATAAGGAAACAACCTTCTAAAGTGTTGTAACACATATCCAGAAATAGATTTTTTAGAATCCATACAACCTGCATAATCAGAGTCGACAAATCCTTCGATTTCAACTTTGCTATCATAACCACATGCCCCACCATAAATCAGGACTCTGCTCAGAGACTCATTTATATACCTTAGAATCCAATTTAATGCTTTCTAGTGCGCCTTCCCAAGATTGGCCATATACCTGCTTACAAGGCTCAATGCATATGTTATGTATGGCCTATTACAAACCATAACAGACATCAAAGTACCTACTATACTAGCATATGAAATGTAATTCATATAGGATCTTTCGACTTTGGTGCTAGGACTTTGAGTCGTACTCATCTTGAATTGAGGATTAGTAGGTGTTACAACAGTCTTTGTACTCGACATACCAAACTTGTCGAGAATCTTTAGTAGGTATGTCTCTTGAGATAAGCATACTCTTGACTGTTTTTTATCTCTCTGGATATCAAACCCAAGAATTCTGGACGCAACTCCCATATCCTCCATGTCGAACTCCTTAGCGAGTTTAGCCTTCACCTTCAAAACATCCTCGACATTATTGTTTTCTATGAGGATGGCATCCACAAAAAGCAACAAAATAACAAGTTAATTTCCATGTCAAAATTTGAAGTAGACATAATGGTCGAACTGGCTCCTAGTGAAACCTATGTGTGCCATGAACTTTTCGAATCTTCTATTCCATTGTTGAGGAGATTGTTTCAGGCCATACAAAGACTTATTCAGCTTTCACACATAATCTTCCTTTCCCTTTTCGGCATACCCTTCAGGTTGCCTCATCAAGATTGTTTCTTCTAGATCACCATATAGGAAGATTGTCTTCACATCCATCTGCTCAAGTTCTAGGTCAAACTTTGCCACCATAGGAAGCAACATTCAAATGGATATATGCTTTACAATATGTGAGAACACATCATTGAAGTCGGCACCTTCTTTTTTAGTGAACCCCTAGCAACCAACCTTGCCTTAAATATCTTCAACATTACTCCTTTGATTCCTTCCTTAACCTTGAAAATCCACTTACAACTGACTAACCTGGCCCCTGCAAGTTTCTAGATCAGCTCCCAAGTATTATTATTATGAAGAGAATTCATCTCATCATCTATGGGTTTTCAGCCATTTAGTTTTGTCTCAATTCCTCAGAACTTCCTTATAGTCTCTAAGTTCTTCATCCATAACCTCACTTGCTGAGACTAAGGCATAAGCTATGAGATATCCATAACCAAGTCTCTGAGGTGGCTGGATAACTCTTCTCGACCTGTCTCTTGCCAACATGTAGTCATTATCAGTCTCCTCATCTTCATCAGCAACTTGTGCTTCTTCTTCGACTTCATTTGGGTTATCCAATTCATCATCACTATGCTCCACCTCAATAGGAATCTCTTCCTATTCCAGCTCCTCTTCAGAGATCTTCGTACTTCAACCAACCACGTGCTATTACTAAAAACACCTATTACAACGGTTAGTAAAGGGATACCACCATGCTGGTTCAAGCATTGTGAGGTAAGGTATGATTGTATGTATGATGCTTTCTACCACGGACGTGCGACCGTGATTGTATTTATGTATCACATTACCTACCACAATGGTTACTTTAAACAACCATTGTGATATTCTTTAATGTAAAATATTTAACAACTGTTGTGCTATATATACCTAAATTTATTATAAATTATGTGGAATACTTATTTTTCCAATGCTTACTAAACATATAAGTTTTCATTATGAACTAAAATATTATAATATGACAAACTAAGTTATATTAAAAGAAAAAGTTCACATTCAATGCTTGACAAGAGTTCTTCAACTCCTTATCCGCAATTTGCTCTTTAACAGCTGGAACTTAGTTTAATTATCCTAGTTCTTCAACCACCCATGCCTTCACCTCTAGTTCATTTTGCAAAATATTATTTACTTTGCAAACAAAACAAGAGGTGGAGAGAGGGGTGGTTAAAGAACTAAAATCACTAAATAAAGTTCTAACGGATAAATAACAACATGCAGATAACGAATTGAAGAATTCTTGTTAAGAATTGAATGTGTACTTGTTTTCTAATATAAGTTTATCTATCATATTATAATTTCTAATGTAATCTGAAAAGTTATATATTCGGTAAGGGATTGGAAAAACACTTAAACCTCGTAATATATAATAAACTCATCTTTTAAACAAACATTAACAACAACATTCATAAAAAAACATTCATCTACAACAAACCATAAACAACAAACATTGTACAACAAACATATCAAGTAATAAAATGCTTCAGAAACGCACCATACATGTTCCATAATGGCATTTCCACAATGAAAGAAGGTTGAAGCTAAAGTTAAAGCTGCAAACTTATGTCTATTTTGAATGGATGTCATTCTGGATCTTCGCACAAGTTTGTAACGCTAACTTTAGCTTCATCCTCTTTATTGTAACATGCATCTTTATCTATAAGTCAAACATTCAAACATTATGAACTTGTAAATAGACATTGGCTAAGATTTGATGTTATGGTTTCTATTAGGGGTTTCCATGTTAGAAAGATGAATGACATAGATATTATGGTTTCGTTTTGGGGTTTCCATATGAGAGAGATGAGTAACAGAGATGTTAGAGTTTTGTTTAGAGAGAGATGAGTGACAAAGTTGTTAGGGTTTTGTTTTGAGAGAGACGACTGTTATGTACTGAAGTGAGAGATAACTTGGCTTATATATAAATAAGTAACCCCTTTCACCATGGTTGACAACAAGAACCATGATGAAATGATTAAAACTTACACCATAGTTGATTATAAAAATCATGGTGATATACAAGGTCAACCACATTATTATCACGATAAATGGAAAATTGTTGGTGTTGGGACTCGAACCATTTCACTCCAGGTACATTTCAATACGTTTGTTACATATGACCATTGTGACATGTCCTTTTGTAAATTCCAAAAAAAAGCACCCAAAAATAAACTATTACCACAGTTAACAAGAAGACCGTTGTAAAATTGGTGTTACGAAAGGTCCATTTTGTAGTAGTGAAAGTCATTAGTTTTCTTCAAATCCATTTATGCTTCATGTAAAACTACATCTTGACTTGGGATACACTTCCTGTGACCTAGCTCTAGGCACCACAATCTATAAGTTTTGACTCCTTTAGGGTATCCAAGGAATATACATGTCAGAGTTCTAGGTTTAACCTTGTCTTTCCTAATATGAGCATAGGCTAAACAACCAAATACTCTAAGTTTGTCGAGATTAGGTGGATGTTTCGACCAAAATTCTTCAGTTGTCTTCATCCCCAAGGTAGTCGAGGGACACCTATTTATCATGTATGTTGCAGTCACAATAACTTCTGCCCAAAACACCTTCTTTAATCCTGCACTAACCAACATGCATCTAACCCTTTATGGAATGGTTCGATTAAAACTTTCAGCCAAACCATTTTGTTGAAGAGTACTGGCAGTAGTAATATGCCCTACAATACCATGAAGGTGAGGAAAATACACAAGAAGGGGGGGTTGAATTTTGTTCACCAAAATAAAATCATTTCTGCTTTTGAACAGAGTTCAGACTCTAAACATTTGTTCAGAATCTGATCGTACGTGAAGTGGAACTATATATCAGAAGTAGAATAAACTAAACACGGAACACAACAGATTTATCCCAGTTTCTCTCCTAACTGAGAGTACTTCAGTCCCCTTGCCTTGCAAGAGATTTTCCACTATAATCAATCACATGATTACAACTGCTTATGCACTCAAGCATAAGACTTTCACTGCTCAGACCTACAGTCTAATACTTCCCTGCTCAATCAGCACCAGATCAAGACTTCCTGCTTAGATCCTCAGATCCTAAGACTTTCCTTGCTCAAACCACCCGGTTCAAGGCTTTCCTACTTAGACACACTGCCAAATAATTCCCTGGCTCAGATCCTCGATCCAAGACTTTCCTGCTTCGAAGTCTAGTTGTTACTATCTCCCTATTTGATTTTTTCTTGTCTGGTCGTCATCAGTTTCTCCTTTGAAGTCTAGTTGTTACTAGTGTTCCTTTTGTTAAATTGTTTGTCTGGTTGATACCAGTGCTCCCGTGAAGTTTAGTTGTTACTAACACCGCTGTTTGTAAGTCCAATTGTCTTTGGCATTTTCAAATTTGTTGTTCATCTGGTTGTTACCAATATCCTTGTGAAGTCCATTTGTTACTGGCATTATTTAAAATCTAATCATTATTGGTATTGTTAATCTGGTTGTCACCAGTTCCTATTCAAAGTCCAGTGGTTACTAGCATTGCTTAAAATCCAATCGTTATTGGTATCTAAAGTCCAGTTGTTATTGGCACTCTTAACCAACTTTTCTTGATGTCGAAAGTTTGGTTGTCACCAACATCACCTTAGAAGTCCAGTAGTTACTGGAATCGACCTGTCAAAAGTTGGTTGTTACCCTTGCTAGTGGTCTAAGTCCAACTCATTGGCACGAACAGAGTTTATAATTCCATGTCTTTTATCTGGTGTTTCTTAAAGATCCCGTTTGAACTCTTCATTTTAAGAAATTTCCAGAAAGTTTAGTAGTTTTTATGTGTTTGCCTGATCTCTTGTCAGAAGATCATTTCTCAGTTTCCCTTTGCCTCTGGTTAGAAGATCATTTTCTTTTTGTTTGATTCTCGTGGCCAAAAGTCAACACTTTGTTTAAATTGATCCCTTGTGGAGATCATACTTCTTTCTGTTTTTATCCCCAGTAAAGAGCCTGTCTATTTGCCTTTTGTTCTAGAGTGTCATCCGGTCATGTTTGAACCTGTTGATTAACTGCTCCAGATATTCCCTAGTGGTGCCCATCTGCCTTGATTCTATTTCCAGTGAGGATCTTTTCTTCTAAGGTGTCATCTGGTTATGTCTGAACCTGATGCTCGATCATTTTAGACTTCCCTAGTTTGTTTCGGTTCCCTAGTGTTTTCTTGGTCATCCCCAGTGAGTTTGTTACCCTTGGTTGTTGACCTTTATCTTTTTGTTTCCTGCTCTGTTGACATTTTTGCATCATCATATCATCATGCTAGAGTTCATGGCATGTCAGCATTTGCATAGTTTCTGTTGTCCTTAGCATAGCATGCATCTAAGGGAAAAAATTTTGGTTTGCTATATTTAAATACCTTTCACCTTGATTTTATGAGGATTATCATCGCTTATGCCATCCGGTAAAGATATTTAAATAGGGGCAACTGTCATACCCCAAATTTTACCCTTTAGATGCCATCAGCACTTGCATGAGTATTTTAGGTCAATCATCCTTGCATAGCTAACCAAACTATCAAGCTTTGTGGTTTTGTTTCTTTTGTGGAGTTAGGTTCTTGTACAAGAAAGGGAAAGCTCTAATTAATCAAGATTTGAAGGAGAGATCAACCAAAAAATTCCTCATACATTTCAAAGGTACCTAAGATGCCTTGTGGTTTAATACATTTCATTTCAAGGATTTTCTGGGTGAATGGGAGAGGTTTTGAATTCATCTGATTAAAAAGTCAACTAAGGCTCCAAAAAGTCAACCTTTGAGTTTTTTGGGCAACCATGAACATTTCAAGTCATATTCCATGATCTCATGTGTTTAGATCAAGAAAAATCAAGTTGGAATAATAAAATCAGGAGATTAGAAAATTAGGGTTTTTGATGAATTTTTCTAAGTATGGAAATCAAGGTTTTTAGTCATCTTACAATAGCCATATCTCACTCATTCCTGAGCCAATTGGAGAAAACTAATACTCATTTTAAAGAGGACATTCCCTACTACAAGTTTGTAGAATGAATCAAGTTCAAAAAAAGAAAGGATTTGAAGTTATGAATGGTTAAAGTTGGTAGAAATCATGATTTGGCATTTACACATAAAAATTTTCTAAGTCCTAAAATTCATCTTTTTGCACCAACTTCAAGCCAAGGCTTCATGGGTTTCTTGACCTTAAATCAAATTTAAGCAAACATGAAAGTTATTCCTTGTTCTTCAAGCTTTCCAAGGATATAAAGAACTCTCCAATTGGATCAAGGAGTCAAACGTTATCGTGTCTCAAAGTTGGAGGATTTTGGACAAAAGTTAGGCAACTGGCCCAAGTTGCCAAGGCACAAAAAGTCATGTTTTTGCTCAACTTGCAAGCTATATTTTTCATGTTTCCAAGCTTCAATCCCAAAATTGTTAAACACCCAACTTGTTCATCTCCATGAAAGTTATGGCTTGCTAAAGTAGGTGTCATGGACATGATCATGTCTTGCCATGCGTGCCAAGCCCTAGACCAGCATGTTGGAGCACTTTTCATGACCATTTTTCATCATGTTACAAGCCTCATTTCAAAAAGTGTTAAACACCAAACTTGTCCATCTCCATGTCTACTTTCCAAAGAATCCAAGACCTTCTCAATTGATCCATTATTCATGGAGATATGGCTTGCTAAAGTAGGTGTCATGGACATGATCATGTCTTGCCAAACTTGCCAAGCCATGACCAACATTTGTGCCAAACAAGACCAACCCTTTTCAGCATCCAAGACCTAATTCCTTATGCATAAAATCTGTAAATATGGAGCTCTAAACTTGCCATTTTAAGATCTTTCTATACTGACATATAAAATCATGTTTGATACCAACCATGGACACTTTACAATCCACACCATATTGTTATGACCCATTGGTCATCTCCTTTCCTTCTAGTCCAATAATTCCGGGCACAAGCAACCCAAGGCTCAAGATCTGAACCATAGTTGGCTCGTGTGCTACACCATCATGTGTCACTTCCTTCAAATTTTGACAAAAGAAACATTTCATATTTTCTCAGCTTAAAAACACATCCTACTAAGTTCAAAAGGATCAGAAACAATATACAACACACATTAGCAAGAGAGAACAAGAGGAAAAGAAATCTGAGCATACCACCACCACACTTTTTGACTCAAAAATTAAGTTTTCAAATCCACTTATTTTGGAGCTTTCTTTGGTTTCTCTTGACTCCATCATCATCCTAAAGACACGAGTGAATTCTCAAGACCATTTGGAGGAGTTGTCCAAGGCACAGTGCAAGCATTCAAAAGCTCAAATCTTGGTATTTTTCTCTCAATCCTTTCTTTTCATTTCCACGTGCAAATCTCTGTTTTCTATGTGTATTAGGATTCATGAGAAGTATAGGACGCTTTCTGGTTTATGTTTGTCTCGATTTATGCATGTTCAGTTTTTGTGACATTATTTCGTGGCTCAGTTTCTTGGAGTTAGAGACCTCCAATGGCGGAAATAAGGTTGGAAATGGGTTTTACATGGAAAACCCTTGAGAATGGTATAAAAATTTTGCGAGTTTTGATGAAGTTCTCCCCCTGCAACTCTAGAGACCCACCGGAGAAGACGACCGAAGCTAGGGCTCCGACGTCCTGTGTGTTTTGCTCGCGTGGCCATCATAGTTGTTTTTTTTTTATTTCTTTTCTGACTCATTTGTTTATTTGGGTTGGGCTTTATGAGGAAACACTAATCACACCTCCCTGGTTAAGCCCAAATGCGTTGAAGAAGACTTCCTTTTGATCCTGGTTTACTGACCACACCCCCTTGCCTATCCTTTTGTATTTTATTTTTCTTTATTTTCTATTTTATTTTTGCATTTTGATTTTAACATTCCATTTATCTAAAAATCACATAAAAAATATTTTCAGAAACTTTGATGTCTTGAATTATTTTTAGTAATTTTTATTTATTTTTATTATTAATTTTATTATTTAATTTAAATCATTTGGTTAGACATGTTTACCAAAACACCCTTGAATTAGGGTTTTCCATTTGAGTGTCTTCCTTGAGTTTTTTTAACCTTATTTTTTGTCAATATGTGACATATAATTTAGGGAGGTTTGAGTATTTTTTTTTGCCTTAAGTGATGTTGTTTGATTAAACTTTTGGTGTGGTTTTAAAAGCCTCGATTATTTTGACACCTTGAGCTTGCTAGTTAGTTTTGATACAGTTTTTATACCAATCTCTTAATGAGGTTTTGCATACCTATTCTTGGATGATTAAACATGAACTAAAACTTTGAGTTTGATTTTATTTGGCCATTTTTCTATTTTTGGTTGGTGCATCAACTTAGGGTTTTGTATTGAGCATGTTTGGGTGTTTGTTTTGACCTAGTTTTTAGGCATTGTCCTTTGAATGTTTGTCTTGATGATTGTATGTTTGTGTGTGGTTTGAAAAGCATGTTTTAGCTTCTGACTTCATGAGTTCAAAGTGTTCTTTCTTGCCTATTTGATCTTCTATACGTGTCTTGATTGCTTGAGTCTTTTTATGGGTGATTTGGCTTGGTTTTTGCATATGGTCTTGTTCATGCCTTGATGTTATCCTTGTTTTTATTGCTCTTGACATCATGATGTTGAATATGAGTTTTATATGATGTGTATGCTACTTCCTGGGTTGTAATTCCATGTTGAACCATTCTTTGCACTTATCTTTGTGTGAGTTAGTTTGTAGCAAGTATGCTTGTGTTTTGGTGTATGTTTGACATGTTTGTGACTTTATCTTGATCATTTGAGCATGTTGAACATAACTTAGTGTAGCTACTGCCATCCTTGGATTGTTATCTCACTTGAACTCTTTGGTTTTGATACTTTGTTTATTGATGTTGATTAGGGTTCCCTATTCTTGCATGTTTGTGTTTCACTTGTTTGCTACAAACTTTTGGCATGTCATTGGCCTTTGACGCTTTGTTTGCATCATGAGTTGATCATCCTCTTTAACATGTGTTTGTCATAATTCCATATCATCCTTGATTGTTATCATTCTTACTTTGAGGTTATCCTTTAATTACTTGTTGTTACCAGTTGTGTGCCCCTTATTCCAAAGGAGGATTTCTCTTGTTGACTTGTAAATCATATCTTTAGGATAGTTTAGTTGCTTTCCTACCCACTTCATGACCTTGTTAGGATCATTTCCCTTGGCCTTGTTAGAGCCATCTTCCCTCTTTAACCTAGCTTTAGGTTAGAGTTTGTTAACTTTATGTGAGTACTATTATTATAAGTACTTACTCCTCCCTTCTTAGTCTTGTTAGAGCCATTGTTTCTTTATAACTTAGAACTAAGTTTAGAGTTTGTAAACTCTATGTGGGTACCATTGTGTTGTGTACTCATTTTCCCCTCTTTGACTTTGTTAAAAGTCAATACCTTTGATAGTCTTTAAACTTAGACTTAGAGAGTTTGTTAACTCTATGTGAGTGTCATGGTTATGAACATTTCCCTCTGGAACCTTGACCACAGTCAAGAGTTCCTCACCCCTAGTGAGGTGAACTATGAATGCTCTGATTCCATCCTAGTTAGGATACGTAGGCATGAGATGCAACGTCTTGGCGAGCATACTTAGTGTATAGACCCTAGGTCTTTACGTTAGCATTTTCCCTTACCAAGCAAACTATATCATAACACAAATACAAATAAGAGGTTCCTGTAGAGTACTATAGATACTTAGAATGCTAGTAACCTTCCCTAGGTATAACCAACCTTTGAACCTTAGATCTCTAGCTTTGTTGTTACATAGCGCACTTAGGGTTTTCTTCGATCTTTACCCTTTCCTTTGGATAAGTCAAAGCTCGGTGGTGAACTTCATGATTTGTGATTCAAGTAAATTAATAGCTTGATATCCGATTCTCACCGCAACACTGAGTTCTTTTAAGTTCCCCTTCTTCTTCTTCTGTTTGGCTCAAGCTAGACAGTTTCCTTTTCTTGTATGCACTAGCTTTCTTATCTGAGTTGCAGCCCGATTCTTCACCTCTTGATTTGGTAGGAAAGGTTTCAGTGAGTTCATCAACTTGTTGTTTTAAAGTTTCCTTGAAGATATGATGATTTCCTTTCATTTCACTTGTATGAACAAGCCTTTCTTCCTCCTTATGTGCTACTTTCTGAGCATCTCCCATTAATTTCTTTCTTACAAGTGCATGAGCTACAGTTTCTTCATCAGACTCTTCATCATTATCATAAGTGATTATCATCCTTTTTCCTCTTCTCCAAGAGTCATACTCATTCTGAGACCTGATAGGGAGATGATCCTGAGAAATGGTTACTCCACACTCCTTTTTAGCTTTTTCAATAAGCATTTTGATGACTTCTGAAGAATCATATTTTGTTATCATAAGAAAGTTGTCTAGAAACTTTCTTCTCTTATATCTTCTTATTCTGATGGGATTGTCAATCATTATACTTTCCTTTTTCAATCCATCTTTCATGTGAGCCAGAACGGATGCAGACAGCACACTACCATAAGCATCATCTAAGTCTTGAGTGGCTCCACATTCTAATAACAAGTTGATCAGTTTGCCTTGATAGAAAAGTTCAGACAGTAACCTTGCATAAGGTACTTTTCTTTTAAGCTTTTTGGAGGAGTCTTTAATGGATTCACATAAATGATGGAAAGTGTAAGCAGGAAGATTTAACCTCTGATCAGTTGTAAGATACCAGAGAAACATCTTGTGGTCCCAAGAAATTTGATCAGAACTACCATCACGAGGGATCAAACATCCAATGAGAATTTTGAATAGTAGTTTTTGTTCTAGATGCATATTCTTCACTTTACCAAAATCATATTTCTTTTTTAAGAGACATTTCTTAATATCCTTGGCATAAATTCCTCCATCCTTTAAGTTGAGACTCACCATAACTTTATTCTTAGCTCCAATTAACTGAGCAATATTGTCCTGAGTGTCCTGAATTCTTTGAGACCCATTTCAGCTCTTTATTGCTCAATAAGAAGCTTTAAGTCATTTTGATTGAGCGGAGTAGTCTTTGGTTTTATCTTAAGGTCTTGCATGGAATTTATGTTTAATGAATTGACAGAGGATGCCATAGAGAAGGTAAAAGGTTTTTCTAGGGTTTACAGTTAGAGAACAAGAGCGACAGTGATAAAGGTTGTGTGTGTTGAGGGAATTAAATAGAATTAAAAGGATTTTTAACATACAAATATTTAAAACAAATTCAATTCCATTCAAATTCAAGTCACGAATAATTTCAAGCGTGCTGAAGACAATTCAGACAGGTGTAAAGAATGATACAGGTGTCAAAAAAAATTTTACACTCTTTGTGCATGTGGATAACAAAGATTTATTCAAGCAAGATTCTTAATTAGAAAATTTTCAGAGATTATCTTAGATAAAAAGTTTTACTTACCAAAACCTTTGATTAAGACAGTTTCTGGCTATTATTAGATTCAAATTCTCTACTTGGAATCAAGCATAAACCACTAAGTTCAGAAAACTTTTTCAACTACATAACTCTTGAGAGAATTATTAGATGAATCAGTTCAGTGAAGAAAAAAATATATAAATTTCTTCTGAACGATAGGAATATAGCTTTTTTCAAAAGTATAAAGAATTCCATGTTTCAACATGACATAGATGAAATTCTGGCATATGCAGACAGCAGATGTCCTAACACATGTCAATACATTGTGCTACATAATCATTTAAACTCAGAGGCGCAACAACAGACTGATACCTTGAATATCAGAACTGCAGAGTCACATATGTCACGAAATTTGATCCAACATGTTAATCAAGACTGAACTGAAAAAGCAGAATGATAAAGAACACAATAATTGTTAACCCAGTTCGGTGCAACTCGCCTACATCTGGGGGATACCAATCCAGGAAGAAGACTTCACTATCTGTAGAATTGTTACAAAGCTAAACTCCCCCGTTTACAACTTCATACCTAACATCTACTCAATGACCATCTTTACCAAGGCTAAACTCAAATGTTTACAACCCTGATATGAGATACCCCACTCCCTTCCCTTAATCACCAACTGTGATTTCTACATCATCCCTGTCAATACATAAATCTGTCCAGCTTTCTTGACAAACATGCTAACTCGGATTTGCTTAAAAGCTTCATCCAAGAACAACACACAATCCAGTACCTCAAGGCTTATGGATCTGTGGGACACCTATATCTACCACAGTGCATCAAACGATACATAGGGAGACTTACAACCTAGAGAGTCTCTCAAAACCCTAAACCCTTGTTTCTTACGCAAGAACACAAGGTTACAAAAGGCGTACTGAAGGAATTTGATAGTTCCTAGATTGGCTGGAATTTTGGTAAAACAAAGGTTATTCAATGTTGATGTCAAGGTGCTGATGTTGTAACATTGAAGTCTTAACACTGGGCTGTGTTAAGTAGTTAAGTGCTGAAGTTGGATGTCTGATGTCACACAGGTGATGTTGTAACATCAGACCTGCAGAATTAATAACAACAGCAAGTTATTTGGGCACGCGTATTAGCTGGAATTGTGGAGAGTGGTTGACTCATTGGATGAGAATATCTTGGGATAGATATTTTTTGTTACATGGGAGATTTGATTGCAGATCTGTTGGAGAATTAAAAGGTTGAAGATTTAAAAAGATTTTGGGGATAAAATCTATTTTGAAGATTCAGTTTGAATTAACAAATCTGATCAAATATTGTGACAAGTCCAAGCCTAATTCAGGAGCTATATAAAGCGCACAAGACCAAAGGAAAAAGTACAGATTGAAGATCAAGAGCAGAGGCTGAGTGTCTTAGATATTTGTACGAATCGTGAGTAAACTATTCAAGTGTGAATTGGTAATCTGTCCTCTCTAGAAGCTGTGAAGCAATAGAGAGTTGTGGAACTTGATCGAAGCTGTGAAGTAAGATCAAGGGTACTCAAAGTGGTCTCTTTGAGTGTTTGTAAGGGATTGAGTGGTGTTCTCATACCTAAGTGGTTTCTTAGGTAGGAAGTCATTAGTAGAGTATAAGTTTAGGAGATTGTCAACGGGTTGTTGAGTCTGTAAATTATATCTACAAGTAGTGAATTCCATCCCTGGCTTGGTAGCCCCCAGAGTAGGTTGGTTGTAACCGAACTGGGTCAACAATTCTTGGTGTTATTTTACTGTTTTTGCTGTCCATTGTGCAGAGTGTGTTGTTGTGACATCACACCTTAACATCACACGTCTGATACCAGAATTTCAATTGGTATCAGAGCAGGCATCCTGTCTGTCTCTGGGTGAGATCTAGGGAAGTTACTTTCTGGTGAAAAGATGGACAAAGAAGTTGGAGGATTCGTCAACAGACCCCCTATTTTGGATGGATCCAATTATGACTATTGGAAGCCAAGGATGACCACCTTCTTAAAATCCTTGGACAGTAGGGCTTGGAAGGCTGTTATTAAAGAATGGAAAGCTCCTGTCATGTGTGAGAAAGATGATGCTGGCAAAGATAAAGAAGGCACCTCTAAGCCAAAGCCTGAAGAAGAGTGGACCAAGGAGGAAGATGAGCTTGCCCTTGGAAATTCCAAAGCTCTGAATGCTATCTTCAATGGAGTGGATAAGAACATCTTCAGGTTAATCAATACCTGTGAAGTTGCTAAAGAAGCGTGGGATATCTTGCAGGCTACTCATGAAGGAACATCAAGAGTCAAGATGTCACGACTTCAGATTTTAACATCAAAATTTGAAAGCCTGAAGATGAAGGATGATGAGACCATCCATGACTTCCACATGAATGTTCTGGAGCTGGCTAATCCATCCAGTGCTCTTGGTGAGAAGATGTCAGAGGAAAAGCTCGTGAGGAAGATCCTTAGGTCCGTACCTAAGAGGTACAAGATGAAAGCGACTGCTATTGAAGAAGCTCAAGACATCAGCAAGATGAGAGTAGATGAGCTCATTGGATCTCTTCAGACTTTTGAACTTGGTTTAAATGAAGAAGAACCAGAAAAGAAGCCCAAGGGTATTGCTTTGGTCTCCACTCCTGCAGAAGTAAAGGTAGTCAAAGATTCTCAGGAAGATTTGTCACAAGCCATTGCAATGTTGGGAAAGCAGTTCAACAAAGTGTTAAAAAGATGTAACAATAACTACAAGCCTAGTGTCAAGAACAGTTCCTCTGACATCACAAATTCAAAAGAGAAAGATGAAGAGAAGACTGCTCAGGATAAAGGTGTTCAGTGCTTTGAATGTGAAGGGTATGGACATGTCAAGAAAGAATGTCCCACATTCTTGAAGAAGCAGAAGAAGGGTATGTCAGTTTCCTAGTTTGAATCTGATAGTGAAAGTGGTGGTGAGTCAGCAAAGCATGCCAGAGCCTTAACAGGACTGTTGTGGCTGATGATGATAGTGATGAAGAAATAACTTATGAGGAGCTAGCTTCTACTTATCGGGAGCTATGTTTGAAAAGTGCTGAGATCTGTCAAGAAAATAAGTATCATAAGCAACTGATTGCTCAGCTTGAAAATGAAAATGCTAATCGAGAAAACGAAGTTGTGCTAGTTAAGTCCCAACTGGATCAGATGACTAAATTCATTAGGATGATGAACAGTGGTACGGCTGATCTTGATAAGATTCTTCAGTTAGAGAAATCTGCTGGAGATAAATCAGGCATAGGATATGTGGCCAGCGCTTCAGGAACAAACAGGGAGATATCTCAACCATTGTCTCAACATCAATCTACGAAACAGGGCCCTTCCCCAAAGAAGGTTGTTCAGCCCCAGAATGCTGAGAAGAAGAATGGTTCTCATCAGAGGAAGATACAGCCCCAAGAAGCTAGTCAGTATATGCCTCCCCAATATCACCAGAATGTGCAAGCTGTCAAGTTCAAACAGAACATGTCTCAGCAGAGGTTTCGACATCAGGAAAAATGGTATGGTTATGCATACAACAATGCTGTTACTTATGGAAGAAGGAAACCTCATCACCATAGAAGACAGCCTAAGAGACAGCATCCTCAATACAGGAAAAGACAATTCAACTATGGAATAAGGAGACAACAGTATGGGTGGCAGTCACATAATTATCAAAGTGGGAGAAGATTTAACCACTTCAGAAACGGCAGAGTCAGATGCTTCTATTATGGCAGGATTGGTCATATGCAGTCCTCGTGCTTCAAGCTTCACGGATATCCTAATTCTGCTCCTCAACCCAAACAGCAAGAGGTTTGGGCCTAAGGTGATGAAGAAATGGATACCTAAAGTTACCTGCTTGATAGCTCACACTTCCTTGAGGGTTTCTACCAAAGATGACTGGTATTTTGACAGTGGGTGTTCAAGATACATGACTGGAGTAAAGAATCTTCTTGCTGATGTGAAACCTCAGTCTTCTGGCTATGTTACATTTGGTGATGGGATCAAAGGAGAGATAAAGGGGATTGGAAGACTAAACTGTGACAGTACTCCCAAGCTGGAGAATGTTCTTCTTGTTAAAGGACTAACAGCTAATTTGATTAGTATTAGTCAACTTTGTGATCAAGGATTCAGAGTAGACTTCACCAAGTCCGAATGTAATGTGAAAGATGACAAAGGAGAAGTCATTATGACGGGAGCCAGATCTAAGGATAATTGTTATCTTTGGGTGCCGCAAAATTTAAATTCTTCCACGTGTGTGCTTGCTAAAGAAGATGATGTCAAAATCTGGCATCAGAAGCTGGGACATCTTCACCTAAAGGGAATGAAGAGAATTATCTCCTCAGAAGCAGTCAGAGGGATTCCCAAACTTAGTATTGAGGAAGGAAAGGTGTGTGGAAACTGTCAAAAAGGAAAGCAGACAAAGATGTCTCATCCGAAGCTTCAACATGACACCACCTCCAAGGTATTGGAACTTCTTCATATGGATTTGATGGGACCTATGCAGGTTGAAAGTCTGGGTGGAAAGAAATATGCTTATGTAGTTATGGATGACTACTCAAGATACACCTGGGTGAATTTCATCAAAGACAAATCTGAGGTGTTTGATGTCTTTAAAGAGCTCTGTCATAAACTCCAAAGAGAAAAGGAGAGTAAGGTCATCAGAATTAGAAGTGATCATGGAAGAGAGTTTGAAAATAACAAGTTTGAAGAATTTTGCTCATCTGAAGGTATAAGTCATGAGTTTTCATCTCCTATCACCCCTCAGCAAAATGGAGTTGTTGAGAGGAAGAACAGAACTATACAAGAGTCGGCTAGAGCAATGATTCATGCCAAGAAACTACCTTATCACTTCTGGGCTGAAGCCATGAACACTGCCTGCTACATTCACAACAGAGTTACCCTAAGAAGAGGCACTTCATCCACTCTATATGAACTATGGAAGGGAAGAAAACCTACTGTTAAGTACTTCCATGTGTTTGGTAGTAAATGTTACATTCTGGAAGATAGAGAGCAGAGAAGGAAATTAGATTCCAAAAGCGATGAAGGGATATTTTTGGGGTACTCCATCAACAGCAGAGCTTATCGGGTCTTCAACTCCAGGACCAAAGTGATGATGGAGTCAATCAATGTTGTAATTGATGATGAAGAAAAGCATGAAGTTGAGGATGTCATAGAAGATGTTGGAACATTAACTGATGAGGTAGCTGTTGAAGTTGAAGAAAGAAATCCATCCCCTAGTACTGCTGACACTGAGCCTGAGCAACCTCAGAAGGATCCTTCAATAAGAATTCAGAAGGATCATCCTAAGGAGTTGATCATAGGTGATCCAAATTCTGGAGTAAGAACTAGGTCCAGAGAAATCATAGCTAGCTCGTGCTTTGTATCCAAAATTGAGCCAAAAAATGTCAAGATGAATTTTGGATAAATGCCATGCAAGAAGAACTGGAGCAGTTCAAGAGAAATGAAGTCTGGGATCTTGTGCCAAGACCAGAAGGGGTGAATGTTATTGGAACAAAGTGGATCTACAAAAACAAGTCAGATGAACTTGGAGTGGTTACAAGAAACAAAGCGAGACTTGTTGCACAAGGATATACTCAAGTGGAGGGAATCGACTTTGATGAGACGTTTGCTCCAGTGGCGAGACTAGATCCATCAGACTACTTTTGGGTATGGCTTGTAACCTAAGATTCAAGCTGTTCCAAATGGATGTGAAGAGTGCATTTCTAAATGGCTATCTGAATGAAGAAGTCTATGTAGATAAACCTAAAGGATTCACTGATCCAATCTTCCCCAATCATGTGTTCAAACTGAGGAAGGCACTGTATGGCTTAAAACAAGCTCCAAGGGCCTGGTATGAGCGGTTGACAGAATTCTTAGTAGCAAATGGGTATATAAAAGGAGGCATTGACAAAACCTTGTTTGTCAAGGAAGAAGGAGGAAAATTAATGGTAGCCCAAATTTATGTGGATGACATTGTATTTGGGGGGATGTCAGATGCTATGGTAAAACAGTTTGTTCAACAAATGCAATCAGAATTTAAAATGAGTTTGGTTGGAGAACTTAGCTACTTTCTTGGATTGCAAGTCAGACAAATGGAGGATTCTATCTTTATTTCTCAAAGCAAATATGCTAAGAGCATAGTAAAGAAGTTTGGCCTAGATAAAGCCAATCACAAAAGGACACCTGCTCCCACCCATTTGAAGCTATCCAAGGATGAGAATGGAGTGAGTGTGGATCACAGCGTGTACAGAAGTATGATTGGGAGTTTACTGTATCTCACAGCAAGCAGACCTGATATTTCCTTTGCTGTTGGAGTTTGTGCTAGATATCAGTCTGATCCAAAGGTAAGTCACTTGAATCAAGTGAAGAGGATTCTGAAATATGTAAATGGCACAAGTGACTATGGAATGTTATATAGCCGTGATTATGGGACTGTTTTAAAAGGATACTGTGATGCTGATTGGGCTGGAAGTGCAGATGATAGAAAAAGCACTTCAGGAGGATGTTTCTTTCTAGGGAACAATCTGATTTCTTGGTTCAGCAAGAAGCAGAATTGTGTATCTCTCTCAACTACTGAAGTTGAGTATATAGCAGCAGGAAGTAGTTGCTCTCAACTGGTCTGGATGAAGCAGATGTTGAGTGAATACAATGTTAAACAAGATGTTATGACTTTGTACTGCGATAATCTGAGTACAATTAATATATCTAAAAATCCTATACAGCACAGTAGGACAAAGCACATAGACATAAGGCATCATTTCATAAGGGATCTGGTAGAAGAAAAAGTTGTTACCTTGGAACATGTAGCCACAGAGAACCAGCTGGCTGACATATTCACTAAAGCCTTGGATGCAAACCAATTTGAAAGATTAAGAAGCAAATTGGGAATCTGCATTTATGAAGACTGAATCTGCTAGAGAGGTTGTGGGCAGTTGGGGTGGTTCTGAAAATGTATAGTCAATTGCCAGGTGAAGGTTGCCTAATTATGGCTAAAAAGGGGGAGAAGATAGCCAAGATAGTCAAAAGGATTATTGCCATATGCTGCTGATGTAGAGATATGGTGTTGATGCTGCTAAAAGGTGTTTAGTTGAAAAGTGGTGATACAGTTATTAAGGGGGAGTATTAAAGATATCATGACATGTGAAGAGTGCAGCCAAGCAGACATCTAGGGGGAGTAATGTGCTGCACATTATGAGCAACTGAACAGCTGTGATACTGGTTCATGTTTTTGAGGGGGAGCACCAATTGGCTGTTGTCAATAATGAAGATGGTGCTGCAGCAGATCAAGTGATGAAGACTTTGAAGATTATCAAACTGCTGCTGATTAATGAGTTTCAAATTGATTGAAGATTATTCCGCTGCTGAAATCTCTGACGATGCAGAGTGCAGAAGTTGTTTGCAGAGTGCAGAGATTGTTTTAGCCAAAATTAGCCAAAGGGGGAGATTGATAGTTCCTGGATTGGCTGGAATTTTGGTAAAACAAAGGTTATTCAATGTTGATGTCAAGGTGCTGATGTTGTAACATTGAAGTCTTAACACTGGGCTGTGTTAAGTAGTTAAGTGCTGAAGTTGTTTGTCTGATGTCACACAGGTGATGTTGTAACATCAGACCTGCAGAATTAATAACAACAACAGGTTGTTAGGGCACACGTATTAGCTGGAATTGTAGAGAGTGGTTGACTCATTGGATGAGAATATCTTGGGATAGATATTTTCTGTTACATGGGAGATTTGATTGCAGATCTGTTGGAGAATTAAAAGGTTGAAGATTTAAAAAGATTTTGGGGATAAAATCTGTTTTGAAGATTCAGTTTTAATTAACAAATCTGATCAAATATTGTGACAAGTCCAAGCCCAATTCAGGAGCTATATAAAGTGCACAAGACCAAAGGAAAAAGTACAGATTGAAGATCAAGAGCAGAGGCTGAGTGTCTTAGATATTTGTACGAATCGTGAGTAAACCATTCAAGTGTGAATTGGTAATCTGTCCTCTCTAGAAGCTGTGAAGCAATAGAGAGTTGTGGAACTTGATCGAAGCTGTGAAGTAAGATCAAGGGTACTCAAAGTGGTCTCTTTGAGTGTTTGTAAGGGATTGAGTGGTGTTCTCATACCTAAGTGGTTTCTTAGGTAGGAAGTCATTAGTAGAGTATAAGTTTAGGAGATTGTCAACGGGTTGTTGAGTCTGTAAATTATATCTACAAGTAGTGAATTCCATCCCTGGCTTGGTAGCCCCCAGAGTAGGTTGGTTGTAACCGAACTGGGTCAACAATTCTTGGTGTTATTTTACTGTTTTTGCTGTCCATTGTGCAGAGTGTGTTGTTGTGACATCACACCTTAACATCACACGTCTGATACCAGAATTTCAATTGGTATCAGGGCAGGCATCCTGTCTGTCTCTGGGTGAGATCTAGGGAAGTTACTTTCTGGTGAAAAGATGGACAAAGAAGTTGGAGGATTCGTCAACACACCCCCTATTTTGGATGGATCCAATTATGACTATTGGAAGCCAAGGATGACCACCTTCTTAAAATCCTTGGACAGTAGGGCTTGGAAGGCTGTTATTAAAGAATGGAAAGCTCCTGTCATGTGTGAGAAGGATGATACTAGCAAAGATAAAGAAGGCACCTCTAAGCCAAAGCCTGAAGAAGAGTGGACCAAGGAGGAAGATGAGCTTGCCCTTGGAAATTCCAAAGCTCTGAATGCTATCTTCAATGGAGTGGATAAGAACATCTTCAGGTTAATTAATACCTATGAAGTTGCTAAAGAAGCGTGGGATATCTTGCAGGCTACTCATGAAGGAACATCTAGAGTCAAGATGTCACGACTTCAGATTTTAACATCAAAATTTGAAAGCCTGAAGATGAAGGATGATGAGACCATCCATGACTTCCACATGAATGTTCAGGAGCTGGCTAATGCATCCAGTGCTCTTGGTGAGAAGATGTCAGAGGAAAAGCTCGTGAGGAAGATCCTTAGGTCCCTACCTAAAAGGTACAAGATGAAAGTGATTACTATTGAAGAAGCTCAAGACATCAGCAAGATGAGAGTAGATGAGCTCATAGGATCTCTTCAGACTTTTGAACTTGGTTTAAATGAAGAAGAACCAGAAAAGAAGCCCAAGGGTATTGCTTTGGTCTCCACTCCTGCAGAAGATAAGGTAGTCAAAGATTCTCAGGAAGATTTGTCACAAGCCATTGCAATGTTGGGAAAGCAGTTCAACAAAGTGTTAAAAAGATGTAACAATAACTACAAGCCTAGTGTCAAGAACAGTTCCTCTGACATCACAAATTCAAAAGAGAAAGATGAAGAGAAGACTGCTCAGGATAAAGGTGTTCAGTACTTTGAATGTGAAGGGTATGGACATGTCAAGAAAGAATGTCCCACATTCTTGAAGAAGCAGAAGAAGGGCATGTCAGTTTCCTGGTCTGAATCTGATAGTGAAAGTGATGGTGAGTCAGCAAAGCATGCCAGAGCCTTAACAGGAACTGTTGTGGATGATGATGATAGTGATGAAGAAATAACTTATGAGGAGCTAGCTTCTACTTATCGGGAGCTATGTTTGAAAAGTGCTGAGATCTGTCAAGAAAATAAGTATCATAAGCAACTGATTGCTCAGCTTGAAAATGAAAAAGCTGATTGGGTAAACGAAGTTGTGCTAGTTAAGTCCCAACTGGATCAGATGACTAAATTCATTAGGATGATGAACAGTGGTACGGCTGATCTTGATAAGATTCTTCAGTTTGAGAAATCTGCTGGAGATAAATCAGGCATAGGATATGTGGCCAGCGCTTCAGGAACAAACAGGGAGATGTCTCAACCATTGTCTCAACATCAATCTACGAAACAGGGCCCTTCCCCAAAGAAGTTTGTTCAGCCCCAGAATGCTGAGAAGAAGAATGGTTCTCATCAGAGGAAGATACAGCCCCAAGGAGCTAGTCAGTATATGCCTCCCCAATATCACCAGAATGTGCAAGCTGTCAAGTTCAAACAGAACATGTCTCAGCAGAGGTTTCGACATCAGGAAAAATGGTATGGTTATGCATACAACAATGCTGTGACTTATGGAAGAAGGAAACCTCATCACCATAGAAGACAGCCTAAGAGACAGCATCCTCAATACCGGAAAAGACAATTCAACTATGGAATAAGGAGACAACAGTATGGGTGGCAGTCACAGAGTTATCAAAGTGGGAGAAGATTTAACCACTTCAGAAACGGCAGAGTCAGATGCTTCTATTGTGGCAGGATTGGTCATATGCAGTCCTCGTGCTTCAAGCTTCACGAATATCCTAATTCTGCTCCTCAACCCAAACAGCAAGAGGTTAGGCCTAAGGTGATGAAGAAATGGATACCTAAAGTTACATGCTTGATAGCTCACACTTCCTTGAGGGTTTCTACCAAAGATGACTGGTATTTTGACAGTGGGTGTTCAAGACACATGACTGGAGTAAAGAATCTTCTTGTTGATGTGAAACCTCAGTCTTCTGGCTATGTTACATTTGGTGATGGGATCAAAGGAGAGATAAAGGGGATTGGAAGACTAAACTGTGACAGTACTCCCAAGCTGGAGAATGATCTTCTTGTTAAAGGACTAACAACTAATTTGATTAGTATTAATCAACTTTGTGATCAAGGATTCAGAGTAGACTTCACCAAGTCCGAATGTAATGTGAAAGATGACAAAGGAGAAGTCATTATGACGGGAGCCAGATCTAAGGATAATTGTTATCTTTGGGTGCCGCAAAATTCAAATTCTTCCACGTGTGTGCTTGCTAAAGAAGATGATGTCAAAATCTGGCATCAGAAGCTGGGACATCTTCACCTAAAGGGAATGAAGAGAATTATCTCCTCAGAAGCAGTCAGAGGGATTCCCAAACTTAGTATTGAGGAAGGAAAGGTGTGTGGAGACTGTCAAAAAGGAAAGCAGACAAAGATGTCTCATCCGAAGCTTCAACATGACACCACCTCCAAGGTATTGGAACTTCTTCATATGGATTTAATGGGACCTATGCAGGTTGAAAGTCTGGGTGGAAAGAAATATGCTTATGTAGTTGTGGATGACTACTCAAGATACACCTGGGTGAATTTCATCAAAGACAAATCTGAGGTGTTTGATGTCTTTAAAGAGCTCTGTCATAAACTCCAAAGAGAAAAGGAGAGTAAGGTCATCAGAATTAGAAGTGATCATGGAAGAGAGTTTGAAAATAACAAGTTTGAAGAATTTTGCTCATTTGAAGGTATAAGTCATGAGTTTTCATCTCCTATCACCCCTCAGCAAAATGGAGTTGTTGAGAGGAAGAACAGAACTATACAAGAGTCGGCTAGAGCAATGATTCATGCCAAGAAACTACCTTATCACTTCTGGGCTGAAGCCATGAACACTGCCTGCTACATTCACAACAGAGTTACCCTAAGAAGAGGCACTTCATCCACTCTATATGAACTATGGAAGGGAAGAAAACCTACTGTTAAGTACTTCCATGTGTTTGGTAGTAAATGTTACATTCTGGAAGATAGAGAGCAGAGAAGGAAATTAGATTCCAAAAGCGATGAAGGGATATTTTTGGGGTACTCCATCAACAGCAGAGCTTATCGGGTCTTCAACTCCAGGACCAAAGCGATGATGGAGTCAATCAATGTTGTAATTGATGATGAAGAAAAGCATGAAGTTGAGGATGTCATAGAAGATGTTGGAACATTAACTGATGAGGTAGCTGTTGAAGTTGAAGAAAGAAATCCATCCCCTAGTACTGCTGACACTGAGCCTGAGCAACCTCAGAAGGATCCTTCTATCAGAATTCAGAAGGATCATCCTAAGGAGCTGATCATAGGTGATCCAAATTCTGGAGTAAGAACTAGGTCCAGAGAAATCATAGCTAGCTTGTGCTTTGTATCCAAAATTGAGCCAAAAAATGTCAAGGAAGCTCTGACAGATGAATTTTGGATAAATCCCATGCAAGAAGAACTGGAGCAGTTCAAGAGAAATGAAGTCTGGGATCTTGTGCCAAGACCAGAAGGGGTGAATGTTATTGGAACAAAGTGGATCTACAAAAACAAGTCAGATGAGCTTGGAGTGGTTACAAGAAACAAAGTGAGACTTGTTGCACAAGGATATACTCAAGTGGAGGGAATCGACTTTGATGAGACGTTTGCTCCAGTGGCGAGACTAGAATCCATCAGACTACTTTTGGGTATGGCTTGTAACCTAAGATTCAAGCTGTTCCAAATGGATGTGAAGAGTGCATTTCTAAATGGCTATCTAAATGAAAAAGTCTATGTAGATCAACCTAAAGGATTCACTGATCCAATCTTCCCCAATCATGTGTTCAAACTAAGGAAGGCACTGTATGGCTTAAAACAAGCTCCAAGGGCCTGGTATGAGTGGTTGACAGAATTCTTAGTAGCAAATGGGTATAGAAAAGGAGGCATTGACAAAACCTTGTTTGTCAAGGAAGAAGGAGGAAAATTAATGGTAGCCCAAATTTATGTGGATGACATTGTATTTGGGGGGATGTCAGATGCTATGGTAAAACAGTTTGTTCAACAAATGCAATCAGAATTTGAAATGAGTTTGGTTGGAGAACTTAGCTACTTTCTTGGATTGCAAGTCAGACAAATGGAGGATTCTATCTTTATTTCTCAAAGCAAATATGCTAAGAGCATAGTAAAGAAGTTTGGCCTAGATAAAGCCAATCACAAAAGGACACCTGCTCCCACCCATTTGAAGCTATCCAAGGATGAGAATGGAGTGAGTGTGGATCACAGCGTGTACAGAAATATGATTGGGAGTTTACTGTATCTCACAGCAAGCAGACCTGATATTTTCTTTGCTGTTGGAGTTTGTGCTAGATATCAGTCTGATCCAAAGGTAAGTCACTTGAATCAAGTGAAGAGGATTCTGAAATATGTAAATGGCACAAGTGACTATGGAATGTTATATAGCCGTGATTATGGGACTGTTTTAAAAGGATACTGTGATGCTGATTGGCCTGGAAGTGCAGATGATAGAAAAAGCACTTCAGGAGGATGTTTCTTTCTAGGGAACAATCTGATTTCTTGGTTCAGCAAGAAGCAAAATTGTGTATCTCTCTCAACTGCTGAAGCTGAGTATATAGCAGCAGGAAGTAATTGCTCTCAACTGGTCTGGATGAAGCAGATGTTGAGTGAATACAATGTTAAACAAGATGTTATGACTTTGTACTGCGATAATCTGAGTACAATTAATATATCTAAAAATCCTATACAGCACAGTAGGACAAAGCACATAGACATAAGGCATCATTTCATAAGGGATCTGGTAGAAGAAAAAGTTGTTACCTTGGAACATGTAGCCACAGAGAACCAGCTGGCTGACATATTCACTAAAGCCTTGGATGCAAACCAATTTGAAAGATTAAGAAGCAAATTGGGAATCTGCAGGTATGAAGACTGAATCTGCTAGAGAGGTTGTGGGCAGTTGGGGTGGTTCTGAAAATGTATAGTCAACTGCCAGGTGAAGGTTGCCTAATTATGGCTAAAAAGGGGAGAAGATAGCCAAGATAGTCAAGAGGATTATTGCCATATGCCGCTGATGTAGAGATATGGTGTTGATGCTGCTAAAAGGTGTTTAGTTGAAAAGTGGTGATACAGTTATTAAGGGGGAGTATTAAAGATATCATGACATGTGAAGAGTGCAGCCAAGCAGACATCTAGGGGGAGTAATGTGATGCACATTATGAGCAACTGAACAGCTGTGATGCTGGTTCATGTTTTTGAGGGGGAGCACCAATTGGCTGTTGTCAATAATGAAGATGGTGCTGCAGCAGATCAAGTGATGAAGACTTTGAAGGTTATCAAACTGTTGCTGATTAATGAGTTTCAAATTGATTGAAGATTATTCCGCTGCTGAAATCTCTGACGATTCAGAGTGCAGAAGTTGTTTGCAGAGTGCAGAGATTGTTTTAGCCAAAATTAGCCAAAGGGGGAGATTGATAGTTCCTGGATTGGCTGGAATTTTGGTAAAACAAAGGTTATTCAATGTTGATGTCAAGGTGCTGATGTTGTAACATTGAAGTCTTAACACTGGGCTGTGTTAAG
Organism: Lathyrus tuberosus; assembly: GCA_022829125.1. Classification (NCBI taxonomy): domain Eukaryota; kingdom Viridiplantae; phylum Streptophyta; class Magnoliopsida; order Fabales; family Fabaceae; genus Lathyrus; species Lathyrus tuberosus. The sequence continues at coordinate 22,604,806 of JALAZF010000017.1, forward strand.
TAGTTAAGTGCTGAAGTTGGATGTCTGATGTCACACAGGTGATGTTGTAACATCAGACCTGCAAAATTAATAACAACATCAGGTTGTTAGGGCACGCGTATTAGCTGGAATTGTGGAGAGTGGTTGACTCATTGGATGAGAATATCTTGGGATAGATATTTTCTGTTACATGGGAGATTTGATTGCAGATCTGTTGGAGAATTAAAAGGTTGAAGATTTAAAAAGATTTTGGGGATAAAATCTATTTTGAAGATTCAGTTTTAATTAACAAATCTGATCAAATATTGTGACAAGTCCAAGCCCAATTCAGGAGCTATATAAAGCGCACAAGACCAAAGGAAAAAGTACAGATTGAAGATCAAGAGCAGAGGCTGAGTGTCTTAGATATTTGTACGAATCGTGAGTAAACCATTCAAGTTTGAATTGGTAATCTGTCCTCTCTAGAAGCTGTGAAGCAATAGAGAGTTGTGGAACTTGATCGAAGCTGTGAAGTAAGATCAAGGGTACTCAAAGTGGTCTCTTTGAGTGTTTGTAAGGGATTGAGTGGTGTTCTCATACCTAAGTGGTTTCTTAGGTAGGAAGTCATTAGTAGAGTATAAGTTTAGGAGATTGTCAACGGGTTGTTGAGTCTGTAAATTATATCTACAAGTAGTGAATTCCATCCCTGGCTTGGTAGCCCCCAGAGTAGGTTGGTTGTAACCGAACTGGGTCAATAATTCTTGGTGTTATTTTACTGTTTTTGCTGTCCGTTGTGCAGAGTGTGTTGTTGTGACATCACACCTTAACATCACACGTCTGATACCAGAATTTCAATTGGTATCAGAGCAGGCATCCTGTCTGTCTCTGGGTGAGATCTAGGGAAGTTACTTTCTGGTGAAAAGATGGACAAAGAAGTTGGAGGATTCGTCAACAGACCCCCTATTTTGGATGGATCCAATTATGACTATTGGAAGCCAAGGATGGCCACCTTCTTAAAATCCTTGGACAGTAGGGCTTGGAAGGCTGTTATTAAAGAATGGAAAGCTCCTGTCATGTGTGAGAAGGATGATGCTGGCAAAGATAAAGAAGGCACCTCTAAGCCAAAGCCTAAAGAAGAGTGGACCAAGGAGGAAGATGAGCTTGCCCTTGGAAATTCCAAAGCTCTGAATGCTATCTTCAATGGAGTGGATAAGAACATCTTCAGGTTAATCAATACCTGTGAAGTTGCTAAAGAAGCGTGGGATATCTTGCAGGCTACTCATGAAGGAACATCTAGAGTCAAGATGTCACGACTTCAGATTTTAACATCAAAATTTGAAAGCCTGAAGATGAAGGATGATGAGACCATCCATGACTTCCACATGAATGTTCAGGAGCTGGCTAATGCATCCAGTGCTCTTGGTGAGAAGATGTCAGAGGAAAAGCTCGTGAGGAAGATCCTTAGGTCCCTACCTAAGAGGTACAAGATGAAAGTGACTGCTATTGAAGAAGCTCAAGACATCAGCAAGATGAGAGTAGATGAGCTCATTGGATCTCTTCAGACTTTTGAACTTGGTTTAAATGAAGAAGAACCAGAAAAGAAGCCCAAGGGTATTGCTTTGGTCTCCACTCCTACAGAAGATAAGGTAGTCAAAGATTCTCAGGAAGATTTGTCACAAGCCATTGCAATGTTGGGAAAGCAGTTCAACAAAGTGTTAAAAAGATGGAACAATAACTACAAGCCTAGTGTCAAGAACAGTTCCTCTGACATCACAAATTCAAAAGAGAAATATGAAGAGAAGACTGCTCAGGATAAAGGTGTTCAGTGCTTTGAATGTGAAGGGTATGGACATGTCAAGAAAGAATGTCCCACATTCTTGAAGAAGTAGAAGAAGGGCATGTCAGTTTCCTGGTCTGAATCTGATAGTGAAAGTGATGGTGAGTCAGCAAAGCATGCCAGAGCCTTAACAGGAACTATTGTGGCTGATGATGATAGTGATGAAGAAATAACTTATGAGGAGCTAGCTTCTACTTATCGGGAGCTATGTTTGAAAAGTGCTGAGATCTGTCAAGAAAATAAGTATCATAAGCAACTGATTACTCAGCTTGAAAATGAAAAAGCTGATCGGGAAAACGAAGTTGTGCTAGTTAAGTCCCAACTGGATCAGATGACTAAATTCATTAGGATGATGAACAGTGGTACGGCTGATCTTGATAAGATTCTTCAGTTAGAGAAATCTGCTGGAGATAAATCAGGCATAGGATATGTGGCCAGCGCTTCAGGAACAAACAGGGAGATGTCTCAACCATTGTCTCAACATCAATCTACGAAACAGGGCCCTTCCCCAAAGAAGGTTGTTCAGCCCCAAAATGCTGAGAAGAAGAATGGTTCTCATCAGAGGAAGATACAGCCCCAAGGAGCTAGTCAGTATATGCCTCCCCAATATCACCAGAATGTGCAAGCTGTCAAGTTCAAACAGAACATGTCTCAGCAGAGGTTTCGACATCAGGAAAAATGGTATGGTTATGCATACAACAATGCTGTGACTTATGGAAGAAGGAAACCTCATCACCATAGAAGACAGCCTAAGAGACAGCATCCTCAATACAGGAAAAGACAATTCAATTATGGAATAAGGAGACAACAGTATAGGTGGCAGTCACAGAGTTATCAAAGTGGGAGAAGATTTAACCACTTCAGAAACGGCAGAGTCAGATGCTTCTATTGTGGCAGGATTGGTCATATGCAGTCCTCGTGCTTCAAGCTTCACGGATATCCTAATTCTGCTCCTCAACCCAAACAGCAAGAGGTTAGGCCTAAGGTGATGAAGAAATGGATACCTAAAGTTACATGCTTGATAGCTCACACTTCCTTGAGGGTTTCTACCAAAGATGACTGGTATTTTGACAGTGGGTGTTCAAGACACATGACTGGAGTAAAGAATCTTCTTGTTGATGTGAAACCTCAGTCTTCTGGCTATGTTACATTTGGTGATGGGATCAAAGGAGAGATAAAGGGGATTGGAAGACTAAACTGTGACAGTACTCCCAAGCTGGAGAATGTTCTTCTTGTTAAAGGACTAACAACTAATTTGATTAGTATTAATCAACTTTGTGATCAAGGATTCAGAGTAGACTTCACCAAGTCTGAATGTAATGTGAAAGATGACAAAGGAGAAGTCATTATGACGGGAGCCAGATCTAAGGATAATTGTTATCTTTGGGTGCCGCAAAATTCAAATTCGTCCACGTGTGTGCTTGCTAAAGAAGATGATGTCAAAATCTGGCATCAGAAGCTGGGACATCTTCACCTAAAGGGAATGAAGAGAATTATCTCCTCAGAAGCAGTCAGAGGGATTCCCAAACTTAGTATTGAGGAAGGAAAGGTGTGTGGAGACTGTCAAAAAGGAAAGCAGACAAAGATGTCTCATCCGAAGCTTCAACATGACACCACCTCCAAGGTATTGGAACTTCTTCATATGGATTTGATGGGACCTATGCAGGTTGAAAGTCTGGGTGGAAAGAAATATGCTTATGTAGTTGTGGATGACTACTCAAGATACACCTGGGTGAATTTCATCAAAGACAAATCTGAGGTGTTTGATGTCTTTAAAGAGCTCTGTCATAAACTCCAAAGAGAAAAGGAGAGTAAGGTCATCAGAATTAGAAGTGATCATGGAAGAGAGTTTGAAAATAACAAGTTTGAAGAATTTTGCTCATTTGAAGGTATAAGTCATGAGTTTTCATCTCCTATCACCCCTCAGCAAAATGGAGTTGTTGAGAGGAAGAACAGAACTATACAAGAGTCGGCTAGAGCAATGATTCATGCCAAGAAACTACCTTATCACTTCTGGGCTGAAGCCATGAACACTGCCTGCTACATTCACAACAGAGTTACCCTAAGAAGAGGCACTTCATCCACTCTATATGAACTATGGAAGGGAAGAAAACCTACTGTTAAGTACTTCCATGTGTTTGGTAGTAAATGTTACATTCTGGAAGATAGAGAGCAGAGAAGGAAATTAGATTCCAAAAGCGATGAAGGGATATTTTTGGGGTACTCCATCAACAGCAGAGCTTATCGGGTCTTCAACTCCAGGACCAAAGTGATGATGGAGTCAATCAATGTTGTAATTGATGATGAAGAAAAGCATGAAGTTGAGGATGTCATAGAAGATGTTGGAACATTAACTGATGAGGTAGCTGTTGAAGTTGAAGAAAGAAATCCATCTCCTAGTACTACTGACACTGAGCCTGAGCAACCTCAGAAGGATCCTTCTATCAGAATTCAGAAGAATCATCCTAAGGAGCTGATCATAGTTGATCCAAATTCTGGAGTAAGAACTAGGTCCAGAGAAATCATAGCTAGCTCGTGCTTTGTATCCAAAATTGAGCCAAAAAATGTCAAGGAAGCTCTGACAGATGAATTTTGGATAAATGCCATGCAAGAAGAACTGGAGCAGTTCAAGAGAAATGAAGTCTGGGATCTTGTGCCAAGTCCAGAAGGGGTGAATGTTATTGGAACAAAGTGGATCTACAAAAACAAGTCAGATGAGCTTGGAGTGGTTACAAGAAACAAAGTGAGACTTGTTGCACAAGGATATACTCAAGTGGAGGGAATCGACTTTGATGAGACGTTTGCTCCAGTGGCGAGACTAGAATCCATCAGACTACTTTTGGGTATGGCTTGTAACCTAAGATTCAAGCTGTTCCAAATGGATGTGAAGAGTGCATTTCTAAATGGCTATCTGAATGAAAAAGTCTATGTAGATCAACCTAAAGGATTCACTGATCCAATCTTCCCCAATCATGTGTTCAAACTAAGGAAGGCACTGTATGGCTTAAAACAAGCTCCAAGGGCCTGGTATGAGTGGTTGACAGAATTCTTAGTAGCAAATGGGTATAGAAAAGGAGGCATTGACAAAACCTTGTTTGTCAAGGAAGAAGGAGGAAAATTAATGGTAGCCCAAATTTATGTGGATGACATTGTATTTGGGGGGATGTCAGATGCTATGGTAAAACAGTTTGTTCAACAAATGCAATCAGAATTTGAAATGAGTTTGGTTGGAGAACTTAGCTACTTTCTTGGATTGCAAGTCAGACAAATGGAGGATTCTATCTTTATTTCTCAAAGCAAATATGCTAAGAGCATAGTAAAGAAGTTTGGCCTAGATAAAGCCAATCACAAAAGGACACCTGCTCCCACCCATTTGAAGCTATCCAAGGATGAGAATGGAGTGAGTGTGGATCACAGCGTGTACAGAAGTATGATTGGGAGTTTACTGTATCTCACAGCAAGCAGACCTGATATTTCCTTTGCTGTTGGAGTTTGTGCTAGATATCAGTCTGATCCAAAGGTAAGTCACTTGAATCAAGTGAAGAGGATTCTGAAATATGTAAATGGCACAAGTGACTATGGAATGTTATATAGCCGTGATTATGGGACTGTTTTAAAAGGATACTGTGATGCTGATTGGGCTGGAAGTGCAGATGATAGAAAAAGCACTTCAGGAGGATGTTTCTTTCTAGGGAACAATCTGATTTCTTGGTTCAGCAAGAAGCAGAATTGTGTATCTCTCTCAACTGCTGAAGCTGAGTATATAGCAGCAGGAAGTAATTGCTCTCAACTGGTCTGGATGAAGCAGATGTTGAGTGAATACAATGTTAAACAAGATGTTATGACTTTGTACTGCGATAATCTGAGTACAATTAATATATCTAAAAATCCTATACAGCACAGTAGGATAAAGCACATAGACATAAGGCATCATTTCATAAGGGATCTGGTAGAAGAAAAAGTTGTTACCTTGGAACATGTAGCCACAGAGAACCAGCTGGCTGACATATTCACTAAAGCCTTGGATGCAAACCAATTTGAAAGATTAAGAAGCAAATTGGGAATCTGCATTTATGAAGACTGAATCTGCTAGAGAGGTTGTGGGCAGTTGGGGTGGTTCTAAAAATGTATAGTCAACTGCCAGGTGAAGGTTGCCTAATTATGGCTAAAAAGGGGGAGAAGATAGCCAAGATAGTCAAGAGGATTATTGCCATATGCTGCTGATGTAGAGATATGGTGTTGATGCTGCTAAAAGGTGTTTAGTTGAAAAGTGGTGATACAGTTATTAAGGGGGAGTATTAAAGATATCATGACATGTGAAGAGTGCAGCCAAGCAGACATCTAGGGGGAGTAATGTGCTGCACATTATGAGCAACTGAACAGCTGTGATGCTGGTTCATGTTTTTGAGGGGGAGCACCAATTGGCTGTTGTCAATAATGAAGATGGTGCTGCAGCAGATCAAGTGATGAAGACTTTGAAGATTATCAAACTGCTACTGATTAATGAGTTTCAAATTGATTAAAGATTATTCCGCTGCTGAAATCTCTGACGATGCAGAGTGCAGAAGTTGTTTGCAGAGTGCAGAAGTTGTTTGCAGAGTGCAGAGATTGTTTTAGCCAAAATTAGCCAAAGGGGGAGATTGCTAGTTCCTGGATTGGCTGGAATTTTGGTAAAACAAAAGGTTATTCAATGTTGATGTCAAGGTGCTGATGTTGTAACATTGAAGTCTGAACACTGGGCTGTGTTAAGTAGTTAAGTGCTGAAGTTGGATGTCTGATGTCACACAGGTGATGTTGTAACATCAGACCTGCAAAATTAATAACAACATCAGGTTGTTAGGGCACGCGTATTCGCTGGAATTGTGGAGAGTGGTTGACTCATTGGATGAGAATATCTTGGGATAGATATTTTCTGTTACATGGGAGATTTGATTGCAGATCTGTTGGAGAATTAAAAGGTTGAAGATTTAAAAAGATTTTGGGGATAAAATCTATTTTGAAGATTCAGTTTTAATTAACAAATCTGATCAAATATTGTGACAAGTCCAAGCCCAATTCAGGAGCTATATAAAGCGCACAAGACCAAAGGAAAAAGTACAGATTGAAGATCAAGAGCAGAGGCTGAGTGTCTTAGATATTTGTACGAATCGTGAGTAAACCATTCAAGTGTGAATTGGTAATCTGTCCTCTCTAGAAGCTGTGAAGCAATAGAGAGTTGTGGAACTTGATCGAAGCTGTGAAGTAAGATCAAGGGTACTCAAAGTGGTCTCTTTGAGTGTTTGTAAGGGATTGAGTGGTGTTCTCATACCTAAGTGGTTTCTTAGGTAGGAAGTCATTAGTAGAGTATAAGTTTAGGAGATTGTCAACGGGTTGTTGAGTCTGTAAATTATATCTACAAGTAGTGAATTCCATCCCTGGCTTGGTAGCCCCCAGAGTAGGTTGGTTGTAACCAAACTGGGTCAACAATTCTTGGTGTTATTTTACTGTTTTTGCTGTCCATTATGCAGAGTGTGTTGTTGTGACATCACACCTTAACATCACACGTCTGATACCAGAATTTCAATTGGTATCAGAGCAGGCATCCTGTCTGTCTCTGGGTGAGATCTAGGGAAGTTACTTTCTGGTGAAAAGATGGACAAAGAAGTTGGAGGATTCGTCAACAGACCCCCTATTTTGGATGGATCCAATTATGACTATTGAAAGCCAAGGATGGCCACCTTCTTAAAATCCTTGGACAGTAGGGCTTGGAAGGCTGTTATTAAAGAATGGAAAGCTCCTGTCATGTGTGAGAAGGATGATGCTGGCAAAGATAAAGAAGGCACCTCTAAGCCAAAGCCTAAAGAAGAGTGGACCAAGGAGGAAGATGAGCTTGCCCTTGGAAATTCCAAAGCTCTGAATGCTATCTTCAATGGAGTGGATAAGAACATCTTCAGGTTAATCAATACCTGTGAAGTTGCTAAAGAAGCGTGGGATATCTTACAGGCTACTCATGAAGGAACATCTAGAGTCAAGATGTCACGACTTCAGATTTTAACATCAAAATTTGAAAGCCTGAAGATGAAGGATGATGAGACCATCCATGACTTCCACATGAATGTTCTGGAGCTGGCTAATGCATCCAGTGCTCTTGGTGAGAAGATGTCAGAGGAAAAGCTCGTGAGGAAGATCCTTAGGTCCCTACCTAAGAGGTACAAGATGAAAGTGACTGCTATTGAAGAAGCTTAAGACATCAGCAAGATGAGAGTAGATGAGCTCATTGGATCTCTTCAAACTTTTGAACTTGGTTTAAATGAAGAAGAACCAGAAAAGAAGCCCAAGGGTATTGCTTTGGTCTCCACTCCTGCAGAAGATAAGGTAGTCAAAGATTCTCAGGAAGATTTGTCACAAGCCATTGCAATGTTGGGAAAGCAGTTCAACAAAGTGTTAAAAAGATGGAACAATAACTACAAGCCTAGTGTCAAGAACAGTTCCTCTGACATCACAAATTCAAAAGAGAAATATGAAGAGAAGACTGCTCAGGATAAAGGTGTTCAGTGCTTTGAATGTGAAGGGTATGGACATGTCAAGAAAGAATGTCCCACATTCTTGAAGAAGTAGAAGAAGGGCATGTCAGTTTCCTGGTCTGAATCTGATAGTGAAAGTGATGGTGAGTCAGCAAAGCATGCCAGAGCCTTAACAGGAACTGTTGTGGCTGATGATGATAGTGATGAAGAAATAACTTATGAGGAGCTAGCTTCTACTTATCGGGAGCTATGTTTGAAAAGTGCTGAGATCTGTCAAGAAAATAAGTATCATAAGCAACTAATTGCTCAGCTTGAAAATGAAAAAGCTGATCGGGAAAACGAAGTTGTGCTAGTTAAGTCCCAACTGGATCAGATGACTAAATTCATTAGGATAATGAACAGTGGTACGGCTGATCTTGATAAGATTCTTCAGTTAGAGAAATCTGCTGGAGATAAATCAGGCATAGGATATGTGGCCAGCGCTTCAGGAACAAACAGGGAGATGTCTCAACCATTGTCTCAACATCAATCTACGAAACAGGTCCCTTCCCCAAAGAAGGTTGTTCAGCCCCAGAATGCTGAGAAGAAGAATGGTTCTCATCAGAGGAAGATACAGCCCCAAGGAGCTAGTCAGTATATGCCTCCCCAATATCACCAGAATGTGCAAGCTGTCAAGTTCAAGCAGAACATGTCTCAGCAGAGGTTTCGACATCAGGAAAAATGGTATGGTTATGCATACACCAAAGCTAGAATGACTATTGTTATGGACTATTGTATCATCACACCAAATTTCATCAGTAAACACAATATTATTCCTAACTCTCCACAAGCTCCAACACATGATAAGCCATAAACCGACTGCGTTTTTTATGACAACACCAGCCGAATATAAAGAAGAAGTCCAATACCTTAAGTGATTAACCACAAAACCGTTCAAAGAAACCACCACCCCGATCCAATCAAGAATTTTCTTCCACACTAATATGGATTTGGGACAGTAAAATAAGAGATGAAGAACATTTTCTTCAACCTGAAAACAGAGGGGACATACTTTATCATGAGGAGACGCAATAATGCCGCGTGCACATAAGTTGTCCCGAGCAGGAAGTCGATTGTGAATTAGACGCCAACCAAAAACCACCGTCTTAATAGGAGAAGAGGCATTCCATATAAGTTTAAAAGCTGCCACAGAGTCATTCGAAAGATTTTCTGGCACTAATTTCCTTTTTATCAAAAAATCGTATGCAGAATGAACAGAGAAATCCCCAACCGAATTAAGCCTCCACGATATCTTGTCGTAACAGACCCTGTGCAATGTATGCTCCTGAAGAAATAAATGTAAATTTTCCTCCTGCTGCATTAAAAACAGATTGCCCACATCCTGATTTATATCAACTTTTCAATGCCAAAAAGCATCATTCCAACTACCATTGTCATCCACTGTACTTCTCTTATTAATAGCAGCATTATATATATCAGGGAACAAGGAATCCAAAATTGCGCTGTAGCACCAGGATGACATCCAAAAAGAAGTCATTTGTCCATTTCCAATTATCGAGTTCATGTGTCTGTAAATTGAATCATTTCCAAAATCACATGATAAAGCAACAATGTCGCGCCACCATAAAGAGGGTTTGACAGTACCAAGTTCTGCAGCACCACGCACCAAGGACAATGAAAAATTTTCGTATCTCGCCTGCATAATATCATTCCAGATATGCTATTTAGGAGTCATAAATTTCCAAATCCATTTAGCTACTAAAGCCTCATTCAAACATTGAATGTCCATGATATCTAAGCCCCCTGCCTCCCTTGGTTTACACACCATATCCCATGAAATCCAAGTTATTCCATCCTTTAAAGGTGAGCCATTCCACATAAAATTCCTTTGAAGTATTGTTAACATTTTAGTGAGCTTTTTTGGCATCCTATAAAATGACATATAATGGACTGGTAGGTTTGTTAGAATAGATTTTATTAGCGTGATTCTGCCCCCCATCGATAAAAGTCGCCCTTTCCAAGATGCTAACCTGGCTTGAACCTTATCTAACACCGGTTTCCAAAATGAAATTAATTTATGGTTTCCCCCAATCTGAATACCGAGGAATTTGAACGGGCAATTTTGAATTTTACATGATAAAAATCTTTCTGCCGCCTTTAAAAGCAATTCTTCCACACCAATCCCAATAAGGCTGCTCTTATTGAAGTTGATTTCTAAACCCGACATTAATTGAAAACCTCTCAGAATCACTTTGAAAGCCCAAATATTGCTCCAAGTAGCTTCACCGACTATGACTGTGTCGTCCGCGTATTGAAGCAGGTTCAATATATTCTTCTGATTTATCTTAAAACCTTGGAATATACCAACTTCCTCTGCCTTTTTCATCATAGAAGCTAATCCTTCAACAGCAATAACGAAAAGGTATGGAGATAGTGGACCTCCTTGTCGAAGACCATAAGAAACTTTGAAATCACGTGAAGGACTGACATTCACTAGAACGGACATAAAACTATTGAATGTTGTACCTTCGATCCAACCTATAAACTTACTACCAAAACTCATAACCTTCATAACCTGTCTAATATATGACCACTCAGTGCAACCATACGTCTTCGCAAAATTGACTTTGAGGAATAAACTCTTGAGTTTGCTTCTTCTTGAATAATCAACCACCTCGTTCATAGATAAAACTCCATCAAGTAAATTCCTCTCCGCGATAAAAGCTGTCTGAGATGGAGATATAATACCATTCAGAACTCTCTTTAACCTGCCCGCCAAGAGGTTGGCAATCACCTTATAAACACTACCCATAAGACAGATTGGTCTGTAGTCATCAAGGTTTTTAGGATTTTCATTTTTTGGAATAAGGGCCAGAAATGAAGAGGAAAGTACCTTAGGGAGTTTAGCTTCGTAGAAAAACTCATTAATACAGACTGCGAAATCGTGACCTACAATGTCCCAACATTTCTGGAAAAACTCCAGGTTGAACCCGTCCGGACCCGGACTTCTGTCACCTTTACACTGAAAAACTGCCTCTCTGATCTCAGTTTCCACAAAACCTTCTAAAGAATTTCTCTCCATCTCAGTTAGACACTTGAAATGTTCAGGATTCACACGCATCAAAGGTTTATTGGTAGAAGTTAATCTTTCTTCAAAATGATCAGCAACTGCTCCTTTCACACCTGCAACGTCTTTGACAACCATATCATCCACTATCACCTTATTAATTGTATTCATCAGATTACGATGTCGAATAACGGAGTGAAAATAACTTGTGTTCCTATCTCCATCTTCAATCCATCTTGTAGCAGCCTTCTGATGAAGTTAACTTTCTTTGATCCTTAAACACTTCCATAGCTCATCTTCCGTTTTCTTATAATTCGTAACAGCCTGGTCAATCCTCAAATCCTCATTCTCTGCCAACATATCTTCTGCATTATTTAGGATCACAGTGTTCTCCTCAATGTTGGTGTCTATCCAACCAAATATATTTCTGTTCCACCATCTGAGTTTTGACCTTAATGTCTGGAGTTTCTTGGTCAATACGTAAGTACGGCTGCCTTGAATGTCAAAAGATTCCCAAGTGTATTTTATGAACTGCATAAAGTGAGGATGTTAGAACCAGCAGCGTAGCATTCTAAATGGATTATGACCCCAGTCTATATTCCTCATTGATAACCAAACAGGTCTATGGTCGGAGATATCACGCGACCCTACATTTTGGCAAGCCGTATTCCATCCATTCAGTAAGCCAATTGAAACCAGAAACCGGTCGATTCTGCTACAAGCGTCGGCAGCAGAACTAAACCAGGTGAACTTATTACCAGTTATTGCCAAATAAATACATCCAGACATTTGAATGAAGTCTTTAAATTCTAGCAACAATCTTTTATTTTAACGGCCTCTTCCTTTTTTTTCTCTTGTACTTTTTATAGCGTTGAAGTCGCCGCCAGTTATCCACTCTCCTGCCTCTTGTTTTGATTTAATGCTCAAGATATTGCTCCACAAAGCTCTCTTTTCATTGTTGTTACATGATGAATAGATGTTAAAAAAATAACACAATTTATTCTTCCAAACAGCTTTGATCCCCAGATATCCTTTCCCTATGTAACTACAAATCGGTTCAAGGATATTTTCCTTCTATATGGTAAGAATACCTCCAGCCGAACCTACAGAACTTGAGGCCGACCATTGACACTTCTCGTTACCCCATAATTTATGAACCATCGCACCACTCATGACTTCACATTTAGTTTCCTGTATGAATACTATATCAGCCCCACCTTTCTTCAACAATTCACGAATTTTACGCTTCTTGACCAAGCTTCCACATCCCCTCGCGTTGTAAGTTACTATATTCATAAAGAATCAATAGCTGCCACCTTCTTGACTTTCCTCGCGTTTTTTTCTTCTTCTTCCAAGTTACGAATTATGGATTCAAAAGCCTCATCATCCTCTTCCGCTTCTATTCCCAGTCTTCTAAGGGAATTCCACACACGGGTAGGCAAACCAGACAATTTTGTTTTAATTCTAGAATTGCTTCTCAGTATCTCTACATCTCCAATTGATCCAGAACTCTGCCTATTAGAGTCCTCAGAAAAGCTATTAATTGAGTCTTTTGATTCAGCAGAGTATGTCTCACTAACATGAGTCAATGGTGTAGACATTTTATTATCTGCTAACAGTAGAGTAGAATAGTAAGATGGCGTATACAGAATCTTCAGGTTCCTATAAATCTCTCCTAATGATTTCTTCTTCCTCTGTTGTTTATACAGCCCATTGAATCTTTAGATATCAGTCCACCAAGGGGAGTGTTTCCCAGCTCTATGTCTTCAACACCATCGAGGTCCTTTGAAGGTCCAACAGCTGTTTCCTTGGAATTCCCAGTATTGATAAAAGCTGTACTTTGTCCAATATTTTGTCTTCTCTGTATTGTATCCTGCATAAGCTGATCCATCTCTATCTCATCTTTTCGCAGACCTATGTCATTGGTACAATCCACATCTGATACATTCACAGCAGACAAGGGTCCCACATAGTCATTTTTATCCGTTGAATCCTTCTATTGCCCCAAATGTGTTTTAAACGTTTTCACGCTAGTGACCATATCCCTAGGACCTGTTACATTAAGATTCCTTTCAGTCTAATCAATGTGGCCCACCTATTTGGCCACTGCATCAGAACCAAGGTTTATCTTATGGTTAATATCTGGTGGATCCAGTTTATCCTGTAACGTTTCTTCTACCTCACTACCGGAAGAAACAATCTCAGAGCTATCAACTGAGATGTCATCCATGAACTTGCCAGTATTCTTTGAACAAACTGTCGGAGCTTCCTCAACCATCTTAATACGAAAGTTTTGATTGTTGACTTCAATAGTAATAACTTCATTCAAGTTCATGGCAAACTTTGTTCTAATCAGGATTCTAGCAACATCAAACTTTTCGTGTCTTTGGGTTTCTATATCAGCTTTGACAAAAACAGCGACCGTTCTGGCTAAAAATTTGAAAAATTTGTCACCCCAAACATGGCAAGGTAAACCAAATATGCTGACCCACGTTAACCTCTCACAATCTACATCCGAAGGCATCCAAGGGTGAATGTCGGAAAACCATTTCTCAACCCATTCTTTGTCTTCATTGATCATCTTCTTGATGTCTCCACTCACCTCTTCTTCTAATAGAACCAGATTAGCACCCATAAGAGTTGCTTTAATTTTGAAATAACCTTCCATATGGAGTGCCTCCTGAAATTCATAGGGACCACCTGGATTTTCCATTTTGCCGACAAATGCTTGTTGAAAACGCTCGATGCCCTCGTCCGTAACGTTGAACATGAGATGAGCGAATTTAGGTTTATCGCCCATGAGCATCCTCTCATTACGGTTTTGTATCCAATCTCCTTTAACGATTTCCATATAAGATTGTTTACCATGCCAAGGCATATGTTTTTGTTTTATCCCAGCATCAAGGTTCTTACTCCAATTCTTATCTACCACCCTTGGTCTCAATTTCTCAATACCATTCGGTCTAACTTCTCTTTGAAAACGTGGTATATTCGCAAACATCTTCCTGCCATTAAGGACAATGTTGTCCAGCTTAATTGCGGGAAGATGTTCATCAGGCTCCTTTCTGAATCTAACGAAACCAAACCTTTTTCCACGCTTATCCAATCTCGCAGGTATGAACACTTCAAGAACCAGACAAAACTCCTTGAACACATTGAACATTTCTTTAGCCTCTAATGATTTTGGAAACTCAGTGAAGAAAAAAGAGGATGTTTTACTTAAATCTTATTCAGTTGCTTTGTTTCCATTAGCTCTCCATACCGATCTTCTTGCGATGTATTCCTTCCTTACTTTATGATTCCTCACATGTTCCCAGCCTTCGTCTTGGTCCATCTTTGGAACCCAAAACGTGCAAAAAAAACCAAACAGAAACGTTCCTAGAAACCAGCTAAAAACTCACCAACCCGGTCAAAAACCTAATCCGTCCGGTAAGATAAAAGTAAATCTAAGAACCCAGTAAGCGAAAAACCACTATATAAGAAGACTCAAAGGGAGGAAGGTCCCTAATTCGAAAATTAGGACTTTAAACCAAACCCAAAGAGCCTAACAATGATCCTCCAAAAATTGGTTCTAGATCCACAAAGCTCAAGAATAAATGAGAAATATTAATGAACTTAATACAGTTTGGGAAACTAGTTGTTGTTGGATAGCTAGTTGAATGTTTAACAGGATAAGAACCTAGAGAGAAGGAAGACTCTCTCTCACTAGAAAAACTCAATTTCTATCATGAGGTAGAAGATAACTTTGGCTCCCCCTTAACCAGTGAGACGGTACTGCCACCCTTGAGGAAAGTAGTAAACCAAGATGAGCGAATTTAAAAGAAGTCCAGGTAATACAAACTTCTAAAGAAGTTAGTAGAAAGATTGAACTCGAAGAACAAAGGACATCATTTTCAAACCCACCCCCCTTCCAGAGATCAGTTGTAGTCTTCTTGAATCTGAGTACATAAAGCATGTAACTCAGGTCACAAGACACAACTTGATTCTTAACTCAAGTCACAAGGCACAAACAGAATGTTATAACATCTTGTTTATCATCCTTGCAAATCAACTGCAAGAACAACCCCTACATCCCCTGACTTAGTGACCTATACTCCCCCTTTTTAGCCAAAAATTGGCAAAAGAAACCAAGACATTCCCATACCCAACCAATACTTATCCAGACTTGAACAAAAAACATTTTGACCATACCACAAGGAATATCCCAATTCTGAGGCAAACTGCTCCAAGAGCACCCTTAAATAACCAAGAACTTTCCTTCGAATGTAACGATCTATTGAAAATTCAATGCGGTTATTACTCTAAGGTTGTAACTTCACTAAGACCCAATGTGCACTGGCTAAGAATACTTTGACTGTTTCTTCTTCAATAAAACCGTCCAACAATAATGCAAGTAATGATGGATATGTTTAGCACGCACATAATGCAAGACCCACCGACAAAAAGCCCAATTACTCATAAAGCATGTCCTTAACAATGTTCTAACATCATGTCAGACACTGTCCATCAAGAAAAACTTTTGTATTGACGAATATCTTCACAGATTTGTGATCACGGCCTACAGAGAAAAATAAATTCCCCCAGACTCAACCAATGATTCTTAAGCATCCAATAAGAACCAAGTAACTTGCACTGCCAAGTCTCCCCCAACTTGCAACAATACAAATGTCAAGACATCTTTCTTGACATCTCATCCTCCCAGGATGGACACATAATCATAGCTTTCTTGACGCACAAATGCAAACCGAAACTCCAACTGCATCCTCGTAGTAAAACATCTTAGATCAAGGAGCAACTCCCCCTATCTAAGGTAGCAGTGCTCCTCCACAGAACACCTAGCTAATGAATGGAAAACATAAGACGCATCTTCATGTCTTCAAGAGCGCACCCTCAGTTCAAGCCACCTGGTGAACACAAACATCAACTCTCTTATTGCTTCTTCTGACAAGAACTAATAATCACTCACAAATAATCACCATTATGCTACCCGTGAGGAAATAATAAAAGGATCACAGTCCTTCCATAACAAACTCTTAGCTTAAGATCAATGTCCCATTGATCCCCCTCATCCTGCAACCATCTACACACCACACGAACTCCTCTTGAATTCTCATGTATAGACCTCCAGCTGCTTGAGGCACAAACCAATTGAATCAGAATGCTTCACATTCCTCAAAGAGACGCACAGGGCCCCTTAGTTTGTTATAAAGATGTCAGATATCGTATGCATGTTCTAGAACTTCACAGCTGCCAAAGTGATCCACTACTAGCATGACTTGCAGCCAGGGGCAATATCCCCTTCGTTAGATTTTCCACTGACTTTACCAAGACAACAATAGAGATAGACACCCCACAATCCAAGACAGCCATTCCTTCATCATTCTCCCATATGATAACCTGGAATACTTCTAATTTTCTAGTGAATATCCACTTCTGAATGCATCAGAAACCAGACCTTCATGCAATCCACTCCAGTCTTCTCAAAACCTTACATCAACCTTCCAAGACAGTTCTTCTACTACATCATTCTCCCATATGACAATGTAGAAACTTCTTAGACGCGATGTAAGTAACCAGTTCCTCACAGAACCTGAAATCCTCCACCAAGGATAACCAACCCAAAGATGTTCTAACATCAGTTAGGACATCTTCCACACATCATAGACAGCACACACCATAGTTCTTGGTATGCTCCACCACTGGACTTACTATCAACATAGTAATCCAAACCGAAGATCATCACACAACACTACGCCACCAGTTTGAACAAAGAGAAGTTCAGAAACCCAAAGAGAAATAAACTCGCATCCACCAAAAGAAGGTATACTTCCATCTTTAACCCAAAACTTCTGCCACAAGCTCCAAGAGAACTAGAACCTCCTTACGTTTTCAACTAACTACTCTTCTGCACAAGAGCAATCAATTTCAAGCATCCTGCTTGAATGCACATTATGAGACCAACCAAATGCCACTTTTTGATTGATATCACTCTTCTCGAGAATTCCCACAAGATACACTGATCCACCAATGAAATCAGATTTTCAAGTCACATGAACTACTTGCTCCATAGCAAGACATCTTGGATCCACCAAGCCTCTTAGTCATGTAACATCTTCCCATCCACAGCTCCCACAAACTGCATGAGATAGACCTTTTTGAAGCATTCATAACTTCCATTATCCTGTAGATCACCTTATCTTAAGCTGATGTGCCACATCACCAGCTGAGACTTCTGATGTTAAGCAAGATGTCAGAACATTTTGATATGACATCTAACTGTTGAATTCAGCTCCTCCTTTTGCCACTTAGAAGAACCTCCTCCATTTGCAGAACAAGAGTTACATGCTCTCGTAGACTTAATTCAACAACCAAGTTTGAGTAGACAACCTCCATCCTGCTTTGAAACTCCAAAGACTTCACACCCGCCACGTCTGAATCTTCAGAAAATACGTAGTCCAAGACTACACCATAGCCATACCAAAGAATGCCACTTTCCTTAGTAAAGCAGACTATAGAAAGTCAAAGATAACTGCCACTTAACTTTGACTTCCAAGAAGAGCAAGATCCATGCTCCAAAGCACCTAGATCAGAAATAAACTGATCCAAGCTGTAACCATCAAGATTATGATGTCTTCGTCTTCATCTTCAACAGCATCAAAGTCCAGACTAGTTTCTTACCATAAAACTCTCCAGAGAACACATGCTTCTGTCACACCCGAATGAAGCCACTTCTTAGGTCACCGCCTAATAGAAAAACAGATGCCAAAGCGTATGCAGTACCCTTCCCATGATTCTGCACAAACTTTGATGATGAGATGTTTCAACATCTTGTTGAACATCAGCAATCTTGACTCTCAAGGATAATCAATTAAATACTTGTGGATTCCATAAATAGCAATTGATCTTAAATCCTTGTCCACTAACCCTTCTTCACTGTTGTAGCTGAGCTCCACCAGATCACGTCATGAACACTTATCAAGTATTCAATCTTTTTGCAAGTATCTTCTTTGACTAATAGTGTTGAGATACCAAGGCTGCCACCCTTGACTCAAGTAACTAAGATTCTCTCTGAACGAATCTTATTTACCTCAACAATTCTTCAATCAAATTGGATCCACTCTTAGGGTCAAGAGAGATGAATCCTTCCTTGCTGTTTTGGATGGTGAAAATAAATCACCTCCACTATCTTCAGATTATGTTTCAAAGAAACACCTTCTAGTCAGAAGAGTAACTAGAAGACTCCAGATACACGACTGAGATGCCTTTATGAGTGGACTTGAGAGAATTCTCAAGTATCTTTGACAACCTAGCCGATCAATAGTTTATCAAACTCCTAGAGCAAGAACCTGATAAACATAAACTCAACTCCTCTCCTCTTCAACTGACTTCAACTACACCAAGAAACCAAGCTTCCAAGTACCAAGTCACCAAACCAGATATCTAACAATAACTCCCTTCACTTCATCGCTCCCGACTTTGGAATAAAAGAATGCACATATCTTCACATATAGAGGCCGACGATTGAGATCTTCCACCAACTGTTTTCAGTAACAACTCTAGAATCCCATAATTCTAGAGCTCTTCCATTATAAACACATGCAGCGGAACCACCAAGGAACAGATCCTGCTTGCCTAATAAGATGTCACAACATCTTATAAGACACACCAACAAGAGAACTAGCCACTTCTACTGTATTTATTGTAGAATCTCCTCAGCAACATGAACAACCTCCGGGTTGCTCCCTTCGATCCAGAACATCCATCTCATCTATTAATACCCTTGAGTATGTCTGAGTTGATTGATCTGATCTTTAAAACTCCTCCTTGTTTAAACACCAGAAAGTATCTCCCAAAGATCTCATCCAGAACCAGACAGGATGCCTGCTCTGATACTAATTGAAATTATGGCCTATGCAGACAGCAAATGTCCTAACACATGTCAATACATTGTGCTACATAATCATTTAAACTCAGAGGCGCAACAGCAGACTGATACCTTGAATATCAGAACTGCAGGGTCACAGATGTCATGACATCTGATCCAACATGTTAATCAAGACTGAACTGAAAAAGCAGAATGATAAAGAAAACAGTAATTGTTAACCCAGTTCGGTGCAACTCACCTACATATGGGGGATACCAATCCAGGAAGAAGACTTCACTATCTGTAGAATTGCTACAAAGCTAAACTCCCCCGTTTACAACTTCATACCTAACATCTACCCAATGAACATCTTTACCAAGGCTAATTTCAAACATTTACAACCCTGATATGAGATACCCCACTCACTTCCCTTAATCACCAACTGTGATTTCTACATCATCCATGTCAATACAGAAATCTGTCAAGCTTTCTTGACAAACAAGCTAACTCGGATTTGCTTAAAAGCTTCATCCAAGAACCATACACAATCTAGTACCTCAAGGCTTATGGATCTGTGCGACACCTATATCTACCACAATGCATCAAACGATACAAAGAGAGACTTACAACCTAGAGAGCCAACGACTCTCAAAACCCTAAACCCTTGTTTCTTACGCAAGAACACAAGGTTACAAAAGGTGTACTCAAGGTATTTAAAAACCTAGGTCTAAGTCTTCTTTTATAGGCTTCTGCAGTCTTGGGCTTCAATACTTGATAAGTGCAAATTGTAGCTATTTTTTTATATAAGTTTTGTTGCACTTATCGATACTTTTTGTTACAAACATTTGAATAAACCCCGATTTGTTTGTAAATACGTTTACTTTACGTTATAATGTATATATTGTGTTATCGTGTAAATATCATTGAGTTTAATTGATTTACACTTATTTTTGCAAGTATTCAATCAAGGATATCTTGCCATTATTGTATAGAGCATTGAATAAGCTTTCCAGCCCTTCAAACTGGGCGAAAAACAGAGTTACGGTTCAAAAGTTACGAATAAAACAGTGCAGAATTTTTGCTGTCTACTGTCAGCTGTGCCTCAGTAGGGCCGGACGACGCAACGCCTGGCGGTACATTGCAGGGTTGGGCACTCCAAAACAATTCTGCAACGTACAAAATAAGCCGCCTTTCGCCACCCGGGCGACCCAGAATACCGCCGGGCGAAACTGGACAGACAGAAACACCATTAAAGGGCCAAAAACATAATTTTTAGAGTATGGTTTTGGGAACTTTTGCTCCCAACTCCATCAAAATCATTTTTCAGTAGATTAGCTTAGAAAACAACATGGAAGCTTGCATACAGATGATCCGGAGTGGATTGATCATCGACCGGCGTTTGACAAACCGCGAGATGGTTGGTTTAATTCTTTTCTTCTTTGTGTTTTTCTTCTTTGTTGGGTTGTGTATATGTATTTACTATGATCTCATGTATATTTTCCGCCCATGGCTTTGTATGAAACTTGCTTTACAAATATTTATTTGTGATTGTCTCTAATTTTTGCTTTATGAGCGGGGTTTGGGTTGAGTTAGAGATAATCCTCGCAAACTTCGATTAGGGATGATTATCTGTTAGTTTCTGGATGCTAGATATAGATTTAAGAGCTAACAATCTTCAATAGTGATGACTCGATTCCGTATCATTTATTTCGATTCAATTCGTGCATGTTTAATTGTATTTTCATCGAGTCATAATCGTTTTATGCATTATTTACTTATGTTTTCTTTCATTTTCCCTTGACAGGTCCTATATCAGACCAATAGAAGGAAAGAACAAGAACTGAGCTAAAAGAGAAGAAAAAGTTAAGAAAATGTATGATTCTTCCCCAGCCTGAACTGAATGGCACTTGCCATCCTCCTAATGCAAAAGGAATGGTGCTCTCCATAGCAGAAAAAGAGGGAAATTCAAATTCAGCTGGATGGCGTTCGCCATTATGCCTACGGCGGTCGCCATTGTGCGAGGGAGCAGTTTTCCAGAGGTAGTTCTGGCAGTTTGCAAGTTAAATTTCAAATTCGAAATTGTGCTCTTGGAGCCATTTTCATTCTATAAATAGAGCATCAGAGGTCTGCATTTGGAGATCGAAGAACCCCGCGGAAGCGCTGCAGAATTTTCGTTAGCCTATCTACTTACATTACTTTCCAAAGTATCGATCACTCATATCGAGGGATTGATACAACTGCTGTATTTTCTTTTCTGTGTTGCTGATGTACACTTGGATCGATTGCAATTAATAGAAGATTTACTTTTCGTTTATTTTCTTCGCATTTCAGGTTATTTACATTCTGTTTATTTCACCGCATTATTTAATTGTACTTGTATGCAATCTAACTTGTTTTACTAATAAATCATAAGTCTGAACTTTATTCAAATTAATCAACATGTTTGCCTTAAAATTCAGCAATGTTACTGTGTTTGTATTAGGTTTAAATATGTCTGAGTAGATTTGCATGAGTCCGTAGATTGAGGACCGTCGTTCCGACAGGACTCAGTAGAGCCATCAGTGTTTAATTTAATGTTTTCAAAATTCTGGTTTTGGTGTATAATCTAAATTTAGGCAGCCTTGTCGTGAGAGCGAGGGGTTGTTTAACAGTGTTTCATCACGAGAGTGAGAAACGCACCAAGGCGTGTCCAATAGAGCGAGAGTTTGAGGTGATCGCCGGATAGTAGGCATCGGACATTGAGCCTAAATGCAGCGAGAGCGCTTTAGGGCCTCATTTAGGTTATGTTAGGTTTCAAAGCGCGCCTTTTAATTACCGAGCGAGCGAGAGAAAAATCTTGGGGTCATTAGGCGTGGCTTGGTTAATACCGCGAGAGCGTGAGATCGAGCCTTTAAACCGGTATTTCCTACAGATCAACTTCGAAACCTTTATTAACACCCGGATTTTGCAGAGTCCCCAAGTTGCACAGAAATCATTCTTCGGTCTCGTCCTTTTTTGTTGTTTTCAAATCCCGTTAAAAGCCAAATTTCTTTTACCTCCAAATCTAGCCTTAGCTTTACACCGCAATAATCGATCACTCTAGGTGGATTATTAGTCCCTGTGCGTTTGAAAATCTTTTAAAACTAATAAGTTGTGTACTTGCAGCAGTAATCCGACCACTACGCAAAGTCGCGATCAAGTTTTTGGCGTCGTTGTCGGGACTTATTAGTCAATACTGTGATACTTTCGTTGCACAGTATAGACTAAGGCAACTTTTTATTTTCCTTTTCGATTTGTCAATTGTATGCCAAACACTCGCTCATAAGGCGAAGAGTTGGAGCAACCAATCAACGAAATTGAACGTTACATACTTCTGAGACGCCGAATTAATGAATTCCTTCTTAGATATAACATCCCAGATCCTCTTATTCCCTACTCAGATTCGGAAACCGAATCAGAACCAGAACAAAACATAGCCGAAGGACCGAGAAACTGTCCTCTAAAGTATTATGTTGTTCAATCATAAGAGGAACCACATAACAACATTGTTGCCCCAACTATTAATCGTAATGATTTTGAGCTGAAACCTTCACTAATTTCAGCAGTTCAACAAAACCAATTCTCAGGTAATGTTACGGATGACCCGAACCTTCACTTATCAATATTCGTGCAATATACAGACACCGTAAAAGCCAATGGAGTCAGTCAAGAAGCTATAAGACTAAGACTTTTTCCATTCTCATTGAGGGATAGAGCTAGAGCTTGGCTCCAGTCTCTACCATCCCACTCAGTGACAACATGGGACGAGTTGAAGAAAGTCTTCTTAGCCAGATATTTCCCACCAAGCAAGACAGCTATGCTGAGAGCCCAAATAAACAGATTTAAGCAAAAAGATAACGAATCTTTATTCGATGCTTGGGAGAGATACAAGGACATGTTGAGGTTATTCCCACACCATGGACTTGAAGAATGGATGATAATACATACCTTTTACGGCGGGCTGTTGTACAATACTAAAATGAATTTATGTACTGCCGCAGACGGTGCTCTAATGGATAAACCGTATGCAGAAGCTTATGAACTCATAGAGACTATGGCTCAAAACCATTTCTAATGGGGAGAGGAACGCGGTGGTGTAGAGAAACCAACTCCGAAAGGAGGAATGCACGAAGTTAACGGTATAGACCGAGTCAATGCTAAAGGGGACGCGCTTATTCAAAAGATCGAAAGTTTAGCAATAGCACCACCAGCAGCTACCGTAGCTGCGGTGACACCAAATTGTGAAATATGCGGAAACCCCGGGCATACAAACGCTGAATGTCAAGTGTTGGCTGGTACTCCTACCAACCAAGTGAATTACGCTCAAGGGAACCCCTATTCAAACACTTACAATCCTGGCTGGAGAAATCACCTAAACTTTTCGTATAAGAATAACAATGCTTTGAATCCACCAAACCTAGCACCTGTTGTTCCACCTGGATTTCAGAAAGGAGTGCAACCCGCTCCACCTTTACCTAAAAAGTCAAATCTGGAAATCATGATGGAAAACTTTATGAATGCTCAAGCTCAGTAAAACAGAGATTTCGCGAATCAAAATGCTCACACGAGTGAATTGATGAAACAATTGTCAAGCAAGCTTGATGCTATGGCTACTCATAATAAAATGTTAGAAACTCAAATCACTCAAGTAGCTCAACAACAATAAACTATAACAGCCCCTGCTGGAACATTTCCTGGCTAACCACAACCAAACCCAAAAGGCCATGCTAACGCTATTACTTTGCGAAGCGGAACAGAATACGATGGACCTGTTGACCCGAGACTCCAAAATTCAGTCATGCACCAAAATTTAACAAAGGGAACCGAGAAAACGAGAGAACCAAACACGGAGAAGGAAGATGAAAGCGGAAAGGCCGCAGAGAAAGAAACACCTTATGTGCCTCCGCCACCATATAAACCACCTGTGCCTTACCCCCAAAGACTAGCTAAAACCAAAAACGAAGGACAGTTTAAGAAATTCGTAGAGCTTCTAAAGCAACTGAATATAACCATACCTTTCACAGAAGCTACTACGCAGATGCCCTCATATGCCAAATTCCTTAAAGAGATCCTATCAAATAAGAAAAAGTTAGAAGATAATGAAACAGTTATGCTCACTGCTGAGTGTAGCGCCATACTTCAAAACAACATGCCTCGTAAACTAAAAGAACCTGGTAGCTTTTCCATACCTTGTGTAATCGAAAAGACTGTCATAGACAAAGCGTTATGCGACTTAGGAGCCAGTGTTATCCTAATGCTCCAATCCATATGTAAGAAACTTGACTTAGGAGACCTGAGGCCAACGAAGATGCCTCTACAACTAGCAGACCGTTCTGTGAAGTATCCAGTAGGTATGCTAGAAAATGTGCCAGTTCGCATAGGTCAGTTTTATATTCCGACAGATTTCGTGATAATGGACATTAAGAAAAATTCTAATATACCAATCATCTTAGGTAGACCGTTCTTAGCAACAGCTGGAGCTATAATAGATGTGAAGAAAGGAAAGTTAATCTTCGAAGTAGGGGAAGAAAAAGTCGAATTTATCTTAGCTCAATTCCTAAAGGCCCCTGCTTTAGACGATTCATGTTGTTTTCTAGACGTTATCGACGAATGCGTCAGAGAAATGGAGAAGGAACCGACAAGGTACACTAAAGTACTAAAGATTCCATCCCCTCTAATATTTGAGGATGATGACTGGCGTGAGCCATATGAAGATGACAGTCTAAGAGAATGCCTAGCACTCACACCCGATCCAATGCCTTGCCCAAAGAAACCATCTGTAGAACTCAAAACATTACCCAAAGATCTAAGATATGAATTCCTAGACACTGAACTTGAAAAACCCATAATAGTTAATGCTGATTTAGAACAAATAGAAACCGAGAAACTATTGGAAGTCTTGAGGAAATATCCCACAACTCTTGGATATAACATCTCCGATCTAAAAGGGATAAGTCCATCTATATGTATGCATCGCATCATGATGGAGGAAGACTGTAAGACATCCAGAGAACATCAAAGACGATTGAACCTTGTCCTAAGCGATGTAGTCAAGAGATAAATGCAAAAACTATTGGAAGCAGGAATCATATATTCGATATCTGACAGCAAATGGGTCAGCCCAGTGCATGTCGTACCGAAGAAGGGTGGTGTTACGGTTGTGACTAATGAAAAAGACGAGTCTGTAGCCAAACGAACTTAAACTGGATGGAGGATGTGTACAGACTATAGAAAACTGAATAAGGCTACTAGAAAATATCATTTTCCTTTACCTTTCATAGACCAAAAGCTTGAACGGCTAGCCAAAGATTCATATTTCTGTTACTTAGACGAATACTCAGGATTTTTCCAAATACCTATCCATCCTGAAGACCAAGAAAAGACCATATTTATCTGCCCCTATGGCACATTTTCCTATCGTCGAATTCCATTTGGACTGTGTAATGCTCCCGCAACCTTTCAGAGATGCATGATGTCGATCTTTGCAGATTTTATAGACGAAATAATGGAAGTCTTTATGGACAATTTCTCTGTATGTGGGGGAAGTTTCGAACATTGTCTATCAAACCTTAAGATGGTACTTGAACGATGCGTCAAAGTAAACCTTGTGTTAAATTAGGAGAAGTTCCATTTCATGGTGCGACAAGGTATAGTTCTTGGACATGTAATATCCGATAGAGGTATTGAAGTAGACAAAGCTAAGATAGGAATCATAGAAAACCTTCAACCACCAAAAACAGTTAGAGAAGTACGAAGCTTTTTGGGACATGCCGATTTTTACCGACGATTCATTAAAGACTTCTCTAAGATTATGAAACCTTTGACTGGATTACTAATGAAAGAAGCTGAATTCATATTCGATGAAGAATGTTTGAAATCATTTGAACATCTGAAGAATGCTCTTATTACCGCACCAATTATGTAACCACCTGATTGGAGTTTACTATTTGAAATAATGTGCGACGCTAGCGACTATGCTGTAGGCGCTGTCTTAGGACAAAGAAAGGATAAAAGCCTTCATGCAATTTACTACGCAAGTAGGACCTTGGACAATGCCCAAATGAACTATGCGACCACAGAAAAGGAACTCCTGGCTATTGTGTTCGCCTTAGATAAATTTCGTTTCTATCTAGTGGGAGCGAAAATTATTATCTATACCGAACATGCCGCTATTAGGTACCTGTTGGCCAAGAAGGATACCAAACCAAGACTCTTAAGATGGATCTTGCTTTTGCAAGAATTCGATTTAGAAGTTAAGGATAAGAAAGGTACAAAAAATGTGGTAGCAGATTATCTTTCTAGGATCGAGGATCTAAAGCCCGAAAGAGTGCCTATAAACGATAATTTTCCTTACGACAGACTAGTAGCCCAGTTGGAAAGGGAAAGCAAAACTGTAGAATATTCCTTGTTATTTAACGATGCAGAAATAAATGAAGTAGTAGAAGCAATCTATACTAAAACCACATTGCCGTGGTATGCTGACTTTGTCAATACCTAGCAGCCAAGGTGCTTCCACCAGATCTAACATACCAACAGAAGAAGAAATTTTTCCATGATCTTAAACAATATTACTGGAATGAACCCCTATTATTCAAGAGAGGCGCCGATGGAATATTCCGTCGATGTGTCCCTGAATCGGAAGTAGCGGATATCATATCCCAATGCCATGCTGCACCATATGGAGGACATGCCAGTACATCAAAAACATGCGCAAAGATATTACAATCTGGCCGCTTTTGGCCAAACCTTTGGAAGGACGTTCACATTGCCGTTATGAACTGTGACCGGTGCCAACGTACTGGAAACGTTTCTAGACGCGATGAGATGCCGCAAAAGGGAATTTTAGAAGTTGAAGTCTTTGATGTATGGGGCATTAATTTCATGGGACCTTTTCCATCTTCCTTTAGAAACAAATACATACTCGTCGCAGTTGATTACGAATCAAAATGGATTGAGGCGATAACTTCTCCTACAAATGAAGCACGAGTGGTGGTAAAACTTTTCAAGAACATAATCTTTCCCATATTCGGTGTACCAAGAATTGTCATTAGTGATGGCGGTTCCCATTTCATTTCGAATGTTTTTGGGAAACTATTGCTTAAATATGGAGTACGACACCGAGTAGCAACACCCTATCACCCTCAAACTAGTGGACAAGTAGAGGTGTCAAATAGGGAAATCAAGCAAATTTTAGAGAAAACAATTGCAACCTCTAGGAAGGATTGGTCTACTAAACTTCATGAAGCTCTGTGGGCTTACAGAACAGCCTACAAGACCCCTATAGGAACCACACCATACAAACTGGTTTATGGAAAATCAAGCCATCTGCCTGTGGAACTTGAGCATAAAGTTTATTGGGCCATTAAGACCCTGAATATGAATTATAAGGCAGCAGGCGAGAAAAGGATTCTAGATATCTATGAACTAGAGGAACTAAGACTTGATGCCTATGAAAATGCCAGAATATACAAAGAAAGAACCAAGAAATGGCATGATAAAAGGATAACAAAGAAGGAGTATAACGAAGGTGATATAGTTCTTCTCTTTAACTCTAGGCTTAAACTCTTTCCCAAAAAATTACGTTCTAGATGGTCTGGTCCTTTCAAAGTTAGAAAAGTCCTACAAAGTGGAGCAGTTGAAATTAGAGGAAAGTCGAACGAGACGTTCTTTGTGAACGGCCAAAGGCTTAAGCACTACCACCTAGTAGAAACCAAGGAATTCATCACTAATTACAAGTTGGAAGAGCTTCCCGCTCTTCCCGACGAATGATGCCCTTTTCAGTTCTAATGTCGAGCTTCCGACATAAAACAAAAAGCTCCGTGGGAGCTAAACCACGATCTTTAGTTTTTATTTTACTTTGTTAGTTTTAGGACACTGCATGCATGTTTAATACAAAGTCTATACCATATGCATTACTGTTTGTTGCATCTCTTTATTATTGCTATCATTATCAATATTATGATTATTTTTACCATTTTTATCTTATCTATACTAACACAAAACTAATAGTATTATTCCCCTAATATTGTAATATTTTTCAATTTTTCAGGATAACCTTTCTCTAGGAAACCTTTTACCAGCAACCATGCATACATTTGAGAACCATGTCGTTGTTTTCAGGAATGATGTCCAGAGACGTCGGTTTGAGGCTTTGTCTCAAAGAGACTTTGGTCTGTCCATCTACCCTGACGACTCGGCTATGCAAGCCCTTAGCATCCGAGACAGTGTTGTTTTCCTTCTGAGCCAAATAGGTTGGACTCACTTTGCTTTAGAGAAGAGATTTAGCACTTACCGTAACCTGGCCTTGGAGTTCCTTAGCTCCCTTTACTATGATGCCACCCGTGGTTTCGGATTTGGCCGTGGATTGGCTACCTTCAGGTTATTTGGAAACAAGTACAGATTCACGCATCTTGAATTCACTGAATTATTGGGTTTTCCTAATGAACCCGATGTTGTGACCAAAACCCCTGCTGATGCCTTCACTAGCTATGATCTTCAACATTTCTGGGGTACCATAGCCGGAAACGGTAATGCCGAGCCTGATTCTATGTTGTCTGAAAGCATTCATAATCCTGGATGGAGATATTTCCATAAGGTTCTTGCTCACACTTTCTTTGGCAAAGAAGAGAACATTACATCTGTGTCGAGGAATGAGCTGTATATCATGCTCTGCGCATCCCAAGGAAAACCTGTCAATGCTGCCCCGTATTTGCTTGCTAATTTCAGTCGTATTGCTCGTGATTCCTTTGAGCCAATCTTAATAGGTGGGCTAGTGACTATGATTGCTAATGCAATTGGAATGAGGTCCCATCTGAACCGTTTCTTCGCTTTCGGTGGCGTTCGCCCAATGGACATTAGTTTTTGTTTCAACAGAGGTATAATTGCTAATCTTGGTCCGGTTGAATTTGAGTTACTTATCGATAATGTTGTAGTCCATACTTTCACCTTACCCAGCCATGAAAAGACAAGTGTGCACAATAAGGACAATTGGCTCTATGACTTGGAGGTCGTCAATGAGTTTCTGACTCCACCCGACTCTCCTCAGGCTTACAAGAACCAAGATACCATTATGTCTGCCGCGGCCACACAAGGTTCTGAAATTGATCCAGCTATACCACCCTTGAACGTAGCTGCTGCCATTAATGCCCTCTAGTCTGAAGTGGATTCATTCCGAGATGAGATTTCATCTCTTCGAGTGGACTTCATTGGACTTATGAATGTTGTTCATGAGGAGTTGGACTATATGTTCCAAATTGTCTACTCCCTTAGGCAACATCATGGATGATCCATAGCTGCACTCATTTCCCTGTTTTTCTTAGGATAGTTTGTTTACATGTATAGTGTTTCCCTTTCTTGTATCGTTTGTATTGTTAATTTCCATTCCACTGTATACCGTCGAAATGCCGACTTGTAAATGTAATGCACTACTGTTTCGTTTAATGCAAGTTTCCTTTCCTTTAAGTGTTTCTAATATTTAGCATTTTGTGTTTTGCCCATAAAACAAGAAAAACCCAAAATCATCCAAAATTCTACACTCAGTAAGAGCCAGGACACAAAATTCGTGTCTGAAGCAAAAGGCGCTCGCCATTATGCATAAGGCGCTCGCCATTCCTTTAAACAGGAAGAACGCACTATTTTGCTTCAAAACACGTTTTTGCCTCCTCTTCTCCCCATTTAAAACATTCTTGCATGTTCCCTAGACTCCCTAAGCACCTATTAAACCTCTCATTATCCCACATTAAATTCTAACCGTCCATATTCATCCATTTAATCCCTATTTAAACACACTAAACCACACATTACCAATCATCTATCTCTAAACCCACTTTCCATTCTCTACTCATTTTAGAAAATATTCACAACCACCATCCTCCTAAGAAACAACTATGGAAGCTAACCAAGAGATATATTACATGGGAATTGAGTTCCCCGAAGGATCAATTGGAGCCACCATGCGCTCGAACTTTCTCTGAGTATCCAAAAGACCAGTCTATGCCACAAGATATCCAGAATCGGAAACTCTTTGCACCTTAGGCCTTTATGATAGCATCTCGCGGATGCTCAGGAACTTAGGTATGACTCGTTTCTGCTCCATGTTTAATCCCTCTTCCGTTAGACTTACTTATGAATTTCTTAGTTCAGTCCGTTATGTCCATGATACCAACCGCACTACCGGAACCATCTATTTCATAATGTTTAACGTAGATTATTCGCTAACTCATGAGCAGATAGCAGAATATTTTGTTTTTCCTACCGGTGAGGGTCTTGCAACTCAAGCACCCTAGGACAGTGACTGGGAGGAAGGAGCCTTCTAATCCTGGCATCAAATAACTAACACAAGAACCACCAAATGGGAGGGCTTGAAAGCCATGACCATCCATACCCTGTTATTCGTTACTTTCACCGTATCCTCGCCTCCACCATTTTAGGACGAGAAAACCCAGGGAACGTGAATTCTAAGGATCTATTCTTTATTCACTGTGCTCTTTTCCAAACTCGTGTGAATCCTACACCGTTCCTCCTAGCCCATTTTATTAGTGTAGCGAACAGAGCCGCCGGTTCCATCTGCATAGGCGGTATCGTTACCGCCATAGCTATCTCTTTAGATTTAGAGGTCGACTTAGAAAATGAAGAGAGTATACCTTGTCTCTATGCTGACATTGACTTTTGCCGTAATGCGCGGCTTGTTAAGAGTTTGCTTCATAACAAGTACCACTTTATGGTCCGCACACACGAGTTCCGAGGTTTTTCTTTGCCAAATTCAGAGCGTATAAATGTGTGTTATAGCACTAACTGGCTATTTGATTTAGGAGCCCGTGATTTAGGAGCAAAGAGCGATGAGAGGCACTACCGTGAAGTTATGAGGCAGCATTCTGAGCAGCCCCACACTCATAGTCATACCACTGACATACCTGAGTCTAGCACCCAAGCACACACCACACCTTTTTCTGATTTTGCAGGTATTCGTTCATCGTTGGATGAAGTTTTGTCAGAGCTTAGGCAGCAGAGAGAGAGGTTGTGCGTGATGTGCAGATGCAGGATATGCAGAGGAGGCAGTACGAGTTTAAGGAGAGAGCCCAGATGGATTTGAGGGATGTTGTCTCAAAAATGGCGGGATTGCGCAGAGAAGTGAACCGTATTGCAGATTGTGTCCAGCATGTGCCCCAGGACAACCCAGCCTTCAGGCAGGATAGACACTTTCGTGGAGGGCGTGCTCGCTATCATTGATGTATCCAGGTTCTATTGCTCTTTCTTTCACCTTAGACTAAGACATTGAGGACAATGTCTAGTTTAAGTGTGGGGGAGGAGCCGTTTATTGCTTTTATTTATTTCCTGCTTTCTAGTCTAGTTTGTTTTCATTATCGAGTCATATGCACGTTTGAGTCATTTTTACTTTACGTTTTTCCTATGTCTAATAACTCCCTTATTTGACCCCAATTTCAAAAAAAAATTGTTTTGACTCAATGGCATGACACATATAGTATAGGTTGTTTCATTCCTTGATTTAGGCTAGGTAGGCGGACTTGGGAAAGTTTTGAAAATATCGGTACCGTTCCTACACCTTAGATTCCCTAAGTATGTGATATTGATTTAAATAGACATTATGCCATGACCTTATGCCTAGTTTCTTAGAAGTAACCTCTTTATTAGTTTATACTAGCAGTCAGCACCATCCGTGTGTACGAACTAAGTAACGAACCGATGCAAATATGTGTGATCTCAAAATTTGAATGATGTGATTTTTATAGGAAAAAAAACCGAATGAAAGACATGTTCCCGCTAAGTTAGGTCGTCCTCACCCGGCCATTTAGCCTAAAGGTTCAGACTCTTGAAATTCGTAAACAAAAGAAAGCATCATGTGCGAAAAAGAAAAAAAAATTGTGTTGAATAAGAGATCATAAAACACTAACAGGTTCGCTTACCATGTAAGTATAAAGGATAACGGACTTAATGTGATTGCGCGAGAATGAAAAAGAGGTGAAATAAGATGAAGGATATAGGTCTAGTTATAATGTCATGATTTGAATTGGTATTGCATAGGAATGGAGTATTCGTTCGCTTTTGTGGAGTCGTGTCATTATGGTATCCTTGTTTTCACTACCCAGTACCTATCCGTTTTACTTTAGCCTAGCAAACTTGTGCTTAGATTGTTTTTTTTGTGCCTAAGAGTCGAACATCATGCTTACTGTTTTATTACATTGGGAGTTTGCTTAAGGACAAGCAAAAGTCTTAGTGTGGGGGAGTTTGATGACTCGATTTCTTATCGTTTATTTTGTTTCAATTCGTGCATGTTTAATTGTATTTTCATCGAGTCATTATCGTTTTATGCATTATTTACTTATGTTTTCTTTCATTTTCTCTTGACAAGTCCTATATCAGCCCTATAGATGGAAAGAACAAGAACTGGGCTAAACGAGAAGAAAAAGTGAAGAAAATGCATGATTCTGCCCCAACTTGAACTGAATGGCGCTCGCCATCCTCCCAGTGCAAAAGGAATGGCGCTTGCCATAGCAGAAAAAGAGGGAAATTCAAATTTAGCTGAATGACGTTCGCCATTATGCCTACGGCGGTCGACATTGCGCGCGGGAGCAGTTTTCCAGAGGCAGTTCTGGCAGTTTGAAAGTTAAACTTCAAATTCGAAATTGTGTTCTTGGAGCCATTTTCATTCTATAAATAGACCATCAGAGGTCTACATTTGGAGATCAAAGAACCCCGCGGAAGCGCTGCAGAATTTTCGTTAGCCTACCTACTTACATTACTTTCCAAAGTATCGATCACTCACATCGAGGGATTGATACAACTGCTGTATTTTCTTTTCTGTGTTGCTGATGTACACTTGGATCGATTGCAATTAATAGAAGATTTACTTTTCGTTTATTTTCTTCGCATTTCAGGTTATTTACATTCTATTTATTTCACCACATTATTTAATTGTACTTGTATGCAATCTAACTTGTTTTACTAATAAATCATAAGTCTGAACTTTATTCAAATTAATCAACATGTTTGCCTTAAAATTCAGCAATGTTACTGTGTTAGTATTAGGTTTAAATATGTCTGAGTAGATTTGTATGAGTCCGTAGATTGAGGACCGTCGTTCCAACGGGACTCTGTAGAGCCATCAGTGTTTAATTTAATGTTTTCAAAATTTTGGTTTTGGTGTCTAATCTGAATTTAGGCAGCCTTGTCGTGAGAGCGAGGGGTTGTTTAACAGCGTTTCGTCACGAGAGTGAGAAACACACCAAGGCGTGTCCAATAGAGGGAGAGTTTGAGGTGATCGCCGGATAGTAGGCATCGGACATTGATCCTAAATGCAGCAAGAGCGCTTTAGGGCCTCATTTAGGTTATGTTAGTTTTCAAAGCGCGCCTTTTAATTACCGAGCGAGCGAGAGCAGAATCTTGGGGTCATTAGGCGTGGCTTGGTTAATACCGCGAGAGCGTGAGATCGAGCCTTTAAACCGGTATTTCCTACAGATCAACTTTGAAACCTTTATTAACACCCAGATTTTGCAGAGTCCCTAAGGAGCACGAAAATCATTCTTCGATCTCGTCCTTTTTTGTTGTTTTCAAATCCTATTAAAAGCCAAATTTCTTTTACCTCCAAATCTAGCCTTAGCTTTACACTGCAATAATCGATCACTCTAGGTTGATTATTAGTCCTTGTGGGTTCGACAATCTTTTAAAACTACGCGATAAGCTGTATACTTGCAGTAGTAATCCGACCACTACGCAAAGTCGCGATCAAATAGGCTTCGAAGCTTAATGCCTCCGTGTCTTGAGTCACGTTCGAGAGTGTCGACGAGGGTAACATGGTTGTTCTCTCAACTTTGCGTTAGACATAACCTTTGTTGTGAGCGATGCTGGGTGATATTGAGGAGTATTGTAGGTTGAGTATAACTGGTCGGTAAGTTTAAGTTTGTGAGGTCGATTATGTTCACTGTCGGACAAGTTTTTCTCTCTGAAGAATGATTTCTTTTTGTTTTAATGTTTACTTTTCTGTTTTTATGTTTCAAACCATTTTAAACCCAAACTCATTAACGCGAGAGATTGTTGAACGTATTTTTTTCCCTTGAACCGATCTCTGTGGACACGACATAAATCCCGAAGGGAATTCTTTCCAAAAATAAATATTTTTGTTGCTTGCCGCTATTCCGCTTCAACAAAATGGCACCGTTGCCGGGGATTGGTTTTGATATTGAATCACATTACGATAGTTTCTTTGTTTTTGAGTTTTGTAAATATCGTATATATTGTATATTTTCACTTGTTATACTGATACTTGTAGATTAACGTTTGTTTAAGTGTTTGGTTAGGGCACTTGCTATTGGTTTGCGCGGTGAGGCATCACCATGGCATGAAGGAAGGAAGTTGCTAGCTAAGCACTGTAAAGGCGTCGAGCTTACGATGTAAAACAAGCATGTTATATTATTTTCTTTTGTTGTTGTTTAGTTTAGGTAGTATGGTGCGATTGTCTAAGAAAATTTAAATCGGACCAGCTCTTAAATTTCAAATCTTCACTTTTAAATTTGTTTAGACAATTTTTACCAGTTTTTCAGTTTGTTCATATTAATAGTTTTCGTATTTGTCAATGAGCTTATTTTGAGTAGCTCGTGGAAATTTAAAGTGATGTTCCAAGTTTGATCATTTCAACTTGCGGATGTATGGTAATGATATTGTTAAGTTTTGTACACGTCCAAGGTATGTGTTTATCGCTTTCTTGACTTTAGCATATTCATGATACTTAGGCATTTAACAAACTTCCATGCCATTCATTCTTTTGTATACTTGTTCTTGTTGTGAATCACTTTAGTTCCCAACCTTTTTGTGAGGTAGCTTTCCATTGTTCATATATGCGGAGTACCGACATTCTTGTTCTAACTGGATTTTATTATGTTGAATCTTTTGTTTGTGTTGATTATATGAATGCATGAAAAGGATCAAGGCAATGTTGTTTCATTTTGAGCACAACTACCTAGCCAAATAGCCATTCACCTTGTAAGCGTGTGATCATTTATAACCCCTTTGAGCTTTTTGATCCATGTTTTATTTGAACTTAATGTTTGTCTATGAGTATTTAGTTCACTTACTTTTTGAATGGATTTTGTTTTTTCTTGAACACTCAACTTCGTGTTGTTGTATAAATTTTTGCCTTGCCTTAGAAAGTAAGGAGTATTCACATGATGATGTGGTTGAATTCAAGTTTGGGAGAGAATGATTGTTTACTCATTGGTTGGATTCTATAAGGAAAGAAAAAAAGAGAAAAATATGACCAAGAAAAGAAAAGAAAAAAATGAAAAAGAAAGAAAAAGAAAATCCTTGAGAAAGGAAACAAAAAGAGTTCAAATATTTGTGCTAAATAAGTATTGTGTTTTGTGTAACACTTGGGATTTTGGAAGAAGTTGATTGGAATTTTGTGTTTGAGTCTTTGTGAGTTGATCACTCCCTTAGGTTTACGCAAGTTTTTGTTTTAATTACCTTTAGAAATTATCCCTTGTTTGTTTACCCAACCACGCTACAACCTTGAAAGCCCTTGTGATTCTTGCCTTTGTATGTTCAATGTGAATTGTTGGATGGATGCATAATTTAGTCTTTTTTTTTCAAGATTGTTGTGTGAGTGTAAAGTACCCTATTTTGTGTTTTTCATCTACCGATGATTGTTTTTGCTAGGTGTGATTCACATTTAAACTTGTGTTGTTTTAGGATGTTTGGCATGATTTTTGTATTTTGCATTTGTTTCGTGATTATGTTATCGTCGTAGTTTAGTGGTAAGTATTTACTTTGTGTGTACCGTTTTCATTTGAACCATTCATTTGTCTGATTTTCAAAACCTGTTGATTCGTGATTCTTTGGTTTTCACTCTGTTTCTTTGAGTTGTTTGATTTTTGTTTGAGGACAAACAATTATGTAAGTTGGGGAGAGTTTGATAAGTGCAAATTGTAGCTATTTTTGTATATAAGTTTTGTTGTACTTATCGATACTTTTTGTTACAAACGTTCGAATAAACCCCGCTTTGTTTGTAAATACGTTTACTTTACGTTATAGTGTATATATTACGTTATCGTGTAAATATCATTGAGTTTAATTGATTTACATTTATTTTTTTAGGTATTCAATCAAGGATATCTTGCCATTGTTGTATAGAGCATTGAATAAGCTTTCCAATGCTTCAAACCGTGCGAAAAACGGAGTTACGGTTCAAAAGTTACGAATAAAATAATGCAGAATTTTTGCTGTCTACTGTCAGCTGCGCCTCAGCAGGGCCG
The DNA here is from genome assembly GCA_022829125.1 of Lathyrus tuberosus. Classification (NCBI taxonomy): domain Eukaryota; kingdom Viridiplantae; phylum Streptophyta; class Magnoliopsida; order Fabales; family Fabaceae; genus Lathyrus; species Lathyrus tuberosus. The sequence continues at coordinate 22,641,317 of JALAZF010000017.1, forward strand.
GGCGCTCCAGAACAATACTGGAACTTACAAAATAAGCCGCCTTTTGCCTTCGGGCGAAACTGGATGGACATAAACACCATTAAAGGGCCAAAAACACAATTTTTAGAGTATGGTTTTGGGGACTTTTGCGCCCAACTCCATCAAACTCATTTTTCAGTAGATTAGCTTAGAAAACAACATGAAAGCTTGCATACGGATGATCCGGAGTGGATTGATCATCGACCGTCATTTGACAAACCGCGAGATGGTTGGTTTATTTCTGTTCTTCTTTGTGTTTTTCTTCTTTGTTGGGTTGTGTATATGTATTTACTATGATCTCATGTATATTTGCCGCCCATGGCGTTGTATGAAACTTGCTTCACAAATCTTTATTGGTGATTGTCTCTATTTTTTGCTTTATGTGCGGGGTTTGGGTTGTGTTAGAGATAATCCTCGCAAACTTCGATTAGGGATGATTATCTGTTAGTTTCTGGATGCTAGAGATAGATTTAAGAGCTAACAATCTTCAATAGGCATCGAAGCTTAATGCCACCGTATCTTGAGTCGCGTGCGAGAGTGTCGACGAGGGTAACACGGTTGTTCTCTCAACTTTGCGTTAGACATAACCTTTGTTGTGAGCGAGGCTGGGTTATATTGAGGAGTATTGTAGGTTGAGTATAACTGGTCGGTAAGTTTAAGTTTATGAGGAGTCGATTATGTGCACTGCCGGACAAGTTTTTCTCTCTGAAGAATGATTTCTTTTTGTTTTAATGTTTACTTTTCTGTTTTTATGTTTCAAACCATTTTAAACCCAAACTCGTTAATGCGAGAGATTGTCGAACAACATTCTTTCCCTCGAACCGATCTCTGTGGACATGACAAAAATCCCGGAGGAAATTCTTTCCAAAAATAAATATTTTTGTTGTTTGCCGCTATTCCGCTTCAACAATCTTCTGTCCTTGATCCATGCGTATTATCTCTTGACTGATTTGTTACAGATTTAACACTTGCTAAATCAGTGCAGTACTTCAGGATGTCATGACTTCTGGTTAAGACATCTTGTACGGCATCTTTGTTCAGTCCAGATTTCTTCATCTTTATCATCAATGTGTTTTACCAAAATTTTGTCAAACCAAAGGTGCTTTCAATAGATATTGTCACAAAAGACGAGAATATCCACAAAACCAGTGCAGAAGTTTCTTAAGTTACTTTCTTTTAAGATATCTAAGCATGAAGAGTACTTATGCTGAAACATCTTGTATAGAAAGTTACACTTGAAATCATGAATAATAAAACTTACCTGGATGACATTTCTGATTCTGGATCTGTAGTCCGTTTTGAAGTATTTCTACCTTATTCACAAGTCAACATCTTGAACTATCCACTTCCCATTGAGAAGAAGACAAGTAGATTTCAGTAGATTCCTTCATCTTGTAGCCACCCTTCTTTTCATACTAAAATGAAAATATACTTTCCTCACAAGATCTTTGTCTGTACCACTATAAAGTGTTATGCACAGACCAAGGATCTGATGCCAATTAAAGGTGAGGAAAATACACAAAAAGGGGGTTGAATTATGTTCACGATAATAAAACTATTTCTACTTCTGAACAAAGTTCAGACTCTAAACGTATGTTCAGAATCTGATCATACGTGCAGCGCAACAATATATCAGAAGTAGAATAAACTGAACACGGAATATAGCAGATTTATCCTAGTTCCTCTCCTAACTGAGAGTACTCCAATCCCCTTGCTTTGCAAGAGATTTTCCACTATAATCAATCACATGATTACAACTGCTTATGCACTCAAGCATAAGACTTTCACTGCTTAGACCTGCAGTCTAAGACTTCCCTGCTCAATCAGCACATGATTAAGAGTTCCTTCTTAGATCCTCAGATCCTAAGACTTTCCTTGCTTAAACCACCTGGTTCAAGGCTTTCCTGCTTAGACACACTGCCTAAGACTTCCCTTGCTCAAATCCTCGATCCAAGACTTTCCTGCTTAGACACACCATCTAAGACTTTCATTGCTCAGATCCTCAATCCAAGATTTTCCTGCCCAGACATAATTTCTAAGACTTTTCTTGCTCAGATTATCAATCCAAAATTTTCATGCTCAGACACACTGTCTAAGACTTTCCTTGCTCAGATCCTCGATCCAAGACTTCCTTGCTTAATCAACATAGACCAAGACTTTCAATACTCAAGCACACAACAAGAGACTTACTTGGCTCAAGCTTTTCAATTGGAGACTTGATGCTCAAACACATAGTATGAGACTTTTCTTAGCTAATAAACAATATGTTCGGCAGAAAAGAGATCAAGGTGTACTTGATCTTGAATCAGAGGTACAAGGTAATAACCTTAACAAAGACCTTAAGCACTTAAGATTTCCAGAGTATTCAATGTTTAGGAAACCTTAAGGTTATTTACAATTTACAACAATTAACATAAGATTCTGCATATTCAGTAGTGTTGCACATTGTTGCTCATTGTTGATCTTGTTATTTCTTCATTCAGATAGAGACGTTGAACACCTCTATCTTCTTGAGCATTCCTTCTTCCTTTTATTCCTTGTTAAAGATTCAAGTAGAACCTTTAGCTCCTTATATAGAAGATTTCACGGAACAAGCCATTAAAAGAAATAACTTGATCAAATTTCTTTGTTCTTCTATAAAGTACAATAGACGTTGAAGGTAGATACACAAAATATCTTGATCCATTGTATAACTTATAAAATCAAAGTGTCTTCAAAAGTATCTTGTACTATAGAGTTGTTTAGAGTGTTTATCTGTAAAGCATGTTAACTTTTCTTGAGCCTTGTGATCATAGACTCTAGCTGACGAACTGAGTTGACATTACAACTAGATTTCTATAGTAAGGATAGCTTCAGCTTCGCTACATCTTCTGAACAGTCTTCAGAAGCCAATACTATTACCAACTGTAGAAATAATGAGTTGCTTCTTCTGATGCTGAGTGTAGCATCGGTTTTTGTGACGCGACCACCACAACTTTTAGTGCTACTTTATGATTTCTATATTTATCCTATGAAACTTAAAAGGAAGGGGGAAGATATCTTAAACTAACCCTGCGTGCAAATGTTTTTCTTAACAAATGCGAAGAGATCGGGGATCGGGGGTTGGTTATACAAAGGGAAGCTATTAACACCCAGAGTATCTATAGTAATCTATAGGAACCTTTATTTGCATATGTTTCTACTGTTGAATTGCTTGCTTAAGTCTATCTACTGTTGATTGGGGAAAGTTTCTCCTTTGTGAAGGTTGAGGAGAATGTTTTTGTTGTTTTAGGGTTTTCTATTGCTTTTGGGAAGGTACTAGACCTAAAGTTTTTTATTAGTGCGCTCGCTAAGTCTGTGAGATGGCACATGGCCATACCTGCAATGCATTATTACCAGATTTGTTCCTAGTAGGTGTACATCGTGAATTTGATAACTACCACTAGATCCTTCATCTACCAAGTTTACTGAAGCTTTTTCATGTTGTGGCAACACGTTTGTTTGAACATTTGGGTTCGTATCTTTGAAAGATAAAACTCCATTTTTGACGAGCCTTTGTACGTCAGATTTGAAGCTGAGGTAGTTCTTAATGTTGTGCCCCGATCCTCCTTGATGATAAGGGCAAGATTGATCACACTTGAACCAATAAGGGGGATTATCCGGTACTATGAGAGGAGTTCTGGTTTGAACGTGCCCCTTCGCTATCAAAAGTGGGAATAGTTATGCATATAACATTGGTATGAGGTCAAACCCTGGCGATCGTGGAAAACGATTATTGTTATTGTATTGCGGGTGATCTTGCTGAAGAGGTTGTTACTGCCTTTGCTGATAGGGTTGTTGAGTTAGCTATCTCTAAGCAACCTATAGTAGATATGCCGGGATCGGCGCGGGACTGACAACAAGAGATACTGTTGCTACCTGTCGAGGTTGATACCTTCTCCTTTGCTTACTTTGCGAGATATTACCAATATCATATTCTTTCTTCTTTTGGAAACACTCCTGTATCTCTTATTACTGTTGGATGGTTCTGAGTCCTTAATCAATTGACCGTCTTGGACTGCTTCCTTAAGGCGTACCCCCATGTTTACCATCTCGGTAAAATCAGTGGGTGCACTGGCGACCATCCGGTCATAATAAAATGAGCTTAACGTTTTCAAGAAGATTTTCGTCATTTCTTTCTCCTCAAGAGGAAGACAAATCTGAGCGGCAATTTTACGCCATCTTTGAGCATACTCCTTGAAGGTTTTTTTATCCCTTTGGGACATAGCTCTGAGTTGATCTCTGTCGGGTGCCATATCCAAATTGTATTTGTACTACTGAACAAAAGCTGCCCCAAGATCTCTGAAGGTACTGATCTTGGTACGGTTTAATCCCATGTACCACTTGAGCGTGGCACCGGTTAAACTGTCTTGAAAGTAATGGATTAGCAGTTGTTGGTTTTCTATCTGAGTAGACATCTTTCAAGCGTACATTACCAATTGACTTTGAGGGAAAGAGTTGTAACGTCCCATTTTATTTTAATTATTATTCGTCATTATATTTATGTGTTGACGTGTGTAATTGTGTAATTTTGCGTGCTTCATCATGTTTTGAGTACCCTTGGTGGTGGGTAGTGGCCTTAAGAATTGTCTTTAAGGTAGTAGGGGTGGGTGACTAAAAGCGTAGAGATTGGTGGTGTGGGGAGTAAGACTAATTAGATTGTTTTAGTTAGTAATTATTTAATTATAATAATAATTGAATATTGATTTAATTAAATATGTGATGAAAAACTATTATTATTGTTATTATTTTATTAGTGGAATAAGTGATAGTAATAATAATAATATTATAATAATAAGAAAAAGGGGATTAGAGAAGAGAGAAATCATTATATGTGAAAACAAAAGAAAGGAGCAAGAGGGGAGTCTAGGGCTCAAGGGAGAAGAGGAAATCACCATTGTTTGAGGTAGAAGAGAATCTTGCAAGAACTCTAAGGTAAGGGTGGGGTTCTTTAATCTCTTAAGGGATATATGATATATGTATGAGGGTAGATAAATCGTTAGGTTTTATTCCCGTATTTTGTTGATTGTTGAATGTTTCCGGTGAGAAGTTGAAGTTACGTGTCGGTAATAACGAAAATGCTCTAATTGTGTGAATTTCTTGATTGAATTGGTGTTTTGTTATGTTATGAGAGTTCATATTATATGTATAATGTTGCATACTGATTTTGGGGGTCAAATTTTGTGATATATGTGGTTTGGGGTTATTGGATTGGGGTTACAGCATATGTGCTAACACGTTACCACTGAACGTGACAGTTTTTCTAAACTTCGAAAATTCATAACTTTTGATTCGTAAGTCCGTTTGGGCCTCCGTTCGAATCGTTGGAAAGCTGGTTTCTTGTACTTTCTGTTAAAATTATTTTCAATGACAGAATTCCAACTATTCAACATGTGGTGTGTGTTTGAGTTTTGTATGGGAATATGTTGAGTCGTTAAATATGGAAATTAGTTGTGCAATGCGTGTTGTTTTGGTGGATTGCAATGTTTGCATGTATGAACAGGTGTATACTGTATATTGGACAGTTGTGAGGTAATGTATTGGTTGTATTCTAGTCATATGCATTACGCCGTTGTTGTATGTTATTTTTGAGTTGTTGTGGCATAACTTGGAAATGCATTAGTTGTTGCTTATGATGTAGTATGATGTTGTTGTTGAGTTGTTGTGGCATAACTTGTAAATGCATTAGTTGTTGCTTATGATGTGGTATGATGATGTTGTTGAGTTGTTATGGCATGTTGTGTTGTGGCCTACAGTGGCGTGATACATTGATTTCATGAGAGTCTTTGTATGTTGTTGTTGATATGCATTCATGTTGAATGAGTTGTGGGATAAGACGTGTGCCCATGTGGGGTATGAGCATTTATCCAGATTCTTTAAAATAGAATCGAGTCGATGTTGTTGTTGTTGTTGAGGTAATCATGTGCCCATGTGGGGTGTGAGCTATTACGGGTGATCGTGTGCCCATGTGGGGTGTGAACAATCACGAATGTCGTGTGCCCATGTGGCGTGTGCCCATTGGTACCACATGAATTGAGTCAAGTTGGTGTCTCATTGCATTATATAAGAGTTGTGTTGCATTATGAAATGTGTGATTATCTGTTTGTGTTGAAATTAATGAAAGTTGTGTTGAAGGGTGAATTACTTGATGATTTTATGCTTTCATATTTATATCATCTGTTTCTTTTGTTGATTTGAGAATCTCACCCTTTCTATTTGAATGTTGCCTCCACGTGGGTAACGTGCAGATAATCGGCAGCAGGAGATCTGATGTGAGTGGAAGATGGAATCTTCCGTTTATGCCTTCGTGTCGGTGTCTGCTCTGATATGTAACACTGGGGTCATAGAACGCTATGTTTTCTTAGGCTATGTTTTTCTTGAGATTTTAGATATCTCTTATTTTTAGTTATTTATTTAATTGAATACTATGCTTACGTTGTAATGAATATGTGTTGATGTTTCCGTTGTTTTAATAAAAAGAAAATGAAGTTAGAGGTCTTTTATCATTATCATTGTTGTTAAAATAATTTTAAAATGATGTGTTGCATATCAAGTATATGAGCAGGTGTTTGATGAAAGTAGCATCCTAAATGTTTGATATTTTATTTTATTCTGATTTTATTTATATTAAGTGGGGGATTATTTAGGGTGTTACATAGTGGTATTAGAGCAGGTCGGTCCGTCTGGCTAGGTTGTTTAATTGTGTTGTTCCCTAGTATGCGACATGTGTGTGAAAACACTGTCAGTGCTTGTTTTGTTTTCCATTGTAGGTTGGGAATGAAACAAGTGGGGGAGAGGCGTCTGCTTCTCTTGGATATTCCAGCTGTCGAGAGATTGGATATCGTGTCGCTGCAAGAGAGAGTGTTGTGTTGGACTGTTCAACTATTTTGAGAATGGTGTGATCCTTGAGGGAAGACGGTCAGGTGTTCTCGTTTTTCGCTTCCTTATGAGAGGGAAGGTGATGTTTTGGCTGGGGATGGGCCAGTGATGTGTAGAGTATCCTGACGTGTTCCCTAAGGATAGACACGGTTGTCTTTAGTTGGAACCAGATGATGTGGTTCTTGAGACAGATTAGTAGGAGTTAAACTATGTGTTTACCAATCGTTTGGATGATGGTGTAGTGTATCGTTGAACGCTATTATAACTTGGTAAGGATGGTTTATGCCCCATCATGATTGTCGGCTGTCTATTAATAAATTGAGGAACTGATCACCCTTAATCTCTTGTTGATAGTAGACGGGATCGTGTTGGATGGGATAGACGTATGTTGTCGGCTTAGATGTTGTGTACGGAGGATTGTTTGTAGTTAAGCCAAGTGCTTGCAGATTGTTTTGATGAGTCGATACAGATTCTTATATCTGAAGATGAGATGGATTTGAGGTTTTGTACGTCGGTCAAGTTGGGATGTCTCTGAGAGAGAATAATCTGGTATTGTTGATGGTTGCTTCTCAAAGAGTAGAGGGTGAACTTAAATTTGACAAAGGTGAAGAGTTAAGGTTTATATCTGCTAAGTAAGTAGAAGAACTCTTAGGAGATGAGGCTCCGATGTTTTCCATGATTGTGATGATGGTGTTCCGGGAATTGGCAGTAAAGTCACAATGATGAACTGCCAGTTGTGCGTGAGTTCCAGATGTGTTTCTGGGTGACATATCGGATATCTCGCTAGAAAGAGAGGTGGAATTCTCTATTGGTCTAGTCCCTGGTACTAGATGCTTCTATGGTGCCATACATGATGCCGGTGTTAGAATTAGAAGAACTGATAGAGTAGTTAGAAGATTTACTGGAGAGGAGAATTGTGAGACCAATGGTGTCGCCTTGGAGAGCTTCAGTATTGTTATTAAAGAAAGGGATGATAACATGTGGTTGCGTGTTAATCGGTGAGTAGTATGGGAACTCACAGTTGTGTTCTAGATAACTTGAGTTTTGAATTATGACGAATCGCGAATGATTTGAAGTTCCTAGATGGTATCACTTTTGTTATGGGTTGAGGTCTCGTGTAAGCAGAAACCTTGAGTGAGTCGGAACCCCATAAGAAGAATTGATATGGGATGCAGTAACCAGAACCAGAGGTTGTTAAGCTATTTTGGATAAATTGTTTCGAGTTTGTCATACTCCAAATTTTGACCACTAAGATTTCCCATCATTGTGCAAATCATCATCACAATATGGATGAACCATCATGCCTCATTAGTCTCCCCAAAGATGGGCGAGCATTCACTACTATCAAAGATTAGGGTTTCAAGCCCTCTCAGAGCTCTTAGACAAAGGATCAATCAAGAAATGACATGATCTTCAACTTGTCTAGCCTCTCAAACATCCACAAAGGATCAAGAGGACTCCCACTTCAAGCATTAAGCACAAGGCTTCTCCTTTCTAGGTGGATCAAGCCTTAAGATCGTCAGTGTCACCAGATTAGGGTTTGGTCGACCAGGGCCTCCAGATGGAAATTTTCCTCTGGGCATGAGCCAATGCTTCAAAGCATAACCTATGATGCTCCAAGGGATCTCATGAACCCAATCAACAAGTCAATTTAGCCTCAAGGGATGCATTCATCAAAAAATCAGGAATTAGGGTTTCTTGACCTAATTCACCCCTAAGTTGACTTTTGGGACAAAACATGAGCCAAGACCTCAAGAGGGGATTTGAGGGTCTCAAATACATCACATTGATCCATTTGCAACAATGGATTGATCCAAGAAGCTTGAGCAACAAGTTTCGATTTCATCAGAACCACAGTTAGGGTTTCACGGAAAAAAGTCAACTGTATCTTTGACTTTTGACCAGGACATGCTCCCAAACCCTAAGACATGATTCAATACACCCTATAACACCTATGAAATCAATCCATCAAGTTTGATTTAGGTCAAGGACTTGATTTCATAGAGGATCGCACAGTTTGGAATTCATTTGACAAAAAGTCAACTGTGCACAAAAGTCAACTTTGACTTTTTGAGATTTTTCACAATTATGGTTCTTTGACCCTAAAATGATGTTAATGTGTGATTGGAATCATCATTCATCAAGAAAAATTAAGAAAAGTGGGATAACTTGTAAAAGGGGTAACCATAAGAAACTAAAAAATTTTCTAAGTTATGGAATAAAGTGGCAAGGGTACCAACTTTGGAGGATCATAACTCCTAAACCACAAGGCCATTTTTCCCCATCCAAAGCTGGATTTGTAGCCCTCATGGCCCTCTACAAAAGCTTCAACTACACCTCATTCCAATTCATTATGGATTTTGAGTTATGGAACGATCAAAGTGGCTGAAAACATGAAATGCCACTTTTTCCAAAACTTAGTGAAATTTTCACTAAGTCAGAATCTGCCTTCACTTTTTTCCAAATGTAGGGGAATTTTTCACTTGGATCCAAAAAGTATCAAAACCAATTATGATCAAACAGTTATTGTATCATATGAGGGTTTTCCAAAATGGCCAAGAACTCCATCAAATTCCACTTGAGCCATGAGATATGGCAATGGCAATATGCCTTGCCAAAAACTGCCAAGGCTAGGCAAAATTTTGCACTTTTGCTCGATTTGGCAAAATCAGATAATTCCAAGCCTTGTCATCACTTTGGACACATCTGAGGATCAAATCTAAAGGGAACAAACACTGATCCAAGCCTCCAAAGTCTTTGGAACAAGAAGTAGCATGCCAAACCTAGAAATCCCTAAAAGAGGGACAAGACTCCAATTTTGGATTGGAGCATTTAATGGATGCACCAAGGTGGCATGGACTGACACATTTGCAACTGAATTTAGTCAAGAATAATCCAACAACTAGGGAACCACAACTCTGTGCCCTAACCTCTAGTCATTGACTAGAGGAAACTTGGATTCTTATTTATCAACATTGGCCAAACCTCTGCTGCAGTTGCCATTCACTATTGATCCACTAGTGCAAAGTGACAAATATAATTTTAAAATTTACACCCATTATACTGAAAACGGGTGTAAATAATAAATGCGGTGGCAAATTTGTAAATAAAATATCATTTGTAGCAGCAGTACGTGACAATAGACACCCTATTTTAAAAAAAAGTGTAAATTAAAAACATTATTATAATAAATTAAAATCATTACTATAATAATATCTTTATTACTCCCGTTAAAAGAAAAACGGGTGTAAATTAAGATTAGCTGAAAAATAATTATTTAGTTTAATAACTCTAAATATTAACATTAAACATATTAATAGACCAAACTATATTTTATTAAGTGATATATTTAGATAAATAAATAAATTAATGAGTATACATTGATTAATTAATATTTTATAAATAAAATAATAACAAAACACATATCAATGTATCAATTTTAATTATCACTCAAACCCATTTCTCTCTAAACCTCTTTTCTCTCTAAACCCCATTTCTCACGGGGTAAATATCAGCTCTCTTCTTTCTTTCTTTCTTTTTTTCAGAATACAAAACAACAAAACAGTTCTCAAATTTCCAATGTGAAGAAAAAAGAGCAATCAAAATTGACTTCAACGACCCGCCCAATCAGGTAGGGGCTCACCATGTTTGGTACTTAGTTTGTTCACCATCTCCAAATCGCATGATACAGAGCACAAACTTCGGTCTTTCTTCTTCTTCTTCACTTCCACAATGCCTTTCATCTCTAAAATTGAGCGTCAATCCGATTACAATCGCTTCAAATTCTCAACTCTCACCGTCATTGACAATGGTGCTTCCTACTTCCGTATCGGGTACTCTCTCCAACCCTAATTTCACTTCAAAAAGATGAAACCCGAATTGTTCTGTTTTTTCAAATAATTTCATGATGGGTTGTGATTTTAACTTTATAGTTCGTTGCTTTTGGTGAATTTTTAGATGGGCAGGCGAGGCTGAACCCAGTGTTGTTTTCCGCAACATTGTTCAGAAGCCACGCCATAAAGCCACAGGTATCACATGTTCCATGCTTTTGGTTCTTCTTCATATAAATTACTGTTATTTATGTTGCTTAGTGTTTGTATTTGCCTAAATTATTTTGCCTGTAACTATGTAGTTAAAAAATGTTGCTTTTATGATAGTTCTTGTTTGCATTGGTTTATATTAGGTTATATTCAGCAAACATAATGGCAGCTATTTGCGTATATATTGAATAATTGATGGTTAATTTTGAACATTTTGTAACACAGGAGAAACTGTCACCATTGTTGGTGACCATGATCCGGCATTATTGAAATACTTTGACTGTACTCGCTCTGGACCATGCTCAGCATTTGACAGTGATGTTGTTTTCCAGTTTGAAATAATGGAGTATGTAAGTTTTTGTGATACTACTATTTGAGCTCAGGAGGAAAGGGTTTTTGAGTTTTTTGATATTTTTGTGATTTGTTTATGAGAAAATTCCTCGATGTTCATATGCTAGTCTGATTTATTTTGATTCTGCTTTGTGTGCCGCGTGAGATTGCACTTTTGATTCATGTAGTGGTATGTTTTGATGCCTGCATCATGTCAGAATTGGAAGTTGTATTTGTGTGAAAAAAGATGGTGGTGTTCTTGCTTTATTGCTATAAAACAAGTTGGAGCTAATGAGATTCCTGTGTTGTTTAGTTGCTCTTTTAATCAAAATGAGCGCCAGAAGCAATATGAATTAATATCTAATTAGGGAAATAGTTTTTTTAGTTGAAGAGTCCAAACTTTGCGATAAATCCTGTACTTAGAAATTTCTTGTTTAGAGTTAGACCGATGTATTTCTGCAAGGATTTACATATTCCTAGCACTATCACACAACAATGGTGCCTTGCATCTGGTAGTGTTAAAGCTCCTTTTCATAGTATGAAGTATGAACAAGTTAAAGGATGCATTTTTCTCCTTGTATGAAGTCTATGATTGATTTGAAGTGAGACAATAAAGGAATCTGTAATCGTAGGCTCATAAGTTCATAACAAGTAGTTAGGGAGGTGTACCATATTACATATTATGGGAATGTAGTCATTCAAGTACATAAACTTAAGGTGTATACTTCATTAATTTTGAAAGAGTTCAGGTTTTGGTCACTTCTATATGTAGGTTTGGGTTTGGTTACACTAGTGGTTTTACCACTTCAGAATTACTTCTTTGGGATTGCTGGTGGAAAACTTATTGAAAGAATTCGTTCATTGGCATTTGGAAAGATTGTGCACCAGGAAATTATATGGTTTGACGATCCTGCAAATTCAAGGTGTGTTCAAAATGTATTTTACTTCAATACATTTGAAAAGAAACAATTATCATGTATTGATTCCTTCTACTCATGAAAATCACAGGGTATTGTGTGAACTAGTACTAGTTTATCATGTATATGGAAAGTTTCTTTAATGTGTCTTCTTTTTAATATAATGGCTATTTAATTTGTGTTTTATATATGGTTGTGAGCAGGATTTTGCATGGGTGAAATATGGAATTATTTTTCCCTTTGTGGATTATGTAGACAGGTGGGGAATTTTTGTATTACAGTTGTTATTTTGATTTTCCTTTGTAGAAGAGTTTGTGTTATGTTTACTGGGAATGATGTTATTTTGTATTAGGTTTCAAGAGTAGTCTGAGTTGAGTTAATGTAATTCCTCTCAATTTCAAGTGGCGCTTGAGGAAGCGTTTTTGGCTGATCAGGGATTTGTAGAAAACTTGAAAGAAGATATAAATGCAGTGGCTGGTAATAATGGTTGTAGTAATAGTTCTATTATACTCTGTGTATGCCTGTATGGTTTGGCAAGTGTGGAGTTTTACTGAAACGATTTGAAGCTGTTAGACTGGCTAGCTTCTAAGAGATTGTGGTCAAATTGTATTTTTAATATTCTTGAATTGTCATTTTAAAATGCCTCGTTATATGTCATTGCTTATGGCTTTATATAGGTTGTTTTTAGCATATGTCCATAAGTTCTCAATTTTATTTTGATAGCTCCATAAGTTCTCAATTTTATTTTGACAGCTCCATAGGTAATATGTGTTATTACCTAAAATCTTGTTGAATTTGTGTGTTTAGGTGTTGATATGAGAGTTTTCTATTTCTATTTATTCTATAAAAAGTTGCAGCGGTGTTTGTATAGGTTAGGTCCCTGTTGATTGTAAAATAATTATTGTAAAATTAAATTATGTTGAAATAGTTTATTTTAGATGCTTATGATCGTTATTTGGATGGATATCAATCATGTGTATTTTCTTCTTGATTTTATGTCATGGAATTCCAACATCTACTACAAGTGCTTATTTCATATAATCCTGTTCATTCCTATTTTTCAGCCACACAATCAGATATCATATATTTCTCTACTCTTCTTCAAATAACCCAAATAAGTTAGGTCTCATCCAACCTAAACCCTATCGCCGCTTTCAAAATTTGCTTGATGCCTCTCTGTCTCTGGCCCGCTTGAATCCGTGTTCTTTGTCCATGACCATATTGAAAATCGTGCTCCTTGTCCGTTTATATCCGAATCATGTTCAACTCTTCTATTATGCTCATCTTAGATTTCTCATTTCATTGTTCACGATTCGTGTACATTCTCATCTCATTTTGCTAATTACTTATTTCTAGTTTCTCATTTTATCTTGGATTGTTCAATTTTGCTAATTACTTATTTGTTATTTGCAGTTCTGATACAGGCATGAGTTTCTACAGTGTGTACACTACACGACCGCATCTACAGAAACCTACTGTTAAAGTTTGTACAGGTGCTAGTGATTTGTGCTCGGTCAATATTGTAGTATATTTCTGGCTTTTACATTAATGTGAAAATATAAAATCTTTTAATTTCAGACAGGATTGTGGGGACAAATTAGAAGCTTTCCTTTACATAACACACTACATCAATGGAGGTTATGACAACAAACATGGGATGTCCTTACTAAAAGCCAGGATGGAGCAGATTGAGGTAAATTTGAACAAACATCACTAATTCACCAGTATGTATAAAAGTAGTGATTTTCTTCTCAAATGAGTTCCTGTAGTGTAAACTCTTTATAAGTTGTGGGCCCTTTGATATTTGATTGTACTACATCTTACTGTCTACCTCAGGGAAGATCCAAAGAGAACAGGATTTTCTACCTTTCAGTGCCACAAGAAGTACTTTTGGATGTTGCTTCATGTCTTGCAAGCAATGCTCAGACCCAAAAGGGATGGAATCGCATAATAATTGAGAAGCCATTTGGGTTTGAAGCCCTCTCTTCATAAAGCCTGACACAATATCTTCTCTCAAAGTTTGAGGAAAAGCAACTATATAGGTATTTATACACTACTCTCCCATATTCAACCGTATGCTTTCTCATGCACGAAGACACAAATTGGCACGTAGCTGGTCGATTTGGTTCAGTATTTAGGAGAAAAATTCAAACCAATGAAAAATATTTTGTTTGGATGAATCATTTGGGCATACACAAATATTGTTCATAAATTGATGGTTCTTATCAACCTGTTGTCAGGATTGATCATCTTCTATGAAGGAATCTTATTGAAAATCTCAGTTCTAAGGTTTGCCAATTTAGTGTTTGAACCTCTGTAGAGTCGAACTTACATAGACAATGTGCAGTTTAGCTTCCCTAGTTTAATTTGATTGGCACCCCTTAATTTTTAAACATCAATGAATTCTCAATTATTCTACCTCGCAATGGTGTGTATGAAGTTGAATGAAATTTATGCTGTTGTTGCCATTCCTCAAACTAGTAAATTCTAAGTAACTGTTCTGTTGCAGCTACCATGAACTGGAGCTTACAGAGGGAGTCTTTGCTCAACCTGTTAATGGTAATTGGTTCACTATAAGACTTGGTGTGACTTGATAATCGACAACTTAACCATGTTGGTTGAGATCTTATGCATCTTGATTTCGCGGCCTTGATTATTTTTTTTTCTTTTTGTTGTTTCAGAAATGTATATCTGATCTAGTTTTTACAATGATCTAGGAAAATAAACTACAAAAGTTTGATGAAAGACTGCATGAAAATTATCTGTCTACTATGCCAACTTTTTCAAAACAATCTTAGTAAAAATCTAGAAGTTGAAAAGAGTTATGAATCTCAGTTATCCGAAAATTACCATATTGCATTATCTCTTGCTTTACTTGAAGTATTAAAGAACATGCATGTCTATATGGAGAAACTTCTGGTGATGGTGAGTTCGTGAAAAATTAAATTTGTTATATTAATGCCAACTTCAATCAACTCTTCTGTGTCTGCTTACATTATGGATGATTTTAGATTATGGCCCTTGATATGTCTAGGAAGAAAGCAGATATTGAAGGCCATACTTCAAGAGTAGATAGTCCAAGGTAGTTTGTTTCTTTTAAACTTTATTTACATTGTTTTTTAACTTTCTTGTTTCTTTGTATGGGCGTCCAGACTTGGATCTGATTTTAGTAGGAACTCTCAAAACTTCAAATATTGACTTCACTTCTGTCCATGTCTATCCTGACCATTGGTAAGCAAGCATTGCTTGAATTATATATCTGTAGTTTTCGTTTTTCTGAGATTTGTAATAGAAGGTATGAAGCATTGACATGGACATAGGACTGAACACTGACATGTGGATAGGTGTAATAAGTTGAGAAAATGAAACTAGTATTAAATATAACCACATGTGTCATCATCGTGTCGGTTTCGGACACCATACATATCTTTAATCAAGTGTCGGTTGGTTCTATGTACTTGAGAAGTTCTAGGGAACTCCGCCTGTAAAATGAAAGGTTTTCTGCTTTTAGTTTCTCATGATTTTGTCTCAAATTAATAAACCATCTCATATGAAAGGTTTTCTGCTTTTTGTATCTCATGTTTGAAAGTTTTAGCCATGCCTTTAAGATCTTTCTTCTGATTTGTATTTAGAAGTACGCATTCTAAAACTTTCTTATTTTATGATGATCTAAGATAGCTTTTTATTTTGTAATTTGACCTTTTTTGTTGATTCATCAATTATCAAAAACTTGTGTGTAGGTTTCATAAGCAAAATTTTGAAGTCTATATGAAATTCCTCACCAAGTGGATGCTTTCGCACATCGAAGATGGTGATAATGTATTGAAGAAACCTGTTTTATTTTCTGAATATGGATTATCAGAAACAATCAAGAACTTTTCACTGGCTGACCGAGAAAGGATGTACAAAACAATATTAGACATATCCCACAAATCTGCTAGGAAAAACCAGTCCGGTGCAAGTGCTTTGGTTTGGCAGTTCTTAGTCAGCGGAATGTCAGATTTGATCGATGATTTCGGAATGGTATCGTGGGAAAGACCATCAACCTATTCACTATTTATTCAACATTCATGCATATTAGCTCATGTGAACAAGGGATTGACTCATCAGAACCCAAGTTTAAACAAGTGTGTTAGTGAAATTATGGAAATCACAAATCTAAAGGAAATGAATTCTTTTATAGTTGGTTTTGTGAAATATATATTTTATTTTCATAATCAAATGCTGGATTTGGATGCATAGTGGGGTATATAGTGTTTTGGCATAGATTAGATAATCTATTTAAAAGTTTGTAATCCAGTTATACAAAATCTATAACAAGTCTTTTGAGATGAGAAGAAAAAGTTTTTGAAAGTTATACTAGTGACATTCTTAAATTCAATTTTACCTCCATTGGCTGTACATAGAGAATTATCAAAATCATTCTCATTGAATAGTGATGATATAGTTGAGATAGTGATTGTATGTGATGGATAACCCTCGCTCCATGAGCTTGCTTTTGAGTTTAATTCAAATTTTAACTTGATTTCTAATTAAGATTATATTAGAGTCTATTATAAATATTTATGTTTTAGTTATTTGATGTAGTGGGTTGTGTTTGCCCTATGACATTGGCTCCATGTGAGTATTTCTAAAGCTTATTTAATAAGATTAAATGTTTTTCATTAATTGACATGAATATTTTTGTGTAATCTAAGTCAAATTTAGGGTGTAAAGTGGAATATATATACATCTGTTTTAAACAAAAAAGGGTGTAATATATCATCTATAAATATATATATATTTAAAAATTTACACCTGATTTCTATAAAAAAAAGTGTAATATAACATCAAATTTACACCCGTTTTCTATAAAATAAGGTGTAAACTGGAATGTATATACATTCATTTTAAACAAAAATGGGTGTAATATACCATCTATAAATGTATATATGCAAAAATTTACACCCGATATCTATAAAAAAAGAGTGTAATTTATGTAAAAATTTTCACCCGATATCTATAAAAAAAAGTGTAATATAATATTAGATTTACACCCGTTTTAAAACGGGTGTAAATTTGTCAGACATTTCTCACCCTTTGAATTCACACCCTCCAATAACGGGTGTAAAATGTATAAAAAACGGGTGTAATTTCATATTTCTGCACTAGTGATCCCAAAACAAACTTGCTCTACTATAAATAGAGCTCATTTGTGCTTAGTTTGAGTACACCAAAGCCATTAAACAGATGTTTTCCTCAAAATCTCCTTCTTCACTCCAAAATTGCCTTTCAAAGCAAGTCACTATCGGGTTTTGAGTTTGAGAGCTATTCCAACCAAACCAATCACACGCACACCTCATAAACATCATATAGAAGTGATCCAAACACTCACATAACATCTGGAACACCAAAATCACAAAATCACTAGCCAATTGCTCAAGCCTTTGACAGATTTGTAGTTGAGGTGCCAACTCAAGTTCTAGATCATTTCAATCCACTCCAAGCATCCAGACACACTCCATAGCACCTAGGGAAACTGTCCATAACCTTGGAACCAAGCTGTAACACCTCTAACACAAAACACGATCACCAGCTGCAAGTGGTAAGCATGAGCTCTTCTAACTCTATGACCCATGCATTTTTTGCTGCACAATAATTTGGCCATATGTTCATAATCATGCATAGAGTGTTTACCCTCAATCAATTGCTTTGTATGAATCGTGTATGGAATTTCTGAACCTTCATGCAGAATTTAGGGTTCTTGAGGTTTCTCTTTGATTTCTTATTCCATGCTTAAAATAAATGAAATTAAAGACCATAGACATGATCGTGAGGTTGAAACGAGTAGATTGATATGTAGATTGCATGATATAATCAAGTATTCAGTGAGATTGGATAGAAAACGCAAATCTGCAGAAACAGAGGAAGGGCGCGTGTTCTTGCCTTGTTCTTGGCGCCCTTTTTCAAAAATTCAAATATTTGAATTTTGTGATTTTATTTAATTGATTAAAAAATTAATTTCTCTCTGAGTTTTAATGATTTTGAGTTGATTCTTTTTTTAATAATTTACAAAAATTTTAAAATATTTTATTTTACCAAAAACTCCCAAAAATATTATTTATTTCATATAATTGATATTTTTGCAACGAATTAATATTTTAATTGTTTTTGACATTTAAAATATTTTTTCCTTCTTGATTTTGCAAATTTTAATGACTTCTAATCATTTTGTAGGTCAAAACTTGATTTTTGAAACATTAATCCAAGATCACAATTTGTTTTCCATATGTTTAACAATTTTGATCATTTTAATTGAATTTTTATTCAATTAAAATACATTTTGAAAACAAATTAAGGTTTTTGATTAATTCAACCCTCATCAAACTTTTTCAAATCATTTTTGGGCCTCTAGTAGAGTGTAAGACCCAACCCTTTTTGAAAACCAAAGTAATTTGGGCCTCAGTGTATTGTATAAGTCCCGATACCGTCAAAAAATTCGGCGCGGTCGTCGCCTTTCTAACAAATCAAACCCTTGGGCCTACCCTCGTGTTATAAGCCCCATTATTTTTCTTTAAACACCTTTGGGCCTCTAATAGAGTGTAAGACCCAATCCTTTGTAAATACAAACCTATTTTGGGCCTCAAATGTTGTATAAGTCCCGTTGTATTTCAAAAGTTCGGCGTGATCATCGCCCGTTTAAAATAATCCATCTGGGCTTCTCCTTGAGCTATAAGACCCATCTTTGTTCACTTTCAATCATTTTGGGCCTCTTGAGAGAGTGTTAGACCCATCCCCTTTGTACAGAAATCTTTCTTGGGCCTCAGTCACTTGTATAAGTCCCTGTACAAAACGACAGTGCGATCACTGATAAAACCCTGGGCCTCTCCTTGAGCTGTAAGCCCCAATTTTCCTTTCAAAAGCACTTTCTCCTTTGATTTTGAATATAATATTGTTATCAAAGTTTTCTTTGTTGAACAAACTAACCAAACAGCATGGAAGCTCTATAACCTAGTAAGTGTTTACCCGCTTTCATTTACCGCTTTCATATGTATATAACTGTATTATGGGGCTGTTTCACTGTAAGTCTTCTTTCATAAACTCATATCGACTGTGTAATACTAGCATAGATATTTAGAGTTTCCCCGACAACTATGTCTAGCACTAGGTAAAGCCCTGTTGATTACTCTTAAATGCAGACAAAACTAGATCCCACATAGGATTACCAGATACAGTCTTCCCTCCTCTTGGGGTTAAACAATATGGAAACGTGAAAGGCAACATTCTCGGTGAACCCTTTCTCAGACTGTCACCCTTAGAAATTGTCAAAGAAACTCTAACTCCCCAGAGATGATCTTTTCCCCGTGAATGGCATCTCTTGAGTTTTTTCCAAATTCTCGAACTTTCCTGGCTTGATCTATTCTCTGTGAATAGACTGTCTTGAATTTCTCAGGGTTTGGGGACCCACATGCTTCTTAAAAGCATCCCCGCCTCCTCTTGGGTGTTGTACAAGGACCCGTCGGCTTCTTTGAAGTTTTCACAGCCTCCTCTTAGGCTTCGTATAATGATTCTTCCTCCGGGAAGATAGCCTCCTCTTGGGCTTCGTACAAATTGTCCCTTCGGCTTCTTAAAAGTTTTTCTCGCCTCCTCTTGGGCTTCGTACAAATTGTCCCGACGACCTCTTAAAGGTATAGGAACATAAATTAGTCATCTTAATAGAACAGTCTTTCAAAGAGTCTAGATCTTTCTACCGCGAACGTACTATCTCTTGATCTCTCTTAAGCATAGTACAAAAGATAAAACTCTAGACTTGGATAGTCTAATCTCCTTGAGTCTCGAAGACATTCTCAAGTTCCTTTCAAAAATAGGAAAAAACACCCGTAGACTTGGGCAGTCTCAATACCTTTTGGGATTTCCCATTTCCTTAAAGAACGGGAAATAACCCTGATCCTCCGATCAATCCTGAGTACAACATTACCCATATAAGATCTGATTTTCTCTTTTAACCAACATACTGGACCTGTCACTCAACTGAAACAGTAACCCTAGCCTCCTCTTGGGCTTTGTACAATGATTCTCCCCAGCAGAGTTAACCTTTGCAGCCTTCATCTCGGGCTTTGTACGAGATACGAAACACTCTCTTGTTGAGTATAAAAGACTCTCTTGTGGAGTCAAACTTTTTTTAGCCTCCATCTCAAACTTCGTACGAGATATAAATCACACTCTTGGTGAGTATAAAAGACTCTCTTGTTGAGTCCAACCCTTTTAGCCTCCGTCTTAGGCTTCGTACAAGACACATATAAAAACACTCTCTTGTTGAGTCAACCCTTTTAGCCTCTATCTCGGGCTTCGTACGAGACACAAAAGCATCCTCTCATTGGGTAAATAGCCTCCTCTTAGGCTTTGTATAAAGAAATCCCCCGTTTGATTCAATCAACCTTTTAGCATCAAATCATGCTTTGGTCACAGCATACAAACATCAACAACTCTTTTTCCCTCGTCTAATTGTTGTAAGTGGCAAGCCTCTAGATTATTTACATCTATGCCATTGTCCCTCTTTTAGCATGAGAAATTCCTAAGGAAAGATGGCATTGCTCTAAACTGAGTTAAAGTCTTCTCCTTCAGGAAGAAAATCCCCTATAAAGGAAATTATGACATTGCTGGATTCGCATATCCCAGTTAAAGTAATTCTCCTTTATAATCAGTCACCCAACATTTGTGACAAACAGACCCCTTTAGAGATGACAAATTCTCTCTAAAGTCAACGCCCTTTTAGCTTCACATCTTGGGCTTCGAACAAGATACAAATAGACCCTTCGGCTTCACATCTTAGGCTTTGAACAAGATATAAACCACCTTTAGCTTCATGTCTTGGGCTTTGAACAAGACACCAAAACACCATTTCCTCCCATAGAATAAGAGGAACTACGATCGCTCTGATTTCCCTATCCCGGGAATACGTAGGCATAAGATTGAAAAAGAATCTTAGCGAGCACACTAATCAAAAAAACCCAAAGTCCCCTACCACCAGCCAATCTAGCAAAGTATCCCAACAAATTCCCCATGAACAAACCCGGTATTTCGTTCTGAACAAAATAAGCAGAGAGAGACCCAAGAACTAAAGCCGCATCTGTAAACCAACAATTTTGACTGTTTAAACGCAGTATGCAAGCAGGGTTAATTGGAGACATCTATTTCCCTTCCTTCATCAGCTTCAATAGCATAAAAAATGAATCGAACTGTAGTACCAAAGCGATAGTGATACGAAACCACAAAAACCGGGCTATAGAGCTCAGAATGGATTTTGAAGGTTGTATATCTTATGGTTGTAGTAGTATAACTCCTACATCTCTATCGTTTGGAGAGTGATGAACATATACTAAACTGCTGTATGTTGAAAGGGAGGTTATTCTACTAACGGACATAAGAGAGATTCTTATACCGTTTGATTGGTAGGCACTCCAGTGGATAAGTGTGTTTTTATGCATATTGATAACTCTCCAAAGTGCTTAAGAATAAGTGTCTGGTTTCAAGAATAGAGGACTTGATGGATCAATTGGTGAGTGCGCGTGTGTTTAGAACAAATTGACTTGAGGTCGGGTTATCATTAAATTCGAGTGAAGAATGAGAATGTTAAGAAAATGGCCTTTAGAACTCGCTATGGGCATTACGAATATATGATGATGTTGTTCGGAGATTGTAATGCACCCAGGGAGTGTGTGGGGAATATGAATCGTATCTTTCATACTTAATTGGATAAGTTCGAAGTGGTGTTCGTTGGGGATAGTGAAATCTATTATAAAATCAGAAGAAGAGCGTGTAGAGTATTTGAGAATTGAGTTACAAGTATTTAAAGGGATGAAGTTTTATGCTAAGTTATCGAAGTGTGATTTTTGGTTGGTAGAGGTGAGTTTCTGGGTTATGTTATTTCAGATGAGGGCATTGTTGTGGATCCATCCAAAGTAGATGCAGTTCTACAATGAGAAAGCTCCGAAGTTGGTTAAGATGATTAGAATATTTTTGGACTTAGTTGGTTATTACCGCAGGTTATGGAAGGCTTTTCCAAGTTAGCACTTCCATTATCTCAGTTGACTTGCGAAAGGTAACTCGTTTGTTTGGAGATGTTTGTTGTGAGGAAAGTTTCAAAGAGCTGAAGTAGAAGTTGACTACGGCTCTAGTTTCGATTCTGCCTGATCCTAATAAACCATTTGTGGGGTATTGGGATGTGTTTATAATGAGTTTAGACAGTGTGTTAATACAATATGGTAAAGTCGTAGTTTATGCTTTACAAAAATTGAGGATTCATGAAAGGATCTATCCTGTTCAAGATTTGGAGTTGGCTGCGGTTGTAAGTGTGTTGAAAATCTGGAAGTATTATTTTTATGGATCTAGGTTCGAAGTGTTTAGTAATCACAAGAGTGTAGAATACCTGTTTGATCGGAAAGAGTAGAGTATGAGATAATGGGGATGGTTGGAATTTCTGATGAGTTAGGACCTTGGCTCGAATTATCCTATTGGTAAAGTTAATTTCGTGCCTGATGAGTTAAGTTGGAAGTCTTTTCATATGTCTGCTTTGATGGTCAGAGAATTAACATTGAGTTAGCAGTTCAGAGACTTGTGTCTGGTGTGTGAGTTAACGGAGTAGAGTGCGAGGTTAGGTATATTGAAAGTGAAAAATGATTTTCTGGTGAATATTAGGGAGATTCAGAAGTTGGATGTGAATTTGGTAGAGTTAATAGTTGCGAGTAATCAGAGTGCGCAGTAGAGGCGTGATGTAGCGTAGTTCGTATGTGTGTGTGTGTGTGTGACTTGCAAGAGTTCAAAGGTTGAACGTTAGAACCTGAAGGAATGATGAAACCATTGGACGTTCCAAAATGGAAGAGATATGGTGAAAGGTTTAAATATTAATCATGTACTACTATGTAGATGGATGTATTAGTTACATGTTTTATTAGTGAATCGTAGAATTATTGTCTTGATGTTGTGTGACAACGAGGTTGGTATTCTAGTTATGTTGATGAGGTTAAGACGATGTTGTGTCGTGGAGCTTTATGTTCTTATCTTTGTTGTTGTCTCGTTTCCTATAGTGATGGTTCGAGTGCGAGCAGCTAAGTCCTGTGATGGGGGATTAGGGGAGTGTTACCTGTGGTGATGGTAAAGATCGTGTTGTATTCTGGTTCAAGAGTGAACCTGTGTGTTTGTAACTCGGTTAACCCTTGCATCTTGAGTTGGTCATCGAGTGCATTGCGTGAGCATCGCAGCTTGTTGTGTCGTTGTTGTTGTCGTTGATGAGGTGGTTTGTTGTTTTGTGTTATTCGTGGTGTTGTCTTTCGTGACTGGGGAGTGGGAGAGCGGGATGCGTGAGGCGTATCCTGAGTTGTTCGTACCAGGTAAATTTTCGAGGACGAAAATATTCTGAGTGGGGGAGAGTTGTAACGTCCTGTTTTATTTTAATTATTATTCGTAATTATATTTATGTGTTGACGTGTGTAATTGTGTGATTTTGCGTGCTTCATTATGTTTTGAGTACCCTTGGTCGTGGGTAGTGGCCTTCATTATGTTTTGAGTACCCTTGGGTGAGAAGTTGAAGTTACGTGTCGGTAATAACGAAAATGCTCTAATTGTGTGAATTTCTTGATTGAATTGGTGTTTTGTTGTGTTATGAGAGTTCATTTTATATGTATAATGTTGCATATTGATTTTGGGGGTCAAATTTTGTGGTATATGTGGTTTGGGGTTATTGGATTGGGGTTGAAAAGTGATTTTCGTAATAGAAACAACAGAGAATTGATTCTGCAGGTCAAGTAACCGGTTACCGTGTGGGACGTAACCGGTTACATAGTACAAATTTGGGGTTTTTCGGCATTTTTCAACTGTGTAACCGGTTACAACATATGTGCTAACCGGTTACCACTGAACGTGACCGTTTTTCTAAACTTCGAAAATTCATAACTTTTGATCCGTAAGTCCGTTTGGGCCGCCGTTCGAATCGTTGGAAAGCTGGTTTCTTGTACTTTCTGTTAAAATTATTTTCAATGACAGAATTACAACTATTCAACATGTGGTGTGTGTTTGAGTTTTTTATGGGAATATGTTGAACCGTAAAATATGGAAATTAGTTGTGCAATGCGTGCTGTTGAGGTGGATTGCAATGTTTGCATATTTGAACAGGTGTATACTGTATATTGGGCAGTTATGAGGTAATGTATTGGTTGTATTCTAGTCATATGCATTACGCCGTTGTTGTATGTTGTTTTTGAGTTGTTGTGGCATAACTTGTAAATGCATTAGTTGTTGCTTATGATGTAGTATGATGTTGTTGTTGAATTGTTGTGGCATAACTTGGAAATGCATTAGTTATTGCTTATGATGTGGTATGATGATGTCGTTGAGTTGTTATGGCATGTTGTGTTGTGGCCTACAGTGGCGTGATACATTGATTTCATGAGAGTCTTTTAATGTTGTTGTTGATATGCATTCATGTTGCATGAGTTGTGGGATAAGACGTGTGCCCATGTGGGGTGTGAGCATTTAGCCGGATTCTTTAAAATAGAATCGAGTCGATGTTGTTGTTGTTGTTGAGGTAATCGTGTGCCCATGTGGGGTGTGAGCGATTACCGGTGATCGTGTGCCCATATGGGGTGTAAGCGATCACGAATGTCGTGTGCCCATGTGGGGTGTGAGCGACTAAATAGAAATTCCGACGGGAATTATGATCATGAAAAAGGGATCGAAATTGGTACCACATGCATTGAGTCAAGTTGGTGTATCATTGCATTATATAAGACTTGTGTTGCATTATGAAATGTGTGATTATCTGTTTGTGTTGAAATTAATAAAAGTTGTCTTGAAGGGTGAATTACTTGATGATTTTATGCTTTCATATTTATATCATCTATTTCTTTTGTTGATTTGAGAATCTCACCCCTTCTGTTTGAATGTTACCTCCACGTGGGTAACGTGCAGATAATCCGCAGCAGGAGATCTCATGTGAGTGGAAGATGGAGTCTTCCATTTATGCCTTTGTGTCGGTGTCTGCTCTGATATGTAACACTGGGGTCATGGAACGCTATGTTTTCTTAGGCTATGTTTTGTTTGAGATTTTAGATATCTCTTAATTTTAGTTATTTATTTAATTGAATATTATGCTTACGTTGTAATGAATATGTGTTGATGTTTCCGCTGTTTTAACAAAAAGAAAATGAAGTTAAAGGTCTTTTATCATTTTCATTGTTGTTAAAATAATTTTAAAATGATGTGTTGCATATCAAGTATAAGAGCAGGTGTTTGATGAAAGTAGCAACCTAAATGTTTGATATTTTATTTTACTCTGATTTTATTTATATTACGCGGGGGATTATTTAGGGTGTTACAAGAGTTGCCTTTGTATTTCTCAAAGTCGAGCACCTTAAACTTGTGCGGTATTTTGACATTTGGGACCAAACAGAGGTCAGCGACATCTTTTCCAAACAAGTCCTGTCCGCGAATGGCATGCTGTTCTTTCTGCATTTCCAAGAACCGTTCTTGGAATTCATTCTTTCTTTTGTATACTTCTTCATCCTTGCCAGGGGCGGTCTGAAGAATTTGTTCCTCTGGGATAGTATGTATCACAGGTTGTGGTGTAGACATTACTGTGGTAACTCTTGGTGCTTCGGTGACCTGAAGTTTGTAACCTTCAGGTACAAGAGTCTTTGTCGTAGTCCTTGCATCTTCGTTTACCTGAAGTTTGTAACTTTCAGGTCTGGAGGTTCCGGGTGTGGCCCCTAAGTCTTCAGTGACCGGTGGTATATATCCTTCAGGTATGAAATTGAAAGACATGCCCCAAGGAAACCCTTTAGGCATGTTATACTGCGGAAGATTGACGGGTATCTTAAACACTGGTGTAGACACAATTTCTGAAATTGCAGTCTTTTGAGGTGGTTGATCTTGAGCTGCTTCCAGGGATTCAATCATGTTGTTGAGTCTTTACACAAAGTATAGATGGGTTCAGGATGAGAAGGATCTGTAATACCCCAAATTTTGACCACTTAGATTTCCCATCATTGTGAAAATCACCATCACAATATGGATGTACCTTTATGCTTCATTAGTCTCCCCAAAGATGAGTGAGCATCCAATACAATCAAAATTAGGGTTTCAAGCCCTCTCTGAGTGCTTAGACAAAGGAATCAATCAAGAAATGACATGATCTTCAACTTGTCTAATCTCTTAAACATCCACAATGGATCAAAAAGGACTCCCACTTCAAGGATTAAGCACAAGGTTGCTCCCTTCTAGGTGGATCAAGTCTCAAGATCGACAGTGTCACCAAATTAGGGTTTTGGTCGACCAGGGCCTCCAGATGGAAATTTTCATCTGGGCACAAGGAAATGATCCAAAAAATGACCTAATATACTTCATGGAACCTCATGAACCCATGCATCAAGTCAATTTTGCCTCAGGGGATGCAATCATAAAAAATCAGGAATTAGGGTTTCTTGACCTAATTCACCCCTAAGTTGACTTTTGGGACAAACCATGAGCCAAGACCTCAAGATATGATTTGAGGGTCTCTAATATACCATATTGATCCATTTGGAACAATGGATTGATCCAAGAAGCTTGAGCAACAAGTCTCAATTTCATCTGCACCACAATTAGGGTTTTAAGAGAAAAGTCAACTGTAACTTTGACTTTTGACCTGGACATGCTCCCAAACCCTAATACATGATTGAATATACCCTATGACACCCATGGAACATGTCCATCAAGTTTGATTTAGGTCAAGGACATGATTTCCTGAAGAATTGCACAGTTTGGAATTCATCTGATAAAAAGTCAACTGTGCACAAAAGTCAACTTTGACTTTTTGAGATTTTTCACCAAAATGGATTTTTAACCCTAAAATGATGTTAATGTATGATTTGAATCATCATTCATCAAGAAAAATCAAGAAAAGTGAGATAACTTGTAAAAGGGGTAACCATAAAACTTAGAAATTTTTCTAAGTTAAAAATAAAGTGGCAAAGGTACCAACTTTGGAGGACCATAACTCCTAAACCACAAGGCCATTTTTTCTCATCCAAAGATGGATTTGTAGCCCTCATTATCACCTACAAAAACTTCAACTACAAGTCATTCCAATTCATTAAGGATTTTGAGTTATGGAGTGATCAAAGTGGCTGAAAAGTGAAAATGTCACTTTTTCCAACACTTAGTGAAATTTTCACTAAGTCAGATTCTGCTTCACTTTTTGCCAAATGTAGGGGGATTTTTCACTTGGAATCAAAAGAGATCAAAACCAAACTTGTTCAAACAGTTGTTGTATCATGTAAGAGCTTTCCAAAATGGCCAAGAACATTGCCAAATTCAACCTACATCATGAGATACAACATTGGCAAGTTGCCTTGCTGAAATCTGTCAAGGCAAGGCAGAATTTGCAACTTTGGTCGATTTGCCAAAATCAGCCAAATTCAATTGCTCCAATCCACTTGGACACCTCAGAGGATTGAATCCAAAGGGGACAATCACTGAGCCAAGCCTCCAAGGTCCAAGGAACAAGGAATATCATGTTGAACCTAGAGTTGCCAAAGTAGGGACAAGACTTCAAATTTGGAATGAGGCAATCAATGGAACCATCAAGGTGGCATGGACTGAGCCATTCTCATCTGAAATCAGTCAAGACTTATCCAAGACCAAGGGGACCAAAGCTCTGTGCCCTAACCTCTAAACAATGGCTAGAGGAGACTTGGATTCTCATTGGACAACATTGGCCAAACGTACTTACCAGCTGCCATGCACTATTCCTTGCAAAACAAACTTGCTCTACTATAAATAGAGCTCAATTTTGGTCAGTTTGAGTACACCAAAGCCATCTAACAGATGCTTTCCTCTAAATCTCTTTCTCTTGGCAAAAATGCCTTTCTTAGCAAGGTAGTTATCGGGTTTTGAGTTTGAGAGCAATTCCAACCAAACCAATCACTCACACACCTCACATACATCACATATGAGCTGATCAAACACTCACATAACATCTGGAACATCAAAATCTCAAAATCACTTGCCATCCACACAAGTTTGAAGTGAAGTTGCAGCTGAGATGCCATAAACTGATCCAGTCCATTTCAATTCAATCCAAGTGTTCAAACACACTCCATATGGTGTAGGGAAGCTGTCCAGATCATCACAACTTGTCTGTAACACCTCCAAATCAAAAATCACTTTGAACTTGCTGTCACGACTTGGAGGTAAGCCTAAACTTGGGCATCTCTCAATCTATGCATATTTCCTCGCACAATAATTTGGCCATATGTTCATAATCATGCATGGAATGTTTTCCCTCAATTAATTGCATTATTTGAATCGTGTATCAAAAATCCTAGCCTTCATGCAGAAATTAGGGTTCTTGAGGTCTCTTCGTGATTTCTTGTTGTATGTTTAATTTAAATGAAATTAAAGTACATAGACATGATCGTGAGGTTGAGGCGAGCATAATGATATGTGGATTGCATGATATGATTACGTATTCATGGAGATTGGATAGAAAATGCAAATCTGAGAAACCCAGAAAATGCGCGTGTTCTTGCTTGTGTTCTTGGCGCCATTTTCAGATTTTCAAATATTTGAATTTTGTGATTTTGTTTAATTGATTCAAAAATTAATTTCTCTCTGAGTTTTAATGATTTTGAGTTGATTCTTTTTTTAATAATTCACAAAAATGTTAAAATATTTTATTTTCACAAAAAATCCCAAAAATATTATTTATTTCATATAATTGATATATTTGCAAAGAATTAATATTTTGATTGTTTTTGGCATTTTAAATATTTTTTCTACATTGATTTTGCAACTTTTAATGCTTTCTAATTATTTTGTAGGTTAATACTTAATTTTTGAAGCATTAATCCAAGATCACAATTTGTTTTCCATGTGTTAAACAATTTTTGATCATTTTTAATTGAATTTTTATTCAATTAAATACATTTTGAAAACAAATTAGGGTTTTGGATTAATTCAACCCTCATAAATCATTTTCAAAACTCTTTGGGCCTCTTGAGAGAGTGTAAGACCCATCCCCCCTTGTACAAAAACTTTTTGGGCCTCACTCATTGTATAAGTCCCTCTGTACAAGTAAATGGCGCTATCGTCGCCCGTTTAAAAATAAAAATCATATGGGCCTCTCCTTGAGCTATAAGACCCATTCAAAAACACTTTGGGCCTCTATTAGAGTGTAAGACCCAATCCCCCTTTTAACCAAAACATTTTGGGCCTCACTTATTGTATAAGTCCCTCCGCTTTAAAAGAAAACCTCGACGCGATCGCCATTTTTAAACGAAAAATCATTTGGGCCTACCCTCGTGTTATAAGCCCCACTCTTTTTTCTTTAAACCTTTTTGGGCCTCTTGAGAGAGTGTAAGACCCATCCCTTTGTACAGAAAACCTTTTTGGGCCCCAGTCACTTGTATAAGTCCCGCTGTACAAATTCAACAGTGTGTTCACTGATAAAACCCTGGGCCTCTCCTTGAGCTGTAAGCCCCAAATCTTTCTTTTTCAAAGCACTTTCTCCTTTGATTTTGAATATACTGTTGTTTTCAATCTTTCTTTGTTGAACAACTAACCAAACAGCATGGAAGCACTACAACCGAGTAAGTGGTTATCGCTTTCATTTACTGCTTTCATATTATAAACTGTATTGTGGGGCTGCTCACTGTAAGTCTCTTTTCATAAACTCATATCTACTGTGTAATAATAGTATAGATATTTCGAGTTTCCCCGGCAACTACGTCTAGAACTAAGTGACGCCGTTTCATTTATTCGTAGAAATAGATGCCTAGATCCCCAATAGGAGCACCAGATACAGTCTTCTCTTCGGCTGTCCTCCTTAGGAATCGTCAAGAAGCTCTACTCCCCAAGATGAATGTATTCTCCGTGAATGGCATCTTTGAGTTTCTTCCAAATTCTCAAACTTTCCTGGCTTGATCTATTCCTTGTGGATAGCTTGCCTTGAATGTCTCGGGGTTTGGGTACCCACTACGGTCATAATCTTGGACCTTAACTAAGGAACCCTCTTTAAAAGCTAAAAGTCGCTGGATAGTAAACCTCGCACGTTTACCAGTGGTTTTTATCTTTAAAAGAGTTATCTCTCCTAATGGAAAGGAGGTGATAGACCCACGGGCTTCTTAAAAGCATCGGCCTCCTCTTGGGCATTATTCAAGGACACTACGGCTTCTTAGAAGTATTCACAGCCTCCTCTTAGGCTTCGTATAATGATCTATTCCTTCGGGAATGATAGCCTCCTCTTGGGCTTCGTACAAGGACCCGTCGGCTTCTTAAAAGTTTCCAGCCTCCTCTTGGGCTTCGTACAAATTGTCCCGACGACCTCCTAGAGGTATAGGAACAGAACTTAGTCATCTGCATAGAACAGTCCTTTCATAGAGTCTACTACTGTTTCTCAAAGCATAGTACAAAAGAAAAAAAACTCTAGACTTGGACAGTCTAACTTCCTTGAGTCTCAAAGACATTCTCAAGTGACCCCTTCGTTAAATAGGAAGGAAACCCGCAGACTCGGACAGTCTCAATACCCTTTGGATTTCCCGTTTCCTCAAAGAAAAGGAAATATCCCTGATCCTCAAATCAAATCCCTGAGTACAGTGTTGCTCATATAAGAACTGATTTTCTCTTTTAAAATAAGTATATTGGATCTGTCACTCAACTGAGACAAACCTTTAGCCTCCATCTCGGGATTCGTACGAGATACAAAAACACTCTCTTGTTGAGTATCAAAGACTCTCTTGTTGAGTCAAACTTTTCGCCTCCATCTCGGGCTTTGTACGAGATACAAAAAGGTTCTTATTAAGCCAAACAAACGATAGCCTCCATCTCGGGCTTTATACGAGATACCAAAAGACTCCATCGTCGGGTCAAAAACTTTTAGCCTCTCTCTCGGGCTTTGTACGAGACACAAATTAGCCTCCTCTTAGGCTTTGTATAAGAAAACCACTGGTTAATCCAATTAACCTTTTAGCATCAAAGCTGTGCCTCGTTCACAGTACACAAACATCAACAACTCCTTTCCCTTTATCTAATCGCTGTAAGCGGCAAGCCTCTGGATCATCTATATCCATGCCACTGTCCCTCTTTTAGCATGAGAAATTCCTAAGGAAAGATGGCATTGCTCTACACTGAGTTAAAGTCTTCTCCTTCAGGTTAAAACCCCTTCTTCGGAAATTATGGCATTGCTCGGATCCACGTATCCCAGTTAAAGTAATTCTCCTTTCCCCTCTTTAGAGATGACAAATTCTCTCTAAAGTCGAGGTCTTTCAGCTTCACGTCTTGGGCTTTGAACAAGACACAAATAGACTTTTCAGCTTCACATCTTGGGCTTTGAACAAGATACAAACCACTTTTCGCTTCACGTCTTGGGCTTTGAACAAGACACCAAAAACACCCATTTCCTCCCATAGAATAGGAGGAACTACGAATGCTCTGATTTCCCTGTTTCGGTAAACGGGAATACGTAGGCATAAGATCGAAAGAAAAGATCTTAACGAGCGCAATCAACAAAAAACCCAAATCCCATATCTCAGTCAATTAAAAGCAGTAATTCAAAAGCACCAGTCCTAACATCCTAATCCTTGTTCCCCGCCAGAAACCTTTTGCCTAGAAAAAAGAAAGAAAACAGTATTGGCAAAAATACAAATAACCAGTACAAGGCCCCCCCACATTGATAGCATCCGTAACCTAACAGACCGCTGTTTAAACTCAGTATGCAAAGCAGGGTTAATTGGAGACATCTATTTCCCTTCCTTATTCAGCTCACAATAGGATAAAAAATGAATTGACCTGTAGTTTAAAGCTCAAACGGCAGAGAGCGACCAGCGCTTAAGAACCGCGTCCAAAATCGCTCGCTACAGAAAAGTGGCGCCCACCGTGGGGCCCTTGTTTTTCTTTCTGTCTGTTTTCCTTGTAAAATGGCAACTCTGCTGGGGATTCCTTGCCAGAGTCATTTTCTGCCTTAGGGCATCATCCCCGTTTTCCACGGAAAATGGGAACTCTGCTGAGGAGAAAGATTGACCTATGCTGGTCCATCTCTTAGGCAGGGAACCACAGATTGGGGCTTCCGCCGGGGAACCCATTTCTGTCAGGAACTTAAGAATCGTAGCTTTATAAGTCTAGGATGATTAGGACAAATATATATACTGCTTTTCCTAATTGCTATACGTGTTTATTTTTCTGCTACTGGGAATGCGTGTGATGCCGCATGTGGTGAGATTGAGTATACACTTAAGAAAAGCCAACCTTTTTCGTAGTGCGGAAGCTATCGGAAATAGCTGTTACGCGATACTACCCTCATTTGAGGCTGGTGATCTATTCTCGGTGAATGACACTTACTCTAAGATTGCACATAACTCGCTGGCGATCCGCTTATTGTCTGCCTTCCTGGGAGGAGCTGATGATAATGAGTACAGGTACAAAAATCACCCTAGTATAAACCTTTGGGGATGGGTAGAGCCTTGACTTCATGACAACGACCCTCTGACCCCATGTTTTTTCTATGTTTTTGTGTGCTGCATTCATGCATCCATTTAATAAAACATTAAAACATTCAAAAAACTTTCTCTTCTAGTCTCTCTGTTTTTCAAATTAAACTAAGACTGTGATTGCAAATATCAGAGAAAAAGATTACGCTAATGGATTTCGGTAGAAGGAGAACTCGCCAGTATACCTTCAAGGTTCCAAAACTAGGGGATTTGAGAAGGTTAGCAAGGATGATCGTTAACCCAGAGGCTTTCAGAGCCAAGCACGGTGGTTTGCTACCACTGTTAAGAGTCCATGTGATTAAGGGAATCATGGATGCGCTCATTCAGTTCTACGATCCGGTTTATCACTGTTTCACATTCCCGGATTACCAGCTATCACCAACGCTGGAGGAGTATTCTCATCTGGCTGATTTACATATCACTGATCGAGCTCCATTTTCTGGACTGGAAGAAATTCCAAAGAATCAGACTATTGCAATAGCAATTCATTTGGACGAGTCCGAGGTCAGGACTCACATGATTACTAAGGGTGGCATCCAAGGTTTGCCAGCCCAGTTCTTGACAAAAAAAGGCTCTATACTTCGCTAGTATAGGGAACGGGACTGCTTTTGAAAGCATCTTTGTCTTGCTCACCTACGGGTTATTTTTGTTTCCCAACATCAATAACTTCGTCGATATCAACGCTATTAAGGTTTTTCTCATTGGAAACCCTGTGCCGACTTTGCTTGCAGATGTGTATCATTCTGTACACTTGGGAATTTGTACAGCGGAGGGGAGATCACATGCTGTGTACCTCTGCTTTATAAATGGTTTATCTCTCACTTGCCCAAGTCTGCTGCTTTTTGGGATTGCAAGAGTGTCTTACGTTGGTCGCAGAAGATCATGTCTCTCACCAATTCCGATATAGATTGGTGTAATAGGATTTATGAGGGAATCAGAATCATTGACCGTTGTGGAAACTTCCCCAGCGTACCCCTCATAGGAACTAAAGGAGGAATCAACTATCATCCGATATTGGTTCTTCGTCAATTTGGATACCCGATGAGGCACATCCCACTGGGTGTTCATCTGGAAGGTCTTTTCTTCAAAGAAGGAGAAAGTGACAGAGCACTAAAGATGGAAATAGTGCAAGCTTAGAAACAGGTTCATAAGAAAGGACGAGAGTCTTTGGGAAAACTGGACTGTGTCTCGGTGGAGCCTTATCTCCATTGGGTACAAACCAGAGCTCTCAAGCTAAAAATGCCTTATCCTCGTTACGGAATTCTTCCGCCGAGGGAAACTGTCATGTACTTCATGACGGAAACTGAAAAGCTTCAGGTTACTCTCAACAAAGTTCAAAAGGAGAGAAGGTCTTGGAAGAACAAGTATCGCACCCTCGACGTAGAGTGTATCCAAATACAACAACTACTGAAAGAGAAAGATGCTCTGATTGAAATTTTGGAGCAGCATGTTGTAGAGAATCAAGATGACCAAAGGAATTTGCTCACTCCTTTCACTTGGCAAAGGAATGACAACCCGACAACGGCCCAAGCGCCCCGGTCAAAGAAAAGGAAGATACCAGAATCAGCACCCGGTTTCTCCTCAGAGAGGACTCGGGACCCATTAGTTTAGGTTTCTGTTTCCGCACCTTGTAATCTACTGTATTTCCATTTCTGTAATCCTTTGAATTTCAATAAAAAGGGGTTTCCCCACTGTTTGATATTTGCAATCTAATTGTCGAAGTTTATTTTGATTAAACCAAAAAACAACAATTAATATAATCATTGCATTCATCATTCTCACATCGCGTATTCTTCTTCCCTACGAATCTCACGTTTGTGTCTCGATTCTAGAGTCAAACTGTCTCATTCGTATAATACTCGGGCCAATCGTCAGAAAAAGATGGATGATCTTGAGGAAGAGAACAGAGAGTTGAAAGAAGAGATCGACGCTCTGAGAGAGGATATGAGAAAGCTTCGTAACGACATGCAAGCCATGGCAGAAGCTCAGCTACAAAGAACTGTGATCTCAGAGATCACCTCAATGCCCATCATAGAAAAGTATGATCCTAGGTATCAGATGCCGAAAGATCGTCCTTGGGGCATGCCTGTTAACTATATCCCGGAAGGATATGTTCCGCCGATCAGGGAATCGCAACAGAAGCCGTTGGGCCTGAAGGTTACAAACTTCGGGAAAGCGAAGATGCTAGGGGCATACTGAAAACTCCTGAAGGTTACAAACTTCGGGAGGCGCCAAGACTTACTGCCGTAGTCACGGTACCACCCCCTGTGGTGCATACTGTCCCGGAAGGACAGATTCCATAGACACCTTCTGGTAAGAAGGAAACTATGTTTGACAGAATGGATGAATTCCAGGAGCAGTTCTTGGAAATGCAGAAAGAGCTGCAAGCCATTCGCGGTCAGGATCTATTTGGAAAAGACGCCGCAGACCTCTGCTTGGTCCTAAATGTGAAAGTCCCGCACAAGTTCTAAGTGCCCGACTTTGAAAAATACAAGGGTAACTCTTGCCCTCAGAGCCATCTGGTGATGTACGCTCGGCGGATGTCAGCTCAGACGGAGAATCAGGACCTGCTGATTCACTACTTCCAGGATAGTTTAACCGGTGCCGCACTCAAATGGTACATGGGTTTAAACCGTACTACGATCAGTACATTCAGAGATCTTGGTACTGCCTTCGTCCAACAATACAAGTACAATTTGGACATGGCACCCGACAGAGATCAACTCAGATCAATGTCGCAAAAGGAAAAGGAAACCTTTAAGGAGTATGCTCAAAGGTGGCGTGAAATTGCCGCTCAAATTTGTCCACCTCTTGAGGAAAAAGAGATGACAAAAATCTTCTTAAAGACCTTGAGCTCATTTTACTATGACCGAATGGTCGCCAGTGCGCCCAGTGATTTCACCGAAATGGTCGGCATGGGCGTACGTCTTGAGGAAGCCGTCCGAGAAGGACGTTTGGTAAAAGACACTGGATCAACGAGTGGTACTAAAAAATACGGTAGTGCTCTCCCTAAGAAAAAAGAGCAAGATATTGGGAATATCTCTCTCGAAAAGCAAAGACGACGTTATCAGCCAGTAGTAGCTGTTACTCCTGCTATCGGCCCCGCGCCTGTTCCTATGTATCAACCTCAGGTTGCGCAGAGCCAACCTGACCAACAAAGGACACAACAGCCTCTTCAACAGGCTCGTCCTCCATATAACAACAACCGTACAATACGGCCACCAGGATTTGATCCTATACCCGTAACGTACACAGAGCTGTTTCCGTTACTGCTGGCTAAGGGGCATATTCAGACTAAGTCTCCCCTTTCAGTTCCGGAAAATCCGCCTTTTTGGTTTAAAGCGGATCAAACATGCCCTTATCATCAAGGAGGTTCAGGGCATAACATTGAGACTTGTCTCAATTTCAAATCCGACGTGCAAAAGCTTGTTAGGAGCGGGCTCTTATCTTTCAAAGATACGAATCTTAATGTTCTTACGAACCCGCTGCCTCAACACGAGAAAGCTACAGTCAATCTGATTGAGAAAGAGACTAATAATGTCTATCAAATTCACGATGTACTCTTGTTAAAGACCAATCTGGTCAAGATGCATTGTAGACAGAGTGGATATGGCCATGTGCCACCTCATAACTATCACCAGTGTGATATCTGCTCTAAAGACAACCAGGGGTGTTCTGTAGTGCAAGCAGCTCTACAGGAACAAATGGATCTTGGATGGATCCAAGAGCACCGAGTTCATGGAGTTAACATGGTTTACACGAATTCCAACGCCATTCAAAACCACGACATCCGTGCGATGAATGTCAACTTGGTGGCGATGCACTCAAGGCAAAGCCCGTATCATAATCTGCTGCGGCACGATTATGGTTCCTGTCTGATTTGCTCGGTAAACAAACAGGGATGCTCTTTCATACAAGAGGCCCTCCAGCGTCAGATGGATCTTGGATGGATCCAAGACTACCCTGATAGGAATCCCTATCAAATCAATATGGTTCAGATCTTCGATATTCGCGTAATGAATACCAACCTAGTAGAGTTACATGCTGAGCAGGTCCGACTTGGATTCTTAATATCACATGATTACCAAAGTTGTAAAGCGGGTTGCGAAAACGATCGAGGTTGTACCCTTGTCCAGGAGGCACTTCAGGACTTGTTAAATCACTGGTGGATGCCACTCTATATGGACGAAGATACTCAGCAGATTAGTATCAATAACAGGAATCCTACTCGTCGTCAAAGTCAGGATGTCCGATCAATGGAAGGTAACCTAGTGAGGTTACATTGTATTCAAAGTGGGTGTGGCCAGGTGCCATCACACAACTATGACAGTTGTAGTGTCTGTTCGGAAAGTAACCAAGGGTGTTACCTTGTGAGAGCAGCTCTTCAGGGGTCAGGTCGATCATGGAGAAATTCGTCCATATCCAAGTTCAGGACCCATCATTTGGTCGCCGATCAAGTCAAGGATGTTGTCACAATCTCGGGTCATCACAAGACCAGGGATGTTTTTGCCATCATTCCTCTACTTGACGAATCTAAAGTTCCCAACCAGGAACGGATCGAGATTACTTATGATGGTCAGAAAAATCAGAAGGTTCCTATAGTCATCTATCTACCGGGGCCACTACCATATGAATCAGCTAAGGCAATCCCTTACAAATATGGTGCAACAATAATCGAGAATGGAAAGGAAATTCCATTACCCTCCGTCGTGAATATTGCAGACATCAGTCGTGTA
Organism: Lathyrus tuberosus; assembly: GCA_022829125.1. Taxonomy (NCBI): domain Eukaryota; kingdom Viridiplantae; phylum Streptophyta; class Magnoliopsida; order Fabales; family Fabaceae; genus Lathyrus; species Lathyrus tuberosus. Next base: position 22,678,753 of record JALAZF010000017.1, read on the forward strand.
ACACGGAGCGGTCGAATCTTCAACCGAGGGGTTGGAGAATCCAACAAAGAAAAGGAACTTCAGGCAGAAATTCCTGATCCACCAGTCGGTCAATCTGGTAATCCCGACTTTTTCAAAAGACAAAGATGAGATGCTAAAGCTCATCCAAAGGAGTGAATATAACATTATTGATCAACTGTTACAGACTCCTTCAAAGATCTCAGTATTATCACTGTTACTCAGTTCAGAAGCAGACAGAGAGGCTCTACAGAAAGTCTTGGAGCAAGCCTTTGTGGAACAGGATGTAACAATCAGACAATTCGATAGCATTGTCTCTAACATCACTTCTTGCAACAATTTGGGATTTAGTGATGAGGAATTACCTGAAGAGGGTCGCCGTCATAACATGGCGCTCAACATTACAATTAACTGCCAGGGCGATGCTTTAGCCAACGTACTGGTAGACACAGGGTCAGCCCTGAATGTTATGTCGAAGTCCACTTTGACGCAATTACCATTTAAGGGCCCTCCGATGAGAGTCAGCGAGGTCGTCGTCAAAGTATTCGACGGATCCATAAAAACAGTTATCGGCGAAGTTGATCTTCCCATAACTATTGGTCCTCACACTTTCCAAATCACATTCCAGGTCATGGACATCCGGGCAACATACAGTTGTTTATTAGGAAGACCTTGGATACATCAGGCTGGAGCGGTTACTTCAACCCTCCACCAAAAGCTAAAGTTCATCAAGAACGGTCAACTTGTCACGGTTTGTGGGGAACAAGCCTTGCTTATAAGCAACTTATCATCATCTACTTGTGTGGAACCCGAGGAGGTTATTGGAACTCAGTTCCAAGCACTATCGGTGAGCAAGAACGATCAATCCGAAGAAGGAACTTCAATTTCTTCATACAAAGATGCAATCAAAGCGGTCGAGAGTACCGATACGATAGGATGGGGACAACTTGTCATTCCCACTGACAATAAAACAAAGAAGGGTCTTGGTTTTTCTGCAACCTGTACCCAGACAGTTGCCAACGATGAAAGTTTTCATCCCCTTCAAAACTTCTTCCACAGTGGAGGTTTTCTTCACCCAGTGTCTCAGACAGTTCATGCTATCAATGAGGAAGATCCCTCTGACACAGATAAAGAGTGGAAGTCCTATCTTAATGAGGACGGTTATATGTCTCAGGAAGAGGTGTCTATGCCTTTTTGCTTTCCTACAGAAAGTCCGAGATTTATACCAAGATCAGATGTCAAAATGATCTACGGAGATTGTGATCCGGAAGGATGCCGTGCTCCTTCAAATTCATTAGAGGAAGACACTCTGATGAAAGAAAACTTTGATCACAATTACTATGGCCCGATGGATGGTCTGCCAATGTGGCAGCCTTACCCAGGAAACTTGGGGCAAGAAAGTCATTGAACAGAATACCTGTGTCCCCACCATGTCATGGGATCAACACTCAGGTCATTCGGAAACTACTCAACATGAAGATGAATTCGCAACATTTACAGGACTTGAATTCATCAACTATGCTTTTCCCGAGGTCAACGTCATCGAGAGAGATGACTTCTCCAGTTCAAAAGAAGTTTGGGACACTTTGGGACAACCAAGTGGAAAATACGACTTTATGGTCAAGTACACTGCTCCCGAAAGCTCTCGTATCAAGCTCGAAGATATCCAATCAACTGGATGGGGAGATACAGCTGAGAGCTCCAATGCTATGCAAAATGCAACAGAGGAATCCTCCTACGACAATTCTGTCTGGGAGACAGATTCCAATGATCCTGCTCCACCAGAAATCAGCGTCATTTCTGAAGACAAATCAAGGAAGGTGCCAGACTTTGTGATTCACCGAGGAGTTCGCCGCCAATGGGTTGCCGTCGAGGTTTCGAAGGTCGTTCATAAGTCAAAGTAATTGCCATCTTTAACCTTTCACCCTGCCCAGGTGAAATGGATGTTTTAATAGGGCTCGCTTTTTGTAAATTTCCCTCTTCGCTTTGCCCAAAGCGACAGAGTTTTGTTTCATAGGGCTGTAGTTTCAAGATTCGACTTGTTCATTAATAAAATAACGTCGTTCTGTAATTTCCGCATTAATTGTTGTTTTCTTTTTTTGCTTTTTCAGAAAATGGTAATCCTAAAAAACATTCAATAATAAAAACAAGCAGTAAAATAAATACACTGCACACACTTGCATTTTCTCTATCTCTTCTAAACACGAATCATCACATCATGCAGATTGCTTGTTTTATACCCCGTTGAAACATACGATCTGATGCCTTCTTCCAACTTTGAGTCCCCGGTTTTCGAGGCTGAAGAAGAAGATGACGACGAAATTCCAGAAGAGATCTCCCGACTTCTCAGACAAGAGGAAAGGTCCATTGAACCTCACAAAGAGCCATTGGAAACGGTAAACTTGGGTTCAGAAAAAGAGAGAAAAGAAATCAGGATCGGAGCACTGCTCAGTCCAACTGTCAAAGAAGGTTTGATAAAGCTTCTCAAAGAATTCCCCGATGTATTCGCTTGGTCCTATCAGGATATGCCAGGGTTGGATACCAGCATCTTGGAACATCACTTACCGCTAAGATCGGAATGTCCGCCAGTAAAGCAAAGGTTGAGACAGACTCACCCGAACATGGCCATCAAAATCAAAGAGGAGGTACAGAAACAGATCGACGCGGGTTTCCTCGCTACATCTGAATATCCTCAATGGTTAGCCAACATCGTACCTGTTCCCAAAAAGGATGGAAAGGTCAGAATGTGTGTTGATTACAGAGATCTGAATAAGGCAAGTCCAAAGGACGACTTTCCTTTACCACACATTGACATGCTGGTAGACAATACAGCAAAGTTCAAAGTATTCTCCTTCATGGATGGATTCTCGGGCTATAATCAGATCAAAATGGCACCGAAAGACATGGAGAAAACTTCGTTCATTACCCCATGGGGTACCTTTTGTTACAAGGTAATGCCGTTCGGTTTGAAGAATGTCGGGGCAACCTATCAAAGGGTCATGACTACTCTGTTTCATGACATAATACACAAAGAAATCGAAGTGTATGTCGATGATATGATTGCAAAATCAAAAACAGAGAGTGAGCACGTTGAACATCTGTCAAAATTGTTCGAACGTTTAAGAAAATTCAAGCTCCGCTTGAATCCCAACAAGTGAACCTCCGGTGTCCGTTCACGGAAATTACTAGGGTTCATCGTCAGCCAGAAAGGAATTGAAGTTGATCCTGACAAGGTCAAGGCCATTCAAGAAATGCCTTCTCCGAAAACTGAAAAACAAGTCAGAGGATTCCTGGGACGTTTGAACTACATCTCCAGATTCATATTCCTTATGACCGCGACATGCGCGCCAATTTTCAAATTACTCAAAAAGAACCAGGATTGCGTTTGGTCAGAAGATTGCCAAACAGCCTTCGACAGTATTAAGGAATACCTGTTGAATTCGCCGATTCTATCACCTCCAGTGGAAGGAAGACCACTGATCATTTACCTCACAGTCCTAGAGGACTCAATGGGATGTGTACTTGGCCAACAAGACGAAACTAAACGGAAAGAGTCTTCCATTTACTATCTAAGCAAGAAATTCACCGACTGCGAGACTCGGTACACAATGCTTGAGAAAACTTGTTGCGCTTTGGCTTGGGCAGCCAAACGTCTTCGCCGGTACATGATTCGTCATACTACTTGGTTGGTCTCCGAAATGGATCCAATCAAGTACGTTTTCGAAAAACCTACTCTCACGGGAAGGATTGCCCGTTGGCAGATGTTACTATCAGAATATGACATAGAGTACCATGCTCAAAAAACCGTTCAAGGAAGTATTTTAGCCGATCATTTGGCTCATCAACCGATTGATGATCAAGAATCAATCGGGTTTGACTTCCCAGACGAAGATGTCATGTATCTAAAGATGAAAGATTGCGATGAACTGCTACCTAGTGAAGGGCCAGAACCAGGTTCCCAGTGGGGACTTATCTTTGACAGAGTAGTCAATCATTATGGAAACGGAATTGGGGCAATCATTGTTACCCCTCAGGGTTCCCACATTTCTTTCACTGCCAGACTTACGTTCAAATGTACGAACAACGAGGCCGAATACGAAGCATGTATCATGGGTCTCGGAGAAGCGATTGATTTAAGGATCAAAAACTTGGACGTATACGGCGATTCAGCCCTGGTTATTAACCAGATAAAAGGAGATTGGAACACATACCAATCGGGATTGATTCCTTACAAAGACTATGTAAGAAGGTTGTTACCCTTCTTCAACAGAGTCGACTTTCATCACATCCCTCGTGATGAGAATCACATGGCTGATGCATTAGCCACTCTCTCTTCCATGATTGGGGTAGGTCGATGGAATAACATACCTAATATCGACATCATGCGCCTTGAACGGCCCGCTTACATCTTCGCGATTGAAGCAGTCATAGACGACAGACCTTGGTATCACGATATCAAATGCTTCCTTCAGAAACAAGAGTACCCATCTGGGGCACTCAGAAAAGACAGGAAACCCCTCAGAAGATTGGCTAGAAACTTCTTCCTGAGCGGTGACACTCTTTATAAGAGAAATTTTGACATGGTCTTGCTCCGATGTGTCGACAGACCAGAAGTAGACATGCTCATGAAAGAAATTCATGAAGGGTCCTTTGGCACTCATGCCAACGGACACACAATGGCCAGAAAAATGCTGAGAGCAGGGTACTATTGGTTGACAATGGAATCCGACTGCTACAAGTACATGAGGAGGTGTCACAAGTGTCAGATATACTCCGACAAAATTCATGTACCGCCATCACATCTCAAAGTTCTTTCTTCCCCGTGGCCATTTTCCATATGGGGAATCGATATGATTGGTATGATTGAGCCCAAGGCTTCAAACGGACATTGGTTCATCCTGGTAGCCATTGATTATTTCACCAAGTGGGTCGAAGCAGCGTCATTCGCCAATGTAACCCGACAAGTGGTGGTCCGATTTATCAAAAACAATATCATCTGCCGTTATGGTGTTCCAAGCGAGATCATTACTGATAATGGATCTAACTTGAACAACAAGATGATGAAAGAGTTGTGCACAGAGTTCAAGATCGAACACCATAACTCATCTCCCTACCGACCCAAGATGAACGGAGCGGTAGAAGCGGCTAACAAGAACATCAAGAAAATTGTTCAAAAGATGGTTGTAACCTACAAAGATTGGCACGAGATGCTACCCTTTGCTCTTCACGGTTATCGCACATCTGTCCGTACTTCAACAGGGGCAACCCCTTTCTCTCTAGTATATGGCATGGAGGCAGTTCTCCCCATAGAAGTAGAGATCCCATCAATCCGGGTATTGATGGAAGCTAAGCTCACCGAAGCTGAATGGTGTCAAAGTCGACACGACGAACTGAACCTGATCGAAGAAAAGAGAATCACGGCACTATGCCATGGTCAGTTGTATCAGCAGAGAATGAGAAGGGCGTTCGACAAAAAGGTCCGACCTCGTGTCTTCAGAAAAGGAGACCTCGTGCTCAAGAAGATACAATCATTTCTCACTGATTCTCGGGGCAAATGGACCCCGAATTATGATGGCCCCTATGTGGTCACGAAAGCTTTCTCATGCGGTGCCTTGAGACTTGCAACCATGGACGGAGAGGAATTTGCCTACCCCACGAATGTTGATGTAGTCAAGAAATACTTCGCCTAAAACTATAAAAAAAAAAAAAAACGTCTCGGTGGATTGAAAACCCGAAAGGGCGGTCCAGGCAAAAGTTAGAGACATGAAAAGAATCATCCCGATGGATTGGAAATCTCATAGTACAATCCAGGCAAAAGTTAGGGATAATGGCAAGTAACTATGTTCAACAGAGGCAAGTCCCTCAGCAGCAGTTACAGCATCATCTATCGGAGGAAATCTCCAGTCAAAGGTCATCTTCGACAGAAGCTCATGATGTCCCGAATTCAAAGTTGGTAGAAGGATAGTGGTCGTTATGTTTCAACGTAGCCCTTTTCCCTGTAAATTACCATTTTCTAACTTTGTATATACTCTTTGGAATCACGCGTTTGGCTAATCTCCATCTTATCAATAAAATTTGAGCCCTTGTGCTTTTGTTTGTAATTCTTAACTTGTTTTAGCTTTACAGAACGACGTTGTTTAAACTTAATCAGCGATTCTTGAAATAAAACAAAAATAAATTTACTTGTTAAACTTTTTCTGCTTTTAAATTAAAGATGGCATTTCTTTTGACTGTTGAACATCAGAAGAACATCGATCGCTTCTCCCGAAGTAAGCGAACTTCAAAGTGCAGAATCAAAGTACTCCTTCTAAGCCAGTGCGCCTGAATGAAGGATCAACTGTATCAGATGCGGTTTTCCCGTCTGATACCCTCGGCCGAGTTCTCATCTCCTAAGCCCGATCAACATAGCTCCCCAACGGGACTATCTCTCCTAAGCAAGGTGGAATTGCCATTTTGAATCAACGGTACTTCTTCGCCCCGCATGGCCGAGTATCCAATTGTGTTCATCCAGTATTCTGTATGTCGCGTCAGTTTTGTCAGCATATACATACGTACTTCATGCATTTTGATTTGCATTTACATTTCATATTGCATCGTTATCACTCTAGCCGGTCTTGTCCCCTAGTGATAAACAGTTTTCTCAATCGAGTTTGTCAGTTCTTTCCTTGTCAGGAAGTGTTGCGTCTGCACAATCTCGCCACCAGTGTATCTTTAGATCAGAGTCGGCACTTGGCCACTTTGATAACTTGAACCTCTGAAAGATCAGAGAACCTTCAACAGATGTCACTCTTCGCCATTGAAGATGATATCCTCGCTTTCCCGGATTAAGGAAAATCCCCAGAGAAAGCCTCTTAAACAGAGATTCGGCAGTACATCAGTATTTCTCTGAAAAGTCGTTGATGAAAAGGTCATCGACACCTCAAAATTGGACCCCATCATATGGCGTTTCTCCGGGAAGATCCCGAGAAAAGTATGATGAAATATCCCAAACGAAAACAGTCTCTCAAGAGACTCGCTTTCCCTAGTAGAATCGACAAATGGCGTCTCCAAAACAGAGAAGTTTGTGTACCTCTACAACTCAGACGAATGGGTTCCCCAGCAAGTCTGACATCAAAACTTTTTCCGTCAAATGGAATCTCCCCAGGAAAATTCGGCGAGAAGTTTGAGGAAAACCGCTACACATGGCGTCCCTTGTCAATAAAGTTTATAGACAAAAGAAACCGAGACCAGTTCCTTGGTAGGAAACCAGGATCGAGGGGAAGTTTAAATCAGAAACTTAGACCAGTTCCTTGGTAAGAAACCAGGATCGAGGGGAAGTTTAAATCAGAAACTAAGACCAGTTCCTTGGTAGGAAACCAGGATCGAGGGGAAGTTTAAATCAGAAACTAAGACCAGTTCCTTGGTAGGAAACCAAGAACGAGGGGAGGTTTATTTCAAAAGAAAACTGAGACCAGTTCCTTGGCTGAAGACCAGGATCGAGGGGAAGTTTACCTTTTCTAAGCATCATTGCTTAGCTAAAGAAGATGAATGCGTAAGCTACCATTCATAACCACCATCAAAATTTCGGATATTCCGATATTTAATCCTCTTGCACCCCGAATGCTCGAATACCTTCGTCATTCACACCTTCGGGTCCAAGAAGATTAAATAGGGGTATCTGTAATACCCCAAATTTTGACCACTTAGATTTCCCATCATTGTGAAAATCATCATCACAATATGGATGTACCTTTATGCTTCATTAGTCTCCCCAAAGATGGGTGAGCATCCAATACAATCAAAATTAGGGTTTCAAGCCCTCTCTGAGTGCTTAAACAAAGGAATCAATCAAGAAATGACATGATCTTCAACTTGTATAATCTCTTAAACATCCACAATGGATCAAAAAGGACTCCCACTTCAAGGATTAAGCACAAGGCTGCTCCCTTCTAGGTGGATCAAGTCTCAAGATCGACAGTGTCACCAAATTAGGGTTTTGGTCGACCAGGGCCTCCAGATGGAAATTTTCATCTGGGCACAAGGCAATGATCCAAAACATGACCTAATATACTTCATGGAACCTCATGAACCCATGCATCAAGTCAATTTTGCCTCAGGGGATGCATTCATCAAAAATCAAGAATTAGGGTTTCTTGACCTAATTCACCCCTAAGTTGACTTTTGGGACAAACCATGAGCCAAGACCTCAAGAGATGATTTGAGGGTCTCTAATATACCATATTGATCCATTTGGAACAATGGATTGATCCAAGAAGCTTGAGCAACAAGTCTCAATTTCATCTGCACCACAATTAGGGTTTTAAGAGAAAAGTCAACTGTAACTTTGACTTTTGACCTGGACATGCTCCCAAACCCTAATACATGATTGAATATTCCCTATGACACCCATGGAACATGTCCAACAAGTTTGATTTAGGTCAAGGACATGAATTCCTGAAGAATTGCACAGTTTGGAATTCATCTGATAAAAAGTCAACTGTGCACAAAAGTCAACTTTGACTTTTTGAGATTTTTCAGCAAAATGAATTTTTAACCCTAAAATGATGTTAATGTATGATTTGAATCATCATTCATCAAGAAAAATCAAGAAAAGTGAGATAACTTGTAAAAGGGGTAACCATAAAACTTAGAAATTTTTCTAAGTTAAAAATAAAGTGGCAAAGGTACCAACTTTGGAGGACCATAACTCCTAAACCACAAGGCCATTTTTTCTCATCCAAAGATGGATTTGTAGCCCTCATTATCACCTACAAAAACTTCAACTACAAGTCATTCCAATTCATTAAGGATTTTGAGTTATGGAGTGATCAAAGTGGCTGAAAAGTGAAAATGTCTCTTTTTCCAACACTTAGTGAAATTTTCACTAAGTCAGATTCTGCTTCACTTTTTGCCAAATGTAGGGGGATTTTTCACTTGGAATCAAAAGAGATCAAAACCAAACTTGTTCAAACAGTTGTTGTATCATGTAAGAGCTTTCCAAAATGGCCAAGAACATTGCCAAATTCAACCTACATCATGAGATACAACATTGGCAAGTTGCCTTGCTGAAATCTGTCAAGGCAAGGCAGAATTTGCAACTTTGGTCGATTTTCCAAAATCATCCAAATTCAATTGCTCCAATCCACTTGGACACCTCAGAGGATTGAATCCAAAGGGGACAATCACTGAGCCAAGCCTCCAAGGTCCAAGGAACAAGGAATAGCATGTTGAACCTGGAGTTGCCAAAGTAGGGACAAGACTTCAAATTTGGAATGAGGCATTCAATGGAACCATCAAGGTGGCATGGACTGAGCCATTCTCATCTTAAATCAGTCAAGACTTATCCAAGACCAAGGGGACCAAAGCTCTGTGCCCTAACCTCTAGTCAATGGCTAGAGGAGACTTGGATTCTCATTGGACAACATTGGCCAAACCTACTTACCAGCTGCCATGCACTATTCCTTGCAAAACAAACTTGCTCTACTATAAATAGAGCTCAATTGTGGTCAGTTTGAGTACACCAAAGCCATCTAACAGATGCTTTCCTCAAAATCTCTTTCTCTTGGCAAAAATGCCTTTCTTAGCAAGGTAGCTATCGGGTTTTGAGTTTGAGAGCAATTCCAACCAAACCAATCACTCACACACCTCACATACATCACATATGAGCTGATCAAACACTCACATAACATCTGGAACATCAAACTCTCAAAATCACTTGCCATCCACACAAGTTTGAAGTGAAGTTGCAGCTGAGATGCCATAAACTGATCCAGTCCATTTCAATTCAATCCAAGTGTTCAAACACACTCCATATGGTGTAGGGAAGCTGTCCAGATCATCACAACTTGTCTGTAACACCTCCAAATCAAAAATCACTTTGAACTTGCTGTCACGACTTGGAGGTAAGCCTAAACTTGGGCATCTCTCAATCTATGCATATTTCCTCGCACAATAATTTGGCCATATGTTCATAATCATGCATGGAATGTTTTCCCTCAATTAATTGCATTGTTTGAATCGTGTATCAAAAATCCTAGCCTTCATGCAGAAATTAGGGTTCTTGAGGTCTCTTCGTGATTTCTTGTTGTATGTTTAATTTAAATGAAATTAAAGTACATAAACATGATCGTGAGGTTGAGGCGAGCATAATGATATGTGGATTGCATGATATGATTACGTATTCATGGAGATTGGATAGAAAATGCAAATCTGAGAAACCCAGAAAACGCGCGTGTTCTTGCTTGTGTTCTTGGCGCCATTTTCAGATTTTCAAATATTTGAATTTTGTGATTTTGTTTAATTGATTCAAAAATTAATTTCTCTCTGAGTTTTAATGATTTTGAGTTGATTCTTTTTTTAATAATTCACAAAAATGTTAAAATATTTTATTTTCACAAAAAATCCCAAAAATATTATTTATTTCATATAATTGATATTTTTGCAAAGAATTAATATTTTGATTGTTTTTGGCATTTTAAATATTTTTTCTACATTGATTTTGCAACTTTTAATGCTTTCTAATTATTTTGTAGGTCAATACTTAATTTTTGAAGCATTAATCCAAGATCACAATTTGTTTTCCACGTGTTAAACAATTTTTGATCATTTTTAATTGAATTGTTATTCAATTAAATACATTTTGAAAACAAATTAGGGTTTTGGATTAATTCAACCCTCATAAATCATTTTCAAAACTCTTTGGGCCTCTTGAGAGAGTGTAAGACCCATCCCCCCTTGTACAAAAACTTTTTGGGCCTCACTCATTGTATAAGTCCCTCTGTACAAGTAAACGGCGCGATCGTCGCCCGTTTAAAAATAAAAATCATCTGGGCCTCTCCTTGAGCTATAAGACTCATTCAAAAACACTTTGGGCCTCTATTAGAGTGTAAGACCCAATCCCCCTTTTAACCAAAACATTTTGGGCCTCACTTATTGTATAAGTCCCTCCGCGTTAAAAGAAAACCTCGGCGTGATCGCCATTTTTAAACGAAAAATCATTTGGGCCTACCCTCGTGTTATAAGCCCCACTCTTTTTTCTTTAAACCTTTTTGGGCCTCTTGAGAGAGTGTAAGACCCATCCCTTTGTACAGAAAACCTTTTTGGGCCCCAGTCACTTGTATAAGTCCCGCTGTACAAATTCAACAGTGTGCTCACTGATAAAACCCTGGGCCTCTCCTTGAGCTGTAAGCCCCAAATCTTTCTTTTTCAAAGCACTTTCTCCTTTGATTTTGAATATACTGTTGTTTTCAATCTTTCTTTGTTGAACAACTAACCAAACAGCATGGAAGCACTATAGCCGAGTAAGTGGTTATCGCTTTCATTTACTGCTTTCATATTATAAACTGTATTGTGGGGCTGCTCACTGTAAGTCTCCTTTCATAAACTCATATCTACTGTGTAATAATAGTATAGATATTTCGAGTTTCCCCGGCAACTACGTCTAGAACTAAGTGACGCTGTTTCATTTATTCGTAGAAATAGATGCCTAGATCCCCAATAGGAGCACCAGATACAGTCTTCTCTTCGGCTGTCTTCCTTAGGAATCGTCAAGAAGCTCTACTCCCCAAGATGAATGTATTCTCCGTGAATGGCATCTTTGAGTTTCTTCCAAATTCTCAAACTTTCCTGGCTTGATCTATTCCTTGTGGATAGCTTGCCTTGAATGTCTCGGGGTTTGGGTACCCACTACGGTCATAATCTTGGACCTTAACTAAGGAACCCTCTTTAAAAGCTAAAAGTCGCTGGATAGTAAACCTCGCACGTTTACCAGTGGTTTTTATCTTTAAAAGAGTTATCTCTCCTAATGGAAAGGAGGTGATAGACCCACGGGCTTCTTAAAAGCATCGGCCTCCTCTTGGGCATTATTCAAGGACACTACGGCTTCTTAGAAGTATTCACAACCTCCTCTTAGGCTTCGTATAATGATCTATTCCTTCGGGAATGATAGCCTCCTCTTGGGCTTCGTACAAGGACCCGTCGGCTTCTTAAAAGTTTCCAGCCTCCTCTTGGGCTTCGTACAAATTGTCCCGACGACCTCCTAGAGGTATAGGAACAGAACTTAGTCATCTGCATAGAACAGTCCTTTCCTAGAGTCTACTACTGTTTCTCAAAGCATAGTACAAAAGAAAAAAAACTCTAGACTTGGACAGTCTAACTTCCTTGAGTCTCAAAGACATTCTCAAGTGACCCCTTCGTTAAATAGGAAGGAAACCCGCAGACTCGGACAGTCTCAATACCCTTTGGATTTCCCGTTTCCTCAAAGAAAAGGAAATATCCCTGATCCTCAAATCAAATCCCTGAGTACAGTGTTGCTCATATAAGAACTGATTTTCTCTTTTAAAATCAGTATATTGGATCTGTCACTCAACTGAGACAAACCTTTAGCCTCCATCTCGGGCTTCGTACGAGATACCAAAACACTCTCTTGTTGAGTATCAAAGACTCTCTTGTTGAGTCAAACTTTTCGCCTCCATCTCGGGCTTTGTACGAGATACAAAAAGGTTCTTATTGAGCCAAACAAACGATAGCCTCCATCTCGGGCTTTATACGAGATACCAAAAGACTCCATCGTCTGGTCAAAAACTTTTAGCCTCTCTCTCGGGCTTTGTACGAGACACAAATTAGCCTCCTCTTAGGCTTTGTATAAGAAAACCACTGGTTAATCCAATTAACCTTTTAGCATCAAAGTTGTGCCTCGTTCACAGTACACAAACATCAAAAACTCCTTTCCCTTCATCTAATCACTGTAAGCGGCAAGCCTCTGGATCATCTATATCCATGCCACTGTCCCTCTTTTGGCATGAGAAATTCCTAAGGAGAGATGGCATTGCTCTACACTGAGTTAAAGTCTTCTCCTTCAGGTTAAAACCCCTTCTTCGAAAATTATGGCATTGCTCGGATCCGCGTATCCCAGTTAAAGTAATTCTCCTTCCCCCTATTTAGAGATGACAAATTCTCTCTAAAGTCGAGGTCTTTCAGCTTCACGTCTTGGGATTTGAACAAGACACAAATAGACTTTTCAGCTTCACATCTTGGGCTTTGAACAAGATACAAACCACTTTTCGCTTCACGTCTTGGGCTTTGAACAAGACACCAAAAACACCCATTTCCTCCCATAGAATAGGAGGAACTACGAACGCTCTGATTTCCCTGTTTCGGTAAACGGGAATACGTAGGCATAAGATCGAAAGAAAAGATCTTAGCGAGCGCAATCAACAAAAAACCCAAATCCCATATCTCAGTCAATTAAAAGCAGTAATTCAAAAGCACCAGTCCTAACATCCTAATCCTTGTTCCCCGCCAGAAACCTTTTGCCTAGAAAAAAGAAAGAAAACAGTATTGGTGAAAATACAAATAACCAGTACAAGGCCCCCCCACATTGATAGCATTCGTAACCTAACAGACCGCTGTTTAAACTCAGTATGCAAAGCAGGGTTAATTGGAGACATCTATTTCCCTTCCTTATTCAGCTCATAATAGGATAAAAAATGAATCGACCTGTAGTTTAAAGCTCAAACCGCAGAGAGCGACCAGCGCTTAAGAACCGCGTCCAAAATCGCTCGCTACAGGATCAATGGTGATTTTGGTCTCAATCCAAGAGTTTGTTGGTTATGGTACAAGGATGTAATCCTAGTACTTTCTCACTATATGAGCATGAAGTTGGTCATGTGATATCATGTGGTGGTTTTGGATGTTTCTTGTTGGAAGGAGCATCTTTTATAATAGATAGGGGGAGAACTTATGTCTGTTGAGTGTACTATTGTGGTACATAGATTGCTTGTGGATCAAGCAGTGAGTGTATGCGTTCAACATGTGTGTTGAACAAGGAGTGAGCTCTTTAAGACATGAAGATGAGTCTTATGTTTTCTATTCACTTTAAGGTGTTCTTCTTGCAAAGGAGAACTGGTTATCTCCAACAGAGGGAGTTGGAATTCTGTCTAGGATCTGTTGCTGTAGTAGTGCAGTTGTTTATCAAGATTGTTCGTGGTTTTAAGTAGTTTGTGATAGAATACCTCTGGTGAGGGTGTAATGTCAAATAAGATGTCGTGACATTGTGTTACTGTTATAGTTTTGGATGGACTTGACTGGTTGATTTTGGTTTTGTCATTGGGATGTCAATGGATTGAATCAGAGTTGTACAAGCTTCTTGGAGTGTCCTGAGAGGCATGGCTTGTGTCTGGGAAGATTTATTTTTCTCTGCAGAATTAGATAAGGCTCATGGGAGTCTTTGTTGTTAACTGAGAGATGTTTAAAGGAATGTCTTAACATCTTGGTCAACTTTTTTTTTACTTCTGGTTGAAAGGAATATTCTTGGGGCTCATTGAAAGGCATTGTGACTATGCTTCAGAGTTTACAAGATGGACTAAACAAAGTCTGACAAGGTGTCAAGACATTGTTTAAGATGTGTGGCTGTTTCCTAGTTGATTGTCTTGGACGGTGGAGAGAGTGTGTCTTAGAGAAGGCGTGTTAAACATGTGTCTTGATACAAGTGCATTCCTTGGATGGTTTATCCTAAATTTGAAACAGTCAAATCCTAGTTGGGCGGTTCACAGGCATTAATGTTGAATTTACCTACCTAAATTTATTTCTCCATTGAATTGTTCAGCGGTAACTTCTATATACCGTAAATTTCTAGAGAAACTGCTTAGGTATTTAAAAGGGGTGGCTGCTTCTGGATTCTCATGTTGTGGTTCTTGTTATGGGTTCTGTCATCATGGTTTTTTTTCTGAGTTTGGGTAAGTACCAGGTGGGTATGGAACTGTGTTGGCTACTTTAGCCAATTTTTGGCTAAAAAGGGGGCGAATGGGTGTGTATTCATCTCGGCTGTGTGTTGGTTCTTACAACACACAACTAATATCCTTTTTGGTGAGAAGTCCATTCTTGCAGTTGTTTTGCAAGGATGTTGGATGGGATGTTCTAACATCCTCTCTGAGTCTTTCCTTTGTGCCTTGTGATCTGAGTTAGGAAGTAGGTTGTGTCTTGTGACCTGAGTTACATTCTCTATGTACTATGTGTTACGTATGCTACATTTGTTTCTTCTTAAGCTCTTTCTGGATCTTCTTTTCTAGATCTTCTTATGGGTTCTACTATGCCCCTTAAGAGGAAGATTTATCCCTCCGTGGAAAGTAAAGGTTAGAGGGGAGGGTCTTACATTCTCTTCCTCATGTACACCAACAGGCAGCTAGGGATTTCAGCTGAAAGGGCGAGTCTCAGAAGTGTGCCAATCATAACCACCACTCTCTGGATAAAATTGAATGACGTTCGGACTTTCTTTTTCTACCTAAGGAGTCTTAGACAAAATTTGTCAAAAGGGGGAGATTGAAGGCTTTGCAGATTTAAGTAAATTTTGGTAAAACATGATGTTGTGCAAGATGTTCCAACATGAAGAAGTCTGATGGAAGAAGACATGTCAGACGAGATGTCCTAGCTTGTATCTCGACATCTTGACTTGATATAACAGATTGTTGCTAATCTGGTCCAAGATTTAAGGAGCAATCAGAACATGGATCAAGGAAGAAATAAACAGAAGATTTGAAGCCCAAGGAAGCAGAATATTATAAAAGAAGACTTAGACCTAGGGCTGAATAACTAATCCTTTGTAACACTTTTGTAAAGGGAAATAAGGGTTTTTGGTTTTGAGAGTCGTAGGGCTTTCTTGAGTTGTAAGTCTCCCTTTGTATCGGTTTGATACATTGTGGTAGACATAGATGTTTATACAGATTCAGAAACCTTTAGGTAATGAATTGTATATTGTTCTTGGATGAAGCTTTGAAGCAAATCCGAGTAGGATTGTTAGTCGACAATGCTTGGCTGAACTTTGCATTGGAAGAGGAGTCTTTCAAGTAGGATGATACAGTTATTGTGACTATACCTGTTAGATATTACAGGGTGTGATTAAGGGAGTGAGATGGGTCTCTCTTATAAATTAGATGTGACTTCTAATGATAAAGTTTTCATTGAGTAGTGATAGGTAAACCAGAGGTTGTTTACTGTAAACCAGAGGTTGTTTACATAAAACTATACTGTTAATAGTGGATTCTTCTTCCTGGCTTGGTAGCCCCCAGGTGTAGGTAATTTGCACCGAACTGGGTTAACATATCTTGTGTTATTTATCATTCTGCAAATTTATAGTTCAGTATTTGCTTATTGATTAACATGTTGTAACAGATGTTGAAACATCTGCCGTGTTTCTGTTGCTGATATTCTGGGTATCAGCTTGATTGTTCTGCCCTTGTTTTAAAGTTATGTAGAGCATAATGTCATGATATGTGTTAGGACATCTGTGATCTGCTTTCCACAATTTCAATGGACATTAGTATTATATAGTAAAGAGTAATAAATAGGATCCAAGATTTTATTTCTCCTCACAGAAGGTAACATCTAGCTTTGAAAACAATTGGTAGGTATGCTTTGGAGAACTTCTTCCCCTTTGATTCTTTCTCGAACAGGACTTAAAATTCTTTGAAGCTTTCTATACATAGAGGGATTTTTGTTGTCTACTTCTTTATTTCTTAGACTTTTTCCAATGGATAATCATTTAATCTTAGGAAATCATTTGGACAACTTTTTATCCTCCTCATGCCATAGATTAATATTGGACTCTATGCATGCTGTATTTGGCACCCCTTTGCTCCAAAAGAACTTCAAACTCAACCACAGGTTAGTAGAAAATAAATTTTAATTGACTATGTAATTAATGAATCACTTACTAGAGAATCAATTAGAGTTTTTCCAATTTTTCAATATCTATTAAGTGTACTACCTAAAAATATCAAGGTAACTTGCAAAACTTCCCCTTTCGAGGAAACGACGAGCCACAATCGATTTTCCTTCTCTACGAATCATTTGATATGAGAGTTGGTTCAACAATTAGGACAGATAAATCCATTACAAATTTATCATCTTAACCTTTTAATAGGGTATGTGATCACAACCTCTAAATGATACCATCAAAGTCAACGCCTTTATCACATCCGTTGAGGGATATCATCAACATAAAGAGCATCTCGATAAACGCCATCAGGTAACCAAGTCTTCTTGTACATCTAAAATATTTTAGGAATCTCTCTTATATTTTGATTTTAATATGTATTATATCATAAACGTCCTTACTAAGGTAGTGTTGAGATGTATTAACTTTTAAAAATGTCTCCATAAACATTCTGAATAAGATGGTCCTCCATTCTTTTGTTAGGCATTGAAACTCTTAAGTTCAATTCTTTAACTTGAATCTTTGCATTTGGACTTTTGACATTTGTCTTTCCTTTGATATTCATCTTCCAATGATGTTCTAAAAGGGATACTTGCAAAAGTAACAACCTATACTTCTACCTACTATGGGTTATTTCACCAAAAGTAATATGTACGAGTTCTTCCATAGTCACGGTATTTTTGAAAATAGGTTTTAAAAGGATTTCAAATTAATATTTTTGTTGACCATGCATATAGAGGAATTAAACAGGCTGTATTACCTTTGTCACATAACTTACTTAATATTAAGTAATTTGTCATATAATTAATCAAGACAGCTAAAGGGTAAGATTAGGAATCTTACCAAGACTCAAAGATCCAGTCATTTTGTCTTGTTGTTATTATGAAAATGGATTTCATACCTCGTAGGAGAGGAACAATAGAACATTTTTATTTCCTCAGTTGTGACACTTGAAGAGCAACTATCAGTATCTGCGTCACAACTTGAATTTTCTACCTTCGATACTCATATCTTTTTGGGTCATTTGATATTAGTGGAATACATATTATGAGAAGACATATTTCTATATATATGTTCAAAATGTTATTTATAAAAGTATGAAAGAGGATGTCCTTCTTTGATCTCATGACTCTTTGAGATAAAACAAAACATGGTAATATGGCCGTCTTTATTACAATTATTACATTTTAGGGTTTTGCATTTAGATGTTTGTTAGGCATTGAAAATATTGTCATGCTTTTGCTATTCATCTTAGGTTCATAACCAATACTAGCCTTATTGTAAGCGCCCTTTGGCTTCCTAACAAAATATTCAAGTTGTGTGTCCCTTTAGTGAATTCATCAATTGTGTTTTAAAGATAATCAATTTTATTTTTCAAAATGTCACATTGATCACACTTGATTGATTCGTCTAAGGATTTATGAGACGAGGTAGATTTTTAAATTAGATCATTTTGTCTCTCTCTAAGACTTTCTATTTCTTCCAAAAGGTTTTTATTTTTCAATTCAAGGGAAGAGATATTGTCTTTGGAGGTAGAGATAATTTGTTCTTATTTAGTCATTTCTTTTGTTAGCTTCTCACAAATGCGAAATAAATATTGATAGGAAAAGTGAGAGGTTACCTCATGGTCTTGATGATTTTCTTTGAGACAGAGGTTTGCTTCTTCTTTATCTAAATATTCCATATCACCTTTATCCCGGGATATGTATGCTCTCTTTTTGGATTTCTTAAACTTTCTTTGATTGTGATTTCTTCTCGGGTCTTGAGGGAAATTTGGTTTATATGACCTTTCTCTTCGCATTGATGAAATGTAGGAATGGATGATAAACTTTCTTCACTTTGCTTCCGAAGTCTTGAAGTTTGTTTTTCATGCCTTAGGAACTCCTTAAATTTTTTAAACATGAGCTTCACGAATTTATTAATCTCACTTTGACAGCCTTCATCTTTTGATTCCATATCTTCAATGTTAGTAACTTTAAGTAAAATACTTTTCCTCTTCTTCTTGTTATCTTTTTCATCATTTATAACCAATTATTCATTTAAAAATGTTTTTCCTAGAGTTCTCATATGACTCACGATATGGGTAAATCATGTTTGCATCTAATTAATGCTCTCTTCAAGTTTCATTATGAAGAGTCTATACTCATGGATTAATGTGCCCAACCTTGCCCTCTTCACCTTAGTAGTTCCTTCATGGGTGATTTAGAGGATGTCCCATATTTCATTTGCAGTTTCGTAGTGAGAAATTCGCAAAAACTCATCAAGAGCGAGAGCGGTAGTGATGACAGCTATCGCTTTCAAACTGCAGTGCATATTTTATTTATCATCTTTGGTCCAATTATTTTCATTTTTTTTACAACACCATTAACTATGTGTGTAGGAAAAAATGGAAATTCATTCAAAGCTTTCCAAATACCACGATCCATACCTTCTATGAAAAATTTCATTGTCTCTTTTCACAAACTATACCCTTCTCTATTAGAGAAATGGGGTTTGTTTAGTGAATAGCTTGAAGTAATTTTTCCTCCTAAGATGATTAGTCCTTAAAGGAGTTAGGCTCTGATGAAATTGTTTGGACAAGTGACTTCAAGCACGAGAAGAGGGGATGAGTTATGGTATTTAAAATTCGTGATAACTTTTATACTTTTCTCAATTAAAACCATGTTTATATTTTCTTTAAGAGTAGATGAAAGCAGATATAAAAACAAATGATAAATAGTAGAAAATAAAGAGAGTAAGGGTTAGAGAGATTTCACAAGAGAGTTATCATGATTTCGCTGAACGTTGGCCTAGTCCTGTCCCCACAAGATCTTCTTGAGATTTTGACTAAAACTTTGAGCTTTTATAGGTTAGGCCCACGAACCTTTGATACAAGCTGATCTTTAAAATGGATTATCCCCAATATAAAAATAAGCTTTTACCTAAGCTAAAATAATAATCAAAATAGAGATTTTCCATGCTAATCTCAAGAACCAATAGAGATTTTAAGATAGCTGAATCTCAAGAACCAAACTCTATTCTTAAAGAGTATTGCACTCTTGAAAGTAATCACAAGGGCTCTTCACTCAAAAATAAATTCTTCCCCACAAGTAGTATTCACTCAAAAGCACCAAGGTAACTTTAAGTGATGAAAAATATTTCTAGAGAGAGGGAGAAAAATAGAGAAATAAATTTCAAAGAAAATGTTAAACTTCAGGAATTGGTGTGTAATGAAAAAGAGGTGACCCACCTTTATATAGGAGAAGGAAACACCGAAAAAGGAAACGATCTACGGGCCTTCTTAACGTCCAAATCAATTGGACTAATGTACTAATTGATTAGTTGACCTAAATAATCAATAAGCATGGCCCAAAATGGAAAGATTTGATAAGGAGTCGTTGCCAGTCATTAAGACACAATAATTATCGATTATACACTCATTTAAACTTCTTCTATTTGATTGGCTTAAGGTCCAAATCTATTGATTGCTTCAAAGAATATTCCAATCAATTGTCTTAATGTCCTAATCGATTGGATAGTTCAAAAATATCTTCTAATCGATTGTTTTAAGGCTCCAATTGAATAGTTAGTTCAAAATTGCTTCAAAAAGAAAGTTGAGAGTATCTTAATCACTTGGCTCAGGTTTGAAAACATTTTAAAGTTATTTGATAGATAACAAATATGTTT
Organism: Lathyrus tuberosus; assembly: GCA_022829125.1. Lineage (NCBI taxonomy): Eukaryota > Viridiplantae > Streptophyta > Magnoliopsida > Fabales > Fabaceae > Lathyrus > Lathyrus tuberosus. The sequence goes on from JALAZF010000017.1 coordinate 22,699,106, forward strand.
CAAGTGTGTGTGTGTGTGTGTGTGTGTGTGTGTGTGTGTGTTGTCTTAGTATCTTAGGAGTTACTTCCATACTTTTACGAAACTCTGGTCATTCAGACAAACACGACCAGGAAAGCTTTCATACTTCCTCTCTTTTACAACTCCATGACCTTCAAGATTCTTTGGCAGATACATTGATCACATAAATACTTTAATAAAGTCTTGATTCACGTACTAGATGAGGATTGAGATGTCCTTAAGTTTATTCACCATCATCAAAGAGTTGGAAAACCACTACCACCAACTTTAGTGACTTCAACAGTCATTGGTGTTGCCGTCATCAAAACTTTAGGAAGATTATTAGTAGGATCATCAACTTCATACTTGCAAGCACATAGATCCACAAAGCTCAGGTCTAAAAGTAAGCATATGACAGGCTATAGAACAAGCTTAGACTTTGATATTTTTAGCAGGCCAGACTTATGCTTTGCAAATCCTAACTCACCCCAGCTTATTCCACCCCTGGTTGGGAGGAGTGATTACTAGGGGAGAATAGTTAAGAAGGGACTTGATCAAATTGGAAGTCAGAATAGTTAAATGACATTGATGAGACATAATACTAGGGATGGCAGGCAGACCCAAACCTGCGGGGTCCACCCGCACCTGAACCCGAGTCAACGGGTGAAAACCCGAGTTGACTGGGTTCGGGTTCGGGTGTCACCCGATATTTCGGGTGCGGGTTTGGGTAGTGTGAAACCCACACCCGAAATCCGAAACCACACCCGCTTAGACATGAAATTACATAAGTGCCCATAAATATATATGTAGACTTTAATTTTAATAGTAATGTTAATTTGTTGAAGACCTTAATTTTAATTGTAATGTTACCAAACTTGATGAAAAGTTGTAATTTAATTCCTTAATTTCTTAGAGAGGCCTTGATGGAATTTTTGTGTTTTAAATTTTAATGTTGCTTTTGTATTTTTGTGTTTTTGCTACGGGTTCGGGTTCGGGTGAAAAAACCCGAACCCAACGAGTATGGGCGTGGGTGTTATTTTGCCACCCGAATAGCTTTTGGGTTCGAATTCGGGTTCGGGTGGTGATTTCGGGTGCGGATTTAGGTAGTGTGAAACTCGCACACGACCCGACCCGACCCGTTTCCATCCCTACATAATACATTGCCATGGGTTACCCTTAGATTTTTTGCATGTGATTCATTTTGAGGGGTTACCCCTTACAATTATTTTTATAAAAGAAAATAAGATAAAATGCCACAAACTTTTCCTATGTTTGTATTCTTCTCTCTCCCTACATTTTTCATTTCTTATTTTATCTCTTTCACTCTCTGTGTTTTCATTCTCTCATTTTCCCCTCTCAAATATTATCTACTCCATTTTTAAAGCTTCACTTTTGCAGATTAAAGGTCATCTCAACCCAAATTTAAGATACATACTTGAAATCAAATTATTATTTAGATTTGGCATAATATTGAGTGATGGTAGTTGTTTAGATTTAGAATAATGTTATTGTTAGATTAGTTTAATATTAAAATGGAGAATGTGTATTTAAAAATTACACTGTTAAAAAATTATATTTACTGTTAAAATACATACACAATGCAAAAAAAAAAAAAAAAAAAAAAAAAAAAAAAAATATATATATATATATATATATATATATATATATATATATATATATATATATATATACTATTTTTTTCAAAATAAAAAAATTCCTTTTAGAAAACATATTTATTAAAAGACATTTAATTAAAAATTTTAAACATATTTATCAAAATACAAAAAATATATTTAATGTTAAAAACTTATTTATACAAAATCAAATTTTTTAAAATACGTTTAATAAAACAAATTTAAAACATGTTTATATAAATTGAATATATAGTCCAATATATATTATAAAAACAGATTTAATAAAATAGATATATTTTTTGTTAAAAATAGATTTAATAACTATTATAATAACAATTTTAATATAAAGTAAATAATATAAGTAGTAAATAATGTAATAATTAAAACATATTTAGAATAAATGTTAAAAAATATTTTTAATAAAAATATATTTTATAATAAAAATAAATTTTAAAAATATATTTATTAAAAGAGATTTATTAAAATAGAATTTATAATAAATTTTAAATCTATAGGATATTGTGAGGGGTTATCCCTAGCAAACTTTTGTAGCTTTTCTGCAATAAGTCTGACGCGCCCTGCACTTAGTATGCTCCTGTTTTTGGCGTAGTGAGGGTTATAGCCCTAATAACGTTGTCAACCCTGGAAAAAATTTGTGATAGGTTTTTTTGCTAGGGGTTCCTGCCCTTGGCAAATGTTGTCATTACGAGGGATTTTTTTGGCATAGTGAGGGGTTTAACCCCTGGAAAACTAGCTTTTTTCTTGTAGTGTGTGACATGCCGCAAGTGTACGATAATGCAAAGTAGTATAAGAAGATTATCGAACCACAGAGACCAAAATATTGACTATCAAATCCTATTTTATAGGTGTATATCTAGAGTGAACAAAATTAATATTTTATGAAACGACTTAAATAAAAGCACTTTTACGAAAACAACTTAAATAAAAAGCACTTAAATATTATGAGACAAACAAGACTCGGTTCATGATTTTTGCTCAGACATATCCATGGATAAATTACGACAAATTCAAACAACACTTCAATTGCGATAAATTCGACACGAGTTTAGAAAAAATAGATAATTTTGGATAATGTACCTACTTTCGTCAGCGTGTTGTCCTGTCTGAGATAAATAATCTGTCTGCTTTCGCTAACCCGAATTATTTATCAAAGATCCTTTTTCTGCACAAATATAAAAAAATGGGTTTTTCTCAACAAAGTCTGAGCACTCTCGTAATTCGTACTCAATTGTTTAAAAACCCGCTATCGGGTACACAAGCATACCCTTTTATTATATGATCGGTACCAAAATACTCTTTTCTTTCATAAGAGATATAGATTTAGAAATCCAGACTTTAAAATAAATCATAGATAACTTTCTCATAATTGAATGTTAAGAAACCTTATAGATACATCATGAGATAAGTCTCATGACCCTTAGTTTCTAGAGAATTACTTACTCATGGTGAGAAATATCACAAACAGATCACTAATCGAATCAGATGCTCCAAGGAAATAATTTGATAATTATTATAAAAGGGATAAATAGAACCTTATTGACAACAATTTAACTTGAAAATAACAATAATTAAAATGCTTCTAAGAGACTTCAGTACAACAAATTTTTGCGTAATTCTAAATTGTACCTAAAAAATAAAAATAAAGATATATCCCAACTCATACAAATCATGACATTTTATAGGCAATTCTAACTGTGGAATAAATCAATCTTGTTCAATGCCCCTAAAAATCAGAATAACTCAGATCTAATACTGCAGAAATACAAAAACAATAACAAAAAGATCTGAAAAAATGAAAGAAAAGATGGGAAGGTGTGCCTGCCTACTACGGCCCGTTGCAGCTACTACGACCACCTGTAGTAGGCATCTGGTAAACAAATGGGAAGGGCCCATAAGCTGCTACGGTACATAATAGCTGTTATGATCGCTTGTAGAAGCCCTTTGGAAAGTACATGGAGAAATTCTAACTTTTTTTCCTTTTTCCCGCCTTTTTCTCCTTTAGGTTCCTCTTTTATCCGGGACACTTACTTAGGCCTGAAAACACCAAAAACAAAATACCGAGCATAAAATATGATCAAACGAAAGTAAATCAGACAAAAACGAGAAAATAGCAAAGTAAAACAACTAGCAAAACGATGTGAAAACCACTTATCAGTGTGTTGGCTACAAAAATGGACAACATTTTTATAGGAATATGGAAGATCCAAAAAAACATTCCAAGATTTAATAAAATAACGCATGAAGAGGACAAATCTGGTGCTTCTTTGAAGAAAAAACTTATAATGGAGGGGAAGATGGTAGTAGGATATGGAGCTCCAACCCCAGTAAACATTCAAGCTAAGAATCAACTGGGAAAATATGAAAGATGAGAGTAGTCATATACTCAGGTGGTTGGAAAAGTCAACGAATACTTTAATTCGTCAGAGGTTAACGCTAAGGGTTCAAGTTTATTTCTTGAGGAGTTCAAGGTGGAAGAGGAATCTCATTTAACGTTTAATAAAGCTTATGTGAGATTAGTATATAATATGGGGATGTGGTATAATTTTATCTATGTTATCTGCAAAACGCAATCACGCATGTAAAAAAAAAAAGCATGAAGGCTTCGATTCACCAAAGATCTTACTCCTCTCCTCTTGGCTAACTGCATTCAAGATACCATGGGTATGAATTCACCTTTATCTCAATTTGGTGGTAGACATATCACTGAGGCAAAACCCATCCTCATAGTCAAGCCCTTGAACCAAAATCGCATTTCCTCCTTCATTGTCACCTCGTTTGGAGAGAGAGAGAGAGAGAGAGAGAGAGAGAGAGAGAGAGAGAGAGAGAGAGAGAACCTAACTAATACATTTAAAGTGAGCATGCCGATTAAAATAGAGAGAGAGAGAGAGAGAGAGAGCGAGAGAGAGAGAGAGAGAGGGAGAGAACCTAACTAATACATTTGAAGTGAGCATGCCGATTAAAATAGAGCTTGAACCAATACTTTAGATACAAAACCTCACAATATTGAGGAGAATCGACGATAATATAACAAAAAATTGAATGAGTTGTGGGGTTTGAGGCTTCAACAAGAAGAAATGTCCCAGAAAATTACCTCAGTCCAAATTGAAAGGGTCGAACCATAGGTTGACCAGATGAAAGTATATAAGCCCCTATTTACGAAAGTTTTCCAAGGAAGTACACCTCTGATGGAAAAGATCGAAAAATAAGCCAAGAGAGGGCTTACAGGATTTGTACTCGACACACAGTTGAAACACCCTTATGTATGCCTATGACCCTGGGTGAAGCTAGGAAGGAGATACTTTTAAATATTTTAGGATGGCTACCTCGAATTCATAAAAAGGCATTCGAAGTCTTATTTTTGTAAACAAACACTCATAGAACAGGATAATACAATTGTCAATTGAGTTGCATATCATCTTCTCCCTTAGCACCAAAGTACTAACGACTCCAAAGGATTGCCGATCACAATGCCATTATCGCTTCAAGCGGCCTTATTTCCAAGAGTCAAGGAACTGCCTGCTATTATTGCATCTGCCCAATTATACATCAACACATCTGACTGATTTCAAAGAACTAAATTTTCTAGCACCTCAGTGTTGCTAGACTCCCGACCTTTAGTCCACAAATGAACCTGAATGAAATCTCTAGCATGTTCCCTCCTTTACAAGTTGGCTCTCACCTCCTATTCTGATAGGACTAGAGGGGCATAGAGACCTCGACGCAATTTTCTATTTTGTTGATATTTGATATAAGAGCATCTACATACTATAAGAAGATGTTTTATTCTTCAAGGAATTTCCAGATGCCCAATGTAAATTGAATTCATGAGAAAGGGTTGTGATTCTCGATCCTATGTGATCGCCGCTAAGAGAAAGATGATGAGAATTAGGGGATGGCCCCGACGAAGTTTCCATTTTAGAATCACTCACTAAATCAAGAATATTATCACTCATCCATTCCAACAACAGGAAATGCTGAAGGTTAAGCTTGAGTTATAATGATACGTAGTTATGAGAGATTGATGAAACATGAGGAATGTAAAAGGAAAAGCTTTAAGGGAAACACTGAATCGCTTATAATAATTCTCTCAATGAATGAGGAACGAAGACATTTCTATCAAAAGTAACTATAAATAATGAATACTAAAGGTTGTAAAAAACTTCCAAATACTCAACTCACTTTATTTATAGGCAATGGAAACTGAAAGATCAAAGACCACATATGTAAAGGAATCATAAGATCAATGACTAGATTTTCACTCATGGATACACGCCAAATCGAGTCTCTTAACTGGTCACTTCACTTCATATTCCAGAAAAGGGCGACGAAGAGTTTCAACGATGGAACCACATTAAATGCACCTATTCTCAACTACTTTTTAAAACCGAGCACATGCCTTTCAGTTCCATTTTACATCGGATCATGACATGGAGGTTGATTAATGATACTTAAGGCTTCCCCTGGCTTCTTCAGTGTCCAACAAAGCCTCGGAGGCAACCATTCTAGATCGGCCAAAGGCCCAATCCATATCAGATCCACTCTACTATACCCAAGGTATAAAAAAAAATCACATGTTAAAAGCATGGTACAATCTCCAATCTTTATTTTCATTATACTCACCTTGAATCTTGAACTGACTTGGGTGTTGGAGTGCTAACCATGGAGGTCAACCTCGTGCCATGGTAAAAAGTAGATCGGAGCTACCGTTCAAGATCATCAATTATTCAACTGTCCTCATTTCTAGTTCTTTCGTGGAGCTAGAGCATCCATTTTTGGTTCTCGAATGGTATAGCTTCCAAGTATAATATATTCCTTACAATTTCTAAAACTAGTTTCTTCCATGCATGTTTGTTTAAAATGTTTAATATTGTTGGGAAAACATGAATGTAGTTGTTGTTGTTATGTCAAGTAAAATGTTTAATATTGTTATTGACTTTTAACATTTTTAACAACAACAACAACATCTAATTAACATTGCTAAGTTACATCCATGTTTTCCTAACTAACATCAAACATTTTTAACAAGCATGCATTTAAGAAAATAATTTTAGCTATTATAAGAAAAGATATATTAAGGAACCAACCTTGAAACATTTTTCTGGTCTGCAATTCATCCTAGAGAATGGTGTTGTACTACATTCAATGCTTTTATTATTAGTATTTTCATTATATTAAGTTTTCATTACAACACTTTACATCCAAGATAAATCGTTATTGTATTTATGTTCAAATTGGTTGGTGTGGGTTTCATACAGATTGTTGATGTTTCATGTAGATTGATGAATTGGCAATGTCTTGATAGTTTTTACTTTATAAATGGATGGCAAAGATTTGCTACTTATAAATAAATAAAAAATAGTTTTCCCTTCGGTTGTCAACTCGATTGAGAGAATAGGTCATAAATAAAAAATAAATTTAAAAAATAAAATAAAATATGCGTAAATGCAGTTGCTGGGATTGGAAGAGAGTTAATCAAAACTTTTCTCCTCAGTTAACAACTCAACCGATAGAATAGATCGTAAATAAAAAATTAGAAAAAAAAAACGCTAAAATGCAGTTGTTGAAATTTGAATGGGGGTTGGTCAAATGTTTTCCCTCGGTTGTCAGCTCAATCGAGAGAATAGATAGTATTTTATGTAAAAAAAAATTAGGGTTAATGCATTCTTTGGTCCCTCAACTTAATTTTAGGTTTCACTTTCGTCCTGTATTTAATAAACGTTCGTTTTAAGTCCTTTAAATCAAGTTTCGTTAGTCACATTAGTCATTTCCGTTAAATTTTGTCAAAATATGTTAAAGTGGCAGACGTGGTACCCCAGCTAGCATTTATTTGGCTGACTTGGAATTATTTTATTAATATTTTATTATTTATAATTTATTAAACATTATTATCCATAATATCTTTCTCACTTCTCTTAACCCTAGTCGTCACCTCCCTTACTCTCTTCTTCCTATCTTTTTCTAATCCTTTTTCGACCATTAAATCCATTCCCTTCAGATCTATTGTTAACTCCTTTATGTTTTTTTGGTTTGGAAAAACAAACACTACACATTCTTATGTTTTTTATGTGTTGTTTTGGATTGTGGATATGAATGATATTATAGCAAGATGAGAATACGATTGAGAAAGAAGCTCCTTCTGATCCTTTTTGCGGTTTCATGTTCAATCATTTTATAAAATGTTGACAGCTTCTGATAGTAATACCCATGGTGGATTTCCTTCTTTTTCTTCCTTCTTTTTCTTCTCCCTCATTATGTTGTTCCTTCTTTCATTTTTTTCCTTATAAGCTTATAGCACAAATTGGGGGTGTTTTTTTTTTTTTGATAGAATATGTCAAAGTAAACACCTAAATTCCAGATCATCATTTAATATCTTCAATTGACATCTCTTGATTTCTTTTTGATTTAAATTATATTGTTTTGTTTTGTTTGAGTATGATGTGTGAATTGAATTTTTTTCAATGTTATGTTCTGTTACTCTTGTTGTTTTTTACTAATTTAAGAATTTCCAAAGGTGAGAATGGGGAGCTTCGATTTGCATCTCTTGATTTCTTTTCCACTTAAAATCTTGTAGCTAGAGATGGAAGCTAAGGAAGAGTTGCGCCAAGCATATGGTAAAAGTGGTGTTCATATAAGGTACATATTATTTCATGGAAGTGAAGAATTATGAATTTTATAATTTCTCTTTTGTTTTCAGGTTGCATAATCATTTCTTGCAGCTATGCAAAATGATGAAAGGAAAAACTACCAACTGATGTCAAGTTTTAAGAATGTTTTATTGAGCAGTAGAGTTTTGAAATTGCTCAGGATATCCATGGTCATTTGTGCTGTAAATTCATCATCAATAATAGATCTGAGTTGTTTTCTTAATTCCTAGTTTGTATAGTGTGAATCACAATATTATACAAATTTGTGCTAGTTGATTGTTGATTTTTCACACTTTTGGGTTTTATTTTTTATGTTCTGTTGTTGTGTCACTCATTACTCAAAAAACAAAACCTCTTAAGTTTAAATAAAATACTAGTTTTAGAATACAAATGATGACTCAACTTATTAAAAAAATGCCTTGTTGTCATGCCATGTAGGCAAAGTTAACGTTTTTTTAGAAAATTTAACGGTAAGGACCAGTTTGACTAACATAATCATTTTTAAGGGACTAATATGAAACCTTTATTAGATAAGAGACGAAAGTGAAATCTGAAATTAAGTTAAAGGACTTCGACACTAATTAAGCCAAAAATTTAAATATGGCGTGTCTATGATTTACATATCGGTTGTTCGTTGGCTAACGTGAAAGCTTTATTATAAAATATATTATTTGTTGTAGTGAACTTTTGTCAACATAAAGTCTATGATTCTTTATTGTTATAACATTATTTTTTTTCTATGTGCAATTATTTTGTTTTAAATTGCACCTAAAGAACTACAGTTTTGTTCTCACTAAAGACTTTAGTTGGACCTGATAAAAACATGTATGATATAGGGGTTACATTTCATGAATTTTCATGTCACTACTTCATATCGATCTATGTCATCAAATACATTGATGTAGTACTCATCAGGGTTCCATACAGTATACGTTGGTGACAACAACTGCGATAATCTCATTGTTAAGGTATGAAGTTGACCAAATTTGTAAACAAAAAATCCAAAGGTAAATAGTATTTCGATGCACACCTAAAGAATAATGATATGATTATTAAAATATATTCACTACTATAAATATACCAATTTTACCTTGGACGCAAAGGATAGTTTACCTCGGTTACAAAGGCAAGGCAACGAAGGACATCATAAAAATCGGCCACCTTACCACTCAGTTTTGAATAACTGAGGAGATGGGTGAAAAGGTCATTGGTTTGATCCCCAGCGACAACATTTTTTTCAAAACTATGTAACGTGTGCCATATACCTCTTGGTTTTTATTTATAACCAAAGGAAAAATGCCAATATTTATGTCATATTTATTTAATAATCGAGGGGTTTAACCAACTTTTTTTTTGTTTTAAATCTCATTTTGACTAACGTGTATCATTTTTTACACAAAACCTACAAATTATGTGACATAATAAAATATTTTATATTTTATACAAAATATAACACAGAATACCAAATTTACATTGTTTACAAAACCAAATGTACAATGCTTACAATATTTATAATGACATTTGGGATACAAAAAATATCTCTCAAGAGAACATATACATATTTGCACTTATAATGACAAAACCTCTATACAATGCTAGTGTATAGATGTAATTCAAGAAAAAACTAGTGTTTATGAGATTCATGATAAGATAGGAAGGCATCAGTCAAACGTGATCGGATGTCATCTATATCTTCTTGTGGGAATGACATTTCTTCGCTAAACCCCTATAATTTGAACAATATTTAAATTATGATAAGCTAACAACAACAACAACAACATTAACTTAACAAATACATAAATTACATGTATATGGATAGTTAATACCTTAGTCCATGAATTGATAATGCCTTTAGAGACAATATTAAACATATGTCTCATAACATAGTATTCATATTCAAAGTCGTTGGGTTATTTTCGTGACTACAAATAATTTTTATATAGTTAATTACTAATTAATACACACAAAGCACAAGTAATACATTAGCGAAAATAAAAAAATGTCAAAAATTAGCGTAAATAAAAGAATGTCAAAAAACACAAGTATTACTTACACGGGGGTTCTATGAACTTTAGCTTTTCACCAAGTATATTACGTTTCACAAAATTGTAACCTTCCATAGTTCTACTTGTCGACAAAAATTAAACATGAACAAAAACTATTCCAAACTAAAGATAAAATTTGAGTACTACAAACAGTGGCGGAGCCAGGACCCTAGGGCAGGGGATGCAAACTATCAACTTAATTAATATATATATATATATATATATATATATATATATATATATATATATATATATATATATACACACACGTGATTCTGGCATACTTAACGACGTAATACCTAACATATTTTTATAATTGTTATTTTTTGTTCTATCAAACTAATGTTAATATAAATGTATATTTTTTTGTTACATTTTTTTTTTATGATTTTAGGGATCAAAATTATTTAGTTTTAGACGAAAGTTCATTAATTTAAAATTTAAAATTCTAATCTGAATCAAAATTACTATAATATATGAAATTAGAGAATAAATATCTTAATTTTTAATTTTAAATAATTTGAATTTTAAAATATCTCAAACCAAATATATAAATAGTCAATTAAAATTAAAAAAAAAAATTGAATATGATTATAAAGAATTATATGATACGTATAATATGTGTAATAAAATTTGTGCTACTCTACTGCCTAATCCATCCATCACATTGGTGGACGAGCCTATTTATGACCATTAATTAATAATAATAATAATAATAATAATAATAATAATAATAATAATAATAATAATAATAATAATAATATAACCTAGTAAAAATAAAAATAGGTTGATAAGGTAGTAAAAGAGATCAGAGATAAGTTCACGGTCGGTTCCACATAGCAATATTGGTCAGGAAAAACAGTAAACTTTTTGAGTTGGGTGCAAATTGATAAATCGAGGGGGTGCAAAAGACAATAGTACAAATTTATTATGGGTAATTTGAAAAAGTGAGGGGGTGCAGTTGCATCCCCTAGGCTAGGCGTAGGTCCGCCCCTGACTACAAATAATACCATTTACTCGCTCAAATTATTTTGCATATCTTCATCAAGATGATAGTGTAAGGAGCATAACATAACTACAATACTTTACTTCGAACATAAATTAATTAGTTGTCAATGTTTCCAACATAAACACTCAGAATAATTAATAATGTGTATAAAATTGATTTATAAATGAGAACACAAATTAAAGTATATACTTATTTATGGATAAACGGTTCCATGTAACATTATTTATTCTCTTTAACCAACTAATTTTGTATGTGCATCTTGAAAGTGTTTTCTACATTATCTCGAAATTGAATATTCAGTGGATCTATGAAACAATACTTTTTCAATTTCCTTTCAACACATATCTCATACAGGAACTTAATTAAAAGTTAATGCAAATTTAAAAACATTATGTTAAAGTATGTGAACAATGAATATAAATTGAAATCACCGTAAAAATTATACTACGAGTACCACAATTGTATTACGGACATGTCCGACCAATCATCTCCCTTAAAAAATTTCACAAGGCAACTCTTATGAAGCATAAAAGGTTGTTGTGATTCATGTTTTAATTCAAACTCGAATAATTTTGAAATATTGCCTATCATACTAGATAATCTCTAAATGTTATCTAGTTGAGGTGATGTGATCTCAATATTGTGATGTGAGGAAGAACAATATCTTTCGTGCTTGCACCGCCCATATCAACTTTCCCAACTACTTTCTCAGGCATGTCCAACTCATCATGATTTGGATGGTTAAATACACCCGTTGATTGCAATTTCTGCATCATAAAAACAACTGAATACAATACAAAAATTAAATATACAAAAACAATAAAAACAACATACAACACGAATATTTTAAATTATACTTATACCTCAATCACATTGCGGGTACACTTCTCTCGGTCAACCTCATCCAACCTCTCTCGCTCTTCTCGCACCTCCTACAACATCATCTCTTGCTCCTCATGCAACATCTTGTCTCTCTCTTCCTGCTCCTCCTGATTCCATTTCCCTCTCTTCTCCTGATTCCACTTCTCTCGCTCTTGTTCTAATACCTCTCATATCTTTTCAGCAACTATCTCTCCAATTTATCTCCTATGATTTACTTCATTAATTGATTTTGATTGCCCAAAATGTAACTTTAAGTTGATGCCTCTTCCAAGACCACATAAACGCCTAACATGCTCCTCAGTTCCAATCTCTTCTACCAATTTGTCATGACAATCTTGTGGAACTAAGCTACCAACTTTGACTTGTTCAACCAGTACATCCTACAACACATTGAATTAACTAAATTTGAATTAACTAAAATAAGTAATGTTGAGAAAAGTATTTGTTTACAATCTTTTCAACAACTTCATGTGTAGCCTCTGATGTGAATGAGACATCTGGTCTTTTATGTGTCCTCTTCCATTTCTCATGACATGAAGGTGGAGATGGATTGTGATCTAGGCTTCTAGAAGGATCTCTCAACTCTAGTTCAATTTGTTTTCTTTTTTCATTAATCATTCTATGTTCATGTTTATCATATCCTCCACGAGACAATCTACGTGGAATGATATTTCTACCTCTATTCTCCTTTCCTTTTTGCCTCTTAGTCAAGAATTTAGGAGTGGTGTGAGACTTTACAAAATCCTCCCAAACTTTCTTATCAATAAAATGAATACTTCATATATGGAGGCGCTGCATTATCTTTTGGATATTTAATACATTCATTTATTAGGTGCGTCTTAAAGGCCCTCCAACTCTCACCAGCATATGCAAACCATTTATTTTTCAGTATACTATCCTCTGGAACAATAAACACTTCCTACATTTACATAATAGAGTTGATATTAGTATTAAACAAAAAAAAATGGTCATATATACTTGTAAAACAAATAAAAAAATTTGTAATAAATATCGTAATATCGGTCCATATGTTATCTTTTTAACTGAGTAAGTTAGAGAGAGAAGCTCTACCTTCTCTCTAAACCTTTGTGTCTCTTTAGTTATTTTCCCAAATCAAGATACCCACATTGTCTTTTCTTCAGAAGCATGTATCAAGCTCACTAAAACGATTTGAATTCGTTGTTCTAGGGTTTCAACATTGTTAGATTTTTAAGGGTTTGGTTTAAAGTCCTAACCTTCGGGTTAGAGACCTTCCTCCCTTAGGGTCTTTTTACACAGTGTTTCTCCCTTCAACTTGTGGATTCTGATCTGGCTACATTAGTCTATGTTCTTCGGTTGTGGGTATCTTTCTAATCAGAGTTCGGGGTGTTCTTCTTTTCGTTGCGTGATAAGATGGCTTGGGAGAAAGTTGGAAGAAAGAAGGCGACAGTGAAGACTGAGAGGTTCTCTGTTTGGAAGGAAAACAAAGGTAAGGGAGCGTTAGATGGTGGAGTTTTGACGTCTTTCTTCATCACTGAATTTCCGGAAAATATGGGTGTGAAAGAGCTTTTCGAGGTTTTTTCTGTGTATGGGGTAATCTCCGAAGTTTATATTCCGGCGAGGAGGGATAAATTTGGGAGGAGATTTGGATTTGCAAAATTCAGAAAGGTCCACGGCCCTCGGATTTTGGCAGTGAAACTTGACAGTATAATTCTTAGGGGTAAGAAAATGTACGCGAATATTCCACGATTCCAAGAGGTTGGAATTTTGGAGGGACATAGGGAAGGTAGAGTGTCTGGTCCTAAGAATGTTCCTGCTCATTCTTGGGGTAACAGGAGTAAGGTTAATAAGGGTATATCCTTTGCACAAGTTGTTGGTGGAGATTCAACTGAAGGAAACCAACCTGCGATTCCCATCCAAATGTGAGTGGATAGGGCTGACTCGAACAGATTTGAAAAGGCTATGGTAGGGATGGTGATAGAAGGAGGTTGTGCGGAAGATGACCAGAAGAACCTAAATGAAGAAGGGTATTTTAATATTAGGGAGTCTCCCTTGGGTGCTAATTTGTGTCTTCTTGAAGAAACAAATAATGGTGCTCTTGAAGACGTGGTTGCAGAAGCTAGAAAGTGATTCGATACTCAGTTCAGTAGCCTACGTAATTGGTCCCCGGAAGAGATTGATGTGGAAAGATTTACCTGGGTCTTTTGCTATGGGTTGCCTTGTGTGGCTTGGAATCAGTCTAACTTCGAACGCATTGTGTGTAAAGTTGGAAAACTGATCCTGATTGATGAGGAAACGATTGGGAAGGAGAAATTAGATGTCGCTCGTTTTTGGGTGAAAACAAAGCTTGCTGCTATTATTAACGAGAAATTGGTAGTGGAGCTTGATTAGAAGCTATTCAACTTAATTCTGGTAGAAGATTTTGGGCTCATCATGGTAAGTTTTCCCGACAAAAGAAGGATCTCTACTCGTCTTCTGATTTTGTTGATTCTTCTGATGAGGAAGAAAATGGGTGGAAGAACGTCAACGAAGAGAAGGAGGTAGACTCTAGTCTACCTAATGGAATAGCTGGGGAGTTTGAAGCAAGCTACGTTAGAAGTGAGTCAGACATTGGGGACCGTGTTACAGGAGAGCTTTCACTTGTTGGTGATAGTGTTGGGATTGTGGATGTAGCAGGTACGGAGCGTAACGAGGTTTCTAATTGTGAAGTTGGGAGGGGACCTGATAATCCTGCTCCTAGACAGAATAGGGCAGATGTCGATTTGACTTTGATGAAGGAAGATTTGGGAGGTATTGTGGGCCAGCATGGAAGAGTAATACCCATTGTGCCTTTTGAGGAGGATAACGATAAGGTTAAGGATGTAACTAGTTCTTTACCTTTAGTTAAAGGGGACCGAACTAAAGGTGGGCTTGTGGTGGATTTAGATTGCTCTGATCCTATCTCTGGGCATCCAGGAGGGCTAATTGGGTCGTCTCGTTGGACTAAAGTCAGGAGAAAGAAGTTGTTACATGATGTGTATGACTGCGTCAATATTCCGTATTCACCCTCGTACTTTTCAGCTTTACTCCATGCTGCAGTTGAGGTTCTTGGCGCCTCAACTCGCTTCCCTTCTAGAGGCAAGGATGATCTGATTACTCAAGGGGTTGGTGTATCATGCGATTCTAATGGATCTTTGCTTTGTGGTGAGTCTATAACTGATACTGACGTGTTAAGGGGAAATTCTAGATGTAAGAAGGTGCTAGACGATGTTTCTGCCAGAGTGTGGTTTTCCATGAAACAGTTAGGGATTGAAGGGCAAGAAGACGATGAAGTATTTGAAAGCATTTTGAAGAAATTAGAATCAGATGATAAGGTTGTTAGGTCTGGTAAGAAGAATGTGGAAAGATGTGGATTATGAATATTGTCTCGTTCAATGTTCTTGGATGCTGTAGCTCTATCAAAAGAAGGAGAATTGCCCAGATTCTTGCAAAGGGGCAGACGGATGTTTTCTTGTTACAAGAGACCAAGTTGCAGTCCATTGATGATAGGGTTGTTAATAGTTTTTGGAATTCTGCAGAGGTCGAATGGTCGGCGAAAAAATATGAAGGTCAATCTGGTGGCATGGTAACGATGTGGAAAAAAGGTTCTATCTCTGTTGTTTCAAGTTTTGGTGGGAAAGGTTACTTGGGTATCCATTGCATATGGAAGGATACTAATTTGTACGTAGTAAACGTATATTCTCCGTGTGGGTTAGGTGATAAAAGAAGACTGTGGTCTGAATTGATAGATGTTAAAAACCGTATGCCTTTAGGAGGGTGGATTATTGGTGGAGACTTTAACGCAACTAAATCTAGAGAGGAAAGGAAAGGTAGGAGTAATTCTTTCCTGAATGAAATGGAAGAGTTTGGAGCATTTATTGAAGATCTGAACCTCATTGATCTTCCTGTTACTGGGAACTTGTATACGTGGTTCAACTTGAACGGTCTATGTTGGAGTAGATTGGATAGATTCTTGGTAAACGACTTGGTTGTGGATAAGATGGATTTCAATAACCAATGTGTGGGTGAAAGAGACGTTTCTGATCATCTACCGGTGTGGTTGAAATCAAAATTTGTGAATTGGGGCCCGAAACCTTTCCGCTTCTTCAACTGCTGGATTGATCACAAAGACTTCTCAGCTTTTGTTGCTAATTCCTGGAATTCTGCTACGGTTACTGGTTCGTACGGTAACGTTCTGCTGAATAAGTTCAAAATCCTCAAGAAAGACCTAAGATGGTGGAATGTTAACATTTTCGGATGGCTGGACCTGAAGATTGAAGAGAGTGTGCATGGTATTAACGAAGCTGACATAAATTTGGGAGATTCCGTGAGTCCTCAAGATATTGATGCTCTTTAGGCCAGATTGGAGATACAAGAAGAGATGTGGAAAAATCTCAGATTGAAGGAGAACATTATTAATCAGAAGTCTAGAGCCAAATGGTTAGGTGATGGTGATGATAATACGTGGTTCTTTCATAGCTTTCTTAAAGGAAGGTACCGTGCTAATTCTATTTCGGTGATCAAGGTGGATGGTGTAGCTATAGATGATCCTACAGTTATTAAAAGGGAAGCTAACCGGTTCTTTGAGAAGAAATTTCAATCTCCTGACATTACTAGGCCGGTTTGCAACATGGACAACGTTGCGGTTCTGAGTGCTGAAGATTGTATGATGTTGGAGGCTGAGTTTACTCCTGCTGATGTGAGGCACGCGGTTTTTGATTGTGACGGGAATAAATGTCCTGGAGCGGATGGATTTAATTTTAAATTTCTTAAGCACTGTTGGGACATAGTTGGTACCGATGTTGTAAATTGCGTGCTTGAGTTTTTCTCGTTGGGTAAGTTAGCTAAAGCCTTCGTTTCATCTTTTTTGTCGCTTGTGCCTAAGGGTGAGAACCCCTAATCCTTCAGTGATTTTAGACCGATTAGCCTTATAGGCTGCATCAATAAAATTATTTCCAAAATGTTGGCTAAGAGGTTGAGTTCCGTAATTGGAAAGCTGATATCTTCCGTCCAAACTGCGTTTATTCTGGGCCGGCAGCTTCTGGATGGTGTCCTGGTGGCTAACGAAACCATTGATTTTGCTAGAAGAAACAAGAGGAAATGTATGCTGTTTAAAATGGATTTCGCGCAGGCTTACGACTGCGTTGAATGGTCGTTTCTTGATTTTATGATGGTTAAAATGGGGTTCGGAACCAATTGGCTGAAGTGGGTTCGCGGTTTGGTTTACAATAGCTTTTCATCTGTTCTGATTAACGGTAGTCCATCTTTGGAGTTCAAGGCGACTAGAGGTCTTAAACAAGGTGATCCCTTATCGCCTTACTTGTTCGCTTTAGTTTCGGAAGGGTTATCCTGCTTAGTGAAAAAGGCAAAAGATCTGAATATTCTGTCTGATTTTAAAATCAACGATTCATCGACTGTGAGCATTCTACAGTTTGCTGACGATACTCTCCTTTTCGGAGATGGTTCTATCTCGAATTTATGGGCATTCAAATCTATATTGAGGGGTTTTGAGATTATTTCTGGTCTGAAAATTAATTTTTCAAAAGTTGTCTCTATGGTATTGGACTGGATCAGGAGTTCTTGGTGGCTGCTGAGCAATTTCTTCATTGTAAAACAGGGGTGCTGCCATTCAAGTTCCTAGGATTGGTTGTGGGAGGTAATCAACGTAGGATTTCGTTCTGGCGACCAGTGGTGGATTGCTTGAAAGGTAGGTTGTCTAAATGGACGGGGCAAAATTTGTCGATTGGCGGAAGGGTTACCCTTATAAACTCGGTGCTAGCGAACCTCCTGATCCACCACCTAGCTTTCTTTAAGGTTCCTAAGCAGGTTGTGAAAGAGATAATTGCAATTCAAAGGCGGTTTTTATGGGCGGGTGCTTCGAATAATGGGTACATCTCGTGGATAAGTTGGAAAACTTGCTGTAAACCGAAACATTGTGGGGGTCTTGGTATCAAACATGTAGGTCTGTTTAATAAAGTCCTTCTATCCAAGTGGGTGTGGAAATTCATTCACGAAGGTAATGAGTTGTGGCGGACCGTGATGACTGGAAGATACGCGAATCTTGGTCTTAAGGTTCAGTTGCATAATATGGTGGGAAACTCCAAATTGGACTCTCATTGGATGAGGGATGTTTTGAATCTGATTTGTTTAGATCAGTAGGTGAACTTCCTTGGCCAGGTTAGACCTATTGTGGGAAATGGCCATTCATTACTCTTCTGGCACTCTGTTTGGTTGTGCAACAGCCCTCTGAAACTCTTATTCCCGACCCTATTTGATGTCTGCAGTAATAGAATGTGTACAATCTCGGATATGGGGCGTTGGCTTGATGGTAGGTGGATGTGGGAGCCTTCGATTCATGTAGCAGATTCGAACATCAGCCTGCAGGACGAGATGCAGCGGCTGACTGAGGATCTGGATGGCGTACAACTTCATCAGTTAAATTCGGATAAGTGGTTGTGGATGTTGGATCCTATTAACGGATTCTCGGTGAGTTCGTTTTATGATTATATTAATTATACTGAGGATGTTATTAATATTGATAATACTGGATTAGAGGTGGTGGGATTAATTTGGAAGACGAATATGCCGGTAAAAATTAAAGTGTTCGCTTGGAGATTGGTGTTCGATAGGTTGTCTACCCGCTCGAACCTGGCCGTTAGAGGAATTATTGTTAATCCGTATGAACTGTCTTGTATGTTTTGTTTTAGGACTCTTTAGGACTCTACTAATCTCTTTTTCACTTGTCCTAAATCGGTTCGGATTTGGAAAAAGGTGTATGACTGGGTTGATATCAATTACATTACGGAATCGGATTGTCATTCTCATGCATTGGCGTGGTTCATGAGGCTGAAAGGTAGAGGCAAACCGGGTTCGATCAATTCCATTTGGTTCTTCTCGTGTTGGATTATTTGGAGGTCAAGGAATAACATCCTATTTAACGACGGATTTTGTGATATCAATGCCATTTTTAGTGTTATTGTAGGTACTTCTTGGTATTGGATGGTTCTTGGCAATCGTACTAGGCGGAAGTGCAGCCTTTACGACTGGACCAAATTCCCTTTTGACTTTTTATAGTTGTTCTGTCTTTGTTGGTGGTGGTGTTGTCGGGTGTTTCTTTGTTTTTTTCGTATTGTCGGATTGTTTGTACTCTCATTGGATTGTTTGGTTGTTTCCTTAATTTCTTATTAATGAAAGTGCTTATAAAAAAAAAAAAAATAGCAACATATAACATAGACACCAAATAATATTTTGGAAGATTGTATTTCTAAAATTATATATATCAACTATAAACACAAATGTTATCAATTAAACCTGAACCAATGTATTTCTTGTGATTCACATTAAAGTAAATTTAGTAAGTTTGTGTAATTCAAATTAAAGTATTCAAAATATTTTGAAAGGAAATCGTTGTGAAACATTTTATCTTTTATGTTATAAACAAAAATCTAAAAGTTTAAATTTTTATATTTTTTAAAATATTTTTTATTGAAAGATCCAAAAACAATTTTAATTTTAATTAAGTATCTTATTGCAAATTCTTTTATTATAAATATATTGAAAATTTTATAATAATATTTGTGTCTACAAAATCCCCAATTTTTTTTAATTATTAACTTATTTTAGTATTGATAAGGTTAACTATTTGACAAAAAAAATTGATAAAATTATCTTGAGAGTCCAGATAGTGCTAACTAAATAATGAGAGCCATAAAATAGTGCAATATTGGAAGTAGTAATCATGTCTCTCGTGAAAAAAGGTTTTGTATTCTTTCCGTTTTAAAATGACTGTTGGTTTAAGAAAAAAAATTTATTTTAAAATGAATGTGATTCTTATTTTTTAATATAGTAATAATTGTTATTTTTTTGAATTGTATTATTTAATTATTACTATATACACTATTTTTAATACATTAATAAAATTAATTTAATAAAAATACAATATTTTTTAATAATATAATTGTATTTTTTAATATATGTGAAAAATCTTAAACAAAAGTCATTTTAAAATAAGATGAGTATTACATTAACATTTTCCGACAAACACATGCAGGAAAGTTGTAATATACATGGAAACAAAATTTGCACCGAATTTAGGATCCAAAGGTCAAATGGAAATGAAATGGGACCATAACATCTAGAATGGGACATAGAAATCTAACACAGAATCAAACATGTGGGACTCACTTTTGCTTCCAAAATCTGCTCCGTTGCTACACAATTACCAAGAAACCCTAACCAATGTAGCTAGCTGAAGACAAAATAAACATCATTTTGACTAGGGTGGACTAATTTGAACCGACCGATTGAAACGAGCCGATTCATTGTCATTTTTGTGCAAATGGATCGGGTCGGGTGTGTGTCGGGTTGATTCGGTTGTTTAATATGGATATTATAGGTTGTTTCGGTCAGACTCGGATACTAATTTTGGATCCGACGAAAACCGAAATCGACCGAACTTAATTAATATATTTTTTATTTATTTTTATTACTATATGAATGACTCACTGTAAAAATGAGATTCATAATGTTGCAGGATACTATCATTTTTATAAATTGATGATTGGATTGTATACTAAAAAAATACAAGATATGTAATATCAAATTTTGTATATTATTTAGTTTATCGGTTAAAGTATGATAATGATCAAAATTAATGTCAAATAATATTAAAAATATTATTCCGTAATAATAATTTTTATTAAAAAAATAGTTTTATTCTAAAAATTTAATATTTTTTATACAAAAATTAAAAAAAAAAATCATTTTTATAAATTTTTTTAATAAATATTAAACCGACTAAACCGGTCCGACTTAACCGCCAAACCGACTTAACCGAATCCGACGAAAATCGAAATTTTATCGATCGAAATTGAGCCATAAAAATGAAACTGTGGTTTACGTCGGATTTAAGTTTTTGATCCGAAATCGACTGTAACCGACCGATTGTCCACCCCTAATTTTGACATCTAAAATTAGGATGTTGTCCGCTCGTCAAACGGATACAAAGCCGTTTTAAGTTTTTGAAAATTTTATATTGATTAATTGTAGTTTAATTATAATAGAAAATTTATTTAATTATATTTTAATCTGAAAGATATTTTATGAATTTTTATTTAACAAAAAATTTAACCTATAAATTTTAGATTATGTATGATAATCTGTCTTGCACGTTTTTAAAGATAATTTTGATCGAACACACTCGTTTTATCTTAATTTTTTATGATAAATTAAAATTTTAAATTTGTATTCTCTAATATGTATTATTTAATCCGGTATTTTTTTTTACAAATTTTGTAGACACGAACACTATTATAAATATTTAAAATTTTTATGTTTTTGATATATAGTGCCCACAAATTCACCCCACTTGCTTTTTGCTGAACAAGTTAAAGTTTGAGGTATGCAATCTCATGTCTGTTATTTATTTTATTTGTTTTGTAAGATAGATTTAAATTAGATTTAAATGGGATGTATATGTCCGTATGCTACCATATTTAAAATTGATAGTGTATTCTAATCTATTTTAAGTCTTTGTCAATGTGGCTACAATATATTATTTGTTTTAAGTGCGAGAGAATCTAAGACAACTTTGTCTTTTTAAAAGATGCATTAGTAGATTAAGGAGTATAAATATTGTATAAGAACTATCCTTAGTCACGGTTTTGAATCTATGTGTCACTCTTTTAGCCTGCCCAAAACAAAATGGATGAGAGTTTAAAGTGTAAAATGATTAAAATTTTACTAGGAAAAAAATAAGGGCATGAAAAAGAGAGAGATTTTGGTATTAGGTGAAAAGGCAGTAATGTTTTGGTGATAGATTTCGTGGGTGGTAATGAATGAGTTTTCAGAATATGAAATTGAATGAAGTATTGTCAAGGAGGTAGGACCCATGTTATTAATTTATATATTTCATTTTATATTGTTAGCTCTTTGTTTTTAAATTTTGTCACCACATTCCTATTTATGTTGTCTGACAGGCCCATTAATGATCGAGACAGTTTTATGCTTGAATTTAAGTAGAAAATACAAAGATGCTCAGTGTAGCTTATCTAGATCTATGTAACCCTAAATCAAACAGATATCTAACCATGGAATCATTCACGAAACAAAGCATATGTATCATGAATCATGTCTATGTGGCTTGCCTAAAGTATCTACCACCTATATCATGCCTAGCCTAGGGCTAGGGCTAGGACCCTGAACCTTACTTTGTGCATAATCTCTATAGGAGATAACTAAACCTTAATCACTTGAATGAGATTTTTTTTTTAAATCAAGGATCTTACTGTTTTAAATTGTTTTGGCACTTATGTTTTGAAAAAATTGATGCAAGTTGTTTCTTCTTCTTAGCATTTTAACAGGATTAAATAAAGTTGGCGTGACCTAACCAAATAAGTTTAATTTGTCGTTCAATGCAGATATAGGAGCATGATATTTGGTGCTCTGTTCACACATCTAGCAGTAATTAATTATTGGTGTGCTGTTGTATTTAAGTGTCAACCTACCTTTTTTTTTTATATAATTTATAAATTGGATATTGTTTTCGTATAAATGTAGAAACTAATCATTTGAATTAAGAGAATTACAATAAAAGATAAATTTTTTTTTTTTTTGATATTGCTATTGTCTAAAAGTGAATTAAAACAAAAAATCTTTAGTTAAAATGAGAGGATCTCTTATCATCTCATTTGAATGTTTTTGAATAAGTCTATATCCCTTGTAAATATTCAATTATGAAACTGTTTGCTTTAATTTAAAAAAAATATTTTTTTTTGTGTTTTTTAAAATAAATCTTATAAAATTATTTTTTAAAATATTATCAATTTTTTATATTTGGGTTTTCTAAATTAAAAATTAAATTTGACATTTTATATCATAAATAATAATATCAAATAATAGTCGGAATTGTAATTTTTAAAAAAAATTATATCTCAACATTAATTTTTATGAAAAACTATTTGAAATAACTTCAAAATTAAGTTTTTTTTTTTGAAATTTTGATACTAAATATTTTTTTGAATAAAATGATAAAATATCTAAATAACCTTTTAAGAATAACTACTATTCAAATCAAACTTTTATTTACAACTTTAATGAAAACAATTTTGTAAATTTTTTATAAATATTATATTACATTATAAAAATTATTTTTTAAAAAATTCAGAACAAGCTGACCTTATATTTGAACAAATTTAATATTAGATATATAATAATATGATTTTTATATTTAATGTATTAAACATTAATATGACAATGTGGTGTCTTTGTCTTAAAATTATTATTTATTCTTTTCCTTTTTTTATTATAAATTATTTTATTTTTTAATAATAAGAGTTTATTATATGTTGAAATGATAAAGTGTCTATACAGTTTTTAAGAATATTATGGCAGACCCAATACATATTTGAAGGAAAAAATGTTCTCACATTTACACATCATTGACATTCTCTAATTTGAGAATGTTTCCTCCCATTAATTAAATGCCATTATACTCTAAGAGTAATAATTATGCAGGGCATATTATGGTGTTTGGTGAGAATTATTATTTAATTAATTTATAACATAATATAATATAATATTGAAGATTAAAACATACTCGAAATCACAATTTTTTCAAAAAATATATCTCAAAAATGAATTTTTAAGAAAATTTATTTAAAATATCTTTTAGTTTAACCGATTTTTTTTTTGAAATTTTGATATCTAAAAAAATATAATAAATAATGAAATACCCAAATTAATATTCTAAGAATAGTTATTTAAACAAAATTTTAGTATTTTAAAATTGTTTTATAATTTTTTTAAACAAAATATGTAGTACCATAAAAATCACTTTTTTTTAAAGTTTAAATAAACAGGTCTTTAATATGTTTTCTCTCTTATTTCTTTTTTAATGAATAATCAATTAAAATTGGTTTTATATATTCTTATAAAATTTATTTTAAGAAAATTACAAAAAAATATATGAGTTCATTAGAAATATATATATATATATATATATATATATATATATATATATATATATTTTTTTTTTTTTTTGTTAACTGAAGTTTTTCTTAAATGTATTACGGAAAGAGTACTTTAAAGTTACAACAAAAAAGCACGATCAAAATTAATAATAAATTTTTTTTATAATAAAGAATATAGTTAGTTTTTTTTTTATAAGCTAAATATATTAAGAGAGATACAATAGGGACATCCCAACTCGTATACATTAAAAACCTCTCCAAAGAAAAGGCCTACAAAAAATCACTTGGATAATTTACCCAAGTGTAATAGTTACAGATGTGAGAACTATTGTGATTCTTTCCTATCCACCACCAAAAAAACAAAACTATAAGATTTGAGATTGTGTCTAATTCCCAAAACTCATCTCAAAATATAATGTTGTTCCTAGAATACCAATTAATCCAACATGTTAGGATCCATATTCCTACTGCATTAGAGATCAATTTTTTTTTTCTAATGCACCCCGAAACCCAACACGATAAATGGTTCAACATATCTCCTACCATGATCTCAGGAATGCCCAACCATTTGGTTACAAAATTCCAAACCATTCTGGTCTTGTAGCATAAGAAAAGTACATGTTCGACACTTTCGTCCTCTAGAAAACAGAAAGGACATGCCTTTTCGTTTCTGTTAACAATAATTCCTCTTGGAGCAAGATTATCGCAAGTCGGTATTCGTTTATGAATCAACCGCCACCCAAATACCTTCACCTTAAACGGAATCTGAGATAGCCACAAAAGTTTGAAAGCTGCTCTCTCGTTGTCTCCAACGGTCCTGACCGGAACTGTGCTATTGGCCTGTAAAAAATCGTATAAAGAAGAAACAGAAAAACAATTATGATCGGACAAAGTCCATTTTGCTGCAAAATCAGCTTCACCCTGTAAATCGACATCTGTCAGCCGTGCGCATAAAGCAGCCTTCTGCTGCATCACAATATTTGACAAACAAGAGGAAGAGACCTTTATATCCCATTTCCATATGCCATCACTCCAAGCTCCATTCTCTGCAACTGAATTGTATTTTTCCTCTACAGGTGACCAAAGTTCAGGAAAAGATTCAGATAAAATTGTGTTATCTAGCCAACGAGACCGCCAAAATGAAACCAACTCTCCACTCCCAATATTATAGGATATCAGTTCAGAAACCAAATTCTTCCCATAGTAATTAGAACTCTGAACCAAATCCCTCCACCATTTTGAATGAGCTATATTCCTATCAGAACAAACACCTTCAAGCAATTCCTGTTGAAATTTAGGGTATCTAGCTATAATTAAGTTTTTCCACAGAGTGTCCTTATGTTCCAAAATCTTCCAGCTCCACTTAAAACATAAAGCCAAATTGAACTTTTTTAGGTCTTTCACCCCATAATCCCCCATTTTCTTTCTTATTACAAATTGTGTTCCAAGATACCCAGGCCACTCCCTTTTTCGATACCGTGCCATTCCATAAAAAGGATTTTTGGATCGACGACAATATGCGAATTACTTTAACCGACATTTTGTAGAAAGACATGAGATGAATCGGTAGATTAGCTAGGACAGAATTAATCAGAGTTACCCTACCTCCCATGGACAGAAAACGACTTTTCCACGAATTTAATCTGGCCCGAACCTTGTCTATCAACGGCTTCCAAAAAGAAACTAAAGAATGGTTCCCACCTATGAAAACTCCTAAGAATTTAAAAGAGCAAGCAGAGTTCAAGATCTTACAGGATAAGTAATTGCTAGCGGCTGAAGTGAAAGTTTCATCCACGCCAACATAAAATAAAGAGCTTTTGTTGAAATTTATGTCCAACCCAGATATTAAATGAAAACCTTTAAGGATATACTTTGCAGCCAAGATATTTTGCCAAGCACCATCACCAATTAAGATTGAATCGTCTGCGTATTGCAGCAGGTGAAAGCCAACTTCCTCATTAATTTTGAAGCCTGAGAATATACCTATCTCCAACGCTCTCTTTGTAAGGACGACAAGACCTTCTGCAGCAATGGTGAAGAGAAAAGGGGCAAGAGGGTCACCTTGCTTAAGTCCCCTAGTAACTGCGAAATCCCCGGTTGGGCTGCCGTTAACCAAAACAGAGGAAAAAGAATTGAACACTGCTGAATCCATCCACCTCAACCAAGAACTGCCAAAGCCCATAATACTCATAACATCTCCTAAATACTTCCATTCTACGCTGTCATATGCTTTGGCAAAGTCGACCTTAAACAGCATGAGATCCTTCTTAAATCGTTTAGCATAGTCAATGACTTCATTTAACACTAAAACTCCGTCTAGAAGATTTCTACCTTCTATGAACGCCGTCTGAGAGTTGGAAATGATCTTACCGATTTTCACTTTAAGCCTAGAAGCAAGAATCTTTGACAGAATTTTATAAATTGAGCTGACCAACGTTATAGGCCTATAATCATCCAGATTTCTGGGATTCTCGGATTTAGGTATTAGCACCACAAAAGAAGAAGCAAACGCCTTATGTAGTTTTTCTCCCTTGAAGAATTCCAAGATACAATTTATGAAATCATTACCTACAATCTTCCAGCACTTCTTGATAAAATCGAAGCTAAATCCGTCCGGGCCAGGGCTCCGGTCACCAGCACATTCGAATACCGCTTTCCTGATTTCTTCATTATCTACTTCATCATCTAACTCATCTCTATCCGATCTGGAAAGGCACTTGAACCCAGCTTTTCCAACAAAAGGAAAAGGTCTGGTAACTTTGGAGAACCTTTTAGAAAAGTGTTCTTTGATCGCCTCTTTAACTCCTTGGACATCCTCCACATAGTTGTCATTAACTTTAACAGAACTAATGGTATTCAGGTTCACTCGATTTCTCACTGCTGCATGGAAAAACTTTGTGTTAGCATTGCCCTCAGAACTCCACTTTAGCATAGACTTCTGCTTTAAAATACTTTCTTTGATTCTCATAGTTCTCCATAGATCATCTTCTGCCAGATTTCTGTCTACTAACTCCGCTGCAGAGATATCACCACATCTTGAATCTATTACATCTTCAATATCGTTGATAATACCAATGTCTGTCTTGATTTTTGTATCAACCCAGCCAAAAACTTAAGTATTTCACCAACGCAATTTCTTTCTGAGATTCTGCATCTTCTTAACTAGAATGAACGAAGCCTTCCTTGTTACCTTGTAACCTTCCCATTCCTTTTTGACAAAGTCCATGAAATTAGAGTGATCGAACCAACAGGACATAACTTTAAATGGCTTGGGTCCCCAATTCGTGTTTCCAGCTGAAATCCACACCGACCTATGATCTGATACATCCCTCTCTCCAATTTTCTGGCTCACCATATTCCAACCATTACATATTCCATGAGAGACAATAAACCTATCCAACCGACTGCAAACCTTACTCTTTGACTTGAACCAAGAGAACTTGTTTCCATTCAAAGGCAGATCCACGCACCCCATTAAATTTATGAACTCTGCAAATTCCTCCATGTATCTTCTATTGAAAGTAGAGTAACCAATCTGTTCAGCAGAACTCTTTATTGAATTATAATCACCTCCAAGGATCCACTCTCCAGGCTCCAGCGTGTTTTTAAGGTTGGTCAAATGGGACCATAGCTCCCTTTTCTCCATCATATTGCATGGAGAATAGATATTGAAAAGATAGCACTTCAAACCTCTCCAAATTGCTTGCAATCCTAAGAATCCTTTTCCCCTGTAGCTACATATAGGTTCCACCTCACCACTCTTCCATATGGTTAAAATTCCACCAGACAAACCGACTGAATCAGAAGCAGACCATTGACACCCTCTGTCTCTCCATAAACTATATACCAAGTCGTCAGACATACTAGTTCTTTTTGTCTCTTGTATAAAACATAAATCAGCTCTAACCTTATTAATAGTTTCTCTAATTTTCTTTCTCTTGAGACCACTCCCACAACCCCTAATATTGTAGGTTATAATATTCATAAGGAAACTCTGTCCACCACCTTCTTTCCCCTCTTCGATTCTCTATCCACTACTTCAAGATTCCTCACAATTGATTCAAAAATTTCGTCGTCCTCATCCGCTTCTATGCCCAAACCTTTGATAGCAGACCAAACTCTCGAAGGAAGGCTTTCTAATTGTTTCTTAATTCTAGAATTATTCTGGTGGAAACCAGAATCAGTCAAAGAATTTCC